>OX424564.1:24049364-34049364 GCA_949152475.1 Terebella lapidaria | reverse complement strand
CAGTTGAGTCTTTTCCTCCTCAGTGAACGACATCTCGGGTTTATCGTCTAATCACAATCAACAACACAACTATAAACAAACAAGAAACTAAAGTATGAACAAGGAACAGATATATATACACTTATCTATCAGACATAGACAGTATTTCAAGCAAAGAGATTTGGAATAAGCCCAAGGGTCACTTAATTAGAAAGGATTATTATAGCAGTATCCAAAGTGTTGTTCTCACAGTATCAACTGAATTCTAGCGTAATTTATAACTTCATGCAAACAGAATGGGAACTATAGTCCTAACACCAACCAGGTAATGCTTTTGATAGATGTATAGAGGAAAAGAAGTCCTAGTTTAACAATGAAAACTAGCCTAAAACTAAAATTAAATAACAGTAGAAACTACTCTATGCAGAGGAACTTCTCTGACTACATGGAAGGGAATAACTACTTATTATTCACATGCAAGTAACTAAATCACCTTCTGGTTCAGCTCACTGGGTCTATCAATGAACAGAATATATTATGTTATTGAAGAATATGCCTTTTAGACAACAAGCACGAAACCCATAATTATTTACAACTAACCCCAATTATACACGTGTGATTATTTAAAGTTTCACACAATATATCACAATGCTATTTAGCTATTTCCAGTCAATATTTTCAACTGGCCAATCAACAGTTGTTGTAATACAACTCACTGCTCTTGAAGAGTTTCATACGCAAACCACAATGTGTGAGTTGTCAATGTAAGAATCAATCTATTACCACCAATACTCAGATTTTGATAATGCCAATAACAAACGTAATATACAACATTTTGCAATAGAAACAAAGCCCGACCAAACAGTTTACTCGAAGACACACTGGCTTCATCAGGGGCAGACAGTGTGTTAAATGTAGTTGTTTCTACTGTACACATGATGGAATTAGTATACAACTGCCCAACAACCTATGGTAATAAAATAAAGAAATCTGAAACAAACCCCATGGAATAGATATATGACAAGTACATAAGTACCTAATCACAAGCCAGAAGTGCCCAACAACCTATGGTAATAAAATAAAGAAATTTGAAACAAACCCCATGGAATAGATATATGATGAGTACCTAATCACAAGCCAGAAGGCTACTGAGTTGATGGTATCCTCGGGGACAGATTTAACGTCTGCCAGCAGTGACACCGACTCAGTGGTATGAATGTAAGAATCAATCTATTACCACCAATAGTCAGATTTTGATAATGCCAATAACAAACATAATATAGAACATTTTGCAATAGAAACAAAGCCCGACCAAACAGTTTATTCAAAGACACACTGGCGTCATCAGGGGCAGACAGTGTGTTAAATGTAGTTGTTTCTACTGTACACATGATGGAATAAGTATACAACAATCTATGGTAATAAAATAAAGAAATCTGAAACAAACCCCATGGAATAGATATATGACAAGTACATAAGTACCTAATCACAAGCCAGAACTGCCCAACAACCTATGGTAATAAAATAAAGAAATTTGAAACAAACCCCATGGAATAGATATATGACAAGTACATAAGTACCTAATCACAAGCCAGAAGGCTACTGAGTTGATGGTATCCTCGGGGACAGATTTAACGTCTGCCAGCAGTGACACCGACTCAGTGGTATGAATGTAAGAATCAATCTATTACCACCAATAGTCAGATTTTGATAATGCCAATAACAAACATAATATAGAACATTTTGCAATAGAAACAGAGCCCGACCAAACAGTTTATTCAAAGACACACTGGCGTCATCAGGGGCAGACAGTGTGTTAAATGTAGTTGTTTCTACTGTACACATGATGGAATAAGTATACAACAATCTATGGTAATAAAATAAAGAAATCTGAAACAAACCCCATGGAATAGATATATGACAAGTACATAAGTACCTAATCACAAGCCAGAACTGCCCAATAACCTATGGTAATAAAATAAAGAAATCTGAAACAAACCCTATGGAATAGATATATGACAAGTACATAAGTACCTAATCACAAGCCAGAAGGCTACTGAGTTGATGGTATCCTCGGGGACAGATTCAACGTCCGCCAGCAGTGACACCGACTCAGTGGTATGAATGTAAGAATCAATCTATTACCACCAATAGTCAGATTTTGATAATGCCAATAACAAACGTAATATGCAACATTTTGCAATAGAAACAAAGCCCGACCAAACAGTTTTTTCAAAGACACACTGGCGTCATCAGGGGCAGACAGTGTGTTAAATGTAGTCGTTTCTACTGTATACATGATGGAATTAGTATACAACTGCCCAACAACCTATGGTAATAAAATAAAGAAATCTGAAACAAACCCCATGGAATAGATATATGACAAGTACATAAGTACCTTATCACAAGCCAGAACTGCCCAACAACCTATGGTAATAAAATGAAGAAATCTGAAACAAACCCCATGGAATAGATATATGACAAGTACATAAGTACCTAATCACAAGCCAGAAGGCTACTGAGTTGATGGTATCCTCGGGGACAGATTTAACGTCCGCCAGCAGTGACACCGACTCAGTGGTATGAATGTAAGAATCAATCTATTACCACCAATAGTCAGATTTTGATAATGCCAATAACAAACGTAATATACAAATTTTTGCAATAGAAACAAAGCCCGACCAAACATCAAAGACACACTGGCGTCATCAGGGGCAGACAGTGTGTTAAATGTAGTTGTTTCCACTACTACTTTTCAATCAATCAGTCACGATTGCTATATTTACATCATTTAATGTTCTTTGACTGTTTGAGCAATATACTAGAATTCTAGCGTATCTGATGCTCACCAGTCCCCCAACACGCGTCCCTGTAGCAGACGGTAATGGTCATTCAGCTCCCACGCAACCCACGATCGATCGAGCGAGAGATTTGGTCCCTGGCCGGCGAAGCGTAGCGCGACGTTGGAGTCTCCTAGCAGTGCGATGTACCACAGCAACGAGGGTTTGCGCCGACGCGCAGCGGCAGCTGACTACTCACAGTCGGTCTCAGTCCTGCCCAGAGTCCCTTATCGGGCGCCAATTGTGACGGGTGTGAGACTCGGAAAGAACCACTCCGTTGGGTTTTATGGTGTTCATTAAAAACGTCAGGAAAATGCCCTAGAACAGATAACAATTGTACATTCAGATACATATCACTGTGGAAGACAGACGGATAATACAGTATGATATTCCAAATTTAACATGGCTCAGTCAAGACTATTTGACTTACTAATAATTACAAAAATTATCAACTATTGAATCCAATAAGATAATCATTATGAACCGATCTTCATGACCAATGCACCGTAGGTGTCGACTGTTCACAGTTATCGCATGCAATAGCTTTGCTGTTGCTCCTTACCCCTGTTTCACACACCACGCAGGGAAACTTCGGTTTGCGTTGTCTGCCAGGACAGAATCAAAATCATGATGTTGGTAAATTATCATGCTCAGGAAATCGCACCTGAACACAAATTATTTCTTAGTAAATTATCATCCTAGAACTGCTGAAGAAAACTCAATTGAACACAAAGTATTTCTTGGTAAATTATCATCCTAGAACTGCTGAGGAAATCTCAATTGAACGCAAAGTATTCCTTAGTAAATTATCATCCTAGAACTGTTGAGGCAATCTCAATTGAACACAAAGTATTTCTTGGTAAATTATCATCCAAGAACAGCTGAGGAAATCTCAAGTGAACACAATTGAATTATTCCTCGGTAAATAGTATGCTGATACAATCCAGATAAAACGATGCGATTTGCTTATATTGAAATCACTATGGATTTCAAAATGGATTCGTATGTTTTATCGATAGGTTGGTATATGTATTTTTGGTTCTATATTGGTACTGTCTGTTTTCGGAAGAAATAAATAAAATCGTTTCCAGTACACATGTGGCAGGTAGGTATATCATGGGTCAATGTTTGTGTAACCGGTGGTGGATTATCAGCAATTTAACTCGGGTGGTCATTCCCGCCTCTTGTCTTTGTGTGCTTTTGGCGCGCAATCACTGCTCTTATAAATTCAAGTTGCGCACATTACCTGCGTCATTTTGTATTGGGACACTGAACAGCATAGATTTGTTGTCCGTTAGTTGGCCGAGTCCATGTCCAAGAGTCGGTAAGTTATCTTTGCTCTTTTTATAGTATTAAAATCAATTTATCCAGGTATCTATGTACAGGTTTATTTAGCTTGCATGGACAAATGCCATGTAACTTTAATTCCCAGTTCAAGCGACACTTGATATGGATTATTCATGTTACAGGATTGGTGTAAATTACTGTTGTCAGGTCGTAGCAGCTACCTTGCCTAACTCAAGGGTAATGAGTTACTATTATTCTATACTGAGTTGTTACCTCATTATATGATATATGTGATGTAGTGGTACTATTATCGTAATATGTACGCGTTTTCAGTTAGTTCTAATAACTTCTTGATATTCTACCTACGGTGCATTGGTCATGAAGATCGGTTCATATTGATTATCTTATTGGATTCAATAGTTGATAATTTTTGTAATTATTAGTAAGTCAAATAGTCTTGACTGAGCCATGTTAAATTTGGAATATCATACTGTATTATCCGTCTGTCTTCCACAGTGATATGTATCTGAATGTACAATTGTTATCTGTTCTAGGGCATTTTCCTGACGTTTTTAATAAACACCATAAAACCCAACGGAGGGGTTCTTTCCGAGTCTCACACCCGTCACAATTGGCGCCCGATAAGGGACTCTGGGCAGGACTGAGACCGACTGTGAGTAGTCAGCTGCCACTGCGCGTCGGCGCAAACCCTCGTTGCTGTGGTACATCGCACTGCTAGGAGACTCCAACGTCGCGCTACGCTTCGCCGGCCAGGGACCAAATCTCTCGCTCGATCGATCGTGGGCTGCGTGGGAGCTGAATGACCATTACCGTCTGCTACAGGGACGCGTGTTGGGGGACTGGTGAGCATCAGATACGCTAGGATTCTAGTATATTGCTCAAACAGTCAAAGAACATTAAATGATGTAAATATAGCAATCGTGACTGATTGATTGAAAAGTAGTAGTGGAAACAACTACATTTAACACACTGTCTGCCCCTGATGACGCCAGTGTGTCTCTGATGTTTGGTCGGGCTTTGTTTCTATTGCAAAAATTTGTATATTACGTTTGTTATTGGCATTATCAAAATCTGACTATTGGTGGTAATAGATTGATTCTTACATTCAAACCACTGAGTCGGTGTCACTGCTTGCGGACGTTAAATCTGTCCCCGAGGATACCATCAACTCAGTAGCCTTCTGGCTTGTGATTAGGTACTTATGTACTTGTCATATATCTATTCCATGGGGTTTGTTTCAGATTTCTTCATTTTATTACCATAGGTTGTTGGGCAGTTCTGGCTTGTGATAAGGTACTTATGTACTTGTCATATATCTATTCCATGGGGTTTGTTTCAGATTTCTTTATTTTATTACCATAGGTTGTTGGGCAGTTGTATACTAATTCCATCATGTATACAGTAGAAACGACTACATTTAACACACTGTCTGCCCCTGATGACGCCAGTGTGTCTTTGAATAAACTGTTTGGTCGGGCTTTGTTTCTATTGCAAAATGTTGCATATTACGTTTGTTATTGGCATTATCAAAATCTGACTATTGGTGGTAATAGATTGATTCTTACATTCATACCACTGAGTCGGTGTCACTGCTGGCGGACGTTGAATCTGTCCCCGAGGATACCATCAACTCAGTAGCCTTCTGGCTTGTGATTAGGTACTTATGTACTTGTCATATATCTATTCCATAGGGTTTGTTTCAGATTTCTTTATTTTATTACCATAGGTTATTGGGCAGTTCTGGCTTGTGATTAGGTACTTATGTACTTGTCATATATCTATTCCATGGGGTTTGTTTCAGATTTCTTTATTTTATTACCATAGATTGTTGTATACTTATTCCATCATGTGTACAGTAGAAACAACTACATTTAACACACTGTCTGCCCCTGATGACGCCAGTGTGTCTTTGAATAAACTGTTTGGTCGGGCTCTGTTTCTATTGCAAAATGTTCTATATTATGTTTGTTATTGGCATTATCAAAATCTGACTATTGGTGGTAATAGATTGATTCTTACATTCATACCACTGAGTCGGTGTCACTGCTGGCAGACGTTAAATCTGTCCCCGAGGATACCATCAACTCAGTAGCCTTCTGGCTTGTGATTAGGTACTTATGTACTTGTCATATATCTATTCCATGGGGTTTGTTTCAAATTTTTTTATTTTATTACCATAGGTTGTTGGGCAGTTCTGGCTTGTGATTAGTGATCATTATATTTAGCGTTACAGATATACCTAATACATTTCTTTTGTAAAATTTCCAGTTTATGCAATTTGTAATTATAAGCCACTCCCCACAACATAATACCATACACCAGATGGGACTGAACAAGACTATAATAGAGCAATTTGAGAGTACTAGTGGATAAGATTCGTTTTGCTTTGTTAATTGCATAAGCTCCGCTCGATATTTTCTTAGATATATGATTTATTTGTTCCCCCCACTCCAGTTCATCATCCATATAAATGCCTAGGAACTTAGTAGCATTTACTTTATTGATTGTGTTATCGCCAATTTTTAGTGTAGATCTATTCACGTTCGATAAGAGGCCTTTTTTGTACGTTTGGGGTGAAATATTATGAAATTAGTCTTCAGTACATTTAGCGAGAGTTTATTAGCTGCAAACCAATCAGATAGTGAGAGTAGGTCTGCTTCTATTTCGCTGAACAGATTTTCAGTGTTTGTGTGATAGATGGTGGTATCATCAGCAAACAGGATACTTTTTTAATGTTTCAAGCAATTAGGGAGGTCATTAGTGTAGATGATGAAAAGGAGTGGGCCCAGAACCGATCCCTGTGGCACCCCACATGTAATGTTATTGTGGTTTGACTGAACGTCACGGTAAGATACGTATTGCGATCTGTTGGTGAGGTAGCTCCTGAACCACTCAAAGGCAAGTCCACGTACGCCATAAAATTCAAGTTTTCTCAGGAGTATATGATGGTCAATAGTATCAAATGCCTTGGAGAGGTCCAGGAATACTGCTAAAGTGGGCAATTTATTTTCATGGCCTTTTAGTACATCTGCCAGAAACTTAGTAATAGCGTCAGTGGTTGAGTGCTTTGGGCGAAAGCCGAATTGGTTTTGATAGAGAATATTTTTACTGTTCAAATAATCATAAAGACGCCGATGTACAACTTTTTCGAGTATTTTAGAAATTGATGGTAGTAATGATATTGGTCGGTAATTCCCCATGCTAGTTTTTTCCTTGGACTTGTAGATGGGGATAACCTTAGCTATTTTCATGTTAGCCGGGACAATACCAGTTTCTAGTGATTTATTTACTATAATACTAATAGGAGTTGTTAAACTTTCCTTGAGAGCTTTTATTAGTTTACAGCTTATTCTGTCATAACCAGTACTACTTTTGGGTTTCAGCGAAGATATGATTTTCCCAATTTCTACATTATCTGTGAGTGTGGAGAACAAGGAATGTGTATTTTCTGTTGATTTCATGTGATGATGGAATGGCGTAGTTGGGGGTTTTATTTGGGATGCAAATCTATTACCGATTTCAGAAAAATAATGGCAGAATTCATTAGCAATTTTAGTTTGGTCCTGTACTATTGCGCCGTCAATGTGGAATATTTCCGACATCTTGGGTTTGGATACATTTCTTCCAATTACATTATTTAATAGGTTCCATACGCGTTTAATGTTATTCTTATACTCATGTAGTTTATCCTTGAAATAACATTGTTTAGACTTTTTTTCAATTTATTGAACAGATTGACATAGTTAGTGTAGTTAGCATACGATTTACTAGTTTTAGGTTTCCCTATGATTTTGCGATACATTTTTCCCTTGGTTTTAGAGGACTTTAGTAATGCTGGAGTCATCCATGACTGTCTAATAATGTTTTTATTCGTTATCCTGATGATTTTCTCAGGAGCATATTTGTCCAGTGTCTTTAGTATTCGTGTTGTTATCATATCATAGGCGTCATTCACGTTTTCATATTCCAGGATGGCCCAATCAAAAGAATTTAGATAGTTTGTCATGTTCTGTATGGAAGTTTCATTCATGGGTCTGTATTTAATGTATTTAGGCTGGTTTTTCACGGATGTCGGTTTTCCTATGAACATAAGTACCGGAAGATGATCCGACATGTCCGATGTTAATATGCCTGATAGAATGTTTTCAAGTGAATTAGTGCGTATGTATATGTTGTCAATGAGCGTAGCGGTTGTTTGGGTGATTCTGGTAGGTTTGGTTATAGTTGGAATGTGTCCGGCAACAATAAAGGTATTCAACAAGTGTTTGGTGTTTCCATGATTCTCGATTTCCAGGTAATTAAAATTTTGGTCAGTTCCAATTATAACATCAACAGTGAAGTCTGATAACTTGTCAATTGTGTCTTCGTATTTTTGAATGGACATCTGTTCGTTGGAATTCGACACTCTGTATATTTCACCCACCAGTAATTTCTGAGAATTGTGGCTGATTTCAACAAATATGTTTTGAAAGTCCCTGTCATTAATTGTACGATCGTTCCGTATATCGAACTGAAATTCGTCTGCTATGTGGATTGCATACAAATTGATATCCTGGTAATGGAAACATATTACAATTAATGTCAGTGAGAAAGGTTTCACACAATAATATAAAGTTAATTATGATGCTATTTTTACAAAAATGAAATATCTTGAATAGTCACTATTTTACGGAGGTTTGTTTATGACATGCCCTGTTGACCTTTCGATGTTTGTTTCTCAACTTATCGGATATTCCAGAGCTAGTTGCAAATATGAGGACTTTGTCTATCGAAGTGCCCAGCTAGTCTCCAAACTGCTACGACAAGGATATGTTATACCAAGACTTATAGCTGCGTTTAAGAAATTCTATGGACGTCATCATGATCTGGTTGATAAATACACCAAATCCATGTCTGCCATGCAACTAGATCTATTTTCATGTTAATTTTGGGGAATTCATGACGGGTGCCACTAGTGGAGCAGGAAATGCTCACTCTTTCCGGAACACCTGATTTCACCTCCTAATGGCCATTTTTGGGGGTTCATGAGTTTCCCTGTCAGTTTTGTTTTCTCTCACTTCGTATGCCTGATATGACTTTCTGTCCCCGGACTATGAGATTGGATAACGGACCCTGTTTTGTTTGCTTGGAATACTTAATACTGGGTATTGATTCCACGTCTATGCAAATGAGCAATGATGACATCATATGAGTCACTGAAAGATAATGAGCTCATTGAAACCAGTACTGCATAATATTGAAGAGCATGAAAATAATTTTTGTTCCACATAATGACTCCATACAGAAAATATTCAAATTTTGAATAAATTTTGTTGGTGTCATGGCAACCAGAGCCAGAATATGGCCCATAGTAACCACGTTGCTATGGAGATTTTGTTGCTAACCACTGATGATTCCACATGTCCTAACAGTTCAATTGTCCATAGCAACCCACCCAACAACTGGTTGCTAAGGGGCGCTAGCTCTGATTGTGTAGCCCTGACAACATGCTGGCATAACATAAGACTGACTATGCATTACCACAAAACATATCAGTCTCCATAGGAACCTTTATCTACATTATATCCCTTGCATAAATGAGGTTTAGATAGCTAATTATAGTACTTCACTCATATGACGTCATGAATATCTAATTATAAAAATTAATGAGGTCCTGCAAATTGCTCATAAATTAAAAAAAATAATTCACAAAAATAAAAATATCTCAGGTTTTGATTGACATTTTCAAGTTCTGTAAAAACCAAAATGATCAGGGAAACCATCTCCACGGTATAAGAACATAAAAATGATACACTCTAGTTTTAAGATCTGTTGCAGGGTGTACGCTGGTACAAGGAATGATATTGAACAGCGAAAATAACTTCCACCATCATAATTACATGTACACGTACCTATATAGCGTGAAAAAATGGGTCATTTTTGTTGGGCTATAGGAAACTATGTAATTTATTCTAATGTATGATATTGAGATATGGGTAGAGGAAGGTGTCCATGCAATGTTATTTTTAGGTTACCGGACCTATGGCCCGATAACCTATTGCAGTGGCATTGTGTCCGTCGTCGTCATCCACATTTTTATCTTCAAAGTTTACGGTCCAATCTTCCTGAAAATTTGGGGAAAGATAACTTTAAATAATTTGAGAAGGTATTTTTTATTTTATTCTTTTATATTTTTATTTTTTCAAAATGGCGGCCATTTTCGTCGAAGAACAGTCAATTTTGAAGTTTGGCAGATTTGAGACTTTTGTTTCAAAAGATTCTTTTTATGTACCTCTGTGATGTGTATAAGTTTAGTTGCCATTGAATCGCCGGTCTGCGTATGGCGGCCATTTTGAATTTTTGACGGGTCAACGAAAAAAAAATTTTCGGCCCAATTCGCATTACTATCCATTTTGGGCCATTTCTAGGCGAAAAAAAATTTTTTTTCACCCTTGGAGAAAAAATTTGGACTTAAAAAATTTTCCTTCATAATGGGAGCTGCCAGAACTGCTGTACTCATAGAACGCCTGAAAATAGAGCTTAGAAATTAGCAGTTTCAAATGGGAAGTCATATATGGCGACTTGTATGGTGACCTTGAATTTGACCTTCGATGACCTTGAAAAGTCAAAACAGCCATTTTTGGGTAGAAGGTGTCCAAATTTGCCTCTATAGAGATGATGCCTCTATGAAATGCTTGCAGATAGAGCTTATGTTTGCATTATGAACATATAGGAAGACATATATGGCACAAGTAATAATGACCTTGAACTTGACCTCAGATGACCTTGAGTGC
Organism: Terebella lapidaria; assembly: GCA_949152475.1. NCBI lineage: Eukaryota > Metazoa > Annelida > Polychaeta > Terebellida > Terebellidae > Terebella > Terebella lapidaria. The sequence goes on along the minus strand of OX424564.1, from coordinate 34,038,464 downwards.
CAAATGTCGGACTCGGAATGTGTAAATTGGCCTAAGCGGCCGAAACACTTGCACCCAGATATATCTTTGTATTATGAACATATAGAAAAACAAATGCCAAACAAGTACATGTAATGGTGACATCGAAGTTCACGCAGATGACCTTGATTGGTAAATCTCAAGGTCATATGTTCACACTGATAACCTTGATAGGTAAATCTCAAGGTCTGTTACCTGCCATGGCCAAACCAAAATTGTCCGGTAACCTATCTTAGCCTTTGGTCTAATTTTAATACGGGGTGCCAAGTGATTGCAAGCCAATAGTAGACCGTTTACTTTTCTCTGAATCAACCTGAGCGGTTTGACGCTCTGAATGCTGATTATTTGTTATACTAAATTTGTCAAAACCGGCGAAAACATTTCTATTTTTGCGTCTGTCGCGTGAACGAACCCCTTTTATACATTTTATTGACGTCAAAAATACATACACATACATGCAAAAACACTGAATAGGCGTTGAAATGAAGATAATGAGTTGCGCTTAACGCAACAAGTGCTGAATCATAGATCGTAGGACAATACACATGTCTCTTGCAGCCCATATATCTTTGGGGGGAATTAGATGAATGTCTCTGTTTATAACTGAACACAATTTGAATATTGCTTCATCGCAAACAACCAAATCACGGAAACGACATGATGATTGACACAATTGGACGTCTTGATCGGATGAAGGAGTGTGCGCATAACTTCTAGTGTTGTACGATTCTGGAGTGGAATACATCACGTTTGGTCGACCGCTTGGTGCATATGAATCCTTAACTCGGCGAATAACATGCCTGTTCCACACAGCCACGGCGTTGTCCAAATCATCCTGCAAGCAAACAAGCTGTACTATAAAATATAACACTGAACACTGAGCTACCACGCTTACAGTACTGTGCAGTCAACTAAAGATCCACTCGAGATTATAGTGGACATGCAGGTACCTGCAGCAATCCAAGGAAGCAGTACTGGATCAGGTTCCTGTCAACGTAGTCTCCTGCAAACAACCCGTCGTCCTTAAGACGATGCAGCACACACAACCAAAGTTCTATACATTCTTTCCTCAAAATCCCCCACCAGCTTTCAATTCTCTGGTTTCCTGTGCTCCGGCCATAACGGAAACTCTTCTCGGCGGCTAAGGAATCAGTATCGTTCCTTCCCAAATATGTCTGGATGTCTCTGATGCCAAAGTTTTCGGTACCTCGGTCTGCACGCACAAGTGTTGGCACCACTATGTGTCTCATCACAGCTTCCATGAAGTATCCTGATATAAGTCTTGGGTCATTATTAGTGGAGCCAAATGACTTTTCTGGAGAATCCATCCATGCAACCATTGATGCAGAGGCCAAATGGTTTCAACTTATCGTATCCGTCGAGGTGCCATACATAATCTGGGCCCTTGGCAAAATAAGTGCGCCTGTGTAATTTGCGAATTTTGCGAAATGCAACGTTTTCAGAGTCTAGCACAGCCAGAAGTAACCTAACAGATTCCCTAGTTACTGATAAATTGTTTTCTTTACATTTCTCAAACATCCAACGATATCCGTGCAGCATTCCAGAATTCCCCAATTCGTCACGAACGAAATCAATAACTCTTCTTGGTTCTGAATAGACCTGTCTTTTATTATAGCCATGGCGTGCCACCAACCGCTTGAAACCACGAAGACTAATTGATATATTGTGTTTAATCAATAATATGTACACTACATCCTTTTGTTTCAAACCTAGATCCAAATAGGTTTTAATCAGCTGTTGTCTGTCCGTCATTTTCGTTGATACGTAATTCAATCATTCCACGTGTGAACGTGGTAGCTTTGAAAATTTCTACGTGTGAACGTGGAAACCTACATCTTTCTACGTTCGAACGTGGTAGGTTTTAAAGTTTCTACGTGCGAACGTGAAAGCATATAATGTTTCCACGTGTGAACGTGGTAGCTTTGAAACTTTCTACGTGTGAACGTGGAAACCTAAATCTTTCTACGTGCGAACGTGGAAAGGTATAAACGCTTGCACGTGTGAACGTGGTAGCTTTGAAACTCTCTACGTGTGAACGTGGAAACCTACATCTTTCACGTTCGAACGTGGTAGGTTTTAAAGTTACCACGTGCGAACGTGGTAGCTTCGAACTTTCTACGTTCGAACGTGCAAGGTTTTTATAGAAAAACACCAAAATTTATTCCCGCACATGTCACCTATGGGCTTCCGTACAGTTCTGACCTCGATAGCCTCAGTAATTGGTTAGAACACAAGTATAAGTCGCGCCCGCGACAATTGGGCGGGTTGCATCGAGGAGGGCTGTTAGTGGAAGGAATTGGCATTGTTCTCATGTATTATCAAGTTCGAAGTCCTGCCACGACTTGAAAAATAGGTCAAGGTCACCCATCATCGAACTTGTCCGAGATCTGCTCATGATGCACCTCTGGTATGATTTTGCCGGTATTTCGTTAAAAACTTTGTAAGTTATCGCGTTCACAAGGTACAAAGTCCTGTTTTCAGGTATTGTCAAGTTCGAAGTCCTGCCACGACCTGAAAAATAGGTCAAGGTCACCCATCATCGAACTTGTCCGAGATCTGCTCATGATGCACCTCTGGTATGATTTTGGCGGTATTTCGTTAAAAACTTTGTAAGTTATCGCGTTCACAAGGTACAAAGTCCTGTTTTCATGTATTGTCAAATTTCGAAGTCCTGCCACGACCTGAAAAATAATTCAAGGTCACCCATCATCGAACTTGTCCGAGATATGCTCATGATGCACCTCTGGTATGATTTTGGCGGTATTTCGTTAAAAACTTTGTAAATTATCGCGTTCACAAGGTACAAAGTCCTGTTTTCATGTATTGTCAAGTTCGAAGTCCTGCCACGACCTGAAAAATAGGTCAAGGTCACCCATCATCGAACTTGTCCGAGATCTGCTCATGATGCACCTCTGGTATGATTTTGGCGGTATTTCGTTAAAACCTTTGTAAGTTATCGCGTTCACAAGAAATTGTTGACGGACGGACGGCCGGACAGACGGACGGACGGACGGACGGACGGACGGACGTACCAACGAAAGGGTGGTTGTGGGACTGCATTTTTGTGGGACTATATTCAGAAATTTGTGGGACTATGAGAAACTTAGTTCTAACGAAGAACTATTGTGGGACTAATGTCCAAACATTGCGGGACTACACTTTTGTCCAAATTTTCTGGGACTAAACAAGTCCAAACTTTGTGGGACTATAAAAGTCCAAGACTTGTGGGACTACAAATGTCCAAAACTTTGTGGGACTATAAATGTCCAAGACTGTGTGGGACTAGACATGTCCAAAACTTTGTGTGACTATGGATGTCCGAGACTTGTGGGACTACACATGTCCAAAACTTACTGGGACTATGAATGTCCGAGACTTGTGGGACTACAAATTTCCAAAACTTTGTGGGACTATAAATGTCCAAGACTTGTGGGACTACACATGTCCAAAACATTGTGGGACTATAAATGTCCAAGACTTGTGGGACTACACATGTCCAAAACTTTGTGGAACTATAAATGTCCAAGACTTTTTGGGACTAAACATGTCGAAAACTTTGTGGGACTATAAATGTCCAAGACTTGTGGGACTACACATGTCCAAGACTTGTGGGACTACACATGTCCAAAACTTTGTGTGACTATGAATGTCCGAGACTTGTGGGACTACACATGTCCAAAACTTACTGGGACTATGAATGTCCAAGACTTGTGGGACTACACATGTCCAAAACTTTGTGGGACTATAAATGTCCAAGACTGTGTGGGATTACACATGTCCGAAACTTTGTGGGACTATAAATGTCCAAGACTTGTGACTATCAATGTCCAAGACTTGTGGGACTACACATGTCCAAAACTTTGTGGGACTATAAATGTCCAAGACTTGTGACTATCAATGTCCAAGACTTGTGGGACTACACATGTCCAAAACTTTGTGGGACTATAAATGTCCAAGACTTGTGACTATCAATGTCCAAGACTTGTGGGACTACACATGTCCAAATCTTTGTGGGACTATAAATGTCCAAGACTTGTGACTATCAATGTCCAAGACTTGTGGGACTACACGTGTCCAAAACTTTGTGGGACTATAAATGTCCAAGACTTGTGACTATCAATGTCCAAGACTTGTGGGACTACACATGTCCAAAACTTTGTGGGACTATAAATGTCCAAGACTTGTGACTATCAATGTTCAAGACTTGTGGGACTACACATGTCCAAAACTTTGTGGGACTATAAATGTCCAAGACTGTGTGGGATTACACATGTCCAAAACTTTGTGGGACTATAAATGTCCAAGACTTGTGGGATTACAAATGTCCAAAACTTTGTGGGACTATAAATGTCCAAGACTTGTGAGACTACACATGTCCAAAACTTCGTGGGACTATAAATGTCCCAGACTTGTGGGATTACAAATGTCCAAAACTTTGTGGGACTATAAATGTCCAAGACTTGTGGGATTACAAATGTCCAAAACTTTGTGGGACTATAAATGTCCAAGACTTGTGAGACTACACATGTACAAAACTTTGTGGGACTATAAATGTCCAAGACTTGTGAGGCTACACATGTCCAAAACTTTGTGGAACTATGAATGTCCAAGACTTGTGGGATTACACATGTCCAAAACTTTGTGGGACTGACTATCAATGTCCAAGACCAATGAATGCCTAAGACCTTGGGGAACTACAAATGTCCCAAGACTTTATGGGACTATGAATGCCCAAGACCTCGGGGGACGACAAATGTCCCAAGACTTTATGGGACTACACACATCCAAGACTTTGTGGGACTATGAATGTCCCAACTTTTTGGGACTACATCTGTCCAAACCTTATGGGACTGATGTTCAAACTTGGTGTGACTTTATATTGGTATTTTGAAACATACCCAAATGAGATATTAAGAAAATATATACAGATGCCACTACATCAGTGGTCGCTGGTCCATATTATCCAGAGAATGTCGTTCAGGGGATACAATAAGCATATTGTATTTTCTGTAGCATCCCGATAAAACCAGAGCATGAAATGTGATTTTCATAATTTTATTTTCAATACTCGCAGACATGTCCAAAACTTTTCAACATCACTGCAGGAATGATCCAACCGGATCCTCACAAGTTCAATAAATGCATTCCCCTGTGGGACGCAGATAAAAACCTTACTAAGACCACACGACGAAATAAAAATAATAGTACCACTAAAGCCAAAAATTCAAGCAAAACCACTCATTTTCACAGGTATGAGAGTTTGTATAACTCATTAATAATGTATGGAACATGTACAGACATGTATCACTTCAAAGTACTTCAACTCCATATCTCTACATGCGGTCCTGATACAAGATGTAATGAACCTGAGACAGGTCATATTTAAACTTTACATGTACAAGCAATTTAAGGTAAACCGCTCCAAACAGTAAGGTTTTTCAAAATCATTAACTGTATCCAAGGTACTAATACAAAACAGTGACATTTCAGCAATAAAAAATTTACGTCAAATTCATGTGACATAACTGAAAGACATACTTGTCTAAGATGAATTTGGACATCAAGGCCTAAAGATGCCTTAGAGGTATTTAGGTGTGATGACTAATTTATAATATATACTAGATATCAACGAAAATGAAAAATGTCGACTCAGCAACAAAAGTTTCAGGTCAAAGGCAACGTTCATCTGTAATACCCTAGGGCGACGAGTCCAAAAATAGCGTCCGTTTTGCTCTATGACGCACCATTTCCGAGATATCGACGAAAAAGTGCTGACTCGGCGTTAAAAATTAAGGTCAAGGTTAAAGGTCATCCATAATGCTCATTAAACATCACGTGGCCATGATCACGTGACCAATCGACACTAACAGCCTCACTTCGCTGATGAAGGTGATCAGCCTCACTTCGCTGATAAACATAGAAAGCTCCGCTTTTACACTTGTTGCTGTGAGTATAGTTAACTTCTACTCATTATGTCTACCCCACGGCAGTATAAACTTCCACAACGGCTTGAACATGAGTTTGATCGTGTCGAAATTTAGAAACATGGAAAAGATAGAACGAAAAATATCGGCGTTTTCGAATCACCTACATTTCACCCTCCATTGTAAACATCACGGCATTTTTCCACCAAGTCTGACAATGAAATGCTCGATGAAAGGTCCAGGCACTGAGAGAATATTACGGAGAGCACAACTATCCTTACTGAATGAAAGAATAACAAGAATCTATAAGGAACTAGACTATTACAAGAAGAGAAGGTCGGAACCAGACAAATTTTTGTTTACAAATTTGCCTAACGACACATACGAGGAAGTTCCCCAGTGGATGGCGCATGCGCGACAAACCTCTTACAACAACATCCGGGAGAGGCAAAAACAGAAATTCCAACACCTGTTTGAGAAGTCGAAGCGCAATTCGAGGAAGGATGAAAGCATCCTAGCCGTAGACAGAGATGCAAGGGAAGCCGTCCAAAGTAAGTGGGTCGTCAATCTGTCAGACAGATCGTTGTCGAACGAGGAAACAGCACGTTTGAGGAAGGGACTCAACTTTGCAGTCACGCCTTCTAAGCTCCCCATAGACGACTATATCATTGGCATTGAGGAAGCATGCAGACAAATCAGACCGAACTCCAAACAAGCCGAAAGTCTGAGATCGGATTGCACCAAAATTTTGGAAAAGTCCCCCCCTCCTAAGCCTAACTTAACCAGGCAACAACATACATCTTTGTACAACCTGGCGAAGGACAAGGACATCACGATCCTACCAGCGGACAAGGGGAGGGCAGTGGTGGTGATGAACACTGTGGATTACAAGGAGAAGGCCAATAACATCCTGAGTGAGGAAAAAACCTACAAGGTTCTGAAGAAGGATCCCCCATCCAAATTCGCAGCTGCACTGACCAAGAAACTACAGGAGTTGAAGAGGACAGGAGTACTGAGTGACAAACGTCTTCACCCTGCCTCTTGCATCATCCCACGCTTCTACGGCCTGCCGAAGGTACACAAGGCCGGCAACCCACTACGACCCATTGTTGCCTCAAGGGGATCAGTGACGTACCAGATGGCGAAGTGGCTGGCCACTGTCACCCCTTGTGGGCAACAACGGCTACTCCCTGAAGCACAGCACACACCTAACACAACAAATGAGTCAGTGTGAACTCGGGGACACAGGCACCTTGGTATCGTTTGACATCACGGCACTGTTTACATCAGTCCCAGTGGACCAGAGCCTGGACGTGATCCATGATAAACTGACTAATGATGCCACTTTGCCAGAGCGCACTGATTTGTCTGCCACTCAAGTAAGGGATATGCTTGCCATCTGTCTTAACACCACCTATGTTTGATGGCCGTGTCTACACACAAGTGGAAGGGGCGGCCATGGGCTCACCGGTCAGTCCCATTGTAGCGAATCTCTTCATGGAATGGTTTGAAGAGAAAGCCATCCAGTCAATCCCATATGCGATCTCCATCTGGCGGCGCTACGTGGATGACACCATGGTGGCCTTGTCCGACTCCCTACTGGAGGACTTCACTACTCACATCAACTCCGTACATCCTGCCATCCAGTTCACCCAGCCCCTCCAAAACAAACTAGGAGTTATACGGACACTCTACCACCGATGCAACACCATCTGCTCGGATGAGGATGCCAGAACATCGGAAATCCAAGCCTCGAAAAAGTCCTTAGCATCTCCGGCTACACCAAGTGAGCTTGGGTGACTGCAACCAAACCTAACCCTCCCACAGTGCCCCATGACACTGAGAAGCAGAAGACACGCAATGTGGTATTACCATACGTCGGCCCGATGACGAAGGTGATAGCCAGACACATCAGGAAGGCGGGTGTCGCGGGTACACATCCGGCACTTCAACACCATCAGAAACCACCTGGTGCATACGAAGGACAAGGTGGAGAAAAGGGTATGATCAGGAGTTGTGTACTACATTAAGTGTCCAGACTGCAGTGCCAACTACGTAGGTGAGACGGAGAGGAACCTACAGAAATGGGTCTTGGAACATCAACAACCAACATCTCCAGTAGGACATCATCTGGAGTACAACAACCACTCCCTCTCCATGGATGACGTCTCCATACTCAATCAGGAGACCAACTGGTTCCGTCGGGGGGTGGCGGAATCGATCCACATCACCAGGGAAGAGCCGACCCTCAACCGAGACCAGGGCCTCCACACCCTCCCGGCCATCTACTGGGAGATCGTCAGGTCACGTTATCAGAAACAACATCACGATCACGTGACCAATCGACAATAACAACCTCACTTTGCCGACTCGGCGATAAAAATTAAGGTCAAGCTCAAAGGTCATCCATAATACCCATTAATCATGATGGTCTAGAACGTCGAGTCCGAAAATAACCTCCGTTTCGCTCTACGATGCACCGGTTCCAAGATATCAGCGAAAACGAAAAGTGCCGACTCGGCGAAAAAATTCAAGGTCAAGGTCAAAGGTCATCCCCAATACCCCTTAGACATATTTGTCTAGGGCGACGAGTCCAAAATTAACGTCCGTTTCGCTCTACGATGCACTGTTTCCGAGATATGCAGGAAACCTCAGGGATGACTTGGCAAAAACTCTTCTGACCTCTAGGTCGAAGGTCGTTTGGAGGATTGACCCCAAAATCAATATATGGTTCTTCCCTGTTGGTATATGAACCTCCATGCAATGCTCTGCAGAAAAAGAAATAAAGTTTAACGGCACTTTGGGCTCAAGAAGCCCATTTCAGTGCCAAACAAGGATATAAAAGTAGTATCAAGAATGATAAAACCGTAAGTTCTAGAACTGAAAATTTCTACTGAACAGTAAAATCTTACATGACTAAGTGTGAAAATAAAGATGACTAGATCTAGACTCGAAGTAGATATGAATGAAGACCGAATGAATTGAAAAATGAGAACGAGTGATTGAAAGATGCTTGGGTACCAACATGGGGCAAGACATGACCAGCCGATTGATCAGATCGGGCCAATCTGACCTCCCGTCTAGGTGAAATAAGGGCCAAAGTGGTGTGTTTCAACCACCAGGATCCCGTCTTCCACTATCACGGGCTGCAACCCACGGCCAACAGGTTGCTCCTTTTAGTCGCCTCTTACGACAAGCAGGAGTACTGGGGGCCTATTCTTCCCCGGACCCCCACGGGGTGCAACGCTCTGCAGCCATTGTGTGTATACTTTTTCAGTTATCGCACGGAAACAAAGTCCAAATATTGACATGGATTTCATCCTCCACATAATATGTCTGACCAATGCAGAAAATATGGCGAAGATACATCAAGGTAAACAAAAGTTATCGGTCGGAAAGCAAAATGGCTGAGATAGAAAAAAACTAGCCCAAGGGCTAAGATAGGTTACCGGACAATATATAATAGCTATTTTGTCCCGTGGCCTTCAAAATAAGGTCATGGTCAGATTTAAAGTCACGAGAGTATTCAGCATATATGATATGCTATAAGTTCACAACTGATTACTACTGTAAACTCGGTAACAAGAGAGATATTAGTCATTATATCCTGTGACCTCGAAAATGAAATCAATATAAAGGTCATCATAATATTCAGCATACATCATTTGCTGTATGTCCACAATCATAAGTTGTAAATTTGATAATAAAGAAGATATTAGCCAAGTTGTTCTGTGAGACCTTGAAGATGAGGTTAAAGATCAAATTCAAGATCACGACAATATTCAGCATATATCATTTTCTACACATGTATGTCCACTATTGATTACTAATCTGTAAAGTTGATAATAAGCAAGATTTAAGCCATTCTGTGCCCTGACATTGAAAATGAGGTCAAAGCTCAAATTCAAGGTCATCAAAGTATTCAGCATATGTCATTTCCTATATGTCCACAATTGATTCCTAAGCTGTAAAGTGGATAATGAACGAGATATTAGCCTTTTTGTTCTTTGACATTGAAAATGAGGCCAAAGGTCAAATTCAAGGTCATCAGAATATTCTAAATGTATCATTTCCTTTATGTGCACAATTGATTCCTAAGCCGTAAAGTCGATAATAAGTGAGATATTAGCCATTTTGTGCTCTGACCTTCAAAATGAGGTCAAATTCAAGGTCATGACAATAATCATTTCCTATGTGTCCACAATTGATTCCTAGTCTCTAATCTCAATATTAAGTGAGATATTAGGCATAATGTGTCCCATTATAAAGCATAGGAGAATTTAACATGATCAAGTCCCATTTGGGACCCGTCGAGAAAATGAAAATGGCTACACGCAGACCGGCGATTCAGGGGCAACGAAACTTATACACATCACAGAGATATGTGAGAGCAATCTTTTGAAATAAAAATTTCAAAACTGTCTGAACAGTTTTTGAGAAAATGGCCACCAAAGTCAGAAATTGGCCGTTTTTCGGCGAAAATGGCCGCTATTTCGAAAAGAATGAGAAAATCAAAAAGATAAACCCCCTCTTGGAATATTTTTAGGTATTTTTTGTGCAAAATTTCAGAAAGATCCTATTGTAAACTTTACAGATGAAAATGTGGACGAACGATGTTGATGACGACGACTCCGCCGCCGACGGACGCAACACCATGCCAATAGGTTATCGGACCATAGATCCGGCAACCTAAAATCGAAAAAAAAATCTGCTAAAACCATAAAGGGCATTTCTTCCGAAATGCGTTAATTCAGAATTCAAGTATTCTTCCTTTCTTACTTCTTGTTCATATTGGATATTTTTTTAATGATGGTGTGCCAATATCGGCGATGCAAATGACCGTTTTGTTCTTTACTAGCTGCTATGGCCCGCAAACAATCTTTTTTGTTTGGAACCGTTTTTGTTTTTAGATGGTTTGGAAAATATTTCCTGATTTCTTCTTCTTCTTGTGCATCCCAGCGAACCCTAATAGATTTAGTAACTTTAGTGGGAGCAAAGGGGTCATTCACATCCTCCGGCTCCTCCTCTTCCAACGGCTGGAAAATCTCCATATCCTGCGATTGTGCAGCGTCTAAGACTGGCACTGGTTCTGTACTTCCACCTTCCACCTGTCCCTGCATGGTTTTGTCCCAATCACACCGGATCGCCCGCAGGACTGCATCTACATGTGAATACAGAATGATCATCTATCAAAGTTCAAAAGTTTGTTGGTAACTTTCCCATTTATTGGTAGTTAAAAATACCACATGCTCGCACTATCTCCGAGGTTGACCTTCAGACTACCATGATTCAATTATTGGCCAGCGTGTCATGCTGGTCTACTGAATTTCAGTAGAAACAGACTCATGGAGGGTGGGAATGGGTCGCCCTACAAAACACGAATATTTCGCTCTACGACACTGTTTCCGAGATATTGATAAAAACAAAAAATGTCGACTCTGCAGAACTATGTACAACCTGTACAACCTTCCACGTACAGTAGAATACTAAACTATGAACTAGGTAACTTGATCTGTTACTTTAGGCCAACGAAGCTGAATGTTAACAAACCAAGGAGGGCGAAGTGGTCGAAATCTAGATATGAAGATGGAAAGCGATCTCAATACAACCAAAACCCAGATATTTTTCCGTAAAATGCCTTCCAATCACGAAGGCATTAGCCAAAAAGTGAAATACCTGGTAGTGCCACTTGAATTGTTTATACCTTTGAAGTTATCAAACAAATCCGCAGACAAATTCACAACTCTATAGGTCAACAAACACCGAGATGGTGCCTGACAAGACAAGTGACGGAGGAAGCTGTGCACTGGGCATGGGCTGATCAGTTCTGGTGGGAACTTCAGCAACTGGCCACACCATGCCCTCCTGATGGCATTTTTTCGTGGTAGTCTGATGGTCAAGCAGGTATGACCATGTAGTATTTCAGATTGGTAATGTTTGAAACAAACATATGAAAGAACAACAGTGCTGTTTAACTGTCAAGCTATAGATCCTTGTGAGTTTTTTGCATGTGGTAAATGATTAGAGGCCTACTGAAAATGAATAATACCATTGATTTCTTTGTCTTGAAGTTGGTGGTTTCTGGCATTGCCAGTCAGTCCTAGTTCTTGAACAAGCATCAATTTGGCAATCTGAGTTCGTTCGACGGCTGCACTCATATTCCTGTAGTGGCCAAGATGTACAGCCTTTGTGTGACCTAAGTGGTCACACACCTGCTGGAGCTCAGCGTCAGAGAGGTTCAAGGCCTGAAAATCAAAGCATTTAATCTTAATTTTCTAATATGTATATGGTTCATATTTCAGAATTTAATCAATTTATACTCTGAAAGTTATTCTAAAACAGTAGTTTGTCTTCAGTAAATTACAAAATGTACTACAATACAATACATGAACTAAAAATTGAGGAATCAGTATATTAAGAATTTACAACATACATGTACCTGTGTGTATGTTGCACAGAATTTCCTCATCGTTACGCTCGAGATTCGTTCCGGGGCTTGTAAATTCATCTGGTCACATATTTTCTTCAGGCTGTCATAGGACCTCATTGGATTTTCCCCTAGAATTACATTGAGATAATAACTGAAATAACTACAATTCACATTTAAATAGCATCATGTTACGATTGACATGATTATCATTACAATATATATGCTTCTTAGTAAAGTTGTATCAAATATTAAATGATTATAGTCAAATAAAGCCCCAACTCCAATATCACAATTATAAATACCTGTGCTTCCAAAAAGCCACGTGCTCTTCACCCCAACTGCTGATCGGACTCCAGCGTCCGCGATGAACTCCAGAAGTGGCTGGATCTTCGATGGCACAAGTATTGGTACCCGTCTACCAATTCCCTGTATAAATAACATAAACACTATTATTAACTGTACCTCGTACTGAAATAAAAAAATAAACTCTTATCTCTTATCTAACAAAAAAAGTATGTACATGCAAAGGCCTAAGACCTGGAGGTATCATTTTGGAACAAACACATCGGACCAACAGCCCTGTAGCTAAATATACTTTTCAGTGATATTTTTAATTTCAAGAAATTTGTTTAGAATGACAAGATACGATAACCCAAGATAGTGTTATGATAGTGGTCTATGGACATTGAATACCAAACTTGAGTGCAGACATTATTACATGATAAGCACTAGATACAAACCTTCCCCTTCACAGTCATCAGCTCCTGTGAGTCGATCAGATGTCTTTCTAGTTCGGTGAGATCGCCCATAATACACTGGTCCAACTCGCTGATACCTTTGGATCGGGATGCATACTGCGTCAAACTGTAAAGATAAATGAACACACATTACAGTACCAATGTACCATTATACGGATCATTTCAATACGTGGGAGGTTACAACAGCGAAGACAAGTTTGGACGAACCCCAACATTTTGCGTTCAACATATCAGGATAAGCTGACAGTAGGTTGTCAATTTAAAATAAAATAGAATAAAAATCTGCACTCACGTTGCAGCGTCAATTTCACCAGATCTTCTTTTGTTAAACATCAGTAGCTTGGACTGTGCAAGCTGAACAGCCTTTTGGTATGTCGCGAAATCTTTGATCGACAAGTCAATAGTGTCCAGCAATCTCTGCATCCCAGTGGTTAGTGTCTGCATATCGGATGGAGTTGGAAGGGTAAGCTCAACATTTTTCTGTCGAGAAGCCAGAACAGACCTTGACAGTCTAGTGATTCGTTCAGTCCATTGAAGTTCCATTAATTTTTGAAAGTCCTCGCAGGACTTGGCAACATTGGCGTCTGGGACCTTGGATTTGGCATTTTCACACCACTTAAGATGGGAGCATTTGAGGAGATCGTATTTGAATTTAATGGCATTTGAAGGACTCTGCAGATTCTCGATGTCATCCATATACGGAAAACAACAGCTGACCGCTGCTTCCATAACTGTTTCAAACTGCTTTGGTTCCAGGACATCGGAGAGCGAATAGTCAGGCCTGTTCAAGCGTACACGTGCCTCGATGAGAAGCCGAGCCAAAAGGCGCATTCTCTGTGATGCATAATACTTTCTCTTATTTTTGTTATCGATATTTCGCCTTATCCAGGAGTCTCCCAGCAACACGATCAATCGGTCGCTCCTGGCCACCTCCCCAATTTCGTCCCTCTTCATTACTGCGAACACCTCATCCACCAACAAGGAGGAAGCGATGGGGTTGATTCTTCCTGATGTCAGGTCTGACAATGCAACAAGTTTGCCTCGTCGGACAGGTACCTGAGGAGTTTGCACACTTTCTGAGCCACTCTCCTTAGATGAACACTTGGCCAGATGATTGTCAATCTGTTCCTTCAGTAGCCAGTCTTTGCAGTATGGACAAGGCCCATAGTTGTTTGCAAGGAAGGACTTGGTTGGTCTCCTCTTCAGTAATAATTCTCCAGTTTTCTCTCTCATCACCTTCAAGTTGTGAGCATGATCGCCCGCCATTCTGAATGCCACAATTGCTGCAACACGATCCTTGGCCGGCAAACTGAGTGCCTCACGTGACTCTTCATGGCAGGCCATGTGGGGAGCTATGTGTAGCGCAAGTTTGCCACATAATTTACAGGCATGTCTGGAATTGTAAACCCTTTGACTTGTTTTCTTTTGTTTGGTTTTGGGTTCGGCATCTTTCAGGACTTTTCTAATATAGATGTTGGGGAAATCCTCGGCGCGTTGGAATATTTCTTCATTTAGGTCACAGAGTTCAGGCATTTCCATGATCTCTTGCTCAGGCGTTCCTTGCTCAGGCGTTCCATGCTCAGGTGTACCTTGCTCAGGCGTTCCATGCTCGGGCGTTCCATGCTCAGGCGTTCCATGCTCAGGCGTTCCTCGCTCAGGCATTCCATGCTCAGGCGTCCCATGCTCAGGCGTTCCATGCTCAGGCGTTCCTTGCTCAGGCGTTCCTTGCTCAGGCGTTCCATGCTCAGGCGTTCGCTCATCCTCGTCATGTCCATCGTCACCAATCTGTAAATAATGAATATATTTCATGTTGAATTGCAATGCAGGCACTATTCAGGAGTTGAGAAAACACCAATTTGTATATACTGACATTATTCAGCTGTCACTTCGTTTTTATTAATTTTTTCTCTTCTGCCTATTGTCTAACGGACTTGGTTTTGTTTGCATGGTATACTATCTACTTGGTATTGGTCTCGTGTTGATTTATAGTACAAAGGTACTTCTATCATTCTACTAAAAAGGGCGTTCTCATATTAAAAGGAAACACTGGGACTGCAACAAAGATATCTTGGATGCAATATAATTTTCATGATAATTTTTAACACATACCGTACACTGCAGAGTTGGTAAACGTGGGAGCTTTCGGTGAACCCTCCTGATGGGAAATCGTGCGGAGGAAGACGAAGACGTACTGCTACTGTTGGTTCGGCGGCCTCGTTCTCGCTTGCGTGAACGTCTTGGCGAAGGAGTCCAAGAACTCCCGGAACTAACTTCAACTAAAAAATCTTTCTCAATTACAGAAGTCACGATGTGTGCGATTAGAGTATTCAAGAATGTTGATATATAGAATGCATTATGTGTATGGTGTACATTCTGTACAGTGGAACCTTTGCAAACCAAAACGGAAAATGTATCGTGAGGAATATTTTTGTTGGGAGGCTTGATTTAGGATGGCATGAAATGTTTGTGAAATTTGAATTGTTTTTGTGAATGAAGTTTGTGCATGAAAATTGGTCAAAATAATCACCGCAGGTCAATAAAATCCTTACCTGTGAAAAACAGGGATGTGTATAGCAGCTCCATTATATTCCTCCTCAGACACGACATTAGAGTCAGATACGTACACCTTCCAAACATACACACAAAAATATTTGTTGAATCTATCATTTTATTCGTTCAACATCAATTAAATGTCGAATTCACCAAGTGATGGTCACAACTTACAGTGTTCTCCTCCGTCAAATGGCTCGCTGCAGCCTCGTTCTCGTTCTCGGCCTCGTTCTCGTTGTCGTTCTCGTTGTCGTTCTCGTTCTCGTTCTCGGCCTCGTTCTCGGCCTCGTCAGCCTCGTTCTCGTTCTCGTTCTCGGTTCTCGTTCTCGTCACGTTTTGAACGGTGTCACTGCCCGACCGGTCCTCTCTAAACTGAATGAATGTATCATTCTCATCAAATTTTGAGGAAAAAAAACGGAACAAGACAACTGTTGATTGATGAACAATGATAATCCTTCAGGTAAAAAAATTATTTGTGCCTTACCTGGTCCCGTACCTTGTTGGCTTCACATATATCATGGTTTAGTTCTGCTATAAAAGATGGATTTTTCTTGATCTTTGCTGAAAAATAAATGAAGGCTTGATATAGTGCTGCAGGTGTGTGACATTAACAGAATCCAACACAAGACTTCTGCCAGAGGGATAAGGCGTGCAGTATTTTGCTCACGGCTGATCTGTTTCGGACAGCATGCCCGATTCTAAGGCCACAAACCCGATAAGAATAGACACTATTATTAGACTTTACATGAAAAAAAGACACAGAGGATCCTGCGTTCAAGAGAACCTGATTTGAGACCCCCCCCCCCCACCCCCCCACTGTGTTTTAGGACCGTGGCATATGGTCCCAAATGGCCTTCTATCGTGTAAATGAACCTGTGACGAGCGACCAATTGTCATTCAGGGTGGTCTTAAAACACATGATCCACTGTAGTTTGATAATGACAAG
The DNA here is from genome assembly GCA_949152475.1 of Terebella lapidaria. Taxonomy (NCBI): domain Eukaryota; kingdom Metazoa; phylum Annelida; class Polychaeta; order Terebellida; family Terebellidae; genus Terebella; species Terebella lapidaria. The sequence goes on along the minus strand of OX424564.1, from coordinate 34,021,817 downwards.
CAGAAAAGGTTGAATCGTTCTCAACAGGTTCAGGATCAGGGGACTTCAGGTCTGCGATACAACAAGGGTTATTTAAAAAGAATGTCAAAGGAAACAGCACTTCTATAACAAAAATACAACAGAGAAACATAATTTGATAATGACTTGAATCATCCTCAACCGGTCCAGGATCTGGGGACTTCAGGTCTGCTCTGCATTCAGTTCATCAGAATCACTGTGTACGTTTTAACTCTTGTTATACAAGGTTGTTTGAAAAGAAACAGCACTTTACTCTAACAATAATACAACAACGAACAAGACCTTAGATAAGTTCTACCTCTAGTGAATTTAAGAAGACCACTTTTCTGGTCATAAGGTTTTATCAGCTCTATCTGCGTGGTTCGTCTGAAATCAACAAATTTCTGGTTCAGAGGAACTCATACGTTAAACATACAGGATTCTTTTCAGATTCATATCTTGATGTTATTAATAATAGTGTACCTATGCACAAGTTGCATATTCTAATACCTATACTTGCCTGGTGTTGTCGCTCCAAAAAAAAATTTCCACAGCCGACTGTTGGATGCCAACAACTAAGGCTGGCCACCAAGCTCCTCCCCCATCACCAACAAGTTTAGCCAGGACCGGGAGTCCAACATCTGTAAAATATGGTAAAAAGAGTCTGGACGATGCCAATATGTTCATAGATTGATCATACTGCTGAGTTATGGTTGATGTACCAGTAATAAAATTGATTTAAATCTCAAACACTATTGGATTGTGCATTACAGTGCGTATTACAGTGAATATGTTTGATGATTGAAAAATATTGCTAAGTATTCAGAAAACTTCCAATCGGAACCTGCATATTTCCTTGACATAACGACATAATTTTGAAATCAGTAGAAATTCATTACAGCTAACAAAATTAGCCTGATTAAAATTTGATCACAGTTTACCGATGCTCTCCATTGCAGCAACCCTTGTCAGGAGTTTGCGACGCTCCATCGCTGTAAAAAGGAGTAATGAAAATATTTTTAAACGATGTGGATAATCTGGATAAGATTATTATAAATATAATATTAATATAAAATGATATCCATATTTTAATTTTTTTTTTTTTAGAAATTTGTTGTTTTTCATGATGAACACACAAATCTAGAACGTTTAAAGTACTATCAGATTTCAAACTACTACAGTCTCACAATATTCGGACATACAGTCCCACAACAACTGGACATGAAGATGATTAAGGTCCCACAAATCTGGACACAAATTAAGTCCCACAAATGCAGAACGTCTCAAGTACTATCAGGTTCCAAACTACTACAGTCTCACAACATTCGGACATACAGTCCCACAACAACTGGACATGAAGACGATTAAGGTCCAACAAATCTGGACGGAAATGAAGACCCACAAATGCAGAACGCCTAAAGTACTATCAGGTTCCAAACTACTACAGTCTCACAATAATTGGACATACAGTCCCACAACAACTGGACATGAAGATGATTAAGGTCCCACAAATCTGGACGGAAATGAAGACCCACAAATGCAGAACGTCTAAAGTACTATCAGGTTCCAAACTACTACAGTCTCACAACTTTTGGACGTACAGTCCCACAATAACTGGACATAAACATGATTGAGGTCCCACAAATTTGGACGGAAGTGAAGACCCACAAATGCAGAACGTCTAAAGTACTATCAGGTTCCAAACTACTACAGTCTCACAATAATTGGACATACAGTCCCACAACAACTGGACATGAATATGATCAAGGTCCCACAAATCTGGACGCAAATGAAATCCCACAAATCCAGAACGTCTAAAGTAATATCAGGTTTCAAACTACTACAGTCTCACAATATTCGGACATACAGTCCCACAACAACTGGACATGAAGATGATTAAGGTCCCACAAATCTGGATGCAAATGAAATCCCACAAATCCAGAAGGTCTAAAGTACTATCAGATTTCAAACTATTACAGTCTCACAATATTCGGACATACAGTCCCACAATAACTGGACATAAACATGATTAGGGTCCCACAAATCTGGACACAAATGAAGTCCCACAAATCCAGAACGTCTAAAGTACTATCAGCTTTAAAACTACTACAGTCTCACAATATTTGGACATACAGTCCCACAACAACTGGACATAAGAGGATTAAGGTTCCACAAATCTGGACACAAATGAAGTCCCACAAATCCAGAACGTCTAAAGTACTATCAGATTTCAAACTACTACAGTCTCACAATATTTGGACATACAGTCCCACAACAACTAGACATGAATGATTAATAAATCAAGATCCTACAAATCTGCATACAAAAAGTTTGAACTCTACTATTTCTCACAACTCCAGTACTAGTATGAATGTAGCGCCTTCTATCAAATGGAAGATTGATGCCTGTGTGATAGAAATGGACACAAAACATCACAAAACTTTATTTTCACCAAGTTATATACGTAGTCTATAAGAGTAGATATTTCATTGAATTGGTAATTTAGTCATCGGTAATACCCGGTAGATGTCAAGTTGTCATATCAAAGGTCATCGACAAGAACAACATCAAATAAATGTTGATTACATTATGACAAAATCTTGATACACTTTGAGTGAAATAATCGAGCGACTCGATCATCGCTCATTCATCCAAACGATTAATGAAATGGTCAACAATTCCTAAGACTACTGAAACATCCCCTACTTTTCTCCATTAAATCGAAGCCGCATGACAACGACAGCTCATCAGCCTTAAATAATATTTCATGGCAGACACCAGAACATTTGATCAAGTGACTGTGTGACTAGTGTCAACTTGCGTACAATCAGCTGACAATTGAGCGTGTTTCATCCGTTTAAACTTCTGATCTGTGTAATTGACCTTACGACTGTCATGTTTGAACCTCTTTTCTGTGAAGCGTACACTTCGGACAAATATTGCTGAACAATAGTAATCCCCTCAGACAAACAACTCAAAGCATACACAGTCGTAAGGTCTATTACGTCACAGACTTCAGATCTAGATCTATTATTACTGGACAACAAAAATGGGAATATTCTTCAAATCTAGATCTATTCATATCCAAAAATTGAGTGACATAAAAAGTGACATATTAAAAAGCTGTTGGTGCGGATCAGTATTTTGGAATAGCACATTTGATAGATATATTAGATTTCTGATTTACTGATACACAAGTTGCCCTATTTTCGCCGAGTCACGATGATAAGAATGACAGCACCACCGGATACAGTCTGCGCTTAACAAGCATATTGCTCGTCAAGTCACCTACAAGTTTCACCTTGCAGGGAGCCAGATAAATTGATATAAATCAAACCTTTCCCAAGCAATTAAATAGAATAAAATATCATTATTCATATCATTTGATCAAGCTCACAGACTGATCCTGGAACCTGACCGCTCCCTTTGCCTGAATATTCAAGCAGTGAGTGAGTCTTACCGACAGGTACAGTGGATCATATGTCTGACAATAATCATACCAGTTTGTGATGCTACATTTATTGAAATTAAAAAGCACATTGAAGACATGCAGTTCTTTCGAAAGAAAAAACATACAACACCGAATAAACCTGCATGTACATTTCACAAAATTTCTTTTTTCCGGGGCCCGTGTTATGATATCAGCAAATCATGTGATCATGGAAGCTTTGACCCAAGAGTTCTGCTGCTTTGCTGTGACAAACTTGGTCAATTAAATGTTGCTTTTGTCGTTTGAATCCCAAAAATGTGACAAACAAATATTGAACACCTATCTGGCAAACAATCTACGAAGTTACAGGTTAGTTGTTGGTTAGAACTAGTCAAACGAACTTCTGTTTTTGCGAGTGTCTAAGCACTGACAGGTGACATTTTTCTTAGCAAATTTGGAGGGAATGACGAATGAGCAGCTATCTGCCGACTAATTGCCGACTGTCGTTAATTTTGTGTTGATAAATTCATGATGATTCAAATACACATAGACTACTTTTCCTATATATTCATCCACCAATTTGTGAAGTTCGTGTCGTTTTGTGTAGTAAAACTTCCTTTATGACACATCTCACATCATAGTGCAAAAGTGAAACATGCGGCAACTCGCGATGGCTGGAGGTAGCAACAAAACGCAACTCGCGGCAGTATAGGGTCAATTATAATGCAAAATAAACCTACGGTCAAGTAATCGATAACAGATTTTGTTAACTGATATACTAATAATGCTAGTAGAAATCTAGTAACCTAATCACAGACGGTTAATCGTCTACTCATGGGACCAATAGTTTTGCCAGAAACGGTATTACCAAACTGAGAGCATACGTAGGCCTACTAATATCTAGTCTAGATCTATAGATCTATCTCGCAACTGACATCGACGAACTCGCGAGGCCTGATAATTTGAATAGTATAGTCGGAGACAGCCGACATCCTAAACCCAGGTGTCCCACTCTCTCGAACGCCGGAGGCCACTCACGCCTCCGGCGTTCGAGAGAGTGGGACACCTGGGTTTACCGACATCCATGTGACTCACGTAACTTCGTAAGTCACGTTCAACTTCTTGACCGATATTTACGCTGCAGGTAGATCTAGAACTAGATGCTTCAAACTGTTTGATTATACTTCACTATAGATGGGACCTACCTTCAGAATATCGGATACTAACTGGCTCGATAAGAAATGTCAAGTTCAGTGCTAAATTGAATCAAAATGGCGGTTTTGCTATCAGTCACATCCAAATCTCGCCCCTATTTGAGGAAGACGAGACTTCGTGGAATATGGCGTCTGCTTGCTCGAACTTAGTTGATTAGATCTATTTCTGTCTATAATTACAAGAGAAATGCTGAAAATTACAATTGAATACGTTCACAGATTTATTCAACCAGGCCCTGAGCATCGAATCTATCGTTACTAAAGTGGTGGCATTGAAAGCTCGGTATGAGACGGCTGTACTAGGCCTAGATCTACTAGATGGATAGAGTATGATATTGATAGATCTAGGTCAATTCGGAATTCGGCGCTTTGATTCTGTTTAGAATCACCATAACATCACCCGAATAGGAGAAAAATAATCAGTTAAAACATGCTCAATGTGTATATCAGACCCGGAAGGCCTACCTTCAATTTTTTTTATCAATTCCACTGTTGATTGTCCTGATCCTCACAGTTGAAACAGACAACTCCCGTCGTGACGCAAATTAAAGCCTGTTGAGTGTCAGCGCCGTGATGACGCAAGTTATGGTGTCAGCGCCGCCAAGTGAAAGAGAATTGAACTAATCACTGTGGTTTGATATCCGATCACCAGGTGGAACATTGTACGGTGATGTCCAACACCATGTCCAAAAAATGTCCGTTCACTCCTTGCGGGACCTTTGATAAAAAGTGATGCCAAACAGCTTGTGGGACTGTTTTCTGCTGTCCAAAGCTATCGATATTGTGGGACTATATTTTAGTCCCACAACATCAAAAATAGTCCCACAAACTATACATTCGTGAGGACGGACGGACAGACGGACACGCCAATCTAATAGGCGGGTTGGTTGCACGCAACCCGCCCAAAAACACACTCTTCACCTCGGAAAACATAGTGAATTCTCTTTGGCACTAAACGTAATCTTTCACCAGGACATTTCTCAAATGCCGTGATGTTACTCTCACTTCTGAAGCTAGTTTTAAGTATGTGGGTGTCAATATCGACAGTAAATTGACCTTTTCTGAATTTGGTAACAGTGTCCTGAACGAGGTAAATAACAAGTTAAAATTCCTCTACAGCAAAAGGTCATTGTTTGTTCCCAGTGTAAGAAAACTTACTTGTTCTACTTTCTTACAACCACACTTGGACTATTCATGTAACACATGGTAGTAAGACACAGTGTCTTCAGAGGTCACAAAATATAGCGGCACGTATCGTTACAAGAACGCGCAGATATGACCAGTATCTTCGATGGTGCAGCCTCAGCGGTTACTATCATGTAAACCATGGATACAGTACTAGAATAGTCAATTTCCATTTTCATGTAGGGCGTCACTCAAGGGTCAGTTTCAGAACTACTGGAACCAAAATGTGGAACACTTCGCTACTTGATGTCAAAACTGCAAACAACAAATTCAGATTCCCATATCTGTATAAAAACTTTCTCTCGGGTAAAATGAAACATGCTGAGCATACAATGTGAATCTATATTACGTAAATGTGAGTGTTTGTACTAGTCTGTGCCAATGCTTTGGTGTCCATTTTGTGTCAAATAAACAAGGTTACTATGGAAATAAGATCTCAGTATTTATAATTGAGTTCCTTCGAGTATTCCTTTTTTCCTGTAAAATAGTCACCATCATATGGTGTTTGTGTTATTTTACATCTGCTTTACGCATCGTAAGTCATTTTACATGAATAAAATATATTCAATTCCAAAGTGGCCGATATATGCCATAGTTTTATTTTCCGGTTTTCATTTATTTATTTTCCCAGAGGGACATTCTAAAGAATGTGAAGTAATTAAATGCACGTACTTAATGTTAGACATATGCGTACTAAATGTTAAATTCGTGTACATAATATTCAAAATGCATACGTAATGTTAAATGATCGTACATAATATTATTTACGCATATTTAATATTAAATATGTGTACTTAATATTAAATTAGCAAAAATGGATGTGGTTAAGTTGCTGTGCATGTCTCGTGAAACAAGGTAGATCTATATATTGAGCGGCATGGCGCTGTAAAAAAGAACGGGATATCAGACTGTCTGGTATTTAATATTAAGTTATCGTATTTAACATTAGGTACATGTATGTAATATTAAGTATGCGTATTAAGTATCAAGTAGATGTAATTAACATTAAGTACACATATTTAATATTAAGTATGAGTATTCAAGAGTATATGTGCATATTTTATATTCAGTATATTCAATATTTAATATCAAGTACGTGTATTTAATATTGCGTATGTATATTTATTATTAGGTATGCATATTGATTATTAAGTACACATGCTTAAACATTAAGTACACGTGTTTAAACATTAAGTACACATATTCAAACATTAAGTACGCATATCTAACACCAAGTATGTGTATTACATCCTTCTGGAAAAAAATCCTAAATAAATGAAAACTAAAGAGTACAACTATGGCATATATCAGCCACCGTACAATTCAGTGTTTAGGTGAGATATCCTCGGCAGTGCCGGTCAGTATCCGAGAAAGATATACTAGTATATAGGATTATGCTCTCCAATGGAACAACACATGTCGGCATAAATACAGATAAATCGAATAACAACGATTTCGTTGCTGTTGACATGCATGAATTTGTATTCAGCGTGACATGAATTATTATTCCACAGCAATAACGATTCAGAAACTAAAATATAGACTGTATAGTCTATAGAGTATATCGACTATATCAGAGCATGGGGTCACATACAGCCTGATTGTATCAGGTACGCTGTGCTCTCCAACACGACAACAAAGCCACAATCAAGAAACCCATTAATACTGCATGAAGGCTGAAGGCTGCAATGGAAGGAGCTCAGAATCGTCAATAAGTTACAAAAAGATGACAAGTGTCACAATGCGGGATGCTTCGACGTACCAATATATCATTCAGCAGGAAGTCAGAAGTAGGAAGTCAGACTTACTATGTGGAAACGGGCCTTCAGCACTGCGAACATCATAAACAATTTAAAGTGAACTGTAACAATAACTGGTCTTTCTTCACCTTATTAGCGCTCATCCGAGTATAACATTCAACTCGGAGGAAACGATGCGACATCATGCAAAGAGCAAAATACTGGTCGTTTTTCACCATATGGATGGCTTGTATTGCCGCACTGGTGTCCAGCACCTGTCTTTTCACGGCACATCACTTGTTCCGTCTGGTCAATCTGCCCGTGGACAGGACCCTGGTGGTCAGTGGCGCCCCCGCGTGTAAGAGATTGTGTGTGGAGAATGGATTCTGTGCGGCAGTCAATGTACAGTACATGGTCTCACAGGGAATGGTCTGTCAGCTCATACAACAAGTCCCATCTGATATCGGGCGCCATCTGGAGGCGCACCCTTCTGCATCTGCATACATCATAAAAGGTATAAGTCTTCCATGTTCATTTGGATTGGGCACACATTTATCAGTTGAATTTAAAAGAAAAGAGATGTGTTCCTTGATTTTTTCGTTTCTGGGCCCAAGTAACTTTGTTTTCAATGGACGAGTAGTATGACGGGCAGTACAAATTACTTGGGCCAGATCGTTCATACATGGGATAATATTTTGCACGCGTATTAAATATCTACAGAGCCCCTGAGGTGACATACCGAAAATATTTATTAATTCGCGTGCACGGTTTACCAATCCGTGCGCACAAATTACCAAACCATACACACAATTTAACAATTCGTGGCCACGAATTAACAATCCGTGGGCACGATTTACTAATTCGTGGGCACGAAATACTTATTCCTGCCCACGAATTGGCAAATTGTGCCCACGAATTGGCAAATCAGGCCCACGGATTAGTTATACCAATCCGTGGCCACCAAATACTAATTCGTGCGCACAAATTGTTAAATCGTGCCCACGGATTGTTAAATCATGCCCACAGATTAGTTAAGGTAATCCGTGTGCACGGTTTACCAATTCGTGGCCACGGTTTACTAATTCGTGCGCAGGGTTTACTAATTCATGCGCACGGTTTACTAATTCGTGGCCACAGTTTACCAATTCGTGGCCACGGTTTACTAATTCGTGCGCACGGTTTACCAATTCGTGGCCACGGTTTACTAATTCGTGCGCACGGTTTACTAATTCGTGCGCACGGATTGATAAATATATCTGGTATGTCACCTCAGGGGCTCCGTAACAACCACTGCTCGTGAAGCACATTAACTCACCACGCTTTCATGTACACACACGGAGCAGTAAAAATCAGTTCGCTTGCATCAATTATCCACAAGTATTGTCGTATCATCTCTATTGTATGTATAGTACAATATATATTGTAAATTGCCTGTGCGCAGATCTTAATTTGAGAAATCTTAATTTGAGACACGTGTGAGTAACATTACTAGTTAGTACTGCACATTTTCTATGAATATCAATAAATTTTCCGCGTTCCACGAACTCGTCAATATTCAGATATTCCGTTTTATTCGGCCAATTTGGTTTTACACACAGAAACATATATGGGCAAACATTTATAACTTTCGTTGGAGCCTCTAGCATGGCAGAACGCTATACATAAACTGTGCAGGATATGTAATACAAATATCTGTAGCATTTCATGCAATAGTAGTTACAAGTGAAAATGTTTATTTTGATGTTATATATTAGTCCATGATCTAAGTTTACCCCTGTGCACTCACTGACTCTAACCAGTCAAATTACTTTCAGCAGACTCTGGTGGAATAAATGATACCAGTGGGTGAGGTTCTGAGGTGCGTAGGGGTAAACTTAGCCCATGGACTATATCCCAAAGACTCGCTGATACTGCAGACCCAGTTAAGATACTGAGTGTATATTCAGAGATACGCTTGAAATTTATACCTGGTAATAGAGTTGATGTCAACAAAAGAACTGAATTCGAACCTAACTCATGTAAGGATGTGAAATAGCTAGGTAAAATCTTTTGTCCATCATTTCATGTTTTTTTTAAAAACTAGTGTGTTTCCGAATCAGATGATATCATTCCATGAACCTTTCCTCCCAATGTAGCTTGCAGCCCCAACCCATGCATGAACGGAGGAACGTGCGTCACTGAACTACTCACCTACTCGTGTGTTTGCCCCAGCAGATTCACAGGCAACAACTGCCAAACAGGTACGTAACTCAGCTTTTGGCATTAATGTAAACAATGGATCAGAAGTTTAAGCCCGCCCACACGCGGTAGAATATCTCATTAGGTCGCACAGTTTGAGGTTTTTTTCATTTGATTTTTTTTAGTTCGTACAATAACTTTTGTGGTAGCCACATGTAGTGTGCTTCTTTCAGATTGTTTTGCTGAGTTCCTTGGAGCTTGCATCCGTGGAAACAATGCTGCCAATTATAATCCGATCAGTTTGGCAGCGTGCAAGCAGATCTGCATGGACCAGACCACATTCCATTGCAAATCGTTTGACTACACTCTCAGTTCAGGCATTTGTCTTCTCAGTCAATACACGGCTGCTGAAGTACCAAGCGACTATAAACCGGTCTGTCATTTACCACAGTATAGTTACTACGAGAGGATCGTGGAGTGTGACCCATGATTACTGAAAACTATGGACTCGAGATAACGTGAAGAAAATTGTTCAAAACTCGGTATAGATTGCGTAGGAGAAATCCCGAAACCAGTCAGTATAGTACAAGACTGGTTCATGTTGATGTATATATATCGACATATATATTACCAACAATACAAGATTCCAATAATTAGGTTTGGTCGTTTTAATTTCCATTCCAAACGGTTTTGAAGTTTGATTCTTTGTTGGCTTTAACATGTCTTATGTTATTGCTATAAGAGTGCAAATCCGTGTTCACACTTGCGTGTGCTGTGGATGAGGATTTTAATTTTTGAACATGTTTAAAAATTAAAATCCCCAACACAGCATTCCAGATCTGCCGGGGGTTCGCCTCTACTGCGCACTACCATGTTAGTACCGTTTTGCTGGCGTGTGGCTGCCGTATTCATGCCGGGACTGCCATGTTGGTACCGTGTTGATACCTGGGCATGCCGGCCTCTGCCCGCATATATTTTCTGAGCACGACAGCAACTTGGTACATCCAGGTAAATTCCAGCAGAAACAAGGTATACCCCGGCAGCACCACGATTGGTCATGATGCCATGATGCTGCCGTGTTAGCCGTGGTGCTGCCGGGGTATACCGGGGTGTACCGGGGTGTACCATGTTGATGCCATGTTCACGCTGTCTTTGTGCCGGGGTTTTATATCTTGGCCCCGTGTTCGTTCTGAGTGTATGCCGGAGAATATCATGGAAAAAATATCGACCGTCGAAACGATCATCGACGCGATTCTCATCCCAGTAGAACCCGGTAGAAGCTACATTATGGATCCCCAGCGTCTACCGGGTAGTATAATAGGGGTGTACCATGTAGCTACCGTGTTCAATAAGACTCAGGCTTAAGGTCTATGTCTATTCTCGAATTCACAACGAATTTCACCTTCACGGTATTATATGTAAACCCACTCTGGACCTAGAAAAAAATTCTTCCATGCATTTATCTATTTTTTCAACCAGGGAACCAGGGAACTCATAAAATGCACCCTTTCTATCATCTATAGATAGAAAGATTTCATTTCAGAAAATCTAGGGAAGGCCATGTTGAAATTATTTATTTCTTTGAAAATACTCAAAATCAGGGAAAAGATGAATTTGAAATCACTCTATTTCTTTGATTCGAACTGCAGCTGAATAAATATCACATAACAAGATAATCTCCTAGTCATTCTTACATATTCACATACATATATCTAAATCCTTGAAAGCAAGAATTTTGATAAATTATGTCTGTCGTAATATTGGTCGGGACTCGATTCTGTTCCAAATGTGCTTAGGTGTTGTATTGTAATCATCAAAATAGTGTTCATGGAGTAGTTAGACGTTATCCCTAATCCATGTGTTACCATGAATTAGGAATACAACTCGGCAATTAAATTATGCGATCAAAATCAATCCACGGGGAAGAGAGAATCTGTTTGCTATCGTTTATTGTGCAAACAAGTGCGACTGAGCATTTAAGAATAAAAAATAACAAATATTTGTGTAAGTTGGTACATCCTACGTGTATTTATTAACTTCAATATTCCATTGACCAACCACCAACTGTGACGTCATACAAATACCTGATAAGATGTTTTAGACTGATAACAAGTTCGTCATCACGACGCTCGTCCATGCATCATAGACAACGCATCAAAAACGTCAATAAAATTAATCGATTTTTTCGAATATTGGATGCATGTCTTAAGTATGCGTGCCTTAAGTATGATGTATACGCAAACCAGATACATATTGAGAAAAATGTGATTCAAAATAAATTGACATTTGGTCCCTGAAAACTCCCTCAAATATCTTTGACATACATGGTAAAATACTAACTGGTCTATAATTCTCCTTTAGTAAAAGATTACCTTTTTCAAAAAGTCGCATAATCTCAGCCCTCTTCAAAGCACATGGGCAAGCAGACATATAGTTGACTTATTTATCAGGCGTGTAAATGGGAAACATAAAACATTGGCACCTAATTTCAATAGCTTGGGTGGTATTCGGTCATACCCAGTGGCCTTTGCAGGATTCAAATCCAAACGACGATTTCGTATATACTCAATTGAGAGTTTTTCAAAATTGAAATCAAAATTCATATCGAGAAAATATGTTGTCAACCGACTGGGGCTCACCTTGGATTTGAGAATAGGTATCTGACATCATTGTTGTTGATGTCTGAAGCCCATCAGTCGCAATTGTATTATAAAATTCATTCAAAATATTACATACTTTTTCTTCATCATTGACGATGCGAAACTTTGTTTTCGTTTCACTACAAACTTGCGTTGTTTCCTGTATAATTCTCAGGGATCTACACTCCTATTTGTATTGATTTTCCTCCTGAGCATATTTTTATAATTTATTGCCCGGCGCAAGGTGCTGTTCATATATGGAACTTGGGCATGACGTATCGTCTTTTGTTCCAGAGGAGCATGTTCATTACTTATTTCTTTAAGGAGATATTCACAAAAGCCATAAGAATCTTCAATATCATCAAAAACTCTGCCACATGAAAGGGCGCCATATTTAAGTCACCAATATAGGCATCTTCATCATTTTTTTATAACTGCGATATTCAATTTTTGTGCGTTTCTTGCATGGGATATGAATCTTTGTTGCAAAGGACACTAGGTGATGAAAACCACTCAACCTTGTGTCAAAAACTGTAATCCCTTGTAGTCTTTTATGATGGTTACTTAGTACAACATCAAGACATGTCTTATTTGGACCTTTGAAACAAGTTGGTTCATGTACAATATTTTTCAGTCCATACACATGACAAAAATCAGATAAACAGTGATCACGTTTTACCAAAAATTACTGTTTGAGAAATTACTGCTACATTTCAAATATTAGAAAGATTCAACAAAATTTACAAAATATGGATTTTTCAATACTGGTTGTCTGTAGATACTTGCAAAAGCCAAGTTTCAGAATTAATGAATACCTCAATAACAATCATTTCTATTCTGCCATTGCCAGATTCATTCATTTCTAAATCATGACGTCTCTTATGAGCAACATCATCCCTAATATGTAACATAATACCACCTGAATTACTTTTATAATCACATCTATAATGCTTGTAGCCGGGACTCTGAATTGTTCCATTGGAAAAGTATCATCCAATTTTGCTTCCTGGATGAACAAAACATCAATGAGGCCTTTATCGAGAATTTCATGAAAAGTATCAAATTTATGTCTTACATAACATAACATAACATCATATCCTCCTGTAAAACGGTCACCATCATATGGTGTTTTTTGTTATTTTACATCTGTTGCACGTATTGTATGTCATTTTACATGAATAAAACCTATTCAATTCTACGGTGGGCAATATATGCCATAGTTTTTATGCCATAGTTTCGGTTTTCATTTACTTATTTTCCCAGAAGGACTTTCTGAAGAAAGTAAAGTAATTAAATGCACGTACTTAATGTTCAATATGCGTACTAAATGTTAAAATCGTGTACATAATATTCAAAATGCATACCTAATATTAAATACACGTGTATAATATACGTACACATGTTTAAACATTAAGTACGCATATCTAATATTAAGTACGTTTACTACATCCTTCTGGAAAAAAATTCTAAATAAATGAAACTAAACAATAAAACTATGGCATATATCAGCCACCGTACAATTCAGTGTTTAGGTGCGATATCCTCGGCAGTGCCGGACAGTATATGAGAAATATATACTCGTATATAGAATTATGCTCTCGGATGGAACAGCACATATCTGCATAATTACAGATAAAACGATGTAGTTTCTGTAAATGGAATGTATGCTTTACGCTTGACGGTTATCGAGTGATTTTGTTTGAAAATAAAAACAATAACTAACAACGATTTCATTACTGTTGACATGCATGAATTTGTATTCCGCGTGACATGAATTATTATTCCACAGCAATAATGATTCAGAAACTAAAATATAGACTGTATAATCTATAGAGTATATCGACTATATCAGAGCATGGGGTCACATACAGCCTGATTGTATCAGGTACGCTGTGCTCTCCAACACGACAACAAAGCCACAATAAAAAAACCCATTAATACTGCATGAAGGCTACAAAGACATAGAAGAAGCCCAGCATCGTCAATAAGGTCTGGTCAGATCATTTGAAATTTTGTTTGTTTCCATTTGATGCAAAAAGTCTGAAATTTGGTGAAAAAATACGGTTTTATGCCAAATCATGGAAAACAACAAAATTTCAAATTGATCAAACAATTTTAAACAAAGTTGTGGCGAATAATCATATCAGGTTTTGTGTTTAATTTAACATTAATAGTAATATTGATACTCGAATTCGTGATTTAGTTTCTAGATCTACTCAATAATAGTACAGACGGGACAGAACAAATGAACCAACCGCATGCTCAGATCAGACCAGCCGGTGAGACATAAGCCAACACCGATTCTGGTGGTCCGGTGGTACATTTTAGTGGTCGCTCTGCGACTGACAAATGCTTGATTAGACTGGTGTTGGTAGTCTTTCTCATTTGTGTATTTTTCCTTTTTTCTGGGAATGTCTAATATTCACCAATAATGTATGGAGCTTGCCTAAGCATTTACTCATGTTTATCATGACATGAATGGTAAAAGCAGAACCATACTCTATTTGGTTCTACTCTAAATTAAATTACAATGTTATCAAATATAGGTTAAAATTAACCTAAATCCTTTAGATCTATGTTGAAATTGTACTTCTTGAATGTTGATATTAAATGAAACCATTTCTTCTGTAGGTTGGTTACATCTCCTGCCTTGGATGCCTCCCCTTGAAGGATGTGGTGGGACATAATGTTTGCAGTATTGACTACTGGGCTTGCCTGCAAATTTAACTAGGGTGGGAACAGTCGTGAGGAGGCCTTAAGAGTCTTGACTTTGATGAATTTAATAAAAGGCACATAAAATATATGAATTTAAATAACTTGTAGAGTTTGCGACAGAGAATTTTATGCTTATCCTTCACATAATTCGTGTCTGATAATCGAATTTTACAGTGGCATGAAAAGCTAGTAATCTGAAGGAAGCGGAGACTGAGGGGCAGGTGATGAATTAAGAATTCCCGGGACTGCGCTGGTGGATATAAATTACGTCGAGAAAATAAACTGTAAGTTACTTTATTGCATCCCCCGAACGAAGGTCGGCGGATACTATGTATTTGCGATCGTCGCGCCGCCGCCACACTTTCTTGTGATCGCTCTACAGGTCACATTTCTAGTCCGATTTTGATTTTTCATACGAACATATAATGTGGTAAGGGTACGACACATCAATTTTGATTGCCAACCTGCCATAGCAACCAAATGGGCCGATTGACGACACATTTTGTGCTCAAATTAGCCTGTTTAACACACATGGCGTGTGAATGCTCTACGAGTGGGAGTTTTTAGATGAATGTTGATGAGTTTTGATGAATGTATTGTTGATGAAATCGCACAGGCTCGATGAGAAAGACCGTCGTACGAAACCTATTGTTTTTCAGAATGATCAAATAAATATTCATCGCTAATTAGTTAACAGACTAACTTATTACAATGAATTTCAACTTGAGACAAGTTTGGCACATATTATGAATCAAAATATAAGTTATGGTGAAAAGTTCAATCTGGCTCCAATTTTGTCATCATGAAATGCGGGTTTGGTCAACTGTTACTTTGAATTTCAACTTGAAACCATGTTTGGTACATATATGAGTGAAAATATAACTTACATGTATAGTGAAAAGTTCGATCTGGCTCCAATTTCGTCATCTTGAAATGCAGTTTTGGTCAATTTTTATTTTTAATTCAACTTGAAACTAAGTTTGGCACATATTAGAGTTAAAATATAACTTATGGTGAAGAGTTCGATCTAGCTCCAATTTTGTCATCTTGAAATGCAGTTTTGGTCAGCTTTTACTTTGAATTTCAACTTGAAACCAAGTTTGTCAAATATTCTTATTCAAGATTCAATTTAGGTGAAAAGTTTGATCTGGCTGTAATTTCGTTATTTTATCGAGCATGTAGAAATGGAAATTCATATGCAGTGATTTCAGTGGTGATCTTGAATCCAACCTTCAATAACCTTGAAATGTCAATGTAGCAATTTTGGTGGAAAAAAAACTGTTGTGTCTTAGGATTTTACATTTCCGTGTCTTAGGATTTTACATTTCCTTATCTTTTTTTAGCCCTTGCTCTAGTTTTTGGTGGCAACAGGGATGATAGGGCTATGGGAGATACACCCAAGCGGTCGTAGGCGACCGGAAGCGTCTAGTTGATAATCTACATTACACACATTTGTCAGTTACATCCATGCATCTATACCATGATTAATGAAGTGTGTTCACTTTCCATGTTCAGTGAAAACTTACATGTTAAGTTTTTTTACAGAACGAAGAGATGTTTTGGTTCAAGACAGCTCTGACGAAGCCGATGATGCAACCCAACAGAGCAACTGTCAATCAATCAATTAGTTCATTTTTACAATATCACAATGTTTTTTTTACAAATACTGTATTTTCCCACTGAATAAAGTTTCTGGGGACAGAACTATTTTCTTGTGTTTCTGTAGATTGTGGCCCCCCATTGACCCACCAGTGGCCAGCAATGAGCATGGTTGGACCACTGGTGTATCCCTTCATGAACCCTCAGAGGGCCACTGGAGACGTTGTTTATATAACCAGTGGCCCCCCGGTGGCCCACTGATTGTGGGCTGGCCTATGGTGGATAGCATGCTATCAGCTGGACAAAAGTACTGTGGCCCCCCAGCTAGAGCCCTTGGTGGGCCACTGTTTTGGCCCATGGTGGGGAGCCAGGGGGCCACTGATTCCATGCTAACTGGGGTCATAAAAGGTATACCTCTTTCATGTGTGTTTGGATTGGGCACACATTTATCAGTTGAATTCGAAAAGAAAAGAGATGTGTTCCTTGATTTTTTTAGTTTCTGGGCCCAAGTTACTTTGTTTTCAATGGACGAGTAGTAGTACGGGCAGTACAAATTACTTGGGCCAGATCGTTCATACATGGGATAATATTTTTTGCACGTATTAAAAATCACTGCTGGTAAAGCACATTAACTGACCACGCTTTCATGTACACACACGGAGTAATGTAGGTCAGTTCGCTTGCATCAATTATCCACTAGTATTGTATCATCTCTATTGTATGTATAGTACAATATATATTGTAAATTGCCTGTGCGCATATCTCAATTTGAGAAATCTTAATTTGAGACACGTGTAAGTAACCTTACTAGTTAGTACTGCACATTTTCTATGAATATCAATAAATTTTCCGCGTTCCACGAACGCGTAAATATTCAGATATTCCGTTTTATTCGGCCAATTTGGTTTTACACACAGAAACATATATGTGCAAACATTTGTAACTTTCGTTGGCGCCTCTAGCATGGCAGAACGCTATACATAAACTGTACAGGATATGTAATACAAATATCTGTAGCATTTCAATCAGTGGTAGTTACAAGTGAGAATGATTTTGATGTCATATATTAGTCCATGATCTAAGTTTACCCCTGTGCACTCACTGACTCTAACCAGTCAAATTACTTTCACCAGACTCTGGTAGAATAAATGATACCAGTGGGTGAGGGTTCTGAGGTGCGTAGGGGTAAACTTAGCCCATGGACTATATCCCAAAGACTCGATGATACTGCGGACCTAGTAAAGATACTGAGTGTATATTCAGAGATAGGCTTGAAATTTATTCCTGGTTATAGAGTTGATGTCAACGAAAGAACTGAATTCGAATCTAACTCATGTAGGATGTGAAATAGCTAGGTAAAATATTTTGTCCATCATTTCATTTTTTTTAAACTAGTGTGTTACTGAAAATTCGTACGTGGTTTACGAATTTAAAAGTTTCGAGGAAGCCCATGCGGGAGAAAATTCAATACTACTGAAATTGTTCATCATCTGGACGCAGACACAGTGTATCAAATTGGTGCCATAAAACCAACGAATGCAATAGGGTCAGATAATACCATTCCATGCACCTTTCCTCCCAATGTAGCTTGCAGCCGCAACCCGTACATGAACGGAGGAACGTGCGCCCCTGGACCATTGACCTACACTTGTGTGTGTTCCGCCAGGTTCACAGGCAACAACTGCCAAACAGGTACGTAAATCAGCTTTTGGCATTAATGTAAACAATGGATCAGAAGTTTAAGCCCGCCCACACGTGGTAAAATATCTCGTGAGGTCGCACAGCTTGAGGTTTTTTTCATTTGATTTTTTTTTAGTTCGTACAATACCTTTTATGGTAGCCACATGTAGTGTGCTTCTTTCAGATTGTTTTGCCGAGTTCCTTGGAGCTTGCCTCCGTGGCAACAATGCTGGGAATTATGGTTCGGTCAGTTTGGCAGCGTGCAAGCAGCCCTGCATGGACCAGAACGCATACCATTGCAAATCGTTTGACTACGCTCTCAGTTCAGGCAGT
This sequence comes from Terebella lapidaria, assembly GCA_949152475.1. Taxonomy (NCBI): domain Eukaryota; kingdom Metazoa; phylum Annelida; class Polychaeta; order Terebellida; family Terebellidae; genus Terebella; species Terebella lapidaria. The sequence continues at coordinate 34,003,108 of OX424564.1, read as the reverse complement.
TGTCTTCTCAGTCAATACACGGCTGCTGAATTACCAAACGACTATGAAACGGCCTGTTATTTATCACAATATAGTTACTACGAAAGGGTCGTGGAGTGTGACCCATAATTACTGAAAACTATGGACTCGAGATAACGTGAAAAAAATTGTTCAAAACTCGGTATAAATTGTTCAAAACTCAGTATACTACACGATTGATTCATGCTGATGTATATATATCAATATATTACCACAACACAAGATTTCAATAATTAGTTTGGTCGTTTTGATTTCCGTTCCAAACGCTTCTGAAGTTTGGTTCTATGTTGGCTTTAACATGTCTTATGTTATTGCTATAAAAGTGCAATACCGTTTTCACGCTTGCGTGTGCTGTGGATGAAGATTTTAATTTCTGAACATGTTTAAAAATTAAAATCGCCAACATAGCATTCCAGATCTGCCGGGGTTCAGCTCTACTGCGCACAACCGTGTCGTGTTGCTGGCGTGTGGCTGTCGTATTCATGCCGGGACTGCCATGTTGGTACCGTGTTGACACCTGGGCATGCCGACCTCTGCCAGGATATATTTTCTGAGCGCGACAGCAACATGTTACTGTAAGGTTCGGCGACCCCACGATAAAGAGGTATACCCCATTACTGGAGTGTCAGCGAATGCCTTATAAACCTATCAGCATGTTTACGCTATAACCGTGGTGTCACTACTGTGTAGCCACCACGTCACAATGCTACAGTGCTTTCCCCTTTCGGAAAGACCTCGTCCCCGAGGTCAGCTGTATCCCACTGTTGAGCCACATCACCCTGGTCAAATTAATCACCCATATGGGTGCCCCACACAAGTGCTCTACCCGTCTGCGGCCAGGAACCCAATATTTACATGTGATCTGAGTCAACAGTGGGAGCCGACCCAGGACCGACGCCGAGACAAACCACTGTGGTTCGAAAGGTCAGGCACCAATGTAAGGTTCGGCGACCCCACGATAAAGAGGTATACCCCATTACTGCAGTGTCAGCGAATGTCTTATAAACCTACCAGCACGTTCACGCTATAACCGTGGTGTCACTACTGTGTAGCCACCACGTCATAACGCTACAGTGCTTTCCCCTTTCGGAGAGACCTCGTCCCCGAGGTCAGCTGTATCCCACTGTTGAGCCACATCACCCTGGTCAAGTTAATCACCCATATGGGTGCCCCAGACAAGTGCTATACCCGTCTGCGGTCAGGAACCAGATATTTACATGTGATGTGAGTCAACAATGGGAGCCGACCCAGGACCGACGTCGAGACAAACCACTGTGGTTTGAAAGGTCAGGCACCAATGTGAGGTTCGGCGATCCCACGATAAAAAGGGATACCCCATTACTGGAGTGTCAGCGAATGTCTTATAAACCTACCAGCACGTTCACGCTATAACCGTGGTGTCACTACTATGTACAAATGTAGCCACCACGTCATAACGCTACATTACATCCAGGTAATTTCCAGCAGAAACAAGGTATACCTCGGCAGCGCCACGATTGACCATGATGCCGTGATGCTGCCGTGTTGACGCCGGAGTCTACCGGGGTATACCATGTTGATGCCATGTTCACGCTGTCTTTGTGCCCGGATCTAATATGTTGGCCCCGTGTTCGTTCCGAGTGTATGCCGGGGAATATCATGGAGAGTGGCGACCGTCGTCCGTCGAGACGACATTCGACGCGATTTTCATCCCAGTAGAGCCCGGTAGAAGCTATATATGGATCCCCAGCGTCTAGCGGGCACTTTAATAGGGATGTACCATGTAGCTACCGTGTTCGATAAGACTCAGGCTTAAGGTCTATGTCTAATCTCGAATTCACAACGAATTTCACCTTTACAGTATTATATGTAAACCCACTCTGGACCTAGAAAAAAATTTTATCATACATTTACATGTATCTATTTTTTCAACTGGTTACCAGGGAACTCATAAAATGCACCCTTTCCATTATCTATAGATAGAAAGAGTCCATTTCTGAAATTCCAGGAAAGGCCATGTTGAAATTATTTTATATTTCTTTAAATATACTCACAATCAGGGAAAAGATCAATTTGAATGTAAGTATCAATCTATTACCACCAATACAGCCAAATTTTGATAATTCCAATAACAAACATAAAATACAACATTTTGCAATAGAAACAAAGCCCGACCAATTACTTTATCAAAGATTTCTTTGATTTGAACTGCATCTGAATAAATATCACAAAACAAGATAATCTCCTATTCCTACTTACCTATTCACAGACATATATCTAAATCCTTGAAAGCAAGAATTTTGATAAATTATGTTTGTCGTAATATTGGTCGGGATTTGATTCTATTCCAAATGTGCTTAGATGTTGTATTGGAATCATCAAAATGGTGTTCCAGAAGTAGTAAGTCGTTATCCCTAATCCATGTGTTACCATGAATTAGGGATGCAACTTGGCAGTTAAATTATGCAATCAAATTCAATCCACGGGGAGGAGATAATTTGTTTGCTATGGTTTATAGTTGTGCAAGCAAGTGCGACTGAGCATTTAAGAATAAAAAAGTTCGTCATCACAACATAAACGTAACCAGAGATAAGCCTATTATATTAGTTTTGAGATGAGAAAAGTTACGATACTGTTATCAGATATATTTCTATAGTAACGGAATGTAACCTATCAGACAATGGAACCAGGGATAAAGTGTTCTGATCAATCAGACCCGAGTCTGTTTTTGATGTTAGACGTCCGTGTTCGTTGCAGACCAAATGCTGGCAACATAGGATTGTGCTACTTAGAAAAATGGTTATTGACTATAGTTCCACTACAGTGGTATTATACGTGCATGTGTGAAATAATTGATTGAAAAGTCAGAATCCATACCAAAATCCAACCTCACATGTAGACCTAAATATTTGGATCAAATAATCAGAACCTTTAGTATCCTCCACTTTAAGTTCTTCAGGATCCTATTTTGCTTGACGCCCCTGATTCATTTTTTTTCGAACATTATCTATAAAATATACATCTCTGGGGGAATAAGTAAGTAAGCATAGATGCATAGAACAATTCATCAATACGTACGATAGTTTTCTAATAAAACTGATCCTGAATCAATTCCCTTTGTTACAACGTAAATCTCCTTGGGAAGGTCAACAATGTCATACTGGTTACCAGGAATTACTGCACCACCGAATACCACCACTTTACTTAATTGGATACACGTTTGAGCGCAACAGCAATGCCTAACTGATTTCATGCATGTTGAAGTGAGAGTCAATACTGGTTGCGATCTAACTTATCAGCGAGCAGCCCATACATGAGTGAGCAGTTAGTGTTCCGAATTGTGTTCTGGTCTTGAGTTTGCGTCAGAGGCTCTGCGTAGACTGCGTGTATGATTCACAAGGTTTGCAAACGGCAAAATGACTAAGATATTCATACTCTTTTCGACCACATGTTCTCTGTATGAGTGTTCAACTTTACTCTCGAGGACATCGTCCTTCAAACCAATCAGCGACCAGCCATCACCAGTCGCATTGGTACCCGTTCAGCGACCGAACGGCGTACCTGTCTGAAAACATGTAACCATGATGATAGCTGTCATGCCTGTGTCTGGGACCAGCAAGCCGGTATTTGTGATTTGTATGGTAGCGCTGATCTATCCGAGCCTCTGGATGTCGGACAGCAGGCGTTTATGGTCACTTCCAGCACTGCGAGTTATGGAGAAGGCATGATTCCGTGTTGTATGATTAATGGTCCATTATCAATTATAAGTTCCTGTAAGCACGGTTTAAAAACGTCGCGTCATGTTGTTTCACGTGGTTGCGTCATTCTTTTGATATGGGATTTTGTCAAATTGTCGGCTAAAATTATGAACTTGTAGATATTTCGGCTCACCGGAATGATGGTAAAGTTTTCCTTCTTCGATATTGCATTCTCATGGGTGAAAATTCTATGTTTTAGGTATTGCGGTGATGTCCTTGGTTTGCGAAAAAAAGTCAAATGCCTCAAATTTACCACTATTGTACTCTTTGGTGGTTTTGAGTCCACATGCGATGTGACGTATGTTTTGTATAGTTGACTTTTTCACATCACAGGAATAACTTCATTGTAATCAGAAAAATCATGAAATATTTTCTGCTTGATTGGAAACAATTTCAGAATGAATGAAAACGAATACATTATTTCAAAATTATTTCAATATCATTCTTGTGTGGTAATTCTGAAATCGTACCGAATCAGCAAAAATTACCAGGTGGCAATGTGCGGCATAAGGAAGGCAAGATGACGTCGTACATCATATTGCGGAATAAGACTACCAGGCCCTATATAAACAGACAACGGAAAATTTTTAACCGACTCTTTACATCGATCATCCAAGACAAACTCTAACTGAAATTCACTCGATTCAAACAAGAAATTTGATTGTATTTTTATCAGCCAATCCCTGTAATTTATAAAAACGTATGTTCTAACAGAACGCCTTCTGAATGTCCGTGACGTGGCCAACCCCGAGGACAGCTCTTGTCTCGCATCCTCTGAGTTTGACTCAAATTTTGTATGCTGGCGTGCTATTGACGGGGATGGGCACACAACATGGGCCACAAATAATGAAGGAACTGGAGCCTGGATCCAGTTGAGTTTTGGCAGCCTGCTGCGTGTCGTCACCCTGGATCTAGAACACCGCTGCCTATCGCTCGTTCCTGGATGTACAGCGTACACTCTGTCTTTTTCCGGCGGAAACATCAGGCAGGTATGTATCCAGCCGAGAAGGAAACGGCATACATAATGTGATGAATATCGTTCGCTGGCCGATATCAGACCGGGGCCAAAATGTACCTCGTGTCGTGTGAATCACAAGTCGGCAGTTCAATTTAACTGCTTATTCTAGCGATAAAATCCGATGCCGCATTTATATCTCAGGCCGACACCCACACCTACGTCCAGATGATACTCCCAAGTCGAATAGATAGTCTATAAAACAGTCTGAATGTTCACAATAATATCACAGATTCTTCAGGCAAACTTCTATCTTCTCCGTACAAAAACGTCCACTTTGTTCATAAATCTCTGGACAAGTGCGCGGGGCCGAGGGACGTGTGTGGAATATCCCGCCTCGAGGTCGTGTGATTGGCTGGGTAACTGCTGATGTCATGTATGTGCACGTGTCTGTAATTTTCCATGTGTTGGAGTATAGGTGCTGGTGTCAGTGCAGTCAGTGTAATGCGCATGAGCTGTATTGATCGGGGCCGCGTGGTTGTATGTGGTTTTACCTGTATTGATCGTGTATTGATCATGTATACTGTGCCGTGTCATGTAAGAGAATGAGTGTTGTCATGAATATGTAGTATGCGGGAGGGACGGGCCGCTACAGTCGCTAAATATTCTGCAATAAGCAGCACCCAGCAAATCGTGAACAATAAACATAAAACTAATTGACAGTGTCAACAATAAACATGGAACCAAAACGAAAGTGTAAAGTGTATCGAGTAGACAAATCCGATTCCATCCAATCCAATCTCAGACAAATCCAGTGCCAGACAAAATCACAAATATTTCATGGAACTTCATGTGTGAGGCAGGGGCGGATTTAAGGGGGGAGGGGGTCCATGGGGTCCGGACCCCCCTTTTTGTGGGCAAAAAAAAAAGAGAGAGAGAGAGAGAGAGAGCAAAAGAGAGAGAGGGAGGAGGAATGAAAGTCGGGCAAGACTATATAATACCATATATATTCAGTGTAGGCCCATGACATGGTTCTGACTTCAGTGGGCCCCTACGAATATCTTGCTGCACAGTTTTCTTTTCCAGGTTTTGACAAGATTTGATATTTCTCTTCGATCTCAAATCTCATCATGGAATTAAATGGATAAGCACGCCTGCATGAAAGTATCTTCTGTTTCACATCTCATCATTAAATTTTGGGCACTTCGGTACCTTGGTACTATTGTCAGAGTGAGTAAAAAATGTACCATACAACTAAGAGAGCATTAAGCTTCTGAGGCCCTAAGCGGGCCCCAGGCCCCACGTCCGAAAGTATTTTCTGACATACACTTCACAATAATTTTCATGGCTCCTCTTTGGACTCAACTCTCATCATGGAATAATAGATACCTAAGTTCTCTAATGGTCAGTATTTCGTACAGACTGTACCACAATACTCAAAATACCATTTGGTTTCTGGGCCCGAAGGCCCCTGATCCCAATGCCCGAAGGTACATGTATCTTCTACTCCACATTTGACAATTAAAGCTCACATGACAATAAAATTTGAAAAAAAAACATTTCGCTTCTGAGGCCCTAGGCGGTCAGATTCTCAAATCATACCACAAAACGTCAGATTTTGAGCCCGAGGGCCCCAGACCTCACGCCTAGAAGTATCTTCTATTTCACATTTGACAATTACTTACATCTTCGTCCTCAAATCTCATTATGGCATTTTGGATATATGGGTTCTCTAATCATCCGACTGAGTACAAAATGTAATACAACACCCAAGAAAGCATTTGGCTTCTGGTTGCTTAGGCGAGCCCCAGACCGCACGCCCGAAAGTATCTTCTGATTCGCTTTCCTAAATAAGTTACATTATCTCACTTTGGTATCAAATATCATCATGGAATTATGGAGCAAATGAATCTAGCGCAAAACTCAGGAAGCAATTTATTGAAGCTCAGTTATCTATATCATATCCCTAGTTATTCTCTACGTTAGTGTGTCTGATTGAATGCAGAATGCAAGGCCGGTTTAAGGGGAGGGGAGGCAAGTGTTTTCTTCACATTTGAGACCTCTAAAAGCCATGAAATTCATGACAGAGAATCCAACGTATCAATCCCCACGCCTCATTGTTTCGTCAATCTAGCGAAAATAAATGCTTCTGTCATTGTAACCAGGCACACTGTTCTCTAAAGTTAACTGTTTTGTAATAGTTTGTTCATTTTCACACCAGAGGGACATTTTAATGGTGTACATGATGCTACTGATATTATTACAATGGATATAAGCAAGTAATGATCATTTTCAAATTAAAATAAAAAAAAAACATCCGGATACCTGGCTACACAGGCCTATATCAATTGTTAATAACTTGGAAATAATAATATATTTTAATTAGAGAATGAAAACTTGTATTCTTAAACCCCTCCACCCCAACCCAAACCCCTGAAAAATTAATGGTGAAATATATTTTATTATAGTGCAAGATAATGGGATTGTGTGAAATGTATAGTCATGAGAGGCCAGGAATCTACCACAAAACATAAAGAAGCGGGCCCCAGATCCGAGGCCAAAACATGCATGCAACCAAATTTTCAAAGCAGATGTGTGATTGGGGTACGTTTTAGCAGAATTTATATCCAGGAGAGGCCAGGAAGCTAGCTCTCTCAGAACATAAAAATGGTTATGGCTTCCGGGGACTGCTCTCTCCCCAATTCTGGATCCGCCTCTGTATAGTGTATTATATGGCCAAAAAACAACACTGTTTAAATGTGTTGGGAATAATGCTGTAAAATCATGTTAGTTATTTTTCACAATTATAATGAAAATTACTATTCTTCGAGTTGAAAGTATATGGCTTTAGATAAAAAGAGTCTGTTTGATAGCAACATTTTCAAGCTCCCAGAGAATGTTGGCTTCTGGAGCCCTAGGCAGGCTCCAGACCCCACGCCTATTTGGCTATATAGGTCAGTATGGCCCAACGCGAGCCCGGACCCTCCCCCCCGTCCTTTCCAGACCCTTTAATCCGCCCCTGTGAGGGCAGTGTTTGCAAATTCGCAGGTAGAGGCAGACGTTGACCATTGGTTTCATAGATTAATGATATATTCAGACAATCTTCTCGGATCTTGGTTATTATCCTGAAAACTGTTAATAAAGAAAAATTACAGAACGTTATTCACTGAATGCACCAGTGTTCAAAGAAGAAAGTTAAACAGATATTATTGCTAAATCATTCCTTCAAACTCAATACACCATCAGAACTAGGCAGCACACGTCAGATTATAGACCGGTGCTTGTAAATATTTCGGAATAGATACTCAAATATCGATCATTGAAAACCACAAGAAAAACAATGTTCACATGATATGAGACAAGACACACCTTATATATACAACCGAAACATATCTCCTAACTATTATTATCAGACATTTCAAAATATTGTATATCACTTTCGCCTTTCATCTTAATTCCGTACAGTAAGGGATATTTGCTTGACATGCGCATAAAATATGTCGTCATCAGTGCGCATTTATTATATTCAGTAAGTGTTGGTCCTGTCCCAGTACTGAAAACTTATCATAACGTATACAAAAAAGACAAGAGAATAAAATTGGCTCCTCGTGATATCATAACGTACTATTTTCCCAACAAGCCCATGTACACTCACATCATATGGCAATCAAGAGGCGAAAGCAGGTGTTCAGGAAGGAGTGAGTATTTCTGCCCTACTTGGGGCAGACCACATCTTGAGCCGTTTAAATGTTCGACAAGGACATAGGAATTTGGTTCTCAGTTCTGCTGAATATACCTTAAAAATGTATGCCCTTAACCATACTCATTTGTATATTACCATTTCTTTGTTATTATTCAAGGTATAATAATATTTTGATGTTGTCATCATTCATCTTTAAGGTTGAGCGACCCTGTCAGGAGGCTTGTGATTGGGCATCAGTTGATGAACACTACGAGACATACACACTCGGCCGTATCACGACCAGTTACATACGAATCACTTGCAATGGATCCGGGTGTCGAGCCAGACATGCGTTTGGGTTCAGCAGGATCAGAGTGTGGGCAGTGGATTATTGAAATGATGCTGTCTCGCCCATCAATCATTTTAAAACTAAACAGTATGCCTGGTCACTCATTTTGTGAGATTCTTACTTAATATATATTAGTTGAGGCATTGTATGTATTATAGATGTGGAGAAAATGCTACGAAGTATTACAAAACATGCACATTTCTATGCGAAAGCGTGCAGAGTTATCATTTTTTTCCTGACTTGGCACTAAATTAGCTCTCTACAGGTTTACCAATGCCTCGTTCAAACAGTCCTCATGCATGTACTACTCCAATTATCTTTCACAATTCGAATTTAATCCCGTTGAAAGAAAAGTCAATCGTGCAAATTATGCTCTTTCTCCCTCCCACTCTTTGCAATTTGAATCTGTATGTACTACAACTCATACAGGGATCTGTTTTGATAATAAAAGTAGCATGTGACCCAGCTTAATAGCTAAGTTTATTGTTTGATTTATTATATATATATATATATATATATGCATATTCAACGTTGCATTAAAAGGTGTCCAGTTTTGAGATTGTGATGTCTAGAGACGTCAAATGCTCACCTGTGCTCGAATTATCAGTATTAAAGTTAATCCTCTAGAATAGATGATATGGATTCGAATGAGACAGATACGTATGACAATAAACGTAAAAATATAAATTTGTATGAATTTTACATTTTTATAAAACGATAATCCAACAGAACACATTTAAACCGCACCACACTTTTATTGGTGTGAATTGCTTTCTAGTGATTAGCTGTCGGGACTACGTGATCGTGGACGCGTTCTGTTTTATCCGTTTTTTGTCGAGGCGACATATTCAAATACGATAAAAACGGCCCATGGGTAGATACGTTTGTCCGGTCCTGTTATATTCCCGCAGCATATGGTTTCAAGATATTGGTCTCAACAACCAGATGGGTACAATCACTAAAAAAATATTCCCATTAGTTTGTATAACGTTTTCAGATTTCTTCATGCCTGATAACCGCAAAATATTGCGAGGATTTCCGATAGATTTGGCCGATCACACAGTGGCTGTCTGGAAATTCCCTGACTCTGTGGGATGGCTTGTTGATATCATCATGGCTTGAGCATGGCTTGAATGAGAACGTATTGCCGACCGTTCAAATTGTGATAATGGTTGGGGGGAAAGTTTGTCAAAAAATATTTTGCACGCGTATCGGATCCCTCCGTACCGATTTTCACCAATACACTAGCGGGCATGGTGTTTTGAACATGATGAATGAAATAAGCATTGTGGATAAAGCTTTAAAATATGACATATTTGTCGGAATCTCTTCAAGTCTGCGCAATGGGACTATATTGATATGGAAGTTGAAAACTGGCAAAAAAAGGGCAAAACACCACAGTCTTTGTAGGCCTATTGACTATTCGTAACCAGTGACGGGTGCACAATGATATGAGGAAATTATTTTATAGCAGATTTTATCCCGTTCGGTGAAGTTTGATAAAATAATTCACACAAAGATGTTGTTTTGCAAGTCGAGTACTATATTACAGATGTGAATATAGGAGCCCAAATGTACAAGTTAAATTTATGTAGCATATTAAATTGATATTGACGAGCTACCGTGCATATATATATATTTTTTTGCTTTCTGAGAGTGGGAGTTGTGGGGGTTTTCGATTGTCTGTAGAAAGTCTGGGAATCGTTCCATTTTGGGTCTGGAACGTCCCTGATTTTGTTATCAACAGAACAGTGGGAACCCTTTGGTTGTAGTTGCGATATGTTATGACTACAGAAATCCAGACTCAAACTTCACATTTCCCACATTGGAAACAAGCCACACACTGCTAGGAGGCGACACATGTCTTTTACTACATTTCCTGACGGTTACTTGTTCCTCTCTCAGAAATGAACTGCATACGTGGGTAATGTTCTGGGTAGATGTTGTGTTTTCACTACAGAAAGGAATGTGGTAATGGTGGTAATAAGAGCATAATTTATTCTGTACAACTCAAACAAACCCGCTCTTGCTGCTAACGTTGTTAATTCAGCCACATTACCGATTCCTCGTTTTTTTTTGTAATGGATAATAGAACACGACAGAGCACACAGAAAACCACACACAAGCAGATACGATAGGTAAATGTGCGTGATAAATCATGTTTTCATACACACATTGAAATCCCAAATACTTGTAAGAAAATGTTGTTTTGGGGTTCACCCCCTCGGTGAATCGATAAAAAATCCGAAACAAGACACATAGTGTGATATATCTATATTTTTATGCTATAGGATCAAATTTTGTGATTACAATGAAGAAACTCCGTTCAATTTGTGAATGAAACAACCCAACCCAATATATATACACCCAAAACAACTGAGCCCCATTTGTGTGTCCTCAAACGTTCTTTGATCTTGTTTATCGAAGATAAAGCTATCTTGTTTATCGAAGATATAGCTAGTTAAAGCTATAATCAATTTTAGAATTGACAAAATTTATTAATTCAGCGGTAGCTTTATTTTGTCTATAGAATGAAGAATCGTACAAATTTGGGTCAGAAAATGTGTTTTACGTGGCTAATTTGAGTTGACAAATCAAGATTCAAAGTCGGGCCAGTTAATCTCGCATCATTTTTTTTCTCAAAGCGGCCCGCCATGTGGATGAGTTCTACACACAGTCTCATGACATCATTGGTATTTGTCTAGATACTGTGGCAACCGGTATTGTAGGCAGGCCAATCATTCTCTATCCACTGTTTTCATGCACGATTATCGGCAATTTTCTGAGTATCTGTTGTCGTACTGTGCATAGTTCCTATATATTCCCGACTATCTCGAGGTGTGCTTTCAAGTTTGCGTGATAAACAAGGATGCTTAATTCGGCTGATTTCAAAATTGATTCCAACTTTAACATCTTCAAGGTCATCTCGGGTTAATGATGGTGAAAAAGAAGTATGATAGAAGTAGAAGCATGATGTATTAGTGTCGAAAAGATAAGGCATTTTCGGAGTTTTGGTCGCTTCTTTGGGACCTGAAATTTGGGTTTGCTTCAGTCAATGTATCAAAAACATCATCAGGCCAAAAAGATAACAATGGTGACAGCCTTTTCTCTGCCCTTGTAAGCCAGTAAGTGTTAAGAATCTTGAGGCGCAATAACGGGTATTTTCTGAAGAATGTATTGTCCCATGGGAACAAAGATGTGGGTATTTCAACGTATTTGTGCGAAGCATACTGTAACTTACTAGGACACGGGCAGCATGTGGGTCATTTCACGTAAAGGGTACATTGTCACATAATTTGGGTTTGTGCCTAAAGAAATGGAATATACGCACTGAATCATATCATGAGTTTAATTATTTTATGTAGATATGTCACAGGTACCTGCATGCAAAATTCACGGAAATCGGTTGAAAACAATTATACCACCATTAGGTTAAACATTGAATTTTACCATATTTCGCAGTCCCACCCTTCCAACTGTGTTTACTAATTGAACAATCATTGTTAACTGCCCTAATTCAAGAAAAATATGCCTACATTGTAATGATGAACACAATATCTGCAGAAAAATAAAAAAAAGTGATGCAAAACGGACAAGCGGTTGAGAATTGATACTGAATCCTCTCCTCTCCGGGATGTGCATCTTGTTCATCACTAATCCCATGTTCATGCAATCATTTTATGTGTTTTGTGTTGTATGTATACATACGAGTTGAATGTATAAAACTTGAGTGGTCTCCCTATCTATATTACAAAAACATAGATAGATACTATATTACAGAAACAAAAACACTGTATCGGTTGCATTTCTGCCAGTATATACTGTATGTGGTCTTATTAGTGTAATCATGAAATATTTGTTAGTTACTATGAGGAAGTATGTGTTTCCTTCTATGATAACCAGAGTTAAACAAAGTGTCCTCTCCAGGACTGTGTATTTAACACCCTATAATAATACATGAATTACATCAGTGTGATGAGTATGTCGGTAGATTGCACATAACAAAGGATCAGTCTTGTAAAATACATACCCCAGAGGTTTTAATTTGCATGAGAAATGTTACTGAAGTAAAATGAGCAATATATTTCAAAACTGATCGCTTGGTCATCTGAATATGCTAATAATATGAATTAATCACAACTGTATTGTTTTATTCCCTGCTTCACACATAATATTTCCTCAAAATGCTTATGTGTGTCAACAAAAATTATCCATATAACTTGAACTTTTGATAGACTGCAAAGATGACTAAAAGTCCTGGAGAGGACATTTTTTAAACATTATATCCTCAGCAAGTACTAGCTGCAAAATTTTCCTGGTGTATAGTAATTGCATGTTCATTATAACTACACTCCTGACCATGCTTACCAACAAATAATGTTATGTGGTAATTGGTTCCATATCCTGCATGATATACTGATCAATGCCATAAATTATTCGCTTGCTTCTTCACGATCACTTCCTGTGGAACTAATATTTAGTCGAATGAAAGATACAGATGTTTTGCTGTCCTAAAGTGCTCAGTGTGGTGTAAATTGTCAGTCTTGTCATACATTGTGTCACATATTGATGTTTTCTAAAGAAAGTTTGATGAAATGTACTTGTTAAAAAATATGTCAGCTCCAGGATTTGCAGCAGAATTCATGTCAATCAATGTGCCTTTACCAAGTTAGAAACCCATGAAGAGAGTTGTCTGTGCCGCGGACGCACTCGCAAGCTCGTGCGTGCTACGGCCCAGACACGACCTCGGGCCTCAAACACTGTATCCAGTCAATTACCTATAATTCCTGATCATACATATAAATATAATGGAGAGAGTCATAGCGAAGATGTGACTTGCATGTTGAAGTTGAAAATATTCGCATATGTGTGTTTTGTTTAGAAGTTAATTCTAACATTCAGTTTTGGTGTGTTCCCTTGTTCTCTTTGATGGGATCTTCTTGTATTTATTATGTGTGAAATAACTATTGGAATTAGGAATAATCTTCCATATGTTCATGTGTGATGGTTATGCATGTGATAAGTGAAAAAACATGTCCTATTCCAGGACTTTCCAACATACACAGGATAAGTCACTCGAGCAGTTATTGATGTTGTGCAAACTGATGCGTATATCATTATTTCAATGCATGAAGTTGTATTCACCAATTGTGACAATTCTTGGCTTCCTTTTTTGTGAATCTTTTATGTTTCAATATATGTGAGAGCAGATCACACCAGTATTCTATAATATATCATGTATTTAGGCCCATTTGAGACTGCTTACATAAGATTTATTCATTCTCAAATGTCGCTGCATCTTATGATAAGATGAAATCTTCGATGTCAAAACACTAGAACAGTATTTTTTGCTTGCAATGACAATATGTATGTATATGTAATAAGTTAAATAAATGTTCTCTCCAGGACATAATATGATTCCAACATTAATGAACTTGATGAGCATAATTTGGCTAGCTGTATACAATACTTTTTCCTTGTTATTTGACTCGGATGAGATATAGATTAAATTACTAACGTGTAAATGTAATTGGATATATTCTTCATAACAATTGTACACGTAATTTCAAAACATAGAATACAATGTTAACTCATTCATGAGAGTCCAAGTATATTAATTCATTATTTCATGGTAAATGTTCAAAACTGCAGTTGCTTGTCATAGTTAAGAATCAATTAAGTCAGTTAACAGCATCTCGTTTGCAACATATTTGAGTTTCCTGAATAATTCGGGCCTTTATAACTAGTATGTATTCGTTAAAAAATGTCCTATCCAAGATTGTGAAATAACCCTACAACTGTGAATGTCGATTACAGAAAATCTATTGGGTGCAGTGTCCTGAAATTTTCACAGTTTGCTCACTATATCCCACATTTTGTTTTCCCCAAGTATTATGATGTTATCCAGACATGAAATATTTACCCCATGTGGGACTCAAGGTGTACCCTTTACGTGAAATGACCCATGTTAAAACTGTCCCATCTTGATCCACAGAGTCTCTTCGAATTCAGGAGTTTTACATGATGGATAAAAAATATTTATCTACGAGGCCACCCAACCTGGTGCGAATTGGAAAACATGTGTTTGGGTCCCAGAACACTTACAAAATCGATGGCAGGCTGAATCAAAGGTATGTTGTGTTTACATTTTCCTGAACAGGGATGTTTGTAGCAGGGACACATTACCTGGTGTTGGCGATTTGGTGATTAATATCAAAATTTCTCACTAGGTGTCCAAATGAAGTGAGTTCTTGTCTCATAACTTTATAGTCTGTATGATACGTCTGTATTAACTAAATATGTCTTCTTACAAATATCGATCTGCTGCGAATATTGTATTACGTCATATTGACGTCATCCTACTTAATTATATATTTGGTATGGATGTTATTCCATGTATGAGTTGTGGCTTTTCACTTCTCATAATGGTCGAGTTGTGTTCACCTTTGTACGTTTGCCCACCATATTCGGACCACTCTGACATATCATGGAGTGCTTAGCCTCATTTCGTCATAACATTCGACCGCTGACAAAATCTCATACCAGAAGTCTTCTGAGTTGACGATATTTTAATAAATATACCAGTCTGTTATATATCACAGATTTCGTTGATAGAGAATAGTAAGTTGTTGTTTTGGGAAATTGATTGAGCCCAGGACATCCAGGGTGGTAGTCGTTTCTGCTCTCGTACGGTCGATGTCAGCGAGGGTCTCCAGGGAAAATATGTAGATGCAAACTATTTTCATTTTACGTGGATTAAACATTGCCACCAGGGGTTCGCCCCAGTGTAACATTAACAAGTGAAATTGTGAGTCGTAAAAAGGGACACACAATAGAAGAAAATAATAGAACGAAAATGTCAATCGGATATAAACATAATCAATTTTCACAACTCAGTATTGTATAATAGTGAAATGTTCAACGACAGTTGATTCCTAAATCGTTTACACAACACAAATACAAATTGATGCATTGAACCGGATACAATAACTTTCAAGTAAATAACTAATTTCAATTAAACCTTTTAGTAGTCAATACAAACTCCTGTACATAATCAAATATCTATATGTTCTCACTATCATACAGGTCAGGAAAACCACATAATAAACTAGAAAGCATAAATTATTGTCTATCATGAATTGAGTTTGATATTAGGTTTACGGGTGGACTCCAGGAGCGATTATATTTCCTATTTGTTTTAGTACAAAAAAAATGTTCCTTTGCGGCCCATAACGGGGACATATACAAAGGAAAAGAAAAGGATATTGTAGTCAATGACAACATTTAGGACAGGACGGGTCGGATATGAAATTACAATCAAACCTTTAACCGTTTAACGTGCTCAGACCTAATCTGATTCTAGTGTGAATTAACCTGCCCATTCTAGCCTTACAATATCGGAAAACTTTTCACGATTTGTGAAAATAGTGAAAATATGATATATGCGATGCTATTATCGTGGACCTATTTGATGTACACATGCTGTGACACGGGCAATGATATTTACAATGAGCACATTACGAATCTAAATGGGTTATGGTAATCTTGTTCCGTGAAAATAAGTTTCCGATTTGTGAAATCAGATTTCATGTGCACGAAATAGCAAGCGTCATCTCCTGTTGACGAACTTGTATTTTGTGGGCACGATTTACTAATTTGCGCCCGTGAATTTAAAAGTATCTCTGGTGTTTCACATCGGAGACTCCCTAGTATAGAGACTAAAAACTATATTTTAAACAACACCGCACTACATACATCATGAGCATGGGGTCACATGAGTCTAATTGATTCAGGTACGCTGTGCTCTCCCAACATGACAACAAAGCCACAACTACGAAACCCATTCATACTTTATATGGGTTGCAAGTACATGGAAAATTGGAAAGACCTCAGAAATTTATGTCAATACGTGACAAAATTAAAGTACTAGGAACATGAAAATATGATGTGAACTCAAATGATAGACCTGGTTTTACTTAGTAAAATGCAGTTTACTGCATGCCAATATCTCTATTGGTTGAAAAGTTATGGCCATTTGAATGTCATATTTTGGCAGGTTATGACATAGGCTGGATTGAACAATTCAGGATTTTATGAGCAGCTAATTAGTATGCAAATGAGGTATTCGTGACGTAGCAGGGGGGAATATTTTTAATTAGGCAAGTTTGAGTCTTAATATATTTGATCTGGTCAGAATTATTGCAAACCTAATCTTCAAACATTGATACGCATGATCAATAATCAGTGTTGTTCAAAGTGTTACTGTTGCCATGGTTACTATTCACCTGCTGGAGTCCCTAGCAACCATTGGTTGCTATGGGTCCTAACTGCCAGAAATAGGGGTTCTGACAGAATTTGATTATTGTAAATTAATTATGCATGTGGAGTCAATCCATTTTCACCTTTGGTTTTGTTTGCTTATCGATATGACTGTGGATTTGGGCCATAGCAACCCTGGTTGCTAGGGGCCTTACATCAATACTGGTGACCTTGGCAACTATCCGGATGTGAAATTCATTGACTATCAATTATGTAGAGCATGTGGAATGAGCTTTGTTGAATAATTGCAATTTCTTAAGACTTCAATAAGCCAATAAAACCTTCTAATTAAAAAATGTTCCCCCTGTGACGTCATGCATACAAATTTACATATTAATGAGCCATATGATTTTTCAAATTGTACTTTGGGCAATTTGAACTTTGAAACACTGTAACTTTTGAAGGAATTGAGATATTCACATGCTGTAAAAACCGTTCTGATCAGCTCACATGGTGCTTTAATTTGAGCTCACATCATATTTTCATGTTCCTAGTACTTTAAAGAAAACGCCAAATATCATAGTGTGAAATGCTTTGACGTACTAATATATCATTCAGCAGGATGTAACCACTTAAAAAGCAAGAAGTGAACTCTCAGCACTGCGAACATCATAAACAATTGAATGTGAACTATGACAATAGTTCGTTATCTTCGCCTTAATAGCGCTCATTTTACTGGAGTCTCACATTCCACTCGGAGAAAACGATGCGACATCATGCGGAGAGCAAAATACTGGTCGTTTTTCACCATATGGATGGCTTGTATTGCCACACTGGTGTCCAGCACCTGTCTTTTCACGGCACACCATTTGTTCCGTCTGGTCAATCTGCCCGTGGACAGGACCTTGGTGGTCAGTGGAGCCCCCGCGTGTAAGAGAATGTGTATGGAGAACGGATCCTGTGCGGCAGTCAATGTACAGTACATGCCCTCACGAGGAATGATCTGTCAGCTCATACAACAAGTCCCATCTGATATCGGGCGCCATCTGGAGGCACACCCTTCTGCAGCTGCATACGTCATAAAAGGGGCCCAAGTATCATACACTGCGCCTTCCTCTATATTCAATAAGGATTAAAAAGGTGCGAGACGGATTAAATGGTATGTTTTAAGTGGACGAGTAGTATTAAGGAGCAGTGTACGGTACTTGGGCCATAAAAGGTATACCTCTTTCATGTGTGTTTGGATTGGACACAAATTTATCAGTTTGAAATGACTGGGCCTGAAATGTTTTCCATGAGTTTTTTTTCTGTTTGTTTCTGGGCAAATCGTGGAGCCAAGTAACTTGTTTTGCCTGTTCAGCTATAGTCAATTAGGATTAAAAAGGTGCGAGATGGATTAAATGTTCATTAGACGAGTAGTATTACGGGAAAGTACACGTTACGGCCCAAGTATCATACACAACACTACTCGTCCACTAAATGAATGCCATTCAATCCGTCTATGACCTTTTTAATCCTTATAGGGCTGGAAAGCGGAAGTACTGATCGATGACAAATTCCAATGAATTTATTCGGACTGGGGATAAGCACCTGACGCCTCCCTATCTTTTAACATGGGGGCGCATTTAATATGGTGATTTAAAGTATATAAACGATGTCTTTAGTGTAATATAGTATCCATACACGATGAAGATATACAATAACTGTTGTAAAAGATAAAAATTGTCCGATTCCCTAACATATCCAAGCTTCGAAGAGGCACTGAAAAAAAGGCACTTCGAATAAAGCCTTGCTCTAGCATAATTGCCGGCAGACGGCCTGTTATTCTAATGAATTTTGACACAAGATTACCTGCTTTGTACTTTCGCTATAATTATTTGACACAATAAATGTTATTTCAGCAGTTATTGACGTTGTTAGAAATGGGCGATAATTGGGTTTATCCCCGGCGACGCCTTATTCACGAATATTTCATTGGAATTTATCACCGATCATACTTCCGCTTTCCAGCCCTATTGAATATTGAGAAAGGCGCAGTGTACGTTACTTGGGCCCAAGTGGCTTGGGTCAAATCGTTCATACATAATATTTCTATGTGGTGTCCGCGTATTAAATGTAAAGTCCACCTGTGACGTCACTCTAATGTTCTTTCTCTCCATTACCAATAGCAAGTTAGAATCATTACCAATAGGTAATGGAGAGCTACATGCGAATATCGAAACGATGTGTTTGTAGTGTTAGATCTGAGCTCAAGTGTGAGAAATTTGCTCGGTTCATTGATTGCAAAACAAAGGGAATAAACCATATGTACATGCATGTAGTATTGTATTGCCAATTGACAAATTGACCTTACGACGGTGTATACTTTGAGTAGTTTGTCCTAGTGGATTACTGTTGTTCGGCTATATTTGTCCGAGGTGTACGCTTCGTAAGGTCAATTGACATGTAGCCACTTATGCTTGAACCCTCTTCTCCCATAAAGCGTACTTGGACAAGGTGCCTACTGCTCCATAAATACCACTCGAGCACTGTACACATAACATTTAATCCGCCTCACACCTTTTTAATCCTAATTTTATATGAAAGAACGGCCCAAGTATCATACACTGCGCCTTCGGTCTCCAATACCAATAGGTAATGGAGTGCTCCTCGGGCTTTAACTAAGTATGTATTGGCGTCTTATCTCTATTGTACAAATTTATGTTACAATAAACATGGAAACAATACCCAAGTATATAGTATCCGAGCAAACAAAACCAAGTCCATTATCCTATCCCAAAGTCCAGTGTCAGGCAAAATCGAGAACATTTTAATGGAACTTCATGAACCCCCATATATGGCCATAAAGGGGTGAAATCAGGTGTTCCGGAAAGAGTGAGCATTTCCTGCCCCACATGTGTAGCAGTTGATATACGTGAGGGATCAACGCTTGTTAGGTTTTTCGGGATTTATTGTAAAATCTATTTACACCCCTAGAAGTGTGCCAGGGGTACAGAGATACAGGCCTACGGCACAGCAGCAGCACAGCAACCTCAATGTTCGTCAGCAATATTCCAGATGGGGCAACAAAACGATGCACCAGTTTGGCACAAAATGCTCCACTGAATGTGACCAACAGTGGATTGGCGTCAAAAGCAAAGAGGCACCTGGCGACTACTCCTACAACTTAAAGTTTAAGGATAAAATACTCACATAATATGCCTGTATGACGTGCTGTCACACACTCCCCTGCTCCAGGAAATGTCGTCCCGACATTTATCATTGAAGAGAGAACTATACATATATAGTTTCCATTCACACAACATTCATTCATGGACTGATCACCCACCCACAACAACCTTAATCACTGCTTCACACAATCTATCCTTCATTCCAGTGAAAGCATTGCTTGTGGCGAGTGTGGTAAGGCATTCAACCTTTGACATCCACTCTGGTTTGTCCACTATATGTGACATCGAATATTGATCGCCTTGCATCCATCGCGGTTTTCTCCTAGTACGGGTGGATCTGCGAGGTTTTGGATTTGGTGGCTCAGATCGAGGCATTGCAGCCTCGGCGTCAACATCACTCTGCTCCTGATCAGTGGAGGATTCCTGATCTTCATCTTCTGGCGCATATGTTTCTTCAACTTCTGCCTGCAAATCCGCCGACTGTTCATCACTCCGGTCTTGAGTGTTATCTAGTGTTTGATCCGGCACTCTTGAGGCCTGAATAATTCTATAATCGCTAGAATCCTCTTCATCACTGGTTTCATCTTCTTTGCAGAAGATCTCAACTGGTACTATTACCCGTTTCCGTTTGCTGATTCGGGTGTATCTTCATTGGTGAAGCCTACAGGAAGAAAACCAATCGGGAGAAGCAAATTACGATGAAGAGTGCGTTTTGGTCCACGGCCATCCTCCCGTTTTACCATATATACTGGTACTTCAGTATTTGGCTGATCTACAACAATGTATGCTTCGTCTTCCCACCGATCTGCAATTTGGTGTTTCCCATCAAAAGCCACTACTTTGACTAAGACACGATCATTAGGGGCGAGTACTGCTCCACGAGTCCTGAGGTCATAGTGCTTCTTTTGCTGCTCCTGGGATGTTTCACAGGTCGAGGTAGCCAACTTGTATGCATGCTCCAGCTTTTCCCTGAGATCCCTCACATATGATCCGTAGTCTCTTACCTCCGAGTCTGTGTTCTGCAGGCCCAAAACTACATCTAAAGCTAGCCGATGAAATCTGCCAAACATGAGCTCATATGGAGAGAAGTGGGTGGAGTCATGTCTTGTACAATTATAAGCATGGACAAGAGGACGTACCTGAGACTTCCAATCAACCTTTTTGGAGGGTTCCAGTGTGCCTAACATCTCTAACAATGTACGATTAAATCTTTCACACATGCCATTACCCATGGCATGATAAGGCATTGTGCGTGACTTACTCATTCCTGCGAGCTGACACAACTCTTTGATCAATGATCTCTCAAAGTTGGCACCTTGGTCACTATGTATCCTTTTCGGGAAGCCATAGTGTACGACGAATCCAATCAGAAATGCATCTGCAGTTGTTTTCGCAGTCTGGTTTCGAGTTGGGATTGCTGTGGCATATCGAGTGAAGTGGTCCGTGATTATAAGGATATTTTGGATTCCACCTTTTGACATCTCCAGGGTAAGGAAATCCATACAAACGAGTTCTAATGGCTGGGATGTTGTGATGTTTATGAGAGGTGCTCTGGTGTTTGTCGGAGTTTTGCGCTTGAGGCAGCATTCACATCGCTTGATCCAATTTTCCAGATCTTTCCCCATTCTCGGCCAGAAGAATCGATCACGGAGAAGCGCGAGCCCTCTGTGTCGACCAAGATGACCTATGTCATTATGGCATCCCTGCAATGCAGTCTCCCTGTATGCTTGCGGCAGGACAAGTTGATATTTATCCTCACCCTCCCCGTCCGAAATGTGCCTGTACAGTACACCTCTCCTGATGACCAAATTACGGAATTACTTGACCAACAATTTACCTTCAGGAGTCAGCACATCTTCGGCTTCTGGGCTCTGTTTTTGTGTCACATACCTTACAAATGGACCAATGATCGGATCATCCCTTTGTCGACTGCGCCATTCCCGTGGATTGACCAAAATTTCTGCTTCGATTTCATCAGGAACAATCCCAGATGACATATTAATGGTCACGACATATGCCGGACAGTGGTGGCTCTGGCAAAGCGTCCTGATCTGATCCTGAGATATTACTTCATATTCAGACACTGGTGACGATGCCGGTTGCCTGGAGAGTCCATCTGCATCCATGTTTGATTTTCCACTGCGGTATTTGATATGGAAATTGTACGAGGACAGGGCTGCAATCCATCTATGACCTATTGCATCCAGTTTTGCACTTGTTAATATGTATGTCAAAGGATTGTTGTCTGTGAATACAACAGACTCCCAAGCAGATAGTCGAGGAATTTTTGGGTAATTGCCCACTTTAGCGCTAAAAATTCCAATTTGTATGCCGAGTAATGCTTCTCAGACCTGGACAGTCCTCTGCTGGCATAAGAAACTACCTTCTCACGGCCATCTCTCTGTTGATACAATACAGCGCCGAGCCCTTCTCTACTCGCATCTGTATGAAGTATAAATGGCTGTGTGTAATCAGGATGACAAAGTATTTCACTGGAAACCAGAGCAGCCTTGAGTTGATCAAATGCAGCTTGTGTCTCTGGGGACCGAACCCATGGAGCTGAGCTTTTAGAAGATTTTGCAGATTTCCGTTGATTCCTAGGAGTACTTCCACACAATAGATCATTGAGAGGCTT
The DNA here is from genome assembly GCA_949152475.1 of Terebella lapidaria. Taxonomy (NCBI): domain Eukaryota; kingdom Metazoa; phylum Annelida; class Polychaeta; order Terebellida; family Terebellidae; genus Terebella; species Terebella lapidaria. Next base: position 33,980,303 of record OX424564.1, on the reverse strand, counting down.
AGCCTTGGTAGAGAAGTGGGGATCAAACCTCCAATAATAACCGGCGAATCCCAGGAGTGTTCGAAGCTCATCCTGATTTGTTGGTGTTGGCCACTTGGAGACCTTTTCAATCTTAGCCAGATCTGTAGCGACTCCATTCGCTGACACTATGTGACCTACATATTTTACCTGCTCCTGGAACAAGTGACAGACAGTTTCGTACCTGTTCCCATAGTCTCTGAAATACCTGAGTGAGTCGTTCCAAATGTTCCTCAAAAGTTGACGAGAATATAATTACGTCATCAAGATAGATTTGACAGATGCGGGGAGTGAGGTCTCCTAGTGCTTCTTGCATGAGGCGCTGGTAAGTGGCAGGTGCGTTACTCAACCCAAATGGGAGGCGGTTATATTCGAAGAAGCCCAGGGAGCCAACAGTAAAAGCAGTACTTTGTTTGTGGTCTTCCTCAATTTCTACTTGGTGATACCCGCTCTTCATGTCCAATAAAATGAAAAAACCTTTGAGCCTGCCAGACTATCGAGAATCTCCTCAATGCGTGGAAGAGCATAGGCGTCTTTTACTGTTCTTTTATTGAGCTGACGATAATCAACGCATAGTCAAAGGCTACCATCCTTCTTCCGCACCAGAACAATATTTGAGGCCCACGGACTATGAGACTTTTTGATGACTCCTGCATGCAACAACTCATGCAAATGCTGTTTAACTTCATCATAAGCTGGGCCAGGGATTCTTCGATGTCGCTGTTTGAATGGCCTTTCATCCTCCAAGTCGATGCGATGTTTGACCATACTCGTGAATCCAATATCTCGATCATTATGAGAGAAGATATCTGGCCATTACGATAGGAGCTTTATAACTTTTTCCATCTGAGCTTCAGACAACTTGCAATTGGATAGATCTTTTTCATTTTGTATATATATATTTATTTCGCATCACTAGTGCGCACAATACTCACATAGGTTTATACACAAATAGACACATAAACATACACAAAATGCACACTATTTTCTGAAATGTACAATATCTTCCAAATTAAATCGGTTTTACATAGGTTTCAGGTCCCTCCATTTTTCTAAATACAAATCTAACTTCAGGTTTTTTCTTGCTGTTTCTTCTTCAATTCTACGATAATTATTGATACAATTAATAACGCCTTTCCTAAGGGTAAACAGTTATTTAGTTTGCAAGTGTAGATATATCTTTTGGCAATTGAGTATAATAAATCATATATTGTCGTAGATCTATCTTGTCCAAGTATGTCCCTGCAGAGTGCTGCTCAGTGGTGCTTGATTCAGGAACTTCACCAGGTGTTCCATATTTGCAGTTGACACAGGCTAGCACCAGGTGGGATTACAACAGAAGCAGCTGATATGTTGGACAGAACGGGAACCTCAGTAATGTGTTGATCATATGTGAGCATAACCGGTGCAATTTCTACTCCATCAGGCAGTACAGACTTTTGATGTGGTTGCATAATTGCAGTACAACTCCTGTACAATATTGCTCGATCAACTTTACCAGTAAGTGTGACTGATGTGTTGCTGGGTATCACAACCTTGGAACTCGCAGCTGACTTCACCATGCATAACTTGCCATGTGATCTCCTTGTTTCCTTGTCTTGTATGTTGATACAATGGAACGCTAGATGCCACGAGTCAGTTAGATCTGCCATTTGCATATACCGAGTCCCATACTGTTGTTGAAGACTATCCATCATGAGCGACAATACATTCGTTCCAAGTACCACTGGGACACGCTTACTGTACCTTGTATCTGGAACTACCAAAAGCAAGCACGGTATCTGGTGGTTCATCCCTAATCTGGATATACTCACCTCGATGAAACCAGCATATGGTAAGCTTTGTCCACCAGCTCCTTCGATATCTAATATCTCAGTTATTGATTGGATCGGCTCATTACTAAAATGCTTATCATAAAATGACTCGCAGACTGTTGATACAGTTGATCCAGTGTCAAGTAGAGCAGCATATTCCTGACCATTAATGAAGACATTTCCTTCATTTGCATCCCCGATGATTTGGTGAATTCGTGACTTGGGGTCTTGACTGTGCGAGCCTATTTCTGCCCCTCCTGAATAGGCTCCTTGAAGTTTAAAGCTTTCCTGGATCTGCATCCGAATTGAAGATGTCCTGTCTGACCACACCTCCAACATGTTGGCTCTTCTTGATCTTCCGATTGACTAGGTTGGTTGTTCCATTGACGGCCATGACCTCTACCTCTTCCTCGTCCTCGCTGGTTGTAGTGATGTTTTTTCTCAGGTGGTTTGGTTTGCGCCTTTGCTTCATGAACTTCATTCTGGAGAGTGCCAATTTTTGAAGTCAAACTACATATCATTTCTTTCAGTGTGTCAAAATCAGTTGGATCTGTCTTCCTCAGTGCAAGACGCAACTCATCAAAGTCAGTGATGTGCTCCAATTTATGACGAGATGCTTGTTTCAATTCTGGAAGTAAACCTTTCCACGTGTTTGACTCGGCACTCCTGGGTCCGCGATTCTTATAAGCACGATCCAGAAGATCCTCAAGCCTGCATCCCCATTGGCAACTCATCAAAGTCAGTGATGTGCTCCAATTTATGACGAGATGCTTGTTTCAATTCTGGAAGTAAACCTTACCAAAATCTGGATACCAGTGACTTGTTCGACTTGGCACTCCTAGGTCCGCGATTCTTATAAGCACGATCCAGAAGATCCTCAAGCCTGCATCCCCATTGGGCAACACTCTCCCCCTGCTGTTGAATGGCAGTGTAGAATTGACCGAGTAATTCCTCAGAGTTCTCCACAGTTCCATAAATTCCATCAAATTTGTCTAAGATCTCAGTGAGCGTGCAGTCATCTCCAAGACGCATGACAACTCGCCCCGCATCACCACGAAGAGAGCGCTTAGCAGCTGCGGTGATAGACTACTTTGAGTGATGACCTTCATTCAGCAAGTTAGTAACCCCGAACCTCCACACATCATAAGCCACATTCTTTGAATCAACACAACCAGAAAACAAAGACACTCTAGGATTATGTAAAACCTTGGTCACACTTACAGAGTCAGAGACTTGAGGGGGCGTGGCATCCTTCTGTTTTGGCTGCTTCGGCAACTTACCTATTAAGTCCAAATAATCTGCCATCCATTGTTGCAAAGCGGCTGGATCATCCATCTTAGGTTTAATTTCAGAAGACTCAAACATACCCACCAGCTGGTCTTTCTCCTCCTGAGTAAACGACATAATGACTGCTGAAAGACAACGTACTGAGACCTAGCCACACTTGAAGAAGTTGGAAAGGTCAAAGACCTAAGTAACAAAGTAACCAAACTTATCTGTAACCAAAAGGGCTCACCCAATCAAAAAATCCTCAAAGTGTATGGCATGAACCACAATCAGTTCACCACAGCCTGTCTTGAAATTCAACACAAGTTCAACTCTGAAATCCAATCTTGACTATGAATAACCAACTGTAACAAATTAACTAACAATGATCTACACCTATCCTAACTATAACCTTAATGAAATTCGAATAATAAAAAAAATCCTAAGTTTAACTCACCAAGTACAAGAAATCACCGAGTTCTGAAAATATTTCAAATTATTTTTTATGAAAAAAATATATATATTATTTTATTTCAAATTTATTAATTTAAACTGTTTAACAATTGATATCAATGAAATAATATAAATATATCACTATAACCAAGATATTTTAGGCAAACTTCAATTAATATATCTTGAAATTATTCAGACCAGTACAACAGTCAAATCAAATCAAACCAATTAAACTCGATCAGTATTTACAAGCAATAGAGAAACGATTCACAAAAGTATCTGTTAAAATTATATCACAAAAACACAATCAAACAGTATGAGGCAATGATTATACTGTTCGTTTCTTACTGACAGCTGTCAAATTTGTTTTGAAAACAAACTTCAAATAAATGGTCAGTTCTTAGACTTGTGAAATCACTCGAGTGTGGCGACCAATGCAGGCAGGCGACAGGCAGCAGCTAGGCGTGGATGCGTGCAGCGGGTCTACAATGAAGAGTTGACTGACCAGGCTGAGCTGTACTCGCGAGAGTGAAGCGTAGGCAGTCCAGGGGATCCCGTGTGTAAACTGAAGGGGGTGTCCCGTCAACACGGTCCTGCCGTCTCTACCCGCGGGCTTGGGCTGGGCTGTGTCTGGGCCGCTGGCCTCGGGCAAGGAGTCAAAGCTTATCGGGCGCCAGATGTAGCAGTTGATATACGTGAGGGATCAATGCTTGTTAGGTTTTTCGTGATTTATTGTAAAATCTATTTACACCCCTAGAAGTGTGCCAGGGGTACAAAGATACAGGCCTACGGCACAACAGCAGCAAAGCAACCTCAATGTTCGTCAGCAATATTCCAGATGGGGCAACAAAACGATGCACCAGTTTGGCACAAAATGCTCCACTGAATACCTTTAAAAATGGCGGTCCCAGGTCATGTGACCAACAGTGGATTGGCGCCAAAAGCAGAGAGGCACCTGGCGACTACTACTACAACTAAAATTTAAGGATAAAATACTCACATAAAATGCCTGTATGACGTGCTGTCACACATGTGGCACCGGTCATGAATTCCAAAACGTTAATTAACATGTAAAAAGGTCTTGTTGCAAACGTGTCACAGATTTTGTGTACTTATCAACCAGATTGTGATGACGTCCATAGAATTTCTTGAAAGCAGCTATTAGTCTTGGTAAAATATATCCCTGTCGCAGCAGTTTAGAAGCTAATTAGCTGGGAACTTCGGTGAACAAAGTCCTCACATTTGCAACTAGCTCTGGAATAGCGTATGAGTTGTGAGACAAATACGCCATATGCTGGCGAAATAGGAATGTTGCTGCTTAGAGAAGGGAAATTGACTATGGAGAAATTGAAATCACGTTTGTCATACAACTTAGTTGACAGGTTAGAATCTTCATCAATCACCAACCTTAGCTCTAAATAGTTGGAAAAATTAGAGGAGTCTGTAGTATCTGTTATTTCAAGTCCCTTAGGCTATATATCATCCAAATAATCACCAAACTTGGGATTATTTATTGACAAAACATCACCTATGTATCGGAAAGTGAAATTAAAGCTACTAGTTTGAAACTTTGATACTCCTTTTTGTAGATGTTGGATGAAATCTGATTCATATGAGTATAAAAACAGGTCTGCCAATAATGGTGCCCAGTTTGTATCCATTGGAATACCAATAGTCTGCTGAAATATTCGGCCACCAAACTCAACAAACATATTATCAATAATGATATTAACCATTTTCACAACATCGGTTTCTGTATACTTATGTGGAGCATCTGAATCATCTTTAACAAAGTGGCTGTATTATATTTCACTACAATATACTTATAACGACGTTGTCCTTTTTTGGAGCAAAAGGGATTACGTATGAGCTTTCGAAGCTGGGACTTTATTTCTGAATGAGGTATTGTGGTGTAGAGAGTGGAAAAGTCAAATGTTTTGATAGACGTAACTTTTGAAAGTGTGTGAGCATGTAGATACTCGAACAAAGATTTGGAATTTTTTTAGTATCCACATTTGGTTGATACCACTTCTAGAGTAGATCTATGTTATAAAACACATGTACATAAATCTTAATTTGAGACATAGTACGGAGCAACTTAAATATCAATACATTTACGTGTTTCACAAATTCATTAATGTTCGGTTTATTCAGACAATACGGTTTTACACACAGAAACATACATGTGCAAGCATTTATAACTTTCGTTGTCGCCTCTAGCACAGCAGAACGTCATACATAACAGGATATCCAAAACAAATATAGGTATCTGAAGTATTTCATGTAGTGAAAATTGAAGCTGAATATGAATATCTTGAAGTAATATGTTAGTCCATGGGCTAAGTTTACCCCCGTGCAATAACTGGCTCTAACCAGTCAAATTATTTACAGTGGACTCTGGTGGACTAAATCACTGTCAGAACCCAACTACCGTAACGTCACGTTACGGTAGTCATTAAGATGGCGGCAGCTATGTCGATTCATTTTGTTTCCTATAATTTTTTCCTGATATGTTGTACGGTATAGATTAAGATCGGAACAATTTTAAAGCCACAAAATGTATGAAGTTATAAGGTTCACTAGAGTAGCCAGAGCAGTGAGTGTACGTGTGATATTTGTTCGATACAAAAACAATGACGACTACCGTAGCGTCAGGTGATATCAAAGTAGTGACTACCGTAACGTGAACGGCCGACTACCGTAACGTTACAAACCACACACATCATTGATTTGCTATTGTGTTCTATATGTTAATTCTTGACAACATATATGGAGCTGATATAGATCTATGTGTAAAAGAAATGAATGTATGTCGTTTTCGTTTGTGGCTATACGCCTGCCAGGTTGTGTATCTGTTACCAGAATTATATCGTTCATGTAGGGCTATTTAGGCAGTCCCACTGTCGCCAATAATTATATGTATAACCCTATTTAATTACAAGGCACATATGATGTATGAACAATTGATGATGAGGTGAGATTTTATTCAAGGTTATATAGCCCCTTATCAATAATTACACAGACCTTGTATGTAAGAGTTCCTTGTTTGTCGTTGACTGATATGTTCATGGATTAGGAGCTCGGAAATCGGATTTGGAATTGATTGCCTGAAATTTCTGCCTGCTTCACATGTTAACTTTGTTGAATCTATAGCTATAGCTCTCGTAGTTTAAAATGTAGTGGTCAACGTAATGTATTAGTGTAATGAATACGCAAACATCCGAATTTTCAAGTTGTTTCTCCAAAATAGGGATAGGTTTTATGTGTGTCAATTTGATTTGTAGATCATCGCAGCAGCTTTCACAGCGGACGGTTTGAATATAGATACTATTTTGTCATAAATTTTTGTCATTTGTTCTGCATCTGAAAAAAAAAGATTGCTGTTCAATTTTACGTGCGTATTCGTCAAATCACAGTAGTGACCTTACGGTAGTCCTAAACCGCCGATCAGTCACGTTACGGTAGTCGGACCGAAACGTTACGGTAGTCAACAGCAAATCTTATCAACCGCTTTTATCCCGAAAATGCCTTTACAGCGTATTCTGCATGAAAATTTATGGATTCCAAATGTCTTATACTATATGTCTGTGGAATAGTTCGTGTCAGTATATTATTTTTGGCAAGAAAACAGCAGACAATTAAACAAATCGATTTAACTTGCGCCATCTTCATGACTACCGTAACGTGACGTTACGGTAGTCAGGTTCCGACAGTGTAAATGATACCAGTGGGTGAGGGTTCTGGGTGGATGGGTGGTAAACGTAGCCCATGGACTATATCCACGACATAGAACTTGATGGTACTGCGGACCCAGTAAAGATTCTTAGTGTATATTCAGAGCTAGGGTTGAAACTTTCATATCTGGTATTAGAGTTGATGTCAAACGGATGTATTGAATTCAAATCTAACTTCTGTAGGGACATAAAATAGTGAGATATGTGTCCATCATTTCAAATTTATAATTTTTAAAAATAATGTCTCCAACAACACAACCCATAACCAAGACGACATTCCATAACTATGGTGTTATTCCACAGCGATTCTTGTCCTACATTATGCTATACGTATTCCACATTTTACGAACATTTTACGAAATTCAAAAGTTTAAAGGAAACACCAGCAGAAGAAGAATCAATACTATTGAAATTGTCATCATCTTGTGCTATAAAAACTAACGAATGCAATACGGTCAGATAATACCATTCCATGCACCTTTCCCCCCTATGTAGCTTGCAGCCCCAACCCGTGCATGAACGGAGGAATGTGCGCCCCTGGACCATGGACCTACACTTGTGTGTGTTCCTCGAGGTTCACAGGCAACAACTGCCAAACAGGTACGTATCTCAACCTTCAGTTAACAATGAATCAGTTAAAGAACGCCTACACGTGGTAGATTGTCTCATGAAATCACATGGCTTGAAGTTCTTACAAGAACTTCTAGGTAGCTACATATGGTGCACTTCTTTCAGATTGTTTTGCCGAATTTCTTGGAGCTTGCATCCCTAACTGCAACTATGTCACTAAAAAAAGTACCAGTTTGGCAGCGTGCAAGCAGCTCTGCATGGACCAGACCATATTCCATTGCAAATCGTTTGACTACGCTCGCCGTTCAGGCAATTGTCATCTTAGCCGATACATGGCTGCTGAATTACCAGACGTCTATGAACCGGTCTGTTATTTATCACGATATAGTTATAGTTACTATGAAAGGATCGTGGAGTGTGACCCCTGAGTGGTAAAATCTTGGATCACCTGAGATTCATTAGGAAATTTGCTACAAACTCGTCATATCTTGAGTAAAACATATTCTCCCAACCAGACATTATCTCCAAGACTGAATCTGGTTTTATTCGTGGTAATCGGTTGATACTTTCTGAATCATACCAATGTGTGTATCTACCTATTAACAACTGCAAATATTTCAATATTAGGTTTGGTCGTATTTACTTTATTAAAGGTAATTCTTCACTGTGGTGAATCTGGATGCACTAACGATCGTTAGTGCATCCCGCAATGGCGGACAGTAAACACGGTCAGTTTGGTTTTTAATCGTATTTTATCAAATGATAGGTCCATTTGTGATAAATGGATACTCTGAATGTAGCTTTGTGTTTTGGTCAAAGACATGCGTAGTTATTTCGAGCAGATCACGCTTTTTTGTTTAGATATGTTGAGGAAAAGAATTAGCGATAAGATTTACCAACGACAAAAGTGAGATTCCCTAACGATATAGACCTAATACGTGTATATTGTAATAGGTCCATATCATACACCATTGTGAATTCGTTGATTTATGCGACATAAATTAGCGAATGTCACATAAAAAATAGGAAATCTGTACTAGAAGATCATCTGTACACATCAATACATGTCAATTGGTACCTTATTTCACGTTCAACATTTAAATATACTAGATTTGAATTAATAATGAAAAGATCGTTAGGGAATCTTCACATGTTCGTTAGTGAATCTTCGATTTCACAAAAACAATCGTTAGGGAATCTTTCGGCTTTTTTCAGACGAGTTGTTCATGCTCAAACCAACATGAGTCGCCATGTATTTGCAACGAACGGTTGTTTCGTGCGCATAAGAATCAGCAGATGTATGTGTGTATCGATCACAATCGTAATTATCTGGAAAATGAAGAATATTCAAACGAACCGCGAGTGGGTTCGCCATTGCGGGATGCACTAACGATCGTTAGTGCATCCAGTCTCACCACAGTGTTGATTGGAATTCTAGCTTAAATATGTTTATCTCGTCTTAAGGTATTGGTATAAGGTCCATATATATGCTGGAAGTCACAACAATTTTCAACTTTCCAGTATTACATGTACACTCAATATGGACCTAGAAAAAACGTTTCTATCATGCGTCTACATTTTTTCAACTGGGTGTCTGTGAAACTGGAGAATACACCCTTTTGACTACCTGTAGATATAAATAGTTTGTTCATAAAAAATCAGAGAAAAGGTGATGCTGAAATGATTATTATTTTTTTTTTTTACGTGTGTACGTGTCAGAACCCAACTACCGTAACGTCACGTTACGGTAGTCATTAAGATGGCGGCAGCTATGTCGATTCATTTTGTTTCCTATAATTTTTTCCTGATATGTTGTACGGTATAGCTTAAGATCGGAACAATTTTAAAGCCACAAAATGTATGAAGTTATAAGGTTCACTAGAGTAGCCAGAGCAGTGAGTGTACGTGTGATATTTGTTCGATACAAAAACAATGACGACTACCGTAGCGTCAGGTGATATCAAAGTAGTGACTACCGTAACGTGAACGGCCGACTACCGTAACGTTACAAACCACACACATCATTGATTTGCTGTTGTGTTCTATATGTTAATTCTTGACAACATATATGGAGCTGATATAGATCTATGTGTAAAAGAAATGAATGTATGTCGTTTTCGTTTGTGGCTATACGCCTGCCAGGTTGTGTATCTGTTACCAGAATTATATCGTTCATGTAGGGCTACTTAGGCAGTCCCACTGTCGCCAATAATTATATGTATAACCCTATTTAATTACAAGGCACATATGATGTATGAACAATTGATGATGAGGTGAGATTTTATTCAAGGTTATATAGCCCCTTATCAATAATTACACAGACCTTGTATGTAAGAGTTCCTTGTTTGTCGTTGACTGATATGTTCATGGATTAGGAGCTCGGAAATCGGATTTGGAATTGATTGCCTGAAATTTCTGCCTGCTTCACATGTTAACTTTGTTGAATCTATAGCTATAGCTCTCGTAGTTTAAAATGTAGTGGTCAACGTAATGTATTAGTGTAATGAATACGCAAACATCCGAATTTTCAAGTTGTTTCTCCAAAATAGGGATAGGTTTTATGTGTGTCAATTTGGTTTGTAGATCATCGCAGCAGCTTTCACAGCGGACGGTTTGAATATAGATACTATTTTGTCATAAATTTTTGTCATTTGTTCTGCATCTGAAAAAAAAAGATTGCTGTTCAATTTTACGTGCGTATTCGTCAAATCACAGTAGTGACCTTACGGTAGTCCTAAACCGCCGATCAGTCACGTTACGGTAGTCGGACCGAAACGTTACGGTAGTCAACAGCAAATCTTATCAACCGCTTTTATCCCGAAAATGCCTTTACAGCGTATTCTGCATGAAAATTTATGGATTCCAAATGTCTTATACTATATGTCTGTGGAATAGTTCGTGTCAGTATATTATTTTTGGCAAGAAAACAGCAGACAATTAAACAAATCGATTTAACTTGCGCCATCTTCATGACTACCGTAACGTGACGTTACGGTAGTCAGGTTCCGACAGTGTAAATGATACCAGTGGGTGAGGGTTCTGGGTGGATGGGTGGTAAACGTAGCCCATGGACTATATCCACGACATAGAACTTGATTGTACTGCGGACCCAGTAAAGATTCTTAGTGTATATTCAGAGCTAGGGTTGAAACTTTCATATCTGGTATTAGAGTTGATGTCAAACGGATGTATTGAATTCAAATCTAACTTCTGTAGGGACATAAAATAGTGAGATATGTGTCCATCATTTCAAATTTATAATTTTTAAAAATAATGTCTCCAACAACACAACCCATAACCAAGACGACATTCCATAACTATGGTGTTATTCCACAGCGATTCTTGTCCTACATTATGCTATACGTATTCCACATTTTACGAAATTCAAAAGTTTAAAGGAAACACCAGCAGAAGAAGAATCAATACTATTGAAATTGTCATCATCTTGTGCTATAAAAACTAACGAATGCAATACGGTCAGATAATACCATTCCATGCACCTTTCCCCCCTATGTAGCTTGCAGCCCCAACCCGTGCATGAACGGAGGAATGTGCGCCCCTGGACCATGGACCTACACTTGTGTGTGTTCCTCGAGGTTCACAGGCAACAACTGCCAAACAGGTACGTATCTCAACCTTCAGTTAACAATGAATCAGTTAAAGAACGCCTACACGTGGTAGATTGTCTCATGAAATCACATGGCTTGAAGTTCTTACAAGAACTTCTAGGTAGCTACATATGGTGCACTTCTTTCAGATTGTTTTGCCGAATTTCTTGGAGCTTGCATCCCTAACTGCAACTATGTCACTAAAAAAAATACCAGTTTGGCAGCGTGCAAGCAGCTCTGCATGGACCAGACCATATTCCATTGCAAATCGTTTGACTACGCTCGCCGTTCAGGCAATTGTCATCTTAGCCGATACATGGCTGCTGAATTACCAGACGTCTATGAACCGGTCTGTTATTTATCACGATATAGTTATAGTTACTATGAAAGGATCGTGGAGTGTGACCCCTGAGTGGTAAAATCTTGGATCACCTGAGATTCATTAGGAAATTTGCTACAAACTCGTCATATCTTGAGTAAAACATATTCTCCCAACCAGACATTATCTCCAAGACTGAATCTGGTTTTATTCGTGGTAATCGGTTGATACTTTCTGAATCATACCAATGTGTGTATCTACCTATTAACAACTGCAAATATTTCAATATTAGGTTTGGTCGTATTTACTTTATTAAAGGTAATTCTTCACTGTGGTGAATCTGGATGCACTAACGATCGTTAGTACATCCCGCAATGGCGGACAGTAAACACGGTCAGTTTGGTTTTTAATCGTATTTTATCAAATGATAGGTCCATTTGTGATAAATGGATACTCTGAATGTAGCTTTGTGTTTTGGTCAAAGACATGCGTAGTTATTTCGAGCAGATCACGCTTTTTTGTTTAGATATGTTGAGGAAAAGAATTAGCGATAAGATTTACCAACGACAAAAGTGAGATTCCCTAACGATATAGACCTAATACGTGTATATTGTAATAGGTCCATATCATACACCATTGTGAATTCGTTGATTTATGCGACATAAATTAGCGAATGTCACATAAAAAATAGGAAATCTGTACTAGAAGATCATCTGTACACATCAATACATGTCAATTGGTACCTTATTTCACGTTCAACATTTAAATATACTAGATTTGAATTAATAATGAAAAGATCGTTAGGGAATCTTCACATGTTCGTTAGTGAATCTTCGATTTCACAAAAACAATCGTTAGGGAATCTTTCGGCTTTTTTCAGACGAGTTGTTCATGCTCAAACCAACATGAGTCGCCATGTATTTGCAACGAACGGTTGTTTCGTGCGCATAAGAATCAGCAGATGTATGTGTGTATCGATCACAATCGTAATTATCTGGAAAATGAAGAATATTCAAACGAACCGCGAGTGGGTTCGCCATTGCGGGATGCACTAACGATCGTTAGTGCATCCAGTCTCACCACAGTGTTGATTGGAATTCTAGCTTAAATATGTTTATCTCGTCTTAAGGTATTGGTATAAAGTCCATATATATGCTGGAAGTCACAACAATTTTCAACTTTCCAGTATTACATGTACACTCAATATGGACCTAGAAAAAACGTTTCTATCATGCGTCTACATTTTTTCAACTGGGTGTCTGTGAAACTGGAGAATACACCCTTTTGACTACCTGTAGATATAAATAGTTTGTTCATAAAAAATCAGAGAAAAGGTGATGCTGAAATGATTATTATTTTTTTTTTTACGAAAAACGTATGGCCCAATAAAAACACATTTTGAAATAATTTTATTTCTTTATTTGTTTGATTTGAACTATATCTGAATAAATCTGTGCAAAACTGTACATATTTGGTGCATTCATTGACCTTGACTTCCGTTGACCATTCACAAAATGTCGCACAAACAGCAACACCTTACAAGCTTTCATCAGACTAATGACAAATAAGCATCAAAATAGCCGTCTTTGCAACATGGACAACACATCAAGAACGTAAATCGACTTGATATAGTTTTTGATTATTGGATACGTGATTTGAGTATTTCAATCCTGTGCTTTTGGACAAAAGAGCAACATAGAAGAAAATCGGCCATAGGCCAACACTTGACGAAATATCTACACATTTGTTTACATTCAAAACATTTACTCATTATTTACACATTTATGGCATCCCCTGACAATATATAGCATTGGAAACTGAACCATTTGAAACATCTAGTTTGCGTATGTATCAACATAATATATTACCTCTAACCATGCTAACGGCACAAAATTTTGATGATGCCACTACTCAAAAACCTAAAATATATCAAAATTACAAAAATCCAAAAACAAATATCGATAGCCTAAAAATGAGCCAATAACAAACAGCAAATATTCCCGCACAAATATGAAATTACATTGACAACAAGTAAACAAAACAAATAGAGAGGCTTAGACATGTGGCGATTGCACAGCCCTAAAATATGACCTAATAATTGCTTGTCTGCTCTTTATCAATGTTTTTAGGTTACCGGACCTATGGTCCGTAACCTATTGGCATGGCGATGCGTCCGGCGTCGTCGTCGTCGTCCGTCGTCGTCCGTCAACAATTTTATCTTTAAAGTTTACGATCGAATTTTTCTGAAATTTTGCACAAAAATGCCTAAAAATATTTCGAGAGGGAGGTATTTTTTAGTTTTTTGATTTTCGCATTTTTTTCAAAATGGCGGCCGTTTTCGTCGAAAAATGGCCAATTTGGGACTTTGGCGGTCGTTTTCTCAAAATCTGTTCAGTAACTTTTTTTTTATTGATGCATAACACTCCTCATATGTACCCCTGTGACATGTATAAATTTCGTTGCCCTTGAATCGCTCGAAGTGGGCCATTTTGGGCCCAAACTCGGCCCAAATGAGACTTTCCCATGTTAAATTCTCCTATGCTTTATAATGGGACACATTAAAGCCTAATAGCTCACTTAATATTGAGATTAGAGACTAGGAATCAATTGTGGACATACAGGAAATGATATATGCTGAATATTGTCGTGACCTTGAATTTGACCTCTGACCTTGGTTTCTAGGTCAGAGCGGCCGTTTTCGTTGAAAAATGGCCAATTTTGGACTTTGACGGTCGTTTTCTCAAAATCTGTTCAGTAACTTTTTTTTCTTATTGATGAAAAACACTCCTCATATGTACCCCTGTGACATGTATAAATTTTGTTGCCCTTGAATCGCTTGAAGTGGGCCATTTTGGGCCCAAACTCGGCCCAAATGTGACTTTCCCATGTTAAATTTTCCTATGCTTTATAATGGGACACATTAAGCCTAATATCTCACTTAATATTGAAATTAGAGACTAGGAATGAATTGTGGACATATAGGAAATGATATATGCTGAATATTCTCGTGACCTTGAATTTGACCTTTGACCTCATTTTCAAGGTCACATGACAAAATGGCTAATATCTCGCTTATTATCAACTTTACAGTTTAGGAATCAATTGTGAACATATAGGAAATGATATATGCTGAATATTTTCGTGACCTTGAATTTGACCTTTGATCTCATTTCCAAGGTCACAGGACAAAATTGCTAATATCTCGCTTATTATCGACTTCACAACTTAGGAATCAATTGTGAACATATAGGAAATGATATATGCTGAATATTCTCGTGACCTTGAATTTGACCTTTGACCTCATTTTCATGATCACAGGACAAAATGGCCAATATCTTGCTTATTAGCGACTTTACAGCTTAGGAATCAATTGTGAACATTGTCACAAATTTGGGCTTTATTTACTCCAGGTACTAGGCAGGGGCTAGTATTGATTCTGGTATTGATTATTGGTTTTCTATTTGTACAGGTGTTTATGTTTACGTTTTCACCACTGAGTCTGGTCACTGTTTTCAGTTGTTCACTGAAGTGTGTCGATGTGACACCAGTATTCTCATGAGTTTTGTTCACGGGGTAAAATGTATATAAAATACCTGCAGTTGCAGAAAAGTTTTGTGAGTCGCAATGCACAAAAGGTGCGTCTATAGGAGTGGTCACAGTTGTGTATATATAGACCAGTAAAATGTTTCACAGACATGGGAGAAACAAGTTGCAACAGAATTGTATGATACAAGTGCTGGGAGTAGCGGGCGGTCAAGTGTGCCGTGAGCCGCATATATATATATTGTACGGAGAATTACACAATAGGAGAATATATACAGTATAAGCTGTGAATTGGGAGAATATATATTACATAGAGTGGAGCGTCATTGACGGAATATCTGTGAGTACGGTCATATATTATTGTGAATGGTCTATTTTGTAAACGGTAAGCGGCAATGTATAGCTGTAAATATATTGGTTATTAAACCATTGTTATATTTTGTTGTACACGTAGCGAGTGTCTGTATCCAGTCAAGTGTCGAGTGTCAGACGAGTGTCCGTGTCTGTATCCAGTCAAGTGTCGAGTGTCAGACGAGTGTCCGTGTCGAGTCCAATTGTTGACGAGTGTCAAGTCATACGTGGAAGTGAGCGTCAAGAGTCCGTTCAGGAGTCGACTGTCGAGTCAGTCCAGTGTCGTCAGTACAGTCTGGTCATCACGTCCTGGGAGTCCTGTCACATTCGCGTTGGGCAAGCCAAGTCATCAGCTATCTTCGCGGGATTACTGTGTCAGGGTCCGGCTGTCGCAAACGTCGGGCGATAGAGAATCAGCGCTCCGACAGTCCGTAACACCACCGGGCGACAAGCATCGCTAGAGTCGTCGTGGGACATCGTCGTAGAAAAGTGTAGAGGAATCAGCAAACTTCAAGATCTGTGTGAGTGTGTGCGTGTGCGTGTGTGTGTGTGTGTGTGTCATATTTGTATATACTGGGATTATTGACTATAACTTGTAACATATATATATATACATTGTAAGCGTGTATTTGGTATCAATATATTATTTTTCAAGCATTATACTGGTGTTTTCCTTGGGTCTTCACACATTTATCCATACCCGATATACAGTTCCTACTGGTAATTGTGACAAACATATAGGAAATGATATATGCTGAATATTCTCGTGACCTTGAATTTGAAATTTGACCTCATTTTCAAGGTCACAGGACAAAATGGCCAATATCTTGCTTATTAGCGACTTTACAGCTTAGGAATCAATTGTGAACATATAGGAAATGATATATGCTGAAAATTCTCATGACCTTGATATTGACCTTTGACCTCATTTTCAAGGTCACAGGACAAAATGGCCAATATCTTGCTTATTAGCGACTTTACAGCTTAGGAATCAATTGTGAACATATAGGAAATGATATATGCTGAAAATTCTCATGACCTTGATTTTGACCTCTGACCTCATTTTCAAGGCCACATGACAAAATGGCCAATATCTCGCTTATTATCGACTTTACAGCTTAGGAATCAATTGTGGACATATAGGAAATGATATACGCCGAATATTCTGATGACCTTGAATTTGACCTTTGACCTAATTTTCAAGGTCACAGGACAAAATGGCTAATATCTCGCTTATTATCGACTTTACAGCTTAGGAATCAATTGTGAACATATAGGAAATGATATATGCTGAATATTCTCGTGACCTTGAATTTGACCTTTGACCTCATCTTCAAGGTCACAGGACAACATGGCTAATATCTCGCTTATTATCGACTTTACAGCTTAGGAATCAATTGTGAACATATAGGAAATGATATATGCTGAATATTCTCGTGACCTTGAATTTGACCTTTGACCTCATTTGCAAGGTCACATGATAAAATGGCTAATATCTCGCTTATTATGGACTTTACAACTTAGGAATCAATTGTGAACATATGGGAAATGATATATGCTGAATATTCTCGTGACCTTGAATTTGACTTTTGACCTCATTTTCAAGGTCAACAGGACAAAATGGCTAATATATTGCTTATTATCGACTTTACAGCTTAGGAATCAATTGTGAACATATAGGAAATGATATATTCTGAATATTTCAATGATAATGAATTTGACCGTTGACCTAAATTTCAAGGTCAGTCATTTTATTTTCAAAGTCAGATTACAAAATGGCTTATATCTCGCTTATTATCAAATTTACAGCTTAGGGGTCCATAGTGAACATATAGGAAATGATGTATGCTGAATAGTTTGGTGATCTAGAATTTAACCTTTGATCCCATTTTCAAGGTTAGAGATATGGCGATTTCAGTGGTCACCTTGAGTTTGACCTTCAACTTTCTCGGCTTAACTCTGTATATTTCTCCGGTAACCTTTCTAGCCCATTGGGCTAATTTTACATATTAACAAACAGTTGTAATTAGGTCATATTTTAAGGCTATGAAGAATGGAGTTAACACAAATGCGTTATGACAAAAACATGCATCGCTCGATCATAATGAAACCAATGAGACCCTGTAAAATGACACGATACAGTGTTTAATCTGGGCCATTCGCCATGCAACTTACCAGACCCCCCATCCCACATGCATCATATGAAGCAGACATATCATCTGGTACACGCCTTTTGTCATGCATTTGTTTGCAGCTAATACCACAGATCATTCACAGTTGTGGCCGTAATGCTGAATTTAAAGCGGCTTGTAACTTTAAATATAAAGAACAAACTAGATTTTGATGATACCACTAGAAAGCCCGATAAAATAGTTTGTCGCTATTCGTGAAACAGTGTTTTTTCCTTCAAAGGTGATCATTATAGTTCGAAACAATAGAATTACATAAAGCATGGCAGGTTTGGGATGCTTACAAGACCACTCAGAAACAGAAAAAGTCATTTGGAATTGAATTTTAGAAGAAAAAAAAAAGTCAACAGTGAGAATAGAACCAATGACCCCTCCCACACACTCCTAACGCCTCTACTGACTGCGCCATTCTGTTCACTGAAGCTCAACACGTGTAAAGTATAGCGTGTAGGAGAGACTTCGCTCAGGATAAACACTGAATTATGCCATGGCTGTACATTGGACTGGCAGTGTGCAGAATTCGATCGGGAAAACTCGTGACCTTGAGTTCTACAACTTCACAATCTTATTCTGCGTGATCAGGCACAACTCCTGAGTAAAATCCGGCAATATATATATTGGAACCTGGCTCTATAATGTGGTTTTGAATATTGTGAGACAGGAAAAACCTAAATTCATGACCCCCAAATTTTCGACCTGGACCGAAAATCCAGAGTTTTGGTCATACGACCATCGGACATGTATCATATGATGCGGATTTGACCATAGAAAAAAACAAAAATAATCAGAAAAAATAATCATGATTACAAGCGGAGTTATCACGATTTTTCAATTTTGACCTTTACTATGACCTTAACTGTAATTCTTGACCTTGAGCCCTATAACTTCACAGTCATGTTCTGCGTGAGAAGGCACAACTCCTGAGTAAAAATCAGAAACATATATTGGAACCTGGCTCTACAATAGGGTTTTGAAAATTGAGACAAGCAAGACCTAAGTTCATGACCCCCAAATTTTCGACCTGGACCGAAAATCGAGAGTTTAGGTCATACGACCATCAGACATGCATCATGTGATGCGGAATTGACCATAGAAAAATATAAAAATACACAAAAAAAATAATCTTGATTAGAAGCGGAGTTATCACGATTTTTCGATTTTGACCTTTACTATGACCTTAACTCTACTCCTTGACCCTGAGCTCTGAAACTTCAGGATCTTGTTCTGCGTAATAAGGCACAACTCCTGAGTAAAAATCAGCAACATATATTGGAACCTGGCTCTATAATATGATTTTGAATATTGTGAGACAGGAAAAACCTAAATTCTTGACCCCCAAATTTTCGACCTGGACCGAAAATCGGGAATTTTGGTCGTACGACCATCGGACATGCATCATATGATGCGGAATTGACCATAGAAAAATATAAAAATACCAAGAAAAATTAATCTCAATTACAAGCGAAGTTATCGCGATTTTTCGATTTTGACCTTTTCTATGACCTTGACCTCAATTTTTTACCTTGACCTCCCAAAAGTTAATCACTTGGTCACAAAATGATTGCCCAGCTTGTGCTGAAGTTTCGTGATGATAAGATGAAAATTGTGACCTGTAGAGCGTGAACAAACAAACGAGAAAACGCTGCCAGCAGCCTTGGCGAAATGCAGCGTCTTTTTTGCTTTTTAGATTTTTGCGTTTTAGATTTTAGATGTTTGACAAATTCGATGATTTTTGTCATAGAACTAGATAATAGCATGACAAATGAGCTTACATCAGTGCTGTGCACAATTGTTTCGAGCTGATGTTGAGTAATTACTTGATAATTGAGCTGGACAAACTATAGATCTGACGTCTTGAACGATACTTCAGACATTAACTGCAATATACAGTGGTTTTTTTTTTTTATCACTGCTCCGCAGTGACACTTGGCGAAATCTGACTGTAAAAAAATAATTGAAGATTTAATTCTGAAATGTCGTTGACGAGCAGTTTCTGTTATAAACAAAAACTGTAATGATGGTAGGACATTTGCACTTACTACATGCATTATTGATGTCAATAGATGTAGCTTAATCACGTAGATGTCAATAGACGGTATTGACACTTCGAGAAAATCTGACAGGTTAAAATTACAGTGTACTCTGTATAAACCGGATCTCCAGGGGACCAGGGAAAAAATGCGGTATGGACAGAGCGCCGGTTTATCAGGAGTTTGAAGAGAGCGAACATCGATCATATCACCCCGGTATGCAGATACCGACCAACTTTTTTTGTTTGCACACACACTGTTGCACAACATAAAGTAACTAAATCAGCTAAATACTGACCAGCTGTTTCAAGTAAATGTAGGAAAAAACGTTATGGACATCGGCGTAGTTAATAGTATGTTATTGGTTAAAGGTCCGATCTGTATAGATTTTTGCAGAACATTCAAGTAAATAATTCGAGTCGATTGATTATTAATTGTAGGTTTGCTATTGACATGATTATAATCTTGTGCAATTGGGACATCTTGAAACCAATTGCAGAATATTCAATATACATAGTGAGTACTGCATGATGTCATAGAATTGTTGTCTGCGTTTATAGCATGTACTGATTAATAATCAATTTAAACAATGCGTGTCACCCCTGTGTCAGTGATTAACTTGAAAAATCAGTGATTAACTTGAAAAAATCATGTCAGGTAAATTATGCATTCTTCAACGACCCCTAACGGACGAAGTTTGGTTGTTGTTAATTACAATTTGTGAGCACCATGTTTCTGATGCTGATCTGTTTACAAAGACGTGTGACTAAAGCACAGCCTTTGACATCAGTCTGTGATCCGTTGAAGCATGGCTGATTGCAATTTAGACGCCACAGTTTTGAATTATTGGGGTAACGCCGGTTTGGACAATACGATATTGCCGCTGGGTCACAGGAATAGGGCCGGTTTTCTGAATGGACAACATCCGGTATATCGAGAGTTGCTTACTGTAGAAACAAAGGGGAAGAAATCGGGACATAAGAGGAACGCCGGTATGGACAAAATTCCGGTATATACAAGAGCCGGTTTCGGCACAGTACACTGTAATATGATTTTGTGGTTATTACCTGTAACGCTGGTTTCAATTGTTTGATTCAACTGTGCCAATAACTCATCAATATTCACAGCATGTCAGTTAGAGAGGTTAATAAATTGTATACACAATGACAATGATGTAACTGATATACAACAATGTAACTAATTTACAAGTTACAAGAATAGGATACACGTAGACGAGGGAGCAACAAAAAGCTATCATATCATGATAAATGATGTGCTTATGTTGAGTAATTTCAAAGCTATTCGATATCCCATAATTAAAAGAACAATGCAATACCTTCAAAAGTGAGTACAAAGTGGATGTTTGAAACTTCGGTGAAAAGTTGAATAACTGGTATGAAGGTATCTATATATGATATAGCATAAAAATTGTGTCCACGTAGACAAGTTTCACACAAAACCTGACTTGCATAGAATTGAATAAGTTTTGCAATGCTGTAATTCATTTCAATCTACAATAATTTAAAACGGAGATATAGCTGGTACTCAACTTATCCTTAGGTAATAATATTTCATACAGTTATTTCAAATTACAGTTGAATAGCTTCAAAATTGAGTGTACAGTGGATTTGTAAATTTTCGTTGAAAAATCGAAAAATTGACATGACGAGACTTACGTTTATTACGTCATAGTATAAAATATATTGTGGAAGAGCAAAATAGAACATGACCTACCTTGAGCAGAATTGAACAAGCTTTCCAATGGTGTAAACTGTTGCACTCTAGGTTAACCAAGTACTTCCGGCAGTAGAACTGTAAAATTGAAGCTACCTTCCACATAGCATCTCAGAACTCGGTGTATGACTTGATATCAATATTCAACATATGTCCTCAAAATAACAGGCAAATAGTTCTGAAAATGCGTGCACAGTGGATGTTTGAAATTTCGCTGAACAGTTAGATAATTGGCCCACCTGCCTCTGCGTTCATGACGTTATAGCAAATAAAATTATCATGGTATATCAGACAGTGACAAATTAAACCAGAATTCATCGAGCCTCACAACAGTGAAATCTGCTTGTCTCTACGGCAAATACTTTACATTATATAAACCTATTTGAAAAATCTACGTTTTAGATCATGAAGTCTTTGGCGTTCAACCAATCCAGTCAAAACTTTATTCTTTCATGGAGGATATCAATTGATACAAGCATGCCGAACCCTGTAAAAATCGTTCAGAATTTGACTGCTGTGTGAATTTCTGAAAATTAAAGAAAAATACACCAATGATGAGAGATAGGAAATTTGCCATTTTTTTCAAGTTTTTTGTGACATCATCATCCGAATCTCGACCTAGAAAGTTTGGGATGATCTGAGGTAGCAGGTAGTTGCTATGTGTGGTAAGTTTGGTTAGAATGACACAAACATGTGGCCTGTATGGTGCGAACAAAAATTCCTGTATGTAAAATAAGAAGCAGCCAACATCAGGTGTATGTACAGGATCTCAGGTCTTGAGTTCATCACTGCTTAAGACCAGCAACAGGGCTGCCTAGCCAACGCCGGTTCGTCACCCCCAAAAGTGCCAATATTTAGGAGTCCCTAGCTTCATACAGATTGCATTCAGGCGTGACTTTTAGGCTTCATCAGATCATGTGGACATCACTGAGCTGGAAAACAGATATGAAGGTTTTTATGGAAAGTGGGTGATAATAGGGGAAAGTATCAATTTTTGGCCTTGAAACACACAAAAATGGCCTAATAACTGACCCTTGGGCATCCAGAATTCATTTGCTCGAAAAATAATTCTACTTCCGGTTGGGTGTGAGATGACGTCATCATAGTGAAATACATGCTAATTTGCATAATCTATGCTTTTCATATATTAAACCTATGTGACTGATCAGAAAATAACGTTATTTTTGCTCTATCTGCAATAGTTTTTTAGACATGGACGTTTTAAGTTTATCATTGGCTTAAATGGCAAACGATTTTCAAAACATTCCTGTGACCTTGACCTTTGATCTACGACCTTGAAAAACAATGGGGGATCTAACAATTTGGATGTGCATATGTGGTCAAAATTCCACAAAAGTCAGACGAAAATTGCGCCCCCTAGAGGGCGAACAGACAAACATACATACAAAATTACAAACAAACATCCAAACCGATCAACATACTTGGCAAAATCGAAGATTTCGCCAAGTAACAAACAAACAGACAAACCCACAAACGCGACTGACCGACATACTTGACGAAATTTAATTTCGTCAAGTAACAAACGCAACTGACCAACATACTTGACGAAATTTGACTGACAACACAGAGATCGAGTGGTAGCCTACATCAAAGCATCTAAAACTGAATTTTATCGTCGTAAATTTGAAACTGGTGACCAAAAGTCAACATATAAGGCAATTAACAGTCTGCTTAAACTGGATACAGCACCTGACACACATGCTGATGATCCAAAAAAAACCTGTGACGATTTCTCTTCCTTTTTCCACACCAAGGTTGAGAATATCCGCTCCTCGATTGCTGTACGCCGGGCAGTTTCACCCACTCAATCACACTGTTGCTCTGACCGACGACCGACTCCATCCAGGATGTACCGTTTCACCTCAGTGAGCAGAGACGAGGTGGAGAAGGTGATTCTATCCGCCTCTGGCAAGTCCTGCAGTCTGGATGTCATTCCGACCTGGCTTCTCAGGAAAACACTCGAGGTCAACGTCCCTATTCTCACAGACATTGTCAACAAGAGTCTCACTGAGGGTACCGTTCTAATCTCAACACGTGAGGCAGTTGTCCGCCCTCTCCTCAAAAAGCCCTCGCTTGACAGTTCAGTTCTGAAGAACTATCGACCCGTCTCGAATCTTTCGTTCATTGGAAAAGTTCTGGAGCGAATTGTACTTAACCAACTGAACGTATACCTCACCAGCAATAACTTGTTAGAAACTAACCAGTCTGCCTACAGATGTTTTCATTCAACAGAAACGGCACTGATTAAAGTGCAGTCTGACATAGCTACCCACTTGGACAAGTCGGAGGCTGTACTCATGGTCCTTTTGGACCTGAGTGCAGCCTTCGACACCATAGATCATGGAGTACTACTGAACACCCTACATCACCAATTTGGCATAGGCGGCGCCGTCCTCTCTTGGATCAAGTCCTACCTACATGGCCGTAACCAACGGGTCTGCATTGGCAACTGTTCTTCATCCCCACGGGACCTTATGTATGGTGTACCTCAGGGGTCTGTTGCCGGACCCAGTCTCTTTTGTCTCTACACATCACCAATCCAGGATGTGATTGATAGCTTCGGCATCAGCTATCATAAATATGCTGACGACCTCCAGCTGTATCTCCCCTTTGACCCGTCCAGCCCAACCTCTCGTGACCATGCCTGGGACAAAATGGCTAAATGTGTCACGGCAGTTGCTCAGTGGATGGCTGACCACTACCTCCAGCTGAACAAAGACAAGTCAGAAGCCATTGTGTTTCAGTCCCCGCACCATCTTAGGCTCCACAGGAATCCTCCGCTCCTGGTGGGTGACGTCCTCATCACACCCAGTGCCTCCGTTCGAAATCTCGGCGTTGTTATGGATCAGCACCTTACAATGCATGATCAAGTCACCACCATTGTCAAAAACTGCAACATGCATCTCAGAAATATTCGTCATGCAAGGCCATATCTCTCTCAATCTGCATGCCAAACCGCAGTTCAAACGCTGGTTATCTCTAGACTGGACTATTGCTGTTCACTACTAGTGGGACTCCCTGCATACCAAGTACAGCGCCTGCAGGCAGTTCAGAACAGGGCTGCCCGTGCAATAACTCTTACGCCCATACACGACCACATCACGCCGGTCCTCGCTGGTCTTCATTGGTTGCCAGTCAAGTACAGAATACAATTCCGAATCCTAGTCTATGCGTACAAATGCGCCCATGACCAAGCGCCGCTGTACCTCTCCAATGAACTCACCCCATACAGACCAGTGCGACGACTTCGTTCGTCCAACGGATCCCTATTGGTCCAGCCGGCTGTTAAAAAGACCGTGGGAACCCTGAACTTTGGTTACTCTGCCTCACATCTGTGGAACTCTATACCTGCCAATATCAGAGACTGCGCCACTGTCAGCACTTTTAAAAGACAATTGAAATCTTTTTATTTTGTTCAGTGTTTTGGTCAGTAATTTGTCCTCTTAAAGTTTCTCCTGTTCTTATTCAAATCCAATCTTGTTTTACATCTATACTCCTTATACTGTCACTTTTATCCATTGTACAGCGCTTTGATGCATGACGATATTGCGCTTTACAAAACCTGGTGAAATAAATAAATAAATAAGTAATGACGGTCCCATACTTGTAAAAGGTTCAGAAACCTTAGGACACGAGATGTGATTCGCAGTGTTCTTGGGAGCATTTTACTGCACTTTCTAAGAAATGGTGATCTGGGCTATGCTATCACCCTATCCTTACTCCGTTTCCTGATTGAGGAACGACTGGACACAATCCACGTGGATACCATCATCAGTCGTCAATGTGTGTGTGTGCCAGTTTAGCACAACGTAAATGTGATTTCTATTCAAGATGGTATGAATGGGCAAGCCAATAACGAGTGTAAAAGTTAATAGCAATTCACATTCATTAAAATAGAAATCAACAAAAGATGTCTTACGTGTGTCTATTTCGACAAAATTCAATCAGAAGCAGTTTTCCACTTTTGATACGAGCCCCGTCTTTATTCGAACCTGGCTATATGCGTGTGTGCATAAGGTGCGCATTTCATATACACGCCTAAAGTGAACCACCGCCAGTTTGCGTTCGCACAGTACATAACATACCATGTTCCGGTGTGAACTCTAGATTTGGAATGATCCCTATATCAGCATGTAATAAATGGGTTTCAATTTCATGTGTACATTTATCCAGTGCACCTGTATAAACACTTCCCAGTCATTTTAGCCATGAAGATATTGTTTTTTGGATCACATTGCAAAGGCACCAAGCTCCCTGCACCCCGCGTAGCACCTAAATAAAATGCAAGCCGAGTATTTTGCAAATGATCCTTCAGATTAACTCGAATTGCAATTGAGTTTTTATGGAAAGAAGTATCGAATATTTTGACGGTAGTCTGCGATTGAAGTATATGAGCTCTCTATTCATGTAATCTAAAACATTCAAGTAAGGTGAAAAAGAACAAACTGTGAGAGCTGCAAATAATTGCCAATGCCCTCAGCGACGTGTACATTCACACCAGATATTCGTGAAAAGTTATTGCTATCAATCTCGACTGTCTTTGATATTGTCACGCGCCCTATCCATCTGACTGACGATACATGTATAAGACTTGTCTAGGAATGTGTGATTTTCTGTAGTCGCTTCAGAATTCTCAACATTCATGGACCTCCAATATCAAAGCCTTGCTGCCCAAAGAATCACTCGAATGACCGTGGGTTGAAGGTCACTGGCATTAATCTCCTCCCCATGTACATAACCAGACGTCAAGGCATGAATATGCCTTTTGTCATCCCAGCTATAACTTCTTCATTGACCATTACACTACAAAAGCAATTACTCTACAATGCACATATTTTGCGATACTGGCAATTCTGAAGCAATACTTTGCTCACAGGGTCAGGCTCATCTAGAATATATCGAATACACAATTCGATAACACGCTGTTTACGAGATATGCCTCAGAAATGACTTGGCAAAATAAAATGAATTTGGCAAAATAATTTTTGGCAAAGAGCAAAGTTTATCAACATATGCCTGAGGCATGTTTGTCCTGAGCCACGAGTGACAAAATGAAGTGTGTTTCACGTCAAGAAGGCCGAATCCAAAATATGATTAAGGAGTAAACATTGCCTGACTCAGCATATGTTTGGGCAGCCCAAGCGACGCGGAGCGCGTCCAAGATGGCCCACATTGGTGCTCGGGATGAAAATAAACAAATCACGATTATGACTGATATACACATATGATGACTTCTGTCACGATTACGTTGTTTCTGTCCTGTGTATTTTGTAGTAGAAGTTCTACAGTCTCTAAGACTCTGCCCGGTGTCTATATGCTGTATCGTTTGTTCTTTTATTCAAATACATGTAGTTACTTTATCTATGTACAGTATAGAAATAAATTCATTCATTCATTCCTTGCCAGTGTTCAGGTTTCATCATGAGGGGCCTTTATCATGATTAACCATTAATTGATCTACTGTCGTTGAAGAATATAATGAATAAATATAATATTACAATGAACAGAAAAGGTCGGAGGAAACAATGTCTCCAAGAATACTCGTTTCATCCAGACTAGACAGTGTAAACACTGTAATACACAGCTGTAATAACATATTCCAAGCATCTTACAGCACAATGTCATACGTCACAGCTGATTACTACCTAGAGACTGTATTCAATTGACCAGCTCAGACTCCTCAAACCCTCGCACAGATTTACCGCCCGCTGACGAATCTCACTACGACTGTTTTCCTGCTGCGCCATCGATTGTACTCGTGCTGCTCCGCGGGTGTAATCTTCACAACCTGCGAACTGATGCTGGCACACGGCGCAGGAGGTGTCACGACCAGAGAAGGCACATAGGCAGGAGGAAGACATATAGAAAGGACTCTCAAGCAGACTGGACAGTGAAGATTGTTATATTGCACATTCAACATAGACTATTAATCATCACTGAACAGAACACAGGGAAATATGTTCACGGGAATGTTGCATGATAACAACGGCACTGAAATGTTCAGTCCTGGATTGGATGAAATATTGACGCATTGCGGAAATGTCACGTCTTTTAAGGAATACTTCACATCGTGTACTTTGGAATACAAGATAATCTACAACATGAAGATAATTAGTTTGCCCGTCTTTATCGTCTTTGGAAGTGTTGGAAACATGCTGACGTTTGTGGGTCTTACAAGAAAGTACATGTTACAGACGTCAATCAGTTTTTATTTATCAGCCCTGATGGCCGTCCATACAGTGGTTCTCTACCTGGGTTGTGGTGTGGAATGGTTATCTTACGTCACACAAACACCTCACATTATCCACCAATCAGACTGGAGCTGTAAGCTGTTCTCATTCTCTTTCAGCCTTGTAAGATATACTGCATGGTGGATACTCGTAGTTATATCCATGGACTGTTATTTACGGATATGTTACCCAAAGAATGCAAAATTCATATGCACTGTATTCGTGGCAAAGTCCTTGACTATTTTCATCTGCGTAATTCTTGGATCACTGCATGTTCATGCTCTCTGGACGTATGAACTACAAAATCTCCACCAAAATCAGGTGTGCAATTTGGACGTAGAAAGACGTGACTTTGAGACAGTGATATGGCCCTGGATCACGGTCACTATTTCCAACTATGTGCCGCTATTGCTCATTTTGTTAATTCTCGGAAGGCTCCTTCACGCTCACAATTGTTCGTCCAATATTCAACGAGGAATAAATATACATGTAAGGCATTTCACGAAAGTGACGGTGTCACTTTTGGTCTGTTTCCTTACACATGCTCTTCCTATTATAGTTATGAATTTAATGGATATATCGAGTTCTTGGACTGGAGACCACTTCCCCCAGACCTGGGACCAATACGCCACTTACTCTTTGTTACAAGTTGTGTTTTCTGGCCTGGAGGGACTGTACATCAGCTCGTCCTTCCTCGTGCTGTTGCTGCTGTTACCCATCATCAGGAGGGAAGTCTACTGTATTTTACGATGTCAGCCCCCGACCCAGCAGACAGAATCAAACGTGCTCCGTCGCTCGAGTCGACAACTTCTGGAGACAGCAGAAAATACGTCAATTCCCCAGCTGGTGTCACATGTCTGAGTGGATATCACAGAGGATAATTCTGACTTGTCAGCATGTGTCCTTGGTGTGAACCCAAGATCACGATAAATGAAATCTCCACTGGATCACTAGGCTGTTACAATCTACTGTAATTTTTATACATGATTGTTATTTTTATGTATGAATTATTTATCACAATATTGTTTCTCAGAACAAGTGACCAGAGTCAGGAATATGAAACAGGAATTCATTCTCTAACTTGTCTTTCTGGATTTCCAATCCCATTGATGTTTGAACAATCTTCAATTGATTATATTGTATTATACTATTTTTTCTCATCTATTATTGAACGTCTTTTGATTGTCGAACGACATAAAATTAGTTTTCTTCTTCATTCATGCACCAGTTTCTATTTAGCTGCTGAAGGGACATAGAAAACATATTTTTTGCACATTGTTTTTGCATTCCCTCACAATATTTTTGGATTTCCTCGTGATCTTTTTGCGTTCCCTCCCTATCTTATTGCGTTCCCTCGCTATCTTATTGTGTTTCTTCGCATTCCAGAACACACTCCCTCGCATTCTGGATCACATTCCGTCGCGACCTCGTAGCGAAACATTTTCAGAAGCCAAAGGCTACAGCACGATGAAGGCTGTTGCGAGAGAACTTGATCCAGAATGCGAGGGAACGCAATCTGGAATACGAGAGAACGCAATAAAATCGTGAGGGAACGCGATCCGGAATGCGAGGGAATGCATTAAAATCGGGAGGGAATGCAATCTGGAATGCAAGAGATCGCAATAAGATCGGGAATGAGCGCAATAACGATATGTCCTAAAAATATTTTTTCCATGTCTTTTCCGTGGTTTCCATAGATTTTGGTTGAGGTGTGTTTATTTTAAAAAGTATACTTGAACAGATATTATACATGTAGTGGTTAATGTGATGTCTATTGATATACTCAGTTGCAGGTAGTAACGATCCGAAAGTAAACTGTGTGAATATCAGCGTCAACCTGTTGTTTTATTGACTTGTAAATATTTTTAAAATTGTCTCATTGACACTCCATATCAAACAATATTATTGGGAGGGGGGGGGGGTGTAATTTATCTCAATTGAAAACAGCGTGCCAAGTAAAATTTAACTTGTGTTCTATCGACGTTAACAGCGTGCATAATATCTGAGCATTGGGAAATAAGTCAGATTTATTATGCTCATATTGGACCAGACACTGCATCTACTTGCAAAATGTTAAGTGTTCCCATACAGACCGCAATATTCTTACTGTCCGCCACCTATCCAGTCTGAGTAGAACTTCAACCCTACTTAGCAGCCATTTGTCTCCCACGGCGAGGCAGAGATATATCCAATGTGTATCATCTGCATTGTGAAAACATATAAATGCCTCTTTTTGTATAGGTAACCGGGTGAATGGTGTTCTGATTACACATTCAAGACCACACGGAGCAGTAACCTATTCCAGCCTATAATCTGATACAGATACATCGCAAACGACACAACAGTGTGACCTTCATGGGAACATCTATAATACAGGCTTGTGTCAACCAGCCACGAACGGTGTTATCGCAGCTCACGCACATTGTAGATTATTTATTAGGAAAGAAACCCTGATGGTTTCCTGAATTAGCATGCTTCTGTATCATTAGTGAGTTACTTACATTCGATGAAACACCCTGAGATCGATGAATGTTGTGATTTATCCTGGCACAGAGTTGTCACAATTAACAAGTGACAATGTGGTTTATTGCACCTGTTATTACAGACTGCTACACACAGTCAGTCTCTGGCACTCTACGCCACAAAAGTTAATCAATCCCTCGCCATTGCCTCTGGAGCCAGGCTGGCTGACCCAACGTTGTTGTAATGACTATGTGGGTTACTACGCATGTGATGAAAGAAGCCCTCTGCACGCAAGCAGCGTATTGAATACACATACATGTCTCAATATATGATATAGGAATAAACTTCCTCTTATCAAGTATATGGAAAACCATAATTGCATCTTGAATTACTAGTACCATGCTAGTGATGACAGGATTTTCCAAATGGACAAATGATATGAAATGTCTGCTGTGAATCCCCCAGTCTCCTTGATGTTCTTGAAGGTCTCGACAGGTAGCATCGGGATGTTCCTAATTACTAGGGGATGTCTCGAGCACACAACTGAGCACTCATATGACAGATATTCATGCGCAGTGACTCTAAACTAGACAGTACGTAACTCCACCACCAAGTGCTGTCAAGGTCGCTGTTATTATAGTCAAGGTCGTCCCATCTACTCACTGAATGATTTTTTCCCCCATTTTTCTCATTTTGTTTATGAACCTTTCCCGTAATTAAGACATCTCACTGGTTATCTCATTGACTTTCGATCAGAGTGGAATTAAAGAGAAATTTAATCTGAGATATCGGTTCGAATGTCTAGTTGTCATGCTTTTCAAATACATTTCTCAACTTCCACATCATAATAAAACAGTTTCACAACTGATTATACATATACATATATTTATCTTCAGAACAACGATGTTGGGAGGTTACTCGTAATTGTAGATAAAAAGTTGGTGAAACAAGGGGAAATGTGAAAATTATTTTAAGACCAGGGAGTGTATTGTTACATCACTGCATTCGAAAGAATGTATTGGTATTTTTGCAAGTTAGCTTCGTGAAAATATGTTCTCAGAAGTAAGTAAGTAAGTAAGTGAGTCAGTAAGTAAGTAAGTAAGTGAGTAAATCGTTTATTACAGTGACATATACAAAATGAATATAATCATAACACACACATAATCAGATGTATCCAGCCACACAGGGCTTATGAGTCACTACTAAAGTTTTTTGTTACAATATTAGATGACAAAATTCCCATGCTTCACCTAAATACACAGTAAGTTGCTCTTGACACACTGAATTTAAATAAAAAAATTGTTCAACCATACTATTGTCAAGGAATTTTACATTATTATTCGATACTGTATCAAAAAGTGCTTTTCGAAATGTGCAATATTTAGGACAAACCATCAGGAAATGTACTTCATTGGTAATATGCCCAGTCTGAACTGTGCTAATATTGACCAAATACACCGAAAACATATGTAATCGGATACATATGGTTCAGTTTCAATTATATTTTTATACAATATATATACGCACTGAGTTTTAGTTTTTCCTTTACTGAAGTTCCCCAAACATTTTGTATCATCCCGTCTATATTTAACACAATCCAAATTACAAAAAGATTTACTTTCAAACACACCTCGAATATCAATATCGCTAAAAAATGTGCTTAATCTCACTAGACCAGTTATTTTTGCAAAGTTTCCAATCAATATCAAATAAGAATTTTGTTAAAAGGGAATTATCCATCAATACCAGTCTATTCCAATACTGACAACTTTTATCCAAAACACAACCAATCTATATCACCTTCCATATCCGAAATTGCTTCATATCTGTGAACACCAAGAAAATATCTCATAGCACGGCACTGTACTTCGTTTGTACAAGAACAGTCTTTATACCCCCACACCTCAGCCCCATAGTCACTCACGCTTGTCATTCCACATTCATACATTTTGCTAAATGTTTTTAAACCAGCCTCTTTCAAATCCTTAACTTTCGATATCACACCCGTAGAGCTCGCCCAGCTGCATCTGATAATAACTTACTATACATACTTAAGCTATACATACTTAAACTATTCATCCAGCACAACCACTAAATATTTATATCGGCGAACTATTTCAAGCTCAACGTTTCCACAATGAAATACAAACTCAGATATGAAGATATAGAGAGGAAAAAAATTCGGAAATGAAGATATAGAGAGGAAAAAAATTTTGTGGCAAATATGATTCCAGTCTGAAAAATAAGCACAGGTTTGGTTTTTATTGTTTGGACCTGGGTTCCGCTGACCAGACAACACTAAATTTTGTGAACAAGTCAAACAGGAATGTTTACACACCAGTAAACATTTCAACCTTGATTATATTTTCAACGTAATTCATCGGTATTGATTACCGATCGGCATCGTAATTTATGCTAAAGCCACTACGAGGCTACGATGGCGAAATTTCAAAGTAGCAACAACGCCTGAATAAAATATAATCTTATTTTGAGCACATACGCTGTAGGTGCCTATATATATCCAAGTAAACAGGTATGTAAACATATCGAGCGATGATTATTTTCATTCACCCATGATTTGGCAACTACATCCAATAGGGACAGTTCTCCCACAGTTACATATTGAAAGAAAACAATTTCGTTGCCTACTCTCTTACGTCTTCAATTTTTACACAGGGTAGTATATCCTCAGTTAAATTATAATGGCTACTTCCAATCCGAGACTGGACAGCAGGAATTGTGTTCTAAAACGTGATTGGATTTGCAATTCAACATCCGCCAATGCAGTACACTGTACGCACTCGATGTCTCCTGCAGCTACACCAAAAACAGTCTTGTGTGTATAGATTGATCCCAGGACTATTCGCGTGGTGTAGATGAGTATCTGTGACACTAATAACAGAAAAAATATAGTTTCAAGAAGACGACATGTTCCTTTGTACCGGAAACATATTAATGATATGATGTGTTCAGCTATGTGCCTTTGTTCATACAGTCTATTGGCTATGTCTCGTTTTTACCCTCAAGCCGTTAGTGTTTGAGGGTATAGCATTTGGGGTGTTGCATATTTGCATGTTCATCCGTCTGTCTGTCCTCCTTCATATCTAAGAAGAATGGTTTGTCAACCTGAAATTATTGAAATAAGTGGGTCTTCCTCAAATTTGTTTGGAAATAGAAATAATTTATGTTTGTTTGGAATTAGAAATAATTTATGTCACTGTTTTTGTATTTTTCGAGACCAGTTCCTGATGATGTGATGTATCGCTGATGGTTTTGTGACAATAACTCCTATTTTCACATGAGGTCGAATATTTGGGGATCAGGATTCAAAGGTTTTAGGATTTTATGGAACTCAAGACACTATCATGTAGCCTCTATTGATGAATTTCACTCGAAAGTTGTACCTGAGTGATCTTTGAAAAAATAGAGCTTAGTCTCAAGGAATAACGTCATCGTCACAGGAATGTTTTTTTTTTACAAACACAACAACTGCACCTAAATCAATGATTATTTCGCCTATAGTTTTAGCATTTTCTTCCCCTAACAGTATCGTCTTGGGTCGATCATATCAACTTTATTTATTCCCAGTAGCCGAGTGATACAGA
This sequence comes from Terebella lapidaria, assembly GCA_949152475.1. NCBI lineage: Eukaryota > Metazoa > Annelida > Polychaeta > Terebellida > Terebellidae > Terebella > Terebella lapidaria. Next base: position 33,946,355 of record OX424564.1, on the reverse strand, counting down.
CTGATAATAAAAAGAAATATAATAGTACTGCCAGCCAATTTGTAACAATCAAATAGTTGTATTTGCGATAAACTGAACTTGCCAAACAAATATTGCATCATTCCTACAAACTGTGTGCGGGGTGTTTCTGCGTTTTCTTCAGCGATATTTATTGAGTTATATGCGTGACTTATAGCGAGTAAATCTATTGGCAAAGGTATGTAATCTTTCATTGTAACGTTAGGGTTTGGAAGTGTTTTCAATACCAGACAGTATGTTCGTCATTTTTTCGTTGTCATTTTTTTTTGGTTCAAGAACTTGTGAGCATGAACATCTATATATGATGACATCAACGCATGTTGGTTCTCGCATATGGTCTGGACTATTGTTATTTTCCTCTTACGCATTACGCAGATAATCCATCATATCTCGGAATCCGTCTGATTACAAATCAAGTTTTTGTAGACACTAATGAAGAACAGACCGTCCGGAAGATCCAATTAGCGTGCAATATCAAATAATTCATTGCCGGATGCCGCCAATGTGGAAACTAATTTTATGAAATTACTGTGAATTGTCCTCATACACGCCTGTGTGGCGCAAATACATTTATCAGGAGTCACTGCGTTCATAAATTGGCTTTCGAGTTTTGAAGTGGCTGTTTCCGACAGGGGTACAGTAGCATTAGCTGAATGTCGTATGATATATGCCGATGATGAGGCCCACTGTATCTAGTGTCTGGTAATTACATCACTCAATTGTTTAAATAAAAATTATATCATTCAATACTCTCCATTGGAATCACATGTGTAGTATACGGAAGCCGAGAATGTCCATCAAGCTTTATTATAGGTGGCCAGGCTGAATACGTGTATTTTGGCGCACTGAAGGGCATAATTCCCAGATTCTAATCATTGTGAACTCCATCAATTACCAGATTACATCCTCAGTGAATTATTTTGTCATCACAAGTGAAACTTTTGACGATGCTATACGCGAAATATAGCATAATCAGAGAAAACTCCAGGGCAAATCCTTTAGAAGTATCCCGACAGCCCCTCGGCATGTCTGTCTGCCGTTCATTCACCTATAGCTACAGATCTAAAGGTGCTATATGAATAGGTAACTACTGACAGGATGTTTCCAGTACACCTGACTACACAAGTGCAATGTATCTGATTAGTGACAATCAAGTGGATCAGGCAGCACACGACCTTTCGAGGTCGACACAAATTACTCGTATACATTACCACAAGAGTTCGTTGAGAACAGTTTACATCCTTATAAATTCTGGGTGGAATACGCATTTATTTCAGGTGAAATGCTTGATTGGTGAAAACTGTGATACTCTCTCGTTGACATCAAACGGATGTTTTTCTTGAGTGCGACTGCCACGCTGTATGTAGTGTATAGTCCGCCCCTTGAGCTCCACAGATAAGAAAGTTCCGTGCTCTTATACGTAGCCATGGTCTCAAAAATGCACACAGTCGATGTGGATAATTTGAAGAGCTTGTTGATCAAGGGCTTGTCCGATTCGGCACGACTGGCCGCGCAAAGCGCTTTTTCCTCGCCGTATCGTGCCACTTATGTCAATTCATGCGATTATTCTACATCATTATCTAGAACGTGTTTGCTTCATATATATATATTATCGAGATCGTATGAAATGAGGGAACGCACATGTGTTGTAATACATGCAAGATTTATGACGTGATGAAATCGTTGATGAGTGATCCCTTTTGAACATTGCGTGTATCACTGACCTGATGACCTAGCAATGTACCTAAATATGTACCTAAATAATTGACCTTGAAGTTCACGATATTCTAAATTGTATATATTCAATACATTCAAAGAAACAGGTCACCAAATTAGTTTATCGTGCTGTGTTTGTGGTCAACGCAGATTCATAATCAGTGTCTGATGGAATATTCTAGTGGTGGTCTGAGTGTTCCTCTATCGTTTGACTGGTTTCTTCACATCAATGAAATGCATATCCATAATTGGCATCCAACATAATTATCCTATAGGATCAAGTTACAAACGAGACTCAACGTGGAGTGTTGATGAGGTTGATATATATGCATATTTGTAGAGAAAGATTTGGTTACACTAAGTAAATAACGGAATTTTCGTTGGAAGGAATATTTCCCTCTTGATGATTGGCCACAGAAACAGCAGCACGAAGCTGGATAAGCTGATACGACTAATAACAAAGAGATGGTAACACTTAGGTCCAAGATCATGCGATGTATCCATCAATCAGCATACGTTATGGTCCGTCCGCATATAGTCTAAACAGTGCTCACTTCTCACTTCTATATAGAACACATGACTGTTTTCTGCTAAAGACGCATCCAGGGTCAATATGTTTTACAACCATGGATGACTCTTTGATACACTACATTATTCCGGAACAAACAGTAATCATGGATGTCATTTCCTTTATTTCTATCATTACGATTCCTCTGTCAAATCATGAAAAAAGAAACAACATATGAAGTTACATCAAAATCGTTCAACAATAAAACTTTGTCACTCACTTAGTAGCCATTGGGATTTAGAGTTTAAATCCAAACATCTCAGAGTTTGAACTAAAAGTAGTTCATTTTTGTGGGTAAATCATTTTCCATCATCATTGAAACAGGAAATTGAATGATATATGCATCAGTGTTTATCAAAGGTTGTGTAATTTGATGAGACACAGTTTACGTCCATCTCATTTAACGAACAAGTATGTTAGTATATGTCACGGAAGTTGCAGCCGTCAATGAACTACCTACATAAATCACTGGAAGCTAATTAATCGGATGCACTCGTTGTCCAGACCTGTTAAATTATATCATTCACATACATGTACACCCACATGCATTAGGAGAATCAAAATATGATGTGCAGAATTTTCGAAAAACTGATAAAAATTAGATCAGATAGAAATTAATGTGTTGAGGTGTTTTCTCCTATTCAGCCTATGTTTTCTATTCGTATTATCGTGATCTTGCTTACCTATATTTGTGTAAATTGTGGTAGGCAAACATATTCACATATGGTCATATGAAGTATATTGACACAAAATGTGATATAATTATCTTGAACATTCCAACATACAAACATAGGCGAGATTCACTCCAACAACTCAGCCATATACAATCGTCTCATTTTCCTCAATTTGACCACTTCCCTAATGTAGCCATTTTTGTTGGTCCATTTGTTTTTCCCGTTACGGAGATGTTATTGTAATAATTCTCAGCATTTTGAGCGGCTCAACAAAGTGGCAGCGGTCAATTAAAGCACTTTCCTGCAGCATTTGATATATACCGATGCTGATCCGGCTGCAAATAAGTAAATTTCATGTACGAAAGAAATAATATATGTTTTTCAAGTTATTATCATCAGAATGTTTCCAATGAAATGTGATATATATTCATGTCAGTGTGAGGGAACTTTGAAGTAGGAGAACAGTTTATTAAGTCATTGTTGAATCATCAATATTGATGACAAGTTGACAAATACGGTGCAACGCTACGAGATATCCATCAAAACAGAGATAGTCTGGCAGATCTGTATGATTGTTTAGTATATGCATCACCGTACACATGCTACAGCCTATGATAATATATAATTGATAGACCCGATGATGATTCATGCTGAATCATGGTCAAAAGAGACAAATGTTGCCTGTGTAGCACACTGCGACGGGAAACTACTTGTTCTGCACCAGCTTTCAGGACGCATTTAACTACAGGAAATCAACATGAACGTTATAATATTGAATGAAGGACATTTAGCAAAACTATTACATCGCAAATAGTGTAATATCTAATGATACATTTACAAAAATACATGGATCTGCACATCTAAGTTTATGCAAGGGGGTTTGTGATACATGATACGATATGTTTATCATGATATGAAGCTCTGGTTCGGCATTATGTGGCGCGTGTATGAATAGAGAAACCTCAGAAGATACACCATCGTTACTTTCAATAGTTCCGAGCAACCTTGAGAGCACTCAGTGTTAAAGTGACAATCTCTCTAATTGAGTGTCATTGAGCCCTGGTACCAGTCACTTGTATGGACATGTATGCATTTTAACGGGCCTGGTAATTAGGACCCATACCTGAGGATGCTCGGGGATTGACGTGAAGAAATATCAGGCACACATGCCGTTCTTCTGCTGTTTGTGAATTACAACCAATAAAACCGATAAACTATCCAGGTCCTAAGTCACAAAGGCCTAATCAGGGGCAATGTGTAAAATAATGGCTGTTTCTACAGTACACTTGATAAAACTAAAATCTAACTGCTGAACGTTTCAACAATTTGGAAATCTGAGACAAACCCCATGAGATATGTGTATAACAAGCACACCAGTATCTAGTCTCAAGCCAGAAGGTCACTCGGATGATGATATACAAATCAACCAGAGATGTTGCATTTGAATCCTAAGAACATCTTCGCAACCTTCAATCGCTTGGCTACATATTGACATGTCCTGTTCTTTTCTTATGATAAAATGTTTTGAAACATTGCTTGAAACCAGGTATTTGCCAACTATAATAATGTAAGACACTATTACCAACAATGCAAACAGAAATCCTGTGTTATGGCATTCCGAAGGAAGTTGTATGGATTCTACTCCTGGAATGCTCGGAGATAGATGCTGGATATTCACACATTCGAATAGTCAGTCAATGGTGATGGTTTGAATGCTGACCTTGATTTGTCTATCAATGACCTAAAAGGTCAAAACTTTCGCGTTCAACATAATGACCATTTCGGCCTTCAACGGCTTAGCACACTATGTTTCTCCGGTAATCTTTTCTAACACTCGGGCTAATTGTAGAGTGAACTTGGCAAAGACACGGAACACTTGATTGACCTTGGAACAACGACATTGAAATGAGTTTCGTGTGTATTCCATCACAAACATAATCTACAACATGCGGGAGCTTGAATTACATTGTAATTATCCGCCACGACATAGGGGTTTACCACATGATGCGACTATGTAAATCGCTATCTGGTATCCTCAGGTATAAATCCACAATTGTGGCCATGAACTTTTCAGTACCTCACACATCCTTGAATATATTATCAGTCGAGTCACTAACCCAAAGCATTTCTGGCGTGTGCAGAATAATTCCGAGGACAGGAGATGAATGTATCGACTTACTACATGTATGAACGCCGTGTAAGTATTTCACTATACTTTCACAATGCTATTGTCGGGATCATGGGCGGGTTGATTCATGCAACGAGCCCATGTCTAACATGCAACAATGTTAGGTACAGTGTTTGTGGAATTTGTTTATTATTAATTGGTTAGCATATTTTCGATGATATATGACCGATATGTCCACTAAACTACATCGGGTGAGCCTGTATTAAGTCATCAGGATGAACAAACACCACAAAAATGTCTGGTTTCACATCTGATCGTTTACATTATCATTTTTGGTGTAGAGTTTTCTTCCAAATCGTTGCGGAAGTTATTCTGGTTTTGGCCATGTGAAAAACGATATGAAGTGAGGATAATGGGTTGGGTAAAAGACAACAAACATATTTTCTCGCCCTGACCACGAGTGAGAGTCGTGGTCATCATCATCATATATACTAATAGCCAGGGAGTCAAAACAATACATATTGGAACCATTCTGCTAAACAATTCTCATGTTCTAAGCTCGATACGTTCGCAGACGTTGTCTTCTACTAGAAACATTGCTTCATAAATATATTCGATATCAGGAATGCCATTTTTAGCTGATAACAGTCAACATGAATTGACCATGATGATTTATCAGATTTCAATCATATCATGCGGATGCAGTTCACGATTATGCGCCATTTACATCACACACATATATTTCTTCACCCCATGCGAATAGAGAACTGCACATGCATCATCAATATAACAGTGTAATCTTCTTCGAAATGCCTGTGACCTTCCAAATGACGGACATACTTGCTATTGTCCGGGCAGCACATTCGGGAACTACAACTACCAGCATTGGACAAAAAGTTCCAGAGAATGCCTCTGATCTGGCCTCCAAGTTTCTCGAAGATGCAAGAGAAAAACTACCGGGGATTGAGCTGCTATGCAACATGGATGAAACTCCAGTATGGTTTGATATTCCATCCTCAACCACCGTGGATTTCAAGGGGGTGAAAACGGTAAAATCGAAAACATGTAGGAAGGAAAAACTACGGTTCACAGCTGTAATCAGCATCCTATCAACAGGGATTATTCTGCCCACATTGATCATGTTCAAGGGACTGAAAAATGTGCCAAAAGGGTGACAGAGGACGTTTGTGTCTGCGTGTCTGATGCTGGTGTCATGACATCAAAGCTGTTTCTGGAACAATACATCCCAAGGGTGTGGAAAAAACGACCTCAGAGTATTTTCAAACCGAAGTCCCTGCTTGTGATGGACACAGCACGCTGTCACCTCACAGATGATGTCAGAAAAGCCCTTCGATTAACCAACACAGAAACACTGTTCGTCCCGGGTGGCATGACCCCCATTCTTCAGCCCTTAGATACCCACATCAATAAGCCTTTCAAGGACAAAATGCAGTCTAGGTGGGAAGACTGGATGGAGAATGGGGAGGTGGAGTTCACTCGCTTCGGGAAGAGAAAGGGGGCATCCTATGACGCTGGTGGCCACATGGGTCAGTGATGTGGTGCAGTCATTAGAGAAAGACCTAATTTGCAAGGCCTTCACGCAGAATAGACTCTGTCTGCCAGTCCAGGCAAAACCAGCGTTGCACGCATGGCTGGACAAACTCCTACAGGACGGAACAGTGGATATATCTGACAACGAGAGCGACAAGAGCAGCGAGAGTGACGCTGGCACAGAGTCCAGCTCAAGCTCTGAGAGTGACCCCCCTGCTAGGCCTGCAAAGCGCATGCGGCTGTTCACAGATGTACGAGAGATTTTCCGTTCGGACGACGAAGAGGAATTCCTGGGATTCGCCCCTTTAGAGTGACTCAAATTATGATTTAATGTGCATTGAATGTTTTAAATTCACATCCACTGGTTTGTTTTTACATGAGGTGTAATTAAATTTTTTTTACAAGTTTTATCGCATGAATTTGTTTCTCTGCTGTCATTCGGACCCGTATTGAAAGGTAACTTTTTGATTGGTTGGAACTTGAATCAGCTCATGAATATTAATGAGTATTGTATACGCTAGAAAATGTCGATATCCTGCTGGGCGGCAAGCATTACAAACACAAAGCGAAACAATGGCTTTTCAAGAAGTTTATTACACATTCATGAAAAGGAATAACACAGCCTGATCATAACATGTCAAACGAAATCACGAGAGTCAAATACACTCACTGCAAATGCGCAATCAGGCAATCAACATCACAACTTATTTGACAGTTTCCAATCGACTGTAGGCACAGCCGCGATTGACACGAACTGACGAAGTCACGATTGCGTGAAATCAATCAGCACATGACATGGAACCGATGATCTTGCGATCGAAATTTTTTGCTGCCATTCTTGATTTAGAATTTTTTTTCAATCACAAGCACATGACTGTGCGTATATTCGAAATAAACGCACACCTTCGAATATACGCACATGCGACTGTAGGCGCGCGAATACGGTATATATTTCAAGATGTAACTTGATTTCGTATTATATTCCATACAGAAAATTTGTTTTCGACAACATTCACGAACACATTTTGACGATAGATTTTAAGATCAGTATAACAATTTATATTTTGGAAAATCAATATCCTGTGAAATTCTCATTATCTGCCTGTAAGCTACAACACCCTTGGCGCTATGTTTTTCATATTGATATGAGTTCTATTTTTTAGGGGTTTTTCCACTTCACTTGTGGAAAATATAAAATGGCAAACCTCGTCACATGGGGGCAGTCAATATTTGTCGATATTAGTCGTATATGACGCACGGTATAATGTAATGTATGGGATTATGCAAGAAATTCCATCCCCATGTGACCTGGATCCAAACAAACCCTAGATGTATAAAGGTTTGGATCAGCGTAATGGTTTGTAGCAATATGATAGATCATATCATTCGGTATAGGGTCTGTAAGCGAGATTTAAAACGTCACGTTAGTTTGCGTTACTTTAGCACCATTTATATCATAACATCACCGATAAAATTTAATCATCAGCAATTTAAAGGTGAAAATCACACTATGAAACACCATGTAAATAAGAGGCAATTTGTGTCGTTCAAATCATATCTATCGTGCTATATTCAACACAAATAAGTAACGGAGAGCCATTTTGTGGAACATAAAAAAGGTTTATGATTCCATAAAAAATTATTCTTTTTATGCGGTGCTTCTGAACCCACGGAAATCTCACAAAAATGACCACGTGGCATTGTTTGGACCCGGAAGTAATAAATTATGTTCCCAATTACGTTATTTGACGAAATAAGATGAACGAGACTTACAGAGCCTATACTACACATGTATTACTCCTTTTCAAATCAAATTAGAAATAATTATCAAAGTGATGAACCCATTCGAGGACACTAACTGACATTTTCCACCGCAGAAAAATTATGTACTCTTATTAACTCAGACATGCTACATTAGCTGGGGAATTGAAGTATTCTCTGCTGTCTTCAGAAGTTGTCGACTCGAGTGACGCAGCACATTTAATTCCGTCAACTGGGTCTCGGGGAATGACATTATAGAAAACCAACAGCAAGAGGAAGGATGGTACACATGAATACTTGAAGTTTTCAACAGTCATAAGCGTGGTATTCCATCAACCTTTCCACCCACACACTCACAAAAACACCCCTCCCACACACACACACACACACACACACACACACACACACACACACACCTACACACACGTATATGCAACATATGTTTTGCACATACGCAGCATATACGTGTAATGTATATTTATTCCTGGTCATTTTAATATATTCCATTATAGTATGGACTATTCTCATCAATCTCATAATTATTGCAGGATGTGTGCAAATCAATATAACCGGAGTACTTAGCAAACTCAGCAATACTAAGCACACGTAAAATACAACATTTTCTCAACAAGTACCAAGACCAACCAACGTTCACAGCCAAACCCAGAGAGGTGTGTTCAGACAGTGTTTCAAATATGGGTCTACAAAATACACATCATGAAACAAGGAACAATTCCTTACCGTTGAAACAAAGCCAGAAACTAAAGTCTTTTGTTTTATGGACCTAGATACCTGACATTGATCATTTGTACACGTCCGCCACGACAGGTGCACAAACCATTTGATTAAATGTTGCATGCCACAATCCCGTGAAATTTAACGCAGTTTATGGTTGGCAGGATATGTCACACAACTCATCGATCATAGCATGGAAATGAATGAAAATATTGTCATGATTGGATTCATTATATAGATCGACTGAGCACATTTAGTTCTGTCTGCTGGGTCGGAGGATGACATCATAACATACAGTAGACTTCCCTCCTGAGGATGGGTAACAGCAGCAACAGTACGAGGAAGGACGAGCTGATGTACAGTCCCTCCAGGCCAGAAAACACAACTTGTAACAAAGAGTAAGTGGCGTACTGGTCCCAGGTCTCAGGGAAGTGGTCTCCAGTCCAAGAACTCGATTTATCCATCAAATTCATAACTATGATAGGGACAGCATGTGTAAGGAAACAGACCAAAAGTGACACCATCACGTTCGTGAAATGCCTTACATGTATATTTATTCCTCGTTGAGTATTGGACGAGCAATTGTGAGCGTGAAGGAGGCTCCCGAGAATTTACAAAATAAGCAATAGCGGCACATAGTTGGATATAGTGATTGTGATCCATGGCCATTTCACAGCCTCGAAGTCATATCGTTCTACGTCCATAGTGCACACTTGATTTTGGTGGAGATTTCGTACTTCATACGTTCAGAGAGCATGAAGATGCAGTGATCCAAGAATTACAAATACGAACATAGTTATGGACGTCAGCACAAATACTGTACATATGAATTTTGCATTCTTTGGGTAACACATCCGTATATAACAGTCCATTGACATAGTTACGAGTATCCACCATGCAGTATATCTTACAAGGCTGAGAGAGAATGAGAACAGCTTACAGCTCCAGTCTGATTGGTGAATAATGTGAGGTGCTTGTGTGACGTAAGATAACCATTCCACACCACAACCCATGTAGAGAACCACTGTATGGACGGCAATCAGGGTTGATAAATAAAAACTGATTGACGTCTGTAACATATACTTTCTTGTAAAACCTACAAACATCAGCATACAGCATTCAGCTACCAGGCTGAATATCGAACTTGAGATTATTCCTGAAATTGGACAGGATTCGACACTGAGAACACTTAGTGAAGAGGTGACGTTATTGTCGGAAAAATGTCATGGAATGAGAGTGTTCGCCAGGTATGAGCTTGATATCACATAACCCAAATAATTCCTTCAGGTGAGTTACCTACCCTGAAAATGAACATATTCATTCCACTATTGGAAATACAGGTATTATCTTTTTTTCCGTCAACATGGCCTTGACATTTGCCAAATTACTGATTGTCCAGAGGAATCAAATAAGGATTTTTAGTTCCTTAGTACTTCTTATCTAACGATACTTTCAATTGAGTAGGTGTTCTCGTATTTAAAAAGCCTTATTGAGAATAGAAATGTCACACAACAAAGGTGTTCCCGATGTGAGCTAATGCGTCTCATAAGTTAAATTTGTTGCTGAGATGAGTTTGAGCAAAAATACCTATTTTTCCATTAGTGCACTGGGTGTATAAAATGAGCGTCTGTTTTTCGGTAACCAGACCTACGGTCAGTAACCTATTGGTATAGCGATGCGTCTATCGTCTGTCGACGTCATCAGTGTCAGCTGTTCACATTTTCATCTCTGAAGTTTATGGGTGAATCTTTCTGAAAGTTTGCACAAAAATTCCTGAAAAATATTTTAAAAAGGTATTTTCTATTTTTGTTTTCATTTTTGCAGCCGTTTTAGACAAAAAACAGCCACTTTCTGAAATTCTAAAAAAAATTTAGTTCCAATTTCGCCTTCTTAATGGGAGCTGTATGGGATAAACTGCAAGAACACTTCAAGATAGAGCTGAAATATTTCCACATTAAAAATTAAAAATTTGAACTTTGGACTTTGGCGGCCATTTTCTCAAAAACGGTTCAGACAGTTTTGAGATTTTTGTTTAACAATATCCCCTTTATGTACCTTCGCGGCATGTATGAATTTTTAAAACATTTTTTGTCCCAAATTAAGTCACTATTCGTTTTGAGTGATCTCCAGCCAAAACAGAATAATTTTGGTGAAAAAAGTTCTGGTTTAACATTAAAAACTTCTCAGGTAACTTTGCTTAGCTCTTGAGCTAATGGAATGATTCACATAATATCCTTACGATTGTGCCGAGTTCTAGGTAGTAGTCGTGCTGAATGGCAATCAACTCGTCAGGACTTCACTTTAGCAAAGTCGCTTTGAGCTACAGAAAGATCATAGGAACAAAATAGGTTGCTCTTGTGTGGCATAATGGAATCTTCTATTGACAGTGACATGCATAGTGATGCCAAATTATGAATATTTCTAAATCGTAGGTAAATGAATGCATGTATTGATTACTTAACTAAACTGATTGTGATACACCATCTCTAACTTTCCACATAGTGAAATACATTTTATTTTCATTCTAAGTTATCAAATATTGTCGGATATAAAATGATTGGTTCTGGTGGACCATCTGACAAGGATATGTATTCTCACAGGAGTTTCTCATCTTAGGAGTGCACCTAACAAAGGATATTATTTGATAGCTGTTTCGAAATAGTTATCCGAGAATCATGTCAATGTTTATACACACAACCTCAGAGCATACACTTTCTGAAACTATTACCCATCACCCTTGATAATTTGAGTAAATTGAAATTAGGTTGTTAGATCATACTTCCCAAATACCACACATACTTATTGAAATCGATAATAAATTATAGAAACAATTCTTTTCTCTCTCCTTCTGATAAGTAAAACATGTCATTCAGTCACGGCTGAATATTGCATATAAAGGCAAACAAGAATAATCTGGGATTATTGAACATTACATACCTTTAAAATAGCACATTTGGATTCTGTATCGAAAGTATACATATTTGGACACCTGAGCATCATTGTGTATTACACACATATTTTCACTTTCACATTATTTTCGCTGTAGCATGTTCAAATAGGTTAAACAAATCGTGTATCCCATGTATGATTTTTGTAAGGCGAGTTGTGATCGGTTGGCAATTGAGCTGTGTTTGTCTCACAATATCCCGGCTGGAGCACGTACGCCGGAGAGGACCGGTACAGTTGTACCCAATTATCTGAAGGACTTGTACTTTGCACAGTTTTTGTCACCCTTTAACATCCAAGCAATTCATATCTTTACATAGAAATTCGTGAAATGAATTTTATATAATCAACATATATACCAACAAGAATAGAAAATATTTTGTTAACAGACACTTTTCTCGTACCTTAGCATGTACTCTGTTCCAATTTTGTTTTTGAAATACTGACATGACTGATGTTTACAAGAGTAGTCATCTCAATCATAGAACGATCACCATATTCACATTTGAATTATTCCATGATATGCATGTATGTTTTATATTCAACATTATATAACTTATAAAAACGACACATAACTATGGGGTTGTTATCTTTTTGTATAATTGAACAGAATCTCTGAACGGAAAACAACACTACACATTTCACCAGTCAGAGGTAAAATAACAGGGTCACTGTTCAACGTGAATAAAATGGCTCTGAAGTGCTCTCAGCATACAGCCTGTGGTTATATTTATATGAGTAAATAGATTCGTCCTTGAAGGGTCATCAGCTGCCTGATCCACTTGACTGTCACTAAGCTTCGATACTTGTCATTTGTGTAGTCAGGTGTGCTGAAAACATCCTCCGTCATTAAGGTCACATTCAGAACTGTAAGTTGGATGACCGAATGACAGACATGCCGAGGGAATGACCGGATACTTCTGAAGGATTTGCCCAGAGGTTTTCTCTGATGAAGATATATTGTACATGAATGACCGCCATAAGCTCCGCTCCTTATTAAAAACTATAACTCCAAGCTGATAAGTAACTTATGTCATGAACTATCCCTAGAATGATTTGTAATTACGCTCGTGTCATGAGAAATATAATCATGAATGAGGCTTCCAGAAGGTGTAAAGGGGAGTTCACGATTGCCAATGTTTGAACAACAACAGAAGGTTAACCTGGGCTACAAAACGTTTCCAAATCATGGAGAAATTGAATATATATCGATGATATTGGTGAATGAGCGATCTAACAATCTGAAGATATTCAACGGAACTCAGGTCATACACACTACTCAAAACTCAGCAAGCATGTGAATTCATTGTTGTGAAAATGCTATTTAAATTTTGATGTAATAACTAAGTGGATAACTAGAATTGTAAAATATCCCATACGTTTTTTTCACCACAGGTACTAGGAAGCCATCCACTGAAACTGCGGGGATTGGTACATAATTTTTGGCATCATTTGCAGTGAAAAAAAACCTATTTTGTTCATGATCAAGAATATATTTATTTTCTGTTGTATTATTTTGCAAACAACATGAACATGAGGAAGTTTCTACTTGATTCCACTGTGTACTTGTGTCTCTATATATTGACAAATTATCATGTTTAATCCTCGGGTAACTTAACATATAATCTATTCGATGGGTACATAAAAAATCTCACACAAACTTGTAAAAAAAGACCTGATTAGCATCACCGGATTTATTTACAAATCTACAACACTATGGTTTGCCAATAGTTCGTTTGGCATGAATTTTCAGGTGATAACCACCCTTGATAACATTCTCGGCATGTAATTGGATAGATTATAAACGGCATGGAATTGGATAGATTATAAACATTAGACATGGACTCAGAAAGGACTATGTTTATCATTTTACTACAAGTGTTACGATTTTGTCACACTATTGGATGCATTGTGAACGTCGGTATATATTGGTGTTTTAACACTACAGTCAAGGGGTAAGAAACTGCTTCATGTGATACTCTCATCGATCATGTGGACGCAATAGTGTCCGCAAATAGTGTCGGACAGCTTCTCTGAAGTTATGATTTTTTTCTCTACATGCTGGAGATATGGATGGGTGAAGTACCAGAGGCAATGACATAAATCCGGCCGATGTGTGAGAAACTACATGCATTGATTTCCTGTGCTCAATGTTCATATTCTATGGTCTTGAACTTATTTTGACAAGAGATAAATGACAAACATGCTATTGGGGTGTTGGAATATTTAACATACACGTTTTTTTTTTCCTTTATTCGTGTTGACTCCTTCTTCTACAAAACAAAACAGAACATGCAAAGAAATGAATATCATGTTCCACATTACCCCAATCATCCTGCTAAATTGTCTTGTTGTTCCTTGACCCAATATCTCTGTCTAGGGATCATGTCACACCCTTCAAGGGAGTATTTCCTGGTGCCAAAGAGCAAGCATGGATGGAGCCTGAAGTGCCACCGAGGTGTACTATGACGTCTGTGATCTTTACGTTACTATTTTTCTCCCCATCAACAGATGTAAGCTCATCTGTGAACATTATGTATTCTACATGGGTCTTTGACATTTTATCATATATAACCATGGACGAGAACACATTTTTTGGCAATTTGTTGGTTCCCGTTGCAGTTTGTTTGATGTCATCATCTCATTGAGTGGATCCGTTCCTCGTCAGGTGATGTCCGTTTTGTCTGCTTCTCATCCTGAATGGATTCAGTGGGTGCCGGTTTTTATCTTGTACTTGCACATGGGTGCCTGGTTATGTGAGCAGCAGCATGCACTGAATAACAGATGTGAACATGAGAGTAAGTATCAATCTATTACCACCAATAGTCAGATTTTTATGACGCCAATAACAAACGTAAAACACAACATTTTGCAATAGAAACAAAGCCCGGCCAAATAGTTTATCCAAAGACACATTGGAGTCATCAGGGGCAGACAGTGTGTTAAATGTAGTTGATGGAATTAGCATACCACTGCCCAACAACCTATGACAACAATTTAGAAATCTGAAACAAACCCCATGGAACAGATATATGACAAGTACATAAGTACCTAATCACAAGCCAGGATGCTACTGAGTGGTGGTATCCTCAAGTGATATTGGCAGAAAGTTTGGGCTTTTGCTATAACTTTCTGATCGAACGAATAAAATATGACAGTTATATATCTGAACTTGTATGAGGTAACTCTCAGTGGCGCACAAAAAAAACGGCTGCTAATAATGTCATATGCTTGACTTATCCATCTGTTCAATCATAGTTTGTTTTGTAACCTACTGTAGCGTTATGACGTGGTGGCTACCTAGTAGTGACACCACGGTTATAGCGTGAACGTGCAGACAGGTTTATAAGACATTCGGCGACACTCCAGTAATGGGGTATACCTCTTTATCGTGGGGTCGCCGAACCCTACACTATTTTTCTGATACTACAGGCTGTTGTCACTGATTTGAGAAAAATTAGTCTTTTCTGCCAATATCACTTTAACAATGGGTCAGAACGGACGAGGATAGAAGTGACACAAGATATCATCAGCATTGAGTTATCCCCAGCCAAAGGTGGATTTGCTGGCAATGGCCGTACTGCAAAACCTGCCATTGGATACTGCATGAATATTATAATTGTATGTTGTCACATTTGAAATTCGTTTTTAGGTGTATGCGTTTTTCATAATTTTGTTTTGCAATTCGAACATATATACAATATTTTATTCAGTATTCCTTCTGATATACGAAATGTACATCAGCACCAGTATCACACCAACTGGCACAAATATATTGCATTGATATAATATCTCATCATATAAATGATTGCTATATGAATGTATGGGAATGTATCATCAACTATATTGATACAAATATGCAGTTGCTTGCCACTCTATAGTGACGTTTCTACATTGCTAGTATACCATATTGACAGATGTTAACCCTGGAACCAGTGGAGTTTTCTGTGGATTTATTTTATCTCTGTCTGGAAAATAACACTGGAGCTATATTAGGTTCAGTGCAAATTGGGGAAGCAATCGGGTATGCAACAAGATTATTCTGCTCCAAACCGTGGTGATAGGAAAAATCTGCTGGATGTAGGACTAAATGGTTTACGAATGAATCAATCATGGTGAGGTGTCCATAAATTGAATGAATGGTATCTGCATGTGTAGCTCCACTTTACTTGAGAAAACTCGGTGAACAAAATATTATACTCCTGCTATGTATGCATTTTGGGGCATTTTCCCAAATCGAGCAAACAAGGCAATTAATGTAACTGGTGAATCTTTGCTTTTGAGGCATTGACTTTAACCTAAATAGCAGACACTGAGTGCATTCTTTCATTTCGGTGTGAATACAGGGCTCAATGTAAATTCTGATAAATATATATTATTGTGTTTGCCCTGGAGTCTTTTGGAATCTGGGATATTCAAGGTATTTTGTAGAAAATCACAACATGATCACTACATCAAAAACAATTACTCAGGCAAAAATTATCAAAATGTTGGTGAACAACAAAATAAGTAACTTCATTCTCCACCTTTGTGAGCGTCACCAACTATGTGATAGATCACTTAGAGAAAGGGTTCTCGAATAGGATCACGAAACAATAATAAAAAGAATTATCAGGCACGGGGACCAGTAAATCGAATTAATAGTGACCTTAAGAGCCCTTGATGGTGAAGTGACGTTCTGTCTAATTGAACGTCATTGGGCATGAGTGTGTTCAAGTGTGTACTTGAGACATCTCTGGTAATTCGGAACAACCTACTTCTTACCTCCTCAGGACACTCAAGAACAACCATGCGACTTTGGGGATGCCATCAGAACCACTCTATATCAGTGGAACGTCCAGACCTCAACTCACCAAGCATGGTGTACTATGTAATTGATATATAGTGTAACGAGGTAATTTATATAACGGGGTACATCAACCCACCTGACCCTGAGACATGTTTAATTTGATGTCCATGTTGATCATCATATTGAAGTCATAGAACGTATAGATGAAGCACTATGATCAAATTTTCTCCCAATAGTACATACCAGGCCATTACCGTGCCCAAACAGGATATCTTATCAAATCATTTGTCTGTATTGCATTCGTTTGGTATTACTACCTCATGTAAAGATTCTCATCTACCAAACTTATATTGGATCCCAAAATTGCACAAAAATCCCCACAAACAAAGATAAATTTCAGGTTTAGTATTATGTTCTACAAAAGCTTTTCTGAAATATTAACTGTTATATTGTCTAAAATTAAACAGGGTCTCCAAAAGTACTCAGAAACCATCTATTCTAGAAGTGGTATAAACCAAATGTGGATATTAAAAAATTCCAAATCTTTATTGGAATATCTACATGCTCACACACTTTCAAACGTCTATCAAAACATTTGACTTCTCCACTTTGTACACAACTATACCTCATTCTGAACTGAAGTCTCAGCTTAAAAAACTAATCAATAATTCATTTTTCTCTAGAAAAGGCCAACGTCGGTACCACTATATTGTAGTTAAATATAATACCGCTTATTTTGTTAAAGGCGACTCCCCATACAAATATACTGAAATAGATGTGGTAAATATGGTAAATTTTCTGATTGATAATATTTTTGTGGAATTTGGTGGTCGAATATTTCAACAAACTATTGGTATTCCCATGGGTACAAACTGTGCACCATTATTGGCAGACCTGTTTTTTTACTCATATGAATCAGATTTTATCCAACATTTACAACGAGGAGGTTCTAAGAAACTAAAATGTAATTTTAATTTCACTTTCCGATACATAGATGATGTATTGTCGCTAAATAATCCCAAATTTGGTGATTATTTGGATGTCATATATCCTAAGGAACTTGAAATTAAGGATACTACAGACTCCGCTAATTTTTCCAACTATCTAGACCTGAGGTTGGAGATTGATAATGATTCTAACCTGTCAACTAGATTATATGACAAACGTGATGATTTCAATTTTTCCATAGTCAATTTCCCTTTTCTAAGCAGCAACATTCCTATGTCACCGGCATATGGTGTGTTTGTTTCTCAACTTATACGCTATTCCAGAGCTAGTTGCAAATATGAGGACTTTGTCTATCGAAGTGCCCAGCTAGTCTCTAAACTGCTGCGACAAGGATATGTCGCAGGTACGTCATCATGATCTGGTTGATAAATACAGCAAATCCATGTCTGCCATGCAACTAGATCTATTTTCATGTTAATTTTGGGGAATTCATGACGGGTGCCACTAGTGGGGCAGGAAATGCTCACTCTTTCCGGAACACCTGATTTCACCTCCTAATGGCCATTTTTGGGGGTTCATGAGTTTCCCTGTCATTTTTGTTTTATCTCACTTCGTATGCCTGATATGACTTTCTGTCCCCGGACTATGAGATTGGATAACGGACCCTGTTTTGTTTGCTCGGAATACTTAATACTGGGTATTGATTCCACGTCTTCTACTCTATAAATGAGGCTGGCAAAAACTGGAATACCAGAGGTATTCAATCGAAAAGCTAAAGTTTTATGGTGTTGGTTGACATGACACACACATTTACATCCTGCAACATATCTTAAGTCGGTGACTGACCTATTTCTTTTGTCTAGGGGTCAGGTCATGTTATTGTCATCGACTTGAGCTCAGCTTCTCTGAACGAAACCTCGACACTCCGTAAGGAAAACTCAATTTCTGCAATATAAGTCATACATACAGTAACTGACGGGGATGATACAATGTCCGAGATACTACCGCCCATTTAATATGTACTTCACAAATGTCCGTAGCAGTTGATATTCCCCAGAAATTAGGTTTCTTTCGCCGATATTTACCCCAATTTTGACACCGGGATGACAATCATCGTCATTTTCAAGAACTTCTGGCTATTGCATTTCAATAATCTCCACACGGGAGTTAAGATAATCATCTCAGGTTTCACATATCATGTGCATATGCACAAATATATTGTAATTTTTCAGTTATTCCTAAATTATTCCACATGTTTGTCATGACACCGATTTGAGTTAAGCGTCACCGTCTTAGGTACACATTTTTCCGAGTATAACATACCCATTCTTTGAGTAAGTTCAAGTGTACAGTGAGTTTTTACGGTATAGCGATGTCATATTCGTGGTATCGTGGTCCGTACGTAATAATGTATTGTGCTGTATACATCTCAAAAACATTTCGAAAGACCATGCTATTGATATAATTGTTTTAGAAGCTGCAGCAATGTGACTGGGACCACATAATGAATGGCTATTATAAATTTCCAATTATGAATTCGAGCAAAAATATGGAGAAAAAATAAAATAAGCATTTGCATTATGATGTTGGAATACAGACGGTTCATTGAACATCGGCGGTGGCTCCTGCTTTTTGCTTTTTTCCGTGGAGAGATTCCAGTCTTAAATCGGTGACGCTTGATTCAAATCGGTGACATGACAAGCATGTGGATTAATTTAGGAATAACTGAAAAATCACAATATATTTGTGCATATGCATAGGATATGCGAAACCTGATGATTATCATAACTCCCGTGTAGAGATTATTGAAATACAATGTCCGGAATGTTTCGGAAAAGACGATGAATGTGATCACCGTGTCAAAATTGGGGTAAATATCGGCGGAAGAAACCTTATTTCTGGGGAATATCCATCGCTACTAACATTTGTAAATTACATAAACGAGCAGTGGTATCTTGGACATCGAATCATCCCCCTCAGTTACTCTATATATGCATCAAATTGCAGAAATTGAAATTTTCTTAACGTGTGTCGATGTTCTTTCCAAAAATTCTGAGCTCAAGTCGGTGACAATAACATGACCTGACCCTGGACAAAAGAACTAGGTCAGTCACCGACTTAAGATATGTTGCAGGGTGTTTAGTGGTGGCTTCATTTTAATCAAGTGCGTGGTAATACCCCCGTCACACTGGATTGGCGGTGCCACTACGGTACCACAACCGTTTTCAGTCAAAACCGCCATCACCGTAGTGACACCTCCAGTAGGGTTTTCGTATTTTTCCCCTCTCATCAAACGTGAGTTTTTTTTTCACGGTACTACTGAGGATCCAGAGAGGAAGCACGGCGGCATCACTGCGGACATGGCGATCCTACTGAGTTACCACTACGGTTTGTTTGGCGATTCCATGGCGATCATTGGCGGCAGTACTACGGTGTTGGGGGGAGCATTGGGCCACTGAGTTGATACTACGGGGATGGCGGTGTTACCGAGGTGCTACGACGGTGGCACTGCGGCAGCATCGCGAAACGACGCGGCTATATAAAAGGGAGGTGGTTTTCGGTGAAATTCATTACCTGTTTTTTCTGAAGACGTGTACACTACAATAATTATGCTGAAACGTACCACAACAAGGGGAAGAGCTACCAAGAAACGCCCTCCTACGCCCCCTCCACCCTCGGAAGAGGAATCTTCCCATGAGGATTGCTTGCTCATCTGGCAGCAAGTTTTGCATGACGATCAGATTTCTGTTATCTGCCATTATTTTTTATCAATGAATTGATCTGAAGTGTTTCAAAACTTCCAGAACACTTGAAATTCCTTCAGAAAACCAAAGCTTTTATATGCAAAAATTTGACCGCCGTAGCACCGTGCAAGACCCTCAGTGCAACATCTGTGCAACCGCAGTGGAAACGCAATTGCCGTACAGACACCTCGATAACACAGCCACCACCGCCGTGTGAACGCAGTGGCATCGCAGTAAGTTCGCCTAGTTTTCTCGAATTCCTCATTGAGTCCGTCTTGGCACCCCCATACCCGCAGTGCTCCTGTGGTAGCACCGCCATCACCGCCACTCGATCGCAGTAGGGTCGCCAGTTTACTTTTCTGGTGGTTGCACGGCGGTCTTACTGAGGATGCATGACGGTTATGGAGATGCTGATGAGGTCCTTGTACGGTTCCACGGCGGTTATGGCGGTGCCACGACGATCCTACTGCGGATTGGCCCACTCACGGTGGCACTGCGAAAGCTTTGAACATGTTCAAAACTTCCGCCGTGCCACCGCGAAAGGTCCGCGGTGTTGATAGTTTTCCGCGGTGCTACGACGATCAAACGCGGAATCGCCGAGGAACCACTGCGATCATGGCGGTGCCACGGCGATTTACATCGTACAAGCCCCGCCGTGGCACCGCCATTCCGGTGTGACGGGGGTATAACCACTGCTGGTACATTGACATTCATAAAATAACTATCCAGAATTCGTTTTATTGGCATTCCAATTACATATCTAGTTTTTGTGCGAGGTGTGTTTCATTTTGTGACACATGATACGGAATGTATTGAATATGCCTTCCATGACAATCATAGCAACATATTGCTGTTTGACTCATATAACGATGTGATGTGTGCATTATTGGTTGTACGCTGAACCATTGTGCAACTACCGCAGCACGGTTGGCTACGAGATTTCTTTGGCTGGGACTTTGTATTATGGACTATGATGCCCAACACCGACCGTTTGAGAACTGTCTTCAATGAGAGGTGCATCAACCTTATGAAATATCACTAGTATGTCTCTGCATGACATTATATAGACCCACCTGAAACGTAGTGTAATTTGTAAGCATGCTGTATCAAGTTGATGTTCTGTTGTCACACATTTGTATTCTACTACTAAATATCATTCGGTGAAGATAAAATGGCTGGCTAATTGTCAACTTCTCTAGATAAATAATTTACAGCCATTCCCATAATTTAGGACACTGAAGCAACATATACACTTTTGAGCATACTGGAGTCAGAATTCCGTTTTGTGTCGTTTTAGGTATAGGATAATGCCTACGGCTGAGTATTTCTCACGAATAGAGACCGAGGCCGAAGGCCGAGGTTTCTATTGTGAGGAATACGAAGCCGTAGGCATTATCCAACACAGTTCATGAACCCCCCCCCCCCCTTCTGACACAACCCCCCCCCCCCCCCCCCGCGCTTTTAGTTCATTAACAACATATCACACACACTTTACGTAATTCATAAACAACAAAACTGCAAATGCAAGCACAGTCCTTGCACAATCAAGTGTATCCGTCAGGAAAAGCGTTGGATCTACTCGCTACAGAATTTACTTCACCACATGACATAGCTCATTTGCACAACTCTAGGCGGCATTCTGTTTTTATGGCTACTACAGTATGCATGGTTCCATTTGAGTATGTTTCTGATGGACTTGCACTGTGCCTTTGAGTTGTTTTCTCCCCCGTGCTTGTGAGTAGTAACGTGTTTGTGAGTATTGCTCAAATGGAACCATATAAAAACAAACGCGGCAAAAGGCGCGCTCACTTTGAAACAGCAAGCTACGTGACATCAACTTTTCGTGATGAAAAAATGCAACACATGGATAACGCCACATGTGGATATAAACGCGTGTTCTGGTGCGCTTGTTTGTTGGATACAGTTGCAAAAACCCGTACCTGGGAATGACTCAAAAAGTTTTGGTGTAACCAGATGCAGTGCGTGAACAAAATACCAGATTTGTGAACCGGTGAGTAATAAGACTTATTTCTTGGAATTCAAAACAAAATCAGTATTTTCTCTTTTTGCATAATCTTACGGGTTGTACCCGTGTACAAAGAATTGAATTACAATTTTTGTCTGAACAAATATCTTTATCCTCCGTTCTTTCAATCCTTATAAGGAAACAAAAATTTATCCACATGTATTAACAGAATTCCTCGTAAAATCTCTACGACCGATTCTAAGGTTTGATCCATGACTTCCACGACTGGTAATCTTTTTTTTTAATTTTCGTCCTATTCGTGCATTATAAGGCGATGTGAAAGTTCTGTTCAAATTGTTCCCATAATACATATGCAAAATAGCTATAATCTACATTTAAAAAGGAAAACTGAACATTCATGTTTGTATATATCTCATTTATATTTCCTGCGTTTTACGTGATCTCTGGAGGTTTCTTTAGGATTCCGGTACAGTTTTGAATATATATGTATGTGGAATATCGCAGGATTATTATCAAAACCTCGGGAATTCCAGGGATATTGTGGATATATACTAGTCGGGCAGCTGGATAGGCTTCCCATGCACCCCCCGGAACAATTAACGGAACAATTAACGGGTATTAATAATAGAAAAAAATATTTCAGATGTTCCCATTGCGAAATATTGTCCCATGGGTTTTTTTATGGCGGCCATCTTGGATTTCAGCCAGATATCGCCAAAAAATTCCTAACTTCTTCAATAATGATCACACAAAGATGTGTGATACCACTTTTTCCATACAATTTTCACCTCATAAAACGTTTGAAAACACCAATTTAAGGTTTAAACAATTATTCAGTGACTTGGGGACAATTTTCCTCAAAATATTTCCAATCGATGTGCAAAATGAAGGGCGAGTTTAACGAACAAAAAACATACATACTAGTATGTTTTACGTATTACACACAGTCACAATGTCTCATGACAATAATTTTTTTTATCTAGAATCTCTGTTTGGCTGGAAACTATTTGTTGGTAGTATGTGTCTCTTAGGTATCAGCTGATAGTTATTTTTCTACATCCGATGGATGATCACCGTACTGTTTGGAGCGGATTATGTATGCTTCATTTTAAGAAAACCAATAATACGCCTTGTGGTAACCAATAATGTAATCAACCTTATACGTCCAGGTTATGATCAGAATATGAATTTTATTTGAGTAAATGACACAAGAGGTATGTCAAAATAAACAAAATGACAATTATGAGAAAGCAACAGTCACCTGAACTTCTTATGCTTTCAAAGATGGTGAAACCCCCTGAATGCATATTGCATGTTGGTGGAATTGTTCATGGAACTTTAAATGTACATCTTGTGGAGGTATCAAATCTGAACCTGCAGAAAACCTGCCTTCTGGCACCAGATTCATACAAAGAGACGAGCCATTGGGCCAACCATTGGATGCAAGCTATTGCATTCGTCTTATCGCATGAAGGATATGTGTAACTTGGTCAAGAAAACTCCTGATGGTGCTGATGTTGAGTTTACTTATTTTGGATTTAGTTATCACAGGCAGTGCTACCAGCAGTTCACTAAGAACTGAGATACATATATGTTGAGGGATTTGAGTGACATTAAGCTAGCAACACCTCAAGCAAGCCTTTCCCAAAATAAACGATCAGCATCAGAAACTAATACTGCCTTCCTCCCTGAAGGCATCTTTTGTGAAACGCTCGAGACAACAAGTTTTGCAAGACTCAGTAGTGCGTGGGAACCTAATGAATCCAAGGCCGAGGAAATAAGGGATATACATTTTGCCAGTGAAGTGAAAATTAACACACATCATGTCATCCGAATTTCAAAACTGAATGCTACAACTTCAAACTGTCACAGGAGAGATCCAGTGTCAACAGAGCTGATACAAAGACAGCTCGAACCACTGCAGCTCGTGATGAAGCAGTTCAGCTCATCCAGGAGCAGATCATCGAGGAGAACAAAGATATACTCCACACTAAGACTTATTTACATTTTTTACCTCGATGAATGTAGCTTTCTCAATTGTCAGTATCGAGATGAACATCTCATGAATCAACTGCCAAAACCCCATTATCAGTAGCCATATTGTGTTTAGCAAGATCTAACTTTAAAGTATGATTATATTTCCAATAAAAGGACAGTTTGGGATATACATACAAAGATATATATTTCCATGTGCTATATCTACCAGTCCCGTAAATGCTATTGTTTTTGTTTAGTATCTGCGCATAACATTTTGAAAAAGCAAAGTTTTAAAAAAATATCTCTGTGTCATATCTTGATTGCATATTTTATGTGTTTTTGTTTCGTATGTCTGACCACAGTTCCAATGTTTTTCAATAGACAATCTATTGAACAATTTGAATAAAGGCATTAAAAAGAAGTGCCCTCGTATATTTGCTGAAGGCGTGGAATTTACATATGCACATACTGGACTTCAAATATATGTAGTAAACTTTTAAGGGATGAACCCGATGTCCCGGCCACTTCTATTATACATACCTTTTCCACAGAGTGCAGATGTTTGTGTGATGCTTTATGATAGAATCTCTAGCATCTCTACAGAATCTCTCATGTCAGTTCAATATACTGTCCAGATCTACACAACCACACCACTGACTATTAGTACTGGCATTTGGCCTGACAATCTTGGCCAATTAACTATTGTCTATGATCATTGACATTTCTGCCTTTGAATCCGGGTTTGAGATTCTAAGGAAATTATATCACCCAGAATGACTAGATTCTCAGTATTAACACAGGAAGCAATAGCGTGATATTCATGACCTTATCTGGGCTTGCCAGTTGGTAGGAATATGCAATTGCATCAGCAACATTAATATATGTGTGTTGTACATCAGATATGTCTAGAATGAGATGCAGTTTTTACTGCCAGGATCAACCGTTATTACTGAACACAATATGGGCACTCATAATGGACTGATAATGGGATGTTTTGTTGTTTCTGCATCAGATGTTTACCTCGAAACTGGTCATTTGGATTAACCACATTCATCAAGTTTATCAATCACTCCATCATGAGCTGCAGCGATTCGAGCTTGTTCCGTATCAGCTCTGTAGGAGCTCGCTCTCTCCTGTGAACACTTGAAGTTATGGCATTTGGTTTTGATCGTGCACTTTGTAGGCCAGAGGTTTTTATTCCAACTTTTTACAATAGGTACACTCATGGCGAAAGTGAGTTATGGTCTCTAATACTGATCGTTTGCGGTGAGAGCGATATGCTCAAGATGTTGATTGCTCAATGTCACTCAAATCCCTCAACCTATCTAGGTTGATAGTGTACTGCTGGTAGCACTTTGTGTGATAACCAACAGCTTCAAGATGATCACCATCAAGGATCTCCTGGGTCAGGTTACACTCAGCGTACAAGCGGTGAGATAAATCTAATGACTGGGCCGTCTCTTCGCACGAATCTGGCTCCAGAAGGCAGCGTTTACTACAGGCTCAGTTTTGATACCTCTACAAGATGTAAAAGTTCCATGATCAATTCCACCGACATGCAATATACATCCAGGGAGCTTCAATTTCTGTTAAGGCACAAGACGTTCAGGTTGTTTTCTGTTGCTCTCTGTTGCTTTCTCATAACGGTTATTGGTTTATTTGACATAACTCTTGTGCCATTTAATCAAATAAAGTTCCTATTTTTCACCATCAACTACCACCAACAGGATATACTGTCCAGATATACTGTCCAGATCTACACAACCACACCACTGACTGTTAGTACTGGCATTTGGCCTGACAATCTTGGCCAATTAACTATTGTCTATGATCATTGACATTTCTGCCTTTGAATCCGGGTTTGAGATTCTAAGGAAATTATATCACCCAGAATGACTAGATTCTCAGTATTAACACAGGAAGCAATAGCGTGATATTCATGACCTTATCTGGGCTTGCCAGTTGGTAGGAATATGCAATTGCATCAGCAACATTAATATATGTGTGTTGTACATCAGATATGTCTAGAATGAGATGCAGTTTTTACTGCCAGGATCAACCGTTATTACTGAACACAATATGGGCACTCATAATGGACTGATAATGGGATGTTTTGTTGTTTCTGCATCAGATGTTTACCTCGAAACTGGTCATTTGGATTAACCACATTCATCAAGTTTATCAATCACTCCATCATGTGCTGCAGCGATTCGAGCTTGTTCCGTATCAGCTCTGTAGGAGCTCGCTCTCTCCTGTGAACACTTGAAGTTATGGCATTTGGTTTTGATTGTGAACTTTGTAGGCCAGAGGTTTTTATTCCAATTTTTCACAATAGGTACACTCATGGCGAAAGTGAGTTATGGTCTCTAATACTGATCGTTTGCGGTGAGAGCGATATGCTCAAGATGTTGATTGCTCAATGTCACTCAAATCCCTCAACCTATCTAGGTTGATAGTGTACTGTTGGTAGCACTTTGTGTGATAACCAACAGCTTCAAGATGATCACCATCAAGGATCTCCTGGGTCAGGTTACACTCAGCGTACAAGCGGTGAGATAAATCTAATGACTGGGCCGTCTCTTCGCACGAATCTGGCTCCAGAAGGGAGCGTTTACTACAGGCTCAGTTTTGATACCTCTACAAGATGTAAAAGTTCCATGATCAATTCCACCAACATGCAATATACATCCAGGGAGCTTCAATTTCTGTTAAGGCACAAGACGTTCAGGTTGTTTTCTGTTGCTCTCTGTTGCTTTCTCATAACGGTTATTGGTTTATTTAACATAACTCTTGTGCCATTTAATCAAATAAAGTTCCTATTTTTCACCATCAACTACCACCAACAGGATATTCTGATCATAACTGGAAGTATAAGAATGATTACATTATTGGTTGTCACTTAGCATATTGTTATTTTATTTCCATAAAACGAAGCACATAGAATCTGCAGCTCAGCTCCAAACAGTATGGTGATCATCCATCAGTGTATCTGTGATGTAGAAAATAACTATCAGCTGTTTGTTACCTGCAAGACACATATATAGTTTCCAGCCAAACAAAGATTCTAGGACTCCTTGCGAAAATAAATTGTCATGAGACACTGTAACTGTGTGTAATACTTCAAACATATGTATTTATTTTCTTGGTAAAAATCGCCCCTCATTTTGCACATTGATTGGAAATATTTTGAGGAAATTTGTCACCAAGTCAATAAATAATTGTTTAAACCTTAAATTCGTGTTTTCAAACGTTTTATGTGGTGAAAATTGTATGAAAAAGTGGTATCACATCTTTGTGTGATCATTATTGAATAAGTTAGGAATTTGTTGGCGATATCGGGCCTAAATCCAAGATGGCCACCATAAAAACCCCATGGGACAATATTTCGCAATGGGAACATCTAAAATATTTTTTCTAACATTAATACCTATTCCAAAAAGTAGGTGCCGTTAATTATTCCGGGGGGTGCATGGGAAGCCTATCCAGCTGCCCGACTATACGTTTTCACTGGATTTCTGCAGAGGATTTCATGAACCAATTATCAAAATATTGACCACAAAACTGTTTATGACCAATGGATTAAACTCGCACACCATTATTGCAACGATTAGCTTTCTACGATTAGTTTATGTACATCGAGTAATATAATCCTAATACATTGTACATGTATATGCTTGGCAATAAAAGTACAATTCCAGTTTGTTTACATGTCCACCAGTATTGATTTATTTTCATTCGATACCTGGGACACGTATTTATTGGAAATAAATACCTCCCAGAGAGGTATTTATTACAAATAAATACCTGCTCGAGACAATAGAATCATGCACTATTGCATGTGAACAACCAGTCTAATCATAACGAACATGCATTTCGGTAGGGTATATGATAATGGTACATGTACTTGTACCACATTTGATGTCCCAAAATTGAATTTGTATGTATTCAGCATATATAAATATTATTATATAGAAATATAAATATTGAATGGAAATTGGCAGCATTCATTGTGAAAGAATCATGAAAGACAAAATATAGGCATGTGTCCAAAATTTATGGCCATGGCTGTACAACGTGCGCCAGCTACACACCGGTGATGACTACAACAGCATCCCGTATTTTCTGGATTTCCCCATGTAGTTCACACTGTTGTAACTTTTGTGACATACATGAGATTGAGATTATCGTGTAAAATATTTTCTGCTTCACAAGGGTTTGGATCCACAAATCAGTTAATCATTGTGAGAACTCTCGTTATCATAACAAACCTCCGTGCGGGATACACATTGTATGAGTCTGCCGCGTGGCACTGTGAGTCTCAGACGAGAGGTAGTGATCAGTAAGTCTATCCAAGTCCGCCGCGGGACACCATATTGCTAGTATATCCAAGTCCGTCTGTGGACATCCTATTGCTAGTATATCCAAGTCCGTCTGTGGACACTCTATTGCTAGTTGATTCAGTCAGTTTGTGGACACCCTTTTACTAGTTGATTCAGTGCCGTCCCCATCGAGAGGATGATTTTGTTGTCTTTCCGCATTAATTGATGGCGATAATGTAGATTGACTGTGTAAAGGATAATTTGTTATGCAATTTCTTCCTTTTTACGAAAACAAAAAACAAACAAAAAACAAAATGACCCTATCCTGTTTGATATGATATCACTTGCATGTAATGCAATGTTTAAATGTTTCATGTAATTGTTGTGAAAGTTAACTTGAAAGAAATCAGAGGTGATGTATATGATATTGACTGGTTTTTAAGAGAAATTTATTCCTTTCAAAAAGTCAGGTATCAATACTAACTCCAGACAAAGCACCAAAATAATGACATATAAAAGTAAATGTTAGCTGAGAAGGATTTAAATTTTTGCTTGACATGAAAATTATATGTGAACAGTTTTCCAAAATAAAGATGCAAATGAATGTACAGACAATAAATAACATGTGAAGAGAACAGTATATTTGTAGATCCACACCTTGTGCCCAAACAGATCGACAATCCAGTGTAAAGGTTGAAGTATAAAGTTTCAATTCCCAAAATTGTGGTTCTCTGGTTCTAAATAATATTGCAATTTGCTATTTCAGTAATGAAAATCGTTATCATGTATATATATTTATATATATATGCAACTTCAGTTTGACAAAACAATATTTAGTTTTTATTAGCCGGTACCCAGTGGCAATTGCAGTTATCACCTGCTTGGCAAATGTGTGGTTTGGTTCATTTCAAGGACACATGCTGACAAATTCGATAGCTGAAAATTATCTACAGCGATATCCACTCAGACATGTGACACCAGCTGGGGAATTGGCGTATTTTCTACTGTCTCCAGAAGTTGTCGACTCGAGCGACGGAGCACGTTTAATTCTGTCTGCTGGGTCGGGGGCTGACATCGTAAAATACAGTAGACTTCCCTCCTGAGGATGGGTAACAGCAGCAACAGCACGAGGAAGGACGAGCTGATGTACAGTCCCTCCAGGCCAGAAAACACAACTTGTAACAAAGAGTAAGTGGCGTACTGGTCCCAGGTCTGAGTGAAGTGGTCTCCAGTCCAAGAACTCGACATATCCATTAAATTCATAACTATAATTGGGAGAGCATGTGTAAGGAAACATACCAAAAGTGACACTGTTACCTTTGTGAAATGCTGGATATGTGGATTTTGTCCTCGCTGGACATTGGCCGAACAATTGTGAGCGTAGAGGAGCATTCCGAGAATTGACATAATGAGCAACAGTGGCACATAGTTGGAAATGATGACTGTGATCCAAGGCCATATCACTGTCTCGAAATCACGTCTTTCTACGTCCAAATTGCACACCTGGTTTTGGTAGAGATTTTGTAGTTCATACGTCCAGAGAGCATGAACATGTAGTGATCCAAGAATTACAAATATGAACACAGTTATGGACTTGGCCACAAATACTGTACATATGAATTTTGCATTCTTTGGGTAACACATCCGTAAATAACAGTCCATGGACATAACTACGAGTATCCACCATGCAGTATATCTTATAAGGCTGAAAGAGAATGAGAACAGTTTACAGCTCCAGTCTGATTGGTGGATAATGTGAGATGTTTGAGTGACGTAAGATAACCATTCCACACCACAACCCATATGGAGAACCACTGTGTGGACGGCCATCAGGGATGATAAATAGAAACTGATTGACGTCTGTAACATGTACTTTCTTGTAAGACCCACAAACGTCAACATATTTCCAACACTCCCAAAGATGATGAATAATGGTAAACTAATTATTTTGATGTTGTATATCAACTTGTATTCCAGAGTACACAAAGTGAAATACTCCTTAAAAGAAGTGGCATTTCCACAGTGTGTCGAGGTTTCACCCACTTTGGAACTAAACACTTGAGTGCTG
Source organism: Terebella lapidaria (assembly GCA_949152475.1). Lineage (NCBI taxonomy): Eukaryota > Metazoa > Annelida > Polychaeta > Terebellida > Terebellidae > Terebella > Terebella lapidaria. The sequence continues at coordinate 33,915,426 of OX424564.1, read as the reverse complement.
TTAACATGGAGCATGTCACTGAACACACTGTCGTCTATTCTATCCACCAACTGTACGGATTCCATTTCGAGCCTGTGATTCCACAAATTGCGTCCGTAGCAATAACTGCAGTCTGTAGCAATAACCGCACCGATTGAAGCTCTGATAGTAGTCAATCCCCTCGAACTCGAACAGGCTCCCTGCCTCTGTGCTGTGTGAGAGAGCAGCAGACTGCCACGTGAAGGGACGACACACTTCACACAGCGCACGGCAGCTAGCTTTTGTGTGAGTGTTTGGCCTGGTAGTTCCCAAGTCGCCTGATGGACAGTGAGCCTGTCACTGGCTTCATTAGATAGATACAGTCTCGGGGTTCTGAGCAGGTATGCTGAAATGGTATTTTGTTGCTAGCGTTTGAAGCTTTGAAGCTTGCGCGGTTGAGTGGAATACATGTTGGGGAATAAGTCCTAGGATCAGTGAAGAATGCAACAGGGTAACTTCATAGCATATAATTATTAAAGGAGTTTAATGATGAATTGGATATTTTTGGAACACGTGGCAATCCAACATATACACCTGTATTATGCTCTAGAAAGGAAGTGCTTGACAACCATAAATCTGTCATGTTGTCTTATGATATCGACATCAGTCAGGAAGAAATGGAACTTCCTAGTTTGTATTGGATACCGAAGTTACATAAATGTCCATACAAACATAGCTATATTGCAGGTTCTGCTATGTGTTACACAAAGCCCCTTTCGTCACTTTTAACCAAATTGTTATCTGCAGTGAAGGAAGGGCTTCAGAAATACTGTGACGTGGCTTATACCAGGAGTGGTATAAATCAAATGTGGATTTTGGAGAACTCCAAAGGGTTAATACATAACCTGAAATCTAGTTCTTTTTCCACTGTCAGCAGTATTCAAACGTATGACTTTTCCACACTGTACATTACTATTCCTCATACTAAACTAAAAGCGAGGTTGAAGGATATTATTCAACGATCATTTTTGCACAGAAATGGCAGACGACGTTATAAATATCTTGTAGTTAATCGTAACTCAGTATATTTTGTTAAAGAGCACACTGACTGTGCTAATAAATATAATGAACATGATATTGTTAGTATGCTGGAATTTCTCATTGAAAACATATTTGTTGAGTTTCGTGGTGTTATTTCACAACAAACGGTTGGGATCCCTATGGGTACCAATTGTGCACCAATATTGGCGGATTTGTTCCTATATTCATAGGAAGCTGAGTTTATCCAAAATCTCATGAAACGAGGAGATAAACGATTAGCCAGTTCGTTCAATTTTACTTATCGGTATATTAATGATGTCATATCACTGAATAATCCTAGGTTTGGTGAATATCTACATCAGATATATCCAGACGAACTGGAAATCAAAGAAACAACTGATTTTCCAACATCAGCTTCTTATCTTGACGTTTACCTTGAAATTGACCTGAAAGACAAACTGTGTACAAGGTTGTATGACAAACGTGACGATTTTGATTTCCCTATTATCAATTTTCCTGTCTCGAGCAGTAATATCCCAGCATCACCAGCCTATGGTGTCTACGTATCACAGTTGATCCGTTATGCTAGAGCATGTTCGTCTTACCAGGAATTCCTAGTCTGAGCACAGCTTCTGACTTCTAAACTGCTCAAACAGGGATATGTAATACCTAGACTGAGGTCGACATTCAAAAAATTTTATGGTCGACACTATGATCTGGTTGAAGGTTACGCCAAGCCTGTCACGCATATGATGGAGGATATCATTCCATCCTCGTAGTTTTGTGCATGTTTGCTTCTCTCCACCATTTGCCATGGTGGATGTCGCATGCGGGGCAGGAGATGCTCACTCTTCCGGAGCACCTGATCTCACACTCAGCTGGCTGGGAGTCTGCGATATTCACATGGCTCTGACTATAATACTGGTAGTATCCCTCGGATTTGACCACTTACACTGAACTTGTAAACTTCGTTATAATAATAATAATAATAATAATAATAATAATCAGATTTATTTAACGACGGTCCATGATGATAGGCAATTCTGCCTGTCTTCCCCATCCCCCGTCGAGTGACAATTTTGAATTTGGAAAGCACATTCGAATGGAGAAACCTTTGCAGTGCCAGGATGAAAACTCCACCTACTTTGTGCCGGTGACGGGGATCGAACCCGCGTCACCTACCGCCTCTGAGCTTCGTTGCTTCAAGAGCCACTAGTCCAATCCACTCGGCCACAGAGGCGGAATCGTTCATGGATTCGGTCTTGGCATTTGGAATTTGTCTGTTTGTCGGTGTCCATTTGTGTTTTTTTAAGCTCCAGTGACTACCCGGTAAATAAACCAACCTCCGTCATGTTGAATCGGGTCACAAAGTCACATCACGTGCTTGTTTTGTGTGTGTTTGGAATATTCGAATGATATTCTGGTAAAGATCGCCATCAGGTTAAATTACATATGCACACCATGACATTTAGGTGACCTGGTCGCAATTAACAACAAGGACACAATTGGCAAAGTGATTGAACTTACCTTGAAGGTCAGTGTTCATGCAAAAACTGAGTGATAATGCAGATGATATACATGAATAAAATGCTATTTGTATGGTACTTATTCCTCGTAATCCATACATTCTTAAAATGAGGGGGTACTTGTTACCGGCAGGATCTATAGAACTCATTTCACCTCTTCTCCTTCATTACAACTCCCTTAGACTAAAAGTTTGTGCATATTGCCAACATACAGGTCAATGTTTCCCTTTTAATTAGCAATGTTTAGTGGGCCCAACTAACTGGTGGTGCATGTTCTTCTAGATTCAATAAGGATTAAAAGATGCAAACGGATTGAACAGTGTGTTTTCAGTGGACCAGTAATATCAGGGGGCAGTACAAGGTACTTGGGCCGGTTAAAGAACAGATTGGATTAATCCCCTTGGCCACGTTCATGTTTCTCGACTCCACCATGGGCATTATAAGCATTATAGGCGAATTGTCTCAATCCCGCAAGGGCCACGAATCTAGAATGTAAGTATCAATCTATTACCACCAATACAATCAGATTTTGATGATGCCAATAAGAAACGTAAAATACAACATTTTGCAATAGAAACAAAGCCCGACCAAATAGTTTATCCAAAGACACACTGGCGTCATCAGGGGCAGACAGTGTGTTAAATGTAGTTGTTTCTACTGTACACCTGATGGAATTAGTATACAACTGCCCAACAACCTATCAAAACAATTTAAAAATCCGAAACTAACCCCATGGAATAGATACATGACAAGTACAAAAGTACCCAATCACAAGCCAGAAGGCTACTGAGTTGATGGTATCCTCGGGGACAGATTTAACGTCCGCCAGCAGTGACACCGACTCAGTGGTATGAATGTAAGTATCACCAATACAATCAGATTTTGATGATGCCAATAAGAAACGTAAAATACAACATTTTGCAATAGAAACAAAGCCCGACCAAATAGTTTATCCAAAGACACACTGGCGTCATCAGGGGCAGACAGTGTGTTAAATGTAGTTGTTTCTACTGTACACCTGATGGAATTAGTAGAAATTAGTAGAAATCAGCAATCAGCCACTATGAAGCAATTGATTGCGGGTACCCCATACCCCAAAGTTCGAACATTTGACAGCTTCCCGACTGTTTGACAGTATATTGTATTTTTATATTCTGTCGCCTTATGCTCCGTGCTAGAAATATTCAAGCATTTTTCGATCTTTGTATTGTCAATCGTTTAGGGTGTAATTTAAGTGTGGTGGTAACCGAGGGCAAGCTGGATAAATCTGTAAGAGAAGCATGATCCTGCAGGCATGTACTTGTTTGCAGCTGATCTAAATTTGAGATTTTCGTCGTCTTGTGCGGAATGATACAATTCGCGATCCTATAACGCCAATGTTGGAGTGGACAAATCGTGACAACACACGATGACACATACATTATGTCACTAACTCACTATACAATATAACGGAACAGAAAAAGGAAGGAAAACACTTACCATAGACCTTCCGGCAATGGCCGTGATTTTTGTGCTGTCCATCTAACCTTCAATTCTTCTATTGTGGTGCTTGTTATGGTCAGACTTCTCCTACTAAACGATGCTTTCCAAATTTAAAATTCTATCACCCAACGTAAATTGGAGGTAAATAAAAAGCTTTCCATCACAGAAGTGACTGAGATGAGTGGTGATCGGTTGCTCAGGATGTGAATGAAGTAACTACAGCCAGTTGAACTCTCATGAAATCTTATCGAATACGTGCTTTGTGGTTTTCACGTTGCCTACAAGTCTAACCAGCTGCTAACAGCGGAGACGTTTTGTCCTGAACATGATGAAACAATATTATATATCCAGCCATAGACAGTAGTACATACATTTTAGTGCTGATAGATCTAGTGAATTGATCCAATGCCGTTTAACATGCAATTGTTCATTTCATCTCATTTATGGTCGAATATTTCCATGGTATATATTTTTGGGAATGATTTGTGTTGTAGAATCATTTTTCAATGCATGTATGTTACATTTGTCAAGATGTTATTATGTTTTTTTCACACTCAAGTCAATATAAGAGTGCTAAGAGTGAATTTATCCAATACCGTTTTTCATGCAATTTTTCATTGTTTTCTTATTTTTGGTCAACTATTTCCAAGGTGACCTCATATTTTGGGGGGTTATTTGTGTTGTAGAATCATTTTCCAACAAATATATGCTAGATTTGTTAATATGTTAATATTTTTTCACACTCTAGTCAATTTTACACACTGTAGAGTGCTGAAACACATAATTTAACCAATACTGTTTTTCATGCAATTGGTCTATTTTTTCTCAGTTTTTGGCGAATCATTTCTATAGCGACATCACATTTTTTGCGTTGTAGAATCGTGATCCAACAATATTTATGCTACATTTGTCAAGATGTTATTATTCACACGCACAGCAAAAAAGAAAATAGAACATGCATATCACACAAACGCATTGAACACCCTTCATAATAGGCCATGAAATCGTAAAAAACACGCCTCAGAAGACATGGTGACATATCTTTTTTATTTCAATTTCTGGTGGATCATCTCTATAAAAGTGTAAGCTGAAAATATCAAGAATTTTCTTATTATTTTAAATTTTGCATGTATAAAGCCGTGAGCCTCCTTAATGGCTGGCTGGGGAAGGAAACCAAATTTAATATTAACTGTTTTAGGTGTAGTCGATAGGTGATTCATATTCATTGTCCGGGCTGTTCAGTACTACTATATTCGTGGTGAGTTGAACTATTTCCGTTCGCGAGATCTCCGCAGTGAAGGGCAGCGAGCGATTCCATGGTGGACACACGTTGCCGCATTGTGCGGGCTTCACCCAGTTACTGGTATTCTGTGAATTGTAGTTTACAATTGTCTCGTGTCACACATCAGTGGCGTCTGTGTGATACAGCGGGGGTCGCAATGTGGTCGGTCCGTCGATCTGCCCAGGACAATGAATATTTGCACAAGCTGATGTAACAGGATCTATTACAGGATCTATAACATCATCGACGAAAAAATGAAAATACAGCTGTACAGACAATTTGGATTTGGATGGATATCTTTTCAGCATTTGAGCCGTTGCCACGGAAACACATGCCCATATGATGTAAGTAGTAACCACCTTATTTCTGTGAAACAATCTTCTGACTCGATAAATATACATGTAATTACAAATAATGTAATATTACAAACCGTAATATAGCAATGAGTTCAATAATTGCCATGTGGCCTTAAACAGCATATTCAAAATGTATGTCATGCGGCATGTTAAAGAAAATGTTTCCCGGACATATTCTTACGCTTTCAATTCCTACTACCCTGTAGCTTGTTCATTAGGATACATAACACCGTGTTAACTTACGTGTATCGCATGAAGCGATACATGGATACATTCATGCCAGATTCCTCCACGAATAAACCACGTGAAGCCCATAGATCCACAGAATTTGTCCGAGCCTCACCGGTACCACTCTATTGCCATGGAATGGGCTATTTCCGTTGGTCGAGGTCTCCCGCAAAGACTGACAATGAGAGCGTACCAAGACTTCACACATTATGAGAGCAAAGATGATACCACGAAAGATGAACAGATTGACCATTCAACACATACAATACTTGCATTTGTATAGTATACATGTAGGTAGCTCCAAAAGTGGCTCTTCAACCTGGTGATCGATATGGGTGGTTGATCATCAACCGCCCATATCGATCACCAGGTTGAAGAGCCACTTTTGGGGCTAACATGTAGGCATATACACGTATATGATATAATATGTATATAATATGCACGTACTGACCCTATATGACATGCCTATCACTGGTTGTATTGACCCCACAATTACCTCAAGTAGAAGCTACCAAGTCAAACTTTTCGACCGAATCGGCATCTTAATTATCAAATTCACTGCAAACTGAGTATACCAGGACACACCACGATGAATATTTGACTTCATTTCTCCGTGTAGATAATTTCAGGATTCAAAAATGCGGGAAGAGCATTTTCCCAAACATTTTCTCGAGCTTCCTAATTTTAATACTCAATATAGCTCGTCTTTCAGGCCTTAACAAATTTTGATGTAGATCATTGCGATAGTGTGACATTCAACCATTCAATCATTTTATTCATCCGGAACAAAATCTCAGACATTTAGACAGTTCTATCGATATGAACGTCCCATTATTCAGGTAAATACTTTTTACTGAGTTTATTTTATACATCACCAATCTAAACTACTACATGCTCCTTTTCGATCCTTTGGATCGTTCTGGATAGAAATTCGCGTACTGAAAGCAAGGCACGATCGTCTGCCTGCATGACTCGAGCGCTCCTTTTGCCGCCAAAACCGCCGCGCATATGCGCGCGCAGCTGCGCAGAAGCTTCACTTTTCTGTCCACCGCCATTTTTGCTTGGCAGCTTTGGATTTTGGTTCCCGGTGAATTCGTAGAATTTAGTCTGCAAACTAGACTTTTGCGATATATTCTTACGGAATTTCACCTGCCACGTTCATAGACATCGTTTTGTGTCTATTTGGATAAGTATTGGTCGATAGTTTGTTACTTGCTAGATCGTCAGACGATTGGTATAGCCAGTTCACCCTATTATCGTCCATCCGTCGTACTTGATAGTGTACTTGTTGTTTACATCTATCAATAGTTCTACGTTAATTTTCTACTGTATATATTGTGTATACGTATACTGTAGTTTATATATTCGTAGTCCTCTTAAGGTTCTTTTTCAGCGCGGTCTCAGGTTTGCGTATTTTGCCCGCCCTGTTACTGTGTGTGGTTAGTTCCCTTGTGTGATCATGACTTCACAATCCTCCCTTGGTACCGGTGCCATGGACGAACGTCCATGCCCGAAGTGTCTGGTCAATACCCTCCGAGGAGGGGAGAAACACAGTTTGTGTTTCGACTGTTTAGACCATGGCCCGGTATCTATGGAGGATTTGAGGTGTGATCTGTGTCGTTTCTGGCGTCCCTCTTCCTTCGTGCAGGCGACTGCAAAGTATTCCGAAGCCTCGTTGGCTCGTCGGGATGCTTTGAGGCTTGCAGAAGCTTCGGCTCCGCAAGTCCGCCAGTCGCCCATGGAGGTGGAGACTCCGCCTGTGACGGCACAGATTGCGTCCGGTGTTAGCCAGCCCCTGGGGCTAACACAGGACATGGTCAACGCGGCTGTGCAATCTTTCTTTGCACAGTCGTTATCGTCCCTTCAGGGTCCCCTCCTGCCGGGTCTCTCTTCCCTGCTTGGACAGGGAGTCCCGGCCGGTTCTTCGGCTGCCCCTTCGTCGCAGGGAGAGCTTGCTCCCCCTGCTGGCAAGAAGTCGAAATCTTCTAAGAAGAAGGTTTCAGTTCTTGCCAAGGCGAAAGCAGCCAAGGAACCGCACTCCACCTTCGTCGTCCCTCAGTCGGGGCCGATCGAGGTGGAGGGGTCCGTCGTCTCTTCCCCGGGGCCTTCCAAGAAGAGGAAGCGTGCTTCCTCTAAGCGCCGTGGTGCTGAGACCACATCGATTTTCGATGTGGCTCAGGCTGCGTCCGACCTCTCGGTGGGCGACGATCAGGCTTCGGGCTTCGATCGGCGGAGCGTCTTGGATGGCTCATTCGGGTCCTCGGTCTCGAGGTTCGAGGGGGGAGAGTTCCCTTTGTTTGGGGGTGAGGCTCTCGATCGTTCGTGCGATCGGGAGTCTTCACTTGGCGGTCGTGCTCCTGGTCCTCGATCAGGGCACGATCGGGCGGGTGGTGCTGGGGTCGTTCCTCAGGGCCACTCAAGTCCTGTGTACGCGGATGTAAGTCGCCGGACGGGCGCGATCGCTGAGCAGGCATTCCCTCGCCCGTCCTTTGATGTACCCTTGGGGTCGTCGAGGTCTTCGATCGGACCTGTGAGGTCCAACGATCGGGGGGGTCGAGTGGAAGCTGATCAGGAGTCGTCCTCCTCGGAGGATGAGACTTCCGATCAGGCCGGGGGTTCTAACTTCCGGTGGGCTTTGGAGTCGGTCGCAAGGCGAATGGACTTGCCGATCGATGCTCCAGGGCCCTCACGGGGAACCGGTAGGTTCGCGTCGGCGCCAGTTCGTCGGCCGATCCGGCTCCCTGTGGCTCCCGCGTTGGTCAAGTCCTTCGACAAGATCAACAAGGGAGTTACGGCTAAGAAGGATGTGGCTCGTACGGAGTCGACATTCCCGACCAGCCGTGTTCGACCTGAGTCGATCGACACCTATCGGACTGTAGAGTCCGAGGGTGGACATCAGACTTCCGTCCCGGTCGAAGACCCTAACTTTCACCTGCTTTCCCGGAAGCAGGGTACGGTCTGGTCAGCTTATGTGAAAAAGGCTCGCCTTTCTCACTGGCAGACGCTGTCTCATCAATTGATGGGGCAGCTCTCGTTGACAGATCACCTGACCACTTTGGTTCAGGAGTTTGTGGACGAGGCGGATCTGGAGGAGGGGAGTCGCGCCAACATTCATGCAGCACTCGGCGTCTTGGCCGGAGTGGTCCATGCTGCTGAGCGTGACAGTGCGCACCTGGGCGCACAATTGGATCTCACCATGCGTGATGCCGATCTCCGGCTGCTTGACGTGTCCGCTACGGACGTCGCTGAGCTACGTGGGAGGCCGCTGTTTTCAGGCTATACCTACGCCAACCTCTCTCGATCGGATATTTCCGTCATGCGGGAACATCTCCGGGATGAGGCTATGGCCAAGGCTTTGCTTGGGAAGTCGGCGGGGTCTGGGACAGGCAAGAAGACCAAGGGTCAGAAGCCTGCCCAACCTCAGGCACCACATGCACCCGCTTCTACGCAGCCGCCCTTTCGTGGGGCGCAGCCTCCCCCTCCCCAGGGGGATGGCAAGCGCGGAGGCAAAGGGGGTGAACGCTTCAAGGGCAAAGGGAAAGCTTCTGGTAAGAAGTGACTCGTTGCGGGAAAGCGTAGGCTCTGTGGAAGGTTCAGTTCTGTCGGAATTCGATCTTCCACAACCTGGTCCAGTCGGGGGACGCCTGGCTCAGTTCGTCCAGAACTGGAGCGATCTGGCGTCGTCAGACAATTCAGTCGTGGCATGGGTGAAGTTCGGTCTCACCTTCAGATGGGAGGCTGGAAAACCACCGATCAGACCCAAAGCGTGGTTCTTCCCTGTGCCCGGCGATCGGGAAAAGTTTCAGCTTCTGCAGCACGAGGTGCAGCAGTTGCTAGAGAAACGTGCGATCGAGGTGGTCAAGGACGAGAGAGGATTCTATTCTCTCATCTTCCTAGTGCCGAAAAAGACAGGCGGGTGGCGTCCCGTTTTCGATCTGTCAAACCTCAACAAATTCCTGATCATACCCAGGTTCAAGATGGAGTCGGCGCTTTCCGTCCAGAAAGCTCTGTCCAAGGGGAAGTGGGCAGTCAGTATCGACGTCAAGGACGCGTACTTACATGTGCCAATACACCCAGCCGATCGGCGATACCTCAAGTTCGCCTTCAAAGGTTCGGTGTATCAGTTCAGGGTACTTCCTTTTGGAGTAGCCACCGCCCCTTACGTGTTCACCCGTATCGTAAGGACGATGGCAGCCAGGTTTCGATCGGTTGGAATTCAATTCCACCATTATATCGACGATTGGTTAATCATAGCCGACTCCCCGTCTCAGGCTATAGAGCAATCCGGGTTCGTCCTCAGGTTGGCGACCAGCCTCGGCTGGATCCCCAATTGGGCGAAGTCTCATCTGTCCCCGACACAGAGGTTCGAGTATGTCGGGGTAGATTACGATCTAGAGCGAGGAGTAGCTCTTCCTCCACGGAAGAGAGTTCTCAAGGCGATTGCGGCGATGGAGGTCGCGCTGACGCAGTCGTCGATCACAGCTCGACAGTTTCTGTCCATCATCGGTCTGTTGGCGTCGATGGAGAAACAGGTGCCGTTCGGCAGGTGCTTCCTCAGACCCATTCAATGGTGTCTAGCGTTGCAATGGCGGATCCTCACCGATCGACTAGACCAAGTCGTATCGGTGGACGATCGTGCTCGGGAAGCAATGCATTGGTGGCGGGACCATCGGAATCTTTTCCGAGGGATGCCACTCGCGGAGTATCTGCCCGATCGGACCTTCTTCACCGATGCGTCAGAATTGGCTTGGGGAGCTCATATGGACGAGCACGAACTCTCTGCGGTGTGGAACACGAGCGAGAGGGCGTTGCACATCAATGTCCTAGAGCTGCGAGCGGTGAGACGTGCGTTCGAGATCTGGGGGCCTCAGAGTCCCCCAGGGACGAAGTGGTTGGTCTTCACAGACAACAGCACAGTAGTGGCGCACATAAACAAACAAGGTGGAACTCGGTCGAGTCAGCTTTGTTTGGAGGCCGAGTGTCTGATCAGGTTTGCCTTCAAGTACCGTCTGTTTATCAGGGCGAGGCACCTGCCGGGTCACAGGAATGTCCTAGCGGACGCTCTGTCGAGACCGGACAAGATCATAGGCACGGAGTGGAGTCTGCATCCGGGGGTGTTTCGGCGCGTTTGTCAGGCGTTCGGGACACCGAACATAGACCTGTTCGCAACCTCTCGGAATCACAAGCTCCCGGTCTACTTCTCACCTCTGCCAGAGAGCGAGGCACTGGCTGTGGACGCGATGTCTCAGTCGTGGGACGGGATGTTCGGGTATGCGTACCCGCCAACTCGGTTCCTAACAGAAGTGCTGCACAAAGTAGCCAGGTCTCAGTGCGAGATTCTGTTGGTGGCGCCATGCTGGCCGATGCAGGCGTGGTTCCCCCTGCTACTGTCCCTCCTGATCGATGTACCACGGGTTCTCCCGATCGAGGACAGGTTGCTGAAGCAACCGGGGCGGGATATATTTCACGATTCCGTCCACGTGCTCAAATTACACGTGTGGAGGCTATCGAGCGATCCTTCCAGGAGGCAGGATTTTCTCAGCAGGTGTCCGTACATCTCGCGAGAAAGAATAGGAGATCCTCCTCTAAAACGTATGAGGCTAAATGGAGAGTATTCGTACGTTGGTGTAACGGAAGGCGCATTGATCCGCTCTCTGCCCCTCTGAATGCAGTGCTAGACTTTCTCTGCTATCTCTTTGATAGGCTTAATTTGAAGCCTACTACGATCGAGGGATACAGGTCCATGCTGGGCCCTGTATTCCGTGCTAGGGGGATCGATTTAACTAATAATCGTATCCTTGCTGATCTCTTGGCGTCCTTTAGGACGCAAAGGCCACGCGGAGTTCCTACTCTACCGGATTGGGACATGGCTTTTGTGCTATATTGTCTTACTAAAGCACCTTGGGAGCCTCTCAAGGAAGTTTCCTTGCAGAGGTTAACTCTTAAGACTTTCCTGCTAGTTATGCTAGCAAGTGGTCGAAGACGCTCAGATGTCGCGGCGATCGACGTATCGCGAGTCGCATTTGGCGCGGATGGGTCCGTTTCCTTATACCCAGTACGTGATTTTATGCCTAAAACACGTACTGCAGTTGAGGGCGGGAAAGCGTTCTCCCCTATCGTAATTCCGTCACTGGGCGGTTACGTAGGACGGAATGAGCCGGACGCTCTATTGTGTCCGGTAAGAGCGCTGAAAATCTACATCGATCGTACCAGATCGATCAGGAAAGATCGCAAGCGATTATTTATTTCCTATCAGCCTAACAGGGCTACGGATATCTCCACAGCTACACTATCCCGATGGGTGAAGGTTGTAGTGAGGACTGTCTATGCGGAATCAGGTGCTGACGATCGAGTCACTTACAAAATATCGTCCCACCAAATCCGACACATCTCGATGTCTTTGGCGGCCAGGTCGAATATTCCGTTGGAATATATCGTGAGGGCTGGAATGTGGACTAATTCTACGACATTCATCGGGTTCTATCTGTCCAATGCTGCCGAACTTCAGGACCAGTCGTCCAGATTTAGACTGGGTCCGCTGGTCGTAGCGCAAGCTGTTGTTTGAACCAGCTGGACAGAAAAGTCTTGGTTTTAATGTGCACGTGTATATAAGCAACACTTTGTGTTTGTGTTTGAGTTTCTTTTTGTTACGGTCTCAAGTAGAGTTCCGTTTTCCACCGATGGGTGAAGAAGAAATTCGTGCATGTCGGAGGCAAGCGATCGCACCGCTAGGTGAGTATCTTTATTATATTACTAAAGATATATCGAAAATGTAGCATTTTAGCGATTCGCTTGAAATCAAGACTATCGTCTGTTTTCATGACTCTCTAGCACTACTGCTCCACCGCCTATCCTTTGATTCTAAGGAGCATGTAGTAGTTTAGATTGGTGATGTATAAAATAAACTTCCCAAATTTTAATTGTAAATTTGCCGTTTATTGTTATTACTCACCTCTAAACTACTACAGTAAAGGCCCTCCCATCCATCCCCGCCAGTTGTGTGCTAGGGGCTTCCTTTTGTCGTTTTTTGGACAGAAAAGTGAAGCTTCTGCGCAGCTGCGCGCGCATATGCGCGGCGGTTTTGGCGGCAAAAGGAGCGCTCGAGTCATGCAGGCAGACGATCGTGCCTTGCTTTCAGTACGCGAATTTCTATCCAGAACGATCCAAAGGATCGAAAAGGAGCATGTAGTAGTTTAGAGGTGAGTAATAACAATAAACGGCAAATTTACAATTAAAATTTGGGAAATTTATCACATTCATTCACCTACAGCCTTCTGAAAGACGCTGCCTGAAATGGTCGAAAACGGCCAAATTTTAGCAAATATGCGAAAAAAATACCTCCCTGTTGAGATGGCAATTTTGTGCAAAATTTCAGAAAGATTCGACTGTAAACTTTAAAGATAAAAAGGATGGACGACGACGCACGTTGGACGCAACGCCATGCCAATCGGTTATCGGACCATAGTGTCGGTAAACTAAAAAACAAAAAAAATATCAGGACAAAATTCACTCTGATTGAAAAGGAAATCTTGATTGAATTAGCAGAGTCTGTTTAGTCGGTCATAAGACAGTTCGTCTTATTGACTTCAGTACACCAATTTCATCCATCAAAGTTGTGTAATGCATCGTCATCTTTCAGCTGAAGACCAATGCACAGGCTTTATATATTTATATATTTATTTATAATTTATATATCGCATACGGAGTGCGTGTAGTGATGAAGTGATCTTGACTTGCACCTCCGCTACCTCAGGATTACATTCTGATCGTCGAATCAAGATCGAGTCACACTGATCCCGATTGAATAAAACCACACAGCCAATATCACACACAGATGAACGACACAGCCAAGATCACACACATATAACAAATGGTCTCGGTTTGATCCCTGTTGGAGAAATTGGGCATTAGAGTACGTTAGCAAGTTAGGAAAAACAAAACACCAACACATGTTACAAATCATGACTTAGTAACGTTATGAACAAAAGCTCCCACAGGTATTCCAAAATAAGCGTTTCAGAACGAAGACAGAATACAGGCTGACGTTTTGCTTAACACTGGATTCAGAGATTTAGAAGCATAGTCGGTTTTGATTGGTTGGGCTTCTTGATAATCTTCATCCAGCCTCGTGCATAACATACAAAAGCGATACAATTGTAGTTTAATTGGAATGGATACTCACAATATATACACGGCCTAGCATGACAGTCCAAATTTATACTGAAGATGTATACCAGAGAGCTTCGTTATCTCTGCATGAACCATCTTTGTAATTTGCCACACAAATGAACACATTTTTGGAATGATAAGTCAGACATTTTGTTGCCATCTCTTACGAAATTCCTTACACATGAGAAGTATGCCGAGATTGTAAGTTTGAGTTTTAAATTGATAATATGGACTATTATATTGATTGCACTATATCAATAATGTTGATATGGGCTATTGCCATATTGATACTCATCAAAGTTTTTTTTTCCTTGGTATATCTTTCTCAACTCTCACGCATAGATGCATAGATTTTTTTTTAAAACGCATACTCTTTTCGGCCCAAGTAGCGCTCCTTACTCTGTTAATAATACTCATCCACTGAATGTATACCATATTTAATCCGTCTGACACATTTTTAATCTTAATTGAATTTAGAAGAAATAGTAAGCTGCGCTACGTGGGCCCCATTTTCTTGGTACCCACGTGATTTATATCCAGGATCAGTCTGTTCATCAGAGGTCGGTTTGGGGATTTCATATTGCAAAGATGTCATTTGAAGTTATTATTGGACAGGTAGTTGACTATGGTCGATATAGTATTGAAAGCAATTTTTTTGTGTCACGTGTGTGATACCCACTGCATATCGTTCCTTTGTATGTGATTTTTTTTTCAATTCAGCTAATATCACTGTCTACTCATTAATGAATCCATTATCCTTATAGCGTTTCACATAACATAATAAATAGTACATGTCCACAAAAGCATGCATTGATATGAACAGGTGAGTGCAGTGAATTTCAGCAATGTGTGTGTTTCTACCTGTTACAGAACCTGGTAAGTTTTCAGAAAAGCAACACTTCAATCACTATAATCATCAGAATACAAATATATCAACACGTTCACTTACATTCATACAGGACAACCATGACACGATACATTTTTACATTATGCCAGAGTCCTCTCCGAACATATGTTCTGCAATACACCAGCGCATCATGACAACTGACAACCCCTTAGGCCCATAGATCGCCAGACTTTGTCCGCATGTGTTCGGCACCAAACCATATCCATAGAATAATAGCTATTTCCGTGTGAACAGACGTACACGTTATTAAAAACAAATAGAAGAGTTAGAAAAACTGACTGGCCATTAAAAAAAATACAATATTCGGTTTATGTCATGGCATATATGCACACACACACACATGTATTAGGCTATAAATGGTAATAACATTCAGTGCCTTACCACCGTGGCCACTAAAAAGAACATCTATTACGATTTATCATTTGTTTCTGCGTGTATTTTATTGTCTCTCATTTGATGAATAATGCAATAAATATTTGATGTTTGCATCAAGGAGTGTTTCCCATAGCATTTGAACGTAAATTGCCCACAAGTCGCCAATCCGCCAGGTCAAGTTTTCTGTCCGAGTCGTTATCATAATATATTCAATGTGAGCCAAGTATATTGGGACACACAATAATATATTATACAAATACAATATTATTTGTCATTATTACTTCATGTAGATAATTTCACAAATAAAAAATGCACAGAAAACATCTCATGGCATGCTTCCCATTTTATTTTTCTACAGCCTATTTTATATCATACTGAAACCATTTTGAATATGGATAAATCTGAAAATATGTAAAACGTTTGTGGTTGGTAGATCTATTCATTCCATCGTGATACTATCGGACACAGAGGCATTCATTCTCTCGCTCATTTCACTCATCTCGAACAAAATTTCCGATATTTTAGACAGTTCTATATTTGAAGTCAAATATATGTCAAATTGTTCTTGTATATATTATTTGCTAAATCTTTCACATCTGGTGATGTACTCTGTTTACTTACACGCTCCAAAACGAACATGACTGATGCCGACTGGGATAGGTTATGACAAGCAGAGCTCCCGGCAGATTACGTGAGGGTCACAGAATGGTTTGCACGTTACAAAATAACATGTTCTTGGTCTGTGACCTTGTGTAGAGCTGGTGGTTGATTGAACAATTACAGTCCAGGTGTTTAACAATTTACACCTCAGTATAACTACAAGGATCCACAAACTGGAGTTTGTGTCTATTGTGTCACATAATTTGTGTTTTTGCATATACAGATTTATAATCGGTTTGAATATGTTTTCAAATTTGACAATTACAACCAAAGTAACGTATGAGAGTAATACTATATTCCTCAGCACATGCAACAATGTTGTATTGACGGTAAAATGTGGAAGCAATCAGAAATAAACTCTTGTCAAATGTGTGAAATCGGTGTACTAAATGCCCCTGATTTTGTGTGGTTTCTGTGGGCATATGCAGGGTTTCTGTCTGCAACAACCAAACTAAGCAGACCAATGTCACGAGCATAGTAGCAGTACAACAGACTCCCGATTCCCACCAATATTTGTCAGTGTGGAATTATGTGTGTGTGACTGTCTCTTCAAAACGCTCATCAGTTACTTTAGATAGACAGCATTCCAGACATGTTGATCCCCGTCGGACCTACGCTAGACAGGAAACAGAACTAACTGGAAATAATACATCAATCGCAATGTTGTTACAATTTCAAAATTGTTCGATAGGTGAGTGATCACCTGAAATATATAATTTTAAAACAATTACAGGGTTGCCTCCTCCACTGGTGTATCTCCTTGCATTCTTTACATTTGTGTCTAGAAACCGTGGAGCCTCGCTGATGAATTGCCACAGATTGGTTTTAGCTGAAAACAGTGTCCACCAATTCGGACTTGAGCTCTCGTCAAATTACCGACTCTACCTTGGGAACTCTAGTGAATAATATGTGTCGTTTGCCAGGAAATTGCTTGTCTTTTAGCAGACCAATATTTATTTATGGTTAGATATATTAGTCTTCTATCGGTGCATCATTGACGAGATGATGCATCATATGGCTTTACACAATTCTCTGTGTATTTGTGTGATGTGAAGTAACGTATTAGATCATACAAATTAGAACTGGAGCTGTTGAACACTATACGAGGAAGTGAATGCATGAAAGTCATTCATCTAATGCATGATGCGATACTCAAGAGCTAGTTGCAGATCATGACTTTGTTCACGGAAGTTTCCAGCTAATCTCTGAACTGCTGCGACAATCTTACCAAGATTAATAGCTGATTTCAAGAAATTCTATGGAGTTCATCACACTCTGGTTGGTTAATAAATTCACAACATCTGTCACCAGTACGCAGCACGACACAAAATCTGTCACCAGTATGCAGCATGAATTGTTTGCATGTTAATGTTTTGGAATTCATTTATTAAGCGCTCCTTTATAGAACGCAGTTCTAAGCAAGGGCGCTGTACACTTTACCCCAGTCTAGAATGACTACACAGCTGCCACAATCCGGCGCTACACTATAACATCCTATTGAATGACCGGTACCCATTTAATCCTGGGTAGAGATAGACAATTGAGGTTCATGAAGTTCCATACAATTGTATCGATATTTTTCTGATTCTGTAAGAGATGTGTGATGTCCAAGAGACATCGAACACGTGGGAGTGTATGTTAGGCATTGACTAACTTGTATTGTTCATGCCTGGTTATGTAATACAGGTCCACTGTATACAACTGCGTAGATGTCTTGCTTCGTTCACAGAGGGAAACAATCGTAACCACAAAGTTTGCCGCAACAATACTAACGCATTCCGGTTTGTGGGTGCATTTTCGTGGAAAGGAGGTTTGAATTCTGACCGCAGACAGCTATATTACATGTATGAGCCTTGGCCAATTATATATCGACATTATATTATGAACTACAATGTAACAATCTCATATGTATGGGTACTATATAAATGATACGTAGGATTTTATTGTATCTACCCAAATCGATTGGTTCTACCTCTTAATGGCTGAGACAGTTTAAGACTGACTCAGTTTATGCAACAACTAATAATAGTTGTGGCTAAGAATAACCATGAACTGTAATTGCTAACCCAGTAATGACAAGAAATATTCAATTGTCAATAAAAAACGTCCAGGGCATTACTATGAAAAAGAAACATTCTAAATAGAGAACAAACAACAAAAATACAGATATATTGGACAATAAGACAATTTTCAGTGATATCTTAGTCATGTTAGTGGTCAGTAAATGCTTGATATGATACCACTATTGCTTGAGGAGAAAGGAGTATATCCATTGGCCCACTTAATTAACGATTCTCTATAAGAAAAAAAAAATCAGAAGATTCGCTTGTACTTGGACCATGCCAATCAAACATTACCCAATTGTTGGTACTTACCATTTCGTGATTGGTCTGCAGTCAATCTAGAAGCGGATCAAATAAATAGATCCACAGCTTTACTATTCTGATGTTGTGCTTCAATCATTCTTATTTTAGCCATGTTTAATTTTGGTAATTTATTAGCAATATGTTTTTCGTTTTTAAAAGAGTGTATTGTAAGGTGTGGTAAATATAATTTAGTTTCACTCTGGTTTGTATTTGCAGTGGTGGTGTGCTAACATTGTCATAAATATATTCGAATGCATCTCATAAAACACAGCCAGACTCCCATTCAAGTATCATTTTCTTTCGATGGATGTCCTTGTCACAAGCAGCTGGCATGTTGGTCCTGAAGAATGATCCTGTGTACAGGGATATGTGCGATGGGCCTAATTCTAAGATGTCATGCCCTTGTAGTATATATGTTTGAGGTATTATGGAATATTCTGTTACAAGAACATTTCAGAGCTACATTATTCCAGGCATCCAAAACGTTATTCTGCTTTTATCAGCAGACCAGAAAACAAATAGTCTTACAGTCAGTGTCATTAATCACCACCTCAATTATTCGACTTTCCAGCTCACACAACGACACGGAAACACGCTGCTTTCATGTACCACGTCCCGCTGGCCAATTACCGGGTGGACAAACATCTGAAATATCCGTGACGTGATATTTTTCTCTTGCGTTTGGTAGCAAAATCTGTATCAATCGAATAACTCACGAAAACCCTTTTTTTTCAATTTTCATTTGCAAATTACAGCTGTCATATTTGCCTAGCGTAAAATGAATATATTTCTATTTCAGTATCAAAGAAAACATGGCTTTGCATAAATAATGGAGGTTCCTGAAGTTCCATACATCATATTTCCATCATCAAAATCTGACTATTGGTGGTAATAGATTTATTCTTACATTCATACCACTGAGTCGGTGTCACTGCTGGCGGACGTTAAATCTGTCCCCGAGGATACCATCAACTCAGTAGCCTTCTGGCTTGTGATCAGGTACTTATGTACTTGTCATATATCTATTCCATAGGGTTTGTTTCAGATTTCTAAATTATTTTCAAAGGTTGTTGGACAGTTGTATACTAATTCCATCATGTGTACAGTAGAAACAACTACATTTAACGCACTGTCTGCCCCTGATGACGCCAGTGTGTCTTTGGATAAACTATTTGGTCGGGCTTTGTTTCTATTGCAAAATGTTTTATATTACGTTTGTTATTGGCATCATCAAAATCTGACTATTGGTGGTAATAGATTGATTCTTACATCCATACAATTTTATCGATTTTGCCTCACACTGGACTTTGATATTTGTTCGCTCAGAATACCTTGTGCTTGGGTATCGGTTCCATGTTTATGCACTTCAAAAGACTAAATGCGCATATTGATGGTCATAAGATGGTCATGATTGATGGTCATGAAGAGAGTGAGACAACAATACAAGTGTCAGAATTCCACTGATGCCTTTGTGTCCATATTAGATCTGCCAATTGATTTACTGAGAATTGCAGGCACCGCCAAATGCAAACCTACTCCAAGTAACAAATGGACAAGAATCCAAACATACCTGTATGTTATATATAAGAACCTAACAACCAATTATGTGTTACATTTGTCTTGTGCACAATTGCTATTGTATCGTACCAAATCGCCCCTAGGGAAAGCATATAGGCGGTCATACGATACAAAATTCCAATACTGAGGCATTCATACAGATACTTAAAGCACCCTGGACTGAGGCATTGACAAAGCCTGCCCATACCCTTCGCCTATTGTCAATAACATTCCATGAATGTTACCCTAATTTTTGTTCCGGCTTCGAAATGGCTTCGAAACACTTCATGTTCAAGTTGAGTAATTACAGGCAGCAGACATACAGGATGTAAGTTTCGAAGTGTTCATGGTAAAGGGTTGATTTCGACTAACAGTGGTGAGGTTATGACACGCAACAACCATTTAATGTAAACCACATGATGTTGTATTATACACTTGAGCATTTATCAGTTGAGTTACATACATTTTTACTTTGCGACTCAACACATACATCTAAACTAGGACAAGTAAACGTCAGGGATCCAGAGTAGCAAAAGTGTTCGCCGCATGAAACAAATGCGTTGGCCAAAATTCTTGCTGTGAGATCGTCAGTCAAATAAACTGATAAAATTGAATGATGTTTGTGCTAGAATTTCAGTTCGTGCGCTGAGCGGCAGGTGGAAAAAAGTGCACTGTGCTAAGCGGCACCGGAAGTTAAAGTAACTTTGTATTTGATATAGGCCGCCGGTGATGCGGCGACCAATTAGGATGATTTTTGTTGATGAATGCCTGCTGCCAGTGGAAAGACCAGACTGTATTATTCCCTCCGTAGCCATTCATCGACAATGTGGGATACTGAGGTGACAATTTGGTCTTGTACTTGCCAAACCAGGGTTTGCGGAGATGGTTGTCTTCTTTCCTCACAGTTATCCCCAGATCAAATCGATCTCTCGGGCGCCATTAAGCTCTTGCTCACTCAATGAGGTGTCATCTAAATGTAAGTGTCGGGCATTGATTATGTATTTTATGTTAGCGCCCATCACCGGACACTGGTACTTTTACATAATTGTCAGTCAGATACCATGTGTGTGTGAATGTCTATTCAAAATCCTAGTTATTTCATGCGTAGTACAGCATATCAGTTATGTTAATTTTTTTTGTGAGGGACGGGAGGTGATATTGAAAATGTGACGTTTTCCATCGAGGGAGGGGAAGTTAGGCTATAGAAATGGTCTGGAATGCTATAGAAAAAAATTGAGACATGAGTTGTTATATAAAAAAACTAAAAACACATGATTTAACTTATCAAATTTGTTCATTTTTCGTCGGAAATGGCCACCATTTGAAAACATACAAGAATGAAGAAAATATCTCCTTCAGAAAGGAGCTCTCCAATATAACTTCAGAAAGATTGATTGGAAACTTTAAAGATAAATGTGAATGACCGACAACACCTCAGGCTACTGATCCTGTAAAAACACGTGTGGAATTGTCCAAACTCGATGCATAAACTATGTTTTTGTGTTGTTTTTCTTCGAACACATAATCGGTCTCCTTACCAGTCACAGCTCACTCATGATTCCCAACATCTTTGTTACTGTAATACCGTGTGAGAATATCTAATACAGGTAGAGACTATCTCGATATTGACCAGATATATCCTCCGAGGGAGATGGAAACATATTCAAATATATTCGCTGATATAGAGAAAATTTCTAGCAAATTCCAGACATTTTGACTCCAAATCAGAAATATGTAAGACTGGTATTGCTTCGACACAACTAACTTGAATGCTACATGGCTCACTATATTGCACCAGTTTTGTTGACAAATGAATGTTTCCAAACAATTACAGGAGCGCTTGTTCTACTGATTCAGAAGTTATCTGTTTGTGTCCCGGTACATTATTGTCGAGATGCCGTGGGGCCTCGCTGATGGATTACTCCGGAGTTGATTCTAGCCACGAAGAGAGAATCGTTGACCAACGATTCAGATCTTGTTCTCTGGAATTAACCAATCTACTATGGGAATACATAGTGATTGAACTGTATAGCTGGGAAATTGCATTCTTGGTACAAGATCAATATAATTGTATTTATTTGGGCAATATATATATGTAACCAACTGTTACAAGGATCTAGAGTCTGTAATATCTTTAGTGTCTTTATTTTGTCTTTCTTGCTTGCTTAATTCAATCTTGACACAACATTGATGGTTTCTACAATGAAAATATACAAAACGAAAATTCAGCATATACTCGTATACCAAAACCATGACAGTATTGTTAAATAAACCAAAATTGCGATAATCTGCGACAAAACTTCATATGCAAATTCCTATCTTGAATTCTTATATTATCGCTCACTAAATTTTATCATTATTTTCTTACTTATATAGGCAATACAAAATCGACAAAGGAAATTATGTTACTCGTATCTGATTTATTACTAAAGAACATATTACGGACACTTACAGATACATTTTAACATTTCTAATAGATATCCTTTGACACATTTGAAGTTTGATTCTAAACTCATGCGGTCGCATATTTCTACTCAAAATTGGGTGCCATCTTGCAACCCATTACCAAATACCGGTACAAAAATCTGGAAAGAACCAAGACCCGGTTTCCATACGCAACAATTCCCGGTCCCTTAAATATTCATGATTGAAATGAAATATAATATTTAACAAAATTTCAAACTTGTTCGAACACAGAACATCAAAAAATTAGGCCAAGACATAGAATTCTCATATGTGCATATACATTGTCACATGTTATCTTTGAAATATCGATTTTTCATCATCAAGTTCATGAAAATACTTGTTATACAAAATTCAGAGCATATTTTTCATCGAAAGTTCATCCGAATATCCTTTCACTGCCCATCACAACAGTCCATTGCGCTACTTCTATAATAGCTGACAACATCCATTGTCACAACAACAGTCCATAGCACGTGGCTCACAACAACAGTCCATAGCACGTGGCTCACGACAACAGTCCGTTTCACTGTCAATCACATGCGGCTTCCAGCAGACACAGCTTTGATATCGGTCGGATCAGGGAGGAGTTCCTCATCTTTACTTGTGCAGTCCTGACAAGGCCATCTTTTCCGGGGTAAGTGTTGATTATCCTAGCCAATGGCCACACATTTCTAGGGCTATTGTCTTCGACGACCAACACAATGTCATCCACTTTGAAATTTCTGCTTGGTGTCAGCCATTTCTGTCGCTGTTGTAGGCCTAGAAGGTACTCTCGCTGCCATCTACGCCAGAAAACATCTGCCATGTATTGGATCTGTCGCCATCTCCTTCTGTTGTAGTTATCGTTCTTGTTGAAGCTACCTGGTGGTAGATTTGGTCCTGCTCGGAGGAGCAACAAATGATTGGGAGTCAGTGGCTCAGGGTCTCTTGCGTCTGTGGACACTGAGGTGATAGGGCGAGCATTGACAATCGCTTCGGCTTGACAGAGGAGTGTTGCTAGTCCCTCATCGTCGAGTGTCTGTTGGTTTACTAGGTTATACAGTATCTTGCGAATGGATCTTATTTGCCTTTCCCAGATGCTGCCCATGTGTGAGGCTGTAGGTGGGTTGAATATCCACTGGATATCTTGTTGCTTCAGAAATTCATCAATCTTGGCTTGATTCCACTCCGTGATGGCTTCCTTAAGTTCACGTTGTGCCCCGATGAAATTTGTGCTATTGTCGGACCTGATTACATTGGGCTGTCCTCTTCGAGATATGAAACGATGAAGTGCTTGTATGAATGATGAGGTGTCTAGTGAATGGGCAACTTCTATGTGGATCGCTCTTGTTGTCATACATGTGAAAACACACCCATAGCGTTTTACTTGGCTTCGTCCTCTCATGATGTATAGTGGTCCAAAATAATCGGCCCCAAAGTAGGTGAAGGGAGGCTTGTCGGACGTGACTCTCTGTTCAGGCAGGTCAGCCATTTTCTGTCATCCTGCTGGTGCATTTCGGCGCTTGCTGTTGAAACAGTTTCCCAGAACCTTGCGCACAGCGTTTCTTGCATGTACTATCCAAAATCGTTCTCGGATGCGTGACAGTACATGTTCTTGACCAGAGTGAGCAGACATCACATGATAGTGCCGAACTATCAGGTCGACTACATGGTGATGCTTCGGAAGGATCATCTGGTGTTTCCCTTCAGTTGTAAGGGTGGTTGATTGATGAAGGCGACCACCCACTGCATTTCTTGTTGGATCTAGCTGACGTATAACACTTGAGGACTTGACCACACCTCGGCATTCTTGCGGGAAACTCTGCTGCTGAACATATTTCAAGTTCTCCACTTCTGTTTGCTTGACCTCTTCATTAGTCAGAGGCTTAACCGTGTCCTTGTGAGTTTTCCCATGTGACTTTGTTTTCAGATTTTGCTTGGCACGCAGGATCCAGGCTACAAATTTCTTCAATTTGTACCATGAAGAGAATCTTGATATCATCTCATCCAGTGTGTTCATTGAGACGGACGTTGCACATGCAGTCTTAGGTCGTTTTATCTCTGGATCGTCTTGATTCACAGGCGTGATGTTGGGTTCTATAGGCCAGTTTCTCTCCGGGAGACGTAAGAAACCCGGTCCCGTTGACCATCGTGCTCCACCATTGATGACAGCTCCTGCCGACAGACCTCTGGATGCGTCGTCTGCAGGGTTATCCTTTGAACCCACCCATCGCCATGCTTCTTTGTCAGATCCATCTCTGATTATTGCAATTCTGTTGGCAACGAAAGTCTGAAGAAATCTCTCGTCTTCATTTCTGATGTACTTCAAGGTAGATGTGCTGTCTCTCAAGAACACTGTTCTGTGTATCGGCAGTTCAAGGTGACTTCTTAACATCTTGTCGAGACGAAGTGACAGGACAGCTGCAAAAAGCTCTAATCTTGGGATGCTCGTGGCTTTCAGAGGGCTGAGTCTTGACTTCCCGAGCATGAAGCTGCACTGGACGAAATCCCCATTCCTGTTCAATAGCCGCAGATATGAGACAGCCCCATAACCACACTCTGATGCGTCACTGAAATGATGCAATTCTCTTGTCTTGGTTTCTGAGGTGTACAGTAGAAACAACTACATTTAACACACTGTCTGCCCCTGACGACGCCAGTGTGTCTTTGGATAAACTATTTGGTCGGGCTTTGTTTCTATTCCAAAATGTTCTATTTTACGTTTGTTTTTTGCATCATCAAAATCTGACTATTGGTGGTAATAGATTGATACTTACTTCCATACATCTGTTCATAAAGAATTTCTCTAACTGCTGTACATCACAGATCCAAGTCTTTTAAATCTTCTTGTGTTCTTCTGGAATTTTCTCGTCCCAGTCTATTCCCTTTCTGCATAGCTCCTGAAGAAGCATCTTGACCGGTAGCACTACTGGTGCAATGAAGCCTAATGGGTGAAATATTGAACTCATCACACTCAATATTCCACGTCTTGTCATTTTTCTATCTTGTAAGGCTATCTTGAAGATGAATTTGTCAGTCCTGATATTCCATTGCACGCCCAGTGTTCGTTCAGTATCATTTATGTCCATCTTTACACCAGGAGCTCGTTCTTCAAGCGGAATGCTGTCCAGTACAGTCTTGTTGTTTGAGGTCCACTTAGTGAGGTGAAATCCTCCTCTTGATAGCATTTTAGTCAGGTTCTCGAAGAGGTGGTTTGCCGCTGCTTCATCTTTGACTGACTTCAGACAGTTGTCTACGTAGAAATTGTTCAAAACTGTGTTACTTCATCGAAGTCATATCTATTATCTTCACCTGTTCTACGCAAAGCAAAGTTGCAGCAACTTGGCGATGACACGGCTCCAAACAGGTGTACTGTCATACGGTACACTTTAGGATCTTGATCCAAATTGCCATTCTCCCACCAGAGAAATCTTAGAGTGTCGCGGTGTGACTGGATCACCCGCACTTGGTGTAAGATAGCTTCGATATCAGATGTCATAGCGATTAGAGCTTGGCGGAATCTTGTCAGTACACCAACTAACGAGTTTATCCAGTCGGGGCCTTGAAGCAGTCGATCATTCAGTGAGATACCTCTGTACTTGGCTGAGCAGTCAAAAACAATGCAAACCTTTTCTGGTTTCTTCGGGTGTGTTACCGAGTGGTGATGCAGGTACCACACCATGCCATCTGCTCTGTCAAGTTAATCACTAGGAACCTCTTCAGCATAATGTTTTTCTAACAGTGTGTCCATGAATCCCTGGTAATTGTTACACAGGTCCGGATCTCTCAAAAGTCGTTTTCTCAGGAGATTCAGTCGATGTTCCGCCATTGGTTTGTTGTGTGGCATACATGGGTTTTCTCTGAAGGGCAGAGCCAGCTCATAATGGCCATCTTGGAAATTCACAGTGTCTTGCATAATCTTGAGTGCTTGTTCATCTTCTTGTGATATGGCTACATCTGAGCTAGATATGCAGTCATTGAATTCTCTGTTGCAGAACTCTCTGAACTGATCCTCTAGTCTTGTCTTGACAAAGTTCACTGTGTGCTTTGGTATTGTATGTGAACGACCAAGCGGGCCATTCACTATCCATCCCAGGAGTGTTTGAACGGCATATGGCCCTCCATCTTGGCTCTTTCTTATTTCTTGCGGCTCTAGTGCGAGTGGTACATCATTGCCGATCAAAAGTCCAACACCTGACAGGGTGTTGACATCTGGAATGTCAATTCCTTCCAAGTGTGGCCATCTTCTAATATCTGTTCTACTTCGGGCATCTTCTAGGTTCACAGGTAGAGTTTCTCTGGAGAAAACAGTAGGTAGCTCGATCAAGTACTCTCCAGTCAAGTCTGAAACCTCTAGAGTTGTGACCTGGCTTTCTGTGTGATGATTTTCACCTGTCAGAGTTCTAAGAGAAAACTGTACTTCTCTGCCTTGGATTCCAAGTTGAGACATCAAATTCTTGGAGCAGAAAGTAGAGGTGAGCCACTGTCCAGGAAGGCATATGTGGTGACCATGTAGTTTCCACCATTTTTGCTCTTACTTTCACAGGCAATATTGGAAGACAGACTGATGATCCACCGTCAACAAATCCGTTGCGGCCCTCCACGACTTCCACAGTACCCCAGGTGTCTTGTGGATCTGGTCGGCGTAGAAGACTGTGGTGCTTGTAGGAACAATGTGTGCACATGGGAGCTTTCCTGCAGTCTTTCAGTCTGGGTCGTGGGATCAGGCAATTGAAGCAGAGGCCTCTCTTTTTGACGTAGTCTACTCGCTCTTCATATGTTTTCTTGATGAAAGTGTCACATGTGTCTATCTTGTGATCTTGCTTTCACAGCACACATGATACACTGTTGGGACGGACTCCATCTGTATTTTTCATCTCTTCACTTTCTGTCATTTTGGTGGAGAAGCTGGAGCCTTTCTGGCCTGAGAAACTTTTCCGTTTTGATTTTTCGTGACTGTTGTCTTTCTTGTTGGAGATGTCACCAAACACAGGATGCGACATTGCTCCTACTTCCTTCTCAAAAAAATGTACAATGTCTGCAAATGTCACTTCCCTATTCTCCATCTCTGAGAACCAGTCCGCTTGGTTGCGCCATCTTTTCCTGATGTCGTACGGAAGATTGCCAATAACTGCTTTCAGACTGTCAGGATTTTCTATCTTGCTTGCATAACCAATGTTCTGTAGCGTGTTGTAGCACTCTAAGAGTTGCACATAATAGTTATGTACAGCTTTCCTGTCATCAATTTTTATTGGTGCAGTTTTGGTGATTTTGTCAATGTAGGCTGTGGCAATGTGAAAGTCCTTTCCAAAATGCTTCTTAAGCAGTGTTTTCGCTTCTGTGTAGCCCTGATCAGGATGCATGGTTAGGCAACTTCGCATCAGCGTTTGAGCTTCTCCCCTCGTGTACTGTATGAGGTAATGAAGACGAGTGCTGTTATTCTGTGTTTTTTCTTCGATGAGATTCTCAAATGATGTCATGAATGAGCAATACTCAACAGGATTTCCGGAAAATATCTGTACATCTGAATTTGGCAGCTGAAGAGATAGTGCATTCTGTCGCTGTTGCATTGAGAGATGCTCCATGTACTTGACTGAGGTGCGTTCATTTGAGCATTCATTAATTGCAGCAAACTTCCATCTAGTGTATTTGACCACCGTGCTGCTGTAGATATGGGTGCTTGATGGCCAGCTGCGATGTATGAAGGCTCTCGCTTGAAACTACTTGGCTCTGATGCTGAAAGAAAAGTCCTCTTGTCACGCCAGTCTCGGGGTGGCTGATAATTGGGGTTTGTGCCAATCTGATTGCGCCATATTTCTGTCAAAACCCGATCTTGTTGCAGTGACGTAAGTTTTGAGGCATGTCAGGCGCAGGTGGGCGATATTGTGAGACTTGTGTTGCTGTATCTGGTTCTTTCACACTAGTGAGCTGTGCTTCACTAGTAGACTGCATTGACATTATTGGCACACTGTATCGACTTTCATGTGCTGCTGCACTTAGAGGCACACTATCTCGAGGAAATTCTGTTTGAGTAAGAAACTCTCGCTGTTGTTCTATTTTCTCATTTTCTTGCATTACAGCTGAATCAAACACTTCTTCACGGGCCCTAGCTTGCTCGACTTCTGACTGAGCTGCCAGTAGTTCCCTCTGGTGTTTAAGTTTCAAGTGTTCCTGTTCATGGCGACCATGCAGCTCCATTTGTTGCATAATTATCTTGTGCTGTTCTTCTAAGAGGCGAAACTTGACTTGCAACTCCTTCCGCCTTGCCGGGCTTCGACTTGTTTAGTTTGTGCACTGCACATTGAGCTTATCTGGCTTGCTGATTCCAATTCAGACATCTTGAAGAGAATGTATCTAAACTATTGTAACCAACTGTCACACAGGGTGTAGAGTCTGTAATATCTTTAGTGTCTTTATTTTGTCTTTCTTGCTTGCTTAATTCAATCTTGACACGACATTGACGGTTTCTACGATGAAAATATACACAAAGAAAATTCAGCATATACTTGTATACCAAAACTATGACAGTATTGTAAAATAAACCAAAATTGCGATAATCTGCGACAAAACTTCATATGCAAATTCCTATCTTGAATTCTTATATTATCGCTCACTAAATTTTATCAGCATTTTCTTACTTATATGGGCATTACAAAAACGACAAAGGAAATTATGTTACTCGTATCTGAATTATTACTAAAGAACATATTACGGACACTTACAGATATATTTTAACATTTCTAATAGATATCCTTTGACACATTTGAAGTTTGATTCTAAACTCATGCGGTCGCATATTTCGACTCAAAATTCGGTGCAATTTTGCAACCCGTTACCAAATACCGGAACGTACAAAAATCTGGAAAGAACCAAGACCCGGTTTCCATACACAACGATATATATACATTCGTAATTGGTCGTGTATCATTCCGTTAGTGACCCGATTACATGCTATATTGTAATACAACATTCGGTGTACTTGTATGTGGGTTTAGTAAAGAAAGCAATGTTCTTGGTGTCAAGTGTGGTTGGTACCCAATGCATGTGTTCTTTGGTATGTGATTTGTTTCTCAATTCAACTAAGAATATCCCTGTCCACTCATTATTGAATCCATTGTGCCAATTGCATTTCACATGATATGTTCATCATATGGTATGGTACGTGTCCACAAAAGATGCATTCAGGTACTTTCTGCACGTTGTAATCAATACATGTACATGAGATAATTCAATGGACATGGTATTTTGTATTTGGACGGTGCAACGGTGCACGGAATTTCAGCAAAATATATATTTGTGAAAGTACTACTTTGTAAGATTCTGTGTTCATGCCTATAATACTGAAAAAGGTTAATTGATCCATAACTTACACTGATCATTCACAGCCTGACCAATGACTGATTGTGGAAGTGAAAATAAGTGCATTAAGTTTTCAGAAAATTTAAATCACTGTGTTGACAACCATGACACGATATATGTTGACATTATGCCAGTCCGAACATGACAATATATCATGAGAATAGAAGTACATGTCCACTTGCTGTTCTCGTAATTTTCAACACGGTATTTACAACACGATATACAACACGGTATCTACCAAATTTTGCTAACTGATGTCTGCATCTAATGAATATATATCAATCCCGGATTATGAATGAATTATGAATACAAAGAGGGTGAAAGATTCACGACCATGCCCACTGATTGTGCTACCACCTTTCAGTGTCCTGATGAATTTAGAAATGGGACTCAACAGTAACACCACATTTTATTGTTCACTTTCTCATCTACATTATATTGGCCTCGATCAAGGTTCCATGGTACGATTCGCTTGTACGCAAACAAACGCGTCTTGGTAGAGCAGATGCAGTTTGTACACTGGCAGTTGTTGTTTATACACGCAGTAGATTGTTTTGCAGTAGATTTTTGAAAAGAATAATCTACTGCAATATTCTACTGGGAACCGTCTCCCAGTAGATTCTGAAAAATATTCTACTGCAAAGAACATTAGAACCGAGTTATGATACCGACTCGGACAGCGAGCTCGCCTTGGCAAGATCCTAACTTCAGTACTACATGTATTGGAAACACTCCTTGATGCAAAACATCAAAATAATAGTTTTTGCATTATTTACTCGTATAAAATGAGAGAAACGAAAAAAAAAAACATAGATGCAGAAACGAAGTATGATAATTGCAAAGGTATGTTCTTCTTAGTGGCCACAGTCGTAAGGCATTGAATGTTATTGCCACTTATATCATAAATTTGTGAGATTTGTATGTTTTGAATGGCCTGTCAGTGTTTAAAGTTTGCTATATGCTCTCAATAACGTGTATGTCTGTTCATTTTGACAAAAAACACAGTTGGTCACTGCCGGAGACCTGGACAAAAGGAAATAGCCTATTCTGGAGAGATACTTTGGTACCGGAGACATTAGTTTGGCGATCTATGGGCTTTAAGGGTTATTGTCAGTTGTCATGGTGCGCTCGTGTATTGCAGAGCACATAGTGCATGATTTGGGGTGCTAAAAACCCGTGCCGTGTGCAGCATGCCGGAACGGGAGGTTATTATCTAGATATTAACCTGCCCGGAGGTTATTATCTAGATAATATTCACTCTGCAATAGCGGTAGAATATATAGCATATTCACAGTGAGCTGAGAATTTTTTTTTGCCATCTTCTGGCCGGATCACTAACGTGGTCTGACCGGAAGTGGACGTATAATAAAACGGGATTTTGGGATGGGTATCTCCCTCGGGGATTGCCTGGAACTGATCCAGGCCACCGTGACCCACTTTTGGGCCAGTATCTATAAAGCCCCGAGAGGAAATCCACTCAGGGCAGTACGAAATTTGGAACAAGACGAGGCGCATCGAGGACGCCTGCAGCCACTGGAATTTTGTGTAAAGGTTAATACATAAGTCTGGACTCAGTCATTTTCAGAGTAACGTGATTGCCTCACTTGAGCTTCAGTCGAACTTCACCTGCTTCAGGGCGGTGCTTCAGTGTGCCTCAGCATCAGCTGCTGACAGTGAGGCCTCACTCGTTTAGAGTTGTATGTCATATGCTAACCACATCTTGAATGCTACAACAAACGCAGTGGGGCTGCATCACTCACATATTCCTGGCATCGAGGCTGACTTCAAAGCGAGCATCGAAGCAAGCATCGAAGCCCTTGATGCTTCGAAGCGCCCCAGAGGCGCTGTCACAATTTCTGCTTCGAGGCCTCACTTGTTTTGAGTTGCATGCCAGATGCTAACCACATCTTGAGTGCTGCAACAAACGCAGTGAGGCTGTTTATTATTCAGCCTGCCAGTGACTCAATTGTGCAAGGCGAAGGCATGCACTTTGAGATATTTTCAAAGATATCTATATTTTAATCTGGTATGAACTGAACTTGTGGCATATATTCTAAGAGGCGTTGTTTTCGGGACAATTTTATACATATTTTATACATATTCAACACTATTTTCTGTCCAGGCGTACGATTGCTACATGTATAAGATTTTGAGTAGGGATTTTTGAGTACTCTAGTATTTGGGTCATATTTGAGAGCGAGAACTGGGCTGTTTCACAGTGTATATTTGAGCAGTGTAAATCTGGATGAGTAGTGCCCGGTCACTAATTGTAATATTGATGTAGAAATGCTGTTGTGGAAATCCATATGTTTTTGCCAATAAACCGCCATTTTTGTTAAAACTGTACCCTGACGTGGCTGTCAGGTTGTTCACCTCACACACACACTTGAGTAGACCTGTGGATACATCGCTTGGTCGTTACATTATGTTGAACCATTTTGGATGTGGACCAATATGACAGCATGTGATATGCTTGTAGTTGGTAGATATGATAATTGCATCATTATGACATTTGACACACATTCATTCTTTCATGCTTTTGATCTTTCCATTCATATGGAACTCTAGCTGTTTACTTTCAGGTTCCAAAACCACGCTGACTGATGCCGACTGGGATAGGATGTGACAAGCAGAGCTCAAGCAGAGCCCAGCGGATTATGTGATGGTCACAGAATGTTTGCGCGTGGAAATATAAACTGTCCTTGGTCCGTGACCTTGTGTAGAGCTGGTGGTATTTCAGATGCTTGTGCAATTATAGGCCAGGTACCTAATCATTTACACCTGGGCAGAACAACAGGGGTCCATAAACTGGGCTCCGTGTTTGTTGTAGTAAACTTCCTCAATGTTCGACAAGATGTTCTTATGGCTGATGTGATAATGGTGATACCTATCAGCCATCGTGGTATAATTGAGTAATTTATACTCATTATTGTGGAATATTAGTTTCCAATGCATTCTTGCATCTGAAAATTACATTCAACGATATCAAGTGGCTGTGGATACAGAAACACATACAACAGTTCGGCAGTATTTATGGCATCATATTGATACATACATGAACCAAGATTGACCATTGTTCGTGGAAAGACTGACAATGATTTTGTGCGGTTTTTGTGTACGTCTGTGTCTGCAATAGCTAGAACAATCAGACTGTTGTATCAAGCAAAGTAGCAGTCACTAACGACTCTGGATTCCCAACAATATTTGTTAGTGTGATATGATGTGTCTGAATGTCTATTCATAACGCTCACCAGTTACATAGCATATGTTGAATGACAAATTCATTCATATGACCATCAGTTGAGAGTGTTTATTTTAAGGGATGTGGAATTAGGTAATATAAATGGTGCATGTCGCTAGTGTATACAATATGTTGATCCCGTCGGGCCTACCCTAGACAGAAAAAATTAGCCCAAAGGCTAAGGCAGGTTACCGGACAATATATGCTTTATATTTTAGGTTTTAGCCATTTTATCCCGTTTACCTTAGAAATAAGGTCACTGGTCAAATTCAAACTCACATGAAGCATATATCATTTCTTGTGTGTCCACAATTGATTCTTAAGCTGTAAAGTCGATAATAAGCGAGATATTAGCCAATTTGTGGTTTGACCTTGAAAATAAGGTCAAAGGCCAAATTCAATGTCATACGCGTGAGACGCTCGGCCCAAGTACCGTATACTGCTCCTTGATACTACTCGTCCACTGAAAACATACCATTTAATACGTTTCGCACCTTTTTAATCCTTATTGAATATAGAGGAAGGCGCAGGATATGATACTTGGGCCAGACGCTCTATCATCTGGGCATAATTTCAACAACGTATTAGGTGGCGTTCATGCCTAAATCTCCAAATCATTGTCAATTTTGTGAAATATCAACGGAAAATGATTTTCAAAGTTATGCGTCATTGATCCCTGAACATAATGTGAGACTCTCACACCATGTTGTCAAGGACGATTGAAGATTGTGAGTTTGTAACCCATTTCCTAATGTACCTTTCTTCTGATTCCAGATCTAAGAGCGTGATGAGGTGATGCACTCCCCCAACACAGATGTGGTGTGTTTAATCTGTAGAGAATCCATTTTATTCAAGAACGATGACTATTCCTGCATTGGGCAGAAAGGCCTCGCCTCCATAATGAATTCACTCACAATGAACTATACCCGTCAAATCCCATCCCATTTTATCAGTATGAAAATGGTAAGCAATAGGTGCACAAATCATGTCGCAAAAGTCACACCAAAACCAGACGATATGAGCAAGTTGCTAAACGCCAGCATGTCGAGGAAATAGATTCTACCTCACACAAACTGCGATCCGACACTACACAATTTTCATTTCACACTGATTGTTATCTCTGTGGGGTGCATGTTGATCAAGAGAAGGCCAGAAAATATCACAACATTGTTGATTATGAATTCAGTCATGCTATGCTCCTCAGTCTGTCAGAGACCATTTTGCGGAGATGTAACGAACGTCGCAAAACTCATCCAGACGACTGAGCTGAAGCTGTGGAACGTCGGCTCACATGCAGTAATGATTTACCAGCAGAAGAGGCAGTTTATCAACGAAAATGTTTGCGATACTTCATGTCCCCACGAAATCTTACCCTTGGCATGTTACAAACAAACAAGGAAGTAGCTCCGCCTGTGAAACGAGGTCGACCTTCGGGCACCATTGATGAAGTGAAAAAGTCATCTTTCATGCAGGTTGTAGAATACCTTGAAAACAATGATGATGAAACTATCACTCTCGATGAACTTTATGAAGTAATGGAGAGCCATGCAACCAGTGGGGAGGTTCATTCCAAGAAGTCCTTGCAGAGGCAGCTGTATTCACATTATGTGAGTAGGGTATCAACTTCTTCGTCTAAACAACAACCACTGATTGTCACACTAACATCCAATGTGAAGCAGCTGATTCAAGATGCACACTCAAAATTCAAGGACGACTCCGAGGAGATGGATTCAATGATCAAAGCTGTGGGTACCTATATCAGGAGTGAGATGGAGAATACAGAAAAACACAACAACGTGTACCGTGATGCCTCGAAGATGAAACCACTTCAAGAAAATCTCTCTACTTTGACCCCTGCCTTGTCTCTACTGTTACAGACAATCATCAAGAGCAAACGAGCTGACCTCCGTTGTGCATCCATTGGCCAAGCAATCATGAGCTCCACTTGTCCAAAAACATTTCTTTGTCCTCTGCAAGTAGGTCTTTCTGTAACCTTGGACCAGAATATGTACATCGTGATTTGATCGAATTGCTGTTCAGCTTAGGTTTTGGCGCTTCATATTCAGAATCAACACTCTACAAGAAAAACGCTGCTCTCACCCAAGGAGTAGAAGTTGACGACCTCACTGCTGATGCTTTGCTGCACTTCATTGCCGACAATGTTGATCACAATTCAAAGACATTGGATGGTGAAAATGTCATTCACATGATGGGTCAGATGGGAGCTATTACACCAGCTCGTTCGAATTCCAAACCAATTCCCAGAAATCAGGTGTCGTTTGATGAGATCAAAAATGTTGCCAAACATACAATTGTATTGCAAAGAGACCCAAAGTCAGCTTTGAATAGTATCAAATATGCAACTATTCGTCCATACCGCCAAGACATGCAGAACCTCAAGTTAGACATAATGTGACAAGTATCGATGCATCTCTCTCAACCTCGACCTTTGTGGTCTGGATACATGCAGTCACTTCATAAGAAACTGAATAATCCAGGAAAGAGTACACAACTAACTCTTCTTGCCAATGATTGACATGTCACCAAGCAGCCCCACATGTGTTCGATCAACGCTGGAGTACATGAGCGACCTAGCAGAAAAGCACAATTGCACTCCAATCATCACCTTTGATCAGCAACTGTACTGGATCGCTCTGATGGTTATCAAAGATCAACCCACAACAAGTCGTTTGCGAAAGATCGTTCTGTTACTTGGCGGATTCCTCACAGAGATGAGCATGCCCGGAGCCATTGGAGTTATCATGGGATGATCTGGTTTGAAGGAAATGCTAGCGCAGGTCTATGCTGAGGGTTCGGTTGACAAGATGTTGAGCCATTAACCTGCCTATTCCGGATTTGAAGGGTACCAACTCCTCTAGGTCAACACCTTTCCTTTTGACAAGTGGTGAAAATCAACCATCAACACCAGACGAGTCAAGCAAGACCAATGAATCTGATCAACCGAGAACCTCTTGAACATCTGATAGTATGGTACAGACTGGACACTTTAAAAGCAAGCCTGGCACCTCCAATCGAAGTCAGAGACTCACCGAGTCGATGGAATGCACTCCAGGAGAATCCTTTCGAATTGGGTCTGACACAAACAGGCAGTCTGGTATTTCCTGGTAACAGGCTGAATGTGTCCTGCCTGGAATATCACCACAGTCTCAGACTGAAGAAAATCCACATGCAGATCTGCTGTCTGATATTTCTCAGCTTAAACAAGATGTGCACAGTGGAAACATGACAATGGGTGAAGCCCTACAAAGTGATGCAATAGGCACCATCCATACTGCTCTAGAAGACTGGCGTGCATCAATGCAAAGCTATGGTACTGCAAGATTGTGGCTACAATATCAAGATATGGTGCGCATTCTGAGATCTTTCATTCGTTCTGCTCGTTGGGGTTGCTGGCCTCTGTATTTGCAGTCTTTGCGTGAGATGCACCCTTGTCTTGCAACAAGAACAACTACACAAAGTCTTTGGCGTTGTTCATTCCACGTATGCTTGATCTAGAACAAACCCATCCAGATGTACGTAGGGCATTCATGAATGACCTCTTCCCGGTCAGAAGAAGTGACGATGCGTGGTCAGGAATTTTCACAGACCTTTTCATAGAGCAAGTTCTGATGGCCAGCATCAAGTCAACTGGGGGACTGACCCAAGGACGCAGATTCAGTGACAGCACTCGACTCCTCTTCCTGCTTTCAAGACCGATGTGTGCCAGCATAAGCCAGTCCATTTTCGCAATAGCTCGTTTATCTGTAGAAACACCTTATGGGCATCGTGAGTTAGCACCAACCCGGATACGTCGTGACATGAATGATATCCAGAAGATTCTACAAGTATTCCTAGAGCGTGGTGTATTCGAGAATTCAATGAAGGAGAGAACTGGTTTGGTTGCAAATGATCCGTGAATGCAGATCAGGCCCAAAGTATTGGAAAGCAGATTGTTAATTCCATGGCCAGACAAAGTGTTGAAGAAAACAAGTTTTCTCAGAAGAATCAAGTTAAACCCTGGCATTGGCTATTCATGTAAAAACGTCTTCTGGTGACCACATTGAAAAGGATTCACAGCGTGTATATCAGCGTCCCCTTCTCATGGGTTCCAATGGTGACATTCCACTTCCAGAACTCTTCCGACATGAGATGTGCTCTTTCCCACCATCACTCTTTCACAATCATGTGTTCATGGGATCGGGGATAAATCAGAAATCGTTCACCATCTCCTCAAACTTGTTCCAGAAAGCAGGGTCGTGACATCCTGTGCCACGAGTATGCAATACATCATTGATGGCGGTAATCTGCTCCACAAGTTCTCGTGGCCAAAAAAATGCAAGCTACTCAGAGATCTGTGAAATGTACGTCCGATGCATCAAGCAATCGTACCATCATGCTTTGGTTGTGTTTGATGGCTATAATGGATCAAGCACCAAAGATGAAGCCCATCGTCGCAGGATGGGGAATGATATGGGTGCTGAAGTGTCGGTTTTACCCTAAATGCATGTAACCATGACCAAGAAGAGCTTTCTCGCCAATCAAGCCAACAAGCAGGCTTTCATCAATCTACTGGCAGAGCATATGGCAAGAGCAGATATTGCCGTTGAACATGGTGAAGGTGATGCCGACTATAAGATATGCATGTCAGCATGTAATCATGCCAAAGAGAAGCCAACAGTTGTCGTTGCAGAAGATTCTTATGTGCTCCAACTACAAACACATCACATAAATATGGCTGACAAAGATCTGTACATGGTGACATCCAAACAAAGAATTTCTGTCATCGATCTGGCAAAGGGTCTCGATCCATTACTTTCCGAAGCCCTACTCTTTCTGCAGGCCTCCAGTGGGTGTGACACCACGTCTAGACCTTATGAGTTGACAAGGTGTCAGTACTCAAGAAGTATGTAAAACTGGAGCGTTGTGGCTCAATCTTCATGTCTCCGCTGTCATCTAAAGTGGAGATAGAAAAAGCTTGCGAAGATGCATTTTTGATCATCTATGGTTGCACAACATCTCAGAGCCCTGACTCAGCAAGAGTGGAGAAGTTTCAGCAGAAAGTTGCTACAGCTTCACAATACGTATCACCAGAGAAACTTCCACCAACATCTAATGCAGCCATTTCTATAGTCATCGTGCATACCATCAGGTGCA
Organism: Terebella lapidaria; assembly: GCA_949152475.1. Lineage (NCBI taxonomy): Eukaryota > Metazoa > Annelida > Polychaeta > Terebellida > Terebellidae > Terebella > Terebella lapidaria. Next base: position 33,877,320 of record OX424564.1, on the reverse strand, counting down.
GGCATGGTGTGGTAATGAGCTGCCAGCAGAAGAGTGGCGTTGAACTGCGACTCCTTCTGTCTTATATCCCATCAAAATATCTCAGCCATCAGCACCAGATCAACTGCTAAAAATAATGTGATGCAATTGTGGTGGACACACGAGCATGTACATGCCGCAAAAATGGGCTCCACTTCACTCCAGCTTGTGGCCAATGCAAAGGCATTACCTGTTTGAATGGCCCGCCAGTGGAGCTTGAAGAAAATGGGATGGAAAATGTAATTGATGATGGTGAAACAGGACTCCACATAAACAATGGCAAGTGACAGTCGTTTGGAAAGTTTTTTTTTGTTGTTGACAATTTTGATACATACCATTGTTCACTCCTTGGATAGTACGTCCATTCTGTTTTCATAACCTTGTACTTCCCTTTGGAAATAATCCACTTCTGCTGACAATTTTGATACATACTATTGTTAACTCCATGTGTGGTATTCTGTTTCACAACCTTGCACATCCCTTTGGAGATAATCCACTTCTGTGGACAATTTTGATACATACCATTGTTCACTCCATGTGTGGTATTCTGTTTCACAACCTTGTACTTCCCTTTGGAAATAATCCACTTCAGATTCTGTTGACAATTTTGATACTTACCATTGTTCACTCCATGTGTAGTATTCTGTTTCACCACCTAGCACATTATTATGGACTTCTTCTGTTGACAATATTTATACATACCATTGTTCACTCCTCGGATGGTATTCTGTTTTCATTACCTTGTTCACCCCTTTGCAAATGATACACTGAGACTTTTGATACATATTATTTGTTCACTCCATAAATAGCAATCTATTTTCTTAACAATGTACAACACTTCGGGAATAATATTGTATATTGTGCAAAATATTGTATTTTTCGTTGTTATTGGCATCATTAAAATCTCACTGTATTGGTGGTAATAGATTGATACTTACATTCATACCACTGATTCGGTGTCACTGCTGGCGGACGTTAAATCTGTCCCCGAGGATACCATCAACTCAGTAGCCTTCGGGCTTGTGATTAGGTACTTATGTACTTGTCATATATATGTTCCATTGGGTTTGTTTCAGATTTCTAAATTGTTTTCATAGGTTGTTGGGCAGTTGTATACTAATTCCATCAGGTGTACAGTAGAAACAACTACATTTAACACACTGTCTGCCCCTGATGACGCCAGTGTGTCTTTGGATAAACTATTTGGTCGGGCTTTGTTTCTATTGCAAAATATTGTATTCTTCGTTTTTATTGCCATCATTAAAATCTCACTGTATTGGTGGTAATAGATTGATACTTACATTCATACCACTGAGTCGGTGTCACTGCTGGCGGACGTTAAATCTGTCCACGAGGATACCATCAACTCAGTAGCCTTCGGGCTTGTGATTAGGTACTTATGTACTTGTCATATATCTGTTCCATTGGGTTTGTTTCGGATTTCCAAATTGTTTTCTTAGGTTGTTGGGCAGTTGTATACTAATTCCATCAGGTGTACAGTAGAAACAACTACATTTAACACACTGTCTGCCCCTGATGACGCCAGTGTGTCTTTGGATAAACTATTTGGTCGGGCTTTGTTTCTATTGCAAAATTATGTATTTTTCGTTGTTATTGGCATCATTAAAATCTCACTGTATTGGTGGTTATAGATTGATACTTACATTCATACCACTGAGTCGGTGTCACTGCTGGCGGACGTTAAATCTGTCCCCGAGGATACAATCAACTCAGTAGCCTTCGGGCTTGTGATTAGGTACTTATGTACTTGTCATATATCTGTTCCGTTGGGTTTGTTTCGGATTTCTAAATTGTTTTCATAGGTTGTTGGGCAGTTGTATACTAATTCCATCAGGTGTACAGTAGAAACAACTACATTTAACACACTGTCTGCCCCTGATGACGCCAATGTGTCTTTGGATAAACTATTTGGTCGGGCTTTGTTTCTATTGCAAAATATTGTATTTTTCGTTGTTATTGGCATCATTAAAATCTCACTGTATTGGTGGTAATAGATTGATACTTACATCCACTTCTGTTGAATATTCTGATACATGTCAAGTGTTTACAAACATACACACTTACATCCACTTCTGTTGAATATTCTGATACATGTCAAGTGTTTACAAACATACACTCAAGATTAGAGTAGATGGTTCAAACAATTATTAAAGACGACGGACAGTAAAAAAATTTTCTTGCACAAATATACTGCTTATGTTCATATGATATGCTACGAAATTTTGTACGAATTCCATCGATATAATGCGCGTCTGGCACGATCAAAATGCTATTCACAGTGTCCCAGCCATGCCGTGTGTTTCAGGTAAAAGAATCGTGACGTCACGATAGGTCATTACGTTTTCCATCCCGCTGTATAGATACCTGTACGTTTTCCGCGGCTGCTATGATCACCGCGGTGAGGTCAAAGAATTTTCATGCGATGAGATGGCGTTCATAAAATATTTGCGACACACCCATTTTTGGGCAGAAGGATATGAAAATTTGCCACCATGTTCAGGAGAGTATATAGATGACACTGTTATCATGGTTATGGTGAAATATATTGTTAACCTGAAAAATATGCACAGTCCATGCCCTAACATGGTCTCTAATCGGAAAATATTTCAAGAGGGGTGATGAGTTATAACCCACAGGTAAATATGTGCTCATCAGAATTTCCTCAAAATTTGTCTGATTATCAAGTGATATGTGTAGATTGAAATCGTTGAATAAAAATTGGGGATCACCGCGTTGGATTTGTTGCAAAACACTTTCGAAAGAGTTTAGCTATCCTTCGAAATCCGCCATATTATTAATTTAAAATTGAATTAACAGCCCCAGAAAAGAATCCATACGGTAAAAACTCATAAAGTTTAGTATACATGTCCAGTGGATTGTACACATGTAAAAAATGAAAAAAAAATTGGGGATTACTGCGGCAGAATTTTCGCAATCTGCATTTGAATGTTGTATGTCGGACTAGGATCGTGCGCCCGTTTGCCACCAAAACGTCAGAGGTTTACCTATCGTGACGTCACATCATTCGCTGGAAGCTTCTTGAAGGGAGTCTCCACTACAGAGCGCCCACAGGGCAACAGGATGCATATTCATTGAAAATATTGTTGCTATCATTTATAACTCATACGACTCTATCATATAAGGAAAAAATCTTGAATATTATTTTTTCACCGTCCGTCGCCTTTAAGGCTCAATTTGGGTCTTAATTTTGAGTTTTCACGGATTTGAATGACAATACTGCATCCTATCTCATCCAACATCTGTTTAAATGAAAGAACAAATTAGATTTAGTAGGATTCGACACGTTATTTGTGTTCCTATGTTTATTTTCAACGAAGTTATGGCTATTTTAATACTTTGAGAATGAGTTTTGGACCAAGTTTTGGCCAAAATGGCCCACTTCGAGCGATTCAAGGGCAACTGCACAGGGGCTTAACTCACAGGGGTATATATGAGGAGTGTTATGCATCAATAAGAAAAAAAGTTACTGAACAGATTTTGAGAAAACGGCCATCAGATTCCAAAATTGGCCGTTTTCCGTAAAAAATGGCGGCCATTTTTGAATAGTTGCGAAAATAAAAATCTAAAAAATACCGCCTCGAAATATTTTTAGGCATTTTGTGCAAAATTTCAGAGATTTGATCGGAAACTTTAAAGATAAAGTTGTAGACAGACGACGGACGACGACGACGGACGCAACGCCACACCAATAGGTTACTGGACCAAAGGTTCGGTAACCTAAAAAAACTCACTGGATATAATACATCAATCACAATTTTGTCACAATTCCATTTTTTTGTCGATGGATGAGTGATCATCTGGAATATATAACTACAAACACGAGTGCTTCCTCTAGACGAGTTGTTCGCCTGCATTCCGAAACATCTCAAGCTGATGATCACCACAGATCACCACAGATCTACGTTGCGAACTGTATGTAAGTCTGATATCTGGACTTTCACATGTGCACAGAACTGCTGTCTACAATTGCTATGCAAATCAAACAGGTATCAGATGAACTACCAAGCCTTTCAACCAGATAACCTCAATAAAACAACTGATATTGTGAACTCGTTTCGCAATAACTAAACTACATGTATTGTCTCTGTCGCCGATTTTCACTTGGATGGAGCTTGCCTATGTGTATTAGGACGATTATTGCCCATAATTCTTGTCCAGTGTTATCATTGGCAACCTGTGACTTTAGTGACACATTATACAAAGGACCATGGTAAGTAAATCCCTTGTGTAGAATATTTATGACAGTTAGCGGCCCGAAACCCTCCCTTACACTTTATCCCACTCGAGATACACGGCACAGATTCATCACATGACTTCGTACTCACGAGAACCGACGCACACCGTCCAAGACATGTAAACAGCTCCATAAATGACGTCATGTAGAATACACCACCAATCACAACATTTCCAGACACCTAACCACGCCCACACAGACATTACCTCACATTCAGCAAATCACATGAGCTCCTGTTCCACGACGCGGGAAAAACCAGACACCCATGAAAAAGTCCTCGCGCTTTTCGGAGTCGAGTAGAGAGATTTTGGAGGGAACATATGTAACTCTAATATACTGAAGAAATTGTGTGTAGATTTATAGAGAAATATCTGTGATATATCATTCCACGTGTCGGACTATTAATCGGACTATTTCGGGAAGTGTGTATGAGGCCGTGATCGTGCCATCGGACTTATCATCCCAATAAACTTGGATTAATCGAATTCGGACTGGTTTGTGATATTTCAAGCACAACGCTACGAACACTATACGCTAGTAAAAGGGCAGATCGGACCCTGAAGAATCCCGATTTTGTAACACTTGTTAAATATTTGCTACTTCATTGCATTGTGATTTTGTGACCTAATCTCTGAGAATGGCTTCTGAGGCCTTTGTCTTCTCGAATTTTCTTAGTAAAGAAAACCCAAGGAAAAGTATGGATGGATATAAGATTGTATATAACTTCAGTGGGTTTTTTTTCTGTAAAAATTTTTGGGTGTGTAAAATGGAAAATTTATTGTTGCTTATATTTTTGTGGTCTTGAGTTTGACGTGAGATGACCTTGACTGGTAAACCCGAAGGTCATATCTGACCTGAAGTATGTAAATCGGACTGTGCATACAAAGCGGCTGTAGATAGAGGTTGGGTTTGTATAAATCACAGAGAGGGGCATTTGCCGGGGGACCCTTTGGGTCTAGAAGCTATTGACTGAGAGGGCTTTGAGCATAGAGGCTTTTGACCAGGACTGCTTCGTACCTAGAGGCTTTTGACCAGGAGGGCTTTCGGTCCAGAGGATTTTGACCAGGAAGGCTTTGATCCTAGAGGCTTTTGATCAGAAGGGGTTTAGGACTACAGGCTTTTGACGAACAGGGCTTTCAGTGTAGAGGCCTTTGACCAGGAAGGTATTGGACGTAGATGCTTTTTGTCCAGGAGGGATTTGGGACAAGAAGCTTTTGACCAAGAGCGCTTCCGGTCTAGAGGATTTTGACCAGGAGGGCTTTGGGCCTAGAGACTTTTGAGTAGGAATTCTTTAGGCCTAGAGGCTTTTGATCAGGAAGGATTTGTACCTAGTGGCTTTTGAAAAGGAGGGCTTTCGGTCTAGAGGCCATTGACCAGGAGGGCTTTGGACCTAGAGGCTTATGACTCGGAGGGCTTTCGGTCTAGACGCTTTTGACCAGAATTAAAACCTCCTGTTATCGTTGGACACGCTCACACTTGTCTCGAATAACATCGAATGGTTGCTTCAATTCAAATAAGGGAAATTGTTCTGAATGATACATGATATTTTCTACATAGTGCAGTATACCAACACATCTTGGAAGGAGTGGGATATGCTTTGCCACTATGCCACAGAAGTTGGTGCAGGATTGAACATTACGGTACATGAACAGTCAGGCACAGTACAAAAATCGGTTTATTATTGCATCATGACATTCCCAATATGGATTATGAAGTGGGATAGACGAATAGAGTCCTCTGTCATTATATTTTCACATGTGTGGCTTGGGAGCAAACTAAAAATAATTGTATTTTTTTCGTATTGGTGGACTGGTGTTGGCCCCGTCAGATACGACAGTGACAAATGAATTATTCACATCTGCATTACCGTTTTCATCTCAGGCCAGGAACAATCTTTCTCTTTGTCTGGACTATCATGTATAGCTCTCAGCGAATCTAAATTCATCATATGGTGTGTAAACCGCATCCAGTTGTGTGGATATACATGTTTCTATGTATCAAACGTGCATCCCAAAATCGACAGTTCCCGCCGGTATTTACGCGGTCACTTCCAGTCATTGGCTGATCTGAATTTGTTGTCCTTGGCTGATAATCCCCTTGGATATCCCATAATTACAAGTAAATGACCACCCAGAAGAGGCTTGCTCACACCAACATCCCCAAAACAATGTTTCGCTTCTATAATTATCTCCCTCGAGGCCAGGCGACGCTGCGTCTGTATGTAGACAAAAGGACACCATGCCCATCCAAAGATGTGCGTGAGAAAGATTATCATTTGTGTGTTTGAGGTGAACAAGCATGAACAGGAACGACAAAACCGTGAAAATATCTCCCATGCCAAATTCAAGACACCAAGGTACGAGGGTATGATATACAACATCTATTCAGTCGGGCCTAAGTATTCTCAAACAGAAATATGTTCACAGTTCCTCACATGAGTTTTATCAAACCCTTTTCGTATATGTTCAGAGACAGTTCGTCGCGTTTGGACAAGGCGGTGTGTCATTGAATATATATATTTCTGACTTACTTCAGAATCACAACATGTCTCATCGGTTGTTGAACTTTTCAGGTTCCACCACCTACATGTACTCACAGTGTTCAAGGACGACTTTTTCCATGTTCTGTTTGTGTTTAGCATTATCAATCCGAGCACATTTTCTGGATTCGGTAGTCCATTGATAAAGAGTAACTCAAGGTCCCTTGAGAGGCAACAGGGTTAATTATCTTGAAATTGCTGGTGATCGAGTTCGCCACTGAACTGGCTCTTGCGGTAATAAAGTATCATATAACACATACAACCATTCCCGTATACTCGCCATTATAAGGCAATCCCATTGCCAAACTTAAGTATTGGTACTATTCGATTCAATTTCTTTTCAATAACACATATCGGCAAAAACCCATCCAGTGCTGGAGCGTACAGAGCAAACACCGAAGTTAGCCGACTATAATTTGGACATGTTCGGAAACGTATTGGGCACAGTACTTTCCGAATACATCATGCGGCACATGTGCCAAAATATTTCTTTTTTAGAAGTCTATTTAGTTGTTTTTTCTCCTTGAATTCCAGCTTCAAGATGAAAGGTAAACTAATCCTCGATCAGCAAAAAAAATACATATATTACGGTGCCCCTGATAAGACATGATGAAAAAAACCCTACTTTGTTTGCACGAAGTACTACATCGTTCACATGAAGTACTAAGTCGTTTGGACGAAGTACTAAGTCGTTTGCACGAAGTACTAAGTCGTTTGCATGAAGTACTACAGCGTTCACACGAAGTACTAAGTCGTTTGAACGAAGTACTAAGTCGTTCGCACGATGTAATATTACATAGTTGACAAACCCATCTACATCATCTTACCCCATTAAATAACAAGCGCTACATGGCGCTCCACATGGTGCTCCAAATTTGGTGCCTTATATCTCCATCAGCACCATATGGCGCTCTAAATCATCCATGCTTCCCCTGGCAAATATGTCATTTTAACATAAAATATTCCTGATCAATTAGATATAACTGAATACAATCTTCTACTATTATTTAAAGGTAAATTTATCTGCATCGATGGACTATTCATTATTCTATTAAGATTTCTATTATTCTAATAAATGTGAATAAGGGTATCCAGATTTAGGACATGGGGAGGACCATGAAAATTGACGATGGTACTGTAATTAAAGGGTTAATTGGTAACATCATGATCAATCATTTCATTTGCTTATTACTATGTTCGAATACTATGTATGGATATGTGAATGACTTATCATTTCGTGCGAACAACATAGTTCTTCATGCGAACGATTTATTACTTCGTGCGAACGAAGTAGTACTTTGTGCAAACGAAGTAGTACTTCGTGCAAACGAAGTAGGTTTTTTTTCATCATGTCCTATCAGGGGCACCGTATATGTACATGCTGACCAGAAAATCTAAAACGTTAATATAGTGGCATAGCATATTTGTATATTCGTCATGGATAAATTTGATAGCATATACTCAATGATAGAAAACCGCTATTTCCTCAGAATAGGCACTCCTGACAATGCAGTGAAGTTTGGACATGCCGCAAAGTATGCACGATGTGAACGAGTTGTTTACATCTGTGCTAACAGGAACAAATACATGAGTTTCCATATATTGTCCTTATCTGCAACCCAAGAAAATTAAATCGAATAATTTTGGGTTTCATCACTATAGGACACGATACATATTCGAGTTACAAGCTATTACACCACATTTTCCTGTATTTTTGCATCATTACACGGGGCACTGTTCTGAGCGACCGACTCCAAAAATTAGATTCGATTCCCAATGTGAATTTTGGACACATTTGTGTGCGCAGTGATAATGTTGCACTGTCCCGCAGCTTTAAATGAGATTCAAACGGAAACAAAGAACCGATCATGTCACTTTGATACAGCTATAATAACACACTTACAACATATTATTATCATTAAATTATCACCAAAACAATTTTGTCAAAATGCTTTACCTATTTCCTCATGTTGTGCTGGATTGGTACACTCATTTCAAAATTTGCCTAACCTAGATATCAACACTATTTTTGTATTCTACGTATAGGATAGGGCCCCAGGCTGAGGATCTATTGCAGATAGGAACCCGACGGCGAAGCCGGAGGGTCCTATCTGCAATAGATCCGAAGCCGTGGGCCCTATCCGACATAGTTCAGGATTCCCCCAATGATACATTTCACAAACAGAGTTTGGAATATCTGCTCCACCTATCAAATACGTTTTTAATAAAATTAATTTTGTATATTCATGATATACAATTTCTCCTATAACCGAAAGCCATGCATATATTTGTTGCATGCAATCCCTGAGTTCTCAAGCGTACCATTGTCAACAATATTATTCCGAGCACTAGATGTCAACCCAGTCTATATGCGAGTCATACAACTAAACGTGGTCACACTTGAATGAACTCAGTGGCTAACATGTGAACGGGTATAAACAAACCAATATCAATATGTCATGTCATGTATCACAGTATCGACACCATTTACATATTTGGTATCCTGGCTATGACAGACGAATTTATAGTGAGTATCAGTACCGTAACACTTTTGGTTAAAGCCCTGGCTGTGTACTGTCCCTGTACATGAAATATTTGACGTGTTTTGCATATATTCCTCACTGACTGGAGGACAGATAATTGTGTTCCATTCTCGGATCGTAGATGAGGCAAGCCATTCTAATGGGACAATCTTGTTGTCAATGCGATCATCCAGTTCAAAATGAATCGCCACTACATTTCATTTTCGTGTGCTGCCACCTGTCGCCATATGTTGGTGTTATTCAATATGAACACCATCAACATTGCATGACCTGGTATATACATAGTCCGGCACAGCGTGCAGTCTATAACGTCATCCGGATTAAATTTCGGCAATGATGAAACGACACAAGTGAACAAACATGTGTAGTTTTTGGCATACACTGTTTGTACTCTCGTAGTCTTTCCTATTTTTATACTTCTTTCAGGTTCCTATCTAGATAGGAACCTCCCTGAGAGGTTCCTATTAAAAATAGGGACTTGGCCATGACAAAAGAATCATGAACTATAATGTGTTTTCAACCACAAACCACGTCGGGCGCACTGTGTTCCCGTTTACAGGTCTGTGATTTCTGGCTATGAAATCCACATGGCTCTGACTACGATATTAAGAGTATTCCTCAGATTTGACCACTACAGTATACTGAACTTGTAAACTTCGTCCATGGATACGGTCATGGAATTTTAAGTTTTTCTGTTTGTCGGTATCCGTTTATTCTTTTGCATGCACAACAAAAGACATGCGTCTGCTAACCCTGGACCAATAATATCTTGATGATGACTTAGCAGGATTATTTTAGTTTTACAGCTCAATCATTATCATGCTATATGAGCCAGGAAGGAAGCGGGGAATACACATTATGACACGCAAACGGGTTTGAGATGGCGTGAGACCCTATCCTTGGACATCATTTGATATGCGTGGTGCTTGGCTTCACTATCACACAGATAAATTGGCTTCTGAAGTTCTGATAATGTAATGGTTGATTTTCCGCTTGCAAAATTCCCGCAATCTACCGAAGCAATTATCGAGGTAGAAAAGTAGTTTTGGTTCCATCAGATATATGACAGTCACAACTAAATTATTCACACCTGTATTAGTTTCATCATTTGCCGGTAAAGGTATGAAATGTCAAAATAAGCAGACACAATCTTTCTATTTGGTGGAATAATTTCCGTGCTTTTAACACATCTACATTCATCACGTTGTAAACCACACCAAGTGTGGATATTTAACTATTGTAACACGGTGACGTCACATCGCTCTCAGGATTCTAGTCATTTCAAAAGGTGTTAACAATCGGCCCTAGGGACTATACAAGATTTGCTTTATATTTGAGGAGCGACGGTATTCAGGAATGTTTGCTTCCTTACAATCATTTACTATGTAATAGAAATAATGTATATTTGTTGTAATTATCTACAAAATAAACTTTTCAGGACGAGTGACAATATTGCATTGTTTCGAATGCTGAATCGTTTTATTGATCACGATTTAGCATGATCATCTAGTCAGGACGAGCCTGACATTTTCTCACACATGACAACAAACAACGGCCAAAGTCATTATTCCACTCCTTTTAAAAATTATTATTAGCAAACAACCTCTGGCCTAATCTGCGAAAGCTGCATCACTATTAATTTTGGTTATATATTAATACGCCATTTAATAGTTACCATAATATCGAATACATTGACTAGTATGTGGGTTTACATTCTGGTCACACCGTGGTAAAACTGTAAGTCAGTAACAGAATAATAGTTGTTGAGAGAGAATTAACTGGTGAAAAATGATGAATTCTCTACACAAATAACTTTCTGATATCAGTATTTCAATACGAAATTTGTACATATGTATGCTAGATATGTATACCCTATGACAGAAAGAAAAACACAAGATACTGCAATACATATGTTTTATTTGAACAGTCACTTTCGAGGGATTTAACACAAGAACAACAACGTGGAAACATGTACGTGATAACTCCTCCCGAAACACCCAGTATTTTACCCGTCCACGCTCAAAGTGACGATATCATAAGTGACAAAACATTATTATATGATTTGGGTTGTTTTCATTTGATAATACCACTCCGTATATTCCATATAGATGGCCGTATCCCAAACCCGTGTGATAAAAACCATATCACATGATATGGTTTTTTTCCATGGCTACGAAAAACGATATCAAATGACTTTTCGGCGTAGAACTAGAAGCGTCATCTGACGAATGTTTGTGTGTGAAACAAACGAATAGACGTGGAATCAATACCCAGTATCAAGTATTCCGAGCAAACAAAACAGGGTCCGTTATCCAATCTCATAGTCCGGGGACAGAAAGTCATATCAGGCATACGAAGTGAGAGAAAACAAAAATGACAGGGAAACTCGAATGTTTCACTGTAAACACATGCAGCTGAAGTGGGTGCTGAGATAAAATGTTCTCATTTACTTAATTAAATGCCAATTTTGCCTATGTGTCTACCATCAACTCAGTAGCCTTTTGGCTTGTGATTAGGTACTAATGTACTTGTCATATATCTATTCCATGGGATTAGTTTCGGATTTCTAAATTATTTTCATAGGTTGTTGGGCAGTTGTATACTAATTCCATCAGGTGTACAGTAGAAACAACTACATTTCACACACTGTCTGCCCCTGATGACGCCAGTGTGTCTTTTGATAAAGTATTTGGTCGGGCTTTGTTTCTATTGCAAAATGTTGTGTTTTACGTTTGTTATTGGATTCATCAAAATTTGGCTGTATTGGTGGTAATAGATTGATACTTACATTGATTCAATCCAATAATCAAAATCATATCCACCAATCAATAGGCTAACGAAAGTTAAGACTTTAGAGTGCATTACTTGGAGTCAATTTAATAGGGCCCCGATCGACGAGTCGAAAATTTCTTCCCCGGGTACCATTATGGGCTGACCTGACCTGACCCCACCTGTCTCGGGTAACCCGTTCAAATATCAGAGTTTGAACGGGACTCACAGGAGCAATTTGTAACACACTCATGTAAACGCCAGTCATCGATCTTTGACACATATTAGCCTATAACCCGCCCCAAATTCGGGTACCCGTCGACTCGTCCGGGCCCTAAATTTAATGTATTTATATTTATATGTAAATAGGAAAACATTTTCACTCAAATAGCTAACAGAGAAGTCACAGACAGCCCTAGTGGTGTGCCCTTTAAAAACCTTGTTGAGAGACCAAGTATGGAGGTGATCCTAGCGTGGAGTTAGGGCAGCGGCTTTAATACCAGCAGCTGAGATGACAGAAGGAGATTTCGAAGGTAGCCTGGCCGATGTTATGAATTAGTAGTAGGCTGTAGTTTCATCAGTATTTCCAATATGGTAGAGGTTAGAATAGAGAGGTAGAGAATAGACCTATACTTCCACCAAACTATGGAAAAAGGCACAGCTCATTAGAATCTTTATTTAGTTGTTATTATGTCCCCCGGAGGGGGGACATATAGTTTTTGTACGGGTTTCCGTGCGCCGTGAGCCGTGCGCCGTCCCAGAAACGACGTCACGCACTTTATTCCGAAACGTACGAAGATATCATCTCAAAACTTTTTGTACACATACATATGCCCTTGAGGTAGGTTGCTATTGAATTTCAGCCGGATCAGGAAAACAAGATGGCCGCCATAAAAAATTCAGGAAAACGACGTCACGTACTTTATTCCGAAACGTACCAAGATATCATCACGAAACTTTTTGTACACATACATGGGGACCTGTGGTAGGTTGCTATTGAATAATCAGAAAAGCAAGATGGCCGCCACAAAAAAAAAAAATATTTTGTTCGGGAAAAAGACGTCACACACTTTATTCATAAACGTAACAAGAAACTATAACGAAACTTTTTGTACTCTTACATCGGGCCCTGTGGTAGGTTGGTATTGAATTTCAGCCTTATCGGAAAAACAAGATGGCCGCCAAAAAAAAACATTATTTTTTTCACGGAAAACGACGTCATGCACTTTATTCCGAAATGTACCAAGATATCATCACAAAACTTTTTGTACACATACATCGGGCCCTGAGGTAGGTTGCTATTGAATTTCAGCCGTATCGGAAAAACAAGATGGCCGCCAAACATTTTTTTTTGGGGGGGGGGGGGTATCACGACGTCACGCACTTCATTCCGAAACGTACCAAGATATCATCACGATACTTTTTGTACACATACATCAGGCCCTGTGGTAGGTTGCTGTTGAATTTCAGCTAAATTGGAAAAACAAGATGGCCGCCACAAAAAAAATTTTGGAAAACGACGTCACGCACTTTATCCCGAAACGTACCTAAGATATCATCACACAACTTTTCGTACACATACATTGGCCTTGAGGTAGGTAGCTTTTGAATTTCAGCTGTATCGGAAAAACAAAATGGCCGCCAAAAAAACATCATTTTTTTTGGCGGCCATTCGAGACCAGATAATACATGTGACATACCTTCAGGACACTTGCAGAAAGGATAGTTGGTGAACGAGGAGCCTGGAGCCTTTTGGGCTCTCGACATAACATCTCTTGCAGCCAGGGTCTGTTCAGCCAGGTCTTCTTCTCCTCTACAGAGCCCAGTAGAAACAACTATAATTACGCACTGTCTGCCCCTGATGATGCCAGTGTGGCTTCAGATATTAATGTTTGGTCGGGCTTTGTTTCTATTCTGAAAGTTGTTGATATTAAGTTTTTTATTGGCATCATCAAAATTTGGTTATCAACGGTAATAGGTTGATACATACACCTCTAGCATCAAACGTTGCCGGAACTTTGTTGATGTTTTCTGCCGATGTCAGTTTCAATAACAGAAGTACGGTGTAACCTTTCGTTACGAATTGGAATTGTTGTGAAAACAAACACATATTTGAGTACCAATTCGATGTAGTATAATAGAGGAACCCATAATGCTATTAATCATTGTTCGAACTTGTTAATTTCCAAAGTGCTAACAATGACATCAACAGGTATATTAACCTGGATAAAATGCCATACGTGCTGGAAATTATCCATCACGTTAGACGCTAACGTTGTATGGCGGACTTTTTCATTATACAGCGTTCGCTCGTCCCACTGAAGAATGTGTCCATTGTGTCCTGAATCAATTTCAAAGTAATCAAGATAAATTACACATAAATTATGTATCAATATCACCATCTCAAAATACAACGATAAAGTATTGCGTGTGTATATACATCAGGCCTCCTTCATGAAATTCCTGGGGATTCTCGACAAAACAGTCAAGCTTGTTCCTCCTGGTGTTTTCTCCTACCCGGGCTCTCTTGGCGTGAGTGGTTTTCTCCACGCTTAGCTGGTCGCCGTTGACCACAACTCGTTGGGGTGTACCCCCCTCGGGGACATACTGCAGGAGGTGGTTGAGCACCTCAATTACCCCTGATGTAGATGACTGGTTGGCCGAAAGCGCGCCCAGGTTAATGACGTTTGACTGGTTCCCCATCCCCTCTGACATGGCGTGACGTTGGTGGGGACGAAGATGTTTCCTGAGGTTAGCCAACCATGGCACGTTGTCCACAAGGATGTTGGAGACAACATGTACCATGGTTCTCTTTATCATGTCCCAGTCATCAGCCTTAGGAGAAAAGCAACCCATAAATATGCTATAAATATATATAAAGGTATGTTCCTTATATTACTGATACATTACTGGGTTTTTTTCATTAGATCATGTACATGACATTAGGCTCACAGTTGTCAGGAAAGCCACGGCGGGCAGGTCGACCGCTGTAGTGGTGAGCGTGTCGTACAGTTGAAGGCTCTTTGTCCTGTGCTCCTCGGAGTAACACCAGGACATCATAAGGAAATCGTTGCCTCGCTCGGAACCCTGGTGTTTCACACGGACATTCTTTTCTTTTGCGTGTTATCGAAACCTAAGCTGTAACCCCTGCAACAAAAATATTTACACGACCGAAAGTTATCAAAGCATTGTATTAGTGCAATGTATGTTTGTGTGAGTTGTTGTATGTACAATTTCCTGGGAGTAGGTGGCTGGGTGTATGACCATGTACCAGTACGAGAAACTCACACTTGTTTCTTGGAAGAAGCATCATCTCTGAACGAGAGCCTCCGTCTACTTCTTCCCGAAGTATCCTGCATCTCGTCATCGGGCACACATTCCTGCAAAAGCAACATTTCACACATTTATGTACATGTGACCCATTTTCAGTATTTTTAGACCATAGTTTTATTATTATAAGTTTAAAATGCTGATTAACAACCTTGGAGCGATCTCTCCATGAGCGAACATCTCTGTCACTCTCAGCTACCAGTCGGTCCACATGACCTCTCACGGCGTCGATCCCCTGTGTTAAATTTAAAGCATTGAGAGACTTGAAAGCATTTTGGGTGGTGCCCTGCGTCCACAAGAACAAGCTCAGTAGCTGAGGATAAAACGTGAAGCGAAGCGGCTGGACTGAGGTCAGAGTGATTGACAGGATGGTGCCTCGACGCTGCTCCACACAAGACAGCATTTCCTCTTCGTTCATGGGCCTAGTATACAAGAAAAAAAACTCGGATTACGTATGGTCATCAGGAATTGGTGCTGTGTCATCAACCGGTTCTGCGTCATTGAGAGTTGTTTCTGTGTCATTGAGAGACCATCACTGACGCCCGAAAGCAAGACCTAAAAGGAGGCTTTCCCATTCTCCTGTGTCAAATTCAATCCCCATTCCCCTGTGCCAGGCAGTGGAGGATCTCGAGGGAAAGTTGGTCAAGATCCCCTCCCCCCATATGCATATGCATCACAGCTTCCGTAGGCGGATTCAGGCCTCCCACCCGAAAGAAATATAGTGTCGAAATATGTTTGAGAAAGGTTTAATCATATAGTGATTAGTACTCAGGAAAACTCAGGACCCCCGGGTCAAATGTACAACTTTCCTTTCACAATATTTACAAACTCTTCAAAAGAGTCATCAATGGATTTTGACGTGCATGTTTACCGAGGAGAGGCCACTAAATCAATACAGATCATACATGCTCAGTTCTTCTCTATTTCTTTACAGTCATTGTGAGTCGGTGCCCGATGTGGGGTTATTGGCGGGGCACGGTTCAGTTCCAGGAGAAAATCTTGGGATGTGTAGAACTCATATGATTTCTGAGGTGTATTTCACACCTGTATTCGTGCAGTTTTTATAATAATATGGAGTATATGGCATTAGCAGCGTGCACTGCAAACACGTCAAGCACACTTTGGCCCTTCCCCTGGAAAATTTGGCGACTTGGAGTATATCAGATGATTTTAAGGAGAATTTTACAATTGTATGCCCGTTTCAGTATTTGGAGTATATCAAAAATTAACAAATGTACGGGACGGAACATTTTCCCCTGCCTTCGCACCCCCTCTTCTGGTGCCAGGGGGCATATACCCCTTGCACCCTCCCTCGCGCCGCCACTGGTGCTAGATAATTACTAATATAAGATGTGATGCCTCGTCATGCCTAGATTTAATATCAGGTCCCGCTTTTGGCCTTAATATTTTTGAGCGAACCTTTCTGGAAAATTGTACTGAACTGTGTACAAATATTTCAAGAGGGTTCAGAAAGAAATCTTGAGATTTTTTTATTTTGAAGCCGATAATTTATTGGCTTGGTTTTTACGTCCGTTGTCGATCCGTCCGTCAGCTTTTCAAAATCAAATATAATCTGAAATTTGGCACAAGAAATGCCTGAAAACATCCACAATAGATGTGTCTGTATTCCTTTCACATTTTCCAAGATGACGGCCATTATTTACGAACAATGAAGTTTTGGATTTTGGTGACCATTTTCTCAAAATCTGTTCAGTAACATTTCTTCAAATATTCCAAAACAAAACAAATGTCATCCAGGGTGAAAAAATATAGGAATAAAAAAATTTAAGCCAGAAATGTATCCCTAGAACTTATGGAATGCTTGAAGATAGTGTTTTCATCTATCAGCACTTTCAACTGGGAAATGGTGATTTGTGTGCTGACCTCGAATTTAACCTCAGAAGCCATTTTGTCGAAAAAACATTTTACTTTCTAATGTAAGTATCAATCTATTACCACCAATACAGTCAGATTTTGATGATGCCAATAACAAACGTAAAATACAACATTTTGCAATAGACACAAAACCCGACTAAATAGTTTATCCAAAGACATACTTGCGTCATCAGGGGCAGACAGTGTGTTAAATGTAGTTGTTTTACTGTACACCTGATGGAATTGGTATACAACTGCCCAACAACCTATGAAAATAATTTAGAAATTCTAAATAGTTACTAATAGTTTGTTGAAACTTCAAGAAAGGTTCGTCATTGTCCCTGCAGATAAAGCTTCTAATAATGTTGTTTTTGTTTGTAAAGCATACTATATACAGTGTCTGTTTGACGAACTGGGTATTGCCAACAATACTAATTCCAATAGTACATACCAAGCCATTACCGTGCCCAAACATGATATCTTATCAAATCATGTGTCTGTATTGCATTCGTTTGGTATTACTACCTCATGTAAAGATTCTAATCTACCAAACTTATATTGGATCCCAAAGTTGCACAAAAATCCACACAAACAAAGATATATTTCAGGTTCAGCGTCATGTTCTACCAAAGCCCTTCTAAAATATTAACTGTTATATTGTCTAAAATTAAACAGGGTCTCCAAAAGTACTCTGAAACCATCTATTCTAGAAGTGGTATAAACCAAATGTGGATATTAAAAAATTCCAAATCTTTATTGGAATATCTACATGCTCACACACTTTCAAAAGTAACGTCTATCAAAACATTTGATTTCTCCACTTTGTACACAACTATACCTCATTCTGAACTGAAGTCTCAGCTTAAAAAACTAATCAATAATTCATTTTTCTCTAAAAAGGGACAACGTCGGTACCACTATATTGTAGTTAAATATAATACCGCTTATTTTGTTAAAGGCGACTCTGATGCCCCATACAAATTTACTGAAATAGATGTGGTAAATATGGTTAATTTTCTGATTGATAATATTTTTGTGGAATTTGGTGGTCGAATATTTCAACAAACTATTGGTATTCCCATGGGTACAAACTGTGCACCATTATTGGCAGACCTGTTTTTATACTCATATGAATCAGATTTTATCCAACATTTACAACGAGGAGGTTCTAAGAAACTAACATGTAATTTTAATTTCACTTTCCGATACATAGATGATGTATTGTCGCTAAATAATCCCAAGTTTGGTGATTAAAAAATGCTCACTCTTTCCGGAACACCTGATTTCACCTCCTAATGGCGATTTTTGGGGGTTCATGAGTTTCCCTGTCATTTTTGTTTTCTCTCACTTCGTATGCCTGATATGACTTTCTGTCCCCGGACTATGAGATTGGATAACGGACCCTGTTTTGTTTGCTCGGAATACTTAATACTGGGTATTGATTCCACGTCTATTTGGATGTCATATATCCTAAGGAACTTGAAATTAAGGACATACAGAAGCCGCTAATTTTTCCAACTATCTAGACCTGAGGTTGGAGATTGATAATGATTCTAACCTGTCAACTAGATTATATGACAAACGTGATGATTTCAATTTTTCCATAGTCAATTTCCCTTTTCTAAGCAGCAACATTCCTATGTCACCGGCATATGGTGTGTTTGTTTCTCAACTTATACGCTATTCCAGAGCTAGTTGCAAATATGAGGACTTTATCTATCGAAGTACCCAGCTAGTCTCTAAACTGCTGCGACAAGGATATGTTTTACCAAGACTTATAGCTGCGTTTAAGAAATTCTATGGACGTTATCATGATCTGGTTGATAAATACAGCAAATCCATGTCTGCCATGCAACTAGATCTATTTTCATGTTAATTTTGGGGAATTCATGACGGGTGCCACTAGTGGGGCAGGAAATGCTCACTCTTTCCGGAACACCTGATTTCACCTCCTAATGGCCATTTTTGGGGGCTCATGAGTTTCCCTGTCATTTTTGTTTTCTCTCACTTCGTTTGCCTGATATGACTTTCTGTCCCCGGAGATTGGATAACGGACCCTGTTTTGTTTGCTCGGAATACTTAATACTGGGTATTGATTCCACGTCTATTCGAAACAAACCTCATTGAACAGATATATGACAAGTACATAAATACCTGATCACAAGCCAGAAGGCTACTGAGTTGATGGTATCCTCGGGGACTGATTTATCGTCCGCCAGCAGTGACACCGACTCCGTGGTATGAGTGTTAATTTGTAGCCAAATTTGTTTGTTTCATCAGCCACCTAGGTTAGGTGGCACCTACACAAATAATTAATTTCATATTGTGTGAATGTAATTCTTTGAAGTCAATTGTGGGTTGTTACCGTTGATGGGCAATTCAACCCCAGAATTTCATGTTCCTATGACACCTCTATGATTAGATGAGAGCTCAATGACGCCCGAGAGACCTGAAAAACCTGAAGGTGATTGTATGAGAATGTTTGCATTCATCTCTCGAAACTCTGAATCGTCAAGTACAACATACACGTCAATACCTAACTGTAATTTATTATATTCCATATCATTGACGGATTGTTACTGCATAAATGATACATTCTTTCCAGTGGCCTTGACGTTGGTCAATACAAATAGTTCAGGTGATGAAAGATTTGACAGTTTGTTGTTAACCGTTAATAACCTTTCACTATAAAATATCAAAATACAGTTTAAATTTATTTGTCCCAAATTAGTTTGCATTGGACATGG
This sequence comes from Terebella lapidaria, assembly GCA_949152475.1. Taxonomy (NCBI): domain Eukaryota; kingdom Metazoa; phylum Annelida; class Polychaeta; order Terebellida; family Terebellidae; genus Terebella; species Terebella lapidaria. Next base: position 33,857,223 of record OX424564.1, on the reverse strand, counting down.
AACCTAAGATAGATACAAATTATTCCTGCAATCAAAACCAAGTACATGACCTCATGAACTTCCATATATATAGCCATAGGGATGGTCAATAATGTGTCAACTGGAAGTAGACCCTTGTTCGATTCGTTGACTCATGGACATAGAATCAATACCCAGTATTAAGTATTCCGAGCTACCAAAACAGGGTCCGTTATCCAATCTCATAGTCCGGGGACAGAAAGTCATATCAGGCATACGAAATGAGAAAAAACGAAAATTACAAGGAACTCATGAACTCCCCAAAATGGCCACAGGAAGTGAAATCAGGTGTTCCGAAAATAGTGAGCATTTCTTGCCACACTAGTGACACCCGTAATAAATTCCCCAAAATTAATATGAAAATAGATTTAGTTGCATGGCAGTCATGGATTTGGTGTATTTATCAACCAGATCATGATGACGTCCATAGAATAGAATTTCGAGACTAGCTGGGCACTTTGATAAACAAAGTCCTCATATTTGCAATTAGCTCTGGAATAGCGTATAAGTTGAGAAACAAACACACCATATGCTGGTGACATAGGAATATTGCTGCTTAGAAAAGGGAAATTGACTATGGAAAGATCATCACGTTTGTCATACAATCTGGTTGATGGGCTAGAATCATTATCAATCTCCAACCTCAGATAGTTGGAAAAATTTGCGGAATCTGTAGTATTCTTAATTTCAAGTTCCTTAGGATATATTACATCTATATAATCACCAAACTGGGGATTATTTAGCGACAATACATCGTCTACTAGTATATATCGGAAAGTGAAATTAAAATTACTTGTTAGTTTGTTTAGAACGTCCTCGTTGTAAATGTTGGATGAAATCTGATTCATATGAGTATAAAAACAGGTCTGCCAATAATGGTGCACAGCTTGTGCCCATGGGAATACCAATAGTTTGTTGAAATGTTCGACCACCAAATGCCACAACAATATTTTCAATAAGAAAATTACCGATATTTACTACTTCTATTTCAGTATATTTGTATGGGGCATCAGAGTCGCCTTTAACAAAATAAGCGGTATTATATTTAACTACAATATATTGGTACCGACGTTGTCCCTTTTTAGAGAAAAATGAATTATTGATGAGTTTTTGAGTTGAGACTTCAATTCGGAATGAGGGGTAGTTGTGTACAAAGTGGAAAACTCAAATGTTTTGATAGACGTTACTTTTGAAAGTGTGTGAGCGTGTATATATTCCAATAATAGTAATATGGTTATTCAAAGAATAGTGACACTGCTTGATTCACGACTTCTTAGATATATTCGATACCGACTGTTGGTACCTGTTCCACGGTGAATAACAATCATATGAACTTACCACATTACACGATGTATATATGACTGCCTGCTGTAAAAAAACAAATTCAACATGTACCTCAAAACCATTTCAAATGGATTGAATTGGCAGTGACTCCTCAGAGTGCTTCTTCCAGGGAGACAAACTGCTTTTTGTGTGGACAATGCTCTTTTGTTTGGCCAGTTATGTGTAATTGTGGAGTATCCAAAGACATTAGCACTGAAGGACAATTATTGTACACAATTGTTATGTTACTGTTGGGTGATGTTGGTTTGCCAATGCACGCTCAAAATAATCGCACTGCAGACTGCCCGGTAATGTTGGGAGGTTTCCGGAGTCTTTATGTGGACAAACTCATCTACAGATGTACGTGAGCGTGTCTATACTTACCAAATGTGTGTGTGAGTATTAACTAAATATCTAATATCGGAACAGCTACTGAGAAAATTGACTTCGGTATACTTTGCTATGTAAAAACAGAAAAAAAAAAAACAACGCCGGGTTGCAAATCTAAACCGATTTTAACCAACCAATTTGCCTGATTGGCGACACAATTTGTAACGGAGCCGGTTGTTTCGACACACATATTCCTAACTAATTACGATCATTAAACACTTTTTTTTCGCTAACGTAGATAATGAAATCATCCGTAATGTTGGGGTTTGAGCGAGCTTTCATATTGTGATCCAGTGACAAGCTTTTGTGGAAAGTATTCGCTCAGAAATAATAATAATAATAATAATAACCGGTTCTTATATAGCGCTTTATCAACGTTACACACATTATCAAAGCGCTAAGTTGATGTAATACTTTTTAGGAGTATTACTGCATGGAATGAAAAGTTAGGACATTGAACTTTTATTGCTTTTATTCCTGCTATGGAATTACTGTCCATTACGGACTTTTTACTCATGACTTTGAACTATGTCACTTCGTGCCTCATGTTTTCGCTTTACTGTATTTCTGCAATAGTTCTGAATAAATTATATTCTATTCTAAGAAACTCATATATATCAGAGGAGTCTAGCTGAATATTATGAGGTGTATCATTGATGTATGTAAATATATATATATCAACCACCAATATTGTTATTGACCATCCAAGGTTTCACACCTGCACATAGAATTTCAGTACTGCAAGTGCAAAATAAAATGGACGTACTTGTAGATAACACTTATACTAATTCCTTTCTTCTTATAAGTATAACAAACTCAACATCATGGAATTATTTCAAAGCATGTGTAAGATACGTCCGAGAGTATCACATAATACAACAACTCAGAGAAAAAATATGATTCCATTTTTTTTATTGTGTTTGCTCAACCGTAGTCCAGTCACGTACTGGCAATAAAACGTTTGATTGGCGAGGGCCAAAGTGGTAGCAGATTCCCGTTATTTAGAGAACCACCGAGTATAAGACCAAGGGATCTAGCCATCCCTCTCCTGACACAGTGGTGGTAGGAATATGGTTGTACAGATTATGTCCTGTTTGTGGGATCAGTTTTTGTGATCGTGGGATATCCAGGAGATTTTCACCAAGAACAACAACACAGCAAACTGTTTGCCGTTACCATTTTATTGTCATGGAGAGCTATTGCTTTTTGCACATATGTGTACCAAGTACTAGTAATATTCACTCGAAAAACACTTGATGGATGTAATATTGTTGAAAAGTATATCAAATGATTCCCTCAAGCAGATTTTTCACCATTTATTCCTTTACGGGCAAGTGATGAAAACGGTAATGCTGGCGTGAATAATTTATTTGTCACTATCATATCTGACGGGACCAAATGTATCTGAAGATTGTCTCGGAAGAGCATACAGATTTTGCCTCTGGCAGGTGAAAAGATACTCCAACACAGAGTCAGAAGACATCTACATGTAAATGTTGTTTGACAGTAGAACCAAGGACCCAATTCCTCGCTCCCAATCTAAATTTGAGTTTGCCAGCATGACATAAAACATTCATGGATACATGCAATGCCAAACTTCGTGTGCGACAATTATCAAGCATGCTTCCAAGTTTCGGTGACATGGTAAAATCACGGATCGCCGTTAGGATGCAGTTCGGTAGGGTGCGAAAATACTCCAGGTCCGCTCCCGTCCTGTCATTCTCAAGCACAAACAAAATATTCTCTTCAGGTTCAAAGTCGAATTTCTCCATTCCTGATTAAAAAATATAAAGGCTACCTTAATTTGAAGAGAAACTACAGAAACGCCACGTTGTTTGAAGGCGTCTGCTTCAGAATTCAGCTTTTATAATCACGCCATGGAATACTTTAGGTGGGTCCTGCCTTATACATTGTAAGTCTTATCCAAGACAGAAAAGGCAGGATAGCTGTAAATCACATTTACACTGACATTTCTCTTTCAGCTCATCGAAATCACGGACAACGAGGACGTTTCTAGTTTTCCTATTTTCAGAGACGACTTTCTTCTCTGTAACAACATGTTCACCTTCAGTAGGTTCTGCCTGTTCTATATAGGACATATTTGTCAATCACAAAGGTGTGGTAAATTTACCTTACGGGGTAGGTTCCTAATGTACAGTATTAACGATGATCTTAATGGAAATGAGGTCAATTATACATTTCAAATGCGCGAAAACATACATTGCAACGCTGACTATAATTAAGCAACCTCACTATGAAAAACTCAAATCCACCATAAAAAATATTCTAAGCAGAAATTACAGCGGGCGGTCAGTTGTGCGTTTATTACCCTCGCCCCGATAAGGTGGGGGGGGGGGGGGGCAGGGTATTGCATTTTGGTCTGTCTGTCTGTCTGTCGTTCCGCGCCCATAACTCGACAATATATAGTTATATAGACTTCAAACTTATAGGCTTGAAGGGGTATGGCAGTGGCTCGGTCCTCCTCAAATTTTGTAGGAATTGGATTAAAACGGTTGCCATGGCAACGGAAAACGTGAAAATCACATAAATGGCTATAACTCCGGTTCTACTTAATATTAGTTTTTCAAACAAAACTTTTCAAGGGGTATGGCAGTGGCTCGGTCCTCCTCAAATTTTGTAGGAATCGGATAAAAACGGTTGCCATGGCAACGGAAAACGTGAAAATCACGTAAATGGCTATAACTCCGGTTCTACTTAATATTAATTTTTCAAACTATTTTTGTGTTTTTCTTTGGCCAATTCACGATCGTATGGTGTACTTCTCCAATATTGCCCGATGTCGAAAAATGGGGGGTCACGATTTATTTTTTGCAAGCGACTTTTCAGTGTATATGTCTGCGCTCAAAACTCAAAGAAAATCAATCTGATCAATCTGAAATTTATAGGGCAGCAGCGCTATGGCAGTGTCTCGGTTCTCCTTAAATTTTTGTCGGAATCGAATGAAAACGGTTGCCATGGCAACGGAAAACGTGAAAATCACATAAATGGCTGTAACTCCGGTTCTACTTAATATTAATTTTTCAAACTATTTTTGTATTTTTCTTTGGCCAATTCCCGATCGTATGGTGTACTTCTCCATTATTGCCCGATGTTGAAAAATTGGGGGTCACGATTTATTTTTTGCCAGCGACTTTTCGGTGCATATGTCTGCGCTCAAAACGCAAAGAAAATCAATCTGATCAATCTGAAATTTATAGGGCAACAACGCTATGGCAGTGTCTCGGTTCTCCTTAAATTTTTGTCGGAATCGGATGAAAACGATTGCCATGGCAACGGAATCGTGAAAATCATACAATTGGCTATAACTCCAGTTCCACTTAAGGTAGTCCGCTCCAAACAGTGAGGGAAGGAGGTCAAAGGGTTTTTAAAAATAAATACCTGTATCAACATAATCTAGAGCTTCAAAATGATATATTTTATAGAGTAACTGTTCAGCATCTTAAAACTGAAAAGAAAATAGGGGGTCACCGTATCCGTTCGCATGGAAAACACGATGCAAGATGTGAATATGGACAAAAAATGTGCAAAAATGCCAGAATTTATGTCATTTTAGGTAAATATGTGTGATTTTGATCGAATATGTAGAAGAAACGAGCACGGTGACCCCCTATTCTCTTTTCAGTATTAGGATGCTGATCATTTACTCTATAAAATAATGTCATTTTGGAGAGATAATATTCGAGAAATGACTTTCAAATTTTGACTCACCGTTACCTCCATGTTTGTAGCGGACTACGTTAATATTAATTCTTCCAACTATTTTTGTATTTTTCTTTGGCCAATTCCCAAACGTATGGTGTACGGCCGATGGTAGTACGACGAAAAATCTCCATTATCGTCCAATGTCGAAAAATTGGTGGTCACGATTTTATGATTATGGATGTTCTGAGATTCAAGACCATGACATACTGTGAAGCCATTTTCGATCTTTTTAAACCGTTTTCGTTCAGGAGACGTGCCCCGATAAAAGAAACAACATTGCAAAATTTCACAGCACAATATTGAGCGACAAGGTCAAGGTCACAGAAAAGGTCAAAATCGAAAAGTCACAATAGCTCTGATTATATTCATTATTAATTTCCCTCATTAATTTGGTATTTTTCGATAGTCAATTCCACATCATTTGCGATATGATCGATTGTCGTAAGATCCAAATTCCCTTTCATCACCAAAGGTCGACAATGTGAGAGTTATCAGCTTTGATTTTAACAACTAAATCTGGAGGGGCGAGGGTCTGCAATCTCTGATTATCTCGTTGATATTGTATTTTCATCCCTGATTCAGCCGCCTGGCCTAACTTACTGACCGTGCCAAGTGACTAAAAACCATCATCTGTTTGTGCACGTAATCATGTTAAAGAACATACAGTCGAAGTAGACAACGGGTTCCTTTCCCTTCAATCGTTACAACATTCAAACGCCCCAACGTGAGTACACTGGTTGGTGTATCTCTAAGTCCTACAGGTATTAAATGACAAATAAACCGATAAAACATACATTTTGGTCCATCTTTCATCACTGTTGGACTGTGACATTCGTGTGGTAGCTCCGAGAATCAAATCCAGGGTCGCATGTAGATACCTTGGGCCTACTGTACATACCACGCAGATTACATGTACCATGACAACGTTTCGAAAATCACAACGAATTAAGGTGAAATGATTTAAGGCGTCTTAAATAGATGTTCGACCAAACGTAAGACGCGGACATTATTTTGTGAATTAGTATTTTACTGATAAGTACGCCTTAATAGGGTATATTTATCAAAAATGTATAGCACTTGTAAGGGGTGTATATTTCTAACTCGTATTAATTTTCGCGTCTTGTAAATTTTTTGTCTGAAAACGATGGCACCATAATAATGTAGGTGCTTTAAAGGGCCACTGTATGGGATTCGGCTTCAAGGGGATTTCAAAGATTTTTCTCCCGACGCTTCTATTTATAGAACAAAACGTCGGATGACGTTTTTGGCCTACGATATCTGCCAAGCCGACCTGGCTAATCTGAGCATTGGCTAGACAGAGATCCTGGGAACGTAAATCTGAGAGATCCAAAAACGTAATCTGACCTTTTGTTCTATAAATAGAAGCGTCGGGAGAAAAATCTTGGAAATCCCCTAAAAGCCGAATCCCATACAGTGGCACTTTAATACATTACACCTTGTGAAATTTCGATACAATCAACATTACATTGTATTACATTAAGAGCTGAGGCGCCAAATTTTAGCTCTCAAGCTATTTTTGAAAAGAAAATAAGGTTTCATAAGCATTGTTTAACCATTGTTTAATATATAGGAAATGGCGGCTATGAGATTCCGTACGTTACAGTGCACACCATCAGTATAATTGGATGAGATAAATGGAAGTATAGCACCTAGATGAAATGAAGGCTACCAATTCTGGGTGGAATATAGGTAAACAACCCGATCGTTTCTACAATTCCAAGTTTCACCCTTCAGAAAGTGTTTACCGAGTTTAGTCCACACACATAATCATAGAAAAACAAACATGGCAAATACACTGACACAACGACGACATTGCTCAATAAAGTTATGAACAACGACATCCTTGCTCCATAAAATTTCAGGTATTCTGCTCATTTGTACAGTCGATACCTATTATAACAAGGTCATTGACTTTCAAAACTTGATCAGTGTTGCCTTAGAAGCATGTTTTTTGCACTCAGTGAAGATGTTTATTCAGTGTGTTACAAGGCAGAACTGTAATGGATATCCGCCTTTGTGGCCGAGTGGATGGGACTTGTGGCTCTTGAAACAACGAAGCTCAGAGGCGGTAGGTGACGCGGGTTCGATCCCCGTCACCGGCACGAAGAAGGTGGAGTTTTCATCCTGGCAACGCAAAGGTTTCTCCATTCGAATGTGTTTTCCAAATTCTAAATTGTCACCCGACGGGGGATGGGGAAGACAGGCAGAATTGCCTATCATCATGGACGGTCGTTAAATAAATTATTATTATTAATGTAATCTCTACTGTCAGCTTTCTTAATCAGCATTTCTCAGTAAGTAATATGCCAGCAATGATAATATCATCTGTAGTGGAGAATGGTTCGAGAAAACATTCCACCCAAGTGACCATCTGGCTACTTGGAGAAATGAAATGAGCTGCTAACATTCCTTGTGTATCTGCCACACTGAGTGTGTTTTCAGTCTGTTACAGGAAGCACTGATTCAATACATCCGTAATTCAGATATATGACTTTTTTCTTGAATTGATGCTACTAGTGTCTTTCTAAATAGTGTCAAATAGACCGGTTCATGAACCAATACCCAAGTATAAAGTATTCGAGCGAACCAAACCAAGTCGTTTTCCAATCTCACAGTCTGGTGTCAGGCAAAATCGATGAGATAAGATAAGTGTAAAGTTATTGACTATCGTCCGCTCTTCGGGATCCTCGAGGATAGTTCTCTCACCGCGAGTCCTTGCGGACGCGCATCCGCTATTCCGGATCCTTGCAGCGGCGCCGCTCACCAGAGGTCACTGCGAACACGGTAACCACTCTAGCATTTACGGTAACCAGGTAACAGCCCACCCGACACGCCCAGGCCTACGGACACCGTTCAGAAACTGGTTCATCACCACGGTGTTAGCTGGAGGGGCCTGGCGAGCCGCGGTCTGCCTCGGGGACGGGACCCCGTACAGTCCGACGAACTGGCCAGAGCCTATGTCTCACCGTCTCGGGAAGGGAGAGAACTGGCGATCCACAGGGCTTGCGCCCCCGAGTCAGCAACTTGTCTCTCCCAGCCCGGGCCTCCCTATGGAAATCGTCCCCAGGCCTCTAAGAGCCCACTAATCGTGAACAGGGAACTCAAAGCTCATGGCGAGCTTCCGAGTGTAGCCTGTCACCCGACCTTGGACAATCTCCTCGACCGAGTCGCTTCCAGTGTATATATAATACACCAGAAACTAGAGGCTGCACGCGAAGCGTAATCAAACCATTGTTATAGTTTACTGGAGCGTAAATTACAATGCGTTGCCGTAGCAACGCCCGCTCGAACGGAGCGTGTCAAAACAAGGCCAAGACGGAAAAGGCCACACAAATGGCATGTAGTTTTACAATCACCTGCCGCGATCTTAGGGCAAAATCGCCACATAAGTAATTCTATAGCATATGTGCCAGGGCCCATTCGGGGTACATTCAATTTGGTAGTCAGCATTCCTACTAGCTCGGCTAGTGGGATATCCCTTTAGCTCACTTGGTATAGTGTTGGACCCTGGGTTCGTTGGGCCCTGGGTTCGAATCCCCTCTCGGGCAAGTGAATTTTTCCGAACCCAGTAACACATTATATTAATATACCAAGAACCGGTAGTATGTTGTAAATATTTGTGTCTCTGGCAGCAATGGCTCTAGACAGAATTGAAAACTGATTGTGAAAATGTGTTGATGTTTTAGGGGTATCGATTGCCGAAATTATTATGTTTCGGTATTTGCTATTTGCAGGTTCTATGGTGACTTTTTATGGAAAAGTTACTTATATGAGGCTGCTATAGGCATTACTCCCGTCTTGTATTATTGTAGGATGTTTGGGGGTATCAATAGTTTCTTCAGTGAACAAAACTACATAAGCAGCTCAGACACGTCATCATTCTTTAGTCTTGATGCAGGAAAAGATCATTATTCCTGAACCAATACCAGCTGCTTGTGACAAGGACATTCATCAACAGGAAATCATACTTGTGTGAGCAGTCTGACGGAGTATTCCGAGGGTTTGATCGTATGTATGACTGACCACGTTAGCCTTTCATGACTGCATAAGGGTTTTATCAATGCAGGTGCAAATGATAAACTAAAAAGCGGTGTCCAACCACTGAGCTGGGATTTCATAAAGGCTGCCCAAGGGGGTGAGCTGATAGGGTGCTGGTGGTGGCTTTTGTGGCGATCTGTGTGCCAAGAGGCGGATTGGTATGTAAGGGATTGTACACATCGACTTGAAGCTGCTAGTGTTTCTATCTAAACTAACCACAACAAAGAATATAAATATACCGAGAACCGATATAATGGTGTACTTGTGTCTCTGACAGAGAGAATTGTAGAATGATTGTGAAAACCCTGTTTTGATGTTTTAGGGGTATTTATGAACAAATTGCAATGATTATTTTGGTTCAACTACTATTTACATATTCTATTGCAACGTTTTATAGAACATTTATATATGAGACTGCTAGGGACATTAGTTTCGCCTGTTCCATCAGTGAGCAAAAAAACATTAGCAGCTGAGACACATCTTCATACCTTTGTGGTGATGGAGCATAAGGTCATAGTTCTAGCACCAACATGCCAGCTGCTTGGGACAAGGAAATTCATCAACAGGAAATAATACTTTTGTGAGGAGTTTCGCGGAGTATTATGGGGGTTTAATAATATATATGACCATCCTAGCCATTCAAGACGGCATATAGAATTTTAACACTGCAAGTGCAAAAATGATAAACTGGAGAGCGGGTTCCAACCACTGAGCTGATTTAGAAGGAGTCATGACGGATCATAAATACTGTCTAAGGGGGTGTGCTGATAAAGTACAGTTGATGTGTGGACCAAGAGGGTGTTTGAAAAGGTAAGGGACTGTACACATCACTCACTCTTTCTCCCGGATAGTTTTTATCCTCCAGATCAATATCACAAACCCTTATTTCCATTGTGGTCCTATTGATTGGGCAAATGTGTAAAAGGTTTTGGACTAGATATCAACATGAGAAACCGAATCGAAAATGAGTGGAATATGACTAGGATGTACACATATTTTATTTCCAAAAAAAGATTTAATATAGTTAGAGAAGTAGACTTATACAAACCAGCCAACACGTAAAATATCCCATTACAATGAACCATGTTTCAGTTGGAGAAATACTGTGAAATAGCAGGACCCCTTGAAAAATTGTGAAAACCCCATGACATATATCGTACTAAGCTTTCTATTGGTATTCTACTGGTTTCCTGTGGTATTCTATTGATTTGTGCATATGCATTACCTTTGGGCACTCGGGGATCTGACAACTCCCGCTTTGGAGAACAAAGTGTGTAGGCCCAATTGGCCCCATAATTGCCAATTCTGTAAATAAGATGAATTCAGATAATCCGCTTCTACTCTGATCCTCGCCAGAAGCCTTATTCCGTAGTGGGTATTACCAGTACATGTCTGGACTACAGTCAAGCCGATATAAGCAGAACAAATGGTCCATAGTCTCCAGAGGTAGTTATTTTTCTGATATTGGTTTTGGATATTTTGATATTCTTGTTTCTCCTTGTACGAGCTGTTGGTGATCCTATTGAGGAGCATTGCGAGCTCCAAAATGTTTTTGTCTCCGTTATTAATATAAAAATAGTTTTCTTCCTACTTGCAATACTCGCATCACTCCGCCAGATACTCGTTTTCATTGATGGTGACACCCATTTCGTCTCTGCTGAATTTGACCTCACATGTACGTGTTGCCTGAAATTTATCTGTCGCGGATATCGATTTGGGTTCTTCAGGGGACACGTCATCCTGAGATTTGACCACTGTGGTAGCTGCGGCAGAGTATGGCAGAGGTACGTACATGCTTGGCTTACATTTATACTTACATTCATAACACTGAGCCGGGGTCACTGCTGATGGAGGTTAAATCTGTCCCCGATGATATCATGAACTCGGTAGCCTTTTGGCTTGTGATATTAGGAGTACTTGTCATACATCTAGTCCATGGGGGATTGTTTCGGATTCTAAATTATTTTCCATAGGTCGTTGGGCAATTGTATGCAATATTTTGTTCAATATGAGTTGAACTCCAGTTAGAACTACTTAGGTACCACAAAAGCTGTGTCTAAATTCGTACACAATAACAGAGAAACAGTCTTTATCAGTGGCTGTACCATGAAAAGCTCAATAACCGATGACGCGAATGAAAATTCTAGTGTCCCATCATGTGGGGAACTGGGGAATTTGCTTTATCGAGACATTGTCTTGCGTGAAACATGACAAATTGTCTCCTTATACAAGCTGAGTTGACTGTGGTGTATGGGACTCGAGAAGATACTTGTGATGACAGTGTATGTTTTGTGCCTGAGAATACTAGAGTCTCAGATATTGTGTAGTGTCCTGCTGAATTGTCATGTAAGTAATCAGTTGCTTGATCACATTACTGTTTTTGTTGTAGGGGAGTGGACGCTGGAAATGGGCTCGTTTGCGTATGCCCAAGTCCAAGTGTACCCTGAGTACCTGACTAAATGCATCAGTAATGGAATTCCCTTGTATTCTAAAGCCATCGATGTGTTGTCTTCAGATGCAAAGCAGTACAACACAATCACAGTTGTGGACACGATGACTAATCACAATGTAAGAGTTGCATTGTGTTGATTTAATGGCTCTTTGTCGAGTGTACGTACATGTATGGAGTCTCCTCCACATGTCAATTGGAATAAGGTACTTGTGGGGTTTTAGATGATCATGAATTGGCCGTTGTGTATCTAAGAAATTCTGTAGAAAACAATGTAACGCTTGTTTTTATAGCACCCCATTGGATTTTCCTAGCTGGGTCGTATTTTATCTCGAGTTTTGTCAAAATTTGATGGATGTGACAACTGGTTGACACAGAAAATGTGTTATAATGTTAGCAAAAGTGAGTTTTTACTTTAATCACAATACGTTTTGTATGATGCTAATAAATTACTATTGTACCTGGAGTAACATGGTTGGATTCCCCAATATTGCTAAATTTCATGACCCGTTATTCTCCCAACCTTCAATGCAATGAGCATCAGTTCTGACACCTCCTGGCACAATTCTTATCATATAATTTTCTAACCATTACGTACTGACTGAGCGGTTTTGCACATTAGAGAAAACCATGGCGTCGTTTTCTGGTGCACCGTCCAACCTCTTGCAATATGGTGATTCACCAATAAACTACTTTTTATTTTCTGAAAAAAATGTTCAATGTGTACAGGCAATAGACGGTCGGTGTAAATGATTGCAGAAATCATAAGAAATAATCAGAGGTACAATAAACAATAATCTTACCTGCATTCACAAATTTGTTTGTTTTCACAAATAATCTGAATATAAACTTATTGGTAAAGTATATTGGCGGTAGTAGACCAATACATGTAATATTTCACGTCAAGGTGCTAGCCATGGATAAAAAAATGTAATGTAACTTGAAACAAGGAATGGTTCAGATGTTCATTTATCAGCATTATGGGTCAATTTTTATACAGGAATTAGATCTATCCCCTCCAGGTACAAGACATGATATGTACCAAAAGAACATCACTAACCGAGTCAACCAGACCACCACCTAGAAAGACACAATGACAAACTAGCGTTGACGTTGAACTGGAGGTCTCGTGGTGAAGGCAACCATCCCCTTGAAAATCACAGGATGGTCACTCCCAGTAGTTAGCTGATCTAGCTATGTTGTCATTGACTGATAATCCCCCTGGATATCCCTCAATTACAAGTAAATGACCACACAGAAGACGATTGTTCACACAAACATCCCCAAAACAATGTTCCGCTTCCGTATTTATCTCCCTCAAGGTAAGGGAATGATGCGTCTGTATGTAGACAAAAGGACACAAAGGCTGATCTAGAGATGTACGTTAGCATGTATATGATCAACAACGCTTTGTGTGTACGTGGTAAAAGGATAACAAATAGTACTTGGTAAAAGAATAACAAATGTCCATGAGTTACATATCACAATGAAACAGAACATCTATTCACTCAAGCCCCATAAATTATTTGGGGGATACAGGAGTATCGGAGAGAGATGCATCATTAGTATTTCCTCGAGTCCTAAACAACACTGTCAACTCATCAAGACATTTTTATGTTTCAGGCAAAATGTGTTTGGCACGTTGCCAACAGCATGGGAGAATCCCTAATTGCTTCATTAGTTCTCAAAGTTTGCATGGTACACATCGAGTGCACATTTGGTACACAACAGCTATTTACATGTTAATGTGCATGACTTCAGCATTGTCAATATCAAACAGAGTTCCCGGAATTAGTGATGAATTTTGAGCCACTCTGGAGATTCTTTGATGCCTTCTTTTAAAAGCTCAGTGTTGAATGCAACAAATCATCATTCGATCCAATACGTTAAGTTAATTAATCTTTTTGAGTGTATTGAAAAACATCTGTAATTTTATCATCTACTCAATCTGGGACCATGTACCACCTGAAAAACTCACTGTCAGGAATACATTTCAGCAGAGGATATTGGGGAAGGATCTTTTCCTTCCAGTAGTTAGCTGATCTAGCTATGTTGTCATTGACTGATAATCCCCCTGGATATCCCTCAATTACAAGTAAATGACCACACAGAAGACGATTGTTCACACAAACATCCCCAAAACAATGTTCCGCTTCCGTATTTATCTCCCTCAAGGTAAGGGAATGATGCGTCTGTATGTAGACAAAAGGACACAAAAGCTGATCTAGAGATGTACGTTAGCATGTATATGATCAACAACGCTTTGTGTGTACGTGGTAAAAGGATAACAAATAGTACTTGGTAAAAGAATAACAAATGTCCATGAGTTACATATCACAATGAAACAGAACATCTATTCACTCAGGCCCCATAAATTATTTGGGGGATACAGGAGTATCGGAGAGAGATGCATCATTAGTATTTCCTCGAGTCCTAAACAACACTGTCAACTCATCAAGACATTTTTATGTTTCAGGCAAAATGTGTTTGGCACGTTGCCAACAGCATGGGAGAATCCCTAATTGCTTCATTAGTTCTCAAAGTTTGCATGGTACACATCGAGTGCACATTTGGTACACAACAGCTATTTACATGTTAATGTGCATGACTTCAGCATTGTCAATATCAAACAGAGTTCCCGGATTTAGTGATGAATTTTGAGCCACTCTGGAGATTCTTTGATGCCTTCTTTTAAAAGCTCAGTGTTAAATGCAACAAATCATCATTCGATCCAATACGTTAAGTTAATTAATCTTTTTGAGTGTATTGAAAAACATCTGTAATTTTATCATCTACTCAATCTGGGACCATGTACCACCTGAAAAACTCACTGTCAGGAATACATTTCAGCAGAGGATATTGGGGAAGGATCATTTCCTTCCAGTAGTTAGCTGATCTAGCTATGTTGTCATTGACTGATAATCCCCCTGGATATCCCTCAATTACAAGTAAATGACCACACAGAAGACGATTGTTCACACAAACATCCCCAAAACAATGTTCCGCTTCCGTATTTATCTCCCTCAAGGTAAGGGAATGATGCGTCTGTATGTAGACAAAAGGACACAAAAGCTGATCTAGAGATGTACGTTAGCATGTATATGATCAACAACGCTTTGTGTGTACGTGGTAAAAGGATAACAAATAGTACTTGGTAAAAGAATAACAAATGTCCATGAGTTACATATCACAATGAAACAGAACATCTATTCACTCAGGCCCCATAAATTATTTGGGGGATACAGGAGTATCGGAGAGAGATGCATCATTAGTATTTCCTCGAGTCCTAAACAACACTGTCAACTCATCAAGACATTTTTATGTTTCAGGCAAAATGTGTTTGGCACGTTGCCAACAGCATGGGAGAATCCCTAATTGCTTCATTAGTTCTCAAAGTTTGCATGGTACACATCGAGTGCACATTTGGTACACAACAGCTATTTACATGTTAATGTGCATGACTTCAGCATTGTCAATATCAAACAGAGTTCCCGGATTTAGTGATGGATTTTGAGCCACTTTGGAGATTCTTTGATGCCTTCTTTTAAAAGCTCAGTGTTAAATGCAACAAATCATCATTCGCTCCAATACGTTAAGTTAATTAATCTTTTTGAGTGTATTGAAAAACATCTGGAATTTTATCATCTACTCAATCTGGGACCATGTACCACCTGAAAAACTCACTGTCAGGAATACATTTCAGCAGAGGGTATTGGGGAAGGATCTTTTCCAGTTGGTTGACGAGGTATTCGATTGAGAAATGATGTCTACTAAAAAGGTAGATGTTGTTTTCTTGGCCCAAGTAAAACATAGCTCACCGGTAGGCCACCAGAATATTTCATCAAACTGATATAGATAGGTATACGTGAAACATACCCATTTTACAGTAGCTCTTAACACCCCCACTCGTCTTGCCACCATTGTGTTACAAAAGACCTTTATTGGAATAATTGTAACGTGCTGTGCACTTTATCATGTGTAATAATATTTTTTCAAGCCAAATTACATAAAATGCCAGTGACGACCATCAGTATAAAAGTGTGCTCTCCCTCATCTGTTTTCTATTGTTATTTCAATTACAAAAATTCATTAATTAGTCATTATGTGTTATTTATATACTTTAATAGTATGTATTAATGTTTATGAATTATTTAGGCTACAGTACGATACCTTGGTACTTTTCCATGGCAAAGTGTGTGCAGATCACAACCTGTTTATTTCTTTCATTCAATAAGGAAATTTGAGGTGAAAAGGAAAGACGCACAATAATCAACCGTTCTTGGATGACAGATAGCAAGTTATGATGAGCACGTTATGATTTTCAATGACACTTGAATTTCGCCTTAGGCGCTCCATACAGTTTACTAATTATTGCAAACCGAATTGTTCTCGAAAGTATATGCAAAATTCTAGTTAATTTCACATGTCAGCGAGTGGTTGGACATTACATAGTCGTGTCTCGCTACAGCTGTCAGTGACATAACACGTGAATTATGTCTGTTGATCCATATTAGGAAATTTTCTGCGATAGTGAAAGATTAGGCTCTCCACTGATTGGCTCTTCACTGGCTATTCACCAATGAGCCTATAGTATTTCACGAATTATTCATACGCAGTCCTGCACCAAAAGGGAGCCGGAATTGCCCGGTCTTTCCTTGAGAAGAACGCTGCAAATACTCAGATATTTATGCTTTGATATACGAACCACAGTAGATTTCCGAAAATAGTAATAACTGGTACACCAAACATACAGGTATCTACTCCTGTCAAAAATGAAATGACCTGATCAATAGTGTTTCTTGGTCGATATGTGGAGGTGAACAATGTGTCTCGAATGTGTCCCCTCTGCGCATACGCTAACGTGATATATATATATCGAGCCTGCAACCTGTATGTATAGACACAAGCACATGTACGACAAAAGTCGTGTTTAATCGTTAAATTTTATTAGAAATCCTCGGAATTTCTGCAAATCTTGAACAAACTTTGGAGAACACGTAATAACCGAGTTTGGATCATGGAGGAGGGGGGGGGGGGGGGTGCAAAGGGAACCCCGTACACGTCCGACTACTACACAGTCACTGGACAACAAAAAGAAGTGACAATTTGTGTCAAACAATTCATATAGCCAGGTGGTATTAATATTGTTGGCAATACAAATTTATCTACTGGAATATGTTGAGTTGTTCGTTGAGGAGACTATCAAGATATCCACGACGGTTCTGGATGTTGTAACAAGACTAGTGAGCTAGTCCATGGGAAACAAAATACATGCGTCTATCTAGAATTTTATCCAGCAACGTTTAATCAGTCCAAGGATACTATTACATTGGCCGCACAAAATGTTTTACCATAATAATTATGGTCATTTGCAAAATCTGAATATCCCCTTCTCTTGTGAGCAAGATATTCATACAATAATGTGTGTGGGAATTCCCTGTCTAAAATACAGCTGTTTCTACTTTCGACTTTATTGATACAGCTGCTAAAGCTTACTTAAATCTGGAACAACCCCCATGCAATAGGTGTATGATAGTACCTGATCAAAAGCCAAAGGCTACCTAGTTTATGGTATCCTGAAAGACAGATTAACGTTCAGCAGCAGTGCAACCGACTTAGAGGTATTAATGTAAGTTTCAACCTGTTACCACCAACAAAACTAGATTAGATTATTTAAATGATAAACCTGAATACATTTTGGAATAATAAAACCGGAACAAACATTTACATCCAGTACCACACAGGCGGTGTGTGTCATACGGGAATAAATACCAATTCATTTATTGGCAGTTGTAATGATATGTGTGTGGCTTTGTTTCACTCCCAAAGAATATTTTATTGGTTTTGATTCTGCATTAGATCTAGTATTCCCACCCACACAATTTTGCACAATCTGTCAAAGCAGATCATTCTATAGGCCTAGACTTTCTTTCCACAAAACAACCTTAATTGCGATGTTTTATAACCTAGTTTTCAGTATGAATATGATAGTGGAATAATCGGTTTATGAAATTCGTTATAAATCGATTGGCTAGCATATATTAGATGATACACCACCGATACAACCCCCAAAATACGTCTACATGACCCTTCATTGGAGTTTGAACATAGCATAAAAACGCACGATGTGAACGTGTTTACATCTACGCCAACACAAAGAAAGAATTATACGACATATATTATACGAGTTTCAAGTGATAGGTTGTCTAATGTTCAATATTTTCAGCTATTTTTGTTAATTTTGGATTACTGCATGTTATCAGTTCTGTGCGAAACTAGTTTTAAAATCCGATTTTCAATGTCGAATTTAGACAACTTCATGTGCGCAACTTTACAGGTGCTCTGAGGACAGCTATTGATCACTTTCAACCGGGAAACCAAAAACCGATTATTCCACTTTAAGCAAGCATCGGTAAACCAACATCATCTAACAGTAGTGTTTCAATTGTCTATATTTAGTGTCTTTGAGTGATAATCCCTACGGATACCCCGCATATACAATTAAATTGCCAATCAAGAGAGAACTACAAACACAAACTGCAACAAAGACAATTCTCACGTGATTGTCTCCCTCAAGGCCAGGCATGTTTCCATGGAGTATGGACTATGGACCATTTTGATCTGCTTATATCCGCTTGACTGCAGTCCAGACATGTACTGGTAATACCCACTCTGGGATAATCCTAGTCATATCCGACTCAGTTTCAAGTCACTTTCTCATGTTGATATATAGCTTGACTACAGTCCGCTTGACTGTAGTCCAGACATGTACTGGTAATACCAACTCTGAGATAATGCTTCTGGCGAGGGTCAGAATAGAAGCGGATTTTCTGAGTTCATCTTATTCCCAGAATTGGCAATTACGTGGGCCAACTGTTCTCCATAGCTGGAGTTGTCACATATGAGGTCCCCGAGTGCCCAAAGGTAATGTATATCGATAAACCAATAGAATACCACTGGGAATCAATAGAATGCCAATAGAAAACTTAGTAAGTTATATGTCATCGGGACATTTTGATATGATTGATATCTAGTCCAAACCCTTTCACACACTTATCCAATCAATATAGCAACAATGGAAATAAGAAAGAGTGCAGGAAGAGTGAGTGATGATGTGTACAGTCCCTTACTTCCCCAACACCTTCTTGGTCCACATATTGCTATCACAGAAACCCTCTCATGACAGTACCCTATCGGCTATCCCCTTGGGCAGCCTCTATGAATCCATCATGACTCCTAAGTCCCAGCTCAGTGGTTGGACCCCGCTCCCAGTTTATCATTTTTGCCATCTTGAAAGGCCAGGATGGTCATATATATTATTAAACCCCCATAATACTAAGCCAAACTCCTCACAAATGTATGATTTCCTGTTGATTAATTTCCTTCTCCCAAGCAGCTGGCATGTTGGTGCTGGAAATATATCACTACAAAGGTATGATGACGTGTCTGAGCTGCTAATTTTTTTTTTGTTCACTGATGATAGATACCGGCGGGAGTAATGCACATATCAACCGCATATAGAAATGTTCTATAAAAACTCGATAAAAAAACTGCAAATAGCAAATGCCGAAACATAATAAACGTTGCGATTTGCTCATAAATACCCCTAAATATTTAAATAAATAAATATTGGGGAATTCATGACGGGTGCCACTAGTGAGGCAGGAAATGCTCACTCTTTCCGGAACACCTGATTTCACCTAATGGCCATTTTGGGGGGTTCATGAGTTTTCCTGTCATTTTTGTTTTCTCTCACTTTGTATGCCTGATATGACTTTCTGTCCCCGGACTATGAGATTGGATAACGGACGCTGTTTTGTTTGCTCGGAATATTTAATACGGGGTATTGATTCCACGTCTAATACCCCTAAACCATCAAGAAATCGGTTTTTACAATCACGCAACAATTCGATCATCGCTGTCAGAGACACAAGTATTCACACCATTATTTCGGTTCTTGGTATTTTAATATATGTTATGTTATATGTTATCTTTTTTGCAGTTAGCTATAGACTCACTTAGACATGAACTTGTTAATTGAAGCTATTTAGGTAGAGAAACTAGCAGCATCAATTCGATGTGCACCATCCCTTACATCCCCAAACACACTCTTGGTCTACAGATCGCTATCAGAGAAACCCTAATCTGTACCCTATAAGGTCACCCCCTTGGATAGCCTCGATGAATCCTTCATGGCTCCATCCATATCCCAGCTCAGCAACTGCTTTTTAGTTTATCATTCGCACCTGCATTGGTAAAACCGTTATGCAGTCATGAAAGGCCAAGGTGGTCAGTCATGTATATGATCAAACCCTCATTTTACTCCGTCAGACTGCTCACACAAGTATGATTTCCTGTTGATGAATGTCCTTGTCACACGCAGCTGGTATTGGTTCAGGAATAATTACCTTTTCCTCCATCAATACTAAGGTATGATGACGTGTCTGGGCTGCTTATTTTGTTTTGATCGTTAAAAGTTGAAACATTCTAAAATAATACAAGGCGAGAGTAATGCCTATAGCAGCCTCATACTTTTGCATAAAAAGTCACAATAGAAACTGCAAATAGCAAATGTAAAGACATAATAATCACTGCAATCAATACCCCTAAATTTTTCACAATCACACTCACACATTTTCACAATCATTTAACAATTCTACCTGGAGCCATCGCTGTCAGTGACACAAATGTTTACACCAACATAACGGTTCTTGGTATATTAATATATGCTATATTCTTCGTTGCGATTAGCTATGGAAGCTTTTAGACATGAACTTGTATGAAGCTATTTAGATGGAGACACTAGCCGTATCGATTCAAGAAAACGTCATAAGTCTGATTTAAGGATGTAATGAAATCCCTTTACAACCGATCGCTATTAGTGATTCCTGTTACAGACTGAAAATTCTCAGGTTGGCACATATAATTGGAATGTTAGTAGCTCCTTCCATTTCTCCAAGTGGTCTGAAACTGGTAAGTTGTGAAGTGAACAAAAAAAACCCAAGGGACATGGTCACTTGTGTGGAATGTTTTCTCCAAGACAGATGATATTATCAATGTTGGTATGAAATTCACATGAGATATTACTCACTGAGAAATACTGATTACGGAAACCGACAGGAGTGATTACATCAGTAAGATATCCATTACATTTCTGCCTTGTAACACACAGGAATAAACATCTTCACTGAGTGCAAAAACGTGAATCTAATACAACACAAGTCTGGTCTTAACAACTAAAGTTTCGGAAAGCAATGGTAAGTTGTTATAGTAAGTATCGACTGTACAAATGAGCAGAATACCTGTTGTTTATAATGTATCCGTGTATTTGATTTGTTCATTTTCTTATGATTATGTGTGTACTTCACTCGTTAAATATTATCTGAAGAGTGAAATTTACAAATGTAGAAACGTTCGATTTGTTAGCCTGCATTCCATCCAATATAGTCTTTATTTCATCTAGGCGCTATACTTCTGAATAAATACTGCTGAATAACCAAATGTGTGGCGATGACCGATCTCCAAGTTCACTGTGGCGAGACTGGATGCACTAACGATCGTTAGTGCATCCCGCAGTGGCGAACACCACTCGCGGTTCGTTTGAATTTTCTTCATTTTCCCGATAACTACGATTGTGATCGATACACACATACATCTGCTGATTCTTATGCGCACGAAACAACCGTTCCTTGCAAATGCATGGCGATTTATGTTGGTTTGAGCATGAAAAACTCGTCTGAAAAAATGCCGAAAGATTCCCTAACGATTGTTTTTGTAAAATCGAAGATTCCCTAACGAACATGTGAAGATTCCCTAACGATCTTTTCTTTATTAATTCAAATCTACATTATAATTTTAAACGTGACCAATTGATATGTATTGATGTGTACAGATGATCTTCTAGTACAGATTTTCTATTTTTAATGTGACATTCGCTAATTTATGTCTCGTAAATCAACGAATTCACAATGGTGTGTGAATGATATGGACCTAATACAATAAACACGTATTAGGCCTATATCTTTAGAGAATCTCACTTTTGTCGTTGGTGAATCTTATCGCTAATTCTTTTCCTCAATATATCTCAACAAAAAAGCGTGATCTGCCTGAAATAACTACGCATGTCTTTGACCAAAAGACTAAGCTACCTTCGAAGTATCCATTTATCACAAATGCACCTGTCATTTGACAAAATACAGTTAAAAACCAAACTGACCGTGTTTACTGTCCGCCATTGCGGGATGCATCGTTAGTGCATCCAGTATCGCCACAGTGAAGTTGAAAACTACATAATGATGCCAGCTTTGTTTAATGTCACTGCTTAAATTAATAAATATCTGAAAGTAGTTACAAACATATAGGCCCAATTTCTCATCTCTGGGTTAACCCAGGTAGGTTATGTCCAAAACTTAGGGTTAACCCTGGGTGAGCTAACACAGTGATAACCCTGGCCCGTGGGCGTGGGTCAGGTTTGTTTCCCATGTCAAGGCTAGGTCTAGGTCACCTAACCTAAGGCTAACCCGCGGTTAACCTGTGGTTTTGTTGTATGTTTGGCTCGGCAATCTAGTGCAGTCTAAGATGAGCTCAAAATAAAACTGAGAACACGATACACTGAGCTCAAAATCAAACAAATCAACTCAGTCTTACACACAAAAACAACTCATCTCGATATGGCCGTTCGAGGTCCTAAACAGCTCAATATTCTGATCTGATCGCAATACTGGCCCAAGCAGCGCACCTTACTCTGTTAATCATACTCACCCACTGAATGTATACCATATTTAATCCGTCTGGCACATTTTTAATCTTCATTGAATTTAGAAGAAATAGTAGGCTGTGCTACATGGGCCGCAACACTCGGGGCCGAGAATGTCGGCCCAAGTATCATACACTGCGCCTTAATACTAAACTCAAGTTCATCCATCAGTGAAACACGCTTTTTGGCCGTAGTTTTGTTTTTGATAATCGGATCAACTTGAAATTGCGAATTTCCCAATTGGGTATCATGCCGTAATTTTCAACAAAATTTCAGAATTCTATCTCAAAAACTGAAAAAGTTGGCAATCTAACTCAGTCGGAAATGGGATCAAGTAAATTTCAACAAACTCAGGGCTTTTATCGTGTTAATGCCTTTACATAATGAACCTACTGTTCTGATTTAGAGTCGCAAGGCATAGTCCGTGTATATTAAGTAAACATGTTTATTCTGAAGCAATATATAACTCGTACATCGAATAAAAGTTGTTGTTTTTTGTGCAAATTCCATGTTGGGGCCGAAATTCAACATTGGGTTAGATGGCCAACTTTCTCAATTTTTGAGATAGAACTCTGGAATTTACGGCATGATACCCAATTAATACGAACAAAATTTCAAGTTGATCCCATTACTTAAAACAAAACTACGGCCAAAAAGCGTGTGTGACTGATACATAAACTTGAGTTTACTCGTCCACTAAATGAATACCATTTAATCCGTTTGTCACCTTTTTAATCCTTTTGAATATAGAAGAAGGCGCAGTGTATGATACTTGGGCCAGAATGTCATACATATCGGATGTTGCGAGAGCACGAGGTATATGGTTATGGCGACAGCAAGAGAAAGGAAAACTTCGAAGGAGATGACAAGCAAAGATTGCTTGTGTTGATTGAGAAATAGTCACAATATTAAACATGTTAAACTGAAGCGGGATCTGGGAGCGCCGGATGAAGTCTATGTCATCTTGATGTACATTGAAACACTTTCGTTCTGTTTCGAAACACTCTCTCCCGTTCTCAGATGTGTTTTCTGGTGTCTTTTTAGTGCTCCTCATCATCATACAATCATGAACATCCTATGTATTTTGTCCTATATATTTCTCTTTTATGTACATTATTTTATTGTTCGTATCACTGATGTTTGGTGATGAAATAAATAAAATCGAATCAAAATCAGTAACTGTCTCCGTTTTCGTCGGATGCAATTAAAACGCACAAAAGTATCCATAGTGCAACATGTAACACCTACATGAACCTACTGTATACCAGGGTTAACAAAACGGTATAAGTTAGCCCAGGGTTACACAAACCCATGATAGATGAGAAAATCATGTCGTGGGTTACCTCGGGGTTAACACCGAGTTACCTCTGGGTCACGAAAACCAGTGATAGCCGAAGGATAACTCGACAAATGCAACTTGAAGGTGACTTACAGGTTATCCCAGGGTTAGCCTCGAGTTATGAAAACCCAGGGGTAACCCGGAGATGAGAAATTGGGCCAATATCTTACTATCAAAAAATAAACCGCTCCACTATAAACAATTCCATTATGCATTTCACATATTTTCATGAAGTGCATCCTGATAGATCATACCAGATGATGTGCTATGATGCATCTATACATATGAGTGGACGATGATTTAAAGAACTGATTAAACAAATCCAGACGGCGTGTTAATAAGATTTGTTTGTTGTAACAGATTTTGTAGATACTAAACATGTGATGTGTGTTTTATTTCCGTTTTTAGTTTGTTACAGGATTTTAGTACTAATAAAATCGTCATGGAACATCACGATGTTCTTCCAATGGTGTGGACCAATACACACTATGAATTATTGCGGAATAACATTACAAGATTATGTTTGGAACACAGACGTGATACATTAACAGACACAATGTATGGGACACTTAAGGAGTATAAGTATACACATCACTGGAGTGCACCACCATTGTTCTTTGTACAATTGTTCTGACATTTGTCCACAATCATTGACGACACTATCCCATCAATGACCATACCACTAAATTCATCCATTTATCCATAGACATGCGCCCTCAATAAATCTCGTCCACAGCCTTATGGCACTTGTGATGGCAGCCTTACATTTCTGGGGCCGGTTGCACCAACGGAGCGTAAATTTCTTCTAATACGCTGTTCGCATTGCTCAACGCCTGGCGTCCATACTGCCGAGTTACTCAGCATATGTACGCCGATTGCACGAACGAACGAGACAATCAGAGATTGCAGACCCTCGCCCTTCAGATTTAGTCACTAAAATTAGGCGATAATTGAGAGTTTTGGTCTTAAGACCATCGGTTGTACGCCATACGATTGGGAATTGGCCAAAGAAAAATACAAAAATAGGTTGAACATTTAATATTGATTAGAACCGGAGTTATAGTCAATTATGTGATTTTATTTTTTCAGTTGCCATGGCAACCGTTTTCAGCCGATTTTGGCAAAATTTGAAAGGGATTGAGCCACTTTCATAGCACTCCAGCCCTATAAATTTCAAATCTATCGGACCGTTTGCCTTTGAGTTATGAGCGCAGACATTTGCACTGAAACGTCGCTGGCCAAAAATAACCGAAATCGTGACCCCCAATTTTTCGACATCCGGCGATAATGGAGAGTTTTCGTCGTACGACCATCGGTCGTACACCAAACGATCGGGAATTGGCCAAAGAAAAATACAAAAATAGTTGGAAAAATTAATATCAAATAGAACCGGAGTTAGAGCCAATTATGTGATTTTCTTTTTTTCCGTTGCCATGGCAACCGTTTTCGGCAAAATTTTAAAGGGTCTGAGCCACCATCATAGCACTCTAGTCCTATAAATTTCAAATCGATCGGACCGTTTGCCTTCGAGTTATGAGCACAGACATTTGCACTGAAACGTCGCTGGCCAAAAATAACCGAAATCGTGACCCCCAATTTTTCGACATCGGGCGATAATAAAGAGTTTTCGTCGTACGACCATCGGTCGTACACCAAACGATCGGGAATTGGCCAAAGAAAAATACAAAAATAGTTGGAAAAATTAATATCAAATAGAACCGAAGTTAGAGCCAAATATGTGATTTTCTTTTTTTCCGTTGCCATGGCAACCGTTTTCATCCGATTTTGGCAAAATTTTAAAGGGTCTGAGCCACCATCATAGCACTCTAGTCCTATAAATTTCAAATCGATCGGACCGTTTGCCTTTGAGTTATGAGCACAGACATTTGCACTGAAACGTCGCTGGCCAAAAATAACCGAAATCGTGACCCCCAATTTTTCGACATCGGGCGATAATGGAGAGTTTTCGTCGTACGACCATCGGTCGTACACCATACAATCGGGAAACGCCCAAAAAAAAATACAAAAATAGTTGGAAAAATTAATATCAAGTAGAACCGGAGTTAATGCCAATTATGTGATTTTCTTTTTTCCGTTGCCATGGCAACCGTTTTCATCCGATTTTGGCAAAATAAATTGCCCTATAAATTTCAAATCGATCGGGCGGTTTGCCTTTGAGTTATAAGCGCAGACATTTGCACTGAAACGTCGCTGGCCAAAAAAATTCGAAACCGTGACCCCCAATTTTTCGACATCGGGCGATAATGGAGAGTTTTGGTCGTACGACCACGGGCCATATATCAGATGATCAGGAATTGACCATAGAAAAATACAAAATTAGTTAGAAAAATTTATCTTGAATAGAACCGGAGTTATGGTCAATTATTGATTTTTACATTTTCCGTTGCCATGGCAACGGTTTTTGTCCGATTTTGACAAAAATTGAGGAGGACCGAGCCACGGTGATACCGCTTCTTCCCTATAAATTTCAGGACGATCGGACCATTCGGTTTTGAGTTATGCGCGCGGACAAACAAACAGACAAACAGACATACAAACTGACAGACCCAATTACAATACCCTCTGCCCCTATCGGGGCGAGGGTAAAAACGGTCCTGTCGTTACTATATCCTGTCGCTTGCAAATCTCACCCGCCTTTGTCAACAAGTCTAGCCATGTTGAATTTCTGTACGACCTACTTAATCCACCTAGCAGGCATAGGATCACATTGACTTAATATAAGACAAGAGTAAATTCTACGACACTTTGGTGCACTCCACTTATCTGAGGCATATATTTTTACCACATATATAAGTGGAGTAACCAATATCATTACGCCCCGTTGGTGCTGCCGGCCACAGGGCAGCAGTCAGCAAGTGATGTATTCATTCCACCCTCTTGTCAGAGTTGTCCCCGATCACGAAGTTTGTAGTGGTTGACACCCACTTAGGTAGTTCGGGGTATCTTAAATGTAGACCATCTACACCACACTGGTGAGCAATATGCAGGTGAATGTTGAATTGTGTGGAGATTCATATATATTATTTGGAGGCATCATGTTCATGAGCATATAATGTGTGTAAAGTGAAAGCGATGTTGGACATGCAGTACTCTAGCAAGATCTACCTGGCTTGGAAAATTAGTGACCTGCTGGAAATTAAGATAAATCTCGCGATAAAAAATTCCAAAAGGTATTTTCGGACACATGGTGAGTTCTTATTGCTGTGAGGAGGTCATGTTGAAACAGGGTACGTGGGTATCGATGGCAAATTTTGAAAATGGTCGATAATACGCATAGATTTATTGCTGATATGAAGGGATTGCAAGGAATGAATATTTAAGGCACGCAGTCTAAGAATGTACACGTGGCTGAAATTCATTAGAAAATATTTATAGAAGATTTCCTCTGTGATGAGTCCAGAGGACAAAATAGTCTAGTGGACCTCTCAATGTCACACGGTAACGTCAGATTATATAAAAGAGTTTTTTTTTAAATTTGATATACAGGAAAATTCATAGTGACATGTACTATCATGCCACCAAATCCTGGAAGTAGGCTTGATAATTATGGCACACGAAGTGTGACGTTATTTGTATCCATGAATGGTTCCAAAATTCTATCAAAGAAGGATCACAAGTCTTTATTTAAATTATGTCATGCTGGCATAGTCGAATATAGATTAGGAGCGAGGAATTGAGTCCTTGGTGTTACCGTCAAACAACATATACATTTAGATGGCCTCTGGCTGTTGGAGTAATACTATCTTTTCACCTGCCAGTGGTAAATTCTGCATGCTCTTCCGAAGCATACTTCAGATACATTTGGTCCCGTCAGATTAGAGTGACAAATAAATTATTCACGCCTGCATTACTGTTTTCATCACTTGCCAGTGAAGGTATAAATGAACAAAACAACACAAATATGTTTGAGGAAATCATTTGATATATCTTTCAACGAATCTACATCCATCAAATGTTTTAGTGTGATTATTATTGGTACACATATGTACATAAAGGAATCGTTATCCGAGGCAATAAAATGGTAACCACAAACAGTTGGCGGATTTACATGTATTGTACTTGGTGAGAATCTCCTTGGGTATTCCACAATTACGAGTACTGATCACACAAACAGGACATAATCTCTACAACCATATTCCTACCACCACTGTGTAGGGGGGGGGGGGGATTGGTATGTGTAGATCATATAATCTTCTAGCTGAGTGGCTCTCTAAATAATGGTAAGACTGCTGGAACTTCGGCATTCGCCAATCAAGCATCTCCCGGTAGATGGCATTGCCAGTACAAGACTGGACTACAGTCAAAGAATTTACACACACCACTATTGTCTTCATATTCATAGAACGATGTTAGTTTTATTTATTTTGCGATTGAAAACACTCCCCAAAAGAGTCCCCATTTAAAGTACAACAATTCTGGAGATATGAACTGTTTTGGCTGACTTCCTTTTGTTTGGGGTATGTTTTAGAGCAGTTGAGAATAACCCGACTATCTCTCCAACGATAGCGTCATGGGTTAACATTAGAGCCCATGTATCCACCCTACCACCCTTCAAAGGCGCATATTGATGTAACATAGTGAGATTATCAAGTACATCATTGAAGAGCACAGCCATTGTTGTTCACGCATGGATCGGAATTGTTCTGACGTTTGTCCGCAATTACTGATGACCCTACCCCATCAATCAGCATAACACTGGATCAACGAGTGTAGGGTGCGTTCAGAACAGTCCGGTAAGACAGTGGTATTATTCTAATTTCCAAGGCTCATCCACAGGGGAGCAGCCTGTAAGTGTTGTAGACATTTCAGTCTACAGACATTGATCAGGCTTGTCGCTGATCATAAAGCATGTAGTGGTTGACACCCTCATAGACACAGGAAGCGGGGAACGTGGGGTTTAATAGCATATGACTTCCGAACAAAGCTCTGCATGCAAAGAACACACAGTGAGACCTTAGGGGACCCACTTGGGATAAACATGATCAAGTTTTGTGAAGTTTATTATTTCATAGAATGTTTTCGGATGCCCTTATTCAAACAATATCATATATCTTGTTATACTAGTGTAATGTTTATACAGGCCGAGTGGGATATGCTGACTGAAGGCAGATATCCTGCCGTATCGGGGTCTAAAGTCCATGGTAGCCCACGATACAGAAAATATCGTGGGGTTGCGTCACAGCTCTCCAAATACGGCGTGGTATTGTCGGAGAGTTGACCAATCAGAATCGCGCATTTGCAGCAATCCGATGATAAGTATGTATATTGCTTGGACCTTTGAGTGTTTATTTATCCCTAACTTATCCAACATTAACGAGAAAATGGGTAAGGCGAGAATCATCTTGAGATGGAAAAATGATACATCACCATCAGTGTGTGAACATTATATGATATTATCCAGTAACCCATGTCACTCCAAGATCCCACCAATATTTTCAATATTCAAATGAGCAGAGTGATCAAGCTAGGATGATTGAATGAATAGCCATACATTCAAGTATACAAATGACAATTTCATTCCATTCATATTCTTTTTAAATCCGAGCCTCTGACTGTGCCCACACTGTAACAGTTGTCGTCAGGGCAGACATTGTGCGAACTGTGAGTGTTCTATTGTAAACTGGGTGGCATTAATATGTGTACTAATACACAATCGATGTGTAATGTTAGAGATCTGAGAGATCACAGCATTTGTCAAAAATGGACAATATATTTGAATAACATGAAATATTCTCCAAATGAATCAGTAATTAGCTAATGTATCAACACATGCCCAGCGCGAGTGTGTACAGGCATTCCTTTTAATATTCAGCGCACTCTTCCGTCAGAAGCCATGAATTCACTCATCTTTTTCGATAAATATGCTGATTCGGCCGTAATTAACGGCTATTGTTTGCCTAGCAAGGCGGAGAGACCAATCATATTCTGATCAAGATCCAGCAAATGTTAGCCCGCTTATTGAATATCAGTAACAGGAGATAGCTAAAATGTATATATTGATCATTGTTGTATGTGTTAGTACTGTAGCGGATTTATCTATTGTAGTTAGACATAACTGTTGTCAGTTTGTGTCTTAATATGTTTATGGTATTAATATGTGTATAGTATATAGTTGTAAATTGAATGGCAGCTGTACCTTGTGAGTTGTGAAAAAATGAGTCTTGTGGAAACTCCACTTTTGTTGCAGCACAAGGTTCCAGTTTCCTTTGAAAGACAGCCTAAATTACCGAGAATACAGCTATAAATTTCATGGCAATTGTATCTGGCAACTAGATGTTAGTAGCCTTGGTATGGTTCCTTATAAATCATGCTTCTGTAAGGAGAGCTCATGTACAAAAAACTAATGAATATTACACTGTCATCCCCACACAGTATTTATAACTACATATGAATATATTTCACATTAAAAAAATCGAATTCAAGTAGTTAGTTAAACCATCAAATAGAGTTTACCTGTACAGACTCATTCGATCTTTTCAATTGCTCATATGCGCATGTACACTATTTGCCACTGATATGTTCATCATTTTCATTTATTTGAAGTTTAAAAATCACAACAGGTTCACAATCGGCAGTTTCAGAAAAGTTGATGTCAAGTTCCAGACTTTCTTTGTACTGCGACTGTGTCTAATTTTCTGGTTCATTAACAAAAAGCCTGGAATATTTATGGTGATCTATTGATGATTTCGACGAAATAAACCAAGTGGTATTTCAACACATCACAATTAATTGCCTTTTTATAAACGTTGGCGACGGTATTCTCAAATAACTTGCATTATTTGTCACATCAATCATAATAACACCAAGAAAATAATGTTGTCATAACCACCGGACACAAGGTTACATTTCCATAGGAATTGAACCTAGAATATATTCCTGAACTCATAATGAGGAAATATGTTTTCACTTTCCAAACGAGGAACAGATGGTGTGCAGTATGTGAAATCACATGCCTCAAACAGTGTGGCAATTGTAGAATGCATATCATTTTCCCTCTACGGCTCAATTAAAAAAGGTCATTATCATTGAATACATGTATACACCTCATATGTGCCTTGAAGAATAATCATGGCTCAAGGTTTCAGAGAAGACGATTACTGACAAATCAGACACACAACGGTACAGGACGCCAGCTAACAACTATAGCTCATCAGCCTTCAATTAGTAGCCTAAAAATGCAATGTCGTTGCGAACATATTATTCTGTGAGTCCATCCTTCTTTATTAGAATGCCACAGTGTCCGCTGCTACTGCTGCTGTCATGGCTCGATGAGGTGTCCGATATTGTCACATATTTGACGGAATCAAAAAGCCCAAAATCATGGAATGAATGGAAGTTAACTTCTTAAATGGAAGTTAACTTCTCGTTTATTTTTCTCAATAATTATCTGACAAGACAAGACAAAACAAGAAGTTTTGTGAACTCATGAATACATGATTTCATAACTCTGATCAGTTTTTAGATTTGTATTTCAGAATATTCTAATAGTAATTGGGGTTCTTGATGTTGTGCATGAAGATGGGTCGCCCTGAAATTGTTCTAAATGTTCAATACGTAGGCCCACAAGATCCAAAATGGCCTGATATGTGCACGAAATGGCACCTGAGGCCCAAATGCTTGCATATGTATGTTAGTATTATACACCTACATGCATAGGAAGTCATATATGACACATCTTATGGTGACCTTGAACTCGACCTCGGATTACCTTGAAGGCTAACTCTCAGTGTAACGCCTGACTTGATATGTGTAAATTGGATTCTGCAGACAAAATGCTCACAGCCAGAACTCACTTTTTCTTATTCTTTTTCTCCGTGAATCATTTATTTCCTTTTGTCAAAAAAACATATATTCAAGAGTGACACATTCGTTTACACAGATAATACATTCGCACTAAAAAAAGAACCACACATACACATTCATGTACACGTACATGGTCCTCCACTGCATCCTATATTGCCACATAATAGAACTATGAAAAAAGAAAGACACACACTATTTTTTCTGTATAATAGGGTAATGGCACACGGGAATATATCTAATGGAACAGTGTAAAGTTCAATTCCAAAACAATAATTGTAACTATAACCGTTAATCAAATTGGGCCTTAATGGGGGCCCATTTTGTTATGTTTTACGCTCTTTGGGTCATGTTACTAAAATTCAATTCGATTTTCACTTTATTTCTTTAAAATGCTTTGCATCCATAATTTTATATATGCCAGTGGTCCACTTTCTAGTATATAGTTACCTTTTCAAAGTTAATATTGCCTTTTCAAAGTTAATATTCTAACGGGGTTTTTTTCTTGAAAAATTCCCAATAAAATATTCTTAATATTCATAGAGGGGAACAATTTTATTTCTGGCATCAACCACACTGCAATTCCATGCCATATTTTTTGCTTTATTGGGCATGTGTAGAAAAAATGTGCTGAATCATCTGTAATTTCTTGGCAAAAATCACAATAGAGATTATCCCTCAATCTGTAGGTATAAAGTAGTTTATTTGTTTCTAAAACCCGATGTAGTAATTTGTACTGAAAGCTTTGCATGATTTTGTCTCGACTGATTTTTTGGTTAAGATTTATTCCCAATTTTTATTGTCATAAACTTCTGATAATTCGGCTTGCCATTTATCTGAAGTAATGATTTGATTAGTTTAGTATATGAGAATTTGCACACCTTTCTTTATTGCCATTTATATGAATCTTTCTTGGTTATAATTTGATTAGTTTAGTATATGACAGTTTGCACACCTTTCTGCCAAAGGTTGTATAATGTTAAAGTCTACTTTAAGCTGATCTTTTTTAATTATGTCATTAATGGGCTTAAGAATTGATTCTCTAAATCTAAAGTAATCAAGATAATTCATATATTATATTTTTCAACGAGCTGAGTCCTACTAATCAACGTTTTTTCTTCTTAGTTATATTCATCTATAAAATAGACCATTCCTTTCGAGATAAACCCATTTTTGCGTATTTGGAAGTTTTCATATTTGGGAAATTCAGAGTACCAAATTACAGTATTAAGACGATATTGGTCGTCATAAGTACAGTATATTTTTTCTCGATAACATATCCAAGCGTCCAAAATTTGCTTCCAAAAAATATTTTTGATAAATACTGAATATTTCTTGATGTAGTTTAGCGATCCTTTTAACAAATAGTTAATGTGGGGCGTATTAAAGTGCGAGTAAACTTTCCTGGGGTATGTCAATGTTATATTATGTGAAAATATTCATAGGACCTTCTAATATGAAATTAGAAAATATTACCGACATATTTACCAACAGAAATGTTTTTTTTGCGAGTTGTAAACATACTAATTATGCGTTCACGTGGAGACCGGGGGCAGCCATGATGATTACGCCACAATTTGAACACAACTTTGCAAGATGGCACGGCCATACATGTTCGAACCGAGGGCACTCCCCATTGTACAAGATAGATCTATATATACATTGTACAAGATATATATATATATACTCGTAAATAATTCATTAACTGAGTCAAATTCCCATCATATTATTGTATGAACTAAATTCTACTTAATCCCTGTCATGTACTTACTAGTACTAGCTAATTTTAAATTACATTGATGTGCACTATTCGTTGTTTTACACAAGCCCTTAGCCTATGTCATGAAAATTCAAACTCAACAACTCAAATGTGGACGACAGATTTAATCATTCGTGCACTGAGGATAAAACTTTTAACCTTGAAAATATACTGTACATCTAATATATCGTCTCGCTATTAACACAATATTTTGTATGTGTAGGTGTCTGTGTGGCCTCTGTGCACCGATGGAGACAGAGGTGGAGAGCCGCTGCAGTCTTGAAGTGCCGGCTCTGATGACGAAGATAGAGGAGCTTCGAGAGGAGGGTTCGGATATAACCTGTTTTACCCAGCACCCAGGATGCATAGACAACATCAGGCCCTGGGTACCCGCAGCGGTGTGGCCCACCTTCGAAAAGTATGACAGGCAGAGGGCACCACCAGAGCAGAACAGGTAAGATCATCAAAGCAAGCAAAGTGAAATTGTTTTTAGTATGAAAAATGAATAGATATGATTAATGGTATGAAAACAATGAATAGAAGTAAATTCTGCCCAAAATGATTATTTTAATAATTATTGTTGATCAAATCATCTTGCAGGCGGTACCGTTACACTGCACACCGGCACTTGGTGCGGTGGTGCTGGGGTATCGTGGGCCAACGGAGCAGGATTCCCCTTCCTGCTTGTCTCGTCACCAAGATCAGGAACACCTATCCAGCAGAGCCTGACCAACGGTACGAGGGATTCAGGTGGCCAAATCTGGCAGTACGATTCGATATAGCAAGCCTGGTGCCCCAGATGTCACAGACTAACATGACAGAGCAGAAGACATCTCCTCGACCAACTCCTTCTTCAGGGACCTCGGGTAAATAACATCGGACTCTGAAATATACGGGAAACGGAGCGACTCAAAAGACACCGGTCAGACAGTCATGGCCTAGCAGGACAAGAGCAGATAACCTCTCTTTGACCCACTCCTTCTTCAGGGACCTTAGCTCAACCTATGACCTGGAGAAACCACAGCTGGGAGATAAAAACGTAGTCGGGACGGGATGTGAGGCGGCATCAAGACACCGATCAGATGACACCAACAGATGACCTCAAGTGCAGATGACGTCTCTCCGACCATCTACTTCTTCAGGAACCTTGGGTCGACCCTTGACGTGGAGACATCACAGCTGAGAGGGAAACGTAAACGGGACAGTCATATACTAATGAACAGATTTGTTCCAATACGGAGCAGAAATTTTGTCAATTAACACAGTGTATCATTATGTACAAGTCTTATGATTTTGTTTCATATTTCATCTTAAAATTTTATTTTATATTTTATAACAGTTGGAATTTGTAAATGTTCATACTTCAAAGGCGAGTTGCTGCACACAATGCCACAGGTGTAATACAAGTTTATAAAACTTAACATATTATATGTTGGCAAGTACGAGTCCATGTTGTATGTCTATGAGTATTTGCATAAACAAACAATAATAAATATTGTAGAAGTGCAAGAGATTTTTATTTTATTTTGGTGGGACATCATTTTTCTATTCTTTGTGTTGAACAAAAAAAATCCCTCACAGACCAGTCTGAGGTACAAATGAAAATTGAGTTCTCGCAAAAACTAGTACTTTAACAGTACTAGACTATGAATTCAGCTGTCACTTGTACACCTATTACTGGTATGTCAATAACACTGATTATTGTTAGCACACACAAATGTTAGCCAATACTGGCCCAATAGCCTCCAGAGAAATTGGCCTGTGGGGCCGCAAATCATATACACGAAGATATATTCTCAGATGGTCAAGTTGATAGTTGTCGGGAGTTCTCCCCTATTCGCCTTCATTTACCATGCTCATATGATCAAAAACCATCCGAGATCAACATGTGCACTATATACAACATCAACATTTGCTTCTTACAAATCAAAGTTCTGCCTTCTACCGCCAGGTCACTGATTTACACTTTTCGATTT
Source organism: Terebella lapidaria (assembly GCA_949152475.1). NCBI lineage: Eukaryota > Metazoa > Annelida > Polychaeta > Terebellida > Terebellidae > Terebella > Terebella lapidaria. Next base: position 33,821,610 of record OX424564.1, on the reverse strand, counting down.
GGCCATAATTATGCTGTGGAGCACTCCATGTCATCTGATAGCAATTCAATGTCATCATAGATATATATTTTATATCATAGATGACCTATCATACACTCAGCGGATCAATATGACATCTAGGTGTTTTGTATCCAGAAGTTGATTTGTTTACATCAGATGACACTATCTAGACATGATCTTTAACAGTCATTCAATGCCAATTCAAAGCCACCAATGATAAACTCGAAATTACCTCCTATACCTTGAAAACATACATTTCACCGGCATCTGCAACCGTTTACATTCCAAAGCAGTTTACATGTTGTTCACAAGACCCCATTCATAGACAGGAATCTGTTGAAAAACTACTAAATCCAGCATCACTGTGATAAGTGTATATCACTGTGATAAGTAGATGTCAAGGCTTGGATGCATTGGACGCTTTTCGGGGTAAAAACGATTTAAGGTAGTCCGCTCCAAACAATGAGGGGAGGAGGTCAAAGAGTTTCTCAAAATAAATGACTGTATTAACAAAATCTAGACCTTCAAAATGACTTATTTCATAGAGTATCTGATCAGTATCCTAAAAGTGAAAAGAAAATAGGGGGTCACCGTATCCGTTCTCTTGGAAAACAAGATGCAAGATGTGAATATGGGCAAAAAATGTGTAAAAATACCATAAATTAAGTCATTTTAGTGAATGTTTGTGATTTTTGATCCAATATGTCGAAGAAACCAGCACGGTGACCCCCTATTTTCTTTTCAGTATTAGAATGCTGATCATTTACGCTATAAAATATGTTATTTTGAAGAGATACTATTCAAGATATAACTTTTAAATTTTGACAATTCATTACCTCCCTGTTTGTAGCGTACTACGTTAAAACAATTTACTCAAGGATTACTCGCCAAAAAATGGGTCAAAGATCGATTGACCCAGATAGGGTTCTCTCCTCGCAGTATATGAAACACCACTATCCAGCATCGTTGTCATAGCGTAAAATGCCGACTCCACCAAAATAATTACGGTCAAGGTCAAAGTTCATCTCTAATACCCAATTTTACACATCCAGTTTGTCTAGGGCGAACCAGTCCCATTATATCGAAGATATATCGATATATCAAAGAATTTCGACTTAGCAAAAATTTCAGGTCAAGGTAAAAGTTATCACTGACACGTTTGTCTGAGGCCATGTGTTTGAAAACAGCGTCTGTTCAGCGCCACAACCCACCACCCGATATATGCAGGAGGCCCTCATCACTAAAAAAAATTCCGACCTGTAGGTGATTGGCAGATTGATCTTCAAATCAATAGGGTTCTTCCACAGTGGTATATGAACCTACATGCGAATTTCTGTAGCCATTGCCTGAAAAACTTTATCATGCAGCAAGCGCGTCCCAGAATCAACACTGATGTCCCCCTCACAGACCTCACAAACTCCGAAGCAGGCCCAAATACAATAGGGTTCCTCAACATATTATTTCCAACCAATGATGAGAATTTGGCAAAAATACATCAAGGCAAACTAAAGTAATTATTTGGAGACCAAAACGGCATAACAAGAAGGAGAAAACAATTCTGATAAAACCATATTCAGGGCATTTAAAAAATTGGAGTTGTCAGATTCATTCTTGTGGTATCCATTCACATTTAAGTATTTCATGTTACATGTATTCCACTACGAAAGTGTAAGGTCACTGAAACGGATTTCATAGTCTTGTACAACACTGTCTTTGTCCATCTTGACAAGGCATGACGCGAGTGGACCTGGGACAGCAGCTCGCAACTCATTGGTGGAGGTCTTGAGGTCCGAAGGGCTGGTTAGGTACTTGTCCACAAGAGTCCCGACAAGGGTAGTTGTGTAGCCTGTGAAAAGAACATGAAGTGTACTGGATGAAATTAACACAATCTATGTTCGTGATTATCAATTGGAATCACAAAGAATGTTTTTTTTTTCAAATTGTAGTCAAACACTCAAAGGTATTTGCACAGTACAGAATACACTGTTCCTGCCTTTATACCAAAAACAATGTATCTACCATAAGTTGCTTCCTCTCTAATTTTCTGGACAGAGCAAGCTCCTCCTTTAAACTTTCTGTAGCTCACGCCCCATCTGTCTCGGCCATCTTTCGTCTGAGCCTGCTTTTTGTTACAGTTCTCGTTGAAATGTAGCGCAGCCAAGAGAACTCTGTGAAATATTCAAGACAAATGGGCTTGGAAACAGTCCAATTTGATTCATTTTTACTCGCAGCACATATTTCAATGCATGGTGATGAATATGAATCTAGCAGATGACTTATATGGTGACAAACTTTTTCTTTGAGATATTCATATGCACTTTATTCAGCACAATACCTATACATAACCAAACCAAATCTATTGAATCACCACTAACATGCACATCATTCCCAAGTACGAGTAGGCTGTGTGTTCAGGAGCGAATCGAATCAGTAAGGAATCGAAGGCCTCCAGGTGAGAAGTCTGATATCTGGATGAAAGCTTCCGGACATCTTTCACAATATACTTGTGAAGGATGATGCTCTCCAATTCACTGTACTGCTTGGTTTCTGGAATCATCAAAGGTGCATATATTACCTGGCAATAATTTCTAAAAACATTTTGAGCAGAAACAAAAATTTACCAATATCAAGCCAGGCTTTGCATCGATCTTCACTCTCCAGATCGTCATGGTAGCAGGTTTCGTGTTTGTCTATGACATGATTCAGCACAGAGACCCACTTTGGTTCCATTATGTCCGGGTGACCATCCTCCGTGGAACTTGCAGTTCAATACATGTGATTAATAATTGATTTCTTTCAGCCACCGACATCAGGATATTTCTTGCTGATAGCATCGAGTTTCTTCCCCAGACCTGAAATAATATAAGAGATCCCTTTCTATATAGAATATAAAACACTGTTTATCACACCCAAGTCTCCAAAAAAATAGAGCTGAGATTCATATATATTGTAGAAAATGTTTATATAAACCTCTTGCTCCATGCCAAACATCATTCATGTGCTTGATCTCCATACGTTGCTCTCGTACCCACTTTGCGATGGACAAGTGGCGATCAGTTATGAGTGAATCAACAGCATGGCCCTTATCCTCAAGGAACTTCAAACAGCGCTTCAGACCCTCAAGTTCACATTGAGGAGTGTTTTGCATTTCATTGCTCTGGAATTAAACACATTTTGACGTAATCTGTGATATCTGTGATATTGAAAAGTGTAGTCAAAGAATGTTTTGGAAATACATGTCTTATATTGTACACTAAAAGATAATTACTGGAATGAATTTGTGTGTAGTCTAACAAACATCCTGCTGAACGAAAAATATAGAACATTGTTTCTCACATCGTAGCACTTTCCAACACACCAGAACTAACTGGACACCCAGGACCTTGTTTGACCTACACTCGATCACAGAGTAGGACAGTTATTTGCACAGAAACCAGGAGAGTCACAACGACCGTCCCCAGCAAGAACAAGCCCACCCTCTAGTTGAGACACTTCAGCCAGGTTCCGTTCCTGATAAGCCCGCCATACATCGATGATTGTGGGTTCCAAGTACTTGCACAGAAACCACAATTAGTAATCTAATGTTCATAACATTGTTTATCAAAAATACTGGCTTCATGAAATATCACCGATTCCGAATGTAATGCTCACCTGATGCTTGAAGTGAATGGTCTTGGAAAAGATAACCATCTTCAGAATCTTAAATATCTGGAGGGACTGTTGAACTATGCTGCCAGAAAAGAAGATTGCTGCAGCCAATAGAAGGTTTCCTGCTGGCAGTTTCCTCTTTAGTAGCGGTTGATTGTCCCACTCCTTACAGGAGCCACAAGTACATTTCTACAACAGAAAAACAGACATTGAAGTATATGACAATATATGTTTAATATTTTAGATGTTAGCCAGGTCACTGGTTAAGTTCAAGGTCAAAAGAATATTCAGGATATATAATATTAAGCATATATCATGTCCATATTTGATTGCTAAGCTGTAAATTCAATAATCAGAGAGATATTGGCAATTTTGTCCTGTAGCCTTAAAAATGAAGGCAAAGGTCAAATTCAAGGTCATCAGAATATTTGGCGTATAACATTTCCTATACGTCCTTCATTGATTCCCACACTATGAAGTCAATAAGTGAGATATTAGCCATTTTGTAATGTCACCTTGAAAATCAGGTCAAAGGAAACTTGAAAATAAGGTTATTGGTCAAGTCGAGGTCACGAGAATATTCAGCATATATCATTTGGAGACCACAATTGATTCCTAAGCTATAAAGTTGATAATAAAGGAGATATTGGCCATTTGTGATCTGACCTTGAAAATGAGGTCAAAATCAAGTTCAAGGTCCTGCGAATATTCAGCATATATAATTTCCTGTTCTCAGTTGACTTCTAAGAGCTCTGTAAAGTCGGTAATAAGCGAGATATTAGCCATTTTATTCTCTGACATGGAAAATGAGGTTAAAGGCCAAAGTCAAGGTCACCAAAATATTCAGCATATATCATTCCCTATATGTTCACTATCGAATCCTAAGCTACAAAGTCGATAATAAGCGAGATATTAGTCACTTTGTCCTCTGACATTGAAAATAAGTTCAAGGTCAAATACAAGGTCATCAAAACATTCAGTGTATATCATTTTCTCTATGTCCACAACTTGTTCCAAAGCCATTAAGTCAATAAAGGAGCAATATATTAGCCATTTTGTCCTTTGACCTTGAAAATGAGGTCAAAGGTCGAATTCAAGGTCATAGCAATAGCCAGCATATATCATTTCCTATATGTTCACAATTGATTCCTGAGCAGTAAAATCGATAATGAGGGAGATATCAGTCACTTTGTCCTGTGCCCTTGAAATAATTCAAGTCAAAGGTCAAAATGAAGGTCATGAGAATAATCTGTATATATAATTTCCTATATTTTCATAATTGATTCCTAAGCTGTAAAGTCGATTAGGAGCGAGATATTAGCCATTTTGTCCTGTGACCTTGAAAATTAGGTCAAAGGTCAAATTCAAGGTCATGACAATATTCAGAATATAACATTTCCTATATGTTCACAATTGATTCCTAAGCTGTAAAGTTGATAATAAGCGAGATATCAGCCATTTTGTGCTCTTGACCTTGAAAATGAGGTCAGAGGTCAAATTCAAGGTCACGAAAATATTCAGCATTTATCATTTCCTATTTGTTCACACTTGATCCCTAAGCTGTAATATCGATAATAAGCGAGATATAAGCCATTTTGTGCTCTGACCTTGAAACTGGGGTCAGATGTCAAATTCAAGGTCACGAGAATATACAGCATATATCATTTCCTATATGTTCACAAGTGATTCCTAGTCTCTAATTTCAATATTAAGTGAGATATTAGGCAAAATGTGTCCCATTATAAAGCATAGGAGAATTTAACATGGGAAAGTCCCATCTGGGCTGAGTTTGGGCCAAAATGGCCCACTTCGAGTAACTCAAGCGCAACGAAACTTATACACATCATAGGAGTACATATGAGGAGTGTTATGTATAAAAAACATGTTATATACACAACTCGGTACAGTCATAACCAGAGTTTTAGCTCTCAAGGTCATCAGAGTTAGCTAAGGTCTGCAAAAATGTCCCACATATGATTCCCTTGTCCTATATGCTCATGGTGTAAACCTAACCTCTATTTCTCAGCATAGTCTTTGTAGGCACTCTACACAGCTTGGTGCAACCATTATCCTGAGAATGACTAGTACACAAGGTCACCAAAAGATGCAACATATATGACTATATGCTTATATCACAAATCCAGGCAATCCAGGTACAAACGTTTTTGCTCCGTATGGCAATTTGTTGATATCAGCCTTTTTAGGCCTTTCGAGCCCACATATTGCGCCTTCTCAGAGATTCCAGGCACTTCATCTTCATAAACAATGTCAAGGACCCCAATCAGAACGGTTCGAAAGAAGAATCTCAAATCTGATCAGATAGTTTTTGAGAAAACAGCCAAAAACCGAAATTTAGGCCTTTTTGGGCCTTGGGAGCGTACATTTTGGGCCTTTCAAGGGATTCAAGGCATTCCATCTTCATACACAGTATCAAGGACCCCAAATAGCATGTTTTGAAACAAAAATCTCTAAACCGATCGGACAGATTTTGAGAAAATGGCTGTCGAGGCCCAAAATTTGGTGTTTTTTGACAAAAACCGCCGTAATTTTGGAGAAAAAAATGCAAAAATATAAAAAAAAACCTAAAAAATAGCTCCTTCTCAAATTATTTTTAGGCATTTTTGTGCAAAATTTCAGCATAAACCATGGTTAGGGGCTTTTTTCAGCTTTATTCCCCCTAAGCTCTCCCCATCAACCCTCTGGGATTGCCCGGAAGGACGACGGACACAACGTGGCGGCAATAGGTTATAAAAATGTGTTAAAACCATAAAGGCTTTTCTGCCGAAATGCCTTAAATATAACACAACAATAAAACCTCAACATAATATCCCCTAAAAAATAAATTTATGACAACAAACTATCTGTTCAATACTTTTTATAATATTTACTCGATAATTCATTAAGAAAATGGAGAAAAAAACAACACCATCCATCTAGCACCGTTTACCTTGATCGCATTCTGAATCCACGTTAGGGCCATTCCTGTTTAATTTTCTGTTTCTCGTCCCCACGCACCTATCTTTTCACGAAATTTTGAGTAAAAATAAACAAAACAAAAAAACATGTAATATCGTGGAAATAAATACGATTTTGACACACGAAATTCTACCGAACCCAGTAACGCTTACCAAGCGTGGTCTCGCAGCACCACTTATCCGACTAGCGAGTGTCTATACAAAATATAACCTTTGTTTTGCTCAAATAACATTTTAAATAAACAGTTCTTACCATAAATAAAATTCTAAGATATAATGTGTAAATATTAGACATTATTAGACATACCCAAACATCATTTGCATTCATAGGTTAATTGCAGGTATATTGTTTTTTATTCAAGGGTTCGTTTGTTTTTTCCGCCCTCCCTCCTAGCTTTTAATTTTCCGAAGGACGAGAAACAGACAAATAATCAGGAGTGACCTAATCACTCCGTCCTAAGTCAATTTTTCGATATTGGTATGCAGAGTGTGAATAACAGTTATTGCGAATGCAGCGCAAGGGTCCGGTTTCCTTTCACAGACAGCTTGAATTACCGAGAATACAGCTATATATTTCCGGGCAATTGTATCTGGCAGGAAATCTGAATGTTAGAAGCCTTGGTATGGTTCCTATTAAATGATGTTGCTACAGAGAGAACTCCTATAAAAAATACCATTGAAAACTACACTGTCACCCCACACATTATTTGAAACTACATATGAATATATTTCACAATGAACTAATCGAATTCAACTATGTAGTTAAACCGTCAAATAGAGTTTACCTGTACAGACTCATTCGACCTTTTCGATTCCTCATATGCGTATGTACACAAATTTGCTCCTTATATATTCATGTTATTTGAAGTTTAAAAATCACAACAGGTTCACAATCGGCAGTTTCATAAAAGTTGATGTCAAGTTCCAAACTTTCTTTGACTGAGAATGTGTCTATTTTTTTTTTTTTTGGTTTATTACCGAAAAGCCTGGAATACATGTATTTATGGTTGTCTATTGGTAATTTCGACGAAATAAACCAAGTGATATTTCAAAACATCACAATTAATTGCCTTTTTATAAACGTTGGCGACAGTATTCTCAAATAACTTGCAGAGATTGTCACATCAATCATAATAACAGTAGGAAAATAACGGTGTCATAAGCACTGGGCACAAGAGGTTGAGGTTAAATTACCTATTCAAGTCACTAAATGACACATGGACTGAAACAAAGTATCATGTGGACTAAACAAGTATCATACACAAACAAGTGTTCCATTTCAGTATTAGCACTATGAATAATGCCATTCTGGTAGGGTATATATAGTAGACTGACCATGTTTATTACAGCTCACGTATCAGTCAACAGTGTAGGTTAATTGAAGTCATAATCTCGTCCTTTGGTAAATATGGGATACGATTCACCATGTTCCTGAAAAAAAACGTATTTACACTGGCAGATACTCATATCCAACGAAATTCTATTTATTCTGATCAATAATATTCGTCCATAAAATATCAGATATGCTTAAGCTTTCAAGGAGCTATTGGACATGACCATGAGATTTGGCTGGCTAACTGGTCTCGAACCTGACAATTGCCGATTGACAACAGCTTTGTTTAAGGAGTCCTCTTGGACTCGTAAATAACCAGTTACACACAATCATAAATATTTACAATATCCCACAAAACAAACTGCTGCATTATAAATCATTCCACTGTAACTCATAAGGATTTCTCCAAATCGTGCAGTTGACATTTCTTTTTCATGAAGTACAGTAAATTGATATTGATGGATCACTCAGTGTTGGTGGTTGGGGCATACACTTGATATGAGTGAAAATTGATTTGTGATTATGATTTATTACATATGTATAACTACATTTATTTTCCAAAAAAAGGTATATATCATCTGAGCACAGCCTGGATGATTCCTCCTTTAATCAGTTACACGAAATTCATTCTGATAAATTGTTTCGGGGTAGCAGGATCTACATATTCTGTGGGCCATTGCATTGTACGCATCATAGCGGGCTACATTACAATAATATGCCTATCTTGTATTGGACACTATCATGGTGAGGCGTATCATGTTGCACCATTAAGATATTATCCAACGCATTGTTGAAGAGCACCAAGATTGTTGTTTGCATTATAATGTATTTTATTATTTTATACATGTACTATATTGAATTATACATATGAACGTTGAACTGCGTAGAAATTACCATATGAATTGAATGCATTATGATAGCAAAGAGTGTCTACGGGAAGCCCTGCTGGCACGTCTCACAGACAGTCTCGTTTGCATATATCACGCAGTTCGATATTTCTGTTATGACGAGAACGGCTTGAAACATTAGCAGTCAACGTGGAACAAGTATATGATCATGTTTAGAAATGAGAATAATATTTCACGAAACCATTTTGTGAATATGATCGCAAATTTTATGATAAAATGTCTTACAAATTCATGTAGTAGATATAACTATGTAAATGAATCATCCTCGAGTCTGTGGAAAATATATACAAAAAGGTATCGCACGGACATTTTGCATTTCGTAAGATATGTGATATATGCTAGAGGCAGGATATTTACTTAGGGTGTCATTTGTCATTATCGAAGGCCATTAATCACGCCCCAGCTGCAAGGTGTTGTGACAACTTCATCTCAATCAAGCAGCAAGCCAAGGTCATCCATCGACAGCAAATCATTGTTGTCGACAGAAACTCGCGGATATTCATAACCGTTTGAAGGTATTTATTGAGTTATTTCCAAACATCAAACCACAATGACTGGGCAGAATTTCTACATATATATGAGTACTATCCAAATACGCATTCATTCCCATCATTTTTTTTCTTTATATTCTCTAAGCTTTTGTCTGTCGTTGTCCACACATTTGTGTGATCATTGGGGCATAAAATGCTCAGAATGTAGCAATTTCTATTGAAAACCTCATGAACTCAACATACAACTACCGACCAAACGACTACACCAATTTAGTAATACCCATTTAGTAATCCAAAGAAATAGGTGTATGACAAGTACATAAGGACCAGGAGTTGGTATTGTCGGGACCACTAATTTTCTGCAATGCATGAAGTCTTCTCTAAACATCTTTCTGGATCATCTCTTTCCAAAACATTTGATTCTTACTTCGGTATGGCCTTGCTTCAATATGGGTTCATGAAGTTTCTCCAAATTTATTGCCTGACACTGGACTATGAGATTGAATAAAGGCCTTGGTTCTATTCGCTCGTAACATGATTGGTAGAAAGAGTTGACCTCCTAAGGTCATATGATATCGTCAGTTTACATAAAAAAGGTCATTCTCATATAAATTACACTTAACTGTATTGGGACTGCATTCCCTGAATGCGCTGACAGGAGCTTTCGCATTTGTGTGTATATTTTATATGAAATAAGCCTGTATGGTTTGTGATGGGAAGAGGTGTAAGGAAGACCGTCGAATTATTTGTAAAAAAGTGGATTTCATGCAGAAACCTACTTCGAATTGTTTAGTTAATTAGTTGGTATCTCATGTTAACATGCATACAGAGTGAAAATCGCAGAAAAAAATCGTCATGGCTCAGTGTCAAAGCAGGAGTACCACAAGGAACACTATCAGGTCCTGAAGACTTTCTGAACATGGTAGATGACTTGAAGACATAACTTCCCTGCATCAAGTACGTGGATGACACCACCCATTTTTATGTCGCACAAGTGGGAAAAGCGAGCATGCTGCAGCAAACAGCAGACGAGATCTCAAGGTGGGCCAACAACAATAAAATGAAAATAAACCCCAGAAAATCCAAAGAAATCATGATCCACTTTGGAAACCAACAGTTCACAATGTCAAAGATTCACATTGATGGGGAGGAAGTAGATTGCACAAACAGCGCCAAGTTAATAGGAGTTCACATAAACAACCGACTAACATGGGGAGACCACATAGATAATATAGTCAAGAAAGCCCACTGCAGACTGTATTATCTTCGAGAACTCAAATGGGAAGGCCAGCCCATCACCCAACTGAGATCAGCGTGCACAAGCATTGTTATGATCACCACAGAGTATGCGTGCTAGCATTGGCAGCTGCACTCACCAAAGACCAGAAATATCATAATCTATACAGAAAAGGGCCTTGTACATCATCTGCCCGAATGTTCCATATGACGAGGCGAGGGAGCCGCTGTGCCTTCTAAACCTGGAGCAACGGCGCAAGAACATGATGCGCAAGGTGTTCTCATCAATTGAAGATCCCACCCACAAGCTCAATAAGCTCATCCCTGAGGGTAAGAACCACAACCTACGAAGTGATCAAGCCCACCACCTACCACACATCCGGACCAGAAGATTCAAAGACATTTTCATCAATTGGTGCTTGTTTGATTCTACAACCTGACTTAATCATTTATTTTTTTACTTTCTCTTCTCGTTTTTTTTTTACATTATCATTTTCACTCTAAAGAACCCTTTCAATTTAAAACGGTTTCTCGGGTCTATATGTATTTCCTTTTTATTAGTAGTACTATTAGTATTAGTAGGCCTATCTATGTTTTATTTCATTACCAACAGTTATATTGTGTGAACATACTCTGGTTCTAAGTAGTCTTTTTGTAATCCGTTGTGTTTTATTTATTCATTGTATCAATTATTATTATTATTATTATTTTAAATATTATTATTATTATATTTATTATTATTATCATTTTTATCATTTCCCCACAATATTTTGTCCATTTCCCTCTTTTTTACTTCGATTTTGTCCAATGTATGTCATTCAACAAAATATGTCCTTGTTGCAATAAACATAAATTGTTATTATACATGGGTGTATAGGCATTCCTTTGCGAATATTTGCGGTATCTATTTTCCAAACTAAATTTTAATTCAACACATCTGATACGAGATCACAAACACGTGCTCAATTATGTTGACGAATACAATCCGCCCGAGTCATATTTCGATACTATTTTAGAAGTGAGTTGCTTAAAGCACCACATACTTTCAAGAGCTAAAATTCAAATTCTTTAATGTATCACGATTATGCTCATATGGTCACATGCATTGGACTGCTAATATTTGATGAGTAAGGCGAAGAAAACAAGCAGACACTGCATAATATCCAGCACTGTTATCATTAGCCCGTCTCTGGAGTATCAGTGAAACTAACAATGGCTTACTTTTGGTCTGTTGTTGAATGGTTATAATCAATTCTTCGTACATGAGTTCGCTTATAACTACATGTAGTATCCATTGGTGCAATGAATAATTTAGCCGTAAACACCGGGGGCCTAGTGCACCAAACCGTCGGTGAAGCGTCGGTGACAACGTCCGTCGTAAAAACACCAACGTCCGTCGTGGATACTGCGTCGGTCAGAAAGTTGGTTTGCACCAAGCTGTCGGTCGTTGAAAACTAACGTCCACTGGAAGTAAAATCTGCGACTCCTACTGAGCAGTCGTAGATGGGTCGTACAACTTTTGAAATCGTGTACCATACAATATGAGTGGAGTAAAATATTTCTGTTATCAACATTTTAATGATTGCAGAGTAGCAGTATAATTATGCTAAAACATGCGCTGTTATGACGGTTGCATTGAGCGCGGAGAAAACTCAAATTATGAAACTGTATTATATCATTTGTTTTATATATTTTTCCAAGTACTTCGATATATTGATACACAAACTCAATGTACACGATGGATTATATTACGATAAGGGAAGATAATACTGCTCATCATGCACCAATAGGCATGTTATATCATTTGTTTTATATATATTTTCCAAGTACTTCGATATATTGATACACAAACTCAATGTACACGATAGATTATATTACGATAAGGGAAGATAATACTGCTCATCATGCACCAATAGGCATGTTATGGTTGGTCAGTAGCAATTATTTACCTTATGTGTTACCTATTGCTGAATTACAATACATGTGTAAAATATTGGAATCGCACGGAGTGAAATGTACATTCATTGTCTACAGATTTATTTTAGGCTTCAATAGGTTTATGTTCGCAGCTACAGTGCATACCAGAGTGGTTACAGTAAATGTTTGTAAAATTTATTGTTCACACAATAGCTTTCCAGCCATCCATATACTATGCATTTTGACTGTTAAAACTGATAATCTTGATAACCAAGACTCGAATAAGTATGCACCGATCCGGCGGTAGGCACGCCGACGCGTCGGACCAACGACCAATTTGTGACTTTTCGGTGCACACCACACGGGCGGTGATTTCACGACGGACGTTTCTACGACGGACGTTGGTTCCACCGACACTCAACCGACGCTTGTTTTACGACGGTTTGGTGCACTAGGCCCCGGGTGTTGCAGTCCTCAGAGCCAAAAGACGCATTATGATCCATCAATAGGCCAAAAAAACGCATTATGGTTTTGGTTAAGTGCGCATGTCATTTGAAAACCATGCGCATCACTCGTTTGTTTAAACCAAAAAATCGTGCGCATCACTTTCTGAGAGCCGGTTTTTTAGGTTACCGAACCTATGGTCCGATAACCTATTGGCATGGCGTTGCGTCCGTCGTCTGTCGGCGTTGTCGGCTTCGTCGGTGTCTGCGTCGTCCGTCCACATTTTTATCTTCGGATCGGATCTTTCTGGAATTTTGCACAAAAATACATAAAAATATTTCAAGAGGGGGGAATTTTTTATTTTTTTTATTTTCGCAACTTTTTCAAAATGGCGGCCATTTTGGACGAAAAAACGGCCGATTTCTGACTTTGGCGGCCATTTTCTCAAAAACTGTTCAGACAGTTTTGAGGTTTTTGTTCCAAAATATTACCCTCATATACTCCTGTGAGATGTATAAGTTTCATTGCCCCTGAATCGCTGGTCTGTGTGTGGCGGCCATTTTCATTTTCTCGAATGGCCCCAAATGGGACTTCCAGTGTTAAATACTCCTATGCCTTAAAATAGGACACATTATGCCTAATATCTCACTTAATATTGAGATTAGAGACTAGGAATCAATTGTGGAGACATAGGAAATGATATATGCTGATTATTTTCATGACCTTGAATTCGACCTTTGACCTCATTTTCAAGGTCAGAGCACAAAACGGCTAATATCTCGCTCATTATTGACTTTACAGCTTAGAAATCAATTGTGCACATATAGGAAATGATATAGTCCGAATATTCTGATGACCTTGAATTTGACCTTTGACCTCATTTTCAAGGTCAAAGAACAAAACGGCTAATATCTCGCTTATTATCCACTTTCAATCCACAATTATCAATTATGGACATTCGTGGAAATGCCACTCGCCGAAAATTCTGATAACCTTGAATTTGACCTCTGACCTCTTTTTCAAGGTCAGAGCACAAAATGGCTAATATCTCGCTTATTATCGACTTTACAGCTTAGGAATCAATTGTGAACATATAGGAAATTTTACATCATGACCTTGAATTTGACCTTTGACCAATTTTCTAGGTCGCAGGATATAATGGCCAATATCTCGCTAATTATCGACTTTACAGCTTAGGAATCAATTATGAACAAATAGGAAATTATATATACAGATTATTCTCATGACCTTGAATTTGACATTTGACCTAAATTTCGAGGTCACATGACAAAATGGCTAATATCTCACTTATTATCAACTTCACAGCTTGGGAATCAATTGTGGTCAAACTCCAAATGATATATGCTGAATATTCTCGTGACCTCGAATTGACCTATGACCTTATTTTTAAGGTTATGAGACAAAAGGCTAATATCTAAAATATAATTGTCCGGTAACCTTTCTTAGACCTTGGGCTAATTTTCTTCTTTTTTCATAGCAATTTGACACCCGTACACGGATTTTTGTGAGATAATGATAGAGTCGAATAGTCCCGATTGTCTTTGACATCGCAAAGTTTGATGTACGGCTGATCGAATGGGCCAAATTCGACCGGGTTATTCATCAGAAGGCCATTTTCACCCTGCCAAATGGCATGGAGCGTTGACTGACCTAGTTCTCTTGTCTAGGGTCAATGCTGTAGGGCTAACTTAATCATGTTGTCAACGCTGTAAGACTAACTTTTTGGAAGCTGATGACGACACATGGTGACTAAAATAATGTTTCTGTCAAATACTGAACCTATTACCTTAGAGTGGGGATTCGATGCAGTGTTAATCACAATGTTCACGATACTTATGGCTCATGTACAGCAACACTGTTGGAACTAGAGTTTTCAGATACTCCAACCTACATTCGTGACCATTATAAAGGCGTAACAGCATCTGATTAAGGCTTTATTAATTTATTATTGTATCGCTAGCGGCGTGTCAACGATCTAAAGACACGGTCTGGACATTGTGTAGAATGGTTTCTTGAATTGTACAACGAACATTCTTAGACTTTTGGCTGACATTCTTAATATAATAGTTTCCACAAGCCACTGTAGCTCATGACAGTTGAGCATGACCATAATAGCTCATGACCGGTGAGACATAGCAAATACACCGTCCGAAAATAATTTGGTGATGTATGTGGTAAAGGTATATTTATATTAACGGAAGGCACTGATGTCTGTGAAACGAAACAGCCGAGTATATTCTTTCTGGTATTACAAATTCTGTCACATAGCATGCGAAAGTCACATGGATATTGCTATGAACAGGGAGCTTTTTTCTATGGGTAATGAGTCTGGTCAGACCTCCCGAAATAACCAATCGTGACAAACCCCATTCGTTACATGTAATGGCTGTTCGTTCATGTGCAGTCAACCACCCAGCAACCCAAAACATAACTTTGGCCCTCTCATGCTATATCTCCATAAGAAAATAGAGAAATCGACTTGTTCACCAATTAATTCAGCTTGCAAAATCAGTTTGGTTTTAATCTCGTTCTCACTCTAAATTTTATTGGAGAGCACAACGTGTCTCATTCTTTTCGTGGCCCAAGTATCATACGCTGCGCCTTTATACTACTCGGCCACTAAATGAATGCCATTTAATCCGTATGTCACCTTTTTAATCCTTATCGAATATAGAGTAAGGCGCAGGATATGATACTTGGGCCCTTTTGGTTATAGTCTAATATGTTGGCGAATATACTAAATGAACGGACATTACCTTCAGTTGGTAGGTGGTGAATTGTCAGTCCACGTTGCACATTTATACTTTGTTTACATATGCGCGTGATGCCTATTTTCGTGAGCCTTCCCTTTATTTAGTGAATTATATTTAGTGAATATTCTGTAAATATATATATTCTATCAAAGGTTACAGAGCTGTATATACCAACTTTTGCTATAATTTCACATTCCATACTTGTAATTCCCAGAACACTAGTATATCTGCATTGTATGGATAATTGAACGATTACTCACTGATATTACTAAAAGCTTAGGAAAACAGGACCATTGTTTGTCGTGCTCATCTTTGATTAGTCCTGACTAATTGTTCCGATCTACCCCATCCATCACCATAACACTGACGTTATGGTTGGTGATCCGTCCACACGCCCGGTAAATGAGATTGGCTTCTGTAGCTCTACAGCTTTGGCGTCATGAGGCATCATGAGGATAATTATGATTGACCGATTATCCACGGGAGGGCATTGGGGCCTTAAAGTTGGAATACATTTTAAAATCAGCCAAATTTAGCATTCTTATTTGTCACGCAAACTTGAAAGTACATCTCGAGATAGTCGGGAATATATAGGAAATATGCACAGTTCGACAACAGATACTTAGAAAATTGCCGTTGATCGTGCATGAAAACAGTGGATAGAGAATGATCGGCCTGCCTACATTGCTGGTTGCCACAGTATCTAGACAAATACCAATGACGTCATGAGACTGTGTGTAGAACTCGACCTCAAGGCGGGCCGCTTTGAGGAAAAAAATGATGCGAGATTGACTGGCCCGAGTTTGAATCTTGATTTGGCAACTCAATTTAGGCACGTAATACACATTTTCAGACCCAAATTTTTACGATTTCTCATTCTATAGACAAAACAAAGCCACTGCAGAATAAATACATTTTGTCAATTCTAAAAGTGATTATAGCTTTAAGGATTTATGAATGTGATTGATTCGTTGGTTTAGTGCCTAATAGATCAAGTTAGTAATCTCGATAAAACGATTTATTTATTTTCCATAGATTACAAGTCATCCAGAACAGATCAGCCCGCCTTAGTCATATCAAGCTTATCATGCAGCAATTTCTTTGGCTGGCGGTTAAGCTCCGAGTCAGTTTTCGGATTTTTGTTCACATACCAGTGTGTCCTCAACTTGTCTCCATCCTAAATCCATGAAATCATAATATGGTGCCACACTGTGTGCCAGTTCGCTCCTTACGTTCATCCAATGACAACATTCTCCGGAACACGGTCCGTGCACCCAAATTTGTTGGTCAAGGTGACTTCAGATATCCCGCCCGGTCAAGGAATGGCCTACCACTGCACTCCAGGGAATGTCCTTCTCAGTTTAAAAATATCTCTAGATCTAGAAAGTATTTTAACACTGTCTAATTAATCATGTCATTTTCATCAATTCCCATCACCATCACCCATATAGATATGGGGTTATACAAACAAGGGTTGAAAATTAAATATTATGTTTTTTTTTTCACTGAATAACCGTAAGTGTTGAATTTTTACCTAATTGTGTGTTCAATGTTGTATTTCATGAACGTATTTTTGGATGTTAGACTTCATGGTACCGTTGCTTCCAGCATATGTCAAATTGTAAAATCTGAATCTGAAAAGACCGAATTCTGACTTTCATCACTGCATCCTCAGACCCCACAGGGACTAGTTGTGTTTTCATTCTGTAATTTGATATATTCACTTATAGAGGATAAATATCTGTTTATCATCTCAGGAAAATTCGCTAAAATGACAACAAACTCTTTATTGAAAATGAATTTATCGAAAATGACCATGAACGTGATCACCGTGTCAAAATTGGGGTAAACATTGATGGAAGAAACCTTATTTCTGGGGAATTTCAGCCCCTACAATTATTTGTGAAGTACATAAATATGTAGTAGTATCTCGGACATCGTATCATCCCCCTCAGTTATTATATATATGCGTTATGTAGCAGAAATTGAATTTTTGTTACCTTGTGTTGATCTTCCTTTCAAAAAATCTGAGCACAAGTCGGTGACAATAACATGACCTGACCCCTAGACAAAAGAACTAGGTCAGTCACCGCCTTAAGATATGTTGCAGGGTGTATGGTCCGATAACCTATTGGCATGGCGTTGCGAGTGTCGTCGTCGTCGTCCGCCGTCGTCGTCGTCGTCCACATTTTGATTTTTTTGTTTACTGGCGAATTTTTCTGAAATTTTGCACAAAAATGCTTAAAAATAATTCAAGAAGGAGGTATTTTTTAGTTTTTTTAATTTCGCATTTTTTCAAAATCGCGGCCGTTTTCGACGAAAAGTGCCTGATTTTGGACTTTGGCGGCCATTTCCTCAAAAATATATCACTTAGTATTGAGATTAGAGACTAGGAATCAATTGTGGACATGTAGGAAATGATATATGCTGAATAATCTCGTGACCTTGAATTTGACGTATGACCTCAGTTTCAAGGTCAGAGCACATGGTGGCTTATTTCTCGCTTATTATCGACTTTACAGCTTAGGAATCCATAGTGAACATATAGGAAATGATATGTGCTGAATATTTTTGTGACCTTGAATTTGACCTTTAAATTGATCTGGCTAATATCTCGCTTATTATCAACTTTACAGTTTAGGAATTAATTGTGAACATAGAGGAAATGTTATATGTTGAATATTCTTATGATTTTGAACTGGACCTTTGACTTCATTTTCAAGGTCAGATCACAAAACGGCTAATATCTCACTCATTATCGACTTTACAGCTTAGGAATCAATTATGGATATACTAGAAATTATATATGCTGAACATTCTCGTGACTTCGAATTGACCAATGACCCTATTTTCAATGTCATGGGACAAAAAGCTGATATCTAAAATATATATTGTCCGGTAATCCTTTTAGCCCTTTGGCTAATTTTAGATTTTCGAATTATTTTCAATATGTCGGCCATTTTTGACGAAAAACGGCCACTTTTGGACTTTGACGGTCGTTTTCTGAAAAGCTGTCTGATCAGATTTGAGATTTTTGTTTCAGAAGATTCCCCTCATATACCTTTGTGACATGTTTAAGTTTCGTTGCCCTTGAATCGCCGGCCTGCGAGTGGCGGCCATTCTGATTTTTTCGACGGTTCCCAAAAGGCACTTTCCCATGTTAAATTCTCCTATGCTTTATAATGGGACACATTATTGTTAATATCTCACTTAATATTAGGATTAGAGATTATTAATCAATTGTGGACATATAGGAAATGTTATATGCTGCATATTCTTGTGACTCTGAATTTGACTTTTGACTTCATTTTCAAGGTCAGAGAACAAAATGGGTAATATCTCACTTACTATCAAGTTTACTGCTTAGGAATCAATTGTGGAAATATAGAAAATGATATATGCTGATTATTCTCATCACCTTGAACTTGACCTTCGACCTCAGTTTCAAGGTAAAAGCACAAAATGGCTAATATCTCACTAATTATCGACTTTACAGCTTGGGAATACATTGTGGACATATAGGAAATGATGTATGCCGAATATTTTGATGACCTTGAATTTGACCTTTGAGCTCATTTTCAAGGTCAGAACACAAAATGGCTAATATCTCGCTTATTATTTACCTTAGAGCTTAGGAATCAATTGTGAACATATAGGAAATGATGTATGCTGAATATTTTGATGACCCTGAATTTGACCTTTGACCTCATTTTCAAGGTTTTTAATCTCTTTCATTATTAAGGCATTTCGGCAGAAATGCCTTTATGGTTTTGTCGGAATTCTTCTTTTTTTCCTTTTTTTTTCTTCCGCTGTTTTCATTTCCGCGCGATAACTCGAAAATGCCTCCACGGATCAACTCAAAATTTTCACCACTGTTCAGATATATTATGTAGATGTGCTGTATAGTTTTTGAGCCGGATCCGAGGTCCGTGAGGTCCATGAGGATGAAATCGAGGTCATTTTATGGACTCTTCTTTTCCGCGCGATTACTTAAAAACTATTCAGGCAATGGCTGCAAAACGTTGCATGAAGGTTCATATATCACCAGGGACGAACCCCATTGATTTTGGGATCAATCCATTAAACGACCTTCGACCTAGAGGTCGGAAGAGCTTCTGCCGAGTCATCCTTGAGGTTTCCTGCATATCTCGGAAACGGTGCGTAGAAGAGCGAAACGGACGTTATTTACGGACTCGTGGCCCTAGACAAACATGTCTAAGGGGTATTAGGAATAACCTTGACCTCAAATTTTTTTGCCGAGTCGGCATTTTTCGTTTTCGGAGATATCTCGGAAACGGTGCCTCGTGGAGCGAAACGGACTATATTTTCAGACACGTAACCCTAGACAAACATGTCTAAGGGGTATTAGGGATAAGTGAACTTTGACCTTGACCTTGAATTTTTCTGCTGAGTCGGCATTTTTCGTTTTCGTCGATATCTCGGAAACGGTGTGTTATACAGCGAAACGGACGTTATTGTCGGACTCGTCGCCCCAGACAAACATGTCTAAGAGGTATTAGGGATGATCTTAGATCTTGACCTTGACTTTTTTTGCCAATCGGCATTTTTCGTTTTCGGCAATATCTCGGAAACGGTGCGTCGTAGAGCGAAACGGACGTTATATTCCGACTCATCGCACTAGACAAACATGTCTAAGGGACATTAGGGACCGTCGTCCGGCGTCCGTCGTTCGTCCACATTTTTAGGATACCGGACCTTTGGTCTGATAACCTATTGGCATGGCGTTGCGTCCGTCCTCCGTCGTCGTCGTCCGTCGTCGTCGTCCACATTTTATCTTTTTTGTTTACTGGCGAATTTTTCTGAAATTTTGCACAAAAATACTGGTCAGTTTTTTTATTTTCGCATTTTAAAAATATACACATTATTCAATATATAGTTTACACACTATACAAATTATAGGCTATGGAAAATGGTGTGATTGTTCTGTCGTACCGAGAAATGTTCCAGTGACTGTTATTTTGTCACAACCATAATTCGACAGTTCAAAATAAGAAAAGAAAACAATACAGTACAGTGCAGCTTGTAGTGTTTCAATACATATTGAGGAAATCGTCCTGTACAACATCACTGTGTGAGTCATACTTACCAGGCAAATGTCTTAGTATATACAGGGCATGTACCTATAGATAGGTGACTCTGCCTTCTTGACAGAATGTTTTGTTGTGATAGCGATATTTTGATATATGCCATACGTGCGCGCATCAATCGGAAGAATGAAATAACACAGATCTGATTAGAGTATGCGGTATGAAATGAGTCCGCGTCATAATCTATCAGTCATTCTGATTCAAGGTATATTTGCATCTACTTAGTTATATATCATATCTCACAGACCATGATATCAAGTATAATAGGAGATGAAATATACAAAATTGTACAACAAAATTTACCTCAAAACAGCAAGAAGGTGTGAACAGGGAGATGTGGGAAAAGACATGGTAGCTGAGAATCCACACAAGTGTATATTGATTTGTTGAAGTATCCTTCATGAGACTCCATAAATATATTTAACCAGTCGAGAACAATGGCATTCTGATTCTGTCGAATTTGTGACTTGCTATTAGCAGTGTCAATATATAAAGCCATTACTGAAAGTAGAATGTTTCGGTATTGTTGTTGTTGTATAAATGTTGTATCTCAAATGCTAGGGGTTCATATTAACCACATGTTAGATTTTAATTTTATCGTCGGTAAATATGCCCTGGGGCTGATGTTTTATCATGTTCTGTTGATTACCCTACACTACCCTACTGACATAATGGTGCGGTGTGCAAATATGGAATCTGATGATGATTTCTCTTCACCATATTCGTGCTTGACCACTCGAGTCATTCCTTATCAGGAGGGTGGAGATTCGTATCCTATATGACATCAAACGGAAGTCCTGGAAGTATTGTTTGAATTGTGTGCCAGAATAGTTCAGGCATAATCTTGAGTGAGGTAGTCAATTACAGATCACATTGCACCATGTCACGAAAATGACAACAATAACGTATATGTCATGGCCAAAAATTAACTAGAAGTCCATACCTGCATTCCGTACAACGCATTTTAAGCATTCTCCGAATCCGATACGGAGAATACTGCGAACATGATCCACGATCAGTTGACATAATACACTTTTTATTGTGAAGTAATGATTGTGCATGTTGCAGTGTTGTGACAATAATAACGAATACCTACAATTTTTAGGATCATTGGTAGTTATGGGAAGAAGCCACGATATGGACATAATCTAACTCATATAGCACGATGTTCAATGTCGACAAGAAATCTTTTCTGCAAGCTGAAACATATTCATTCTGTTCGACTTTCGCTGATTTGGGTGATGAGTAGGACACCTCTCAGCTCAAAAACCATGTTACTTTTATGAACTGTATCATTAATTATAGTTCTCGCGTGGGTCTACTTTCTTCTTTCTGATAACCAGGTCCATTTCAATAGATGAATCACAGACTGTTACAACCACGTGCAGTCATATCACTCCCTGGGCAGAACAACCTGCTCCAGCCTATATAGATAATGTTCATGTTCGTCCAGGGAAATAGTACTGAAGCGTATCAGGGCCACGTGAGTTTTATTTTTTCAAATCAATTTGTCGACATATTAACTCGATAAATTGAGTTACTCACCTCGATAAATCGACTGAATATCTCGATAAAACTCATGTTTGCTTAATATGCCTCCAAAATATAGACCTGTCGTATAGGCTTAATTTCGTTTTTCAGAAGGAGGGAATGAAGGAGTGAATGAAATTGAGATATGTAATTCTTTGTGTTGTTATATTCTTCTTCAGAAGAAGGGAAGAGTAAACATGATTCATTTCATTCCTTCATTCTTCTAAAACCTTGAAGACACATTGTTGAGTTCTGTCAAAAAAGATCACATCACATAAACAGCAAAGATCCGTGCTGTTTATGTGATAGTGTTGTTGGTATAACCTAGGTAGAGATTCTAATGAATCTACATCAACGGAAAGAATATTCAAAGTAAATGGCGATCTATATTAAAAGTAAAAGTGAGGCTTCGCATCCCCTGATAATTCGGTGGTTTGATGTAGCGGTTTGATGTAGTGTTCATTGATATTAGGTGGCAGATGAGTGAAGATGGGAGTTCCATTCAATTTCCTTCTTGTACCGTGATATTTGCGAGGTCATGCAAAATTCAGTTGTTCCAAATTCATCGTCTCGTGGACCATGTTGTGAGTTCATAATCATCACTGAAAGGAATAAATCAAGTGGTATATTCCTATATGCTACTATTAATACCAAATATAATTCTTACTCTAGTACTAATAATACTACTCAGTCGTTGTTGTTACAAAAATACAAGTGCAAAATCATATTGGGAATATTACCATTAATGGCATTAATACTTAACTTACTAGTGTAATTATTTCATTTACAGTGACAAGCTGATGCATTGATTATGGAAATATAATCGATTTTGTTATATCGGTGTCGTGTTGTTTCAGGAACAGCTCAAACTCGTTGTTCTTTACAATCGATATTCATTAGATTTACCCACGAAGCAGAAAAAGAGAGATCAGCTCGTATTAAACTGCACCTTGGCAATAGAGAAACAACAACATATCGGTCATGGCTTGAGTAGAAACAATAAGCCAAGACGTGCATCATGTAGACAAATATATACCACACTGTACCACGGCAGTAGAAGAACACCATGTCTATCCTGGCTCTGGTAGTACCATTACTTTCATGATTTCTGATATCATCTTAAAGACACTCTTGATATCTTTCAAAAGGAGATCTTGTGATGTGACAGTGTAATTGGTATTAGGTAGGAAGAGATTTTTGTGACTGTCCATTAACACAGAGATTCTTCAAAGTAAGTAGTAAACTCAAAGTGGGACTTGACTCGATGACATTTAGTGGTATGATGTAATGTGCAATGATGAGAAATGGCAGAAGACGTCAAGCTTTTATTGTCACACTGCAGCTACAGGAGAATATACAGAGATTCTGCTGGTCTGTACGAGAGGCAGAAATAGTACACCATTTTCGTGGAATTGAACATAGACAAATTTATAGGAAAGTTGAAGAAATAGATGGAATTGAGTCAATTGACAATATACGAAAATGTTTATTCAATATTCATAGATGAGATCTCCACTCGCTTTTTCTTCCGTGTTATTTTCATGGGCAAACATTCATCGGCAAATAATTAAGAATCCAAAAGAATTAAGAATTAATCATTTTCTTGACCATATGTTGATGTATGTTCACATTTAGTAAAGGAATTAAATTTAGTGGTATATCTTGAATTATCATGAAAAGTAAAATAATAATATTGTTAAGTTTTTATAAAGCGTTTTCGGCGCAAGGTGACTAGGACACACGTACAATTGCCAATCGCCAATACGACTGCGTGAACGGAGACACACTGTGGTACACACCTTGCCCAAGGGTGCTAGACAGCCAACACGGCAGCGCTAGCGCTACGGCTCGAACCACCAACCTACTGGTCATGAGACGAGCGCCTCAACCGACTGCGCCAACATTGTCCATTCCATCAAATACAACCCAGCCAACGTATTGAATTGCTTATTACCAAGCCATGCAGTTTTAATTATTTCCAATATGCAACTGCGAAATTAAATTGGAAATATGATCTTGAACACTCATCTACTCATTATTATACATGTATGGATGCCGTGACAGGCTTTTGCATTAATTATGGAAATATAATTGCTTTTTAAAAGGTTGGTCGTGTTGTTGCAGGAAGAGAATTCGCCTCAAGGAAATGTGAAACACTTAAAAGATCAAACACATGAATGTTTGCATATATTCGGATTAAATGGATGATCACCAGATAATCATGTACCCACCTGGAACTTTTCATCATTATATTCTCACGTCACTTGTACATGTACAATGCATTCAACTACTTGGCACAGCTTGAAACGTTCTGCAAAAGTTGTGCATACCCTCTGATTATGCAATCATCCAGACAACAGCACGCTTTATAATAACGCTACCTAAATAATAACAATAAATTAAAGCGTCTTGCCGTGGAAATCTGCAATATTTAATGATAATATAAGCGTAATGATATCAAATGAACCTTTTTCCTTTCAGTTCATCCATTGAACTCAACTATGGACAGACAAAGTATATACGCCTCAAAGATTTTGACAGTAAAGACTGGATACCAGTAATGTATTGTCACAACATGGGGTCTGAAACAAAACCCCTGAAATATATTTAGTTTGAGCTTTAACAAAAAACGTTAAAATCTTTTAGCAAAAGTTCGCATTCGTTCATGTAAAGTTCATGATACGCTGCCATACGCTCGCTAACGTTACCAAACGTTCACCAACGCTCGCCAACGCTGTACTCCAAACGCTCACTATGTGAACCAATTTTTTTCTTCCTCTGAACGTATTTCCACCAACGTTTGGTCTCATTTTGGTAACTTTTCAAAACGCTGGCAAACGTTGGCCCAAATGCTATAGTGTTAATCCACCTTTACATGGAAAACTAGTTATTATGCAAAAAAAATGTAAGGGTTGTTTCTAACGCATGGTAACACTAATTGAATCTGCTATGTTAAGTTTATGCATAAATATAATCATTGGTACTCCCTTCTCGACCATTAGATGTTTTCACAAGTACACAAACTGTGCTATACACATGCAATGAAGTGATACCTACGTTTCCCCCAACTAGTAAAACCATAACCATACGTAGCATACTAACCCAAGGTCCTTTGATTCGGAACAAGTCATCACTTAACACTTAAAAAAATACAATGTCAAGGGATTTCCCATGGGATTTGCCATGAGAAACATGAGATTCGTCATGTTATTAAGTTCCCTTCCCTTTGTTCTCATTACTTGTAGCTGCACCGTTCGTTATATACCTCTATTCTGTTTATGTTGTAAATTCTATTATGTGCCTTATTGTCATCATTGTTGTCTCATCGTGTTATATAATTAGTATTGTTATTGCGTTTCTGCCATTTTCTCTTTCATTTTTAAACTATTTTCCATTTAGTTTTTTTTTACTATTTTTTTTATTTATTTAAGGGTGTCAGTTACCACTTTTGGCTCAGTATATTGTCAATAATTCGTTTAACACCTTCTGATTACAGCTGGTGTTCAACTGGCAACCCTGAGCTGTAACCCTTTTCCTTGTAAATTGTTCTCTTTTTTCTCAATGGTACAGTTCAAAATAAACCATCCAAATAAATCATCCTATGTGTAGTGGTTGATAAACGAAATAGCCATGGTTAAGAACGGTGCATGATACATTCCTCTGTGCACACTTCTTAAAATATCTGTCACAAAGCCCCGACAAGTGTAAATTGGCTGATTACTGCAACATTCATTCTCTATCCTGATTGAGAGTGCGTGATACAAATGTGCTAGACAATACATGTTCTGCACACTAGCACACTAGCCCTAGTGTGGAGAACAACACTTTTACACACATCACATCGCATAGAAAACTGGGTTGGATGCGTGGAGAGTACCTTTCACTCTCGGCTGGACAACATGCTCACTTGTCAATGATCATCTGCCATTGGTTAGGCTCCTGGTGACTGAATTCTTCACTCGTGGATGTTCAATATGATATTTAACACTTATATTAGCTTGGCTAGTGGGATATCCCTTCAGATAACTTGGTAGAGCGTCGGTCTCAAAGTGATCGTGGGTTGATGCCGAGTGTGGACAACAAATTTCCTGTTGTCACAAAGATATGGGGAAATATTTCACCCGCCTATTAATACCACCCGTCCACTTAAAACGAGTTAATAAATTTTTCTTTCACTTTTGAAGCATTATTGAATATCAAAGTTGTCATCTGACATGGAGCAGCATATCTCATTAGCACTGTGGTGATACTGGATGCACTAACGATCGTTAGTGCATCCCGCAATGGCCGACAGTAAACACGACCAGTTTGGTTTTTAACCGTATTCTATCAAATGACAGGTCCATTTGTGATAAATGGACACTCTGAAGGTAGCTTAGTGTTTTGGTCATAGACATGCGTAGTTATTTCAAGCAGATCACGCTTCTTTGTTTAGATATGTTGAGGAAAAGAATTAGCGATAAGATTCACCAACGACAAAAGTGAGATTCCCTAACGATATAGGCCTAATACGTGTATATTGTAATACGTCCATGTCATACACCATGCGACATAAATTAGCGAATGTCACATCAAAAATAGGAAATCTGTATTAGAAGATCATCTATACATATCAATACATGTCAATTGGTACTTTATTTCACGTTTAACATTTAAATAACGTATATTTGAATTAATAAAGAACAGATCGTTAGGGAATCTTCACACGTTCGTTAGGGAATCTTCGATTTTACAAAAACAATCGTTAGGGAATCTTTCGGCTTTTTTTCAGACGAGTTTTTCATGCTCAAACCAACATAAATCGCCATGTATTTGCAACGAGCCGTTGTTTCGTGCGCATAAGAATCAGCAGATGCATGTGTGTATCGATCACAATCGTAATTATCGGGAAAATGAAGAAAATTCAAACGAACTGCGAGTGGGTTCGCCATTTAGGGATGCACTAACGATCGTTAGTGCATCCAGTCTCACCACAGTGATTAGGACCACAAACTCTAGAAACCACTATAATATAAAAAAATAGATTACCATGTTTTCAACAATGATAACTTCTAGTGAAGGTAGAATTCTTATCATTACATGTTTCTCAAGAAATGTATGTATACATTTCGCCTCCAGCTTTTCGCCTCCACATTTCGCCTCAGGCTCTCAAGAACTGTCTTTGAGGCATGCAGTCATTGTGGAATAAACGAATCCAGGAATAGTTGGCTCCACAGATCCAACATTAATCTCTCCGTGATCAGGGTGCAATTTCCCAGCTAATTAAGTACAAATCACTTCAGGCTGGTTTTTCCGGATACTGACAGCGATATAAACCACAGAAGCTTAATCAACGCGGGCACAGTTGGTACCAGGTACAGACTTAAGATTTATCGCTTTGATATAGTTTGATGTTTAGGGACAGGGAGAAACGATTTGCACTTCAGAGGTGACTTACTCCGAGGGGCAGGGTTTTATACGGACTAACGGTCTCATTATAGTGAGGGTGTGTTTCAGATTACCACTTCGGGAGACCGAGGCCAGACCGTCCAGTGTGTCTGATGAACTGGAAGTGTTCTGCTCATTTTACCGACTTCCTGTTTACATCATATTTTAGCAGCATATCTCGCCTCCAGCTGTTCTTATTGTGATCGATGTAATCGAATACGGTGGCTGATATAAACGTATTTATTTTTCGGAGTATTCTTGACTTGTTCATAATTGCCATAATTTGTGCAGAAATAACGTTATTTCCGTCCGGGTAATAATGTTATTCTGTTTAAATAATGTAATTTCTGCATAAATAATGTTATTCACGCGTACATAAAGTTATTTCGGCATAAGTAACGTTTTTTTGCGTAAGTAAAGTTTTTTTACGCCGAAAAAACGTTGTTTACCCCCAACGACCAAGGTAAAGATAAAAACATGTGTAGGCAGTATTTGGTTAGTATATCGCACATGGCAGGAGTAAATAATGTTATTTCCATGTAAATAACGTTATTTCTGCGTAATAAATGTTATTTACGCATAAAAAAAGTGATATTTTTGTGTAAATTATGTTAGTTATGTATCAAGGTTACTTCGAGAAGTAAATAAGCATTTGTAACAATGTCACTTATCAGCCACTGTAAACTCGTACCTGAATGTCCAAAAAGTAGCACAACATACATATAAATGTATGTAAGTATCAATCTGTTACCACCAATACAGTCAGATTTTGATGATGCCAATAACAAACGTAAAATACAACATTTTGCAATAGAAACAAAGCATGACCAAATAGTTTATCCAAAGACACACTGGCGTCATCAGGGGCAGACAGTGTGTTAAATATAGTTGTTTCTACTGTACACCTGATGGAATTAGTATACAACTGCCCAACAACTTATGAAAATAATTTAGAAATCTGAAACAAACCCCAAGAAACAGATATATGACAAGTATATAAGTACCTAATCACAAGCCCGAAGGTTGATGGGCTGAGTTGATGGTATCCTCGGGGACAGATTTAACGTCCGCCAGCAGTGACACCGACTCAGTGGTATGAATGTAAGTATCAATCTGTTACCACCAATACAGTCAGATTTTGATGATGCCAATAACAAACGTAAAATACAACATTTTGTATATATCGACCCATTACCGACATTAAAGTGACATTATTACTGGATATTCCGAGATTAGGACAAACCAGGCGCGCCCGCAGATAGAAGCACTGGAAGCACGTGCTTCCAGTAAATATTTGAGAAAAAAAATCATTAAAACTAAATTATTTTATTATGGTTAATATTGTGGTAACCAGGGCTTCACAACTATCCATCTACGATAATAATCTACAACGGTTATATCCCTACAAAAATTGTAACACTGTCGAACCGTCTTGCCATGAAGTATTTTGCCTGACCGATTTCATATTTAAAACATGTTGTGGACAAAACCAATGGTTCAGACGACATAATCAAGATCCCCATATATGAACAGAGCCCATCACAGAGCACCTAGTAACCGCCAGCTTCTGGGGCCCTGGGCGGGCCCCAGACCCCACGCCAACATATCCTGTCCCGATCGCATTGATCCTTTGTGCTTCCAGTTTTTCAAATCCTGTGGGCGCGCCTGGGACAAACTTTATGTTAAACTCTGCGGGTGAAACCATTATGAGTTGACATGAGAATAGGTGGGTATGAGTTGCTGAACATCATATTTTCGTTAAAATTATCATGTTTATTAAACATCTCAACTCATAACGAAGAAACAATTGCACAGCTTAGGATCCTGAACACGTATGGCATGTACCCCAGCTCATAGGATCAAGCCCATTTCATATCTCGTTAACATAATTCACAATAGGTGACACCTGTCAAATCGGTCTCCTGGTTGACAGGGTCGCTTCGAGTTGGCTTTTAACGCATCTCGTCATTAAGGATGCACTGCCTGTACAAATCATGCATCTCCATTCATTTACAACGTAAATATCAAGGTAACAAAATACTGAATTTGCAAACATCTTTTCGGCACCGGAATTTACTATGTCGATCTGCAGCTATCAAGGATCACCAAATGATACTTCGTTCTTGACTAAATATGATTAAATTTCTGATAATTTTCATTTTCAAGTTTCATTTTGTGACTTATTTCTCAAAAGACAAGATACACCCAAAACATGCGCAGTGGCAGGATCAGTTCATATTGAGAAAAAATAGTAATGCTAGTAGAGCTCACTGATGAGTTGCGCTCGGATGCACCGAAATGTTTGAGCAAGGAAGTAGATGTATTGTATTCCTCTCGCAGAAAGTACAGTCGTAAATACATTTTTTATTTATTAAACGGGCACACAACGAAACGTACATGCCAACAGCAGCTTGTTCGTCACGTTAAAGGTACAAACAGGTGTTTGTCTGACGCGTGGAAGATAACTATGACCATAAACGTGTACAATTCCTGTGGTAATATTTATAGAACCATGTCTCGGTTCATCATCCATGGGTATACATATTTCTGTTAAGAAATTTTCGGGAAGAAGGTTTGCGTAGTCTTGTTGATTTTGTTATCTCTATGTTTACATTATAGATGAATGGTAGAGCCGCTCACCAAAGTGTATGGTCCATTCTTCATTGTTAGGCACGGTCCACATATCATGCATATTGTGTATATCCACATTATCATGATTATAGTTGAAATTTACCATGTTTACAGGTCATCA
Organism: Terebella lapidaria; assembly: GCA_949152475.1. NCBI lineage: Eukaryota > Metazoa > Annelida > Polychaeta > Terebellida > Terebellidae > Terebella > Terebella lapidaria. Next base: position 33,791,067 of record OX424564.1, on the reverse strand, counting down.
AACTCGGAGGAATTTTGAAGTGCATCCATTTGGGAAAACTACGAATATTGGTCACACGAACATTTATCATTCGACTAAATGAGGCAACATGTCTCTCCAGTATATATTTTATTATCGTATTAATTGGTTAATATCACAATTACAAAATAATCATTACTGACATATGCAGATATTATATCATAAGTAACAATGTGCATTCAGCAGGAAGTTTATTCCAATTTTATGACAAGCTTTTCCATTACAATTTATTCAGAAATAATAAGTCTATGAATAAGCATGGAACCCATTCTTAAGTATAAAGTTTTCCGAGCGAACAACACGGAGTCCGTTATCCAAGCTCAAAGTTCAGTATCAGGCCAATTTGATAAAATTGTATGGAACTTCATGAACCTCCATTACATGGCCATAAGGAGATGTTCTGGAAAGGGTGAACATTTCCTGCCCCACATGTGGAACCCGTCATGAATTCCAAAACATTAACATGCAAAACGGTCTTGCTGCATGCTGGTGACATATTTTATGTACTTATCAACCAGATTGTAATGACGTCCATAACATTTCTTGAATGCAACTACTAGTCTTAGTAAACATATCCTTTTCGCATTAGTTTAGAGCCTAGCTGCGAACTTCGGTGAACAAAGTCCTCATATCTGCAACTAGCCCTTGAATAGTGTATCAGTTGTGATGCCATAAACATGCCATAAGCAGACGACATCGGAATGTTGCTGCTTAGAAAAGGGAAATTAACTATGATAAAATTGAAATCATCACGCTTGTCATATAATCTGGTTGACAAGTTATAATCTCCAACCTTAGATCTAAACAGTTGGAAAAATTAGAGGAGTCTGTATCACCTTCAGTTTCAAGTTCCTTGGGATATATGGCATCCAAATAATCACCAAACTTGGATAACTCAGTGACAATACATCATCTATATGTATCGGAAAGTGAAATTAATGTCACCAGTTTGCTTCTCAGATCCTCCTCTTTGTACATTTACATGTTGAATGAAATATGATTCATGTGAGTATAAAAACAGGTCTGCCAATAATGGTGCACAATTTGTACCCATAGGAATACCAAAAGTTTGTTGAAATATTCCACCATCAAACTCCACAAAGATATTAGTCAGTCGGCCATTTGGATCTTTGGGGGTTAAAAATTTCTTGAAATATGTACCGTTTGAAACATATCCCAATGATAGTATATAGCTAGTGGTATTATTTCTGGGCTTCTAGAGTTTGGGCAGTTGACTGACTGTAGTTGACTGACCATACTGAGTATGCAAAGTTACAAAAATTTATTTAGGGGTACCCATATTTACAGTGTTGACATGAAGTTCATTCCTATATATCTAGTGTCAACATCTTTTATTTCATTCAATATACCCTAATAGACAAAACTGATGCAAGTGGGTGAGGGTTCTGGGGATGTACGGAGCCCATGAATTATTTGTTATTCAACATTATTTTGTTATTCTCCTCCCCCCTCCCCCCCACCCCAAATATCCAAATGGCCGACTGACTACTAGCGTTGGTGGAGCGTTGTCCAGCGTAGGCCAACTGAGCAGAACTTAGCTCAACACATGCTGAGCGCGTATCAACGGAGCTCAACGTTATACAACGATCATATAAAGTGAAAGCCTTTTCGGATGGATAGCCATCAATCGAGCAGCTTTTCCAAGTGCAACATAGTGACGCTCTGATCCAGAATTCTACGACATGCCTGCAAAAGGTCGAAAATGTAAGATTGCTGAAAAAAGTGTGGCCAAGAAGCTGGGCCAACCTTTGATTCGCGCATATTACCGTCGGCAAACGTTATAGAACGTTATCAGTTCGTTCGCAAAAGTTCGATAATGTTGTGCAAGATGGCCTCCATTGTGCTAAGTTGGCAAAAGTTAAGCTAATTTGATGGCACGTCTGTAAAAGTTTGTCTACGCCAGCCCTTACGTTACAATCACGTTCATGAACGATAAGCTCCGTTGGACATACGTTCACCATTGACAGTTCTATCACCAGCGTTCTTCAACGCGGGCCAACATAGGCGAACGTAGTGTAACTTAGCACAACTTACGTGAGCGTTTCATAGCGTTGCAGAACGCAGCCTAACTTTCAATAACGTACTTTTCCAAACGTCGAGAATTTTTCAACATGTTCAAAATTTCCGACGAACTCTAATTTCCCAAGCGTTCACCAGCGTACACCAACTTTCACCAACTTTCATCAACTTTCAATAACTTTTACCAACGTTTACCAACGTTTGCCAATACGTCGGTAAACGTCGGCCCAAACGCTATAGTGTGAATCCACCTTTAGTGTTTAAACAGCACCCCCCCCCCCCCCCCCACAATATAATACCGTACAGTAAATGTGGATATACTAGTGTGTTATAAATTAATTTCAATGCAGATATGTGTAGCAGATGGTTCACATTAATAATTGTATTTAGGTATCTACTCAAACTCAACTGCTGATGTCATCAGTCCAAATAATTTATCGTCCATATGAATACCAAATAGTTCGAAAGAAATAATATATAATTCGACTTTGACAGGTATAGCAATGGTTCGTTGTCAAGGAACCAGTCGGTGAGTGATTTCAAATCATTGTTTATGTGTTTATAAATATCATATATATTATCTCCAGACAGATATACAGATGTGTTATCAGCGAACTATGTGGATTCACTGTGATGCAATGATGAAGATGTGCCATTCATATTGAAACACGTTGGATGATTTGAGGTTATATGCTCTTTCTGAAAGGGAATATAATGAAGAGAATCTCGAATAAATAAAATCCTTCATGGCTATGATGTATTTGTTTACACTATGCTTGTTCAAATGAGTAGAAACATCACACGACACCACCAGAGCATTAATGAGGGAATGGTTTGGATCCAAATTATCATTTTGAAAAAGTTTGTATATTTCCTCGGACCTCAAGCCTTCAAGGTTTCTTGGTTGTTCCTTTGTAATGAGAAATCAAACAAAATATCGGTCATCTGGCACCGAGTTTGTCGGCGTTGATAAATTTGTGATAAGCTGTCAGTGTTTATCAAAGTGTGAACTGATCTGCATATTAATAACTGTGTGAACTGATCTGCATATTAATAACTGTAACAATGAAAGCTTACGTTGTAACATGTACAGAGGAATCATGTGTCAGTTAATGATTCTGGTGTGAAGCTGATTTATCTATAATGTTTACCTGAAACAACGTGTGCGGTAAACTATAATTACAGGATAAATAGTCAATAAACATGGAAGTACCCAAGTACAAAGTATTCCACGTATATAACATGTGCAATATTATAACATGAAATGTGTTAAATCTAATAAATCGCTATTCCCTAAATTACCTTTCAACATTCTGCTTATAAATAACAATAAGCATTTGTATGAAATAGGAAGCATTGGATAACATATGAGTGGGTGAACAACTCTTATGAACGCACTAATTCCGCCTTAAAATGACGTAAAAAGGTGACGTAGGTTGTGGGTGTTCACCGGATTATGATGGGTCTGGTCCATTTGAATATCACATTGTGTAAACTTGACACAAAGGCGGCGATCGTGTCCAAGTTGTACCGATTACTTGACGTGGGCAGTCGTCTAAACGACTTGTGTTTCTGAGATTTGTTCCTGAGATACACCCAGGCTGTGACTTTCTCAACCACTCCCAGTCCCTGGCGCTAACGAGGTCATTATACTGTTTGATATCCAACCCTTCTCGATACAAGCCACCGCCGTTAAGTGTTCTTGGCATTTCCTGGCCAAGGAAATCAGATTTTATCACAGCTATGAATCTGATATCGTTAACTGGCAGTAGTCATATTTATGCTGATGAAGACATGATAGGCTTTTATATCGATGTCAGTGCCGTTGTCAGTGCTCGAACTGACATGAACCTAATTTATGTGATACTTTGTCTTTGCTGTTTCGTTTTGAGATGTAATTAGGGGGAAAGGGTGTGTCGAGTCTAAGAGTTCGCCCTGTAACTGGTTTAGAGAAGTACCTATTACAGGAAAGTGGACAACCTATCACATACAAACTGAAGTCTGAATTTTCTTTTCTTTTTCATCAGGGCCTATTTATCCAGGGACAAGTATTCCCAGAACATTCAATATAAAAAGCGATTCCCAGCTGTTGATTGATTACCTTGACATGTGGACTCGTACCACAGTTGGGCTTTATACCCGCGATAGACCAAACATCTGTTTCTGGCACAAATCTTCCAACAAAATATCTTGTTATTTATCATGTAACATTGAACTCACAATTGTCACCATGCACTATATTTCAGCATATTATTTACTGGATCTACATGTTTGTTGGAGGAAGTGAATCTCCCGTGAACATTGATCATACATGTACTTGGTTTACTTCCCTTGCAATATTTTGAATCCTTGAATTGGACAAAATATCCTTTTGAAAGGCGCTTATTTTTCAGCTTTGTTTATCTGTCAAGTTTCTGTTATGGTGTGTATTCAAACAAGTAGACACCCTGCAACATATCTTAAGTTGGTGACTGACCTAGTTCTTTTGTCTAGGGGTCAGGTCATGTTATTGTCACCGACTTGTGCTCAGATTTTTTGGAAGGAAGATCAACACACGGCAAGAAAAATGCAATTTCTGCAACATTACGCATATATATAATAACTGAGGGGGATGATACGATGTCCGAGATACTACTACAAATTTATGTATTTCACAAATATTTGTAGGGGCTGAAATTCCCCAGAAATAAGGTTTCTTCCATCGATATTTACCCCAATTTTGACAAGGTGATCACGTTCATGGGCATTTTCAATAAATTCTGCACATTGTATTTCGATAATCACGTTGTCAAATTTGGGGGTAAATATTGATGGAAGAAATTTTTTGGGGGAATTTCAGCCCCTACAAATATTTGTGGAATACATAAATTTGTATACTAATACCACTAGATTTTGATGATGACAATAACAAATGTAAAATATAACATTTTGGAATAGAAACAAAGCTCGACCAATTAGTTCATCCAACGACACACACTGGCGTCATCAGGGGCAGACAGTGTGTGAAATGTAGTTGTTTCTACTGTACACCTGATGGAATTAGCATACAACTGCCCAACAACCTATGAAAAATAATTAAGAAATCCGAAACTAACTTCTATTCATGAACAAATGGAACTTCATGAACAGACATGTACAAACATAGAACTTCACGAATCATAATATAAAATATTCTGACAAATCGGTCATATAATTCAACCCATATTAGATCATTGTTATTTTCGGCAATGTATGAGTATATATCAAATTTGTTTTGAAAATCGCATTTTGTGGACGCCTTTGATAAGTGAATATCAACCAAATACTGCATTGTATACTGGGATATATTTCGCACAGGTCCTTTCACGGATCACGACTTTACGAGTGCTCTGCGAAAGGACAAAGTGCGAAATAAATTCCAGTACAATGTAGTATTTGGTTTATTCTATGACTTTGATATTGTTTTAAAGACAATGAGTTACGTCAAAATGAGTCAGAACAATAGCATCGAGTTCTGGCCAGTGCAATAACAACAACAATGCAATATGGATATTTGTTACACTCGTCAAATTACATTGAATAAACTAGAATCGAACTAATGAGACATAATTATAGTAATAATGTTTTTGATAACTGAATACCAAATGTGATCATTGAAAGAATGTCAATGACTAGCTCCTGGGACATTTGTGTTCCTAAGACTGCCGGCTGTTACCCATGGCCACTCCTGCTGAAATATATTGTCACTTCTCACACAAAAAGCATGGATCCACCCTGATGGAGACAGGAATCCTATTAACTGTCAACCGCCAGCAACTTATTAAAACCACTATTTGTACATTTTGTATTGTGATCGACCCTGCATAGATTCGATCGGAGGATATACACATTAACATGTACTTTTGTAATTCCCGGAACAAATTTATTGGCAAATGCTTGAACACCTCTACACATGTATTCATCGTGAACGACTTGATTGGTATATTACTCTATTCATATCATCACAAATAGCAAAATAGAATAATAATTGAAAACATACAATGAATGCAACTTTCACCAAGCATAGAATCATTTCTACCCTCGCCCCGATAGGGGGAGGGTATTGCATTATGGTTTGTCCCCCTATTCGTATGTCTGTCTGCGCGCATGATTCAGAGACAAATCATCCGATTGACTTCAAACTTATAGAGATGATGCAGTATGGTTCGGTCCTATGGTATTGGTTAGGTCCTCCTCAATTTTTGTCGAAATCTAATAAAACTGGTCGCCATGGCAACTGAAAAAGTGAAAATCACATAATTGTGAAAATCACATAATTGGCTGAATATTGATTATTCCAATATTTGTTTGGGTATATTTCCATGGCCAATTCCCGATCGTATGGTTTACGATCCATGTTCGTACGACCATAACTCCCCATTATTGCCCGAAGTCTGAAATTTTAGGCATTATTGAGATTCATTATCATATTGAGAAGCCATTTTTCAATCAAGATTCTATTTCAACTGTTTTTGTTCAGGTGCTGTGCCTTGATTATGGAAACAACACTGTGTGATTTTACATCTCAGAAATCAGACGACTAGGCCAGGGTCAAAGAAAAGATCTAAACAAAAAATTGCAATAAATCTGCTTATATTCATGATTATTTGCCCGAAGTCTGAAATTTTAGGCATTATTGAGATTCATTATCATATTGAGAAGCCATTTTTCAATCAAGATTCTATTTCAACTGTTTTTGTTCAGGTGCTGTGCCTTGATTATGGAAACAACACTGTGTGATTTTACATCTCAGAAATCAGACGACTAGGCCAGGGTCAAAGAAAAGATCTAAACAAAAAATTGCAATAAATCTGCTTATATTCATGATTATTTTTCCCCATTACACCTTTTGGATTTTTCTATGGCCAATTCCTCATCATTTGTTATGTGATTGATGGTCGTACGACCATAAGTCCTTATTATCGCCCAAGGTCGGAAATGTAAAGGTCAACTGAAATCACTGATTTGCGATATTCGAAGTAGTTGTAATTTCAAAAACACTATTCAACAATAATGATATTTGAATGAATATTGACCATCGTGTATGAAGCATACCTCTGAGAAAGCTTGCGAAGTTTTGGAGATCAGTGTGAAGAATTCTTTTCATGGTCGAGAATAAGGTCAAAATAAAGAAAAAATCGTAATAACTTTACTTTTATCCATCATGTTTGCTATGATATTTTTCTATGGCGGATACCCCACCATTACATAGGTGGCCGATGGTTGTACGACCAAATTCGACTCGAGAATGAGCTGAAGCTGAAGTGACTAAATCCAAGGTCGAGGGTTTGCAATCTTTGACTTTCTAGCTACTTCTCAACATAGGAACATCCTGAGTATAATTATATTAGCACGAAATAACATATGGTGTAGATATGTTAAGTCACAGGCTCCAACCTGCCGGAAGGCAACTATGTGAATAGGAGACCAAGAACCTGTATTTTCCAGATGATAGGAATGGTTGCAGATCAGAACGGGTTACCATAGGTAACATATGCTCATTAATTGACACTTTGACATCGCCAAATAGGAAAGGAGGTACCGGCCAGGTAACCTCCACCCCGCCAATTAGAGACCCTGATAATAACTCTCCATACATTCATTGCATCGTGCTCCCTCGATCTCTAATTATTTTACCTGTCCTGGTGAACTGTTGATTAAAACTGCATCATGTAACCTAACAATCTTATCCGCTCATCCACTCGTATCATGACGTTTGAGTGGTGGCCATGGACGAAAAACAATACTTCTACTAATAGTTCTGCATCTGCGCAGGATATGAAATTATGTAAGCCTGAAATGGGTTGTGGATTAGCATTGATGATGATAGGCATGATGGGGTCAGAACAGTGTCAGAAAAAAATAACTAATAAATCAGACCAAAAATGGTTTGCAGACAAAATACATTTTTAGAGCACGATTGTCGAAACGCAGTCTGGTTACAGCAAGATGTATAGTACATATTGAAGGAGGTTTATATAGTTTATAAAACATGTATCATAAAATTAACATCGAAATGTATTGAAGCATTAGCCAGTTTAAGACAATTACAACTGCTCCTATTCAGCTGATATTGAAACCCAGTTCGTGCACCAGTAGTTCACATCCAAGACAAATAGATGGGAGATTGGGAAGGTTCCATCTGACATTATTGACTTTTGAGCCAGGTCTTCAGGTACCAACTGCTGATGACAAACACTGCCACCTGTCCATTCTTTGCTGATGTTGCTTGACTTCAGAAGCAGCATACAAATGTATCATTTAAAATGTTGTAACAGTTCATCATTCTATTTATTACACTTGCTCCGACCTACACCATGCCATTGCTATTTAATATCAATAATGTCAAATTTGGTATACTTCATTGTCACAACATGTATTTGGCCCCATACTCCAATACAACAAGATTATCTGTGTGATTCCCATTCAAATGGAATAAAATGCTTAAGAAAAAAGCATATTTAGTTCGTCAATGATTGCAAGAACGGGTCATGACCCGATGCATGGAAATATGATAATTGTCCCATAAATCTCATGTAAGGTACTGGGGCCAGTCGATGACAACGTCGGTCGTAAAAACACCCAACGTATATCGTGAATTCTGCGTCGGTGTGTAAGTTGGTGTGCATCAAGCTGTCGGTAGTTGAAAATCAACGTCCACTGGACGTAAAATCTGCGACTCCTGCTGACAAGTCGTAGATGGGTCGTACAACTTCTGGAATCGTGTACCATACACTACAAGGGGAGTAATATACTTCTCAACTGCGCGATATGTTCACTTGACACTCTGATAGTGTTGGGAACGAGCTGCTATAAAAAAATTAACGATTATCAGTATGCTAACAACTGCGCTATTATGACGGTTGCTTGAGCACGCGAAAAAAACTCAAATTATGAAGCTGTACTATATCATCTGTTTTAAATTTACTGTAAATAGCCATATTGTTTTCTAAATACTTAGATATATTTATACACTAAACCAATGTACATAACATTACATAATGATAAAAGAAGATAACACTTCTCATTATGTACCAAAAGGCATATTATGGTTGATCCCTTGCAATTATATGCATAATGTGGTAATCAATGCTAGAGTACAATACATAATAAAACATTGGATTGGCACCGGGTAAAATGTACAATTGTACATTCATTGTCAACAGATTTATTTTAGACTTCGATAAGTTTATGTTTGCAGCTGCAGTGCATACAAGAGTAGTTACAGTAAATGTTCACACACAGTAATGTCCACTTAATACCTTTCCATAGTCATACTTTACGTGTATTTCCTACATCAGCCATCCACATACTATGCATTTAACGGTCAAAATTGCTTCTTTCATGTCGGTTTGGTGCACTAAGCCCTTGTAGTTCAATATAAAATTTCACGAATTGGGTCAAAAACAGAAAGTCCAAATACCGTAAAATAACGCGACGTTTTAAATTTCGTTTTCATTCCCTATTCTGTCAAACTTATCATGCTTATTGTGGCCACACACCCTATAATTGCCATATACATGAATCATGTTCAAAACTGTTTAACTGACATGGAATGAGTTCAGTTTGCGTAAAAAGTAAAGTTGAGATTTGGAGTATATTCTTAGTATGTTTTGTGACCCCGACAATCTGTTATCAAATACCGTTCTGAGATAGAACATGTACTCATTAGTTATGCCAACATCAGGGTCGATAATCCTTACAAGAGTTATTTGGGATCCGGTTCTACGGAAGTCGATTCTGATTGGTTTCAACAACCAGCGTACTTAAGGATGACAGTCGAAACAAAGCCGGACTAATTATCTTATCCAAAGGCACACTGGCGTCATCAGGGACAAACAGTGAGTGAAATGTAGTTGTTTCTACTGTACACCTGGTGGAATTACCATGCAACTGTCCAATAACTTATGAAACTGATTTAGAGATCCGAAACAAACCCCATGGAGTATATACATGACAAGTACATAAGTACCTAATCACAAGCCGAAAGGCTACTGAGTTTATGGCAATGTAACTCGATATAGAGTAATACGATGGGAAGCGCTTGATGCTATGGGAAATGATAAGTAATAAGATATGCAACATGCACTTAAACGGGTGAGTATCTTCGTAAAGAAATCGACGCGCACTTTGCTATAGGGTAATTCAAACCTCACAGCAACTGTTCTGCAACAGGAAATTTGGTAATTGGTTGTGCAGATGAAATGTCGGTATTGTATGAGCTTCTGATAAGAGATGAATAATCATACCAAAGGAAGATAACACTCATTATAGATGAGACGGCTTTGATACAGGGAACAAACCAAGAACGATCATTAACGCTCCTTCTTAGTCAGGACTAATTACTAGTTGTCTAGTACTACCAGTTCACAACCAAGGTAAGTGATTGTGTGCAACCTGAAACCACACACAGCATATAATTCATTCATCTTAGTCATGTGAAGAGGTAAACGAACAGGATCAAAAACATCTCACTCATGCCTAGGATCAAATATAGTATATACATCAAATAAACTAAATGAAATACAACAAACAATTTGTGAGGGAAATGTTACTTTACTGGAAATAAAAGAAGCTTGGAAAGTCATGAAGCTCAATGAATCACCTGGGATAGATGGAATACCGGTCACATTTTATAATAAATTTTGGGATTACATTGGTGTGTATTTGCTGAAGTCTTTTCCAACTGGGGGGTTATCAATAACACAAAAACGGGGTATTATAACAACTATTCCGAAACTAAATAAACAGAGACAATTCTTGAAAAATTGGAGGCATAAAATATAAAATATTGACCAGTGTTCTAGCTAAACGAGTAAAAACTATTTTACCACATATAATAAGTTCTTATCAACGATGTTTTTTGAAACGGAGATACATGGAAGAGAACACAAGGCTTATCTACGACCTAATACAATATTGCAAAGACAATAACAAAGATGGTATTCTAATGCTTCTTGACTTCGAAAAAGCTTTCGATTCGATAGAATGGGGATATATTAATAGAGTGTTGAAATTATACAATTTTGGGCCCGATTTTATGAAATGATTTAGAATTATTTCTACTAACAGTCAGTTGTGTGATAAATAACGGAAATTACTCAAACTTTTTGAGATTAAACAGGGGGCGCCGTCAAGGTGACCCATTATTTATTCATTTTGGCGATGGAGCCTCTATCAGATTTCATAAAACAATCCACACAGATAAAAGGTTTAAGTATAGGCAATACAGAATTTAAAATATGTCAATATGCTGATGACACTTTTGTTATCCTAGATCATGATTCTGAATCAATTCAACATTGCACAGAGTCATTCATCCATTTCGAGCAGGTGTCAGGTTTAAAACTTAACATTGACAAAACACAGGTAATTAAGCTAGGTTCTCAAACTACTCAAATATGTCCTTTTTGAACATCCCATTTTCTAAAATTTTTGACTATTGGGCACAAACTTCAGTGTGAATCCAGCAGAAATGGGCGAAATTAACTACCGTAAAATAGCTAACATGAATAAATTACTGAGAAAATATCAATGGCAAACACACAATCATTGTCAGGTCGCATAAATGTTGTAAAACATATATATTGCCTTTGTTTATACATCTCTTACAAGTACTACCCTCGCGTAGTTTAACGCAAATGACCGAGATTAAAAGCGCAATGAAGCAATATATATGGAAAAAAAGACCCAAAATAAAGGAAAGTGTGTTGGTCAAAGATTATGACCAAGGGGGGTCAAAAAATGATCCAATTAGAGTCTTTTATTAAATCAGTTAAGCTTTCTTGGATTAAAAAAAATAATCATAGCGATAGATCGAATACATGAGTCGCTCTGTTAGAGGAAATACTGAAAGATAGACATGTAAAATACATCTTCGAAGGCTCAAAAACAAATACAAAAAGAGTTATTAGAACAAATAAAAAAAAATTTTCGAAAGAAGATATGCAAAACTGGATTATAGGACGACCGTTGTACCCCAAACTGACCAAAACCTCATCCCCAACTTATTGATATGGAACAGTGATTACATAAATAACCTAAACTTACTAACGCGTAAGGTCGAATTCATAAACAAAGGTATGGTCTACTTCAAAGACCTATATAATTATGATGAACACTTTTTTTGTATAAGAGAAAACATTGTTTCACAATTCAGAATAAAATTAAATTTTCTGGATTATATGAGTTTGATCAACTCAATAACATCATATTTCAAAGAAACAAAAAATGCATATGAATTACCACAACAATAGGCACAAGAAGCACCTGAATATCTCGTCAGTGATATATGTAAAGCCCCAGTCCCACCTACCCGGACTGTGTCCCGGACTAGTCACGGAAGAAACATCCCGGATCACCCCGGATAAAAGTAATAAAATGTGCCAAAAATGTAAGTTGTTTTTATGGTCACATATACCCGGAATACACACGGACGAGCCACGAACAAAAGCCACGGACAGTCCCCTGAGGAATTGATGGAGAGGTGCTGGTATTAGTCCCTTTTATACCTTTTTGGACCCTATGATCCCGGATGAGCCACGGATCACCCCCAGAGTACCACGGATCAGACACGGTAGACTCCCGGTGTACTTCCGGAGTACCAGGACAAGATAAGGATAACTCCCGGACTATCCCGGACCGTCCAGGAGTAGCCACGGACTGACTATACACCCCAGTGCAGTCACGGACGAGCCACGGACCACCACGGTACACCCCCGGACAAGGCCCGGACTGGCCCGGATCAGCACGGATTTGTCTTACCTCCCGGACCGTCCCGGATGGCCCCGGCAGTTTTAAACATTTTAAAAGTGCCGGGGAGCTCCCCGGACTATCCCCGGACTGTCTCGGATCCAGCGTTTTTTTTTCCAAAATCAGCCGGACTAGCCACGGACCGTCCCGGACCACTCACGGACTGCCCCGGATTGTCACGGATAAGACCCGGATCAGTCCGTGGCTAGTCCGGGGTCGCCGTCCGGGTAGGTGGGACTGGGGCTTAAACAAACGAAAGCTGTAAAATATATATATAATCAAAATATTACAAGTACAAAAACTGAAATGCGTTTTAAAGGAAAATGGCAATGTGATTTGCACACTACTGTGGAAGATTCTGCCTGGAAATCCATATTAATACTGCCGAGGGAACTCACAACCAATGAGCATATTAGATGCTTCCAATATCACTGTGGTGATACTGGATGCACTAACGATCGTTAGTGCATCCCGCAATGGCCGACAGTAAACACGACCAGTTTGGTTTATAACCGTATTCTATCAAATGACAGGTCCATTTGTGATAAATGGACACTCTGAAGGTAGCTTAGTGTTTTGGTCATAGACATGCGTAGTTATTTCAAGCAGATCACGCTTCTTTGTTTAGATATGTTGAGGAAAAGAATTAGCGATAAGATTCACCAACGACATAAGTGAGATTCCCTAACGATATAGGCCTAATACGTGTATATTGTAATACGTCCATGTCATACACCATGCGACATAAATTAGCGAATGTCACATCAAAAATAGGAAATCTGTATTAGAAGATCATCTATACATATCAATACATGTCAATTGGTACTTTATTTCACGTTTAACATTTAAATAACGTATATTTGAATTAATAAAGAACAGATCGTTAGGGAATCTTCACATGTTCGTTAGGGAATCTTCGATTTTACAAAAACAATCGTTAGGGAATCTTTCGGCTTTTTTTCAGACGAGTTTTTCATGCTCAAACCAACATAAATCGCCATGTATTTGCAACGAACGGTTGTTTCGTGCGCATAAGAATCAGCAGATGCATGTGTGTATCGATCACAATCGTAATTATCGGGAAAATGAGAAAATTCAAACGAACTGCGAGTGGGTTCGCCATTTAGGGATGCACTAACAATCGTTAGTGCATCCAGTCTCACCACAGTGAATATAATATTATTCACCGCATCTTGCATACAAATGCAATGTTACACAACTACAAAATTCGAGATAGCCCTTTCTGCACTAATTGTCCAGATACAGCAAAAAATTTTCACGATTGTCCATCAATTATGAAGTTATGGATCGATTTATCTGATAAGATATTTCCGGACGTTAATCTACACCCTTACATAAATGTTAAAAACATAATTTTCGGTGTATACCAATCTAAAGCCCTATGGAAAATTCCTTAATGCTATTGGTTAAAAGATGTATATTTGTGTGTAAATTTTACTCATTAAATGAGCAGCTTCAGCCAAAGTATTTACAACACGGCCTGTGACGAATATTACTGAATCACTATAAAATGCAAAAGTGTTAATATTTGCTTCAGGACATGCATAGTGTCCAGTACAGTTGCGATGGACAGACTCGGATTTTGATTGATCATACAAAAACTTTTTTTTTCGCTCAGTTTCATGTCTATTCAGGCGGAAAAACTGTTATTATGCGAGGAAATATTGTGTTTTGAGTAGTGTATAGCATATAGTGTATCTGAAACCTTTACAAAGCCCGCAAATTCTCTCTGTTGGTGGTGAATGCAGATTTCATATGTTACGCTTTCTAAAAACCGCAAAATACGCGTTCTTGGACAAAGTTTTGTGCAATGGCATTTTACATCAAGACCGAAGACACCCCTGACAAGAGGTATTGTGGCTCATCTCGCCGTCTTCCTCAGTTCATCCATGATATATGGGTTTCTTAACAGTCCCTACGGTCAAGGTTGGTGTCGTTTGTGACGGTGCTATGAACATATTCCATGCCTTCAATGGATCTGACAGCAGGTCTTTCGAACTCAATTGTTACCAGATCTGAGAGAGGTGATGATGCAAATAGTTTGTAGGCTTTACTTTAATGAATCTATCACTGATGACAACAAAATTAACCTTGATCGGGTGAAGGTTCTCTTGTATTGAAGGAAATAATCAATTATTTACTTCGTACTTTGATTGGTTATTTATTTATATGAATATACTGCTTGAACCAATAAAGTTATACGACACAACAACCAAACTACCCTTATGCCATTATTTCAGTCCTGGCTATCAACAGGGACGAGGGGTATGATGACAGTTTGTATTATATAACATGAAATATAAGGAACCACATACAAACAACAGCCTCTATTTAGCAATGCATCCACGTGTTTCGACTGGCTTTTGTGATTGATGAACAAGCTACTACGAATAGTAAGGAAATGCGAGCAGTAGAACTATCGTGCCCAGACTATTTCGTCTGTAAGATGGAGATGCGTATTGTACATGACGTCAGATAGGATATATTTTTCGTTTAGACTGTTTGCTGGAGGGGTTGAAGCAATACAAGATGGCGCATTGGCATTGAGAACAATCTTGATATAAGAATATTTACAAACACCATATTCATTTAGGGATGTTTACCTAAAAATATAATGTTGCCAAGTAGTTTTTGCTGTGTCATTCATCAGCTAATTCATGTAGATTCATGGCCTTTCCTTTCGCCATTCCCTTGAGTACAATGACATTTTTGAAGTAACAGTGTAAGTGTTATTGAGTAGACAGAAAAAAGTGATTGTTCATTAATAGAAAGACGTAAATGGTGACCCCACAGTAGTGCTTGGCAGTAATTAGTGGGAGATGCAGGCGTGGTGACTTCTTGTGGTGTGACATAATCAGGAAAGGTGAAGGGGGGGGGGGAGGGGGGGGCATTTACCCCTACACTCCAAATCCATACAACACAAACTATCTACAGTGTAAAGTAGATTCATGTCTGCCGGAGGAAATTGATGATTACAAAGAATAATTGAATTAGAGTGCGCGAAGTACCGTTAGAGCTGTTTTCGATAATTTGCGTATTTGTTTTTGTAAAAAAAAAAACCTTTCAAGGTGTAACTTGATTTTGAATTATAGTCCATAAGAAAATGTGTGTTCGGCACCATTTTACGAACACTTTGTGCAATTCTCATGATATGCCGGTAAGCTACAGCACCCTTGGTGCTATGTTTTCTTCTTCTTTTCTTCTTCCTTTTTCTGTTCATCTGTACTCATATTTTTAGGCACCGGTATGTACAAAATTCATGTCATTCCTACATTGAGATGTATGTTATGTTCGTGAAGTCTAACTGTTTATGACGAGCTGTGGGGTGCCTCATTTATCATAATAACAGACCTATCAGACATAAACTGTTCAAAGCACGATTGAGGTGTACAGTCTGACAGACTCCAACCCCATAGCTCAAGGCTATACAAAGTTTTATGACTGTTATTATACTTTAACATGATATGATGAACAAGTATGTATGTATAGTTCCTGAATAAATTCAATAATAAGGATTCTTCGTGTTCCTGGTTCCATTTCTGCTAGGTCTGCGCTGGCTGCACACTAGACTTGGTTGTAGTGTGTAACTGACTGGTCACATGCGAGTGACTATTGGTGTTATTGCCGTGTCGGGGCTGTTGAGGAGCTGGCGCCGCGCCTCTACAGAGCTAAACTCCTCCTGACGCCGCCGAGAGGCGCCACACTTGGCACCACAGGAGATAAACTCCCGACACTCCCTGCGCAGGGCCGGCAAGAAGAGGAAGAGGACGAGCCAGGCTGTGGAGCTGTAGAGGCACTCCATGGTGGAGAATAAAACCTGTACCAGGAGGTAGCGGGCGTACCTGTCCCAGTCAGAGAGGTAAGGTCTTCTCTGCCACGATGGGCTGGAGCGATCCACGAAGTTCATGGTCACTGTCGGGACTGCGTGACTCAGGAAGAAGACAGACAGCCCTAGAGTCACCCGGGTCAGTTGTGTTGTGTGGGAGGACTGCTCCTGGCGCTGATGACTTACACAGATTGAGCCTATTATGAGCATTGTGACGGCCGTAGTCACTAGCACGATAGGTGTGTAGTTTGAGAGAAAAGCCGAGACCCATGGCCACACCACAGTCTCAAAATCCCGGCGTTGGTCCAGCGTACATATCCCTTTTGATAACTCGTATGTCCACATCACGTGCACATGGATCGACACCAACATCACAAATATCGCGACAGTCGCGAACTGTGCTATGAAGAGCGTACACATGTACTGTGAGCGTCCAGGACACCACAGGCGCAGGTAGCAGTCAACTGTCATGGAAAGGAGGATCCACCAGGCCGCGTACCATACAACATTGAACGAGAAATGGAAGATTTTACAAGACCCGTCGGCAAAGTGGGCCACATGTGCCATGTCGAAGACGTAGCTGATCCAGTCAAGGCCACAGCCGAGGTAGAGCACCAGCGTGTTTACAATCATCAGAGCCGTCAGATAGAAACTCATCGACGTCTGTTGCATGTGCTTGCGAGTCGGCCCCGCCACCGTCAGCATGTTCCCCATACTGCCCAGCACCACGAACATCGGCAGTCCGTACACCTTCAGACTGTTGATCACCTCAAACTCCCGGGTACAGTACAGGAAGTAATCCCTGAATGAGAACACGGTTGTATACCCGCACGTGTAACCCGCGTAGTAGAAATATGTCTCCTCGAGTTCCCCTGTAGAGTTCACTAGACCAGAGGAGTCCTGAGACGTGAGGTTGATCGAAGAGATTCTCGCTCCATAGAGCATGATTCTATTGTTCTGGTGAAGTACTTATCTTACGGAGGAACCTGTTGTGAGGTCTCTATCTAAGATAGAAACCTATCTAGAGGTCCCTATCTAGGATAGAGACCTCTCTGGGAGGTTACTATCTTAGATAGGGACCTATGAAAGACATTCAAACAACCGATACAGTAGAGTAGTTTATTACATGTTAAACGTCAAATTTCCACCATACACATTCATCACTACAATGTATTATGATTATATTACTCGATGTACATAAACTAATCGTGGACAGCTAATCATTGCGTTTATGGTGCGTGAGTTTAATCCATTGGTCTCGGAACAGTTTTTGGTTAACATTTTGATATTTGCTTCATGAAATCATCCGCCTTCAAGAAATCTAGTGAAAACGTATATATCCACAATATCCTTGGAATTCCGCAGGTTTTGATAATAATCCTGCGATGTTCCACATACATATATATCCGCAGCTGTACCGGAATCCTAGAAAAGCCTCCAGAGATCACGCGTAGCGTAATTTTCGTGCAAACATGAATGGAATATATACAGACACGAATGTTTCATTTTTTCCTTTCAAAATGTAGATTATAGCTATTCAGCATATGTATTATGGCAACAATTTGAACAGAACTTTCACATGGCCATACAATGCAATAGCACAAAGTTACAAAAAAAAAACTTTTACTTACGAGTCGTACGTCGAGTCAATTGAGTCCTGGATCGAACTTTAGAATCGGTCGTAGTGATTTTACGAGGAATTCTGCCTGTAAATACATGTAGATAAATCGTTTTCATTTCCTTAAAAACATTGAAATAACGGGAGGTTAAGCATATTTGTTAGCGCAAAAAGTATAGGCCCCATGTAGCGCAGGTTACTCTTTCTTGTAAATTCAATGAATACAAGTATAACGCCATGTTTTAGAAAACATGGCAGAAAAAAACCCGGCCCTTTTATGTGTACGTGTTTCCCATGGACTCACAAAACTGAATTCAATACACAATCAACACATATATATGAATAACTCACAACAATAGTTGTACAGTTCATATAAAAAGTCACACAATCAGTCACATCAAAGTAAATGAAACAGGAAATCGTGTACACCCTCAGCCAACTTATCTCCCCCAAGTCCACTTAGATGTACGGTATCCTTGCCAGATCGCCAGTGCCAGTCTTTGGACCTAGCCGTCGGCAGCTCTGTTAAAAACATCCTACTAAATTCCTGCTCCATAAGTCGCCCAAGAATCTGGAAACTATCTTCTAGTTTAAAACCTCACATTCCCAATATGCCCCAAAACATCACCATAGGTTTAAATATTCACATAGAGGCGGCAGGATTTGATCCGATTTGATGAATATAGGCCTAAAGTGTAGGTGTACAGCCGTATTACAATGGATAGATGTCTAACCGTTCCTGCACAGGCCCTAGGCATATGTACAAAATTCCATAGCAGGGCTCATATAAAACTGGAATAAAGGTTATACCTATCATAGAAGTGGAGGGGGCACTTCTATGTACCTATTGCCGGGTTTTTAAGTACCCGTGGTCGAAAGCACGGATTCGTCACGGCTTCGTTGTGGCGGTCTTGGCTATTAAAGGCGATCGCACTTGTGAAGCAACAAAATTTCTCATGCTTCAGTTTTGTTATGCTACACGCTTGATCGCCCCACGAAAAATGGCCTAACAGGCCTAATGCAACTGTAATAATTCGAAAAGATAATTTTAAACTATTCTCTGAAATGCTTACACCTAATGTATCACTGTCTGTCGCTGCAATACAACATATTCTTAGTGATTACTTGTTGGCGTAGTTATATAACGCAGTGATTATATCTGGGGCGGTTCAAATATGAGAAGTTCCAAAATAACCGGCAGGAGAATCGGTAATTGCACTTGCGAATACCAGCCGAAAACTAATTTGAAACAGCACTTCTCATTGTCATTCAAATTCTTATTGTCAGTACAGTGATATTAGCAGTGTTTTTAAATCAGTTTAGCGGAATTTATCGGCTTTTATTGCAAATTCGCGAAACCAACACCAATGTATGCTGAATCTAAGAGAGTCGTCCGAGAGAGTCGGAAGACAGGAGATACATAGGTTGAGGTCAACGACAATCACATATACCCGGCCCTGAGGGGCCGGGAATTAAAAATGTGCCAGACTGATTAAATATGGTAGGCCTATACATTCAGTGGGCGACTAGTATTAGTAGAGTAAGGTGCGCTACATGGGCCGAAATAAGTCTGGCATATTACTCACCGGTTTAGTAATGTGGTCATTCCCAGGAATAAGGTTCTGCAACTGTATCCAACAAACAAGCGCGTCAAAACACGTCTTTATATCCGTATGCGGCGTTATCCAGGTGTTGCATTTTTTCATCACGAAAAGTTGATATCACGTAGCTTGCTGTTTCAAAGTGAGCGCGCCTCTTGCCGCCTTTGCTTTTATAGGGTTCCATTTGAGCAATACTCAAAATCACGTTACTAGGGGTAGAAAACAACTCAAAGGCACAGTGCGAGTCCACCAGAAACATAGCCTGGTCAATTGGAACCATGTATTCTGTAGCTATAACAACAGAATAGGCCTACTAGTAAGAAAACGCGGGATATACCACTACAGACGGGGCGGGGGTGGGGGATGGGAGCGACAATTGGATATCCCGAGTTCTTACAGTATAATAGACACGCTCGAATAATTCTGTGCATGTTGCATCGTATGGTCGACATTGGGGCCTAAGTATCATATCCTGCGCCTTCCTCTCTATTCAATAAGGATTAAAAAGGTGCGAGACGGATTAAATGGTATGTTTTCAGTAGACGAGTAGTATTAAGGAGCAGTGTACGGTACTTGGGCCGAGATTGGAAGCCCGATCGAGGGGTGGGTTCACGCTCTATTTAGTGCATGGTTGGGACCGTTTCTTTTGTTGTTGACAGGTTACTATTGAACATAGTTACCCGCAGGTTACTATTTCTGCAAATAGGGACCCCTGCACTAAGTCGGATAATGCACGCGGACGTGGGTCTCTCGCAAATAGTGGCCTCGTGCCCTTCGGGCACTCGGTCACTATTGGCGAGAGACCCTCGTCCTTGTGCATTATCCTATACGTAGGATATGGCCCGCGGTTTCGGCTTTCGGTCAAATATACCCCTCGCGCTCGGGCCCTATCTGACCGAAAGCCTCAACCTAGAGCCCTATCCTTTACAGAAAACTGACGCCATAATATCAGCAAATCGGATACCGTCTGGTCTGGGTGCCCTGGTATCTCTATATCGTTATCATCATTTCGTAAACATCCAGCCTGTGAAAAAGAATACATTTCAATTAAAAAGTGTAAAACTGGTATTCTCGTCTCTTGATCGATGGTAAAGGGCCTTTCATCTGACACATATCCAATGAAAGTATGCAATTTGATATTGTATTTGCACACTTGGTTTTATATAAAAAACGTGCATGATATTAATTTTTAGTTTATATCGCAATTAAAAATGAATTGATAAACGCTAACCGGATATCGTCAAATGTATCCAGCTATATTTACAGAACGGAAAGAAAGTAATGTAGTTATTTGATGCATTTACTGGTGAATAAATTCCATTCGTTCCAAGCTCACTTAAAAGTCACGAAACAGCATAAGTCACACGGGAATGACCACGAGTCGAAACTCCAAAAGCCGCTGAGTGATCAAGGAATCCATTTGTCCAGTGAAGAATACCCGGCGTTGCTCAGCTTCTCGAAGGTCGGTTAGTTCGCGCTGGGAAGGTGATTCAGGACATCCGTGAGGAACAATTGTTTCTGACTGACAGGGGAATGAGAGATAACATCGTGTTCCATAACATTGATGAGTCCAAGGACGAAAATCTAGTCCAACTTCTAGTGACACAATGAAAATTCCTATGGGGGTGAATGTCTAAAATAAAACTTAAACGTGCACATCGTATGGGGACACCTGGGGCCTATGTGCGTTCTATCGTGGCTGTCTTCGAGCACGAAAGTGTCGACAGGGTGATGCACTACACTAAAAACATTCCAAAGCCATATGGTGTTAATGTTCAACTCCCCAGGGAACTCGAGGAAAGAAAAAAAGCAATTGTTACCCAAATACAGGGAAGCTAAAAGTGATAATAAGACCGTCAAGTGGTCACGGGACAAACTGTACAAAATGCATCCACGTGTTTCGACTGACTGTTATTGTGATTGATGAACGAGCTACTACGAATAGTGAGGAAATGCGAGCAGTAGGACTATCGTGCCCAGAACTATTCGTCTGTTAGATGGAGACGCATACATGTATTGTACATGACGTCAGATACGATATATTTTTCGTTTAGATTGTGTGGGGTTGAAGCAATACAAGATGGCGCATTGGCATTGCGAACAATCTTGATAAAAGAATATTTACAAACACCATATTCCGAGCTATACAATGCATGTCACACCTATCAATAAATACGATATGACACTAGAAATAGGAAATGCCATGTTTGTAAAGAGGATGTGTACTTAAAAATATAATGTTGCCAAGTAGTTTTCGCTGTGTTATTTATCAGCTAATTCATGGTTAACCGTTCCTGTCAACATTCGCTTAAGTGCAATGACATTTTTGAAGTAACAGTGTAAGTGGTATTGAGTAGACAGATAAAAGTGATTGTTCATTACCAGCAAGACGTGAATGGTGACCCCACAGTAGTGCTTGGCAGTAATTAGTCGGAGATGCAGGCGTGGTGACTTCTTGTGGTGTGACATAATCAGGAAAGTTGAAAGGGGGGGGGGACCATTTATCCACACACTCCAAATCTATACAACACAACTGTCTACATTAGAAAGAAGTGTATGTGAGACCGGCGGAATTGTTGTATAATAATAAATTATGTGTGATAAAACACAAAAAAACACATACTACATCTATGCCGTTACAATTCCTAGTCAGCGAAACGTAGTTACTAATTCGCAATGATGAAAACATTTTTCATAACCACCAGAAACTGAACAGTTACTTCCGGGATATCAGTGACTCCTGTGAGATAATTGTACAGACAAATACAGTTCGTTGAAGTTCCGCAAGTTAGGAAATCGACCGAATCCAATGCACATAGACACATTCCGGTTTATAACCAACCAATTGACATTCAAGTATCATTCGAGTTATTCTAATAAAACATATTACATGCACACGATATCCAAAGGACACATATTCTTGACACATAAGTTTGACTCAGTGGCTCTTTCCCGTTTTCCAGTTGATAAACTCAAAGTTTTGATGAGTTTTTTTGGTGATTCTGGGATGCAGATTAATATGAGCAAAACAAAGTTTATGGTTGTGAATGGGGACAACGATGACCATGAGCCTATTGCATTGCCAGAGTGCACAATCAACCACTGCAAGTCATACGTATACCTGGGTGGATATATCACAGAGGACTCTAAGCTTCAGTCAGCCCTCGGTCTACAAGCTAGCAACAAACGGTGCCAGGTTGTAAAATTTGCATCATTCGTATCTAAAAATCAGGACTTTCCCTTCTGGGTCAAGAAGAGGGTCCTGGATGCAGCACTGTTGTCATCGATTCTGTATGACTCAGAGTCATGGATGACGAAATCATTGCACCCGATAGGCCAGTTGTATAATTCTTCTCTGAAGATCTTGTTAGGGGTAAGGAATACCACACCGACTGATTTATGTCTTCTTGAACTTGGATATCCGACCATTTCAGGTTTCATCCGCCACCGACAGGCTACGTTTTTCTCCAGACTCTGTCAAGATAGGGCACAGATGCAGGACGACCCATTCATGTTTGTGTGGCGGATGGCTTTGCAGGCGCCTGCACCGTGTGCCTTGTACGTCAACAACTTGCTGCAGACCCCTGGGAGTGTTATCCACGAGGACGTGAGAAATATCAAACAACGAGTCCAGGGCTCCACAGGGACGAAGCTGACTACGTACAGAACGGACATGAACCCATCTCTGGATACTCCACGTTTGTATCTGGTACCCACGTTGATACCTGAGCACCACCGCATTGCCTATAGCACCCCCTGTTCGCGGCACAGCGGTAAGTAAATTTTTGACGTTATCGGTTCTAAATTCTTGACGTGATGCGCAATATTCTTGACGTTATGTGCGAAATTCTTTACGATATCTTTGTTTATGTTTTGTTCTATCGCGATCTCAGCTTAAATTATCTAATTGTGTTCAGGTAATTAGTAACAGGGTGACTATATATTCGATTTATGAGTTAGACGAAGCATTATGGCATCCCAATCACGCTCTGAGATTTAAAAAAATTGAAGATCGTGCCTTGCACTTATCCGAATGTACTAAATGCATTTTATTTCCATGCAATGAATCCGCTATGTACTGGAAATGAGCTTTAGCATATTGGCAGCTCATTTATGATTAAGCATTGAAAGGTTCAAAGCCCAGATGTTAAATTGAACATACCTGTCAGTCGTTTTCCACCAACAATGATAAGTTCGGTATTATTGACGTTAGTTCGTCATGCTTGACGTTATTGAAAGCCATGTTAGAAATTTTTATCGTTATTTTTAACGCATGATTGCAATTTAATTAAGTAGTAAAAGTGAATAAAAGAGTGGTTTCCTCTTGCAGATAAAATACGATGCTAAATATGTAAAAACAAAATTGGAAATACTTATGACGTATTACAAAATGCAAGAAATAAACATCCTGACACATTTTAAGATGTCATATAAAACATAAAACGTGGTACACAGTTTATTCCCATACGAAAGCGGCACACCAATATCTATACAGTTCATATAGATCGTCATACGATCAGTCACATCAAAGTGAACGACACGGCAAATTGGGAACACCCTCAATCAAATTATCTCCCCCAAAGTCTACTTAGACGTGCAATATCTTTGCCTGACCGCCAGTACTGGTTTTTGGCCCTGAGCTTTCGTAGCCGTCGGCAAGTCTGTTTTTTTTAAAAAAAAACATCCTACTAAATTCATGCTCAAAACCAATGTATCACTGTCCATCGCTGCAATACAACACATTTCTAGTGGTAACTTTGTTGGCGTAGTTATATAACGCAAATTGATTATACTTGGAGAGGTCAGAAATAAATAACTGGCAGGAGAATGCATAAAGAAATTGTCGCATACCAGCAGCACTTAAATTGTCACCAAATTTAAGACAATAATATTAGCAGTATATTGGATGAGATCACCGGAATGTCTCGGCTTTCACTGCAATGTCGAGAATTCTACACCAATGTAGGCCTATGATGGATCTAAAAGAGTCGTCAGAGAAGTCGGAAAACAAAAAGAAATACATATAGGGTGATGTCAACGACCATCGGTCAATCACATATACCCTAAAGGACTTTCTTCACGCTGGGAAAAACATTTCTGTTGCGTACATAATAGATTTCCAGGCCATGGAATGAGCACACGGTTGTTATGTAGCACCATAACGCTTTATAACAGGTTAAACGTCAACATATATTAAATACTAGCACCATGACGCCTTATAACAGGTTAAACGTCAACATATATTAAATACTTATCAATAATACATTTAATACTATTATTACATTTTTCTTTCTTTTATAAACATTTTTTTTTTCTTTAAATCAATAAAAACCAATATCGTCAACTTCTCTGTGATATAACGTCAAGAATGATTAACTTGTGTAATCATAACGTCAATAATTTAACGCCGTGCAAAATTGGGCATGCGTAGGTTTCCCTATTAATAACCACTTTTTCCGTATGTAACATCATTGTACAAACTACTGATGAATCAAATAGTCATTACATATACTTATTGACCGGTTTTTGCGCCTTTTCAAGAGCTGGAGAACAATATTTAGAGTTAACCATCGAACGCTCATTGTATATTACTTACAATGGTGCTTGAAACCACAGTTGGACTACATATCAAGATATATATAGTATCTGTGTACTGTGCGCATAACTATCATGATATTAATTGTTCCATATCAGGTTTATTTCATTATTAAACGTACTCAATTGTCCTTTCTGTGGCTACACAAAAGTATATCGTCAAGAATTTCGCACATAACGTCAAGAATATTGCGCATCACGTCAAGAATTTAGAACCGATAACGTCAAAAATTTACTTACCGCTGTGCCGCGAACAGGGGGTGTATAGTAGAATACGACTTTCAGCCCACAGGCTAGCGATCGAGACCGGCAGGTTGTCGCGGTTACCACAGGAGATGCGGCTCTGTCCGTGTGGATCCATACAGACTGAGGCTCACGTTTTGTGTGTATGCCCTCTGGCCGAATACATAAGGTTAAGGTATCGTAACCTTCATTATCAGCTCCCGACTCTGTTCCGTGATGAAGAGCCAACGGCTTGTAAATATATATACCAATGTCTCCGTATATTTGATAATTAATGGACTGTATGATTGTTTTTCTGTTTGTATCTAAACTGATCCGGTCAATAAACCACTACTACTACTACTACATCTAAGTAGATGGACCTGAATTATTTACCCTTTTGTCAATTAAATGATAAACATATAAAACATGCAGTACCTGCAAAAAGGCTTATGATCACTGAAAAGCGCTGGCCAATGAGAATGTAGCCAATGGCCAAGTCCAAGCAGTAACCCTCCCCAATCGGTGAGGCCAATCGGTGAGGCGGTTGGGAGAGCCACGCGTTAGCATTTGTTTCAGATCCGGGACTGACTCTCGCTTCAAACCGTTGGGCTTAATTTGAATGTGCATATATTATTCAAAACTGTTTTATTTCTAATCCAGGTATATTTACCTAGCGTGGGCCCACTTATACTTGGGTATCGGTTCCATGTTTATTGTACGAAAATGCATTAATCTGGCAAGCGTGCCATATCCCTCAATTTATAATGCCGCCAATGTTCAACAAATAGGGGGGGGGGGGGGTAAGTAAAGGGCTATTCAATGATGTGTGTAGGAATACTTATCACGGGTTTTTTTAGTCGAAAGGTGTGTTTGTGAACTGTTGTAACCGTACACAGATAATTTTGATGTGCTAGTTATTATTGTTTTATATTTTGTCAAATGATATTACCAACACTCAAACGCGATGGTCACAGACTTTGATATGTTGGAGCGGTACTGTCAAGATTCAAGTAGAGGTATAAACTAATCGAAGGAGTCTCCTATTTTCAGAGAAATTCCTTTTCTTGGACAGTCCATGAACATTTTTTTCGACATATTCGCTGGAAGATTTTCCAGACATCACGTTATATGTAAATATGACGGCAAATATAATTGGTACAGACGGGAAGGCCAGATGAAGGTTCTGATATAAAAATGGGTTATAAATTATCATGTCTGGTGGAGGAAATTGATGGCCACAAATAATAATTGAATTAGAATGCGCGAAGTAACGTTAGAGCTGTTTTCGATAATTTGCGTATTTGAATACGATAAAATGAGCGTACAGACATATTTGTATTGTATTTGAAAATTACTATACCAATAAACTTATGGTATATTGGTTGATAAATACATGCATATTCACACGACTACAGACGAATTGTCTTCGTAGTCGCCCCGGGTTTTTATGTATTCACCGATGTAATGTATATTGAATTGTAATTTTGGCATTTCCCGAATAAAACATCATCATCATCACGAATCCATTGTTATTATTGATTCACTACGAAGCATAAACGTTATTTGGAATTTCCGGCATCTGAAAGGTCACCTTTGAGGATTGCTAAGTTCTAGCTCTAATAAAAAACTCTGAAATATACTTTCTCTGTATCAATCTTTCTATGAATTGATTTCATGAAATCAAAGCCCGAACAAATATTAACATCCAAAGTACTCGATCACAAGTTATAAGCATTCTGCGCCGATGGTACATTATCCTCGAGAGCAGATTTTTTATCAACCAGCCGTGACACCATCTCAGTAGTATGGATGCATGTATCAACATTTTCCTAATAAAACTAACATATTGGTGATGTCAAAGCAAACGTAAAACAAAATGTAGCTTGGATAAAACAATACCATTGTCATAACATTTTTACTCCCCCAGGCGAAAATCTATGATATTCCTTATATTTGTTGAAAAAACTGGCTTCCTGTACAATCTTATAGCGACAAATACAAATCCTGTACAAATACCACACTTCCTCAGATTTTAATATAACCAGAAACGTCAATAAAAGCATTAAAGCCATTTTATTGAAACTCTGTTCATACAATTTTCCTCAAAATGCATAAGATTCTCCCTTTGTACCTTTGTGATGTGTATAGGTGTTGTTGCCTTTGAATTGACGGTCTGTGAAAATATGTCATTATCGAAAAAAAAACCTTTCAAGATGTAACTTGATTTCGAATTATAGTCCATAAGAAAATGTGTGTTCGGCAACATTTTACGAACACTTTGTGCAATTCTCATGATATGCCGGTAAGCTACAGCACCCTTGGTGCTATGTTTTCTTCTTCTTCTTTTCTTCTTCCTTTTTCTGTTCATCTGTACTCATATTTTTAGGCACCAGTATATACAATATTCATGTCATTCCTACATTGAGATGTATGTTATGTTCGTGAAGTCTAACTGTTTATGACGAGCTGTGGGGTGCCTCATTTATCATAATATCAGACCTATCACGCATAAACTGTTCAAAGCACGATTGAGGTGTACAGTCTGACAGACTCCAACCCCATAGCTCAGGGCTATACAAAGTTTTATGGCTGTTATTATACTTTAACATGATATGATGAACAAGTATGTATGTATAGTTCCTGAAAAAATTCAATAATAAAAAAAAGATTATTCGTGTTCCTGGTTCCATTTCTGTTAGGTCTGCGCTGGCTGCACACTAGACTTGGTTGTAGTGTATAACTGACTGGTCACATGCGTGTGACTATTGGTGTAATTGCCGTGTCGGGGCTGTTGAGGAGCTGGCGCCGCGCCTCTACAGAGCTAAACTCCTCCTGACGCCGCCGAGAGGCGCCACACTTGGCACCACAGGAGATAAACTCCCGACACTCCCTGCGCAGGGCCGGCAAGAAGAGAAAGAGGACGAGCCAGGCTGTGGAGCTGTACAGGCACTCCATGGTGGAGAACAAAACCTGTACCAGGAGGTAGCGAGCGTACCTGTCCCAGTCAGAGAGGTAAGGGCTTCTCTGCCACGATGGGCTGGAGCGATCCACGAAGTTCATGGTCACTGTCGGGACTGCGTGACTCAGGAAGAAGACAGACAGCCCTAGAGTCACCCGGGTCAGTTGTGTTGTGTGGGAGGACTGCTCCTGGCGCTGATGAGTCACACAGATTGAGCCTATTAAGAGCATTGTGGCGGCCACAGTCACTAGCACAATAGGTGTGTAGTTTGAGAGAAAGGCCGAGACCCATGGCCAAACCACAGTCTCAAAATCCCGGCGTTGGTCCAGCGTACATATCCCTTTTGATAACTCGTATGTCCACATCACGTGCACATGGATCGACACCAACATCACAAATATCGCGACAATCGCGAACTGTGCTATGAAGAGCGTACACATGTACTGTGAGCGTCCAGGACACCACAGGCGCAGGTAGCAGTCAACTGTCATGGAAAGGAGGATCCACCAGGCCGCGTATCGTACAACATTGAACGAGAAGTGAAAGATTTTACAAGACCAGTCGGCAAAGTGGGCCACATGTGCCATGTCGACGACGTAGCTAATCCAGTCAAGGCCACAGCCGAGGTAGAGCACCAGCGTGTGTACAATCATCAGAGCCGTCAGATAGAAACTCATCGACGTCTGTAGCATGTGCTTGCGAGTCAGCCCCGCCACCGTCAGCATGTTCCCCACACTGCCTAGCACCACGAACATCGGCAGTCCGTACACCTTCAGACTGTTGATCACCTCAAACTCCCGGGTACAGTACAAGAAGTAATCCCTGAATGAGAACACAGTTGTATTCCCGCACGTGTAACCCGCGTAGTAGAAATATTTCTCCTCGAGTTTCCCTGTAGAGTTCACTAGACCAGAGGAGTCCTGAGACGTGAGGTTGATTGGCGAAATTCCCGCTCCAGCAAAGGAACGATTGAACACTGACTCCATGTTACCAGCAAATAGGATACCGCCTGGTCTGAGTGCACTGGTATCTCTATATTGTTATCATCTCTTCGTAAATATTTGATCTGTGAAAAACAATACATTTATGATCTAAACGTGTAAAACTGCTCTTCTCGTTTTTTGATAATTGATAAAGGGCATTTCATCTGACAATAAAGCCACAAAATTTGATATTCTAGATGTATACTTTCATTCAATGTTAACAGAGCACGCTTGATATTGGAGCATCCAGTTTGAATATGAATAGTCGACTTAATCTCGCAATGGAATAAGGAATGATAGGCGTGAACTGGATATCAAAATAAATTGAGTTATATTTACAAAACGGAGAAAAAGAAATAAAGCTATTTGACGCATTCATTGGTGATTAAATTACATTCCTTGCAAGCTTACTTGAAAGTCAAGACACAGCAAGAATCACACGGGAATGACCACGAGTCAAGATGACATAACTCCAAGTGCCTGTGGATGAGCAAGGAATCCATTTGTCCAGTGAAGGACACCCGGCGGCGGTACCCGACAGGCGAGGCTCAGACTGGCGCTGCCGCCTCGGAGCCCTCCCTATAAGGCCGGCGTGGTGGGGAGTCGTGATCTGCCCTGTGGGAAGGGGATGCGATACAGGCCACGGCGCCGCACATAGAGGACGTCGGGCGGGGTGAGGCCGAGGATAGCATTAGTGGGGCAAGGTGAGGGGGAGCTGTCCATCGAGCTATATGTGTTAGGTTCACGTTTGAAGCATCTACTGGCGGTGTCTTGTAGACGGGAATGTGTTTTGTGCAATGCAATTTCCAATTGCCTTTTAATTTAGACTTCCAAAGGGCGACCGCGTTAAATTTCAAATAACATTTTATCGTCCATCACTCCAAGTTGCAAAGGTTATTACCGGTTGTTATTCAGCTAGAATCGCTTTATCAATTGGTGATTAAAAACAGACCAACTGTTTTGTTTCATACAGTGCAGGGAAGATGAGTTGGAACAATGACGTTCAGTGCCCATTCACAAACCAATAACTGTCAACACAGGTCACATTTCAGTAACTATATCTCACAAAATTGATACTATTCAAGTTCCTAGGACATAATCGACAACAGCAGATTGCATGCATCCTATCTATCTCATTTTCACAGAAAATATTTTGAAAATAAATGTTTATTCTGGGATAGAAAATTTGAAGTTTTTTTACGCAAGACATCTCTGGTGGGAGGTATACATGTAAGAATCAATCTATCACAACCAATTGTCAGATTTTGATGATGCGAATAGCAAACGTAAAACACAACATTTTGCAATAGAAACAAAGCCCGACCAAATAGTTTATCCAAAGACACACTGGCGTCATCAGGGGCAGACAGTGTGTTAAATGTAGTTCTTTCTACTGTACACATGATGGAATTAGTATACAACTGCCCAACAACCTATGAAAATATGTGAGAATCACGTCTGTGTAGTGAAAATTGACGAAAAAAGGAAAAAATCATATATTTTTTTGACAAAAACAGTGTTGGGTTTTCTTCATGTGCCGCAGAACTGAATTATACACGTTATGAAGAAAAATCAAATTACTGACCACAATACTCTTGGAAATATTGAAAAAAATGTGTCAATTGGACTAGAAACAGCTGCAATTTTGAACAGAAATGCGTAAAATTTGTGTATGTTTTGCATTTTGTCATGTGAACATTTTCAGGAATTATTTAATATTTACCAATTAAAATGTGAAGAAAAAACCAAAAAAATGTGGCAAAAGGACACGTATTTCCAAAGATTTGAAAAAATATATTATATGTCAATTTTGTCTACAAAAAACTTGAAACTCTCAGATATGCTAGACTGTGTTAGTTTCTATCATATTCAAGAATTTTTGCACATTTTTGGACTTGCAAAGTCAACTTGAAAATTTCGAAATTTGTGAGTGGAGGGTATCCCGACTCCAAAAGTAATCAAAACACGGTTGATGATATCGCAGGTACATGTCCAACTTTCGAAGTACTAATGAACAATGCGCCAGTTGTTTGCCTGCTAGATAGTGGATCACAAGTCTCAGTTAATATTTAAGTCTCAGTTACAGTTAGTATTTACAACAATATTCTGTCTGGTACAACTGTACTAATGCAGTGTTCCTCACGTTTCAAACTAAGAGCAGCAAATGGGTTGGATGTACCAATATGCGGAATTATATTGGTGTCTATTATGTTACAGAACCTCACCTATGATGACGTGCACATTTTGGTTGTGCAGGACTCTGTGAACCAGCAAATGCTAGACCACAAGGATAAGGTACCTGATATAATAGGATGTAATGTACTTGAGTAGATGAAACATACGTTATCTACACAGGCTTTGTTGCAGTCCAGTGTGTTATATGAAACAATGAATGCATATGTCGACCAGATTGCAAAGGCTGAAAGTCCGATCGATGACATCAATTGCGCTTTCGTTAAATCCGCACGGAATCTTTGCATTCCAGGTAAAATGTCTATGATAATCCAAGCAAAATCAAAGTAAACATTAAGTACTTGTCTAGTATGTGTAGAGCAATTGGAGGAAAATCAGAACTTGGATCTGATCATGTTCCCAACATTGAGCAAGAAAACGGTCTGGTAAGCTTTCACATATGTGTCTAATGTTTCCTCACGTGACATCAATTTCAGGAAACTAAGGAAAATTACGAAGTTGTCTTCGACAAAGGAGGAGGACAATGAGTTCGTGGTGAATCCATCTATGAACGATTCTACCGGCATATCCCAGGAGCACGCCGCTGCCATATTGGATTTCGTGTCGTGACCATTCCAGATGAATATTGGTGACGTCATGTTGTCTGAGGCTGGAAGGAAATGACTACTAACTTTGTTCAGTCGATTTCAGATTGTTTTCAGTCAAGGAGCGAGTGATGTTGGATACACAGACCTGGTTTGAGACCGAATCAACACACTTGATAATGTCACTATTAAGCAACCAGACATAACTATTCCACCACGTCTAATACCACAAGTGAAACTTTTTCCAGACTAATGCGTAAATGTTTGGGTGATCTCTTTCAGATGGGTATCATTATGTACCTTGACGATGTCTTTGTGTATGGATCAACCATTCCAGAGATGCTGGAAAAGTTTGGAGTGGTGTTTCGGAAGCTGTCCATCTATAACCTTAAGCTCAACCCTAAAAAGTGTTGTTCTTTCAGAAACAAGATGTGTTTCTGGGACATCAAGTTTCTTCCAAGGGTATCGAGGTGGACAATGCCAAAATGGAGGCCGTGCAGTGATTCCCTCGGCCGACTTGTGATCAGGAACTGAGACAGTTCCTTGGCTTGTGTAGTTATCTGAGGCATTTTGTGAAGAATTTCACATCTATTGCAGCTCCACTGCACGGCATCCTTGGGAAGGCAAACAAGCGTCGGAAAAGTCCTGCTGATGACAAACTGTTTGCAGAGAAATGGAATCCTATGTGTGAGGGAGCGTTCAAGTCCCTGAAACAGAAACTTACTTCTCCACCCATTCTAGCATTGCCCGACTTCGAGGTGCCGTTCATGCTTGAGGTAGACGCAAGCCTGAAGGGATTTGGGGCTGTTCTTTTGCAGGAACAAGATGGCCGCAAGAAGGTGATTGCTTATGCCAGTCAGAAGTTGCGAGAGAATGAACAGCAGATGAAGTCATACAGCTCCATGAAACTAGAATTCATGAGACTACATTGGGCCATGACTTAGAAGTTTTGTGACATACTTTATGGCGCAGAGTTAATTGAATACACTGACAGTAACAAGTTAAGTTGTATTTTGTCATCCAAACAGACTGCTCACCTTCTGCTCATGGGAAAACTGGCTGATTTATCAGACTTCAATTTCCAGTGTGTGTACATGCGTGGTGCCAGCAATCAGGTTGCTGACGCTCTGAGTCGCAATTCAGTTGCAGATGACATCGAGTGTCAGGAACAATTTTGTTTCTTCACAGAAGCCATGCTCATTTGTTCCAGATGAGTTGACTGTGAGCATCTGTAACAGCGTGATTGAGACGCTAACGTACTACACTGAGGAAGTCAGTAATTTTCTCAACTCTTACTCCACATATGAGTTGAAGAGAATTCAATCAGAGGACCGAGAGATTGCACACATCACAAAGTGTATGGCAAAGATGTTCGAACTGAGCAGCAAGGCATTGGGAACAGTTTTTTCAGATGGTTTCATGATCTCGCAGGTCACCAAGGTATTG
This sequence comes from Terebella lapidaria, assembly GCA_949152475.1. Taxonomy (NCBI): domain Eukaryota; kingdom Metazoa; phylum Annelida; class Polychaeta; order Terebellida; family Terebellidae; genus Terebella; species Terebella lapidaria. The sequence continues at coordinate 33,757,188 of OX424564.1, read as the reverse complement.
AAAAAACCACTACATTGGTTAGGGAAAGGTTTTTTTGGTCAACACTTCTCAAAGATGTTGAGTCACATTGTAAATCTTGTAAGCGATGCCTGGTTGCGAAGGAACAACACCAAAGATCAAGACGAAGATGTCCCATTTAATCGCCAACCGACCCCTAGATTTGGTTGCCATGGATTTTACCATGGTGGAGAAATCCTCATCTGGGTTAGATAATGTTCTCGTCATAACTGACATATTCACAAAATTTGGGCTTGCAGTGCCCACAAGAGATCAAAGAATCAGAATGCATCAGAGGGGACTCCAGAGGTTGATCAGCAGTGCTGATAGTGCTGATGAAACGTTTCATGTATCTTTCCAGAAGCCACTTGAGGTTACGCTACGTCGTAGTGCAAGGACGAGCAAGGGCAAGCATAGTTATGTACACAGGTTGCCAAAATCGTTACTCTCTAATGAACAAGTAGGCCTAGTGTCTTCTGGTTCCAGGTATTCAGAGTTTGCAGGCGCTATCCTAGACCTGGGGAAGTTGCTGCAAAATGGTTATCGTGATCGGCTGGATCGTGATCAATCTTGATGATTGTTGGTTGGCAGTCGTGGTCAGGAGTTCATTTGGGAGCCCAGTTGAAGTTCCATCCTTGCTGATTCCGAACGCTGAACGCATCACAGAGCCTTCGGTGCTCCTCAACCATGGGACCCGAGAAGGTCGGGAAGTGGCGTTCGTGTAGGGCACCCATAGCAAACCCTACTGATAGTCCTTTATACTCTGCCTGGGGAATATGGATGTCCATGGAACGGAAATATTTGTGACGAGCAGCTCGCAGGTGCTGGTCCAAGATGTCGTCCGCCATTGCCAGTGATAGAGTTGGCAAGTGGTGATCCGTGTCTGAGGCCAAGATTAATGGGTCCGCATTGTCAGCCATCTGGCGAAGTATTAGTCCCAGAAGGACATAGCTGCACTCCGTTGGGTAGGCGCTCGGCTCTCTTATCCCAGAGCAAACATCCGTTCAACGGGTTCTCTCCATGGAGAACCTGGAGTCCGGGTGGTGTGTGCTCTACCATGCACTGGCCATGTAGGTGCAGAAACTGAGAGTCTGCGGCGAATTCGCCCGATCCGTGCAACAGCAGTTGCTCATTGAGTTTCCTGGGAAGGGGGCGATGATGACTGTGCTGTGGGCTTCACAGGTGACACTACGGGAAGTACCGCAAGGCACGATTTGATGGGCAGTAATGCGAGTGGCATTGGCAATGACGCCGAACTGTTGGGTGAGGATACGATGGCCTTTGGTCCAGTTACTGATGCAGTAGTGGTGGCAGCAGCACTGGTGGTCGTGACTTGTTGTTGCTGCTGTGCGGCGATAGCGCGTTCGACGATCCGAGCTCCATCTTGGAGTTGGTCGTATTACGGGTCGCAAAAGTCCCGGTGTCCTGGGACATGTCCGTGTCCTGGGATATCCCCAAGGCCTGTACCAGCTGTGCCTCGTTGGTGTCCATCACCTCTATGAGGTGCTCAGGCACAGCTCCCTGCTCGACGATTTCAACAGCTATCCAATCACCATAATAACGATGGGATCTGACAGGGTGTCGATGGCTGGTGAATCACCATCAACCACAATCGGGCTGGGTGCCCGAGACAAGTTTTGTCTGCTATCATCCTCCTCTGTGGATGACATGTGCCGGCTGATTGACACTGACATGTGTCACATGCAACCGTCAGTCAATAATTCGCTAACACAATAATATCCGACTGTTAGTTTGACAAATTTGTGAATTTGTCACAGTGTTATCCACCAGCAACAACTGATAACTAATCCGAATTATGTTCTTCTTGAAGTTTTAATAAACTTCTAATCCGACACAAAGTTATGCACAAGTATCCACAAGAATTAGCACATAGTTAAACCGCTTTCTTTTTCACAGCTATCCACTCTGAGGTCAGCAGGCCAAATGACCTACTTCCCAAATATTTCTGCTTTATTCGTCACTGTACACACAAAGAAGGTGACAGCATCTTTTCTTAGAATCCCCGGGTGGGGGTGCATTCCATTGTCTATATACGTCTTTTACGTTTCATGTGTTTGTCTCTGCTTGTGATTGACATGCACACCATTCTGGTTTCCTGTGATCCGCCTGTAACTCCTGGATGACTCGATTCAATCATATCCGCGGCTTCCTAGCATGCATACAAATTTACAGCACTATTTAGGTGCTCCCAATCACTATGGATTTTCGCGGGAAATGTTGGTGGGGGTGCCGAGTTCAGCTACAGTGTTCACTTGTACTACATGTGATCCTTGTGGTTATCGCAATATCACGGCGCAGTGGCGGTTATACAATGAGTGTAATGACAGGTCCCCCCTTGGTGTGTATGAGTAGTTTTTGTAGGCGAATCCCACTACTAATGGTCCATAGGGAGAGCAGAGGCCCATTACCTCATCACCTTGTAAGCGACAAGGTGACCTTGCTCACGGCATGGCGATGCGGCTGACACATGGATGTAACTAGACGTCAGGGCCTGAAGGCCTTGGAGGCATTTCAGGGTGAAGCATGAAAAACTTTCAGGGTGAAGCATGAAAAAAACAAAATGCTGACTCAGGAAAAACATGACGAAGCTCCCAATGAGACTTATAAGACATTTATGCAATTACATGTATGTAAAGGACAAACTTGATACCCCTAAGATTATCTGTCTAATGTCTGTTTTGCTCTGGGTCGTACCTTTTCCGAGATATCGACGAAAACGAAAAATGCCGACTCAGCAAAAACATTTCAGGTCAAGATCAAAGTTCATCCCTAGTACCCCTTAGATATGTTAGTCTAGGGCCACGAGACCAAAAATAACATCCGTTTTGTTTTACTCTACGACGCACCGTTTCCGAGATATTGATGAGAACAAAAAATGCCGACTCAGCAAAAAAAATTCAGGTCAAGATCAAAGTTCATCCCTAGTACCCCTTAGATATGTTAGTCTAGGGCCACGAGTCCGAAAATAACATCCATTTTACTCTATGGCGCACCATTTCCAAGATATTGATGAAAACGAAAAATGCTGACTCAGCGAAAAAGTTTAAGGTCAGGTCAAAGGTCATCCCTAATACCCTTAAGACATGTATGTCTAGGCTCGGCAAGTCCGAAAATAACGTCCTTTTCGCTCTACGATGCACCGTTTCCGAGATATTGATGAAAATGAAGAATGCCGGCTCAGCGAAAAAATTTAAAATCAAGGTCAAAGGTCATCCCTAATACCCTTAAGACATGTTTGTCTAGGGCGACAAGTCTGAGAATAACGTCCTTTTCGCTCTACGATGCACCGTTTCCGAGATATTGACGAAAAAGAAAAATGCCGACTCAGCGAAAAAATTTAAAGGCAAGGTCAAAGGTCATTCATAACACCCTCTAGACATATTTGTCTAGGATGGCGAGTCCGAAAATAACGTCCGTTTCACTCTACGATGCACCGTTTCCGAGATATGCATGAGAACCTCAAGGATGACTCAGGAAAAATTATTTCGAGCCCTAGGTTAAAGGTCGTGTGACGGATCGGCCTCAAAATCAATAGGCTTCTTCCCTGATGATATATGAACCTCCTTGCAAAGTCCCACAGTCATAGCCATAATGCTTTTTGAGCTATCGTTGAGCCGAGAAAGTTGGTCAAATTCAAGGTGACCACTGAGATCGCCATATCTCTAACCTTGAAAATGGGATCAAAGGTTAAATTCTAGATCACCAAACTATTCAGCATACATCATTTCCTATATGTTCACTATGGACCCCTAAGCTGTAAATTTGATAATAAGCGAGATATAAGCCATTTTGTAATCTGACTTTGAAAATAAAATGACTGACCTTGAAATTTAGGTCAAAGGTCAAATTCAATATCATTAAAATATTCAGAATATATCATTTCCTATATGTTCACAATTGATTCCTAAACTGTAAAGTCGATAATAAGCAAGATATTAGCCATTTTGTCCTGTTGACCTTGAAAATGAGGTCAAAAGTCAAATTCAAGGTCACGAGAATATTCAGCATATATCATTTCCTATATGTTCACAATTGATTCCTAAGCTGTAAAGTCGCTAATAAGTAAGATATTGGCCATTTTGTCCTGTGACCTTGAAAATGAGGTCAAAGGTCAAATTCAAGGTCACGAGAATATTCAGCATATATCATTTCCTATATGTTCACAATTGATTCCTAAGCTGTAAAGTCGATAATAAGCGAGATATTAGCAAATTTTGTCATGTGACCTTGGAAATGAGGTCAAAGGTCAAATTCAAGGTCGCGAGAATATTCAGCATATATCATTTCCTATATGTTCACAATTGATTCCTAAGCTGTAAAGTCGATAATAAGCGAGATATTAGCCATTTTGTCATGTGACCTTGAATATGAGGTCAAAGGTCAAATTCAAGGTCATGAGAATTTTCAGCATATATCATTTCCTATATGTTCACAATTGATTCCTAAGCTGTATAAGCAAGATATTGGCCATTTTGTCCTGTGACCTTGAAAATGAGATCAAAGGTCAAATTCAAGGTCATGAGAATTTTCAGCATATATCATTTCCTATATGTTCACAATTGATTCCTAAGCTGTAAAGTCGCTAATAAGCAAGATTTTCAATTCAATTCAATTCAATTCAAAAATATTTATTCAACATTCAAATTCATGTACATATACAGATATACACATTGACAATAAAAAGAATGTTGAAGGGGAGAATACTAGAAGCTGTAGCTTATAAATGTATCTCCCCAACAAAAAATAACAACAACAAAACTGATAACACAATATACTTGAAAATGATAGCAAAAAAATAAACAACAATAACAAAAAAGCTATGATAGCACCTTTTACTGTAAATATAATACTAATTATCTTTGAACAATATACTGTTTACTGGATTAAGGTATTACCAGTTATGAAAAAACAACAACAACAAATTCTGGATATTCTGCAATAAAACAATTCAATAGCTGCTGAAAAGATATTTTTTTAACTTTGTACGAAATGATGAGACAGTAGAAACTTTACGCAAATCCACATTTAACTGATTCCATAACTTAACACCAACTATACTAATGGACATTGATCTTAGCCTAGTTTTGCAAAATTTAACATTGAAATTACCTTTAGAACTTGACCTAGTGTTGTGACTATGTACATCGATGGATTTTTTGAACATGTCTTGGATATTCTGAGGTAAATTTTCATGTTCGGCTTTGTATACAATGACAAGTGTTTTTAATTTGACAATATCAAGGAACTTCAAACATTTAAACTGTGCAAACAAGGGAGATGTGTGATCCAGATAGTCTGCTTTTGCTACATTGCGAATAACTTTTTTTTGTAGAGTAATAATATCATTCAATCTAGTTATATAATTATGTCCCCAAATTTCACAGGCATAGTTGAGGTATGGCAAAATTAATGAACAATAAAGTGTATATAGATATTCACTGCTTAGGATGTTTGACTTTGTATATAACACCATTACTTTTTGCGATCTTTTTACATACATCATTAATATGGTCAGTCCAACACAGATTTTCATCTACCAAGATATTGGCCATTTTGTCCTGTGACCTTCAAAATGAGGTCAAAGGTCAAATTCAAGGTCACGAGAATATTCAGCATACATCATTTCCTATATGTTCACAATTGATTCCTAAGCTGTAAAGTCGCTAATAAGCAAGATATTGGCCATTTTGTCCTGTGACCTTGGAAATGAGGTCAAAGGTCAAAATCAAGGTCACGAAAATATTCAGCATATATCATTTCCTATGTGTTCACAATTGATTCCTAAACTGTAAAGTTGATAATAAGCGAGATATTAGCCATTTTGTCATGTGACCTTGAAAATGAGGTCAAAGGTCAAATTCAAGGTCATGACAATAATCTGCATATATCATTTCCTATACGTCCACAATTGATTCCTAAGCTGTAAAGTCGATAATAAGCGAGATATTAGCCATTTTGTTCTCTGACCTTGAAACTGAGGTCAGAGGTCAAATTCAAGGTCACGAGAATATTCAGCATATATCATTTCCTATATGTCCAGAATTGATTCCTAGTCTCTAATCTCAATATTAAGTAAGATATTAGGCTTTAATGTGTCCCATTATAAAGCATAGGAGAATTTAACATGGGAAAGTCCCATTTGGGCCGAGTTTGGGCCCAAAATGGCCCACTTCGAGCGATTCAAGCGCAACAAAATTTATACATGTCACAGGGCATTTGTCATGTGACCTTGAAAATGAGGTCAGAGGTCAAAATCAAGGTCATGAGAATTTTCAGCATATATCATTTCCTATATGTTCACAATTGCCCATTTTGTCCTGTGACCTTGAAAATGAGATCAAAGGTCAAATTCAAGATCATGAGAATTTTCCAGCATATATCATTTCCTATATGTTCACAATTGATTCCTAAGCTGTAAAGTCGCTAATAAGTAAGATATTGGCCATTTTGTCCTGTGACCTTGAAAATGAGGTCAAAGGTCAAATTCAAGGTCACGAGAATATTCAGCAGATATCATTTCCTATATGTTCACAATTGATTCCTAAGCTGTAAAGTCGCTAATAAGCAAGATATTGGCCATTTTGTCCTGTGACCTTGAAAATGAGGTCAAAGGTCAAGTTCAAAGTCACGAGAATATTCAGCATATATCTTTTCCTATATGTTCACAATTGATTCCTAAGCTGTGAAGTCGATGATAAGCGAGATATTAGCAATTTTGTCCTGTGACCTTGGAAATGAGGTCAAAGGTCAAATTCAAGGTCACAAAAATATTCAGCATATATCATTTCCTATATGTTCACAATTGATTCCTAAACTGTAAAGTTGATAATAAGCGAGATATTAGCCATTTTGTCATGTGACCTTGAAAATGAGGTCAAAGGTCAAATTCAAGGTCATGACAATAATCTGCATATATCATTTCCTATACGTCCACAATTGATTCCTAAGCTGTAAAGTCGATAATAAGCGAGATATTAGCCATTTTGTTCTCTGACCTTGAAACTGAGGTCAGGGGTCAAATTCAAGGTCACGAGAATATTCAGCATATATCATTTCCTATATGTCCAGAATTGATTCCTAGTCTCTAATCTCAATATTAAGCAAGATATTAGGCTTTAATGTGTCCCATTATAAAGCATAGGAGAATTTAACATGGGAAAGTCCCATTTGGGCCGAGTTTGGGCCCAAAATGGCCCACTTCGTGCGATTCAAGCGCAACGAAATTAATACATGCCACAGGGGTACATATGAGGAGTGTTATGCATCAATAAGAAAAAAAGTTACTGAACAGATTTTGAAAAAACGACCGTCAAAATCCAAAATTGGCCATTTTTCGACAAAAACGGCCGCTCTGACCTAGAAACCGAGGTCAGAGGTCAAATTCAAGGTCACGAGAATATTCAGCATATACCATTTCCTATATGTCCACAATTGATTCCTAGTCTCTAATCTCAATATTAAATGAGATATAAGGCTTAATGTGTCCCATTATAAAGCATAGGAGAATTTAACATGGGAATGTCACATTTGGGCCGCGTTTGGGCCAAAATGGCCCACTTCGAGCGATTCAACCACAACGAAATTTATAGACATCATAGGAGTACATATGAGGAGTGTTATGTATCAAAAAGAAAAAAAGTTACTGAACAGATTTTGAGAAAATGGCCGCCAAAGTCCAAAATTGGCCGATTTTCGACGAAAACGGCCGCCATTTTGAAAAAAATGCGAAAATCAAAAAACTAAAAAATACCTCCTTCTTGAATTATTTTTGTGCATTTTTGTGCAAAATTTCAGAAAGATTGGTACGTAAACAAAAAAGATAAAAATGTGGACGACGGACGACGACGACGACGACGACGACGACGACGGACGACGGACGCAACGCCATGCCAATAGGTTAGCGGACCAAAGGTCCGGTAACCTAAAAAGTGAAAAAAAAACCATAAAGGCATTTCTGCTGAAATATCATAAACAACATCAATTTCATGACGCCATATCAAAATAGAAATATATGAAAAGTCCCTCACTGACATCGAGTACACTAGAAAATATTGTGAATATAAATATACATGTTATGATTATATTATAAAAATATTTGAGAACATGACATCATAATTTATTAGACGGGCATGTTTTCTGCATCATGGTGGTCGTAACTCTTTGAGGTATTCCAGGGTGTCACTAGACGACTTAATCTGAGAGCCCTCCCTACTTGACGACTCAGGTGGCGATACAACATTATCACGGAAGTTCGGTTGGTGTAGATCATCCTCATACAGCTTGATGACGTCAAGATGGATGACATGTGTGTTGCGAGGATTCGACACTAAGGCTACCCAATAGTCTACCTCAGTGACACATTCAAGGATTCTCCAAGGTCCTGTCCATGGTCGGGCAAATTTGTTGCTTTGCGTGAGTGACAGATAGTAATATCGTACCAACCCTTTTGGCTGGAACTGAGCGCGAGCTTTCGCATGGGCGTCATATCCCATTTTCTGGTGGGTCAAGGCTTTTGGCAGTTGATCTTGCGCGAATCCGTGTGTGGCCCTGATGGCAGTTAGGAAGTATTCGATATACTGGAGGTAGCGGTTGGGGATCATATGTTGAGAACACTAAGTCCACTGGTAGATTACATTCATGTCCGTACACCATCAGATGTGGAGTGCACCCAGTGAAAGAGTGAATTGAGGTGCGATACGCCATCAGTACGTATGATAAGTGCAAATCCCAGTCACTTCCTCGATCACTGACGAATACACTTATCATATTCAACAAAGTCCGATTGAATCGTTCGACCTGACCGTCACTTTGTGGTCGATAAGTTGTAGTCCATATTTTCTTTGTGCCCACGGCGTACGGCACTCTCAAACAGTGACGACTCAAATTCAGTCCCTAGATAACTGTGAATGGCCTTTGGTACCCCATGGTATACAATCCACCGGACGTCAGCGACATTCTTAGCCGTGTGACGATGGAGCAGGAACGCATCCGTGTACTTCGAGAAATAGTCCGAAATCACAAGGATATACCTATTCCCACATCTGGTATTTTGTGGGTATCCAAGATATCCAGTGCGATCCGATCGAAAGGAGCTCTGATCGGCAGTTGTGTCAATGGCGATCTTTTGGGTGTTGGTTTTCCCTTTCATGACACACACTGCGGGCACTGGGTGCACCAATGAGCAACATCCAGTGTGAGGCTCGGCCAGTAAAATCGGCGCCGGACTCGTTTGACAGTTCGCTGTACTCCGAGGTGGCCTACGACCTTGAGGTCGTGGAGCTGGTGAAGGACCACCGTTCGTAATGCAAAAGTCATATTGCTGTAACTTGGCTAACCAATGGGCTAGCATTCCGTCTGCATTGTTGTAGTTTTTCAATGAATCATTTCAAACACAGCCAACAGCTCATGATACGTGGTACAGTAGTTGCATTGCATGCGAGATGCAAATCTGATCAGGATTTCTTTTCCGTTGACAATTTGTGACAATGCGCCTCCGATAGCATATCTGCTCAAGGATGAAATAGTCGTCCTCATATCGTGATGGGGGAGTATCAATCATCGCAACTGAGCGTGGTCTCGATCGCTGCTGGCTTAGTGAGACCGTATTAAATGTCACTTCGTCATCCGAACACGGTCCGGCAGGAACATACGACTGGTGGTGAGCATTCGTCGGGTTTTCGACATTGGCGTCGGAACATTTTCTGAGCCGAGAACGGCCTTCGCAATCCTGGTCACGGCACCAATGTGACGAATCGGGTTCATCAGGGACAATCATCCCTATCTCAGCGTATAGCATTTGTAAGTGTTGTGCTTGGAAACACACAAAATAGTCCGTTGTGTATTTGGATGAATAATCTGATGATGCTCACGGCCACAATCGCTCGTTCTCCAAACAGTCCGTCACTATAATCCCATCACAATTGAGTTCGGCAAGCTTCTTATTCAACAAGTAGTATATATGTATAATGTATTTTTCTAAATAGGTACATTTGAATAACACATCCGTTTGCATGGACCACCGAAACTCAACTCTCTGAATGCGCTGGACTTTTCTCGTGGTGTCTGTAATGTTTCCCTCCTCGAGTAACGGAAGTTGTGTGTGATTCGTCAGTGATACATTTGTATTGTACATTTATCATTATTTAAATAGAAATATATAACATGGTTTAACCGAAATACATTGTATACATTGGTACTTTGTACAATGTATGTCAAATAATGTGATATGTTTGTACAAAAAAACATTTTGCACAACCCACCTACCCCAGCAAACTTAATTATGAAGGCAGAGATCAGACCCTTTTAGGGTAGCGGTGATCAAAGGGCTAACACAGACTCACAGACTCACATGAGTCTCACTCCAATGCACACTAATGTGTGATTGAAGTCACTGACTGGATGCTCATGTTACAAGTCATAAACAACCTTGGAAACAGTATATCCCACCTAGCAGATTTCATTTACTATAGTATGTTTGCTGGTAATTCAAAAACGAAAGCACTGATCTGACATAATGGTATATATTGAAATACAGTGTCAGAACTGCTGAGGTTCCTTTTTGTTATAAATGGGACAATGTTGGTGGATAGACCCGATTCGTTTCATTATAGTGAATCATATTTCAGATCAGAATAAAACTAGGTGAAAGGATTTCTCTAAGGAATTTTCTTATCTAGTGCAAATGCAGATTTTGGCTGGAGTAATTTTTAGCATGCATGACTTATTATGCCTAATGCAACTCTATATATTGAAATGATCACAACGTGTCGTGGTGTGCTATCGACGCGATTGTCAACTCGACGAGCCATCAGATTTTGTCAATAGCAAGGCTGCTGTATTGACGCAATTGTCGACACTGACAAACCCCCTGACTCCGTTGATAGCCCGGCTGTGTTTTATCGACGCTATTGTCGACATTGACGAGCCATCAGATCCCCTAAACATGAAGGCTGCTGTATCGACATGATTGTCAACATCGTCGAACCCCCAGACTTCGCCGATAACAGGTCTGCGGGCTATCGTCACAATGGTCGACGTCGATGAGCCATCAGATCCGGTCGCAAAGGCTGCTGTTTCGACACGATTGTCAACATCGACGAACCCTCAGACTCCTTCGATAATTGGTCTGTGGGTTATCGTCATGATTGTCGACATTGACGAGCTATCAGATCTTGTTGATAGGTAGGCTGCTGTATCAACGCGATTGTTGACATCGCGAACAAGGACTAGCAGGTAGGAGTAGTAAAGTTACGTAGTTCAATGAAAGATTCATGTTATAGTCGAATAATAAACAAAACATACCATCTTTTTTTTATAAAAATGCCTTGTTATATATCCAGTGGGGAGCAACAGTAAGTTATAATAATGGCATATCGGTTGACTTGAACATGTCGAAAGAGAGTGGTAGGCCTACAGGATGATGGCCGTGAGCATCATCGGACTATTCATCCCAATAAATTGGATTATTTGACACCGGATCCATCCTGTAGGCCTACCACTCTCTTTCGACATGTTCAAGTACCGAGCGGTACACTTTAGTACCATATGAGCGTGCCTATACGAGTAAGGTGCGGTATTGATGTAGAATATTTTAAACAGTTATTGACCTGAACCCTCCTTTACACGTTCTCTCACTCCACATACACGTCACAGAATCAATGCAAAATCCATACTTACAGCTTACGTCACCCGGACATGTGCGCCACACCCACCACCATAGTCCTCGATCACGTGCTCAGAACATGACACTGCATCACACAGCCAATCAGCATGCTTCCAGACATCAACAACACATGATCCCAGACATGACATGACATCTGATGAATCACACACAACTTCCGTTACTCGAGGCGGGAAAATTTACAGACACCATGAGAAAAGTCTCACGCATTCAGGGAGTTGAGTTTTGGTGGTCCATGCAAACGGATGTGTTATTCGAAAGTACCTATTTAGAAGAATACAGACTGTGATATATATACTACTTGTTGAATGAGAAGCTTGCCGGACTCAAATGTGATTGGACTATAGTAACGGACTATTTAGAGAACGAGTGATTGTGGCCGTGAGCATCATCGGACTATTCATCCCAATAAATTGGATTATTTGACACCGCAATATCTTGTGTGTCTTCAAGCACGACACTTTCAAATGCTATACATTGAGATAGGGATGATTGGGCCCTGACGAACCCGATTCGTCATATTGGTGCCGTGACCAGGATTGCGAAGGCCAATGTTGAAAACCCCGATGAATACTCACCACCAGTCGTATGTTCCTGGCGGACCGTTTTTGGATGACAAAGTGACATTCAATCCGGTCTCACTAAGCCAGCAGCCATCGAGACCACACTCAGTTGTGAGGAGCGATACTCTAATGCTGTAGCAAGTACAACTGCCAAATGACCTCTACCAAGTGTCGGATTGCAGTGCCCACTCAGGGTCGTCAATGTCGGAAGAAGACTATATGCCGGGACTAATAGCAGCTGAAAACTATATCGAAGAGCTGCTAGACGAAGATCCGCCGTCACCTCGCCATACGGTGAGATCCTGGATGCCCACGCCAGGTCGTATCACGATACTCCAGCAGGACCATCTCAGTCGAGGTGGAGTGAGTGGCGCAGTGGATACAGCATCGGACTCATAATCCAAAGATCATGGGTTCGAGTCTCGAGCTGGACTGCTGTGCTATTTCACTGGTGTTCTTAGACAAGGCATTGACCACTGATGTGTCTATCTTCACCCAGGATTAAAATGGGTACCGGTTGATAATCGGTGTTGTATAGAGCACTTTGAGTATGGCTGCTCCAAGTACATTCACTCAGACTGGGGTTAAAGTGTAAAGCGCCTTTGAAAGCAGAATAAGTTAGGTAGGTCAACATTTCAGGTATTTTCAGATCTTCTTTCATCCCTGGCAGTAGGCTGTGCGGCTGTGCAGAAGCACTTGCATTGAACATTCCGGTCAGCACTACCTTGGATGAGTTCCGGCACCGTCTTCTGGAAGAATGGGAGCCTTCCCCCCGTTGCCAATCGAAAAGATACAACTTTCCGTTTCTGAAATGCGAGCGGAAAGAAGAAGCGGAAAACTACCTCGAACAACTGCAAGCTATACAGGTGTTCGACGACGTAACCCACGAATTTCAGCAAAGAACTCTGTTTTCGCAATTTATCAATGACCAGCCAGACTGTATTGCGGATAGACTGTGTGTGCTAACATTCAATTCATACAGTGTTGCACTCACCGTTGTGTTGAAAGCAGAAAGCCGACAGCAATGGAATAAACAAGACCGACGACACAGTGCTCGCCGAACAGACACTATGTACCAGGGGTATGCAAAAGATGGAGAAATAGACAATGAACATTCTTGTGCTATTGGACAAGTTAACCAGTGGGAGATGCCAACTCCGGAGCAGTTAGCCGCATACTATGACCCCGTCGATAGCGATACGACCGGAATTCAAGGTTGTGATGAACATTCAGTGCCATCCTGTTCTCGCGAATGGGTAGCGGACGCAATTCAGTGCAATATTAGCGACCAAGCCGGACAGTTTGGTGAAGACACACTGTACTCCATTCTATGAGCCACAGCCCAGGCTCGTGTAGATCGCCCGATGCCAACAGGTCAGACGGAGATCTGTTTATTTTGCAAGAACCCCGAACATGTGTGGATGCGGTGTTTCTGCCTGAAGGACAATCTGGTATGCAGGGAATCAGAGAATAGAGGACGGACCAATAAGGCAACACCTACCTCCAAGCCACCTGCTGCACAGCCACCTCCGGCTAGTCAGCCACCAGTGAATAAGCCGTCAAACTAGAGGAGGAAGGAACTGCAGAGCAAAGACCTTCCCGAGAACCCGAGCAACGCTCTCAGCTCCACTCCAGTTGTCGCGTCAGCGACTGCGACTTCCGTACCAACCAGACAAGTCCCAATGCCGCCTGCGCCTGTGCTCCTCGAAGGGGTGTGTGCTAATGTGCCTCGTCATCATCCACCCAAGAATCGCTCCATGAAGGGGTGTCGGATCCATTGCCCCAACGTGCACCATGGAGCAATCGACACGAAGGGTTGTCGCCACACACCGCCGGGGGAACTGAAATGGACAATATGTTCAAAACCAAATGGATATCGGATGACGGGGGCTTCTACGCCTTCCCGTGCAGACCACAAACCAATTCGGCAACACTCATGCCTCCTCTTAGACCTCCTCAGGAGAGTTTGGACGGACCGCTTGTCATTACCAACAGCCGAGCTGCCCATGAGTGTTGGAAACTGTCGGTGCATGTGGGAAAACAAACTTCCACATGCACCGATGATTGTGACCTGAGAGGATGTGTGGGGTGGTAAGGTACTAGCATCTCACTCAAGTAGTCTGGCGCCATGTTGTGCAGTACACGATGCACCTGGTGGAGAATTTCGTACTCCAGTCGAGCTTTGCTGCAATTAAATACATGGGTGATATGGTCGAAACGTGGTGACTTTGTCACAATTCAGGCGGCACAGTTTTGGACCTCCTGTAACTTATTTAGTAGCCTGGTATATATATCATAGAGTAGAGAGTTACAGTAATCTAGTCTGCTTGACTGTTGACCATGGTCTTGGCCGCCTCTGAGGTAAGATACCTCCGAATATGTGAGATTTGGCGAAGTTGGTAGTAAGCTGACATGGTGGATAGAGCCGGATTAGCACCTGAACAACAGCGCAAATGCGCCAACCTGGTACACCGGTACAAAGATACCTTTATGTGCCCGGACGGATGGCTCGGACGAACTCAGGTCATACAGCACCGGATCGACACTGGAGCGAATGCGTCAATTCGCCAATGACAGCGCTGCGTCCCTCAAGCTCAACAACACATTATAGATGAGGTCAACAAAATGTGCGGCTCACAGAGCCCTCGGACTCAACACGGATTTCACAGGTGGTGCTTGTACATAAAAAGAATGGACAGGTATGGTTCTGTGTTGACTACAGACTGCTAAATGACATCACACGGAGAGATTGTACCCCCTGCCGAACATCCTGGATACACATGCGTGCTCCCCGGAGCCAGGTATTTCTCAGCCCTGGATGTTACATCCGGATACTGGCCATACGAGGTGGACCCAGTTGACCGGCCAAAGACCGCCTTTGCTAAAAGTTTGGCCTGTATCAATTCAAGGTCATGCCGTTCAGACTAAGCAATGCACCGGCGACCTTTGAACGTCTCATGGAGACTATCTGGACAATGTGATAGCATATATACGCACCTTTCATCAGGCGCTTGGGCATCTGGAAGCAGTCTTGGATCAGATACGAACTGCTGGGTTAGGTCTGTAACCCAGAAGTGCGAACTATTTCAACGAGATATCCTGTATCTCAGATATATTGTGAGCAGACAAGGTATCAGAGTCGACCCGAACAAGGTGAAAGTCATCAGGGAATGGCCGACTCCATGTGAGACCACGAAGTACAAGCCTTCTTGGGGTTCACAAACTATGACAGGAGGTTTATAAAGGACTATGCAGATATTGCCGAACCTCTTGTTGCATTCACCAGGGGTGAATGTCACTTCACCTGGGGATCGCCCCAATGGAAAGCCTTCAAGAGGCTATAAGACGCACTTATCAAGGCCCCCAAGATCACTCACCCATCACGATATGAGGACGACTATTTCATCCTTGATTTGGATGCCAGTAGATATGCTATCGGAGGCGCATTGTCACAAATTGTCAACGGAAAAGAAATCCTGATCAGATTTGCGGGTTAAAACACTATCTCGCATGCAATGGAAATATTGTACCACGTATCATGAGCTGTTGGCTGTGGTTGAAATGATCCATTGAAAAACGACAACAATGCAGACGGAATGCTAGCCCATTGGTTAGCCAAGTTACAGCAATATGACTTTCGCATTGAACATAGCTCCAGAAAGCTCCACGGAAATGCTGATGGACTTTCCAATACCCAAAAGATCGCCATTGACACAACTGCGGACCGGAGCTCCATTCGATCGGATCGCACTGGATATCTTGGATACCCACAAAATCACCAGATGTGGGAATAGGTATATCCTTGTGATTTCACACTATTTCTCTAAGTACACGGACGCATTCCCGATCCATCGTCACATGGCTAAGAATGTCGCCGACGTCCAGTGGATTGTGTGCCACGGGGTACCAAAGGCCATTCACAGTGATCAAGGGACAGAATTTGAGTCGTCACTGTTTGGGAGTGCCGTACACCTTCTGGGCACAAAGAAAATATGGACAGCAGTCAGACATTCATCGCTTCATCATTATACATGACCCATTGGAACACTCATCATTTCATCCTTTCTACTGACCCAGCGGGAATCTCGTCCAGTCAAACATTCATCCCTTCATCATTTTACATGACCTAGTAGGACACTCATCATTTTCATCCTTAACTGACCCAGTGGAAACCTGACCCAAGCAGACATTCATCACTTCATCATTCCATTTGACCTAGTGGGACACTCATCATTTCATCCTTAATGTGGAAATCTGACCCAGGCAGACATTCATCGCTTCACCATTTCACTTGATGTAGTGGGACCCTGACCCAGTGGGACGTTCATCATTTCATCCTTTCAACTGACCCAGTCAGAACCTCATGCAGCCAGTCAGACATTCATCACTTCATCATTTTACTTGACCTATTGGGACACTCATCATTTCATCCTTTCAACTGACCCAGTGGGAACCTCATTCAGCCAGACATTGATTGCCTCATCATTAAGGTATTTCAGCAGAAATGCCTTATGGTTTTGTCAAAAGAAGTTTCTTTCCTTCGTTTTTTTTACTTTCACGGCATTTTTCGTGAAAAATGCCGACACGGCATTTTTCCGACTCGGCAAAATAAATTCAGGTCAAGGTTAGAGTTCATCCCCAGTGCCCCTTAGATATGTTTGACTAGCGCCACGGGTCCGAAAATAACGTCCGTTTTGCTGTACGACAGTACACAGTTTCCGAGATATGACGAAAATGTAAAATGCGGACTCAGCAGAAAAATTCAAGGTCAAGGTCAAAGTTCATCCATAATACTCCTTAGACATGTTTGTCTAGGGCGACGAATCAAGGTCAAAGTTAAAAAGTGTCAAACTCTGGAACAATCTTGGATTTAATGTTGCAAATATTCACAATGTTGTCACTTAAAAAAAAAAAGTTAAGCAGTCTATGCTTGAAAATTACAGCTTGGCTCATAAATAGCCAAATCATCAAACCATTCCATGTACTGGTATAGTAGATCAATTTATTCAATTTCATTTAATATTTATTTATTTTATTCATTTTAGCAATATTGTTTATTCTTGCTTAATTATTATCTTTTTTATATATATATTTGTTAATATACTAGTATAGTAATCTTTACGATGTAATATTTGAGTGGGAATTGGGGAATTGTTACTTTATAAGCTTCAAACAATTTCCTTTTCATTATGTATTATCATTATTATTAAATGTATTATCATTGTATTGCACTGTTATGAATGTTGAATAGTAAATAAACTGATTTGATTTGATACTGACATACCATAGTACGTAAACCGAAAATTACATTGTGAAACTGTATGATCCCGAACGACATTTTGCGGCCAAACCTAGTGGTAACCCCGTTCGACCCAGCTGGGTCTTCATCATTTCATCGCTGAAAGCGCTTATGTTTACCTTTCGTGTTTGACCGGTAGATGTCAGCGCTGCGCCATGCCACGAAAACGATGAACTTTATTTCGAGTATCCCGACACACACAATATCCTTACTTCCAAAAAGACTGAATTGTTTTCAGATTCCTTGTTAATGAATATATTTTTACTGGTCAGATCTATTTGATATGCTCGTCGGCTTAAATATGTGTTGGAGTTCATGGCAATAATAGAACAATCTGTGCACTATTTCTTTAGGCGCAATGTTTTTCTTTTTATCCTTTTGAGTGATTGGCTTGCGGCCATATTGGAAACCTGACAAACGGATTGGTTTTACGCCCCTCATCGAGTTATCTCTTTCTTTGTGGTAAGGTTTATTGAATGTATACATTTTGTAGAAACTTGACGATTTCAGCCCGTTTCTGAGTCTAGATCTACAACATGAAATTGATCACTGGGAACCGGCCAGGTCCAGGTGGACCTACCGGCCTGACACTGTGTCTGTGACACTGACACTTGACATGTCAGTGACTGAGTGAGTCAGGGTTTTCGCCACTGAAGGTGTCACAGAGCATTCTCGTGATATAGATCCCGCGGGACCTGTTTCTCAGACCCCTCTAACAAAGTCCATAATGCACAATTTATATGTTTTCAACAACCTGACAACTGTACAACTTCAACTAGTGGGCGCGACGCCAAAACTGCGAAACACCAAAAATATACTAGTACCGTATTGACGCGCATAGAGGCGCATGCGCCTATAAGCGGATTTTCGCATTTTGAGAGACGTTTTGAAAAATATTTTTATTCACATAGAGGCGCATAGGCGCACCCCAATATTCCCATTCAGGCGCACCCCAATATTCACATAGAGGCATATCCCTATATTCACGTACATGCGCACGCCATATTCCACTAAATAGGTCCTGTGGTTGAATATAAATATAAGTATTAGTTGATAATTTTGCTGACACGGGTATACATATCACATGAAAACCCTTGGGTAAAAAGTATCACGAGATCACCACGTGCATTGCCCATTAAAACAATGGAGTTGAGGTGTTTCATGGAGATGGCCCAGGAGGTGGTGTTATTGTGTTGTGTTGGAAGTCATTGAGGTGGAAGGAGAGGTCGACTCTGCAGTGTACTCAATGGACATGTGACTGGATTTGTAGTGGGGATCTGGCTTGTGTTGGGTGATGATGTTTGATGATGTTGTATGCCTACTTCTGCTGATTCAGTACAATTGTTTTACCATGTTGCCATTCTTTTTACGCACACCTCCTCCCCCCCCCCACCCACATCAATATGCAGTATAGCAACAGACAAGTTCGAGTTCCATATGTCGTGTGCTTTAATTTTCTTCCAAGAAAGTGAACAAAACACACGTTGTGTGGTTTAGACTATCTCATATATAGGCGCATGCGCCTCTAACTGGATAATGGTTTTGGGTGGCGAAAATATCAATTGCTTCACATACTGGCGCATGCGCCTCTATCCGGATATAGGCGCATGCTCACTTATAGGCGCATGCGCCTCTATGCGCGTCAATACGGTATATGGATTACTTCATAACACTGACCACATGTTGAAAAAGGAAGTTGAATGTATACAAACGAAATAAGCAGCCCACACACAATAATACCGAGTTATGTCAGAGGGCAGCATAGCGTAATTGCTCCCATTGAACATTGCACCAATGACATCCTGCCGTGGTTACCCCCCCCCCACCCCCCCCCCCCCCCCACAATGACCGTATCGGCCTGAAACACCTTATGACCGCTCCAATTAGATAGTCCCGCTTTGTGTCATTTATTGCTTATTTCGTGAATGAGACGTTCATCCCCCCCAAAAACGACACCCCATTTTTTTACTCTAACCCCATCAACTTCGTCGCCCTCTTTAGTTTCAAGGGTAACTGAACGAATTAAGCATTGTTTGTTCTATACTGGCCTCACTATAGATAGTCGTTATATAGGTCCCGCTTTGTGTCATTTATTGCTTATTTCGTCAATGAGACGTTCATCCCCCCAAAAACGACACCCCATTTTTTTACTCTAACCCCATCAACTTCGTCGCCCTCTTTAGTTTCAAGGGTAACTGAACGAATTAATGCATGTTAGTTGTATACTCAACTCACTATAGATAGTCGTTATATAGGTCCCGCTTTGTGTCATTTATTGCTTACTAGTATTTCGTGAATGAGACGTTCATCCCCCAAAAAACTACACCCCATTTTTTACTCTAACCCCATCAACTTCGTCGCCCTCTTTAGTTTCAAGGGTAGCTGAACGAATTAAGGCATGTTAGTTGTATACTCCAGGGCTCCCGGTAGGATTTTTTCGAAGGAGTACCGTACCCCATGGGTCAAATTACAAGGGGTAAATTTTGAAATGAAGGGGTATTTTTCAAAAAAGGATGTAGTGATTTTTTTTTCCGAAGTGACAGCTTCCATTATGTTTACAAATCTCGCATATCCTACAGGTTTTTTCTCAAAATTTCAGCACAATCCTAATAGTCAACGATAGCCCTTGCCCACAGTAGCTTTCTGAAGGTCTTCTATTGCAGAAAACGCATTTGTTTTACTCTCGAATTGTTCGTCGATTCATTGTCGAGTCGTGTTGAAGAAACGAAAGTGGGGAAATCCTTAAATTTATATTCGCAAGGGGGTGCACACATAGGCTTCCGATGTTGCAGCCATTCGCACGGGGGCGCTGTAGTTTTGATGACGTGTCCCACAACTTATTCGCCAGCGAGTGCATTGCGCATGCGTCACTTTGGCGGAAATTGACATTTTTTTTATTATTTTCTAGAACTTCGTTTTTTTGAGCTAATAAATCGATGTCATTGTTTTTAAATTAGTTTCCACAAATCTTTCGAGTGCGTAATCATACGCACTGGCCGTGATAGCACTGCGTAAATTTCAAAAAGTCATGCGTAATTACGCATTATTTTACGCTATCGGGAGCCCTGTACTCAATTTAACTCACTATAGATAGTCGTTATATAGGTCCCGCTTTGTGTCATTTATTGCTTATTTCGTGAATGAGACGTTCATTCCTCAAAAAACTACACCCCATTTTTTACTCTGACCCCATCAACTTCGTAGTCCTCTTTAGTTTCAAGGGTAACTGAACGAATTAAGCATTGTTTGTTCTATACTGGCCTCACTATAGATAGTCGTTATATAGGTCCCGCTTTGTGTCATTTATTGCTTATTTCGTGAATGAGACGTTCAGCCCCCAAAAAACTACACCCCATTTTTTACTCTAACCCCATCAACTTCGTCGCCCTCTTTAGTTTCAAGGGTAGCCGAACGAATTGAGGCATGTTAGTTGTATACTCAACTCACTATAGATAGTCGTTATATTGGTCCCGCTTCTGTATAAAATGTCAATAGTAAACATTGCCGCGGGACCTAAACAACGATTATCATAGTACACCCACTGTAAGGGACAATAATTTAGGTAGTCGGGGGTTAAACACTGAGGCCATTTCCCGATATGCAATTTCTCACAATATTTGCTGAAATGTCTTTGGAAGGAATAATAATCAGTACAGGTGATATAATAACTAAGCAGGTGATATTAATGGTGGTGTCCCGGACAAACTGACCGGGACCTATATCACGATATGGCCTGTCACAGTAGTAAACAAGAATCATACCGATCTCCCCAGATGAAAGAAGTCAATAGCGCGATCATTTCTAGTACTGTTTTCAATTTAATTCCGGGCGCATGCCTAGAATACAGCCCACTTCGGTCCTCTCCCATATCGGTCCTGGGACCGAGATGACCGCACCGTGACCCAGCTCGGTCCTCGCTTATGCCTGCAATTGTCCGTCTCGGTCCAGTGATTTCATTTGATGAAGTTCTAACACAGGTCTACACAATAAACACAAGTCTACACAATAAAGTTCTCAGTGGTCCGTCTTTGGGTTCACCAGCCGACCGCCAGCCTCCAACATGGATCTGGCACTGCGTTCGTTGGTTTCGTATTCAGTCCACAGTTTATACATAGCAGCGTTGCATCGACGCGTCCTGGCTTGTTGCTGTCGTGTGAGCTTCCCCTCGAGGACCAGCTGGCACTGGATCTTGACCACCAACTGTTTTTCCGAACACCCTTTTTACACTGCAGACAATAGTAACCCATCTTGATCTCGATATGACAATGAGTTTCGAATCTTGATCCAGATATCAAATTCACAGTGCTAAATGCAAGAGATGAATCTTTGGTCTCGATATGACAATGAGTTTCGAATGTCTGATCAATACGTTTATTCCCCTGGGTTATATAACAAGTTGGACACCAACATAATTGCACTTACAGCTCATTGGAGCCGGGTGTCATCCCAGTCGCAGCACAGTAGCAGCCCTGAGTAGATTAGTAGGTAGGACTAATTGATGGTGCGTGAAATGAATGCCGGTGTAGGTACCGCTGAGCGGATTACAGATACCAATTACAGTTTAATCGGCGTATATAGATATATCTATGCTTGTTTGATGTCGTCTTCAGATACAGGTCTCTATGTACATATTCGTTCCGAAGTTCCGATAAATAAACTGAAGGGTTTTTTTTACTTCCATTCATTTATATTTTGCAAGGTATGTGTACTTATCATGCTTATTGACCTGTTACTAGATTAGTTAAATATAAACTTTGCGTGTATTTTGTCTGTAGCCTAACGGTGAAAAACATACGAGAACTTCTTTATTTATTCATAAATTCTTTTATTCATTCATCAAAACCCAGGACAAACATGTTGATACATTGTGAACAAATTAATAGATGTGAAATAAATAATCAAGTATACATAGCTGATCCACTGAGTAGTAACATGTAAAAGAAATGACTGTAAACGTAATTAAGAATTACAGTACTATAACGAAAAAAGAAAGAAAAAGACAATACATTTATTCAATATATACTGGTCATGCCCAAATAATTTATCATATTGTCTAACACTGACATATCACTGGGAACACTTAATTTTCATATTTCTATCATAATGTCATCGATCGTCAATTCATCATCCACCGGTTTCACTTCACTGTTGCCTCGGTCCAGTGATCATGTACTTCTACTCCTACCACCAGCAGACCAGTGCGCACTGAAACAACAACGCCAAACAATAGGACCGACATGGACATAGGCAAGGACCGAGCTGGGTCACCACGGTTTGGTCGTCTCGGTCCTAGGACCCATATGGGAGAGGACCGAAGTGGGCAGACACCATATTATATAGGCGTACGATGTCCATTCACTGATACAGAACGAACACCGATGTGAAAGCAATGGACCTTTTCACAGAGCCCTTCCTGGGACTATGAATAATCGGTAATCTCCGTCTTTCAAATGCACCAATCACTGGCTGGTCGCAGGTATCGCGAGATCAACTAAAACAACTGTGTAAGTTTCCTGACCAGTGTTTACAGAAATGGCGGGAGTAACTGTCAAATGGGCGAAAAGGCGCTGTAGTATACAGAATTGTGCATCTAAATGTGCAGTGCACCGATTTCCTAAAGATGAATCAACGTGAAATGAATTTTTCGAGCACTGTGGCATGCATATGACTTCAGAAGATAAACCTCCTGCAAACCGAAACTCTGGGTTTTCCGAGAGAATAAGATTGTCCCCAAACCGAAAGTCTGGGTTTTCCCCCCAGATAAAAAACGGCCCAGCCGCGTCAAAATAGTCAGAGGGCGTACACACAAGAAAACTAAACAAACATTCCATCTCTGAAGCGTTTTTCTGCAAAAATGGAGGGAACTGCCTGTTTGGAATGTTTTTAGCTTACCGGCCCTTTGGGCCGATAAGCTATTATCGTGGTTTTTCGTCCGTCGTCCGTCTCTCGTCTGTCATCCGTCGTCCGTCCGGGTCTGTAACTTTTTTTTGGCATGATGAATATCCCCATAAATTTGTCAGAACATACCTTAGGCCAATATCTAAAAACATTTTCAAATTTTTTTTGATTGAATCGTTTTTGCCGATTTGGCGGCCATTTTTGACGAAAAATTGCCAATTTTGGACTTTGGTGGCCATTTTCTCAAAAACTGTCTGACAGTTTTGAGATTTTTGTTTCAAAACATTCCTCTCGTGTACCTCTATGATATGTATAAGTTTCGTTGCCCTTGAATCGCCGTTCTGCGTGTGACGGCCATTTTGATTTTTAGGTTACCGGACCTATGGTCCGATAACCTATTGGCATGGCGTTGCGTCCGTCGTCCGTCGTCCGGCGTCCGTCGTCGTCGTCCGTCGTCGTCGTCCACATTTTTATCTTTTTTGTTTACGGGCGAATTTTTCTGAAATTTTGCAGAAAAATACTTAAAAATAATTCAAGAAGGAGGTATTTTTTAGTTTTTTGATTTTCGCTTTTCCTTCAAAATGGCGGCCATTTTCGACGAAAAAGGCCTGATTTTGGACTTTGGCGGCCATTTTCTCAAAATCTGTTCAGTAACTTTTCTTCTTTTTGATACATAAGACTCCTCATATGTACTTCTATGATGTCTATAAATTTCGTTGCGCTTGAATCGCTCGAAGTGGGCCATTTTGGCCCAAACTCGGCCCAAATAGGACTTTCCCATGTTAAATTCTCCTATGCTTTATAATGGGACACATTATGCCTAATATCTCACTTGATATTGAGATTAGAGACTAGGAATCAATTGTGGACATATAGGAAATGATATATGCTGAATATTCTCGTGACCTTGAATTTGACCTCTGACCTCAGTTTCAAGGTCAGAGCACAAAATGGCTTATATCTCGCTTATTATCGACTCTACAGCTTAGGAATCAATTGTGGACATATAGGAAATAATATATGCTGAATATTCTCGTGACCTTGAATTTGACCTCTGACCTCAGTTTCAAGGTCAGAGCACAAAATGGCTTATATCTCGCTTATTATCGACTCTACAGCTTAGGAATCAATTGTGGAGATATAGGAAATGATATATGCTGAATATTCTGATGACCTTGAATTTGACCTTCGAACTCATTTTCAAGGTCACAGGACAAAATGGCTAATATCTCGCTTGTTATCGACTTTACAGCTTAGCAATCAATTATGAACATATAGGAAATGATATACATGTATGCTGAATATTCTCGTGACCTTGAATTTGACCCTTGACCTAAATTTCAAGTTTAGTCATTTTATTTTCAAGGTCAGAATACAAAATGGCTTATATCTCGCTTATTATCAAATTTACAGCTTAGGGGTCCATAGTGAACATATAGGAAATGATATATGCTGAATATTCTAGTGACCTTGAATTTGACTTTTGACCTCCTTTTCATGCTCAACAGGACAAAATGGCTAATATCTTGCTTATTATCGACTTTACAGCTTAGGAATCAATTGTGAACATATAGGAAATGAGATATTCTGAATATTTTAATGATATTGAGTTTGACCTTTGACCTAAATTTCAAGGTGTCATTTTATTTTCAAAGTCAGATTACAAAATGGCTTATATCTCGCTTATTATCAAATTTACAGCTTAGGGGTCCATAGTGAACATATAGGAAATGATGTATGCTGAATAGTTTGGTGATCTAGAATTTAACCTTTGATCCCATTTTCAAGGTTAGAGATATGGCGATTTCAGTGGTCACCTTGAATTTTACCAACAACTTTCTCGGCTCAACTCTGTATATTTCTCCGGTAACCTTTCTAGCCCATTGGGCTAATTTTTTGACGGGTCGGCGAAAAAATTTTTTTTGTCCCAAATCAAGTCACTATTCGTTTTGAGCCATTTACAGCCAAAAAAAAAAAATTTTTTTTGACCATTGAAAATTTTTTTGGACTTTCACCCAATTTTTCCTTCATAATGAGAGCTATGCAGAGTAATCTCATAGAACACTTCAAGATAGAGCCTAAGTATTGGCACATTCAAATGGGAAATCATATATTGCGGTTTGAGTGGTGACCTTGAATTTGACCTTCAATGACCTTGAAAGGTCAAAACGACCTTTTTAGTCTAAAAAACGATGAATTTTGCGTTTGGTGGTCATTTTACCGAAATCTATTCAGTCAGTTTTCCTCAAAATCATGTATAAGATTCTCCTTATGTACCTTTGTGATGTGTATAAATTTCGTTGTCTTTGAGATGATGGTCTGCGTGGGACGGCCATTTTGATTTTTTTATGAGTCGACAAAAAATCGAGTCACTATTCGTTTTGAGCCATTTCCAGCGAAAAAAAAAAAAATTTTTTTTTGCCATTGAAAATTGTTTCGGACTTAGAAAATTTCTCCCAAGCTTTCCTTCATATTGGAAGCTATGCAGAGTAATCTCATAGAACACTTCAAGATAGAGCCTAAGTATTGGCACCTTCAAATGGGAAATCATATATTGCGGTTTGAGTGGTGACCTTGAATTTGACCTTCATTGACCTTGAAAGGTCAAAACGACCTTTTTTGTCGAAAAAACAATGAATTTTGCTTTTGGTGGTCATTTTATCGAAATCTATTCAGACAGTTTTCCTCAAAATCATGTATAAGATTATCCTTATGTACGTTTGTGATGTGTATAAGTTTTGTTGCCTTTGAATCCACTGTTGGTGAAAATTTGTCATTAACAAAAAAAAATCTTTCAAGATGTAACTTGATTTCGTATTATAGTCCATGCAGAAAATGTGTTTCTATCAACATTTACGAAGATGTTTTAACATATTGATTCTAACATCATTGTAACAATTTATATGTATTCAGTATTGTATGCAATTCACATGATTGCCGGTAAGCTACAGCACCCTTGGTGCTATGTTTGGTGATTCTTATCGCGTATTCAGAAAATTAGCATCCATTAGGAAAGCCGTTGAGATACAAATCTGCGGCCAGCACCTGATTGGCTGGATTAATGGTCGTTCGACTATCATCGGAAACCTTTGCTGTGAAAATGTCCATTGGTACCGTATAGTTCGTATGAACACTGATCGAGTACACCCATGAAAAAAGTTGAGTCCCTGATCGAGTACGCCCGTAAAAAATTAGCAAGGTGTTCATAAAATTCAGCACCCTTTTCCCAAAATTCAATATATTCGTAAAGTCTCCGATGCAATCTGAGGCTTAGTCACAAAAAGCCTCAGATTGCATGACCAGACACCTACCTGGCACCAGGCTGTCCTACGATCTCTTCTACATCAAATTATGTAGTAGAATGCCTTGGTCAGACCCAGTGGAATTCGATCTGAGCATCTTTTCAAATCGACAAGATAATCCACAACTTCTGATTTTGGCATTCCTGGGTGATAAATGGGCTGATTGCGTGTCTGCGCATGTGCGGCCACACTACCGAGTACGGCAAAAGAATATAATATATATTCAGTTATTCTTTGCCGTGCTCGGTAGTATGGCCGCACATGCGCAGACACGCAATCAGCCATTCTTTGCCGTGCTCGGTAGTATGGCCGCACATGCGCAGACACGCAATCAGCCCATTTATCGCCCAGGAATGGCGAAATCAGAAGTTGTGGAAACCATTCACTCACCTTCTAAATGTTTGGTGATTTCGGGGATGAAAAGCATCGGTTTTTGGTGGAAAAACGACCAAATGTTTTGTGTTGTTCCCTCAAAATAAATAATTCTCAAGTCTATTTTCATCTGCCCACTGACAGGAAACAAAGAAAAAAACAACAACATGGCCTCATCTATAATGCCTAAAACCAAAATTGTCCATTAACCTATCTTAGCCCTTGGGGTAATTTCCGCGATAGAAGTCTGAAATTTGCTAGGAAATTGCCATTTAACTCCCAGGTTAACTTTTCCAAGTTATGTTACGACACCATTTAGCATAACAATAATATGAGCAGAAAAATTGTGTAACTGAGTTGGAAAAATACAGTGAACCTACAGTGAACCTACAGTGAGCCTTGTAAGGTAAGACTTAATTTTTTGCAGAACAAATGAGGTCCTGTCTGACCATGCTGACAGGATGCCTTATTTCACAAGTTCATTTACTTGCTAAATTGATTGTTGGGGAATACATAAAAGTCTTCACAGAGAGGAAAGTATTATTTTGGAGGGGTCTAGGGACTGAATGTGCAGTCAAGCCTTTGATGCAGTCACTCGTGAACATTGGTCAAAGGGTGCAACATATTAGCAATGATTAGCCTCGAGTATGATGTGACCTGTGCTTTATTACTGTAGAACGATGCCAACTCCCAAACGTCTACGGGACCTGATCCGCGAGATCCGCTCAGCTCGCACAGCTGCAGATGAACGAGCTGTTGTCCAGAAAGAGTGTGCTCAGATCCGTGACACATTTCGCGAGGAGGACAACACATATCGATGTCGCAATGTCGCCAAATTGCTCTACATTCACATGCTCGGCTATCCCGCGCACTTTGGACAGGTTAGTCTGGTCAGCTCTGGACAGATGCGTGGGATCCTCAAAATGAATGATTCCTGCAATGGATTTTTTGGATCGTACAAATTTATCGAATACATGAAATCTTTTAATGGTAATGCCAAAAAATATTTCGAGGACGAGGTATTTTTATCTTACCAGCCCATAAGGGCGGATAAGCTATTGTCGTGGTTTTTCGTCCGTCCTCGTCACCGTTGACGTCGTCGGCAAGTGTTGGTCTGTTTGTGGATGGATGTGTTTGTTTGTGGGCAGTCTAGCGTCCACAGTTTAGACTTGAATTAGATCATATTACGTGGTCAATGTCGGAGGGTTACTGGGCAGGCACTGCACTATTTTGGTGATACTAGGTCCTAGGCAGTCTACATGGTCTAGGGTCAAGGTCACGCAAAACGTTGAAAACACATAAGTGCCCATAACTCCGGTTGCAATCGTAGAGACTTCAAGTCAAGTGCATATTGTAGATATACTCGAGCTCTATCTTTTGTGACCTTGATCTTGACATTCAACCTTGACCTTGCGAAGTTCGCTTGAGGTGAAACTCAAGGTCACATACGAAGGTTAGCGCACCATGAATTATATCGTTGGAAAGGTCTTGAGCCCCTGATTCCAATGATATCTTATTTTTGGCGCTATGACGTACACTGACGTCAATGACGTCATGAACGTCAAATTTCCAAAATTTCAAAAGGCCATAACATCGTCAATACTGTATAGAATCAATTGAAACTTGACATGCATATTATCAGTATTGACGTCTACGAATTGAAGTACAAAGGTCAAAGGTCAAGGTCATCAAAATCCCGGAAAAACACGTTTCGGTAATAACATCTGCTTGAATCGCCATAGGCTTATGAAATTTGAACCATATCATCCAGAAGAGGTATGGCAATCAGACATATATGTCATTTCCATGATTGACCTCGAACTTGATTGGAAAAATGAGGTCACATGAGCAAAAGGTCAAGGTCAAATTTTCAAACTGACTAAAACCTATCAAGTAGTATATCAATGGAGGTCTTGACTTTAGGTACTTGAAATTATTCAAGTATAATCTATAGCTCCATGCACAGGCAATGCACAATTTTCGTGACCCAAGGTCAAAGGTCAAGGTCAAAGTCAAGAAAAAGCGCAAAATAACATAAATGACCATAACTTCGACACTAATCGTCGTAGAGAGTTCAAACTAGGACCATATTGTAGCATATTTAAAGTTGGAATCAATTTTAAAATCAGCCAAATTTAGCGATCTTGTTTGTCACGCAAATTTGAAACTACATCTCGAGAGAGTCAGGAATATATAGGAAATATGCACAGTTCGACAACAGATACTCAGAAAATTGCCGTTAATCGTGCATGAAAACAGTGGATAGAGAATGATCGGCCTGCCTACATTGCCGGTTGCCACAGTAAATACACAAATACCAATGACGTCACGAGACTGTGTGTAGAAATCGCTTGCAAGGCGGGCCGCTTTGAGGAAAAAACTGATTTGAATCTTAATTTGGCAACTCAATTTAGGCACACAATACACATTTTCAGACCCAAATTTGTACGATATCTCATTCTATAGACAAAATAAAGCTACCGCAGAATGAATAAATTTTGTCAATTCTAAAAGTGATTATAGCTTTAAAATCCGTTCTTAGGTGACCTTGAATTTGACCTTTGACCTTCAGAATTCTGGCAAGTGCGTCGCCTATGGCGTGTCGTTTATCTATTTTTCGGGTGATGAATTTGCCCATAACTTTGTATGAATATGTGTTAGGTCAATACCCCCAGGAGGGGTAGCTTACCGACCCTTTATGTACCTTCAAAAACGATGAATTTTGTCTTTGGTGGCCATTTTGTCTAAATCTATTCAGACTGTTTTTCTCAAAATCATGTATAGGATTCTCTTTATGTACCTTTGTGATGTGTAATTTGATTTCGTATTATAGTCCATACAGAAAATGTGTTCTCAGCAACATTTACGAACATGTTATGACAATTAGACTTCAAGATCAGTGTAACAATTTATATGTTGGAAAATCAATACTCTGCGTTTCTCATGATTGCCGGTAAGCTACAGCACCCTTGGTGCTATGTTTTCATGCTTCAGCCTGAAATGCCTGCATGGCCGCTTTGGAGTCTAGTTTATATTATGTATGTACTTGTAACACAACACCCACTGTTCCTGATTGTGCAGCTGGAGTGTCTGAAGCTGATTGCCTCTCCACGGTTCACTGACAAGCGTATTGGCTACTTGGGAGCTATGCTGCTACTTGACGAGCGACAAGATGTTCATCTTCTTGTGACCAACTCCCTGAAAAAGTTTGTACTAGGCTCTTACATGATTACCACTTGCTAAATATATCTCTGCAAGTAGTGAGCTATTTAAACACACATGATGTGCCCCATTAACCCTTTACCTATCATAAGCGCCTATGATTATTTTAAACATTACCAATCTGAAATACTACATGCTCGTACTTGTACATGTTGTACCAAGCTAGACCATCGGACAACCACCGTCACGAAAAAAGTGTGCCATTATGTGTGCCATACTGTGAACAGCCGCTTGAACGCCAAAACTGATCGGCACATGCGCAGTGCATACAACTTCTTTTTGTATGGGGCCTTGCTAGTTGCTGGCTTTGAGTGTTATATATATTATGTGCCAGTTCTAACACAACTTGCACCGCCTAAGTTTCCTTCAATTCTAATGGAGGATGTAGTATTTCAGATCGGTAATGTTTAGAATAAACTTCCAAAAATTTGTAATTTTTCCGTTTATTGTTCAACTCACCTCTGAAATACTACATCAGCGGACCTCCCAGCCTCCCCCTAAGCTGTTCCACTTTCACTTCTACTTGACTGACAAGAAAAAGTGAAAAAGGAAGCTGTGCACTGCGCATGTGCCGATCAGTTTGGGCGGGAGTTCAAACAGCGGGCCACAGTATGGCACTCATAATGGCACACTTTTTTTTGTGGTAGTTCGATGGTCTAGCTTGGTACAAGTATGATCACATAGTATTTCCAAGGTAATTTTTACAATAAACGGAAAAGTTGCAATTAAAGTGATACTGGCAGAAAGTTATGGATTTTGCCATAAATTTTTGACCGAACGAAGAAATCATATATCTTCACTTGTATGCCCAAACAGGTGTCCCTTTCTCACTGATCTCGTGAGTTTCTGCTGGAGTCAGTTCGAGTTTGTTGACATTACCGCCATTCTCGGTGCTTTGTATCTCTTGATGAAATGCTATCTGGCTTCCTCGTTTATGTTCAAGCCAATCGTGCGTAAACTAGGTCAGGCCAGAGTGACTCTGAGTGGCGCACATAAAAAAAACGAAAGCGGTTGCTACTGCTGTCATATGCTTGATTTTTCCATCTAATCAAGCATAGTTTGTTTTGTAACCTATTTCTTGAGACGATACCACAGGCTTATTTGTAGTTGATTTTGAACAAATAGTTTTTCTGCCAATATCACTTTAAAATTGGAATTTTGATGCCTTATATCCCCATTGTAAGCACTATATGGTGCTCTAAATCACCTATACTCTTTTTTACAAAAATTTTGTCATTTCAAAATAAAGTGTTTCTGAGCAATCAGATATTAATAAATACAATCTCCAGCTACTATTTGACTTACTAGTAAATTTACTTGAACAATTGGACTAATCATTCCATTAGTGAATGTATAAATAGGGGTATTCTGAGTATAATCCTGAAAACTGTCTATGGTAGTTAAAGTGTTAACTGTTTTACTAGTCGTCACTGTACATGATAACATGACATCATATATATAATCCATGTTGACTACTTGGTGACTGTTGCCTGTTATGTTTCAGTGATTTAAACCATCAGACACAGTATGTTGTAAGCTTGGCTCTGTGCACACTTGGGGCAATTTGTTCAACTGAAATGAGTCGAGATTTAGCTGGCGAGATAGAAAAACTCCTGAAATCTTCGAATGCCTACATAAAGAAAAAGGTAATTTTCCAAAGTTCTTACTGTTGGCTCAGTTACTATAATAGAATTGGTAAGACATACAAACTTATGACAACTAACCGTATATACTCTGGGATTTGATGCACATAGTGTAAGCTCAGTGGTCGAGTTTTTTTTTTTTTAGGTTAACCTATTGTTGTGGTGTTGCGTCCGTCGTGTGTCCATCCGTCCACATTTTTAGGCTACCGGACCTTAGGTCCAATAACCTATTGGCATGGCGTTGTGTCCGTCCGGCCTTAACATTTTTTTCTTTAAGGTCAACGGCCGAATCTATCTGAAATTTTGCACAAAAATGCCTAAAAGTAATTTGAGAAGGAGATATTTGGTGTAAATTGGTGTAAAAGTTTTGTTGCCTTTGAATCAACAGTCTGTGAATATGTCATTGGCGAGAAAAATCTTCTGAGATGTAACTTGATTTCTTATTATAGTCCATACAGAAAATGTGTTTCCGGCAACATTTACGAACATGTTTTGACAATAGAGTTTAAGGTCAGTGTAACAATTTATATGTTGGAAAATCAATACTCTGTGCAATTCTCATGATTGCCGGTAAGCTACAGCACCCTTGGTGCTATGTTTCAAGAACATTTTGGCCACGAGGTTCCAATACCAGGGACCTATTTTAAAAACAACTTTAGCCAACTAAGTTGACAAAATGTTTAAGATTTAGCGTAGTAATTTCGATGCTAAATTCTACACCTACTCGTCTGAAGTACATTTAGATTCTTTGTGAAATAGGCCCCTGGCCTGGAGCAAGTTTCAGGCACGAATGATGTGCAATTATTCACGTGACTTCAGGACATTGCCTTCAGCTTACATATACATTACAATGTAACGGTCTTGGATCCAGTAAGTGCAGAGCCCCATGGCTCTATGTTTTCAAAATGGCAGCCGTTTTCATCGAAAAACGACCGATTTCTGACTTTGATGGCCATTTTCTCAAAAACGTTTCAGACAGTTTTGAGATTTTTTTTTCAAAAGATTCCCATTATGTACCCCTGTGATGTGTATAAGTTTGGTTGCCCTCTGAATCACCGGTCTGCATGTGGCGGCCATTTTGAATTTTTGACGGTCAACGAAAACATTTTATTTCAGCCCAAATCGTGTTACTATCCATTTTGGGCCATTTCTATGCAAAAAAACTTTTTTCACCCTTTGAAGATGTTTCCTTCATAATGGGAGCTACCAGAACTGTACTCATAGAACGCCTTAAGCTCAGAAATTGGCACCTTTAAATGGGAAGTCATATATGGCGACTTGTGTGGTGACCTTGAATTTGACCTTCGATGATCTTGGAAGGTCAAAACAGCCATTTTTGAGTGGGAAAATGCCCAGATTTGCCTCTATAGATGAAATGCTTGCAGATAGAGCTTATGTTTGCATTATGAATGTTACAGGGTTCGGAAAAATCCACTTGCCCGAGAAGGGATTCGAAGTGAGCTAAAGGGATATCCCACTAGCCGAGCTAGTAGGAATGTTGACTACCAAATTGGGTGAACCCCTAATGGGCCCTGGCACATACTCCCTCCCCCCTCATGGAAATCTCGTCCCTGAGATTTGGGCAAGTCTCCACATTGGGCGCCAATGTTACAGGGTTCGGAAAAATCCACTTGCCCGAGACGGGATTCGAACCCAGGACCCGACACTCTACCAAGTGAGCTAAAGGGATATCCCAACAGCCGAGCTAGTAGGAATGTTGACTACCAAATTGGGCGAACCCCTAATGGGCCCTGGCACATAAACATATAGGAAGACATATATGACACATCTAAAGATGACCTTTAACTTGACTTCAGATGACCTTGAGTGCCAAATGTCTGACTCAGACCTAAACGCTTGCACTCAGATATATCTTTGTATTATGAACATATAGAAAATCAAATGCCACACACGTACATGTATTGGTGACATTGAAGTTCACACGGATGACCTTGATTGGTAAATCTCAAGATCATATATTCACACTAATAACCTTGATTGGTGTCCGGTAACCTATCTTACCCTTTGGGCTTATTTGGAATTTTTGATGGGTCGCCCAATAGAAAAAGGTCACTATTCGTTTTGAGTGATTTCCAGCCAAAAAAAAATCAACCAAATGGAATCATATATGTAATAAACCCAGAAATTGAACAACAGGGCTAAATTTAACATTGTGGTTAACTGCAAACTTTTTCAATTTTCGCAATAGAAGGCTGAAATTCAGTAGAAAATTACCGTTTGACTCCCAGGTGAAGTACTAGTATACATGTACAAAGTTACAGAAAGATACCATCTAGAATTGCAAATCTATCTACGAAAAACTTTAAATCAGTTTAGAAAAACAAAGTATAATGTCAGCTTGAGGTATGTGGTGCATATAAGATGCAAATGAATTTTGGCAATGTTTGGGAACAAAAAACTGTGTTGAATTCTTGAGTATATACGGTACTAGATAATATATGTTAACAACATGTGCATATTGACATTGGAATACACATCAATTTTATGTAGGAAAATCTGCCATGTTGTGGATATTTGAAGTGTGTTAATTCCCATGGCAGCTTTCAGAAGCCCACACAGTCGATGGTGGTTGTATGCAGATATTTATACTTACAAGTACTTTTTTTTCAGGTTGTTGAATGATATTAATGCATGTTCTTGTGAGTCCTGTTCCACTGTCAGCAATCAGCCCTTGTCCTGTGGTTTGTTGCAAGAAGAGTGTCGCCGCTGTATTAGATTTGTACAGATCAGATCTGTTTCAGGCTGCGCTCTGTGCAATGCGCATCGTTGGCAAAGTGTCGGAACTGTCCGAAATGTTCGTTCGAGCTGTTCGGCCAATGCTCAATGACAAAAAACATGGTAATGTGTGTTTTTGTGTTCTGTCTCGTTTGTTTCTTCAGATATGTAGCATCCCGTGATTCCTTCCTCTCTTTACTTTTCTTTTAATCTGCATCTTGCTTCAGTGCCATTATTCAAGGCATCCAGGAATTTACAATTATCATTAAGTCACTCTCGGTCTCCATTGGTGCCTTGAATATTGTCACAGGGACATTCCTTCCTTTCTTCACAGCTATGTGTTAGTGTAAAATTTTGGGTCATGCTTTGCTGCTGCTGATATTGAAACTAGATGGGCAAGGCTCCCTGGAGGCATCCACAACACAGCTCGCACACAACCACCCTTGGACCCATGCACAAATCAAATCATTGAGCATTACAGCAGCTAGTCATGGTCAGTTCTTTCTTCATACCCATTCGCAGGCAGCACTGGCAGCTGTTCGAATAATTCGCAAAGTTCCCGACCTGATGGAAATGTTTATTCCTGCCACAAGATCGTTACTGAATGAAAAAAACCATGGTAAGCAGTGTGGCTGTAAAATACATTTTTTCTTCTGTGTGTTTTTTTTTTTCAAATCCTTCACACTCAAGAACTTCCTGGAGTTTTGTCCCCTCTTTTGAGCTAACTTTTTTCTTTTCGGCTTTGGTCTTAATTGTATTCCTCGAACGAAGTTCAGCGGATACCATGGATTTGTCTTTGTTGCGCCTCATCCACCGCAGTAGATTTTCTTGTGAACCCTTCACAGGTTACAAATCTTAACTAATTTTTTGTACAGACATGTATCTCAAGGTAAGAACTCGACAACAATTGATTTTGAATGCCATAGCAACCAAATTGGTCGATCAGCGACACATTTTTGTGCTCAAGTTAGCCTGTTTAACACACATGGGTTGTGAACGTAGGTGAGAGTTGAATATTAATTAGTTAACACGCTAACTTATTATGACCATTAAAAAACCCGCCTTGATCAACAAATAAGTTTTCATTACTGGTAGTTTCATTTGTTAACCCTATTATCGACTATAATAAGAACAGTTAAGACAGAAACATTTATTATTGGGCTCAACAACATAAAGTTTCTTTCCAGTAGAGATTTCATGATTGTAACTGAATAAGGTAACATTACGTTTGCTAGTTAAGTCTATTATTGAACACAATAAAAATAGTTGAGACAAGAAACATTTATTTTTGTGATCAACAAACTAAATTTACTGTCCAGTAGAGATCTCCTGACTGTAACCGAAAGAGTTAACAATTCTTTTAATTGGTAACTTTATTATTGACCACATTAAAAAAAGTTAAGACAATAAACAAATTAAATTTATTTCAATCAATTTATTTATTTAAACAAATTAAATAAATTTATTTTTATTTTCAAACTGTCAAATTATATTCATTTTTACCGGTATATTCCGACCCCCGACTCAAATTTTGTTGTTGAAAATCCGTAAACCAGCGAATCAAATAACTTTAGTAAAAACTATGACCATAAGCTGGCTTGCCATTGGTCAGGAGTGGTCACATGTTGAAATATAGAAATCGCTATGACCTACATGTACCTGCTTGTTTTGCCGGGCAACATACCGATGATTCAGCACCTGGGCAACAGAACGTAGGACTAACTAGTGACCGGGCAACATACCGATGATTCAGCATTCGGGCAACAGAACGTAGGACTAGTGACTGCGCCCTATGAAGTTGGCAAACAACGTTAGTTTCGAAACACCAACTTTCATATGTTTGTCAGTCTTTTAAATCCTTTAGAAAGATTATTATAAAATTTACTAAACAAATATTTGACCCTCGGGAGAGAGTGTTCAGATGATCTATTGCCTTCGGCTTTGGGGCACCAGTTAATATTTGTATAATGGACTAAACAAGATAAATGTTCTGTTCAGTAGAGATTTCATGGCCGTACACTTAACGTTCGGGGCCATTCTTGTGACAAGCTTCTGGGAAGTATTTGGTAATGATTAATCAGTGTATATATGCATGATGAGTGTTACTGCATGGAATAAAAATAATCAAGGTGCGGAACTTTCATTACTGATATCGACGAAACATACTGGCCTGGCAGTAATGATAATTTGTCTGAATTAACATAATATATTGGGCAACAGGGATGATAGGGCTCAAGGGGGATACACCATGCGGTCATCAGCGACCGATTCGTCTAGTTTGTTTTCTGCCACTTCTGTTCCTTGTAGATTTCTTGTTTATTGTTTTGCAGTTGGACATTTTTGAGGTACCAATTCAGTTTAATAAGATTGTTTGGTAATCATTACTGGTTTGCCACAATCTCTGTAAGTGATATGACATGTGCAGTATTGGTGCAGGGAAGGAGTATTGGCTGCTGTTGTATGCAGTGTTGGAGCAGGGACACAGTATTGGCTGCTGTTGTATGCAGTATTGGAGCAGAGAGGGAGTATTGGCTGGCTGCTGTTGTGTGCAGTATTGGAGCAGGGAGGGAGTATTGGCTGCTGTTGTATGCAGTATTGGTGCAGGGAAGGTGTATTGGCTGCTGTTGTGTTCAGTATTGTAGCAGGGAGGGAGTATTGGCTGCTGTTGTATGCAGTATTGGAGCAGAGAGGGAGTATTGGCTGCTGTTGTGTACAGTATTGGAGCAGGGAGGGAGTATTGGCTGCTGTTGTTTGTAGTATTGGAGCAGGGAGGGAGTATTAATTGGCTGCTGTTGTTTGTAGTATTGGAGCAGGGAGGGAGTATTGGCTGCTGTTATATGTAGTATTGGAGCAGGGAGGGAGTATTGGCTGCTGTTGTGTGCAGTATTGGAGCAGGAAGGGAGTATTGGCTGCTGTTGTATGCAGTATTGGAGCAGAGAGGGAGTATTGGCTGCTGTTGTGTGCAGTATTGGAGCAGGGAGGGAGTATCGGCTGCTGTTGTATGCAGTATTGGAACAGAGAGGGAGTATTGGCTGCTGTTGTGTGCAGTATTGGAGCAGGGAGGGAGTATTGGCTGCTGTTGTATGCAGTATTGGTGCAGGGAAGGTGTATTGGCTGCTGTTGTGTTCAGTATTGTAGCAGGAGGGAGTATTGGCCCTGTTGTATGCAGTATTGGAGCAGAGAGGGAGTATTGGCTGCTGTTGTGTGCAGTTTTGGAACAGGGAGGGAGTATTGGCTGCTGTGGTATGCAGTATTGGAGCAGGGAGGGAGGATTGGCTGCTGTTGTATGCAGTATTGGAGCAGGGAGGGAGTATTGGCTGCTGTTGTGTGCAGTATTGGAGCAGGGAGGGAGTTTTGGCTGCTGTTGTATGCAGTATGGGAGCAGGGAGGGAGTATTGGCTGCTGTTGTGTGCAGTATTGGAGCAGGGAGGGAGTATTGGCTGCTGTTGTATGCAGTATTGGAGCAGGGAGGATGTATTGGCTGCTGTTGTGTGCAGTATTGGAGCAGGAAGGGAGTATTGGCTGCTGTTGTGTGCAGTATTGGAGCAGGGAGGGAGTATTGGCTGCTGTTGTGTGCAGTATTGGAGCAGGGAGTGAGTATTGGCTGCTGTTGTGTGCAGTATTGGAGCAGGGAAGGTGTATTGGCTGCTGTTGTGTGCAGTATTGGAGCAGGGAAGGTGTATTGGCTGCTGTTGTATGAAGTATTCGAGCAGGGAGGGAGTATTGGCTGTTGTTGTGTGCAGTATTGGAGCAGGGAAGGTGTATTGGCTGCTGTTGTGTGCAGTATTGGAGCAGGAAGGGAGTATTGGCTGCTGTTGTATGCAGTATTGGAGCAGGGACGGAGTATTGGCTGCTGTAGTATGCAGTATTGGAGGAGGGAGGGAGTATTGGCTGCTGTAGTATGCAGTATTGGAGCAGGGAGGGAGTACTGGCTGCTGTTGTGTGCAGTATTGGAGCAGGGAGGGAGTATTGGCTGCTGTTCTGTGCAGTATTGGAGCAGGGACGGAGTATTGGCTGCTGTTGTATGCAGTATTGGAGCAGGGAGGGAGTATTGGAGCAGGGAGGGAGTATTGGATGCTGTAGTATGCAGTATTGGAGCAGGGAGGGAGTATTGGCTGCTGTAGTATGCAGTATTGGAGCAGGGAGGGAGTATTGGCTGCTGTAGTATGCAGTATTGGAGCAGGGAGGGAATATTGGCTGCTGTTGTGTGCAGTATTGGAGCAGGGAGGGAGTATTGGCTGTTGTTGTGTTCAGTATTGGAGCAGGGAGTTAGTATTGGCTGCTGTAGTATGCAGTATTGGAGCAGGGAGGGAGTATTGGCTGCTGTTGTGTGCAGTATTGGATCAGGGAGGGAGTATTGGCTGCTGTTCTGTGCAGTATTGGAGCAGGGACGGAGTATTGGCTGCTGTAGTATGCAGTATTGAAGGAGGGAGGGAGTATTGGCTGCTGTAGTATGCAGTATTGGAGGAGGAGGAGAGATGTTGGTTGTTGTCGCGTGCAGGTTACCAGATCTTTGGTCTGATAACCTACTGTTGTTGCGTTGTGTCCGGCATCTGTCTGTCCATCGTCCATCTAGCCGGGCAAACACAGAGGGTTTAGAGGGGAAAAGCTGAAAATAGCCTCTAACCATTACATGTGTTAGGCCAAAAGTTAGGTTCTACCGGGAATTTTAGGTTGCCAACCTTTGGTCCGATAACCTTTTTGGCATTCGTCGTCATCTACAACTTTAGCTTATAAGTTTAGGTCGAATTTCTCTGATATTTTGAACAAAAATACCCAAAAATATTCTGAGAGGGAGGTATTTTTTATTTTTTTTTATTTTCGCAGTTGCCTCCTCTATGATTTTGTTTTTTTGGGGGGAGGGGAATTTGGAGAGGTTTCCTTTTTTTACCTGTTTGAAAGTCACACTTGGAGCCAGAGTAGGCCATTTGATAACAACACTATCATGTATGACTCCATTTGATAACAACACTATCATGTATGACTCCATTTGATAACAACACTATCATGTATGACTCCATTTGATAACAACACTATCATGTATATCACACTGTGTGATATGATTTCCACTGAGAGATGTGTGTTGTGGATGTTATTTCCCCAAATATGACCTGATGCTGAAATTGGACAAGGATGCTCATTGTTAATTTTTTGCTAGGTGGTTAGTGTTATATTTTCCTATAAGAGTATGCTTTGCACACTATAATCATCAAATAGTTATTCTGTGGCAACAGCAAATCACTACCATATAGTTGTGCAACCTTTCTTCTGTCTAATTTGTTCCCTTCTTTGTCCTGGAATTATTAACCTTGCATGTTTGGTATCTTGTAGTTTAGACCTCATGACGATAAAATAGTGTTTCCTCTTCTGATTAAATCGGTTCACTTTGATCTAAGACCAATAAAAATTGTTGCTTTATGATAAGACTGGATAATTGTGATAATTGTTTGAGATTTCTACTATTGGGTAAACTTACGGATATTTTTTGTTGCTGCCTGTACAGGTGTGCTGTTGACAGCAGTGTGCCTCATCAACGAAATGTGTGAAAAATCACCAGATACACTTCTCCACTTCAGAAAGGTATCAGAGCATTTGTTCAACAACATGTAAAGTACATAATGCATTGCTAGCTGTAAGTTGTTATTTCAACATTTTATATTCTGAGATACATTTCAAGCTTACCGGCCCATATGGGCCCATTTATTGTCGTGCTTTTTCGTCCGTCCGGCAAATAACATTTTTTTTGCCGTGATGTATTTTTCTGAAAATTTACTAAGACATTCCTGAGATCTTTTTAGCTTACCGGCCCATATGGGCTCTTGTCGTAGTTTTTCGTCCGTCATCCTAGCCGTCCGTTCGTCCTTCGTCCGTCATCCGGCCGGCAAATAACTTTTTTTTGCATTGATGAATTTAACAGAAAATTCACCAAGATATTCCTTTCTCACAAACTGTTAGATCAGTTTTGAAATTTTGTTTTAAAACATTCCCATGTGTACCTCTATGACGTATATAGGTTTTGTTGCCATCGAATCGACAGTCCCCGGTAGCGGCCATTTTAAAGTTTTTACGAGGCGGCAAAAATCGCGTTACTATCCATTATGGGCACTATCCAAAATTTTCGGCACTTTTTTCCTTCATAATGGGAGCTGCCAGGACTGTACTCCTAGAACGCTTGAAGATAGAGCTCAGATATTGACACTTTCAAATAGGAAGTCATATATGGCGATTTGTGAGGTGAACTTGAATTTGACCTTTGATAGCCTTGAAAGGTCAAAACAGCCATTTTTGGAACAAAGAATGCGCAACTTTGCCTCTACAGATGAAATCTACAGATGTAGATAGAGCTTAAGTTTGCATTATGATCATACAGGAAGTTGTATATGGAACAAATGATGACCTTGATCTTGACCTTGGATGACCTTGAGTGTCTACATGTCTGATGTGATCTGTATTGTCCCAAAAACGAGTCATTATTCATTTTGAGTGATTTCCAGCAAAATAAAAAAAATTTCTTTGGCCAAAGAGAAATTTTCAGAACAAAATTTCACTCAATTTTTCCTTCATAAATTGAGCTGTGCAGAGTAAACTCCTAGAACACTTAAGGATAAAGCCTAAGTAATGGCACATTCAAATGGGAAATCCCCCCCCCCCCCCCCCC
The DNA here is from genome assembly GCA_949152475.1 of Terebella lapidaria. Taxonomy (NCBI): domain Eukaryota; kingdom Metazoa; phylum Annelida; class Polychaeta; order Terebellida; family Terebellidae; genus Terebella; species Terebella lapidaria. The sequence continues at coordinate 33,715,797 of OX424564.1, read as the reverse complement.
ATTACTAGCGGTTTCTAAGGAGAAAACCTTTCAAGAAGTAACTTGATACAGAGAAAGTGTGTTTGTCAACATGTTTTGACAATAGAGTTGAAGATCAGTGTAACAATAAATATTTTGGAAAATCAATACTCAATTCGCATGATCTGCTGGTAAGCTACAGCACCCTTGGTTCTATGTTATATATTATATTTGTATCGAGTGCATAATAAAAATCTTAGTCGCAAGTCCAAAGGGAAAGCGATATTTTTTCAGTGTCACAAAACAGTATTCAATATCTGTATGCCAAAAAAAGTGTGGGGATTGGTATAATTGTTTTTCAGAACCTTTCAATAATTATGGACTCAATTTTAGTAAAATAACCATATCTTAGCCTTCTGCTAATATGACATGTCATTGTATATACTAGTAGCTTTCAGCCTTTATCATGGTTACTTTCTCTGGTAGCTGGTGCCTCAGCTCGTACGGATCTTGAAGAACCTGATCATGGCTGGCTATTCTCCGGAACACGATGTCAGCGGTGTCAGTGACCCCTTCCTGCAGGTACTGTCTGATCACATATCTGTCTGTCTGACTGTATATGTTTGTGCTTCTGACTGTATTTGACTGTGTAGCTGTCGACACCCACGCTGTCATCGGCGACCGAATTGTCTAGTTACTGAATAAATCAACATTTATTTTCTAACATTGAAATCTCACACATTTCATCTGAAAACATTCCACAGCCCTGTTTTTTCTGCAGGTGAAGATCTTGAAACTGCTTCGTATTCTTGGCAAAAACGACCTTGATGCAAGTGAAGCAATGAACGATATCCTCGCACAGGTATGTCAACCTTGTACAATGTTCTTGAAATACTGGTAATGTTCGTGTGGTGATGTACTGTGTCAATTCACCAAGGGTATATATGAATAAAAATTCAAAGATGTTGAAATGAATGTTCAACAGTGCAAACCTATTAGTCTGTGGTAAATACCTGTAGCAGGATACATCTACCATATATCCTCGATTGAGCGCCGGGCCTCGAAACAGCCCCTGCCTCGTTTGAGTGCCGGGGGTTACCAGTTATCGAAAGAATAAGCGCCTAGTCTTGTATGAGTATGAAAATTTTAATTGATGCAACTTCAGAAAATGCATTGAAATGGACGTAAAAATAAGCAAAACAAGAATAGTCAATATTTCAAAACCGTGAACATTAATGTGAGCGAACTGTACTGTGTTTATAGTATCCATATACCATGTATACAGGGCTCAAAATTAACCCTAGCAAACTAGCAAACTGCTAGTTAATTGAATCCCCCGAATGCGCCGCAGACACTTTCTTGTGAACGCGCTACAGGCAGCAAATCTGAACCGATTATGATAATTTTTTACAGGGGCATGACTCATTGTAAGATTGCGACACAATCGATTTTGGTTGCCATAGCAACCAAATTGGCCGATTGGCGACACATTTCGTGCTCAAATTAGCCTGTTTAACACACATAGCTTGTGAACGCTCTAAGAGTTGGAGTTTTGGATGAATGACGATGAAATTGCACAGGCTCGAATAGAAAGACCGTCACATGAAACCTCTTGTTTTTCAGATTGATCAAATAAATATTAATTAGTTAATGGACTAACTTATTACAACCATTGAAATACCCACTTTGACATCTGTGATCTCTCCAATACCCTGTACTATGAAAGAAAATGGCACTGGATTCTTGTTCAGAATAGAGAACTGATGTTTTTGGTGAAAACAGAACAATATTATTGAATAAGTTAACCATAGTTTTAGTAGTTAAGTCTAATATTGACCACAATAAAAATAGTTAAGATGAGAAACATTTATTATTAAGCTCAACAAGGTGAAGGTTTTGTCCAGTACAGATTTCATGGGTGAAACCGAATAAGTTAACATTTATTTTATTAGTTAAGTCTTTTATTGATCACAATAAAAATAGTTAAGCACAAGAAATATTTATTATGGGGCTCAATAAGGTAGAGGTTCTGTCCAGTAGGGATTTTATGGTTGTAACCAAATAAGTTAACATAATTTTTGCTAGTTAAGTCTATTATTGACCTCAATAAAAATGGTTAAGGCGAAAAACATTTATTATTGAGCTCAACAAGTTAAAGGTTTTGTCCAGTAGAGATTTCTGGGTGTAACCGAATAAATTGACATTATTTTTACTAAACATTTTGGTCAACTTTCAGTTTGAACCTTGAATTTGACCTTTAACCTCATTTTCAAGGTCAGACCACAAAGTGGCTAATATCTCGCTTATTATTGACTTTACAGCTTAGGAATCAATTGTGGACATATAGGAAGTAATATATGCTGAAAATTCTCGTGACCTTGAATTTGACCTTTGACCTCATTTTCAAGGTCAGAGCACAAAATTGCTAATATCTCGCTATTATCGACTTCACAGCTTAGAAATCTATTGTGACCATATAGGAAATGATATATGCCGAATTTTCTGATGACCTTTAAGTTGACCTTTGACCTCATTTTCAAGGTCAGAGCACAAAATCGCTACATATAAGAAATGATATACTGAATATTCCCATGACCTTGAATATGACCTTTGATCTCATTTTCAAGTTCAGAGCACAAAGTAGCGCATATCTCACTTGTCAACTTCACAGCTTAAGAATCAATTGTGGACATACAGGAAATGATTATGCTGAATATACCTGTGACCTCATAGTTACCGGACGATCGGTCCGATCACCTATTGGCTAGCCGATAAGCTACAGGTCCCTTGGACCTATGTACTGGCACTTGCTCTAGTTTTTCACACTTATCAGTAATATATTTTGGGTAACAGAGATGATAGGGCTACAAGGGATACACCCAAGTGGTCATAGGCGACCGGAAGCCTCTAGTTTATCAATATTGCTGGTTAAAAATTCAGCAACTAGCAAACCATTGCTAGTACCTAAAAATCGGTTGAAAGTACATCAATCTTCATGATCTTACAGCTCGGTCTGAAATTCTGTGATCTGATGAACTGAGAACATAACTAGTCATGGCTATTATCAGGCAGGATGCATCATTTCCCAATGATCATGGGCAAACCTCATGCAGTTACACCCACCAGAAGAGCATCGACATTGAACATAGTAAAAAAAACGACTTCTCCCCTGACTAGCATTGAGGGATGACGCACCGTGGCGCGACTTATGCAGTGACTAGCAGCTTAAGGGTTAATGATATTTTGTCTGTATGAATGGATTTCGGGCAACAGGGATGATTGGTTTACAGGGGGATACACCCACGCAGTTGTCAGCGACTCGAGTGCATCTAGTTAAGTGTATTGCTGTGATGATATTTTTGATTGAATGGGCTGCCTGGGTGGTTGGACCCAGTAGTTAATGTCTGTCTTTTGTAGTCTTGAAGTGTGGTTTGATTGATACCTCTCTTGCACCTATTTGTATAATATATTCCACATAAATATACCAAACTAAATAAGAGCTTTCGGTTTTTTCTCACCCCCTTCCCTCCAAATCCCGACCCCATGAATTTATGCCAATTTAAAATGCAGGTGGCAACCAACACAGAAACGAGCAAGAACGTAGGCCACGCCATATTGTACGAGATTGTGCTGACAATCATGGGTGTACAGTCTGAGGCTGGGCTACGGGTATGCTATGTCTGTCCTTGTACAGTCAGTCAGTAAGTCAGTAGTCGCTGTCGATGGATCACATATGGGTTCCCGGAACTGTGTTAGGTCTGTTATCACGAACCTGGCACTTCGGAGCGGTGTTAGGTCTGTTGTTGCGTGCCTGGCGCTCTGGAGCTGTGTTAGGCACTTTGGAGCTGTGTTAGGTCTGTTATCACATGCCTGGCACTCTGGAGCTGTGATAGGTCTGTTATCACATGCCTGGCACTCCGTAGCTGTGTTAGGTCTGTTATCGCATGCCGGGCACTCCGGAGCTGTGTTAGGTCTGTTGTCGCGTGCCTGGTGCTCTGGAGCTGTGTTAGGTACTTTGGAGCTGTGTTAGGTCTGTTATCACATGCCTGGCACTCCGGAGCTGTGTTAGGTCTGTTATCGCATGCCTGGCACTCTGGAGCTTTGTTAGGTCTGTTATTATGTGCCTGGCACTCTGGAGCTTTGTTAGGTCTGTTATCACAGTCCTGGAACTCTGGAGCTTTGTTAGGTGTGTTATTATGTGCCTGGCACTCTGGAGCTGTGATAGGTCTGTTATCGCATGCCTGGCACTCTGGAGCTTTGTTAGGTCTGTTATTATGTGCCTGGCACTCTGGAGCTTTGTTAGGTCTGTTATCACAGTCCTCATGGTCCTGGAACTCTGGAGCTTTGTTAGGTGTGTTATCACGTGCCTGGCACTCTGGAGCTGTGTTAGGCAGTTTGGGGCTGTGATAGGTCTGTTATCGTGTGCCTGGCACTCTGGAGCTTTGTTAGGTCTGTTATCACGTGCCTGGCACTCTGGAGCTTTGTTAGGTCCGTTATCATGTACCTGGTACTCTGGAGCTGTCTTAGGCACTCTGAAGCTGTGTTAAGTCTGTTATCGCATTCCTGGCGCTCTGGAGCTATGTTAGGTCTGTTATCACGTTCCTGATGCTCTGGAGCTGTGTTAGGTGTGTTATCGCGTTCCTGGCGCTCTGGAGCTGTTAGGTATGTTATCGCATTCCTGGCGCTCTGGAGCTGTGTTAGGTGTGTTATCGCGTTCCTGGTGCTCTGGAGCTGTTAGGTATGTTATCGCTTTCCTGGCGCTCTGGAGCTGTGTTAGGTGTGTTATCGCGTTCCTGGCGCTCTGGAGCTGTTAGGTATGTTATCGCATTCCTGGCGCTCTGGAGCTGTGTTAGGTGTGTTATCGCGTTCCTGGTGCTCTGGAGCTGTGTTAGGTGTGTTATCGCGTTCCTGGTGCTCTGGAGCTGTTAGGTATGTTATCGCTTTCCTGGCGCTCTGGAGCTGTGTTAGGTGTGTTATCGCGTTCCTGGTGCTCTGGAGCTGTGTTAGGTGCTCTGGAGCTGTGTTAGGTCTGTTATCACGTTCCTGGCACTCTGGAGCTGTGTAGGTCTGTTATCGCATGCCTGGCACTCTGGAGCTTTGTTAGGTCTGTTATTATGTGCCTGGCACTCTGGAGCTGTGTAGGTCTGTTATCGCATTCCTGGCGCTCTGGAGCTGTGTTAGGTGTGTTATCGCGTTCCTGGTGCTCTGGAGCTGTTAGGTATGTTATCGCATTCCTGGCGCTCTGTTAGGTGTGTTATCGCGTTCCTGGCGCTCTGGAGCTGTTAGGTATGTTATTGCATTCCTGGTGCTCTGGAGCTGTGTTAGGTGTGTTATCGCGTTCCTGGTGCTCTGGAACTGTGTTAGGTGCTCTGGAGCTGTGTTAGGTCTGTTATCACGTTCCTGGCACTCTGGAGCTGTGTAGGTCTGTTATCGCATGCCTGGCACTCTGGAGCTTTGTTAGGTCTGTTATTATGTGCCTGGCACTCTGGAGCTGTGTAGGTCTGTTATCGCGTTCCTGGCACTCTGGGGCTGTGTTGGGTCTGTTATCACGTATCTGGTAATCTGGAGCTGTGTAGGTCTGTTATCGCATTCCTGAAGCTCTGGGGCTGTGTTAGGTCTATTATCAAGTTCCTGGCGCTGTGGAGCTGTGTTAGGTCTGTTATCACGTACCTGTCGCTCTGGAGCTGTGTTAGGTCAATTATCAAGTTCCTGGCACTCTGGAGCTGTGTTTTAGATGACTGACAGCTATCCCACCAAACTCAACCCTTCTGCAGACAGGAAAAGCAGCTATTATGAAACAGGGAGGTCCAATATCGCACCCGAGCTTGTTGCTTTTAACCTGCACTGCAAGGTTTTTACAACACACCGGTCCACACTGATTTGTTTACCTAGTGACACCAGCATGTTAGAGGTGGTGGTCAGCTGTCCTGCCTGTGTCACACATCCTCAAGTGTCTCTGCGTGCTTCTGCTCTCTGCTGTTTGGTTTGAGCACTATTACGGTTGAGGATGGTACGACTTGTGAGTTTACAGGTATCGTCAACATTCTACTCATTTCTCATTTGCTGACAGGTGGCCACCAACACAGAATCCAGTAAGAACGTAGGCAACTGTATTTTGTACGAAACTTGCCTTTCTATCATGGAAATTGAGTCAGAGAGCGGTCTTCGGGTAAGTACTAAGATCATAAAAAAACTGAAAACAGCACAAACAGGAGAGGTGGTGGTGACAAGCAATGCTAAAGCAAAGTGTCCAAACTTTGCTCATCAAGTTTCCAAACTTGATGAAAGTGGTTCAAATTAGTATCAGCAAGGACTGCATATTTCCTCACAGACACACCGTGCCTAAATAGAATCACTCCCCCCACATTTCCTTTCTAACAAAATATTGGGAATGTTGTCAAATTTAATGAACCAGAACAAAGAACAACATGTACCAGTATTTAATATCTTTGACTTTCTTGCCACCATTTCCTGGTGGTTATAATATTTGAATAAATTGTTGCTGTAATTGTACTATGAGAGATCATTAACTTGCATGGTTTCATGTTCGAGTGAACTTCCCTTGCCAGTCTGTGATTTGATCACACAGTTTACGAATGAACTAAAACTGGGTTCAGATAAAATCTGATGGCACCATGACCGGTGCGTTTATAAGGGAATATGCAGAAGTCTACTAGTATTAATGTAAGGCAATGGGGACACAAAATCAGGTCAGTAAACAGAATTTTGTAGAAATTTCATGATTACTATTAATAAACTATCGTATTCTCAACTAGCTATTGAATCTTTCTTTTAGAGACTATTACAATAAATATTATGATCACACAAGAATCTCACAGTCTTATATTTTCATTTTATCTAAGGGTCTGTTTATATGTGCCTGAGGTTTGACTTTTACAGGTCCTTGCTGTGAACATCCTTGGTCGATTTCTGTTGAATAATGATAAAAATATAAGGTATGTTATGCAAGCTTGTGAAATGTGCATGTAAGTTGGATAGTTTCATCAGGATTTTTAGGTTACCGGACCTATGGTCCGATAACCTATTGGCATGGCGTTGCGTCCGTCGTCTGTCGTCCATCGTCCGTCGTCGTCGTCGTCGTCCACATTTTTATCTTTTTAGGTTACCGGACCTATGGTCCGATAACCTATTGGCATGGCGTTGCGTCCGTCGTCCGTCATCGTCCATAGTCGTCGTCGTCGTCGTCCACATTTTTATCTTTTTTGTTTACGGGCGAATTCTTCTGAAATTTTGCACAAAAATACTTAAAAATAATTCAAGAAGGAGGTATTTTTTAGTTTTTTGATTTTCGCATTTTTTTCAAAATGGCGGCCGTTTTCGACGAAAAATGCCTGATTTTGGACTTTGGTGGCCATTTTCTCAAAATCTGTTCAGTAACTTTTTTTCTTTTTGATACATAACACTCCAGATATGTACTCCTATGATGTCTATAAATTTCGTTGCGCTTGAATCGCTCGAAGTGGACCATTTTGGCCCAAACTCGGCCCAAATGGGACTTTCCCATGTTAAATTCTCCTATGCTTTATAATGGGACACATTATGCCTAATATCTCACTTAATATTGAGATTAGAGACTAGGAATCAATTATGGACATATAGGAAATGATATACGCTGAATATTCTTGTGACCTTGAATTTGACCTCTGACCTCAATTTCAAGGTCAGAGCACATAATGACTGATATCTCGCTTATTATCGACTCTACAGCTTAGGAATCAATTGTGGACATATAGGAAATGATATGTATGCTGAATATTCTGATGACCTTGAATTTGACCTTTGACCCCATTTTCAAGGTCATAGGACAAAATGGCTAATATCTCGCTTGTTATCGACTTTACAGCTTAGGAATCAGTTATGAACATATAGGAAATGATATATGCTGAATATTCTCGTGACCTTGAATTTGACCTTTGACCTCATTTTCAAGGTCACATAACAAAATGGCTAATATCTCGCTTATTATCGACTTTACAGTTTAGGAATCAATTGTGAACATATAGGAAAGGATATATTCTGAATATTTTCGTGACCTTGAATTTGACCTTTGACCTCATTTCCAAGGTCACAGGACAAAATTGCTAATATCTCGCTTATTATCGACTTTACAGCTTAGGAATCAATTGTGAACATATAGGAAATGATATATGCTGAATATTCTAGTGACCTTGAATTTGACTTTTGACCTCATTTTCAAGGTCACAGGACAAAATGGCTAATATCTCGCTTATTATCGACTTTACAGCTTAGGAATCAATTGTGAACATATAGGAAATGATATATGCTGAAAATTCTCATGACCCTGAATTTGACCTTTGACCTCATTTTCAAGGTCACATGACAAAATGGCTAATATCTTGCTTATTATCGACTTTACAGCTTAGGAATCAATTGTGAACATATAGGAAATGATATATGCTGAATATTGTCATGACCTTGAATTTGACCTTTGACCTCATTTCCAAGGTCACAGGACAAAATTGCTAATATCTCGCTTATTATCGACTTTACAGCTTAGGAATCAATTGTGAACATATAGGAAATGATATATGCTGAATATTCTCATGACCTTGAATTTGACCTTTGACCTCATTTTCAAGGTCACAGGACAAATTGGCCAATATCTTGCTTATTAGCGACTTTACAGCTTAGGAATCAATTGTGAACATATAGGAAATGATATATGCTGAAAATTCTCGTGACCTTTAATTTGACCTTTGACCTCATTTTCAAGGTCACAGGACAAAATGGCCAATATCTTGCTTATCAGCGACTTAACAGCTTAGAAATCAATTGTGAACATATAGGAAATGATATATGCTGAAAATTCTCAGGACCTTGAATTTGACCTTTGACCTCATTTTGAAGGTCACATGACAAAATGGCTAAGATCTCGCTTATTATCGACTTTACAGCTTAGGAATCAATTGTGAACATATAGGAAATGATATACGCAGAATATTCTCATGACCTTGAATTTGACCTTTGACCTCATTTCCAAGGTCACAGGACAAAATTGCTGATATCTCGCTTATTATCGACTTTACAGCTTAGGAATCAATTGTGAACATATGGGAAATGATATATGCTGAATATTCTCGTGACCTTGAATTTGACCTTTGACCTCATTTTCAAGGTCACAGGACAAAATGGCCAATATCTTGCTTATTAGCGACTTTACAGCTTAGGAATCAATTGTGAACATATAAGAAATGATATATGCTGAAAATGCTCGTGACCTTGAATTTGACCTTTGACCTATTTTCAAGGTCACAGGACAAAATGGCCAATATCTTGCTTATAAATTAGCGACTTTACAGCTTAGGAATCAATTGTGAACATATAGGAAATGATATATGCTGAAAATGCTCGTGACCTTGAATTTGACCTTTGACCTATTTTCAAGGTCACAGGACAAAATGGCCAATATCTTGCTTATTAGCGACTTTACAGCTTAGGAATTAATTGTGAACATATAGGAAATGATATATGCTGAAAATTCTCATGACCTTGAATTTGACCTTTGACCTCATTTTCAAGGTCAACAGGACAAAATGGCTAATATCTTGCTTATTATCGACTTTACAGCCTAGGAATCAATTGTGAACATATAGGAAATGATATATTCTGAATATTTTAATGATATTGAATTTGACCTTTGACCTAAATTTCAAGGTCAGTCATTTTATTTTCAAAGTCAGATTACAAAATGGCTTATATCTCGCTTATTATCAAATTTACAGCTTAGGGGTCCATAGTGAACATATAGGAAATGATGTATGCTGAATAGTTTGGTGATCTAGAATTTAACCTTTGATCCCATTTTCACGGTTAGAGATATGGCGATTTCAGTGGTCACCTTGAATTTGACTTTCAACTTTCTCGGCTTAACTCTGTATATTTCTCCGGTAACCTTACTAGCCCATTGGGCTAATTTTTTGTTTATGGGCGAATTTTTCTGAAATTTTGCACAAAAATACTTAAAAATAATTCAAGAAGGAGGTATTTTTTAGTTTTTTGATTTTCGCATTTTTTCAAAAATGACGAAAAATGCCTGATTTTGGACTTTGGCGGCCATTTTCTCAAAATCTGTTCAGTAACTTTTTTCTATTTGATAAATAACACTCCTCATATGTACTTCTATGATGTCTATAAATTTCGTTGCGCTTGAATCGCTGGAAGTGGGCCATTTTGGCCCAAACTCGGCCCAAATGGGACTTTCCCATGTTAAATTCTCCTATGCCTCATAATGGGACACATTATGCCTAATATCTCACTTAATATTGAGATTAGAGACTAGGAATCAATTGTGGACATATAGGAAATGATATATCCTGAATATTCTCGTGACCTTGAATTTGACCTCTGACCTCAGTTTCAAGGTCAGAGCACAAAATGGCTTATATCTTGCTTATTATTGACTCTACAGCTTAGGAATCAATTGTGGACATATAGGAAATGATATATGCTGAATATTCTGATGACCATGAATTTGACCTTTGACCCCATTTTCGAGGTCATAGGACAAAATGGCTTATATCTCGCTTATTATCGACTCTACATCTTAGGAATCAATTGTGGACATATAGGAAATGATATATGCTGATTATTCTGATGACCTTAAACTTGACCTTTGACCCCATTTTCAAGGTCATAGGACAAAATAGCTAATATCTCGCTTGTCATCGACTTTACGGCTTACGAATCAGTTCTGAACATATAGGAAATGATATATGCAAATTATTGTCGTGACCTTGAATTTGACCTTTGACCTCATTTTCAAGGTCACAGGACAAAGTGGCTAATATCTCACTTATTATCGATTTTACAGCTTAGGAATCAATTGTGGACATATAGGAAATGATACATGCTGAATATTCTCGAGACCTTGAATTTGACCTCTGACCTCATTTTCAAGGTCCAAGTACAAACTGGCTCATATCTTGCTCCTCTATTGACTGTATGGCTTGGGAATCAATTGTGGACATATAGAAAAAGATATACACTGAATATTTTGATGACCTTGAATTTGACCTTTTGCCTTCATTTTCAAGGCCACAGCACAAAATTGCCAATATCTCTCTGTTTTGAATTTACAGCTTAGCAATCAACTGTGGACATGATATATGCTTAATATTATATATGCTGAATATTCTTTTGACCTTGACTTTAACCAGTGACCTGGCTAACATCTAAAATAATAAACATTGTCCGGTAACCTATCTTTGGCCCTTGGCCTAATTTTTTTAGGTTACTGGACCTATGGTCTTGTAACCTTTTGGCATGGCTTCGTGTCCGTCGGTGTCCGTCCGTCCAAAGTTGACGATCAAATCTTTCTGAAATTTTGCAGAGAAATAAATATACCCAAAAATAATATTCCCAGGAAGAGTTTTTTTTAGGAAATGATTTATGCTGAATATTGTTGTGACCTTGAAGTTGACCTATGACCACATTTTCAAGGTCAGATCACAAAATGGCTAGTATCTCGCCTATTATCGACTTTACAGTGTAGGAAATAATTGTGGACATATAGGAAATGATGTGTGCTGAATACTCTCCTGACTTTGAATTTGAACTTTGACGCCATTATCAAGTTCAGATCACAAAATGGCTAATATCTTGCTTATCTACTTTACAGCTTAGGAATCAACTGTGAACATGTATGAAATGATATGGGATGAATATTTGTTGCGACCTTGAATTTCATCTTTGCCCATACTTTCAAGTTCCGTGAACAAATTGGCTAAGATCTAAAACATATATTGTCCGGTAACCTTTCTTAGCCCTTGGGCTAAATTTTACAAACATATATAACAATGAGATAACTACCAGTATTCAACATGTTCAAAACTGGAAGTGAACATAATGCATTAATTACTGAGAATAATTTGGGCAATTGGTGACATACAGTGTCTGGGGTTTTTAGGTTACCAGACCATGGGTCCGATCATTTATTGGTTAGCTGGTAAGCTAACTAATGTTTCTTTTTCGTTGATGTCTTGGAAACTGTCAGGGCAAACATATTATATAAATATTATAAATCAGTCTCAACATCAAAATGCCTCCAAGGCATCTTTAGGCCTTGATGTCTAGTCACAGATCAAACTGTTAGTAGATGAACTATCATGCCATGACCTGTTGCAGATATGTTGCACTGAACACCTTGTTGCGAGTGGTACATGCAGATTACAACGCTGTCCAGAGACACCGCAGCACCATTGTGGAGTGCCTCAAAGACCCAGATGTCTCCATCAAAAAGTAACCCACAATTCTAACAGTGCTGTCATGTTTTAAACACACCTGCACAATGAGCCATCCATATCCCTTGAGGACATGATGGTTCATATCTAATGTTGTGCTGGAATTAATGGTTTGTGTTCTTTCTCAGATTTTACTGTGCAGACATTGAAAATGCTCAGCCACAACTTCAGCCAGTATTTTGCAATTAATACATTGCTTCTCTTGGCAGACGTGCGATGGAGCTGTGTTTTGCACTCATCAACAGCAACAACATCCGCAGCATGGTCAAAGAGCTGATATTCTTTTTAGAGAAATGTGACCCGGACTTCAAAGCTACCGTCTCGTCCAACCTCGTCTTAGCCGCAGAAAAGTGAGTAACATACAATTAAATGTATAAAGCCGGCCTCAGCCTAGCCATGGTAAAGTCAGTAACATACAATCAAATGTATAAAGCCGGCCTTGGCCTAGCCATGGTAAAGTTAGTAACATACAATCAAATGTATATAGCTGGCCTTGGCCTAGCCATGGTAAAGTCAGTAACATACGATCAAATGTATAAAGCCGGCCTCGGCCTAGCCGTGGTTAAGTCAGTAACATACGATCAAATGTATAGAGCCGGCCTTGGCCTAGCCATGGTAAAGTTAGTAACATACAATCAAATGTATAAAGCTGGCCTCGGCCTAGCCGTTGTAAAGTCAGTAACATACGATCAAATGTATAAAGCCGGCCTTGGCGATCACAGGTATAATTATACTAAGAGTACCCGAAACTACTTCTGTCCCATAACCATTCGTTATTATTATTTCGTTCATTTCAGACATTCACCAAATAAAAGATGGCACATAGACACAGTTATGAAAGTCCTCACAACGGTTAGTAACCAGCAGTAAAATCTTACTTGTTAAGAAGGTTGTATAGATAGATGGATTAGTGTTGACTGTGACTGTGATGATGTACATTTTTGTCCAACAGGCGGGTAACTATGTACGAGATGACGTGGTGTCGTGTCTGGTCCAGTTGATCCAGGATACGTCCGAGCTACATGCATACACTGTCCTGCAGCTGTACAAAGCGGCATGTGCGGACATCAGCCAGCAGCCGCTCGTACAGGTCGCTGTGTGGTGTGTCGGCGAGTATGGGGAACTCCTCATGGCCGGCGTATCGGATGACGACGACAACATTACCGTGAGCCAATCTTGGACCTCTGTACATTTGATATGGATTATATGTACACTACAATCACTGTAAAGAATATAAATTGTATCTGAAAAAAATTTTTCTAGGGTACGCAGAAAAAAGGTAACCTGCCGGAAACTTGTACCCAACCAGTGCCTTTTGTATGTCAGTACATGTGATGAAAATGAACTCACGATCTGCTAACACTGAGTCATTGCTGTCGGCAGGTTTCAGAAAATGATGCCCTCAAACTGCTGGAAAAGGTGCTAATGAACAACAATTCCTCCGTGGTGACAAAAGAATACACGCTAAATGCCATCGTCAAACTCAGCACTAGACTGTCGAGCTCCACAGAGTGAGTTATCTGGCGACATTCTGGGTTCCAAGCTCACAATGAGAACCTAACTTCATCATCTCGTGTCATTTCTGGACGATACATTCTTCATGATTATGTTAAATGACAAAGTATTAGTTCAACCAGTAGAAACATTTCTCTAATGACAGACGGATACGAACCATGTTGAGTATCTACGGCAGCAGCACCAATATTGAGCTTCAGCAACGATCCGTGGAATATTCACAACTGTTCAAGGTGCAAGAGGATTCAATACGGTGAGTGGAGTTACTCTGGATGTATGTGCGTGCGTACTTCCACTGACATGTCAGTAGAAAAACTCTTGAAGATGGAACTTTTAACGATTTATATTATGATGGAATGACAGCCTGAAATGCGAGTAAGCATGGTAAGCTTCAGCACGTTTGTTGCGCCCGATGTTTTGCTGTACGATGATGTAACTTTCTATGGGTGACAGGGTCGGTCTGCTGGAGCGGATGCCAAACATAGAGCGCACAACGAGTAGCGTTGAACTGACCAATGGACAGGTGGACGACGGCGAAAACCTCGACATCATGAATGGGGAACCAAGGACACATAAAACAACAATCCGCAACACCAGCAATAGTGATGTAAGAATTTGGTTCCTGTCATCGTAACCCCTGAACAAAGTTCCTCTGATATATTGAATTTGTGATCATCATGCCAAAAGCAACCAAGTCCTATAAATTGTGGACACTCAGGAAATGATATACTCTGTAGTAGGAATATTTTGATGACCTTGAATTTGACCTTCGATCTCATTTTCAAGGTTAGAGCACAACATGGGTGCATCAATGGTAGAAAACACTTACTATATAGCTCATAAACATGTAGTTTGAATACCCTGAACTGAAATATAGAACATTTGATGACTGGCTTTCATATGTTCAATCTGCCAGATATTATGGCAAAGGAGCTGTTATAGGGATTAAAATCCAGCAACAAACTTGTAATGTCATGTTGAATGTTATCATGGTTATATAGAGAATCTGATAACGTATTTGATTGCTCTTGCAGAATGCCAACATCCTGGACCTGTTGGGTGGTGGTCCCCCTGCCAACACAGCTCCCAGCAACCCTGACCCTGGCAAGACTGGCAACATTCTGGACTTACTGGATGACCTGGATGTCGGGGGTCAGTCTACTTGACATCAAACCTGCACTGTACATCGGGTACTGAGTCACAGTGTTTTACCATGTTTACAGTGTTTTCTCTTTTTGTAGGCCCGCCGCCGCTCTCGACTGGCATTCTCTTGGACGGTTTGTCAACACCTCTCAGCACCCAGCCACCTCTCATCAACAACGGGCCACAGGGACTCAGCAATGGCAACAGTAAGTATCACATCCTCCCCTGCCCTAAGCTTTATATACCACATACGCAGTTCGGGAATTTTTTATTGTATCCCCCGACCGAAGTTCGGCGAATGCTATGGAATTGCAGTCGTCATCTGCGTCTGCAGAGATTTTCTTGTGAACTCACTACAGGCCGCAATTCTCGCCCGATCACTATTATTAGGCATCCCGATTGAAAATCGGGAGGCCTTATGTTTTTGTCTGTTTTTTTTTTTTTTTTTTTCTTTTTTTTTTTTTTTTTTTTTTTTTTTTTTCTTCCGCCGTTCGGTTTCCGGATCATAACTCTTGAACGCCTTAATCTATCTTTCCGAAATTTTCACAGCTCATCCGAAATACTTTGCTCCTAACCCCTATTGTTTTTCGTCGAGACCCGAAATCCAAGATGGCCGCCAGCGGCCATTTTGGAAAAAAAAATCGGGCGATTCCTGTCAATGTCATAATTTGATTCAGGCAATTTCCAGGGGGAAAAAATTTTTTGGGTGTATTTTTTTTTGGACTTAGAATTTTTCCCTCGCCTGCCCCCATGCAGATGTAATACTGTGACTGAGCCATGCTACTGTATTCACTGACTGCAGCCTGCTTGTCCCATGTGTCCAGCATGAGGCTAGGCTCTGCCCTCTCAGCCAGTGCAGTATATGAGAGCCCTGCTCAGTAATGCCTGTGATAAGGCAATACCCCCCCCCCCCCCCTCTCCCTCCCCCACCTCCACTGTCAGCCAGTCTAATCTGCATATGAATGTAGCAATGTATCAGTGACTTGTATGCACTGCCCCTCTTCCCCCCCCCTTCTCCTGTCCCCTCACCCCAGTTTACTATACTAACACCAACAAGTTGGAACAATGCCCTCCTTCCCTTTCTAAAGAAAACAATAGGTGGTTATATAATGATGACCCAAACTGAAGATAACAGCTTTGAAGGTCTGCCTGGGCCTTGGTTGCCGGTCAATTGTTCATTGTATTCAGTTAAAACAGCACTGTGTTTATCTGGATGAAACTACATGCATTGTTTTGTTTTCTAGCTGTATTTCACATGCAGTGACCAAATTATCATTGTTTTACTTAGCCAGAACCCAGAATAATTTCCTTTTTGCTTGTATTATGAATGTCTGTCATGTCTGTACATTTAATACCTATTGAGATTAAAACAAATATCTGATGGACATTTGTCTAGTGAGCAACTGCTATAATTTGAACTCTCACTCCCACCTGTGTTCAATAATCCTGGTATATGTATTATAATAACAGTCAAGTTTCACCATTAGAAAAGAACAGAAAAATTGGGGGATGCCACAAAGCCTATAGGCTTTTATGTCTAGTTTTTTGCAGGCACATATGTGATGGAAAGACCACAACACCAATCGATTTGGGTTGCCATGGCAACTGAGTTGGTAGTTTGGGGACACATTTTCCATTGAAAACAGCCCGTTTTTCAGAATGATCATATGAATAATAATATGTTAATGTGAAATATCCATTTCGACATTTATGAACATTCCAAAGGCCTGTACTATGGAAGTTTATGGCACTGGTTTCTTGTTCAGAATAGAGAACTGATGTTTTTGGTGAAAAGAAGACTATATTATTGAATAAGTTTAGTTTCACTAGTTAAGTTTATAATTGAGCACAATAAAAATAGTTAAGACAAGGAAAATTTAGTATTGGGATCAGCAAAGTGAAGGGGCATTTGAGCACAAATGACATTCATTATTGGACTCAACAAGGTAAAATTCATGATCAGTAGAGATTTTATATCTGTATTAGCATTTATATTACTAAATAAGTTAAAGCGATACTGGCAGAAAGTTTTGCCATACCTTTCTGATCGAACGAAGAAAACAAATTATGTGCACATGTATCTGCAGGTGTCGGCGTCCGCATCGTCTGTAAATTTTTTATCTTTTTTTTCAGGCTGATGAATTTGCCCATAAATTTGATTGCTTTGACAATGGACCATTCAGGGACTCACACTAAATATTTCCAATGTCTAGAAATGTGAACATTCTTGAACCAATCAGAAGCGAGGGGCTTCAAATCAGTTTCAACCATTTTATGGATAACTTTACATTATAATTGCGCACACATTCACACTGAATTTACATCAGACAAGACTATAACTCGACTCCTATGGCCTAAATGTATGATACAAACACAAATGTATCTGTAAAATGTCACGTTTTGTCGTACATGTCCATCGTCATGTCGCATGACTTCTTGAGCCCGCACGCGGCCGAAATTACCGAGTAGCACCAGATTTTTATGAGATCCACTTGAGCCCTGTGAAATGGTCCATTGCTGACGTATTTGAATTCAAAATTTACCCGTGATACCATCTTAACGTGATTGATATTAGGTCTTATTACCTGTACATCCTAAACATGCTAAAAGGTGCCTAAGATAAGATGATGAATTATCAATTGCAGCAACTGTTACACCCATGGTAGCCTTTGAGAAGAATGGTTTGAAGATAGACTTTAACTGTGAGAGGACGGATGATGAACCTGTCCTAACCATCAACCTGACTGCCACAAACTCCAACCCCTCCGAGCTTGAGAACTTTGTCTTTCAAGCTGCTGTGCCTAAGGTATGTTCCTTGACCCATGTACACAGTGACCGCTTGTTCAAGTGCATGTAATAAGACAAGTAGTTAGCAGCTAGTTACCGTGATAGGGTAGCACTTCAACACCAAGCACCTATCTATTGTGGTTTTGTCAGATTTCTGCCTATAGAATATACATAAAATGGGTATTTTTTCGATGTTTTGCAGTCATTTCAACTACAACTTTCGTCTCCATCAAGTAACACAGTGCCAGCTAACTGCCAAGGTTGTGTTACCCAGGTCATCAAAATCAACAACCCACAGAGGGTGTGTAGTATTACTGCTTCACTACAAACTGTAATCAGCACGAGTATTCCTGACCACTAGTGTTGTGCTTTGATAATTTAATATCAATGTTTATACATTATCCATCAAAACTCATGTTTATTCCCTGTTTTCTTCCAGCAAGCAGTGAGAATGCGACTGCGCCTAAATTACGTCATCAACGGCCAGACCGTTACCGAACAGGGCGAAGTCTGCAACTTTGCGGAATCATTATGGAAATAACACATTGTTTAGAATTATCTGTGTAGAAATAATCTTTCTGTGTATTCCAATTTGCTTGAGACCTCTATTGTTTAACATATCCCGAGCCTCTTGTGCAAAGTATAACTAGTCACCGGCCCACAACAAAACAAAACAATGACACTGAAGATTTCCTGCCGCGTGTCTCAAATTTATACATGTTATACACAGTCTTGTAGTAGAAGTGCCAGTGAATCTGTATTGCATCAAACTGAATGGATGTTGGTAAAGGTTCTTTTGAAATTTAATCAGTACATGTATACATCTGCACCAGTGATACTTCATGTCACTTAGTCAGAAATATTCAAAAACTACCAGACAGATTTCAAAGACTTCTGAGTTTTATGATATTCCAGTTCATATGATGCTTTGTAAAAACCCAGTATGATTGTGCAAGTTTGAGACTTCAAATATATCATGTATTACATGTATACTATATTGTGTCCTGTGATACTATTGAATGGCCCAGAAGAAACGTATATGCTACGGTATGTTGTCTGGTGAGAGAGAAAGTGAGGAAAACAAGAATCAACTCAAATTCTGTAAAGGAAGTGTTAACCGGATGTCAAATGTTACGTGCTGTGGCCAGTCCGTGATTTCTATTTGTACTTTGTGTGGTTTCCTTCAGTGTCGTGTGCACTGCTTGAGAGTGCACAGGAAATATATATTGCATACATTGTTCCTAGATGCGTCAGAAATATCATCGTCTTGCAGAACCAAACCTGTCCCTGTGCCTATTAATGCAAATGTTGAGTATAATATTGAATCGATGGGTACGTTTTGTGATACTAATTGTATCCAATGAATGAAGGTCAGTGGATACTATGGATTTGTGTTGCCATAGCAACCAAAATGACCTATCGGTGACACGTTTTGTGACAAAATCAGTTGTTTTGACACATGTGGCTTGTGAACGCTCAAGGGGTGATAATTTTACAGGAATCAATTCGATATTGAACAGACATGTTGATAGGAAACCCAATGTTTCTCGGGAAGCTTGAATAAATAACAATAAGTTAATGCGTTAACTTATTACAACAATGTAAAATATTCAGTTTGAGCTCTATGATCATTCCATTTGAGAAAAAGTCGCCTGGAATATGAGTTACAAGTATACAGCTGATGGTTTGGTGAGAAACAGATCACTATTAGTGAATAAGTTGATATGAATATTACCAATTAAGTCTATTATTGCCCACAAAGAAACAAGTGGAGGTGTGAAAACTTTATTATTGGACAGAGCAAGGCAAAGCTTTTGTCCAGTATAATAATAATCAGTTAATATCGCAAACTTATTGCAAAAGTTAGAAAAAACTCATTGTCTGTAAATGTAAGCTTTGGAGTCAGTACTAACAATGGGGATTAAGCAAGGTTTCTTATTCCAACCTTGTTCCAAGCTTTTCTCGAAATTATTTAGAACCCAAATACGTTTGGATTATTGTATTATGTTTCGAACTTTTGCTACTTATTAGGGTTGCCTGCAGCTCAACCAATAAGTGAGCGAAAGTTGTCGACATAATACAAAAACCTCTACATATTTGGCAAGAAATTAAAAGTGAATGAATATTTTAGTAGTTAGGAGTATAACTGCATGTGCCTGGACTATTACTGACATTAATGAAAGCACTGGCCCAGCAGTAATGATTTTTTGTCTGAATCACGTTGAGCATCAGGGGGATGCGACCGGAGAGCGTTTGGTTTCAGTTTCTGTATGTGCAATATCAAAATTTACCAGGGATAGTTACTGCCAGAACTAAGTGCTAGACGTCGTCTTTCAGTTCTGGTGAGTAGGAATATGCTGTTGATCAGTTTCAAGCCTATTGTTTCTTCTTACATGATGTTCTTATTTTGAGGGCAGTTTAGTTTTGTACACATTGGTATGCTCCTATCCTCTTGTTTGATCTGTGTAACGAGTTAGTAGTGCATTCCAGAAGTCTTTTTGGATTTTTTTTGTCCTTTCTGAGACATGTATCCGCTACTGTAACCACCGAAGTGTGCTTCCCGGATTGACAGAAATAGACATTTACTTAGTAAAGCTATGGTTGGAGCAGTTTGGAGGAATCTTAGCCGGATATGTTCATGTGGTTGCTTTCTCACTTATAACATTTTTCAATAGTATGCTGTATATGACTGCGGTACTGTATTTGACATCAATTGTAATACACATGGAACTAATTCAATATTGCTGGTGAACGAACAAATTGTGTGAGCCACATTGAGGGAATATATGTGATGGCTGTAAATACTTCCTGTTGCTGGCTTGTCAGGCTTTTGGGGCAATCAAATATGTTCAGACAGTAATTGTCAGGGGTTCCTTGAGATAGTGGCATTTAGATTGGGTTCCTTGAGATATCGGCATTTAGATTGTAAAATCATGGAATCTGTGCAACAGCAAGTTTGGATGTGTGTGGGAGTGTGGACTTTGACAGGTGGCAGTGTACTTGTGAAACACCCTGTATACTGCCTGGTGGCAGTGTACTTGTGGAACACCCTGTATAACTGCCTGATGGCAGTGTACTTGTGGAACACTCTGTATAACTGCCTGATGGCAGTGTATTTGTGGAACACCCTGTATAACTGCCTGATGGCAGTGTACTTGTGAAACACCCTGTATAACTGCCTGATGGCAGTGTACTTGTGGAACACCCTGTATAACTGCCTGGTGGCACTGTACCTGTGGAACACCCTGTATAACTGCCTGATGGCAGTGTACTTGTGGAACACCCTGTATAACTGCCTGATGGCAGTGTACTTGTGGAACACCCTGTATAACTGCCTGATGGCAGTGTACTTGTGATATTCATAGTACTCCATCTGCATGCATTGAAAACCCCGTGAGCTTTGTTTAATTGCTGTGTAATACACTAGTATCAGTAATATAGCTGCACCTTTCACATATATTTCTCCTGTAGTCCTCCTGATTTTGAGGTATATTTTGCAAAAATCCTTGAAGGTATGCAAAAAAATATTAATACCAATTCATGTTATGTTGCTCTGACGGAAAATATTAAATGTTTATCTGATTTTCCACGTGATGAATGTAATAAATTTTTGGAAATTTGACCAAGAACGTTGAGCAACATTATGATTTGCCACAAGTATGTAAATGTACATGATGTATGGGCATGCACCTATGTATGTGAATGAGTGTATACGTGTTTCTGCACATGTATGAAATGTAATTTTGTATGCTCGTTGTAAATAAATTCTTCTTGTAAATATCACAAACAGACTGTGAATCCATTAACATGTAAGAAATGTTTTTCCAAGAAGTCACTTCATGTCACTCACAAGCCCGAATGCCTGGAACACGTACCTGGAATATAAACTTTTGAGGTACAAGTAGAATATTTAAAATGTCCAGCACTCCCTTTTTTGTGTGTACTCAAATAACAGAATCGCTTAGGTCAAGTGTGTCGAGCCAGTGTTCAGTGTCGGTTGGATGTATTTACTTCTCGGTTTGCCCTGAAAGCAAAAAGTTACTGTATATCCAATAATGTGTAATAAAGTGACCATGTAATAATATCCGTGAATATTTGAAGACCCAAGAATAAAAATGGAGTTGTATAAAATGTTGGTCCCATTGATGAGTAGTAAGGCAGACTGAAGGTTTTGTCCAGACCCAACATTTTGGCTGTAAGAGTATAAATTGATGGAAGTATGGTTCTGTAAGAAGTGTACGAGTGGAGGACTGTGACCTTCTGTGCTCATCAGAAGAGTTAAAGCAACTGCCTTGGAATTTACACAATATTTTCTTCAAAACTAAATCTTAGTGCAACACACCTGATACAAGATAAAGCATGAGCACATTGATTGTGACGATTACAATCTATCCGAGTTGTTTTTCCATGCGTTTTACCACACATTTTATGCCAGTTTTGCATATAAACAAAGAAGTGTATCCATCAAACTCGAATGTAAACAATTGCCCAAATTGGCCTTAAAATTCCACATTGAGTACATTTTCCAGTTTCTGCATTTATAGTGTAGTTATGAAAATATAATTAGTGATATACCATGGTGTGTGTGGAATTATCAGTCCATCTTGCATTTTCATGCTTTGTTTAAAAAGTGGAGTGAGTGGCGCAGTGGATAAGGCGTCGGACTCGTAATCCAAAGATCATGGGTTCGAGTCTCGAGCTGCACTGCTGTGCCATTTCACTAGTGTCCTTAGGCAAGGCATTTACCACTAATGTGTCTATCTTCACCCAGGATTAAATGGGTACCGGTTGATAATGGGTGTTGTATAGAGCGCTTTGAGTGTGGCAGCTCCAAGTACAATCACTCAGACTGGGGTTAAAGTGTAAAGCGCCTTTGAAAGCGGATTTAGTTCGGCTGAAAAGAGCGCTATATCAAATCTGATAACTTTAACTTTACATTTGCGTGTAATGGATACAATTCCTGTATTTACACGTGAACCGCCTGTTCAAATGAGCAAAAAATTCCCAAATGACTGCTTGTAGTCATAAAATTTGATGTGAGTCAGCCTCATTAAAGTCATTTCACATGTTTAATACGAAACATATTTTTACAAAAATATTGCCTGTATTCGAAGGCAGTTGCTTTAAAATGTGTCCTGGAGTGGGGACACATAGTGAAGGCATTTCTTCTGAAATGCCTTCATGGTTTTAGCAGATTTTTTTTTCCGCCGTTTTGGTTTCCGATCGATAACTTCTTATAAATTCTTTCTACATGATTGGTTTAAGCGGTAAGCACAGGGAGCTCCATGGAAAACACAATATTGTGGTGTCATTTTGCGAACAGAGAAATAATCAGCACTTGCATGGAACATTATACATAGGCCTACTTTATTTTCCAACACATTATTGATGTTGATGCACGGGCTTAGGACTTTGTCACAATAGTCAATACATATCGAGAATGACACAACGAAAACGGACATGTAATTTTGCGGTAGAAGAAATAGTGCGCTATATAATAGAAGTTCTACACATATTTATGTGTATTTAGCCCAGTGGCGGTTAGTTGATGACGAATTGTTCAAATTGGACACCAATAACAAGAAAAACACCCAAAAGCAGGAATAAATTCAATATCACTGTCTTGCATGATTTATATTTTTAATACCTGAATATTGAATAACATTCGACATTTTGACTGTTCATCCTATAAATTGTTGAGTATACGGTGGCTTCAATCTGCCAGGCATTCTTTTTACCAGAGGGCTTTGCGCGAAATAAAATGTATTGTTTAAATAATTGTTTTTTTACGTGTAACAAACTACCGGGGTATTATTTACGGGCAAACAATGTTCTTGGCGCGAAAACAATATTACCGTATTGGTCCTAATAGTAACATGGCGAGCCAAAGCAAGACCCCCTGCAGCAGCGCGCGCAAAAATGAGGTCAAACTTAAGGTCAAATTTATGAAAATCACTGAATAATATACCTATAGCCTTTAATCTCCTTTATTATGATTCAAATAACATGATAACTTGGAACACTCCCAAGATCTTATTAGACAGATATGAAGTGAATTATAAAGTCACAAAAATCCAACATTTTTGGGCAAAAGAAGGGGGTGCTCTACTGTTGGGGCGCGTGCCACTATTAGGACCAATACGGTATTTGCACGTGAAGAACTATTCTTTGAACGATATTCAATATTCTTTAAGCGAAAACAGCAATTTACACGTGCAAACAATATTTGTTTGCCTGCAAACAATTATTCTCTGCGGGGAAACAACTTTCACGTAAACAATAATTGTTGGCACGTAAAAAAGAATATAACCATAATTTTTTCGCGTAATAAATAATTGTTTGCACACAAACAAATATTCTTCATGCGTCAAAAAATACACTCAAGTTCACGCAGATTGGCCGTTTTGGCGTAGAGAATGCCTGGCAGATATAAGCCACCATAGTATTTTGATTCTTTTCATAATTATTTAGGTTACCAGACCTATGGTCCGATATTCTATTGCCGTCGCGTTGCGTCCGTCCACATTTTTAGGTTACCGTACCTATGGTCCGATAACCTATTCGCATGGCGTTGCGTCCGTCGTCCGTTCACATTTTTAGGTTACCGGACCTATGGTCCGATAACCTATTGGCGTGGCGATGCGTCCGTTGTCTGTCGTCCGTGTCCACATTTTTATCTTTTTTGTTTACGGGCAAAAATACTTAAAAATAATTCGAGAAGGAGGTATTTTTTAGTTTTTTGATTTTCGCATTATTTCCAAAATGGTGGCCATTTTCGACGAAAAATGAATGATTTTGGACTTTGGCGGCCATTTTCTCAAAATCTGTTTAGTAACTTTTTTTCTTTTTGATACATAATACTCCTCATATGTACTCCTATGATGTCCATAAATTTCGTTGCGCTTGAATCGCTCGAAGTGGGCCATTTTGGCCCAAACTCGTCCAAACGGGACTTCCTCATGTTAAATACTCCTATGCTTTATAATGGGACACATTAAGCCTAATATCTCACTTAATATTGAGATTGGAGACTAGGAATCACTTGTGGACATATAGGAAATGATATATGCTGAATATTCTCGTGACCTTAAATTTGACCTCTGTTTCAAGGTCAGAGAACAAAATGGCTAATATCTCGCTTATTATCGACTTTACAGCTTAGGAATCAATTATGGACATATAGGAAATGATATGAGCCAAATATTCTGATGACCTTGAATTTGACCTTTGACCTCATTTTCAAGGTCACAGGGCAAAATGGCTAATATCTCGCTTCTTATCGAGTTTACAGCTTAGGAATCAATTATGAACATATACGAAATGATATATGCAGATTATTGTCATGACCTTGAATTTGACCTTTGACCTCATTTTCAAGGTCACAGGACAAAATGGCTAATATCTCACTTATTATCGATTTTACAGCTTAGGGATCATATGTGGACATGTAGGAAATGATATATGCTGAATATTCTCATAACTTTGAATTTGACCTCTGACCTCATTTTCAAGGTCAAGAACACAAAATGGCTAATATCTTTATTATCGACTTTACAGCCTAAGAATCAGTTGTGGACATATAGGAAATGATAAACGCCTAATATTCTGATGACCTTGAATTTGACCTGTGACCTCATTTTCAAGGTCACAGGACAAAACGGCTAATATCTCTCTTATTATCGACTTTACAGCTTAGGAATCGGTTGTGCACCTATAGGGAATGATGTATGCCAAATATTTTTGATGACCATTAATTCGACCTTCGACCTTATTTTCAAGGTCATAGAATAAAATTGCTATATTGTTTTACTTGTTATTGAATTTACAGCTTAGCAAACAATGGACATATCGGGAATGATATACATGTTTGCTGGATACTAGTATTCTCAAGACGTTGCATTTGACCAGTGACTTTATTTTCAAGGTCACAGGAATATAAAACATTTTGTCCGGTAACCTGTCTTAGCCCTTGGGCTAATTTTTCTTTTTGATACACAACACTCCTCACATGTACTCCTGTGATGTGTATAAGTTTCGTTGCGCTTGAATCACTCGAAGTGGGCCATTTTGGGCCAAACTTGGCCCAAATGGGACTTTCCCTCGTTTAATTTTCCTATGCTTTATAATGTGACACATTATGCCTTATATCTCACTTACATGTAATATTGAGATTAGAGACTAGGAATCAATTGTGGACATATAGGAAATGATATATGCTGAATATTCTCGTGACCTTGAATTTGACCTCTGACCTCAGTTTCAAGGTCAAAGAACAAAATGGCTAATATCTCGCTTATTATCAACTTTACAGCTTAGAAATCAATTGTGGACATATAGGAAATGATATATACCGAATATTCTGATGACCTTGAATTTGACCTTTGACCTCATTTTCAAGGTCACAGGACAAATAGCTAATATCTCATTTCTTATCGACTTTACAGCTTAGGAATCAATTATGAACATATAGGAAATGATATATGCAGATTATATTGTCATGACCTTGAATTTGACCTTTGACCTCATTTTAAAAGGTCACGGGACAAAATGGCTAATATCTCACTTATTATCGATTTTACAGCTTAGGGATCAATTGTGGACATATAGGAAAGGATATACGCTGAATATTCTGATGACCTTAAATTTGACCTTTGACCTAATTTTCAAGGTCATAGCACATAATGGCTAATATCTCGCTTATTATCGATTTTACAGCTTAGGAATCAATCGTGGACAAATAGGAAATGATATATCCATAATATTTTTGTGACTTTGAATTTGACCTTTGGCCTCATATTCAAGTTTCTTTTTAATACATAACACTCCTCATATGTACTCCTGTGATGTGTACAAGTTTCGTTGCGCTTGGATCGCTGGAAGTGGGCCATTTTGGCCCAAACTCGGCCCAAATGAGACTTTTCCATGTTAAACTCTCCTATAGATGCTTTATAATGGGACACACTATGCCTAATATTTCACTCAATATTGAGATTAGACACTAGAAATCAATTGTGGACATATAGGAAATGATATATGCTGAATATTCTCGTGACCTTGAATTTGACCTCTGACCTCAGTTTCAAGGTCAGACCACAAAATAGCTAATATCTCGCTTATTATCGACTTTACAGATTAGAAATCAATTGTGGACATATAGGAAATGATATATGCCGAATATTCTCATGACCTTGAATTTGACCTTTGACCTCATTTTCAAGGTCACAGGACAAAATGGCTAATATCTCACTTCTTATCGACTTTACAGCTTAGGAATCAATTATGAACATATAGGAAACTAGACGCTTCCGGTCGCCTACGACCGCTTGGGTGTATCCCCCGTAGCCCTATCATCCCTGTTGCCCCAAATATATCGCTGATGTACATTGTGAGTGTGAAACCTTTCAAGCTTATTGAAGGTCGAATTCAAGATCACCACTAAAATCACTGCATTCGAATTTCCATTTCGACATGTTCGAAAAAAATAACGAAATTACAGCCAGATAAAAGTTTTCACCTAAAGCTATATTTCAACTCAGAATATTTGACAAACTTGGTTCCAAGTTGCGAGATGACTAAATTGGAGCCAGATCGAACTTCTCACTATAAGTTATATTTCAACTCATACTATGTGCCAAACTTGGTTCCAAGTTGAAATTCAAAGTAAAAGTTGACCAAAACTACATTTCAAGATGACGAAATTGGAGCCAGATCAACTTTTAACCATAGTTTAAATTTTAATTCATAATATGTGCCAAACTTGGTTTCAAGTTGAAATTTGAAGTAAAAATTGACTTTACTGGTAGCATGGGTAAGAATAATGTTAACTTATCCGGTTACACCCATGAAATCTCTACTGGACAAAAATTTTAAATTGTTGAGCTCAATAATAAATGTTTCTTGTCTTAACTATTTTTCTTGAGGTCAATAATAGACTTAACTAGACGTCAAGGCCTGAAGATGCCTTGGGGCATTTCGTGTGAGTTCTATTCCTAGCTAACATATACCTAAGAGACCGTGTCTAGAACCATGATGACTCTGAAACTGTCCGTGGTCAAAGTTTAAGTGACATACCCCACCCTAAGGCATCTTTGCGTTTCGCTCTACGACGCACCGTTTCCGAGATACGGCAAACAGGAAGTGCTGAGTCGGTGAAAAAAAATTCGACACCAGAAGTCGTCTCGACCCAAGATACCCTCTAGACTAGTTAGTCTAGTGCCAGGAGGCCGAAATTAAGCTCCGTTTCGCTGTACGACGCATCGTTTCCGACATACAACCAAACAGAAAGTGCCGAGTCGGTGAAAAAACAAATTTGACACCAGAAGACGTCTCAGCCCAAGATACTCCCTAGACTAGTTTGACTAGTGCCAGGAGGCCGAAATTGAGCTCCGTTTCGCTCTACGACGCACCGTTTCAGAGATACGGCCGAACAGGAGGTGCCGAGTCGGCAAAAAAAAATTCGACACCAGGGGTCATTTCGACCCAAGATACCCTCTAGACTAGTTTGTCTAGTGCCAGCAGGCCGAAATTGAGCTCCATTTCGCTCTACGACGCACCGTTTCCGAGATACGGCCGAACAGGAAGTTCTGAGTCGGCGAAAAAAAATTGACACCAGGTGTCGTCTCGACCCAAGATATGCACTAGACTAGTTTGTCTAGTGCCAGAAGGCCGGAATTGAGCTCCGTTTCGCTCTACGACGCACCGTTTCCGAGATACGGCCCAACAGGAAGTGCCGAGTCGGCGAAAATAAATTCGACACCAGGTGTCGTCTCGACCCATAATACCCACTAGACTAGTTTGTCTAGTGCCAGAAGTCCGGAATTGAGCTCCGTTTCGCTCTACGACGCACCGTTTCCGAGATACGGTCGAACAGGAAGTGCCAAGTCGGTGAAAATAAATTCGACACCAGGGGTCGTCTCGACCCAAAATACCCACTAGACTAGTTTGTCTAGTGCCAGAAGTCCGGAATTGAGCTCCGTTTCGCTCTACGACACACCGTTTCCGAGATACGTTCGAACAGGAAGTGCCGAGTCGGCGAAAATAAATTCGACACCAGGGGTCGTCTCGACCCGAAATACCCCCTAGGCTAGTTGTCTAGTGCCAGGAGGCCGAAATTGAGCTCCGTTTCGCTCTACGACGCACCGTTTCCGAGATACGGTCGAACAGGAAGTGACGAGTCGTCGAAAATAAATTCGACACCAGGGGTCGTCTCAACCCATAATACCCACTAGACTAGTTTGTCTAGTGCCAGGAGGCCGAAATTGAGCTCCGTTTCGCTCTACGACGCACCGTTTCCGAGATACGGCTGAACAGGAAGTGCCGACTCGGCAAAAAAAAAATCGACACCAGGGGTCGTTTCGACCCAAGATACCCCCTAGACTAGTTTGTCTAGTGCCAGGAGGCCGAAATTGAGCTCCGCTTTGCTCTACGACGCACCGTTTCCGAGATATGCATGAAAGCCTCAAGGATGAATCAGCAAAAATTCTTCCGAGCTCTAGGTCAGAGGTCGTTCGACGGATTGATCCCAAAATCAATAGGGTTCTTCCCTGGTGGTATATGAACTCCCATGCATAGCATACTTGCCATTGCATGAATACTTTTTGAGTTATCGATCGGAAACCAAGTCTCAAAATAAACCTTGATTTCATCCTCACGGACCCCGGAGCCGCCTCCAAAACAATAGGGGTCTTCCATGTAATATTTCTGACCAGTGGTGTAAATTTGGACAAGATCCATTCAGGCGTTCCCGAGTTATTGATCGGAAACCAAAACGGCGGAAAGTAAAAAAAAAAAGAAGAAAAAAAAAAAAAAAAAAAAACCAGACAAAACCATAAGGGCATTTCGGGCCGAAATGCCCTAACTAGTAAAAATGATGTTAACTTATTCGGCTACAGCCATGAAATCTCTACTGCACAGAAGCTTTACCTTGTTGAGCCCAATAATAAATGTTTCTTGTCTTAACTATTTTTATTGTGGTCAATAATAGACTTAACTAGTAAAAATAATGTTAACTTATTCGGTTACACCTGTGAAATCTCTACTGGACAAAACCTTTACCTTGTTGAGCTCAATAATAAATGTTTCTCGTCTTAATTATTTTTATTGTGGTCAATAATAGACTTAACTAGTAAAACCAATGTTAACTTGAATCCAGAACAAGAATCCAGTGCAATTTGCTTTCATAGTACAGGTTATTGGAGTGATCACACATGTCAAAGTAGGTATTTTAATTGTCGTAATAAGTTAACCTCTCAAACTTATTAATATTTATTCGATCATTCTGAAAAACAATAGGTTTCGTGTGATGGTCTTTCTCATTGAGCCTGTGCGATTTCATCATCATTCATTGAAAACTCCCACCCGTAGAGCGTTCACAACCCATGTGTGTTAAACAGGCTAATTTGAGCACAAAATGTTACGCCAATCGGCTATTTTGGTTGCTATGGCAACCAAAATCGATAGGTGTCCAGATCTCACCATAAGACATGTCCATATGAAATATTATCAAAATCGGTTCATATTTGCAAGCTGCAGCGCGTTCACAAGAAAGTGTCTGCGGACGCGGACGCGGCGGCGGCGCGACGATCGTAAATCCATAGTATCCGCCGAACTTTGTTCGAGCGATTCAAGCGAAACGAAATTTATAGACATCATAGGAGTACATATGAGGAGTGTTATGTATCAAAAAGAAAAAAAGCTACTGAACAGATTTTGAGAAAATGGCCGCCAAAGTCCAAAAGCATTCATTTTTCATCGAAAACGGCCGCCATTTTGAAAAAAATGCAAAAATCAAAAAACTAAAAAATACCTCCTTCTTGAATTATTTTAAAGTATTTTTGTGCAAAATTTCAGAAAAATTCGCCCGTAAACAAAAAAGATAAAAATGTGGACGACGGACAACGGACGCAACGCCATGCCAATAGGTTATCGGACCATAGGTCATGCAAGAAGGAGGAATTTATGAAGAAATGCATATAAGACGAAGAATAGGCGTTACTGATGCTCTATTTAGACGGATTATGCTATATGATATCAATATTTATCTTCTTAATCCCCGTGGAATCGGTGAGTTTTTGTAGAAAACGAAGTGATCAGAAAATTTCACGACACAATCACGCCAAGCTGTACACAGCTTTTCAGATAAACTGATGGATTAAATATTGTTCACAATTGGTCATTGCAAGTATGACCAATTGTGAGAGATACAGTGGATGATGGAAACAGCAAACTCCATGCCATGAGATTATTGAAGCAGTCACGTACCGTAACCTTAAAAATTGTCCAACACAATATAATAGTTTGTACAATCCAAGACACATTTTCCATCGTAATGAAGTCACTAGAGTCAGCTCTCTGGTTGGCATGCATAGCCGTAAAAGATTATGACCAATGACAATAAGAACCACTAGTAGCAATCCTATATTATCTGGGAGGTACTTGTCTGTTGCTACTGGCAGGTGGGGAGCTGTTTTTCTGGTAGAGAACACCAGCTCGCCCCACATTGTTGCGGCGGCGGCGGTTAGCACTGGATGGGAAGCGAGTCTTCAGACTGGAGTGCGCCGCCGGGGAGGTGGATTGCCGGCGGACTGATGAGCTACAATGTGCTGTGCTCCCCATGTGCTGGCTCGTGCCACGTGGACCCCGGTTGCTATTGTGGTAGGTGGTTGTGTGTCGTGTCAGCTCAGAGCTGCTAGCAGTCGGGACTCGTGGTATTGCCTGCGGCTTGTCATCAGAGCTTCTGAGCACATCCACATATTGGGTGCTGCCAGGCATCTGTATTTTACTATGTCTACTTGTGCGATCATCAGAGCTTGGCAACTCTGCCAGTGGCAACAGCTCCCTTTGAACAGCTCCCTGCACCGGGTCCGAGTCCTGGAAACAAACAAAATCTCGACAGGAATCATCATAAACAAAACTGAGGCTTCATGTCAATGTGTAGCAAGGAAGCACAAACAACTGACCGAGTCACTGCTGGAGTTGGAGCTGGCGGAGCTGAGAGAGGAGGAATGTGACTGGTATGACTGGTTGCTGATGCTGCTGCTGTTGCTGTCAGAGTTCACATCACAAAACCTCTCGGACTCGTCCTGTTGACCACTCTCTATCTCAGACCTGAAACAGCACAACTCATCTGCAGCTCTGACAGAATCATCTGATCCTTCTCGTGTTCTCAGCAACGTCTAACTAGTACTTACTTGCTAAGTGAAGCTTCATTACAGGTGTTGACAATGAGTGACTGAGCAAAGGTCTGAGCCTTTGTTGGTATTTGAGGGAGATAGTTGCTGGGGACAGGGAAGTTCTTCTGGATCCACGCCCGATATTTATACACATCGTCAGTAATCCGGATAATTCTGCCCAATATGCTGTAGGCATGAATCATAAAATTTACACATAATTGAAAATTAGCTCAAGGGCCAAGAAAGGTTACCGGACATGTTCCATAGCTTAGATATTAGCCATTTTGCCCATCACCTAAAAAACTAGACGTCAAGGCCTAAAGGCCTTGGAGGCATTTCAGGGTGAAGCATGAAAAAAACAAAATGCTGACATGATAAGTTCCCAATGAGACCGTTTCCGAGATATCGACAGAAACGAAAAATGCCGACTCAGCGAAAAAATTTAAGGTCAAGGTCAAAGGTCATCCATCATACCCTATGTACATGTTTGTCTAGGGCGACGAGTCCGGAAATAACATCCGTTTCGCTCTACGACGCACCATTTCTGAGATATCGACGAAAACGAAAAATGCCGACTCAGCGAAAAAATTTAAAGTCAAGGTCAAAGGTCATCCATAATACCCCTAAGACATGTTTGTCTAGGGCGACGAGTCCCAAAATAACGTCTGTTTCGCTCTACGACGCACCGTTTCCGAGATATCGACGAAAACGAAAAATGCCGACTCAGCGAAAAAATTTAAGGTCAAAGGTCATCCATAATACCCCTAAGACATGTTTGTCTAGGGCGACGAGTCTGAAAATAACGTCCGTTTCGCTCTACGACGCACCGTTTCCGAGATATCGACGAAAACGAAAAATGCCGACTCAGCGAAAAAAATTGAAGGTCAAAGGTCATCCATAATACCCTATATACATGTTTGTCTGGGGCGACGAGTCCAAAAATAACATTCGTTTCGCGGTACGACGTACCATTTCCGAGATATCGACGAAAACGAAAAATGCCGACTCAGGGAAAAAATTTAAGGTCAAGGTCAAAGGTCATCCATAATACCCTTAAGACATGTTTGTCTAGGGCGACGAGTCCGAAAATAACGTCCATTTCGCTCTATGATGCACCGTTTCCGAGATATCGACGAAAACGAAAAATGCCGACTCAGCGAAAAAATTTGAGGTCAAGGTCAATGGTCATCAATAATATCCTTAAGACTATTTGTCTAGGGCGACGAGTCCGAAAATAACGTCCGTTTCGCTCTATGACGCACCGTTTCCGAGATATCGACGAAAACGAAAAATGCCGACTCAGCGAAAAAATTTAAGGTCAAGGTCAAAGGTCATCCATAATACCCTTAAGACATGTTTGTCTAGGGCGACGAGTCTGAAAATAACGTCCGTTTCGCTCTACGACGCACCGTTTCCGAGATATCGACGAATACGAAAAATGCTGACTCAGCAAAAAAAATTAAGGTCAAGGTCAAAGGTCATCCATAATACCCCTAAGACATGTTTGTCTAGGGCGACGAGTCCGAAAATAATGTCCGTTTCGCTCTACGACGCACCGTTTCCGAGATATCGACATAAACGAAAAATGCCGACTCAGCGAAAAAATTTAAGGTCAAGGTCAAAGGTCATCCATAATACCCCTTAGACATGTTTGTCTAGGATGACGAGTCTGAAAATAACGTCTGTTTCGCTCTACGACGCACCGTTTCCGAGATATGCATGAGAGCCTCAAGGATGACTCAGCTAAAATTATTTCGAGCCCTAGGTCAAAGGTCGTTTGACGAATTGGCCTCAAAATCAATAGGCTTCTTCCCTGGTGATATATGAACCTCCATGCAAAGTTCCACAGTCATTGCCATAACACTTTTTGAGTTATCGTGCGGAAACCAGAAACATTGATTTCATCCTCACGGACCTCACGGACCCGGCTCAAAAAAATAGGCTTCTTCCACACAACATTTCTGACCAGCAGTGAAAATTTGGCGAAGATACATCGAGGCAAACTGAAGTTATCGTGCGGAAACCAAAAAGTGAAAAAAAGAAAAAAAAAGAAAAAAAAAAAAAAAAAAAAAGGAAAAAAAAAATTTTGACAAAACCATAAAGGCATTTCTGCTGAAATGCCTTAACTAGGTCAGAGATCAAATTCAAGGTCACAAACATACTCAGCATATCATTTCCGGTAACCTAAAAAAGTTAGACAGATTTTGAGAAAATAGCCGCCAAAGTCCAAAATTGACCATTTTTGTCGAAAACGGCCGCCATTTTGAAAAAAATGTGAAAATGTAAAAACTGAAAAAAAAAATTTTGGGGGGTATTTTTCTGCAAAATTTCAGAAAGATTCAACTGTAAACTTTAAAGATAAACATGGCACCAAGGGTGCTGTAGCTTACCGGCAGATCATGCGGATGGAGTATTGATTTTCCAAAATATTAATTGTTACACTGATCTTCAACTCTATTTTCACAACATATTCTTAAATGTTGACAGACAAAAAGCACTGATTCTGAGTGATTCTCCATGATCTTTCTTATGGTCTCTCTAATCACCTTTCTCCATGTTGGTGTAAACAAGCATATTGAGGTATGACGACGGTGCTCAGAACTCGGTAAGCATAGTCGAATGCTTCCTTGACCTGCAGTGCATTGTAAGATCCACGGCCGAGATCATTTCCTGCAAATATATAAACATAAAATACTGTATACCATATACATACACATGATGAGAATAGATTTATACAAATAGACATTGTATACATACAGAAATCAGTTTGAGAGTGTAGTGAAACTTTTGAGGCCATGTATAACTAGACGTGAAGGCCTAGAGGCCTTGGGGCATTTCAATACACAACACAATCACAGGTGAACTGTTAATTACTGACAACTCTGCAACCAAAATGATTATGTAGATACATCCATTTCAATCCAAGACGACGGTTTCTGAGATATAAATGAAAATAAACGAGATATGGCCGAAAATGAAATATGCCGACTCAGCAGAAAAGAAAAATTTGGCCCAGGCACAACTTCACCCAATATACCCCTAAGATATCTTTGTCTAGTACCACGAGTCCAAAAATAACATAGATTTCATTCAACGATGTATCGTTTCCGAGATATGGCCAAAAATTAGCCCAAGGGCTAAGGAAGGTTACCGGACAATGTTTTACATTTTATATATTAGCCATTTTGTCCCGAGACCTTGACAACAAGTTCAAATTCAAGGTCACAAGAATATTCAGCATATATCATTTCATGTCCACAATTAATTCCTAAGCTGCAAAATCGACAATGAGCAAGATATTAACCATTTTGTGTTCTGACCTTGGAGATGAGATCAAATTCAAGGTCATGAGAATATTCAGCATATATCATTTCCTATATGTGCTCAATTGATTGCCAAGCTGTAAGGTCGATAATAAACGAGATATTAACCATTTTGTGCTTTGACCTTGAAAATGAGGTCAAATGTCAAATTCAAGGTCATGACAATATTCAGCATTTATCGTTTAGTATTTTGTTCACAATTGCTTCCTCAACTGTAAAAATGATAATAAGCGAGATATTAGCCATTTTATGCTCTGACCTTGAAAATGAAGTCGAAGGTCAGTTCAAGGTCATGACAAGATTTAGTATATATATCATTTCCTACATGTGCACAATTGATTCTAAGCTGCAAAGTCAATAATAAGTGAGATATTAGCCATTTAATGCTCTGCCCTTCAAAATGAGATCAAAGGTCAAGATCAAGGTCATGACAATCTTCAGCATATATCACTTCCTACATGGCCCCAATTGATTGTTAGCTCTAGAGTCTACAGGTCTATGATAGGTGAGATTTTAGCCAATATTTCTTATGACCTTGAAGATGGAGAACAAGGTCAAATTCAAAGTCATCAGAATATTCGGCGTATATCATTTCCTATACATCCACAACTGATTTTCTAACCTGTGAAGTCGATAATAAGTGAGATATCAGCCATTTTGTGCTCTTGAAAATTAGGTCAGAGGTCAAATTCAAGGTCATGGGAATATTCGGCATATATCATTTCCTATATGTCCACAATTGATCCCTAAGCTGTAAAATCGATAATAAGTGAGATATTAGCCATTTTGTCCTGTGACCTTGAAAATGAGGTCAAAGGTCAAATTCAAGGTCATGACAATAATCTGCATATATCATTTCCTATATGTTCATAATTGATTCCTAAGCTGTAAAGTCGATAAGAAGTGAGATATTAGCCATTTTGTCCTGTGACCTTGAAAATGAGGGCAAAGGTCAAATTCAAGGTCATCAGAATATTCG
Organism: Terebella lapidaria; assembly: GCA_949152475.1. Taxonomy (NCBI): domain Eukaryota; kingdom Metazoa; phylum Annelida; class Polychaeta; order Terebellida; family Terebellidae; genus Terebella; species Terebella lapidaria. The sequence goes on along the minus strand of OX424564.1, from coordinate 33,679,640 downwards.
GTATATATCATTTCCTATATGTCCACAATTGATTTCTAAGCTGTAAAGTCGATAATAAGCGAGATATTAGCCATTTTGTTCTTTGACCTTGAAACTGAGGTCAGAGGTCAAATTCAAGGTCACGAGAATATTCAGCATATATCATTTCCTATATGTCCACAATTGATTCCTAGTCTCTAATCTCAATATTAAGTGAGATATAAGGCATAATGTGTCCCATTATAAAGCATAGGAAAATTTAACAAGGGAAAGTCCCATTTGGGCCAAGTTTGGCCCAAAATGGCCCACTTCGAGCGATTCAAGCGCAACGAAACTTATACACATCACAGGAGTACTGAACAGTTTTTGAGAAAATGGCCGCCAAAGTCCAAAATCAGGCATTTTTCGTCGAAAACGGCCGCCATTTTGAAAAAAATGCGAAAATCGAAAAACTAAAAAAAAACTTTCCTTGGAATATTTTTAGGTATTTTCGTGCAAAATTTCAGAAAGATTCGATCATATACTTTAAAGAAAAAATGTGAACGGACAACGGACGGCCGGACGCCGGACGCAACGCCATGCCAGTAGGTTATCGGACCATAGGTCCGGTAACCTAAAAATGAAAAAGCAAAAAAGATTGGCCCAGGATCAAGTTGACCCAACATACCCCTAAGACATATTTGCCTAGTGTCACGAGTCCGTAAATAACATGAATAACGTCCGTTTCGCTCTACGATGCACTGTTTCCGAGATACGGCTGAAAACGAAAAAATGCCGACTCGGCAAAAAAATTTCGGGTCAAGGTCGAAGTTCATCCATAATACACCTAAGACATGTTTGTCTAGGACGAGTCCGAAAATAACGTCCGTTTCGCTCTACGACGCACCGTTTCCGAAATATCGAAGAAAACGAAAAATGTCGACTCGACAAAAAAAAGAAAAAAAAAAAAATTCTGACAAAACCAGTCTGCCGAAATGCCCTAATGATGGTAATTGTATCCCCCGAACAAAGTTCGGAGGATACTATGGATTTACGATCGTCGCGCCGCCGCCGCCGCGTCCGCGTCTGCAGACACTTTCTTGTGAACGCGCTACAGGTTGCAAATCTTATCCGATTCTAATAATTTTTTATGCAGACACGTCTTATGGTAAGATCCCGACACCAATCGATTTTGGTTGCCATAGCAACCAAATTGGCCGATTGGCGACACATTTTGTTCTCGAATTAGCCTGTTTAACACACATGGCTTGTGAACGCTCTACGGGTGGGAGTTTTCAATGAATGATGATGAAATCGCACAGACTCGAAGAGAAAGGCCCTCACACGAAACCTATCGTTTTTCAGAATGATCGAATAAATATTAACTAGTTAACGGACTAACTTATTACGACCATTAAAATGTCGACTTGAACATCTGTGATCAATCCAATACCCTGTACTAGGAAAACAAATAGCACTGGATTCTTGTTCAGAATAGAGAACTGATGTTTTTAGTGAAAACAGATCGATATTATCGAATAAGTTAACCTTAATTTTACTAGTTAAGTCTATTATTGACCACAATTAAAATAGTTAAGATGAGAAACATTCATTATTACGCTCAACAAGGTGAAAGTTTTGTCCAGTACAGATTTCATGAGTGTAACCGAATAAGTTAGCCTTATTATTACTAGTTAAGTCTATTAACGACCACAATAAAAATAGTTAAGACAAAAAATATTTATTATTGGGCTCAACAAGGTAAAGGTTCTGTCCAGTAGAGATTTTATGGCTGTAACCAAATAAGTTAACATTATTTTTGCTAGTTAAATCTATCATTGATATCAATAATAATAGTTAAGACGAGAAACATTTATTATTGAGCTCAACAAGGTAAAGATTTTGTCCAGTAGAGATATCTGGGTGTAACTGAATAAGTTAACATTATTTTTACTAAAACATTGATCTGGCTCGAATTTCATCATCTTGAAATGCAGTTTTGGTCAACTTTTACTCTGAATTTCAACTTGAAACCACGTTTGATACATATTATGAGTCAAAATATAACTTATAGTAAAAAGTTCAATCTGGCTCCAATTTCGTCATCTTGAAATGCAGTTTTGGTCAACTTTTACTTTGAATTTCAACTTGGAAACAAGTTTGTCACATATTATGAGTTGATATATAACTTATGGTGAAAAGTTCGATCTGGCTCCAATTTCATGATCTTGAAATGCAGTTTTGGTCAATTTTTACTTATAATTTCAACTTGGAACCAAGTATGTCAAAAATCCTGAGTTGAAATATAATTTTAGGTGAAAAGTTTGATCTGGCTGTGATTTCGTTTTTGTTATCGAACATGTCGAAATGGACATTCATATGCAATGGTTTCAGTGGTGATCTTGAAATCGCCCTTCAATAACCTTGAAAGATTAATGCAGCAATTTTGGTGGGAAAAAAGAACAGTTGTGGCGTAAGATTTTACATTTCTCTGGTAATCTTCTCTATCCCTTGTTCTAGTTTTTCACACTTATTAGTACATGTAATATATTTGGGGCAAAAGGAATGATAGTGCTACGGGGGATACACCCAAGCGGTCGTAGGCAACCGGAAGCGTCTAGTTGTATACTATGGATTTGGCTTCGTCGTCCGCGTCCGCAGAGATTTTCTTGTGAACGCGCTACAGGCCGCAATTCTCACCCGATCACCGTTATTTTTTGCAGGCACATATATAATGGTAAGATCCCGACACCAATCGATTTTGGTTGCTGTGGCAACTGAATTGGTCGTTTGGGGACACATTTTGCATTGAAAACAGCCTGTTTGAGACACATGGCTTGTGAACGCGCTACAGGCCGCAATTCTCACCCGATCACCATTATTTTTTGCAGGCACATATATTATGGTAAGATCCCGACACCAATCGATTTTGGTTGCCGTGGCAACTGAATTGGTCGTTTGGGGACACATTTTGCATTGAAAACAGCCTGTTTGAGACACATGGCTTGTGAACGCTGTACAGATGGCAATTTTTGACGAATCTCGATAATATTTGGAAGTGTTGTTGGGAAGGGCTGTCACACGAAACCAATCGTTTTTTAGAATGATCATATAAATATTAATATGTTAACAACCTAACTTATTACAGAATTTTGAAATATCCATTTTGACATGTACGATCATTCCAATAGCCTGTACAATGGAAGGTAATGACACTGGTTTCTTGTTCAGAATGGAGAACTGAAGTTTTCAGTGAAAACAGGACAATATTACTGAATAAGTTAACATTAGTTTTACTAGTTAAGTCTATTATTGTCCACAATAAAAATAGTTAAGACGAGAAACGTTTATTATTAAGCTCAACAAGGTAAAGGTTTTGTCCAGTACAGATTTCATGGGTGTAACTGAATAAGTTAACATTATTTTTAATAGTTAAGTCTATTATTGACCACAATAAAAATAGTTAAGTCTATTATTGATCACAATAAAAATAGTTAAGATGAGAAATATTTATTATTAAGCTCAACAAGGTGAAAGTATGTCCAGTACAGATTTCATGGGTGTACTGAATAAGTTAACATTATTTTTACTAGTTTAGTCTATTATTGACCACAATAAAAATAGTTAAGACAAGAAATATTTATTATTGGGCTCAACAAGGTAAAGATTCTGTCCAGTAGACATTTTATGTCTGTAACCAAATAAGTTAACATTTTTTCTGCTAGTTAAGTCTATTATTGACCTTAATAAAAATAGTTAAGATGAGAAACAATTATTATTGAGCTCAACAAGGTTAAGGTTTTGTCCGGTATAAATTTCTGGGTGTAACCGAATAAGTTAACTTCATTTTTACATGTTAAGTCTATTATTGACCACAATGAAAATAGGTAAGACAAGGAATATTTATTATTGGGCTCAACAAGGTGAAGGCTTTGTCCAGTAGAGATTTTATGGCTGTGACCAAATAATTTAACATTATTTTTTTGCTAGTTAAGTCTATTATTGATCAAAATAGCATTTTATGAAAACATTGATCAACTTTTACTTTGAATTTCAACTTGAGACCATGTTTGGCACAAATTATGAGTAAAAATATAACTTATGGTGAAAAGTTTGATCTGGCTCCAATTTCGTCATCTTGAAATACAGTTTTGGTCAACTTTTACTTTGAATTTCAACTTAAAAGCATGTTCGGCACATATTATAAGTCGAAATATAACTTATGGTGAAAAGTTCGATCTGGCTCCATTTTCGTCATCTTGAAATGCAGTTTTGGTAAACTTTTAGCTTGAATTTCAACTTGAAACCAAGTTTGGCACGTATTATGAGTTAAAATATAACTTATGACGAAAAGTACTATCTGGCTCCAATTTCGTCATCTTGAAATGCAGTTTTGGTCAACTTTTACACTGAATTTCAACTTAATACCAAGTTTGGCACATATTATGAGTTGAAATATAACTCATGGCGAAAAGTTTGATCTGGCTCCAATTTCGTCATCTTGAAATGCAGTTTTGGTCAACTTTCAGTTTGAATTTCAACTTGAAATCAAGTTGGGCAGGTATTATGAGTTAAAATATAACTCATGATGAAAAGTTTGATCTGGCTCAATTTTGTCATCTTGAAATGCAGTTTTGATTAACTTTTACTTTGAATTTCAACTTGAAACCATGTTTGGGACATACATGTATTATGAGTCGAAATATAACTTAAGGTGAGAAATTCAATCTGGCTCCAATTTCGTCATTTTGAAATGCATTTTTGGTCAAATTTTACTTTGAATTTCAATTTCAGGTCGTAAAATATTCTGAGTTGAAATATAAATAGGTGAAAAGATTGCTCTATCTGTATTTTAGTTATTTTATCAAACATGTCGAATGGAAATTCATATAAAGAGAATTCAGTGGTGATTTTGAATTCGACCTTCAATAACCTCGGAAAATCAGTGCAGCAATTTTGGTGGGGAAGAGAAAACAGTTGTGACTTGAGATTTAACATTTCTCTGGTAATCTTTTTTAGCCCTTGCTCTAGTTTTTCACACTTGACAGTGATATAATTGGGGCAACAGAGATGATAGGGCTACGGGGGATACACCCAAGCGGTCGTAGGCGACCGGAAGCGTCTAGTTTATAGTGTTATGTAGAGGGATAAAAATCTAAAGGAATCAATCAAGATTTTTAAACATACCACCAAGGGTGCTGCAGCCTACCGGCAGACTTAGACCAAACATACTACTGAACATTGATACTGAAGTTAGGATGGAGCCAAGCTCAAGGTCACCAACAGATCCACCCTATGACACTCAATAATCGCATAATTCAAACCATAATTCTATCTGTCTGCAGAGGCCAATTTACATAGTTCATGTCAGACATAACCTTGAGATTTACCACTCAAGATCATCTGAGGTCAAGTCCAAGGTCACCAAAACATCTGACATGTACGACTTCTTCAATGCTCATATAAACACAAACCTACGCGCTATATCTCAGTGTATCTTGAGTGTTGGGAATTGAAATTCATACCATGGGGCGGGTGTCAAAAATAGTGTGTTTGGGATTATGCTGAATATTCTCGTGACCTTGAATTGACCAATGAACTTATTTTCAAGGTCACGGGGCAAAATGGCTAATATCTAAAATACATATTTTCTGGCAACCTTTCTTAGCCCTTGGCCTAATTTTTTCAAGGTCAGATCACAAAATGGCTAATATCTCACTTATTATCGACTTCACAGCTTAGGAGTCAATTGCAGTCATATTACAAATGATATATGCTGAATATTCTCGTGACCTTGAATTGACCAATGACCTTATTTCCAAGGTCACGGGACAAAAGGCTTATATCTAAAACATATCCATCATTCAAACAAAAGTTATGAAAAGAAGTGATGGCAAAAATAGCATCATTCTTCAGAAGTGTCATTCAGTGTCTACAGACATCATTGCGTGCTTGAAGACATTTTGATATACACATGATACAGTGTATCTCGAATTTTGAAACTTGTGAAATCATGTTATTACACACATGATATAATTTTGCTAAACAAAATGCTATTCATATGTAAACAATATGTTTTTTACACATATACATGTACAACGCGTATAATGTATGTTGGTTTTCGTGTGAGTTGGCACTAGACAAACAATACACTAAGCACCAAACCTTTAGGTTCAAAATGTAAGAGACATTTGGTCAGCTTAAAGTCCAGGTATGAACTCCATCCAGACTCTATCTAACACCTTGTTCGGATGGTGTTACAGAGGCTTTCAGACACCCTGGCAGCTCTTGAAACATGTCTCCATGAAAACTAGGCAAGATTTATCCAGAACACTTTTCTGGATCTTGTCTGGATCTTGTCAGGAACTTGTCGTGCACAGTCTGGGTGGTGGGAGGAGCCCGAGGAAGACACACATGTTATGGTGCTGTCACACATTGACATATGGCAGTAACGCATCCTTAGCGTTCACCATACTTTGGCAAAGTCCAAATACGCTGGTGTATGTTCATGCTTTCAACGTACACCAATGTGTTGCAGAAAATTCGTGTACGTCAGCAAACGCTACCACTATACGCTAATGTGTGACAGCAACATTAATAATAAATGAACCTTAGAATTACACACATTTATTCCAACCATAACATGTCTGTTGTCCTCGGGCTTCTCACAATCCCCAGACTTGTCTCAAGTGTTGCCAGGGTGTCTGTAAGCGTCCGTGAAACATGACCAAGGTGCGAGATAGAATTTAGATGAGGTTCAGATCTGGACATTGGGCTGACCACTTCTGAGTCCGGATGTCGCTGTGTCAACAACAGTCTGATCAGGCAGCACTGTGTCAAGGACAGACTAATCAGGCAGCACTGTGTCGATGACACAGGCTGATAGTACAGATAGGTAGTTTTTATGCTCGTAGACTCACCAGGCAGCAATGGGTCCTGTATACAAAGAAGTGATGGTCGTGCACCATTTTCAAGGTTGCGTTCCATGTCATCCTTGGGAAGATAGGAACCACCATCAGTCACTCTGATGGCTGTCTTGTAGTAATTAAAGTTGTGCCCATATAGCTCCAGAAACTCAAGCAGTAGCACCCCAAGATTGGCATCTGGAGATGTAGCATCCTCTCGTGAATGTCGCTGCAGATACAAAATTAGCCCAAGGGTTAAGATAGGTTACCAGACAATTTGGTTTCAAGCATTACAGGTGACATCTGAAATGGAGATTTAGCATTAAGGTCATCTTTGTGAACTACAATGTCACCAAATGATATCACTGTGACCTAGTGTGACTATAATATATAAAACCGAGGATATGTTTTGACAGTCAGATGCTTGCTAACAAATAACGTTCAATTTGATGTTTGTGCATGTGACTGCAAATTCTGAAATTAGCCCAAGGGCTAAGCAAGGTTACCGGACAATATATATTTTAGATATTAGCCTTTTGTATCGTGACCTTGAAAAAAAGGTCAATGGTCAATTTAAGGTCACGAGAATATTCAGCATATATCATTTGTAGTATGAACACAATTGATTCCTGAGATTTGGAGTCGATAATGAGTGAGATATTAGCCATTTTGTGACCTGACCTTGAAAATGAGATCAAAAATCAAGTTCAAGGTCACCATATTATTCAGCTTATATCATGGACGACGAACATCATGGACACAACGCGACGGCAATAGGTTACCGGACCATAGGTTCGGTGACCTAAAATTGATTACGAGGCTGTGAAGTTGATAACAAGCGAGATACCTGTAGGAAGCTGACTATCATCAGGATCAGACAGTAGGAGCTGATCCCACCAGAAAACACCTCGTTCAGGTCTCGCTGGAGCAAAAACTGTTTCAAGACCAGCACCAGATAGGCAAGGTTCGGGTACTGTAGCATGAAGTCCTGCCAAAACGAAATTTACACATTAACTTCAACTAGATATACATGATATAGGCTTTGTGGCATCCCCCAATTTTCTTTCCTTTTCAAATTATGAAACTAGACTGATAAACAATACATAGGATTATTGAACACAGGTGAGAATGCAACAAGCAGAGTTCAACAAGCAGTTGCTCACTAGACAAATGATCACATTGCTGTTTAAGCTGAATACAATTGACTGGCAAACCAGCCCAAGACAGACCTTCAAAGCTGTTATCTCCAGCCTATAAGACAACCATCTTTTATATTGTTTTCTTTAGAAATGGTAGGAGGAGGCGTGCATGTGACATATAATAATACATGTAGGAATCTGTCGCTGATGGGTGTATCCAGGGTGAAAGCCCTGGGGTTGAGGGGGGGGGGGGGGAGGTCTGGTACGCTCTAGTGCATGTACTCGGTCCTGAAATCGAGGATCGATTAGTCGGCCATCTCAAGTGATCGATCATCGATTAATAATTGCCGTTTGGTAAACAGGCATCTCCAACGCTCTGTAAGTATCAATCGACCCCGGTCGAACCCAACGAGTAGGAAACACGGATTCCGCTGAGGAATGGTCCCGATCATCACCACCACGCCACCCCCACCATCCCCCCCCCCCCCCTCCCCGGTTGTTGGATCTGAAAGAACTGATCGAAGTTCTCATAGACAACGCAGAGGGTCCGTCCTGAGAGGGACGTGAGACCGCCAGGTCTCTGGTCGCGCCCGTCAAACGACCAACACCAGAGAATACAGGACTTGGACCGTGTTGGTGAACAACCCCAGCACGAAACCTGGGGTTCCCTGCCCCCTCAAGCCTCGAAACTGAGGACTCGAACGATGCCTTGAGCAAAGCCCCGTGATTTGTGCCCAAAGAATATCCACCGGCCGACGAGGGTCCGACCGAGAAGTACTGATCTCCGTCAAAAAGTGACGAGCGCCGATCAACCTCCAAGGCTTTCGAGGAAGCACGCTTCCTCTTACCTGACTTGCCAGAGGCAGGGAGAACAGGGGCAAACGACTCCCCCTGACCCAACAAGGGTGAGGGGAAGGTTCCCGCCTTCCACTTGACAAGACGAGAAGACTTCTCCTTAGAAGAAGTTTTCGTCTTCTTGCCAGAAAGTGGAGCAAGCCCCAGTGGCCCAACAGAGCAGAGTCCCGGAACCAAGTGACACTGAAGGGAACGTAATGACTGTGCAAAGAAACTGACACAGGACGCGGCCTGTGTGTGTGGATGGGTCAGAGTCTGACTCCATGAGCGACTGACGGTGTGGCAAAGCACCAGAAGAGCCTGCCAGCCTCAAGGCATCCCTGCGAGCTCTGGGGATACATTTAACCCTCCGTCGCCCGAACAAAGTCAGACGGGAGCCACGAACAACACAGGACGCACCTCAGGTCTTCCATGGACACCGGACCATGATCCAAGCAGTCGAAGCATAAACCATGCTTCTCCCCTTGACGAAGGGTGTTAATCCCACACTGGGAACACACTCTTGAATCATAGGCGGTGCCCAGGGTAGACTGAGACGACATGGTTGATTACATGTACAATCACAAAAGGGTAAACAACAACAAACAGTAACAGGGAAACAAGTGGTGGGCACTAAAAGAAACCTGTACAAAATGTCAATAGGTTATGATCTATGGTAACCTAAGAATGTAAACAAAGGAAATTTTATGATAACATGATCTCGAAAGTATGAGCTGTGCTCATCCTAAAAACATCCAGAGCTACATCATGTACATGTAATTCCCCTATTCCACCAATAAACCATGCTACTTTGAATGGAATCATATTTAGGATTACCTTGATAAGCTTGGCGCAGTTGACTCCAGTTGTCATATTGAAGCTGATGTCAACTTTCACATCTGTTGCTGAATCAGTAAGTTTCACAATCGGCACCTGGAACACATGCATATTCTGATGAAAATCAGCATGTATTTCATCTTGAAGTATCTCATCATGGCAAATCTAATACACAAAGTCAAAACGAGAATTATCGAGAGCATGATGAACATGGTTTACTGCCAATATGTGACAATATTCAATGCATATTATAATCACGATCATTTACCATGTTTACCAGTACGATCCAAAAATCAGAAAAACACACCGTTGCTTTGTCCAACACTTTGATGTTTTGGTCGTCACATACTCCGTTTTCTTTCAATGCTTTCTCCAAAGTCCAGAGAGGCAAGTTCTCCCACTTCCCAAAAACGACCATGTCAATGTCTGAAGTTGGTAGATACAAACCTGTGTCGAAGCTCCCGAAGATTTTCACCTTTTTGAATGAAAGAAAAAAAGATAAGTACATTGTACACATATGATTCTTAGCGTGCAAGGATTTTTGCACGACACTATATATATATGCCACTGCTTACATAACACAATGTGCTGAATTGGCCATATTAACGACAGCTGAGTGATGATGTGTTTCAAGCTGATACTGACTGCAGCGTGGGGCTGCCAAGTGATTTTACTTTTTAATTCGAAAATACATATTAACAACTCGTACAGACGAATTAATAACTCGTATATACAAATTAGTAACTCATATATACGAATTAATAACCCATATATACGGATTATTAAATCGTACATACGAATTGATAAGTCGTATTTAGGGTTTAGTAATTCGTATATACGAATTAGTAACTCGTATATACGAATTAGTACCTCGTACATATCAATTGGTAACCCGTATATACAAATTAATAACTCGGCTGGATCCTCCATGGCTGTCCGCCTACGAGAGGCTCATTAGTTCATATATACAAGTTAGTAATTCGTTCGTAAATACGAGTTACAAATTCTTAAATATGAGTTATTAGTCCGTATGTACGCGTTACTAATATTTTGTTTATACGAGCTACTAATTAATATATAATTTTGGTGTGAAATGCCGCGTTGATTGACGAGTTCGATCTGTCAACCAGCAGTGATCAGTAGATCATTCAAGTGTGACAAACTTTGGCTGACAATAGGCCGATGTCACTAGCTGTCAAATAATTTTTTAGCCACCGAAAAAGCATACAGATTTTATGTTCCAATGTATAATCCGCCCCCTGTATTCCTAATCCCCACATTTTCTGTATTCCTGCAGAAATACGAAATATTGTATTCCAAATATAGAAATACATGAAACTGTATTCCTGTTGTCCGTACAAAATACACAATATCATATCTGCCACACTTTGCCAATCAACATGATCAACAATGTGGTATCGGGCAACACTGTTTGCAATGATGACCACTCCGACAAAATGTTTACCACTGCAGTTCAATGACTTTGATATTCATGCGTGACATTCGGTCGGTATTATAAAATAAACGGGGACTTTTTTGGAAAGGAACAATACAAAATGTTCCCCCTCGAAGTAAATGTTACACTCGTGTCTGCCTCTGGCAACATTTTGCCATGTTCCCCTCCAAAAAAGTCACCATTTATAAAATATTTTTATTTTTAACCAGTAAGCTACTTTCACCAATGTCACACACGAGTAGCTTAACATGTTATCCATGCATGAGCACGATAAGTATTTGAGTTAACATAATTGAATTTTATGGTCTATGATATCAAAAGCTGAAGAACAGAAGTTGTCTTACATTCTGGACACTGGCTACAATACCTCAGCAGATGGCCATAGTCCTTTCACGACTTGCGTCACACGCTTGATGACGTCCTCTCTCATATGATGCTCCTCAGGCTGTGGGCTTATGTACTTGTAGAAATCAAGAATTTCTTGATGCAGTCTGAAATATATAATTTCCTGTATGTCCACAATTGATTGCTAAGCTGTAAACTCAATGATAAGACAGATGCTAAACATAAAAGCCTACTGTTTGTGGCACCCGCAAATTTGTCTTTTGTCTTTTCTAGTTTGCGAAACTGGACTGTTAAAACAATACGTGGGATTATTGAACACAGGTGAGAGTGAGAGTTCAACAAGCAGTTGCTCACTAGACAAATGCTCACCAGATACATGTATTTGTCTTCAGAGTATATATACCTGGTCATGGTACATGTACTGGTCTCATGGAAAACAAACCATGGCATTTTCAAGCCACTACAATCGGAGCTCCAGATATAAACATGCATTTTTGTGTGATATAAGCTTGTAAATTTGATAAAAATGCATGAATTTTAAATATGCACGTATTTATAGTAAATCGTAAGTCCAGGGAAAAAGTCGTGCAAAAAAGCACTGTGAATCTTTGTTCTAGGAAAACCCAGGCCATGTGGGCTTTGTACAGTTTAGTTCTGTAACTAGTGGTTTCCACCAAAACCATGCCGAGCCGCTATCTACATGATCTAGTGTTCATCTTTGGAGTCAGCAATAGACTGTTACTTTTTAATAGACATTCATTATGCCCAAAACGGTAATAAAAGTAGGCTGGTCTTTCTGTGCAAAATTTCAGCCTTTCGTGGTTATTTTTCGCTCACAAAAAAAATTGTATGGTATGGGAACGATAGGAAATCCATAGTATCCGCTGAACTATGTTCCAGGGATACAAAGATACGGGATCAACCGGATACGCACCCAATTGGGTTGAATTGATACTGCTTCTGTGAGTCCTTCCATGGAATTTGCTGGTTTGGGTCACAGTGGCTCTCAAAGGAGGAATGACCCAAACCAAATGTGCTTGCTTTATTCTCACGGCGACGTTTGCGGAATGGTTGATCGGTAATGCTGTTGTTATTGTTGTGATTGGTTCTGACTGAGGGGCTAATCTTGGCTTGTTCTGGTGGTTTGGGGTCGTCACCGAGTGGGATGTAGTCCATGCTTGTAGCTGGCTGTCTGACAGCAGCACCTTCCTCCTCTCCCGATGAGTCTAGCTGCTGCAATGTGACTCCCAGGTGTGTCTCCCAGATTCTAGTCCAGTGACGCAGTGACACACTCATCTGCTCCGGCTGAGCCCAGGCATGACGCAAATCCATCAGTTCCTGTCCAGTACCAAGATACGCATCTGCATATTAAAGCACAGAAATATTGCTCCTACACCATATACACAGATTAAATGGATTAAGATTTGCTCAATCGTCATTCATCATGATCATGCACTCAGCACATACCATCATTAACATTGTTATAGGCCATGCTGACCCTAGTGCCGTACACTGCTCCTTAATACTACCCGTTCACTGAAAACATACCATTCAATCCGTCTCACACTTTTTTAATCCTTATTGAATATAGAGGAAGGCGCAGGATATGATACTTGGGCCAAAATGCTGTACGCATACCCCTACATAACTGAATTTCCACATACCATGCATACTGGATCATGCCAGGAGGATAATTTGAATTTTTTTCATAAAATACACTTTTTTTCATAAAATACACAATTTTGGGTGGTGGCCATTTTGATAAAGGCCATAAAAATTAGCCCAAGGGCTAAGATAGGTTACCGGACAACTTTAGTTGAAACAGGACAGGTGAGATATGACGTTAAGATAAACCAATCATCTTCGTGAACTTCAATGTCATCATTAAGTGTGCAGCATATAACCTTGTATTCATGTATGTTCAAAATACAAATACAAGGTCTATCTACAAGTCTTTTGTCTATAAACGAAATTTACACATTTCTTGTTGGACGTGACACTGAGATATAGCACTCAATGTCATCTGACGTCAAGTTCAACGTCACCCAAAAAAGCCACATATATATATGTGGTATACATGTATATGACTTCCAATTCCAGCTATACCTACAAACATTTTTTGGCTGTAGAGGCCAATTTACACACTCAAGGGGCCTTTTAAGCAATTCAAAGCACTCCATCTTTATACACAATGTCAGGGACCCCAATTAGCATGTTTTATAACAAAAATCTCAAAACTGATCAGATAAATTTGAAGGAAAACGACCAAAAATTAAATTTGGGGCCTATTCAGCCTAAATTTCTAGCCTTTTGAGCAATTCAAGGCACTTTATACACTATATACATATTTATACACATCATGTCAAAAACCCCAATTACTATGTTTTGAAATAAAAATCTCAAAAGTGATCAGACAGTTTTCGATTAAAGACAAACAAGGTGCAAATTTGGGCATTTTTCGACTCAAAAATGGCTGTTTTGACATTTCAAGGTCATCCAAGGTCAAATTCAAGGTCACCACACAAGTCTTAATATATGACTTCCCATTTGAAAGTGCTAATTTCTAAGCTCTATCTTCAAGCATTCTATGAGTACAGTCTAGGCAGCTCCCATTATGAAGGAAAAAAGTGCCGAAAATTTTCCAAGTCCCAAATTTTTTTCAAAGGGTGAAATAATTTTTTTTGCCTAGAAATGGCCCAAAATGGATAGTAACGCAATTTTTTTCGTCAACCCGTCCAAAATTCAAAATGGCCGCCACATGGAGACCAGCGATTCAAGGGCAACAAAACTTATACACATCATAAAGGTACATAAGGGGAATCTTCTGAAATGAAAATCTCAAAACTGATCAGACAGTTTTCGAGAAAAGACAGAAAAGCTGCAAATTTGGGCATTTTTCGACCCAAAAATGGCTATTTTGACCTTTCAAGGTCATCCAAGGTCAAATTCAAGGTCACCACACAAGTCGCCATATATGACTTCCCATTTGAAAGTGCCAATATCTAAGCTCTATCTTTAAGCGTTCTATGAGTACAGTCCGGGCAGCTCCCATTATGAAGGAAAAAAGTGCCGAAAATTTTCTAAGTCCAAAATTTTTTTCAAAGGGTGAAAAATTTTTTTTTGCCTAGAAATGGCCCGAAGTGGATAGTAACGCGATTTGGGGCAAAAAAAAATTTTTTCGCCGACCCGTCAAAAATTCAAAATGGCCGCCACACGGAGACCGGCGATTCAAGGGCAACAAAAATTATACACATCATAAAGGTACATAAGGGGAATCTTCTGAAATGAAAATCTCAAAACTGATCAGACAGTTTTCGAGAAAAGACAGAAAAGCTGCAAATTTGGGCATTTTTCGACCCAAAAATGGCTATTTTGACCTTTCAAGGTCATCCAAGGTCAAATTCAAGGTCACCACACAAGTCGCCATATATGACTTCCCATTTGAAAGTGCCAATATCTAAGCTCTATCTTTAAGCGTTCTATGAGTACAGTCCGGGCAGCTCCCATTATGAAGGAAAAAGGTGCCGAAAATTTTCTAAGTCCAAAATTTTTTTCAAAGGGTGAAAATTTTTTTTTTGCCTAGAAATGGCCCGAAATGGATAGTAACGCGATTTGGGGCAAAAAAAAATTTTTTCGCCGACCCGTCAAAAATTCAAAATGGCCGCCACACGGAGACCGGCGATTCAAGGGCAACAAAACTTATACACATCATAAAGGTACATAAGGGGAATCTTTTGAAACAAAAATCTCAAAACTGATCAGACAGTTTTTGAGAAAATGGCCGCCAAAGTCCAAAATTGGCCATTTTTCGTCAAAAATGGCCGCCATTTTGAGAAAAATGCGAAAATCAAAAAACTAAAAAAAAACCCCCTCTTGAAATATTTTTAGGCATTTTTGTGCAAAATTTCAGAAAAATCCGCCTGTAAACTTTAAAGATACAGCTGTGGACGGACGACGGACGACGGACGGACGACGGACGCAACGTGACGGCAATAGGTTATCGGACCATAGGTCCGGTAACCTAAAAATTAGCGAAGGAGAAAATTTTGCACACCCTCTGAAAAAGGTTGGCTGAGACCAATACGATCTGTACCACTTTTCAACCATGTGTGCTATACCCTAATTATTCCTCCGGACCATGCGCAGGGCTAGAATTTCGCAACTATTGCCTGAATATTTTTCGAGTTATCGTCCGGAAACCAAGTCTCAAAATCAGCCATGATTTCATCCCCACGGACCTCGGAGCCGGCTTAACGAGAATAGGGTTCTTCCACACTTTTTTCTCTAACCCCATCAAATTGTCGCCCCCTTTAGTGTGTGAGGTAGGTTTATCGCAAAATCTGTATTTATTATATACTTTACCATATCACCATATAGTCGTGAAATTGGTCCCGGCTTGGAGCATTGATGAAATAAGGGTCATATACAGGTGATCGGGACCTATTCCACAAATATACACGCATAATAATTGCTGTCGGTGTTTATACTATGCCAGCTGCCTACTATCA
This sequence comes from Terebella lapidaria, assembly GCA_949152475.1. Classification (NCBI taxonomy): domain Eukaryota; kingdom Metazoa; phylum Annelida; class Polychaeta; order Terebellida; family Terebellidae; genus Terebella; species Terebella lapidaria. Next base: position 33,663,658 of record OX424564.1, on the reverse strand, counting down.
TAATAGGGCCTACTGAAACTTTACAATCATGAATGGACCATTCCACAGGGACAATTTCCGAAGCCTGAAAACATAAACATTTCTGGACCAATTAGAAGCGAGGGGCTTTGAATCAGTTTCAACCATTTTGTCCATAATTTCAAGTGATAACTGCGCACATATATACACCAATTTTACATCAAATAAGACTCGTATGGCCTAAATATATGATACAAACACAAATGTTTCTGTAAAATGTCATATTTGTCGTACTTGTCCATTCCTTCATTCTCAATGGTTTTGCAGCATATAACCATGCTGCATGACTGCTTGAGCATGCAAGCGGCCGAGCACGCGCATGCCGGCAAAGACACTTTCGGAATCCCATGTATGGTGTTAGGCTGCCACATAAGCGCGTGTTCTGCCCTCAGTAGCCATTGGTCCATTTTGAATGAGGGGTTATCAGAAATATCTGCAATCACCAGCTGGCAGCACTGCTTTATCAGTCTTATGACGTCATTATATTGTTTTTGCTGGCGTTATCAATATAAACATAATTTTCCCGCAAAAATGTACGTCATATATGATTACAGACGATATTCGTTTATGATTCTGGCGCCAAAAAGGACTGATAGTACAATGCTGCCCTCTATTGAATGATGTTTGATAACCCCCATTAACCTATCGCCGAACCAGTTGGTCCGAGTCTTTTTACGCAATTTTCGACGCATTCTGCAAAACGTTATTATTGGTCAAAGAGAAGTTTACCGACGTAATATGTGCAACTCGGACAACATTCATGGGCTTTGGCGATAGGTCAATGGGGCGTGTTTAGTACCTAGTTGCAGTCGCCAGCTGACAGCACTGTTTTTGGGGTAAAATGACGTCACTATTCTGTTTTCACTGTCCCCGGGGCGGGATCAAACAACTATTCCGTTTTTCTGGCGTTATCAATATAAACGTAATTTAACCGCCATCATTTACGTCATTATTGATTATAGACGATTATAGCACTATTCCACTAACTTAAAAGCACTATTCCACTAACTTAAAAGTACTTTCTTTTGCTGATGACACTACAGTATATCATTCCGGTAGCAATCTAGGTGAACTAACCAACACATTAAACACTGAACTGCAGGATATATACATATGGCTTAGTGAAAACAAGCTCCTAATTTAATACCAGTAAAACAAAATTCATGGTTTTTTCACCCAACAAAATTAACTCCACCAAGCTGTCTATTAACGGGAAAAATATTGAGCAATGTGGAAACAATAACAACATTAAAAGTGTAAAATTCCTCGGCATAAATATTGATGAAAATCTAACATGGAAATTACATATTGAAAAACTATGTAAACAAACATCATATACATTATATTGTCTTCATAAAGTAAAAAGATTTTTGCCACTTCCGGCCCTAAAAACTCTTTACTACAGTCTTATACATAGTCAAATTTCATATGGAATCATGGCTTGGGGTAACTCTACTTCAGCTTCCAGGTTATTTGCACTTCAAAAAAAATATATGCGAATAATTTCAAACAGTATTTTCAGAGCTCACACCGAACCAATCTTTAAAAACTTATTTGTCCTAAAACTTCAAGACTTATATTATTACAATGTTTTAATGTTTGCCCATGATTACTTGAACAATCGCCTCCCTCAAGCTTTCGCTAATTTCTATCCTGTGATTCGAAGTAGTTCAATAGTCACAAGAAGTAGCACATATAACCATATAACACTACCAAGACCAAGAACCAGTTGGTCCAAAAAAATATATATATTACAATATTCCAAATATATGGAATAATTTCTCTATCGGTTTTCAAAATGAAAAAAAACAGGAAAAGATTTAGCACACAACTTAGACAACATTTTATTGATTTATATTCAAATTACATAACCTGCAGAAATCTCTATTGTAGACAGTGTAATTTTAATTAACAATGTAATTCTACTTAATTACACTTTGTATGAGCTGCCTTCGTCTGCTTCATATTTGTATTTCTGGTCCGGTGTATCTCGCCGCTTGGTTCCGATGTGTACCCAACCCTATCAGGGAATTTCCACCGGAACCATGCGGCGACCTGTGGTTACCCAATATAATGTCGCCAGTGTCCCCTCCTCGCCGTCCTCGTGCTCAACTCGTGTCCGTGCATGTATGTATTTAGTTCCAGTTAATATGTTGCTTTTAACTATTTTGCTTTTTATTTTTGATCACAACTGATTTTTATTTGTTTTTGTTTTTTGTTTTTTTCAAGGGGGCACAGGAAGACGACCAACTGGTCATGTGTCTCCCTGACAGATCAGCATTATTTTTCTGATTATTTATAATAGTTTTTGTTTATGATCTGTTGAAATAAATTACTACTACTACTACTACTACGATTTTCATTGGTGATTTGGCGCCAAAAATTTACCCCAAGTCAATGCTGCCAACTGTTGAATGAGTAGGCCTATATGACATGCCCATTACGGAAATTCTACCGAGTTCATGAGATCCCAGATATTCACGAGATCCCAGGTGGGCCCTGTGAAATGCCAAATGGTCCATTCACACCTGGTGGAAGCTGTAAAAGGCAAGAAGGAAGTATGATAGATCTAGATCTATAATCGGGCGAAACAAAACCCCTAAAGCTCACCCACCCAGCTGAGTCGTCTGGACGAAAAGCGATTTGAGAAATGTCAACGGGTCAAGACTCAAGGCCATGCATGTTGGTGGAAAAACAAGGGCGATAATAGATCTATCGGACTTTCCAACAGATCTACAGTGTAGAGTCTAGTGCATGTCTAGATCTACCTATAGGCAAATCGTATTTCGCACGGATGGATCGGGCCTTAGTTGTTAATTAATAGAAATATTCCTCCATTACCAAAATATCCTTGATACGTGCAAAATTTTCCCGAGGTAGAGCAAGCCGACGTTGGCTTTTGGTTACCGTTTACCGTTTACCAGTTTACTAATGCTGCGTTCAAGCCAACTTGTGAGGACGGTGTTTCCCAGTTCACCACGGTAGAGTATGAAACCCGGATCCGGAGGCGGACCCGGATTTCGGGTATGAAACCCGGAGGCGGAGGCGGAGCCGGATTACCCAGGTATGAAACCCGGATCCGGATTAGGCGAAAGTTCCCAAGGCTCTACCTGTGCAATAGTGGAGTGGTTAATCCCACATGAAGACAGGGGAAAACCTGTAATTCTATTATTGCCGAAAAGACATGACACACTGAACAGTTTCATATGTATACCTTACGTTGAATTCCAGTTGAACACAAAATGTCAGATGTATTGTAACGAGTTTGCACCCTTCTGTGACGTCTTGATGAACCGGTTTTCTAGGGAGGTGGGTGAGTTGTTGTTTAACCGGAGCTGAAACGGTAAAACTCCGGGAAACTGCTACTGCTGTACGGTTGAACTCCGGCTAGAAGTCTCTAAGGTTGGTAGCGTGGTCTGGAATGGACCTCTTAACCGTTGTCCGACTGCTAATCTGCAACTGCACCTGTAAAGTAAGGATCCGGAGGCGTTTCCGTCTCCGGGTACTGCAACTGCTCCGTCGGGAAACCGCTTTACTGCAACAGCTCCGTCGTTTTCCGTCTTACTGCAAACTGCGACTGCGCCTGGAATAAAGAATCCGGGAACGTTGCCGTTTCCGAATACTGCAACCGCTCTGCCAGGTTCCGCCGCACTGCAATCTGCTCCGGTTGGCTCCGCCTCACCGCAACCTGCGACTGCACCTGAAATGGAGTATCTCGGAAGTGTTCCCACTTCCGGTTACCGCAACCGCTCCGTCAGGTACTGCCTCTGCAACTCCGTCGTCCGGTACCGCCTCTGCAACTGCTTCGTCGTTCCCGTCTCTGCAACTGCTCCGTCCGATACCGCCTCCGTAGTTGCTCCGTTGATTTCCACCTCCATCTCCGTCTCCGACTCCTTCCTCGGTGATCTGGGTTCTTAGATCACCCTAAGACGTCGTTACAACTTGGTCTTAACCGACTGTGGTCTTATCTCCCTTTACTCCGTATTACTTTCTTTTCCGGTGAACTATCTTTATTATAAATTCCAGTTCCCTAATGAACACGGAAAAACAACTCGGTTGAAGTTTTCATGTTTATTTTCCAAGTGCACAGTCGGAAGACTTAACTGCTATCATCTGGATGACTCTATCCGGAACAAGGGAGTACTCTGCTATGGGAGAAGGGGTCTGCACAGGTCGACGTCAGGACACCAACTCCGCCGTCCGCTGTGAAGCGGGGGCTTTTATAGACCTGAGACCCACGTCACGTGACCAACCTATTGTGACGTCATAGTCCGCCAAAACACTGATATTTTCCGGATTTCTAAAAACACTCTAGAACCAATCAGTGGCTGACACGTCACCTTTTAAACCGAAAACGAGGCTGATCACATGACCTTCCGGAAATAACGTCATTACGTTTTTGTACTCCATTGTTCCGGCTCCGTGTCCGGTTCCGTCTCCGGTTCCGGCTCCGTCTCCGGCTTTACCGACATCATAAATTACTAAGTTCCGAGACGGAAAACCTTTAAAACATTAACAATACGGAACCGTATGAACCTTTAAACACATATACACCCTAATAAACGGTTATTTAACCATAATATCACAAAACACTAACAGAATTACCTAGGGGAAACCTTTGGGTACGCCCCAAAACCGTTACACTCCCCCTTCCTTAGACTCTGTTCGTCCCGAACAGATCAATATCACATATATACAAATTGTCAACCGTTAAACTGTCCGTAAAATCAAACACAACTTGTTTCCGTGATCCGGGTACTGGTACCTCTTAACTAGTTTACCGTCACTGTACCCGGATATCTTGCTTGTTCCGTTTCCCACTTTTTAACTCTTAATTATACTAGAATCCGGGAAACGGTTCTTCTTTCTTCTCCTTGCGCCGACTTGACTTGCGACGACTTGCGACGACTACTGCCCACCAGTATCACGGCGCGAACTGCTCCCCGACGGCGGACGAGGTGGAATGGTCTGTGGCACCAACGGTCGTCCGAAGCTTGTTCCTCTGGCATCAACCGGGAGAAGATCGGGATCATGGAGGCTCCACTGGGGCGGGACGTAGAACCCATTCCTGAGGCGTTCGTCCCGGATGGACCAATCTGGGATCCGGACGATCTGACGGGTCGGGACGAGACCAAACGGTGACTCTCTCTGCTCCATGGTCTCCACGTAGACGCCGGAGTCTCTCATCTCGGCTGGCCCCCACTGCTCCGGTCCCCAACGTACTGCATAGTATCTGGCGTGCTCCGGGACTGCGGGCGCAAAGACGGAAGCGCTCCGTCCCCCAATATTCACCGGGAAACAATGTGACGGACACGGTTGAGTTGAAGGACCGCCAAACGGGTAGAATGTGTAGGGTGGACTCTGGGTTGGCGCTCGGACTTGGCTCCTTCCGGACCGCTCACTGGAAGACTGTCGAGGCCGGGTCTCTACCGGAGACAGGATTCCGGGTGTAGCTCTGGCTTGGTCTACCAGGATACTCCTCCGGGCTCTCTGCACGTCCGCATGGCTTCGTTCAGACGCGGAAGACTCCATTCCGTCATCCCTAGCCGCTGAACTGGTTCTGCTTCCGGCTACTGCTTGAATGGTTGCCGGTAAAGTTCGCTCCGTGGATCCTCGGGTCTCCGTCTCACTGCCAGCTCTGCTCCGGGTTCCGCCTTCCGTTTTGGTCTCTGGTCTGCCTCCTGATCTGCCAATGGGTCTGCTGTCCGCTCGGCCATCTGCTCTGCTATCTACTCTGCTATCTGCTCTGCTATCGGCTCGGCTATCTGCTCTGCTATCGGCTCGGCCGCTGGATCTGCTTTCTGCTCCGCCTCCGGGCCGGACAATCACACTGCTCACTGCTCTGCCACTGCTACTTGTTCTCGGAGGTGGACTCCGGAAAAGGTCTTCCTCATCGTCTCGGCTCTGCATTTCCGCAATGTCCGCCACTCCCACTTCTGCCGTTGCTCCGCTGGAACCTTCCTCCAACAGCCGGAACTTGTAGTCATACACCCCCTTGCCTTTTCCTTTGACGCTGCCTCCGGAAGACTTGGGTGGGGTGTATCGTTTCTCCTCTCGGCCACGTTCTCCGCCTCGGTCTTTGGCTCGCTCCGGGCTCTCCTTCCTATATTCCCTTCGTTGATGGCGTCCGGATTTATCCGGCGAACGGCTGCGACTCCGCTTCTTTCCGCGGTCTCGATCGGCTCCGGTACCTCGAGATGGGTCTGGGCTGTTTTTCCGGGAGGTGTTCCGGGAAGAACTCCGGGTCACAGGCGGCTTAACCGGCTTCGGGTCTCCTGGTTCTTGCAACTCGTCTTCACTTGCCATGATTTTCAGCTCCGCTTCCTCTTCCGAACTGCTCTCCGCTTCATGACGACTGGGTACCGGAACGGTACCGGGTCCGGGACGAAACCGAACCTCCCGACTCCGACTCCGTATCCGACAACTGGTCAAGCCGTGTTACCGGCTTCTTGCTTTTCCGTGGGGTCATCTTGGACCGGAGGCTTTTCTCCTCAAACTGCTCTCTGCCAACCCTTAGTCGAATCGGGTTTGCGTCCATTGCGTGCCGGGACTGCAGATGCTTCTGTGTCCCCTCTTTCCGTCTGCTCCAATGGTCACACTGCGGACAGGCGAAGACGGTGACTTCACTCGTGTGCTGCTCCGTGACATGCCGGAGCAACGTGTGCTTGCTCTTGAATTCAAGGTTGCAGTCTCCACACCGGTGAGGGCGGGGCTTGCGGGGTGTTGTCTTTACTTTCGGCATTCTGATTCTCTGCTTTGTGTCGATGTTGACTCAGCTACAGCAAACTGCCTTCTGCGTCCGGTAACAGCTAACTGCCCCTTTTATAGTCTCTGGAAGTCACGTGACTGGCTTATCTGCTTGGTGATTGGCTGCTCAGCAAACTGCAACGCCTCCTGGTGGTCTTCTTGGATAAATAATATTTTTTTTTTTTTTTTTCTTTTTTTTTTTTTTTTCCCCGTGTTGTTGCTGCTAACTGCCACCGCTTCTTCCGTCTCCGCCAAACTGCCAACCGTCTCCGTCTACCGCTACACTGCCAACCGCCTCCGTCAACCGCTACTCTGCCATCCGCCTCCGTCCACTGCTACTCTGCCATCCGCCTCAAGGTTCCTCCTCATCCGCGGTGTGGTACTCGGAAGTCTCCGATTCCGTGTCCGGGGTGGGAGAAGGTGGTTTATATTCCCACACCCGGATCTCTGCCTCCCAGTCTTCCACCGGCTGAACTTCCTCTTCTGGTTTCTTCGATATCACCAGTTCCGGCTCCCAATCTTCCGGAATGTCCGCCACTCCCACTTCTGCCGTTGCTCCGCTGGAACCTTCCTCCAACAGCCGGAACTTGTAGTCATACACCCCCTTGCCTTTTCCTTTTGAAGACTCATCCGGAGATGAGTCTTCCGCTGCCCTAAGACAGCCCTGCGGATCCGGAACCCAAACCGGAGGATCGATCGGTTCCGGTTGTTCGATGGGAGCTGCTGCTCCGGCATCCCAGTCAGGTCCAAACGGAAGCTGGTCCGCATAAGTTTCCGGAACTGGATTCTCCCTAGGTGACTGTGTGCAGAATCTCCGGAACCGCCTTCGCCGGGACTGCGTTGCTGTTCCCCGCCAGGCCGAATCAAAGGTTCCCACATGGTTGAGGGTTGCCTCGTCCTGAGGAGGACGGTTCCCGGAAGGGTACTTCCAGCCGTGCATCTCCCGGAGATGCCGCCTTAGGTCGTTCGCCCGGTTGCCGTAGAAGGCACACAAACAGCAATGAAATCTCTGGGCTGGGCACACATGCCGTCTCCTGTCCCTCGCACTCTCGAACATCCGGTCACACCGCTTACACAGCCGGCTATAATCCAGTGGCTGAGGGCTTGCCCAATCTCTGCTCCGGCCGCGATCTTGTCTTTCAAGGAACGCCGAGTAGGCCATTCCGGAAGGCCGGGAAACTGAAATTGTCGATCTACTGCACCGCTTCTGCACCGCTTCTCCGGACTGGTGGTCTTCCGGGAAACACTTAGTCGTTTTTCACTGCAAAATCTGTCGCTGCCGGAAAATGCTGGACTTGATTCGATTCCGCCAAACTTTGTCTGCGATGTGCACAGCTCGAGGTCTGCTCTCCAACTGCTGTCAGAGCCCGATTTCAAGGCCCTTTTATACCCTTTCTGCTCACGTGATTTGAAAAGCTCCACGCTGATTGGCTGCCTCAGGAGTGACGTCACAATTATGCAAAAACTCAACCGTTAACCGAGAGGTGTCCGTCTCCGGCTCAACCGGCTTCTCCGGGTTTTTTTCCGGCTCCCTTTCAACTGCTTCTCCGAGCGAAGTATCTGCAATTTTGAAGTATCTCTGCCATCAGGAGGGTTGAATAGAGTCTCAGCCAGTTGAATCTGCCTCACAGACAAACATCTAGACTGCAAGTTGGGCGTTTCCGCCATCTGTACTGCTTCGTCAACTGCATATTTGCTCATTGGTATTACTGCTTGTCGACACTGGAAACTGCATACATTCTTGTCCAGAAGGAGGGCCCTTCCTATCTGGAATGATGTTTCACCGCTTCTGTCGATCTGCAGCTGGTTTGCTGTCTCTGCTAAGTGGAAACCCTGGTTGGTTGTCTACAGCCGGAAAACTTTTCCGTCTTAATTCTCTGAATACGGAAGACGTGTAGCTGCTTCTCTGGAGATACTAGACCGCTAACCCAGGTTCTTCTGGACCCCTGGCCGCTACCCTGGACTGGTTGACTATGCGCTCAAACCAGTCAGAACCTCTAGGATGTCTCTATCCGGTCTCTGCACCGCTTTCCGCTCTGCTTCTTTTCTCCGCCCTGTTTCCGGAACCAGCACTTGCTCACTGTTCCAACTTCTTGCGGTCGCTCTCTGCCGGAACTCAACGTTTTACCAGGGTCTCAGCTATCTCCTTCTCCTGCTCTACAGCTCACTCCGTCTTCTCATATTTCTGCGTCCTCTGCGGCTTTACTCCGAGTCCGTATCCGACTCAGAGACCGTCGGTTCCGTCTCCGGAACACTACTCTGCTTCGGCGGCTCCGTCTGCCTCCAGGAATCCGCCATTCTCCGCTTCATCCATCTCGGATGCTTGACACCATTATACGGTTTCAGCAAATCGAAGTGAACCACCTTCTGTCGAGTTTCACTCTCTGCAATCTCGTAGGTCACGTCGGTAAATCTGCTCAGCACTAGCTTTGGACCGCTCCACTTCCTCTGCAACTTGGGAGCTTTGCCCTTCTTCCGTGTTTTGACCGCCATCCACACTCGGTCTCCTGGCTGGAACTGATTGTCGACCTTCCTCCGGTCGTACAGCTTCTTCTGCCGTTCCATTTCTCTGCCAGATTTCGCTCGAACCGCCTTGTATACCGCTTCTAGTCGCTCCCGGAGCTGACTGCCATACTCTGTTACTTCTGCTGTTGATTCTCCCGGCGGTCTGCCAATCAGTAACTCTACCGGAGTGTTGACTTCTCTGCCCAGCATCAGCAAGTTGGGACTCTGCCCGGTTGTCTCCTGCGGGGTACTCCGGTAAGCTGCCATCGCCAACGGTACTAGCTGATCCCAGTTGGTCTGCCGCTCGCTTACGTACAGGCTCAGGATCTGCTGCAGCGTCCGGTTGAATCGCTCAATGAAACCGTCCGACTGAGGTCGGAAAGCGGTTGTCCGTGTCTTGTGAATCCCCAGGATTCTGCAAACATTTCTCAGCAAGTCGGACTCGAAATTTCTGCCTTGGTCGGTGTGTATCTCCATCGGGATACCGTACCGCGCTGCAAACTGGTTGACGAATATGTCCGCAACCGTCACCGCTTCCTGATTCGGCATCGGGTAAGCCTCTACCCACTTGGTGAAGTAATCACCGATTACTAAGATGTACCGGTTCCCCCGGGTGGATTTGGGTAATGGACCCATCACGTCCATTGCCACCCTCTCCATGGGCACTCCAACCCGGTATTTCTGCATCGGAGATCGTTTCAAGTTCTGCATACTTCTTGATGCACATTCGTCACAGCTCAGCACCCACTGCTTTATATCCCGCATCATAGCCGGCCAGAAATACCGCCTCCGAATGCTAGCCGCCATCCTTCTGCTTCCGAGGTGTCCTCCCATCCGGCTCTGATGGGCCAGACGGAAAATCTCCTGTCTCAGCTCCTTCGGGGTTATTAACTGCATTCGGCTGGTTCCTTCTGCCGTTTTCCATTTCCGGTAGACTACTCCGTCGACTTTCAGCAAGGTCTTCCGCATCCTGTACAGCACCTTCTCCTCGCTGCTCATGCTGGAAAAGTCTGCACTGCCAGCTGTACCGCTCCCGTCGATCAGCGACGTCACCAGTGGGTACCAAGGTTCTGCTTGCTGCATTCTCCGCAAATCATCTGGTCGATATTTCTGCCCCAGCACAGTATCCTGGTCCGCATTTTCCGCCAGCCTAATCTGCTCTGCAACCGCATTCGCTTTTCCTGGAACTGCCTTCTCCGTCACCGCAACCGCAACCGGCTTCCGGGACACTGCTTTCTCCGTCACCGCAACCGCAACCGGCTTCCGGGACGCTGCTTTCTCTGTCACCGCAACCGCAACCGGCTTCCGGGACGCTGCTTTCTCCATCACCGCAACCGCCACCGGCCTTCCGGGAACAGCTTTCTCTGCCACCGCAACCGGCTTCCGGGAAACAGCTTTCTCCGCATCCGCCTTCCCTGCAACCGCCACCGGCCTTCCGGGAACAGCTTTCTCTGCCACCGCAACCGCCTTGGATTCTGCTTTTACCGGAGACTCCTCTTCTGCCAGCTCTGCTTCTCCGGCTGATTTCCGTGACCGCCTCCGGCATCCCCCCTTCCTTGGTCCGGGCTCTGGAGTTTCACTGCTCCGGGTCTGCCGGACAATCCGGACAATCCATCGTTGCTGCTGCCGTCTCTGCTGCTGCTGCGGTGGTTGCCGCCGTTGCTGCTGTGGTCTCGGGAGCCTGCAATCTCGGGCGAAATGCCCCCTCCTGCCGCAGTTAAAACACTCCAGATCTGCTCTTGGTCTGCGCTGCTGTTTCAGTGACTGACTCCGACGACCTCCCTTCCTTGGCTTGGCCTGTGGAATTCCACTACTTCGGGTCTGTCGGACAATCCGGGCAATCCGCTGTTGCTGCTGCTGTCTCTGCTGCTGCTGCAGTGGTTGCCGCTGTTGCTGCTGCTGCTGCTGGGGTTGCCGCCTTTGCTGCTGTTGTCTCGGCAATCTGCAGTCTCGGGCAAAATGCCCCTTCCGGCCACAGTTGAAGCATTCTAAATCCGCTCGGGAACTGCGCTGCTGCTGCTGCCGGCTAACCGCTTCCTTGACCTGAGTCATCAGATCCGCCAACTGCTGCTGAGTCTGCTCGGCTTGCTTCCGCAATTCGTTCACCTGCTGGCTCCACTCCGGCTCCGTGTTCAGCTGCCTCGTCCGGTGTCGCTCCGCTGGTCTGCTGTTGTCCGTCTTCATAATACTCTCATACTCGGTAGCGAAAGCCAGGGCCTGCGACAGCGTTTCCGGGTGGCTTTTCAATACCGACAACCGCATATCTCGGTTAGTCAGACTGTTGCAGAAATGCATCTTCATGAGCACTTCTGTTGTTGCCGGATCTGCTTTTGGGTAAGCTAGCCGCGTCTTGCTCCGTATGTCTCTGGCCAGCTCAGACAGCTCCTCCTCCGGCTGCAATTTCCGTGTCTGCAATTCCGCCTGGAAAACAAATGTTTTCTCCCCCGGACAAAACTGCTGTTTTAATGCCGCCACAACCGTATCAAAGCTGCGTCTCTGCTCTGCGGACAGATCCAGTAGTATGCTGCGGGCGTTACCCCTCAAACTGACACATAAGTTCAGCGCCTTTTCCTCTGCTGTCCAACGGTAGTACCGAGCGTATTCAAGGAGGTGAGCCTCATACTCCGGCCACGGATCGGTTCCGTCGTATGTCATTAATCTGGCTACTCCTGCCCTTGGTGCTGGTTGTTGTACCGCTTCTGCCTGCTGCTGCTTTCCGGTTACTGCCAGGTGCTGCTGAAACACCTCCATTTGGGTCGCCTGCTGCAGGACGAACTGCTTCCTTTTCCGCAACCGGCATCCGCAACGGCTCAGCTCCTACAGCTCCTACAGGCTGCTCCGTGTCCGACACGGCTGTCTTCAGCTGCTGTTCCGCCAATTTGCCCCGTCTAGTAGTCATACTGCAGATGATCCCACCGCTGCCACCAAAAAGTTGTAACGGGTTTGCACCCTTCTGTGACGTCTTGATGAACCGGTTTTCTAGGGAGGTGGGTGAGTTGTTGTTTAACCGGAGCTGAAACGGTAAAACTCCGGGAAACTGCTACTGCTGTACGGTTGAACTCCGGCTAGAAGTCTCTAAGGTTGGTAGCGTGGTCTGGAATGGACCTCTTAACCGTTGTCCGACTGCTAATCTGCAACTGCACCTGTAAAGTAAGGATCCGGAGGCGTTTCCGTCTCCGGGTACTGCAACTGCTCCGTCGGGAAACCGCTTTACTGCAACAGCTCCGTCGTTTTCCGTCTTACTGCAAACTGCGACTGCGCCTGGAATAAAGAATCCGGGAACGTTGCCGTTTCCGAATACTGCAACCGCTCTGCCAGGTTCCGCCGCACTGCAATCTGCTCCGGTTGGCTCCGCCTCACCGCAACCTGCGACTGCACCTGAAATGGAGTATCTCGGAAGTGTTCCCACTTCCGGTTACCGCAACCGCTCCGTCAGGTACTGCCTCTGCAACTCCGTCGTCCGGTACCGCCTCTGCAACTGCTTCGTCGTTCCCGTCTCTGCAACTGCTCCGTCCGATACCGCCTCCGTAGTTGCTCCGTTGATTTCCACCTCCGTCTCCGTCTCCGACTCCTTCCTCGGTGATCTGGGTTCTTAGATCACCCTAAGACGTCGTTACAACTTGGTCTTAACCGACTGTGGTCTTATCTCCCTTTACTCCGTATTACTTTCTTTTCCGGTGAACTATCTTTATTATAAATTCCAGTTCCCTAATGAACACGGAAAAACAACTCGGTTGAAGTTTTCATGTTTATTTTCCAAGTGCACAGTCGGAAGACTTAACTGCTATCATCTGGATGACTCTATCCGGAACAAGGGAGTACTCTGCTATGGGAGAAGGGGTCTGCACAGGTCGACGTCAGGACACCAACTCCGCCGTCCGCTGTGAAGCGGGGGCTTTTATAGACCTGAGACCCACGTCACGTGACCAACCTATTGTGACGTCATAGTCCGCCAAAACACTGATATTTTCCGGATTTCTAAAAACACTCTAGAACCAATCAGTGGCTGACACGTCACCTTTTAAACCGAAAACGAGGCTGATCACATGACCTTCCGGAAATAACGTCATTACGTTTTTGTACTCCATTGTTCCGGCTCCGTGTCCGGTTCCGTCTCCGGTTCCGGCTCCGTCTCCGGCTTTACCGACATCATAAATTACTAAGTTCCGAGACGGAAAACCTTTAAAACATTAACAATACGGAACCGTATGAACCTTTAAACACATATACACCCTAATAAACGGTTATTTAACCATAATATCACAAAACGCTAACAGAATTACCTAGGGGAAACCTTTGGGTACGCCCCAAAACCGTTACAGTATTTTGGGCATAACATTGGGGTGGAATCAAGGTTTGAACATTTATTCCCAGATTTCAATATCAAATTTCGGGTTCTGAATACTTAGGCCTAATTGCCAGTTTTCTAGGTTAACCCAGATCATCCTCCAGAAAAAAAAAATAATTCCCTAAAGAGCATCTTGAATGAGTGCCCATTTTATGTCAAATTCATTAGACGAGCCATAGAACTTTTGCTTTATGCGAGCCTGGGCGAATTCAATATTAACGTAGTCCGCTACAAACATAGAGGTAATGAAAAGTCAAAGTTATATCTTGAATATTATCTCTTCAAAATAACATATTTTATAGACTAACTGCTCAGCATTCCAATACTGAAAAGAAAATAGGGGGTCACCGTGCTGGTTTCTTCGAGATATTAAATAAAAAATCACAAACATTTACTAAAATGACTTAATTTATGGTACTTTTACACATTTTTTGCCTATATTCACATCTTGCATCTTGATTTCCTAGAGAACGGATACGGTGACCCCCTATTTTCTTTTCAGTTTTAGGATGCTGATCAGTTACTTTATAAAATATGTCATTTTGAAGCTCTAGAATTCGTTAATACAGTCATTTATTTTGAAAAACTCTTTTACCTGCTCCCCTTACTGTTTGGAGCAGACTACTTTAAATTTGATATCAAATGGACACTCATTTGAGATTCCATTTATCACATCATGCGGCCCTTTAAAAGCATTTTAACTGGATTTACATCGGATTTTAGCAGAACACTCTCTGATTTTAGTGGTTTTCCACTTGATTTGGCCGCCCGTGATTATGTAATTTACCACGGTGACGTTACGCGATATTACACATGTTGAATATGAAAAATATGCATTGGGTTTTATGTCACTGTGGAACAGAGTTTCACGTGATGAATAAAAAAAGTAATGTCCCTGATAAGCTTTCCTACGTATACCGGTATGTGCCATCCAAATCAAAAGCTCACCACATTACATTTCTTAGTGGTGACAATGAAACCCCCAAATTTTCCTGATTTTACATATATTTGGGACCATCATTCAACATTTGGTAGGTTGCAATTTTTTTACTTTCCAACATAAAGTTTGGAATTTGGTGAGACTGTACGGTTTCAAGTCAAATGTAAATATAAAATTTCAAATTGATCCGACGATCCTAAACAAAGTTATTGCCGAAAATCATGTGACATATTGGCTTGTGATTACGTAATTATGAAGTAATCTAATTATTGATTCAGACCAGTAGTAGGCCTAAGCTAACCATTATTCCGAGTTAGATTTATGCTCCATTCCATTTACTATCACAAGATGTAATATCACAAGATATCACCATTTACTATCACAAGATGCCATTTGATGTTTGTCAACTGACGGATGCATACTGTTTTCCATCCATCGATTTTGGATATTACCATTCAATTGCAGTTGTCCTGTACAGTTGCGCCCAATAATATGGTAACTGTGAAGCGAACAGATGTGTGCAAGCTATCATTACAGCCGTGGAAGATGATGCCATGAGTCCGGATCCGGGTTTCATACCTGGTTAATCCGGCTCCGGCTCCGCCTCCGCCTCCGGGTTTCATACCCTAAATCCGGATCCGCCTCCGGCTGCGGATCCATACACCACCGTTCACCACCGCCACGTTACTTTATCTTTTTCAGCGCCTCCATTTTCACCGCCAGGGAAATAGCCGGCGGTGGTTAATGATGCTGCGTTCAAATCAACACTCACCGCATGTGACAGTCGACGTCACCGGCGGTATGCACCGTCTTCACAACTTGGTTTGAACGCAGCATTATTCGACCGCAAAATTGGCATTTCTATGGTTCAAACCAACGTCATCGGTGGTGTGCACCGTCTTCACAACTTGGTTTGAACAATTGAACGCAGCATTATTCGACCGCAAAATTGGCATACTGTGAATCGCGGTCTGTCTCATCGTTGGGTCTTTTTTAACTGGCTCACAGTACTCAAGACCCTGTGTGCCGGGCAAGGACCCCACTAATATCTTCCATAGGATCAATATTGATCGTTTGGAAGTGGTCATACGGTGGCATAAAGGGAATGGCACATGCCAATATATGCCAAAAACCACCAAAAATGGCAAAAACGAATAAATAACTGGCTCTCAGGTACCCAAGACCCCTTTGTGCCGGCATAGACCCCACTAATATCTTCCATAGGGTCAATAGGGATCGTTTGGAAGTGGTCATAAGGTGGCACAAACGGATGGCATACGCGAATATGCCAAAAACCACCAAAAATGGCAAAAACGCATATATGTATCTTCCACATTAGTTGTGGCACAAAGAGAAATTCATCAAGGCCAAAAAAAAAATATTTGCCAGACGGACGACGGACGAAAAACCAAGAGGCTAGCTTATCAGCCCATATGAGTCGGTAAGCTAAAAATACTGAAAAGCAAAATATCGTTATATAAAATTAACGTTAGAGCAGAGTTGTGGATGGCTACCTTTGTATGGAAGTTTTTGGGCTGAAAGTATGGTACTTGGTAGCAAAATGTTTTACACTCAAATCAGTGTGTCAATAAGTTAAGTGTATATCCGGATAAAATTCAGCTTGTTGGTGACAACGTATATTTGTTATTGTAAACAAGAATAGTTTGCTTTCAAGTACGTGTACAAACACTATTTGAGTTGATTCTACTAACAAATGTGATTTTTGTTTTCGAGTTCATACTACTAACAAATTATGCATTCAGTATTATTCCAATCACAATATATCGGCATAAAAATCGGCATACAATATGATACATGCATAGGCCTACAAATATTGACATATACATATGAATTTATAAACAAGAAAATGCAACACACTGCGGGAGACGACATTAGAGCCTGAGCACATCATCAGCACCACGACAGCCGAATGAAAAAAAGAATGAAAAAAAAAGAATAATTTCATCCCCTACATGATTCCAATTCATTTCTGTATATACTAGGATGGAAAGTTAAAAATAAAAAGACTTCGCAATCCAACACAGAACACCAGCTTAATTGTCATGCGATAAAATACGTCAAATTACGGTAAATGTAGCCGTGGCATCGCAGACGAATCATTGTGTTTACTTCATAACGCAAAAGATGCCCACACGCAGATGCCCACATGCATGTATGCATGCACGAATTGCTGAACAGAAATTGCGTTCCAAAATACGCGTGATTGTGGTAAAATTTGCTTTGCATTCTGGGAACGTCAATTTCCATCGGCTCCGCCATTTTGGGACGTTTCTAGATAATTTGGACATTTTACGTAATTTTCCCAAACCTGACACATCGATTTATGCCTAATATATCTGTGGAATAGTCACAGTTTCCCATCAATTCGAGAGATTTTATGTCAAGGACGAAGAAAATCCTCATTTGAAGTAGGTATCTAAACGTTTACATGCCAAAACGAGCGTCGATAAGATGGCGTGAAACCTCCATGAAAAAGTCAGCACATAGACATGTAGAGGGTTGGGGGCTTCGCCCCCAACGCTCTAATGTCAAAAAAATTAGCCCTGAAATAGGGCTGAAATAGGTTTCCGGACAATTTCATGTTTCAACATAGCAGGCGATATATGACCTGTGCTGCGCTCTTAAAAATGAGGTTAAAGGTCAAATTCAGTCCCCAGAATTTTCAGCATATATCATTTTCTATATGTCCACAATTGATTTCTAAGCTGTGAAGTCGATAATAAGCGAGATATTAGTCATTTTGTGTTCTGACCATGAAAATGAGGCCAAAGGTCAATTTCATGGTCATCAGAGTACTCGGCGTACATGATTTCCTATATGTCCACAATTGATTCCTATGCTGTAAAGTCCATAATGAGCGAGATATTACCCATTTTGTGCTCTGACCTTGAAAACGAGGTCAAAAGTATCATTTCCTATATGTCCACAATTGATTCCTAGTCTCCAATCTCTATTTTGGGTGAGATATTAGGCATATTGTGTCCCATTATAAAGCATCTAGGATAATTCAACATGGGAAAGTCCCATTTGGGCTGAGTTTGGGCAATGGCCCACTTCGAGCGATTCAAGGGCATTGAAACTTATACAGATCACAGATATATATATATATATGAGTGTTATGCATCAATAAGAAAAAAAGTTACTGGACAGATTTTGAGAAAAAGGCCGTCGAAATTCAAAATTGGCCGTTTTTCGACGAAAATGGCCGCCATTTTGGAAAAATCGCGAAAATAAAGAAAAATACCTCCTTCTTGAATTATTTTTCTTGGAAGCATTTTTGTGCAAAATTTCAGAAAAAATCGCCCGTAAACAAAAAAGATGAAAATGTGGACGACGACGACGACATCGTGATCTGGTTGATAAATACAACAAATCCATGTCTGCCATGCAACTAGATCTATTTTCATTCTATTGCATTCAATAGAATTTCTTAAACACAGCTATAAGTCTTGGTATTATAACATATCCTTGTCGCAGCAGTTTAGAGACTAGCTGGGCACTTCGATAGACAAAGTCCTCATATTTGCAACTAGCTCTGGAATAGCGTATAAGTTGAGAAACAAACACACCATATGCCGGTGACATAGGAATGTTGCTGCTTAGAAAAGGGAAATTGACTATGGAAAAATTGAAATCATCACGTTTGTCATATAATCTAGTTGACAGGTTAGAATCATTATCAGTCTCCAACCTCAGGTCTAGATAGTTGGAATAATTAGCGGAGTCTGTAGTATCATTAATTTCAAGTTCCTTAGGATATATGACATATAAATAATCACCAAACTTGGGAGTATTTAGCGACAACACATCATCTATGTATCGGAAATTGAAATTAAAATTACATGTTAGTTTCTAAGAACATCCTCGTTGTAAATGTTGGATAAAATCTTATTCATATGAGTATAAAAACAGGTCTGCCAATAATGGTGCACAGTTTGTACCCATGGGAATACCAATAGTTTGTTGAAATATTCGACCACCAAATTCCACAAAAATATTATCAACCAGAAAATTAACCATATTTACCACATCTATTTCAGTATATTTGTATGGGGCATCAGAGTCGCCTTTAACAAAATAAAGTATTATTATATTTAACTACAATATAGTGGTACCTACGTTGTCCCTTTTTAGAGAAAAATGAATTATTGATTAGTTTTTTAAGCTGAGACTTCAGTTCAGAATGAGGTATAGTTGTGTACAAAGTGGAGAAATCAAATGTTTTGATAGACGTTACTTTTGAAAGTGTGTGAGCATGTAGATATTCCAATAAAGATCTGGAATTTTATAATATCCACATTTAGTTTATACCACTTCTAGAATAGATGGTTTCAGAGTACTTTTGGAGACCCTGTTCAATTTTAGACAATATAACAGTTAATATTTTAGAAAGGGCTTTGGTAGAAAAAACCTGAAATATATCTTTGTTTGTGTGGATTTTTGTGCAACTTTGGGATCCAATATAAATTTGGTAAATTAGAATCTTTACATGAGGTAGTAATACCAAACGAATGCAACACAGGCACATGATTTGATAAGATATCATGTTTGGGCACTGTAATGGCTTGGTATGTACTATTGGAATTAGTATTGTTGGCAATACCCAGTTCGTTAAACAGGCACTGTATATAGTATGCTTTACAAACAACATTATTAGAAGCTTTATCTGCAGGGACAATGACGAACCTTTCTTGAAGTTTCAACAAACTAATATAATATAATATAATATAATATAATATAATTGTATCCCCCGAACAAAGTTCGGAGGATACTATGGATTTACGATCGTCGCGCCGCCGCCGCCGCGTCCGCGTCCGCAGACACTTTCTTGTGAACGCGCTACAGCTTGCAAATCTGAACCGATTTTGATAATATTTTATATGGACATATCGTATGGTGAGATCACGAGACCTATCGATTTTGGTTGCCATAGCAACCAAATTGGCCGATTGGCGACACATTTTGTGCTCAAATTAGCCTGTTTAACACACATGGCTTGTGAACGCTCTACGAGTGGGAGTTTTCAATGAATGATGATGAAATCGCACAGACTCGGAGAGAAAGACCCTCACACGAAACCTATCGTTTTTCAGAATGATCGAATAAATATTAATTAGTTAACGGACTAACTTATTACGACCATTAAAATACCAACTTGAACATCTGTGATCAATCCAATACCCTGTACTATGAAAACAAATAGCGCTGGATTCTTGTTCAGAATAGAGAACTGATGTTTTTAGTGAAACAGATCGATATAATCGAATAAGTTAAACTTAATTTTACTAGTTAAGTCTATTATAGACCACAATTAAAATAGTTAAGATGAGAAACATTTATTATTAAGCTCAACAAGGTGAAGGTTTTGTCCAGTACAGATTTCATGAGTGTAACCGAATAAGTTAACATTATTATTACTAGTTAAGTCTATTATTGACCACAATAAAAATAGTTAAGACAAGAAATATTTATTATTGGGCTCAACAATAAGTTAACATTATTTTTGCTAGTTAAATCTATCATTGACCTCAAAAATAATAGTTAAGACGAGAAAGATTTATTATTGAGCTCAACAAGGTAAAGGTTTTGTTCAGTAGAGATATTTGGGTGTAACTGAATAAGTTAACATTATTTTTACTAAAATATTGATCTGGCTCGAATTTCATCATCTTGAAATGCAGTTTTGGTCAACTTTTACTCTGAATTTCAACTTGAAACCACGTTTGATACATATTATGAGTAAAAATATAACTTATGGCGAAAAGTTCGATCTGTCCCCAATTTTGTCATCTTGAAATGCAGTTTTGGTCAACTTTTACTTTGAATTTCAACTTGGAAACAAGTTTGTCACATATTATGAGTTGATACTTACATTTGTATGGTGAAAAGTTCGATCTGGCTCCAATTTCGTGATCTTGAAATACAGTTTTGGTCAATTTTTACTTTGAATTTCAACTTGCAACCAAGTATGTCAAAAATCCTGAGTTGAAATATAACTTTAGGTGAAAAGTTTGATCTGGCTGTGATTTCGTTTTTGTTATCTAACATGTTGAAATGGACATTCATATGCAGTGGTTTCAAGGGTGATCTTGAATTCGCCCTTCAATAACCTTGAAAGATTAATTTAGCAATTTTGGTGGAAAAAAAATACAGTACTGTTGTGGCCTAAGATTTTACATTTCTCTGGTAATCTTCTCTATCCCTTGTTCTAGTTTTTCACACTTATTAGTAATATATTTGGGGCATGAGGAATGATAGTGCTACGGGGGATACACCCAAGCGGTCGTAGGCGACCGGAAGCGTCTAGTATAATATAATATAATATAATATAATATAATATAATATAATATAATATAATATAATATAATATAATATAATGTACTTAATCTAGCATCCAGTCCCCTACGACATAGTAGCAATGGTATTGTGTCACTATGATCTTGTATTATATGGTATTATCCACTCAGGGTGGGGGTATCACAGCTGCCAGGCTGCTCATTGTAGCTGGATGATATGTAGCCTACTGTAATGTTCATGAACCCCATTCATTCGTTTAGCATAATTAATACAATGCCAAGAAATAAATGGTTCATTAAAGCATGTATTTTCATCAACGGAATAATCAATGAGTGATTGAATCCATTTATGAATGAGATATTCATTAAAATATTCATTAATCCATTCATCTAGTATTCTTCTATTTCATGCAATAACGAAGAATGCAGAAACATTTCATAGTGTCAAGCCATATAACCACTAATTATACAATATATATACACAGGAATGTCAAGATAAACCTCTTTCGATACTTTATGCCCCGCAAAGACGGGTATAAGCAGGCGGGGATAGCTTGGATTTCCCTTAGAATGCCCTAGGCCTAATTCCTGAAGGGATTACCGTATTGCTCATGATAGTAGCACGGAATGCCAAAGCAAGACTTCAAAGAAAAAATTAGGCAAATCACTGAATCATATACGTATAGCCTTCAATACCCTTGATCATGGAATTGGATGAAGTTAAATACAAGGTTACAAAAATGCAGGAATCAAGCAACTTCATCCCTGTAAATTTCACATCGATCGGACCATTTATTTCCGAGTTATGCACGCACCCAAATGCAATAACCTGACTCCCCCCCCCCCCCCCTACGGGGCGAGGATAACCAGTGATACTTCACAAACGAGTCGCAAGCATACGGGTGTTGTAACGAACTGTGGGTCCATTATTACGTAAATATGACGACGTTTGCAGGTGATTCATAATACCATATTAGCTAGTGTGTGATGTTTGTTCACTGATATTTGCTCATGTTTCGTGGGAAGAAAAGTTCAGGAAGAATTGACTTTTAAGGGACATTCAACTTTGTTTTATTTGTCGTAAAACTTTTTTCCTGTAGAATTATTGACGCACTTTTCAAACTGGGAAATAAATTATTCAAACCTGGAATTAAATATTAAAACCTGGAATTAAATATTAAAACCTGAAATTAAATATTTAAACCGGGAAATAAGTATTAAAACTGGGAATGAAATTTTCAAACCTGGAATTAAATGTTAAAATTAAAATGTTTATTTCCCAGTTTTTCCACAGGAAGTAATTCATTTTTCAGCAAAAAAGTTAATTCATAAATAAAATAAACTGAATGTCCCTAATAAGCTTCTCTATTTTTTCCATTTATTTCCAATATTTCAAGTGGAGGCCGCTGCCGTTGCCTGTGCCATTTCCTCACGAATAACGCGCAGGCCTAATAGGCCTACTCATGATTTTCACGCGGCACTCCCTGAATAACGCGTAACGCCTAGCCACCGTCAACTCTGCAACAACGAACCCGCGCTGCAAGGGTCTACGTTCTGGTCCGCACAGGGCCGTGAAGGTCTGATTGGCGTGGCCGGTCAGCCAGCATCCTGAGTCATTTGGCGAAAGATTGTGGTTAGTGGCTAGAATTAGGAATGGGATTTTTGCAAACTCTGGGAAGTGAGAACAGTATAATCCAGAAGGGACGCACTCCCGACCCCCGTGCTGTTTGGTGAAATGAAAGCCGGTGACATTTACTGTTGATTCGATGTGCAATCTGGAAATTGATTTGGTTTAGCGGATAATTGTCTTTGAATTGATATTGCATATAAGATGTTCACGTCGACCCGTTTATAAACACCGAAATTCTGATACAAACAGATATTGTGTGTAAACTTCAACTTGGTAAGTGTTGCATTTATGATCATAACTTACACTTCATGCAGTATTTGTGGTTGTTATTGTTATTGTTTGATACATGGGGACTGGATACATGTGCAGATGTATGTTGCCGTTTTGTGACAGCCACCCAGCAGAAAGAATTGCCTTGTAAAACTAACGATCGTATGTCGTGCAGAATAAATTGGTAGCGGTCGTTTATGCTGACGAACTTCTGTAATGAAACGATACATCACTATTGCTCATTGAAGATGGACATATCACCCGTGTATTTAGAAAAAAGAGGATCGCATATTTCGCGGGTGAAATCTGCGACAGTCCGGGAATTAGAACCCGACTACGATATCATCAAGTGTGAATTTCCCTATCTACAACTGAACATTTTTTTTTTATCTTGTACATTTATAATTCGGAACTGGTTTGTTGGGACAATACATGTCGTGCAATAGCGTGCATTACCGCGCGTCATCCACAGGCTGATGATAGGCTGGTGATATAGGATATCTCCTATATTTTCCATGATGATATCCGACTACAGCTCGACATCACCGACATAACTGATTTGTTACGTAATCATGTGCATTAATTTTATTGTCCTTTTTGGCGGAGATCAAACGGCATTCTAAAAGACATTTTCTACTGAAGTTTATTAGGGACATTAACTTTTTCTATTTACGAATTAACTTTTTTCTGAAGAATTATTTTCTACCTGGGAAATAAATATTTATGACCCGGAATCATATATTAAACCTGGAATTGAGTATTGAAACTTGGTACTAAATTTTCAAACCTGGAAATAAATGTTATAACCTGGTATTGTACCAAAGTGTGACGTCATGAATACGTAAAGAGCCAGGCGCTGGTTGTAAACAAAAAAAAAAACACGTGCTCGGACTGACGTAGTGAAACCAAGGATCCTCTATAATAGGATATCCAACTCGGCCTAAAAAGGCGTGATTACGTAATATTACGTAATTCTGATTTGAGCGTGTTGAAACGGTGCACTGAGTGGGGGTACGGCCTAAATTTCTTCAACAATATTCAGCATTCGCGTTACCGATCATGTGGTATTGGGGTCGGGATTTGTGAGTGTCCGTTTATATGTTTGTGTGTGAATCGAAGGCTGTAACTCGAACGGGTTTAATCCAATCGTCTTTAAATTTGAGCAATGGGAGAAATAACCTCTCGGCTTGAAAATATTCAGTTTCCATGGAAATCGGTTGATTTTTGTTGCCATGGCAACCGTTCAAAGTCCTGAAATGCCATTTTATTGCCACCGAAAACGCCTGTAGAACCGACCCACTCATGGTGACAATAAAATTGGCGCCTCATTAAGAAAAAAAACCCACATAATAGAGAGCAAGTTCTGATGTAACTCTGGTGGTATTTTTCAGGTGAAAGATAGATTCATTTCAGAGTTATGGGACAGAACATTTACCTCCAAATTTAGTGAAAGTTGAGTATTGCAATGATATTAGAATGGTTCTCATACCGACAGTTTTCATCGGATTTCCTTGGAAACGGGATATTTCCGAGGTAATGGATGATGCTTCTCTATCCTGAATTTTTGAAAAGATGTAATGGTAACTTTTTTAATTATTGACGTGGATGTGCTCAGAAACACGCATACAGACATGCACGTGCTTGGACCACATCAAAAATATTTTCGCGAGCGGGAAAAGAGACAAACTGTGGATGACAATGAGGCTCCACCCCACACGCGTGCCCTCCCAGATCACTGAGCTCAATCCCAGGGCCCGATTCTGTATGTTCTCACTATGAGTGAACTGATAAGCAGTATGAAAAACTAAATTTCGAGCACCTGTCACCGTTTTGACACGCTCAAATGAAATTTCGTCATTTTACGTAATCACGTATTTTACGTCCACATTGAGCAGAGTTGGACATCCTATTATAGACGATCCTTGGTGAAACTGCATTCACGGTAATGGTGTTGTCTTTTCTCCCTGATTTTAACCAGCGATCTGAGCGTGACAGCTGTTCTTTTTACTGGCCCCACAAGACCACAAAGAGGAGAAATTATCGGTCAAAATAATTCGGCGACTACCATCTTCGAAATGTACTAATTAACAAGGGTTTTGCGGTTGTCGGCCGACCGGACCAAGCAACGCCGGCTGCGTATTGATCGAGCGTTGCTATGGGTCCGGGAAAATAATTGTTGGTGTGCCTATATATGGGTCATAATACGCTAAAGGGGACCAAAAGTGTGACATGCTAACCCCAAAATAAAATGAATGTATTGGTGTTGAAATTGTTTTAATATGTCAGTTTTATGGAATAATTTTCCGAATATGACATCGAAAAGATAATGGATATTATACAGAACGTAGAATTTAACTTTGAAATATAGATACCAAAAGTAACGGGCGTGATTTTGACATCAATGTTTTCCCTCTATTTACTTAAATAATATGCTGTTTCAATTGTACTAATTACAGGAGCGTCGAAGATAAAATTAGCACGAACTCCTCCAGTGATTTCCATACATCTGGAGTGTAATCTGTCACAGTTACACTCTTCGAAATGAGTGCGTGACAACAGGTCAATTGAACCAATGCAAATCTTTTGTTTATACGGTGAAAATTAAAGAATCAGAGCACTTTCAACTGAATCTATTCCACCATCTTGAAAATCAACATTATTAAATGCAAATATTCGCTTACCATACAGTATTATTAGGATTTATTACATATTTCCTTAACTTGGGCTTCACTGTGACGTTTGACATGAGACAACGGTCGTGATGATTCGGCCGTGACGTTTGACATAAGGCATAACGGTCGTGATGATTCGGCCGTGACGTTTGACATAAGTCATAACGGTCGTGATGATTCAGCCGTGACGTTTGACCATGTCATTATAATGTTCAGGACTAATATATAATTTGTCACTTACTAGTGATACAACACAGCAGTCGTGATCCTCCAATGATGATGTTGTATTTGACAATAATATGTACCTGGGTAAAGATATCAATGATAATCACCTGAGCACATTTGTAGAGAGATTCATGTCACTTGAACGTGTTTTGGTGGCAATATTGGAATGATCAGCAGACTGCTAACACATACAGTAATACATGGTCCATGAATATTATTTTATGACTAGTTTGGTATCATTTATAATAAGATTGCTGTATAGCAAAATATATTAACGAAGATGAGTACTTATCACACTAATTTATTAGGTAAGAGAAATCACTCATGCAATCTTGAAAATTTTATTTCAATAAACACACAAAATACCGGTGGGTGATGACCTCAAAACTTGTAAACTTTACGACCTCAAAACTTATTAAGGAAGCTCAAAGGTGATATCAGAGTGGAGATTACTACAGTATGTAAAACTGTAAAACACAAATTGTCTATATCCAGGTCACTCTGCTGGTAAAATTCAATATGTGAAATCGCGTGAAATCGCTCGGTTCACTTATGTGTACAAAGTCTTGAACGATATGTCTTACATATCTGACCGACAAATATAATCCACGCATTCCTCCGCTTGACCAGCGGAACCAACTTCGATCCCAAGGACTGAGAAATATGAGATGCAAAACTGAACGATTACTAGTAAGACGCTCATTCGTTACTCGATTCGTGATTAGAACGTTCTGTCCGAATCTATTGCAGATAAATCCATCTATCAGCTGTGAACAAAAGCACTCCAGTGTGGTACCGCCAAGGGAAAATAATGGGAAAACAAGCTCACCACAAGATTACGTCTCAATACCAGAATGCTTTTCCAGAAATCTCACACCAACTCCTCAATGTTCTTATGGTCACCCATTTGAGGACCGCATCCACTATCTAATTGACTGCCCTAATTATACACTCGAAAGGTCCAAACTTCTTGGAGCGATTCGTGACATAATCGGGTCAAACACCAATATTCATCTCCTACCATGTTTAGTCAATAAATATTTTGCTAGCGTGTTTGCTACATGAAAATCCTGAGCTACTTAAGTGTAATGGATAATATTCGAATTGTTTCCTGTGGACTATGTGATCAGAACGGAACGATTCTCCTAAAACATTTACCTTCCCTTAAACAATGCCAGACAACAACCTGTATCACCAACAATATGTGTGTTTTAACAAATTACTAACTCACCATTGAATCTAAAACCCAGTCCATCCCATTGTAAATTATGTAATATGTTGTGGAGCGCCCCTCGATTAGCGACAGCTTTTGGGAAATCAAATGTAAATAAATATGTTTCAACTAAACTATAAATATAGTTTGATACTATAAATGTAGTTTTAAATATAAATGTATTTTGATTTAGTTTTCAAATAGACATTAAGGTAGTGCTTGAAATCTGAGAATATATGTTATGGTTAGGCGACTAACGTAACAGTATGTAGTAATCGTCGCATATTTCAAACCGGCTCTTCTCAGGAATCAACCAGAATTACGGCTTGATTTTACTACCGCAATATGAAGTACATGTAGGTGACAATTCGGCTCGTGTTTGTCTATGTGCGAAGCCTGTTTAATACTTAAAGCCTGTATTTCGAAAGCTCACTTACACTCACACTCATGGAGTCTCACCACAAACTTATTGAGTCTCACCTCATCCTCATTGAGTGTAAGGTCGGTCTCAGTGAGTAGAAGGTCGACCTCACCCTTCAAGCGTTCACAGACGTCACTCAAACTTAATTGAGTGAACGATTTTCAGTAAAGCTTGAAGAAAAGGTACACCTGCCTTGAGCCTTCCTCACTTTGGTTGTTTTTGTACAATCCGGGCTGATAGGTGATCAAACAAACGTACATATTTTAGAAGATGATGATAGTAATTGGAGAAGAGATACGGTTAGCGACGAGCAGTTCCGGATGCGGTGTAAGGTAACAAACGGCACCTTTCAGGGGCTGTTGGAACTCGTATCTACAGCCAATCAGCCACATAATTAGCGTGGAAATCCAATTCCAGCAGACACAATTGTTGCTAACGCCTTGTTTCCATGCTACATGTACCTTTCAATTTTGAAATAGCTGTGATTTTTTTGTTGATACAATGATGTGTTTCACCTTAAAGATAAGGCTGGACAGATGAGAATATATATGTTGCAATTAACTTCCGAGTGGAACATCAGTTTATTATGACAACATCCATTAATTGAGTTACGAATGCTGAAATTAGATAATCTGTATTTTGGTGGGCCATTTGGGAAATTGACACCTTCCATATTATATAGAGTGTCTGGTTGGCTTCTTCGTGTAACAAAACAAAGGGATAGAAATCTTATTTGTCAACCGGTATTGAGGCATTTTATCACCAGTCCGACGTGGTCGCCATTTTGTCCTGTCCTTTCCGTTCACAGGTTCAGATAAACGTTTAATCTGTCACACAAAAGAATATCAATGATACCAGTAGTTCAGCACCACCATACAAAAATAATCAATCACACAACGTGACGATGTCAAAATATGTCAAAACATCACGACCATTCTGATGTCCAAAATGTATGATAAATGACAGACTTTGAGTGCATGTCCATACGTCACGACCGATATAACATATGGACAGACCACATCACAGACGTTCCTTTGGACATTATATCGCCAGGTTGCAATTTAAGTTTTCGACGTTGAACTCATGTTCTTTGAGATGTTCTGTTTAAGGCAGATCAGATACCTATAACGGGTATGTACGATACTATTTCATGGATAGTGATCGGACGTGATGAACTCATGTCCATGCATGACGCCCGTGCACGTCTATACATCACGCCCGTTTCAGCCATTATATACGGGCGTTACGTTGGACAAGTCAAACATCATGACCGTTATTCGGTGGTTTGGTCAAGGCGTCACGACCGATATAACACACATGGACAGACCACATGTTCAGAGTGTTCTATATGACCTTATATTATCGACATTCCTTGCAAAATCATTCACGTTAACCGATTTTTCTGAGATTTCAATCTACAAGACTTATCGAATAATGATCTTGGGTATTACGGCCACAATTTTGTCAAAATAGATCGGTCGTGATGAAAGATATGGGCGTGATGAAAGCAAATCGCTGTGGACGGAAACATTACAAAATTGACACGGAAAGACATTTTGGCTGATTCACCAAAACTGGTGACGTCACGGCAATATTGATGAAGTGAACATGGTCATATACAACAAAAATACATCAGGACCGCTAACAACTTTCGAAAATCGCACCTGAATGTCAGAAAAAACGGGCGTGATTCATTGACGGAATTGTCGATAGTTACATATAAAACATAAAATGTGTTATTTATGTTGTGTGTATGTATTTCCAAATGTCTTAACGCAAAACAGGATATAAAAACCAGTTTTATAGTTGTGTGACATGATATAATCATGCTTTTGGGGGGGCACCAATAGTTGTTGAAGTTCCCATACCTGATTGACGGACAACGTGACGACCGATATAGTTGTAATTTTTATTAAATATCAGGATATTCTAGTTGCTGAATGACAAATATGGATGAATAAATACATTCTCCATAAAACATTAGTTATATTCCCTTTTTTAAATTAAGGACATATATTAATCATAATGGTTTGTGGAGGTTTCAAATGCACGTGTATACCGTATGTCACAATTAATGTCCCCGAAATCCGACACATCAAAGTACTTCAATGTAGTTACAAAATCTTTTTTCCATCAAATGTTATTAAGATTAAGGACAGTATGTCTTGATATCATTACCTAATCGATGCAAAAAAAATCGTTTTATTATATTCAAGTGTCTCAAAGTTAGAATCCTATAAACTTGAAGTACCCAGTGTGGTACGCATTAGCGTATTTTGACCCATATGCACAAGTACCAGCTATGTTATGCCCTTATTGATAAATTATGTAGATTAAATTATCATATCATGAATAAACCCCAGCACTTAGCACGGATCTACTATAATGACCTAAAGATAATTGCTGTCAGCTGCTTCGGTTCCAGCTGACAGCAAACCAAGTTTGGTTTGAAGTAGAACTTCAATCCCGTCTTCTTGTTCCATTCAGATTTACATGTAAAATTTCACATGTAAAGTTTTACATGTAAAACCACATGTAAAACCACACAAAAGTGAGATCATTCCACAGTGGAGTCCGGTTAATGATATTTCCTATATATGTTACCCCTCATTATAGGCATATCTTCTATATATCTACTCCAGTGATTATAGACTGCTCATGGAAATATAGGGGACTGCTGAACTATTAACTGTGAACCAGCAGGCCTACTAACTTTCTTTCAAATATCAATTTTAAATGTTTTACAGCTAACTGCTCATGAATAAATCCATGTCAATATTTGAACATTGTATGACTCAATAAACGGAGAAAAATAAAGCCTGTGAATTAGGCCTACATAATACAAGTCATGACGAGTCATGTTGATTGATCACCTAATAGTAAAAGTTTCTGTGTTTTTATTTGTACTAGTTTTGTCCTCCTTATTTACACGCAATATGAAATATAATAACAAAAATCTACCTTTAGTATTTTAACATTCAAAGTTCGCATTTGAAAGACTATATCTAATTGAACTTGTTGTCAAAATAATATATTTCTCGAATACTTTACTCCGATACACTCGTCAAATCCATATATAGACTTCCAAACACAAAACTACCACATTGGAGGTGGTGCGATTGTCATCAAAATAAAGCCACCGACATAGGTTTAAAGGAATATTATACCAGTAGGATCAAATTGATTATGTATGAATATGTAAGGCTTAAACTCCTATAAAACTACTACAATAAAGAAATAAAACTATAAAATCAAAATGATTATGTATGAATATGTAAGGCTTAAATTCCTAAAAAATACTACAATAAAGAAATAAAAATATAAAATCAAAATGATTATGTATGAATATGTAAGGCTTAAACTCCTACAAAACTACTACAATGAAGAAATAAAACTATAAAATCAAAATCATTATGTATGACTATGTATGGCTTAACTAGGCCTACTACAAAACTACTACAATTATGTAGTAGGCCTTTATGCGCAAATGTTATTTGGGCGACACTATAACCACTGTAGGAAATAAACGAGACATTGACATGATGTGAAACCATTGGGGTTAACTCCAGATCAGGCGTCCGATGACTGATACGCAGAAATGAGAAAATATAGGCCTGGCTGATCATACTATTTGTAATTCCTATGATTTCTGTCAAATGAAAACAAAACAAAACAAATGTAATCAAACAAATTATAGCATACTAATTTTTTGAATAGCATCCTACTAGCACAGTTTTATATTTAATTTCGTGTGCATATATACGATGTCCATGCAGGACGAACAAATCCCTGATTCGTAGTACCTGACTAGTAGTCCCTGAACGAGTACGCCCATCAAAAATAGCAAGGTGTTCATAAAATTCAGTACCGTTTTCAAATTGGCCAAAATTTAATATTCGTGAAACTTATCTTGGTCAATAATGTATGAATAGACAACGATATATGCCCATACGAGAAGTGTGAAACTTTGAGTAGTGTCGGAATAGTTATAAACACCGAAATATCAATGTTGTAGTCGGTGGTTTTGAACTCGGAAGCCAATCAGACTGTTACACATTGCCAACGATCAATACCACGGCTCTCAACATTCCGCACCCTGTGAGCGAAATATTAGCTCGTTGTGGGACAGCGAAAAATAAATGCATACGATTGTAATAAGTAAAGATGCAGTCAGAAAATGAAACGAAACGAATGTGCTAATTTTCCTGCTCCAAAACAAGGAAAAATAGGCACGGACTTACACAAGATACAGTATAAGCGTAAGAAGTGAGCGATAGCTCCGCAGTAGGGACAAGAGTGATAACCCGGTTGACGGAATGCACACCATAGTGATGTATATATATATATTATCAAATCCCGCCGATACGCTGATATTCATGTAAATCGGCGATAATGACGAAAAAAATGCTCACTTCAACAAAAAAAAATCGTCAGATTATAATAATTAACTGAATTATTCACGTTCAACTCTGTAGAACACACGTTCAAAGTATTTTCTCTTAGAAGCCAGGTTTTTCTCCAGTCTAAGAGTATTCACCCATGGGATTCTCAGAGAGCGTTTAAGAAGTATCCCCTGCGGGGAGACAACAACACGGTATTTACCAAATTTTGCTAACTGATGTCTGCATCTAATGAATGGTTTACATGTAATGATTACCATATCAATCTCGGATTATGAATGAATAATGAATGCAAATAGGGTTTCACACTCACGCCCATGCCCACTGCTTTTGCTGTCACCTTTCAGTGTCTCGGTGAATTTAGAATTGGGATTCAACAGTAGCACCACAACTATTGTTCACCTTCTCAACTACATTATATTGGCCTCACCCAGGGTTCCGAATGCGTCTTGTTTGAGCAGTAGTTTGTGCACTTTTATACTCGGATTTTTCTAACTCGTTTACAACGTTTTTCGCTGATATTTTTTGTGATGCTAAACGCTATCGTTCTATAACTTGGCATACTTCACCTGGGAGTCAAACGGCAATTTTCTACCAAATTTCAGACAGCTAACGCGAGAATTGAAAAAGTTGGCAATCCCAAAATTGTCCGATAACCTATCTTAACCCTTGGGCGAATTTTCTCAAAGCTGCTCAGATCGCCCAATTCGCCCATTTTTGTTTCAAAACATGCTAATCGGGGTCCTTGACATTGTTTATAAAGATGGAGTGCCTCGAATCGATAGATAGGCCCAAAATTATGGCTCGAAAGGCCCTGAAAGGCCTAAAATTCAGTTTTTGGTTGTTTCTTGTTTCAAAACACGCTAACTGGGGTGATTGACAATGTGTATGGAAATGGATTGCCTTGAATTGCTTAAATGACCCGATATGTGGGCTCGAAAGGTCCCAAGAGATCTGATAAGCACAAATTGTCCAATAAAAGATATAAGGCAAAAACGCTTGCACATAGGGCTTGGGTTTGTATTATAAGCATATAGGAAGGCATATTTGGTGCATCTTTTGGTGACCTTGAGGTTGATCTCAGACGACCTCTAAGGCTAAATCTCGAGTCACGGAGACCTAAAATGTATACATTGACCTTTTAATATCATATTTGAATATGCAGTCTACATAGGTACACACACAAAAAAAGACAAAAATTCTCCATGTCCGATGCTGAGATTTTGAACATTGATCTACGATGTTGTTCAATCAACAAAATTATTGGAACATATCTGATAAGACTTCTGGTACATAATAAGATTGTACATGTATGTAGTAAGTTGAATTGTCGAATTTCATCATTCGAATTTCATCATGATTTATGATAGTTACACTGATCAGCAGGTCATAAACTTTAGACATAGACTATCTATATACTCACTCATTCATTTGTTATTGTTTTCTTTAAAGGTCATATTCATCGATCCCTGTTCCACTGGCTACTTCGGTTGTTAACAGAATGTCTTGGAATGTACACTCGACATTCAGTATTACCAGTCCATGGAAAAGACCCAAACATGAAACATAAAAGGGCCTGCTAAGTTCGCACTCCGTACCGTAAAACCCTACAGACGTCTGTAGGGTTATACCAAGATGGCGGAAGGTTTGTAGCTTCGATTTGTTTCAGGCTATTTCGAGGGAATTTAATTACCTTTGATACGAAATGAGTTATTCCTTCCAAGAAGCATTAGTGTGTCTGAGGCCGTGTCTGTTTGTTGAGAAGTGTTTTATTTCGGGGGATTTCTCGATCTCCAGATTCGAGCATGTATAACCCTACCATTTGTTGTCTATAACCCTACTGATACTATGGCCGTGAACAGATATAACCCTACCTACCGAAACATGTGACAGTTAAGAATCAATTAAATCCTAGATTTTATCCGCAAGAAACGAACACTTCAGTTGTACAGTAATTGTGATACCATTTATTTTGACCATCTGACAATTTGGCAGACATTATGAATTATAAAAATCTGATGGTGCAAACAACAGTTTCAAGTTTGAATGTATATAATGTAGGCCTACATATACTCAGACCACCTCTGAGTTGTACCATGATATACTTTTATATAAACTATAATGTATTTTGGAGGTGCTTTCATAGGACAACTGTGATTCATCTCATGATTTACACCAAAGCAGGAATATATAAGTATATTAGAATGATGATTTATGAAAATATCGTCACAGAAAAGTTATACTATTCAAATTGCAAGATGAGCATGGCCGGTCTGAGGGCTTGGGGGAAAGAAAATGTGTAAAATTGTTGTCTCTCATATCTCTTCTGATGTGTACAATCCTGGCGCGTCTCAGTTAAGTACAGACATGGCAATATTAGAGGCATACCGTATTGGTCCTAATAGTGGTACTCGCCCTAATAGCAGAGCGTCCCCTTTTTTGCCCAAAAATGTTCGATTTTTGTAACCTTATAATTCACTTCATATCTTTCTAATAACGAATGAATAAGATCTTGGAGTGTTCCAATCCACACATTCATGTAATTTGAATCATAATGAAGGGGATTGAAAGCTATAGGTAAATTATTCAGTGTTACTCTTACATTTCACTTCACGTTTGACCTCATTTTTGCGCGCGCTGCTGCAGGGGGTCTTGCTTTGGCTCGCCGTGCTACTATTATAGGAAGAACACGATTTTGTTGCTTCTGTTACTATACCTACATATAGATGTTGTTATAATATTATTATTTTGGAATATTGTTATATTATATATTATTTTATTATTATATTATATGACATTTATGTGTGTTTGAAAAAAATTGGCGTCATACCGCCTGATAGAAACATAACCACAATATTATAAAGTAGATCTAAAAACATATATGGCATCCTTCTGTTTCATCGTGTTATTATTTTGGTTGGAATCACACTTATACATGCTATAAAATGAGAAAATTTAAGACGCAAAAAAATAATTGTGTCTATTCTTCTTTTGAAATTCTCCATCGGTAGGGTTATACGCTTTGATTGTTTGGGTTATAATGCCGGAGAGCTGTGTCGTTAGGGTTATACACACGCATATATTCTTCTCCCTCTTACCCACCTCTGACAGATTCAAGACATAACCCGGCCACGCATTATCCTTCAGTTAACATCATGGAGCTTCGACACAACACTAGTTATGTGAATACCGTGCCAAAAGCGCTGCAATACACACACATTTCGTGGAAGCGACGTACCTTCCGCCATCTTGCTATAACCCTACAAATATCTGTAGGGTTATACGGTTCAGATCGAGTGTGAAGTTGCTCTGCCATGTTTTCTAAAACTTGGTTTTATGCTTGTCCTATCTACTACTACTACTACTACCCTGTTTCCAATTATCTCAAACCCGTCCTATCGTTCCTATGGTCCGATAACCTATTGGCGTGGCGTTGCGTCCGTCGTCGGCAGTAGTTAACACTGCCGGCATCGTCCGTCCATATTTCTATCTTTAAAGTTTCCGGATCAATTTTTCTGAAATTTTGCACAGAAATGCCTAAAAATAATTCAAAAAGGTTTTTTTTTTATTTGTTATTTCCGCATTTTTTCCAAAATGGCGGCCGTTTTCGACAACAAAAACGGCCGATTTCTGACTCAAAAACTGTTCGTACAGTTTTGAGATTTTTGTTTCAAAAGATTGCCCTTATATACCTCTGTGATGTGTATAAGTTTCGTTGCCCCTGAATCACCGATCTGTGTGTGGCGGCCATTTTCATTTTCTCGACGGGTCCAAAACGGGACTTTCCTATGTTAAATACTCCATGCTTTTTAATGGGACACATTTTGCGTAATATCTCACCTAATATTGAGATTAGAGACTAAGAAACAATTGTGGACACATAGGAAATGATATAGTCCGAATATTCGGATGACCTTGAATTTTACCTCTGACCTCATTTTCAATGTCAGAGCACAAAATGGCTAATATCTCCCTTATTATCGACTTTACAGCTTAGGAATCAATTGTGCACATATAAGGAATGATATATGCTGAATATTCTCCTGACCTTGAATTTGGCCTTTGACCTCATTTTCAAGTTCAGGCACAAAATGGCCAATATCTCGCTTATTATTCACTTCACAGCTTGGGAGTCAATTGTGGACGTAAAGGAAATGACATATGCTGAATATTTATATGACCTTCAATTTGATCTTCGACTTGATTTTCAAGTCAGAGCAAAAATGGCTAGTATGTTGCTTATTATCGACTTTACAACTTGAGAATCAATTGTGGTGATATGGGAAATTATATATGCCGAATATTGTCATGACCTTGATTTTGACCTTTGACTTCATTCTCAAAGTCAGAGCACAGAATGGCCGATATCTCGCTTATTATCGACTTTAGAGCTTAGGAATCAATTGTGGACATATAGGAAATGATACATGCTGAATAATTGGCGTGACCTTGAATTTGACCTTTGACCTCATTTCCAGGTCTCACAGTTTGTTTTTCCTGGAATTAACAAATATTTTTTATATAGTTTTTATACTATTGAATATACTATGAATTATCGATTTATTTTTTCGGAGTTAACAATTAATTTTTATAGATTTACCCATTTAATTTTTTTAATTATCCATTTCATTTCAGGGATTATCAATTCAATTCTTCGGAATTTACAATTTATTTTTCAGAATACCTAATTTTCTTAATTGTCCATTGAATATCAGGAATTGTACATTCAATTTTACGAAAGAACAATTTATTTTTGGATTTACCTCATTTATTTTCTTAACTATCCATGTATTTTCAGGAAGTATCAATTAAGTTTTAAGAAATACAACCTTTAATTTTTAGGTTACGGACCTTTGTAACATGGCGTTGCGTCCATCGACCGTCGTTTAACCTTTAATTTTTAGGTTACAGGACCTTTGGTCCGATAACCTATTGGCATGGCGTTGCGTCCATCGACCGTCGTCCGTCGTTCGTCTACATTTTTATCTTTAAAGTCTACGATCGAATCTTTCTGAAATTTTGCACAAAAATGCCTAAAAATATTTCGAGAGGGTGGTATTTTTTAGTTTTTTCTTTTTCGCAATTTTTTCAAAATGGCGGCCATTTTTGACGAAAAACGGCCAATTTTGGACTTTGACGGTTGTTTTCTCGAAATCTGTTCGGTAACCTTTTTTCTTATTGATGCATAACACTCCTCATATGTGCCCCTGTGACGTGTATAAGTTTCGTTGTCCTTGAATCGGCCCAAACTCGGCCAAAATAGGACTTTCCCATGTTAAATTCTCCTATGCTTTATAATGGGACACATTATGTTTAATATCTTACTTACTAATGAGATTAGAGACTAGAAATCAATTATGAAGATATTGGAAATGATATATTCTGAAAGTTGTCATGACCTTGAATTCGACCTTTGACCTCATTTTCAAGGTTACAGGACAAAAAGGCTAATATCTCGCTTATTATCGACTTCACAGCTTAGGAATCAATTGTGAACATATAGGAAATGATATATTCTGAATATTCTGATGACCTTGAATTTGACCTTTGACCTAATTTTCAAGGTCACAGGACAAAATCGGTAATATCTCGCTTATTATCGACTTTACAGCGTAGGAGTCACTTGTGAACATATAGGAAATGATATATTCTGAATATGACCTTGAAATTGACCTTTGACCTAATTTTCAAGGTCACAGGACAAAATGGCTTATATCTCGCATATTATCGACTTCACAGATTAGGAATCAATTATGAACATATAGGAAATTATATATACAGATTATTCTCATGACCTTGAATTTGACATTTGATCTAAATTTCAAGGTCACAGGAC
The DNA here is from genome assembly GCA_949152475.1 of Terebella lapidaria. NCBI lineage: Eukaryota > Metazoa > Annelida > Polychaeta > Terebellida > Terebellidae > Terebella > Terebella lapidaria. The sequence goes on along the minus strand of OX424564.1, from coordinate 33,626,116 downwards.
AAAATGACTGATATCTCACTTATTATCGATTTTACAGCTTAGGAATCAATTCTGAACATATAGAAAATAATATATGCTTAATATTGCCATGAACTTGATTTCGACCTTTGACCTCATTTTCAAGGTCAAAGGACAAAATGGCTGATAACTTGCTCCTCTATTGACTTTATTGCTTGGGAACCAATTGTGGACATAGAGAAAAAGATATACACTTAATATTTTGATGACCTTGAATTTGACCTTGAACTTATCTCAAGGTCAGAGCACAAAATGGCTAATATCTTGCGTGCTATCGACTTTACAGCTTAGGAATCTTTAGTGAATATATAGGAAACGATATATATGCTGAATGTGTTGATGACTTTGACTTTGACCTTTAACCTCATTTTCAAGGTCAGAGAACAAAATGGCTAATATCTAGTTTATAAGCGACTTTACAGCTTAGGAATTCATTGCGAACATAGAGGAAATGATATGCTGAATATTCTCATAACCTTGAACTTCACCTTTGACCTCATTTTCAGATCAGATCATAAAATGGTTAATATCTCACTTATTATCGACTTTGCAGCTTAGGAATCAATTGTGGACATACTAGAAATGATATATGCTGAACATCCTTGTGACCTTGAATTGACCAATGACCTTATTTTCAAGGTCACTAGACAAAAGGCTAATACCTAAAATAGATATTGTCCGGTAACATTTCTTAGCCCTTGGGCTAATTTTATGGCTTTACCTAATTTAGTTTCTGATTCATCCATTTACTTTCAGAAAGTATCGATTTAATTTTGGAAATTAACAAATGTACTTTTTGAAATTATCCATTTGGGTTTTGGGATCATCAGTTTATTTTGGGGGGGGGGGGGGGGGATGAACAATTTGTGCGCAACATGTCACGTGACTGATTGCAACATACCGTACTCCTCTAGTTCAGCCCAATAACATAGTTAAGTGCTAGTCCCTTCCTGAGGCGACAACAGATTTCGCCTGACACCCTGTCACAGTGGGTCAGGAATTGTGAAATTATTTCAGAACAAAACATATTTTGAATGCATGAAATACACACTGTATATCATTTTTCTCCTCTCTCAGTTGTTTCCAACGATTTATTTCACTCAATTTTGAGTTAATTCCATACTTTGTCACTTGACAGCTGTTTGTTTACGTTTTCATCATGGTGCAGTTTTGTCTTGCTACTTGATATTCCCCTCGAATTAGCCAATCAGGGAGCATCATGTAATCAGCTGATGATGTGTGTGATGTCATAATCCGGGAAATATTCCCCTTTGGGACTTTTGGCGCCAAATTTTAGATTGAAAGATTTTAGCCTGTGGTTGAATAGGGCCCTGCCCGTGAATAGTGCTAGTACTCCTCTGCATAATAGCGCATACTTTTTTCGGCGCAGGTGAAATTACAATTCTACCTCACATAATTAGCGCATGAAAGTCTGGTGCGTGCTGGCTTCGTTTTAAACACCAGCCTTCCATGTATACGTCGAATGCTTTTCGTTACATAGTGTAGCGACTTTGTTTGTTGTATTTATGTTTTTTAAAATCTTTCCGTCTGTTTTCCTCGGTTGTACCTCTCGTGCTCGTTTCCAAACCCCAGTGACAATATATTTTGGAGAAATGCAAAACTGTCGAAAATCTATTCACAGTGCACAGAATTTTTTAACCCTTTCACTGCCGGAGGCGACTTTAGTCGACAGGGGGATTCACTGCCGGAGGCGACTTTAGTCGACAGGGGGATTCACTGCCGGAGGCGACTTTAGTCGACCAAAATTAGGGGAAATCAGGGCAATTTGAAACATGATAAATTAACATTAAATTATTGTCCCAATAGTGAAATTTTTTAATTTAAATTCTATACATCGTACTTAGAAAAAACCCACTTTATATTTTATTATGATGGAAACTGTTTCACAATAAATATGTAATTTTAATATAAACTTCATAATTTCTTCAAAATAACTTGGCAATGGAATACAAGGTCTGAAACAGTATTTGGAAGTGAAAGGGTTAACCAGCAAAGACGAGTAATGAACATACAAAATAGAAGCAATATTATCCACTTATGCTAAGTTACCAGACTCGTGTATACAATAGAATTACTGATCCACTGGGTCCAGGTTCAGACTAAGACCATGTAAACGGCCAATGTCTGTTCTAGCGTCCTGCTCCCTCCATCTTGTCCCCGTGTCCAGGCTCCGTGAGTCTTCCACTTGCAGAGGTGGTAGCTGGCAGTACCAGCTGCAGAGGCTTCGAGTCTACATGCACGTCTCGTGCAGAGGTAATCATCTGCAAATGTCTATCCTCGCGGAGGTAGCGTCTATGTGAGATAGTTCTTCGCGAAGGAGGTCCTCAACATCTGAAACAGCTTGTCTTATGAGCAGGTTCTACTGCGCGAAGGTGCAGCGAGCCCGTCTCCATAGACGTGCACCCCCTCCCCTCTGTCTGTCGGACCCGGCGCCATAAAATGCGCCCGGTTTCAAGTCAAGTCCAAGTTGATAGCCAGGGCCGAGCATCTTATGACAGTTCATCCTCATTGTGAGGAAATAACGTCCTAAAATGTTCTCAAATCCACAATTTTGTAGCTGCAAGAGAGCGTACCACTGAGTACAAACTGCAAAATTTTCTCGGGGGACTAACAGCGACCCCCCCCCCCCCCCAGACCGCACTTGTTTCGCTGGCTCCAGAAGTCTGCACCCCCCTCCCTAACGTTAGTCAAATTCTGGATCTGCCCCTGGCATGTGCTTGTAGGCACGGAAGTACGATATGCTGTCAATAGCTACGTGACATCTTGCGCACAAATTATTATTTCGGATAATTCTCGAAATTAAATGTGTAATTCAGAAAATAAATTAGGTAGTTCAAAAATATAATTATTAATTAGGCTTCGAGACTTTAAATGGATAATTAAAAATTTATTTTTAATTATTAAATGGATAATTAAAAATAAATTGAGTAATTCCAATATATAAATGCTCAATTCGAACGAACTAAATTGATCATTCATGAAATGAAATAGATAATTAAGAAAAGTCAATAGGTAATTAAAAAAAGGTTGATTCAAATGAATAAATTGATAATTCCTGAAATTAAATGGAGAATTCAGAAAATAATTTAGGTATTTTTAAAAAATAAATGGGTAATTCCCCCAACTAATGATTATTCTTGAAATTAAATAGATGATTCAGAAAAGTAATTAGGTAATTAAAAAAATAAAAGCTTAGTTCAAATAAATGAATTGATATTACCTGAAAATGAGTGGCTAAGTATAAAACAATATTAGATAATTCTGTAACATAAATTGTTAATTCCAGCAACTAAATTGACAATTCCAAAACATAAATGAATAATTCGAAAATTCAATAGATAATTCACAAATAAAATTGCTAATTTGGAAAGCTTAAATATGGCAGAAATCAGCCACCGTAGAAATGCTGATGATCAATTTCCTCGCTGAAATTAACAATTTATGTTTTGAATTATCTAACTATTTCTTTTACTTATCCATTTAATTCAAAGAATTATCAAAATATTCGTTTGAATCAACAATTTATTTTTTAGAAATACCTAATTATTTTCTGAAGTATCTATTGAATTTCAAGAATTATCAATTTAGGTTTTTGGTATTAACAATTTATATTTCGGAATTACATAATTAACTTTCTGGTTTATCCATTTAATTTCAAGAATTATCAATTGCTTTTTTGGAATTAACATTTTATTTTTGGTGTTTACCTAATTATTTTGTTTTAAATTATCTATTCAATTTCAGGAATTATCAATTTAATTTTTCGTAATTTTTGCTTTGACCAATCAATTTTCTGAACAATCCATTTATTTTAAGGAATTATTAATTTAGTTTTTCGAATTAGCAATTTATATCTTTTATTTTATTGATTTATTTTCTGAATTATCACACCGGGTCCAGCATGGTTATTCATTGTGGACGTTTCAGAAACCGTTGCCCACCCTCGCCTACTTTAGAAGTAGTAGAATCCAGAAAAATAATAAGGTTTTTTCAAAAAATAAAATAATTTAAAAAAAAATCAAACTAATAAATTGATAATTCGCGAAATTAAACGGATAAGTAAAAGGAAAAACTACATTATTCTAAAACATAAATTGTTAATTTCGAAAATTTAATAGGTAATTAGAAAAATTAAATTGCTAAATTTGATAACTTAAATATGACAACAATCAGCCACCGTACTTTTCGGCAAGGAACCTGATCATTCCTAAGTTAAATGGATAATTCGAGAACATAATACTAGTAGATAATTCAGAAAAATAAATTGCACGCCTAAGTGACTCCCGAAAAAACCTCTGTTGGAAATTGCCTGAATAAATTTTTCCGATTTTTCCCTCCAAAATAACCACCTCTTATATCCCGGCTTTCGGGGCTGCAACAAGGTCTTTCTGATGAGCTCTGGATGTTTTTATAAAGATTGGTCGAGGCAAAGAAAACGGCGAAAGAAAAAAAATCCAAGTATAACAAAATAAAAGAAAATGACACGAGACAATCAGAGATTGCAGACCCTCGCCTCTTGAGATTGAGTAACTAGAATTAAAGTTGATGACCCTTACATTCTCGACCTTGTTGATAATGGGGACTTTGGTCGTACGACCATTGGCCATATATTAATGGTCTGGAAATGGCCATAGAAAAATACAAAAGTCATGAGAGAAATAATCATTAATAAAAGTGGAGTTCTTGCGATTTGTCTATTTTTACCATATTTCCCTTTTCTAAACAGCAAAATTCCTATGTCGCCAGCACATGGCGTGTTTGTCGCACAACTCATACTCTATTCAAGAGCTAGTTGCAGATATTAGTCTTTGGGCCATTCTGAAAAAAAAAAGTTTCGTCGCCAAATCGGGCATATTAGGTTTCTTGGTGTCATTCTGTAGGTTTTTATATCAGGAAAAATATTAGACCGGGTAACCTTCTCTAAAAGTGTCCAAACAATGGAAAAAATGACTTTTTCCAAGATGGCCGCCGAGTCCGATCAAAAAGTTTTTTTTTTCTCTCTGCTTCTAGACGTGCTAGAAGTGTAATCTTAGTGTCCTTTCTTAGGTTTCGAGGGTTGAGGAATCCAATAAAACACATTCCAATAACAATTATGCATTATTTCAATTGCAAAAATGCACTTCGCCTGGTATTTGAACGTCAGAAATAGCTATTTGCGAAGGAAATCTGTTTTCTGTAGTTGCATTAAGAGTTTATTGTATCCCCTGAACAAAGTCAAGCAGATACTATGGATTTGCGATCATCGCGCCGCTACAAGTGCCGTACAGACTTCCTTGTGAACACTCCACAAGGTGCAAATCTGAACTGTTTCTGACATTATTCCATACGTATATGCCTTATAGCAGAAATCCATAAGAGATCCTCTTATGGGTTTCTGCTTAAAGTAACACCCCAAAACCTATCGATTTTGGTTGCCATGGCGACCAAGATGGCCGATTGGCGACACATTTCGTGACAAAATTAGCTGTTTCGACAAACATGGCTTGTGAAGGCTCCAAGGGTGGTACTTTTACAGGTATCACTAAAATATTGAAGAGGCATATTGAACAGTGACCAGACACAGAAACATTAAATAATTATAATTATAGTTAATGGAAAGACTTATTAAAACAAAGTTAATATCCAGCTCGAGGTCAGCGATCATTCCTTTTGGTTGCAATTAGGAAACATATCACACTGAATGTCCGTACAAGTATAGAGCTGATGGATTTGTTCAAAATATATACTATTATCGAATACATTAACTTGACTTTTATCAGTTAAGTCTATTATTGCCCACAATAAAAATAGTGAAGATGAGAACATTTTATTATATGACTAAATGTAGTAAGTCTTTTTTCCAGTATATATTTTATATCTGCAGTAATAATATTAATTAGTTAATATCACTAACTTATTACAACAGTTGAATCATATTCATTTTCAGTGAATGTAGATAAAGAAATCACTTGTATTGTTGGGAATTAGATAAGCTAAATTATCTGGTAAGAAATAATTTGGGGAATATTTCAGTAGTTGAAAGTATTATGCATGGCATAAAATTAGTTAAGGCTTGGAACTTTTATTGATGACATTGATGAAAGACACTGGGACAGCAGTGCTATTTTGATAAAAGATATTTTGTGTGAATTAACATAATATATTTTGGGCAACAGAAATGACAAGGCATCGCAGGGATATACCCATGTGGTCGTAGGCGACTGGAAAGCGTCCAGTTTTATGAACATCAAATACATATATTGTAACGGTTCTATGGTTGATATAGTAGTAGCAAATGTTCCTTGGGTTGAGGTTCGCTCCCCAACCTTGTATCGGATGCCTATGAGTTTGGCTCTTTGCCTCATCTCAGACTGCAGGGGTCGCTCGGTTGACTCTGGTTCTCAGACTGGAATGGCCGCTTGGCTGACTCTGGTTCTCCTTCTGGAATGGCCACTCGGCTGACTTTGGGTTCTCCATCTGGAATGGTCACTCGGCTGACTCTGGTCCTCCGGGTGCAAGGGTCATTCGGCCGCTCGACTGACTCTGGTTCTCCATCTGGAATGGTCACTCGGCTGACTCTGGTCCTCCGGGTGCAAGGGTCATTCGGCCGCTCGACTGACTCTGGTTCTCCATCTGGAATGGTCACTCGGCTGACTCTGGTTCTCTGGCTGCAGGGGTCGTTCAGCTTACTCTGGTTTTCCGGCTGGAATGGTTGCTCGGCTGACTATAGTTCTCCAGATGCAGGGTTGGCTTGGCTGATTCTGGTTCTCCGGGTGCAGGGGTCACTCGGCTGACTCTGGTTCTCCGTCAGATCTGGAATAGTCACTTGGCCGACTCTGGTTCTCTGGCTGTAGGGGTCGTTTGGCTGACTCTGGCTCTCCAGCTGGAATGCTCACTCGTCTGACTCTGATTCTCCAGCTGGAATGCTCACTCGGCAGACTCTTGTTCTTCCGCTGTAGTTCGGCTGCAGTTTGTCTCGAATGACTTCAGCACTGGCTTTGGGTTGTTTCGGGTGACGTCGGTTCCCTGGCTGCACGTGGTCTCGGGTGGTAGCGGGTTTGGTCTGCAGTCACTCCTCGCTTGCGCCAAGTAAGGATCGCCAATCATTCGGTTTTTTGTCCGCTTTCCTCATCGAGCTCTTCCTCTTTGTCTGGTTGTTCAGTTGATAGCTTGGGTTCTGAGCTATCTCTGTCGTTATTAGCTTTATTTTACCCAACTGGTCTACCAATCAATTCTACGTTCAACTTTGGTTGACTTTACTTCTTGAAATTCTCTAAGTTCGGTTTCATTCCGTCTGTTTACCCAAACACGGAGTCGGTTGGGCCGATTCAAAGATCAACTCTCGGCTTGATTTCAAGGTTTCTTGACGAATCACACATTCGGATGAAATTGTTGCAGATACATCTAGAGAGGAAGTTGCCTATGGTTGAACTCAACCACATGTGTTATATATGTTGTACAACAATTGCCAAATTTATTTGTTTCACATGTACAGAATTAAATATGAAGTAGAAAAACAAACAAGACAACCTTAGAAACGAATGTTCAGCAAGTAGATAGCATATGATCTATATGGCCATTGTTCAATTTTTCTGTATATAATTTGGATGTGCATAAACTGATATGTTAATGTTTTATTCATGGAATCGTTTTGTTCAAAATGGTACTACCTGGTAATGAATAACGCAGTTACATTTTAAACAGACTTCCTCCGCAAATCGCTATTTCTGACTTTCAAATACCAGTCAAAGTGTAGTTTTTCAATTGAAATAACGCATAAATGTTCTTGAAATGTATTTCATTGGATTCCTCAACCTTCAAAACCTAAGAAAGGACACTAAGATTACACTTCTAGCTTGTCTAGAAGCAGGGAAATAACAAAAACAAACTTTTTGATCGGACACGGTGGCCATCTTGGAAAAAGTCATTTTTTCCATTGTTTGGACACTTTTTGAGAAGGTTACCCGGTCTAATATTTTTCCTGACATGAAAACCTACAGAATGACACCAAGAAACCTAATATGCCCGATTTGGCGACGAAAACCTATTTTAGAGGTCTCCTGGAAAATGGCCTAAGGACTATATGAGGACATTGTTTATCGAAGCTCCCAGCTAGTCTCTAAACTGTTGCAACAAGGATATATGTTACCAAGACTGATACCTGCTTTCAAGAAATTTTATGGACGCCATCACAATCTGATTGATATGTGCCTTAAATCTGTCACTAGTATGCGGCCAGACCTTTTTGCATGGTAATATTCTGGAATTCATGACGGGTGCCACATGTGGGGCAGGAAATGCTCACTCTTTCCAGAACACCTGATTTCACCTACTCATGGCCATATAATGGGGTTCCATGAAGTTCCATACAAGTTTATCGATTTTGCCTGACCCTGGACCTTGACCTGACCTGAACTTGAGATCGGATAACGGACTTGGCGTTGTTCGCTCGGAATACTTTGTACTTGGGCTTTGTACTATTTTTTTGGTATTTATATTACTAAACTTCCAAAAATTGCTCTGAATTCTTGGTGTCTTTTACCATTAAAGCTGCTGCCTTCGAATGTATGAAATATTTTTTCCAAAACCAATTTTTTTGTTGAACACATCTAACGCAATATAACAAAAGGTGTGCTCAATGATTTTGGCGTTTAAAGTCCGTCCGAGTTGTCTTTTCATCCGTTTTAGTGCCCATTTTGTACCGGTTTTGTACACAAACAAACGAAGTGTATCCATCAAACCCGATTGTAAACAAATGCTCAAATCGTATATGCATATATGGTGTAGTTGTGAGGAAATAATCAGTGATATACCATGATGTGCGTGGAATTGTCAGTCTATCTCGCACTTCTATGCTTTGTTTACATCTGCGTGTGATGGATACAGTTCCTGTATTTACACGAGAACCGCCTGTTCAAATGAGCAAAATTTCCCTGAGGACTGGTTATTTTCATTACATTTGATGTGAGTATGTTTTTTAGTTAGTTTAGCATGTTTAGTATGAAATATAGTATTCAAAAGATTAGGACTGGTTTCGTAGGCAGCTGCTTTAAAACCCATTTGAGTCTAAAATATGACCAAAGTGTCTCTATGGTTTTGCTCATGATTTTGAGAGATATTTTCAATGTATTCCCGATATTTATTTTTATGTTTTAATTCCTTTTTTTTCACGATTACTTCCCTGATTAATTACTCGATCCTGTCGGGTATGCTACTGATATGGCGAATTTATCATCAATATCAAATCAATTCAACAGCGATAATTTATAAAGATACTGTTATACGCTTTCAGTTGACTAATATACTACTTCTCAGTTGACTAATAGACTACTAACGTTTTCAGTTGACTAATTTGAATTGTGATAGGTTTTATACAGAGAAAAGGAAAAAGTGTGTGGTTGTTTGCGATATGCCTGTATATGTAAGCCAATAGTTATAATGTTATCACAAGCACTGGGCAATGTGATTATAGTCTATTGTTAAAGAGTGTGTATAACATTTAGTAGATTAGACCCATATTCCGCCCTCTCTTATGTATATCAACACGTTGTTCATGATCTTAAAGTGAACATATATTGGGATTTGACGATATTTTTACTTGATTTATTATTAAGTTACGATATATTTCCTTCTGAAATTTTCTATACGTACATGCGTAAAGTGTGTATGCCTGAAGGCGCCTATGGGTGTGACCTTAGTGGGTGTGAATACGTTATCTTTCCTCCCAAGTAAACGTATCAGCTACGTATGAAGTACACCTTCCGGTTACCAATAATAAAAGATATATGAAAAGAAGAAGAAAAAAGAACTCAGACAAACCCATAAGGATTCCGTACAAGCAATAATATTAGAGTCGGCTGTCTAGGGGCCTGAAAGTCATGCGCCACTCCAGCAGTCTGCGCTGGCTAAGCCCTGGCTAATGTGTGAAATCGTGTCATGACCGACTCACGACATCGAGCGTGTATAGATGACAAAGTGCGCAATCAGAGACGGTAGCTTTCGAAGTCCTAGGGATAAGTTGACCTCGACAAATAATGAGGTTGCAGCCTTTGACGCTCACAACAAATTGCTGTCCAGTGAACACTCTTTCGCGATAATTCAGAGCTCAATGTTTCATGAATAAAATGACTGTTACTTAATTAACCAATACACGAACAGCAGGACTTTTGGGATGTATCTATGAAAACACACACTTGGGTATGATTGAAAGTATTGAACATTCCCATTACATCATTGTGCAGTAAATCAACCAATCAAGTGAGGTGATTTATATCGCGATAAAAATATAGTTTTGTCTCGCTATATGTCAACAATTCATAACCCGTCTTTTAATGCGTGATGTATTTCAAATGATATTATTGCGGGCAAGAAATCACAGGTTGTCATTGGATGATTTACTCCACGATCTAAATCAAATTCATTTGTACCGCGACAGAAAACACCTTACGTATGGTTGGCCAAACAGGCGTTTACTGCGCGATACAATTCCTGATTTAATGCGCGCAATAAGTATCCTTGAATGTGTCGCGCATGAAGAGACGGGTTATGAATGGTTGAATTAATGCGTGATATAAATATATTTTGATCGCACCATAAAACACCGTCCATGATTGGTTAATTTATTGCGCGATATGATTGCATATTCATTCCGCGCAACAACATTTACTTATGACCAGTTTGGTCCACTTAGTGTGTGCAATACGTCAGAAATGCGAGGTGCCCTCAAACTCACACTCCAGTGCTCCTTGAGCCATACTTGAGTCTACCTCAGTCAACTCACAGTATGAGTTGAAGATGGGTGTGAGTGAGTATTCAGAATACAGACCGTAATCTAGGCAGTAGTCTACCTTAGTTTTCGCTCGCAACGCAGGCGTTTTGGGGAAAAAATAAATGAGACTTGAGTTTGAATCTTGGTTTTGGTAATTCATTTTGAGCTTGTAATACAGCAGCCAAGCCAATTCCAGCGCGAATTGTCATTCTGTAGACAAAATAGAGACTACAGAAAGAACAAATTTTGTCATTTCTAAAAGTGGTTCTTGTTTTAATATTTATGATATTTTTCCCCTTCTAGGTGTCGTTGAGAGCCACATCGGACTACCCATGCTACCAAGTTGCTAGTTCAGGTGCGCAATGATGCACCGATGATCGGCTGACTACAGAACACTTTGTCAGCATGTTGACCAAGTCACTGGAAGACCAGCTGATGGTATACCATGATTTCCGCGTGCATAAAGTGCTCGTCCTGTACGTGCCTCCAGTGCTACTACTATTTGGGACTGTAGGGAACGTGCTTTCTTTCATCATTCTGACGAGGAGGGGCATGCGCAGTGTCTCCTCGTATGTGTACCTCTCCGTGCTGTCCGTCACAGACACTTTAGTGCTCTATGTGGGACTTCTGCGACTCTGGATTGGTGAGCTAACCCAGCACGACATCAGGAACCACGCGGACTGGCTCTGTAAGATGATCAGTGCTTTCGGATACACCGTTAGTGACTACTCTGTTTGGCTCATCATCGCAGTGACCGTGGAGCGCTACATCGCAGTGTGTCACGCGCTGAAGGCATCTGTTATGTGCAACCGGCGGCGAGCATTGAAAGTTATCATCAGCATTGGCCTCATCATTTTCTCGATCAACTTCCACTTTTTCTTCACGACACAGATCAGGAAGTCATCTGTGGACGAGAACAGTGAGGAGATGGGTCAGTGTAACCCAGCTGAGGGTTTTGATAAACTCTTCAAAGTGTGGCACTTCGTCGACGCCTTCATATATTCTTTCCTACCGTTCATCATCTTGAGCGTACTCAACAGCCTCATTATCCACAAGGTGGTTGCAGCTAAGAGAACTCGTCACGTCCTCTCTGAGCAAGTGATCCACGACCCGGTGAAAAGAGGATGCTCGTCCCTGGCACACCACAGGGGCCACTCTGAAAGTAATGCTCGCCTCACCGTCATGCTACTAACTATCTCATTCGCTTTCGTCATCACCACTCTCCCAGTGAACATCAACCTGATCCTCAAGCTTTACTGGAGTGCCAAGGCGGAGGGATTGAGTGAACACGATACCTACCTCTTATTTGCGAAAGCCACCATGATGGGAACCATTACGGAGCTACTCATGTATACCAACCACTCAATGAATTTCTTCCTGTACTGTGCCACTGGTCAGAAATTCAGGCAACAATTGTGTGAGCTGTTCCGCTGTGGTAAACCTAAGAGAACAGTGACCTCAGCTAGGACTATGAATAACACTTCAGCCACTCAAGCTCAGAATACATTTCACGCATTGGCAAGAAACCACGAACATGACCCAAATCGTCCGATTGCTACAAATATGAGGAACAAAGCTGTAGAGTTACACCTACACGCAAAAACTAACTGTAATGAAACCAGAGTATAGAGCACTTCTGGAATATCAACGTAGCAGATAGCAGAACGTAGCCGCCATTTCACTCCTTGTGGTGAATACCTGTTTCTGAATTTGCTATTTCACCATGTCAAAACTGACCAGAATACTAAGACAAACTCATTAATAATGAATGCATAGCATGATATTAAGTTTGTACACAAATATATTGAAAAACAAAAACAAATGTTAGTTGCTTAAATTTGGTGTTGATTTTGACACGAATATCGCATGAAAGTGATACAGTTCAAGAAGCAATTGTTCTCTCATAGACACCGAACTAACTTCAATTTTATGTCTTGGAATCTCAAATGTACAATTCAAAGTAGAGGTGAAATACTAGTATTGCTCCTGCTATAACACGGCCTTGGTTTGACTGCATGCATGCATTTGGTCTGTAACTTAATGTTATATTGCAAATGTTACATTAAATATAGAAATTTGTGTGTGGCGATACATATTACCTATCTCCAGCACCCCATCCAACATGATTTTACATACATTTCAAAGGTAGCTATTCAACAGTGGTCGTGACTGAGACTAATTCACACGACAGTAAAGAATTCGTAACACAAATAGAAGGTTGGTGATTGCATCATAGCGTGGAGGTATCCAACTGCGAGAGCCAAATCATGATAGAATGGACCTCGTCAGACTCAATGTCCAAAGCCTTGATTCAAAGAAACTGTCCATAAATATGGCAATCAGGGAACCGCCCTGATCCAGCAGCCAGAAGACAGTCTGAGTGGTGTCCGTAGAAGAGGCCAGATTCCGATGAGAACCAAAATGATAGTGAACGGATCAGTGAGCGACCCTGAGATGTGAAAAGCTGGAGCAGAGTCAAATTCATCACAAACACCCTGACACAAAGTCAGAGTGAACAATAGCTTGTAGCCTGGTATTGTTATACCAACAACGACTTTAGGTGTGAATCATCAATACAAAGTCCGAACTGATGATGATCATAGGGGAAGGAGCAAACACGTACCTGGGTACGATAGATGTTGAAAAACAATAATATTCCATGATCTTAACATAGCAGAACCTGTGCTGGGCTGATTTCAACAGAACCTGCGTCAGTTAGTCTATGGAGTGGAGTCGAACCCGGATGAGTGACAGATAAACCGGCTCCTGGAAAACCTGAAGAGCATGTACAGCATCGACCATGGGAGCCTGGTAAGTACCAACATGATACTACTCGACACGACCACCATGGCATCATCCAGTGAAATAGTCGTCCAGATGAATAGCCCCAGCAATGGGCCAAATATCTTTGAGCAACTGGTGGATAGAGCTCCAACCTTAGACCAGGAAGCATACAGGTTGGAGATGCGATTAGAGGCAGGAGCCAACTTGCATCCCGAACATGTGCAGACAGTCAGACTACCGGATGAATCGTCAGCCAGACGCAACTTCATGACCAAAGCAATGCCGTCTGCTTTCATGGTGCAGGAAACACCCCCGAAGGAGTTATATCAACTCAGCGATGGGTAAGCAGGCACAACAGATGTAGTCAGTTCCCTTCACGGGATGTTGAAATTTAGGTCCAGGGACCTGGTTGGTCGGTAGTTTGAATGTTGATCGTTCTGTTTTTTTTCTGATAGCCACTAGCCCGTAACCACTCCAATAGGTCTGGGCACTGTAGCCAGAAGTGTCTCTGCTTCGAGCAAAATAGCTAGCGACGAGAAGGCGCAACACTGTACTAGGACCAGAAATTAAATCCCAGCAAGTGTGCAACACTTTTGCGCTGCGCCAACATCATGTTCCTTTTATATGGAATGGTGGCCGAGCTGCCTGTACTGTAAATGAATGAGTGCATGAATATTGCCTTGAATCTCATCGGATTCAAATCCGGAAAGGCCTTAAATTCGAGCACCTGGAGATCAAAGTCGTACTCCACAAATGTCTCACCTGTGAGCTGAAATCGAACCTTGAACTCTTTTTTGTATGTAATGGTATTTGGCGTTGTTGAAAACAACAGTTATAGCTACTCGGCATCCTCAGCAAATTATGGCACCCGCCAAAATACTCGACATCACTTGAAGAGCCTTTCCTTCCACGCTTCCAGCGAGAGTGTAACAGCTTTTGATCATTGGTCATTCTTTTTTCAGAGAGTAGTTCTGTGAGCCAGGCAACCAGATAGCTTTATCGGAGCCACATCAGACATGTAGAGCGGCTGAATCAGACATACACTGGAAAAAGCAACTATAGTATTTCTCCTGTTCTGAGGAAGGAGATTGACTGAGTCTGATGGAACTATAAAAGTTACTAGTTCAGGGGCATATGTAATTTCGAGATGTTTTTCCGTCAATTCTTGGCACCAAGCATTTTCTCAATCTTCAGTCATCCTAGAAATGGAAAAGTTTTGATGCCATTTTTTTCATAAACCCAAAAATGCATTTTTGGCCCCAAAACGGGGCCGAAGGTGAAAACGTCGGCGCAAATTTTGAATATTTTTCAAACATGTAAGAAATATGTCGTGCAATATACCAAACTGACCAATGAGATCCCCAGAATGGACCTAAGACATAATAGTAAGGTTGTGGATGGTATAACAAGTAAAAACCCCAAAACGTGGGTAGCGGTAAAATCGGTGTAAGAAAATATGGCAATTTGTGATAGTCAGGCATGTATATTAGGTGTGCCTGTAGTATCCTCCTAAACCAACTTTCTATGTTCATTTCTATGATGCTTTGGAATATTAGTTCTGTTTCTGGAGGACTATAATATGGGAAAAATGGGTTTCTGGGCCTAGTTCAAAATGGTCACCGTCGAAATTCCAAAATCATGCTTTGGGCCATAACTCAATTTCTATTGCAGGTAGAGGCATTATTTTGGTGTCTATACCCATAATGTTGATGACGAGGAATGCAATGGTGTCAGTGCTGAGTACCTGTGACTGTTGGTTGCCTCAAAATTCAAAATGGCTAACAATGAAACCTGCGAAAATCACATTTCCTGTCATGGTGCAACTGTTTTGTGTAGAAATCTTGAACGGGGTCCAGATTGATGGTAAAAGCAGTTTCTTGACCACATAGCAAGCTTAGCACATAAGAATTATCTCACTGAAATAGTGCCAAGATGGATACCCCTGAATTCCTGGATATACGATCCAATGATGAACGTGACGCTTGCGTCTGACCATTGTGAAATTTTGCCATTTGTTGTCGTTTGACCTAGATCTAGTAAAATGGCGAATAATGCATATAAAGGTATTGGGATCTGCAGAAACCATCACTGTTAGTTGTGGTTGATAGGCATTGGTGTTAACCTCCACAGAAATAAGGGAAATCCTTATCCTTAAGATGATTCTCACAGCCAACATATAATTTCTGGATGATGAAACACTTTTGCCTAAAAAGTACCGGTATGTAATGATGAATAGAACAATCCAATGATCGACCACACAGTACAGATCTCGCAGTTTCCATTCAAATGTATTGGAATCGAGGCACTATGGCAAGCCAGTAATGTTTGCTTCTATTTTTCGTCAACTGACATGAACATGTGGAATACTCCCACCTCAGTGTCAACACCCACATAATTTGGTTTGTGTGGCAAATGAAGCATGTTTATTGGAGCAGAGATTTCTTGTTGATAAAATGGCATGACCATTATGATGTTTTGAATACACTCAAAATTCACCACACCTGTTATGATACAGTCATGTTATACTAGTATGTGCTTTCTTTCCAGCCAGGTATGACAGTGAATTAAAAGGAATACAGTAGTTCAAGGCAATTGATGAGCGTCAATGGAAGCTTAACATATTATCTCAATATCTATTACACAACAAAACTACATCTGCTGTGCACATACTTGAGTCACTTTTCTCAGCCCGTCCATGGTCTTTGGAGTTTTGAAAAGCTCCAGATGCTTCATGGGCTCTAACTAATGATGTGTTAGTGTCGCTTGGGGAGCAATTAACATCACTTATGGGAGGAACTCATTGCACATTCACTGTTACAGTCTTGTGATGGGGAACATCTATCCAAATGAGGTCAAAATTGCTGTCATCGGTGATAGATCCACCAAAGAATAGCGATATACTAAATGTATCATCACTTCTCTCAACTCTGGGGACACTCGAATTTGAAGGAGGACGTGATGTCAGATCTGACTATGGCCACGTGGTCATGGTCCTATCACTGACATCAACGTTGACCTCGTTCCGTCATCACAAGTCCAGGAACGTGTAACCAATCCCTCCCACAAGTGTTGTTCTAAAACAACATCTCAAGAGTGCACAAAGCCATGTTCATCTTACAAATGCAAAAGGTTAAATTTGGATTTGAAAATACACGTGCAGATGAAAATTCGCTGTGTAACCGCTTTTGCCACCAAAGGTCAAATTTAGCATTGGGATCCAACATTCTTCTTGAACTACTGTATTGTGCTCAATTCACTGTCCTACCATACTCGGCATGTTGGTCGAGTAGCAAATACATCATTATTGTATCATACACATAGGTAAATTTTTCTCAGTTTCTTAGGGAAAACGTCATCGTCAGTAGCTTGCCAGAAAAAGACAAAGAGACGATTGAGTCATTGACTGAATCACTAGATTCACTATTCACTAACACAATGAACGTGCAAGCTAATGACTTCAACATAGTTAGATGTCATCGCCTGCGAGCAATGAAGAACAAGAATCAAAATAACCGTCCAAGAAACATCGTTGTGAGACTGGGGAGTGTTGGCGAAGTCGCAGCGGTGCTGAGTAAAGCAAACGCGCTCGATGGCCACGACCCGCCCATCTATATCAATCAGCAGTATCCGTCAAAGGTAATGGCCAAGAGGAGAATTCTCCTTCCCGTCTTCAGAAAAGCTCGATCCCTCAAGTTGAAAGCTACCCTGAAGGAGGATCAGCTGTTCATAGATGGAAAAGAATTCTCGGAACAAAATCTCAAAGACCTACCTTTTGATGCCAGTGATCTGAATTCGATATCAAACGAGGATACTATGGCTTTCCTGGGTCGTCTATCACCTTTGAGCAACTTCCACAGATGCGAGTTCCTCCTGGATGGCATTACCTACTGCTCATCAGAACAATATTTCCAACATCCGAAAGCCCTCCATGCTGGGGAAGCTAGAGTTGCGACGAAAATCATGACGAACACGGACCCTGTGATCATCAAATCTCTTGGTGACTCGATCTCCACAAGGGGAAAAGAAATCCAATGGGAGCCAGTATTTCATATGAAGGAAGGACTGAGGGCGAAATTTACCCAATATGTCAATCTTAAACAGATCCTCCTCAAAACAGAAGATTCTGGAACCAAGAAAATCGCTGAAGCAAGTGGAGACAAGATGTGGGGATGTGGCAAGTTCCTACACCAGGATGATGTCTTGGATCACTCAGCATGGACTGGACAGAACCGCATGGGCCGTCTTCTAGAAGAAATACGTGAAAAACTGAAATGACCTTCTTCAATAAAACTGTACCTGTAATGGTTTCACGCACACCACACAATTGCAGTGCACCGATTGTTGATTTTGGTTGTTGTTAAATTGTAATGCTATGTTATCCTACCCGAGTTTTGGTATCACTGGAATAGTCTCGGTAAAAAACATTGATCCAAGGTTCACGGTATTATATTCTCCGATAAGTGACTTGTACATTAGAGTCACTTAGGGAATATATATTTACCATTGATCCATTCACAATAACTCCACGACGAAACAGTGCGTATGGTATACAAATATATCTTACATTACCCCACAGCCACTCCATAATAACAATTACAAGCAAGGACACATAAATTCTGTTGGTAGGCTGTTTGGATGCTCTTTTTCGGTAAATATACAAACGTGGAAGCCGTCACTACGACAGGTCAAACGGTAGGCTTATTGAAATAATATATGAATTTGGTTTAAAGATGTGCAAAGCCACTGGCATTAGTTATTGTGGAGAGGGGCATGGGGACGGGCTTTTAGGTTGCCGACCTCTTTGACTTGCTTTGACTAGGCGTTGATAACCTATTGACTTCTCGTTGCGTCCGTCACACGTTTTGTCATCCGTCCGTCGTTCTCTTGGTCGTCCGTCTGTCCATCAACATTTCTTGAAGCTTGAGTTAAGGTCAAATCGTTCTGAAAATTTGAACAAAAGTACCCATGTAGACTAGTTACTAATAGGTATTTTTCAGTGTTTTTCCTTTTTGTAATGTCTTCCAAATGGAAAAGCAATGATGTTGGTGAGATATTTCTCAAATACAGTTCAGACTGTTGGCACACTTTGGCCATTCTCTCGAAATCTATTCAGTAACTTCTTTTCTAATTGATGAATAAACTAATAATCCCAAGATAGAGCAAAATGGGAAGTCACAAAGTGATTTCAAAGGGACTTGAATTTGACCTTGTGTGACCTTTGAGGGTACAAACGGCAATTTTGCTGAAAGAAAAACAGTTGTGTACCATTATTTTGAATTATCCAGTGATCTTTGTCTTTGTTCATTTGGCTGTTTTTGTGACGATCGATACTTAGGGGTCAAAATTGCAATATTGGTGAAAAATGAACAGTTGCGTATCAACATTTTGATGAGAGAAAAAAACAGTTGTGTGTCGACATTTTAAATCATCCGGTGACCTTTCTTTTTGTTTAATTGGGGTTTCATGTATGCATGATGTACAGCTATATCGATGCTGATTTACCTGTACGTAGTTTACACATTTCCAATTTCCAATAGTATTTCCTCAGTGGATTATTCCTCGTGCTAGTCCTAGTGCTGGCATTACTGCAAGATTGCAAATTGTTAGATTACAAGAATATTTAACTGAATGTGTTTTGACTAATAGTACTCAGTGATATGGTAAATTCAGTGGGGACCATGAATTCCGACCTGTTCATGCATGGTGTACCGGTATATTGATGCTGATTTTTATTCTATTATGGTGTGAAAAACCGGATATTTTTCCCTCGTATTGATTTATTAATCAACATATGCATATATGATTCTCGACCTGGTTGACAGATTCTAATTTATTTAAATGTCACGATCTTGGTCTAACATTTCGTTAATGCTTGAATGTTTCCACAAATCAATTAGGGCGTATATATATGATGAGAGATGGTAACCACACATTTTACACTTTCTATTTTTGGTATTTCAATAGTGGATTGTTCCTCGTGCTTGCATTACTGCATGATTGCCAATTGTTACATTACATGAATATTTAATTGAACGTGTTTGATTATTTTGTGTTGCGATATGTTGTCTTGCCCGTGCCTGACCAGTGGACACCGATGGAGATCGATGGATGATGGATAATAATGGCCTCAATCACGTTGGACCAAGTCAGGTGTGATGAAAAATTTAGTCTGGAAAATATATACGAGAAGGAAAATTCCGATGGAGAGATTGATCCTACATATCAAATTTTACATCCTGATGAATGCAAATATTATGAACCAAATGATCTAAAATATATTCTTTCAGATTCTCACAATAATGTTTCGTACTTTCATTTAAATTGCCGGGGTCTGTCCTCAAACTGGAATTCATTCAAAGATTTCATAAACCAAATACATGGGGAAAAATGTTGCCTTGATTTTATTGGCATTAGTGAAGTATTCGAATTCGCCTTGCCTTACCGGGTTATCGTAATTTGATCACTTGTTGTCGGGATGGTGATAAAAGGGGTGGTGTGGGACTTTTTGTGAAAGAAAATTTAGATTTTAAAATTCGGGATGATTTTAGTGTTTTTATACCACATGTTTATGAGTCACTGTTCATCGAAGTGCAAAACAAATCAAAGTCGGCAAAGAACAATGTCATTGGAGTTATATACAGACCAAATACACAGCCTAGAGCAAACATTGATATATTCTCGACCACGCTACAAGAGACCCTCGATAAAATTAACAGTGAAAAGAAGAACAGTATAATAATGGGAGATATGAATATTGATCTATTAAAATGTAGTACTAATTCCAAATCAAATGAATACCTAAACAACTTATTCTCACGATCTTTTATGCCTGTTATAACTAAACCAACCCGAATAGGTAAATCGTCTGCAACCCTCATTGACCATATGTATACCAATAACACACAGTGTAAAAAGAAATCAGGTATAATAATTACAGATGTAGCAGATCATTTTGGCACTTTTTGTATAGTTGAGATGAAGCATAAATGCAACAGATCAAGGAGTATTGAGAAACGCTCGATAACTGAAATGACGATTGAAACCTTTAATGGATATTTAAACCAAACTGACTTCTCACCAGTATATCAAGAAAATAGTCCAGATGAATCCTACAATAAATTTTATGAACTGTACATGGTAGCATATAATGAGAATTTCCCCTTAAAGTGATTTCTCCAAACAAGCAGTATTACAAAATTGAACCCTGGGTGACAGCTGGCCTCTTGACATCAATGCGTACTAAATCTAAACTATTGAAAAAATTAAAATATCCTAACGATACGAACATTTCGGGTTACAAGAAATATCTAAATGTTTATAATAAGGTAAAACATAAGCTCAAGCAAAATTACTTCAAATATATGCTGAAACTGAACCAAAACGACATGAAAAGATGGCCCTAGGTAAACAAAATGATAAATCAAGTTTTCCGCAAACTTTCATGATAAACGATGAACCAGTTAGTGATAAAAACGTCATAGCAGATGAATTTAATAAATATTTCTCGAAAATAGGTAAGCAAACAAGCAATAATGTTCCACAAACAGACAAACATTACTCTGATTATATGCCTAATCGAAATGCAAATAGTATGTTTATAGAACAAAAAGAGGAAAACCATATCTTTCAAATTGTCGACAAACTTAAACCTAAAACTAGTATAGGACATGATAATATATCGTCCAAATTACTCAAACGTTCTATTGGCAGCATTATTACACCATTCACATATATAATAAACAAATCTTTAGAAACAAATCTTTAGAGTTTTCCCTACTCAGCTAAAGACTGCTAAAGTTATTCCTATATATAAAGGATCTGACAAAGATAAATTGTCGAACTATCGTCCAGTCAGTCTTCTTCCAGCATTTTCCAAAGTCTTCGAGAAGGTAATGTTCAACAAAATTATCATTTTGTTTTCCGCAAACTTTCATGATAAACGATGAACCAGTTAGTGATAAAAACGTCATAGCAGATGAATTTAATAAATATTTCTCGAAAATAGGTAAGCAAACAAGCAATAATGTTCCACAAACAGACAAACATTACTCTGATTATATGCCTAATCGAAATGCAAATAGTATGTTTATAGAACAAAAAGAGGAAAACCATATCTTTCAAATTGTCGACAAACTTAAACCTAAAACTAGTATAGGACATGATAATATATCGTCCAAATTACTCAAACGTTCTATTGGCAGCATTATTACACCATTCACATATATAATAAACAAATCTTTAGAAACAAATCTTTAGAGTTTTCCCTACTCAGCTAAAGACTGCTAAAGTTATTCCTATATATAAAGGATCTGACAAAGATAAATTGTCGAACTATCGTCCAGTCAGTCTTCTTCCAGCATTTTCCAAAGTCTTCGAGAAGGTAATGTTCAACAAAATTATCATTTTTTTCAATTGTCAAAATCTGTTTTACAAACATCAGTATGGGTTTCAGATGTAACTACCATAGAATGTGGGGTCCCTCAAGGGTCAATATTAGGGCCGCTATTATTTCTAATATATGTGAATGATATTTCAAATTCAACAAGTGCAAATATACTTTCCTACGCTGATGATACCTCGTTGTTCATATCCCATTCTGAACTAAAAGTTCTATTCGAAACAGCAAACATTGAAGTTGATAAGTTATTTCAATATTTCTGTGCAAATAAATTATCGCTAAACGCTAGTAAAACTAAATTTATAATGTTCAGAGCCCCATCCCAAAAATGCAAATTAGATGATTTAGATATTGTGATAAATGGAATATCCTTGAGTCAAATAGGGGAAAATTTTGATGAGAAATGTAAGAAATTTCTTGGTTTATACATTGATGAAACATTATCATGGAAATATCACATAAACCATGTTAATAATAAAATTTCTATGGCCTTATTTCAAATTAAACAAGTTAAGAAACAACTACCAACAGAAAGTCTGGAAACATTGTACTATGCAATGATCCACCCACATTTAATATATGGAATCATGGCATGGGGAAATGCTACTCCTTCTAGTCTTAAAAGAACAACAGTCTTACAGAAACGGGCAATAAGAACTATTCATAATGCGCAATTTAATTGTCACACAGAACCACTCTTTAAATATTCAAATATTTTAAAAGTAACAGATCAATATAGATATGAAGTGGTCTTGTTTATGCATGACTACTTATACGGAAAACTTCCTGTATCTTTTTCTAACCTGTATCAGTACAACTACGAAATTCAACAAACCCACCTAACACGTCAAGCACATGAACTCTATATCAAACGTTGCAGCTCTGAGTTTTCCAAAAAACTACCATTATATAAGTTTCCAGTTCTATGGAATGAAATAATGCAGAAGACTGAAAACTATTATTCTAAAAGTAAACTTAAAAATATTATCAAAAGATATATGATATCGTGTTTTTCATCGACCATTACTTGCTCGAACTTTTGTTGTAAGAGTTGCTATTCGTGAATGTATCATATATTTCTGTATTGTCGTAAATTAATATATATGCTTGCACTTGGTCGTAATACTTTAAATTTACGGTATGACTTTATCGTCCACGATCTCCGCCGGTGTTTTCTACTTGGTCAGGCCGGGCAAGCCTGTGAAGTGATATTCATTTGATTATTTATTCCTAAATGTGTTAGAATTAACTAATCTACATAAATGCTAATCATAATTTATTAAATTTAATATGTATTATATAATGGGTACAAATGGAAGACAGCAAATTGCTAATTTGTTACCAGTCCATACCCCCAAAAATTCATAGGGTACTCATAAATACATAACTGGTAGAATTCTTTTTGAATAAAAAACAGTATATTTACATGGATTGTGGATGTGAAAATTTGCAGCCCACACATGTATTTGAATGCTTTTTACATGGATATCAAATTTGACTGGTAAACGAGGGTATGTCCTTCCTTACCTGGTCAAGGGCCTACATGTATTTAAAAAAAAGATCCCATGAATATTATTGTAGTGTTTGCACATGAATGTCTGGATACCCTCAAACCTTCTGTAATAAATCACTTAAGTATAAAGCTGAGAGTCATTGCTTGATCTAACTACTGCCACTGCTAATGACTCTGGATCCTCCCATAACCAGGTCAGGTTCAGGTCCTGGGGGTGGGGGTGGGAATCACCTGTGGCGGTATAATATCTAATCTCTCTTATGAATTTTTGTTACAACGCATTCTACTTGAATAACTATAAAAAATGAGCGAGAAGTCGGAGATGCAACGACAAATTCATCACAGTAAATCACTGAAATGACACCAAGATTTGTTTATTTGAGTCCAATTCTACCTGTGACAAATCTGGTCTTTGATAGATAGCGACGCAGGATGATTTCCATGTTATATTCGATATATGTACATCAGAATTGACCCCCAGATAAGCCTGAGGGTGTCCAAATGCACTGGATGAGAGATGTTGATGATGCTGGGATGACTAAGAAGCTGACAGATGAAAGTGAAATGAGCGAATGACAAACAACCAATTTTCCAGTGCAAATAACAAATTACATTGACGACAAGTGATCAAAACGAATAGAAACACTTGGCAAATACAAACCATGAAAGAATGGAGTTAACACGGACGCGTTATGATATAGGAGATACACAATCATAATGAAACCAATGCGACACTGTAAATATTAGTTTACAGCTACTTCAAACTTCTACTTCAAACTACTTCAAACTTTGGAATTTGACGCCAAGTTTGATGGTATAAACCGACACTTCAAGCTACATCAAACTACTTCGAAATACTTCAAACTCCGCCACAAAGTTTGATCAAACCCAGTCGAACTATTCAAGCTCATGTCCATATCCAATTGAGGAAAAGCATGATTTTCACTTTGAAACTCGTGACTTTGAAGTATATAACACAGCCGTTCAGTTTTAGTGCACATTTCAACAACAGAGCACCATAAATAACTTCTAATGAAAATTTTGATCTAGTTCGAAGTAGTTCTTCTAAGTGAGAAATGTAAACCAGAATTTAAAATAGTTTGATGTGGTTTGAGGTCAAAATTTCCGCGTCCGTTTTGGCCTGAATGGTCTATTTTGGTATAGAAAATCTTTGATATAATGTACGATGTACGATTTTCGAATTCTTCCCCATTCATCACAAAGAGGTGAAAAACATTTGCATAGCGTGCAAATTACATACACGGCTGCAAAATGCTTCAAGCTAGGTGCAAACCTTCGTACCTAGGTGCAAACTTTCATACGTTTCCACCTGGGTACAAAATTTCAATCTATACTCTGATTTTTTAGGGTTTCCACATCTGTTTTCACTTTTTTTTCGGTCGGGAAATTTTTTGATCACGCTGGTCAATAGTGACGCATCCGATCTTAATTGACCATGTTCATATGATCAGAGATTTCCATCTTATTCTTTGAACTATTCTAACTTGTTTACGCTGGTTTTTTATGATACTTTTGCGATGCTAATAATTTTCGTTCGAAATATTTGCATACTTCATTCACCTATGAGTCAAATTGAAATTTTCTGCCAAGTTTCAGGCTTCTATCGCAAAAATTGAAGAAGTTGGCAATCAACCTCAATGTTAACTCTATGCCACATAGACTTGCGTTTTGTTTCTACCTCTGGTCATCTAGAGTTGCCTTTTGTTTTTGTTTTCGAGATGTGTGTATTTGTCGTTGCATTGTTCACATCTTCGCCAATATTAGTATCACTTCCAATTATGATAACAGAAAGAGGATAATATTCTGATTCACATACAGCAAAAATCTTCGTTAAGCTTCAGAAAGTTTTTTCTGTGAAAAATGACAAATTCGAAGATATCTAAAAATTTCCGAATTATTTCGGATTCCCATGGGTGGTTCTGAAAATGCCTCAGGTAGCATAGATTAAATTTCAGTCCAAAACGGGATCTCGAAAATCTGAGCAATCTCGAGGATTTGGTCTTCTTTACATCCATCAGTATACGTGATATTAGGCCTACTGTAATTTTGGACCAGAAAACACATTGGGGTGTATTCTACACAAACATGTTGATATTGAAAGATTGCTCAGCTACAAAACCGAGCAAATGCACAAAATTTCATGGGATCCAGAAACTAAAATGATAGGGCTTAATTTATCATTGGATAGATTGCCAACTTTTTTCAAATTTCGCGGTAAAAGAATGAAATTCGATAGAAATTTGCCTTTTGACTCCTAGGTGAAGCACGGCAAGTTATAAAGAAGATGTCATTTAGCAGTCATTCTTTTACCGCGAAATTTGAAAAAGTTGGCAATCTATTCCAATGATAAATTAAACCCTATCATTTAGTTTCTGGATCCCACAAAATTTTGTGCATTTGCTCGGCTTTGTAGCTGAGCATATCAGCGAAAAACAGTGTAAACGTGTTTGGAAATCTAGAGTATAGGTGTGAACCTTTTCACCTGTCTGTTAACCTATTAACTCAAGGAAGACATTTCCACCCCGGTATATTTAATTCATTCAGTTTGAATGATTGTACCTGAGTATTACATTTTGCACGTGTGTGTAGAAGTTTGCATCCTGTTGGAAACGTTTTCATCCCAGTATACATGTTTGCACCATAATACAAAAGTTTCTACTCAGATGGAACATGAATTGTAACAAGAAAGAAAAAATAATGAACATGGGTGATAGATTCGCGCCACTATCCCATGTAATCACGACTAGTAAATAACCCACACGGTAATCTAGCATTAGGAAAGCCTTCGTCACATAGATATTTGGAAGCTACAGCAGAATACCAACACTACCATATATATACTACTCCTTTACCATCAGTGCTAGAACTATAGGCGCTATACAGTGCTTTCACTCAGCGGTTTAATCTTCATCACAACCATGGACAGCTGTTGGTAACCATGACTATCGCAAATCCATGGATACTTGTGAGTCAGGTGCGTGAAGCAGGGTATCGGTTGACCACCGGGATCCCGTTGTATGTCTGTATCGGGGTACCACCAACCCTCTCTGTAGTATAACACGGTATTCTCCAGCTCTCTATGCATGTCCGCGGTGGAGAAGCGTAACCGATCGAGGGGAGTCTGGCTGTGCACGCCTAGGATGTCACCCGCCGTGCCCCTGTTGTCACCCACTTGCAATCGGTAGCCATCTTTTTCTGAAGTGACTTTGAAGAAAGCATACTCAGTGTAGACCTTGGCTTCGTCGTACGACTGAATCATCTCGATAATCAATTGGTAGTCATCTTGCTTCGTAATTCTGTGCAAGTATTCATTCCCAATCCAGAATTGATCGGTATCAAACTTGCCGAAACCGAACTTATAATCCTTCCATGTTCGGTAAATACCCTTGTCCAGCGTGAGCGGGTTTGCGCCGTACGCGTTATTACGCATGACAACGACCCAGCCCTCATCACATAGGACAGAAACCGGCCGGGTCCGTCCTTCAAGATAGATCGTCTGTGTCGGTTCCAGTCTCTGTGTCCAGTAGTCGATCTCAGAGCAGTCTGTAACGGGAAAACAATGCTGGGGAGAATTAACAGTTAAGAACAGAGGGGTGTCGTTTCACTTTATTGTTTACATCGATAAAATCAATATTCTGAAATTAAAAGTCAGCTACCTTGCGTTGGGACACTGAACAACGCAGATTTATTGTTCGTATCCAAGAGTCGGTAAATTAGCTTTGCTCTTTGTATAGTATTAATATCATTATATCCAGGTATCCATGTACAGGTTTATCTAGCTTGCATGGACAAATGCAATGTATCTTCAATTGCAAGTTCAAGCGACACTTGATATGGATTATTCATGTTACAGGATTGGTGTAAACTACTTAAGTCAGGGCGAAGCGGCTACATTGCCTAACTCAAGGGTAATGAATTACTCTCATTCTATACTGAGTTATTAACTCACTTTATGAAATATGTAGTGTAGTGGTACTATTATCATAATATGTAATGTTTTCAGTTCTAGTAACTTCGTGATATTCTGCCTCGGTGCATTGGTCAAAAAGATGGGTTCATATTGATTATTTTATCGGATTCAATAGTTGATAATTTGTTTAATTTATTGTAAGTCTAATCGTCTTGCCTGAGCCAGGTTAATTTTGGAATAGCATACTGTATTATCCATCTGTTACAACTGTGATATGTATCTGAATGTACAATCGTTATCTGTTCTAGGGTACTTTCCTGACGATTTCAATACATACACCATAAAACCCAACGAAGTGGTTCATCTGAGTCACACACCCGTCACATGAGTAACAGCTACAGCCCGAGGACCTCTCCAATACGGGAGGTCTGTGGGACCACGGACTAATCTCCAATATTGGGGGCTGTGGGACCACGAACGAAGCTCCAATATTGGGGGCTGTGGGACCACGGACTAATCTCCAATATTGCGGGCTGTGGGACCACGAACGAAACTCCAATATTGGGGGCTGTGGGACCGCGGACGAAGCTCCAATATTGGGGGCTGTGGGACCACGGACGAGGCTTCAATATTGGGGACTGTGGGACCACGGACGAAGCTCCAATATTGGGAGCTGTGGGACCATGGACGAAGCCCGAGTATTGGGGGCCTTGGGGACCACGGAGGGTGCTCCAGTATTGGGGGCTGTGGGACCACGGAGGGAGCTCCAATATTGGGGACTGTGGGACCACGGACGAAGCTCCAATATTGGGGGCTGTGGGACCACGGACGGAGCTCCAATATTGGGGGCCTTGGGGACCACGGAGGGAGCTCCAATATTGGGGACTGTGGGACCACGGACGAAGCTCCAATATTGGGGGCTGTGGGACCACGGACGAAGCTCCAATATTGGGGGCTGTGGGACCACGGACGAAGCTCTAGTATTGGGGGCTGTGGGACCGCGTACGAAGCTCCAATATTGGGGGCTGTGAGACCACGGACGAAGGTCCAATATCGGGGGCTGTGGGACCACGGAAGGAAGTCCAATATCGGGGGCTGTGAGACCACGGACGAAGCTCCAACATTGGGGGCTGTGGGACCACGGAAGAAGCTCCAATATTGGGGGCTCTGAGACCACGGACGAAGCTCCAATATTGGGGGCTGTGGGACCACGGACGAAGCTCCAATATTGGGGGCTGTGGGACCATGGACGGAGCTCCAGTATTGGGGGCCTTGGGAACCACAGAGGGAACTCCAGTATTGGGGGCTGTGGGACCACGGACGAAGCTCCAATATTGGGGCTGTGGGACCACGGACGAAGCTCGAATGTTGGGGGCTGTGAGACCGCGGACGAAGCTCCAATATTGTGAGCTGTGGGACCACGGACGAAGCTCCAATATTGGGGGTTGTGGGACTACGGACGAAGCTCTAGTATTGGGGGCCTTGGGGAACACGGAGGGAGCGCCAATACTGGAGGGCTTGAGGACCACAGAGGGAGTTCCAATACTGGAGGCCTTGAGGACTGCGGAGGTAGCTCAGATAATGGGGGCCTCGAGGACCGCAGAGGAAGCTCCGATGCTGGCTGCTTTGAGAACTGTGGAGGGAGCTCCGATACTGGGGGCTCTTGGGACCGAGGGCGAAGTTCCAATAAAAGAGGGCCTTGGGGATCGTACGGGAGGGTCGTGTTCCGAGGGTAGAGCTCCAGAACGGGAGAGCCGTGGGACCGAGAGCAGAGCTCCAGAACAGGAGGGTTGTTTGCCCGAGGGCCGCACTCCAGTACGGGAGGGCCGTGGGCCTGAGGGCAGAGCTCCAGTACGGGAGGGCCGTGGGCCTGAGGGCTGAGCTCCAGTACGGGAGGGCCGTGGGCCTGAGGGCAGAGCTCCAGTACGGGAGGGCCGTGGGCCTGAGGGCAGAGCTCCAGTACGGGAGGGCCGTGGGCCTGAGGGCTGAGCTCCAGTACGGGAGGGCCGTGGGCCTGAGGGCAGAGCTCCAGTACGGGAGGGCCGTGGGCCTGAGGGCTGAGCTCCAGTACGGGAGGGCCGTGGGCCTGAGGGCAGAGCTCCAGTACGGGAGGGCCGTGGGCCTGAGGGCTGAGCTCCAGTACGGGAGGGCAGTGGGCCTGAGGGCTGAGCTCCAGTACGGGAAGGCCGTGGGCCTGAGGGCAGAGCTCCAGTACGGGAGGGCCGTGGGCCTGAGGGCAGAGCTCCAGTACGGGAGGGCCGTGGGCTTGAGGGCAGAGCTCCAGTACGGGAGGGCCGTGGGCCTGAGGGCTGAGCTCCAGTACGGGAGGGCCGTGGGCCTGAGGGCTGAGCTCAAGTACGGGAAGGCCGTGGGCCTGAGGGCAGAGCTCCAGTACGGGAGGGCCGTGGGCCTGAGGGCTGAGCTCCAGTACGGGAGGGCCGTGGGCCTGAGGGCTGAGCTCCAGTACGGGAGGGCCGTGGGCCTGAGGGCTGAGCTCCAGTACGGGAGGGCCGTGGGCCTGAGGGCTGAGCTCCAGTACGGGAAGGCCGTGGGCCTGAGGGCAGAGCTCCAGTACGGGAGGGCCGTGGGCCTGAGGGCAGAGCTCCAGTACGGGAGGGCCGTGGGCCTGAGGGCAGAGCTCCAGTACGGGAGGGCCGTGGGCCTGAGGGCTGAGCTCCAGTACGGGAGGGCCGTGGGCCTGAGGGCTGAGCTCAAGTACGGGAAGGCCGTGGGCCTGAGGGCAGAGCTCCAGTACGGGAGGGCCGTGGGCCTGAGGGCTGAGCTCCAGTACGGGAGGGCCGTGGGCCTGAGGGCTGAGCTCCAGTACGGGAGGGCCGTGGGCCTGAGGGCAGAGCTCCAGTACGGGAGGGCCATGGGCCTGAGGGCTGAGCTCCAATACGTCGTCGTCGTCATGATGGGAGATCGGTACTGCGATGTTGGGTGCAGTGTATCTCGACAGGACAGTTAAGTGGCTGGAACCTTATGCACAGAGGGCTCTTTTATATAATAGTCAGAGTAATGACGTGTATGTCGGTATTCAGTGGGGCTTGTATTGCCTTGTATTCGATATCAATACTTTGATGTCGCATACCGCCATCTGGGTCGAGAACGCTGTAGTCGGTGCTAGAGGCGGCTCGATCATCATAGCAGATGATGCATGCGTCCGGTGTGGGCGCTAGAAGACAGCAGGTAAACCAGTCAGACCCGTGCAGGGTGTATTAGCAAAGTCGGGTCATTGCAACAGTCATGGGTAAACCAGCCAGCCCCGTGGAGAGTGTAGTATCAAAGTCCGGTCATTGCAATAGTCACGAGTAAACCAGTCAGACCCGTGGAGGGTGTAGTATCAAAGTCTGGTCCTTGCAATAGTCATGAGTAAACCAGTCAGACCCGTGGAGAGTGTAGTATCAAAGTCCGGTCCTTGCAATAGTCATGAGTAAACCAGTCAGACCCGTGGAGAGTGTAGTATCAAAGTCCGGTCCTTGCAATAGTCACGAGTAAACAGTCAGACCCGTGGAGAGTGTAGTATCAAAGTCGGGTCCTTGCAATAGTCACGAGTAAACCAGTCAGACCCGTGGAGAGTGTAGTATCAAAGTCCGGTCCTTGCAATAGTCACGAGTAAACCAGTCAGACCTGTGGAGAGTGTAGTATCAAAGTCCGGTCCTTGCAATAGTCATGAGTAAACCAGTCAGACCCGTGGAGAGTGTAGTATCAAAGTCGGGTCCTTGCAATAGTCACGAGTAAACAGTCAGACCCGTGGAGAGTGTAGTATCAAAGTCGGGTCCTTGCAATAGTCACGAGTAAACCAGTCAGACCCGTGGAGAGTGTAGTATCAAAGTCCGGTCCTTGCAATAGTCACGAGTAAACCAGTCAGACCTGTGGAGAGTGTAGTATCAAAGTCCGGTCCTTGCAATAGTCACGAGTAAACCAGTCAGACCCGTGGAGAGTGTAGTATCAAAGTCCGGTCCTTGCAATAGTCATGAGTAAACCAGTCAGACCCGTGGAGAGTGTAGTATCAAAGTCCGGTCCTTGCTATAGTCACGAGTAAACCAGTCAGACCCGTGGAGAGTGTAGTACCAAAATCCGGTCCTTGCTATAGTCATGAGTAAACCAGTCAGACCCATGGAGAGTGTAGTATCAAAGTCCGGTCCTTGCAATAGTCACGAGTAAACCAGTCAGACCCTTGCAGGGTGTATTATCAAAGTCCGGTCCTTGCAATAGTCATGAGTAAACCAGTCAGACCCGTGGAGAGTGTAGTATCAAATCCGGTCCTTGCAATAGTCATGAGTAAACCAGTCAGACCCATGGAGAGTGTAGTATCAAAGTCCGGTCCTTGCAATAGTCACGAGTAAACCAGTCAGACCCTTGCAGGGTGTATTATCAAAGTCCGGTCCTTGCAATAGTCATGAGTAAACCAGTCAGACCCGTGGAGAGTGTAGTATCAAATCCGGTCCTTGCAATAGTCATGAGTAAACCAGTCAGACCCATGGAGAGTGTAGTATCAAAGTCCGGTCCTTGCAATAGTCATGAGGAAACCAGTCAGACCTGTGGAGAGTGTAGTATCAAAGTCCGGTCCTTGCAATAGTCATGAGGAAACCAGTCAGACCTGTGGAGAGTGTAGTATCAAAGTCTGGTCCTTGCAATAGTCACGAGCAAACCAGTCAGACCCGTGGAGAGTGTAGTATCAAAGTCTGGTCCTTGCAATAGTCACGAGTAAACCAGTCAGACCCGTGGAGAGTGTAGTATCAAAGTCCGGTCCTTGCAATAGTCATGAGTAAACTAGTCAGACCCGTGGAGAGTGTAGTATCAAAGTCCGGTCCTTGCAATAGTCATGAGTAAACCAGTCAGACCCGTGGAGAGTGTAGTATCAAAGTCGGGTCATTGCAATAGTCACGAGTAAACCAGTCAGACCCGTGGAGAGTGTAGTATCAAAGTCCGGTCCTTGCAATAGTCATGAGTAAACCAGTCAGACCTGTGGAGAGTGTAGTATCAAAGTCTGGTCCTTGCAATAGTCATGAGTAAACCAGTCAGATCCGTGGAGAGTGTAGTATCAAAGTCCGGTCCTTGCAATAGTCACGAGTAAACCAGTCAGACCCATGGAGAGTGTAGTATCAAAGTCCGGTCCTTGCTATAGTCATGAGTAAACCAGTCAGACCCGTGGAGAGTGTAGTATCAAAGTCCGGTCATTGCAATAGTCATGAGTAAACCAGTCAGACCCGTGGAGAGTGTAGTATCAAAGTCCAGTCCTTGCAATAGTCACGAATAAACCAGTCAGACCCGTGGAGAGTGTAGTATCAAAGTCCGGTCCTTGCAATAGTCATGAGTAAACCAGTCAGACCCGTGGAGAGTGTAGTATCAAAGTCGGGTCATTGCAATAGTCAGGAGTAAGCCAGTCAGACCCGTGGAGAGTGTAGTATCAAAGTCCGGTCCTTGCAATAGTCACGAGTAAACCAGTCAGACCCGTGGAGAGTGTAGTATCAAAGTCCGGTCCTTGCAATAGTCACGAGTAAACCAGTCAGACCCGTGGAGAGTGTAGTATCAAAGTCCGGTCCTTGCAATAGTCACGAGTAAACCAGTCAGACCCGTGGAGAGTGTAGTATCAAAGTCCGGTCCTTGCTATAGTCATGAGTAAACCAGTCAGACCCGTGGAGAGTGTAGTATCAAAGTCCGGTCCTTGCAATAGTCACGAGTAAACCAGTCAGACCTGTGGAGAGTGTAGTATCAAAGTCCGGTCATTGCAATAGTCACGAGTAAACCAGTCAGACCCGTGGAGGGTGTAGTATCAAAGTCCGGTCCTTGCAATAGTCACGAGTAAACCAGTCAGACCTGTGGAGAGTGTAGTATCAAAGTCCGGTCCTTGCAATAGTCATGAGTAAACCAGTCAGACCCGTGGAGAGTGTAGTATCAAAGTCCGGTCCTTGCAATAGTCACGAGTAAACCAGTCAGACCCGTGGAGAGTGTAGTATCAAAGTCCGGTCATTGCAATAGTCACGAGTAAACCAGTCAGACCCGTGGAGGGTGTAGTATCAAAGTCCGGTCCTTGCAATAGTCACGAGTAAACCAGTCAGACCTGTGGAGAGTGTAGTATCAAAGTCCGGTCATTGCAATAGTCACGAGTAAACCAGTCAGACCCGTGGAGGGTGTAGTATCGAAGTCCGGTCCTTGTAATAGTCACGAGTAAACCAGTCAGACCTGTGGAGAGTGTAGTATCAAAGTCCGGTCCTTGCAATAGTCACGAGTAAACCAGTCAGACCCGTGCATGGTGTATTATCAAAGTCGAGTCATTGCAATAGTCATGGTAAACCAGTCAGGCCCGTGCAAGGTGTACTGCGTTTTGGGGTTTTCTTTTAAACCTATTTATTATCAATTGGACCGGGAACCAGGACAGTCAGTTCTCATGAACTCCACTTCGTTGAGGAAAATGTTCAGGTAAATTTTGATATGCTAATTGTGAATTACTGAAGTACATCAAGTCGTATTTAGCATAACATTTCCCGAAATGCCTTGCCAGTGACATTATTTTTGGGCCTAGTGTAATAATTCACTTCACGTCTTTAGCCACTGTAGCTAATTACCTGACACCAGAAATACATCATTCTCTCGTTATGTATCTCTGATGACACTGGTAATTATACCTCGATGGGGAATCGTTCTCAATGCAGTTATTCAAATCTGTCTCGCCGAAAATATGAAAGATATTTCAGTAAATATGGCAAACATGACCTATCTTGCCGGTATTGTTGGGTTGATTTCACACTGAGGAGAACATTACGTACATCACACATTTCTGTTCACAAATACAAACTTTCACACGCGTCACTTTCACTGCTATACCACAGTATTAAAGTACAGTGAGTGCATCTTAGCGTTCTACCAGATTTCAAACCAGAACAGAGCATTTTTTTCTTTGAAACTAGGCGCTTTTCCAGACAATTATGTGATTCTGATACGAACAGATTTATGGGGCCAGCGCTATAATTGATATATCACTCACTATATCACTGTTACGCATTCCGCTAGCGATCACTATCGAGTGCCGACTATTGCTCGTCGGTTAGAAGCGAAAACGTACTCCTGGCGATAACGTACCGCGCTGAAAATCTATGACCATTGCTTGCAGTAATTCACATTAATTAGACGCATATTTGCTCCGATAAAAACAAAAAAAACTAAGTCATTATTACGTGTGCCTTAGCCTTGATTTCACTCCAATCTTGCTGTTTTTTTAGCATCATTGTGATAAACACATAGGGGAGTCTCTCCTCGATTTATATGATAAACATTACGTTTCAATTTAATTTTCGCACGACTTTCGTGGAGATCTAAAGGAAGTGTTTTGAAAAAGGCAGTCATATTAAACAAGCCGGCTGAAAGCCCCCATACATGTACATTGATGGACGTCATCTCAGAACCATATATCACCTCCCCCAACCAATTGTTCATTACATGTACATGCTACAATTATCAATAATGTATTATAACTTATTTCAATGGGCACTATGATTAAAATCAACCAAACATCAAATAGAAAACTATTACATAAGTACAATAAGTATACATGGTATAGGGTGGTGCATATCGGTATATGGTCAAAGGAAATTGCAGCCACCAGGAAGCCATCACGTGCCAATAAATAACAATGTAGATAATAGCGCTTCAGTTACTATACGACGTGCAATATGTCTAGTGTAGCCTGAAGAAATCCATCTCATCAAACAACGTCATCAACAACAACAACTGTAACCATCTATTACAAGAACAAGGTTAGGGTCAGGTGACACTACTTCAACTAATCAGAATCAAACATTGACCTAGGTAAGAAGAACAGTATATAAGGTGTGGTATCGAGTCCTCTCTTCATTTGCTTTTCGAATCCTGAAGCATCAATACCAACGTGTCCTTCAAGCCATATGTTCCAGCTCTGGATGGCTGGAGGAAATATCAGGGCGGAAAGAGTCATGCTATCATTGAAAAGGTGGACAAGACACCGAAGTTAGTGTACAAAATGTCTCGCCAACACAACAAACTGTGGAACGGGCCAATGTGCTGTTCAAGCAATGGAAGACATTTTGAACTGTGATACACAACAACGGCTATGCTCTTTCGAGTAGGGAATATAAGCTGTGGTATCAGTTCAAGACCATCATTTGGAGCAAAGACACTGAAGAGGAAATATGTATTCCTGTCAAGCTCTGGAGTATTCCATGAGAGTGATATATGGACAAGGCCAACAACAACATCAGCAATAATGGCCACAACATCCATCGTCACCACAACAACAGCTATAGCATCAACACCCACAGCAGTTGCAGCCGCAAATACAATAGTTACTACCACAACAACCACAACCACAACAGCCCCACCAAAGCAACTATAACCACAACCGACACAACAGCCGCAAACACAGAAGTTGCAGCCTCTGCAAGCATTTCCCCCGCAAAAGCACTCGTGTGTCACCTATATGGACCCCCTGGTATTCCAACAACCTTCACTCCAAATGTTTTGGGGTCCACTGGGTGTGGGAAGACAGCTTGGGTGCAATCACTCTTGGAATCCGGTCAAATATTCTCCACCTCGACCACGAATATATGGCTGTAGATCTACAAGAGATGGCAACCCCTATATGACATGAT
Organism: Terebella lapidaria; assembly: GCA_949152475.1. Classification (NCBI taxonomy): domain Eukaryota; kingdom Metazoa; phylum Annelida; class Polychaeta; order Terebellida; family Terebellidae; genus Terebella; species Terebella lapidaria. The sequence continues at coordinate 33,590,074 of OX424564.1, read as the reverse complement.
GAGGTTTACCATGTGGACTCCTGTGTATTTTATGCAGGGTATAATGATGGATCTGGATGAAATATCAATGGCATTCTAATATCACCTACGGAATATCACCTAATTTCCACATCTTCGAAGGATGCGAGGATCACGAACGTGTTCACAGAAGGGAGCCACCACTGGAATCTGAGCGTGACCTGCTTGAACCAGAACTTGTGCTACCAGATAAAGGGAAAATGTTGATGTCTACCCCTATATCATCTGACGCAAGAAATACAATGGTGATTATGCCGTATCTCTGTAACTGTTGGTTGCCTCAGAAATAAGTATGGCTGCCATAAAAATCTGCTTGTTGATGTTTTTACCCAGTGAAAGGGATACCAGCAACAATGGACCAATATTCAACTATCAAGTTTTAACATTCCACATGATCTCTGTAAACTCATAAACCAACACATACATGGGCTTACTATAATTTACTGATAAGACATAATGACAATCACAGTGCCGACTTGTCGAATTGAATTTGCAGGAAAGTGAAGGAACTGCATGTTATCAGAGCCATTTGCAGGAGACAGGCAGCCCAGTTGTGTCGTGACTGAGAGTAGCTCTACCTCTCGTACAATCATATGTTCGGTAGTAACAGTCCACAGTTTGTTTAATAATAACTCGTCACGATGCAATGATTTCTGATTAAAAAAGAGGCTTCGTTTTGAATGAAAACCACAGATGTGTGAATGGTGCTTGCTCAGCATAGCGAAGAGCTTTGATAATCCCTTGTCATATTCACAAAGAGGAAGAGTAACTTATCCAGTTGTTGTGGTCAGAGAGAGGTTGATGCTAATTTATGCAGGGCAAAGCACGTCAAAAATCTTGATGGAGCATGCCTATATACTTCTAAAGCAGATGATTGCACGACAGCCACAACGGATCTGAGGTCATCCACATCCACAATACCCACCCACAATGAAACCATAGGGCCAAAACAAGTGGTCCCGCTGAGATCCCAACTCACATGTTCCTTTTTGGCATGGCATATAATTTGAGCCCAATGATTTTAGAGGGGAGCAAATCGAATTATGCTGCTGTTCCAATGCGACAGCTCAAACTGATCTACTATGATTGACAACATGACATAATGTTTTAAAAACAACACGTTTTGTTGTGAAAGTTAACATGCGTGTTGGTTCCATGTTTCTTGAGCACTGGACGCCAGCATGAGGCAGTCGCAACTTCGTGCAGAGGACATTGGGGGCCTTGAAATGGAGTGATTTGTCGCCACTGTTCAATAGAAAAGATGGAGTCTTGAAATGGAGTGATTTGTCGCCACTGTTCAGTAGAAAATTGGGACGTAAAAGTACTCTGTGACAGAGTAGCTGCCAGAAACTGCTAATTTGAGGACGAGCCCGGGACTGGAGAGCTTAGCAGCATCGAAGCGGGGATGACAGCCAGCTGCACGTGGCTTTGTGTGTTAACCCTAAGGGATGCAGCGAAGACAAGCCTCGAGGCTGAGACATCGTCTGGAAGTGGTTGAAAAGGACACAAAGGTCGAAAGATGCAGTAGAAGATCTCGAGAATCGCCACTGACAGCATCGGCATTGATTGTCTCAATGGAAACCAGGTTCCTACCTGGCCCCAGGTGAATACGTAGACAAGGCCAGACGATCGGCATGAAACCCATTCCAATTTGGTGTTTGAGTTCCCATTGGAGGCCGGGGCCCAAGAGGGATGATCCTGGTGATTTCACCAATTCCAGTTGGTATCATCAGGAAGACACGGATTATAAGAGTAGGTTATAAGAAATGCTATTCCAATGAGTAGGAGAATGGAAGAAGTTGACACTATTCTGCCACTTGGTGACTTTGTTGGGGGATTAGAATAGATACCGACAATCAGACAAATTCATAATCCAAGACCTAATCCATGGATAAATTTTACAAAATCAGTGTATGTGGTCACATCCAAGTGATCCTAAAGTATCAGTCACAATCATGTGAACATCACAGACACTCATCCAGCTAAATGTGAGATCAGGTGCTATGTCCATAGTAAGATTGAGGTCATTCCTTAACCTTCCGCTTATGGGGTTTCACTATGTGGGAGGCATATTTTAAGTAAGCTGTATGGGTTAACCATCTAATGTGGAGGTAATGTACATGTATAGGACTAGTTTTGGTGGATAATTATGTGGCGAAATCGATATAAACACAATGTTCTATTACAACAAACATACGTAATTGTGGCGTTTCGAGAGTAAAAAAACTAGAAAAGCTTCCCCCTATGTTTAGGAATGTTCCTGATTATTCATCTTTTTAGACTTTTAGTATGTCATTTAGATGTCTTCAAGGCAAACAATTCCACTTGGTGGGTAGCGTTGCAATATTTTGAAACACTATATACCATATATTAATAGTGTGCCTACACCACCAAAGAGGAGACCCAATATGATGACGCTGTTAATGTCCATACTCGATAACCCCTTAGACAATGCTGATAGTTCATATGGGAACAACCAATGTTCTTACAGCAAGACAATGTCGTGATCTGCACATATACTTGAGATCTCATCAGTGGAGGTTTTCATGTTTTGACAATTAAAGGAACACAAACGGATATTTTCCATAAAAACGATGATTTTTCACAAAACACACAAACATTTGAAGCATATGCTCAAACAAGTTATTTGTCATTTTTTCTCATGGAATGTTCTTATATTCATGCCAGCAGCCAATTCTTCTCATTCAGGCACTTGTCTTCATGTCGCAATGGAATGGTCAACTTAAAGGAAGCGTATCCCTCGTGGCGTCTGCGCAGCTGATCCATGTGAACCCTGTCTAGAAACGTGTGAACGAATCTGATACGCTCTGTTGTTTGAATCAAGACAGCTGATGAACAGGTGTGTCGTCTGGCCACGGTTACCCTCAGCGTGTCGCTGCTGTCGCTGTTCTTGGTCACGGTCCTGGTCACGACGTAGGGGCTTTGGTACAACACGCAGCTTCTGTGATGGTCGGCTACCACCCTGAGTGTCACAATCTAAACTGAGAACTCACTGTAGACCATTTCTGATATCCCATGTGTGGTTCACGAGAAGTCGCGGCTGAGGCAGAGGATTTCTTTCTCTTATACGCAACCTTGATGTAGCCTGGAAGTGAACTACCTTCAGCTTCACCGTCAGCTTCATTAGCACATCTATTCGATGCTTGATCTTCGTGGCCATGGGATTCGTCTGGGTCAATCACACTAGCATCGTCCGAATCTTCACTACTGCAGGACATTTCCTCTGTCTCGTCCTGCTTGATTTTGTTTCATCCATCATGAAGTCACTTACTGAAACTTTGTGCATATCACTGTGACTGATGTGAGTATTCACCAGAACAGCCGTCATAAGATCAGTAATTGTTGTCATGCGCGAGTTCATAGCCGCTATGTTGGCTTGCAGTTGGTCTATTCTCGGCAATAAACCGCTGGTGTTGGATAACACAGACTTAGATGAAGCCAGGTTATTCGAAAGTTTGTTCATGTCAAAAAGTTCAAGCATCGCCCAACCTCGTCCAGCTTATTTACAATGTCAGTTGTGTTCTGTGAAGACTTGTTTTGACCTTGACGCTTAATGTACCTAGCTCCTCCAGGGCACAGGTCCGCCAGGTGTGTCTTGGCAGCCTCAACTTGGGTGTCATTGTAACTGGTTAAAGTTTTTGCCAGCATTGACACTGCAATAATGTTCATCCTGTTCTGAATGAAACATTAAAGTTCATTCACCACAATGGTCTGGAATCAGCACTTCCATCTACGTCACCTTGATGTTGTTGTTGAGGACACGGGGTCAACGAGGACGTTGCCGGTATGGCTGCCCGTGCTAATGCCAGGAACATGGTTTCAGGTTCTCCGATGTTGTTCGTCTGACACTGAGCCAATTCACTGTTCTCAACACTGTGTTGATTCTCAACAGTGTTGAGTCCACGATTTCACGTCAGTAACAATGTACCTTTCTGCGGCTCTGATGTTGTGTTGCCATAAACAGTCCAGACACAATAATTCCTCACCATTTGACAAAGTCAACTGTTGTTTCTGTTTTCTGCTGTTTTTTTTTTCTCAGGCTCTCGGGGAGCCTTTGTCCAGGTCAGCCCTCCTACTTGGGGGATTCGACCTGGACTTCTTCAACTTTTTTTTTCATTTTAAACACTGATCATCCGAGTAACAGCCTATATTCTGGTGTCCTGCACTCCGTCTAGAATTTTAGTTTTTGTTGGCTCACAGTGAGCCTTCCAAATCAACCCTCTCGCTCTGGGGTTTAACCTGGACTTTTTTTTATAACTATCAAGCTGGCACTTAGACCAATCACTTTGGCCGAATCAGGATGCCCGAGAACTTCAAGCCCGTTGCAGTCACCTTATGCTCACCATATTTGTTGATGTCATGCCGTAATTTTTCACCGAATTTCATAATTTTACCTCAAAAAATGAAAAAGTTGGCAATGTATCTCAATGTTAAATTTCAGTCCAAAATGGGATCAAATAAATCCCAACAAATTCAGGGCTTTTATCATGTTTATGCCCGTACAAAATTAACCTATAAATTGCGTTGATTTGAAGTCGGAAGGCATAGTCGCGGTGTTTATTACGTTAACATATTTATTTCGAAGAAATATATAACTCAAACATCGAATAAAAGTCGTTTTCGTGTGCAGACTCTGAAATTCCATGTTGGGGCTGAATTTTGACATTGGGGTAGATTACCAACTTTTTTCAATTTTTGAGATAGAATTCTGAAATTCGTTGGAAACTTACGGCATGATACAGATGAACTTGACTTTAGTTTCGCACAGAACGGTTTCCATGCAGTGATCCAAAATTAACAAAAAAGTAGCTGAAAATATAGAAAAATATACCGCCCTATCAGTTGAAACTCGTAATATGTATGGTATTATATTGATTGAACCCCAAATATTCATATACACTAACGTTATATGCTGAATATTCTGATGACCTCGAACTCAACTTTTGACTCGATTTTCGAGGTTTTTCGAGATTTCGACTTTGCAGCTTAGGAATCAGTGTCAATATATAGGACATGATTATATTGTCACCACCTCGGATTTTGACCTCTGACCTCATTTTCAAGGTTACAGGACAAAATGGCTAATATCTCGTTAATTATCGACTTTACAAGTTAGGAATCCATTGTGGACATACAGGAAAGTGATACAGGCTAAATATTCTGATGACCTTTAACTTGACCTTTGGCTTCATTTTGAAAGTCACAGGACAAAATTGCTAATATCTCTCTTGTTATTGAATTTACAGATTAGCGATCAAATGTGGACATATAGAAATCGATATATACTGAATATTCTCGTGACCTCGAATTCGACCATTGACCTTATTTTCAAGATCACGGGACAAAATGGCTAATATCTAAAGTATAAAACACAATTGTCCGGTAACTTATGTTAACCCTTGGGCTAATTTTTTCTTTATTTTGGTAGCTGTCTTGATTTATTGTCCGGTAACCTATCTTAGCCCTTGGGCTAATTTTTTAATGTTATTTATTATATATTTCTGTTATTTTGATGTTTTTTAAATTTAGTGACCCAGGCAACTTTCGATCACTGATTTTTCATTTTTGACCTATGATCCTAAAACTTAATCCAATAACTGGTGACGAATTACTAGTAATCATTTATATAACTAAGATTTATATAATTTTTTTTGACAAGTAGAGATAAAGGTATGAAGAATTATGTGATAATCATAGTTTCAATGACTCCTTGTAGAGTTTCAGACATACCCAATTAAAATACCCTCTCGCCCTTTCGAGCGACGGCCCTATGTGTTGTTACCCTACTGCTTTGTGACTGACGTATGGAGCGTACCTTTGGGCCGTTGTTGTCTCAGTTTATTCAAATACCAGTCCGACACCTGAATACCCGCCTGGACGATGGTGGCAGCTGTCACGTCAGAGTCGTTGCCGACCAGGAAGTCGCCACCACCAGCTGGGGCCTCAAGTGGCGTCAATGTGGCTGATGGCGCATGTGCAGACTTTTCCATAGTGGTAGATGTCACTGAGGTATACGAGTCCATGTTTGGTACGGTAGTACCAGCAGATCTGGGTTTGACATTTGGACATTCGTCATGATCAGGAGTCTCTTGTTCTAAACACCAAACTCGTTTATTGATGTTCTCTAGCGTTTCCGAGCTGTAACTTTCGTCCAGTGGTTTTCGTTCATACGCTTGTAGCAGTCTTCCGGCGCGGTGCTCCCAACTCCGCAAGTCTCGCCGCAGCTCTCGCGAGAGTGCCAACACACGTTTATACCCAGAGTAGGTCGTCAGGTATCGCCTCTGCAGGCGCCTCATATCTCTCTGTAAATTAGATATGTCTTCCGCGTTTTGTGTTCTCTCGATTGGTGAGCCAGAATTATTACACACACCGCATTGAGACATATCTTCCCCGGGGGCAGTATCTTTTGGCGTCACGACCTCACTCTTTGACAGATTATTTAGTTCAGCCAGATTCGTATAATTCCACTCGCCGCTAGAGCTCCACGTCGCCACCATGTTGACCAGCTCAGCCACGTGTCCAGATTCCTGGGAATCTCGACGTGACTCAGGCGCTGCTCGGGCCCATGCCACCAACCGGGTGACCATCTCCAGGCGCCTGGACCGTTCGTCCGCCAGGGTGCGCTGGACCTCGGCGTACTGCGACAGCCACTCGGCCTTCTCCCGGAGGTACGTCGACTGGTTATACACGTCACTCACACAACTGTCACTGGTGGACGGAAAAGTTACTCTGCCACTCTGTACTTTCATTCCGGTGACGTCACTGTCGCCTCCGTGTGTGTGATACTCATGGATATAAAACGTATTGCTTCCGCTGCTACATTCGGTTCCATCTTTTTCTGTGGAATCCTTCTGTTGGTCCAGAGATGTTTGTACGTGAGCACCATCACAACAATCGTGTTTAATCACCATCAGAATAAGGGAAATAATTGTTAGATTTATAAAACTCGAAGATACATAATTCAGCAATGTTATTTCCATTTCCGATGCGGGATTATAGTCAGAAATACACAGCAACTTTCATAACACGTGATAATCCCGATTATCAATGCCAACAAAAAGCGAATTCCGACGAGACATGGAAAAATTGCTGCCATATACAAGAACGACTATCAACCAGACTCCAGACGGTTTCGTCCTTTTATTTTCTACCTCTTTCTCTCTCTCCTTCTCCGTGCTCTCTCATCAACGGGTAGTATGATCAACAGATCAAATCGTTCCTTTCTTTCAGCTCGTTTACTGAGCCAATGACTGATCCGGACCACGTGTCCTGATAAGGACCGCGCCTGGCCCAGCTGGTAGAAGTTTGTTGCGAGAGTCACGAGGCCAGAGACTGAATGTCTGGATCGTACGTCCGTACGCCAATGGCGGCACTGGTCAATATCTCCTTCAGTTCCAAGATCCAAGGAGATGGAAAAGTTATCATATTTTAATAATAAACCCATATATGTCCTATTTATTCGGAAGAGGATTGGGGCCAACCCACTAACAGTTTTTGGCTTATTACATATCAACTTACATATCTCGGTGAATCAACTCATATCTCGAGAGCCGACCCTGGTCAGAACCAGCAAAGTGGGAATATTTTGCGAGACGTAACATAAGCGGGCCATATCAGGACAGTGTATAATTTGACAACTGTTTTAATAGTCACATTGATGCCGAAAATAACTGGTGGAAATAAAACTGCCCATTTTTAGCTGGATGGTTGGCTATTATTCACTCCCGTGTGTTTAATATCGCATGCAGCAATATGCACTTCAAATGCCCGGGAGTTTGCACGAGATCCGAGCGATTGCAGGGCGTTCCTATACTTGGCTTTAAGCGTATATATTATTGTAAACAATTTGTCATTTGGTCAAACAACTTTGCAAGTCAGGCGGAAAAAGTCGGATTTAGTCTTTGTTTCACACAAGTGACAATAAGAAAGACGTCAGCTGTGGATCTAGGGATGTAGGGGTGGTACGTGTATAGTACAGAAACAAGAAAACAGAAATAGTTTAAATGTAGGCTTATCAGACGATAACACTTTGGATTGGTAGGATACCTACCCCTACCCCCCCCCCCCTCCTTCCCCAACCCCCACTCCGCCCAACTAGTTGGCAGTCCTTAGTTCTCTGCTCGGTAACAACTTTGTGATTTTTTTTTGTCTCAAGAAATTTTGCAAGGCGTGTTTCTGTATGTCTGTGCGATGGCTAATAAATCCATTGGCCCTTAACAATCGGCTGTTAGTGTGTTCTGATAAACATAATAAAAGTTAAAAGAGGAAGGCAGATCAAGGTACCCTTTCATTACACTCAAGCATCTGATTCCACCATTTCACATCTCGAGTGAAGAATACCAAAAAAAAGAAAAAAAAAGAAGCTTACTGGGGAAATGAAGCCTATAGTGTTGAGCCATAATGTGACTAAGATTACCGTTTTGACCATTCAAGGTCACTGAAGGTCAATTTCAAGGTCACCACTGAAATCAGTATGTGTGACTTCCCATTTGAATGTGTTAATATTTAGCTCTATCCTGAAGTGTTCTAGGAGTTCAGGTCAGTTCCAAAGAGGATGAATTTTTTTAAGTTGGAGGCCAGATAGTGACTTAATTTTTTACCAAACTTTTTTTCGCCGACCCGTCAAGACAATCAAAATGGCCGTCACACGAAGACAGTTTGGTGTCGCCGGCCTCCGGGATGTTGATAAATAAGTGTTCAGAGATTGGTATCACGGGCCCCCAGAATGTTGGTAAATGAGTGTTTGGGGATAGGTATCAGTGGTCCCCGGGATGTTGGTAACTTAGTGTTCAGAGATTGGTATCACTGGCCCCCAGGATGTTGATAAATAAGTGTTCAAAAATGTTATGACTGCCCTCCAGTATATTGGTAAATAAGTGTTCAGAGAATGGTTTCGCAGGCCCCCAGGATGTTGGAAAATAGGTGTTCAGATATATTGGTATCAATGGCCCCAGAATGTTGGTAAATAAGTGTTCAGAGATTGGTATCAGTGGCCCCGGGATGTTGGTAAACCAGTCTCGCTCTATAAACAGTGTAGCTGCTGCAATATACCGGAGCAATAACAGTTTTATATTCATTCCACTTGAAATTGAAGAAATATTTCATGACGTTGCAACTTTCCAAAGTCATAGGTGCAACAGAGTAACATTTCCCGCATTTCTAAAGAAAAATCTTGAGTTGGTCTTACCCAAGTGTGTGTTACGATTGCTTCGAGTTAGACCCAAGAAGAAGTCTTTTGGTTCTCATTCTCGCGCGCACCACTTTTTACTTTTTTCTTGTGAATACAAAAAGAAATAGGCTTCCCTTAAAAATGAGGTGAAAATGTTTATTTTTCAACCAAAAATGTTTATTTTTCAACCAAAATTGGTACAATTCAGGCTAAGTACATATATATTGATTTTAGCTACAATACCAAGCCAGATTTTGCCCTAATTTAGAAATATGGCCAAAAATCCAAGATGGCCGCCATCGTTCATGTAAAAATGTTGAAATGGCCATAACTTCCGTGATATTCAACATATCAATACAAATAAGGTGTCTACACCTAAGTTTTCTAACCTGGGGAAGCCAACTAGACCATCCGATTTCGCATACAGTGACCTGCAAGGTGCCAACACCCCCCCTCCCCCCCCCCAAAAAAAACCAAAAAAAAACAAAAAAACACTAAGACTAGGACTCGGAATCAGCAGTCATAACTGAACAAATGGATATAATCCAGGTGATGTGATGTTCTACTTGAAATTACAGTTGTAACAGATTTTTTTTTCTGGAAACACTCTCTCTTTAATAGTATCTTGTGAAAACCATGTTATACACCTCATTTGCATTTATACAAAATGACCTATTTCAAACTGTGCCTATTTCTTCGGGCCAAATTTAAAAACTCACTGACTAAAAATATCAAAATCATACTTTTAGCACTGCTAGTTCATCAGAAATAACTTATAAAAATAAATATATAAAATGACTCATTACATCAATCCAATATGGCTGCCTAAATCATCCACAATAATGAGCCACAATAAAACAAATAAAATGCAGTGTAATTAAAATGGACAGTTTTTTTTTAACATTATGTTTGAATCAAAAGGAAGAAATTGATATGGTGCGTGTTTTGCTGCCACAGACATAAAAATATCGTTTCATACCCGATGAGTGAGAATGAACATATGCAATGAACCAGTTGAAAGAGTTCAGATCATATGTGATCGTGATCACCAAGTGACAAGTCGACACTTCTGAGCTGGTAAAGCTTATACCATGGCATTATCTGCATAACTCTGTGTAGCACAGGCTATTTTTCCTGTTCCTGACTTCAGTCTTCCTGCAGTCATATAAGATGATGTCCATTAGAATTGATGAGTATTCTTAATGGTTGGTCTCTAATTGAAGACATTTCCAATGATGAAATGTCATCCTTGGGACCTTCGGTTGGCAGTTAACACTACGTTTACTCGGCTGTGATGCTGCAACACTAGGCAGTACAAATGTAGTATTTGTAATTCTGATGCAGAAGTGCTCTCTGCGACTTTGTCACAAAACCGCTGGTATTTCAAGCTGCGATATCCCAATCTTCAGTACTTCCGAACAAAGATACCAATGCTTTCTTCCCCAGTGTCTTTTTGTGTCTGGTTCAGAATGGTGAATATTTTCGCTTGCTCACAGAAGATGCTATGGTGTTCTTTGTTCCTAGACTGCCATAACCTTCTTTATCCAGAGCGGTGGTAGGTTGTTAATTGATTGATTGAACGGATGAACAGCAAATGGTCGCATACATGTTGTTGGACCCAGCAACTCTCGAGACTTTTCCATGGAACGGAGTCGATTCTTCTCTGCTGACTACTTGGGTTCTGATATCATGAGATCATCTGCGTCCATTTCAGGATGACGACGAACAAGAACCAGTCCGTTTAAACATTACTGTCCCCCTTTAAGCTTTTGGTTGATCTATCAGTGTATATCTGCAGCCAACTCTCTGCTATTGTATAAAGTGTAGCTGGTTGCCTGGATCTTTCAGGTATGCCTCATTTCTCGACTGGTTGATTACTCCTTTATCAAAATGCACTGACACGGCAGAAGATGAGTATCAGCTTTAGTTGCTGATACTGAATTCAAATGTGGAACCTCGAGGCCCGGGTAAACGACGGAGTACAACACGGAGTCGATTCTTCTCTGCTGACTACTTGGGTTCTGGTATCATGAGATCATCTGCGTCCATTTCAGGATGACGACGAACAAGAACCAGTCAGTTTAAACATTACTGTCCCCCTTTAAGCTTTTGGTTGATCTATCAGTGTATATCTGCAACCAACTCTCTGCTATTGTATAAAGTGTAGCTGGTTGCCTGGATCTTTCAGGTATGCCTCATTTCTCGACTGGTTGATTACTCCTTTATCAAAACACGGCAGAAAATGAGTATCAGCTTTAGTTGCTGATACTGAATTCAAATGTGGAACCTCGAGGCCCGGGTAAACGACGGAGTACAACACCTTTTAGTTCGGTTCACCGATTCAATAATCACGGGTCCTGATCAGTGTAAAGAGCTCTGATGTCAGATTTGAGTCAGGTGTAAGACCCAACACTTACTGTGGGTTTAAACGTTATGTTCAAGTCAGATTGTGTAACCATACATCACTCAATTCAGCAGTAACCATTAGAAATTAGTGATCAACACAAGGACACTCCAGATACAGTACAAAGGCAATGTCAGAGGTTCTTTGGACATCATTGATCTCAGAGACAGGGATTTGTTCACTAACAATCAATGTATACCATTGTTCAATATTGGTATAGGATAACAGCTCGAGATGGAGTCGATGTTGAAAAATTAGGAGAAATTGGTCTGAAATTTCTGAACTCGATGGTTTGGGAAGTCGGTGAGAAGAAAAACGGTGATCAAGCCAGGACACTTGCATCTAGAACAACCATGAAGAGCAAGTATGGAATCAGAGACTATGAGAGATTACTGTGAGAGAATGCACAGCAGCTCAGGCAACAAGCAGTGCTTCATAGATCCCATGAGTAGCACATGGGTAGCTGGTTGTATTACACGATGCAAGTACACTGATAACTGAAACAGTAATGTCTTTAGCTCCAGGGATTTGTTCACTAACAATCAATGTATACCATTGTTCAATATTGGTATAGGATAACAGCTCGAGATGGAGTCGATGTTGAAAAATTATGTAATCAGAGACTGATTACTGTGGGAGAATGTACAGCAGCTCAGGCAACAAGCAGTGCTTCATATATCCCCTGAGTAGCACATGGGTAGCTGGTTGTATTCCACGATGCAAGTACACTGATAACTGAAACAGTAATGTCTTCAGCTCCAGGGAATAGTAGGAAACAGCACTGACAAGGGAATGCACCAACTTGTTGATTCCCCTGATCCATTATGCTGAACTATGCTTGAAACAGACTTGACGGTATTGTACATGACTTATTTATGGCACCAGAACCCAACAAGCCAACACAGAAGGTATAATTCAATATATTGTCGAGAGTTGCTGGGCCAAATGTATGCAACCATCTGTGTTCATCCTCTCAATACAAGGATGTGACACAACCTGCCCTCTCTTTGGATCGGGAGGAGACTGGAAGCCAAGAAACCAAAAACCTATGACAGGTTCTGTGAGCAAGTGAAGATGTTCACAACCTTGGACCAAACAAAGCAAGCCATAACAATTATGGGAGATGAAGCTCTGGTATCATTGTACGGAGGTGCTGAAGATGAAGGGATTGACTTTGGATACCATCAAAGGTTTTGTGACAAGGTAGCGAAGAACAGCTCTGCATCGGGACCACAAATGCTACATCTGTATGTACCACAGCTTTCGTGTTCACTATCAGGTAATGCAAAGGGCATGAACTTGCAACAACGTGAGGCCAGCTGACTGTGGGTGTTATATCATCAACGTCTCCAAATACAGACTGACCTTCCAGCACGCCCATCAAATCCACTGGATGTCATCTTGTGTCACTGCAAAAAAAACTGCACGAGGAGATGGACCCGCAGGAAATAAAATATACTGTGCAGTGCATAGATGTTTGCAAAGCTTGACATGCTACAAGCTTTTACCGAATCCAATGTCGGCGTTTGAGAAGGCAGTCACGTTGGAAATTGCTAAAGCTTTTCAGCTATTTTTTTACCAGGTTTATCTGGGGCAGAAAAACTATTTTTTACACCATTTTGTCGGTAAGGTAACAAGAAACGCATTCACTGTATCATATATCAGGATACGGTGGATAATGTATGTTTTTATCAGGATTTTAAACTGAATGGTTGTCAATTTTGTGTCACGCATCAACGAACACACTTGTTGTCGTCAGTTTGGTTAACGGCGTACCAGGTTTATCGATTTTTCTCCGTTTGGCCTTCACGGCCAGCAACCTGGCGGTTGTACGCATGTTATACAGTTTGTGTGAGCGTGCCTTCGGACAATACCTGTTTTATGCTTCTTCTGTCTGAGTTCATTATGGTTGTCGGTCTAGCAATACAACATTCTTCATAGTCGTGTGTGGTAGCGTTCGCAATGTGAAGTGTTATTGTACAATTGTACAATACACCTGCGTTGCGTCTTTCTATATTTCACTTCATACTCTGGTTGTTTGCTTTAAAATGGATTTTCGCTTTACAAAAATTATTACCCTGTTATTAGTTTTCTTCATTGCCAGGAACAATCACCTGCAAAATGAACACCTGGATAATGCCAAATCTGAGGTAACTGGTGAACCAATGCCCATTAACTGGTTTGTGCTTGCCCGTTATTCTAGGACAAACTGCATACAGTTCCCTAGTAGTGTACGTGCGTTTGGATTGTCCGCATTGCTGATTCTGGCAGGTGACATCGCCTCAAATCCCGGCCCTGTTAACTTTGCATGTGGAAATTGTCGGTCCATCAGGAACAAAGGTCCGGCCATCGCGGACTTGGTCACCTCTGCCAAATGTGACATTTTTGGAATAACTGAGACGCACATCAGGACTAATGACACTGCATCATTTCTCAGTGAACTAACCCCTAGTGGATATAAACTCTTCCATTCCCCTCGCGTTGGAAAGACGGGCGGTGGTGTTGGTTTCCTGGTAAAACAAACTCTGGATGTCTCTCTGGTTGCAGCACCTAGTTTTGGTTCTTTTGAGAACATTGTCGTTTCTGTACGATGGCGTGATAACACATTGAATTTTGCTTCAATCTATAGACCCCCTGGTTCTGGTATCGCAGTTTTCCTGGAAGAATTTATGTCATTTTCTGGTTTCATATCGTCCCTGTCTGCCTCAACTATAATCAGCGGTGATTTCAACATCCACATTGATACCGTTTCAAACATCAGTTGTGATTTCAAATTGATGCTTGATTCCTGTAATTTTGTTCAACATATAAACTTCCCTACTCATATCCATGGCCACACTCTTGATTTACTTATCACCCCATCGGATTTCACAGTGGAAAATTTGTGTAGGCTGGGTTGTTTAAGCGACCATTTCTGCATCAGTTGCACACTGGATATCGATTCAGCCCCTAAACCACCTAGTAAATACATAACATTTCGTCAGTATCACAAGATAAATCACGAAAAACTAAAACAAGATCTGCAAAATACTGCCTTCATTGTATCGCCTTCTGACAACGTTACCGAACTTTACGACCAATATATGAACAGCCTTTCCTCTGTAATTGATGCTCATGCACCACTAAAAACGAAATGTGTGGACAAACCCACTCCAGTTTGGATAACTCCGGAATATCGTGAGGCCAAACGGTTACGTAGACAGCTTGAAAGAACTTGGAGAAAAGTCCCATCTGTGCTGAATAGATCGAAACTACGACGACAGATCAGTAAATGCAACTCAATCATAAACAACTCAAAACGAGATCATTACACTAATATTATTAAGAACAATTCTGATGATCCAAAAAAACTATGGAAAGAAATGAACAATATTTTGCATAGGAAACATCAGACTGCTTTGCCCGGAAGCAAAGATGACACGCTCCTTGCCAATATGTTTGGTTCTTTCTTCACAGACAAAATCACACGTATACGAAACAATGTCACAAAGCAGCCTAAACAGACCACTTCACCAGCGATATCACCTGTTGAGTTCAATCACTTCAAGCCTGCATCTGAACAGCTTATTCGGAAAGTCATTTTTGATTCTCCTACTAAATCATGTATTCTCGACCCTTGGCCCACTTTCCTGGTTAAAGATTTTGTTGACATTTTGGTACCATCTATCACTAAATTGGTTAACTGCTCCATGATGGAAGGTTTAGTGCCTAGTAGATTAAAACAGGCTGTAATTACTCCATTGCTTAAAAATCCCTCGTTATCCAAGGAAGAGATGAAAAACTACCGCCCAGTATCGGGTCTATGTTTCATCTCCAAACTGGTTGAACGAGTGGTTGCATCCCAGATTAAACAACACTTCGATAAAAACAATTTGGGTAATCCATTCCAGTCTGCCTACAAGAGCGGCCACTCAACAGAAACTGCGTTGTTAAATATAAAGAATGACATACACATTTCGTTGTCAAAAAGCATGCCGACTGCTCTGGTATTACTTGATCTTTCGGCTGCTTTCGACACGATCGACCATTCAGTTCTCTTAGAATGTCTATCATCTTGGTTTGGCTTTGGTGGGACTGCACGCAAGTGGTTCTCGTCCTATTTGTCTGGTAGGGTCCAATCAGTTAAGGTTGGCGACAGCCTTTCAGAGCCCGCAGATATAAAATTTGGTGTTCCACAGGGATCAGTTCTTGGTCCCATTTTGTTTTCCATGTACACAACACCTCTACATAAAATAATCTCTGCCCATAATACGGTTAACTATCATTTCTATGCTGATGATACTCAGCTTTATATGCCACTCTCACAAACAAATTGTGCCACGGATCTAGTCACGCTCCAGGAATGTCTCAAAGATGTCCAAAACTGGATGAATGCAAACAAGCTTAAGCTCAATCCAGATAAAACTGAGTTCATCCTGTTTGGTACCAAGTCTCAAAGGGCTAAGATGGCAGATTGTTTTCCAGTGGATATTCTTGGAAATGAAATCAGTCCTACGGAAAAAGCACGCAATTTAGGTGTTGTTTTTGATTCTGATTTTTCATTCTCCAATCAGGTTGTTTCTGTTTGTAAATCATGTTTTGTGGGTCTTCGTGACCTAAGAAGGATCAGGCGTAATCTTTCGAAAAGCAATACAATTACATTGGCTAATGCACTAGTTAGTAGTAGACTTGATTATTGTAATTCATTGTATAGGTCTTTATCCAGTCGGGATTTGAATAAGTTACAATGTGTTCAGAATACTTTGGCCCGCATTGTCACTCGGACATCTAAGTTCTCTCATATTACCCCTGTTCTCAGGTCACTACATTGGTTGCCCATTAGGCACAGAATAGAGTTTAAAACCGCAACTATTATTTATGAATCATTGCATACGGGACTACCTGCATATTTCAACGATCACCTAACTCGCTACACATGTAAAGTGAACACGAGGCGTGGCAATCCTGATAAACTGTTCCTCCATGTCCCACTTTATAAACCTTCCATTAATAAATCAAAGGTTCAATTTCAAAACAGTTTGAGCTATGACGGCCCCTCACTTTGGGATTCCCTACCAAATGATATCCGTTCTGCTCCAACCCTGTCTAGTTTCAGGCATCAGCTTAAGACGCATCTATTTCAGGATGCCTATCCCCCTCAACCTTCTCAACACAGCCGGTTGTCATCTCGATCACGAACTATTTCTGACCACGTTTTATGATATTGGTTATTAATCAGGATTGTTGCGCCTTAGAATTCGTTATACGAAATTAAGCGCTATAAAAGTTTGATATATTATTATTATTATTACCAACTCCAAAGTACCAGACTTGTCACTTGAGGATGACGACATATAAGCGGAACCCTGTGCCCTTTCAACTGGTTGGTTGCAGGTGTTCATTCTCACTGGTTGGTTCTTGAACGATATTTTTGTACATATGTGGCAAGATTTATCTCATCAATGTATTCCTTTGCTGCAAAAACGTTGTTTGGAAAGAGTGTCGGCTTTAGTTTTACTGCATTTGATCTGTTCCGTTGTCTCCAGATTAGCCAGGCATTCTTATTGGATTTACACGAATGAGCATGGTAATGGTAAAAGTTTTTGTCCATTGATAACCATTCTTAAAAAAATATTCCACATTTTGAAACAAGTGGACTATATCATCTCGGATCCGGGAAATGGGCAAAAAAATAAATTTTCACAGCCATCTTGTATTAAATGCACATTAGTTACGTTGTATATGAGATGGTTTTCAAGAAATATCATAAGACAGATTGTAGATGGAAATACATTCCCTTGCCTTTAACTCCAAGTGGACCACCAGTTTGCCAGGACTACACATATAGGTTGAGTTATGAATTCTGAAGGTAAACTTCTGTGTTTTGGTGGGTCATATGGGGAATTGGCACCTTGTGGGTCACTGTATGTAGAATCTGAGTGTCTAATTGGCTTCCCCAGGTCACAAAACATAAGAATGAACACCTTATTTGTCTTTGTATGTCAAATATTGAGAAAGTTATGACCATTTCCATATTTTGATACGAGCGATGGCGGCCATTTTGGATTTTTGGAAATATTTCTGGGTTCGGGCAAAATCTGGCTTGGTATTGTAGCTAAAATCAATATATATGTACTCAGCCTGATTTGTACCAATTTTGGTGCTTTTACCACCGAACCCACAATTCTCCTACATATCTGCTGCACTACATAGCACCAATTTTCCAAGAGCACCATGATGAGAACCAAAATACTTTTTTTGGCCTTATGGACGTGGCTGAGGTAAGATTCCGATGTCTATACTTACCTAAGACATCATCGAGCATGACCACATTCGAAAGCATGGCTTGAGTCAGACGATGGCAACAAATGGTGAAATTAGAGGAAGATCAACACGAATTTGAAGAAAAGTTACGCATTATTGTTTTCAGTCGAATAAAACGATGCATACAAATAGACAATGTCCTATATATAGCTTAGATATATATAGATCTAGATAGATCTATTCCTTTGTAAAGTAGGCCTATAATGTAGTTTTGTAGTTTAGTTTTGCTGGGCGTTATGATTATTTACGTTCCAGGTGAGATTATTTTCAGCCCTCCATGGCTTGCAAAATGAACCATGTCAGGCTGAAAATAATCCGAGTTGGATCGCAAATAATCATAACGCCCAGCAAAAGCATTGATTGATTGAATTTATTTTGTGGAAAAACATACATTATAAATAATATAATGCACATTAAAATACACGGATAACACAAGAAAGTGAAAATAATTATTTCCATTGTGGTCCGGATTTAAATCACATGACAGAATAGGTTGCCTGAAAGTATAAATATTTTTGAATAAATGAGTATACAAGTGTAAATGACTGGTTGTATAAATATAACTACAAAAGTGCACAAAAATTGAAAAAAAATAATGGAAAAAAATATAATTTTAAATACATAACAATATAATAGTGACTAGATAACCTAACAATAAAGACTAGAATGTTACGAATAAATAAAAGGGTTTAGTGACTCTTGATAGAACCAGAAATATATGACTTGTTGAATAAAAAATGATTTGACTTTGGATTTAAAAACTGTTTTAGCACTTGCTGTTCTGACATCACTTGGTAACTCGTTCCAAGCAGTGACTGATGTGTACCGGAAATAGGAGTGTCCCAAAACTTTACAGTTGGGATAACTAGGGACATTGGGCCAGATCGGGTGTTGTGGCGGGAATTTTGGATACTGATGGAAGAGATTAGGCATCTAAGGGCATTTCCATAAATCATGTCATGTATGTAATTTATTTTAAGTTGGTTGACGCGGACTTCCGTGGCAACATATCAACGGCTTTAAATTCCTCGAACCCTATGCGGGTTCTAGGGGGAGCGCTTGAGAGAAAGCGAATGACCTTATTTTGAGTGGTCTGTAGACGTTTGTATGAGTTTAGGTGGAGTTAGGTTTTGGGGGACGGATACCTATAAAAATATGCTACAATTACACCCCTTCGTCCGACTACGCCCTCGTAGTCGTCCCTTCTCCAAAACCTAGTGCCAATATAAAATCCTAACAAAATAATTATGCTAAAAGTCCCACAAAGTCTACTCGCACACTCGCCGCTCGAAACAATGAGAAAAGAATATATGTACAATAAAAATGATTCCCTAACTAGTCAAAGAAATCGTCAATGTCGGTTCGTCAAACTGAGATGAACGAAGTACTTATAACACAACGACATACTCTATACACGACATATCACAGTTCATCACATATAAAATAATAATACTGAATAAAATACTCAAACAAACATAATTACATTCACGAAACAACATGTTACCAAAACGAAAAGCTATGTCATATGATCAATGGCCTAAATCGTCAGATCTAGCTTAGGCCACTTAGGGCCTGGCATCCAGCAGAGTTACATACATCGTACCGTTCCTAATCGCGTTATTCAGGGTATGCAACCAGGATTCAAGTCTGAAAGTACACTATCCTCACTCCTTAGAGAATTTCTCTTCAGACGAACTGGTGGGATCCTTTGCGTAAACTGCTCCCATTACGCGGTGTCGGATACGCAAGCTTACATGTCATTGCATGCACGAATTGCTGAACAGAAAATTGTGTGTTCCAAAATACGCATCATTGCGGTAAAATTTGCTTTGCATTCTGAGAAGGTCAATTTCCATCGGCTCCGCCATTTTGAACGTTTTTCAGACGACCTGAGCATTTTAAGTAATTTTCTCAAAACCAACACATCGATTTATGTTTTATATATCTGTGGAATAGTCAAAGTTTTCTATCAATTCGAGAATTTTTTTGTCAAGGACGAAGAAAATCCTCATTTGAA
Source organism: Terebella lapidaria (assembly GCA_949152475.1). Lineage (NCBI taxonomy): Eukaryota > Metazoa > Annelida > Polychaeta > Terebellida > Terebellidae > Terebella > Terebella lapidaria. The sequence continues at coordinate 33,570,142 of OX424564.1, read as the reverse complement.
GTAGGTGTCTAAACGTTTACATGCCAGAACGGGCGTCGACAGGTCGGCATGAAATCTCCATAAAAAGGTCAGCACATAAACATGTTGAACATGTAGATTACATGTATAACCATGTAATCTGACGATTAGAGAGTCGGGGCCTTCGTCCAAGCTCTAATGTCAAAAAAAAAAATTGTCGAAAGTGGCCACCATATTGAAAGAAAAATGCAAAAATCAATAAATTAAATACCTCCCTCTTGAATATTTTTTAAGCATATTCGTGCTAAATTTCAGAAACATTCATCTGTAAACTTTAAAGAAAAAATTGTGGATGGATGATTTCCAAGCTGAGAGATTGAGTTATTAGCCATTTTGTGCTCTGACCTTGAGAATGAGGTCAAAGGTCAAAGCCAAGGTAATCAGAATATTCAGCATATATTATTTCCCATATGTCCACAATTGATTTCTAAGCTGTAGAGTCGATAATAAGCGAGATATCAGCCATTTTGTGCTTTGACCTTGAAAAAAAGGTCAAAGGTCACATTCAAGGTCATGAGAATATTCAGCTTATAACATTTCTTATATGTCCACAATTGATGCCCAAGCTGTAAAGTCAATAATCAGCGAGATATTGTCCATTTTGTGCTTTGACCTTGAAAACGAGGTTAAAGGTCAAATTCAAGGTCATCAGAATATTCGGCATATATCATTTCCTATATGGTCACAATAGATTTCTAAGCTGTAAAGTCGATAATAAGCGAGATATTAGCCATTTTGTGCTCTGACCTTGAAAATGAGGTCAAAGGTCGAATTCAAGGTCATGAGAATATTCAACATATATCACTTCCTATATGTCCACAATTGATTCCCAAGCTGTAAAGTCAATAATCAGCGAGATATTGTCCATTTTGTGCTTTGACCTTGAAAATGAGGTTGAAGGTCAAATTCAAGGTCACGAGAATATTCAGAATATATCATTTCCTATACGTCCACAATTGATTCCAAGTCTCTGTTCTAAATAATAGGTGAGATATCAAGAACATTGTGGCCCATTATAAAGCATAGGAGAGTTTAACATGGGAAAGTCCTATTTGGGTCCCGTAAACAACATCAAAATGGCCACCACACGCAGACCGGCGATTCAAGAGCATCGAAACTTATACACATTATAAGGATACATGAGGGGAACATTTTGAAACTAAAATCTCAAAACTGATCAGACGGTTTTTGAGAAAATAATTTTTAAATTTGAAAACATGCAAAAACGGCCATTTTCGGCATAAAAATGGCTGCCAAAACTGCATAATCGATTCAATAAAAAAAAAATGAAAAAAGCGCTTGGGGGTATTGACCCAATACATATTCACACAAATTTATGGACAAATTCATCAGCCCGAAAAAAAAGATAAAAAATGTTAACAGATGATGTGGCGGACGACGACGCCGACGACGACGACGGACGACGGACGAAAACCCACGACAATAGCTTATCGGCCCTTTTGGGGCGGTAAGCTAAAAATTAGCCCAAGGGCTAAGGAAGGTTACCGGACAATATATGTTTTAGATCTTAGCCAATTTTGTCAAAAGTGGCCACCATATTGAAAGAAAAATGCAACAATCAATAAATTAAATATCTCCCTCCTAAATATTTTTAAGCATATTCGTTTCAGAAATATTCATCTGTAAACTTTAAAGAAAAAATTGTGGACGGATGATGGAACGCTGATGGAACAATAGTAGGTTATCGGACCACAGCGCCGGCAAACTTAAAAATTAGCCAAAGGGCTAAGGAAGGTTACCGGACAATATATGTTTTAGATCTTAGCTAATTTGTTCAAGGACCTCGAAAGTATGTTCAAAGATCAAATTCAAGGTCGCAAGAATATTCATCATATATCATTTCATACATGTTCACAATTCATTCCTAAGCTGTAAAGTTGATAATAAGCGAAATATTAGTCATTATTTGCTCTGATCTTAGAAATGATATCGACGGTCAATTTCAAAGTCAAAAAAATATTCAGCATATATCAATTCCCATATGTCGATAAAAGCTTTAAGCATTAAAGTCGATAATAAGCGAGATACTTTGTGCTTTGACCTTTCACTGTCCCCGGTGCAGAGCACTGTACTAGCATGCGATCGAAAATAGGCGTCCAGTCATGAAAATAAAATCATTGACAATTCCACCCAAAGTCTGTGTTTAGGTATTGAAGCACCTACCTACATTATAAACTTGCCAAATTGGTTTGTTTAGATCCTTTTCAATACTAATAAAACTGTAAATCAAAACTTCCAAAGTTTGACAGTTCTTTGTTTATATCTGAAACACATCGCGCTCGTAAAACCCACCACCAGCACTGCCAGGGGCGTTAGCTTCACCGCATGGAATCGTATGAAATTATCACTTGATTACGGCGGGAGAAAATACTCATTCCCGGCCCCTCAGGGCCGGGTATATGTGATTGTCGTTGACCTCATCCCATGTATTTCCTGTCTTCCGACTTCACCAGACGACTCTCTTACATTCAGCATACACTGGTGTTGGTTTCGCGAATTTGAAATAGAAGCCGATATATTCTGTTAAGCTGATACAAAAGCATTGCTAATAATAATTCTTCAAACAACAATCATCATATGACAATGGAAACTGATGTTTTAAATTAGATCGCATGTCGAATGCGCAAGTGCAATTACCGATTCTCCTGCCAGTTATCTTAGAACTCGCAAAGTATGACCGCTCCAATTGTGTGGTTATAATTACTGTAATTACTTATATTACTACGCCAAGAAGTAACCACTAGAAATATGTTGTATTGCAGCGGTTAACAAGGACGAATTACTTTTAAGCATTTTAGACAATAGTTTTAGATACTCATTCCGAATTATTTCGACTGTGTTGAGCTAATATTAGCTATTTCTCTCGAGACGACCAGGGACTAATTGTCGCAGCGCATGTGCATGTGTATGAGGTCTATGAATCTAGGCGGAGAGTAGGCAGAGTAGGCCCCTTAAATTCCGATCCGCAAGAGAGTGTACACTCTGGCTTCAATGGCTTGGCTCAGTCGGTTGCCCGCATATCCAACTCCTGATACCCCCCCCCCCCCCCCCCGCCCAATTCTCACTGCATATCGCTCGAAACACGGCATCCTACAGGGAGGGGAATACACGGCCCTATACGTCTACATGGTCTACGGATATTTGTCCGGCATGACGCCCGGTAGGACTACTACTATATTCGTGGCAAGTTGAATGGGCAACGAGCGATTCCACGGTGGTCATACGTTGCGCGCTATTGTGCGGGCTTCGATGTATTCTGTGAATTGTAATTGTACTACTGTACATGTACTCTGATTTTCTCTAACTCGTTTTTCACTGATATTATTTCGATGCTAAATGATATCATATTATAACTTAGCATATTCATCTGGGTATCATACGGCAAATTCTTGCATAATTTTAGATTTCCAACTCGAGAATTGAAAAAGCTGGTAATCTACCCCAATGCTGTTAAGTTTCAGTCCCAATATCGTATATATGCCAAGCTATGGGCCTAGTGTGCAGGAACTATACATTTGTTCATTGTAATAGGCCTGCACATATTCATCAAATCCTGCCACCTGTTTATGAATATTTAAAGGGAGTGGAAATTGGTTTTTGTTCATCATTCTTGATAGGCTGTTATGCCCTATCGATAATTTTCTTGCATATCTACGGGAAGGGTTTAGACCTGGTTAGATTGTGGAAAGTCTTAAGAATATTATAAAGGCGTTTCGTGTGCCTATATATGTTTGGAGGATATTGGTAATGCCGCGTATTAAACTGGAAGATAGGTTCTGGGGAGACTTATGGAACTGGAATTCAGTAGGATGTTTTTAACAGAGCTGCCGACGGATAGTAAACTCACGGTCAAAGACCGGTACCTGGGTACTGCCATGGCGATCTAACAAGGATACGGTACATCTGAAGTCAAATTCATCTATCAGTGAAACACGCTTTTTGGCCGTAGTTTGTTTTGGATATTCAGATCAACTTGAAATTATGTTGTGTCTTCATTGGGTATCATCCCGTAATTTTGCACCAAATTTCAGAATTCTATCTCAAAAAATGAAAAAGTTTGCAATCTACCCCAATGTTAAATTTCAGTCCAAATAGGATCAAATAAATTCCAACAAATTCATGGCTTTAATCGTGTTTATGCTCGTACAGAATGAACCTATTGCGCTGATTTTGGAGTCTGAATGCGTAGTTGATGTATATTAAGTTAGATATGTTTATTTTGAAAAACTATATAACTCGTACATCGAAAAAAAGTTGGGTTTCTATGCAGTCTCTGAAATTCCATGTAGAGGCTGAAATTTAACATTGGGGTGGATTGCCAACTTCTTCAATCTTTTAGATAAAATTCTGAAATTTGGGGACAAATTACGGCATGATACATGATTAAGATACACAAAATTTCAGCTTGATACGATGATCCAAAACAAAACTATAGCCAAAAAGCGGGTTTCACTGATAAATGAAGTTGCCTTTAAATATACTTGGAGGAGATAAATTGGCTGAGGATGTAACAGTTTCTCGCATCAGTTACTTTGATGTGGCTGATTGTCTGACTTTCTATTTGAACTGTATAAATATTAGTGCGACTTATTCATATGGAAATAAAACTGTGTAATCACGTTTTATGGGACATCTTCTTACAATTTGAACTCGATATTCAGTATTGTGATTCCATGGAAAACATGTGCACATAAAAGGGCCGGGTTTTCTGCCATGTTTTTCTAGAAACATGGCGTTATACTTGTGATACTGGCTGAGATAGTTGATGGAAGCAGGCAGCCGACTTCAAACCAGTGGATTCATACAATGTATAAATCAAACAGACAAATTAAATAATTCTAGTGAATATGCATATCTAGTAACGACATGTGAATGCCTTGGTGACCAAGAGGTCTGAAAACGAACAGGAAAACCTACTAGTAAATGTGTGTGATTTTCTATTGCACAAGAGTGCTTCTATATTATGTATGACATGGACGCTTATATGAGCTACATTTATGGTGTAAAAGGTGGAAAAAATAGTATGAATAGGGCCTACGTATCTACAATTTGGCTGTGTGTATGGTGTGTGTATGATACGGTTTTTAATTCTAGTTATTATGACCAGTCAAATATTAGTACTGATGTATAACTTCTTGGCCAACGAACATTTTGGGCAGCAGATTTTTCACGGCAGGGCATTTTTACCAAAACGTATATCATGATTTGTTTTTTTTATGTCCAGTGATTGGTAGGTCTTGTTTTCAAGTAATTAATATTGAACACTTGTAAAGTTAGTCTACTCCAAAGAAATGGCACATTGAGTAAATTGATGTGATCTACAGAGTTTGTTGTTGATTTCTTGACAATGGATCATGCAGTCACAATCGGCCTGATCACTGTTCCAATATTATAATATAATGTAAACTTGTAAAGTTAGTCTAAAGTTAGTTGGCCAAAACTTCTAAGTTTGTTCTGATAGTTTATGTACACCATGACAGTGTGGCAAGTTTTAGAGTCACAATATAGAGTATGCCTCGTTCTTTTTAAATTTCAACATTATGTTGTCTTCTGAAAAATAATGATACCAGTCCATATTGAGTCAAATGTACAAATATGTCAATTAAGGTGTTAGCAGGAATCCCAAATGAAGAGTTTGATAAAAAAAATCATATTCTGAAAATTTGTTGGCCAAAACGTCTGTGGCCAAACTTCCAGGTCAAAACGTCCTTCCACCCACGAATGCAATGTGCTTCGTCGTACACGATGTGACTGACTGTATCATTCTCCGACATGCTGATGAAACAAATGATTCGTGGGATTCTCAGTACAATTTGAAATTTTCTCTCTTCTAATCTAGAGAACGTAAGCGATCAATGTGTTTAGTCTAAATGTGATTACATTTCAATGTCAGCACTGGCAGTCCCATTTTCATGTTTCAACTTCTTCGAACACTTCTTCTTGTGTTGTTGTTATTAATATTTTTTTATAACAATGGATTCTCATCAACAAAGTCTTTTTATGTTCCAAATAAATGCGTCAATTTCTGATATCTACCTTCCATGTCTGTGTCTTCCAAGTCACTTGTTTATGACGCATGTCTTCATCCTATTTTTTATAGTTTTCTAAACGACGTACAGTACATTATTTTTCAACTGCATTATTTACCTCAATATGGTAAAACTAAAACACCAATCATGCTTTAATGATTAAGTTATGGAGCAATTTATGCCTATGAAATTTTCAGTAATCTCAACAACACAAATACATTTTATTTATAACGTATTCATAAACCAAACCTTTTCGAAACCAGTGGGCAGAACACCCAACACTTCTCCGCTGCTGCAAATGTGTGACAAAATTCGTACTTGATTTCTTTGCACCTTGTACTTGAGTATATATTTAGATTCGTAAATGGTAACAAATCAAATTTCCTCCTCTGTGTACATCGTTCTTGTTCCACGTGTTCCACTAATAATACTGTCAAATTCTTCATGATTCCACTTTTTATAGGATCTTCATATGTATTTAAACTTACACGCATGACAAGTCTTAATGCTATTTTATAGGGTTCCATTCTCAAGAAAATACCTTTTTTTAGTAGTGACACACGATATTTATATGCACATTCGTTAAACAAACATATGAATAATAATCAATTAACCAAAGTATATATTTCAACACCAGTAGTTTATTTCTATACAACTATATATTAAATCCGAACTACATCATATTCATCATGGATATATTTCTGAAATACACATATTTTTTCACCCAGATACGATTATCTTGCAATGATTTCGTGGAAAGTTATTCGAATATCCCAATACAAAATGATATTTTACACATTATTCTCTTTGTAAGAAAAAAACACCTCGATAAAGATGACATTTTTCAAAAGATTCCATGCGGTGTTTTCCACACGTTTGATTGCCGGATGTAAACACACAACTGTCAAACTTGCATGGCGGCGCGGGAAAGCCAGGAATTTGTGTGATTCGAATTTTTATGCTGGATATATGTGCAGATAAGTTGTTGCCGCGTACGTACACTTATATAATTTGAATCATAATATCACATAGTGTCCTGCTCATGCATTTATTAGTGCCCACACTTCGTTTATCAAACGTAATCGACCCAACACGAAAATCCCGGGTTCTGGGCCAACTTCGACGGCCATTTTTCCTTATGCACCAGTTCCAAACGGAGTGGGGCGGGATCAAACAAGCTTTGACCTTGAAAATGGGGTAAGGTCAAATTCAAGGTCGCGAGAAAACTCAGCATATATCACTTTCTATATGTCCACAATCGATTCCTAAGCTGTAAAATAGACAATGAGCAAGATATTAACCATTTTTGATCTGATGAGGTCAACGGTTAAGTTCAAGGTCACGAATCAAGAATATTCAGCTTACATCATTTCCTATATATATTCACAAATAATTCCTAACCTGTAAAGTCGATAATAGGTTAGATATTAGCCATTTGGTCCGACCTTGAAAATGAGGTCAGAGTTCAAATTCAAAGACACGAGAATGTTCAGCATGTGTCATTTCCTATGTGTCCACAGTTGATTCCTATGTGTCCATCTATTATTGAGATGTTAGGCACAATGTGTCCCATTATAAAGCATAGGAATACATGGGAAAGCCCCATTCGGGACCAGTCGAGAAAATGAAAGTGGCCACCACACGCAGACCGGCGTATCAGGGGCAACGAAACTCATACACATCACAGAGGTATATTAGGGCAATGTTTTGAAACAAAAATCTCAAAACTGTCTGAACAGTTTCTGAGAAAATGGCCGCCAAAGTCAGAAATTGACCGTTCTTCGTCGAAAATGACCACCATTGTGAAAACACAATGCGAAACTAAAAAAACAAAAAACAAAAAAATACCCCCTGATTTATTATTACGCATTTTTGTGCAAAATTCCAGATAGATTGACCCGTAAACTAAAGATAAAAATGTGGACGGACGACGCCGAAGAAGGACGTTCAACCCAACGCCATGTCAATGGGTTATCGGACCATAGGTTCGGCAACCTAAAAACGAATTGAATCATAATAAGAAAATATGAGGGGTAACACAGGCATATTACTAAACCAACAAACACCAATATATGTTGCTGCGCGTGCCAGCCACATAAGATACATGTCAATAAAATTACAGATACGATACATAATATGAGATGGCATGGGAACACTATGACATCAATCCACCCCCTGATCCCTGTGAGGGAGGGAAAATAGAGTTGTTTGTCCAGTGGTCGCGAACAGAATGACCAACTGCATTAACATAGTACATACATATAACGCATTATTAATGCGCTTTTCCCATGGCTCAAAGCGCAGTACATTGAGAAATAGGAGTAGTGAGAAATGTACAAGAACAAGATGTTCACATTGGCAAAAAATAGTTGGCAATCTAACCTAATGTTAAATTTCAGTCCGAAATGGGATCAAGTAAATTTCAACGAATTCAGGGCTTTTATCATGTTTATGCCCAAACAGAATTAACCTATTGTGTTGATTTGGAGTCGGAAGGCATAGCCGGTGTATATTAAGTAAAAATGTTTATTCTGAAGTAATATATAATTCGTACATCGAATAAAAGTTCCTAATTTTGTGCAAACTCTGAAATTCCATGTTGGGGCTGAAATTTAACATTGGGTTAGATTGCCAACATTTTCAATTTTTTCAGAGAGAACTCTGAAATTTGGTGAAAAATTACGGCATGATGCCCAATTAATACACACAAAATTTCAAATTGATCCGATTATTCAAAACAAAACTACGGCCAAAAAGCGTGTTTCACTGAAAGATGAACTTGAGTTTAGGGCACATAATAGCCATTTATGCTATTATGTGTATTCAAACGTATAATACTCAAAACATGTTGGGCTTTGTCGGTGTTGAAACATGGTGTGTCGCTCAGTAGTGATCGATATAATGAACACATGTCTATCAAATTCCTTGAAAATCATTATTCGGCCAACGCAAATGACGGTTAACTAAGTATCTTCAAAATCAATACTGTCTTGTAGTTGCTATGTTGATAACACGGGCAGCTTTTATTAATACTTCATCAGACGTGTGAGTTTTTTCTAAGCATAGTTCTGCACTTGGAACTTCCAAATGCTACAGCCTATTGTCCGACAGAAGCGAAGACTTATCCGCTTGGGCAGACCGGACAAGAGCTGCGCCACCAAGCATGAAGCAAGAAGCATCCTTGCTATACATGCATAACTTAACTCGAACAGTCCCGATAAACAACCTCACGGCGTGGCAATAAGAAATCTATTGAAATGACGTCCTGCCGTTTTCTCTTGCCCACCAGACACAGGCTCTGTAGACTGTATGCGTTGTTGATGTTTGTTTACAGTGGCATTTTTTAAAAACCAGTAAAATGTAGAGACATGATAGAAACCTTCCGAAATATTGCTGCATTTTGACATGCCTGTTGAATAATAATAAGTTATTCTTAAATTAAAGTTTAATGAGTAAAAGCCTGTGTTCCATTTTAGTCCTTAAGGTGGGGAATCGCCTCCTGCCAGGTCCCTCTCCCACCTCCTCTGAGAGACGCCCCACCCTCTCCCTTGCCAGGTCCCTCCCCCCTCCCCTAAAAGACGCCCCTCCATCTCCCCTGCCAGGTCCCTCCCCCCTCCCCTAAGAGACGTCCCTCCCTCTCCCCTGCCAGTTCCCCCCCCCCCCTCCCCTGAGAGACGCCCCTCCCTCTCCCTTGCCAGGTCTCTCCCCCCCCCTCCCCTGAGAGACGCCCCTCTCTCCTCCCTGCCAGGTCCCTCTCCCCCCCCCCCCCCTCCCCTGAGAGACGCCCCTCTCTCATCCCTGCCAGGTCCCTCTCTCCCCCTCCCCCGAGAGATGCCCCTCCCTCTCCCCTGCCAGTTCCCCCCCTCCCCTGAGAGACGCCCCTCCCTCTCCCCTGCCAGGTTCCCCCCCCCTCCCCTGAGAGACGCCCCTCTCTCCTCCCTGCCAGGTCCCTCTCTCCCCCTCCCCCGAGAGATGCCCCTCCATCTCCCCTGCCAGGTCCCTCCTCCCTCCCCTAAGAGACGCTCCTCCCTCTCCCCTGCCAGTTCCCCCCCTCCCCTGAGAGACGCCCCTCCCTCTCCCTTGCCAGGCCCCCTCTCCCCCTCCCCTGGGAAACGCCCCACCCTCTCCCTTGCCAGGTCTCTCCCCCCTCCCCTGAGAGACGCCCCTCACTCCTCCCTGCCAGGTCCCTCTCTCCCCCTCCCCCGAGAGATGCCCCTCCCTCTCCCTTGCCAGGTCCCTCTCTCCCCCTCCCCCGAGAGATGCCCCTCCCTCTCCCCTGCCAGGCCCCTCTCTCCCCCTCCCCCGAGAGATGCCCTTCCCTCTCCACTGCCAGGTCCCTCTGTCCCTCTCCGTTGAGAGACGCCTCTCCCTCTCCCCTGTCAGTTCCCTCTCTCCTGAGAGACGCCCTTCCCTCTCCTCTGCCAGGTCCCTCTCCGCCCTCCCCTGAGAGACGCCCCTCTCTTCCCTGCCAGGTCCCTCATCCCCTCTCCCCTGAGAGACGCCCCTCCCTCTCCCCTGCCAGGCCCCTCTCTCCCCCTCCCCCGAGAGATGCCCCTCCCTCTCCCTTGCCAGGTCCCTCTCTCCCCCTCCCCCGAGAAATGCCCCTCCCTCTCTCCTGCCAGGTCCCTTTCTCCCCCCCCCCCCCCGAGAGATGCCCCTCCCTCTCCCCTGCCAGGCCCCTCTCCCCCTCCCCCGAGAGATGCCCCTCCCTCTCCACTGCCAGGCCCCTCTGTCCCTCTCCGTTGAGAGACGCCTCTCCCTCTCCCCTGTCAGTTCCCTCTCTCCTGAGAGACGCCCTTCCCTCTCCTCTGCCAGGTCCCTCTCCGCCCTCCCCTGAGAGACGCCCCTCTCTTCCCTGCCAGGTCCCTCATCCCCTCTCCCCTGAGAGACGCCCCTCCCTCTCCCCTGCCAGGCCCCTCTCTCCCCCTCCCCCGAGAGATGCCCCTCCCTCTCCCTTGCCAGGTCCCTCTCTCCCCCTCCCCCGAGAAATGCCCCTCCCTCTCTCCTGAGAGACGCCCCTCCCTCTCCTCTGCCAGGTCCCTCTCCGCCCTCCCCTGAGAGACACCCCTCTCTCCCCTGCCAGGTCCCTCATCCCCTCTCCCCTGAGACACGCCCCTACCCTCTCCTATGCCAGGTCCCTCTCCACCCTCCCCTGAGAGACGCCCCTCTCTCCCCTGCCAGGTCCCACATCCCCTCTCCCCTGAGACACGCCCCTACCCTCTCCTATGCCAGGTCCCTCTCCACCCTCCCCTGAGAGACGCACCTCCTTCTCCCCTGCCAGGTCCCTCATTCCCTCGCACTTGAGAGACGCTCCTTCCCCCCCCCCGCCCCCGCCTGGTCCCCCATTCCCTCTCCCCTGAGAGACGCCCCTCCCTCCCCTCCTGCCAGGTCCCTCTCCACCCTCCCCTGAGAGACGCTCCTCTCCCCTTCTGCCCTCATTCTCTCTCCCCTGAGAGACACACCTCCCTCTCCCTTGCCAGGTCCCTCTCTCTCCCTCCCCTAGGAGACATCCCTCCCTCTCTCCTGCCAGGTCCCTTATTCTTTATTCCCTGAGAGACGTCCCTCTCCCCCCTGCCAGGCCCCTCATTCCCTCTTCCCTGAGAGAAGCACATCCCCCTCCCTTGCCAGGTCCCTCTCTTCCCTCCCCTGAGAGACGCCCCTCCCCCCTGCCAGGTCCCTCATCCCTTCTCCCCTGAGAGACGCACTTCCCTCTCCCTTGCCAGGTCCCTCATTCCCTCTCCCATGAGACGCCCCTCTCTCCCTTGCCAGGTCCCTCTCCGCCCTCCCCTGGGAGACACCCCTAACTCTCTCCTGCCAGGTGCCTCATTCCCTATCCCCTGAGAAACGCCCCTTTTTCTCCTGCCAGGTCCCTCATTCCCTATCCCCTGAGAAACACCCCTCCCTCTCCCCTGCCAGGTCCCTCTCTCTCCCCCCTCCCCCGAGAGACGCCCCTCTCTCCCTTGCCAGGTCCCTCATTCCCTATCCTCTGAGAGACGCCCCTCCCATTACCCTGTAAGTTCCCTGTCTCTCCCTCCCCTGAGAGACGCCCCTCCCTTTCCCCTGTCAGTTCCCTCTCTACCCCGACCCTGAGAGACGCCCCCCCTCCTATCCCCTGCCAGGTCCCTCATTTCCTCTCCCCCGCGAGACGCCCCTCCCTCTCCCTTGCCAGGTCCCTCATTTCCTCTTCCCTGAGAGACGTCTCTCCCTCTCCCCTGTCAGTTCCCTCTCTCCACCTCCTGTGAGAGACGACCCTCCCTCTCCCCTGCCAGGTCCCTCTCTCCCTCCCCTGAGTCCCTGCCAAGTCCCTGTCGCCCTCTACTCTGAGACATCATTCTAGGCCAATGATGTCCTTTTAGGAGCCAGTGAAAATATAAATAGTTCGCATATTAACCACATTTTATTCACATTTTATTTCTTCTGGATTAGAACATTTCTAACTGTGAATAAATACCTAAAAAGAACACTCTACATGTAAAATATATATCATTTTGTCATTTGGTACATTTCATTTTGTCATTTTATGTCGCTTAATACGCTATGCACACATATTGAGAATAGTTTCTTCCTCGGCTTTCACGTCATCTACCGAACTCGCCGTTGGCAGTTCGTGTTCGGGACCTGGGTGTGATTGTCGTGACGGACCACATAACTCCTGGTACGAACTGGTGACCGGGCGCTCTTCGTCTGTATTGGAATTACTAGCGATTAGTGCTTACCAAATCTATATACCTGAAGATCATAAATACCCAGTCATACGTGTAATACTAGTAATTGCAAATGTATAGAGACAATAATAATTATAATAACAAACATCAATAATGACGATATTTTCAATAATGATAACATAAATAATATATATTATTCTGATAATAACTAGACACCCTATCCCAACTGGTGACAAGGCTGTATCTCCCCAATATGTCCTATATCAGAGCTCCACTGTCATAGAATCAAGCATAGATGTAATGACAATTAAACATTAGCCTAGCATCAGACGTTCTAGACGGTTTTGAAAAACGTACCAAACCTTGACTGAACCACCTCTAATCTATGTTGAACCATAGGCTGGGCAAACCTAGACTGAAACGTGGTTCAGGTGTGCTTTCAACCGCGTTTTTGACTAGTTGACTATGCCTGGTCTAGTGGAACCATGGTTTATCTGCATAGATCACATAGGTGTTGCATTCACTAGCGTAATGAGCAGTAAGTGTTTTTGTGAAGATTTGTGAAGCAAGTTATGATCATAGTTTGGTCATTGAGTTGATTAATTTTTTTTATATCACAATCACTTTTCCAATTAATTATTGAGTTAAGCACGCATCTTCATCCAGATTTAAGCACTTACTCCAATATGTAAGACACCACAATTTCCCTCCGAAAGTGAACGACTATACATTCAGAGGCGCTAGTGGTTAGAGAAATTCGTAGCAGCGTAGCTTGTTTGTCTAATTCCTTTCTTTGCTACAACAAAGTGGATGCCATAACTATTTTTTTTTTTGCAACACGCTTCGCAGCATGCAAAAAATAATAATAATTAAACTCAATAATTTTGATCACGTTTTTGATCACGCGTTCAAAACAATTAACATCGCGATCAAAACTATTTCTGACGTGTAGGAATAGTTTTGATCGCGATTTTAATAGTTTTGAACGCGTGCAAAACATTTTGAACGCGTGCAAATCATTTTGAACTTGTACAAAACTAATTTCGTACGTACGAAACTAATTATTTACATTTTGAAAAAGAATGGATATGTACGGCAGCGTATTTAGGACATGAGGAAAATATTTTAATTATTTCGTACGTGCAGATCAATAACTCGTACGTACGGATTAATTTGTACATATTCATATTTGTACGTACCTACTAGTATTAAACACTCGCATGTATTGCTTGCTATATCATCCCAATTTGAATTCCTCTTGGTGGACAGGCTAAATCCATATTCACACATTTCTTTCTCACACTCTGTTAATGTAAAGAAAGAGTGGTTTGTACGTACAAATTGCTTCTCCGTACGTACGAATTGGTATTTTGTACGTACAAATTAGTAATTCGTACGTACGAAATAGTAATTCGTACGTACGAAATAGTAACACGTATGTACGAAATAACGGTTTGTACGTACAAATCACTCTTATCATACGTACAAAATAAAATAACACTTCGTCATGTCCTAAATACGTTGCCGTAGTTATGAGCCGCAAGTAAGAAAAACATAAAAAAATTAATTAAGTGCTGGTTTTAATTATTAAAAAACGCGGATCGGACTCGCCAGTAAGAAAAAAAAATAATTAAATTCAATATTTTTGTACGTACGAAATTAGTTTCGTACGTACAAAATTGTTGATCCTACCACACATTACTACGGCAGCGTATTTAGGACATGGGGGAAATATTTTTTTATTTCGTACGTACAGATCAATAACTCGTACGTACGAATTAATTTGTTCATACAGATTCATATGTGTACGTACCTACTAGTATTAAACACTCGCATGCACTGCTTGCTATATCATCCAAATTTGAATTGCTCATGGCGGGACGGCTAAATCCATATTCACAAATTTCTTTCCCACACCCTTTTAGTGGGGCAGATAAGCTAAAGTATTGTTCAAATTTGGAAGAAAGTGCCAAATTTGGCACACACATCCCAAAACATATATGTTAAATGATAAAAGCAAGCCCCAAGCCAGATTTTTAATTTTAACTTATTTTTGGTGTTCTGCATGTGGTAACCCCTTTTTCACTAAAGTGCGGTAAAGTAAAAAAATGTGTTATGTGAGATTGCTTAAAAGTATATCATGTAGCATGCCAAAGTCTTCAGTGGGACAACAGGAAGACTACAGAGTATATCACTTGGTAGTAGAAGCCATTTATTGGTCTTAAAATGTCCATTCATAATTTACACCATGCGAAACAAGGTCTACTCTTGGTGACATTCCCGTCTTTTGACGCCGAAGTTCAATACTTGAGATGTGTGTGAATATTTTCGTGTAGTCAGTTGCAATGATCATTCAATAAGAAAAAAGTTTGAAAATAAGACCACGATCTACTATTAGGTCCCGCTCTTGACCTCAAGCTAAGAATGTCGTTCCACACTCAACTCTGCTACATATGTATTGTATGTCAAAGTGAACATTTTGACGAATTTAACGAGAGAATCATGCAAAGTTTCAAACGAAATGAATGACTACTCTAACTATTGGCAAATGAATTACATCAGAGAGTATACTCAGTGGTGAACTACAGTGTTTCTCACAGAATCATTTACAACTTGGTGGTTTGGGTGTTTTGAGACAACCACTACTCATACACAGTAACATTTTCGACTTCACAACTTCGAACTTACAAATACTTTACAACGTGGTGTTTTGAGACATTGATACTGCTCAGCATAGCAATATTTCACTATACTTATTTTCGGACTAACACCAGACTAACGCCATCTGGAAACGATACCAATCCTGCTCCATAGGGACCACCAAGAGCTCGGGACAGCATCGACCAAAATGGCCCACCAGCCTGGAACCAAGCAGGCACTAGGTATAGATGTAGACATCTCGAACAACCGTAGAGCATTTCTGAGACGATCACTCATCTCATAGCAGCCCATTCCGAATCAGCCCTTTCAGGAGGACCACCCTGCAAGAAGGGCAAGAAACTGAAAAAAATGCCTTCAGAGGTCTCCACTCGCTGCTGATAGCAGGAACAGCCATAAAAGTCACAGGGCATGGGTTGCCGCCAGTGCTATGCACCAGAGGAGGCATACCGCAGAAACTAGCTACTAGTATACTACAACATCATGGCTCCACACAAAAAACATAGAGATAAGAGATACGAGCCGTATCATTATGGAGCAGAATTGGGGCCAAAATTAATGACATGTTATACCAAAGCTCACACCAGAACAACCATCAGCCAGAAATTAAAGTGGAGGACTGCCTGCTCACAGATCCTGCAGAGATCCTGAACAATTGGGCTGAGCACTTTCAATCTCTTGGACACTCCAGATGACGATCCAACATTTCATGCGAAGTATGCACATCAAGTTGGAGAATACATGAGCTATATCATCAACCTGGCAGCCTCAATCCCAGGGCGGTTGTTCACATCTGATGACCTGCATCGTGCCACCAAACAGCTCAACTTTAACCGAGCCCCTGACCCACAAGGTCTCATGGCTGAACATTTCCAACTTGTACCACCACCCATACGTCAACTTCATCTTGAGCCTCCTGATCCACATGTCCTCCAAATGTTATGTGCCACCAGAACTGTGTAGGAACGACCTGATCACCATGCCAAAGGAAGGACAAGATCCAACCATCATGGTATAACGATAACATCTGTCAAGGGGAAATTGAGATAACTTCTACTGTGAAACAAGATCAGACTGCTCCCCCGCAAGCTCCAGCATGAGCTCTAGTATGGCTCCACTCAAAGCCTGTCACCCGTCCTTGCCCTACTGTGTACAGACACAATGGCGCACAATAGAGAGAAGGATAAATATGTAGCCACTCTGGACGTCTTTGACTGTGCTTGGCATGACTCGGTCCTCAGGAAGCTCCTTGATACCACGGCGGGAAGCTCAGCTTGGCCCCTCCTCGCCTTCCTGATGGGCACTGCCCAGATTTGTGTCTGAATCAATATCCGGGTAACAAAACAGCGAACCCTGGACTAGGTGTAGGACGGGCGAGTGTATTATTGATTGACACAAACTGCACATCAAATAACTCTTGAAATCTTGAAGTCTGCGAGAGCTACCTACCTATGCTGACGGAGCACCTACCTATGATGACGATGTGATGCACATCAGGGACTCACATTCAGACCTGGAAACTCAACTAGAGACAGTACAGGAGTTGATCTACTAAAGACTTGAACGTTACCACCTGTAACCTGATGAACCTGTATCTTTATATCTACAACATGTATTTCATGCCACATTGTACCTACAACCTGGATGTGATCTCATGTAACAAAGATGTGGATGAAGAAACTGGAGATCTTCCACAGGTCAACACTGAGGGTCCTCTAAGCCCTGCCTGACTGATGTGCATCAGCCGCCGTGTACTTCCTTTTTTGGCGCTACATCTAGAGGCCATTCTCGAAACCGCTACCAGTCATGTCCCAAGTTCAGAGAAACAGCCTCGATACAGCACATCCCACATGAACACTGACTACAGGTACCATACACGCGGTGAAGATGGCCAACACCATGACATTGGCCACTGGACACCTGTTAGGCCATGTTCAAATTGAATCTCAAGAGCAACCAGCAGCATGTGCGACTTCTGCAGTGAAGAGGGTCAAAATCGTGGGTAGGTATACATCCCGCCTTCTCATCGGTTCCTGGATGGCACCACTACTCCATCAAAAGTCATCAGGAACGTAGATTCAGTGTGTGGCGACATTCTGTGTGCAAAGTCATGCTCCAAATCATCTTCCTCATCAGCTTGGACCTGTTGGACGTGATCACACATCTCATCTGGTGTCATGTCCACCTAATCCCAGAGAAGTAGTGAAAACCATCACCAAGGCGAAGATATTGATGGAAACCTCTACACTCCAGTCTAGCCATGCGAAATTCAATCAGATGGATGTTGGCCCAACCTGTCCTCTCTGCAAGACATGAAGCGAAGATGCCCTCATATCATCTGTGTCTGTCCTGCCTTGACAGAAATCAGAACAAAGTTCACCAACAAGCTTCTAGAGATGTGAAGCATTAATACCTAGCAGACTGACCACTTGGCACTCACTAGAGCCATTTTAAAATTCAAACTTGGATGGATGCGATGGAGCGGGCATTACTAGTGTCAATCACACAGCTCAATGGGAGCTTTTTACCATGCTGCTATTTCAATACAAACCGTGCTCAACTATTGAACATTAATCATAGTGGAGCTGCTTTTCTCTCATTGGCGGAACAACCCTCAAGTTCAAATCACTACCACGAGGTGAATGCTTGCAGATGACGAGAGCGGTAAACGAGTCATAATAAAAAGTCAATTATTAACTAATTAATATGGTGACAATGTATAATAATATGAAGAGTGGTTAGGTTATGGCTATAACCTACATTTCATATTCAATGAGAATTTGGAGATAAATTACCAATCAATGAAACCTGCATGTTTATTACACCCGAATAAATCTTGAAATAATAGTGGTTTTGTTTGATATTCGGTTATTAAATGCGCTGTAACTTCGTCATGATTCGGTGTAATAATGTACATTGTGCTTATTTGGCTTTCTTTTGTTCCACTGAAGAGTTTGATATGCTACTTGACATATCTATTGTCAATAACAAGAAAATTTTATAAATTGAGTGGTCCACGGGGAGCTTATGTGAAATATTGACATAAAAACGACTTCAGAACTAAAAATTCAGTTGGGGCTTGCTTTATTCGTATAATATATAGCTTGAATATTATGTGGGCAAAATGTGGTACTTTCTTCCAAATTTGAACAATCCCTCCATATTTTCAACCTTATCCGCCCAACTATTTGTCAATGTAAAGAAAGAGTGGTTTGTACGTACGAATCGCTTGTCCGTACGTACGAATTGGTATTTCGTACGTACAAATGAGAAATTCGTACGTACGAAATAGTATTTCGTACGTACGAAATAATTATCTGTACGTACGAAATAGTAGTTTGTACGTACAGATTATTTTATTACGAATCACTAATTTGTATGTATGAAATACCAATTCATACGTACGGATAAGCGATTCGTTCGTACAAACCACTCTTTCTTTACATTAACAAAGGGTGGGGGAAAAAATGTGTGAATATGGATTTAGCCCTTCCACCACGAGCAATTCAAATTTGGATGATATAGCAAGCAATATATGCGAGTGTTTAATACTAGTAGGTACGTACAAATATGAATCTGTATGTACAAATTAATTCGTACGTACGAGTTATTGATCTGTACGTACGAAATAAAAAAATATTTCCCCCATGTCCTAAATACGCTGCCGTAGAAAATCTATGGTGAAATCAACAATTTTGTACGTACAAAACTGCTCAATTTAAATATTTATTATTTTTTTGCCCGGTTTGAGGGGTGTTCTGAAAAATAATAACGATGGCATAAATAAGCCACGGTATATCCCACATTACGCCACATACTTGGTGTATTGCACTTAGGTCTGTCTGACTTCCTATCTGGCTGTCTCCCCGATCTTGGGTTGCCATGGAACGGTGACATGAAAATCACATAATAGCCTGCAGTTCTGGACAGAATTATTTATTAAGGTAGTCCGCTCCAAACAGTGAGGAGGGGAGGGGGTCAAAGAGTTTTTTTTTTTTAAAAAATAAATAACTGTATCAACATATTCTAGAGCTTCAAAATGAAATATTTCATAGAGTAACTGACCAGCATCCTAAAATTGAAAAGAAAATACGGGGTCACCGTATCCGTTCGCATGGAAAACACGATGCACGATGGGAATATGGACAACAAATGTGCAAAAATACCATAATTGTCATTTTAGGTAAATGTTTGTGATTTTGATGTCAAAGAATGTGTCAAAGAAACCAGCACGGTGCCCCCTATTTTTTGAGATGCTAATCTGTTACTCTATAAAAATAGGCCATTTTGATGAGATAATATTCAAGAAATAACTTTTAAATTTTGACTCTCCGTTACCTCAATGTTTGTAGCAAACTACGTTAACTACTTTTTTGGCCAATTGCTGTTCCTCTGGGGTTAATGCTCGTACAACAACAACTTTCGAATTTTGCTCGAAGTCCAATATTTTGGGGTCACAATTTTATGATTTCTGGTTCTATCAAGATTCTAGTGGCTGATAAGTGACATTGTAAAAAAAAACTTATTTATATCTGACTGATATTTAATTGACATAATAATATGTCAATTGACGCTTAAATAACCCTTTCTATACGTAAATAATATTATTTACACGGAATAATATTATTTCCGTGAAAATAACTTTATTTACGCGGAAATAATATTATTTACTCCTGTCGTGTGTGAGATACTAACCAAATACTGCCTACACGTGCTTTTATCTTTCTCTTCGTCGATGGGGTATATCTCAAAGTCACCTGGTTGAATTGGCCTCTGGGGCTAAAAGGATTGTATTATAAGCATATAGGAAGCCATATATGTCACACCTTTTGGTGATCTTGAGCTTGACTGTAGACGACCTTGAAATCTAAAGTTTCAAGTTCGCCCCTGATCTGAAATGTGTATTTTGCCCTTGCAGAGAAAATTTGTAGATAGAGCTTATATCCGTATTATGAGCACAAGAAGTCGTAAATGGAACAGGTAATGGTGACCTTGAACTTGACTTCAGATGACCTTGAGTACTATAATAGGCGATAATAAGGAATTGTGACTGTACGCCCATATATGGCTTCCTATATGCTTATAATACAATCCTTTCAGCCCCAGAGGCCAATTTAATCAAGTGACTTAGAGATTTAGCATTCAAGGTTATCTGAGGTCAAGTACAAGCTAACAATTAGTTGTTTCATATACAACTTCATATAAGCTCATAATACAAACATAAGCTCGATGTACAAGCAGTTTGTCTGGAGAAGTCAATTTACACATTTCAGGTCAGGCGTGACCTTGAAAGTTAGCTTTCAAGGTCATCTGAGGTCAACTTCAAGCTCACCAAAAGATGTGCTTTTATGACTTCATATGCTCATAATACAAAATATGTTCTATCTACAAGTATTTATGTACAGTATTTACACATTTCAGGTGACCATAAGTTCGGTAACCTAAGAAATCGGACTCGTCGCAAACCCGATATATACATAAAACCATGCGAGTGTGTTTTCCGCAAAAAGATATCGGTCGAGTTTGGTCTGGCGGATGAATTCAGGATGCACGAGTCCGAAGGACGAGTGTATTCTGTCTTCATCCGCCAGACCAAACGAGACCGATATCTTTTTGCGGAAAACACACGAGCGTGGTTTTTATTTTATCACACACAACTGTTCATACATAACTTTAGATACTGTCGTTTTCTTACGAAAACTGATAGTGATCATTAATATAATAATATTGATTAATAATATTCATGAATATGCCCCTGATGTCCGAAAAACCTCGAGCAGAGTGTTCTACACTCTCTGTCTGAACTAGGAAAGTAATTCTCGGTTGTTAGGTTACTTTACGTACATAACATTGTTCTTTTACGTAATATTGGTATTTACGTAATCTGCAGTAAGAAAGTAGTTTCGGCCCGATGTGGCTCAGCGAGTGATACAGATTATATTTGAAGTAGGGTGATACAGAAAAGGTTATCACACCTTTTGGAGTCCTATGGCATTGTAGTTTATAGTGTGTGATAAATCGCAACGCTCACTCAGCAAACGTAGCGTAGTTGTTACATCCAGTTCAGTTGTGCGCGTGAGAATGATCGCTTGAAGTCATAGTAGCAGCTAAGGTACCATAATGGTTTTATTCATGTTCAGGTAAAGCTAGTGTGGACATTTGGTGATAAAATAGATGTTCGCGCTAATTGGTAATTCATAACAACGACATGTAATCGAGTATATTGAGCCAGTATTACAATCGCCTTCTCATGCCGATGAAAAAAAAAGCTTTCGGCAGTTTTCGTAATCGTGACGTCAGTTGAGGCAGAATGTGCTTTGATGGCTGGCCAAAAACGTAAAATACGTAATTTGGGCGGAGATACTGCTGCAGGGCCAACTCTAAAAGGGCTCTAATTTTCAAGTGACCCAACATGGCTGTACTACATTTGTCCTCAGGGTTTTTCTTGCAGATGTATATATCTAGTTGATGAAACACGATGATGCCAAGCCAGCAATCAAGGGGAAAATAAGTTATGAGCTGTTGAAACAGGGTACCGTATACGAGACTTTGTGCGAAAAACCGGTTAGCGATATTTAGGGTGTATGGTTACTCAACAGGCTGCCGTTCCTTACTGACTGGAAGGATCCCCACATATGGTATATCTATGGATAGGTAATGTATTTTCCTTTCTAATGGCATCTGATTTTCTTATTTGTGTCAAAGATTTACCTCGTTATTCCCCTTATAACCTCATTGGAGACATGCAGCTTGATGCTATTTTCAGTCGAAAAAGCAACACTTCATATATATATAGGGTATACTTACACCAAGGTACTTTTTGCTGTCCAGGTCACTATAATCATTTCATGTAATACCCCATTGGAATCAGCATTGAAATACCTTTCCAGCAATGTATGGTTGAGCATGGCTGATAATGATTTGTCCTATTATTGCTGGTTTTATCCAGATGAAGTATTGTCGCCTGGAGGGATTTTTTCGCAGGATAAACACTCTTCATTGTTTCGTTTTATTTATGATAGAAAAACTCACATGTTAATTTGCATACATTTTATTCAGAAGACCAGTCAGTTAGCAAATAACATTCGGTCACTAAAACAGGAAGTTGAGCGGATAGTCATTGACTATTGCCCCTCGTGGTACACCATGTACTGTATTCTTTATCCAAGCAGGAATGCTGATTGGCATATACACACTCTAAGCAATACTTGGCTATCATATAAACTCGCAGAACCGAAAAAAATACTATAATTTCTTCTCTCAGAACGGAAGAACTGATTAGCAATCAATGTTTCAGAACAGTTTGGCTGATTGTTTAAATCAAGTCCTTATATAGACCAGAACATATAACGATAATTTAAATACTCAGAACGGAACAACCTCTCCTGCCCTCCCCTACATGTTGCCAACCTGTACTTTCGTGATCCTGCTCTTTCCTACATCCTACATCTCCAACATGTTGATGACCTGTCCCGTTGTTTTCCTGCCCTCTCGAACATTCACTCGACCTGTCTTTCGTGTTCTTGCATTTTCCTATATATCCGACCTGTCCCTTAGTTTTCCTGGTCTCTCCAACATGTACCCGACCTGTCCCTTAGTGTTCTTGCCCTTTCGTATATGTACCCGACCTGTCCCTTCGTGTTCTTGCCCTCTCTTATATGTACCCGACCTGTCCATTCGTGTTCTTGCTCTCTCTTATATGTACCCGACCTGTCCCTTCGTGTTCTTGCCCTTTCTTGTATGTACCCTTGCTGTTCCTTCGTGTTCTTGCCCTCTCTTATATGTACCCGACCTGTCCCTTCGTGTTCTTGCCCTCTATTATATGTACCCGACCTGTCCCTCCATGTTCTCTCTTATATGTATCCGAGCTGGTCCTTCGTGATCCTGCCTTCTCCTACTTGTACCTGACCTATCCCTTTGTGTTACTGCCCTCGATAACATGTCTCTTTAAGTTGGTGCCCTCTCTTACATGTAGTTGATCCGTCCCTCCGTGTTCCTGTCCTCTCCCACATGGTTAGGACTTGTCCCTTCATGTTCCTGACCCCTCCTACATCGGCTTGACTTGTCCCTTCATGTTCCCGCTCTCCCCTACATGACATTGTGCACGACATGTCCTTTTGTGTTTCCGCCCTCTCATACATGTTGCCGACCTGTCCCTCCATGTTGATGCCCTCTCCTACATGTTGCCGCCCTGTGGCCTAACTCGATGACGTCTTACGTAAGTATATCCTAAGACATACTTACACCGAAATCTTAGTTCAGCCACGTCCGTAACTCGAAGCACTCGTAACACACACTTGGGTAAGACCAACTTAGGTAAGACTTGTCTTTAGAAATACGGGAAATGTTGCTCTGTTGCACCTATCACGTTAGGAAAGTTGCAGTGTCATGAAATATTTCTTTGATTCGCTTTTGACTCGCAGCATCGGAGCACATGTTCAATTTAGTGGGCAATTTTGTTTCTCCATGATAATCAAGGATAATGATGAGTTCGACAGTTGTACAAAATGATAGTCACAGATAAAAAGAAGAAATGGTGTGTCATAGTAAACATTTTTCATTCGTGACCAATCGTCTTTCTGGAACTTAGTATATGGAGTCAGCTGGGAATTAAATTGCCCACTAAAGTATTGAACAACCCGCAGCAACAAGTGGAAAGAATATGAATCTATCATTGCTCCTGTATATTGCAGCAGCTACACTGTTCACATAGCGAGACGCAGACATGGCGCTGATACCATGCAGATAAGTATGATTGTCATCATTGAGCTCTGGAGATCAATAACTGTTGTTACTTGCATTGGTTCGGACAATGCAATACAACGAGCAGTTAGCT
Source organism: Terebella lapidaria (assembly GCA_949152475.1). Taxonomy (NCBI): domain Eukaryota; kingdom Metazoa; phylum Annelida; class Polychaeta; order Terebellida; family Terebellidae; genus Terebella; species Terebella lapidaria. The sequence goes on along the minus strand of OX424564.1, from coordinate 33,545,915 downwards.
TCTCCAAGTCATTTTTGAACATAAATTATTTCCACCACATTTTATCTTCAAAACTGAAAGAAAAAAAGTTAATAATCTACACTGTTCAATTTCACCTCAACCATGAATTTTGATAATCTGAGCACAATCTGGCAAGTTAATGGATGTTTGATTTGTACAGTGCTTTGGCAAGAAGATATTTGATCAGAATACACTTGTAGTTTTCTGTCATAAAAACCTCGAAATTTGTACATTGCTCATGGGCTCAAACAAACATCAGGAAATCCCTAAATTTGCTCGAATTCAGGTGACCCCATTTGCGGCTGACATTTGACATTGGAGTAGATTGCAATTGTTCTTCAGTTTTGAAGATAAAAGTCTTCAAAAAACGTATGTCAAATAATTTCAGATTGAATTTCAAATTGAACTGACGATCCAAATTAATGCTATGGACAAATCAATTAAAAATTGTGTGTTGAAAGTCCCTTTTCCGGAAAACGCCGCCGATTTTCACGTCGTTGCAATATAATTATGTGAAACATTTGAAAGCAGAGCTCGTTGCAAATTCAGCAAAGATGGCGTTACACAATCTCTCAAGCTCCCTTAAGTTGAGCTGAAAAATCTATGACTTAAGATTACGATCTCAGGTAAGACAGTGTCGAGTTAGAGGGAGAAAATCTTAGGGTTGTCGTAAGTATTAACGTAAGGATAAGAGTGCTTTGAGTTAGAGGCCCCTGTATCTTTGTGCTGATGCTCTCTCCTACATGTACCCAACCTGTCCCTTTGTGTTGATGCCCTCTCTCACATCTCCCGACCTGTCCCTTCGTGGTCCTGGGCTCATACATGTTGCCGACCTATCCTTGTTGAAGCCCTCATCTACCCGACCTGTCCCTGGATGTTCCTGCCCTCTCGTTCAGGTTGCAGAGCTGACTGTAAGTATCAATCTATTACCATCGATACAGCCAAATTTACCCTCCTTGTCAATACCCTCTCATACATGTTCCCGACCTGTTCCTTTGAGTTGATGCCCTCACCTACATGTACCTGACCTGTCTCATCTTTTTGATATCCTCTCCTATATCTATCCGACCCTGTGTTTCTGCCCTCTTACATTTACCCGACCTGCCCCTTCGTATTCCTGCCCTATCCTACATGTACCCTACTTGTCTCTTCGTATTCCTGCCCTATCCTACATGTACTTGATGACCTGTTCCCTCGTTTTTATGTCCCTTCGTGTTGATTCCATCTCCTACATGTATCTAGGACATACAGCTACCTTACCTGTCTCTTTGAGTTGATGCCCTCTCCTACATGTTGCCGCCCTGTGGCCTAACTCGATGACGTCTTACGTAAGTATATCCTAAGACATACTTACACCGAAATCTTAGTTCAGCCACGTCCGTAACTCGAAGCACTCGTAACACACACTTGGGTAAGACCAACTTAGGTAAGACTTGTCTTTAGAAATACGGGAAATGTTGCTCTGTTGCACCTATCACGTTAGGAAAGTTGCAGTGTCATGAAATATTTCTTTGATTCGCTTTTGACTCGCAGCATCGGAGCACATGTTCAATTTAGTGGGCAATTTTGTTTCTCCATGATAATCAAGGATAATGATGAGTTCGACAGTTGTACAAAATGATAGTCACAGATAAAAAGAAGAAATGGTGTGTCATAGTAAACATTTTTCATTCGTGACCAATCGTCTTTCTGGAACTTAGTATATGGAGTCAGCTGGGAATTAAATTGCCCACTAAAGTATTGAACAACCCGCAGCAACAAGTGGAAAGAATATGAATCTATCATTGCTCCTGTATATTGCAGCAGCTACACTGTTCACATAGCGAGACGCAGACATGGCGCTGATACCATGCAGATAAGTATGATTGTCATCATTGAGCTCTGGAGATCAATAACTGTTGTTACTTGCATTGGTTCGGACAATGCAATACAACGAGCAGTTAGCTTCTCCAAGTCATTTTTGAACATAAATTATTTCCACCACATTTTATCTTCAAAACTGAAAGAAAAAAAGTTAATAATCTACACTGTTCAATTTCACCTCAACCATGAATTTTGATAATCTGAGCACAATCTGGCAAGTTAATGGATGTTTGATTTGTACAGTGCTTTGGCAAGAAGATATTTGATCAGAATACACTTGTAGTTTTCTGTCATAAAAACCTCGAAATTTGTACATTGCTCATGGGCTCAAACAAACATCAGGAAATCCCTAAATTTGCTCGAATTCAGGTGACCCCATTTGCGGCTGACATTTGACATTGGAGTAGATTGCAATTGTTCTTCAGTTTTGAAGATAAAAGTCTTCAAAAAACGTATGTCAAATAATTTCAGATTGAATTTCAAATTGAACTGACGATCCAAATTAATGCTATGGACAAATCAATTAAAAATTGTGTGTTGAAAGTCCCTTTTCCGGAAAACGCCGCCGATTTTCACGTCGTTGCAATATAATTATGTGAAACATTTGAAAGCAGAGCTCGTTGCAAATTCAGCAAAGATGGCGTTACACAATCTCTCAAGCTCCCTTAAGTTGAGCTGAAAAATCTATGACTTAAGATTACGATCTCAGGTAAGACAGTGTCGAGTTAGAGGGAGAAAATCTTAGGGTTGTCGTAAGTATTAACGTAAGGATAAGAGTGCTTTGAGTTAGAGGCCCCTGTATCTTTGTGCTGATGCTCTCTCCTACATGTACCCAACCTGTCCCTTTGTGTTGATGCCCTCTCTCACATCTCCCGACCTGTCCCTTCGTGGTCCTGGGCTCATACATGTTGCCGACCTATCCTTGTTGAAGCCCTCATCTACCCGACCTGTCCCTGGATGTTCCTGCCCTCTCGTTCAGGTTGCAGAGCTGACTGTAAGTATCAATCTATTACCATCGATACAGCCAAATTTACCCTCCTTGTCAATACCCTCTCATACATGTTCCCGACCTGTTCCTTTGAGTTGATGCCCTCACCTACATGTACCTGACCTGTCTCATCTTTTTGATATCCTCTCCTATATCTATCCGACCCTGTGTTTCTGCCCTCTTACATTTACCCGACCTGCCCCTTCGTATTCCTGCCCTATCCTACATGTACCCTACTTGTCTCTTCGTATTCCTGCCCTATCCTACATGTACTTGATGACCTGTTCCCTCGTTTTTATGTCCCTTCGTGTTGATTCCATCTCCTACATGTATCTAGGACATACAGCTACCTTACCTGTCTCTTTGAGTTGATGCCATCTCCTACATATACCCGACCTGTCCATGCATGTTCCTGCCCTCTCCCATATGTACCCAACCTGTGTTCACGTCTTTGCCTACATTTATCCAGCCTGCCCCTTCATGTTCATGCATTTTTTTATATTTACCATGTTTACCATACTTCTAGATTGGCTTCAGTGCTCTCCTGTCCCTTCCTACCTCTGCCCTCTTCTACATGTGCCCGACCTGTCCCTTCACGTTGATGCCCATGTTATACATGTGCACAACCAGTCTGTTCGTGTTTGTGCCTTATCCTAAATATTCTTGACCTGTCCCTTCGTGTTTCTTCCCTCTCCTAAATGTACCCGACTTGTTCTTTCATGTTCTTGCCCTCTCCTACACACGACTGTCCTGTGCATTCGTGTTTGTACCTGTCCATCATGTGTTTATTTGAAGTAGTGACTGCCATGTTTGTCATGAGGTAGTGATTTCCATGTGTGTATTTGATAGTGACTTCCATGTGTGTATTTGATGTAGTGACTTCCATATGTGTATTTGAAGTAGTGACTTTCTTGTGTGTATTTGATGTAGTGACTTTCATGTGTGTATTTGATGTTGTGACTTCCATGTGTTTATTTAATGTAGTGACTTCCATGTGTGTATTTGATGTAGTGACTCCATGTGTGTATTTGAAGTAGTGACTTCCATGTGTGTATTTGGAGTAGTGACTTCCATGTGTGTATTTGATGTAGTGACTTCCATGTGTGCATTTGAAGTAGTGATTTCAATGTGTGTATTTGATGTAGTGTTTTCGTGTGTGACATTCATGTGATTACTGGTGATTGATTGTGATGTCAAATGTTCATGAATGATGAAGCTGTTTATACACATTATTATGCCGTGCAATGCTATATCTGATCAAATATGTAATTCCAGTAGGTTATCTGCTTTCTCGTGCTGGTCGCTATTTGTTTTCGATGTTTGTTAAAATAACTAGTGACTTCCTTGCACGTATATGAAGTAGTGACTTTCGTGTGTGCATGTGAAGTAGTGATTTTCATGTGTGTATTTGAAGTGTGACGCTGTAAGTGAAATAGACTTTCCTGTATGAAAGCTCACTGCTATATTTAACTATCTGTATCAAATCAAGTTGCTTTTACCCACATACTATGCTTTCTGATGCTATATTCGATGATTTTTCCATTCAAATACAAATGATTTATAAAGTAGTGACTGTCCTGTGGAAGCTCTAATGCAGTGATTATGTAGGATAAACACGTACGTACGTATGTATGTATGTGATTACCTTTCCAGCAATATATCGATTGTAGTTTCTGATATTGACTCACCTTATTACTGTTGTTCCTATCTAGATAAAGTATTGTCATCTTATTTTTCGTCGTACTTTTAAATTACATGCATGCATAATAAACTATTATCCAGATGCTGCTGGAAAGGTATTTAAATACTGATTGCAATGGAGTATAACATTAAATGATCGCGGTGACCTGGACAGCAAAAAATAAATGGTGTGAAGTATACCCTCTAAAGTATTGCTTTTTTTGACTGAAAATAGCATCAAGCTGCATGTCACCAATAAGGTTATACTGGAAATAACGAGGTAAATCTTCGATACAAGTAAGAAAAGCAGATGTCATTAGAAAGGCAATTACAATCCCTATCCATAGATATACCATATGTGGGGATCCTTCGAGTCAGTAAGGAACGGCAGCCTGTTGAGTAACCATACCCCCTAAATATCGCTAACCGATTGTTCGCACAAAGTCTCGTATACGGTACCCTATTTCAAAAGCTCATAACTTATTTTCCCCTTGATTGCTGGCTTGGCATCATCGTGTTTCATCAACTAGATATGTGGTGATTTGCCCAAAGCTCACGGCAGGAGTCTTTGCAAAACACTAGCAAGTATTGTGGCCTATCTTTAGACCGCTCGAGTTCAGAGTGTGCGCTGCCTAGCAACGCACTGTACCTAATCGCGCCCAGTAAACTATAACAAGTGGTGACCTAGTTTCTCCTCCCGTCTCTCGGTTCGATATATACGCGAGCATTTGGCTTGGTCTGTGATATTGTCCCAGAGCAAGCCGAGAGGCAGGACGAGAGGCTCGCCATGAGCTCTACGTCCCTGTGTCTTGGGTAAGGCCCTCGCGGGCCCTGGGGACGATTTCCATTGGGGGCCCGGGCTGGGGTAGAGACAGTTGCTGACTCGGGGGCGCAAGCCCTGTGGATCGCCAGTTCTCTTCTCCATCCGGGGTGGTGTGACACAGGCTCTGGCAGACCGTCCGGCTGGACGCCGAACTTTACAGATATATACATCTGCAAGAAAAACCCTGTGGACAAATGTAGTACTGCCATGTTGGGTCCCCTCCCATTTGGTGGCCCATCCTGCAGTACTAAGAGCTCCAAGCTGGAAAAGAAAAGCACTCCAAAATGCATGAGCCTGCAGTTCAACATACCTCCGTTCCGGGTGAATAAATAGTATTGACTAAATATCAAGACAAGAAATACCATAATGCCGCCATCTCACCCGTTCATTTGAATTGTCAAACATGCACCAGGATAATCAATTTGCGACATGCAGTTTACCTTGCTGGCTACATTTACTTTCAGTTCTGCCTCAACTGACGTCATCCACCACGTGACCCATACTAAAATCGTGATCAAAATCTTCGGTAATTTACGGAAGGAGTACCTATTTAATTCAATATCTCGAAAACCATTGATTGTATTTTAAAATTCGTTCGAATTCACTGAGAACTATTCATAATAAATTAAATGAAAAGCACTTTCTTCAGTGTGCTACTGGGTCTGTAGTTGCTGATTTACTGCATGCCATAACACTATGGCAACCCAAAACCAAGAGTGCAGTTCTCACGTGTCCCGTGCTCGCGTAGGGCTTATGTACTAAGTTTAAGAATTAGACTTATTTATTTACTATAACGAAATAAAAAACTTATGTTAATAATGTTGTGTAATGCACTGAACATGGAAACTGCATACATATTATATGATATATACACATGTTATATGATGCACCGTTATATTGAAATCAGAATTTTGCAAACATCCAAGTTTTCAATTTAGTTTCGAATTGTTTAAGTGTCGCACGGTTCTAGAGATCTGATAGGATTTTATTCCATAGCTGGGGTCCAGATACAGAGATTGTTCTGTCACCGAATGTTTTGCATTTAATTCTTGGGATTTCCAAGTAATTGCGCGCACCTCAGTGAGCAATGAGGTTTTCCGCGTTCTTGCTAACGTACCGTGACCGCCCAAATAATAGAAGGATGGGTCATTTGGAGCAGACACTGATTTCTAGATGTGTTTCAGATGAATTTCAGTTGAGCATGAATTTCAGTTGAGCTCATTTTAACAATGAGTACTGGAATTAGTATGTACCAGGTTGTGTGCAGCAGACATACAAACCCCCTCTATGCACTAGAAATCCACTCTAAATTATACTGCTTCTGCCCTGTGCTTTTGTCTGGGAGAATCGGTACCATGATCTACATAAGTCGATCAATACTTTTATTACTTCCTAAGATTTGCAACCGTTTAGGCCCTATCACTAACTAGTGATGGAATGCACCCATTTCAATTGTTCACCATATTTCGTCATAAAATCCTTAAAAAGGGGTTGCGAAAGCAATCTCACTGATTGGCCAAACAAAAATTACGAAACTATTCGAGCAAACGGGTGGCACTAGCGAAATCAGAAGAAAACTCTTCAGTACGTCTAATGTCTACGCGGACTCGAACGCGGCGGTAAAATGGCCAAAACCACTCGCTGACTCGTCCGGAGATATAACATCAGTGGGGTTTGAGAGTACCTGAAAGTTCTGATGTCGATGTCGGTGATCCATGCCTGTCACATGGGCAGGGGAGCAAGAGGGCACAGCCCTGACGTTTGTGTGCTAGGAATGCTGGGAGAGCGGAGAACAGCTGCCGACACCGCCCACAGATCAGGATGTCAGATAGGTCTGTAACACGAACAGTCAATCAACAGGGTTACGCTTAACTTCATATATTTCCCATTAGCGCTAGAACGAAAACAAACAAAAGCATACTACATTCCAATTTTCAAGGTGTTTTCAGATGTTTTTGCTCGTAGATCAGCTGTGGTACAGTTTATCATCGTTTAATTTGGCACACTCCACCTGGGTGTCAGAGAGCTATTTTCAACCAAATTGCAGACTTCTATCTGAGAAAATTAAAAATTTGGCAATGTTCTTTCAGCCCCCATTTTCGTAATTCATAAGATAGTGCTACTTGGCAGACAAACAAATGCACCAAATCGGACGCAAAAACTATATGATGGTATTAAATTTAACATTGAGGTAGATTGGTAAATCTCTCAATTTTTGAGATAGGAATCTGAATTTTTTTTTATAAAATTGCCGTTTGACTCCAGGGTATGTCAAGTTACAACAAGACAACGCCATGAACGATGTGCATAAACGTAGGTGAATTGTTTAGATATATAGAATATATGTGTTTCCCCTTTCCCCGCACCGTGTATTTGGTTTTCCGTGAGGGAATCGGTCTTGTTTCCGAAAAACTGTCCATTTCGTGAAAGGGTGGATTCCATGGACGTCATTCCGTTGGTGTAGCCCTTCGAGACAAAAGTACTTTGTCGCTTGTATCGAATTGTCGAATTACTCTTCTCCGTCACAGGAACACACGGGTCCTCACTGTAACAATAAAGTAATGGATTTGTCAAGCAATACCATCTACATTTTTATAATGTTTACCCCCTCATAATAAACTGCATTTAAATATTACGATATGGTGGATGTTAGCAATGACGGGTTCACCAGTATATGCAGATTATGTACACAATGTACACTGATTATTTCTGATTCTTTCGCAACCCAGTATATCATAGGCGATATTTATATTATTTTCGTGATATGTAGGACTTCGAAACTGGAAATTTACTGAAAGTGCTATAGATATGGTATAAGGTTCCTCTGTTCGTTTTGAAACAGAAATGAGCATTTACGTTTGATCCTGTTCATCATCTAAGCGCTTGCGTTTCGCCTGGTGTTTCCGGGGCTCCGCCGCCATATTCACATCTACAATGGAATCAGAAATTACAGTGGTAAACGAGTGAAATGTCACAGAAGCTTATGCATATAATACTTGTTCACGCATGAAAGAAATGTTACTGCATTGAAAACTGGGTTTTTTTGTCAAAGACAAGATTCGTGGATGCACGGATGCCGAGGGTTTATCTTTTTAAAAAAGCTTAGCTTTAGAACATCGGATGCCGGGATGCCCATATCCATAATATAACCCTTAGAGAGACAGAAGGCAGACGGCGCTCGAGTTAGGTGCTCATTACCTATCTGTTTAGCGGCGTAAATTCTCTGATCTTCCCCCGTGACCGCATTCCGCGCTTCAGTCTCCTCCTGATATTGGATGAAGGCGTACCCTTTGTGCATAGATATCCCGGTTATCGTCCCGTACCTCCTAAATATGCCTTCCACCGCTTCTTTCGACAGAAAATATGTATTGAGATTACCCACGAAGACGCGTGCGTTGATCGCCTTCGGGTCGGTGGAGTTTGTGATGTTGCTGGTTTGGTTGGTGCCGGCTTTGGTGCTGATGGCGCTATGGTGGTGCGAGTGGCGCGCATCGGGAGCCTCGCTGAAGTTGGGTGGCGTCACGGGGGGGAGTCTGTTGAGAGATACCGGCCACTGAACCAGTGGCGGGAGAGCAACATTTTGAGGAAATTGGAACATTTCACATCACAAAATTGCCGCTCTTGAACAGCTCAGTCAAGTGCCGAAACTTCCGTATGAACACTGTCTATAATGAATTCCGAGTAATTCCGAGTATCTATCCTTCGAGATCTTGAAAAAACGTCGTATTTTCTAAAGATGAATATGTCGTGGTTCAGGAACTAGCTCCGATGTTCCTCCGATGCCGCCATATTCACATCTACAATGGAATCAGAAATTACAGTGGTAAACGAGTGAAATGTCACAGAAGCTTATGCATATAATACTTGTTCACGCATGAAAGAAATGTTACTGCATTGAAAACTGGGTTTTTTTGTCAAAGACAAGATTCGTGGATGCACGGATGCCGAGGGTTTATCTTTTTAAAAAAGCTTAGCTTTAGAACATCGGATGCCGGGATGCCCATATCCATAATATAACCCTTAGAGAGACAGAAGGCAGACGGCGCTCGAGTTAGGTGCTCATTACCTATCTGTTTAGCGGCGTAAATTCTCTGATCTTCCCCCGTGACCGCATTCCGCGCTTCAGTCTCCTCCTGATATTGGATGAAGGCGTACCCTTTGTGCATAGATATCCCGGTTATCGTCCCGTACCTCCTAAATATGCCTTCCACCGCTTCTTTCGACAGAAAATATGTATTGAGATTACCCACGAAGACGCGTGCGTTGATCGCCTTCGGGTCGGTGGAGTTTGTGATGTTGCTGGTTTGGTTGGTGCCGGCTTTGGTGCTGATGGCGCTATGGTGGTGCGAGTGGCGCGCATCGGGAGCCTCGCTGAAGTTGGGTGGCGTCACGGGGGGGAGTCTGTTGAGAGATACCGGCCACTGAACCAGTGGCGGGAGAGCAACATTTTGAGGAAATTGGAACATTTCACATCACAAAATTGCCGCTCTTGAACAGCTCAGTCAAGTGCCGAAACTTCCGTATGAACACTGTCTATAATGAATTCCGAGTAATTCCGAGTATCTATCCTTCGAGATCTTGAAAAAACGTCGTATTTTCTAAAGATGAATATGTCGTGGTTCAGGAACTAGCTCCGATGTTCACCCTCGCAGAGTTAGTTAGCTTGACAGTGGGGCACCGATTCCAGAAGGCAGGTTCCTGTGAAGCGAGGCCCTGTCAGTCTTGCGGGCGTGGACCTGTTGCTGTCAGATCTTTCAGGGCCCCAGCCCCGCAGGCGTTCTGGTGAAAGACAAGCGAGATACATCGATACAAGACGACAATTGCGCTTTCTGTGCAGTTGATGACCTGTTGTGGTGCACAGCAATGAATTATCGCGGTCGTCACAGCGTTCATCGAAACTGCCATGTCATGCTTCCGCCGTGATCAAAAGACTGTAACACTGGCCCAGGAACGACATACCTGGCTATTATCATCAGCGCCATGAATGAGGAGTTATTGAATGCGGTCCACTCTCATCTCCTGCACATTTTATCACGCCTTGTTGACTGAAGCCGGTCGATACGACCAAATGATTATGCCCATGTTATTTCAACTGCAGAAACAAACGTATCCGATAGATACCTAGATCCCTGCTCCATGATGTGACATTTACAAGGGAGTGTAACACGATCAATGGTCCAATGTCATCATTGCGTTAGCTTATAGTGAACGAGAAGATAATGATCCATCGATTTTGAAATTTTATTGCGCGGAACACTCCATTAACCTTTCCTTGACTGAGCCAGCAGCCACAAGTGCGAGAGGGGATCAACGACATATTTATGTATGGTTACATTCGGCTCACAGGGGTATGGCGCCATGTTCTTGCCACAAAATAATGAATTTAAGTTTTCTTCTAACTCATATAAAATCTGAGATACTAATACTAATAAAACAGGGAAACCTGGAAATAAAAATTATATAATCCAGGACATAAGTATTAAAACCTATAATCAAATATTTAAACCGGGAATTAAATAATCAAATGGGAATTAAGTAATAAAGTCAGGAAATATATAATACAACCCTGGTTGTACAACCAGGAAATATATATTGAAACCCAGAATTAAATATTTGAAACCGGGAAATAAGTATAAAAGCCCAGAAATATTTCATTCCACGTTCCAATCATTAACTCACTAAAAGTTAACTCGCTAAAAGTGATGAATGACATCCTTTCAGTTCTGGGCCAGTGGTGCCGTCTCCGTACTGATCACGCTGGCAGCTGGCAGCTGTCGGCAGCGTTCGACACACTTAACGTCAGAGCTTCATCAGATCGTATGGAGACTGTGTTCAGACTGAACAGAGATGCTGTGGCATGGATTAACTCATATCTGAGTAATCGTTTCCAACTGGCTCTCATCAATGACGAAGCATCCAACCAGTACCCCTTCAATGTGGTATTCATCACGGATTCGTCCCGGGACCGAAATTCTATAGCATGTTCACTCGACCACTCGGGGACTTGATCGAACCTCATGGCATCAGCCACCACTTCTGCGCCGATGACACGCAAGTATATGTGTCGTTTAAGCCATCTTGAGCCATTTAAGCCATGTGTGTCGGAAGCAGCCCATCATCAAAGCTCAAAACTGCCTTGAGGACATCCAGGTATGGATGCGATCCAACGGTCGAAACTTAACATGGAAAAAAACGAAGTCATTGTCTTTTGGTCCAGGCACCACTTAAACCAGGTGCAGCCTATCTCACTAACTGTCGGCAACTGTGTCATCACACCTTCGGAGTCGGTCAAGAACCTTGGTGTCCTCCTCGACCCGACATTTAGTATGGAGCAACAAGTGGACCACGTGTGTCAGTCTGCCTACGGTCACCTCAGAAACATAAGCCACATTCTGAAATATCTCACTACGGAAGCCTCGAATGGTCTTGTCATGGTCTTGTGACATCAAGACTGGACTATTGTAGTGAGCTTCTGCCCGGCTTACTCGTTACTACGCTGAACAAGATGCAGCGTGTTCAGAACACTGCAGCAAGGATAATATCCAAAACCCCACTACGAGAACACTTTACACCTGTCCTCTAGTCGCTTCACCTGTTGCTGTAAAAATCCAGTACAAGACTCTGGTTTTGACGTACAAGTCCTTTTATGGTGAAAATCCAGTAAAAGTTTCTGGTTCTGACATACAAGGCCACTATACAAGTCAAATCTCGTCCAGATCTATCAGCCTCGTAGCCTAGTTCTCTTCAAATCCCCTATTTTCATAATAACACAAACACGTATTGGATAGTAATACGACTGCAGCTTTATTTGGCAACGAAATGCCCAAATGCGTGATCATATTGGGTGACACCACCAAAAACTATGAATTATAAAATAAATGTAATTGTACATGTTGTAAGCAATGCAAACACATTATTAACAATAAAAAACAAAACTCAAGCTGGAGTCGTGCTGAATTGACGACTCAGTGGCGGATCATACTTATATACCACGTGACAAATCACAACCATAAACTTCCGACCCCGAAAAGAGTACCCTGTAGAAAAAATAATTTCTTTCTAATTCGTGAACTCAAACTAAAGAAATTATATTTCTCTTCAAATCCCCTATTTTCATAATAACACAAACACGTATTGGATAGTAATACGACTGCTGAACCAAAGAACGGGAATGAAACTAGAAATTATAATTCACAATCCTAAACTTATAGATACCGACAAACGTTTTTCTAATGCATCCTTGACATAGCCGTCTTTAGCGTTCTCAGAACGCCACCTACCATGACGCTTAAACAACCGATCATTAATACCCAGATTAGCAGCGGCTGACGCTCTCCCACAAAACGTAATACGTAATCATGACCCTTCTTACATAAATTCCTGAAGATGTAACAATTATCATCATCCGCGATACCAGCAAGACTAAGGTACAATTTCAAACTTGCCACTGGACACAAACGTGTAGAAGTCTTAGCAATGACAACCCATGAACCATCCCTGTATATATCCGTCTTACTCTTTTCTACAAAAATAGTCATATAAGCATCGTAGAAGACAATATCTGATCTTCTTAGATTGGGCATTTCGGAACTTCGAAAGAATCCAGCGAAACCCAACAAACAAAAGGCTAAAATTATCTGGTTATATAGATTCTCTGATCCTGACAACTTGGTGAAGAGCTTATCTAACAATTCAACTGTAATTGGTTGCTTCTTATCAACACACTTAGCCAGTCTCCTCCTGGCAGCCTCTAGTACATTATTAACCAACAACTTATCAGTGGGCGTGGGTTCTCCCACCAAACAATGAGCCCATCTAATACTGTAAAAAGCATTGACTACAGGTGATACAGACACAGATGACTGCATTAAACAAACTAGGTACAAAGAAACATGGAACTCTTGAGCCGGGATGGCAGGAGAGTTATGTGCTAGAGCCCAGTCCCTCCATCTCTTGAAGCCGTAAAAGTAATTCATGGTAGTCCCATCGCTCTTGCACTCCACAAGTACACGCGATAGCTCCTTGGCTTCTCTACCCAACGAAGGAGTGAAAATAAATGTATAACGACAAAAAACATAACATAACATAACATAACATAGTCTCAAATGTACAGGTATGACAAATCATTCTCAAATCAATCGACTCTGACAAAACAGTTTATACTCTCCAGCCAAAACCAGTAGCAGTATTATAATGGCTCTCCAGCCAACAAAAAACATATGGATTGTCAGCATGTGGCATGATACCACAAGCATGCATACTCTAGAATCTACTGTACACCGACAGTAAAATCAAAACTTAAGGCGAGCATTCGAAAAGGTAAATCCTGATTACCAAACACAGAACGTGCCATACGACTGGGAGAATAACACTCACGAGTGTTAGGAATATCAACGTAATCCACAATACCCTTGATAAAGCTACCACTGGGGCATATCAATGGCCAGAAGCTACTGGATCTCCACAACGGCACAACCATAGTACCTACACTGTGACAGTACTGAGCATACTTTACCACCCTGGGAATCAAATATACTGGCGGTACAAACCAGCCTCTTCTACCACTCCAGTCCACAGTGAAAGCATCAACACCGCTACAAGACGGACACCAAAACCTCGAGAAGAATACATCCACCTAACAGTTCTGCTCAGAAGCAAACCAGTCTACAACATGAGGACCCCATAACTCGTACAAATCATGGGAAAGCTCGAAACTGACAGACCAATCATCATAATCCACGACTTTGCTCAAATAATCAGCCTTCTCATTAGATGTACGGGAAATCCATTCCAGTTCCAAAGAAATATTGTTCTTAACACACAACGAAAATTCCTCTATGGCTATACGCTGTAACTCCGGTTTCATGCTACCTTTAGACAGAAAGGAAAAGACAGACTGGTTGTCAGAGAACCATTTGACCCTCCTATATAGGAAGCAATAAGTCAAAGAAACCAAAACTCTTAAAACAGCCACAGCTTCCTTCCAAACCGAACTTTGACAACCTCTGAATCCTGCACTTCAACACAATACCCTCCATAACCAAAACCACTCGCATCAGAGAAAACTAATCTCGAACAGGAAGGATCATACGCTAACTTCTTAGAATTCAACTCTTGAATATGAGTCGACCAGAACCTAAGTTGACATAACGATTCTGTGCTCAAGCTTATAGACGTATTCCAACCAGGAGCACGTGCAACATCAATACTAAAGAATTTAGTCATAAGCTGTGATACACATCCGAAAATGTTTCCCATGGAAATAATTTGACCGACCACTCCAGCCACTAAACGAACATATACCCTGCCATTCCTGTCCAACTCCTGAAAAACGGACTGGATAGATTCTGACAACTTAATTAATACGAACCCTAGCGTCAGTAACCTTCAAGGTAATAAGAATAATAATAATAGTAATAATAATAATAATAATGTTTATTCTTATAAAGCGCAATTAAATGCAACACATTCTCAACGCGCTGAACACATTATGGGCAACAAATAAAATACATGTATTTGAAATAAAAAAAATATAAAACATGGTTATAATAAGTATAACTTTATAAATAAAAGTTATAATTGACTAGACTTATTTAATGGAGTTATGAGTTATTGAATGCAACACTGAATAGATGAGTCTTTAGCTTGTTCCTGAAGGACAGTAATGATGGCGAGTCCTTGATGTCACGGGGTAGGTCGTTCCAAAGGGCAGGGCCGAGGACACTGAATGCTCTCGAACCATGATACGCCTGAGTGCGAGTCCTTGGCACTTGAAGCTGGACACCGTTGGACCTCATGGACCTGTTGTGGTTGACGACCTTAATGCAATTGCTCAAGTAAACTGGTGCCTGTGAGTGGATACATCTGAAGAAGACGGTCAGTAGCTTGAAGATACACCGGTGTTTGACTGGAAGCCAGTGTAGTGTGAACAACACCGGTGATATATGCTCCCGGCGTCGAGTTAGAGACACCAACCGCGCCGCACAGTTCTGAGCATGTGGAAGTTTATTCACCACTGTAGCAGGAAGCCCTGCAAGTAAACTGTTACAGTAATCCAGTCTGGCGGTAACTAGCCCGTGGACTAGTTTCTTTGTGGCATCCAGGTCCAAGTTACGTCTGATTTTACCAATTTGATAAATTTGGTAATGTACAGATTTGACTGTATTCCTCACATGATCAACCATGGAGAGTGTTGAGTCCAACTAGACACCAGGATTCCGGACGCTTGACACTGGGTCGACACTGGCCAGCCCAAAGCTGAAGTCAGTTGAGAGAGATAGCAATGGCCTGAACCGCGAAGTGAAATTGATAACTTCCGTCTTGTCATCATTCAACTTCAGTTTGTTGAGCGTCATCCAATCACGAATGTCATTTATGCATGATTGAGCACGGACCATCATCTCGTCACAGTCGCAGGAATCCATGACAAAGTAAACCTGGGAATCGTCTGCATAGAACATATGCTGAAGTTGATATTTTCGGATGATGTTCGCCAGTGGGGCCATGTAAAGTGAAAAGAGAATTGGTCCCAATACGGACCCCTGTGGGACTCCGTACTTGAGAGTGTTCACTGACGAGGACTGGCCTTTAATGGAGACCACTTGACGTCGTTGAAGGAGGTATGAGCGAAACCAGTTGAGGGCATTCCCCGTTATTTCATACTTGTACTCCAGCCGGCGAAGTAACACAGCGTGATCGAGCGTGTCGAACACTGCAGACAAATCCAGCATGATGAGAGTCATTGTTTTGCCTTCATCTAGCGCTAGGAGGGCATCATTGTATACCCGAAGCAGTGCCGTTTCAGTACTATGGCTAGTCCTGTAGGCACTTTGACGTTCCTCGTGAAAGTTTCTGACAAGCAAATAAGTGTTCAGTTGTTTTGCCACGGTAAATTCAAGGACCTTTGACAAGAATGTCAGATTGGACACCGGTCTGTAGTACCTAAACTTGTTCCTATCGAGACGTTGTTTTTTCGAAAGAGGAGGCACATGAGCCAACTTGAAACACTCGGGCACCAAACACTGTTCAAGTGATGCATTCACGATCCAGGTGATGGGGGTGACAACTACAGTGAGGCAGTCTTTCAACAGACAAGTGGGAATTGGTTCAGCAGCTGATGACTTTGTCGGCGACTGTTTGATTACACATGGTCTTCACTGACTGTCGTGAAGTTTGACAGTGACTCTGGTGGTGGAGACGCTGATGGTAGTTCAGCATCTCTAGTGGATGAAACTGAGGCATCCAATTCACGACGAATGCTGTAGATCTTGTTCACGAAGAAGACATTGAACTGTTCACAGAGATCAGATGCATCTTCATGCTCCGGTAAGATCCGTTCATGGTGAGGTTTGAGCATGCTATTCATTACTCGGTACAAGTCACGGCTTGAAGCATTGTTTATGGCTGAAATGTGATGCTGCCTTTTTTTGGTTTCGATGATGATTCGACGGTATCTATAGCTACACCAAGCCATGTGATACGCTGAACTGGGGTCCACAAAGACTTCTCATCTTTCGGCACAAAGCCACTATGCCACAAGTCCAAAAACACCTGAATCGCCACCGTACTAGCAACTTTGAAATCCTCACTAAACCCGATCCCGTCATCCAGATACATGACGACAAACTTGCCTTCTGACCTCCACTCCTTTACCAGTGGTCTAGTAACCTTAGTGAACACACCTGGCGCCGTAGAGAGGCCAAAAGGGAGTACCAGGAATTTGAATTACTTAGATTGACCAGAAAAACACCAACTGAAACCAAGGAATTCTGTATGTGGCGGGTATATCTCCAAATGGTGATAAGCTGATGTAATATCGAACTTAAACATCCAGGACCCATTACTAACGTAAGTAAGAGCTGTCCTCAGATCCTCATACTTATTGGACTGTTTCCACACATGCTTGTTCATTAACCGCAAATCTAGGATCAGCCGCTTCTTCCCACAGTTCTGAACAGAAATGGAGAGAGGGTTAACAACGCGAGAGGGAAATGAACAAACCCTTAGACAACAGTTCCTGTATCGCCTCCTATACGAACACTTGATTATTTAAAGCAGACTTATTATTCTTCAACCTAAGGATATCAAGGGTAGAATAAAACGGAATTTTATAATCGTGCTCAATGACGTCCAGAACAAAACTACTAGACTCCAGGTCTCTCCAAAACTGAAGAGATTCCCGTAACCGCCCTTTTACAGATTTCACAACCAGGGTCTCATGATTAACCGTATTCTGACCAAGATACTCATCTTTAATCAAAGTTCGGCACTGCTCACTTGGCTTGGGAGGGCGACTGGGTGGAGGAAGAGCTTTGCTTGACGAAGGGGCATTCTCGTCAGATGTGGTTGAAGGCGCCACACCCGAAGCACGCTCCTGAGCCACGAAAAAGCTGCTGCCTTGGAGGCTGGAACTGGGTCGCGGCCATGCCGGAATACGCTGGTGGGCCGAAGCCAGACTGGCCTGAAAAGAAAAATCAACATCTTGTCAAATTTGTCTGCTTTCCTCTTCCTTTTGCGCAGCGCCCTGGACTCGGCACGATTGATGACTTTCATCCTCAGAGTCACTGGCAATGGGATTAGCTTCATATTGGCGGACAGTCTCCCAACCACCCTCGGAGGTATCAGCCAACTTAATCAGTTTATTCCGTTTTTTGAGTTTATCGTCTATCTCGTTCAAAACCTCACGGTCGTAGTCACACTTGTCATTATTAACAGCCCACAGTACTTGCCTAACGCCGTCAGCGACTTCGGAGTTGAAGGTAAACTGGATTCTGTTGCCTTCCCGCTTCCACGCAAACTCTGAGTCAGTCTTCAGTTTCTTCACCTCAGCCGCTACAGAGATACTCGCGCCTTCTAAACGTGCAGAAACGTTGGCAAACTTCTCCTTGAACTCTGTTTCTGCGCCTCCACAGTATGAAGAATGTTGTCCAAAGTGCGCTGCAACTGTTCCGCGTCCATGCCACGTGCGTTGCCGTCTAGACGTCTGGCGTACTGCTCACTCGCTACCGCTCGACAAAACTCAAGCTGAAGTCGTGCTGAATTGACGACTCAGCGGCGGATCATACTTATATACCCCGTGACTAATCACAACCATAAACTTCCGACCCCGAAAATAGTACCCTGTAGAGAAAATAATTTCTTTCCAATTCGTGAACTCAAACTAAAGAAATTATATGATTCTTCGCCGGCCGCCTCCCTCTCGCTGGTTCACCACCATCACGGACGGCTAAGTATGGAGACAGACGGTTCCAATCTACCTCGGCCAGCCCGTGGAGCAATCTGCCTGATGATGTTCGAACATCAAACCATAGACTCTTTCGAAACTAATTCAAAGACATTTCTATTTCGGCAGGACTATGAACTATAACATGTTTCTGTCATACTTTTTGTAATCCATGTATGTGTACATCTCCATGATTTATTTTCATATGTACAGTGCATTTGTACACTTATTCGTGATAAGGACGCTATATAAATGTAGTCAATAAAAGTAATAGTAACAATGATAATTAATATTTAATTATATTTTTTTCGGGTTTTGATTTTCATTTCTCGTTCAAAATATTTATTTCCCGGTCTAAAGATTTAATTCCGCATTAGAATACTTATATTAAATGAATACCACATAGTTTTATTACTCAATTCCAGGTTTCAATATTTAACTAGACGTCAAGCCCTAGGATGCCTTGGGACATTTTGGTGTAGAGACTGTAGAATATTATGACTGAGATGTCCGTAACCCTCCCTTTCACGTGATCTTCGAGATCTCCTTTCGCTGCCATGCAGGACAGTTCCCGAATTGTACCTCAGGTGGCTAGACAGTGTCAAGGCGCGACCCCATAGATCAGTGCAAGTACTCCAGTGGCCACAGTCAATGCAACTACATGGTCTGCATCCACAACGATCGGGACCACTACATGCACGATGAGTCAAAGGCCTTCATCGACTTGAAAATCTTTGTAACATGATGCGATGTGTCACGCCGTCAGATGGCGATGGCGATAGTTCTGGCGCCTATGACACCGACGGGAGCAAAGCACATCAACTGGGACATGATCCCTATCAAACAGCATGACTGACCTATTTATATGGTCAACAACATAACTTTTCCATTTCGTCAGAGATGTCACAGACGCAAATTATGATACTGGATCTGTTACCAGTGCCCATTTTGCACGGAGGATTTGGATTGAAGTCCTGCCAGAAAGACCTTTCCTGAACGTTTGTGTATTGGATTGACATATCCTTGCATATCACTATCCATTCGTGCAGTCCTATGTATGCCTGAACAGAGACGGGTATTCAGCCTTGATGAGAAATATGGAATGTGGGAAACACCTGCTGGAACCAACCGATCACCAACAGAAGACTCTCCCCTTGTATTCAGGAGAACAGCATGCTCCGAATGACCAGTTTTTTTGTTGGTTTGTGGGATGTTGCTCCGTTGGTATAGTACCAAATCTGAACCTTCAACCACCATGTATTCCAGCTCAGATCGCCAACGTTCTTCCCACCCTCTCCTTTGCGATGTTGCATACGATCTCTCTTGCCCAGATAACAGCCAGATGGATCTGTTAACCAGATGGAACGGCTTTGTTATGACCTTGGCATTACTAACTCGAAGGTGCAGCTTCGGAGACTTTTTCAAATACCATATTGTACCATATTGATCAACTTCCTGAGGAACCCCATCGTCTCCGGCAGTGATGCTGCCCATGGGTAAGACCTCTGTGCCTCCTTCTAAAACGCAGCATCGATCCGCAGATGTTCCCTGGAAACTCGTCGTGGACAAACCAAGTGAACAGCCCCAACCGGTCTACAGTGTCCAAACAGGACACCCTTGGAAGGAGACTCCCCCGCCCTTTCCGTCAGGGTCAGGAACTCTGAATCGCAAACTGGACCTGTTGTTCACAACACCAATTTGTCAGGAGCCGAGCCTCAAGCACTGCAACAGATCCGCAGGGATGGTATCAGCAAAGATGCTACCATTGCGCTGGTCACACCGATCTTGGCCGATATAACCCATTGCAAACTGGCTCAAGACCTCACTCCATAGCATGGAAGTGTTTGTGGTTCACCAGTCCTCAAACTCCCTGATACTGTTGACTTGGCTGACAATATCTACACCCATGACCAATAATAAAGCAGTTATTTCCCACCAAGGGCTCTCGGAATTAAATATCCTCACGTCGTAATGGAATATCTCCCTACGATGCTACGGTGACGAAATAGCGTTACTACCGGCGGCTGTTACGCCGACAGGATCATATAGTTCGATGTATGTCGTGCAAAACACAAACAAATAGTCTGACGTTTCTTCAGTAATCCGATGTTTATTGGTATGATTAATGTCCATGTACGATCACGGCCTCATTCACACACAATCCTCGATATAGTCCGATATAAGTCCGATACAATTCAGTTTCTTCTTGATTTCTTCTTAAATTCTTCTTAACTTTTCTTAATTCTCGTTGTTGACTTCTCTTATCAGAATCCAAAACCAAAAGTGCGGGAAAGCGCGGCCTTCTGTTTAGTGTCTGAAAGTTTCCCGCTTCATGGGGTGGAAGTTGTGTGTGATAGATTGACTGTGATGTCATGTGTGGATAGATGTGGTTAGGTGTCTGGAAATAATGTGATTGGAGGGAATGTGAAGAGTGACGTCGTGAGCAGAGTTGTTTACATGTGGTGCGGTGGCTAAGACGGTGTGTGCTGGATGACGTAAGTATGTGCGGGGGCGATTAATCTGTGATGTGCATGTGGAGTGAGAGAACGTGTAGGGGGGGGGGGGGGGTCTTGGGCGATAACGGACATAAATATTCTACATAACACCTCTTTGTCAAATTACGCCCTCGGAATTTTTCCTACCCAAAACCTACCAGTCCAAAATTCTAAACATAATAAGCTAAAAGTCCTAGAGGGAAACACACTCACCGCGCGAAACAATGATAAAACACTGATTACAATAAAAATTCCTGTCAAAATAATGTCATCCGTCAGTCCGTCAATAGCTACTAAGATGATATGAACACATATGTACCAATAGATTTATCACAGTGACAGATGAGAATCAAACACATAAATCAAGCATATATATGAATGAATGGAATGTGAAACTATCCTCTACGTTCTCTAACAGAACGGAAAATTTATAGTTCATAATTCCTGAAAAAGAGACCAGGATTAGTTAGTGTGAATTACGACATGACATATGACGATATGCAGTATAAGTATTATAGTACAACTAGTATCACATTGTGAGTGAGACAGCTACCCAGAACGACAGCACGGCTATCCTTTGTCTACGATCCGAAGTGTCACTGTAGTCCGAATTACTCCTTGGCCGACGCTGGTCATCGGCCGGGAGGTGCGGCAGTACGGATACTATGGTCGACCACAGCTCGTCCGAAACACCAGACGAAGTAGACGCAGAAGGCGTAGATTTTCCTATTGGAGCGGGTGTGGCGCCACTGGGGTTTCACGTTCATGGAGCGCCCCTATTCCGAATCCGATAGACATGGCGTTGTATTCCGCCTGGCGAGTATGTGCGTCAATTACTTGTACGTAGTTCTGACGAATGGCACGGAGATGCTGTAGTGTGAGATCATCCGCTCGGGCAAGAGCCACAGACGGCAAGTGATGTTCGGCGTCTAGTTGACTAGTTACTGTGCTCTCTCCCGTAATACAGGCCACTGTATGATGATTGTGCCCTTTCCCCTAATAAAAATGCGGAATTGTCGTGAAATAGGCCTTGCTACATTATGATCCACCCCTTTAAATATTGTGTCAAGCACACTTGGCCGACTTGCGAAATCGGCCAATGGGGTACATTATCGAAACGTGCAAATTATTGGTGTCTTTCCATATTTTAACCCACCTTGCCGTATAATGATATTGTTATTTTCATAGTTTATTCATGCATGACTAAAATAAAGCATATTTTAATATTTTACTAAAGAAATACACGCATAAAAGAAATCACCGAAACGGTATAGTCCACAATAGTTAACTTATGTACTTGCCTTTCATCTTTTATTTTAATCCACTATGTTCTGGAATTGCGTTTCTCTGTCGGAACCACGTGGGCTGCCAACCAAGATAGCTACTTCTGGAAAACTGTCGAGTCTCACGTGTGTATCTTGTTAAGTCCTGATTGGCTGAGCTCTAATGTATGCAAGTGTTGCCATGTGTATATAAGAGTAACTGGAGTGACAAGGTGCTGGGGGGATTGAAATTAGGTAAAACCTCTACATAATGATGTGTTTGCCAGTTAAACGGACATTGGGCGAACGTTATAGAACGTTAGCCCTACATTTCTGAACGAAGAGAACACTTACACACTAGCTGTGCACTTGTTTTTTCCAACTCCAACACATGGCCCCTTTCTCATTGATTTCATTGCGAGTTTCTGGTGGAGACCTTTTGATGTTTTTAACATTAATGTCATTCTCTGCTTTGTATTCCTTGATGCAACGCGTTTTGTAGCTTATGTTTGAGTGTAAACTAGTTAACTCTGAGTGGCTCACAAAACAAAAGAAGTTTGGCTGCCGGTACTGTCAAATGTTTGGTTTATCCATCTAATTCACCACAATTTGTTTTGCAACGGATTTTTCTGAGGGCATCAGGCATGTTTGTTTTTGATATGGAACAAATAGTTTCTTCCCAGTGCAACTTTAATGTTTATTTCATGAACAAATCAGTATAAACTACAAATACATCAGATCCAGTTTGGCTAAAAAATGAAATATCAACACATTCACCAACACTATGATACGATGATACGAAAAAATCACAACAA
Source organism: Terebella lapidaria (assembly GCA_949152475.1). Taxonomy (NCBI): domain Eukaryota; kingdom Metazoa; phylum Annelida; class Polychaeta; order Terebellida; family Terebellidae; genus Terebella; species Terebella lapidaria. The sequence goes on along the minus strand of OX424564.1, from coordinate 33,522,767 downwards.
AGAACGATATTACAGACTGTGGATAAAAAGTGATTAAATATTTCATCAGTGAAAATAAAAATACATATTCCTTGGCCGGTCTACTAGATTCAAACAAGAGACGGGAAAATTTCACACATTCAAGAGTAGATATGTGCCTTCTCATCTGATGATTCTCACTTCTCTATATTTTTCAGTGAGCACACACGGTCATATGTACGTCCCTGCCTAATCCATCAAAGGCAGGCGATGCGGTCAACGGACACCATGCATAATTGCATATGCCAAAAAAAATTAGCCCAATGACTGAGACAGGTTACCGGACAATATATATTTCATATTCTAGATCTTAGCCATTTTGTCCCGTAACCTTGAAAATAAGGTCACTGGTCAAATTCAAGGTCACAAGAATATCCAGCATGCATGTATATCATTCCCCATATCTCCACAATTGATTGCTAAGCTGTAAATTCAATAATAAGGAATATATCAGCAATTTTGTCCCATGACCTTGACCATGAGGTCAAATGACAAATTCAAGGTCATCGAAGTATTCATGCATACATCATTCCTTATATCAAGGATATATCATTCCTCAAATTAAAGGTCATCAAAATATACAGCATAATCTCTTGTTTGTCCACAATTGATACCCAAGCTATAAAGTTGATAAGAAGCAAGATATCGTCCATTTATTTGTAAAGTCGATAATAAATGATATCGTCCATTCTGCCATGACCTGAAAATGGGATCAAAGGTCAAATTCAAGGTCATGATAATATTCAGCATACATCATTTCCTATACGTCCACAATTGATTCCTAAGCTGTAAAGTCGATGACAAGCGAGCTATTAGACATTTTGTGCTCTGACCTCGAGAATGTGGTCAAATGTCAAATTCATGATCATTACAATATCCAGCATAGATTATTTTCTGTGTGCGCACAATTGATTCCCAAGCTATAAAGTTGATAATAAGCGAAACATAGCCATTTTGTGCTCTGACCTTGAAAATGGAGTCAAGGTCAAATTCAAGGTCATCAGAATATTCAGAGTAAATCATTATTTTTATACATCCACAATTGGTTCCCAAGCTATAAATTCGATAAGAAGCGATATATCAGCCATTTTGTCCTGTGACCTTCAAAATGGAGTCAAAGGTCAAATTCAAGTTCATGACAATATTCAGCACAGATCATTTACTATATGTGCACAATTGATTCCTAATCTCTAATCTCAATATTAAGTGAGATATTAGCAATAACGTATCCCATTTTAAAACATAGTAGAATTCAACATTGGAAAGTCCTATTTGGGACCCGTTGAAAAAAATAAAAATGATCGCCACACTCAGACCGGCGATTCGAGGGCAACAAAACTTATACACATCACAGAAGTATATGAGTAGAATCGTTTGAAGCAAAAAAATACTCAGAACTGATCAGACATTTTTTTTGAGAAAATAGCCGTCAAAGTCCAAAAATGGCCGCCATATTAAAAGATCAAAAATCTCAAAAAAATACCTCCCTCTTGAAATATACCGTAAACTCTAAAGATAAAAATGTAGACGGACAACGAGGACGGAAGACGGACGCAACGCCACGGCAATAGATTATTGGACCTAAAAACTATTTAAAATCCTTCAAATATTGGCTCAATGTATGTTCCATCAAAATCGTAGGAATATTAATCGCGTCAAGTATATATTACAGATCCTGACGGACGGACGGCTATACGGACGATTGACAATAGCTTTCCGGCAATGTTGGTGGATTTTTATGTACATTAGTGGTGGAAGGTTCTGCTGAAGTGAGCTGGTGTCACGACCTTAGACGAATACATCGCCCGCCTCCTCTATGGTTACGGTCGGTAGCGGGATCGCTAGGTCATCAGCCCGTGGGATAGGAGTCGCTAGGGCAGTCCCCTGTATCGCGGACTGGGATTCCATTGGGGTTGAGTTTATCTCCTTGGGTGGGGAGTGAGGGGCTGCGGTTTTTGTAGATGGGCAAATGTCTGGCCCTCTGGATCTGGATAGGGGCTGGGTTGAGCCGCTCGTGCGTGGAGAACCCCCTTGTCGCTGAGGTGGGGCGTTTTCTGGGATACCAGGTGGGGGTAACATTGTCAGAGCTGCGTGGCCCACCAAGCTGGGGCTCTGTGGCGGATGTGACTGATCCACAGGATGATTGTCATTGTCATTGGGTCTCCCCCGTCTCCGCCTTTGTAACTGATCTCCTCCCTTTGGGCGGCCATCTCGCTCTCGTCTGGTTTCTGGACACCAGGATCCTTGGGTAGAAGTTTCTGTATATGATGGGGGTGTCCCTTGGACTGAGCTAGGTAGTAGCCCGGTTCCCTGTACGTGTGGCTGGGGTGGGGTGGTGTGGGGTGGAGGGTTCTCCCTAGGACTACGTCTGGGGTGTGGGTGAGGCGAGGTGATGTGATCTTGAGGTGGTTCGCTCCCAGAATCAGCTATCGGGTAAGTATGGGATGGATGTTCCTCTGGGACCGTAGCAGAGTTCTCGTATTTAGGCGTGTATGGAGGTGGCAGCAGTGAGATATCCCGGCAACTGTTGTCGTATGCCTGAAATAGAATTTAAAAAAGGTTATTTTTGTTATCCTCTTCAGATGCCCTGCATTTGATACGTGTTCTTTTTTTTCAAAACACCCAACGGAAGGAAAGAAGGTCAGTGTCTACTAAGGGGCAGGCACTCACAGATCATTATCTTCGCAAACGCAGGAGAGATTACGTTCGAGCCGCATATTATATGATACGTTCAAACATGGAATTTTCACCTTCCGGCGACTCGATCAATGTCTAATATATTGTTCTATGGTCGAATGTAGAAGGACCACGATTGATCTGTCCATTTTGCGTATATACAAAAAAATTATGTAATATGAATCATGCTCGATGTTATATCTTTAGCCAATACAATAGTACATGTACATTTTTAGGTTACATAGGCGAATTTCAAACATTCTTGACTCGACCTTGAAACTCACATAAACCAGTCAACGTCATTTCACCAGTAGATCCACTAAATATGAATTCCTATACATTCATAATACTACCATATCCTTTATCTACAAGCATTCTGTCTGGCCAATTTGCAAAGAGAGATGATGAATGGTATCGTTTTATAATTTGGCATACTTCAACTGGTAGTCAAATGGCAATTTTGTTTTACCAAATTTCAGACTTATATCGCAAAAATTAAAGAATTTGGTAATACCCCAATGTTAAATTTCAGCCCGAAACAGGATCTCGATAATATGAACATATTCGAGGATTTGATCCTATTAACATTCATCATGTTCGAAGTGTTTTGTAATTTTAGCCCAGAACAGACATCGGGAGTGTATTCTATACACTTTCGAAAGATTGCACCGCTCCAAAATCGATGAAATGGATGAAATTTTGTGCGGAAATTGGATGATAGGGCTAGGTTAAACAATGGGGTAGATTGCCAACTTTCTCAATTTTCGTGATTGCCGTCTGAAACTCGGTGGAGAATTGCCGTTTGACTCCCAGGTGAAGTATGCTAAGTTATAGAACGATTCCATTCAGAATCGCAAAGATATCAGCAAAAAAACCGGTGTAAATGAAAAAGAAAAATTAGAATCAGAGCATAATATATGCACAAACAGTTAGATTAAACGTCAAATTTTCTCAAACTTGTGGTTGAGGTGGAAATGTTATTCTGTCTTTGCAAGGAAAACCAAAAACAATATGCTACTCTGAATTAAAAACAAATATGTCCGTATCCCGTAGCTGGTAAGCTTTGTAAGCAATACTGAGTATGATGCGTTTAACACTTACGAAGTTGACGGTACCACAGGAGTGAACGTAACGCGCGGACACGACTTCTTCATACGGCGGGGGCAACAGTCCATCAACGGTCGGCACTGGAATGGGAACAGTGACAGTGGTATTAGACAGAGGCAAGGGGAATGCTTCACACAACACGTTGACTATTTTACCATTACAAGTTACCGATCATTTCTGTCGCCAACGGCACCGTTTGCTTACATGTACACGTAATAATGTTATGTTTTTCGGTCGCGGATTGAATTATTTGATGTGCTATATGAGAGAGGCTACAATAACATGCGCGCACCATAGGTGTACATGTAAATATACATTAATCACGTGATGGTAAAATAGTTATTAATTCTTATGTTAGTTAATATTTCTACTTCGTCTCGGGCCGCCAACGGCCAATTGGTGTTGCCTGCTATTCACTGATCTCGGACCACTCAACATGTACATTCTCACAACAAAATCATGCTGTTACTATTTATATTAGTTGGATTTTATTCATTAAAGACGATGTCAGCCCGCCACATTGAAGAAGCGGGCGATTTTGGTCATTAGCAATGTCGAATTCAATCCTGTGCATTGTATATTGATCAGCACCCTGGCACTGAATACGAAACACAAGCAAATATTAATGATTCGATATTTATCTTATATAAATATATGTAATCTACATGGGATCATTTGAATGTTACACTCTGGCACCTGGATTCTCTCTAGTCGCCGATGACCGTAAGGATGTATCCCGATAAAACCCTATCATCCCTGTTGCCTAAAGTGCGTAAATTCACACAAAAACGTCATTACTGCTAGCAAATGTCAAAATTAATGTCGGTAGTGAAAGTTCCAAACCTTGACTACTCTTATTAAATGCAATAATACTTTTAACGAGTAAAATATTCATCAACTACTAGGGGTAATCTATATGCTTCGTACGATATTGAAAGCTAATAAAATATCGGTATGTGCACGAAGCAAATAGCAAGAGAAAGTTTTGTCAATTAGGTCGAAATATTGGTAACAACAATCAAAACCACACGTATCTGATATGCGCATTCCCCATACATATGTATTTGGCACTCATAGGTGATGAAAGTTATAGCATAGTATCAATATTCTCAAGAAAAAAACATGTACCAGGCAGGCCTACCCCCTCCAAATTCACCCTCCACCGTCCTCATGAGAAGGACCCTTCTATTATTTCCTAAAAAATAAAATACAACTATGAGTCAATTTTATACAACATTACTAATTTCTTCCGGACATACAATTTGCCTTGTTCAATCCAATAATAAAGTACCTTTACTGTTACTGAATGGGTTACCGTAAAGGTTACTAGTTAAGTATATTGCCAACAAAAATAGTTATCTGTCTTGCACAAAACCAATGTAATTTGTTTTCAGGTTACAACCAACTGGTCTGAATCGTGTAAAACTTGCAATCTGTACAGCTTTCACAAGAAAATCTCCACCGCGGCGGCGGCGGTGCGACCGAACTAAATCCATCGTAGGGATATGAATACTCAAATTGAACCTTCCCCAAATCATGGCCGCTGCTTGCCCAAGTAGCGTTGTCATCTCGCACTAATTACATGTAATTTTCGAGGTGGGATTCATATGATTAGAAAGCATGTCATTTGGATACTTAATTTAACGTAGTCCGCTACAAACAGTGAGGTAACGAAGAGTCAAAATTTGAAGGTCATTTTTTTAATATTATCTCTTCAAAATGACATTATTTTATAGAGTAAATGATCAGCATCTCAATACTGAAAAGAAAATAGGGGGTCACCGTGCTCGTTTTTTCTACATATTCGATCAAAATCACACATATTTACCTAAAATGACATAAATTCTGGCATTTTTGCACATTTTATTGTCCATATTCACATCTTGCATCGTGTTTTCCGTGCGAACGGATACAGTGACCCCCTATTCTTTTTTCAGTTTTAGGATGCTGAACAGTTACTCTATAAAATGTATCATTTTGAAGCTCTAGATTATGTTGATACAGGTATTTATTTTAGAAAACCCTTTGACCCCCTTCCCTCACTGTTTGGAGCGGACTACCTTAACCACTAAATTCGTGTTGAACTTCAGTATATACAGTTGGTTTTGTTTCAGGAATATTATGGCTTAACAATACGAATGGATGATAGGCCTACATAGCGATCACAGACACATTTTGGAAGAGATCTTACATGCATATATATTCGCGTGTTATTGATGATAATCTCCAACAGCAGAGTTTGTATGAGAATAGACATTCCCAGGTGATAGCCACTCTATAGCAGAAGCCTACAAAGTAGTGACTGGCATTAGCAAGAAATCGGTAATCCCTTCATGTTCGTGTAAGCGAAAGCACTCGACTTACTGCCATTTTCAAGAAGAGTGGTATTTTCAGGTTGAGTTGGAGTTCTCTCTAAAAATTTACGTGCATTCAAATTTCGTTTTATTTATATTATATGTGTAGTAATTATGCATGAAGAATGCTAGAAACTGAATTGACATCGATTTGTTTTGACACACAAAACTAGATATGTTTGTTTGTTATTGTAGTTTGTTGTTTGATGTTCGCCTAATGCTGCTCTTTTTTTGCGTTACTCACGTGGGGGTGGCGGGTGGTCTCTAGTTCTCTGCTCGGCCGCTAGACGTCGTTCCCTCAGTAACCGTTTACGTCGGACGTAGTAACTAATGACAACGCAGGCGATAATAACGAATATCAAACAGATAAGAATCACTGGTGTGATTGTTCCCCAGTAGTAATGTCCGTTACTGGATCCATTGTACACTCTCGGCTTCGACGTTGCTGCAAATAAATATAAACATCCTGCAGATATTGGATAATATAAAATATCGCATATATATGTATATATATATATATATATATATTACACAGTTAGATCTTCACGGCCCAACAGCTTGGCTTCATTCAAAAACCACAAATTGCCAACAGATACACGATAGACGACCAAGCTACTAACACACGGTATTGCTGAAAGCGCAGTATCTCTCGTCAGTCGCGTCCTGGCAGTCAGGGAAGTGGTCGCACTTCGTGCTGGAGCAGTAGAAGCCACTGCCGTCATCACACGGGTAGTGGAGGCTCCCGCCACAATGTCCCGGGTCAACCCCGCCTGGCAAAGGTAGACACAGACACTGGGGTCAGGCATTACACACAGGCCATACACTACGTGTACTACATATAAATATCAATATACATGTATTGTATGCGACACACGTTAGTAGACATCACACTCCTCATGAAGGGCTAGATCTGGTGGAATTCGAGACGCCTCAACCCCGAGACTTTTATCAGACACAGAACCGAATATATCTCAACTTATCATGACTTATTTATCTACTAGACTGCTACATAATGGTGTTATTGTGATAAATGAGAAAGACATGAGAAATATGCATTGTTAAGCCGAAAAAAAACTTTCACTAAAATTGCTGTTCCAACTTATCAAGTTCATTGAAAGTCAATTTCAAGGTCACCAAGAGTTCCACTTTTGTGACCGATCTGAACTTTGCAGGTTAGAAGGAACCTCGAAGGAACCTAAGCTTCATCTACAGCTACAGCCGTTTTGTTTGTAAATGTCAATTTACACAATTCATTTTGGAGGCGATCTTGAGATTAACCATTCCTGTGAAGTCAATTTTTCAGGTGCCAATTTATGCATTTCAAGCAATATTCAACCTGTATTCCGGACTTCCCAAGTATGCCAAGACAGTTCGCCTTCCTAGAGAAGATAAAATGTTAGAAAAATGTCACTCATACGTGAAATTAGAGAGAAACTGAATAGATCTCCAAAAGTGCCGAGAAGTGGACTCTCGACTTTTCTGGCTTATGAGCCCACATTATATCTCGGGCCTCTCCAGCGATTCAAGACACTCCATCTCTATGGATTGAAAGGTCACACTTGGGCAAAATTGGGGAAAAAGATACTGGATTTTGGTAACTGATTTACCGAGCGATATTCAGAGAATGGTAAAAAACTAGCCATTCTTCGCTGAAGTGCGAAAAACAAACTCCCACTCTATATTCGACTGTGAAACTAAAATATAAAATGTGAACGACGGTGAACAACGAAGTGACGCGTCTTTCTTTCTGTAACTTGTGAAGCATACCGTGACACAACTCTATATTTCTGTACTATGTGAAGCAGAGCGTGAGACAAGTCTATATTTCTGTAATATGTGAAGCATACCGTGACACAAATCTATACATGTATTTCTGTACTATGCAGAGTATACCGTGACACAAGTCTATATTTCTGTATTATGTGAAGCAAACCATGAAACAAGCCTATATTTCTGTAATATGTGAACCATACCGTGACACAACTCTATATTTCTGTACTATGTGAAGCAGAGCGTGAGACAAGTCTATATTTCTGTAATATGTGAAGCAAAACATGAAACAAGCCTATATTTCTGTAATATGTGGAGCATCCCATGACACAAGTCTATATTCCTGTGATATGTGAAGCAAACCATGAAACAAGCCTATATTTCTGTAATATGTGAACCATACCGTAACACAAGTCTATATTTCTGTGATATGTGAAGCATACCATGACACAAGTCTATGTTTCTGTAATATGTGAAGCATATCGTAACACAAGTCTTTATTTCTGTACTATGTGAAGCATACCGTGACACATATTTTTGTATGTATTTTATACTATGCTAAGCACACAATGAAACAAGTGCATATTTTTATACTCCACGGAGCTTACCATGACACGAATGCTCATCAGAGTTGTCTCCGCAGTTATTTCGGGAGTCGCACCACAGCAGGTTGAATATACAGCGCTTGTTGTTGCACATGGAATGGATGGGTTGGATACATCGGTCTGTAAGAGCCAAATTATTAACCTTAATACACACATTAAACATATAAACTGTCACTCCCTGGTCATTTTCGCAAAGTTAACAGACAAAAATTCTTTTAAAAAGAGATAAACGTGTTCAATGATATGCAGGTGTCTCAGCGAACAATATTGATTGGTCCATCGACATTAACAGATGAGTTTTAATATTAGGTAACAAATAATATTAGGCATGTCAGAAAATACTTAAGAAAAGATTACCCTTAGTTACTGTCTGATCCTTGAAAAACATGATATTTCTTGTTGTAAAAATGCAAAATGACTTGTTTTTTCCTGAACTAGATCTACTTGAAGCTGCTGAAACGAAATCTAACCATAGAAGAAGCTATATTCATTGACTCAAAAATCCAGAGATCATCTGATCAATTCAACATGGGCCTTTTTGCTGGCCAATTTGTGAGCATGGAATTTGACATTATCCTGTTTTTATCATGTACACGTGATTGTGAAATGACTTGAGCGATTATCATATTGTACCATAGAGATTGAAATGTATCCATTGTGATTTATTGTGTTATAGTTGAATAAAAAAAAACTTGCAAAAAAAAAACACACTAATTCGAGGTCATTCGGGACCCTTTTCTATATAGTTTACATGTATATGAAGCAGCGCTGTTTTACTAATAATGCAGGGGTGACACTTTTAATATGTCCATTGTGTGTACATGTACGTCAATGAATCGGCTATCGGTTATGTACAGAGCCCCTAAGAGGATTGAGTGAAAGAATGCGTTCCATCGCGATCTTTTTGCATTCCCTCGTGATGTTTTCGCTTTATCTCGCGACTGATTACGTGGATGCCCATGCCTCCTGAAGCCCGCCTCACACAGTGCGATTTCCTGCGATTTTCTAAGATACATGTACGTAACGCTGTGAGGGTATGGCAGGGAAATGTACGCCTATGGCCACTCTCTGCTTGTGGTCGTTAACCCCCTCAAATGTGTAACTTGATAAAATCCACTCAGATATCGCTTCTTGACTTTGTTCTCGCCAATTACTTTTCAGGATTAAAATATACTTACAAGTATGTGAATTACAGGGGAAAAGATAGCTTAATATGGGGTCTCGAGCAATAGGGTCCTATATATTTTTTATACTACCTCGTAACTCGCATTAATCATGTGCTACGTTATAATAAGCCTAACGGCAGTGTATTCCTATACAATTCAAGTCATCCATTGATGCAAACTAGCATATGCCACCCATATTCCAGCATCGCATCCATAAATATCTCAGCATAGTCATCAATGCAGCCATTAGCATAAATTTCATCACACGGATGTTCTTCACATTCATCAAGTTCTTCAATATCAAAATGTACCCCAATATTTTTCGCCCCAATCATTGTTTACATATAGAAAGCCATATGCAGCACATGTAATGGTGACATTGACGTCCACAAAGATGACCTTGATTGGTAAATCTCAATGTCATATAAGACCTACAATGCTTAAACCCAAAATTGTTCGGTAACCTATTTTAGCCCTTAGGCTAATTTTCTATGTAGGCCTACACATGACATGTGCAGACACGACATGACGTAAAATCATCATGAACCTCCTGAACCACACACGCAACATGCACCACATAACATGCAAGTCGCATGCTGCAGGTCGCATCAGTGTCGCAAAAAGTATGAATTCCCTATGGCAGTACAAAATAGACATAGTCAATCTGGAGTTTTAAGATACTGTCTGTAGGCCTTACTTTGTGTCCAGAGAGGTACACAAGTGTTAGTTCACGAACACAGTTGGAAACCGTAATTATTGATATCACCCAACCCTCATGTCATCTGTACCCACAGATACGGTAAGAAATATAAGAGGCAGTCACGTACACGCCCCTGTGAGGACATCACGCTGGGCGTTGACGTATGACGTGTACACGGCTGAGAAGTATCGGTCACGGCGACAACGGGCCCTCAGTCGTACGTAATAGGCGTCCTTCTCATAAAACTCATCACCGGGGCCCACCAGCCATGCGTTAGTACCCAACAGTGGACCCAGGGAATTGTTACCAGATCGCATTTCTAGTTCATCGCCGTCTTCTGCATGGAACCACAGTAAAGAAGGATAAAAAAAGTTGTGGAAATATATTGCACATGTAAGAAACAGTCAAAAACTGCACATTCCAAAAGTAACATCGGATCTATTACATGGAAACGGAAACAAGATGGTCATATGAAACTGATAAAAACATGGACTTTACTCGCATTCATTTAAGCAATTGGAAATAATTTTAGCACGTGTTTAAAGTAGAATGCAAGGCGGAAATGTATACATCGATTTACCGCAAGATCTATATACAGTACATTATGTTCAAGCTATCGCACGTACCAGGGTCGAGCAGTACGTCGCTGATGGAAAGCCACACATACTCGTAATCACTGCCGAACCTATACTTGTAAATAACCCAGATACACTCGACCATGGCACCCGATGGACACTCATTCGTGTTCAAGTCAAACGAACCGCCGCGGGAGATTTCATAGTATCCTCCGCAGTCTATTGAAACAGAAAAGTAATTCAAGGCACCTGATCTTCTCACACAATATCAATTATTCCATTCAGCATATTTTGAAACAAAAACCTCAAAACTGATTAAACAGTTTTTGAAGAAAAAATGGCCATCAAAGTTCAAAATTCAGCGTCTTTCATCGAAAATGGCCGCCATTTGGTAACCTAAAAGCCCATATCTGCAGTATTACCGTAGGGTGTGGGTCGGTCCGGCCAACGACTGTCAGAAGTGATGTTGACGTGAGCCCGAAAGCCCAGATACAGGGCCTTCCTGGTCTGTGTGCCCGTCTGGAACACGATGATCAGTGGACCCTCGTGCAGGGGAACTACCATTGGGTACTCGCTGTTCTGTGTACTGGCCAAGATGTTGTCGCGCTTCTCCGTACCACCGTATACCTGATCAAGAGACTCTTAAGATTTATTTTACAGTGATGAAGAAACTGAATATTTTCGAAGCAAAATACCCTCCGGCATTTCTCCAATTTACCGTAACACACGTTACGGCAGTAATACCAAGGATCGTCTATAATCCTTGGTAATACTGTAATCGGGTTGTGGATGGTGATTTACTGAAATTCCCCCCGATGTTTCTTTTAACATATTTTCCTCTAACATGTGGACATTGCAGGTCATATAACGATCTATTGCGATCAATATGTGCAGTTAACTCAGGCCTATCTTCTTTGACGACTTTTGTCAAAAAAAAACAAACAGTTTTTTCTCAGAATAGAGCTGGCGCCAAGCAATTTGAACAAAAAAATCGACCCAATGAATTAGTGCAGGGGCTGCAGGACCACTATGGTGTGTTGCGTGTACGACGCGCGGTTCTGAGCACTTACCGTGATTCTGCTGGCGTTGCTGTTGCTGTACAGGTTCCAGTCGCTGAACCACAGCCGGACAAATAGCTCAGGGGACGTGTCTATGACGTATCGATACACGTCACCAGTGGGGTGGTAGCCGTGTGGGAACCGGGGGCTAGTGAACGTAAACGTGTCCCCGTTCCTGCCCGTCATTACTTCCTCTTTTCCTGCGTGAAATACATGCCAGATTCGTGATGAAAATCTATAAAGTCAGCATCATAGTCCGATTTGTAATCGTTCATTATTGTATCATAAGCTACACTGGTGTTCCCAGCATGTGATGAGTCACCCATCCATGATGGTTTCAATTGTACGATTTCCTGTCGTACTTACGGGTGACATTGTAGGAGAGCTTAAAGGATGCAAGGCCGGATTTGAGGCAGATGTTGAGGAAGAGCTTGCTGGTGATGGACGTGTAAGTGAGACCAGCCCCAGAACTCCCCGGTCCTATGTACTGGTACGCCGTATCCTGGTAGTACGGCTCGTGCACGGCAATGTAATCTTGGCATCTGATGTAATCGAGCAGTACGTGGGGGTCAGAATTGTGGAAATATAGTTTTATGTTGATGAAAAAGAAGAAGAAGAAAAAGAACTGATGAAGCACTCACGGTTGAACACAGCCATATTGATATCCATGTTGGAAGTCGTGAGAACATTCTTTGAAGTCCTCTTCTAGCACCGTGATCTGCAGTCGACATTCCGGGCATGTATTTAGCACCATCTCACAACTGTCGTCCCTGTCTGCACCCCTGACAGGCGAACTGATCGTGCCTGAATGACCCACCCCGCCTGTCATGATGTCCGTGGTGCGACACGCCTCATAGTCAGTGTCTGTAATGTAAGAAGCATGCAATTAACACTCGGCCGTGGTCGCGTTGGTCACGTCATTTACTTGCGAGCCTATATTTTTTCGGTAGTTCGCTGTATCACAGCTGATTAGATTAGTACGAATATTGCAAAAAATTATATTTTATTGCCGTTAATAATTCATGTATAAACTGGAATGAGTGATCACAAAATATATCGTGTAGCCTGACCTGCTGTAACGAGACGAGTGCATGCGAGGATTCCCACTAATAGGCCAGGCATGGACATCATTGCTGGAAGAAATATAACTCGCGTTTAGTACTCGGTGTGAAACTGTCTTTATCCATCGAGCGCCTACTTCGGCAGGTAGGGGAATAGAGATTCATTACTCCCCCACCCCTCCCAAATAAAAAACGAAACTGCTGGACCGAACATCGTTTCCTATACTGTACAGCCTCCTTTTTTGTTACCCTCGCCCCGATAGGGGCAGAGGGTATTGCAATTGGGTCTGTCCGTTTGTATGTCTGTTTCCTATACTGTACAGCCTCCTTTTTTGTTACCCTCGCCCCGATAGGGGCAGAGGGTATTGCAATTGGGTCTGTCCGTTTGTATGTCTGTTTGTTTGTCTGTCTGTCCGCGCGCATATCTCAAAGGAGAATGGTCCGATCAACATGAAACTTATAGGGATGAAGCGGTATCTCAGTGGCTCGGTCCTCCTCAAATCTGGTCAAAATCGGACAAAAACTGTTGCCATGGCAACGGAAAATGTAAAAATCAATAATTGACCATAACTCCGGTTCTATTCAAGATAAATTTTTCTAACTAATTTTGTATTTTTCTATGGCCAATTCCTGATCATCTGATATATGGCCCGTGGTCGTACGACCAAAACTCTCCATTATCGCCCGATGTCGAAAAATTGGGGGTCACGGTTCCAATTTTTTTTGGCCAGCGACGTTTCAGTGCAAATGTCTGCGCTCATAACTCAAAGGCAAACGGCCCGATCGATTTGAAATTTATAGGGCAAGAGTGCTATGGTGCTGGCTCATTCCCTTCAGAATTTTGCCAAAATCGGATGAAAACGGTTGCCATGGCAACGGAAAAAAAAAGAAAATCACATAATTGGCTCTAACTCCGGTTCTATTTGATATTAATTTTTCCAACTATTTTTGTTATTTTCTTTGGCCAATTCCCGATCGTTTGGTGTACGACCGATGGTCGTACGACGAAAACTCTCCATTATCGCCGGATGTCGAAAAATTGGGGGTCACGATTTCGGTTATTTTTGGCCAGCGACGTTTCAGTGCAAATGTCTGCGCTCATAACTCAGAGGCAAACGGTCCGATAGATTTGAAATTTATAGGGCTGGAGTGCTATGGTAATGGCTCAGTCCCTCTCGAATTTTGCCAAAATCGGGTGAAAACGGTTGCCATGGCAACTGAAAAAATAAAATCACAATTGACTATAACTCCGGTTCTAATCAATATTAAATGTTCAACTTATTTTTGTATTTTTCTTTGGCCAATTCCCAATCGTATGGCGTACAACCGATGGTCTTAAGACCAAAACTCTCAATTATCGCCTAATTTTAGTGACTAAATCTGAAGGGCGAGGGTCTGCAATCTCTGATTGTCTCGTTTCGTTTGATTCCTCTGGACCAAGAATCGAGAGGCCTGTTCGACCGAAGTATTGAAAACATCCAAAATTTGGAGTTTGACTGATGTAACCCTTGAACATAGAGGGCTATTCAAAAAGTATACCAAAATTAATTTGAGATATGATCTTGATAATTTCATCAGTCCCATGTGGAAAACAATATATTTATAATAGTTACCCATGGAAATAACATACATATATATGTCATGTCTGTTCCAATAACGACTGCAATAAATTGAATATTGATATTATCTTCGTAGTGCATGTTTAACATTTCCTCCTCTGTGTTTCACATAATTTCCAGTATCTTTGAACTTTTGTTGCCATTGACAAAATTGGACGTTTTGTTGGTGTCGTGACTCCGGAAGTCCTTCTGAATTTTTCAGTTACTATATTTAATTAAGGACGGTCCGCCGTTACTGCTTAATATTGTTCCGTAACTTTTTTTAGATATCGTTGAACCATCCAAACATTTTTGTGATTTGACAAACGAGTGTTTGACATGTTGTACCAACAATTCATATTAAAAACATCATAGTATAAGGAACATACTGTTCAGTTGACTAGTGTCCAGTCAATGTGACGTCATTATTGCCGATTCAATGATGACGTGATGAACATATTCATTTGTGCTCTTTTCAACCTGTTCTTATCAAAACAGACTGATCATTACATACCCTACAAAACTACCCGTACATACAAATTTCGGTATACTTCTTATCAATAGCACTGTATCCATGATAGAAGTTAGGGTTGTATGGTAGGTTTCATTATGGTAAGGTAAGGTCATGATTCCTTTCAGTCACATATACATGTATATACATTAACAAGTACATTATACGCATACATGTATGCGATAATGGGAATATTCATATGTGGGCATTATTTCGTGACCTTCAACTTGACATCAAATGGCCTTGATTGCTCAAACTCAAGATTACCCAAATATTCAAGACTACCCAAATATTCAATAATGTTGACGATAGACTTGGGTATCATGAACATGTGGGAATTAGTAAATCATAATTGATGCATCATTTTGTGACCTTGAGTTTGACCTCGATGAACGCCCTCGCGGGCACACAGGCAAGGTTATGCCTACCTCAAGGTAGGTGGATTGGATTTTGGAGACGACACTATTGCAAATACAGCATAATAAACATATTAAACTTGTTCTTAGGTGATATTTCCATTTTACTCACTTGTATGCTTGAAGAACTCCAAAGTGGACGTTTTTCAGTTTACGTACATACTAAACCAGATTTACACGGTCGTTGGAAGATATTATTTACCAACCGAAAGTAATCGTTTCTCAATATCCACTGACAGTGCTTGAGTGATTTTCCAAGTGGGCATGCGTTTAATAATTATAGGTAATTGACTGGATACAGTGTTTGAGGCCCGAGGTCGTGTCTGGGCCGTAGCACGCACGAGCTTGCGAGTGCGTCCGCGGCACAGACACGACCGAGGGCCTCAAACACTGTATCCAGTCGATTAACTTATTATTATATGCCTCATCATGATATGCATACCCCTCGGGAGAGATATGATTACAAATGCTGACATTTTCTAGCCATTTTAGACTCTGAAAGCAAATAATTTTATGGACATTTTCATGTATTACAAAACCAAAAAACGTCATTTCACCAGCGCATGAATACGTAAACTTCAAAAGACCGTCGGTTGCTATGCGCGATGCAGGTCGATATGAAGGCGGTCAATACCGCAATATATCGGACCGATTGCACTCTGTGTAATCCATTGTAGCATTTTCGTAGGCATATAATAATGTCAGTTACTTATAGCCTAATATAGGCCTAGTTGGCCCGCCGCGTCAGATAAGTTCTGTTGCCTCCTAGTATCACTCGTCCATACCTCATGTATAACAATTTTATCGTCTTGCACGTTTTAATATTTATTGAAATCAGAAAAATCTATTGTATAACTCAATCAGGTCGAGCCAGTATTGCATACCTGCTACAAAAAATTTACTTGTTTCATCGAAGAAGCCGGGCCAACCTGCTTTTAAAGGTTCGCAGTAAATGTACTGAGTCATCCGGGTTTTACCGGTAAGTGGGGAATTTACACCACTGTCGATCATTCAAAACAGGACACTTACGTGTACGGAGGTAACTTGGGCACCCACGGGGGTCACATGCGTTGATCTTAAATCAAGTGCTATAAAATACGACCGTAAATGCACAAGGAATATACACTAGGCCAAAAAAAGTTATGCCACCTGCAAGACATTTCGGAAAATGTTGTGTTATATATATGACTTGAAATGTGTATGAAACTAATCCTATATCAGATTTTATCTGGACATATTCCGTAACAAAGTGGAGTTCAAGCAAACACTTGTTATCGGTTCCATTGAACATGAGTAGAACAGAGAGTGTAGGGTCGTAATTGAAAACACAATACACATCTATAGCTGTTTCAACCATATCTTTTTACAATGACTCGATTCTGATGGGAGTAAAAGACTCTGATTAGGGTGTTAAATTTGTATTTCATTTGATGTTATTCTTTGAGCTATATGTTCCGTTAAAATTTGAATTATCAGTTTCATACATTGAGTTGCATTTAATATCATTTTTCTAACATGTCTCCTGTCGGTGACTTGTTTGGCCTAGGGTAAATGTTTCCGTCACGACTAAATTAAATGCCAGTTTTCACAGAGGCAACATCACACATACAATTGAAGCCGTCTAAACTTTTCTTCACCACGACATCAAATTGGCAATGATGTTGTCAGCGTTTCCAATCGATAGCGGCAGAGTGAGCGCCGACAGATGTCCGTGTGACGTCACCAGACTGAGACCAGCAGGCACACCATGCCAAATATGGATGGATGGTGGTCAACGGATGTGAAAACCAGACACCGTACATCAACCGTAGCTTGTGGTAGAACATATACTCATGTAGCATACGGTCTGTAGTAACATGTGTATGTATAATAATATATCGATAAACAGTCTCGATATGCGATGATGTTATAATCTTGGTGATTTCTCCACACACCCACCCCTCGCCGCTGTCAGTTCATGCACTGTCAAATGTAAACAAAGGAAATATCTCCATCAAAACTCTCACCTGTCAGATGGGCAGATAATTATACAAGCAATGCGCTTCTGCCTATAAGGTCTGCATTCCGTTGGGCTAATCCTCACTCGACCTCATGTTGTATTCTCCACTATATCACGAAAATATTGGGGGTATTGTCCGCATGCGTCGAATGCCGTGTAATAACTGTCAAACAGCGACCGTGATATTCACCTGATACATCCGAGTTGTGAGACACATGGCGCGCCATACTCAGGTGTGACCAAATCTACAGTGCTCAAACCGACAGCGACCCATACCATTCGCAAAATTAATTGCGGTTGTTTACTAGTAAATATTTACTACAATCCTTATCTTATAGAGCGACATTGTATAAAAACATTGGATTGGCATTGAAAACTTTTATATATATTTTTTATCTGTGGAAATATCAATTATTCCTGTCCGTTTCTCCGAATTCGCCATGACAGCAGAGGTAGAAGTCCCAATTCTCAGGCAATTTCACAATTCCAGTAAATAAATGCCCAAAGACATATATCTAGATCCTAATTCGATTTATCGAGATAACTGACTTGATTTACCGAGATAACTTGCGCGATTTATCGCGATAACTAACTTGATTTATCGAGATAACTAACTCGATTTATTGAAATAATTAACTCGATTTATCAAGATAATATCTCGATTTATTCAATAAATTTATTTCAACATCAACATTGACAAGTACAACTCCACAGAGTTACATAAAAATATAGATGTTGAAAGGGAATGCATAGAAGCCAAGGCTTATAACGTTGCAATTCCCAAATTAAAAGTTACAATATTTTTAAGTACACATGTTCAAAACCAATAAAAGATAAAAAAAAAATATACAGATAAAGATACATAAAAAAATAATAATAATTAAATAAATAAATAAAAAGTAAAGTAAAGTAAAGTAAAGTAACAAGTAAATAGATAATACTGATCAATACTATTACTATTAGTAACAGCTCAATACAAAATGTCGGGTGAAATGCTATATACTATACTAGAATAACAAAAATGCTAGTAATCTGAAATGTATAATTGTTTGAGTTTACTTTTGAACGTTTTTACAGATTGAATTTTATGTAGTGTTTTGTCTAGATTATTCCACATTTTTACACCTTTAATACCGATAGTCATGGAGCGGGTTTTAGTTCTACAATATTTCACATTGAAATTTCTATTGGCACTTGACCGTGTATTATAATTATGGACTTGATGATTGTCAGTGAACATTTTTTGAATATTAACAGGCAATAATTTGTTGTGAGCTTTAAAAACCAGAATCAAAGTTTTTAAATTAACCACATCTTGGAACTTAAGGCACCTATATTTAACAAAAATTGGGTCTGTACATGTGCTCTGTATTCAGCTTTGTCAACAATTCCTAAGGCACGTTTTTGCAATAATGACAATTTTGTTAATCTAGAGACAAATGTGTTACCCCATATTTCACTTGCGTGATTTAAGTAATGTAAAATTAAGGTGCAATACAATGAATACAAACTAGTACTTGGCAATATATGCTTAACTTTGTACAATACAGATATGTTTTTGATACCTTACAACAAACAGTGTTCACATGATAAATCCAAGACAATTTGTCATCAATTTGTACCCCTAAGAATTTAGTGTTATGAACTCGATCTATTTTAACACCATCAATTAATATTTCCTGATTTATACTTTTCTTGATACCATCAAAAATCATATAATTTGTTTTATTTATATGTAGAGAAAGTTTGTTTACTTTGAACCATACACTGAGATATTTTAGTTCACTGTTAAGTACATTTGTCACTTCTAAGTGACTTTTACCTGAATAAAACACATTTGTGTCATCTGCAAATACTATGAATTTTAATTCGTTTGAGATATTACACATGTCATTTATATACAAAAGAAATAATATTGGACCAAGAATGGAACCTTGAGGAACACCACATCTTAATTGTTTTGTTTGAGATTTGACATTATTGTATATGACATATTGTTGTCTATTATGCAGATAATCTGTAATCCATTTTGATGCTACACCTCGAATACCATAGTGGTGTAATTTTTTAATTAAAATATGGTGATCAATTGTATCAAATGCCTTCTTTAAATCAATGAAAACACCTGTTGTAATTTTTTTAGAATCCAAATTTGATGATATATCTTCCACTAATTCCATCAGGGCAAGGCTGGTAGAGTGGTTTTCTCTAAATCCATATTGACTATCATATAACGAGTTGTTTGTTTTCACAAATGATACTAACCTGTTATAAAATAATTTTTCTAGTATTTTTGAAATTGTGGTAGTAATGATACAGGTCTATAGTTTGAGAACGTATGTTTGTCTCCGCTTTTAAATAAAGGGATAATTTTAGCAATTTTCATTTTGTCAGGAAAAATTCCTGACTCAAAGGATATGTTACAAATATGACACAATGGTTTTACAATTTCTTTGATGGTATGTTTAACAATGTGCATATTAATATCATCAAAACCACAGGAATTTTTCCTGCGGAAATTTGAAACAATTTTTAAAATTTCATCCTCAGTAATAGGGTTTAAATACATCGATCTCGCCACACTATCACCGAGAAAATCAGAGTAGCTTCTGTCTGGGCATTTATGTATTTTTTTTAGCAAGTGTTGGACCAATATTTGTAAAAAAAATCCACAAATTTATCAGAAATGTTTTTTCTGATATATTGCTTGTTTGTTTGGTTTGGTTAGGTTTTAATCAGAAGATTCATACGGAAGCGTATGCGTGCCTCTCCTAGATGGGATAATGAACGAGTATTCGACTTCTTCAAAGCGACTTTTTACAATTATTTTTCACAATATCGAGATAGATTTCACAAATATCTAAATGATTTTCACCACATAATGCATATCATTACATCAACTCCATTTGAATGATGCGAACTATTGAACAGATACTCAATATCTTGGAATAAATCACGCGACACAACACGTTCTATAGATATTTTCCGCAAAAATATACTCAATATATTGCATGCATTTTAGAACAAGTCGACAAAGTTATATCGAGATGATTTCTTTTTCTTCACGCATAATTGTCTTATTATACATCATATCGCTTATATTTACTCGGGTATTGTATGAATACTACGCTTGAACATTTCTCATATTGTATTAGTTACATCAATATAAAAAAAATTAGGCCAAGGGCCAAATATAGTTTACTGGACAATATGTGTTAAATATTTTAGATGTTAGCCAGGTCACTGGTTAAATTCAAAGTTAAGAGAATATTCAGCATATATAATAGCATATATCATGTCCACAGTTGATTGCTAAGCTGTAAATTCAATAAACAGAGAGATATTAGCAATTTTGTCCTGTGGCCTTAAAAATGAAGGCCAAGGTCAAATTCAAGGTCATCAGAATATTTGGCGTATAACATTTCCTATATGTCCTTCCTTGATTCCCACAGTATGAAGTCAATAAGTGAGATAATAGCCATTTTGTCCTGTCACCTTGAAACTTGAAAATAAGGTCATTTGTCAAGTCGAGGTCACGAGAATATTCAGCATATCATTTGGAGTTTGACCACAATTGATTCCTAAGCTGTAAAGTTGATAATAAGTGAGCTATTAACCATTTGTGATCTGACCTTGAAAATGAAGTCAAAAATCAAGTTCGAGGTCATGAGAATATTCAGCATATATCATTTCCTGTTCGCATATATTATTTCCGGTTGATTCCTGAGCTGTAAAGTCGATAATAAGCGAGATATTAGCCATTTTGTTCCCTGACCTGGAAAACGAGGTTAAAGGTCAAATTCAAAGTCACCAAAATATTCAACATATATCGTTCCCTATAAGTTCACTATCGAATCCTAAGCTGTAAAGTCGATAATAAGCGAGATATTAGCCATTTTGTTCAAGGTCAAATTCAAGGTCATCAAAATATTCAGTGCATATCATTTTCTATATGTCCACAATTGGTTCCCAAGCCATAAAGCCAATAGAGGAGCAATATTTTAGCCATTTTGTCCTTTGACCTAGAAAATGAGGTCACAGGTCGAATTCAAGGTCATGGCAATATGCAACATATGTCATTTTCTATATGTTCACAATTGATTCATAAGCTGTAAAATCGATAATAAGGGAGATAATAGTCATTTTGTCCTGTGCCCTTGAAATTTAGGTCAAAGGTCAAATTGAAGGTGAGAGAATAGTCTGTATAGTTTTCTATATGTTCATAAATGATTCCTAATCTGTAAAGTCGATCAGAAACAAGATATTAGCCATTTTGTCCTGTGACCTTGAAAATTCGATCAAAGGTCCAATTCAAGGTCATGACAATATTCAAAATTTGTTATTAACTGTATGAGATTCCTGTTTGTGATTGGTTGAAATGAGGCCACGTGACTAAAATGATACTACAATATATCCTGGTCGAGGTATGCTGGAGAAAGTGATATTTCCGAGTCAGAGGTAAATATAAGTTTTAGTTGATCCTTTTCTGACCTCCCTAGATCGCACGCATCGACCGATCACTTGCTTGGAGAGTAGCTATTTCCATGTGGGGTCTTGGTCGATGTGTTCTTACAGCAGTAGTTCAGTCTGTGTGGACTGAATTGTCCACACAGTTAATAATAAAACAAATATTGACATTTTAGCTTTCTGTTGATACGTGATTATCTTCACTTGTTGGAAAGTTGTATTCACAACACAAACTCGGTGAATAATCTTTCCAACAAGTGAAGATAATCACGTATCAACCTCAGCAAAAGTCAATATTTGTATAGTAACATTTCCTATATGTTCACAATTGATTCCTAAGCTGTAAAGTCGATAATAATCGAGGTATTAGCCAATTTGTGCTCTTGACCTTGAAAATGAGGTCAGATGTCAAATTCAAGGTCACGAGTATATTCAGCATATATAATTTCCTATATGTCCACAATTGATTCCTAAACTGTAAAATCGATAATAAGTGAGATATTAGCCATTTTGTCCTGTAACCTTGAAACTGAAGTCAAAGGCCAAATTCAAGGTCATGACAAAATTTTGCATATATCATTCCCCATATGTTCATAATTGATTCCTAAGCTGTAAAGTTGATAACAAGCGAGATACTAGCCATTTTGTCCTGTGACCTTGAAAATGAGGTCAAAGGTCAAATTCAAGGTCATCAGAATATTCAACATATATCATTTTCTATATGTCCACAATTGATTCCTAAGCTGTAAAGTCGATAATAAGCGAGATATAAGCCATTTGGTGCTCTGACCTTGAAACTGAGGTCAGAGGTCAAATTCAAGGTCACGAGAATATTCAACATATACCATTTCCTATATGTCAACAATTGATTCCTAGTCTCTAATCTCAATATTAAGTGAGACATTAGGCATAATGTGTCCCATTATAAAGCATAGGAGAATTTAACATGGAAAAGATCCATTTGGGCCGAGTTAGGGCCAAAATGGCCCACTTTGAGCGATTCAAGCACAACGAAACTTATACACATCATAGGAGTACATATGAGGAGTGTCATGTATCAAAGAAAAAAAATATTGAACAGATTTTGAGTCCAAAATCAGGCATTTTTCGTCGAAAACGGCCGCCATTTTGAAAAATATACGAAAATACAAACACTAAAAAGTAACTCCTTCTTGAATTATTTTTAAGCATTTTTGTGCAAAATTTCAGAAAAATTCGCTCGTAAACAAAAAAGATGAAAATGTGGACGACGACGGGCAACAACGGACGCCGGACGCAACGTCACGCCAATAGGTTATCGGACCATAGGGCCGGTAACCTAAAATAGAGAAACATATCTTGCTAACTCCATGATGGGTATTTTGTGACGAGTCGGATTGTCGACTAATTTATAGCGAAAACATTTCGATTGTTGATTTGGATTGGATGTGTACAACAGAGTCGAGTCATTTATAGAGCCGAAATGAGTTACTCAACACATGCTTGTTATTATCATGCTGTTGGTGAGTGGCTGTTTATTGAAAGTTTTGAAGTAAACAAATTTGAAAGATACATTAATATGTACTCCTAAAAGTTGATAGGTTTTAAATGTACAACGTATTAGGATCATAATTCACAAAGGTACAGAACGTTACCATTTCTGTTTATTATTACTGTTGGATTTTTTTCGTATATATATTACTGATAGATTAACTCCACCGTTTTTAACGTGTAAGGCATTCTTAAATTGCATGGTTTTATTGCTAAAGGTCTACATTCCATTGTTTTGCATTGCATATAGATTGGTGAGGAGATAAATGAGACACCCATCAAACTCCTTGTATGTGTCTAGTTTTAAGAATTTTTTTTTTTTTTTTAAATAAAGTTTATTTCCACAAAACATCGTATCCAGTACAGAAATACATTTCAGGGGAGGTACGTTCACAGGAGCACTAATTTGGAACACGTACATACACAAATATGGGCTAGTATCGGTACATAAGATGCGTAATAAGCATAGGCTATATACAAGATGCATTTTTTCATTTGAGGGCAGAGATCGGACGTGAAGAAGTGCGAAGCGTTTTTTGCGTATGATCTACTTCAATGTATAGGTCTATTCCGTGCAAGTATACAATGAAAGTTATAGAGTAAAGTATAAAAATCCCCATTTTTCTTCGGCATAGAAGGCCTTATATTCTAAGTTAGTTTTGAGAATTTTCAGAAATTGTAAGAAAAATATAAGATTATTTTTCCTTTCACAAGTGTAAATATAGTATTTGACAACAATGAGACAGTAGTTTAGAGCTATGGAGCAAGGTGATCGGCAGGGAATACCCAATATAATTTGTTGGGGCGTCAGTACGTTTATATTTCGGTAGTTCAGAGTGTTCCACCATTGGGTGAAGGTATTCCAAAATGTTTCGACGGGTCCGCAAGATACTAGATAATGCATCAACGTGTTTCTAATTGGGTTAGAACAGTAGACATAGGAGCATAAATCATTATCACATATTTTCCTTATAGCCATTCATTACACGGCAATATACGGTGGATTATTCGGTATTGGAATGATTGGAGAGGTGTTTTTGAACAGGCTATCATGGGCGATTCGAATATTTCAGGCCATTCATTCGGATCAATTTCGAATGTATTTCCCCAGGATCGTATACATGTAGGTTCGTTCCATTGTACATTACCAAGAAGCGTCCAGTATATAATTTTTGATGTTATGTTCTTTAAAGTGTAGATATTAGATTGATATGAAAAACATCGGATCTTGTTCGTTTCTTGCGGTGGAATTGTTGTAAACCGCGATTTCCAGTGCTTAGGAATTGCTTGTTGGATACTAATTAGATCTACGAAGTTACATTTAATGTTGTATTTTCGGTTTCACTGTCCCCGGTGCAGAGTGGGGCGGGATCAAACAATATTTTCGGACAATTTGTGCGTGTGACATGAACTTGTTATTTTCCAGTAAGTCGCGGATATATAGAACGCCTTTCTGGGCCCAGTGTCTCCAAAGGACAGGTCGCTTATCTATTTGAATCTGGGCGTTACACCACATAGGCAAGTTATATACAGAGGGTGGTATGGGATCGACCTCAACGGAGTTAACCTCGCTCCAGATGCGTAGAGCATTTTTATAAAGGTAGACCAGGGTATAGCTCAGGGCAGATCGCTTTGGTTTGTATCAAATAGTCTAAAGATAAAGGGTGCAATATGCTATCTAAGATGGAGCGCCATGTGTCATTAGCATCGGAGGTCGCGCGCTTGATTCAGGAGAATTGTAGGGACTTTATTTTACATTCCATGTCGATAAGTTTGAGTCCACCGTTTTCTATATTTTGGATAAGGGTTTTTCTCGAGATTTTATTAGTGTTACTGTTCCAGAGAAACTCACAGAAAAGAGTGTCAATTTCTTTAATGACCTTATGGGGCGTAGAAATAGACGTACATGGGTATACTAAAAGTGATGCTGCTAACGTATTGATGATTGCGATTTTCCCGCGAATGGATAGATTTCGCTGTTTCCAAATATTGAAAATATTTCTGATTTTCTTAATTTTTGGTAGAAAATTATAAGAGTAATTATCTTTTTCGTTGTCACATATGTAGATTCCTAAGCAGTGAATCGGTCCGTTCATCCATTTAATCCCTAATGACTCGTCTTTGAATCGTTTCATGTGTTTTCCCAGTAAGAATGCTTGTGTTTTATCGATGTTTGTTCTGAGACCAGAGCATTTGTAGAAAATATCTAAAAAGGAGAAAAGTTCTTTAATTGAAGTTGTGTCTCTAAGAAAGATGGTTGTGTCATCAGCTAACTGACTAATTTTCAGTTCATTTTGCTTTAATGGTATGCCCTTGATATCTTTATTTGATCTTATGTTTATTGCCATAATATCTACTATGAGTAGAAACAGGTAAGCCGAAAGTGGGCAGCCCTGTCTTACACCACGTTCTAAATTAAAATAATTGGTGAAATGCCCGTTATTTATTATAGTACTCCGTATGTTTGAATATAAGATTTTCACTAAGTTTCGGAACTTTGGACCAAATTTAAAGGTTTCCAATAAAACCTCTAGGAAGTCCCATTTGACGGTATCGAATGCTTTTTCAAAATCTGTCAGTAAAATTATAGCATCCATATTTCTTAATTTGCAATAGTGTATAATATCAGTTATAGTTCTTATATTTGCACCGATAAATCGGCCTTTTATATATGCGTTCTGATCACTATGTATAATACCGGGTAAAACGTCTCTAATTTTCGAAAGTATGTTGTAGTCCGTAGTGAGGAGGCTAATGGGCCTCCAGTTCTTGAGCAGTGTCCTGTCCTTATCTTTTTTAGGTATTAAAGTAATAACTCCTAACCTCTGTGTTTTTTATCATGAAGGCTCTGTTAGAGCGAATTAACTACGAAGTGTTTGATGTCGGGCCAGAAAAAATTTGTAGAAGTCGGGAGATAAACCATCAATGCCTGGAGTTTTCCCATTTTAGGTTACCGAACCTATGGTCCGTAACCTATTGGCATGGCGATGCGTCCGGCGTCGTCGTCGTCCGTCGTCCGTCGTCGTCCGTCGTCGTCGTCGTCCGTCAACAATTTTATCTTTAAAGTTTACGATCGAATTTTTCTGAAATTTTGCACAAAAATGCCTAAAAAATATTTCGAGAGGGAGGTATTTTTTAGTTTTTTGATTTTCGCATTTTTTTCAAAATGGCAGCCGTTTTCGTCGAAAAACGGTCAATTTTGGATTTTGGCGGCCATTTTCTCAAAATCTGTTCAGTAACTTTTTTTATTATTGATGCATAACACTCCTCATATGTACCCCTGTGACATGTATAAATTTCGTTGCGCTTGAATCGCTCGAAGTGGGCCATTTTGGGCCCAAACTCAGCCCAAATGGGACTTTCCCATGTGAAATTCTCCTATGCTTTATAATGGGACACATTAAAGCCTAATATCTCACTTAATATTGAGATTAGAGACTAGGAATCAATTGTGGACATATAGGAAATGATATATGCTGAATATTGTCGTGACCTTGAATTTGACCTCTTACCTTGGTTTCAAGGTCAGAGCGGCCGTTTTCGTCGAAAAATGGCCAATTTTGGAGTTCGACGGTCGTTTTCTCAAAATCTGTTCAGTAACTTTTTTTTCTTATTGATGAAAAACACTCCTCATATATACCCCTGCGACATGTATAAATTTCGTTGCGCTTGAATCGCTTGAAGTGGGCCATTTTGGGCCCAAACTCGGCCCAAATGTGACTTTCCCATGTTAAATTTTCCTATGCTTTGTAATGGCACACATTAAGCCTAATATCTCACTTAATATTGAAATTAGAGACTAGGAATGAATTGTGGACATATAGGAAATGATATATGCTGAATATTCTCGTGACCTTGAATTTGACTTTTGACCTCATTTTCAAGGTCACAGGATAAAATGGCTAATATCTCGCTTATTATCGACTTTACAGCTTAGGAATCAGTTGTGAACATATAGGAAATGATATATGCTGAATATTTTCGTGACCTTGAATTTGACCTTTGACCTCATTTCCAAGGTCGCAGGACAAAATTGCTAATATCTCGCTTATTATCGACTTTACAGTTTAGGAATCAATTGTGAACATATAGGAAATGATATATGCTGAATATTTTCGTGACCTTGAATTTGACCTTTGACCTCATTTCCAAGGTCGCAGGACAAAATTGCTAATATCTCGCTTATTATCGACTTTACACCTTAGGAATCAATTGTGTACATATAGGAAATGATATATGCTGAATATTTTCGTGACCTTGAATTTGACCTTTGACCTCATTTCCAAGGTCGCAGGACAAAATTGCTAATATCTCCCTTATCATCGACTTTACAGCTTAGGAATCAATTGTGTACATATAGGAAATGATATATGCTGAATATTCTCGTGGCCTTGAATTTGAGCTTTGACCTCATTTTCAAGGTCACAGGACAAAATGGCCAATATCTTGCTTATTAGCAACTTTACAGCTTAGGAATCGATTGTGAACATATAGGAAATGATATATGCTGAAATTTCTCGTAACTTCGAATTTGACCTTTGACCTCATTTTCAAGGTCACAGGACAAAACGGCCAATATCTTGCTTATTAGCGACTTTACAGCTTAGGAATCAATTGTGAACATATAGGAAATGATATATGCTGAAAATTCTCATGACCTTGAATTTGACCTTTGACCTCATTTTCAAGGTCACATGACAAAATGGCTATTATCTCGCTTATTATCGACTTTACAGCTTAGGAATCAATTGTGAACATATAGGAAATGATATATGCTGAATATTCTCATGACCTTGAATTTGACCTTTGACCTCATTTCCAAGATCACAGTACAAAATGGCCAATATCTTGCTGATTAGCGCCTTTACAGCTTAGAAATCAATTGTGAACATATAGGAAATGATATATGCTGAATATTCTAGTGACCTTGAATTTGACTTTTGACCTCATTTTCAAGGTCAACAGGACAAAATGGCTAATATCTCGCTTATTGTCGACTTTACAGCTTAGGAATCAATTGTGAACATATAGGAAATGATATATTCTGAATATTTTAATGATATTGAATTTGACCTTTGACCTAAATTTCAAGGTCAGTCATTTTATTTTCAAAGTCAGATTACAAAATGGCTTATATCTCGCTTATTATCAAAATTACAGCTTAGGGGTCCATAGTGAACATATAGGAAATGATGTATGCTGAATAGTTTGGTGATCTAGAATTTAACCTTTGATCCCATTTTCAAGGTTAGAGATATGGCGATTTCAGTGGTCACCTTGAATTTGACCTTCAACTTTCTCGGCTTAACTCTGTATATTTCTCCGGTAACCTTTCTAGCCCATTGGGCTAATTTTTTTAATTCTTTTAAAGCTTTTGCACATTCATATTCGTTTATATTCAATTCACAACTGTCTCGTTGTTCGTCATTCAATTCACAGATAGGGTGGGGCAAGACTGTTTCATATAATTCATTTCGAACTGAGCTATTTAGATTGTTATCATCAGTATATAGACGTTGGTAAAATTTCATTTCCTCGGATAAAACTTGTTGGGGTCCGTTATGATTTGACCGTCCACGTTTAGCCTTGTAATATGTTTGTTGCAATAATTTCGTTTTTCTAAATTGAAAAAAATATTTGGAGTTTTTCTCCCATTCTTCAGTATGTATCGCTTTAGATCTTAATATTCAGCCGGCAATTTTTTCATTCTGTAAACGTTGTAGGTCCAATTCTGCTGATTTTAGTTGTTCTACAGTATGGTCTGAATCATCACCATCTGCTATTTTCGTCTGAAGTTCTCGAATTTGCACATTGAGTAACCTCTCCCGGCCTTCGCGTTCGCTCTTTAATTTTGAGCTGAAACGAATTGTTGCTAGTCGAACTTTTAATTAGTTCCCATTTTATACTATTCTTCGTTGTTTTATGGAAGGAGTTACTTTCAGAAATAATATTTCTTATGTAAGTTGGGTACTCAGCATTTTGTAATAGAGATGCATTGAACTTCCAATATGAAGGACCCCGCGCTTCCAGACCCCTTATTCTCAATGATAAAGATATGATATTATGGTCAGACACAGTTGTCGGAATAATATCGACTTTTTCTACAATATTGCACATATGGTCTTTCATCAGAAAATAGTCCAAACGGCAGTAAATTTTCTTTTTTTTACAATGTCATGTAAACATAAAACGTTCATCGTTGTTTTGACGCCATATGTCGCTCAGATTACAGGATTCTATGATTGCCTGTATATCCGTTCTGTATCTATTGCATATTTTATTATTTATGCTCCCACCCTTGTTGTCACTATGTGGATTCAATACCACGTTAAAGTCTCCGCCGATCACGAGATTCTCAGTCTCATAATTATCAACGATCGATTTAAGTTCCGTTGCAAACTGGATTTGGTCGTTTTCACTCTGTTGTGTGGGTACATATATATTTAAGATTATGTATTCTTGATCATCATAACGTACGGATATCAGTATATAACGTCCATTTGGATCACGTAGTATTACGGAGTGATCCGTATCAGGTTGTAGCAAAATGAGAACCCCGCGACTTTTCGAACTTCCGTGACTATAGACGATATTTCCTGACCAATCATTATTCCACTCACCTTCAATTTCACAGGTACTATGTGTTTCTTGGAGTAGGCCGATACCTCGATCTTTGGACCGAAGAATATTGAAAACTTTTCTCCGCTTCTTCACGTCCGATCTCAATCCTCTTACATTCAGGGAATATATGTTTAGTGTAGACGCCATAATGTTATTATTGTTGGAATTGATGTACCTTTATCGTTAAAATACGTTGATGTATACGTGTATTCATTGTGTTTCTTTGTGTTGTGTGTTGACCTTATCCTTGTTTTTGCATTATGATACTGATGATGTTGGTGCGGAATAAACTGTGCATGTGTCATGACTATATAACTACTATTGGAGGACCAGAGGTAAGTATGAGCCAACGGCTGGTTGTGACATATAATTGTTGTGTCTGTTGCCGTCAATGTGTGAGGTGTTGCAAGGTATAAACTTGTATGTTTGACGATGCGGGTTTCCACTAAATAGAGTGTCTATTCTAAGTCAATATAGAGAGGATTACTAATAGGTACTGTGCTCATAGTGTATATGCGAGTCCATGACAATGTGATATTCTCATATTGGACGTTCATTTTGCGTTATGTTAATTGGCCCACTTCTCACGTGAGAAAAAAGACGCGTGAAATGAAGGTCCTACAAAACTGCAGCGACGGATCTGAGTAGAAAAGTGTGAGCTATGATATTAAAAACATTTGATAATTGAGCTATGTCAAAAGGCTCACTTTTAGAACACAAGTCTTATTCTAAGGTCATCAATGCACAGGGACGTGTCCGGGAGTAGCAGTGTGTGTGCCTGAGTGAGTCATGTAAACCATATAAACACGTGGTGTCTCAATGTAAGCGTGAAATTTGAGAGTCTTGGGCTCAACCAGCGCCAAAGGATTGTATTACTGGCCCGCTTCTCAGGTGGAAAATATAAACATAAACAAGCTTTTGCATTGTGTTGTCCTTATTGTTGCATATACTGTAGGTGTTCATCTACAACATTTTTTGTTTGTTTCAACTTAGGCTCACATCACACCTTTGACCTTGACCTTAAATTTTTTCGCTGAGTCGGCATTTCTTGTTTTCGTCGATATCTCAGAAACGGTGCGTAGTAGAGCGAAACGGACATTATTCTCGGACTCGTGGCCCTAGACAAACATATAACACAACATTTTGTTTTTTTTCATGCATCACCCTGAAATGCCTCCAAGGCCTTTAGGCCTTGACGTCTAGTTTTACAGGGAGCACTGTACATTCATTTTGATGCCCAGAGAGTAGGCCATAATAAAGTGTGTATATCTTGCACAGATTTGTTTCGAGTTGAGCAACTTTTGCGCTAAGGTATATATGTGAAATTCATTGTAAAAACTATTAAATGCACTTGTGATAACTATAATAACAATCTGAGTGGGAACATGTGACCAAAATACCCTCAATATAGAAAATATTAGTCGAAAGTCCGTTTCCCGTGTACAGAAAATTATTGTCGAAAATGCATAGAAGAAATATTTAATTATAAAAAAAAAATTCTCCATAAAGAAAACTTCGGTCGAAATTCCATAGATGAAAAATTGTATTTGTTAAAAAAAATCTCCTCCGTATAGAAAATTTTGGGAAAAAATCCATAGACCAACTTTACCATTTGGTGTGGCCTTATCTGCTCATGCATGACTTTTCAAACCATGATCACTAGTGTTTACAACATTCAGTCTTGTTTCATGTATCCGCTGAAAATCTTCATAGGCCTGAATACATATTGAAAGAAATAATAATAGCAAACAGCATAACAAAACTCATACATCGAGACTAATGAAAAGAGTAAGGTGCGTCATTGTTACCATTTAATTCTCAGCGTATCCATGCATCCACATTCTACAAGACAAGTTTTGTTGTTGTTATTGTTGATGTTTTTTTGTTGTTGTTTTTCAGTTTGCACCTCGGCGTATATACATATATAAGATGCGTCATTGTTACCATGATATATACACACATATATACAAACCCACACCTATACATACATGTATACACACACATACACATATAGACATACATACATGTGCGTGCATACATGAAGACAAAAACCGTACATGTATGTGTGTGAGTACAGAACTGTTTTTCATTCATTTTGTTTCAACTTATCTATTCACAACATATTTTCTTAAATACGTACATGTATGCAACACTCAATTATTTCTCGTAATTCGTTCATTCACTCACCCACAATTTGAGGCATGTAACATTTTTCAACATTTCACTGATAGCAAACTGGCATTGTTTTCATTTCATTGGCAGCGTATCAATATACAGGCCTTTTTACATGTAGAATTCTACAGACTTAGAAAATGTACTTATTGATGAATTCTATACAAGTGCTCAATTTGAACGCAAAAGCAAGAATAGTAGCAGCGTCTTGGCCAATGTTCATAGGTTAATTGATTGTGCACCACACATTTAAGAAAATATATAAGTTTCTTCCATTTCGACGTTTCAGATATTTTTCATCTTGGATTTCTTTTGTTCGTTCACAATGTTGTGATCAGCCGCAGAACTCTCTTTCGGATATTCAGACGTCTGGGTATGAGATGGTACAATGCTGGATCGCCCCTTGCAAACATAGTCAGAACAGTAAGGGAACTATTGGCATCCGAGTCAGTATTCCTATCAGGATATGTGGCAAATCCTTAACCGCATACATGGCCTCAGAGTTACCCAGCAAACCACGAGAATAGTATTGAGTGTACTGGACCGCGAGGGTGTTCTGTTGAGATCTAGACGTCGCTTGATATCGATGGAAATGAAAAATGCCGACTTGGCGAAAAATTTTCGGGTCAAGGTCAAAGTTCATCCATAATACCCCTAAGACATGTTTGTCTAGGTCGACGAGTCCAAAAATAACGTCCGTTTCGCTCTACGACACACTGTTTCCGAGATATGGCCGAAAATGAAAAACGTCGACTCAGCAAAAAAAAATTTGGCCCAGGGCCCAGGGCCCACCGAAGATACCCCTAAGACATGTTTGTCTAGTGTCACGAGTCCGAAAATAACGTCCGTTTCACTCTATGACATACCGCTTCCGAGATATGGCCGAAAATGAGAAATGCCGACTCAGCAAAAAAAATTTGGCCCAAGGCCAAGTTCATCCAACATACCCCTAAGACATGTTTGTCTAGTGTCACGAGTCCGAAAATAACGTCCGTTTCGCTCTACGACGCAATGTTTCCGAGATATGGCCGAAAATGAAAAACGTCGACTCAGCAAAAAAAATTTGCCCCAGGGCCAAGTTCACCCAAGATACCCCTAAGACATGTTTGCATAGTGTCACGAGTCCGAAAATAACGTCCGTTCCGCTCTACGATGCACCATTTCCGAGATATCGAAGAAAACGAAGAATGCCGACTCAGCAAAAAAATTTCAAGTCTAGGTCAAAGTTCATCCATGCTACACCTAAGACATGTTTGCCTAGTGTCACGAGTCCGAAAATAACGTCCGTTTCGCTCTTCGACGCACCGTTTCCGAGAGATGGCCGAAAATGAAAAACGTTGACTCAGCAAAAAAAAAATTGGCCCATCGCCAAGTTCACCCAAAATACCCCTAAGACAAGTTAGCCTAGTGTCACGAGCCCGAAAATAACGTCCGTTTCGCTCTACGACGCACCATTCCCGAGATATCGAAGGAAACGAAAAATGCCGACTCGGCAAAAAAATTAGGCCAAGGGCCAAAGATAGGTTACCGGACAATGTTTAATATTTTAGGTATTAGCCAGGTCACTGGTTGAATTCAAGGTCAAGAGAATATTCAGCATATATAACATTAAGCATATATCATGTCCACAGTTGATTGCTAAGCTGTAAGTTCAATAATCAGAGAGAGATTAGCAATTTTATGCTGTAGCCTTGAAAATGAAGGGGCAAAGGTCAAATTCAAGGTCATCAAAATATTCAGTGTATATCATTTTCTATATCATGTATATCATGTCCACAATTGATTCCCAAGCCATACAGTCAATAGAGGAGCAAGATATGAGCCAGTTTGTCCTTGGACCTTAGAAATGAGGTCAGAGGTCAAATTCAAGGTCACGAGAATATTCAGCATATATCATTTCCTATATGTCCACAATTGATTCCTAAGCTGTAAAATCGATAATAAGTGAGATATTAGCCATTTTGTCCTGTGACCTTGAAAATGAGGTCAAAGGTCAAATTCAAGGTCATGACAATAATCTGCATATATCATTTCCTATATGTTCATAATTGATTGCTAAGCTGTAAAGTCGATAACAAGCGAGATATTAGCCATTTTGTCCTGTGACCTTGAAAATGAGGTCGAAGGTCAAATTCAAGGTCATCAGAATATTCAGCATATATCATTTCCTATATGTCCACAATTGATTCCTAAGCTGTAGAGTCGATAATAAGCGAGATATAAGCCATTTTGTGCTCTGACCTTGAAACTGAAGTCAGAGGTCAAATTCAAGGTCACGAGAATATTCAGAATATATCATTTTCTATATGTCCACAATTGATTCCTAAGCTGTAGAGTCGATAATAAGCGAGATATAAGCCATTTTGTGCTCTGACCTTGAAAGTGAGGTCAGAGGTCAAATTCAAGGTCACGAGAATATTCAGCATATATCATTTCCTATAGGTCCACAATTGACTCCTAGTCTCTAATCTCAATATCAAGTGAGATATTAGGCATAATGTGTCCCATTATAAAGCATAGGAGAATTTAACATGGGAAAGTCCCATTTGAGCCGAGTTTGGGCCAAAATGGCCCACTTCGAGCGATTCAAGCGCAACGAAATTTATAGACATCATAGGAGTACATATGAGGAGTGTTATTTATCAAAAAGAAAAAAAAGTTACTGAACAGATTTTGAGAAAATGGCCGCCAAAGTCCAAAATCAGGCATTTTTCGTCGAAAACGGCCGCCATTTTGAAAAAAATGCGAAAATCAAAAAACTAAAAAATACCTCCTTCTTGAATTATTTTTAAGTATTTTTGTGCAAAATTTCAGAAATATTCGCCTGTAAACAAAAAAGATAAAAATGTGGACGACGACGACGACGGACGACGACGGACGACGGACGACGGACGCAACGCCATGCCAATAGGTTATCGGACCATAGGTCCGGTAACCTAAAAATTTAGGGTCAAGGTCAAAGTTAATCCATAATACTAGTACCCCTTAGACATGTTTGTCTAGGGTGACGAGTCTGAAAATAATGTCCGTTTCGCTCTACGATGCACCGTTTCCGAGATATGCAATCAGCCTCAAGGAAGACTCACCAAAATTGTTTTCGGCCCCTGGGTCAAAGGTCGTTTGAGGGATTGACTCCATAATCGATAGGGTTCCTCTGAGACACTATATCAACGTATATGTCAAGTTTCAGAATGATAGCACAAGTACTTTTTGAGTTATCATCCGGAAACCATTTGACACAAAATTCATCCTCACGGACTAACCCGACCTCGGGAGCCGGCTCCAAAACAATAGGGTTCATCTATGTAATATATGTGATAACTGGTGAAAATTTCTCGAAGATTCGTCAAGGCGTTCTTGAGTTATCGTCCAGAAACCAAAAAGTGAAAAAAAAAAAAAAAATTTAAAAAAAAAAAAAAAAAAAAAAAATTCTGACAAAACCATAAGGACATTTCGTGCCGAAATGCCCTAACTACTACATCCTCCTTTTCGATCCTTTGGATCGTTCTGGATAGAAATTCGCGTACTGAAAGCAAGGCACGATCGTCTGCCTGCATGACTCGAGCGCTCCTTTTGCCGCCAAAACCGCCGCGCATATGCGCGCGCAGAAGCTTCACTTTTCTGTCCAAAAACGACAAAAGGAAGCCCCTAGCGCAAAACTGGCGGGGATGGATGGGAGGGCCTTCACTGTAGTAGTTTAGAGGTGAGTAATAACAATAAACGGCAAATTTACAATTAAAATTTGGGAAGTTTATTTTATACATCACCAATCTAAACTACTACATGCTCCTTAGAATCAAAGGATAGGCGGTGGAGCAGTTGTGCTAGAGAGTCATGAAAACAGACGATAGTCTTGATTTCAAGCGAATCGCTAAAATCCTACATTTTCGATATATCTTTAGTAAATAATAAAGATACTCACCTAGCGGTGCGATCGCTTGCCTCCGACATGCACGAATTTCTTCTTCACCCATCGGTGGAAAACGGAACTCTACTTGAGACCGTACATAAAGAACTCAAACACAAACAAAAAGTGTTGCTATATACACATGCACGTTAAAACCAAGACTTTTCTGTCCAGCTGGTTCAAACAATAGCCTGTGCTACGACCACCGGACCCAGTCTAAATCTGGACGACTGGTCCTGAAGTTCGGCAGCACTGGACAGATAGAACCCGATGAATGTCGTAGAATTAGTCCACATTCCGGTCTCACGATATATTCCAACGGAATATTCGACCTGGCCGCCAAAGACATTGAGATGTGTCGGATTTGGTGGGACGATATTTTGTAAGTGACTCGATCGTCAGCACCTGCCTCGCATAGACAGTCTCACTACAACCTTCACCCATCTGGATAGTGTAGCTGTGGAGATATCCGTAGCCCTATTAGGCTGATAGGAAATAAATAATCGCTTACGATCTTTCCTGATCGATCTGGGACGATCGATTTAAAATTTCAGTGCTCTGACCGGGCACAATAGAGCGTCCGGCTCACTCCGTCCTACGTAATCGCCCAGTGACGGAATTACGATAGGGGAGAACGGTTTCCCGCCCTCTACCGCAGCACGTGTCTTAGGCATAAAATCACGTACTGGGTATAAGGAAACGGACCCATCCGCGCCAAATGCCACTCGCGATATGTCAATCGCCGCGACATCTGAGCGTCTTCGACCACTTGCTAGCATGACTTACAAGAAAGTCTTAAGAGTTACCCTCTGCAAGGAAACTTCCTTGAGAGGCTCCCAAGGTGCTTTAGTAAGACAATAATTATAGCCCAAAAGCCATGTCCCAATCTGGTAGAGTAGGGACTCCCCTTGGCCTTTGCGTCCTAAAAGACGCTAACAGATCAGCAAGGATACGATTATTAGTTAAATCGATCCCCCTAGCACGGAATACAGGCCCCAGCATGGACCTGTATCCCTCGATCATAGTAGGCTTTAAATTAAGCCTATCAAAGAGATAGCAGAGAAAGTCTAGCACTGCATTCAAAGGGGCAAAGAGCGGATCAATGCGCCTTCCGTTACACCAACGTACGAATACTCTCCATTTAGCTTCATATGTTTTAGAGGAGGATCTCCTATTCTTTCTAGCGAGATGTACGGACACCTGCTGAGAAAATCCTGCCTCCTGGAAGGAATCGCTTGATAGCCTCCACACTAGTAACTTGAGCACGTGGACGGAATCGTGAAATATATCCCGCCCGGTTGCCTCAGCAAACTGTTCTCGATCGGGAGAACCCATGGTACATCGATCAGGAGGGACAGTAGCAGCAGGAACCACGCCTGCATCGGCCAGCATGGCGCCACCAACAGAATCTCGCACTGAGACCTGGCTACTTTGTGCAGCACCTCCATTAGCAACCGGGTTGGCGGGTACGCATACCCGTACATCCCGTCCCACGACTGGGACATCGCGTCCACAGCCAGTGCCTCGCTCTCTGGCAGAGGTGAAAGGAAGACGGGAGCTTGTGATTCCGAGAGGTTGCGAACAGGTCTATGTTCGGTGTCCCGAACGCCTGACAAATGCGACAAAACACCCTCGGATGTAAACTCCACTCCGTGCCTATGATCTTGTCCGGCCTCGACAGGGCGTCTGCTAGGACGTTCCTGCGACCCGGTAGGTGCCTTGCCCTGATAAACAGACGGGACTTGAAGCAAAGATCTTCTATAATAGGATGTCCAACTCTGCTCAATGTGGACGTAAAAAACGTGATTACGTAAAATGACGAAATCTCATTTGAGCGTGTCAAAACGGTGACAGGTGCTCGAAATAGAGTTTTTCATACTGCTTATCATTTCGATTAAAGTGAGAACATACAGAATCGGGCCCCGGGATTGAGCTCAGTGATCTGGGAGGGCACGTGTGTGGGGTGGAGCCTCGTTGCCATCCACAGTTCTTCTTTCTTCCCGCTCGCGAAAATATTTTTGATGTGGTCCAAGCACGTGCATGTCTGTATGAGTGTTTTTGAGCACATCCACGTCAACAATGTAAAAACTTACCATTTCATCTTTTCAAAAGTTTACGATTGAGAAGCATTATCCATTGTCTCAAAAATATCCCGTTTCCAAGGAAATTCGATGAAAACTGTCGGTATGAGCACCATTCAAATATCATTGCAATACTCAACTTTCACTAAATTTGGGAGTAAATGTTCTGTCTCATAACTCTGAAGTGAATCTACCCTTCACCTGAAAAATACGACCAGAGTTACATCAGAACTTGCTCTCTATTATGTGGGTTTTTGTTTAATGAGGGGCCAATTTCATTGTCACCATGAGTGGGTCAGTTCTACAGGAGTTTCCCGTGGCAATAAAATGGCATTTCAGGATTTTGAACGGTTGCCATGGCAACAAAAATCAACCGATTTCCATGGAAACTGAATTTCTTCAAGCTGAGAGATTATTCCTCCCATTGCTCAAATTTAAAGACGATTGGATTAAACCCGTTCGAGATACAGCCTTCGATTCACACACAATCATATAAACGGACACTTAAAAATCCCGACCCCAATACCACATCATCGGCAATGCGAATGCTGAATATTGTTGAAGAAATTTAGGCCATACCCCCAATCAATGCAATCAGCTATCATTCATTTCAATGTATGATTCACAACTCTGCTCATGTTCATTACAAATCGATGTGCACATTCTGATTTTAGCGCCCGGCACCGTTTCAACAAGCTCAAATCAGATTTACGTCATATTACGTAATCACGCCCTTTTAGGCAGAGTTGGGTATCCTATTATAGAAGATCCTTGCTTGAAGGCGAACCTGATCATACACTTGGCTTCCAAACAAAGCTGACTCGACCGAGTTCGACCCTGTTTGTTTACATGCGCCACTACTGTTGTTCGTGAAGACCAACCACTTCGTCCCTGGGGGACTCTGAGGCCCCCAGATCTCGAACGCACGTCTCACCGCTCGCAGCTCTAGGACATTGATGTGCAACGCCCTCTCGCTCGTGTTCCACACAGTCGAGAGTTCGTGCTCGTCCATATGAGCTCCCAAAGCCAATTCTGACGCATCGGTGAAGAAGGTCCGATCGGGCAGATACTCCGCCAGTGGCATCCCTCGGAAAAGATTCTGATGGTCCCGCCACCAATGCATTGCTTCCCGAGCACGATCGTCCCCTGATACGACTTGGTCTAGTCGATTGGTGAGGATCCGCCATTGCAACGCTAGACACCATTGAATGGGCCTGAGGAAGCACCTGCCGTACGGCACCTGTTTCTCCATCGACGCCAACAAACCGATGATGGACAGGAACTGTCGAGCTGTGATCGACGACTGCGTCAGTGCGACATCCATCGCCGCAATCGCCTTGAGAACTCTCTTCCCGGGAGGAAGAGCTACTCCTCGATCTAGATCGTAATCTACCCCGGCATACTCGAATCTCTGAGTTGGGGACAGATGAGACTTCGCCCAATTGGGGATCCAGCTAAGGCTGTTCGCCAACCTGAGGACGAACCTCAACCCGGACGAGCTACTCCTCGATCTAGATCGTAATCTACCCCGGCATACTCGAATCTCTGAGTTGGGGACAGATGAGACTTCGCCCAATTGGGGATCCAGCTAAGGCTGTTCGCCAACCTGAGGACGAACCCGGATTGCTCTATAGCCTGAGACGGGGAGGCGGCTATGATTAACCAATCGTCGATGTAATGGTGGGATTGAATTCCAACTGATCGAAACCTGGCTGCCATCGCCCTTACTATACGGGTGAACACGTAAGGGGCGGTGGCTACTCCAAAAGGAAGTACCCTGAACTGATACACCGAGCCCTCGAAGGTGAACTTGAGGTATCGCCGATTGGCTGGGTGTATGGGCACGTGTAAGTACGCGTCCTTGACGTCAATACTGACATCCCACTTCCCCTTGGACAGAGCTTTCTGAACGGAAAGTGCCGACTCCATCTTGAACCTGGGTATGATCAGGAATTTGTTGAGGTTTGACAGGTCGAAAACGGGACGCCACCCGCCTGTCTTTTTCGGCACTAGGAAGATGAGAGAATAAAATCCCCTCTCAACCTTGACCACCTCGATCGCACGTTCCTCTAGCAACTGCTGCACCTCGTGCTGCAGAAGCTGAAACTTTTCCCGATCGCCGGACACAGGGAAGAACCACGCTTTGGGTCTGATCGGTGGTTTTCCAGCCTCCCATCTTAAGGTGAGACCGAACTTCACCCATGCCACGACTGAGTTGTCTGACGACGCCAGATCGCTCCAGTTCTGAACGAACTGAGCCAGGCGCCCCCCGACTGGACCAGGTTGTGGAAGATCAAATTCCGAAAGAACTGAACCTTCCACAGAGCCTACGCTTTCCTGCAACGAGTCACTTTTTAGCAGAAGATTTCCCTTTGCCCTTAAAGCGTCCACCCCCTTTGCCTCCACGCTTGCCATCCCCCTGAGGGGGAGGCTGCACCCCCCGAAAGGGCGGCTGCGCAGAAGCGGGTGCATGTGGTGCCTGAGGTTGGGCAGGCTTCTGACC
Source organism: Terebella lapidaria (assembly GCA_949152475.1). NCBI lineage: Eukaryota > Metazoa > Annelida > Polychaeta > Terebellida > Terebellidae > Terebella > Terebella lapidaria. The sequence continues at coordinate 33,481,872 of OX424564.1, read as the reverse complement.
CTTGGTCTTCTTGCCTGTCCCAGACCCCGCCGACTTCCCGAGCAAAGCCTTGGCCATAGCCTCATCCCGAAGATGTTCCCGCATGACGGAAATATCCGATTGAGAGAGGTTGGCGTAGGTATAGCCCGAGAAAAGCAGCCTCCCACATAGCTCAGCGATGTCCGTAGCGGACACGTCAAGCAAACGGAGATCAGCATCACGCATGCTGAGAGCCAATTGTGCGCCCAGGTGCGCACTGTCACGCTCAGCAGCATGGACGACTCCGGCCAAGACGCCGAGTGCCACATGAATGTTGGCGCAACTCCCCTCCTCCAGATCCGACTCGTCCACAAACTCCTGAACCAAGGTGGTCAGGTGATCTGTCAACGAGAGCTGCCCCATCAATTGATGAGACAGCGTCTGCCAGTGAGAAAGGCGAGCCTTTTTCACATACGCTGACCAGACCGTACCCTGCTTCCGGGAAAGCAGGTAAAGGTTAGGGTCTTCGACCGGAACGGAGGTCTGATGTCCACCCTCGGATTCTATAGTCCGATAGGTGTCGATCGACTCAGGTCGAACACGCCTAGTCAGGAATGTCGACTCCCCATGAGCCACATCCTTCTTAGCTGTTGCGAACCTACCGATTCCCCGCGAGGGCCCTGGAGCATCGATCGGCAAGTCCATACGCCTTGCCACCGACTCCAAAGCCCACCGGAAGTTAGAACCCCTGGCCTGATCGGAAGTCTCATCCTCCGAGGAGGACGACTCCTGATCAGCTTCCACTCGACCCCCCCAATCGTTGGACCTCACAGGTCCGATCGAAGACCTTGATGACCCCAAGGGTACATCAAAGTACGGGCGAGGGAATGCCTGCTCAGCGAACGCGCCCATCCGGCCACTTACATCCGCGTACACAGGACTTGAGTGGTCGTGAGGAACGACCTCAGCACCACCCGCCCGATCATGCCCTGATCGAGGACCAGAAGCACGACCGCCAAGTGTAGACTCCCGATCGCACGAACGATCGAGAGCCTCACCCCCAAACATAGGGAACTCTTCCCCCTCAAACCGAGGACCCGAAAGAGCCATCCAAGATGCTCCGCCGATCGAAGCCCGAGGCCTGATCGTCGCCCACAGAGAGGTCGGACGAAGCCTGAGCCACATCGAAAATCGATGTGGTCTCAGCACCATGGCGCTTAGAGGAAGCACGCTTCCTCTTCTTGGAAGGCCCAGGGGAAGAAGTAACGGACCCCTCCACCTCGATCGGCCCCGACTGAGGGACGACGAAGGTGGAGTGCGGTTCCTTGGCCACTTTCATCTTGGCAAGAACTGAAACCTTTTTCTTAGAAGGTTTCGACTTCTTGCAAGCAGGGGGAGCAAGCTCTCCCTGCAAAGGAGGGGCAGCCGAAGAACCTGCTGGGTATCCCTGTCCAAGCAGGGAAGAGAGACCCGGCAGGAGGGGACCCTGAAGGGAAGACAGCGACTGTGCAAAAAAGGACTGCACAGCCGCGTTGACCATGTCCTGTGTTAGCCCCAGGGGCTGACTAACACCGGACGCGATCTGAGCCGTCACAGGCGGAGTCTCCACCTCCATGGGCAAGTGGCGGACTTGCGGAGCCGTAGCTTCCGCAAGCCTCAAAGCATCCTGACAACCACCGAGGCCTCAGAATACTTTGCAGTCGCCTGCACGAAGGAAGAGGGACGCCAGAAACGGCGCAGATCACACCTCAAATCCTCCATAGATACCGGGCCATGGTCCAAACAGTCGAAACACAAGCTGTGTTTCTCCCCTCCTCGGAGGGTATTGACCAGACACTTCGGGCACGGACGTTCGTCCATGGCCCCGGTACCAAGGGAGGATTGTGAAGTCATGATCACCAAAGGGAACTAACCACACACAGTAACAGGGCGGGCAAAATAAGCAAACCTGAGACTGTGCTGAAAAAGAACCCTAAGAGGACTACGAATATATAAACTACAGTATATGACAATGAAAATTAACGTAGAACTAAGGCCTTTATTTTTTGAATACTTGTGTAACAAAGCCGCCGACTGCACTGTAAAATCGCCGACAGAAAATAAAATTGGCGTTTTTAAATATTTTTTTTTTATTTGACCGACCGACTGGCGACCAACCGTAAAATTTCTGGTACTGGCACATACATAATACAGCTACAGTTTGTCACTTTACCACGGGTACAGAGTCCACTCTTCAAACTATAAGCTGATCCAGATGTCTTACTGTAGTGTTTATGTACATGTACCACTTTTCAGTTAGCTTGCAGCCACCGAGCAATAAAACACCATATAACACACAGGTCCATGTTGTTCCGTAGAACATCACTAGTACATGATGTCAATATCTCAAGGAGCCCAACAAATTGTTGATAGGACTAGTCATCAACTAGGTCAACATCATTCCAATTGGATTTTTGGATTAAATGAGAGTTATTTGGGGCATCACATAATAGGTTTGAGTATTCAGTTTTACTTGTTTGATGGAAAACGCATTTTGGGAGGTACAAATGTATAAAATTAAAATAAATGTTTGATGAATAACATACTAGTACTCGTATTCAATTGTCCAAGGCTGAATATTCACATTTGAAGGCCGTTTAGTAGTTTTTAATCTGAATATTGGAATTCCTGTTCAATTGAGGGAAGAAATAAACTTGAAAGTTGAATAAAATATGTTGGGGGTGTTTTTTTTCTTAGCGATCAACCGACCCAGATTTCCAAACACACTTTTTTTTTATTCTGCCCGACCGACCGACCTCATTTTTTTCGAACTGTTTTTTTTCGTTAAACAAGTATTCAAATAATAAAGGCCTAATGATAGATGTAAACAACAAGTACACTATCAAGTACGACGGATGGACGATAATAGGGTGAACTGGCTATACAAATCAATAATTTGCAGACTAAGTTTTACGAATTCACCGGGAACCAAAATCCAAAGCTGCCAAGCAAAAATGGCGGTGGACAGAAAAGTGAAGCTTCTGCGCAGCTGCGCGCGCATATGCGCGGCGGTTTTGGCTGCAAAAGGAGCGCTCGAGTCATGCAGGCAGACGATCGTGCCTAGCTTTCAGTACGCGAATTTCTATCCAGAACGATCCAAAGGATTGAAAAGGAGCATGTAGTAGTTTAGATTGGTGATGTATAAAATAAACAAAAGAGAATGTACATAAAACATTTTTCTTTTAAATTCCAAACATATATTTCACTGATGACATATTTCACACTGCGATGCAACTGTTCACTATTTCGTTATAAACATTTCAGATGTTTACATGAAAACAAAACATGAAAAAGAAAAAATATTTGCACTCATAAATCAGTTCACATTCAAGCCAAATGTAATCTTTGTGGCAATAAGTAGACCATATTTCAATCAAATACCAGTGGTACGCCACAAATAATGCCAGTTACTATAACAAGATGGGAGTTGATGAAATCATGTCAAAGTCAAGAAGTGGGGCGAGGCTTCAGTATGAGCTTCCCAGTCTGAAAGTGAATACATACAAGTACACTATATATTTATTGAGCATGTTGAGAGACTACAAATATTTTTTTCATATCAGTATTAAACATGTTAAACGTAAAGAGTATATTAAATCATATAATCTCATAAAATGTGATGTGCAATCAATATCACAAAATTAGGCCAATAAATTTCATGAATAGGCCCCTATATATTAGAAATGTTCTTGGATATACATGTTTACTGTATGTCATAGCATGAGATTTTGTTTTGAAGTTTGCACTCACAGAAACCTTAGCAAACTGGTGTAATTTGTGATACATACATCATCACAGGACATGTTGTAATCAGCTAGCACTTGGCGACAGCGTGATGATATGCTGGCAAGCTGAGTTAAGGACAACATCCATTTTTTGTCTTCTTGCAAAACACTGCAACTGTCTTTGGAAAAATTTTGTCCAAGGGCCCAGAAAGGTTACCGGAAATATGTACAATGTTAAGCGAGAACTTTTTTCCCCACCAAATATTGTCGTTTTGACCTTTCAAGGTCATGAAGGTCAAATTCAAGGTCACCATTTAATTCGAATGTGCCAATTTTTAAGGATTTTCAGTGGGAAAAAACGTTTTTTTTGGCAGCTAATGGCTTATAAAACAGATAGTGACATTTTTCGAGGGTCAATCTGTTGTAAAATCAAAAAGGTCACCATCTGCAGACTGCTGACTTTGGTAAAGAAAGTTATACACAACACAAGAAGAGAAAACAAAAGGTTCTTGAACCGCTTTTTGAGAAAATGGCACAGAGCAAAAATCATCGTTTTTTGACAAGGAAGGCCATTTTGACCTTCCAAGGTATAGACGGTCAAGTGTCAACAATGGTCAAATTCACGATCACTACTAAAACCGTCACATACATATATGATTTCTCATTCGAATACACATGCCAAAGTTTTAGTTCTACATGTATCTTGAAGTGTTGTGGAGTCCCTAGTGACGGTGCGGATTTCTCACGGATTCCCCACCGTTACTGATAATTACTGATGATTTCATCATCCACGTATTCGTCTTCTGTATCTTCTGTATGTTGATATTCGGTAAGTTAGCGATACACGTACATGTGTATTAGTGGTGCCTAATTAATATGTTAATATTGTTATTACAGTCACAAAATCTCACCTACCCACATTATTTTTAACAATCACATACCTCCCGCTTGAATTACTTTCAGGTATTTCTGTGCAAAATTTCGGCCACAAAAAGTGTTAATGACCTGCACAACGCCAGGCCAATAGGTCAGCAACAGGTAACCTAATGCTAACTTCTACAATCAACATCATACATGTCATATAGCTATTTAATAATCAAAACTAAATTCGAGATGAAAGCGGAATGTTGAAAGGATACATAGACGGTGCCACAACTCGTTTGTGTATCCCACATAAAAACAGAACGATCAGAGTTATGCAGCTGACTGTGAATATTGGATGATTCCAGAGTGACTGAACAAAGGAGACCTGCAAAGAGTAGATGTAGATAATAAAACACTGCATGATTGCAATATACATTACGTACAAACGCAACACACAAATCTACGTACCGGTATGTAAAATGTATAGATCTCTGTCAATAAATATTAGCCCCATCCTCACCCAATGCATTCATGCCCTTATCATTATTTCAATTCGTGAATGACATTTGATGTTCACAATTTGGGTACTACATTGTAGTAATAAGTTGCCTATGCTAGTTTATATGATCCCTGATACTATAAGTGGTGCAGGGTGCGGGTCTCAAACCTGTGACGTGTCGGGGTCGAGGAGCCAGCTCCAGGCTCCGCTGGCCGTGCACACCGTCATCAAGACCAGAAGTACTGCAAGTAGTCAACGGCACAAGTTCAGTGCACATTACAGCTATCAAAAAAATACTTATAATGGATCATACAATGTATATTATATCAACTGTCAGCTTATCAGTGTTTACACATCAATTACCTGCAAGTCAACTTGCTTTCAAACAAATTAATGATACACATTCAGTAACAAAGCATGACCGATGACTGAGTCAGAAAAGAAAAACTAGTGGCTTCATGCTACATGTAGTTAACTGTAGTTTATCACTTCAGTTCATCATATTCATACGTCATGTAGGTACGCTGTGGTGAACATCACACATAGGGACAGCAAATGAACTCTATCCTGTGCACAGATACAATGTACTTACAATCAATCCCTACATCCATTTCCCCCAAATGAATTGACCTTAAAACCAGCATTAGACCTTTGAATATTTGATTATGACATTATTTGGTCATAAAATCTGGGACTGTCCGACTCTCGTGAAAATCAATAGGAATACAGCATAGACAACTAACCCTGATAAAACCATATAGTACATGTACCGGGTATCTCCGAGTTGTCATCCACAGATACAATTATGTATCAGAAAAAAATAATCCAGAACAATTATCTATCTTCAACACAACAAGATATCCGAGAATGATCTCCAATGAATGTTAAAGTCTAAATACATGTATATGTACACACATCTCCATCTGCCTGTGGCTGGTTGAAGCTGAGTAATCACTTCTGTCAATCTCCGCTCAAACGCCTTCAAATCTGCAAATACAAGAGGATTCTTTTTAAACTGATAGAAAACCTGAATACCGGTATACAATGTAAAACGTAACATGTTAATCATGTTAATACCAAAATGATTATCAATAACTAGATGTTCTCCGGTCGCTGACAACCACCGAGATGTATCCCCCTGAGTCGAGGAGCTGAGACAGTTTCATTAAAATACCAACAACCAAGTCTTTCACCATTGTTTGTGTCATGTAATGAGCCGAGTAAGTATTGTAAAGACCGCTGATGTCGTGGATCACACTTTGGACAATGATCTACCCCTTGAGCTGAGTCAAGGGGTAGAGTATTTGAATATTCCTGACTTGTATTGCCCCTATTATCATGATCATTCAAAGACAATAACCAAAGATATTTGTAATGGCAAAATGTTATGTTTTTCCTATTGCTGGAAACACCTAAAAAGAGATATTAACAAAATTTTGGTAAACAAAAATGACCCATCAGTGAATCAATATAGCCACCATGCACAGAATGGTGGTTCAACAGCAACGGAATTTATACACGTTACAAGAGAAGGGTACAATTTATACACATCATAAGGGAAGGCTACATATTCTACACATGGAAGGCTACTTATCAGGTAGATTTGAAGAAAATTGCCACAAAATAGCAAGTCACAAGTATTACATAGCAAACAACACTAGTATACAAGAAAAAATTAGTCCAAGGGCTAAGAAAGGTTACCTGACAATATATATTTTAGATTTTAGCCTTCTGTCCCATGACCTTGAAATAAGGTCACTGGTCAATTCAAGGTCACGAGAATAATCAGCATACCGTATATCATTTCCAATATGTTCGCTATTGATTCCTAAGATGTAAAGTCGATAATCATGATAATAAGCGAGATATTAGCCATTTTGTTCTCTGACCTTGAAAATAAGGTCAAATTCAAGGTCACTGAAATATTCAGAATATATCATTCCCTATATGTTCACTATGGATTCCTAAGCTGTAAAGTCGATAATAGGTGAGATATTAGCCATTTTGTGTGAGGTCAGAGGTCAAATTCAAGGTCACCTGAATATTCAGCATATATCATTTCCAATATGTTCACTATTGATTCCTAAGATGTAAAGTCGATAATCATGATAATAAGCGAGATATTAGCCATTTTGTTCTCTGACCTTGAAAATAAGGTCAAATTCAAGGTCACTGAAATATTCAGAATATATCATTCCCTATATGTTCACTAGGGATTCCTAAGCTGTAAAGTCGATAATAAGCGAGATATTAGCCATTTTGTGCTCTGACCTTGAAAATGAGGTTGTGAATCCACAACTGGATTCGAAATAATGACACTGAGGTGCCACCAAGCGAATGCTAAGGTAAATACAGCTGGCAAAATGGATGTGCCCATGAGCTTGTGTCAAGTTGTGAAAATATTGTTTGATTTTTCGAGTTGGAAATATTCAGTGATAAAGTCTCTGATGTCATTACTGCTGCCGCAGCGCCCACAACCCGGCCGTGAGCTTGTGAAAATATGGTTTGAGTTTTCAAGTCCCGGAATATTCAGTGACAAAGTCATTGATTGTTTGTCAAATGTGTATCTCCTACATGTATGTCCTCTCGGTAAATAGATAAGGCCCAGAGCACAATGAAACGTTCCATTGAATTTACCTATGCCTTGCTGCAGTGTTAACAGATATCATGCGGCATTCTCGTGATATACATGTAGGTACCGCGGGACCTGTTTCCCACACCCCTCTAACAAAGTCCATAACGCACAATTCATGTTTTAAAAATCACTTACTAGATATATATTGGAAACTGTCTGTCAAGTTCATACGATGTGCAACTGGAGCTTGGGAAGTTGAAGAGTGAAGACTAAGATCGTGTCACACGACGGATACAATCTGACAACTGTACAAACAGTGGGCGCGACGCCAAAACTGCGAAACAACCAAAAATATACTAGTATATATGGACTACTTCATAACACCGACCACATGTCATAAAGGAAGTTGAACGTATACGAACGAAAAAAGCAGCCCTCACATAATGATACCGAGTTATGTCAGAGGGCAGCATAGCGTAATCACGCCCATAACGCGAAGAGCAAGCGCTTGCGGGTATTGGGTCGTGTTATGCCATACGAACTAACAATGAGCAATGAAAATTTATGGCAATGCGTAAACAACTAGACGTCCAGGCCTAAAGATGCCTTGGAGGCATTTCGGTGTGATGATTAATTTATAATATATACTAGATATCGACGAAAAGAAAAATGCCGACTCGGCAAAAAAATTTCGGGTCAAGGTCAAAGTTCATCCATAATACCAATTAGACATGTTTGTCTAGGGCGACGAGTCCAAAAAAAACGTCCGTTTCGCTCTACGAAGCATCGTTTCCGAGATATCGACGAAAACGAGAAATGCCGACTCGGCAAAAAAATTTCGGGTCAAGGTCAAAGTTCATCCATAATACCAAGTAGACATGTTTGTCTAGGGCGACGAGTCCGAAAATAACGTCCGTTTCGCTCTACGACACACCGTTTCCAAGATATCGACGAAACCGAAAAATGCCGACTCGGCCAAAAAATTTTGGGTCAAGGTCAAAGTTCATCCATAATACCCTTAAGACATGTTTGTCTAGGGCGACGAGTCCGAAAATAACGTCCGTTTCGCTCTACGAAGCACCGTTTCCGAGATATCGACGAAAACGAAAAATGCCGACTCGGCAAAAAAATTTCGGGTCAAGGTCAAAGTTCATCCATAATACCCTCTAGACATGTTTGTCTAGGGCGACGAGTCCGAAAATAACGTCCGTTTCGCTCTACGAAGCACCGTTTCCGAGATATCGACGAAAACGAAAAATGCCGACTCGGCAAAAAAATTTCGGGTCAAGGTCAAAGTTCATCCATAATACCCTCTAGACATGTTTGTCTAGGGCGACGAGTCCGAAAATAACGTCGTTTCGCTCTACGACGCACCGTTTCCGAGATATGCAATGAGCCTCAAGGATGACTCATCAAAATTGTTTTTGGCCCCTGGGTCAAAGGTCGTTTGAGGGATTGACCCCGTAATCGATAGGGCTCCTCTGCGACACTATATCAACATATATGTCAAGTTTCAGAATGGTAGCACAAGTACTTTTCGAGTTATCATCCGGAAACCATTTGACACGAAATTCATCCTCACGGACTAACCGGACCTCGGAGCCGGCTCCAAAACAATAGGGTTCATCTATGTAATATATGTGATAACTGGTGAAAAATTCTCGAAGATTCGTCAAGGCGTTCTTGAGTTATCGTCCGGAAACCGAAAAGTGAAAAAAAAAAAAAAAAAAGAAAAAAAAGAAAAAAAAAAAAAATTCTGACAAAACCATAAGGGCATTTCGTGCCGAAATGCCCTAATCATTACTGAATGCAGTCCCGCTCACTACTGAACATTGCGCCAATGACACCCTGCCATGACTACCATAGTGTTGGATTCCCCCCCCCCCCCCCCCCCCTCACAATGACCAATGATCCGTATCGGCCTAAAACACTTCATGACAGCTCCAATTAGATAGGTCCCGCTTTATGTCATTTATTGCTTATTTCGTGAATGAGACGTTCATCCCCCAAAGAACTACATCCCATTTTTTACTCTAACCCCATCAACTTCGTCGCCCTATTTAGTTTCAAGGATAACTGAACGAATTAAGGCATGTCAGTTGTATACTCAACTCACTATAGATAGTCATTATATAGGTCCCGCTTTGTGTCATTTATTGCTTATTTCGTGAATGAGACGTTCATCCCCCCAAAAACTACACCCCATTTTTTACTCTAACCCCATCAACTTCGTCACCCTCTTTAGTTTCAAGGGTAACTGAACGAATTAAGGCATGTTAGTTGTATACTCAACTAACTATAGATAGTCGTTATATAGGTCCTGCATCGTGTAATTTATTGCTTATTTTGTGAATGAGACATTCAGCCCCCCAAAATCTACTCCCCATTTTTTAATCTAACCCCATCAACTTCGTCGCCCTCTTTAGTTTCAAGGGTAACTGAACGAATTGAGGCATGTTAGTTGTATACTCAACTCACTATAGATAGTCGTTATATAGGTCCTGCATCCTGTCATTTATTGCTTATTTCGTGGATGAGACGTTCATCCCCCCAAAAAAACTACACCCCATTTTTCACTCTAACCCCATCAACTTCGTCGCCCTCTTTAGTTTCAAGGGTAACTAAACGAATTAAGGCATACTAGTTGTGTAATCGGCCCACTATAGTCATTATATAGGTCCCGCTTCTGTATAAAATGTCAATAGTTAACATTGCCGCGGGACCTAAACAACGATTGTCATAGTACACCCACTGTAAGAGACAATAATTCAGGTATTCGGAGTTGAACAATGAGGCCATTTCCGGATATGCAATTCCACACAATATTTGCTGAAATGTCTTTGGAAGGAATAATAACCAGTACAGGTGATATACCGTATTGATCCGCATATAGGCGCCTATATGCGAGTTATTGCATATTTTCCAGTGCGGTTGAAAAATAAACTGTCTCACTTAGAGGCGCATGCGCCTATATTCGAATATAGGCGCACCCCAATAATCACTTATAGGCGCACCCCCAATATTCACTTATAGCTGCACCCCCAAAGGCCTCCAAATCACACAGATTTTTATATTAAAATAAAGTATATTTATATTTTTACTGCAGAATATGTATCAAACAGTTATCTATCCCACTTTATCAAGTGATATCATAGTGAAACTAGACGTCAAGGCCTGAAGATGCCTTGGGGCATTTCGTGTGAGTTCTATTCCTACCTAACATTTACCTAAGAGACCGCGTAGAACCATAATGACTCTGAATCTGTCCGTGGTCAAAGTTTAAGTGACATACCCCGTCCTTAGGCATCTTTGCGTTTCGCTCTACGACGGACCGTTTCTGAGATATGGCAAACAGGAAGTGCTGAGTCGGCAAAAAAAAATTCGACACCAGAAGTCGTCTCGACGCAAGATACCCTCTAGACTAGTTAGTCTAGTGCCAGGAGGCCGGAATTGAGCTCCGTTTCGCTCTACGACGCACCATTTCCGAGATACGGCCAAACAGGAAGTGCCGAGTCGGCGAAAAAAAAATTCGACACCAGGGGTCGTCTCGACCCAAGATACACACTAGACTAGTTTGTCTAGTGCCAGGAGGCCGAAATTGAGCTCCGTTTCGCTCTACGACGCACCGTTTCCGAGATACGGCCAAACAGGAAGTGCCGAATCGGCGAAAAAAAAAATCGACACCAGGGGTCGTTTCGACCCAAGATACCCCCTAGACTAGTTTGTCTAGTGCCAGGAGGCCGAAATTGAGCTCCGTTTCTCTCTACGACGCACCGTTTCTGAGATACGGCCAAACAGGAAGTGCCGAGTCGGCGAAAAAAAAATTCGACACCAGGGGTCGTCTCGACCCAAGATACACACTAGACTAGTTTGTCTAGTGCCAGGAGGCCGAAATTGAGCTCCGTTTCGCTCTACGACGCACCGTTTCCGAGATACTTGCATATCCGGAAATGGCCTCATTGTTCAAGTCTCAAAATCAACCTTGATTTCATCCTCACGGACTAGTTTGTCTAGTGCCAGGAGGCCGAAATTGAGCTCCGTTTCTCTCTACGGCGCACCGTTTCTGAGATACGGCCAAACAGGAAGTGCCGAGTCGGCGAAAAAAAAATTCGACACCAGGGGTCGTCTCGACCCAAGATACACACTAGACTAGTTTGTCTAGTGCCAGGAGGCCGAAATTGAGCTCCGTTTCGCTCTACGACGCACCGTTTCCGAGATACGGCCAAACAGGAAGTGCCGAATCGGCGAAAAAAAAAATCGACACCAGGGGTCGTCTCGACCCCAGATACACACTAGACTAGTTTGTCTAGTGCCAAAAGGCCGAAATTGAGCTCAGTTTCACTCTACGACACACCGTTTCCGAGATACGGCCAAACAGGAAGTGCCGAGTCGGCGAAAAAAAAAATCGACACCAGGGGTCGTTTCGACCCAAGATACACACTAGACTAGTTTGTCTAGTGCCAGGAGGCCGAAATTGAGCTCCGTTTTGCTCTACAACGCACCGTTTCCGAGATACGGCCAAACAGGAAGTGCCGAGTCGGCGAAAAAAAAAATCGACACCAGGGGTCGTTTCGACCCAAGATACACACTAGACTAGTTTGTCTAGTGCCAGAAGGCCGAAATTGAGCTCCGTTTCGCTCTACGACATACCGTTTCCGAGATACGGCCAAACAGGAAGTGCCGAGTCGGCGAAAAAAAAAATCGACACCAGGGGTCGTTTCGACCCAAGATACCCCCTAGACTAGTTTGTCTAGTGCCAGGAGGCCGAAATTGAGCTCCGTTTCGCTCTACGACACACCGTTTCCGAGATATGCAAGAAAGCCTCAAGGATGAATCAGCAAAAATTCTTCCGAGCTCTAGGTCAAAGGTCGTTCGACGGAGTGATCCCAAAATCAATAGGGTTCTTCCTTGGTGGTATATGAACTCCCATGCAGAGAATACTTGCCATTGCATGAATACTTTTTGAGTTATCCATCGGAAACCAAGTCTCAAAATCAACCTTGATTTCATCCTCACGGACCTCACGGACCCCGGAGCCGCCTCCAAAACAATAGGGGTCTTCCATGTAATATTTCTGACCAGTGGTGTAAATTTGGACAAGATCCGTTCAGGCATTCCCGAGTTATTGATCGGAAACCAAAACGACGGAAAGTAAAAAAAAAAGAAGAAAAAAAAAAAAAAAAAAAAAAAAACAGACAAAACCATAAGGGCATTTCGGGCCGAAATGCCCTAATGATATCACGTGATAGGTCAAGCACACTAACAGCGTGTCTGTAGCTCGACATATTATCGGGCACCAGTACCATCTGCATATGTCTTGCGATCCATTCCATTGCAGGGGCGCCGGAAGCACATTTGAAGGGCGGGTGCAGCGATCATCAAAAGGGCATTCTAGTACCCTTAATAATAACTAGACGTCAAGGCCTGTAGATGCCTTGGGGCATCTCATGTGAGTTCTATTCCTAGCTAACATATACCTAAGAGACCGTGTCTAGAACCCTGATGACTCTGAAACTGTCCGTGATCAAAGTTAAAGTGACATACTCTGCGCTCAGGCATCTTTGCGTTTCGCTCTACGAGGCACCGATTCCGAGATACGGCCAAACAGGAAGTGCTGAGTCGGCGAAAAAAAAATTTGACACCAGAAGTCGTCTCGACCCAAGATACCCTCTAGACTAGTTAGTCTAGTGCCAGGAGGCCGAAATTAAGCTCCGTTTCGCTCTACGACACATCGAGTCGGCAAAAAAAAATTCGACACCAGGGGTCGTCTCGACCCAGGATACCCACTAGACTAGTTTGTCTAGTACCAGAAGACCGGAATTGAGCTCCGTTTCGCTCTACGACTTACCGTTTCCGAGATACAACCAAACAGGAAGTGCCGAGTCGGCAAAAAAAAAAAATTAGGCCAAGGGCCAAAGATAGGTTACCGGACAATACATGTGTATATGTTTAATATTTTAAATGTTAGTCAGGTCACTGGTTAAATTTAAGGTCAAGAGAATATTCAGCATGTATAATATCAAGCATGTTTCAGTTACACGGTTGATTGCTACGCTGTAAATTCAATAATCAGAGAGATATTAGCAATTTTGTCCTGTGGCCTTGAAAATGAATGCAAAGGTCAAATTCAAGGTCATCAGAATATTTGGCGTATAACATTTCCTATATGTCCTTCATTGATTCCCACACTATGAAGTCAATAAGTGATAACATGGTGTATGTGCATGATGTATAATCTATTGTTGTGTGAAGCTGTTGGGACTTCGGGAAACAAATAAAATTTGTTGTTTGGGTCGTTGCTATTTCAAAACAAATCCACATGTCACTTGGAAGAGGAAAGTGAAACAGGCTGCCTGATTGGTGGGGTTTTATATGACGTCATATCTGGCCTGACTGATTCGTTTTGAAAGGTAACTTTTGATTGGTTGGAATATAAATCAACTCATGAATATTGATGAGTACTTGCTAGAAAAATGGCAACTTCCTGCTGGGCGGCAAACATCACAAACACGAACGAAACTAGACGTCAAGGCCTAAAGATGCCTTGGAGGCATTTCGGTGTGATGATTAATTTATAATATATACTAGATATCGACGAAAAAGAAAAATGCCGACTCGGCAAAAAAATTTCGGGTCAAGGTCAAAGTTCATCCATAATACCAATTAGACATGTTTGTCTAGGGCGACGAGTCCAAAAATAACGTCCGTTTCGATCTACGAAGCATCGTTTCCGAGATATCGACGAAAACGAGAAATGCCGACTCGGCAAAAAAATTTCGGGTCAAGGTCAAAGTTCATCCATAATACCCATTAGACATATTTGTCTAGGGCGACGAGTCCGAAAATAACGTCCGTTTCGCTCTACGACACACCGTTTCCAAGATATCGACGAAACCGAAAAATGCCGACTCGGCCAAAAAATTTTGGGTCAAGGTCAAAGTTCATCCATAATACCCTTAAGACATGTTTGTCTAGGGCGACGAGTCCGAAAATAACGTCCGTTTCGCTCTACGAAGCACCGTTTCCGAGATATCGACGAAAACAAAAAATGCCGACTCGGCAAAAAAATTTCGGGTCAAGGTCAAAGTTCATCCATAATACCCTCTAGACATGTTTGTCTAGGGCGACGAGTCCGAAAATAACGTCCGTTTCGCTCTACAAGCACCGTTTCCGAGATATCGACGAAAACGAAAAATGCCGACTCGGCAAAAAAATTCAAGGTCAAGGTCAAAGTTCATCCATAATACCCCTCAGACATGTTTGTCTAGGGCGACGAGTCTAAAAATAACGTCTGTTTCGCTCTACGACACACCGTTTCCGAGATATCGACGAAAACGAAAAATGCCGACTCGGCAAAAAATTTTCAGGTCAAGGTCAAAGGTCATCCATAATACCCCTTAGACATGTTTGTCTAGGGCGACGAGTCCGAAAATAACGTCCGTTTCGCTCTACGACACACCGTTTCCGAGATATCGACGAAAAGGAAAAATGCCGACTCGGCAAAAAATTTTCGGGTCAAGGTCAAAGGTCATCCATAATACCCCTTAGACATGTTTGTCTAGGGCGACGAGTGCGAAAATAACGTCCGTTTCGCTCTACGACACACCGTTTCCGAGATATCGACGAAAACGAAAAATGCCGACTTGGCAAAAAAATTTCGGGTCAAGGTCAAAGTTCATCAATAATACCCCTTAGACATGTTAGTCTAGGGCGACGAGTCCGAAAATAACGTCCGTTTCGCTCTACGACGCACCGTTTCCGAGATATCGACGAAAACGAAAAATGCCGACTCGGCAAAAAAAAATTGGGTCAAGGTCAATCTTCATCCATAGTACCCCTTAGACATGTTTGTCTAGGGCGACGATTCCGAAAATAACGTCCGTTTCGCTCTACGAAGCACCGTTTCCGAGATATCGACGAAAACGAAAAATGCCGACTCGGCAAAAAAATTTCGGGTCAAGGTCAAAGTTCATCCATAATACCATCTAGACATGTTAGTCTAGGGCGACGAGTCCGAAAATAACGTCCGTTTCGCTCTACGACACACCGTTTCCGAGATATCGACGAAAACGAAAAATGCCGACTCGGCAAAAAAATTCAAGGTCAAGGTCAAAGTTCATCCATAATACCCTTTAGACATGTTTGTCTAGGGCGACAAGTCCGAAAATAACGTCCGTTTCGCTCTACGACACACCGTTTCCGAGATATCGACGAAAACGAAAAATGCCGACTCGGCAAAAAAATTTCGGGTCAAGGTCAAAGTTCATCCATAATACCCCTTAGACATGTTTGTCTAGGGCGACGAGTCCGAAAATAACGTCCGTTTCGCTCTACGATGCACCGTTTCCGAGATATCGACGGAAACGAAAAATGCCGACTCGGCAAAAAAATTCAAGGTCAAGGTCAAAGTTCATCCATAACACTCCTTAGACATGTTTGTCTAGGGCGACGAGTCCGAAAATAACGTCCGTTTCGCTCTACGATGCACCGTTTCCGAGATATCGACGGAAACGAAAAATGCCGACTCGGCAAAAAAATTCAAGGTCAAGGTCAAAGTTCATCCATAACACCCCTTAGACATGTTTGTCTAGGGCGACGAGTCCGAAAATAACGTCCGTTTCGCTCTACGACGCACCGTTTCCGAGATATGCAGGATGCCTCATGGATGACTCAGCAAAAAATTATTTTGACCTCTAGGTCAAAGGTCGTTTGACGTATCGATCCCAAAATCAATAGGGTTCTTCCCTGTTGATATATAAACCTCTGTGCAAAATTCTGCAACTATTGCCTGAATATTTTTCGAGTTATCGTCCGGAAACCAAGTTTCAAGATCAGCCTCGATTTCATCCTCAAGGACCTCACGGACCTCGGAGCCGGATCAAAAAAAAACTAGACGTCAAGGCCTGAAGATGCCTTGGGGCATTTCGTGTGAGTTCTATTTCAACCTAACATTTACCTAAGAGACCGCGTCTAGAACCATAATGACTCTGAATCTGTCCGTGGTCAAAGTTTAAGTGACATACCCCGTCCTTAGGCATCTTTGCGTTTCGCTCTACGACGGACCGTTTCTGAGATATGGCAAACAGGAAGTGCTGAGTCGGCAAAAAAAAATTCGACACCAGAAGTCGTCTCGATGCAAGATACCCTCTAGACTAGTTATTCTAGTGCCAGGAGGCCGGAATTGAGCTCCGTTTCGCTCTACGACGCACCATTTCCGAGATACGGCCAAACAGGAAGTGCGGAGTCAACGAAAATAAATTCAACACTAGGGGTCGTCTCGACCGAAAATACCCACTAGACTAGTTTGTCTAGTGCCATAAGGCCGGAATTGAGCTCCGTTTCGCTCTAAGACGCACCGTTTTCGAGATAAGGCCAAACAGGAAGTGCCGAGTCGGCGAAAAAAAAATTGACACCAGGGGTCGTTTCGACCCAAGATACCCCTAGACTAGTTTGTCTAATGCCAGGAGGCTGAAATTGAGCTCCGTTTCGCTCTACGACGCACCGTTTCCGAGATACGGCCAAACAGGAAGTGCCGAGTCGGCAAAAAAAAAAAATCGACACCAGGGGTCGTTTCGACCCAAGATACCCCTAGACTAGTTTGTCTAATGCCAGGAGGCTGAAATTGAGCTCCGTTTCGCTCTACGACTCACCATTTCCGAGATACGGCCAAACAGGAAGTGCCGAGTCGGAGAAAATAAATTCGACACCAGGGGTGGTCTCGACCCAAAATACCCACTAGACTAGTTTGTCTAGTGCCAGAAGGCCGGAATTGAGCTCCGTATCCCTGTATGATGCACAGTTTCCGAGATACGGCCAAACAGGAAGTGCCGATTCAGCGAAAAAAAAATTGACACCAGGGGTTGTCTCGACCCAAAATACCCATAAGCCTAGTTTGTCTAGTGCCAGAAGGCCGGAACTGAGCTCCGTTTCGCTCTACGACGCACCATTTCCGAGATACGGCCAAACAGGAAGTGCCGAGTCGGCGAAAATAAATCTGACACTAGGGGTCGTCTCGACTAAAAATACCCACTAGACTAGTTTGTCTAGTGCCAGGAGGCCGGAATTGAGCTCCGTTTCGCTCTACGACGCACCGTTTCCGAGATACGGCCAAACAGGAAGTGCCGAGTCGGCGAAAAAAAAATTCGACACCAGGGGTCGTCTCGACCCAAGATACACACTAGTCTAGTTTGTCTAGTGCCAGGAGGCCGAAATTGAGCTCCGTTTCGCTCTACGACGCACCGTTTCCGAGATACGGCCAAACAGGAAGTGCCGAGTCGGCAAAAAAAAAATTCGACACCAGGGGACATCTCGACCGAAGATACACACTAGACTAGTTTGTCTAGTGCCAGAAGGCCGAAATTGAGCTCCGTTTCGCTCTACGACATACCGTTTCCGAGATACGGCCAAACAGGAAGTGCCGAGTCGGCGAAAAAAGAAATCGACACCAGGGGTCATTTCGACCCAAGATACCCCCTAGACTAGTTTGTCTAGTGCCAGGAGGCCGAAATTGAGCTCCGTTTCGCTCTACGACGCACCGTTTCCGAGATATGCATGAAAGCCTCAAGGATGAATCAGCAAAAATTCTTCCGAGCTCTAGGTCAAAGGTCGTTCGACCGAGTGATCCCAAAATCAATAGGGTTCTTCCTTGGTGGTATATGAACTCCCATGCAGAGAATACTTGCCATTGCATGAATACTTTTTGAGTTATCGATCGGAAACCAAGTCTCGAAATCAACCTTGATTTCATCCTCACAGACCTCACGGACCCCGGAGCCGCCTCCAAAACAATAGGGGTCTTCCATGTAATATTTCAGACCAGTGGTGTAAATTTGGACAAGATCCGTTCAGGCGTTCCGGAGTTATTGATCGGAAACCAAAACGGCGGGAAGTAAAAAAAAAAGAAGAAAAAAGAAAAAAAAAAAAAACCAGACAAAACCATAAGGGCATTTCGGGCCGAAATGCCCTAACAAGGGCTCAAGATATTTATTTCACAACCATGAACAGAAATGACACATACCGATCATAAGATGTCAAACGAAATCACAAGTGTCAATTACACTCACCGTAATTAGGCAATCAACATCACAACTTTTTTGACAGTTTGCAATTGACTGCAGACATGGCTGCGATTGACACGAACTGACGAAGTCATGATTGCGTGAAATCAGCCAAGCACATGACATGGAACCGATGATCTTACGATCAAAAATTTTTTGCTGTCCTTCTTGATTTTGATTTTTTTTTCAATCACAAGCACATGTGCGTATATTCGAAATATACGCACACCTTCGACTATACGCACATGCGACTGTATGCGCGCGAATACGGTATTAGCCATTTTGTTTCGTCACCTTGAAAATCAGGTGAAAGGAAACTTGAAAATAAGGTCATTGGTCAAGTCGAGGTCACGAGAATATTCAGCATATATCATTTGGAGTTTGACCACAATTGATTCCTAAGCTGTAAAGTTGATAATAAGTGATATATTAGTCATTTTGTCCTGTGCCCTTGAAATTTAGGTCAAAGGTCAAATTGAAGGTCATGAGAATAATCTGTATATATAATTTCCTATATGTTCATAATTGATTCCTAAGCCGTAAAGTCGATCAGAAGCGAGATATTAGCCATTTTGTCCTGTGACCTTGAAACTTCAGTCAAAGGTCAAATTCTAGGTCATGACAATATTCAGAATATAACATTTCCTATATATTCACAATTGATTCCTAAGCTGTAAAGTCAATAAGAAACGAGATATTAGCCATTTTGTGCTCTTGACCTTGAAAATGAGGTCAGATGTCAAATTCAAGGTCACGAGAATATTCAGCATATATTATTTCCTATATGTCCACAATTGATTCCTAAGCTATAAAATCGATAAAAAGTCAGATATTAGCCATTTTGTCCTGTGACCTTGAAAATGAGGTCAAAGGTCAACTTCAAGGTCATGACAATAATCTGCATATATCACTTCCTATATGTTCATAATTGATTCCTAAGCTGTAAAGTCGATAACAAGCGAGATATTAGCCATTTTGTCCTGTGACCTTGAAAATGAGGTCAAAGGTCAAATTCAAGGTCATCAGAATATCCAGCATATATGATTTCCTATATGTCCACAATTGATTCCTAAGCTGTAAAGTCAATAATAAGCGAGATATAAGCCATTTTGTGCTCTGACCTTGAAATTGAGGTCAGAGGTCAAATTCAAGGTCACGAGAATATTCAGCATATGTCATTTCCTATATGTCCACAATTAATTCCTAGTGTCTAATCTCAATATTAAGTGAGATATTTGGCATAATGTGTCCCATTATAAAGCATAGGAGAATTTAACATTGAAAAGTCCCATTTGGGCCGAGTTTGGGCCAAAATGGCCCACTTCGAGCGATTCAAGCACAACGAAACTTATACACATCATAGGAGTACATATGAGGAGTGTTATGTATCAAAAAGAGAAAAGTTACTGAACAGATTTTGAGAAAATGGCCGCCAAAGTCCAAAATCAGGCATTTTTCGTCGAAAACGGCCGCCATTTTGAAAAAAATGCGAAAATCAAAAAACTAAAAAATACCTCCTTCTTGAATTATTTTTGAGCATTTTTGTGCAAAATTTCAGAAAAATTCGCCTGTAAACAAAAAAGATAAAAATGTGGACGACGGACGCAACGCCATGCCAATAGGTTATCGGACCATAGGTCCGGTACGACCCAAGATACCCCTAGCCTAGTTTGTCTAGTGCCACGAGGTCGAAATTGAGCTCCGTTTCACTCTACGACGCACGGTTTCCGAGATATGCATGAAAGCCTCAAGCATGAATCAGCAAAAATTCTTCCGAGCTCTAGGTCAAAGGTCGTTCGACGGATTGATCCCAAAATCAATAGGGTTCTTCCCGGGTGGTATATGAACTCCCATGCATAGAATACTTGCCATTGCATGAATACTTTTTGAGTTATCGCTCGGAAACCAAGTCTCAAAATCAACCTTGATTTCATCCTCACGGACCTCACGGACCCCGGAGCCGCCTCCAAAACAATAGGGGTCTTCCATGTAATATTTCTGACCAGTGGTGCAAATTTGGACAAGATCCGTTCAGGCGTTCCCGAGTTATTGATCGGAAACCAAACGGCGGAAAGTGAAAAAAAAAAAAAAAAAAAAAAAAACCATAACATAAGGACATTCCGGCCCGAAATGCCCTAATAAACCTGAAGGGGTATGTGGTAACCCGCATGCGCTTGCTCACAGACGTGTGTTCTTGTTCATTAAACATACTTATCTCGTAGACTACTCCACCACCTTATAATTTTATAAAATAAACCAATACCGTATTGGTCCTAATAGTGGCACGTGCACTAATAGTAGAGCGCCCCCCTGTTTTCCCCCAAAATATTCGATTTTTGTAACCTTGTAATTTACTTCATATCTTTCTAATAAAATCTCGGAGTGTTCCAATCCACATATTTATGTTGTTTGAATTACAATAAAGATGATTGAAAGATATAGGTACCTTATTCAGTGATTTTCTTAAATTTGACCTCATTTTTGCACGCGCTGCTGTAGGAAGTCTTGCTTTGGCTCGCTGTGCTACTATTAGGACCAATACGGTAAATTTGTTTTGAACTCGATGCGTTGACCTATCAAATAAATTCATTGAAGGTCAAATTCAAGGTCACCGAACGATCACCTACATGTACGTGTATGTGACTATATGCTCATAACCTAATTTCGGGTCAAGGTCAAAGTTCATCCATAATACCCTCTAGACATGTTTGTCTAGGGCGACGAGTCCGAAAATAACGTCCGTTTCGCTCTACGAAGCACCGTTTCCGAGATATCGACGAAAATGAAAAATGCCGACTCGGCAAAAAAATTCAAGGTCAAGGTCAAAGTTCATCCATAATAGCCCTCAGACATGTTTGTCTAGGGCGACGAGTCCGAAAATAACGTCCGTTTCGCTCTACGACACACCGTTTCCGAGATATCGACGAAAACGAAAAATGCCGACTCGGCAAAAAAAAATTGGGTCAAGGTCAATCTTCATCCATAATACCCCTTAGACATGTTTGTCTAGGGCGACAAGTCCGAAAATAACGTCCGTTTCGCTCTACGACACACCGTTTCCGAGATATCGACGAAAACGAAAAATGCCGACTCGGCAAAAAAAATTCGGGTCAAGGTCAAAGTTCATCCATAATACCCCTTAGACATGTTTGTCTAGGGCGACGAGTCCGAAAATAACGTCCGTTTCGCTCTACGACGCACCGTTTCCGAGATATGCAGGATGCCTCATGGATGACTCAGCAAAAAATTATTTTGACCTCTAGGTCAAAGGTCGTTTGACGTATCGATCCCAAAATCAATAGGGTTCTTCCCTGTTGATATATAAACCTCCGTGCAAAATTCTGCAACTATTGCCTGAATATTTTTCGAGTTATCGTCCGGAAACCAAGTTTCAAGATCAGCCTCGATTTCATCCTCAAGGACCTCACGGACCTCGGAGCCGGATCAAAAAAAAACTAGACGTCAAGGCCTAAAGATGCCTTGGAGGCATTTCGGTGTGATGAATAATTTATAATACTAGATATCGACGAAAATGAAAAATGTCGACAAATTTCGGGTCAAGGTCAAAGTTCATCCATAATACCCGCTAGACATGTTTGTCTAGGGCGACGAGTCCGAAAATACCATCCGTTTCGCTCTACGACGCACCGTTTCCGAGATATCGACGAAAACTAAAACTGCCGACTCGGCAAAAAAATTTCGGGTCAAGGTCAAAGTTAATCCATAATACCCCTTAGACATGTTAGACTAGGGCGACGAGTCTGAAAGTAACGTCCGTTTCGCTCTACGATGCACCGTTTCCGAGATATCGACGAAAACGAAAAATGCCGACTCCTCACAGACCTCACGGACCCCGGAGCCGCCTCCAAAACAATAGGGGTCTTCCATGTAATATTTCAGACCAGTGGTGTAAATTTGGACAAGATCCGTTCAGGCGTTCCGGAGTTATTGATCGGAAACCAAAACGGCGGAAAGTAAAAAAAAAAGAAGAAAAAAAAAAAAAAAAAAAAACCAGACAAAACCATAAGGGCATTTCGGGCCGAAATGCCCTAACAAGGGCTCAAGATATTTATTTCACAACCATGAACAGAAATGACACATACCGATCATAAGATGTCAAACGAAATCACAAGTGTCAATTACACTCACCGTAATTAGGCAATCAACATCACAACTTTTTTGACAGTTTGCAATTGACTGCAGACATGGCTGCGATTGACACGAACTGACGAAGTCATGATTGCGTGAAATCAGCCAAGCACATGACATGGAACCGATGATCTTACGATCAAAAATTTTTTGCTGTCCTTCTTGATTTTGATTTTTTTTTCAATCACAAGCACATGTGCGTATATTCGAAATATACGCACACCTTCGACTATACGCACATGCGACTGTATGCGCGCGAATACGGTATTAGCCATTTTGTTTCGTCACCTTGAAAATCAGGTGAAAGGAAACTTGAAAATAAGGTCATTGGTCAAGTCGAGGTCACGAGAATATTCAGCATATATCATTTGGAGTTTGACCACAATTGATTCCTAAGCTGTAAAGTTGATAATAAGTGATATATTAGTCATTTTGTCCTGTGCCCTTGAAATTTAGGTCAAAGGTCAAATTGAAGGTCATGAGAATAATCTGTATATATAATTTCCTATATGTTCATAATTGATTCCTAAGCCGTAAAGTCGATCAGAAGCGAGATATTAGCCATTTTGTCCTGTGACCTTGAAACTTCAGTCAAAGGTCAAATTCTAGGTCATGACAATATTCAGAATATAACATTTCCTATATATTCACAATTGATTCCTAAGCTGTAAAGTCAATAAGAAACGAGATATTAGCCATTTTGTGCTCTTGACCTTGAAAATGAGGTCAGATGTCAAATTCAAGGTCACGAGAATATTCAGCATATATTATTTCCTATATGTCCACAATTGATTCCTAAGCTATAAAATCGATAAAAAGTCAGATATTAGCCATTTTGTCCTGTGACCTTGAAAATGAGGTCAAAGGTCAACTTCAAGGTCATGACAATAATCTGCATATATCACTTCCTATATGTTCATAATTGATTCCTAAGCTGTAAAGTCGATAACAAGCGAGATATTAGCCATTTTGTCCTGTGACCTTGAAAATGAGGTCAAAGGTCAAATTCAAGGTCATCAGAATATCCAGCATATATGATTTCCTATATGTCCACAATTGATTCCTAAGCTGTAAAGTCAATAATAAGCGAGATATAAGCCATTTTGTGCTCTGACCTTGAAATTGAGGTCAGAGGTCAAATTCAAGGTCACGAGAATATTCAGCATATGTCATTTCCTATATGTCCACAATTAATTCCTAGTGTCTAATCTCAATATTAAGTGAGATATTTGGCATAATGTGTCCCATTATAAAGCATAGGAGAATTTAACATTGAAAAGTCCCATTTGGGCCAAAATGGCCCACTTCGAGCGATTCAAGCACAACGAAACTTATACACATCATAGGAGTACATATGAGGAGTGTTATGTATCAAAAAGAAAAAAGTTACTGAACAGATTTTGAGAAAATGGCCGCCAAAGTCCAAAATCAGGCATTTTTCGTCGAAAACGGCCGCCATTTTGAAAAAAATGCGAAAATCAAAAAACTAAAAATTAGCCCAAAGGCTAAGATAGGTTACCGGACAATTTTGGTTTGGCCATGGCAGCATTGGCAGGTAACAGACCTTGAGATTTACCAATCAAGGTTCGCAGTGTAAACATATGACCTTGGGATTTACCAATCAAGGTCATCCGTATGAACTTCGATGTAACCATTACATGTATGTGTGCGGCATTTGATATTCTATATGTTGGGTGGAATCGTTTAGGCCGCTCAGGTCAATTTACACATTCCAAGTCAGACATTTGGCACTCAAGGTCATCTGACGTCAAGTTCAAGGTCATCATTAGTTGTGCCATATATGTCTTCCTATATGTTCATAATGCAAACATGAGCTCTATCTGCAAGCATTTCATCTACAAAGGCAAATCTGGGCATTTTTTGACCCCAAAATGGCTGTTTTGACCTTTCAAGGTCATCCAAGGTCAAATTCAAGGTCACCACACAAGTCGCCATATATGACTTCCCATTTGAAAGTGCCAATTTCTAAGCTCTATCTTCAAGCGTTCTATGAGTACAGTCCGGACAGCTCCCATTATGAAGGGAAAAAGTACCGAAAATTTTCCAAGTCCAAAATTTTTTTCAAAGGGGAAAAATTTTTTTTTGCCCTAGAAATGGCCCAAAATGGATAGTAATGCGATTTGGGGCGAAAAAAATTTTTTTCGCCGACCCGCCAAAAATTCAAAATGGCCGCCACACGGAAACCGGCAGATTTAGGGCAACCAAACTTTTACATATCACAGAGGTATATGAGGGGAATCTTTTGAAACCAAAAACTCAAAACTGATCAGACAGTTTTTGAGAAAATGGCCGTCAAAGTCCAAAATTTAGCGTTTTTCGACAAAAACGGCCGCCATTTTGAAAAAAATGCGAAAATCAAAAAACAAAAAAATACCTCCTTCTCAAAATATTTTTAGGCATTTTTGTGCAAAATTTCAGAAAGATTCGATCGTTAACTTTAAAGATAAAAATGTTAACGCCGGACGGACGGACGGACGGACGGACGGACGGACGGACGGACGGACGACGGACGCAACGCCATGCCAATAGGTTATCGGACCAAAGGTCCGGTAACCTAAAAATACCTCCTTCTTGAATTATTTTTGAGCATTTTTGTGCAAAATTTCAGAAAAATTCGCCTGTAAACAAAAAAGATAAAAATGTGGACGACGGACGCAACGCCATGCCAATAGGTTATCGGACCATAGGTCCGGTACGACCCAAGATACCCCTAGCCTAGTTTGTCTAGTGCCACGAGGTCGAAATTGAGCTCCGTTTCACTCTACGACGCACGGTTTCCGAGATATGCATGAAAGCCTCAAGCATGAATCAGCAAAAATTCTTCCGAGCTCTAGGTCAAAGGTCGTTCGACGGATTGATCCCAAAATCAATAGGGTTCTTCCCGGGTGGTATATGAACTCCCATGCATAGAATACTTGCCATTGCATGAATACTTTTTGAGTTATCGCTCGGAAACCAAGTCTCAAAATCAACCTTGATTTCATCCTCACGGACCTCACGGACCCCGGAGCCGCCTCCAAAACAATAGGGGTCTTCCATGTAATATTTCTGACCAGTGGTGCAAATTTGGACAAGATCCGTTCAGGCGTTCCCGAGTTATTGATCGGAAACCAAACGGCGGAAAGTGAAAAAAAAAAAAAAAAAAAAAAAAAAAAACCATAACATAAGGACATTCCGGCCCGAAATGCCCTAATAAACCTGAAGGGGTATGTGGTAACCCGCATGCGCTTGCTCACAGACGTGTGTTCTTGTTCATTAAACATACTTATCTCGTAGACTACTCCACCACCTTATAATTTTATAAAATAAACCAATACCGTATTGGTCCTAATAGTGGCACGTGCACTAATAGTAGAGTGCCCCCCTGTTTTCCCCCAAAATATTCGATTTTTGTAACCTTGTAATTTACTTCATATCTTTCTAATAAAATCTCGGAGTGTTCCAATCCACATATTTATGTTGTTTGAATTACAATAAAGATGATTGAAAGATATAGGTACCTTATTCAGTGATTTTCTTAAATTTGACCTCATTTTTGCACGCGCTGCTGTAGGAAGTCTTGCTTTGGCTCGCTGTGCTACTATTAGGACCAATACGGTAAATTTGTTTTAAACTCGATGCGTTGACCTATCAAATAAATTGATTGAAGGTCAAATTCAAGGTCACCGAACGATCACCTACATGTACGTGTATGTGACTATATGCTCATAACCTAATTTCGGGTCAAGGTCAAAGTTCATCCATAATACCCTCTAGACATGTTTGTCTAGGGCGACGAGTCCGAAAATAACGTCCGTTTCGCTCTACGAAGCACCGTTTCCGAGATATCGACGAAAATGAAAAATGCCGACTCGGCAAAAAAATTCAAGGTCAAGGTCAAAGTTCATCCATAATAGCCCTCAGACATGTTTGTCTAGGGCGACGAGTCCGAAAATAACGTCCGTTTCGCTCTACGACACACCGTTTCCGAGATATCGACGAAAACGAAAAATGCCGACTCGGCAAAAAAAAATTGGGTCAAGGTCAATCTTCATCCATAATACCCCTTAGACATGTTTGTCTAGGGCGACAAGTCCGAAAATAACGTCCGTTTCGCTCTACGACACACCGTTTCCGAGATATCGACGAAAACGAAAAATGCCGACTCGGCAAAAAAATTTCGGGTCAAGGTCAAAGTTCATCCATAATACCCCTTAGACATGTTTGTCTAGGGCGACGAGTCCGAAAATAACGTCCGTTTCGCTCTACGACGCACCGTTTCCGAGATATGCAGGATGCCTCATGGATGACTCAGCAAAAAATTATTTTGACCTCTAGGTCAAAGGTCGTTTGACGTATCGATCCCAAAATCAATAGGGTTCTTCCCTGTTGATATATAAACCTCCGTGCAAAATTCTGCAACTATTGCCTGAATATTTTTCGAGTTATCGTCCGGAAACCAAGTTTCAAGATCAGCCTCGATTTCATCCTCAAGGACCTCACGGACCTCGGAGCCGGATCAAAAAAAAACTAGACGTCAAGGCCTAAAGATGCCTTGGAGGCATTTCGGTGTGATGAATAATTTATAATACTAGATATCGACGAAAATGAAAAATGTCGACAAATTTCGGGTCAAGGTCAAAGTTCATCCATAATACCCGCTAGACATGTTTGTCTAGGGCGACGAGTCCGAAAATACCATCCGTTTCGCTCTACGACGCACCGTTTCCGAGATATCGACGAAAACTAAAACTGCCGACTCGGCAAAAAAATTTCGGGTCAAGGTCAAAGTTAATCCATAATACCCCTTAGACATGTTTGTCTAGGGCGACGAGTCTGAAAGTAACGTCCGTTTCGCTCTACGACGCACCGTTTCCGAGATATCGACGAAAACGAAAAATGCCGACTCGGCAAAAAAATTTCGGGTCAAGGTCAAAGTTCATCAATAATTCCCCTTAGACATGTTTGTCTGGTGCGACGAGTCCGAAAATAACGTCCGTTTCGCTCTACGACGCACCGTTTCCGAGATATCGACGAAAACGAAAAATGCCGACTCGGCAAAAAAATTTCGGGTCAAGCTCAAAGTTCATCAATAATTCCCCTTAGACATGTTTGTCTAGTGCGACGAGTCCGAAAATAACGTCCGTTTCGCTCTACGACGCACCGTTTCCGAGATATCGACGAAAACGAAAAATGCCGACTCGGCAAAAAAATTTCGAGTCAAGGTCAAAGTTCATCCATAATACCCCTTAGACATGTTTGTCTAGTGCGACGAGTCCGAAAATAACGTCCGTTTCGCTCTACGACGCACCGTGCGACGAGTCCGAAAATAACGTCCGTTTCGCTCTACGACGCACCGTTTCCGAGATATCGACGAAAACGAAAAATGCCGACTCGGCAAAAAAATTTCGGGTCAAGGTCAAAGTTCATCCATAATACCCCTTAGACATGTTTGTCTAGTGCGACGAGTCCGAAAATAACGTCCGTTTCGCTCTACGACGCACCGTTTCCGAGATAACGACGAAAACGAAAAATGCCGACTCGGCAAAAAAATTTCGGGTCAAGGTCAAAGTTCATCAATAATACCCCTTAGACATGTTTGTCTAGTGCGACGAGTCCAAAAATAACGTCCGTTTCGCTCTACGACGCACCGTTTCCGAGATATCGACGAAAACGAAAAATGCCGACTCGGCAAAAAAATTTCGGGTCAAGGTCAAAGTTCATCAATAATTCCCCGTAGACATGTTTGTCTAGTGCGACGAGTCCGAAAATAACGTCCGTTTCGCTCTACGACGCACCGTTTCCGAGATATCGACGAAAACGAAAAATGCCGACTCGGCAAAAAAATTTCGGGTCAAGGTCAAAGTTCATCCATAATACCCCTTAGACATGTTTGTCTAGTGCGACGAGTCCGAAAATAACGTCCGTTTCGCTCTACGACGCACCAAAAAATTTTGGGTCAAGGTCAAAGTTCATCCATAATACCCCTTAGACATGTTTGTCTAGGGCGACGAGTCCGAAAATAACGTCCGTTTCGCTCTACGACGCACCGTTTCTGAGATATGCAGGATGAATCAAGGATGACTCAGCAAAAAATTATTTCGACCTCTAGGTCAAAGGTCGTTTGAGGTATCGATCCCAAAATCAATAGGGTTCTTCCCTGGTGATATATAAACCTCCGTGCAAAATTCTGCAACTATTGCCTGAATATTTTTTGAGTTATCGTCCGGAAACCAAGTTCCTCGATTTCATCCTCACGGACCTCGGAGCCGGATCAAAAAAAAAAGTACACCCTAGAGATGTTTGTCTAGGGCGACGAGTCCGAAAATAACGTCCGTTTCGCTCTACGACGCACGGTTTCCGAGATATGCAGGAAGCCTCAAAGATGAATCAGCAAATAATTATTTTGACCTCTAGGTCAAAGGTCGTTTGACGGATCGATCCCAAAATCAATAGGGTTCTTCCCTGGTGGCATATGAACCTCCATGCAGAGTTCTGCAACTATTGCATAAATATTTTTCCAGTTATCGTCCGGAAACCAAGTCTTAAAATTAGCCTTGATTTCATCCTCACGGACCTCACGGACCTCCGATCCGGCTCAAAAAGAATAGGGTTCTTCCTCATATCATTTCTGACTTGCGGTGAAAATTTGACAAGGATCCGTCAAGGCAATCTAAAGTTATCGTCCAGAAACCAAAAGTGGCGGAAGAAGAAAAAAAGAAAAAAAAAAAAAAAAAAATTCTGCTAAAACCATAAAGGCATTTCTGCCGAAATGCCTTAATAATACACCCTAGAGATGTTTGTCTAGGGCGACGAGTCCGAAAATAACGTCCGTTTCGCTCTACGATGCACGGTTTCTGAGATATGCAGGAAGCCTCAAGGATGAATCAGCAAAAAATTATTTCGACCTCTAGGTCAAAGGTCGTTTGACGGATCGATCCCAAAATCAATAGGGTTCTTCCCTGGTGGCATATGAACCTCCATGCAGAGTTCTGCAACTATTGCGTAAATATTTTTCCAGTTATCGTCCGGAAACCAAGTCTCAAAATTAGCCTTGATTTCATCCTCACGGACCTCACGGACCTCGGATCCGGCTCAAAAAGAATAGGGTTCTTCCACATATCATTTCTGACTTGTGGTGAAAATTTGACGAGGATCCGTCAAGGCAATCTAAAGTTATCGTCCGGAAACCAAAAGTGGCGGAAGAAGAAAAAAAAGAAAAAAGAAAAAAAAAAAAAAAAAAATTCTGCTAAAACCATAAAGGCATTTCTGCCGAAATGCCTTAATTAGAGAGGAAGATAATTAATAGATATCCAGCAAAATGCCATGAAGTGGATTTTCGGAATTTTTGTTTTGGACTACATATTGGGCCTCTCGAGCGAGGATTTAATCTTTATATAACTATGACTTGAAAGGTCCTGCTTGTGCGAAATTAGAAGACTATTGACCAAATGTTGAGAAAACGACCATCAAAGTTCAACATTGGCCATTTTGTCGAAATATGAAAAAAACTTCCTCTAAAGATTTGACTGTAAACTTGGACGATGACGCACAAAAAAGACGGATGCAACACCATGTCAATAAATTATGGGCCATAGGTTCGGTAACCTGAAAACTACATGTAGATATTAGCGGGTTAACTGGGTATTGGTCAAATTGCCCCCCACTTTGACTACAGGTAGGCCTACCGATCACCCCAGTATTAATTGTAAAGATTTTACTGATTTTGCCAGTCATTCATCACAATATCAGATAATCTGACTAATTAAAGGGCACATTTCTGTCCCCGTGCTGCCCCCGCTGCCCCCTTGATTCCGGCGCCCCTGGTTCCATGTACGTGCTCATTGTTTTTCCGATGACATGCGCCTATATGTGAATATTGGTTTTCGGCTGGAAAAATATAAAGTGTCTCACCTATAGGCGCATGCGCCTATATTCGAATATAGGCGCATATTCACTTATAGGCGCATGCGCCTATATGCGGATAAATACGGTAATAACTAAGCAGGTGATATTAATGGTGGTCTCCCGGACAAACTGAAAATATGTGATAGGCCAACTAGAACTCGTACTGTCAACTCGATCTGTTAACTCGATCTGACACATTCCCCACACTTCGTTCGCGCGATACAATTACAATGCTTCCCCCTGCTGAATGAGTGTATGACATGCTCCATTGTTATCAAAGATTTTCTATACCAAGATAGCCAACTCACGTTATAACGTATTGCGACATAATGACGTAAACGCCATCTAGCGGGGTCTCTGTAACGGACACTGAATGGAATCTAGAATTCTAGATTGATATCTAATTACCCAACAATAGGTGTACGTATGAGTATCTGAACTATTTCATTTACCAGATGGGAAGTTTCTACTGGTAAATGTGGCGTGCCAGGACTATCTGTGTTTTGTCGGTTTCACGATCAAGCGAATATCACGAAAAATCACAACAGAACTTGACGCTACACTCGAGAATTGTCATTATGATAATAGCAGACATGTACAGTCAATGCTCTGTTTGTCAAGGCCTAATGTTATCACCCGGTGTAGGCTTCTTGCAATACAACATGGCAAAATTGTCTGCAACCGCTGGTTCATTTCCGATATCAAATGGGAACTTTCGAGTTTTATTTGTTCAATGTGCCTACAAATAGGCTACAACTCCATTTCAATTCCAATAAAATGACACTCTGAAATATTTACCATATCAATATCTGGTATTTTTAAACTATCGGAACGATAACTGCGTATCATTAAATGCAGTTATGACACCTGGAATGCCATTTATAGGGTTTTTGTGAACATTACAGATTTATAAATTGTTTTACCATTTTTCAAATACCAGTAGGCCCAGGCCTATGTGAACAGAAGTGAATTGCATGTTAAAACAATTTACTGAGTAACACAATGAACTGAATGATTTTAATAGAATTATCATCGCTGTGAAAAAATATGGAACGGGATATATCATGACTGTACATCATTTGAACACGTTCATTCATTCATACAGTAGGCCTACCATTCGACATAACTATGAAGTCAAGCCAGATTCCAGGCTATATATTACTTATAAATACGAGTGTCGCACTATATATCTTTTGGTTAGCATATATGTGCACGCTCCTATTCACGCACGCAAGCACATGAACTTACAAATATGAATAAAATAGTGTTGTATCATTAAATTTCCATTCATACACTATAGGCCTATGCTGTCTCTTATATTCATTTAGCCAGTCAGCATGCTACTCAGTATATTCAAACCATATTCAAGAAGCAAAAAGCTTTCCGAGTGTAGGTTATGTAATGATGCAGGTTTAGGTTGGCAAATAGGCGTGCAGGTTTAGGTTGGTAAATCGGCGACTTTTGTTCTGAATGTTCAGGGCAAGCAACTGCTGGGATGCCGTCACTAGGCCTATTTCGGATTAACTCATAGGGAAGGTTTTTTTTTCTCATAATAGGCCTACGCCAGCCATGTTCGATTCGCTCCTTCACGTTTCCGAATCTGCTTTCCATCCATGTGTTCAGTCAAAGCCACGACAGATTCACTCACTTAAACCCTTCTTGACGACAATGTACTGTTTGTTATCAATGAACACAAAATCATTAGCGTTTCCAGTTGTCACCGATCTAGTGTGCGTGAATTGCACGTTCATAGTTGGAGGATTCACAGTTCGATGGTGCCGTGATTTGTCAAGTATCCATGCAGCGACATAGAAGATATAGTTCTGCTTATTATCACTAAATTCAGCCACGGACTGAATGCCAGCAAGCTCAGAGCTTTATCGTCTGATATTGGACTGTTGAGGAGTAAGCTATCCCTGTATCACCGTGTACATGGTGTACATGTCACCGACTTTCAAGACGAACTCGTCAACATCTTGGACACAGTTCGTGTATGTCCGATGCGAAAAAGGGCGTCGACTAACGTGACCGACTGGACGCGGCACAAAACTGCGTTGCAATAGGTTTTGCGATTTTACCTAAATGTTGATATGTTATTCTGGGCAATTTGTGTATTATTTTAGAGTGAAAAAAAGAAAACAGAAAGCCGCCGTGGATCTTGAGGAAATGTTGGGATTTTTCTTTCTCCGCCACCCCAGCAAAATAGTACTTCAAGACAAACGAAAACAAGTGTCAGTATCGGATAACAGTAGCACCGCCATATCAGCTTCACTTGAAAACCAACAATATCCGAATACACCCGTGTGCTAATCTATATTTATTGTTGTCATACATACAGTATTGAAAACGTGTTCCATCCTACAATTTGTCAGAAATATATCTACAAGTTTCAGGCACAAGATAATTATACCAACGAAATATGACGTTTCACCTCTGACTTTCGATATAAGTACAAAAGGTACTTCGCCACATTTCTAACAAATAGAATTTATTAATATTTCACAGATTCTTATTTATCCTCATCCTTGTTAAGAAAATCAAATAAAAAGTGGGGGTCGTCGCGTTGGTTTTGTCACAATCATGGACTGAAACAAGTACGTTCGGGCATCGGTTTCATAGTTTTTCGTTGACATTGCCGCGACATTTTGAAACGAAGTCTCACGATGAGAGGGCACAAACAAATTGTTGCAACACGCCCATTCGTGGACGAACTGACTAAAAAATTCGCCAGCATGTTCAGGAGAGTATATAGATGACACTGTCATAATAAAATATATGGTTAAGTTGAAAAATTCTGCACAAACAATGCCCTCACATGGTCCCTATTCCGTCACGCTGGATTTATCATGCAATAATCGGATAATATTTCCAGATGGTTGATGAATTATCACGCACAGGTGAAAATGTGTTCATCAGATTTCTTTCCAAATTTTTATGGTTATCACGGGATATGTGTAGATTGAAATCGTTGATTAAAAAATAAGGGTCGTCGAGTTGGATTTGTTGCAAAACACATCTGAACGAAAATTAGCTAGCCTTCGAAATCCGCAATATTATTCACTTCAAAATGAATTAACAGCCCCAGAAAAAAAATCCATACGGTAGAAACTTCCAAAATTTAGTCTACATGTCTAATGGATTGTACACATGGAATAAATGAAATAAAAAGTGGGGGTCAATGTGGTAGAATTTTCGCAATCTGCATTTGATTGCTGCATGTCGGGCTAGAAATCGTGCGCCCATTTGCCACCAAAACGTCATTTTTACAGAGACTCCGTCGTGTGGCGCCACTGTTCAATTGGTCGCACGTAATGACGTGAGTTGGCTATCTTGGTATGGAAAATCTTTGATGTTATGACGGAAAGGCTCGTATGTCCCTTATTATCGCCCACAGACGCGCATACATATTGCAATCTGGTGGATTAAGAAATGCAGATGTTCTATGTGAGACATGCATACTGTAATGCCCTAGGGTATACCTTCTGTTTGCTCTAATGACATCGCTTATTGTCTCAACCTG
Organism: Terebella lapidaria; assembly: GCA_949152475.1. Lineage (NCBI taxonomy): Eukaryota > Metazoa > Annelida > Polychaeta > Terebellida > Terebellidae > Terebella > Terebella lapidaria. The sequence continues at coordinate 33,447,578 of OX424564.1, read as the reverse complement.
GCCAGAATATGAGATCTAGCAAAATTTGAGTAAATTAATAATATTTGACAGGAACCTTCGTGTCTTATAAATTTCGAAAATTCTTGGAAACCGGTGTTTTGTTTGTTTTTTCAGGGCGGAGCCTAACGTCTGTAGTTGCATTACAACCCTGGAAGGGCACCGATCATATCACGGGCGTAGAACTGTTTCGCTATGAATGCCCTACGCGATGTTTAATGATACACCCTACGCGGTGTTGATTCCCTTTACCGACTAACAAACTAGACGAACATATGCTCACGAACCAAAACTTCAGCAAAAGTGAGTTTTAGTAAAAAAAAAAAACCTTCATACAGCAGTCGGTTGCTTACCATGGTGCAGTGTTGATGATATATGTGCAGAAAATGAGGGCTGTTTGTTTCTGAACAGCGATGATAATATATTTACTCAGCAATATTGGAAATTTGTCACTTCTGTAATGTGTTAAAGTCAAAGATCAAAATACAAGCATCATATTTGTGTTTCATGAATCATGTGATGTATATATTGCGATTTATATGTCGGAACCATGGTAAAATTTTCGTTGCACCTGATACCCTTTACTGAACATTGTCACACACGAAGCTTCCCTTGTCGCATGGTGCCGCTACCCCTTACACACTGCGCCATCATAATAGGTTTAAAGCAAATTCAGTTTAGAAGCACTTTCACTTTTATTACATATCGGGTACTTTCTATTCCAGGTTCTATGTTGTTCTTGGTATTCAAATGAATCATACTTATTATCATTCATCAGATGGAATTCTTGCCAGTGGTCCCTGTAATTGGAGGCGGAGAAGCCCCTGCAGTGTCAAGAGAAGGATGTTCAGCAACGTTGAAATATTTTTATTCTGCAAAGATTGGTTGGATTGCATTGTAAATGAAAACGCAATCCTTTGTGTATGGTATCAAATGCATTGGAGAGGTCCAGAAACACACCTATGGTATTCATTCTATGTTCAATTGACTGGACAGTATAATCTACGAATTCGTTAACAGCATGAGATGTAGAATGTTTAGGACGAAGGCTATGGTAGAATACATATTCGGAGCAAAGGAAGGTATAGAGCCTTTCATGAACGATTTTTTCAAGTATTTTAGATGCGGTTGGTAAGAGAGAAATAGGACGGTCGTTATTTAGTATATCTTTTTCTTTGGACTTATAGATAGGAATAACATATAAAATATAGTAGTAGTTGTTGTTGACATAGAAGACAGACAGTGTTTGAGTAAATTGAGCTGAAGTATTACCATCTGAGTTGGACCTTAACTGGACTGCGATCTGAATTGTCATCTGATTGGATTATTGGGACATTGAAGAATCTGAAGTTGAGGTTTCTTTGCTGCTACAGATTAATTTATTGAACTGTGGCTGATTCTCCATTGGATATTAAGGGCCACGTGTATATTGTGGATTAGTTTCTCATCGCGAACATCATCGCATCGCAGGGTATCATTCGCCGAATTAACTGAGAACTGGGAATTACCTGAGAATTGGGAATTGACTGAGAACTGGGACATTCTTCAGTCATCACGGTGTGGACTAAAACAGGTCAGTTCATATTGCGATTTATTATACGACGTTGGTGCTTAACGTACATTACGCTGATTGGTCGAAACGTTCTCACATAAGCCCCCATAAATTAACGTATTTCTGCAGGTCACCCGCGGAATTTTATACAAATGTTTGGACCCTCGTGCAGCTCAATATAGATATTAGCATTGGTCGCTTTAAACATATACATACACTACTCAGAGAATGTTAGGGTTATTTCAATAATATCCACCAATTGAAGACGTTGTATAAAACCTGACATTTTGCATGAAATATACTAGTATTCCATTTTCTCAATATGTTTACTGCTCAGCTTTCAGTGGGTCAAACTGAGGTCTATTGGCCAACGATTTGTTGAGTTTTTTTCCACCTGGCCAAGTTTCGTTCATTTTTGTGTGTGTACATAAATTGATTTTGACACGAAATGTTTCAACCAAAGACCTTGCTAGGGATTATTTTCTGTTTCTGCCAACTCGGTCTGGTTTGTTTTGGCGTCAGACACCATGTTCTACCCACTGACGTGACAAAGGCAGTCTGGATACTGCAGGATGGCAGATGTCATGAGAGGTGGCTAACAAACTTGGAGTTGAATGTTAAATGTTGAATCCAGATTGTGGGTTAGATACCAGAATCATTGGTGTTAAGATGTCAGACCACGCATAGGGTGATCCAATGGCACTCACACCACAACTGGAACAGTTTGGTGCTGACTACTAATCGTCATCGTCTTGAAACTGCCAGATCTCTTTGAAATCCTCTTCACACTACCACCAGTGTTCGTGTAAGTAACCAAACTTCGCAAAAATATCTTCATTCCGATGGGGCTTGGATGCCCGACGACCAGATGTTGTACCCCCGGCTTTCCCCCAGGCATCATACGGCCTGTCTTCAGACCGCACAGGATCGTGTCATTTGGAGCATCGTCAATATATTGGGTCAATGTTTGTTCTCAGATGAATCCAGAATTTGTGTGTCCACCAATGACAGACATTGAAGGGTATGGAGATCACGTAAACTCGTGACGTAAAGAACATGATGAAAATTCCAAGGTGTTCCCAATTGTGGAACATGGTTTGGTGGAGAGCCCATAATGGTCTGAGCAGGAATAAGCGTTGATAGTCGCACGGACCTTGTGGCTGAAATTTAACACTGGGGACTTTGTGGTGTTTTACAAAGGCGTAGTGACAGCCATTATTTACATAGATTATATCAGTCTGCCTGTAGTTCAACCATATGTTGGAACAATTGGTTTCAACTTCATTTTCATGGATGATAATGCGATTGGCCAATACACGTTAAGTAATACGCTCTGATTGAGCTGACCACAATAAAAGATAATTATACTAATTCGATATATTATACCTCATGTAAGAATCACGCTGTGTGATTGATCAATACGCGTGAAATAAGACGCTCTCCTGGAGCTGACAGCAATAAACGATATATTAACCAGTTGGTAATTTGATATACATGTACTAATGTAAAGTTTGGCGTAGGTATAATTACTTTAAAACTATAACCAGGTAAACAGTCCGCCGAACAAGTCCGGCCATCATACATTACTCAGACATTGCAACATCATTGTAATGTAGCCCGCTGTGACATGGGCGTGGGGCCCGGAACGCGCACACTTGGGCGTGTTGCTGGCCGGCCTCCCCGACGGCACTGCCTGGGGATAGAACCCCCTGACAGCCCGACGGTCTGCCAGAGCCTGTGTCGCACCATCCCAGGGCAAGAGACTAACGTTCCAGGGGGTGTGCGCCCCCAGATCTAAGTAGCCACCCAATCCCCCCACCCTCCTGGGCCCCCAATTGGAAATTGCCCTCGGGTCCTCGCAGACCCGCTTTAGCCAGAAAAAGGGATGTGGAGCACTTGACCGTGCTCGCCGTCATCCTCTCGCCTTGACAGCTCTGAGACAACTCCTAGTAAGCAAGACGGGCTGCCAGCTTAAATACAGCTGACAGCTCAAGAGAGCAAGGGCTGACGTCAGATCATTGTTACAGTATAGTGGATCGATATAAGACATTGCGTCACTAAGCGACGCACGAGCTTCGAACACGAAGCGGCCAAAACAGGTGAGGTATGGTGTACGATAACGGCCGAAACTCCTATTGCCATCTTTGGGCGAAATCCCCACACTAACCAGCAGCACCATCAGTCAATAATGTTCTATCAAAAATTCGCTATAATATATAACCATGTATGTATATTGGTACCGCGGATTATTCCCCTCATGAGACATTACCACCCTAGGCTTACACCTCGGGCAGCGATATCTCCCTCAGGGAATGATCCCCTGTACCAATATTATATATATACACAGGGTAGTAATTACAAAATTATTTTGTGACTTGTATATGTTGATATAATACTGTACCTGGTTTCTCTTGGTGTTTTTAAGTTAGTGAAGTGTTTTAATGTAATAAAATTTCCAAGTTGTGAATTCTTAGGCCAAAAAAAAAAGTCTTTTGGTTCTCATCATGGTGCTCTTGGAAAATTGGTGCTATGGTGCTGATTTTTTTTTTTTTTTTTTTTTTTTTAACGCGGGGCGATGAAAATTTTGAAAGGCGCGATCGACTCAAGTTATTACTTATAAAACGCTTACAAATCATACTCAGGTTTTAAAACTGAAATTTCTAAAATTTCTATATACAGTATATTTCAGAACATCTTCCAAATGAGACAAGTAAATAAAAGTGAATAGTACTGACAAATGAAATGCTATACGAATGCTATTTTATGTAAAATTACGCCTACTCAACATAAACATGTATGTAAATCTTGATATGTAATGATACAGAAGTATACACAGATTCAGGACTAGAAATGAGCGAAATATACATGTTAAACTATAAAATGCTATTCAGGCTACTCAACATAAATAATTGTATAAAACTTACGAAACAATACTACAGCATTTGCAGACTAAGACTAGAAATGAACAAAATATACACGGAGGTAAATCCCCGGCTTTTACACTGTGTCATGCGTGTTGAGTTTCACGTATTTAATTTGAGATAATATTTGTGTGTTGAATTTACACAGTGTCATGATACACTGCAACTAGGAACGAAAACAAAACAAGTTTTCTGAGGCCATGTTATGCCCGGTGAGATCTGTAGATACAAATCGAATACCCCCTAAGAGATAAGGAAAGTCCACGGGAAACTTGCGAAACCAGATTCGTATTGAAAAATAAACATTTTCATCTCATTTTTTCAAGGGAAGCCTATTTCTTTTTGTGTTCACAAAAAAAAAAAAAAAAACACTGACGCGGGAGTAAAAAGTGGTGCGCGCGGGAATGAGAACCAAAAGACATTTTTTTTTTGGCCTTAATGTGTTCGCTCTTTTTCTGATAAACTACAAAACGTAACAATACATACATGCACTAGATTTTGCATCTTGACTTTGACTTTCAGCTTTTGGGCAGGATATTTACCAATATTAGTGTACCACTAGTAGAATACCGAAGTGTGAGGTCCTTTTGGGTTCTAAACAAGTGCAGAGACTTTGTTTCCAATGAGCAGTACCATTGAATTGGAGTTACTTGGAATCAGCTAGGCGGATTAAATTATTTGTTATGCAAATGCATGACATCATGACTTTGCCTAGTGCGTGTGTGATAAATTGAAACTCCCAATAGGTTGCATACACAACTTTATCATGAAATCAAAATTTTAGGGAAATTTCTGATTTCTATATGATTACAAATGTTTATCTTCACAAATAGCAGATTCTAGCATTGTTTGTGTAACAAGTCAACTAGATCTACTAACCAATACACACCCTCAGTGTTTCTGTTCACTCAATTACAAAATTGAAAAGATGACACCCTATTATACACTTATTACAACAAAAAAACTACAATATTTTACTAAATATTTTACACACAAAATATTTATGACAGAGATGCCACTCAATGGAACAATGGAACAACAATATAATCCACACAGAGTCAACATCCCCTGCATCCTCCTGCAGTCCATCATTTCACAACAAGTGGCACAGAATACTCGTGATCCTTCTGGACAGCCTCAGCATTGACATAGGTACCTGCCCCACGATCAAAGCCATACATATCCAGAAAATTACTGTCGACGGAATCGACACTGTTCTCAGTCTCACCCCCCGAGTTCATGTCACACTTGACCTGCTCGGTTTTAACCTCGGGGATCTCCAGAACACTTGGAGCTAAATCAGTTCTGCCACTTGCGTGGCTCAGGAAGAGATCCTTCAGAAGGTTGAGCTCCTTTGAGAGGAGCTTGACCTTCATCTCCAGGTCCTCGTTTTCCTGCTTGAGCAGCGTCACCTTCTGCATCGTCTCCTTGGCCTTCTGCCGGCTTTTTTCGCGACTCTTCCGCACTGCGATATTGTTTCTGTTGCGTTTCTCCCGGTACTCTTCGCTGCATCCAGACACCTTGGAACGCTTCGAGGGCTGGGGCGCCCCATCGCTATCAGAACCAGAGTTGCATCTTTGCTTAGAGGGCATATTATTGGCCGTTGACAAATGCAGATCTCGTTGGGCTATAGAAACATCAAAATTGTGGTGCCAAGTCTGCAAAGAGAGAAATATTCATCACACGTACACATTAATGACCTGTAACATTAAAGTAACAAGTACTAGTAATGTGGCAATGATGTTTTTTCGCATGTGATATCCTGCACCTTGAACATGACAAACGTTACATAATGCTATGCCATCAAATAACAGGTCATGTAATAGCATTCATCTGTCATACCATATTGCCGCGCATATACATAATATAAGCACATGTCCTTATATGCGAGCGTGTCCTTATATCGGGACATAAGAACATGTGCTTATATGTGAACTTTTTTTTAGAAATAATTTCCATCAAAACATCTAACCCACAAGAACATTTGTATGTTGATGGTTTCACATTGTGAAAAATGACAAGTTGACCACACACACACAATCAGCTCATTCATCGCCCAGGAATGGCGAAATCAGAAGTTGTGGATTATCATGTCGATTTGAAATGATGCTATGAAAGTATGATTGGATAAATAAGCACATGACCAAGAAGTCTGAGTGCGCAAATTGTTTCAGAAAATATTGAAGAACATCGCAATAACTGGTGGATGTCTGGTCACACAAGATGTGACCTGGTCACGATCAAAATGTAGAATAGTTACGGCTGTAGGCCCCATGTCTGCTACAATCTGTGTCCCACTCGCGCTCGATGAGTAGGGCACCTGGGTCTAGACCGCGGGCAGAATAGAACGTGCATATATGGGAAATATTAGATTATTATTCATTACTGTAAAGAGAAGGGGCTTCTTGCCATGATAATGGCTTTTCTTGTTCTCGTGAATTATTCCCTGAAAGGGCCTTCCTACACTGCTCTAGCCTCTAGTAATTGTATGTTGCATAGACAGACAATATCGTCTTCTCTGAGGGGCAAAGTTCCGTATATCAGTGTATGGTGCAATAGCTCCATTATACTACATCACCTCATCAAAATTAACCGGATTTGTAAATTTGGAGGATACAATGAATGAAATTCAACCGTATAACGTATGACCTTCATATTCATAATATTCGAATTGAAGACGATGGGACTTGAATTGATGACTTGAACAGATCTGCGACTAAATATATGTCGCATAGGTACACGTCAGACCAGTGCCAGTGCCAGTGAGCGAATGATAACCTGATAACTCCGTTCTCAATCTTAAACGTCATTAGACTTGAATCTTGATGCCGAGTTGCGATCCAATGATGGATCTAACACGATTTGATCAACACAATAAGCTTACCTTAACAATGAAAAGGTGACTATTAACTTGTTGCGTATGTGGGCCAATATGTGGACGTTTCGAAGCATAAACAATCGCCGGTAAACTGTCAAATAAACTCCTATTTAGTCAAGCGAAAAGCTAAAACAAGATATTGCCTCATCAATGTTTTGTGATTGCAGCAAACTTCCGGAAAATTGACCAATCAGCATTTCGAAACTTGCCGTCTCTAAACAGCGACAAGGGGAAATATGATGAAAATATGGAAGGCGCGTAGACCCGGACAACAGGATTATCCTTTTTTATTTGAATCATTTGGTTAACAGTTATACAGGTAAAAATCACATGTAAAAAAATCACCGAGAATAGCACGCAAAAATAGTGAAAAGTTCACTTATTTCCAATGTGATCACTGGTGATACTCGTACATAAAAGACTGAGTGACATCAAATAAAAGACTGAGTGACATCAAATATTGAACTTTGAGAAGCTATTACATATAAAATACTAAGAAATACAACCAACGGTATAGGCTTATTAATAGGATAATAACGATGGAAACAAGTGAATGAAGCGATAAATGGAAACAAGTGAGGATAGATCTTGACGTCGGCCCATAAGAACTATCTTGCCTATAGATGTACGTAGGCCTACCCAGACTGTACAATAAGGCTCATAAGGTTTCATTGGCGTCTACACCAGTGTACAAGTATGTTGCAATGTTTAAAGTAGAACCAAATACATACATACAACGTCGAGATACAAACAGATGACTTAGACAAGTAATGACGTTGGGACACTGACACTGACCTAGAGACACTCACCTACAGTGAGCATGTCTAGGTCTCTTTTTTTTGTTATTCACATTCAAATGAGTTCACGCATAACGTTGGAATATTGTACGTATATCATTTTTTAAACCCGCATTATTGTATCAAGATACCATAGAAGTCGAGGAGAGATCTCTCCTCGATTTCTATGAACATACATTGGACATGTGGACCAATTGAAGTCCAATCGATTCACTGGATTATTTCACCGGAAATCAACCCGCCTTCTAGGCTGGATTTAAAACCCCATTGCAAAATTGTGACGTGTGCATCATGCATCGACGTGATTATGCCAATGACTAGTGTAAGATTATGAAGAACTTGTTCAAGAATAACAATAGAAACAAACCAATATTCTTCCACCAATATATAACCAATATATCTTAACTTCTTCTACATTTTACATTATTCTTATCGGATGGTCTCCCAAGAAAAAAAAATGATAAGAGAATATGTGTTTTGTTTTTTTTCATTTCGACCCATTTCTTGATTTTTCTGAGTTTAACACTATCAGTGGTCTTTGTTGCAACAAATTCTTGTTTCTTGTCTCGTGACGGATACTAGATTCTATACTCAACACTTTTTTTAAAAACCCGCATTATTTCCTCGTGTTTAGAATCCTAGCAACGAACGTGTGAATATACGTCACACTATAATATGGGCAGGAATAAAATTGATAAAATGGGAAATAAATTTGAAATGCATGCCCAGACACAGCATTCGGTATTGCGCAAGAACGTAGCAAGGGCTCTTCCATTAACTCCGCTTTGACGTCAGATCTAAAAATATCCACCAATCACACTTCGACTTTGGGAATTCGTGTTCTATTTTTGGGTATTTCAACTGTTTTACACATATGACGTATTTGGTAACCTGGTGATACAAAACATAATTCCCCATGTTAAAGCATAATAGACATGTAATGTGGCAATAAAATGTGAATATATTGTTTTGGTTTTAAACAGAAATCGATTCTAGAGTCAATTTATTCACAATATCATGATGATACATCTTTTAACACAAATATGCAGAAAATTGTATTGCGTAGTAATTTGTACGTGTGAAGCGGTTGGTATATAAGCGACGTCACTGGGACGAAATGTCACTCAGCAGAAACGCATGACGAAATCCCGAGAGCAAGTGCCCGTTCTGTTGCAAATTGACAAGAGCGTACAAAAAAACTTAGCCCGTTGTGGCACCACGCCGAGTTAAACGTCAAAATTCAGTCCCACGCGAACACCAGTGGAATCGCAGTGGCGAACGAAGATTTCCCAATTCTAACTTTTGATCAAGATTTGTCATCATGTCTCAGTGCGCCAGCAATGGATTCCGAAGCAAATATGGATACCCAACTGCTGTTGTACGACATTCCTCACTGTGGCGCGGACGTGATTGCTAAGCCACAAAAAGCACACGCCATATCTTTTCCCGATCTGCCAGAGTTAGATCCCAGCTTGGAAACCAGTCACAATCTGCAAGACTTGATCAATAACACCGTCTTGGACTCGCCCAACCTGACCAACAGCCACACTCAGCAGTTCCTTGGGACCGACGACGTACTGTTTCCAGAGTTGCTGCAACATATGCAAGCAGAAGCCGCTGAACACACAGAAGAAGTAGCCACAGTCCAAACTGAGAGTGTCCGAGCTGTAGCAGAACTCATGCCCGAAGTATCTGAAAGCTGTTCATTCCCTGACAACCAGGCGTCGCAGGTGATTGTCATCAGCCCTGAGGAATTGGCGTCGCTTGGTTCACAGCTGGGAATCAACAGCTTACTCAGAGCATCTGTCAGTGACATCAAGCCAAAAGATTTGGTCGAAGCAAGTCTGCCCGAGACAAAAGTCATCGAGTCCATCCACAAGTCCTCAAGTGGGAACTCGCTGAAGGCAGAAGCTCCATCGAAGACTGCATCGAGGAGGAATCGTGCACTCGAGAAGACCAGCGAAGAGTACAGACAAAGGCGTGATCGCAACAACATCGCCGTCAGGAAGAGTCGTGATAAGGCGAAAGTCCGACAAGTCGAAACAGAAAAGAGAGTTAGTGAGCTTACCGAAGAAAATGAGCGACTGCAGAAGAAAGTAGACCTGCTTACAAAGGAGCTTACAGTGTTGAAAGGTCTCTTCACAAATGTGGGAGCAGATCTGCCACAGAAACTCGCTATGTTGCTGGACAAGTAACTCTCTGTTGGCCAGTGGTAGGCGGACTAACAGCGCACATGTACGCCAGTGTCAGCAGAGGCGCACATTCCTGCCACTCTGCCATTATGGAATATGTGTGGAAGATGTGTGTATGTCTGGACTTGTGGTTACTGCAGGGAGCAAAACTGCTGGTTTTATGTCTAATTTGATGCCTCGCAGAAAGACCTTGACTGAAGATGGCATGTTACATCAGGACATGAAGAGACTTTTCAAATGTGGATTGTGTAATTTTGGTTATAGTAACAAAGCTAACGATATCTCAAACTATTTGCAAGATGGACATTTTTCTGTTCAGTTGATGAAATTTCTCTCACATTTCAAGCAACCTTATCATATATGTATATCCTTAAATGTAACTGTACCTAGTATAGACCCCATAAATGATATAGAACATGAAAGTTTGTTCGCGAATAATTGATTTCATTTCACAGTAGGGCTTCAACACATACAAGATGCTGAACCAGTTATACTCATTTACTGTAAACATACACTGTCTTGCTTTTCAGTAATTTAATTTTGAAGTTTATGACCTCGGAATGTTGTACGAAGAATAATGCAAGTATTTGTGGTTGTATAATAAGAAATAGAGAAACCCTGAGGAACAGGTTACTCCCTGTTACTTGAGGGATTTCTCTACCTCCCCCCCCCCCCCCCCCCCCAGGGGGGCGTAACTAAGTCAGGTCTCCACTTCGCGCTTCGGTGAATTAGAATTTTATGAAACCTCGCGGATTCACTGCTCGGTTCATAATCGATAATACATGTAATTTAATTCACCTCACGCTCAGTGGATATCTATTACTTGGCTACTTCTAAAGCTCTTTTCTGATTGATCTGTGCATAGTATTGCTAAATAATTCGAATATAAACATGATGCTAGGAAATATACCGCACTCACATAAAATGTGTCTGGTCACCATGCCAACCATCTTCAAGATACGGCCCATAGCAACGTTGTTGCTAGGGAGCTCAACTCAGGACTGGTATGCAGAATGACGTCTAAAATTATTCAATAGATTTCAGAAAAGGCTCTTTTTTGTCCACATTTGGGAAGTCGAATACTGATTAGGGCATTTCGGCCCGAAATGCCCTAATGGTTTTGTCTGTTTTTTTTTTGTTTTTTTTTTACTTTCCGCCGTTTGGTTTCCGATCAATAACTCGGGAACGCCTGAACGGATCTTGTCCAAATTTGCACCACTGGTCAGAAATATTACATGGAAGACCCCTATTGTTTTGGAGGCGGCTCCGGGGTCCGTGAGGTCCGTGAGGATGAAATCAAGGTTGATTTTGAGACTTGGTTTCCGATCGATAACTCAAAAAGTATTCATGCAATGGCAAGTATTCTATGCATGGGAGTTCATATACCATCAGGGAAGAACCCTATTGATTTTGGGATCAATCCGTCGAACGACCTCTGACCTAGAGCTCGGAAGAATTTTTGCTGATTCATCCTTGAGGCTTTCATGCATATCTCGGAAACGGTGCGTCATAGAGCGAAACGGAGCTCAATTTCGGCCTCCTGGCACTAGACAAACTAGCCTAGAGGGTATCTTGGGTTGAAACGACCCCTGGTGTCGAATTTTTTTTTGCCGACTCGGCACTTCCTGTTTGGCCGTATCTCGGAAACGGTGCGTCGTAGAGCGAAACGGAGCTCAATTTCGGCCTCCTGGCACTAGACAAATAGTCTAGGGGGTATCTTGGGTCGAAACGACCCCTGGTGTCGAATTTTTTTTTGCCGACTCGGCACTTCCTGTTTGACCGTATCTCGGAAACGGTGCGTCGTAGAGCAAAACGGACGTTATTTTCGGACTCGTCGCCCTAGACTAACATGTCTAAGGAGTATTATTGATGAACTTTGACCTTGACCCGAAATTTTTTTGACGAGTCGGCATTTTTCGTTTTCGGCGATATCTCGGAAACGGTGCGTCGTAGAGCGAAACGGACGTTATTTTCGGACTCGTCACCCTAGACAAACATGTCTAAGGGGTATTATGGATGAACTTTGACCTTGACCCGAAATTTTTTTGCCGAGTCGGCATTTTTCGTTTTCGGCGATATCTCGGAAACGGTGCGTCGTAGAGCGAAACGGACGTTATTTTCGGACTCGTCGCCCTAGACAAACATGTCTAAGGGGTATTATGGATGAACTTTGAGCGATATCTCGGAAACAGTGCGTCGTAGAGCGAAACGGACGTTATTTTCGGACTCGTCGCCCTAGACAAACATGTCTAAGGGGTATTATGGATGAACTTTGACCTTGACCCGAAATTTTTTTGCCGAGTCGGCATTTTTCGTTTTCGGCGATATCTCGGAAACGGTGCGTCGTAGACAAAACGGACGTTATTTTCGGACTCGTCGCCCTAGACAAACATGTCTTAAGGGTATTATGGATGAACTTTGATCTTGACCTGAAATTTTTTTGCCGAGTCGGCATTTTTCGTTTTCGTCGATATCTCGGAAACGGTGTGTCGTAGAGCGAAACGGACGTTATTTTCGGACTCGTCGCCCTAGACAAACATGTCTAATTGGTATTATGGATGAACTTTGACCTTGACCCGAAATTTTTTTGCCGAGTCGTCATTTTTCTTTTTCGTCGATATCTAGTATATATTATAAATTAATCATCACACCGAAATGCCTCCAAGGCATCTTTAGGCCTTGACGTCTAGTTCACCTCACGCTCAGTGGATATCTATTACTTGGCTACTTCTAAAGCTCTTGTCTGAATGATCTGTGCATATTATTGCTAAATAATGCGAATATAAACATGATGCGAGGAAATATACCACACTCACATAAAATGTGTCTGGTCACCATGCCAACCATCTTCAAGATACGGCCCATAGCAACGTTTTCGCTAGGGAGCTCAACTCAGGACTGGTATGCAGAATGACGTCTAAAATTATTCAATAGATTTCAGAAAAGGCTCTTTTTTGTCCACATTTGGGAAGTCGAATACTGATTAGGGCATTTCGGCCCGAAATGCCCTAATGGTTTTGTCTGGTTTTTTTTTTTTTTTTTTTCCTTTTTTTTTTTTCCTTCTTTTTTTTTTTTTTTTTACTTTCCGCCGTTTGGTTTCCGATCAATAACTCGGGAACGCCTGAACGGATCTTGTCCAAATTTGCACCACTGGTCAGAAATATTACATGGAAGACCCCTATTGTTTTGGAGGCGGCTCCGGGGTCTGTGAGGTCCGTGAGGATGAAATCAAGGTTGATTTTGAGACTTGGTTTCCGATCGATAACTCAAAAAGTATTCATGCAATGGCAAGTATTCTATGCATGGGAGTTCATATACTATCAGGGAAGAACCCTATTGATTTTGGGATCAATCCGTCGAACGACCTTTGACCTAGAGCTCGGAAGAATTTTTGCTGATTCATCCTTGAGGCTTTCATGCATATCTCGGAAACGGTGCGTCATAGAGCGAAACGGAGCTCAATTTCGGCCTCCTGGCACTAGACAAACTAGTCTAGAGGGTATCTTGGGTTGAAACGACCCCTGGTGTCGAATTTTTTTTTTGCCGACTCGGCACTTCCTGTTTGGCCGTATCTCGGAAACGGTGCATCGTAGAGCGAAACGGAGCTCAATTCCGGCTTTCTGGCACTAGACAAACTAGTCTAGGGGGTATTATGGGTCGAGACGACCCCTGGTGACGAATTTATTTTCGCCGACTCGGCACTTCCTGTTTGGCCGTATCTCGGAAACTGTGCGTCGTAGAGCGAAACGGAGCTCAATTCCGGCCTTCTGGCACTAGACAAACTAGTCTAGGGGGTATTTTGGGTCGAGACGACTCCTGGTGTCGATTTTTTTTCGCCGACTCGGCACTTCCTGTTTCGCCGTATCTCGGAAACGGTGAGTTGTAGAGCGAAACGGAGCTCAATTCCGGCCTTCTGGCACTAGACAAACTAGTCTAGAGGGTATTATGGGTCAAGACAACCCCTGGTGTCGAATTTGTTTTCTCCAACTCAGCATTTCCTGTTTGGCAGTATCTCGGAAACGGTGCGTCGTAGAGCGAAACGGAGCTCAATTCCGGCCTTCTGGCACTAGACAAACTAGTCTAGGGGGTATTGGGTCGAGACGACCCCTGGTGTTGAATTTATTTTCGCCGACTCGGCACTTCCTGTTTGACCGTATCTCAGAAACGGTGCGTCGTAGAGCGAAAAGGAGCTTAATTTCGGCCTCCTGGCACTAGACTAACTAGTCTAGAGGGTATCTTGGGTCGAGACGACTTCTGGTGTCGAATTTTTTTTCACCGACTCAGCACTTCCTGTTTGCTGTATCTCGGAAACGGTGCGTCGTAGAGCGAAACGCAAAGATGCCTGAGGGCGGGGTATGTCACTTTAACTTTGATCACGGACAGTTTCAGAGTCATCATGGTTCTAGACACGGTCTCTTAGGTATATGTTAGCTAGGAATAGAACTCACACGAAATGTCCCAAGGCATCTTCAGGCCTTGACGTCTAGTTATATCTTGTGCCAAATGAAATGCATACAAAATTACCGGTAAGCTCATATTATCATCGTACATCTAAAAAAAAATAGACGTTTGATTACCTTGATTAACTTGTTTTACCCTTGTGACATCATCAGTACTCTGTATAATAGTCAATTAGGTACAAAAAAGTTGGCTCAAAAATTTCACTAAAACTGTCATATCTTCATAAATAATCAAAATATTGACTTGCTGCAAAAACTATAATAATTCATTAAGGCATTTCGGAAGAAATGCCTTCTGGTTTTAGCAGAATTTTTTTTAGGTTACCGGACCTTTGGTCGGATAACCTATTGCCGTGGCGTTGCGTCCGTCGTCGTCCATCGTCGTCCGTCAACATTCATATCTTTAAAGCTTACGATCGAATCTTCCTGAAATTTTGCACAAAAATGCTTAAAAATATTTTGAGAGGGAGGTATTTTTTAGTTTTTTGATTTTCGAATTATTTTCAAAATGGCGGCCATTTTTGACGAAAAACAGCTAATTTTGGACTTTGACGGTCGTTTTCTCAAAAACTGTCTGATCAGTTTTGAGATTTTTGTTTCAAAAGATTCCCCTTATGTACCTCCATGATGTGTATAAGTTTTGTTGCCCTTGAATCGCCGATCTCCGTGTGACGGCCATTTTGAATTTTTGACGAGTCGGCGAAAAAAATTTTTTTCGCCCCAAATCGCATTAATATCCATTTTGGGCCGTTTCTAGGCAAAAAAATTGTTTCACTCTTTGAAAAAAAATTTTGGACTTAGAAATTTTTCGGCACTTTTTTTCTTCATAATGGGAGCTGTCAGGACTGTTCTCATAGAACACTTGAAGATACAGCTTAGAAATTGGTACTTTCAAATGGGAAGTCATATATGGCGATTTGTGTGGTGACCTTGAATTTGACCTTCGATGACCTTGAAAGGTCGGAACAGCCATTTTGGGGTAAAAAAATGCCCAGATTTGCCTCTATAGATGAAATGCTTGCAGATAGAACTCATGTTTGCATTATGAACATATAGCAAGACATATATGGCACAACTAATGATGACCATGATCTTGACGTCAGATGACCTTGAGTGCCAAATGTCTGACTCGTAATGTGTGAATTGACCTGAGCGGCCTAAACGATTCCACCCAGATATATCTTTGTATTATGAACATATAGAATATCAAATGCCGCACACATACATGTAATGGTGACATCGAAGTTCACACGGATGACCTTGATTGGTAAATCTCAAGGGCATTTGTTCACACTGCGAACCTTGATTGGTAAATCTCAAGGTCTGTTACCTGCCAATGCTGCCATGGCCAAACCAAAATTGTCCGGTAATCTGTCTTAGCCTTTGGGCTAATTTTAGGTTACCGGACCTATGGTCCGATAACCTATTGTGGACTAAAAACAAAGTTTTGTGAGATTAAGTTGTTTTGTGGGACTAAAAAGTCCCACAAAGCTGTCCAAATGGGTTTTGTGGGACTAAAATTTAACAAGGAAAAGTCCCACAAAGATATGTTCGTGAGTACATCCGTCCGTCCGTCCACACTTTTAGCTAGTGTACGGTCCAATCTTTCTGAAAGTTTGCACAAAAATGCCTAAAAATGTTTTGAGAAAGAGGTATTTTTTTCTTTTTGGATTTTCGCATTTATTTCAAAATGGCGGCTGTTTTTGTCGAAAACGCTCAATTTTGGACTTTGACGGCCATTTTCTCAAAAACTGTCTGATCAGTTCTGAGTGTTTGGTTTCAAAAGATTCCCCTCATATACGTCTGATATGTATAGGTTTGGTTGGCCTTGAATTCGCCGGTCTTCGTGTGGCGGCCATTTTGAATTTTTGGCGGGTCGGCGAAAAAGTTTTTTTTCGCCCCAAATCGCATTACAATACATTTTGGGCCATTTCTAGGCAAAAAAAAACTTTCACCCTTTGAAAAAAATTTTGGACTCAGAAATTTTTTTGCACTTTTTACTTCATAATGGAAGCTGTCAGGACTGTACTTATAAAATACTTGAAGATACAGCTTAGAAATTGGCACTTTCAACTGGGAAGTCATAACCTTGATTGCCTTTGGGCTTAATTTTTTTCAATAAATCGATTATGCAGTTTTGGCGGCCATTTTTATGTCGAGAATGGCCGTTTTTGCATGTTTTCAACTTTGAAAATTATTTTCTCAAAAACTGTCTGATCAGTTTTGAGATTTTAGTTTCAAAATGTTCCCCTCATGTGCTCTTGAATCGCCGGTCTGCGTGTGGCAGCCATTTTGATGTTTTTTTACGGGGCCCAAATAGGACTTCTGTGGCGTGGAGCCACAGAACATGACAAAAACCCTGAATTTGTTGGAATTTATTTGATCCCATTTTGGATTGAAATTTAAAATTGAGGTAGATTGCCAACTTTTTCATTTCTTGAGATAAATTTTTAAAATTCAGTGAAAAATTACGGCATGATACACAATTAAGACACACAAAATTTCAAGTTGATCCGATTATCCAAAACAAAAACTACGGCCAAAAAGCGTGTTTCACTGACAGATGAACTTCACTTTAAGAGTATGTTAGGTATCTGCAAAACGCCTAGATTCAACCAGGGAGCATTTAGACCCTTTCAGCTTCTGGGGCCCTAGGCGAGCCCAAGACCCCACGCCTACTGGCTAGGACTCTCTCCTGCATGCGTGCGTCCTCTTTTTCAAAGCCTGTGGGCGCCTCTGGTCATACGTATGAGATACTAAGTCATACGTAGGAGATACTATGTCATACGTAGGAGATACTAACTTATCTCATACGTATGACTTAGCATCTCCTACGTATGTCATAGTATCTCATATATATGACTTAGAATCTCATACGTATGACTTTTCATTTCATACGTATGACTTCGTATCTCATACGTATGACTTTTTATTTCATACGTATGACTTCGTATCTCATAGTATCTCATACGTATGAGTTAGAAAAAAAATAAATTCTCTTTTTTGTGGCACGAACGGGGCGTCATAGCTGGTACATGTGGTAAGGAACGAATTCACACACGACACAAAAGCTAGACCTGGTATGGAAATGGCGGGAAATATTTCTTGTGCTGACACTCTGCAAATAAGATTTAGATCTATTTAGCTGCTGCCACCTAGCGAATATGCTGGTCACACAATGGGACGAAGTCCAGAAAAATCAGCTGATTTATCTATTTGACGATTTCATTCATCAGGCCAGGTTGTCACTCAATAATACAATTATTTTCACGTGGATTCTGTTCCGGGAAATGATATTACACTGTAGATCTATTTCTTGAAATTATTGTTCATGGTGATTTTATGGTTTCACAGCCTCACACAGCGCTTGCACAGTGACGGTAAGCAGTGGTAAGTTAAGCATCGCGCCGGCCCTGTCGCCAGTGTCGGCCCAGGCAGGGGTGGGGGGGGGGGGGGGGAGGGGATTGGGGTACCGGGGATCCCGTATTGAAGCCCCTCCTTGGATAAGCCCATGGGCTAATACAAGGGGAGTACTACTCTTGTATAAGCCCATGGGCCTAAAAACGGAATAAAATTTTATCTTGCATCAGGACTGGGCCTATATATTTGGGGAAAACGTAGTTGACGTTTTGTTTTTCGTAGGAGACGTTGGTAACTAAGTGTAGGTACCTAGAATATAAGCTACTGAAATGAAATTGATAAAAGACGTACGTATATGCCTTGCCTAGGGATACTATAGTATATACACATGACCAGCTGGATTTTATCCGGTACATGCATGCATAGGCATGCATATGTTTACATTTTTATTCGTCATGCGTGCGTTTAATATGACAGTGAATATCTGTTTGTATAAATATAGTAATTACGCATATAAGAAGTGCTTTCCTGTCTAATCCATTGTAAACTCAAGCGTGCAAAATAAAAATCGTAAAATAATCATTCCCCAAATATAAACCCATGGGCCTATATATGGAGTTAAATTTCATTCGACACAACCCCTTTTCCCCAATTATAAGCCCAGGGCTTAAATACGAGGATGCCCGGTAGGGGAGGCACAGTCGCTTGTTACCGGGAAGGGGGGGGGGGGGGGGTATTATACTCAGTTCAGTGGAATGGGGTTCCTGTTTGTCGCCAGGATCGCCACCGTGTAATAGGGGGTTATCAAACATCATTCAACAGAGGGCAGCATTGTACTATCAGTCCTTTTTGGCGCCAAAATCATAAACGGATATCGTCTGTAATCATTAATGACGTACATTTTGGTGGGAAAATTACGTTTATATTGATCACGCCAGCAAAAACAATATAATGACATCATAAGACTGATAAAGCAGTGCTGCCAGCTGGTGATTGCATATATTTCTGATAACCCCTCATTCGGGTATAGATAAACCATAGAAACAGTCTACTGTGCCAACTGCATACAAAAACGTGATAATGTTTTTGTCATGTTTGTTTTTGCATAATGCAGACAATGGATATGACGTTGTTTGTACTTCTTGGGCATAATAGACTGTTTTAGAGCCCCAAAAGCACATGGCATCAGCAGGTACCCCATTGGGTCAGGGTTAAGTGGTATAATCATAGCCAATCCATGCTGTCACGCTACCATTGTCGAGTCACTGTCACCAACACATTACTCAATTTCGCCTGTACAATACTAAATACTTTGCTTACTTCGAGTTCAATGCATCACTCAAGTTTGAACATGGTGCGAAGTACTGCGAACGAACGTTTTGTTTATACCACTTGACCTGACCTAAAAACATTTCCGAACTGGCTTACCATCTGAAAAAATTACCAGGAGGGGGTTGGCGGTAGTACCATGTAAAAATATATATTACCATCTAAAAAAAATTTTTTTGGGATGGTGATACCCCCCCCCCCCCCCCCTCCCGCTAACAAGTGACTGTAATGGGAGCACAGTTGCTTGTTACTCTAAACAAAAAATTACCGAGAGGGGGGGGGGGGGGGAGGGTATTATTACCAATACCCTCCCTCCCGGTAACAAGCGTCTGTAACGGGAGCACAGTCGCTTGTTACTCTAAACAAAAAATTACTGGGAGGGGGGGGGGGGGGAGTATTAATACCAATACCCTCCTTCCCGGTAATAAGTGACTGTGAGGGGAGGGAGGGGGGAGGGGGTGGGAGTGGGTATCAGGTTGCATAGATCTATGAGAATTACTGAGTGACTTCATACCCGCAAGTCACTCGGATGAATCTTGGGATGAATCTTTTTTATCCAGGCTTGTATAATATATACTGACATGACGGCCTGCATGTATATTAGAACAGAGATCAGCATGGGTAGACCTACATGTATACCCGGGTAGATCTAATTTGAATTTCATTTCCAGGTCTAACAACATTGGATTTTCAAATACCTTTCAATTTCGTCAATCGTGCCATGTGAAAAAAACTTGCCTTTAAACTGAATTGACCAGCTAGCCATGTTCACTCTCGTGATTAATGATATACATGTATGTAGTAGGGCTTCAACGAGTACATAATTGTGACCGGTTGGTTACTCGTTAGCTTGAAACCGAACCGTAACCAGGTGGTATAACCGGTTACTTGTCCAAAAATATAGAGCCAAATTTGGTCCAAAATAACACCAATTTTTTTCGCAGTTCACATTTTAACAAATCTCCGTGTCAAAAACGGGTCAAAATCTCGCCTAAAATTTGACATTAGAAGTCTTTTTCACGTGGAAATATAGACAAATAATATCGTCTTCTCTGAGGGCCAAAGGCCCGAAGACAAAATGCCTCTTAGTCCTGTGTCAAAATTCTTGTTTCAAAATCACTTCTATTCTGTTTGTTTAGGCCGAAATTTGACTTATGTGAAGTGTTTGATGCTGAAATACGACGTTACAAAATTTGTAACTGGTTACACCTGGTAACCGAACCATAACAGGTTACCCGAGTATTCTTCGAAGCCCTAATATGTAGGAATGGATCAAAAACTCATGGAAACTTTAACATGCTCCAACAAAGAGCACCATAGCACTCAAAAATTTATTTTTAATTGAACTTGACATTGAATTTTCCAATGTTTTGACGAGAGCAGTTGCCTGATGCTTGGAGGATGTTGTTTGAAGCGTTGGCAGTCCTCCCACTTGTGTGCCTGCTGGGGCTGTTCTTGTCAGGAAACAAACCCACTCTGCATGGTGCCTATTCACAGCCAGGTTTGTTTTTCCCTCAAACATTATGTGGATTCATCCATCAAACATTATGTGGGTTGTGGCATACATGTATACAGTACTGTTCATGCTTGATTCACCAAAAAAAATCACACTTCAATCAGGCATATAGGGAATCATATATGGTGAGTCTGTTGGTGACCTTGAACTTGACCTTTAGTATTGAAGCTCAGTAGCATGTCTGATCTGAGCCCGCCGGTCAGCTACTGCACCTGTGGTGCTATGTTCCAACTTTGTCAATATCTTGGATTCGGTGAAGTGTGAAGGGAAAGACATCGTTGACCTCTACAATTACCAAGATTATCATACATGTATCTTAGGGGTCATAGGGATGTCTTTGTCCTTGATGTGATTTTTTTTTGCTGAGTCAACATTTTATATCTTCATATATATACACCTAAATTTTGCCAATGGTCTTCTCTAAGCCTTGATGTTTCATCCAGTTTGATATCTTTGATCATGATACAAGCATTTAATATTATCCACTCTACGGATCCCCAATTCCACATGTTAGGTGCACAGCAACTTGTCTGCCGATCAGGGGCAAGTTTTGTCCAGAAGAGGCTAATATTGTATTAGTGAACTAATATTATCAGTCCAAATGCCTCCGAGGCATCTCCAGTCCTTGACAGCTCCATGTATTTTGATACACTTGTTATTGGTTTCTATGTGGCAGGTCGCTGGTTTCCCTTGAAATGGTTGCTGATGCAGTTTTTGTTGTGGCGACGACGCAGACAACAGAACATCTCCGGTGCCCAGTCAGCAGATGGAGGGCGCGGCTATGGACAGAAGTCACATGACAGCGTTGATGACATGGAGACGCCACAAGTCCTCGAACATGACCCGATGGTCAGCCTATGCCCATTTAATGTGCAGTTGACTTGTATAATATTAATATGTTCAAATTTGCTCAATACTCATTTAGTACTAATATTACCCGAAAAACACCCATGTGCATGATCGATGATGTGTAGGAAATGCGAGTGGAAGCATGTCTAGGTTTAATAGATTACTAGTATCTGGTAGTTAGGTTTGCTTAATCTATACTTCTATTCCAGGCTTTGGATGGCATGTACTTCAATGGTTTACACAAAGACGGAACATTCTTTATTCTACGAATTGGTCGGCGTCACAATCGCAGGGCAGAAACGTGGCTCTCGATCAAAATCCCGGGGATTGGGTTTTTCCAGAGCACTGTACACCCTGACACCAGTGTATATAACACGGATGATACGAGTTTTAATGCAGCAGGCCTAAAGTTTGAATGTATTGAACCCATGAAGAAATGGCGGATAACATACAATGGATTGTTGAGGTTTGTTGTATTAATCATGTTCATCAAATATCAGTTTATCGAGTAACCTTCACCATTGTTTATGTGCAGAAGCTTTCGTTTCTGTTCACAGGTTCTCATACCGGTATTTAGAAGTTAGTAGAGCAATCAATTATGGTTAAGTAATACACTTACTGAATATAACCTGATGAAAAAAATATTGTGCCTGACTAAAGTCAAAGTTCACAAGATCTAAATGATTTTTGCCAATAACATTGTTTTGCATCTTCCGATCAGTTTGAACAGTATATGTGGATACATTACTAGTATCTTTTTCAGGGAAGGAATGTGCAATGATTACTCAAATCGAGATTTCAAGACAAAACATGTGGCGTTTTCATTTATGTAAGCCTTCATTATTTCATCCCTCTGACTGTTGATCGATCTTGATGTCATGTACTTGGTGTAGTTCTCACTGCCATTCTCAACATACTCAAAGAATGATTTGATACTTCACAGTTGGAACGCTCTGACTGATGTGTTTGATTTTGACACTGACATCGCACCAGGCGCCTTGGCTACCGCTGTTGCTAGGGAACCATGGACCAGGGAATTCTGGGATACATTGAAGAAGTATGTCTCTGACGAATCTTTTATGATGGGGTTTCAGCACAATTTTATTACAACTGCCATGCATTGCAAATGTCTTGGAGGTTTAAGGGGTATCTTCGCCCTTGAACTAATTTTTCTTGCTGATTGTTGAGTCACTATTTTCTTTCTCATGCTTCACACCGAAATGCCTCCGAGGGCTTTAGCACATGTAATGTGAGGAAATGTGAGTTTACATGTGAGGAAATATTTGTCGTTCCTGAACAAAAACATGGACGCACCATATAATGTGAAACTCAAGGTCTGGAAAGGAGCCCTGAACGCCGCAATTTTGTATTCAAGTGAAACATGGATGTGTACTGACCTCCGGGTAACAGAAACCCCGTATATCTCTACATTAAAACAAACACTCGGAGTCCGCTCATCAACATGCAACGACCTTGTCTACATTGAAACAGGCCAAACTAATTGTACCAATGTCATACGTGACAGGCAGCAAAAGTTCATAAACAAACTCCAGCTAAACAACCGTTTGGACTATATATCAAATGTTATCTGGATGGCTATCCGTGTCAAATCCCCGTTGGGACGTGTAATCCAACAGTTGATGAATACAAACTCTTTACCCAAAACTGAATTTACAACCGAACTATCAGATCGAATGTACATGTATAACTCTGTATCGACGAGGAGGCGGCAATATGCACATATGAACCCACATTTGAGCATAAGCCCTGTCCTACGTCATTGTTGCCCCCAAATAGAGGGGCGACACCGGATTGCGGTCACCAGGATACGACTGGGCTCCCATTTCCTCCGATTCGAGACGGGGCGATGGGCGCGAATTCCTTAGGATCTCCAACATGTCGCTGCGGACAGGGCATCGAGTCCGAGAAGCATGTCCTAATCCACTGCCCGCTATCAGACCATCTACGACACCAAATGAACATTTATCGCCACTCTATGAATGAACTATTGTATGAATGTGACCTCACAAATGTTGCTAAATATGTTTACAATATTCTAAACTTGTTCAATAGTACTTAAGGTTATCATCTAATACCGGACTACGTCTAGTGCGCTGGGAATACACTGTCTCAATGTCTCAATTACCTATCTTGGACATAGATGTACATGTAATGTACGTTGTTGCCTTTTGTAAGGCCTTACCCATGACCATTGTTCTATGTCAATAAAAATCTATCTATCTATCTAATACAAAACATTGTACCATAGTCCTGATATATTTCATATATAGTCCAGCATAATTATGTGTACTGGTATAACCTACTGTAAAAAAAAAAGAAATGAAATTTAAACTCAATTGCAACCTTTATCATTGAATAATGTATTGATTTATGGATCTTCAGCCAGCACCAGACTCACTATGAACAGTGGGGGGAGCTGAGGGGCTGGATCAAAGTCCAAGGCCACGAGGACACGACTCTGCGACTGAGGGGCTGCCGCGACCATTCTTACGGTCAGCTCAATTTCTTTCTGTTCTATTCTAACAAATATCAAGTTTTGACAAACATGTTGACAAATGTTAAGTTTCTTAATGTTATACAAATTTAAATTTTCTCCACAGGTATCCGAGACTGGCGTATGTTTCACCGATATATTGTGGTGTTTGGATATGTGGAGGTATGCTACTGTTTAGAATTATTTTTTAGCTTACCGGACCTATGGTCCGATAAGCTATTGTCCTCAGGTTGCGTCCGGCGTCCGGCTGTCGCCGTTGTCGAACGCTGGGAAAAATCTGTTCAATGAATATTGCTGTAATTCACAAAATATGTTCTATAGGCCCATATCTCCGGACCATTTTTAGGTTACCGGACCTATGGTCCGATAACCTATTGGCATGGCGTTGCGTCCGTCGTCCGTCGTCGTCGTCGTCGTCCACATTTTTATCTTTTTTGTTTACGAGCGAATTCTTCTGAAATTTTGCACAAAAATACTTAAAAATAATTTAAGAAGGAGGTATTTTTTAGTTTTTTTATTTTCGTATTTTTTTCAAAATGGCGGCCGTTTCCGACGAAAAATGCCTGATTTTGGACTTTGGTGGCCATTTTCTCCAAATCTGTTCAGTAACTTTTCTTCTTTTTGATACATAACACTCCTCATATGTACTCCTATGATGTCTATAAATTTCGTTGCGCTTGAATCGCTCAAAGTGGACCATTTTGGCCCAAACTCGGCCCAAATGGGACTTTCCCATGTTAAATTCTCCTATGCTTTATAATGGGACACATTATGCCTAATATCTCACTTAATATTAAGATTAGAGACTAGGAATCAATTGTGGACATATAGGAAATGATATATGCTGAATATTCTCGTGACCTTGAATTTGACCTCTGACCTCAATTTCAAGGTCAGAGCACAAAATGTCTGATATCTCGCTTATTATCGACTCTACAGCTTAGGAATCAATTGTGGACATATAGGAAATGATATATGCTGAATATTCTGATGACCTTGAATTTGACCTTTGACGGCATTTTCAAGGTCACAGGACAAAATGGTGAATATCTTGCTTGTTAGGAATCAATTGTGAACATATTGGAAATGATATATGCTGAATATTCTAGTGACCTTGAATTTGACTTTTGACCTCATTTTCAAGGTCAACAGGACAAAATGGCTAATATCTTGCTTATTATCGACTTTACAGCTTAGGAATCAATTGTGAACATATAGGAAATGATATATTCTGAATATTTTAATGATATTGAATTTGACCTTTGACCTAAATTTCAAGGTCAGTCATTTTATTTTCAAAGTCAGATTACAAAATGGCTTATATCTCGCTTATTATCAAATTTACAGCTTAGGGGTCCATAGTGAACATATAGGAAATGATGTATGCTGAATAGTTTGGTGATCTAGAATTTAACCTTTGATCTCATTTTCACGGTTAGAGATATGGCGATTTCAGTGGTCACCTTGAATTTGACCTTCAACTTTCTCGGCTTAACTCTGTATATTTCTCCGGTAACCTTTCTAGCCCATTGGGCTAATTTTTTTTTCGTTGATTGAATCGTTTTTGCCAAAATGGCTGCCATGTTTGTTGAAAAATGGCCAATTTTGGATTTTTGCGACCATTTTCTCAAAAACTGTTAGATCAGATTTGAGATTTTTGTTTCAAAAGATTCCCCTGATATACCTTTGTGCTGTGTATAAGTTTCGTTGCCCTTGAATTGTCGGTCTGCGTTTGGCAGCCATTTTGACTTTTTCGACGTGTCCCAGATAGGACTTTCCCATGTTAAATTAGCCTAATGCTTTATAATGGGGACAAATTTCTCCTAATATCTCACTTAATTTTGGGATTAGACATTAGGAATCAATTGTGCACATATAGGAAATTATATATGCCGAGTATTCTCGTGACCTTGAATTTGACCTTCAACCTAATTTTCAAGGTCACAGCACAAAATGGCTAATATCTCGCTTATTATCGACTTTACAGCTTAGGAATCAATTGTCAGCATATAGGAAATGATATATTCTGAATATTATCGTGATCTTGAATTTGACCTTTGACCTCATTTTCAAGGTCACATTACAAAATGACTGATGTCTCGCTTATTATGGACTTTACAGCTTAGGAATCAATTGTGAACATATAGGAAATGTTGTATGCTGAATATTTCGATGACCTTGACCTCGTTTTCAAGATCAGGGCACAAAATCGCTAATATTTTGCTTATTATCAACTTTACAGCTTAGGCATCAATTGAGGACATATAGGAAATTATATATGCCGAATATTCTTGTGAGCTTAAATTTTACCTTTGACCTCATTAAACTGAAACCGTTACAAAAGCAAAGAATATCTTTGACAGTACTAGTCAGTTCCATTCTAGTTTCATATCATTGTAAATTAGGCCCTAACACGATCGACTGACGTAGAGCAAGTTTTAGGCGTGAATGATGTGCAATTATTCTCATGACTTCATGACATTGCTTTCGGCTTACATATACATGTAACTGAAACATACATGTATATCTTGGGTTCGGTAAGCGCAGAGCCCTACGGCTCTATTTTTAAAAAATTTGCATGAATCAATATTATAGCGAAACCTTGTCATTGCTGTGAAATTCCTTTTCAGAACGGTATAACATTCCATGTGCATACAGTCAGCTGGAGCAAAGGCCTCACTTAGTGAGTAAATTAATATCCAGTGAGAATATGAACAAGACTGTGTGAAAAAATCTCAGCAGCTGCACTGCATGTTTAACACAGCTGGGCGAGTTTAGCACAATCGTTGTACTTTTTCGTAACACATTTGAACAGTTGAGTCAAGTGACGCCAGTCAAGTAACAATCAACGATCTTGTGTATGTTCTTCTCCTGTTCAATAATGTTGTTCTGCCACTTCGAGAAAAATTATATCACCAAAAATATTTCTGGAGATATATCTTTAAGCCTAAATGCCACAAGGCATCTTGAGTCTCTATTACCTAGTTACATCTTTGTATATCAATTTCTGTATGATGCCTTTGTCTATAGTCTACAGTGCGGCTATCTGTCATTCCCCAATGCTACGATGGTTCCTGTGACTTCAGTGGATATGGATCTCACAGATATTGGAGAAAACGGATCTCCACCTGAACGATTCTCCTTCAAATTCACTGCCGGTATGTGATAAGTTTCTGTCTGATGCCATAAACTAAACATTTTGTGTGGTTAACACTATAACACGTATTTAGACCATTGTTAGGAGAGTTGATACGTTAAGATATACAGTACTGATTTTGCAAATATTCACTGAAAAGCTAGCATGTGGAGGGTAGCGTTTATCACATTCTAGCCAGACCTCGCATGACCTAGCATCATGTGTTTTGATTCTGGCCTCATGTGTACTTTGTAGGTACATACCTACTTTGACATGTGTGATCACTCCAATAACCTGTACTATGAAAGCAAATTGCATTGGATTCTTGTTCAGAATACAGAACTGATGTTTTTGGTGAAAAAAGAACAATATTGCTGAATAAGTAAACATTGGTTTTACTAGTCAAGTCTATTATTGACCACAATAAAAATAGTTAAGACGAGAAACATTTATTATTGGGCTCAACAAGGTAAAGCTTCTGTGCAGTAGAGATTTCATGGCTGTAGCCGAATAAGTTAACATCAATTTTACTAGTTAAGTATATTATTGACCTCAAGAAAAATAGTTAAGACAAGAAACATTTATTATTGAGCTCAACAATTTAAAAGTTTTGTCCAGTAGAGATTTCATGGGTGCAACCGGATAAGTTAACATTATTTTTACCAGTAAAGTCAATTTTTACTTCGAATTTCAACTTGAAACCAAGTTTGGCACATATTATGAATTAAAATATAATTTATTGTGAAAAGATCGATCTGGCTCCAATTTCGTCATCTTGAAATGCAGGTTTGGTAAACTTTTACTTGAATTTCAGCTTGAAACGAAGTTTGGTACATATTATGAATTAAAATTTAAATTATGGTAAAGTCAATTTTTACTTCGAATTTCAACTTGAAACCAAGTTTGGCACATATTATGAATTAAAATATAATTTATGGTGAAAAGATCGATCTGGCTCCAATTTCGTCATCTTGAAATGCAGGTTTGGTAAACTTTTACTTGAATTTCAGCTTGAAACGAAATTTGGTACATATTATGAATTAAAATTTAAATTATGGTGAAAAGTTTGATCTGGCTCCAATTTCGTCATCTTGAAATGTAGTTTTGGTCAACTTTTACTTTGAATTTCAACTTGGAGCCAAGTTTGGCACATAGTATGAGTTGAAATATAACTTATGGTGAAAAGTTCGATCTGGCTCCAATTTAGTCATCTTGAAATGCAGTTTTTGTCAACTTTTGCTTGAATTTCAACTTGGAACCAAGTTTGTCAAATATTCTGAGTTGAAATATAACTTTAGGTGAAAACTCTTATCTGGCTGTAATTTCGTTATTTTATCGAACATGTCGAAATGGAAATTCGTATGCAGTGATTTTAGTGGTGATCTTGAATTCGACCTTCAATAAGCTTGAAAGGTTTCACACTCACAATGTACATCAGTGATATATTTGGGGCAACAGGGATGATAGGGCTACGGGGGATACACCCAAGCGGTCGTAGGCGACCGGAAGCGTCTAGTTTTTCTCTTAATTAGCTTTGTTTAGTCCAACTTGACGATTCAGCATTAGTGACATCAACGTTCACTTGCTGCGTTATCAAAAATTCAATCAAAATCATCATCGTGAAGCACCCATCTGAAATGGCCCGGCGCCATTTAGGAATGTCAAGTTTGCCCTGGACTTTCTCGAGATTGCCGAAATTTCCAAAAATGACCACAAGACTCATATTCATTTACACTGGTGTAATGCATTAGGCTTTCATCAATACAATGTGTCGTAAACATACATGTAATGAGCCTTCAATTATTGCATCTTGCCAAATGCAACATAAAAAGCTGCTTGCTTCTAGGGAGTTGATGCTTGCCTCATGTCGCCAGTATTGGCCAGAGCTAGTTATTAGCATATAACATGCGCATCACTAGTGAAGATTTGCGAAAGCGGTATTGTAAAGACAACAAGTTGAAATCAATTATGATGGAACATTCAATGACTTTGAATATCGAGTCAACAGAACTCCCTGAGTAATCCAGTTGTGCCCATGGGCTGTGATCTTGCTGCCTGCTAATGTTTCCAGGAGGCAGAGTTTTCTCCGTGGCTGTACAGAGTGAGTTCTGTCCTGTCTACTATCACCTTGACGACTGGGGCAATGTTATTTATGAGAACTGCTGTCGTATCACTGTCAATGGCGTCAAAGGGCAAGCTGTAGCCGAGTTCCTTTATAGAAGGTGTGTGTGTGTTTAATATTGATGTTCATTCAAATGTTCAACTGAATGACAATGTATACAACATTTATTTCAATGATTTACTTGATGAAATTGAGAGTTTGAATAACTCACTTCTCCTATTCACTTCTCTGATAGACCATTGTACATGGTGTATCGCTATTTGAATTTGTAATGTATTGAACTTGAATATCCATTGTATTTCTGCAAAATTGCATTTTCCAAATTTTTCCTCAGTGAATTCACTGGTTAATTTGGCTGATGTATGCAACTGTACTATTGGCAATCACATTCAAAGAAACCTGTTGAATTGAGTTTTAAAAATATGTTAAATTTGTCACAGAGAGAACTCTAGAAGCCCAGTGCCGCAGCTAGACTCTTACCCTCTGCTTCAAGCGCCTGAGACCATACCGCCTCATGACAAGGGAGCTTTCATCTTGCCGTTCTCCAAACCATCTTGCAGCAGGGCTGACGTGGTCGGAGGCAAAGGTTGCCAACTTGCTCTTCTTACTCAACTGACCTCAAAGGTAACAAGCTCTCGCAACATACTTATCATGCGCATCAAAGTCATGATGTCAAAATCACACAAGTCCATCTAACTGTCTCCCCTCAGTTCTGTTCTCGTGTTTAATCATTCACTATACTTTTCAAAATCTTGTATACTTGTTATATTTGCTTTTACCTATGTAAAGGTCGAAATATGTTGCAAATTTATAGATAAACTTTCAAACTAAACTATCGTATGAATGCGCTGCACAGGACACACGGTATGGCGTACTTTGTTGTTACAGAACTTTGTTGTTCCCAGCGGTTTCTGTTTGACACTTTCTGCTTTCGAAGCACAACTGAAGGTAGTTTTTAAAACCGAACATTCCAACAGAAATAATTCAGTGATAGAAAAACAAAAGAAATTCAGTTGAATGTACTACAAAATGCATAAATACCAAACATACTAAACCTATTGTCTTCATAAATTTCACTGTAAATATTTCTAATTTTCCTCTGTCGGGCACATTGTTTGTACCAATGTTGCTTGTAAGATATTGAACTTTGCTCTGTGCTTGTTTCTTTTAGAATTCTAAAGATCTTGCCAGCCAAATTGCTGATTTAGTATATGTAGCCAGGTATGTTTTTTTTGAGAGTCATTCACCGTCAATACATGTACAGTTTGTACACATTGTGTGGACTCGGGTCATATTCTGAACCGTTTTGACAAGTTGCCGATCTTCCATTTCGTCAGCGGACAGAAGGAAGGTACACTTCAGCAGGTGTGTGAGTCTGTATCCAGCAGCATTGCGACCTCCGAACTTTGTGCTGAAGTACAAGACGCAGTTGTCAAACAGCTCGACATGCAGTTCAGTGAACACTTCCCAGAGACACGCTTCGCAGTTCGATCATCTGCTGCAGGTTGGTGTATACTCAGCAGGTAAAATAGTCATAATATTATACATTATCGCACACATAAATCTTCATCTATACTCTGATTTTTATAACTCGTTTACACCGGTTTTTTTTTTTGCTGATATTTTGCGATGCTAGATAGTGTCGTTTTATAACTTGGTGTACTTCACCTGGGAGTCAAACTGCAATTTTCTATCCAATTTCAGACTTCTATCGCGAAAGATGACAATCTACCTCAATGTTAAATTTAGCCCCGTCGTTGAATGTCTGGGATTGCACACGGGTTTTTTTGTGCATTGTCTCTGTTTTGTAGTGGTGCAATCTTTCGAAATCAACGTTTTTGTTTAGAAAATATCCAGATTGTGTCCTTTAGTCAAAAATTTCAAAGATATTTCAAATACTGATTAATGTGAACAGGACCGAACCCTCGAATCTGCTCAGATACTCGAGATCCCGTTTCGGGCTAAAATTTAACATTTGGGTAGATTGCCAAGTTCTTCTATTTTTGCGGCAGAAGTCTGAAATTCGGTAGACAATTGCCGTGTGATTTCCAGGGGAAGTATGCCAAGTTATAGAGCGGTACAATTTAGCATGGCAAAAAATGTTGTGAACAAGTTAGACAAATCAGAGTATAGGGGTTTATTTAGCTAGTGTAGGACATTGTGAAATACTACATGTATTCTGTTCGCAGTAAGTTCATCGGCGACTTAGTGATACATGTATGTGTATCGCAAGTCAAACAGAGCTCATCTTTAACATATAATCAATGAAGCTTGGAATATTTGCCAGGAGAAGACAGCGAGGAGATGTCAGCAGCTGGACAGATGGACACATTCCTTGGCGTGGCAGGACAGGACGAGGTCAGTCTCTTACACAGCACATCGTGTACAATATATGCACCTGAATGGGGGAGATATATCACTGTTTTATCCTCTTGCATTTGATAAAGCCTGAGTACATAATGTTGCATGAATGAAAGGACATGGATTTTCAATCCAATTCAAAATATTTGGCAGATTTTCAAGGCCATTTGCAAGTGTTGGGCTTCACAGTTCGCTCCAATCGCAGTGGAGTACAGACGGTCAGTACATCGAGTGTTATCAATCACGAACTAAGGCTACTTTTACTCTAGAAATATGTATAATACCTTCATTTAAACGAGCTACTTTGTTGAGTTTCTCAGGCAGCACGGCCAGCCAATCCAGTGTGGGATGGGGATCGTCATACAGGAGATGGTCGAGGCTCAGGCTGCAGGTTCGAAGAGTGGCATACATGTGGAGTTGATAACATGTGAACTCATCCAGATGTTCAGTTGATTGGACATGATTGGTGATAATGTGCCTGGTACATTAACTGCTGATGAATGTTGGTCTACTGCTGAATTCATTCTGTCTCTGTAGGTGTCTTGTTTACCAGGCATCCAGTCACAGGAAGTCCAGCTCAAATGGTTATAAATGCCAACTATGGGCTGGGAGAGGTGGGTTTACAGTCGCTTGTATTTCAAAACTCCAGTATATGCCAGCTAGAAGTGCAGAGTCTATATATATGTTAAACTCTAACACATCCGGAAATTAAACTTGAAAACTCTTCGAAGATTTCATCATGTTTCAATAAAAATTCACTCTAAAATTGTGTGAAACCTGTACTAAACCTTGTCTGCTGATGTTATCAAGAAATGTCGCACAGCGGCACTAAAACCCCGTTTTTCCTGTACACCTGAAGTCTGTGGTGTCGGGCCAGACGGAACCCGACACAGTGACTGTCAGTCGTACTTGGGACGATCAGCTCACGATATCGGAGAAACAACTCGGTGGCAAGAACATGCAGATCAGGCTGTCAGGTACTCTTCCTTGCATTAATAAGTTTGTCGTTATTATGAAGTTTCCTTCTTCTCTGTCTTCTTTTCCTTTTCTTCTAAATGACAAACTTATGTATCCTATGCATACATGTATAAGAACTCATCTGCCAGCAGAATAACATTCCTGAATCTTTGTGTTATACATGAACATGTCCTCGCACAGAATGATATCAACACATGTATATTATCACAAGTACGATAAAACAACAACTTCTGCACTGACCTATCTTGTATCTTCAAGTGACCGGTGGCACGGAGATGGTAGAAAACACGCCTGGGGCAGACTCAGTCTGCAGTGTATCTGACAGTGTTATACTGCGGCTAGCAGCTATTGGCGTGGAGGTAAGGGGGCACAAACCCACTTGCAATGTTTGTTGTGTTTTTGTGCAGGTGGGATATTGGGGAATACACCCTCTTAATAATGCATCATCGTGTTCAGGCTCAGATCCTCATGTTTATGTTAACAGTTAGAGAAGCGGTTCTCCGACCCTCGTGACATTGAATGGGCTGTGAAAGGGGACAAGATATATATCCTGCAGGTCAGTGCATAATCATCCCTAGAAATTCTTGTTAGCTTACTAAACCCGTGTATCAGACAGCCCGGAATATTAACACACAGACAAATTTTGACACAAGCCAATATACAGCACACAACAGTCGCAACTCATAATTTCTTGTGTACATTTCAAGTTGGAACCTGTTCTATGGACGCCAGAACAAATAAGAAAAACCCAGCACAATATTATTCAAAAGAAAATACTGTATAGTTTTATAAGCCAGTTCGGAAATGTTTCTAGGTCAGGTCAAGTGGTATAAGCAAATCGTTTGTACGCACAACGAGAGTTACGACTCACGCCATAAACTCGAAGTGAACAAATCTATTTAGTATCGTACAGACGAAATCGAGTAGACGGTCCGTGACAGTGACTCGACAATGGTAGCGAGACAACACGAGGTGGCTTTGTTTATACCACTTGACCTGACCTAAAAACATTTCCGAGCTCAGGTATTGCTCATTAGATATCCGACATTGAGGCTGATATAAATTTGAAGAACAATTATCGAAATTATCATTTTAACAGTGTTGAATGTGACCAAGTTTTCCTCTGTGTGTTATTGCCAAATTTCATGGGATAGCGACCCGCATGCGAACGCTAAACAAAGCCCTAACACAACACGGCCTAATCAGGCTAACATGCAATTAGTAGTATCCCAAATTACATGTAAGTGAGTACATGTACTATTTGAAGGACTGAATGTGCAAATATTGCATGGTTGCATTCGCAGAGATTGTTCCATGACCATCGCCTTGTAATAACATGGTTTGTTCTCTGCATTTATCGATTTTGCGTATTCAAATTGCAGAAATTTCCTGATTCAAATCAAATGAAAATGAATGGATAAAAAAAATGGAAGTTTGCCAACGAAAATTGCTCAAGTTTCATCATGCACTTGCAGGCTAGACCAATCACAGCCCTGGATCAAGAAACCGAGGAAGAAAT
The DNA here is from genome assembly GCA_949152475.1 of Terebella lapidaria. Classification (NCBI taxonomy): domain Eukaryota; kingdom Metazoa; phylum Annelida; class Polychaeta; order Terebellida; family Terebellidae; genus Terebella; species Terebella lapidaria. The sequence goes on along the minus strand of OX424564.1, from coordinate 33,413,096 downwards.
GCTACACGAGTTTGACAGCCCACTGATCATCGATAAGGAAGTTCTCACCACTTGTAACATTGGGTAAGCACAAGTCGCAGGAGTATGTGATGTGTATACATCTATATCACACTGTCCATAGTGATGGTGATTAGTTTCTTATGGGTAACAAAAAATCTACAAAATCCATGTACTCTTTAAAGCTGTTTATTGTGGAAATTTTTCATTTCTCTGAAATAGAGCTGATATACTAGTAATATATAGCATTCATTCATCAACACAGCTATTTATGTAGTGTTCGAGAGGAACCCTTTTGATTTTGGGACCAATCTGTCAAATGACCTCTGACCTAGCGCTTAAAAATTTTTTTAGCCGAGTCATCATTGTAGCTCACTGCCTATCTCAGAAATGGTATGCCATAGTGCTTGTAGAGTGAAACGGACATTATTTTATGACTTTTGGTCCTACACAAATATGTATTATGAATATATTGGATAGAATTGGCTCAGAATTGGCAGTATCTTTGATCCTTGATTTTATTTTCAAGATTAACTCTTCATTCGAGGCCAGTGACCCTTTTGAAAGCTATATCCAAAAACATGTGAAAACTGATCAAATAAATATAACAATACATGTATAATAAATGGCACTATTTAATGCCTAGGGAGATGATGCCTGCTGCGATGACTCCGCTGACGATCAGCGTTTTCCATCGATCGATAGATCTCTGTGGACAGGTAAGAAGTCCTTCACTTGATCTTGTTGACGGGGATCCTCTATAATAGACAGCCATACACATTATGCTGCAAACCTGTAGAACGCTTGACTTCTGTTACATGTATTCTGGTGCACTCGCCCTAAGAATTATGAAGTTGTAACTGGTTTTACTGAAAAACTAAGAAATGCTGTTCTGTTCTGATCAAACCTCTAACAGGAGTATGAGCGCAGAGCTGGGGCAATTCCTCGGAATCATGAGCATCTCTGGAAATTCACTGGTATTTGTGCCAACTCACCACTCATCAACATGCACGTAAGGCGGGATTGATCGAACAGTTATTGAGCTTGTTGAGTATTGTCTCCATTTCAAGTAAATGTAAATTGTGGATTTTTCTAATATTACACAGGTGAACTAATTAAGTGCATGTACATTGTACCGTATATAAACAAATATTAAGACAAAAACATTAGATCCACAATGATAATACTGTTTGTTATGCTAAGCGATACTTACCTCTGACTCTGGGGTCGTGTAATTGGCGAGCCCTCATTCGCCAACCACACATGAAATATGGGTGAAAAAGCTAAACGAAAGTTAGCCGGTCCGTTTAGACCCTGCGTTAGTAATGGTAGTTACCTGAGCAGTTCACCCTCCGTGTGGTAGCATAATCGTGCCGGTCCACTGCCTCCCAGTTCACTTTTGTTTTTGGCGAGCTCCTGTCAACAACAACTTTGCGTCGCTCGCGATTGCCCCTTTGAAGTTTGGATTTTGGAACTTAGCTGTTTCTACGATGGAATCGTCTTCTGTCAGGAGATGTACCAAGTGTGGACACTTCTTGGTTCCTCTCGATCTCGATCCTCACGATCGCTGTCCGTCTTGCAGACCGTTTGTTTGCTGTGCGTCTCAGCGCTGTCAGATCTGCGAATCTTGGCCCGATGACAGATTCGACAGGATAGATCAGCGTAGGATCGACAGGGAGAAGAAGAGGTCGCGTTCTGCTGATCGACGATCTCTGGATTCCTCTTCCTCGTCTCGTCTTGATTCCCTCGAACAGACTGTTGGGAATTTGCAGACTTCCATTGCGTCCATGTCGGCGATGTTGTCGTCCCTGGTTGGGAAAGGAGTTGCGACACCGGCCACCCCCACGGTGGATGAAGTTCCGACGCCGCTTCTCTCTGGTGACCCGTTCGTCGGCGGCAACCCCCCGAGCCACAGTCCAGCTGACCAGCCTTCGTGTTCCTGGGGTTTGCCTTCGTTGGACCCGATCTTCTCGGAGCCAGTTGACTCGGCCACGGTGGATTCCCGTTCCCAGGCTGCCGAGACCGGCGAGTCGGTCTCGGAGGAACAGTCAGGTGAAGGCAGGGGCCCCGTCGGTCGTGCCAAGTGTGGCCCCCCCGACTACTCCACCGTCCAGCTCTCCGACGGCCCTGTTGATGTGCTTGTGGTGGACAAGTCTCTCGCTGGTAGCCCGGGCCGTGTTCAGCACCGTGACGCCTCTTCAGCCCAGGGTACCTCTTCTCCAGCCGCAGCGGTGCCGCGCGGGTGCTTACCCGACCGTGACCGTGATCAGCAGCCACCGGTGGCCAGCCCGGGGGTTTCTCAGCCCAGTGTTCTGCCCCGCGATCTTCCACCGTCCGTCAGTCGACGCGCGGACAGCCGGTCGTCTTCCTCCAGTGGAGATTCGCACCGCGGGTCAACAGCCACGGCGGATAGTGTTCTTCCAGCGGTGGGCCGCCCGTCCTCGCCTGACCGCCGCCACCGTCCAGCTCGGCCTGTGGATCAACACCGTTCCGGCGATTGGGATCGTCCGTCCTCCAGCCGCGCGGATCGGTTCCGTGATTGGGTTTATGATCATCGTCGTGAATATGACTTTGACCGTTCTTACCATGAAGAGTTGGATCGTTACTACCGTTCCGGCCGTTCTCGTGACGATAGGGACTACTACTACCGTCGGGAGCGTGCGGACCGCAGGGACTACTCCTCCAGGGATTCTCACGGTAGCCGTGGAGAGAAAAGTTCACGCTCGGACTACGACCGTGTGAGGGAGCCCAAGCGTCCCGCTTCAGACCACGCCCCTAGGTCTGAAGGTGAGCAACACGCGGCCGGGTCGTCCTCTGTTGCTGTTTTGGAGCCTCCAGTCTCGTTGCCTCCCCCCCCGGCAGACCAGATCTCGGATGAACCTCCAGTCAAGAAGCCGCGGGTGGCTAGCCCGGCTAGGTCTGCCGACTCCTCAGCTACGGCCGGTACCTCCAAGCCTTCCTCCTCCAAGTCTGACGACGACACCTTTGCCCAGGTCCGCGTTTGGGTTCAGGAGGCCTTCCCTGACGAGATTGAGCTACCTGTAGCCAAGGGGACTTCTTATACGTCGGTGGGTGAGCGTGTGCTCCACGCCCGTCAGCAGCCGGAGCCGGACGTGCGCTTCCCGTGGTCCGAGGGTATCTTGTCAGTACGGACTCTAGTGGAAGAGAAGATCGTCCCAGTCAATGGACAGCCCCTACGAGCTGGCAAGTTCGCCTCGTGCTTCCAAGGACAATTAAAGCACTACCAGTCTACGGATTGCGGTAGCACTCTGGAGGCAGCGGCGGTGAATGACGACCTGTCAGTCATCGCCCCTGGGCTCAAGTCCTCGAGTGTTACCGCTACACTTTCGGACTCAGATCTCAAGACCTGGGAATCTTACCCGCGTCGGGTACAACTGGTTGCCAACACCCTCGACTGGCTCTCGGGCCTCCTCAGCGTGCAGGTCGACCGTCTGGCCCCCGGTTCGGTTCCAGCGGACGCCGATTTGGACACGGATGCCACTGTTCAAGTACCGGTGTCGGAGTTGCTGCGCATCAAGAGGACTCTTTCCTCCGTTAACAAGTGTGTGGGACAGATTACGAAGGAGTCGCACGTGGAGTGGGCCAACGTCGTTCTCAGGCGACGGGACGCTTTTCTCAAGAGATCTACCTCCAAGCTGTCGGACGCCTTCAAGTCCAAGTTACGCACGTCCTCGGTCTTTGGTCCTCGCCTCTTTGACCCGGATGTCCTGGCCAAGGCAGGCCAGGCGGTTGCCCAGGAAGCGGACCTTCTCAGCAAATTTAACTTAGTTAAATTGGTGGAACGCCAGGAGAAGAAGCCTGCGGCATCCTCTTCCTCGTCGTTCAAGATCCCGAAGGTCAAGGCCACGGAGTCGAAACAGCAGTCTCAGTCGTCTCAGTTTTCTAAAGGCTCCAAGTTTGACAAGAGCAAGAAGTCGACTAACTCTTCACGTGGAGGTCGCGGCGGCAGTGGATCCTCGTCTTCTGCCAAGCCTCAGCCCCGCTCCTGATGTGTCCCAGACGCTCCCACGGAACCACGATTCGGATGTATCCCCCGTGGGAGCTCGTCTTCAGGCCTTTTGGCCAGTCTGGGATACGGAATTCGAGGACTGTCTAGTAACTACCATACTGCGTCACGGGTACCGGATTCCCTTCAGTCAGGCGCCTCCTCTCTCCCCTCTACCGATAGCGTTCGCATCCTACGCCCCGGGGTCGGAGAAGTTTGCGGTCCTGGACGCCCTCGTGTCCGAGATGCTCCTCAAGGAAGCCACGGAGAAGGTGACCCAGAACTCTCCCGGCTTCTACAGTCGTCTGTTTGTCGTCCCCAAGCTCACGGGCGGCTGGCGACCGATAATCGACCTCAGTCCCCTGAACAAGTTTGTCTCCAAGGAGAAGTTTTCCATGGAGTGCCCACGGACGGTTCTACTGTCTCTGCGCAGCGGGGACTGGATGACCTCCATAGATCTGAAAGATGCCTACTTTCACATCCCGATTCATCCCTCATCACGGCCCTACCTTCGTTTCCAGTGGGGCAACGTGATCTACCAGTTCCGTGCTCTGTGTTTCGGCCTCTCCACCGCCCCGTTCCTGTTCACCAGGGTGTTTCAGCCGGTATCGGCGTGGGCGCACCGCAGGGGGATTCGTCTCACGAGGTATCTGGACGATTGGCTGATTACGGCCACGGACCAGCAGACGGTGGCCGCACACACGGACCAGATCGTTCGGCTTTGTCAGCGAGTCGGTCTCATTATAAATTTCAAGAAGTCAGACTTGGCTCCTTCCCAGCGTGTCACCTACCTCGGGATGGACATCGACACGCAGTCCTTCCTGACACGTCCGACGGCAGATCGTATTCAACGTTTGAACGGCGTTCTACGGTCTTTCTCCATCGGGGTTCCCGTCGCGGCGGTGGTGTTCCTGAGGCTCCTAGGTCACATGGTGTCGCTAGAGAAGATCGTCCCTGGTGCACGGTTGCGCATGCGGGCGATCCAGTTCCACTTGAAGGACCACTGGTCTTCCGAGCAGGACTTGTCAACTCTGGTTCCGGTGGTTTCCGCTCTCCAGCCAGATCTCCTCTGGTGGTCCGATCCAGTCAACCTGCTACGGGGTCATCCGATTCACGAGTTGGAGCCCGACTTTCTCCTGTTCTCCGACGCGTCTCGCCTCGGTTGGGGTGCTCACCTCGGCGAAAGTCAAGTCTCCGGTCTCTGGTCGGCGGCCGATCTCCGGCATCACATCAATTGGCTGGAGCTCAGGGCTGTCTGGTTGGGCCTGCGCCATTTTCATCAGACGGTTGCCGGGTCCACGGTACTGGCCATGACCGACAACACGACGGTCGTCGGCTATATCAAGAATCAGGGGGGGACACGATCAAGGGAGCTAAGCGCCTTGACTCGAAGAATCTTGGAGTGGGCGGAATCCCAGGATGTCAGTCTTCTGGCCCGACACATCCCGGGCTCCATGAACACCATCGCCGACGCCCTTTCGAGGAAGGGTCCGGTTTCCACGAACTGGTCTCTGAACCCTCAGGTTTGCAGTCACCTGTGGCGTCTTTGGGGTCAGCCTCACTTGGACCTGTTCGCCACGTTCCAGAACAATCGTCTACCTCTCTATGTGTCCCCGTTCCCGGACCCTCATGCCTGGGCAGTCGACGCCCTCGCTCAGGACTGGTCCATCCTATGGGCGTACGCTTTTCCTCCGTTCTCACTGATTCCCGTGGTTCTACAGAGGATTCGGTTAAGCTCGGCCCAGATCATCTTGGTGGCTCCCTGCTGGCCAGCCAAGCCTTGGTTTCCGGAACTCCTGGAGCTTCTGACGGATCTTCCACGGTTGTTACCACCGATCCCCAGCCTGCTTCGTCAGGGACGTCAGTTTCACGAGCATCTGGGCGTTCTCCATCTTCACGCGTGGAGATTATCAGGCGTTCATTCAGAAAGGCTGGCTTTTCGAAGAACGCTGCCAAGCGGATGTCCAGAACAGTTCGGTCATCCTCAGAGCGATTATATCAAGCCAAGTGGAGAGTCTTCTCTTCTTGGTGTGGTCGACGGCAAGTTGATCCACGCCGTCCCCCTCTCCCTACGGTAGCGGACTTCTTTGTCTGGTTGAGAGACAAGCGCAAGAGGGCGCTTACTACTGTCAAGGGATACCGTGCGGCATTGTCTAATGTGCTAGCTTCTCACGGTTTGGACATTTCTACATCACGGGAGATTTCGGCCCTGTTCAAGTCCTTCGCCCAGGATTTGCCTCCGGTCTCCCGCGCACCAAAATGGGACTTGTCATTGGTCCTTTGTAGCCTCAATGAATCTCCATATGAGCCTCTCGAGGAAGCGGAGCTTCGTTTTCTCACGCACAAGACTGTGTTCCTGTTGGCCCTTGCTTCCGCGAAGCGGGTCAGTGAGCTTCAGGGACTGTCTGCGGAGGTCTTACACCCGGAAGATTGGTCTTCTGTTACCCTCCAGTACCATCTGGGGTTTCTTGCCAAGACCGAAACTCCTTCTGCCCTGGCGGCTGGGATGCGAACGTTCTCTGTCCCTGCCTTATCTCAGTTGGCGACTGACTGTGGGGATCTGTCCCTGTGTCCGGTGCGTGCGTTACGGTTGTATCTGAAGAGGACTAAGCCTTCACGACCAAGGGAATCTCACCTCTTTCTCCCGTTTTCGGCATCGAGAGGACAGGTCTCCAAGAACACGATCTCGCTTTGGATCAAGGCTGTTGTTACACGTGCTTACAGTAAGGATCGTCGGGACCTACATCAGCTCTACGGTCGTACGGCTCACGAGGTTCGCGCCATCTCCACTTCCTGGTCGTTTGCACACAACATGTCACTTCAGGATCTCATGAAGGCAGCCACTTGGAGATCTCACTCTACGTTTTCCTCATTTTACCTGCGCGATGTATCGCTCCTCGCGGATGACCTCTATCATCTGGGACCCATCGTCGCAGCACAAGTCATCGTGCAACCCACTGCTTCTTCTGCCAAGAGTCCGGGGGGGGAGCGCCGTCTCAACACCTAGCTACGGCTCATCGCCTCACAAGGGACTCGACGACAGGTATGTAATCTCAGATTCTTCTGGATTACAAAGTATCTCTCAGTATACTATTAACTTCCGAGCTACTCTGTGGTTAATTAGTATTATAATTACTATAGGAAAGGAGCGGGTTCCTTATCCTTTATACAGTAATTATAGTCACTGGTATTATGCATAGTTCTCATCCTTCTACTTTCAGGGGATGATCTTGTGCAAGGCGTACTTTCTCTCTGAGGGGCCCACCACCGGCAGGCCATTCCCCAGAGTCAGAGGTAAGTATCGCTTAGCATAACAAATCAAAAGTTCTAAAATAACTTTTATTTTTATACTATGCATACTTACCTCTGACGTTGGATGGTCCCACCCTCCTCCCCGCTGATTATCTTCTTGTCTTTTCAGAAGATAACCTTCAGTGATCAAGTGTTGCAACTCAACAAAAGTGAACTGGGAGGCAGTGGACCGGCACGATTATGCTACCACACGGAGGGTGAACTGCTCAGGTAACTACCATTACTAACGCAGGGTCTAAACGGACCGGCTAACTTTCGTTTAGCTTTTTCACCCATATTTCATGTGTGGTTGGCGAATGAGGGCTCGCCAATTACACGACCCCAGAGTCAGAGGTAAGTATGCATAGTATAAAAATAAAAGTTATTTTAGAACTTTTGATTTTACAACCAAGACGGTACCATTGTATTTGATGTGAACACTTGCCCAGTTTGTTGAGGGGTGCTGCGGAGGCCATGTCCTCGGTCACAACAAGCGGATGGCGGAGCTTGCGCTGATGGGGGAGACGCTAGATGACCTGACAGACGAGGAGATTGACTCGTACAACGGCACATCCTCCCTCCCACGCAGGCTCTACAACGCTATCAAGTGCCAACGGGTGAATTGTCAAAACAAAATCTTATTCTTCCCGTTACAGAAAATTAAACTAAAATGATATTTGTATAGGGAATAACGTAATTGTTATTGACTTAGTTTATGGTATTGAATATTTCAACAGTTGTAAGTACTCTTCTTGTAGCAGTAACTGTTGCCCACACATGATTGTTATGCTTTTATTGACCATACCTTTCGGGAATGCCAAAAAAAAAATTGGTGAAAGATCGAAATGGGAAACCTAGTTTTAGACAATCAGGATGTGGGGGCATCAGGGGAGTACACCTGCACTCAACAGCAGTCAGAGAGGATCTAGTTCTATTTGCAGAATTTATCCAGCAGCTTGAGTCGAATACAGAAGTACCCAAAGTTTTTGGAGACTTTCACATTTGCGGACAAATCCTGGAGATCTTCACTGGAATTGTACAGGGATATTGACACAAATATCCACGTCTACAGAAAGGTAGGCCACAAAGAGAAATTACTGGTGATTTGTATGGTGTGTATAGAATAAGTCAGAACTCAATGCAACAGTAATGTTGATTGTTGTAGAAAAGTGGGCTCATGTAGTGCAGCTTACTATTTCTTCTAAATTCAATGAAAATTAAAAATGAGCCAGATGGATTAAATATGGTATACATTCAGTGGGTGAGTAGTATTAACAGAGGATGGTGCGCTACTTAAAAGTGTCATACATGAAAGACTCACAAGGTATGAATTACAGTGGATCCTGTGTTAAAGACCACCTGGTTTGAGAGACCACCCTGTGTTTTAGGACCACTACACTTGGTCCCAAATGGCCTTTTGTCATGTAAATGAACCTGTCATGAGAGACCACCTGTCATTTAAAACCACCTTTTTGGGGTCCCTTGGGTGGTCTTAAAACACAGGATCCACTGTATACACAAATATTCATTGCCATATTTCTAACTCAGCACAGATAATTTGCGCTGCTCGTTCTTGTATATACAAGGAGGAAAACACAGGGGACAGATGGATTAAATGGCATTTAATAATGGGTGAATAGTATCAAGGCACAGCATATGATATTTGGGCCAGTTTTTTGTGGGTGAGCAGTATAGGGCTGGAAAGTCATGTGCCGTCATGGTGTGATTTCGGTGACAAACAAACATATACATGTATGTACACCTTTCGTTTATTTTTAATAAGCTAGATAATACAGTCGGAACTCCCATTAATTAGGTAACACAAAAGGTACATGATAATTTGTTTGTCACACCGTGACGGCACGTGACTTTTCAGCCCGATTATTATCATTATAGGGCAGCACAAAGTAGTTTGTGCTAATGGGCCAGTAGTTTATTAAGGTATTTCAGCAGAAATGCCTTTATGGTTTTGTCAAAATTTCTATTTATTTATTTTTTTTTTTTTTTTTTTCTTTCACTTTTTGGTTTCCGCACGATAACTTCAGTTTGCCTCGATGTATCTTCGCCAAATTTTCACCGATGTTCAGAAATGTTGTGTAGAAGAAGCCTATTGTTTTTGAGCCGGCTCCGGGGTCCGTGAGGTCCGTGAGGATGAAATCAATGTTTTTGGTTTCCGCACGATAACTCAAAAAGTATTATGGCAATGACTGTAAAACTTTGCACTGAGGTTCATATATCACCGGGGAAGAAGCCTATTGATTTTGAGGCCGATCTGTCAAACGACCTTTGACCTAGGGCTCGAAATAAGTTTTGCTGAGTCATCCTTGAGGCTCTCATGCATATCTCGGAAATGGTGCGTCGTACAGCGAAACGGACGTTATTTTCTGACTCGTCATCCTAAAACACAAACATGTCTTAAGGGTATTATGGATGACCTTTGACCTTGACCTTAAATTTTTTCGCTGAGTCGGCATTTTTCGTTTTCGCCGATATCTCGGAAACGGTGCGTCATAGAGCGAAACGGACATTATTTTCGGAGTTTTCGCCCTAGACAAACATGTTTTAAGGGTATTATGGATGACCTTTGACCTTGACCTTAAATTTTTTCGCTGAGTCGGCATTTTTTGTTTTCGTCGATATCTCGGAAACGGTGCGTCGTAGAGCGAAACGGACGTTATTGTCGGACTTTTCGCCTTAGACAAATACGTTTTAAGGGTATTAGGGATGACCTTTGACCTCGACCTTAAATTTTTCCGCTGAGGTGGCATTTTTCGTTTTCGTCGATATCTCGGAAACGGTGCGTCGTAGAGCGAACAAACGTTATTTTCGGACTCGTCATCCCAGACAAACATGTTTAAGGGGTATTTTCAATGACCTTTGACCTTGACCGTAAATTTTTTAGTCTAGGCACATTTTCTATAAAGGGCCTTAGAAATGACGATAGGGGGGATGGAATGTTACTGCCTGTCACCAATGCTGAGGTCAAAGTAGGGTCCTTACTGGTTAATATTAGCCCGGATGACATTAAAAATTTTAATTTTTTCATAAAATTCTAACAATTTTATATACGGACGAAGCCGCGGTTATTTTTTTCGTTTTGAAATTCACACAAAAGACTGTTGAATCGTGAATAATGAAGCTAGAGTTATCATTTTGGTGTCAAAATGTCTGGAATTACACGGCTAATCAAGACAAATACCATCTAGAGCAGTTCATGGTGTAAGTTTTGTATTATAACAAGAAAACACATAATAATATGTCCGAAATTGACTTCGATTTCACAATCTGAGACCTGCGAAAATGGGTGTTTCAGCTCACAAATCTATTTTATCTTTACGAAAACTTTACTAAAATTACCCCCAGATAATATACCATACTGCCAAAATAAACCATTCAAAGGTCTTAACCAAGTTTACTGCTAGTAATCAAATGAACCTAACAATACCCCCTAGTGAACTCCGTGATCGCATGATATTCTCAAATTTGACAAAACTAGTTATACTCTCACATATAACTCTGCTAGAATAATTATTTTGAAGTCAAATGATACGAATCATCATTTCAAATATATCATGCAATAATTAGGTCGAGATGTAATTTTTTCCCCATCAAAACAAGAAAAAAAATCCCAAAATTGGACCATAATGATTTACTGGTTGTATACGAAATGTAGGCATCTTAGAAAGTTCACCATTTGTGGTTTAATAAATGTTTATGTGGTTAAGTGATATACCATTGATACTTGGTAGAATCAGTCACCAAGTGTACCAGCAGTAGTTTGCCAAAGTCACCAGAGTGACCAGTGGTATTCTGTCCGAGTCACACCACAGAGTAACATGCAGACTGCCCAAAGGGGGGTTCTATGTTCGGCGACGTTAGGAAACTGTTTTCACACAAGCAGTTGTTACCAAACCATCGAACATACAATATCCTGGACTCTAATTAATCAGGGCGTATAGTTGGCATCAGTCAACCGTGGTGCTGCACAACGTTGGATAATCATAACCCATGACAGAACAATGATCCTGCAGATTTGCGAGAAAAATGACAGGCGTTCATATAAGAAATCCACAGAAAGATGTCAGTTGTACAGTCAATCAGAAGGATGAAGGAGATATACACAAAGTGTTGGGCATCATTGTAGGCTGGGTCTACCCATTGAGTACTCGGAGATGAACATAAGACTCTCGTCAACACAGCATCTGGAATCACAGTCAATGACACATAGTACATGATCTACCTACTGCAGGAGACAAATGAAGCAGTTTTATTTACAAACGAAGCTTCATGGTGAATCTTATTTTGTTGAACAAAGTCAACTTGATTGCCACACTGCCAAACTATCTTTGAAGACATTCAGCATCATCGTGCAAACAAAGACAACAAAGGTGGTTGCAACATACAATTTACAATAGAAGGTTACACAAGCTGATCGGAGTCTATTTGCAAAAATGCTAGTTATTGCTCGGAATTGTCAACTGAACATGAAAGATGCAGTCCCATAACGGGCACTGCTATGGACATTGGCCAACACAGCTGGAGTTCCTGCTTAAACAACCAAGGTGCCTCTGTTACACATCCTCGAAGACTACCATGAACCAGGTGAAGATGTTCCACAATCGGCAGTTCTCACCGATGGTATCGAAGTACTGCACTTTGTCAAGAATGCTCTCAAGACACTTGGAGTTCAGGCTCAGTATATCTTTCAACTGGTGCCTACATGCCTACATGCTCACTCACAAAAGAGTCAACTATGTCATAGATCCTTAATCCGTTGTATACATCAAAAACTCGGAGCATGCAAAGCGTGCCAAACGGGGAAGCTTTCAAGTCACGATCCAGGGAAAATCAAAATTGTCCAACACGGTCGAAGAAATTTATGTGACGTGAGTAACTAGACAAGTCTGTCTCAATTCCGCTTTGAATGACAGCAGACTGAGTATGTAATCTTGTACACTTGTTGTAATTACTAACACATAGTAAAGAGTACTACATACAACGTCGTTATTGGGCACAGCACCATTCGGACTACTGGTTCGATCAGTTGAGCATCAAACAGGAGGAAGCTGCCAGTCATGCAGCATCAAAAGCAAATAGCTGCTTCATCCTCAGGTCACCAGCACCTAAGTTGCTGTGTTGGAATGTGCGAGAGTTCTATACTGCCCTGAAAACAAACAATGTACAAGGTACATGTACATCGACACCACAGCCATAGGCATCTCACTTGGCATGGTCGCATGCAGTGATTTTGTTGCCAAAGGAAAGACACGGCCATTTCAGTCGACATTGGCTGATCAAAACATGTGTAATGTCAGGAAAAAGATTGGTAAATCATTCTCCAACAGAGAAGAATTTCTCGATGGCTCTGAATGTGTTTCTTACTTCTCCAAGAAACTTCTCAAAAAAAACACGAAGAATATTTCTAAACAGACATAAATTCTGTCAGGTGCAAACCATTCTGCAGCAGGAATGAGCAAACATTTCATCTTGTACCAAAAAAAGGAAGCTCTCAAACACCACGTTGCATGAGTCAGCTATTAGGCTTGCACCTGGAGAACCTCGCTACAGAAGGCTGTCGTGGCTCCAAGCCCGAAGGATCATGGCTCGAGTGTGGTTGCTGAGAGCATCTCGATTCTCCATACAGATCAGATGAGAGATATTTTGTTGATCCGAAGCTTAGAAGAACATGTTGCTAATATTATTTGCAGAAGGTAAAACATGGGTTGGTTTACATGGATTATCATAAATTTTAGACTACATACAAGTTCATACATGTATCAATAGTGTTTTGCTCTGAAACAAACTCTTCATTTTAGGCCGTATGTTTCAATTAGAACGGGTTTTGTATGATCTCATGATCAAGGAGTCAAGAAGGGGAAAAGATCCAACATAGGAAGTAAAACTGAATGTTGCAACATTTTAGTCAAATGACAAGTGATCTTATGAAGTTTTATGAACTCCTATTAGTGGTGCGATTTTGGACCACAACTCACATTTTGTGGTGGCATGAATCTCCACCCACATGAACCAATTATACCATGTATCCATCGAAATGGTACCGGTAATTAATTTCCCGTTTTGATTGTATATAAAATGTTAAGATTTCTTTGTATACTCGATCACAAAACACTATGAAATACATATATCCCCTCCTCTCAAAACCCTGTAAAAAATTCACAGAGTGAATATTATATTTAGTTGGCGAATATTATGGATTCAAATATGTTAAAATTGTGATGAATTAAGCTACTGGTCACTATGTCGACTAAGTAACACTAGCAGAACACTTGACAACATTAACAGCGAATAACCACAAACGATCAACTTTCTGAGATGCCGACACAGTAAATAAATTATTGTGGTCAAATTTTGGTGTGTTTTTGTAGTTTTCGTGAAAAAAAAAACACATCTGGACTTGGATTTTATACCTTGGGTTTGAACTAATGATTCCTATCATTTGATATCAAAATAATTTGTCCATCATAGTTATTGGTAAGATTAATCATTAACTAATCAATGGTTATGGTCAAATTTTGGTGGATATTTCTTATGTTTTGATGAGAAGAAATTTCACATCTCTAACTGATTACTGTATTGTATGTTTGAAATGATGATTCGTATCATTTGACATCAAAATAATCATTCTAGCATAGTAATATGTGAGAGTATAACTAGTTTTGTCAAATTCGAGAATATCATGCGATCGCGGAGCTCACTAGGGGGTAGTGTTAGGTTCATTTGATTTCTAGCTGTAAATTTGGTTAAGACCTTGGGATGGTTTATTTTGGCAGTAAGGTATATAATCTAGGGTAATTTTAGTGAAGTTTTCGTAAAGATAAAATATATTTATGAGCTGGAACACCCATTTTCGCAGATCTCAGATTGTGAAATCGAAGGCAATTTCGGACTTATTATTATGTGTTTTCATGTTATAATACAAAACTTACACCATGAACTGCTCTAGATGGTATTTTTCTTGATTAGCCGTGTAATTCCAGACATTTTGACACCAAAATGATAACTCTAGCTTCATTATTCACGATTCAACAGTCTTTTATGTGAATTTCAAAACGAGAAAAATAACCACGGCTTCGTCCGTATATAAAATTGTTAGAATTTTATGAAAAAATTAAAATTTTGAATGTCATCCGGGCTAATATTGACCAGTAGGGACCCTACTTTGACCCCAGCATGGGTGACAGGCAGTAACATTCCATCCCCCCTAAAGTGTTATTTTGAGATTTTGTACCTAGTCTATTTTCGCTGAGTCGACATTTTTCGTTTTCGTCGATATCTCGAAAACGGTGTGTCGTAGAGCGAAACGGACGTTATTTTCGGACTTATCGATTCCTTGAAACGGTGCGACTTAGAACAAAACAGACATTAGACAGATAGTCTTTATGGTATGAAGTTTGTCCTTCACATACATGTATTTGCACAAATGTCTTATAGGTCTCATTGGGAGCTTCATCATGTTTTTTCTGAGTCAGCATTTTGTTTTTTTCATGCTTCTCCCTGAAATGCCTCCAAGGCCTTTGGGCCTTGACGTCTAGTTTATGTTGCCTTCAAACCAAGTTGTGAAGACGGTGAACACCGCCGGTGACGTTGTCTCGCACAGGCGGTGAGTGTTGATTTGAACGCAGCATCAGTGACCACCGCCAGCTATTTCACTGGTGGTGAACTGGGAAACACCGTCTTGACAACTTGGTTAATCGCAGCATTCCAATGAACTCCACTCCAGCAAAACAGTTTAAGGTGCGGTATGAGCACATTAGTGACCTATGGTATATTTGAGTTGGTGTTAGGACCTATCTAGCTAATGAGGGGGGTTAGATCACCGGGATGAAAGTCAAATACCGCACCTTAGTCGCAAAGCAGAGCATCTCAATTTCCCTGGGTTTGAGGGACCTTCTTCATGAATATCTATCCTGTATCCCCCGAAAAAAGTGACAAAGCATACAATATCACCAGTATTGTCAAGCAATGGTAATTTTGTCCACAAATAACACAACCTCATGTTGTGGCGTGAGGTTTACATTCTATGTAATGAGGATTTTAGAGTCATTATCTGGGAACCCAGTGAGGTTCTCCTTTCTTGCAATTACCCTGATTACCTAAAAGTCTTTATTATCGTTATTATTATACCTACACGTAGATATAGTATTCTCCTAATAAATATTGTGTTTGAATGTCTTGAATGTTGTGCAATTTTCGTCCAAAAGGATTTCATGAGATCCATCCCTTGATTCATGTGGGTATTCTGTATACCATTGTATACCACGTATACGTACTACATGTACCACAAAATGCTGAATTATTATGCATGGAGCATGAGCAAATAATAATTTGAAACAAACACTTTATTGATTGTTATCATGTTTATCATGTGTTTATGCTGCACAGCTTATTTCTGAATACTACCACTTGTTTCTGGGACATTCACTGGTCTTGGAAGGAATCTTGTCTATTCAACATGCTTATCATTGAGAAAAGGGTACTAATTGTGTATTGGAACTCAGTTTGTAACTGTAATCATGGGAATCATGGTAATTGATAATACATGTAAATATAAATCTTTATAATATATTTTAATAATTTTTCATCGGTTATACCACTTTCTTTCCTGTGGTTCTCGGTTTACTCATATTTTCAGACAAACAATGCTGTTATATGTTTTTGTCAATAACTCCTCCAATACTACTCAGATTTATTTTTAAATTGGCAAAATTCAGAAATTGCAATGAACCATTCAATTTAAGGTGTGATCGCACGTAACTTACCGGTGACTGCACTGAGGCACTTTTCCATTGACGTATAATGTGAAAGTAAAGGTAACAAAATCACCAAAACAATACAATCCCCTGACCTAAAACTTGGCTAGCACACACACATATACTCATGGATGATGAACCGAGACATGGTTTCATAAATGATATCATGAAAGCTGTGCAATTTGATGATTAGATAAATCATTTTATACGTTTCACCAAAACGAAGATTCGAGTATTCTGCTTGACAAGCACTGGCTGTTGCATATATTTATTCCTTGTTGTCGTCAAAATAATGAGAATATATAGGGCTATACTTTCTGTGAGATGAATACAATGAGCTGAACATTCATAATCCCAAACACCTCGGTGCACCCGAGTACATATCACTCGTGAGGTTTACTGGCCTCACTAGCTATTTGCTGCACAGCATAATCCTTTCGCTCGCCCTGTTGTGAGTGTATTTTGTAGACTGAGGAATAGGTCGGAAAATGACATATGAAAACGATGAATTTAACAAATTTAACATTGCTTAGTAAGAAACAGAGTCTCGGTTAGTAGTCCTTGATGGCTAACAATCAGAAAGGCAAAGTTTCACGTTGATTGGAAGTGTGTAAATTCATGAATTTGTTACCTTTATATTTACATTATAAGTGAATGGACAGCTGGTCACTGCCAGGTTCATGACGATCACATGCAATCAATCCTTAATGAAGTTACATTGGAGTGAGCATTTATTATGATCATTCATAAATTACATGTAGATAGTTGCAAGTACCAGAGTACATGATCATGATGATTGATACAAGATAAAACATCCT
Source organism: Terebella lapidaria (assembly GCA_949152475.1). Lineage (NCBI taxonomy): Eukaryota > Metazoa > Annelida > Polychaeta > Terebellida > Terebellidae > Terebella > Terebella lapidaria. Next base: position 33,396,213 of record OX424564.1, on the reverse strand, counting down.
TGTGATTACCTCGTCGCAAACAACGCAATCATGGGAGAGTTTGGAAATGATACAATAAATAATGTTCAAGTACAAGCAACTTAACATACTTATGTGGCTTCTTAAGCATTGGTTTTGGTATGTATGGTGAAAAAAGTATTGGCTACATGTATTTTATATTTGTACATGTAATTTTCATTTTAAAAGCTAGAAGATTAGCATGATTAAGGACCAAAATGTTTACATCTGCAAGGGAGAACCACTCTCCTGACTGTATTATATCTGCCATTTTCACCTTCTTTACATCGTCAGGCGTGGAGCGACTCGTTCACATTGAGTGCCGCGTCGGGTTTTTGGGCAAACGTTGTGATCGGAGTGCTCAGTCAAGGCAAGGCTGGTATGTGGCACCCTGTGCAAACTTACTTCACGAGATTGGTCCAATATCAATATTTCTCGCATTTTGTTGTTTTGAACATGTTGAACAAGTTCATTTCTTTCAGAATGGACAACGGAACATTACTCGGACATGGCGATGATTCTGTCAAACTGTGAAAATGTTTACAGCGCTGATGTTCCGACTGCCATCCGGGTAAACTTTAATGAATCATCCAACTTTCTTTATTGGACATTAACCAGTAAAACAATTTTTGGACATTACCCAGTGATCTCTGTCTGTTTGCATGTGTAATATGTTGATAGTACATTTACATGGAAGCCCTTAGTCAGTAAGAATAATTGTATCCCCCGAACAAAGTTCTTGTGAACGCGCTACAGGCCGCAATCCTCATCCGATCACCATTATTTTTTGCAGGCACATATATAATGGTAAGATCCCGACACCAATCGATTTTGGTTGCCGTGGCAACTGAATTGGTCGTTTGGGGACACATTTTGCATTGAAAACAGCCTGTTTGAGACACATGGCTTGTGAACGCTCTACAGATGGCAATTTTTGACGAATCTCGATAATATTTGGAAGTGTTGTTGGGAAGGGCTGTCACACGAAACCAATCGTTTTTTAGAATGATCATATAAATATTAATATGTTAACAGCCTAACTTATTACAGAATTTTGAAATATCCATTTTGACATGTACGATCATTCCAATAGCCTGTACAGTGGAAGGTAATGACACTGGTTTCTTGTTCAGAATGGAGAACTGAAGTTTTCAGTGAAAACAGGACAATATTACTGAATAAGTTAACATTAGTTTTATTAGTTAAGTCTATTATTGTCCACAATAAAAATAGTTAAGACGAGAAACGTTTATTATTAAGCTCAACAAGGTAAAGGTTTTGTCCAGTACAGATTTCATGGGTGTAACGGAATAAGTTAACATTATTTTTAATAGTTAAGTCTATTATTGACCACAATAAAAATAGTTAAGACAAGAAATATTTATTGTTAACCTCAACAAGGTAAATGTTTTGTCCAGTACAAATTTCATTGGTGTAACCGAATAAGTTAACATTATTTTCACTAGTTAAGTCTATTATTGACCACAATAAAAATAGTTAAGTCTATTATTGACCACAATAAAAATAGTTAAGATGAGAAATATTTATTATTAAGCTCAACAAGGTGAAAGTATGTCCAGTACAGATTTCATGGGTGTACTGAATAAGTTAACATTATTTTTACTAGTTTAGTCTATTATTGACCACAATAAAAATAGTTACGACAAGAAATATTTATTATTGGGCTCAACAAGGTAAAGATTCTGTCCAGTAGACATTTTATGTCTGTAACCAAATAAGTTAACATTTTTTTTGCTAGTTAAGTCTATTATTGACCTCAATAAAAATAGTTAAGATGAGAAACAATTATTATTGAGCTCAACAAGGTTAAGGTTTTGTCCGGTAGAAATTTCTGGGTGTAACCGAATAAGTTAACTTTATTTTTACATGTTAAGTCTATTATTGACCACAATGAAAATAGTTAAGACAAGAAATATTTATTATTGGGCTCAACAAGGTGAAGGCTTTGTCCAGTAGAGATTTTATGGCTGTGACCAAATAAGTCAACATTATTTTTTTGCTAGTTAAGTCTATTATTGATCACAATAGGTTTTTATGAAAACATTGATCAACTTTTTCTTTGAATTTCAACTTGAGACCATGTTTGGCTCAAATTATGAGTTAAAATATAACTTATGGTGAAAAATTCGATCTGGCTCCAATTTTGTCATCTTGAAATGCAGTTTTGGTCAACTTTTACTTTGAATTTCAACTTGAAAGCATGTTTGGCACATATTATGAGTCGAAATATAACTTATGGTGAAAAGTTCGATCTGGCTCCATTTTCATCATCTTGAAATGCAGTTTTGGTCAATTTTTAGTTTGAATTTCAACTTGAAACCAAGTTTGGCACATATTATGAGTTAAAATATAACTTATGATGAAAAGTTCGATCTGGCTCCAATTTCTTCATCTTGAAATGCAGTTTTGGTAAACTTTTAGCTTGAATTTCAACTTGAAACCAAGTTTGGCACATATTATGAGTTAAAATATAACTTATGACGAAAAGTTCTATCTGGCTCCAATTTCGTCATCTTGAAATGCAGTTTTGGTCAACTTTTACATTGAATTTCAACTTAATACCAAGTTTGGCACATATTATGAGTTGAAATATAACTCATGGCGAAAAGTTTGATCTGGGTCCAATTTCGTCATCTTAAAATGCAGTTTTGGTCAACTTTTAGTTTGAATTTCAACTTGAAATCAAGTTGGGCAGGTATTATGAGTTAAAATATAACTCATGACGAAAAGTTTGATCTGGCTCCAATTTTGTCATCTTGAAATGCAGTTTTGATTACCTTTTACTTTGAATTTCAACTTGAAACCATGTTTGGCACATACATGTATTATGGATCGAAATATAACTTATGGTGAGAAGTTCAATCTAGCTCCAATTTTGTCATCTTGAAATGCATTTTTGGTCAAGTTTTACTTTGAATTTCAACTTGGAACCAAGTTTGTAAAATATTCTGAGTTGAAATATAAATAGGTGAAAAGATTTATCTATCTGTATTTTCGTTATTTTATCAAACATGTCGAATGGAAATTCATATAAAGAGATTTCAGTGGTGATTTTGAATTCGACCTTCAATAACCTCGGAAAATCAGTGCAGCAATTTTGGTGGGGAAAAGAAAACAGTTGTGACTTGAGATTTAACATTTCTCTGGTAATCTTTTTTAGCCCTTGCTCTAGTTTTTCACACTTGACAGTGATATATTTGGAGCAACAGAGATGATAGGGCTACGGGGGATACACCCAAGCGGTCGTAGGCGACCGGAAGCGTCTAGTTTATCATATGCCAGAATGACAGTCGATGCAAATAGGATAGTAAATGCTATCATACAGTAATTCAAATTACTGTCAACAAACTAAGACCTAAACATACACCATATCTATGTATTTTGTGTTCCAATAGCTGTGCCTATTCTTCCAATAGCAAACTTATGCCCGGCGGGCTGTAAATTCCACACTTGCCCGGGCAGCTCCCAGTTCAAGAAAACGTCATTTTTCTGAAGGGTAAACAAAAGCACATGGTCGCTCTCCTGGCCCGATTCCATTATCTATGACGTTTTTACCACAAATTTACGTTTTACGCTGATGCTCTTGGAACTCTGAAATGGCCTGTACATCGGATAAATGTGTGAATGAAAGCTGGATTTCTGCTTATTTCTTTCGAATCGGATATGATTCGGTCATTTGAAACATACTGAAATGTTCCCCTACATCCACTGGCGTATGATAAACTTGTTATTGCACAATATGGGGTTTCATGCCCTCGGGCCAAGTCTTCAAGAATTGTTTGTGCATATTACACTCAAAGACTTGGCCCTCGGGCATAAAACCCCATATTGTGCAATAACCCTATAATCTTGAATTGGACGGTGTTGCAGGGGTTGGCTGCCACGATTCACGCGAGCGGACAAGCTGAACATTTCGTCAAACTTTCTGCTCAGGTTAGGTCCAGATTTAATTCTGTTCGTCACTTCTTTGATGAACAATTACCATTCACTTACTTACATGTGGTAGATCTTAAATTCTTCATGACAAATATTTTGTGCATTATTCTGAGTCATCGTAATCAGGAGGCTGTGGAGTGGCTTCAGTCGGAGAGGAGTGGACACGCCGGACAAGAGTTCTCCAGCTTCATGAAGCGACACGGCCACCGTTGTGTGAAGGAGGTCAGGGGCTGTTATCGTACACTGTTAAGAAACTACTAATCAGTGCACAGAAAACTGTCTTTATTTCTCGTGTGTCTTGGGTTGAATTGAATGTTTTACCTTAGGTACCTGATTTGATCTCATGATGTTATTCATACTTTTACAGGCTGATTTCCTGGAGAAGTCGTGGCAAACTGAACCCCATAAAGTTACTTCCGTCTTGCAGGTATCTGTCCTTTCTGGAATTGTTGAACAAAAAAATGATGAAATTTCATATTCGTGTACAATGTATGAAGTGAACAGTATTATGCCTAGAAAAATGTAGAAATTTTCATACAATCCTGCAGTTCAAAATTATTTAATTATACCTGCATACTTGTATACATGTATTTGTAGGCCATGCTCACCAGTGGTGCTAAAGTAATTGACCACAAAACACCAGTGATTTCTACTGCAGAGGCTTTGGCCAAGATCAAGACCCCCATCACAGCCACAGCAAGGTGTGTCCAAGGTGTCTGGGCCGTGTGTGAGTGTGTGTGGATGGGGGAAGGGCGGGGGGGCTTGACTGTATGTCAGATAATTGTTGGCATTGCTGTGTTTTCCTCAAGCAGGAAATAAATTCACTCCTTTCGTTTGTGGTCTATGTTATTCTGTGCACAATAGAATATTGTTGATATGGCACAGATGGGTAGGTGCAACCAATTAAAATACATACAAAAAAAGTTAATCCAGACTTTATTTTGAAACATGTATTACTATACATGTAGATTGGCCCTGAAGTGGGTCATTCCCAAAGCTAGGAAAGGAGTGGGACAGAGGGAGTGGGGCAAGGTACGTGAAAACATAATGTGTTCTTCATCATTATCTTTCTGAAACAATACCTGTTCTCAATGAGCGTAAAATGATTGTTGTACAATTTGGCAGATACACATAGGTTTGTTTTATTGCAGTCACTGGCCGTACAGGTGGGAGAGGTCTTCAAGCGTGGATACTGGAAACTGGCTCAGATGATGGTCAAAGAGGTATACATGTAGTTAGGTGTATCTTCAACAGATATGTCGAACAACTTTTCAATGTGCTGCAGATCTTTCCTCAGTTACTACTGCAATGTCGCCTCTCTCCCCAGGGCCGGCTGCCCAAGGATGAGTTGTTGTTTTTCCTGACGCACCGAGAGATAGGAGTCTTGCTGGAGACCCGATCTGCCCGACTTGTGGCACGGTCTGTATGCGCCAACTCAAACGTCGTGGTAGATTGCATCAGTTATGTTTAAAATGAAAAATAAGCACTTGAAATTTTGGCAAATCCTTTTTCCTAATTCACTGATACTCAAGTCATACATTGAAACTTCTTCTTGCATGGTGCGTACGATTCAGAATAGAATCCAATGGATGCCATAATAAATGATAGTCGAGATAAAATTGTATACTTTCATCGTTTCACAGAGCACAAAGACGACAGAAAATCTTCCCGCAACAACTGGCAATACAGTTGCCGAGGATTAGCCGGGGCTATCCCACGGTCGTGAGTACCTACTGTAAAACATCACTTGTCATTCTGTTTTCACTGTCATGCAGTTATTAGCTCGATTTATTGGTAAGATATGATATATGGATGCTGTCCCCAGATTGTAGAAAACGGCGCAGAAGACGACTTTGTCATCACATCTCTGAAACTCGAAGGTGAATGATTCACGATCTGAAATTCACAGAACGTATTGTGAAGAAAATATAATAATCCGCCTGGGCAAAATACAATGTGCTAATCCGCTCGTGCAAAATATTAATTCGCCCAGACAGAATAGTAATCCGCCCGAACCAAGTACAATTTTGTTTGACCGAATTACTAATCCACCCGAGCAAATTAATTATTTGTTGGTCAAAATAGAAATTTGTTAAGACGGAAAAAAATTTTACTTTGGTTCAGGCGAATTAGTATTCTGTCTGGCCGATTAAATATTTTGCCCGGCGATTTAGTATTTCACCTTCAAATCTCGCCTAGCATGAGATTTGAAGGGGTTCAGCCAGCACCCACTAGGAGCTGACTTCACCTTCAAAATCTCATAGTGGGCTCACCAACTACCCTTTACTGTATAATATATTTATGACTGGAAGGTTATAATAATCTTGTTTCTCTACATTTATTAGACTCTTGATTTATGACAATCTCCTGTTCTTCCCACCTAGGGATGCCTGTGAGTCATGGTATTGCTCGGGGTAAGGCGAGAGTGGTCAGAAAGTTGGCTGATGCTGCTTCCATTCAGGTTTGTGCAATTAGAATTATCTACCAACACGAAACTCACTGTTCGTATCAGCATATAATCTACATGTATTATCTAAAACCTATATTCCTCCTCAACCCCCCAGCAAGGTGAGGTGCTGATTGTACCATTTACCGACATCGGCTGGTCGCCGTACTTCCCACTAATTTCTGGCTTAGTAACGGAGATCGGTGGACTCGTGTCACATGGTCAGTTGGTCTGAGTGCTTCCTAACGAAATATAAATTAACTCAGTATATCACCTTTTTAAGAAAGCTTTGAAGCCACCAATCAACATGAAAACCATTATCCAATTATCCAATAAAGTTCAGTTGTCTGACTACATTACCACTGTGTGATCGCTTGTACAGGTGCAGTAGTCGCTCGGGAATACGGAATTCCTTGTGTCGTCAAAGTCCAGAGAGCGACTTCTCTCTTCAAGACAGGTCAGAAATCTCCACACAGAACAGTGTCAACAAGTTGTTGACTAATGGATATTTTTACCAAGTTGTTCAGTAATGTGAAAATTCTGACAGTTTTTCCATCAAGAGAATTACAATGTACACTTCGATAATGACAGTGTCTTCAAACATGTAAAAACAACTTGATATTCCACAGGTGACATGGTTGTCCTGAATGGCTCCAAAGGCACACTCGAGAAGACTGAAGAGACCAGTGATACCTTAAGATAAAGTTAACAAACTATTGTGTTACCTTATGTTATACTTCACTACGTGTGGTCACAATAGTCAGTATTTTGCTTGGAAGAATATACATATAATTTAAGAGTATTGTTTCTTCATGTTGATTGTAGGTATTTTTTTCCAATTTCAATACATACTTTGACATTTTTTTGTGGGTATGTACATGTATTTTTATATTGGTACCAGTAATAATATTATATTTTTGACTGGGTTTTTGATTCGTATTTGAAGTCATGAACAATTTCTTTTGAATGTGATCGTAGACACATGCAAATATCCTTATTGTCGATTCGTAACAGGTACATGTGATACAATTGTAGGTGGTTTTGATCAAGAGCACAACAAAATGTTGTAACTTGAACAAACAATGTTTGTCTGAATTGTTTGTCATTATCCGGTGTGAGTTCTTTAGTGAGAAATGAAGCAACAAGAGTAAATGACATAGCAATTATTGACAAATTGCATGGTCAAAATGTTTACATCCCTGATGCCAATGAACAAAAAGCATGTGAATCATTCAGGTTCAACTGGTTTGTATAATTTTATGCTTAGTTATGTATTTTTACAACAATACTTTATTATATACATATAATCATGATAACTATATATGTATGCATATATATATATATTTTTGTAAAAATTGCATCCGACCGCTATAACAGCTTTAAATGTGTACTTATCCAAAACGTCCTTAAAAGTAAAAACTTTTGTCTTTCATTCCACATTCTTGACTCAATATCAGAGGAAATGGTGTTTATTTGAAGCAAATTCGCTGCATAGATCAAGTTGAATAAATTCATCATATTGGACAGTGCATTTTGCTAAACCATGTAAACTGTTTGTGAAGTAAACAATCATGTGTGATGCATTATCATTAAGGCATTTCGGAAGGAATGCCTTTATAGTTTTATAGTTTTTTTTTTTCAGCCGTTTTGGTTTCCGACCGATAACTTTAGTTTGCCTCAATGTATCTCCGCCAAATTTTCAGCATTGGTCAGACATATTATGTGGAAGAACCCTATTGTTTTTCAGCCGGATCCGAGGTCCGTGAGGATGAAATCAATGTCGTTTTTTGGACTTTGTTTCCGCACGATAACTCACAAAGTATGTAGGCAATGGCTGCAGAACTTTGCATGGAGGTTCATATATCAACAGGGAAGAACCCTATTGATTTTGAGATCAATCCGTCAAACGACCTTTGACCTAGCGGTCGGAAGAGTTTTCGCCCAGTCATCCTTGAGGTTCGTCCTAGACAAACATGTCTAAGGGGTATTTAGGATGACCTTTGACCTTGACCTTGAATTTTTCTGCCGAGTCGGCATTTTTCATTTTCGTCGATAGCTCAGAAACGGTGCGTTGTAGAGCGAAACGGACATTATTTTCGGACTCGTGGCACTAGACAAACATGTCTAAGGGGTATTATGGATGAATTTTGACCTTCACCTAAAATTTTTTCGCCGGGTCGGCATTTTTCGTTTTCGTCGATATCTCGGAAACGGTGCGTCGTAGAGCGATACGGATGTTATTTTCGCACTCGTGGCACTAGACGAACATGTCTAAGGGGTATCATGGATGAACTTTGACCTTGACCTGAAATTTATTCGCCAAGTTGGCATTCTTCGTTTTCGTCGATATCTCGGAAACGGTGCGTCGTAGAGCGAAACGGATGTTATTTTTGGACTCGTGGCACTAGACAAACATGTCTGAGGTGTATCATGGATGAACTTTGACCTTGACCTGAAATTTTTTTGCCAAGTCGGCATTTTTTGGTTACCGGACCTATGGTCCGATAACCTATTGGCATGGCGTTGCGTCCGTCGTCCGTCGTCCGTCGTCGTCCGTCGTCGTCGTCGTCGTCGTCGTCCACATTTTTATCTTTTTTGTTTACGGGCGAATTTTTCTGAAATTTTGCACAAAAATACTTAAAAATAATTCAAGAAGGAGGTATTTTTTAGTTTTTTGATTTTCACATTTTTTTCAAAATGGCGGCCGTTTTCGATGAAAAATGCCTGATTTTGGACTTTGGCGGCCATTTTCTCAAAATCTGTTCAGTAACTTTTTTTCTTTTTGATACATAACACTCCTCATATGTACTCCTATGATGTCTATGAATTTCGTTGCGCTTGAATCGCTCGAAGTGGGCCATTTTGGCCCAAACTCGGCCCAAATGGGACTTTCCCATGTTAAATTCTCCTATGCTTTATAATGGGACACATTATGCCTAATATCTCACTTAGTATTGATATCAGAGACTAGGAATCAATTGTGGACATATAGGAAATGATATATGCTGAATATTCTCGTGACCTTGAATTTGACCTCTGACCTCAGTTTCAAGGTCAGAGCACAAAATGGCTTATATCTCGCTTATTATCGACTCTACAGCTTAGGAATCAATTGTGGACATATAGGAAATGATATATGCTGAATATTCTCGTGACCTTGAATTTGACCTTCGACCCCATTTTCAAGGTCATAGGACAAAATGTCTAATATCTCACTTATTATGGATTTTACAGCTTAGGAATCAATTGTGGACATATAGGATGATATATGCTGAATATTCTCGTGACCTTGAATTTGACCCCTGACCTCAGTTTCAAGGTCAGAGCACAAAATGGCTTACATGTATATCTCGCTTATTATCGACTCTACAGCTTAGGAATCAATTGTGGACATATAGGAAATAATATATGCTGAATATTCTCGTGACCTTGAATTTGACCCCTGACCTCAGTTTCAAGGTCAGAGCACAAAAGGGCTTATATCTCGCTTATTATCGACTCTACAGCTTAGGAATCAATTGTGGACATATGGGAAATGATATATGCTGAATATTCTGATGACCTTGAATTTGACCTTCGAACTCATTTTCAAGGTCACAGGACAAAATGGCTAATATCTCGCTTGTTATTGACTTTACAGCTTAGCAATCAATTATGAACATATAGGAAATGATATATGCAGATTATTGTCATGACCTTGAATTTGACCTTTCACCTCATTTTCAAGGTCACAGGACAAAATGGCTAATATCTCACTTATTATCGATTTTACAGCTTAGGAATCAATTGTGGATATATAGGAAATGATATATGCTGAATATTCTCGTGACCTTGAATTTGACCTCTGACCTCATTTTCAAGGTCCAAGGACAAACTGGCTCATATCTAGCTCCTCTATTGACTGTATGGCTTGGGAATCAATTGTGGACATGATATAGAAAATGATATACATTGAATATTTTGATGACCTTGAATTTGACCTTTGCCCCTTCATTTTCAAGGCCACAGCATAAAATTGCTAATATCTCTCTGATTATTGAATTTACAGCTTAGCAATCAACTGTGGACATGATATATGCTTAATGTTATATATGCTGAATATTCTCTTGACCTTGAATTCAACCAGTGACCTGGCTAACATCTAAAATATTAAACATTGTCCGGTAACCTATCTTCGGCCCTTGGCCTAATTTTGTTTTTGTCGATATCTTGGAAACGGTGCATCTTAGAGTGAAACGGATGTTATTTTCGGACTCGTGGCACTAGACAAACATGTTTTAAGGGTATTATGGATGAACTTTGACCTTGACCTGAAATTTTTTCGGCGAGTCGGCGGACATTATTTTCGGACTCGTGGCACTAGACAAACATGTCTAAGGGGTATTATGGATGAATTTTGACCTTGACCTAAAATTTTTTCGCCGAGTCGGCATTTTTCATTTTCGTCCATATCTCGGAAACGGTGCGTCATAGAGCGAAACGGACGTTATTGTCGGATTCGTGGCACTAGACAAATATGTCTAAGGGGTATTATGGATGAACTTCGACCTTGACCTAAAATTTTTTCGCCGAGTCGGCATTTTTGTTTTTGTCGATATCTTGGAAACGGTGCATCTTAGAGTGAAACGGATGTTATTTTTGGACTCGTGGCACTAGACAAACATGTTTTAAGGGTATTATGGATGAACTTTGACCTTGACCTGAAATTTTTTCGGCGAGTCGGCGGACATTATTTTCGGACTCGTGGCACTAGACAAACATGTCTAAGGGGTATTATGGATGAATTTTGACCTTGACCTAAAATTTTTTCGCCGAGTCGGCATTTTTCATTTTCGTCCATATCTCGGAAACGGTGCGTCATAGAGCGAAACGGACGTTATTTTCAGACTCGTGGCACTAGGCAAACATGTCTAGGGGGGATTAAGGATGACCTTTGACCTTGACCTTGAATTTTTCTGCTGAGTAGGCATTTTTCGTTTTCGTCGATATGTCGAAAACGGTGGGTCGTATAGCGAAACGGACGTTATTTTTGGAATCGTGGCACTAGACAAACGTGTGTAAGGGGTATTATGGATGAACTTTGACCTTCACCTAAAATTTTTTTGCCGAGTCGGCATTTTTCTTTTTCGTCCCCATCTCGGAAACGGTGCGTTATAGAGCGAAACGGACATTATTTTCGGACTCTTGGCACTAGACAAACATGTCTAAGGGGTATTAAGGATGACCTTTGCCCTTGACCTTGAATTTTTCTGCCGAGTCGGCATTTTTCGTTTTCGTCGATATCTCGGAAACGGTGCGTCGTAGAGCGAAACGGACGTTATTTTCGGACTCGTGGCACTAGACAAACATGTCTAGGGGGGATTAAGGATGACCTTTGACCTTGACCTTGAATTTTTCTGCTGAGTCGGCATTTTTCGTTTTCGTCGATATGTCGAAAACGGTGGGTCGTATAGCGAAACGGACGTTATTTTTGGAATCGTGGCACTAGACAAACGTGTGTAAGGGGTATTATGGATGAACTTTGACCTTCACCTAAAATTTTTTTGCCGAGTCGGCATTTTTCTTTTTCGTCCACATCTCGGAAACGGTGCGTCATAGAGCGAAACGGACGTTATTTTCGGATTCGTGGCACTAGACAAACATGTCTAAGTGGATGAACTTCGACCTTGACCTAAAAATTTTTCGCCGAATCAGCATTTTTCGTTTTCGTCGATAGCTCGGAAACGGTGCGTTGTAGAGCGAAACGGACATTATTTTCGGACTCGTGGCACTAGACAAACATGTCTATGGGGGATTAAGGATGACCTTGACCTTGAATTTTTCTGCTGAGTCGGCATTTTTCGTTTTCGTCGATATGTCGAAAACGGTGGGTCGTATAGCGAAACGGACGTTATTTTTGGAATCGTGGCACTAGACAAACGTGTGTAAGGGGTATTATGGATGAACTTTGACCTTCACCTAAAATTTTTTTGCCGAGTCGGCATTTTTCTTTTTCGTCCACATCTCGGAAACGGTGCGTTGTAGAGCGAAACGGACATTATTTTCGGACTCGTGGCACTAGACAAACATGTCTAAGGGGTATTAAGGATGACCTTTGACCTTGACCTTGAATTTTTCTGCCGAGTCGGCATTTTTCGTTTTCGTCGATATCTCGGAAACGGTGCGTCGTAGAGCGATACGGATGTTATTTTCGCACTCGTGGCACTAGACGAACATGTCTAAGGGGTATCATGGATGAACTTCGACCTTGACCTGAAATTTATTCGCCAAGTTGGCATTCTTCGTTTTCGTCGATATCTCGGAAACGGTGCGTCGTAGAGCGAAACGGATGTTATTTTTGGACTCGTGGCACTAGACAAACATGTCTGAGGCGTATCATGGATGAACTTTGACCTTGACCTGAAATTTTTTCGCCGAGTCGGCATTTTTGTTTTCGTTGATATCTTGGAAACGGTGCATCTTAGAGTGAAACGGATGTTATTTTCGGACTCGTGGCACTAGACCAACATGTTTTAAGGGTATTATGGATGAACTTTGACCTTGACCTGAAATTTTTTCGCCGAGTCGGCATTTTTCGTTTTTGTCGATATCTTTGTAACGGTGCGTCGTAATGGAAATGGACGTTTATTTTCGGACTCGTCGCCCTAGACAAACATTCTAAAGGGTATTAAGGATGACCTTCGACCTTGACCTTGAATTTTTCCGCCGAGTCGGCATTTTTCGTTTTCGTCGATATCTCGGAAACGGTGCGTCGTAGAGCGAAACTGACGTTATTTACGAACTCGTTGCCTTAGACGAACATGTCAGAGGGGTATTATGGATGAACTTTGACCTTGACCTGAAATTTTTCTCCCGAGTCAGCATTTTTCGTTTTCGTTGATATCTCGGAAACGGTGCGTCGTAGAGCGAAACGGACGTTATTTTCGGACTCGTTGCCCAAGACAAACATGTCTGATGGGTATTAAGGATGAACTTTGACCTTGACCTTGAATTTTTCTGCCGAGTCTGCTTTTTTTGTTTTCGTCGATATCTTTGAAACAGTGTGTCGTAGAGCCCATGGTAAACATGTTATGAATATTATAAATTAGTCTTAACACCAAAATGCCTCCAAGGCATCTTTAGGCCTTGACGTCTAATTGTTAGTAGTTTGACCAGAAGTTCCCGTTATGGTTTTGTCTGTCAGTTTCCAAAAGCAAGACTAACATATTTCATAGGTCTAAATCTGAATGTTAAATCCACATGGAGTGCAAAGGTTTCTGAATATTTTTCAAAATAAACGTGATTTGAAAAAGTGAAACCACAATAGTTACAGCATGCATACTGGCAGATATCTCTTGTGAGTGCTCTAAATGTTGCCTATCAATTTTGGTTGCCGTTCAAAGTGTCACATCCAGACATTAACTCCGCCCCTGACTTGTGATTGCCCAAGTGATGGATGATGATTGCTGCGGTATTCCAGTGCCAACATCTGAAACCTTTTGTTGTTCAGGGATATCAGATTATTATCGATTCCATAACTTATTACAACATATTTACAGATTCGCAGTCCAGTTTAACTTATAGTCTGCATCAAACGCCTCTCTTTCCAAAAGTAGTGATTTTGTGATCCTTCCAATTGCATGTGAATTAAAACAAATAGCACTGGATATAAGTAGGTTGCTAATATGTGAAAAAATATCACTGAGTAAGTAAACATCAATTTCACAAGTCGAGTGTTATTGCAAAAAAAAATATTTCAGATGAGCAACATTCATTATTGGACTAAACAAAGAAACCTTGTCCAGTAGAGATTTTATGGCATTGATTATCAGCAGAAATAAATAGCGAGTTATGTATTTCTGTTGTCAGGTAATAGTGCTATTTCTTAATGGAATTTACGCCATTATCTGTGAACACTTATCTTGTGTATTATATTTCTGAAATTTTGCCAAATAATTGGAGAGGGACAATTTTCAGCTTACCGGGCCATATGCTGAATTACATTTGACCTCATTTTCAAGGTCAAAGCAAAAAATGCCTGATTATCAACTTTACAGCTTGGGAATAAATTGTGGCCGTATAGGAAATGATGTATGCCGAATATTTCGATGACCTTGAATTTGACCTTTGACCTAATTTTCAAGGTCACAGGACGAAATGGGTATTGTGTCGCTTATTATCGACTTTACAGCTTGAGAATCAATTGTGCACATATGGGAAATGATATATGCTGAATATTTTCATGAGGTCGAATTAGAGAATATCGGCACGAAATGTCCTTATGGTTTTGTCAGAATTTTTTTTTTAATTTACCGGACCTATGGTCCGATAAGCTATTGTCGTCAGGTGGTGTCCGTCTGTCGGTGTCGGCGTTGTCAAAAGCAGGGAAAAATCTGTTCGATGTATATTGCTGTAATTCACAAAATATGTTCTATGGACCCATATCTCCGTTTTTGTTTTTTTTTCCGTCGATTGAATCGCTTCGGGCCGAACCATGGGCTTTTGAAATTGCAGGCGAAGTTCGAGATAGGGATTTCCAATGTTAAATGTAGTTGTCATTTGCATGGTCCAATAACCTATTGTCGTAGCGTTGCATCCGCAATCCGTCCGTTCACATTTTATTAAAATTTACGGTCGAATAATTTCTTTTATGCTTTGAAAAAAACTTTTTTCCTTCATGATGTGAACTACATGTATCTCAATTTCATTCACAATGCTCGAAGATAGAGCTCTGATATTGGCGCATTCAAGTGGGAAGTCATATATTATGATGATTCGTGTAGTGACCATGGATTTGACCTTCCATGACCTTGAAAGGTCAAAACGGCCACTTTTTCCAAACATTTGTATCAAATTTGAAATTTCAACATAACAATTATTCGAACTCCTGCAGCGGAGGGCTCAAGGCCAAGAGGCCTCTTGTTTTCCTTTTGCTGGGTATCAGCACCAAGAATGCTTCGAAATAGAGGTATAATGGTGCAATGAAACGGGAAATCATGTTGTGGTGGTTGCAGTGCTGACAATGAATCCGTTTAAAACAGCCATTTTGGTTTTCTAAAATGAACAATTTTTGAACTTTGGTGGTCATTTTCTTGAAATCTCTTCAGTGAGTTCTTTTCAGATTTATACATAGGACTATTCATATACACCCTTGTGAATGGTATGAGTGTTGTGCCCTTATGTCTCTGATCTGCATACTGTAAAACGACTAATTTTGGCGGCTACTAAATTTGGCGGTTGTGAGCCTCACATTATTTGGCGGAGATTTAATTTGGCGGTTTCAGAACCACATATATATCTTAACATATCTAGTTGATTTGGCGGACGATTTATGTAGCGTTATGACGTGGTGTGCGCGAGTAGTGACACCACGGTTATGATGCTGCAGTGTGGGCGGATTTAGAAGACATTCGGTGACACTCCAGTAAGGGGGTATATTTCTTTATCGCGGGGTGGCCGAACCCTACATTTAATTTGGCGGTTTTTCCCCTACCGCCAAATCCACCAAATAAATCGTACGCCAAAATTAGTCGTTTTACAGTATATGGTATCCATTTTGATTTTTGTTCAAATATAAAGTATGAACTCTCAATCATGATGGAACCCGTATGATGTAAACTTCTAGAATTCTTCAAATACAGCTTGAATTTTTGCACATACAAATGGGGATACTGATTTCAGTACTGATTTTGAATTTGAACTTCAATGACCTTGAAAGCAAATCCTGGTTTGAAGAAAAGTAGTTGTGGCTCAACATTATACATTTTTCGGTAACCTTTCTTAGACCTGGGGCTAGTTGTATCCAATTAAAAAAGTTTGCTGGACACTATGGATTTGCGTCTGTCGCGCCGCGTCCCCTGCCTCTGTAAAGGTTTTCTCGTGAATGTTCTACAGGTTACAAATCTGTCCTGATTCTGATGATATCTTATATGGACATGTTTTATGGTAAGACCAAATTGGCCGATCGGGGACACAATTTGTGACAAAGTGAGCCGTTTCGACACACATGGTTTGTGAATGCTATAGCGGTCGTCGGCGACCAAAAAGCGTCTAGTTGATGTTTACTTTTGCTTGTTTTCCTCGAATTGGTGTGAAATTGACAAATTGACCTCTGGACTAAAAATGGACACACATATTAGGCTTTATTTCAAGCATATAGAAAGACACATAATATTATGGTGAATATCTTCAGTGACCTCATACTTAACCTCAGATGGCATTGTATGGTTAACATATATAATATGGATTGAACAAGTTGGCCTTTGGAGACTCTTTGATGTTCAATATTCTGGTGTGACATTCACAAATACGCATCATGACACAGTCGTTCGATATACAATTAAGAATTACATGTATGCTTTATCGTGTGGTTTAAGTAGATTACAGCATGGCTAGTCTGAAAAGTGACTCATCAGCTCATTGCGATGACCTCAACATTGTTCGCTGCTGATGATCTGCAGGTACATTGCGCCTATTTGTCTATTCTACGAAAGTACATCAGGGCCAAAAGATAAAGCAAAACATAAAATGTAAATTTGAGATCTCAAAATTAATATCCGAAATGTTTAATTTAGAATTCGTTATCTCGATTTTAGAATTCGTCATCTTGAATTTAGAATGTGGAATTTTCTGAAAGCAATTGAGGATTCGATATGTTGGCCCAGACTCTGGGGAAAATCCAGCGGAATCCTTATTTCTTGAGTCGGTTTTCCTGAAGAAATTCTTGATCGTTCGGTCCAATACACCCACACAAATAGAGTGTTTCTATTTTTGGTGGAGTTGATGCTATTGTTGTGCCAAGTCCCATAGCTCATCAGAGAGAGAGAGAGAGAGAGAGAGAGAGAGAGAGAGAGAGAGAGAGATAACCCAATATAGAGCCAACAGGGGAGGCAGGTCCTCTATCTTTCGAGACATCAGAAAATTGAATTTGGACAAAGCCCATCAGTCAGTCCGCTCACTCCAGTCACTTCAGAGATCTGTAGGTCATGCATTAATTCTATAGTCAAAGCGTCAACAAATCAAATTTGCATTGACTTTTATTGTGCATTAATTCAAATAGCTTCTATGTTTATAGCGTGATTTACAAATCCAAAATTGTATTCTCTGACTCATCAACGATAAACATTCGTCAGTCTTGTAACATTTATTAAACACGTCTTATAGGCGTATGATTGGAATCTTTTGAAATGAAAATCTCAAATCTTAGGCAGTTTTTGAGAAAATGGCCGCCAAAGTCCAAAATTAACCATTTTAGAACAGCAATGGTCGTCATTTTGGCAAAAATGCGAATATGAAAATCTAAAACAAAAACTCCGTCTTGAAATAATCTTAGGCATTTTCTTGCAAAAGATTAGCCCGTGAACTTTATAGATGAAAATGTAGACGGACGACGATGGACACAACGCCACGGCAATAGGTTATCTGACCTGGTAACTTAAAAACACACTCATACGACCTATCATGTTTGAAATCGCCATTACTATACGTTCGGCGGTTATTCCCTGGGTTCGCTATGTCCGCGTCCGCCAAGTATTTTAGGCCCAACTTGGACTGCTTTATTAGTAGGTATGGTTTCAAGGCCACAGTGCACAAGTAATATATGGACTGTAGAAGTTATGGAAGTGTAATGTGACACTTGTTGAGTGTCTATTCAGAAGAGATAATAAGGTGGATTATTAATAACAGATTGTTGCAATTTCACTTTGACATCAATGACTCGTTGCTTGGATACCATATAGATCTATAGGTGGCCATCCAAAAATTGCAATATTTGAGTTTGTTCCTTTTCAGGGACAAATGATTTGTCACAATCAAGCTGTCGCACACTAACTCGTTCGACACATGAATATTGTGGCGGGAATCATAGATCCGTGTTTGCATAGTACTTCAGAGAATATTTGAACAGCATTGATTGATATTTGTTCAGTTGCTTGTTGGTGACCACTGATTTAGACACGGCTCGTGTTAGTGTTTTTCATTATTTGATATTTTGCCAGACACGGAAGCGACAGTGTCATTATTGTGAACGTGGACGACAAGCAGCGAGGCTGACTGCATTTGTTTACCTTCAAATGAGAACGTTGTACCATGAGGTGGTGTATTCTGTACCATTTCAACATTACTGGCTGACACATGGGGTCGGAACACCATTGATTTTCCCTTAAGCGACCATTATGACATATACTCATGTTGCACAAAACTGAGACGGTAGATGTTGTTCGTTTTGGACACAGTGAAAAAAGACTAGGCCTATATAAGAAACATAACATAATCAATATTCGTGCAAATTCGCCTTTGAGAAATTTTTTATCCCTCCATATACACTGACACCGTCAAGAAATGACTGAATTTGACCGATTATGACATCACCCATTATACCATTCAAAATAAGTTCCCACAAGGTAAACAAACATAGGCCTATATGGAAATTGTTCAATTCCCTTATATCAATCAGAATATATTGTATTTTAAGCATAATATACTTTTGGACACTTAACAGCATCCTTTTGCAGGAAATTACATCATTTAAGTACTCAAACTTACACTTTAGAACTAGCACTTTTGTTCTAAACGGCGGATGAATAAACCAATTGTGGTCCGACTCATCATAATTCAACTGATGTAGGAAAATGGTATAATTGCTGGTGATTTGTTCAAGTCTAGAAATCGGTTAAAATTAGTGTAACGATTTTCAGCCGGAAAATTGTTTTCGGCTAGGCGTAGCGAACACAACCACGTTGCTACAACGTAATTACAACGTGACACTAAAGTTGTGTTTACGTAAAAATGTAGCGTTGTCACAACGTGAATGCGTGGACATTTGTCCCCATTGTATTCACGTGAATTGTTACAACGTTGGAATATCACCTTTCCAACAATATGATGAGGAAAAATATATTTTTGTTCATGTATATTTTCATATCTGGTGCAATAGGGTGGTTTCACTTGTACGACTCGTATGTTTCACGTATACGACCGTTCTCAGTCGTTGAGGGGCCGTCTCAAAGGACCATACCGGTTGTTGCCAATGGGGTGACAACACAAATCTATTCACGTGTGTTGTCTTTCCAGACGATACGTGTAGATATAAATGAGCAGTATTGAGGGACAATGCAACCTATCTAGGCCAATATGGTGTGGTGTGGCCCAGTTAGGCTATGTTGCTTGTACTTCTAGATTCAATAAGGATCTGTATGATTTGGCAGAATGACATATCCGTGCCCACATTATTGAAATACATGTACCATTTTTTGGGCGGGTTGCGTGCAACAACCCGCCTATTAGATTGGCGTGTCCGTCTGTCTGTCCGTCCGTCCGTCCGTCCGGCCGTCCGTCCGTCCGTCCGTCAACAATTTCTTGTGAACGCGATAACTTACAAAGTGTTTAACGAAATACCGCCAAAATCATACCAGAGGTGCATCATGAGCAGATCTCGGACAAATTCGATGATGGGTGACCTTGACCTATTTTTCAGGTCGTGGCAGGACTTCGAACTTGACAATACATGAGAACAGGATTTTGTACCTTGTGAACGCGATTACAAAGTTTTTAACGAAATACCGCCAAAATCTTACCAGAGGTGCATCATGAACAGATCTCGGACAAGTTCGATGATGGGTGACCTTGACCTATTTTTCAGGTCGTGGCAGGACTTCGAACTTGACAATACATGAAAACAGGACTTTGTACCTTGTGAACGCGATAACTTACAAAGTTTTTAACGAAATACCGCCAAAATCATACCGGAGGTGCATCATGAGCAGATCTCGGACAAGTTCGATGATGGGTGACCTTGACCTATTTTTCAGGTCGTGGCAGGACTTCGAACTTGACAATACATGAAAACAGGACTTTGTACCTTGTGAACGCGATAACTTACAAAGTTTTTAACGAAATACCGCCAAAATCATACCGGAGGTGCATCATGAGCAGATCTCGGACAAATTCGATGATGGGTGACCTTGACCTATTTTTCAAGTCGTGGCAGGACTTCGAACTTGATAATACATGAGAACAGGACTTTGTACCTTTTGAACGCGATAACTTACAAACCTTTTAACGAAATACCGCCAAAATCATACCGGAGGTGCATCATTAGCAGATCTCGGACAAGTTCGATGATGGGTGACCTTGACCTATTTTTCAGGTCGTGGCAGGACTTTGAACTTGACAATACATGACAACAGGACTTTGTATCTTGTGAACGCGATAACTTACAAAGTTTTTAACGAAATACCGCCAAAATCATACCGGAGGTGCATCATGAGCAGATCTCGGACAAGTTCGATGATGGGTGACCTTGACCTTTTTTTTCAAGTCGTGGCAGGACTTTGAACTTGATAATACATGAGAACAGGACTTTGTACCTTTTGAACTAACAGCCCTCCTCGATGCAACCCGCCCAATTGTCGCGGGCGCGACTTATACTTGTTTTTTTCATGAGTGAATGTACTGTAATTGTGATATGCGCAATCATCGGTAAATTTACAGCTCATCTATTTTATTCGATGTCTTTTAAAAGACGGTTCACTGGTACGATGATACAAGCATCGTGATACATATGCGTCAATACAACTGATTACCCAATACGCCTCACGATGCCTGTACTAGTGTATCAAAGTTCCAGCGTTTAGGAGATATCGATTTCTATCTCCTTCAAATTGTTCGTTCTTGTACAAGCAACAAAACTTTTGTGAACACGCAACAACGCATGCAAAATGAATTTCAAAGCCAAACGGTTCTGCAGTTGGTCAACTATTTCCATGGTGACCTCATATTTTTGGGAGTTATTTGTGTTGTACAATCATTTTCCAACAAATCTTTGCTAAATTTGTCAATATGTTATTATTTTTTCACACTAGTCAACTTTATACACTGTAGAGTGCTGAAAACAGAATTTAGCCAATGCAATTGTTCATTTTTTCTCAATTTTTGGCGAATTATTTCTGTGGTAACATCATATTTTTTGCCTTATTTGCGTTGTAGAATCGTTTTCCAACAATAATTATGCTACACTTGACGAGATGTAATTATTTGAGATGTAATTATTTGTAATTATTTCCACAGCAAAAAAAGAAAATAGAACATGCACTCCAGAAAATTGCTTTGAACATCCGTTATAATAGGCCACGAAATCGTAAAAAAACACGCCTCAGAAAACATGCCATAATTATTTTATTAACATGGTGACATATTTCTTTCATTTCAATTTCTGGTAGATCATCTCTATATAAGTCTAAGGTAAATATATCAATAATTTCTTATTATTTTAAATTTTGCAAGTATAAAGCCGTGAGCCTCCTCAACACTAGGTCCAGTAACATACTGCATGAAGTCATAGGAGTTCAAGATACATGTGAACCCGCGTAGATCAGTGTCTTTCAACAACACAACTTCTGTCTGGGTGTCAAAAAGGTGGGCGAGGTATTGTACCCACTCACCGCAAAGGCTGCTGGGTATTGTTCACCAAATCAAGGATGATGAGCATGAATTTTGGTTGCTATGAAGAAACCCCATTCACCAAAAAACGTCATGTTTGAGGGAGATATGTTATTTGTATAAAACAATCTCCACATCTAATTCAATCCCCTGTATGCAAATTTTTATGTTTTCTGCCAGATGGAAACATCTTTGCTAGTTTTGTCACATATCTGCTCTACTATTTTTGAGGGTGAGGAATTTGATGATGATGTCATGATATCTTTTCGTGAAGATAATGATTTCTAAAGATAAAAACGTGTAATTGTCTAAATAAGATGGAAGATCCAAGATGGCTGCCATGTACCACCTCGCCGAATGAGATGCTGCCTGTCAGCGTTGGGCAATAGGAAGGACAGCTCTCTCTCATCACATTCATCCTTGGCCCGCAGATTTCGCACCGAATTGATGATATAATTCTCTCTGCTAATACATCGGATGGAATACCGGTACTAATATGCAATGTTGACACTGGCTAAATTGAAAATGTATTTATTTTTTAATGTGTTTAGTTGCATTCTTAGTTAGTCATTTTCGAAACCTCGCGGTATGAGCTAACCCCTTGATAAACTGACAACATTCTGGGCTGTGCAATATGCAAGACAATATTATCAAAGCCTTGTGGTAAACATTGTAAGAAGTCTGTATGGTGTGAACCATATTTGCAATCTGGAATTCTGGAATGATACTATTGGAGATATAAACGCGAGTTCAGGGAAATACGATACAATTCCAATGCCTCTTGGTGGCGGAATTTTTCCCAGCAGAATTCCCATCTTTGGACACGATCACGGCAAGAGTATCTGATTGTCCACGGTCAGTTCTGGTCTCCGGGAGTTCAACATGATATCCTTAAATTTGTACATCTGGCATTCGGTTTGAGCGTAATAACCAGACTCAAAGTGCATTGGATAGATATCGGATACAAGCATAGTTTACTAATGATTAATGCATCACATCAAGAAAAACATCCAAAAACCGTTTGCTTTTAGTCAATCAATCAATCAATCAAGTTTATTGGCGTAAATGTACAGGGTACATAATAACCAACATACAGACAAATATTATACATGAGATACGTGTAAATAAAAAATGATACAGACAGAACATGTTACAGACATGACCATGAGCACCGATGGTGTTATAAAGGCCTACTCTTTTAGGATCACCTGCATTGCTTTAATATAGGAAGTTACTAACCTTATAAATTGTTGATACTTTTCTTTATTGCAACATTTGTCTGTCCTTAGATCTAAAATGGTGAATAACTTCTCTTTGTCAGACATACGTTCGTAATTTTTTATGAGTTTTTTCATATCATGGTCAAAACCGTTTCTTAGATTATATACTTTGTCAGTTTTACAATGCAAAAATACATGGTGAAGGCCATTGTTAACATTTGAGGAACACAGGGGGCAACTGATATCACTGTTTCGAACATATTTGTGTATATTCCCTATTCTAAATTTTGTGAATGTGCTTCGCATCGATGGCGATTGAATGATAGAGAGGTAGTTACTAAATATGTATGTATCCTTAATACCATTCAAACCGCAAGCATCATACGGCTGGTTTGCAAAAAAGTTTTGTACATATTGATCACAAAGTATATGCTTAATTTTGTGGTAAATGTATTTGTTTGTTATAGATAGGGGATTTTCCCACACGTAGTTCATACCAGTCATTTTAATGACGTACTCAATCGACTGTAACCACGCAGATGGTCTCTCGTTCGTGGAAGTATAGGCGGCTACTAAGAGAGCATTCGGGGTGTTGCCGCACGCAATCTTGTGCCAATATTTTACACCCAAGGACATTGCTTTGATAGATATAGGGAATCTTCCGAGTTCAGCCCTGACAGCCGAGTTACTAGACCATTTATTGACTCCTAAAACGAACTTAAGATATTTAGAATGCATTTTCTCGTAAGCAATTTTCTCAGAGCGAGAATCGTAATTTACAACGTGGATGTTATCCAATGGCGAGTTGTTGAGTAGTAACAGTTTGTCTTGCAAGCGTCCTACATTAACTAATATAGGTCTCGGCGTGTTAATATCTATTTTTCCTACGCGTTTGGCCGAGCAAAACTGGATATGTTGCCCGCTAATTTTATAGAAAGCATTATTCGTGGCAGCTCTGGTGTCTCCCCCTTCCTGTACACCATTTAAGTATATTAAATTATTGGAGGTAGGCATCCCCCATATACTGCATCCATATAGTAGGATTGGAGATATAATTTTGTCGAAAAGACTAATTGCAATATTTACATTTATACTAGAATTATTGGAAGACATGATGGCCTTTCGAAGAACAAAGGAGGCACGATTCGCTTTCAGGATCCTATCGTCCATCATAGCACTGTGACTCATATTCGAAGTTATCACAAAACCAAGATATGTTGTTTGCTTAGTGTTCTCCAGTACAGACTCGTTCAGAGTAAAAGTGGGGCAGTGTTTACATTTGCCCTTCGACATAACCATACATTTGGTTTTAACTGGATTAATATTAATGGCCCATTTAAAGCAATACTTATAAAGAGCGTCCAAGCAATTCTGTAGACCAGCTGGAGAGGTCGACAAAAGGACAAGGTCATCCGCCCAAGACAGAGAGTTGAATTTATGAGCACCAAGAGATACAGGGTGACAAGAATCACCAAAGATGTCGTGTATATCATTTTGATATATATTAGAGAGCGCTGGGCTCAAATTGCAACCTTGTTTCATACCAGAAGACGATCGTATTTTGTCTGTGATTCCATCATCACATTTGATATGGTAAAAACAGGAAGCATACATCGACTTGATAACATTATATACATTGCCGGTTATGCCCATTTTCTGCAACTTGTAATACAAGAAGTCTCTATTAATTGTATCGAAGAATTTACGGAAGTCAATAAAGGCAACATATAATTTATTGCCCATTGATTTAACGTATTTGTCGTACAGGGATTGTAGGATGAAAATATTATCCTCCGTACGATGATCTTTTTTAAAGCCGTTTTGATTAATTGAGATCATGTTATTTGTTTTCAGAAAGGATTCCAGTCTGCTATTTATTAATGAGCTAAATAGTTTTCCCAAGCAACTGGAGATGGCAATTCCTCTATAATTGTCGGGGTCAGTTTTTGCCCCGGATTTTAATATTGGAACAATGATGTTAGACTGCCAAGAGGATGGGTAACAACCTTCAGATAGTAGTTTGTTAAAGATGTGAAGAATTGTCTGATGCAGACATAATCCGCCATCAAGTAGCATATCGTTTGTGATCGAATCTATACCGCTCGATTTACCCCTTCTGAGTTTTTTCAGGGCTGTTGATAGCTCTTCTTCGGTCAATGGGAAATCTAAAACACCCGGGCTACTTGAACAATTGTAAATGGTACTTAGTCCCGATCGGACGTATTCCTGGAACTGGGTGTCGGAATTATCTGCCTGTGAATTGAGTAATGTTTTAAAATGAGAGACCCACTCCTCAGGTTCGACCGGCTGTTGTTCCTTCTGGTTTTTCCCCAAAATATGGTTAACTTCTTTCCAGAATCCCTTAGGGTTATCTTTTTCCATAGATGCTAATTTATTCCAACAACTAGACTTAGAGTTACGCTGGAAATTCTTGATAGATTTTTTGTATTTTTTCTTAGCATTCAAAAATTGTTGTCGTTTATCAAGACTGGTGGGATCCTTATTGAATATATGTCTTGTATGTTTGAAATACTTCTTTGCATCGGCAGTTTCCGAATCGCGAGACCATTTGCATGGGTATTTGTTTTTACTTTTAGCTATGGGGTTCATAGGTTTCAAGCTTTCCTCTGCGAAGGAACGAATTAGGTCTGTTAATTTAGACACTGCTTCAGAACCGCTCAGGTTAAAGTTATTGACAATGCTATTCATGTCACAGATCGCGTTATCAGAACGAGATATCCTAATATATTCTTGTTTACCTTGCTCGTCCCATTTATATTTTAGTGGAGGGTTGACAAGGTTACATCTGCTCGTGTTATTGTTAATGATACCAGTCGACATACAAAGTCCTATCGGGGAGTGATCCGAAAACCACTGGGTGTCATAAACTTTGAAGTATTGAATACGGCTATACAACTTATCAATTACAATGCCCAAATCAATACACGAGCTACCATTGTAGCCATGGTATGTTTGGAGACCCAACAGGTCCCCCGGAGTTCTTCCGTTTAATATCAGTAGATGACATTCATTGAGGGTGTCTATTAACCTACGTCCATACGAGTTGCATTTGTTATCTTGACAGAATCTGATAGGTAATGGAACATAGTCACAATCAACATGCCCATCCATGGATATGGAATTAATATTTATCCAGGTTTCTTGTTTCTCCCCGGTTCTGCTATTCAAATCACCCATTATAATTACTTCTCCCTTGTTTTGGAAAAAGGTGATCTCCTCCAGAAGAATGTCATGTACGTCAATTTTACATGTAGTGAGGACACTCGAGGTCTCTGGGGGTAAATAACAACAACATACATATATATCATCCGTGATGTCGAAAAAATGCTTGTCAAATTTTATCCACATACAATCGTCATTTTTACTCTTGATTTTTTGCAGGCCTTTCGCGATATTGTTTCTAAAGAACACACATACACCCCCTGATCCTCGCTTTGCGCGCTTGTTTTTCTTTCGGTCTGACCGAAAATGTCCATATCCATCTAGCGACACCCTTTGATCGTCAGAATGTAACCAAGTCTCAACAAAAATGAAACAAAAATTTCATTTTTGTTTCAAATTTCAAATTTCACAAAAATGGATGGGCAAAATGATGGTAAAATGATCATGTTATAATTTTAGTGTTGCCTCTACGTGTACGATTTAACGTATTAATTAGAGCACATGAACATAAAAACAGAGGGTGAAGTAAGATTACTGTAGGATGTAAGTAACAAGTGGTAACATATTTTTGATGTGTTGCCGAACGCCACTGAACACGTGACCTGAATACAGAAAAGTCGCGTGACCTTGTTAGAGTCGAAACATCACGAGTTACCAACAAACGGCTCCTCGGGGGGCAGGATAATGTGTAATCGTGGAAACTTGTCCATAAATGTGTGACTGGAACCAGGAACAGACAGAGGCTTGTCCGGGTTTGTTGTCCCTGATGGGTTTATTGATCACTCGTGAAGAACGTGATCGACCTTGATAATTCGGTCCAGTGCTGCTCTTATGGCACCCGTGTGATCCAGCTAGCACTGTGTATTCTTTAGGAATGTGAAACGAAAAATATTACATGTTATAATTTGGGGAAGTGGTCGATTTCAAAGCATTTGATGCTCAGAGTGGGGTATAACTTTTGCCCTCGCTCCCGATATGGGGGGGGGGGTGGCTATTCCATCCGATCAACTTGAAATTTAAGGTCGGTCCTCCCACCGCAATTGCAATTGTTTTTCAAAATCTAATAAAATGGTTGCCATGACAACCCAAAAAGTGAAAATCACATAATTGGCTATATTTCTGGCTGTAATCGATATTAGTTTTATTTCTGCATTTTTCTTTGGCCATTTTTTTATCCTATGGTTTTTGTCGATGGTCGTACAGCCAAAACTCTCCATCTTCTTTCTTCTCTAATTAGATGACTGCCCTAGATACTCACGAATGAAGTTCGACGTACTTGAAACCTCCAGTTCATACAGTGTTGTTGTACGTAAGTCATAAGAATCGAACACATTGCGATCAA
The DNA here is from genome assembly GCA_949152475.1 of Terebella lapidaria. Classification (NCBI taxonomy): domain Eukaryota; kingdom Metazoa; phylum Annelida; class Polychaeta; order Terebellida; family Terebellidae; genus Terebella; species Terebella lapidaria. Next base: position 33,368,651 of record OX424564.1, on the reverse strand, counting down.
TGTGTGACTACTACATATTTGTGGGCCACATCCGTGGGAGAGGACTCATTCCTGAACGAATGCCAGATTCAGACTCTTATAGTACCCGGTACGAATTTTTCGGACCAGGAAGAGGCAACTTGATCAAACTCATGTGACGAATTTCCGTTTAAACAATATTTACAATATATTATCAAGATCCACAATGGTATGATGAGAGTCCGGAGTGTTATATGCCATCCCCAGTGTGTACTGGCAGTGGCGAGGGTGATGTTGTCAGTGTCCAAAGGTTTAGGATCAGTATTCATTATGATACTTCTATTGTCTAGCGTGTCACCAACAGTGTCCAGGTTGTACTGATAACTGCCAAGAATGAAAAATGTTCATTTTCTGTACACGTATATTTTCATGTAGACGTAACAAATATCTAATGCATGCACTATAGGCAAACAATTCCGTACATAATTAAATAAAAAACACATGCTCAATTTATTGCAAAGACGAACCTCAAGAAACATACAGAATATAATAATACAGTTCATAATACAGTTTTAAAAAAAACGAGTCTCCAGGCTGTTGGGCTTCTTAAAATGATACAGACAGGACATAACAAAAATATGTGACGAGTGAAGCTATTTTGTGACTTTACGTCCCAGGTAGTATACTAGTACAAGCTTCGTACTTACAATACCTAGATTGCAACGATCAGTGCCCAGAGTTTCTTGCTCAATGTTGTTGGTGAGATGGTTGAGATGTTGGTTGAGAGTTTCCAGTGTTTTAGGCAGCTTGCACAGTGTTATGGAATGTTTCTTAGGCGTACGGCTAATGTGTAGCAATTCATTGCTAGTGTCAATGATCTGCTTTGTATAGTCGGTGTCCAGGAAATTATCGAGATTCCGGAGTGCTGTATTCGATGTCCAGTGGATTAATGCCAGTGTCCAGAAGGTTATTGTCAGTGTCTGTCCAGAGTGCTACAGTCAATGTCCAGTGTGTTATTGTCAGTGTCTTTGAGGCTATTGTGTGCCCAAAGTGCTATAGTTATATAATGTCCATTGAGTTATGGTCAGTGTCCAAAAGGTTATTGTGTGCCAAAAGTGCTAAAGTTATGCCCAGTATGTAAATGAAGATTTCGAAAAAAGTGAAAATATGAAAAAGGATTTGAAAAAATAAACCAAATACAACAAATTTGAAACACTAAACGAGCAATGAACATAGATATACAAGAACTTTTGTGCAGCCGGTATAGATCTCTGAGGGTATGCAGAGAACATGCCTGACGGTAGGTGGACTCTTGATATACCAAAATACGGATACATGGTTACTAAAAAGAATTTTGAGACCGTGACTGAAAATTTTCTGTTACTTTTAATGTTATCAGTTCAAAACCCGGTTTATTTACATGGCGTATACGGAGATAGAATGTAATTGGCTGTGTCACGCAACATAGCAAGATTGAACAGGATTACAAATATTTGCATCATTTTGCTTCACAGTGACAAAACCCTGAAACCATGTCAAAACTAATTTGCAAATTCAGTGAAATCAAAAGAATAAAAATGTCAATTTGACAATACCTTTGTATTGATTAGCTTACATTGTATGGTTTTTGCTATATTTTCTCATTGTTTTAGAAATCAATGGATGCAGAAAATACCGATGGTTATTGCAACAACAAATGATATATAAAAAAAGTAGGATGGCAACTGGTAACTTTGACTCCCCAGTGCTTAGTGACAATAGTTCTTCTGCCATAGCCAGAGCGATGAAATCCATTGAGTTTTGAATTGCCCGAGTGTCCCAGTTGGCAGACGCCACGCCTGTGTCGTTTGTCTGTTGCAGGGCATTCTCGGGTTTCCACTGCCCCCTTCCATTGACGGTACCACTCCGGGCACTGACTGTCAGGAGACACGTTGACGTCTCGGGCACTGCTGAGATGGAGTGACACGTCCCCCTCAATTCTGCGAACAAAGATGTAAATGTGTATTCCACTGGACAAGTGCCAGATACATATGTATCCAGCTAGACACGAGTTCACATTTGAGTGCTGGTGGATAGGTGGAGTTTAGTATTTGTGGATAATCGTACCTGATACATAAGATCGGATCAAATACAGTCGTGATATATATTCAGGTAAGCAAATACATTTACATGTTTTCTGTTAGCTGCTGGTTTTTATCCCCAGATACAACCTCGAATTTCAAGAAGTGAAGCTGTGTTGTCAAATCATCTGAAAACTCACCTTGGTCGTGAATGTCTTGGATTGAACCTCACATATTTTAATTTACATTAGTATATTCAGCGATGGATGTCAGAGAATCTGAACAAAGCAGTGTTTTACTGTGCGTGCAAAGGACAAGCATGTCAGACTACTTATATATTATCCTTCCCAGCTAATGGATATCACATTAGTATTGTTGGGTTCATCAGGTTTCACGAAAACATATAAAAGAGATCTATTTGCATTATGAGATGGAATGGTACGGTGCAGAGCTCAGTTTTCCTCCCTACAAACAAACTTTGTCCGCGAAGTTGTCATGCCGCCAATTATCCAGGCAGGTGATCGATGACATCTTTAGTCCACTGATCAAACAGATCCTTTCAAAGCTGTAATCACCCTGTTTATGGGCAATATTTCAGTATTGGGGTCTGATGAAAAATAATAGTTTTATGACATTTACAATATTAACAGTGTGCTAAGCAGTGTGTACTGTATGGCAATTATAACACATGCATCATGGTTTACCTACAGGTGAAAACAGAACAAAATTATTCCAATTATTCATGGAATTATCATTATTTATACATTAAAAATATACAATTTTCAGTGTTTCATTCACCAAACCACAACAGAGACATGTCACTGACCTGCATAATATATCAAAGTATTCTGACTGGAGTGATAACATACATAGCTGGTTACGGTTTACTACACAGCTTTTGTGTCAATTTTTCCTTGCTGTCAGATGTGCGAAAGATGTACTTTCCGTCAAAAAATGTCCTCTCCGTCATTCTTGTTTACTCACCCATGCTTATAAAATATTTTGGAAGTATTACTTGAAGACACTTATTCTCATGTTCGAATTATTATGTCTTCACCAAAAACAAATGGTTATATTGAAATTTCCATATATGTGATCATAAAATACCATATTATGTTAGCACCTGAAATTCCGTCAAAATTTGTCATTTCCGTCACTTCAGGAAATCTGTCAAAAAGTATATACTAGTACCAGTGGTAAAAAACTGATTTCTTGTTATACTGCCATGTGTATTGGCCCATATATTTCATTGAAAAAACTTGCAGAATTCATGTGTTTTTCCTAATTTTTTGTCAAAAAAAATGTCCTTTCCGTCGAAAAATTACTGTCACTTCCATGTTGATTCTGTGTATTCCTGACCTATATACAAGTACGTCCATTCTAACTTCACACGACCTCTGTTGTTCTGTTTAAATTTGTACCCATCATGCTTTCAACAGTGTCTGAGCAAAATCTAAAACATCAAATATGACACAAGGATATATATTTTTTATTTATTGAAAGCCAGAGAGCATCTAATTTTGGCATGTATATGCAAATAAAGATTTGCTTTAATGTAAAATTATGATTTATACATAGGTTGCTAGCACTGGCAAGTGCACATGATTTTTTAACCACGAGCATCATCATATGTCTTTTTGTCAAAGAAATGTCCTTTCCGTCAGTGACAACTATAGAATATATACATATTAAAAACCAGTGATCAAGCAGTATTAGCCTTGAGGATTTTCTACCTAAGCATTCTGAAATTAAATTAGCTATAGATCACATTGGTTCATCTATTCATTTCTTTTATATCTTACATGTATTCATAGGAAATAGCAATGAAAATGGTTCTCGAGAATCTGTGAAAACATTGTATTCACTAATATGTATGGCTTCTTTAACATTTTTATTTGATGCTTAACATGCTTATTGCAAACGTAGGCGATCTCGTAGGTTTGTATATACTGCATTTTAAGATATAATAAAGAATTCCTTTCCATCAATCTGTGTGACGGAAAGGACATTTTTTGACAACGATAAGTTTTAAAACTATAATTACCACAATGTCAATTCTTTTCAATAGTCAATGATGGATTGTTTTGAACATATATATCTATCCAGACAAGGCTGCATATACTGCATGTTTACTGTAACAATGGATATGACTGTGCCCAGAGAACTGATATATCATCAGAATAGCGACGTTTGTCAAAAATATCAATATTTGTGTCTTGCGTGGGATGTTTTGCATTAAATTTCAGAGTTGCTATCTTGTGATTCATTTCAAGCTATTACCACTCATGTATTATGATAATTTTGAAATTTTGAACACTGTTTTTCAAGGAAAGTGAGTGAATAAATTGTAGCAGGTTAAGAGTATTCTTTCTCATTTAAAAAAAGTGGTACGAGTTTTTGCTCCAATTTCTTTTGTTCTGCGATAAGTACCACTCCAGGTTCCATTTTAAAAAATATCTTTTGAAAACAGTTATTTTTTATTTTTGACCTTCTGAAACAGATCGGCCTTATTTGGTAACCAATAGAATTGTTAGACATGTGCTGTTGCTGAAATCAAGTTTTGTGATGAACCCATATTTTCACATGTTCAATCAACAGTTCTTGTAAAACGCAAGATACTTTGCTGATTTGAAAAAAAACACCGTGTACCCTTACTGAGATAAATCTCGTTTTCCTGCAGTGGAAATATGATAATATTGAGACGACATTTTATGAAATATGACTTTGTACGTTATCAAGCTGATTTTGTAGATTATCTGTTCCATATGGAAGCCCATAGGTGACAAGTGCGGGGAAAAAATCGTGTTTTTTTCTAGTAAAAACCTTGCACGTTCGAACGTAGAAAGTTCAAAGCTACCACGTTCGCACGTGGGAGCATTTAGCGCTATCACGTTCGCACGTGGTAACTTTAAAACTTATCACGTTCGCACGTAGAAAGGTTTTAGGCTTCCACGTTCACACGTAGAAAGTCCAAAGCTACCACGTTCACACGTGGAAACAATATATGCTTTCACGTTCGCACATAGAAACTTTGAAACCTATCACGTTCGAACGTAGAAAGATGTAGGTTTCCACGTTCACACGTAGAAAGTTTCAAAGCTACCACTTTCACACGAGGAAGCATTTATACCTTTCCACAATCGCACGTAGAAAGATTTAGGGTTCTACGTTCACACGTAGAAAGATTCAAAGCTACCACGTTCACACGTGAAAGCATTTGATGCTACCACACCCAAATCTTTGCACGTGCGAACGTGGTAGCTCCTGAAGTTTCCACGTGCGACCGTGGAAGTTTTAAATGCTTCCACGTGTGAACGTGGTAACCTCGGACTTTCCACGTGTGAACGCAATAGCCTAAACTGTTTCCACGTGCGAACGTGATAGTGTTAAATGCTTCCACGTTCGAACGTGCTAGCTTTTTGCTGGAAAAGACATAGAATTTTTTTACGCGCATGTCACCTATGGACTTCCGTAGTTTCACCAGGCGTGCTGCATTGTTTTGCACCAAATGCATATGTACAGTGGAGCATCAGTTAGTTAGTTATACAAGAGTACATTCATAAGTCCAGTCTGGACAATATCAATGGACGCACAAGTGTGGCTGTCAATTTGTCAGTTAAATATGGATGTATTTGTCCAATTTGTCTAAGCTTAGCATAACAAGCACGGGTAATACTGTTCAGCTGTGCGACCATACTGAGATGACGATCCTAAATGGCACCAATGTTCCTGGCAGATTCAGTGATTCCAATAGATTCATCTTCAATCTGGATCATGGACAACTCGCCCAGCTTCTTGACATCCGCAAAACTGTCAATGATCATCTCTTCAGTTTTTGCAGTGTTCACTTTCAAATGGTGTGGCTCATCTATTGCAGAACCACCGAGAGACACAAATGAAACATGTTACCAAATATTCACATCAGTCAGAGGTGAACGAGGCGTATAATTGAGTGTCATCTTCATATATATCCATTGATATGCCAAACATTTGCATTGATATGCCATGATATTATGGCTGAGACCTTCTTTCAGTTTTCAGTGAAGTATGTATTGTGTGTCTGTGGGTGAACTATTATGAATCTTCCTCGCCCGTGGATGGGATACATGTTACTGGGGATCATTTGTTTAGTTTTTGCAAATCATGTACAATCATTGTTTTTGCAGAGTAATGATACAACTGATCGATTCAGTAACTAGTAATTATATTTCGTTATTGAGATAAGTGTAGTTGGTTTATGATTTAGGTCAATGTGAACCTTGCGTCTAATATTTATTGAAATATTGAGTATTATATGACTAGTGACTATTGAATATTGCCAAAACAAAGTATCATAATTTTTAAACCAATATTCGGTATGTCAAAATCAATATATAGAAACAAAAGTGAAAAATTCAAAATAAGCCCAAAATTATCTACTTTTGCTATTTTTCTATTTTGATTAATGATATTTATGTTATTCTGAGATTATCAATTCTAATGCAAATCAATAAAACATTGCTTTTGCTTATGTGCTTGTAATTTAGGCAAAAATTATATCCCACTCGAATTAAAGTATCTAATGAATTACGAAGCGGACCAAGGTAGAGTGGACATGGCCATTTTGTCTGGCAGAGCATGTCCGCTCTGTCCGTCTAGATTTCTATATCAGCTGCCTGTGGTTCGAACCAACGTGACAAATACCATAGTAAGCAAGATTTGTGTTTCTCCCATTTAAAAATTAACGCACCTCATTTGAAATAGTGTTACAAAATGATCATGGGACATATTGTACTATAAACGTTGAGCTTGGATAGAGTAGATAATGCCGTTATTTACATTCTTATACCAACGCCAGTATATAACACCGCTAATACTCAATATGCCCATATCGACAATTGATATGTACATTACATATCAAAACTGCATATCCCGCAGATACATCATTCCTAAGGACGTTTCAAACGCAAGATAATTTGTATGAAAGTACTTTGCCACAACGAAATATAACCCCGTAGGTACACAAGCCACTCGTGAAGAGTTCGAGGCATTAAATGGATCGGTATCTGCTGCGAATCTGCAACTTGTACATTCATGTTTAAATCTCAAACATAGCACCAAGGGTGATGTTGCTTACCGGCAATCATGTGAATTGCGTAGAATACTGAATACATATAAATTGTTACACTGATGTTAAAATCAATATGTTAACATCTATATGTCAACATCTTCGTAAATGTTGATAGAAACACATTTTCTGTATGGACTATAATACGAAATCAAGTTACATCTTGAAATATTTTTTTCGTTAATTACAAGTTTTCACAGACAGTCGATTCAAAGGCAACAAAACTTATACACATCACAAACGTACATAAGGATAATCTTATACATGATTTTGAGGAAAACTGTCTAAATAGATTTCGATAAAATGACCACCAAAAGCAAAATTCATCGTTTTTTCGACAAAAAAAAGTCGTTTGGACCTTTCAAGGTCATTGAAGGTCAAATCCAAGGTCACCACTCAAACTGCAATATATGATTTCCCATTTGAATGTGCCAATACTTAGGCTCTATCTTGAAGTGTTCTATGAGATTACTCTGCATGGCTCCCATTATGAAGGAAAAATTGGGTGAAATTTTGGAAGTCCAAAAAAATTTTCAATGGTCAAAAAAAATTATTTTTTTTCCTGGAAATGGCTCAAAACGAATAGTGACTTGATTTGGGACAAAAAATTGTTTTTTTTCGCCGACCCGTCAAAAAATCAAAATGGCCGCCACACGCAGATCGGCTATTCAAGGGCAACGAAACTTATACATGTCATAGAGGTACATGAGAGGCATGTTTGGAAACAAAAATCTCAAAACTGATCAGACAGTTTTTGAGAAAATGGCCACCAAAGTCCAAAATTGGCAATTTTTCGCCAAAAATGGCTGCCAAATTGCCAAAAACGATTCAATAAAAAAAATAAAAAAACTTTTTTAGATATTGGCCTAAGGTATGTTCTGACAAATGTATGGGGAAATTCATGATGTCAAAAATAAGTTACAGACCTGAACGGACGACAGACGACGGACGGACGACGGACGAAAAACCACGATAATAGCTTATCGGCCCTATAATTTTTATGGAGACTTGTTTTCTAATTCATTTGATGTTATGAATATTTTTTACCACCTATATTCAACTTATTAATATATCAGACCAAATAACAGAACAGACCAAATAACAGAATCGATCAGCTGAAAATAGATTAACACTGAGTAACCTCACTAAAATAATTCTATGGACCATTTCCCTGCAGTGCAAATAGGATAACATTGGGATGATGTTTTATACGATATGAATGACCAAATGAATGGTAACTTGGTTGTCTTGAACATCCAAAAATATATTTGAGGTTTTTTTTTCAATGAACTAAAATCCATATCCATAATTATTATCATATATCTAGCTTGCTGTTTGAAGAACATATATTCAGAAATACGCATATATTCAAAATATCGTATTTATATGTGATGTGTAGAATAAGATTGTCTCAGGTAGAATAAGTTGTTTTACCTATACGTACTTTGGCTCCAGATCTGATAGTCACGAACAAGAGACGTTGTGTAAAGAGAAAATACAATAGTGTCATTGGTAGCCTTTAGGTATTCTTGCAACTACATTAGCGTTGTATAAAGGACCGCTAATACGTCATCTTTAATCTGATGGACGTCACGTCTGGAACACGAACTTAGCTTTGACGAGGGCAGAATGGAATAGACGGTTGCAGAGCTCAGGTTTTCTCCCTGCAGACAACCCACCCAGCTTCACAGGGTCTGTCGGCGGAGTTACGTAGCCAAGTACTTAAGTCAGTGATCGATCACATTGGCCAAAATGTGATGTCAGTGACCAAACGAAATGGCAGAAACGTGTTAACGTTTAACATCCTTTCTTGTCTTGATTACTTCTTGCCATGATACATATACATGTTGCTGGGGATCATTTGTTTAGTTTTTGCAATCATGTGCCAGTCATTGTTTTTTTTGCAAAATGATGATGCAACTTATCCTTTCAGATGTGTACTAATGGCACTAAACTAGTAACTTTATTTCGTTATTGGGATTTGTGTAGTTGGTTTATGACTTACATATATTATATTGTGAATACAAGTTTAAATACATATAATGCTGACAATATGTATTGATGACAAACTGCATCTGATCGAGAATAACACTCCCGACTTCAAGTGCACTGAATGCCACATACAAGCGTTCTACCATGAATAATGTATAACCCTCTTGATGTATTACACCCACTGGTCACCATTCTTCTAGCTCGGTTAGTTCTTTGAAAGCGTGAATATTTCGAAGTTGAATGCATTAAATGGCTTTGCATCTCAGAGTAGGAATGGAGCTCAGATCAAGAGGCTTTAGGGATTTCAGTGTTGTGCGCAAATTTCATTAATGCATTACCGTGGAAACACGCGGATGTGAAAATATCGACACATGAAGATGCGGCATATTCGGTATTCAGAAGAAGCATGCATTATGCTGAATATCAATGTCATTCATTCTGAACAAAGCATCTCTGCTGAGCTTGGAGAAGAACAATAAATGCAACACCGCTTATATGTTATCTATTCATCATAATTGATATATTTTCTTCTGCAAAGACATATAACAGGTATATGTTTGCACTTTGAGGTGGGAAGGACCACTGCAGAACTCAGCTCTGGTCCCTGCAAACTGCCCACACACAGCTCTACAGGCTCTGTCGGCGAAGTTTGTCCGGCGGCCAATAAGCCAGTTCGGAAATGTTTCAAGGTCAGGTCAAGTGGTATAAACAAAACGTGAGTGTTCAAACGTGAGTGACGCGGTGAACTTGAGGTAAATATAGTACTTAGTATTATACAGGTGAAATCGAGTAATGTGTTGGTGACAGTGACTCGACAATGGAAGCGTGACAGCATGGTTTGGCTATGTTTATACCACTTGACCCTGACCCAATTCCACTGACATGACCCTAAAACATTTCCGAACTCACGTATTATACAGACAGCTAGGTGATCTATGACATCAAATATCGATCGATCAGATAACAGAATTGATCAGCTGAAAAAACGGAATAACACTGAGTAACCCCACTGAAATAATTCTACGAACCATTTCCCTGTAGTACAAATAGGATAACATTGGGACGATGTTTTATACGATATGAATGACCAAATGAATGGTAAATTGGTTATCTTGAACATTCCAAAAATGTATGTGAGATTTTTCAATCAACTAAAAAATCCTGCAGGTGGATATTCTATATGAAATACATCCATAATTATTACTATCTAGCTGGTTGTTCGAAGAACATATATTCAGAAATACCCATATATTCAAAATATCGTGTATTTATATGTAATGTGTAGAGGAAGATTGGTTTAGGTAGAATGAGTTGTTTTTAATAAAAGTACTTCGGCTCCCGATCTGATGGTCACAAACAAGGGACATCGTGTAAAGAAAAATACAATAGTGTCATTGGTAACCTTCAGTTAAACATGTAAGTACATTACTCTTCTGTGTAGACTTGAACTGACAAATTTCCCGGGTAAATTGGTTCCCATTCAAGGGACAACTTTCCTATGAAGACGTAGTATGTATGTATACCCAGCATGTATTTCAGTGTCCAAAGCATTAGGAGTAATCTCAGAAACTAAAATCCCGAATCCGTAAAGATGAACCAACCTCGTTGGACTGTAACCGCTGAGCAATATAGTAGAAACTACCTGTCAACGGAGTTGTTATGTGGTCGATCGTCAGTAATCATTAGAAAGATCATTAAACAATTGTAACCTCAATATTTGCACAAACATTGCACTATTTTGCTTTGCAGTGACAAAACCCTTGGAACCATGTCACAACTAATTTGCAAATTCATTGAAACCAAAACAATGAAAAATTCAATTTGAGCAAAAAATCTAAAGCAGGAAGGCAACTAGTAACTGTGGATCTCCAATGCCTAGTGACAATGGTTCTCCTGCCATAGCCAGCAGGATGAAATCCATTGCTGAGAGTGTCCCAGTTGGCAGATGCCACGTCTATATCGTTTGTCTGTTGCAGGGCATTCTCGTGCTCCCACTGCCCCCTTCCATTGACGGTACCATTCCGGGCACTGACTGTGAAGAGACACGTTGACGGTACCACTCCGGGCACTGACTGTGAAGAGACACGTTGATGGTACCACTCCGGGCACTGACTGTCAGGAGACACGTTGACGGTGCCACTCCGGTCACTGACTGTCAGGAGACACGTTGATGGTACCACTCCGGGCACTGACTGTCAGGAGACACGTTGATGGTACCACTCCGGGCACTGACTGTGAAGAGACACGTTGACGGTACCACTCCGGGCACTGACTGTCAGGAGACACGTTGACGGTACCACTCCGGGCACTGACTGTCAGGAGACACGTTGATGGTACCACTCCGGGCACTGACTGTCAGGAGACACGTTGATGGTACCACTCCGGGCACTGACTGTGAAGAGACACGTTGACGGTACCACTCCGGGCACTGACTGTCAGGAGACACGTTGACGGTACCACTCCGGGCACTGACTGTCAGGAGACACGTTGACGGTACCACTCCGGGCACTGACTGTGAAGAGACACGTTGACGGTACCACTCCGGGCACTGACCGTGAAGAGACACGTTGATGGTCCCACTCCGGGCACTGACTGTCAGGAGACACTTGACGATACCACTCCGGGCACTGACTGTCAGGAGACACGTTGGCGTCTCGGGCACTGCTGAGATGGAGTGACACTTCCCCCTCAATTTCGTGAACAAAGATGAAAATGTGTATTCCACTGGACAAGTGCCAGATATTCATCTCGACACAAGTTCACATTTGAGTGCTGTTGGATAGGTGGATTTTAGTATTTGTGGATAATCGTACCTGATACACAAGATTGGATCAAATACAGTCATGATATATATTCAGGTAAGCAAATACATTTACATGTTTTCTGTTCGCTGCTGGGTTTTTTCCCAAGATACAACTTCGGATTTCAAGACGTGAAGCTGTGTTGTCAAATCATCTGAAAACTCTTCTTGGTCGTGAATGTCTTGGATTGAACCTCACATATTTTAATTTACATTAGTATATTCAGTGATGGATGTCAGAGAATCTGAACAAAGCAGTGTTTTACTGTGCGTGCAAAGGACAAGCATGTAAGACTACTTATGTATTATCCTTTCCAGCTAATGGATATCACATTAGTATTGTTGGGTTCATCAGGTTTCACGAAAACATATAAAAGAGATCTATTTGCATTATGAGATGGAATGGTACGGTGCAGAGCTCAGTTTTCCTCCCAACAAACAAACTCTGTCCGCGAAGTGTCATGCCGCCAATTATCCAGGCAGGTGATCGATGACGTCTTTAGTCCACTGATCAAACAGATCCTTACAAAGCTGTAATCACCATGTTTATTCGGTAACCAATAGAATTGTCAGACATAGTGCTGTTGCTGAAATCAAGTTTTGTGATGGACCCAAATTTTTCACATGTTCAATCAACAGTTCTTTCACAACACAAGATACTTCTGGGACGATACTTTGCATAATAGACTTTGCTGATTTGAAAAAAAAACACGAAAAACAGAGTAACACCGTGCACCCTTACTGAGATAAATCTAACGACCATTTTCCTGCAGTGGAATTACGATAACATTGAGACGACATTTCATGAAATATGAAATTGTACGTCATCAAGATGATTTTATAGATTATTTGTTTCACCAGGCGTGCTGCATTGTTTTGCACCAATTGTATATGTACAGTCGAGCCTCGCGTAGTTCATACAAGAGTCCATTCATGAAGTTCAATCTGGACAATATCAGTGAACGCACAGGTGTGGGTGTCAATTCGTCAGGATATCTTATCAAATCATGTGTCTGTATTGCATTCGTTTGGTATTACTACCTCATGTAAAGATTCTAATCTATCAAACTTATATTGGATCCCAAAGTTGCACAAAAATCCACACAAACAGAGATATATTTCAGGTTCAGCATCATATTCTACCAAAGCCCTTTCTAAAATATTAACTGTTATACTGTCTAAAATTAAACAGGGTCTCCAAAAGTACTCTGAAACCATCTACATGTATTCTAGAAGTGATATAAACCAAATGTGGATATTAAAAAATTCCAAATCTTTATTGGAATATCTACATGCTCACACACTTTCAAAAGTAACGTCTATCAAAACATTTGATTTCTCCACTTTGTACACAACTATACCTCATTCTGAACTGAAGTCTCAGCTTGAAAACTAATCAATAATTCATTTTTCTCTAAAAAGGGACAACGTCGGTACCACTATATTGTAGTTAAATATAATACCGCTTATTTTGTTAAAGGCGACTCTGATGCCCCATACAAATATACTGAAATAGATGTGGTGAATATGGTTAATTTTCTGATTGATAATATTTTTGTGGAATTTGGTGGTCGAATATTTCGACAACTATTGGTATTCCCATGGGTACAAACTGTGCACCATTATTGGCAGACCTGTTTTTATACTCATATGAATCAGATTTTATCCAACATTTACAACGAGGAGGTTCTAAGAAACTAACATGTAATTTTAATTTCACTTTCCGATACATAGATGATGTATTGTCGTTGAATAATCCCAAGTTTGGTGATTATTTGGATGTCATATATCCTAAGGAACTTGAAATTAAGGATACTACTGACTCCGCTGATTTTCCAACTATCTAGACCTGAGGTTGGAGATTGTGATGATTTCAATTCTTCCATACTCAATTTCCCTTTTCTAAGCAGCAACATTCCTAAGTCACCGGCATATGGTGTGTTTTTTTCTCAGCTTATACGCTATTCCAGAGCTAGTTGCAAATATGAGGACTTTATCTATCGAAGTGACCAGCTAGTCTCTAAACTGCTGCGACGAGGATATGTTATACCAAAACTTATAGCTGCGTTTAAGAAATTCTATGGACGTCATCATGATCTGGTTGATAAATACACCAAATCCATGTCTGCCATGCAACTAGATCTATTTTCATGTTAATTTTGGGGAATTCATGACGGGTGCCACTAGTGGGGCAGGAAATGTTCACTCTTGATTTCACTTCCTAATGGCCATTTTGGGGGTTCATGAGTTTCCCTGTCAGTTTTGTTTTCTCTCACTGCGTATGCCTGATATGACTTTCTGTCCCCGGACTATGAGGTTGGATAACGGACCTTGTTTTGTTTGCTCGGAATACTTAATACTGGTATTTGGGACGTATTTGTCAAATTTTTCTGAGCTTAGCATAACATGCACAGGTAATACTGTTCACCTGTGCGACCATACTGAGATGACGATCCAAAACGGCACCAATGTTCCTGGCAGTCTCAATGATTTCAATAGAATCATCTTCATTCTGGATTGTGGACACCTCACCCAGCTTCTTGACATCCGCAAGACTGCCAATGAGGATCATCATAGTTTTTGCAGAATTCAATTTTAAATTGTGAAGCTTATCCAATGCTGAAACTCCAAGAGACACGAATGGAGCTTGTTCACGTGAGTCCGGGGTGAGCGAAGCGTATAATTGAGTGTCATCTGCATACATATGCATTGATATGCCATGATACTTGATACATGGCTGAGACGTTTTCTAGTTTTCAGTGAAGTATTTCTTGTGTGTCTGTGGGTGAACTATTATGAATCTTCCTCGCCCTTGAAGGGAATCAACGCTTAGGTACCAATTGTGAATATGCAAAATCCAGATTAATTGAAAACATTATCAATCAACTCAGAAGCCTCATGGCTCGTGATTAGGTACTTATGTACTTATATCTGTTCCATGGTGTGTGTTACGGATTTCTCAATTATTTTCATAGGTTGATGGGCAGTTGTGTACTTATTCCGTCAGGTGTGCAGTAGACACACACCGTCTGTCCTTGACCACGCCAATATTTGTTTGAATGAACTTTCTGATCGGGCTCTGTTTCTATTCCAAAATGTTGTATTCAGATTTGTTATAGATATTTATTATAGATAAGTTGAATTCATACGCATTTGTCAAGTATTTTTGAATTTAAATAGACCTGTTTCGTATACATGTTTCAGTGTGCATTAGTAATTTTGCCAGTATTTAATACTAGTGTCGTATTATCATGATTATACAGATATCTGAATGCCACATACGAGCGTTCTACGATGAATAATGCATAACCCTCTTGATATACTACAACCGCTGGTCACCATTCTTCTAACTCGGTCAGTTTTTCGAAAGTGCGAATATTTCAGAATTGAATGCATTAAATGGTTTAGCATCTCAGAGTAGGAATAGCGCTCAGATCGCGAGTCTTTTGGGATTTCAGTGTTGTGCGCAAATTTCATTAATGCATTACTGTAGAAATATGTGGATGTGAAAATAACGACACATAAAGATGCGGCGTATTCGGTATTCAGGAGAAGCATGCATCATACTGAATATAAATGTCAGTCATTCTGAACAAAGCGTCGTCTCTGCTGAGCTTGGAGAAGACCAATAAATGCAACACCGCTTATATGTTATCTATTCATCATAATTGATATATCTTCTTCCACGAAGACATATGACAGGTATATGTTTGCAGTTTGAGATGGAAAGTACCAGTGCAAAACTCAGCTCTGGTCCCTGCAAACTGCCCTCACAGCTCTACAGGCTCTGTCAGCGAAGTTTGTCGGGCAGCCAATTATACAGACAGCTAGGTGATCGATGACATCAAACATCGATCAGATCGAATATCGATCAATCAGATCAAATAACATAACAAACCAAATAACAGAATAGATCAACTGAAAAACGCAGTAACACTGGGTAACCCTACTGAAATAATTCTACGGACCATTTCTCTGCAGTACAAAAGGGATAACGTTGGGATGATCTATTATACGATATGAATGATCAAGTGAATGGTAAGTTGGTTGTATTGAACATTCCAAAAATGGTATTTGAGATTTTTTAATCAACCAAAAAAAACTGCAGGTGGATAACAATTCCATATTTATTATCATATATCTAGCTTGTTGTTTGAAGAACATATATTCAGAAATAAGCTTATATTCAAAATATCGTATTTATATGTGATGTTGACAATAAGATTGTCTCAGATAGAATAAGTTGTTTTACCTATACGTACTTTGGCTCCAGATCTGATAGTCAAGAACAACGGACATTGTGTAAGGAGAAAATACAATAGTGTCATTGGTAGCCTTTAGGTATACATGTAAGTACATTAGCGATGTATAAAGGACCGCTAATACGTCATCTTTAATCTGATGGACGTCACGTCTGGAACACGAGCTTAGATTTGACGAGGGCAGAATGAAATAGACGGTTGCAGAGCTCAGTTTTTCTCCCTGCAGACAACCCACCCAACTTCACAGGGTCTGTCCGCGGAGTTATGCAGCCAAGTACTTAAGTCAGTGATCGATCAAATTAGCAAAAATTTTCATTTCAGAGTTTTAACGTTAATCTCTTTGTTTGTTCAGTGACCAAACGAAATGTCAAAAGCGTGTTAACGTTCAACTCCCGTCCGCGTCTTGACCACGTCCGGTCATGATACATGTTACTTGGGATCATTTGTTTAGTTTTTGCAAATCATGTCCGATTTTTTGCAAAATGATGATGCAACTGATCCTTTCAAATGTGTACTGATGGCATTAGTACACAACTAGTAATTATATTTCGTAATTGGGATATGTGTAGTTGGTTTATGACTCACAAATATTGTGAATACATGGTTACCTGCATATAATGCTGGCAATATGTACTGATGACAAACTCCATCTGACCGGGAATTACACTCCGGACATCAACTGCACTGAATGCCACATACAAGCGTTCTACCATGAATAATGTATAGCCCTTTTGATGTACTACAACGGCTCGTCACCATTCTTCTAACTCAATTAGTTCTTTGAAAGCGCCAATATTTCAGAGTTGAATGCATTAAATGGTTTAGCATCTCAGAGTAGAAATGGAGCTCAGGTCAAGAGGCTTTAGGGATTCCAGTGCTGTGCGCAAATTTCATTAATGCATTACCGTGGAAATACGTGGAAGTGAAAATAACGACACATGAAGATGCGGCATATCCTGTATTCAGAAGTACATATTCAGCATTATGCTGAATATTAATGTCAGTCATTCTGAACTAAGCATCTTCTCTGCTGAGCATGGAGAAGAACCATAAATGCAACATCGCTTATATGTTATCTATTCATCATAATTGATATATTTTCTTCCGCAAAGACATATAACAGGTATATGTTTGCACTTTGGGATGGGGAGGACCAGTGCAGAACTTAGCTCTGGTCCCTGCAAACTGCCCACACAGCCCTACAGGCTCTGTCGGCGAAGTTTTTCAGGCGGCCAATTATACAGACAACTAAGTGATCGATGACATCAAATATCGATTGATCAGATAACAGAATTGATCAGCTGAATAAAGGAGTAACACTGAGTAACCCCACTGATATAATTCTACGGACCATTTCCCTGTAGTACAAGCAGGATAACATTGGGACGATGTTTTATACGATATGAATGACCAAGTGAATGGTAAATTGGTTGTCTTGAACATTCTCAAAATGTTAAGTTTTTCAATCAACTGAAAAATACTGCAGGTGGATATTTTCTATGAAACACATCCATAATTATTATCATATATCTAGCTGGTTGTTTGAAAAACATAATCAGAAATACGCATATGTTCTAAATATCGTATATTCATATATCATGTTGAGAATAAGATTGGTTTACGTTTAATAAGCTG
Source organism: Terebella lapidaria (assembly GCA_949152475.1). Classification (NCBI taxonomy): domain Eukaryota; kingdom Metazoa; phylum Annelida; class Polychaeta; order Terebellida; family Terebellidae; genus Terebella; species Terebella lapidaria. Next base: position 33,350,837 of record OX424564.1, on the reverse strand, counting down.
TTTTACTTATAGTACTTTGGCTCCAGATCTGATAGTCATGAACAAGGGACACCGTGTAAAGATAAAATACTATAGTGTCATTGGTATCCTTTAGGTACACATGTAAATACATAATACTTCTGTGTAGACAACTTGAATCGACGCTTTTACCTTGAAAATTTGTTTCCATTAAAGGATCAATTTTTCTTTCGGGTATAACCCCCACTAGTAACTATTTTCCAACTCCGTTAGTTCTTTGGCAGTATGCCATTTATATGTTAAAAATCGACCGGCGTCCAATTGAATCTCTCTTTATTTAAAAAAAATACTGGACAATACAGAATAAAAAAAAATATAGATGACCGACATGGGCTTCTGTTCCTAGTAACTTGAAACGTTAAACAAACGAAGAACATAGATATATAAGCAACAAGCATAGCTATTTGAGGGTTTGCAGAGAACATACCTGACGTCAGGTGGGTTTTCGTGTATACAACATCGGATTATTAAAACGGATAATTCAGTTATTAAAATGAATTTTGAGACCATGGCTGAGAATTTCCTGTAATTTTAGTGTTATCAATTCAGAATATGGTTTAATTACATGGATTATACGGAAATAGAATGTAATTGGCTGTGTCACTCAACGTAGCAAGATTGAACAGGAAAATATTGAAAAAGATTGAAAAATATTTGCACAAAATTGCACTCTTTTGCTTTGCAGTGACAAAACCCATGAAACCATGTCAAAACTAATTTGCAAATTTATTGAAACCGAAACAATGAAAGTTCAATTTCACCATTCGTTCATATCCATTAGCTTCCATGCTATAGTTTTTGCTATATTGTCTTTTTTTTTAAATCGATGGACACTGAAAATATCAATTATAGATATGGCAACAACCAATGATAAAAAATCAAAAGTCGGAAGGTAACTGGAAACTGTGACTCCCCAATGCCTAGTGACAATGGTTCTTCTGCCATAGCCAGCGGGATGAAATCCATTGAGTCTTCAATTGCCTGGCAGTGTCCCAGTTGGCAGACGCCACGCCTGTGTCGTTTGTCTGTTGCAGGGCATTCTCGTGCTCCCACTGCCCCCCTTCCATTGACGGTACCATTCCGGGCACTGACTGTCAGGAGACACGTTGGCGTCTCGGGCACTGCTGAGATGGAGTGACACGTCCCCCTCAATTTTGTGAACAAAGATATTCCACTGGACAAGTGCCAGATATTCAGCTCGAAAGGAATTCACATTTGAGTGCTGAACTAAAGAATTCGAATGATAGATGGATTTTAATATCTGTGGATATTTGGACCTGACACACAAAGTCGGAACAAATGCAGCCATACTATAAATTCAGGTAAGCAAATACATTTACATGTTTTCTGTTAGTTGCTGGTTTTTCTCCCCAGATACAACCTCGAATTTAATGACGTGAAGCTGTGCTGTCAAATCATCTGCAAACTCATCTTGGTCGTGAATGTCTTGATTCGTACCCACACATACTTCAATTTGCATTAGTATTATGCTGCGATGAATATCAGAGAATCTGAGCAAAGCATCTCCTTCACCCTGCATGCGACGCAACAATGAATGTAAGACCGCTAATATATTATCCTTTCTAGTTAATGGATATCACATCTGTAATGTTGGCTTCATCAGGTTTCATGACATATAAAAGGCATATATTTGCGTTATGAGATGGAAAGGTTCGGTGCAGAGCTCAATTTTCCTTCCGGCATATAATCCACACAGACTCTGTCAGCGAAGATGTCAGGCACCAATTATCCAAGCAGGTGATAGATGACATCTTTAGCCCGCTGACCAAACAGATTCTTACAAAGCTGTAATCACCATGTTTGTTCAGTAACCAATAGAAATGGCAGACATGTGTTATAATTGTGGAAGTCGGGTTTACAAAGCCGGATCCAGTTAGAATAAAAATAATGAATAGATTTGTCGAAATTGTCTGCAAAATAAATTTCTCGGGAATGTAACAATGCCCTCGGAGGTTAGTGTGTGACATTCTCTAAAAAATATATCCATTATTTCTTAGGTACCACGACTCAGATCCTAGTTGGGAAAATCGTGATATGATATGAAGGGAAGAGGCATGAGCGCGTTGGTGTTCATTCATAGAACCACTTCTTTGTCCAGACGTGGTATGTATGTATATTATCTTTACACATACCATTAGCAGTAATCTTAGAAACTACAATCCCGAATCCGTCAGAGTGGACCGACCTTGTTGAACTGTAACCGCTGAGAAATCCACTTCATAACTGGTGAATTAGGCTTTATTATCCTTGGACTTGGAGCCATAAATATCGATCTATTTCGAGGGTTCTTATAGGGGTGACGCATCATTGCAGACAACAGGGGAGGAACGTGAATATCAATATCTTCCAGTGATATAGATGAAATACTCCGATAGAAACACGTATTGTTGTTACAGCAAACATCTTCAACGATGCTGCAATGAGGTTCATGGAAACATCTCATCATGTGGGGTGTTGAAACTAAAACAGTGTCAATACACTGACACCTAAATACGTCGATACATAATCGATACATGGCTGAGATGTTTCGTCAGTTTTAAGTTAAGTATTTCTTGTCTGCCGATGAACTAATATTAGTCTGCCTTGCCCTTGAAGGAAAAAAGCGATCAAATACCAAGCAGAACTATTCGAAGTCCAGATTAATTGAAGAAATGTTTAGATAGATTGAAATCCCACACGTTTATTACACATGTATTGAATTTAAATAGACATGTTTGGTATAGATGTTTCAGTATGGATTAGTAATTTTCGCAGGGTTTTAATGCTGATGTTACGTTATCCAGATATCCTCAGAACAAAGCACCCTCGTAAGTATCCCTAGCAATAAAGTTTATAAAGGACCGCTAATACGTTATCTTTAATCTTATGGATATCACGTCTGGAACACGGGCATAGTTTTGACGAGTGCATACAAGGTATGTTTGTATTGTATAATGAACTAGACGATCACAGAGTTTTTCCTCTCTGCACAGAAACCCGCGCAACTCTACAGACTCTGTTGGCGAAATTTTCATGCCGCAAATTATCCAGACATGTGACCGATGACATCGTTAATCCACTGATCAAATGGATCCTTACAAAGCTGTAATCACCATGTTTGTTTTATTAAGCAATAGAAATGGCGGACATGTGTTTTTGTGGAAGTCGGGTTTTGTGATGGACCCATTTATGTGTTTTCATGCGCTTATACTCGTTCATTATTGCATCACTTAATGGTTCTTGTATAACCAGATATACATGTAAACATGTGTATATCATGATGTATTATCTGACAAATGTGTTTTTGGACTCCATACAACACAACTGGATTGGTCAAATACAGATAACAATTTGGTTGAAATGTTCTCACAGTAGTGCAGAGCTTTATGTTTGACATCAGGGCCAAAAACCCGTAAACTGCATGTGCCCTAGCTAGGGCAAATATAAAAGTTTTAGGGTTTTTCACATTTACCCTGACACAGGCATAGGATGGCGTTTTTGACAAATAGTGCATAAATTACATCGCGGTTTGTTTTATATTGACCCCTTGTATGGCCTTGACGTGATGAACATTCCCTCGGCATACCAGACCTCGGGCATATTATACAAATATCTGGCTTGGTTGAGTGCAATATTACTTTTTAATGGCACTTCGGAGACTCATATGATACGATATGAATGACCAAATGAATGTTAAATTATTTGTGTTAGAATAGTCGATTAGAATATTTGATTGTCGGCGCTAAGACCATTATCAGATTTGCATTTCCAGGAAACAAAGAATTGTGTTTCCTCACAATCATTTACTATGTCAGAATAGAAATAATGAATAGATTTGTCGAAATTGTTTGCAAAATAAACTTCTCGGGAAGGTAACGATGCCCTCGAAGGTAAATGTGCGACAACCACTCCAAATCTATACACGGCTAGAGATCCTATAGTTGCGAAAAACGTGACATCATATAAAGAAAAGAGGTTTATCGCATTGATAGCCTTTAGTTACACATACAATACTCTTCTGCGTCCACAAAATTATGGAATCGATGTATTTCCTCTGGGGAAATTGGTTTCCTTTCATACAGAATAATTTCTTTGTAAAGACGTGGTATGTATGTATATTATGTTTGTACATACCATTAGCATAGAAACTACAATCCCGAATCCGTCAGAGTGGACCGACCTTGTTGAACTGTAACCGCTGAGAAATCCACTGCATAACTGGTGAATTAGGCTTTATGTCCTGGGACTTAGAGCCATAAATATCGATCTACTTCGAGGGTTCTTACAGGGAAAGGACGTGAATAACAATATCTTCCAGTGATCATGGTGATATAGATGAAATACTCTGATAGAAATACGTATTGTTGATATAGTAAACACATTCAACAATGTTACAGTGGGGTTTGTGGAAATATCTCTTCAAATGTCAAATTCCAAACGTCAAACACGTGATAGAACGAAACGCGTTCTTGCAGCGGGTTGTTCTCCCTGTTCGCCTTCTTGCAGCAAGAAGCGCTCTTGCAGCCGGATGTCTCCCTGTTCGCCTTCTTGCAGCGAGCAGCACGTTCTTGCAGCCGGATGTTCTCCCTGTTCGCCTTCTTGCAGCGAGAAGCGCGTTCTTGCATCAAGTTCGTGGTAAATGTTGGTGTCGGTGGTAAATGCAGATTTGGAATGTTACGCTTTCTTGAATGCTTACGCTACGCGTTCTTGCAAACGTATGACGAACCTATGATCAACGATATGACGAACCTATGATCAACGATATGACGAACCTATGATCAACGATCGTATAGCTTCACTAACTGAAGCTATACGATCGTTGCTATGATCATGATGATTGTTCACATGTTTGATGATTGCATTACATTGTTTTTTTGCATTGAACATGTATTATCTAAAAAACACCACTATATGAATGCAGTCGGGCCCGAGGCGTTAGACACAATACAGCGTGGTGAATGAATATTGCAATTCAACATGACTTGTCATCATCTCTAAACGGTTTTCAATAACAGTGAATAAGCATTTCCAATTTAGAGCCCATGGGCGGCTTATGACCGGACACATCTCCAGAAAGTAACATTTTTGCAAGAACGCGTGTCTGTAATTCTCTGCACTGAATCGGTGCTCGCAATAACGCGTAACATGATAATATTATCACAACTCATTTTTATGGTCCTAATTTGTGACCGATTTCAGTGAACTGTGAACATGAAATCTAGCGTACCACTATCGACCGCAATCACTACGTTTGGAAATATTATAGGCAGTTTCGTGAAGATTGTATTGGAAAACTTCTCGATGCCAGTGATTTGTGTATACCTCCATGCTAACTGTACACTCCTCACACATAAATCTGCTAATCCAGTACGGAAAATACTTATGTACATGGATGTGTGAAATACACATGTAGTCCAACAGATCATGGAAGTATTCGTGTCGGGGAAATATCTTTCTTCCTATCCCTGACGGAGTGATGGTGAGTGACATGGCTTATGACATGCTTTTCTAAGCAAGAACGCGTAGCATACCCGTCTCAACGCCGAAAACATTTTGCAAGAACGCGTTCCGATTTACCACCGTGTCAAGTGTATATTGTTACAAAACTAAACATGGGAACTCAAGTGGTGGATTGCTTGAACTATAGCATAGTGTCAATACACTGATAACTAAATATGAACAATATAATCAATACATGGCTGAGACGTTATTTCAGTTTTGAATGAAGTATTTCTTGTGTGTATTTACCTCGCCCTTGAATCAAATCAGAGATCAAATAACTAGCCTAACTATCCAAAGTCCAGATTAATTGAAATATATGTAGATACCTCGAGTTCATACACGTTGATCACGTATGTCTTGAATTAAACATGTTTCGTATACATGTTTCAGTATGCATTAGTATTATACGACAGCCTGAAACACAGGCTTAGCTTTGATGAGAGCATACGAGGTGTTTGCATTGTACAATGTAATGGACGGTTGCAGAGCTCAGCTTTTCTCCCTGCAGACAAACCACGCAGCTTCACAGGCTCTGCCGGCGGAGTTGTTATGTGGCCAACTACCTAAGTAGGCGGTCAATGATATTGGCCAAAAATGTAATTACGAAGTTGAAAGTATCAATTTACTAACACCATAACAACTTGACTTCAATGATGATCCCAAGAACAAAAGTATAATATAACATTTTGCAATAGGAACAAAGCCCGACCAATTAATTTATCAAAAAAAACGCGCTGGTGTCATCAGGGGCAGACAGTGTGTGGTAGTTAGTTGTTTCTACTGTACACCTGATGGAATAAGTATACAACTGCCCAACAGCCTATGAAACTAATTTAAGAATCTGAAACAAACCCCATGGAACATCAATGTAACATCAACCCAATAATGCCTAAGATAGGAAACACCAAGCTTTCCCACAAATACTTTTCATTTTCCAATACGTAGGCCTATATTACCTTTTAATTAAGCGTACTAATTATTTTTATCTTCCATGTCTGGGATGAAATATGATTTAATGTCTTAGTACGTTAGGCACCAGAGGTCTCTTGTGTGAGTCATAGTAATCCCAGTGTGCTCTAGAATGTTGAGCCCAAAATGTACGAACAGCTTTTTAAAAAAAAAAACAGCTTCATTTTTAAAGCCTGAAATGGCATGAGATCAAAGATGTCATCGCGTAGAATAAAGGCAACCATATTAGAACCCGTTACACAGTACTTATGATAGTGATCAAATGTTCAAATCACCGAGTACAATACGAGATACTCAGCGAAAGATGTGCAGTGTGTGATAAATTGTGATGAAATCAGTCAGAATTAATTCAATAAAAATATGTAATTTATCATTTCATCAATACATGTACTAACACTATGTTCACTAACATTGGCCAAAAATCAGACAGTATCTGTGTGCTCTCACATGAATCATTAGCGTGCGAATTAGCGAACAAACTGTACACATCAATCATGGAGAGCATTGCAACTCACATGTGTGTTCTTGATCAAGAAGTACAAATATACGTAAAACTTTGGAACTAAATGTAGGATCGAGTTCGGGATAACGATTCATGAGTATGGCAAATTTGTTCACCGATCATCGATGGAAAGGCATGGAACATTGAGGGTGAAGTATACGTTCACTGCACCTCGTGTACTGGTCCTTGGCTCCTCCAAAGCAAACTATTCTCACACGATTGGGATGCTCAACAAGGAGATGATCCAGTAAGTATCCTGGAACTTCTTGAGAAACGCGTGCGCTCTGAGCATATACATCTATATTCTGTGATCTGGCGGCGAGATTCTGGATGAAACACATCAGATAGATCACATATGGCAGTCATCTCTGCCTCAACGATGTTGTTCCCCAGTGAGTTTGTCCAGAGAGCCACCGAAATCATCTTCGTCGCTGTCTTCGTCAGTCAAGGTGATATCAAGGTCTCACCGGTATACAAAGAGAAAAGTTCATCGTCCTCCCCTGACACTGCTGATACTTCATTGACAGCGATTTCTTTGCAAACACGATGCAAAAAAAAACAAAGTCAGTGCAAGTGTGAGCTCCATACAACATGCTCCGGTGTAGTACGTACTGAATATCTTACCTGGGGCCTCTTGGTGCCAGCATCCTTTGTATAGGACAATTGAAATTATTGTCAGATGACACGGGACACTTCACTGAATGTGGATAATTGAGCGGTTGTTCTAAACAGTAGAATTTGTTTCTAATGATCAAAAATCAATTAATATGTCGAAATATTACGGAAAAAAGTTAAAATGCACCTGTTTTCCTTTGACACAATAAGCTGGGAATTTGAGCTGCTTGGATAGTTCATGTATCACGGAGTGTCCTAAAGTTGGAAAAGACCCACATAAAATAGCACCACTGACTATGTGATATTGTTTTACAACAAAAAAATTACCTCATAATATAACATCAAAATAGATGTAGTAGTAGCAATACGCGTGGATGTTGCAACTTACGCTTCTAATTATTGTACTAATCACTGAACAAGTAATTATATTGAGTCATTGGGGAATATATATGTTCAGTTGATTTATCCTTTACATATATTGCGTATACATGGTCAAACTAATATGATGCCGGTACTATGTATTGTATTGAGGTGGTTGGATGATAAACTGCATCTGATCGAGAATTATACTCCCTGCTTCAATTGCACTGAATGCCACATAAAAGCGTTCTATCTTGAATAATGTATAACCCTCTTGAGCTACTACCACCACTCGTAACCATTTTTCTATTTCGTTTAGTTCTTTGAAAGTGCGTCATGAATATTTCAAAGTTGAATGCCTCAAATGGGTAGGCATCTCGTGGTAGAAATGGAGCTAAGATCAAGAGGCTCATGGGATTCCGGTGTTCTTCACAGATTTCATTAACACATTACCTTGGATATACGTGTAAACGAAAATAACGACACATAAAATGAGATAAATCGTTATTTGGTAGTGTGTCTATGGGTATGAGATGTAACTATGGATGAGAATGTTTGATCACTCAACCTAACGATAACTATTAACTAATCATAATGTCTTGATTTGGTGATGACCAGTGTGACCACTCCTTCACTGGCGAATCAACTTGCAACTGTTTATTTTATTCATCGCGGTTGGGTGAAGTGGAGGTGCCCCTCCTGTTGTTGAAGGCTCTGTGGTTGAGGGGAGTAAAAACCTGTTGAGAGTTCCCAATGTACATAATTGCCACATTTTCAATATGTTTGCCACTTCTGAAAATCAAAAGTTTGTTCATAGTGAACATTCTGATAGCAACGTTCTTATTTCCATCGAATTATAACTAATCAATATTACTGAAGTAAACTCGGAGGAAGATCAATATTCATAACCATGATAACTCTCAGCCCTGGGACTATAAACACTGATTCTTGTTTTCATGCATTTGGGTTTCTCGATCGAAACCTCAACAATGTTGGTATTATATGATGGATTCGGAGGGTAATGCTCTTATGTCATGGACCACACCCCCCCCCCCCCTCCGCAAATTACTGTGTGCAATGCTGTGCACAAATGTTGTACCTCGCTCTGAACCTCTATATCCCTACATTTTACTCAACCACGCGAATATAGGTAGTTGATATCATGTTCCATATCATGAATAAGTGTATATCATGAATATACACTCGAATATTTCACAATATCTCAGTAGATGCCATGTCAGGGCAATGAATTCTGATATGGATTGTAACGTAGAAACAGATACACGGGTACAATATAACTGCTACTGTCTGTCCTATATTATGTTATTTGTGTGCGGTTAAAAATGTTGGTATCTCAGAGAGCTGAAGGAGACAAAGTGAATTAACTACACGATCATTGGGATCCAAACTGACAGAGCGACCGTGAAGGAGGACATTACTGGTCACAATTTGAAGATGAAGGAAGCCCTGATCACCAAGTAGGAGGGTGGGGGTTCCTTTTTTGTTGTTGTTGTTGTGGAACTGAACTGATTAACATTCCATACTAACAGTTACAAAGCCAGAGCGCTGTTAAATTGTCTGAATAGCCTGAATCTATGACGAATTGATATCGTTTGTAATACTGCTTATAAAGACAGACAAGTTTTTGCAGTAACCCGTGATGCAACTTTTAGGGGTGTCCCTCTGAAAAATTTAGCTGTTGTAAAAAATGCAATAGTTTTTGACATTCATCTTTCCTTGCTATAGTGAAACGGGAGACTGAAATATATCCCGCGACATGCAAGCAACTAAAATTGATTTCGTTCAGAAAAGGATGTAAGTACCAAGCTAGTCCCACCGACACAACGAGATCCGGATGATGCCAATAGCAAATATAAATTACAGTAGTTAAAAAAAACAAAGCCTAACATAATAGGAGCTGTGAACACTTAAATTGGGACATTTTAAGTTTGGTTGAATGCAAGCTCATATTACTGGAATGTGGTCATAATGAGGACCTGTTCTGTATGTTGTCTTAGTCCTTCTGAACCTGTAATACGGACTCAGACACAATGTCTATAGCGAATGATGGAAGGTAACACACTGGCTGAACATAGTTAGATGCACAGTTTTCAATTCATTTTAGACACACAGTAATAATGGACTTTATATATTTGGCTGAATATTAGATGTAGCTGAATCGGCGGGCACTAAGGGATGCACGATTCAGACCGGTTGGAAATCCGAGCATCTGGCGCAGTGTTGCAAGCATTATTGCAAGCTCAATATTGCAAAAATACACGTCGTGTTTTGTAACAAATCGTGTCCTTTTGTCCATGTGAGAAATCGTTGAACCGGTCGTGGATCAACTCTGGTACACTACGCGAGAATATTGAATGTAAAAGCAGTTATGAAGGCAACACATCGAATGGAATTTGAGAGGGGGAAAAAGCATGAGCAGCAATATCACTTTAAGCGAAGGAAACCCGCGGTGTATAAGAATATCGTGAACCAATACAATTGATGGAGTGGAGTTAGTGTCCATTCATCTGCCACGGTTTTTCGGGCCGGTGTCTCATAATATTGATGGCCTGGTGTTTGCATTTTCCGCTTGTGCGTCTTGTCTCGAGCACTGTTCGGTCGCTCACTGGAAGAGTATCCCATAAAACATAAGGTAGACATCTTCATCTGCAGTAACCGGTTCTCAAGCATGGGAAAATTACGGAAGACATTGGTAGTATTATCTATCTGGCGTCATTTGTTGACGATGTCAACCGCAAGCATGAAATGGCTCAATCATTCATGTCGTCCTTTTATGAGTATTATTATCCTTATGGAAAATTCTTTCAAGAAGCGACCTATGAAATGGTTTGCAATGGAGACGATGAGATGCTGATCGAATTCACATAGCATGATTTACTGGTGTATACCGTATCAAATAATATATCCCACAATTGTGTTTGCCTCCAGGCGTTTTTATCCTCACCTAAGTCCAAATGTCAAATATCCGAAAATGGAAAAAAATTGGGACCCGCGGATTGCTCTCCATCAAAATTTTTGGAGGCATACACTGTATTGTTCGTAGTTCAAATGCCAAATATCCGAGAATGAAAGAAATGTGAAATTTGGGTACATGCAAAGAAATGCCAACCAGAACAGCTATCATACCAACATATATTGTTACTAGGGAGCTTGGTTATATGCTGCCACCTCAAATGGTACCAATATGTCAAAAATTATGACTGTGTTCCAAGGACTATTAGTAGGTGGAAACTGGAGTAAGTTGAGCCAATTTTGTATTTGCCACCACATAGTCCACTATATTCGTACAAGAAAGGTTAGTAATATGTCATTAGTTACCTTGCTAGTCGATCAATTTGGCTTGGGGTAAGTTGATCCACACATTGGGGTAAAATGATCCATGTCGCAATTATGGCAATGGTTTCGGAAATGTCTATATATAAAAGATCATTCACATTTTATTTCAGTTATCATGGTTACATGAATGAATAATAATTTTAAAACTGAGCCCATGGGGCTCAATTGGTGACCACACAACTATTTCTCAGGGGTCATTTGAAGTCATTCTCAGAGTCACCAAGAGATCTGCCTTATTCCTCTTCAAGTTCATAATATGAGCTCTCAAGGTCATTTGAAGATTGCCAACATATACACCATTTCCTTTTTTGCATAATACAAATATACCCCCAACCGTGTCACCTAAGATCACAAACCTGCAAACATTTAGGTATTATATGTTGGACGCAAACTTAGCTAACCGTGATTCGGAGCACTATATAAAGGTCATCTGAGGCCAAGTTCAAGGTCAGCAATATATGCACCATATCTTATCAGTTCAATACAAATATAATAATCAACATCACCAATTTGCACAGCCTGAATGGTACATGTAATTCTGCTTTAGAGCACTCAAGGTGACTCTATGTCAATTCAAGGTCGTTTCAAGGACCAATTCAAGGACCTCTAATCATAACTGTTCTGTCCCCAGAGGCCAATTTGTCAATCATTTCAGTTACAGCATGACCTCAATAAGGCTATTAAAGATCACCCAAGATCAATTTCAAGGTCACCAGTGAAAAGCTCATACATATGGTAGATCTTGAGGGGACAGGGGGGGGGGGAAAGTTCAGGGATCAACTTGCCCCAATCCAAGTGGCTCAACTTGCCCCAGATTTAATTCTAACTGCTCATACAGATAAATCAGCAAACAGGTGTATCACCTGTATATTTTGCTGTTGACTATAAAAGATAGAAAACTATAAATGTTCAAAGTCACGGTTACGTTCAGGTATTAACCACCTGCAAGAATGCATCAAGACGAGAAACTTCCCCATCGGTGTTCACTTCTAGCCTTGCAACAGTGAAAATGTGAGAGTACTCAAATGCTTTACAAAATACGTACGTCTACATAATAACACAATTGAAGGTAAGTAATGTGACACCCAACAATGGGACCATCATGTAGCTTCTAGGTTTGAATAAACATTTACGCGTGAGGGCTCAACTTACCGTGTGGATCAACTTACCCCAGTCTCCCCTACATTCGGCTGCACGGGAATATTAGTCATAGTAATCTCACTCAATCTCACTCAATCAGATGCGCTATCTTGGATTTGGAAGATATTTGCATTCTCAGCATGTCCTGTGAAGTTTGATATCATGCTGAATTATGCAGAACACAATGTGCTGCATCGCGTTTCTATGACACATCAAATTTGGGGATTCCCCAAAAGCGCATGGCATGAATATTTTACAGTCAAATGCACGGACTGGTTGAACGTGTGAGAGAAGAGGAGAAGTCAGATCAGGGGAACGGTCCATTAAATATATGTTCCTAAAAATAGAATATCCTCTTCATGCAGCCAGAGCAGGAGCGGTATGGTCGTCAGTTATTATGGATAGAAACCAGAAACCATTGTTCTTGTTTTATTTTGTTTCAAATGTGGTTCTGACAGTCGTCATTTCCCTAAACAACCTGAGTGAAAAATGTAGGTGGCATTCTCGTAATTGCATGAATACTTTATGTCTGGTGGGACATGAACAGGACAACAGATGTCTGGACCCCGCATGTTATGTTTCTACTCAGGAGGCGAAAGTGTCAAATCCAATTGACAACTTGTGAACGTCAAACTCACGTGGATGATGAATGGAAATGACAGCAATATGCCTGTACACACTGTACTACGTGCACACATATTTGCTGTTGCTTCCGCTGGTTTAGTGTTGATCTAGTTGCGATACGAAAATGGATATGTGTTCATATCTAATCATTGTCACAACAATGATTTTCAATGACATCATTTAAACCGGATTGAATGATAGCATTTAAACATGTTTGAATGATATCATTCAGTAGGTCTACACAACAAAAGAATCCAATTTGCAATTGACTGCACATTTCCTGTGACCGTACATTACATGTCCCGCTGTAAGTCGCTGTCTGCATCGATGGGTCACGTTCACAGGAAACTCTGAGGAGAATCAATATTTGTAACTCGACGAAGAAGACAATACTCACTAATTCATGTATGAGCAGCTGTCTTCCTCTTTGGATAAAGTAAAGCTAGTGTTCGATGATGGATTCAGTATCATGGTGTTGTGGAATCATACTGTTGACCGTGTGTAGGCGTGCACTGGTACAGTGTCTCATTCATTCAACATCTCGTTCAAACAGAAACTGAATATTGGGTGACTAATTTATCCGAATTCAATATATACAGCGCCTACTGGAATCTCTGTCAATACATTTGATAACAAATAATAATGCGTCATGGAATCGGTATGGGAGTATGAATCAACTTACTGCAGTGGATGTACAAATCCTTATAAAAACCCTTGTTGCCCTTGGCTTTCCCATTTCTTTGTACTTTGGGTGTGGTCGAGTATTGTATGTTGGTAGTGATGTACATTTGTGTATGTCTTGTGATGTTATTTGTGTGTCACAGTGGTATGTCCAATATTTTCAGATAGATTGGGCACTTAAATTTAGTGCCTATTGGCTGAAGAAATTAAAAAATTGGATGAATGTATGCAAAACAAATAAACTAACGAATCCTGAATTTCCTGCTTCATTTGTGGCGAGTTTGTATTATGAGTTGTGGTGCGTAAAAATCTCCAGCAGTCATAAAATCATTAGTACCCAATAGAAAACTGGAAACTGTTATTGCATTTTGAGTTATCACATCGTCATATATAAAAGCATTAATAAACGTATTGATAGTGAATTAATAATCATCAGGATGCACTCTGCGACCGAATTCAATTAACTGACTGTAAAGCCAGAGAAGAACAGCCGATATCAGGAACTTGTATATATATCGACAGAGGAAACCACGAACGACATCTTCAAACAAAACATATGTGTGGTCGTTTGATTGTTTCATTCATCTGACAGAGCATGTCTGGCCGGCGTCTTCTCATATTGATGACATAATCTCAATCTAGCTGCTTGCAAATGTTGTCTCTTTCTTCAGGGGATGTTTGTTCGCCGTCTAGACGAAACGCCTGATCAATGCAGAATGACGAGTCCACTCCAATTGGGCGAATTGCACTATTGCACCATACGAGTAACACGTATTACGCAGGAGCTAAAATATGATAAATATAACATCATTATGCTTACTATGTTTGCCTTTGTACAGTCATAAATTCTATAGTGAAGAGAAGCTACCAATGAATAATAGATAGTAACCACACGCAGGCGCTGGCTTTCTTGTTGGTAATAAACACCGGCGCCTGGGGGACTTTTCCCACTTGAATGTCCAGTACACTTCCACATGCAACGCACATTTTGGTCACCGATATCTTATTTTTTTTCTAATGATATTTGAATGCGTTGATCAGGGATAAGAAAATCGCCAAGTACAACCAGATAACAAAACATGGGTATGATATTTTCCCTTCATTCGATTTTGATTCGATGATGAATTGTCAACTGATGGTGAGCAAAAAATATCCGGCCAACTCTTTTAAACAAAATATATTGTGACAAGGGTCATGAGCAAAAGATCATGTCATGGGGTGCTAAAAATAACGAGAGTGGACATTCAGTGGAATGGAGGAAGATTCAATCAAATACCAGCCAACAATGTTATTTAATTCACTACAGTTCACTATATAACTCTAGGACACCATTCTATATTATGATTGTATCTTATGATATCGCAGCATTCCACTGAAAAATGCCAACCACATTGCTCATAAATATTTGAGTCATCACACACCAATTATTCAAACTTAGATTGTTTCTTTGTATAGTAACATAATAGTATTGAATATACAGGTGAACAAATATTTCAATCGATTCCTAAAAATGCTTAGAAATGGAATAAAAAAGAATCAACTGAGTGTATAAAAAACTTCAATAACGTGGCATCCTTTTCAGGCGATATTCCTGGGTAACGTGGGCAGTTACATAACGTGGCATCCTTTTCAGGCGATATTTCTGGGTAACGTGGGCAGTTACATTGTAAACATCATATCCGAAAATAGACAGTTGTAATTACAACCATGGGGATGGGTTATTTTGGAAGTGGTATTTACCTATAACATATAGTTCTAGCATATATACCACAAACCCATTTGGTTATGTTGATATAAATAGATTCAGTGTGACATTTACGCCTAAGGAATAAGGCTACTCCATAAAGCTGGAAAGCGGGATGTCTTCTGTCATCGTAATACTGGAGCACTGAGGAAACATGGTGAGTGCCAATTCGTCACTTTTCGTATAGAGCTGAGAAACTCCATTCCAAAATATCCTTGTACATCAGATTCTGAAGCATGCAAGAAAGTTGCAAATCGGTTTACCACACAGGTAAAACTGGTGGGTTATTTTTCAAATAGATCTTAGTAGTATATTTCATTTTCCCCATTACATTTTATGAGTATACCGAATATAAGATATACCAATATATCATATTGTCAAATATATAGTGCCACGAACACTGTGTAATGGTTTATCAAAATATGCGTATTTTTTAGTATTGCAACAGAATATTCAGTCCAATTTGAAACGACTCAGCAGTAAAACGACTGTTTTGGCCTTTTCATCTGATACTATCAGGTTTTATCATGACGAATTTGAATTTCATTGTGTACATGTGAGGACCATTCATCGCTAATCGAAAGGGATTTTGATTATAACAATACAAAAACCATGACGGCACCAAAACACCCAATAGTACAATGATACGCAAAACAATTGGCATACAAAATACAAAAAGTATCAAAAAATTATCCCTTGCAAGCAATAGCAAGTCTTAAAAGATAAAAAAAAACAGCATGAGGCAGGTAACAACCAAAATGCAGAAGGTCATACCGACCCTATGATCATTTTATCCTTCAATAATTCACAAGGATTGTTGGTGTAAGTATCATGAGGATATTGATTTGTGAATGGACCTTCACGAAAACATTGTTCCTTTACTACTAGTATGTTGTGAATACTATTCTCTTTACAGGACGCATTTGTAGGCATTTGCGTAACAACGCCTCGTGCGTCATACATGTATGTCATAGCATGCCAGGTTAGCCAGGA
The DNA here is from genome assembly GCA_949152475.1 of Terebella lapidaria. Taxonomy (NCBI): domain Eukaryota; kingdom Metazoa; phylum Annelida; class Polychaeta; order Terebellida; family Terebellidae; genus Terebella; species Terebella lapidaria. Next base: position 33,334,332 of record OX424564.1, on the reverse strand, counting down.
GACCTGCTACCACCGGGAAATAACAGGTCTCACCTCAGGAACAGTACTCATATCGGATGAAAAGGCTCTCTTTATTTATTCATCGATATTAACATCCATTGCATGACATAGATGTTAACCTGTCTGTTTTATGGTACAAATGCCAATATCAGTGGGATCTTTTGTTCTTGACAATTGCGTATGAGACTGGAAGAAATGCCATCACGAATGATATATGACTCTAATTGAACAAAACTAGACGGGAAAGGTTGTTTACAGGTATGAAATTATAATGTATAACTGGCAAAGTCATCCGACAGAAACTTTGTCAACACATTGATGACGTACAGAACACAGTGGGAACTAAACCAAATATATATTTTGAAAATATATATTGAATAGCCTACGACCTGCAATCTTTAGTGAAAAGTGTTGAAAATTTATCAGAATGTCATGTTCGAAATTTGTATCAATACGTTTTTTATCCCTTGACGTCAATCACCAAGTGACGCACACGAGTAGATTCGATGTTCCTCTGATCTGAGAGCAAAAACTTCAGACACGAAGCAAATATTGGGTAAAGTCCGTGCCGTTGCTAAGTGGTCCCCATTTTAGCTAAATCCCCAGTCACCAGTGAACGATGTTGGGATAAATACTGATCAGGGTACTTGCCGATAACGGTAGGAATATTCACGAATTTACCGCGTACCTTCACGTTTGACATATTGTTCTTGACAACTTGTGATATATTTCTCTTCCCTCACTCCATACCATACCAGCGAGTCACATTGCATCAGGACCTAGCACCTTTTATACATCACGCTCTGCAAAATGCTCTGTCCCTGGCAAGACATTTTGGAAAATTGCAGATTATTAATGCGACTTAATATATTTAACTGATTTGTCAAATTTTACCAGAACATATTCCTTGAAGACGTTGAGCTCACAAATGGTAAAATCTTCTACTCTATTCAGAATCGGGGCATTGTAATAAGTATGGATAAAGCGGGCTGATACACAGTGTATATTTTGTTTTGAGTTTTACATTCAGACCTTTAAATCTGTTCCTAGGTTAACGGAATTTGTTTGGTTAACCTATTGCCGTGGCGTTGCGTCCGTCGTCCGTCGTCGTCGTCCTTCTCCGCCCGTTTACATTTTTATCTAAAGTTTACGGTCGAAACGTTCTGAAATTTTGCTCAAAAATGATGGAAAATATTTCAAGAAAGAGGTATTTTTTCGTTTTTTCATTCTCGATTCTTTCAAAATGGCGGCCTTTTTTATGAAAAACGGCCAATTTGGGACTTTGACGGTCGTTTCGCAAAATCTGTTCAGAAACTTTTTTTTAATTGATGCATGAGTCTCCTCATATGTACCCCTGTGATGTATATGACTTCTGTTGTCCTTGAATGCCCAAATGGGACTTTCCCATGTTAAATTTTTCTATGCTTTATAATGAGACACATTATTGCTAATATTTCATATTGAGATTAGAGATTAGGAATACATTTTGGACATTCAATTTGATTCATCAGCTTCATACATCAAATTGCATTTGATATTAAGGTGTGATTGCACGTAACTTACCGGTGACTGCACTGAGGCACTTTTCCATTGACTTTTAATGTGAAAGTAAAGGTAACAAAATCGCCAAAACAATACAATCCCCTGACCTAAAACTTGGCTAGCACACACACATATACTCATGGATGATGAACCGAGACATGGTTTCATAAATGATATCACGAAAGCTATGCAATTTGATGATTAGATAAATCATTTTATACGTTTCACCAAAACGAAGATTCGAGTGTTCTGCTTGACAAGCACTGGCTGTTGCATATTTTTTCCTTGTTGTCGTCAAAATAATGTGAATATCTAGGGCTATACTTTCTGTGAGATGAATACAATGAGCTGAACATTCATAATCCCAAACACCTCCGTGCACCCGAGTGCATATCACCTGTGAGTTTTACTGGCCTCACTAGCTATTTGCTGCACAGCATAATCTTTTCGCTCGCCCTGTTGTGAGTGTATTTTGTAGACTGAGAAATAGGTCGGAAAATGACATATGAAAACGATGAATTTAACAAATTTAACATCGCTTAGTAAGAAACAGAGTCTCGGTTAGTAATCCTTGATGGCTAACAATCAGAAAGGCAAAGTTTCACGTTGATTGGAAGTGTGTAAATTCATGAATTTGTTACCTTCATATTTACATTATAAGTGAATGGACAGCTGGTCACTGCCAGGTTCATGACGATCACATGCAATCAATCCTTAAATTATCAAGAATGTCTTGCTGGTGACAATTTTTTTTTGGGCCCATTGCACACAATCTTCCACTGTTGTACTGCATGGCACATTGTTCATGTCTTCTGCCCATTACCTTTGTAACTTTTTGGTTAATGGATTCCAACGTACAGTAAAGTAATATATACCATATAAGTCAATCATGTCATGAAAAGGAATTGTTTGTTTCAACAACAGTGTGGTTGTTGTTTTCTTGTACATGTAGATATTTTATTCAGGAAACAGCAACATATCATCTTATGAAGAGCAGCCCCATTAAACAAGGCCGAGCATTTAAGGAACATACAACAACTCAGGTCAAACCGGCCACATGCCATGAACGTCAGCAAATGTGACGTGAGTGTGGCGTACAGTTTACACCACATTATATCATGGACATCAATGCGAGTATGCCTCACTCGTGCGCACGCAGGGGAATGGTGTGAGTACGTGTTTACGTCAATCACACCTTGCAACTGGTGTTCTTGAAGGGTGAGCATCTCTCGTGGTCCCAAGTGACTCGTAATGCAGACTTTTGCCTTGATCTGTTGCGAAGCCCTTGCAACATTTACCTACGTTCCACGGCCAATATTCACAGGGGGCTTACGATCCCAAAGTTAGTGCCTCCAGTTGGGACCAGTGCTCTAAACATCCACAGTTGGAACTCTTTCCACATAATAAAACCGGGAAGGTTTATGATCTCATGTTGTGTTCTATGATAGCGTTATAGAGTGGTTGAGTAAAGGCACAAATGGGCAATACCGGGTGTCCCAGGAATATATTGCCATTCATGAAACTGTGTTACACTGATAAATATGCCCCTTTTGTCTATTTCCATACCAGGTAGAGACATAGAACTGGTTACAGTCGACTCATATTTACAGAATAAAATGGAATAGAATGTGCACACTGATATGGGCAAGAGTATTAGTGTGCCTTAGACATATCATTCTTTATTTCCCACTCGACGGCAGAATATAAATGCAATGGCCGGAAATTTGATTGAAAAGTTTCGATTTTAGACAGCAGTTAATGTCGGCATGGGATGAACGAGATGAACGAGCAGGAGTGAATATTGATTCAGTGCGGGATTAGTCATAAATAGCAGGCTCAATAACATCCGGATTAGCACGCGGGCAGAAGGTGGGGGGGGGGGGGGGGGGGGTAGAGGGAAGAAACATGGCCAAAATAAACACATGGTCGCGTGCTTGGAGGAATTAAACCAGTTGAATCTGCAGTTCAAATGATCATTCAGTGATTGGGTCACGATAAATTTATTTTCAGGATGAAACGATACAAAATGACGATTAAATCAACACGGAACACAGGAAGTTGTGTAAATCGTTTTCAGACCATGGCAAAATATCGATCTGGAGTCTAGTGCAGTATCGATCTAATCCTGAAACATGTAACCACGGCACAACACAACGCCGGGTGATTGTCAAGGAAATTCTGACACTAGTGCCTCATGTTTAGTGTGTGATACATTTAAAAATCCTGGCGGAGCATGTAGTCAGATGTTGGGCAACTTATCTGAATGGTTGATGGCGAGAAGATGCCCCAATTCGCATTTCCTAATTTACATTTTTTGCAAAAAGTACAATCATGCTGTAACAGATTCAATATTCAGTCATACTAGCGTTATTTGATTGAATTTACTGGGAAATTGACACATATGATACATACTCTTGACTTAATACACTATATCAAAATTATTCATCTAGAGGTTGTCTCCTTCTGGAAGGTCTAGGAGATCGTTCACTTCCAGATGTACTAGTAGATGCTTGTACTTCGAAACGAACCCAGGTGGAAAGGACTTTGCTCGGGTTCAAGCCTTCTTACCGCTGTACCAACCTTCGCACCCGGGTGGTTATTTTTGACGTGACTCCTGAAGGTCACTTTGTCGCTCAATGCCTCGCTGTGACGGCACCAGGTCACACAATCTCACCTCCGTACATGGGTTTCGGGGACATGGGTGCTACCCTTACACTCTTTGGTGGTACGAGAAGGTTTGTACACGGGTGTGAGTACACACGTAAAGGTTTATTTTCGAGTGTAAGTGGTTCGCGCTCACGTGAGTACAAACAAGTTCACTCTAGTGAGGATGAGGTAGGAACTGACTGAACAGACGTAGCGGATTTCGAACTATCGTAGTTTCACGGAGTTTTTCGTAGTTCACATCTCATCCACCGGATGAGATATTTTGGCATATTCTCTTCCTGCTCATTTGCTCCTAAAACTGAATGTAAAAAAAAACCCAAGTCAATATTTATATTGCTTATTCGGCCACGACCCACCGCCAAGGCAGAGAGCAGATACCAAACCGAACAAATTTGAAAATCCTTCCTTTTCGGCAGGTGGTCACACACAAAACTGTGATCTCGAGATATTGGGTAACGATTCATCTCCCGATAGCTGGTCACTTCCAATCCCAAACCCGTGGGAGAGTGCAAGCTGTACGCGAGCAAGGCTGTGCTAGGTGATCTGTCCAATGTGGTACCTGACAGTACCTGAAAATTGGTGTTCATCCAACCCACACCAATGTGTCGGTCATCACTGATTGTTCTACAATTTGTTGGCATTCGATCACTGAGAGAATGTTTGACCTTGTTGTTTGTTTAATTTGACTGGATACATTGTCGTGATTGTATACTACTAATTTGACTGGGTTAGTCGTGATTGTATCTACTAATTTAATGATGTATAAGGTGATATAAATTGTTCATACCATGGGAAACTATATCAATTGTCGTTAAATGTGATAAACGTGAACATCAAAGGGAACACGCACGAACATGTACGGAATGTTTATCATCGGTCGTGTGGAAATATTTTCCCACTGTCGTAGCTTCCATGAATAATGCACAAAACGGCTATTTTCCTTCTGAATTGCTTAAGTCTGGAACAATATGGAAACGATTGTTCTCAATTCATCCTTTCTTTGGATAGTTACATTGAAATCCGCAGTACGACCGAGTGCATATTATTATCAATGGTCAGGGGACGATCGATGTAATAACACCGTGTGGATGATTTATAGGTGACCGCTTTATGGACCAGTCTAGCTGGCAAGACCAGTCGGCACTTTACAAATTCCCCCAAGGTACAAAACTATAATATTCTGTGGTTCATATAAATGTAGTTTATTACAAGTATCGACACTATCGAGACACACACACCCGAGAAGCACATGGACGTCAGTACAACTGTACCGGAAATAGATTACATACATAAAGGCTAAACTATAATAGCAGAAGGCCATAATGTACTAAAGTATACTACATGTCAATAATACCACATCTCCCTTTTTTTTCATAACACAACAGAACATGTTCATGCATATATCAAAACGATACAAATGCAAATTATGCAATCATGAAACCATGTGATCACACAAAATCATAAGACATGACTGATTCATTAGTTCATTATATATAGTTCTGATATTTCCGTGGTATCTTGACTTCACGTCCGCTGCGTGTGACAGGTCTCTGACCAGGTATACCACCTTGCTGATTTTGTGGTTCTGGCATAACTGGTTCTGGAGGTGCCTGGTCCTCGGTGTCACTTTCGTCTTGGAACTGTACCACATCTGGCACATCTGGGATGACATTCAGATGTCGACGGTTTCTACGGAATGTTCCTGTGTCCGTCTCTACCTCGTATGATCGGTCATGAACTTGTTTGGTCACACATCCAGGCTCGTGCCTATCTGGTAGCCACACCTTGTCTCCTCCTTTCAGGGATGGTAAAGGTCGAGCTCTGTGGCGACGGTCAAAATTATACTTCTGTTTCATCCTTGAGGTGGCCTCCCTTTGTTGAAGTGTTTCAGGGTCTGGTGTCTTTGAGTTGAGAGTGGATTCCACTGTTGGAATTTTTGTTCTGAGTTTCCGTGACATCAGCATTTCGGCTGGACTGTAGCCATTGGACAGCGGTGTTGCACGATAGGTTAGTAGTGCAGCATAACAGTCTTTTGAAGTTGACAGCAGTTGTTTGATGGTGCGAACAGCACGTTCCGCTTCTCTATTTCCAGAGGCATGTCCTGGGGATGATGTGATGTGAGTGAAACCATAGTCACTTGCGAAGTCGGCAAATTGTTGGCTAGCATACTGTGGACCGTTGTCACTGATGAGAGTTTGAGGAATTCCGAATCGAGCGAACATAGATTTCATGTGGTTGATGACGCTAGCTGAAGTCGTACTGTTGAGTCTGGCCACCTCGATGAAACGAGAATAGTAGTCCACTACCAGGAGATAAACAACTTTGTCTAACTCGAACAAGTCAGTGGCAAGCTTTTGCCAGGGAACACTAGGAAAGTCTGTTGTTTCGAGCGGTTCCGGACTGTTTTGTTTTTTCTTGCAGCATGTTTCACACTGGGAAATCATGTCAGAGATGACTGTGCTCATGCCTGGCCACCACACAGACTGTCTTGCGAGAAGACGACACTTGGTTATGCCTTGGTGACCTTCATGGATCTTGGATAGGATGTCTTTTCGAAGAGATGACGGGATGATGATTCGTTCGCCAAACATCAGAAGATTGTTGACATAGGTGATCTCGGCACGATGCCGCCAGTACTGAGTTATGAGTCCACTGATCTGTGATCGATCTGGCCATCCTGAAACACAATAGTCCTTGATCTGTAGACAGATCTGGTCACGGCTTTGATGATCTCGGATTTCATCGAGACGCTTGTCTGATGCTGGGAGACTTGAGACGACTTGATTGATGTAGCTTGTGACTTCCTGCTGAAGAATATCATCTGAGGGTGACCTTTGTGAGAGTGGCGCTCTTGATAGTGTATCCGCCGTGTTGAGATTGGCACCTGGCACGTGCTCGATGTCATAGTCATATCTCATGAGTCGGAGCCTGAATCGCTGGATCCGTGGAGGTAGTTGGTCACAATCTTTCATGCCAAGTAGAGAGATGAGTGGTTTGTGATCAGTCTCTAACTGGAATTTCTTGCCAAGTATGTACTGTTCAAACTTCTCACATGCCCAGGTGGACGCCAGAGCCTCTTTCTCGATCTGGGCGTATCTGGTCTCGGTTGGAGATAGAGTTCTTGATGCATAGGCCACCGGTTTCCAATCTGCAGTGTGCTGTTGTAGCAACACAGCACCTAGCCCGTAGGATGATGAATCTGCACTGACCTTGGTTGGGAGATTGGGATCATAGAGCGCAAGTACAGGTGCACTTGTCAGGGCTTGCTTGATTCTGTTGAAGGCTAGTTCTTGATCTGGTCCCCACATCCATGTGACTTTCTTGCTGAGTAGACCTCTGATGGGACCTGTGAGATCTGCCAAGTGTGGTATGAACTTTCCAAGTTGATTGATCATGCCCATGAATCTCCTGAGTTCATGGATGTCTGTGGGTGCAGCTAGGGATTCGATTGCTTGAATTTTTCCACGTGAGGGATTCACACCTTCTGCACTGATGCACTGACCCAGGAATTCGATTGATGTTTTCCCGAAACTGCACTTTTCCTTGTTCAGAGTGATGCCAGTTTGTGCAAGTTTCTCGAGTGTCTGTTGTAGACGCTGATCATGCTCGGCTTGATCTCGCCCGTACACTACGACGTCATCCATGAGGCAAACTACTCCCTCGAGGTTCTCCAGTAGCCTCGACATGATCCGCTGGAATAGTTCTGGACCTGAACTAATTCCGAATGGAAGTCTGGTGTACGCAAACCTTCCGTACGGTGTGATGAAGGTTGTTAGGAGGTGTGATTGTTGGCTGAGAGGGATTTGGTGAAATCCAGAGTTTGCATCTATCTTGGAGAATACTCTCGCTCCCGACATCTGACCCAAGATGCCGTCGACTGATGGCAAGAGATGCTTCTCACGTAACACAGCCTTGTTCAGATGAGTTAAGTCGACGCACACACGTACAGCTCCTGAGGCTTTTGGTACCACCACAATTGGTGCACACCATGGTGTTGGCTCTTCCACTGGACAGATTACACCCAAGTCTTTCAAACGATCAAGTTCAGTTTTCACTTTTGACATCAGAGGTAGAGGTATTCGACGTGGTGAATACACTGAGTATGGAGCTACTTCTGGATCCAACTTGATGACATACTCTGTATTCAACTTTCCAAGGCCCATGAATAATTTCTTGTACTGATCCACTATTTTCTGTGATGCTGATTCGCTGCTCACTTCACCCAGGAATTTCACGAGACTAAGTTTGATGCTGGCCCGACGACTGAGTAACGCTGTACCGCCTGAGATGACGTACACTCTCTCTGTGATGAGGTAGTTTTTGTGTTTGAGTTGGGCCGTGAACATTCCAAGTGTCGGTATCGCCCGATCGTCTGGTCCGTAGAGCTTCTGGTGTTCAGTACTGAGGTCACAATTTCTGAACTTATTGTTGTACAGTGTTTCTGAGATACACGTCTCATCAGCCCCCGTGTCCACACGGAAGAGTACATCAGTATTGTTCATTTCTAGTTTGGTTTGCCATGCAGCTGACTCGGCAGAGTTTTGTGTCACTGCCCTCACTGTGCCAAGAAACTGTCTGTCCTCTGGGCCATCTTGAGGTTGTTGTTCTGATTCTACATAGTTGACTTGTCTCGATCGACGTTGTTGACACATCGACCTGTAGTGACCTTTCCAGCCACAATTGTCACAGTATCTGTTTCGTGCTGGACAATGTGGTCGATCGTGTGGTTCTTTCCCACAGTAGATGCAGACACGCTCGAATTTTCCTTGGCTATGACCATGATGACTGTTTTCCTGATTTTCTTGACGATGACCTTGACCTTGTGACGAGTATTGTTGACCAGTTTGACCTCGGCCCCTGCCACGACTACCAGAATAACTGCCGCGACTACCAGTCTGAGAATGACTGCCACGTTGACGACCTCTGAACGATCCGCGAGATGAGTATGAACCTCGGCCTCTATCTCTCCAGGGTGAGGGATATCCTCCGCCACGGCCTTTCTTGACGAACTGGATACTGGACGCTTCCAGCTGACCTGCCAGCTCGGTCACCTGCTTGTGAGTTGACTCGAATGCACGGCATTTCTCGACGACTTTTTCAAGTGTGCAGTCTTTTTGCATGAGTATGGCTTTTAAGTCTTTGTTCCTCACACCCACACAGATCCTGTCTCTGATCAACATGTTTTCCATGTTATCAAACTCACAGTTCTTTGCAAGGTTACACAAGTCTGAGTAGAACTCGTCGAATGTCTCTGAGGAGCCTTGTGTTCGACCGTTGAACTTGGTCCGTTCAAACGTGAGATTTTTGCGAGGTGTACAGTAGGCTTTGAGCTTCGTGAGGATCACATCAACCTTTTCCTTATCCTCCCCTTCTGCCCAGATGAAACCATTGTAGATTTTTACAGCCTCTTCCCCCATAACATGCAGCAAGATGCTAGACTTCTGCTTGTCAGTTTTTGTGTCAAGGCCCATTGCTTGCATGTATGTTTTGAATGATTGTTCAAACTTTTTAAAGTTCTCACTGAGGTTGCCCTGCAGTTTGAGTGGTTCGGGGGGTGGCAGAAATAGCGACGCCATGGCACTGATGGCGAAAATACACACACAGATACAGTCACTTAGAGTTCACCGTGGTATAGATTGAATACCGAGTTTGCACCGTTGAGAGTTTTACCGAGTCGAGTTCCGTTTAGTTTCTCCACTTCTGACACCATATAATATTCTGTGGTTCATATAAATGTAGTTTATTACAAGTATCGACACTATCGAGACACACACACCCGAGAAGCACATGGACGTCAGTACAACTGTACCGGAAATAGATTACATACATAAAGGCTAAACTATAATAGCAGAAGGCCATAATGTACTAAAGTATACTACATGTCAATAATACCACAAAAACTGTGACAGCATCGATACTGCATGTCTGTGGAAGCTGCTCAGGAGGTGTCTGAATACGACGGACAAACAAAGTTCAAACGAGTGTCTTGTACAGCATATATAGTTGTGGTATCTTGTGAGTCGCCGGGCAGCTCTCTGTTGGAATGAGCGATCCTCCTATGGTGAAGGCAGCAGCCAGTCTCCAAGAGGTGCGAATCTGAACATGGTAGTCAGTCGTTACACAATGTCTCAGTTTGACAGAGGATTTTCATAATTTGCGGAAAGAGAAATAGAGATTTAGATACACATGTATTTCTGGTCTCATGCGTGGCCGGGATCGAACGCACCTGCTGAAGATCCGGTTGAGATCAATAGAAGCCACATTATCTTGATTTTATTATGAAATCATGCATGCCCGATCCTCGTTGGTGACTGTGATCGGTTCTGTTTTAGACCCAGAAACAGATACAGAGAATACATCACACATATATTCACGAACATTTATTTACTCGACCTCGACTTGCCACAAAAATAGGTCAACTACTAGGCGTTCAAGGTCGTACGCGTGCATGTGTTGAAACTCATAATTCTTAAGGTTCTGATGAGCTGTAAAAAATATAGTTCCATTAACCTGAATATAATAGTTTTGTTTTGCTGGATCGCCATGGCGACCTTGTACATGTACGTTGTTGGTAATGTCCCACCGGCATGACTACAACCCGGCTTCTGTAATAGCCCAGTCTCTTCTCACATCCCCGCTGCTCATAAATTATGCACTTCACTAGAGTTTGCCCACAGAGTTAGCTGAGCCGCAAAAATGTTGCAGCAGAACATGAGAAAATTCCATCAAATATCACCAGGACAAGGCAGTTAATATACAAAATTCATCCGGGGAACAATGCAGGAGCCGTGGAGAAGAGTGGTTTGGACCAGAAGCGGGGCGGGATAATCGCCAGTCGTTAGTCGATGGATGTAACGGGACGGATCGATTTTATATCCTCATTCAGGCATGATTTATGGAACAAACGGGCAGGAGATGTCGTGTTTATTTTCAACAGTTGTTGTAGTATATACACATGGAAAACTATGTTGAGAATTAGTGATAGAGATCGCAAAACAGAAGTATATATATATATATGCTAACTGAGATACCACACACGTTGTTGATTGGGCTGATTTGTGGAAACCTCGCACCTTGGAAGCTTCACCCCGTCAGTGCAGTAATTTGTACCCCGCTGTGAGCTACCAACGTGCAGACAGACGCGAGTGGCAGGAAGAGAGGGAAAGAAACAGGGGAAACGTATTATTGTATAACCCATCCATCCATTCTCCCGTCGGTGAGTGTGTCGGGTCTGACCCGAGCTGCCTGCGCCTGAACATTGCCCGGGGCGGGCCGAACGTCTCCCCACCGCACTGGCTCAGCGGCTGAGGGCATGGTGTGTCAGGGGTCTGGCTCCTTGCCATTCCGATTCTGGGCCAACGACGGGACAACTGCATAGCTGGATCCGCTGTTATCTCATGGGGAAAACTCGAGGATATATATGATCATATCGCATAGGGTTCTATTGTGGAGATGTATTTTCCATGGAATAATCAATAGTTATGACATGAATGAGGTTTGATATTTTTACTTCACAAACCAATATGTAATAAAATATTGGAGTAGCTTGCTTTCAGAACTGATATAGTTTTCTTCAACAATAATTACTAATTTTTTCTATTTAGATTTTAATAACGTATGTTTTTGGTATAGCGTAGACCGAGATATGATTAGTATGTATTAGTTAGAATAATCTTGGTGGATACGCAAGTACAGTGTAGTACGGTAAATATAAATAAGCTTTTGTGGTACATGTGGATCCAAGGGTTCACCTCCAAGGCAACATTTATTTGAATATTGTTCTTAATCCAACAGGTTGCAGCATCTGGTATCACGTCTTTTGAGAGATCTTCACCACGATACCATAGACGACAGCGTCTGTGGCAGAAAGCAAAACAAACAAACTGCAGCGTAGTCGAATATGTCCATGCCGATTGATCCCAATACGAACAAGCGGCATTATTGGAATAGGGCCTATCACCAGAAGTGGTCCTCGACGTCTTGTTACCAGGAGCTACCCGGTGTTACCAGGAGCTTTGTCACTCTCAAGAAGGACAGTGACTGCCGTGAATGATGAGAGTGGTTGACCTGCTCGTGCTAGCACTGCACCTGACAGGGCTGCTGCTCAGGGGTGGATATTGTATTCCAAGTGGTAGTACAGTGCGCAGGAACAAGAAAATCCAGCCGGTTATCAGTGGGTCGAGTTTCGTGGATTTTGACTGGGAGTCCGGTCACACGTATAAGTTTGTCCACGAGGGGGATCTTGCGATTGGAGCAATTCTGCCGATACATGACTACGATGAGCTGGAACCGTGCAGTGAGGAGCTCCGGGAAACTGGTTCTGTCCAGCATGTGGAAGCTCTACGGTTTGCCATAGAAAAGATCAACAAAAATGAGACTATTCTACCAGGGATAGATCTTGGTTATGTCATTTTGGACGATTGTGCTACGCCAGTGACTGCTCTAGGACAGGCCCTGCACTTCATGCCTATCAACTCTTCGACTGAAGACGAGTTCTCATTCTACCCGGTAGCCGGCGTGATTGGCTCTGAGAGCTCTCCGGCGAGCATCATGATTGCCAACGTCTTGGGCATGTTTGAAATACCTCAGATCAGTCCCACGTCGACGAGCGACCTTCTGAGTAACAAGCAAAAGTTTCCGTATTTCATGCGGATGGTTCCACCTGATATTTACCAAGTGGAGTCTATAATAGATGTGATAAGGTATTTCAATTGGACGTATGTGTCGACCGTGTACTCAAAAGGTGGATATGGTGAAAGTGCTTTAGATGCGTTTAAGGATTTAGCTCCGAAAAATGGAATCTGCATAGGCGCAACTGTGGGTGTCAAACAGGCAGATCGAAAGAAGACGGATGTGTTTGATTCAGCTATCAGAACTCTAAATGTGACGGACGCTAAGGTTGTGATTATGTTCACGGATCAGGATGAGACAAGGAGCGTCCTGACAGCTACCGAGAAGGCCGGCCTTGCAGGTCACTTTGTGTGGGTCGGCAGCGATGGTATGGGAGTCAACATCGATGACCTGGATGGTCTCGAGGATGTTGCTCTTGGTGCTCTACTGTTCAAGAGTTATACAGTAGAAGTAGATGAATTTCGTCAATACTTCGAGAACTTGCAACCCACAAACAGTGACAACCCATGGTTAAGAGATCTGTGGTCTAGTTTGTTCGAGTGCCACTGGGAGGCCAGCGATGGTGAGCCTTCGTGTGACCCCAGTAGGAGAATAACCGAAGCAGAGGACTATTTTCCTGAAGTAGCCAACTCCATCATCATAGATACAGTGTATGTTTTCGCCATAGCGTTACATTCCCTCATCAGTGACAAGTGTCCACAATATATGACCAACTCCCGCCCGACAAGTCCAAAGGCCAGACTCGAGTGGAAGTATGGGCTACAGAGATGCACGGATGGCCAGCTGTTACTCGAGTACTTGAAGAATATCTCGTTCTATGGCTACAACGGGCATATTGAATTTGACGAACGTGGAGACATCCTTGGATTATATGAGATATTGAATTTTCAGTATCAGGATGGGAAGTATATCACAGAGCAGATAGCATTATGGGATGTCGATGACGAGGTACTCATGGTGGATGATAGCAAGGTCAGATGGGGACGCGACCGCAGTACTTCAGTTCCAATCTCACACTGTGCACATAGATGTGCCATGGGAGAAATATACAGCTACTACAAGGGCACCTGTTGCTGGGAGTGTCGAAAATGTCGCGCGAATGAACGCACACGTCTGAACTGGACGCGGTGCGAGGACTGTCCCCTGTACACGTGGCCGGATCAAAAGACATTCGACCGATGTGTCGACCTGGAGGACCACTACCTCGAGTGGACTCATCCGGCCGTCATCGTCTTCACCATACTAGCCACATTCGGAGTCATGTATAGCGCATTCGTGATCGGAGTTTACGTAACTCATAGCGAAGCTAGGCTGATCAAAGCAACCAGTCGAGAACTGTCGCACGTCATCCTTATCGGAGTCAGTTTACAGTACGTTCTACTCTTCGTCATCATGGCCAAGCCGTCTACCGCCATCTGCTGCCTCATGTATATGGGTTTCAACGTGAGCTTTACCGTCATGTACTCCGCCCTTCTGACCAGGACCAATCGGATATATAGAATTTTTCATTATGGGAAGCGGACGAAACAGGTGCCCCATTTTACGAGCCCAATGTCTCAGGTTGTGATTGTGCTAATCATGATCGGAGCTCAGGTGAGTTGATGTCTCGAGACAAATACATTCCAGTTTAAGCTTTTAGGCGCGACAGTATAGCAGCATTACAGTGGAAGAAACCTGAAACAATAACGAGCCGCATGGCAGTAAAAATAATACTATGCTGTAATTACACTCTCAGACTGATAAATATTTTATGATTCCATGACAGTATATGAAAAGCATATGAATGTTTTTGTTGTTGTTTTTTTGTCGTCTGAATTAAAGAAGAAACTAAGGTGACTAATATATGTCATACTTTTCAAGGACGCGGGTTCGATTCCCGTCACTGGCACAAAGTGGGTGGAGTTTTCATCCTGGCAACACAAAGGTTTCTCCATTCGAATGTGCTTTCCAAATTCTAAATTGTCACCCGACAGGGGATGGGGAAGACAGGTAGAATTGCCTATCATCATGGACCGTCGTTAAATAAATGTGATTATTATTAGGAGAATACCCCCTAGCACCCCAGACGAAAACGAGAAATGAACTGAAAATTTTATATATTTATATATCTCAAGATGTTTCAACAAATAGATTTGAACGTGTGCAAACTATTTGAGCGGGCACAAATATTTCGTACGCTTTTTTTCTAACTGGTAAGGAATAAAGCACTGAGTTAAGCGTTCAATTGACCTTTTGACAAAAACATAGGTCTGACCTGCCATTTGAAACAAATATATAATTGCCTTATACAATTTCGTAGATTAATTAGAAATTTTGTACTTACAAAAAATGCAAAACTAGTTTTGTACCCACAAAACAAATTCTACTATTCTACTAAATCACTAATATTCAGGCCTATTCACCGTTTCGGCTTCGGGAGGATTGTTCCAAAATGACAATGGTGGCATATGTCAACTACCAGAAAACTTTTATTGAAGACAGGTCAATTCAAAGTGAACCTTCTACCAGAATCTGAACAAAATGAGTACATGATCGATGCTTTCGATCATGGAACACTTGCGTCCGAAGTAATTTAGCCCCATAGCTCTCGTGTAATTGTAGCTGGATTTCACGAAGAATTAGCTTTGCAAGAAGTTGCCAAATTTGCCAGGAAAAGCGGACGTGATTCCAGCTGTAATGGCGTCAGGTGTCGATGCGAATGGCTTACTTGCTAGAGATAACTGGTGTCCATGGCCTTGGTCGTGGGGGTTGGAGTGAGCAGACTTAAATCTTGACAGATTGCGAGAATGGCTGCTGTAGATTACATCCTGTGGGAATGACGGGAAGGAAGCGTTCAGACTGGAACGTTTGGATATGCATAGCAGAATATACGTAACAGGATATTTATGGGCAGTTAGAGTGTGACAGGTTTATGTTTATGGGGATTGCATTCGCGACGAAGATATCACGGTTAGTTGAAAAAACTTTAGACCAACAAAATTAGCCCAAGGGCTAAGAAAGGTTACCGGACAATATATATTTTAGATATTAGCCTTTTGTCCCGTGACCTCGAAAATAAAGTCATTGTTCAATTCAAGATCACGAGAATATTCAGCATATATCATTTCCTCTATGTTCGCAATTGATTCATAAGCTGTAAGCCGATAAAGCGAGATACTAGCAATTTTGTTCCCTGACCTTGAAAATGAGGTCAAAGGTCAAATTCAAGGTCACCAAAATATTCAGTATATATCATTTCCTATATGTTCACTATGAATTCCTCAGCTGTAAAGTCGATAATAAGCGAGATATTAGCCATTATGTGCTCTGATCTTGAAGGTCAAATTCGAGGTCATCAAAATATTCAGTGTACATCAGTGTATATCATTTTCTATATGTCCAGAATTGGTTCCCAAGCTATAAGGTCAATAGAGAAGTGAGATATTAGCCATTTTGACCTTGAAAATGAGGTCAAAAGTCGAATTCAAGGTCATGGCAATATTCAGCATATATCATTTCCTATATGTTCATAATTTATTCCTCAGCTGTCAAGTCGATAATAAGCGAGATATTAGCCATTTTGTCATGTGAACTTGAAAATTAGGTCAAAGGTCAAATTCAAGGTCAGGACAAGATTCAGAATATATCATTTCCCATATGTTTACAGTTGATTCCTAAGCTGTAAAGTCGATAATAAGCGAGATATTAGTCATTTTGTCCTGGACCTTGAAAATGAGGTCCAAGGTCAAATTCAAGGTCACAAGAATTTTCAGCATATATCATTTCCTATATGTCCACAATTGATATTAAGTGAGATATTTGGAAAAATGTGCCCCATTATAAAGCATAGGAGAATTTAACATGGGAAAGTCTTGTTTGGGCCCAAAATGGCCCACCTCAAGCGATTCAAGGGCAACGAAACTTATACACGTCACAAGGATACATATGAGGAGTATCATGCATCAATAGGAAAAACAGTTACTGAACAGATTTTGAGAAAACGATGTCAAAGTCCAAAATTGGCGTTTTTCGTCAAAAGTAGGGTGTGACGGGTTTAAAATTGGCGTTTTTCGTCAAAAGTAGCCGCCATTTTGAAAAAATTGTGAAAATAAGAAAACTACAAAATACCTCCCTCTCGAAATATTTTCGTGCATTTTTGTGCAAAATTTCAGAAAGATTTGATTGTGAACTTTAAAGATAAAATTGTAGACGGACGACGACGACGACGGACGCAACGCCACGGCAATAGGTTATTGGAAAAAAACGCCAACCTAAAATAGATATTCGCCAGCGGGTACATAGAACCTGCGATATAGTGCATCGAATATATTTCCACGTAAAATTGTGACATTAATGTAATTCTGTGTGCATTTCACTCGAGGATACATTGGATATATGAATATTATGTAATAATATGGGAATAATATAAAGACCTTGCAGTTTAGGTGTCCAAAGACATTTCTATGAACGACCACAATGATGTATACGAGATGAAACACGTTCCAATGGCACTTTGGAACTTCAATTATATCCAAATAAGAATACCTTTTACGCAACTGAAACTGGTATAAACGTGAAAGCAACACGATTCCGTGCCACCAAACATGACCCTAGGTACACATCTGCGCTCCCTAATGGAAGCTAATCATTCACTGCGAGAATCCAGGCGCTATCACGCCCAACCTTTAACCCTTTCACATAAACATGTCGCCGTAATGGGGAGTAACGTCTGGTGTTTGACCCGTTTGCCTTCTCGTTGCAGCTGGCCATTAACGTGGTGGTTGTTGTGGTCCGTGCACCAGTGGCAGAGAGAAGGATGACCAACATCATGAAACCGTACGTGGAGCTGACCTGTAACATTCCTGTCCACGGCTTCGTCATCTCCCTCGGATTCAACGTGATGCTGGTCCTAGTGTGCTCCTACTACGCATTTAAAACACGAATGCTGCCGGACAACTTCAACGAGTCGCGTTACATCACACTTTGTGTGTACACAACATTGCTCATTTGGCTCGTGTTTCTTCCCAGCTACTTCACGGCAACTCGTGCGTTCTACGAGTTGATTTTACTGTCGTCAGCATTGCTGCTAAATGCCTCCGTGACGATTCTTTGCCTCTTCACGCCTCGAATTTACGCAATTTTCTCTGGATCTAAAAACGTTTCGCTCAATTTCTCTTCGTCATTCGTGTCACGTGATAAAAATTCCCAGAATGCATCGCGACCAGCGTGTGAAAACACAGACGATGACGTAAGAACTGAGCTGGATTTAACCGACTTCGGCAACACAAACAGTAACAGTGAAAGCATGGACAGCTGAAATGTATACTGAGTTGATATTATTCTTCTTTCCAGCCTTCTTGCTCCTTTGTTACCCACCATTTGAACTAACATGATATGTGCACTTTTACTCTTGTACACCGAGTCAGGTGTCCTTTCATATAATACCAATTGGTGTAATTTGTGTTGTATTAATTGTGAATTCTAGTCATACATGCCTAGTCAAATGTATATGGATGACCATGTGAACCAATCATAATGCGAACGTGTATTATGACAGTTGTGCAAACCATTTTATCAGGTTGAATAATAATATGTAGTGCTGTTGTAGTTATCCATTCATTTTCATGTATTACTATACTATATCGATCTTATATGTACATACATATATTATTGATTAGAATTATATTTTATGTTATACTGTCCCTCGTATACTAAATTTGGCGATACATAGTCGGACAATTGTCAGCGTCTCTGTTCCATGTTGGAACTACTGTACTTGTACTTATAAGTACATTCCCGTGAACTACTTGTGTGCTGCATTTGTGGTACTCGAGTTTATTTACTTATGTGCACCCCATGTTTGAATTAAATGATTGTTACAACAACTTACTGCATGATTGATGTTTACACTGACTAGGGCACTGTGCAAAATTTATGTGAATGTACACATTAACCATGAATACATGTATGACTATATGGTATATTCTTGTTATATAGGCAACGTAGCAATCACCTTATCACGGAATAGCATTCCACCACATTTAGGCCTTCCAAATATTTTTCTCCTCGCATCCTTCTTTTATTGGTCTCATTTTAGGATACCAAACATGTGTGAAATGATATAGACGAAATTTTGTTTTATTTGTTCTTTATTTCGGACACCATGGTCCATAGACACATACAATAAATATGACTTGTATAAAAACATATAGATTACAGAAATAAAAAAATAACATGTAAAAAACATAGTCACGTTCACACAAGAACAGTAAACAAAGATATATTCCAAAGTTTGACAAGGACGGATTCACGAAAGACATCACTGGATACAAGAGTGGACAAAATACTGTTGGCGGATTTTTAGCACTCGGCACATAAGACCATACACTGTGTTTCTGAGATATGAATGGAAATTATCAACATGAGAATGTACAAACATCTGACTTGCACTACAGCGCCAGGGCAGGTTCAGCAAAATTCTGTAGGCATTATTGTAAACAACCTTGATGCTGTTAAAGGAGGATTTACTAAATTTAGCCCAGAGGCCAACCATATATTAATTACGACAATATACATTAAACTATTATACTTTAATAACATCAGAGCAAAAGTAACACTTTCGGATCAGCATATTGGCTCTAGCGTACAAAATACTGCGTTTAGATTTGATGTCATCATCGCCACGTAATTTTGAGTTTACAATATGACCTATATATCTATAACAGTCAACCTCTGCTAACACGTTAGAGCCCAAAGACAGTTTAGAGGGGTCAATGATACTAAAATTTTCCTTATTACAAATCATAACTTGTGACTTGATTGAGTTAAATATAATATCATTATCAGTGCCAAAGGCGAAACATTGATCAAGGGGGGACTGTAAACCTTTAGCCGACGGTACAAATGAGACTAAATCATCAGCATAAGGTAAATGGTTAGTAATCTTGTTGTCGATACAACTTCCAACAGGAATATTATTCAGTGTAGTACTCAGGTCATTAATATATAAATTAAACAAGAGATGAGATAAAGCACCCTGTCATACACAATTTTTTATCCTAAAGGGTTCAGACACCTGTCCGACCCACCTAATGGAGAAAGTTTGAATACTGTACCATTAGGAAATAAGTCGTATAACATAAGTAGGGATCCCAGTTTTGATTAACTTTACAAGAAGCTCTTAATGATTGACCCGATCAAACGCTTTTGTAGCATCTAAAAATGCAATGAACATACATGTGAAACATAAAACCTGAGTAATTCTTTAAGAACAACACACACACAGATCAGTTCCATGCTTCCTCTTGAAACCAAACAGGTTTGTAGTGGACGCAAGAAAAACATCAACTCTGTTCAAAATAATTGTTTCGAAGAGTCTAATAAAAACATTGGAGAGACAGATCGGTCGATAATGATCAATAATACTACTGTGTTTATTTTTAATAATTGGAATGATGATGGACTGAACCAAACATTCAGGCAAATACCCATGAATAAACATAGATGTACTGAGTTGAGCCAATTAACGGATGGCAATATTTCAAATGTCCCACCGTAATATTGTCGGGGCCTTACCACCTTTGAGACCACGAACTATTTCCTGTATTTCACTAACAGTTACCACCATGTCTTGATCTATAGCAATCACTTGGTCAGCTAACTGAGATGATATTTCCTGACAGTTACTCTCGGCAACCGCAGTAAAGATATTCTGATAGTGAGTCTTCCACATATCAGTGATACCTGCCTCACCACATACACCATCGATATTAATAGGAAGTGGAATTTTACTGTTCAACTTATTTTTAACAAGGTTCTAAAAACCTTTATCATTTTTCTCACACATGTTCAGTGTCAGTTTGTGTGCAATGATAGACTCCATATCACGCTTACTCTGCCGGAGGGCATATTTGAATTGAGCTCTAGTAGACTTCATCAAGTCATTAACAGCTCCATGTCTTGGTTTACCAAGGTCACGCCACGAAAAAACATAAGCATCACGCGCAGCACATTGCCGCTCGTCCACAAAGTCATTCCAGCCCGGTACATTATATTTACAAACTTTACGGGTAATACGTTTGGAAAAATTCAAACCACATGTAGACAAAACACCACATACTTCTTGATAAAAATCACCAATGTGCCTTAAATGTTCATTCAGTGTTTTTGCAGTTAGGATCAACACACCCAACTCCATGCTGTGGTACAATCTTGCTGAGGGCTAAGAAAGTTTCCTGCTGATAGAGCATAAGCTCAGTGGGACCCATGTTATTCCAATCGATTACAAACTTAATATCATTATTCATGTCAGTGCATATATCTGGTAGGGCGTCAAAACACACTGAAAATGCGACTAGATGGTGATCCGACATTACTGTATCATACATGATATGAATATTCTTGACCCCAAGTAAGGCATCAGCAGATGTGACCATATGATCCAACCATGATGTTGTACTCCACGCATGACTAACATGTGTGTAACTTCCCATTGGGAGCACCAACTTATCAGCGATACTCATGTTATCATCAGTACAAAAATTCTCCAACAACTCACCAAACACAGAGTGTTTAGAAATATCTACATTCATATCATCCGTGAGTAAGGCACAAGTATTGTTAACACAGTCTAAAATAGCGCTGACTTGACCGAGTAATATTCTCGTAACCTTGAATTTTACTTTTGACCTCATTTTCCAGGTTAGAAAACAAAATGGCTAATATCTCGCTTATTATCGACTTTACAGCTTAGGAATCATAGTGAACATATAGGAAATGACGTGCTGAATAATTTCGTGGCCTTGAATTTGACTTTTGACCTCATTTTCTCGGCCACGAGACAAAATGGCTAATATCTAAAATATAAAACATATTGTCCAGTAACCTTCCCTAGCCCCTAGGCTAATTTTGATTTTCGAATTATTTTGGCGGCCATTTTCCATTGGTTTTGGTGAGAAAAGACAAGTTTTGGATTTTAGTGGTCGTTTTCTCAAATACTGTTCAGAATTTTTTTTTCCTAATTGATGCCCGAGACTTCTCATATGTACCCATGTTACGTGTAAAAGTTTCGTTGTATTGAATCGCTCGAAGTGGGCCATTTTGGCCCAAACTTGGCACATATGGGACTTCGCAAAGTTAAATTCTCCTATGCTTCATAATGGGGCACATCATTGCTAATATCTCGCTTCTTATCGACTTTGCAGCTCAGGAATCAATTGTGAACATATATGAAATGATATATGCTGAACATTCCCATGAACTTGACCTTTGACCTCATTTTCAAGGTCGGAGCACAAAATGGCTAATATCTCGCTTATAATCGACTTTACAGCTTGGGACTAAATTGTGGATATGGGAAATGATGTATGCCGAATATTTTGATGTCCTTGAATTGGACCTTTGACCTCATTTTCAAGGTCAGAGCACAGAATGGCTAATATCTTGCGTATTATCAATTTTACAGCTTTTTTATGTTTCACCACCAAACGCACAATTATCCTCCTGGTATTTTACACATATCCGCTGAACTAAATGGGCGGTATTATGAAATTTCAATTGCTCATTGATCAATCTCCTGAATGACATCTGTGTAAAATGATATATTGTATGTTTGTGAGTTGTTCTATCATAATGAAAACAGCGAATTGCTGCATGTGGCAAGTTAAGTGTGGGGATTATTAGGTATGTTTATCCTCCAAACATCAGTGATGGCAGTGAGAGACAACAAATCCATCAGATTGCAATAATTCATATATATAAAACTAACAATAAGAAGGTGAATCATTATCAGAAATGCATATTCCAGACTTCAGTGGAAATGTATTTCAATGATGACTCCAACGGAGTATAGCATTGAAATGATCACAGTCCCCTGGACAGCAAAATGTAATTTGGTGTGCACATACTCTCTATAGTAGCATCAAGCGGCATTTCACTAAGGTTAAACTGGGGATACGGATGTAAATCTTTGACTTTTTGGGGGAGTGTGGGGATTTCGGCAGGAAAAATACAGATGTGGTTAGAAAGGTAATTGAACAATCTATCTATTGGTATACCAAATGTGATGATCATTCCACTCAGTAAGGAATGACAGCTTGTTGAGTAACCCTACCCCTAAATATAGCTGACCGATTTTTCGCACAGTATTTTGTACAATACCCTGTTTCAAAATCCCAGAGTGGGGTTTCCCTTGATTGCTGGCTTGGCATCATCGTGTTTCATCAACTAGATATATATGCGTCCGCAAAAAACGTGAATACAAATGTAGTACAGCCATGATGGGTCTCCTCCCAGCCACTATTGAGTACGTAAACCAAAGTTTTTTCGACAGAGTGTACAATATATCTTTTACATTGTGTTAATGACTGTGACCTAATAGCTAGATAAAATATGAACAAACAGCACGGATTTTACCATTTTATCCGTAGCTCGACCCGTGTATTACACTCTACCCTATTAATACTACTCCCGACCAAATATTTATACCGAAAGACACACTAACGTTATTAGTGGCGGTGTGTAAATATAGTTGTTTAGGCCTAATGATTTTAATTTTCTGTTTCTCGTCAGCCTCCTGGATTTTTTTATTTGCGATTCTCAAATAAAAAGTGTTCCCGCCCCTATTTTGAGGATAGTGAATGATCGAGACACCGAATTACAGCATGTGACTTAGGCATATATTTAACTTACCACCTTGTTTTCACTCTCCGCCAAAGACAAAGACGCTACCAGTTTTCAAAAACAGTTATTCCATGTGGTTACATGTGTGTAATAATACATGGAAAATTGTGATCATGAATTGATTTACTATATTTCCTCATTCAATAGATGGTTTAAATGATAGAACGGTTTTCCACAATTACTCATCATTGAAACAACAAATTATCAACTGACGGTTTTTGATAATAATACTACGGGTACACATAATCATCCTGTCTGTGCTGACTGCTAGGATGACGGCACACTAGTGGTGCCAAAGTGCCCAAAGACTTTCAAGCCCAAATAAATCTTGCATTTAGAAATGAAATCATCAAAATCGTGTGTACCACATGATTTCAATTCTAGAGGCCTGATTTTTTGGGGCTTGAATCTGCCTGAATAAATCAAGCCTCTAGAAATGAAATCACCAATGTCATGTGTTACATGTGTTCTAAAGGCTTGATTTATTTGGGCTTGAATGCCTTTGTGCGCGAGTGTTTTTCTATTTGTGTGGAATGTCGTCCCGCCAAAAATAAAAAATAAAAAGTGCCTCCCTACCCAATTTTCTCATGAGCTGAGGACGGTATTTTTTGCAAAGTAAAAAATAAAAAAATTAAAAGTCCCGCCCTACCCAGTTTTGAAAAAATAGGAGGACGAGGAACAGAAAATTATTTTTTTAGGCATCATACTTGAATGGAACTGGTATTAAGCAACCCAATTATACAATGTATTGAATACTAATGCCTTATTTGTAGTTTCAACGTGCAATGTATTCTTCTAAATATCCAATGTATAGCTACAGATCAATATGAACTTTCTACCATATAGTCTCTCAAGATACATAGACAATATTACCTATTTTTTCTAGTATTTGCCCTGATATATGCCCTCGTATTTGCCCGCTTAGTGTTGTTCTAGTACAGGGTACGAACAGTGTTATGCGGACGAATAACATCACAGGTATATAAAAAGTACATGTATTCTAACAGAACCCAGATCAAACACTGTATATTTTGTAAAAGATACATCCATGTTTTCAGATATCAAGCATCATGATATAAGTCAAGATAGACAATGATACTCGTGGTCATACCCAAATACAGCCCAGACTCAAAAGAGCTCAAATGTTCACTCAATAATTATTATTGCATTCAATTGTTGTTCCAGGAAACTTTATCGGTCGCTAGTTTGTAAAAATTATTCATTGACAGTGTGACTAATTCATATCATGTTTAGCCTGTTCGCATGGTCCCAATGCAGTAGCATTCTTTTATTACATGATAATCTTCACACAGCACATCCAATTAAGCATCCTGTCATGTGAATACTGATGATAGGCTATGCTAATACACACCCTGTAAACTATCAGTATCACACAATAAATAATGATGATGAGAATACCTTGATGATACAGTCATATGATGGGGTTTCCGTTTCATGAAGGGACACACCTATTCTAAATTCGAATTTTATGATACTTTCAGACGTGTGTATATACTGTGTATATTTGTGTGTATATCTGTCATATGAAGTCAGTACTCATCATTTAATAACATTATCCATGGAAAATGAAAACAAGTCACCAAGCTGGCTGATTCATGTTATGATTCAAGTTACATAAATTAGTCTAGACTAGAAAACACTAACAATATTTGGAGATCGATCAACAAAATGAAACCTTGGTTTCAGCTGCTACTTTTCGGATATTCTGTAAGAGGCTACCTCACCCGACCAAGTCCAGGTAACATGGGTACGCTATCATACACAGAATATCTCTTGGTTATATCATCATAAACCCATTGTATGAAAATGATTCCTGGATGGAACACAGATATACTTCCACAAAATGTAGTTGTCTGCTTTTTTACCATAAAATTACAGTTCATCACAAAATTGAAATGTATCAACACCAAAAAAAATCATGATAATATAGAGTACCGTGGTCATATTTACATATGATTTACACTAGGATGCGAATATATCCGTCTTGATAACGCTATAACAACTACGGGACAGTCGCTGCATGGATTCTACCAACGGACAATCCCGAAATGCAATGGGCGATATGTGTATGAAAAGCGTGACGCCAGGGGTCGTTACTATCTGTATTTCGTAGAAAAGCGTAACCTGCACGATTTCCAGGGATGGATTCTAACTAGAAGCCGGTGTGTGAAGGAGAATGTTGTCAGGTATATTCTGATAGAGGACGGATCGTTGTTCCCATATACCGCATCGAGAGAATGGAAGGAATATGGCGGCCCGGGAAATCCCCATGTGGAAAACCCCAGTCTGTCAGTCACTTGCACTGGTGAGTAGTTTACAAGAATTAGCCGATCATATATGTGACAGTTTTCCTCGATGCACCTTTTCCCGTTCTTAAAACCATAGAAATATGATGGTGTTTGTCGTAAATATTGTTGATTTTTCTTCTTGCGTGTTGAGATAAAGTAGGTTCGAGACATACGCCTAGGTTTCTCCAACATGTTCACATGCGTTTCTACTCTAAGTTCACCGATTGCTGAATGTATACAGTAATGTTTTACATTTATATTTCAACGAATTTCAAATTTCTACGCAAAAATTGAAAAAAAGTTGGCAATTTGTTTCAATTTCAAATTGGAGCCCGAAACGGGATCTCGGGAATTTCAACCAATGTGGGGGTTTAGTCGTGCTGACATCTATCAAGGAAAGATGTATTATTGCATGAACCAGGAAATATATTTTGTTGTATTTCAACCGAACATACTGATTTCAAAAGACTCAGAAGAATCATAATATATTAGAAGGATAGAAGTATTATTGTATTTTTGTACCAGGAAACACATGTGTTTTCCAGCCAGACATACTGATATCAAAGAACTATAACACCCCAAAAGCAAGAGCATTGTGTTCGGATCCAGAACATTTATGAGGGGGATAAGATTAGCATTGGGGTAGATTGCCAACATTTTACTTTTTACTCGAGATGAAAGTATTCAAACTGGCAAGAAATTGTCATTAGACTATCAGGTGTAGTGTGAAAGGCAACATCAGGATATCTTCTGGGGTCGTTGAGCTATGGCCAAAAACGTATGTAAATAGGTTGGAAAAATCTCAACAAATTTCATTGGTGCAGTATTTATTAACACTGCGAGGGAAAGGTAGCGAATTGTATCTAAACTCGAGGGAAGTTGAAACATAAAATGTTTTCTTGTTTCCTTCCAGTGGCATCCATCCAAGCAGCAGAAAGTATTCAGATTGATGGCTTTTCTGAGCCACCGCTTATCCGATCCCAACTTACTACACTTCATGGATCAACAGCACAGGCAATCGGGCTGGAATCAGCAAAATCTCTATCCACAGAAAAGCTCAACACTATAACCTCAAGTTCCACTACATCCTCAACCACTTCCGAAGCGCAGGCAAGGGAGACCAGCGAGCATGGTACTGGAGCTCCACCTACGCTTGATTCTAGAAGTGGTACAAAAGACGTCGAAGTCAACCAGGAAACAGGAAACACTCCAGGCTTTTCACGAGGTACACGTTCTCCAACATGGGTGCCTGAAATCACAACTAAAGCATACGCGAACGCCACAACGATGCTGCCGACTCCAGATCACCGAAAAGATACCGGCGATGCAGATGATATTGGTAGGAATACTATAGTTAATATTAACCAAATAGAATCAATATAAGTGTTACTCTCAAAGGCGTTTCAGTTACCTTTTCAGTATTCATGATGATTTTCTATCAGTGGGTGATATAATGTGTCATGTAAATATAATTCTGACAGAGGATGACTTGAGATTATTGATCTATGCGGTGTTGGGTGCCACCAGTGGGCTCTGCCTCGTGCTCGTCACCATAGCAATTGTCAGCATGTGTTTCTGTTATCGCAAGTACAGGTATATAATTTTAACTTAACAGTGATTATCAATGATAGGTACAGACATGGTGGATATTGTATGAAGGCCTAACAGATACCATAATCACCTTGAAAGTGTCTCACTGTTCCATTCGAAGATTCGTTTTGATAACTCTGCCACAATATAATAGCATAAAAATATATCGTTTTGCTGAAAAAAATAAAATCTCCTGGGACAGATTCAAGCAGAAACGAAATAATGACAATGAACAAGATGCCGCTGGTCCAGCATTGTCACCGGATCAGAATTCTCCAGATATACCCACGCGTGACGTCACACTAGGCCAGGCCAAGTTCACGCTGAATAGGTCAACAAAATATTTAGACTCGGAGTTGCAATCCCACGACGCTTCGCCAAAGAGTTCCCCAGAATCCAGTATCGAGTCTGTGTATAGCGAGTTGGACCGAGCAAAGATGTACACCCCATTGGAAGGTCGGGATCCAGCTGTCCCCGGGGTTTACTGTAGCTGTTTGGGCGAGAGGTCCACTGCGACATACGTGAATGACATGACCAGTGGAGCGGTCACATCTGGTCCTGACTATGATGAGTCTGTACCGACTACAGTACGTGTCTATGAAAATATGGGTGAAATACAAGTGAATTCCGGTTACATCACAACTTATGGATCACATTGTAATATGTCCGAATAATGAAATCGTTGACTGTATAAATTTGAATCGTTAATTACTCATATGCTTGAATAATGAGATATCGACTCTTGATATCACATTGGCATAAAGATATCTGTGTGTCCGTGTACTCAAGTCAATGTATCATCCACACGCATTTGTAAATACAGACACAGTGTAATACAATAATCATGTATGTTTGTGTGTAACTTGTGGCCTTATCCTATCCTAATAAATTGTTAATTAACTGAATCTAATGACATATTTTATTTGTTCTCTGTAATCAACTGCTCGCTCAGTACGACATAAATCTTTCAAACTGGCTCGCCTTGCCCAAGAGTAAACATCAGTTGATTTGGTCTTAGACTTCCTTTTCCCTCGAACCAAACGTCGTTCCATGCAATGAATGTGTTAAATCTTACATGATCAGCTGTGTAAGATGGATGTTAAACTGTTGGGTATGGCTATAATATCAACGTGCCAACTGGTGGCATTCAGCAGTTTGGGTTTGTCAAAAGGCAGAGGTAAAGAAAGACAATGAAAACATAAAATTATGTTCATTGTTAGGTTCATTGTTGTGAAGATAGTATGTCTTCTCGCTCTTTCTCGCCTCGTCCCAGGCTGCCCAGCTGTGAAGGTCATTGGTGTCGTGACTTCAACAGGGAGGTCATTGGAAGGTCAATACGAACGCCAGGAGACACTCTGTCACGGTCGATATATTTACGTGAAACCGTCAGGGGAAGGCAGGGAGTATGTATTACACTTTGTGCAGAACCAAGCTGAGCGTGTCTTCAAAGGTTGGGTGGTGACTGGAACCAGATGCAGTCTCAGAGATAACTTATGGTATCTAGAGAATAGCGACGCATCGTCTTTGTTTCCTTACGAAACTCGAGGAACATGGAGAGAGTGGGGTTCTGTGGAAAACCCCGATTTGAGGGTAGAATGTCAAGGTGGGTTCTCATTTTTAGCTGAGCATTATCTGTGGATTCAACAAATGTTTCAAATAATTGTCTTCATTGTCATCTTAGAACAGCCGCTCAAGCTGCCGTGCAAATCCAAGTAACCACAATTCTGTTCGCAAATCTGATTTGCAAAGACAAAATATTGTTGTATTAGCGAATATTGGTTGACACATACGTTTCATTCACTTGAATATAAACATTCTTGAGACTCTTCAGTGCCGTATTGCACATAATTGCCTACACTTGTCCAAACCATAATGCTTCAGAATATATCATTATTCTATTCGATCCATGTTCATCATCGAAGACTTCAGGTATTTACTTTTTCTGACACTTTCAGTTCAACCTGAACTTTTACCACTAGCAACTGCAACTCAACCCAGACCTACTGCACAGAATCCAGTGAATCGTCCTACCCCTACCCTGACAGCCTCTCCAGCAATCTCTGGGAGAGAAGACATGACTCGACCAGATACTTCTCCCACACACCCAAGTTATGTCATGACAGAGAAGAAAGAGACCCCTGACGTCAGCCGAGTCTCTGGTAAGAAACAAGCACGTTTGTCTGTAGAAACAAAGAAATTGAGCATGAATTTTGACAGGGCGAACCATGTGACGTATTTAGAGTTGTAAAATTCATGACACACGGTCAACAAAGATATTGGGCCTAACTGCACCTAACTTCCAGTCCACGTCTTGCATTCACCAGCATGATTTATGTTGAATGTCCTTTCAGTGATATTCAATCTATTTTTCAATCTATATTTCTTTGTTTACATTGATCACAAGGTCACCAAGAGAAACAAAAAAGTCACAAGACTGAACCAATTGAGAGCGTTGGGACTCCCACCCGGACTACTGAGACCAAACCTCCAAACATGTTTACAGGTAGTCTTAGCAAATGAAACATAAATGTTTATCCATCTGGTCATATAAGAAACATGATATTTAGAGGTTCGTGAATATAACTGGTACTCGGATACGATGTCTCTTTGGTCAGAAGTTGAGCTGAAATGGCTACTCTATGTTGTGACTGGCGCTGTCGGTGTTCTGCTCGTGATTGTGTCTGTGGTGGCCTCAGTGTGGATGTGCTCTTCTGTTTGCAGGTAATTTACTGGGTCCCTCTCAAGACAAACGCATAAAACATGCAGTAATCAATGCAGGCCTTCATATTATTTTTTTTCAGGAAGCAGAAACGAGGACAACGCGCTGAACCAATCGAAGTTGGCAACACGTCCACAGTACAAAACCATGCGACCAACTTCGAAATGCATAGTCAGAAACAGAACCCAATGAGTTCATCGCTCCCTGGTAAGCCACTGATTCAAGCTTGTTGTCGAAGAAGCATCAGGAGCCTAGCTTACGATGAACTGGACGAAAGCAAGATGCAGAAAGGGTTGTTGAAGAAAGGGAAGTATCTAGTGGCGACGAGGACAATGAGAGGTCTATGTCAGCCAGACAGAATCAGGGCTTCCGGTGAGGGAAACTCACAAGCTCGCGCCGCACCCTACCTGTACCAAGCTCCAGACAGCCTTAAAATTGATGGTGCGGAAATAAAAGCAAGTGTGTATCTTAACACAGACAATCTGCAATGACACTGAACATGTCTTGTATGATCTATGTTGTGGTGTGAACGCCTTGCATGTGAATGGTGAATAGAAAATCATGAACAACGAGGCCAAATGGAACAATGGACAAGTCAATATAGCATCTTATCTGGTAGCATACATTTTATACGAGTAAATGATAGGCTCCTCTAGAAGATAATCATACTCCTTGGTGTAATGGGATTTTGATCAGTTCGGGATTTTCAAACGACAGAGGTTTTTTTCCTGTTTTACAAAATGTATGATAAATATGACACAATGCAGACATGAAATACTCGTAGGAGCAAGAAATATTATTGGCAAAATGACCCGATTCCCTATTTATATAAGTGTAAGAATTATGTACACACACAAACTGTTACAAGCAACAAAATATCATGAATTGAATGTCCGTGATCGAAAACTATATTTCCAAAAAAATAAATACTCATTATTCATGATTGAAAATGTTGTTTTGAGAAAAAAAGTGTTTTAATGACTAAAATCTAGATTTCTAATGATAGAATATTCATATTCAGGTATAGGATTTCCCATTGTTCATTTTATGATTTGTATTTCTTTGATCAAAAACTCTGTTTGTGTGGATGAACACTTCGTTTTAACAAACGAGAATTTGTTTTTAGAAACAAAATGTATGTTTTCATAACTAAAATCACTGTTTCCACAGAAAAAATCATACATATTTTGCCTTGACAAGTGGATGGCGGGAAATGTCATTTGCACAAATGTATTGACTCTGCTCTTCCCCGTGATAACGCCCGCTATGTTCGTAACGCCCATAACTCCTGTACCTACGCATGTCAAAGCCATGTTAGGAGGAAAACAATGACGCGATAATTCCGAATTCCGAATGGTATAATGGGAGTATTTACATGTTATAGAGGATCCTAATGTCGCCGTGGTTTTTTTTTTCGAGGATCCATATCATTATCTATTTAAAGGGTATATATCACGAAAATATGACATCAGCTTATTTGAAGCCACTCGTTGAGCTGAGTAGAACAGTCTTTACAGAATGTTGATATCTCGATTTGTTAAAAAGTTATAGCTATTTTAATATTGAAAATCCGGCAAATTTCTCCAGACAGTCTTGAAAAATCTGTCGGCTAATTAATATGCAAATAAGATGTGTGACGTCATTGACAGCTTGCTTTTTAATTAGGCGATTTAACGTGTCACAATTAGGCATTTAAGCTCATATTTGGTCACCGAAACTCATCAGATATAACGTTTAGTAGGAATAATCAGTGAGTGTATATAAATTTTGGTTGTCATGGCAACCAATGGGCTGATTTTGCCCTTATCAATATGCTGTAAAACCCATTCTGTTCGGTTCAAATAGTGCTTTCACGTACACAACAAAAACCAATTTCCAATTTTCGTGATATATACCCTTTAAATCTCCACTTTATCATACCAACAACAGAAAAAATGTTTAGCGCCCTCTGCCTATCAACCATAGGCAGAGAGTGACATTGTTGTTGTGAATTATAGTGTGAAATATTTGTTGTATGGGGATACTAGCCTATCAGTGGAAAGCAATACAGTTTTCTCATTAAATGTTCAACTTCACCAATAATTATAACGTTTCTAATTATTTGTGGTCGTGACCCTGGATATTGGTTAGGATATTTGATATGTGTTGACCTATTGTTGTATGTTGTTGGCTGCTGTTATCATAATTGAGTAAAAATATTCGATTGTAGGGTCATCAGTATGTTACTTATAACCCAATGTAACTTCATGTATATATGTATATATTTGTAATACATGTTCGCTGCGCCGGCTTATATCCGACTGTCTGCTTTTTTAAAAGTTCACAGTCGAAGTTTTCTGAAACATCGCACAGAAGTGCCTAGAAATATTCTCAAGAGATATTTTTTATCTTCGCATTTCTTTTTAAATTGGAGGCCATTATTGACAAAAAACCGCCCAATTTTGGACTTTGGACACCATTTTCTCAAAAGGTGTTTAGCAACTATGTACTCCCTTGCATTGTACTCCCCCCGAAACATGTCCTTTTGTCATATGTATAAGTTTCGGGCCCTTGAATCGCCAGTATGCGTGTGGCGACCATTTTGATCTTTTGACAGGTCGGTGCAATTTTTTGTCACTGTTCATTTTTGGCAATATCTAGACCAAAATAAAATAAAAAAAAACAGGACTCATTAACTTATTAAGAGCAACAATACATGAATTACTTCTCAGAGGCTCTGACATCACAATACAGGACATAGAATATACAGTTCTCTTCTGTATATAAGTCGGGCTCCGTTTTAATTCCAAAATGTACTTTAGGGGTGTTATTGTTATCACCAAAATCTGGTTGAATTTGTGGTAATAGGTTGATACTTACATTCGTGGCAACGTGGTTACCGTGGTTTTCGCGTTGCATGCTTGTTGGTGTCTCTAACTTTCCTAATCAAAAGTCCCTCAACTTATGTGAAAGTATTTTGAAAAAAAAGAAAGTATTTTGATTTTTAGAAAGTATTTCAAAATCGTTTCAGGCCCAGATAAGCTGATTTACTAACTTACCACTTGTAGAGGTAGAATTCACAACGAGCCAGATCTGTGTGTGCAGAGCCTCTGGGGTTGCATGGAGCTTGCATCATGAACATAGAGAGTTTATGTCTATATAAGGTGAATTCGTTTGTCTATCTGGACTCGAAATGACGACTCTCAATGTCATGTTTGAACCGGAAGGCTTAATTCGGCCTCAAATCCTTGAATAGTTGCAAAAGTAATACTTATAGAAAGATGTACATCATATGTACATATATGTTGTGGGCTTTGTATATAGTTCTATTAATACCCATATCGCTATATATAGTGAAGCTAAACCTTGGTGATGTTCTCTTGTAATTTTCACATATTTGCAATATGTTTTGTTCATTTGAGTAATTTTCTAATCCATCGGCTATACGCCGTTGAAATATGATTGTTGGTCTGGGCGTCCGACATTGTCGTCTTCTGAAGACTTCAAGCCAAAGGTGTTATCGCCTACTGTATCAAGTTGAACCTACAGGATATTTTGGGTATTTTTGTTCAAATACATCCCAAGAGTGTTTCGTTATCTACAGAAATTTAATAGTGCACGCTGCTTGAACTTCGGCCTCACGATTTATATCTTAAATATTCATTTACCATGTATCTCATGACATGTTTTATCATATCATATTGTACATTGTTCATCTGCAATAAACACGGATGAAGCGGATCCATTCCCACGGACGATTGTCGTTCTTTGATTACATATTGACAGAATCATCCGAAAGAGAAAAAAACATCCTTATGCTTTTCTCATGGCAAACAGACAACACTTCCTGTAGATATTAGATATACTGTTTATTAGCCAGATGGAAAACAAAAGCACTACCAAAATATCACTTTGTATGTTTTACCGGTACACTACAATCAAGTGACTCCCGTTTGTGTATGACCTTGTGGTAACGAAGTCGTCCTCACAGGGATGTCCGAGTTACAGTTTGCTGTCTTTTTTGGCCAGCTCTCTCAGATGACGTCTGAGTATTTTCCCACTTGGTAGCTTGGGAATCTCCTTTAGAAATATCACTCCACCTCTCAACTGCTTATAGTAGGACACGTTTGCTGTGGTGAAAACAATGCCAAGTAAATCCCGATGTTGGTATTGTAATAGAAGTACTTTATGTTTTGTCATGCGATTTTGATTGAGATTTCGATGTGATTGAGCCTGGGAACATTTACCAACCGTTGACAAACTTGTGTACGTCATCAACACTGAGGTTAGACTCAGGCTGTTTGACTATGTAAGCCCTGGGAAGTTCTCCTGCCTCTGTATTCGGCACCCCGACGACTCCCACATCAGCCACTTCCGGGTTTTTCAGCAACAGTGCCTCTAGCTCTGCTGGCGCCACCTGGCGTATCCATGAAACATTTTTTGAGTCACATACATGTACGTACGTCTGACACCACTCATAATATGAATACAATTGTGTCTTTCTAAATATTTCCTACTACATAAGTGTTGGGCTACATAATTATCAGCCAGGTGATCAACATGTTCTCGATGAAGAGACTATGAGGCCCCTTCCAGCACCAGCTGGTTCTCTTCACTCACCTGATTGCCTTTGTACTTTATCAGTTCTTTTAGTCGATCGACAATGTAGATGTATTCATCATCGTCGTAGTATCCAATATCACCTGAGCCATAAATGGAAGAGGATTACACTCAGGCATGGCAATCATTCCTTTAATTATTACATTACAACCTTCAGTTGATATGTTGCAAATCAATCGTCTTGATTTACAATTTTTCAATGAGTAGGCACAACTGTCACCATGTTTTTTTTATCATCTCAAAAAAACGTCATTTTGCAATGTGTTGATCGCCAACCATTTCCTACTGGAAGGCTGGGGATTGATCAGATTCCAACGACGGCATTCCTGCGGAAGCAGTTCCACTACATACACTGTGTAATCATCCCTGTCTGTCGATGCTATACAGTATCTTTCTACATACGCTAAGGAATGAAAAAGCTTGTGTACTTTACCACTGTGTAGTCAGCCGTCTTTGTCGACTTTATACAGTGTTTCTCTACATACGCTAAGGAATGAAAAAAGCTTGTGTACTTTACCACTATGTAGTCAGCCGACTTTATACAGTGTTTCTCTACATACGCTAAGGAATGAAAAAGCTTGTGTACTTTACCACTGTGTAGTCAGCCGTCTTTGTCGACTTTATACAGTGTTTCTCTACATACGCTAAGGAATGAAAAAAACTTGTGTACTTTACCACTGTGTAGCCAGCCGTCTTTGTCGATAGTGTTTCTCGTGGCCTCGGGGTTGTTCAGGTAGCCCTTCATGACTGCCTTGGAACGAATCAAGATCTCACCACGAGCATTTGGACCCAACATTTCTCTCGTGTCGGGGTTAATTATCTGTCAATGGCAATTTAAGAACAATGTATGGGATGTGTGTGATTGATTGAACTGTGTTGACAACAAACTGTACTACTATAGATGAATGTCACATCTCTAACAAGTCTGGAGGATTTCCTACCTTAATTTCCATGCCGACCCCTGCTTTGCCTGAGGAACCCTGGCCCTCGGTGGATTTCACGTGGTAATCCCTCCATATGGCGGAACACACGACCTCAGACATCCCGTAGGCTAAACACACAACACAAACATACAGTCGCAGGCCCTATCAGAACAAGGCCAAACTAGGTCTTGCAGATTATACCATATTAATTAAAAGCCTATCACAGACCAGAGGAACGTAATCACGAAACCGAAGACATGGAGCCATGACACTACTAGAACAATATTGCAAGCTCTTTTGAATTTTTGGGCATATTTTTCTAACTTTGACAAAAATGCCAATCATTGATAATTGGAAGATTTTTATCCTTGAAGTTTGCAGTCTAAATTTTCTGAAATTTTGAACCAAAGTACTGGAAAATACGGCAAGAAAAGAGTTTTTTGTTTATTGATTTCGCATTATTTTCAAAATGGCAAACATTTTCATAGATAAACGCCCCACTTTGTACTTTTGCAATATGCAATATTTGCAACATTCAAACGTCTTCTCCTCCGAGACCACATGACGGAATAGCATGTTGGTGGTATTGAATAGTCCCCACAAACTGATATTTTTAAAATTTTGAATTTCTCCTTTAATTTTTTTTTGGCAATTTTTTTTGAATTTTTTTTCTTCCAAGACCACTTGATGGAATCTCCTGAGACGTTTTGTGCTAATACTATGAGATAGTCCCCATACAATACTGATCTTTCTAGAATGTTTTTTTTTTGCATTTTTTTTGGGGGGGGGGGGGGGGGCAAATCTTTATAGGGGGGGGGG
Organism: Terebella lapidaria; assembly: GCA_949152475.1. Lineage (NCBI taxonomy): Eukaryota > Metazoa > Annelida > Polychaeta > Terebellida > Terebellidae > Terebella > Terebella lapidaria. Next base: position 33,297,874 of record OX424564.1, on the reverse strand, counting down.
GGGCAAATTTTACAAATTTTGTTGAAGCGGCATTTGCACTTAGTTAGTAATATTTATTCGAATGGAAAAACCAGCTCAGTTGACAAAATTATATCAAAACTATTGAGCATGATCCCCAAAATCGCACGCACATGGCTATTTGTGCGCTATTTCACCCGAAACAGAAGGCTGAAAGTGGTGTTTACATCAAGATTGACAGGCGCGCAAGTTTATGTTTATGTTTACATTGGAGTCATCAGATCTTTGAGAGAGGAATCCCTGACACGTCACACATTCAACCACGGTGGCCAGCCGTTCCGCATTATTGCTGGTAAGAAATCGATATTAGTATGGTTTGGGTCCGTGTCATTATAAACACACTGGATGCGCCTACGTTCCAACAGAATCATGGTAAAATGTGATAATTCATACATAGAATATTGGTGTATTTTTTGCTGAAAATGCGCAGAATTCGTTTTTTAAACTATCAACAACGCGAAACGAATGGGCACCGTATGTGAGACATCAACACTCACCAAGCTCATGAATATGCAAATATCACGCATGGCCGCATACTAGTCCATCGAGTGAACCGAGGAAGTGACCGAGGAAATCCTTCGATATTTTAGCTTACAAGACCCGTGTGTGCTGTTCTATTGTCACTATTTTGCAACTGACATGTCTATCAGTTGATAGGACTCAAAATAAGCTTCGGCCCAAAAAATATTCTGGGAAGTGGAAGGAAGTGGAAGAGCCGCTTTACACTTATATATTGAAAATTGATTTTTTATATTCAAAGTTTAAAGTCGAATATTTCTGAAATTAACAACCAAAATACTGAAGCACCCCGTCCTGGGCTTTTAATTTCCAGACGTTTTCTTCTCTGAATCCGCTTGATAGAATCTTTTGAAAGTTTGTGTTTTGCTATTATGGGCTAGTCTCTACAAACGGATCTTCGAATGACATTGAAACCTCAAAACGGTCATGCAGTTTAAAATTTTTTGGACTTTGTCAATTTACCACTGTCTTGTGACCTATCTTAGCCCTTATGCTGGTTTTTTTATGATGTTTTCACTGGAATTAGCTCAAATCACATAATGACAGAATTTCTTCTGCACTAAATTTGTTTTTCAACCTGATGGGAGTGCGCAGACCAGCAATTCAAAGGTAACGAAACTTATACACCTCACAATAATTTCGAGAAAAAAAGTTTCTAAACATATTTATAGAAATGGCCGTTAAAGTCCTAGATTTGTCCTAAATTGACATTCCAAGATCATCAGAAGTCAATTAAGGTCACCACTTAAATATCCATATACATATACGACTTCTGTACGAAAGCTAAATATTTATGCTTTATTTTGAATCTTTTGTCTGATTACCCCGTACAGTTCACATTATGAAGAGAAAATGGATATAACTTTGGATAGAAAAGTTGGTCAAGAAGTCCAAAGAATTTAAGTATCAATCTATTACCACCAATACAATCAGATTTTGATGATGACAATAACAAACGTAAAATAAAATTTCAAATAGCGAACACTTTTTTGGCTTGAAATGTCTCAAAATACGTAGGGGAGTATATATATATATATATATATATATATATATATATATATATATATATAACTACATAAACAGGATTAGGTCAAATTCATGGCATTAAGTCAAATTCACAGCATTATGTCAAATTTTCAGTATATCTAAAATATACACACGTTCTTATATCATTTGGCCAGTGTTGATTAGGCTGCATACTATTTATCTAACTACTCTTTTATTCTGTAGCATTAACGTTTACATATCAAGTAGCATATAGAACATAGAAATATAATTTGACTTAATCCCTTTGACCTAATGCCATTTGACTTAATGCCATTTCACTCTACTATACAAGTGGCATTATGTCAAATTATGGCACTAGGTCAAATTATATCGTAATATATATATGTTGCTGTTATACATAGATCTGCCTGTGTATCTGAAGCCACTATCATGAAGACGAGCCAGACTCTAACTTCAGCAGTGATTTGATATGGTTTTCAGTTTAGCTGTAAAAATGTGGAATATGAGTATAGATGTCGGTGCGCACCAAGTCTTGGACAAGGGATTGCATAGTCCTTTAGTTTTTATGACTTCCATGGTTAATTGATTGGGACTACAGCCTACTACCGTCCAATATTCTAAAACATATTTGATATTCGATAATATTCATGTACTGTAATGGACGAAATCTCATTAATCTTTCTGTTAAGAATAGAATAATGTACATTGAATAACGTACATTGCTCCTATAATTAATAGTATTTGAAACTAAATGAACCTACAATTTAGATGTTTTGTAGTGTTTTTGAATCAATGAATTTTACTGCTTTCACCATACTGTAAAAACACTTTTGCGGGTATTAAATTTTGCGGTTTCAACCTCAGGCAATTTCGCAGGGATTTAATTTCGCGGTTCACTGATTGCCAGTATTCACGTAAAAAATGTGCACTTCATTCAATTACTATGATGCATGATATGGACATCACAGTATATCATTGCAATTTGTGTGAAAATGGAAAAACGCAGGAAATCAAATTAGATTCATTTGAAATTTTTAACATACATCCATACAAATATTATAGGATTTATTTGAATTTTTATTTTAATATTAAATTAGTCTAAACATAGAGAAATCAAATATTGTACATTTCAGGCCGAAGCGTTGTTCTCCAACCTCTTTTAAATTTCATTTTGGTGGTAATGCGCTGTTTGTGGTTAATATGTATAAGAATCTAGGTTTGTTTATAGATGAACATTCAATATTTAGCCACTGTGAAACTGTACTATCTGAAGCAAGTGGTCGTGCTCTAGGAGGAATTATTAATAAGTTTAAAATGCTCAAAGATGTGGGTCTAAACACTTCCGAAAAATTGTATAATTCTGGTGTTGTTTATGATTATGATGTGAATATGGTGCTGGGATTTGGGGATATAAATATTTTGCTCTATGTAATAATATTAAAAATCGTGCAATCCTTTATTATTTAGGGGTGCATAGGTTTGCTCCAATTGTTGGAATGCAGGGTGATTTGGGTTGGCTTTCTCTAAGGTATAGACGTTTTGGTTGCATGTTACGTTTTTTTAAATATATTGTGTGATATGAGTGATGACAGGTTAACAAAGCAGATATTTTTGTATGACTACTTACATTGTTCTCAGAATTGGTCAAGTGAAGTCGAGAGCATAATCCATTTTAGGTCTAAATGTACGGCGGCCCAATGCTGCCATTATTTATGACTGAGTTGAGAGTAGTTTTGAAATCAGTTGCCTAGTTAGTAAACAGTTATTTTCAGTTATGAAACTAGTTTATAGCACGGCGCAAACCTTTGTAGTAGGGTGCAAACCTTTTTAGCAAGGCACAAACCTTTTTAGAATGGCACAAACCTTTTTAGCAGGGAGTAAACCTTTTTAGCAGGACACAAACCTTTTTACCACGGCACAAACCTTTTTAGCATGGCACAAACTTTTTTTAGCATGGCACAAACCTTTTTAGCATGGCACAAACCTTTTTAGCACGGCACAAACCTTTTTAGCATGGCACAAACTTTTTTAGCATGGCACAAACCTTTTTAGCACGGCACAAACCTTTTTAGCAGGGCGCAAGCTTTTTTAGCATGGCACAAACCTTTTTAGCATGGCACAAACCTTTTTAGCAGGGAGTAAACCTTTTTAGCAGGACACAAACCTTTTTACCATGGCACAAACCTTTTTAGCATGGCACAAACTTTTTTAGCATGGCACAAACCTTTTTAGCAGGGCGCAAGCTTTTTTAGCATGGCACAAACCTTTTTAGCATGGCACAAACCTTTTTAGCAGGGAGTAAACCTTTTTAGCAGGACACAAACCTTTTTACCACGGCACAAACCTTTTTAGCATGGCACAAACTTTTTTAGCATGGCACAAACCTTTTTAGCATGGCACAAACCTTTTTAGCACAAACCTTTTTAGCATGGCACAAACCTTTTTAGCACAGCACAAACCTTTTTAGCATGGCACAAACCTTTTTAGCACGGCACAAACCTTTTTAGCATGGCACAAATTTTTTAGAATGCCGTGCTAAAAACGTTCAAGCCCTGCAGTAATACTGCAGTAATTTATTTTTTGATAAGAACTGAATTATAAATAAATTTATTATGTTTTCCAGATTTATAGCACGGCACAAACCTTTGTAGTAGGGTGCAAACCTTTTTAGCAGGGCACAAACCTTTTTAGAATGGCACAAACCTTTTTAGCAGGGAGTAAACCTTTTTAGCAGGACACAAACCTTTTTACCACGGCACAAACCTTTTTAGCATGGCACAAACTTTTTTAGCATGGCACAAACCTTTTTAGCACGGCACAAACCTTTTTAGCATGGCACAAACTTTTTTAGCATGGCACAAACCTTTTTAGCAGGGCGCAAGCTTTTTTAGCATGGCACAAACCTTTTTAGCATGGCACAAACCTTTTTAGCAGGGAGTAAACCTTTTTAGCAGGACACAAACCTTTTTACCACGGCACAAACCTTTTTAGCATGGCACAAACTTTTTTAGCATGGCACAAACCTTTTTAGCACAAACCTTTTTAGCATGGCACAAACCTTTTTAGCACAGCACAAACCTTTTTAGCATGGCACAAACTTTTTTAGCATGGGACAAACCTTTTTAGCACGGCACAAACCTTTTTAGCATGGCACAAATTTTTTAGAATGCCGTGCTAAAAACGTTCAAGCCCTGCAGTAATACTGCAGTAATTTATTTTTTGATAAGAACTGAATTATAAATAAATTTATTATGTTTTCCAGAAAAAATCTTGAAACTTTTCCTCAATACTCTCATTACAATCTACAAGTATGGGCGATTAAAAATGACCATATCCCATGCCTGCAACAAAAATAATAAAATACTTCGAGCTTTAAAGCCTAACTAAGAAAATGCAAACGCTAATATTCTCCCTTCTACAGAACATGAATATCTTTATTCGTTCTTGAGATATCATTTTTATGTCGCATTTTCATGACTTTTTCACTGAAATATTTGAAGTACTTTATCTATTATAGTTCTATTATAATGAGTATTCTTGACGTCACACATGTAGATTGCTTTTATTAGGTACATTCAGAGCCTTATTCTGTATTTCTTATGCATAGTATCATTAAAAAAAATCTCAGGATGCCTTATAATAGATAATATACCATGTTTATAAAATGTATCAGGCCACCATGGCAACCACACTATAGATATGACCCATAGCAACATGGTTGCTAGGGGCTTTATTTCTGGACTGGTGTAATTTTTTTTCTTCTTAATTTGTGATACGGTCTGAGAAAAGTGTCTCGCACACATTCTGACTAATTTTGCGTCCATAATTCAATTCATGGCACTGGGGCCCTTAGCATCCACCGTTGCTATGGGACATATATCAGGATTAGGTACCTTGGCAACCAGATTTGGTAACAGAATACTGATTGTGTCTCATATTAAACAAAATGCATGCGAAATTAGCATAGATCGCCACATTTATCATCAGAAATATAGGAGTATTATTAGCGCATTAACTTGTTGAACCCTCGTGACATCACGAATACTCATTATAATCGAATTATAATAGTTAATTAGGTCTGGATAATTTCCTCAGTAAAATGCCATTTCTTTGTAACTAATTATGATATTGACGTGCTGTAAAAACTAAAATAATCCTTAGGATTCACTCCATATTCTGTTGAAAATAAGTTTCCCGACTTTAGTTAGGCTTTGAAACGTTCGCATGAATGTCTGCACAGACGCAGCACATGCTTGCAAATCCATACACTGTAGTATCCACCAAACTTCGTTCAGGGAGAAGTTTTGGGGACACAATAACTAAAATACAACAAATAAATTCTTACTTGCAACAAATTCCAACACTGTTTAAAATTGTAGCTTTAATTTCTTTTCGTTTTGCAATGTCATAGTTTGGTTCCACATGTTACCATGGTTACAGTATGCTTCATGGCTCTCCATTGTTTACAGTTTACAACACACCATTAATGGTACAGTTTGGTTCACAATTTTCATTGTTTAAAGTTTACAACACATTTCGATTCATAACACAATTTTCTAATTTGGTTCACGGTTTTCTGTTGTGAACAGTTTACAAGACACCATTTCAATTCATATGGGCTGGTAAGCTTAGAACTACTGACCACAAACCCGGGGAGAATTTCTTTACCGCAAACCGGCTGGGCTCTACTGTTTACTGACATAGTATACCGTTTACTGTGTAACTTTGTCTGAGATTACGGACAATTGGACATGTAGACATATAAAATATATTTGGCACTGAAGGAGGATCACATAAAATGGTAATAACATACATGTATATTTATATATATTTTAGTAAATGGTACCTAGGTATGATAGAGTTTCGCCTTGTTATGACCATGATGATGACAGGTTCACTGACATGTCTGTCAATAAAGGATAAACCTTTTTATTTGAATGAAATGAAACAGGTATTTCAGTATAAAACAATATATGGGCAAATTTTCTTTTTAAAAATGCTGACACAGCAAAAAAAAATTTGGCCCTCCATTTTTTAATTCGAGACGTCACAAGTCATGTTTGTTCACGGGCCAGGAGGCTAAAAATGACGTCCATTTTGCTCTACGACACACCGTTTCCGAGATATAGCCAAGAATAAAGAAATACTGACTCGGCACAATTTTTTGACTCAGGGCCAAATTCACCAATAGTGCCCATCTTTCGGCATATTTGTCTAGTGCACCAGTCTAAAAATAACATCCATTTCGCTCTACAATGCACCAATCCTGAGATATGGATGAAACTGAAAAATGCTGACTCGGCACAATTTTTTTTTGGCCCCAGGGCTTTAAGTACCCTTTAGGAATGTTTGTCTAGGGCCAGGAGGCCTAAATAATGTCCGTTTTCAGTTTCTGCTCTAAGGCGCACTGTTTCCGAGACATGGCAGAAAATAAAAAACTGGCCCAGGGACAAATTCATCCAAAGTACCCCTCAGGCATTTTGTCTAGGGCCACAAGTCCGAATATATATACCGTGCATTTTGCTCTACGATGCACCATTTATGTGATATGGGAGGAACTTTGTTCATGACTCGGCCCAAAAGGTCAAGTGCCCTGGGTCAAAGGTCATTTGATGGATCAGCCCCAAATTCTGACGCTGATGGACGTCTGATTAACCCATAAACATGATAAAGGGAAATCGAAAGTGCCTTAATTCAACAGAGGATACTAGTATTGAATTGAGTAAGTGTTTGAAAGTGATAATCAGAGGAATCACATTATCCTGTAAGCCTACCATTTGAGAGCAATTATTGTATATCGCCAATCTTGTTACAGCGAAAAATTGTTACAGCAAAACATCACTTGTATTACTATTAGGCTGTTTTCCATTGACGCGGTTACCCGTACGTTTACCAGTGCGGCTAGCCGTGCGGGTGGAACCCGACACTGTTATCAAAGTCGAACCTACATGTATAAGTTATACAAGTGACGTATTCATACACGCGGTTTGCCAAGCACACGGCTAGCCATACGGCCTGGTTTGCGGTCAGTAGTTCCACCAGACATTAAGTGAACATGATCACTGAGTTACATTTTTCATTTTTTTCTGCAGTTTTTGTTATTCGTTGAAGACCTTCTTGTAGAGTTTCTCACATGTTGAGTGGGGAATCTTTGTCGTCAACAGAAAGTCTTCCAGCTCTTGTGGGGCTGAAACAATACACAACAAGACGTCAATTTCTGCAAGCATTCTGGTATAAAGCATGAAAATCAGTTCCCTATACACCTAGACATGTCCAGGCCACGAGTCCAAAAATAATGCCTATTTGTGTGATTTGGCATGCATCGTTTCCAAAATACTGACGAACAAAAAAATAGCCCAAGGGCTGAAATAGGTTAATAGACAATTTCATATTTTTACATTGCAGGTGAGATATGACTCTGAGATTGAATTCAAGGTCATCTGAGGTCAAGATTTGGGCCTAGATTTCAGGCCTTTCAAGCAATTCAAGGCACTCCATCTTCACACATTGTCAAGGACTCCCATTAGCATATTTTCAAACAAAAATTTCAAACTTATACACATCACAGAAGTATATAAGGGGAATTTGTTGAAACAAAAATCTCGAAACTGTCTGAACAGTTTTCGAGAAAACCGCTCGAACCGGTAACCTATAGGGTCGGTGACCTAAAAGTCAACTGGGGCATAGACCCACAAATTGTATCACCAGTTCCATGTATGTCTACTTACATGGATACTTTTTGCCTCTTGATCCATCAATGTAGTCAGCAAAAAGGTGAATAACAGCGGAAGTGGCCACTGTACTCCATTTGAATGACTTCTTTTTCTGTGACAAAATATCGTTAAATTTGTTGGAAAGTATATATATACATCACAATACAGTCAAATGAAGATCCGGATCACCCGGTACCTAAGAATAGAGTAAATGTTGCTGTGGACTGACTTTTTCTGGTAATGATGTGTCCATTAAGCCCACAGCATATTGTTTGATGGTCCAATCTCACAGTAATCTGGTTGCACCATGAAGTAAACATGAAACATTTTTAAAAAGTGAGAACATTTAACAATGTTTAGAGATCAAAAAGTTTTCTGGATCGATTTTTAAACTAGACAAACAGAGACAAACAGAGATTGTGAACTCTCGCGCCTTAAACTTAATCACTATAGGTTCAGCGGATGACCCTTACCTTAGCAGTATTCCTCTTTCGAGTGTTGATCTGCAAAAAGGGGTGAAAATCAGTTAGTCAGTCATTTGGAGGGCTATTTATTCAGAAACAATGTGAAAAAATACATGCGACGAAATCATACAAGGATAGGGCGAAATCATACAAGCATGCAATTCAATTCATGGCAGCAACCATCACCTAGATGCATTGACTCGGTGGTGGAAAAATTATCCAAACAGATAATTCATGGTGGAATCGGATGGTGCCGGACATACAAACACAGTTTTGAGAATTTGATCGCAGTTTACGAGCACCCAGAGATGAACTAGACATGGACGACCGCAACTGGCAGACCTCACCCCCCCCCCCCCCCCGCCGCTGCACCTATATAAGTGATTGCACATTAAGACCTGGATATTTTTAAAACTTTCCTTTTAAATGGGTTTCGTAAACGTTCAAGATCAGTCGCCAAGTTGTGCATAAAATACATTTAATAAGGTGGGCATCTTGCTTTCGGATATTAGGCAAAAATTTCCCAAATTTTAATTGTAAATTTGCCGTTTATTGTTATTACTCACCTCTAAACTACTACATGCTCCTTTTCGATCCTTTGGATCGTTCTGGATAGAAATTCGCGTACTGAAAGCAAGGCACGATCGTCTGCCTGCATGACTCGAGCGCTCCTTTTGCCGCCAAAACCGCCGCGCATATGCGCGCGCAGCTGCGCAGAAGCTCCACTTTTCTGTCCAAAAAACGACAAAAGGAAGCCCCTAGCACACAACTGGCGGGGATGGATGGGAGGGCCTTTACTGTAGTAGTTTAGAGGTGAGTAATAACAATAAACGGCAAATTTACAATTAAAATTTGGGAAGTTTATTTTATACATCACCAATCTAAACTACTACATGCTCCTTAGAATCAAAGGATAGGCGGTGGAGCAGTAGTGCTAGAGAGTCATGAAAACAGACGATAGTCTTGATTTCAAGCGAATCGCTAAAATGCTACATTTTCGATATATCTTTAGTAAAATAATAAAGATACTCACCTAGCGGTGCGATCGCTTGCCTCCGACATGCACGAATTTCTTCTTCACCCATCGGTGGAAAACGGAACTCTACTTGAGACCGTAACATAAAGAATTCAAACACAAACACAAGGTGTTGCTTATATACTGTGCACGTTAAAACCAAGACTTTTCTGTCCAGCTGGTTCAAACAACAGCTTGCGCTACGACCAGCGGACCCAGTCTAAATCTGGACGACTGGTCCTGAAGTTCGGCAGCATTGGACAGATAGAACCCGATGAATGTCGTAGAATTAGTCCACATTCCAGCCCTCACGATATATTCCAACGGAATATTCGACCTGGCCGCCAAAGACATCGAGATGTGTCGGATTTGGTGGGACGATATTTTGCAAGTGACTCGATCGTCAGCACCTGATTCCGCATAGACAGTCCTCACTACAACCTTCACCCATCAGGATAGTGTAGCTGTGGAGATATCCGTAGCCCTATTAGGCTGATAGGAAATAAATAATCGCTTGCGATCTTTCCTGATCGATCTGGTACGATCGATGTAGATTTTCAGCGCTCTTACCGGGCACAATAGAGCGTCCGGCTCATTCCGTCCTACGTAACCGCCCAGTGACGGAATTACGATAGGGGAGAACGCTTTCCCGCCCTCAACTGCAGCACGTGTTTTAGGCATAAAATCACGTACTGGGTATAAGGAAACGGACCCATCCGCGCCAAATGCGACTCGCGATACGTCGATCGCCGCGACATCTGAGCGTCTTCGACCACTTGCTAGCATAACTAGCAAGAAAGTCTTAAGAGTTAACCTCTGCAAGGAAACTTCCTTGAGAGGCTCCCAAGGTGCTTTAGTAAGACAATATAGCACAAAAGCCATGTCCCAATCCGGTAGAGTAGGAACTCCGCGTGGCCTTTGCGTCCTAAAGGACGCCAAGAGATCAGCAAGGATACGATTATTAGTTAAATCGATCCCCCTAGCACGGAATACAGGGCCCAGCATGGACCTGTATCCCTCGATCGTAGTAGGCTTCAAATTAAGCCTATCAAAGAGATAGCAGAGAAAGTCTAGCACTGCATTCAGAGGGGCAGAGAGCGGATCAATGCGCCTTCCGTTACACCAACGTACGAATACTCTCCATTTAGCCTCATACGTTTTAGAGGAGGATCTCCTATTCTTTCTCGCGAGATGTACGGACACCTGCTGAGAAAATCCTGCCTCCTGGAAGGATCGCTCGATAGCCTCCACACGTGTAATTTGAGCACGTGGACGGAATCGTGAAATATATCCCGCCCCGGTTGCTTCAGCAACCTGCCCTCGATCGGGAGAACCCGTGGTACATCGATCAGGAGGGACAGTAGCAGGGGGAACCACGCCTGCATCGGCCAGCATGGCGCCACCAACAGAATCTCGCACTGAGACCTGGCTACTTTGTGCAGCACTTCTGTTAGGAACCGAGTTGGCGGGTACGCATACCCGAACATCCCGTCCCACGACTGAGACATCGCGTCCACAGCCAGTGCCTCGCTCTCTGGCAGAGGTGAGAAGTAGACCGGGAGCTTGTGATTCCGAGAGGTTGCGAACAGGTCTATGTTCGGTGTTCCGAACGCCTGACAAACGCGCCGAAACACCCCCGGATGCAGACTCCACTCCGTGCCTATGATCTTGTCCGGTCTCGACAGAGCGTCCGCTAGGACATTCCTGTGACCCGGCAGGTGCCTCGCCCTGATAAACAGACGGTACTTGAAGGCAAACCTGATCAGACACTCGGCCTCCAAACAAAGCTGACTCGACCGAGTTCCACCTTGTTTGTTTATGTGCGCCACTACTGTGCTGTTGTCTGTGAAGACCAACCACTTCGTCCCTGGGGGACTCTGAGGCCCCCAGATCTCGAACGCACGTCTCACCGCTCGCAGCTCTAGGACATTGATGTGCAACGCCCTCTCGCTCGTGTTCCACACAGCAGAGAGTTCGTGCTCGTCCATATGAGCTCCCCAAGCCAATTCTGACGCATCGGTGAAGAAGGTCCGATCGGGCAGATACTCCGCCAGTGGCATCCCTCGGAAAAGATTCCGATGGTCCCGCCACCAATGCATTGCTTCCCGAGCACGATCGTCCACCAATACGACTTGGTCTAGTCGATCGGTGAGGATCCGCCATTGCAACGCTAGACACCATTGAATGGGTCTGAGGAAGCACCTGCCGAACGGCACCTGTTTCTCCATCGACGCCAACAGACCGATGATGGACAGAAACTGTCGAGCTGTGATCGACGACTGCGTCAGCGCGACCTCCATCGCCGCAATCGCCTTGAGAACTCTCTTCCGCGGAGGAAGAGCTACTCCTCGCTCTAGATCGTGATCTACCCCGACATACTCGAACCTCTGTGTCGGGGACAGATGAGACTTCGCCCAATTGGGGATCCAGCCAAGGCTGGTCGCCAACCTGAGGACGAACCCGGATTGCTCTATAGCCTGAGACGGGGAGTCGGCTATGATTAACCAATCGTCGATATAATGGTGGAATTGAATTCCAACCGATCGAAACCTGGCTGCCATCGTCCTTACGATACGGGTGAACACGTAAGGGGCGGTGGCTACTCCTAAAGGAAGTACCGTATATACTCTACTATACGACGCACGCGACTATAAGACGCAGTAGATTCTGCAGCTGAATCGAGGGAGTCATGGTTGATTCAAAGATAAGACGCAGATCACTTGACCATATTGCCGACAGAAATTTCGTACGGTCAATTGACTGTCAGACGCCCGCCAAGTCGAGTGTTTTCACACTTCGTGTTAATCATCACTGCTTCAATAGCCCCAACGGTAAGTATCTTTTCACATGAATGAACAAAGTACCTTTTGTTCTCGCCATTATAATGAATAAATATTATGCAAACTCTTGTGTTTTGTTGTCATTTCGTTGTATTTATCAGCAATGTCTAAGCAAAAGTTTAGCGACCGGTAAATTTAGAAAAGGTCACATGACATAGCTTGTGTTAGCCAGCAATCATTCACTATTCTATTCTCAAGGTAGTGTGATTCGGTCAGTCAAAATTTGGAAAGTAGTTCATCGGTAGTTACTCTCGATTTAAGAGAGCACAATCACACAGACATAAAAGAACATCAAAAGACCGTTAACTGACAAATTCGTTTATTGATCGTCATGATTACATAAACCCTCAATTGCAATTTCACCCGCTCCCGTAAGTGATGCATACAATGATGCGCAGTAAACCGCGCACAGAGCTGCCACCTTGTGAGAGCAATTGACAACATAACCAGAATTTTCACCAACATGGCGCCGGCAGGAAATCGACTGAAAATAAAAAATAAACAAGTTATTTTTATGAAATGAACGCATTTCAAATATACATTGCCACATGTAAAATTCATCCAACGTACATAACAGATCGTTTTTATTCACTTTATATTTCTTTTTATACACTTGAAAAGTAAGACTTGACCAAAGACGGTGGCATGCCTCTATTATCGCCCATTTTCCGATGCGGTCTGGCAGTCATTCGGTGCGAGATCTTGCGAATATGATGCCCCCTTTAGTGTGTGTCGCAAGTATAAGACGCAAACGAAATGAAGGCAATATTTGGGGGCGAAAAACTGCGTCGTATAGTAGAGTATATACGGTACCCTGAACTGATACACCGAACCCTCGAAGGCGAACTTGAGGTATCGCCGATCGGCTGGGTGTATTGGCACATGTAAGTACGCGTCCTTGACGTCGATACTGACTGCCCACTTCCCCTTGGACAGAGCTTTCTGGACGGAAAGCGCCGACTCCATCTTGAACCTGGGTATGATCAGGAATTTGTTGAGGTTTGACAGATCGAAAACGGGACGCCACCCGCCTGTCTTTTTCGGCACTAGGAAGATGAGAGAATAGAATCCTCTCTCGTCCTTGACCACCTCGATCGCACGTTTCTCTAGCAACTGCTGCACCTCGTGCTGCAGAAGCTGAAACTTTTCCCGATCGCCGGGCACAGGGAAGAACCACGCTTTGGGTCTGATCGGTGGTTTTCCAGCCTCCCATCTGAAGGTGAGACCGAACTTCACCCATGCCACGACTGAACTGTCTGACGACGCCAGATCGCTCCAGTTCTGGACGAACTGAGCCAGGCGTCCCCCGACTGGACCAGGTTGTGGAAGATCGAATTCCGACAGAACTGAACCTTCCACAGAGCCTACGCTTTCCCGCAACGAGTCACTTCTTACCAGAAGCTTTCCCTTTGCCCTTGAAGCGTCCACCCCCTTTGCCTCCACGCTTGCCATCCCCCTGGGGAGGGGGAGGCTGCGCCCCCCGAAAGGGCGGCTGCGTAGAAGCGGGTGCATGTGGTGCCTGAGGTTGGGCAGGCTTCTGACCCTTGGTCTTCTTGCCTGTCCCAGACCCCGCCGACTTCCCAAGCAAAGCCTTGGCCATAGCCTCATCCCGGAGATGTTCCCGCATGACGGAAATATCCGATCGAGAGAGGTTGGCGTAGGTATAGCCTGAGAAAAGCGGCCTCCCACGTAGCTCAGCGACGTCCGTAGCGGACACGTCAAGCAGACGGAGATCGGCATCACGCATGGTGAGATCCAATTGTGCGCCCAGGTGCGCACTGTCACGCTCAGCAGCATGGACCACTCCGGCCAAGACGCCGAGTGCTGCATGAATGTTGGCGCGACTCCCCTCCTCCAGATCCGCCTCGTCCACAAACTCCTGAACCAAAGTGGTCAGGTGATCCGTCAACGAGAGCTGCCCCATCAATTGATGAGACAGCGTCTGCCAGTGAGAAAGGCGAGCCTTTTTCACATAAGCTGACCAGACCGTACCCTGCTTCCGGGAAAGCAGGTGAAGGTTAGGGTCTTCGACCGGGACGGAAGTCTGATGTCCACCCTCGGACTCTACAGTCCGATAGGTGTCGATCGACTCAGGTCGAACACGGCTAGTCGGGAATGTCGACTCCGTACGAGCCACATCCTTCTTAGCCGTAACTCCCTTGTTGATCTTGTCGAAGGACTTGACCAACGCGGGAGCCACAGGGAGCCGGATCGGCCGACGAACTGGCGCCGACGCGAACCTACCGGTTCCCCGTGAGGGCCCTGGAGCATCGATCGGCAAGTCCATTCGCCTTGCGACCGACTCCAAAGCCCACCGGAAGTTAGAACCCCCGGCCTGATCGGAAGTCTCATCCTCCGAGGAGGACGACTCCTGATCAGCTTCCACTCGACCCCCCCGATCGTTGGACCTCACAGGTCCGATCGAAGACCTCGATGACCCCAAGGGTACATCAAAGGACGGGCGAGGGAATGCCTGCTCAGCGATCGCGCCCGTCCGGCGACTTACATCCGCGTACACAGGACTTGAGTGGTCCTGAGGAACGACCCCAGCACCACCCGCCCGATCGTGCCCTGATCGAGGACCAGGAGCACGACCGCCAAGTGAAGACTCCCGATCGCACGAACGATCGAGAGCCTCACCCCCAAACAAAGGGAACTCTTCCCCCTCGAACCTCGAGACCGAGGACCCGAATGAGCCATCCAAGATGCTCCGCCGATCGAAGCCCGAAGCCTGATCGTCGCCCACCGAGAGGTCGGACGAAGCCTGAGCCACATCGAAAATCGATGTGGTCTCAGCACCACGGCGCTTAGAGGAAGCACGCTTCCTCTTCTTGGAAGGCCCAGGGGAAGAGACAACGGACCCCTCCACCTCGATCGGCCCCGACTGAGGGACGACGAAGGTGGAGTGCGGTTCCTTGGCTGCTTTCGCCTTGGCAAGAACTGAAACCTTCTTCTTAGAAGATTTCGACTTCTTGCCAGCAGGGGGAGCAAGCTCTCCCTGCGACGAAGGGGCAGCCGAAGAACCGGCCGGGACTCCCTGTCCAAGCAGGGAAGAGAGACCCGGCAGGAGGGGACCCTGAAGGGACGATAACGACTGTGCAAAGAAGGATTGCACAGCCGCGTTGACCATGTCCTGTGTTAGCCCCAGGGGCTGGCTAACACCGGACGCAATCTGTGCCGTCACAGGCGGAGTCTCCACCTCCATGGGCGACTGGCGGACTTGCGGAGCCGAAGCTTCCGCAAGCCTCAAAGCATCCCGACGAGCCAACGAGGCTTCGGAATACTTTGCAGTCGCCTGCACGAAGGAAGAGGGACGCCAGAAACGACACAGATCACACCTCAAATCCTCCATAGATACCGGGCCATGGTCTAAACAGTCGAAACACAAACTGTGTTTCTCCCCTCCTCGGAGGGTATTGACCAGACACTTCGGGCATGGACGTTCGTCCATGGCACCGGTACCAAGGGAGGATTGTGAAGCCATGATCATGAAAGGGAACTAACCACACACAGTAACAGGGAGGGCAAAATACGCAAACCTGAGACCGCGCTGAAAAAGAACCCTAAGAGGACTACGAATATATAAACTACAGTATACGTTAACAAAATATATACAGTAGAAAATTAACGTAGAACTATTGATAGATGTAAACAACAAGTACACTATCAAGTACGACGGATGGACGATAATAGGGTGAACTGGCTATACAAATCGCTGACGATCTAGCAAGTAACAAACTATCGACCAATACTTATCCAAATAGACACAAAACGATGTCTATGAACGTGGCAGGTGAAATTCCGTAAGAATATATCGCAAAAGTCTAGTTTGCAGACTAAATTCTACGAATTCACCGGGAACCAAAATCCAAAGCTGCCAAGCAAAAATGGCGGTGGACAGAAAAGTAAAGCTTCTGCGCAGCTGCGCGCGCATATGCGCGGCGGTTTTGGCGGCAAAAGGAGCGCTCGAGTCATGCAGGCAGACGATCGTGCCTTGCTTTCAGTACGCGAATTTCTATCCAGAACGATCCAAAGGATCGAAAAGGAGCATGTAGTAGTTTAGATTGGTGATGTATAAAATAAACTGAAAACTCTTCATTTAACAATGTCTAAATAGGTTTACAAGCATGACAAGCTAGATGCATGCTGCGAAGTTGCACAGCGAAAATTCATGATGTGGCCTTTCACTGATAGCCCAGACAGCTTGTGAACAGTCAATGATCATGATGAATTATACAAGTGAAATTTCAATACAATATATCGCAAGAATTAGTTTGAAGACTACTAGTAAATTAATTATATGACTTCCACCATGTCCACTGGACATGCTGGAGCACAAATCTAAAACTGCCAAACGAAAATGGCGGTATAGTAAAGTACCGTACCGGTAAGGCTTTAGGGCAAGGCCAAGCGTGCAAGTGCGCACGGGTTTGGGCTCATATTAACATGATTAACGATTCTGTCCAGCACGATCTAGTGGATCGAGGAGGAGCGTGTACATGTAGTAGTTCAGGGTGGTTTGCATTTATACAAGTTAGCAATAAATTCATCGATACCATTGATTGTTCAAATGAAACATGTGAAATGGCTAGAAAATAAAGACAGGAATGTTTTCAAAGCTACAGGGACATCAAACAACAGAGTCCCAATAAAAGCAATTTTTATCATGAATGTAGATCATGTAATACATGTATATTGTGATAAGATGTTAAGATACTCAAATAATAGGTTAAAAGAAAAGCATGGTTATTGTTACGGTTACCTATTGAGGAGTTGATCCAAGATATTGCGAATCCTTCTTGATCTTTTTTTTTCTCAATATACTCAAGTGCAAATTCATTTGGAGTCTTCCTCTTTTTCTGAAATTTAAGAAAAAATTGTACATGCTATAAAACATTAGACACTGTCAGTCACACACGACCGAGAATGGTGTATCCCAGGATGCAAATATCAGTGACTGAACATGCTGAATAGATGATACTAGTATGTTCAATGCAAAATTATTAAGATCAATACAGTACACGGCTACACGCATAGCAAAATGCAACACCCATGCGAGCTTTTGCTTTTAGCTATAGCATCATGCAATTGCTGAAAGGCAAATGCTAGCATGGATAGCACTTTCATCTCAATGCAAGCACAATCAGACATATTTCTAGCATTTTCCAGCATTTTCCAGCATCATTTGCAAAACAGTGTGTCTGACGAATTTGTGTATATCTTCCTTTATTTTGCTCCTATGTTTGAGCTGGTGATATCTGGTGAAGTTGGAACATAATCTTCGCCTTGTTGGTGGGCTATACATGTAATACGTGATGTGAAAATTTAGCTGTAGCCCATTTTGCTATGGCAACCAAAGCCGCTAGGTGTCTTGATACTACCATGCTTATCATGTCCGTGATGTCAGAGAACAGAGCATGTGATGAGATATGTCCACATAAAAAATATTAGAATCGGTTGAGATTTGCAATCTGCAGAGTATTCACAAAAAAGTGTCTACGGCGGCGGCGCGACGATCGCAAATCCATGGTACTAGTATCCGCCGAATTTTGTTCGGGGGATAAAATTAATCAGCACAGAATTCACACAACATGCACAGGAATAACCATGATAACCAATTTATCATGATAACATGAACTTACCCTATGGAGATGACCCACATCAGGTGTATTGTGTCTTCGCTTCCTGGGCATTTTCTGAAACCAGATTTTGATAACCATGATAACTGCAGTCTGTAGATCTATGCACATGGTCAGCTCAGCAGTATTCATTGTATTTCACATGTCTTTAGGAATAAGTAGTTTCTGGTTTCCGTATTGGTCCTAATGGGGAAGACCTAAATATGTAAAAGTCAGGAAATGATTGATGTAATGCCTATACAGTTCTTTTATGTGTTAATTTTGTAGAAATCGCCCAGATTTGATGTTTAAAACAGAAGACCTTGTTATTAAACTGAAGACAGTTACCATGGTTATAAGTGAAGAACACAGTATTTTTTTCTGCAAAAGAGGGGGCACTTTTCTATCAGGGCATGTGCTTCTATTGGGATGAATATGGTATCAATTATCATGTAGGTACCTCATTCAGATCGACAGATACACTGAAGGTTTTGTGCCAATAACAGTACAATTATCTGATTTCAAATATTTTGATCCTCGTAGTTTGGCTCATTTTCGACAAACCCCCCCCCCCCCCCCCCCTCCACAAAGTAGAATAATTCGGCAATGTTTCCAGAGACATGATTTAGCATCTATGCGGCAGCCCCGGTGCAATACATAGTGAATTGACGATTTAGATCTATTTCAAACTTTTTGCAAATGTTGGGAATTTGATACGAGTACTCGGTTAGGAGTCGAGTCACAACACTCAAGTAGATCTACTCGAGTTATGAAATTTGTACTTGTGCTGACACGGGCATGGACCCAGTCCTAAATTATAAATATTGATCAATCATGTAGGCCTAACCACAACTTACAAATCGCATTCGAACACGACGGCTGGCTGCTTATTAGGCAAAAAAAAAATGTTTTGGTTTGCGTCCCAGTGATGCTCCGAAATCGGTGCTATGGTGCTGAGTTTTTTTTTTTTTTTTTTTCTTTTGAGTGCCGGTTTATGAATTTTTTTTTGGCATAAAAAGTGTGCTTGTACCATATATTTTTCTGGAACAGTAAAAATATAGATTTATTGAAAGTCTATTGGACCTACAATGGCTGATTTGGGACACCCCGAGAAAAGAATTTGCTGTCATTTCGAGAAAATTGTTCACGACAGCGAAAAAATATTGTGTTTTATCTCGTCATTTTGAGTTAAATATCTCGTTATTTTAAGATAATTATGTCGTTATTTCGAGATAGTTAAGTCATCTGGTTAATTCGATATAGTATCTCATTATTTCGAGATGATTATGTCGTTACATTGAAATAGTATAGTTATATAGGACTCCAAAAAATACTGTTTTTTATCTCGTTATTTTGAGATAGTTACCTCGTTATCTCGAAATAACGAGATAATGATCTCGAAATAACGAAACACTATATCGAAATAACGAGATAATGATCTCGAAATAACGAGATAAAAAAACAATATTTTTTGGTTTCCTATATTTCAAAATAACAAGAGAAAACAATTTTTTGCACGTCCTAAATCAGCCACAGTATGGATCAAATAACGAGTGGAAAAAAGTAATTGATAACAGAATCAATAAAAATAGTCATGTAATGAAAAAAATCAACTAAAAAAAACTAAATAAATACAAAAAAAATGTTTGCTTTGAAAACTCTGGCAGATTCTCGCTACAAAATATATCAACGATATAAACTCGTATTGTTTCTAAGCAAGACTGTCTTTATTGCCACGCATGCAACTCCCTATGTCTGTATGAAACAAGTTTCTCACTGGGGTGATCTGCTGTTTTAATCAATGACAAATGGAAGGGGCTCGTATGGAAAATTAGGTGTAATTACCTCCGTGGCAAGGAATTACGCAAGTGTCGGGATTTAAGAAATGATTTACCGGACGACTCTTTCTTTCCTTGTGATCAGCCAGTGTTAATATAACGACCAACAATTATCTTAAAAACGAATCTGTATAGTATTAGGTTGCTAGTTGATTGCTTTGTAGCTTTCACAGTTAAACGCCTGATTGGTTCCTGCAAGATTGCAATCCTCGACTGTCACTAATACAGCCACGTTGGGGGCGCTCATCGACTTGCACAGAATTGAAATGTGGCCGCTCCTTGTAAACTACGATCATGGCAAAAAAAAAAAAATCTGACGCGGGAGGTTTGGGACGACGCGCGCAGGGACGCAAACCAAAACATTATTTTTTTTTTTGCCTTAGGACTTCAACGAGTACATAATTCTGTAACCAGTTACTCGTCACTCTGTAACCGAACTGTATTACCAGGTTAATCGTCTAAAAATATAGAGCTAAAGAAGTCCGCTAAAGAATGCCGCAGGGTGCCCAGGCATGCTAGATTGATTAAGAAAACATTAGATTGGTTATTTATGCAGTTATCAGTGGTTATGTTGTATTGTCTTTGGAACATAGCAATGGATCTATAACGTATGCTATGATTGCTATCATCATTCGATCATAGTGGCTATAAGCGGCCACAATTAGGCCTGGTAAAATAATAGCTGTGTTTCCGATAACCCGAACGACCCTGCTCCATTCACGCGACCCTAAACATTTTATTTACATCTCAAATTAAAATATAATCATATCTATGCAACCCCCGATCCATACTTCCAATTTCAAAACCAAAATGAATCATTTTATTTCAGTTAGTTTAGTTGTACTCGACTAGCCGGGTATAAAACCCTGGCCATCAGACCTACCCGAGTCATCGGGGCTCAACCCATTGGGCAGCGGCAAACAATGAACACTCCTAGTAACGTTCAGGCTAACCTTACCCTTATCTCACTGAATTTTGCTAGTTCAGTCTATTATTGAGTACAATAAAAAAAATAGTTAAGGTGAGAAACATTTATTATTGGACTCGGCAAGGAAAAGCGTCTTTGCGGTTGTAATGGTGTTGATGTCATTGAAGAAATTAATATTGCACCTGGGCATACATCTATCGTTCTGGGCGACACGGATCATGGGGCTTAGGGGAATACACCCACGCGGTTGACAGCGACCGGAGAGCATCTAGTTAATATTTATTTAATTATTTGTGAACATGTATAAATAGGGCCTTAGGGGCCTATATAAATGTGTATATGTGGAACACTAGTGTCCGATCAATTTTGCATCAAAACATGCGTCACACAACACTTGTAGTGAGTAGCCGCAGATATAGATCTATCGCTATAGCCGGCCGAAGGAAATTGGTTACCAGGGTCGACCATGGGGTTGACAGCTGACAAACACTCTTTTATTTCAAGTTATTTGCAGCAACTATTATGAACTATATTTATTTAATTTTCTCATAACATAGCATCAACCACGTTTCAGTGTCTGATCACTGGTGCAGTTTGGCTAGATCTAATACAGCATCACTATCACCTATTTTCGCCCAATTGGAGTCCGATCCCAACACTGCCAATCCAAAACATGGTAGATCTAGATCTATCTAGGCCTAACCGGGTGCCACACGGGGACTGTCTGACTGTTGCTTTAACAACTGTTAAGATTATTTAGTAGATCTACCAGAGTATACTTACATTTGTCCGACCAGGCATATCACCCGTCACTTGAAATTCAGCGCAAGGACTCACAAGGTCAAGGTCAAGTCGTGCTCGAGCCTAGCAAAACACGGACACACACGCACTGGAACCGGCGTCAATCAATATAATATAGTATCGAATTAACAGTCAGGACTTGTGTTTATAAAATGGTATATGCTATAATATCGTTAATATGTTTACAAAAGTGTCTGGTATGAGTTATACATAGATAGGAAGAAAGCTTTACGTTGTCCGAGTTCAATATAGAATTCCGTGATTCATACACCTCCTGTGGCGCTACAGTTCACCGAAGCACGGTGCACGATGTCAATGAAAAATATATATTTTTCTCTTATTTTCAGCATGTATTATATTTAATTTCTAGCCCACCTACCTCACTTTCTAGGACCATTAATGACTTATTCTCCCGTTGTAATCAATATATAGGGTCATTTAGAAAAATAACACACGATGGTAAAATATGCACTGTAAATCATATGATGTTCAACAATAGCATGCCATAAACCACTGAAAATCGCGCGAGTCAGTCCAAGATCACATGCGCAAGATTAAGCGACAAACAATAAAGAATTTCAGGTTGAGTATGTTTGACAAATTCATTTTCAATCGGAGTATCGATCTGTCAAACATTAGGTCAAATTGACCTAATGCTATACTATCGCTTATGTAGTAGATTTCCGACATTAGGTCAAATTGAATTTGACCTAATGCTTCCTATGTAAATCTATATATATATATATATATATATATATATATATATATATATATATATATATATATATATATGGGGATTCCTATGCATAAATAGGAGAAACAATTATCATACAGATTTTGAGAATATGGACTTTTCAGGTATAGTGTGCCAAAAGCCTCAACTTGTTAATAACACTTGCCCCAGTGATTCAATAAAACACCCAAAATGTGACATTGAGATATATGTCCATCAGGAACATTACAAAACATTTCGGAAAAAAATTGGCGCTGACGGGCACATGACGCCAAATAACGACATATTAGCCTGGTAAGCTGGTAAATAATGTCCCACAATGTATTTAATATTGATGATTGTTATTGCGTGATCGCAAAATATCGAAGAGGTATGTCTCAAAATATCGAAATTGAGCCAAATCTTACCAAAAACTTCCGAAAGTTTTATAATGGTAATATTCCTTGAGGGGTGACCGACAACAGTACCTGTTTGGTTTGCCATCATGCTTACTTTGTTGCATTTTTAGGTTGTTGAACCTTGATTTGAAGGCCTCTTCCATTTCTTTGGTTACAGGGGCAGCCCCAGTGCCACAATATCTCATACTAGACAGGTCATACTGATCTACCAGGGGTGACTTTGTCATCGCAACAACAACTGGAGGAGGCAGTCCAACACCTTCAGGCTTAAGGCAATAAAACACAAAACTTGAGGATTGGTGATGCTAAATGCACAAAAGGTTGAGCATTGATGACTATGAAGGTAGGACAGGCAAAAGTACACACCCTATATCGCTGAATAGACTCTAGTAGCAGTTGGAAGTCGAACTTCTCCATGAAAATGAAGTTGATCTTGAGAACAGTGAATCCGAAGATACCAGCAATCAAGCCGGCAGAATGGTACATTGGGAACGGGCAAAGGATACTTTTAATATTAGGCTCTGCCATGTACACTTTGAGCTGACCCAGACACGTTGTGATATTGTGATGTGTGAGCATGACCCCCTTAGGTAGCCCTGAAGTCCCGCTACTGAACACGATACAGCATACGTCATTCTGGATGTCCACTGGTCGGCGGGGTGCGGGGCTCGTATCGGGCCGTCGGTACAAATCAGCTATGCATTCGCAACCTGGTGTTCTGTCCTTCGTGATTATATGAGGCTGCAACAGAGGGATAATGTGTGCACAATCATGTCAGGCAGTGACGAAACAGTTGCTTGAATTTTTATCGTGGTTTACCTTCCCCTCCACAACGGAAAGTGCTGCCTTCAGATTGGCTAACAACCTGGATTCCGTGAAAATCAATGTTGGTTGTAATTCTTTGAGGTAATGTTTCAACTCATCTGTTCAAACAACAAAATCCAACTTTGAGTAGGCACTAAAGCAAAAATATTTGACTGATTAATAGCAATTTAATTCACAGGTACCATGCACCTTTAACATGATGTTACGTATTCAATGAACTTTCATATCTAACTATTTTACACCAGTATTCCTAAAAATGGTAGATCAACTTTACATGGTGTAGCTGCCGGATTCACAGTGCTCACCACGACCCGACACTGAATACAGGCCAAGACAAGGAAAACGAAATCTTCCGAGTTGGAGGCATAAAATGTGATCGTGTCGCCTCGTCCGAGACCTTTCGCAGCAAGACTTTGGGCCAGAGTGTGGGCATTATTCAGGACCTGGGCGGACGTCCACTGCTGTCTCTTTGTAGCATTCGTCTGGGAATGAAAGTTTGGAAATATTGGTGTAATGGAGCAGAGTCTAACTACGTGATTTTTACAGATAGCAGTGGATACTCCCCAGTAGTGCTGTTGCTATCCCACCCTAGCAACGGTGGCATTGTTGGTAAACAGGTTGCTAAAGGAAGGTGGCGCCCATGACGGTGGATATGCCATGTGATCATAATCACCACGTGGTTATGATGTAATATGGGGTTGATGACGTAATATATGGTAGATGGTTTTATGACGTCATGGGTGGTCATGGCACATGATCTTTGTACGACTGTGGCATAAGGGTAGCCTCTGCGGCCGCAAAATGCGACCACTAAGTGCGTCAGCAAATGCGGTGACAGATTGTCACCACACCCCAAAGCTGAGCTCGGCTTGAGAACACCATGAACCATAGGTGAACTTGTCGGCCAACTCCCACTGGTTTTTATTTTTGCTCAATCCCTCTGTGGTCCTCTGTGTGGTTCTCATATTATAGATAATATTTTTGCTTTGGTCATGACTTGGTAAAATACACTGAAAATCAATTCTAGTATTTTCAACCAATCGGTTTGCCAATGCTATTTTTTTCCCATACTTTCTCATACGAGTAGTTTGTTTATCTTCATAACACAGATCGACATGGATATCGCAAGATACCCACTGCCAGAACCACAAACGTCGATTTTCTGGATGGAAGTACGTGTGTACCTCATGCGAATTGTTTGAGATAACTACTCACTGGGATTGTGTGGTTGAAGAATATACCGAAGTTTTCGATATACCGGTACGTCACTTCACGAGGTAACATTTCAATTTGAAAATATTTCGTTGAACACCTGCTGTATTTTGCCCGCTGATGCATATACTTTCGCTTTGAGAATTGTTGATACGACTTGTACACACCTCCCAATCGACTTTCACTTGCGTCTGTGACAATTTACGTCCCCTAGATTACCCCCATGCCCTATTGCTGGGTAGTGGTACCCCCTAGATCACCCCCATGACCTATTGCTGTGTGGTGGTACCCCCTAGATTACCCCCATGACCTATTGCTGGGTGGCGGTACCCCCTAGATCACCCACGTGACCTATTGCTGGGTAGTGGTACCCCCTAGATTACCCCGGTGACCTATTGCTGTGTGGTGGTACCCCCTAGATCACCCAAGTGACCTATTGCTGGGTGGTGGTACCCCCTAGATCACCCACGTGACCCATTGCTGGGTGGTGGTACCCCCTAGATCACCCACGTGACCTATTGCTGGGTGGTGGTACCCCCTAAATCACCCACGTGACCTATTGCTGGGTGGTGGTACCCCCTAAATCACCCACGTGACCTATTGCTGGGTGGTGGTACCCCCTAAATCACCCACGTGACCTATTGCTGGGTGGTGGTACCCCCTAAATCACCCACGTGACCCATTGCTGGGTGGTGGTACCCCCTAGATCACCCACGTGACCTATTGCTGGGTGGTGGTACCCCCTAAATCACCCACGTGACCTATTGCTGGGTGGTGGTACCCCCTAAATCACCCACGTGACCTATTGCTGGGTGGTGGTACCCCCTAAATCACCCACGTGACCTAATGCTGGGTGGTGGTACCCCCCAAATCACCCACGTGACCTAATGCTGGGTGGTGGTACCCCCTAAATCACCCACGTGACCTAATGCTGGGTGGTGGTACCCCCTAAATCACCCACGTGACCTAATGCTGGGTGGTGGTACCCCCCAAATCACCCACGTGACCTAATGCTGGGTGGTGGTACCCCCTAAATCACCCACGTGACCTAATGCTGGGTGGTGGTACCCCCTAAATCACCCACGTGACCTATTGCTGGGTGGTGGTACCCCCTAGATTACCCCACGTGACCTATTGCTGGGTGGTGGTACCCCCTAGATCACCCACGTGACCCATTGCTGGGTGGTGTTACCCCCTAGATCACCCACGTGACCCATTGCTGGGTGGTGGTGCCCCCTAGATCACCCACGTGACCTATTGCTGAGTGGTCGTGCCCCCTAGATCACCCACGTGACCTATTGCTGGGTAGTGGTACCCCCTAGATTACCCCCCGTGAACTATTGCTGGGTAGTGGTTCCCCCTAGATCACCCACGTGACCTGTTGTTGGGTGGTGGTACCCCCTAGATTACCTCTGTGACCTATTGCTGGGTAATGGAACCCCCTAGATTACCCCCATGACCTATTGCTGGGTAGTGGCACCCCCTAGATTACCCCCCGTGACCTATTGCTGGGTGGTGGTACCCCCTAGATTACCCCCGGTGACCTATTGCTGGGAAGTGGTACCCCCTAGATCACCCACGTGACCTATTGCTGGGTGGTGGTGCCCCCTAGATCACCCACGTGACCTATTGCTGGGTAGTGGCACCCCCTAGATTACCCCCTGTGACCTACTGCTGGGTAGTGGCACCCCCTAGATTACCCCCCGTGAACTATTGCTGGGTAGTGGTACCCCCTAGATTACCCCGGTGACCTATTGCTGGGTAGTGGCACCCCCTAGATCACCCACGTGACCTATTGCTGGGTGGTGGTACCCCCTAGATCACCCACGTGACCTATTGCTGGGTGGTGGTACCCCCTAGATCACCCACGTGACCTATTGCTGGGTGGTGGTACCCCCTAGATCACCCACGTGACCTATTGCTGGGTGGTGGTACCCCCTAGATCACCCACGTGACCTATTGCTGGGTGGTGGTACCCCCTAGATCACCCACGTGACCTATTGCTGGGTGGTGGTACCCCCTAGATCACGCACGTGACCTATTGCTGGGTAGTGGTGCCCCCTAGATTACTCCCGTGACCTATTGCTGGGAAGTGGTACCCCCTAGATCACCCACGTGACCTATTGCTGGGTGGTGGTACCCCCTAGATCACCCACGTGACCTATTGCTGGGTGGTGGTGCCCCCTAGATCACCCACGTGACCTATTGCTGGGTGGTGGTACCCCCTGGATCACCCACGTGACCTTTTGCTGGGTGGTGGTACCCCCTAGATCACCCACGTGACCTATTGCTTTGTGGTGGTACCCCCTAGATCACCCACGTGACCTATTGCTGGGTGGTGGTACCCCCTAAATCATCCACGTGACCTATTGCTTTGTGGTGGTACCCCCTAGATCACCCACGTGACCTATTGCTGGGTGGTGGTACCCCCTAGATTACCCATGTGACCTATTGCTGGGTGGTGGTACCCCCTTGATTACCCACGTGACCTATTGCTGGGTGGTGGTACCCCCTTGATTACCCCCGTCACCTATTGCTGGGTGGTGGTACCCCCTAAATCATCCACGTGACCTATTGCTTTGTGGTGGTACCCCCTAGATCACCCACGTGACCTATTGCTGGGTGGTGGTACCCCCTAGATCACCCACGTGACCTATTGCTGGGTGGTGGTACCCCCTAGATTACCCACGTGACCTATTGCTGGGTGGTGGTACCCCCTTGATTACCCCCCGTGACCTTTTGCTGGGTGGTGGTACCCCCTACATTACCCACGTGACCTATTGCTGGGTGGTGGTACCCCCTAGATTACCCACGTGACCTATTGCTGGGTGGTGGCACCCCCTAGATTACCCATGTGACCTATTGCTGAGTGGTGGTACCCCCTTGATTACCCCCCGTGACCTTTTGCTGGGTGGTGGTACCCCCTACATTACCCACGTGACCTATTGCTGGGTGGTGGCACCCCCTAGATTACCCATGTGACCTATTGCTGAGTGGTGGTACCCCCTTGATTACCCCCCGTGACCTTTTGCTGGGTGGTGGTACCCCCTACATTACCCCCCGTGACCTTTTGCTGGGTGGTGGTACCCCCTACATTACCCACGTGACCTATTGCTGGGTGGTGGCACCCCCTAGATTACCCATGTGACCTATTGCTGAGTGGTGGTACCCCCTTGATTACCCCCCGTGACCTATTGCTGTGTGGTGGTACCCCCTAGATCACCCACGTGACCCATTGCTGGGTGGTGGTACCCCCTAGATCACCCACGTGACCTATTGCTGGGTGGTGGTACCCCCTAGATCACCCACGTGACCTATTGCTGGGTGGTGGTACCCCCTAGATCACCCACGTGTCCTATTGCTGGGTGGTGGTACCCCCTAGATCACCCATGTGACCTATTGCTGGGTGGTGGTACCCCCTAGATCACCCACGTGATCTATTGCTGGGTAGTGGCACCCCCTAGATTACTCCCGTGACCTATTGCTGGGTAGTGGTACCCCCTAGATCACCCACGTGACCTATTGCTGGGTAGTGGCACCCCCTAGATTACTCCCGTGACCTATTGCTGGGTAGTGGTACCCCCTAGATTACTCCCGTGACCTATTGCTGGGTGGTGGTACCCCCTAGATTACTCCCGTGACCTATTGCTGGGTGGTGGTACCCCCTAGATTACTCCCGTGACCTATTGCTGGGTAGTGGCACCCCCTAGATTACTCCCGTGACCTATTGCTGGGTGGTGGTACCCCCTAGATTACTCCCGTGACCTATTGCTGGGTAGTGGTACCCCCTAGATCACCCACGTGACCTATTGCTGGGTAGTGGCACCCCCTAGATTACTCCCGTGACCTATTGCTGGGTAGTGGTACCCCCTAGATCACCCACGTGACCTATTGCTGGGTAGTGGCACCCCCTAGATTACTCCCGTGACCTATTGCTGGGTAGTGGTACCCCCTAGATCACCCACGTGACCTATTGCTGGGTGGTGGTACCCCCTAGATTACCCACGTGACCTATTGCTGGGTGGTGGTACCCCCTAGATTACCTCCGTGACCTATTGCTGGGTGGTGGTACCCCCTAGATCACCCACGTGACCTATTGCTGGGTGGTGGTACCCCCTAGATTACCCCGGTGACCTATTGCTGGGTAGTGGTACCCCCTAGATTAGTTGTTGTCTTTATTCATGAAAGGCCATCGGCCCATATGCACATAAAATTCGTTACAATCGGTGCAAAAATCCATGACTAGAGACATATTTCAGTGCGTGATCTTAGTGAATACTATGCTCAATCCTTTTGAAACACGTTTCGAATGTTGAAAGCATTATATATATATGCTGCTAAACTAGAAGTACAATGTTTTTGGGACATGATGTAGACAAAATTTTCTTGATTTGAGTGGTTAACAGAAATAAATTTATCTAAGAACTTATTTCGAATATCCGTATACAATTGGCATACAATTAGTAAGTGTACTTCGTCTTCAATAACTTCAACATTATTTCTTGACTTACAATTGAAACAAATTCTAAGCTGTTTGTCTACATTTTGTTGTCTACCTGTTTCTATTCGAAGATTATGGTTACTACATCGAAATCGGGTCAGGGCTATACAATGTTTCTTACATATATCTGCTTGGAGATAATTTTCAAACACAAGGTCACTCTTGAAATTACTATACAGTACAAGTTTTGAATTTACATTTATTTCATCATGCCAATTTTGTTTAGTTGTGTCGGTTACACGTTGTTTGAGGATTAACAAAAAAGAATCTGGATTTCCTACGCCCTGTTGGAGCCAAACATGACCAAACCCAAGTGAATACAGTAGGTGTTTAATGTCTGTTGCCCAGTTATGACATCCCGTTTCATCAAACTTAAAAAGCAGCTTATACAATGAATTTCTAATTTTTACAATTTGCAAGTCCATCACTATTTTGAGCCAAAATTTAACACATTTAAATTTATACAATACAGATAAGGGGGAACGCCCTAACTCACCTAATACTGCTGAATTGGATGTGGAATAAGAAACTTTCAAAATGTATTTGCAGGATTTACGATGGACTAGTTCCACAGACTCCCTCTTATGTGTACCCCAAATTTCAGCTCCATACAATAGAACTGGAACAACGGTTTTGTCAAATAGATCCATACACAATTTTATCGGAATGTTACCAATTTCATTGAACATTTTTTTTAACATGAATACAGCCTTTTCCGTTTGTGTTGTTAGTGTTGTTAACGCTGAGGCCCAGCGGAGTCGACTTGTGAATACGATGCCTAAATATTTATAGTGATTTACACACTCAAGTTTTTTTACCGGAGAAGAAGAAGCACTCGTTTTTTTTCAAACCTCCACCATTTCTGAAGACCACAACCTTTGTTTTTGAAGTGTTTACAGATAGTCCGTTTTCCATACAAAACGATTCCAATGCATACAATTGTTTTTGCAACCTGCCAACTGTGTCATTTACAATACAGAAATTACCTCCTTAACCTATTGCTAAGTAGTGGTACCCCCTAGATTACCTCTGTGACCTATTGCTGGATAGTGGGACCCCTAGATTACCCCATGACCTATTGCTGGGTGGCGGTACCCCCTAGATCACCCACGTGACCTATTGCTGGGTGGCGGTACCCCCTAGATTACCTGGGTAGTGGTACCCCCTAGATTACCACGTGACCTATTGCTGGGTAGTGGTACCCCCTAGATTACCCCCGTGACCTATTGCTGGGTAGTGGTACCCCCTAGATTACCTCTGTGACCTATTGCTGGGTAGTGGTACCCCCTAGATTACCTCCGTGACCTATTGCTGGGTAGTGGTACCCCCTAGATTACCTCTGTGACCTATTGCTGGGTAGTGGTACCCCCTAGATTACCTCCGTGACCTATTGCTGGGTAGTGGTACCCCCTAGATTACCTGGGTAGTGGTACCCCCTAGATTACCTCTGTGACCTATTGCTGGTAGTGGTACCCCCTAGATTACCCCCGTGACCTATTGCTGGGTAGTTGTACCCCCTAGATTACCCCCGTGACCTATTGCTGGGTAGTTGTACCCCCTAGATCACCTCCGTGACCTATTGCTTGGTAGCGGTACCCCCTAGATTTCCCCGTGACCTATTGCTGGGTAGTGGTACCCCCTAGATTACCTCCGTGATCTATTGCTGTGTGGTGGTACCCCCTAGATTACTTGGGTAGTGGTACCCCCTAGATTACCTCTGTGACCTATTG
Source organism: Terebella lapidaria (assembly GCA_949152475.1). Lineage (NCBI taxonomy): Eukaryota > Metazoa > Annelida > Polychaeta > Terebellida > Terebellidae > Terebella > Terebella lapidaria. The sequence continues at coordinate 33,266,713 of OX424564.1, read as the reverse complement.
CTGGGTGGTGGTACCCCCTAGATTACCTGGGTAGTGGTACCCCCTAAATTACCTCTGTGACCTATTGCTGGGTAGTGGTACCCCCTAGATTACCTCCGTGACCTATTGCTGGGTGGTGGTACCCCCTAGATCATCCACGTGACCTATTGCTGGGTGGTGGTACCCCCTAGATTACCTCCGTGACCTATTGCTGGGTAGTGGTACCCCCTAGATTACCTCAGTGACCTATTGCTGGGTGGTGGTACCCCCTAGATTACCTCTGTGACCTATTGCTGGGTAGTGGTACCCCCTAGATTACCTGGGTAGTGGTACCCCCTAGATTACCTCCGTGACCTATTGCTGTGTAGTGGTACCCCCTAGATTACCTCCGTGACCTATTGCTGGGTGGTGGTACCCCCTAGATTACCTGGGTAGTGGTACCCCCTAGATTACCTCCGTGACCTATTGCTGTGTAGTGGTACCCCCTAGATTACCTCCGTGTCCTATTGCTGGGTGGTGGTACCCCCTAGATTACCTCTGTGACCTATTGCTGGGTAGTGGTACCCCCTAGATTACCTGGGTAGTGGTACCCCCTAGATTACCTCCGTGACCTATTGCTGTGTAGTGGTACCCCCTAGATTACCTCCGTGTCCTATTGCTGGGTGGTGGTACCCCCTAGATTACCTCTGTGACCTATTGCTGGGTAGTGGTACCCCCTAGATTACCTCTGTGACCTATTGCTGGGTAGTGGTACCCCCTAGATTACCTCCGTGGTCTATTGCTGGGTAGTGGTATCCCCTAGATTACCTCCGTGATCTATTGCTGGGTGGTGGTACCCCCTAGATTACCCCCGTGATCTATTGCTGGGTGGTGGTACCCAGGACGATACGCACAGATTCATCAGGAAAAAAAACAGCATATATTCCTGTTTAACCAGGTACAATGTACACTGCTTATATGGCCAATGAACACCGAATATCACCAAATGATCAGTGAATCCAGGAATACCGTATGACTAAAACCCGATATCTTCGTAAAGGGCTCTCCATTGTGGCCTGTGACCAGTGGTTTAACCCAGATTGAAAACTTGAAGTGAATAGAGTTCGGAATATAACCGATTGTCACTTACCAGATCGATTATGTCACCGTTTTCTCTCAGGTGTCTGTAGATATACTCATCCAGGGGTTCGTCAGATTCCAGATGTTCCCCTGATCCGCCCGTCAGTATCCTCGCCATTGTCAGCCTTCAAACTACGGGGTATTGACGATATATACAGCCCATCGATCGAACCCATTCAGACCGTATATTCGTCAGATCCGATTGTTCGTTCACCTATGATCTTTGTACTTTGTACATAATATATTCTGTGTGATGACATATATTCTCTGACATAACATCCAATGTACACTATTATTATAATCTGATGATGTAGTACAGATGTACAACCCGGGCTCGAGTGTCAAGGAGAGTAATAGACCTATGATTATCGTCGAACATGATCATGATGATATAGATTTATTGAGATTAGCATTCAGCTTGATCGAAAAAATGGTTTTTGACGAATACAAATTGTGTTGCTCTTCTTCCTTCGTGGTTCATGAAAAAGGTATATGAGAACATGTATATGAGACTAGAATAGTTCAAGAATTGTGCTGTTTGGGCGAGAAGTCCACTGCGACATACGTGAATGACCTGACCAGCGGAACGGTAACATCTGCTTCTGACTACGACGAGTCTCTACCGACTACAGTACGTGTCTATGAAAATATGGGTGAAATAGAAGTGAATTCTGGTTACATCACAACTGACGGATCACATTGTAATAGGTCCGAATAATGGATGTCGTTGACTGTATAAAGTGGAATCGTTAATTACTCATATGCATGAATATATGAGATATCGACTTTTGATATGACATTGGAATAAAGATATATGTGTGACCGTATACTCAAGTCAATGTATCATCCACACGCCTTTGTAAATACAGACACAGTGTAAATACAATATTCCTGTATGTGTGTGTAAGTTGTAGGCCTGCTCTATGCTAATAAATTATAATTAACTAAATCAAATGACATATTTCATTTGTTCTCTGTAATCAAGCGTTCGCTCAGTACGACATAAATCTTTCAAACTGGCTCGCCTTGCCCAAGAGTAAACATCAGTTCATTTGGTCTTAGACTTCCTTGTCCCTCGAACCAAACGTCGTTCCATGCAATGAATGTGTTAAATCTTACATGATCAGCTGTGTAAGATGGACATTAAATTCTTCGTTATGGTTATAATATCAACATGCCAACTGGTGGCATTCAGCAGTTCGGGTTTGTCAAAAGGCAGAGGTAAAGAAAGACGATGAATACATAGAATTATGTTCATTGTTAGGTTCATTGTTGTGAAGATAGTATGTCTTCTCGCTCTTTCTCGCCTCATCCCAGGCTGCTCAGCTGTGAAGATCATTGGTGTCGTGACTTCAACAGGGAGGTCATTGGAAGGTCAATACGAACGCCAGGAGACACTCTGTCATGGTCGATATATTTATTTGAAACCGTCAGGGGAAGGCAGGGAGTATGTATTACACTTTGTGCAGAACCAGCCTGGGCGTGTCTTCAAAGGTTGGGTGGTGACTGGAACCAGATGCAGTCTCAGAGATAACTTATGGTATCTAGAGAATAGCGACGCATCGTCTTTGTTTCCTTACGAAACTCGAGGAACATGGAGAGAGTGGGGTTCTGTGGAAAACCCCGATTTGAGGGTGGAATGTCAAGGTGGGTTCTCATTTTTAGCTGAGCATTATCTGTGGATTCAACAAATGTTTCAAATAATTGTCTTCATTGTCATCTTAGAACAGCCGCTCAAGCTGCCGTACAAATCCAAGTAACAACAATTCTGTTCGCAAATCTGGTTTGCAAAGACAAAATATTGTTGTATTAGCGAATATTGGTTGACACATACGTTTCATTCACTTGAATATAAACATTCTTGAGACTCTTCAGTGCCATATTGCACATAATTGCCTACACTTGTCCAAACCATAATGCTTCAGAATATATCATTATTCTATTCGATCCATGTTCATCATCGAAGACTTCAGGTATTTACGTTTTCTGACACTTTCAGTTCAACCTGAACTTTTACCACTAGCAACTGCAATTCAACCCAGACCGACTGCACATAATCCAGTGAATCGTCCTACCCCTACCCTGACAGCCTCTCCAGCAATCACTGGGAGAGAAGACATGACTCGACCAGATACTTCTCCCACACACCCAAGTTATGTCATGACAGAGAAGAAAGAGACCCCTGACGTCAGCCGAGTCTCTGGTAAGAAATAAGCACGTTTGTCTGTAGAAACAAAGAAATTGAGCATGAATTTTGACAGGGCGAACCATGTGACGCATTTTGAGTTGTAAAATTCATGACACACGGTCAACAAAGATATTGGGCCTAACTGCACCTAACTTCCAGTCCACGTCTTGCATTCACTAGCATGATTTATGTTGAATGTCCTTTCAGTGATATTCAATCTATTTTTCAATCTATATTTCTTTGTTTACATTGATCACAAGGTCACCAAGAGAAACAAAAAAGTCACAAGACTGAACCAATTGAGAGCGTTGGGACTCCCACCCGGACTACTGAGACCAAACCTCCAAACATGTTTACAGGTAGTCTTAGCAAATGAAACATAATTGTTTATCCATCTGGTCATATAAGAAACATGATATTTAGAGGTTCGTGAATATAACTGGTACTCGGATACGATGTCTCTTTGGTCAGAAGTTGATATGAAATGGCTACTCTATGCTGTGACTGGCGCTGTCGGTGTTCTGCTCGTGATTGTGTCTGTGGTGGCCTCAGTGTGGATGTGCTCTTCTGTTTGCAGGTAATTTACTCGGTCCCTCTCAAGACAAACATGCATACAAATGCAGTTATCAATGCAGGCCTTCATATTATTTTTTCAGGAAGCAGAAACGAGGACAACGCACTGAACCAATCGAAGTTGGCAACACGTCCACAGTACAAAACCATGCGACCAACTTCGAAATGCATGGTCAGAAACAGAACCCAATTAGTTCATCGCTCCCTGGTAAGCCACTGATTCAAGCTTGTTGTCAAAGAAACATCACGAGCCTAGCTTACGATGAACTGGACGAAAGCAAGATGCAGAAAGGGTTGTTGAAAAAAGGGAAGTATCGAGTGGCGACGAGGACAATGAGAGGTCTATGTCAGCCAGACAGAATCAGGGCTTCCGGTGAGGGAAACTCACAAGCTCGCGCCGCACCCTACCTGTACCAAGCTCCAGACAGCCTTTGAATTGATGGTGCAAGAATAAAAGCAAGTGTGTACTTTAACACATACAATATGGAATGACACTGAACACGTCTCGAATGATCTATGTTGTGGCGTGAACGCCTTGCATATAAATGGTGAATAAAAAAAATCATGAACAACGAGGCCAAATGGAACAATGGACAAGTCAATATAGCATCTTATCTGGTAGCATACAGTTTATAGTATATATGATAGGCTCCTCTAGAAGATAATCATACTCCTTGGTGTGATGTGATTTTGATCAGTTCGGGATTGTCAAACGACAAAGGTTTTTTCCTGTTCCAAAAAAATTTATGATAAATATGACATGATGCAGACATGAAATACTTGTAGGAGCAAGAAATATTATTGGCAAAATGACCCGATTCTCTATTTATATATGTGTAAGAATTATGTACACACACAAACCGTTACAAGCAACAAAATATCATAAATTGAATGTCCGTGATCGAAAAATATATTTCCAAAAAATAAATACTCATTATTCATGATTGAAGATGTTGTTTTGAGAGAAAAAAAAGTGTTTTAATGACTAAAATCTAGATTTCCAATGACAGAATATTCATATTCAGGTATATGATTTCCCATTGTTCATTTTATGATTTGTATTTCTTTGATCAAAAACTCTGTTTGTGTGGATGAACACTTCGTTTTAACAATCGAGAATTTGTTTTTAGAAACAAAATGTATGTTTTCATAACTAAAATCACTGTTTCCACAGAAAAAATCATACATATTTTGCCTTGACAAGTGGATGGCGGGAAATGTCATTTGCCCAAATGTATTGACTCTGCTCTTCCCCGTGATACGCCCGCTATGTTCGTAACACCCATAACTCCTGTACCTACGCATGTCAAAGCCATGTTAGGAGGAAAACAATGACGCGATAATTCCGAATTCCGAATGGTATAATGGGAGTATTTACATGTTATAGAGGATCCTAATGTCGCCGTGGTTTTTTTTTCGAGGATCCATATCATTATCTATTTAAATCTCCACTTTATCATACCAGCAACAGAAAAAATGTTTAGCGCCCTCTGCCTATCAACCATAGGCAGAGAGTGACATTGTTGTTGTGAATTATAGTGTGAAATATTTGTTGTATGGGGATACTAGCCTATCAGTGGAAAGCAATACAGTTTTCTCATTAAATGTTCAACTTCACCAATAATTATAACGTTTCTAATTATTTGTGGTCGTGACCCTGGATATTGGTTAGGATATTTGATATGTGTTGACCTATTGTTGTATGTTGTTGGCTGCTGTTATCATAATTGAGTAAAAATATTCGATTGTACGGTCATCAGTATGTTACTTATAACCCAATGTAACTTCATGTATATATGTATATATTTGTAATACATGTTCGCTGCGCCGGCTTATATCCGACTGCCTGCTTCACAGTCGAAGTTCACAGTCGAATTTTTCTGAAACATCGCACAGAAGTGCCTAGAAATATTCTCAAGAGATATTTTTTATCTTCGCATTTCTTTTTAAATTGGAGGCCATTATTGACAAAAACCGCCCAATTTTGGACTTTGGACACCATTTTCTCAAAAGGTGTTTAGCAACTATGTACTCCCTTGCATTGTACTCCCCCCGAAACATGTCCTTTTGTCATATGTATAAGTTTCGGGCCCTTGAATCGCCAGTATGCGTGTGGCGACCATTTTGATCTTTTGACAGGTCGGTGCAATTTTTTGTCACTGTTCATTTTTGGCAATATCTAGACCAAAATAAAATGAAAAAAACAGGACTCATTAACTTATTAAGAGCAACAATACATGAATTACTTCTCCGAGGCTCTGACATCACAATACAGGACATAGAATATACAGTTCTCTTCTGTATATAAGTCGGGCTCCGTTTTAATTCCAAAATGTACTTTAGGGGTGTTATTGTTATCACCAAAATCTGGTTGAATTTGTGGTAATAGGTTGATACTTACATTCGTGGCAACGTGGTTACCGTGGTTTTCGCGTTGCATGCTTGTTGGTGTCTCTAACTTTCCTAATCAAAAGTCCCTCAACTTATGTGAAAGTATTTTGAAAAAAAAGAAAGTATTTTGATTTTTAGAAAGTATTTCAAAATCGTTTCAGGCCCAGATAAGCTGATTTGCTACTGTGGATATCTCACACATTCGATATACGTCACATCTATCAACAATACAGCTTGTCGGACATCATTGTTGTTGTTGTTGTTGTTGTTGTTGTTGTTGTTGTTGTTGTTGTTGTTGGTATCGCAGGTTATTGCAGCTAGAGCATTCTCCTTCAACAACGTGTGTATATGGACTGTATTGATCTGATTCAAAGGTTTGATTTGTAATTAACATAACTTACCACTTGTAGAGGTAGAATTCACAACGAGCCAGATCTGTGTGTGCAGAGCCTCTGGGGTTGCATGGAGCTTGCATCATGAACATAGAGAGTTTATGTCTTTTGAGGTGAATTCGTTTGTCTATCTGGACTCGAAATGACGACTCTCAATGTCATGTTTGAACCGGAAGGCTTAATTCGGCCTCAAATCCTTGAATAGTTGCAACAGTAATACATATAGAAAGATGTACATCATATGTACATATATGTTGTGGGCTTTGTATATAGTTTTATCAATACCCATATCGCTCTATATAGTGAAGCTAAATCTTGGTGATGTTCTCTTGTAATTTTCACATATTTGCAATATGTTTTGTTCATTTGAGTAATTTTCTAATCCATCGGCTATACGCCGTTGAAATATGATTGTTGGTCTGGGCGTCCGACATTGTCGTCTTCTGAAGACTTCAAGCCAAAGGTGTTATCGCCTACTGTATCAAGTTGAACCTACAGGATATTTTGGGTATTTTTGTTCAAATACATCCCAAGAGTGTTTCGTTATCTACAGAGATTTAATAGTGCACGCTGCTTGAACTTCGGCCTCACGATTTATATCTTAAATATTCATTTACCATGTATCTCATGACATGTTTTATCATATCATATTGTACATTGTTCATCTGCAATAAACACGGATAAGGCGGATCCATTCCCACGGACGATTGTCGTTCTTCGATTACATATTGACAAAATAAAAAAAAACATCCTTATGCTTTTCTCATGGCAAACAGACAACACTTCCTGTAGATATTAGATATACTGTTTATTAACCAGATGGAAAACAAAAGCACTACCAAAATATCACTTTGTATGTTTTACCGGTACACTACAATCAAGTGACTCCCGTTTGTGTATGACCTTGTGGTAACGAAGTCGTCCTCACAGGGATGTCCGAGTTACAGTTTGCTGTCTTTTTTGGCCAGCTCTCTCAGATGACGTCTGAGTATTTTCCCACTTGGTAGCTTGGGAATCTCCTTTAGAAATATCACTCCACCTCTCAACTGCTTATAGTAGGACACGTTTGCTGTGGTGAAAACAATGCCAAGGAAATCCCGATGTTGGTATTGTAATAGAAGTACTTTATGTTTCGTCATGCGATTTTGATTGAGATTTCGATGTGATTGAGCCTGGGAACATTTACCAACCGTTGACAAACTTGTGTACGTCATCAACAGTGAGGTTAGACTCAGGCTGTTTGACTATGTAAGCCCTGGGAAGTTCTCCTGCCTCTGTATTTGGCACCCCGACGACTCCCACATCAGCCACTTCCGGGTTTTTCAGCAACAGTGCCTCTAGCTCTGCTGGCGCCACCTGGCGTATCCATGAAACATTTTTTGAGTCACATACATGTACGTACATCTGACACCACTCATAATATGAATACAATTGTGTCTCTCTAAATATTTCCTACTACATAAGTGTTGGGCTACATAATTATCAGCCAGGTGATCATCATGTTCTCGATGAAGAGACTATGAGGCCCCTTCCAGCACCAGCTGGTTCTCTTCACTCACCTGATTGCCTTTGTACTTTATCAGTTCTTTTAGTCGATCGACAATGTAGATGTATTCATCATCGTCGTAGTATCCAATATCACCTGAGCCATAAATGGAAGAGGATTACACTCAGGCATGACAATCATTCCTTTAATTATTACATTACATCCTTCAGTTGTTATGTTGCAAATCAATCGTCTTGATTTACAATTTTTCAATGAGTAGGCACAACTGTCACCATGTTTTTTATCATCTCAAAAAAACGTCATTTGTCAATGAGTTGATCGCCAACCATTTCCTACTGGAAGGCTGGGGATTGATCAGATTCCAACGACGGCATTCCTGAGGAAGCAGCTCCACTACATACACTGTGTAATCATCCCTGTCTGTCGATGCTATACAGTATCTTTCTACATACGCTAAGGAATGAAAAAAGCTTGTGTACTTTACCTCTATGTAGTCAGCCGACTTTATACAGTGTTTCTCTACATACGCTAAGGAATGAAAAAGCTTGTGTACTTTACCACTGTGTAGTCAGCCGTCTTTGTCGACTTTATACAGTGTTTCTCTACATACGCTAAGGAGTGAAAAAAACTTGTGTACTTTACCACTGTGTAGCCAGCCGTCTTTGTCGATAGTGTTTCTCGTGGCCTCGGGGTTGTTCAGGTAGCCCTTCATGACTGCCTTGGAACGAATCAAGATCTCACCACGAGCATTCGGACCCAACATTTCTCTCGTATCGGGGTTAATTATCTGTCAATGGCAATTTAAGAACAATGTATGGGATGTATGTGATTGATTGAACTGTGTTGACAACAAACTATACTACTATAGATGAATGTCACATCTCTAACAAGTCTGGAGGATTTCCTACCTTAATTTCCATGCCGACCCCTGCTTTGCCTGAGGAACCCTGGCCCTCGGTGGATTTCACGTGGTAATCCCTCCATATGGCGGAACTCACGACCTCAGACATCCCGTAGGCTAAACACACAACACAAACATAAAGTCGCAGGCCCTATCAGAACAAGGCCAAACTAGGTCTTGCAGATTATACCATATTAATTAAAAGCCTATCACAGACCAGAGGAACGTAATCACGAAACCGAAGACATGGAGCCATGACACTACTAGAACAATATTGCAAGCTCTTTTGAATTTCTCCCTTCATTTTTGGGCATATTTTTCTAACTTTGACAAAAATGCCAATCATTGATAATTGGAAAATTTTTATCTTTGAAGTTTGCAGTCTAAATTTTCTGAAATTTTGAACCAAAGTACTGGAAAATACTGCAAGAAAGAGTTTTTTGTTTATTGATTTCGCATTATTTTCAAAATGGCAAACATTTTCATAGATAAACGCCCCACTTTGTACTTTTGCAATGTGCAATATTTGCAACATTCAAACGTCTTCTCTTCCGAGACCACATGACGGAATAGCATGTTGGTGGTATTGAATAGTCCCTACAAACTGATATTTTTAAAATTTTGAATTTCTCCTTTAATTTTTTTTGGCAATTTTTTTAGAAATTTATTTCCTCCAAGACCACTTGATGGAATCTCCTGAGACGTTTTGTGCTAATACTATGAGATAGTCCCCATACTGATCTTTCTAGAATGTTTTTTTTTTGTATTTTTTTTTGGGGGGGGGGGCAAATCTCTATAGGGGGGGGGGGGGGGGCAAATTTTACAAATTTTGTTGAAGCGGCATTTGCACTTAGTTGGTAATATTTATTCGAATGGAAAAACCAGCTCAGTTGACAAAATTATATCAAAACTATTGAGCATGATCCCCAAAATCGCACACACATGGCTATTTATGCGCTATTTCACCCGAAACAGAAGGCTGAAAGTGGTGTTTACATCAAGATTGACAGGCGCGCAAGTTTATGTTTATGTTTACATTGGAATCAGATCTTTGAGATAGGAATCCCTGACACGTCACACATTCAACCACGGTGGCCAGCCGTTCCGCATTATTGCTGGTAAGAAATCGATATTAGTATGGTTTGGGTCCGTGTCATTATAAAAACACTGGATGCGCCTACGTTCCAACATAGTCATGGTAAAATGTGATAATTCATACATAGAATATTGGTGTATTTTTTGCTGAAAATGCGCAGAATTCGTTTTTTGAACTATCAACAACGCGAAACGAATGGGCACCGTATGTGAGACATCAACACTCACCAAGCTCATGAATATGCAAATATCACGCATGGCCGCATACTAGTCCGTCGAGTGAACCGAGGAAGTGACCGAGGAAATCCTTCGATATTTTAGCTTACAAGACCCGTGTGTGCTGTTCTATTGTCACTATTTTGCAACTGACATGTCTATCAGTTGATAGGACTCAAAATAAGCTTCGGCCCAAAAAATATTCTGGGGAGTGGAAGGAAGTGGAAGAGCCGTTTTAAACTTATATATTGAAAATTGATTTTTTATATTCAAAGTTTAAAGTCGAATATTTCTGAAATTAACAACCAAAATACTCAAGCACCCCGTCCTGGACTTTTAATTTCCAGACGTTTTCTTCTCTGAATCCGCTTGATAGAATCTTTTGAAAGTTTGTGTTTTGCTATTATGGGCTAGTCTCTACAAACGGATCTTCGAATGACATTGAAACCTCAAAACGGTCATGCAGTTTAACATTTTTGGGACTTTGTCAATTTACCACTGTCTTGTGACCTATCTTAGCCCTTATGCTGATTTTTTATGATGTTTTCACTGGAATTAGCTCAAATCACATAATGACAGAATTTCTTCTGGACTAAATTTGTTTTTCAACCTGATGGGAGTGCGCAGACCAGCAATTCAAAGGTAACGAAACTTATACACCTCACAATAATTTCGAGAAAAAAGGTTTCTAAACATATTTATAGAAATGGTCGTTAAAGTCCTAGATTTGTCCTAAATTGACATTCCAAGATCATCAGAAGTCCATTAAGGTCACCACTTAAATATCCATATATATACATATACGACTTCTGTACGAAAGCTAAATATTTATGCTTTATTTTGAAACTTTTGTCTGCTTACCCTGTACAGTTCACATTATGAAGAGAAAAATGGATATAACTTTGGATAGAAAAGTTGGTCAAGAAGTCCAAAGAATGTAAGTATCAATCTATTACCACCAATACAATCAAATTTTGATGATGACAATAACAAACGTAAAATAAAATTTCAAATAGCGAACACTTTTTTGGCTTGAAATGTCTCAAAATACGTAGGGGAGTATATATATATATATGGGGATTCCTATGCATAAATAGGAGAAACAATTATCATACAGATTTTGAGAATATGGACTTTTCAGGTAAAGTGTGCCAAAAGCCCAAACTTGTTAATAACACTTGCCCCAGTGATTCAATAAAACACCCAAAATGTGACATTGAGATATGTCCATCAGGAACATTACAAAACATTTCGGAAAAAAATTGGCGCTGACGGGCACATGACGCCAAATAACGACATATTAGCCTGGTAAGCTGAAAAATAATGTCCCACAATATATTTAATATTGATGATTGTTATTGCGTGATCGCAAAATATCGAAGAGGTATGTCTCAAAATATCGAAATTGAGCCAAATCTTACCAAAAACTTCCGAAAGTTTTATAATGGTAATATTCCTTGAGGGGTGACCGACAACAGTACCTGTTTGGTTTGCCATCATGCTTACTTTGTTGCATTTTTAGGTTGTTGAACCTTGATTTGAAGGCCTCTTCCATTTCTTTGGTTACAGGGGCAGCCCCAGTGACACAATATCTCATACTAGACAGGTCATACTGATCTGCCAGGGGTGACTTTGTCATCGCAACAACAACTGGAGGGGGCAGTCCAACACCTTCAGGCTTAAGACAATAAAACACAAAACTTGAGGATTGGTGATGCTAAATGCACGAAAGGTTGAGCATTGATGACTATGAAGGTAGGACAGGCAAAAGTACACACCCTATATCGCTGAATAGACTCTAGCAGCAGTTGGAAGTCGAACTTCTCCATGAAAATGAAGTTGATCTTGAGAACAGTGAATCCGAAGATACCAGCAAACAAGCCGGCAGAATGGTACATTGGGAACGGGCAAAGGTTACTTTTAATATTAGGCTCTGCCATGTACACTTTGAGCTGACCCAGACACGTTGTGATATTGTGATGTGTGAGCATGACCCCCTTAGGAAGCCCTGAAGTCCCGCTACTGAACACGATACAGCATACGTCATTCTGGATGTCCACTGGTCGGCGGGGTGCGGGGCTCGTATCGGGCCGTCGGTACAAATCAGCTATGCATTCGCAACCTGGTGTTCTGTCCTTTGTGATTATATGAGGCTGCAACAGAGGGATAATGTGTGCACAATCATGTCAGGCAGTGACGAAACAGTTGCTTGAATTTTTATCGTGGTTTACCTTCCCCTCCACAACGGAAAGTGCTGCCTTCAGATTGGCTAACAACCTGGATTCCGTGAAAATCAATGTTGGTTGTAATTCTTTGAGGTAATGTTTCAACTCATCTGTTCAAACAACAAAATCCAACTTTGAGTAGGCACTAAAGCAAAAATATTTGACTGATTAATGGCAATTTTATTCACAGGTAACATGCACCTTTAACATGATGTTACGTATTCAATGAACTCTCATATCTAACTATTTTACAGCAGTATTCCTAAAAATGGTAGATCAACTTTACATGGTGTAGCTGCCGGATTCACAGTGCTCACCACGACCCGACACTGAATACATGCCAAGACAAGGAAAACGAAATCTTCCGAGTTGGAGGCATAAAATGTGATCGTGTCGCCTCGTCCGAGACCTTTCGCAGCAAGACTTTGGGCCAGAGTGTGGGCATTATTCAGGACCTGAGCGGACGTCCACTGCTGTCTCTTTGTAGCATTCGTCTGGGAATGAAAGTTTGGAAATATTGGTGTAATGGAGTAGAGTCTAACTACGTGATTTTTACAGATAGCAGTGGATACTCCCCAGTAGTGCTGTTGCTATCCCACCCTAGCAACGGTGGCATTGTTGGTAAACAGGTTGCTAAAGGAAGGTGGCGCGCATGGCGGTGGATATGCCATGTGATGTCACCACGTGGTTATGATGTAATATGGGGTTGATGATGTAATATATGGTAGATGGTTTTATGACGTCATGGGTGGTCATGGCACATGATCTTTGTACGACTGTGGCATAAGGGTAGCCTCTGCGGCCGCAAAATGCGACCACTAAGTGCGTCAGCAAATGCGGTGACAGATTGTCACCACACCCCAAAGCTGAGCTCGGCTTGAGAACACCATGAACCATAGGTGAACTTGTCGGCCAACTCCCACTGGTTTTTATTTTTGCTCAATCCCTCTGTGTTCCTCTGTGTGGTTCTCATATTATAGATAATATTTTTGCTTTGGTCATGACTTGGTAAAATACACTGAAAATCAATTCTAGTATTTTTAACCAATCGGTTTGCCAATATTATTTCTTTCCCATACTTGCTTATACGAATAGTTCTTTTTATCTCTATCACACAGATCGACATGGATATCGCAAGATACCCACTGCCAGAACCACAAACGTCGATTTTCTGGATGGAAGTACGTGTGTACCTCATGCGAATTGTTTGAGATAACTACTCACTGGGATTGTGTGGTTGAAGAATATACCGAAGTTTTCGATATACCGGTATGTCACTTCACGAGGTAACATTTCAATTTGAAAATATTTCGTTGAACACCTGCTATATTTTGCCCGTTGATGCATATACTTTCGCTTTGAGAATTGTTGATACGACTTGTACACACCTCCCAATCGACTTTCACTTGCGTCTGTGACAATTTACGTCCCGTAGATTACCCCGGTGATTTATTGCTTGGCGGTGGTACCCCCTAGATTACCCCGGTGACTTATTGCTTGGCGGTGGTACCCCCTAGATTACCCACGTGACCTATTGCTCGGTAGTGGTACCCCCTAGATTACCCCCGGTGACCTATTGCTGGGTGGTGGTACCCCCTAGATTACTCCCGTGACCTATTGCTGGGTGGTGGTACCCCCTAGATTACCCACGTGACCTATTGCTGGGAGGTGGTACCCCCTAGATCACCCACATGACCTATTGCTGTGTGGCGGTACCCCCTAAATCACCCACGTGACCTATTGCTGGGTGGTGGTACCCCCTAGATCACCCACGTGACCTATTGCTGGGTGGTGGTACCCCCTAGATTACTCCCGTGACCTATTGCTGGGTGGTGGTACCCCCTAGATTACCCCCGGTGACCTATTGCTGGGTGGTGGTACCCCCTAGATTACTCCCGTGACCTATTGCTGGGTGGTGGTACCCCCTAGATTACTCCCGTGACCTATTGCTGGGTGGTGGTACCCCCTAGATTACCCACGTGACCTATTGCTCGGTAGTGGTACCCCCTAGATTACCCCCCGTGACCTATTGCTGTGTGGTGGTACCCCCTAGATCACCCACATGACCTATTGCTGTGTGGCGGTACCCCCTAAATCACCCACGTGACCTATTGCTGGGTGGTGGTACCCCCTAGATCACCCACGTGACCTATTGCTGGGTGGTGGTACCCCCTAGATTACCCACGTGACCTATTGCTGGGTGGCGGTACCCCCTAGATCACCCACGTGACCTATTGCTGTGTGGTGGTAACCCCTAGATTACCCACGTGACCTATTGCTGGGTGGCGGTACCCCCTAGATCACCCACGTGACCTATTGCTGGGTGGTGGTTCCCCCTAGATTACCCCGGTGACCTATTGCTGGGTTGTTGGTATCCCCTAGATTACCCCCGTGACCTATTGCTGTGTGGTGGTGCCCTCTAAATCACCCACGTGCCCTATTGCTGGGTGGTGGTACCCCCTAGATCACCCACGTGACCTATTGCTGGGTGGTGGTACCCCCTAGATTACCCCCGTGACCTATTGCTGGGTAGTGGTACCCCCTAGATCACCCACGTGACCTATTGCTGGGTGGTGGTACCCCCTAGATTACCCCCCGTGACCTATTGCTGGGTGGTGGTACCCCCTAGATCACCCACGTGACCTATTGCTGGGTGGTGGTACCCCCTAGATCACCCACGTGACCTATTGCTGGGTGGTGGTACCCCCTAGATTACCCCCCGTGACCTATTGCTGGGTGGTGGTACCCCCTAGATCACCCACGTGACCTATTGCTGGGTGGTGGTACCCCCTAGATCACCCACGTGACCTATTGCTGGGTGGTGGTACCCCCTAGATCACCCACGTGACCTATTGCTGAGTAATGGTACCCCCTAGATTACCCCCGTGACCTATTGCTGGGTGGTGGTACCCCCTAGATCACCCACGTGACCTATTGCTGGGTGGTGGTACCCCCTAGATTACCCCCCGTGACCTATTGCTGGGTGGTGGTACCCCCTAGATCACCCACGTGACCTATTGCTGGGTAGTGGTACCCCCTAGATTACCCCCGTGACCTATTGCTGGGTGGTGGTACCCCCTAGATCACCCACGTGACCTATTGCTGGGTGGCGGTACCCCCTAGATCACCCTCGTGACCTATTGCTGGGTGGTGGTGCCCCCTAGATTACCTCCGTGACCTATTGCTGGGTGGTGGTACCCCCTAGATCACCCACGTGACCTATTGCTGTGTGGCGGTACCCCCTAGATCACCCACGTGACCTATTGCTGGGTGGTGGTACCCCCTAGATCACCCACGTGACCTATTGCTGGGTGGTGGTACCCCCTAGATTACCCACGTGACCTATTGCTGGGTAGTGGTACCCCCTAAATCACCCACGTGACCTATTGCTGGGTGGTGGTACCCCCTGAATCACCCACGTGACCTATTGCTGTGTGGCGGTACCCCCTAGATCACCCACGTTACCTATTGCTGGGTGGTGGTACCCCCTAGATTACCCACGTGACCTATTGCTGGGTTGTTGGTACCCCCTAGATCACCCACGTGACCTATTGCTGGGTGGTAGTACCCCCTAGATTACCCCCATGGCCTATTGCTGGGTAGTGGCACCCCCTAGATTACCCCCCGTGACCTATTGCTGGGTAGTGGCACCCCCTAGATTACCCCCCGTGACCTATTGCTGGGTAGTGGTACCCCCTAGATTACCCCGGTGACCTATTGCTGGGTAGTGGTACCCCCTAGATTACTCCCGTGACCTATTGCTGGGTGGTGGTACCCCCTAGATCACCCACGTGACCTATTGCTGGGTAGTGGTACCCCCTAGATCACCCACGTGACCTATTGCTGGGTAGTGGTACCCCCTAGATTACCCACGTGACCTATTGCTGGGTGGTGGTACCCCCTAAATTACCCACGTGACCTATTGCTGGGTGGTGGTACCCCCTAGATCACCCCCGTGACCTATTGCTGGGTGGTGGTACCCCCTAGATCACCCACGTGACCTATTGCTGGGTGGTGGTACCCCCTAGATTACCCCCCGTGACCTATTGCTGGGTAGTGGTACCCCCTAGATCACCCCCGTGACCTATTGCTGTGTGGTGGTACCCCCTAGATCACCCCCGTGACCTATTGCTGGGTGGTGGTACCCCCTAGATTACCCACGTGACCTATTGCTGGGTGGTGGTACCCCCTAGATCACCCACGTGACCTATTGCTGGGTGGTGGTGCCCCCTAGATCACCCACGTGACCTATTGCTGGGTTGTGGTACCCCCTAGATCACCCATGTGACCTATTGCTGGGTGGTGGTACCCCCTAGATTACCCACGTGACCTATTGCTGGGTAGTGGTACCCCCTAGATTACTCCAGTGACCTATTGCTGGGTGGTGGTACCCCCTAGATCACCCACGTGACCTATTGCTGGGTAGTGGTACCCCCTAGATCACCCACGTGACCTATTGCTGTGTGGTGGTAGCCCCTAGATCACCCATGTGACCTATTGCTCGGTAATGGTACCCCCTAGATTACCCCCGTGACCTATTGCTGGGTGGTGGTACCCCCTAGATCACCCATGTGACCTATTGCTGGGTAGTGGTACCCCCTAGATCACCCATGTGACCTATTGCTGGGTAGTGGTACCCCCTAGATTACCCACGTGACCTATTGCTGGGTGGTGGTACCCCCTAGATTACCTGGGTAGTGGTACCCCCTAGTTTACCTCCGTGACCTATTGCTGGGTGGTGGTACCCCCTAGATCACCCATGTGACCTATTGCTGGGTGGTGGTACCCCTAGATTACCCCCGTGACCTATTGCTGGGTGGTGGTACCCCCTAGATCACCCATGTGACCTATTGCTGGGTGGTGGTACCCCCTAGATTACCCCCGTGACCTATTGCTGGGTAGCGGTACCCCCTAGATTACCCACGTGACATACTGCTGGGTGGTGGTACCCCCTAGATCACCCACGTGACCTATTGCTGGGTGATGGTACCCCCTTGATTACCCCCCGTGACCTATTGCTGTGTGGTGGTACCCCCTATATCACCCACGTGACCTATTGCTGGGTGGTGGTACCCCCTAGATCACCCACGTGACCTATTGCTGGGTGGTGGTACCCCCTAGATCACCCACGTGACCTATTGCTGGGTAGCGGTACCCACTAGATTACCCCCGGTGACCTATTGCTGGGTGGTGGTGCCCCCTAGATCACCCACGTGACCTATTGCTGGGTGGTGGTGCCCCCTAGATCACCCACGTGACCTATTGCTGGGTGGTGGTACCCCCTAGATCACCCACGTGACCTATTGCTGGGTGGTGGTACCCCCTAGATTACCCCCCGTGACCTATTGCTGGGTAGTGGTTCCCCCTAGATTACCCCCGTGACCTATTGCTGGGTGGTGGTACCCCCTAGATCACACACGTGACCTATTGCTGGGTAGTGGTACCCCCTAGATTACCTCCGTGACCTATTGCTGGGTGGAGGTACCCCCTAGATTACCCACGTGACCTATTGCTGGGTGGCGGTACCCCCTAGATTACCCCCGTTACCTATTGCTGGGTAGTGGTACCCCCTAGATTACCCCCGTGACCTATTGCTGGGTAGTGGCACCCCCTAGATTACCCCCGTGACCTATTGCTGGGTAGTGGTACCCCCTAGATTACCCCGGTGACCTATTACTGGGTGGTGGTACCCCCTAGATTACCCCCGTGACCTATTGCTGGGTAGTGGCACCCCCTAGATTACCCCCCGTGACCTATTGCCGGGTAGTGGCACCCCCTAGATTACCCCCCGTGACCTATTGCTGGGTAGTGGTACCCCCTAGATTACCCCGGTGACCTATTGCTGGGTAGTGGTTCCCCCTAGATTACCTCCGTGACCTATTGCTGGGTGGTGGTACGCCTTAGATTACCCACGTGACCTATTGCTGGGTGGTGGTACCCCCTAGATTACCCCCGGTGACCTATTGCTGGGTGGTGGTGCCCCCTAGATCACCCACGTGACCTATTGCTGGGTGGTGGTGCCCCCTAGATCACCCACGTGACCTATTGCTGGGTGGTGGTACCCCCTAGATCACCCCCGTGACCTATTGCTGGGTTGTTGGTACCCCCTTGATTACCCCGGTGACCTATTGCTGGGTACTGGTACCCCCTAGATTACCTCCGTGACCTATTGCTGGGTAGTGGTACCCCCTAGATTACCCCCGTGACCTATTGCTGGGTGGTGGTACCCCCTAGATCACCCACGTGACCTATTGCTGGGTAGTGGTACCCCCTAGATTACCCCGGTGACCTATTGCTGGGTGGTGGTACCCCCTAGACTACTCCCGTGACCTATTGCTGGGTAGTGGCACCCCCTAGATTACCCCCGTGACCTATTGCTGGGTAGTGGCACCCCCTAGATTACACCCCGTGACCTATTGCTGGGTAGTGGTACCCCCTAGATTACCCCGGTGACCTATTGCTGGGTAGTGGTACCCCCTAGATTACCCACGTGACCTATTGCTGGGTGGTGGTACCCCCTAGATCACCCACGTGACCTATTGCTGGGTGGTGGTACCCCCTAGATCACCCACGTGACCTATTGCTGGGTAGTGGTACCCCCTAGATTACTCCAGTGACCTATTGCTGGGTGGTGGTATCCCCTAGATCACCCACGTGACCTATTGCTGGGTGGTGGTACCCCCTAGATTATTCCAGTGACCTATTGCTGGGTAGCGGTACCCCCTAGATTACCCCCGTGACCTATTGCTGGGTGGTGGTACCCCCTAGATCACCCACGTGACCTATTGCTGGGTAGCGGTACCCCCTAGATTACCCCCGTGACCTATTGCTGGGTGGTGGTACCCCCTAGATCACCCACGTGACCTATTGCTGGGTAGTGGCACCCCCTAGATTACCCCCCGTGACCTATTGCTGGTAGTGGTACCCCCTATATCACCCATGTGCCCTATTGCTGGGTGGTGGTACCCCCTAGATCACCCATGTGACCTATTGCTGGGTTGTGGTACCCCCTAGATTACTCCCGTGACCTATTGCTGGGTAGTGGTACCCCCTAGATCACCCACGTGACCTATTGCTGGGTGGTGGTACCCCCTAGATCACCCACGTGACCTATTGCTGGGTGGTGGTACCCCCTAGATTACCCCTGTAACCTATTCCTGGGTGGTGGTACCCCCTAGATTACCCCCGTGACCTATTGCTGGGTGGTGGTACCCCCTAGATCACCCACGTGACCTATTGCTGGGTAGTGGTACCCCCTAGATCACCCACGTGACCTATTGCTGGGTAGTGGTACCCCCTAGATTACCCCCGGTGACCTATTGCTGGGTGGTGGTACCCCCTAGATTACTCCCGTGACCTATTGCTGGGTAGTGGTACCCCCTAGATCACCCAGGTGACCTATTGCTGGGTGGTGGTACCCCCTAGATTACCCCCGGTGACCTATTGCTGGGTGGTGGTACCCCCTAGATCACCCCCGTGACCTATTGCTGGGTAGTGGTACCCCCTAGATTACCCCCCGGTGACCTATTGCTGGGTGGTGGTGCCCCCTAGATCACCCACGTGACCTATTGCTGGGTGGTGGTACCCCCTAGATCACCCACGTGACCTATTGCTGGGTGGTGGTACCCCCTAGATCACCCACGTGACCTATTGCTGGGTGGTGGTACCCCCTAGATTACCCCCCGTGACCTATTGCTGGGTGGTGGTACCCCCTAGATCACCCATGTGACCTATTGCTGGGTGGTGGTACCCCCTAGATTACCCCCCGTGACCTATTGCTGGGTAGTGGTTCCCCCTAGATTACCCCCGTGACCTATTGCTCGGTGGTGATTCCCCCTAGATCACCCACGTGACCTATTGCTGGGTGGTGGTACCCCCTAGATCACCCACGTGACCTATTGCTGGGTTGTTGGTACCCCCTAGATTACCCCGGTGACCTATTGCTGGGTGGTGGTACCCCCTAGATCACCCATGTGACCTATTGCTGGGTGGTGGTACCCCCTAGATTACCCCGGTGACCTATTGCTGGGTAGTGGTACCCCCTAGATTACCCCCGGTGACCTATTGCTGGGTAGTGGTACCCCCTAGATTACCCACGTGACCTATTGCTGGGAGGTGGTACCCCCTAGATCACCCACGTGACCTATTGCTGTGTAGTGGTACCCCCTAGATTACCCCCGTGACCTATTGCTGGGTAGTGGTACCCCCTAGATTACCCCCGGTGACCTATTGCTGGGTAGTGGTACCCCCTAGATTACCAGCGGTGACCTATTGCTGGGTGGTGGTGCCCCCTAGATCACCCACGTGACCTATTGCTGGGTTGTTGGTACCCCCTAGATTACCCCGGTGACCTATTGCTGGGTAGTGGTACCCCCTAGATCACCCACGTGACCTATTGCTGGGTGGTGGTACCCCCTAGATCACCCACGTGACCTATTGCTGGGTTGTTGGTACCCCCTAGATTAACCCCCGTGACCTATTGCTGGGTAGTGGTACCCCCTAGATTACCCCGGTGACCTATTGCTGGGTAGTGGTACCCCCTAGATTACCCCGGTGACCTATTGCTGGGTGGTGGTGCCCCCTAGATCACCCACGTGACCTATTGCTGTGTAGTGGTACCCCCTAGATTACCCCCGGTGACCTATTGCTGGGTAGTGGTACCCCCTAGATTACCCACGTGACCTATTGCTGGGAGGTGGTACCCCCTAGATCACCCACGTGACCTATTGCTGTGTAGTGGTACCCCCTAGATTACCCCCGTGACCTATTGCTGGGTAGTGGTACCCCCTAGATTACCCCCGGTGACCTATTGCTGGGTAGTGGTACCCCCTAGATTACCAGCGGTGACCTATTGCTGGGTGGTGGTGCCCCCTAGATCACCCAGGTGACCTATTGCTGGGTGGTGGTACCCCCTAGATCACCCACGTGACCTATTGCTGGGTGGTGGTACCCCCTAGATCACCCCCGTGACCTATTGCTGGGTTGTTGGTACCCCCTTGATTACCCCGGTGACCTATTGCTGGGTAGTGGTACCCCCTAGATTACCTCCGTGACCTATTGCTGGGTAGTGGTACCCCCTAGATCACCTCCGTGACCTATTGCTGTGTGGTGGTACCCCCTAGATCACCCACGTGACCTATTGCTGGGTGGTGGTACCCCCTAGATCACCCACGTGACCTATTGCTGGGTGGTGGTGCCCCCTAGATCACCCACGTGACCTATTGCTGGGTGGTGGTACCCCCTAGATCACCCACGTGACCTATTGCTGGGTTGTTGGTACCCCCTTGATTACCCCCGGTGACCTATTGCTGGGTAGTGGTACCCCCTAGATTACCTCCGTGACCTATTGCTGGGTAGTGGTACCCCCTAGATTACCCCCGTGACCTATTGCTGGGTGGTGGTACCCCCTAGATCACCCACGTGACCTATTGCTGGGTAGTGGTACCCCCTAGATTACCCCGGTGACCTATTGCTGGGTGGTGGTACCCCCTAGATCACCCACGTGACCTATTGCTGGGTAGTGGTACCCCCTAGATTACCCCCGTGACCTATTGCTGGGTAGTGGTACCCCCTAGATTACCCCCGTGACCTATTGCTGGGTAGTGGCACCCCCTAGATTACCCCGGTGACCTATTGCTGGGTAGTGGTACCCCCTAGATTACCCCTCGTGACCTATTGCTGGGTGGTGGTACCCCCTAGATCACCCCCGTGACCTATTGCTGGGTTGTTGGTACCCCCTTGATTACCCCGGTGACCTATTGCTGGGTAGTGGTACCCCCTAGATTACCTCCGTGACCTATTGCTGGGTAGTGGTACCCCTTAGATTACCCCCGTGACCTATTGCTGGGTGGTGGTACCCCCTAGATCACCCACATGACCTATTGCTGGGTAGTGGTACCCCCTAGATTACCCCGGTGACCTATTGCTGGGTGGTGGTACCCCCTAGATCACCCACGTGACCTATTGCTGGGTAGTGGTACCCCCTAGATTACCCCCGTGACCTATTGCTGGGTAGTGGTACCCCCTAGATTACCCCCGTGACCTATTGCTGGGTAGTGGCACCCCCTAGATTACCCCCGTGACCTATTTCTGGGTAGTGGCACCCCCTAGATTACACCCCGTGACCTATTGCTGGGTAGTGGTACCCCCTAGATTACCCACGTGACCTATTGCTGTGTGGTGGTACCCCCTAGATCACCCACGTGACCTATTGCTGGGTGGTGGTACCCCCTAGATTACCCCCGTGACCTATTGCTGGGTAGTGGCACCCCCTAGATTACCCCCGTGACCTATTGCTGGGTAGTGGCACCCCCTAGATTACACCCCGTGACCTATTGCTGGGTAGTGGTACCCCCTAGATTACCCACGTGACCTATTGCTGGGTGGTGGTACCCCCTAGATCACCCACGTGACCTATTGCTGGGTAGTGGTACCCCCTAGATTACCCCGGTGACCTATTGCTGGGTAGTGGTACCCCCTAGATTACTCCCGTGACCTATTGCTGGGTAGTGGTACCCCCTAGATTACCCACTTGACCTATTGCTGGGTGGTGGTACCCCCTAGATCACCCACGTGACCTATTGCTGGGTAGTGGTACCCCCTAGATCACCCATGTGACCTATTGCCGGGTGGTGGTACCCCCTAGATTACCCCGGTGACCTATTGCTGGGTAGTGGTACCCCCTAGATTACCTCCGTGACCTATTGCTGGGTGGTGGTACCCCCTAGATCACCCACGTGACCTATTGCTGGGTTGTTGGTACCCCCTAGATTACCCCGGTGACCTATTGCTGGGTAGCGATACCCCCTAGATTACCTCCGTGACCTATTGCTGGGTAGTGTTACCCCCTAGATCACCCACGTGACCTATTGCTGGGTGGTGGTACCCCCTAGATTACTCCAGTGACCTATTGCTGGGTAGTGGTACCCCCTAGATCACCCATGTGACCTATTGCTGGGTGGTGGTACCCCCTAGATTACTCCCGTGACCTATTGCTGGGTGGTGGTACCCCCTAGATCACCCCCGTGACCTATTGCTGGGTGGTGGTACCCCCTAGATCACCCACGTGACCTATTGCTGGGAGGTGGTACCCCCTAGATCACCCACGTGACCTATTGCTGGGTGGTGGTACCCCCTAGATCACCCATGTGACCTATTGCTGGGTGGTGGTACCCCCTAGATTACCCCGGTGACCTATTGCTGGGTGGTGGTGCCCCCTAGATCACCCACGTGACCTATTGCTGGGTAGTGGTACCCCCTAGATTACCCCCGTGACCTATTGCTGGGTGGTGGTACCCCCTAGATCACCCATGTGACCTATTGCTGGGTGGTGGTACCCCCTAGATTACCCCCGTGACCTATTGCTGGGTGGTGGTACCCCCTAGATTACCCCCGTGACCTATTGCTGGGTGGTGGTACCCCCTAGATCACCCCCGTGACCTATTGCTGGGTGGTGGTACCCCCTAGATTACTCCCGTGACCTATTGCTGGGTGGTGGTACCCCCTAGATTACTCCCGTGACCTATTGCTGGGTGGTGGTACCCCCTAGATTACTCCCGTGACCTATTGCTGGGTGGTGGCACCCCCTAGATTACCCCCGGTGACCTATTGCTGTGTGGTGGTACCCCCTAGATTACCCCGGTGACCTATTGCTGGGTGGTGGTGCCCCCTAGATCACCCATGTGACCTATTACTGGGTGGTGGTACCCCCTAGATCACCCCCGTGACCTATTGCTGGGTGGTGGTACCCCCTAGATCACCCACGTGACCTATTGCTGGGTGGTGGTACCCCCTAGATCACCCATGTGACCTATTGCTGGGTGGTGGTACCCCCTAGATTACTCCCGTGACCTATTGCTGGGTGGTGGCACCCCCTAGATTACCCCCGGTGACCTATTGCTGTGTGGTGGTACCCCCTAGATCACCCACGTGACCTATTGCTGGGTGGTGGTACCCCCTAGATCACCCACGTGACCTATTGCTGGGTGGCGGTACCCCCTAGATTACCCCCCGTGACCTATTGCTGGGTAGTGGCACCCCCTAGATTACCCCCCGTGACCTATTGCTGGGTAGTGGCACCCCCTAGATTACCCCCCGTGACCTATTGCTGGGTAGTGGTACCCAGGACGTTACGCACAGATTCATCAGGAAAAAAACAGCATATATTCCTGTTTAACCAGGTAAAATGTACACTACTTATATGGCCAATGAACACCAACTTTCACCAAATGTCAAATGATCAGTGAATCCAGGAATACCGTATGACTAAAACCCGATATCTTCGTAAAGGGCTCTCCATTGTGGCCTGTGACCAGTGGTTTAACCCTGATTGAAAACTTGAAGTGAATAGAGTTCGGAATATAACCGATTGTCACTTACCAGATCGATTATGTCACCGTTTTCTCTCAGGTGTCTGTAGATATACTCATCCAGGGGTTCGTCAGATTCCAGATGTTCCCCTGATCCGCCCGTCAGTATCCTCGCCATTGTCAGCCTTCAAACCACGGGGTATTGACGATATATACAGCCCATCGATCGAACCCATTCAGACCGTATATTCGTCAGATCCGATTGTTCGTTCACCTATGATCTTTGTACTTTTTGACATAATACATTCTGTGTGGTTATCTCTGGCATAACATCCAATGTACACTATTATTATAATCTGATAATGTAGTACAGATGTACAACCCGGTCTCGAGTGTCAAGAAGAGTAATAGACCTATGATTATCCTCGTACATGATATAGATGTATTGAAATGAGCATTTAGCTTGAAATGGCTAAGTACACCAGAAGTAGATTTGCTGCGTGCCAGTTTGCAAGTCAGTTTTACAAGGAGGTATTTTTTTCCAGGGATATCACTGGGTGAAGCTCGAAAAACTGTTTTTTGACGAATTCAAATTGTGTTGCTCTTCTTCCTTCATGGTTCATGAAAATGGTATTTGAGCATATGTATACGAGACCAGAATAGTTTAAGAATTGTCGTGTGACCGGGGCATACCATCAATAGGTGGAGACATATACAATATCTAGCTCTATATTACACGTTGATCCATCAAATAATTGCATGAAGTAGGCCTAAATATCATATCAGTTGGAGCAGCTGAAAATGTGTATGGCTACTGTTTTTCCCGACTTTTCGAATTCGGGGTGATAGGAGCCCAAGCACAATGAATAGAAAATGATTGAACTGAGTAAGGCAACTTTTTCAGAAATCTAAAATAAACAAATTAAATTATATTTTTCTATTTTAATGCTATAGGTGGTATGTATAGTATAGAATTTTCCAATTGCCTTGGCGAGTGTGTATACTCGATGTAAATGGTATACTATTATCAGGCTTCATTCGAATTTGCTATACACAGGTAAAACCAGAAAGGGGCTTTACATGTAGGTGATTGTTCCTTGTATGGCGTGGTTATTACATTACCTAATGGGCTAATTCAGTATAAAACCAAAAGCATTTTACACTAAGCTGATATATCAAGAAGGAATAAAGATGTGCAGGTTGTGTAAACACCAGCTCATTAACGTTTGTGTTCTCTATCAACCAAAAATTTCTAAATCGTTTTGACTTGAGTTAGACTTTAACATAATTTTCCCAAACATAGTTTGGAACCAGGCATAGATTGCTTCCACAATAAATTTTCCATTAGTAATTATTCAAACAATGAAGAGTAAGATAAGCATTCCACACCATTTTGGACAAAGTATACATTCGTTCATTTGTTTTTCAAAACCAAATTCGAAACTTATGTGAGGATTCAGTATGATATATCGGGCCGTGGGCCTTTGTAAAATAATATGGAATATATTGTTCAAGGTCCCAAGAATCACTATGATAGTGAGATTTTGACTTACTTTGGAACGTTTCAGTCCGTCTACAATGGGCCATGGTCAGGTAATGATGTTTTTGTTGTTGTTTTTCTGTGAATCGGCTCAGCCACGGGCGGAAGAATACGACTTACATCACAGGTATCATGTCTGAAAGCACACCAAGTCATCAAAAAAGCAGAACAACAGCTAAATGAGTTGCTGGCAACATGTAAACAAAACCTGTCGGCCATCTTGAATAATGACATATGGGCGGAAGTACCTGCGTCTGCGCACCAACAGAGCACACGTGCGCAAAACTAGGTCATATCCTGTAACACGAAATGTCAATAAACAAAAGCACGTGGCTATATGTAATCATGCTGGTACGATAGACTGTGAGGGCCGTGTCCAGTTAACGTTAGGTATTATGTGAAGTGTACCTAATGGGCTATTTATGACATGAATTGCAGAAATGTTGGTTGAAATTTACTCACTGACACAGCTTTGTGAAGATTGTCTTCCAAACAGCTCCAGATGGGTCTGGTGGTAAACACCGGCGATAAGTAATATTCAACGAGCTATAGCAAAAAATTGAATCTGTCGATCCCATATGAAATACCATTTTTTTGTCAGACATATTGGTGAACTATTATCACATATTACGGTTAAGCCTCAAGTATCGCAGGGAATGATGTGTGCGTCATGGAGTAAGACAGCTTTAGCATTGGCTTAAATTGGATGTTTTTTTGTGTGTTATGCCCAACACACCTCCGACATCATCATTGCCGGGGCCCCCCAGGGCCGCGGCTTACTGGAGTAACATTGAAAATTTTTGCCGGAAACTGGTATTATCGCCCAGAATCTGGTATTATCGTTCGGAAGTTCGATGGGTCGAATTAAACCCGTACATTTTTTTTCTTGCTTCAAATGCCAGCATTTCTATCGCCATTCGATAGATGGGGACACTGTACGGATAAAATTCATGCACGACTATTTTACTCGTTCATGATCATCACCTGTTCAACACTTGATATGGCACGTAACCAATATTCGATATTGGAACACATCAATACTTTCACATATGCTTACTGTTAATACACCCCTTCATGACATCAATTACTCAAATTGAAACATTGGGAGATTAATTTGTTTTAGATCTATTCGCTTTACCAATATAGTCTAAAGGGTTGATGTAACATTTTGGAATGTAATAGAAGCATGCCCCAAAACACCAAGACTTAGAATGCGTCAAACTTTGTAGGATCAACACCTTACTGAATTAGTAAATTGCTCAATTTTCATACTATGAAATTATTATTTATTTATTTTAATTCGATCCTCCAAAATGGGGAAACCCATATAAATACATACGTTGACAACATCAACCAACAGCGTATAGACTAGATCTTGGTCTACTTTTTCCAACATTAATATGTTATTATGCAGAGCATAGAGACGCAGCGAGTGGAAATGCAGATTTCTTGTATATCTCTATACACGTATTATAGTCGTATTAATTATTATCATGTTAATGGGCATATATGTGTGCCGGAGTATTACTGTATCTACCTGTATATGATATAAATACACTGCAATGATGCTGATAGATCTAGGCCTAGAAGATTGCCAAAAAATATTGACTAATACTTGCAAGCGGTTGAATAAAAAAAACTGTCTGAATCAGGCTCATGGACAGTCAGTGGGCCTAGATCTATGTGTGTAACAATAAAACTAAAAAAAAAACTTTCATCATAACCAATTGTTGTTATTGTATCTACATATTCAGAAGGCTCCTTTTCCACTCGCTGCGTCCCTATGGTCTGCATAATAACATATTAATATGAAGGTGTGTTAAATGCTTTGAACATCCCAAAATGTAGACGAATTTAGGACACATGGCTCGCATGCAGAATTGCAGATAGTCAACTCACTGATTCAGCAGCACTGTAACCTCAATTAAGACGCGGTGAGAACGAACGGGTTGATAGCTGTAACCTCAAGATGCAACAGTTACTATAGGAGATTAAATGGGAGTCAAATTACTCAAGACTTCTGACATGAGGTTTGATAGGTAAGAAAGGTAACCCATTATGGGAGATATTTGTCCCTCTAGATAATCAATATAAGGATTGAGTTTATGAGTAACACAAAATCATAAATGCAGAAATTTCATCATGACCACTGTTATTTCTGAACCTGACAACTCACTATAAGGAACTACCTGGGAATAGATATTGCCCAAGACTAACTGTATGAGATTCAATGGATATTATGTAACTAGAATTTCATGAGCGAAATGCACTTAAAACGGTAATTACAGCTGTATCACATAATGAAGTTCTTTAGTTGATTTTTAAAAAAATAAAATTTTCATATCCGTTTTTATAGGAAACTAACTTCTGTGAACTGTGATAATCAACGATAGGAATATATCAGTAACACAAAGTGATGAAGGCAGATACAGACAACCCCATACTTGTTGTGTTGTGAATAAACTTTCCAACAAAAAACTTTCTTTCATAACCAATTGTCATATTTATATCCAACCACTAACTATAGAGGAATAACTGAGATCAAAATTGCCCTGGAGATTCATCTGATGACCTGCCTATTCAAGACAACAGATCAAGAGAATAGATCTATTCGAGCCAACAATATGCCTATGTAGTGTCAAGCACCACATACCCACACAGGAAAATTAAGAACGAATGAAATTATGAGCAATGGCAGTGCTGTGGATCACACCAAACAGTGATTTTACTGCACAATATTGTGGAAACAACGCCTACTGGATGACTATTCAATTTGAAGGTGTGAAAGTGTGGGTCACACTGAACATACCTCTGCATAACATTGAATCTGTAAAATCGTGGTTATAGCATATTATTATTTCATTAATATCATGTATACAATGGACAAATTTTATCGTCATTATTATTTGTTACTATTACATATTGCATGTATCAAACAGAATAATTTCACTCTGATATATTCATCACTCGTCAATATATCAGAGTGGTTGAATCATGTGTAGAGATACACAATTATGTCAGTAAAATTTTGACAGCGCATATCTTTTTGTTGTTATCCATGTTATCGGTCTGGCTTCCTATTCTGACAATAAAATTGAGTGAAATACTGACCGGAGTCTTTTTTATTTGATCAACAAAGAACACGGTTTCGTGTACAATAACCTATACTGAACAAAATAATATAAACGAAAAAATAAGCCTATTTGACATGGGGAGGTTATATTTTGTCCAGCATGTTCACTGTACAACTCGGCATGAATGGAATTACTTATAATGTAATGGGTGTTTAATTTTCTTCCCTATACTAGAATAACTGTGTGTATGTCAGGCTCCAGTCTTTTGTGGATATCAAAAAGTTTCTGATGCATTCAAATAAATATGTTAACATATGGAAAATACCTATAGCCGTGGTAAGGAACTCCGTAAAGATGAATCCGTTATCATCCTACCCGCTGACAAAGGCCGAGCGACTGTATGTATGCTAAACAATAATAAATACAAGGACAAAATCAAAAGCCTGCTATCTGACACCAACACACAACACCAGCTCAAGCAAATCAAGATCTGACTAATAAATTAGAACAAACTAACTGGAATCCTGAGACGATGGAAGAGAGAGGGAATCATCACGGGACAGGCTTTACTGGCAGATATACCCCAGTTCCGAGGAACCACCCAGAACTGTACAGTATCACGAAAGTCCACAAGGAGGGCACCCCACTCCAACTAATCAATACCTGGTTGTGGTAGTATAACATTCAATACTGCCAAGTACTTCGCCACCATCCTCAACCACACTGAACACATCGTTCAAAATAGCCAAGAGAAGAGACTGGAGATACTTCCCGGATGCAAACTGGTATCTTACAATGTCACAGCCCTCTTCGCGAGCGTGCCAATAGACATCAGGCCCACGACATCATCCGAACGAAGCTAGATGATGGCCCAACATTACATTCATGTACCGAGTTGTCTGTAGCACACAGAAAACCACGTAAACTTAGGAGTTTGGGAGAAGTTAGGAGATTTGCCAGTGCTAGTTGTACTTCCATGAACGCAGTATAATATTGGAGGTCCAGGTGGATGTGAGCAGCATTGTTTATTCCATTTTGATATATCATTTATAAATCATATTTTGATGTGAGATTATTAATTATTTTGAGTCAGTATATTTGCTCGAGTTCAGTATATTGTGGTTTTAGATTTATTATTGGTAGTTAAAATTCGACAGAAACTTTGAAGTCAGCTGTGTGTTTGGCATATACTGAAGTGAGTTTGTGTACTTTTCGACTTTGTGTATTTTATCACAATATTTGGAAGTTTTATTTCTATTTTTTAGAACTAGTTCATGGTATTTTATTTGGTTTTATTGGATATATTAGACATCTGACAATCGGTGTATTTTGTCTCATATGACATTTAGTCACTGGCGAGATTTTGATGTTATTGTAGAAATGTGTAGCATATTTTATTGATGCAGTGAAGACTGAATACATGTATTAGCAGATTTAGCTATCAGGACTGTATCAGCTTTGGAGTGTAGTTACTTGATTCCGTATTTTTCATTGTGTTAATAAAAAGATTCGATTCTTGTGTTTCTAACAAACAGTAGTTTAGTGTCTTCCACACACACGCACACCAGAAAAATCCGCCAACGAACTGCTTGGTCGCCACAACTTCGGTGTTAGAAGTGGGATCTTCCAACATCTGAGAGGATCCGGTGATACGAGCCCAGCAGCTACGTCTGGTGTGTCGTGCGTGTTTCATTTTTTTTCTCTGAATGGTGAATTTGACGGAGTAATGTCGGGAGATCATGCAAGGAGATGTGAGTTGACTAGAACATCAAGTGAGGAGGAGATACACCGTATTAGTGAATTAGTGAAATCCATATTAGTGAATAAAGTCCCGGGAGCCACAACACTATGCCGATGAAGTCTCTCAGATCAGCAACATCACAGGTGTGGAGCCCATGGTTCGGGGAGAAGAGCCATTCGCCCTTACCTCATTCCATCTGGCCGCACATTATTTTGTTTTGAACAGAGGTGTTGCTGAATTCTTGTAGGTTATCGTTAAAATGATCAATGAAAAATTCTTGATTTATTTTTTTATTGAATTTATTCAGGAACAATACATACATGCATGTTCATCATATCATATTAAGGATAATAACAGTCATAAAACTTTGTATAGCTCTGAGCTTTGGGGTAGAAGTCTGTCAGACTGTACACCTCAATCGTGCTATGAACACTTTACGTGTGGTAGATCTGATATTATGATAAATGAGGCACCCCACAGCTCATCATAAATAGTTAGACTTCACGAACATAACATACATCTCAATGTAGAAATGACACGAATATTTACATACTGGTACCTACAAATATGAGTACAGATGAACAAAAAAAAAGGAAGAAGAAGAAAGCATAGCACCAAGAATGAATCTTACCGGTATATCATCAGAATTGCACAGAGTATTGATTTTCCGAAATATAACTTGTTACACTGATCTTCAACTCTATTGTCAAAACATGTTCGTAAAAATGTTGCCGAATACACATTTTCTTATGGACTATAATACGAAATCAAGTTACATCTTGAAAGGTTTTTTTTCGATAATGCATATTTTCACGATTCAACAGCAACAACACGTATACACATCACAAAGGTACATAGGGAGAATCTTATGCATTTTGAGCAAAATGCTGCCAAAGACAACTCAGGGTATTATCCCATGAATGTTTTGGTAAATATTCAGGAGAATTCATCAATTCTCCCTGATTAGCCAACGGATCATAGTATAAGGTCAAAACAATATAATTCTCAGTTATGTTATCATCAGTAATCTTATCTGGTATCATTCTATCCAATTAAATCAGATGGTATACGGTGGTATTTCATGTATTCATACAACGGACTAGACTTCGGTCGGGTTCAGAGGCACGTCCATGCATAGTTGAAGCAGTCAATGACATCAATAGCAGTTGGATACAACAATATACACATAGCTAAACTACAATTGGTATAGATGTCCTCGATTTTATTGCTTTCACGAAGAAAAGCTTGTACATGGCTAGAATTTTAGACGGCGGCTCAGCTGAGCATGTGCTCACAAATGAACGACTCGATGACTTCCTTTTCAAATATATGGAGGAAGGTGGCGAGAGAATATTTCTGGTGAGTTTTACGTTGATTGCCTTCTAACGAAACGCTCAATAGATACATCACTCCTGGAAAACCCAACACTTTTGTGAATTCAAAATATATGTGTTTCGGGGAGCAGTATGCCTTTCTATGTGACTCTCTGATCATACGTATATACGTTCACAGACAAACGCTACATCTGGCCAGCAGTACACTTTTCGTCAAGTCCTGGACATAACCAAGCGGCTGGCCAGAGGACTGCAATCAAAGGGATTTAGTAAAGGTGACACCATAACTATGTATGGATTCAACTCCGAGCAGTTCGTCTTTGTCATTCTGGCTTGTGTCCACGCTGGGATTGTTGTCAACACTATCAACCCGGCTGCTACTGTTTGTGAGTATGGTGGACTTGTACGCTCAGATATTTTAATTAGTATCGAATATTTGAACACAAGTATGAAGTTACTCTGCATTCTATTTGTTTATTATTTTGTTTTATTTCAGACGAGCTGAAACATTACTTCCGTGAGGCGCATCCAAGTCTGATTTATACTCATGGAGAACTTCTGAAAAACGTTGAGTCTGCGCTCAATGTTCTCAATCATAAGGTAGTTTAGTTTAGTTTGGTTTATTTATTTCATATTGACAAAGCTACAGAAAAGGCAGCACAATGACCAGCACTATTTGTGTATTCATACGCCGATGACGAACAATGAAACATTATCTGACATCTGATCAATATTTTTGTACAAATTCCAAGAGAAATTTGTTCCCGTGAGTTGCTACCACAAAAAAAAATCACAAATTAATATCAACACTGTCAACTCAACCTATCCTGCAAATGTTGCATTTTCTTCCCGTCAGCCTTTCATATTCACAAGAACGAAATCAGAAAACTACAACCAAGTCTCAGACCTTTGCACTTTGCATGACGTGGACAAAATACGACGCCACCAACAAGACGTCAGAAATGACGTGGCCTTCGTGCTGTTCAGTAGCGGCACGACTGGCCTGCCGAAGGGCGTCATGCTGACACAATACGGGGTCACAGGGCACCTCATCCTGCGGAAGATGTATGCATCAGAACCTGCTATAACTAGAACTCTCTCCATATTCCCCATGTACCATGCCGGAGGCTTGTTTTCTGCTGTATTGGTTGCAATCAACTGTGTCCAAAATTACATATTCTTCGAGAAATTCAACTTCGAGAATATGCTGGCCGGTATACAACAGTACAAGGTACTCGATTAATAACCATTTTCGCGAGCTAGCATTATAACAAATATTATTGTGCGTTAATCAAAGTTTAACACGCCCTGTTATCATATGAACAACATGATCAATATGTATTTTTCTAACTATTATTGCATTTTGTGCAAACATTTGATCAGGTGAACACACCATATCGGCCGAACGAACTTTCTATTTTCATTAGAGTGTTTAACAAAGTATTGCTGATGAACGCATCTTTTGCAGCCCCAATGTCTGACTGTACCACCGCCTGTACTGGTAATGTTAGCCAAGTCTCCATTGGTCGATAAATATGACGTCAGCAGTATTAAATATGGCCACACTGGGGCCGCCCCAGTCAAGCGGGAGACGGAACAGGCATTCAGAAAAAGATTCAACTTCCCCAAGACCCAACAAGGCAAGTACACGTAGTTGTAAATGTGATTTTGGCAATAGCTTTCATCAGTATTGATATAGAACCCATGTTTGATCTGTATTCAGAGATGGATAATTGACAGTTTATTTTCGTCACGACATGATACATTTTTGGTCGTACCATGACACACGTGATAATGACTTGTTCTAGGTTACGGATTGACTGAGTCATCTTCTGGAGTGATATGGACTCGGTACAACAGCTCATCAGAGTCCAACGGGTCTTGTGGGAAACCTGGCATTGGGCTGGCGGTCAAAGTAGGTAACAGCTTTGTATTCTTTGTCAACGAAAAAGTTCAGAAGACACACGATGGAGCTTCACAAAACTACAACTTGTCCTCAGATCATTAATCCTGATTCTGTGATACTCGGCCCCAATACAAGGGGGGAGATACTGCTCAGAACCCCGTGTGTCATGAAGGGTTACTTAAACAAACCAGAAGCCACCAGAGAGACAATCGATCGTGAGGGTTGGCTGCATACTGGTGAGTCAAAGTTGGTGCACTGATGGACATGTCATAGACGGTCATTATCCAGCTGCTTTAAATAGATACTTCTTTTCAAGCGACATTGGGTATTACGACGATAACGGTTATCTGTTCATTGTTGATCGTCTCAAGGAGCTGATAAAGTACAAAGGAAACCAGGTGACGTGCAACTAACAACAACATCAGCATCTGTAACCAATTATTATGGTATTATGCAATGAACCATCACCAAACGTAAGTAGTTGAAATCAGGCGTTCCGATTAGAGTGATCATTCCCTGCCACATGTGGCACCCAGGTCATATTATGTGACAAATAGCCAGGACAACTCGACAAATATACCAGGAGTTATCAATCACCGAACCGGTACTACAACACCAATAACAAACATAATATTGGGTATTGTTGACTCCCGAGTTGACTATTGTTTGTAGGTGGCGCCAGCAGAGCTGGAGGCGCTATTACTAGAACACCCGGAAGTGGCTGATGTGGGAGTTGTTGGAGTACCAGACGATGTGGCCGGGGAACTTCCTAGGGCTTATGTAGTCAGGCAGCAAGGGTCGAACATCACAGCTGAAGAAATTCACAACTTTGTCAACTGTAAGACATATTCACAGTCGTTTTCCTCTGTCATTTGTTATATTGAGCAATCGGGAGTTAACGTTGCCATATATTATTCCTCTAACGATCTGTATTTCAGCCCACGTGTCCTATTACAAACAGTTGCGAGGTGGAGCTGTGTTCGTGGACAGTATTCCCAAACTTCCCAGTGGCAAGATATTGA
This sequence comes from Terebella lapidaria, assembly GCA_949152475.1. Classification (NCBI taxonomy): domain Eukaryota; kingdom Metazoa; phylum Annelida; class Polychaeta; order Terebellida; family Terebellidae; genus Terebella; species Terebella lapidaria. Next base: position 33,231,202 of record OX424564.1, on the reverse strand, counting down.
GGCGTCAGCTTAGGGAACTTGTCAAAACTAACAGCAAATTGTAGACGGTTGACAATTTCTCTATTCATAGTTCACACGGGATTTGTGTTTTTTGTCAGCACAATCTGACGTAATGATAACGTTTTGTAAAAGAGAACGAAATGAAATATTATCAGTCTCACTGAGTAATAATTTTGATGATTAATTCTAAATTTACATTATGTAAGTCAAAATAAATTGAGAACATTCAAACATGTCAAAAGATTTATTCATTCTCCATGAGTCATATTTTTTCATAATCAATTATCGAACAACCGAGCACATTCATATATAGTAATTCGGTAAATAAAAGAATTTCTGTTTCATAACCCAATCAACTATGAGATTTCTCAGCCATGAAGAAACCCCATCTCTGGTCGCCTTGTCTGCATCGGACCAATTTGTCCTTCCAACCGTTCACAATATCATCGTAGTCTCGCTGACTAAACTCCTAAAGTTGTGAGAATTATTGTCGTTAGTACATAGTACACACCAAGCTGCAACAAACGTGTCATTCTGGGTAACCATCAGCTCTCACCTGGATGAATTTGTCTTTTTCCGCCTCCGTTCTGGAAAGTTCATTTTTCAGTGACGTCACAAAGAGGTCAGTCCTATCTTCGGCCACGACTTTCTGGAACCCGACCTTCTTCAAAACCTACAAGATATGCCCGAATATCAAACTATAATGGTGAATGGATGAAGAAGGTGTATCTTATGTTCCTCAAGAAGCATGCACATTGTTGGCAAAATATCATAGCTTTTCACTGTTAGCCAAACATCCGACCAACACGTTCGGATATTGTCTGACCTTGCCATATTCCCTGGGCGAGAGTAGTGAGTAATTCCTCTGTTTGACATACTCCGTGAACTGTTCTGTGTGTTCGACATCACTACAGCAGTAGTCACTGATCAGGAGCTTGCCGCCCGGTCTCAGCCACCGCTATACGTGAAAATAACCACGGCCAATCAGATATTAGTTTATCATTTTACAGGTCGGCCTGAGATGGCATTCACCCTCGGGGCGAACATAGTTTCGACAATCTTCGTAAACAAATATTCCCAACTTGAGAACTCGAACGATGGTTTCACAAGCTCATGACTTCATCCATTCTGCCAGCTGTATTGACCGCACAGTTCGTATGCTGGCGCCATGAGGTTGTGAACTCATGGTTCAATTTTTCAAGTTGGGAATATTCAGTGATGAAATCATTGATCGATTGTCTTCTCGGTATATAGATAAGGTCTGGAAGATACAGCTGTGAAAGATTTTGATTTATTAGTTGGAAAGGTGTCCAGACAATGTTCATCCCGATGGAGAATGACAGAATGAAAGCCATCTCAGACTCTCCCTGTCGCTCAGGCTGCATGTCGGCTACCTTTTATCAAGTTTGGTTGATTATTGAAAAACGTCTGCAGTCGAAAATAAAATTACACTTCGGGAATTCTATTTTTGAACAGCCTTAAGATTTCTTAATTTTCGTCAGTAAACACCATATATACGGTAATAAAACACCGCGGTGATGGGTCGCCGACCCGTAGTTATGCGGTGAACGTGTAACAATCATGTTGGGACTTGCTGCGTGTTACAGCTCTCCAAATATCAATGATATTCATATATCAGGACGTGCATATGGGTTTACCTACCAAGAATCTTGTAAAGAGTGCCTCCTTGTCAGGTATGTGAAGGATGGTGTCTCGACTGTACACGACATCGAATGAAGCCTCGGGGAAGTCGTGCTTGGTGGCGTCTGCTACCATGAACTTCACCTACACACGCGTGGAATAGTAATGGTATGCGCTGCATGCACCAATTGTTGCGTTACGGATACTCTATATAATAACAGTTACGGTTTAATGTCTCAGTTTGGGAGTAAGTAGTCCTTCATCAAAATGCTTACTAGTATACTGCTCTGATACCTTGGGAGTATTGGATTTACAGTAGATTCCATACCTTGGCGGTATTGGATTTCTTGATTTTCTCCCAGGCCAGTTGCGTCATGTTGTATGACAAGTCAATACCAAGAATTTCAACTCCAAACTTCTGTAGTGCAAAGTCGAGTTATGGTTCATAAAAAATAGATTCAAGCAGTTTACTGAACGTCATAAATCCAGTTGCCCTATCTAATAACAAATTGGTATATTCGATCCCAGGCCTCACTTCAGCCATGTAGAAAGCAGATCCACCAATCCCCGAACCAACATCCAGCACCTTCTGACCCCGCTTCAAGTTCAACCTGGCCACGAAGTCTTCAGTCGTGTCTTTGCCGCCCGTGCTGACAAAATTCTCACCAAATATCTTCTCATAGCGAAGAATGCCAGTGACAGAGTATTGTTTCTGGTCCAAGAACTCTTGGATTGTTTTGTAGTTTTCGGTGTAATCCGTGGTCAAATGGATCTTTTTCAGAAGCCAACATATCTGGTTGTAGTTTGCCTTGAACTGAAGCGAGGAATATCGAACGTTCGCTTTTGTTCCACATTTGTGACAAGTTTCGTGGATCCAAATGAACTCCAATGGTTCGATATTGAGATTAATTTAACTTGCTCTGTATATGGGTCATGTAAAACCTTAAAATATCTAAATACTATAAGCCCAATGTACCTCAACATAAGTGTCTAGATTTTTAGACATTATCATCTCGTATCCCCAGCTGCCAGACTGGTGCTCCGGGGTGGGTATAGTCGCCATGGTCACGGCTGCTGTATAATACAGAGGCTCGCGGTACTTGGTCGGGTTGTTCCTTCGGGAAGTGTCTCCTGTTGAAAACATTGATATGATGAAGAGGGTGTTCTTAACTTGGCGGCAAATTGCTGCAACACAGAGAAGTTCACAATTGTACTGATTCCTGACCAGATTTATGAAAGCATGACTCTCTGAAGAATATGAAGCCGCCTTCTCTAAGCCACTTCAGCGCCTTATTGAAGAACTCTCGCAGTTCGTCATCAGTGAAATACATCAACAACCAGTTCGTGAATATGATGTCGACACTGGAATGCGGTACGAAACCAAGTAAAGTTGAAAAATGTGTGACCTAACTGTTCTGGACACTGATTTCGAATGCAAACGTGGTTTTGCGATTTTTTTCACACACTTCCACCTGAAGTACAAATCAACCTCACCTTCCCTCTGGTATGTGCAGTTTTGTGGCATCAGCCACGAGATAGTTGACGTTGTCTCTTTCTTTGTTCGCTTCTTTGTTCTTGGATATGAAACTTTCCATGAAATCAACAGCAGTGATGCTCCGACATATCTCGGCTATTGTGCCTGTGAACCTTCTGCAAGGGGAATTGATGGATCGGGTTATCAAAACTGCATGTCCATTCAATATTTCATTGATCCAATTGATTTTTGTATTCGTTCACGTGTACACGTCTCGAAGAAAGTATACCCAATGCCTGCGCCGAGTTCCAGCACGTCCTTGCCGCTGACGTCGGGTAGCAGTGAGAGGACCTCGGGCACTTCATGCTGTGTCAGCACCGAGGCATTGCTGTCCAGCATCATCTCCTCGTGGGAGGCGTGCTTCGAGTGCTCCAGCCAATACTCCGTCATCGACTGACGCTCGTCTGGTTGGGTCGTACAACATAACAGTGTATTATCTTAATTGGTAAAAGCATTGTATCACCAAAAATTGATTTTTAAATGGATTTTTTCTTCGAACAGAGTCCCACAAATCATAAGTTAGGGCGTGTTTATGCTTAGTCAGTGCACATCGTTTGTCTCCCTGAGATCGCAAAAAAGACACCAGGAGTTCACGTGGTGTTTGTTTCCGCTTGACTATGGGAATCTTATTGACCTTGGGAAGTATGCGTATCGGTGATTGGGAAATTAAATGCGAATTTCAAGTTTTCCTTGATCCAAAAATTGCTCATACATAGCTCCTTATTCCGAATCATTTTCCCCAGCCCACAAAAATTCTCCACTTTAGATTATACTAATGATGGTTACTTGTTTACCCGTCGTTGTCACATATTGATCAGTACAGATGTAAATACCACAAGCATTGTGTGTACATGTGTCTAGAGGCATGAGCTGAACTCTTCGTGGTTATCTTCTAAAATACAGAAGTCCAGTCATCAGCAATATTCGTGAACACGTACTGGCAAGGACTCCAAACATGGAAATAAAACTTAAATAGCATTTTCTCAAAAAATACTTTTCATACTTTTCCACCTGTGCAGTCAGTTGTGTCTTATCTTACAGTCCAATATACCACAGATTATGCTCGGATCTCATATACATTATATATCAGATAGGTCAATAACTTGATCTGACTAATTGTATGTGGTGCAGCAACACATTGTGATACGGTGTGTTTGTTGGTTTGAGCTGAACGTCGAACATAATAATTATTTGATCGTGTGGGGTGTTTTCTACACAAACACGCTGATTTCAAGAGATTGCACCGCCATAAAGGTGTCAATTGCACAAGATCGTTTTTCTTGTGAAAGTTTTCCAATTCATGCGATAGTGGTCTGAAATTTTCCCAGGCGAAGATTGCCAAATTAAAACGCAGTGCCATTTAGCATCGCCCAAATCAACGACTTTTAGGAATAAGAGTTTAAGGGAAAACATAATGTGCTTAATTATTCAATTCCATTTGTGCACAATACTATTCCTATTACAAATAGTTTGTGCACGTTTTGCTTAGTCAATCTTTTCTCGAAAAAAAAAACAATTCTTTTTCACCTCTAAAAAATACAATATCACAATAAAGAATGCAAATAAATGCAACTTACCTCTTGCGCCAGGCATCTTAGTTTAGATTTTCTATAAATCTGTAAAAATCGCTTTTTCCCCAAAAAAATGCGATACGCGTTAGTTAAATTTCATCAGACAATATTAATAGTTACTCCACTAACTGTGTTCTGGTGACTTTTTAATGCTGACAACCAAGTCTCACATGCCATTTTATACGAGGGCAGGTATAGTCTACCTATTCCCTCTGTGGGGGGATCTGCCACGTCATTTCTAACGCGTGTTTGTATCGTTATTTGAGAGAAATACTAGAACCAACGATGCCGATAATTGTTGCACTAATTTGTAGCTCACCGAATGTGGCCAGGTTCGGTCTCCAGTTAACTCGTGTCCGATGGTCAAAGTGTGAGAATGACCCGCGCATCTTGAATAATACGATAATTTCTTTAATGCAACCCTTTATAATTAATGACAGTTAAGATTCGATTTTAATATACGTGTGTGTCACAAAACACTTGCATGTTTTGTTTTTTCGTACAGTGCCGGACGGAAATTCACCTAACTGAACTTTGAATCAATTTAATTGTTATTATAAACTTGTGACAAACACATTATGATAATTTCATCACTTTTTGCAACAAAATAGTAAAACATCGTCCATTCTGGGGGATATTAATTTATAACGCAATTTGAATGCCGTGCTAATTTCCCCATTATATGAAATCATGTTGATCTGGTAGGCCACAGTAATGCGCGCCTGGAACATGCATCCACTGAATGTATTTCTCTTATCAGTTGCTCTTGAAGCCCAGACAACTGACAGGGTCCATATATATCAGCTGTTGAGCCAGGGTAAGGCATTTATCTGTTTGTGATATCGTTTATCGCTAGGCCTGCTGCCTTATCGTACGAGTCACAAACAAAGCTTTACGTCTAATTCCTGGCCTAGGTTTGCACCTAGGGGATACCAGGGTTATGACGTCACACTTGTGGGTCACACACTGTATCGTCTGCGCATGACAAGGATGAACAATGTTAAAAGTATGTTCTCTCTGTGAATTTCAGACTCTTTGGCATTTATTAAATTATGCATGGATGAAGATAGATGAATTCATTTTAAGTTCGAAATTTATCGATTTTATCGTGAAATATTCCTAATTATATTTTGAAAGCAATTACTGAATGATATCCATAAAAACATAGAACAGAAAACAAAGATTTTGCATGCCCCAGGGGATACCACGTCAAATTATCAGGTGATTTTGTTTCACGTGTGTTGTTCATGATTATACATTGCAAGCAGCGTGTCGCAAACCATGGAAAGATATTGTGTGTATCATCAGATGGGTTCAATGACCTTTCATAGTCAAGGCAAATAACAGTTTGAATTGTAGATATACATTGTACATGTACACCTGCTTATTGAACTCGTGAGTAACCAAGAATGATATTTATATACATACAAATATTTTTTTTGTATAGCCAGAAACTAAAATGAGAAATTTTATCGTTAATATTAATTTTATCCTCGCAACAATAAAAACATAGTAACAAGGGTGCTGTATTTTACCAGCATACATGCTATTGAGCTATAATACTAAAGAAGTTTGAGGTCAAGTTCAAGGTCATCTACAGATCCACCATATATAATGCATATGATTGCCTATACGGCCGCAATGAAACTATAACATCTATTTATTACCATATTGTCTGCAGAGGCCAGTTGACATAGTTCACGTCAAATCGAATGTGACTTTGAGATTCATCACTCAAGGTCATCAGATGTCAAAGTTCAAGGTAACAAAAAGATCCATCATATATGACATCCTATATGTTCATAATACAAATGTGAGAACCATATATACATGTACCAGCGTTTTGTCGGCAGAAGAAAATTCACATATTTTAGGTCAAATGTTTTAGGTCAAATTTGAGATTTACAAATCAAGGTCCTCTGAGCTCAACCTCGAAGCCACCAAAAAGACCCAACATATATGACTTCCAATATGCTCACAGTACAAAGCTGAGCAATATCCACGACCGTTTTTGTTTGCAGAGGCCTATCTACACATTTCAACATAAATGTGACCTTAAGACTTGAGGCCAAGTTCAAAGACACCAAAAAATCCATCGCACATGACTTCCTATATGCTCATAGTACATTCCCAAGCTCGATCACGAATGACTAATGACTTCACATGCCAACTTACGCTTTTCAGCTCACACATCCTACATGCTCACAATACATTCCTAAGCTCTATATACAAGATTAGTGTCTGCACAGGTCAATTTACAGGTTTCATTTAAGACGTGACCTTGAGACTTAACACTCGAGGTCATTCGATCTTAATTTTGAGATCACCAAAAGATTCACTATATATCATCCTATATGCTCATAACACAAACCTAAACTCTATTCACATGGGTCCCCCCCCCAGAGGCCAATTTGTGCATTTTTGGCCTGGTTTGGGCCTATTATGAAAACTTCGAGCAATTACCATCATCATACATGATACAAATGGCCTGGAGCGGCATGCTCGTACACAAACAGAAAAAAGTTATGTCGCCAATTCTGAGAAAAATAATTTTCAAGTTTGAAATTGTGTCAAATTTACCAGAAAACGATTAAATAAGGGGAAAAAAGTAAAATAAAATAAAGCATCTTTAGACATTGACCCAGAGTGTGTTCTGACAAATTTATAGGGAAAATCATGATATCAAAAGAATATTACTGACATGGACGGACGACGGACAAATGACCACGACAATAGCCTATCGACCCAAATAGGACGGTAAGCTTACAAGACACTATAGACGACCCACCTGCCGGAATGCTCAAGGTCAAGATCAAATGTGAGTGTGAAGGTCATATTCTACAATGCAAAACTATGTCTCTGCGGTGATTGCTTCCAAACATATGCGCAATATGTATTAAAACCTAAACATCGGTCGGGGAAAATGTGTTCAATCAAAAGTTGATATACATTGATTACATCAATATTGAGGTGAAATTGAACACTGGCTTTGTCACTGACTATATTATGTTACTACAAGTAAGTGTTGTCATAGACACATCAATTACATCACAACAGCTGTAAGGATCTCACTGAAAGTTCAATGCATGTTGAGGGAATATCCATCCATAGGGCACAGAAGGGAGCCTGTGAATCTGAATATAACAGTATTTTTGGCGAAATGATAATCTCTATATTTCTGTCTATAATAAATACTCTCTATGACTATTTGTCACATTGACGTCACACTACGATAGGATCAACAAATCTCTGACGTACAGCCGAATAGAATCCGATATGTTTGAAGAGATTAGGTTGTACCAAGTACATCGTCAACTCCTTTCTTTTCAGTACAAAATCGTCTATGGCGTGGTCCTTGCTGTACAAACCCTGGCAAAACGTATTGTTCAAGTATGACGTCAGCTCGGGGATGACGGAGCGAGGGTACAAGAGCGCGGGAGTGCAACAGTTAGGCGCTTCTTGGAGCCGATACAGACTCGGGGAGTAAACACGTCGTAGATCTAGCATGTGTTGTCGTCCGACGCTTGCAAGGCACATCGCGACGTACAAGAATGAGATAGTCCATGATGATAGACAGTTTGTTTTCTTGTGTCTGTTGTGTCTGTTGAATACACTAAACAACAGAGTGAACGTGGTTGCCATGGCAGCTGCTGGCAGAATCAGTTCTAATAATTCCTTAACACCCGAGAGGTATCCGATTAACCGCTCTGGGCGGTAAAGTTTGACAAAAGCGGTCTTTCTTTTAGTACTCCATGACCATGCATTTTGAATTGAAGTGTGGTCGAATTCAGAGGTGAAATGCTCTCTCAAAATCCTCGCAACAACAAGCAGAAAATCAACTTCTGCGACGGCATCGTCTTCAATCATGACTACGTAAGCAGGTTTGCCGTGGTGCAGAGATTGATCCAGACAAAAAGTGTAGTCTTCAAGTTCTTTTTGTTTGCGGTTGGTGGCGACAGAATACTGCTCGGACCAGCGGGAGAATGAGATGTCTGCGAGACGAGACAGCGTGTGGAATTCCACATGGCCATTTGGGTCTTCATCAACATTGCACAGAGCGAGGTTGACCTCAAGGTTGTCAGTTCTATTAGGGGAGTGTACTAGCTTGTGGAGACGGGAGAACGTCTGAGATAGGTATCCGAGCATCTCACTCTGGGACCCTTTCCTACCTGTTGTTACTATGGTAACTGTGACATCGATACCAGCGTGTGCAAATCGCTGTTGCTGTGTGTGTTTCATGATAAATGTCGATGCGTTTATCTGAGATGAGATGTACTCCTGTGCGCGTTCCAACTCTCTGGCGTTGACTTCACTCTGTCGTCGCAAACGCTCGTCTAAACTTCGCATCCAGTCAAAGTTGTACAGGGAATACTTAATGTCGTGGCAAAGCAGAGGCAGAATTATGCAAAATGTCATCGCAAATAAAGTCAATGGAAGTTGATAGAACGGACATCGTAGACATCTGCGAATTGGGACTGACATGCTGATCTCCACGGAATTTATCCGGCTCATATATCTCTCAGTTTAATGCTTGTTTTTGAAGGCCATGAATTGTTACATGTATACGCTACTCACATCCGTTCAAACTGCCGTCGAAATCCCGAGGTTACCTGATTTATGGTACGACGCCTCTGTAGCTCTGACGCTGGCTAAACTCGTCCATCGATTACATCCCGGTACACTTGCATCGGTGTACCCATAGCAACCACTTCGTTCAGTCAATTGAAATTCGTACAAACTGTACTGTGGCCATTTCAGACTCCTGTTTAACTTCCTTTCTAGATACCCTGATGATTACAATCAATACGAGTTTAACTACGCAAGTATCGTAACATCAAAATCTGCACGCAGATAGAAAGGCTGTCCTATTTATCACTCCAGGCGTGCCAACTACTATATAGTGTGTACCGCTTCCTACTTTTCGATGGAACCAAACGCTGATCCAGAATCGATCCAGATTCCGGAGTACGGCATATACCACGCAGAGCTAGGATACTCGAGTACTCGATGCCGAATATGTTTCTCGTGCCATTGTTGAACATGGCGTGCCGAGCGTTATGATAACAGCACGCGGAGTTTAGCACACGCCCCTACACTTCGTGTGCATGTAACAGCAAGAATTTAGTCATCAAGTGTCCCAGTGAATTCACGAAATGTCGAATTTCGAAAGAGAAAAAAAAAACAGAAAGAAGAAATTGCAACAAGCATATTTTACCATAACCACACATCTTCTTTCAAAATTACATGTGGTGCTCTGTATTCATACTGATTCTTTGTATTAATGGAATTGTTTTTAACGTCGGATTCACAGAACATCAACATGATCTCTTCGGGTCTGGTATTATTGGCGATGATTGATAGCCTATATCATGACTATGGCACTCTGAGTAGATACAATCAAGTATACGAGCTCCAGTGAGGGACCCGATCAGACGGGCTAAAATGTGAAATTGTTTTGATTGCTTTCGGACTCTCGATTTTAACGATCATCAATATGACATTGCGCATTTGAAAACAGAAAATTTGAATGAAAGATCACCAACAATGTAGAATTATGGGTAACATTAACCCCAAAATACCTCTATCGAGGTTCATGATTGAATCAAAGGAATCAACAATCAAAGGAATTTCACATTTTAGCCCATCTGAGTGCCCCATTCACTAGAACTTGTCCTCAAACATACAATAATATTCATCAATTTAGTATTATGTCCACAGTGACCACCATCTGTTTTAGAGCACATAACTTTCAAACTGACGGAGCACCACGCTGGGACCTTCCCGCTTCATCATAATTAGTTCCTTGATTGATTATTTGAAACTTAATTCCTTGTCAACGTTACTCCCTATAGTATTCCTCACGTGACCACTGACCAAGTCTATTTTGACATATCGCCCCCTGCCAGGAATTAGTCTTCCGTACTATACGGATATAGCGCATTTATACGGTTCCGTACAGAAGCGCATAAATTTAGGACATGGAACAATATTAATTCGCCCTGGCAATATAGGCCGAGGCGCGGATCTACCATATGGCGTTTCGGGCGTGCGCCCCGCCCGCCCCCCCCCCCCCCCTCAATCCCCCCCACCCCAGTGGGGGTCAATCATATCATAACTCAGTGACTAAAATATATCCAGAATTGATCATACAACGGCATAAAATAATGCGTCGGAAATGTGCTGAAATTTATCATTTGTGTCACTTATCATTTCTTATTTTCCATATTGTGGTCTAGTCAAAGAGTTAAATACTAGTATTCTGCAGCTTGGCAAGGATTTTATTCAACCCGTGATTTGGCATGCGATCAGCACATAGTCACATGTCACCAAAAATACCCCGTTCAACTCGTTTTTGCAACCAAACAGTGACTTTCCTTGTGACTTTCCGAAGGAAAGTCACTATTGGTGAAAGATTTCCCCCAAGGAACTTAGGAAAGTCACTGTTTGGTTGCAAAAATAAGTCGAACGGGGTATTTTTGGTAACATGTGACTGGATCAACACGCGTCTAAATTGAAACCTCTCTGTAGCCTATTATGCAGAGGGCATTCTTCCAAACCTTCCGCCGTTGACGCCTCCGGACGTCGAACTCCCATTTCCAAGTTATTTATTTTAAATCAAGATCAACTATAATAATCCGCCGCAAAAGAGAAAAGATTAGTTGGGCGAAATTATTCGCCCAGGAGTTATTTGTTTGGACAAAATAGAAATCTGAAACTTTTACTTTGGTTCTGGCGGATTGGATGGGGGGGGTGTGGTCGGTAAAAATATTTTTTTAAAACTGAAATTTTTGATTTTTTAAATGCAAAAAAAAAATCCTGCTTTCGCTGAACTTTTATCTGAAAACCGACTTGAAAGTTCGGATTCATTCATCACAGAGTTTCAGAAATATCTCTTTCAAGTATTTCTCATAGTTTGCAGTTCTATGGGACAGCTCTCATGACAACCACTGATAATTAGTGATTTTCACATGAACACTAAATCCCAAGTTCAAATATATTTCATTCCTGGCTTAAATAATATTTCCCAGTTTCAATATTTAATACAGAGTTTTAGATATCCAAATCTCACTTTCAATACTGAGTAAATAATTATTAAGTTATATCCTAAATATGACTATTAAATGTCCCATATGCATGAGCTTCTCTATTTGGTAATATATTACACTCCGTGGCTGTAATTATAATACGAATATTAAACCCGGCAGCGAATTTGAACACTGTTATTTGTGCAAGATTTATTCAACACTTTCAGTTTCTGTCAATATCGATGATCAGTGATCACCAAGAATTTCGATTTTTCACATTTACACGTCACGTTTTTCGTTTGAACTATTTCGCCATCGGAACCAACTGCTCGCGAATGAACTAACCGTTTCTACTAATTTCCAAATTCTGCTGGGCGACTGCACAGCGACAGTTTGAAGTCCCTCACTTCGGCAATTAGCGGGGTCAAGTTTGCATCCCTTGTCAGCGAATCAGCGTAGTTAGCGAAAGCATTTGGTCCACAAAGAAAATGCATGAAATTCTCCGTCAAACCGTTCTTTACGACTCGCTTCTGGAAATCTTCTTCCTCCTCTCGTCGCATTTCCTCTTCCGGTGGAAGCGTGACGTCACCGCGCAGCACTGCACATGCGTATCTCGCCTGCAGGTCGGACGCAGAGAAATGCGGGACACGCTTGATGTAGTTGATGAACATCAGCGAAGGACGCTCTATGTGAAACATGTGGCGATACAGCGAAGTGATCCGGTCATTGTTGATTTGCAGTTTGCATTCCGGGGCGAGAAATGGGAGGTGGAACAAGTAGCCAGTGGCAAAGAAAATAACATCAACCTCCCTGCATTCCCCGTTGTCGAGAATAACTCCGTTAGGAAGAATCCTCTCGATGGCGCCAACCATCTCGACTCCTTTGATGCTGGTGAACTTAAAGTACGTGGACTTCCTACACGACACGTACATCTGAAAATTACAATACGAAACGTTCTCCTCATCAGTTCCAACAAATGAATCAAATATCTACATCAGAAGCCAGATTCTGACTTTTTCACTAATATAATTCACATCCATCACTCAAGTAGCTACTCATCACGAGTTACCCATGCATTGGTAGTAGATATCTAGCAGGATCCATAGAATGTATATCTAGAGTTAGTTTTGACATGTGAGCTAGTACCTTGGAGGCGACATTTTGCAGGTCACAGACGATCTCCCAGGCGGAGAAGGACGCGCCGACCACCATGGCCCGGAGGCCCTGGAAGCGGCCAGGTTCGCGGTAGTCCTTGGAGTGAATGACGGGTCCCTTGAAGTCGCCCAGACCTGGCAGAGCTGGGGTATACGGCAGGCTCTGAACCCTGGACGGGAAGGGTGATCCAGGGACCAGCGGAGGAATCACATATAATATTAGCATCAGATGACAAAAACGTGGAATAAAATTGTGTCATAACAGGTGACTGTTGTGGTCGCAACCAGTTGTCACAGAACATCGTTCAAACCACTCAAGTGATGTTCGTTATATAGGCTAAAAAAGAACAACATTTTGATAACAATCATTTATTTTTATTACATAAAAATACATGTAGCCTATACAGGTATGGTAATCAGGGTTGCATCAGTAACATATCAAAATAATCTGTAAATTAATGATTTGTGTTAATTCACTGCTAGACACCACATTTAGCCAGAGCTGTTGACACCCGTACCCGTTACAGATAATGACGGCGTCGAAGGTTTCCGTGGCGACACTGCCTGACTCCGTGTCCTGCGTGGTAACCAGCCACGTGTCACCCCCCGGGGAGGGGCAAGGCTTGATACACGTCACCAAGCGACCGAACTGAGCGAAGGACGAAACAGCTACATGTAGGATGACGGTGGTATTGTCATATACGAAGGCAGTTTTTGGAGAGGAGTCTGAGAGTATTTTCGGTTTGTATTAAATGGTTTATACGTGTATATTTTTCCACCAAAATATTATTGTGTTTCATCATTACATGATCTTGCAATAATTGCTCATTGTTTGAGAACTACTGATAAAATCGAAGGCATCCCGACAGTTTATAGACATTCGCAAGTGTCTATCGACACTATGCTATATTGTTTTAGATCTACAGGATATGTAAACACAAACCTTTATGTACTGTTTCAGTTTGAAGTGGTTGGCGTACTCTTCCAGGTAATCTCGGACTTTCTGGAAGGGCATGAACTTTGGAAGGTCCGAGGAAAACTTGAAGTCCGGAAAAGCCATTACATCCCTGGGGATATTCGTGCTGAAGTAGTCGATGCAATATAATGAACTAATGAATGGATTTTAAGGCACTCTCAGACCATTTCTGTCTGAGATCGCAATCACGATGGTTTGATCTCGCCTCTGGCAGTTCATCATATAACCTTAATCAGAGCATAATCAGATAATAGATGGGGAACCAGCAATTGAACCCATCACTTCATCAGATTATCGTCATTATAGTGATGAAATGAAACGTGTGTGTGTGTGAAGAAAGTTAAAACAATCGAAACAAATCTCTAGGCCTACATTAAAAATCGTCGTGATTCCATTAGGTTCGAATAGTCCGAGCTAGCATAGAATGGGAACTCACATGAGTGACTTGTACATGTTGTTGGGTACGGGAAGGCCGAACTTGTCGGTTCCGACCTCATCCGAGTAGTTCCAGAGACCTCCGACCTCCAACCTCCGCTCGAAGGCCGTCGGAGCGATAGTGTCTGCACTCTCCGCCAGATGGCGCAGCGTGACAATCCCCGCCACTCCCGCCCCGATCACGGCCACTCGCTTCTTAGACATACCTATGTGATATACAGATCCCTATATATAGAGCATGTACACGTACGATATGTTGTTGTCTTTTCACGTTCATGCTAATATTGCATTATTATGCTCTGGTGTCCTATCTTGTTCTGTAGAAACATTCCCTCCACACCCATCAACCCATACGGGAAATGGCATCTCACGTGTTCGAGTTGTATGAAACACACTCTTGTAACACCCAGTAGATCATTTATGCATATAATATAGGCCTATAGCGAATTGTGACATCGCGATACAGTGTACATCTGTCACTTGTCAAGTCAAGTTCAACACACAACCTCAAATGATTTTTGGCCATAACTTTGTTTAGGATCGACGGATCAATTTGAAATTTTATATGTTTCCATTTAGCATAAAACCACTTTTAAAACCATCTTCTATCTTGAAAACTTGAAAAGATGGCCAAAAATCAGTTCAAGGTTTTTGTGTTGAACTTGACTTTACAAATGACACATATATGTATCGCTATGCATAAACACTAAATGAGTCCTATGAGAGTGCGTTACATACCAACAGAACATGTGAGAAGCAATTTTCCCGTATGGGTTTCTGGCTATATAATATTTATATTCAAACCAAGAACTTCTCATACTTCTACGCTTACAGCAAACTCAAACATTGGTCTTGCACTTATGAAACTTGCTTCACGGGTAAAAATACGTTCAAAATGATTATTCATTGGACACGAGACCAAACCTATGCACAAGATGTACCAATAAAATTGTATAGTATCTGCACTCTACAAAAGCTACAAACATAGATTGTCAAATGCTGGAAGGAAAAATGTATTTCACAATCTTCAATGACAATATATGCACGTCGCTCTCTGCATATTCATTTTTTTTAATATCTTGAATATTCATGAGCCATGAGTGGAGCTCGTGTGGGCTGCACTGTGTTTTGGTAGGCCTACGTCACACGTGTGATTGTTATTACAAACTAGGACAGGGCAATCAGCAAATACTTGTATATTCTCCAGTTTCACATCGAAGTTTTATTAAATACATCATATACGTTGACCAATACTAAATTGAATAAAATTATGAGTCATATCAACACAATAAGACGTATATCGGCACACGTGCGGTCTGTTTATACTGTACACATAGGCCTAGATATCTCATCATGTATCTCATTACCCTGGTCACTTACTGTATTTGTGGGTGTAGCTAGAGCTGTCAGACTCCGTCTTGATGTTATATTCAGCCTAATAGTACGTTGTGATCAAGGTTCACCAATATCGAGCCGGTGTTGTGACCCTGTTCTTTGCCTATTTACAATGATGCATGTAGATGGACAGTTATATCTGACGTTGTATTTGGTTTTACATGCATGCTCTCCGAACGAGGAAGCGACAGTCAACTTTCTGGACGACTGGTCGACCGTTACGAGACCACAATCAGGTCGTGGCCCAAAGAGAAAGCGTTCTTTCTCAGTTACAACTGGCTACACCTTATATACAGACCTGTGCCCCCTCTTACTCGCCTCCTATCCGACGCACGTTGTGTGATGTAATCACGTCCTTTCCACGACGTTCTACTGCGCCGTCATGCTGACTTCCATTTCGCTCACGTAGTGCACGTCGTCTTACCGTCTACCACGTCAACTGATAACGTGCTGTGTCTGAGGTCAAGAGCGGCACACTTTGCTTCTTGTGCGTGTACCGTGTATGAAACACATGTTTGGACCAACCTTTCTGAAGATGACATTGTGAATTTACAACTTATTGAATGTAGTGACATAACATAACATAAACTAGCTATTAAAGTAGCCCGCTCCAAACAGTAAGGTAACGAAGGGTCAAAATTTAAAAGTTATTTCTTGAATATGATCCCTTCGAAATGACCTATTTTATAGAGTAACTGATCAGCATCCTAATACTGGAACGAAAATAGGGGGGGTCACCGTACTGGTTTCTTCGACATATTCGATCAAATTCTCCAACATATGCCTAAAATGACATATTTTTTTTGGCATTTTTGCACATTCTTTGTCCATATTCACATTTTGCATCATGTTTTCCCTGCGAAAAGGATGCTGATGAGTTACTCCAAAAATATGCCATTTTGAAGCTCTGGATTATGTTGATACAGTCATTCATTTTTGAAAACTCTTTTGACCCCTCCTTACCTCTCTGTTTGGAGCGGACGACCTTAAACTAAAATGCACCTGTTTCCATTTCCCAGGGCCTAATGGTAACAAATTGGTGATATTTCACACATCAATTTGAAGTAAAAAAAAATGTTGATGATTTATCATGAAGAATGTAACCGGGTATATTTATATGAGAAAGAGAAGCATATAGACCTAGTGTTGCATAGTAGCCGTTATAAGAGTAAGAAATCAATGCCTACTCTGATGAAAGTCATCTACCACACGTGTTGTGAATACTTGTTGATTAACCTGACATACCAGCCCCCCCCCCCCGACCCCTTCTAGTGAGCAGTAGGTGACATGTATTGTTTTCAAAACATCACATACAACGATGGTTTGGTGTTTGGTAAATAGGGGCACAAATATTTCGTTTGTATTTTCATTGAGTAATACGTGCGTACAGAAGTCATTGAATGCGTACACTGGCGAAAATTATCAATTTACTGGCAAATCCAAAATTTCGTCCGAAAACTTCATTAGAGCCTATACATTAAAGCATTGTTCGTTTTTTTCATCGCATTGTGCTGATAATGGTTAATATAGTGAGAAATTTGGTTTTCTTCTCCCGAACGAAGAAAAATATACTAGTCATATGCACTCGATTTGATGTCCATTTCTCATTGATTTCGTTGTGAGTTTTTGATGGAGATCGTTTGAGTTTGTTGACATTACCGCGATTCTCGGTGTTTTGTATCCCTTGATGCATTTGCGATTTCAGCTTCGCATATGTTCGAGTGTAAACACTGATAATCTAGGTCAGGTCAAAGTTCTAATCTAAAGGTAATCTAGTCCTGAGTGGCGCACAAAACGAAAGAAAAGCGGCTGCTATTGCTGTCACATGTTTGATTCATCCATTTGATCAACCATAATTTGTTTTGTAGCGATTTTTTCTGAGACCACAAGCATATTGTAGTTGATTGATTTGGAACAAATAGTTTTTCTGCCTATATCACTTTAAAGTAGATTTATGAGAACGATTTTGTTCACGCGATACATAATGAAATGTTAGTCATTTTTAACTTGTTTCCAGGAAGGAAATATTAATATTCTGTAATTACTTTTGTTTGAAACAAGTAACTGGACAGTAATTGCAGCACATGTATCATGTGCACATGTATCATTATTCACAACCCATTCAATATGGTCAGAGCAAATTATTAGGTTTCGTTCACTCGAAATAATGTGTAGGCGTTTCTAATAGTTCAGACTGGTGGCGTCTCTTTATTGAACTGCTTTTGGTTTCTAATCACAGAACAACTCCATGAATTTCGGACGAGGTATTGGTAAGCATTGTTTACTCCAACAGGTAGCATCAATTTGTATATACTTTACTATTTCTGCAAAATGTTCCGCTTGCTTCATTTTGCCCAGGCCAGAGCTGTTCCACTTATTCAAAGTCAACGTGGAGGCCCACATGTTCGAAATAAGCATCAAGTTTTTCCTGGATGAACTGGTTTTGTTCTTCACTGAAATAATTCTTCCAATCACCAACTTGTCCCTTCCGCAAGAACTCCGACTTCGTTTGATCAAAGAGAGCGACTTGAGTCTGGTTTGTACTTGGGTTGGACTTCATCGCGTTGAAGTTGGTCGCCTCGGCGATGTTCGAAATTTGCTCTTCCGAGAGCTTCTTGCCGATAAACGTCGCGACTTTCTCGATGACTTTCGCGAGATCTCTCGTCATTTCCTCGTAAGACACAAAACACAGATTGTCGAGACCTTTCAGACTCCACCAGTCGGTGTTCCACTCAAAGTAGTCACCGTAGATCAAGTCTCCTTTCTTCACCATCTCGAAGAACTCATCCCACGAACCCGGGAAATTTATGGCTTTATTCATCCTGTAGAAATGATAGTAGGACACCAGGTTGTCTTTAGGGTTGCGCGTGACGACCACAATCTTAACGGACCCTTGTCGAATTTGGTCTACGTAGTAGGACGGTCGTAGGTGCGTGAACATGAGTTTCGGGCCCCTCTCTGCCATTAGAACTTGAAGGTTAGGTCTGTTTCCTGGAAATGCTTGCTCCACGAACAGAACTCGCTCCCTCATCGGTCGTTGACGAGCCTCCCATAGATCTGCTCCATTCTGGATCAAATACAGGATTTCCTGCATCCAGGTTGTGCCTTAGAACGATAGGCACCCAAAATAATGACATACGTGCATATTATACAGTCGTATCTTGAAACTAAATAAAAACTTACACCAATCGCTGCGAGTACATTTCGAAAAAAAAAATTGTTCTTCATTACCAACCGTTCATAAAGTTGAACTACACTCACCAGATTTGGGATAAGAGGCGACGAGGACATCTCCGTCCAGGAACTTGAGCTGTCTGCAGCCGTCGATGACGTCAGACGGGAAGCCCAGTAAGCTGTAAACGACTCCGTCCGTGTGCACATAGTGGCCCCCAGCCTTCCACGCTCGGTTGTCTTCAGCAATGTCCGTCATCTCTCGGAAATATTGGAGGGAATTGCGGAGACTTATTCCTAACCAGTGGGATCGAATAGTGTGAACTTTGCCCTGTTGGATGAAGTCAACTGATGTCTTCTCTCCACTGAAAGACACTGATAAATGACGCTACATCAAAGGTTCCCAATCGACTCACAATTTTACAAGCTACTGGCGCATAATTATGTATGTACCTTTCTGCTTAAGGTGGACGTTTGACATCATGCGGGTCACAGGCAGCCGGTCATGAGAAGAGGGATTATTCAAATCGTTCATTTTGAAAATATGTCCTGTATATCATAAGATCGCCTCCACCAGAGACATCCATGCTCTAAAGGCAGCAGCAAATATACATTCTATCATATATTTTAACCAAATTATTTATAAACCCTCACTTTTGTATTTATTAACCGAGCAAATGCTCATCTTGTACTAGATAATCACTTCACCTGGAGACTTTGCAGAGACGGAAGCATGGGATTTGTGAATACCATATTCGCCAAATCCCTTAGATACTGTCGTGCATCTAGATACATCGTATATTTTTTTATGATATTAATATGATGATCAATAAAATCGTATGTTTCCTGGTGTGAGAAGTTTTTTTTGTTATGGTACTACATGATGCTTTCGACACTTACACTTCTCGGTACATTTCTGTTATTTTGTATTTATTTTGTTAGCTTCATTTTATGGTTGTGTAATTCTCTTCCGAGAATGATCCATATGCCGATTCTATTTGCGCTATACTATCTTGCAGATTCTAGGGCGATTTCTTTTAGATTCCGAACCAAGTGACCCGCGTTGAGGCTGTACGATAGCCCACGGCCCGAAAACAACCGATTGACAATCTGATATTTAGCAAACAACATGCTAAATATCAGATTGTCAATTGGTTGTTTTCGGGCCGTGAGGCTATTCTACAATGACCCGTTATGCTTTGTATCACGTTGTTGCATACATTATGACTATAAAGGTGAATGCATCGGGACATGAGAAGAAACATCTTTAACATCGAGTTCCTTAGTGTTTATGAGCCTCTGTTGGTATCATGTAAAACATGGGAGATGAATGATGAGTAAACTGAGCCCAAGCACGATTTAATAAAATTACAAAAAAAGCGAAGAACTGTATACAGTGTCAATAATTTGTTCGTTTGGTTTCTGATTTTATGAAATACGTAAGTTTGTTTGATCGCATCAAGTCCCAACTAAAGTGAGGATACTTATCTTTGATAGATGATAGAGTGAATCTTGTGGATTACAGTTTTTACAACATGTCAATATCCCGATTATTTATGACGATATGACAGTTTTAGAGGAAAGTTTGGGCTTTTTTTTTTTTTTACCTAATTAACTATTATAATGTTAAAACAAGTTAATTAAGGCAAAGTAAAGTCTATTTTCAAACATGTACGAAGATAATATATGTGCTATATTTGGCATGTACTTTGTGTTAAGTGTTCAATTAACAGAATTGGTTACCAATTCTCGAAATATGTCGCAAAGCAACTGTATTTACTAGGGGCCAAACACCATGACTATTGAATTAGGTGCCACAAAATTAGTGAAAATGTGGACGAGAGCCTTTTTTGAATTCCATTCAATAAGTTCAAACCTCCTTTTGCATACCAGTCCCGAGTCAAACCCCTTACCCATGTTGTTATGGGCCGTTTGTTGAGTATGGTTTCTATGGTGACCAGACACATCTGATGGGTGTGGTATATTTTCTATTATCATGTTTATATTCGTATTTTAGCGATACTTTACAGGGATCATTCAGAAGAAGCTCTAAATATAGCTAATTAAAGTAGCAAACTCATTATAACAGCTAATGAGCTTCATAATTACAGTACAAATATTTTTAAAACTTGACACAAAATTGTTAATATCTCGAAAACGGTTATGTTCTATAAAAGCCAGCCCATTAGCTCCTGCATTTTCTTTCATATAAATCATGATAACTTGAAATTCATTTTGACTTGAGTAGAAACTTACGTTTACTCACACACAAACGAAGAGGGTATATATTCACGCTTCATATGCATATATTTATGATACAAAAAGACGATTTGCTTCGATAAATGTAGACGGGCGTACATGTAGCCAGCAATTGATTCCGTAGCCCTATATACTTCGCATAATACAGAATAGTGCACACACACTATTCACATAACTACTATATAAACTGTTCTCGATTGAGAAGATGTAGGTTACAAGGTTGGTAGGTGCGCACTCAAAAACCTGCTATTTCTTGGAAACTCACATATCTGGAACATAATTTTATTTAATTGGCACGAATGATACATTAGTAAAACATTCAATTCCTACAGGCAATGACGCTTTCCAAAAACAGCAGTTTATTAACACGTAGAGGCAAATTTGCCTTCACTTGAAATCGCAGCGGTGGATGATCTACAAATAGACCAGCTGACCTTGATCATCCTGTAGATCGATCGATCGGTTAGTTTTTATTCGATTATATATATTTCAGATCAAAAACAGCAGTAATAATATATTTGGTAGATGCTAGGAACTAATTATTATTTAATTAATTATTATTTCTTAATTAGATGTGGAATCAGAGCAGGTCGAAATAATATAGCAACGATCTTGATAGTGTTATATATGAATCCACATTATATTTTATTAATCAGAGGCGGTGATTATTGCTATCACTAACACACTACTGAAATCAGCTCTCTAACACAGACCCTCATGATGTCACACTGTTCCTACACGATCGAGGGTGACGCCTCCGCAGGCAGGCAACAGCCGGCAGACACGAGAGTACACTCGCATCTCGTCACCGCCGCCAGGGAAGGCACCAACAGCGCGGGTCTGACGGTGAGGAGCGGCTCTGCCACTGCCAGGCGACAGTTCCGCGGGCGCAACTATTGATTTATGCTCAGAATACAAACATGGCTGCCTGCGTGGAGCAAGCGAAAAGGGCTTGATTATCATCACGTGTATAGAAGTGTAGCTTTAATAGACTTCTATAATTCGAGTTGTTTATTGCAAAACTCCGCCTGCAGATCCTGTTAAAGCTACACCGTATACGACGGTTATTACATACAATATCGGTGAATTTTGAGCAGGCCGGTCTATAGCATCTGGGTAGCCGGCATCTGGCAGGAGCACGAGGCTCATTCGACCTTGGTCTGATGGTATAGATTCTGTCCGGAACTTGTAGGCCAGTGCCACGGGGTCTACTGTACCAGAGGCAAGCTATTTGAAATATTCCATTAACTGGACAACACCGTCCCTTCTCTGTTCGGAGTTCACACCTATAGCTTTGTGGTAAGTCGTTATTATATTCAATTTATATTATTATTCTATTCAATTTCATGCCTGTTTATGTCATGTTCTGTCCAAAAATAAACAATGAACCGCTATATATAAATGTATATGTACAGAGTCGCTTTAATTAATATAATAATCCTAATTAGGGAAAGCCAGAAGGAAAGCAAAGTAAATGTATATGCATGTACTGCCGATGCTAGAAACTGCATTACCAGCGTAAAAATTTGAAAGGGGAAAGTGCGAAACCCACTGGTATCGAATGCCACCCGAGTCGGTTTGTAAATATCAGTGTCCACAACTGTATATAGTGTCACAGTGGATTCCTATTACGTGACCTTGGCATAGCTTCAGATAAGCCTCCGAAATTATACTGGAACTTCGTGGGACATTATCAATGTTACTGTTCTGACATGATGACGATATACTTTCCAGGAATTGCCAACATAGAAACACTGCCTTCTTACTTGCCTAAAGAAAGTAGCACACTCCTAAAGTACAATGCTGATACATAACATGTGCAATTGTGCGTGTATATGTTTCATATTAATTTGAGTCGATATTCGAAACATTGCTCATGTAAATTAGGGCTTCACAGAGGGTTTGGCGTGATGCCCACTTGCTCCAGCTGAATTTTGCATCTTTATTATCATTGTGACTAATTTAACTATATGTGTCAGTTATACAAGTACGTGTAAGAGGTCAAAAGAAGTACATGTTTGAAATGTCGCCGTATATGGGCATAAAAATGTTGCCCTTTTCTGAGTCATATATATAGTAATATATTGAAAATAATATATAAGTGAGTTCTGACACACAGCACCAACAGAAACGTCGAGTGTGAACAAATGATTAACGCGTGTGTCCGTTTTGCTTTCACAGAAGGACACCAGTGGTGCTAGTAGAGAACAGCCATGTCTGCTCCGAACAACGTCAACAAGCATGATCCAGAGGCCATACCATTGACAGGTCTGGGGAGCGACGGGGACCCAAGGCCCGAGAGCTTCGCGGATGACAGCGATAACACCCAACTCTTACCGAAGGACGGCCCAGCAGAGGTCAACGACGATGTGATCAAACCCGCGGTCGCCGCGGAGACCTCCAATCTCTGCCCTCAAAGGCCCGCCATGGAGGGAGGCGAGGTGGAGTCAGATGATGACAGTGACGATGCCTCCTTACCAGCCCCAGAACCCCGATCACCACACGAACTACTGAAGTTTTGTCTTCAGGAGCCTGTTTTCCGAGATGAGGAAATTCCAGTGAAGCGTGCACCTAAGATGGGTGCCTATAGGCGGAGGATAGGAGGATTCAGCCCACAAAACACGGGAACACTTAGAAGTGAGCTGCACAATCTGGCACAAATGAACAAGTACGAGAATCTGCCGATATTCTGCGAGTACCTGAAAGACCACGGCATAGGGTTGTGCGATGACACAATGCTGGGGGACAGATACAAGGAGTCCGCGCTTCACATTGCCTGCGTTATGGAGAGTCATGAGTGCGTGGAAGTCCTAGTGAAGTATGGCGGTCGAGAGCTGATCTTGAAGCCTTATACCTCAGCAGAGTACATGGGTGTGACGTCACTGCACTTGGCCATCATGAAGCAGAGTATCAAAGACGTGCACACGCTGATGGACGCACTAGATGAGGAGGATAGGCGTGCGCTCATGTACGCCAAGGGAGAGGGAAAGGACTTCCATTACAAGTACAACTTTGTCTGGATCGCCTTGCACTTGGCCACCGCCCTCGGGGACATGGCCATGTTCGAGACTCTACTGAAATACGGGGCTGACTTGTGGGTGACGGACAGCGAAACTGGAAATACAGTGCTGCATACATTGGCTAGAGTGTCTTTCTCGTCTCCTGAAGACAGTATCGTGACCCTGAGAAGTATCCTCACCAATCAATATGTCCGAAATTGGTGGAGAGCGAAGAAAGATAAAATCGAGAAGCTTGGTATCAAAGGTGATGGAATGAACCAAGTGCCATCGACTATGAACGAAGCTCTCCTGAAGGTTGAGAACCATGACCGACTCACCCCATTCACGTACTCTGTATTCATGGGAGCTGCCACATATGCAGGAGCTCTTCTAGATGTAAAACACCTCTACACGTTCCCACAGTGGGATCTAGGACCTACTTCTTACAGCCTCTTCGAAGTGTCTGAAATAGACAGCTCCCTCTGCAAGATGATCCCAAGCTACACTATTCCACCGAGTCTTGTTGACGGGGAAGATTCTGAGAAGAAGACTGGTGTAGGCAAGTGTGAGAGATGTGACCATGACAAGCCAGATAAACCCAGTGTACTTGAAGTCTATGCCTTTGGCCTTAACGAGCAGGACTTGGAGTTCGGGAAGATCGCACCAATTCAGTGGGTGATGATTAACAAGTGGGAGACCTACAAGAACTGGTTCTATGGCTGGTTTTTCCTGCACTTCATCATGATGATCTGCCTGACGGTTTGTCTGGAGTACAGAGATGTACCCGTTGGACATGGTAGCAACACAACTGCGCACCACCACACTGGCTTTGAGTTGCACGCACTTGAAAACATCACCGCTAAGGACATAATCATTCACATCTTGGAAATCTTTGTGCTCACCATGGCACTGGTCTACTTCATCATGGAAATAGTCGATGTTGTCGTGCTGTATCGTAGACGCTACTGGAGGGGACATGGATGCGAAGGTGCTCGCCAAAGGAAAATCCCGATGCTTATCACGATCCAGTTTGACGTCCACCGAGTAATGCTCTTCACGTTCTCGATCGCGGTGCTGATGATTCTGGTGCTGCGCATAATTGACTCAGTCTGGCAGGATTTTGCCTACGCGGTGGCTGTTCTATCAGGATGGGGCTTCCTGATGTTCTTCATGCAAGCATCGGAGAACATGGGAATCTTCATCGTGATGATGCGTCAGATGATCATGCAAGACTTGGCCCATTTCTCGATCATCTTCTTCATCTGTCTGATCAGCTTTGGGAGTGCATCTTACGCACTCTTCCAGCAGGCTCCTAACGGCCACCCTGAGGAAGTCCACAACATACCGATGACACTGTTCAGCTTTTTCCGCCTTCTCGTCGGTCTTGAAGAGCTGTCCATCTCCAATGAGTCGCGGATCCCGTGGATGATGAAGATCCTATTCATTCTGTTTGTCCTGGCGTCCAACATCCTGCTGCTGAATATGCTGATCGCTGCGATGTCGACCACGTACACAGAGTGGGATAGTCTTAAGAAGCCGATGTGGATGAAGACCCGTACCAAGGCAGTACTAATGATTGAGCGGAGGCTGCCCAAGCTCTGGAGGCCGCCTTCCAACTTGGAGAAGTATGGCCACGACAACAAATGGTTCCTTGGTGGTGAACAAATGTTCAAGTGGAACCCACACCACAAGAAACTCTTCTAATTACATGCACAGTGAAGAGCGACTGAGAATGGCATTCTTGTATCCTTTTTCTGTGAGCTTCTTAAACGACAAAGCAAACTCTACGAATATTATAAAATATATGACCACAAAAATACACTGACGCAAGGCACCTGTGAAATCGCTCTATAGTGAAATAACAAGAGTATGTTAAATGTGCTAACTTTTAGTATTTTGAGCTAGTTTAGTATCTTCGATACAGTATGTCCTAAAAAGGGGTGATATAGATTACTGGTTTTGTTCTCTACATGTTTGTCAGTTTTTAGATACATCAGTCTTTCATTATATCAACCCAAGGTGAATTGCATCTAGAATGTATACTTTTAAGGGCTTCGCAAACAAAAGTACATGTAGCATGGTCAGTATGACCATCGTTGTCAGCCAATCAAAATTCCAGTCTGTGTTAGTGTAACTCAGAAATTGATCATTGCTTTGAATGTGTTCTGTGATCATGTGCCAAGTCATGTGAATATCATGATGAAAGTCAATGGCTGTGAATTCAAGCTATCTGACTTCAACTTTCTGAGTATATATAGGTATTTTTGTTCTTGCAATTTGCAATTTGTTGTTTTACCCAAATGTTCAATAAGATATCCCGATGATGTGCATGAAGTGGCCAGGAAAAACTAAATTCTTCGTGACCCTTTCCATTGGACACATACCTGTGCCTGTATGTGCAAAACATTACCGTTATTTTATTGCGGTTTCACGAACACTAAATGTCGATATTCGATTTCCAGAACTAATGGCAGTTATGGTCATTGTTATTGTTATAAATATATAATATGTGCCTGAACGTTAATTATAATCTAGTCGAATTTTTTATTCATACTGTATTGTTGTATTAGTGAATACCAGTATTGTTGCATTTATGTGTACCTTTCGGTATTTGAATGTTTTATATACAATTTATATGGGTTTAGTGTAGAAAGTTTTCATCAAAAGTAACTGTTGATGCATAGGTCTACTATATCTGTGATAGTGAAAGTAATGGAATGTAGTTCGCCCAAACCAAAATCGTGTATGTAAACTAGTTTAACATACACGATTAGTGTAGACCTATGATTTCAATTACATTGGCAAAGAAACTATAAAAGTTAGTTTCAAGGGAAATAATAAATAATCCTAGTAGAATTGTTTGAATGTAACATATTTTATCCCTGCACAATGTATACATCTTGTCCAGAATAAACATCGTATATAATAATCAAGCAAAACGAGCATTCCTTCTATAATCGCAACTATATATATATATATGTATATGAATTCTTACTCCACAGACATGTTAAAGGTTACTGAGACTGTCTTTCAGGAGCGCGACAACATGGCCAGCATCCTGAATGGCTTGGTAAGGATGGCAGACTTTTGGGAGCCGGATGGGACCACCCCCTGTATTTGTTAAACAGATCGGACATTCCTCCGAGCTTGTCCAGCGCAGACAGTTGGCCTCTCCCACGATAATTCCGGCAATCGGGTAACTGCATGCTGGCGTGTACCATCTGGCATTGAGTCTTTCTGGATGCACAAGACAATGCGGCTCATGGCTGCTACAGCTCAGCGACAGCATGTCAGCAACAGTTCGTTTTTTGTCGATTATTGAATTTACAGCTTAGCAGTCAATTATGGACACACCGGTATATGAAATGATATATGCTGAATATTCTCCAAATATTCTTGACCTTGAATTTGACCAGTGACCTTGACCAGTGACAAAATGACTAATATCTAACAAAAATTAGCCCAAGGGCTAAGATAGGTTACCGGACAATTTTAGTTGAAACACGACAGGTGAGATATGACGTTCAGATTAACCAATCAAGGTCATCTTCGTGAACTTCAATGTCATCATTAAGTGTGCAGCATATAACCTTGTATTCATGTATGTTCAAAATACAAATACAAGGTCTATCTACAAATCTTTTGTCTATAGACGAAGTTTACACATTTCTTGTTGGACGTGACACTGAGATATAGCGCTCAAGGTCATCTGAGGTCAAGGTCACCAAAAGAAGTGTTATATGACTTCCAATTCCAGCTATACCTACAAACATTATTTGGTTGTAGAGGCCAATTTACACACTCAAGGGGTCTTTTAAGCGATTCAAAGCACTCCATCCTAGATTTCGAGCCTTTCGAGCAATTCAAGGCACTTTATACACTATATACACTATAAACATCTTTGTACACAATGTCAAAAACCCCAATTACTATGTTTTGAAATAAAAATCTCAAAAGTGATTAAACAGTTTTTGAGAAAAGACTTTTTCGACCCAAAATTGGCTGTTTTGACCTTTGAAGGTCATCCAAGGTCAAATTCAAGGTCACCACACAAGTCGCCATATATGACTTCCCATTTGAAAGTGCCAATTTGTAATCTCCATCTTCAGGCGTTCTAGGAGTACAGTTCTGGCAGCTCCCATTATGAAGGAAAAAAGTGCCAAAATTTTTTTCAAAGGGTAAAAATTTTTGTGTCCAGAAATAGCCCAAAATGGATAGTAATGCAATTTGGGCTGAAAAAAAAAAATTTCATCGTCCCGTCGAAAATTCAAGATGGCCGCCATACGCAGATTGGCGATTCAAGGGCAACCAAATTTATACACATCACAGAGGTACATAAGGAGAATCTTTCGAAACAAGAATCTCAAATCTGATCAGACAATTTTTGAGAAATTGGCCGCCAAAGTTCAAAATTGACCGTTTTTCGACGAAAACGGCCGCCATTTTGAAAAAAAAATTTAAAAAAACTGAAAAATACCTCCTTCTCCAATTATTTCAAGGTATCTTTCCCCAAATTTTCAGAAAGATTGGACCGTAAACTTTAAAGATAAAAATGTGGAGGGACGACGACGACAACGACGGACGGACGCAACGCGACGGCAATAGGTTATCAGACCATAGGTCCGTTAACCTAATATAAAACATATATTGTTCAGAAACCCTTTTAAGCCCTTAGACTAATTTTTAGTTGGTTTATTTTATCTATTTTTTTTGTAAGTCCAAACAATTTTTCAATGGCCGAAAATTTTTCAATGGCGATTTTTTTGTTGTTGCTGGAAATGGCTGAAAATGAATAGTTACTTCATTTGAGAAGATTTTTTTTTTCGTTGACCCATCTACAAATCAAAATGGCCGCCACACGATGTTCGGCGTTTCAAGGCAGTTTTTTATCAGACAATAACTGATCAGAGTTTTCGAGAAACTTGCCGACAAAGTCCAAAATGGGCGTTTTTCACGGAAAACGGATGGACGCCAACTGACGATATAAGCTTATCAGGCCATATGGGCCAGTCAGCTAAAAATTTGCCAGAAATCATGTTACTATTCGTTTTGAGTCATTTGCTAGCCAAAAAAATCTCCCTTTAAAGAAATAGGATTTGTGATGTTTATTTCAAAACATGCCACTTGGGAACTGGTGTACGTAGCTTTAAAGATGGAGTGCCCTAAATTCCTCATAAGGACCGATATATAGGCCATATAGGCCCGAATACTAAAATCTTATGTTATGCACAAATTGGCCTCTGGGGCCAAAACGCTTGATGTACATAGACCTGAGGCTTGTAATATAAGCATTATGAAGTCTAATATGGAGCATCTTTTTGTGAACGTAAATTTGACCTAAGGTGACCTTAGCTATGTTTTCAATACAAAAAGCATGGTGAGCACAAGCATTTAAAATGTACATTTATTCTTTAATGTGACATACATTTAAATCATGACATTCATACAAATACCCAGTCAGCAAAACAGAGACTGAGGGTCAGCTCCAGAATACATAATAAATGCCAAATATCGTTGCAACTACAACTGCAGACACCAACATGGACTTGAAGTTTTCTTTCCTCAAGCTCCTGAGATCCTTTCCTGAATAAGAAAAAGGCAATAAACTCATTATTCATTAAAAGTTTGATCAGAACCTAACTCTGGAAACATAGTCGAATTTTTCCTCCCACACGGAGGATGGTAATACACTGAATAGCCCTGGAACAGTGTTAGTCAGAACCTGATTTATGTTAACATCTTGGAACTATACTCCTGTGTAGCCCGATATATTGTACCCATAATATGGTGTATTATACTACTCACTGTGGTTATCCAATTTCTCTTGCAGTTCTTTTTCCTCACTTCTGAGATCATCTCTGTCAAAATTGATATTATAAGTGAAATTCATACAATTCAATGAAATAAAGCATATAGTTGAAGGTCAACAACAATTTGCAAACTATACTGTATAACTATAATGCTGTGCAAAGTGTGCATCTAGATTCTAGATCTAATGTTCTACTAACATTTCTTGTTCAGATAGTTCTGCCAGCCTCAATGATCTTTCAATGTTGTCTAGTTTCTTTTCACATTCACGGATGCAGGTTTCGACACCTTCTATCTGAAAGAAATAAATAAAGGCTGTAACGTATGGCTGGGATATTTTGAGTGGAAGCCGAGTCGAAATCGCATTTTCCGACACAAAAGAGCATTCAGGCTTTCCATAGATTTTTTTGTTTACATTCTGGAAAGTAAACAAGATATTTCAAACTGTCAATACCTGTCATAATACAGCGAATTCTTACCTCCTGAACAATGCTCGTCATTATCAAAGACTGTTCTTGCAATTAAATAGTCTTATTTGAGAAAATATTGCTTATATATCAAGAGTTTCTGTGAGAAATACAGCTGTACGACTTCACGTGGCATTTGATGCATTCTCAGAAATGGGGGCCCAAAATGTGACCCAGTACATGAAAAATAAAAATGACAACTAGATTTAGCAATTAGTGTTTCTGCTTTGTTGTGATATTTGTGCATTGTATCGAAAAGCCATCGACTAATTTTAGACATTCCTTTGTAAGCTATTGCAGAATGTATAGGGGTAGGTCGAGTACCGTCACGTGTGTTATGTTTGACACATTTGTGTATAAAAATGCCAAATGTTACTTGTATTTTTCAGAAAAAGCAATACCGGTACATAGCTGATAATAGTAATAACAAAGTACAAAAAGTTTGATATCAATATACTGCTTGACCTTAATATGAACATAGTTATAGCGCCTCGTGATAAAGAGGGGATTTACTCGCAATTATTATTTTCCTCTAGATTGATTTGGGAGAGATTTCCCATTACTTATGGATATATGTGAATAAAACTATTAGTCAGGCATTTGATGCATGTCAATCTTAGTGATTTTTGTTGAAATTACCGTGCTAGCTATCAATAAAGTGTGTCACATACGTTACATTGACATTGTGTCACGCATGTTATGTTTGACTTGTCACGACTGTTATCATTGACAATATGTACATTTGTATTTCAATGATATGAAAAGGTATGGAGGAATGAATCAAATTGTATCTGGAAGCAAACCAAACTAATATATCTGTAAAAACTACTTTAATAACACATGAAAACATTCATGATGGGCTGATTATCGTCGAAAATCAGTTGACATAGCAAACCGATTTTGAAAATCGAGTATGAAATACATGCAATTTGTTAATTGAATATTCAATTAACAAATTTCACACAGTAAAGCAAAACTAGAAAGTTCAAAATTATTATTCATGTTCCTCAATGCACTATAAACATGATGAGTCAATTCATGCATGATGAAAATTCATTAATATTTCAGTATCATTTCAATTCATGCATGATGAAAATTCATTAATATTTCAGAATTTTTAATATTTCAATCAATACAAACGAATTCCGATTCCACACTGGATGACATACTAGTAACATACAGGGTCGGCCAATATGATGGAATATAGTTTTTCATTTCGATTGAGTGGATTTGTATTTGGCTCTGTTGCTAAACATCAAATGAAATGTATAAAATTTATACTCGTATTATCCCATTTACTTTTGCATGGTTATGGGTAAATTTGGAGTAATGTTGGTGATGAGTCAGGGCAAATGAGTATATGAGATTAAACAAGGGAAGGGCATATTCAGGTGTGTTTCGGCCACTATATTAGAGAGCAACAACAACCAAATTTGGGTGATATAGTTTGGCAATGTGCTACAAAACTGCGTTTTAGTACAGTTCAACCATAAACATGGTGTGTCATTTAGGCAGAGATACGAGAGATGTGATCATCTGATATTGACAAGATGGCCGCCAGCAGACAGAGATTTCGACCTTGGTGGGTGTCACTCAGTCAGCAGTGAGTTAGGTACTCAGAATGTACAGGAATACGGCCGATGCAGCTCCTGGTACCTCGGGCGGATGTTAACGCATCTCTAAGGACTGCGATTGGAGACTGGCGCCAGGACCGCGTACTGATGCGCATGATGCGTAAAAACCGACGACGTCTGAAGCAGACTCTGGCCAACGAATGGTCACACCGTCTGGATCGGTCTATGTCCAGACGCACTGTGAGTAGAAGGTTGACGTTCGCTGGTTACAAGGCTAGGAGATTGATCAGGCGACCTCTACTTCAACAACGACACGGTGTGGCACGTGTGAACCCCTGACCTTGCAGCACTGGCGTCATGTGGTCTTCACTGATGAGAGCCGTGTCACCATGGACACTTTGTGTGGCAGCACGACAATGCCCCAGCTCACCAATCCCCTCCAGTTGCTGAATTTTTGGATCAGGAAGACGTCACTGTGCTACCATGGCTTGCTTGCAGTCCGGATTCCAACCCCATTGAAAACTGCTGAGATCGTCTAATGACTTATGGCGTACGAATGGTGCACTTCACTCCCGGACAAAACTATGCGCCGCCAGGCCCGGGTCCGAGCGAACATGAACATGTTGTCGTCAATGGTAGGGCCATCCACACATTTGGGCTTCAGCAAATCATCCCTGGTAGTCCTGTCTTGCAGCCTAGTGGAATTCCTGGCCCGAGTGAACATGTCGTCGTCGATGGTAGGGCTATCCGGCACCTTACCGTGATTTGGGCTAAGTGAGAGTGAGGAGCAGTCAGGCGCCAGGTGTGTCGGGCTGCAAAACAACACAATTAAGTCAGATATGCTGCAGTGTTTTGGTTGAGAAAGTGTGTTTTAGCAACTGGAAATGCCTACATACCCAACGCAGTCCTCAGCCTCAGCAGGCACATAGGGCTCTGAGAGGAAAGATCCTACAGGCTCATGGTCATGGAGATTTGTCAAAGTAACATCTGAGACGAACCATTAAGCTAGGGTTAGCAGGAACCATCGGAAATTAAAAAATATTTCCAAATGTCTAATTCTGAGACCATGCTTACATGTTTCTCTATTGCATGGAATTAATGACCACATGGTATCGAGGTTTCCACGTTGTGGAAGTCAATTTTGTCACAGATGTTAGTTTTGACACGGCCCATCAACTAAAAAATGTCAAGAATAACATGTGTGACATAAACATGATAAAGACAACAAATTGCTTGTAGGATGACCTCCTAACGTGTGAAGATCGGGGAGATTTCTAGGATTTGTTATCCTGGTCTACATTTACAGTTTTGTTTAAGTTTATTACATGGCATTAAAAAAATTTAACAATACTTTGTCACAGATGTTACTCTTGACATCACATCCTAAGCATAAATTTGTCAAAGTAACATTCGAGACTATCCAGGACTTAGATTATCTGAATATCCCCAGGAAGCATCCGAAAGCTGTAGGAAAGTTAGCTATTGAACTTAGAAATGTATCCATCACCACACTAATGACTCCACAAAACTGGCCCTTTTACTGCATGTTCCAAAATAATTTGTCACGTACGTTATTATTTACTGTAAATTTACATAGTCGATCAACAGAATAAATGTCAAAAATAACGTTCCTGACATTCGATATATAAACCTCATTTGCCACATATCTGGTAACAATAAGACATAAGCATTGATACAAGCGACAAACAGTGGTTCCAAAGTAATTAATTGGTAGGGCTAGATCTATGCATCCACACAATTTACGGGATATGTTCTCTCACTTCGTCACAACAGTTACTATTGACATCATATTTCTCGCATCCAAGTGTTAAGGTTTGTCAATAATAACGTCTGTGACAATCACGTGCAGGGAAAGACCTTGACATTTGCAAGTTTTAAAGTCTACACGTGCTGTGTATTTCAAAGTTTTAACTGGTACATACACCATGCTGATAGTTTGAAACAATGTCTCTCCATCGTGCTAACTTTTTGTCCTAAATACTCTACATATATCTTGGATATTTCAGATATATTGTCACAGGCGTTACTACGTGTCACGTACGTTATTTCAAATTTTTTTGACAAGGAGAATTTCCGTGCCTCATGGGAGACGCCATCGTGGTTGTCTGGGAGTTGCGCGTGCCCAAATCATGAACCAAATCACGCTGACACGAGATCTAAACACGAAATGTGCGCGCGAACCGCATTGTTCTTCATCACCACCTGCTTGAAGTTGCAATGTCACGGACGTTATGTTTGAGGGAATTGCTCATCGAGTCAGTTTGGGCCTGTGTATAATTGAATGTTGTCATTGAAACTTTGCTGTGAGCGGTTTTATCCATTATAGGGTTTAACAGCTCGTCAAAAATGTAT
Organism: Terebella lapidaria; assembly: GCA_949152475.1. Lineage (NCBI taxonomy): Eukaryota > Metazoa > Annelida > Polychaeta > Terebellida > Terebellidae > Terebella > Terebella lapidaria. Next base: position 33,196,820 of record OX424564.1, on the reverse strand, counting down.
TATTTGACAACTTGAAATGAAAAAAATTGCACCGAGTAGCTTGCTGTATATTGTCAACGTTCTTGACGGAACGGTATAACGTTCGTGACACGTTTCCAACGGGCATTTTTATCACAAAAAATCTGATGATACATGAGTGATTATTGCATTAAAACAACGTTTAATTATTATATCGGGTGAAAAAAACTTATTTTCAGTTATAAATGCATTACAAAACATGCACGGATGGGGCATACAACGTGCCCTCAAAAATGTCCCATTTTTTAGCGCCAAAATGCGCAATATTTTGCAGTTTGAGTGTAAATATCTAAATGAAGGCTGGTTTATAGATATTTTTAATGTGTTTTTCTACAGGCCACAACTGTTTTCTATACAATGCAACTTGTTTGACACAAATATTGCATTCCAGTCAAAAGATATAGCTTGTAGAACGCAAAAAAACGCAGCTGGCCCCCTATTCTGAGAAAGCATCATTTACATACGCCGCACTCTTACAGATTGAAAACGACACAGCGACTTTCAATTTGTTATTAGCGATAACAAACCAAAAGGAGATGCATCTACAAATTTTATATAGATATTTTATTGAACAGAATCCTCTACAGTATATCACGTTCGAGGTTACTTGTAGTACTAGTAGTACCAAATCGATTTTTTTGTTCACAGATAAATGCACCCCTATGGATCCGCCTATATATACATTTCCAGTTTAAAAAGTCAAATCCGAGTGATTTTTGGCAACTTTTATATGTTATATTCTCGTTTTTCTTTGTACCTAGGCATGATACCATTGATGATAAATTTGCCTCTGACATTTCATTTGGTTAGCTATTACAAACATGAAATATATATCCATGATGGCTGCGTCACCGGACAGTAAAAGTGATTGGCACGCCGGGTCCATGTACCGAACGTGTGTCCATCCCCCTCATTCCATGTTCGGAACATGAACAAGGGAAAGGCCGACATAATATGGTTCAAGCCCCTGAGTGCTAGACGGAAAAAAGGACTGCAAACGCCGTGCAAGCTCGAACTTCTGGGGGACATCCAGTGGTCCCCAGTCTTATCCCCCCTCCCTACCCCTCGAATTCCCACAATAAACATAAGCAAAGTAGATCTATAGCTCGATGGCTATAGCCTATAGGCCGCAAAGGCCTATCAGATTTTTTTCCATTTAAGGATGACGGATTGGAGCAGTCCTATAGGGCATAATTTCTATACCCACGACCACTGGGAGATTTTTCTAAAATTCATATCGCCATCAAGAAAACCAGCCAGCTCTATTTTAAAGCAGCTGCCTTCGATGGTATGCAATATTTTTTTCAAAACTAAATTTTAGTTTAAATTATACAATATGATAAAACAAAACATATGCACATTGATTTTGACGATTACAGCCCGTCCGAGTCGTTTTTCCATCCGTTTTAACACACATTTTATGCCAGGTTTGTATATAAACAAACGAGATGTATCCATCAAGCCCGAATGTAAACAAATGTCCAAATTGCCTTTAAGAGTCCAAATTGAGCTCCATTTCCAGTTTGTATCTGCATATATACATGTAGTGCAGTTATGAGAAAATAATCAGTGATATACGATGGTGTGCGTAGAATTGTCAGTCCATTTTGCAGTTTTATGCTTTGTTTACATCTGCGTGTGATGGATACAGTTCCTGTATTGACGCGTGAACCACCTGCTCAAATGAGCGAAATCCCCCCTCCCGCCCAAAAAAAAAGACTCCTTGTAGCCATAAAATTTGATGTGAGTACGTCTCATTCAGTTAATTTCACATGTCTATTATGAAATATAGTTTTCAAAAAATATTGCCTGTTTTCGAGGGCAGCTGCTTTAACAAATGTTTTCGAACTTGCAATAGATCATAATTGGGCAAACCGTCAGGAAAAGTATCCTCAATCTGGATATCATTGCAAATACAGCATCCACGGTAGTTTTTTGATACAATGTATACAAGTTTCAATATAGGCCTAGCTGGGCCCGGCACACTACTATATTGAAACTTGTATACATCTTATCAAAATTGTACTGTGCCCTGGGGTATAGCTGGCGAAATTCAAACAAATATATTTAGGCTTATCCAGTATATGCATATATTCAAGCTCACGTTTCGGCTTTTCCAAAAAATAAAAATTATAATCCCGACTGAGCATTTAATCCAAGTCGAACAGACTTACTTTCGAACTTTAGCAGCTGTTTAATCCTAGACCTACGCCACGATGTAGGCTAATGGGGCCAAAATTGAAAATACTTTCGTTTCCCCCTCACCCTAACTACCCTCCAAAATCCTCCCTACCCAAAAAAAACTAGACGTCAAGGCCTAAAGATGCCTTGGAGGCATTTTGGTGTTAAGACTTATTTGTAATATTTATAACATGTTTACCATGGGCTCTACAATGCTCTACGACACACTGTTTCCAAGATATCGACTAAAACGAAAAATGCCGACTTGGCAAAAAAATTTCAGGTCAAGGTCAAAGTTCATCCATAATACTCCTTAGACATGTTTGTTTAGTGCCACGAGTCCAAAAATAATGTCCGTTTCGCTCTACGACACACCGTTTCCGAGATATCGACGGAAACTAAAAATGCCGACTCGGCGAAAAAATTTCAGGTCAAGGTCAAAGTTCATCCATAATACCCCTTAGACATGTTTGTCTAGTGCCACGAGTCCGAAAATAACATCCGTTTCGCTGTACGACGCACCGTTTCCGAGATATCGACGAAAACGAAAAATGCCGACTCGGCAGAAAAATTCAAGGTCAAGGTCAAAGGTCATCCTCAAAAATTCAAGGTCAAGGTCGAAGGTCATCCTTAATACCCTTTAGACATGTATTAAAATATCGACGAAAACGAAAAATGCCGACTCGGCGAAAAAATTTTAGGTGAAGGTCAAAGTTCATCCATAATACCCCTTAGACATGTTTGTCTAGTGCCACGAGTCCGAAAATAACGTCCGTTTCACTCTACGATGCATTGTTTCCGAGATATTGACGACAACGAAATATGCCGACTCGGCAGATAAATTCAAGGTCAAGGTCGAAAGTCATCCTTAATACCCTTTAGACATGTTTGTCTAGGGTGACGAGTCCGAAAATAACGTCCGTTTCGCTCTACGACGCACCATTTCCGAGATATCGACGAAAACGAAAAATGGCGACTCGGCAGAAAAATTCAAGGTCAAGGTCAAAGTTCATCCATAATACCCCTTGGACATGTTTGTCTAGCGCCACGAGTCCGAAAGTAACGTCTGTTTCGCTCTACGACGCACCGTTTCCAAGATATCAACGAAAACGAAAAATGCCGACTCGGCAGAAAAATTCAAGGTCAAGGTCGAAGGTCATCCTTAATACCCCTTAGGCATCTTTGTCTAGGGCGACGAGTCTGAAAATAACGTCGGTTTCGCTCTATGACGCACCGTTTCCGAGAAATCGATGAAAATGAAAAATGCCGACTCGGCGAAAAAAATTTAGGTCAAGGTCGAAGTTCATCCATATTACCCCTTAGACATGTTTGTCTAGTGCCACGAGTCCGAAAATAATGTCCGTTTTGCTCTACGACGCACCGTTTCCGAGATATCGACGAAAACGAAAAATGCCGACTCGGCAGAAAAATTCAAGGTCAGGGTCGATGGTCATCCTTAATACCCCTTAGACAGGTTTGTCTAGGGCGACGAGTCTGAAAATAACGTCCGTTTGGCTCTATGACGCACCGTTTCCGAGATATCAATGAAAACGAAAAATGCCGACTCGGCGTAAAAAATTTAGGTCAAGGTAAAAGTTCATCCATAATACCCCTTAAGCTAGCATTCCATAGATGCGGCATGCGGATACGGCGTCCGGTATGCGGCATCCGGCAAAAATCAAAATGACTGTTTTCAGAAGGACACATTCCATACATACGGTTGCGGTATCCGGCAACGGCATGCGTGAATAAAAATCATTTCATGTAGCGATTTTTGCCGCATGCCGGACCCATTCCGCAAGGGGTAAATCGAACATGTGACGTCATCGGGCACCTGCTACATGGCCATTTAAGTGATTTTTTTCAATTTGTCTGGATCATATTTCGTACCAAATGCTGTGCACTAATTATCATGTACGGTATACACTTTGTGACATATACAGTAAATAAAACCATTATCTTATGATTGAACACTATTGATGAAGAGTCCTTTCGCACATATATGCTGTATACGAGTCAGGGACGGTGTCAAGTAGTCCATCAGAGCATGGTGGATGAAAATTTAGGCCTAGATGTACACGTGCATTTTTCTTTGATGATAATGAGATTTAAACATGGCTATGTGTCATGAAATAGTCAACAGCATTTTATTAAGCATATAATGTCTGCATCTACCTCATATAACATCAACTACATATAGTTCAAACGGTTGAATGTAAAATAGCGCCCCTTTCGAACATTTCTTTTTCATCAGGCGTATTTGTTCCCCCTTCCATTTAATATGTGGCCATGATGGGCACATTACGGTAACTCGCTCAGCCAATCAGCGAGCTTTCACTTCACTTAGGCAATTTAAAGGGAAACTGTTGTGAAACATCAACTCATATATTCATGCTTATCACGCGATGTCCAATACGTCAATAACTAGCATAGTGGTTAGACTGGGATTTTTTTTTTAGAAAGGTGCTATGGACCACCAAAGTAAGGCCATTTAAGAATGAGTTGAGTGGCCATTCAATTACCGTAATATGCCCTTATGGAGCTTACGTACGCATAAACGGTCGTTTGGTTACATCGAAAGAAAATGCATATGAAATAGAAAACTGTTACCTTTAAGTGATATTTATTAATGAAATGAATCTATGGAATCTAGGCCACAAGTAGTGAAGCTTATTATGGACATTCATTTTTTTATATTTATGAAATAATTTTTTTTTGAGGAATGATTTACTCCCTGGGAAAAACTAATGAGTGTTTCTGCAAATCTTTTTCTACAGTATTCAACAATTTGTTGAACTGTTCTTTGGTCATTCGGAAATATTGGTGAAATTCCTCGTCGTCTCTTTCAAGTGCCTTCATTATGTTGTGGAAACACCCCTGTCCCTCTCGTCTGTCATGAATATCATGCACCCACCAGCGATGTTTTCTATTTTCTTTTTGTTCTTATCTTTTCTAACTGCTTCAGCAATTTTGCAAATGAAAATAGTGTCATCTCTCAGCTTTGGCCACAGATCCATAGCGTATGCAAATGACGAAAACGCACGCGATTCCGTATATATGGAATGCAACATTACGCATGTCGGATGCCGCACGGTACTGCTGCCGGATGCCGCATACCGGACGCCGTATCCGCATACCGCACCTATGGAATGCTAGCTTAAGACATGTTTGTCTAGTGCCACGAGTCCAAAAATAACGTCCGTTTGGCTCTACGACGCACCGTTTCTGAGATATCGACGAAAACGAAAAATGCCAACTCGGCAGAAAAATTCAAGGTCAAGATCGAAGGTCACCCTTAATACCCCCTCAGACATGTTTGTCTAAGGCGACAAGTCCGAAAATAACGTCCGTTTCGCTCTACGACGCACCGTTTCCAAGATATGCAGGAAACCTCAAGGATGACTGGGCGAAAACTCTTCCGACCTCTAGGTCAAAGGTCGTTTGAAGGATTGATCCGAAAATCAATAGGGTTCTTCCCTATTGATATATGAACCTCCGGGCAAAGTTCTGCAGCCATTGCCCACACACTTTTTGAGTTATCGTGCGGAAACAAAGTCCAAAGTCCTCACGGACCTCACGGACCTCGGATCGGGCTGAAAAACAATAGGGTTCTTCCACATAATATGTCTGACCAATGCTGAAAATTTGGCGAAGATACATCGAGGCAAACTAAAGTTATCGGTCGGAAACCAAAACGGCGGAAAAAAAAAGAAAAAAAAAAGGAAAAAAAATATTCTGCTAAAACCATAAAGACATTTCTTCATTCAGCATTTTTTTTTATCAACATTTACAGACAGCGGAAAACTATTGCAATTCTCTGTCTCATTGATGGATTGGTAGTACTCACGAGTATGTTTTTATTGGTGTTTTTATTTGTCACATGAATATATAGGGGATGGATCGAATATACGTAATATATGTTGTGAGGCCAAATTTTTATACCACTGCGCTCAGTCTTAAGAAGCTTGGCAAACAAAAAATGTAGGCCCCTACACCTATACCTACCTACCCACTCTTGGATGAGATGGGTAGGGTGAGGGGAAACAAAGATATATTTAAGGCTGGCCTTGGCAGGCTACATTCTTTAATTATTGTATTCGGATCCCCAATCAGTACCTATGAAATGAAAGTTGTGGATTCGATAGGCCTACTAAGGCTGCTGTATGGATCTATATCAGGCCTAACCGGCCATAGGTAGGCATTTATATGCCTATTTTAGGCCTATACTCTGATTTTTCTAACTCGTTTACACTGTTTTTCTCTGATAACTTTGCGATGCTAGATGTTATCTTTCTATAACTTCGCATACTTCACTCAGGAGTCAAACGGCAATTTTCTACCAAATTTCAGACTTCTATCGCATAAATTGAAGAAGTTGGCAATCTACCCCAATGTTAATTTTTAGATGAAAACGGGATCTTGAGAATATGAGCATTTTCGAGGATTTAGTCTTATTTATATCCGCTAGGATTTGAAGTATTCTTGTAATTTGGGTGGAGAAGACATGTTGGGATGTATTCTACACAAACATGTCTATTTTGAAAGATTGCACCGCTACAAAACCGAGCAAATGCACAAAATTGTGTGCAGACTCAGAAAATAAATGACAGGGCTAAATTTAACATTGAGGTAGATTGCCAACTTTTCCAATTTTCGCGATAGAAGTCTGAAATTTGTTGCATAATTGTCGTTTGACTCCCAAGTGAAGCATGCCAAATTATAGAATGATACCATTTAGCATTGCAAAAATATCAGAGAAAAACAGTGTAAACGAGTTAGAAAAATCAGAGTAGGCCTATATGTAGGCCTATAACAATGAACCATCCGTGGATCTCGAGCTAGCTGAATATGTGGCAAGGATTTGGTCAATTTACCCCCACATGTTTGCCTTAGGCCCAGGGCCTACATCAAGTGTATTTTTAACATTTGAGGGGGCCCTATGTTTGCCTCACGCGGCGTTACGCCAAAGTGGGTATAAATTAATTTAAATTGCCTAGGCCTATAGGTAGGCCTACGTCCTGGCCTAGGCCACACCAATGCGAAACAAGATTTAGGCCTTTAGATCCTATGTTCATATCAAGGCTGAAGATTGATTGGCGTCAAATCTGGAAATGACCACAGATCGAGCCGACGCGACGGTTGCCCTGACTCATGGAGCATGGCTGTTCCGTCGTTAGATGTTATTTCGCATATTGCGTAACTATGGCAAAAGCAATCAATCAGTTTGTGTTTCTTGGACCGATCAATTGATGTTGCCCACACATGCATCGCCAGGTGATTTCTCTAATCTAGCATCTACTGCATAGCTATAAACGTGTATGATGCGGTCCTAATAAGCTTATCGCGTTCACAGGGCGGGCGGTCCCCTCGCGCGTGCATCTGTGTGTTTGCCAAGCAACCCGCGGGGTCACGTGTCTTCAGACACGGCGGTTCGCAACGACCCGGAAGCGATACCCCACAAAAACAAAACTATTCTTCCGCAAATAGTTCCTGAAAATTTCCAATCGAAACATGTTTAATCTCGATATCAGCAACGAATCTGTTATAAATATCGATAGCAAATGTAATATTTCGTCGAGCTTCTAGCCACTCTAGAGTTGTCAAGTCACACGATTGAAAATCAACGGCGCACATGGTTCCTTGACAACTGAATTCATGCGCGCGGTGATACGCCCTTGGTGACTCGTCAAGAGGTTTTGTACACAAGGAGAATCCTCACTTGACAACTGACATTCGCAGGAGCAGGATCGGTGGTGGAGCTTGCCTTTGATATCTAACGTGTATTGTTCCGGATACTGAACAAACAATCCAACAAGATGTTCAAGAACACATTCCAGAGTGGATTCTTGTCCATACTGTACAGCATTGGAAGCAAACCACTGCAAATTTGGGACAAAAAGGTGAGCAAAAATGAGTTCGAAATTTCGCGTGGTTACTTTCGCAGCATGGCCGGCAACACCGTTCGGCGTTTGTTGATTTGTGTTTTGATACTGACAACGACTGACTTGCTCCCCATGAACGTTTAAACCATGAGCAATAAGATATCTGCCATCGTTGTGGATAGATTTCTCGTTCAATAGCCAGTTTTCAAAAACAAAATTTGGTGGAATTCAATCGCAGCAGTTGTGTTTTGTGATGTTGATTTTTGATGCATCAATTTGTTGTCATTTGATGTGGAAGCAGATCTAACATTCGGTTGTCATGCAGATTTGGTTGTAATGTTTGGCGGCCTGGGGCCCTAAGTGAACAATGCCAATATATGCCAGTGTTTACAATTAGATATAGTAGATCTAAATGATGTTCATGCCAGAGAAAATAGCTTTTAAAGATGACCTTTAACCTGTTAAATGTGACTCGGCATTTGTTAATGTGTCTTTTTTTATATTTTATATAAATCCTCATGAATCATGCTAGATCTAGCTCTATAACCTCATCGATTTACATTTCAGGTGCGTAATGGCCACATCAAGCGTATCACAGACAACGATATCCAATCTCTTGTATTAGAAATCTCGGGAACAAATGTTAGGTAAGTAAGAAGTATGATGTACAGCGCATGTTTCAATTTTTGGCTTTCATGCCAGACCAAATGGCAAATGTTATAGTTATAGCCTATTGTGAATGAACTTTTAACATATTGAATAATTTGCTTCTTGCAGCACAACCTTCATCACTTGCCCAGCTGATCAGAGGAAGACATTGGGTATCAAGCTGCCTTTCTTAGTTATGATCATCAAGAATTTGAAAAAATACTTCACATTTGAAGTTCAGGTTCGTATTTCCACTACAATCATAGCCCCAAGTTTTGCGTATTCTTCCATCATGCGCTCAGGTTTGAATTACTTCTACTGTTATGTTAAAGTGTTGATATGCTGAAATGTACTGAATGTATCTTATCATTTACACATGCACTTTTCACAGGTTCTTGACGACAAGAATGTGAGGCGAAGATTCCGAGCCAGCAACTACCAGAGCACGACTCGTGTCAAGCCGTTCATTTGCACGATGCCAATGAGATTGGACGATGGCTGGAACCAGATCCAGTTCAACTTGTCAGACTTCACACGCCGTGCCTACGGAACAAACTACATCGAGACTCTTCGAGTTCAGGTTAGTATCGTGATTTATTCAAAAATGTTTGGATTTATTCCTATATTGTAATAAAATAACATCTTGGGAAATATCTGAAGCTGAATTCATATCACACATTTTAAACCGTATCATTTAATCATTTATTATCCTTACAGATCCACGCCAACTGCCGAATTCGCCGAGTTTACTTCTCCGACCGACTGTATTCGGAAGACGAGTTACCCGCGGAATTCAAGCTTTACCTGCCAGTACAAAAGACAGCCGCGACCAAATAATCTTCACAGATATCAGCTAGAGAACACTTTTTATATAAAATATACAAAATACTAATTGTTACAAGAAAAAATACCAGACAACTGATTTGTTTTCGCTAGTACAAGAGGACTTGTATATGTTCATTTCATTTTATTCGGATACTTATTTTTAGCTTCAGAATGATCCCTAAAACGCCTGGTGGAATTTGTAACCCCAGGTGTTCTTCATTACTTTTGTTTTAAGTGTTACTTCTGAACGTTATGAACGTTTTGTTCCAAGCTTTCTCTCAACTTTGGATGTTGGGTGTTGTGTGTGATATTCTCGAATTTAGACAAAAGCACAAATTGCAAGAGCTTGAAAATTTCATCGTGTCATCTGGTCGAACTGGTGCAGCAAACAACATACTTCTTGTAATGCCTGATGATTGGCATCTCTGCTCATGTGTTGTGTGTTACATTTCAAATGCTATTGTGAGGTTGCGTGTGCTGGATATTTGTTCACAGTCAATCTGTGATGCAGTTGTAGATTGTTAATAATTTATCTTCATGAATAAAAAAAAGCAAACATGGAACATTTCCGTATACTGCGTGGCCAAAACATGTCCCATCTGAACGGTTTTTGTTTGCCCCTGTCAGGAGTCCTCATTAGATAAGTCAGAAATGAATTTTGTATTTTAGATGTCCTGTTTCGGTTTTGTATGATTTCCACTCAATACTGAGTGGGTTTTCTTGAAAGGTGAACTTTATTTGCCGTCAAGGGGGCAGCAATCCTAAGTTATTTTCATGCAGTCTTCTGTATGTTGTAAATATGATGAGATATTACATATACTGTGTACATATATAAAAGTTGATATCACATGGGAATGTGTTGTGTTTTAATGGAAAATGGAGACTGGGAAAGTGAAGATACACATCAAATAATGCATCAGAACCCCGCATCCAGTGAATTATTGTTTCGAATTGGAAAAAAATTACCAGGAATACTGGGGCTTCAGAACTCCTTGGGAGTGATAATTTTTGTGAAAGCCTCTCTGACAATAGAGGGTGTTCAAGCAATCATTCAATAGGGGGCAGCATTTTGGCGCCAAATCATTAACGGATATCGTCTGTAATCACCAATGACGTAATAAATTATGGCAGTAAAATTACGCTTATACTGATAACAATGAAAAACCCATGAAGCCGTGCTGCCAGCTGGCGATTGCAGCTTTTCTGGAACACCCCCCCCCCCCCCCCCCCATTGGGACCGAGTCCGACTGACAAGTCATGACAATAAATTGTGATTTGGGTGACAAACCAGTATACACCCATTGTTCAATAAAGAGCAAATCATATTCTCAATACTTGCTGTGGAATAACTTGCATATATGCGTATACTAGTAGTAATTGTTTGTCCCCATAATCCATGCAATTTGTCGTGTTACTTTCCAACGCTATTCTATATTCATATCTTGCCTCTGGCAAATTACAATATTGCCCGAATTTGAATAGTTACTGTGGGTAATCAGTAGGTTTTGTGTATACAGTTCACACAGTTGACTATATGCAGTATTAAACTAGTGTTAATTGTTAACTGCATATACACATTAATTTAGATCAAACAATGTGGTGCAGTTATATGAGTTATCACCCTCCTATACTCGGTATCTAGTACAAATCTGGGAGCTGAAGCCCCTCGATTTCCACCAGGTGCAGCCCCTCATCAAGAGTGCTATATCTACTGTACCGGTATTATAACAAATTTACTATGTGTGAGGTAATGCATTGTTACACAAGAAGTGATATCACTGTCTGTTCGAGGCGTAGCCGAGAACCGATGGCGATATTAATTACTTCCAAGTGCCATCAGTGTATTATCTCCCAAAATACTGAGTTCATGATGTCAAACTAACTAGTGATATCGACGGCGATTAAGTCCGATATCTCACCCCTAGGGGTTTATAGTGAGCGTTGCACCGCCTCCATACAAATCACAGATCTGTTCTGTCCCCATTTCCCGGCTGGGAAGTGATGCCTGAATAACACAGAAAAGTTTTAAAAGTTCTCGCCTCACGTACCTAGCTACAAATTTTTTTTATGAAAATGCCAACATACATACTAGTAATTCATACACAACCTAGAGTACACCTGCCATAGGAGTTTATTTTATATGCATATAATATAATATTATACTGATAAACAATATATATAATGTATAAATTTGATTTGAATGATTCCCAAGCAAGCAAGACTTTACTGTAGGTGTAGTGCAGAAAATATGGTAAATGGGTAAAATGTTTGGAAGTTTGTGAAAATAAAAATATTTCTTGACACAAACACGTGACCATTAAATTTAGGCGAAACCATCATTGATTGAACATCAAATCCCATTGCTATATAGAAAATGTTTTGAACACACTTCACAAGTTTTTTTTTGCTCCCCCTATGGCCCCTCCCCCCCCCCCTCCCCCCAGCCCTGCCCCCCCCCCCCCTCCGAGCACTACAGTCGCATTCCAACCTACATGTAAAATATTTCAATTTATCATGATAATACACACATCTTTTGATAAACTTTGCCCTTGAAGGTTAAGTACCCAAACACGTTATTTCCACCTATATTTATTGTAATATGGCCCGTTACACTAAAGTCTTCGTCATTCAACTCTGACCCACCGTTTTTTTCACTATAATTTGATTAATTCTCAAGATAGATGCATAATTTTTCCATAGCTTCTATAATTCTTAGCGGCCTAATTGGGTAAAAAGTTTCAAAAAGAGAGGAAAGTAAACAAAAAAGTTAGCCCATTTGGCCTATATCGTAATAAGAAAACGTCAACGTTGAAACGTTGAATGATGCCGAATTTAATACTTCAGTACCTCAAAAACCCAGTTATTTTCACATATCAAAATATGGCCCGTAATGTGAATATTTCGGTCAGTGTGACGTTATGGAGTACTCGGGTCTTGTATTCTGCATTTTGACATGTACAGAAGAATCAACAATATGAGCAATTTTGCAGCAAGCTACAACACTTTTTTTTTCTTCTACACGTGTATGTTGGGGTGTTCCATGAATCTATGGAGTTGAGTGGATGCTGACAGGTTTCCCATTTGGCGACTGATGAAAATAAAATCACAAATTATTCCAATATTTATTACAAGTTACACAGCCTCAATTATAACACAAGTGTTTACAATCACAGCAGACAATAAAATGGACGGATTTACCAGAATATTCAATTGGTCCATGTGACATATTATAATGCTAACCAACCTAGTCAACAAGTGGGACAGTGAAATTCATGCAAATAACACAGATAATTCTAGTGACCAACATTTTGCTGAGACCAACAGCAAATTTAAACAAATGTGGCGAGCGGAATCACCTTCCGATAACATCCACATACAGTAATACTGTGTATAAATAATTTATTTACAAATAAATATGTCGAATATTCACGAAAAGGTATTAGAGAGTTTCCGCATCCACTCACTTGTGCTTGTACTCGTACTTGTACCTATTTGCACGTACAACTAGACATAAAAGCCTATAGGCTTTGTGGCATCCCCCAATTTTTCTTTTCTTTTCTAATGGTGAAACTTGACTGTTATTATAATACATATACCAGGATTATTGAACACAGGTGGGAGTGAGAGTTCAAATTATAGCAGTTGCTCACTAGACAAATGTCCATCAGATATTTGTTTTAATCTCAATAGGTATTAAATGTACAGACATGACAGACATTCATAATACAAGCAAAAAGGAAATTATTCTGGGTTCTGACTAAGTAAAACAATCATAATTTGGTCACTGCATGTGAAATACAGCTAGAAAACAAAACAATGCATGTAGTTTCATCCAGATAAACACAGTGCTGTTTTAACTGAATACAATGAACAATTGACCGGCAACCAAGGCCCAGGCAGACCTTCAAAGCTGTTATCTTCAGTTTGGGTCATCATTATATAACCACCTATTGTTTTCTTTAGAAAGGGAAGGAGGGCATTGTTCCAACTTGTTGGTGTTAGTATAGTAAACTGGGGTGAGGGGACAGGAGAGGGGGGGGGGAAGAGGGGCAGTGCATACAAGTCACTGATACATTGCTACATTCATATGCAGATTAGACTGGCTGACAGTGGAGGTGGGGGAGGGAGAGAGGGGGGGGGGGGGGGTATTGCCTTATCACAGGCATTACTGAGCAGGGCTCTCATATACTGCACTGGCTGAGAGGGCAGAGCCTAGCCTCATGCTGTACATGCAGGCTGCAGTCAGTGAATACAGTAGCATGGCTCAGTCACAGTATTACATCTGCATGGGGGCAGGTGAGGGAAAAATTCTGAGTCCAAAAAAAAATACAGCCAAAAAATTTTTTCCCCCTGGAAATTGCCTGAATCAAATTATGACATTGACAGGAATCGCCCGATATTTTTTTCCAAAATGGCCGCTGGCGGCCATCTTGGATTTCGGGTCTCGACGAAAAACAATAGGGGTTAGGAGCAAAGTATTTCGGATGAGCTGTGAAAATTTCGGAAAGATAGATTAAGGCGTTCAAGAGTTATGATCCGGAAACCGAACGGCGGAAGAAAAAAAAAAAAAAAAAAAAAGAAGAAAAAAAAAAAAAAAACAGACAAAAACATAAGGCCTCCCGATTTTCAATCGGGATGCCTAATTACTATACACATATACACTTGATAACAGTTTCCACATACATCTCTGTTCTTCTTTTTCCCTGATGTGTATCAACGCACCAGTATATCTTCAAATGAGGGGCGTTCCGCCCCTCAGACTGAAGGTGTGAATAGCTACAAGTACAAGTACGAGTACAAGTACAAGTACAAGTACGAGTACAAGTGAGTGGATGCGGAAACTCTCTACTATCACAGAATTCTTACTCTTTACAGATGCTGGGTAAAATGGGCCACAGCTAGTTTTCAATAACATCAAAATCATCAATATGCAGAACCGTGTGCAATACCAGAACATTACATTATAATGATACTGTACAAGCGTTTTTGGACATAATTTGAATTCTGCTTCTACTCTGCACAAAAATATGTATAGTTTGACTTGACCAGAGCAGTATTCCCAATTTTGTTCTGTGTAAAATGAAAGCCTCCTATTCATGACAAATAATTATGTTTCCAAGCATACATTGTGACAGAATATACACACATATGTACAAGTGTTGGCATATTCGGCTCGAGATTTAGATGGCGGCCATGGCGCCCCAGTTTTGGGGTCTCGCCTCCACTTGTAACTGGTGCCATGCCTTACGATGTGTGTTCAGCGCCATCTGTGGACAGAAGGAAACACAAACTGTGACATAAGCTACCAGCAACCATGTGGTAAAACCATACATGTTATTCCACGTACCAATATACAAACAGCTGAGTGTCGCTTCCTGAGCAGTTAAATAACTTGAGGTAACATTAAAAAGAAATTTACATGGATCCTGTTTAGAACCAATATTCATTATATACCTCTATAACAAATACTTTGGGCGAGTTACCCTTGGCATTCAATGGAGAGGCATGGATGTAAGTCTTCAGGGTTTCATAGAAATTTTAATGACACCAGACTCAGGAGAGAAATGAACCATAATACCCTCATAGTCCCTGCAGTGATGTTGACCACATCACAGTGGTCAGGCAACAAGCACGGATAACCATGATAACTCTCCCCTCATCATTGAATGCGAACGTAAGATTACCCAGTGTCATTGAATCTATCAATTGAGCAATACACACCTCTGCAATTTCTACTTTTCTCTCCCAAGTTCGGACTTTTTTCGTGAGTTCGTACAAGTCTGCTTTCTCCTGCACGTAGTCCATAACATCAGGAACTCGGTAGTCAGCCAACTGTTGCCGAAGTTTCCTGTTTATTTGCTCAGCTTTCCCTCTCTCCTGTAGATTGCATAGAAACAGCGATTTGAACATGATTATGGTAGGACTGAAATTTTTGTACGAGACAATGACAGTGCGTGCATGGATTAAAACGGCTATGAAATGCCTTCAATATTGCAAATTCCATTCCACTTTTAGGGACTCCTTTTTAAAAGGAAATTATGGTAGAAATCACAACTTTGATTGTATGTATCCACACCTCCTCCACGAGTCTGGTTTCGGAGTCGATCCTGGCCAGTAATTCCTGCCGTGAGGTGATCTCACTCTTCAATCTCTCAGACTCCAGAGTAAACAAGTGCAACTTTTTCTGGAAAGATGAATCAAACCTTTACAAAACTGGACTGCAAGACAAAATCCTTCTATATGTCATCAAATAATACAAACAGTTGCAGAACTCAAAAAGCTAAAATTTCTCTGAAATGCTTCACTTTACTCATACTAGATGATGGGACCAATGATAGTTAGAATTCAGTAGTAAAGTACAACCTTGTAAGAGTTGAGCACTTGTAGAGTGTTGCCAGCCATCAGTTTCAATCGCAGAAGATCCTGGTTTCTCTCGTCGATTTTCTCAATGTATTGTTGATTCTCAATTTTCAGTTGGTTGAAGTCAACTTCGTGCAGAACTTCCCCCATTTCTTCTTTCTGAAGATGACAACAGCCAAAAACCTTACGACTTATAAGTCTTACATTCACTGACAACATGTTAATCATGATAATTATGTTTATGTAATTTAAATGTCAGTAGAACAAGAGCTTTCGGAATTCTTGTTTTCTGCCTGAATAGGTATTGTTGATGGCCCAGCAAACATTGTCTACCTTGTACTAAACTACCAATTACCTGCTTGAGCTGCATGTGTAGCTTTTTCTTCTGAACTTTCAGTGTGGCATTCTTGAGTCGTAGTTTCTCTATCAGGGTGTCCTGCTCAATTGCAAGAAATAAGCATTCTTTGATTAATCACGAGCAATTCAAGTTCTTCATTAGCCTTGCATTTCGAGTGGTTTGGTTTGTCAACAAGTTATTCTTCGTAAGTCTTCAACAATGATCACTGACAGTAAGTCACTATGCCAAAAACACCTTCACACCATTTTACACAACATAATTATTTTAAGTCACATACCCTCGCTCGCAGTTTGTCATCCAAGTAGCGTGTGACTTTTTCTGCGATGATTTTATTTGTTCGAGCGTTGACTGCTCCTTTGACGATGTCTCTGTCATACTCGTAGGACGCCTTCTTCGTCTCACTTAGTCGCAGGTCTGCCTCCTCCATGATCGCCTGTCAGTACAAAGCCCTCACATCAGTACTGCATTTCGTGAAGTGTAAACTGTTTTTGTCAAAAGATAATTATTCCGCACCCCATGACAAACACAACTTACAAAAGTTTGTTACCTGGCTGCCCTCTTGATATCGAACATACATGTTTGCTTCATATAAAGCACACACAAAGTGTGGATGATGTAATAGTGACATATTCTGAATGCAAATTAATGCAGCTGACCAACCTTGAAATTATCCATGACTTTCTCGGATTCATCTCGGAGTTTGTCCAATTCCTCGCGGTACTCTTCAATCTCACGCTGGGCGATGTCGCACTTCTGCTCGGCCGACAGCCGCAGGGTACGGTCCATCGTGCTACTGCGGGACTTGGACCGCTTGCGTCCAACACGACCACCTCCACCGATGTCATGGGACGACTGGGACGGGGTCGTGATAGAAGTTGTATGATGGTGATGGCCGACATCTTTGAGTGGCTCAACACGCTTCATATACTTGTCGAACATCTGTGTTTCGGTGGCGAGCACATCATTCGCTCGTCTGAAACATACATTTGTTACTATATTAACTTTTGGCTAACCTTTGTAGAGTACTAGTATTAGGCCCTTTAATTATCAGTACACTCAGTGCGAGAATGAACATTGGTTTCAGAATGGTTTATGAATCTATTTTGGTTATCCAATACAGTTAGGAGTGAATAGTTTGATACAAAGCTATAACGATTTACAGATATATTTACTAGACTAAATGCTAAATCTACTACCATGGACTACAAACAGCTATCATCAACGTAACTTGTTGCAACCATTGCGTTGATAATACTTGGAAATGAATTTAGAATACAGTCAAACTTTCATTAGTGAATACCTCCGATCAGTGAACAACTCTTATTAGTGAACAGTTTTTCCCTGACCCAAGTGAACGCCTATCCTCTAACATTCGAGGTCTCTCCCAATTAGTGAACATGCACCTCTCTACTTTGAACTAGGGCTAATATAAGTACAAAATTTTGTGACCGATTACTCGGGGGTCTGTAACCGGACCGTGACCGGTTACTCGTCAAAAATACCCCATAAAAATCCATGCGACTGTTTAGTATCAATGTTTGAACACTCCCATAGCTGTTGTTGGTTAATGCGCATGCACACATCTTTACGGTAATGTCTTGTTTAAAATCAATCAATGTTTGCAAACACCGTTGGCCCCCATCCCCTCCCAATAAATTTTGTGACCGATTACTCGGGGGTCTGTAACCGGACCGTGACCGGTTACTCGTCAAAAATACCCCATAAAAATCCATGCGACTGTTTAGTATCAATGTTTGAACACTCCCATAGCTGTTGTTGGTTAATGCGCATGCACACATCTTTACGATAATGTCTTGTGTAAAATCAATCAATGTTTGCAAACACCGTTGGCCCCCATCCCCCCCCCCCCCCCCCACCGCCCCACCCCTCCCCTAATACTATGTCGCTGCACGGTAGCTGAAAGAGACCACAGTTTTTGGAATGCACTGCTGACTGCACGATAATTATGCCTCAAATACTTTGATCAAAATTTCCAATCGGCCAGGCGCCAGCCATGGCATATAATATTGGCTCGTCACAGCGATGTCAAGTTATACAGAGGTTGCACAGTTACAGTAACTTGAGTATGCTCGAAAGTCTAGTCAGTCTCAATGTCAGTGACTTGGTTGACCAATCAACTCAAGACTCAATGAGTGAGTGACTCACTTGATTCGACATATCAATCACAGACAATAAAATAGTCGACAGATTTTAAACACGCTAAAACTCATCGTTCTCACATTGTATCTTCCAGCAACTGGAAAATTTGTTCGTCACTGAGATCTTGTAGTGGATCATCTTGATTTTCTGTGCTAGTATCAGCGATGCTCACTGTCTCTGATTCCGCCATCTTAGCTTCTGTTGTTGCTCTTGGTGATCATCCGGGCAAATGATTTTATATCAGCCGCTTACAACATGCAATTGTAAGCAAAATAAAAACAAACAACGAAATATCACAGATTCCCCCAAAAAGTTTCAAACCAATGCTATGCGGTAAAATATGAATTTTTTTGGGCCACGATTGAGGCAAGATTGGGATTGAATGGCACAGTTAACATTATTTCCTCGATGAAAATGTGCCTAAGTACAGGGACCAACTAATCTCAATACACGTTCGTGTGTCGTTCTTCTAGGCGTTCCGTTCTTGTATTGGTACATGATAGGGCAACATATTTTTCAAATAAAACATTTTAACAACGCAAGAAAGAACAATCATTCATAACACAATAAGGTTATGTCATCTGAATAAATGAAAACATTTATTTTTTAATTTGAACAAGTTTACATACTATGTAAATTTATAGGCCTACCGGTACTATTTGTATGAATTACACGTGGACATGTTCACATCTAACTACACATGATTTATAACATGTAGCTACAATCAGATTTAGTATGTACATATGTGTTTGGGGGAACTACAAAATATTTACACGTGAGCCTAAAATTATGGGTGGGATTATGAACCTCACACAATCTACACGATATGTCAACAGTTTCAATGATTGTAAATTAGTGATGCTATCAATATTACAAAAGTGGGCCTCATATGCTTGCTAATGTCCATTATGAAAAAACATAAATTCACTGGGGTGTTCTGTCATTAGAATTGAATAATGTGTCCATTTTTGCAGATTATGAATTAATTAGTGGTAAAATGATGGTGATGGTCTATTAGTAGCCTCAAAAGTGGCTCTTCAACCTGGTGATGAATATGGGCGGTTGATGGATCATTGAAGGATCCATCAACCATTGATGGATCCATCAACCACCAATATTGATCATCCTCCTGACCGTCGTTGACGCTCCAGCATGACCCGTGCTTAGGGTCCCGACCATACCCAATGACCAAGACAGCGTACACTAACATCGATGTACCGATCGTGCCGATGGCCCCTATCATGTTCACTGTATCCACCTTCAGTGAACTTATCACACTGACGGCCAAAACAGTGTACCAAAGACCCAACATCAATGTACTGATCATGTCGATGGCCACAACAGCAAATGCCAAATATGTCCTCTGGGCTACCGCCGCCCTCAGAGGTGACAAGCTGCCCCCACCTGGGTCATCCATAAAATGATTCTTTTGTAAAGAAGCTGGGATACTGGTGGATACTGCCTCCAAAGATACCTGCACCATGGCCACTCCAGGTTCCTGGCACACCTACATTCCACAAAGGAGTTTCCGCTTTACTTCCACAGAGATTACCTCACGGATCACGACACCACAAAGGGGCATCGCTCCTCACTGCTTGTGATACCGGTCCTAACAGTACGTCCGAGGTGGAATGGATCTCCCTTGATGGTGGCTTCTATGCTTTCACTCGCAAAACCAGACATGCTGACGCCCTGGCCCTACCAGAACCAATCAATGCCACCAGAACATCTAATGACTGTTGGAAGTTGCCTGTCCAGATCAGAGACAAAAATATCCATGCAGTCCTGGATGTAGGAATCCAAATATTGCTCTTACATCATGACTAGTTATGACATGTACCCATGGACTGTCACCAATTGTCACCTCTGCACCGTATGCGACAGAGCCGCCCATCCATCTACTTTGGAAGATGATTGTTTCATCCTCGATGTTGACGACAATTGATTCGTTGATGGGAGACGCTTTCTCCCAGGATGTCAACGGCAAGGAAATCCCGATCAAAATCGCCAGCAAGACACTCTCGCACACACAAAAGAACTTCTTTATGACATACCAAGAGCTCCTCAATGTGGTGGAAATGGTCTAGTAATACTGCCACTGCCACTGGGAATGCAAATTCTTGATATGCACGAAACACTGTTGTTGTGGTAAAAAATTTTAACGCCAACAGAATGCTTGCACAATGGCTCACAAAGTTGCAACAATATGGCTTCCAAGTCAAGCATGGCAATGGCATATTGCATGGCAGCATCTCATTGCCACAGTTGTAAGAAAGAAAACCATCCCACCTAATCATCACCAACACTGACCCAGAAACAAGTTCAGATTCCGATGGATTACATTCATGGACGCCACACCCAACCTTGTTAAAGTGGACTGTGACGACATCTGTGCACCTGTGTCATCCAGCTTGATGTCAGTATGCAACATTGCCTGCATCTGCAGCCATCGATGGCCACAATAGCTATTGGAATACTCGATTGCTGACATTGCTGTGGCTCAAAAAGCCAACCCTGCCATCAGTAAGGATTACTAATGAGTCAAAGATCAAACCAAGCCTACGACCATGGAGGTCGCATGCCAAGGAAAGAAAGACAATTAAGCAACTCGTCACGTGCTGGAATCTCCTGGCTCTGCAGGATAACGTCCTCATCAGGAAAATCAAGCAATATACCATGGGACAACAGATCATCCATACTGTCCTGCCCACCACCCTGGCCAGTAGTGGTACGCCGCCACCTAAATGATCGCCACTTACTCAGCTGTCGAACTTGAAATCCATGACACACACAAGATCACAGGATGTAGTCATAGCCGTTGTCCTGCCGTTGGGGTCAGTAGATCTTGCCATTTGTTTTTTGGTCAGAGTCGTGAGTGTTCTGCACCAAGGTGTCTGAGAGCTTTTGAACCCAGGCCAGAGCACCAATGTGGAGGATTTTCTCGGAATAATCCTGAACCAATCTGGTCGTGTAGTTCATATTTTGGTTCAATTTGGTTCAACTTTTTATTGAACAACAAAAATATGAAGGGGTCGATGGCTCACTCATACAAATACACTATAATCTGTTAAACTAGTGGCTGTACCTATATATTTAAACACACATGAAAGATCCTTTAGCTCTTTCCTATACTGTATCACTGTATGATCACGACCATAGGGATTATGTCCACTCTCTGTGAAAAACTCAGGCCAAATACCTGGGGGTAAAGCGCAGGAACAGTGCACAAGTGCTCTGTAAGTTATTGGAAGGTGAAGGTGGTATGAAGTTGTCATGTGTGTGATTTGTCGTGATTGATGTAGAACCAGTCTTGTGTGCCTGAAGTATGCAAGAGTTAAAAATAGAATGCTGATGTTAGGCTGATGTCATCAGTGCACTGGGAAAATGTCAGGTAGGCAAAATGTTTTGTTTGTCGCCCAGGGAACTGTGGCCCAGGGGAAAATAGATTGTGGTGCCTCGTAGCTGAAGTGTTGGCATGTATCGTGACTGGTCTTGAGACTGCTCTCCTTTTTATCTTTGATACACTGCCTAGCATTGGTCGGGTGACTGTGATCAAATGATGCTCTGTAACTAAAGACTACTAGTATCACATCTCATACTGTTTTATCATTATCACCTGCACAAAATGCAGGGTAATGTTATTGTAGTGGAATTTGATGGGAGTAGCTATGGACAGATGAACGAAATTTGATGGCAAGGTGACAGACCGCACCGTTGGTATGCATGGGTTGCACGAAGCTCCTGCTTCGAGGGTGATTCCACCAATTCTGACGTGGCAAAACCAGAGCCCATTGTTGCAGTCATGGTCTGGAACAGACTGCCCCATCACACATGGATGACAAGAGTGATCTTCCCACACATAACATATCATTGTTATTATTCTATACTTGAGTTGAGATACATTGCATGAAGTTAGAAACGTCACAACGAATCTTGGCCACACAAATGATAAAGTTGTCAGAACAGGAGGAATGAACACAACCAATGAGATGGCCAACTGTCTGAGACCTTGGTGCTGGTCAATGTGACACCAGACATGCTGTTGCTGCTAGAGTCAGATGCATTGGTTGATAACAATCCCGTATATGCTGGTGTGTATGAAGCAATACCACAGCCTCCTGAAGTGACATGGTTGTGACGGGAAGACAACAGGGCAGGAAGGTTGTTAGTCAATGTAACTGTCTGAGGCCTTGGCACTGGTCAATATGACACCACTCAATCTGTCGCAGCCAGAATCGGATGCAGAAGTTGATAACAACCCTCCTGTGAATGAGCATTCGTAAAGAATCTCCTGCGGAATGACACCCCTCCTGCAACTTGTGCTTCAGGCTGCAAGTGGTGCTTCTTTGGGAGCAGCAAGGCTCATATAGACTGTTGTCGATGTCGCTTGTGGCTGAGGTGTTATCCCAGACATCATAGATGGTGAAAAAGGGTGCTCATTCAGATTGTGGCTGTAAAATGATATGGGTACAGAATGTTGCGGGTCAGGTATATTGGCTGCGATTGTTGTGCTGGTGGCTGAAGGAATAGCACCTGATGGATGGGAGACATCCTGGCATTGATTGTAATGGTGGGAGGGTCGGGGGCTTTAGGTAGCTGAAATGATTTATAGATACTCTAATGTCATGCCAGGCGAGCTCTGTTAGAACTGGGGATGCCCATGGCTTTTGGGCCTTTACGTAAACCCCTGGTGAATGCTGATCGACTGCAGTTTGGAAATCTCTGTCATTAGAAATCAGTATGTTGATATCTTGACCTGGGTTCACTATCGAAGCAGGTGGCATCTCAAAGCGACCCAGGGCAGTGGAGGTTGGTTGAAGTGTGATGGCCAGAGGATGTTGATAGCTGATGTTGTTGGGTTTTTTTACTGATGTGAGTATCAATCTATTACCATCAGTACAGCTAGGTTTTGATGATGCCAATAACAAATATCAAATACGACATTTTGCAACAGAAACAAAGTCCAACCAAATAGTTTATCCAAAGACACACTGGTGTCATCGAGGGCAGACAGTGTGTGACTTCACATCGCAGGTATACTGATCATTAGCATTCATGATATTTTGGTCAGTAGTGTCTCACATAAATCACATCACACCATGCAGCCCTAGGGGTTATATCAGAAGTAGATCACGTTGGTTGTTGGGATCAAATATTAACATTCAGCAGAATATCTACAGTATGATACAGCTTTATGTGGTAGATATAACCCACCTGTATTCGGGTATTTTTCTGGTCAAAATCCCGAGGCTGAAGTCTCTGATTTCACCCAGAAAGGCCCTCATCAGGAGTATGATTTATATTCTATAACGCTGTATCATGATGTAGTATCTCATTATTGCATGAGTATCATGTCTGCCTAGCATGAAGTGGTAAATCACAAGCTTTCTTGGGATTTCCACGATACACAGACAGGTTTGGAGTGGTGGTTGTTCATGTTGTGAAAAATAAACTTGAATTATTACTTGTACACATGTGTAACAAAATGAATGCAACTTGCCGCAACAATCGTTCGTTAGGAATCATCCCAAGTTCGCGGAAGAGCCGTTCGCGGAAGAGCCAACAGCGAAGAATATTCGCGGAAGCACCATCCGTGGAGGTACCATTCATGGAAGAAGGCTTCACCACATGGTCCTGATCACGGAAGAACCATCCGCGGACGAAGGTGCGTGCGCAGCCACCCTGGCTATAAAAGAGCGAGCGGACGCCCACTCAGGGATCATTGGAACAGCGACATCGACCGTTGGGAGATCGTCACCACCATGACCAAGGGCAAGACGACCTCTGCGTGGCTGACTCCTTCTTCAGGACCTTATGTCACCGGGATCCAACCGCTTACCTGAAGAACTGGGCGACGCTAGGGAGGGAAACGTTACCGGGACGGGACGGAGAGAAGCTTTCGGCGAAGAACTCTTTTAAGTTGTGTCCTCGTGCACTGGTATTTTTAATGTGATTGTACAGTGCTTCATATCTGACCTATTCATCTGTACGTCATGTGGGTGACCGACAATTCAATTGTAAGTTGATCTTATGTTTATAAATGTTAAATTATTCACGTCCGATTTGATCATTGCTTGAGCAAGCCGGTAAGCTACGGAGTGATGGACCAAAATATCAAGCACCTTTAGTGGCGGCTCTCAAATCACAATGAGCGGGAGTTACGAAAATCTATACGATCTGAAAGCAGGGTTTTTGGGTAGACAAAAACAAAACGACCAAGAGCTACAACACACATACGAAACTCCACACATGTAACATGTGAATGAGGGAATAACACGAACAGCTGTCGAAGAATTTTATTTATGAATGGCCCACGTACATGTGGATCTGAATGAAAGAGTGTGTAAGGTTTTTTACCAGCTCCCTATTGCTGCTCCAATCCAATTGTAGCCTGTCCATCGTTGGCGCCAGACCCAGGAGATATAGTACGTCGGATAGGCCTGATTACATACACGGTTATTACTACACATATATGTTGCCCATTGCGCCCATGGCCAAGCCCCACAGAGGAGCTATAGGCACACAGCACATGGACACTTGGGCGTGTCAAGCTACCCAGCAGTCCACTCCGGGTAGCCCCATGGTCTGCCAGAGCCTGTTCGCATGACTGAGCGACCTTTGCTTCCATAGACACAGCCTCCCATTAACCCAAATAACTGAGTCCTCAGGGATAAGTTTGCCCATTACTCAAAGGGGACATAGAAGCCATGTCTCAGCGTCCATATTTCTCGAGATCAAGCCAGGAACTGACATGAATCTGACACATGCTGTCATCGAAATTTTTTAGTGTAACTGCAAATAGAAACGTTCCCAAGGAAATGCGTGTTCCGACTGCAAAGTATGGAGTGGAAGTCAGACAAAATATCTGTTTATCAATAAGAGCAAAATATATTCTCACGAGCGATTGGTAACTAAGGTAATTAGGTATCCCGATTGAAAATCCGATTGTGTTTTTCTTTTTATTCTTCTTCTTTTTTATTTTTTCTTCCGCCGTTTGGTTTCCGGATCATAACTCTTGAACGCCTTGATCTATCTCTCCGAAATTTTCAAAGCTTATTCGAAATACTTTGCTCCTAACCCCTGTCGTTTTCCGTCGAGATCCGAAATCCAAGATGGCCGCCAGCGGCCATTTTAGAAAAAATACGGGCGATTCCTGTCAATGTCATAATTTGATTCAGGCAATTTCCAGGGAGAAAAAAAAATTTGGGTGTATTTTTTTTTGGGGGGGGGGGGGAGGGGTGGGGGAATTTTTCCCTCGCCTGCACCCAGGCAGATGCTGGCTCTCCATGCAGCCAGATACTTAAAGCCTGGTCAGTCATGCAGTCAATACTGTAACTGAGCCATGCTACTGTATTCACAGACTGCAGCCTGCATGTCCAGCATGAGGCTAGGCTACGCCCTCTCAGCCAGTGCAGTATATGAGAGCCCTGCTCAGTCATGCCTTGCAAGATCAGCCAGTCTGTCCAGCACAGCAATAGGCTCCGCCCCTCTCAGCCAGCCCTGCTCAGTCATGCCTTACAAGACCAGCCAGTCTGTCCAGCACAGCAATAGGCTCTGCCCCTCTCAGCCAGTCCTGCTCAGTCATGCCTTACAAGATCAGCCAGTCTGTCCAGCACAGCAATAGGCTCCGCCCCTCTCAGCCAGTCCTGCTCAGTCATGCCTGACAAGTGATACAGCAGTAAAGCTAGGCATGTCCAACATGACCCTAGGCTCATACCCATGCATAATCGCCACTCCCCCCTCCAAAGCCTGGTTTACTAGTGTGTGTACATAGTAAAAGAATGAAGTTCCACCCCACAGAAAACAATAGTTGGTTAATAAGCCAACACACATGACACAACATGCTTGTGGGATGATTTGCCCTGTCTACATTCATATTGTACAAACATGTAAAGTTTGAATGTTTTGTTATTCAACTCTATTTCACATGCAATGACCAAATCATCATTGTTTTAGTTAGCTGCGAAATGTTTGGCTTTGGTTATAATATGAATGCGAAAAATTCTGCTGTATTGTACAAGTTTTGAAATCACAAAATTGGCCAGCATTCTTTTAGTCACGTATCATTTTACATTTGACAAGAGCACCTGAAAAATATCACGAACATCCTGATTAAATATACTAGTACTCTGAACAATATTGGCTAGGTAATTGTCCATTCATTTTGAGTGGCAAATATCTGGTGGGCCAAGTTGTCAAGAGGATAGAAAGCAGTTCTGATAAGAAACTGTCAGATGAGCTCTCACTCTTACCCACATACAATGGCCTATGTATCCTTTTTTCTCAGTCCAGTATGACCATTTGAAATGATAAGAACAAATTGGGGGATGCCACAAAGCATATATATAGGCTTTTATGTCTAGTTATTTGAGATATGGCTGCCAGAAAAATATTTTCACAGATAGACTTCGGTATTGTAACAATTTATTTTCGAAAAACGTATTTTCATCTTGAAATGACTTCGTATACGTGTATTTAATTGGTTCATTCTGATTTTGTTGATATAATGTGTGTACCGGCATATTTTCGTATGTACCGTCATCGTAGCCAAACATTTGAGTGGCCACGTAATTTAATGTTGTAAGCGACCCGTATGACTCTGCTAGACACTGACGCCACCTGTCGACAAGTGACCGCATTGAAAACTGTCTGGCAAGGCCCACAAAACAGTGGAAGCCATCTTTAATAAAATCACACTGAATTCACAAAGAAATCTTACCGGTGGCTCGCAGATTTCTGCTGAAAAAGCCACAATTTTCAGATCGGGGAGATTACTCGTGAGGCCTTCGCGATTAGGCCACTTATCTAGCAAACTGGATCGAAAGGGGACGATGCCCGCGCCGAGTCGAGCGCGCGTGTATGCGGACGTGAATCCACACCGGCCGCGCGAGTATTGGGACTACGAATCTCACCCGGTCGAGTGGGGGTAAGGCTGGGAAATTCACGTTTGTTCGGTTGGGGAGGGAACATTCTTCTAGGCAAGTAGGTCACGGTATGACCTGTAGACTCTATGACCTCTCTTTGTTGAATCAATGACAAGACTACACAGTCTACAGCCTGAGGGCAACACGATGCCACACCCACTCTGAGTCTTCCACTTTCAGTTTCATCCTCTCAAATCTCATGTCCTATTGTGTGGACATCAACAGACCATGCGACACCCACTGGATTAAATAGGACTTGACTGCTATTGCTAACACGACTCGGTCGTCCATTTATCAGCCAAGTCTACAACGATATAAGCCCCAATAATTGCAATCAACATACGGCTGAGTCATGCGGCGGCCGAGTCACTGTACCCACTGGCACTTGAAGTTAGAAAGTTGAAAGGGCTAGGATGTACGATAACATGGGCAATTCTAATACCAACTAATTTCCCATACTCAGGATCCGGAATGATAATTGGTTATGATAGAAAAATGTTCTTAATGGGGTACCTGCTGATGCCATGTGCTTTTGGGGCTCTGAAACAGTCTATTATGCCCAAAAAGTACAAAAAACGTCACGTCCATTGTCTGCATTATGCAAAAACAAACATGACAAAATTTTAATGCAACATTATTACGTTTATGTATGGTTTCTATGGTTTATCTATACCCGAATTACATGGTGGCGATCCTGGTGGCAAACAGGAACCTCACTACACACCAGATGTTCTTTTTATGTGTATTCATCATTTTGTGCCACTGATTAAATCATCATTTTCACTGATTATCATAGAGAAACAGGATTTCCCACTAAATAGTACATGTGCTCCCCAGTCTGAGTGAATGTACTTGGAGCAGCCACACTCAAAGCGCTCTATACAATATCCGTTATGCAACCAGTACCCATTTTAATCCATGGTGAAGATGGACAATTTAGTGGTAAATATCTTGCCTAAGGACACTAGTGAAATAGCACAGCAGTCCAGCTCAAGACTCAAACCGTGAAGTTGGCAGCCCACGATCACCGTCGCATTTCTATAGATAACGTTTTAATGTTATCCTATTTTGTCATATATATAGGCCACAAGGGCCTAATAACTGTGTAATCGACAATAATCAACAACAAAAAATGACGCCAACTATAGTCCTATCTTGGCTTCCTTCTTCCTTTTATTGTGCATTATCCAGAAATTCTGGATCTGAACCATGTGAAAAATAGCCTATTACTCTATATCATCTTCTCGCACTCTGCTGTGACTTCGCCGTGACGACACCAGTTCTGGGAAAAATCATTACCAGCACAAGTGTCATGAAAACAATAGATTTCGTGAGATTTTCTTTTTTTATTCATGCGAGAAGATGCATATAGCGTTCTTTCGAGTGCAATCATGAATTTTCTCAGCACTCGTCACTGAATCCAGGACTTGCCTAAAAGCTCGGCCTGGATTCGATGACTTGTGCTGAGAAAAATCCTGACCGCACTTGAAAGAAAGCCATATGCATATAATAACAACATTGGATGTTTTTCTGAAACTGTATTCACCTATATCTCTTCTGAGTGTGTGGTAATATATTTTCCTTCAGACAACAAGATGACTATCAGGTAGTCAGAAAGCTCGGGCGAGGCAAATATAGCGAGGTCTTTGAAGCAATAAACGTCACCAGCAACGAAAAATGTGTTATTAAAATACTGAAGGTTTGTGTTCTTCAATTATCAATATTCATATTTGTATTCATTATATATTTAGAGTTTATTTTGAATGCAAATTGTCTTTGTTTACCGGTAGAAAACAATGTTCTAATTATTATATTACGATCCTTATAACATCATTCATGTATTGATCTTGCATTCACAGCCAGTCAAAAAGAAGAAGATCAAGCGTGAAATAAAAATCTTAGAAAATCTCCGAGGTGGAATGAATGTCATCTCTCTACTAGCTATCGTCAAAGATCCCGTGGTGAGTTTGTGGCAATCTTCTGAAATAGTCTTATGGTTATTTTATGTCATCCACAACACCTTGTTAGACTGACGTATACAGGCTAAATAGTTACTTTTCAACAATGTGTTGCATTTGAATTGCAGTCAAGAACTCCAGCGTTGATATTTGAACACGTCAACAACACAGATTTCAAAGTGGGTTTCAGACTTTTTTCAATAAATATATACAAATTTTCTGAATTCTTAGAATCAAACTTTTGAACATCCGCAGTGTTTACAGAAAATGTTTAATTTCGGCTAATGATATGTATTTTCAGCAATTGTATCAGACGTTAACAGATTATGACATTCGGTTCTACATGTTTGAATTACTAAAGGTAGGTTTGCGGCATACTTGCTTAGCCGGTAACACAGGAGTTTCAGTGAACTTTAGATGTATTTTTTTTTGGACTTTGGGGGGTCTAACTGTACTGTGTGTAATAAAAATTGTGTACTTTTTTCAGGCGCTTGACTTCTGTCACAGCATGGGTATCATGCATAGAGATGTCAAACCACACAATGTGATGATAGATCATGAAAATAGAAGAGTGAGTGTTGTTTCATTACAGAGATCACTCATGATTTGTATTACACGAGTGTAGAATAGAGAGGTTTCACTTCGCCGGCACCATTTTGTATTTTGAACTGGCAGATGGAGGGCTTTTTATGAATGAATGTGTTTTCGACTAGTATCAAGGCATGACTTTATGAATGAGAGTATATGCTGGCAAAAACCAAACGATGTAACTCAGATCGTCTCTGTGACGACAAACTACAACACCGCTTCCTGCTGCCAGGATTCAATGAAACAAGAAGGCAGACAATAGAAATTTGCAGCTTGAGTGAAACCTCTCTATTCTTAACTCTATGACTATTTGACTATATATGGAATATCACTTGATTTCTCACTGGATAGTAGATTCATAAAAGGAGCATAGGAATTTTCTTCTGGTGAGTCTTGGTGATAAGTTTGTAAGATGTTATTTGATGAGGGTATTTACTGTGTATGTGAAATACAAATAGCTAACTTCTCAAACATTTACTATTGACAAAGACACTGGCTGGACCCTCATAATATTTTGTCTGTATAACATTTTCTGGACGACAGGGATACTATCAGTGGTTGTTAATGACCGGAAAAACAGTAATGAAAACCATCCTGTATCTTTCCAAAAACATTTATGATTCTTTATGGCCATGGTGTTATACTAAGTAGTGCATTGATGAAAATTTGGCGTAGAAATTCTGATGCATTGACTGTTTTGTTTTTGAACAGCTGCGATTGATAGACTGGGGTTTGGCAGAGTTCTACCACCCTGAACAAGAATATAACGTCCGAGTAGCGTCAAGGTACTTCAAAGGTCCAGAACTGCTTCTAGATTATCAGGTATGGCAACAGAAAATAAATTTGGTCCTGAAATTCTAATCGTAGTTTTATATGCCAAGACATTTTACGTGAAGTTTTGTATGTATTTGAAATGCGAACTGAACCGAAGCTAATATTACAAGTTAATATTTGCACATTCTGTCGTCAGATGTATGACTACTCGCTGGACATGTGGAGTCTGGGCTGTATGTTCGCCAGCATGATCTTCAGAAAGGAACCTTTTTTCCACGGCCATGACAACTACGACCAGGTCTGCATGAAAAATTTTACTTCAGAAAAAATCTGACATACTATAGAATATATATCTTTGTTTGTGGATTGAAGGAGGCTCCATAAATGTGGTGTATTTATTGACTGAACATTTACATTTATGTTGCAGTTGGTACGCATTGCCAAGGTTTTGGGCACAGAGGAACTCTATGAATACATAGATAAATACCAGATTGAACTTGACTCAAGGTTCAACAATATACTGGGAAGGTACGCAAGCATACTTGGGTCATATCAAATTGAATATTAGTTTCTCTGGTCTACTCTTTATGCCACATCAGCTGACTTTATTGGGTGAAGTTCTTTCAAAGTAACATCCTGAAATCCGCTTGCACATCAAGTTTGGTTTCCAGTAAATCAAAATAGAACTAAGATTCGAACCCTCCTGAATTTTGAGAAAAAGGTCATTTTGAGACACAACTTATTGATTTGAAATAATTTTCATTATATTTTCAAAAAGTCAGTTTGTTATCATGCAGAATTATATTCTAATGAAGTCCTGTATTGCTGATGTTTTGAACCAAAATGTAATACGTTATGAATGCACCATGTATAAGAAAGTGTGTGTATATTGACTGTGGATGACGTATCATCTTTTCCAGACATTCCCGGAAACGATGGGAGCGGTTTGTCCACAGTGAGAATCAGCATCTCGTCAGTCCTGAGGCTCTCGACTTTTTGGACAAGTTGCTCAGGTACGTGGCTGCATTTCTTGCGGAATTCATCATGAAAGTTGGAATTCCTGTGCAGTAACAGGCCATCGCATCGAAATATTCAGGAACATTTGAGATTTGATTGTAAATTTGCACGTCGAATACTATTGCAGGTACGACCATCAAGAAAGACTCACAGCCAGAGAAGCTATGGATCATCCGTACTTCTGTGAGTAGATCCTTCCGTACGGAAGTCTCGTTTTACACACTCAAGTGTTCTGAAATATTTACCAGTACTGACAACATTCCCACAAATACATGTAGATGTTTATTTTTCAAACTGCATTTGCTGCCAATCAGAGTTGTGTTTAAGAATGTTTTGAACGTGTTTATTTTATCGTGTGAAACGGCAATAAGACTGCTAAACTTGTCATATGTAGTTCCTCAATGCATAGAGAGAATGTTTATCTTATTCAAAGCTGATAACAGTTGGAATGCGTCAAAAATTATTTGTAGAGTGAAAATCTGATGAATTTCCCATAACTATGTCGGTAACGTTAGCATTTTCACAATTGGCAGAAAATTTAGTGGGAAATCTAATTGTCTCAGAATGACAAAGTCACGTAAACTAACGCAACATTTTAAATCTCGCTTTCATGCCCTATAATGGCAAAAACTCTCAACTAAATGTATGCGGTAGAAATGTGGCAAACAATTCACCCAAATGTGTTGCTGATTGTTTTTGTTTGTTTGACAGACCCCATAGTCAAGGAACAAGGTCGCTTGACGTCGATGTCAGGACACAACTCACCCACCCCCCTGGCAAACTCCTCACAAATAGGTAAATATGGCATATCCGTGGTTTGGTATCTATTGAATGCTAATTGCTGGCGTTTAGCAAAGGGCTGAAAAGTGGAAGTACTGATTGGCCGGGAATTCCCAAGAATTTATTCGCACTGTGGATTGGCACTTGATGTTGCCCTATCTTATAGTGGATTGACTCTCAGAGAGTGGTTTTAAATGACTAAACATTGTGGTATGTTGAGTATTGTATGGATACATGATGAAGATCTGCAGAACTGTTGTAAAATATAGAAATCGTCCAGTTCCACAGCATATCCGAGCTTCAAAACGGCAGTCCCAAGTAAAGCATTGTTCGAACAAAATTACTCGCAGATGGTATGTTATTCTGACGGATTTTGGCACATGTGCTTTGCATCTTCGCTGAAATTAAACAGCACAAAACATGATATTCCAATAGTTATTGCAAATATTGACACTTAAGAATTGGATGAAAATGGGGTTGTCCACAGTAAAGACACAATCATTGATTTTCATGAGAATTACTCATCAATCACACTTCTGCTTTCCAGCCCTATTGAAACTGCTTAAGAGAAAATTATTCTTCAGTGAATAATTTCCGTCATACAATAGTGATTAATATTTTTCAAATCCTGATAACAATATACTGGTATACTTGATACTGTTTGCCTGGTTTTGACTTCTGTTCTCATGGTTTTCAGGTTCTGGATTGGCTCCCAACAGCGTAGGTGTGACTCCCGGCTCCCCCATCATGGCTACTAATGCGACTCCACTACCAAACAGTGCCAACCCCCAGTCCTAGGTGCTTCAGACGTTCTAGACATCTAAACAGAAAACTATTGAGTTGTGCTTACGCCAGTGTTCCGTGTTCGGAGAGAGTAATGTTTGCAGTCCATTGGTCCAGTAACTACTCTCCAACGTAGTTGAATCACAATCCAGTTCCCAAAAATGAGTAATTTGGCAGTGACGTTTTGTCGCCACTCCATACTCAAGATTGTAAATCTCAACTAAGTTTTGCTCCCCGTGTTTTGGTCATTTTGCCACTGGACGTACATCTTTTTGTCACAGAATTGTTCACCCAGAAAAGATAGTTGTATGCATGTTACAAGAATTTCTCGTGTCAAGTTGACCTTGTGGGCAAAAGGTTTGGTTATTTACTAGGCAATAAACCAGACCAGACCTGTGCCATAAATGCTACAAATTCACTGCATCGCGACTGTGTACGCACGTTTGACCCTCTTTTTGTATGGAAATATGATTAAAGAAAATGTTTGTTCTTTGTTCCAATCTTATTTTTGTTCAGCATTGTACAGATCTAAATACATTGTTACAGGGAACTTGGTTGGTTGGTACTTGAAACATACAGATTGTTCAATGTTGTGAGTCCACTACAGGCAATTGTTTTTGTCATATACTCTTTTTATTTAAAAAAAAAATAGAATTGGTGTGACTGTATAATTTTTTTCACTTCAGTGGTGAACAATTTTCTATTGGGATGGGGGGTGTCTATATACATATGGTTGGTTTTAATACTGCATACTTTGACATGATCAAACTAGCTACATCATGAGTGCAGAAATGCATTTATTTAAGTTGAATGAACTGCACACTTGATGATATCGCTGACCATGGTCTACCATACTGTGAAGAAAATTCCATTCAGTGAAGTAGAGTCCCCCCAAATCTCCCTTCTGATCTGAATGTAAACGGAGTTTTGGGGAGATTCGATGATGTATGTACAGTTTTATATTCATGAACAGCTAGGGATAGTTCTGTTTTTTTTTTGTGTCGCCACAAATGTTTCTCTTTATTAATGATAATGATATGTATGTACGTAAGTATAACGGACGGACATTATGTAATAAAATGTAGCAGCCTACAGACTGTTGTTGGTTCTGAAATCGCTGACTTACAGAATCCTTTCCATAACCCTGCACACCTGAAACTGATCTAGCCTCATAACATCCTACATTAACCCCATTACCTACCGTGAGCCACATAAGGCACTAAATCACCTACACCAGTTAATTTTGTAAACTTTTCATTATTTATACATTCTCGTGCTGTTATTTTACCATATGCATCAAATTTATTTGAAAAATTGGTCAGCCCAAGTAAAATATTCTGCTTGTTCTATTTTCAATGAGGAATGAAAAGGTGCGAGACAGATTAGGTGGTATGTTTTCAGTGGACGAATAGTATTCAGGAGCAGTGTATGTCACTTAGGCCCATTGGTCCATTCACTTAGTCAATACTGCTTTTTATTTTTTTTTTTTTCTGAAGCAGTTTCGCTCATAGTCTGGTGAGTCCTGTGTGAGGACACTCCATTCAGAACTCGAATTACTCCCGAAACATAAAAGGTGAGTGTTAATCTAAACAGCGACAAACAGCTCCGTCCTCTTTCCATTACGTCATATATGTAGAACTTCTATCCCTTGCACTTCATATCTCAATAATCTGGTCCAAAGTTAAAGGTGCAGGGCTACCAATTACAAAACCATGATATACGACACAAACAGTATATAATTCTTATAATTTAGTACAATTAATGTGAGATTCAAAGTGTATGACTTGAAACCCAATAATCATTGCAAAAGTACCCTGCGTTGCTGTGACGTGGCGCCACCTATTGAGGGCTAATGAAAGTTCATCAATTTCCAGCGATGTGAAAAGAAATGCTCCCGTCGGCGTCATCCTCACGAACAACGCGACATTTTGTCGAATTGAATTTTTGAAACGGTGGCCGAAATCTGAGCCATCATGAAACTTGTCAGGTATATTGAAGTATTTCATTAATTCCATTTAGAAGAAGAAAGATGAATCTTTTTGATCAAAAGCATATTTCGCGCTGGTGTACCTGGTTAAATCGTATTTCATTGGAAATGTCTAGGGTTTTTTTCGCCGGCATCCTTGCCGAGATCGTTATGAGAAATCATGATTTTATATGTCAAATTTGTTATAATCAGTATTATCAAGGTATGTGCGAACGTAGTAAAGTGATACAAAATAATTTGTGCAATGTTAAAAAGCAAGAAGACGCCCAAAACATCGTTTGGTTTTTATCGGCGATAATAGGGGTATTACTTAGGTTATTCAATACTCACAGATTCGAAATATAGTTATTGTGGTCATTCTTGAAAATTTGGACAATCTCGAGAAGGTTCAGGGCAAACTTGAGCTTCCAAAATGAACTTGGGCCGTTTTGGAAGGGCGCTTTACCATGATAATTTTGATTCATTTTTTGACGATATTATGGCAAATAAATACGAGCCGTCCGTCCTAAATTCGCCGCATTCCCAAATTCGCCAACAGGGTTTTCAGACCTTATAATGCGAATGAAACCAACCAGTTCTATCATCAATCGAGACTCGGATATTCAATATTTGTACCAGCAGTTTGTTTTCCATAAAACGAATTTCTTAGCTGTGATAATATTGAGTTGGCGAATTTTGGGATGCGGCGAATTTAGGACGAATGGCTCGTATTAATGTTAGGGCCCAGACGAGTCGACAGGTACCTGAATTCGTGGCGGGTCAAACAATTACTTTTGAGTTGAATACTGTTTTGGTACTCAATCGATCAAACAAAAACGATGCATTACTACTAATATATATGTCTTCAAAATCGCCCAAAATAAGCATGACCATTATCGATTGTATCTCTTTTTTGCAGATTTTTAATGAAGCTGTCTCATGAGACAGTCACCATCGAACTGAAAAATGGAACCCAAGTTCATGGAACCATCACAGGTAATGAATTGTATTGTATAATCCTGTATAGACTGGAGAGATAATGTATGTGAAATCTCAAATCTGTATTGCGGCCGTCCATCATTATTTTAATCTGGTTGCTCGATCAGGGTTTTTGGGAAACACAATTCCCTCGCAATACTTCATGTCAAAACATGTCCGAGAGAGTTGTTCAAATGTAGACTTGAAAACTTGTGTCCTTTCTGGTGTTTGCTCTATTTGTAAGTTTGCACTTTGTTACCCGGCAGGTGTCGACGTCAGTATGAACACACATCTCAAGTCCGTCAAGATGAGCATCAAAAACAAGGACCCCGTGCAGCTCGACAGTTTGAGTATCCGCGGCAACAACATCCGGTATTTCATCCTCCCTGACAGTCTGCCCCTGGACAATTTACTCATCGATGATACACCCAAGGCTAAGGCCAGGAAGAAGGAAATGAGGGGTATGTAATAGGACCTAGTGAATTTTTAATCAGATGACATTTGTGGCATGCTTACGATGAGGATTGCTGCTTTCAGAAAATCAAAAAATACCTAAAATTGATGATACATTTGAGACAAAGGAATCCAATGCTGTTTGTTTACATTTGCAGGTGGTCGCGGTCGTGGCCGAGGCGGTAGAGGTGGTCGGGGTGGTCGAGGACGTGGCCGTGGAGGTGGTGGTCGTGGACGCCGATAAACGCTCATCATTCATCATGATTTTATATGTGAAACAAGCCCTAAAACTAGTAGAAAGGAGTGTTTTATCTGGACTGGTGACCACAGTTTGCATTTCAGTACATTCTCATAAATGATCAATCATGTTTTTGTCGTCTTGTGAATCATGTAATAGCCATTTTGTCTATCAAAAGCGATTGAAGTGTACAGCAAAGTGATGTGTATGTGTGAAGCTAATGACGCTCATTTTCATAACTGGTTCCATAGTGATGTTCAGAGGTTTGTATGTAATAAACAATTTTATATGTGAAAGTTGTTGTTTACTGTAGAATTTGTGACTAACATTTCATGCATGAAAGTTGGAGGCAAGATAGTATTCAAAGTTCAAGCCAGAAAAATCATTGTGACAAAGTGCATTCAATTTATTGATTCAATTAGACAGAATGCTATATAAAGATTATGCGCATTTATATTATTTTGTTTTGGCTGATGATTTCTCCGAGTTTGTTTATCATGTACAGTGGTCGCCCTCAGGTAAGACCTACCCTTCCGCCACAAAATTAAGGACTGGTTGCACGTAACATACAGTTGGCTGCACTGAGGCACTTTTCCATTGACTTATAATGCGAAAGTAAAGGTAACAAAATCACCAAGACAAAACAATCCCCCGACCTAAAACTTGGCTAGCACACACACATACTCATGGATGATGAACCAAGACACGGTTTCATGAATGATATCACAGAAACTGTGCAATTTAATGATAGATAAATCAATTCATACGTTTCACCAAAACGAACATTCATGTGTTCCCCTTGACAAACACTGGCTGCTACGTATATTTATTCTTGGTTGTGATCAAAATAATGAGAATATCTAGGGCTATACTTTCTGTGGCCCAAGTATCATACACTGCGCCTTCCTCTATATTCAATAAAGATTAAAAAGGTGCGAGACGGATTAAATGGTATGTTTTCAGTGGACGAGTAGTATTAAGGAGCAGTGTACGGTACTTGGGCCCTTTCTGTGAGATGATTACAATGAGCTGAACATTCATAATCCCAAACACCTCGGTGCACCCGAGTGGATATCACCTGTGACTTTTACTGCCCTCACTAGTAATTTGCTGTACAGCATAATCCTTTTCGCTCACCCTTTTGTAAGTGTATTTTGTATACTGAGAGATAGGTCGGAAAATGACATATGAAAACGATGAATTTAACGTTGTTTAGTAAGAAACGGAGTCTCGGTTAGTAATCCTTGATGGCTCACAATTAGAAAGGCAAAGTTTCACGTTGATTGGAAGTGTGAACATTTGTGAATTTGTTACCGTTATATTTACATTATAAGTGAATGGACAGTTGGTCAATTCCAGGTTAATGACCACAACATGCAATCAATCCTTAAGGAGCTGTCTTATTAGAGGGGTTCTATCATGTTATCGTTATCCTAGCGCCATTTCTACTAAGGCAAAAAGAAATGTTCACCCTTTGAAAAAAATTTTGGACTTGGTAAATTTTCGCCATTTTTTCCCTTCATAATGGAAGCTGCCATAACTGTACTCATAGAACGCCTGAAGATAGAGCTTAGATATTGGCACTTTCAAATGAGAAGTCATATATAGCAATTTGTTTGGTGACTTTGAATTTTGACCTTCGATGACATTGAAAGGTCAAAACAGCCAATTTGGGTTTTTAAAAAAGCCAAAATTTGCCTCTACAGATGAAATGTTTGTAGAGCTTAAGTTTTCATGATGACTGAGCTTGACCTGGAGTGCTAAATGTCTGACGTGAAATGTGTAAGTTCGCCTCTGATGCTTTAAACACTTGCACAATGTGTGTATTTTGGGCCATTTCCAGGTAAAAAAAAATTTCACCCTTTGCAAAACAATTGGGACTGAACATTTTCACCTTTTATCCTTCATAAATGGGAGCTGCCACCACTGTACTCCTAGATTGCCTGAAGATAGATCTGAGATACTGACTCTTAAATTGGAAGCCGTATATGGCGAGTTGTGTGGTGACCTTGAATTTCACATTTGATGACCTTGAAAGGTTAAAACAACAATTTTTGGATAAAAAATGCCCAAATTTGCTTCCTTAGACAGAATGCTTGTAGATAGAGCTTATGTTTGCATTATGAACATATAGGAAGTCTTATATGGAACAACTAATGATGAACTTGAGCTTGACCTTGGATGACCTTGAGTGCTAAATGTCTGACGGTGAATGTGAAAATTGGCCCCTGCAGTTTAAACGCTTGCACCTTTAGGTTAGGGTTGTATTGTAAGCTTATAAAAAGTCATATATGGCACATCTTGTGACCTTGACAATAGACGACCTTGAAGGCTAGATTTCGAAGTCTCATATGACCTGAAATATGTAAGTTGGCCTCTGCAGACAAAATACTTGTTAATATAGCTTATTTGTTTGTATTATGAATATATAGAAAGTCATATGCAGCACACCTAATATTGACACAGAAATTCACAAAGATAACCCTGGTTGGTAAATCATGTCACGCAATGCTAAAACCAAAATTGTTCGGAAACCTATCTTAACCCTTGGGCTAATTTTTTGGGTTACCCGACCTATGGTCCGATAATGTATTGACATGGCGTTACGTTGCGTTATCTTTGAGGTACGTGGGGACCTTCCCGAAATTTGACACAAAAATGCCTAAAATATTTCAAATAGGGTTTGTTTGTTTTTTAATTTCACATTTTTTCAATTTCTGACTTTGACGGCCATCTCAAAAACCATTGAGACAGTTTTCAGATTTTATTTCCAAAAGATTCCCCTTATGACCAAGCGTCATTTTCAGAATATATCACCGGATGGCCATCGATGAGTTTCGGAATATCTTATCAGATGGCCATTGACGTGTTTCGGCATCTCTCACCAGATCGCCATGCATTATATTCAGCAAAATATATAACCAGATGTCCATCGATGAGGTCCAGAATATATCTCACCAGTACCTTTGCGATGTTTATAAGTTTCGTTGCCCTTAAATCGCCGGTCTGCACATTGCACCCATTTTGAACTTTCAACTGGCCCGGCAAACAATTTTTTTTCATCCTGAATCAAGTTAAAAAAATTTCATTTTCCCCTTGAAAATAATTTGAACTTCTCAATGGAAAATCATATATTGCGGTTTCAGTGGTGACCTTCAATTTGACATCTAATGACCTTGAAAGGTCGAAACGGCCTTTTTTGTCAGAAAGCGGCCAATTTCTAACTTTGGCGGCCATTTTTCTCGAAAACTGTTCAGACAGTTTTGGGATTTTTATTTCAAATGATTCCCCTTATGTATAATTTTCGTTGTATTGAATCACTGGTCTGTGCGAGGTGGCCATTTTGAATTTTCAAAGGGTCGGCAGAAAAAATTGTTTTTGCCCAAATCAAGTCACAATTCTTTCTGAATGATTTCCCGCCAAGAAAAAAAAATTTAGGACTTATTTGAAAATTTCATCCAATTCTTCCTTCATAATGGGATTTGTAGGGAGAAAACTCCTAGAACTCATCAAGATATAGCTTGCCAGATGGCCATTGACGAGTTTCAGAATATCTCACCAGTACCTTCGCAATTAACCCTGAAAACAAGGCACAAATATCGGTCCACCCCCCCCCCCCCCCCCCCCCCGACAAGGACGGTCGGGGGGTGGCCCGATCGTTGTGCCTTGTATTCAGGGCTACTTCGCAATGTGCATAAGTTTCGTTGCCCTTATAAATCGCCGGTTTGCACGTGGCTGCTATTTTGAATTTCGAAGGGTCGGCAAAAAAATTTTTACAAGTGCATCATTCTCACAACTACACTATATGTGCACATACGAACTGGAAAATGTACTCGATGTGGACTCTTAAGCGTGATTTGATCATTTGTTTACATTTGGGTTTGATGGATACACTTCGTTTGTTTATTTACAAAACTGGTACAATATGGGCACTAAAACGGATGAAAAGACAATTCGGACGGACTGTAATCGTCAAAATCATTGAGCACACCTTTTCTTATATTGCATTAGATGTGTTTAACAAAAAATTGGTCTTGAAAAACACATTGCATACATTCCAAGGCAGCAGCTTTAAATTCTCCTATGCTTTATTATGGGACACATTATGCCCAATATCTCACTTAGTATTGAGATTAGAGACTAGGAATCAATTATGGGCATATAAGAAATGATATATGCTGATTATTGTCATGACCTTGAATTTTACCTTTGACCTCATTTTCAAGGTCAGAGCACAAAATGGCTAATATCTCACTTATTATCGACTCTACAGCTTAGGAATCAATTGTGCACATATAGGAAATGATATAATCCGAATATTCTGATGACCTTAAATTTGACCTCTGACCTCATTTTCAAAGTCAAAGAACAAAACAGCTCATATCTCGCTTATTATTCACTTTACAGCTTGGGACTAAATTGTGAACATATAGGAAATGATGTATGCCGAATATTTTGATGACCTTGAATTTGACCTTTGACCAGGTCAGACACAAAATGGCTAATATCTCGCTTATTATGGACTTTATAGCTTTAGGAATCAATTGTGGACATATAGGAAATGACATATGCCGAATATATTCTGATGACCTTGAATTTGACCTTTGACCTGATTTTCAAGGTCAGAGTGCAAAATGGCTAATCCCTCGCTTATTATCGACTTTACAGCTTAGGAATCAATTGTAGACATTATAGGAAGTGATATTGTTCAAATATTGTGATGACCCTGGTTTGACCTTTGACCTCATTTCCAAGGTCAATAACAATATGACTAATATCTCGCTTATTATCGACTTTACAGCTTGAGAATCAATTGTGGACTGATAGGAATTTATATATGCTGAATATTGTCGTGACCTTGAATTTTACCTTTGACTTCATTTTCAAGGTACAGGACAACTCAGCTAATATCTTGTTTATTATCAAATTTACAACTCAGGATTCTGTTGTGGACACCTTTAATTTGACTTTTGATTTCATTTTCATTATGTCACAGGACATAATGACGAATATCTGTCTTATTACTGAATTTAGAGCTTAGTGAGAAGTTGTGAATATATGGGAAATCATATATGCTGAATACTCTCGTGACTTCAAATTTGACCGTGGCCTTATTTTCAAAGCCACGGGACTAAATAGGTATTATATAATGTCCGGTAACCTATCTTAGCCCTTGGGCAAATTTTTCCTTCATAATGGTAGCTGAATGGAGCTCCAAGAACACTTCAAGATAGAGCTTTAAATATTGGCATATTCAAACGGGAAATCATATATTGTGGTTTCAGTGGTGACTTTGAGTTTTACCATATAATGACCTTGAAAGGTCAAAACGGCAATTCTGGTGAAAAAAGTTCAAAACTAAACATTTCTCCGGTAGCCTTTCCTAGCCGTTGGGCTAATTTCCCAGTGGTAAAATAAACAAAGTCCAAAATTTTGACCTTTCAAATTGAAATTCGAGGTCACCACTAAAAATGAAATATATGGCATCCCCTTTGTAAATGCCAATATCTAATCTCTACCTTCAAGCAATTTAGAAGACAGTAGGAACAGCTCCCATGATAAGAAAGAACTAGACGACTGTGTTGGTGTATCCCCCTGGGGCCCTATCATCCCACTTGCCCAGAATTCAGACAAAATATCATTACTGCCAGGCCAGTGTGTTTCATAAATGGCAGTACTAAACGTTCCGGGTCTTACATATAATCCTCTACTTTTATTGTAAGCAATGATAGACCTAACTACTAAATCCATGTTAACTTAATCTGTTTTGCACAAAACCATAATCTGTATACTTTTACAATCAATCATACAAGTACAAGTATTTTTTTTAAAATATAAGCCAATACTAGTATTGTTTTCTATATGTATGGGAAGATGACGAAATTGGAGCCAGATCGATTTTTTCACAATAAATATCTTCATTCAAAATATGTGCAAAAATTCAAAGTAAAAGTAGACCACAACTGCATCTCAAATGACAAAATCGGAGCCAGATTGAACTTTTCACCAAATGTTACATCTTAACACAAATTATTTGACAAACTTGGTTTCAAGTGGAATTTTTTTTAAAAAAATGCATTTCAAGATGACGCCAGATCGAATTTTTCGCCACAAGTTATTTTTCAACTCAAAATATTTGACGAACTTGGTTTCAAGTTGAAATTCAAAGTAAAAGTTGACCAAACTGCATTTCAAAATGACAAAATCGGAGCCACATTAAATTTTCCAGCAAATGTGATATTTCAATTTAAAATATTTGACAAACTTGGTTTCAACAGGAATTCTAAGTAAAAATTAACCAAAACTGTATTTCAAGATGACGAAATTGGAGCCAGAGCTTTCACTACAAGTTATATTTTAACTCAAAATATTCGACAAACTTGGCTTCAAGTTGAACTTCAAAGTAAAACTTGACCAAAACCGCATCTCAAGATGACAAAATTGGAGCTAGATCTTCACACCACAAGTTATATTTTAACTCAAAATATGTGCCAAACTTGGTTTCAAGTTGAAATTCAAAGTAAAAGTTGACCAAAGTCAACGTTAATGAGAACAACTTCAATTTCTTCTATATATCCCTTCTCTACACGTGTTCACTCTTCAACAATTCAACTTCAACTCACTAAAAAGCGCGGGGCATGTCAGTGCATGTCTGTACTTTTTCCCGCCTTTTGTAACGGAAGTCTCGTAGGATTCGATGGATGTGATGTAATGTCTGAGATTGTGGTGGCTGTGTGTCTGGAAATGTCCTGAAGACTTCCTGTAAGATAAAACCTAATTTTTCCTGAAAAGGTGAGGTTTATCTTACAAGGACCACTGTACAGGCTACTGGAACGATCATAGATGTCAAAATGGATATTTCACGTTTCGGTAATAAGTTAGGCCGTTACCATATTAATATTTATATGATCACTCTGAAAAACGATTGGTTTCATGCGACATCCCCCTCCCCCAACATGGCTTCCAAATATCATTGATATTTGTTGAAAACTGCTGTCTATATAGTGTTCACATGCCATGGGTCTCAAACAGGCTGATTTCAACGCAAAATGTGTTCCCAAATGACCAATGTATTTGCCATGCAACCAAAAACGATTGGTGTAGTGGTTTTAACATTATATGTGTCTGCAAAACATAATGGTGATCGGATGAGAATTGCGGACTGCAGCGCATTCACAAGGAAATATCTGTGGAAGAGGACGACGCGGACAACGGTCGCAAATCTATAGTATCCGCCGAACTTTGTTCAGGGGATGCAACTGGATGTCAAGGTCTAAAGATGCCTTGGAGGCATTTATGTCTTAAGACTAATTTATAATATTCATAACATGTTTGCCCCGGGCTCTACGACGCACAACTTCCAAGATATCAACGAAAATGAAAGAAATAGGCTCAGCTCAAAAATTTTAGGTCAAGGTCAAAGTTCATTGATAGTACCCCCTTAGATATATTTGTTTAGGGCCACAAGTCCGAAAATAATGTCAAGATACACAGTTCTCGAGATATCAATGAGAACGAAAAATGCCGACAGGGCAAGAAAATTTCAGTTCGAGGTCAAAGTTCATCCATAATACCCCTAAGACATGTACCCCTAATACCCCCAAAAATCACATCCGTTTTGCTCTACGATGCACGATTTCCGAGTTATGCAAGAAGTCTCAAGGATGACTCTTTCGACCTCTAGGTCAGACATCGTTTGACATGACATCAAAATCAATAGGTTTCTTCCCTAGTGATGTATGAACCTCCATGCGGAGTATTGCATCCATTGCCTGAATAGGTT
The DNA here is from genome assembly GCA_949152475.1 of Terebella lapidaria. Classification (NCBI taxonomy): domain Eukaryota; kingdom Metazoa; phylum Annelida; class Polychaeta; order Terebellida; family Terebellidae; genus Terebella; species Terebella lapidaria. The sequence goes on along the minus strand of OX424564.1, from coordinate 33,152,146 downwards.
TTGAGTTATCGCGCGGAAACAAAGTCCAAAAAATGACCTCAACTTCATCCTCACGGACCTCAAAAAGGTCACTGGAGTCCAAAATATGACGCTTTCCATCAAAAATGGCCGTTATTTTGAAAAGAAATGTAAAAATCTTCAAACTTTTCAAAAGCTTGGAATGTAAACATTAAAAAAGTGATGGACGCAAGACCATGCAATCCTGTAACCTGAAAACATGAGGACGATTTTACCGAAAAATTTCATCAATTGTACAATATACATGCAGTTTCATCAGGTATAGTTCTTGACAATGATGGCTGTTGATTAATGAATGTTAAATAACATTCCAACTTTCCCTACATTTATTGATCAAAACATTTCAAACTCTATCCCAGTCTTAATAGTGAAGAAGTAAATACATTGTAACATTTTACCTTTCCCCAACTTTATTCCATGTTATCATTTCCGCTTCTACTTTTAATGATATAGCAACACCCAATTGAAAATTTCTCAATTCACACTCAGACAATATACAGGCATTGTTTTTGAAGGGTTCACTCCATGCTTAGAGAAAACTCCCTCGAGTAAAAGATACCCCCCCCCCCCCCCCCCGCCTGGAGTAACTTGGGCCTTCACCATGTGGACAGAACCATTGACACTCAGGAATCTTCCACTTCACAAAGAGATCTGTGCTTTGATACAGGTTCCTAATCACACATAAAATCTGATAAAGATCTAAAAAATACCTAAAAGACATGAACGAAACATCAAATATTATAACAGTAATGGTCCACATCAAACTAACAGTAATCGTCTACATCAAACTTTCGTCTTTTCTTGCGCACAAAGTCAGGATTGAACTGTGAGTTGTATCGACGTTCCCGCTCGTTTGTTTGCACTTCGCTTGCTGCCTTTCCAGGTTCCTCCCCCCGCACTTTTGCCAGCAGCTGTTCCGTCTTGCGTTTCTCCTCCCTCTCTCGATGCAGTCTCTCAGCACGGAGCTGTTGTATGGATTTGCCACTAGAGCTTGTTGCCATCTTGCTTAGTGAGGTGCTTGGAATTGACGATGACATTTGGCTTTCATTTTTGTGCTTCTTGTGTTTCTTTTTGTGCTTGTGTTTGTCTTTTGTCTTTTCTTTCTTCTGTAAGAGCGGAATATCACAAAAGATGCATGTAGAATATGCAGATGTTCATAAACACACGTCCAAATTTATACACAAATGTGAAATGAAATTACATTATAAATCCAAAATTATGGTATATATTAGAAGGTACATTATATTCTGATAGATTTAGACAAAAATACTAGTATCATAAACTGGCAAATGAGGGCATGATAATAATACATAAAATATTTAAATTTAATAGCTCCTTCATACTAAAAAAATATTCAAACACATGTAATATAATTTTCATAAATCTTTAAATCATACCAACCTTTTTCTTCTTTGCTGATTTATCTTTTATCTTCTTTGTCGAGCCACGATCCTCTACACTGCCCTCACGACTGTCACGCTTCTGATCTGCCACTGATGATATTACCCCTGAGGTGTGTGATACCGTGGCCGTATTGCCCTCCCCTCTATATCGGTATGACTTGACATCGGACATCTTGGTCTTATCGCGCTCGGAAATCTTGTCTTTCTGATGAAGGAAGCGACCCATCTGTTTCATCGGATCCTGGCTCCACTTAGACTTGAGATCCAGCTCTTCTCTGTATGTCAACAAATTCACATTTGAATTAAACAATTACAGTACAGGTTGTTCAGCAAATGTACAACAATTTGGTATATAGATACACTTACTTGATTGGTTGACTTTTGGAAGCCGTAGATGCCTTGTGTTTGGCTGGAATTGTCTGGTACCAAGGCTTAGAGGCTGCCGAGCAAAAAAGTTTAAATATGGTACATATATATATTTATATATATTTAATGGTTACATGTATGAATAATTTTTAGTAAACACTGAACACCCATGTCCTTCAAATTTGATTTGATAGTCTATACACAAAAATACTACAGCACAGACACAGCAAATGATGGGTACAACTGGTACAGACTTTGAGCCTCTATAGCACTCTGTCCGAGGTACGTCAAGAGCCCTATCGCCTTCTCCTGTTTCTCTTGTTCGGCTTTCTTCTCAGCCTCGTACTCCGCATTCGTCCCAGATTTCTTGATCTGGAGTCCGATCATAGATTGGAACATGCAGGATGTAAACTGTCAGTTCAAAATTTCTAATTTTGTTCCCAAACTAAATCAGACTTGATCAGTGATATTAATTTGTTCATATAGATACAGTGATGTTGTTTTATTGACATGCTGAATTGCATGAAATATCTTGATAAAATAATTAATAGAAATTATTAGAAGTAAAAATGTCAGAATAAGAGCTGTTCTGTCACTGGTGCATACCCCCTCCTCTTCCTCTTGGAAGAAGTTAATGTGTCCAGTTGCGGTTGGCTGTTCCAACTGTGTGTCTTCCTCCCCCTCATCATCTCGTTTACGCTTGCGGGACTTGACTCGTAGTGCCTCGGTCCTTGCCTCTGACTCCTGTAGAATATAAGTAGTTATATGTATGAACATGTGCTACAAACTTACCTACTTCAACAGTCCTCACATTTAGATACACACTGAACTGAACTGTTCATATATATTTTGTACAGCATACTTGGGAGATATAGCAAACTCAAAAATAATTTGACATATTTTCAGACAAATATTATTGTCATTGCATTTATCATTTAAAGCAAAATTTCAATTAGACTCCTAAATACGTTAGAATTCATTTATATACATGTTGCTTAATAGTACAACAGAACTAGTTTGAATAGCATAAACTTGATTCCCAATTTGGACTCACGGCTAGTGCGATGCGCCTCTGTTTCTCCTTTTCCTCCTCAGCAGCCTTGGCTTCGTCTCTCCGTACACGTTCTATGTTGGCCTTCGTGCGGACGTGCCAGCTAAACAAGAAAGTCACGCCAATAATATGGGCAAATGTGACAGAGAGGAACGTAGTATATTCTACTGTAATAAAACATTTTAATGTGATAGATTTATATTGTGTGTATCTGAAGACCATCTGACCGTTGTAATCAAAACGAGTTCAACTTGTACAATTTGCCTGATTGTTTGAAATTTTTTCAATGATTCTGTCAAGAAACTTATTCAATGAGAAATATTTTATGTGCCTGATTCAGAATCATTAATACTTACAACACCACACTAGTAACTGATATTCTAACTGATGCCATACTCGTAAAAAGAATATTGACAAGACCAATTTGTGACACGACTATACAGATATTTGTATGCCTGTATATGCATATGTGCATGTGCTTCCATATAGTCAAGATGTGTAAATTAGTGATATTTGAACAATTCTGTAATGTATTACCATATTTGTCCTAATAGAAGCACATGCCCTTATAGAAGAGCGCCCCCTTGTTTTGCAGAAAAAAAAATATCATGTTGTTCACTTCATAACTGAACTAATATTCTCATAACATGGAGTTAAAAAAACATCATACATGTATCAGGTTATTTTTACCTAACTAACACGTGAACAACACTGTATAGGTAATATATCAATGAATACCAAGCAAATTTTCTTGAATTTTATCTATTTTTGTGCACACTAATGGAGCACTGCTCTTCTGTTAGCCCCACTATGGTATATAATCTCCTTTGTTAGAATTGTCACAATTTTTTCAATTTCCCTGTGCTTCATTGTGATACTAGTACATTCGAATATAGAACTATAGATGATGTTACAAAATGTTCCCTCATGTTAATTCTTACAGCTGAGTCTACTGTGATGTCACGGATGTAGAATGACAAATATCATTGCACACACAAACAAGATAATGTAGTTACTTGTATGGGCCTACCTGCAAGCCAGTATGAATTCCACAAACCAAATTGTGGATCATTGTAAAACTTGAAATTATCATTGTGAATCAATATGTTTGAAAATATATATTGCATTTTGTACCTAATTAAAAAATCCAGTTACACTATATGCAAAATGAGCCCTGACTCATCATATATACTTTCTTTTTTTGCTAAATCGCAAGCTTCAATACAGTATAACCAAAAACCTTAAAAGAAGTTCCCATGCGAGAACAGTAGAACCCATGTTTTTAAAGTTTCATCAAAAGTAGTAATTACATTGTGATATTACTGTGCCCCCTCCAGACATGCCCTAATTAATTACTCTATCATTGCCACATATCCATGACCAGTAGAATTTTTTTTTTTTTAATTTCAAATAGCTTAAACGTAGACTTTCATACACAATGTTTTAACAGTTTTTCATCAGTTTGACTCTTGACATTTTTTTTTCAATTTTTTATTGCTAGATTGTTTTTTAAAGTGCAATTACAACACGAGTTGCTCTCAATAGTCAATACAGAACACGTACACAGTCTGTTAGTGTGAAAAGTCTTAAAAGTAGACTTTTTTTGTTGGAAAAAGTTCAAGAAACAAGACAAAATCAACATATTAAAAACAAACACGCCATAAAACAACCACAATGCACGCCTGGAATGAAAAGTGTAATTGTTTGGTTTATTCAAGTGCATTTAAACACTTGAAAAAAAAAAAACAGTCGGACATCACAATGTCAATATTAAATCAGTACCATGGTAAAGCCTATAATTAGGTATATTCTTCACTGACCTGCCTAGAAAAATATCTACATGCATCAATCTATGTTTGACAATACCGTGAACAATAATTTCTCCACAATCACATTAGTTACATGTAAGTGTATTAGTTGAAAAAAATCCAAGGTAATTGACACGATATTATATGTCATAATCCCTCCATTTCAAGATCTGATTCGCCTAGCATCTTTTGTTCAAGATCCAGTATTTTCTTGCAATGTTACAACAAAACTCTCTTCAAAACTGAATTTACACAAGATTACGTTAACTATTTAAAAGGAGATATTTGAAGTATAGTATTTTATTTTTCACAACAATTGATGTATAGCTCTCTCGACTGACTAGATAACCATACACAAAACTCATTAAATATTGATGCACAGACAACAGGGATAACGATATGAGTTCAAAGTTGCACACCCTGATTTTGTTTGATAGCATACAACTTCATTTGTCACATACTCAGTTTTGAATGAATGAACAAAAACTTACACACGAGTGAAAAGTGTTTTTACATATTAAAGTGATTAGTGAGTTGTTTTCAGATGAAGAAAATACAGGCATAAAATGTGAATTTTTGTACAATAATTTTCAAATTTTAAAATACCATTCAGAAAAACATCACAAAAGTATACAACAAAAACACAAGAGTGAAGACTGATAAATTTGGCGATTCTAAACGTTTCTTTCACCAAGTTCTATTGCACACGACATTCCTTCAATAGTTACAAAATATCACAATACCATGATATATCTGATGCAAAAACTACTTTGTAAGCGCGAGAGCTATTCACGATTGTCTAAAGTTTCTCTAAATATTTAAAATGCATTGAACATTTATGATTGTTTCTGATAAAACGTATCACAACATTATCATTGATATATAAAACTTTACATCTTAGTAAGAACAGTCAACTCCTTCAAAATATCAGCCACACACGTCTTTACAGGAAAAACAACAAGTCTATTACTATGATTACCAAATAAGGTAATGATTCTAACAATTTAGTTTTTCATTGTTTGATATAAAACTGCATGAAAAATCCCTAAACTTACTATCAATTAATAAAGTCTTTTCAATTGATTTATTTATTCATAATTCAAGTGTATTTCATGCCTAACATTTTGAACACTGAAACTTGTATGCCATGCAACATACTCAATAGCAATCAACTGGCAACTGGAAGTCATAACTATGATTATATCTCCTATTAAGTAGTCTAAAGGCCATCTGCAGACATCACAAATTTTATGAAACATGTAATGTATGGCACATTCGCTTAAAATTATACTATTTGTTTCATAACGATACTGATTGTTTCTACAGGGTGTTTTCCTGTTCTTTTAAAAGTAATAGCTATGTCACTAAGTTTTGCACTTCAATCATGCAATAAAAATAAATAGAAAATATACATCCACTCTGGTGTCAAACACTCAAACAAACTGTCAATCCCCCCCCCCCCCCCCCCACAAACATGACAATTCCTCCCCAAGAGTTGAAATTTCTGCCCCTTCTCATTCGCCTCACCGAAATAAATAAATAAACCATCCCTCATTTCTTTTGCCACCAAATCATCATGGTCTGTTCCTCTGAAATGATCAAGCTGGCTACCCATCATTACAAGAAGCAGCTAAAATTTATTAAGATCTTGATCTTTATTCCTTATTCATAGCCAGTTTTTTCATCTGTCGTATGACGGCCGTCGCATTGTACGCCTGACGCCACCGTGACTTGGCGAAGGTTTTCTTGATCTGTGCGCTGACGGAGGCATGGATGTCCTTCTCAAGGGCGGTGTTGCCAGCGATCCACGGGTGCTGCAGGGCCTGCTGACAGGTGAAGCGCTTTCTAGTGTCCTTACACATGAGCTGGCTGATGAAGTCCTTAGCCGAGTCGGAGATCTCGTCCCAGTACGGGGAATCAAACTCGTAGTCGGCCTTCAGGATCTGTCTGAACAGCTCCGAGTCGTTCTCGTCGTAGAACGGCGGGTAGCCACACAGGAGGATGTACGCAATGACGCCGATTGACCAGACATCGACCTCCTTCCCGTATGGCTGCTGTGCGAGGACCTCGGGGGCCACATAGCCAGGGGTCCCGCAAGCCGTCGCCATGGTTCCGGAATCCTCCGTCTTTGACAGGCCAAAGTCACTGATCATGATTTTGGAGTCTTCCGCTGGGCAGTAGTAAAGCAGGTTCTCTGGTTTGAGGTCCCGGTGGACCACACCTTGACCATGCATGAAGTCGACTGCTTCTAACACTTGCTTAATTAGGTGACTGGCATCCTTCTCTGTGTAGCTACCCTTTTCCACGATCCTATCGAACAGTTCGCCACCGGTCACCAACTCCATGGCCAGGTAGAAATGCGTCTTGTCTTCGAAGACGTCTATCAACTCTACAATGTTTTTGTGTTTCAACTTTCGGAGGACAGCAATTTCATTTTGTAGGGATTCCTCTTTGCCGCGCATGCCTTTCTTGTCTATGCATTTGACGGCGACGAAAGTTCCACGCGAGTGTTTGTCTTCCGCCAGTAGAACCTCCGAGAATGCCCCAGTGCCGAGGACTTCCTTGAACTCGTAACGCTTACGGATATCGTTATCTCGCTCGTGTCGGGGGTTTTTGTCACCATCTTCTTTCCTGGAAATCCAAAATTGGGATCATTTTAATGAAATCCTTCCGGAAGAAATAAATACAATTCAATCGTTGTGCTTTTCATAACTCAGTATACTTTTTGGCTTGGTGATTGAGTCATTGGAATATTCTGAATACAACCTTTCGATTGCATGGACGAAGGAAACCAAAAGGATCAAGTATTTATTGTACCCAAATGTTTCTTTGAAATGAATCAATATTTATTTGAACTGAAAGATGAATTCCCAGACAACTGTCAAAATTTCCGAAAAAAATACTTCATACCATATTTTTTCATAAGAAAAACATGAAAACACATTTCATATTATATTATTTGATACACTGCATGCATGGGATAAGTGTATGTTTTCGCATTGATAAATAAAATCTCATAAATGAGCATGAATGGTTAAAATTACAAATTCACCCCTCTTTGCATAGTACATGAACCTATTTAGTATTTACATGATGAATTAATTCATATTTTTGCATGCGAAAAAAAATCCATTGTGCTGATTGTCAAGGCTACAAAACATTTACATATAATCTGTGGACAAAGTACCGTATGTGTATGTCATGTTCAAACAGGAGTTGAAAACCAAACTGAACTTAATAGACGGGAAAATAATGTACAACATGGAAAACAGACGTGATAATTTTGGGACAATTTAAATTGCTTGATAACAGTTATTGGTCATTTTGATACATGCAATTTTGCAGTCACTGTAGTCAAATGACCCATCATTATCATTATTGAGGGGGCCATATCTGAGGGGGGCCACTGTATACACATATGATTATGCGTTATATATGTTTATTGTTGTTTTGTTTTGTTTTTTTTTCTATTTCCCAAACATACGTAGCAATTTGCAGTCACATTTTGCTCCCCATGATTTTTTATGCCTGAATACATCATCATTTGCCACATGTATAATGTATGGGAATGGCACACATAATCAAGAGCATTGAAGAGATAGTGTTTACATAAAATAATAGTGTTGTAAATACACACATGCTATTATCACGAGAATTGACTACATTCAGCAGTGATTGCAGACAACAAAAGAACAGAAAACATACATGACTGTATGTGTACGCTTATAGTAAATACAGTGACATGCAACAAAATGAAATCCGTTGGGCTACACTGTAGTTGTGACAAAGCTTTTGGCAGTTAGGTCCCCTGTATCCATTTATGACTGACAGGGGGTGGTCGACACCGAGACAAGCAATAAATACCCTTAGATTACGAGATATTTCTAACAGGTCATTCAATCAGAAGTTCATGGTCAGTCCACTAAATTCAATGTAATTCAATAATCCTGATAGGTCAATATTATGTACAATGCTGGCAATGAAATCCATGACGTTGGCTCAAGTTTTACCTTGGCACAAAATACTCTCATTATTGACGTTAATTACTGCAAATGGGCATACAAGAACAGCAAAAAATGGAAGAAGATTGATTATGCTGCTTCAATGGAAATGCACCAGTTACGCTTCACATTCAATGAACATGATGAAAGCAAATATAGCTCAATCAAGGGCCACTTGCTTTGGTATTTTTTCTCAAAACTTGAACGTTATTTTAACCACATACAAGCTGATTATCCCAACCTCTTCTTCTTAATCATCTATGCAAATCCCCATTCATATCTGGAGCCAATTAGCCAAGTCTTGGATCAATGTATTAGTGGAACATGTATAGATCGTGCAACCCTGGCCTTCAGCACAGGTAAACTAATTATCAAAACTCTCTTCACTCAATTAACCCTTCGATTATATGTACAGTTTTGGCATTCTCAGCCGGGTTTTGATCTAAACCCAAATATTTTTTTTCTCAAACTCAACCACCAACACACATGAATGGTAAAGGCTATGTACCAAACCCCAAAAATCACATACATACAGACTATAATATGACTTATTATCTTGATTTTACAGCACTGTTTCTCACAACACAGCACAAATGGGAGAGAAATAAAAGAAAACAACATATATTCACAAGTACACAGTGTAAATAAGGAACAATGTATAGTCCTGAAAGATTCATGCATCTCTTCGTGGCAGTACATGTATGCATGGTATGTGTTTGATGGCTGCCGAGTAAGAGAACATATGTTCTATATGTTTGTATAAATGCAACAGTTTACAAAGACATATTTTCAGCTGATTTGCAGTGAACATTCTGGCTTGCAGTGGCTATTTTCTGTACAGCTGTTCACATCATCACTATGGACACCTCGCTAGCATTTTAAAAGTATGTTTGGTGACCTGATACATCGGTGTGACCTGGTGTCCTAATACCACTGTTGGTGATGCAAATTCACAAAATAAAGACAAATATAGACATGTCAGAGAGTTTTTTCTTCCACATTATAGCTGAATTGACCAAATATCAAGAATTTGGTACAGTGCTTACTGCACAGCAAAGGACAGTGCAATAAAGAGCAGCTATTAGTCGAATATACATGGTATTAGCCTTGTACATATCGTACGTTCATGCTATGTACATGATGTACTAAATCCCTAGGATTATCTCAATAGCAGCACCAAAATAGTTTCTAGAATATGTGATGAATTTTGGAAGGTCACGAGTGGCTCATCATGTGTGATAACATAGAACATGCCTTCTAATGTATGCCTGCAGTCTACTCTTCAAATCTCGTAGGGAACATTGTTACCCTTAGTCCAAACTGACAAATTTATGGTTATGAAAAATATTGTCTGTTATTCCAATTCCAGTTTCTTTCTCATGTTTATTGCATAACTAAATTTTGCTTGCATGGCAATCAACAATACAATATTATTCATATATATCCACATGAATACCTCTAACATACATTCATAACACAATACAGTGTGAATAGTTGACAATGCATGTACATGATATAACATGTACAAGCCATTCGTCCCAAATTTGCCACATTCTAAAATTTGTGAACATTGTTTTCAGACCTTTTAATGCAAATGAAACCAATTACCAGTACTATTATCATCAAGACTCTGATATCCAATCTTTATAGCAGCAGTTTGTTTTCCACAAAACTAGCTTCTGAGTTGAGCTCTCATAATATTGAGTAGATCTACTTGACTTGGCGAACTTTGGAATGTGGCGAACTTAGGAAAGATGGCTAGTATATGATCACCTATGAATAGAGTCTTATCAACAATGTTCAATATTATTATTGGTTATGCCATTTCATTCCAGACTGAATGTCAAAATCAATGTACCAATTTCCCCATTTTTATTGGTTGTGTTTTATCACACACCACCTGTTGTTTTTATGACATCATGTTCAATCAAAAATTCTATTCATTTTTTAGTTATTCGTTATCATTCAATGACAGTCTATCGTATTTGATGACTGAATAACATATTTTGGTGACAAAACGATCAACCACGAAATTCGACAGGGAGCTCGCACCTGCAAGCGCACCGACTGCCTGGATGTCATAACCATAGAAATGAGAGCGATATTCTCAACGCTGAATCAGTGAATGAAGGAATGAGTCTGTCCATTTTGCACGCCAATTTTACCTCTTTTTCGGCAGGATATTCATCTTGCTGTATATCTGTTCCTTTCCAGTGTTTCCTTTTCTATGTATGGACGTTTACGAATGTTTATTTCTACGGCATCCACGGTCGAAGCGACAAAAAAACTGCAAATACCACAAGATGAAAATATGTAAACAGGATGTCGCCATACGTCACAGTGAGCAATCAGTAACCCATCAGAAGGAGGCTAACTATTTTGGGACGACGTTCTGACCACGTGATTATAGCGGCGGCACATCTCAGACTCAATGGACATAGATATCAATGGTAAAAGATATGAACAGCAAGCAAATTAATCTAGACCCTAAAGTATAATTTAAGTTGGTAATGGTAGTACTAGGTCTATACCACTTTCAGAAGAAGAAAAAAAAACATTGATAGGCCTGTTGAATTGAGCCTACAATGTATTCACTTCACATGTATTTTGCATCAATAGGATTTATTGGGTGAAATAAATGTATCCATTAAACTATCACATGGCGTTATGGCCTTCTTTATTGTTCGAGAAGCTTACAGTCTCAGTGCCTCATTATAATATAATATACTATACTATCTGAAATAATTAATACTGATAGCTGATAATTAATAAAAAGAAAATACACATGTATTTTCTTTTTATTGTATTTTCCTCTTTATTTTTTTATTTTTTCTTTTTTAAAAAGAAAATACACAAAATACACAAAATACACAAGCCACATGTACAAAGTCATTAATGGTAGTGCACCTGAGTATTTAAATTTTAATATAAGCCGCATTGTGGATCAACATAGGTATGCCACTCGTGGCAGTCAACTAGCTTGTCATGTTCCTAGGGTAGGTGGATCTTGTGCATCGTCATTCTTTTATACAGGTATTAGTGCCTGGAATAAAGTACCTGATTTTATCAAACAGTCCTCAAACAAATACAGGTTCAAAATTCTAGTCAAAACATACCTTTGGGATCGATTTTCTGCAGAGTCTTCTAGTCATTTTGTATAACTGGTTTGGTGCTTTCCTTATTACTATTCTGTCCTTATTTTGTACTCTCTTTTGTTCTCATTCTATTATTATTATTATTATTATTATTATTATTATTATTATTATTATTATTATTATTATTATTATTATTTTATAATTATTATTATCATCTATTTATTTATCAGTATTATTAGACTTTTTTCATATTTCTATTTTGTTATTATTGTTATTATTATTCCATTGTACAATTGTCTTTATTAATTTATTTGTTGTGCCCAAATTCAACTCTTGTTGCCACTCAGTCTTGTTTTCTATACAGAGGACCACATTGGAAATAAGTGTTTTTACTAATACTTTTATGTGCTATCCTCGGTGATTGTTATACATCATTTTACATGTACTTGTATAATTTTTACCCAAATAAATCAAATCAAATCAAAAAATACCTAGATCTATATACGATCCTTCAGTCAACCCACAAAGGTGAAAACGACAACTCATATGATTGCAGGTATACATGATGAGGGCTCAGAGTTTCATGCTCAAAGTTCATACAAATTTTTCGAACTTTCAGAAAGCTGGGAATTCCTGGGGTTACAAATTGAAGATGAGTAATCAAAAGTCATTTTCCAACATCTTTCAGAAAACGTGTAGACCAAATTAGATTTATACAGTAGGCCTAACTTCGCTGCAAAAATGTTCGAATAATCCCGTAATCGTGCAACTAAAAAAATGCATGAATTTCTCTCAAACAAGTTATGGAGACTTTAAAGTTCACGTTTTACCTGGAACATGAAATGCGCTCATTAATACATGTATCTATCGTGTACCCGAGATACCAGCTACATAATAACATTGCACCCATGTTTCCGCAATACGCATGGTAATACACATATATATACGCAATACACAATAAGTAATTAACCCAATGTTTTCATTCTGAATTTAAGATCATTTTGTTCGGTAGAAATATATACATAAAATATATATATCATTCTCATACACAGTGAAAAACAAATCTAAATTTACTCGCATAGAATTATCCAATACTAACACGTACCATTTCTGCAGGAAATATTACTTCAATAATTAATTTCAGAGGATATTCATTAATTCATTTAACTCCATAATTCACTTGTACTTACTCACTCTTACTTATTAACTACACCAAATTTGATGAGAAGTGAACATAGGGTGAACATAGAATCATTATGGTAGAAGTTCATGACGCATCCTTACATTTCGTTGAAATTCCATGTGTGGGCGTTTTGACAGCAGTTATATTCAAATAGATTACCTACGGTGTTCATAAATAAGCATACCGTATGATAGCGAACGGAATACAATAGAGAAATGTACATTCCTAAACCTCTTACTCAAATGTATGGAGCAAACACTGCAGTCATAAAAGAATGATGCCGATTAAATTTCATATAATTTTATTATAATTCATTTTGTAGCAAAACATTTGATAATGTACATATCTAATTTGATCTCACAAAAAGACGGATAATGTTTTCATGTACGTACACTATATGCGCAAAAGTACGGCAAAATAAATATGCGTACACAATACTAGCCAGAATATACGGGAAAGGGATCAAACAAGCAGCACCATCAGATCCCGCTGATATAAACAGAAAAACCTGAAATAGAACATTCCTGGAATAGAAAGAAAATCCGACAATTATTATCGAAGTTAGATCGACATCTCTACTGCCGCGACACCCGATTAGCTTCAAACAACTGACCAAATATCCCGGCCAAATATAGACCAAAAACAATTCAGAAATACAAACTAACTCCATACAAGAGGTGTGTGACATGAATACCCAATCACACAAGACATAACTTTTAATTTTGAAAACATATAATCATAATTGGCAGCTCAAAAATACAAAATAGTATTGTCAGTATATTATTGTTATGAAAATTATTGTATAGGCCTACATTCTCACGGTGACAACAAAAGACAAAAGTCTTTGACATTCTAATAGGCATATTGTCATAGAAAAAAAAAACCTCTGAAAAATGCCACTTCGTGGACACTGCCACAACACCGGCACTGTTCCAGCTATCACTAGAAAAATTCAATCTCATGATTATCAATAAGTTGTTATAAATTTAGGAAACATTTTTTCTTTTGTTTTAGCATTGATAATAGCACCATCGGCGCTGTTCTTTACTTTACCGGTAATGTGTTCAGATTGCCGTTGAGTTTCCTCAGTAGGCTCCCTATTGTAAATCATCAAAATGTTCCTGTCCGCTGCTTTGTATTTCCCACACCTACATTTCCAGAAATACCACTCCCATATACCACTCCCATATCCCATACGACGATTTCCATGAATTTGGATTCCGTTTAATTTAGGTCCAAGGGTGATATATAGCACCTGTTGCACTGAACATGAGTTCAATATGAGTTACTTCGACACCAATGCCGTTTCAGCGGTATCAGTGGACATTTATCAGAACTTAGCTAGAAATCTCGATGAAAATTATTATTAGCTATTATTCACTATGTAATAACATGCTACTGTTGGTGTGGTCCAGTCTGGGTTCGTACTGGATTGAATATATCAGTGGTATTATTTAGATGCTTCTTGATCTTTATTTTTGGAAAACTGACAGAAGAAAATTAAAGTATATTGATAAAAAATAATGTTATTCAAAGGTATCTTTACTAGAATAGTCAAACCCTAAATATTGAATTTATTTAGGGTCACACAACTTTCAGTCACTCACTTTATTCACATATATTATATGTGTTTGTTGCCATCTATGGGTTGTTGGGCTCAGAAAAATCAATTCACCCGAGAGGAACCCAGGAACGATAGTCCAACACTACCAAGTGAGCTAAATAGGAATGCCCACCGAACTATAGTAGGAATATTAATCACAAAATTGTGCGAACCGCAATATAGGTCCGGGCCTCTATGACAGGAACTGAAATTTTGAGTTTACTAAAAACGATATGACAGGCATCTGTTATCAGTTATACACGCTTTGAAATGGATAAAATTAAGATATACGGTAAATTAGTAAGATTATGCTTATTTGTATTTCTGCTATTTTTCTGCAATGTTTTCTGTTATGTGTTGTCAGACTGGTGAAAGTCAATAAATATTTCCTTTTTTGCGAATTTAGCTAAAATACTCTAATCTGGTATAATATCAATGTCAGTAGTGCTAATATTATCATGGTGGCACCTATATTTTTCAGCTTACATGCCCATATGGCCTGATAAGCTATTGTCGCGGTTTTTCGTCCATCGTCCGTCCGGCGAATAGCTTTTTTTTGCCTTGATGAATTTTTCTGAAAATTTACTAAAACATTCCTTGAGCTAATACCCTCAGACCCTTTTATCGTTTTTTTTACTATTATCATTCAATCGTGCTTGCCGATTTGGCGGCCATTTTTATCGAAAAATGGTCAATTCTGGACTTTGGTGGCCATTTTCTCAAAAACTCTCTGATCAGTTTTGAGATTTTTGTTTCAAAACATTCCCCTCATGTACCTCTATGAAGTGTACAAGTTCCGTTGGCCTTGAATCGCCGGTCTGCATATGGTGGCCATTTTTATTTTTTGACGGGTTGGCGAAAAAAACATTTTTTTGTACCAAATCAAGACACTATTCGTTTTGAACCATCTCCAGGAAAAAAAAATTCCTTTAAATATATGTCAATAACGAAAAAAAGCTTTCAAGATGTAACTTGATTCCGTATTGTAGACCAAACAGAAATTGTGTGTTCGGCAACACTTACGATGTTTTGACAGTAGAATTGAAGATCAGTGTAATAGTTTATATTTTGGGAAATCAATACTCTTTTCAATTCTCTTGATCTGCCGGTAAGCTACAGCATCGATGGTTGTATGTACTCTTTTACTTGCGGAAGGTTTTTTTTCGTTTACTGAACTCTATAAAAACAATATTGTCTGAGTATGAATTGAGAAATCTCGTTCTTAATTGCCACTCATAAATATATTTGAAAAGGAACATATAATACACATCTGCGAACATATAATACACATCTACCAAGCTAACAGAGCTCAAACTTATAAAAAAAATATATATATATTGAAATTTTCTTTGCGCACAGAGTCCGTACTGTGTATTATATAACATTATAAAATATAGTGGCTCAATTATTTGAACAAATTTCCTTCCAGAATGACGATGGTAGATGACATGATGGTTTGGTGCATGACCGTGCATCTATATGCCTACTCAGATTTCGCTCCGATCTCCGGTCATCAATTATATATTAGTCCCCTTGGATAACAATTTGTAAAGCAGGGTGAGACATTCCTGATGTGATGCCGGGGACGTCTCGTTTTAGTCCACCGTGGCAAACCTTGAGACATATATATCGGTGATGTACCGTGGTGACACCCTGGGATACCATCGCGTTTCCTTGATGAATCAGGGTGAATCGTGATGCACTGGCACTTCCCGGTGGATTTAAAATGTTCAAAACTACTGGGGCTCACCGTGACATACCGGGTATTTTAAGAAAATCGTTGCGGAACCTTGAATTTCCGTGGCTCAGCCGGGATCACCGGGAGTTCATCGAGAGTCCTCCTGGAGCCCACCGTGGCGTTCCCTAGGCTTCCTGGGGTCTACCGGGACTGTGAAGCTTCCCTGACTACTGGAACACCACCAGGGGCAACTGTTGGTCTGCCGGGGCGGCCAATGAGCTAAATAGCACATTGGGGGCGGCAGAACGTGGGTAATACCCGGATGACACCGTGGGAATCCGGGATAGTACCTTGGTTAAACCCTGACACATAGGGATGTACACCTTGGTTTGCCGGACTGGATTATGGCACAGACCGGGCTGCACCGAATATAGGGCCTACATCTATGTCCAGAAATATGTGATTGCAATTAATTTTTTGGTCAAAATCGTCCCGGTAGTCCCCGGTATACCCTGGACCATTGGGAAATACCGGGAGTCCTCCTGGACTCAACCGTCAGATCTACCGGGACTGTGAAGCCTCCCGGACTACTGGCACACCACCGGGGGCAACCGTAGGTCTGCCGGGGCGGCATCCTGATAGTACGTGATGACACTGGCAGCAATCAGGGTATACCCAGGTGACACTGTGACCGTGGGAATCCGGAATAATACCGGGGCCGACACCGGGACTGTCTGACCGCTGTTAAGCCCGGTCTTGACATTCTCATGACCCCATGTTTTTGTTTTCTTTTTAAGTAGCGAACAGTAGCTACATCGTCCAGATCGCAGGATGCCAAACTGGCGGCAAGTTTTTATGAATATTTTTACCCAGAAGCCAAGAACGAAATAGTCAGTTTGTGGATAGTTTCAGCAAAATGGCCGACAAGTTTGAGGTTTTGGAACAGCAACTTGAGTTATTTATTGAAAATGCTCGGCAAATGGGGATAATTGTGGCAGATTTTCAACCCCAAGGACAGAGCGTGTTGAACCAGAAGTTGTACGTATAAAATAACTGGCATGATTTTCGTACAGTACCCTCATTGATCTATTAAACCGTAGACCTATACTATACTAGGCCTATAGCATAGGGGTGAACAATAACAGTAGCCTGTATGGCATCATAGATCCTCTGATGGCATGTACGATTACACGATTTGGTCTAATCGATTACGATTCGATTACATGATGTAATCGTTACAAACCGAATAATCGATTAATCGCATTTAATGAAATCCGGGTTGAAAAGAACATTTGAGACACGATAAGTCGTGTTATCGAACGCAACTCAAGCATGATTGCAATCAGTTACATCAGTTTAGTCCGCATGACACCACGTTCGTTTTCGCACGTTGCTTAGAAACCACATTTAGCTGTTATTCACAACAAAGAGACATGTCGAGATCATACTCTGCCGTTTGTTAGAAAATCGAATGAGTTTGTTAAACTTTGGTTCACATTTCCGATTAATCGATTACGGTTCGATTATTCATGTCCCGATTAATCGATTTCTAAATTTTGTAAATCATACATGCCCTAGTTAACAGTTATATAGAAAAGTTCAAGAGGGAGCAACTTCGGCTAAATGACCCATATTCAAACGACTATTCCTTAGGGCATTTCGGCACGAAAGACTTGAGACTTGGTTTCCGATCGATAACTCAAAAAGTATTCATGCAATGACTGCAGATCTTTGCATGGAGGTTCATATGCCACCAGGGAAAGACCTCGGAAGAATTTTTTTGCCAATTCATCCTTGAGGCTTTCATGTATATCTCGGAAATGGTGCGTCGAAGAGCGAAACGGAGCTTAATTTCGGCCTACTGGCAATAGACAAACTAGTCTAGGGAGTATCTTGGGTCGAGACGACCCCTGGTGTCGAATTTTTTTTGCCCGACTCGGCACTTCCTGTTTGGCCGTATCTTGGAAACGGTGCGTCGTAGAGCGAAACAGAGCTTAATTTCGGCCTTCTGGCACAGACTAGTCTAGGGGGTATCTTGGGTCGAGACGACCCATGGTGTCGATTTTCTTTTCCCGCCTCGGCACTTCCTGTTTGGCCGTATCTCGGAAACGGTGCGTCGTAGAGCAAAACGGAGCTCAATTTCGGCCTCCTGGCACTAGACATACTAGTCTAGGTGGTATTTCGGGTCGAGACGACCCCTGGTGTCAATTTTTTTTTTTCCCCGACTCTGATCTTCCTATTTGGCCATATCTCGGAAACAGTGCGTCGTAGAGCGAAACGGAGCTCAATTTTGGCCTCCTGGCACAAAGTAGTCTAGGGGGTATCTTGGGTCGAGACGACCCCTGGTGTCAACTTTTTTTTCGCCGACTCGGCACTTCCTGTTTGGCCGTATCTCGGAAACGGTGCGTCGTAGAGCGAAACCGAGCTAAATTTCGGCCTCCTTGCACTAAACAAAGTAGTCTAGGGGGTATCTTGGGTCGAGACGACACCTGGTGTCAAGTTTTTTTTCGCCGACTCGGCACTTCCTGTTTGGCCGTATCTCGGAAACGGTGCATCGTAGAGCGAAACCGAGCTAAATTTCGGCCTCCTGGCACTAGACAAGGTAGTCTAGGGGGTATCTTGGGTCGAGACAACACCTGGTGTCAAGTTTTTTTTCGCCGACCCGGCACTTCCTGTTTGGCCCTATCTCGGAAACGGTGCGTCGTAGAGCGAAACCGAGCTCAATTTCGGCCTCCTGGCACTAGACAAACTAGTCTAGGGGGAATCTTGGGTCGAGACGACCCCTGGTGTCAATTTTTTTTCACCGACTCGGATCTTCCTGTTTGGCCGTATCTCGGAAACAGTGCATCGTAGAGCGAAACGGAGCTCAATTTTGGCCTCCTGTTTGGCCGTATCTCGGAAACGGTGCGTCGTAGAGCGAAACCGAGCTGAATTTCGGCCTCCTTGCACTAAACAAAGTAGTCTAGGGGGTATCTTGGGTCGAGACGACACCTGGTGTCAAGTTTTTTTTCGCCGACTCGGCACTTCCTGTTTGGCCGTATCTCGGAAACGGTGCATCGTAGAGCGAAACCGAGCTAAATTTCGGCCTCCTGGCACTAGACAAGGTAGTCTAGGGGGTATCTTGGGTCGAGACAACACCTGGTGTCAAGTTTTTTTTCGCCGACCCGGCACTTCCTGTTTGGCCCTATCTCGGAAACGGTGCGTCGTAGAGCGAAACCGAGCTCAATTTCGGCCTCCTGGCACTAGACAAACTAGTCTAGGGGGAATCTTGGGTCGAGACGACCCCTGGTGTCAATTTTTTTTCACCGACTCGGATCTTCCTGTTTGGCCGTATCTCGGAAACAGTGCGTCGTAGAGCGAAACGGAGCTCAATTTTGGCCTCCTGGCACTAGACAAAGTAGTCTAGGGGGTATCTTGGGTCGAGACGACCCCTGGTGTCAACTTTTTTTTCACCTACTCGACACTTCCTGTTTGGCGGTATCTCGGAAACGGTGCGTCGTTGAGCGAAACCGAGCTAAATTTCGGCCTCCTTGCACTAAACAAAGTAGTCTAGGGGGTATCTTGGGTCGAGACGACACCTGGTGTCAAGTTTTTTTTCGCCGACTCGGCACTTCCTGTTTGGCCGTATCTCGGAAACGGTGCGTCGTAGAGCGAAACCGAGCTAAATTTCGGCCTCCTGGCACTAGACAAGGTGGTCTAGGGGGTATCTTGGGTCGAGACGACACCTGGTGTCAAGTTTTTTTTCGCCGACTCGGCACTTCCTGTTTGGCCCTATCTCGGAAACGGTGCGTCGTAGAGCGAAACCGAGCTCAATTTCGGCCTCCTGGCACTAGACAAACTAGTCTAGGGGAATCTTGGGTCGAGACGACCCCTGGTGTCAATTTTTTTTCACCGACTCGGCACTTCCTGTTTGGCCGTATCTCGGAAACAGTGTCTCGTAGAGCGAAACGGAGCTCAATTTCGGCCTCCTGGCACTAGACAAAGTAATCTAGGGGGTATCTTGGGTCGAGACGACACCTGGTGTCAAGTTTTTTTTCGCCGACTCGGCACTTCCTGTTTGGCCGTATCTCGGAAACGGTGCGTCATAGAGCGAAACCGAGCTTAATTTCGGCCATCTGGCACTAGACAAACTAGTCTAGGGGGTATCTTGGGTCGAGACGACCCCTGGTGTCAATTTTTTTTCACCGACTCGGCACTTCCTGTTTAGCCGTATCTGGGAAACGGTGCATCGTAGAGCGAAACGAAGTTAATTTCGGCCTACTGGCACTAGACAGACTAGTCTAGGGGGTATCTTGGGTCGAGAAGACCCCTGGTGTCAAATTTTTTTTCTCCGATTCAATATCTTCAATATCTCGAAATATGCGTCGTAGAGCAAAACAGGCGTTCTTTTCAGACTTGTCGCCCTAGACAAACATGTCTAAAGGGTATCAACACAATGATCAAGGATGAACTTTTTATATCTCAGAACAGTGTGTCATAAACCAGACAGACGTTCGACACAAAGATGCTTAAGGGCGGGTATGTCAGTTAAACTTTGACCACGGAAAGTTTCAGACTCGTCATGGTTCTAGACAAGGTCTCTTAGGTATATGTTAGAGCTTAGGTATATGCTAGAGCTCACCCGAAATGCCCCAAGGCATCTTCAAGCCTTGATGTCTAGTTTGGTACATTTTACCCTTCAATTTTCGATTTACACATCAATTTTACGATGACCAAACTCCCATTTTGCCAGATTTTGCTGTCTGCGCAAGACTTATCATGGACACTGATGCAAATGTAGAAATCATGATCATGACATGTGTTCTGCAAAGTGTGTTTCGTGTTCAATTTACAATTTTATATTATTATACTCTGATATCTGCCCAGGAACACGATGATAACCGGTCTACAAGACATTGATAAGATGAAGGCTCAGGTGCAAGATGTGCAAATACCTCTGGAAGTTTTCGAGTAAGTCTTGTTCTAGTTTAAGTGAGATTTTGAACTTGTGAAATTAGAACAGAATAAAATTGAAAATATAATTGAACAGAGATTTTTAAGGGTAGTAAGTAGTTATATCATGATATTAGTGCATGTGAATCAAAACTATGATATCAGGTGTCTGATAATGGTCTGCATGTACCATTACCAGAAATGTATTTCTGCCATTACCTAGTATGTTGTAAAAAGAGGTGTGGTTTAAGGATATACAACCTTGTTCAGAATGTCTACTTAGGCACATGTTCTCTCTACACAGGTACATTGACCGGGGTAAGAACCCACAGCTGTATACAAAAGACTGCATGGAGAAAGCTCTAACCAGAAACGAAGCCGTCAAAGGGAAAATTGACTCCTTCCGAGTATGTATCGCAAGTATATTACTCCTGTATTAATGCAAAGTTGTAATGATCATCACAATTCAGAATTAAAATATATTTGCATTTGTTAAAGGCCAGTTTTCAGTCTGAAAGATTACGTACACTGAAGATAAGTGGAATATTGTAAGCCATCAGCATGATTAATAATTCTATACGATACCATACCAATTTAGAGTATGATAATGAAATTGAAGAGTTCTAAAACTCCTCACACCAACTCTTACCTGAATAATAACACCTGGATAAAGTTGTCGCCGTTCGAATACGATCACAGTTTGCCTATTTCTGTTTCCGTGTAGAAGTTCAAGGTGTTGCTGCTGGTGGAGCTGACCAAAGTTTTCCCAGTGGAAATGTCCAAGTACCGAGCAGTGCGCGGTGACGATCGACCGTCATGACCCAGTGTACAGAGATAGTGATCGAGTGTGTCTGCAACGTGAAGTGATTTTAGTCTGTTTTCAAACTGTTTAATCTTGCTGGCAGTTGGCCAAGAGTGAGATGGTTCATCACATCATCTCAAATGAAAGTTCTGGAAAATTATTCTGTTTCGATGAATAGTGTCTCTGTTGGATATTATTTACAAGGAAATATGTGTCAAGCACAATATTTGTATATATTTGATTGAACCATAAACAAAAATTATGATCTAAGAGTGCTGATTATTTTGTAAAAAAAAAAAATCAGTGCAGAGATGTGAATGCAACATTGTCTGTTTGGTATTCATGGAATATGATTTTGTTGTTTAAATTCCACATTATCAACATTTTCTGGTAATGTTATATATTGAAGTGCCACCTGTTAATTGAGAGGCACATTAAACTGCCAAATACAAGTGGGAAATCAAATTGAGGTATTTGTTTTAACTTCACTATGTAGGTTTGATTTTTTTCAAACTCAGGTTGTTCACAAGTCTGTCAGTAGCTTTGCGCATTTTCATTGCTCATGAAAGAGAAACCTACATGTGTATGTGAAACTATATATGTATATGTTGTATATCATTATGTCATATTTCCAATAAAATATTTATATATATTATGCATTACTTCATCGTGTACATTATGATAGCTAGTCACTCATATTATCATAACATAATCGTTTCTTTAGTTGGAAATCTTGAATTGTCAATTAACGTGATTCAGTATACAAATTACAAACAGCATAGTGGCAAATGACCATTTGACACCAACATATATGTTTCAACCTTTGCTCCACAGACCTTACTGAAAATCTCTCGTGAGTCTTTAAGTCACGCGTCATTACGGTGTGATTCGGGCGATATTCAAACATACACTTGTGTCACTTGATTCAATTCTAGTCGCAACAAAAAGAAAAAGATGTACCGGTACATTTGTTTGTAACCAGAATCACACGGTGACGGCACACAACTTCCCAGCTCTATACTGGTGTTTAAGGAATAATGCATAGATTTGGAGTAATTGTCGCACAATAAACTTCGAGGGCAAGGTGATATGGTCCCGAGACGCCGAAGGCGTCGAGTGCTATATCGCCTGTCCCGAGAAGTTTATTTTGCAGACAATTACGACAAATCTATACATTATTTCTATTCTAACATGGTAAATGATTGTTAGGAAATAAACATTGCCATGGCTACAAATGTTTGTTGCGGTCATGACGTTTTTGTAGGCCGTTGCTCCTGGAAACGTAAATCTGATATAGGCCCTGGGGCCGTATATCAACTGATATAACACCTTTTGAAATGACTGAAATGCTAAGAGTGCTGTGACGTCACCATGTTAGAATAGATAGTATCCCCTGTATTGGGATGTTATATTTGACTATAAAAATTCAAAAATATACATGTGACCAAAACACTTTAGAACTAGATTATGTTATGATTGATGATACTCATCCAATTTATTTCGATTGGGGTAATGCTCTTTCAAACAATATCATAAAGTTAAGCAAATTCAGGCCATCGCCTTTGTAGATATCAACTTTACAGGGTTCACACGGCCCCTGTAATTCCTGGAAAACGTTGGATTTTAGGGGGGTGGGGTCAGAAAACTCCTGGAATTTTGTTATTATCCCTGGAAACCTCCGAAAAAATAAAATAATAACACTAATCACATTTAATCCAATAAAATGGCAGTAAAACCACCTATATTCTGCTGTAGTATCGTATGATTTAATTTAATAATAAACAAGTTCTGCTCCATTGATCAACTCGTATATATTTTACACTGTATTTTAGTGGTTGGAACCTTCCTGGAAAAATATTATTTGCCCCTGGGAAACGTACTTTTAGGCTAAATTATTCCTGGAGAAACCCTGGAAATAAATTATAACAGTCTTGAATGAACCTCGCAGTGGTGAGAAGATTGTGTGATCATGTGAGATCGTCCTGAAATGCATGTAACATCACTGTGAGTACTGCATTTGTTTTGTTGCGACCGATACGTCTAGTTTCGCCAGCCTGGTTTGGTAAAAGCGTACAAAACAACCGTTGATCCGAAGCTACCTGATATCCCGTTCAGCAGCGTAGCTAACCTGTGGGCTCCCATTCTACAGCTCATGTCAGAGATCCATGCAATCAAATTCAGACTGTTATTACTGATATACCGTATATTTTAGGTGCGTGTTTTGCGTTTTACTTTACTGGTCTATATATACCAGGCATATATGTTAAGGTTATGATTTAGTGTACATATTTCAAGCTCGAAAATCAAAGGCAGGTTCCCCCCCCCCCCCCCCGGAAGAGAAAGAAAAAGAGAAGAAGAAAAAAGAAAGAAAGGAGGGGAAAAGAGAGGAGAGGATGTTTTCAAGATAAATTACACCGGGAAGTAGCTTTGGCTTCTGGGGGCCCCATGTCGCAAGCAGTGTATTCGCTCTACAGCCAACCCACTTGTTCTCAGTGAAAGCACATTATGGCCTTCCCATTCCATAAATGAATGGAGAGCATTGAATGGGCAAATGCACATAACCCTTTGATGGTGTCCTAAACCTGGTAATATTTTATGCCATATTTTATTTCAACTACAGTGATCGTGCATTTATGGATGTAAAGTAATTCTTGATAATTAGACCCAGGATAGCTCTGGAATGCGGTATTAGGCACGCGAATACACCTGGAATACTCCAGCTTCTGAGGCCCTTAAGCGAGCCCCAGACCCCCAGCCGATAGGGCCTTGCAACATTTCACGACTGGGCCTTCCCTCAAAATCCTAGATCTGCCCTGAATCAACCATGCAAATGGAGAATGACCAAAGGAAAACTCTAAAACACACCTCTGGGCATGCATATCCCTTCAGCTTCTGGGGCCCTTAAGCGGTCTCCAAACCCTCGGCCTTCAGAACCCTGGATCCGTCCCAGATCAGGCATTCATAAACTCTCCAAGCCAGTCCAAGGCCATGGAAATTGGTGTAAGGAGAGCCTTAGAACACACCATTGGGATGCATAAACTTCAGCGTCTGGGGCTCTTAAGTGGGCCCCAGACGGTCAGACCCCTGGCCGACAGCGGTTTGTTTCGCTCGCCGCTATATCAATCAAGAGATTTGGCCGCCTCCGCCCCAAAATCCTATACACGACCCTGAAAAAGGTGGAAAAGTTTACAGGTCATAATCCTCAATGCAGAGATGAAAGATTCTGAGCTGGATAACCAAATAATTATCATGAGAACAAATGTTTATCATGTTCTTCTGATAAAGTTTGCCAGGGGAAAAAAGAATCCAAATAAACTGGCCTTCAATATTGTATTCCCGCTTTCAATATTCAATTCCGGATTTTATCATTAGCAATTTCAAAAGTGAGCAAATAATTCTTCAGAGACAAGTTTTATTTCTGAACGAACAAATTTAAATATGAGCTTCATAAGTGATCAGAAAATAAATTTAAGTAGATCTATTATTGTAAGGAGTGATCGGTTTGTACACAACAATAATTTTTTCAGGCTCTAGACCATGCCCCCAGAACACGACATGGAGAAGTCAACCTTTCACTTAAGTCAATAACTCGCCTATATTTCAAATGTTTCGCCCAATTTAATATTGTACTTGATTTTTATGGTATAGGTTTTGTAGGCATAAGGCCTATAGGCATGTACGTCATACTTTCTCAAATAAACATTTTTAAATGAACAAACCATGTTACTGAATTTTGTAAACTGTTGATTCAATTGTTAATCAAGTTCACACAGCACAATTTTCGTGAAGGCCAGTTTTTATGTATAACTTTACCAATGGCAATTTTTTTACTAAGTACGCCATATCACGTGACTGCATAGCCTCGTAAACAACAAAATGTCAGTTTTTCCAGAGCAGGAATTTCAAGTTAAATTGTCTTCTTTCTGTGTTTAATTGAGATAATTGCGACTTGCGATCTGATACAATACAGTGTATGATTCCATTGCAACTCGAGAAAATCACAAAATTTGCATGGAAGCCCTCAATGGTTGGAATCTTTCAAAGGTCCAATCAATAACACAGTTTAGAATCTACTCGTAATTTCATGAGTACCGTATAATCGCGCATATAAGGACATGTTCTTATATCCGGAATATTGCGTTTTGGGGCTCTCACCAAAAAACCAAGGTGTCTCGAATATAGGGACATGTTCTTATATTCGAATATAAGGACACCCCCACTAACTCGCATATAAGAACTTGCATGGTAAGCTCAATTAAATAATATCCACAATAACCTTTGTGTGCAAGTAGCCTAGATAAGTCATAACCACCACTGATGTGGAATTACATTATATATGTTGGCTTAGGTATTTCTTGGATGCCCATTTTCAATGAGCCTCAAATAACCTGATGTATATATATTACCGACAGTGGTCGTAAGCCTGGCAGCACGTGATAGAACGTGAAATGGGTGTCCTTATATTCGGGACGCCTTTGCGTTTTTGGCGCCAAAACCCAAGTGTCTCGAATATAAGGACATGGGTGTCCTTATAAACGAATATTGCTTCATGGCGCGAAAAAAGTAAACCTTCTCGAATATAGGGACATGTTCTTATATTCGAATATAAGGACAGGCTTGAATATAAGAACAGTGTCCTTATATGCGCGATTATACGGTACAGATTTTTTACCAGCAGAAACAAATACTAGAGGAAGGAGACTGAGGAAGGGGGTGAAGTTGTACCTATAGAATTGTTCTGATATATTTTGTATTCGATTTATCCTGCAAATGCAACTGAATAGTCTGTGCACTAACCATTGGATGGATTTTATTTTAAAATGACTGTATTGGCAGTATCGTCGGGGTACCTTATAAATCATCGACCCCGTCCTTAATCATCGACCCCTGCAAACACTGCCAAACAGCTGTACAAAACAGACATCTGACAAAAACCACATTGAAAGTACTTCTAATACACATTTCAGCACATTTCACATTATACATTATATAGTTCATTGAAGTTTTGCCCAGCCGTTTGCAGGGGTCGAAGATTAGGGAGAGGGTCAATGATTAGGTACTCTGACGCTAGATAATGAGAGTTTCATTACAATGCACACTGACCAATAATGTATATGCAACCCCATGGATATCTAATTTGTGTGTATTTAATTATATTTCAGAATTCTCTGTGATGTAAAGTAGGGAGGCAGCAATGGGTAAAACTTGCAAGGTTGTCATCTGCGGCCAAGCTGCTGTCGGTAAAACTGCGATTTTGGAACAACTGATCGATGGAAACCATGTCGTTGGCTCAGTAGGTCATTTTTTGTACTTTGAATTTACAAAAAAATTCTTGGTAATCAATTCCAGATTGGATAAACAATGTATGCAGATAGTGCATGCAATGGTAAATGTCAGTTTTTCATTACACATATACTTTGTTGACAATGCAGTTTGTTGTGTTCAAAATTTAACATTCATATTTATTTCAGCCAATGTTTTCCACAATAGAAGATATTTACACTGCGATTGTTGAAACAGATCGCAGCGTTAAAGAAAAAGTGCATTTTTATGACACTGCAGGGCTGGTAAGTTATTTCCTTCTTTAGGAATAGCGTTTGTCTGAATTGCATTTAGGAACAAATATGCCAGTACCTGTAGTCACATTTGAAATAATATGCACAATGCATATTGCACGACACCTGTAAAATATTAATTACTAACACATTTATTACACAACAGGACCTGAGCAAACCAGAACTGCCTAAACAATACCTCAACTTCGCAGATGTAAGTCATGAATACTGGTATAAATTCATTATAGCTTCAATAAACTTAAAAGCTGCCAATATATTCTATCTGAACTGCTCATACATAATACATGTGTTACCAACCATGAAAGAAACTTGGAGTAAAAATTATGTTTACATACCTGTAAAAGTTTCTAGAATCAGATTGGGTATCAGTGTACCAAATTTAATGTATTGAGTTATTTGCAGGGATATGTCCTGGTGTATGATGTGACAAACCAGTCATCATTTCAATGCATGGATCGTCTAAAGCGAGACATTGACAAAAACAAGGACAAAAAGGAGGTGAGTAAGATGATGCACAATGTGCCAAAAAGTTACTGATGTACAGTTAGGATCCAGGCCTATACATGTGTACTGTATATATATAGATGAGAATGTTGCAGAAGAAAACATTTTTATTTCCAGGCAGTGATTATATCTCTCGGCAATAAATGCGATCTCAAGGAACATCGACAAGTGAGCTTCAATTCCGCTAATAAGTGGGCCCAGGAACAGAGAGGTGAATAATGATAATAATAAGAATAAAGATGGGGGTAAGTTCGACCTATTGGCCATCTCAATGCCGGACATACCCCAAACTTCGGATATCACAGGGCCTGACATACCCCATCAAGGGTCTAACTTACCCCACCAAGGGTCTGACTTACCCCACCAAGGGTCTGACTTACCCCACCAAGGGTCTGACTTACCCACATCAAAGGTCTGACTTACCCCATCAAGGGTCTGACTTACCCCACCAAAAGTTTGACATAGCCTACGCATTGAAGACATGACTTGCCCTTTCTGGGAGTTTTGCATCTAGCTGGTGACAGGCCAAATGGAATATTGAATAGTCTAGATGTCATCTTAGATTGGCATGGTCCAGACGGTATTGCATATAGGTACTAGTTTTGCCTTAGGTTTTGTCCTCTTTCAACTGGTCCCCTGTTTTAAAAATAAATGTATGAATTGCAATTAAAAATGGAATAAGTGTACAAATGTATGACCATGTGCCTTTGTGTCATGTCAATAAATCTACTACTACTATTGCAGTGTTTGGATATATATATGACTTACATGTTTCATGACTTGTATATTAGTATGTTATTATATATGACTCTGACACATGATATATGAGTAGTTATGATGTACATATATGTATGTTGTACACGCACTTACACGTGTTGTAAATTTGCACCGTGGAGACCCCCTCGTGGCTTCGGCTGTGGGGAATCCTCACAAAAGAAACAAAGTTTACACATATATGACTCTGCTGATGAAATACCCAAAGTCAGACCCTTGATGGGGTAAGTCAGACCCTTGTTGGACCCTTGGTGTGATAAGTCAGACCCTTGTTGGACCCTTGGTGGGGTAAGTCAGACCCTTGTTGGGGTAAGTCAGACCTTGATGGGGTAAGTCAGACCCTTGTTGGACCCTTGATGGGGTAAGTCAGACCCTTGTTGGACCCTTGTCGGGGTAAGTCAGACCCTTAATTGATGGGGCATGTCAGACCCTTGTTGGACCCTTGATGGGGTAAGTCAGACCCTTGTTGGACCCTTGTCGGGGTAAGTCAGACCCTTAATTGATGGGGCATGTCAGACCCTTGTTGGACCCTTGATGGGGTATGTCCGGCATTGAGATGGCATGAGTTCATAATATGTCTATAATATGTTATAAGTTTCTCTCACACAACATCACACCAAATTTCTCTTGTTCATATTTCACATTCCTGTACACAGAAGCATGTACTACCATAATGTATTTATCATTTCATCTTTATTCGTGTACCATTTGAAACCACGGCGCGCACGACATACCCCAGTCGTAAATACCCCATATTGTGTACTTGAGATCGTTTCGATGGCCATTCAGGAGTCTGTGGTGTTACAGAGTCTATAGACAAGAAAAAAACTATATAACTATCCAACATCTGAGCTCAGAACCCGTTTTCACTCTTAGAATTTGACCACTTAAATGAAACTTATTAAACCGCACAAAATGTAATATCGAGTCTAGACTAACGCACACAAGTCCACTGCAACTGCATCCCCAACACACCGTCTTCTCTGAGATGGAAAATGCAACTTCTAGGTTGATGTGCTAAACATGAAACAAGTTTAATGAATAACATCTGCACTACGTCACAAATATTTAACCAAAACCCATACAAACTAATCACTCTGTGGCATACTTCGATTGCAAGGGCATGACATACCCCGATGATTGAATAGTGAAGACAGTTATTTCAAAGAGCAAAAAACAGTGGCCTTGTTTACTTTATACCTGGCTTCAATGTACTTGATGCTACCACATACGTTTGATACACGCGGTGTTTCCATTGTTTATGGAAGTTATCATCTTTTTCAGGAAGGTCGTACTTTTCCGGGAACGATCGTTATTATAATAATAATAATAATAATACTAATAATAATAATAACAATAATAATAATAACATTAAAAATAATAATAATAAAAGTATACTCAAAGAAACTGTCAGAGATATTCAAACTGATGTGATATCTATTTGATGAGTGGTACAAGAGGTATTGACATACAGAACACAACTTGTATCATCGTTCAATAAATGAGATATCTCCCCACTACCCTGTCCTAGTGCGGCTCTGGGAGGTCTCCGTCAGCAACAGGCAGTCTCTGGTCGACCCCTTCGTCCACCTCATCACCCGACTCACAACACAGCAAAGTGAGCTATTGTGTTATCTTATTTATCTGTTCAAGGTAAAATGTTTAACAAATATTATCATATTTCTGTTTTTGTCGAAAAAAAACCTGTTTCCATCACTTTTGAATCATCTTGCATGTTTTCATATATTATGCTAAAGGCTTTCACATTTTTTTTAAATACAACAGGTAGATCTGGTTTTCCATTGCCAATCGGCACAAGCAAGAAACAGAAAAACAGCGTGGCTGAAAACAGCTAGCAAAATTATTCAACTCCAATTTTAAATTATTTAATTTAATTTTCATAAATCACAATGGCAGTAAATCACACACTGTTGTGACAGTAAATGTATAAATAATGGGAAAGGTGGCAATAATATTGTTATCTTCTGTCGAAAAATACATACTTGTGTATCATTGCTTGATCATAGAACACTTCATACAAACTTCTGTGCTCAGTATGAACTATGAAGTATCTCATTATGAATAAAGATCTCGGTTAAGTTGGATGTGCATAACCCTAGATGTTAAATTGTCTGTGTTCAAGCCATACATCTGTTCTATTTGTATGTGCGCTGTAGTTTCTTTGCTGTGATTTTCATGTGTATATTTTGTAAAGATGTAGTTACCATACATTGTATGATGTTCAGAGTACACTTGAATTTTGTAATTTAGAATTTTCTGAATCACCAGAGCAAATGATATTTTAGCTGGTCTTGATGAATCTCTCATTACATGATATTATGTGCTTATCTAAAGAAAATGAAGCTGTTGATCTGATGTTTAAAATTCTATCTTGAGGTATCCTCTGCTGTTACAAAATGGAATTCATGAAAAATAAATGAAGAGTTTGTGTTTATCAATTTCAATAGTACAATATTACAAAACATTATGATTAGTAACTTATTTCGCGAATCACGTATGGAATGGGAACATTATGATTTTATACCGCATGAAGACCACTGGTCCTGCAGGACATCGAAATTTTCGCAAAAAAAACTACAACTCGACAAGACTTGCCAGTGGAAACCACAGACACTGGTCAACAGAACGTATATGTCCTGTGTCTGTCTAATATTATGTTATCAATTCTTTATCTGAACTAAAACACCTGACTCAGACCTACTTCCATACAAATTGGCACCATTGATGGATTCATTTGCTAATAGTAGGGGTGAGCATGGCTCTAGTCAACTCAGAGGCCTGATAATTGAAACTTATTTGATTCCTTTGAAACTCTACACACTTTTATGAGAAAATAGTATGCACTCGAAAACAGGCTAGACAAATGGAAGAGCGTGGAATGGAATTATTCTGATGAAATTGTGTCCGTGACTCCGTGCCAGGTTTGTGTAAGACAGAGTTGTACAATATGGAAAGGAACGACTGAGTTGTATGTTAGTCTGCAACAAATTCTTATTGGATACTATGGATAATGGTAGAATGAATATACATATTATTGTTCATATTGAGACTAATCGTCAAATTCTTTCTGATGAGAAGCATACACACAGCCTGGTTCTGCAGATATATTTTCTGTCTCTCACTTTTTCTAATGGAATATTTTAACGCTTAGTGCCGACATATTCGGTCAGGAAAGTGCAAGGAAATTTCGTACATGGGATGACGCATAACCGAGTGGGGTGGGGGTTCGGAGATCAAGAAAAAAAATTCGAGTGGGGCCGAGAAAGGAAGGGTCCACGTGATAAATAAGGGATTAACCGGCGCTGCCTCGAAGGGGTGGCACGAACTAAGGGGGAGAAGACAGCACCGAGCCCTCGGCTGATCCACCCGATAGGTTGATGGATGCGACTCACAGATATAGCGGTAGAGGGACACTTGCCGCTACCTGAACGTCGTAGATAAAAGGTAAACCGGCCGAACTGGTGTGCCACCGCCTGATAATTATCTCATACCCGGGCCGGCCAACCATTAATATTTATGAAAAATTACAGCTTTGCCTCATATAAACATCGATCACGTTATCAACCGTGGGTGTGGCGGGTGGGGGGATAGGGTCGGACCATGCCACCGATGATAGCAATGACTGTAAAGTTCCGTCGACACTTGAAGTTCCCTACTCATTGAAATGAATAAGCAGTAGCTAACTAAATAGAATATCTACTGCCATTCAATCCACAATGTCTCGAGTAGCATAGATGTCTCGAACACAATAACAATCGTTGTTCATCATGGTTACTTTTATTGTGCACAAATAATATACTTGAATATTATCACGTGAGTTATCTAGCGACTATTCTAATATATTTCCAAAAAACACAATCATATCCAGATTATCTACACATACCAGTATTCAATCAGACATCACGCCAGTTTTCATCTTAGATGGCATCACTGAATATTGAAAGGCATCATTATGGTATTTAATAAGGTGGATTGGTGTTTTGTGTCACATAAATTTTCTCAATTCACTACTATTATGCACCCAAATCTTGTTCAGTGTAAACAACTCTGTTTTCTATTAATTCGGTGGTTTTTTTTTCATACACAGTGTTACAACGACGCAAAAATAATGCTCATTTTCGTTTCCAGGAGTTCCGGATCCACATCAGCCGTGTTCCGTGCCCGAGTTTGAGTATTCGACAGTTTGAGCAAAGAGCCTTTATAGGAATCCCTATAAAGGCTCTTTGGTTTGAGCTGGAGGCTGGATCCCTGTGTCTTCTGTGTCAGGTGCCACACAAACTGGGCTCAGTGTTATCAAGTGACATGGCAGCTGTGAATAAGTACCCACTTGTATAAATTGGACATGCTCCGTAGTTGGAGTGATTGGTGACGTCACAATGTGTTGCACTGCTATTGGTTGACACGTTGAAGGTCGGCCATCCAGATCGTTTTCACTTGAGGGTCCCATCGCAGTCGTGTGGCTCCTTTGTTGGCTCGAGTCCATGTTTATTATATTTTGTCCTTCTGTGCTTTGTGAAGGTGCGGCAAGTGTTAACAGTGGCAACTGACCTGCGAACTGGCTGGATGAAAGGGTGGGATTATGTAACCCCTGAACAAACCCTGCATTAACAACCAATTGGCTATTGATGTCTGAAACAACCAGGGGCCTATTTCACAAAGAATCTAAATATACTTTAGCCGACTAAGTTCGGTATTTAGCTTGGTGAATAGTAGGCTAAATCCTATTTTAGTCAGCTAAAGTATGTTTAGATTCTTTGTGAAATAGGCCCCAGATTAGATTTAGCTTTATCACCTTGAGCGAGATCTACATCTGGCATAGGATGCAAATGCATGAAAACAGTTTTCTGAGATTGAGAAGCGGCTGTTGTTGTCTTTGAGGTCTTCTTAGCTCGTGGTTTGTTCGGTGACCCTGAATCAGATGGACCACTGGTATTTCCATCTGCCTGGACTGCCATAGATCCAAATATGGTGAGTACGCGTCCTTTCCCCTTTGAATGGCGTTGTTTCATATGGGTCAACAGGCTCTTTTGTCCAGGAAACCCCTTCTGACATATCGAACAGATTTCATTCCATTTCATTTCCAAGTTATGTTGTTTTTCCAAGTGTCGCTTCATGCGAGCTGGCCGAGAGAACTTTGCCTGGCACAAACTACAGGGGTAGACGTGCTGATCCTGAGAGGCAATGTTGTGTGATTTCTCAAGATGTTTCTTGAGTTGTCCTACTCTCGGAAAATCAACTGAACATACCGTACACGGGAACTTCTTATCACGTTCATGGGACTTCTCATGATATCTAAGACCTTCCCGCTGCCGATAAGATATGCCACATTTCTTGCAGACATATGGCTTATCAGTTAGGTGCACCTTCTGATGTTCCTTCAGCTTGTCACCCCTCTTGAACTTCTTCCCACAAGTGTCACACTCAAACGGCGTGTCACTACTGTGCTTGGATTTCATGTGCCTCAGTAAATGTTCCTTCTTTCTGAAGGCGTCTTGGCACTGTGTGCACTTATGTGGTCGGGCATCTTCGTGTTTTGCAGCCACATGGATTTTCAAAGACGATTTACTGACAAATCCAGAGCCGCACAGTTCACACAAAAATGGGCGTGTTGATCTGTGTAAATGAGCGTGTTCTTTCACGTCAGCATTTCGCCGGAAGACTTTTCCACAAACGTCACACGGAAAATGACCGGTTCTATTCTTGACGTGTTGCTCTAGTTGCTCTTTGGTTTCAAATCCTCTCCGACAAACATCACAAACAAAATTTCTCGAACGCTCCTTACGATGACAATCAGACTTATGCGCAGCAAGAACACTCATGCTACTAAAGTGATCATTGCATATGGCACAAATAAATGCCATCTGATTGTGCTCAAGGTGATGAACTTCATACTGCATCGCATCGGAGAACTCTTCTTTACATGATTCCTGTACACAGGCAAATACCAGTTTCAATTTATGTGTCAATTTCTTGTGTTCATAAAGATCTTGGTGTGTTCTGAGAGCTAGTGAACAATGTGAGCAAACCCACTGATCACCCTTCCCTGTAGGTGTCACTTGAGATGGTGCTGGGATTGGGGACACACTTCTAACCTCAATGGTCAGTGGTTCAGCCGGATCCATAACAACGATTTCTTCAACCACTGTTTCTTCATCATTTGCTTGCTGGCTGAATTCAGTATCCTCAGATACTCCCTGTTGTGGATGCTGTTCTTGTTCAAGACACTTCCGTCCAACAGCATTAATGGGATCCTCATAACAATGGTCAGGGCGCCATACTCGATGATCCATCAAATGGACAGTCCTGCTCTTCTCATTTGGAAATGATTTACAACACACAAAACATGATTTGTTCTGTTCAGAATCCACATTTCCATCCGCAGCCTCCTCATGTCCACTCTCGATGCTAGTTTCCCGGTTGTCAGAGTTCAGCGGCTCCTGGGGTTTAGCATGGTGCAGTGTCTGCCAATGCCTCTTGAGATGGTTGATTTGGTTGAAATTATTGCCACAAACAGCACATGAGAAGACGCCGAACTTACCCTTCACTTTGTGAACAGTTTTCAAGTGGGTACGGTATTTCTTATTACTACCCTTGATGGTCGTATTACAGTGCTGGCACTGATATTCACTCAAACCACCTGACATATCATGTTCCATTCGTGTATGTTTAATTAACTGACGACGGTTGTTGAATTCCATCTTACACCAAGGACATTCAAGTACCCGGTTGGTTGAGGGTTTCTGCCGAGGTCCGCGCCAGTTGACTTTCAGTTTCAGTACTGTCGGCTTCACCTCGCGGATCTGTCGTGGGGAGAGGTTGTCATGTACTGATGACTGGATATGTCGCCAGAGCTTGTACTTCGTGGTGAACCACCTTCCACAGAACTGACAGATGGCGGCAGTTATTTCATGTTGCTGAATGGTATGTTCCTTGATAATGGTAAAGGTGTCAAACTTTTCTTCACACTCCAGGCATTGGAAATTGGAAACTTGTGTAGATGCAGAATCCTCATTCACTTTGTTCTTCACCTCTGGAGCACCATCCTTGTCCTGTGCAGTATTTGTATCATGTTTGTAGATCCTGTTTGAAGCCTGGAAATTCGTGTATTGTGGAATGTCGTCTTGCTTTTTTCTTTTACAGACTTTCAGGTGGTGACGCAGTTTGTACTGGTCACGAAATGGCCGAACACAGCCAGAGCATATATATGTTGTCAAGTTATGCTCGACCCGAAGATGTCTATCATAGTCATCTGTGCGTGAAAATGAAAGATGGCATTCTGGGCATTTCTTCAGCAAATTGTCACTTTTCCTCCGAGCCTTTTTGCAGACATCATTGTGAGTATGTGAATCACTCGAATGTACGGCTGATTTGTCTTGCTCATCTGGATCCCGAGGCAACAATTTTCGTTTGGAACGTGTTTGGACAGTGGAACTTGCAGAAGCTGACGGTTTGGTACTGCAACCCTGGCTTTCAATATAGGGGTGAACAATCATCTCCGATGTCAAATCATGCACAGAACTTGTACATGCTCCAGTAAATGGCGGTACTTGAGACGTGATATCACTACATGTTCCATGATCATCAATGCAGGGGTCGATATCATGTGGAACTTTGATGGTCCGTTCAAGGCTTCCAGCTCTGACAACCGGGGTTTGCCGACTGGGTTTCTTGCAATTCTTCACTTTCTTATGCTCGAAGTATGACTCGAGAGAGCAGAATATTTCCTTACACCGTCCACACTGGTGAGTGTCTTCTTCGTCTGGAATCAACACCAACATATTTTTACTTGCATTATAATGTTTAATATATATACGTACATTAATAAACACTTCCAACCAAACAAGAAGAGGCACTGATTATTGCTCTTAGCGTTTGGTTTACATTTCCGAATATGTTTTCAATATGATACTAACAAATCATTGTCATCCTTTCGCGTTATCAGAAGACAGCTTATGGGACGCAGATGTTATCAACTTTCTGAAATCTCCGCATTTCAATGCGAAATCGTTTTTGGCGTTCAGTATGTTAGAGTTTATTACGTTGTTAAGCAGTGTGACAAGCTGCAACCTCAGGTCGTTTGTCCACAGAACATCGCATAATGCATGCTAACACCTCGCTTTAGGGGTAGTTTAAACATCTGTGATCGGAGAAGCCAGATAGATAAGGGGCTATCCACGATGCCATTGTCTGATTCAGCAGACGATACCGCGTTATACCCCGAGTTGTAAAGACATTGACACCACTTTATCGGGCTACAGCTTGCCTCCCCAAATTTATTGCACCACTGAACTTCGTGATCAGGTGGAAAATAAAATGTAATATCCAAAGCTTCAGATCGACATGGGTGTTGTTTGCTACATTGTTTATGTGACCATTTTCAATCGTAATTTGTGGTCACTTCAGTATCCATTGATAATAATCGATCATTAAAACGTGGTGGCAAGATTCGTTTCACAACATATAAACGAGGTCATGGATCACTATTTTACTGCGTCTTTATCCTAATACATAAACTAGACGCTTTGCGGTCGCCTACAACCGCTGGGGTGTATCCCCCGTAGCCCTCATCTCTGTCGCCTCAATTTTATTACCGATAAGAGAGAAAAATTAGAGCAAGCGCTAAAGAAGGTTACCAGATAAATTTAAAGTAGCGCGTTCACAAGAGAATCGACGACTGCAAATCCATAGCATCCGCCGAACTTCGTTCGGGGGATACAATTACATATAATTACATTTTTAGGTTACCACACTTTTGGCCCGATAACCTATTCCAATGGCGTTGTGTCCGTCGTCCGTCTACATTTTTATCTTCGAGCGAATCTTTCTGAAATTTTGCCCAAAAACGCCTAAACTATTTCAAGAGGGCGCTATCTTTAATTTTTTTGTCATTTTCGAAAAAAAATTACAAAATGGCGGCCATTTTCGTCGGGTGTGTAATGGTGATCGGGTGGGAATTGCGACATGTAACGTGTTCACAAGAAAATCTCTGCGGACGCGGACGATGACCGCAAATCCATAATATCCGCCGAACCTACATATAATTACATTTTTAGGTTACCACACCTTTGGTCCGCTAACCTATTCCAATGGCGTTGTGTCCGTCGTCCGTCTACATTTTTATCTTCGAGCGAATCTTTCTGAAATTTTGCTCAAAAATGCCTAAACTATTTCAAGGGCAATTTTTATTGTTTTTTTCGATTTTTTAAAATAAAAATGGCAGCCTTTTCTGACGAAAATAGGCCAATTTTGGAATTTGACGGTCGTTTTCTCAAAATCTGTTCAGTAACTTTTTTGTCTTATTGATACAATAACACTCCTCATATGTATTACTGTGATGTGTATAAGTTTCGTTGCCCTTGAAACGCTGTTTTGGCCCAACCTTGGTTCAAGTCAGACTTTTCCTGTTAAATTCTCATATGCTTTATAATGGAACACATAATTCCTAATATATCACTTAATATTGAGATTGAAGATTAGGAATCAATTGTGAACATATAGGAAATGATATATGTTGAATATTGTCATGACCTTGAATTTGACCTCATTTTTCAAGATCACAGGACAAAATGACTAATATCTTGTTTATTATCGACTTTCAACTTGCGAATCAATTGTGGATACACAAGAAATGATTTATGCCGAATATTCTGAAAATTGCTGACATCTCTCTTATTATTGAAGTTACAGCTTAGCAATCAATTGTCGATATATGTTGAATATTCTCGTGACCTTGAATGTGACAAGTGACCAATGCCTAATATCTAAAATATAAAACGTATATTGTCCGGCAACCATTCAGCCCTTGGGTTACTTCATTTGAAACACTACATATCGTTATCCACTATCCAGTTACCTGAATTGATTACCATGTATATAACCATTCCTTGGATAGCCCATCGATTGCTTGAGGCAGGTGTGTAATATCACTTGGTTCAATAAAGTCGAATGTAAATTGTTTCTATTGAATACCAGTATTTTTCTACATTTAATAACCCACTTCAGTTTTTAGGCTTCCGAGTTTTTGACCAGTTATATTGTGAACGTTCAACAAAATTCAATTATAACGATGTTCACTCTCCCAGAGTTAATTGTCTTGCATAAGAATTGATTGATGTGTAAAATATTAAGTCTTGTTTGGAGTCATCAACTTAGTATGATCCGTCTCCAACTCACCAGAGGATTCCATATCTTCAAGAAGGGTACCGGGTATGATGGCCGAGCTGGCTCTTTTTCACTGTCTGACTTTCCAGAGACAATTGTTTCCTGAAGAAAATTATTATTATTATTTTTTCTTCTTCTTTTATTATTATTATTATTATTATTATTATTATTATTATTATTATTATTATTTCCACTAATCCCTCCGTTCGCCAGTGTGCGAACTGGTATATGCTTTCATGATGTCGCCACTCGCCACAGGCCCACCCCTCCCCCTTCCCCCAGAAAATCCATGATCACACGATCAATAGAAATCGGTTGCCTAACGCAAGGTGGAATCCGACTATTTTCACCTAAATTACAACAGATATCGCCAACATTATCCTTTGATTTACATACCTGAGAATTCTACAGGTACTGAGTGGAACTAACATGTGGTGAATACATCAGAATACATGCATTTACTCGGCAAAACACCGGAAATTCTCCGCTACAAAGTAGCCCCTGTCCTTTCTCCCCTGCAGCTTTTACCGCCATGTTGTGACGTCACGGGGTCACTGCGCATACTTCGTCAGTGTCCTTACCGAGGTCACTGCGCATGTTGTGTCTGCAGCCTGGAATGAAAACAAACGCCACATGCGATGCCAAGTCAGTGCTCGGAGCAAGTGCCCGGTCAGGTGCTCGCTGCCAGAAACTTGTGCGTTAGCGGTTGCCGTATATTGATTGAATTTAGGAAGTGTCAGAATTTAACAAACTGCAAGCGGAGAATGCCAATCTTTCATGCAGTGACAGATATCACATTTCGCGAAACTGCAAGAAATGCGGAATCGATAAACATTTCATAATCGGAGGATTACAACGAGACACGAATTACGGAACTTGACCTCCGGATCCGGATTCCCAATGAACGTTATGTCTCGACGGAAACAATCTCACCCCAGGCCATTTATACGTAAGTGAACATTCAACGCATATGGACATTATGGAATTATTCAGGATAAAATTAGTTATCTGACGTTTTATTCCTATTCCATAAATATTTCGAAATGGGCCTATACGTGATATGTGGAAGCATGTTGATATCTTTGGAACCTGCCTCATAGTCGTCAGAAAATCAAAATTCATTGAGAATATATAGACCGTTCTATAGACCGTATATTCGTGCTTGAGCATTTGTAAATTATCGTGCGTAGTCCTCTTAATAATATCACACAATTAACATGTGTTCATGAAATAATATACATCATATTGTAAATGTATGATTCGTTATTTCAACTTGGCAGATCTTTGGTTGAACAACAAATCGCCGTTAAAGCATCCACGTCACAATTGTTCAACATACATGTAGGCCTAAGTATTATACAATACATGAATACCTTGAAACCACTAGTTGTTTCAATAATAAAACAAATAAGGAACAAAGTAATTTCGAACAATCTTTTCAGCTGAGGTGATTGAAAGTTACATGAATGCAAAAATAGTATATGTGTTTAGAGACGAATCTTTCATAAGATATTTAAGACATTAATGCACAATTTTTTCTTGAACCGTTGTTTTATTTTCGTCATACCCTTCATGTGTGTACACGTACATGAATGCGGGTTTGGATTGATGCATGGTCCATACTGTTTGCCACACACAGATATATGCATTATCAGCCTTGCCGCCCGATGATGCTATCTCGATAAGCAGCTAAAGTCTGGCTTGCTGGTATGGAAGGGAGGGTGCACCAAACAGATAACGAAGCGAGATAAGATCTTTATCTGGCGGTGCTATCGAGAAAATGCAGCTGTTGGGACGAAATTCGCCATTTCCATAGATTAGATATAAATGATCGCTTGCGAAGATAACCGACGTATATAGGTTCCAGAGATAATCATCAATGATATTGCGAATATTTCATTTCGCTCGAAGCGTGCTTTGTTCATGCATAGTATACTTGCGAGCTGAACCCATTATTCACTAAAATTATGTGAATTTCCATGGATTTAGCAGTGCATAAGAGTTTGGCTGCGTGTAGCATGGACTATACGTGATAAAATCAGACAGCTTATTATTGTAACGATGCGTTGGTCGAATTTATTATTATTTCTGTATATATTCTATGTGTAGCACCGCATATAATGATGTAAACATGATGATACAGTACATTCATCTTTTATCAACTGAATATGACTGCATGTTGCGAATTCAATGAGCATTGTGTGACAGAGCTGAATTTTTGGTTGAAATTGTTTGGTTAGAGTTCACAAGCCATATTTGACAGAAGTTTATTGTGTATGTTCAATTGTCGGATGTGCTTGTTACAAAAACCCGCCCCCATGTTATTTCAGCATGATGATGTGGACTATTTCGAAAATGATATTCAATCTCTTAAAGGTGTGAAACATACGATGCAGCCTGATGTGTCTTAAAATGACGAAAAACAAGCAATATTACCAGGAAATACAAAATTTGCAACACGTCGCGTTCAGCTAGTGTTCGTATAGCTGATAAAAACTTTCTGAAAACTTTACTGCGAAGATAGCAGCTTTATCTTGCGTAGGCACGAATTGCAGTTGGGTGAACAGCACCCAAATGCAGAGATATTATCGACGCTAGATGGAGTTACCCCCTTCAACCCTCATCTCCTCTCCCCCCCCCCCCCCATCCCCCCCACCCTCCCCCCTCTCAGCCAATCCCGGAGGGTAGCTAGATTTTATATGTGACGGTGCCAGAGATGTAAAGATTGCCGACCAGCTCTCCTGCCGGCCAAAGATAAGGGCCCGAATTAATCCATTAGGTGGAGATTTTGGCCTGCGACAAGAAAAAGATTATGGATTGGATAAGACTAGAGTGGACTTATCTCATATACTGCGAGGGTTGATGGGGGTAACCCCACTGGTTTCAAAGTATATAAGTAATTATCTGCATCTGAAGAGGGGGTGTAGGTTTCTGAGCTGTGCTGCAGATAATAATGTGATTGAGAATGTGATACCAAGGAAATCAACGACCTCTTTCCCGCTGGCATCTCGCAGATAATGCCAGACAAATGATGCATTTGCTCCGTGGTCTTCCGCGAAAACAATATATAAATCTAGCTGAATCCGGCAGATTTATAAGTAGGGCGCTCTCTCAAATCAGCGTCACCTTCGGAATATCATCATCCGGAACGTTTGTGTCACCACGGCGGAGAAGACGCGAACTTCCTTCAGCTATCTCGGAGATGATGGTCGTTTATGCCAAAGATGGCATTGGCTTCTGCCCCGCCGCACCAAAGTTTGCAGACTCCCTGCATGAATAATCTGGCAGCGACTCGTCGCAAGCCCCCCTCCCTCCCCTGTCGCAAGCTTTCCGATGCTCCAACCCTCTTTATTATCAGATTGTGAGCGTTATCAATAGTCGCCAGAAGTCCTCAATCTATCATCTTGTGACTTCCCATTGTCGCAGAAACCCCAGGCACATTATTCAAGACATACCCCCTCTCCATTTCCCCGATGTCTTCCTCCCTTTCTCATCCTGGAGCCAGCCTGATAAAAACTTTTTGTTCCTAAAATGCTAATTTCTTACCCCGTTTATGTTACTCCCAAAACAACCGACTTTAACCAACATCGTGAACTCGTCAAAACGACGTGTGATGCTGAGAGTTGCTCGTTTTCCTCTATCGTTTTTCATATTTAGTTTATGTGAGGTGCGGCCTTTTGTGCATTTTAATGTTTTGCTACTCGACTTCCACGCTGACTACGACGATCTATTCCCTAAATTGATGGTATCGCGATTAGCAGGGGTAAGCTGTGGGAAGCTTTTGGTTGCTAGAAAT
This sequence comes from Terebella lapidaria, assembly GCA_949152475.1. NCBI lineage: Eukaryota > Metazoa > Annelida > Polychaeta > Terebellida > Terebellidae > Terebella > Terebella lapidaria. The sequence continues at coordinate 33,109,374 of OX424564.1, read as the reverse complement.
TTATGAGTCGGCGGGCTTGTCGGAAAGAGGATAGGGAAGCCTTATCGTAGCCTGTCATCTGTAGATAAGCTTGCCGGCTTTTATGCCTCTCTTTAAACCCGATGTCAGTGCATTTGTAGAGATAGCCGAAGCGCCTTCTTTTTTGCGTTCCTTGCAAGATTCCCCTAGACTATTGTTGAGGCCTAATGTTGCCCCTGTCCAATTCAGCATGGCGGGATGATAACAGGGTGCTTGTGTGAGGGGCCGTGATAGCCAGTTTTACACCACACAAACTCGACTGGATTGCCTAATGCGTTCAGTCGACTGGAAACCTTGGACCGTGATCGGTCGGTCGGGGCGAGAGCGGGAAAAGTTGTCCGGGGGAAAAGTTTCGGGAGAACCTGCATGGCGAGAGAAGGACTTCTCCTGAGATCTTACGCCTCGTCACAGTGAGGCGGGAAGATTTCTGGGGGCTAATCAGTGACGATATCGTGACGTATAGGCACACTGATAGCAAATGCGACGGGGGGAGTGGGGGGAGCTAGGGGTTGATGTGGAAAAGTTAATCGCCCCATCAATATTTTCATTAAAGCCGTTATCGGGGAAATCAGCCGTCGGGAAGGGGAAAGAGAGGGAGAAAGTGTTTGGCCCACTCATCTGGCAGCGGTGTTGGTCGGTGTCGAGACACTGTTCACAGCCCGCGAACACTAATATTATCAGCCTTTACCAGACAAAGACTGCTCATTAAAAATACTTACGGTATTATAGAGAAAACACTCATTGACAAACACTCATTGAGTAGAAAGAAAAAACTTTTTTTTTCCCCAGCAAAATCACATGCGTACATTGCAGACCTGTGTTTAAAGTAAAAAAAAAGGTAACCTTTCGAAACGGCGCATTTTGAAATATGATGACCTTGGGTTTTCATTGTCTATAGAATTAAATAAATGCTGAATATCTAATCTACTGGTGATTAAACAGTTGTTTGGTGCACATCTGAATCAATATACGTCAGATGCTCAATGAATCTCAAAGAATAGTAGTTTTACTCAATACAGCATATGTTCATTCGACTGAAACCCGATACGAAATGAAATAGTACAGTCTGAAAATGGTACATTTGACTGAAACTCGATACGAAAGAAAACGGTACAGTGGATTTTGGTGGATGAAAACTGTAGAATTATTCTCTGCTTTTGAGGGAATTAACGGCGTTTAAAAATCACTTCAAATCATTCAGTGTAACAGCCCTATAAAAGGTACATTGTCGTGTTAACGGAACAATATATTTTCAAGGCATATACGATCACGTTTGCGGTCAGTTTTACTTGATGGACACCAAACGAATGATTTCAATAGGTTTCAGTCTTCAGAATGACGTCACACGTATTATTAAGTGTTTGTGGAAGTGATCTGAAGGTAACATTGAGCTCGGAGGAAGAGCTGATCAGATATGCAAAAATATCGGGTTTTTGTCCCGAATCATGTTGTGTATCGCCTTATGTATTCCATTTTGGTGGAGCCAAGCAGGTGTTTTATGACGCAAGAGCAGACAGATTTAGAAGCCATCTCACTGTTTTTACTGGATACAGATTCACTTTGATAAGATTGGTTATAGCGGGAATACATTTTGGATGAATTTTCAAGAGGCACAGAAGTAAAATTTTGCAGTATTCCACGTTGATCAGGAAGGACAAACACAAGAGTTGCGCTGTGCGTGGGACTTGGCGGGGGAAGTTCTGTTGCGGCAGTGATCGACCCCAAAGTCCCATACACCTCGTGCTTATCTCATCTCGCTTCCTTATCTCCCTCGACCAGCAGCCAGCCTAGTGTTCTCCCTTCCCAGTCTTACCCGCTGTTTCCATATCACAACTCCCATCATTCTTAAATGACAAAACACTAAAGGCACTTTTGACTGATGCTGCAAAAATTGCAGTTTACAGATATGAACGTTGCAGAGGAAAGAGAGAAGTCCAAAAGATTCGCTGCTTTTTGTCCCATAAGAAAAACGCAACGAAAAAAGTTCCTCATTTTCCGAAGTTGGAATCTCCTGATGCCATCGTGGCTGGGATTGAGTTCATAACGTTGTAGATAAGATAACTGTCGGGAGCTGACTGCAGGCGCTGGATGAAATTCGGAGCTGGAATAATAACCGGGAGTAGAACTGGGCAATATCACCGGTGTTATCACACATCAGATCGGCGATATCGGTGTATACGGGAGGAGGGAAACATATCTGGACAGACATCTATATTCCTGATACTGATAGCGGCGCTGGTTTGGTCAGAGACGAGCGGAGATAAGATAAGCAGGGACCTAGTTATATTGGTGTCAGACCCTTTTAGTAGACGAGCGCCACGGCTCATTGAAGAAGTCGCCAGTCCTGTCCCGGTTATCGCACTTTGTTTACTTTTCTGTCATTTATCGTAATTTTACGCACATTCCAAATATTATTAGTCTGCTGTGCACATATCGTGAGGTTTATCATCGACGGGTAGCACTCCCATAGTATGACTGCGATTACGGGTGATGCAATCACAAAATTTTTTAAGCTACAGATGTTCTGGTCAAATTTTTGCTAAAAATTTTTTGTAGCAGGTTGAAAATGAACCTGTTATCACCAACCCAAAGGACGCTGCTACTTTGAAAAAAAAAATCTTCACACACTGTAGACGGTAACCTAAGAAATATGCACACCTCGCGCCGGTAATCTACAAGATTATGTGTGTTCGCGGGGAAACGTGGCGCACTTTACCAGTGATTCACGAAGCGCTCCTGAACGCGGGCATTGCATATATATCAGCAGGTTGTACGAACATACACAGTCATGTATTAGACCGTTTAATATCGAGGAATTCAAGGGTAGAACTCACTGCCTTCACAATGGTTATGATTTTTTTGTGACATTAAAAAATGTACTTGTGCCTACTAGTCTACTACTGAGTGTAACCCAATATCTGTTCCACTCGTAAAATGATGGGAGATATTGTGGATAGGCGGATCGTATTGACACTATTGGCAGGGGCGGATCCAGGTTGTTGTGTTAAGGGAGTAGTTGAAACGAGAAGAGCCATGGCCAGGGGGGGGGGGGATGTAAGCCCCCCCCCCCCATGAAAATTTGTGTTTCAGATCATTTCTGAGGTGAACAAAAATATACTTTTATGTACACTGTTATATCCTTTTTTGGGTGGTTTCTATTGGATAACTATGTACGTGAAGCCATCTTAAAATTTACACCAAAGCAGTAAGATGATATTTTAGGAAAAGATTTGTAGAGACAAGTTGCATAACTGAATTTGCACTGTGACCAACCCCCCCCCCCCCCTCCCCCCCCCCCCTCATGATTTACACCAAAGCAGTATTATATGATATTGTATGAAAATATTTGCACAGAAAGTTACATTATTGAAATTGCAAGATGAGCATGGCCAATCGGATCATTGGAGGCACCATAAGATGCCCAAGAGAATTGGTGGGAAGTTGATGTCTCTGATCTAATCTTGAGTGTACAATTTTGATGCATCTCTGTCTCTCTCGTTCGCTTTAGGGGGTGGGTGTGGGGGGCAGTTGAATTTGAGGTGGCGGGGGGGGGTGGGGGGGCATTCCCCACTTGGATCCGAGTAAGATTGGTGATGATCTTGTCTGAAGATTTGGTGGATTGGTTCAATCATGACATACGGTAGTTGTAAGGAATAATGTTGGAATCAAAAAGTATATATTTTTGTTGCCAAAAAGTATATTTGGAAACTTTGATACGTATATTTGTTAACTTATTAATAAGTTTTTCTATCATGGATATTTTCATGCAGCAAGGTATTAATTGTTAAACTACCAAATATATATTCTTTAGCTGTACAAATGGTCATGCAAACTTTGTTGTCATCTCGCATGTGACACTTGCTGTGGTCTGTGTCTGACAACTTTGTCCCGGGGTCTGTCTGTGAGATGAGCCGTGCCGTGGCCGGTGCCGACTGGTGTGAACACGGAGTGCCTGCTATCTGTCGCGATCTCCTGGCCCGCCGAGGGCCAAACATTGGGTCAGCGATGGACGGATGGATGGTCGCGATGGGTGCCATGAGAGTCCAACACTCACCTCCATGGGCTGGACATCAGCTCCCATACCGCCACAGATCGACCGCCGATAACCGCGACCGATGAATTCGCCTGGAAACGATACATTTGCCCCTGTCGGGCGATTCCACAGATTCCCTGCTGCCGGCTTCTGTTTCCACCCGCGGGCGAAAGATTACAGGCTTTCGCGGATGTCAGATGAAATATTGTGCCTTTTCACCCTGGTCCCACATAGGCAATTTCCCCGGGAGTTTAAGGTGGCATGTTTAGTTACAGATAGCCAAAATTCAGCCAGGGCTTTCATATCAGGTTGGCGGGGAATTTCGGGGAGATATGGCAGTGGTTTCAGTGTTTCGGGGCCCGGTGCTGATAGTGAAAGTAACGGATGACTTGAGTGGGTCACCTTGTGGCCTGCAGTGCCTGTGACACCGACAGCGTGTGACCTCAAGCTTTGACCTTATCTGTTCCTATTTTCATATATTTTCATATATATCTGAAAGTGGGGATTTTTTGTGGAAGAAAACTTTTTGTGCATGTTTTTGTTGTTGTCGGGATTCCAGGGTAATTCCGAGGATTCGATATATATGGTAATCCATTTTTTTTTTCTATTACTAATAGATGGGATTTTGCATGTAGCTAGGCACTGGAAACGGGTAGGGTATATACATGTAGGATAGGGTATGTAAGTGTGTAGGGTATGTATCCCAGCTATTTTAGAACACGTGGTTTGATGAATATCTGCTGTTAGCTGCCATGCTTTCAGTATAATTTGCTGGATTATGCCCCATATGCTACAATATCATGGAATAGATTGGCCACATTTTGATCAGCGTAATAACACAATGATAGTGATGGTCGGTCGGTGATAGGAAACAAATCTCGGTACATGATCTAAATTATTGTAAAGCAGCGCTCTCGCCCTATGAGTGTGTTTCCGATGAATATCGGGCTTGGTTTGATGCCGGTCAATTCTGGAATTATTGCCATTGGTTTCGTTGCTATCTTTGCTGTCCATCAGCTGTTTTTGTGGAATATGTCACTTTCTAATATACTGCAATAACATATTTAGCCTGGGTCCAGTCCATCAAGACTCTTGGCTGACATATTGTCTTTTTGCTTGGAACTTTCAAAGCCAGTGTTGAGCTTGAAATTTATATTTTTGAATAAAATGTTAGTTGTATAAATGCTTGAGGATTTGAACATGTTATAATGACAATACAACAGTGAACTCTGGTTAAAAAAACCCCTTATTTTTACATGAAATACATTTTTCATTTGTAACAATCTTAAAGGTGTTTATTTCTGCAAATAAACAGTAGTTCTGATTCAAGAGACTATCTTTATGATGGATTCCGGTTGCACCACAAATGTATTTATGTCTGATATCTCGCATAGAATTGACCTAGCAAAAACTGACCTTTATGTAGCATTAAATCATAAAGCTTATCGGGGGGGGGGGGGGGTTGGGTTTGATAACAAGGAGATTATAAAGAATAATCCGCACAGTGGCTCCGTTCGGCAAAATATACAGATGATCCTGCAATCCAGAATTTTATCTGACGCGAAAAAAGTATTACCGGTACGGGCTGTATCAGTTTACATTTTGCCTGCAGGTGATTCTACATACGTTATTTCTGGCCAGGGTATTAGTGAGTTTTGTATCTTGCTTTGAGACAACATAGTTATGGAGACATACTGGTAAATATCTAAATTTGTTTGATATACATGTCTTATCTATGTTGTTCGTGGGAAAAATGTAAATAAATGTTGGCACGATGTGTAAATGTTGAAAGTTTGTATTTTATATTGAAGTTTACTGGTATTTGCTAATACCTTCAGAAGCTTGAGGTGACAATGTAATTACAGAGAATTATATGGGAATTTAAAATACTTGATTGCCTTTTGTATTTTACTGGGGAAAAATTTGTACATATGACAAAGTTTTTGTCTTTTTTTTGTTTGATAATTAATATGAATTAGTACATTAACGCAGTAATTAAAACGTTTTTGTCATGTTGGATTTTACAGAGAAAAAATTATGCAAAAATTTATGCAAATATCGTCAGGTTTTTCTGAGAACTATGACAATCTTTTTGTTAAATACATAATTGAACAGGTGTCAAATTAATATAAGATTGTACATTACCATATCTATTTCGCACATTACTATTTGCCGCAAAACAATAAGATTTTCAAAAATATTGTCATTTTCTGAATTCTTATGGTAATTATGACAGTATCAAGATAATATTGTATCAGTCAAATGGTGGTACAAAATGCCTCATGTATGATTTTATCTTATCATGTGATCTCTTATCTATGGTCACTATCACACTGGCCTTTTTAATGGGATACATCTTGTATTAATCAAGTTTATGACTTTGTGCATTTACTGTATACAGGCACACACAAAGCAGATTAAGGGGAAATATTAAAATACATGTATGCATTGTGTGCGATCAGAGGTGAAGCAGTTCAATAGAGTCAATATAAAACATTCAGAAAATCGCATGTGCTACATGTATGCATAACATCATTTGCATATGCAACAAAGGTTGCCAAAGAGGAAGGAAACAATAAATAAAGCGAAGGTATGTGATCACTCGTCTGTGCCATTACGTACATACATTGTCTGTGACACGTCTCGCCACATCCACACTGTTATCACTTATCAGAAGGAGACCATGATTCCTTATCAGCGAATCTTGGTCAAAGTGGTAAAGGTTTGTGATAAGCGAGTGAGATAAGCAAGTTTGTCAGATCAAAAAGCGACCAATTGCTTGATTTATTCTCACAAGTCAGTTAACTTTAACAAAAAAACAGAGGGGCAAAATATCGGACGTGATTGGATTTCAGTGTGTCGCATTAAAACATGTAATATACATGACAATGTTCTATGAATTTCAGGATATCTGTACATTCAAGTTCGTACTTATGAAATATCACAGAATCGAATCGTGAACTCCGTTGAAAATGTGATATCGTTGCAGGAAAAACAGACGATGAGTTAGAGCAGCTGGGTCAAGCTCACAGCCTTCCGGGGGACTTTTTTCACGTGCGTGAGAGCGACGACCCGGCGTATGAATACGTGGTGTACTCGACCACGGCACTGCCCAAGGGACTAGCCTTCGGCCCGTACAGTGGAGCCTGGGTCAGTGACACTGAGGGGGCTGTAACCGACGGCAACTGTGTGCTACAGGTCAGAATATATTCAGGGGATTTCTTCAGATTTGATATGATTCTGAAATAAGTTGGATTGAAGTAAAAAATAAGACTGAATTTATAATAAAACTTTTAAAATATTCAGGAACTTGGAAAAACACAAATAAATACTAGTATTGATTCTTGGGAAGATTATCAAGAATAACTATTTCTAAGGGAAACTTACATTGAAAGATTTTTTTAGCATCGTGATTCGTGAATGCAAAAACAGAGGGCGGTGCTTTCCAACGAAAGTTATGACTGATTATAATCTGAAAGCTAGGAATAAATGTCAACTGAACTTTTCACAGGCATGTTTCTAAATATATATATATAGATAAAATGAGCATAATCATATTTTTAGGCGGAAACGTGTATTTCAACACGTAGTCCAGCAAATTAAAGTTCCTGAGATATTCCAAAATATAGAATTTTTGCACTCATTTCATGGTGGCCGCTCAAATCTGAGTGAAGCCCTGTCCCAGATCTACCGATAAAATAAACGATAGCGCGTGATTAAAAGTAGATAGTCATTATCAGTACAAATAAGGGTTCTTATCTTTGTCAAGAGCTCAGTTGGGATTTCTCAGTGATAGTGGGCATGCAAGATGAAAAAATATTGGTAACAGGTTTGATAAAGACCCTTTTACAAGATTTTATTTGTGATTAAATATGCAAAACTATATGTTTATTGCATATCTTGTACCACACACATTGACAGGACTGTTCTAACATTAATTGCTTATCATAATATTCATGTACATGTATTCTATCATTGAAAAGAGGATGTGACAAATATATATAGTTTCTCTTGGTCATGAAATTCAAGGATAGTTTATTAGCTACATCATTTGAGTTTTTTTATCTAAACTTTCAAGAGCTCTATTAACATGATTAAATCATTACCAATGAGCTGTTTTGGTGACAGGCATGGACTTTGGTATGAAATTTCAGCAAATGTCCATTGAATTAGTGCACCAAGATAATGAATGTACAGGTATTGAGGCAATGATTTCTTTCCAAATAAATAGATATACAAAGTCACGAATATTTCTTGAAGGGTGCACTTGTTAATTTTTGCTCTGTGAACATGAGGCAGCATTAGGTCACCTCCAAAACTTTTCCGCGGCCATTGATGAAAAAGGTGTTATTGCGTTGCGTAGAAAATAGATAAAACCCCAGAATTTGCAGATAACAGTGCCTCAATCCCAGAGATATGTATTCTCTGATAATGTCCATGTAATCATTTTCCAGCATGTTTGCTATCGTCTCCCAAGTTTTTACTTTCCCCGCCAAAAGTTATCGTAGAGAGAGAGAGAGGAACGAGGAAAGATCGAAGACCGAAGAAAACGTTATCACTTGCCGGCTTTATCAGTGGAAGTCCATGGCTGCAGTTTGAAGTAATGGGATGCTGATAAGCCTGATAAGCAAAATGCATCCTTATTGATAAATCGGAATACAAATATCTTTGTTTCTCTTGGCGGAGTTTATCAGCCTTGTTATCAGGGGTTTCCCAGAGATAAGGGTATATTCTTGGGGCCCCGGTCTGGCATCGCCTTAGTCCCTCGGTTGATAACACAAGGAACAGATAAGTTCTGCGGTATGGGAGATTACATCTATCAAAATAGACATAGTTCACATATTCTGGTCTCACAAAGCCCTCCCAAACCCCCCCCCCCCCCCCCTCCCTCCGACTGTTCCACTATCTCCTGGGTCTGGTGAACTGGGGTTCCTGGATATCTGAGACAATGACTTTACTTTTCATATTGTGAAGGTCATCTGCGAATTGACTTTAATATTCAATATTTCACTGATGTATGTAAAATGTCAAAGTCATGCGCAGTGCAATCGTATCAATATTAGTTTTCTTTTTGGCAATGATAATAAAATCGAAATGCCTTGAAGAGCTAAAATCTCTAATGAGCTGAGAAGGGTTATCCTGGTACTAGTATCTTGTCTTGAATCAATCATGCAGATAAATTAATCAATCAGGGTATCGGTGAATAAATCAAGCTGAAATTTAAATTGATCGTCTAATCAGTCATGATGCAAACATGCATAACAAGGAATCGTGAATCATCAGTTTTATAAATATCTCATATGACGACCACTTTACATGTATGTTGTGCACTGCATGTTGCTATTTCTCGTAAAATCAACTTTTCAAGGTCAACTTTTTTATGCTCATCATTGCTTCATTAGCTTACTGGCTCACATGGAGTTTTTTTTTTGCCTTTTATAGATTGAATCATAATACACATGTATGCCAACTTGGCTGAAATTTATAAAACTTTTTTTTTATATCTTGTGTAGGCATAGCCTGTAATGCCATTTATTTTATGAATGCAGTTGTTTCAACTTAAAAATTGCATTAATTTAGCTTTTGGAAACTAAATGGTTCAAGACAGAGCTGAAGTGTGTATTACGAACATAAAGGAAGTCATACATGTATATGGTGCCTTCATTGGTTATGGGTGCCTTGAACTTGACCTCATATGGCCTTGATTGCTCAAACTTCATGTCATGGCTACCTAGAAATGTTTAATTTGGTGATTGGGAACAAACCATACTGGTTTGTATATTGGCATATAGGAAGTCATATACGGTGGATTTTGATAACCAAGAAATTGACCTCGCTTGACCTCGAGTGGTAGACGTCAAGGTCACGTCTGTCCTGAAATGTGTGAATCAGCCTCTACAGACAAAATGCTTGTAGATAGGTTTGTACCATGAGCATACAGGTCATACATGTTTATGTTGACCCTGACCTCAGACTGTCTTCAGTATTCACTGTTAAAGCTCAACAGCGTGTGTGATCTGCTGGTAAGCTACAGTACCCTTGGTGCTATGTTTCCTCACTACTGCTGTCTTTGAGGGAACTTGTTCATGTTATTAAGGCATTTCGGCAGAAATGCCTTTATGGTTTTAGCAGAATTTTTTTTTTTTCTTTTTTTTCTTTTTTTTCCTCTTCCGCCACTTTTGGTTTCCGGACGATAACTTTAGATTGCCTTGACGGATCCTCGTCAAATTTTCACCACAAGTCAGAAATGATATGTGGAAGAACCCTATTCTTTTTGAGCCGGATCCGAGGTCCGTGAGGTCCGTGAGGATGAAATCAAGGCTAATTTTGAGACTTGGTTTCCGGACGATAAGTGGAAAAATATTTACGCAATAGTTGCAGAACTCTGCATGGAGGTTCATATGCCACCAGGGAAGAACCCTATTGATTTTGGGATCGATCCGTCAAACGACCTTTGACCTAGAGGTCGAAATAATTTTTTGCTGATTCATCCTTGAGGCTTCCTGCATATCTCAGAAACCGTGCATCGTAGAGCGAAACGGACGTTATTTTCGGACTCGTCGCCCTAGACAAACATCTCTAGGGTGTATTATTTTTTTTTGATCCGGCTCCGAGGTCCGTGAGGTCCTTGAGGATGAAATCGAGGCTGATCTTGAAACTTCGTTTCCGGACGATAACTCGAAAAATATTCAGGCAATAGTTGCAGAATTTTGCACGGAGGTTTATATATCAACAGGGAAGAACCCTATTGATTTTGGGATCGATACGTCAAACGACCTTTGACCTAGAGGTCAAAATAATTTTTTGCTGAGTCATCCATGAGGCATCCTGCATATCTCGGAAACGGTGCGTCGTAGAGCGAAACGGACGTTATTTTCGGACTCGTCGCCCTAGACAAACATGTCTAAGGGGTATTAAGGATGAACTTTGACCTTGACCTTGAATTTTTTTGCCGAGTCGGCATTTTTCGTTTTCGTCGATATCTCGGAAACGGTGCGTCGTAGAGCGAAACGGACGTTATTTTCGGACTCGTCGCCCTAGACAAACATGTCTAAGGGGTATTATGGATGAACTTTGACCTTGACCCGAAATTTTTTTGCCGAGTCGGCATTTTTCATTTTCGTCGATATCTCGGAAACGGTGTGTCGTAGAGCGAAACGGACGTTATTTTCGGACTTGTCGCCCTAGACAAACATGTCTAAGGGGTATTATGGATGAACTTTGACCTTGACCTTGAATTTTTTTGCCGAGTCGGCATTTTTCGTTTTCGTCGATATCTCGGAAACGGTGCGTCGTAGAGCGAAACGGACGTTATTTTCGGACTCGTCGCCCTAGACTAACATGTCTAGATGGTATTATGGATGAACTTTGACCTTGACTCGAAATTTTTTTGCCGAGTCGGCATTTTTCGTTTTCGTCGATATCTCGGAAACGGTGTGTCGTAGAGCGAAACGGACGTTATTTTCGGACTCGTCGCCCTAGACAAACATGTCTAAGGGGTATTATGGATGAACTTTGACCTTGACCTTGAATTTTTTTGCCGAGTCGGCATTTTTCGTTTTCGTCGATATCTCGGAAACGGTGCGTCGTAGAGCGAAACGGACGTTATTTTCGGACTCGTCGCCCTAGACTAACATGTCTAGATGGTATTATGGATGAACTTTGACCTTGACCCGAAATTTTTTTGCCGAGTCGGCATTTTTCGTTTTCGTCGATATCTCGGAAACGGTGCTTCGTAGAGCGAAACGGACGTTATTTTCGGAATCGTCGCCCTAGACAAACATGTCTAACGGGTATTATGGATGAACTTTGACCTTGACCTTGAATTTTTTTGCCGAGTCGGCATTTTTCGTTTTCGTCGATATCTCGGTAACGGTGCGTCGTAGAGCGAAACGGACGTTATTTTCGGACTCGTCGCCCTAGACTAACATGTCTAGATGGTATTATGGATGAACTTTGACCTTGACTCGAAATTTTTTTGCCGAGTCGGCATTTTTTGTTTTCGTCGATATCTCAGAAACGGTGCTTCGTAGAGCGAAACGGACGTTATTTTCGGAATCGTCGCCCTAGACAAATATGTCTAAGGGGTATTATGGATGAAGATTGACCTTGACCCAATTTTTTTTTGCCGAGTCGGCATTTTTCGTTTTCGTCGATATCTCGGAAATGGTGCGTCGTAGAGCGAAACGGACGTTATTTTCAGACTCGTCGTCCTAGACTAACATGTCTAAGGGGTATTATTGATGAACTTTGACCTTGACCCGAAATTTTTTTGCCGAGTCGGCATTTTTCGTTTTCGTCGATATCTCGGAAACGGTGCGTCGTAGAGCGAAACGGACGTTATTTTCGGACTCGTCGCCCTAGTCAAACATGTCTAAGGGGTATTATGGATGAACCTTGACCCGAAAATTTTTTGCCGTTTCGGCATTTTTCGTTTTCGTCGATATCTCGGAAACGGTGCATCGTAGAGCGAAACGGACGTTATTTTCGGACTCGTCGCCCTAGACAAACATGTCTGAGGGGTATTATGGATGAACTTTGACCTTGACCTTGAATTTTTTTGCTGAGTCGGCATTTTTCGTTTTCGTCGATATCTCGGAAACGGTGCTTCGTAGAGCGAAACGGACGTTATTTTCGGACTCGTCGCCCTAGACAAACATGTCTAGAGGGTATTATGGATGAACTTTGACCTTGACCCTAAATTTTTTTGCCGAGTCGGCATTTTTCGTTTTCGTTGATATCTCGGAAATGGTGCTTCGTAGAGCGAAACGGACGTTATTTTCGGACTCGTCGCCCTAGACAAACATGTCTTAAGGGTATTATGGATGAACTTTGACCTTGACCCAAAATTTTTTGGCCGAGTCGGCATTTTTCGGTTTCGGCGATATCTTGGAAACGGTGTGTCGTAGAGCGAAACGGACGTTATTTTCGGACTCGTCGCCCTAGACAAACATGTCTAATGGGTATTATGGATGAACTTTGACCTTGACCCGAAATTTTTTTGCCGAGTCGGCATTTTTCTTTTTCGTCGATATCTAGTATATATTATAAATTAATCATCACACCGAAATGCCTCCAAGGCATCTTTAGGCCTTGACGTCTAGTTTTGACAATATTTCTTTTCAACTTTTCTGTAGTTTGGACCTCAAGATGAGAAAGTGACTTATAATGTGGAGAACTCCGCAGCACAGTGGTTGAAACTCGTTCGGAGCAGTCCAACAGAGTCATCAGCCAACCTTGTCATCCTGGTCCATCCAGGGAAAGGTGTGTACCAGCTGGGATTGGTGCTCCTCGAATCAGTGATATGAGGAGATGTAGAGGGTAGAAATGGGGGAAATGACACTGATTTCTGCTAGAATGTCTGCATAGTGTGAAAGAAATGAATGTACTGTGGTTCTGGGAGTGGAGTGAAAACCTCCAAAGCTCAACTTTGTTAGTCTTTAACGGGTTTTACCAGTGGAATGTTATTTATTGTTCCACTGCGGCTTCCACTCGTCAAGAACTTGTCGATGGAAGGGACCTCGTCTAACCCTTTATCCCCAGCAGAATGCGCACAAGTCCCACAGTCAAGTAATGCAAATAATACATGTTAATTTTCGACCGAGACGAGCGTCTGATGCAGAGCACCCCAGGGTTTAATTGCCTTAAAAGGGAGAGCCTTGTGCCTTTCTACCCGTGAACGCGGATCACCGAACCCCTTAACTGCCTTTTGCCAAGCGACTGATAACCGAGCCTCGCCATAAATCAGAAACCATGTCTTTGAGCCGCTTGAAGGCTGTGAGTCGATCTCACAAGCCAATCGCTGGTGATAACGGCCAAGTAATCAACATGGATTTCCTCAAACAAATATGTTCTGGCGGTTCCTATATGCCAGCCTCCATTGAGGGCTGTTTTGTGGCCCTGTGACCTATCACGACTGGAGCCGACAGCTGTGGTTCCAAGTCGTGGTGTCTTTTGTCTCCGTGGGACTTTCTCGACTTCCCCTTTGTCCCGTTAACGACTCCGGCGAGATCAGTTGGGCGAGTTCTCCGCGAGGGCATGGGGCCGCGGGATAAGAACTGTAAAAGGACGTCCCTCCGACACTGCATCTAAACCGCCGCCTCCAGAAATTAATGTCACCCCGATATCCCCCCAGGGATCTTTAAATTTTTCATTTTATTCTCGCCCGCTCATTCTGGTGACGGCTGATGGCCAAGTTGTGGGGCGTAAACGACATTGTGCGAGGTCCCCCGATCTTTTGGCAATGAAAATTTCAATTACGTTACCTTTTATCATATGCAAATGAATAATGATGATCACGCTGTCCCGAGGGGGGCCAATTGCCTTGGCAGACTTTTTTATCGAGAACGCCAGTGACAGAGAATACGCAAGGTGTCTGCAGCAAGTAGATACACTTACAACACTCAATTAACTGGGGAGGGCACAAGTCATGGTTGACAGTGATAACTTGCTCAGATTTCGACTTTGCCAACTTGTGAGCACTTGTGATTCAAACTTCACTCATATGAAAACTAAGAGACAGTGTAGAATATTGGAAATGAAATTCTGGAAACAGCTGCTTTTCTAATGATACATTTATGATTTTTGCATTGAAAGCATTGCATTTTAGAAAGAATATATCATCATCTATTAACAGATTCCAATGAAAGTTACATCACCTGCGAAATCACTACAAAAGTTGAGGAAAACACAGAAATTGTTGCCATGCTCATCAAGGAAGTTGACGGTAGTTACCATGACTACCAGAGTGACCGGTTGAGACTGACCCCACCCCACAAAGTGGAAGCGAGTGACCTCCCGTCTCCGGCCCGACCCACAGAGGAGCAAGTGTCACCAACTGTCAGCCCACGACGTCCATCAACAGACAGCGACAACGAGAAAAAAACCCCGTCAAAGTTCACAGCCAATGGGAAGCCTCCACTTTTCCGTAAGTATTATTGCGTTTTCAGGCCTGATGAATCTTGTTTTCTATTTCGCGATTTACATATATCTCATTGCAAACAGAGATGGCTCCTTATAGCATGAATTACACAAAGCAAAAACAGGAGTTCACACCCTGGTAACCTCCTTTCTTCTCTGTAGTCTGTGGATATATGATAGGCCACTTCATCAGGGTATTGATGTGTGAAATCTATGATAAACGGCTGTGTCAGAGGCACATCACGGGCAAACACACACACTGAAATGTCGCGGTGGGGATGAGTAGGACCACCCATGGCAGGTCCCGATAGTCCTAGACTTATGGACATTCTTGCTTCAGTTAATGCCCAGCCAAGTAACGTAAGGTCACTAACTCTATCTCACTCACAAAAGGATTCCTAGTGATTTTACAAGGGACTTGAAAAGTAGGTGATCTATTCTCAAATTTAGATAGTCGTAGCCCGCTGACAGACCAATTGCCCAAGCTCACATGGATCATTGCTTGAGAAGAAGTTAGCTGTCCACTGGTGAAATAACTAGCCCCTACGAGTCAAGCGGGCATCTATCATTGATATTCGGCCAATCAGATGCTTTCTTCATGGCATCGGGTGACCAGTCTGCATGCAAATCAGGGTTTCTGAGGTTGTCACTCGCCCGGAGACCCCGAGATCAATTGGCCAACAGAAAAGATTTCCAAGTAGGCTTCTATCATCTATTATCACGTCTGTCCTCTCACTGACAAGCTGTTCGACTTTACGTTGCGCTGTGTCGAGTCAAGTCCGTCCCTTATCGTCTCACTGTGAAGTCTCCTCGAGGTATAATCTTCACGCTGTGCTGGCATCGAGGCCTTCCGATCCTGCGGTCAGATGCCATCAAGTCCCTGATCTCTTGGACATGGCCCCTCTGTTTATTGCCAGCAGTGATGACTTCTTGCTGCAAGGACGAACTCCGCAAGGGAGAAAAAAATAGTCCTGGTCAATTGAGATGACAGTGGCAGGGCCGTTTTCACCCTACAGATAAGTGGCGATGGATTGGGTGTCATCCGTTGAACTAGTGAAGCGGGAAATTTTGAAACGGTCTCCGAAGTTGCTGAAAAGAGAACAAGAAGAAATACTGGGACCGGGGAGATAGGGCAGGTGACCTCATGACCTCTGCTTGGGCTGTGATGCAACGGTTGACAAGTTAACACCGAGGGTGGTCTGGTGACAAAGTTACTGGCAGGGAAAGTAATCAAATCTATGAGAGCAATGTGTCTAGCACTCGTCAATCGTTGATCAATTCCCACAAATGGAAATACGGAATTTGCTCGAGATGTGCGGGGGTTGACACTTGACAGTGCAGTTGACCATGAAACCCAGCAAGATTATGAGGTCACTATGTCCACAAAATATCTGAGGAAAATTGGCACGGAGAAGGTCAAGTTTTCTGCGTTGAAAGTGTCACTTGGAGCATGCCGCATAAACGGCAGTATATCATGGGGCTCGTCCATGTTATGTCTGGGCACCTAACCAGGGAAAAATAGAGATAAAATTGTACTGATGCATAGGAAAAGCAGGCATTCGTGGTTGGGAAATCTCACTATTTTTCTCGTCCGTCTCTGCATTTTCAAGATCAACATTCCACAAAATACAAGTGCTTTCATTACAAACTCAACACAAAAATTATTTGAATTATGATTTTCAGGTACATTTACGATGTTTTTGTTCACTCCTTTTGTGCAAATTGATATTTTCAAATTGCATTGCAACTATTTATAAATCCAGATATCCAGCATTCTAAAAAAACATATTTGTAAAACCATTTTTGTATCTTTGCATGGACTTAAAATACATGTATTCCTCAGTATGCATTTCATACATTATGATAGAATCATAATGTGCACAACTATTTATGCCTGATGTTCCCCTTCATACTTTAGCCCTGCTGTACCATTGTGCTGACTGCGGGGTGCGGTTCAGTAGCGAGGACACGCTCCACGCCCACAAGATGTTCTACTGTGCCAAGAAAGTAGCTCCATCCACGGGGTCCGGACCAAAAACTCCCGAGGTGGTCACGACGGACGAGCCGAGTACAGCGTCAGAGGCCAGCAATGACGGGGAGGCGGAGGTGAAGAATGCAGCCGATGACAAACCAAAGAAAGGTATTCTTCAGTCAGGATTCGATATAAGTATGTTTGAAAGTGATCAGTATAGATATGTCAACTCAAATACCAATATCTGTGTGAAAAATAGTAATTCAGTAGTGATGAAAAAATGTAACTGATAAAACATAGGAAATTTTTTGGAATTTGACTGGAAGTGAGTAACTAACTAAATAATTGAGATGTTGTGAATCCAAAAACATGACAAGAAATCTGTTGTTTGTTACAGCGCCAGCTGGCAAGAAGAGACTGCTCCAAGACTACCAGCAGAATGAGCTGGCCGCCAAAGCCAAGTCCACCTCCAGCTCCCCAAGTCCAAGCTCCAACAGCATCGACAGCGACGGCGCCGAGACCGACGAACCTGCCTCCAAGGTGTCTAAACCGGCCAAGGCTCAGCACCGCTGCTCCCAGTGTGACTTTGCTGGGCAGACAAAGGATCTGCTCGATGCCCATAAGTTGTCCAAGCATGCAAAATCAAGTGCAGATTCTGATGCGTTGGAGAGAGAGGTGCCAATGCCACTGGGGTTCCTATTCTGTCGTGAATGCAACATTCAGTTCTCCTCGGTTTCCACTTTCCAAGTTCATAAAGAGTACTACTGCCAGCAACGACATATCAAGCGAGTCAAGGGGCGAGTCCAACAGCAGAGTGAATCTCCAGTCGACGAGGTGGATCGAAAGGCAGAGATAGCAGCAATGATGCAGATGTCCTCTCCGCAGGCCAACGCGATGCTGCAGATGTTTCCACCCCTGATGACCTCACCGATGTCCTTCCTCCCACCGGCGGAACTCTCGGCACTGATGGCCGCACAGATGGCTCGCGGAACTCTCCCACCATCTCATCCAACTGTCCTCCTCTCCGCTCCAGTCATGACCCCCAACGGGATGTCCAACATGGCCTTCAATGTCCCAGCTATAGTCGTGCAGCCGATCCAGCCAACATCCCAGCCCCAATCTCCCAAAGGGGCCAACACTCCAGCAAATCCAAAAATCCCAGAAGTCGAGAAGCCCAAGGCACCCAAGAGACCTGCTGATGGTCAGTCTACTGAACAGCCACTCGATCTCAGCATGAAGAGGGAGAGACGTGACATCTCAGACTCCGTAAAATCAAAGAAGACCACTCAGTCGAAGTCACGCAGCAGGAGAGGCACACCAGTTCCAGGTAATCCTCCTCCAGAAGTCAAAAGTCCAGGAGTTGCCCCTGCTTCCATCAGCAATAAGAGAGACCAGCAGTCACCCAGAAGTATGTCTCCTGTGAGACCTCCAATGGCTCCACCAATGCCCCCACCAGATCCTACAAACCCTGCCATGAGAATCCTACCTCCTCAGATGCCCCTCGGCATGCCAATCTTCCCCCCAATGTTGATGAACAGCCTCAATGGTGCAGCTCCCACACCACACATCAACAAGTGCACAGATTGCAACATCGTCTTCTACAAGCAGGAGAACTATGTTGCCCACAAGGAACACTATTGTGCGAGCCGTAAGCGTCAATCGCCTGGCTGTTCTGGATCTGAGAGTCCTGACCTTGCCCCCACGCCTGGCTGTCCGCCATTCCTCCCTGTATCTCCTGGTAGTGCTGGCGTCCTGCGAGAGCAGAGGTCCCCTGCCAGCGCCAAGTCCAGCTCCCCGGTGTCCAGTCATCCCAACTCAGCAAGTCCTGGAGTGGCGAGCGGGATTCCCCGGCCGTCAAGTCTCCTCGAGTCAGCAATGATCGAGTCCTCCATCCTTCAGTATTACTGCATCCCCTGCAAGATAAAGTTCAGCAACCTTGACACATTGGAAGCCCATCAGAAACACTACTGTCCTCACAGAAACAAGATCCTTCCCAAAGATGTGACTCCTGGAACCCAAGGTAAAGAAGAGGCTCAGAATGGCTTGAAAGATGGTGAAGGTGATGATGACCGCACTGACCAAACATGTCCCCACTGTGGAACAGTCTTCACGTCGGCCCGACTACTGAAGCTGCACTACTGTACTGGGATAGCAGTACACATGCCCCTCTTCCGGTGCCCGTACTGTGAGTACATAGCTCAGAGCGATAGCCGACTGATCGAACACATCAAAGCACACGCTCCATCTAAGGCATTCAAGTGCACGATTTGTGGTTACCGTGGCAACACAGTGCGAGGGATGCGGATGCACGGGAAGATGCACATAGATGCTGGAGAAAAGTTCACTGATGACAACATGGTTGAATTTGAGGAGCCCCCGTTAATTCCTAAACGCTTGAAAGTTGTTGATCCCAGCGGGTTTGACATCGAAGCAGAACTGATGCACTACAAGAATGAACCATACAAGCGGCGTCGCTCGAAGAAAGCTTATGAGAAACATGACACTCCCCTCCATAAGCAGCCATGTCCCGAGTGCCAGGAAGTTTTCATTGACCCTCTACAACTAAAGCTTCACATGCAGGTTCACCTAGAGGCAAACAAGTGTCACACATGCAAATATTGCAGCTTCTCAACAGACTGCAAGTCAAAACTAGTACACCACGCTAAAGAAACACACGAGAACGTCACAAGGAAAGTTCAAGAGAATGCAAAGACTGAGGTCAAAATGCCATCGCCGGCCACCTGCAACAGTGAGAGCAGCCCGCCACCCCTGACCCCCATTGCATCTTTTACTCCCTCACACCTTTCCCCCCAGGTGTCACCAAGGGCAACTGAAAGGCCCACTGCCATGGTTACCACTGAGGTGGAGTCAAATGACAAGGGTAAGCTGCCAAGTAGCTGTCCCGGGTCACGACCTCCAAGTGCTGAACTCACACTAAAAACAAAGGGAACCTATGACAGCCACCTGAGAGAGCTGTGTGACTTTGAGCACAAGCACCTGAACCTGACTGAGCTCTCCAGTCCACGGACGCCTGAGAGTCAGATCTTCAAGCTGGACGCCCCGGGAGATCACATCGCTCTCAACGGCCAAGCCAACCTCCAGACCTCCACCAAACGGTCTCCGGAGTGGACCCCAGACAAGCGCAGGTCTCCTGCAGCCATTCACAGCCCGGAGCGGATCTCCGACGATGAGGAACTGACCAATGGGAAGCTTGCGAACGGGAATGTGACGTCACATCCTGTAGTGAGTCCGAAGCTACCCGGAGAGAATCCCATCGGTGTCAAGTATTGCAACGAGTGCGAGATTTCCTTCACGTACTTATCAACCTTCATCGCTCACAAGAAGTACTACTGTAGCTCCCACGCATCGGAGCGATCTGGCATCGCTGTCCAAGGAAGCGAGCTGTGACATGTTGTCATGGTTACTTTCTATGTGAACTACTAACCAGTTAGTACCTTGTATAGTTTGTCATCTCAAATGATGGGCTACATTGTGCCATAATGAAATATATCTACTTAAAGTGAATGTGTATTTACGGTGTACATATATTCCTTGTGAATCAGTGCTGAAGTAATTTGCGTGTTGATCATCTGAAATGAACTGTATATTCCGTGTGGGGTCAGAAATTTCTGGGATGGGCGTTGATTTTATGTTTAAAAGCAATTTCCCGCTTATTCAGACGTTTGTTTTCCGCAAGGGAGACAAGTTAAATATATAATAAACTTGTAGCTTCATTATGTTATGTGCTATTAGCATAAGGGACTTCAGTTCATGTGAACTAAGTTTTCATTTAGCTCTTTGACTAAAGTCCATGTGGGCTGGGTGCAAATTTGTCTGTTTATCTTCATTTACCATGTACATCTATTCAGAAATTTCCAACATGATTCTTTCATTGATTTATGAATGTGCAACCTGAAGAAAATCATCTGGATGTTGAAGACCCTACGTTTCCATCCATATTCCATATCGTATCACATTTTCCGAAGAGAAGCAGAAATACGGATGTGGTATAAGTATACGCTGCCCTTGGTGTGGTTAAAGCTTTAAGGGCATCTCTGGTGCTCGGAAAGCTTAAACCTGCGAAAAGGGCAGTATAGATATTACCCTTCTGCGTTATCTGCTCCGCTCTACGGAACTTACATGTACTTTTAAGGTATCAAGGTCAAAAATTTGGTGGTAAAACAGATACTGCAAGTTATTAAGCATACAATTGTGATGTTTTGTTTGTATTTAAGGATTTTTTTTCCCTGCTTGGTCCTTTGACTGCATAGAATTATAATTTGCACAGACAGGTTTAAAATTGAAACACATTTAATTTCATGATTGCATGACTAACCCTCATATGTGTATTTAAATACTGATTGTTGTTTGTCACATTGATATATTATTGTTAATTGATCGATATTGTGATATGTACATAGTGGAGTCAACTGTTATATATTAGTCAATGTTCGTTAAAAATTGTGTCAAAAATTACCCAAAAGTATTTACCATGTTTGTGCATCAATTTCTAGATTAGCTCTCTCAATTGAGTGTACATCTTGTCTCTGTAATTTTCAATCGAGTACAATGAAAATGAAATTAAAATTATAAATCAATCTATGTTGTTTATCTTTGTGCAATCAAACTCGTTCATCAGAAGTCGCTTTTGAGAGAAATATTATGATACTCAGTATTTGATACAACTAATAAATAAATGTATCAAAAATAGGAGAAATTTATTGACACCTTCAATAAAATATACACCAAGAGAAAACAAAAAATATATTTATCATCTTTAGTGCAAACACCATATTTCAATGTTGCGACTAGCCGACTACATCACCACACAGAAAGGAAACTGTTTCGGCATGCATATGACGATGGATTCTGGAATCAGTTGCTGAGATTGCGAATGTTGCAAAATGGACAGCTCAAAATCCATGCATTTCGCCAAATATGTGGAATGATTCCCAATCAACATCCAAAATGTGAAATCTCAAGAATTCTACTTCAGTTCATCCCCACTCTAGAAGCTCTGTACTCTAGCTTCTATCAGTTTGTGTAACAGTGTGCGTCAGATTTCCTGCACACCCTCCGCGAAATTCATCAGCCGTCCTGTCGTGCAGTTGGTCAAGTGAACGCTGAAGATCGCCGTTGACGAATCTCTGCTCCTGAGCTCGGATACACAATTGGTTCGCTGTCTTCGTCATCTTTACGGAGGAGTTTTGGAGGGTTGCTGTGTGATAGAAACCATTCACAAATGTATCTTGTTGTACAATGTCAAACACGCAAAGTTCCAATTTATTTGAATCATAGTACTGTAGTCCGGACATGCAAAACCAGAAAACAAGAAGCATATTGGTTTGAACATCATATTAGAGAGAGAATCAGTTATACATACTGAGACAGTTGCGTGTGAAGGACCAGGTAGTACACAGCCAAGCCCAGGAGCAAAATGATCGTCGCCAACATGTAATACGCCAGGGTCATGGGCGACATCTGCCATCAAGAATAGTTCCATTTTCTTGAAATTTTATACATATAAGATACCATAGTTTCTAACATGAATATGTACTGCATTTTGATAGCAATTTGTCAAAAAGACAAACCTGACTTTTATAGGGGACCCAGTATGAGTCACAGGTCAAATACATGCAGAGAGTTGTGTTCAGCTCATCTGGAAAGAGACCATATTTGACAAACTGTATAAGAGTATTTAGTTCAATGACACTATTCATTACACATGTACAGTGTATACAAAATATATTTGGAATGAAGCCATCTATGAAACAAATCAATTGAATTTTACCAACAATGTGCAATGAAACCAAAGGTATGTGATTTTAGCTGTAACTTACTTCTTATCTCACTGACTTGAGACACATCAATGTTTTCTGGAAGACAGCTGTCTATCATCTCCTACACAAAATCATAAACAACTCGCATATGGAGCAATTCTAAACATTGTAAAAGGTCTGTAGACTTTCAAATTACTAATTTCAGAGCTGCAATGTTTTCTCCATTTTTTTCACAAAACTACGGAATATGTTCGTAGTTAAGAAACTACGAACAAGTAGTCAAGTAGCTTATCATAATGCACCCAAAATGAGCCCAAATATCTCAAAGTCCATACCAGACACTTGGTCTGCGTCTGCTGAAGTTCTTCCTCTCGGCAAAGCGCTCGCTTCCAGTAACTGGACTTTGTGTCCGTTGCCATAGTGACCACGTTACATCGGAAGACGTCACACAGGTCAGCCAGACACACTGCACTGTCAGTCTGCAGGGGAAAATATGGGAACAGATTTTGTCCCTAAAAAGCTGGGTAAAAGCAGATATAATCACAGTAATTACATGTGAAATCTTGCAATAAAACTACAAAACGATACACAGTCAGACATGTGTGGAAGTGTTGGTTACAGAAAACTAAATTGTAAAGCTAATCACCCTATTCCCAACATATGCAAGACCTGCACAGCATGCAAGATTGATGCAAGATTGTACTTTGATTGATCTTTGTTGTATTTATATTTTGTACATGCTGTTGAATAAATGAACCTTGAACCTAAAATACAAATACACACTTTATTTTCAGCCAATGCAGGTCACATTTTATCAGAAGTATACTACTAGTAGCAGAAACCCATAAGAGAGAGAAACGTGCAAGTGAAAAACACAGTTTTCTGCTGTTTTGAGAACTGTAAAATGCTATGTCAGAATCACAAATGTGATTTTTGGTTCACCTTGAACAAGAACATCTCCTCTACAGGATGGTAGTGTTTGTTTAGGCAGATTATGTCCTTACTAGGCCACAATATGGTGTTAATTAGCACCCCAGTCAGCCAATTTTCAGCCTATTTCCCCATGTGTCGTACGGTCGTGAAACTTGGCTGAGTTCTAGAGCCCTCCCCTTATGCAAATTGAATCAACACCTCTCCATGTGCCTGGTGCTGGTCTGCCTCAGTCCACGTGCTCCAGACACGTGGAAGGAGAAACAAGAGGTTAGGCCCCCCCCATCCCCCTCCCTCACTGGAAAGGTTTCATTGCTGAATTTTTTTATGGCCCACACTCCACTCAAAAGAGTAATTACAGCCCGTGGTACCGAGACCAGCGATGTTGAAGGTTTGAATGTGTTACTTAGATGCAGAGGGATATCTCTATTTGACTAGGCTGTCTGATAGACTGATGGCAGCTAAGGTGATACAATGGGGTCAGTCTGCCACAACAGTACAGTGTAGAACATTCCTCAATGTGGATCACACAAAGCATGTGGAACAGTGCAGCCCCCTGAAATCTGGATGGTGAACATCGCTGCAACCAGTACCTCTCTCTTATGGGTTTCTGCTACTGAGACACTATGATATACATTTCTATAAACTCTCACACATCACACCTGTAGCAGACTCTCGGGATGTCTGTTCATGAAGTGCAGGTCCAAGAATCGCTCCTCATAGAAGGACTTCCCGCAGAAGTTACACACCCATTTTGTCGCCGCCTCCTCAAATTTATTTGCCTCTTGGTGTCCGAACATGTCCCTAGATGACAGCATCGGGCAGCTGTTTGGGATCTTGGTGCCTCGTTCTTCATAAATAGGGTGGATAATCTAGCAAAGTGAAAGAATAGTCGGTATCAGGCACTTATGTTTTATTTTTTTATGATTCTATGCTACATGCAAATATGAATATGTTATTACTCATGCAGATATGCATAAGATATAACTCAACTATGTGATCTATGATAGTAAGATTTTGACTAACTTTAGAAAATGTAGTTGAAACGATTACGACATTTCGGTCCATCTACAACTGGCCTTGGTTTTTTTGTGACTACCTGGTAAGGGCCTTTACGTTACAAAGGCTCACCGTAAACGGACCAAAACGTCGTAATCATTTTGAAACAAGTACATATTCCAGAGCAATTCAAAATCTTACTATCATAGTGAATCATTCTTGAAACCATGAACAATATATTCCATATGCGATCTATGTTGAAAAATACTAACATCATTGATGAGAGTCCGAACTATTTTGGAATTTTTTCTGGAGCAGTCAAAAGCAGCAGCATCACTGGAGATTGACAGGCAGCAAACAACAAGTGAGATTAGCTGGAAGATAGATGACAAATGCATAAAGTACAGAATATACAACTGAATCAACAGAGTGATGGCACTGATAGATTTCACTCTCAGCAAAACCTGACCCAGCATTATTTACCTGATAAGATATCTTGAGCATCCTCCTTGTGTTGTACGGTATTTTACAAATACTTCTATTCAAGACTGTCAATGAATGATTGAACTCTGAAAAACAAAAGTTGATTGTCACTCGAGTATAAGAAATTAATAAACAAGGTCATTTGAAAAGGCTTGTACGTTGTAATCGATAATATAATTTTACTCATTTATAGGTCTCATCTTTGAGTACATTTTGACATTTTAAATACATTATTGTAGGGTTCGGTGACCCCACGATAAAGAGGTACACCCCATTACTGGAGTGTCACGGAATTGTCTTATTAACCTGTCAGCACGTTCACGCCATAATCGTGGTGTCACTACTATGTAGCTACCACGTCATGACGTTACATTATGATGAGTATCTGGAGACATTCAATTACTTCTTGGATGGATATTTCTGGTGTATATCCGAAACATGTTTAGATCTAATTTGTATTTTTGTAGGTGCTTACTAGGGACAACACAAGCATTCTAGCACTCGTCAACGAGTCAAGTCACAGCAAGAACTGAGTTGTGAATTGATAACCGAGTAACAAACCTAAGATATTTTTATCAGTGAGTGCATGGTGAACTAGGTCACCTGATGTGAATAACATGCATGTCCGCGCCCACCTGGGAAGGAATGCAACTTCAGCTATTCAGTAGTTTAGTGATTATATATCCCGATTTAATTCTAAACTGCTTGGCAATGTAAGATGTCATTTTCTGATAACCCTCACTCCGGGCCCTCACTCATTGATTCAGCGCAGTCTTGGTCCCTTGAATGTTCTTTGTTGACATGAGCGATAATGTGATCACTAGTTAATTCCGCAGCGTAACAGAGTTACGCGTAAGGCCATGCATAAAATTCCCTACGAGATTCCCGCTATAACCGGCTATAACGGTTGTTGTTTTTTCCTCCAAAGTTTGCATTATATGCTGAAATAAACTTGATTTCCACTTACTGTGTGTTGTTGTCCTTCTGTAAACGCAATTAGGTGTCTGACATATGGCGACATTATCAAATAATCTATCATAATCCACCCGCTACATCTCGCGGTTTTTTTGTGTTTACAATTTAATGGCGCCTCCCCCCGCTTTCAGCTGACTGTCAAACGCTCAGCCAATCAGGTGAGGGCAAGGTTTATTGGTGAATGCAAACTAGAACAAGATTTAGAAAAGGCGTAAACACATTGAATATCGTACACATAGACTGGACAGGAGATGTACATGTATGAGGTGACACTTGACAACGAGTAACCTTTGACATCAACAAAAGTATTTTAATTTTTTGCTGACAAAGAAGAAATCAGTGGAATATACAAGAACCACTATGAAGAAAGATTCAAGATACAGTTAAAGCAGGAACAACTGGACATAATCTGGCACATATGCAACAGGAAAAATGTTTTAGGAGTGCTTCCAACGGGATACGGGAAAAGTTTTGCGTACACAGTTGCACCTCTCACCATGGACAAGGTATGCCCATTTACTATTTGAAAAAAAGTCTTTGGTAGTTCATTGAGAATAGGCATGATGTACACCTAATGTACATTGATGTAAAAACATTCAGAATCTTGCTGGAGAAGACACATGTTATTGACTTGGACATTAGTGGTATGTAAATACAAATTATTGTAGAGAATTAGTCTATATGATCCTAGAAGTGAATGAATTAAACACAACAATAATTTTGGCCTATTCCAGGGCAATAGCGAAATGATTATTGAGATAAATAAGCGATATGGTGAAATGTATAGTCAAATAGTGCTAGATTAAATTAGATAGATTTATCATATACTCCCACATATATGTTTTAAACACCTCCCCCACAGTCTGATAAGAAAGTGAAGATAACTTGAGATGTATTCATGTTAAAGCTATAATCACTTCTAGAATTGACAAAATTTATTCATTCTGCGGTAGCTTTATTTTGTCTATAGAATGAGATATCGTACAAATTTGGGTCTGAAAATGTGTATTACGTGCCTAAATTGAGTTGCCAAATCAAGATTCAAATCATTTTTTTCCTCAAAGCGGCCCGCCTTGCGAGCGATTTCTACACACAGTCTCGTGACGTCATTGGTATTTGTGTAGATACTGTGGCAACCGGCAATGTAGGCAGGCCGATCATTATCTATCCACTGTTTTCATGCTCGATTAACGGCAATTTTCTGAGTATCTGTTGTCGAACTGTGCATTTTTTCTATATATTCCTGACTCTCTCGAGATGTAGTTTCAAGTTTGCGTGACAAACAAGAACGCTAAATTTGGCTGATTTTAAAATTGATTCCAACTTTAATCAGATTGAACCGGATAATGCTCCACACATCGTGCTGGTTGTGTCGCCACTAATAGCGGATCAGAAAGCTACATTTGATGCCTACGGTATACAGAACGGTATACCGTTCTTTGACTTTGACTTTGCTTTTCAATTTCGATAAGTAAACAAAATATATGAATATGTGCATGTGTTTGCGCGTAATCTTCGGATATTTCTCTGAGTTTTTTTTCCTGGTATATCATGACTTGTATGCATGAAAAGAATACTGAGTTGAACCCGAACTGGAACAAAGTAATTGCTATCTGTTCATTCAGAAAACACTCCCATACATTGCTCCATTACGTGTTGAATATTGTTATTGCTGTTGATCTACGGCAATGGGGCAATATTTTCTTCAATTACATTTAGGTTCTCTGTGTATTCCAATCAGATAATCACCTTTTTGATTGCAATTCATTAAAAATATCTTATTAATTTGTAAAATTATTAAGATTTTAGCAAGTAATATTTTATGTGACCATGGCTCATTCTCAAACATTCATTATAACCACAATTGTCAGGATTTGGCTAATACGTTTTGTTCTCATTATCTCACAAATACAAAGTGACCTGTACGCAAATGTAGCATCATCTACTGGCTAATAAACACGAGAAGACATTGCGGTCAGTCACAGCGGGGCTAATGCATACATGTACGTATGTACTATAATTGTACATACTTGGCTACTTCCTATGCCGTTCATCTACAACAGGCTTATTCACTTCTAAAATCCATATACTCTTTGAGTACATAGATATTTATATATTTTCTGGGAAATTCTGGCCTTGAATTCGGATTATTTGCATGAGCTGTGTCAGCTATGTCGGGAAATCTTTCTCTGCGTTCATTGTATATAGTGCGAATTATCAAAACATATATAGGCTCCGCCTAAAATAAAAATCCAAATTAAAGGGGTTCTTCGCAAAGCATCCTGGGAAGGCGAACATGCTGGGAAGGCGGTGATTTGCAATATTTGCTGTCATCTGACGTTAATTCAATGTTCTTTGGAATATATCGCTTAACAGCTTATTCGAACATAGCAAATTGAGTACATTTATCACCCTCATCAGGATTCACATGTTGTTTTAAGGGTAAATCGTTCTATTCGTCGAATATAACCCGATGTTCGTTGGCGCGGGAATTCCCCACTCCGTCGGTAAATTCTTGTCATTGCTTACATAGGACTCTGTCTCAGAGATAGGACTAATCACTAGTACCTATTTTACTCGAATCTACTAGATCTATTCATTCTGCAATCAAATGTTAACACATGTGAATTTGAACAACAACTTACATGAAAAAGCAATAAAATCGTGCTGTCAAAAGCGATACCTTGAACCTTCTAATCCAGAGGTCTTCACAAATTTGAAATTCGAAATTTCCCTGGCCGGGTTTTCCATAGACAAAGTACGTCTTTCGGGAATACCTGCTGAGGACCGCAGGTCCGAAAGACGAAGTGCCATGCATGTTAAAAAGTGTACCTCGATGCGAATGAAATCTATTCGCCGTTTGACCGCTCAAAACATGGAGAAAACTGACGAAAATTCCAGCTAAACATACCAAAATGGCTAGGATAATCATTTATAAGTTGTTATCTGCACTAAAATCGCTGATTTATTATGTTTTACAAACATCTTGAATCGTTTGAACCAAAGATGCAAAATCTGACAACTTTCTCGCTTCGATTCAATGGCGGTTTTATACGATGTTGAATCAAATCGAAACTGGCTTAGTGTTGCGTGCATGTTGTTTAGCATTACGCAACACATGTCCGTTTCAAATTGATTCTACACCATATTTCTGTGTCACGGAGTTTATCGAGGCAATGGTGAAACCGCCATTGAATCGAAGCGAGAAACTTGTCGGATTTTGCTGGTTTAGTTCAAACGATTGAAAATGTTTGTAAAACACAACGAATCAACAATTTTAACACAGATAACAACTTTGAAATGATTATGCTTGCCATTTTGGTAAGTTTAGCTGTAATTTCCGTTAGTTTTCACCAAGTTTTGAGCCGTCAAACAGCGAATAGATTTCGTTCGCATCGAGGTACACTTTTTATCATGCATGGCACTTCGTCTTTCGGACCTGCGGTCCTCAGCAGGTATCCCCGAAAGACGTACTTTGTCTAGGTTTTCCAGTGCAGAGCATGAATGACCGCGTTCGATTTCGTATGAATCTAGCAAAATTTACAACACAAAATCATTATCAAATTAATCCATGCGTTTATTATTTGATCGACAAATACCAAACTGTGTCCATCGAATTAAGCCTAATCCTAATTTTTTCCGAAAAGATTTGGAAAATAAAATCTCAATCATATAAACACATACAGGGTCACGGCATTCCCTGTACATGCAAATATGTAGGCCTACTCCTATTTTTTTTATAGAAGATTTGCAAAATATATTAATTATTCAACAAAATATTGTAAGCATCGGAATCAAGGATCCTAATCTTGGAATATATTCACATCTTATCTCGTATCTATTTTATACTGGTATCTTCATTTCAAGTGTTCGGATTAAAAGAGTGGTAGAACAACGATTTGTTGAATGAACATTGACATAGATCTGCAGATATATATGTATTATGGTAATGGGTTATGGGCTGGACAATCTTGTTCTTCCAGCATACATCCTTGGGGCCGTTCGTACCGCTTTTTGAAGGGAAAATTGACACATACCCACCCCCTAGCAACGCCCCGTAATGCTAGGCCATACCGGTCTCCCTACCCCCCTCCCCCACCTTCCGTTATATAACGCTTGATGCTACCCCATATGTAACGCTTGATGCTACCGCCCCCACCCCAGGGCCAACCACGCTACTCATAAATTCATAAAATGACCCGCCCACTCCAACCACTCTGGTGTTTCACTGTTCTAAACGTAATAAACGTAAATTATTATATTTACAATATAATTAATTCTATTTTAATTAAACACATGGATTGAATTCTGAGTTTATCTGACTTCATACATGTAGTCTACATGCACGAGTTTGGGATTAATTGTATTTTTACTATATATAAAAGTGTGTGATTTTTTCACACAGATATCTTATTAGATATTTATGTATGAAAATCGATTAAATAAAGGTGTTAAAATAAAATAAGTAACAAATATATGGCGCATATATATCGTAATCAAGCAATATAAAATCATTGACAATATTCATTAGTCATGTTCATCACGACAATACCCACAAACATACATGTTTATATTTCAAAAATTATAATTTTAACTCGTGTCACAGGGCCGTAGGACGGGGGGTGCGTTGGGTGTGAACGCACCCCCTAAAATTCAGAAAGAAAAATTCGTAGAGTGGAAAAAATACGGATTGGTTATTCAATTGAAGTTCTGCAGAGGGAGTGGTCCTTAGCCCAAAATACTGTAATGTTTTTATTTTTGCTCTGTTATAGTTTATGACTCTTGTGCCTGTCATATTTAAGGCTCTCTATGGTCCTTTCGAGTCGCGGCTTATTGTACGGAATTCTCAAAAATGTATAGGCTTGGTTCCGCAGCATGGGCTGGGTTGTGTGATGGCAGTCTGGAAAAAGTTCACGTGCAAGTGATGTCAGGGCTCCTAACGTATCATAATATCCACGCAAACCAATGAAGACCTGATAATACATCGCTCTTATTTAACAACTTAGCTCTCAAGTCATAAATACAGCGAGATCCCGATATCCAATATGAGTTTTGGTTTGTCTCTTGGAGCTTTCCTAGTTCATCGTTTGGTCTGTTAGGTCCCCGCGTACAGTATTGTGTTTTCATTTAAATGGTGAATTAATGTCTGATAAAATCTGGTTGTATTGGTGGTAATAGATTGATACTTTCATTCATTTCATCCAGTATTTTAATGGGTACCTATGCCCATCTAGCATCCTGCACCATAACCAGAAACAAATATATCTTTTTCTAAATATCAAACAGAATTAACCACGCCTGTGCATGGAACACGCCAGGTCCTTGCATATTTGCGTTAACACTGAAATAATCGGGTTGTAGTAATTGATGAGCAAGTTATATACCCCAGAGTAGCGACTGTAACCACATTACAACTTATAAAGAAGCGAAATCATTAGTTTTTTTTCATTTGTTTTGGCACTGAAGAGGTATATGGCATGAGTGATTAAAAAACCAGGCCCATGCTTGCCAACCATGAAGCCATGCAAGGCAAAACCAGGCCTACGATTTTTTGGGGGAAATTCCATATATAGCCTACACCATTCTGGAGGTTATTTACGGGAGATTCTTAAAAAAGTTTTCCGAAGTATCGAAATTTCACTGATGATGATGCATTGCAATTTTAGAATCTTGCGGCAGAATAACATTTCGATGATGTAATGAAAGCGTTGTCAGATATGCTCAGAATCGTTCTCAGAAAGACCAGAATGCAAAAATTTCTCGGGGGGCTTACGGCGCCCCCCGAACCCCCAGACCCTTTCACATTCGCTCGCTGCGCTCGCTCGCCGATATCTCACAAACCCTATAACTTCTACAAAAACGCACCCCCTACATATTATATCGTCCTACGGCCCTGTGTCAAAATGTGAAATCGAACGTCGGAATAATTTCAGCAGACTATCTAGGCAAGAAAGCTGATCTCACTGTTCTGCCCTATCGAACGCAGACACACAAGCTTATGGGCGCCATCTGTCGAATGATAGCAGGGGCACCTGGCGAATAACAGAAGAAAACTGGAGAACTCACAAGTCAAGAAATTTGGAGATTTGGCTGAATATTTACTGTCCATGTTTATCTGTTTATGCATAGTTTCCAACATCACCAAGAATCCAAACTGCACAAAGAGATCTTGAGATCGATAAATTTCCGTGGAATATCACACATGACATTGTCTTCAGGCTGAGTGCAATGAAACAAGAACACCCACTCTGCACCCTTTCACAGTCACTCAAACACAGTCTCACAGTCACAATCACAATGCAGTGTCTGTCAGTGGACTCTTTCACATGAGTGAGTGGAAGAAATACATGTCTATATAGATCTACATCGTTACATTCTACATCCAGTTTTCTATCACGTGACAATGCTACAATACATACCATGTTATGAATCCAGCTTAGAACTCTACTGACCTAGATAACTGACCCAGAAAATGCTGGATGTGATAGTTGTAACACTGGAGTGGATCTAGAAGCTGCTAAGTTACAGTCATGACGGGACGATGGAGCAGTCAGATAAAAAAGATGGAGTTCAAAGACCTCCAGGTAATCTTCAAAATAAAAAACTTTCCCTTTTTTTAACCATTATCCAATTTTCATTTGGTCAATACTAGTAAATACTAGTAATGCTTTTGTGGCTATGAAACAGTCTATAATGCCCAAAAAGTACAAAAACGTCATGTCCATTGTCTGTATTATGCAAAAACAAACATGACAAAATTTTAATGCAACATTATTACGTTTTTGTATTATATGGCACAGTAGACTATGGTTTCTATGGTTTATCTATACCCGAATTACATGGTGGCGATCCTGGTGGCAAGCAGGAACCTCATTCACCGAACGTCACCGAATTCAATAAAATAAAGATTTTCAATATTAATACTGCTAAACTAAGGATTGATGAATGATCTCATTCAATGCGAATAATGATTGGGTTTGCTTCACTCACAGGCAACTGGAAGTGCATTAGCTGTGGACTGCACAGGACGACTGGCCTTGCTGGCCGGGTAAGACGAATGCAGTTCACTGAGAGTGGTAACAAGTAGATTGAAAGTATGTATAGATTCCTGCCAATGGATTTGATGATGATCCCCATGAATGATGAAAGCCCTGTTTATCACCATGGTTACAGACGACGGGTGCTCGGGATAGTAAACCTCGCTAACAGCTCGGACGTCCCAGACGTGAAGAAAGTAGTCCGACAGAGCAAGTGGGATGTCAGCGTGGCTCAGTGGAACCCACACAAGGCACAGTCCAATGTCTTCATCACTGCGGTAAGCTTTACTCATGTCATGGATAATATATCTTAATTAAGGCATTTCGGCAGAAATGCCTTTATGGTTTTAGCAGAATTTTTTTTTTTTTTTTTTTTTTTTTTCCGCCACTTTTGGTTTCCGGACGATAACTTTAGATTGCCTTGACGGATCCTTGTCAAATTTTCACCGCAAGTCAGAAATGATATGAGGAAGAACCCTATTCTTTTTGAGCCGGATCGGAGGTCCGTGAGGTCCGTGAGGATGAAATCAAGGCTAATTTCAAGACTTGGTTATCCGGACGATAACTGGAAAAATATTTATGCAATAGTTGCAGAACTCTGCATGGAGGTTCATATGCCACCAGGGAAGAACCCTATTGATTTTGGGATCGATCCGTCAAACGACCTTTGACCTAGAGGACAAAATAATTTTTTGCTGATTCATCCTTGAGGCTTCCTGCATATCTCGGAAACCGTGCGTCGTAGAGCGAAACGGACGTTATTTTCGGACTCGTCGCCCTAGACAAACATCTCTAGGGTGTACTTTTTTTTTTGATCCGGCTCCGAGGTCCGTGAGGTCCGTGAGGATGAAATCGAGGAACTTGGTTTCCGGACGATAACTCAAAAAATATTCAGGCAATAGTTGCAGAATTTTGCACGGAGGTTTATATATCACCAGGGAAGAACCCTATTGATTTTGGGATCGATATCTCAAACGACCTTTGACCTAGAGGTCGAAATAGTTTTTTGCTGAGTCATCCTTGATTCATCCTGCATATCTCGGAAACGGTGCGTCGTAGAGCGAAACGGACGTTATTTTCGGACTCGTCGCTCTAGACAAACATGTCTAAGGGGTATTATGGATGAACTTTGACCTTGACCCGAATTTTTTTTGCCGAGTCGGCATTTTTCGTTTTCGTCGATATCTCGGAAACGGTGCGTCGTAGAGCGAAACGGACGTTATTTTCGGACTCGTCGCACTAGACAAACATGTCTTAGGGGTATTATGGATGAACTTTGACCTTGACCCGAAATTTTTTTGCCGAGTCGGCATTTTTCGTTTTCGTCGATATCTCGGAAACGGTGCGTCGTAGAGCGAAACGGACGTTATTTTCGGACTCGTCGCACTAGACAAACATGTCTAAGGGGTATTATGGATGAACTTTGACCTTGACCCGAAATTTTTTTGCCGAGTCGGCATTTTTCGTTTTCGTCGATATCTCGGAAACGGTGCGTCGTAGAGCGAAACGGACGTTATTTTCGGACTCGTCGCACCAGACAAACATGTCTAAGGGGTATTATTGATGAACTTTGACCTTGACCCGAAATTTTTTTGCCGAGTCGGCATTTTTCGTTTTCGTCGTTATCTCGGAAACGGTGCGTCGTAGAGTGAAACGGACGTTATTTTCGGACTCGTCGCACTAGACAAACATGTCTAAGGGGAATTATGGATGAACTTTGACCTTGACCCGAAATTTTTTTGCCGAGTCGGCATTTTTCGTTTTCGTCGATATCTCGGAAACGGTGCGTCGTAGAGCGAAACG
This sequence comes from Terebella lapidaria, assembly GCA_949152475.1. Taxonomy (NCBI): domain Eukaryota; kingdom Metazoa; phylum Annelida; class Polychaeta; order Terebellida; family Terebellidae; genus Terebella; species Terebella lapidaria. The sequence goes on along the minus strand of OX424564.1, from coordinate 33,074,424 downwards.
GACGTTATTTTCGGACTCGTAGCACTAGACAAACATGTCTAAGGGGTATTATTGATGAACTTTGACCTTGACCCGAAATTTTTTTGCCGAGTCGGCATTTTTCGTTTTCGTCGTTATCTCGGAAACGGTGCATCGTAGAGTGAAACGGACGTTATTTTCGGACTCGTCGCACTAGACAAACATGTCTAAGGGGTATTATGGATGAACTTTGACCTTGACCCGAAATTTTTTTGACGAGTCGGCATTTTTCGTTTTCGTCGATATCTCGGAAACGGTGCGTCGTAGAGCGAAACGGACGTTATTTTCGGACTCGTCGCACTAGACAAACATGTCTAAGGGGAATTATGGATGAACTTTGACCTTGACCCGAAATTTTTTTGCCGAGTCGGCATTTTTCGTTTTCGTCGATATCTCGGAAACGGTGCGTCGTAGAGCGAAACGGACGTTATTTTCGGACTCGTCGCACTAGACAAACATGTCTAAGGGGTATTATTGATGAACTTTGACCTTGACCCGAAATTTTTTTGCCGAGTCGGCATTTTTCGTTTTCGTCGATATCTCGGAAACGGTGCGTCGTAGAGCGAAACGGACAATACTTTCGGACTCGTCGCCCTAGACAAACATGTCTAAGGGGTATTATGGATTAACTTTGACCTTGACCCGAAATTTTTTTGCCGAGTCGGCAGTTTTTGTTTTCGTCGATATCTCGGAAACGGTGCGTCGTAGAGCGAAACGGATGGTATTTTCGGACTCGTCGCCCTAGACAAACATGTCTAGCGGGTATTATGGATGAACTTTGACCTTGACCCGAAATTTGTCGACATTTTTCATTTTCGTCGATATCTAGTATTATAAATTATTTATCACACCGAAATGCCTCCAAGGCATCTTTAGGCCTTGACGTCTAGTTTTGAATGAAATGCAATGGCAGTGGTAGGAAATTTACCTTGTTATTAGCTACAAGATTTAAAATCCAAATGTTGCATCATATTCTTGTTATGCAAATCTGTTTATGTGTGTTGATGTTCATAGGATGTGTGCAGTGTCATATTTATCAAATTTTCCTTGCAGTGTAACCAGAGAGCGGATATTTGGAGATGGGACGACAGCAAAGGAACCAGCACTCCACAGGGCTCTCTGAAAGCACACACTCGAGTTATCAGGTACAAATCTTACACCTACATATGGAACATAGCACGATAGTTTATAAGATTATCCATTAGGTTTTAATATCATAGCTACCGGTACTAAATCTGTCTACGAATATGTAATCGTCATCTAGATATGGAATCGTTTTATCCTTGCAGTGATCTTGACTGGAGTCCCACGGATGTCAACAGACTTGCATCATGCTCCAGTGACGCGTACACTTTCATCTGGGACATCAGGTGAAAAACTTCCCATTTAGCAATGTCATTAGTACGATTAAGTTTTTAGGTTACCGGACCTTTGGTCCGACAACCTATTGCCGTGGCGTTGCGTCCGTCGTCGTCGTCCGTCGTCCGTCAACATTCATATCTTTAAAGCTTATGATCGAATCTTCCTGCAATTTTGCACAAAAATGCTTAAAAATATTTCGAGAGGGAGGTATTTTTTAGTTTTTAGGTTACCGGACCTATGGTCCGATAACCTATTGCCGTCACGTTGCGTCCGTCGTCCGTCCGTCGTCCGGCGTCCGTCGTCCGTCGTCCGTCGTCCGTCCACAGCTGTATCTTTAAAGTTTACAGGCGGATTTTTCTGAAATTTTGCACAAAAATGCCTAAAAATATTTCAAGAGGGGGTTTTTTTTTAGTTTTTTTATTTTCGCATTTTTCTCAAAATGGCGGCCATTTTTGACGAAAAATGGCCAATTTTGGACTTTGGCGGCCATTTTCTCAAAAACTGTCTGATCAGTTTTGAGATTTTTGTTTCAAAAGATTCCCCTTATGTACCTTTATGATGTGTATAAGTTTTGTTGCCCTTGAATCGCCGGTCTCCGTGTGGCGGCCATTTTGAATTTTTGACGGGTCGGCGAAAAAAATTTTTTTTGCCCCAAATCGCGTTACTATCCATTTCGGGCCATTTCTAGGCAAAAAAAAAATTTTCACCCTTTGAAAAAAATTTTGGACTTAGAAAATTTTCGGCACCTTTTTCCTTCATAATGGGAGCTGCCCGGACTGTACTCATAGAACGCTTAAAGATAGAGCTTAGATATTGGCACTTTCAAATGGGAAGTCATATATGGCGACTTGTGTGGTGACCTTGAATTTGACCTTGGATGACCTTGAAAGGTCAAAATAGCCATTTTTGGGTCGAAAAATGCCCAAATTTGCAGCTTTTCTGTCTTTTCTCGAAAACTGTCTGATCAGTTTTGAGATTTTCATTTCAGAAGATTCCCCTTATGTACCTTTATGATGTGTATAATTTTTGTTGCCCTTGAATCGCCGGTCTCCGTGTGGCGGCCATTTTGAATTTTTGACGGGTCGGCGAAAAAATTTTTTTTTGCCCCAAATCGCGTTACTATCCACTTCGGGCCATTTCTAGGCAAAAAAAAATTTTTCACCCTTTGAAAAAAATTTTGGACTTAGAAAATTTTCGGCACTTTTTTCCTTCATAATGGGAGCTGCCCGGACTGTACTCATAGAACGCTTAAAGATAGAGCTTAGATATTGGCACTTTCAAATGGGAAGTCATATATGGCGACTTGTGTGGTGACCTTGAATTTGACCTTGGATGACCTTGAAAGGTCAAAATAGCCATTTTTGGGTCGAAAAATGCCCAAATTTGCAGCTTTTCTGTCTTTTCTCGAAAACTGTCTGATCAGTTTTGAGATTTTCATTTCAGAAGATTCCCCTTATGTACCTTTATGATGTGTATAAGTTTTGTTGCCCTTGAATCGCTGGTCTCCATGTGGCGGCCATTTTGAATTTTGGACGGGTCGACGAAAAAAAATTTTTTTGCCCCAAATTGCGTTACTATCCATTTTGGGCCATTTCTAGGCAAAAAAAATTATTTCACCCTTTGAAAAAAATTTGGGACTTGGAAAATTTTCGGCACTTTTTTCCTTCATAATGGGAGCTGCCTAGACTGTACTCATAGAATGCTTGAAGATAGAGCTTAGAAATTAGCACTTTCAAATGGGAAGTCATATATTAAGACTTGTGTGGTGACCTTGAATTTGACCTTGGATGACCTTGAAATGTCAAAACAGCCATTTTTGAGTCGAAAAATGCCCAAATTTGCACCTTGTTTGTCTTTAATCGAAAACTGTCTGATCACTTTTGAGATTTTTATTTCAAAACATAGTAATTGGGGTTTTTGACATGATGTGTATAAATATGTATATAGTGTATAAAGTGCCTTGAATTGCTCAAAAGGCTAGAAATTTAGGCTGAATAGGCCCCAAATTTAATTTTTGGTCGTTTTCCTTCAAATTTATCTGATCAGTTTTGAGATTTTTGTTATAAAACATGCTAATTGGGGTCCCTGACATTGTGTATAAAGATGGAGTGCTTTGAATTGCTTAAAAGGCCCCTTGAGTGTGTAAATTGGCCTCTACAGCCAAAAAATGTTTGTAGGTATAGCTGGAATTGGAAGTCATATACATGTATACCACATATATATATGTGGCTTTTTTGGGTGACGTTGAACTTGACGTCAGATGACATTGAGTGCTATATCTCAGTGTCACGTCCAACAAGAAATGTGTAAATTTCGTTTATAGACAAAAGACTTGTAGATAGACCTTGTATTTGTATTTTGAACATACATGAATACAAGGTTATATGCTGCACACTTAATGATGACATTGAAGTTCACGAAGATGATTGGTTTATCTTAACGTCATATCTCACCTGTCCTGTTTCAACTAAAGTTGTCCGGTAACCTGTCTTAGCCCTTGGGCTAATTTTTGATTTTCGGATTATTTCCAAAATGGCGGCCATTTATGACGAAAAACAGCTAATTTTTTACTTTGACGGTCGTTTTCTCAAAAACTGTCTGATCAGATTTGAGATTTTTGTTCCAAAAGATTCTCCTTATGTACCTCTGTGATGTGTATAAGTTTGGTTGCCCTTGAATCGCCGGTCTGCGTATGGCGGCCATTTTGAATTTTCGACGGGTCGACGAAAAAAAAATTTTCTGGCCCAAATCGCATTACTATCCATTTTGGGCCATTTCTAGACAAAAAATTTTTTTTTACCCTTTGAAAAAAATTTTGGACTTAGAAAATTTTCGGCACTTTTTTCCTTCATAATGGGAGCTGTCCGGACTGTACTCATAGAACGCTTGAAGATAGAGCTTAGAAATTGGCACTTTCAAATGGAAAGTCATATATGGCGACTTGTGTGGTGACCTTGAATTTGACCTTGGATGACCTTGAAAGGTCAAAACAGCCATTTTTGGGTCGAAAAATTCCCAAATTTGCACCTTGTCTGTCTTATCTCGAAAACTGTCTGATCAGTTTTGAGATTTTTGTTTCAAAAGATTCCCCTTATGTACCTTTATGATGTGTATAAGTTTTGTTGCCTTTGAATCGCCGATCTCCGTGTGGCGGCCATTTTGAATTTTTGACGAGTCGGCGAAAAAAATTTTTTTCGCCCCAAATCGCATTAATATTCATTTTGGGCCATTTCTAGGCAAAAATTTTTTTTCACCCTTTGATTTTCAAGTCAGGACAATATTTTTCGGCACTTTTTTCCTTCATAATGGGAGCTGTCCGGACTGTACTCATAGAACGCTTGAAGATAGAGCTTAGAAATTGGCACTTTCAAATGGAAAGTCATATATGGCGACTTGTGTGGTGACCTTGAATTTGACCTTGGATGACCTTGAAAGGTCAAAACAGCCATTTTTGGGTCGAAAAATTCCCAAATTTGCACCTTGTCTGTCTTATCTCGAAAACTGTCTTATCAGTTTTGAGATTTTTGTTTCAAAAGATTCCCCTTATGTACCTTTATGATGTGTATAAGTTTTGTTGCCTTTGAATCGCCGATCTCCGTGTGGCGGCCATTTTGAATTTTTGACGAGTCGGCGAAAAAATTTTTTTTCGCCCCAAATCGCATTAATATTCATTTTGGGCCATTTCTAGGCAAAAATTTTTTTTCACCCTTTGATTTTCAAGTCAGGACAATATTTTTCGGCACTTTTTTCCTTCATAATGGGAGCTGTCCGGACTGTACTCATAGAACGCTTGAAGATAGAGCTTAGAAATTGGCACTTTCAAATGGAAAGTCATATATGGCGAATTGTGTGGTGACCTTGAATTTGACCTTGGATGACCTTGAAAGGTCAAAACAGCCATTTTTGGGTCGAAAAATTCCCAAATTTGCACCTTGTCTGTCTTATCTCGAAAACTGTCTGATCAGTTTTGAGATTTTTGTTTCAATCAAAAGATTCCCCTTATGTACCTTTATGATGTGTATAAGTTTTGTTGCCTTTGAATCGCCGATCTCCGTGTGGCGGCCATTTTGAATTTTTGACGAGTCGGCGAAAAAATTTTTTTTCACCCCAAATCGCATTAATATTCATTTTGGGCCATTTCTAGGCAAAAATTTTTTTCCACCCTTTGATTTTCAAGTCAGGACAATATTTTTCGGCACTTTTTAGGTTACCGGACCTATGGTCCGATAACCTATTGGCATGGCGTTGCGTCCGTCGTCCGGCGTCCGTCGTCGTCGTCGTCGTCGTCGTCGTCGTCGTCCACATTTTTATCTTTTTTGTTTACGGGCGAATTTTTCTGAAATTTTGCAGAAAAATACTTAAAAATAATTCAAGAAGGAGGTATTTTTTAGTTTTTTGGTTTTCGCTTTTCCTTCAAAATGGCGGCCATTTTCGACGAAAAAGGCCTGATTTTGGACTTTGGCGGCCATTTTCTCAAAATCTGTTCAGTAACTTTTCTTCTTTTTGATACATAAGACTCCTCATATGTACTTCTATGATGTCTATAAATTTCGTTGCGCTTGAATCGCTCGAAGTGGGCCATTTTGGCCCAAACTCGGCCCAAATAGGACTTTCCCATGTTAAATTCTCCTATGCTTTATAATGGGACACATTATGCCTAATATCTCACTTGATATTGAGATTAGAGACTAGGAATCAATTGTGGACATATAGGAAATGATATATGCTGAATATTCTCGTGACCTTGAATTTGACCTCTGACCTCAGTTTCAAGGTCAGAGCACACAATGGCTTATATCTCGCTTATTATCGACTCTACAGCTTAGGAATCAATTGTGGACATATAGGAAATAATATATGCTGAATATTCTCGTGACCTTGAATTTGACCTCTGACCTCAGTTTCAAGGTCAGAGCACAGAATGGCTTATATCTCGTTTATTATCGACTCTACAGCTTAGGAATCAATTGTGGAGATATAGGAAATGATATATGCTGAATATTCTGATGACCTTGAATTTGACCTTCGAACTCATTTTCAAGGTCACAGGACAAAATGGCTAATATCTCGCTTGTTATCGACTTTACAGCTTAGCAATCAATTATGAACATATAGGAAATGATATATGCTGAATATTCTCGTGACCTTGAATTTGACCCTTGACCTAAATTTCAAGTTTAGTCATTTTATTTTCAAGGTCAGAATACAAAATGGCTTATATCTCGCTTATTATCAAATTTACAGCTTAGGGGTCCATAGTGAACATATAGGAAATGATATATGCTGAATATTCTAGTGACCTTGAATTTGACTTTTGACCTCCTTTTCATGCTCAACAGGACAAAATGGCTAATATCTTGCTTATTATCGACTTTACAGCTTAGGAATCAATTGTGAACATATAGGAAATGAGATATTCTGATTATTGTATCCCCCGAACAAAGTTCGGCGGATACTATGGATTTACGATCGTCGCGCCGCCGCCGCCACCGCCGCCGCCGCCGCGTCCGCAGACACTTTCTTGTGAACGCGCTGCAGGTTGCAAATATGAACCGATTTTGATAATATTTTATATGGACATGTCTTATGGTGAGATCTGGACACCTATCGATTTTGGTTGCCATAGCAACCAAAATAGCCGATTGGCGTAACATTTTGTGCTCAAATTAGCCTGTTTAACACACATGGGTTGTGAACGCACTACGGGTGGGAGTTTTCAATGAATGATGATGAAATTGCACAGGCTCAATGAGAAAGACCATCAGACGAAACCTATTGTTTTTCAGAATGATCGAATAAATATTAATAAGTTTGAGAGGTTAACTTATTACGACAATTAAAATACCTACTTTGACATGTGTGATCACTCCAATAACCTGTACTATGAAAGCAAATTGCACTGGATTCTTGTTCAGAATACAGAACTGATGTTTTTGGTGAAAAAAAAACAATATTACTGAAAAAGTTAACATTGGTTTTACTAGTTAAGTCTATTATTGACCACAATAAAAATAGTTAAGACGAGAAACATTTATTATTGAGCTCAACAAGGTAAAGGTTTTGTCCAGTAGAGACTCCACAGGTGTAACCGAATAAGTTAACATTATTTTTACTAGTTAAGTCTATTATTGGCCACAATAAAAATAGTTAAGACAAGAAACATTTGTTATTGGGCTCAACAAGATAAAGCTTCTGTGCAGTAGAGATTTCATGGCTGTAGCCGAATAAGTTAACATCATTTTTACTAGTTAAGTCTATTATTGACCTCAAGAAAAATAGTTAAGACAAGAAACATTTATTATTGAACTCAACAATTTAAAAGTTTTGTCCAGTAGAGATTTCATGGGTGTAACCGGATAAGTTGATCTGGCTCCAATTTCGTCATCTTGAAATGTAGTTTTGGTCAACTTATACTTTGAATTTCAACTTGGAACATAGTATGAGTTGTTTGGCACATAGTATGAGTTGAAATATAACTTACAGTGAAAAGTTCGATCTGGCTCCAATTTAGTCATCTCGCAACTTAGTTGCGAACCAAGTTTGTCAAATATTCTGAGTTGAAATATAGCTTTAGGTGAAAACTTTTATCTGGCTGTAATTTCGTTATTTTTTTCGAACATGTCGAAATGGAAATTCGAATGCAGCGATTTTAGTGGTGATCTTGAATTCGACCTTCAATAAGCTTGAAAGGTTTCACACTCACAATGTACATCAGCAATATATTTGGGCAACAGGGATGATAGGGCTACGGGGGATACACCCAAGCGGTCGTAGGCGACCGGAAGCGTCTAGTTTTAATGATATTGAGTTTGACCTTTGACCTAAATTTCAAGGTGTCATTTTATTTTCAAAGTCAGATTACAAAATGGCTTATATCTCGCTTATTATCAAATTTACAGCTTAGGGGTCCATAGTGAACATATAGGAAATGATGTATGCTGAATAGTTTGGTGATCTAGAATTTAACCTTTGATCCCATTTTCAAGGTTAGAGATATGGCGATTTCAGTGGTCACCTTGAATTTGACCAACAACTTTCTCGGCTTAACTCTGTATATTTCTCCGGTAACCTTTCTAGCCCATTGGGCTAATTTTTCCTTCATAATGGGAGCTGTCAGGACTGTTCTCATAGAACACTTGAAGATACAGCTTAGAAATTGGTACTTTCAAATGGGACGTCAATTATGGCGATTTGTGTGGTGACCTTTAATTTGACCTTCGATGACCTTGAAAGGTCGGAACAGCCATTTTGGGGTCAAAAAATGCCCAGATTTGCCTCTATAGATGAAATGCTTGCATATAGAACTCATGTTTGCATTATGAACATATTATCAGAGTTGCATATTTTAATTGCTGTTTTATTATGTAATATGATAATTACATACTAATTATTATTAGTATCTTTATTATGTAATACTTACACATTGATTGTCAATGTTATTTCAATCATTACTTATAAGTGTGAACAGTCACAAAATACCTTATTAATTTTATATTGTGCCAAACAACAATTCCATCAATGTTTTATATTGCGGGGCCAGTCAAACAAACTTAAATCCTCTAGTGTTTTCAACATGTATCTCACCCCCCCATAACATGTATTATACTACTAGTACTCTAACCTCTGTGTGTGAGCTGTGCCTGGTACTACCTAGTACCAGCCAGACCCCAGTCACCCGATGTTTCCATGGTAACACTTATTTCCATGTCCATATTTGTTGTAAGCGTTCGACTCAGTACTCCAGAATTTAAAACAATAGGTGATCATTGGCTGATCCATATCTCACTGGTCCCCGCGATAATCTGATTGGCTGGCACACGAATTCTTTGTTTCTGAAACGGCCGCCAAAATCTTTGTAGCGTCAGTTCGGCTGGCGGCACAATCGGGACTAGACACAAAAGATCAGTGTCTCAATATTTGTAACCATAATCTCACCATCAATAACGAAGTCGGACTATCAATAAATTAAGATCGAACTGGACACGGCGTTTTGTATGTTTCTCGGACTAAGCCTAATAACTGGATAAAATAAACTGGATTAACCCCAATTTAAATTCTACAATATCAAATATCAGAACACCCACGTTCTGATACAGTGGTGGAGAATCCCTCGACACCGGGACTAATCAAACAAGCTGGAGATAATCTCCGAGAAATTGCCGCGTAAAGACCATCTTCAATTCATCCCAGCCAGCCAGCCGGTGCTCAACCGCTGCCCAGCCAGCCCGCGCTTAGCAGCAGCAGCCCAGGCAGCCTCACTGAAAGTGTGACGTCAGCAGCAGGTGCCCGCGAAGCAAACCAATCAGCGACCGTCTTTGCGAGAGAAGCCCCTACGTCACCAGACTGCCAGACACCACAACAACAAAGTTTGACAGCTGAAGAAACAACAACATGCCGGCACGAACACGGAGAGAAAGATCACAGTCCCAGCCGGAAACAAACCTAGTGAGTGACAATAGTCAAGCAGTAAACCTAGTACAGAGTCTCCAAAAGACTGTTAGTAACCTGAACCAGAAGTCTGTAAACTGTTAAAAATCCACAAATTCAAGACAACAAGTTGGCATCCACAAACAAATGCCACAGTGGAACGTCGGATGTCACCTCTGGCCCAAACATTGAGAATGTTCTCCAACAAAAACCAGACCAACTGGCCAGATTTACTCCCGATCCAACACCACCGGACACCTTCCGCCACCTAGAAGACCTGGCCGAAGAATTCAAGGTTACACATGAACTCGCCAAAAAGAATATTCAAGATGCTCAACAACAAAACAAAAGATACCACGACAAGAAGGCAGTGGAGCCAAAATTCAAACTCGGCGACCGTGTTTGGCTCAGCAACACAACACGCACTGTCGGCCTCAATCCTAAGCTGCAGCCAAAACACCTAGGTCCATATTACATCACCGACGTTGGCGACAACCACACATATGAGCTTCGTGATTGTGAGAGCCACCGAACATTTCCATCCAGAGTAAATGCGCAGAGACTTAAGTCATACATCCCAACATCCATCCGCACCATCACAAGTAACGAAACGGATGACACGCCAACAGTGGACGACACAGAAGCCACAGATGATCCACTAGACAAATCATCGGATGACCAGCCACAACCAGTCAGCAGCCAGAAACCAACTACATCTGCCGGTACACCTGAAACAGAAAAGACAGAATTAGATAACAACAGAACAGTTGAGTCCATCAGCAAATGTCAGAAATACAAAGGTAGAAAATGGTACTACGTAAAATGGACCAACCATAAGTTCAAACAGTGGCTGACTGAGGACATGGTCCCAGAAGACAAGATCCGAGAATTCCACATCAACAAAACTCAATCCGGCAAAGCCAGGAAAAAGGCTGCTTCAACATCACCAGCATGAACGACTGGAAAGTAACATTTGAAACGGATTTATGTGTATATTGTATATAAGTATATAGCTTTCTAGCTAATGTTTGCAACATGTCAATAAATGTACATCAAATTTGAAATAAAGTTTCACCTTACCACCTTCCATGAATTGTATACACCACTGAAAATAACAGTCCAACCATGACATTACACATATCACAACTTATCAACATACAAGTCTTAGACAACATACTCAGGGAGCGATACAAAGTGCACTATGATCAATCCCACCCGCCCTCAACCCACTCTCTTTGTTATTATGCCTCTCTCACCCAGAGTTATACAATTTATGTGTCTTGGGAGAATATTCAAAATCACCTTTAGGACTGATCAAACAAATTTCTCTTTCGGTTATAATCATTAAAATTCAACTCCTTGCACATGTTTGTGTTATTTCATGGATGTTCAGGGTATGTTCTTAGAGAGAGCCTAGGGTATATTCCATTTTGTCTATACTTGGATACATCACAAGCATACAATTATGTTAAATGCATTATATTGATGTATGTGTCATGTGTGTAATTAATATACTCATGGGAACTGTGTATTTTCAATTACTATTGTATAATTCAACTACTCACATTTGTAAGTTGATCATATATGTTGTACATGTACAATGCTCCAAAGAAGCATGCAGTATACATGCAACCTAGGCCAGAATATATAATATGGCTATATCATTGTCCAACATGATTATTGAGCTTGACCTATGAGTCGCTAACATTGACATAATTGTCACTGTCATAATGTATTATCATAATGTACCAGTATATAGTTTGTAGTATATTACCTTAGGATTAGCATGTTTGTTGCTAGTTCACAAATGTTGATATCAGTATAGTCCAATTGTACTTCATGTGTATGTATTTCTCTCGTCTTGCATTATTCAAGCATGGAGAGTTCCGGCCCTTCCATTGTATACTATCCTTCAAAATCAGGAGATTTTGTTTTAAAACAGAGGGCATATATCAGAGTTGCATATTTTAATTGCTGTTTTATTATGTAATATGATAATTACATACTAATTATTATTAGTATCTTTATTATGTAATACTTACACATTGATTGTCAATGTTATTTCAATCATTACTTATAAGTGTGAACAGTCACAAAATACCTTATTAATTTTATATTGTGCCAAACAACAATTCCATCAATGTTTTATATTGCGGGGCCAGTCAAACAAACTTAAATCCTCTAGTGTTTTCAACATGTATCTCACCCCCCCATAACATGTATTATACTACTAGTACTCTAACCTCTGTGTGTGAGCTGTGCCTGGTACTACCTAGTACCAGCCAGACCCCAGTCACCCGATGTTTCCATGGTAACACTTATTTCCATGTCCATATTTGTTGTAAGCGTTCGACTCAGTACTCCAGAATTTAAAACAATAGGTGATCATTGGCTGATCCATATCTCACTGGTCCCCGCGATAATCTGATTGGCTGGCACACGAATTCTTTGTTTCTGAAACGGCCGCCAAAATCTTTGTAGCGTCAGTTCGGCTGGCGGCACAATCGGGACTAGACACAAAAGATCAGTGTCTCAATATTTGTAACCATAATCTCACCATCAATAACGAAGTCGGACTATCAATAAATTAAGATCGAACTGGACACGGCGTTTTGTATGTTTCTCGGACTAAGCCTAATAACTGGATAAAATAAACTGGATTAACCCCAATTTAAATTCTACAATATCAAATATCAGAACACCCACGTTCTGATAATATAGCAAGACATATATGGCACAACTAATGATGACCTTGATCTTGACGTCAGATGACCTTGAGTGCCAAATGTCTGACTCGTAATGTGTAAATTGACCTGAGCGGCCTAAACGATTCCACCCAGATATATCTTTGTATTATGAACATATAGAATATCAAATGCCGCACACATACATGTAATGGTGACATCGAAGTTCACACGGATGACCTTGATTGGTAAATCTCAAGGTCATTTGTTCACACTGCGAGCCTTGATTGGTAAATCTCAAGGTCTGTTACCTGCCAATGCTGCCATGGCCAAACCAAAATTGTCCGGTAACCTGTCTTAGCCTTTGGGCTAATTTTTATACTTCTTCAGCAAGTTTTACATTTGATTATGTAGTATTCTCATCCTAAACAATATCTGTTTGACTTTATAATTCAGAGATACGAGAAAACCTGCTGTGTCAATGCAGGCCGTGGGTAAGTAATATTGATGGTACAATTTGTATTAATCTTAATAACTGGTAAAGCTGGGAGGGAAAAGGTAGAAAATAACTATCGCAATACCTTATATGTCAATATACACTGCTCAAAACATTATAAGGATATTTTTTTTATAGATTTTCCTTAGAATTAAATTTGTAGATCCTATTCATGGAATTTTGTATTTTATTCACACAATAATCAATAGATATTCTCCTGTTGCTGTTGCTTAGCAACAAATGTTCAAATAAAGCAATTAACATGGATGAGCACCGGGCTATGAGATGTATGGTTGGGGGAATTTTTGCTTAGAATCCTGACGCAATTAAGCCTTGTACATAATGCGAACTCGCAACCCACTCAGTGTGCCGCAACGATGGTAAGTTATTGGCTGCCTAACAGGTGATGCTACACCGGCTGATGTTGCACGAAGCTATGGAGTGTCACAGTCTGTGATATCCCGACTCTATCAGAGATATCAGAGCGCGGAGGTGGTGATTGCAGAGAGGGGTTCACACACCTATTATTGACGTTTTGACGTTATTGACATAAATTTGTCTTTTATTTTCGCTAACCATGTTGTGTTCAGCAGGCCATTTCAATCACACAAATAATTTTGCGTTACACATTGTTAATCGTTATTTGTTATAATGTCCAGTACTGATAAATATACGTGTCACAATCGTAGTTGCTTGATTGTGAGTCATATAATTCGCATATCTAGGAAAATGTCCTTATAATGTTTTGAGCAGTGTATATGTCAATATAGTTGGAGCCTCACAAGTGAAGTGGAACCGAGTCAACTCCCAGCTTCTGGCGACGGCACACGACGGAGACATCAGGATCTGGGACCCCAGGGTATGTGGTAGTCATGGAAACGCAGCGCCTCTAGGTACCAACCTTATCACAGCCTGAGGAAAACATGCTACACTCTAGGCTTTTCATAACACAAGTCGTATCCAAATTCGTCAGACAATTTATTGCAAAGTTACGGGAAGTTAGACCTTCAGTGTTGATTTATCATGTTGCTTTCAACCTTAGAAACTTCCCACCTTTGCAGAAAAGCACAGCACCAGTACAATACATAGCGGCCCACCTGTCCAAGATCCATGGACTCGACTGGTGTCCATCCAGTGAGTTCCACCTCGCTTCATCGAGTCAGGACCGCACAGTCAAGGTGGCTAAAGGCTTGGCCTTTGTGTCAAAGCAACGCATACTGCTTTAAATAAATGATGACAATTACAGTAAATTAGAGGCAGTTACCTTTCATATTGTTGAAGATGATGAAACCTCTCACCTACATTATATTGAGGTAAACTCTTCTTTTGTGGATTATTGATAGGTGGCGTCTGATTGTCCTGTGTTTATTGCTGTGTTTTTGCAGTTTTGGGACATCAACAATCCTAAATCAAATGAAGGGAAACTTGCCTGGTCATCTCCGGTGTGGAGAGCCCGATACACAGTAAGTGTATACAGGTACCCATACATACATACAGTCATGCTTCCGAAGGTGGTTGACAAACACTATCTCCATTTAAAAAAATTATCGACTACCTACAGTGACATATTCTATGTGTTTGACCTCCAGCCGCAGGGTGATGGACTAGCAACTGTGATGGTGCCGCAGCTCCGTAGAGGCGAGAACAGCCTGCTGCTGTGGGACTTCAACGATCTTCGCCAGCCCGTCCACACCTTCATGGGCCACCAAGATGTCGTTCTAGAGTTCCAGTGGCGCAACATGGAAGACGGTAGCTTCCACGACCATGGTTTACGATATTTTGTTGGTGTATTGGCATTCTGTACTACTATCATCACACTGTGATTTGTTTCGTTCCCTTCCTCCGATTCTTGCCACCGGGATCGCCATTGTTGCAGAAGGTCAAGGTCACCAGTTAGTGAGCTGGTCACGAGACCAAACACTCCGCATCTGGAAAGTGGAGTCACAACCGGACAAGGTCGGTGATTTTGCGTAGTTCAACTTGTGAAATAGGAAATGCACATACATCCATATTTATACAGACATTTTTCAATTTTGAGGTCTTTAGATTTTGATCTATCCATAGATTTTTATACACAGATGTTCTTAGTCTCAAAATTGTTAATTTTACAGACAGACGATGAGATTTCAATCCAGGTGACTGCCAATGACACTGATGACCCGGAACTGAGTGTTGACGCACTAGAAGCTGGTATTGACATCCCTGCCATGTCTGGTGACCTTGAGAGGTCACCCCAAGGTCATCACAAGGTCAAGGACATCAAGGATGTCCACCTAGCCTTCACACCGCCACAAACGGGCAGCTTGCCAAAACGAGATGAGATGCAGAGTCCTCAGCAACCGAAATTACTGCAACATGAGTTTGCTCTCGTCAGCTTTCACATCCCCAACGTCACAATTGAAGACGTGAGTTAAGTTGTTGATTTCCGGGGATTATTTTCTACATGTACTATTTTTGTTGTTGAATGTGTCCTGTGTGTCAATCAAAATATACAGATTACATACAGAAATATTGAAATTACAAAAAACTAGACGTCAGGGCTTAAAGATACTTTGGAGGCATTTCAGTGTTGAGACTGATTTATAATATTTATAACATGTTGCCACGGGCTCTACGACAAGCTGTTTCAAAGATATTGAAGAAAATGATAAATGAAGACTCGGCAAAAAAACTTGAGGTCCATGTCAAAGTTCATTCATAATACCTCTAAGACATGTTTGTCTAGAGAGACGAGTCCAAAAGCCATTTTGCTCTACGATGCACCATTTCCGAGATATCGACGAAAATTCAAAATGCCCACTCGGCAAAAAATTTGAGGTCAAGGTCAAAGCTCATCCATAATACCCCTTAGACATGTTTGCCCAGGGCGACAAGTCCAAAAATAACGTTTGTTTCGCTCTACAATGCACTGTCGTCAAACAAAATCGAGGAAACTATTATTCAATGAAGGATTTGAAATTAAATTTGCATATATATATATATGCAAAAATGAAATGAAAATTTTTCCCCACACAGATGAATCAAGCCCAGCGGTCGTTATCGGCTGTAGCTCACACTAACAGCCATGTTGTCAAGTTAACGATGTATTTTCCTGCTGGCTATCCGAACAACCAAGTTCCAGAGTTCCATTTTGATGAAGGCACGACAGTCGACCAAAATGTACAGGAAAAACTATACAAGGTTTGTTAGAATGTACACTATTAACTTTTTTCCCAGGATAAAATGTTGGGATAAGAACATATTGTGAACAGAATCATGTTCGGTAGGGAAACCTTTTCTCTTCACCTTTCAATCTGTGACTTTCATCTAATATCAACGTAAATGATGAAGATTTCTGTAAGCTAAAATACAACTGATATAAATATTGTAATGTTGATAAATCTCCTGATATTTTATGATTTTCAGGTCCTTCAAGAGACATCCCTGCAGCACGTCAAACACAGCCGACCCTGCATCGAGCCCTGTCTGACCAAACTTGTCAGTTGTTTGGAGGATTTCACGGTAATCTTGTCCCTTCCTCTGTAAATCCATTCAAAGCTTGATAACTCTTCCATCAAACACACCAAGAGTTTACAGAGATCCACATTTAAACATAAAATAATTTCTCACCATCTCTGTCCCACCCATCACCAGAAGAAGGAGAGTATGACAAACGGTAACACTCTGCTATACATGATGCCTCAGCCCCTGAGGACCCAGCCGTTTGCCGCACCTCCCTACTACTACGGGGTGCAGGACCCCACCCCTGTACCCTACCCTCGCACCTGTGGGGCTCGATTCTGTGGAGCCGGCTTCCTTGTGTGTTTCACAAAACCTGTCGACTCGGCAGCTATGCGTCGAACGTCATCCACTGTTGAGGCTCCGCCAAGGTATATGAATCTGTGTGTGAAAATATCAGTTAATTCTATCTTAGGCTATTTTTCAATGGAATGACCTGAATAACTTATGTGAATTTTGCATCGTTGATTTGGCATGAACTTGTGAATATTCAAATTAGTCAATACTCTACTACCCAAACTAATGTACTTACAGGGTGATGTCGTCCTATAGTGGGTATTCCCAGGGCTCTAGGACACCGCAAAGTCGCGGTATTTTCTCGATGGCTAAGAGCCCTCCATCAACTGACAGTATGATTGGGTACCACCGCGACCACAGCTACAGGGATAGGGTCAGTCAGCAATTTGATATTTATCCATCTACTGTGTGGCTCATGGATTTTAGAAACCCATGTTATTTCCGTCCTGAACTTTTTTGTTACTTCCAAACATTGGGTGACCAGGATGACTTCTGGTGCCAGCTTAAAACCTGTACATATGTATAATGTCTGGTAAGAGTCATGTCTGTGTTGTTCCAGGGTCCGAGGTCAAGAAGCCGGTCAAGGGTTCGAGATCACCACTCCTCCGAGTCCAAGTCCCAGGACGCTAAGAAGTCAAAAACTGGACCGGTTGTTATCTACAATGTCGCGTGTCTCATGCCTCTGAACAAACAGCTTGCCGAGAACTATGTGTAAGCTTTCTCACTGGTTGGAATCGACTGTCTCACAGTGTGCTTCACATTTAGTCCATGGGATATTCTCGCTTGATTAGGCCATGAATATTGCGAGCCTTGTTGAGAACAATATTTTTTTTTCACTGACCAACAACCCCCTCCCCCACCCATGCCCCCTTCTTGTAGCCTGGATGAGAACGATGTCCCAGGAATGTGCACAAAGAACGCCAATGTCGCAGCAACTGCAGGCCGGAGGGATCTTGTTCAGGTGGGTAACACTTTGACGATCCTTAGTATCGGCCCTAGCGGATACAGCTCCATACGAACTAATAACATGATTTGTTCTTTGTGATAAAATAGTAAACGCTCTCGGCCATTGCCGATAAATAACAAGGACATGTCCACAAGCCAACAGCCCACATTTTACCCATCTGGAACAGATGATTGATGACCTTGACCTTGTTTATGCTGGCGTATGTTTAGGTGTGGTCGCTGGCGGCTCTGGCCACGAACCCCGTCCTTAAGCCAGATCAAGACCCTGACAAGGGCCAGCCCTGGGCTGTACATCCGTTTGGGCGCAAGTTTGTCAATGCTCTGTGAGTCATCTTGATGCTTGGGCATTCGAGTGTCAATATTCCACCAATTAAGTGAAAATCAGTAGAGTACAATGTCATGTTCAGCTCAAGAAAATAGAATCCAATTGAGAGTTGAATATTTTGTGAAGGCCTTGAAAATTTTGACACACCTTTTCTCTTCCAGTCTGACCCACTACAGTATGTTACATGACGTACAAACTTTAGCCATGTTGTGCTGTACTTTCGGCTCAAAGTTTGATCCTCAGAAACCTCTACCCAGCCCAAAACCTATGAAACAGGAAGCGATGCCAAATGTGAGTTAGGAAAGCAGAATGGAAAAGTTTACATAAATGCTATTTATGTCTGTGAAAACTCAAAACGTATCAAATTTATGTAGATTAAAGGGTTTGCCCTCAACTTTTTTTCTGCTATGAATAAAATAAAGAAATAAAAAATAGACTTTGAGTTATACGTAACATTATATTAATTTTATCCTTTGTATCTTGTCTATGTTGTTAATGATTTCAAACAGATATCTTTGATTTCATCAATTCAATAATTTCAATTTTCATGTTAATTTTTGTCTCGTTGGGATGTTGAATTTTACGTTTCACCTAAATTCGCTTTTGAACAACTACCCAGTAAAAAACAGCATCATTCACCCACCACTTCATCCCCTCCCAACTGTTGCTAACGGCGATCTGTTTCAGGGGGACACATCGACGCCCCCCGGAAACTTCTTCCACACCAGTTTCAATTCCTCCAGTCAGCTTTGTAAGTCCCACACTTGCACTGCATCCTGCTCATATACATTGTATCGAAGTCAGGGGGGTCTTGCGTATCACATCGTATCATCCTGTACCTGTAGCATCTACCGTGGTTGTGATGCATTTCTTAATCTTTCGGTAATCAGTAAATCATTAAATCGGTAAATGAAATCTTGTTCATTCATTTTCTGATTCATCTTGATGATCAATAATTGTGAAATTTTGAAATCAAAATTAGGATCCTCAAGTAAGGATGTTAAGAAATGCATGATCCACTGGAGTTTATCACTGTAAATCTATACAATTAAGCATCATGTCCGGGAGTAGTGGTATTTCTGCCTGGGTGTTGGGTCCATGTATCACACTGTTTGAACTATAAACTTTTCACAGCTATACTGCACGATTTCCCATCAAATCTCCCAAGTAGAATGTGGAATTATGTTTCAGAATTATGTTTCGTTTCAGAAAATATTCACACCTATACTCGATATATATCTCTTCACAGGGTGATCTTCACTGGATGTCAGCACTGCGCATGAGAATTGAAACACACTATGAAATTCTGTTATCAATTCAAATTGGACTAATCTATAAGTAATCTACATTTTCCTCACCCCTCTCCCATCTTCACCCGCCCCCCCGCCCCTGAACTCCAAATGCAGTACAATGCCTATCATACAATTCACCCGTCAGACACAACGCTCAAAGGCTGGAACTTCAGTAAGTGTATTGTTGTTTTATCCCAGTTCCCCTGACCCCTGCGGCTATGCAGTCCCTCCCAATAACCCTTGGTGCCCCATCTTCCTGAAAATTGCAATCACCAGTCATAAAATTCGGACAGTATTATGTAAATTGCAATTTTGTTCAGTATTATATCCAGAATAGTTTCCTTGCTGTTGTGAACCTATAATATGTACATCAAAACTTTTTTTATGAATTTCTTTGGCTGCATTTTGAAAAAAAAAATGTATAGCTGTGCAGTGTTTTCTGTATTGCAAAATATTTAGATTTCTGATTTGTATGTAAGGTTATTTGCATTTTAAACACACTGCTTTTAAAAGGTTGATGATGTTTCAACCGTTGTTGAAATAGATGGATGTTGTTTTGGTCATTTTGTGAATGTATTGACCCATTTTGTGCATGTTTTCATGGCTTTTGGTCTGTATCGAATCGTGTTTGCAGAAATTATTAAGTGTTAGTATTTTGGATTTTATTTTATTTTTTTATCATAAAATTTAATATTTGACTATTGAATTCATGTTGTGTTTTGTAAGCTTGGAAAGAATTAGCATTCCTTGAAATATAGGGTTTTTGATATTTGTGTGAATATTTGGGGTTTGACATTTTGCATTATAGAACCTGGACTTATAAAAACTGTCATTTGTAAAATAACTGTTTTGGTGTTCTATTGTAAATAAATTGCACAAAAATACTAATTTTCCTTACTAAACTCATGTTTTGCAAAATCCATTCCAAACACATGAAGATATAAATGATAAAGCAAGGGAGAATTTACAAAAGATAGAAAGTTTTTGAAATATTGAGAGATCCTTCATATTCATCGTATAGTTGAGATTTGAGAACAAATTTACGTGGGTGAAAGTTTAGCTGACGTGGCCGAAAGCTTATGTTGTCTTAATATGTCAGTTACATCATTGTGAGCATATAACATTGATAAAGCATTGTTTTATAGAATCCATTTGTTGTTACATTGATTTAGTTTCACGTTTTGATTTTTCAACATTTCTGTTTTTGCAGCTTCGGCTTCGAGTAAATATTCCACAAAGTTCATGCCACTCTGGTGTTCTCTATTTTGGGCTGTGACTTTCATAAAGCTAATTCTTGTTTACCCTGTGCTCCCCATTATATCTAATGATTTCTCTGAGGTGTCAGAAAGCTGTTTGGTGTTGAACTGTTTGGGTGGTGTATTAGTTTATATGTAACAAATGCTTCTAATTGTTCTCTGTCATATTTTCAGGGTGACGTTTATACTGTGATAAAATGTAATATGCTCTTTATTTCTGGGTGGAACAAAGACTTCTGGAAGTTTACTGTGGATTGGATTGTAAACACTTCAAGTAGACATTTACATTTGCTCTGTCATCACTAAACTTTGTACAACTTGCTGCACGACTTCATGCATACTCTTTCCCTCATGTAGTCTTGGAGAGCAATGCTGTCTGATATTTCTAACTGAGATTAAATACCATTAGTACTTCTTGAATAACTATTTAATTGGTATTAAGCATGACTGCTTTACCAGAAGTATGCAAATCTTAATGTAGATCACTAGATAATTGATGAAACATGTATTTAAAGATAGAAATCAAAATACTCAAGTTTTCCCTAATTGCAAAAGCATAAAAAAAATATGATTTTCCTACTAACCATGCCTAACTTATAATAGTGGACACTAGAATTATGTGAATCTATGAGACGTTCAACTTGAAATACAACTTTCAAAATTCGTAACTTGCAGCCCTGCCGCAGATAAAGCGCTCGAGTAGCTGGTCGAATCTGTCCAATCAGATCTCCCGGGAAGAGGCTAAGGACCCAGCACAGAAGGAGCGAGAAAAACACCAACAGAACATCACGTAAGCTTCCGCACTGAGCTGGTTCCCATGTTACTGTGTCTGTTGTAGCATTGTGACACCTGACATGTAGTGACATTTGACACTTCTGTCATGACAGATTACTGGACCAGAACCGTGTATTCGAGTATGACGGTTACAAGAAAGCGTACGCAGATCTTCTGTACCGCTGGCAGTTGTTCAACACGCGCTCTGAGGTTCTGAAATACATGTCTGTGCCTGCAGAGCCGCACAAGGGCATCGGTGAGTGGGGGACGATAGGATTCAAGCACCTTTCTGAAGCTCCTCTCATTGTTCACCTCAAGTGCTGGATTAATATCCACCTCTTACATTTCTCCAAATTAGTTGTCATAATGTAGTTCATGTTTTTTCTCAAGAGTTCGGTGCGGAGTGTCAAGCCTGTGACAAGGATGTTAGAGGAGTTCAGTGCTTTCACTGCAAATACTTCGCTCTACAGTGTGTCATCTGTCACATGAGTGTCAGAGGTAAGGTGTCACCTGTCATGTGTGTCAAAGATATGGAATCATCTGACACATGAGTGTCAGAGGTAAGGTGTCGTGTGTCAAAGGTCAGGTGTCATCTGTCACATGAGTGTCAAAGATAAAGTGCCATCTGTTATATGTGTCAAAGGTATGGAATCATCTGTCACATGAGTGTCAAATGTAAGGTGTCATCTGTAATATGTGTGTCAAAGGTATGGAGTCATCTGACACATGAGTGTCAAAGGTAAGGTGTCATGTGTGTCAAAGGTCGGGTGTCATCTGTCATATGAGTGTCAAAGATAAAGTGCCATCTGACACATGAATGAGTATGGAGTCATCTGTCACATGAGGGTCAAAGTAAAGTGTCATATGTTATATGTGTGTCAAAGGTAAGGTGTCCTGTGTAATATGTGTGTCAAAGGTATGGAGTCATCTGTCACATGAATGTCAAAGGTAAGGTGTCATCTGTAATATGTGTGTCAAAGGTATGGAGTCATCTGTCATATGAGTGTCATAGGTTACAAGGTGTCATCTAACACATGCTTGTCAAATGTAACGTGTCATCTAACACATGCTTGTCAAATGTAAGGTGTCATCTAACACATGCTTGTCAAATGTAAGGTGTCACCTCTCACATCCATGTCAAAGGTAAGGTGTCATCTGTCACATCCATGTCAAAGGTAGGGTGTCATCTGTCATATAAGTGTCAAAGGTAAGGTGTTATCTGCCATGTGTGTCAAAGGTATGGAGTCATTTGTCATACGAGTGTCAAAGGTAAGGTGTCATCTAACACATGTTCGTCAAATGTAAGGTGTCACCCATCACATCCTTGTCGAAGGTAGGGTGTCATATGTGAGTGTCAAAGGTAAGGTATCACCTGTCACATAAAATTCAAAGGTAAGGTGTCATCTGCCATATGTGTTTCAAAGGTATGGGGTCATTTGTCATATGAGTGTCAAAGATATAGAGTCATCTGTCATGAGTGTCAAAGGTGAGGTGTCGTCAATCAAAGGAGTTTCAAATGTAAGGTGTCATCTGTCACATGAGTGTCAAAGGTATAGTGTCATCTGTCATGAGTGTCAAAGGTAAGGTGTCATTCATCAAAGGAGTTTGAAAGGTAAGGTGTCATCTGTCACATGAGTGTCAAAGGAAAGGTGTCATATGTCACATGCATGTCAAACATAGTGCCATCTGTCAAATAGATGTCAGGTGTGATATGTGACATACTAGACATAGTGTCGAAGGTAAAGAGTTTTCTTCACTGAGATTTGATTTTGTACACCTATTTCTCCGGCACAGGCTCGTCAAGTTTCTGTCTGGCGTGCGGCCACGGCGGGCACACAGTGCACATGACTGAGTGGTTCCGGGAGCACAGCGTGTGTCCCACAGGATGTGGCTGTACGTGTCTAGATGACAACCCCATGACGACGTTCGGCGACTCCTGATGGGTTGGATAGACAGACGGCAACTGTGACTGTTTGGTGTCGGTGCTCTGGTGCGAGGGAGTGACGCAGTGACTCGCGCAAGTTCCTCGATCTGCTGTTACTCGTTACTAGTCACGCGAAGCAGGATGCTTTCTGACTGTAGCCTTCGCAAGGTGCAACACAAATAATGGAAGGAGCGGATAAAATCTTGCCAGTGGATGGATTGTGGATACAATTTTTTTGTGGCATGAAACTGACTTGTAACTGTTTCTGGAATATTTACAGCTGCTCATGGACAGGATACTTGAAATGTAATATCATGTACACTCCACACTTGGAAGAGTATGGAAAGCCGGTGCGACAAGTCCGAGGGATATACGACTTATTCCATAGTAAACCATGGTTTCATTCGAAAAGATGTGTAGAATGTATACCAAATATTTCCAAGTTGCATTTTGTTGCTCGCAGGTCGCAGATTGCACATCTTGTCGCTTCTCACATTTCAAACCGGCTTTTCATACAAAATTTCGAAACCTGTTAGTGTCTCTGATGATCTTGCCTATTTGAAGATCTGCTCAGGTTTGTTATCGAATACTGTAAAAGTTCTCTCATTAATTTTCGCGTTTCTGAAATCTTGATTTACTAACCATTCAAGTTGTGTTTTGATCATTTTCAATGCAAATATTTTGCATCCATTGGAGTTTGCAAATTTGTTCAGTGCGAAATCCACGAAATTAAAAGGGAGAGAACAGTAATGGGTTTACAGTGAACAAATTGTGATCTCATGAATCTGGTTACCATGGTGAATATATGGTTGTGTGTTACGACGTCTGGAGATGTCTTCTAAAGTGCATTTTCAATACATTTGTGCTTTATGTGAAATTGTTGATATGAATGACTGTGATGACTTGCAATAAATTTATGTTTTTCGCATTTCGAATGTGATGTAGTGACAGAGTACGCATCAAGTAATGAAGAATACAGCTTGGGGTTCGATTCAAATCCATCAGCATGGTGTATGCTCATTGATGTGCTTCTGAATTGAGAATTTATCCACTAGAGGAAAAATGAAAACACGAGAATGCCATCTTCCAAGAAATTTGTTTATTATCACTGGCACATTGACAGTCATCAGTGAATTGGCTAAGTGCTACGAACACGACACTGGACAGTCACAGTAGCAACGCCGGTCGTCATGGCGATGTACACATGCCCCGGGAGCCCCTAAAAGCTACGCGGGGCCGGGGGCAGGCTGGCAACGTATGCTCCCTGTGTTGTGTTAGACCAGGGCTCAAGTGCTTCAAATTATGGAAAATGTCTGCAAGAAGCATTACTCAAAAGTCAGAATTTTGTTTGGGATCTGGACATGATTTGGAGTTGGTAAAGCAGCACATGTTGTATACAACTGACGTGTGACTGGGATGTTACTGTAGAAACACGAGGCCCCGATCGTTGCCTAACCGACCATGACGGAGTATACAGCTGCTAGCACAGTCTGCATTGCTTTCAGTGTATAAAGAGAGAATCAAAGCTCATATCATACAAAAACATGTAAAAACATGTACATTTAGCCCATACACATGTCTAGCATATGTGTAGGTGTTTTTACTTTTTATATCAATTATACATATGACAATTATGATAATAGTTTTAAAATACAGTCAAAATGATGCTGAAGACGCCGACAAAGAGTCTTGGGGAGAATAAGAAAAAAAAACGAACGTCAGCGAATTGTGCCTAATCGGCGGTCTTGCTGGACACAAAATACAAACATTATCATCAGTACTGATCCGTCCAAAAACCAAAACAAAAATCTATACAATCTTTTCTTATGTATACACATAGGTCACATTCAAAACTATAATATCTCAGAGTGCTGTTAATGTTACTCTCTGTTTTTGTTTTCTTTTTTCAAATTTTTGTAACAAACACCGATATATATATATATATATATGTATATACGCAACCACTAATAATCTTTGAAACATTGTCATAAGATTTGCTCCTTGCTCATCGCCAGAATACTCAAGGCAACTGAATTACAGAATGCACACAATATACGTCGCAACCAAGTTACTTAGATTCTCGACAGACAGCCAGGTATCAAAGCGTCCCCAGTGGTGCTTTCCTGAACTAGGCTCCGATACAATGGAATCCCAATTCAGACATGTGCCTTGGGGGTGGAGGATCATAGCTCACTCAGACGCATTCAGATTATGCTACAGGTAACAGGTAGTAGTAGGCATTCCATAGACCCATATTTGGTTGAACAATCACAAACATCTTACAAATAATTTACTAGAACAACCTTCAAACACATGGCTTTGCATTGTATAAATGGTATAGTAACGCGACTTGCTGCATTTTGTCAGTGGTAAGATTGGGTCTGAGTCAGTTGGACCTGTAGTGTTTGTGTACTCGGTGTTTGTGACAAGGCAGTATGTCGTTTATGACATTGTCCAGTGGAGTCCAAGCTATTGTTGGAAGATCGGGAGCTTCGAGTCGGGGAAAGTGTCAACACAGGCTAGCATCCACTGTACAACGCAGTTTTGTGTTTATTCTAATGACAGAAAAGAGGAACTGATTTCAGTTTTCTATACCGAGACATATTAAGCAAACACTGAGAACACATTACATAGAAAGACGAGCTCCACAGCATCATGTACAGATACAGTATAATACAGAAACATCGTCAAATAGTTGTAGTGTGTTTGCATCAACACACGCACACATACATACAGCCACCTATATAGTATACACCTCCATCGATGCACTCAGCAAAGTTCACTCCTGTATACTTTTACGATCTGTGTTAGGAATAATCCTTGTGATCGCAAAGTTAACGACCCAGCAATGTTCCACTAAAGCGGCAGTTACCAGCATGAAATATCAGAAGAGATTCCAATTCAAAGCCGACATTTTCAAGGTGTTCACATACATATGGTAAGATGCTACCACAAGAATTGTTGTACACATTTTCCCCAATAAAACAGCAAAGTCGAACAACAACAAGTAAGTTCGGAGATTCATTCCCTCTAAGATTGTGGAGTAAAAATTGCTCAAACACTTTTTTTTCTGATTCGTACAATACAAAGTGTTGTTTTGTCCAGCAAAAGTTAGTAAGGGACACTGAACCAGATACAACAGGAGTCCTTCCTCAGGCTGTACACAACTAGGTCTACGTAAATCTAACATAGCGACTATATGCCCAAAATAAATAGTTCATTCATTGCACGATTCCAGAACTGTACAGTTATCAGCCAATACTGTGTCTTCCTGGGCATGTCCCCTTCTTCGACACAAACTAAAAGGTTGGAAGTTTTTAATTCAAATGCAAAACAGATTTCCATAAAATACTGATACTTGGTCGAGATTTCGTCTACTTTCCCCTGTATTTTGACACTTCCTGTACATTGACTAGGACATACCGCAAGTTCCCTAAGGCTGAGAGTTACTCGGCAAACAGCGACTAGTGAAAAATAGAGAGGACACTTGGACAAGGCAACACTAAACAGACATGACAACTGGAGGGGGTTATATATTGACAAGTACAAATATACGTACAATCAGTCCTTTGTGACTGCGGGTGGGTGTGCATAAATTAGGAACACCCCACACACTATTTTACTTGAACATCTACAATGTTACGACTAGATCCTGTTATGAAAATGGATACATAACTTAGAAAATAAACACAAAAATTCAATAAATAAGCTGATGACTCAATTAGCAAGTTTCGTCAGATTATACAAATATCTTCAGATTTCTGCCATTTCATTCGTGTTGAATAAATCATTCAGTCAGCTGTTTGACACACAACATGATTTTTACTTGTTTTGACCAGTTTATCAGCAAGAAAAAATTGTGATAAAAATAATAGATAAATGCAAGAAAATACTTTTGGCCACCAAATCCTACATACAAAGATTTATAATGTACACGAATGTTCAGATGACTTGGTTACTATCCTCGCGTTAGCATTCTGCGACCTGTGATGGTAAGTCACCAACAAACACCCTACTAAAATATCACCTTTGTCAACAAGCAATTACACCAAACAGCCCAGGAATATTTGCTCCTTGTTTATGTTGTCTTGCACTCGTGACGAGCATGACACTGCACTCGGCAGAGTTCCGTGCATGCATCACCAACTAAAAGCACACACTTTGACAACATACATGTAAACAGCCATAGTCTAAAGCGCGAACATAAAAGAACACTTCTCTCTTACAGGCATCTTCCAGTGGGTTCTACGGGAAAACATTTCTGTTCAACTTTCTGTAAAAGCTAGGGCATGACTAACAAAACAAAACTTGTATTATTTCAACGAAACAATTCTCGACATCTGATATATCCTGTTACAATTCTGTATAATACATAATATATCAACCACTGATGTTAAATCAGCAAAAAAAACATTGACTTTTACACTGATCACGGGAGGAATCCACAGTGAAATCATGGTAAAACCAAGCAATTCCTCACTTTTTATTTGTCGGTGTGGCCAGCCAGCCATTCAGAGTTCTCAGGAGACATACATAGAGGCTGGATTAGTGGCAGTTGTACTCTGTACCTTAGTGTGTGTGGGGGATTTACATACAGATAAATAGGTAGAGGGGCTGGGATATACATAGGAAAGCCTCTCAGTATAAACCACATCCTCGCAGGTTATTTGCAATAATAACGTCGGTGACAGCATCAAACACGAACTGAATGTTGTTGGTGTCTGTGGCGCATGTTTGGTGGCAGTATATTTCCTTCGTCGTGCTTTTGTTCTTGGCCTCGAACTGAGCTTGGATGTAAGCCGCGGCGTCCTCATAGGTCTGCTTGCCTGGAACCAACGAGCGGGAATTGTCATTAGTTCTACAATCACTGACCTCTTTGCTAACTTGCATATAGGCAAAGAGCAAATATGTTGATCTACATTATCATACATTCATTGCCTGATCGAACCCTGAATAAATGTAAATATTTCTAACCACAAGTACATATTTAATACCCGACCTCTAAAGAGCCCTGCAAAGGGACAGTATGCTTCTATTACATATGCAAACCCGCCGCTCAAATACATTTATAGACGGTTCACGTACCGGTGTACTCAGGAAAGCATATCGTCAGCGGCGATTTCTTGATTTTTTCCTCGAAAAGGTCCTTTTTGTTGAGGAACAGGATGATGGAGGTATCTGTGAACCACTTGTTGTTACAGATCGAGTCAAATAGCTTCAGACTCTCTTGCATACGGTTCTACAATCACAATAACATTTATGGGTATCAGTTACAAGTCGAGTACATTTTTACTACATATTCATTATTATGAGTTTGAGTTGTACTATGAAATATAAACATGTTGAGAACTTACAATCTCGACAACTGACAGCACAACAAAAATACTGTTCAATATCATCATATGGATTGACGGTAACTGCACTTACAGTGGTTTCATCCTCATGTAATACTTGGTCATACTCCGACATTGCCACACAGAATATAATGGCGGTTACGTCCTCAAAACAGTGAATCCATTTCTTACGCTCTGATCTCTGGCCGCCGACGTCGAATAACCTGTAACATGGGTAACATATATAACAGTGATCTGCTTGTGCTCTCTCGATGGTATCTCAGAATTACAATTCAACTTCAGCTTACATCAATAGAGAATGATAAATTATCAATGTTCAATAAATTTATGTATTGATGTACATTGTAAAATATTATCCATTACATATTGTTCACTCGTATAGATTACATGTGTATATCCATTACATCAAGTTGTACTTTATTGAAAGTATTTTCCCTGAAAGAAATGTCATGCCTCTATACACAAACTACTATGAAGTCCAGTTAAAGTTTCATGCATTTATTGCCCCGATTGTTACCTGAAGAAGTATCTTTTAAATGTGAACGTAATTTCCACAATTCCAGTGGTTTTAACTCGTGTACGTAAAATATCCTGCTGAGAAGGCTTGTAATTTGGGTCCCCTATCCGTTCTATTGAATCTAAGTAACTGCAAAATTGTGATATATTCATACATACACAGCAAACACTACAATGTGAGATGCAAGGGGCAGAAAAACTGAAGCACACCAAAGGGTAAAACGCACACAGAGAGGTTATGAATGTTGTATCTGTGACTAGCTATAAAGCGATGTCCATCACCCAGTATAAAATTTAAATCTGGATAATAAGGAAACCATGCACAAATTATACATATATGTACATTGTATAAAACAAGTGCAAACACAAACATGATAAATTTGCACACACAAAAACCAAACATTCTAGCTAATCGACCACTTATAAACAGCTACAAGTTTTGGTCATGGTGAAAATTCAACAGACATCTATTAAATACACTAGAGTACACTAGAGATTCAGCAATGTTCAGTGACAGATATTTATAAGTGGTCAATTACTACAAACTAGCTGCAAACCTAGGATAACACATGAGCTCCACACATGCAGCTAAACTGTAACACACAACATCAACCATAGCACCAAGCACCAACGAGACAAAATCCTCCACCACGACTTCTCCGGAATGCGGACGCTACTCACTTGAAATTTAAGTTCTTAAAGTGGAAATGGACCTCTACGATGCCTGTTGTTTTGACTCGGGTGCGAAGAATGTCCTGCTCTATGGGCATGTAGTCTTTCTGACCGAGACGGTCCAGGTCGTCTAAAAAGCTGCACAGTGGATGAAATCAAGTCAAAATTTGTTAGTATTGTGTACTTTGATGATTTGATATCCATGGCAGCCGGTCCTTCTGCATAGCGGGTAAATTTTTCCTATAAAAGCCAGTTAAATATTGTAGGTGAGTTCATGTAGACCAACTTGGGATAAACCATCCGTGAACAAGTTAATATACACATATTTATATACACTTTAACTTCATGCACTATAACTTTTCATTTACTGATTTATATAGATGTTAAAAGTTAATCTATGAATTTACATACATTCATTTTTAACTTTATAGAACACAACCGATGTGAAATAGGTGGTACTACTTGGGTAAAAGATGAAACATAATACTAATTTACGGAAACACATACACATACTTGTTACGATGAAACACATACACATACTGAGATACATTTTGCGAAATTATCAAGCTGAAACACATACTATTTTGCGGAATCGTTAAGCTGGTACTCGTTGGAGCGTCCGAAGCACTCTTGAACACCCGAGTCAGTCCACAGTCGCTTCATGCTAGCCAGCAGTTCTTCCGAGAAAGGTTCTGTGTCTTCCATACGTGCAATCACGTCCAACACCATTTTGGCATCACCCTGCAGGCAACAACAGTTTATCAAATAAATAGAGTGTTGAAAGGCAATGTCAAATCGACAAGCACGGTACACTGATTGATTTCAGGGATTTTCAATGTTTGGTTCATTATAAAACTGAAATTATAATACCTTATTCAGCATAAAAGTTTGCTATATACTAGCATGACATTCAAGACTGATACATTCGATATTCACTTGATGTAGTAGGTAATGTTTGCATCACTGACTAGTAAATTTTATTCATTAATACATTTGTAAAGAATATGAAGATGTAGTGTATTTATCACGTAAGTGGGCAATCATCTGGCGACAATTGCAGAAGTGAAAAGGAAATAAAAGGATGCTTTGATGTTTTGTGTGAATGTTATAGGATTTTGTCACTTGAATGTTCAACTACAGTGTAGGACATGTTTTTTTTAAATAAGTGACCATGGTGACAGGTGTTTCACAATGAGGTTCCTGTTTGCCACCAGGATCGCCACCATGTAATTCGGGTATAGATAAACCATAGAAACAGTCTACTGTGCCATATAATACAAAAACGTAATAATAATGTTGCATTCAAATTTTGTCATGTTTGTTTTTGCATAATGCAGACAATGAACATGACGGGTTTTTTTTTACGTTTTGGGCATAATAGACTTTTCATAGCCCCAAAAGCACATGGCATCAGCAGGTACCCCATTGTTTTAGCTATGAAATAAAAATCTGGCCCTAATCAGCCTATCCTGGAATCGACAAACACCCCACATAACAATACAGAAAGTCAGCCTGGGTACCCAATCTTGTTGATTGATCACGCAGTCATGGCAGTCTCACTAGCTCCATGCTTGGTCAACATTGACATACAGACATATGTGTGCAGCCAACTGGACAACTCACAGAGTGACAGAAACACATACGGACGGAAAGACCGGGAGCCACATACACGAATTGACACAAATGGAGATTTGTTAACCTAATATTCATACTGACCCATTTATTCAGCAGTGATT
This sequence comes from Terebella lapidaria, assembly GCA_949152475.1. NCBI lineage: Eukaryota > Metazoa > Annelida > Polychaeta > Terebellida > Terebellidae > Terebella > Terebella lapidaria. The sequence continues at coordinate 33,042,827 of OX424564.1, read as the reverse complement.
AGGAAGACGTGCGGGATTGCGCAAATCGCGCATAACTTCGTAATATCCCGCATACAACAGTTTATCAGTGCGCCCAAAGCATGCACTGTAAATATTTGCGAACGCTTAATGTTTTTATTGGAATTATTGCGAAAGTTATATACGAAATCAATCGTATGACGATCTTCCATTATGTTGGGGCGACCCTTGGTGTCAGTGTCAGACGGAATGTCAACTGTATGTTTATATAAGTATCATTTGTTGCATATATGTGACATTTCCGAATAAATCAATTCAATTCAATTCAATCTCCATTCAACGTACACTGAGATTTCTAGGTAATCAGCAGGATTACAGTTTGATTTCTGCCATTGGAGTAGATATAGATCTGTATCCAGGCTGTCTCCAACTATAGACATAGTCTACTGTACAGAACAGTATAAGCAGATGAGCCAGTTGTCGGAACAAGGCAGACATTCACTATATATTGATTGACGTAGAAACATCCACCGAAATCAATTTGTCTGTTTATAAATATCAGAGTGACAACTCAACACCTCATTATTCATAGCCCAAGTGATTCATTGCAATTGGGTCGCATGGAACTGTAATCGTCACAAATTTCTTCAATCTGTGTGTTGGCCATATTGAACGAACAATGAGCTGTCTTAAGCCATGACAACAGAAATACATAAGATCAGAATTTCTGACAATAATGCTGACAATAACGCAATTCTATAGTTGAGACACGTCACTGATCTTCATACATTAAAATATTTAAATATGGTTTATCAATGAAATATTTAACGGATGTCTATGATATTCGTCCATGGATATATTTTTCAACAGTGGAGTCTGCATGCCTGTGTCCAATGTCAATGATTGTGATGACCATGATGACCAGTTGGGAAATCCAAGAAGATTGACATACACCAACATAAACAAAACTGATGCAGGCAATACACAGGCATTTACTATATATGTGCCTGTGTCCGACTGTGTCAGACAACCCATCAGTAAAGATGATAATCACCCTGTGATACAGTATCACCTATAGAGGGGGGGGGGGGGGGGGGGGGCACTAGAAACCAGACACAATGCTTCATCATTCTCGCTGCACTGCGCAACATGGTACAGCTAAGCCAGCACCACATCGGCTGGACTCCAGAGCACAACAATCCATATAACAATCGTCTGTCAGTCCGCCCCTCCCTCCCTCCGTCTGTCCGTCCGTCCGTCCGTCAGCCGCAAACGCTAGACTGCATACACCACCAGCCTAGGCCCATACGTCATCACGTTACCCTAGCAACGCTAACAAGGGAATTTTAACCCGAGCTGTTCCATTCGCTCCTAACACATCAAGCTAGTAATGTTTTTCCACAGCAAATATTTTTCTAACTCCAGCTGACAAATTATGACATAACAATTCCCAGGGCACTTGAGATCGAGATATTTCCATATCGCATACAGAAACCAGTATACCACAACAATATGATATGTATGTCATCACTGTTTATATATACATGTATATTCACTATGTGAAGCCAAGTATAATTGAAATTACCACCATATAACAATGTTTGACCTAAGCCCCGAGGCAAACAATAAACCGAGAACTGTGACGTTTTTAGACTGAATGTGGTTCATGTTACAGGTTTTTCATATGTAAATAGCTGATTGATAGGAATCTAACATAACTAGACGCTTCCGGTCGCCTACGACCACTTGGGTGTATCCCCCGTAGCCCTATCATCCCTGTTGCCCCAAATATATCACTGATGTACATTGTGAGTGTGAAACCTTTCAAGCTTATTGAAGGTCGAATTCAAGACCACCACTAAAATCACTGCATACGAATTTCCATTTCGACATGTTCGATAAAATAACAAAATTACAGCCAGATGAAAGTTTTCACCTAAAGTTATACTTCAACTCAGAATATTTGACAAATTTGGTTCCAAGTTGAAATTCAAGCAAAATTTGACAAAAACTGCTTTTCAAGATGACTAAATTGGAGCCAGATCAAACTTTTCACCAAAAGTTATATTTCAACTCATACCATATGCCAAACTTGGTTCCAAGTTGAAATTCAAAGTAAAAGTTGACCCAAACTACATTTCAAGATGACGAAATAGGAGCCAGATCAAACTTTTCACCATAATTTAAATTTTAATTCATAATAATTATGTGCCAAACTTGGTTTCAAGCTGAAATTCAAGTAAAAGTTTACCAAAACTGCATTTCACGATGACGAAATTGGAGCCAGATCGATTTTTTCACCATAAATTATATTTTAATTCATAATATGTGCCAAACTTGGTTTCAAGTTGAAATTCAAAGTAAAAATTGACTTTAATGGTAAAAATAATGTTAACTTATCCGGTTACACCCATGAAATCTCTACTGGACAAAACTTTTAAATTGTTGAGCTCAATAATAAATGTTTCTTGTCTTAACTATTTTTCTTGAGGTCAATAATAGACTTAACTAGTAAAAATGATGTTAACTTATTCGGCTACAGCCATGAAATCTCTACTGCACAGAAGCTTTACCTTGTTGAGCCCAATAATAAATGTTTCTTGTCTTAACTATTTTTATTGTGGTCAATAATAGACTTAACTAGTGAAAATAATGTTAACTTATTCGGTTACACCTGTGAAATCTCTACTGGACAAAACCTTTACCTTGTAGAGCTCAATAATAAATGTTTCTCATCTTAACTATTTTTATTGTGGTCAATAATAGACTTAACTAGTAAAACCAATGTTAACTTATTCAGTAATATTGTTCTGTTTTCACCAAAAACATCAGTTCTGTATTCTGAACAAGAATCCAGTGCAATTTGCTTTCATAGTACAGGTTATTGGAGTGATCACACATGTCAAAGTAGGCATTTTAATTGTTGTAATAAGTTAACCTCTCAAACTTATTAATATTTATTCGATCATTCTGAAAAACAATAGGTTTCGTGTGATGGTCTTTCTCATTGAGCCTGTGCGATTTCATCATCATTCATTGAAAACTCCCACCCGTAGAGCGTTCACAACTCATGTGTGTTAAACAGGCTAATTTGAGCACAAAATGTTACGCCAATCGGCTATTTTGGTTGCTATGGCAACCAAAATCGATAGGTGTTGAGATCTCACCATAAGTCATGTCCATATAAAATATTATCAAAATCGGTTCAGATTTGTAAGCTGTAGCGCGTTCACAAGAAAGTGTCTGCGGACGCGGACGCGGCGGCGGCGGCGCGACGATCGTAAATCCATAGTATCCGCCGAACTTTGTTCGGGGGATACAATAATTACTGATAAAATGAAAACAGCTCCAGTCAATATATTGCATGGAACAGCCAAACTGGTGCTAATTCTATAAATTCTAGATTTGGTACATTTTGTGCAATACCATTCTAAATGTAATTGGTCATGTAAGAATCTGAGCACCCATAGCACACTGATTTATGCAGTCACAAACTCCTAGGCTCATTCATGCTCACGCTGTTCATAGTAACAATATGGTGTAGAAACACCAGAATTCATGGGCACAGAGAGGTAACAATACTGCTACCAGTATTATACTTTGAGATAAAGTTTTACTGTTCTATGTGACAATACATATTCAGATAGAATTTGGGAAAACATTCTTACATGTACATATGGAATGTGATAAAATGCAAAGGAAAGATCTTTCTCTTGGTCACAATATCATCTTACGTGAGACCGGCCAAATGTCAAAAAACAGAGTTATGACATTATCATTCACAAAATATTAGGGCCATGGAACAACTTAGCAGGTTTCAAATTGGCAACCTGCAAAAATCCATGAATGGACTTCATGAAGGCCGAGAAAGTGGGTTAGTAGATTCAAGTTGTGATGGGAGCACTGGTCACTTAGGTAATTTCAAAGGTCAAGCGCTATCCTTGACCTTACAAGACCACCATTAGATCATGGGCGATACACTTTGGCCTTGGTCCCGTTTTTTTTCTTTCCTCTTAGATTGGTCAGTCATGAAACCCACAAACCGCAAAAAACAATGCTACAAATGCCCCTCCCACACTGTCTGTTGCATCGGGGATGAAAATGAATTCTTCCCTGTTTTCCGTCTCCACTACTACCTACCTCCCCTCACCCCCCCCCCCCCCCCACCAAGGTAAACACACAACAAGTGATCATGGAAGCCATACTCAAAGATGATGGTAGCATGGTTGCCATGGAGGCAATTGGCTTCAATGCCACTGAGCATGTGTGTTTGGAAGTACGGAGGGGAGAGAAAGGGGGTGTGGGGTGTCAATGGTCTTCCCTAGGCAGCAACTACGGATGGAGCTGGCCCGACAAAAAAAAATCAATGGCTTTAGCCGCATCTGCAACCCAATGACCTCCATACAACATCATTGCCGCTGTCATTTGCGAGCAGCCAGCGAGTTTTTCTACTCTACCAGGGAAGAGACTTGGCAGCATTCTGGCCGAGTATAATGTGGCACTGGGTTACATCTAGTCCTGTGTCTAGTACGAAGGTTATTGAGGAGTATGGTTGAACGTTAGTGCGTGGATGATAGGACGGGGACAGTGGGTGCATGACGTGATACAGCCGTATGATAATGATACACTGATGTCAACAGAATACATCTTGTGCGATCCATTTAGAAGTGTCGCTTGTACAATACACAAAATGGGCAAAATATCGAATGTTTTTTATTCAGTTAGTATAATTTCAGTAAAAATATTACTACACATACATGGCAGTAACCATATATTATTTACCATATATTACACGAACCAAAGTTCCAAGCCAAAGTATTATGTATTATGATCTTATCGGGTCTGTATCAATAACACCTAGAGCTAGATGTAACAGATCTCAGGTATCTCAGTCGCAGACCGGAAGAGGTGGCTCAGTTAGGTGCACTAGCGGCCCTAACTGGTGATAACGACCTGGACCCGAGGGAAGAGGCCAGATGCATCCCCACGGCAACCCTGATCTATCTCCATTCTCCTCAGCTGGTGTTTCTGGCCAGTGTGTGCTCCCTCCCGGGGAAAATCAGGAGCAAATACCAGCAATAACACAGCAACGGACCCGATAACAGACCTGGTCAATAGACAGAACATAGCTTCTGATGGTGCCCCTGTCTGCCAATATCTGTTATCACTAACTAGGGAACCAGAGGGGAGAGGGGGGTGGGGAAACAATGAGGGTAGAGGGAGGGGTTCAACATATTCCCCCCCTTATTCCAATATTTGAGGTAGTATTGCGAAATGTTACAATATGGGTTCACAGAACTTGCTATTTGTCAAGTTGCCATAGTACAATAAACTGATGAAAGCAGCAAATTTCATCAATCTGGGAATCCAGTGAAACTGCAAATCTTAGCACATGTTTGTTTCCCTGAATGAATGAAAGAATTCTTGGCAATATTAGCAGATCGGTTTTGAGGCTAGAAGAAATCACACTGACAGATTCCCGTACCAGGAAACACACACATGTGTAAAGTATTCACTACGCCTCAAACATCTCATTTCTCAAAATCTTTCGTCAGCATTCCCCATGGAAAGGATGTAAAATCAAACAGGGAATCTCTTTGCTACCAATCAACTACAGTGAAGGTTGATAAGTAGCAAAGAAATTCAGCTTCTCTTCCCAGTCTTCTTTACAGCCATACCATTCTTTTTTTCTTTTGTTTTTGAGAACCCTATATATGGAATTATTTGTAGAAATTAAAACATCAATCTGTAATGGGTACAAATTTTTGGTTTTAATTTTTCTCAAGTTGCTTCTTCCTGTTAGTATTTTGTAATTTAGAGGCGAGACCTTGAACACAGTCATAAACACACCGGGTTTTTTTTGGCCTCATTGACTAAGTTGCTTCCCCTATAAACATTTTGTAGGTATGGATCCTACAGGAACGAACAATATTTTGTAGGTCTCGATGTTGTCTCCCCATATAGAAATTATCATGGGACAAGATAGCAACAACAACAATTCCGGGGATTACATCCCAATCCACGAGGCAGCTGTGACTTTGTTATATCTATCCCTGAACAGTCATGAAAACAAATAAACATGTTGTCTCATTGTTATCCACGCTGGCTCTATTGATATTTTTCCATGCAATATTATATATCTTGTGTACACACACGTATTTGGCATATGGACTTTGGTCCAATAACTATCTATATAATTATATATTAGCAATGTAGCAAATCAAAGAAATAAAATCAATTTCATGATTGATACTTTCGTGAAATCAATAGCAAAATTATTTACAAGCAATCACAGTTTTTTGTGTGCATGGCATATTGTTTTCTATGTCCTATTTCACCTAGAAAATTTCTATGAGCATTTTTCGCACATACAGCCATGTAGCTACATTATGTCCATGATGCCAAAATATATTTTACGTGTGTGGAACAGACTGTACCAAATATCAACCAGCCTAGGCTAATTACACTGATGAAAATATGTTGTGTATCACAGTCTGGTCATATTCATGACTGAACGCGCAACATAATTAGCGATGTAAACGAGTGGTACAACTGAGCAGATTTTTTTTTTTCCGGAATTGGGCGAAGCGGAAAGGGTTCCAATTTTGCTTGTAATTATCTATACTAATACTGGTATTATGTTATTTTACTTATGTTTTTTTAACTTACGCTTTGCAAAGGCATCAGAACTTAGAGAAATATGTGTTTTTATTCTAATTCATGGATCATGTTGAGTGTAAACAAATGTATAACTGTATTATTACTGTATATAACTTTATATTAAGTGTATTTTTAAGTGTATTTACTATGTGGTTTGTCCCAAATAATTTCATGCTTTTATAAACAAATTATCAAAATATGTTACTAAGTCAAGGAATACCCACATAACCTATTGCCGGTACAGGGCTTTGTTATAGTGAGGCGATGCTGGATTAACACATGTATATATTTTCATGTATAGATATTGTGTGTAGAGTGTAAACGTTATTATAATATTAAGTCAGTTTTGTTCAGCGAATGCAGTGTTGTATTACATAATTATCCGTATTTATTATGTCACTGCAAAATTATTATTTTTCTGGGTTCGAGCATTACCATCACTCTAAGTATGTAAACATCATGTCAAATATGTAATTTTCGCCCAATATTTCATTTATTCCAATGTTTTTAACTTACCTCTCGTTCAGCATCTCCGAAGTCAATATTGAGTGTTCCCATAGCTCGAATGATGGCCACGAGTGACTGTATAGTATTGCTATATACTACGGGCTTAAACTGTTTGTTGTCTTCATTTGTAAATCCACCTTCATGGATAATTCTGTAAATAAAGATCGGTGAACAATAATTGATAATGTTTGAGACATTGATTCAAGGATGAAATGCGATACAAATCAATATAATAAAATAGACAACTGGATTATATGATGTCATTACACAATGGGCCAAGTCAGATATTTATACTTTGACTGTAAATCTGTGAAGTCTAATACTCATCCATACGACACATGTAACATTATGAACTAGGACAGATTTATCATGTATATGTTAACTAATTCTGTGTTCACGCACAATATAAGTGATGAATCATGACTAAAGACTAAAGAAGTAGCACATAATATAGTTCAGAGCTTATTTTCTTTAAAGGTCGGACATGACAACTGCCATAGCTAACAGCATCATTTACTCTATAAACAGTGCACAAGTTATCATTTCCCTGAATTCTGATTATGAGGTTTCAATTGTATTGTGAACAGTTGCAGAGGCTTTCTTCTCAAGATTCTGATGACCCTCCAACACCTGTTCCTGTGTCGTCATGTGAGCCGTCAGCCAAGGTTAGAGTCCCCTCCCACACATTCTACCACCCCTCCCCCTCCCCCTCGCCCCACCCTCCCCCCTCCCCTCGTCGGCCTGTCTGTCGTGTGGCCTGCCAGCCGATCAATACTTCCCGATTCTAGCAAATCAATTATCTGTGCATAAACTCCCCGCAATATGTTACACACAACAAGTTATGAAATAAATCAGCGCCAGTATCTGGTGTCAGTTCCTTGCTCAATTTGTGATTTTGTACTTTAAATTTTAAGTTTTTTGCATGAAAAACTGATTCCTATCTGGAGATTCTGGACCAAATCTGGTCCGGTTGGTGAGTGTTTTGTGCTTTATGGTCAGCCTTCTCGAAGTATATTCCACACAGTGCTGACCATGCGAGTGGAAAAGGTACATGCCTGAATCAATATGTCTGATACATTAAACATCAATTTATCCTCCACGTCTGATGACATGGAACATGTACTAGGCCATTCATACGTTTACAGTATATCTGTACAAAGTGCATCCAGAATTCCTAACTGCAAAAGATTCCTGATCAGAACTTTGTTATTGAATGTGTGAAGTAACACAAGCCACCAGTTAAATTTTCAGAGATTGAATTTAGATGCTGTGGAATATACTTATTCATCTATTCTCACAAATCAATTTTGCTCTATCGGACAAATTTTGATTTTTTTTCATGAATGTCACGCCAGAAAAATTTTGTAATTCACTCATCGTTTAATCATATATGCTAGTATCATGTATATATTCACACCGGTTTTATCACGTCTTTCATGTCTTTAGCGAGATGATTAGTCGTATTGACTACTTTTCTCTACGCATCATAATTTCAATATGCTATTGGCAATAGATGGATATTGTACATACCAAACTTTATAATTTCCTTTGAAGACAATACATCCAAACACTACTGTAGGATGCTATATATATGACCAATGGGCAAAGCACTGTATGATCTCACATGTATCTCTGACGTATGCATACCTGAACCTATAATGTCGATGTTAGGTCTTTACCTCCATTTATTTCAAAATCATTAACATGTGACAGTTGCAACATGAATATTCTTTCATAAAATATGTAAAAGATTGTATTGGCATCTGACATACCAAACACCAGACATGGGTATGTAAGATAACTTGTGACACTTGCTTCAATATTGCTACACTAATTGCATATGACAATAGTTCAATCACAGGGGCGGATCCAGGATTCAGGGAGAAATACTCATTGATGCCTCTGTTCTGGAAAGTTTGTAAAAGAAATTCTGAAGCAAAGATAGTGTGTACTGGTGAGGCTGGGGGGAGTCCGGGGCCAGCTAAAGGGCCCCGGCAACCAGAGCCTTTTGTGTTTTGTGGTAGCTTCGTGGCCTCTGCTGACAACGTTTCCCGATTTTCAAACATATTTGGACATCAGTTTTGGGGATTTTTTTTAAGGGGAAAGAGGTGGAGGGGGGCGGATGAGTATGATCTGGATATGTTGGAATTATATTGGTCAGGGCTCCCGGTAGGATTTTTTCGAAGGAGTACCGTACCCCATGGGTCAAATTACAAGGGGTAAATTTTGAAATGAAGGGGTAATTTTCAAAAAAGGATGTACAGTGATTTTTTTTTCAGTCAAAGTGACAGCTTCCATTATGTTTACAAATCTCGCATATCCTCCAGGTTTTTCTCAAAATTTCAGCACAATCCTAATAGTCAACGATAGTGAACGATAGCCCAACACAGTAGCTTTCTGAGGGTTTTCTATTGCAGAAAACGCACTTGTTTTACTCTCGAATAGTTCGTCGATTCATTGTCGAGTCGTGCTGAAGAAACGAAAGTGGGGAAATCCTTAAATTTATATTCGCAAGGGGGCGCACACATAGGCTTTCGATGTTGCAGCCATTCGCACGGGGGCGCTGTAGTTTATTGTGCTCGAATTTTGATGACGTGTCCCACAACTTATTCGCCAGCGAGTGCATTGCGCATGCGTCACTTTGGCGGAAATTGACATTTTTTTATTATTTTCTAGAACTTCGTTTTTTTAGCTAATAAATCGATGTCATTGTTTTTAAATTAGTTTCCACAAATCTTTCGAGTGCGTAATCATACGCACTGGCCGTGATAGCACTGCGTAAATTTCAAAAAGTTATGCGTAATTACGCATTATTTTACGCTATCGGGAGCCCTGTTGGTGAGTCCAAGATTCACGACTGCAGGCCTGTCAAGAAACATCCAGTGAAAGCAAGAGCATTTATCCAAGAATTTTGGAAAAGTGGGGAGGGGAGGTGTACAAAATTGCATGACCACAGGGTGCCAGATTAAGTGTCCCAGAAGTTTGGAGGCACATATATAATTTTAGGCAAGAAGAGTCCATGATCACGCAGTTGTGAGTCTGGGGATTGCACAAGTGTCCTTCAAGTTGGAGGGGGTGTAATGTTTTAGGGTCCAAGATTATGAGGCCACAGGTCTGGGGCCTGCACAAATGCCCAGGAACTCGAGTTGGGTGTCATTTTCTGCTCGACACCATTCAAGACACTAGTTACCCCCCTCCACATGTCCCCCCACCATTCAAATCTGCTATTGCAATGTACATGTAAGTGGTATCATTTAGTATTGTGTGTGACAGGATAGGACAGGTTTCCAATAACAGACGAACATGTAATAGCTCTATTTCAATTCGAGTCATGCTAAATTGGTCAATTTTGTGATACTTAATATTAAATGGCAGGCTGACATAAAAGGGAGACTACTTGATTAATATTTACTTCTGTGATCAAGTAGGGTTTGAATCCACATTTTTTATTTTAGTTGATTTTGAATGCTATTTTTTTTTTACTCTTGACATACTTCTGACATACAGGAAAATCAATCATTGGCTCGGCTTGCAACAACTTGACTGATTTCTAATAGTAATATGTATATGTATAATAGCACTAGCAGGCGGGACATCAAAAGCAAGTCTTGGTACACAGCGCACAAAATTTATTTTGCATTTTGTGTGGCAATTGTATAGTCATAATTATTCTAACAACTATTTATAAACTATTCATAAGCAGATATATATATATATACAAATGTACATATAATGGGAATCTATCAGTAAACAAGCAATGATATTATTCATACATATCAACCTGCATAGGTATATAATACCTGCATAAGTATTGCAGTGTTCCAACATGTCTACTGCAACACATATTTTTTTCTTTTTTCCAAATGGATTAAATGTCCTATAGCTACAGTCCTCACTGCGAGACACCACAAAAAAAGATTCATGAACAAACCACCAAAGATAAACCACAAAACTACAGACAACAACACAACAGATGCAACGGCACCCCATATTTTGACACCCAATGACCAAGTTTTTCAATACGCATAAAATTGCATCCATACGGTCCGTGCTCCAACTCACCTCATTTGTTTGACAATAGTGCTCTTTCCGGACTCGCCAGCCCCTGTAAGCAAGATAAAATCATACATTTAATCTATTAAAATATGGTCTTTATTGAAAGCAGCCTTTAGTGAGACATGTCTGTGACATAGGGACATTTATATGGCCTGGATAGTTCCCTCAAAACCACACAGCCAAGCCCTTCCCAGCAGAAACATTGCACTGAAAACACACCCTGAGCCAACCCCATGGCACAGACAGCAGGTCCCAACGTATTTTACATGATATTGGGCGTGTGATATAGCTGTTTTGGCGAGGGAGTAAAAAGCAGCCGGCATATTGAATAATAATGAGGGATATACGGCAGACTGTAGCAGCGATCAAGATGGCCGCCTGTGACTGGGAGCCGACAGGGCTGATAACGGTGCCAGCAGATGGTGGGTCATAGCGGGTGATATGCAGACTTTGCCGGCAAATCACGGGGCGCCAACAATGGAAAAGGGTTATAGCTCACCTAATAATAACAATTTAATGTCCTTTGCAGCTTGTAAGCCATCTTCCTTTAGATGTTTGTCGATGGCTTTGCTGCGTTCATTGGCTTCCTGTTGGTCGGTGCTAACCGAACAACCCATGGCGCTGGTGGTCGCAGACCCTCAGAATATTCCTGGCACAAATACGCTCCACTCGCGGGCAAATATCACAAAACTCTCAGATGTGTCGCTCCGACGAGCAATGGAATCCACGCGACAATTTTGACTGGTAATTCATCTAACGTTTCTGGCTGTAGCGACGCACAAAAGCCGAATCCTCGGCTGAAAAATCGCAAAATAACGAAGCAATATTATTATAATCAAGTCCTAAGCGAATGCAGGCAGCCTCTGCAGCCAATCACTGATGCTGATGTCAAAGCGAGGCAGTGGGCTCGAGGACTGGCGAGGCCCGGCCGGAACCAAGGGGAAACGCAGGCACCGGCCACTGTCAAACAGCACATACCCAATACACATCGCAATACACAAACACAAACAGTTCTATAACAGATAAAATATCGGGAAACTGGCCATTTCTATTTATGGTAGGCTGGGGCTTACAATTGCTTGCTATGAAAATTGACATATCAATTTAGAGAAAAAAATATGGAATCGGGAAAATACCGGTGCCTAGAAGTCCTTACGAGCATCATTCGGGGCATGGGGCAAGTGAGACACTGCAAGGTTGCGAGGGAATGGCTTATCACTGGACTGAGATAATACTAGCTACCGAACAATTCTGCTATATGTGATATCAATTCAAATCACCGTGTTTGTGAAGGGAAACATCGGTTTACTGCTGAACAAAAATGGATATTTAGATGAGCCCGATTGGGAAAAACGTCATTTCTTAATTGCAATGTTAACCCTTTAGACGAGGGACACAGCGCACTGTTCCCGTTTGGAACTGGCTTGCTTAATTGCATGTAGGCTAGCTACGTAGTCAGTTTATATTATAGCGATGTCTTTATGATTAGATAGTCGTTGTTAAAATAAAAGGTTTGTGTTATAGATAACTCTATTCGTGTTGCCACATTCATAATTTAGTACGACATTAGGCTATCTATTATATAAAGATTTTATGCGCATTCCTATTGAAGCTTTTCACTGTTTTGGGACTAATTGGAGGCCTAGGCCTATATTATTTTGATGGATAACTCGAAATGTCGATATGGTTATCCGGACGATTATTCAATCCCGTACGTGTTTATGTTTCCGCACTCGTGTTGCCTAAGTGGTAGAAGTGGGATGGTATGATCATCTCACTATTCTTGGTTTGGCATTGAAATGAACTCTTTTAATCCGAAAGTTGAATTTCGCCAAGTAATGTTCGCTGGGACATTTTACAATCGTTCGGCACGTGCTGATGAAGTCAAATACGCGCAAAGAATATCTTTGTTCATGATGTTGCACGTGCCTACACTATGACGTCATAGAGGTCACATACGTCGGCGCGTGAAGAACGGTGCGTGTCCCGTCTAGACAGGTGCTTGGTCAACTGACCCAGTCAGTGCGTGGGAAAAATTCACACTCCTGACCTTCTCGAGTGTTCCGAAAGACTGTCAAGTGATACACCAAATCAAAGTGTAGGCCTACAAGTACCAATAGATCAAGATTCTTTCAGTTCGATGAGGCGTTGCAATTCAGTGATTTCACTGTTTTCGTGGTGTGCACTGAGTCTCGAGAAAAGTTCATCGGCATGACTTTGATCGGATTTTCGTGGCCGAACCGTCTGCACCCATGGTTACGGTTATCCTCATTGAGATTTTATACAACTAGAATATACGGTCGCACAATATCACAAGGGTGTATCCCTGGCCGGGTTTTTACCCTGGATCGGACTGGCCAACAAGCCAGCAATTTTTGTGCAGTGACAGTTCAGTGTACAACTTCCCCCGATTTGGTTCTGTTTCTTTTATCCCTCACCAAGGAGATGGTATCTGAAAACAATTTCGAATCCTGGTAATCAAACTTTGACATTGTAGGCCATTGGGTGAGCACATTTACCTTCGCGAGGACTATGATTACTAGTTGTTCCCAGCAGATTGCTTAATTAGAACACACATGAATTTCATGTTTAAATCCCCGTGAATAAAGCCTGACGGGACTTGACTGTCACACTATTGCATGACTGTTGGACTACCCGGCGCAGATTTACTAAGAGGGGCCCCGTAGGCTCTAATCGGACTCGGCGTCATGAGAAAAGTCATTTCATATCTCAGTGTGAGAAAAATGCAATTCATTTGATCTTACAAAATATTCAAAATTTTCATTTTAGTATTACAAAAAATTACCAAAAGTTGTTACAAAAGCAGCTATTTATATTGACAGAGCAAACGATGATTGTGTTTATGTGATAGCTGCATAGCAAAGTTATCATTTTCAGGAATACTTTATATGCAGTCATACATAATATGGCTATTCAGCGATTGTCCATGTTATTTTGTCCAATTTGAGAGAGACAGAAGCCTGAAACTTGATTCGGAAATGGCCGTTGACTGACATGTAGCATCACTGAACTAAAGGCATAATGCACATGTCAATTCGTTGCGTTGAGTCCTATCTGGGACCTTAATGGTCCAGCAGATTCTGGGTCCATCATGGATCATTTATGTCCCTTTATAGAGTTGAGGTTGTTCATGGTTACGGGGCGCAAGCTCGGATGACGGCGTATATCAGAAACCCATATGTGTTTCTGGTATATATAATGGAGAAGACGATGTCTTCCTTCACTGGCATTGGTCGTGCCGTGCTATCAGCATTGAGCCTGTCCATTTTGCGAGCTGGCGGTGTCAAGGAAACATTTTCTTGTTGTGTACATTTTTCAGTCGAGACGATTCTACACATATCCTAGAGATGGAACCTGCTCTCAAACTAACATGGGACATCGTTACCATGTGTACGATAAAGGATTGTTTGAACTTGAGTGACAATTAACGGCTCAGGTCGAATACAATCACTGGACAAAATTTGTTACTGAATTTTAAATTATTATTTCCACGAATAACTGTCTTGATAACGTAATTTTATGAATGAAAACAATCCGTCTTCACGGGATGAGTCAAACATGACCTTGGGATATGTTCTTCTGGAGCTTAATTTCAAAAAGCTAAATGTGATCTAGTATTCAGGCACTCATGTTCATATGTGGTTAATTCAATATAAGTGTTCATGTCAATTCGAGGTAAATTCGAATCAAATGTGACATTGAATTCAGGCACTCAAATTTTTTGTCGTCAAGTTTGAACTTGGCAGCTTGAAGTTGAATGTTCAAGTCATTTCGAGAGCAAAACTAAATGGGAGCTTGGTCTCACTCATGCTCATATGAGGTAAAGTTCTTAATGCATGTGACCTTGAATTCATGCGCTAAAATTCATTTGACTAGTTCGAACTAAAATGGGAGCTTGAAATCAGACACTTCCCGATCCAGTTTCCGTATTTTCGCGGGATCAACAAGAACCAGTCACTCAACGTTGTGTGATGTGGCGACACAGGAAAAAATTTGCGTGTCAGTGGCATGGGCGTAAATCCTGGGGGGGGGGGGGGGATGGAGGGAATGCATCCCCCCCTACAAAAAGGGTGGGGGGGGGATGAAGTATGTATTATCCCCCCCCCCTTCAATCGGTACAAAAAAAATTGTTCACCTAATTAAAAAAAATCGTAGTAGAGCTTCATTCATCTCCAACAGATATAGCTTGTAGAAAATTGGTCATTGCTATGTACGTGTAGTATCACTGCAAAATAAATAATGTACAATCCCCGAAAACTTCTTCCTGTGCACATGGACATAAATCACAGCGCCCAAAAAGAAGACATCCCCCACACATTGAATCCAGAACACATAAGACCTACGGGCTACAGAAATCTATACAGTGTTGTACTATAGCTTTTCTGCTTTGCGCCAATTGAAGACGTGGCTTCGCTCATCCATGACGCAGAAGCGACTCAACTCCGTATGCGTTTCCCATGTCCACAAAGATGAGTTAGACAATGTGCATATCAAGGAACTGGCAGAAAACTTTGCATCTCGTTCAGCACAAAGAAAATCAATATTCGGTGAATTCTGAGTTGACTACATGTACTTGAACATACATGGGAATAAAATGGTTTTAGTGAAGATTTGCAATTTTTGTTACTGGTAAATTGGTTGACCTGTACCAGCAAGTTTGTAGCCTGTCATGTCTTTGAGGTCATATAAGTTGGTGATTTCTATGCTCATATAACAATAATAATACATGAACAGGTGAACTTTGCTGATGAAAAAAAATTGTGTATCACAAAGTGACACAAACAAATTTGAAGAAATTGTGGGGGAAAATTCCCCTGAATATAATGAAAATCAATGCCATATATGCTCTGAGAATGCTTCTAGAAGAGTTAAAAATGAAAAAAAATCCGGGGGCTTACGGCGCCCCCCCGACCCCCAGACCGTTTGTGGCTCGCTTCGCTCGCCCATACCCCCCTACTAAATATATAAATCTACGCCACTGGTCAGTGGCGAGGTCGATGCACGGATAGTCACTCTTTCAGATACTCTGCTCTTTCACACAATAGCCCATAACCGGAATACTCCTAAATATTGAGAGAATATATGTTCTCTCTCTGGAACACATCTAACTCCCTTGACTATTACTATCCAACTGCCATGAGTCTCGGCTGGGGCCTGCCGGAGTAATCAAGTATGACACGAAATATATAAATACAATGTGAAGGTCGTTGAGTATGCACGTGTTGTGATTGGTGCAGGCCTGTTTGGTAGTGGGTGTAATTTGCATAATGGAGTATGTATGAATAATGTGATGAGTGGTCGTGTGTTCGTGGAGCGAGAAACACTGGGTTTTCCCGGCCAACGTCGAGGCCGGAGTACACGTGGTGAGTGCGTGTGTGAATGGGGATAGGTTTTGGGAAGATTCTTACCTGACAAAAACATTCTGCATTACACCCCTTCGTCAGGCTCTGCCCTCGGAGCTTACTCTTCCCAAAACCTAGCGTCAGAAAAAACACAATTTGAAACTAAATTCGCTAAAGTCTCCCCGCAAGCACACATGAAAACAATGAATGGAAAATACTGTAAAAACCTAACCTGTCAAAAGAAATGTCGTCAATCAATCCATCAGCTAAGACGATGATAAAACACGTATAGCATATAGGCAAGATTACACCATGTAGCACTGGGTCATACATGCGCCCGGTTACTGAGCAACAGTTACCAAGCAACTAAAATACTGACACTCGCAGGTGACCAAAGTTATTATAAACCTTCAACGAAGTACCAGTTGTAGACAACATATAAACATTTTAGTCCGTAATCCAAATTGAATGTTCCATAATTCAGTTCAGTCGTGATAGGGTAATACAACAAGTGAACAGTTCAAAATGTTCCAATAGTTATTTCAACTCGTGACCGGAATGGTCAACACCTTGAACAGTCGAATGTCGAGGACGAAGCATGAGCCGCCTGACTCTGCTCTGGCTTGGACCAGTCCGAGAGCAGGGGCGAGGTGTTTGTATTGGCAACGATGTCTGTGGATTGGGTGTCGAGGCAACCAAAGTGAAAACTATTCGTCAATCTCTAGCACACTTGCCAGTCAAGTTGGGTGGTGTTCCCACTCATATTTCCATATGACCAACACTCGTCTCCTGGACGTATTCACACGTTATGTAAACATGCACCGAGGAAATCCCCTTGTGGCTCTGCTGTGGGTCATCCTCTATAAATAAATGAAGTTTACATTTACATTTAAATTCACATGCTTCATAGCACTGTCCAGTATCCAGACTGTTCTGCAAACAAATTATTTTGCTGGACTTCGGCAGTTGGGCAGTTGTATACTAATTCCATCAGGTGTACAGTAGAAACAACTACATTTACCACACTGTCTGCCCCTGAAGAAGCCAGTGTGTCTTTTGATAAGGTATTTGGTCGTGCTTTGTTTCTATTGCAAAATGTTGTATTTTACGTTTGTTATTGGATTCATCAAAATTTGGCTATATTGGTGGTAATAGATTGATACTTACTTCCACACACTATTGGACGTTCAATGTAAGTTGATTGGGGTGTCTTCCGGCTGAAGTGCCGCCAGGCCATATATGTCTCTTGTGACCTCAAGAGTTGCGTGAGCAGACAACACACTGTTGATGGGCTGTGACATGAATGCATGCTCATAGGGGCGAGGACGTACTGTTCATTTTCATCTGGTCGACAAGGTGCCACACCACAAGTATTGCAGGGGGTAGATAAGCGTATTTGATCAGACATAGATGCGGCACAATGAATAAGATGATGCAATGGGGTTGTTGACAGGTCAGATCATGGCATGCATGGGTTGATTACATTGAAATCTCACTCTTGGCATTCCCTCGAATCTTGCTTGAGGTAACCAGTGGCCCAGACTGGCTGTAGGCATGGTTCAGAAGACGATGCCCCATCATCTCATAGGTTACAAAGTGACCTTACCAGTCCATGGTTCTGTTGCTATTGATATTACCAGAAAACCCATAAGAGAGATTATGGGTTTCTGATATTACAAGCACAATGCGATAGTCTGTGTCAGTGACTGACTCAAGAACTCTCCACGGTCCAGTCCATGGTGGGGCAAACTTGTTTTTCTGCGTGAGCAGTAGGTAATAATAACGTACAAGATCGCCTCTCTTGAACTGTGGTGGAGCCTTGGCGTTGGCGTCGTATCCCGGCCCACATGACAGTAGTGTTTCCTGGTCGTAGGTCAGGATGATGAGGTCGACTAGCAGGTTGCATTCCCGTCCGTATTCATCAGATGTGTGGAGTGCATCTGGTCGAGGAGTGGACAGAGGTGTGGTATGCCATCAGGTCGAACGACAGGTGTAGGTTCCAGTTTTAGCCCTGGTCAGTGACGAAAGTGCTGAGCATGTGGAGCAGTGTCCGTTTGAGCCGTTCAACCTGTCCATCACTTCATTCGGATTTTTCTGGCTACTAGCAAGGCGACCGTGTTGCAGTTTTCTCATGGATAGCCTTTTCGAACACCATGATAGACGATCCATCGGTTGACGAGGGCATCGGCGACTGTCTTTGCCATATGGCGGCGTAGCGGGAAGGTGTCGGTATACTTCGTGAACTAATCCAACATGACAAGAATGTACTGATGGCCATGTTCTGTGACTATGGATGTCCATGACGATTATGTCAATGGGTGTGCCAGTTGGCAATTGGATGAGCAGCAAATACAGAGGTTGAGTAATTCGATAACTACTGTTGTCTGTCTGTTGATGGTGATCAAGCTCGGGCACTCTGGCATGTTGACATCATGTAGTATGACACGAACGCACAAACATTGTCAGTGTCCAATTTCGCCGGCTCTGGCATTAATAATAATAATAATGATAGTTTTCTTTATATTGTGCATCATAATGTGTGAACATATCTAAGCGCATTGAAAAGTAAGAACAGAGAGTACATAGATTTAAAAAGTGGATGTAAATACATAACTAGTGAAACATTGTTACCAAATAACATTAAAAAGTGGACAAGAGCAAATACGAATGACTAGATGTGACTAGATAGTGATGTGTAGTAAGAGAGTCCAAAAAGGAAAGTTTTAAGTCGAGACTTGAACGTGTTGAGACTTGAGCTTTCGCGAATGACTCTGGGAAGTTTGTTCCACAGTCTGGGTGCTGCGATGCTGAAAGCGCGAGATCCGAATGACTGAGTGTTGAACTTGGGCTCTACCAGGAGTGTAACGTCTGACGAAGAACGGAGGACACGTGTGTTGTGGCGGTACTCCAGCATGTCAGCCACGTACACGGGCACGAGATGGTGTAGTGATTTAAACTCCATCAACAGGACTTTGTAGTCTATTCTGGCTTTAACGGGGAGCCAGTGCAGATGGAACAAGTGAGGTGTTACATGGTCACGGTATGGACATTTGGTGACTATCCGTGCTGCGGAGTTCTGTACTCTTTGGAATTTCTGGATGTGACATGCTGGTAGACCGAGAAGTAGACTGTTGTTACAGTCAATGTGGGACGAGACGAATGCATGCACCAGGGTCAAGGTAGCATGCTCACTAAGAAACTGCCGCAACCTGGCAATCTGTTGAAGGCCGTAAGAGGCTTTGCAGACGATGGCATTGACATGCTGTGACATTTGTAGATGTCTGTCGAAGAAGGCCCCAAGGTTCCTTACAGCTCTGAAGGCTCAATGCTGGCATTGCCAATTATAATGGTTGACCCTGCGAGGGATGACATTCTGCGTTATGAGATGATTTAGATAGACTCAGTCTTTGACTCATTCAGCTGGAGCTTATTTGCAGCCATCCACTCTCTAACAGCTTGAAGACATGCATCCAGTTTTCTGAGTGCTGAGGATGGATCGTTCTGAACAGACAAATAGATTTGAGTGTCGTCGGCGTACAGCATAAAATGCAAGCCATGGGTCCGGATTATGTCTGCGAGGGGTACAGAGTATAGTGTGAATAACAGGGGGCCCAACACAGACCCCTGGGGCACCCTAAACTGGAGTGGACGACTCTGGGAAAGGCGACCGCCAATATTAACTGATTGACTCCGGTTTGTAAGGTGCGAATCGAACCAGTTCAGAACTACTCTGGAAATGCTGTATCTAGTTTCCAGGCGATGAAGGAAGAGAATGTGGTCTATGGTGTCGAAGGCCGCACTGAGATCTAAAAGTATCAGTGCGACCTCCTCACCTTTGTCCAGGGCAACGAGGGTGTCATTATACACCCTGAGCAATGAAGACTCTACACTATGATGTGGTCGATAGGCAGATTGCATAGGTTCATAGAGATGATTTGTGGACAGATATTCATGGAGTTGAGATGCCACTACTCTTTTGAGGAGTTTGGAATTATAGCACAGATTTGACACAGGCCTATAGTGTTTTAGTTCCTCTGGATCCAAAGACGACTTTTTTAGTAGAGGAGTGATAACAGCCTGCTTGAACTGGTCAGGTACTATCCCAGATGTGAGTGACAAATTAATCAGTTTGGTGACGACAGCAACAAGGTCCGTGAGACAGTTCTTGTACACCATAGCAGGAATCGGGTCCAGACCCGACGACTTGACAGGGGTTTTCATAATAAAATTCAAGATATCACCCTGAGTGACCTCTCCAAAGTGGTCGAAGGTGGATTCGCAGCCCTCATCTGGATGTGCGTAGATGTTCCCACCCATACCCGGCTGATCGAGGCGGGCATGAATGGTAGTGATTTTATCAGAGAAGAACTGACTGAACTTCTCTGGTAGTGAGGAGGTATCCGACTCTGTTGGAAAGATGGGCTTTTCAGGTCCGTTTGTATGACGTCGGACTTCGTGAAACATATGTTTAGAGTCACTGTCCTTGATTTTGCATTGGTAGTACTTGACCTTGGCTTGTTTGACTGATGCATAATATTTGCAGGACTCCTCCCTGAAGACTAGGAGGTCGGAATCAAGTCCAGAGGCTCTCCATTTCCGTTCATGAATGCGAACGACTTGTTTCAGATGTCTTAGGGCATCAGAGTACCACGGAGCATATGGTCTATCCACCACTGACCTACTGGGGTCAGTGTTGAGGACAAATATGTCAACTCCCAATATCGATGTGTGTGCGAGCTTGAGCACCTTGCAGAGGGCGTCACCCATGCGTTAGATATGCAACATTGTAGTGTGCCCCAAGTGAACTGACATTCACCTTGGGTGAGGGTGACATGAATGTCCTTCCGTAGGTGATCACATCATCCAGGTAGCACATGCACCTAGTCCATAGATAACCGCTCGAAGGTACGGGGGCATTGCTGAGTCCGAAGAGCATGACCTTTAAGTCATACAGTCCTCTTCTTGTGGCAAAGGTTGTCCTGGGATGAATGGCCGGATCTACGTGGGATCTAGGAGAAATTAAGAAGTAGCTGGCGTTGAGAAGTAGCTGGCGCCAACCATGGCATCATGAGTATCTGAATGTTTGAGATAAAAGTCTTTTTAAGTGACCTCATTCAGTAACTGATAGTTCTCACAGAAATGAACCTAAAAATTCTTCTTCCGGATGAGGAGGATTTGTGAACTTTACAGATATTCCTATGGCTAGGATATTCCTATGCCCAACTGGAGCATCTTACCGACCTCCTCATTGATAATTTGTTGCATCTGCATGATGCGGCACTGTCGCTGCTTGATGGGTGCCATCATACTTTATCAATGCGATGTTGAACCACCACTGTGTGTCCAAGGTTTCTGTCGGGCCGCATGAAGGCATTTTGGTACTGGTATATCAAGTTGGCACATTGGCGCTGTTGGTCACTCCTGGTCGGTATGGTCAGGAGTCGATGAACCGCTAGTCATACCACATTGGCGAAAAAGTCTTTTTCGGCATACAGGAGTACCTTCTCAATTTGGATACTTCCTTCACCATAGTACACTACGACCACACCTGGCAGAAAAAGTTCATGCCAAGGATCATGTCGTCGTGTATTGGCGCGACACAAAAAGTCAATGTCAAATGTGAACAGCCAACTTATATTGGCAAGTCTATTACTCCATCAATCGGAGTCTGATAACCATTCACATCCCTGATCGTGGCGCTTGTGGATCATTAAAGTTGCATTCATTCGGGGGATCATGTCAGAGTTGATCTCGATGAATGAGTGATAATTGTGCTCCAGAGTCTAGAATGACACAGAAAGTTCCGCAAAAGCAAATTCCAGCAATTTTGTGCTGCACCACTGACACTGATTGTGGTTATCTTGGGCGTGGCCGTGGGTGTTTTCGGTTTTAGTGATGGAGTGGGTGGTTCCAGACTGCACGGGAAGGCATGAAGAATCCTCCATCATGGGAGATCTACTCTACCAGAGATGTACTGTCGGAACCAGTGTCGCGAGTTGATGAGCGTGACACCCCTTTATGAAACCGTCGTCCTTAGGATGGGCGCTGTGGTAGTGGGGCGGACACCCCTTCATGGAGCTGAGGCACCAAGGGGGTTTTAGTTGGCCATGACGTGGATGTCTTGGGTGGTGACTATCGAGTGACCTCAAGTGGTCTCTCTGATGGCACAGCCACCCTGGTCGTATGTGCTTATGGGATGGAAACTGGCACGTAGATTACGTCCAGTCAGGAGCTTGTGATGATTTTAGGGTTGGAAGAAGGTCCTCACTGCTCAGCACCTTCCTCTACCAGTTGAACGAAACGGGAGGAGGTGGAGGCCATGGGGCTGAAGAGGTCCCACCACAACTGTTGGCCCGGGAGTCGCAGGCTTTGGGTCAGGGCCCGAATGGCTTCATTTCATTCATGATGAGAATGTCTTTGAGTTTTCCCACCTTCTTACAAAAGGAACACTTCAAAGTCATTCCGGGTGGAGTGGCGCAGTTCCCTCAGGCAAAGGCGGCAGTCCAGAGAACAGAGAACATTGTGTCTTCAAATAAATGTCCTTCGTCGTTGCCGCCAACACATTGGAATGCTTGCACGACTCATTCTCGTGAGCAATCGGGGAAGGCGAAGGCGAAGGCGAAGGGTGCTCATGTTGGATGCAGTGCTAATGGCTCTCTGCCTATACGATGGAAGTCAGAGCATCTGGGTGAGATGTAAATGTCATTGCACAGATTCATTCAGGGATATAATCTGGCTGACCATTCACGAAATGCGTCATACCAGTATTTTGTTGACACACGGCGAATGAACGGAAAATCATCCTGTTTTGACTGACGTCGGGTGCTAGCTCCCAGCTTTCGAGGAGCTGACATCAGAACTCTTCCCATGGCGTGCTGACGGGAATGTCAAGTGCTAGCGACTCGGCGCGGCCATGCAAGGTTGAGTCGCGTTGAGGGAGGTTGTGGTTGTGGGCGCTGGTGCCGTCAGAGCTGTCATGGGAGCTTGCGGCATTGGCGCAATGACTGGTGGCGGCACAGGTGTTGTCATGATGGTCATCGGTGGTATCCCTTGTTGCGGGTAGGCCCACACACTGTTGTCATGTTGCGGGTATACCGTTTGTGCATGTCTGCACACAGAGTACCTGTTGGGCGTTGGCGTTGCATTGGTCACTCCTGAGTTGAAGGTCACAGGCGCGGATGGGGCCTGCAGCGAAAGTAACGTACCATGAACATGTGTCATATGAGATGTCAGGAACACTGCTGATGCTGGTATTACAATGCTGGCGGACATGGTCTGACCTGCCGCAACTGGCGATGCATGGTTGGCATGCGCGATCAAAGTGAGTGTGGCTGCTTTGGTGTGTGGTGGCTGCTGGTGGTCATACACAGACACTCCGGATGGTGGGGATTTATCCCAGCCCAGACTTATTCCCGGCCCCTCAGGGCCGGGTATATGTGATTGTCGTTGACCTCACCCTATGTATTTCCTTCTTCCGACTTCTCCATACGACTCTCTCACATTCAGCATACACTGGTGTTGGTTTCGCGAATTTGAAATAGAATCCGATATATTCTGTTAAGCTGATACAAAAACACTGCTAATAATAATGTTGAAACAACAATCATCATATGGCAATGGAAACTAATGTTTTAAATTAGATTGCATGTCGAATGCGCAAGTGCAATTTCCGATTATCCTGCCAGTTATCTTAGAACTCACAAAGTATGACCGCTCCAATTGTGTGGTTATAATTACTGTAATCACTTATAATACTACGCCAAGAAGTAACCACCAGAAATATGTTGTATTGCAGCCTTTGCAGGGTTGACAAGGACGAATTACTTTTGAGCATTTTAGACAATAGTTTAAAATACTCATTCCGAATTATTTCGATTATGCTGAGCTTATCAAGCTATTGCTCTCGAGACGACCAGGGACTATTTGTCGCAGCGCATGTGCATGTGTATGTGTATGTGATCCATGAATCTAGGCAGAGTGTAGGCAGAATAGGTCCTTAAAATTCAGAGCGGAGCTCCGCATCGTTTGGACTGCCAGAGAGAGTACACTCTGGCTTCAATGGCTCGACTGCCCGCATATATGCAACTCCTGAATGACACCCCCCCCCCTCCCTCACCTCCCCCCTACCGCTCGAAACATCTTACAGGGAGGGGAATACACGGCCTATACATCTACGGCTATTTGTCCGGCCTGACGCCTGTTAGCCCGACTACTATATTCGTGGTAAGTTGGACGGATAGCGAGCGATTCCACCTTGGACATATGTTGCGCGCTATTTTGCGGGCTTCGCTGTATTCTGTGAATTGTACTGTAGGCCTATATGTACAATTTGATTTTACTGACTCAATTACACCGTTTTCACTGATATTATTACGATGTTAAATGGTAACGTGGCATACTTCATCTGGGTGTCAAACGGCAAATTCTTGCAGAATTTCAGATCTCTACTCGAGAATTGAAAAAGCTGCCAATCTACCCCAATGTTAAATTTCAGTCTCAATTTTGTATATATGCCCAGCTAGGGGCCTAGTGTGCAGGAACTACATATTTATTATTCATTGTAATAGGCCTGCACGTATATCAAATCCTGCCACCTGTTTATGAATATTTAAAGGGAGTGAAAATTGTTTTATAATTCATGATAGGCTGTTATGTCCTACCGATATTTTCTTGCATATCTTCGGGAAGGGGTTAGACCTGATTGTGGAAAGTGTTAAATAAAGGCGCTTTGTGTGTACCTATAGTGATGTTTACAGGATATTGGTAATGCGGCATGTTAAACTAGAAGGTAAATTCTGGGGCGACTTATGGAACTGGAATTCAGTAGGATGATTTTAACAGAGCAGCCGACGGCACTGGCGATCTGACAAGGATACGGTACATCTAAACAGACTTGAGGAGATAACTTGGCTGAGGACGTACACAATTTCCCGCATCAGTTACTTTGATGTGACTGATTGTCTGACTTTCTATATCAACTGGACCCAAGTATCATACACTGCGCCTTCCTCTAAATTCAGTAAGGATTAAAAAGGTGACAGACGGATTAAATGGCATTCATTTAGTGGACGAGTAGTATTAAGGCGCAGTGTATGATACTTGGGCCATGAAGGGCATAAATATTGGTGCGACTTATTCATATGGAAATAAGCTGTTCAACCAGGTTTTATGGGATAACTTCTTACAATGTGAACTCGACAATCAGCATTGTGAGTCCATGGAAAACATGCACACACAAAAGGGCCGGGTTTTCTGCCATGTTTTTCTAAAAACATGGCGTTATACTTGTTAGCATGATTGGCTACAACAGTCTCAAGGGTTGCAGTGCTGTCGTATTTTGACATGACAGGCGGAACTCGGGACCGGAACTGACTTGTAACTGAGTAGTGGTAACAAAATCGAACTCACTTCGGTAACGCCGATGTGGTGCTAGTGGCACTGCCGTGGGCTGGTCGTGGACGGTTGAAGTTCGCCAAACTTCTGTCAAACTTCTGGGCAGATGTCAAGATCGAATTGAAGATCATAATGATACACTATATATAGTATAAATAGTTCCATGTACTTGCATGTCCATAGTACATACCTGGGGCTATGTGACCATGTTGTTACATAGGCGTTTATTCCGTGAGGTGTCGTGCATATACAAATAGAGAATAAATTTCACACAAAAAAAGTTAATCCTCGATGAATATGAGATAATTTATAGAAATTGCAAAAGGTATTTAAACAAGAAGAAAAATTAGACCAAGGGCTAAGATAGGTTACCGGACATTTTTGGTTTTAATCATTGCAGGTGACATATGACCTTGAGATCAAGGTCATCTTTGTGAAAAAATCAAAATGGCCGCCACGTGCAAACCGGCGATTCAAGGGCAACGAAACTTATACACATCCTATACACATCATAAAGGTACATGAGGGGAATCTTTTAAACTAAAAATCTCAAAATTGATCAGACAGTTTTTGAGAAAGTGGCCGCCAAAGTCTAAAATTGGCAATCTTTCGTCAAAAATGGCCGCCATTTTGAAAAAAAAAACTAAAATAAAAAAATAATAAGTAATACTCACCCCCTGTTCGCAGCACAGCGGTAAGTAAATTTTTGACGTTATCGGTTCTAAATTCTTGACGTGATGCGCAATATTCTTGACGTTATGCGCGAAATTCTTGACGATATCTTTGTTTATGTTTTGTTCTATCGCGATCTCAGCTTAAATTATCTAAATGAGTTCAGGTAATTAGTAACAGGGTGACTATATATTCGATTTATGAGTTAGACGAAGCATTATGGTATCCCAATCACGCTCTGAGATTGAAGATCGTGCCGTGCACTTATACGAATGTACTAAATGCATTTCATTTCCATGCAATGAATCCGCTATGTACTGTAAATGAGCTTTAGCAAATCGGCAGCTCATTTATGATTAAGCATTGAAAGGTTCAAAGCCCAGATGTTAAATTAAACTTACTTGTCAGTCGTTTTCCACCAACAATGATAAGTTCGGTATTATTGACGTTAGTTCGTCATGCTTGACGTTATTGAAAGCATGTTAGAAATTTTTGTCGTTATTTTTGACGCATGATTGCAATTTAATTAAGTAGTAAAATTGAATAAAAGAGTGGTTTCCTCTTGCAGATAAAATACGATGCTAAATATGCAAAAACAAAATTGGAAATACTTATGACGTATTACAAAATGCAAGTAATAAACATCCTGACACATTTTGAGATTTCATATAAAACATAAAACGTGGTTACACAGTTTATTCCCATACGAAAGCGCCACACCAATATCTATACAGTTTATATATATCGTCATACGATCAGTCACATCAAAGTAAATGACACGGCAAATTGTGAACACCCTCAATCAAAGTATCTCCCCCAAAGTCTACTTAGACGTG
Organism: Terebella lapidaria; assembly: GCA_949152475.1. NCBI lineage: Eukaryota > Metazoa > Annelida > Polychaeta > Terebellida > Terebellidae > Terebella > Terebella lapidaria. The sequence continues at coordinate 33,015,382 of OX424564.1, read as the reverse complement.
CCATATCTTTGCCTGACCGCCAGTACTGGTTTTTGGCCCTGAGCTTTCGTAGCCGTCGGCAAGTCTGTTTTAAAAAAAAAACATCCTACTAAATTCATGCTCAAAACCAATGTATCACTGTCCATCGCTGCAATACAACACATTTCTAGTGGTAACTTTGTTGGCGTTTATATAACGCAAATTGATTATACTTGGAGAGGTCAGAAATAAATAACTGGCAGGAGAATGCATAAAGCAATTGTCGCATACCAGCCGCAAACTAATTTAAAACAGCACTTAAATTGTTACCAAATTAATATTAGCAGTATATTGGATGAGATCACCGGAATGTCTCTGCTTTTATTGCAATGTTGAGAATTCTACACCAATGTAGGCCGTCAGAGAAGTCGGAAAACAAAAAGAAATACATATAAGGTGATGTCAACGACCATCGGTCAATCACATATACTCTAAAGGACTTTCTTCACGCTGGGAAAAACATTTCTGTTGCGTACATAATAGACTTCCAGGCCATGGAATGAGCACACGGTTGTTATGTAGCACCATGACGCTTTATAACAGGTTAAACGTCAACATATATTAAATACTAGCACCATGACGCCTTATAACAGGTTAAACGTCAACATATATTAAATACTTATCAATAATACATTTAATACCATTATTACATTTTTCTTTCTTTTATAAACATGTTTTTTCTTTAAATCAATAACAACCAATATCGTCAACTTCTCTGTGATATAACGTCAAGAATGATTAACTTGTGTAATCATAACGTCAATAATTTAACGCCGTGCAAAATTGGGGATGCGTAGGTTTCCATATTAATAACCACTTTTTCCGTATGTAACATCATTGTACAAACTACTGATGAATCAAATAGTCATTACATATACTTATTGACCGGTTTTTGCGCCTTTTCAAGAGCTGGAGAACAATATTTAGAGTTAACCATCGAACGCCCATTGTATATTACTTACAATGGTGCTTGAATCCACAGTTGTGCTACATATCAAGACATATATAGTATCTGTGTACTGTGCGCTTAACTATCACGATATTAATTGTTCCATATCAGGTTTATTTCATTATTAAACGTACTCAATTGTCTTTTCTGTGGCTACACAAAAGTACATCGTCAAGAATTACGCGCATAACGTCAAGAATTTTGCGCATAACGTCAAGAATTTAAAACCGATAACGTCAAGAATTGATTTACCGCTGTGCCGCGAACAGGGGGTGAATACTCCCCTCTCGAAATATTCTTAGGCATTTTTGTGCGACATTTCAGAAAATAAATCGCCTGTTAACTCCGATAACCACTGCAACAGGTTATCGGACTATAGGAACGGTAACCTAAAAAAAATATCACATTTGCTTCCATTATACGAAAAACAATGATTAGCATGACTTGTGGGCCATTCTGGTCTGCATTATGATTCATAACGGTCCCATAAATGACCACAACACGAAAAGAATGGTGTTCCTGGATTGTGATCAGCATAACGGGTTCAGTATAGTTTATGCAATCTTCACGTATTGAATTTCGTGCCTCAAAACTATTCCTCCACTGTTCCCAGATAGGGAATTCCCGTTACGAACCGCGAGCTGCGACCTGCGTACTGCGAGCTGCGAGCTATAAATTGATACAGACATGTGACCTGCGAGCTATAACTGCGACCTGCGAGGTAAAACCTGCCACCTGCGAAGTGAAACTGCGACCTGCGAGGTAAAACTGCGACCTGCGAGGTACAACCTACGAACTCACGTTACAAACTGCGACCTGTGTGCAACAAAATACAACTTAAATATTTGGTAGGTCTATATACATTTTCCGTATTAAACCATGGTTTACTAGGGAAAAAGCCATATATGCGATATCATTTCTCGTTTCTATACCAGCTCGCAGGTCGCAGATCGCAGTACGCAGGTCGCAGCTCGCGGTTCGTAATGGGAATTCCATACCCAGAGAATTTAAAACAGCTATCTGGCAACAGTCTTGACAAAAGCTTTTTTATGTCCCAAGAATGTTATGAATACTCTTGGTATCCGTTTCTGTGTTGGCCATGAATGACGTTTTGAATGCACAGACAAATTCAGATTATGGAATATAAATCCATGTATGTGTTTGCAATAATACATGTTTGTGTTTCGATGGTTTACTAAATGTAGGTGTGTGTCCTTCATAAACATCTGTCTATGAAATGTTTTAATACCTGAACAATCTCAGGGAGATCAGTGAAAACAATCCAAGTAGCTTCTTTTCAGAAATAAATTTATTTTGGATTCGTTGCGATTTACAAATTGCATATCATACACCAATGATACATTGTTCAGAAATGACTTAAGTACAAAACAAACAGAGTAACAAGCTGAGCTGAGGAAATAAAGTAAAACGTCCATGTAATTGTGCAAAAAAAAGCAAGAATAGTCATAGATGCAGTTTACGTAAACAAACGAATTACACACATACAAAATTTTCACTCATGAAAATTCTAGTTTCTTCAAACAAAAATATCGAAATTTCACCTAAATCGAAACATCAAATTTTGGAACATGATCTATCTTCAAAATGTACCAATTATGTCATGAAAATATTCCTTCGTATATCAAGCGAATTTTCAGAACCAATTTCCGAGCTAGATTTCAGCATTGAACCAGAACATGGAAGAAATGACTCATATTTTGACATTATACTAATATTTTTCTAAACTTCCTACTGCATTCTTACATCCAAACTTTACACATTGAAGAGCATGCAGAAGAATCGAGTACTATGTTTTTGTACACACTGAGTACTCCTCGAACAATGCACAAGGTCCCAATCCAAATATAGCAAAATAAATATTCCTAATCGCTAAGTCTTAGTCACTGGCTGATTTTTTCGTTTTCAGTTTTTTTTGTTCAACATTTCACGATAATACTGATTTGTCTTGGATTAGTCATGTGACAGTCATGTGACCACAGGGTTATTTTATCAGACTGAGCAAAGATTACAGAACACTAGCGGAAAGCAGAAAGGAACGTTCTATTTTTGACATGTCTAGAACGATAAGCACCTAACTTGTATGATACAGCGGAACATTTCGAATACAAATAGTTTACTCGATGTTTATATGTGAATTAAAATGTTACAAAACGACAATGACAAATTCAATTTGTGGTTCGGATGAAAGTTGTTAGTTACTATTGGTGTATATTGTTGTTAACAGTACCGGTCAATTTTCCAGACTTTCGGAAATACCTGGATAGAATTTCCATTTTATAAAAGGTTCCATGTCATGAATGTCTCAAATTGTATTGCGCTTTTAGCTCAGTAACATTTGAAAATGGACTGCGAATAAATAGCTGATAGATATAGACAGTGAGAAATTTGCTATGGACACAGAGACAGTCTACCCGGACACATGCTTGTTCAAGTATTTACCATATCAAATACCTAGCCATAGAGTAATACACAACATGTACCTGGTTCACTATTAATAGGACAACATCAACAGACATGAACGGTGTCTAACAAGGTATAATTGGAAATGTTTGAATTTTCAGTGGATCACCATGCAATTACATAGCTTCAACACCCATATATGTACTTTACATGAATACAGCCATTTAACAAATACAAAACAAACATTCTGAGCACATCTCTAACAATTACCATTCCATATTGTAATATTACACTGATTGATTATACATATGATTGTGTAATGTTTGTGACTTATCTATGAAAGACTAAGGCAGTTTGGAAGGTCAACACAAACACTTGCTATCTTAGCTGAGTGAACCAATATGGCTGTAAAATTCAATAGATGTATACTACACAGGAAACTTGAATCTTGAATGCCATTTGAATCCTGAACAATGATTTTATTACTTTTTATATATAAACTGTATATATAAATGCACCTGATATTCAAGCAACAACATAGATTGTAACATAACATTCATGAATAAACATCAAGTAACACGGTAAAAATGTCCATAGATTATCCAAACTTGAACAGAATCACAATTCGATCGTGACCTCGTCTTACTTCAAAAACATGATTCGACAGCTATGTGAGAGCACCAAGTGTATAAGCAATAGGACAGACTACAGACTACATATATAAACTAGAGGCACGTAAAAAGTCATCCCAGCAGAGCGAAGCTTCCAGCGGGGAAAACCAGCAGTAAAACGTTCAAAACATTGCCTCTTCTAGTCAGCGCACCACTCCCCCCCCCCCCCCCCTCGACATCAGTTCATAAATTCACCACATATATACACATTGCCTATTGCAGGTAACATTCACGCTAACCCTCAATCCATGGATTTCAAGGTCACTCACTCACACACACAATGACTCCATGAACAATCAGAGATCCGTGATATGATACTTTGCAGCATCTCCGTATGGAATCACCGGCGATTTAATTGAAGGCGCTTGATGCGATCCGTATCCATTCACTATCCCACTAGGCACGGACTTCAGGTTCGCGTAAATCGCTGACGAGGACGAGTAATTTTCAGCCGGGGATCCGCCTCGGTCGCCGGTCCCATTGTAGACGTACTGCATGTTGTTCTGCACTGGCTTGCCATTGGTCAGCGATGGCGACCCGGTATTACCCCCACCACCGATGCTGGGGTTACTCTGGTTTGCCCGGTTGTATGGTCCGGCGCCGGTGCTGTTGACACTGCTGTCAGAGCCCCCAAGGCCACCCCCGGAATCCCGCGGGGACCCCCCAGCCTCTGGCCCCGCCCCCTGGAGCCGTTGGATGTGACAGACGTGACACAGGAGGTGGTCATCCAGCGGGTAACATCGCTTGTCCGGTTCATCCGTCAACTGCATGCCGCAATCCTGCAATGGTTAGAGAAAGAACAGGTTGGCATGAGACAATTGATATTTTTGCATGATGTGTTGATTGCAAATCTGATTCAGTTACATCAAACTGTTAACCTGAAATTTAATGTAATGGAACACAAGTGATTAAACTATTTTCTAAATCTTTACAAAATCTTTACAAAAGTTCAGACCCCTGAAGAACTGACCTCGCAGTGGTAACAGTCAACGTGGAAGTCTTTGTCCATCGACACCACACGAACGGTCTCCTCCGTACCCTACACACAGGCACATAATGATTAGGGAAATATTGTTACATGTTGTATATTACATACTTATATTGAAAGTCATCTAGGCGATGTATAACGTGATAGTGTACTTACATCGACTGGTGTGATTCCTTGTCCGCATGCGGCACACTTGGGAGCGTATTGCCTGTGATAATTTAAAGGTATGAATATTAGCATACATTTCTAACACCTAATTCTATGGAACTGCAGAGTAAAGAATCGAGTCCCCAGAAAGCACCGAAAGGGCACAACACTAACCTGTGATAGTCATCGACACAGTAGATTTTATTCTCGACGTCTATCGTGAAGGGAACTCCGTCCAAGCACTCGTTACACATACAACATCGGAAACAGCCGGGATGGTAGGACTTGCCCATAGCCTGCAGGATCTGTGTGTGTGTGGGGGGGGGATATAATATTATACATCAGATTAAGTAAGGCAGTGAGTACATCTAGAAGACTAGCAGTTATGTTTACAACTAGACGTCAAGGCCTAAAGATGCCTTGGAGGCATTTCGGTGTGATGAATAATTTATAATACTAGATATCGACGAAAATGAAAAATGTCGACAAATTTCAGGTCAAGGTCAAAGTTCATCCATAATACCCGCTAGACATGTTAGTCTAGGGCGACGAGTCCGAAAATACCATCCGTTTCGCTCTACGACGCACCGTTTCCGAGATATCGACGAAAACAAAAACTGCCGACTCGGCAAAAAAATTTCGGGTCAAGGTCAAAGTTAATCCATAATACCCCTTAGACATGTTTGTCTACGGCGACGAGTCCGAAAATAACGTCCGTTTCGCTCTACGACGCACCGTTTCCGAGATATCGACGAAAACGAAAAATGCCGACTCGGCAAAAAAATTTCGGGTCAAGGTCAAAGTTCATCAATAATTCCCCTTAGACATGTTTGTCTAGTGCGACGAGTCCGAAAATAACGTCCGTTTCGCTCTACGACACACCGTTTCCGAGATATCGACGAAAACGAAAAATGTCGACTCGGCAAAAAAATTTCGGGTCAAGGTCAAAGTTCATCCATAATACCCTTTAGACATGTTTGTCTACGGCGACGAGTCCGAAAATAACGTCCGTTTCGCTCTACGAAGCACCGTTTCCGAGATATCGACGAAAACGAAAAATGCCGACTCGGCAAAAAAATTTCGGGTCAAGGTCAAAGTTCATCCATAATACCCCTTAGACATGTTTGTCTAGGGCGACGAGTCCGAAAATAACGTCCGTTTCGCTCTACGACACACCGTTCTCGAAATATCGACGAAAACGAAAAATGCCGACTCGGCAAAAAAATTTCGGGTCAAGGTCAAAGTTCATCCATAATACCAATTAGACATGTTTGTCTAGGGCAACGAGTCCGAAAATAACGTCCGTTTCGCTCTACGACGCACCGTTTCCGAGATATGCAGGATGCCTCAAGGATGACTCAGCAAAAAATTATTTCGACCTCTAGGTCAAAGGTCGTTTGACGTATCGATCCCAAAATCAATAGGGTTCTTCCATGTTGATATATAAACCTCCGTGCAAAATTCTGCAACTATTGCCTGAATATTTTTCGAGTTATCGTCCGGAAACCAAGTTTCAAGATCAGCCTCGATTTCATCCTCAAGGACCTCACGAACCTCGGAGCCGGATCAAAAAAAATAATACACCCTAGAAATGTTTGTCTAGGGCGACGAGTCCGAAAATAACGTCCGTTTCGCTCTACGACGCACCGTTTCCGAGATATCGACGAAAACGAAAAATGCCGACTCGGCAAAAAAATTTCGGGTCAAGGTCAAAGTTCATCCATAATACCCCTTAGACATGTTTGTCTAGGGCGACGAGTCCGAAAATAACGTCCGTTTCGCTCTACGACGCACCGTTTCCGAGATATGCAGGATGCCTCAAGGATGACTCAGCAAAAAATTATTTCGACCTCTAGGTCAAAGGTCTTTTGGCGTATCGATCCCAAAATCAATAGGGTTCTTCCCTGTTGATATATAAACCTCCGTGCAAAATTCTGCAACTATTGCCTGAATATTTTTCGAGTTATCGTCCGGAAACCAAGTTTCAAGATCAGCCTCGATTTCATCCTCAAGGACCTCACGGACCTCGGAGCCGGATCAAAAAAAACTAGACATAAAAGCCTATAGGCTTTGTGGCATCCCCCATTTTGTTCTTATCATTTCAAATGGTCATACTGGACTGAGAAAAAAGGATACATAGGCCATTGTATGTGGGTAAGAGTGAGAGCTCATCAGACAGTTTCTTACCAGAACTGCTTTTTATCATCTTGACAACTTGGCCCACCAGACATTTGCCACCCCAAATGAATGGACAATTACCCAGCCAATATTATTCAGCGTACTAGTATATTTAATCAGAATGTTCGTGATATTTTTCAGGTGCTCCTGTCAAATATAAAATGAAAGTGACTAAAAGAATGCCGTGTCATCTTGGCCAATTTTGTGATTTCAAAACTTGTACAATACAGCGGAATTTTCGCATTCATATTATAACCAAAGCCAAACATTTGCCAGCTAACTAAAACAATGATGATTTGGTCATTGCATGTGAAATAGAGTTGAATAACAAAACATTCAAACAATACATGTTTGTACAATATAAATGCAGACAGGGCAAATCATCCCCCAAGCATGTTGTGTCATGTGTGTTGGCTATTGTATTCTGTGGGATGTAACTTCATTGTTTTACCATGTACACACACTAGTAAACCAGGCTTTGGAGGGGGGAGTGAGGGATAATGCATGGATATGAGCCTAGGGTCATGTTGGACATGCTAGCTGTATCACTTGTCAGGCATGACTGAGCAGGGCTGGCTGAGAGGGGTGGAGCCTATTTCTGTGCTGGACAGACTGGCTTATCTTGTCAGGCATGACTGAGCAGGGCTGGCTGAGAGGGGCGGAGCCTATTTCTGAGCTGGACAGACTGGCTGATCTTGTAAGGCATGACCGAGCAGGGCTGGCTGAGAGGGGCAGAGCCCATTGCTGTGCTGGACAGACTGGCTGATCTCCTGCACTGGCTGAGAGGGCAGAGCCTAGCCTCATGCTGGACATGCAGGCTGCAGTCAGTGAATACAGTAGCATGGCTCAGTTACAGTATTACATCTGCATGGGCGCAGGCGAGGGAAAAATTCCAAGTCCAAAAAAAAAAAAAATTAGCCCAAGGGCTAAGACAGGTTACCGGACAAAATATGTTTTATATTCCTGTGACCTTGAAAATGAGATCAAAGGTCAAATTCAAGGTCATCAGAATATTAGGCTTTCATCATTTCCTATATGTCCACAACTGATTCCTAAGCTGTAAAGTCGATAATAAGTGAGACTTTAGCCATTTTGTGTTCTTGACCATGAAAATGAGGTCAGAGGTCAAATTCAAAGTCACGAGAATATTCAGCATATATCATTTCCTACATATCCACAAGTGATCCCTAAGCTGTAAAATTGATAACAAGTGATATATTACCCATTTTGTCCTGTGAAATTGAAAAAGAGGTCAAAGATCAAATTCAAGGTCATGACAATAATCTGCATATATCATTTCCTATATGTTAACAATTGATTCCTAAGCTGTAAAGTCGATAACAAGCGAGATACTAGCTATTTTGCCATGTGACCTTGAAAATGAGGTCAAAGGTCAAATTCAAGGTCATCAGAATATTCGGTTGATATCATTTCCTATATGTCCACAATTGATTCCTAAGCTGTAAAGTAGATAATAAGCGAGATATTAGCCATTTTGTCTTTTGACCTTGAAAATGAGGTCAAAGGTCAAATTCAAGGTCATCAGAATATTCGGTTGATATCATTTCCTATATGTCCATAATTGATTCCTAAGCTGTAAAGCCAGAAACAAGCGAGATATTAGCCATATTGTCCTTTGACCTTGAAAATGAGGTCAAAGGTCAAATTCAAAGTCATCAGAATATTCGGTTGATATCATTCCCTATATGTCCACAATTGATTCCTAAGCTGTAAAGTCGATAATAAGCGAGATATTAGCCATTTTGTTCTCGGACCTTGAAACAAAGGTCAGAGGTCAAATTCTCAGTCACAAGAATATTCAGCATATATCATTTCCTACATGTCCACAAATGATCCCTAAGCTGTAAAATCGATAATAAGTGAGATATTAGCCATTTTGTCCTGTGACCTTGAAAATGAGGTCAAAGGTCAAATTCAAGGTCATGACAATAATCTGCATATATCAATTCCTATATGTTGTTAATTGATTCCTAAGCTGTAAAGTCGATAAGAAGCGAAATATTAGCCATTTTGCCGTGTGACCTTGAAATGAGGTCAAAGGTCAAATTCAAGGTCATCAGAATATTCGGCTGATATCATTTCCTATATGTCCACAATTGATTCCTGAGCTGTAAAGTCGATAATAAGCGAGATATTAGCCATTTTGTTCTCTGACCTTGAAACTGAGGTCACAGGTCAAATTCAAGGTCACGAGAATATTCAGCATATATCATTTCCTATATGTCCACAATTGATTCCTAGTCTCTAATCGCAATATTAAGTGAGATATCAGGCTTATTGTGTCCCATTATAAAGCATAGGAGAATTTAACATGAGAAAGTCCCATTTGGGCCGAATTTGGGCCCAAAATGGCCCACTTCGAGCGATTCAAGGGCAACGAAATTTATACATGTCACAGGGGTACATATGGGGAGTGTTGTGCATCAATAAGAAAAAAAGTTACTGAACAGATTTTGAGAAAACAACCGTCAAAGTCCAAAATTGGCCATTTTTCGACGAAAACGGCCGCCATTTTGAAAAAAATGCAGAAATCAGAAAACTAAAAAAAACCTTTCCTGGAAATATTTTTAGGTATTTTTGTGCAAAATTTCAGAAAGATCGGACCATATACTTTAAAGATAAAAATGTGAACGGACGGACGACGGACGGACGGACGGACGGACGGACGACGGACGACGGACGCAACGCCATGCCAATAGGTTATCGGACTATAGGTCCGGTAACCTAAAAATGCACCTACAAAATTTTTTTTCCTCTGGAAATTGCATGAATCAAATTATGACATTGACAGGAATCGCCCGATTTTTTTTTTCCAAAATGGCCGCTGGCGGCCATCTTGGATTTCGGATCTCGACGAGAAACAATAGGGGTTAGAAGCAAAGTATTTCGGATAAGCTGCGAAAATTTCGGAAAGATAGATCGAGACGTTCAAGAGTTATGATCCGGAAACCAAACGGCGGAAGAAAAAAAAAAAAAAAAAAAAAAAAAAAAAAAAAAAAAGAAGAAAAAAAAAAAAAAAAAAACAGACAAAAACATAAGGCCTCCCGATTTTCAATCGGGATGCCTAATAATACACCCTAGAGATGTTTGTCTAGGGCGACGAGTCCGAAAATAACGTCCGTTTCGCTCTACGACGCACGGTTTCTGAGATATGCAGGAAGCCTCAAGGATGAATCAGTTCTTCCACATATCATTTCTGACTTGTGGTGAAAATTTGACGAGGATCTGTCAAGGCAATCTAAAGTTATCGTCCGGAAACCAAAAGTGGCGGAAGAAGAAAAAAAAGAAAAAAAAAAAAAAAAAAAAAAAGAAAAAAAAAAAAAAAAATTCTGCTAAAACCATAAAGGCATTTCTGCCGAAATGCCTTAATTACATGACAAAACACAGTTATATAAATACTATTTCTGACAGAATCCATTCTTTTCAGAGTGGAAAAGCATTATTTTGTCAAAAGGACACACCATATGCAATCAATTCGTTCAATATAGATTACTGTATGATGTTTTATATTTCTATTTTCAGAGATGCCCCCCGATGACGTACCAGTTCCATGATGAGATGACCACACACAGCGCACTTCTCAGCAGTCTGCTGGAAGCCAGAGTACTGCAACAAAAACAGACATTGATGATGGTCTGTCAGTGTTTGAGTACTTACAACAGAATATTTAAAGCTTTTCTTACATACTAGACTATTGAAAATTTATATTTGTTTTGAATCCACCATAGCAGCAGAAAATATCATGAATATGAACACTGGTTATTAGATTGAACTGAGCTCAATTTCTATTGGGACGTATATTCACAGGTATATTGTCAAAGATAAACGGCTAAGTAATTTCTCTACCAAGTAATCTTCTTCACAGTAAACTTTTCCGTGCACATTGTAGAAAGCTTTCCCTCGTAAAGTCCGCCCTGAAATATAGAAATATGAACATGTTCAAGTATGATTTAATATTCATCATAATGCACCCATGTTTATACCACCGGGTGTATGATTGTAAACATAGTCATGGTGCAAAGGTTTATTAATATATCAAGAATGGATGGGGTTTTTGTTATATTTATTTCAAAGCGGAATTCACATTGATACATTCAATTTGAACTACATGCCAAGTTGCCAACAATAATACATGTAGTTAAGATAACCACAGACATACACAAATGATTACTCAAACGTTTTGTGTTTAGTTAAGAACTGTGTGTAGGCAGATTCTCAGACATCGTGTTTTCTTTCCACAACTAAAGGATACCAAATACCAATACAAGCTATAACATGGTACCACAAGGAACATAAACAAACTGGATCACACTGAAATGATGAAATCCTGAATCATATATATTTGATGACTGCCAGAACCATATCTAACAGACTGTCTCAATGACCTTGTCCCTAGTATACTGGTTATTATGAAAACCCCTTCATAGAATCTATTGCTATATCCACCAAACACACACATGTCTAACCAGATAACATCAGTGAATTCTGGGCAAAAGTCTGCATGCGTATGGGATAAATATGCCAGGAAAAAAGCACGCTTGATCAAGCACTTCCAATGTAGGGGCAGCTCAAAACACGAATGTTTGGGCACAGACCATCACGTGTACAAGTGATACAGACATTTGGCTGGAACTTCTCCTAGACTATCTCAGCACAAGATAACAGATAAAATGTCTGCGTTGTAAGATAACACACCTGTCTACGGGCCAAACACGACTACCTGAACGAACTAAGATGTACTAGCGTTCTGAGGAGTTACGTCTGGCAACATGGTAGCGTGAGGCCACTGAGTTTTTCAAATAAATATAGATAGGGAACTATCAAATTTTCTCGGGGATGATACAGACTTAAATGCAGGCCAGATTTCACCAGTTATTCACAAATAGAGACTGCTCAATGCGATAGTGGACTCTGCGCAATTCAAAACCCGATTTAGGGCAGTGGTCCTATTGGAAAAAGTCTGCAACTTAGGAAGACTGATATATTTATGTTTCTTTCCTTTCAACACAAATGGAAGCAGATTTATTTTACGCAGCCAATAGCAACAGGCCCAGTTCAATACAATTCGACCCCAGTGCACAAATTGGCGCTGGGATTCACATTTTTTGCCTCGTTGTGGGCTGGTGTGCCGAGTCTGCAGACTGATCATACATCTGCTCCTCTGACGGGCCAGACTGTCGAATATATACTCCCAATAGCCCGAAGGTTAACCCTCCTTGTCTGCCTCTATGCAAATATCACAGCTGATTGCTAAAATACCCATCACAGTATGGCCGCGTACATAACATTGCCGATTTCCCGGCAGGCTGGCGAATATGTACAACCACTGTGTATGATATTTGTAGCTGGGAGAATGATTGAGGTAGATATATTGGCGTGATTTGGGGGTATAAATTCCGTCTATGGAATTGGGAACGCTACACCGTTATATCCTTGGGGGCAAACTCAGACAACTTTCATTAACATAGTAGACTGCCGGATTGATTGATAGCCTAAAGGTGGCAGTGTTTTGTGCTGACAATCTCACACGGTCACCTTGAGGGACTAACGATAGTAATCACCGATACTCATGTATTCCTATAGTAGCTACAACTACTGTACTCATAACTTGTACGTGCCGTACTACATTAATATTGTACCAAGCAACAGGATTCTATTCCATACGATTTCTCTCATCGAAGGACGGACATTTCAAAATGGTTTCTAAATCGATGATTTGCATATACATTGTATTGTCAATCAAGACAGTCATGCTAAAACTTGTCGTGATGTTGGAATCTCAAACTCAGACTCGAACTCAGAACCCCATTATTGACATGAATACCACTGTATATACTGACCACATGAGCAGCAGACAAAGCAGCTGGTGTGGTAGAGGTTTCCCATCGCTTGACACGCTTCACTGGCTCCGGTCACCTTCTCACCACATGTGTAACACTGACCTGTACAGACACAGAATGATAAGTACTGATTAGTTGTTATCAGTTATCAAATATATATAGCAGGCTGCATGTTTGTTTTACATAACAATGATGAATCATGATGATGTCAATTATTTGGAGTTAATCGGACAAAATTCATGCATTCGGCAAATATTGTCAACTGTATGTATACAAGTATAATTAAGGAAACAATGTAGTACAGCGGTCCGGAATACCATACTTATGATGTGCGATTTCACATTCAACCATATTGTTTCAAACAGATGACTCTCAAGTTTACAATCAAAATAATTAATCGCCTTACCTGACCTGTAGAATGTCTTCCACTTAGAATGTGACCAATATACTGACTTACCGGTACAGTATTTACCATACAAATATCAATACACAACATCACCGAGTGTGTGAGAATCTTACCAAGAGTAAGCTGTCCAAGACAGTCATCCATTGCGCTGTGTTTTATGAACATTTCACTTTAAAATACAAGATCCGCTATTTTCTAGTGATATTCCAGTTCATATGTTATCCTGAGCTCTATCAATATGTTTATCATACCAGTGTACTACAAATGCACATAATATTCAGTGTGAACTTGTGTACAAATCCCACAGTCTCCTGCATGTGAAATGTTACACCTGCATATCTGTCTACTGTATGTCGTTCAAGTAAACACGGCCACATTGGTATATTCCGCCAAAGTTCACAAGTATTTATGACAAACATGTCTCAATAGTGCAAAGCATTCCATTTTTCACTGAGGCATAAAGACGAGCTTGAATGAAGAGGTGTAATTGTCGAACCAACATGAGTTACAACATGTCATATTCATGTTAACTTCAAGCACGACAGATATTTCTACTTTTTTCCGCAGCCATTCAGTGCAAATTCAATAAATGACTGCTCCTTTTGTGCTACATCATGAAATTGAGGAAGAATTTTTTTTTTCCTCTTCAAAGAACAAAAATGAGATCTTTGGCATCAGTCACATGAAAAGTCCAAGTTATTAATCTTCTTGGAATTCCACGTTCATAGTTCATACGTAAGTTGGGTTTTGAGTGACATAGCAAACATATCCATGCAGTGATGTGGCAAGTTTAGGCATCCATTATTTGCATGGCAGATTACCAACAAAAGAACTACCGTTTGTAGAATTTACCCCCAGGCTACCCTTGAAATGAACACAGTTAAATGCCTACCAATCTACATACCCCACCTCCAAGGAAAAAAATATGTGTCTTTCTTCTTGCCATACTTGGCTAAATTCTACCTGCGCCTTCTCAAAATATCTTCAATTGCACATGAACCAGCGGAACGTATCATTTCTTAGACCCCCTCATAATTTCTAAACAGGTATTATTAAAGGGCCACATGACTGTGTAAACAAGCCATTGGCTCGGCAGAGAAGTTGACGAAGTTTCTTAAGAACTTTATAATTTGTAAGTGGGTTTTTTTTTCCGGTACTAGAGAATGTGGGAGATATGTTCCCAGATTCTTCGAAAGCTTTCTATTCAATAAACTTTATTCAAAGAAACAACTGGAATTCCTTTGATATCAACATGCGGATATCATAGGAACTTCTGATACGATGCGAGCCGCTTCAATGCAGATCGAGACCCACTTGAAATTCTTGACTATTTATGGGTTTGTAAGGGCTGGGCACTCTAGGGAACGTTGAAGATTTTGTTGACTTTACATTCTTTGTACAGACAACTTGTGAGGTATACAGTGAGGGTTTCAAATTGCACCACAGAGCAAATTTTCACTTGAATGCATCATGGTTTCATGGGTACAGACAAATAGATCTAAGTATCTAAAATACTAACGAGGATAAAACTTTCAATTTTGTTAACATGTACAAGTATATATATATATAATCTGGTGAGGAATATTTCAATCTAAAATATTCGTCTAAATATATGCACCAGGCAGTATTTTATTTTGTTGTCTTGATTTTAGCACACAAACACAAACTACAGGTAAACAGCCCTAGAAGGAGCCACTTTTCATCACATTGAGAAAAAGTTCCGGAACTTTTTTGTGTCCTATCATAAACCATAAACCTCGGCCAAGGCTGTTGTTTACAACTGTCAGACTTTGTAATTTCACTATTGTGGCCTGGAATATGACTCGTGCATATTTTATGAGTCTGTCAAGTGGTAACAGAAAGAAAGAAAATGGGGGGGGGGGGGGGGGTGTTGTTGTGTGTGGTATGTCTAAGTGCTGGTTTCAATGACATCCACCCAGAATCCAGGAAAAAACATTTGATAATATCCGGTTGCATGGGACCTGAATTTTACATGGGCTCTCGAATGCCCATGGCGTCTGTGAGCTCTTGTACGTTCTTTTTTTTTCACTTTTGCTCTAGCACCATAATAGCCTCAGTGGGAATATCAGCTTGAGGAAATGAATGCTCCCCTGGATGACAATACGCACACTGTCATAATATTGGGTTGGTGAAGTTTCACCCTTTTTCAGGTTGAAGGAACTCAACGATCATGAATTTTTTTTCACCTTTTCTGACTTTTTTGTAAACAAGTGAAGAAATTCAACTGCATTTGGGCCAAATAAACACCAGTGCATTGAACTTGTCCCTTTTTATCATTGCTGCCATTTCCTGCATGTGGGTAAATTATTTTGACTTATAGCAGCCAATCGTAATCATTGTGCTCATCAAGTGTTAACCCTCTAGCGACCAGATGCCCCATCAGTCAACACAAAATGCCAGTATTACTGGATGTATTGAAACACTGGGTACCTCAAATGTAAGGTCGAGTCCCCTGCTACCAAAATATCAGACACATTGGTACCTTACTTTAATCGTAAAGAAAAATGTTGGCACTCTCTACCTCTAATCAAAGATGACATCATTTGGTAAATATGTCCCTGAAGAAAACCACAAACAGACGTCAAACACCACCAGTCACCGAGCGCAGGATCTACACACGACAAAAACATCCACACACGGCCTGGTACACCTAGGCACTTGTACCTCAATATTTGTTCTGTATATAGGCTCTGATGCTCCAACTTGAAATTCCACTACGAATATGTTACAAATATCTGTACATTTTGTGTGTCTGTGAGCCTATATACCATTTGGTCCTATTAGTGGCACATGCCCTAAAAGTAGCATGCCCCCCCACCCCTTTTCTCCAAAAATGTATTTTTGTAAGAAATTTTTGGTAACCTTGTACAATGTATTTCCCATCATATCTTAAATGCTTGGAGTGTTCCAATCCCCATATTCATGATATTTATAAATGTTATCTGAATCACAATCAAGGGGATTGAGACTATAAGTACAGTATATTATTCAGTGATTTTCTTAAATTTGACCTCAAATTTCACCTCATTTATGCGAGCTCAGCTACTGCAGGAGGTTTTGCTTTGGCTCGTCGAGCTACTATTAGGACCAATACGGTACTGGTTTTCCCGAATCCCTCACAGAATTTATGAATTTGCAAAAAACAAAGTAATCATCTGCGTGTATTCTGCATGGTCAGTTTTCATTTAGACACTTCAAGAGGACGGTTCAAAAGTCAGAGTCAGTATTTTTATTGACATGGGTCTGTACACTCAGCCCGTACTCGACAACTCACCAAATCCCACGGTGCGTATCAGGTAGTCTACTATGTCCTGAGCGCTATCGCCCTCCAGTCCGGGAAGCGTACATGTTGTGTCGCCGTCCGCCCGCACGGGTCTACTCTGCTCGATAATCCTCGCGTGTTTCTTCAGGAGAGCCATCGCGCGACGAAGTTCCTTGTCCGTCGACTCACTCGATAAGTTCGGATCCGAGACAGTTTCCCATTTCGGATTGGAATCGTCACTTTGTTAGATTCGTTTCTTGCGGGAGTTCTGCATGGTCGGAATCTTGCTGCTTTTCTTGTCTGTGACTTTCTGAACGACCGAGTGGCCACGTTCATTCCTGGACGATCCAAGCTTTGAGTCTTGTTTGTTTCCAAGAGAATGCTGTCCGGCCTCATCACTGGCCGTAGCCTGGAGTTTGTCATTATTTCTTGAAGACTCAGAAGAATCCGTGACAGTTCTTGCAGATCGATCCATCTTCTCTTTCTCTAAAATACTGGTGACAAGGTTACAGCTCGTTCTATATTGTTCGGTCTAACCTGTCAATTAGCGATCCATGGTTTTACTCCACTGCTAATTCGGACCCAAATCATGCTGTAATTTCAATCTATGAAGTCCTAGGAATTACCATTGCCAAGCTGTCAGTGGTATCACACACATTTGATAAAATACTGGTATTTAAGTACTAGTATGAGGGTATCACATGACCTGCAACCATCATACTTCAGTTCCTTGTATAAATTTGTATGGTGGCTTTATCAAATAAATCATTAGATTTATCAAAATACTGGTACAATACCAGTACATATATACATCATGTACATGCTTAGCTTGCAACCACCTAGATCAGATCAATGTACCAATACAAGTTCAATATTCTTGAATACTTTTCCAATCACTCCAGTTATATATACAGCAAACAGATATTCCATGTATTGGAATAAAAATTATGTAATCTTCCAATCAGCTATTGCACCCTCAGCAATTATAAATACCGTTGAAAAGTCAACAAGTCAAGCTACACGCACTATCGAATATTTGCTTGATCGTTCGCCCAGGCATACTGTACAGTTATCGTTTGTGAGATCAATGGACTTTGTCCCTGTAACTAAAACAGAACGGAACAAGTACTGTACATGTATCACTACAGAGTGATCAGCTCGTAAAACTGTTCAAGAAGTCTCACATAAAGTTACATACATGTACCGGTGCATCTTGAATAGAGTATTTATGATCCATTGTCAACTATATATCTACAAATATATCTAGATCAAACCAGCTGAAGGGTAGGTTATCTATATCATAGGTCTTTACGTATCCATGGCTGAAAAAAACAAAAGCTCTCAAGCTTTGAGAAAGAGCATCTTAATTGTTCATTATCTTTGTTTTCTTATCAAGCGAGTGGGTGTGACCCAGACATTATAAGTCTGACCCCCACGTGAAAACTCCCAGCAGGCCACTTCAAAAATATGACTCATCTGCCAATAATTGCATGAATTAATCAGTAATTAATCATTAGTTCGTTAATGTCTACATCCTTGTCTGAGAGCAACTTGCAAACAGAAAGTCTCGTTTTCAATCCATATCAATTCCAACACTCATAAATATAATCCAATATTTCTATCCTCAACCATCAGCAACATACTCCATTTAAATAAATCCAGTTTACGTGTGGTTTATTTCACATCGTCCCATTTTTGCCATTGTGACAATATTATCACAGAATGTTTTCAGAATCGTATTGATTTGCAACAAATTCATCAAAAACACGATACAGTTTGAGCAAAACCCGTCAGTCAGTCACGTAAGGCCGCAATCGTTCTATACCGGATAAAAGTTGCCCTGTAACGGGACTGACAGCGTCTCTCGGATTTTTACATCTGAGTTTTCTAATGGCACACCCACAGTTTTATATTATCACTCAATCCAGGTGCAATATCGGATCCGTGTCGAGTGCGATATCATGGAATCAGCTGACGGTGGTGAGAGAGAGAGGAATTGGGAGGTGGGGCAAGGTGAAAGGTTGCGTATTTTCGACCACTCTTTTCGGTACAATTGCTTGAAGCTAGCTGCATTTGGCCTGGCAAAGGTCAGGATAAAAAGTGAGAAACAGTCGGACAGCAAGGCAATTTATAGGCATTTCTTGCACCTTTTTTTTTTTTGGCTGATTTCTGGCTTGGACGGATGTCTTGGCACCTGTCGCAAGCCGCAGGACCTCACAATTGGCCCAATCATTGACGTGTGATCATGCGGTAGCAATGTAGCAAGCCAGCCCAGTCCACTGGAAAAAACTCTTTCTTTTATCTTCGCTCACTATCTCTCCACTGTATCTGCCCAGGTATGCTGATACCACTACAACGATGATCCTAGGGATCAATCATTATCACAATACTGGAATTCCAGCAGTCAATTTTGTTGGCACTAGGGATCAGTCAGTTATTAGACACAGGTGAATGACTGCATGCTGGGGGCCTTGCCGACAAATTTGTGGTTTGCACTATGGCCTTGATTCTTTTTTTCCTATAGGAAAGTCAGATTCTATCATAATGGGCATTTTATATTAACAAGAAAATCTGGATTCTGATGATTTGATCTACAACATGTACAACTACGGTTCACGATAATTCATTCAAATTCAGGTAATAGATCCAAGTCTCAGGTAAGTAAGAGTGCTCATTATTCCCTGAAAACCACAAAAGGACATCAAAATTTCAGTCTCCAATCTACATGTACATTCTAACCATGAATCTTTTTCTCTAATACTAGTATTTCATTTAAAAACTTTGAAATATGTATGGAAACTAGAGTACACACCAAATTATCCATAGATAAAATGGTACCTCTACAGCTAGAGCTAGATTCAGTTCAAACATGTGGTTGTCGTGGGTTTCTGGCGACCTTGGCAGGCCATTTCCTTGCGGTACCAACAACAGTTATTTCCGTAGGGACACCTTTTGTTGTCATCTCTCCCCTATCACATTATAACGGTCTGGTCTCAGGTCGGTCGTAGACACTTGCTACACAGTCAAGCGTATGCTTTTGGCTCTTTGCCAAGTTTTGTGACAACAACTCGGGGCCATCACATTGCAGAAAGAATGGGAGTAAGGGGTGGGGGGGGGGGGGGGGGTTCATGCATATTGAGGAACTGAGCGGAACAAGCTACAGGCCTTTCACGCTAATTACAGTTTTCAACGTCTGTCGTCCAACGTCTGCGGGCCTAAAACAAGTCCAATTTTATTATTGTCGATCACCCGCTAAAAATATAAACTGGAACAGTGGTGATAAACTCGGCAGATTTTTGGCGTTGTGTATGAGCCTGGCAGAGTACGAAGCATGTGTCAGGGGATGATATTCTGTGTGCACTGAAACCCTACACCAGGCCTCAGGAAATATTTGGCATTCCAGTGCGGTTTGCTTACGGAACTTCTGTAATGAAACCCTCCCCAACGTCAGATCACTCTAAAGTTTTATCTTATAACCCCCCCCCCCCCCCTCTCCCCATCCCAAAGTGAATTCACTACAAAATAAGGATAAACAGTATACTGTAGTGTAATCCACAGATGATGTTGTGTCAATGAATGTGTTATTAGTATACTGCACATGAACATTTGATTCTGCAAGTTCCAAAGTACATGCACAATTTAGTATGGTTATAATTTGGTGCAGATTACCATTGTACTGTTCATTATATTGTGTTCTCAATGGGACAAGGAAGCATGATTTTTTTTTTCATTTAAAATGTTGTGTTAATATTCTGTGTTATTGTCATGATTAGGGCCCATGTTTGACATTTCTTCAAATTTCCTGTCAAATCTTGCACCATAAATTTGGTTGCCTACCTAGAACATATCAGCACTATTCACTATTATTGGCACATTCCTGCCAAGTTGTTGAACTAAATTGGGGTTAAAAGATCATCTAGAAAGTAAATTTACTTATTTGTATGATTGCTAGAAACATTATTAAGCAGCAATGCCTATGAATATCAAAGAATTGTGAGAATGCAGTCTGGCCTATGCCTAACCAGCCAGGTTCTACCCCTGTTCCTGGGCCAATGAGTACAATGATAGAAGTCCTGAGTCAATACGTCCAAGCTTCCGAGGCAACAGGTGCAGTACATTGTATATGGACCCGACACAAGTATATTTAGGTGCAGACTTTTTCTGGGAACGAGGTGTAGTCATAATTTGAGTTATCAGTCATGAATGCAAAAGATGTCAAGCATTAAATAGTGATCATGTCTGATCATGGAACAGACAAAATGTCTTCAGATAGGTGAATGTGAATTGTTGTTTTTGTGAATGTATTGAGGACAGGCCTGTGTTTAGGCCCCATGGATGTATTTTTCATCAATATTTTTCAAAGTACACAGCATACAAATGTCTACTATTGGTATTCCATTTCATGTACATTTAAGACAATAAATCTGTCTGTATCTGGGACCAGAAGTTTTTGCATTTCCCATTAGGTATCTTTGGTAAAACTCGTCACATAGGTTATATCCTTATAACATGTATAATATTATGTAGCATGTTTGTAATAAAACTAAACTAATGTTTATAAATATGTATGTATATCCAGGATATGAAAGAATAAAATACAAAATTTATTCTTTGCAATGACAACATCACCATATTTATATCATTGTACTCACCATGAAAAGCTGACATTAGATCAACCATGTCCTGTGACTTCTGTCATATACATCCTGAAAGTTCGATTTCCTGACTTTCCCATATGCAATCTATATCTTGCAAACCCGG
Source organism: Terebella lapidaria (assembly GCA_949152475.1). NCBI lineage: Eukaryota > Metazoa > Annelida > Polychaeta > Terebellida > Terebellidae > Terebella > Terebella lapidaria. Next base: position 32,993,699 of record OX424564.1, on the reverse strand, counting down.
TAAACTTACCACAGAGCTCTCCACACTCATGAGTCTTGTCTTCCCTGGAAACTTACCACACACTCGTAACAGAACTCGCTAACATAAGTCTACACTTACCGTAGTAGTCGCCCTGTGGACTGGACTCCATCTGTCGCTCCAGCTCCTGTGTCAAGGCCTCGAGTTTGCGTTCGGTCTCGGACGGCCCCTTCCCGGGAGGCGAGGTCACTTGTACGCTGAGCGGCGAACGGACATTTGACAGGTTCGACCGTGATGACGAAGGCGTGCTGAGGTTGGACGTTGTTGTCGACCCGGCATCCGGATTCACAATGAAGGTGTTTTCGCTGCCTTCAGGACTGGCGGCGGTTGCAGACTTGTAGGCTGGTACGGCATAGTTGGTGACGTGACTCGATGTCGTGATGTGCGGACCATGATAAGGCGGAGGTTCCTTGACTTTCGTCTCTGACGACACTGATGACACTGACGTGGTCGAGCCTTTTTTGCCGAGCGATCCTGAAACGCGCATTTCGTTCTCCAGTTGTTGTGTGAGGGCCGCAAGCTTTTTCTCGGCTTCCGTGGGTCCGGTTTGTTTCGGCGGGACAACATCGTAGTGAAGCCCAGGAAGTTTGGGCATGGATGACCCGACTTCTATTTTAGGAAGTGGCGGCGTTTGCGCTGCGCCAACGTCCACGGAAATCGATGATGTCTGCTTGTGGTGACTCTGGCTGCCTGGGGACGATTGGTTGGAGGGTGGAGGTGAATTGGACACGAGGATTGCACTGGGACTCCCTCCATGACCTGGTCCAATCTGCACCTGGAAGCTGGGACTCCCTGCATGGCGTCTCTGGGCTTGTCCAAGGTGAATCGCAGCTTGGGCTCGCATGCGGGCATCATACGGCGGCGGCGGGGCGGACTCGTTGAAGCGATTAAAGAGACTTTGGGAGGGACGAATGCCAATGTGGTGGGTGGGCGGATGTGACCCATCTTGTGTCGTGATGTGCTCTACGGTTATCCTCTGTGTGTGGTGTGGCCCAATGTTGATGTGTCGCTCTACGCTAGCTCGAGGACTTGGGTACCTATCATAGACGAGGTTAGCGATACTGGAGATACTTGTACGAGGACTTGAATGTCGGGAGTCGAGGGAGACCGCACTGATGCTGGAGCGAGGAGAGGCCATGTTTGAGTGTGGGCTGGCATGTCGCTGGTGGATATCATAGGGAAGAGGAGGCTGGGACATCACGAGACTTGAACGTGGGCTTGAACCCTTAGAGTCATAGCTTCCGAGACTTGATCTTGGACTTGAAAAGTTTGAGCCACCACCTCCGGCCTTCTTGGACGCTTGTATCATTTGATGTTGGAATAGCTGACTTGTCACCGTTGTCGGATCAGGCCTTTGATTCACATTGTTCTGGTAATTTGGCACCGCAACTGTGATGCTATTAGATTGCTGACTATTTCCGTCATTAAGTGAATGTGCCATGCTCCCAGCTGGACTCAACTCTCGCATGTCTTGTTTTATTCCGGCATTAGTAACATGGGCTCCCTGCCTGTTCATCTCCAAACTAACACCTCCGCGGGAGATGCGAATGTTGACTGGCCGCCCAGTTGGTGGAGTCCCGGGCGTCTGGGAACGATGATCCGTTGGAACGCGACTCATCCTTGCTGGATACAGAGGCAGTCTATCTTCCTAAACGGGCATCCGAAAAACATCTACCTGGCACGAAGATTACTAGTGAGGCGGCAGTTGCTCCCTCCCTTCACAGGTTTGGCAAGCTGCAAACAGAAAATGGAATGGAGAGTCATCAATCTTGTTTTCAAACATCCCCCCTCCTCACCTTCCAAGTACGGAATGAAGCCAGTCAAATCACAGACTGGTTTCTGGCCGGCAAACAATCTTATTGTGGAATTCCAAAGCTCATACGCTCAACTGGCACAGTTTCCATGCAGATTACGTCAAAACGAGTGAGCAGCATTTGAGCTGCGAACAAGACCCAACCATTTGTTATGTCATCACAAGCTCTTACAAGGGCAGAGGGACTCGGAGTTTACGAGGCGCTGAGCATAGTTTAATACTGGCGTGAGAGACGGGAGACTCTATGTTATTGCTGCACATACGGACTGACAGAGGAATGCATCAGCTTGCCAGGAATTCTATTACGGGAAACCACACTCAGACATATACAATACTGAAATGGATAACAATAATGGGAATATGAAGCACCTTTAGTGACATAATATGCCACCGAGACAGAGGTTAAGTCATACATAAATATAATTTCAGATAAAGTACACCTGCAATTTTACTAATGCTTCGTGATAGTATTTGCAAAAAGGATATGACTCATAAATGACTCAGAATTTGTGGCTTGCAGCAGAACTCTGCACAAGAAAACCTACAGAGCTGAAGTGTGCCACTTGTGAGCATGATGAGAGACATATGGAAGACAGTGTGCCATACTGTGGGATATTTACGTGACCAAACTTTGCGGAGCAAGTATGAAAACCACAGATAATGTTCAAGTGTACTGGTACTTGAAATGTACTAATGTGTTACTTGATGGATATTACGCTGATGAGTGATGGCTGAAGCACTTGGGATTTTAATGTTCATGCAAAAATATCTTGTGACCAAACAATATAATTTGTGGAGTTCAATATAGATAATTTTTGCTGTTGGGAACAAGATGAATGTAACACCATACTCAGCTAATTGTCCTTCAATTACCACGTTTTGGCTATTCAGAGACTGGACGGTGTCCGCAAATAGATGGAAAGATCAGATCGGCAAAATTACATGTTTTGCAACTTAATATACACTCGCTGACTAGGTATTTACCTTTCAGAATTGACCAGTCCCAAATCCAGTTTGTCCGAGTCTCTTTACGTCATTTCCGACGTATTCTGCAAAACGTTAATATTGACCAAAGAGAAGTTTTCTGACGTATTTTGTGAAACTTGGACAACTTTTGGGGGCATTTGGAATAGGTCAATTATTTTTCTATAATCAGAATTTACAAAAGTTTGAGGTTACAAAACATGTTTCTTTAATGAGGAAAAGCATGAAGTCTATATTGTTCAGGAACAATTTTATGGTTTAATAGCTGGTCTTTTGTATTTCTGCTATTAGCTAGTCTAAGCATGGATATGTGTCATGGTAATTAATGTTCCAAGATGGTGTTGACAGCAAAGTTAGCCCAGGTCTTTTAATCGCGTATCTTCATCAGGGAATTGGTAAGTGTTCAGCCGTTTCCAGTAAAGCACGCCACGACGCTTTGTGAGCAATTTGCTGGATTGTGCCTGCACTTTTCAAACTTGCCGAAATGTTCTCAAGACTCGAATGAACCAAAGAAATTTTGGTGAAGGATAATTCAGATAGGCGATATCGTGATATAGTCCCCGCCGGGGACTATTTCCCATACACTTTTTTTTATGTAATTCTCCTTTGTTTTCAGTCCCGCCGGTGACTATTTGCCAAACACTTCTTGTTTATGCAGTTTTCTTTCTTTTTTTCATGACAATAACTTCAAGTCCATTTACCAACCGCAAATTGCGTTTACGATCATTTACGTCCCCTGTAGGCCTAATATGGCAGATTTGTACCTAAACACCGACTCTAAAAATATACGTAGTTCATTTATAACCAATATATTTATACATGCTGCTTATTCCGTTTGATTTCTTTACGGAATAAAGCGCACAATATATTGATATATTGATTTCATGCAATTCATTTATATACACCAATATATGTAAACTTGCTGCTTATTCCGTTTGATTTTTTTACGGAATAAAGTACAATATATATATGCGTCGCCCTTTTCAGCTTCTAAAGTGGGCTTAGCCCCTTATATATACTCGTGATATAGTCCCCGCAAAACTGTAATACCTACGATATACATAGTGTGGAAACAGTCCCCGGGGATTATTTCCACAGCCCTTCAAATTACACACACGACCAATCCGACGTAGATATTCCCCCCAAAAAAACATCTCCCCATTTTTTACTCTAACCCCATCATATCCCTCGCCCTCTTCAGCTTCTAAAGTGGAGTTAGCCCCTTATATATACTCGTGATATAGTCCCCGCAAAACTGTAATACCTACGATATACATAGTGTGGAAACAGTCCCCGGGGATTATTTCCACAGCCCTTCAAATTACACACCCGACCAATCCGACGTAGATATTCCCCCCAAAAAAACATCTCCCCATTTTTTTACTCTGACCCCATCATATCCGTCGCCCTCTTCAGCTTCTAAAGTGGAGTTATCCCCTTATATATACTCGTGATATAGTCCCCGCAATACTGTAATACCTACGATATACATAGTGTGGAAACAGTCCCCGGGGATTATTTCCACAGCCCTTCAAATTACACACACAACCAATCCGACGTAGATATTCCCCCAAAAAAAACATCTCCCCATTTTTTTACTCTGACCCCATCATATCCGTCGCCCTCTTCAGCTTCTAAAGTGGAGTTAGCCCCTTATATATACTCGTGATATAGTCCCCGCAACACTGTAATACCTACGATATACATAGTGTGAAAACAGTCCCCGGGGACTATTTCCACAGCCCTTCAAATTACACACACGACCAGTCCGACGTAGATATCCCCCCAAAAAAACATCTCCCCATTTTTTTACTCTAACCCCATCATATCCGTCGCCCTCTTCAGCTTCTAAAGTGGAGTTAGCCCCTTATATATACTCGTGATATAGTCCCCGCAAAACTGTAATACCTACAATATACATAGTGTGGAAACAGTCCCCGGGGATTATTTCCACAGCCCTTCAAATTACACACCCGACCAATCCGACGTAGATATTCCCCCCCAAAAAACATCTCCCCATTTTTTTACTCTGACCCCATCATATCCGTCGCCCTCTTCAGCTTCTAAAGTGGAGTTAGCCCCTTATATATACTCGTGATATAGTCCCCGCAATACTGTGATACCTATAATATACATAGTGTGGAAACAGTCCCCGGGGATTATTTCCACAGCCCTTCAAATTACACACCCGACCAATCCGACGTAGATATTCCCCCCAAAAAAACATCTCCCCATTTTTTTACTCTGACCCCATCATATCCGTCGCCCTCTTCAGCTTCTAAAGTGGAGTTAGCCCCTTATATATACTCGTGATATAGTCCCCGCAAAACTGTAATACCTACAATATACATAGTGTGGAAACAGTCCCCGGGGATTATTTCCACAGCCCTTCAAATTACACACCCGACCAATCCGACGTAGATATTCCCCCCAAAAAAACATCTCCCCATTTTTTACTCTGACCCCATCATATCCGTCGCCCTCTTCAGCTTCTAAAGTGGAGTTAGCCCCTTATATATACTCGTGATATAGTCCCCACAATACTGTGATACCTATAATATACATAGTGTGGAAACAGTCCCCGGGGATTATTTCCACAGCCCTTCAAATTACACACCCGACCAATCCGACGTAGATATTCCCCCCAAAAAAACATCTCCCCATTTTTTTACTCTGACCCCATCATATCCGTCGCCCTCTTCAGCTTCTAAAGTGGAGTTAGCCCCTTATATATACTCGTGATATAGTCCCCGCAAAACTGTAATACCTACAATATACATAGTGTGGAAACAGTCCCCGGGGATTATTTCCACAGCCCTTCAAATTACACACCCGACCAATCCGACGTAGATATTCCCCCCAAAAAAACATCTCCCCATTTTTTTACTCTGACCCCATCATATCCGTCGCCCTCTTCAGCTTCTAAAGTGGAGTTAGCCCCTTATATATACTCGTGATATAGTCCCCGCACTAAGGTTAAAAGTGTTGTATATGTATTGACCGGGGACTATTTCACGAGTATATATAGGGCCGACAACATTATTGACGTCGGTGTTTTCTCATGTTCTCATAATCACTTCCGGGACATTTTGGGAAAACGAAAACAAAAAAGGCACACAAAAACAACGTTTCTGTCAGTTACAAATACCCCTCCCCGCTGGGGATTATATCACGATTATGCCATTCAGATATACCTATAAGATATTGCCCATATTACATGAAAAAGTAATGAAATTACTCATATTCTGTATAGTTAGGTTTTAAAGTTGCTAAAATAGCAAACTGATTTCGTTTGCTGGGAGGATCAGCTTTCAAGATGCATGGAACTTCCGTCTCTCGGACCTCTGGTCCTCGGCGTCCAGAGACTAATACTACACTACATCAGTATATGTCCAATGAAAAGGAATCAGGTCATGAATCCGTGTTCAGCAAATGGCATCGAAATAGATCCAGTGCATGCACACAAGAATACTAGCAGTACTAGCAGGCTAGCAGCAGCCTGGATATCCTACATGGGTACAAGAACACCTGGAGTAGATCTACATCTGGATTTCAGAGTTGTCAATAGGACAACAATGAATAACGGAATGCTCCCTGTCTTGGTGAAATCACAGCAAGAAACAAAAGCTCAGATTTCATGACTTGTCGAGTATTAAAAGTGATATTCCACCTCTCCAAATCACCTATATATCCAGACGATGTCAGGTACTGAATCCACCGTACATATAATGACTAGGTTGTATCACGATATCCAATATAAATCAGGATTTGTTAACGAAAACAGAGGTTTTGTATCACGTTTGACATGTCAATGTTGTCGAAAGTTTCGATCCAGTGAGTGATTTGGTCAACGCGTATGAATACAATTTCATGTTTCTGCTGAGTTCGGCGAGACATTGCGTGAAACTTCCGAACACATAAAGGCACACAGAAACCTTTTAAAACACATTATTCTAACGACATTAGAGTTATATTGACTTATTCATGAATAACACTTTCACGGACCAGTTTATATTTCAGAACTATTTTCTTTGTTCTGACTCACTTGCGGAGTAACACGGATATCCGACTGCAAAACAAGAAGAGTTTCTGAGAAAAGCCAGATGCAGTCAACATGGTCAAGCATTTATATATAATATTTCAGCAGTGTTCATTGGGACATTGAATACGAGATATATGTTATTCTCAGTCTTTTCTAAAAGAGCAGTAAAATACCACTCAATAGGCCCACTACTCTCTAGTCTTTAGATGTAAAATACTAGATGTTGTATCAGTTTAATATTATTGAGTGGGTATACCTGCAGTGTTCATACATGTAAGTAATATCAGTATTACACCAGCAGTATATATACATATTTTCTTTAATGTATCTGTTACATTTCTTTATGTTACTATATTGAATTGGTATCCACACAGTATTATGTTGTTACTCATTGTATTTGTTTACTTTTATTTGTTATTTTGTCAACGGGGGTTTGCGTTATAAGCTTTAAAGTACTAGTATAGTGAAAATATGATGTGAATTTATATGAAAGATCTCATTGAGCTGAGCAAAATGGTTTTTACGGCATGCAAATATCACAATCCGTTCAAAAGTTATAGCACTTTAAAGACTGAAATCGGCAAATTTGCTTTTTCAAAACAATTTAGCTAATTAGTATGCAAATGAGATATTCATGACGTCATCGGGGGAAGTTATTTTAATTAGGTACTTTGATTTGTATTTTTCATTCATTTAATGTTATGATTATTCATCAAAACTTATTATATACAGATTTTAAGATGAATAATCAGTGTTTTCACTTTTTCTGTTGTTGTCAGGGTAACCAGTGACCTGGTATGGCCCATAGCAACCATGGTTGCTAGGGCCAGAAACCCACTTGGAACAGAGTATGCACAAATAAAAATGGTGCCAACTTGAGATCTATAATAATTTATTTCATAAATAATCGACAGAAAGTCTGTGGATAGACTGACTTGGCAGTTAATGGCCATGGCAACCATGGGTAACTACGGCTATAGGGAACGACTGGTAACCATAGCAACAGTACAGTTTGTGCGGATATTGACTATGTATGGTACATATGTAACACAGACATATGTGGTGAGTATGAGTGCTTTATGATGAATGAATGTCATAGTGCAACCAAGGGGTAAGTTCTTATAGTATCATAATGTAAACATGAAACTCCCTACTGACCAGCCTGATCAACTGGACAGCCTCATTTTGGGGATTTGAGTCAGGTGACTAAAGGTAATTTTTCACCAGTAGCCATTTTCAAATAAGTTGTTGGTGGACACGCATCGAACACCATACTGTTTAGTTGGAGTCAGCTTTGTTCCCAAACAAGGTGAGTGTACTTTACTAACAATTTCCCTCCAATATCCCTGGATGGTACAATATGAGTCACTCTGATGACAATTTTTTAATTTGGATACCTCAGGGTGGGAATTGTCTTTGTTCTTCAGTGGTATAAAGATAACTTGGAAATAATATTGTTATTATGTTATCTCTGGTTAAATGGTTCACAAAATGTATATACTTCATGATTTCTGCTTGTGTATACTTACCTGTTCTGTTCAAGTTAAAACTTAGTAACTTTGGTGTAGTGTTGTGCCTTGATTCAAATGTGGTATTTCACGATTTAATCGCTATTATTTATTGGTTTGGTTCAGGAGCTGCTGAGAGCTGTCACTCCATACATACCAGCTAGGTATTTGCCCCTATCAAACAATAGGGTAAGTGATAGATTAAGGGCTTAGAAGTTAGATTTAGAGGTAGTGTACTGCTAGGTGTATCTGTTAGTATTCTGTGTAAATATGTTATATTATCCAATGCATTAAAAGGTTGTGGGATAATCAGTCTGGATATAATCCTATATATTCCCAGTTGTACATATTAGTGCTATATGCTATGTGATTGTACATAATATGTATTTGCAATATTTTAATATCAATTTATTGATTTCAGGGTCGGTTTGTGACCTTTTTAATAAACAATCAAACACAAGCCGCGTTGCTGCTACACACAAACACGACGTGACTTTACAATGGAGCCTCCAGCATAGACGTATTCCTGCCTCACTGAGCCGTGGTCAGCCGTGGTTTTGTCAACACTGTCTTGACTGAATACACCATCGACAGGACCTCGTCGCGCTCTGCTGCTTTATGGTTATACAGTGGACTGAACACTTTACTTGCGTTGGACCAGATCGTCGGTCAAGGTCGTCCCGTGTTGGTAAACATCACTCAGCTGATTTGTCACCACTGTCGGACGCAGGCCTACACGCAAAGATTGTCCACTGACTGGCAAGTGACCACAAATTGTTAATGGACTCTGATAAGGTTGCATGCATAGTACTTGCATGATTTAGTAAAACTTGCATGACTTAAACAAGTGCTTGCATATTTGGATTTTTGCTTTCACTGTTTGATTGATTGATTGATTAATTTGTGCTGATAGTTTGACTACATTCAGCAAATCATTGTTGATTAATTGGTGTTGATTGGTTGATATTTTTCAACAGCGAAATATTGTCTTCATTTGTATTGTATATATCTGATAAACATTTGATTTATTATATTCGATTTAATATATGTATATATAGTATTATATTGGTTTATCTTACAGTGTAATTTGTTAATTAAATTCAGTTCATTCAGAGAAAAAAAAAAAAAACTTGTATTAATTTACTTCATAGCCATACTGTAGTTGGTTACTTGGTAGTTAGTTTATAGTTTAGTAAGTTTGTAGTTTACTTACTTAGTAATTCACTTAGTTTATTTTGGTGGATCGACTTGTAAGTTAGTTTTCTGTCAAGTTGGTGGTATAATAATTTGTTCATATTTCAATAACAGTAAATATCTTTAGCATTTGTCTTAGATAGAAATATATTTAAGATAGTGTTTGGTATTTAAGTGTTGATAGTTAGTTAGTTAATTGTTTATTCAGACTAGTCACTTAGTCGTTCTTCCATTCTTGGGGAGGGAGAGAGTGATTGTTGTCATAGTGATTCAACAGTTGGTTCATTATCCCTTTCCTAAACTAACATCAGTCAAGATGACGGAACTTTCACGTGAGGAATCCAAGGATTTGGTAAAAGCTTTTCAAGGTTTGGGTGTGAAACCTGAGTTTGACACTCCTGCCGCTTTGGAGAAATGGATGCTAGATTACTTACAGGCACAAGGTAAGCTTCCATCAGCTCAGGCTGCTGAGACTGGTGGTGGTGGTGGCACGGCAGGTGCCGGCTCGGGTGCTTCGGTAGCTGCACCGAACCCTTCTCCTCAGGTGAGTCACACAGTAGTCACTCAGGATCCCAAGGTCTCGGTATTCTCAGGGGGTAAGTCAGATCAGATCTCCTATGACTCCTGGAAGTATGAGGTAAACACTTTGATGCAGGATGGCAAGCACTCTCAGGAGACTTTGAACGTCGCTGTCCGCAAGTCACTCCGTGGAGACGCGGGGAACATCGCTCGTCGACTAGGCGTGGAAGCAACTTTGCAAGATATTCTCAACAAATTGGATGGAATCTATGGAACTGTGGAACCAAGTGAGACTATTTTGGTTCAGTTCTACAGTGCAACTCAAGGCGAGACTGAAACAACAGCAGCATGGGGTTGTCGCCTTGAAGATATCTTGTCCCGAGTTCAGCAAGATGATCAGATCACTGGAGCAGAACGCAATCGAACGCTACGTTCTAGATTTTGGCATGGTCTGCGCAAGGAACTCCGGGATCAGTCGAGACACAAGTTTGATACAATCCAAGATTTTGATGAACTACTTGTGGAAGTTCGACGTATAGAACTTGAGGAAGCGACTGCACCAGCCGCGCAACACTCAAAGGACTCACAGGTGAAGAAGTCAGGACAAGCTAAAATGGCCGCTACAGCCAAGCCAAAACCTTCAGATGATCTCACTGAGTTGAAGAGCATGATGAAGTCCTTGGCAGATAAAGTGGATACTTTACAGCAGAAAGTGGACACTAGGGAGCAAAAGAGGAGACAAGGTGGCCAGTCTGACGGCCAGCACACAGGTCCGAAACCCTACAAGGAGTTCAAGTGCTTTAGATGTGGACAACTTGGTCATCTCAAGCGCGGATGTCGGGTAAGACTAGGTAGGAACCAGGATCAAGATTTAAACGGGACACCGCCTGCTTCCAAGGGGTCGGAGTAGGTAACAGGTCCTGTCAGGCCCCTAATCTTGAGTCCGTAATTGGTAGTGTGAATGAAGCGTCAATATCTCTTGAGGGTAATTTGTGTCTTGCTCTACTAGATACCGGATCCACTGTATCCACGATTTGTGAGGGATTTTACAGGAAGTATTTGAGCCATCAACCCCTGCAGGAAATCAGTACAGTTCTGGACATAGAAGCAGCTGGTGGTCATCGATTACCATACAGTGGAATCGTGGAAACTCAAGTTGAAGTTTTCAATATCTGTAGTCCAAGAACCTGCATGTTTCTCATCGTCCCGGACACGCAGTTTGGTGAGCGAGTTCCAGTTATCCTTGGTACCAATGTGCTGACAGAGATGCTCAACTCTGTAAAGGAAAAACATGGTGTGCAGTTCCAGCAAAAGTCATTTCTTCCTGAAGCCTGGAGTTTGACGTTTCGATGTTTGTGTATGCAAACCAAGCTGATCAGGAAGCATGATGGTCGCTTGGGAGTCATTAAGTGTGCCAACGTCAAGAAACAAGTGTTAGAAAGCAACAAATTTATGGTCCTTGACGGATTTTTGGATCACCGGTTTCCGGTACTGTATCCTAGTTGTTCGGCTATGATTCAGCCTCTGGAGACACTCGACTCAGACATTGAGATAGTCCCAACTTACATTAGGTACACTCCAGACACACGGAAGGTTAGTGTGTGCATAGCCAACACCTCAGGAAGTACAATGGTAATCCAACCCCACGAGGCATTTTGCCAAATGCAGGTATGCGATGTGGTTGATGATGATGAACTTCATTGCGATACCAAGGAATTATCTGAAACTCCTGCTCCAACACATCTGGATGCTGTTCACATTGCCACTGAGCATCTTTCCGAAGGTCAATTGGAAGCAGCTCATAGGTTTGTCCGAGAATGGCAGGATATCTTCTCTAAAGGCAGCACAGATATTGGGTTCACAAACTTGGTAAAGCACAAAATCAACTTGACAAATGATGTACCGTTCAAGCAGCGTCATCGACATATACCGGTGGGTATGTACAATGAGGTGAAGAGCCATCTCCAAGAACTTCTGGATGCTGGTGTTATACGTAAATCACACAGTCCGTGGGCTTCCAACATTGTGTTGTGCAGGAAAAAAGATAAGTCTCTTCGAATGTGTGTCGATTACAGGCAACTAAATGCAAGAACAGTGCGAGATTGTTATGCATTGCCAAGGGTGGATGAGATCCTTGATGGATTAGCAGGATCTAAATACTTCAGCGTATTAGACATGAAGAGCGGCTACCACCAGATTGGCATCTATGAACCACACAAAGTCAGAACCGCCTTCACAGTGGGACCCTTAGGGTTCTTTGAGTATGAACGCCTACCTTTTGGACTATCCACAGCGCCGGCAACCTACCAACGTCTAATGGCTGAATGTATGGGTGAGCTGAATCATCATATTTGCCATATATTCCTCGATGATGTTATCGTATTTTCCCAAGATTTCGACCAACATCTCGAACGTCTGGGTAAGGTATTTCAGAGGATACAGGAGGCAGGGTTAAAACTTTCTGCAAAGAAGTGTCATCTCTTTCAGGACAAGGTACGGTATGTTGGACACGTAGTATCGGCAGCAGGCATAGAAGCAGACCCAGAAAGGGTAGACAAAATAGCCTCTTGGCCAGTCCCCACTACGGTGGATGAGTTACGCACTTTCCTCGGGTTTACCGGATATTATCGCCGTTTTGTGCAAAACTATGCCAAGCTGGCCCGACCTCTCAATGACCTGTTGATTGGGAAACTACCTAAACGTAAGGTTAGACAGTCCAAGGATACATCGGGATCAAATCTTTCTTGGGGTTCCAGGGAACAGCAGGCATTTGAGCAGCTGAAAGAAAAACTTATCTCACCGCCCATCTTGTGTCATCCTGATCACAGCCAGCCATTCATCGTTCACACAGATGCTTGTTCTGATGGCTTAGGTGCTGTCCTTTATCAGGAGTTTGACGGGATTGAGCGTGTAGTGGCATACGCCAGCAGAGGGCTGTCAAAATCTGAACGTCATTATTCCGCCTACAAGCTGGAATTTCTAGCCTTAAAGTGGGCCATCACACAGAAGTTCAGCGACTATTTATTGGGCAGTAAGTTCGTAGTATATACCGACAATAACCCTCTAACGTATATTTTGACCAGCGCCAAGCTTGATGCCACAGGTCACAGGTGGGTAGCAGCTCTTTCAGCATATGATTTTTGCATCCGATATCGACCAGGCAAGCGGAACGGGGATGCAGATGCCCTCTCACGATTACCAGGGATTTCAGACCATGGCGTTTACAAGGAGGTAACTACTGACATGCTGGATACTATATGTCAGAGTGCACAGGTCGACCACTGCTACGTGGATTCTGTTTGTTTGTCTGCCAACCCTCCGCTACCTGATGATCAATATTCCTTTGATGTTGTGATCCAAACCCGAGATTGGCGTCGGCGTCAACAGGAAGATCCGATAATTGGACCTTTCCTCCGCCTAGTCACCAAGAAGGAGAAGGCCAATCCGGACAACATTACTACAGCAGAAGGTAAAACATACCTCAAAGAGTTTGATCATCTGTGTATCAAGAGGGGAGTTCTGTACCGAGCAGTCACTGACGGTTCTGACACCACTTATCAATTGGTCCTACCAACCGCTTTCCGCAAGGAGGCACTAATGCGAGCTCATGATGACAACGGTCACTTCAGCAAGGATAGAGTCCTACAGATTCTCCGGGACCGCTTTTATTGGCCTAAGATGAATGCTGATGTAGATGCCTGGATTGCGAACTGTGAGCGTTGTTTGATGCGTAAAAAGACACCTGGAGTCGCACCATTGGTGAGTATCCATACAAGTCAGCCACTGGAAATAGTGTGTATGGATTTTCTCTCTCTAGAGTCGGCAAAAGGTGGATTCCAACACATCTTGGTGATGACTGATCATTACACACGCTATGCAGTTGCTGTGCCTACAAAGAATCAAACGGCCAAAACTACAGCACAAGTGTTCTACAATGAGTTCATCTCACACTACGGCATTCCAATGCGGATCCATTCTGACCAAGGGACCAACTTTGTGAGCAAAATGATTGCGGAGCTCTGCGAGTTAACTGGAATTGATCAGTCTAACACCACAAGTTATCATCCGATAGGTAATGGAGCATGTGAGCGTATGAACAGAACACTGCTGGGAATGTTAGGAACACTAGAACCCAAGGACAAGCTCGACTGGAAATCACATGTGAATCCTCTCATACATGCGTATAACTGTACTAAACATGAGTCCACAGGATACAGCCCATACTTTTTGATGTTTGGGAGGCAACCCAGGTTGGCGTTGGACATCGCTTTTGGACTCGTCACGGACTCACATGATACATCTTACCATGGATATGTAGAGGAATTACGCCAGCGACTTGAGGAAGCATACCGGTTGGCTTCAGAAGCAAGTATCAAGGCCAAGAAACGTCAGAAGAAGGGGTATGACCGGAAGGTAAGAGGTACTGCAGTGCAGCGGGGAGACCGGGTGTTGGTTAAGATTGTTTCTTACGACGGGAAGCACAAGATCGCTGACAGGTGGGAACCGGAGCCATACACTGTGTTGTCCCAGGAAAATGAGGATATACCAGTCTATGTTGTGAAAAGGGAAGATGGGGAAGGTCCTGAGAGAACACTTCACAGGAATTTACTCCTTCCAATAGGGCACCTTCCGCTTGACATCCCATCTTGTCAGCAAGGCCAACAGGACACTGCAACATCTGAACAAGATACAACGGTACCACAGGTAAATGATGCCCAGTTGACTGATACAGAGTCGGAGGTGGATATCTCTGTACAGGATATCACTCACAACACACCGAACGTTCAGGATAACTTAGGTGCTGAGAAACAAGTACAACCCCGAGATGGAACCCTTCGGCCGGATTCTTCAGAGGGGAAGGAGGAAGTGGGGTTGAAAGACTCCCTCATGGAGGATGAAAATGAAGCCGAAGATGAAGAGGAAGTGGGGTTGAAAGACTCCCTCATGGAGGATGAAAATGAAGCCGAAGATGAAGACAATGGCCAACTAAGCGACAATGAAGTTGAAGCTGAAGATGAAACCAGTGAAGAAGCTGGGGATGAAGAGCCGTCAACCTTAGCTGTAGCGCCCAGACCAACACCGCCACCACGACGTTCACAGAGGAATAGAAAGCCGCCAGCATGGATTTCTTCTGGGGAATTTGTCACCAAGTCTCAAGTGCCTAAGGCGCCGAGTACACCACAGCATGAGTGGATGCTGAAGGCACAATTCCTCAGGGACCTTGCGTCTGATCATCACTTCCCCATATCTCCGGATACAGTATGTAAGGCAATACTAGATGTGGTAGTCAACAAGTAAGGTGAGTGGGAGCCAAGTCTGAAATTAAATGCCCAGAGGTCATTTTTCCCGCGGGGGGAAAATGTAACACAGACATATGTGGTGAGTATGAGTGCTTTATGATGAATGAATGTCATAGTGCAACCAAGGGGTAAGTTCTTATAGTATCATAATGTAAACATGAAACTCCCTACTGACCAGCCTGATCAACTGGACAGCCTCATTTTGGGGATTTGAGTCAGGTGACTAAAGGTAATTTTTCACCAGTAGCCATTTTCAAATAAGTTGTTGGTGGACACGCATCGAACACCATACTGTTTAGTTGGAGTCAGCTTTGTTCCCAAACAAGGTGAGTGTACTTTACTAACAATTTCCCTCCAATATCCCTGGATGGTACAATATGAGTCACTCTGATGACAATTTTTTAATTTGGATACCTCAGGGTGGGAATTGTCTTTGTTCTTCAGTGGTATAAAGATAACTTGGAAATAATATTGTTATTATGTTATCTCTGGTTAAATGGTTCACAAAATGTATATACTTCATGATTTCTGCTTGTGTATACTTACCTGTTCTGTTCAAGTTAAAACTTAGTAACTTTGGTGTAGTGTTGTGCCTTGATTCAAATGTGGTATTTCACGATTTAATCGCTATTATTTATTGGTTTGGTTCAGGAGCTGCTGAGAGCTGTCACTCCATACATACCAGCTAGGTATTTGCCCCTATCAAACAATAGGGTAAGTGATAGATTAAGGGCTTAGAAGTTAGATTTAGAGGTAGTGTACTGCTAGGTGTATCTGTTAGTATTCTGTGTAAATATGTTATATTATCCAATGCATTAAAAGGTTGTGGGATAATCAGTCTGGATATAATCCTATATATTCCCAGTTGTACATATTAGTGCTATATGCTATGTGATTGTACATAATATGTATTTGCAATATTTTAATATCAATTTATTGATTTCAGGGTCGGTTTGTGACCTTTTTAATAAACAATCAAACACAAGCCGCGTTGCTGCTACACACAAACACGACGTGACTTTACACATAATAATATGCACTAGTCAGATCGTCAGAACCTTCAATGAGAATCATTATATCATGGCTTGAAATATCCTAATTAAAATTTGTTCCCCTCGTGACGTCATGAATTCTCATTAGCATCTAATTTGCATATTAATGAGTTGCTAGAACTTTTCAAGTGGCTTTTGTAATGTAGTGCCGGAATGGCAGTTTCAAATGGCTGTAACTTTTGAACGGATAGAGATATTGATATACCGTAAAGACCATTTTGCTCAGATCAATGAGATCTTTCATATAACAAAACATCATATTTTCACTTTACTAGTACTTTAAGCTTCCAGCCTTCCCCTTTTCACCATTTGTATTTTGCCATTCTACTTAAATTGTTACATGTACTTTGATTGGTGGTGAAATAAACTATTTGAATTGAATTAAAAAAAAAAGTAAAATAGGTAGGCCTATACCCTGTAGATCTACAGGCTAATATTAATTTTGATACCGGTATATTGGTACTAGGCTTACAATTAGGTCTAGATAAATGAGATGCTGTAGAAATCCCACTATATAAATGGCTATTAAACATTTCTTAACAGTATATGCCATAATGCCAATCGATAAGCCTACAATCGGCCTAATCAAGTCGAAGTGAGCCCACTGGAACTAGGCCCACTCGAGGGCTGCAGGAGCCAAAGCGGCCCAGAGCCTGTTGTATGTGATATGTGGCAGTTTCTTGGGCTCCTCCTGTTCTAGATCCACCGATGATAGGCTACAGATGTACTAGTATAGTAAAGAAAATAATCCTTGATTTTAATATAGGCCTAATAATAGCATGTTTTCTTTACAAGAAAGTTGTTCTTTAGTGTGAGAAATGTCAAGAAATATTACTCAATTTGAGTTTAATATTCTTTATTTTCTTATGGAAGAAAATTTAAGTGTGGTAAGTATAGATCTTCATGCATGAACATTAATCATAATGTTTCATCATGATGGAGTCAACCATGCGCAGTGATCGAAATCCACCAGGCCAGCATTTGCTATCATAACGCTCATAAGAACAAATGCGTTACGATCCCAGCGTTAGACATCTGTGACGCAATTTTTAGAATCAATTACGATACAACGGATAGATAAATCTTACAAACTACGGTTTTGTCACATGCAGAAAATTATATCCGTTGGCATTAAAGGCATTTTGCACGTTTAACAAGTGTTACTGTTATTGACGCATTAGTGTACATATACAGTACTTAGGCCTACGCCTACCTAAAAATGTGTAAATATAATTACGTTTACCTCAAAATGTGTGAAATGATCATGGGCAATGGAAGATTTTACCCAAATGTGATGCTTGGATTCCTATGTGAAAATGAGAAGTTACAATGTATATACGATAGATAATTAGAATTGGGTTCAAGTGAGAACTAATGATCCAAACCCTGACTGAAAACAAATTCGTGACTGTGATTGGTCAATTATATAAAACCTGTATAGGTGATGCTATCTTCCATGTCATTCAAATGTCATGTCATTCCATGTCATTGTCATGCAAATTCTGGGTCCGCACACACTTTTGTGCATTTGCACGATTTTGTAGCAGTGCAATCTTTCGAAATCAACATGTTTGTGTAGAATAGCCTACACCCCAATGTTATTTCTGGTCCAAAATAACAATAATATTTTGAATCCTGATGGATGTAAGCAGGACCAAAATCCTCGAATATGCTCAGATTCTCGTGCTGTTTAACATTGGGTTAGATTGCCAACTTTTTCAAATTTTGCGATAGAAGTCTGAATTTGGTAGGAAATTGCCGTTTGGCTGCCAGATGGTGTGTGACAACTTGTAGAACGATAACATTTAGCATCGCGAAAATATCGTCTAAAACCAGTGTAAACAAATTAAAAATAGATATAGTAATCTTGAATGCTCAATCTTGGGGTTATATTATGGTAACATTATAATTTGCCATTAGTTATCAGATATGGGAAATCGCATTAGTTGCATATTGATCACATACTTAATCTCATATGACCTTTGGTGTTCAAATACAAGATTGCTCTGTATTATGAGGATATCCAGGATTTCATGTACCGTGCTTTAATTGTGATCTTTTATTCGCCTCGAAATTATACTACCCCCATCTTATGATGAGTAAGGTGGACACTGTGGAGAAAAAAAACAGTTGAAAATTATATACATGTACATGCACACGTGGAGCTTAGGATTGTATCAAAAGCATGTAGGAAATCGAGTGCGGTATATCGTTTAGTGACCTTGAACTAGACCTCAGGTACTTTGAGTGACCTCGACATTCTTGTTTTCTCAGCGGAGGTCTGATAATATTATATGTCATAATGTTCCAGTTTCATCACAATTCAGTGCAGACATGGGGATGATATCAGTTTAACGAAATAAAATTGTTCTAACTGAATACCACTATAACCGACATATTTGTTAAGCCAACACACCCACAACCCATTAAAAATACTGTCACCGGTCTATGTGAACATTTACATTGTACTTATAATCTTTGAACAATCTTTGTATGAAAATATGTCAATGGATCTGAACATTCATAGGCAATGTCAACCATGCGAGAATATTAACAGTGGGGGATCCAGGAAGGGAGCGGGGTGGGATTGGCTCACCCGGCCCCAGTCTCCCTCACCCCCCCCCCCCCCCCCCTCTCCCGAAAAAAAAAACAACGGTAACACGAGTATATACTGAGTGTGTCAGTATTTTCTAGGACATTTTTTGCAGTCAAAAAATGTATCCAGGTATAGGCCTACCTTAAAATGCTCTGAGAGGGTAAATTTTACGGCGCCCCCGAACTCCCAGACCGAATTTCCTGCCCCCCCCCCCCCCCCCCCCCCCGCCTTATCGCGGATTTCTGGATCCGCCCGACCAATGTCTGTCATAACGCTCATTCAAGTAATCATTTTGTCATTTACACAGACGAAATCTTACCTTCTTGTAATGTACTCATTTTTGTGCCTAAAACGCCTTGTAAAACGGTTTGCCTATAACACGGTGACCACGTACCTTGTACTGGAACCAATTAAAAATAAAATATATGCAGTTCTTAGACCCTGGATGGGTTCCAAACGAATGACTGCTTGTGTTTTAATGAGAGACCAAATGCATTAATAAATTTAAGGAATTTTGATATGTGTTTTTATTTTTTCAAAATCATTAGAAATTCCCTAGCATATCTCGAAAAGGGTCATTATATGCTTGTTAGTTTACCGGACCTGTGGTCCGATAACATATTGCCGTGGCGTTGCGTCCGGCGTCCGTCCGTCCGTCGTCGTAAAAAAAAATTTCGAGAAGGAGGTATTTTTTAGTTTTTTGATTTTCGATTTTTTTGAAAATGGCAGCCATTTTTGTCGAAAAACACTCAATTTTGGACTTTGACGGCCATTTTCTCAAAAACTGTCTGATCAGTTTTGAGATATTTATTTCAAAAGATTCCCCTCATGTACCATTGTGATGTGTATAAGTTTGGTTGCCCCTCAATTGCCGGTCTGCGTGTGGCGGCTATTTTGAATTTTTGACATTTCGACCGAAATTTTTTTGGACTTTCGGCAATTTTCGGCACTTTTTTCCTTCATGATGGGAGCTGCCAGGACTGTACTCATAGAAAGCTTGAAGATAGAGCTTAGATATTGGCACTTTCAAATAGGAAGTCATATATGGCGATTTGGGAGGTGACTTTGAATTTTACCTTTGATGACCTTGAAAGGTCAAAACAGCCATTTTTGGGTTTAAAAAAAGTCCAAATTTGCCTCTACAGATGAAATGCATGTAGATAGAGCTTAAGTTTGCATTACATGTATGAACATATAGGAAGTCATATATGGAACAACTAATGATGACCTTGAGTGCTAAATGTCTGGTTTGAAATCTATGGCCTAAGCTTCAACTTTTGCACATACAGGTTAGGATTATGTATAAGCCTATAAAAATCATGTATATATGGCACATCTTTTGGTTACCTTGAACTTGACCTTAAACGACCTTGAGGACAAATATCAAAATCTTAAATTGGCCTTTACAAAAAAAAATAATCGTTGGAAAAGCTTATATGTTTGTATTATGAACATATGGAGTCATATGCAGCATACCTAATGGAGACATTGAAATTCACAAAGATGACATCGACTGGTAAATCTCCGTCACATGTCACCTACAATGCTTAAATCCAAAATTGTCCGGTAACCTATCTTAACTCTTGGGCTAGTTTTTTTCATTTACTAGGTGGCGCCACATAATGTTCAGTGTAACTTGGCTTTTATTCACTAGGTGGCAACATTTTACTGCTGTGTGAATCCTGACATGTATTGAGGTGGCTTCCGATGATAGTTCTGGAATAGTTGCAATATAATATTACTGCCTCCAAAAAGTTCGAAAGTTGTCTAATTTAGGCATTATTTATAATCGGGAGGCCTTATTTTTTGGTTTTATTTAAACAAAAAAATTCCAATCTGTATATAAAAATTATCAATTATAATTTTCATTATCAATTAAGAATTATAATTCGTATGACTATATGACTACGTGTTACAAATCTGTACTTGTAAATGATCACCACTTGACAGTTTTGTTTTTGCTCATGATATATGAATGACGTGTAGAAATTTGCATTGTACATGTCATGTCTGTTTCGCTGAACACATAATGAGATGTGCCTTAACATGTGAATGGAATTAGAAGAAATATAATTAACAATGTAATATCAACGTTATTGAATGATTGATATAATTGCTATCAAATTTGAGATGTAATTATATGTATACATGCTAAGTTTTGAAATGTTTGTACTTGTAGTGGCTTAAACATTCCCTGGTTTGTATCCATGGGACTATAGCAATGAAAAAATTCTCCAAGATGATGGAGGATTATATTATGCATTGCCGTATTGGTCCTAATAGTAGCACCGCGAGCTAAAAGCAAGACCTCCTGCAGCAGCGCGCGCGAAAAAGGAGGTCAAACTTGAGGTCAAATTTAAGAAAATCACTGAATAATATACCTATAGCCTTCAATCCCCTTCATCATGATTCAAATAACATAAATGTGTGTATTGGAACACCCCAACATCTTATTAGAAAGATATGAAATGAATTACAAGGTTACAAAATTTTAAGGTTTTTGATGGAAAGAGGGGAGCGCTCTACCATTAGGGCGCATGCCACTATTAGGACCAATACGATATTATATATTTGACAAGATCACCTGAAGATCATGTGATGAAATTTGAATAATGTTCAACACTTCAGGTGAGCAAAGTGTTCAGTAAACTCCCACTCTCACTCGTATTCAGTGACATACTATGTATCATCTGTTCGATTCAGTTCACAATTAGAGAAGAAAAAAAAAAATTAGCCCAAGGGCTAAAAAAGATTGCCGGATAATATATATTTTAGATATTATCCTTTTGTCCCGTGATCCTGAAAATGAGGTCATTGGTCAATTCGAGGTCATGAGAATATTCAGCATAGTCTATATATTATTTCTAATATGTTCGATTTCTGAGCTGTAAAGTCGAAAATAAGCGAGATATTAGCCATTTTCTCATTTGACCTTGAAAATGATGTCAAAGGCCGAATTCAAGGTCATGGCAATATTCAGCATATATCATTTTCCATTCGTTCATTATTGATTCCTAACCTGTAAATCCGATAATAAGCGAGATATCAGTCATTTTGTTCTGTGAAATTCAGGTCAAAGGTCAAATTCAAGGTCACGAGAATAATCTGTATATGTTCACAATTGATTCGTAAGCTGTAAATTCGATAATAAGTAAGATATTACCCATTTTGACTGCGACCTTGAAAATGAGGTGAAAGGTCAATTTCAAGGTCATGACAATATTCAGCATATATAAATTCCTATATGTCCACAATTGATTCCTAATTTCTAATCTCAAAATTAAGTGAGATATTCGGAAAAATGTGCCCCAATATAAAGCATAGAAGAATTCAGCATAGAAGAATTTAACACTTCGAGCGATTCAAGGGCAACGAAACTTATACATGTCACAGGGGTACATATGAGGAGTGTTATGCATCAATAAGAAAAAAGTTACGGAACAGATTTCAAGAAAACGACCGTCAAAGTCCAAAATTGGCCGTTTTTTGTCAAAAATAGCCAGCATTTTGAAAATAAATTGCGAAAATAAAAAAACTAAAAATTACTTCCCTCTCGAAATAATTGTGTGCATGTTGCACGACATTTCAGAAAGATTTGATTGTAAACTTTAAAGATAAAAATGTAGACGGACGACGACGACGATGACGGACGACAACGACGACAGACGCAACGCCACGGCAATAGGTTATCGTACCATATGGTCGGTAACCTAAAAATGGGGGATGACACATCCCTATAGAATGGCTCTAGGATTTATTGTCTAGTTGTTATCGTACATTTAATATCTGCAGGCTGCTGAGTCCATTGGCTAGTTTTCTTGTATAGCCATTATCATAATCACAAGCCATGTGTGTTAAACAGGCTAATTTGAGCACAAAATGTGTCGCCAATCGGCCAATTTGGTTGCTCTGGCTGATTGAACAAAATCCCCTTTGTAAACTGACATTATGCAACTTGCAGAAGTTCAGTTTCAATAAATTGTATTGTCATCATTCTCATGTGGGTATTTTTAGGTTACCTATGGTCCGATAACCTATTGGCATGGCGTTGCATCCGTCGTCGGCTTCGTCGGCGTCGTCCGTCCACATTTCTATCTTTAAAGTTCACGGGAGAATCTTTCTGAAATTTTGCACAAAATGCCTAAAAATAATTCAAAAAGGGGTATTTTTTTAGTTTTTTGATTTTCGCCTTTTCTTCAAAATGGCGGCCATTTTCGACAAAATACGACCAATTTCTGACTTTGTCGGCCATTTTCTCAAAAACTGTTCAGTCAGTTTTGAGATTTTCATTTCAAAAGATTCCCCTCATATACCTCTGTGATGTATATAAGTTTCGTTGCCGATGAATCGCCGGTCTGCCTGTGGCGGCCATTTTCATTTTCTCGACGGGTCCCAAATGGGACTTTCCCATGTTAAATTCTCCTATGCTTTATAATGGGACATGTTGTTGCTAATATCTTACTTAATATTGAGATTAGAGACTAGGAATCAATTGTGGACATATTGGAAATGATATATGCTGAATATTCTCGTGACCTTGAATTTGACCTCTGACCTCAGTTTCAAGGTCAGAGCACAAAATGGCTTATATCTCACTTATTATCGACTTTACAGCTTAGGAATCAATAGTGGACACATAGGAAATGATATATGCAGATTATTTTCATGACCTTGAATTTGACCTTTGACCTCATTTTCAAGGTCACAGGACAAAATGGCTAATATCTCACTTATTATCGATCTTACAGCTTAGGAATCAATTGTGGACATATAGGAAATGATATATGCTGAATATTCTCGTGACCTTGAATTTGACTTCTGACCTCATTTTCAAGGTCAAGAGCACAAAATGGCTAATATCTTGCTTATTATCGACTTTACAGCTTAGGAATCAATTGTGGACATATAGGAGATGATATATGTTGAATATTGTCATGACCTTGAATTTGACCTTTGATCTGATTTTCAAGGTCAGAACACAAAATGGCTAATATCTCATTTATTATCGACTTTACAGCTTAGGAATCAATTGTGCACATATAGGGAATGATATAGTCCAAATATTTTGATGACCTTGAATTTGACCTTTGACCTCATTTTCAAGGTCTAAGCACAAAATGGCTAATATCTCACTTATTATCGACTTTACAGCTTAGGAATCAATTGTGCACATATAGGAAATGATAGAGTCCGAATATTTTGATGACCTTGACTTGACCTTTGACCCAATTTTCAAGGTCAAAGCACAACAATGGCTAATATCTCACTCAATATCGACTTCACAGCTTAGGAATCAATTGTGGACATAAAGGAAGTGATATATGCTGAATATTCTCATGACCTTGAATTTGACCTTTGACCTAATTTTCAAGGTCAGAGTACTAAATGGCTAATAGCTTGCTTATTATCGACTTAACAGCTTAGGAATGAATTGTGTATATTATAGGAAATGATATAGTGCGAATACTCTGATGACCTTAAATTTGACTTTTGAACTCATTTTTAAGGTAAAAAAACAAAATGGCTAATATCTCGCTTATTATCGACTTTACAGGTTAGGAATCAATTGTACACGTATAGGAAATGACATATGCCGAATATTCTTGTGACCTTCGACCTTATTTTCAAGGTTAGAGCACAAAATGGCTAATATTTCGTTTATTATCGACTTTACAACTTGAGAATCAATTGTTGACATATAGGAAATGATATATGCGGAATATTGTCATGAAACCTTAGATCTCATTTTCATGGTCACATGACCATGTATCTTGTTTATTATCAACTTCGCAACTCCGGATTCAATTTTGGACCTACAGCAATTGATATATGCTGAATATTCTGATGACATTTAATTTGACTTTTGATTTCATTTTCAAGGTCACAGGACATAATGACTAATATCTCTATTATTATTGAATTTACAGCTTAGTAATCAATTGTGAGCTCATAGGAAATATGTGACTTTGAATTTGACCAGTGACCTTATTTTCAAGGCCACAGAACAAAATAGCTATTATATACTGTCCGGTAACCTATCTTAGCCCTTGGGCTAATTTTTAGTGTTGGGAATGGAAATGTACAGACATGTTTGATGATTGAAAGATATTTTGAATCAATCGTCGATTAATAATTGAAATAATATATATAAAACATACAATTATATAATAACTAGACGTCAAGGCCTAGAGGCCTTGGAGGCATTTCAGGGAGAAGCATGAAAAAAACAAAATGCTGACTCAGCAAAAACATGATGAAGCTCCCATGAGACCTATAAGACATTTGTGCAATTACATGTATGTGAAGGACAAACTTCATACCATTAAGACTATCTGTCTAATGTCTGTTTTGTTCTAAGTCGCACCGTTTCCGAGGAATCGATGAGTCCGAAAATAACGTCCGTTTCGCTCTACAACAGACCGTTTTCGAGATATCGACGAAAACGAAAAATGTCGACTCAGCGAAAAAATTTACGGTCAAGGTCAGAGGTCATTAAAAATACCCCTTAAACATGTTTGTCTAGGGTGACGAGTCCGAAAATAACGTCCGTTTCGCTCTACGACACACCGTTTCCGAGATATCGACGAAAACGAAAAATGCCGACTCAGCGAAAAAATTTAAGGTCAAGGTCAAAGGTCATCCCTAATACCCTTAAAACGTGTTTGTCTAAGGCGAAAAGTCCAAAAATAACGTCCGTTTCGCTCTACGACGCACCGTTTCCGAGATATCGACGAAAACGAAAAATGCCGACTCAGCGAAAAAATTTAAGGTCAAGGTCGAAGGTCATCCATAATACCCTAAAGACATGTTTGTCTAGGGCGATGAGTCCGAAAATATCGTCCGTTTCGCTCTACGACGCACCGTTTCCGAGATATCGACGAAAACGAAAAATGCCGACTCAGCGAAAAAATTTAAGGTCAAGGTCAAAGGTCATCCATAATACCCTAAAGACATGTTTGTCTAAGGCGACGAGTCCGAAAATATCGTCCGTTTTGCTCTACGACGCACCGTTTCCGAGATATCGACGAAAACGAAAAATGCCGACTCAGCGAAAAAATTTTAGGTCAAGGTCAAAAGTCATCCATAATACCTCTTAGACATGTTTGTCTAGGGCGACGAGTCCGAAAATAATGTTCGTTTCGCTCTACGACACACCGCTTCCGAGATATCGACGAAAACGAAGGTCAAGGTCAAAAGTCATCCATAATACCTCTTAGACATGTTTGTCTAGGGCGACGAGTCCGAAAATAATGTTCGTTTCGCTCTACGACGCACCGCTTCCGAGATATCGACGAAAACGAAAAATGCCGACTCAGCGAAAAAATTTAAGGTCAAGGTCAAAGGTCATCCCTAATACCCTTAAGACATATTTGTTTAGGGCAACGAGTCCGAAAATAAAGTCCGTTTCGCTCTACGACGCACCGTTTCAGAGATATCGATGAAAACGAAAAATGCCGACTCAGCAAAAAAATTTAAGGTCAAGGTCAAAGGTCATCCATAATACCCCTTAGACATGTTTGTCTAGGATGACGAGACCGAAAATAACGTCCGTTTCGCTCTACGACGCACCGTTTCCGAGATATGCCTGAGAGCCTCAAGGATGACTCAGCAAAAATTATTTCGAGCCCTAGGTCAAAGGTCGTTTGACGGATCGGCCTCAAAATCAATAAGCTTTTTCCCTGGTAGTATATGAACCTCCATGCAAAGTTCAGCAGTCACTGCCATAATACTTTTTGAGTTATCGTGCGGAAACCAAAAACATGAATTTCATCCTCACGGACCTCACGGACCCCGGAGCCGGCTCAAAAACAATAGGCTTCTTCCACACAACATTTCTGACCACCGGTGAAAATTTGGCAAAGATACGCCGATGGAAACTGAAGTTATCGTGCGGAAACCAAAAAGTGAAAAAGAAAAAAAAAAAAAAAAAAAAGAAAAAAAAAAAAAAATGCCTCAATAAATAAGCATAATAAAACGTTGGAATGAAAATCTTGTCAATCAATAATCGATTATCATCGATGATTGTTCCAACACTAGTTATTTTTATAAATATATTTTTCATTTACCTGAACTAAATGCTGAAACTGTTCAGCTCTCTTTTGCTTTGTCAGTGTCGAGGCTGAGGCAGGATGATCACAAATCCACAGTAAATGAAACCAAAACAAACACATTTTACGCTATGATTGTTTTTATTAGAGCATTTAAATTTTGAGTCTCACAAAAAGAGGATGCAACATGTACAAGGTATTATGGTGTGTATATATAATATAGAGAATATATCACATCATCAACTGAAGAAGCAAAATGAAAATGGTCCACTACGAATGCTGAGATTGTTCAGTCAGTGACTATTGTCAACAGAAGTTCCCAAAACTATACGCAAACAAAATGCACCAGTAATGATAGGACACAGCTGAAACGTGTGTAATGTTTGTGCGGTAATGAAAATAATAAACAAACCTAACGATAACTCCTGACTAATTCTTGATAATGGCAACTGGCTCATGTTGAAATCATATTTATCAGTGCCACAGGTAAGTATGAACTCTAATCGAAGAAGACAGGGCAAAAATAGGAAGAAATAATGAAGTCAATGATAACATTATATAGCATTCATACGAAACAATCTGTGCATTGTAAAATATCAAAGCCGTCCTGTCCTATAGCAGAGTCTTTTTCTTTTTCTTCAAAAAGCGAGCACTCCATCAAAATAACTTCATATGGCACACAGTAAGTTAACACTGGAATCTCTGCACACACTGCCACCTGGTGACAGCGATGTGCTAAGTATGGCCGCTCGTATACATCAGACAACTAGGAACAACACCGAAAAACTCGTAATATTTTAAGGTTGATAGCAGGAGCTAGGGTCATCGTTACAACCCTTGCATTTAGTACAGACACTTTTACAACAGTTAGATAGCATTACCATGGCTTCAGAAAGACAAAACTTACTGCACAATAAAAATGTCTATTCCACTTTCTACGTATTGAACAACATCTGCATTTAGTTGTCCCATTTATACAAAAACTAGTATCAAAGATTAACCGCAAATGTCATACTCTCTCTAGCCAAAACTCGATTTACCCTCCGGACTAAAATTCTACTCCTACTTCTGTGCAGTATTACCCATTGACGTGACGTTTGGACTTTAAAGTCGGGTGGTGACAATCTTATTGTCCCGTACCCAAAACACTTGCATATGGCTTGTGAAAGAGCTCGAGAGTAGAAAGTGAATTACTCCGACTGAAACAGATCAGTTTTACCCATTTCAACTTGGTATTTTGTCATTTTGGACTATGGATTTCGAAACAGTATTTGAAATATGCTTTTACAGGTTTATTCATACCAGTAATATCATTGAAATACATGTATCAAAATCATAATTCATCATTTTGTGGACTTGTACATTTCTGATGCACAAGAACAGAAAAAATTCCTGCTCTGCTCTGCTGAATCAGGCTGAATATGAGCGATAATCCCTCAAAAAATGACAAAAAAAAACACTATCTTGCAAACACAATTTTAAGCACTTATCA
The DNA here is from genome assembly GCA_949152475.1 of Terebella lapidaria. NCBI lineage: Eukaryota > Metazoa > Annelida > Polychaeta > Terebellida > Terebellidae > Terebella > Terebella lapidaria. Next base: position 32,965,133 of record OX424564.1, on the reverse strand, counting down.
GGTACGCATACTCTTTAAGAAATTCCTTCGCTTGACAAAAATAATCGGCTACACCAACTTTGAACTAGTGTAATTTACACAATGCCACTTGTACAATACACATAAATTAACTTATTACACTCATGAACGAACATCGTCAGCATAACCATGGTAACCAAGAGAGTCCATCAACAAACAAGTCACAAGACAGAGTCTATTACTTTGTACAAGTGCGTCTAATATAACTCCGTCACAGGTAAGTTGAAGCATCTAGACACCTCAGTCTATCATAGGGCTAGATCCAGAACAGCGGACGCTAACTCCCTAACTAAGCTACAATATTTACACAATAATCCACAGTTTTATATTTCATGGTTGTCCATCTCAAGTCTGATGGCAATATACCTAGTACATAACACCACCTATCAAACCAAACAAGCACGAGTCAATGTACACGACGATAAGTATGAACTCCTTCTGAGCTCATTCACAAAGTACATTGCAAAAACACGCTTTTTTGTACACAACATAAATATTGTCCAGTTTTTACATTTACACACGGCGCAGAAAGTAACCCTGTTCAAGGCCTGTAAAGCTATTGTTTAAACATTTGGTTCAAATACTTTTTGATCACATCGACAAATGTGATCACACAAAACATATAGATCGAGATGGCACAGAACATTGGACACGGTCAGCTGTTGGACATCAGTGACTGAACAGCAGCATTAGGTCATCTCCTCGAACCTTCAGCACTTTATAGCAAGGTAAATAATCTCCGCCTATACGCGTACAAAGCATTAAGTCTCTCAAACTGAACTGGACATCCACAAGGGAGAAAATACCGTAACAAAGAAATCCTAACATTCCTTCAACTGAGGTAACTCTGGCATCATTATCACACTGTATCAAAGCAATAATGTACAGTTATATAAGAATTAGCCAAAGATATAGCATTTGTTAGTAATGGGTAGACATACATAATGCTTTCTCAATGAGCATGCAATTCTCTTTCGTAATAAAAATATCAACCAATTAAGGAGCATCGCTAATAAACACAGTATTCAATATATAAAACAGCTTTAACGGACATACATCTTAAATAATCATAAATATTGTTACATAATGTCATGAGCATTCACGTGACAATAGTTCTTAGAGTATTGTAATCTTTAGATCTAACAATGGGATACTGTCAACAATATAACATACACAGTCAACACATGTAAAACAATGCAAATGAGAAACATAGCCACCAAACAAGATGAAAGCAAAAAGTCTAAAAATATAAGCAGAAAATTTGATGTCGCTTGTAAATGTACATTATTTCAGATAAATACATTCAAAACAAACTAAAACACCACGATGTCAGTCAAAAATCGGACAAACCAGTCAAGAAAACCAGAGAACACACAGCCTGGGACCGTACAGACAGAAGGGATTTCCAGTATCGTCTTGGATAAGCACGTGAAGTCTATAGTATCAAACAAAATGCGGCGTAAAACATGATTCTTGTTCCAGAAGACAGTACAATTGTGCAATGTCAGTTCATTAGTTTTGGATTTCATTCGCTATCACACAAACTATGTACAAAATCAGATATTTCTATGTGGCAAAATGCTGTTGAATTATTCCTGCCCATATACGTGTGTTAATATAGCAGTTTGTACACAAGCAAAACAACACACATAACAAAGAGGCTGCGGTGCTATATTTCATCAACAACATACAAAGTATGTTCAACAATTTGTACGTCATTCTCACATATATAGCTACTTAATATGAGTGTACATTGGAAAAACGATTGTGAAACTCAACAAAATGATGTGCATGCAGAGAAAGGTAACTATATACATGTGTACATGGTGGCGCAGCCTAGAAATGGCTGCTCAATAAATATATGCAAGTAAAGCCATGGTTACACAGTGACGCGTCACGTAGTCCTGAAGAGCTTTGTACGACAAGCATCTCATCTCACACAACACACTTAGAGAGGAGCATAGAGAATACACGACAGGGGGCTGATCAAGTGTCTGCAGCCTCCGACGGGCATCCTAGCTGTCGCTGGCGGCACAGCTGTCAGCGCCCTCTGGTGGCATCGTCCCGCACTTTGGTGTGGATGCGGCGGAGGGCGGTGTACTTGTGCTGGCGCGTGACTCCGGCCGATCTCGCTGAGATCTACGCTGGCCGTTACGCTGGTGAGCCTCAGTCTTACAGTGGGCGAGAGTCTCGTCCTGTGTGGAGAACTTCTGTCGACACGCTAGACACTTGTACTGACTCTGCTCCAGCTTGAGTATGGACTTGATTTCGGAGAGGTTCTGGCCTTGGTAACACATCGCCACCTGGTGCTGGATACAGGCGTCGCGGCCGGGGTAGACCATGTGACACTTTTTGCAGATGTAGCCGACGTCGAGTTGGGAGAACTGTAGGAGGGGCAGGTCCGCCGGACGCAGGGCACGCCGGAGGTCACCCAGACTCTGGCAGTCCTGTGTGTACCGGGCAAGCGTACACTCCGGATCCTGCACCTGTGATTGGACATCTTGGATCGCCTGCGGAGGGATTTGTAGCAGGGTCAGCGGTGTGCCGAACGTGCTCGGGTCATACATGAACATGCTCTCTGCTCCTGCAATTGCAAACAAGAAAATGTGTTATTTGACTTGATGCTGTCAGAAGGTTCGACTTCACTGGTCAACATGTCATTTGGAAGATTCACCACAATCACTCGACCTGCAAGACTCTGTCTGGAATATCTGGTTACCTTTAGAGGTACCCACCTGGCATCATGCCGGGGAGTAGAGGCATGCCTGGAGGAAGGCCGCCCATGCCGGGGTACAGGAACGGTAGCATCCCCGCGGCCGCGGCCATGCTAAGGTCCGGGGCCCCTGGAGGTGTCAGCATTCCACCCGGGAATGGCGGCATCATGTTCAGGGGCACTGACGGCGGGACGGGACTCGGGCCGGGCTGACTTGACTTTCCTGCGTAGAGGAGATTGGTGAATCAGTATTTTACGTGGGCATAAATTCAATCTGAGTAGAACAGTTGGTGTTGACTTTAATTTCCAAAAAGCTTATACTGAAATTGTTTAATTACTTGTGTTAGTGTGGAAGTGCTAATGTAATTTCATATTAATACTTGGAAATGTAAATTGATAGTTTTAATTTGTATCATCATATGTAAAATCATATTTCAAAGAGTCAATTAATTTTAATGGAGTGTGACCCGATTATTCTCAGAGTTTTTCATCTCGGTGTTTGTTGAAAAACAAACCCTTAAAATTTAAACCTTTGTTTTGAAGACTTACTTGATTCTTTGGTTTCTGCTTCCTTTGGCTCTTGTTTAACTTTGGTTTTATTTGACCTTGTCTCACTGCTGCCACCTGTTGGATGTAGATTACAAATGAAGAACACCAATATAAGTTAGTTTCTGAATCACGTCACAAAAACAAATCAAAACAAATACATGTACAGCTCATCATTAGATATTAAATATATAATTTTTTCTGTGAAATTCATTCACATTTCTGAAAGCTCATTAAAATACACAAATACAAATGGTTTGCGTAACTTGAGACACAAGTCGTGATTGACCGCTGGGGATTTACGATTCAATGATTGTCTGATCATGATCATTGTGGACCAATGACAAAAGTGAAGCACTTTTTTCAACTACAATTACATATTGATGTGGTGCCATAATCAACAATGTAGGCAGTACACATGTATATCATTGGTTTTTCCATGTCCAGAAAAATGATATTTAGATTTTGCACAAACCTGCATAAAAAAAAAATCTTTGAATTGGAAGAACATGACGCAAATTCGGTCTGCTTCATTAACGAATGCTGTTTGCTCCGGGAGAATGGACGTATCTGGTTACAAATGAGCAAGTTTGAACACTAGCACCATGATAATTGCCACCGGTGCCGGCTATCGGATCTCATTAAAGGACCTCAGGTGTATAAGGTGACACTTGTCCATTTGGCAAATTAACAGTCAATGCTCAAACTTGTTGCATTGAAGTATCAGCCAGCGATTTGATTAGTAACTAACATTTCTGGCTGTAATATAAACGCCCCAATCACTGTACCCCTGCGGAAGTGTCATGTGACATTTATTATATTTTGTCACAGGTAATTTATTCATTTTTCAATATTTTATAATCATGCAGCGTCAAGTTCTTCAATCGTGCCGACCAAAAGTGCTTCTATCATGTTACAAATCAGTACACGACGAGGCTCAAATTTTGTCTCCAGCATTTCAATTAACACCATAATTACTGAGCTGACAGTCTATCAAGAGCTAAGACACGTGTCCAAGCACTGACCTTGAGCATTGAGAGCCTGTATTCCCATGGCGTGCAGTTGGGCAAGGTGAGGGTGGGCCTTAGCTGAGCTGGGGTCCATCGACGATGATCGACTTTTCTGGGCGTCCCCTGGCATGTCCTCTCGCTTCTCCTTCCCCTCCCTAGAGGGCGCGGTGGCGTGCTCTGAGTCGGCCTCACTTTGGACTAGTTTCCGGACATTGTCAATGTGCTTCCTTGTGAAGATGTGATCCTGAACTGTATACTTGTGTGAGTACTTGAAGTTACAGAGCGTACACTCCTCTGGGGGCCGCTGGAAGTCCAGTACGGGATGTGGGGCTCCTCCAAACGTTTTAGCGTAGTTCAGCTTGGCTTTTTTCTCCTTAGCCCTGGCATTTTGGAACCACACTTGGACGACGCGCTTGGGAAGGCCGATCTCCCGTCCCACGAGCTCACATTCGGCCATTGTCGGAGTCTTGTAGTGAGTGAAGAGGTTCTTCATCAGGCGCACCTGTACCGATGACATCTGTGTGCGGTAGCGCTTGTGAGGGATTGCGTTGGAGTTGGAGCCCGTGAAGGTCATGTGGTGCAGGTGACTGGAGCTACTGCTGCTAGATGGAGATGCTGGGTTACTCACTCCGTCCAGGTCTGAATAGTCCGAGTGTTCCGACTCGTCCAAGCCGCTAGTGCTGAACGATCCATGGAATCGCTCAGACGGCTCTGATTTGACCATCGATGGCCCACCGTGTGGTTTGCTGAGGTCAAGTGGTGTGTCGTCATGGAGACCCTTACTCCCCCCTGGTGCGGACCTCCCCTCTGGGCTGATGTTGTGACCCTGAGGCTGGTGACTGGCGTGGCTTAGCTCATCCAAGTACACCTTGAGGGAGTCCTCGTACAGTTTCTTCATGTTGTTCTGGACTTGATCGTGGGAATTGGCCGTGGCTCCAGGGACGAGGGGCATCAATGGGTTAGGGACATTGTATGGATTGTTGAGAAGCTTAGCCATGTCAAGATTGGGGACCGATGATGGTGTACTAGCATTCTCCTCGGGATTTTCAATTGTCTCGTCTGGGATATTGTCCACATTGATATCCCCCTTAGCCATTTCCTCCGGGTGTTTGGTGGCGAGATGCGACTCGAGGGCTGACTTGGCACGGAAGAGTGCACGACAGAATGGGCAGCGTTTGTGTATGATCTGCTGGTGAGCCCGGTACTGCCCCTTCCTCTCTCGAGCTCGAGTATTCTGGAACCAGACTTGAACGACCCGTTTCTTGAGTCCGACCTCCTGCGCGATGTTCTCCAGCTGTTTGCGGCTTGGATTGCAGTCCAGCTGGTACTTCTGATAGAGGTAGTCCAGCTGTTCTGGGAGGATTGTGGTCCTCATCCTCTTGTCTCTAGGCTGGTCCTCTCTGTCATCCTCGTACTCCTCCAGGCGTCGCTTGTGACACATCTTGTCATCATAGTGAGACATTGGCGACATCTGCTGGGGTGGAGGGTTATTGGCAGAGCTCTGAGGAGGGGCATCTGCTGGAGGCTGTGGCTGCTGAGCAACATTCTGCAGCATGGCAAAGGCGCTATTGGAGAATGGGGAGAAGAGACTTGGGTTCATATTGTGGATGTTCTGGTGTTCGCGCCACAGCTCGAGTCTGGACAGCACCAAGTTACACTTCTCACACTTGTACTCGATGCCCTTCCCGACGCTGCCACTGGTGGCACCACTGCTGCTACTCGGGGTGCTCGGCGTGGACGCTCCACTGCTCTTAGGTGTGGTTACTGTGGGTGCCCGAGGAGACTGCTGAGTGGACTCTTGCGTCTTTGTGTCATTATCGTCTTCAGAGTCACCAAAGCTGGCAGAGGAGTGACCGCTCCGACTCATCTGACTGAAGTTGAAGGGCAGTTTCTTCTCATCTTTGTAGCAATGTGTCCGCTGGTGTTTGATGAGCTCGTAGTAGCGCTGGAACACGGTGAAGCATTTCTTGCACTGGTAGTTGAGCCCTGGAGTCCTCGTAAACTTGCTGGCGTCTTCCGTCATGTCCAGTGGAGGTTGGTTCTCGTAGTTCTTCCTTGCTTTCTGTCGGGCATTCTGAAACCAGACGACAATGACTCTGGGACTCAGGTTGAGAAGACGGGATAGATGCTCCAAGTCGTCGTCCTTCGGGTAGGCATTCTGCTCAAAGTACTCTTGCAGCACCTTGATTTGGTAGTCCGTGAAGCGAGTTCGGTTAGCGCGCTTGCCAGACATACAGTTCGAGTGGCTTGGAGAGAGGGCACTCTGGTTCCTGTGGGAGATTGGTGTCGAGTGTTGTGGCGTGGGCGGCAGTGATGGCTGTCCATGAACGGACGTCATTGGCGGCCCGACTGGGAGCGAGTGGAGTGCCCCAGAAAACTCTGCAAACGAGACACCAGGAGGCGTTCGTCCGGTGAGTCCTGGAGGTGGCAGCACTGGAGTCATGGGCATGGCGGGCGTGGATGCTGGTTTGGAGATGGGAGTTGATGGCGCTGAGCTGACAACGCTATCAGACATTGATGGTGCAGATTCCCGTTCACGACTTTCATGACGTTTTTCCTGACTATGAGATTTCTCTATGGTTTCGCTAGTGAATGGCTTTGGTAGACTTTGACTGAGATTTTGTGACTTTGGTATGAGATTCTCGGTGTTTGACTTAGGTTTGCTGCTCTCCAGCCTTGACTCGTGACTGGATGATGATTGCTGGGCCACCTCCATCTTGCTCTGTAGCCGGCTGAGTCTCTCCTGCGACTCCATTCGCTCCTGTTTCTCAAGTCGCTCCTGCTTTTCCAAGCGCTGTTGTCGTTCAAGCTGCTGCTGCTTCTCAAGTTCTTCCTCCTCGATTTTACCAGTTTTCTCGTATTCCTCAAGGTTCAGACTTGTGGAAGGTGGAACACTGAAGTTGTATGGCGAGTCCTTGTTCCGTTGTCTCTCCTTGAACAGCGTGTTCCTGAACCAGTGCTTGATGACTTTTGGAGGCAGCCCTGATTTATCAGCCATCTCAAGGATCTGCTCCTCAGTAGGAGAGTTGTTGATGTCAAAGTAAGCTCGGAGGATCTTGAGCTGTTCGTCGTTTATCCTCGTCCGCGCACGTTTCTGTTGCTGAGCGGCAAGTGCTGCAGCTTGTTGCTGTTGCTGTGCCATCATCATGTTCGGATCCATCATCGGCATCGAGGCAAGTCCAGGATTAAACATCTCGGGCCCCATGGGCATCATCATCGGCATCAGAGGGGGGATCATGTTCATTGACACTGGCATCTGGCCGTTCATCATGGGCATGTGCATCATGTTGTTCATGAACATTGGCATCTGCATCATCTGCATGGCTTGAGCGACTGCGAGGTCGGCGGCCATGTTTGACATCAGCGGGTTGCCTCCCTCCTCCAGCATTTTCTGCGAGAGAGCTGCGACGGGATCATTCGGGCTGACATCGGCACTTGTGTTTGGTTCACTGCTTGTCTCTGCTGGTGGCTCCAATGCTTTCTGCGCCTCAAGCTCCTTCTGTTTCTTGTCATACTGCTCCCGGAAGACAGCACCAAACTTCTCAATGAACTCGATTGGCAAAAGCTGCTTGTGGACTTCTTCCTGGTGAGCCTTGAGCACCCATACACTGGAGAATTCCTTCTGACAAGTTGTACACTTGGATTTGTTCAGTTCAGGCATGTCTGCCCAGGTCTTTGTTTCTTCCTCTTTCTCTGCATTCTTTGTTTCCTCGTTTTCACCATCTTCACAATCAACAGTCTTGTTTTCTTCCTTCTCTTCTTCTTCATTCGTTCCTTCTTTCTTGCACTTGATTCTCTGGAAGAACTCGTTGAACTGCATCACGCATTCAAAGCCGATGTTCTCCAGAAGATTCTTCTGAATCTGTGGCTTGACTCTGGTGATTCCTCGCATGAGGTTGTGAGGAGCGTAGCAGAGAAGTTGTTGGTGCTGGGTGAGAAGATCCTGGCTGCCGAAGCCGGCGTTACACTTGGGACAGACATGTTGTGCTGTAGCTCCCTGGTCCTCAGTCTTCACGTTGACTGTCTGACTTGGGGAAGCACTGGTGTCGTCTACATTCTCAGTGGGCGAGACCTTTGGAGTGGAGGGTCGTTCTGGAGCTTCAACATTGGAGTTGCGTGGAGTCTCTGAACAGGAGGTTGAGCTCGGAACTCGCACTAGAGGTGGGGGACTCATCATGGGACTAGATACTCCAGACAGCGATGCAGACACGCAGGGGATCAGTGCTGGCGGCTTCTGGTCGGGAGACTTCATGTCTTGCAGGGCCTTGCGCTGTTGTTCCTGAAGGACATGTTGGATCTTCACATTGGCAGTGTCTGGTTGCTCTATGAGTGGCTGAGAGAGGTCAACTTGACCAGACGCGGCGAGTTCTTGGAGCTTGCTCGCTCTCGTCTGGTGGAGAACTGAGCGAATGTGGATGTCCATCGTGGCGCTCTGACTGTAGGAAACCTTGCAGATATTACATTTGTAGGGTTTCTTTTCATCGCTGGGGATGGACGATGACTGAGATGTTGTTGGTGTTGAAATGCTTGTGCCATTGCTGGACGTCTCAGGATGAGTATCATTGTCAGTTCGAGAATTATCAGCTTTTTCTGGAGTTTTACACGGGTCATCCATTCCCTGTTGTTGTGCAAGTTTTAACTTGTGGAGATGGGAGACTGAGTTGTAGTGTACAAGGAGGATGTTCTTCTGCGTGAAGCTCTCCTTGCAGACTTCACACTTGTATGGCCGGTTTGGGTCCATGTACTTCTCTATAGGGTAGTTGATCTTGTCGCCCTTACGATGCATCAGCGTCTTGTTGTGGGCAGACAGGTAGTTCTGTTTGGTGAAGGCGACCTTGCACCGATGGCACTTGTACTTGCGGGATGGGTCGCTGTAGCTGTTCTCAGCTATTGCTTGGCTATTGATATAGTCCTCGAGGAACTGCTGGTCCTGGTAGCTCTTGCCATCAGATTCCTGCAAATTGGCAAACTCTTCAGAATCCATCACCGTCCCTAAAGCAGAACCATTCTCATTTGATGACAGCTCATGGGGTTTTGGAGATGGGCTACTGTCATTTTCTGACAGTCTGTCTTCAGCAATTTCAGTTTTGATTGGAGTATTTTCCTTGTCTTCTTTACCGGACACTGTCTTGCCACTGGCCATGCTATCCTTGTAGAAGCACTCTGCATTCATTGCTAGGTTACCCTGTGACAAAGGGAGAGGCCCAGTTAGTGGCACCAATGGTGGCATTTGACCGGTGGCCATTGCTCCAAAGAGCATGGGGTCTGGGAAGGGCATTCCCAGTAGTCCGAGGGGCGCGGTTGATGCCAGACTGGCTCGGTACTGCTCCATCTCGGCTGGCGTCATGGATCCCTGGTGAACACTCTCGACGTGGTTCTTCATGGCAGCGATAGATCGGAAGCTCTTCGAACAGACGACGCACTTTGTTGCTGATCGGATGATGTGGTAGAATGAGTGCAGCTGAAGTTTCTCGAGTGACTTGAACGCTAGGCTGCACTGAGGACACCTGAACTTGTAGATGTGGCGCTCCGAGGCGGAGACGGTCGGCGTTCTCGCATGGATCTCTCGGAAGTGCATCTGGAGGGCCTCGCCTGTCTTGAAATACTGGTTACAGCCTTTCTTCCAGCACAGGTAGCCGGGTCCCCGTGGGGTCTGCTTCAGCTCTAAGTGGCCGAGCTCGTTCTGGTGCGAGTAGAGGCCGTCAATGTTCTGGAAGGTCTTGGAGCAGGTCTGACAGCGGTACTGAGATTCCTCATCCTTGTCGGCGATAATGACGCCCTCCATTGACGCTAAAACGGAGAAATCAGTAATCATTGTAAATCCTTGTATAGAGAAATTATGTACATGATAATATTAATGGGAATTAAGTATGATTACGAGTGTTGTTCCTCACCTTCTTCTGCAAGTTTCAGAGCCTGGGTCTCAAACATCTCGGCTTGTAACTCGAGTGGATCTGTTGTTTCAGCCTCGGGTGACGAATGTTTCTCGTCCTGGGCTGTTCCATCCTCCTCCCTCTGTGAGGGTGCCTCAGCCTTGAGGGCGGGCAGAGCGGCCTCTGTTTTGAGGGCGGGCATCGCAACGGCGGCAGACTTGGAAGGCGAAGAAGCTTGCTGCGACTCGGGGGTGAAAACCATCGAGAGGAGACGGTGCATCCCCTCCGCAGTGACGCTGTGAACCTGCAGGGTCAAGTGTTAACTCGTCACCAACAATTCACTAATGGATTCATGATTCACAGATTACAGAGTTTGTGAAAACTTCTGTCGATAATTTTATCAGACCGACTTATACCTGGAAGAGGTGTTTTTCAAGGCTGTTGAGCTGGCCGCACTTCTCCTGACAGAGCGGGCAGCAGTGTTCCTTGTGTGTGGTGGCGCTGGGGTTCGTGGGGGAAAGGTTGTCAGCCTGCGGTCCTACGTGCTGTGTCTGGACATGCAGCTGAATCTGCATCTCGCTGGTCGTGGAGAAGGTGCAGAACGGACAGTTCAGCTTCGGGCCACCTGCAGCTAGAAGGCAAGAGAAAATTGGATTTTGTGATTTTCTTTGAATAATTTTCATGTGTAGATATTCATATTGGCTGATTATGTGATTGTGATTAGTTTGTTGTTTTTGAATGAACATTCTTAGTGTGTTTGTTCACCTCCAGTGATATCAGTTTTTGGACAGTTATACTCCACTCAAACTTCTTCATATTGATCCATACTGAAGACTTCTCTGATAGCTTCAACAGGTAACATTCAGCACATCAGTCCAACAATCATACATTGAATGCTGTGGATTGATTTAATCACAGGACCAAGCGAAATCTCCACCTGACATGGTGGCACTGTCAAGTACGACATGTACCGAGTATTAACGTCTTTCATGTGACGACCGACCACTTCTCGATCAAGTGAACAACAAATGTGAGAAAATGACGAATAGAAAATATTATTCCCGGTCCGCGGCAGACAGCTGCGTCCACACACGGACAGCCGTATTTTGACACTGTGCCTCTGTTTCTCCCAGCTATTCCGTGTTTGTATTCAATTAAGCCCGGCAGTTACAATTGATTAGTTGTGTGCAAATGAGCATGGTATTTAAATAAACGAATCAAATTATTGGCACACGACACATGACGGAAGGGGGTGAACTATGATACATATTCAATGAGGCTAGGTCTTAATGAGTACAGTCTATGTATTAATAAATGGCTGATATGCGTTGAGGACAATCGCATTATGAGGCTGCAGTAATGACAACCAGCATTGGAATTATTGAAATTAAGGTGATCTGTATGAAAGGCTGCAAGAACAAGTGAGAAGGTTATGCCCTAAGCAGTGGTATATGGCTGATTGACGCACTGGTCTGAGATTTCAGCTCAAGAACACAAAAGGATTTGTAGCTGGATGTCAGTGACCTATCAGAAAGTCATGAATATTCATGTAGCTAAGCAGCTTTGCATAATGTCATTTTGCAACACCAAGCAGTGCAGAGCAGGAAATCTGAATGCAAATTCTATTTCTCCCTGCCAATATGTATGGCACATTCGGCAATAGACGTGATTTTTTCGCGGAAAGGATGGGACACAGGAGGGTGTTACTATAGCGACTTGGCTAGTTGCCATGACACAAGTGGAAACAATAGCTTCCTGCTTTGACACGGCAACTATTGCTGTTGAATGCCAGGATCCTGTGAAGTAAGAGACACCTAGATAAAGACAACTACATAAACTCACATAGATAGACCAATTTATGCCCCAGGTTTGTGTAGACAAATATCAACTCCACGTGAAGCTTAACTTATTAGTATTATTCTTGCAAATGAATAGTTTCAAAAGTCTGCATGAAATGATATGTGGTCATAAAATTGCAAAGCTGAAACTCAAGCCGTGGGCAGCTTTGCATCATGTTATACTAGTAAATTATTTCTTCATTTTGCTAATTAGCCGTGTAATCAACACCCGGTGTCGTCCAGTCCACTAGTTCCCACACCGGTACAAAGATGTTCCCGTATCCAGCGTAAATTATAGTGCTTCAACAATGAAAATACTCGCTTTTTCCCCATTAATTTCCTCAAAAAATTTATAATTGATATATTAAGTTCCACTGAAAAACCCCACATGTCAAACTTGTATAATTCCTATCCTCAGTAATTTCTTTCCCTGGAAAAATGATTTTTGCGCTGCCAATTGGAAGTCCAAAGGTTCCGGGAAGAAAATATCCTGGGCGTTTATGGGGCAATTAATGAGTGAGACGTCAAACGTTACACCTTGAGAGATGACAAAAACAATGACTTTAATAAAGACACTCAGATTACAAGCGCTTCTCGGATTCGTCATCATATCGTTGACAAGTGTTCTTATGACGTTTTTAACGCAAGTGTGAGAAGAAATTCGTCAGTCAACAATTTCGAGAGAACTCAGCCTTATCATTGTCCCCATGGCAGAGAATGTGCCCTTACATCTATCTCACTGTTGTGTAACCGTGACAATCAGCCTCGGCCTCTACCAATCACAAGTCTACAAAACCTGCGACAGGGACTCTCTCGTCAAATGGCGGCAAATTGCATCGCAGTTGCCGTGAACACGAGGCAGCTTGTTTGAAACACTGAGAACAACCTTCTAATTACCAAGTCAATTAATTTATAAGTCACTGGATACTCGCTGCAACTCAATCCGAATACAGTCATTCTTAGATGATTCAGATTATTGCTGGGGTGAAATGTAATGAATTGTTTTAAAATTCGCCCGGCGAAGATCAAGAGGCCAACGAAGGAAATTTGATGATTAATTCTCGACGAGGAAATCTAAAATATCGCTTTTTTTACAGTGTCATCTATTCATGTACTGGAGATACTAGTATTCATCAAAGGATTGGTCATTTTTTGAAAGTGTAAAACTTGATCGAGGTGCAATGAAATTGCAGCTCTCTATGTAAAACAATATCCAGTCTGATTTCTTTAATGCATTACGTGGGGCAAAACTTCATCGAATTAAGCACTGGTCACTTTCACCTGTTTAGTGTAATGGACATTTTAATTTACTTTATGAGCAATGTTCTCATTGTCTGAATATGTGCACCTGAGCTTCTGTCACCTTGCGTGACACCTCAACAATATCGCAAATTAGAGATGACCAGTCATTTTCTCTTGCAAAAATATTACTTTTTCTAGATTCTAGTCATATTTGAGAGCAATGAGAGTGAAACTCTTGACCCTTGCGATTAATCAGATGAGCTCCACACTGACCATGTCTAATTGTCCATCAAAAAACTTATCATATTTGTAATTCATTGTAACCTGCAGGTGAAACTGGTCATGTTCTTAAATCGTGAGGTATTAGTTATTTAATTTAGTTCACTTTGGTTGATTAGGAATGGGCTGGGGGAAAAAAATTGGATGAAAACTTGTTCAACTCTGGAAACTTGGATCAAAACAAAAGATATACATATAAACTGCTAACATTATATTACTACATGTTTTAGACATATTGATTATGTATCTTTTTATAATCATTCATCCTATGTGGACAGCTGGTCACCTCGGGGGTAATTCCTGGTAAGACTCAATCAATTTATATGAACATTGTGGGAGAAATTAAAGATCAGGTCAAGGTCATTGTCATGGCAACCATTTGGTAGCGCTCACTTGCTGGATGGGAATATTAATTCACTTGGGTATTATTACACCGATTATTATGTATATATTTCCTGCGCTTTACGTGACTGATGCCGAGTTATCTTTGATATATGGACGAGCCGAGATCTGATCAAATTGCACCGGAATCTTTTGTCTTCTTGCCTTCAGGATTATGCGCCATATTCGACCCAGTATACAGCGAAGCTCACAGTTTTCATCTCAAACAATAATCTATATCTGCAAGCGATATCTTTTTCTGTGTGTGTCGGCACATATCATTTGGGTAATTCATTGCAGTCTCCTTTGTTTGATCATTGCTCCTCTCATCTCAAATGTTCTCCGCACACCAGTAAAAATTGAAAACATTTCATAATTATTAGTCATTCTGTGACAAACGGGTGAGATTTTTTCTCTTATTTTTATGTGTGTGTGTGTGTGGGGGGGGGGGGGGGGGGGGCAAAATTCACTATTACTAATGCAGTAACCATGGCAACTGTTGTGACCAATCATGCTCTAATGAAAATTTTTGATGTGGATTCCGATGTATTTGGTTTGTTTTTATCTATCAAATCAAATAAGCCCAGGAGTCAAAAGCCAATCAGAGAAGCAGTCCCGTGAAATTCCATACGTTCGCCACAGACGCCAAAACAAAACAAAGACAAAGAACTTAGATGTTGTCTTATCGCCCCTGCTAATGAAACTATAATCGATTCCAGTGAAGTCCGTGCCTAAGACTGCCACCTAAAATATCCCATCCAGGCAGACTGCTTTATTGAAATATATATATGATTCGTCATCCATAACCCCCCCCCCCACGAAGTTCTGTTGATTTTCCAACGGCAAAAGTAATTAATTCCAAGTGTGATTTTTGTGTTCACATCATCCGATTTCTGGAAATGGGCGGTCTGTTTTTACTTTATTAGCTTGACACATGGTGGCATATTTTCTGATATTGATATGTTCCTCTTTATTGGCTACAGTTCCCAGGGGAGAGATGATCTGGACTGGATATGTTGAGGGGAAAAAAATTGCGAGGGGGGGGGGGGGGGGGAGGGTTGATAGTGGGGACAAGATTACAGAAAAGTAAAGGCAGGATGCATTGTTTGAAAGAAGAAAACAAACACCAAGGCATGCCACTGGTAGCTTTTTGTGACACTCACTAGCCAAAAGTCATGTTTTATAAACACTCGACCCCAGCGGAAAGCTTCTACGATCGACAATTGATATCAGCTCATCTCAATGCAGATTCCCCCACAGAGTTGACTCATCCTGACAGGGCACTTTGGCTGAAGATTGTGGTGATATTGAAGATCACAAACGGTCGGAAACAACTTATTACATTTCACGCAGGACTCGGTTCTGTATCTAAACAAATGGAGATCCATGCACAGCATGCATGTCAGATACCTGTTTCATATTTACCACACAAATAGCAGCTCTTTATGGAATATCAGTTTTCTTGATTTTGGCGGAACACGAAGTATTAAACGCATACAGTCAATTACCGCTCAGTGCGAACCTGTCTCCAATTCTCATCCAAATTTCAAATTAAAAGCTGCGTTGTTTGACGGAGGGAACACAGGTGTCAAATCTAGAGAGTCATTGCTGCGGAAGACCTTCTCAAATGGCAACCGAAGGAGGTATCACTTGCGAAATCCCAAAACAACAGACGACCCTTAGTTTTTCTCTCTCTTTCTATCCCTGGACCTTGAGCCACTGTATTCATTTTCTCTGATCTAATCTTGCCCGGTCCTTTTTCGGACAGCTTGCCCAGTGTTTCAAACCATCAGATGTCAGAGGCCGCTCTGTTTCTGTCAACTTGAGACAACTCGGACGGATCAGGGCTTTAATTAAAGGTCTCACGCTGGTGGTGACTTCGTTCCTACCTCAATGTACCAAGGTCACTATCTGAGGTCTGTCTTGTCCAACCGCCACTATCCAGTTATAAGTTCCAAGGTGTCATCCTTGACTGGTTTGTTTGGTATTAGTTTATCTATATTCTCCGTGCATGCTGTGGGCTGCACTTTTTAGTGTTTGAGAATAGAGCCAAAAATGTGGATTGAAATCAACACCTGTTTCTATCTTTTTCTATCAATTTTGAAGATAATTTTCAATATTTTTGGCATCAGGGCTCATTATCATTTCATTAATGGTCTATGATCTATCGCATCATAACAAGCATATACAAAAAAAAATCTGAACATGAGATAAGAATTTTTGTCTTTCATATCTACAAGTAGAAATAGATGCATCCTACATTAATTCCTCACGAGTGAACACATTAACAAGTGACGATTCGAACAATGCCACTCAAGTGATTATTTTTCGACTGCCAAAAATACACTACAGATGAGAACCGGTTTTCGGCAAAAGCTGCCTGATGGCATAACATTGTGTTTGCACCCCTCAAAACTACAGGCCCACCAACAGCTGTGCATTGTTTTCTTTCCTTTTGTGGCGACTTTGTCAAGTGACTCCGATCAGGGCAGGTAGCAAAGTGCCAGGAGGAAATCAGACATTTTTAATGCCCTGGCTTTGCAATTGTTCAACAGGCAAGGGAAGGAATACCTTTCTGAAAAGGTAGCCCCCCTCCTGCACCCCCCCCCCCCCCCCAACACCCCTCTCAAGTGTTTTGAGAAAAGTTCTACCAGGACAATGGCCAGGTTATTACCCAAATTAATCAGCAGAAGTTTGAGCTGCTATCGTAATACAAAGTCACACAATTGATTGGAGTGCAGGGTGACAGTTTGATAATTACTAAAACAGATCTCTCACAAGATGTGAGAAAGACAATAGGAGGCATCCAGTCAAGGTGGAATTCGCCTCATTATGGCGATTACGCAATATTACTCAACTGACTTTTCCACTTGTTATCTTTTCATTTGTCAGTTTCGGACAATTAACAGTTTTCTGCTGATTACAACGGTGCTTAAGTCTTCTTTGTCAGGTGTAAAGTCGAATTTTTGAAAATTCAAATATCTGTGCTTGATGCCTTGTGACTGACAGTGTCAGTGTGCATGATGTCTTCAAAATGTAACTGTGCACCTTAGTTGGCAAAGTCTGTAGCAGCAGAGTTGAATTACCTATTTTGTGTTTGATGTATTTAGTTTTAATTTTTGTGTGTGAGTCTGAATTGTTCAATCAAAATTATACCTCGGCAAAATATTCTTTCCACTTGCAAATATTCATCATTTGAAACATAAATTTGAGTTTACACTAGTATAGCTCATTATTAGAAGGACAGATTGATCAGTGACGATACAACTGAACCAAGATTTCACAGTTTATCCAGTGTGTTGTCATACCTTTGAGTTCCGTTGAGTCACGATAGGCATGATCCGGAGGAAAGTCTGGGGGTAGTTCACTATCGGCTGGACACCCATCCGCTGTGTCACCGTCTGAAAAACACACGGAGAAACCACTTACTCATCCGTTTTGAATACTGCTATGTCTGATAACCAGGGTAAAAAAGTAATAACTTCATGATATAAATTGATATCACTGATAACATCATTAAAGCCATATTACCATAGATTATCATTCAATTGATCATTAATTAACTCAGGTCAGGCCAAATGCAGGGAAAAAAAATAATGATTGACATTTTGATATTGTCTTTGAGCTTGATACAAAATAAGGCAATTAAATTAAATGAGTCATTAAACATGCTCCAGCATACTAAGTAATTCCCAACATATCATGTGCAATCAATTTTGTATCGTAATTAATTATTGATTTTGTCAAGAGTATTGCTCCACGTCACAATAATATAACCAGAATAACATTCACTCATCTCACGTAATACGCCGATTATGTATTCTCATTAATTTTGCTACTCAACAATGATATTTCCAAGTAACACCAACTCAGCCAAGTTTGTGACAGCTCTAGACACTTTTCACAATACTTTCCCTTCCATTCAAACCTCTACACAAACATACAGGACATTCACACAGCTATAACCGCAAGTCAGGTACCCCCTGTGCCTACCTGTTCAATCACACACACAATGTATATTCTGCTATCGTTGATATCATCAATGAATTTGTGTTCTCGCCAACTTCTTCAAAAATTTTCGGGCTTCGATGACACTATCGACTACATTCATCCCGAGCCCCACATAATCTGATAATTCATCAGAGACAATCATCGAGTGAATCATACTTCACAAATATTACTAGAAAAATATCATTAAATGACCATCACGTTTACCAGATTTGCTGAGAGGTGGCAGCACTGAGCCAGCTAATCCACCAGTTAACAACAACTCGTAGCTCTTGAGGCCGGCGTTTATTCCACGGAAACAAATCTGGCAGCACCTAAGCCATCATTATGACGGCAGCAGTGGTTATATATATGTGCGTGATGGTATGTATCCAGTGTACAGAGATATCCAACTGGCAAATCACAAGCGACGCGGAAGAGATGTCAGCAAAGCTGCAGCATTGAAACATCGAAGCTGGTCGACGCATTCCATCCTCATGAATTCACTATCAATCATTTCCGAGAGAGCGTGCGAGTGTGATCATTAAATCCCCTTGCTTTGTTGTTGTGTTTCGATATCACCTCGGAAGATGTTCCCGGTTTGACTTTTGGATGGGTAACTGGTTCAAGACTGGCAATGACGGGGGCCCAGGTTGAGTTGAGCGCCAGGCCGTGAGTAAAAAATGATAGCCAGAAACAAAGTTACGTCTGAACAACATGTGTTCTACAAACTATATAATTAGGAGTAACTGTCTACGGCTGACATTAGGCTCAGCCATGCACTGATGAACTTGAATTGCTATAAGGTGTGCTGGCAAATTAGCGGAGAGTCGGGCTGGAGGGGGTGTGGCTTAGAGGAGGGTGGGTGGGTGGTGGCGACTGAGGGGGTGGGGTGAGGGGGGGGGGGGGGGAGAGGGGGCTTGACTGGTGTCCCATGCTCGAGTATAATGCATACGCACGGCTACGATGAGGAACCTTTTCTCATCAACAACGACGCTTATTATTTTACTCTCAAAAAGTAAGTCCAATTGTGTTTGGATGAAATGAAAAGGAGGCACTTTCCTCTGGGCGCTCGGTCCAGTGAACATCTGACATATTACTGATTGGACGGCCAGGCAGAATTAAACCCATCAACGCAAGAACAATAGAAGAAGGGCCCAACGGTTGAAGGTAATGAAAAGCCTTATCCAACGGCCAGCGAGGATGAAAGAGAATAGCGTTTGACCCTGAACGGTGAGGGGCGAGTGACAGGTTGGCCGAGTGTTTCACACCCTTACTTGTTTCTTTGCGCTGGACACAATGAGGCGTTGGAAGGCCACCAAGATACATCATAGTGGGACTGACACCCAAATTCATAACCGGCCTGGTTTGTAATTACTGGCCAGTGTGGGGGCAGTGGAATGGTATAACAGATCACATTCTCTTCTTTATGGTATTATTATGTTTAGGGGGGTGATTGGATGGCATCGTGTGATACATCGGAATCTGGCCGAGTCAGGTGGAAGACTCGGCTAAAGATTGATCTAGGTCTGACCACGCTATTTGTCTTTTCTGGCGGGTTGGAGGGCGAGGGTGAGGGCCAGGGAGGGTGACACTTTCTGAACAGGTCCACGAGACACAAGTCCAATATCACCTCTGACCCTGGCAGTGTTAATAAAAGCCTCTCTCCTGTCTCTTTGTCTTCCTCTCGCCCTTAATGAAGTTCTGGCTCAGGAAGCAAGTTTGGCAAACTGGAAAGATGGAAATGAATTATTTTTTTCCCCCTTTTCATTGCTTTGAAAGGTGAACTTTGTGGCAAATCAAAGAAATATACTTTTATGGCACATCTTAATTGCAGTGTTCTGAATATAAAAAGTACTGTATTTATATGTCAACTGTAATGAATGTTCAAAGAATGACCAAAGCAGACAATTACAAAGAAGCTAGGAATGTCTCTGAGATATGTTATGTTTTCCTGTTGAGCGGGTGGTCTATAGCTGCCTCTCAGAACACTGGAACTTTTGGTCGACATCCAATACTTCTAATTTACTGTAATAAAGGTACTTTATGAACGGGTCTTGAGTGCTGGACTGATTAGAAGCAGATGCTCGGACTGGCATGGAAGTCAGCGCAGAAAAAATCCCGCAATTATGGCACTGTACGTCACAACAAAAACCTGTACGCTATGTGCCTCTTGCGCTTATCTTAGTCTAAATCATTCCTCACCAATTATTCAAGGGGGGGTCAGCCGTTTTATATATTTTTTTATCCTCGCTGGAAAAATTGATGGAAATATGCAAATTGAACGAGACAGCTTTGCGTTATGGTTTATTAACTATGGTATGCACACTCAAAGATTATGGTCTTCATAAATTAAGATTACAAGAGAGATTTAGAGGTTTTCCACAAGATAACGAAGTAACGCAATACATTCTCCTTATGATTAAGCAAGCTCTGCTGAGTGATATGCGACTCACCAAATTATTATCCTGCAACAAGCCCTTTGTTTCATGAAACATTATTTTGCAATAAGAATTAGTTTTTTGTACAAAGCGAGAGATTGTTTTACAGATTTTTTTTCTAATCCTGCACATATAAGTCAACATTTTCACTTGTTTTATGTCAAGTGATTCATGCAAATTTAATGTACAATCATTTTTACAGAAGCAATAATTAGTTTTTTATCACTTTTTTTTTCATATTATATTGCGACACGTGTATCAAATGAATAAAGAACCATTGAAATATGAGTAATTGCTCAAAAACTAAAGATGACAACACGTCATAGCCATTCTATAATTGAATGCCTTTTAATGTGAACCGAATGATACCCTGGGCTCTAATTAATTTATTTCTGACAAAATAACTCTGATCTTTTGTCTTCTTGTCCAATTTACCCACTGAAAGTTTACACCAGGTCGGCATCATCTTGCAGCCAGGGGAGATGCGTTTTTCAGCGGTCAGTCTGGGGCCGAGAGGAAGTCAGAGGAAGACCGAGAGAGCAGTAGCGCAAGGAAAAAAGCCACATGGAGATCAGTGTGTTAACTTGCACGAATCTCAAACGCTTTAAAAAACTCTGGGCATGTTTGTGGAGATCCAGGGGTCAGAGATTAAAGGAAAACTGCCGTTCAGGAGGAGATGAAAGGCCGTGGATTTCTGATTGTGTATTTGTCGGATATGATGAACCAGGTGTAAATATTACAGCTCTGTCCACGGCATTTCTCCGAGGTGGGGCCGGGCGGCCGTCTTGGGCGTGGGGGGTCGGTGCCAAAGTTGAGGTCAGGCCAGATGATTCTTTGTCTGTTATTTTTACTTCTTTGTTTGGATTCCGACCAGTAGCGGAATCTGATAATATTTACTGGATTGGACCTAATCAAATTTGGAATGACTCAAGAAGGCATTGCTACACCCTGAATGTATGCAATTACTGTGATTTATTTCGCACATAGTCCCTGTAACTAGTACCTTGAATGCCAGCGCAGATAAGATAAGACAAGACACAAGAAATCTGTGTGTTCCAGTGCAATATTAGACATCTGAGACCCTACCCAATATTAATAACAGGAATAACACAGATCCAGATAAGCTACAACACCTCACGTCACATGTAAATGCCATGGAAACAACGGAGCACGAAATGTGCGGCCCACGTCCAAAAAACACCAGGTATACGGCATTTCTGCCCAATTATCATCAGTATTCAAGGTCGGTCGCTTTAGCGCGGAGGGGAGAGGGATAACCCCAGTAATATATGGACTACGAACTATGCTGAACACCGCTAATGATAACCATAAATTATGAAATGGTCGGTCAGAAAAAAAAATAGTGGCTGGTCATTACAACGCGGGGAGTTTAGGGGCGAGTGTGTTGGGTTGGGTGTGGGTTCCTATCTTCACCAGCTAATCAAACCGCTGGTCTACTTGGCCCAGCGTTGAAAGACACTGGCCAAAAACTTGCTATATCTCAGCACAGAGGGGTCCAGGGAATCTGCTCCTGAGACTTCCCCAGTAATGTCTGTCAGCTTGTCCAGTGTGGGCCATTGGTCGAAATTGCTACACTAAATTATTTCCTGTTTATACGATGCAGGCTCATTTCAGCAACAAGATCTGAAAAAGCCTTGGACCATGGGGGGTCTACATGCATTTTTGGGGTTTTCTATATTATTCATGTACATGAAGCATCAGTTGTAATCCATAAATACTTCTGATTTTTTACTGATATCTAGTTAAATACAAATATGTTGAATATTCTTGGGGCAAGGAATAGCATGAACAACAACGACAACAATAAATCTGTCTATACATAAATTTTCACAAAGTATATTTTGTGGACAAGAACGTCAACAAAAGCACAAGTGAGCAGATTTTTCCTAATTACAAACATTAGTGATAAGAACATTCAGAAGCAAGCCGTCATCTCGTAGATTTAGAAGGGTTCCTCCCTAACGGTGCTGAGCCAAGCACTTCAGGCAAGGTCAACGCTGCTGATATAGACAAGGGCCTGCAGAAAAAATGCTTTTCATTTTCAAACATCATAATCTAG
Organism: Terebella lapidaria; assembly: GCA_949152475.1. Classification (NCBI taxonomy): domain Eukaryota; kingdom Metazoa; phylum Annelida; class Polychaeta; order Terebellida; family Terebellidae; genus Terebella; species Terebella lapidaria. The sequence continues at coordinate 32,942,725 of OX424564.1, read as the reverse complement.
AAATAGCCTTAGATCTTCCAAGAAAAAAAATTCCCCCGCAATCTGTGCGTCTTTCTTTAGTAGCCTGGCGTTATTAGAGTTCTCGATTTGTAAAAGAGGACCAAATCTGCTGGCAAACTGGCCCTTATCAAGCACTTGTGGAAATTGTTGAAAGCTTGGTGAAAAAGCGCTGAAGAAGTTCGAAAGTTATGACCCGTCCGGTCTACTTGAGTATCCGAGCTTGAGCATTTTACGACTGCTCGCTTGGTTAGGGCTGTATTGCCTGCATACGTCAAGGCTTTGATTACGCAGCCACGAAATTACACGATCTTGCCTATGATTCCCAGCAATATATCCTTTGAAATGATGAAACGGGGAAGAGAGGGTATTCAAAATCTAAAACACAGCACAAAGTAGAGCAATATTGACACTTATAATTGCACCTATCCATTAATTTCTGCCTTTTATCCCCTACCTGACACCCTTACACAAAGGTAAATTGCAATTCAAGTCTTTCCTGGCTCTGTATCAATATTGTTTCCAGCACTGGCTTCCTGCTAGCAACATCAATTAAAAGCTCTCCCCCAAAATCTAATCACAGTGGGCCATTACCCCCACTCCCCGGCACCCACCATACTGCCATCTCCTACTGGTACTACAACTGTAATTGTAATTAATACCAGAGGTAGACCTGTCAAACCATCAGTCACGCTTCAATGGTTAATCGTTGCAACTGACACAGTTAGTTCAGAAAACTGTTCCTTACAAAAATGGCACCAGTACCGCAGCGCAGCGCCAAGTCTGGCCTCTGGAATCACTGTAAACTTTGCATTGATATAGTTAATTTTAATTGAAGGTTGAAACAGATGTGTTTCCAATGGGAAGATTTATTGCAGCAGGAAATTGAATATTGATTCTTTTAATTAGCATATTTGATAGCCTTTCGATGTACCTCTCTTCAAAATCATGGCGAGATCTAATGGCTAAACTGTAAGTTATTAACCTGTGAATCAAAACTAGACCACATAGTTGCAGGCTGCACGTCAGACCCAGGTCAGCAATCAACTCACAGAATCTGACCAGCGGAAACCCATCAAACCCAATCAAAACACCCCAAGCACTATCAGAAGTTGCATCCGATTGCAATATTGATATCCCTAGTCATAGTAGAGGTCGGTGCAACACATTTCCACTGTGCCCCAATCAACCTATCAAGCAGCATACCAATCCGAAACCCAGCGTAATCGATGCTAAATTCAGGGCAACATTGGCAGGACCACATTCCGATGAAAAAAACCGCCAATCAATGCGAGTGAACATGCAGTCTCTGCAGTTGTTTCTCAGGAGACGAAATTTGTGCTAAGAAGAGATTATGGCAGCCCACCTTTCAAAGAATGAGGTCCCTGTATTTTTCCTCTGCCTACCCCCAGGAGATTCCTGCCCTCTCTTCCTTCCCCCCAACAGAGACAGAATGACTAGAAATGGTAGACTTGACTTAATGAAGATTAGCAATGTTGTAGATCCATGAGGCACTGTGCCACTGCGCAACTTGCCTCCAGTTTCCAATTTAATTGCTGTTTCTTTTACCCAAGACTCATACTGAGAGACGTCCTAATTTCATCCATAAGATACAGACCAAGTAGCTAAGGAGGGTGTCCAACTTCCCGCCTTTCTCTGGACATGATAGAAGGCGGTTTAGCTTTCAAAAGAACCCAAGGTTCCTTTGGAATTTAACTCTTTGGCGTCATCTGAAGATTGCCCGACCTTGAGGCAATCAATGTGAAATATCAATTACTTGAATGCATCATGTGTACCTCATCAACTGAGAAACTGTTTATGATGGAAACTAAAGTACGGGATCTTTCTCCAGGGCAATCTCAAGACGAGACGGCCCTAATTTTATTAATTATCGTCTTAATCAAAACTGACACCGGCAGTATTCAAATTCTCGCATCTAGCTCACAGTTCGGGTTTCCAACGTAGATCATAGTCAAGAAGGTCAAATTCATCACCGTACGCCCATTTTTGAATAAATCATGTAAATTATAGATATGGAAGTATGGGAATTGGTGATCAGTCTTAATTACTTTCGGACACAAAAAAAAAATCCTACTGAATTTACTCATTTTCATTTATATTTTTGTGCGCTATTTCTTTGCGAGATTCTGGAGCAGAGCGGATGCTGAGTAAGTGGGTAACAGCAACGGCACAAGTGCTTTTTGCTTGTAGAACCAATGGCAGAAATCTCTTCTGCTAAGTATTAGATCTCAATCTGATAAGATAGGTAACCTTCTGCGTTGCCATGGTAACCTTTTCCATAGTTTACATGTGTCGGACCATCAGAATCTCCATTTTCTGACACAGTGTACATCGGTATTGCCCCCCACCCTGACAGAAAATCATAAATTCCCCAGCGCCAGCTGATTTACCGGCAATATTTGCAGTCCAGATGTTTGCATCTTCTCCTGCCGCCGGCCGCTGGGGTTTACTGTCCAGTAAGGTAATGTTTGTCCATAGGGTGCACCCCTGGGGGTAGGTTTGATCCAGCAGCTTGTTTTACTAACATGTCTGCCTTGGATGTGCTCTGCCACCGGCCTTTAGGACCCACCCCCCATGCTTCATAATTAATATCAGCAGGAACGGCCATTAGAATTTTAACAGGAGGTGTAATGTTTGTGTGGAAATGAACTCCAAACTTCCTGTATGCTCTGTTTATTATGTTTATTACTGACGACGACTGAGGCAGGTTCGGTCTATGGGAGACCTGCGCAAATTAATTGGTCACTTGAGTCATGGTGAGATCACAACATGTCAGAATTTTGAATTTGATGAACAGAACGCTTTTCCCCTTACAGTTAATTCCCCATGCACCCCTGGAGTCAGCAACTGATGTACACTATGGAATCCTTCCCTTGATTAGCTCATTAGCTGGTGAAGTTAGGAGGGGGGGGGGGTGTTCCTGAAGAGTTCAGGATCACAGGTGATAAGCAGAAGCAAGCGCAGCCACCTTTTGCTAATGACCAAGCCAAGTCCAGGGCCACCAAATTGTTCTGGATCACGTTGAGGACAGACTGGCCACTGATCCGGTCTGCTAGCTGCTTCCTGGGGTGATCTGGATCCAATCGCATATTTGGAAATCAAGTTCCTCGGGGCCCCAGGAGGTGATAATTAATAGTGACCATCTGTATTTGCAATGGGGTGGGAGGGGGGGGGGGGGGGTTATGTCTGGTCAATATTTTCACCCTGCCCCGTACCTGTCCAGTTGTTCACCTTCAACTGTTGCAGTTACTATGAGGCAAGCTAGAAATGCATAGAGCACTGTTGTACAGAAATTCTTCCAGGAATTCATAAAGGTCCATTGGTGTATCCATATTGTATTCATATCAGGGATCACTCTGTTTTACATTTAAAGTGTCATCACCACAGGTTTCCAAATATAACTTGTTGCTTCTGGCAGCAAATTTGGTAATCATTATGATTTCCCACAAGCACGTTCTTTGAAAATTGTATGATGTCATGCACCTGTGATGTCTGCCACGTTCTGACAATGAAACTTGCTTCCACGTCGCAAAGAACATGCAAAAGAACCCAGAGACAAACTGTCACCAAGCGCAGATGAGTACAGAAATTATCCCCACTAATTATTGAATCACTTCCCATCTCGTCCAATCCTACCTTACTTGAGACGTGCTCAACAGTTGGTCGATTGTCTAATTAGGCCGGTCTGTCGCGACTGTTCCCCGCATCCATCGACTCTGTTTCGCTGCAGTGTCTCCGTCTTTCTCTAGCGTCAGCGCCCGTCCGCTTATATCCCTTTTAAATACTTCACCTCTGGCTTCATTATATTTTCATCAGCAGCAGTCTCCGCTAATATGTTACTGCTCCACAGAGCTCCACACTTGGGAAATATTGGCATATATTTTGAAATTGTCTTGGAGTTGGTTCTGTGTCTCCGGGTTTGGACGCAGGCGGGGAACGGGGGGCGTCTAGCTCGATGTCCTGTCCCCGCGGTCACGGACTCACAAGTGTCGACCTTCTCCCGCTTGTTCCCGACTTAATTAACGTCGTCAAGTGATACGCAAACAGGTGCACATTAGCACAATTTTACATCGGTGAAAAGACGACCACCTTCCCCTCTGCCCGTTGAACAATACTCAGTCGGCTCCTACCGCCGTTTATACTTAGCATTGTGCCGCTTGTTTCCATGAACTAATTCACATCTCACTGTGCGGAACTCCGTCAGTCGGCGGCGACAACGACGACGCGATCTCCACACTTAAATATTGCCTTTGGTGCTTTCTAATCATACACCTGAACTAATAGATCTGATTTAGCTCCGTGACAATGGACACCATTGAATATTTCTTTATTATATTGCAGCGTTTTGAAAGGTGTGACCCCATTCTGTACAGACTGAGCTCTTCAAGAGCAACCACGACGACAAGTTTCAGAAAAAAACAGTGCGTTGATTACCTTTGTATAGTTGTGACTAAGTAAAGAGTAGCTTCCTGCCTGTGTAGACAGGCCCCTCTCCTGTGTCTATCTAAATGTTTTATGGTTCTACCTTCAGTGCCATACAGCTTACAGTTCTGTGTTTGTGCCCTGCTCTTTAATGCCCGACACCCTGCATTAATATTTCCATCTATGAGTATTTTGCATACTTCATAAGTGGCATCGCTTTGTTCATGAAATAACACCAGAGCCGTATAAGACCATTTCAGGTTTATAGCATTTCTATTAGATAGGGCCACCCCCCAGCCCGAGTGGCCCCCTCGCGTTCAATGTCTTCATATTTCAAAAGCTCTTCATTATGGCAGCCATATTTTGTATGTATGTGCTCGGGGTCTAGGCTTGAGCCTTTATGATCACGACTAATTTGGTCGGTAACTAAGCTAGTGGCCGCGTCAGGTTCAAGTGTTTTTACACGTTGACAGGTGCTCTATACTGCATGAAATTCTTTGTGCTCGGTCGCATTTTTTCTCTTCTCTATTCTCGCATTGAAACGATGCTCATTTGTGAATCATGATATTGAAAGATCTTTCTTCGGTTGAGGCAAGTATTTGAAACTCAATGGATTACAGCAACAAGTATATCATCATTTTCCATTGTTTATCATGTTTATGCTGTATTTCAACATTTTCAAAGATGTGCCATTGCTGTATACAAAAAATTATCAAAATCAATTGCAATTGGATAATCACAAATAAGTTCACTCATCACAATTCATATTATTGATAATCAATAATATTTGGCACTGAAAATCATTCAACAGGAGGAGATCACGAACAAGTCGTTATTATCGAACTCCAATCAAGCACACGGTTTAATGGCATTCACATGAGCTCGTCCTACACAAAAGACATATAATTATTGACATAAACCGCGGTAACCGAAGACTTATGCCATGTTCAACATCAGATATTCTAATATATGGCCACAATTATGATATCGACTTGGGAGGTAAGATGTGCACAGTCATTAAAATGGAAGCTTTAGCAGTAAAAGATAAACAGAACGCTGCCTAGAACTTAGTCTTTACCTATTCACTTCGACCCTAAGGAAGCGCGCAGACCTGGCCTCACCATGTTCTCATCTATATCACACTGACTGAGTGGCCTCACAAGATCTTAACCAAATATTTTTCCATTTCTTCGTCATTTTACTCTCCTACTTCATTCCTTTCATTATCGTTTGAGTAGTCGCGGGGGTGCAGATTTTGCCTTTCTTCATTTTTCCTAATTACACACAATATATGTTGAAACATGCAACATACGTCATTCATTTGAAGAGAGCTGGCCACGGTGGCTAGTAAAGGCGTAATCCCGTCAAGAATGGCGCGACACATTTACCAAGTCTCAATTGTATGGTCTCTTGATGAAAATCAAGGCAGGTTTGGAAAATAGAAAGAAAAAAAAATTGGCTAAAATTTCGGCTGTAGACAAAGAACCCGTGCAAATAGTAGCTTGTTTGAGAATGTCTCTAATAACAGCAGCGGTGTCCGCAGTCAATGCCTGCGAAGGTCAGAGAGAACCGTTGATGAATAAAATGTTCGTCAAGAGGTCTTATTTCAACATACCGCTGTACTTTTACCAAGTCGATGACCAACCGTCTTTCTCCCCCTCAAAACAAAATCCCCAAACTTTGTTATATTTGCCAGGCGAATTCGTCGGTCGTAATTATACTTTTCAATGGATTCGGCCATATATGGAAGCTGCTTCTTCTTCCGACTTTGTGTTTGTCGCAATGTCGCATTTAAAAGCAGAATCATAAAGGCACCGTGCTTGGTTGTGGTTCAGTTTGGGTGTGAGCTGAGGAATACAAACAAAACCGCTCCAATCTCTGGAGAATTGGATGAAGTTACACTTGTTTGACGGAAAATGGCCATGACCACGGTTAACAAGTTTTGTATCAGAAGTTTTGTGCTTCATGAGAAAGAACTAAACTTCCTGATGCTTGATTGATATTAAAACATGACACTGCAGTACATATATAAAAGAGCAAATATAGGAGAAGAAAGTTTTTTTTTTCTCTCGAATTTTAACAAAGAATTCATTTTCTACGTGCATTCAGTGTCAATTGGCAACATTGTCAACTTGGTCAAATCAATGAAAACTTTATTGCACCTACTGAAATGAATTATGTTTTGAACTGGGTAGACTGACAAACAAGCTCAGTAATGAACATATTAATATATTAATTTTATAGATCCTTGGTTTTTTTTCTCATTGAATTCATAAAAAGTCCAGTCTTTGCAATTTTCAATCATCTTTTGTTCAGTTCTCACTCTGCCGACCTCATTAACTTTCCAAATACCGCACTTCCTCCAGCAAAACTTCATCTCAGCTCCTGAGGTGGAGGCCATATTAATCGGTTTATTGTGGGCAACACGAAACAGTAAACAGGTTTTATTGTAGCCGACTCCCACTTGCTAAGACGTGACAGATGCCCGCAACAGTGTTATAATTAGAGACTTAATTGAGGTCGTGGCTTTGGAAATATACAGTGCCTTTCTGCGAACCCTAGCTATCACGATTCCTAATTGAAAATAATTAAAGTGGTGAATCTGATTCATATTTTCTTTCACTTTGTATATAGAAGCTACCATACAGCAATGTATATTGCAGGAAATACCCTCATTGTCAACTTGTGTGGTACACACCTTTATTACGATGACATCATTGACACCATAAATTGGCTGGGTCTTGTTCCAGCAACTTTTATATGTTCTAATTAACACCCCTGACTTTTTGTTTCAAATTCTCAATTACTGGAGCAACCTAAGTTCCCTTAATTAACATCATTAATGATAGCGCTGAGAGGCAAGGAGGGGGGGAGGGAGGAAGGCTTGAGGAATACTGTAAACGTATAAAATTTCGCATGAATCATTGTTCGCGTTTTCAACATCTCGACATGTTCGTGTGGATTTAAGTTCGTGACTGTTGTGAATGGTCGGCCCTCCGATTGAATAACTGTGTATTCACGTGTATTTATTTTTCATATTTTCATACGTTTTCATATATTCATATATTTTTATATATTTTCATCAATAATTTCATACGTTTACAGTAGTCTAATTCCAGTCACTATAGTGTCTTGGTGCATGTACATTTTTCTGAATCAGTAACTATCCGATAGTTATTAGGTGGGTTGAACACTCGCTGTGGACCAAAAGTTTGCTTCGATCCTACCAATGACTCCAAATTGCAGGTTATTGGTGGAAGCTATCAATTACAGGACAAAACTTTCTGCTTCGGCTGCGATTGACATCGTTAATTGAGTCACTGACACTGGTAACTGCACTGTATTATTAATAGCGAGACCCGAGACCAGTGCTACCTCTGTGTGGTTGCAGCAAAGTCTGGACAATGTACATTTTCAGACTTTTTTTGCTGACTATTTTGCTCGTTCCTCAACATAAAACAAAATACAACCATGACAACATGAAACTAAATTTATAGCGAGCCCTTATCCCTTGTAATTAGGCTATCCGTGTTGACGGTGGAAATGTATGGATGAAAAAAAATTAGGCCAAGGGCCAAAGATAGGTTACCGGACAATGTTTAATATTTTAGGTATTAGCCAGGTCACTGGTTGAATTCAAGGTCAAGAGAATATTCAGCATATATAACATTAAGCATATATCATGTCCACAGTTGATTGCTAAGCTGTAAGTTCAATAATCAGAGAGAGATTAGCAATTTTATGCTGTAGCCTTGAAAATGAAGGGGCAAAGGTCAAATTCAAGGTCATCAAAATATTCAGTGTATATCATTTTCTATATCATGTATATCATGTCCACAATTGATTCCCAAGCCATACAGTCAATAGAGGAGCAAGATATGAGCCAGCTTGTCCTTGGACCTTAGAAATGAGGTCAGAGGTCAAATTCAAGGTCACGAGAATATTCAGCATATATCATTTCCTATATGTCCACAATTGATTCCTAAGCTGTAAAATCGATAATAAGTGAGATATTAGCCATTTTGTCCTGTGACCTTGAAAATGAGGTCAAAGGTCAAATTCAAGGTCATGACAATAATCTGCATATATCATTTCCTATATGTTCATAATTGATTGCTAAGCTGTAAAGTCGATAACAAGCGAGATATTAGCCATTTTGTCCTGTGACCTTGAAAATGAGGTCGAAGGTCAAATTCAAGGTCATCAGAATATTCAGCATATATCATTTCCTATATGTCCACAATTGATTCCTAAGCTGTAGAGTCGATAATAAGCGAGATATAAGCCATTTTGTGCTCTGACCTTGAAACTGAGGTCAGAGGTCAAATTCAAGATCACGAGAATATTCAGAATATATCATTTCCTATATGTCCACAATTGATTCCTAAGCTGTAGAGTCGATAATAAGCGAGATATAAGCCATTTTGTGCTCTGACCTTGAAAGTGAGGTCAGAGGTCAAATTCAAGGTCACGAGAATATTCAGCATATATCATTTCCTATAGGTCCACAATTGACTCCTAGTCTCTAATCTCAATATCAAGTGAGATATTAGGCATAATGTGTCCCATTATAAAGCATAGGAGAATTTAACATGGGAAAGTCCCATTTGAGCCGAGTTTGGGCCAAAATGGCCCACTTCGAGCGATTCAAGCGCAACGAAATTTATAGACATCATAGGAGTACATATGAGGAGTGTTATTTATCAAAAAGAAAAAAAGTTACTGAACAGATTTTGAGAAAATGGCCGCCAAAGTCCAAAATCAGGCATTTTTCGTCGAAAACGGCCGCCATTTTGAAAAAAATGCGAAAATCAAAAAACTAAAAAATACCTCCTTCTTGAATTATTTTTAAGTATTTTTGTGCAAAATTTCAGAAATATTCGCCTGTAAACAAAAAAGATAAAAATGTGGACGACGACGGACGACGACGGACGCAACGCCATGCCAATAGGTTATCGGACCATAGGTCCGGTAACCTAAAAAAAATTCCTGCCACGCTTCGCTAGCTATGATAACTAGCCAATTCAATTACCTTTATAGAATGCATATGCCAAGTAACAGAGTACAATGAACATAAATGCAAAGATATAGACTTTTTTTTCCATTGATTATGGCATTTTTTATCTCTACTTTTTGCCGGGTCCTGCGTTTTCTCTCTGCGGAAAACAATTGTCCTTTCTGAACGTTCGTTAATGACACTCAACAGGGCTTTGTGAAAAGACGTCTCACAAAAGGCAGCCAGTTTTTTCTTAGCTGAATGAGCCGAGTATCACATTTCACGTAACATTAAAATAATAACAGTGATTACAAATGTTCATGCATGAGAGGAGCTCAAGTCCGGGTTGCAGGCGACGGCAAACTTGACAAACAATGCAAAATACATGCCACAAAATGGCTTTTCAAAAACTCAGACATTTCCTCTGAAATTACTATTCAACAAAGGTTTTTTTAGTGAATTCAGGCTATTCACCATACAGATAATATCATGCAAAATATTCATTTGTATTTTTCAATAAAAGAAACTCGAAAGTCATCATGTTCAAGAAATTCCCGAACGGTGTCGTGGAAGTTTAAAACAAGGTCTAAGAGAGGAACACTGTATCTAGTATCTCTAGACACTCCTGCAGTCCATTAACATATTTCATTAGTATGTCAAGAGATGTTCAGCAGACTTTTTTGATTGCTCCTCAGCGACTTGTAGAATTCCAACCCGCATTCTAATTGTCATTACCGAAGCGAATGAAGCCCTCTCCAAAACAATTTTTTTGCGTCTTTATTATATGATTTTTTACCGTCATTAAGTTTTTAATTGCTCTTTTCCTTTTGAATGTGATCTGTACCACTAGCGTCCATAGTTGGAGCATTCAATAGAGTTTCTATAATTACGTGTCATTTTCACCTGGCTAGGAACTTTATATATGTAAGTGCGGATATAATGCTGTATGGCTGGAGGCGTGCTCGAAAACAAACACAAGCAACTGAGAGAAGTTTGTAGTCAAGTAACCATGCACAGTATTAAGGACGCGGTAAACAGGAGAAGCTACCATTAATTATATATTTACATTAAACTTCTCCACTGACAAAGCCCTATTCATTGGTTTAGATTTTTTTTCTGAGTCAAACGTGAATGGACATGAATTTTCATTGGCACATGTAATCTGAAAGCATCCCGTCAATTCGACTCTTTTAAATCAAACAAAGACGTACTTGAGACATTAAAACTCCACCCTGAGAAAACAGTTTGAGAAGTCGAAGCAACGCCAACCGTAAACTTTAATTATCATAAAGTCTAATTCTGTGATATCTAACCGAGAATCACCAAAGTCAGCCAACCGTGAATTCCCCGCAAATTAAACCAGTAAATGAAGCCAAAGACACATGTCATTATCACATGGCTTCATGTCTGAACAATGACATTTTAGGAACATAACTTCCGTGATGCTCTTCACAAAATTCCAAACCAAACATATATGGAAATCAAAGATGGCGATTCTTCCCGAACGACATGGTTCACCCCACTCCACAGCAGGACACCAAACTGATCTACTATACGTGAAGGGGTCTGACCAGAAGTGTGTGAGGTTGAGATGGGGTGAGGGGGGGGGGGGGGGGAGGGGAGGTCATTTTCCCCTGCCCTGGGGTCAGGACTTATGGTCAGCCTCCCTGTGGCACTTCAAGGGGCTTTGACCAGTTATTAAATAGGAAAATTGAGCTTATTTATTCATCATCTGCCCTGTCCAGTTTTTCCACAGTGGAAAGATAATTTTTTGAAACCTGAGAATACTGAAATATTTATCAAACAACTTGAGAATGGACAGAGATTGAGTGTAATTGTGAGAAGCAGGGAGTAGGGGGATCAAAATCTTCCGTGATTAGACTGTTATTAATTTTGTTTGACATTTCCCGGTTTCCAATTCACAAGTCTGTGTGTTTACTTTAACCTCTGGCAGAATGATTTAAAATTCAAACTTCTATATACATCAACTAAGTACCTTTTTGTCAAGGCTCTAAACTGAAGCCTGACAAAACAAATTTTAGTTCTCACGAACTTTTTATCATCTCGCCTAATGACATAGCGATTGCACTGTTCAATATATTCTAACTGGAATATACAATTTCCCAAATTATGAGTATGGACCATTGACATAGAAACAGATTACATGTATAGGACTTCATAAAAAGAATGTTCGTTGCAAAGGAAAAGAATAGAATGTGAAACAAAGAAAAGCCTAAAATCCAATCTCATAGGAGTCTTGCGAATTATGGAAGAATTTTATATCAACATTTTTTTTCCAAACTGCTAGATGTATCTTTTCTATCAGCCACAGTAGCACCAGAAAAGTGGAAGGTTTATCAATCAGTGCAGCCAATAATACAGGGCGTCCCAAATCAGCATTTCTGAAATTAATTATGAGAATTCCAGGAGCGGCCATAAATCACCTTGTGGGGGTCATCACCCTGTAACTGACATCTTAATCAATTCCAGACCCGGTCCTGGGGAAAAATCCAGTTATCTGGCTTTGGAATTAGTGGGAATACCTACTGAAAAAGCCTGATTATTATTATTAGGAAATCAACGTGTGAGAAGGAATCTGGACCGGTCATTGGGAGGGGAAGACATTTTGGCAGAAGAAAAGCGAAGTTTTACATCATTTGGAGAAATAGTCTTCTTCCTTTTTACTTGGCAGATGAAGGCAGAACATAGCAAGTAACCGTCTTTCTCCAATGGATGCTGTTCAAGACAGATTCCCACCCTTCCAAATCACTCAATTTCTTTGAGGGATTTTCGGACACAAAAGTAAAAGTGGCCAGTCGAAGTCAATAATTTGGGGAGGCAGAAAGCCATTTACTCACACTTTCCCTTGCTCCTGGCACAGACTAAATTAATTAGTGACATCTCAGGACTTCTACAGCGAGCGGGCGGGCGGCCCACGATGAAAAGTTGGTAGAGAGAAAAAAAAAACACAACCTAGATATCCCATTGGGGTTGTGGTACAGATGTGGATAATAAATCACACTGTTATATCTTCACCCGTCCAGGAAAGAATTCTAGCTATAAGTCCGGTAATGAACTGGAGGCTATTTTATTAGATTAACTAGCAGTGATCTAAACTTTGGCGACTGAAGAAAAAACTTCTTGTAAGTTATTTTGGGTAAGAGCTTTTTGCAATAGTATTGAACATAAGTCATCTCTAAAGATTGTTCGGGAGAAATACTTAACCGTGTTTGAGTAATTCAGGGCAGCACTCGTATAAACAACAAAGTTCTGAGTGAAATATTGATGCCCAAGAAAGCTGTTTCAAGAATGTGTTTCTCGTCATCACTAAGTTTCCGTGTCATAGTGTCCGTGTCTCCGACATTCACTAGGTGGCAGCACCAATAGAAAACAAACTTGTCACATTGCCTCAACAGTACAGCAAGTACTTCCTGATTTGTCACACCTCTCCAAGTTCTAAAATATGGAAGTTAAAAGCACTGAAGAAAGTTTTAAAATATGGCAATTAACAACACTGAAACTTCTAAACTGACAAAATTTGTACAAAGCCATTATCATGTCACAAAGTTAGAAACCATATTCCAAGAAATAAAGCCCACAAATGTTCATGGAGATAAATTTTCTGCCTGGTAGACTTCGCCTCAGAGTTGATGGGGGAGTCACCGTGGGGCAGGCAAGACTCCTGGGAGAGTTGGTCAGTCAATTTAAAAAGAATCGTCTGTGGACAGTCAAATTGGTAATTAAAACCTGTGGCGGGTAATTCAGCCCTCAGGGAGTTTCCCTTGATTGACTGGGTATCGTCTCAGCTAGATAAAAGACCCCCAATGCACCCCCACCCCCCACAGAATAGAAGACAAAATCCAAACTTCAACCCTCCCCCCAAATCCCAAAGTGAAGATTTTCAAGGGGAGCATCTCATTTCTCCGGGGTTAAAAAGGTGACATGGACAGGTTTTAAGGGGGATCTCTGATGAGTTGTATTATATTTTCTGGGATATCAGGTATTTCCATGCCAGCCAAGATTCAAAAGGAGATGGATTCTAATTCTGCAGGACAACAAGATGTGTTTTGCCTGCGAGGCAAGTCTCCCTAATGGTAATGATAATGGGGAGGCAGCCCTTTCTTTCCATAGTTTTCATTGTGCCGTAATACGGGATCATAATACAGTAGCATTTAAAACTGGGATTAATTTACTTAATTGGAAGTAGGAACATGAGAACCTAACACTTGAGGGTGTACGGTGCCATGGATAATATAACTTGGAGATAAAGTGCCCAGAGATAGAAATAGTGAACAAATTATGGAGAAGAAGTCTCATACTTCATTATGATTTTTTTTTTTTTTTTGCCTGGGATGAGTTGCTAGTGGGGTATGATGGGAGTCAAGAAGGAAGACACTAGTCATTCTAGGAAGGTCCCCATCCTGGCCGCTCTCAACCTTGTTAGGGTCGGGTGTTGGGGTGTCTCAAGAGGGTTCTGGGGGGTAGAGGTCTGTTGCCATGGAAGCCTTTATTTGTTTGTCTCTGTGGGCCCACCAGCGACATCTCTGACCAACAATACGTCCATTACTAAGGCTTCTCAGCATATTTCTTGTGTATTTTTCTCCACTGGCTAATGCTGCAGACCCGCTGGACCCCTTCTAATTATAAACTTTTAAGCCTGTTCACGTCACTACATGGATAGAAGGAATGACGGGCAGGGTGCAAAAAAAGAAAAGAAAAATCGATATCTAATTAATTTCCTTGCAGAAAGCTTTGGGAGTTTTGAAGCGGGCAGACAGAGTCCCAAGCACCATGGTCACTGACGGACAAGGAATCCTGTCCTACTAATGGCCGGGTGGCGACCGCAAGACCAGCTAAGACAAAGGCCCTAAAATTAGACCCTCCGATCTACATGGCAACCATTATGTGGCATCCTCCACGAAGAGAACCAAGACGCTCAAATCACTCACGACTTATTAATCAATAACGTGCCAAGAACAAAAGGGTGACAAAATCATCCAAAAGCCAATCAGGGTGATTGAACTGCAAGTCTCCTGCGCAGCGCTAATCAATGTCCTTTATGCCTTTTATGGCGTAGGGACGAAGCAGACAAAGGGGGGAAAAGGCCCCGCAAAAAAGGGATAGCCTCAATTATGGCGCAAGATCAATGGCCGAACAATTATAATGAGTGCTCATTGAGAGTGAATGCTGGGGACAGCCGTCCGTCTGTCCATCCGTCCAGCGTGGAGCGGAGTGGTTCAGGTCTCCAGACAGGGGATTGTAGACTTCTGACCAGTGCTCCACAGTCTAACTCCCACAGCTCCAGTGGAGGAGTGGTTCATTGTTGGTATGATGCAGGACACCATATCTCGGCATTGTGAGGTCAGGGTCGGTGTGATTAGCATTTGCGGTGGCACAAGCTAACATTGCCCCACACGGCATGCCTGTAGTTCAGTGGCGATGCTTATATTTCTGGCACCTTTGAGCTGGCCACAGTTCCGTACATGGCATGCTCCCTCTGCAAATATAATCTCAGGACTCTCCTCCTAACACAGACGAGGGGGGCGAGAACTTGAAGAGGTGGTCAAGTGAGCCAAAAATCATCATTTTTTTTTAAGAACATGCCCAGTACTGGTACTGCCACTGGCTGACTTAGGATTGCTTTCGTGTCATGTCCGTTAAAAACAGGCGACTGTCCAGAAAAATGCCTAATGAGAAAAGCATTGCTGGTTGTCTGCAGGAGTGGCTGGATGGCTGGCTGTCTTAGACGTTGTCGGTCGGTAGGTTCGGGGCTCGGAGACAGATTCCTCGGGCAGCGAGAGAGGAATTGATGAGTCTCTGATGGTCTGGAATTATGATATGTTTCATGGGGAGGGGGGATGGTGGCAGTCAGAGTTGCTTCTTCCCGTGAAGACCCTAAAAAGCTTCGGTGGGAAAGAGATAATATAAAGGTCGCCCCTGAAAATCTACCAAATATGGTCGAGGGAGAAACTTGCCACTCACACGGTGCGAGGAATGTTGATAAATTACTGGGAATGCAATATCATATGACTTTAGATTGCATCGTCCAGTAATGTGTGTGTGTGTCTGCCGCAATTTACAACATCTACAAGTCCGCAGCATATGTTACATATCTCAACACTTTGTAGGCTTCAAAGCAGTGGAAGTGCTCAATATGTCGTCATAAATTGCCGAAATTAGATCATTACTCAGCCTGGGATATCACTGGTGATGCACGTTAAGTTTCCGTGTCATAGTGTCCGTGTCTCCGACATTCACTAGGTGGCAGCACCAATAGAAAACAAACTTGTCACATTGCCTCAACAGTACAGCAAGTACTTCCTGATTTGTCACACCTCTCCAAGTTCTAAAATATGGAAGTTAAAAGCACTGAAGAAAGTTTTAAAATATGGCAATTAACAACACTGAAACTTCTAAACTGACAAAATTTGTACAAAGCCATTATCATGTCACAAAGTTAGAAACCATATTCCAAGAAATAAAGCCCACAAATGTTCATGGAGATAAATTTTCTGCCTGGTAGACTTCGCCTCAGAGTTGATGGGGGAGTCACCGTGGGGCAGGCAAGACTCCTGGGAGAGTTGGTCAGTCAATTTAAAAAGAATCGTCTGTGGACAGTCAAATTGGTAATTAAAACCTGTGGCGGGTAATTCAGCCCTCAGGGAGTTTCCCTTGATTGACTGGGTATCGTCTCAGCTAGATAAAAGACCCCCAATGCACCCCCACCCCCCACAGAATAGAAGACAAAATCCAAACTTCAACCCTCCCCCCAAATCCCAAAGTGAAGATTTTCAAGGGGAGCATCTCATTTCTCCGGGGTTAAAAAGGTGACATGGACAGGTTTTAAGGGGGATCTCTGATGAGTTGTATTATATTTTCTGGGATATCAGGTATTTCCATGCCAGCCAAGATTCAAAAGGAGATGGATTCTAATTCTGCAGGACAACAAGATGTGTTTTGCCTGCGAGGCAAGTCTCCCTAATGGTAATGATAATGGGGAGGCAGCCCTTTCTTTCCATAGTTTTCATTGTGCCGTAATACGGGATCATAATACAGTAGCATTTAAAACTGGGATTAATTTACTTAATTGGAAGTAGGAACATGAGAACCTAACACTTGAGGGTGTACGGTGCCATGGATAATATAACTTGGAGATAAAGTGCCCAGAGATAGAAATAGTGAACAAATTATGGAGAAGAAGTCTCATACTTCATTATGATTTTTTTTTTTTTTTTGCCTGGGATGAGTTGCTAGTGGGGTATGATGGGAGTCAAGAAGGAAGACACTAGTCATTCTAGGAAGGTCCCCATCCTGGCCGCTCTCAACCTTGTTAGGGTCGGGTGTTGGGGTGTCTCAAGAGGGTTCTGGGGGGTAGAGGTCTGTTGCCATGGAAGCCTTTATTTGTTTGTCTCTGTGGGCCCACCAGCGACATCTCTGACCAACAATACGTCCATTACTAAGGCTTCTCAGCATATTTCTTGTGTATTTTTCTCCACTGGCTAATGCTGCAGACCCGCTGGACCCCTTCTAATTATAAACTTTTAAGCCTGTTCACGTCACTACATGGATAGAAGGAATGACGGGCAGGGTGCAAAAAAAGAAAAGAAAAATCGATATCTAATTAATTTCCTTGCAGAAAGCTTTGGGAGTTTTGAAGCGGGCAGACAGAGTCCCAAGCACCATGGTCACTGACGGACAAGGAATCCTGTCCTACTAATGGCCGGGTGGCGACCGCAAGACCAGCTAAGACAAAGGCCCTAAAATTAGACCCTCCGATCTACATGGCAACCATTATGTGGCATCCTCCACGAAGAGAACCAAGACGCTCAAATCACTCACGACTTATTAATCAATAACGTGCCAAGAACAAAAGGGTGACAAAATCATCCAAAAGCCAATCAGGGTGATTGAACTGCAAGTCTCCTGCGCAGCGCTAATCAATGTCCTTTATGCCTTTTATGGCGTAGGGACGAAGCAGACAAAGGGGGGAAAAGGCCCCGCAAAAAAGGGATAGCCTCAATTATGGCGCAAGATCAATGGCCGAACAATTATAATGAGTGCTCATTGAGAGTGAATGCTGGGGACAGCCGTCCGTCTGTCCATCCGTCCAGCGTGGAGCGGAGTGGTTCAGGTCTCCAGACAGGGGATTGTAGACTTCTGACCAGTGCTCCACAGTCTAACTCCCACAGCTCCAGTGGAGGAGTGGTTCATTGTTGGTATGATGCAGGACACCATATCTCGGCATTGTGAGGTCAGGGTCGGTGTGATTAGCATTTGCGGTGGCACAAGCTAACATTGCCCCACACGGCATGCCTGTAGTTCAGTGGCGATGCTTATATTTCTGGCACCTTTGAGCTGGCCACAGTTCCGTACATGGCATGCTCCCTCTGCAAATATAATCTCAGGACTCTCCTCCTAACACAGACGAGGGGGGCGAGAACTTGAAGAGGTGGTCAAGTGAGCCAAAAATCATCATTTTTTTTTAAGAACATGCCCAGTACTGGTACTGCCACTGGCTGACTTAGGATTGCTTTCGTGTCATGTCCGTTAAAAACAGGCGACTGTCCAGAAAAATGCCTAATGAGAAAAGCATTGCTGGTTGTCTGCAGGAGTGGCTGGATGGCTGGCTGTCTTAGACGTTGTCGGTCGGTAGGTTCGGGGCTCGGAGACAGATTCCTCGGGCAGCGAGAGAGGAATTGATGAGTCTCTGATGGTCTGGAATTATGATATGTTTCATGGGGAGGGGGGATGGTGGCAGTCAGAGTTGCTTCTTCCCGTGAAGACCCTAAAAAGCTTCGGTGGGAAAGAGATAATATAAAGGTCGCCCCTGAAAATCTACCAAATATGGTCGAGGGAGAAACTTGCCACTCACACGGTGCGAGGAATGTTGATAAATTACTGGGAATGCAATATCATATGACTTTAGATTGCATCGTCCAGTAATGTGTGTGTGTGTCTGCCGCAATTTACAACATCTACAAGTCCGCAGCATATGTTACATATCTCAACACTTTGTAGGCTTCAAAGCAGTGGAAGTGCTCAATATGTCGTCATAAATTGCCGAAATTAGATCATTACTCAGCCTGGGATATCACTGGTGATGCACGTTAAAAAGGACAAGATCAATGATATCCGGGTCTGTGGTTTGGGTGTGGGGGTTCGGGAATTGAGAACTTATATCAGTGGTGCGGCATGCAAGCTGGCGACTTCAAGTCCCTTCTGGGAATCAGGTTCAGCTCTGACCTTGTGAGGATAATTCCAGTCTTGTGGGGGTACCCCTTCCCCCACCCCACCCTCTAATTCCAATGTCTCTGCCCCTTTCCCTTATCTGTCTGAGGGGCGAGTCTAGACTCCCCCCCCATCCCTCACATCCCTAGGCGCCCAGCTTATTATCCCCAGGACCCTCTTCAAGCCTGCCATTATGGCCCTAAAACAGTTAATTTCATTGCGGCCCTAATGAACAAACTTTGAACTTAGGCGGGACAGCCCGAATCTATCACTAGCAGGAAATCCACCGTCCCCCCACGCCCCTATTCCACTGCCTTTTGTCTCCGGGCCGGGGCCGGGGTTTGGCAGTGAACTGCCGGATTTTGGTGTCCCAGGTCGCCATGGTTTTATTGTTGTGTAGAGGTGGGGACCCAAGGGTGAAGTGTATGACTGTGTGTTCCGTGGTGTGCCTGGCTTCTGGACGCTTGTGGCCATTGATCATTCTTAATCAAAGGATATTAAAGCCGTTATTGACTTCTCAAAGCAGCCATGCGGCATTATCTTTAGACAGATGACCAATGATGTGATATCATGATCCTCCATGGGTCTGGGGTCAGGTTTTTCGGCGATGGCTGAGGCCAAACAAAAAGTGCGAGCGAGGCGCAAGTCGAGGAACCCATTCCGAGGTCCATTACTGTTATTTCCGCAGCTCTTTGATATATTGGGAAATGTGATGACGAAGAAGACAATGCAATCGATATGGATGTCAAAATGGACAGTGCACTTATTTGGTCAACAAGGTTTCTGCGTGTCTGGTTAGCTTTGGATGGAAGGTGAGGGGAGGGGGAGGGGTAGGGGATTGGGGGAATTGGCTTACAGGAAACTAATAAAGATGTGTTTTCAGGATACATGATGAATAGTGGTGAGGGTAAAATGAATCAAATCTGCTATGCAAATATATGTCCGCATGAGATTTATTGACTTGTGTCCCTGCAATCTTTACTTTGGGAAATGGAAAATGAAAAACCTAGCAAATCAGTCTTTTCTATTAATATCCTGATAGTCCATTGTAGTCATACAGGATGGCCGTCTTTCCATAGCTATAAATTTTTGTGCATAAAAAATAATAGTCGTGTTTCACACTTATAGTATATTATCAGTCTGAATAGTACATATACGTCACTGTCTTCACAGAATTTTTCCCATAAGGCACAGTTCTTCCTTTTCATGCCTCGAATCAATCAAAATTCTGCGGACGCCGACTACCTCAAACACAGCCAGTTGTCACTAAATTAAAACCTTGTCATACACCATAAATCACGCTGCCCTCGCGTATGGCCCGTCATCGACTACGGCGTTATTGGTCGAGACCCAGGCAAGATATGGTGGAGAATCCAACCTTTCCTGGCGTGACCTCGACCTTGGTCGATGATCATTCGTGCTCGGAATCATGGAGCCTAAACTCCCGACATTAATGAGTGAACCTAATTGTGCTGCCAGTCTAGCGGGTTTGTATGTGACTGGAGTTTTTTTTCGGTCGTCACTGTTCTTGTTCTCCTCCTTGTTGACATCGGAGTTTTTTTCTCTGCTGGCTGTCGATCTCTTTCCCCGAAGATGCTTCATTTTCTTAGCGTAAATGAAATTAGCACATTGAGGTAGCTATGGGGATGACTTCAAGCCATGTTTTGGTGCCAGTCAGTAGGTGTCGTTACTAGGGGAGGGGGGGGGGGGGTTAGTCGTGGTCATGTAAGGAATAGAAAGAAACCAGAAGTGGTCAGGTTTTTTTTCGTTCAAACAAGATTGTGTTTGCTAGCCGTGAAAAGACTGATGCCTTCGTTTAATGACTTCTCGCGTTGCATGCGCTTTAGTCCAGCTAGATCAGAAGCCTGTTCCTTGCATGTTTTATACCTTTCCTGACATCTTTTATTTAACGTCTTTGCCCTGTTCTCCCCTGCTCAAGTCACCCTGGAGAGGAACAAAGGAGTTATCACTGTTCTTGATCGATTGTTTCTTGTGGAAATCATTGTCAACGAGTAAGAATCAAAACCGTGGAGTGCACGAAAAATCAAAATGACAACGTAACTACCTGCAACAACGTTTGCTCGAAGGGCGATGGGGGGGGGGGGGGGCGGAATGTCACATTTGTATAAATGTAAAAGGCGCAAGGTCAGTACACGAAGAACCACAATGATTCAATCGTACTGGTCGTCTCGTTAACGCGTTCATAACGCACTGGCTCCCACTGTAGACAGTGGACTTGCTCAGGCATACGAAATTCGTCAGTCCAATTTCAATACCGGGGCATGATTTGAATTTCATGCCACACAGCACAGCGGTGGAACCGTCCAACGATAATTAGACAGAGCGAACTTTGGGATGGCCAGTGGACATTGTGATAGACATTTAAAACCCTAGGCTTCGGGAGAAAAAGCAAAAAAAAAAAAATGGCAAAAATGGGAAGGAGGAACACACATGTATGGAAGGGGGAAAAAAGTTTAATGAATATGGAAAGCCTGATCAGACAGTGCAGTCTGCAGATGACCAGTCTGTAATTAAACGGATGACACGTACATGGACTTCCTTTGTCGGTAAAGAGAAGGCCGGGTGGAAAGGCATTCAAACAAACTCTGTTTTTAAAGAGTAAGGTCACACTGATATCTGAGAAAGTAGGAAAATTACAGCATGAACATGCCCGGCTATTTATACCTATACACCCACCATTCCGGTTATTTTTTTTTAATTTGCGAAGCTTGCAAGGACATGAGTCACAAGTCACATACAAACAAAACTTGAACAATGTACATTGTGAAGAACTCTATGCCATATAACCTTGTGCTTTTGTGGTACAACTTTTATGGCTCATTCATGCAAAAGTTCTGTTCTGATTTATTATAGTTAATAGGACTCCCATTTCGGAAAAATAATCTCATGACTAGTTTTCACCAAAATCTTGATAATTAACGCTGGCACTGTAATTATTTTCAATTAAGTAATTAAACTGTCCACTGTGAGTCCCAATCATTATGATTTTTCCGCGACAGCTTAAAAAAGCCGGCCACAATTAATTGGCAGGAATCACAGAAGCCTTATGCACTATCAAACGTCAGCTGAATTATTTTCGCCTGTCAAGCAGACATTTCGTCCAACATAATAGCCACCGCAAATTAAAAGCCATGGAGCTTAGGACATAGGACTGAAAACTACCAACGACCCTAGGGTGACCTCTGTTAATTATTGCCAATCTACGGCACCCATGTTTGTCGAGAATGTCAGGTCTCTGAGCCCAGCAATCCTTAATTACAATATTTGTAGCCGCTTTTGTCTACTTTGTTCTTTGCGCGATCTAGTTTCTCATTGTGTTTTTGGTAAAGAACACACACACACACACACAGGCAGAAACACGCATCTCCATTCTCCAGTAAGTTATTAATGGCCATATTTAATATACATTTAGCCCCAAGATATATGACAAATTTCATTTTGAATTTTACATTAAACCTTGTTTAAACACATTTTGAATTCCACTCACCTCATTTAAATATTCACAATGACCAGCATGTTTGCATATATCCATATCCTGTCAAGGTGGATTTATTGTGTATTCCAATCATTGAAAAGTGAAAACACACGAGAAACAAGCAGATTCCCTCGGAACCTGCATCCACTAATCAATCAAAACTGTTTCATCGATCAGATTTTCACAATAATCACCGAATGTTAGATATTAGATACACCAGCATTCATCGAGCAGTATTACATCCTATTTCCGCCCGAATGGACAGTCAGACAACACAATCAACAGGTCAAAGTAAGCAGCCGAGGCGGAGGTAACACCCGTGACATAACACAAACCACCGCAGGTGACAACCATCAACTGCTGGTCACTGACTCAACGTGATCTTGGCTATTAGATTGTTGACCATTGGTCAGTGCCCCTCTACTTCATTATGTAACATCTCACTAGACAAGTAGCCTGATTTAATGGTGGATGCACCCCCCTGCCCCCCCCCCCCCCCCTCTCTCCTCCCACCCACTTGGGCCTAAGGGTGTATTACCCGGCCCTCCCCACCCCCATTGTGACAGTTGGGTAACTGATTACAAGGTTTTCCCCGGTACCTGTGGTAAATTCTGAATTCAGACCAGTTAATTTTAACTTTGACGGCGGTAATTTTGCAGAGGTCCCTGACGTAACTGGTCTTTGAACAATGCTTTGTTTTTGGGGTCTGTAATTACCAACATTTCACAGGTACATGGCACTTTCTGTTTTAGTAGAGCAACAGGGTGTCGCTAGCCCTGGCAAATAATGGTAAAAGTGATGAATACTTACTCTGCATTAACTTTCAACAGGCAGTAAAACATAACAGTAGGTATGAAGTCCAAAATATTTTGTCTCGACTATTGAAGGTAAAAATTTTGAAATTTGTAATAGATCCACATCATACCAAATGTATATCAATATTTTTTTAATTTGAAAAATTCTGGCAACACTGATACTTCTACCTCCATATTATTATTTGAAACTCATTAGAACACAGGCCAGATACTCAGTACACAGAGTACAGATACAATGGAATGTCTAAAATAATGCCAATGATTGGACAGCATATTTCAAAGGCCGAAGCAATGGCAGGCAATTAACAAGTGAAGCATGATCAACAAACTATTGTTTTCCTTCAGTGACCCTCACCATCTCAAGATGGCCAAGTCCACAATCTCTTTGATCTTTTATTTCAGGCTCTCCGATTGTCACCTATGGAAGGCCCACCGAGATTTTTTGTTCTACCTAGTTTGACATATTGGAATTTGACCATGGTTAATTTATTTCAGTTATCTGTAATTCTCTAGGTTGAATCATGTGAATTGAACCCCCCCCCCCTCCAACCTGCCCAATGCCCCTGACCAATGCAAGTACAGTAAAATCCAAAGTAATACCATGTTACTACACAAATGTATAACATTATGTCATAAGTAGATGCTCTAGGCTCTTCAAACAACAATGGAACCTGTTAACAAAGTGATTGTCAACTTGGGCAAAGCAGCCTCTGTTTGAAGCCAGTTTTAGACAAAGGTTATAACATTGTTGAGAATCCCGAGGTGACATCTAAAACAATGAGATTCCACCCAAAGGGGTCCACTTAGAGCGAAAACTACAGAATTACATCGAGACAAAAGACAGAGACTTTTCTCAAAGTAAATGTGCTATAAGTAACTGTTATGTCACACATTTTAACATTTATATTACTGTTTTTTTTGTATTGTTTGAAGCCCATTTGGGAGAGCTAGTGGCGGCAGTAATTAGAAAATATTTCAATTAGGAACATCTGCAGCCATTTCGGAGTTGAAAAGATGTTTGGAAAATCAATTTTCGCATTTTAATTTCAAGTCCATCATCAGAACCAGTGGCAGACACCGTATAACTCAGCTCGTAATCACGAGAATCCTGTCAATTCTTGCAGCACCTGCATCACTGCTGGCGGAATAATTACATGCAATCATGACAGAGCATGGCTTCTGTTTGAATAGAAATTAATTTTTCTTCGCCTTTCTTCGCCCCCAAATACACTGAACACTGCTCTCCGCATACCTTCCTCCAATTTCCATATTCTCAGAACTGTTTTCCCGAGCGAAATAGAATTTACATTAAAAGTAAGCAATGCATGTGCGTCTCGAAAATCATTTTGCATTGGCTTAAGATCTTTTCGCACCTCTTGTTGGCACGTTTTGTGAGCTATTAACCCAGCTATATAAGCTAAGCTTGCTCTTTTTACGATGAGGTGTTTTTCCGCATGCCTTCAAAATGTAAACTGGAAACCACACACATAGCTAACTTGGATATTTCATTCCTCATTTTTCAAAATTTTTATCGCCTATACATATTATATACATTAATAACTGCTCGTTATATATGTAATAGGACATGGAATAACAATAAGTTAGTGTACTTTGCATGCGATGAGGTACATTTCGCCTAAAGTATCTCGAATCAAAATATCAGTAACAACTCACATATGCGACTGGAATCCAGCTACATATATATTCTATTCACATCAGGGACGGAATTAATACCGTAAGTCACCCACAGCAACACATACATTTCCTGGATACCTGATAACTACGAGTGTAGGCTTCATTAATAAAAACTGGCACCATTAATTACCAACAGTTAAGTCAATTCATTATCAAGTAATTCCAGGTAGGCCCTAATTATAATCACTTCTCTGAAAATGCATCCCCCCCATAACAGTAACCCGCCCAGTTGGATTAACCAGGTTAACGAGAGGAAAATATTTTGATACCTGAAATTTGCATGTTCGATGATCTCAGATCTGTGAGAGCTTTCCAAACAATGGTTCAATATTTAACAGCATACATGTATATCTTGCATGCACATGTGCAGTTTTTTTTTTTTACGAATTTCTAATTATATATGGAGTTTATTTTTCTCCCAATTGGCGTGTACAATTATCGCCTCTATCGGATATATATGCGATCAACATACATTTCATGATAAGGTTTGGTCAGGCTATCCTTGAGAACAGCTCTGATAGTTTCGAAGCGTGTTTGGATCTTCTACATGACATATAGCAGGTATACAAACTTGTTGCAAGCATTATATTTAATTGTATATGATTATATAGAATGGAAAGCAAAGGTTACTTTCACAGCATTTTTACCCGCCCTTGTTTTTTTCAAACAATAAAAGTTATAAGTACAATGCGTGACCCTACAGACGAAAAAGAGAAAGTCTCATTTGTCAGTGGCACACAAAGCTGGTAATTACGTTGTCTTTCTGCGGGAGATACTCGGCTGGACAGAGGCACAGTGACCAGTGTCCACAGTGTCTCGATTGCTGAGCTTTCGACCTTTTTTGGAAGGTAGGCGAGCAATTAATCAGATATAGTGTTTGCCACTCTGTATGACTGTAGTCGACTATGTTTTACGTTTTTGGAGGGAGGTGGCCGATACTGGGCAAAAGTGCACAACTCTCTCTGAGAGCATGGGTCAGTTATTCCACAAGATGGCAGGCAATACATCAAGCCAAGCCATGACATTCGCTATTGTTGCTGCAAGGCGAGGTAACAACACCTTTAGCCTGTTTTAGGCCAAATGAGTATAAACTCATTAAACTGAAATCTCGTGGACACTCGCTGAATATATATGGCCGTAGGTGCTGGGTGTAATTTGGTGTTCTTGCTTCGTGGATGGAAATTGGGAATAGTTTTTTTTTTTCTGGCAAAGGACCCTCATTAAATTCGGCAATAAATTTGGCGGGTAATGTGTAAATTTTTTTTGCTTTTGTTGGGCTGGTTGTTGATGTTAATGAGACCGGCGACAAAATCATCAAAACTGTCTTTATAACGTGAGGTGCTTTGTTAATTTTAGTACATTTTGATTACTGTGTGCCATTTCCACTGGTGCATTTATTATACTTAGGTAATCAATCAATTATTTTTATCAGAATTAATTTGAATACCACAATTCTCCATCATACCTGGATTTTTGTCTTGCATATATATGATTTGCCAAGCTTGCAATGACGGAAATGAAGCCGCCACCATCATGATATAACAATATAACTCGATGAAGGCAATAAATAGTACATGTCAATTTGCATAGAAATATGTGCATGGCAAATCTAATTAAAGCAAATTAAATCCAAAATTTATGCAGACTGCGTCTATGATCTGATAGATGAGTGATTGAGAAGCGGTGTTTTTTTGTTGTTTTCTGGTTTGTCGACTGCGAGATGTCCCTCAGCACGCCAACTCAGGACTCAGTTATTACCTCCCTGAGTGATGGCCAGACAATGAACTGACTGGAACAATGCGAATGATGAATCGTAAAACAAAACTATCCGACACAGATGGCACCAGAGATATGACCAAATATGTGCAACACTATTATTATTATTGCTAATAAAAGCTCCCACATACTGTATCTACTGTATTCAAGGTTGTTTTTCAAATCAACAGCTAATGTTCCTTAGAATCTCCATCTAGATTCTGATTATGAATAACAGTCACACCTTAAAATCACCCAAAAGCAATCATAAGCATACCATTCATGCTAATGTACTCTATAGTCTAGCAGTACTCCATTCTGACTAACTAACTGGTGCTTGTAACCTGCCCAAATCTCACCACAACACAGAAGTACCAGAACAATCGAACATGTACCAAACTATCTAAAAGTAATTCCAAGCCTGTGACAAGCGCCCCACATACCTTGCTCGTCAAACTTGACGATATCGTTGGCTCCCAGCTCGCGGACGTGGAAGATGTTCTCCAGCAGGAACTGGCTCTCCTGGCCCTGCTCATGCAGCTGGACAAGCCTCATGCTCTCGTTCCTCAGGTGCTTGACGGAGCGCACGTGCTGGATCAGGCTGAGCTTGGCCCTCGTGTTGTACTGGCAGAGGGCGCAGTGGTAGTACCTCGTCGAGTCAGGCGGGAGACACGTCTCTCGGGTGGACAGGTGGTGGAAGAGCTTGGAGTTGGCCTCGTGACGAGGGTTCGTCCTGTGCAGCTGCAACTTGTGGATGCTATTGGTGTAGTAGTCGCAAGCGTTACAGCGGACCTGAACGGGATTCCCCGCAGACATGTACTTGAGTCGCCACTCGTTGCCGTGACCACCCTCGCGGATGTGGTTGACCAGCTGGAGACGCTGCAGGTGTTTGTCCGTCTTACAGTGCAGCTGGAAGTTTGCTTTCAGGTTCGTCTTGTACTGACAGAGGTTGCACATGTAGGTTCCGCCGACGTTCGTCACCGAGTCATCGGTCTCACCTGGTGGAGGTTTAGACCGGTCAAGCTGCATGTGTTGGTGCAGAGACTCGAGGGAATCCGACGAGAAGACATTACACACTGAGCATTGGAACAGTCGGCCTGGGTCATTGTTATTGTTTTTCAGGTCCATCGGGTGACCTCCGGACATCGATGGCTTCCCGCGGACGTCTCCATTCGGTGGCAGGCCGTTCTCTGCCTTGCTGAGGTCCATTGGGTTCGGATTCTCCACCATGCCGGGATTCGCCCCGGGCGGTCCCATGAACATCTTGTCGAAGGGGAATGGCGGGAGACCGGGCATCATACCTGGCGGTAACCCGGCCATCAGCGCCAGCGGGTCTTGACCCATCATCGCCAGCTGTGACATCTGGAACTGCATGTCCCGCTGCATGTGCTTGACGTTTTGTTGCAGGACGAGCATGTTGTGGGTGTGCTTCTCACTCGTCATGTGAATCCGCAGATTCCGCGCCACATTGGTCTCATAGTTACAGACGTCACAGCGCCACGTTGGTTTCGGTTTGTTTTTCTTGATGGCGTTTGGGTCTGGAGTTAGTGGCGGTGGTGGAGGTGGGGCCGGTTGTGAAGGAGGCATCTTGACCTCGTTGTTTGGCATTCCACCGTTTTGAATCTCTTGCATGTTGTTGATGTGCTTGTCAGACTGCATGTGGATGCTCAGGTTGCCCTTTGTCGTGGTTGAGTAGTTGCAGATCTCACATCTGTAGGGTTTGTAGCCACAGGTGTAGACTTCCCCACGAGCTAGGCGAGGATGTGCCTGTCCTGTGAGACAGTAGATACACTGGGTATCGTTCTCTGGGTGTTTCTCCTTCATGTGGATCTCAAGTGTCTCCTGATACTTGTAGTGCCAGTTGCACTTGGGACACTTCAGGGTCTTGCACGAGTTCCTTGAGTGCATCATGGTCATGTGACCTCCAAGGGATCGACTGGATCCGAGGATGATGTCACACTTTGGACACTCTATTCCACTGATGTTACCATGAGGATGGTCCTCACAGCCCCCGCGGATCACGATTCCTCCACTCGAGTGACCTGGTGAGTCAGAGGTGTTGGCGTTTTGGGCGTTTCCGCCAGAGTACGATGGAGGTGTGGACACGGGTGATGACTGGCAGTTGTTAGCTATGGCACTGTGAGAGGAACCAGGGGAAGATCTGTGGTAGCCTTCAGAGGAAGGCTTTTGTGGTGAACTCATCAAGGCAGAGTCCGACAATCGTCGACTCTCAGACTCGGAATCCCGAGACTTTGGACTCTCGTTCTCGTAGGGGCGATAAAGAGCATCGTTTTCTTCACAGTTCTGTGGACTGCTGCCAGTGGGTGAGCTGTGCTTGCTGGGTAAGCGAGGTGAGCTCCCACGGTTGTCCTTCGGGACGGCCCACTGATGGTGACTCCGTGAGCCTGGCCTAGGGGATGATGCGTGAGGGGACTCTGGTGGACCAGAGGCACGTTCGCCTCCCTCCGAGTCCAGACTATGGCTAGATAAGTTAGCACCTTTCGGATACAAATCTGTACTGAGTTTGAGCTGGGGACTGTGTCCCGATTGGGATTTGATCGGTGACACCATGTGAGTTGAGCTACAACTGTTCTCTAACTTAGCTTCCCGATCTGACCTCTCACATGGCTTTGAGTCTTTGGATACCTGCTCCACTGGAGTGACTTTGGCGTTAGGGTAGACATAGCTGACATTGGTGTTACTGGAGGTAGCACAGCCGAGCGGGTTGACTGCGGCTCCGCTGAAGAGCGAAGGCGGCACGTATGGACGTGGACTCGTCCGAGACGATGATGACTCTCCCGGAGTGTTCTGGGCAGCTGAGGTAGGTTCCAAGAAAGACATGAGCGGCTGTTTCTCCTTGCCCAGACCTTGGATGATAGCAGAAGCATTTTTCTTGGACATGATTTCTCGCTCCTCGTGGATGAGAGACATGTTGTGTTCCCCGATGGCGTGAGCCATGAATGATTTGGTGTAGCCGAAGGACAGTTTACATATAAAACACATGAGTATTGGTTTTGTGGGAACAGCACTAATCTCTTCACTTAGCAGAGCAGGATTTAACAACTTCAATTTATCCATACTGTCCGAACTGTTTTTGACCGTATCCGATGCACACTGGTTTTCCAGTTCACTTTTCTTGGACCGGAGATCATAGACTTTAAAGCTGTGCATGATGGGTGCCACAGACTTCGGGCGACTGTCCGGGAACATCATGTAACTGTTGTAAAATGCCGAGGGGTTTTTGTGAATGTAGAAAGCATTAGCAATCTGAGGGAATGAAGGCATTTGTGACGTTGGTGGTTTGCCTCTGTGATCCACGATGCTGCCCTCCAGCTGCGGCAGGATTGACTCTGTGTCGCTCAGTTCTGATTCGCCCTCAATGATGTATGCTGAGCCGTCCGGGTTGTACACGATCTTTCCGTCAAAGCTCTCACCGTCCGTGAGGCACTCATCCTGTGGATCTTGACGCCCATGGGTCGGCGTGCGGCACGGAGACTGATGGTTGATGGGAGACCGCATGTGGCTGTCCACGCTGAACCTGTTGTAACTGGAGCGGAAACTCTGCGAGCAGCTAGTGAGCACCGAGCTGATGTTGTGACAGTCCCTATCCTCATCATAGTCATCCTCATCCTCATCATACTCCAAGTCCTCCTCATCAGGATCCTCGCCCTCCCCCTCACCGTCACTGGCGCCGAGTCTGGAGTCCCCCGCCGCCGGGAAGTGATTGACCAGCGCTCGATGAACATTCTGTGACTTGGGCGACAAAGTCACTTTGTTGAGGCACAGCGAGGATCTGGGCGACTTGTCGTTGCAGTCTCCACTGTTGCCAAGGGAACCATTGCACTCGCTGTAGCTGGAGGGTGGTGGCGTCGGCGTCCCTGAAGAGTTCTTCTGCTGGAGTGCTTCGCATGTTCGTGACAGCTCCAGCAGTGACGTCAAAGTGTTGTCTTCGATGCCGTCTGTGGAGTTTAGCGGCACAATGCCGTCCATGATACCACCGATACGGTTGTCGGTGGTTGTCGTGGCGATGGTCGGGCCCATCGCTGAGCTCCTAGCTTCGGCCATCTTGAGTCCTTGTCTGGCCGAACAGGAAGTGATGTCACAATAGTTGCCAGGTTACATCATGTAAACAACCCCACTGGTCACTCCGGTCTCATGGTTTCTGCAACAACAAAATTATATTTTTAAGCATATAATTCATACTTATTCATGATCATGGTGATGATACTTGAATATATATAAGATATACTAGTACCATAGGTTCATTATTGCTATATATATGACATTATTCAAAACACATATTATGGAACAGATTTCACATGAAGTGTACTGTATATTAAGTGAGGTTTTTAACATCAGTTTGACTGAAGCAAATCAGGGGTTCATTAAAATATGTAATGGTCTGACAATAATACACGACACAATGATATGATTTACATAAAGATTTGCTTATGTCAAACAGGTTTTTCCTCCATGGTCGCGTGTTACGTGATGCAAATTGTATGCAACACATTTCATTTCATATATTCACTTTATCCATGCACTGCCAAAATATGGGCGTTATGTGGATGCAAATTTGTAAAGCTAATTTGATAGAAGTACATCTCTACATAAATGGTGACCTTCGACTTCAGGAAAAAAATTAGCCCAATGGGCTAGAAAGGTTACCGGAGAAATATACAGAGTTAAGCCGAGAAAGTTGAAGGTCAAATTCAAGGTGACCACTGAAATCGCCATATCTCTAACCTTGAAAAGGGGATCAAAGGTTAAATTCTAGATCACCAAACTATTCAGCATACATCATTTCCTATATGTTCACTATGGACCCCTAAGCTGTAAATTTGATAATAAGCGAGATATAAGCCATTTTGTAATCTGACTTTGAAAATAAAATGACTGACCTTGAAATTTAGGTCAAAGGTCAAATTCAATATCATTAAAATATTCAGAATATATCATTTCCTATATGTTCACAATTGATTCCTAAGCTGTAAAGTCGATAATAAGCGAGATATTAGCCATTTCGTCCTGTTGACCTTGAAAATGAGGTCAAAAGTCAAATTCAAGGTCACTAGAATATTCAGCATATATCATTTCCTATATGTTCACAATTGATTTCTAAGCTGTAAAGTCGCTAATAAGCAAGATATTGGCCGTTTTGTCCTGTGACCTTGAAAATGAGGTCAAAGGTCAAATTCAAGGTCACGAGAATTTTCAGCATATATCATTTTCTATATGTTCACAATCGATTCCTAAGCTGTAAAGTCGCTAATAAGCAAGATATTGGCCATTTTGTCCTGTGACCTTGAAAATGAGGTCAAAGCTCAAATTCAAGGCCACGAGAATATTCAGCATATATCATTTCCTATATGTTCATAATTGATTCCTAAGCTGTAAAGTCCATAATGAGCAAGCCATTAGCCATTTTGTCCTGTGACCTTGGAAATTAGGTCAAAGGTGAAGTTCAAGGTCATGACAATGTTCAGAATATATCATTTTCTATATGTCCCCAATTGATTGCTAAGCTGTAAAGTCAATAAAAAGCGAGATATTACCCATTTCGTTCTCTGACCTTGAAAATGAGGTCAAAGGTCAAATTCAAGGTCATAGCAATATTCAGCATATATCATTTCCTATATGTTCATAATTGATTCCTAAGCTGTGAAATCGATAATAAGCGAGATATTAGCTATTTTGTCCTGCGACCTTGAAAAGGAGGTCAAGGTCAAATTCAAGGTCATAGCAATATTCAGCATATATCATTTCCTATATGTTCACAATTGATTGCTAAGCTGTAAAGTGGATAAAAAGCGAGATATCAGCCATTTTGTCCTGTGATCCTGAAAATGAGGTCAAAGGTCAAATTGATAGTCTCGATATTAATCTGCATATATCATTTCCTATATGTCCACAATTGATTCCTAAGCTGTAAAGTCAATAATAAGCGAAATATTAGCCATTTTGAGCTCTGACCTTGAAACTGAGGTCAGAGGTCAAATTCAAGGTCACGATAATATTCAGCATATATCATTTCCTATATGACCACAGTTGCTCCCTAAGCTGTAGAATCGATAATAAATGAGATATTAGCCATTTTGTCCTGTGACTTTGAAAATGAGGTCAAAGCTCAAATTCAAGGTCACAAGAATATTCAGCATATATCATTTCCTATATGTCCACAATTGCTCCCTAAGCTGTAGAATCGATAATAAATGAGATATTAGCCATTTTGTCCTGTGACTTTGAAAATGAGGTCAAAGGTCAAATTCAAGGTCATGACAATAATCTGCATATATCATTTCCTATAAGTTCATAATTGATTCCTACACTGTAAAGTCAATAATAAGCAAGATATTAGCCATTTTGTGCTTTGACCTTGAAACTGAGGTCAGAAGTCAAATTCAAGATCACGAGAATATTCAGCATATATCATTTCCTATATGTCCACAATTGATCCCTAAGCTGTAAAATCGATAATAAGGGAGATATTAGCCATTCTGTGGTGTGACCTTGAAAATGAGGTCAAAGGTCAAATTCAAGGTCATCAGAATATTCGGCATATATCATTTCCTATATGTCCACAATTGGTTCCTAAGCTGTAAAGTCGTTAATAAGCAAGATATTAGACATTTTGT
The DNA here is from genome assembly GCA_949152475.1 of Terebella lapidaria. NCBI lineage: Eukaryota > Metazoa > Annelida > Polychaeta > Terebellida > Terebellidae > Terebella > Terebella lapidaria. The sequence continues at coordinate 32,909,665 of OX424564.1, read as the reverse complement.
GCTCTGACCTTGAAACCGAGGTCAGAGGTCAAATTCAAGACCCTGAGAATATTCAGCATATATCATTTCCTATATGTCCACAATTGATTCCTAGTCTCTAATCTCAATATTAAGTGAGATATTAGGCTTAATGTGTCCCATTGTCAAGCATAGGAGAATTTAACATGGGAAAGTCCCATTTGGGCCGAGTTTGGGCCCAAAATGGCCTACTTCGAGCGATTCAAGGGCAACGAAATTTATACGTGTCACAGGGGTACATATGAGGAGTGTTATGCATTGATAAGAAAAATAGTTACTGAACGGATTCTGAGAAAACGACCGTCAAAGTCCAAAATTGGCCATTTTTCGACGAAAATGGCCCTCTGACCTTGAAACCGAGGTCAGAGGTCAAATTCAAGGTCACCAGAATATTCAGGATATATCATTTCCTATATGTGCACAATTGATTCCTAGTCTCTAATCTCAATATTAAGTGAGATATTAGGCTTAATTGTGTCCCATTATAAAGCATAGGAGAATTTAACATGGGAGAGTCCCATTTGGGCCGAGTTTGGGCCCAAAATGGCCCACTTCGAGCGATTCAAGGGCAACGAAATTTATACATGTCACAGGGGCACATAGGAGGAGTGTTATGCATCAATAAGAAAAAAAGTTACTGATAAGATTTTGAGAAAATGATTGTCAAAGTCCAAAATTGGCCATTTTTCGACGAAAACGGCCGCCATTTTGAAAAAAATTGGAAAATCAGAAAACTAAAAAAAACCTTTCCTGGAAATATTTTTAGTTATTTTTGTGCAAAATTTCAGAAATATTCCATCATAAACTTTAAAGATAAAAATGTGAACGGACGGACGGACGGACGACGGACGACGGACGACGGACGACGGACGCCGGACGCAACGCCATGGCAATAGGTTATCGGACCAAAGGTCCGGTAACCTAAAAATCTGAACATTGTTTTACACATCAACGTCATGTTAACGAAAACATCTTTTGCTTTGTAGTATCTACGTTACTACTTGTCCATGATGTTAACTTGATGAATGAAAACACGAGTGAACGAATGAGGGGTGGGGGGGGGGGGGGACACTTTCTCGACTAAATATACATATTCCTGCCTATGACAACCTAACTTTGGGGCCTACAACTTACTACATAAATACAGAAAGAAGAACGAAATATCCGAATGAAAGCTAGAAAACAATGGCTTGTATCGTCCCTGCAGTGGACAAGGTCAAATGCGCTTGTTAATTGCCAGATTTTTTCCCAGGCTGACAACGTTCTTGCCAAGTGTGGTCAGCGACAGAGCGGCAACATAAATTCTGTACCTTCGATGGTTGTTTCAAAACTTCGCGAAGAAGAAATCTTATTTAAGACAGTCTACATCAACTTTGTACTGATTTAAAACGAAGATGATTCTGTCAAATGTGGATGAGTAATTGGCAAACTGATTCAAATATACACCCACTTCACAAATTATGTCTATCCATTCATTTCAGACAATAAAATGTTTGACAAATGAATTCAAATACAATGTATGGACAGAATGAATGAATCAGTTTGAAAGGTCATTATCATTTTTCAAAAATTTCTGGTCATTACCCAGAGGTAAAGCTGCTTTTTCCAATTTCTTTTTACTGCTTTGCTGAACTTAATGGCCTTTCTACATGTCACTCATTAGAGGACACAACGGCCTATGGAGACCCAGTCGCCATTGACATTTACTTTGAAGCTATCATGCATGGCTGGCTTAATAACCTCTAAAAGTCCTCGTTCAGGGGAGGGACCCCCACAACGTTGAGAATTTTCATCATAAATTTCTCGGGCAGGTGTAATTTCGGCCAGAAAAAACAATAGGCTACCTGCAGTTGATGAAGGGGCATAAAACTCGAAAGCAGCCATGGTAATTAACGCCTGCACGTATCAGCCGCACAAAAGATAGATTGCCCAAATATGGCCATATACTGACATCCAGGTAACGTAGAGATCTCTTTTCCCGCCTGTCGGAAAAACAATATATGCAAAAAAGACAATGCAGACCACAGTGCTAGATATTCAATTTTTTATGACCATATTTCTGCCAAGAATTGTACAAGAAGTTGTGAATACATTCTGTCCATCCATACGCCCCCCCCCCCCCCCCCCCCCCCCCGCGATATCCCGGGTGGTTTCTATCTGTAGAACACGTTGACCCGGAGAACAAAAGACGTAGCTAGCTCAGTGTACAGAGCCGAGGTCGGACGGGCGACATAGCAAAGTCAGTTTGTCACACTGCCGTCATGTCAAAAACATGTTCGTTCCCTGCTGTTCCCATCAGAGTCATTAGCACCAGCCACTGATGAATGATAAAAAACATACATGAATAATTTTTCGATATGCACTATGTAGAAACAATGGAGTGAGAAGGGTGACTCCACATTATACCCTTGCGCTCCCCCTCTCATCCCCAACGGTAGAACAAAACACGACCATGAAATAAGTGATGAATGGCCCAAAGTATTAGGCCTCCCTCCCAATCAAGCACACTATAGTCGCATATATTCGTATTTCGCAGGTTATGAATAACTCAATGGCGTAATGTGAGGTGTCCGCTTTGAAATGCGAGGAATGCGCCGCATCGATAATGAATTTCCACGTCAGTTAATACCGGGTCAATTTGTATATTGTTCTTTGCCGTTGGACAAAATGATGAAGCACTGCGCGAGGCTTTACGGCATAATAAAGCCCGCCCTCGCGGTGTATCATGAGAGTCATTATGAAAAATTGATAAGACGCACTGACATATGCCGTTAGGGAAGCCTGGCCTGCACAGTTGACGGGTTTTTGTGTGACAGTTTACGCTGTCTGAGCGGTGATCAACTCGTAATCTCACTGACGACAGTGTCCTGCTCTTCCCGTCGCTGGGCACCCACCTTCCTAATATTACCTATGTGTACTCAGTCAGCTAGAGAATCGTGGAATCACACACAATCTAATGTCCTTCGGAATAGTACCTTGACAGTACAATGTGATTTTGATATTGAAAACATATACAAATCTGTTGATGATTCGAGTCCATCGTTAAGATTCATATTTAATTGTGGTGTACTTACAGTTTTGAGAATATAACATATTTATTCCACTGTCAGACTACAGATGCAGAGAATCAGCACATAATAATCTGGAACACAACAGGTGCGACGCTGGGCTTTTCAACAGTTCCCACTATCCAATATTTTTTGTCCAAATAACTGCGTTGAAAGCTGAAGAGCCCTTTGGATGGACAGCAATATCACACACATAACGAGGCAGACCAAACCAATCAGGCAATAAAGATAACATATAAAGGCTTAGCTATGTAAGTATTCTCAAAGCAAACTGCATTAATTAGCCAATTTTATGAGTAAGCCATGTCTTATCACCTCCAAACCATACAATGAAACTTTTGGCCAGAAATGACATGCTGGGTCTGGGTGTGTAAGGGGGAGGGGGGGGGTTGGATGGGGGGTTGATAAGGTCAAACAAATTGAGATCACCACAAATTTCAGTGATAAATGGTCTTATACGGCATTAAAAGTCATTACTTCATAATTCTGTTGAAGAAGAACAATGGCCCAGTCTGCTGCGGCCCCGCTCCTTCAAGTGCGCAACACCTACGTCAAAGTTATCGCCCGTCGCAGCCGGCAAAAAATAAAAGCGTAAAATTTTATTAAAGGCACGAAACAATTTTAATCAATTCCCAGTTTGGCCGAGAGGTCCGTGTAGGTGCTGCAATTAGGCGGCAGGTAAATACTCCGCGACAAAGAAAAGAGGGCAATAATAATTTACGACCCCCGGAGTGGTGTCACCAAAGAAACATGCCTGCACATGTGGTGGGCCATCGTTTATGGCACTTGCAGATCTTGCGGGCGTACAACAGTCACTTAAACAACTCCCAGCGATTTTGTCATAAAAATGACAACTTCAAATCTTCTCAAACACACAAAAAAGTCCCACACCAAAAGCGTGCCCTGCCCAGCTTCCCCCACCCCCCAAAATAAACTCCCTTCCCCAATCCCACTTTACCACTCAGGGGAAAAATCATGACATCTCAATATGAGAGTCCTTTCAGTAGATGGAAATACTGTTGTGATTGCAGCGGCCCTCCATGTTTTAGCCCGAGGGTATCCAAGGGTAACACGACAGCTCCCACCACCCCTGGATCCCACCCCACCACCCAGCACCCCTGTCCTCAAAGTCAGCACAAGTCCAGTCCTGTCCAGTCCTAATTAGGCGAACACTTGTAATGCTCATCAGTCCGTCGTCTGTACGTCTGACGTCCCAGACACCTCCCGGAGCGGTCCTGCTTCTCCTCATTACCACCAGGAGGTGCTTGTGCCTGCGAGGTGACAGTTTTGGGTAGAGGGGGGTGGTGAGGGACACACTAATCCATTAGTGGACGTTCCCATTTCTGTCTCTAGATGAAACCCTATCAGGTCGCTCGTCCACGGAATAAAACCCAAATTATTCCAGTTCAAAGGCAGAGTGACCTTCAACTGGGGGTAATTTTGCATGATTTAATCACTTAGTTGTCGGGCCGCGGTACCGCTGGTGATGAGCGGTTATTAGGCGCTTCTTTTCACCTCATAACACCTCAGAGAGTTCCCCGCGTCTCGTTTGCTCTCGCTCTCAAAATTAATTATTTACACGAGGCAAGTCAGCGATTGTGTCCAGAGTCTCGGTCATCGATGGCGCCCCCTACACCTTCACCTCGTCAGTACACTGTCCACCGCTTGTCCGTCCGTCCGCTTGCTCGGACGATATCCTCACGGCGTGCGACTTGAGAAGCCTTAGAAAACACGCTCTAACACCCAGAGACACCAAGCAGGAGACCAAACCAGCGACAACATCAACAGAAGCCACAGTTGTTTCTCCCCTCGGCCAAATAATGCCTGTGACCGGGCGAGCGTCTGAGCATTGTGTCTACTCCTCATAATCTGGGGTGCTCCATTACCCCCCTCTCAATGCTGCCAGCGCCCCGCGTGCTTCAATCTCGTCATGCTAACGAGAGGTCTTCCACACAAGTCTGCGGCGGCGTTTGATATAAAAGAAACAACGCCAGAATTTGGACGGAAGCCATTGTTCCAACGCATGTCTATTGTTGTTGATCGGAGACCTGTGAAGGCAGAACTCAGCTTCTATGGGGCTTCAACCACGCGTGGCCAAATTATGCTGCATCCAATATTTGCGAAGATGACTTGTTTTCTTTAATTATCGGCGATGAGGCCGCTGGCGCCAGCTTAGCGTAGCAGTGCCATTGACATACATCCAAGGCGATAACCTGCCAAACCAGCGCTTCTAGGAAGTATTGCAGTGCTTTTTGTCGCTCCTCCACAAAACCCAGACTGATTTCCATTGCTCGTGATTCATAAAAGCAACATATTTGCCGGTGATAAGGCTCTAGAACTTGACGCTAATGCGCGGTGCAATCAATGGTTCTAGAGCTTATTGGGCACGGCTTGAACAATACATCTAATAACTTGTGGCGAAGTTGTTTGGCTGATTGCTCTACCTTCTATCTTCATTCCTCAATTATTCCTCGGTCAGAACACTCCTCCTCGGCTCCCTTTTCACGACCAGCGGCAAGGCAGGGAAGCCGCACAACTTATTGTATCAGCCTTGTTAATTTTTCGAGGGATCAACTCTCATGGCACGCGTGTGACCTTCCCATCATGCAACGGCAGACCTCTCCCGGCCTCACTCTGTAATCTGTCAATTATACATCAGATGATTCATCAATACGGCACACAAGTGTATGCATGACGATCTTACGGCAGAGCTCGGGGCCCGCACGTAGCGGGTTTTGCATCCAATTACGAGAGAATCTGTCAGTCGCCACGGCTCGAGTGTTTACCTACAAAGCAGGCAAGGACTATCACCTATTAATTACTTACATTGCATTGTCCCAGGCAACGCGTGAAACATCACCTAACCTGACATATGTACATTTTCTTTTATAAACGCACTGCAAATATTGACTGGGGCCAAACACGTCATGAACAGGCGAGGCGACCTACGAATCTCATTACGCGCGCGCTGAGAACGCAAGGAGAGAATGCACAACATTTAATGACTGCTTCTCTTTTGGCTGAAATCTTTGCACCTTCGTTCCGTGAGAAGTTCCTTTGAAGTGAATTAAAATATAATATCGATCTGCAGGTCAATCGACAGGGCCCTGTGCCACACATTTCCACATAATGGCGATTTCATTAAAAAAAATCGAGGAATTTTAATGACCAGAAGACAAGGGAAATATTGGCAGCATTACCAGAGGAAGGAAATCTTGTCGGACAAGGTTCTTCGTGTGAGCAGGAGTGAGGGGTGGGGTGTGTTGATTCCGAGGCCAGTGATCAGAAAAACCCCTTGGTGTCTGTACGTGTCTGCAGATTTGCATGAAGACTAACATCACACAGGAAACAGCAGGCAATCAAAGTGCATTGTGGGTCAACTAAAAGTAATCCTGTTGACTTTAAAAATGCATTTTTAATAATCATCAGCGGGAGCGAAGGAGCACGATGGGTCGAGCAGGTCTCCAGATGACATATGAAGGGGGGAGGGGGGAGACCATTTAATTTTATCAGCATACCGGGGAGCCTTTATTCTTTCACCGATGGTAATTATCCATATGCTGCTGAACAATTTTTTCCGTGGAAATCTTTGTGGGGACCAGTTTTGCCTTCATTACCTTGCGAGAGGCGGCCATGTATGCATGAATGAAGGCTGGTGTTTGCTTGCAATTAAAGTTGTAAAATTAAAATTTGTAAGTTACGGGAAGTCAGTAGTTTTCTGGTTCTTTGAAAAGATTACAATGGGCCTACAGAGCGGCATGTGTGTGCATATCATCAGCACACCTTTTTTATTACGCTTTGTTTGTATCACCTGGGCTTGTACTCGGTTTTTTTTTTCTGACTGCTCATCGATAACTCTGCTGGATTTGAAATACAGGAAGTGAAGATAACAATCATAGCATTCATCAAATAAAAACAGACAGCATCTATCTAATTTTTTATACATGTACTTCACCATGTGAGGCACAAGGAATGGAAGATTGTAAACCAGTGACAACTGTAACCATCACTGCATATAACAGAGAGAGTGACCATATCAGTTTGCATTATGATGCCACAATGGTCACAAGCCGAAACAGAATGTGCTTCCAACAGCTTAACCCCTTCTCCCTCTCCCCCTCCCCACTCAATCCTGTCATAACTCACGACACATTGTTCACACCAGCCGCGACACAAGTCACACACAACCAGTGTCCTACCTGGTTCCATGCTGACCTCCGCTGAGAGTCCACCGCCTACATCCAAAACACCCAGGAACCAGCTACATTCGGAAGGTGGTCGCACAGTTGCAGCAGCTACATCCACAGTTTGTATGTGGACCGACAGATCGACCTCACAAAAATATCATCATCTCTGTCCACGTTAGAGCCATGATAACACGTGTCTGTCGTGCCACTGCTATTGTCCACGTCTGCCCTCTGTCCGTATATCTGTTCGTCTACGCAGTCCGTCAAAATTGCGCTGTGGTTCCCTGCCTCGCCATCCTCGTCATCAGGAGACAACCCCGGCTTTGTCGGCAGTCTCCTCATTTGCGTGTGAAAGACACTTAATAAGGTTTTAATTCCACGTCTGTTTACCGAGGGCCCGTGTCCATCTCGTGGCCCAATCAGGGGCCTTGCCCTCCGCTAATCACCTCCTCTCCCTGCTATTAGTCTTAGTCGGTGGGGGATAAAAGATAGCACTGAACCCAATCCAGCCCCTGCCTTGGCTCTTCAAGTCCCTTCCCCTACATGGCCCCCTCCCCCCAAACCATCATCGTCCCTAGGATTTCCTGTGCCTTTCCCCTACCCTCTCACCCCAATACTCATTGGCAAGTCTTCTTTTGTTGAACGGGGAAAAAACCCGGCCAGATCTCAATCTTGGTTTCTGTTGTCGGGGAATTGCAGGATATTGGGCGACAGTGGCTGGTGGAGCGATGCCTCCTTCTGTTGACACATGCTCCTCGGTGATTAGCATTTGTGGAGTCGTACGTTTCAATATGGTCAGATTATGCCGCGTAGGTACTAATTGCTAGGCCGCGGCTTACGACCGACCCGTGGACGATCCGCGGAGAAGGGAACTCGTCTCGGTGTCTGGGTCGCGATGGAGGGGGCGACGGCAGCTCGATGATGATTCTGAAGGATCGGGAATGAGACGAGTGACGGGGAGAAATCGGCACGGAATTTCTTTCTCCCTCTCCCCTCCCGCTTACAAGTGAAGTCGAAGACTTACAAGTCGCCCTGGCTTCTCGACATTTAATATCTTAAAAGGATTCGCTGATCAATAAGCGAGGCATCATCGCAATCTGTGCGGTGTGGAACTGTTGTCTTTTGTTTTGTCTGTCCGTGTGCGGAGCGAGACGGCCGGCCACACCAAGGTTCCATCCCCAGAGGCATTAAGGCCCCACCTTTGACCCATCGGGGCAGAAACCATGGCAACGTTTCCCACCATGTACATACCTGGACATCTCCTGCAATTTGAGGAGAATTATCTGACCGAGAGGAAATGAAATCTAAGTACTGACGACCACTACCTCGATGACCATGCACTGGACAGGGCAGTCGACTTTTGACGTCGGTTCAAGGACGAAAGCGGTGGAATTAGCATACCTCGGAAATATCCATCAGACATTGGTGGACATCATATCTATCTGCCATGTCCTCAGCAGGGCTCTCACACAACAGGCTACACCACTCATATACATCGACAACCAACCGAATCAGCGTAGAACAACTCTTTGAAGTATGGTGGACGCTTTCGTCATGTGGCTGTGCAGCTGACGTATGACAAATAAGTGACAATAAATTAAGAGCATTTGACCGGTGGATTACGTTTTAGCACACTCAATGGACTTGGGCGCAGAGTTTCCTTTTGATCAGGATGCAGTTTTTTCTCTGTTGCTTTCAAGCTGATGTCTTCCGTTTTCCCAAGTGGGATATGGTACCGCGGTAAACTTTATGGCCAACAAAGAGATATAACACCGGAACAGAGACACTCACAAATATCCCATAATCTCGCGGCTGCATGCAATAACAAGAGGATGTGATGCCCGATAGGTGCGAAAAATCTCGACCAAAAGATATTCTTGACTCATCAGTAAAAAGTTATCATCATACAATACAGAACAAGATGTATTGTTAATCAGCCTTAATATACCAACACTTACTATAATTTTTTTACTTATGAGTGAAAAATTTCAGATATCGAAAGAAATCACATTTCACCAATAGGTACCACAATACCAGGTAACGCACGTAGGATCGTGAGAACTGCCCGATATTCACAAGGATGCTCGCCTTTGGCTTGGATCAAACACGGCGGGCGATCCGGATTGCTGTAATTAGTGTAAACATTCGGGACTCGGCCCTGATGGGTCTTCTACATCTCATTGAATCCTTCAAAGATCCAACACCCCCACGGACCCCCACCCGCTTTCACAAAAAACGGTGGAGGGTGATCAAGTTGCAAGATCTATACAAAACATTGCTTCTGTTTCATTCTTGGTAGCGAATCGCCACTGATGCTAGTAATCTCGACTTTATTTTTCTTTCCTGATTTCCATGCCCATCCCCTTCTAAAAACATATCATTCCCCTTGTTGGTTCTTATACCGCAGAATGAAACGTTGGGGGCGGGCGGTGTTGGCTGACTGCACATGCATAGACACAAAAAATATACCCACATATCTCATTACAAGATTATGATTCCTATAAATATTGGGAGGTTGTCTGGTGGCCGTGGTGGAGGAGGGGGGGGGGGGGGGGCCGGAGGGGAGGAAGGGGGGGGGGGGGGGCAAGTGGTAGGATTAAGAGATATCAGCGTACAGTATCCATGTGTCACTGGAAAACTATTCCCCCCTGGATCAGATATTAATCTGGATCTACATTCTCAAGTTCATCTGGATCCTTGTGGGTACATTGCAGTCATTATCTGCAAGGAAAGGGCACTGATGCAAACTGCAGAACCTGCTGGACATCAGAAAAGTCATCAAAAATGTTCTTTGGGTGCTTATACAGTTTGCACTCGGTATATTTTCTTTTGGGAATGTACTGTCCATAATTCACGTTAAAAGTGACACCTACCTCAACACAATTACTATCAACTACCAACTGACCCCTAAATTTGTCACTATAGTGACTCGAAACTCTCCCCCCCACCCCCAATTTCATTCATAGTGAAAACAAAGAAGGTGATTCCGCCGAGGACCAAGTCAATTTTTCAGCTGGGAAACTCATAATTCTCTAATTACTATCTGCCCGTGAAAAAGTAGAGCTTGTCTTGCAGGCTATTTGTAAACTTTCACAAGGTCATGATTTCTAGCTAGGAGTAAGGTCCCACACTCCGTTCTAATGGGCTTTCCACCTGTGGCTTGGAAGTCCCATGCATGACCCCTGAAGAAAGGACAATCCATATTTCATGTCAGTGTGACAGTGCTCCTGTTATTGTTGTCACAGCCCCAATGGACACCCCCCCCCCCCCCTCCCCTAACTTAAAACACAAGCATACCCCGTCCAATCCAGTAAAAACTCGAGAGAATGTACCCAGGAGATGAGTAACTTCAAGTGTTTGGGGGGGGGGGGGGGAGGTCTGGACACCCAGGGGAATGTCGACAATGAATGGATGGACAGACCGACGAACGGCGGACGGAGAGATGGGGGACATTTTTGTCTGCTATCAATTCAGAAATGCACAAGGAGGCATCATAGTTGAGTAGCGTGGGTCAGTGTCGGAACATGTTGACAGATGACATAAGACAGCTGTTGGCTCGACACTTGCTACTCGCGGGATGCTAAACAATTAATTATTCACATACAGATATTGTGTCCAGTTGCCTTTTGTTGACGGTAACTTCAACTCAGGCAAGTGTTCTTTTCCCCATAACCGCACATAGTTGGGGAAGACATATTTATCACACTAACCCACAATATTTCTCCATTTAGAATTCCAGTCACAAGTTTAATGGCCATACGTTTTCGGAAATCATCCACCGCTAAGATGAAAACTCCCAAGAAAAAGTTCAGTTCGATGCCATTAAACGGACTTCTCACAGTTGTTGCTGACAGTGACCAGATGCCCCTAACAAGTGCATTATGGGTAGGCTCAGCGAGATATGGAATATATTGCTTTGACTATGTTAATTGCGTGCTTGATGCGGCAGACCGGGCCCCCACCCCAGTGTGGATCCGGAAGGGGAGGGTTTATTTACACAAAAAAAATCCCTGGAGGGAGGTGCAATTATCCCATGGTTGAGATATCAATAGGGGTCACTACAGAGGGATCTCGGTGGGAGTTTTTTTTCTGGAGATTTCCTAGCCGTGTAGATAACATAGACGTGCCATAAATTGAAGAAAGTGACTGGTGCTTCACTGGTTTCAATCCCGGGAATGCACTGTGATGTACAGAGAATTGAGAACAGGTGGATGAAACATTTCAGAAATCAAGCTTTGATATAAATAAATACTGCTCACTTGAAATTTTGAATCTTCACAGGACAAATGGTTAACCATTTTCGCCAGCAGTTGGATCCTGATATTGAAACATATTTGAATATAAATCTTTTTTTTAAACATTTGTATGTCCACTTGCAGATTCAAAAATCTAAGTCAAAATGTACGGACATCATTTCAGCTGAATCCTCACAGGAAGCTTAGAACGGCTTCCTCTGTTCAATGCATGCTAATTAAGCCGCCAAAGATTTCTCCCATAATGCCGCAAAGACGCGACTCGCGATAGATTCACCCAATTGATACAGTATTGACCAGTGCCAATGACTGCTCTGAATGGATATACGCGAGGGATGCAAGGAGTGAATGAACTGGCCCCGTGCCACTGACCCTAGCTGAGTTCACGGATCGTCCAGTCCGCACTATGGAAGTCGGTCAGTGCTAATCGGCCGCCGGCCAAAACCCGCGGAATACTTTCTGAGGTAACTCGGGTGAACGAGCTGAGGACATACTGGGCGATGTGGAGTGAAGGGCCTCAGCCATAAAATCTGATTATTATGTAGGGAATCATTTCTGATTTTCAAATTTTCTTTTCCCTTTTTCACTGGAAAATAGGGGTAGGGGTGGGAGGTTGTCCGTGTAGGCGCTAATGATAATATTGCTTCCTTTGTTTAGCAGCAGAAGATATGCTGGCCGTGTGGTATGTGCCAAATGAAAGGTACATGATAAAGCACCATAATAATGCACTGCTTTCATTGCAATATAATACATGGCTCTTATCTTCTTACTTGTGTATTACTTATGTAAAAAGGAGAAAAAGCTTTTTACAGAGCATTGAAATATGGAAAGCAAAGAAAAGCTCCCCATCTGAAACAATTTGTTCATTAGGTTGAAAAATAGGTATCGGAAGAGGAGGAAAGGCTGGTGTCCCGAGCGAGCGAGCGCGGTGTATGAACATGTGCCAAGATATCAGTGTAGCACACGACAAAAAACTTGTACTTCAAACGTTGTTACACAACGAGAAGCTCTGGAAAAACATCCAAGAGATAATCAGAAGCCACAGATAAAGTCCATATGATTGATTTCTGGAGATAATAAACATCTCCAAGAATATATATTTATAGCAACGGTAACATCTCCTGCCCGCTGCCGAGCAAAGAGCCACCCCCTGGGGGTGGTGTGTTAATTGCCACGGAAACGCATCAGAATGTTCCTGTCTATCAGTCGGGATGTTTCCATGAATTCGACCAAGCTTTTCTCCTGATTTTGCATCATGTTTTCCCCCCCACGTCTGTATCTAACTAATATATATTTATTATCATCTTTAGAGCACCAGAGCCTTCCCAAACCTCATTAATATTGTTCCTGCTTGTTGCTTTGTTTTACGCTTGTATGTACTTAGACTGCAACAGTTTGTATTATAACAGTAAGTTAATATCGAAAGAATCTAATGAAGAAAGAAATATGTCAGCGTAGGAATAAAATTTTATCAGGTCATTTCCTCAAACAATAAATTCCGAACGCACCAAGCTGAAAATGGCCCCTGGAAACTCCCCTGCACCCCACTGACAAGTTCTAATATCTTGCCCTTGACTATAGATCAACAATAACCACCGATGTTCTTTCGCCCACCAACCCAGCAGAGACAGACGCACAATCACACATACCTCAAGACAGCGGCAGGTACAAAAGTATTCCGATGGCTAGAGTGTTAGCGACGACACAATAGCCGAGAGCGTATCCATTCAAGACTAGTCCTGTGGTCCTGTTTGCCGCTGGCGGAAGTTATATATCCCTAGCTGGAGTGTTTACTATCACCCGTCAGCGACTGACCCACAAGCCGATGTTGCTAGTACTCCAACTTCGACAAGAAACGCACAACTCCCGCTCTGAGGTAGAACTTTTCCGTGGTGGAAGTCCACTTCCGTAAGTCTGTTTCAGTTTCACATCTATATCTCTCCAGGATGTTGCGAGAAGTGATCTTTTTGCCTGACGTTCTCTAAACAGTTTGACATTGACATGTGCGGGGATGCAAAGGGAAAAGTTTGCCTGCATCTATTATCAAATCCTTTTCTCACATAAATTATTTGCATTACTCAATCCAAAACTTTTATATAATTCCTTGCTTGTCTCCTCTCCTCTCTCTGATTCGCTGCCTCGTCTTCCTCGTCGCTATGACAATGCCCCCATGTGTGACACTCGACTGGAGCAAGACCCACGAGTGGCCGCAATAACATTCGGAGCTGTTTCTGGGCCAAGCGAGACATGAACTAAGGTTTTATCCAGGGCGGTGATGAACAAAGTGAGCATCCGTGGATATGACACCCCTGATTAGCCGCTTGGTGGCGGGTTGGTCTGCTGAGAACGGACCACAGAATAGCGAGCAAGCGAGAGGAGGCACTGGCCAGTCAAGAGCGAAGACACTGGAGTCAAGACCCTGGCAGCCGGCTCGTGGCTTGTGGGCGAGAGAGAGAGAAGCACGGGTATCCTCAGTGTGTGTGGAGTCAGTCGCTAGACCCCCACAGTCCGCTCTACAATCGCCGAGGTCCACTGGTCATTGACGAGTCCCCCTCTCCGATTGTTGTCCGTCAGTCTGTTGGTCTTTATGCGGAGGTTTGTAGGATCGTCTTTGAGAGCAAGGCTGGGAGCAAGCGGAGTTTTCTCTGCCCTGCCCGTGACCACGGCAAGCCAGTGATCTGGGAGACCTATGGGAGATGGAGTGTCCAGTCCGCAGCCCACGCTGCCTTCTCGAGCCGTCCATGTCCAGTCTGGGTCTGACTCCACAGACAGGAAGAGTGTGGGGGGGGGGGGGGGGGAAGGGGGGTTAGTTAATGACTGGGGGGTGGTACGGGGATGCAATGCTTCAATCCTGCTAGACCAAAGAAATAGCTGGTTTGCACTAAGTTGAGCTGCTGTAAAAACAAGGTGGCCCTGTGGATGGACCGATGCACTTGTGCCTAGTGAGGTGTGATGGCTGTGGTTTCACTGACTGTCTGTAGAGTTACACACAGCTCACACTGGAGCGAGGAAGACAATGGACCTTACTTGAATCAACATGGAAGATTATTTTGATGAGGTTGGCGGGTGTTTGCGTGTTCGTGTGAGGGTCAGCTGGGTGGTCAGGTAGAGTCCCTGGTGGTCAGAAGTCACCTGTCTCTGTGGGGGACAGTGAACTGCTCGCTTGACCACTGGGTTGTTAACAGAAGTTAACTAGAAAGCCATTTAGGAAGCAATGGTTAGCTTAGGTGGAAAAATATGAGTGGGAACATTCCATGGGCAATTAAAATTTAAAATGATTTTAAAAACTTCCATAACTCTTCAACATATTGGATTATAAAATTTTACTATAAGTTGATAAGACTCCACCATGTTCACTGACTGATCACCAAACTAGTCTCTAATGTATAAACTGTCACAAAATATATAATATTAAAGTGAGAAGTCCATACTCTCATGTACGTTTCCTTTTTTAAATACTTTTTCAGGCACACCTTATTTTCACCTAGCAACTGTCAGTGCTTTATATGAATGTTCAAGGTTTCGCATGTGACAATTATCAATTCAGACTTGAAATGGCATTTATATGCCACCAGCAAACAAAGAAATAGCACTTGAAATGGAACTTAGGTGAGGCCATCAGCTCATAATCATACAAGGGGGCACTAATTATCAGGCTGGGGGTGGGGGTTGATGTTCCTGGGGTAGGGGGGGGGGGGGAGGTCCAGGGGATTCGTATTAACTGTTTCAGGTGCAGTTGATTTATGGTCAATGAACAGCATACGAAATACAATATGACACGTTTCCGCCCTTTTGCCTGACAATTCGCTGCAACTTTGAACAAATATTATGCGGTGATTACGACTTTGTCACCGGGTAAATGCGTTGCCGCCACCTCCTCTCGTCAATGATGATGAATACAATTCTACACGAACATGACTTTCTGTTCTCTGCGTTTTCAAGGTCACCAACGACCTCCAAATCAAGAGTAAATGAATATTTGGGGTGCGATTGCGGAGGGCTTTGTGCCTAATGCGCCAGAACAGAAGCGCTAGTGTATAAGTGGTATTGTCTGCCCTTCTCACCAATTAACTGAGGCTTTCGTTTCTGCTGACAAAACTCAGAGAAAATAACTAAAAGAAAGTGGCAAGACAGATAGATCGTCAGCGGCAGAACTATAGAACTCTGGGGACTTGAGGTGAAAATTTTTCCAAGGACAGAGGCACATACACGGAATTAAGAGTGAAAATTAAAAGAGTGCGTTTTGATGTGTTCTGTTTTAGCACTGCCGGTGTCGGGGCTTCAGGGGTAATGATGGCAGCTTTGCTGTACCAGTCTTTGTGAGAAGAGAGAGGGTAGGGGGAGGGGGTGAGTATAAGGATGGTATATTGAAGACCTATGTATGAGGAGTGGACGGGGTGGTGTGTATGTATGAAGGAAAGCTTCTAAAGTTGTAAGGTGTCAAGAAAGAAGGCAAACAGTGGTCACAAAAGCGTTGTCCACAAGTAAACAATCGTCACCTTAGCGAGGGGCGACATGTCAGATGTGAGATCACAGGTCTCGCCACGACCAAACGCGGCAAACACAGAGACTTGATACTGTATACATCAGTACAGCCTACTAACGTCAGTAACAACTATCTATAGAACTCAAATTAAGAACAATCAGTTTCAGGAATCAATATAAAGTAGCCAGTAGTAGTGAAATCATTAAAGTAGGATCTTTAATGTCAATTTTTAAAACTTAAAATCAGACATTTCGAACAGAAAAAAAAAAAACTTTCTACCCAAAATTAATTTACACTCATAATGAAGATTTTTCTCTTTTCCACATATAAGGAGGACAGATACAAAGTTGCATCCTCTGTACAACCTTGTTGGGGGTCGGAGGGGGGAGGAGAGGGGGGCGTCTCTGACCACCGATGACAGGAAATAGACGAAGGTATCAAATCTACTCTCAGATTTCAGGTGAGTGAGAAACATGACAAACAGCGGACTGGGTGCCACATTACAATCAAAACATCAGGGATGAATCGTTTCTTCTGAGAGAAGCGAGTAGCAGGCAGGTGCCAGTTGGTCGGCTACCTGTGACTCAAACTACGTCTGCTGGTGTTCAACGGGTGAAAAAGGCACGTATATGTGTATAATTCTTACTGCATGAAATCCACGTGTGTGTGTGTGTGTGTGTGTGTGTGTGTGTGTGTGTGTGGTTGATCACACAAGCCAATCAGTTGATCAGAAGTGCCTATCAAAAAAAACCCCCAAAGACGTCTTCGTTTAGCAGTGGGGCAAAGAATTTATGTGAACCCCGGTCCGCAATGATTTCTTCCTTCTTCTCCTCGCCACTTCCTTGTTTGGGGTTCAACCTTCTTTTTCTTCACTTTTCCACTCGAGTCTTGAATTTACGCCACTTCTCAAGGCCACTCATGCTTCCCTCTCACCCACGAGTAGCGATCAAACACTCGCTGTCGAGTTATGACGACCGAACGACGGCTGTCAGTTGTTGCCCCTCGATGCCGCCAGGTGGCAGCACTCTCGCCAGATAAGCTACAAGTGGCAGAGAACTGTCCGCCGCACGCTTGCCGTGGAAAGATGACCGACAATTATTGTCTAACAACAAAGCCCGATGTTATCAGCTGAACAATGCTGCGCAATATGTGCAATCATTTCACAAATACTTGTCAAACACAGATTAAAATGCGTGATATCGAAAAATATCAGTCAAGCACTTATAAACAATGAGGATAGTGCAGTTCACTGCTGGATGGGATAAAGTGCACAAGTCATTTTTGCACGCAATAGAGCAAAAGTTATGGCATTATATAGTTATACACATCACAAAAGAGTTTACTTTTCTATGCAAACAAATTATGATGGTTTCATGGGTTTTCTATATGCAGCACTTGCTATTATTTAATGGTATAAGCGCAGGATATGGCAGAGATCAGAATATACGAACATTGGCGGGAGGGGTGACTCGGAATTCTGTCACATTTGGGGGTGACATTTGTTGGTAGGTTCGCTATAGCTGAGTGACAATGCAATTTCAACCTGTTAACCAAGTTAACAGCGGATACGAGATGTGTTAAGTTTAGCTGAGACCAAGTCCACACGTTTGCTACAAGTGGTGTTAAACCCAATTATAGACTGGTATCATTTTCAAAGGGTAAAATCCCAGGTGCTTAATTCGAGAGAATTATGCTCCGTTTTCCCAGGAATCCTCATCGATATTCAGTTACTGCTACATCTATGCGGTGATTGTATTTAAATTGAATGAATCAAATTAACTTTAATTTTTTTCTGGAAAATAAGCAAAACTGAATGGAATCAATAAAGGACTTTGCCACCGGAGTATTTATTTAACATTTATGAATTCATTTCCTCGCAAGCCAAGCTCATAACAAACAGTGTGCAATTATGAGAAATAATTATTCAACTTCACCATTTGGCATTCTTGATCGCCAACGAGAGATAACCAACAAGAGTGTTTCAGCATATATTCCATTGGTGACATCATTGGCTGCTGCCCAGACTAATAAAGCAGCTATTCATTATAACATACATAGCGTGCCATGAACAAAGCAAATTTTTTGCAGACATAAAATACATGATACATTCTCTCTTCCCAATCGGTTACCTCGGCTCCTGGTAGTCGGCTGTTTGATATTATCAGCAACAGGATCAAAATTCTAACAAATGTGGCAACATAATTTGTATTATTAATTCAAAGTTTAAATGAGTATGTAATAATGATATAGCATAATGCTAGAATATTCTAGTTATATGAAAACAACAATTCATGAATGGAAATACATGTAGCTGCATTCTGTGCTTTTAAAACTCAGATATACCATATAAGATAACTAATTTTTTTATGTACATACTAAACATGTTTTTATACCCATGTTATTTGTGGTGTTTCAAAGGCCGAAAACCTGGCTATCAAAGCACATAAATGGTTATATCTCATTATTTTAGAAGTACAAATATACACGACGCCTACTCACTCAACCCCCCCCGCCCTCCCCCCTCCCCCCTCGGTACAACTATTGTCAAACGACGTCGCTCCTGTATTCAATGGTTTTTACATGTAGATGCCAGATGAACATTGTTCGTTTTTTTCTGTTCGAGAGGTGGCAATTAACTGTGAGATTCGCTGGTGCAAGCCAAAAGCCGGGACTGCACTCACCGCATACTGAGTCAAATACTCCGACTCCAGCACACATCAGAGACCAAACAGTCTTGTCGTGTTTTGTTTTACGCTTTACCGTGATGTGTGAAGGTTCTTTTTTGGGGGGGGGGGGGGGGGAAGGGGGTGATACGTTCAAACTTCCAAGGTTTCATTTCAATTTCTTAATAATTCCGTGAGAGATGTTTGCGTTGGGATCACCCTCTAGGCTTTCCATATGTCACCGAGCCTTAAAACTTCACATACATGTACACTACGGAATCCCCCCTGTCTTGGTATCTACCTTGCCATTGTATGAATTTCCCCCCTTCCAATTTATCTTGAAGAACAGAGCTCTTGTTATTAGGAATTTCAATGTTTAATTAAACATGACACCAAAAAACTTTATTAAAAGAGGCTTGTGTTCAGTTAATGTGCTAGCATTAGTGACAAACATGGTAGGGGACTCATTACTGAAGCAATCCCCCCCCCCCCCCCCACACACACACTCAACCTAACGTCAACCCTTAAGAAACTTCGACTTGGCTATCAACAGCTCCTTAAAAAGAAATAACCGCGGTGGAAAATTTCAAACCATTTTTGGGCGCACCTGACAAAAGTCTTTGTCTGTTTTTGTTTAATTAACTTTCATGTTTAATCACCATTTTTTCCCTGTGTGTCGCCAGTACTGACGTCCATTAGGTGTTGGTATCTGCTATACATCTCTCCTACGCCACATTTATTCATGTCCTATGGTGCGTGACGCTTTTCTGTTGAGTGCGGATTAAATTTGATGACTGTTCTCTCATTCAGCGGTTGAACGATCGTCTAATCTATGTATATATTTCGTTGACGTTTGACGATGTCCCACACAAATGAACATTTTATAATTGCGCTGAATACATCACCTTAAGTAGGGTCGTGCGAAGATCTCCCCCATGCGGCGTGAATACATTCTATATCATCTTAAACAAGCTTCGCAAACAGAGTCGGTATAATCTGGAAGCTTGAGGGTCTCCTCATAATGTTATACACATATCTTGCGGAATAAATTAACAAGCTGCGTCATTTCTGTCAGGAGATCCAACTTCTTGTCCATACAAGATGTCTTGCTGTTCAAATATTGACAGTAGAATCGTGATGCTCCTTCGTATGTTAATTGTGTGTTTTCTTAATATAACGTACATTCCAACGTTGACATTGACACCGCCATTTTCATGGGGGTCATCGGTTTTGAAAAAAAAATTCTTTGAAATCTATATCACCTTCCGTTATATGTCATTTTTTTTCATTCTAAGAGAAATTTCAAACTAGTTATGACAACTGGTCACCTGTGAAATCAAATCTCGCCAAAAAACACAAAAGGTGCGTCTAATTAAAGAAAACTTTGAAATGGACATAAAACACTGCCTTTCCCTGCACCTCCCCCCCCCCCCCAACACTTCCCTTTTCAAACGTGCATTCCAGCACACATCCCAGATGTCAGAACATAAAGACATACAGCACAGAAGCTTTCCCATCAATCCCCCACCAGAAAATAACACAAGACGACACTCAACCTGTTCAAAGCAGCCAGAACCGGCCAGTTAATTACATGGCTATCTGTTTTATTTTCTGGTATTTGCCAGTTGTTTTCGTCCCCCTGGTCAGTTGCTTCTCCCCTCGCCCCAGCCGAGTGAACCTCCAGGCAGATGTGACCCCTCCCTGCTCCCGACCTCTGACCCCTAGCGTCTTTCAAGCGAGGGTCCAGCAGCGGGTCGCAGGGTAGGGGGTAAAAAGCTGGCCGTCCCTTCTTTGTTTTTTCTCTTTACATCTTCCACTGGACATTCCATTATGTTTTTCTTCCCATCATCATAATTCCGAAATTCTTGCTTTTTTCTCCCATTCCCTCCCTTTTTATCTCCTACATCAATTTATCTTGGGTGTCCTCACCCCCCCCCCCCCCATCATACCTCAGGCGTCATGCGCAAAAACAGATTAAAATCATTTTTCCCATCAGTGTAGTGACCAGATTCCTATATATTCAGTTACACATACAACACCTAAAGAGCGCCAGAGAAAAAAATCATCTGGAGTGTCATATTTCTGCCTAATGGAGATCTATTGGTAGGGGTCCGACAGTCACACTGCCCATAGCAATTTGACTTCTCCAACTCTCCCCCCCCCCCCCCCCATTCCCAATTTTACCTTCATCTTCCCAAATTCCAACACATACATTCACTATCCCCCTAAGCAGCGGCTAACCAAATTTTTCCCTTCGTTCTTCCCAGTAATTGTCACCAAAAAAGTCGCTATTGTTCCGGGGGAAAAAGTCCTCAAACGGGGGAAATACACCAATATTTATACAGCGCAAGGGAGCTCATCGGATAAAACGATATCTTCCAGTCGAAATCTTGAGCTATGCTGCTCTAGACGAGCGTCTTTTTTAATATTCGGCAATAATCCCAGTGTCTTCCCTGTTCAATATCTATTTATTCCCTCTCCTCACTCTGATTGTGCCCACTGCAAACTTTCCATCCTCAAAAGGACCGACCAGTCATTTACCCATGTGCAAATGAAGGCAGGAGGGGTGAGGGGGTGGAAGGTTAGACGATGTGCAACCCCACGTCACCCGTCACCCGCTAGGATTTCGACCAGTCCATTTGTCATACGTCTGGTGCCCCCCACCCTTCTCTCTACTGATTGGATTGACTAATTAACGAAGTCAAATACAACCACTACACATGGCACAAGCAAGGAGATTATTGTGCTGCGGACTTGGACGCCAGAATTTGGACTGTTTTCACTATTTCCTTGTTTATGTGCATGAACTTTGGAATCATTCCTTTGGCCTGATCGTTGATCAATATTATCTAGAATACCGGAAATAAATAAATTGTGATATATTTCTGCCAATCCTGAATTCCCACGTCATGATGTACCATATTAGAAGTCTTGTGTATCAGAACATTTGACTTTGAGGAAAGACATATATTTCTCAACAGAGAACTTTCAAAATATTCATGAAAAATTACATCTGACTTATATGACTCAAATGTATTATTTTTGAACACATGTCCTTGACCTTGACCCTGACCTTGACCTTGACCCCACACCTCGGTGACAACAAAACTCGCCCAAAGCCGACAACAAGGTGGATGTTAATATTTCTCTGAACTCGCCCATACATCGCCCCATGTTATATTGCTTCTAACTAACGGGCGCTAAGCTGGCGGAGACCATCTCTTTCCGGTCAGCCTCATTATACTCCAACCAATTAATTGGAGCCAGGCACTACTTCTGTTTTTAGCTCTTGCAAGGCACAAGTATAGGGAGTGAACCGCTGACCAAAACACCCCCAGGGCTAGTTCTGTCTTTGGCTTATTGGTTGGAGGGGGTGGGTGGCAAATAGCGGCAGTCAGTGATCAGCTTGTTAGAAACAGACCATTTCAAAGCAAAGGAAGAAAGCTAGAGGAAAGGAAAGGGAGAGATAGTTATCCCAACTGGATCTGGTCTTTGATCAGTGCAGTTATATGTTCCTGGTCAGACACCAAACCAATCCCTCCCCCCCCCCCCCCCTCCTTGTATCAAACCTGGATCCAGTGAGTTCCCAAATCACCCGTAACCAACACCTCCGTCTCGGTAACTAAGGAAGCTTGGAATTAATCTGGCAGCACGAGCAGGACCACCAGTGCTTGGCTGGTGCCGTGAGCTATCGGGTACCATCCTCTATCAGCCACCCATGTCTAATTTCAGATCAGAGAATCCAGTTAATTACCTTTTTTTCTGGCTGGAAGTTGAGCTGGAGGCTTTCCTGCACTGAGTGAGAATAGGGTCAAGGTCAAGGTCACAGGTCAGGAGGTCAAACTTAATATTACCAGGACAGACAGGGTCATAAAAACTGTCGGTGCAGGGTTTTATGGGGTTAGGGTATAGTGGACAAGGAGAGGGGGGGGGAGGGGGAGGGGGATGTACGCCGGTCAACAAAAATATTTAGAGGTGTGACTCATGTATTATTTTGATCTGGATCCTGAATTCCTAGCAGTTCAAAATGAAAATGGGAGAGAAAACAAAACCCTGTCTACGAGTTAAATTAAAAGTTGCCAAATTAGAGTCTACTGACTGTTTTATCTCGGGTTCGGGTGTAGGCAAGTGATAGCACCAGCCATTCTCCACCTCCGAGTCGCTTTTTGTCTCTCGTCAGCGACCATAATTAAAACTCCAGACCGGATGCCGGCCTAATTAGAGCGAGGTTCCATGTAGAACGCTGTCATCTCACTGTCGACAACCCTCGCTAATTGTATATAACACACTCCCCAGACTGCGCCCGCTTGCCAATTAACAATATGTATGCCATTAATTTTTGGATAATCCTCCTTTTTTTGTCTCATGCGTCTGTTTTATTTTTGTTTTTTATGCTCTCCACAGGCATATTTTAGTGGTGATGATCTCAGACTACAATGTGAAGCCACATCGCAGTGCGGAGCTCTGTTAATTATCACCAGAAAAACAGCTATGGGGGGGGGGGGGGCATGGGGGGCAGGGGCGGTGGTAGAGTTTGAATCCCCAGAAATCCTGATGCCTAAGATCAGAAAATATCTGGATATCTGTTCGTTATCATGGGGCTAATGGAGTGGAGGCTTCTAGGCAACAAACAATGGTAACTTGGAGATCCACACTGGCTTCGCACAGTTCCATATCCAAACGGGACGTGCCATATGCGGACTGCCACGATGGAAACAGGCATTGGGGGTTACATTGGCTTTAGGCTGTACACTACAGAGTAGATAATTAAGAAAATAGTGATACCATGGCGGGATGATGAGTTATCTGAGTTGGAACCCATCGGGTGGTGGGGGGGAGGGGAGTTCATGTGGGCCACGGTATTTGATTTCTGGGGAATCGAAACTGTGCCATACTGGACCAAATCATCACGTTCTACAACATTTCTGGTGAGAAATTCCAGCAAGGGCTTGAACTCAAGTGTCCGCGGGCCGCTCGTCAAAGGCCGGGCGATGTTTCTGGGAAGGTGCTATTGCCTATGCTCACTTTTTATTCACATGCCTATTTGCATCTTGTCCTCTATGATGCAGGTCCTGCAGTATTAATGACACAGTCGACACTCATAATATATATTGGACATTTTAATCTAGATCTAGTTAGATAATTAACACAAATTTCAAACCGCTCCAACAAAGGTTGTTATCTTTTACATCTACCATCTCCTACATGGCAACACATGCGTGGCACATCTAAACGTAATAATTAGCTGAATATTATCAGATTATGTGGGCTAACATTATGTGAGGTTAACTCATGCAAGCAATTAAAATTCGCAGTCAACTTGAATGCAGTGCCATATGTGTGTTGATCATAATAATATATATTAGATGCCATCAATATTGTTAGATTGTTTGTTTTTTTTGCTAACAGAGTCATTATTCAGCTGTGGTATATTACCTAGTGAAGTGACGGGTCAGGCAGGATTCTGCTATCTGACTGATGTATTACTGGTTTTACCAGGTCACCCATTTAGACATACAAATACATGTAGATCAGAAAATATTGCAATCGTATTCAATATAATTATTCATCTTCACTTGTTCACTTCAATGTGTCTACTGTGTTTTAATCATGTGTCCCTATAAATGTCAAGGTTAAACAAAATAACAAAATATTTCCTTGACTTTAGCATAGACTGTTGACATTTTTTTATTCTTTAGTTTGATTTTATTATTTATTGCAATTGCCATGTATCAAATTATTCTCATACCCATGTACACAAATAAATGAAACTCATGAAATGGTTACTAAATGTTTTATCTATGATGAGAATATTCAAGTCGGACAAAATTGATGTTTTTTTTTTCTTTTCGTCAATATCACAAAAACATCCTGAATACTCACCACTGACTATTGCATCCCAACTCAATTGTCTATCTCAACGCACTCGACAAATTTGTGGATTATATGATGCACGTGGAATCATGATCATAGCTCGTCCTTCAGCAGGAGGAATAATTCTCCGCAAGTCTTGATCCCAAATAGATGAGCTATCTGCCCTTGAAAGTGATCTCCCGAGCTTTTAGACGCTTTAACTTGTACTGCGATTCTCGACAACGTGGCACAAATTAACAAGCGGCAAATGAGGAGGCGCCAAAAGTAAACACCTTCTTGGACGCGGGGCGATTGTCGGGATTAAATTGGTTGCCATGGCGATGTAGTTGCCTTGGGAACCCTGCCTCTGTCAGGGGGGAGGAGAGAAAGGATTTTAGCAAATGTTTTTTTCTGTGTTTTGTTTGGTTTTGGGGGGGATCAAGCAGATGGATGACAAAGTGTGGGGAGTAACAAAACAAAGATCGCATCATGAGAGCGAAGAACAAAAAGCGGCGAAAATTGTCGAGACCTTGGCAGATAGAGAATGCTTCTGGATGGAATTAGCGAGATTTGCTGCGCACGACCAACACACGAGAATCAAGCTCCTTTAGGAGACGACGCGTTTTCATCTGGCACCCAGTTCTCATCAAAGCGGGCGTTGATGTCTTCCTTAGTGTCTTGTGTAATGCGTGCAATGATTTCTCGGCACTTTGGTCGTTAGATTGCAAGGAGCTTGGACTTACCAGAAAAAATAAGAATGATGTACAAAAATTAAATAGATGTATATTCCTCTGCCATATATACATAAACTGGACATATATGTATAGAAATGAAGCAACTATGGCAATGCGCATAGATCTCAGTCAGGGAATGAACTGCCCGCTGCACAGGTCAGCCCAGATTATTAGCATCGTGCCATCACACTGCACTGATATGAGGTCGCCCGGCCTTGGTACAAGTGATTTGACCTGATGAGGTCACCTGCTACAGGGGCCGAGCTGCAGTCCAAGGTTACATGTAGCCAGTAATCAATAGCTGACATAACTACACCTTCCCAGCCTAGAGGTGGGAACGACTCCCCTGTCACCTTGCCACTTGCATATCCCTACCAACCTTCTTCTATAACCTCCTTGACTACAACTTGTCATACTTTATGGCTATTGTGTGAGTGTCCTCATACAGAATAAACAAATATAACAAGAGATGCTGATCGCTTACTGAAAGAATCTTCAGAAATACTTGTACACCCCCCCCCCCCCCCCCCCCCAAGTAGTCAGACAGAAGTCCCGAGAACCAAGCACACATTGACATCTATAGATCTCACTCAGATCTTCTGTATACAAGAGTGACTGGACACTTGGTGAAGTCACTAGCGGCATCTCTAAATGTTCTCCCTCCCCTCGCCCGGCCTGGCAATCACTGGTGGAGAATCCGTTACCCTCGCCCACCACACCTCGACACGGGACCACCATAGTTTTTAATACGCCAAGCGGCGACCGTTTATTCAATTGATCAAGTGCACATAAGGATATACCCGAGAAGTCAGTCGGGGTCCCAAGAGGCCCAGAATTTAGTGTCACCATGGCAACATAAATTGGTATTGATAAAATCTGAGGTATTACCATACACATAAATATTGCATTTGTGATTGTCTCCGTGGCGACAGACCGGGGGCATTCATCACGGCCGCGTGATATTGTGCAAGAACCTGTCAGTGTTAATCTAAGGGAAGGTCGCCTGCCCGCCCCCGGCAAAGGGATGCTACCCCCCCTCGCCCCCTCCCACCCCTACAGAACTCTGTCCAAACCTCTGTCAGTGCAGTCACACAATCTGCCATATTATCCGCCACTAATGAATATTTTGATCCTCAAGTCAAAATGGCAGACCCTGCAGACAACGTCGGTCTCGGTCTGAGACTGCCCCTAACATATAGATATCCTAGGAACGTGTTCGGAGAACTCTCGTCTGAGACGGCGAAATTCCGAGAAAATTTACAAGAAATGAAGGTTCTGACAATGTGATTCCAACTGATTATCTGATAATAATCGCTTATTGGAAGGAAGGTTGCGAGAGCCCACAAGGAGCAGCCTTCGTCAAGGCCCCCGAAAACACACGATTGCGTGTGAGATACGCCGGGAAGAAAGAGGGGGTTGAGATTTTCCAGTAAATGAAGCTAGCGTCTAGGACGTGTTATTAAAGCATAGACGCTTGGGTATCGTGTCAGGGAAATGGCCTTTCCAGCGAGTTTTGCTGAGTGTCGGGCCCCCAAGTCTGTAGTTCTGCCCCTCTCGGTCAAACAGACCTGGACAATGCAATTATGGCTCGCAATTTCCATAGAATTGACGGCATTAATTTGCTGCCGTGCTGCAATATGATGCGGCAAAAACAGGGCGAAAAGTGGCTCGGTGAGTATATTTTTTCAGGGTGCTGCTGGGTGAGGGATGGGGCTATCCGTTGATGAACCTCCGGGAAAAATAGAGACGCCTTCGTCTCAGAGAAACCTTAACCTGGTCAGCGAGACTTCATTATCTTCCATGAGGTTTAGACATACAGTGTGCGTAGAGAAACAACTACAGTTTTCACATTTGTTTTGGTGCCTTTGCTGTGCTCTATAGACTTGAGTAGGCCCGGAAGCCGTTACATCTCGCCACTACATCATCTGATCATGTCACGGGGCAGTGGACTGTGTGAACCGTAAGTGATTTAGTGACTGAGATGAAAGCTTCCTGCTGACTCCGAGCCGTGTTATGATCCAGGTGTCCAGCGCAGACATTCCAGCTGGGGTGACATAAAGAGCCGAGGAACCGGAGAGCGTGCATGAGACAAAGAGAGTAGCATTAAATCGATTGAACTGTTTGCATATTTTGGCATCAATAGTCATTTCTTAATTCATTCTGATTTTCTGGTTAAGTTGATTCATTTCACGAAAAGGAATACAGCTACATCTTGCCTCAAAGTAAACTGTTCAAAAGATAACCTATCACTGTTGTGCTTAGGATTTTCAAATATTTACAACATACACACCCACCATCAACCCAAACTGTCCTGAAACTTACTAATGTACAGACTCATCTGTGCCACTGTTAGAAGGACAAAATTGGTGTTGTTTTTATATATACATGTATTCCACATATACTGAATAATGAATGAGACGCTATTACTGAAATTATTGCGAGGCCCAAGTGTATTTCCATCATGGTCGTGACCTGGTATATTAATAAACACAGACAAGTGATGCAATCTTTTACCTACGTCCATATTCCCATTATCAGAGATCACAAAGATGACCACCAAATTGTAATGGACTGTAGAGTCCAAATATTTTCTTGCACGTCCATGCTATATCTTGCTTTGCAATTATATATATACATTGTATTCTCCAATCAAGATTATGTATTCCAAATACCGTATTGGTCCTAATAGTAGCACGGCGAGCCAAAGCAAGACCAAATGCAGCAGCGCGCACAAAAATGGCGTCAAACTTGAGGTCAAATTTAAGAAAATCACTGAATTAATATACCTATAGCCTTTAATCCCCTTTATTGTGCCTCAAATACCATGAATGTGTGGATTGGAACACTCCAAGATCTTATTAGAAAGATATGAAGTGAATTATTTGGTTACAAAAATCGAACATTTTTGGGCAAAAGAGGGGGCCGCTCTACTATTAGGGCGCGTGCCACTATTAGGACCAATACGGCACGTTCTTATTTTTTCATTATATTCCACCTGTGTCCAAATTTGTAAACATGTACCATCACCACGTATTTCATACTTTGCAATAGCTTGTAACCTTGGTAACACAGAGTATCGCAATTTCCGGATCACGTCGGCCAGACAACGTTTCGTTCACCCGTCAACACTCGACAACAAAAACCTGCCGCCTATTTCATAATTGAATGCCATATATGTCGCTCAGCTGAAAACATATACATATCATTCCATAATGACCATGCCCGCTACTCTATATTCCGCCTATGTATTATTCAGTAGCAGTGGTACGACGAGGGAAAAAATTTTGACCAGAGAAAACAATTATATTTGCGACCAGTCCAGGGTTCGCTGGATTAATCAAACCTAATGTCGGTATTAACGAGTGATCGCCCTTCAACAAATGACAGGAATTTTTTTCTGCCAACCTGTGGTCAATTTCAGAGAACGGAAAGCTTGACAGAAAACAGCAGAGCAATCACTGTGATGTATATGAATGAGATTTATCTCTTGGCTTGACAAAATATTGTCATATACATTGCTATTTAACCAAATCACCTTCACCAGTCTGGCCATAAGTACATAGCTAATACAATGACAACTCAACAAATTTTGGCAAAGTGTGCGCAGAAATCGTGCACACACATAAGTCACACACATATCTCGTGTAGGAAGCATATTTTACTCCAATTTTTTGTTTGTTTCCAGCCATCACTTCATTCATTAAAAGTACATAGAGAAGGGGTAGTACTCGATGTTTGACCTTGTAACCTCTGTCGTATTGTTCTGAATGTACTGTATATCAATCTGTTGACACAAAGCCAAGAACTGGCAAATTTTGTATCATATCTACAGAATATGTCTCTTCACTTTTATGCATAATCAACTACATTCACACATGCGAAAGATCATTAAAGGGAACAGCTAAATGCCGAGAACATACGATATATATTTTCTCTGATATCATTATTATTCATGTTTTCCCACATCTCTATTACTACCTTGCCGTGTATCTCAAAACACATCCAGGTGGGCGAACAATAGTCTATGATGTGAAACGCCGTGAACAATCGACCAAAAACATAACTATTATTGTCCTATTTCTGTACTATCGTTGCTGATACAACACGACAATAACAAGACCCCTACAGGCAATCGTAATCAGAGGCTGTAACCTCTGATAGACAATTCCCTACTCAACATTTCTCATCTAAATATAAGACGCTGATTCACGGACGAACATTTGCGGACATTCTTGTTTTTTCTCGCACTTTTTTGCACATATAGCCTATCCATTCCTGGTAGCAGACAATGGCAATAATTGCGGCTTTTTGCTGTTATTTCATGTGTTGTTGGACATTGTTAGTGGAGGTTTCGTCACTTCTCTTGTTACTTTTTATCGGCACTTCTTACACTTTGCGTACAGAAATACCTGATATTTTCAAGGTGAGGTTGATGTTGTTTTAAATTGGTGTGCTTCTTACTTACAGGCTATTTACAAGTACAAATCCCATTGTAGAAATTTGAATACTTGTACTAGTATTGTCAATGGATACTCCCTGACTTGAGGGGATTTCAATGTGTTGATATTATTCTTTTTGATAAAATGCATTGAACAGGTATATTATACATGTTTTATAATTATTACATAGTTTATTATCTCAAATATATTACTTGAATTACTATCTGGGAAGAAGAACATAGCATCATCTGCAGATATCAGTAAATTTCACCTAGGTAGAAAAATGAAATAGGGGTGAATCCAAGGTCAAAGATACCTCATAACCCCAATCAAGCTAACAGGATGCACCAGTATACTCGGCTAGGACAATGCCCAGTAAACCAGGGTTTAATTAGAGCTTTGGTCTTATACATTATTATGTAATTACTGTAATCATATGACAAAAGGGAGCCGATGAACTTTGCGGGTCATGCTTTCATTCCGTGTGGACTGGATGACGTCACATTTCATCATCGCCGATCATTTGACCTACTTTACCATTCAATCCAATTAAGCTGTAGGGTCGAAATAATAATATTGAATGTGGGTGCTTATTGGGGCATTAAAATCAGCAACGAAGATAAATTCATTGTTAATTACATTTCCTAAAGCATTAGAAAAATGCTAATCTACGTACTTTAAAAATTGTTTCCTCAGAATGAGGACTTTATACCTTTGACATATGGTTATATGAGGTACATGTATGACATGACGAATGATGAATGAATGTTGTGCAAGTAGAAGGAAACAGATTATATTTCAAACATTATTCAGTATGTATGTTACATGTATATCAATTAACGTCATGTATACTTGTCGGATATTGCTAGTATTTTTGTCTCACTTGGTAGCATTATTCATTTCTATAAATTCACTCAAGTCATTTTTAAACTGTTTGATGGAAGTGCAGTATGTGCAAATACAACACAGGTGTGGTAAAGTATACATCAATGCCGAATAATTTGTGTCGATAAAGTTTTGTTTCAGCATAAAGACATAGCCCGGAGAAATGTCTCCAATGATATTACAAGCAAATATTTACAGAACAATTCAGAGATACAGCCATGCTTTGAAAAGTTCACTTTGCATGTGTGAGGGGGGGTCTTGCTAATTTCAAATAGGGACATTCAAACCCAAGTTGGAGACATTTTTTTTTCGGAAACTTCAATGCAAATTGAAGTAGGCCAATTATATGGGAATGGGTTTAGATTTTGACATTAGTGTATGACCGTACATATCTTAGACACATGACGACTTCATAACATTTGAATTAGTCAAAGCATGGTTAGATTGGAAGCCTGAGAAAAGCAAACAATTAGACGAGCCGAATCGGCAGAGAGAAAAGCCTTCTCTGTGACCATTGCCACTTGAAAGATTTGTATAACATTAGCAAATACTGCAAGTTATTAACTATGGGCAAGAATTTTTTAGCCCAGGCCCAGTCAAGTTTGTTTACTGGAAACTAGCGGTGGCAATATGGTTTTAATTACAGCGCTTGCTCGGGTAATTTTGTATTTATGAGGTATGCAATTTTACCTTCTCAGAATTTTATGTCACCCAATAAATGACAAGTGAAAACATGAATGGCGTGTGTGTGGATTAGCTGATTAGTATTATCTTAAATATTAGGATCAATCAGCCACACATGGTTTTCATTAGGCCGGTCAAAATCTGAAATAATGGCGTCACACTGACAATTAGTGAAGGACTCAACTAAATTGGATTTGAGAAATGCCAAACGAAACAAGGTTGCACCTTTTTTTAGCTGTAAATTACCAGTATCAAATGTACCACATTCACAAAAATGTTGGGGGGGGGGGGGGTGGGGGGTGGGGGTTGTGTTATGTTCCACTAAGATTCTTGTATGAATGTTGCATTTAATTTCTTTACTGGTTCCTTCATCATTGAAAATAAGAGTTCATTTTCGAGCATCACCTTTAATTACCTCAAGCTTAATGTGGAGTATTGAGTTGAGGCCCCAGTAATTTTAATTGGCCAAACTTGGAAACATAGCCAGGGTAATAAACCAGTGTACCTGGACGCATAAATCACCTTTAATTACTGCCAAGTACCCGTACTTCACTGCTTTACATTGCAGTTTTGACCGTCTTCCCCCTCGCCCCCCCCCCCCCCCCCCCCATGTAATATTCTTTTTCTTCCCAGATTCTTTTTATTTCCGAAACTTTTTGTTAATTTGAAACAGTAGAGAGGAATGGGGGAAGGGGGGGGGGGGGGCATTGAGGAAGAGATTTAATGTGTAGTTCTGAATGTCAGAGAACAATTGAAGCAAAATTTGAAGTAGCAACATGTTGAGAGACCTCAACACAGTACATGCCCTGACAATCAAGTTTCTGCAATTGACATCTTCAAAATTGTACTGTTGATTAGAGGGAGCGAGGGGGGGGGGGGGGGGGTTGGACAGGGTGGTATAACTATCACAGATCTAGTTAGAAGCGGGTCACTTTGCATGATACAATATACTGTATTGGTCCTAATAGTAGCACGGTGAGCCGAAGCAAGACCTCCTGCAGTAGTGCGCAAAAATTTGAGATCAATTTTAAGAAAATCACTGAATACTATACCTATAGCCTTCAATCCCCTTTAATATGATTCAAATAACATAAATATGTGGATTGGAACACTCTAAGATCTTATCAGAAAGATATGAAGTGAATTATAAGATTGCAAAAATCGAACATTTTGGGGGAAAACAGGGGGGGGGGGGGGGAAGGCTCTCTACTATTAGGGCACGTGCCATTATTAGGACCAATATGGTATATATATTTGGAGGCCTTGTATCATTCCAGACATTTGCAGGTGGTAAAACCAGCTATCGGTAGTGACATAAACATTAATCAAATATTTATAACCCTTTAAAACAGTATTATGTATGCACATGTACCACACAAATTTTAGCATTTTTTCCCGACTTTATTGTTTTCCACACTACCTTTAGAAAATTTTTATTTCAAATTTTTTTCCTTGGTGATAGGGACGCTCCTTTTAGCACATTTTAGTTAAAGTTTCATATACATTCTAATTTTTGAGGATGTTCTGTATAATATGGTTCTCTTCTTGTCATAACCTTAGCACTGTAAAATGTCATGAAATAATATTGCTCTTTGGTGATGAAGGTCATAGATATTTTTCGGCAATAGCAGAGAGGAATCTTGATTAACAAAGCCGCGATATAAATCAGAAACTGGCGATAATGTAGACTTCGATACTTCACTTCGTGAGGGACATATACTTTGTTGACAAAAACAAAATTTAATCGATCTTGATAGAAGTCTCACCCTTTTATTTTGTTCATTTCTTCACGTTCTCTAAAGTTAATGGGATTCCAATATTATTCAGTTGGCCAATATCACGCAGTGCATAATCATGTGTTCATAAAATATTCTAAACCCTGAAATATTAGCGCCCATTTAAATCAGGGTTTTTATCTTGACATCATATGTTGTGTTCTAAAAATTAATATATTAGCGTCGACAAATATTAGCGTTTTATACAAAAGGCTAAAAAAGCTAAATAAACGAAAGCTAATTACTTTTGGGTTTAGAGTATGTATATTGTATATATATATAGTGTTAATATCAGCTACAATGACAATGTATTGAAAACATACATGTAAACATTGACATATAATACAACATTAATTTAGTTATTTATGCATGTACTTTTTTGTAGGAGGGGAAGCGAAAAGGGGCTTTACCAACGCTTATTATAAATATGACATTGGCACATTCACATTAGCAATTTAGCATCCTCTAATTAACACAATAAACTGTGCTAATTAACACAACTAACCCAGTTTTGGAACATAAATCAAACATTTGAGTCATGGTCACCAAATTTACAGCCAGCTGTATACGAAATATGACCCTTATTTCAACTACGCCATAATAAAGATTTATCGATATGAACGATACTATACACATGCTGATGGAAATGTAGCACACAATACATGATAAAACTGTACCATTAATGCAAATACAGATGATATATTCAAACTCTTATTATAGGGTTTTATTGTGATGAAAACATTTTGAATGGAAACTTTCAAATATTTTCCAATTGTGGAGGTGTACAATGTCATCGAGCTTATAACATGGCCAAGTGAAGTTTGTGACAAACATATTTGATTTGTGCTAAAATCAGTAGCTGAAAAATACTTCGAAATTATTGTCACAATAATTATATGCGATGATGCGTACGACTTACCTGTACACTTGGAACTTGTATTTCCGTCACCATCACAAGCACCGGTACACCGAGTACCATGATACAATGTACTCGGATCACAAACTGGCCACTCACTGAAAACCCAGTCATCGATCTAGCCACAACAGAATTACGTAAGAAACAGAGAACTTCCCCGAACAAGGACACAACCACAGAATGAACCAGCGTCGAAGCACGCAAAACAACTGTAAATTAGAGGCAATCAGCTAATTAACTCGGCAGAATATTATGTTGGAGTGCGGTTGTGTACACTTTGTTGTCGCGAACGAGGGCCGAGGGGGGAGTTCAGGGGTGCGGATTAATTGCGTATACCATCAGGTCGTAATTAGCTTCATTAGGAGATGGCATGAGCACTGACATCTCGAGCTGTACCCAGACAACGAGCACCTAACTTGCTACACGCGCCTGCCCGGCCGCCGTGATTAAAACTCGGAAAGTACCCTTCTCTGTCCCGTGTTTTTGGTGACGATCGTGAGTCTGACTCGAGAGGACTTCACGACAAAGTTTACGATCATTGGGATTTTTTTATTATATGTGTGCAAACACGGCAATCAGACCTCTCATTGTACCATTGTCGGCAAATCTTTAATTACAGCGTCTCCAATCACTCGGACTCGTGTTAATGCATTACTTGACATATTTCTGGCCGATGACGCCTCAAGTTTTATTTTACTGATATCAGCCTTGAATCAGGCATAAATCACATACACCTATTTCCAACTTCCCATTCATATCAAAAACCACTTGTAATCAGTTCTTCCACTGATGATAACACGATCATATAATCTAATGATATCAAGACTGATTATGCCGGTGTTTGACTGTTGTGTCCAAGGCACATGTAAATTGGCTGTTGTAAAATAATATAACTAACTAGAGGGCCGGGCGATTTAATTATCGGGACGTGACTGGGGTTTGTAAGGTAATCAACGTCAACATCAGCATGGGGAACAATGTCAGATATGATGAAAACTTGGTCAGGCCAAACATCGGCGAAAGTTTGTTTGTAGAGTTTAGGACAGCGCTGAACACGTCATAGCTTAGTATAAATCTGTCAAATCTACTTGTTTATACTTTCGTCAATTCCCTTGCCATAATTTGAGCTAATTCTACAACCAAAGCTCATGTAACATTGGTATAAAGTTGAATACCAGAATAAATACAATGTAGCACTGGACTTGTTTGACTCGCTTTAACTGATTGCCCAAATTCTGGAAATGTTCAGCTAGAAACACGCCAATACTGATAGCAAAGATCAATTTGAGAGTGGTTTATAGCAAATCATACTGCTTATAGATTAAACTCCAGATATTGAATGAATTAACCAGATACTCATTATAATCTGAGTTCAAGTTCAAGGTCACCAATAGATCCATCATCCATCTTAAGCTATATCCCAAGAGTAATATCTGCTTTGGACAATTTACACATTTTAGGTCAGATGTGACCATGAGTTATTGAGGTTTACCATTCAAGGTCGTCTGAGGGAGGTCAATTTCAAGTTCACCAAAAGATCCGACATATATGACTTCCTACAGGCTCATTATGTAAGCCCCAGCTATTGTTACAAGATGAAATGGGCCGGTAAGCTAATAATTATCCACAACTGTCATGACCTTCCTAAAGGTTATTGCCACAAAAATGAATTCCACAAAAATAGTATCCAATACACCATGATAATGATTCCCAATTACAAACTCATCCAAAGTACATGTATTGTACAACATATGTATGTTCTAATCTCCCTGATCAGACTATTTTTGGCCTATGTTGTTACCTTATGACAAATACATAGTGGTAAAGATATATCCGGGATACAGGTAGTACTAATAATGATGTCATATGTTTAATTCATGGAAATCCCCCCCAAAGTAACACTAATTAGTTTAGCATGATGAGTGACATTTTTTGTTCATGTGCGTGTAATTTCAACGGTGTGTATGTACATGTAAGGTATGTGTCTGCATAATTCAACACATATAGTACAGCAGTACAACAAATATCACAAACCGAGGACATTAAGCTTACCTGATGAGGTTTATTTCACACTGAGCTCACTTCACGATTCTCACTTTGTAGCTTCCTGAAATCAGAAACATCAAAGAATGATAAATATTCATTCATGATTGTAATGTGCTGATATAGTTACAAGGTTAACAGCTAACTTTATGAATGTATCATGACACAATATTTTTACATGAATGGAAAACTGTCTATCATCATATAATAGATGTCAAGCTCTATAACTAGACGTTCTGTCGATATCAGTGACAAAGGTGCATCTCCGTATCACTCATCATAGCTTCCTTGTCATTGAATATGACAGAATGACGATTAAACATTACAAAACCCACCAGGCACCCTGTTCTGTTTTACTGTAGGTACATTACTTGAACATGATGAATGAAAGCAGATAAATAAGCCAGTGTTTTACTTCAAGAGATCATCCAAGGTCAAATTCGAGGTCAAATTCACCATTTTGAAGGCAAAATATAAGACTTCCTACAAGTGTTCAACTGACATATATGGGATTTTTCTCCCCTTAGGTCCTACACACATTTTCACCGAAAATTTTTTGCTGAAAAAGCACCATTCAACTCATTCAAGGCCATTCAAGGTCATTCAAGGTCGAATTCAAGGTCCCCATTTGGAAATCAATGCATGTGTTTAGTACTAACATGAGCTCTACATGTTAGGCAACTATTTGTACCCATTTTCAACATTTTTTTACCACATTAATTCGATCATAATATGAAAGACCCCATGAAGCTTAATAGGTCTGAGAACAAAGCCCAATTGAAAGACAAAGTTTATAACCAAACCAAAGCTCTACTTCTCATTTCATAGATACGATTATTGTTCTGACCATTTGTTGTTTGTTGGAGGTGTGGTATTAGGTATTTTGGGGTTTCAAAAACTAGAGAAGGATAACTGCTGTTTTTGGGACTATACACAATATGAGCCCCACCAATATAAACACAACCCTTCCGTTCTGCGAGCTTCCCCTCCCCCCATCACTGGACAAAGCCCGGCTAAGGTGGCGGCCCTTTAATTGTCAGTCTCGCCATCAGATGCGCCTCTGCTTAATTCCGCCCAAGCTCTTTCTGCCATAATCAAATGACTCTCCGTTAAAATCGAGAAGGACGCCACCAATATAACTTCGATCGTCATACAGGCCGGCCCAGTCGTATCCCGCGGTTCTCTCCCATCGCTTTTCCCTGAAAGTTCGTCCCATGGAAAATCTCCCCTCGATGCCTATTTTAATCACCGGGGAGCAAATCTCAGTCGATGTCGTCTGTTGATTGTCCATACGCAGGAATTATGCGTGCTTATATTCTTGTGTCGCCCCCGAATGATATTGTACCAGTATTAGGTCAGCATATTACGGCCCCTTTATGTTACTGGGGAAAAGGTGTCACCAGGAGAACACTCTCACATTTCGACCTCCATCGTGAAGAGTTCCATCGATGGTAACGTCTCGATTTCCCCCTTGTAGAGTGGGGAAGGGGAGTCGATTTGTTTGGCATTTTGTCGCTTTATTCTTCCTCACGCGGTGTGATCGGTAATAGGTTAAGAGATTACGCGGCTCAGTTAGAGGATTAGAGCTGTGTGGTGTTTTTTTCCTGTCGTTAACCAGAAAGGGCAGTGATTTTGTGCGGCAGATGTGTGTGAGCGACCAGGCGTAAGGCCTATTGATGGGTGACTTAACTAATTCCTGCCCATCTGCTGACTGCCAGCGATTACCGACCGGGCGATTAAAATATCTAAAACAGTAGAGTTTAATCATACCACTGCAGTGTACTTAATCGTTGCGAGCACCTTGCAAAGCTGTAACAGGAGCAAGCTGTATGCTAAATTGCATTGTGACATTGTATCTCAAATGATTAATTATCGTAGAAATGTGACCCGTGAGGATAAATTTCTTTTTCCAACTTAGAATCAAGGCTTTTGAAAAGGTTAAAAAACGTAATTATAAAACAACAAACTTACACAATATGTTTTGTCTGGCAAGATTTCTTCTAGATTTTCTGATATTTTATAATTACCTTTCTTGTTTTCCAGTTGTCTTTGTTTAAAAACCATCAAATCCCGTAACATTCAATAGACACATCCTTAATTAAACTGGACTCATTTCGTGGTTCAGAGGCGAATCCCGCAACTGGTGAAAACAGGCACCGAACTGATATAATATCTATATCCGTAACAATATTTTCAGGCTTGTTTTCATAATCGACTCCAACAGGACTACAGTTCCCACGGTATGTGGATGCATCGGAATAAGTATAATTAGCCACAAAACATACATTTTCTACATTGTGCCGTGTGAGTACTAATTACTAACCAATTTGTTGTGCGCATTGTTTAAAGCAGGATGTTAACAGTTGTGTTCAGTGTAATAGTGCCTTACCCCATAATTAGCCTCTGTGCAAATGATAGAGACATTTCATAAAACATAACGTTACAATACATATATATATATGTATATAATTTAAGTAATACTGATATCTGTATATATGGCGACGAAGAGCCGTTGTTTAGAGGAAAGTCATAATTATTGTGGGGATGTACAAAATGGACTTCACCGTCATGTAAAAATCGAGTTGAAAGCAGACTAATGTCAAAGTTATGTTTAATGTACAAAGTCACACTGTAATTATGAGAAACAATCGTGCTATAACTGATGCCCTGAGATTCAGCATAAAATAATCTCTAATTGAGAACAATATATCATAATAATCATGATAATGGGAATCATTTTAAAGTGACGGAATTTTTACCATTTTGCAGCAAGTAGCACATCAAAGCGGACCTTTCGTGTAATAAGTTCATTTGATGATAAAAACTCAAAGCACTAATTTGCTGATGACTGGAAATTCACCGGTTACGACTAAATGTACAAGCAGTTATTGTTTTACAGCAGTATTAATGTAATTATATGGATGTTGCTGTTCTCGCAGTTGTCATTGGAATATATTGAGAGTAATTCCAAATGCATGTGGAAGACAAAATGTCAATTTTGGCTCTCCATAGTTTTGAGGTCAGCACTTGAACAACATAATTACATCGGCCAGTAATGACAAGTCTGGAAACCTATTTTAATTAACTGTACTATTATTGTCCTGTATCCTATTACAAAACCATATCAACATTGTATTAACACAGCTGCCATGTTGACATATTCAAGGTGTTTTTGTTTGGAAAATTTGATCTTTGTAGACGATTCGGATAAATTTAGGGATCAACAAAATTTTTGGTTTGAATACCGTAAATATGATGGTGAAAATGACGAGTGCAGGGAAGTCAGAGCTGTTTTGACACTTTGTACTAAATATTTAGTATTCATAAACAACACGCGAAGTGCTGATACCGAGAACATTTTTCTCCCCACAAATTAGTTGACTACGTTTTCATTAAAAAAACCCCTGATTTTTGTTATTCCATGAATGCAATTAAAGTATGACTTACACACAGTGTTGGGAACATGATATCCCAAAAAAGTCCTGAAACTGTTTATGCAATTCCAAATAATTACGAGTTTGAAATGAATTAGAACTGACTGTTAATCCTACCAGTCACCTGTATGGTTAGTGTTTATACGGCCCCCAAGATAGCACAAATTGCAAATGGAATATATTTCAGCTGATGGCTTGTCAAGTTCTCTTTGTTTATAAGTTCATAAATGCAATAACTGGAAAGCTGTTTTTTCCAATGCTGAAACAAAGTCGGAAAGCTGATCCGACAGAGAACGAACTCCATTAAACGATAATCTCGGGACGGTGGCTCAAAGAAACTTTCTGGTCGCTTGACAACTAAAGAAGTCATGATCAGTGCCAGGCCAGTGATATTAAAGCATTCACATGTTTTTTTTTGTCTGTTTCTCTTTGCTTGAGGTTTTCTCTGTTTCTGTTCGCACTCTATTACATTTGTTGCAGGACTTCTCTCCCTTCCATTATTTCAAAACGAAAAAAAAAACTTGAGGGTCCAAAAAGGGGCATTAATGAATTTCGGGTTCATTCCCATTAAACAGATTGCAATGTGTTGGTGAGAGTTGAGAAGGAAGCCTTGACGGCTGATAAGGGAGACAGGATCAAGACACAAGAGAATCAGACTCTGTTTGATCCACGCACTCCGCCCGCTCGGGTTTTTTTCCACGGGTCCCTTTCCTCCCAAAAAATTCCGCCAATGACACAGACGTCCAAAAATAACAAATAATTGGGGAAAAATGCCACAAAATTCATTAACGTTTCCATAAACAACGCTGTCTGGAGGTGATTTCCTACCAGGATGGACAGATAAGGAACATATGAATCTCTGAACGGCATCGGAGCTGGAATAACAAAACATCTTTTTATCTCAGAATGGACCATGAGCTCTCATCGTTACTGGAGAAAAAAAACATGTCGAATCAACAATTTTGAATCCATCAACGAAGGTGCCAACAACATTAAGACTGTCTGCAAGTTGAAACCTAAGAATTTATGACTAATATATAATGAAGAAATCTGTGGTTCATCTTTTTATCATGCACATAAAATGCAATGTATTGGCGCAACTGAGTACTGAACTAAATTTCTTTTTGGAAAGAAGGGAATCCGAGATACTAACAACCTGTATCCCTTACAATTATATGTTTATTTATAATATCGTGTCCAGACATGAATTTTGTTCCGAAGTCTCCACCCTTTATCTCTAACCAGTCTTAGCATTTTCTACTTGAAATCTTGAACTTGCAGCATATTCCCCACAGTCGGAAAGTATGGAGGCTATCGGTGACCTGTATAGTGCTGCCCCCTATGTTGTCTATAAGTCTCATCATACAAGATATATTGACATGATTATGTCATCACAGATGGACATCAAAATTCAAACATGCTGTGATATGGCTGGTGCAGTCAAATGTGTTCACAATAGCCATGTAGGTCATATAATGATGAACTATACAGAAAAAAAAACCCCTTCTGTAAGATACTAAATCTGAATCTAGCATATGACACAAATGACCAGGTTCAGGTTCAACGGGAAGAAAGACAGAATAGAAATGAATAAATCTTCTCTGAAAGCAATAATCACACAGGTGGATGGAGATGGTCATTCTTCAAAGTGCTCAGGCACACGTGGCATAAAAGTTTAATATTTTAATGACATACCGCGGACATTTCTGGGGTGCTGGGGATTTTGGACCCGTGACCTGTAATTAGACGGACCCCTACCTTTTTAGCAGTTGGTTTACTCTTCTCAAATTCTGCATGGCAACCCTCTACCGTACCCTCCCCTTAAATAATCGCCTCCTCAAAATAACACCGTACCCACAGAGTAATTCCCCAAAAAATCTTTAATGGACATCATCAAACTTTATACCTCGCACTCGGCTGGGTTCTCTCACAAGACAAATCAACCATCGTCCAGTAAGTTTTCTCTTAGAAGAGTAACATTTGAAAATAGTGACAATAGGGTGCCCCATGGGACGTCCTTCAGTTGCCTTCACCAAAAATTTGGAAACCCCGCCGTGGCGACTTCTTTTCTGTCTCTCCACAGGTGATAAACCATTTGCCTTGTTGGGTAAAGATGAGAAATGTCCGATCAGCGCTTGTTTTCTTTTGCAGGGAGAAGCCAGTCCGATGACCAGTAGAAGAAAAGACTGCAGGATCAAACGCTCCGACCCAGTTCGAGACCCTGACCAAAAATCTCCAACCTTTTTTCTTGATACAGTCACCAGGTGTGGGGTGTAGGCTGCAAGGGTGGAGGGGAAGACCCGCAAAACATGACCCCTCATTACCACAGTCTCACCTTTGACCTTCCCTGGGAAGGGAGCTTTTGGTCTCCACCGAACTGTGTCAGAGGATGCAAGGCTCCCTCAGTGACAGGGAGGTCATCTCTGGGGGCCCACGGTGGACAAGTGGCCAGGGATACCTTGTTTAGTTTTCTTTCAAAGGGGAAATGCTAGATGGAGAGATGGGCATGCAATGTTTGAATGGTGTCTCTTGGAAGTGCTCTCATACCCACAGGAATGCACAAAGGTGGCTATCAAAGGGGGAAAAGGGAGAGAAAAGACACTCTGGAATGATCATGGGGGGGGACCAATGTTCATGTGAGTGTTATATGGTCAGCATGGCGTGGAGACCTCAAGTTAATCCTTGGCCTTGCATGTCAGCCACAGACACAAGGGCAAGTCTGAAGCATACTGGAGAACATACTGTACTGCAGATAGGATGACGACAGGCCGAAGGCAAAACGTGCCTTCCGTGGAATTGAGTAATGTTGGCACAGTCACAGATGGCTGCTTGCTCTGCACGTGCAGGATGTGCAGGTGGAGGCCTGAATAGGGCAGGGGGTGGGGTATAGGATCAACAAACTGATATTGAGCAACAGCCTGTGCCCTGTGGTTAAAGCCATCATTACATCATAAGACCTCACCTTTCGTTTGATGATCCTGTTCAGCTTCAGTCAGGCACCAAGACTTCACTCGACGATATTTTTCCCAGATATATGGACTTGACGTAACACTCACGTAGTTTGGAAGTCCCACGTATATGATGTATTCAATCCATATTATGCAGCAGGTTTATAATGTCACAGTCGCCACAGCTAATCACATCTATTCAATAACGAGCTTGATTTCCCAGGGAAAAAGGTCGTGGCCGGCTACAATAGCACAACAATGACCCTCGTGGACTGATCCATTCCTATCGATGTATCTATCTATCCAGTCGCATGCCATCGATGGAAATCCCAGGGCTGTCCTTCAACCTGTGTGTGTGTGATCTTTTGATTTATCTGCGCTCCAGCCGAAGACCAAACGAGCGATGCCGCGAATACTCTTCCAATGTAGAAGGCTTCCACTAATGACAGGAGAGTGCTACCGAGTCCTGGCCTCGGCAATTAACATGTGCAGTGTCTGTATTGAATGGCGAGTTGGGTGTCAATAGCAGCCTGTAATAATTACCGTATTGTTGTGGGTCTGTGTCGGTTGAAGCGCTGTAGCCGACACTGGCACTAAGGTCGGTCTGCTGGCCCGCATGTAGGTAATAGTGACCAGCCAAGCAGCCAGCGAGAACCGAGAGGCGATCCCACCACAGCCTGATACATACACGGGTCAGACGCGCACATTGTACTTAGCCTCCGTCCTTACCAGGTCGCGACTTACCTATGTTATAACCACTAAGGAGTATGGACTGTGACAGTCTGGTTAGAGTGGGCAGTATCTCTTGTCCAGGTGGTCGGGCTTTCCCTGACGGCATGCTGCGGTCGGTGGCGGTGCCTTGTAGTACCTTGGAGAGAGACTGTGGACCCAGGGTTATAGGCGACAGGATCGGGATGATGTCTTACTGTGATCCCTTTCCCACCAACCCCTGATCTCCCGGCCATGCTCCCAACTCTCGACTGTCAAATCTGATCAATTAGTCACAGTGACTTTGGATACCGCCACCTCCGCCATATATTGACACATGAATGCACTCTGATTGGAGATGGGAAAATTATGGGTCTTGTTTTGGGCTGTTTTTTTTTTTGGTCTCACCCACTGTGTATTTTTACTGCTCTTTATTTGTTGGCTTTATGACAGCTGCTCATTTCTGGCGTGGGGATCTCTTGACGTACAACGACCTGGGTTTGTCTCCCACTGGAGATATGTGGCATTACGTTACCTCGACTAAAGTAGCCCGATCACATGTAAGGCTGGACATCCTTACCCCCCCCCCCCCTCCCCCGCCCCCCCATCAGGCACGAGCGGCTGAACAGATAACGCAAAGCGGTCCCCAGCGGTCCCCTGGAAGTCATCTCGTCCTCGCAACCATGGCCAGATATGATGGCTCCATCGAAGGAATTGGGCATAATTATCTCATCTTTACCATTGGCTGGTCAAACAGTCGGCTCTCGGATTACGGGACTCTACTCCACCCCCCAAAAATGGCAAAATGTCAATGCGGAGGGTTGAGAGGGGGGGGGGGGGGGCAAGGGAGGGGTGAGGATTTACTTTGCCTCATCAGCGGCATCTGACATTGCTTCAAATTTTGCCATCAGTGCCTGCCTCTCAACGACCTCTGTGTATGACCATTTTTGGCTCGTGGCAATCCAAGCCCAAAAGAATCCATCTTCCCTCTTGTTCGTCTGGCATCGAGGCCACAAGTGCAGGTCATATCACGGCATTATTGCGTCCACATTTACACAGTGTCCACTTCTGAAAGCAACGACTTAGGAAGGTCTTGACCTAAATGGGTGACATCAGAGATCTGGGAGGGGGGTGTGGGGTGGCCCAGGCACATTACCATGACGATGGTATGACAACTAACGGCGATGACCTTTTACTTTGAGAGTCACTGTCCACTGATAGCTCAGGAAAATTGAGAAGCCTTTAATTAAAGCATCACAGAGGACCCATGCTTTATCCTTGTGGTGGAGTCGATGCTCTCCATTCTTTCCTCCCTCGAAGCCAAGCCACGTAGACTCGCCGTGGAAGTCAAAGATCGGTCGTAACGGATCTGGTCGGCGACCAGGAGCGAAGAGACCTCAGTGGGACATTGCCGTCCGGAACGATACGACTCTGTGACTGGGGGTATGAGGAGAGAGGTCATAGTTGATCCGAGATTGTCTGGGACACTTGGAGGTGTGACTTGGTCCCGACTTTGGGGCTGTATTGCTGGGCTGGACAAGGGTTAGAACTCCACGTAAAATGTTAGTTATCAGTCAAACCAGCCTCATGATCCAGTGGAGCAGTTATAGTGTTACTAATGAGAGAGATTGCTCGATATCGAGGCCAGAGTTGGATCAACTCCCATCAGAGATGATTCCAAAGGGAGTCTGAGAATGGCAGGAAGAGAAAGCCATCAACTTCTGTTATCTCGGCCTCCGATCAAATGGAATTAACCAGGAACGGTGACCTTGACTGACCTTACGGAGCCGAGGAGGAGATATGCTGT
Source organism: Terebella lapidaria (assembly GCA_949152475.1). NCBI lineage: Eukaryota > Metazoa > Annelida > Polychaeta > Terebellida > Terebellidae > Terebella > Terebella lapidaria. The sequence continues at coordinate 32,864,764 of OX424564.1, read as the reverse complement.
CCTCACCGGATGATAATTCTGGAGCCAGTTGCAAGATAACATATATTGTCCTGAAGTTGATGATGATAATTTGTGCTTTACCGGGGACCGTTTGTAATACACAGAGCACCCATCAGTCAGTGGAGGTCAGAATATTTTGACTGGTTCTTGGAGCCACAACACACCAGATACCCCTAGGGTGTAATGTTGGGTGGGTGGCAGCAGGATTGGTAGGGTGGGAGGGGAGGTTGGGGGTTTGGCGATCATGAAACGATAAGCATCATGATGGTGTATTCTTCGAGCATTTTGTATTGGTGAAATTTAGCAAAACAAAGCACAACTTAAGATGATGAATCATAATTATTATCCAGAAGATTATGAAAATTCGATAACCATTGAATACTCTAGTGATTTACATTTTTGTATTATTTGAACAAGTAGAATCTTTTGGTTCTGAGAACAATTTATTTTCAGTTTGACGAAAAGTTCAGTTTGAGAAAATCTTTCTGACTTCTTATACAGTAGATCCTGTGTTAAAGACCACCTGGTTTGAGAGACCACCCTGTGTTTTAAGACCACTCCACTTGGTCCCAAGTGGCCTTTTATCATGTGAATGAACCTGCCATGAGAGACCACCTGTCATTTAAGACCACCTTTTTGGGGTCCCTTGGGTGGTCTTAAAACACAGGATCCACTGTACATTGTACATGGTATATACTATTGATTAAAATGATTCATAAATTGATGTTTTTACTCAAATTTGATTGAAAAATACTTGCTCTACAAAATATTTTAATATCTCAGCTACTATAGTATAATAACTGTCCACAATACAGAATGCCCACAACAGGCAGTATACTGCCAAGAAAAACATGGATAAAGCAGAAAAGTTAGTGGGGGGCTGCAAGGCAAGGAGTGGGCATGTTTTGGAGGCCAAGAACTTGGCACCTTGAGTTGATCTAATCATGTTCATCAGCTCCTGGAAAAATGAATCCAATCAGCGACTGACTCTCCTCGTTCCCGATCCTGTTTAACTGGACGATGTGGTACTTTCTATCGTCTATCGTCAGCCAAAGTGTGCAGCGGAATGCTAGCGGAGGGCTTCCTCGGCATATCAAGCTTGTTTGCTGTTGTTTACATACCGATCTGCAACAGATTATGTGGGCAGAGAGGGCACCTCACTGGCTGGACGTCCAGTGTCTCGGCGCGCATCGCGCTCGCTCGCTTAGGAACAGAGGTGAGAGCCTCTAATCAGGCGATAATTCCGAACAAAGGTCATAGACGCTAACACCTGAGCCAAGATTTTCGCATACACTTGTTATATTCTCACAAATACCTTTTGACTTCTTTAAGTAATCTCTATCTGAATAGACTTGAAAAATATGATATTATTTTTGCGATATCATGGAACTTATCCATAGCCACCCACTGCAAGAGCGAGTGATTATTATTACTTTCATGGCGCAGAAAACGGATCTGATGTCAAACCATGAAAGCATCTTGATTACAGCAGTCAGTGAACCATCATAACGATCAAAACATGAAACCACAGATCCAGTTTAGGATGTTTTTTTTATTGAGGGAGGGGGGGGGGGGTTGGAAGTAGATTTGTTGGTGTACTCATTGAGGCACTGAGTCTAATGGAGCAAAGCGTCAGATATGAGTAAATCACAGGAATGCCCAGTGATCTCTGAACTGGTCCCCCCCCCCCTCCCCCGTCCCATCTCCAGCCCCCACCCGCCCTCTCCCACACACAACCTGACCCCCCCACCCCCCCCCCCCCTTTTCAAGTCATATGGCACCCCTTCCCATTCCCCCTTGCAATGACTCCCCGTGACTCCTTGCTTCACTTGGCCCCAGCTCTTTCACAGTCATGCTATGACCTAGAACCCGTGGCTGATATGGATTACGTTTAATTACCGCTTTTTTCCCCATCGGACGGTATACTACTTTTTTCTGGTAAGGATCTGGATTTCGGTTGGGATAGCAAACAGTCTGGATCTGGTAGATGTTTGTGTGAACAGAATAATTTTTTTCTCTGACTTGGTTGCATTTATTACGGGCATTCCACAACATATATGTGTGTTATGTGCGACAACCCCATGGTTCAGTTCTGCCATTCTCTATACCCAATGTACAATATGACCCTCACAAAAAACATATTTTTTTTTTTTTCTAAGACATGGTTGTATCTGAGAATTTGCATTTTTGTCTGAAAGTGGTGACTGATTCCTGTTAGAATGCCACGCCATGTGATACTAGATAAAGGTATCACATATACCCCCCTCTAAGCCCCCTCCCCACAGGAAGAAGAAAACCCTAGCTACTACTGCGCCACAAATGTAGAATAGATGTACTGCACTGATCAGTTCAACCGCCCGATTGAGGTCAATGTTTCCGGATCTTTTGGGCGGTAATTAAAGAAACTATGTTGATGGGAAAGTGTGAAGAACAAATGGCATTTGTGGACTCATCACTGAATATTTTGACTGGGGGGGGGGGGGGGGGGGGGATGGATTGGGGTTCTTTTGCATGGAATTTGGATGTATGAAGGTAGGTGTGTGTCCGGAGAGGAAGACGTCTATTATTTATGCTTGGTGGAGCAGAAATTAAAATTTGTAATAAAGATCCTTGCCCATTCCTTTCTGTTTTATCGTCTTATTTTTATTCCTCAAGTACGTGGTATACTGCCGCACCATCTTTCGGCACGAGTTTTATGTTTTGCGGATATACTTGTTCTATTTTTTGTGCGATGCCAGACAAAGTCTGCCTAAGGGATTATCTGCTGCTCTTTCGAAATCAACACTAATTAAAAGTTACAAGAAAAGAATGCCCTCGAGTCAGACAAATTCTGAATCATTCTCCTCGAAAACAACGGAGAGCTGTAATCAAGCCGATTTCTAATCGTTTTTTTGCCAATGTTTTTAGTCTCCTGTCTTAGACTGTTGGAAACAATGAACTTAACAGCAAACGATGGTGTGAAGAACAGTATTGAACAGGGAGGAAAGTCTTTGGAAAGATCACAATCGCAGCTGACAAAATAAAAACTAACACAAGTTTCGAGTAAAGTCAAATTTGATCCATCAGTTCAAACTTTTCCCGAGCTGTGCAATTGTCCCAGATTCTTTATTCTCAATTCCTATCTCACAAAAAAAACATTTTTCATTGTAGATTGGCTATCCTTTCTTTTGTAGCAGAAGCCTCCTCTGGTATCTACGGAAGAGTATTAGGGCCACATGAGTTTTTTTAAAGTTCAATTTGTCGACTTATTATCTCGATAAATCGAGTTAGTTATCTCGATAAATCGACTTAATATCTCGATAAATCGAGATATTATCTCGATAAATCGAGATATTAAGTCGATTTATCGAGATATTATCTCGATAAATCGAGATAGTATCTCGATAAATCGACTTAATTATCTCGATAAATCGAGATAGTATCTCGATAAATCGACTTAGGACTCAGACATTTAAAGTACAAGTAAAATGAATATGCATCGACCATAGGCGAGCCATACGATTTCATTGGTTACCTTGGCAACAATATGACAAATAAAATATACTGATTACTCATATTGAAAACTATATGGAGTAAATGATTAACAGTCATTACATTAATCTCTGAAATAATACCAAACTATACAATTAAAGAAACCATTACAAATAACTTTACGAATATACCTCAATCCATGTCTAATAGCTAAAGAATTGCTAAAAAAATTATAACATTTTCATTGATGAACATGTTGCATCTTTATAAAAGATAGTGATATAGTAACTTCATTATAGTTTTAACTAGGTAGTTTTGTATGTATTATTCAATATTTAACGTTATAATGGTCCATCATAAGCCTATTCAACATAAGAATATTGTGACTAAACATATTTTCATTTTACTTGAACTTTAAATGCCTAAGACATAAGTCGATTTATCGAGATAACTAACTCGATTTATCGAGATAATAACTCGATAAATCGAGATAAATAAGTCGATTTATCGAGATAATATCTCGATAAATCGAGATAATTAAGTCGATTTATCGAGATAATTAACTCGATTTATCGAGATAATATCTCGATTTATCGAGTTAATATCTCGATTTATCGAGATAATAAGTCGATTTATCGAGATAATATCTCGATAAATCGAGATAATTAAGTCGATTTATCGAGATAAATAAGTCGATTTATCGAGATAATTAACTCGATTTATCGAGATAATATCTCGATTTATCGAGTTAATATCTCGATTTATCGAGATAATAAGTCGATTTATCGAGTTAATATCTCGATTTATCGAGATAATAAGTCGACAAATTGAATTGAAAAAAAAAGTCATGTGGCCCTAATACGCTTCCGTAGGTATCTTCTCTGTGATAAAAAAAAAAACCTGTGGTAAAGACCTTTGCATCTTTTTTTTTGTGCCACTAAAAAAATTAAGTTTTTTTTTCTGATTCGCAGTGGATCAACCATCTAAATGACTAATCAGTGATCCGATGTTGGTTTAGATCGTAGGTTTCGCAGGTTTTTTGATGGGATGGGGGGGGGGGGGGGTGTCAGACCCTCCGCCACCCACAGGTCTCGGGACCCGGATCGCCTAACAATGGAAATATCTGGCACCAATCACGGAGGCCGGAATAAAGGCAAACGCTGCAACTAACGCTTCTGTTTTCTTTTCTTTGATGCTATCCAACTGTAAAAGATTCCTGCTTCATTTTTAGCACGGGGATCTCTCCTTTTTGCATTTGCAAGATTTTTTTTCACCATTTCGGAAATATATGATGAAGGTACTGGTATCAATAACGAGTCTGTTTTCATTACATTTTATGTGGGGTGGGTTGGGTGGGGAAGGGTTATAGGGGTGGGGGAGGGGTCCATTCAGGCACACAGGCCTGTGGACCCTCGCAGGCCAGAAGAAGGTGATTTTTCATCAATTTTCTGGAATTTCTGTTTACTTAGATCACATTCCCCTTGCTCATTAGTAATCAAGTATGCATTAAGAAAATACGACTGTGGCAGACAGATAAAGTTGTGTGGAGAACCTTGATAAATGTATCATGTTATAACTCCTGGCCTGCAGGTTACATTCCACGCTCCGTTTACCAACGATACAATAGATCCAGGTTTCTGCGTTAAACCAGTATTCCTGTATTTGTAAAGTTTTTCAAAGCATATTTCCTGGTGAATAATCATTCATAGTCGAAAACTGATTTAGTTTTAAAGTCCTAATTAAGCGTTTTAGTCCTAATTAAGGTTGGCTTATATTGTGTTATTCCCTTGAATGACAAGAGGAAAACTATACAATTCACTTATTGTAGTGGATAATGGTAAATAAACCAACTTTTTTTTGATAACATGTCCAAATAATATTATGATGAATATCTGAGGGCGGGACTGTTTTACAAACGGCATTATATTATATAAGATTAAGTTCACACAAAAAAAGACGCTCTCCACTGAAATTCAGATGACCAGAACTTTTCCAGGCAGGAAGTTTTGACTAATAGACCGGAATGCTGCAAATGTTACGAGAGCCCTCAGTGAATGCTCAGTGGGAGCCAAAACACTAACCGGACTTGTCTCAATGTCGCTTTTTACTGAAATTGTCTGCGTACAACATTGTGCATAACAAGATTAACTCATCCACGTTTATTTTTTCCAACACGGGAACGTTGTTTTGGAAGTCTTTTTTTTTTCGCCTCCCATTTCGCTCATCACTATGAATATTTACGTAAAACAAATAATGCACAATAAATTAGGGCACAGGTCACCAGAGGAGGCTCTTAGGCTGCCCCGTAACCAGATTACGAGCAATTATACCCGTCAACTTGATGATACACCCGTGCTCCCACTAATGGCCTTTTGTCACTTGCGTCCAATACCAATAATATATGCAGTCGCAAATGAATTTCAAATGGCGTGTTTTTTATGATGACTCTCCTATACCAAGGCTTTTTTCAGGTCATTTTTTTCTGCTTTTTTCCCCTTGCACTTTGGCTTGGATGCCTTGACATGATGTGTTTTATGTAGTAGTTTTGATAGTCGCTCGATTTTGATTCCTCTGGGATTTTGAGCGGGGGGTGGTACGCAAAATTGTAGAAAGGTCATGATGCTTCTTCTGTTCTCGACTGGAACAGTTCAGTGACATGGTTGGCAATAATTGCGGCAAATGAGCAGAATTAGAGAGGGTGCAGTTGACATCGAGTGAGCGAGGGACCTTGTTTGACTAAAACAGTTGGCAGCGGTAGCCACGTCCCTCATCGACTTCCCCACGTGGAGGTCTCATTGGCATTCTAATCCAAAACCCCACCATTTTTCTAATTGCGACCGTGGACACGACCGTCTAATTAAAAGCGGCTGCGATGAAAACCTGGGTCGCCACGACTACTGAACCGACCGACTGTCTACCGCAGACAACTGGAGAAAAACGCCAGTCTCCTGGGCCGTCCAGCCCTCTAGAAATCATAATGGCACTTACGAACCCAAAGGACTTCAGCGCCTTGTTTTCTGAGGCAGCACCCATGCTATATTTTTTGGGTCTAAACTCTGCGTTAATCTTTTGCCTTCATGACAGTATCCATAAAAGCAGACGTGACCATCTTTGGTAAATGTGAATTGGCCACAGAGATCTCTCCGAACAAAAGCCGACAGGAGTGACGATGACCTCAAACCAGTGTACGGTGTATGTCTACAGATCAACATGATGTTTGGCACAGGCTGACTCAACAGTACATCATAGTCACTCCACATGGTCAAACCAAAACATTGCATCCTAGTGATGTTCAGAGAATGAGTTCAGATCTCTGTGAAGAGATTGAAAGAAATCTCTACTATTCAGATGACAGGGAATGCTTTAAGAAGGTAAACATAGCAAAACAGGAGGACATATATATTGACCACTCATTCACTTTATTCTTTATCTGCTTTTCCCCGCCAAGTCACCACCACAAGATTATGCCCCAATTATTATGCTGATTTCACTAATTTTAGTTAATGAGAAGGCTAGACAAAATGCCTAAATATACCTATTGGGCTCATGCAAAGAGGGAAGGAAGCTGAGGCGTCTGGGCAGCAAATTACGACTGCCCAGTGGAATGACCTTGACCTTGACCTCCTGAGGGCGGCCGAGATGGAGGTCATAAAGCGAATCAGAATGTCTGTACGGAGAGTAACATTGCCATAACGCTCACTTTCTGGGTAATAACTCCTTTTTTCTTCCTTTGTGGTAGGGGTAGGGTGGGGGGGGGGGGCGGGAATTAACACATCTCCTGACCATCCTCAACACTTGGAAACCGGGTGTTCCAACCACCCCCCCCCCTCCCCCCAAACCAACAAATCATACAAATCATAGAATAACACCTCTCCCTGCCCAATCCCCCAAAAAGTTTTTTTTTCCCCTTCCCCTGCCACCCAAAGCCAGTCGGCCTTGCATTAAGTCCATGCCTCCCAATACTGACCACTGTGGAAGCAATCAGCAGTAATTGACAAATATTGCCCTGCAGGATTTGGCACCGTGACAACCAACATCCCTCCCCCCCCAAAACCCCTCCCCAGTATAAATGCGAATAATAACCCTAGATGGACATGGGGAGAAAAAAGTAATTATATCGCGAATATGAAGGTTGTCCCCTGTGAGGTTAGCGCAGTTTTCCTTGTCTCCTTGTCACTATTCGGCTGACTCACTCTCCCCTAGGCTGCTTAATTTCTATAGGGATATGCATGCATCATAATTAATGTAGATTACGAACAATTATGATTTATGAAGAGCCTTGGTGGCTGGACAGTGACGCTGGGCAGCGGCGCACGAGGCTCTACCACGCGCGAGAGAGGCATGAGCACTGGTCATTAAGCTACAACGACCAAGGTCACTAATTACATCAGTATGATTTATTTGCTGGGGTGTGCCCTACGATCCCCACTCCAAACATAATACCACCAGTCTAACACAGCCCCCAACACCCCACCCCCCCTATCGTTCCCCAACCCGAAATAACATTAGGAACCCCAGTATTTTCGCTTGCGTATAATTGCATCTATAGAGGTCCATCGTACCTGACATGTTTAATGTTTTATGAACAAAACATGGTGTCCGTGCAACAGAACAATGTCACCGCGGAAGGTGGCAACCCGATCAGGACAGCTGGCTATAATTCACTAGTAATTGCAAAGTACATGCCGAGGAGAGATAGATTAATATTATCTGACTACGATCGACCGGGCATGCAAATTTTGCTTAAATTTTGGGTCTTTTAAAACTTCATCCAGAATTTGAGAATTAGCACTGGTCAGTGTTCAAATTCATAGACCTTGTAGACAGAATGATATTTGTTTACCATAGTTAAGTGTCAGATTATAATAGATATAAACACAAAGTCTTCCCTGTAATTTTCAATTGCATGTATAACTGATAGTATCAGAATTCTCACCTACTGACCATAAATACAACTTGTACTCAACTGGCTCTCACTCAAACTGTACCCTAGCTATCCGAATTTCTTAAGGACACACTCAGTAACTTACTCTAAGCTGTAGGGTGCTGCCATCTACTGAGCGTGATGGATCACAAGCTAATTACGGAGACGAGCGCAGTGAAAAAACAACAAAAACTCTTGAGGCGAGGGCCCCAGACACAAGACTTTGCCGTGTCACAGCATCCCGGCTTTTTTCGCGCGCCCCCGCCACGGCAGCGCACCGACGCGTTTATTAATCCCTTGAGTCCAATTGTGACGGCAATAGAACCACGATGATCGTGCACGCGCTCTCCACGCTCAACCCCTGTGTAATAGCGATTATTACTCGTTTTTTCTCTGCCTCCACCTCTCTTTCTTTCTTTCCTCTCGTCCAGGGATTTTTTGCATGTTTTTTTCCGTCTCTTTTCCTCTTTATACCTGGCTTTGAATGGCATCAAGAATTCTCAGCACTGGATGCCAAGGAATCTTATTGGAAGACAGAGGGGTTTTCTGGCATGAAAATCAGTGTTTCTACTGGTTAAATTGAAAATATGAATATATTAATTTATTAACAGCATGGCAGATTTCATGAAAGTTGCAATTGGGAAATGACATTCCAAAATCATGAATGACATTAAAGCAAAGTGTATATTGCTGATTTCTGTGTCAAGTTGAAAGTTTTTCTCTTTCAAGATGTCATGTTTTGCAGCTGAAAATTAATGCAAATATTGCACAATATTTGAGAAAATCGAAGACACACAATCATCTCACAGGTGTTGCTATTTGCTTGTTAATTATCAGCAGCAATCTTCACACGCTGCTCCCACGAAAATTATGTTGTCCCGAGACATATTGGAATATTTCAGGCCTTCTGTCGGGCAAAAAACACACAAGCCTCTTCTAATTTCAGAAGGCGATATTTCTAGTCAACGATGAGTAAACATTGGCCCATGTGGTATCAACGACATTGAGGATCATGCATTCTTCGTATCGTTCTGAAGGTTCTATTGTTTTGATCGTGGAAGGCAAAGACCAATTACTAGTGTAATAAGATATAGCAGATGCGGGGGCAATAACAAGTGTTATTCCATAGCGACCATTCACGGCGACAACAGGCTTTATTGATCGGGGGCTGACACTGCAGCAAATTAGCATGTAACTTCTTTAAATATTTGCCCGAATATGGTCAATATCATGACAATTACAACCCTCTGTGTAACTCCCTACAGGTATCACAAATATCGCTGCATTTTCCGTTTGGAAAGCGTGGTGCCCTGGAGTCCTCACTATGGCAGAGTTCGTGCTCATTAACGAAACCTCTGTTGTGTTTTGAGTGTGATCTTTAAAGTGTGCCACGATAATTACGATCGAGGCGGATGAGCCTGTTTTTCTTTCATTTTTTTCAGGAAGGGATAAGGGTGTGCTCATTATGGTCAGATCACTGCCACGGTGTGCAAGGCCCGCCAACTGTCAACCTTCAGTAACAACTTCTCAACGGCTTGAGTTGATGAACGTCATGAATACGATCATGGATTTGATGATGGAGCCATTTTAATATCGGCAAAATGATGGGTATTCGATTTTTAAAACTACATGCGGAAGTGAATGCCATTTTCCAAAAAACTTTTGAAATGTCGCATGTTGTAGTGCCAGCAACTGTCAAACTATGTACATTTATATAATACAATCAGCTCACCAATAGGTTTCACTGTCTATTATGCGACTGGTCGTGGTATACCTGCTATAGATCTACAGACATCGCCAGCCCAGTGGGCAGCTGTTGGTTACGTTCACCCCTAATTAAATCAATCAATATACTCAACACATCTGTGCTTTGTCATTTGTCAATTGTTACATCAATTCTCATTTATTTTTCGCTCTGCAAACCACAGATACGAAGTTTGCGGAGAAAATTATCCAAGTGAACTGTCGATGATGAATGTTTCCAGGCATAAAATTTGCATGTCTGCCTTTCGTTTGGTCAAATTTCATTGTGGTTCAGATAATCCACTGTCTAATGATAAAGTGTTGTATATACCAGTACTCAAAGCGAACTGTTTGAGTACATGTATTTTTGAACAGCAATTTACTACTATACAACTATACAACAAATTTAGTTGCTTGAAACAAACGTTTATCAGCACACATCAAATGCAATACATGTGAATGATTAAACTCATCAGTTTTTCATTGATCACCAATGTACAATAACAATAACGATAATGACACAAGAATTAATCCCGGTCAACTGGTCAAGCTGATTTTAAGGCCATATTCTATGAAAACCATTATCCTCACAAACCCATCGCCCCCAAAAGAACGAAGCCAAACCCAGATTGCCACATAATACCAAGGTCAGATGGCAATGACTCTGGGTGCAAGTCACCCGGGCAAGTGACGGTGGATCCCAGGTAACCCTAGAGACATTGTCATGGCAACCGTGGTTATTGGCCCTGGGACAAGGTCACTGGTACGTCTATGTACACATTCCAGGGCAGTGTTTGAGTTGGGTGGGGGTCAGGGGGTTGGATGGTGGACAAGTGGGCAAGTGGGAAGAGCAACATTTCAGAGGCTAGGTAATTATAAAAGAGTGAAAAAGTTATGACTTCATGAATATGGATAATTTTATTCCTGGTTTTAACAACTCGTTTATAAATTTGAAACAAAACCGTGCCCTTGTTTAGAAGTAAAATGATGTCCCACTTCAGCCCTCCATGGTTAATAGACTCAGCACTGCATTGTTCACCGTTTTCAATATTTTTTTTGCCTCTTTTGATTGAAAAAAGCAAAAAAAGGAAGCTTATCAATCAGCCGAGATAAATTTTTAGTTGTATATAGTACATGTCCGAGATTATTCAGTCAAGCTGTCCGAAAAAGGCATTGAAATCACTCGCTTAGCATGAATTCATCATAATGCACCCATTTCTCTCAAAATAGTGCAGGAAACTACCTTTATGTGGTGTTATAGCCATAAAACCCCCAATTGTTCCATTGCAAGTCACAAATCACAATTTCTTTCTCGTTCCTCACCATGCTCACTAGTATGAAATAAGTTTCTGGCTCAAGAAATAAGCTCAATGAAATAGTACAGATTCCCAGATCAACCCAGAGAATAAAGAACATTACCCAGATTCCGGTTTCAGAGGGTTTCAGTCAGTCTCTTGGCTGGGTTGAGGATGCATGCATTTTTGCAATGCTGTTCCTTTTCTGGAAATACATAAATTAGTAAGAAAGATTATTGTAATAATTCTGTTCACAAGAAGCACTGAAATCACTCGATCCCCACTTGCAAGATCAGACAATATAAGGTAAGTTTTTACCTACTGTGTTAATCAGAAGTACATATTCCTAAAATATGAACACTATTGAACTCAACTGGTAATATACAATACTGCAGTATTATAAATTGGTCACAACACATTCAACTGATGAATCAACCGACATACATCATACCCAAAATACCCATCAAGGCACACTTCATAATCATGTGCATTCATTTTCTAGAAAGCGCATGCATGAAAACATCGAGCTATTGTTTGAGAACAAGTGAATATTCTGACTGTTGCTCGGCTGTCATCTGATACCTGAGATCATTCTTGACTCCAAATTGAAATTCTCTTCAAGTCTTAATCAAGATGAACTGAACATCTGCAGTTTTCCTGAGGTTTTTTTTGCTCCTTTTTGCCTCTGTATTTGAGCCGGGTGTTCGGAAGTGCTGCTCCCTGCCCGTCTGTATGTATGGTCCTATTTTATATCGGTAAATATGAGCAAGTGCGCATGCAATAATTTTGCAATTAACACAGACATGCCCATTATTGATGAATATTCAACGGATCAATGTCTCGTTTATTTTGTTTGCCATTTCACAGACCGGTGCAGTTACAATTAACATTATTGAATTTAATGTAAATCATGAACAGCAGTCTTCGCTGTTCATTAAAAATGGTGTTGTCTTTTTTTTTCACGAGTCAGCGATCGTTTCCCTTTTTGCTAGATCTGAGCTTTAAACTCATTGTAGAAACATGTTGTTGTTGACACTTCAGCAATGCGATTTCGTGAGATCTGAATATTTTTTTTTCAAAATATTATAACGGTATTGATCACTCGAATCACCTGAGCACTCTCAGCTAGGGTATGATTATCAATTTATTTTCCTGAAAACCTTCAACAACATATGAGAGTATGACTTACAAATTATCTAATTAATATGATTGAGTGAGGCGGGCTGGCAATGTTGCTAATTTTGAAATCTACCTCAGCAGGTATTTCTCAACGATTATTTTGTATTGATATCAATTCACCATATATTGATCATAACTGATTAATTTCACAATTGACCAGTTTTATTGCTTTTAATTAAAATTTAAAAGCTTAGCATGTGCTAAATATTGGACTTTAAAGGCATCAGCTTATTATTCATTATTATATTAGATCTATATTATATGGCCTTGCATCAATACACATCTGACTAACTCTAATTATTTGAAGGAAAACATCAGGAGACCAATGAGATGTTGAGTATTTTTTTTATTGATGTTATTATATCTCCCTACACAATTCAATTGCCCACAAAGATACATGAACATGCACCACGGTTCACAAAAAATGTGTCACGAAACGAAGAAAAATATCATTTAGAAGTTAAAACTTTTGAACTGTATAAAATGGAATATGACCTGTCAAGGTGAAAAAGTGGAATGTGAAATCTGCCGTGTTCAAAATAAACAATACAAAAGCACAATGATATTATCATAATGTTGAAATTCGATATCTGTCCAATGAGGTATCAATTGCCAATCAAGATCAATTATTGTTTAAACTAAAATATCTATATGATTATTATATTGTGTTACTACCATTGTACTAAGTAGTACATCTTTATTCTAGGTCACAATCTGTATTATTGTGAACTTGGTGAGTTACAACTGTTTTAAACTTGTTTCCACTTTTCTAAATTTTGAGGTGATCCCTTGTTCAGTAATTCCTTTGTCTGGTATGTCGAATATTCATGGTTTTGGACATTTCCCCTAAATCTCTATCCTCTGTCCTTGTTGCCATAGCAACACTTTCTGGATCACCTTATTTGGGACCATAGTCCCACCCACAAACGCCAGTTTGGATCTGTCCTACTTTGTGATTGGTTTGACCATATAGCACGTAAGATCAGACCAGGCTTGGCGTCCTTTTCAAAATTCAAAAATTCTTTAGTTTGGTTCTGTGTGGTCGGAGGTGTCGCACCTAACATCACGTCGGCCCCGGCAAGTTATCCCTAACAATGGAATATTAAAACTAATAGCGGACAGTCAGTAAGATGCTAAAGAAATCGAATCATCGATGTCACCCGGGCGAATTCGAAGTTCGTGTCATTTGTGATCACTGACAACAGCCTACTGACTGTAACAGCTGGATTACACAATAAATTTGGAATCAAAACTCGAGTGTCATCCTTCCACTCCTACAACCCATCCCCCCAAACCACACTACGATAATATGCATTAACTAAATATTGTTCATATTATGAATAATTCCATGTCATTCCCGCTATCATGACATTAATAAGAGGAAAGTCGGCATGAATTACATATACAGACATCTGTCACGATTGTGCACTTTTAAACGTAAAATCTGGTTCACAAACTGTCCAGTTTTTGACCTGGTGTAAACCTAGATTTATAAAATACTTAATGGTAATCCTAATGTTTATTATAACAAAATGCGGTTATCATAACCTGCACAGTTGTTGCACCTCGAAGAGAAAGAAGTGAAAATGACATACCGGATGCGAGTTTTTTGACAATACATTGTTATCAAAATATCATGATCTCAAAGAGATAAAGTTTTATGATGTGCAGTGTAGGTAATATCTTTTTTTGACAAAAAATAGAAATTGTGTCAGTATATATATATATATATATATATATATATATATATATATATATATATATATATATATATATATATATATATATAATCACCACCACAACATAATTCTGGATCACAAGAAGATATTTCAAACTGTGAATTTTCCTTCCTGAATCAGAATTTTTCTCAAGCCCAGCAGAGCTGCTGATTCTAACTGAATATTTCCAGACCTTGCACATTTTTTGTACAAATTCATCTTCATGCATAGTTTGTTCACCAAATTGTAAAGTGTAACGGATATTGCAGAATTTCAAATAGGTTTCTTACGTGGCATTTTAATTTTCAATACAGATTCCGGCTCTGTTTTCTCAGCAACTAGAGAGCAAGCCAGATGTCGCCACGATGTGTTTGGAACAAATTTAAAATTAATCCCCTTGAAAGGGCGAAAAGAAAACCTGATGTGTAATTGACTATGAATGGTGCAAGGATGTTGGACATTATTTCCGCATATACGCACTCCCCAGCTAATTGTGGCCGATACATGTCTTCAGTGGATCAAATAAAGACAGACGCAGGAAAAATCATCAAAAATCGATAGTTTAAGGTAAAGACATTTAACCAGAAAATTAAGATGTGCAAGGATAAATACCGAATAAAGCAATTACACTAGAATGTCAAAGCTGAGCACAAGTTTATTATAATTTATTGTTCAAACAGCAGATATAAAATGGAGATATTTTTGTCAAGACGAAAGAGTAAACAATGCGAAAGCCTCATCGTCTTCAGTTGATACAAAAACCCCGACCACCTGCTGCACGGTTTTAATGAGTGAGCAGGTGATCGAAAGGCTGCTGCTCATTAAATATATCTTACAAAATACGGCGAGTCTATTCTCTAGCATCCATGCGCGTACAAACCGTGTAAAGGCGGGATAATTTCACTGCACAATATTGACACAAAGGGACACAACTGGTGGAGAAATCCGTTGTCAAGTCAGCCTTTGTCTCGAGGCCCTGATTGTCGGGAGACTTCTTCTCGCCGTGACATAATGAAATAAAAATCTTTTGATGATTCCACATTATAAGGTGAATCGAACAGTCGTGTAGTAATACGTCGTATGAGAACATATCATTCGCCCACGTGGGACCCAGACAAATAACAGGAGACAATTTTGCAAATCATATTTTTATAGACTACCAGATGCAATATACTGTAATTTGCATTGACTTTTCATATGCAGTATATCTTCATATGCTGTGCAATTTATAATGGGGAAAACACCCGTTTATCATCAGGGGAAAAACATTAATGACAATGGATGAGACAGACGTGAATTTGATTGTAATTGGTTAGTATTGGTTTTACAAATAATCAAAACCACAGATGCAAGCGAGTGCATTATGATCTGTACCCCCTCCCCCCTTTCCGTCCATAACATCGCATCATTTTGTGATATAATGTAGATGTATGTTCATTGTTATGCACTGTATATGTACATGATATATCAATATACATACGAGGTTGCTTTTTCTGATTTTTAGGTCATTAATTTTCCCCACAAATCCAAATTCCAAAATTCCTCCCGAGGATGAACTCCAGGAGGAGTGTGATGAAGAAAACGCAAATGTATATCTACTAAATACCGACGACTGAGAAATCATCCTGATATCGAACATTATTGCTGCATAAGTCTTCTGCTATTAATGTGATGAGTTTCCCTGGAAAGCCATGGCATGCCGGATGAAGGTACTTCCCCGCTGTATGTGCTTAAAAGTCATCAGGGCAATAATTTAATAATGACCTTGACCTTGAGTTAATTCCCATGCAGCTTTAAGGCGCAATCACCTCATGCGGATGTAGGAACACACTCGAACAAATAATTGCTGTCAGTCGACGACCATATTAACAGAGAACTAATCGACAACCTTTCTCCGAGTCGTTCCCCCAAACCCTTATCACACCTTCTACGAGCCAAGTCTTTCGGCTGCGACCAGGCTGTTCATTAGCACAAATGGAGTTAAGGATTTTAGCTTCGCGTCTGTGCATACTGATTGCCGTCTGGCCGTGTTTTTATTCCCGTTCCCCTCCCTTCCGCGCTCCCCGTTCCCTGACGCTATGCCCCCATTTAAACAATCGTGTCGCATATATATGGCATGGAAAATCTCTGGTCATAGGCAGCTCAACACTTTTTCTCCCTCTTTCGGAATTTCTTCCTTTGTCCAAAGGGGGGTATGTCATGTTTGGATGGGGTTAGACTTTGGAAGCGGCGGCGGTGCGGTACACTGGACTTGTGCATGGGTATACTTCGAGACAAAAAAAAATGCTGCACTGCGATGTATAATTGTCCAACATGGTTTTTTTCTGATCGCCTCCCGAATTAATCCCCAGATGGCATGCACGGACATCGTAACTCTGATTTTGGCTAATTCGTCAGGAGAGCAACCGCAAATTGCAGACAGATAACCACATATCCACTGATGCTGACGCTCTATCAAAAACCGTATTCCGCAAGCAACAGTGAGTGCCCCGAGATCGGAGGCGAAGATACAGCGAAAACAAAAACTTGTTGACCCTTCATATCTGCGTAGGGAAAGAAATGTTTCTCTCTGGCGACAGCAAGAGGTACACATTTATTCTTGTACCTCTCCGTGATTCTTTCCCCCCTGTCGGTAATACTTTTCATGCGGCGAGCGGTCACTGCATGAGATGGGCTAAATCGGCGATGGCGGCGAGTTTTTCTTCTTCTGGTTGACGTTGCAATGTTTCCGGTGCCAGATACAAAAGTGTTAATGGGCACAGGTAATGCCGGGTTACCGACGGTTACGGAGACATCAGGGGCTTCTCGCGGGTGGCGGTCTGGACTTGTGTATATCTGTGGCTGTTTATGGACAAGGAATTAAGACAGGAAGTGTGTCCGTTTCCATGGACTCCCGTTTCTTGCTATTATCATACGGCTTGACATATTTTATGTCCTTTAAGTTCTGTACTGAATATATAATTGATACACAGTATTATATATATCATATTTGGGGAAAACCAATTTGGAACGTTTGTTAATGCATTTGTCATGATACAAAATGTAACAATTTTTTCAAAAATATTTTATTTGTGAAAATCTTCACGATGTGTATTTGTGGTATGTCCGTACATTATTCCGACACTATGGGAATTTTTGGCACTTACGAGAAAACTGGACACCACAAAAAATAACTACAAAATCAATGCTCACCGTCTGTTTTCGTTGTTCC
Organism: Terebella lapidaria; assembly: GCA_949152475.1. Taxonomy (NCBI): domain Eukaryota; kingdom Metazoa; phylum Annelida; class Polychaeta; order Terebellida; family Terebellidae; genus Terebella; species Terebella lapidaria. The sequence continues at coordinate 32,847,223 of OX424564.1, read as the reverse complement.
CCAAATCCTTCCAAGGTCAAGAAACATAAAATCCCGCAATGACCCGTCCCAAAGTACCCATCACGGCAGCATGAAAAAACCCGTAACAAAACCACCGACAAGCTGTGTCCAGATAAAACTGAATAGGTCGCAAATAGCTGGGGCTTTGCTCCCGCGAGCATGGTTTTATGTCGTGGGAGTGGTGATTTTTAAGGTCAGGGGTGGGTGCAATCTCTGGCTGCTAGACTGACCCAGTTACTAAGTCTGAAGGTCAAGGTCATAGTGGAAGAAGCAAATACATACTTGTAAGCAAAAGTATGTGACAAAATGTGATACCAAATGGAAATACGGATGTATCATGGAATGATTGAGTACGGCGTTATTTCGGAAACCCTGACCTATCAACTACCAGACATGAATTTCGAACAGAATACCAAGATATACAAAACAAAATGCATTTTGGGCAAAAATCCCCAAATATTTGAACCAAGAATAGGAAAGTTTCTGTTCAATACATTTTAAAAATGTACACTCATACTGTGGAATTTTTGGCTGACCTTCTGAACAATGGACCTCACACAGTATACAGATGGCCCATCTCATAATTTTTCATCAATATGTATTTGTGCCAGTTGTGGCCTCAGAATATCAAGGGCCATCGCTGATCAGCTCCTCTGCTAAGACATTTTTCACCGCCGCGGGACACTCTGATCTGATATTTATTGCAATCCTGCCAGATCCATGCCACCGCAATCAACGTCGCATTACTCGGGGCACAAAAAAACAAGAGAAAAGCCCCGAGAGTCGCGACCGATTCCTCGTCTACCAGTCTCTATAATTATTCGTCTTTTTGTCTTTTTCCATCGCTCCTCTCTAGCTCTCTCTCTACATTATCTTCCTTTTTTCTGCGCTCTGATGATATGAAAAATAGATTGAGATTCAGCCACCCCTTGCCCCCCACCCCTTTACCCTCTGTCCCTAGCCGTCCCCTCCCAATATGACCCCTCTAGGGCCAAGCCAGTCCTCCCCCTTCCTCGCAACACCCTCGTCATAATTCCACATAACGTGACCATAAGTCGAGGAGCCGACCAAGATCTCACCAACCCTGCGTCATATCAATAATTTAGTAATGAAATATACGCAGCGCTCATCAACGGTATTAAGGTGGCGGCGGTGGCGGACTCCGGGAAAGGCGAGACTCGTGGAGAGACTGGGAACCGCCGAGGGGGCGTCAGGGGGTGAACCGGGCCGCAATATGAGCATACCCCCGGCTAACACTGGTCGCAGAGACTCCCAAAGCTTTTTGTTGGGGAGAGGGGAGGGGGCAATGTCTAGCGTCATTTTGTCATGTCCGTCTGCGAGCGAGACAAGTCATAATGAAGACAACACTGCAGGGCAACAGCGACCACGCTATGGTCATGACGCTTTTTGTGAAGGGAAAATAAAAATAAAAAGAGATCGGGGAATGAGAAAGAAGTGTTAGTTCTGATGAGTTGAGAATTTTAATCTCGGGTTCCCTGGGGGGAAGATGGGATGGCAGGTCATGTGTAGTTTTTCGGGGGGAACTGCAAAATCCAAAAGGGGCTGTGAAAGTCAAAAGGAATGAGAAAAGGTGGGAGGGGGTGAGACGGTCAGGCTATGGAGAACGGGTTAGTCCCCAGTGCCACGAGGGCGACCAAGGCGAGCCAAGTCCTGGCTTAGGTCCGTGACAATGAACTAATCAGGAAGCCGCTGATTTGTCGTTGTCATATTTTTGCAATATGGCTGGCTCGGCAGGAGAAATTTGTTAATTAGAGTTGGGGCGCTTTTCTCTGTCCATCTTGCTCTCTGGCTGCGAAAAAATATCCGAGGTCAGCTTCCGAGCAAAGATGGCACGATGGCAAGGCGACCAAATGTATAAACTTCCAGCAGCATTGATGAACATTAATTCATGACCTTTATCAATTATAGATGCAAAAACAATTACACTGCGAACTGTGACAATGTTGTTCAAGCGATAAATACCAACGTGTCTGCTGAGAATGGGTTATGGCTTTTTCTAAGAGTTTTGTTCATTTTCAATGGACTTTAATTCGATAGAAACCAATTAAGTTGCTTTTATGATGAAAGCTTTCTGTCCCTCTAGAATTAAACGTGGAGACCCATTTGACTTGCGCATGACGGCCACATGTTCCCCTCAACGTAACATTGTTACATTTCATCTCTAAGAAAAATACCCATAAAACAGATCGTATGTGCGTAAGTTCACTCATTTTGGAAATTTTTGCCCGAGGAAATTCTGCTTGGCCTAGAAAAATGTACGGGGTATACATGTAACCTGCAATTTATTGATAATGTATGCAAAAAATGGTTAATGGGGTAAATGCTATGTTTTGTTTTGGTCCTTACATGCAATACCTGTATACATACCTGCTTCCTGTATGACAAAGTCTGGCCAAATAGTGCATCTTGGGTTGGGGTGTCTGCCCGGTATTTCTGCTTTTTATGTATTACCGGTAATCTAATGGCAGTGCTACTTGCGATAACAGAGTACATGTGATCTTATAGCAAGGTTTGAAGAAGTGCAAAGTGTAAGAATTATTGGTGGAAGGGGGGGGAGGTAGGGGTTGTAGATGATATAGTGCATCTCAAACTGGGTGTTCCACGCACAGGGATATTGTAGTTTAGGCAGCAGGGAAGAATCCTGAACGTATTAAATCAACAGATCAAAGTCAAATCAATCGCTTGCTGTTAATCAAGGCCAAGATGATCGGCGATCGCATGCAGTTCGGCTGCAGGAAACTGCCCAGATTTCAGGCAACCCATAAAATCACATAAATTATCGTCAGCAGCAGAAATATGTTACCTTGTATGTGCCATGCATGCAGCTCTGGCCCGTTTTCTTCGTATCCACTTAGCTTCGCCCATTATTTTTTGCAATATTTCTGCATTTTGAACATAATGATTCCACTTATAATCACAATGATGATAATTTAGTGGCCATACCGGATAAAATATAAAATTGTACCAATCCTACATTGTACATACACATTAATGACTTGCTTATTAATTTTTGCCAAAAAAAAGAAAACCAGAACATTAAAACATCACATTTTCTAACCTTTCCCACAGAACAAATGAACATTACCGAAAAAACTACAGGAAACAATCCCCCGTTATAATGAACATAATAACCAGGCCATTATCAGGATGATTACTGCCGCTAATTTATATTAACATTCTGTTGACTGCCAATCGACCAGTTGTGCAACTTGCGAACACCGCAGTGTAAACAAAATTTTGTCATACTCAATCGACACTGAGACTAGAATATTATTGTACTGTACTTATTGGTGATCGGGGATCGGCTAATTGATATTTTTTAATGAGAATAAGGACTTTTAATCATGATAATGAGGATTCAGTATGCAAGTTCATATTCCCATATCTGGAGAAAAATATATGTAAATTTCCAACATGTTACATGTACAATATACGACATAGGCTGAGTAATTAAAAGGCATAATATATTCCTTTCCATATTTTGTAAACTATTAAACGTTGACCCTTGATTCTGTCAACTCAAAGATCAATATAACAATTCATTCTTCAGGAATTAACAACATTATCTCCATAAGCAACATCCCTGACCCTGATACAGCAACAGCCATTATATTTCAGAACACTGTCGTCCGTGAAAATATATAACACCTCGAGAATATGAAATCGTAACTGTGAGTAACTACACTGGAAGGGCTTGGATCTTTGTACATCACAATCATGCAAACTTGGCTCATCTAACAGCCTGTATATTTTTTCTCATTTGATACCATCTCTTTGTTTTCCCAGTCTACAAAAGATCAAGAAAACCCAAAACCTTTCCCCATCAAAACAGAAAAGAAACCCACAAATGTCACGCCGGTGGCTGTGTCGTTTAATCATTGATCCATAACGTCTTGATCCTGATGCCGATCAGTGGAAATGAAGCAGAAATCTCCGATGCCTGATTGGCAAACACGCGCTACACTCCTATCGCAGGCCAATTACAGCGACGCGCAATGGTTTTGGCGACAGTTTTCCATGGGTTTTTGTCACTCGTGCTTTCGAGAAAGGAGAGAACGAGACTCAATGATGATTATGACGGCTGTTTTTTTAGGGATTGGGATATTTCAACTTGTGATTTTCCGAAGTATCAACCACGCACCCCCACTCCTCCCTCAGTACTTCCCCTTTTTGTCAATCATTCGTTGACACCGTGAAGATATCGACCAAGTCACCGCAAAGAGCGGGAAAAGGCGAAATTATTTACAGGACAAATCAGAACTGAAAGGTACAAGAGCAGTACTTGTGTTTCATAATCTTGCATGCTTCTGTCCTTCACGAGCCAAAAAAGTCGGGCTTGATATTGACAACTTCACTCGACCTGCTTTTTTTCTTTTGCAATAGGTTTTGATAGAGTGATCCCACCTTTCTGCTTTTTCATGATTTGTTATAATGTTCGAAGGAAAACAATAAATGTCAAAATTCTTAAATATAATACTTGTAGTCCATGCTGTATCTCAGGATATCATGTAAATGAACCTGCCATGAGAGACCACCTGTCATTTAAGACCACCTTTTTGGGGTCCCTTGGGTGGTCTTTAAACACAGGATCCACTGTGTTGTATTATATGTTGCATGTATTGTACAGTACTATCAATAACAATAGTACGTTTTACTTGCAGTTTTGTTTTAGCTCTAATATGCATCTCAGAATGTATGGACACAAACAAGACACAATAGTGCTGTGAAATAATCACCAGGCAGAAACCACATTTTTCATTTATATTTTTCCTTTTAATTTATTACAAAATTTTCCCCACAAAGAGAAGCTATCCATACAATATACTAACCAGTGAACAGTCAATCAGTCATAATGCCTGGTGATGCTATGATCTTTACTGGATTACGAATCCCGCGATGTCCCGAGTGTGGCCTCAGTGACCCGAGTGTATCCTCAAATATTGATCTTTGGCGCACTCGGTGATCTGGTGGGAGGTGTGGACGGTACAATGTCATGTAAGGGTGTCGTAGGTGTGTGTGTGAGGGGGGGGGGGGGGGGAGGGGAGGGGGGTATGGTAATAGGATGGGATTGTCAGTGAGCATTCTATTTATAGCTAATCAGGGGTCTATTGAAGACAATGATAGGGATGAGGGGTTGGACGAGGCAGAGAACTGGACACTGGTCACTCACGTGTCCTGCAAATTGCACAGCTGGACATTGGACATAAGGATCAGCATTCCTGCAATATTTCTGAATTTCTAAGAAATGAAATATGGGACTTTTCATTTACATAATTGAGGAAAGAATGTTAGTACACACGAAACATGCCAAGTATTAAAACATAATGCTCCTTATTATAAATCCACATTAAATATTAGGCCAGCCAGTGCTATTGCAAGACTTTCAATGGGATGTCAAAGCGAATTATAATCCATTAAAATATGTATTTGATAAACTCTAATTCAACATGCCCTAATGAACCCAATCATATTCAATATTCTTCCCCATTTAGCTAATAAAAAATTAGGCCAAGGGCCAAAGATAGGTTACCGGACAATGTTTAATATTTTAGATGTTAGCCAGGTCACTGGTTAAAGTCAAGGTCAAAAGAATATTCAGCATATATAATATTAAGCATGTATCATGTCCACAGTTGATTGCTAAGCTGTAAATTCAAAACAGAGAGATATTAGCAATTTTGTGCTATGGCCTTGAAAATGAAGGCAAAAGGTCAAATTCAAGGTCTTCGAAATATTCAGTGTATATCACTTTCTATATGTCCACAATTGATTCCCAAGCCATACAGTCAATAGAGGAGCAAGATATGAGCCAGTTTGTACTTGGACCTTGAAAATGAGGTCAGAGGTCAAATTCAAGGTCACGAGAATATTCAGCATATATCATTTCCTATATGTCCACAATTGATTCCTAAGCTGTAAAATCGATAATAAGTGAGATATTAGCCACTTTGTCCTGTGACCTTGAAAATGAGGTCAAAGGTCAAATTCAAGGTCACGACAATAATTTGCATATATCATTTCCTATATGTTCAGAACTGATTCGTAAGCCGTAAAGTCGATGACAAGCGAGATATTAGCTATTTTGTCCTATGACCTTGAAAATGGGGTCAAAGGTCAAATTTAAGGTCATCAAAATAATCAGCATATATCATTTCCTATATGTCCACAATTGATACCTAAGATGTAGAGTCGATAATAAGCGAGATATAAGCCATTTTGTCCTATGACCTTGAAAATGGGGTCAAAGGTCAAATTCATGGTCATCAGAATATTCAGCATATATCATTTCCTATATGTCCACAATTGATTCCTAAGCTGTAGAGTCAATAATAAGCAAGATATAAGCCAATTTGTGCTCTGACCTTGAAACTGAGGTCAGAGGTCAAATTCAAGGTCACGACAATATTCAGGATATATCATTTCCTATATGTCCACAATTGATTCCTAGTCTCTAATCTCAATATTAAGTGAGATATTAGGCATAATGTGTCCCATTATGAGGCATAGGAGAACTTAACATGGGAAAGTCCCATTTGGGCCGAGTTTGGGCCAAAATGGCCCACATCGAGCGATTCAAGCGCAACGAAATTTATAGACATCATAGAAGTACATATGAAGAGTGTTATGAATCAAAAAGAAAAAAAGTTACTGAACAGATTTTGAGAAAATGGCCGCCAAAGTCCAAAATCAGGCATTTTTCGTCGAAAACGGCCGCCATTTTGAAAAAAATGCGAAAATCAAAAAACTTAAAAATACCTCCTTCTTGAATTATTTTTAAGTATTTTTGTGCAAAATTTCAGAAAAATTCGCCCATAAACAAAAAAGATAAAAATGTGGACGACGACGACGACGACGACGGACGACGACGGACGCCGACGACGGACGACGGACGCAACGCCATGCCAATAGGTTATCGGACCATAGGTCCGGTAACCTAAAAATTGGATGATTCAGAATAGAAATAGGAACTTTTAAAAGCCATAATCAAAAGGGTGTTATCATTGTTTATGATAAGGGAGTGGCGATAATAAATTCATTACCTTCAATTTATAGTTTGATTAAAACCAGCAGCAAACTTTGTCCAAATTTTAGAAAGCATTGCTATGAAGAATGATTCACTACAAAGTCATCCTGGTTGCATCTAGAAAGACCCCAATATAATTAAACATGACACATTGTTTGACACCGTCGGAAAAACTAGACAGAGATTTAGATAAATCCCTTTCTCTGAAAAGCGAAGAAATCTTTTTTTCTCATTCATTTTTCTAGTAACAACATGAGATACGGTGCTTTGTCTGTTTTCATTCCGTAAGTTCCAGAAATATAAAGTGAGAAAAATAACTTCCTAAATAAAATGAATCTGATATTATAGGACCACTATATCTGTGCGGCTGGAATTTTGTAGTCGGTCTTTACAGCAATAATGGCAAAACTTTCATTATGTTTATAATAATTGTCAAGTTATTTGCACACAGGTAATTTGAGTGTTTGATGGCATCCTGTCATTTTGACAGTTGAAACATCAACAGCCACAGCTCAAACAAATCTGTTACAAGCACAAATTTTTGAAAATGAAATATTTAGAAGCAAATCAAAAATATTTCGATAGGTATTTACTCAGAATTTTGATCTTGTACGAATGGAAATAACATCCTTTCAACTTTTCCCATGAAAATTCCTATTTACCCTTTAACTATGCTGTATCATTTTGAACAAGCTCTGTAATTTATACCACGACACAATATCATTTCAACTTTGTGCATGATTTGAATTATACCTGTCCCCCCAAAAAATGCAATCCGAGGGAATCAAATCTGGTCACACGTCATTATTTAAACAGCAAACATTCTGCGGTAGTATAGAATTAGAAAACTTGGGTGGCTCCTTCCTCCAAACTAATTTACAGCAACAGAGAGAAGCCCACTTATTTGTTTATACAATGCCATAGTGACCACACAGTTGCCATGGTGATCACCACACCCTCCCCATCGCCCCCTACCCCCTGCCAATTGCTAGGTCTAATTCCTACGATATTCGTTCGTTCTATAAACAAATGAATCACGTAGCTAACCACTAAGACGCCTAATGCAACTCGTATGATTTTTCCATCTCCGTTGTGAGAAAACTCATATTGTCCAATATCTATTTATCTTGCCTTGGCATCAGCGGGGAAAAGGCTGCAGAGCCGCAGAAAACTCCCGAAATCATCGCCACATCTCCACACCCCACACCCCCAATCCAAACGTATTTTGTTAATGAAGATCGTGTTCCCAGCACGATTGGCCCAAGTTACAAACCGACTGACTGCAATGCCACGAGCGAAAATGAGGAAGTGCAGCGCAAAACTATATGCTGTGTGTGCGTGTGACTTATTTGATGTTAGAAACTCACCTTGCTTTTGGAACATGTGCAGTCGGCGTCGGTGCCGAGACCTGGATCGTTTGTAAACAATGGCGAGGTCACCCGCTGGACATCATCTGTGCCAGGATCAGCTCCAGATCAGCGCATCCCGGCACTCCCCCCAGGATCACAGGCAACCGACGATCCTACACGACCCAAGACAAAGCGAGAGATAATCAGCGACCAGCCTGTGCCACTGGCTTAGCATGCCTCGCTAAATTACTGTCATTTATCAAGGAGATTATATACAAAATCAATAGAATACAATCCCTTCCAAAATGCCATGTTTATGAAATTAACACCCGACGCTATTATTTGCCGATTAAAAAACGCTGGATTGTTATCACCTTTTTTACGTCACTGCTGGGGGCCGTGCAGCAAACAGCAGTGTGGCATTGTTACAGTCGTCCTGTTGAGCCGATACCTGCAACAGCAAAATGTGAGTTCCGATTTTAAATAACATTGGATGAAATGCAGAAGGCTTTCTGAGAAATTGATTGTGAGCTCAGCAAGCCCCATCTGCTCGTGTAGTCTGCCATTCGACTTATTCCACGCCAGTAATTACCAGTATTTTCACTTCAATAAATGCACAATTACCTATCATTTCATAGCAATATTTCATTTCTTTCCCGATCGCAGATGACATAATTTTCATTTGTGTGTAATTGACCTGGCATTTTAAGTATTCGCAAGTGATATGGATTTTCAGTAAATAGTGTTCTCTTCATTTGAATGATTAGAGCAGGATTGTTAAAGTTTGAAGAGAATCGTTGAGTAAAACAAGCAAATTAGCTAAATGTTATGCACACACGTAAACACACAAATCATAAAACATTAGGTGTAATCAATAGTAAGCTGTACCGATTCTGTTGTATCTCTATCGGTGAGGGGATTATTAGGCACAACATTAGCGTCAAGAAATGTCAATGCCTGGCGGATAATTGATTAGGCAAACCAATTAGCACACAGGAATTCCATACGTGGACAATTAGTCATTCTTCCCACACAAAAACAATTGATTTATCAATGCTACAGCTTCGACCTAAAGCTAATCCACTTTCCTACATCAGATGTGTGATTTTGAATTGTATGATAAAAATTTTTGTCCCAGTACATATTTTGATGTAATGTAATATGTAATATAACCATGTACGTCACATGTGATAAAACCATGTAATATAACATTTTGAACAAATTGTGTAATAGTTACTAATGGGAATATAACACACATGCTTGTAATTTATATTTTGTTCAATGTTCAGTCATTCATAGTTTTATGAAAAGAGATTACGATCATAGATTCCCTCTCAAACGTGCCGAGCCATGTAAAATCTTGTTTTATACCAGAGTGTCTGGGTTTGCCACGAGACAGACCCTGGAAATGTGTACCCTTTCTGGACTTGCAGCTTACTACAATATACTGACATAGCAACTAATTATCGTCTGAAAACCACTGCTGGTTCAACTAATTAGTGACCGAAAGCATCGACACAGCTGCTTGAACAATGTGCCACACAAAAAACATATCATTAATTGCGTTTTCTTAACGCCATCGACAAGACAGAGATTCTTTTATTGATGCTGCCAGTCTTCAGGTGCCTATCTGCGCTGTTTGTGTGACCGGGCTGACCTTCGCCAATGACCACACCTGCTATGATCGGTCTAGGAGGAAAACTCACCTATTGATAAATTCATCTCATATATATGTCCAGATGATTATGTGGAAGGTTTCTTCATTAATACCCAAGACATTATAGGGTATATCGCGTTTCACACTCGTGCCTTGTGGGTGTTCACTCTAGCCTCGCCAGCAATTGATGAGTTTCGCTTGAGGACAACGCATCATTCACTAATTGATTGGCTACGAGGAGTTGGGACAATACGACAGGATGTCACCGAGCTATCAGCTATTCATTTACGCTGTTAGTTTATTAATCTTCACCTTGAATCCATTGTTTATTTCAGGGAATATCGTTCATCACACCAGCTACCTCCGGAAGTTTGCACCCTTTGTATTTGTGCCATACTATTGATAACTCGACAACAAGGCCTCAAGTCATGATCAGCCACACAATGCCAGAAAAGATGAATAAAAAAACGCAGTTGACACAACTTTTGACATGGGGAAGAAACAAAGCTCTAGTCGAGAAACAATGTTAACCTGACCTTGCCACTCACAGCTATCGAGTGTCTTCCCACTGTTTCATGTTGTTCTAGGTGGATAAAGGTTTCTAGATTATTAACCCTAATGGCACACTATTTTTCTAAATAATAAACGATGTTCTCCCGGTCTTTCTAGTACATTCGTTTGAAAGGAACAAACAATAGTACAGCAAGTAATGTTCGGGTGAATAAGGTCTCTATTCAGTAACTGATACATAATGTGTTGATGATACCATCACTGACATCCTAAAAATCCCTTTCAGAGAAATGTCCGAAATAAAATATTAATTCCATTTCTCCAGAGCATCTTCAACAAAACAAAAACACCACATTTCCAATTCCTGATGACTAATGTTACTAATTCTACCTGGATCTCTGAACAAATTACCACGCTCTGAAATACAAGCAATTATACCTTGGACAATGACATAACCAAGTATTAGTATGGGAATGTCATTGTCATAGCTCTGCTATGCACCTATGTTATTTTAATCTATTCTGACGAGGGAGATATTATAATGTTCTTGATAGGAGTTTATAGTCTCATTTTGCATTTTCCTCCCTCCTGTTTTATTTTTTTTAATTGGCCATACCCATGCGATGAGTTTCTTTCAATGACGATACTTGCCTGTTAATGTGCTATGTTGCAATGAATTATGGCTGGCTAATTAATTAGCTCTCTACATGTACAGTTAATTGCCAATTAGTATAATTAGTTAATACAATTAGGCTGGAAGCCAATTGACCATCCAAATGAACAACACCCTATCATGAGACTATAATGAAATTTCACTAATTAACCCTTTATTTAGCAAATTCACTCTACACTACACATCCCATGATGAAATACAAACCCAAATACACCAGAAACATTGTATACCCGAGCTTCACGATCATACATATATATTATATATCATATATATATATTAAAAGTTATCATTCAATGATTTGTAGTGTAAAATTATATGTGAAGGTTCATCGGTTGTAAAGCTGATAAGACAAATTAATTGGCCACCAATAATTATATAATTATAATAATCAACGGTGAACCAAAAATTTTTAATTTACATGTAAGGTTCGCCGACTCCACAATTAAAAGGTATAGATCTACCCCATTACTGGAGTGTCACTGATTTGTCTTATAAACCTGCCCGCACTGCAGCATCATAACCGTGGTGTCACTACTCGCGCACACCACGACATAACGCTACATACACATCAGTTCAAGTCATCTAGTCTACTGATCGTCGAAACAATACACAGATTCAAGTTACAAAAATTAAATGTACGTTATTTGCATAGACTTTATTTGTTCTGCACTTTAGTTCTGTAATAACTAATTCTCTAGCTACGCCCTGGCCTAGGTCGGTAGTACAGAAATACAGCGCCCCTCTTCTCGGATTCCTGTATTATCGCTCAAGATCAACGTAAGTTTCCTCACGAAACAAACGTTGACAGTTTGAGCTCGATTGGTAAAACATTTCCTACTCTACAGCGAAACAAAACTGAGCGTGCGTGGTCACCAAACAATTCTCGTAAAATCTGCAGAATTAAAAATTTCAGTGCTTTGGGCCAGTAACGAAATTGCACGTGCCACGCGCGCCATCACTGCGCGGGTCTTTGGTGAGTTGCGGACCGCGAAGTTTGAAATGTATCGGTGACCACGCGATTTTCAAACCCCACCAGTTAATTTTCAGTTCCTGGTGGTGTCAAATAGGAATCTGTGTATCAGTACAACAGGTGCATCCCAGTATATATAACTGTGTACTATGAATGAAATGGTAGAGCTAGAGTTTCTGTTATCTTGAAAAATTAGGCCTAGGCCTAAATCTACAGCCTAGGCCCAGAAGGCCCATTGATTCGCTATATAGGCCTAGCTTGATTTTTTAGGCATATCAGCATATATGCCTAGGCTTCAGGCCAGCGGCAACGTGTAGCTCTGGATCAGTACGCCTTCAAGATTTTCTCGAATATGGAATTTGGAAGTTTGGCTTCATAAGTCAAACTTTAAGCTTCAAGTCCGGTGTACGGCGGTAGCCTGCCTGTAAAGGTCCATACCAAATATGATAATTAGGCCTACATGGAAAATTAAACTAGGATATATCCTAACAACAAATTAATTGTGCAGCATGATAATGATTTTGTTTAGTACTACATCCAGAACTGTAAACCACTCCAGTTAGCAGGTTAAGAAGGTATAGGCCTACAGTATAGTAGCGCACGGTTTGAGAAAACAAAAAACAACGACGAGATTATATTACACTCCTGTAAAAATCTAATCCCGAGGGAAAATCAACAAAAACAAGTAATAGACTCCATATATGCAAGGCCACAAATGTACGATTGCAAATATCAGAGTATAGATCTGCACAGGGAATAATGTCCGATTCTTTCTTTCCCTCTCCCCTGTCTCCGTTTTATAGTGAAATGTTATATCAGACTTTATTGATCCCGCCCTCTCAGGCATTAGTCGATCTCAGCTTTGTGCAGCAGACAGTGGCTTGTGTTTACTTCAAATACATTAATTACCGCTTGCTAATTAGAAGCGTGCTCAGGCGCGGCCTCCGCCAAAGGGCAATATAATCCACCACCGAAAGACAACACGTCGTGACTCATTCACCGATCTACACATGTATTGGTCCTAACACTGATCAACGACTGCTTTATTGATGGATGTTTCTTTAATGTCATTAACTCGTTGCTACTGTATGTATTATTGCTCTCGAGTCTCATGAGCGAATATCTACCACACTATTCTTTTAAACCAGAGAATCAACTGTGCAAGAACTTACTTGGTGTTAACTGCACAAGCAGAGGTGAAGGTATCCAGTTGTACAAACGAGTTGAATCTCAACTACTGTTGGGAAAAATCGTCTGCCGTGGGTGACAATTATGTCGTCTGCTCGGATGAAAATACTTCCAAGAGCGCATAGAAAACCGTGCCCATTAACACCGCCACGACCTCCTCAATAATATCACAGACTGGAAAAACTCTCTGCCCTTTTTGTTCGCCTTGTTAATTATTGAAATAATTAATTGCATCGTGGTTGCACATGCTTCCTTCGCTGCATCATAACCGAGAAATACGGTAAGGAATCGCCGCTTTGCATCATGGGAGCAAAATATGGCGCGTCTGGCTCTTTTCTGTTAATTCGGACGAAAATAAGTCGAGAATGAGGTAATATATGGATAATTTCACTCGTATCCAAGGTAGATTGTGAATTCTATCAATAGGGATGTCGTGCTACAAATTCTGACCATTGACAAACAAGAATATCGCGTGAAATCGATGATGAAATATCGAAGTGGGAACAAAACATAGCGGGATACATTCTGATCGTTCAGACGTAGTCGGCGCTGAAATGCTTGCATGATGACGAGCGTGCTCTTAAAGACTAGAGCACACCAAAGGCCCATGAAGCCAAGTGGTGCTGAAGGCTTCAATACTAGTAGGGGGTTGTGCATTGTCAATACTGGAAAATTTCCCTTGCACCAGAGGTGAACAAATTACAATTATACTCATTGTCGAATTGGATGAATAGGCCTATAAAGTCCGGTAATGAAATATTGAAAGGAAATAAATTTCAACTCCGTAAAAGAACTATTCTTCTGAAGTAACAACGAAATGTGTGCCCAAAATTTCACAGAATATTGAATCAGCATGTATAGGAATTTGTCGAATGTTTTATAGCTTGGAACGTACCTAGCTGTTATAGCCAAAACAAGACAAAGAAGGAAAAAGGCAAACTACTTCATAGCTACATAGCTTTACCACACGAATCGTAGGCAAAATAGGCATGGTTCATGCACTAAGGCCCTACGGGGTTTCATTATTTTTGGTATCAAATTTGTGCATTACTACGAGTTGGATGAGGCCAATGGAATAACTATTTTCAGACCTTGAACCCTGTATGCCTAATAATTAATCGCTGTTCAAATCGGACTCTTGATTTGCAAGATTATGCTATATTGCTCTTTTTTCAATCCACTATTTATACGTAGTTCCGGTCAGATGCTCTACGGAGCCCCTAAGGGGACATGCAGAAAATTAATTCAGAATGAGCACTGATTATTTCTAGCGCTTGAAATCATTCCGAGCGCTCGAAATATATTAATTCGAGCGCTCGAAATCATTTCGAGCTCTCGGAATGATTAATTCGAGCTATCGAAATCATTTCGAGCTCTCCAAATCATTTCGAGCGCTCGAAACGAATCAATTCGATCGCTCGAAATCATTTCGAGCTCTCGAAATGATTAATTCGAGCTATCGAAATCATTTCGAGCGCTCAAATAAATCAATTGGTGCAATCAAAATGATTTCGAGTGCTCGAAATAAATTATTTCGAGCGCTCGAAATGAATCAATTCGATCGCTCGAAATCATTTCGAGCTCTCAAAATGATTAATTCGAGCTATCGAAATCATTTCGATTGCTCAAAATAAATTAATTGGTGCTATCAAAATGATTTCGAGTGCTCGAAATAAATTATTTCGAGCGCTCGAATTGATTTCGATAGCTCGAATTAATAGTTCGAGCGCTCGAAATGATTTCGAGAGCTCGAATTATTTAATTCGACTTTTTGAAATGATTTCGAGCGCTTGAAATAATATTTCGAGCGCACGAATTGTTTTATTTAATCAGTGGTCATTCTAAATTAATTTTCTGCATGTCCCCTTAGGGGCTCCGTAGATGCCTACTAGTATTTGTCAATGGCGTAGCTAGTATATCGGAGAAGAGTCCACGTCATCACTGGTAAGGAGTGACCTGTTATACCGTATTGACGCGCATAGAGGCGCATGCGCCTATAAGTGAGCATGCGCCTATATCCGGATAGAGGCGCATGCGCCAGTATGTGAAGCAGTTGGCATTTTCGCCACCCAAAACCATTATCCAGTTAGAGGCGCATGCGCCTATATATTGGGGTAGTTTAAACCAGACAATGTGTGTTTTGTTCACTTTCTTGAAAGAAAATTAAAGCACACGCCATATGGAACTCGAACTTTCTGTTGCTATACTGCATAGTGATGTGGGGGTAGAATACCCCCAGTAGGCACGTTTCGCGTGATGAAAATGCGCTTCAGGCCTATACACCGTAGATGTGCGTAAAAAGAATGGCAACATGGTAAAACGAAATGTAACGTTACTACATCAGCAAAAGTAGGCATACGACATCATCATCCACCTCAACATAAGCCAGAAACCCACTACAAATCCAGTCCCATGTTCATTCAGTATACGGCACGATCGACCTCTCACTCCACCTTAATGACTCCCAACACAACATAATAACACCACCTCCCTGATCCATCTCCATTAAAACACATTGTCCTCCTTGTTTTAATGGTCAATGCACGTGGTGATCTCGTGATACTTTTTGACCAAGGGTTCTCATGTGGTATGTATACCCGTGTCAGTAAAATTATTAACTAATAATCATATTTATATTGAAACACAGGACCTTGGAACTTGGAACTTGGCGTGCGCCTGTACGTGAATATTGGGATATGCCTCTATGTGAATATTGGGGTGCGCCTGAATGTGAATATTGGGGTGCGCCTATATCCGGATATAGGCGCATGCGCCTCTATGTGAATAAAAATATTTTTCAAAACGTCTCTCAAAATGCGAAAATCCGCTTATAGGCGCATGCGCCTCTATGCGCGTCAATACGGTATACGTGACATTTCACAGCAATTCAGTGGAATGCAATACTGACCGACACAGTAGCACACACATTCATCAATTTTACTTTCATGGGTTTCAAGTATCTGACATGACCATGCCTTGAATGCAATACACGTTTCATCACGAATTCACGATATTGGGACCATTGAGGCATTGCAGAGATTACAATACATTATATATATACAATATATCACGGCGAGATTACAATATATTGTATAGTAAGAAAGTGAACTAGACTCACAAATATTGAGTCCCTGAAGGGCATAACGACTTGCTACTTACCACTTACTACTACTTACAACTTGCATCTACTCACCACTATAGGCTACCATATACGGTACCAGTTAGGCCTACTACTTACCACGTACCTATTAAGAACTTACTACTTCCCACTTACTACTTTAGAAGGCATACTTTAGTTACCATTTAATATTTACTATTTGCCATTTTCTACTTACCACTTACTTCTTACTAATTACTACTTACGCCTTACTAGTTACCACTTTCTACTTACTTCTTACCACTTACTAGTTACCACTTAATACTTACCACCTACCACTGAGCACTTCTTACCTGATTATTTAGGCCTACCACTGACCACTGGCCGGTGGACCAGTTGTGGAACAAACAACACTCAACCAATATATTAAGTTTTTATCATAGGTCTAATAGTATATTGATGTAGTAAGGTATACCAGTAAGTAGTAAATGATAAGTGGTAAGCAGTAAGTAGTAAGTCGTAAGTAGTAAGTGGTGATTCGTAAGTCGTAATGTCCCAAATATACCAAGTAGTAAGTGGTAAGTAATAAGTGGTATGTCGTAATGTCCCAGATAGAGTAAGTAGTAAGTGGTAAGTAGTAAGTCGTAATGTCCCAAAAATACCAAGTAAGAAGTGGTAAGTAGTAAGTGGTATGTCGTAATGTCCCAGATAGAGTAAGTAGTAAGTGGTAAGTCGTAAGTGGTAAGTTGTAAGTCGTAATGTCCCTTCTGGAACTCTATACACCAAAACACGAAAAGTGATATTATTTTGTGTTGAAAGGTTTTGACCTGATTTTGATTGTTCTACTTTGAAGGGTAAATATCGCGGACAGCCTGTTGGTTGCGACGGACAACACGAATTACTCGTTATATATTTCTGACAAGAACTACCTAAAACCGGACTTTGAGAATTACTAGGCTATTTATCATCGACATAGTCTTCCTTTTAATATTCCAATATTTCTTGGATTTCAAAAGAGCAACAAATTTCTACCCAGATTAATTCCTGTCCGGAGTCATATTTGTCTGTTTGGTAATTTCCGTATGATGGCACAATTGATGCAGGAAAAATAGCTTCAGATAAAAATGACAAAGTATATATGAAATTAGTCGCTTGCATTAAAAACTAACAATTTGTTAGAAGCTTTTTCATCGTCATCTCAGACATAATTCATTACGCGCGGTATTTTGCATAAAAAACCGAAATGCGCATATGGCGCTCCATGTCAAAGAATGACAGGTTTATGTTACATCGTTTCATTTTCAGAAATTAACAATTTTTGAAATCTATTTTACGAAGAGAAAAAGTGATATTAAAGTGAAAATTAATTGGGAAATTGATGACACTGTTTCATCTCACATAACGTTATTAGTAGGCCTACTGTTATTTGACATGCATAGGAAAATTTTGAGCATACTCGCGTGTTTCCGGTGTGTCGACCTCAGGTTTCAGCATTTGATTGCCACTGCCGAGGATGTTGTTGGTTTTTCTAATATTCATGCTAATTTTACCCACGATAATCCTACGAGGGCAAAAAAATGTTTCCACTTATTGAAACATACACCGACTTTGTTTCCGCTTCATACCTCAGTAAATCATTGGTGTTATGAACTAATCGACTTCACCAGATGAACACAAAAGTACGTGTTCCTTTCTTTAAAGTCTGATGATTTAATACTATTATTCGCCCAACATAATTGCTACAGCTCGTGAACATCACAGATGATAAGCGTTTGAAGAACTATGTGGGTCTACCATTCGAACATGGAAGTCTGGGAAATTTTTCACAAAACCAGGCTGAACTAATCTTCCATGCATGCATAATACAGTATGTCTAATATACTGTGTCAACAACACAGTATGTCTTCAGAATATATACAATATATAAACACTCTTATATTTTAGAAACTATCATCACGGTGGCTAGGCGTTACGCGTTATTCAGGGAGTGCCGCGTAAAATCATGAGTAATACGCGTTATTCGTGAGTAAATGACAGCCTGTGGTTGATCCTTAGCAGGAAAAAACATACAATTTCGCTAACTATACCGTTTTGAAATGTCGGATTTGGGTTTGCACGGAACATTACACATATTCATGATTGTTGTTGAGAATTTAAATCGAAGAAATAAGCCAGTGTAGCGAGACCTTCGGCTGCACAATATCTGTCAATGTTGCTTCGACAGCCGCTCTCCCCGGTTTTGGGGTTGAAAATGTCATGTATCGGCATTAATGTAGATAGAATGACAGGTCTAGGATATTGAAAGTATGGGCTTCGCATGTGCCTATCTTCAAAATGTTCAAATGATCTTCAAATGATACATTCAACCACGAATCTAGGTTGAATGTATCATTTGTTTAGTTGCTATACTTTACGCGATTTGCGTGAGGTAAATATTTTGTTGAGGTTGGGATATTTCTGTTTTTTAATGCGAATTTTTCTCCAGTTTTACTGCTCAATTGATGGAATAAATTCAAGTTCAAAAGATAATGTTTTCACTTGGTGAGCTTCTGTGTAAAAGAAACGAAAAACTCTTAGTATTGCCAAATTCAGATTTATGAAGATTGGGAGGAACATATGGAGTATAATGATAAGTGAGAAGTATCGTCAATACTGGACATTGTGCAGCCTCAAATCATACTTCAAAAATCTATATGTATGCATTATCAGCTCTACTATCCGCGACAAGGCTCACAAGTTTCCTCATGCTGTAACGCGTGTGCAGATTTTCTCCCTCAGGCTGATACGCGTAAACCATAAAAAGCTTCTCAGTTGATAAAATACTCGATTAAAACAACTGGTTGCGTTGTGTAACAATAAAAAAAAGATTTCTCCGAGCATTCTATGATTTACGAACATGCGCTTTGTTGGTTTCAATTGATAGCCGATGATATTTCACAAACTAGTCCCAAGCGTGCGGGTGTTGTCACAACCTGTGTGTCCATTTTCGTAAATATAACGATGTATACAAGTAATTCATAGTAGCATACGCAATGATTACTCATTGGGATGTTCCGTGGAAACAAAATTTTAGGAAGAAACTGAACTTTTTCATTGATTTTCCTCATTTGAAGTGGGGACCTATGTCGTTTCCTGTGTCATTTCCTCACGAATAACGCGTAATACTCACGATTTTACGCGGCACTCCCTGAATAACGCGTAACGCCTAGCCACCGTGATCATGAACGATTACACTCTAGTGTTTGAATTGTAATTGGACACATATGTTTCAACAAGCATTCCCAGTAAAACAAAGCACTCAAAGTTATAAAGTTATCATGCCTGTTTGGTTATCTACATACATAATATATGCGGGAAAAAAACTTATTAGTCATTCAATTTATTTGATTTGTTTTGACTCTTTTTGCCATCTTTTGATATGTAAATGACATTGACACACTTAGCAGCAGAATGCACACAACAAAGGCAGAATTTCCAAGGTCAACATCTTCGCTTCTTGGCGGAAGCAACCCAATCTGATAATCGTCACATAACGAGACATGAATGTCGTACCATGGGCTAATTCAAGGGAAATACACGTATTTCTCACCCCCAATAAGGTCATCATAACCAGGGGGAGGGTGGGGGAACATGCTGCCAAAGCAACATCATTTCCATAGGAACAACTCGTACTTCTCAACATAAACCCGAAGTCGAGGTGACCCTAAAAAGGTGTTAAAGCTAATTCTGCATGTGTCTGTACCAAGAAACAAGAGATGATATTTCATAGTGATGGGAAGAGTGTATCACCAGCTTTCTACCTTTCTGTATAACCCGAACCACTTAGGATTAGATAATCTTGGCATCAATTTTACAATAACGTATACTGCCAGAAACCCATAAGAGATATTTTATGGGTTCCTGGCACTGCCAGAGTAACGGTCAGTATTATCTTCTGGGCACAAATTTTCTCCACACTTTCCAATTGCTTACTCAAGTTGCTCTCTGCTGGGGACATTTCCATGAGCAGTCACTAGCCAGGGACGCCTCTCGGTACAATCTCAGTTCCCTTAATGAAGCTTTTGGCAGTTCCGAGTCTCAAGGGGAGGGGCGTTGGAAATCGTAGTTGTCTTTGTCTTGAGCTCAATGACCTGGGCATCAGTTGTGCCAAATGTTGTTAATTCTTCTCATCGGGTCATCTCATCGTTGTTCAGTTTTCTGCTCCTATGTTGTGGTGTTGCAGACTATGCACAGGGCGGGTGAGAACTGCGGATGTAATGTCCCAACCAATTCTGCTGATTAGCGATTCAAAGACAGTCAATCTGTAAAATTCGTCGCCCTTAAGGTACGGACGCTTTTGAAGTCAATGGCTCTTTACCACGTGTTTTCCTGTCTCAGCTATAAGTGTATTTGCATTGATAACTTTCTGAGGCTCGTTAGAGAAGGCGGTAAGCTGATCATCTTCAATCTTTGCTGGTAATATTGTTTACAAGTCGTGACATGGTGAACATACAAATCAGAACAGACATTTGTGTCCTGACTATACAATGTGTGCAAATGTGTAGTATTCGCACATCTATCATACATTGCAGATAATAATTTTAGCATCGCATCGTGTATTTTATTATGCAATATGTAAATGCATTCGACAGAGTGATCTTTTGTGATATGATTTTTAATATATCGTCCTCATACATGAAGACAGATGGGCATATGAAATCATGTATGGTGTATCTTAGGGGGCATACCTTAGGATCACTGTGACAATATATCGTGAAGATGAACGAGCGATAATATGAGTAAACTGCTGGTAAACTACATGTTCTTGGTGCTTTGCTTGTGTTTAGGACGATTGCCACTTGTTGGGTAAGAAATCCTTACGTTCACAGAAAACGTGATGAAATATTTGATATGGAGATTTAAATAGATGTTACACTGATGTTGATCCCCAAGTTTGGTTGTTTCGGCTGTCATTTCATGATGTTGGGAATTTGTGACAATTACAGATTTGTCGCCAAATTTTCGAAATATTATCATTTTCATGATTTCAAAGGTTATAACCAGCAATTTGATGTTAGTGATGTGTTTACAGGTTGTTTTATGTCAATCTAATCTAAATCGATTTTGGAATATATCCTATGTCAAAATATACAACCAACGACCAAGTAGTACTATACCAGTAGTAAAATCCAATACTATACCAGTAGTTTAGAATTAATGGCACAATATCGAAACTTTCGTCCGTGTGAATTTCTGCCGCCGCTTTGACGCCAGAGTAAATTAATGACTGATCTTTAAACATCGACGAACTCGATATGACTTGATAATGATATACGAGCTGTTGATGTCTGTAAGTCGCCGCTCGATGGCATCTTTGTCTTCCGATATTCGTCAAAAATAATGATGCCAATAATAAAACATGTGTAATAATGAATTGACGGAGATAACGCATTAATAAGCGAAACGTGTAAACAAACGCCATTGAAACGACAGCCATGAGGGAAACCTTATGTCATTGTTATAGTGCAATCTATTTAGGGAAGATTGTTTGCATAATCCATTGGATTTGGGTGCAATGCCAATAATGCAACAAAACGAATCGTAATTAATTGTTCATATATGTCCCTATGTATTAATACAAATTGATTGATAGATAGATTTATGAATAATTGTATCCACATGAAAAGTAAGTATATATTGTGGAGGCGTCTTGATATTTTACTCTGAATGTTGCGCATGCTGGTTTACGAATCTACGAAGTTGTTCAAAATAATGGTATTGTGAAAACCTGTGTATCATACTGTTTGGTATATCATCTGAACTGATGACTTTGATAAACACCACCAATCCCAAAGAATCTTCATTTGAAGATGAAATCCAGCTTAATTCGTTTTCTTCTCCTTACTTCTGTGTCCAGTGTGTCACGTGACACTCTGAGTGGCTTCTGGCCAGAAGAAAGATTCTACGTATGACGAAATCAACTGATGACTTCGTTAATTGCGTCATATGACTACATTCTTTGCCCGCGGGGGCCCATAATAATTACAAAAGAAAAAAAAAAGTTGAATAACAAAACTTGGCGGATAATTCTCAGACGTGTAATTCTGATATTTCTTAAGGGGCTCATATTGTCTTCCAACTATGGGTTGAGAAACCTCGCGCGGAAAAATTACAAGGGTATCACCAAGGAAAAATTATCCTCTATTAAGACGGTGAATGGATATTAGACGACGCGTTTGCACATTTTAATGTATGAGGGCATTAATTTCTGTTGAGCGATGCATTCGTTTGTGCGATATTATGTTTCATCTTTGAGGCGCTTCCTACGGGCGCCATCGTGTCGTTTTGCACTGAATACAGTCTGTACTGATGCAATGAAACTGAATTTCTTCGATTGAATAGGTGAAAAAAAATGGGCGAAAAACACATAGTCCAAGGGTGCAGTGGCTTTCCAGCAATTGCTGATTACAGAGTATAATTGTTTATTTTTTGAGGACCTAATCAGACATGAACCCATAATAAGGTCAAGTTCAAGGTCTTCATATGTATAATTCACAAGTAAGTTTTATCCTCAAGTAGTTAGTGTCCATTTTTCATAGGAGTTTGAGCACTCAAGGTCATTTTATGGGTGGTCAAGGTCGTCATAACATGCACCATATATGGCTTCTTAAATGCCTTGAGCTATTTCTTAAATGCCTTGAGCATTTAATGTTTATGGGATGGGCCACTTCGTACATAAAAATGACAGACATAGCAAGCCATCGACAGACAACATTAAGAAAAGAACAGAATTTGAGAGAATAATATTTATTGAAACATGGATAATATGCAAAATCGGCTGTTATCGGCAGTAAAAAAACAACGTCCTCAAACATAGAATAGAAGAAAACGTTTAGAGATACTAATATCAGATGTATTTTTGACAAAAATTCATTATGTTATAAAAGAAAACACCGGGGGGGGGGGGGGGGGCATGTTTTAAGAGACAAAAACCTCATGGGCCGGAAAACTAGCAAAGTCTGGACGAAATGCGAACAAAAAATATTGTTCATCAGGATATCTCCGTCTAATACACAAATCAGAGTCATGACTGACTGCAATATAAGATATTACAACAAGCTGTGGATTAAGAGAGAGGCGGGGTGGAGAAAGGGATCATATTTTGTAAGGCAGCCCACCCTTGGATTAGGCTATATTTATTTTTGTCGTCATTTTTAGATCCACGTTTTTAGACCCCGAACCAGGTAATAATGAATCGTTTTCCAATGTGATATCTTGACCTGCAACATTTATGATTTACCATTTGTTTTCAGTCCGCAAATTATATGTAGTTATGGTCAGATGCCTATTTGTCAGTGGCGTAGCTAGTATATCGGAAAAGAGCCCACAACATCACTGGTGAGGCCTGGCCTGTTATATATACATGACATTTCACAGTAATTTAGTTGAACGCAATTATGACCGACCTTAAATATTGTTAGGCCTACCTGGAACAATTACAAGTGTCCGTTTGTTTCGTTTCAAATAACACAGTATGGAGTACACTAATTCATCAATTCTACTTTCATGGGTTTCAAGTTTCTGACACGACCATGCCTTGAATGCAATATACGTTTCCTCACGAATTCACGATATTGGGACCATTGAGGCATTGGAGAGATCATGGCGAGATTACAAAATATTGTCTAGTGAGAAAACGAACCATTCCCAAAAAGGCATGAAAAGTGATATTATTTTGTGTTGAGTGGTTTTGACCTGATTTTGATCGTTCTACTTTGAAGGGTGAATATCACGTCCAGTCTGTTGGTGGCGACGAACAACACGAATTACTCGGTATATATTTCTGATAAGAACTAAATCAAACTGGACTAGAGAATCACTGGGCTACTGGAGAATTACACACAGACTGACTATTCCTTTCTTCCAAGATTTCCATGGATCTTACATCAACAAATTTCTACCCAGATTAATTCCTGTCCGGAGTCGTATTTGTCCGTTTGGTAATTTCCGTATGATAGCACAATTGATGCAGGAAAAAATAACTTCAGACAAAAAATTACAAAGTATATATGAAATTAGTCGCTTGCATTAAAAACTAACAATTTGTTAGAAGCTTTTTCATCATCATATCAGACATATTTCATTACGCGCGGTATTTTGCATAAAAAACGGAATGCGCATATGGCGCTCCATGTCAAAGAATGACAGGTTTATGTTACATCGTTTCATTTTCAGAAATTAACAATTTTGTAAATCTATTTTATGGAAAGAAAAAGTGATATTGAAGTGAAAATTAATTGGGAAATTGATGACACTGTTTTTTCTCACATAACGTTATTAGTACTGTTGTTTGACATGTACAGGATAATTTTGAGCGTACTCGCGTGTTCCCAGTGTGTCGACCTCAGATTTCAGCATTTGATTGCCACTGCGCAGGATGTTGTTAGCTTTACTAATATTCATGCTAATTTTACCCACGATAATCCTACGAGGACAAAAAAACCTCACTTATTGAAATATACATCAACTTCGTTTGCGTTGTATACCTCAATAAATCATTGGTGTTATAAACTAATCGACAAACTTCACCAGATGAACACAGATGTACGTGTTCCTTTCTTTAAAGTCTGATGATTTAGTACCATTATTCGTCCAACATAATTGCTGCACCTCGTGAACATCACATAGGATAAGGCGTTTGAGGAACTATGTGGGTCTACCATTCGAACATGGAAATCTGGCATATCTTTCACAAAACGCGGCTGAACTAATCTTCCATGCGCATGCTCAACAACACAGTATGTCTTCAGAATAGATACAAGATATGAACCTTCATATATTTTAGAAGCTATCATGAACGATTACACTCTAGTGTTTGAAATGTAATTGGGCACATACGTTTCAACAAGCATCCCCAGTAAAACAAAGCACTCAAAGTTATAAAGCTGTCATGCCTGTTTAGTTAGCTACATACATAATACATGCGGGAAAAAAACTCATTAGTCATTCAACTTATTTGATTTGTTTTGACTCTTATTGCCATCTTTTGATATGTAAATGATATTTGGCATCCTTAGCAGCAGAACGCACACAACAAAGCCAGAATCTCCAAGGTCAACATCTTCGCTTCTTGGCGGAAGCAACCCAATCTGATAATCGTCACATAACGAGCCATGAATGTCGAACCATGGGCTAATTCGGGGGAAATACACGTATTTCTCACCCCCAATAAGGTCATCATAATCAGGGGGAGGGGAACACGCTGCCGAAGCAACATCATTACCATAGGAACACCTCCTTCTCAACATGAACCCAAAGTCGAGGTGACCCCAGAAAGATGTTAAAAGCTAATTCTGCATGCGTATTGACCAGAACCCAAAGTATATTCTGGGATACAGGGTGGGCAATTGTCGACTATCGGGTCGGGAGGATAAACCCCCCACCTTCTGATCTCCTGAACTTTCCCCATCTCGATTTTAGATGTTAATTGACCAGGGCATATGCTCCAGAATAGAAGAACTTATCGCAAATTTTATTTCATATTGATGGAGATAGTGTGTCACTCTTCTACCTTTCTGTATGGCCAGTTTTAATCCCCCTCCCCATTGTGAATTAGGGAATCTTGGCACATTATGCAATAACTATTGTCAGAGTAACGGTCAGTATTCTCTTCTGGGCACAAATAGTCTCCACTCTTTCCAAGAGCTCACTCAAGTTCCTCTCTGCTGTGGACATTCCCATGAACAAGTCACTAGCCAGGGACGCCATTGTCAGTACAATCTCAGTTCCTTTAATGAAGCTTTTGGCAGTTCCGAGTCTCAAGGGGAGGGGCGTTGGAAATCGTAGTTGTCTTCGTCTTGAGCACAATGACCTGGGCATCAGTTGTGCCAAATGTTGTTAATTCTTCTCATCGGGTCATCTCATAGTCGTTCAGTTTTCTGCTCCTATGTTGTGGTGTTGCAGACAGAGAACTGCGGATGTAATGTCCCAACCAATTCTGCTGATTAGCGATTCAAAGACAGTCAATCTGTAAAATTCGCCGCCCTTAAGGTACAGACGCTTTTGAAGTCAAGGGCTGTTTACCACGTGTTTCCCTGTCTCAGCTATAGGGGCCGGTCATTATTTATCAGGTGGGGGGTTGGGTAAAAACTGGGGGGGGGTCACACTTTCATTTTCAACATTATTGGGGGGGTCATACTTTTATTTTCAATGGAACTGGGGGGGTCGGAGTTCGAATTTTAGTTAATTTGAGGAAAATTTTATATTGAAATAGTGAATTGGGTGAAAACAATCCACTCAACCTGGACTGATGGTTCACTGGAGTATACAGCATTTGGAAACCATCCTTTTGTCACATTATCAGTAAAACTATAGTTCCGCCAAAATTTGATCCTAGAAAGGACCATCCAGGAACACCCAAAATCAGGAGATGTCGTGAATCGACAACCGCTCATCACACACAGACTGAAACATTGTCACCACGGATCAACTATGGACCTCAGTAGAACACTGCAGCACTGAAACTGAATAGAGTGCCAGTCAGGATGATCAACATGCAGGGCACTGTCACCGACTAACAATGGATCACCCGGCCCATACCATGCTGACCAACATGCCAGAACATCCAATGACCCCGAACCAGCATGTCAAAATCACAGACCGATTTTCCACTCAACACGATGCCAACTCAGGAACCTAGGCCACTGAGGATAATCCTCGATGAGCTCAGGACTGTCCTGGACCACCATGAACAAAATATGGACATTTTCATCCAGGATTGCAAAATAGTCCTGGATCGTCCCGGATGACGATATAGTGAATCTGATCAGGACATTGCTAGACAATCGCGGATCATCAGGGAAGATTATGAACCCATCATGGAGCAAACACAGATTTGATTCAAAGTCAGGAAAGTACCAGTCCAGCATGGCCTGATTCATCAATGATATGTGGAAGAGTCATAATTTTTCCGAGTTCACTCGGAGGCTGTCATTACCATACCAATATAATATGCCCACAAATAATAACTAAATCAGTTGTAATGGCACAAATTCATAATATCCACTTACGTTATAGTAAAAAAATTGCGACAAAAGTCACAAATGTTTTAATAGAAATGTGAAAGAAGTGTAAAAACAGCATTTAGATATCATACTGGCTCCTTATAATTGTCATCAATTGCGTATTATGGCCTTGTATATGTACTTGGGGATTGGGGGGGGGGGGGGGGGTCACACTTTTATTTTTGATCTTGGTGGGGGGGTCATACATTGTTTTTCAATATCGGTGGGGGGGTCAAACTTTGAAAACTCATTTCTCGGAAAATCCATCCAACCCCCCCACCCGATAAATAATGACCGGCCCCATAAGTATATTTGCATTGATAAGTTTCTGAGGCTCGTTAGAGAAGGCGGCCAGCTGATCATCTCCAGTGTTTGCTGATAATATTGTTTACAAGTCGTGACATGGTGGACATACAAATCAGGACAGACATTTGTGTCTTGACTTTACAAAGTGTGCAAATGTGTAGTATTCATACATTACATATAATAATCTTAGCATCGCATCGTGTATTTTATTATGTAATATGTAGATACATTCTACAGAATGATCTTTTGTGATGTGCTTAATAATGTAGAATGATCTTTTGTGATATGATTCATAACGTATGCCATACAATCAAGGATCATCATAAATGCAGCGTGGTGTGTTTGCGTTACACCCATATGAGTCGATAAGCTAATGTCGTGGTTATCGTCCATCGTCCGTCTAGCCATCTGGTTAGCCGTCCAACGTCCGTCCGACAAATAAGTACTAAAGTGTTTTTATTTTAGCTTGATGACTCCTTCTGTAAAAATTCACCAAAATATACTTTGGGTTTATACCCTGAGTCGTTTTTTTATGCATACGTTTTTACCGATTAGCCAGCCATTTATTTGTCGGAAATGACGAATTTGGCTCTTTTTTTACTTTTCTAAAATTATGTTCAGTAGGCCTAACTCTAACAGTGGCATGACATATTATGATATTTATTTTATGCTTGAAGATGGTCAGACAATCCAAAAATGCACTAGTTAGACTTTGAACACCAACTGGTTCAAAATAGAGCTTATGTTTGACAGATGGGCATATTAAGTCATGTATGGTGTATCTTAGGAGGCATACCTTAGGATCATTGCGACAATTTATATCACGGAGATGAACGAGCGATAATCTGAACAAACTGCTGGTAAACTACATCACCCTTGGTGCAATGCTTGAATTAGGACAATTGCCACTTGTTGGGTAGGAAATCCTTACTTTCACTGAAACCTGATGAAGATCTATGAGGAGATTTTTATTGATCTTGTTCTGATATTGGTCCTCAAGTTTGGTTGTTTCGTCTGTTATTTTATCATGCTGGGAATTGGTGACAATTACAGATTTATTGCCAAATTTTCAAAATATCGTCGTCTTCATGATTTCAAAGGTTGTAACCAGCAATTGGATGTTAGTGATGCATTTATAGATTGTTTTATATCAATAATACACTCAGTTTAGCTGAAATGGATTTTGGAATAAAATCTATGTCAGAATCTACAACCAACGACCAAGTCACTATACCAGTAATCTAGAATTAATGGCACAATATCAAAATTTTTGTCAGTGTGAATTTCTGCCGCCGCTTTGACGCCAGAGTAAATTAATGACTGATCTTTAAACATCGACGAACTCGATATGACTTGATAATGATATACGAGCTGTTGATGTCTGTAAGTTGCCGCTCGATGGCATCTTTGTCTTCCGATATTCATCAAAAATAATGATGCCAATAATAAAACATGTGTAATAATGAATTGACGGAGATAACGCATTAATAAGCGAAACGTGTAAACAAACGCCATTGAAACGACAGCCATGAGGGAAACCTTATGTCACTGTGATGGTGCAATCTATTTAGGGAAGATTGTTTGCAGAATCCATTGGATTTGGTTGCAATAATGCGACAGGACGAATCGTAATTAATTGTTCATATATATCTATATGTATTAATATAACTTGATTGATAGATAGATTTATAGATAGAATTTTGTATGCGCATAAAAAATAAGTATATATTGTGGAGGGGTCTTGATATTTTACCATGAAAATTGCGCATGCCGGCTCACAAATCTCCCAACTTGTTCAAAATAATGGTATTGTAAAACCCCGTGTGCTATATACTGTTTGGTACACCATCTGAACTGATGAACACCATCTGAACTTTGATAAACACCACCAATCCCAAAGAATCTTCATTTGAAGATGAAATCCAGCTTAATTCGTTTTCTTCTCCTTACTTCTGTGTCCAGTGTGTCACGTGACACTTTGAGTCGCTCCCGGCGAGAAGAAAGGTTCTACGTATGACGAAATCAACTGATGACTTCGTTAATTGCGTCATATGACTACATTCTTTGCCCGCGGGGGCCCATAATAATTAAAAAAGAAAAAAAAAAGTTGAATAACAAAACTTGGCGGATAATTCTCAGACGTGTAATTCTGATATTTCTTAAGGGGCTCATATTGTCTTCCAACTATGGGTTGAGAAAACCTCGCGCGGAAAAATTACAAGGGTATCACACAGGAAAAATTATCCTCTATTAAGACAGTGAATGGATATTAGACGACGCGCTTGCACATTTTAATCTATGTGGGCATTAATTTCTGTTGCGCGATGCTTTCGTTTGTGCGATATTATGTTTCATCTTTGAGGCGCTTCCTACGGGCGCCATCGTGTCGTTTTGCACTGAATACAGTCTGTACTGATGCAATGAAACTGAATTTCTTTGATTGAATAGGTGAAAAGAAATGGGCGAAAAACACATAGTACCAAGGGTGCAGTGGCTTTCCAGCAATTGCTGATTACAGAGTATAATTGATTTTTTTGAGGACCTAATCAGACATGAACCCATAATAAGGTCAAGTTCAAGGTCTTCATATGTATAATTCACAAGTAAGTTTTATCCTCAAGTAGTTAGTGTTCATTTGCCATAGGAGTTTGAGCACTCAAGGCCATCTTAAGGCATGGTCAAGGTCATCATACCATGCACCATATATGACTTCCTAAATGCATGCCTCGAGCTTTATCTTTGAGCATTTGATGTTTATGGGCCACTTGGTACATAAAAATGACAGACATAGCAAGCCATCGGCAGACAACATTAGAAAATGAACAGAATTTGAGAGAATAATATTTATTGAAACATGGAAAATGTGCAAAATTGGCTGTTATCGGCAATGTTTTCAAACATAGAATAGAAAAAAACGTTTAGTCTAATATCAGATGTGTTTCGACAAACTTACGATAAATTCATTATGTTATAAATTTTAGAATACCCCAAGAGAGGGGCGGGCATGTTTTAACAAACGAAAACCTCATGAGTCGGTAAACTAGCAAATACTGGACGAAATGCGAACAGAATAAGATTGTTCATTAGAATGTCTCCGTCTAATACACAATTCAAAGTCATGACTGACTGCAATATAAGATCTTACAACAAGCCCGTGGATTAAGAGAAAGGTGGGATGGAGAAAGGGATCGTATTTTGTAAGGCGGACCACCCTTAGGTAACATTTATTTTTGTCGTCATAATGGACAGGTGTATTTTCAAACTCCTACACTAGACACAGCGTTTAATTGTCCTGGGAATGTTCCCAAACTAAATAGCTACGATTGTAGAGTTACATGCAAATGACACTGGTATGTGTATGTGTGCTGCCTCATTCACACTTTTTGAAATACAGTAAAATTCACCGGAGTTTTAATGGAGGAAAACTGAACTCTTCCTTTTAGTTAACAGTGTGCTTGTGTGACAACTATTAGATTTCGCAACCATATCTAATACCAAAAACAGAAATATTGCATAATGTGTATGGAAATCAATTGCCTATTGGATGCTTCTCAACGATCAATGTTACCAATGCTTTCCACTCAAAATTGGTCAAAACTGCTAGTTAAAAGTCACATCTTTTAATTTAGGGTTGAATAAAGTGACGTTTAATCAAGTCGACATAATATACCTAGAAGTCATTTCAAGCAGGGGAATCTATATCGGTATTTGGGGTTTTTTGATACCAAACGAAATTAGTGAATTGATAAACTCCTCACACGTGGAGAGGCAATGGGCTCAAAAATCGTGCATATACACGCCACCCCCAGTGGGAAACCATGACAAGTACCCCAAAAAATTAACTTCAGGAAGGTGATAGAACAAACATAGCTAGATGCATACAGACATTTATAGTCTCCAAGGGATTGTACTCACCAGACACTGATACCATTTAGGTATATTTCTGTTTTTATGTGATGATTCCAGAAATGTTCAGAAATGTTTGTTTCAGCTTCCCTTACATTCAAATATTAATAAGTAAATTTACTGCCAAGTCCGTTATGTAAATGACCCTCGTGACCTCATTTATCACGTGATATCAGAAGTCGTCGCCGATTCATCTTGTCCACCGCGGTGATGCATGATCCGGGGTGAAAATGTCACAATTTACCAGTAATTATCCCTGCAAGGCCGGGACTATTTCTTGATGGATGCCTTGCGGAAGGATAATTAACCTGGGCTGCGTGCTTCGGTCCGATCAAACGGTGGTTGATGAACGTTATGTCACGGTGCCATCATATATAATTACTGAGCCGATGACAAGGAAAAGGAAAGCCCCAGACTGATAGGCGTAATTAAAACAAAACCATTGCCATTAAAAACTAGCCTGTCGAAGTCAGATAATGAAACTAGCATGAAGCCACGCGATATATCGCGAGAAAAGGCGAGATCTTCGCTGTCGGAGAAAATCCCGGCGATATTTGGGGAATTAGAGGTGTAATTATAGTTTTGTAAATGAGCACGGCTCAGAGTGTCATTAGGATAATGTTGACTGATATTGGGGTTACACCATAGCATCAAGATTGGTTACTGTGCAAGCGCGATGTTCACTATACATCGCTGTGCCGAGTCAATGGCTGGCGCCTCGCCGGGAAAAGTGAAATGTTGATCGAAGTATTTGAGGCATATCTATCGATTTCTATGATAAGATATAAATAATGCAAATGTCCATTTATTTCAACACACATTTCGAGTTTTTGCTGATATCTCAGGTCGCCATATACAGTTGTGCTCAGGTCAGAATTCAGCTAAATATTGCATACTAGGTCGAAGTCACATTATCTGTCCATGCGCATGAACACGCGCACATATTGTGACCTCGACTTAGTATGCGAATATTTAGTTGACCTCTGACATGTTGCAAAACAACCCAGAATATGGCGCCAGGTGTCAACAAAAACTTCACGAAATACATGTGGAAGTAAATAGGGAGTTTGTTTGAATTTATTGATAGAAATCACCCAACAAACACTGCAGCGATGTCGCAGCGACAGTTTTTGAAATGTACTGCACGATAAACATGCCTCAAATACTTCGATCAAAATGTTTATTTTTCCCGGCCAGGCGCCAGCCATTGACTCGGCACAGCGATATATAGTTAATACAGAGCTGTGCATAGTAACAAGATTATTAGTTCTGATATACTTGTGCGTCTTGAGAATATGTGCGAGGCCATTATCTTGTGAGTGCGAAGCTGTTTTACTTTGTGGTTTTCATATAGTTTTCATTTATTGTTGCAAAAAAAAATCAACAGCAACAAATTAATTTTACCATAATTTATGTATGTATCTGAGTTGAGATAGTCATTGAAAAACATCAATTACCATTAGCAACCGTATCAACCGAAAATCCATCATGCGATTTAAAATTTACAGATATTGCAACAATGTAAGATCATTTTAACGACGAGAATAATCGATAATAAACAAGCTCCCCTTTACTGATGAATATTCTAACCCACGCCTTTGCAATAACGTTATCACTACTTCTAACATTCCAAGCTAAGCCTCGAGCAATGTCCCCGTGACAATGCATGTCACTCGAGTTACTCCTGACCCGGTAAGGGACAGTGCAACCCACGACCTGGTCGGGTCAGCAGAGCTGCCAGTCCGTGGTCAGTGGAGGCGCAAGGTGGAGGCGCGTAGCGGAGCTCCAGTGAATCTCCAGTTCGGTGCAGGGATCGATACTCGTCATACTGGTCAGCGGTCAGTGGGGGCAGTGCTATCGGGAAGTCCTATCCCAAGAAACGGTACTCTAGGCTGTATGTATATAATTATACCGTTACAACTGCTGTAATGCTACAACTACTCAGTTGAAGTTCGATTACAAAGACGACAAACAGATGATGGTCTCAATACGATGTAAAACACATAACGCTATCATCTTCCTCACTCTGTTAATGTGTGTCTGCCACCTACGCCTCGCCGCACCTGACAAACACTTTAATACATTTCGGCGCTCTAAAACAAACCTTTAAAATCTATTTATGGAAACCTCTGTCCCCTATTAAGTGTGTAATGATGTTTTTGACAGTATAACCCTACACCCGTGTCTATAGAAGTTGAGAAACAAAATAGGCACGACATATTTCGATATTTCCATTATTACCCACGTCAAATCTCGTTTCATTCAAGTTCACTAATCACGGTGGAAAGCATACTCTCCATGCTGTATAGACGGAACGCTTTTCCACCGTGGCGAGACTAACACTAATTGTTCGGATTAAGCATCAGGTCGTCAAAGACACCGAGACTTTACCATCTCCAATCCCCGGGGCAACAAGACAATAGCCCCGGCAGACAACCTGGAACCAACTCGGGTCCTATTGTTCGTGTATCCCCTATACACCCATGTAAAAAATCAACGAAAATGAATCTCGGTCCGACTGGAAAAATTTCGGTACACCACCAAAAATATTTACTATGAAAACATACTTACCGTGCCATTACCTATTATGAGATATTACTATTAGCGCAGAGGAGGGAAGCACATGGCTCCATATGGAAGTAGAATGTGGCCTCAACTGGAGTGTATAGGACATTCCCAGTTGTTCATTTTCTAGACGTTGCCTTTAAGGCGAAGTGACACAATATCATTTAGAATTGCGTCAGTTCTTTCATTCTTTCTTGCTAGTCGGCGTTTCTTTATGGCTGTGATTATTTTAAGGATTCCGAGGCTGGGGTTCCGGGGCGGTATTGTTTAGAGGCGTGGAGACAGATGACCGTTATAATATCAGGCGACATTTCACTGGGGACGACATGCCATATTCTTGTACCTCTTTGGAAGAGCGTCACGGACCTACCACGATATCGCTGCTGCATTCTCAAGAAGAGCAAGAACAACGGAATTAAGGGCGCGTTAAGCCAAATTCTTCGCCTCAAAATCTCCCACACATTGGTTCCTTGGTAATAGCGAGGACTGTCTCTCTGCTTATCCCTTGCCCGGGACGCTCCCAAAGCCAAAAGGGGTGAGGAACCTGCGCTACAGACCTTGTCCCCAGATGCTGAACCTGTGATGCCAGGGAGAGCCACCCCAGGCGACCAACCGAGCAAAAAATCCCATCGGGACCAAAAGGGGGACATTGGAGAATGATATAGGAAAAGAGGGCTAAAATGAAACAAGGACAGGAGAAAATCTGAACCGATGGCGGAACCCTCGACAGCAATATTCAGAAATGGCTTTGTATAATATTGCGAGAGGTCCGAGCCCCTCTGGGGTGGAGGGGGAGGGGGTCCCTGAAGGTGATTAGATCAGTCATGGAAAAATATAATTGATGGGAGCGAGCAGGGATCTTACATTGGGGGCCAGTCGCCGAAAGTGAATTGATTATTTGCAACAGCCAACCGGCCGGGGGACGAATGATTAATGAGTTGAATAAGAAGCATTAATTCCAGCGAAGGGGTCATCCCATCTGAAAAAGGTCCCGCATCTCGCCCAGGAATTAACTGGCGACTGGATTGTCCGGGCCGAAGCAAGGTCCGCAACTCATAACCCGGGCGGGGCACACGGTGACGGCCAGGGTGGGAGGTGGCCGGAGAGGCGGTCTGGGGGCCTTATCACCTTCATCGCTCGCATCGGGACCATACCCGGACCAGTCCCACCCGTAATTAAAGAGAAAATGAATAGAAAAGCGGGATTTCTTGATCTAGAAGCAGAGTGGAAGATATTTTCCATAACCAAGAGAAAAAAAGCTTCCCCCATGACCTGTCTTTGTTTCTTTTCAGTTTTGCCCGCCTTTTCTTCGATTTTTCCCATTCTGTGAATTAAACCCCCGTCCGTCCACCGAACCCCAAAAGACGGTCTCCCCGCGACGCGATACGATTGTGCAATGGTTATTATTTTCCCCTTAGCTTTTGCAATTTTCGTCATCTGGAGCCCGCGTGATTATGTCGCACTTTTGAAATGAGAAACAGAAATGACATCGGGGACAAGATTTTTCTATCAGAGTTTGCAACTCCTTTGCGTTCGTTGAGGACCTCCCTCTTTGGTCTCTGAAGAACTTGACCAGACCAAGTAATAACTGTCTTGACTGAAGTCGCGGAGCATTGTTTTAATTTGACATTCATAATAAATTGGGTGAATTTTGTGGGCATAATTTGTGAAGTTTTCTGGCTCTTTGCTTGATCAGAGATCAGTGGATTCTTTCTTCTAGGACTCCTTTTAGACTTTCTTCATTGGATGGAACTGTCACATTGAGTTATTTGGCAATACATAATGACATTGAGAGAAAATTGATGAATATATAAACAACTCACGATACGTTTATGTATTAGACGGCATTGAAACCTCTAACAGTGATCGAGGTTTGACGTTTCCGTTTGCAATTAGTTTGTATTATTATATATCCCCATTCATTCATAACTAGACAATATATGTTCACTTTTCAGTAATGGCTGATTTGATTAATTGATTTCATTATATGCTAATCGGAAACAAGCTGTTCGTGTCAGTTTACTGGTGCAAAATGTAGCGAGGCAATTGTCCGCGAATAATTGTAAATGAGATCTGCCGCTGAAACTGGAATCTAGCAAATAATCAGGCGTTTCAAATTTGCAAACAAATACTAATTTAACACCCCATCAATCAGAAAATGATATGCAATTAATAAAAACGTCAGCTTGTTGTCGATAGCGGACAGCACATAAATAAACCTGGATCATCTTCAGCTTCTTTTGAAGAAATATCCCAACAATAACGCCTCTGGAATATTGAAGTCAATTAAATTAATTAACGGGATTATAAGGCGCGTTCGACCCTCTTGAATTGCACGGTGTGCAAGTTCAATCCTACAAGTGGCCAATTAACGACTGCCACAGGTGAGCAATATAGGCTGAATGGATCTAGCACGATAATTATTTTGCGGTCAAGAGGTGGGTTAGGTTCATCATAATTAGCCTTTATTGAACACGTCTTTCTCTACGTAATGTACCAATTGACTGCAATAAGACGGACAAATAAGGTTACGACGAACTAAGACAGCACAATTAATTAGCAGCCCACAGATACTAAATTAGCAGATGAAGAGGGATTGTCCTCTATCACCCGATAAACGGGTGAAACATTCGTAATAATCACCGGTATCAGCTCGGGCAATAACACGATGTTATTACATCCTGCCATTATTGGATTGTTCTGTTACTGTGCTGTGTACTGGGTTATATTGTCTTGGTATTGACCGCAGGAGTAATTCGTGGAAACCAATTAATGCACCGTAATTGTGTTAGTTATTCACTTTGTATCTGAAAGGTTACATATGGACGGCATTAAATTAGTAGTTAACTAAGTACACATTCCACAGTGACAATTACTTCACATTTCTAAATTGACTATGGTCGAAAATCAAGTGATTCTCACAGGTTTTGGCGGAACTTGTCGAAATCGCGACAAGACAAGCCAATTGTGATTTCGCTACACATACATGTTCAAACACTCGTCCTACACGAATATGAAATGACCAAAGAAAAAAAAACAAAATAGGACAATTCAGAACTGATAATGTTCGAAACTGTGGTGAGAGTGGTTCCTGACGAAACCGTCAATGCAACAATAATCAAGAACTAACAACATCCTGAATGTAGCCTACGTATGAAATACGACATACCAACGAGAGAACACCGCAAGACAGTCAGGAACACCCAAACATACAGCCGAAGAGAAGGTGTCAAATCAACAGGGAAGAACACAACTGTCTACAAATTCATGGCAAGAAAATCATAATATTCATCGACATGTGAGACGGTCACCGAGTAACAAGTAAGACGTCTAGAACATAATCAGTTGGAGTACAATCAAGCATCCCTTGAACTGAAGAACAGCATCCTGAAAGAGAACAGAAATCCTGGGTCTTTGGCCCGGACAAACCTAACCATAGGAAAACGGGGATGTGAGTACAACCAACATCCCTTGAACTGAAGAATAGCATCCTGAAAGAGAACAGAAATCCTGGGTCTTTGGCCCGGACAAACCTAACCATAGGAAAACGGGGATGTGAGTACAACCAACATCCCTTGAACTGGAGAACAGCATCCTGAAAGAGAACATAAATCCTGGGTCTTTGGCCCGGACAAACCTAACCATAGGAAAACGGGGATGTGAGTACAACCAACATCCCTTGAACTGAGGAACAGCATCCTGAAAAAGAGAACAGAAATCCTGGGTCTTTGGCCCGGACAAACCTAACCATAAGAAAACGGGGATGGAGTACAAACAACATCCTGAAAGAGAACAAACATCCCGGGTCTTTGGCCTGAACAAACTTAACAATAGGAAAACGGGGATGTGAGTACAACCAACACCCCTTGAAATGAGGAACAACATCATGAAAGAGGACAAAAAGGGAGGGTCTTTGGCATGGGCAAACCTAGCCATAGGAAAACGGGGATCGGAGTACAACCAACACCCCTTGAACTGAGGAACAACATCCTGAAAGAGAACAAACATCATAGATCTGTGGCCTGGACAAACCTGACCATAGGAAAACGGGGATCAGAGTACAACCAACACCATTTGAACTGAGGAACAACATTCTGAAAAAGAACAAACATCCTGGGTCTTTGGCCTGGACAAACCTAACCATAGGAAAACGTGGATCGGAGTACAACCAACACCCCTTGAACTGAGGAACAGCGTCCTGAAAGAGAATAAACATCCTGGGACTGTGGCCTGGAAGGTTTTTTTTAACACTGTGGTTACAAAACTACAACTCAGTTGTGTAGAAGTACCGTTTTATGTATTGGTTTTGATGAATAAATGTTTTTATCTTCAAAACTCAGAAGTAGTTCCCACATAGGAGTCGCACATACGTTGGCATAACATTATTTTGCACGCACGTGTGTGATTATTGCATGTTGTGGTATATTATGGAATCATGGCACCGTTGTAGGCTACATGGTGATGGAAGTACATGTATATGTAAATATGTACACATGATTTCAGGATAGCTACATAGTACAGTAAGATTGCAGTTCATATTCGGCACTGGGTGCACGTGTACCCTACTGAATGAACTAGTTACATTCGAACGCAGAACACATGCAAGAACTTGATGTAAAGGACATACTAAAGGTCATACATGTACAAAATACACATGAAAAAACCCTCATGTTTTGTGACAACATGTATGTGAATATCGTGCTTCATTCAGAGAAGTATTCATTTCTTTTCCCCGAAATAGAGGCATATTTGACGAGAGCAAACGTGGATTTGAGGTATACAATTTCAAACTACGTAGCGTATGTAATTAGTTTAATTGCACGGGTTTCCGTGTAGTTTTCAGTGAATTCCCTGGATGTTTCTGTATGTAATAATCTAGTACGTGGTCTCTGATCACTACTCGTAACTTGTCAGAAACTCACAAACAAAACTCGTCCAGACTGACAATGGACATGATTTCAAAAGAAAATTGTTTTCTTTTGTGTATGTCCTGCAAAAAAGGCATCTGAAGAGCCCCTGTTAGGGAAGACATCATCAAAATTGAACTTTCGGCATTAATCTGAATCGCACGACTCCGAGCTTCGCAGAACAAGACACACGAACCTCATTAGGAAGAATGTTTTCCCTTCATCGGGGAAATAAGTTAGCTCTCTGTCATTTATATATACTACAATATACATGCACACACGATGGGACTAACAATGGAAAATTGTTTCCTTTTTTCTGGTAAATCTCATTATTTCATTTCTTCTTTCTTTCATCAAAGGTCCATGCTCTCTCTTTGTTGTTCTCTCTTTTTCTCCAGTAATTTTTACCCCTTTCCCGCTTCACAATCCGAACAAATAACCCTGCGCACAGATGAGCTTGATAATGCCCCGGGATTAGGGAAAGAAGTCGCCAAATTAAGAAATATAAATTGACACAGTCCAGGCCTTTATGACTCGACCACTGACGAACTGCAGTGGCGAAGTCTTTAGGATTTGCTGTTTTCGCAGTCTTTTATCACGTGAATTAGGTCCATATATATCTGCATGACCTGGCCTATTATTGCAACAAAACCGCGGCTTTATTAGAATTCACTGTTTGTGAGCCACCCTTGCAAAATCAATCAATGGCTGAAGAAAAGCGCCGAAATGAGGCTGGCCCTCACGCCTGTTCCGATGTCTTTTTCCTCGCTCGGC
Organism: Terebella lapidaria; assembly: GCA_949152475.1. NCBI lineage: Eukaryota > Metazoa > Annelida > Polychaeta > Terebellida > Terebellidae > Terebella > Terebella lapidaria. The sequence continues at coordinate 32,807,234 of OX424564.1, read as the reverse complement.
TTTCTACATTAAATGCATCAAATCAACACAATAATCGCGGGTATTGTCGCTTGCAGGCCGCGAAGATCCGTGCGACAGTTTTTAATCGGGTGATCAAGGCGGCCCGTAGTGGCTAGGACACTGGGAGACACCGCGGGAACAACTGTTGACACAGCGCCCTTGGCTCAGGCGACTGCCACTGTAACGTCGTTTCCTTGGAATTCCAAACGCGATTTGCCTCCGCCCGAAAATTTCCCATCAGCCCTCGTTACGGCACCATCATTAACACCTTTCGCGGAGATTATTCAATTTCGCCGGTGGATTGACAGCGCCGCAATGTTATTTATCCCGGCGGCTTTGACTTTCTTTTATTTTAGGCTCACCAACTTTGACAGTCCTAATTTCCCCTGCAAATTCATTTATCTGTTGGTGGCGAGCTGGCCGCATCTTGTGAAGTGGACAACACTGCAGTAGGTGACCTGGTGGAGTGGCCGAGTACAGTATGAATACATAGAGGCCGGCTAGGGACAGGAGAGGGACGTCGCGGCTCATTGTCTGTCTAGGTATCCACAATCTTCAAGGTAGCACGTTGTTTTTTCAGAACTGGTCAGCTTTCACTCGTGCGTAAGGCGAATAACATCTTTCAAGGCAATAAACAATTCGCTGGTAAAAATTAGTGCAGAATCCGCAATTTTGACTCGCTAGGCTTAGATCCATATCAAAGGAGAGTTCTAGATAGGTGCGAGTTCTACTCGCCCTACAAAGACATGAGGTAACAAAACGGATGTGAGATGGACCCATTGAGTTTAATTACATGGGTCATTAGAAACGAAAATACATAAGGGTCTAGAGCTTTAGTTTGTCATACTTTTTTCTGACAGACATAACTACTCGAATATCGCAGAAGGTTAGTGTTCCGCAATTTGCTTTCCGTGTGGAATTTCTTTTTTTTTTCATTTGGGTATATGGATAAAGGAACGAGGGAAAGAGAGAAAAAAGCAAGATGGAATATATAATAGCTTTGGCTTTGGATCTCGGGCAAATGACAGTTGTGGCCAAAATGCAATCTAATATTTAAGGAGAACGAGGGATGGGCGAGTGGTCTGGGGTCGTCTAGCCGGGCAATATTTCTTTGTTTCTGCCCGGCTCCACCCTGTCATATTCGCCATTATTTTCTTGACATTAGAAGCCGCTTTTTTCCGTGCGCCGCTCCGACCAAAGACACGCTATATCACAGAGAGGACGTTCGTTCGTTTGGACCAGCGGCCCTTTTTATTGTCTACTTCACCATGTGTGGCTTAATTTCTCTATGGTCGCTGGCTTTTTGGACGAGGATATCCTCACCCCTGGCCCCCAAAACCCTACATCTCTCAGGATTACAGTTTGTTCATTTTTCCGACGGAGACACTCATTATACAAGAAGCTGTTGGGACTGTGTCCATGCAACGCCCTGTAATCCATGGACCTAATGAAATCAACGGTGCAGTCTGGACTGACCAAGGGAGTTAATGCACCCATAAGGGTGGGTTAATCCTAGTACCCCTCACACTGACGTTTCGTCCCTTGTGGGCCCAGTAGAAGGGAACGCGGGGGGGGGGGGGGGGGCTAGCTGCACGGTCTGTTGACTCTTATGTCACGGTAATCCCAACCAGAGGAGTCAAACCTTTTTGTGCCTTTGGATGGGGGGGGGGGGGGGGGGAGGGTGGTGGCGAGGGTGACCTGGTTGGGTCTCCATGGCAGGGAGACCCGAAGTACGTGGTCAAGACAATCAGGAAAAGTCGCTTGCCGGTTGGACTTGGCTTATTTTGGAGACCCCAAATCTGCACCCCATCTTTTTTCCAAACGGAATTATAAAATTCCGCGTAATCCGCTGTCCGCCTGAGATCATGGACGCGTGATGCGCAGAATGTGATCTGGAAAGGCGTCAGTCTGGTATCCAGTATAACCCCATCCCCCCGCCCAGGATTTGCATGTGACCCCCGAGGTCACAATCAAGCCGCTGACAAATGCCGGTTGCCATCCTTTTGACATAACCTCATTAGGCTGCGCTCCACAGCAAAGGACCACAAGACCTCCTTAGAAAATCATAAAGCTTGACAGGAAAAGATCAATGTCCAATAATTTCTCCTTAGTCGCACCGTGCGTGGAACTACTTTCTTTGTGGGCCTTAAACCACTTAAAAGTCTTTTATAAAGACTTTTCCATTTGGCCAAATAAAGCTCTGTGTCCTGCCCGTGCTCTGTAATTCGGGAGGCGGCGGTTTCTTAGATTAACTCTGGAGTTGGACGCCCTGGAATCCGCAGGGGATAGGATTCCAACGGTTAATGAATTTTGACTTTGGGATGACGCAGACTCCTAAAGATGATTTATCTTATGTAATAATGGAACTTTAAACAGGGAGCCAAAGTCGCAATCCCGACACACTTAACTGAGCTTTGGCTTTGAGGTGTAGTTGAAGTGGGCAAACGAGAGTACAGGATGAAGCAGAGAAGTCGAAGGGACTAGGTTTTAGTGTCCTCTAAATCTTCTGACCAACCACTTGCGAGATTATCGCCAGAAAAAACTTTTACATGAAAGTTTGCAAAGTTGCAACGAGCTCATCTGATTCTACCCTCCACCCCGTCGCCTTGGCAACTGTCCATCCATTAACGATATTAAATATGGTAGTTTGTCCCCCGTGCAGCTTGCACAACGCGTCACCTTGCAGGGTCAGCCATTGTCATGGGAGTTAATCACAATGGGTCGAGATGATCGCGGTCTGGTCGCCGAGGTGTAATGATCTCTTCACTCTGGCTCGAGAGAACATGACCATCTGCTCCAGGTTCTGCTCCCACCAGCACCGAGTGTGACCCCGGCCTCCAACAGGAAGGTGACCCTCACAAAACTCACCTGGTCGTCAGGGACCTCGGCAGTGTTTCTCCCTTGGTGAGCTGGAGAAGGGAGCGTCATTAGGTCCGCGGGGTGTCAGTTAATGCCCACTGTCACCTGAACTAATCACGTATAAATGATGGGCAATCTTTCATGGTGGACATCAGTGCTTGTAGGTATAGGTAAAAATCTCCGTTACATGGACGAGGTGAGAAACATTTGAGTTGTAGATGAATTATAATTATCTACAACTCAAATATTTTGAGAAATATTTTAGACATGAAGTCATAAAGTGCAGCAATAACAGCAAACCCAAGAACAACGAGATAATCAGAGATTGCAGACCCTCGCCCCTTCAGATTGAGGTACTAAAATTAAAGCTGACGACCCTTACAATCTCCGCCTCGGTGATTTTGGTCGTACGACCTTAGGCCATATATCAAATGGTCTGGAAATGGCCATAGAAAAATACAAAAATCAAGGGAGTAATAATCAATAATGAAAGTGGATTTTTCTATTTTGACCATATTCTCGACCACGTACGACCTGAATTCTTGAAACTGACCTCCCAAAGATCGCAAGCTCTCTCAGATTTATACTGTATATTGTATGTTCAATATTCTATCGAATATCTCCGGTGGCTTTGGAATTACTACTACTTGAAATATTACAAATCGGCGATTTCAGCTGATGACCCTTACATTTTCGACCTCGGGCGAAAATGAGTAATTCCTTTCGTACGACCATCGGTCATATAGGGCTGGAAAGCGGAAGTATGATCGGTGATAAATTCCAATGAAATATTCGTGAATAGGGCGTCGCCGGTGACAAACCTATTTATTATTACCCAATTTCTAACAACGTCAATAACTGTCTTGTGTCAAATAACTTTAGTGAAAGTACAAAACAGGTACATGTATACATGTGCCAAAATTCGTTAGAATAGCAGGCCGCCTGCCGGCAATTTTGCTGGAGCAAGGCTTGATTCAAAGTATCGTTTTGTCAGTGCCTCTTCGAAGCTTTTTTTCATCTTTTACAGTAGGTTTTGTATATCTTCATCTTGTATGGATACTATACTTCTCGATTTTGACCTTTTCTGTGACCTCGACCTTGTCGTTCAATATTGAGCTGTACTGTAATTTCGCAGTATTGTTTCTATTAGCAAGGCATATCTCCTGAATGAAAACGGTAAAAAAGATCGAAATCTGGCTTCACAATATGGTCTTGGATCTTAGAACACTCAAAAGTCGTAAAATCGTGACCCCCAAATATTCGACCTCGGGGGATAACAATGAGTTTTGGTCTTAGGATCATTGGTCCTACACCATACGATCGGGAATTGGCCAAAGAAAAACACAAACATAGTTGGAAATATTAATATTGATTAGAAGCTGAGTTATACCAATAATGTGATTTTCACTTGTTCGGTTGCCACGGTAACAATTTTCATTCGATTTCGACCAAAATTGAGGAAGACCGGGCCACTGCCATGTCGCTTCATACCCATAAATTTCAAGTCCATCGGACCATATATTTTCGAGTTATGCGCGCGGACAGACAAAAAGACACACAGACAGGGAGACAGACCCAAATGCAATACCCTCTCCACCTATTGGGGCAAGCGTAAAACTTGATAAACTGAGCACCATTATTTGATTTAACACCTAAATTTATCAGCTTTCGTACTATTGGACACAACAATTAGTAGATGACTGCACTCCAAAAATTATGTCGATAAATGGTAATTCCTAGTCGACCTGTGGCACCTGCACGCAATGTGCTTTCGCTCACTGGTAAGTGCTTGTTGTCTCAACAACAGAAGATTCAACTCCTTTTGTTGAAAATTCGAATGTTGTTCAGATGCATATGTCAGCCAGTAATTATGTTGTTTTTGTTATGACATGTGAGTTAGCAGGCGGAGGTCTCCCGCTAAGTGACCAAATGAGCAGTGATTGTGGTGTGTTTGTGAGACTGTGTTTTTAGACGGTTGATGACCGTCTAAGACAGGGCGTAGGTTGACCAGCCGTCTGATTTCCACGAATGTCGTCAGCACGTGGCTGTTGATTACCTGTAAATCTATCCTTATAATGACGATCAAAAACAGCGAGTGTTTTCCCCAGCAACATCTCTCGTGCGCCAAATATAGGCTCACGACTCTAATTAAACTGCCAAGGATCGGCACCGGATCCCGAGGAAATAGAAGACCCTGCGTCTTGTTGCTAGCGGATAAAAAGGTGGCGAGCCCAGGGGGCAGGAGGCCACGAGGCCCTAAGTAAAGTGCATTAATGCAACGTTATTCTCTTTATGAAATAAGCTTCCGAGAAAAGCCAAGTAGCTCATTACGAGGCAAACATGACCAAGCGATTCCGGTGTGGTGATGTGGACAATGGAAGGAGCTGGTCGGGCGGACGGACGGGAGACGAGCCGCAGGCGGCTTCTAATAGACTGCTAAATGATCAGCAACCCCGCTGTAATTATGTTATTGTTGCTATTTAAGTTATCAAATAGTGGCAAATTTCGAAAGGCCAACATGTGGATGATAATGGTGGGGAGCGCCTGATCCAGACATGTTCCGAAGTGCTCATTAGTGACAAAAAAGGCACGTCTTCTTCGGCAGAGCTTGGAGCGTGACCTTTTGTCATGTGCATCCCCCGAATTAATGGCAGCACGGAGGGGAGTCGGCCTCATGTACACAGGTTATTAATCCATTATAACCCCTGAAGGACGGCCACATCTCGGACTATATTAGACGTGATAGTGCCGACCACGGAGTCGCTGTCAAAGATATGCTAATTACAAGTCTCGAGTCTCGTGCGTGGTCGGCAGACTGTGCTCGGATTTACATGGCTCGGGGGTATTCCTCACTTGGGTACACGGGAGGAGGGTTCCTAGTACCGCGACAGGTCTCTCCCCCTTGTCATTCAATGATAATTCGATAGAAAACAGTACAGGGAAAGTTTGGCTGCCAGCTATGGATGCGACTTGTCACCCGACCTCGTCCAGCCATTGGGGGCGACTTTCCAACTGTCGCGGTCAAATTTCTAGCCCTGACGATCTTTGATAATGCAATATGATCGAATATTTATAGCCTTTCGGCCGGTAGTCGCCCAGTCTCGGGGCTTAATCAACTCTCTTCTATGGAGCGACTGCTGGTAGAGAGAAGGGAAAACGGAACTTTTCTTTAATAAGTTTTGTTGGGGTCTCGGAATCAAAAGTTTTGGTTGGAGCTGGGCTGGGGGAGGGGGGTGGTGGTCAGGGTTGGGGAAGGGTTGGAGAAGCATTGCTCACGTTGTCTCACAGATAGTTAGTTAGTGAAGGGAGCAGTTGTTTTTATCAGCGAAATGAGCTTCTCTATGCTCTTTGTGTGTCCATCTACCAGCGACGGCAACATCACGGGGGTGGGGGTGCAGGCTCCTGGATAGATACAGGGGTCGTAAGGGGAGGGGTATATCAAACTTGTCGCCGGCTAGTCCGCGTGATCGATCCCGCGAAATTAGAAGCGACACTTTGTTGCGAAAGAGCGGAGCCAAAGTTGATCAATACTCGTACTAAATCCTTGCCGTGATTCAATTTTGGTCAGTTTGTCTGTTTTATATTTGCTGGGAGTTGGTCTCGGGGTGTATGGACACGTTGCTGACACAGAGTCGCGCTTGATGAAGTGACCAGTCGCAGTGTGGGGACAAAGTCATCAGATTTTCACGCTTGCGGTGACTTATTACTCAATGGCGGGATGCGGGTTTGTCTTCCGGTGGCCGCTGGACTCCACGCTTGATGAGATGTCAGCCAAATCACAAAGATTAAACCGTCCCCGTCCTCATCTGGGTCCTGGTTTTGGGGGGTCGCAGGGTCGTCCGCAGTAGAAGACCGATCGTCTTGCTCCTTTATGCATTATGATCTTTGGAGTTCATCACGAGGGAATTGGCATTAAGTAAGAGCGTTGGTTGTGGGGGAAAAGTAAAAGAAAAAAAGCGAAGAATTGGGGACGTCTAGTTTTCGGGGCTTTTTAGATTAAAGGAAAGTTTTGGGACACGATCAATGGGCAGAAGAGCATGCAAAGTACACAACGAATAATGGAGAAAGTAATCTAATGACGTTAGGTGGGTGGACATTGCACTATGCACTGCTTCTGGTAGCATGTAATTGATACACTGGACAGAGTCAAACCCAAGTTGATCCATCATATCTGATCTTAGGCACTTGCTTCTGAGCCAGGCTCCTGATACAATATTCTGCTTCTGGACAGCGTGTATGAGCTCTGTGACGAATACAGACTATAGGGTCAGAATGGATAACCTGAGAATGGGTTGTCATTTGGTTGGTACACCCAATAGAATCGTAATATTGAAGGGTATACTTTTGTTTGTTTAGTATACTTTTGGTACACTTTTGCGACTGTTTAGTGCTTGTAAACCATTATGTTTTCATAGTGATTGGGGGAGGGGGAGGGGTTAAAGAAGGTTTTAGCTGTATCTTGACACTTTGTGTTTTCCTTTTGTTCGGGTTACATCATGTCTCTAATCCCAGAGCCTCAACCAGGTGTCAAATCGTACAAAAACTCCACTAATCTCACAACCTTCAACGGAAGAACGAAGTGAGAAGACGAGTTACAAGAAGGAGATAAAACTTCAAGTTGAGGTCCCAACAAGAGAGACAAAACGAGAGAGAGAAGAGCCGCAAAATGTCCAAAAGATGCAAGGCGTTTTGAATCTCTAATGCGGGTGTGTTTTTGTTGAGGCGAGAGAAGGTGGACGGGAGATGAATTATGATGGATTACACTGCAAGGTTCTAGGTTTTCCCAACGTGTGGACCCGGGGTCCTCTGATGCAACAGCAATTAACGAGTGGAGAGGCACCGCGACCGTGCGAGCCGCTCTCATTACAGTCAGGATCAGAGGTTACACCCGCTTTGTGACGGCCGAGGGACTTTCTCGGGATTAAAGCCGGGGGACATGCTTATCGCTGCTTCCATCTTTGGGGGGTCAGCGTTCCCTGCCTTGATGAGCGGTACACTCTCTGCACCGTGCGGTGGTCGTGTCTCGCTCTCTTCCCTGGCCTTCCCGGCGGCGCTCTCCTGGTGCTAATGGCTGGGAGAGGACCGCGGCTACCGGAGTAACACCCGGGCGACACGGGGCTGCGACATAGGCGCATGCCCAGTCAGAGATTAATCTTCTTAGTTATATATTTGATGATGGAAGATGACGACGACGTCGCTTGGTCTCAGTCGCTCGGCGGTGCGGTTCGTGGCTATAACCTGTTTACCAGTTCTTTCTCTCCCCCTCATTCCGCCGGCAATATGAAACCTTATTAAACTAGGAAGGGAGCTAGGTGATCACGATCTTCTTTCAGTTGTTTTCCCTCTTGCTCTTTTGTGAGTGTACAATGTAGTCGTTTCTTGTTCAGTCCTGTTTAATCTTTCGCTGGTATTTTTTTCTACGTGTTTTCCCACGCTTCCGCGACCTCTACCGGACACTCTGTTCAAAGTTTCATTCGACACCTTTCTTTTCGTTTCACAGAAGAAAAGAACAGATCTGGACTCTCCACCAATACTTTCAAACACGAAACTTATTAGCAGTTAAAAATTGAGAAAGGTGTGATTGAGAACGCCATGGGAACACCTGCAAAGAGCAGTGTGTGTTTGTGAGGGGGGGGGGGGGGGGAGTGTAGGGGGGGGGGGTGCCTGATGGTGCAGGGAATTATTATCACGATTGCGAAGTGAAATTTACCAGCTTCCAAATAAATAAAACATCCGACATAAGACCTCAGATTTCGGGTTTCGTTAGCCGCGCGGACGTTGCTCAGTGTATTGTGACATATGAGCAAATTACATGTCGAGATTAAATTACAGGAATTCGACGCGTTCATATCCTGGGCTTTGTTTCGTGGGGTCAGGTGTTGTAAAACCAATAAAGACTACATTACTGGCTTGGGTAAGGCTAGGTAACCATGGACACAAGCGAACAGACGGCACGGCCTGAGCTGGAGATAATACGATCATGAAATAGGCTGTCCAAATGCAATCATCATGGCACGATATGCGGCCATGTTTTCTGTTTTCGAGTTTTTCTTCTTCTAACTGGAACTCAATTATGCGTGGAACATATGCTACCAGACAGGTTTGGTTGCTTTCTGCTGTGTCCAATTGCCAAATGCTGTCATAAATTCTTGCGCAAGGATGTTTGTCGTTGCTTCATCAGCAATATCATTAATATTGAAATGTCCCTCACTTTCCGGTTGGAAACTTTTCTCTGTTATAAGGTTACGGTGCCTGAATTTACAGTATCTATAACTTCTCGAAAGTGAATACAAAAATGTTTCAGAAAAATCCCCAGAACAAAATGTGTATATGAGTAATAACAATAAAGGTAGATGCATCAATCCTGCATTATCAATAACTACTATAATGAAATGGCTTAATCTATCACATTTGACAATGTACAACGTACGTTACGAAATTTGAGATAAATATCGTAACGGAATATTTGACAAATGTTTTTTTTTAATGTGTACATGTATTTCAAATGGCAACGTGGAATTTTGTGTTAACATGTACATGTTCACTACAAAAGAGTATTAGGGCCACGCAGAAAAAATATTTTGTCCAGTATATCTCGTCACAGTATGAGGTCTTACTTGAATATCTCGTCATAGTATGATGTCTTTGTTGAAAATCTCGTCATAGTAAGACGTCTTATGAAAATATTCGAGATTTTGAAGACGTGATACTATGACGAGATATTGAAGTAAGACGTGATACTATGACGAGATATTGAAGTAAGACGTGATACTATGACGAGATATTGAAGTAAGAAGACAAAACTTTATTTACCGTCGGTTGGAGGATACAATAAAACATTAGCTGGGAATCAGTTATTTACCGACATGACGTAGTGAGGAAGGACTATTTACAATGAGCGAATATATACAGATGAACATCAAAAGATATAATTAATTTCATTCAGCGGTCAAAATCAGCATATCTTGCATTTCACATAACATTCAGCATACATAATACACAGCTTGAACAATTACAGTGTGGTGGCTGCCAGTTGTTTACCTTAAGTTTAAACAGCTTTAAATCAATTGAAGATTTCAGATCGTTATCACAAGTATTCCAAAATTTACTTCCTTGATATATCAAACAGTTGTAGCCATATTTTGTGCTTCTAACGTTACACTGTTTAAGTTTCAGCACACCCCGACAGTCATAGTCCACATTTTGAAAATGGTACATTCCATGTAGATAAGATGGTCCTAATTTATTAATAATTCTATACACTTCAATCAAAATGTTACGTAATCTTTGAACATATAAGGATGGACATTTTGCCATACTTAGCAAACTTTGGTAATTGGATGAGTGGTCATTGAACACATACTTCAAGGCTTGATATTGACGTCATTTTATCTCGAGATATACTCGCCAAAACATTTTTTTTCTGCTTGGCCATAATACTCTTTCGTAGTTCCCATAATTGTGGGTATATTGTTTGGTGTTCACATCTACATGTAGGATCCTACTGTATTTAGTGTAATGGTTCAATGTATTGATGACCATTTCAACGTTGGAATTCAGAGACGGCTCAAGGAATTTGGGTGAGGGAGGGGCCGAGGCGAAGAGTCCGTAGGACCGGAAGTGAGGGAAGTGAATCCGTTGCGGTCTGGGGTGGTCCCACGCAGAAGCCAGAGTTATCTTATCGTTATCTCAAATTTGAACTCGTTATCTCGTTATTGTTTCTAATGGTCCCTTTATTGGTTTTTTTTTGGGCTCAAATGTTATTCTATCTCTTCATTTATCGACCGGCTTCCACCAATCATATATTTTAGTTGTGCCTAACCCTGTCATAAAACCATATTTATTTATTGCTGAGTACACTGGATCCGCAATGATTATTGTGAAACTTACTGGATTCCGGATTCTGCTATGACCTTGATCTTTGACCTTGAGCTTTAAAAGCCCTAGGTTTGTGTTGATTACAATGATGTACATCTTCTGAATCTCTTGGTGTTTACGATGAGAAACCCCAAAATTTCCGGTTTGGGCGATAGCGAAAGGCCTGTACACGTTAGCCTACACCATATGATACAAAACTGGCCAAAATATCATTAAAAATACTGAAACAAAGTTTGAAAATTTGATCTTGACCAGAATCGAAGTTATTCTGGCGATCGTTTTTGATAATACTAGTAACCTTCCACTCTCATTGAACTTTCTTCGAGTTATGTTGCATACACTGTGATACACTTTTGTTGGTATATCGTGGTCAGTGGTTTTGCAATTTTGATAATTTGTGACTTCAGCTGCCGATCCTCAAATTTTCGAGCAGTACCATTGAATCTGAGTTGTTTAGAACTAGTAGGCGGATTAAATCTTTTGTTATTCAAAAACTCTACGTCATGATTTCGGCTCTTTATAGACAGATTTGGCCGCACAGAAATCGATCATACTCAAGTGGGCCCAAGTATCATACCCTGCGCCTTAATACTACTCGTCCACTAAATGAATGCCATTTAATCCATCTGTCACGTTTTTTATCCTTATTGAATATAGCGGAAGGCGCAGTGTATGATACTTGGGCCCTCAGGTGTTGGGAAATTGGTCATGGAAATATATACAAATAGGAATAAAAGTTTATCATGATTGTAGGTGAATTATTGTTTTGTTTTTCATTTTTGCCTTTTTTCTGTGACCTTGACCTTGTTGTTTGACTTAGCTTGACCTCTAACTTTTGTTTCAACAATCGAGGTGCAATCCGGCGTGAAATTCTTCACTAAGGGTTGAAAACTGGCTTCATGATATGTTCTCGAATTTGTGAAATAAAACAAATTAACACCATGACCCAGAGTTTTCGATCCCATGGATGTTTTGGCATTACGACTTTCGAATATCGGCCATACATCGTAATTATGATCAGGAATTGGTCAAAGGAAAATTTAAAACAAAATGGTTGAAAAATAATCTTGCTTTGAATCGAAGTTATAGCCAATTATGTGATCTCCACATTTATCGTTACCATGGCAACTGTTCTTATTGGATTTTGAGCACTGGGCCGAGCAACAAAGAGAGTCCTCCATCGTCATAAGTTTCGAGTCAATCGGACGTTCCCTCGCCATTCCCTCTCCACATTATGGTCTTTATTGGCCATCAGTCATATACCAAACGATGGGAAATTAGTCAAATAGCCAAAGAAAAAATGCGAAAATTATAGGAATTTAATAAAATAAAAAATAATCAAGGATGAGATGGAGTTACTGTGATTAACTTTGTCGGTTGACATTGAGCTAAAATAAATCGGAGGTAATACATGTTCAGTTTACCACGTTACATTTATTGACAGATATTGGCTGTATATAATCTTGCATTTAATAAATCAAACAAGTTCAAAATCACCATTCCAGTTCATCCGACAATTACCCATACACATATCACACCAATCGACGAGGAATTTTGTACTAAAAAAATATAAACAAAACAGCATCACATATTATATTTTTGTAGTTAGTTCAGTTTGTCGCTGCATTATTAATTCGATTCTACATTTATAATGGTTATGTTGTGTTTTTTTCTTACTGTCTAGTGGGCACTCCACATCGAAAAATATTCAAATATATATAGGGCCTAATATAAAGAACGTCAAATGTACCATTGGCTTAACGATGAGCACAGTTACCCCAATTTGTCAAATAATAAATAATTAGTTGCAAAATACAAGCAGAAATATTTTTGTCGATAAAATAATGTAGAAACCACAGACAATTGTTATAAATAATACCACTAGATCATTTTGAAGAGGTAACCTGGTGAAAAGTGTTAGATGAAATTATGAATATGAGAAATTTATTGGACACGTTGTAAAGGCTCATCTCCCAAACATTTATCAACCGACTATCTGGTGAAACAGCGTCATAACGTTACCCTGCTGTGTGAGGAGGAGTGTGGGCCGCATTGCGATGCAAGATTTTATACTGATCATGTATTGCCTCTTGTCTCTTGAGTGCGTAGTGATACAATTGACCATCAATCACATAATGGTATGTCCGAATGTGCATACAATATTATATGGTATTGTATTTTACAGCAAAATGTTCAAAACTGTAGAATTCAGCTCAGGGTAAAAAGCTGAGCAATTCATTCACTAAGAACAATCGTTTATATATAGATCGCAATACCCAGAAGTTCAAAGTAAATTTCATATCTGAAACTTCGTGCCCCGTTCGATTTTTTTTCCTAATGCATACGTATGACATACGTATCTCATACGTATGAGTCAGAAAAAAATAATTGTCTTTACATATGATATACAGTGTTCATACGTGTAGGAGATACTAACACATTGTGGCACAAAGGGGCACCGTGGACTTAATCCATGCGTTTCATTTTCCATCAAGAAAGTATAATTTAATTTTAGCAGTTAACATTTTTTTTGGTAATTATCTTCCCTCCTTGTCGTATGTGATAATAAGCACAAAATATTGTACATTCGCTATACTAGTCTTGGTGAGAACGTACCATTCAACGGTGACGCAGCGCAAAAATATATTTCTCCCACAATGGCCAAATTTGATTAAATACCACCACAGCAGTAGCACAGCGGTGAAAATGGCATAAAAGCATAGCACTGTCGCTGTTGCGTTTATTGCCAAACTCGTCCTTTGTTCTAGCCGAGAGAATTGCTCCATAAAGGATGCAATTGTCCTATTAGTTGGGCCGAAATCGGCAGGCGAACAGCGAAAAGTAGGCGATTTCTAAACAGAGAGTATTGCGAGGCAGGTATTAACTAATTAGACGGAATGTCTTATCGCTTCTGGTGACTGCCTCTTGGAATGACTACGATACAATGTGCGGACTCAGATAAGCCGGCGACAATTGCAAATAGTTGTCAACAGAGTGCAGGAATATAAATCTATGCGTAAACTCGAGGGATGTTACAATTTTAGCGCAGGAAACATCTGTTCCTGAATAGTTGATTAACTTCATTTTTGAAAGCCTTTCAAATCAATGTAATATACAGTTTGATTGGCTCGAGAGGGAATGTCGAAAGAATGTCGAGGAAGTTCATGAATACGATATCGGAACTCTTCCATATTATTATCTACAAATTGACAAAGTGTCAAAATAATATTTATTGTCCAGAAATATTCTGGAAATGATCTTTAATTCAGTCAATAAAAAGTGTGATATGTCATGATGATTTGCTTAACTTGAAGCAATATGTATTGTATTCCCTCCCGAGAAACAACAAAAAACATTTTGATCTACGTTCACATCCGATATATAATTATCTCGATACATCAAAGTGGCCTCAATTACCAGAAAACAATGACTCGAATGTCATACATATCAGAATCCACTCTCAGACCTTTCAGCCATTTTCCTTGACCCCGTCTCCGATGATGACGTGACCTTGTCTGGCCAATAGAGACACATAACGTAACACAAGCTACTCTCACCCGTGGTCGGAAAGCTCAGTCGACCCCCCCCCCCTCTTCCCACCCATAAAATCCATTGGTCGACGACCTCATAGCCCGGAATTAAAATGACGCCAGACCTTTCACATCACCAATACGATACAGTCCAGCAGATCTCTAGGCTTTACTTCGACTTTCCCGATTGCTTCTTGGGTCCGGGATGGGCTGAGTCCAACGGCCTTCAGCCCTGCTATAAAACCATTTCTTCCTCCAAAAGGGTGATGGTCAGTGATGGATTCCTGGATTACTGGAATATTTCAGCCGTGTGTTAATTGGTCCAGTAAATAAAAATCACACACACTTCCTTATTACGGAACATTACTTGTGTTATATATTAGCCTGGCCACCGGGGACAGTTATTAACTAAAACCCGCACCATTGGTCACTACATCTGGCGAGTGAGGTACCATAATCTGGCGACATTGGCCATCGATCTTCTTGTTTCGTCTGGTGGGGGAGGACACAAAATCGACAATTACAGGGAGGAAAATTGGTATGAACAGATAACAAGAGATAGGCAGATTTACCACCTGAAGTGCATTAATTCTTCGAACTTTTGGACCTTTTCTAGCCATCTTCATTTCTGTTCAACCACAAAGTATGGAGAAGTTACCGGTGACACTTTGGCGGCACCCACTGGTGACATCTGTGTTATATCTACACTGGAGAGACTAAACAGGAGCCGTGATGTCCGCGGATTTATGGCAACGCTTGTTAATAACATGCCCTCCGAGTGCCAGAGTTACATAACTTTTATTGTGTCTGTTATCACAATTCTTTTGTGAAACATATAAGCAACACCACCATGATACAACTTAAAAGTGGATTTTCTCTATCTTTAAAGTTTACAGTTTACCGAAAAATACCACAAGAATAAGGTATTTTTGCTTTTGTCATTTTTGAATTTTTTTTCAAAGTGGCGGCCAATTTCAACAGAAAGTCCTAGTTTTGGACTACGAAATATTTTGAAACTTTGTATGTTGTTACTATGGGATAGTTCCAATAAATTCATTTTACATTTTGAATTTTTCTCTCTTTTTTGTTAAGCAATTTTTGTTAAATTGTGAATTTCTCAAAATGGGATTTTGTTTAACTTGCAGTCGTATATTTTGAAATTATGAACAACATGATAAAGAATACATCAAGAGGGTACATCACTTACTCATCAAACCATACACACAAATGAGAAAGAAGCCTTAGATTTGGCATACAATGACACTGAAACCTCAAAAAATCCATTTAGCTGAAGAATTTGTCGACCTTTTAATACTCTTCGTATATATACCAGAAACCTGCGTCTTTTATTTATATATTCATTATTGATATTTATTTTAGACAGACGTTTGGTCTGATAACCTATTGACATGGTACTGCATTAATCATCCATCATCCACAGCAAAATGTTTCTGTTTTACAGTCAAAATGTACAGTCAAATTTTTCTGGAATTTTGCATAAAACACTAAAAAATATTTCAACAGGGATGTAGTTTTCATTTTCATTTTTAAATTTTCACACTATTTTCAAAATAGCAGCCATTTTCGTCGAAAAATGTCCCATTTTAGACTTAGCAATATTAAAACGTCTTCTCCTCCGAGGCCACTTACTGGAATTTTTTAAAATTTTGTATGTGTATACGATGGGATAGTCGCCGAAAACAGATTTCTTTAGAATATTAAATTTTCCTTTTGATATTCTGTGAAGATTTTTTTTTAATTTTGAAAAAAGGGCCAAATATTGAAAATTGGATTGTTTTTATAGACAAAGTTTATCTTCGAATCTTTCTGAAATTTCGAGTCGAAGTACATGCAGAATACTGCAAGAACAAGGATATTTTGTGTTTGGGCTAGCTGCAATATTTTCTAGTTTTGGATTATGCAATATTCAAACGTTTTCTCTTCACTCGACGGAATATTTTGAAACTTTGTATGACGATACTAAGGGATAGTCCCCACAAAAAAATTGTTATTTACTCAAAATGGGATTTTTTCACTGTTATATATTTCTGAAAATTTGAACAAAATGATAGAGAATACACCGCGAGGGATGTATTTTCCAACTTGTTTTTTTTTTGTAATAGTGGCCAATTTTGACTGTTCTGGACTTCTCAATTTTCAGACATCTCCTTCTCGGAGACCGCTTGATGGAATCTTTCGAAACTTTGTCATTTTCCTCATTTTTTGTCCTCATTTTTTTTTCTTTCAGCACATCACTACCCATGATTGTCAGTTATGCTGCACTACGAATTTATCTGCCTTAAAACAAATTATGATAAATGTTCTGATAACTATAACTATTGGATGATATTTACATGATGACCACATGACATTTAACCCATATGGCAAATTACAATGTGCACCAAATACAGACTGAACTTTTGAATAGTCAGACACAAATAAGCAACCATTCCTTCATGACCTCGCTCTAAGTTTTCCAATCTCAAATCCATTTTCCTTTCAAGAATAAACCCTAGCTAAACCCCATCAAAACAACACCATACATATTAATTAGCCTATGAAGAGATGTTCTCTACACTGATATAATGTAAATGGGCACGCTTAGTACACATCTTTTATCCGACAAAAGCTCATCTGTATTGTAGGACCTTTGACACGTAGGATTACAGTAAAAACAGAGGTTGGTGTCAATGTCTACTGGTCGACTGCATATAAAAATAATCAATCTTGCATTACCAGGTGAAACCAGGTATTTGTGAGAAGAAATGAAAGAAGTGAAATCAGAGTGCTCTAATATCATTTGACCGATGATACTGGAAAGGGTTTCTACATGTAGTTTAGTATGACCAAACGTTGCTTTAAATGAAAAAAAAAAACATTGTCTCACCAAATAAAAAATGAGGTTCAATTGGAAACAGTTGGATATTGACATACAATTTCCAATCACTCTCTCGAAAAAATTATACAAAAATGTAAATATCCACAGATTCATTGTAGTGTTCTGTGTATTTATTCTGAGCAGAACAACACGTTTTCATCCTTACTGATTGATTGATCATAATTTACATCCCAAACCCAGAATGAAAACTTGGAATATTATCTCCGTCAACATGTAACATGGAAACAGACACTTAGTTATATACCAAGTAAGGTATTTTAATTAAATTACTACAGTATCTTTTCCTTAGATGTGTATCTGTTCCAAGTGTTGTTCACATTATTAAGAACGAGCATAATGTGAACATTATTAAAAATGAGCATGCCTGATTCGATTCATTGCCAATATCACTTCCAAATATTTGTCAATGTTTTTAATTTGTAGTGTTATTCATGTGAAATCAACATTGCAAAACTGTGAAAAAGGCTTAATTACTCAAATGAACTCCACGCAATCACGAAAAGCTGACATTATAAATTGAATGATGAAAACATTTCATATCAGTAAGTTGGCGAAACGTGAACAATATCTG
Organism: Terebella lapidaria; assembly: GCA_949152475.1. Lineage (NCBI taxonomy): Eukaryota > Metazoa > Annelida > Polychaeta > Terebellida > Terebellidae > Terebella > Terebella lapidaria. The sequence continues at coordinate 32,789,497 of OX424564.1, read as the reverse complement.
TTACGTGGGTGCTCATTGAGCTGTCCTAATTGTTAGAAGATATTACATAATGATGTCAGGCAATACATGTTCCAATTATGAGGTTCACTATATTATGAGATTCAGTATATTGCATGCAAATTGTATTTCATCCGCGATGTCATTTGAACCATGTTATCCACGGTAATAGGTTGATACATACAATTGAATGACTTCTTCAATGGGCTTTTGGAATCCTTTATTGAAGTTCCATACATCTCAAATGGAGTTCCAAATTCATATATCATATTGCAGTATTCCAGTGTTTTGAAGTATATGAATGAACACCGTGTGAAGGGTCTAAGATTTCTCAAACTTCCAAGAAGATCTATCATGAGCAATTTCTGCCCCCACTCGGCACCAAGAGTTCACATTGCCAGCAGAATAAAACCTACTGCATCTATATCTGTTTAACAGAGTGGAATATAATACATGTATATAAAAGTTATTCAGCAAGTAACATTACCGTGACTCGTGTGTAGTCTGATACATTTACTGGTCTCCAGTTTCATATTTGCTTCATTTTAACACACGTACTCCTGAAAACACAGGAAAATTGTGACAACTGTGCGCTTGTTTCCCTCTACAATGAACAAATTGTGATGTATTCCAGAATAAAAACAAAATAATTGATTTATTTCCAACTAGAGATGTTTATTGTCAAATTGAGAAGAGAATTTGATTGATGGGTGATACATGTATTACCTTTTCATTTCGACACCAACAAACTAGGATATCATTCACAGGACTTTCATCATTAATCATTACCTTTTATCAGACTTTTATGATTATCCATGTAATTAAACAGTCGCATATATTATCGTCGTTAATAAGGTTGCACCGATGTTATTTCTTGTTGTTTATATATGAATAGAGGACTACTGGTTCGTTAGGTCATGTCATCTTGATTCACTGCACAGTAAGTTCAATTTGAAGTTTATTTTTTATGGAGCATATCTTCATACCTTCTTTGGTATGAAGCCCAGTTTAGAGGTTCATTTCTTGCCACATTGTTTGGTTTGAATGACTGAATGAATTTAAATATGAAATGTTTATAAATGGATAGGATGAAATTTGAAGGCAGTGAGAGAATATGCTGAGGCAAAGCTGATCTCCCCTGATGAACCACTCTCCGGGAGAGCGGTAGCCAAGGTGACGTGACATATTGGCAAATGAGACTATCCTTTGACCGGGTTGGGCCAAATATCTTCATATAGCTGTATAGAAAAAGAAATAAAATGTGGCGATGGATAAGGGGCACCTACCTGTAACCATTGCTATGGATGCATAACGTCAACAGGCTCCCTCAAGGGTCAGTAGGATATGTGGGCACTGTCCCTGAGGTGCTGCCCATTGCAATAAATATGCAAGGGCCAATGGGCTGGTAATTATCTGGGCCGTGGGTTACTGTTAGTCACAATGGCTGGACAGACCATTTTTCGCCACATTCAATACTGAATGACTACAATCCAACCTCACTTCTCCTATATTAAACATATATAGGATAATCTCGTCATTGGATATATGATGACGGTTGACACCATAAAAATAACAGAGTGGCCGGTCATTCAGGTGATTGCTCAGTGTGTCCTGTGGAAGTATCCACATGGGATCATGTGGTCTTCTTCATGTGTGAGTTTGCATAATTCGGCCCGGGGTGATATTTGATCCAGGTCAGACTGTTGTCTGGTATGAGAGTGGAAGGGGGGGGGGGCGGGGGTAGGCGCGGGGATAGCCCCGAAAGCTCTTCCTATTTTTCTCCCTCCTCATTTTTTCCGTATGGACGATGACCAGAAATAGAGAGATGGGATCGCTTTCTCTCTCATTTTATACACCAGTAATTGACTTTATCTTAGCGTGGGGATAATAGGAAGGGTGAGGGTGGTGTTGCCCTAAGATGGAACGGGATGTCATATCAGCGACTACGACAAACAAGAGATGGGCAGTTGCCCTCATGGAGTGACGCAATGTTGGGACAACTAATACCGGGACATTACAAACAGACGCATATATACTGCAGTGGAGACGAGGTACAAGGGTTGCACATCTGTGAGCTCCATATGACCTCAATATACTGAGAGTCATGCCCTATGTGAATGTGAAATAAATTAGGCAGCAATGGCTTCGTTGAAATGTGGTCACGGTGGTCAGACATCATGTGGAATTCCTGAGTTTGTTTCGACAATAACATGCCCAGGAATATGAAATATGTGTGTCATTACACTGTGGTGACACGTTTATTATTGCTTCCATTGTTCCATGATGATAAATTCTAAAAATAATCCACTACAACACAACACAAATCAATTTGAGATATGAATCTATACCATGAAAACAGGAGAATATGACTTTTTATTTCTTAAAATAATAGTATAATATGTCATAAAAACTGCAGCATGATACAACTAGTGATTTACATTCTGAACTGATATATACTCCTTCATAAAACAAAACATCTGGATCTACAGTCACAAGCAAGATATGATTATCTCGATACATCAAATTGGCCTCAGTTACTAGAAAACAATGAATTGGATGTCATACAAATTAGAATCCACCCTCAGACTTCTCAGCCATTTTCCTTGACCCCTTTCTCCGATGATGGCGTGACCTTGTCAGGCCAATATAAAGACACATAACGCACCATAATCTACCCTCACCAGTGGTCGGAAAGCTCTTCGACCCCCACCCCTCTTCCCGCACATAAAATCCATTGGTCGACGATCTCATAGCCCGGAATTAAAATGACGCCAGACCTTTTACATCACCGATACGATACTGTCCAGCAAATCTCTAGGCTTTACTTTGACTTTCCCGATTGCCTCCTAGATTCGGGATGGACTGAAACCAATGGCTTCCACCTCTGATACATAATCATATATTCCTCTGGAAGAGTGATGGTCAGTGATGGATCCCTGGATTACTGGAATATTTCAGCCGTGTGTTAATTGGCCCAGTAAAAAAATCACACAAAGTTTCTTATTATGGAACATTACTTGTGTTATACATTCGCCTGGCTACGGGAGACAGTTATTGACTACCACCCACAGCATTGGTCACTACATCTGGCGAGTGAGATACCATAATCTGGCGACATTGGTCATCGTCGATCTTCCTGTTTCGTCTGGTGGGGGAGGACACAAAATTGACAATTACAGGGGGGAAAATTGGTATGAACAGATAGCAAAAGAAGGCAGATTTACTACATCAAGTGCATGAATTCTTCGAACTTTTGGACCTTTTTCTCGCCATCTATATTTCTGTTTTACAACAAAGTATGGAGAAGTTACCGGTGACACTTTGGCGGCACCCACTGGTGACATCTGTGTTATATCTACACTGGAGAGGGTGAACAGGAGTCGTGATGTCCGATGAATTATGGCAACGCTTGTTAATAACTTGCCCTCCGATTGCAAGAGTTACATAACTATACCGAGAGTCATGCTCTATGTAGATGTGAAATAAATTAGGCAGCAATGGCTTCGTTGAAATGTGGTCACAGTCGTCAGACATCGTGTGGAATTGATGAGGCTTTTACAATAATAACACGCCCAGGAATATGAAATATCTGTGTCATTACACTGTGGTGACACGTTTATTATTGCTTCCATTGTTCCTTGATGATAAATTCTAAAAATAATCCACTACAACACAACACAAATCAATTTGAGATATGAATCTATACCATGAAAACAGGAGAATATGACTTTTTATTTCTTAAAATAATAGTATAATGTCATAAAAACTGCAACATGATACAACTAGTGATTTACATTCTAAACTGATATATACTCCTTCATAAAACAAAACATCTGGATCTACAGTCACAAGCAAAACATGATTATCTCGATACATCAAATTGGCCTCAGTTACTAGAAAATAATGGATTGGATGTCATACATATTAGAATCCACTCTCAGACCTCTCAGCCATTTTCCTTGACCCCGTCTCCGATGATGGCGTGACCTTGTCAGGCCAATGCAAAGACACATAACGTACCATAATCTACCCTCACCCGTGGTCGGAAAGCTCATTTGACCACCCCAACCCTCTACCCGCCCATAAAATCCATTGGTCGACGACCTCATAGCCCGGAATTAAAATGACGCCAGACCTTTTACATCACCGATACGATACAGTGCAGCAGATCTCTAGGCTTTACTTTGACTTTCCCGAATGCCTCTCGGATTCAGGATGGGCTGAAACCAATGGCTTCCACCTCTGATATATAATCATATATTCTTCTGGAAGAGTGATGGTCAGTGATGGATCCCTGGATTACTGGAATATTTCAGCCGTGTGGTAATAGGCCCAGTAAATAAATATCACACAAACTTCGTTTTTATGAAACATTACTTGTGTTATACATTCGCCTGGCCACGGGGACAGTCATTGACTAACACCCGCAGCATTGGTCACTACATCTGGCGAGCGAGATACCATAATCTGGCGACATTGGTCATCGTGGATCTTCCTGTTTCGTCTGGTGGGGGAGGACACAAAATTGACAATTACAGGGAGGAAAATTGGTATGAACAGATAGCAAAAGATAGGCAGGTTTACTACATCAAGTGCATTAATTCTTCGAACTTTTGGACCTTTTTTCCCCATCTATATTTCTGTTTTACAACAAAGTATGGAGACATTACCGGTGACACTTTGGCGGCACCCACTGGTGACATCTGTGTTATATCTACACTGGAGAGACTAAACAGGAGCCGTGATGTCCGATAAATTATGACAACGCTTGTTAATAACTTGCCCTCCGAGTGCCAGAGTTACATAACTTTTATCGTATCTGTTACCACAATTCTTTTCCGAGTTGTAGCTTTTTAAAGCTATTCTATAGTAGTTCAGAAATTGTAACACAGTTTGCAGATCATATAAAACAAAAGACAAGTGAAGCACATAATCAACACATCCACGATACACCTTAGAATTGGATTACACCTTAGAATTGGATCTTTAAAGTTAACAGTTTATTGAAAAATACCACAAGAATGAGATATTTTTCCGTTTGTGAGTTTTGATTTTTTTCAAAATGGCTTTCAAATTTCGACAAAAATGCCTAATGAAACTTTGTACGTTGCTACTGTGGGATAGTTCCAACAAACTCATTTTACATTTTGAATTTTTCTCTATTTTTTACTTAACAACTTTGTTAACTTGTTATTTTCTCAGAATGGGATTTTTTTTAATTAACAGTCGTATATTTTGAATTTTGAACAACATGATAAAGAATACGTCAAGCAGGTACACCACGGTAAAATGTTTCTGTTTACAGTTAAAATTTACAGTCATTTTCTTCTGAAATGTTGCATAGAATACTAAATAAAATTTCAAGAGGCATGTAGTTCTCATAAAAACTATTTTCAAAATAACAGCCATTTTCATCGAAAATAGCCCCATTTTGGACTTAGCGATTTTAGATGTCTTCTCCTCCAAGATCCACTTGTTGGTCGTGTATACGATGGGATAGTCACCACAAACTGATTTCGTTTGAATTTTAAATTTGCCCTTTAATATTCTTTGGAGATTTTCTTTTTTCAATTTTGAAAAAATGTCAAATATTGAAAATTGGATTGTTTTATATAGAGTAATCCAGCCTATTTTCGGACACCACCAGAAATCGGACACTTCATGATTTACCACCAATTTTCTATGTCAATTATTATGTCGCAAACAAATTTTCTCAAGCACTGAACAGAGCTAAGTGTCTGTATGGTTTACTCTACAAAGCTACATTCCAATTTTTCTGAAATTTTGAGCCATATTACAAATGTACTTTTTTGTGCTTGGGCTTTCTGCAATATTTTTTAGTTCTGGATTATGCAATGTTCAAACGTTTTCTCTTCACTCAATGGAATATTTTGAAACTTTGTATGACGATGCTGAGGGATAGTCCCCACAAACTGATATTTGGAATTCTGAATTTCTCTTTCAATTTTTCCAAATTCGAAAAAAAAATCAACTTTTTATTCAACTTTCAACTTTGAAAAATTGCCATTTACTCAAAATGGGATTTTTTACTGTTATATATTTCTGAAATTATGAACAAAAGAGAATACACCGGGTAGGATGTATTTTCCAATTTGTTTATTTTTTGTAATGGTGGCCAAATTCGACCATTCTGGACTTCTCATTTCCCAGACAGCTCCTACTCTGAGATTGCTTGATGGAATCTTTCGAAACTTTTTGGGTTGATATCATAGCATAGTTCCCACAAACTGATCATAATGACATTGGAACCTTGAAATGGCCATTCAGCTAAATAATTCTTGCACTTTGTCAATTTACCATTAACTGGTAACCTATCTTAGCCCTTAGGCTGATTTTTTAAATGCTCTAGATTATATGTGTTCATAATTATGCGATTATGAAAGGATATAAACATTCTTATTGCAACTGGCCAAATTGGAAAATATCGATTACATATCAAAATGTGTTGTGTCATTCCAATTACCGTACCCGGCATATGCATATGTCTTCAATGAATGCAAACTAGTTTGTTTATATTGCAAAACCCACACACATATTTCATGGCAAAGTCATTTTCCTTCATTTTTTTTCGGCACAAAACTACCCATGATAGTCAGTTATGTTGCACTGCGAATTTATCTACCTTAAAGCAAATTATGATAAATGTTCTGATAACTATAAATATTAGATGATATTTGCATGATGACCACATGACATTTAACCCATATGGCAAATTACCATGTGCACCGAATACAGACTGAACTCTTGAATAGTCAGACACAAATAATCAACCGTTTCTTCATGATCTCGCTCAAGTTTTCCAACTCCAAATCCATTTGCCTTTCAAGAATCCGTTTGATAGCTAAACCCCATCAAAACAACATTATAAATATTACTTAACCTATGATGAGATGTTCTCTACTCTAATAAAATGTGAATGAGCACGCTTAGTACACATCTTTTATCCGACAAAAGCTCATCCGTATTGTGGGACCTTTGACACGCAGGATTACGGTAAAAACGGAAGTTTGTGTCATCGTCTACTGGTCGACTGCATATAATAATCAATCTTGCATTACCAGGTGAAACCAGGTCTTTGTTTCACATGAGAAGAAATGAAAGAAGTGAAAACAGAGTGCTCCAATATCATGTGACCGATGATACAGGAAAGGGTTATTATACGCAGTTTAGTATGAACAACCATTGTTTTAAATGATAAAAACATTCTCTCATTCAACAATGAGGTCTAATTGGAAACAGTTGAATACATGTTTTACCTTACAATTTCCAATCATTTTCGCGAAAATATGAACACAAATTAACTGATTGAAAAAAATAATGCAAAAATGTAAATATCCATGGATTCATTGCTGTGTTCTGTGTATTTATTCTGACCAGAACGTTTTCATCCCTTCTGATTGATTGATCATAATTTACATCCCAAACCCAGAATCAAGACTTGGAATATTATCTTCGTCAACTTGTAACATGGAATTAGACACTTAGTTCACATTATTAAAAAAGAGCATGCATCAAATATTGTCATTGTTTTTAATTTGTGATATTATTCATGTGCAGGCAACAGTGCAAGACTGTAAAAGGCTTAATTACCTGAATGAATTCCATGCAGTCATCAAAAGCTCACATTATAAATTGAATGATGAAAACATTTCATATCAGTAAGTTGGCAAAACATGAACCGTGTGTGTTACAGGAATGCTCATTGAGCTGTCCTAATTGCTAAATATATTACATAATGATGTCAGAAAATACATGTCTCAATTATGAGATTCACTCGTATATTGCATGCAAATTGCATTTCATCCGTGATGTCATTTGAACCATGTTATTGCATGATTTCATCCATGAGCTGATGAAATCCTTTATTGAAGTACCATACATTCCAAATGGAGTTCCAAAGTCATGTAGCATACTGCAGTATTCCAACGGTTTGAAGTCTTTGAATGAAAACCGTATGAAGGGTCTAAGTTTTCTTCAACCTCCAAGACGATCTAGATCTACCATGAGCAATATCTGACCCCACGTTTCTCAGAAAAAACCTACTGCATATTGATCTATTTAACAGAGTGGAACATAATACATGTATATGAAAGAATGCAACTCCAGTTATTCAGAAAGTAACATTACAGTGACTTGTGTGTAGTCTGATACACTTACTGAATTTCAGTTTCATATGTGCTTCACTTCGACACCCACATTGCTGATAACATTAAATTGTGTGACAATTGTGCGCTTGTTCCATTCTACAATATATGAGTTGTGATGTATTCCACAATAAAAAATAATTGTTTTTTTTATTTCCGTGAATTTTAGTCACTTGATATTCGACACGTTGATATAGATGTCTTTTGTGTGTGATGAATTGAGCTTCTACACTAATTATATTGAAAATGTTCCACAAAGAATATCATTTGAAGATAATACAAGACTAGAGAAGTTTGTTGTCAAATTGAGAAGAGAGTTGCATTAAATGTGGGTGATACATATACATTGTATTACCTTTTCATTTGGACGTCAAGCTAGGATATCACGGACAAGACTTTTATCACTATTCATAGTTAGCCTACCTGTTTAATCAAACAGTCACATATAATATCATCGCTAATCTCGTCATTCGATGTTGATGGTTGTCACCTGAAAAATAACAGAGTGGCCGGTCATATAGGTGACTGCTCAGTGTGTGTCTTAGAAATATCCGCATGGGATCATGCTGTTTACATTATTTGTGAGATTGCATAATTTGGACTGGACTGATGGACGATATTTGCCCCAGGTCAGACTGTTGTCCAGCAGGAGGGTGTCGGGAGGATAGCTACGAAATCTCATCCCTTTTTCCCTGCATGGACGGTGACCAGAAATAGATAGATGGAATCGCTGATTCCATGTTGCCCATAGACAAAGCTGGAACGGATTGTCATATCAGCAATCGCGGGACAAAAGATGAACAGCTACCCTCATGGAGTGACGCAATGTTGGGGACAACTGATGCCGGGACATTACAAACAGACGTGTCTTTATTGCAGTTGAGACGAGGTATAAGGGTTGCCGAGCTGTGACCTCCCTCTGACCTCAATATACCAAGAGTCATGTCCTATGTAAATGCAAATAAATTAGACAACAATAGCTGTGTTGAAATGTGGTCACGGTGGTCAGACGTCGTGTGGAATTGCTGAATCTGTTGCAACAATAACATGCCCATGGAAACGAAATATATGTGTCATCACACCGTGGTGACATGTTTGTTATTGCTGTCATTGCTCCTTCTCTCATGAAACCAAACATTTTGATCTACAGTCACAACTGAAGCATGATTATCTCGATACATCAAAGTGGCCTCAATTAATTTAAAACAACTTGTCATACAAGTTAGAATCCCTTCTCAGGCCTCTCAGGCACTTTCCTTGACCACGATGATGGCGTGACCTTGTCAGGCCAATATAAAGACACATAACGTAACACAATCTACTCTCACTCGTGGGCAGAAGCCCACTTGGATGCTCCCCACCCTTCTTTCCTTCCATAAAATCTATTGGTCGACAACCCCATAAAACCTGGAATTAAAACGACGCCAGACCGTTTACATCATAGATATGATACAGTCCAGCAGATCTCTGAGCTTTACTTTGACGTTCCCGATTGCCTCCTGGATTCGAGAGTGGGCTGACACCAACCGCCTCCACCCCTGACATATAATGATTTCTTCCTCTGATAGAGTGATAGTCAGTGATGGATTCCTGGATTACTGGAATGTTTCAGCCATGTGTCACACAAATGTTCTTATTTAATACGAAACCTTCCTCTGGTAACACAATTTTTTCCCTTTCCGTTATACATTACTCGTGGTAAATACTAAGCCTGGGGAGGGGGCAGTTATTAGCTAATACCCGTAGCATTGGTCACTCCATCTGGCGAGGAATATAGCATAATCTGGCGACACTGGTCATCAATTTTCCTGTTTTGTGTGTTGGTGGTGATGGGGGGGGGGGGGGGGTTGCGGTTTGCGAACTAAGATTGACAATTACAGGGAGGGAAAATTGGTATGAACAGATAGCAAGAGCTAGGCAGATTTACTACATCAAGTGCATTAATTCTTCGAACTTCTGGACCTTTTTCTCGCCATCTTTATATCTTCAACCACAAAGTATGTAGAAGCTACCGTTGACACATTGACGACACCAAATGGTGACATGTGTGTTATATCTACACTGGAGAGACTATACAGGAGCCTTGGTGCCCGCGGAGTTATTGCAATGTTGTGAGAGAGTGCGTGTTAATAACTTGTCCTCCGATGCCAGAGTTACATAACTTTTATTGCGTCTGTTCATCATATTTCTTTCCGAGATGAATCTCCGCTCTATTTTGTACCATTTCATCATACTGGATCAGAAATTGCAACACAGTTTACAGATCCAAGTAATACAAAATACAAGTAATACACGTAATTAACACTAGATGATACTAAGATACATAGCGTGGATTAAGGTTGAAATCCGGGATTAACCCCGGGTTCTTAGATGGAATATTTGTTTGGGTAACATACAGTTGACAGTTTAAAAGTTTGCAGACGTGAAGAACGCGAAAGGGCTTATTTTTGTACAAACAGTCATTAGTGCATCACCCAGAAGCCTCCACCGTACCAGTTATCATACTTGAATCATCTCAAAATCCCCAAACATTTAATGTATGTACACTGTTTATGTACACAATGTACTGTATCCCCCCTCGAAACGGCATTATTATTATTTGGTGTGAACTGAAATCCAAATTTTGAATATCAGGGGATGAACACTGATAATGTATAGTGTATTAGCTATTATTGCCTAGATCGTTTGGCATATGTTATGTCTGTTTGTCCTGGCTATTTGACAACGATCGCTTATTGATCAAGGTGCATCACGTGAAAGCTATCATAGGGACTTGTTGGCGTCTATATGTTAATCCACATGACTCTATGAATTAATCCGGATTTGAGGCCACTAAGATGTGGCCATTGAGATTGATGTCGAACAACAATTAGTGGCCAGTTGACATGCGATAGAAACATTTGTTTGTCACCAAACTGCAGTGAATGGTCCTAATTTGTACTATGTCTCATTTATGCTATATTCATTTTTATGCTATATTCATTATTTTTTTTTTTCAGAAAGTTTTTCGACAAAAAATAGATCAACACACGGAGAAAATAGTCAGACCCAAATGGTAACCATACATGGTAACCATTTACCATACCCACATGGCAAATGCTTTCTCCACAGAGGATTTTTTTTTTCTACATGGAGCAATTACAGAGAATGCTAAGATACTAGTAAATGTGCAGGAATAAACCATTGTAAATATCGATGGTTTGATGTTTTGCTAAATAACTGATAGGGTACTTGAATGGGAAGGTTTAATGAAGATAAAGACTGAAATAAGCCTGTACTTATTGGATTGCCAAAATATTACACATTACCATACTTTCGAAAATGTATTTTTCCATCAGATAATTTCTTAAGCGCATCAAATTGATAATTTGCAAGAACCGCACAAGAGAAGCAATGTAGTGACTATGCTACATTGCGACTAATTGTGAAATCGAGACAACAACTTATCATCCAGGATGAGCTCACAATCTCAGTTAAAATCTCTTCTCTCTCAACAAGAAGCACAATGTTCCTGGTGTTGAGCATAAATACCCAGTGATCACGTCATATGAGGACGTGTTATTACGTTAGTTGTGTTCTCCGTTGCTCATTAGCATACACGGTGTAAGTGAAAATGTATGGACATACAATCTATCCCCTGGATATTTAGGATACAGGAGATTTGGTCTGACAATCTATTGGCATGGCGTTGCGTCCGTTGCCGTCGTCCACATCTTTATCATTAAAGCTCATTAAAGCAGTTAAATACAATCGAAATTTTGCACAAAAATGCTAAAAAAAAATATTTTGAGAGGAAAGTATGGCTGCCATTTCAGTCGAAAAACGACCCATTTTACTACTGCACTATTTAAGCGTCTTTGGGTGTTGATGATATGGGATAGTCCCCACAAACTGGTTTTTGCAATTTGGAATTTCCCCTTCATGTTTTGTGGCAATTATTTTGAAATGTTGTTTTTTGACAATTGGATTTTCTCTATCTTTAAACTTTACAGTCAAATCTTTCTGAAATTTTGAATCAAAATACTGAGGAACATTGATAGAGAGAGGATATATTATTTTCAAAATGGCGACCATTTTCGTTGAAAAAACCCGCCCCATTTCGGCCAATATTCAAACGTCTTCTCCACCGAGACTGCTTGATGGACACTTCCAAAACTTTGTATGTTGATACTATGGGATAGTCTCCACAGGCTGATTTCTTTAGAATTTTTGCCCTTTTAATATTATATTCTTCGACGAATTTTTTTTCAAAAATGTCAAATATTGAAAATTTGGATGTTTTTGTTATCTACAAAGATTATATTCGATTCTTTCTGAAATTTTGAGCCGAAAAACATGCAGAATACAATAAGAAAGAGGATTTGTTTTTGTTTTTGGGATTTTGCAATATTTTCCAGTTTTGGATTATGCTATATTCAAACCTCTTCTCTTCCAAGACAACTTGATGGAATATTTCGAAACTTTGTATGACAATACTAAGGGATAGTCCACACAAAGTGATTTTGGAATTCTGAATTTCTCTTCCATTTTTTTTCAGCAAAAGAATTCAATTTTGAAAAATTGCCATCTACTCAAAATGGAAATTTTTATGGTTAAATGTTTCTGAAATTCTAAAAATGGTGGCCGAATTTTACAATAAACACCCCGTTTTGGACTTTTCAATTTCCAGACATCTCCTCATATGAGACCGCTTGATGGGATCATTTGAAAATTTGTGTGTTGATATCATGAGATAGTCCCCACAAACTGACTTTAATGACATTAAAATCTCGAAACGGCCATTCAATTGAAGAATTCTTGGACATTGCCAATTTACCATTGTCTGATAACCTATCTTAGCCCTTAGCCTGATTTTTAGATGTACTAGATTATCTGTGTTCATAATTATGCAACTATGAATGGATATAAATATTCTTATTACAACTGGCCAAGACGGAAAATATCGATAACATACCAAAATGTGCTGTGTCATTCCACTTACCATACCCAGCATATGCATATGTCTTCAATGAATGCTAACTAGTTTGTTTGTATTGCAAAACCCACACACATATTCCATGGGAAAAACAAAGTCATTTTCCTTCATTTTTCTTTTGGAGCAAGACTGCCCATGATTGTCAGTTATGTTGCACTGCGAATTTATCTACCTTAAAACAAATTATGATAAATGTTCTGATAACTATAAATATTTATCATCATTAACATGATGACCACATGACTTATATGGCAAATATGGCAACCCATATGGCAAATTACACTGTGCACCAGTTTCAGACTGAACTCTTAAATAGTCAGAACAAATAATCAACCGTTTCTTCATGACCTTGTTCTAAGTTTTCCAACCCCAAATCCATTTTCCCTCCAAGAATCCGTTTGATATCTAAACCACCAACGAAACAACACTATAAATATTAATTAGGCCATGAAGAGATGTTCTCGACACTAATAAAAGGTAAATGAGCACGCTTAGTACGTATCTTTTATCCAGCGAAAACTCATCCGTATTGTGGAACCTTTGACACGCGAGATTACGGTAAAAACGGAAGTTGGTGTCAACGTCTGCTGGCTGAATGCAAGAGGTAATCAATCTTACAGTACCCGGATGAAACCAAGTCCTTGTTACACACAAGAAGAAATGAAACAAGTGAATACAGAGTGCTCAAATATCATATGACCGATGACACAGGAAAAGGGTTTCAAAGGCAGTTCAGTATGATCACCCATTATTTTGAATGATAAAACCATTCTCTCAAATGAAACAATGAAGCTCTGTTTGAAAACGGCTGAATCTTGACATGCTTTTTCCGATAATTGTTGCGAATAATCCTATTTGAATATTGAACTGAAATAAACTGGTTGATGAATAAATGCAAATTCCATATCCGCAGAATCATTGTTTTGTGTAAATGCTCCAAGCAAGACAATATGTTTCTCTCTAAAGATTGACTCATCATAATTTACACCCCAAACCCTGAATCAAAATTTGGTATACTAACTTCGTCGACATGTAAATAGGTACCCAGTTATATACCAGGTAAGATATTTTAATTTTAGCTAATTTGTTTCATTAGATGTGTCGTTTCCTTTTGACTTGTGATTAGGTACTTATGTACTTGTCATATCTATTCCATGGAGTCTGTTTCGGATTTCTAAATTATTTTCATAGGTTGTTGGGCAGTTGTATACTATTTCCATCAGGTGTACAGTAGAAACAACTACATTTAACTGCACTGTCTGCCCCTAACGACGCCAGTGTGTCTTTGATAAACTATCTGGTCGGGCTTTGTTTCTATTGCAAAATGTTGTATTTTAAGTTTGTTATTGGAATGATCAAAATTTGGTTATATTGGTGGTAATAGATTGATTCTTACATGTACATTCGAGTGTCGTTCACATTACTGAAAGAGAGCCAGCATGATCCTACTCATTAACAATATCATCTTCAAATCGTTTGTCACCGTTTATAATCTTTAACACGAAACATGTGAAGCCAACATTGCAAATCTAAGAAGGTAAAATTAACTAAATAACTCCCTACACACCATCTAGAGTTCGCGTTATAACTCGAATATTGAAAAAATTTCAGCTCAGTATCGTGTTGTCGAAACATAAGCAATGTTTTTTACGCAAATGTTCATTAAGCTATCTTATCTTGTCTAAAATCTCTTTAAATTGTGTATGTCACTATTCAAATTAATGAAAATTATTAAATTATGACAGGCAATACTTTATAATTATTACCGGCGATGTTCCGTGATTAGGACAGGCAATTTTCTTCCTAATTTTCAAATGAAACATGTTTGAAACATCTGATTCATAGGCATGGAGTCTCAAGGTCATATCCTAGTCAAAGCACAGAAGACCACAGTTTGTAGCCCTTGTATATGGTCTCCATCGCATACCATAAGAGCTGCCATGAAATATCTCAAAAGTGTGAATAATTTCTGTCCACAGATGGCACCAACTTTGAAGATATGGTATTAGCAAAAATTTGTAATTACATGCTGCACGTTTATTAAACACAGTCGAACATAGTTCAGGAGAGGATTCAACTTTCAACGTTATTAAGCAAGTAACATTGTCATGTCTGGTGTTTATTGGCTGTATTATGTAATTCCTGCTTCTCTTTGACACCCGCAGTCCTGAAAACACTACATTTTTGTGTCAATTGTGTGCTTGTTTCTTTCTACATGTACAATGAATGAGTTGTGATGTGTTCCAGAATAAAAATAATTATCTTCGACTGCTGTGCATCATAGTCACTTCGTATTTGACACGTTAATAATAATGCCTATTGTGTGGGATAAATTGTTTCCTTACACTTGATTATATTGAGAAAGTTCCACAAAGGATATCATTTAAAAGGAGTCCAAAAGGGGATTTTTGTTGTCAAAATGAGAAGATAATTTTATCTGTAGCTAATATTACCTGTTCACTTTGACACCGCACTAGGATAACACAAACAAGACTGAACATTCTAGGGTGATTTAAAATTCGCATACAATGCCATCGTTTATTTATGTTTGCATCAATGTTCTTTACCATTAATCTATGAATTTCTACTCATTGAAATTTCAAAACTTCTGGTTCGTGAGGTCATGTTTTCTTGATTTACCATAGATTCATGCCATTCAGATTTCATCGAAGATTTTGTAGCTTGAATCATATAACAGAGAATAGGACATTCATACATGTATTTGTTCGTCATAGAGCTCAACCGAAGTATATTCATTTCATACCAGTGAGCTGATGCCCTAAAACAATGTTTTAATGTTATCTATATATGGATGCGATAATTTTTCCGGAATGTAGAGAAAATATGACGTCCAAAAGCTTGATGAAACACTCCCCAGGAGATCGGTAGCCATGGTGACATGACTTGTTACCATATGAGACTAGTCTTTGGCCCGATCGGTCCAAAGCGTGGCGATGGGGGAAGTAACCTTTCGAACCTAATCCAGCCATAACCATTGACATGGAGATATGAAGTCGCTCCATTCCCTCACAGGTCAGTGGGGTTATGTGGACGCTGTCCCTGGAGGTGACGCTGGTTTACATGGATAGCTAAGGGATTGTGAGCTGGGAATTATCTGGGCCGGGGATTATTACCCGTCACAATGACTGGACGGACCCTTCTTTTGCCACCCTTAGTCATGAATGACCATTCCCAACCCTTCGAAAAAAGTATATAGGAAAGTCTCGTCATTGGAATGTGATGGAGCTTGGCACCAGAAACATAGTCAATTGCTCAGTGTGTCCCATGGAAATATTCACATGAGATCGTGTGGTCTTCATTTAATGTGAGCTTGCATAATTTGGAACTGACTATTGGACGATATTTGCCCTGGGGTCAGATCGTTTTCCGCAGGTATAGCTCGTTCCTTATTTCTCTATTCTCATTTTTTATCCTGAACGGACGGTGTCAAGAAATGGAGATATGCGTTCATTTTCTCTCCCTCTCATTTCAGACACAATTGATTGACTGTATTTCTGTGTAGGTGGAATCGTCCATTGGGCAAAGGTGAAATGGTACAATATCAGCAATCGCTGCACAACAAACGGGGGAAGCTACCCCCATGGACTGACACAATATCGAAGACAACTACAGTAATGTCGATACATTACAAACAGACGTGTCTATATTGCAGTGGAGACGAGGTATAAGGGTTGCACAGCTGTGAGCTCCTTATGACCTCAATACACCAAGAGCCGCGTCTTATGTAAATGCAAATGAATTATGCTCCGCTGAAATGTGGTCAGGGTGGTCAGACGTCAAGTGGAATTTCTGAATCAGTTTCAACAATAACATGCCCATGGACACGAAATATATGTGTCATTACACTGTGGTGACATGTTTGGTATTGCTTCCTTTGCTTCGATAATAAATTCTAAGAATAATACACATACAAGACACAATAGTTGTGAGATATCTCGACATTCCATGAAAACAGAAGAGCAAAACTTCCCATTCTATTCATTTCTTGAAATTGGAGTATATAATGTCATAAAACTGTAGAATGATGCATTTGTTAATTTACATTTGAAACTGATATAGATTCCTTCATGAAATGAAACACTTTGATCTACAGTTACAACCGAAACATATCTCAATGCATCAAGTTGGCCACAATTACTAGAAAACAATGGATCAGATGTAATACATATTAGAATCTATTCTGTTTTTTTAACCCCTTTTTCCGATCATGGCGCGAACTTCTCAGGTCAATAATCTATCACCATAATCTATCATCACCCGTGGTCGGAAAAGAGCTGGCGCAGATTTGCAGGTTCAAGTGCAATAATTCTTCAAACTGCTGGACATTTTCCTCGCCAACTTTATTCCTGTTTAGCAACAAAGTATGGAGGATTTACCGGTGACACTTGTGACATCTGTGTTATATCTACACAGGAGGAACTAAACAGGAGCGGTTATGTGCCTGGAATTATCGCAGTGTTAGGACTGACTGTTCGCTAAGGCCAAGGTTTATGCCGAGGTTTATGTACTTTTTTTTCGCATAAAAAGTGTGCTTATACCATATTTTTTATCTGGAACAGTCAAAATACATATTTATTGAAAGTCTATTGGACCTACGATGGCTGATTTAGGATACCTCGAAAAAATAATCTGCAGTCATTTCGAGAAAATTATTTACGACAGTAAAGAATATTGTTTTTCATCTCGTCATTTCGAGGTAATTTTCTCTTTATTTCAAGAATAATTATGTCGTTATTTCGA
Organism: Terebella lapidaria; assembly: GCA_949152475.1. Lineage (NCBI taxonomy): Eukaryota > Metazoa > Annelida > Polychaeta > Terebellida > Terebellidae > Terebella > Terebella lapidaria. The sequence goes on along the minus strand of OX424564.1, from coordinate 32,771,599 downwards.
GATAGTTAAGTCATTTTTCGAGATAAGTACTGACTAATTGTGAAAACGAAGCAACTATCTAATATCCCAGATGGGCTTTTAATCAGAATTAAATTCCTTTCTTGGTCAGCAAAAAGCAATTTGTCTGATATTTAGCATAAATTCACAGTTATTCACGGCATATATAGGATATGTTATCAAATTAGTGGTGTTTCACGTTGCTCATTAGCATACGATTCGTAAGTGATTGATATTTATTTCTTGCACAAACCCACTTCAACTGAACAAATGACAAAAATGTCTGGGCACTGAATATGTCCCGAGTATTTCTTCGAAGGCCAGAAATTATATACATTGAAGTATATAATGTCAAAGAACTGTAGAGTGATACGTTTATTAATTTACATTTGAAACCGATATAGATTCCTTCATGAAAAGAAGGATCTACAGTTACAACAGAAACATAACTCAGTGCATCAAATTGGCGACAATTACTAGAAAACAGTCATACATATTAGAATCTCGTCTGCTTCTTTTTTCTTAACCGATTTTTTCCGATGATGGCGCGAACTTCTAAGGTCAATGTAAAGACGAAAAACGCACCATAATCTATCCTCCCCCATGGTCGGGCAATCACTGGACACCACTCTCTTCCCGCCCAAACAACTCATTGGTCGGTGACCTCGTTGTCCAGAATTAAAATACCGCCAGACCTGATATAATACAGTCCATCAGACTCTGAGCTCTACTTTGACTTTCCCGATCGCCTCCTGGATTCGGGATAGAGCTGAAATAAACCAACATGGTAGCCATCCCCAAAATATAATCAACTGAATCCAGGAAGATAGTTTGCCCAGTGATGGATTCCCAGATTACTGGAATATGTCGGCCATGTGGTAATGTTATATATTAGCCTGGCCACGGGGACAGTTTTCAACCAACACTCGTAGCACTGGTCACTACATCTGGCTAGCAAGATAGCATAATCTGGCGACATTGGCCACCAATCTTTCATTTTCATGGGATTGGGGGCATGACACAAAGATTGTCAATTACACTCATGGAAAACTAGCATAAACAGATAAAAAGAGCTGGCGCAGATTTGCAGGTTCACTTGCAATAATTCTTCAAACTGCTGGACATTTTCCTCGCCAACTTTATTTCTGTTTAACAACAAGGTATGGATAATTTACCGGTGACACTTGTGACATCTGTGTTATATCTACACTGGAGGAACTAAACAGGAGCGGTTATGTCCCTGGAATTATCGCAGTGTTAGGACTGACTGCTCGCTAAGGCCAAGGTTTATGTACTTTTCTTCGCATAAAAAGTGTCCTTGTACCATATTTTTTATCTGGAACTAATAAAAATACATATTTATTGAAAGTCTATTGGACGTACGATGGCTGATTTAGGATACCCGAAAAAATAATTCGCAGTCATTTCGAGAAAATTATTTACGACAGTAAAGAATATCGTTTTTTATCTCGTCGTTTCGAGTTAATTTTCTCGTTATTTCAAGATAATTATGTCGTTATTTCGAGATAGTTAAGTCATTTTTTCGAGATAAGTACTGACTAATTGTGAAAAAGATACAACAACCTATTATCCCAGATGGGCTTTTAATCAGAATTAAAATCCTTTTTCGGTCAGCAAAAAGCATGTAGCAATTGTAGCAATTTTCAGCTGTATTGAGAGAAATATTGGACATGAATTCAAGATTTTAATTGTTTAAAATGTGTACCTCAAAATCATTGTTATTAAATTGTTTAGTTAGGTGTGTGCATAATTAACGCCGGTGTTACGCCCCGTGTGAACCAACGTCACAAATTACATAGAGTAGATGCCCCTCACGAAATCTCTTCTTGCAATGTACCACAATATCTCAGATTATCAATAATAACCTCCTTCTTATCAAGAATGCATCACGGTACTGTTTTCACTTCCAAAAAAAACCTCTGGAACTTGAAGTGGACTGCTCATAAACTGGTAGGTCAGTGTTTGCCATATGCGAGATGGATAAAATAATTCACCTCTTGTACGATAAATCAGTCATTTTGTCGTACCTTTAACCAACCCCCTACTACGTCGGTTACTTGCGGATATCATGATTTGGAAAAGATTGATTAAGGGCCGCAGCTTCCGGTCACGTGATACCTTTTCATTACTTTGAATTAAAACGAACATCTTAACATTGTCCGTGAGGGCTCAACCACCATGACACACGTAATCATAGCGGGTGGATTAAGGTTGTAACCCAGGCTCTTACAAGGGTTATTTGTCTGGTTGCCCTAAGATATGGCTTGGATCGACAGTTTTGCGGTAGATGCCGTGGATTTCCTTCCTCTGCAGAGCTTATAAATATGGAGGATTACTTTTGTATACATTCCATGTAATAATACGATACCTGAGAGCCTGGACTGTCCAAGTGATCATTTTAATATCAATTATTTCATAGTCTCTGAAAGAAAACGCATTTCAATGTTCATAAAAGTTCTACATGCTATTCATTAATCTGTTTAGAATTTCCCAAATGTCTAATCACCACAATATCATGTGTAGGCTATAGTTATGAGAGTACGGTCATGTGTTAGACTCACTTTCAACCCTAATTGAACATATTTTGACGCTTAATGGAGGTTAGGAGTATTATTTTGTCATGAAATATTTGATAGTCTTTTTGCAACAAGCATCATTTTAAGGATTGATATTGTTTCATTTCGTTTGTTCAAATTTGTGTGGTAGATGTTTGGTATACTGTTTGCGATAGAAATGTTTGCACACATGACATTTTACAATCACAGCGATGGTTTCTGAGTAGTACTGATCATCCGGACTTGGGGGTTAGTGGGCATCGTATTAATTTTTCAGTGCTTGAGGAGTTAAACCCCACTCGAGAGACGTACATAAATACATGTATTAGTATAGTAGATTACAGTACTTAGGAAGTCTCTTTTGAATGCACTTTACTCGACTCAATCAATTGATCCTGAATGAATGCCGCTAAAGTGACAAAGAAAACATCGTTCTAACCGAGATTGAATATCGAACGCAATACAGACACAAGAATTAGTGATCAGTTGACATGCGATAGAAACATTTACCTATGACCAAATTGCAGGGAATGGTTCTCGATCGCACTATGTCTTTATAATGTAGACGGGCTGACTAATTAACAGGGTAAATTTTGTTGAATTGATAACTGTGGATCTGCTTATGTGGATATGTATGTCACAAATTTGGGCTTTATTTACTCCAGGTACTAGGCAGGGGTTAGTATTGATTCTGGTATTGATTATTGGCTTTCTATTGGTACGTTGTACAGGTGTTTATGTTTACGTTTTACACCAGTGAGTCTGGTCACTGTTTTCAGTTGTTCACTGAAGTGTGTCGATGTGACACCAGTATTCTCATGAGTTTTGTTCACGGGGTAAAATGTATATAAAATACCTGCAGTTGCAGAAAAGTTTTGAGAGTCGCAATGCACAAAAAGGTGCGTCTATAGGAGTGGTCACAGTTGTGTATATATAGACCGGTAAAATGTTTCACAGACATGGGAGAAACAAGTTGCAACAGAATTGTATGATACAAGTGCTGGGAGTAGCGGGCGGTCAAGTGTGCCGTGAGCCGCATATATATATTGTACGGATAATTACACAATAGGAGAATATATACAGTATAAGCTGTGAATTGGGAGAATATATTACATAGAGTGGAGCGTCATTGACGGAATATCTGTGAGTACGATCATATATTGTGAATGGTCTATTTTGTAAACGGTAAGCGGCAATGTATAGCTGTAAATATATTGGTTATTAAACCATTGTTATATTTTGTTGTACACGTAGCGAGTGTCTGTATCCAGTCAAGTGTCGAGTGTCAGACGAGGGTCCGTGTCTGTATCCAGTCAAGTGTCGAGTGTCAGACGAGTGTCCGTGTCGAGTCCAATTGTTGACGAGTGTCAAGTCAGACGTGGAAGTGAGCGTCAAGAGTCCGTTCGGGAGTCGACTGTCGAGTCAGTCCAGTGTCGTCAGTACAGTCTGGTCATCACGTCCTGGGAGTCCTGTCACATTCGCGTTGGGCAAGCCAAGTCATCAGCTATCTTCGCGGGATTACTGTGTCAGGGTCCGGCTGTCGCAAACGTCGGGCGATAGAGAATCAGCGCTCCGACAGTCCGTAACACCACCGGGCGACAAGCATCGCTAGAGTCGTCGTGGGACATCGTCGTAGAAAAGTGTAGAGGAATCAGCAAACTTCAAGATCTGTGTGAGTGTGTGCGTGTGTGTGTGTGTGTGTCATATTTGTATATACTGGGATTATTGACTATAACTTGTAACATATATATATATATACATTGTAAGCGTGTATTTGGTATCAATATATTATTTTCCAAGCATTATACTGGTGTTTTCCTTGGGTCTTCACACATTTATCCATACCCGAAATACAGTTCCTACTGGTAATTGTGACAATGTACCTCACCGGGGTGAGCTTTCATGTGATATCAAATATTTCGGTTCTATATCTGGTAGTACCGATCATCCGGACTTGGAGGTTAGTGGACATCGTATGAAGTAGATCAACTATTTTCTCGCCTAGGAAACACCCATTCTATAGTGAAAGTTGTACAATGAACATGGATGACCTGTGTGTCTATCCATTGACTATTTGGTCGGGCATTGTTTGTATTCTAAAATGGTGTACATTACGTTTGCTATTGTCATCATCACAATCTAGTTTTATTGTTGGTAATAGGTTGATACTTACATTTGTACAATGCACAGGAAATTTGTTTGGTCTGGAATACAAGATTATACATTCATATATGAGCTCAGAATATAGATTCATCGATAGATTCTGTTCAATATCTCTGTTTTTGAAAGAGTTAACCTTTAGGACATGCAGGACTGAATTGAGACTGCAGAGTGTATTGCCATCATATTACAAATTGTCCGCTCACGAAAAAATCTCCGCCAGACAGTGTCTCAGCCTTCGAAGGAATTACGACGTTGTCAAATAGACACTGCAAGAACATCACATGAGAAATAATGTACCGACTATGATAAGTACTGACTAACTGTGAAAACGATGCAACACTCTATCATCCCAGATGGGCTTTTAATCAGACTTAAAATCCTTTTTCGGTCAGCAAAAAACAATTTGTCTGGTATTTAGCATAATTTCACAGTTATTCACGCCATATAAAGGACATGTTATCAAATTAGCGGTGTTTCACGTTGCTCATTAGCATACGAATCGAAAGTGATTGATATTTAATTCTGGCACAAATCCCCTTCAACTGAACGAATGACAAAAATGTCTGGGCACTGAATATGTCCCCATGATTTCATGGCAAAAACATTATGTGGGTCAAATATACAAGTACCGGATCTTTGATCCATTATTCATAACTTCTAATATTTGTGTATAATTCGACAATGTAAAAAAATCATTTCATTAAATTTTTCAAAGTTTTAATATTCAAATATCCTTTGATTGTCTGTATTTCTTAGTTATGTTTAATCATGTCTACAATTGGTCGAATGCAAGAGTAAGTCTTTTTCATTTACAACACCGTGAATACAATCTGAATATTATTTTTTCGAAGGACGAAAATTCATTTGATAATACTTCATCAAGATATTGTGACTTGAATTGTATGAAAGACCCAGAATGCATGCTCAAATGTAGAACATCCATACTATGTTTGTTACGAATCTCGATTCAAATATTATCGCAGTGTTGTATTTTACATTTGCTATTGGCATCACCAAGATTTAGCTGTATTGGTGGTAATAGATTGATAGTTGCATTTATACCATAGAGTTGATGGCCTTGGAACAAAGAAATATCGATGAGTGGATGTGATAGTTTTGCAGGCTGTGAGAAAATCTGACGTGGGAAACCTTCCTTGATGAAATCCATATCCATGGTGACTTGAGTAATTGCCATATAAGACCAACCTTTACCTGTTTCGGGTCAGAAATGCTTATAATAGATGGGGAACTTGAATCTATTCCATGGGGGAAGTAACTTTTTCTAACCTAACCCAGCCGTAACCATTGGCATGGAGATATAAAGTCGCCCAATCAGAGGTCAGCGGGGTTCTGTGGGCGCTCTTCCTGGAGTTGCCATGAATATTCAAGTGACATTGTGCTCGGGATAATCTGGGCCATGGAATATTGCCAGTCACGATGCTGGACATACCATTCTTTTGCCACTTTTAGTCATGAATGACCACCCTCACCCGCTTTGAAAAAAATTTATACAGGAGAACTCCAGCCTGCGGTCACTCCAGAAATGTGGTCAACCCATGCAATGTGGTCAGATGCATTGGTCCCGAATGTCAGCATAGACATTTACATGTTAAGGTTACTCCTATAATGTGGCCACTCCCCTTATCCACAATGCGGTCAGTGTGTCTGGTCCCAAAAGCCTATAAAATCACACAATACGGCCACCAAGCAGCCAACGTCCCCCCCCCCCCCCCCAACTCACTGATGCGGTCAATTGAACATTAGCCTCATGCGGCCAGCCGGTCAGCCGTCTGCATGTCTTCATTCACGATGCGGTCAGCTGAACATTAGCATTAGCCAAGACCAGCAGGCCGACCGGCTCTCTGTGTGTCACTTCTTCACACCTCTCTTCCCTTGGCTTACACAAACGTTGATAAACACACACAAGTAGATTTGTCAGCGGAGATATTGCCTCACATATCTGTTTAATCATGTGGAAAGAATGTATAAATACCCCACATTTTTCTGTTAGATATCATTCACTCAATCACACTGTTTTGAATAAATCTACAAATCTATCTATCGACATGGCCTTGAAAAAAAGAGTTGATCTATCGCTCAAGCAAAAAGTTGAACTTCTGAAGAAAAGTGACGGCAAAAGTAGCCGACAGCTCGCCCAATGACGAGCCATCACCAGAGCCTGAGTGTTTGATTAAAGACATGTCCGAAGCTCACAAGTGGGCCATTCAACTCAAGATGTTCGTAGCTATTCATGGCCATGACAACCTCTACAGTTCTGCCGTCAACACAGAATCTGAGGCACAAGACCTCGAACTCGCATCATGTTCTAAACGCCGCCAAACAACAATCGCATCTTTCTTCAAAAAGTGACATTCAGTTGTTCTAAATATTTTGGGAGTAAACTGTATGCCTTTTAAGTATTTGTGTTTCAAATATTACATTTATGATGTAACTTGGTTCAATAAAATGCTATTCACATATAAACTACATGTACATGTTTTATCTAACTCATACACATGTACAAATTGTATAATATATGTTGAGTTTCGCTTGACTTAACATCAGATAAACAATATGGCCAGTGCAAAATATGGCTGGAGTCCTTTAATGTGGCCACTCCTATAATGTGGCCAAAATCACTGGTCCGATGGGTGACCACATTACTGGAGTTCTACTGTATACCACTGGATATATAATGTATATCATCCAATGCGTTCCGTCATTGGAAATATAATGTGGCTTGCCACCAAAAAGAACAATTTTTTCTACACAATGAGTGGCCAGTCATTTAGGTGATTGCTCAGTGTGTATAATTCCACGTGGGTCTTCCTTTAATGTGAGCTTGCATAAATATGTGCCGGACTGATGGACAATATTTGCCCTAGGGTCAAGTATCGTCAATTGTAGTCTCTCTTCTCAATTCTGCCTGGACGGACGGTACCCAGAAATGGAGAGATGTGTTCCCTTTCCCTTCCTCACTTAATGCAGCAGTAGTTGACTTTAGTTATGCATAGGAAAGGTTGGAGGTAGAATGATCCAGGCAAAGGTGGAACGGGATATCATATCTGATTCAGCAATCACAAGACAACAAAAGATGGGCAACTACCCTCATGGAGTGATGCAATATCTGGGACAACTAATGCCGGTACATTACAAATGGACGCCTCGATATTGCAGTAGAAATGAGGTATAAAGGGTTGCACAGCTGTGAGATCCCTCTGACCTCAATATACCGAGAGCCATGTCAAATGTAAATGCAAAATAAATTAGGTAACAATGGCTCTGTTGGAATGTGGTCACGGTGGTCAGACGTTATGTGAGTTTATGAATCTATTGCAACAATAACATTCCTATGGAAACAAAATATATGTCTCATTGCACTGTGGTGACATGTTTGGTATTGCTTCCATTGCTCCCTGACGATAAATTCTGAAAAAAATCCACACAAACCGTTGTGAGATATCACGGCATTCCTTGAAAACAGGGGAACAATTTTCCATTGTATTTATCGCTTAAAATAGAAGTTTTTAATTCCATAAAACAGATACAGTTAATAATTTACTTTAGTACATTCGGAACTGATATAGATTCCTTCATGAAAGAAAGCATTTTGCTCCACAATCACAACCAAAACATAATTTTGGCCACAATCACCAGAAAACAATGGATCAGATGTCATACATGTTATACTCCCTTCTATTTCATTTTCCTTAACCCCTTTCTCCGATGATGACTTGAACTTGTCAGGGCAATGTAAAGACACAAAACGCACCACAATCTACCCTCACCCCTGATCTGACACTCATTAGACCCCTTCTCTTATCCTTACAAAAACCCGTTGGTCGACGACCTTAATTCCAAAATTAAAATGATCCCGGAAACTTTACATCACCGATATGGTACAGTCACGCAGATTCTAGGCTTTACTTTGTATTTCTGATCGCTTCCTCGGCTCGGGACAGAAGTGAAGTACACCAAGATCGAAACCCTCATCCCGAAAATATAATATCTGCAGGATGTTCACCCAGTGATGGATTCTCAGCTAACTGGAATATTTCAGTCGTGTGGTAATGTTATATATTAGCCTGTCCAAGGGGGAAGAATTATTAACTCACACCCTTAGCATTGGTCACTACATCTGGCAAGGTAGATAGCATAATTTGGCGACATTGGCCATCGATCTTCCAGTTTCGTGGGGTGGGAGGGGGGGGGTCTGCCGTCACAAATATTGTCAATTACAGGCACGGGGAATTGGTATTGAACAGATAGCAAGAGATTTACTGGTTCAAGTGGACTAATTCTTCGAACTGCTGGGTCTTTCACCACTAACTTTTTTCTGTCCAACAGCACGGAGGAGTTATCGGTGGAAATTTGAATGCACCCAGTTTGTGACATCTGTATTATATCTACACTGGGAAGGCTAAACAGAAGCCGTGATGCCCATGGAATTATCGCAATGTTCGGACCGACTGCTTGTTATTAACTTGCCCTCTGGGTGGTAGAGATTTTTTTAAGTTACAAAGATTTTATCTATGTTTTTTTCCGTTCATCACATTTTCTTTCTGAGGTATATTTCCGGTCCTTTTTGTGTCATTCCATCCTAGGTCAGAAGTCACAAAATAGTTCGTAGATCATACAATACCAAATACACAAAGACATACGGAAGTACCATAATTTAAGGATAAACCAATAATAAACATATTTATGATATACAAACTAAACAAACATCCTATATGTTCATTTTATACTCATTTTATAATGATACGAGAAGCAAACTATAACTTTTGCGCCATGGATGAAATATTTGCCAAGTGGAGAAAGTATTCAATTCACTTAGAAAACAATCTATTCCATGTATGAATTTTGTCATTCCCCTAACCAACTACTACGTCACGACTGCGGTGAGATTGATCATGGGCTGCAGCATCCGGTCACATGGTCTCTTCATCACTGTGAATTTGAACGAACATCTTAGCAATGTCTACGAGGGTTCCAAACCATGGCACGCGTAATCATAGTGTGTGGATTAAGGTTGACATCCTGATTAACCCTGGGTTCCTACAAGGGATAATTGTTTGGCTACCCTGAGGTATGTTTTTCTATCCTCTTTCCACCCCCCTTCATCTGCAGACATTATGAATATGGGGTATAATTTTTTTGCATATTCCAAGCAGTAATAACGCGTCATTAGGAATATACACATTTTAATATCCCTTTTCTACGCTACGTGTTCTTGTGTAAATTTTTATCAATTTGAAAGAATGCTCCAAATGTTTAATCATTTCATCATGAAGTATACAATTGTGCAATTATGTCATGTTTAGTCTAAATTTCAACTTTACTTGTGTGCTAGATGTAGGCCAACCTATTTACAAAAAATGTTTCCACTTCTAACACACCTTGTTTAATATGTTATTTATAACATGTTATAGAATGTGTAATATCTGACATTTGTGATGATGTTCTTCAATACACTGAGCTATATTCTCTCCTTAAGTGAAAAAAAATTATTTGTCGGTAGGAATTTAAATCAAACTTTTGCATATCAAGCGTATCAAGCACACGGGTGCATTCACCAGCTGTTGTTGCATGTCTGTTTTGATGAAGGTGAATTTATAGTCAATATATCTTCAGTCAGAAGTTGTATTTTGATTGACGATTTTAAAACTGTGAGTTCTATACTTCTCCCACTTCTTTCCTTTCACTTCACGACAGAAATGTTTTGTCGTGGAGTTTCTTTAAAATTCAGCATTCGAAAATACTGTGAATGACTTGTTGAGTAGTGAATGTCTATTATTTAGGAAGCCTCCTTTGATATCATTCCGTACGACTCTATGAATTAATCTGGAATTAATGCCGCTGAGCTGACAGAGAAAATGTCGTTTCAACTGAGATTGAATATTCAACTCAACAGAGACTCTGTTCATTACTTTCAACCATTAATGGCCAGTTGACATGCGATAGAAACATTTGCATGTGACCAGACTGCGGGGAATGGTCCTCCTTTGCACTATGTTTTCATCATGTAGACGGGCTGAACTAATTAAAGGGGTAAGTTTTGTTGATGTTATTGTCTGCATAACTGTGGAACTGCTTATGTTGATATGTAGCTGACAATGGAGTATGTGGGATTCATGCTATCAAATTGTTCAGTTATAATAGTACAGTGAATTTAACCACTCATAACGGGAATTCGTGAAACTATATCAAGTACTAGTAGATATTTGTCACCGCTGGTGAACTGTGTATGAGGTCCATTGAAATTGTTAGAAATCAAGGACACATAGAAAACAATTGTCAACCATTATATCACTTCCAATATTGATTCGGCTATAAGTTCTATTAAATAACCAATACATAACTCAAAATGGAAGGTTTTTGGAGATGGTAAACTGAATTGAGATTACAAAGTGTATTGCTTTCATATCACACATGATATTACACTGACAAAAAGGCGTTTTTTCCCTTGAAGAAATTAGGACGTTGACACTTCGCGAGAAGCTCATGAGAGAAGTAATGTAACGACTGTGCTGAGTGCCAACTAATTGTGAAAACCGGACAACAATTCATTCTCCCAGATGGGCTTTTAATCACAATCAAAATAACTTTTCTGTCGGTAACAAAGAGCAATTTGCCTTATGTTTAGCATAATTTCACAGTTATTTACGTCATGTAAAGGAGATGTTATTACGGTACCAAATTGCTCATTAGCATACAAATTGTGAGTGACGGATACCCACTTCCACAGGGCCCCTAGGTGGAGTCACCAGTGAGTGAACTTTTTTTCGCATTGCCTTACGAACTTTTCCCATTCCTTCACAATAACTTCGCGTTCATGCACGATTTTGTAACAAATATGGGCACCTGTGGGGACACATCAGTGAGTGAATTTTCTTCCCACGTCCCTCCACTCGTTCACGTTCGCCACCAACTTTTCGCATTCCCTCACAATAGTCTTAATTGTCCTGACGCCCTTGAAAAGGTCTAGCTACAAGATCGCATGGCAACGCAAAGCTATCACGAGGTAGCGAGAAATTATTGCATGGTAACGCTAGTTTTTTTCACTCAATGGTGTGTCTCTTACTGGACCATTGACAAGACTGTTTTAACGCAAAATATATTTGTTGAAAATATGCGTACCTGAAAAAAAAAACACCACCTTTTCTGATCCTTATTCTTTGCATTGTCACACACTTACATTCCGAAAAATAATGCGACATTTCATCTATCCTTCTATATGGCTGGAATGTATTGATTGCAAATTATATGTTATCTACTGCAAATACCCCGATAATACAAAGCAAATAGACGTGGAATCAATACCCAGTATTAAGTATTCCGAGCAAACAAAACAGGGTCCGTTATCCAATCTCATAGTCCGGGGACATAAAGTCATATCAGGCATACGAAGTGAGAGAAAACAAAAATGACAGGGAAACTCATGAACCCCCAAAAATGGCCATTAGGAGGTGAAATCAGAACATTCCTGTCCCACACGTGGCACCGAAACTTCATATTTCCAGCGACAAAAAAACTTGTAGCTAGATCTATTTACCACAGTGAAACATACCAATGACAGAGTTGAACTCAAGTTATCCAGCCCTTTAACACACACATTCCTGACAACACAAGAAGTTTGTGACAATTGTGTGCTTATTTCATTCTGCAATGAACAAGTTGTGATGTGTTCCAGAATGAAAAAAATAATAACTGCTTTTCATTCCCGTGAATGATATTCACTTGATATTTGACACGTTTATAATGATGCCTATTGTGTGGATTAAATTGCTCTTTCATAGTTAATTATATTGAGACAGTTCCACAAAGGACATCATTTGAAGAGAATCCGAAACTGGAGATCAAAAATGAGAAGGAAATTGTATCCGGGGCTAATATTAACTTTTCCTTTTGACACCACACTAGGATATCACGAACAAGATTTATCATTCTCTAAATGTGTAATTCACCAGCCGTATATAATGCTACTACCACTGTTAATTAAGTTTGAATTAATGCTGTTCAACAATATAATTAAAGTTACTACCTTCGAATGTATGCAATATGTTCTTAAAAACTAAACTATTGTGCAACACATCTAATGCAAGATAACAAAAGGTGTGCTCAATGATTTTGACCCTAACAATTATCCGAGTTATCTTTTCATCCGTTTTAATACACATTTTGTACCGGTTTTGTATATAAACAATCGAAAATGTAAACAAATGCCCCCCAAAAGGTCCACATCGAGTACATTTTCAAGTTCGTATGTGCATATATAGTGTAGTGATGAGAAAATAATCAGTGATATACCATGACGTACGTGAAATTGTCAGTCCATCTTGCACTCCTATGCTTTGTTTACATCTGCGTGTGATGGATACAGTTCCTGTATTTACGCGAGAACCGCCTGTTCAAATGAGCAAAATTTCCCAGAGGACTGGTTATAGTCATTTTGATATGAGTATGTCTCATTCAGTTAATTTAGCATGTTTAATATGAAATATAGTTTTAAGAAAGTATTGACTGGTTTCGAAGGCAGTTGCTTTAAAAACTATTGGTCTTCTTGATTTAGAACAAAGTGCAGTGCATTGTAGTTTTCTACAATGTGTAGAAAGTCAAGACATAATAGTGCATCAATATTTTGTGGCTTGCTATGAAAGACCCGAACTCAGCCTCAAATATCGCAACATTGTAATTGGTGACGATGCTTCGGCTAAAAATATGTGGCCGGTTTTTGTTTGTTCCAAACATGTGGTACTTAAGGTTCACTTTTGTCATCATCAATATCTAGTTGTTTTCGTGGTAATATGGTGTACATACATCAAGATTTTGAGCATGACCTTAGATCAGACAAGCTACAGAATACTAGGAATGGAAAGTGTCTTGCCTATTAATGTCTTGCCTATTATTCCCCAGTGCTCGAGTCTTCATTCCAGGTTTTTTTTATGCGCATATGCCTATATCCTATTCTAAGTGCGATTCTAATATATGATTCTATTACATCAGCGTTATATCAGCGCGTGCAAAAAATCACATCCTGGGCAAACAGAGTGACAATATTTGCGACCCCCGCTGTACCACACAAACATCCCTGACATGAGACATTGTGAACTACAGTTCACAGCATAGTTCATAATGGCGAAATTAGTGCGGTTTTAGTATATCCGGGCCCGGGGCCCGGACAATGACACAAAGTTGACAAACTGCAAGCGATGACGTTTGCAACATTTTGTTAAATGCAAAATGTTTCCTCATATTAAAGTTGCCTCGAATGATTTTTCGTTGTTTGATGTCATTGTTTATGTACATCGAAATGTTAATGGATGCTTTGATGGCAAAACGCATCGAGGTAGAATTTACACCTTTTACTTACCCTTGCCGACCCCTCCACAATAATTTCCATTGAAAATGTTCAATCTATATAAGAAATATACTGTTTGAGAAAGATAACTTGTTCAGTTTTGGTAAGTATAGTATGCATCTGATCTTGTTGTTTAGTATTGGTGAATATAAATTGCAGTGACACAAAATTTCGAATGACCTGACGATCTGCCACAGCCTACAGAATACTGACAATTAATCCTGACAAAAATGATACACAATGATTTCCCGCCCAGTTTCATTAATCAGTATTCAATCATGACAAGAACATGCTATGCACGTCATTTTATACAACAGGTTTGCGAATTAATTGCACCGTTTTCTTTGTTTGTTTATTTTTGCGGCGCTCCATAATTTTTCTGTTGTTCAACTGTTAAGTGACTTGAGAGATTGAACTTCCGCAGCATGACGACTGCTTGGAAGGAAGAAAACGACAAAAACGGGTATTGGGGAGTATGCTCGAAAGAACGAGATTAGCACAGCATGGTGATTAATAAAATATCGCCACATATGTCCACAGGTAGAACCCAACATATAAAAAATACATTTTAAGAAGAAAATTTATTTCCTTTTCAGTCACTGCATTAGCATATTAATTTTATGAGATGATTGATGAAACTCGACAGATACTCGACAGCTATTGTTTTCATGTGTTATGTCATCTTTGTCAGATGTGTTGGAAAAATCCGGAAAGAGTTTATAGTATTTGGTGAATTACATGGTTTCTGTCCCCGATGGCGCCAGCAAGGATCGTACCACAATATTTGTAATACGATCCTTGGTGCCAATATAATTGTGGATATGAATTTCTTGTTCTATTTTGTTTCTATTACGAAATATTTCATTTAGTTATTTTTGTTGAGTTGCTATCTACAAACTATTGCCGTATTTATGGAAATATGTCATTTCATACATGGACAGAAAATCTGTCTCTGAGTATACCACTGACTAAACAGCCTTATGACTTTTGGATATTTATCTACTTGTTACGTATCTATTACATGGTATTTGTTTGGGATATCTAATTTGCTTCGTTCGGTAGTGTCCAGTAGGAACAAACATATTTTTTTTTGTCGGAAATGTACCTATTCTAACATTTTCATTGGTGTTTCATATAAACATCATAGAAATCTGCATGATTGGGAGCGATAAATTGATACATTCCTTGACAGTCACCAAGGACTTTCACAGTATGTAGTTTTTTAAGATCACTCACTCTAATCCTTCCCTTCAGGCAATCAGATTTGCTAGAAGCACCGGCTCAAGATTGGTGTCTCCAGGAAATAATTCGGGACATGGAACTATACCAAATCACACAATCTTCAGGAATTGACCTTACAACGGTGTATGCTTTGCGTTCTTTGTCCGAGGGGATTACGATAGTTCGGCAATATTTGTCCGAGGTGTACGCTTCACAGAAAAGGTGTTCAACCATGACAGTCGTAAGGTCAATTACATCATTTCAATACTGATATACAATTCGCCCAAATATCGAATGATGCAAATTCAAGTGAATATGATGTTACATTACTGTTGCTTCAAATATCACGAACATTTCACTATGATGATGCATGTGGAGAAGCCAGCAACATTTGCCATAAATTTAACCACCCCTGTAACATAATAACCGACGTTTACGAGGTAATAAAATAAAATCATGACCAATTAACTGTGCGAGGCAAACAAGTGGATATGACCACGTGAAGACAGTTATTGTGCAAACTTGATCTACTGTTTAATCAACACAAGTGGTTGACTTGTGTATTATAAATCGCCTTAGCAATTAATGTTTTTTTTAAGTGATTCCTTTCTTATAAGTGCATCGCAAAAATGACCCATGACATTATGCAAGATTCTTATTGAAATATGTTCATTGATAATGATTTATTGCAGTACGGAATGATTGTGTATATTGGTTTGAAAGTTTCTGTCCATTACGAGCTAGCAGAAATCCAAACTGATTCGTGCAACGTGCTTCTGAGAGCTCAAAAATTTCACAGCGAGCTGCGAATATACAGTATCAGAGTGTTGCTGTCCATTACCCTATATCTTGGAGCCAAACATACCTCTTTCTGTATGTGATTGGTACCGTTTTATTTAATCTACCTCCAACGAGGCAATAATGTGCGTTAATTCAATCTAGACCATGTGGCTGATTATATATGGCGTCACGGGTATTGGAAATAATCACAGTGAATACAGGCAATATTACAGACCGTGAGCTACGCCCAATAAAGGACCAATATTCAGCACTTCATTCCCAAATTAATTAGTTCCAAAAGTACGTATGGGGCTAGCTGCCAGAAAAAAATCCCATATTGCCTGGATCTATGGAAGCCCATAGGTGACATGTGCGGGGAAAAAATTTGGTGTTTTTTCTAGTAAAAACCTTGCACGTTCGAACGTAGAAAGTTCAAAGCCACCACGTTCGCACGTGGAAGCATTTAGCGCTATCACGTTCGCACGTGGTAACTTTAAAACTTATCACGTTCGTACGTAGAAAGGTTTTAGGCTTCCACGTTCACACGTGGAAAGTCCAAAGCTACCACGTTCACACGTGGAAGCATTTATACCTTTCAACGTTCGCACGTAGAAAGATTTAGGTTTCTACGTTCACACGTAGAAAGTTTCAAAGCTACCACGTTCACACGTGGAATCATTTATACCTTTCCACGTTCGCACGTAGAAAGATTTAGGTTTCTACGTTCACACGTAGAAAGACTCAAAGCTACCACGTTCACACGTGAAAGCATTTGATGCTACCACACCCAAATCTTTGCACGTGCGAACGTGGTAGCTCCTGAAGTTTCCACGTGCGAACGTGGAAGCGTTAAATGCTTCCACGTGTGAACGTGGTAACCTAGGGCTTTCTACGTGTGAACGCAATAGCCTAAACTGTTTCCACGTGCGAACGTGATAGTGTTAAATGCTTCCACGTTCGAACGTGCTAGGTTTTTGGTGGAAACGACATAGAAATTTTTCACGCGCATGTCACCTATGGGCTTCCGTATGGATCACATGGGATGTGAGGTTAAATCTGTATGAAGAACAGGCAATGTAGCTATGGTGACAGGATTTTATTTGTAGGTGTCTCGCATAGTGGATTTAATAAGCAGAGGAATTGGCAATCTTCTGTTGAGGAGTCTAACAGTTCATTTGTAAGAAAACTTTCTGATGAATGGCGTCAATGATAATACGCATGACGTAATACGATAACACACGTAGATCTGATGTAAAATTAGATGTACTCTAATCAAACAGCTTTCATGATTTCAATTGGGCACATATGCGAGATTTAAAACGTCACGTTATTTTGGGGACGACGTATCATATATATATGAACCATCAGATCATATAAATTTCACATCGCGATCATGGATGCATTCCCTCCCTCAATAGATGGATGTATGTCGTCTTGCATGAATATTCTTTTCTTTCTGACTATAGCGTTTTGTTAGGCTATATTTCTTGAATTTTGAGGAACCACATATGATGAGACGCAATTTCCTCATATTGCAAGTGAAATATCACAAATAACTTTTTTTTTGTAAACGAATGTAAGCCTCAGAAATTCACGAATGTCAAAACCATCTATTTATTTCAATAATGTTGTATACCAGCTTGAAATACGCATTAAGCGCACAGAGTAGTTTGGAAAGTTTGTCTGAGTTAGTTCCTGCAAAATTCCATACCGCAGAGGTACATCGTCAATCTACTTAAATATTAATTTGCATTACATTTGATATAGCTGCTCAGACACATGTTGTAATAATCATCACTAATTTGTATCATTATAGAAAGATTAATTAATGGTTACACCTCAATTTCAATCTGATTCCTTCATCTGTTTTGATGAAATGAAATGTATTTGGAGACATCTACCTTTCATATAATGGTAGATCTATAGTCATGTTTTCACGATTCCAGCACAGATCCACAAAAAACAGCACTTATGGGAAATCCGTAACTAGAGATCTCTGTTGTAAAAATGAGAAAACAATTTTATCTGTAGCAAATATTAACTCTTCATTTTGACACCACACTAGGATATCACGAACGAGGCTTTTTTCAATCTATATAGTTACATGTGTAATTTAACAGTAACATATAATATCATCGTTTTAGGTAAGTTTGAATCGATGTTATTTGACATTGTTTATATATCAAAATCATATTGGATCGTGAAAACGAATATCGTTGATTCGAAACACAGTGAATCAAAGTCCAGTTATAATTATCTAGAATTGGTGAAAAACATTACATTAATAATGCATTAAGATATTGTGATTCGTATAATTTAAAAAAACCCGAATGTAACCTATAATATTGTGACATTGTGATTGATAATGTCCACCAAACATTTAAGACATGACTTCAATATCAGGAAAATTGATGTTTGTATGGAAGCCATGAGTGTATATGAAGTCATAGCCGGGTGTGTTTTAGTTATTGAATTCCAGCATGACTTCAGATCGGATGACACAAAGCCGACGAATTGCAAGTGATAATGTATGCAACAAAGTGTTGGACGTGAAATGCTTCGTTATATTTCATTTGCCATCAGATATATGACTTTTCGTGATATCAGATCTATGACTTATATCCAAATATTTATTGATTCTTTGAGGAAAGGACACTTCGAGGTGAAAGTCAGACTTGATGCTGACCGTTTCTAAACGTCCACGAAAATTCCTATTGCTAAAACACATGAGAAATAAGCTGATTTAAGGAAATTTATTTTCAATCGTTCATATTTTGCTTTAGTAAATAGATGTATAGGATGTTGGTATGGTATTGGTGAATATAGAAAGCAGCGAGACGCCCTGCAGAATACTGACAGTTAGTCAGCAGAATACTGACAGTTAACCTGAAATAATAGAATACACGCTGATTTCCCTCCAAATTTCATTAATCATTATCCAATCGTGACAAGAGCATGCTAGGCACGTCATTTTCGACAACAGGCATGCAAATTAATTGCACGGTTTTCTGTGTTGTTTATTGAAGACCTTTTGCGGCACTCCATAATTTATCTCTGGTCCAGCTGTCACGTGACTTGAGAGATTAACTTCCGGAATTTGACGACTGCTTTGAAACAAACGACATAAAACGACACATGTTTCTGAAAGGTTTACTGAGAAATAAAAGGAATGTTTTAAAGCCCGAGATTAGCACAGCCCCGTGATTACTAATGTAACGTCTCCACTAGTCCGCAGTTAGAGTTCAACATAACGAACAGCGTACAACTAATTGATTAATTTCTTGTCATTATATTTTTCCGCATACCTTTCATTCAGACAGTTGATGAGGCACGACAGACTCTTTCATAACTACACCACAGTCGCTAATATGTTACTCTGGTGATGGCTTTCGCATGTAGTGTCAACATGGTCGAAAAGACCCACCTCGTAATACAACTCGTCCACTGGAAAGATGCTGCTTAATGTAATATAGAAAGAACAAGCAGTACTTTGGCCCTCAGACATGTGGACAAACTCATATTTGATGTTCCTTACACTACAAATATATTGCATAAACTGCCTGGCCGTGATGACGTCATTTTGATTTGGGATATAATATGTTTGTTGGGTTATGTTTCTGTTGCAAAAGATTGCCAAGTTTTATAGTTTCCGACGTAAAAGTGATAAAATGTGATGAAATATATAGTTTTTACACCAAAATAGACTCATAAACTATCGATTTCATCCAAAACATTGGACAACATTAAAACCATTGAAGGTCTGAACTCGGATAAACATCTATAGATATGTTCTTCCCTGTTTATTATATGGAGAATAATGAGCAATTTAATCCATTGAATTAAGGTTATTAATCACACAAACTTTCCCATCCCAACATATTTCCGCTGGCCACAAAAATAATTCTCTCCACTGTAGATTACTTGTGTATGTTTTATATTAGCGTCATGGGAATCTCGCTGTATGCATGGTATACTCTGATTTTTCCAACTTGTTAACACCGGTTTTCGACGATATCAAAAGCAATTTCCCACCGAATTTCAGACTTCTATCGCAAAAATTGAAGAAGTTGGCAATCTACCCCAATGTTGAATTTCACCCAAAAACCGGGATCTCGAGAATCTGAGCTTATTCGAGGATTTGCTCCTGTTTACATCCACCAGGATTCGGAGTATTGTTGTAATTTTAGACCAGATGACACATTGGGGGTGTATTCTACACAAACATGTTGATTTTGAAATATTGCACTACTACAGAACCGAGCAAATGCACGAAATTGTGTGCGGGCCCAGAAGTCAAATGACAGGGCTAAAGTTAACATTGGGGTAGATGTTTTTCAATTTTCGTGATAGAAGTCTGAAATTCGGTGAATAATTGTCGTTTGACTCCCAGGTGAAGTATGCCAAGCTATAGAACGATAGCATTTAGCATCGCAAAAATATCAGCGAAAAACTGTGTAAACGAGTTAGAAAAATCAGAGTATATAGTTAGTCGATACAATAATGAATATCAATGAACCATATATATTATTACCTCTTGAGCATGCATCACGCTATTGAAAATATGATTTCATTCTTCACCAAGTCTTCTTTGTAAAAAAAACAACAACTTTCTGTCGCAAATAAATCGAATAATAGACCTGTACTAATACACGCGAACTTGATTGATGGTGTCACCTAAACACTGCTATAATAATTATTCCAGATGATACATATTAAAAATACAAATTATTTCACTGCTACTAATACAATTTTGCAGACAATTTTACTGCTAAGATTACTGCTACCAATATCATATATATTTTGTTACCATGATGCACATGCAGATGTCATGCACCAGTCGCCATGAATTCAACCACCGCTGTAACATAATATCCGACGTTTACCAGGTGATAAAATACGATGATGACCAACTAACTGTGTGCAACACACAAGTGAAAAGGACCATATGAAGATAGTTACTGTGCAGAGTTGATCTACTGTTTAATCGGCATCAGTGGCTATCTTGACATAATGACATAAATGACATAAATTGCTTGATCAATCCAATAAATGCTTTGTTTTACTAGGCTTTCATATCCAATAAATGTATTGTAGAAATGGCACACGGGGCTCATTGAGCATTCCAATTGAAATACGTTCGTTTATGAAAAAGTTGCATTGAAGAATGTGTATATTGGGTTGGGAGTTTCCGTCCTTTATGCACAACTAAAACCTGCGATATAACCTGCAAGGATTAGTGCAACATGCTTACAGAAGCCTGAACAATTATGTTAACCACATTTCTGTCCATTAACCTACATCCCCAAGCCAAACATGGTTGCTATTTTCTATGTGATCAATGCTGTTTTATTCAATCTACCTCTAACAAGGCAATAACCCTCGTTAATTCAATCCAGACCCTATGTCTGATTATCCATGGCGTCACGGGTATCGGAAATAATCACAGTAAATACAGGCAATATTACAGTTGATGACCTATGCCCAATAAAGAGCCAATACCCAGCACTTCATTTCCCAACTTAATTACTTCCTAGATTACATCTGGTGTTTTTATATATCTTCCAGAAAATTACATTATTGCTGAATCACATTGGACGTGAGGTTAAAATCTGTTGGAGAACAGGCAATGTAGCTATGGTGACATGATTTTATCGTTAGGTGTCTCGCAGTAGCGGAGTTAATAAGCAGAGAAATTGGCAATATAGTTCATATGCGACAAATGCGTGGAATGTTTTCACTCGGTGTAGTCTTCTATTGAGGTGTTCTATTGACGTGTCATTTGCAACGAATAGAGCAGTGATGTTTAATTGATGTTATTTGTTTGATGACATGTATAGGTCTGATAACATGTCATTAGATTCATGTTGCTTAATGATGTCCGCTCCTGATTGACCCACTCAGAGGAGCTAAAATGTGAAATTCGTTTGATTGAAACAATCACCAATATGACATTGTGTATTCGAAAACAGAAAATTAGCATCATATATTCTCTTTAGTGTGGAACAATGGGTGATTTTACCTCCCCCGGTATATACCAACAAAACAGGTCATTTTGAACTACTTTGGCTTAAATGAACTATAGAAAGAATATCTTTTAAATTTTGTATATTTATCAAGGAAACAGTTGACAAGAAATATGGGGTCACCATGCTAATTTTCCCGCTAAACCCATTCACATAATTCCAGAATAGAAAATATTACCTAACTTCACTAAAATCATCCACAACTCTGACAACATAAAACAGAAAAATTAGCATGGTGACAAATATTTTATGTATGAGAAACATGCACAGTGGTTAAAAATTGCATCAGTAAAGTCGGGGCACTGTGATATATATTGTCTCAGTTTCGTGCAATATAATAGGTCTGAAATGACTGGGGATATCTTGATAAAATTATAACAAACATATCTACGTATACTCTGATCACGAACTGTCATGATAAACCTTTTTGTTCTCAAAAAACTTTCAGTTTTCAATAGAATTCGATAATACACAATAATGTTATGATGTACATTATTACTTGCCTAAAGTAGTAAAGTTCGAATCGTGAAAAATTTGCCACATATCACTACATAGGCTATATTCACACTTTTTTTTCATTATTACATGGGTAAGTACGAAATTATAGATCTACATTGATATTTTGTTCTATTATTAAATGTCTGGAGCATCAGACATCGCTCACATCAGTGGCAATGTCAACAGCAAGCCAAACAGTAATAAGCACAACTTTATTAGATTTGTCCTTATATGTATTTTTTTTCAGTCTTGCTCTAAATAATTTCAGATGCTAATTATATTTGTGGGTGTTTTGATTACCTCCGCAAAATGATTTATACTATCGTCACGAACGATATTGAAGCACCAATCAAATTGCTGGGATATACAATTCTTCTGACCCTTTGTGTGTATGTGACATTTTAGATTGTTTGATTTCATTATTGCGGATTTCATTATTGGCTGGGACTGGTCGCAATCAACAATGTGTTATTATATCTGAGATTAATTTGCCCCCTTCTGACCTTCTAACAAATAATAGTGATACAGTTTCTTAGTCACAGAAATGGTACAAAATATATCACGAATATTGGCAAATCACAGTCAGTTTTTTTCATTAATTGTGAATGGATGTTTTGGAATCGTGAAACATAACTATCGGCCTAGCATTATCTAGAAGGAATATCCTAGCAAAAACGTTTCATTAAAAGAGATGAAGAAATGAAATTGAAATCGAGGTGTAGCCTAACCATTGTTTAAAAATCATTGGCATGATGATACAAACGAGTAATTATCTTAGCACTAGACAACTAAACAGCTCAGTCATGAACTAAGCTGGTTTTCGGATTCTCCATAAATGATGTCTTCTGTGGAACTGTGCCGGAATCATGAAAGCATGACAATGGATCTATCATTATGTGGAAGGTCTATGTCACCAAATACGTTTCCTTTCATCGAAACAGGTGACGATATCAGATATAATGATGACGTAAACATACAAATGGATAATGATTATTACAACAGGTAGCTGAGCAGCTACGTCAAGTGTAATGCAAATGAATATAAGTAAACTGACGAATTACCTCTGTGGTATGGAATTTTGCATGAACTAAGTCAACCTCTTTAAGCACGTTTTTGGGTTTTAATTCGTATTTCTAGCTGACATACAGCACGACGAAAATGAATAGATGGTGTTGACACTTTGTATTGTCATAAGACCTGGATTTCTGCGAAAATAACCATTTTGAGTTGGAGTAGAAGGCCATGCTATTGCAATTTTGGGGCCAGGATGACATCTTTAAAAAAATAGTCCAGAAGCCAAGAAAGGTTACCGCACAATATATGCTTTGTATTTTAGATATTAGCCATCTTGTCCAGTGACTTTTAAAATAAGGTTACTGGTCAAATTCAAGGTCATGAGAATATTCAGCATATCTATTTTCCTATAACTCCACAATTTATTGCTAAACTGTAAATTCAATAACAAGAGATATATTAGCAATTTTGTACTGTGACTTTGAGAATGAAGTCAATGGTTAAATTAAAGGTCATCAATATATTCGGCATATATCATTTACTGAATATTCACAATTGATTCTCAAGTTGTGAAGTCGATAATAAACGGTATATCAGCCATTGTGTCCTGTGAAAATGAGGACAAAGATCGAATTAAATATTACATGAATATTCAGCATATATCATTTCCTATATATTCACCATTGACTCCTGAGCTGTAAAGTCGACAGTAAGCGGGATATTAGCCATTTTGTGTTCTGACCTTGAATACAATGTCAAAGGTCAACTTCAATGTCATTAGAATATTCAGCACATATCATTTCCTATATGTTCACAATTGATTCCTAAGCTGTAAAGTCGATAAAAGCGAGATATTAGCCATTTTTGTACTGTGACCTTGAAAATGAGGTCAAAGTTTAAGGTCATGAGAAAAGCAGATATCATTTCTTATATGTCAAAAATTGATTCCTAAGTTGTGAGGTTGAAAATAAGCGAGATATCAGCCATTTTGTTATCTGACTTTGAAAATGACGTCAAAGGTCAAAATCAAGGTCACGAGAATATTCAGCATATATCATTCTCTATATCTCCACGATTGATTCCTTATCTCTAATCTCAATATTAGGTGATATATTAAAAATAATGTATCCCATTATAAAGCATAGGGAAATTAAACATGGGAAAGTCCTATCTAGGCCAAGATTAGGCCAGAATGGCGATTCAAGGGCAACGAATCTTATTCACATCACAGAGGTACATTTGAGGAGTCTTTTACATCAATTAGAAAAAAGTTACTTTTATGTGAATTTTATGTAAATTCTAATTTACAATATCAGTTAGATATAATGACATTTGGAATATGCTCCAGCCTAGAAATTATAATGAGTTTGGCAATAACTGCCATCATAGTATATGCGTTAATATATTGAAATCATGCAAGATGTTTGATCATCGTACCGGTGAATCTAATTAATCATCAGACCTATGTGTGTTATCGCATCAATAACGCCATTTATCACAAACTACCGTATTGTTGTCATTGCAAATAAGCTGTCAGACTCCTTTATAGAAAAAACACTACTGAAAACCCATACATTCGTTGCTCATGAACTATATTGCCAATTTTTCTGCTTATTAACTCCGCTATGCGAGACACCTAACAATAAAATCACGTCAACACACTTACTTTGCCTGTTCCTCATATAGATGTTAACCTCGCATTGCCAGGTGATCCAGGCAATAATGTAATTCTCTGCCAGCTGTATACAATGCCTCAAATGTAATTTAGGAACTAATTAAGTTGGAAATGAAGTGTTAAATATTAGTCCTTTATAGGGCATATGTCATCATGTGTATCATTCGCCGTTCTAAAGGTGATTATTTCCGATACCAGTGACGCCGGGGATCACCAGGTATCAGGGCTGATCTGGATTAACGCACATTATATCCTTGTTTGAGGTAGATTCAATAAAACGATATCATTGACAGGAGTATGTCAAAAATACGCTGATATATCCATTGCTCACTGGTTAGAGAAACGTTTCGAACTTTCAGAAGCATGTTGTACGAATCAGAACTTTGTTGTTTTTCTGCTCGTATTTGACAGAGCCTCTCAATCAAATATACACAATCATTCTGTATTGCAATAAGTCATCATCATCAATGAACATATTTCAATCAGAGTCATACATGATGCCATTTGCCATTTTTGCGATGCATTTATAAAAGAAGAAAACACATTCAAACAAAACATTCATTGAAGTGCTCAGGCGATTTACATCATCAATTGACATTCGATGCATACAAACAATCAGATTACACCATGAATGTAGGTATCAATTTATTACCACAAATACAGTAGATTTTGGTGATGCCAAAAACAAACGTAAAATACAACATTTTGCAATAGAAACAAAGCCCGACCAAATAGTTTATCCAAAGACACACTGGCGTCATCAGGGGCAGACAGTGTGTTAAATGTAGTTGTTTCTACTGTACACCTGATGGAATTAGTATACAACTGCCCAACAACCTATGAAATTTTTTTAGAAATCCAAAACAAACCCCATGGAACAGATATATGACAAGTACATAAGTACCTAATCAATAGCCAGAAGGCTACTGAGTTGATGGTATGAAATATCATATATCTGGTGGCAGGTGGGATATGATGAAACGTTTGACAAAATGTTGCTGACATCATCGCTTGCAGTTTGTCAACTTTGTGTCATTTGATCTATGTAATGTAAACTTTATTTCTTTAACGAGGATCACCCACAGCCGTAGCCACTAGGGGATCTCCTCGGTGCATAACAACAAGTGTGCAACAAACATATATACACTATAAACAAAAATAAATATACATATATACATATTTCGATTGTATATACAATTTATGAAACTCATTCGTACTTCATTCTATTTGTATCTGTAATAAATTGCTGTATACACTCAAAAACACGCTTATTTTCTGTGTAAGTCAAATCACTAAATCCATTCAATAAAGCTTGAATCATATATTCTCTATCTGAATTTGTTACAGGTAATACAAGACTGTAATGAACACCGGGAGAAATTATGTTGCTGAGTTTAGATAACATTTGAATTCGTTCTCTTGCATATTCAGGACAATAAAATAAAAAATGACACACGTCTTCAACTACATTACCACACTTTGTACATTTAGGATCAGGTATGAAATTATATTGGTATCTTTGGAAATTCAAGGCACTAAGACCGAGTCTCATTCTTGTGTGGTTAACCCTCGCATGTCTCTTCCCAAATGAAAATA
Organism: Terebella lapidaria; assembly: GCA_949152475.1. NCBI lineage: Eukaryota > Metazoa > Annelida > Polychaeta > Terebellida > Terebellidae > Terebella > Terebella lapidaria. Next base: position 32,744,695 of record OX424564.1, on the reverse strand, counting down.
ACCTATTTCTTTTGTATGAATTTTGTTGTTTTAACTTAGCCTTGAATGAAGTTAAGGTAGAGCTATTCCTAATGACGATGGACGTATCATTCCAATCTTTAATCCGAACATAGATCGTAGATTTGCCCGATTTCTCAAATTATAAAGGGACATATCATTTGAGCTCGGTCTCAGTGCCCTTAAATATTCCGGAGTCAGATCATTTACGATTTTGTACATTAAAACTAATATATGGTTCTTTCTTCTTATAGCTAAAGGTTCCCACCCCAATTCGTGTAATAATTTATCATGTGACGTGTGGCGATAAGCACCAGTACAAATCACAGCACAGTCTCTTTGTACAGCCTCTAAGTTTTCCAATTGACATTGAGGTGATGAATCAAAAATGATATCCCCATATTCCAAGATCGGTCGAATGAACGTTTTATAGATAGATTCTAAACATGTTCGTGGCAAATTATATTGAACGCTGCGCAACATTCCCACAGATATCAGTGCCTTATTTTTGATTTCATCGATATGATTTGACCAAGTTCCTATATTATTGAAAATCAATCCGAGGTGTTTGTGGCAGTCTACTTCTGCAATTGGAATATTATCGAAATACAGGTCAGGATCGACATTGTCCACGTTCTTCTTTCTAGATACTTTCATATACTCTGTTTTACGGGATTAAAATCGACCAACCACTGTTTTGACCATTAAAATATTCTGCTTACATTGGTATCTATACGTTCTATTAGGAAAGTGTCGTCAGCAAATAAAAATATATCACTATTTATGTCAACAATAATATCGTTTATGAAAATCAGAAATAGGAGAGGCCCTAAAATCGACCCTTGAGGTACACCTGCATGCAATGATTGATATGAAGAGCTCTGTCCGTTTATGCGAACACATTGCATTCTATTGTCTAGATATGAACGGAACCAGTCCATAAAATACCATCAACCCCTTTACATTGTAGCTTAAACAGGAGACCATCATGCCACACCCTATCAAATGCCTTGCTTATGTCGAGAAAAACCAAGCATGTTTCTAACTCCCCATCTAGATTACAGTTAATTCTATGTGTGATATTAATCAATTGGTTCATTGCAGAATCCAAGTTTTTAAAACCCGAATTTCTCCAAGTTAGGAGATCATTTGAAAGACAATAATCATATAATCGATTGAACAATATTCTCTCTTGGACATTTGCAATACATGGTAGCAAAGAGACTGGCCTGTAATTGGAGACAGAATGCTTATCACCTAATTCGAAATATTTGTTCATGAGCTTAGTAACGGACGGGCAGATAGAATGTGAACATTTTTTAAGAATAAAATTTCCAACGTTATCGAGACCACTGGCTTTATTTACCGGCAATTTTTCCAATATAGATTGCACCTCACCTACAGTGGTTGTTACTTCAGATATTCTAGATGTAGTTTCGTATACCAATTCAGGTAGTCTATGTTCGATAGGGACATTGAGCCTAGTTTGCTCCACAAAGTGATCATTGAAGATTTCACTCTTGTTTTGTGCTGATGAATAAGTGCTACCGTTCAAATCAATGGTCGGAATACTACTGCCTAATTTAGCACCATACATACTTTTTACAATCTTCCAATAATGTTTAGGTGCAGTGTTGGGGTCTTCCAATTTATCATATAACTTCTGGAAATAATGCTGCTTCGCCTCTATTATGGCACCTTTCGCCAGAGATCGAGAATTCCTCCATTTTATTTCATCGTTTATTCTTTTTGTCCTGCGAAATTGTTTGTGTGCTCTATTGCGCAAACGCAATAATTTTTTAACATAACCATTCATCCATGGCTTATCTGTTGGTTTAACCTTAATAGTTCGACTTGGTACATGCTCATTAATGTTGTCCGCTAGCAAAGAGTACCAAATTTGACTAGCAACATTGATATCATCGACTGAATCTATCAATGTACAGAATGGAGAATTAGCTATATCAGCATTTAGAGCACCATAATCAGTTCTATTATAATCAAATATTTTCCTTATATATGGCTTGTCTGAAGGATATGTAATGTTCATTTTACAATATATCGTACAATGGTCCGCTATTGGAGGACCAACCCCACAGTTAGACACGAAACCAGGAGAATCTGTTATAAGATCAAGAATATTGGCACTTTGAGATGTAATACGTGTGGGTTCATTGAGTAATTGAAAAAGCCCACATTTGGCGATCAGATCTCGCAACTTGTTTTTGAAATCGCTAGTGTCATGGTCTGATTCCCACTGAGTACTACGGTCATTGAAATCCCCCAATAAAATATACCATCTGGTTTTTTGTCAAAGACACACTGTAAATTCTCAGACAAGTTATCTACAAATGTATCAACAGCATTCACATCTGGATTCGGGGGTCTATACAAGACGCCTAGATAAAACCTTTTATTGTCTACATTTGCTTCAACCCATATATTTTCAAGCTCAGGATGTGAGAGATCGTCAAGTGGCTTGTGAACAACTTCGTTCTTGGCAATTATACATACACCATCACCCCTCCCCGATCGGTCCCGTCTATACACTGTATATTCAGTGGGAAGAAACGGTAACTCTGACGAATCGAATGTTTCTTTCATATGTGACTCACTAATAAAAACAAAATCAGAATTATACTGGAACAAAAGTCGACTATATATTTCATCAGCTTTATACATGGGATCTTTTGAGGACTTAATTACCAAACCCCTCACATTAGCCTGGCACAATAACAGCTCACGTGGACCTGGATTTGGATGGACATCTCCAGACAGAAACAGTTTCATCATTGAAAAGAGAAAAATTGAAAGAATCATTGAACATTGCAATGGCTTAATACTCACAGGAAAACACAATCTACATAACTCACATGGCACCACATGAGAAAAACCCTTAATCGATGACAATATTTCTTTCTCAGTAATCGCACCAAATATACCATATAGCAAGCTCAGTCTACAGTGTATACATCCAAAATGACAAGTATTGTAATAGTTAGTTTCACATATATTTGGTGTACAATCGAAATAACAATGAAAACACAGAACGAGACAGAAAAACACTTCAAAACAGAATGACATGACAAAATATCTGAGACCCAAGTTCCAGTGAATAAAAAAGTTTGTACCACCTCATATGATACACAAATTGCATGTAACGCAGGTAAACGAGAAGAAACAGACACCATGATAACAAAATAGACACCATGATCACAAAAATTTGATCACTGCATAGAAAGAACATCATCTGCCGCCTCCTCTATACGATCAAAGCGAGCCCTACCGAGTTCCTTCCCACCAAACCATCTTGTAACAACAACAAGAGTGTCTTTTAAGACCTTTGCTCTTGATCTAAGGTCATACTCAAAGTATCGATGTATGTGCAATATATTACCACGAATATAACTCTATTTTGATGGTAACAAAAGTGAACCTTAAATACAACATTTTTGGAATAAACAAAAACTGACCACATATCTACAGCCAAAGCCATGATCACCAATCACAATGTTACTATTTTTGAGGTTGAGTTCGAATCTTTCATAAGATTCAAGCCACAAAATATTTATACAAAATATATGTAATGCCTTTTGTTGCACATACTGAAAAAGTACAGTTCGTGTTTATTGCCCTGTGTTCCGATTAAAAAAAACATGGTCACACAAACCACTGGGCTTTCATTCACAACGTTGAATAACTTTAATTCAACCTTAATTAACGGTGGTATTACATTTGGCTGTTGAATCACACATGTAACTAGAGAGAATGATAAAAGATTTGCTCGTGCTATCCTATTGAAATGATAAGTTAATATCAGCCACAGATAAAATTTCTTTCTCATTTTTGACAACAGAGATCTCCAGTTTCGGATCATCTTTAAACGATGTCTTCTGTGAAACTCTCTTAATATAATTATCTATGAAAGATTAATTTACCCCCACACAATGGGCATCATTATTGACGTGTCAAATATCAACTCACTGTTAATCACGGAAATGAAAGGCAATTATTCTGGAATACATCACAACTTTAAATGTATAATGAAATAACAAAAATTTTATGCTGTCTGCATTGTGTGTTGAAGTGCGGGATAACTTCAAGTTGAATCCTGTCATTTTTTATGTTTCGCTGTGTTTATGGATCTAGAGTTTTCTTTGCCGCTGGCAATATGAATTTTTGGTGCCACGTGTTGGACCGCAACCTTGATTACGGAACCCTTAGACGCCCTCAAACAATGATCATGCGGGAATATTCAGCATATGTCATTTCCAATATCTCCACAATTGATTCCTAATCTTTAATCTCAATATTAAGTGAGATATTAAAAATAATGTATCCCATTATAAAGCATGGGGAAACCAAAAATGGGGATGTCCCATTTAGGTCGTGTTTGGGCCAGAATAGCGATTCAAGGGCAACAAAACTTATTCACATCACAGGGGTTCATTTGAGGAGTCTTTTATATCAACTAAAAAACAGTTAATGAACAGATTTTGAGAAAAATGCCGTCAAAGTCCAAAAATGACCGCCATTTTGAAAAAAAATCGAAAGTCCTTTTTAAAAACATTTTTTAGGCATTTTTGTGTAAATTTTCAGAATGATTCGACAGTAAACTTTAAAGATAAAAAAATAGACAGACGAGGACAGACAACGGAGGCAATGCTATGGCGATAAGTTATCGGACCGAAGATCCGGTAATCTGAAATAATATTCATATACGGGGCATGTGAACACTTTCAGGACTGAAACACTTTAACAACTGGCAACCATTATACAAAAGCTAAGATAGAAATTTTCTATGATCCAGAACATTCAGAGTAAGAAGAGTCAATAAGAGTAAGAAGTTAATATCGGTTGGTGTATTTTATGTGAATTTTTATGTAAGTTCTAATAAACATATTTACAATATCAGTTAGATAGGATGACATTTGGAATAATGCTTTAGCCTAGAAATTATAATGAGTTTGATAATAACTGCCATCATAGTATATATGCGTTGACATATTGAAATCATGCAAGATGTTTGATCATCGTACCGGTGAATCTAATTAATCACCAGACCTATGTGTGTTATCGCATCAATAACGCCATTCATCACAAACTACCGTATTGTTGTCATTGCAAATAAGCTGTCAGACTCCTTTATAGAAAAATACACTAGTGAAAACCCATACATTCGTTGCTCATGAACTATATTGCCAATTTCTCTGCTTATTAACTCCGCTATGCGAGACACCTAACAATAAAATCACGTCACCACACTTATTTTGCCTGTTCCTCATATAGATGTTAACCTCACATTGCCAGGTGATCCAGGCAATAATGTAATTCTCTGCCAGCTGTATACAATGCCCCGAATGTAATTTAGGAACTAATTAAGTTGGAAATGATGTCATCATGTGTAATATTCGCCTTTTTAAAGGTGATTATTTCCGATACCAGTGATGCCGGGGATCACCAGGTATCAGGGCTGATCTGAATTAACGCACATTATTTCCTTGTTTGAGGTAGATCAATAAAACGATATCATTGACATACGAAAATAAGAAGTATTTCTGGCTCCACGATATAGGGTGATGGACAAAAATACGCTGATATATCCAGTGCTCACTGGTTAGAGGAACGTTTCGAACTTTCAGAAGCATGTTGCACGAATCAGTTGTTGTTTTTCTGCTCGTAATGGACAAAAACTCTCAATCAAATACATTAATAAAAAAGGGAAACACATTCAAACAAAACATTCATTGAAGCGCTCAGGCGATTTACATCACACCAGTTAGCAACTCGTGTTGATTAAACAGTAGATCAAGTTTGCACAATAACTGTGGTCATATGGCCGTTTCCACTTGTTTGCCGCTCACAGTTAATTGGTCATGATTTTATTTTATTACCTCGTAAACGTCGGTTATTATGTTACAGGGGTGGTTGAATTTATGTCAAGTGTCTTCTTCTTCATCATCATCGTAACGAAATATTCATGATACTTAACAGCAATATTGTATTATAATATTTACTTTAATTAATGTAGTTTGATATTTGGGAATATTGTATACCAATGTTGAACTGATGTAAACCCTAACGATTGTTTGATAGAGCTCTACACCTGATTTATTTCCTAGAGGCACCACCGTCTGACTGCCGCTAGTGAAAATCAAGGGATGTATCAACTTACATGTACTACTTCCGAATAGAGCAAGGTTTTCATGATGTTATCCAAAATATGATCCTAAATATAGTTGCTCCTACTTTTAAAGTACGCAGAGTAGAATTAGAATTACCGAATAAAATATCCTGCCCCACGTGTGGCACCTGTCATGAATTGAAAAAAAAAATTCACACAGGTTTGACTGCATAATAGTGACAGATATGGTGTACTTATCAACCAGATGGTGATGACGTCCATATAATTTTGTAAAAACACATAGAATCTATCAGCCTTGGTAAAACATATTTTTGACACAGCAAAATACAAAATCCTCATAGCTGCAACTAGCTCTGGAATATACTGGCTACATAGGGGTGTACTACTTAGAAAAGTGAAATTGAATATAGAAAAATTGAAATAAACACGCTTGTCACATAATATACATGTACTTGACTTAAATATTTGGAAAGACATATACTTACCAAGACTTAGCGTGATCGTTCTAAGCAGATACATAAAATTGAGATGGAAATGGAATTTGGATATTTTCAATGAAATTTTTTGTGTTCGTTTAGCAGGGGTCAGCGAAAAGTCGAAACTCTATCACGATTCGTTTTCATATCAAAGCATCACTTGACATTCGATGCATACAAACAATCAAATTACACCATAAAATATCATAAATCTGATGGCAGGTGGAATATGATGAAATTTGATCTGAGGTCATGCACAAAGTATCGATGTATGTGCAATATATTACCACGAATATAACTATATTTTGATGATGACAAAAGTGAACCTTATGTACCACATTTTTGGAATAAACAAAAACTGACCGCATATTTACAGCCAAAGCCATGATCACCATTCACAATGTTACTATATTTGAGGTTGAGTTCGAATCTTTCATAAGATTCAAGCCACAAAATATTTATACAAAATAAATGTAATGCCTTTCGTTGCACATTCTGAAAAAAGTACAGTTCGTGTTCATTGCACTGTGCTCCGATTTAAAAAAAACATGGTCACACAAACCACTGGGCTTTCATTCACAACGTTGAATAACTTTAATTCAACCTTAATTAACGATGGTATTATATGTGGCTGTTGAATCACATATGTAACTAGAGAGAATGATAAACGTTTTGTTCGTGCTATTCTATTGAAATGAAAAGTTAATATCAGCCACAGATAAAATTTCTTTCTCATTTTGACAACAGAGATCTCCAGTTTCGGGTTATCTTTAAAGGATGTCTTCTGTGAAACTCTCTTAATATAATTATTTATGAAAGAGCAATTTACCCCCACACAATGGGCATCATTATGGACGTGTCAAATATCAAGTCACTGTTATTCACGGAAATGAAAGGCAATTATTCTGGAATACATCACAACTTGTTAAATGTAGAATGAAATAACTTGTGCTGTCTGGATTGTGTGCATGTTGAAGTGCTTGATAACTTAAGTTGGATCCTGTCATTTTGTGTGTTTCGCTGTGTTAATGAATCAAGGTACAACAAGATTTTTCTTTGGCGCTGGCAATATGAACTTTTGGTGCCCCGTGTCGGACAGAAATTGCTCACTGTTTCACCGCAACTTTGATTACGGAACCCTCAGACCCCCTCAAACATTGATCATACAAATGCTTCATACCACTGAAATTATGTGATCTTTTGTGTGACGACTACGATATGACTTTGGAGCTCCACTTGGAACTTCAATAAAGTTGTTTTATCAGCCTATGAATAAATCAAGTACACGTTTCAATTGAAAATGAGGATGAAATAGCATTTGCATGTACTATGCATGTACAAATGAATATCATAGTTGGAAACAGGTATTGCCAGTAATGATTATAGTATTAATTATAGTATTAATTCAAACGGTATACACATTCTATGCTTACTTTGTTGTTGAATAAAGTGTTGGGGACGAAAAGACCCAGCAGTTCGAACAACTAATACACGTCAATCGGTGACTATGCGCCAATGCTTGATATTTCTGATCATACCAAATTCCATGGTTAAAATTGTCAATCTTTCTATCATACCCCTCCCCCACTCCTCACATACGAAAGTGAAATATTTTTGGTCAATGCCGCCAGATTATGCTATCTTGTTTGCCAGATGTAGTGACAAATGCTACTAATATATGGACGATATATTATGGTGCATCATGTATTTTCACATCGGCCACAAGGTCACGCCATCATCGGATAAAGGGGTCAATGAAAATGCCGCAGAAGGAATTCAAATATGTATGACATCTGATCCCTTGTCTTCGAGTGATTGTGGTCACTTGATGCATTGAGATAATTATACATCGTTTGTAACTGTAGATCAAAATGTCTTGTTTTATGAGGGAATAGGCCCACATGTCAGTTTCGATTGTGAATGAATAATTGTTTTATACTACATTTTTATAACACATTACACTTTTATTCTACGCTATAGATACACTGGAAAGTCATGATTTCTTGTTTTCATGCAATAGCTGCATATCTCACAATGATTTGTGTAGTGTGTGTGAAAAAGTCTTACTAATGAAAGCAATTCCAAACGTGTTACCATGCACGGTGTAATGACTTCAATAAATTTCACATCCTTGAAACGTTGTTGTTGTAACAGATTCAACAATTCCACATAAACGCCTGACCACCGTGATCACATTTCAACAGAGCCATTTTAGCCTAATTGATTTCCATTTACCTTGGACATTGTTCTATATATTGAGGTCAGAGGGAGCTCGCAGCTGTGTAACCTTTATATCTCATTTGCAATGCAGTATAGACACGTCTTATGTCCCGGCATTTATGATAGTTGTCCCGACATTGCGTCACTCCATGAGGGTAGCTGCTCATCTTTTGTTGTCCCGCGATTATTGATATAATATTTACTTTTACCTCCTCTTTGGGATAATACTACCTACACCCTTCCTACCCCCTGCCTCACGCTAAATGAAGTCAATTACCAAAAATGAGGTAGGGAGAGGGAACAGTCATTTTATAATACAAACTCTAATGGCGTGCATGGAGGTAATTTATTTGATCGCACCTTCTTCAGTTACATGTTTCACGAAACATTTTTACATGTTTCGTGTTGCGTCAAATTAAAAACAGCATCAAACACCATAGTTATTCGATGGGGAAAATCTATTCTTATTTGAAAAAATGCAATTGGGGTTGGAAAACTTAGATTAAGGTCAAGGAAAAACAGCTGGTTATACATATCTGAGATTTTGAAAGTTCTGCACAGAGCTGGTACACTGTGCACCAAAATGTATTTTAATTTTAAGTCCAAAATGTATTTTAGGATTATCATCATTAAATTCCGTTTGGGTCGATGGTATTAGGTTGATATTTATTTTATGAAGATATTGGTTTGAAAGTTAACAATGGAACTGTTTTTCTTTATAAACAAAAATGTTAGTTTTCGTCAAGCTTCGGGGTATGCTATGACATGACCGTACTTTCATAACCCTACATATGATATTGTAATTATTCAACACTTGGATAACTTTATCAAATGGACATCAATTTAACACGTGTAGAGCATCACAACATGAAGCATAGAGAGCGGCATTACGCATTGAAATGTGTGTTGACCTTGACCTTGGACAATAACTGAAGTTATAGACAGTAACCTGGATGATCAAGGCTTCAGACTGACACATTAATGTCTTGAATATAAAAATAATAATAATTCCCCATATTCATCACGTCTGCAAACCATGGAAATCTACTGCAAGTGTCCACTATTATCCCCGGGGTAAGAACTCGGGGTTAATCATGGATGTCAACCTTTGATCCACCGGCTATGATTACGTGTCTCATAATGGTGGAATCCTTGCTGACATTGTGGAGATGTTCGTTTTAATTCAAAGTAGTGAGATAACACGTGACCAGTATCTGTGGCCGGTAATCAATCTTTCCCGAGTCCTGACGTCCACAGGTAGCCGAGGTAATACGGTAGTTGGTCAGAGCTATGACAAAATGAGGGATTTACCGTAGAAAGAGTGGATTATTTAATCCATCTCGCACATGACTAGTGCTGAGCGACGACTTACTGGGCAGTCAACATCAAGTCGCAGGTGTTCTTTTTTATGCAATTCAAAATGGTACCGTGGTGCATTCGGGGTGAGAGGAAGGTTATTATTGATAGTATGTGATAGTGTGGGACCTTACAAGAAGAAATTTGATTTGCGATTCTGACGGATAACACGACATAACTAGGGTATTCACTGTACATTGTAGCCTATTTGATTTGTGACAAAGTAGGCATGGCATACGAGTTGTTAACTCGCAGGTTATGCGCACATTGAATAAAACAATTTGAAAAAAAATATTCTGGACCACGTATTTATCTAGTTTCCCAGAAGGTCATGCTAGTCATTACTGACATTACTTGTCATTATAATGTACATGTATTACGAGCAATTGGAAAGCAAGGATGCTGGTATCCATATTAGGTATTGTACTGTTGTTGATCATTTGGAATGCAGATCTTGATGTTCGGATTGTTCTCGAAAATTCTAAAAACTGCAAATATAATATGAATTCATCAGGGCTGCCTGCTCCATTGCGGAGAATTCAGTTTACCAGACATAGTAAAAGTAAATACAATGCGAACATGGAAGATGTGTGATTGTATGTTGATGTTTATATAGTGTGTTATGCACAATATTACTTATATACCTTTTTAACTTACGATATTTGGATTTCCTTCTTGTATTTATACTAAACAAACTATGCTGTGACATCTGAACTGGCTTGGAATGATACAAAGTACAGAGAGAATGTTTCATGAAATGGAGAAAGTTATGTAAGTTTGGATCTCGGAGGGCAGGTTATTAACAAGCAGTCGGTTTGGAGATTGCAATAATTCGAATTCCACTAGCGTCACGGCTTCTGTTTATTCTATCCAGTGTAGATTAACACAGATGTCACCAGTGGATGCCGTCAAAGTGTCAACGCTAACTCCTCCATATTTTATTGTTGAACAGAAATAAAATTGGCGATGAAAATATCCAGCAGTTCAGGAATTAATGCCCTGAGACACGCAAATCTGCGTTTGCTATCTGTTGCTATCTTTTGCTCTATGTTCATGCCGATTTTTCGTCGCTGTAAATGACAACCTTTGTGCCCCCTCCCCACTCCTCACAAACGAAACTGAAAGATCGATGGCCAATGTCGCCAGATTATGCTATCTCGCTCGCCAGATGCAGTGACCAATTCTACGGGTGTCAGTTAATAACTGTTCAGCCAGGCTAATATATAACTTTACCACACGGCTGAATTACACCAGTATTCTGGGAATCTATCACCGTCGGGAAAACTTCCTGGAGTTATTTGATTATGATTTGGGGGTAAAGGGCTTCAGTTTCGTTTTATTTCACCTCTATCCCGAGTCAAGGAGGCAATCAGGAAAGTCAAAGTATAGCCTAGAGATCGGTTGTACTGTATCATATCGGTGGTGTAAAGGGCCTGGCATCGTTTTAATTCCTGGCTATGAGGTCGTAAACCAATAGGCTTTCTGGGCTAGAAGATAGACAGAAGGGGGATTCCATTAAAGTGATTGTGGTGCGTTATGTGTCCTTATATTGACCTGACAAAATCACGCCATCGTCTGAAAAAGGGATCAAAGAAATTGCTGCAGAAAGGATCTAATTTGTATGACATCCGAGCCATTGTTTTACGGTAATTGTGGACACTTTCATGCATCGAGCTAATTTTGTATCGGATGTGACCGTAGATCAAAACGTTTTGTTTTATGAGAGAATATATATATGTTGGGTTCGAATATAAATGAATAATTGTATCACAATATAGTTTTTATGATATTTTTATTTTAAGCAATAGATATAGTGGAAAGTTATATTCTCCTGTTTTCATGGAATATTTTCATATCTCACATTGATTTATGTGGTTTGTGTAGATTGTTTTAAAAATTTATTATCAAGGAACAACGGGAACAATATCAAATGTGTTAACACGATGTAATAACACAATTTCGTTTTCGTGGTCATGTTATTGTTGCAAACAGCTTCAGCAATTCCACGTGACGTCTGACCACCGTGACCACATTTCAACAGAGCCATTGTTGCCCAGTTTATGGTAATTTACATAGGACAGGACTCCCGGTATATTGAGGTCAGAGGGCTCTCACAGATGTGCAACCCTTATACATCGTCTCCACTGCAGCGTAGATGCGTCTGCTTGTAATGTCCCGGCATTAGTTGTCCCGGATATTGCATCATTCCATGTTGGTAGCTTCCACCTTTTGTTGTCTCTCAACTGTTGATATGATATCCCGTTCCACATTTGCCCGTTTGACAATTCTACCCACGCAGAAATAAAGTCAATTACTGGTGTCTAAAATGAGTGAGAGAGAGAGAGAGAGTGAATTCATATCTCCATTTTTGGGAGGGACGAGACTTCGTGGCCATCCCTCGGGACAACGGTCTGACCCTGGGGCAAATATCGCCCAACAGCAAGATTCAAATTATGCAATCTCACATTAAATGAAGACCACCAGATCTCATGTGAATATTCCCATGGGAAATACTGAATAATCACCTATTTATATTTTTTCTGGTGCCAAGCTTCATTATATATGTCTCCAATGATGTTGTCCCTGCTACATACTTTTATCGAGGCGTTGGGAAAGGTCATTCATGACTAAAGGTGGCAAAAGAAGGGTTCCGTCCAGCTATCGTGACGGGTAATAATCCACGGCCCAGCTAATTCCCAGCTCACTGTCTCTTAGCTATCCATGTAAACCAGCGTCACCTCCATGGACAGCGCCCACATATCCCCACTGACCCGTGAGGGAGTGGGACGACTTCATATCTCTATACCCAATGGTTACGGCTGGGTTAGGTTCCAGAGGTTACTTCTCCATCGCTAAGCTTTGATTTTTTCCACCGTCCATATGAAAATATTTGGAACGATCCGGCCAAAGACTAGTCTCATATGGTAATAAGTCACATCACCATGGCTACCGGTCTCCCGGGGAGTGGTTCATCACGCTTTTGGACGTCATTATTGTCTCTACAGTCCGGAAAATATATCGTATCCATATATAGATCACATTATGATATTGTTCCAAGGGCACTATCTCACTGGTATGAAATGAATATATTTAAATTGAGCTCTAAAACAAACAAAAATGAATGTTCTACTTCTTTTCATATGATTTAGGATACAAAAAACACTGATGCAATCTGAATCGCACTCCTATGTGATAAACCAAGACGACATGACCTCATGAACCAGAAGTTTTCTATTCATTAGAATATTGTTAAAGAACATTGATGCATGCATAATAAACGATGGTGTTACATATGAATGTTTAATCTCACAACAAAACTATTGAAGTCTTCTGGAAGCTATCCTAGTGTGGTGCCGAAATGAATAGGTATTAGTAGCTTCATATAAAATTATCTTCTCAATTTGACAAAAACGTATCAGGTTTTGGCCTCCTTTTAAACGATATCATTTGTGGAACCTTTTCAATGTAATCAAGTGTAAGAGAGCAATTTATCCCACACAATAGGCATCATTATTAACGTGTCAAATATCAAGTGACTGTAATTCACGGAAATAAAGTAATTTTTCTTTTATTCTGAAATACATCACAGCTTGTTCATTATAGAATGAATCGCGCAGATCATTGTGACAAAAATGTAGTGTTTTCAGGACTGTTAGTGTCAAAAAGAAGCAAAATATTACAGATTTCAGTCAATATGACTTGTTGAATAACTTTGGAAGATAAATCCTAACATATATTGGATTGTGCTGAATATATGTGCAGAAAGTTATTTGCTGAAAGTTAGCATATCTGAAAATACGGTGCCACGTGTGGACTGATGCGTACTTCGAGATGATCATAACAGCTCTTCCGGTATGTGAGGGAGACCATCAAACAGTGATAGACAAGGGCTTCAAACTGTGGTTTAATCTGTTATGACTGTGATATGACTTTGGGACTCTATGTGGAAGGTCCACAACTTCAACAGGGTTTCATCAGCTTATGAAGAAATCAAGAGCACAATAACTCTGCTTGTATTAATGATTAATTTCCACCATTAATTATATATTTTTCTGTGCTCAATTCCCGTCATTTGCTGTATGACCGATGGTCCTGTGATCAAAATCCCCCATTATCGCCCAAGGTAGCAAGTGTAAGGGTCATCAGCTGAAATCGCTGATTTGTAGTATTTCAAGTACATGTATTGGTATTTCCCAATCCACTGACGATATTCAATAGAATGTTGAATTTGTGAGAGCTGGCGAAGTTTGCGTTGTCAGTGTCAAGAATTCAGGTCGTGGTCGACATATCGAGAATATGTTCAAGATAGAAAATTCGCAAGAACTCCATGATTCCATGATTTATTTTTTTTATGGCCAGTTTCCGATCATTTGATATGACCAATTATAGTACGGCCAAAATCCCTTATTATCGCCCAGGTCGAAAATGTAAGGGTCATAAACTCATAATTTTAGTAACTAAATCTGGAAGGGCGAGGGTCTGCAATCTCTGATTGTCTCGTATTATTATGAAGTATCCTGATTAGAAATTGTGTAAATGACGCCGCTCATGATTCGACAACACGATACTGGGATTAAATGTTTTCAACATTCATTCAATAACACAAGCTCTAATGGCGTGCATAGAGGTAATTTATTTGATCGCATCTTTTTCAGTTCACATGTTTCACGAAACATTTTTTCACATGTTCCGTGTTGCAACAAATTAAAAGCAGCATAAAAATACGATAGTTATTCGAAGGGGAAAATTCTATTCCTAAATGGAAAATGCATTCGGGGTTGGAGAACTTTGGAGATTAAGGTCAAGGAAAAACAGTTGGTTATACATATCTGAGAATTTGAAAGTTCTGTACACAGCTGATACAGAACATAGTGCACATAGTCATATGGGTAGTAGGTTGTTAAGCAACTTGTTACTTGTAAGCTAGTCCCATACCCCTTCGAATAATAAAAATGTCATATGTGGAGAAAATACAGCTCTGTATCATTGGACCTCATCATTGTCCAATGATTGTATTTTACGTTTGTTATTGTCATCATCAAAATCTACTGTATTTGTGGTAATAGATTGATACCTACATTCATACCACTGAGTCGGTGTCACTGCTGGCGGACGTTAAATCTGTCCCCGAGGATACCATCAACTCAGTAGCCTTCTGGCTATTGATTGGGTACTTATGTACTTGTCATATATCTGTTCCATGGGGTTTGTTTTGGATTTCTAAAATATTTTCATAGGTTGTTGGGCAGTTGTATACTAATTCCATCAGGTGTACAATAGAAACAACTACATTTAAGACATTGTCTGCCCCTGATGACGCCAGTGTGTGTTTGGATAAACTATTTGGAGGGGC
Source organism: Terebella lapidaria (assembly GCA_949152475.1). Classification (NCBI taxonomy): domain Eukaryota; kingdom Metazoa; phylum Annelida; class Polychaeta; order Terebellida; family Terebellidae; genus Terebella; species Terebella lapidaria. Next base: position 32,729,148 of record OX424564.1, on the reverse strand, counting down.
TTTGTTTCTATTGCAAAATGTTGTATTTTACGTTTGTTATTGTCATCATCAAAATCTACTGTATTTGTGGTAATAGATTGATACCTACATTCATTCCAAAATGTATTTTAATAATATCATCATCAAATTTTGGTTGGGTCGATGGCAATAGGTTGATAGTCACATTATGAAGATATAGGGCCATAAGTTAATAATGGAACTGTTTTTCTTTGTGAACAAAAATGTTCATTTTCGTCAAGCTTCAGGGAATGCTATGACATGACCGTACTTTCATAACCCTACATATGATATTGTAATCATTCAACACTTGGATAACTTTATCAAATGGACATCAATTTAACACATGTAGAGCATCACAACATGAAGCATAGAGAGCTTGACCTTGGACAATAACTGAAGTTATAGACAGTAACCTGGACGATCAAGGCTTCAGGCTGACACATTAACGTCTTGGATATAAAAAAATAGTCCCCCATATTCATCACGTCTGCTAACCATGGAAATCTACTGCAAGTGTCCACTATATAATCCCCGGAGTAAGGACTCGGGGTTAATCATGGATGTCAACCTTAATCCACCGGCTATGATTACGTGTGTCATGGTGGTGGAACCCTTGCTGACATTGTGGAGATGTTCGTTTTAATTCAAAGTAGTGAGAAGATACCACGTGACCAGTATCTGTGGTCCGTAATCAATCTTTCCCGAGTCCTGACGTCCACAGGTAGCCGAGGTAATACGGTAGTTCCTCAGACCTATGACAAAATGAGGGATTTACCGTAGAAAGAGTGGATTATTTAATCCATCTCGCATATGACTAGTGCTGAGCGACCACTTAATGGGCAGTCAACATGAAGTCACAGGTGTTCTTTTTCATGCAATCGGCAACCCCGTGCAATCGGGGTGGACAGTGGAAGGAAAGCTAATATCGATATTATGTGATAGTGTGGGACCTTACAAGAAGAAATTTGATTTGCAATCCTGACAGATAACACGACATAACTAGGGTATTCTCTGTACATTGTAGCCTATGTGATTTGCGACAAAATTGGCATAGCATATAGGTTATGCACACATTGAATTAAACAATTTAATATAAATCATTCTGGAGCACGTATATTTCTAGTTGCCCTGAAGGTCATGTTCGTCATAACTGACATTACTTGTCATTACCTGTACATGTATTACAGGTGAGCAATGGGAAAGCAAAGGTTGGTAGCCATATTAGGTATTGTACTGATGTTGATCATTTGGAATGCAGATCTTGGATGTTCAGATTGTTCTCGAAAATTCTGAGCCGAGGTGATCTAAATCAACACCAGATCACAACAAATTGTAAATATAATATGAATTTATTTGGGCTGCTTGCTCCATTTGCTGGAATTCAGTTTACCGGACACGGTAAAAGTAATGTGAATATGTAAGATATTTTATTGTATGTTGATGTTTAGGAAGTGTATTGTGCACATCATTTATGTTTTCTGGTTTACCTTTTTAACTTACGATATTTTGATCTACTTATTTGTATATATGCTCTATGCTAAGCAAATTATGTTGTGACATCTGAACTGGCTTGGAATGACACAAAGTACAGAGAGAATGTTTCATGAAATGGAAAAAGTTATGTAAGTTTGGCTCTCGGAGGACATGTTATTAACAAGCAGTCGGTTTGAAGATTGCAATAATTCGAATTCCACTAGCGTCACGGTTTCTGTTTATTATATCCAGTGTAGATATAACACATATGTCACCAGTGGATGCCGTCAAAGTGTCAACGCTAACTTCTCCATATTTTATTGTTGAACAGAAATAAAATTGGCGATGATAATACCCGGCAGTTCGAGGAGTTAATGCACTTGAACAAGCAAATCCGCGCTTGCTATCTATGGCTATCTTTTGCTCTATGTTAATGCCGATTTTCTGTCGCCGTAAATGACAACCTTTGTGCCCCCTCCCCACTCCTCACAAACGAAACTGAAAGATCGATGGCCAATGTCGCCAGATTATGCTCGCTCGCCAGATGCAGTGACCAATTCTACGGGTGTTAGTTAATAACTGTTCGGCCAAGCCAATATATAACTTTACCACATGGCTGAATTATTCCAGTAATCTGGGAATCCATCACCGACGGGAAAACTTCCTGGAGCCATTCGATTATGATTTGGGGGTGAAGGGCTTCAGTTTTGGTTTTTTTCACCTCTATCTCGAGTCAGGGCAACCAGGAAAGGCATAGTAAAGGCTAGAGATCAGACGGACTGTATCATATCGGTGATGTGAAAGGTCTGACGTCATTTTAATTCCTGGCTATGAGGTCGAAAACCAATAGGCTCTCTGGGCTAGAAGATAGACAGAAGGGGGACTCCATTGAGTGATTGTGGTGAGTTATGTATCCTTACATTGGCCTGACAAGATCAAGCCATCGCCTGAAGAAGGGATCAAAGAAATTGCTGCAGAAAGGATCTCATATGTATGACATCCGAATCATTGTTTTTGGGTAATTGTGCACACTTTCATGCATGGAGCTAATTACGTATCGGATGTGACCGTAGATCAAAACATTTTGTTTTATGAGAGAATAAATATATATTGGGTTGAAATATAAATGAGGAATTGTATCACACTATAGTTATCATGACATTTTTATTTCAAGCAATAGATATAGTGGAAAGTTATATTCTCATGTTTTGATGGAATAGCTTCATATCTCACAATAATTTGTGTGGTCTGTGTAGATTGTTTTAAAATTTATTATCAAGGAGCAACGGAAGCAATATCAAATGTATTAACACGATGTAATAACACAATTTCGTTTTCACGGTCATTTTATTGTTGCAACAGCTTCAGCAAACCCACGTGACGTCTGACCACCGTGCCTACATTTCAACAGAGCCATTGTTGCCCAGTTTATGGGAATTTACATAGGACATGACTCTCGGTATATTGAGGTCAGAGGGAGCTCACAGATGTGCAACCCTTATACGTCGTCTCCACTGAAGCATAGATGTGTCTGCTTGTAATGTCCCGGCATCAGTTGTCCCGGATATTGCATCATTCCATGTGGGTAGCTTCCACCTTTTGTTGTCTCTCGATTGCTAATATGATATCCCGTTCCACCTTTGCCCGTTGGACAATTCTACCCACGCACAAATAAAGTCAATTACTGGGGTCTAAAATGAGTGAGAGAGAGAGAGAGAGAGAGAGTGAATTCATATCTCCATTTTTGGGAGGGACAAGAATTCGTGGCCATCCCTTGGGACAACGGTCTGACCCTGGGGCAAATATCGCCCAACAGCAAGATTCAAATTATGCAATCTCACATTAAATGAAGACCACCAGATCTCATGTGAATATTCCCATGGGAAATACTGAATGATCACCTATTTATATTTTTTCTGGTGCCAAGCTTCATCATATATGTCTCCAATGATGTGTCCCTGCTACATACTTTTATCGAAGCGTTGGGAAAGGTCATTCATGACTAAAGGTGGCAAAAGAAGGGTTCCGTCCAGCTATCGGGACGGGTAATAATCCACGGCCCAGCTAATTCCCAGCCCACTGTCTCTTAGCTATCCATGTAAACCAGTGTCACCTCCATGGACAGCGCCCACATATCCCCACTGACCCGTGAGGGAGTGGGACGACTTTATATCTCCATACCCAACGGTTACGGCTGGGTTAGGTTCCAGAGGTTACTTCTCCATCGCTAAGCTTTGATTTTTTCCACCGTCCATATGAAAATATTTGGAACGATCCGGCCAAAGACTAGTCTCATATGGTAATAGGTTACGTCACAATGGCTACCGATCTCCTGGGGAGTGGTTCATCAAGCTTTTGGACGTCATATTTTCTCTACAGTGGAGAAAATTTATCGTATTCATATATAGATAACAATAAGACATTGTTCCAAGGGCATCAGCTCACTGGTATGAAATCAATATATTTAAATTGAGCTCCATAACAAACAAAAATGAATGTCCTACTTCCTTCCATATGATTTAGGATACAAAAAACACTGATGCTATCTGAATCGCACTCCTATGTGATAAATCAAGAAGACATGACCTCACCAACAATTTTTCTATTCATTAGAATATTGTTAAAGAACATTGATGCATGCATAATAATCGACGGTATTACATATGAATGTTTAACCTTTTCGCTACTGACCCGCCCCTCAGCCTCCATACTGAGCCGATTCATGTATGAATTGATAGGATCTCTATATGTTTGATTATTCTTATTAAAAGATGTCTCAGAATAATTCGGTGTGAAAATAAAGTCATATTTTAGTGTGCTATTCCTATATAGTATATTTTTCAACCCCATTTCATCAGTTACCGTGGAAACAAGAAAAAAATCTAGGGACTAAACAGATGGCTATTTCCATTTTCTTTATCATACAGCCATATTCAAATTTGTAATGAGATATAATCCAATACGTTTTACTTGAGGACTTGTAGTCTTCTATATTTGTGATGAAGTGATTATCGTGGGTTTTGATAGTGTTTACAGCATGTCAATATCTTGATTAGTTATGGAGATATTAAAGTTTTAGTGAAAATTGTCAGTAGTCTGACCCATTGTAATCGGTACCTGTGACGTCACAAGGTTGATGACAAATTAATTATTCAATTAACTAAGCAGTCAATTAAGCTCCTAAATTTTAATCGATCGCAATATGTATGTGCTAGTTTAGCGTGTTGGTACATTCTAGGGTATATATAACATTAAATACAATCAGTGGACAATTACCTATACACTTATTGGTTGTCAAAGTTATGGTTACGCAGCGTAACCATCAGTACAGCAGGAGGGGTGTGGTATGGTTACGCAGCGTAACCATGAGTAGTGAAAAGGTTAATTACACAACAAAACTATTGAAGTCTTCTGAAAGTTATCCTAGTGTGGTGCCGTAGTGAATAGGTAATAGTAGCCACATATAAAATTATCATCTCATTTTGACAAAAAAGTATCTAGTTTTGGACTCCTTTCAAATGATATCCTTTGTGGAAAATTTTCAATATAATCAAGTGTGAAAGAGCAATTCATCTCACACAAAGGGCATTGTTATCAACGTGTCAAATATCAAGTGACTATAATTCACGGAAATAAAAATAATTATTTTTATTCTGGAACACATCACAGCTTGTTCATTATAGAATGAAACAAGCAGATAACTATGACAAAAATGTAGTGTTTTCAGGACTGTTGATATCAAATGAAGCAAAATATTACAGATTTCAGTCAATGTGACCTGTTGAATAACTTTGAAAGATTAATCCTGATATATATTGGATTGTGCTGAATATATGTGCAGAAAGTTATTTGCTGAAAGTTAGCATATCTGAAAATTCGGTGCCACGTGTGGACTGATGCATACTTCGAGATGATCATAACAGCTCTTCTGGTATGTGAGGGAGACCATCAAACAGTGACATACAAAGGCTTCAAACTCTGGTTTAATGTGTTATGACTGTGATATGAATTTGTATGGAAACTCATAGGTGACATGTGCGGGGAAAAAATGGTGTTTTTTTCTATTAAAAACTTTGCACGTTCGAACGTAGAAAGTTCAAAACTACCACGTTCGCACGTGGAAGCATTGAGCGCTACTACGTTAGCACGTGGTAACTTTAAAACTTATCACGTTCGCACGGAGAAAGGTTTTAGGCTTCCACGTTCACACGTAGAAAGTTCAAAGCTACCACGTTCACACATGGAAACATTATATGCTTTCACGTTCGCACGTAGAAAATTTAAAACCTTCCACGTTCGAAAGTAGAAAGATGTAGGTTTCCACGTTCACACGTAGAAAGTTTCAAAGCTACCACGTTCAGACGTGGAAGCATAGATACCTTTCCATGTTCGCACGTAGAAAGATTTAGGTTTCTACGTTCACACGTAGAAAGATTAAAAGCTACCACGTTCACACGTGAAAGCATTTGATGCTACCACACCCAGATCTTTGCACGTGCGAACGAGGTAGCTCCTGAAGTTTCCACGTGCGAACGTGGAAGCGTTAAATGCTTCCACGTGTGAACGTGGTAACCTCGGACTTTCCACGTGTGAACGCAGTAGCCTTAACTGTTTCCACGTGCGAACGTGATAGTGTTTAAGGTTTCCACGTTCGAACGTGCTAGCTTTTTGCTGGAAAAGACATAATTTTTTTACGCGCATGTCATCTATGGGCTTCCGTAACTTTGGGACTATATGTGGAAGGTCCACAACTTCAACAGGGTTTCATCAGCTTATGAAGAAATCAAGAGCATGGTTCAGCTGAAAATGATGAAATGACATTTGTATTTGCAGGCAATATACGAGTGAATATCTCATTTCACACATGTATTGCCTGTCATAATGATGGGATGTTCATAAAGTTAGAAAGAAGCATGTAAACATTCATTGGACACATTTTAGCAGATTGAGTAACCAAATTATGTGAATAACACTACACATGTTTCGTCAAAAATACTCATATAAGGTATCAACATTCCTTTTATAATGTGAGCTCTAATTCTGTGCATGGCGATAATTCAATTAATTACATCCTTTTCAGTTTGTGGTGGTTGCCTTAGTGTGTTTCACGTTACAAATTGAAAACAGCGAAACTTGCTCTGAAGGTTGATATTGGTGTTGGTAATGAATAGACTCTCGTAGGGGATTTCAGTGATATTAACATCACTCGAAACAGAAACACAGCTATTGAAACAAAATATCTACAGCTTTTTTTATTAAAATATTTTACCTTATATATACTTGAGTGTCTATTACCTTGTTCCATTTCGCCGAAATTAATTTTCCAAGTTCTCATGCAGGTGTAAATTATGATGAGTCAATCAGAAAACATCTTGGATATCTTTTATGTTTGAAATAGTTGTTTTTGTTCACGGCAATGATTGTACTAGTATGTCAATACTCGAGAGTTACAACACATTAGTTTACAATAGTGCATGATTCCATTGTCTCGAGCAGTTATCTATTTGTAATAAATACCTCTGTGGGAGGTATTTATTTCCAATAAATACCTGTCCCAGGTATTGAATGAAAATAAATCAATACTGGTGGACAGAGTAAACACACCGGGATTGTATTTTTTATTGCCAAGCATATACATGTATCAGACTTATATTACTCGATGTACATAAACAGCTAATCGTTCTGGTGTGCGAGTTTAATCCATGGGTCACAACAGTTTTGTTAATTTTTGGACATTTGGTTCATGAAATCATCCGCCTTCTGCAGAAATCCAGTGAAAACATTGTGGATATATACATCCTTCGAAATCCGGAGGTTTTGATAATAGTCCTGCGATATTCCACATCCGCAAATGTACCGGAATCCTGGCGAAGCCTCCAGAGATCACGCATAACGTAATTTTCCTGCAACATGAATGAAATATACAAACATGAATGTTTGATTTTTCCTCTTAAAATCTAGTTTATAGCTATTCAGCATATGTAATATGGGAACAATTTTAACAGAACTTTCACCCCGCATATGAATTAAATGCACGAATAGCACACAAACTTTTACCTACCAGTCGTACGTTGAAGTCATGGATCAAACTTTATAATCGCCGTAGTGATTTTACGAGGAATTCTGTAAATACATGTGTACAAATCGTTTTTTATTTTCTTATAAGGATTGAAAGAACGCAGAATAAAGATATTTGTTCGGGCAGAAATTATGATTCAATTCTTTGTACACGGGTACAACCCGTTAGATAATGCAGAAGGAGAAAATGCTGATTTTGTATTGAATTCAAAGAAATAAGTGATATACTCACCGGTTTACAAATCTGGTATGTTGTTCATGTACTGCATCTGGTTACACCAAAATTTTGAGTCATTCCCAGGAATAAGATTTTGCAACAGTATCCAACAAACAAGCGCGTCAGAACACGCGTTTATATCCGCATGCATCGTATCCATGTGTTCCATTTTTCATCACGTAGCTTACTGCTTCAAAGTGAGCGCGCCTTTTGCCGCGTTTGTTTTTATAGGTGTTCCACTTGAGCAATACTCACAAACGCGTTACTAGGGGGAGAAAACAGCTCGAAGGCACAGTGCGAGTCTACCAGAAACACACTGAATTGGAACCATGTATACTGTAGCCATAACAACGGCTGGGGTTGAATGTAGAAATCTATGAGCTGAGTCATGTGGTGAAGCAGTTTCGGCCCAAGTATCATATCCTGCGCCTTCCTCTATATTCAATAAGGATTAAAAAGGTGTGAGACGGATTAAATGGTACGTTTTCAGTGGACGAGTAGTATTAAGGAGCAGTGTACGGTACTTGGGCCGCAGTTTCTGTAGCGAGTAATAGATCCAAAGCTTTCCTGACGGATACACTTGATTGGGCAAGGACTGTGTGTTGCATTTGCAGTTTTGTTGTTTATATAGTGAATTACGTAAAGTGTATGTGATATGTTGTTTATGAACTGAAAGTGTGTGAAAGGGGGGGGGGGGGTGTTAGTGGCTTGTGCTAGAAATGTGTGTGTGTGTGTGTGGGGGGGGGGGTGTGCATGCACTATGTCGGATAATGCCTACGGCTTCGTATTCCTCACGAATAGAAACCTCGGCCTTCGGCCTCGGTCTCTATTCGTGAGAAATACTCAGCCTAGGGCATTATCCTATACATAAAGTTCCATTGTTCCATTCGTGAGAACGGTAAGTTTTATATTAACGAGAACTGCTAAGCAATAAAAAGCTGGCTAAGTGGAATATTTCCTTATATCACTTAAATCATCGTTCACTTAAGACTTGAACACTGTTACACTTGTCCACTTGGTAATGCAGGATTGATCAGCTCCAATACCTGTTTAATCCCACGTTGAAAACGTTCCACAATGCATGACCACATTTTTTAACGTCGAAAACAACTCTGGTTGTTAACTACTATGTATATCGTTGAATTCAGGTTAGGTTAACATATAATATTAACATTCACCTGAACATTCATACCAATTTGTGCTCAGGTAGATGCTTTCGTGTTCCAACGGAAAAAATGATACAAAAAATAATATTTCGTACTAATGTATATGTTTGAGGGTTATGCAGTGGAAAATATCTTGGATTGACATTCATTACATGACAGATATATCATGGTTAGTGAAATGACCCATTATATGCTCGTGTGTTCTGTCTCCTTTTCAGTTGACGTGGGTCCGTGTCAAAATTAGATGTCCGTCACTTATAATTTGTATGCTAATGACCAACGTGAAACACACCTAACATGAGCTTTATATGGCGTGAATAACTGTGAAATTATGGTAAACACCAGACACACTGTTCTTTGTTGTGGACAGAAAGTGATTTTAATTGTGATTGAAAGTCCATCTAGACTAATAGATTGTTGTCTGGTTTTCACAATTAGTCGGTATTTAGCATAGTCGCTACATTAGTTCTCTTATGCGGTTCTTGCAGTGTCAATTTGACGTCATAATTTCTTTAAGGGACAAAACCATATCGCGGAAAGAAGAGCATTTTTGGTCAGTGTGACAATGTTTAATGGTTATGTTGCAATACATTCAGTTTTCTTAATTCAGTCTTCAATCACCACAAAACTTCCTATTTTAATGAACAAAAACTTCCTATTTGCCCACGAATACAAGTATGAACCTTTTTTGTGTTCCCGAACCAAACTTATTCCATGTATATTTTACAAAGTTGACAATAAACACATCTACGTTAGTGGATTCAAGAATCCCCACTATGGATCAGTGTCCTGTTTTATTAGCATTAGAACCGAAATATTAGATAAAATGAAAACTTATTCCCATGTGAGCTACATAATTATAATCTAGCCATATAAGCAGCGGAATTTACCATGTTAATTTCTCAAAGACGTGTACAATACGGAAACATTGTGCAAACGAGGGTAACTACTGTAGTTTGTCACGAGAAATGTCTATATCGCGATAAAATGCTATTTAGGTAGAAATAGAGTTCGGCACCTCTGAACGCTGTCATTATAATTTTCGAGACTTCACTATCATGTGTGTTCAATCCAATGATTACTGAATTTTCTTTCGCAAATGAGTGGGCATACAGTATACAACACATCTACTACATGAACCCAAGCAATGAAATTTTTCATAAAATATTGGACCAAAAGTTTTACATGGAAGTACTCATCTTCGTCGAGAGCAGATAATGTTGATGAACGAACGTTGATCCGACGCCGATACATAACTGATGATCTTCCATGATGATACACATGTAATCTCAATCTATTATCACCAAATACAACGAGATTTTTGATGATACGAATAACAAATGTGATATAGAACATTTTAGAAAAGAAACAAAGTCCGACCAAATAATGTATATAACAAGGGCAGACAGTGTGTGAAATGTAGTTGTTTTTACTGTACACCTGATGGAATTAGTATTACAACTGCCCAACAACCTATGAAAATATTTTAGAATTTCGAAACCAACCCCATGCAATAGATGTATGACAAGTACATAAGCACATACAAGCCGACAGGCTACTGAGTTGATGGAATCCTCGGGGACAGGTTTAACGTCCACCAGCAGTGACACTGGCTCAGTGGTATGAATGTAAGCATCAAGTATTTGATGATGCCAATAACAAATGTAAAATAGAACTTTAAAACAAATAGAATTTTGGAATAAAAACCAAACCCGACCAAATAATTTATCCATCAAACGAAGACAGTGTGCGAAATGTAGTTGTTTCTACTGTACACCTGATGGAATTAGTATACAACTGCCCCAAAACCCATGCAAACATATTTTAGAAAGCCAACACAAACCCCATGGAATAGGGGTGTACCATCATATGACATACTGTTTCCCTGCTGGTAAGAACCCTGCTGCTGCGATGAAGGTCGAAGGGGCTGGGCCTGAATATGTAGAAGGAAAGATATATACTATCAACATATTACATGATATTAGTCTCTTATTCACCAAACGTGTCATACATTAATTTTCATGGTAATGCTAACCTGTGATGCTTCCTCGGGTCGCGACTGAAAACCTTGTGGTGCTGTTCTAATGACAGTAGTGACGGGTTGCTTCTGACGTACCTATTACTGTTTAGACGCTCCCTCTCTGTGTGGTAGCGCATAACCATTCCCCAGGATTCTTGGTAGAAATGGCTGAGCAGGGATGTATGCAGCGAAGGCACAAACACTGCCAAGAATGATCCATACCCTTTTGCCATGCTGTCATTCTGTCCCAGAAGAAGACTGCCGACGCTGGCCTGCCACTGCTTTGCTTGAGTGTTTGACTTTGATAATTGTTTGACTAAGACGTCCACTGAATCTACTTTTCTTTTATTCGATTGTTTTGCTTTGACAGGTGCCACAACTGAGCCAGCAGCTGAGGAGTAGCTCTTTGTGCTGCTCGTCATGGGTGGAAGAGCAGAGATGTCATCATCTTCATCGTCGGCCAATCCACTGCAGTTGCTTCCAGGCGCAGTCTGATGTCCAAGTTTTGATAATTTCTGCTTGAGCTGCAACTATGGGGAAATAATCATTCACATGACAAAATGAATATCATGTATATAGTACTTACGAGCCCCGGACCTCTGTTGGGACATACATAAATATGCAGCGCAATAAACTCGAACTTCCCCAGGTCAGATCCACTCATACGTGTGGTCAGGTCCCGACATCCGTCTCTCGACTACATCTTGCGTGATTGTCCTCATGGACTTGTACCAGACCTGCAGCATGGTTCCCAACTCCACACCTAGTTCAGCTGCCTTCTCTTCCCAGATTTTTGTTTCTCTTGCTCGTGTCCTTGTACTGTTTGTGACCCTTGTTATGCTCTGGGTGGAGCTGGTGCCACTTCACCATCTCTTCTTCTTACTTGTCTGTCAGGTTGAGAGCAGGGATCTTTTTCTTCTTCTTTTGTCCGACTACACGGTCTTCATTGTGATCATGTGCGTAGATGCTCTCAGGGGCTTTGGGTCGGTTTTCTTGTTCACTACTCGGATCATCTTCATATTCTCGTGGCGGTGGTGGTGGTGGAGGTTCCTTTCTAGTTCTCTTGCCCTTTCCCCTTGGCCTCACTTGACACGGAAAACCATTAGTTTTTATAGCATCGCCACATTTTCGTTCTGTTTCATTCCAAATCATTTTAGTTCGTTGCAAATCGTTGCCAGTTCTTTGCAGTTCGTTGTTATTCCATTGATCGTCTACCTGTTCTGGGTTTTTTTTCGTCTACATCGTTACATGTTGCACACACTATTTGCCGTGGGATACTCTCTGCGATTGAGATCTTTCTACATCGTTGTGCATCAGTGACAGTAGTGACAGTAGTAGCCCTATAGTTAAAATATTCGCCTGTATTCATGGTCAGATCCGTCCTTCCACATTCGTTGTGATTCGTCACCAACATTCGTGACAGTGGGACCGCGGTTTTACAGACACTTGGATATTTCTTCCGAATCAGCATAATTTAACACATAAATATGTATGGATGGAAAAGAGGCACTACGCATTAACATGTGTTGATTCCTCTAAGGGTGTTTAATTCGAAATAATCGAAATAACAGGTGATAGCTTGAATGGTCAAGTCTTCACGTGACATAGTAATGCTTGGAATATACAAAAATAATCCCCCTTATTCATCACGTCTGCAAAGGATGGATATGTACCACAAAATTGTCGACCCAGGCAATACATCAGGGCACCCAAACAATTATTCCATGGAAGAACCCGGGGTTAATCATGGATGTCAACCTTAATCCACCCGCTATGATTACGTGTGTCATGATGGTGGAGCCTTCGCGGACATTGTTAAGATGTTCGTTAAATTCAAAGTAATGAAAAGAGACCACGTGACCGGAACCTGCAGCCAATAATCAATCTTCCCGAGTCGTGATGTCCATAGGTAACCGAGGTAATTCAGTAGGAGTCAGAGTTGAAAACGAAATGAGGCAGTTACCGAGGGGTTTATGAGTAGATTATTCAATCCATCTCGCATATGACTATTGCTGAGCGAACAGTCTACCGGGCAGTCAACTTCAATCCGCAGGGGGTTTTTTGTGGGACATTACAAGAAGGAATTTGGATAAATATTTTTTTTAAATCTGCATAATTTAACACATGAATATGCATGGAGTGAAAAGAAGCAACACAAGTTAGGATGTGTTCCCTGTCCGGGGTTTTGAAATAATCACAATAATGGGTGATTTCCTGGACGGACAAGTCTTCCGGATGATGCATTAAAGCTTGGAATATACAAAAATAATCCCCCATATTCATCACGTCCGTGAGCGATGGAAATCTACTGCAAATCTGTCGATCCAAGCCATACTATAGAGCACCGAGACAAGTATGCCTTGCAGGAACCCGGGGTTAGTCATCTCTGTCAACCTTAATCCACCCGCTATGATTACGTGTGTCATGGTGGTGGAGCCTTCGCGGAAATAGTTGAGATACTCGTTTTTAATTCAAAGTAATGGAAGGATACCACGTGACTGGAACATGTGACCCGTAATCAATCTTTTCCGAGTCGTGACATCCGCAGGTAACCGAGGTAATTCAGTAGTTGGTCAGAGCAGAGGGATCTTTATGAGTAGATTATTTAGTCCACCTCACATGTCACTAGCGCTGAGTGACCAGTCTACTGATCAGTCAACTTCAAGTCACAGGTGTTCTTGCTATATAAATCGAAATGGTACCATGGTGCATTCCTGGTACGAGGAAGATCATTGTTGATAGAATTGGATAGTTTCGGGCATCACATAGAAAAATTTGGTGTGTAATTCGAATTCTGATATATCACATGACACAACTAGGGTATTCACTGTATAGTGTATGTCATTTGTGACGTTGCCGGCGCACACCAAATTAAACAAGTTAATACCAATGATTCTGGAGTACGCATATAACTAGTTGTATTGAAGATTATATTGGTTATATAAAAATAGTAAGGTATATGTAAATAAACGTAGTACATGTTAGCAATGACAAAGCAAAGACGCCTGTACCCATAATAGGTGATGTAAAGATGCTGGTAAATCCTAATGCAGATCTTGATGATGGAATTTTGCTATCGGAAATTTAGAGCCAATGTGATCTAAATGATCTAATGAATTTACCACGAGTGTCTGTTCCATTCGGTGGAATTCAGTTTACCTGACATAGTAGAATAAATGCATGTGTGAATGTATTGTGGGGTGTATGTTGATGTGTACATTGTATTTTGCACTTTATTTATTATTTGTTATCTGGTTTACCGTTTCAGCTTACGATATTTGGAATTGTCTCGTGTTGTATTCTGTACTGTATGCTAAGCAAACTATGTTGTGACATTTGAACTAGCATGGAATGACTCAAAATACATGGCAAATTTGTCATGAAAAAACTAAACGCACATACACCACAATGCTGCGAAAGGTATGTAACTTCAGCATTCGGGTGCGAGATATTGAAAAGCAATCGGCCTGGACATTGCAATAATTTCACTGGCATTATGACTGTTGTTTAGTCTCTTCATTTTAGATATGTCACCAATGGGTGCCAGCAAAGTGTTACCAGCATACCTAACTTCTCCATACTTTGTTGTTGAAGAGAAATAAAGTTGGCGACGAAGAGATCCAGCAATTCAAAGAATTACTGCACTTGAAGAGTAAATATGGGCTATCGCTGACTATCTGGTCACACCAATTTTCCATGACTGTAATTGACAATATATGCCATGCCTTCTCCCCCCCCCCCTCCCCACACGAGAACTGAAGCATCGATAACCATCTCCCTTGCCAGATGTAGTGACCAATGCTACTGGTGGTAGTTAATAACTCAACTTGGCCAGGCTAATATATAACATTAACACACGACTGAAATATTCTAGCAGTCTGGGAATCCACCACTGATGGACAAACTATCTTCCTGGAGTCAGTTGTTTATATTTTGGGGGTGGAAGGCTTTGGTCTTGGATTATTTCAGCTCGTTTCGAGTCCAGAAGGCGTTCAGGATAGTCAAAGTGAAGTCTCGAAATTTACTGTATTAGGTTGTCGATCAATGGAATTTATGGGCGGGAAGATAGAGAATGAAGAAGTGTGTGTGTGTGTGGGGGGGGGGGGGGGGGTTAGGAAATACCAGAGGGAATGCCAGAGAAGGGGTACCAATATGTATGACCATTTTAATAGTTTATTATTTGTTCTGGCCACATTGATGCACTGAGATAACTTCGGTTGTGACCGTAGATCAAAATGTTTTGTTTTGTGAGGGAATGTTTATTGGTTCCAAACGCAAGTGATCAACTGTATCATGCTACACTCTTCATGACATGCTACACTTTTATTTCACAAAATGGATTCATTGAAAATCATGTTCTCCTGTTTTTCATGGGATAGTTTCATATCTCCCAATGATATGAGTGGTTTGTGTTGATTATGTTTTACAAATCAATATCATGGAGCAGTGGGAACAAAAACAAACGTGTTACCTTGGTATAATAACACATATATCTCGTTTCCACTGTTGCAACTTATTCAGCAATTCCACATGACGTCTGGCCACTGTGACCACATTTCCACGGAGCTATTGTTGCCTAATTTATCTGCATTTACAGTGGACGGGGTATTGGTATATTGAGGTCAGAGAGATCTCGCACCTGTATAACCCTCATACCTCGTCTCCACTACAATATAGACACACCGTTTCTAATGTCCCTGCATTAATTGTCCCAACATTGCCTCACTCCATGAGGGTAGCTGTTCATCTTTTGTTGTCCGGTGATTGCTGATATGACATTCCGTTCCACCTTTGCCCGATGTAGCAATCCACCCCACTCTTGCCTACACAGAAATAAAATCAACTTCTGGTGTCTAAAATGAGGAAGAGGACAGGGAACCAATCTCTCCACTGCCGGTGGCTCATCCCGGAAAAAAAAGAGAAGCAAGAAAAAAGGGACGAGAGTTTTTAACTATCCCTCCGGACAACAGTCTGACCTTGGGGCGCATATCGTCCATCTGTCCAGACCAAATTATGCAAGCTCATATCAAAGAAGACCATCCTATGCGAATATTTTCACGGGATACACAGCAATCATCTAAATGACCTTCCACTCGCAGTATTTTTTGTTTTGCTGGTGTTAAGCGTCATCATCCATTGCCGAGACTATATGCTACTAGTATATATTTCTGACCAGAAGTGCAATGGGGGGGGGGGGGGGGGGAGGAGGCGTGGATGGTCATCCATGATTACATGTGGCAAAAAAAGTATCCGTCCAGACATTGTGACTGGTAATACTCCACAGCCCAGATAATCACTGGTACACTGTCCCTTGTATATCCATAAAAACCAGCGTCATCCCCGGGCACAGCACCCACAGGTCCCCACTCACCTAAAAGTACAGAATATCTCTTTGTACCTAATTAATACGTATAGCATTCTTTTGTTGGGCTTTCAGTTATCAAACGGATTCTTTAAACGAAATGGAGTTGGGGCTGGAAAATTCAGAGCAAGGTCACGAAAAAACAGTTTGTCTTGATATCTTCAGTACACAGCCCGTACACTGCGAGGATTGTCATATCAGTTAAATGTCATGTGGTCTTCATGTAATATCATAAATGTTACATATCAATCTGAACATTCGTCGATATTTGTGTTTAGGAATGCCAAGATTTATTCGTGGACTGACATAACAGACAATGGCCAAATGCAAAGAAATATAGTATATTTGAAAATGCAAAAATCGTTGATGTAATGTGTTTCACGTTCATTTAAACACAAATATCAGAAGATGCTAATTGCTATGAATTATGGATTCTGGGATATTCTATGCCCATACATTTTGTTACTCGTTCAGTTGAAGTGGGTATGTGGCAAAATTAAATATCAATTATTTTTAATTTGTATGCCAATTTGTATGCTGTGAATATATGCTAAATACCAGGCAAATTGTTCTATTCTGCTGACAGAAAAGTGATTTTGATGGGGTACCGGCGACTATTGCAAATTATCTGGAGTCGTTCAGTGGACCTGACTTGCATTTCACGCCCTATTATGGAGAAATGATTCATGCATAGCAAAGTCAGTGGTTTGGACAACTTTGGTCATCCCACTGGTCAGCGCTGATCAGTTCCTTTGATTATTGATTCATTTTATCTATGCCTGATTAATCTCTAACATTAACATATCCGTATATAGCAAGTCAGTACAGAAATATACAAATAATTTGTGGCTCTCGATAATATACCCCATTGTGATTAAAGCAGATGCCTTCGAATGTATGCAATATTTTTTTTTCGAAACTAAATTTCAGTTCAAATCATCTAATACGAAATAACAAAACATGTGCACATTGATTTTGACGACTACAGTCCATCCGTTTTAACGCACATTTTATGCCAGATATATAAACAAACGAGATGAATCCATCAAGCCCGACTGTATACAAATGTTCAAATTGCCTTTAAAAGTCCAAATCGAGTACAATTTCGAATTGGTATCTGCATATATAGTGTAGCTATGAGAAATTAAATGGTGCGTGAAATTGTCAGCCCATTATACACTTTTATGCTTTGTGTACATCTGCGTGTGATGGATACAGTTCCTGTACTGACGCGTGAACCACCTGCTCAAATGAGCAAACATCCCCCCCCCCCCCCCGACTGGTTGTAGCCGTAACATTTAATGTGAGTACGTCTCATTTAGTTAGTTTCACATGTTTAACATGAATAATAGTTTTAAAAAATCTTGTCTGTTTTCGAAGGCAGCTGCTTTAAAGCCCATCTGGGATAATAAATTGTTGTGCCATTTTCACAATTAGTTTTTACTCAGCATAGTCGTTAGGTTACTTTTCCGGTGAGCTCCTTGCGAAGTGTCAATTTGACAGCGTCGTAATTTCTTGAAGGCATGAGAATCTCTCTGGTGGAAAGGAGACATTTTCGTCAGTGGAACAATATGTAAAATGGTATAGTACACTCTATAGGCTCAATTCAGTCTTCCATCTACAAACATTTTTTCATTTGAATAATATAATAGATATCGACCAGATTCTATCATTGGACAAATACTTTGAATTATATACTTGTTATGATTCGAATTTGTTTAAATTATGAAGTCTCAGATAACCAAATTCGATGCACATTGTACAAAGTGCATTACAAGGATAGTAGATCTACTTCAATGGTTTTACACTGACTGCCAATTCCGGATGATAAATGTACAGTACTACAAAGGAACAGAACCGAAATATTTGCCAACATGGAAGCCGACCGTGAGCTACATATCCACATAAGCAGTTGCACAGTTATCAAGACAATAGAAAACAAAATATCCCCTCTTAATTAGTCCAGCCCGTCTACATTATGAAGACATAGTGCGAAGGAGAATCATTCCCTGCAGTTAAGTCACGTTCAAATGTTTCTATCGCATGTCATATGCAATGGGTTTAAATCACTAATCCTGAAAAATAAAGATCTCATTTAGTGAACAAATTCAGCTCTCCTTAATCGGAAACCATCACTATGATCGTCAAATTTCGATATGAGGGGTGCTTCGAATGTGGAAACAAGTTTCAATGCAAACAGTTTGGCCTACAGTATACAAAACATCTTTCGCACAAATCTAAAAAAAAAAATTACATGAAACACTGATTTCAATATTGAAAATTACAGTGATAAAACTTTGAATAAGCAAACATTTCATGACAAAATAGTAATGCTAAACTTCATCAAACATCAGAATATGTTACATTTACATGGAAAGTAAGTACATGATTGTACTTTGTTCAGTTTAACCTTGAAAGTAAGTCTAACACATGATTGTTCTTTCATAACTATACACATGATATTGTATTATTATAACATTAATATGTTTTTGGAGGGCGTGATTATTTACGGCCCAGCTCAGATTATTTACAGCCCGACAAGGTTCATTTGCAGCCCGAGCTTGCGAGGGCTGCAAAACCTTGGAGAGCTGTAAATAATCTGAGCTGGGCCGTGAATAATCACTACGCCCTCCAAAAACATATTAGGAACAATGAGCAGAGTCTTTGTAATAACCAGTGATATTATTATTACCTATATCAATTGGTCTACAAGGAGATAAACACAGTAGTCAACAAACATCATTTATTACCTTCCATCACGAGGCCAGAATTACCGGTAAACATAACTTCAAGAACACATCACACATACATTGCTGGTACAAATCAATGTTTACTGCTAATCTCATTAATATCCTTGCCTGATGTGCTATGCTAAAGTGACAACAAAATTCTCGTGCCGTCTGCAGACGCGATCACGTGACTGCTGGGCTGTTATGAAGTATTTACGTCGTAAATGCGGGCTGTAAATATATTTGCGTGTTGGGGTTTCAATCATAACGCATGACCACTGCCGAATTTTCGCCTCGGAAAGTAACGAGAATCTACTAGTTAACAGCCGATTTATACGTAATTATAGACATTTGGCACAAATTAAACAGAAGAACATAAAGCATAGAGAGAGGGGGGGGGGGGGCGGTTCACATTGAAACTTTTCCTTTCAGGGACTATGAAGTAATTGAAACTGTAGTTAGTAACTTGATCGGTCAAGGCTTGGATTGGAATACACAAAAATAATTTCTCATATGCTATTATTGATTTTTATTGAATGCCATAAAATTGATTGTTTAATTGCTTACTTTGCCACTGAAGAAAATTGATGGACATACACCACAAAGTTATGTGGCTTTGGCATTCAGAGGGCATGTTATTAACAAGCAGTTTGCCCGAAAATTGCAATAATTCCGCAGACATCAAGGCTCCTGTTCACTCTCTCCAAACTAGATACAACACAAATGTCACCATTTGGTGCCGTCATCAGTAACTTCTCCGTATTTTGTTGTTGAACAGAAATAAAGTTGGTGACGAAAAGACCCAGCACTTGAATCTGCGCTATTTGTGTATATCAAAAATTTTCATCTCTGTAATTGGCAATTTATGTGTAATGCTTCCCCTACACACACACGAAACTGGAAGATCGATGGCCAATATCGCCAGATTATGCTCTCTTTCGCCAGATGTAGTGACCAGTGCTACGAATGTTAGTTAAAAACTGTCTCCGCGTCCAGGCTAATATATAACATTACCACAAGGCTGAAATATCCCAGTAATCTGATAATTCATGACTGGGCAAACTATCTTCCTGGAGTCAGTTCATTATATGTCGGGGTGGATAGCTTCGGTCTAGGCATTTCCCAGCTCTAGGTCTATCCCGAGTACAGGAGGCGATCGGGAAAGTCAAAGTGAAGCCTAGAGATCTAGGTCGGTCTAGGTACATGAAACAGGTCATTCATGTAATTGAAGCCACAATACCTTCATGAAATACTAAAAAACATGACTTGTCGTCCATTCGAAAAACAAAAAAAGAATTGGATTTAATGTGCTCTCAAAGAAAAAGTCTTTACCCCCACGAACGAGTAGTTTCTATTTGTATATGAGCGATGTGAAATACCATTATTTAACTTGATTCTACCGGGCAATGCACAATCTTTTGCATTCGACCAGAAGCCGTTACACATAATTCCGTGATCCCGAGTGTCACAGTTTGTACAATTCGGATGACCTGTGCCAGATAAAAGATGCATACTGAGCGTGCTCAAATACTTTATATTAAAGTCGAAAAAATTCTTTGTAAACTAATTGATATCTATAGCGTTTTTTTTTTACTAGGGTTTCAGTTATAAAATTGGCTCTGACAATCAGAGCATTGTCATGCAGAAACATCAGGTTATTTGTGTCTGAGTATTTAAAGGTTGAACACAGATCGAAAGGGCCGGTATTTTGAATGGTTTTTCAATCACATATTCCGGTGCCATTAACTCCTGGGGACATATTCTATGACCAGACATGTCACTTTTTAAGTTGGAGTGGGTATGTGCCAAAATTAAATATCACACACCATGTGTATGCTAATGAGCAACATGGAACACAGCTAATGTGATAACATGTCCTCTGTATGATGTGAACAAATGTGAAATTATGCTAAATACCAAACAAAGTACTCTATTTTGTGGACAAAAAAGTGTTTTTAATTAAGATTTAAAGCCAATCTGGGATAATAGATTGTTATGTTGTTTTCACAATCAGTCGGCACTCGTTAGGTTACTTCTCTGGTGAGCTCTTTGCAAAGTGTCAATTTGACAACGTCGTAATTTTTTGAAGGGATGAGGAACTCTCTGGTGGAAAAGATATATTTTCGTCAGTGTAACAATATGTAAAATGGTCAGTGTGGCAATATGTAGATGTCATTTGGTATTAGTACACTCTATAGTGTTAATTCAGTCTTCCATCTACAAACAATTTCTCCTTTGAATAATAATAACAGATATCGACCAGATTCTATCATGGAACCTATACTTTGAATTGTGCACATGTTATGATTCGAATTCCCAGATAAACAAAATCGATGTACATCGTACATCTACAACGATGGTAAATCTATGTTAATGGTTTTCCACTTCCGGATGATAAATGTACAGTACCATAAAGGAATAGAACCGAAATATTTGGCAACATGAAAGCCCCCTGTGAGCCACATATCCACATAAGCAGGTCCACAGTTATCAAAACAATAGAAAACAAAATATCCTCTCTTAATTAGTCCAGCCCGTCTACATTATGAAGACATAGTGCAAACGAGAATCATTCCTGCAGTTTAGTCACGTTCGAATGTTTCTATCGCGTGTCAACTGATCACTAATTGTTCAGAAAAATATGCAGGGTCTTTGTTGAGTTTGATATTCAATCTCAGCCATCTCTATCATGAGCAGCACTCATTCCTGGCTTATCCATTCAACCGTGTAACGTGAAATCAGAGGAGATTTCCTACATAATCATAGTATATACTATACTAGTACATGCATTCATGTACCTATCTCGATACGCAAAGTTGGGTTTAAATCACTCATCTTGAAAATTAAGATTTCATTTGGTGAGCAAATACAGCTCTGCTTCATTGGAAACCACCACCATGATCGTCAAATTTTGTTATGAGGGGTGTTTCAAATGTGGAACCAACTTTCTACGCAAATAGTTGGGCCTACAGTATACAAAATATCTACTGCACAAATCTGGAAAAAAAATTGAATGAAACACTGATTTGAAAATTGAACCTTACAGTGATACAACTTTGAAAAAAGCAAATATTTCATGACAAAATAGTAATACTAAACTTCATCAAACATAAGAATATGTTCAATTAACTGTAAAGTTATTGACTACCGTCCGCTCTTCGGGATCCTCGAGGATAGTCCTCTCTCATCCGAGTCCTTGCGGACGCGCGTCCGCTATTCCGGATCCTCGCGGCAGGGCCGCTCACCGGAGGTCGCGGCGGACACGGTAACTACTTCATCATTAACGGTAACCAGGTAACAGCCCACCCGACACTCCCAGGCCTACGGACACCGTTCAGAAACTAGTTCATCCCTACGGTGTTAACTGGCGGGGCCTGGCGAGCCGCGGTCTGCCTCGGGGACGGAACCCCGTACAGTCCGACATGCTGGCCAGAGCCTCTGTCACATGTCCCGGGAAGGGAGAGAGCTGGCGATCCACAGGGCCGAAGGCCCCCGAGTCAGCAACTCGTCTCTCCCAGCCCGGGCCTCCCCACGGAAATCGTCCCCAGGGCTCTAGGAGCCCACTACTCAGACCCAGGGAACACAAAGCTCATGGCGAGCCTCGTGTGCGTCCTAGTCTCGATCTTGGACAATCTCCTCGAACGAGTCGCTTCCAGTGTATATATAATACACCAGAAACTGCAGGGCGCACGCGAGGTTAAATCGATCCATTGTTATAGTTTACTGGAGCGTAAATTACAATACGTCGCCGTGGCAACGCACGCTCGAACGGAGCATGTCAAAACAAGGCCAAGTACAGAAAGGCCACATAAATGGCTTTTATGTTTACAATCACCTGCCGCGTGCTTAGGGCAAAATCGCCACATTACCCCCTTCTTACAATGTTGGTCCCCAACATGTTCCGCCCGCGCCCAAAATGCTCGAAACCCGACGAAGGCTTCGCATGGCGGGGGCCGGAAGAAGGCACGATGGCAACGCCCGGAAGTCACGGCGCAAACACTAGGACTTTAAGAGTCCCTTTTGGAAGAATGGGGAACTACCCCCGGACTTATGGAGTAAACTATAACGCGCTTTGCAATTTTGAATAAATCCTCATAAACAAGCTAAAATTTTGACCGAGGTGGTCCAAAACCGTGTGATGACCTTGAAAGATCATCCATTATAAAAGGACGGTGTGTCGAGTCTTTGGAATATCTTTAAGGTTAAACTTTAAATTTAGAAATTTTGTAAAACGACACACCGAGTGATCAAAAGTGATAGTACCTCTAAAATGTTGCCGACCGCCCTGCCGGCCGGCTCCTCAGATCCGCAGAACGGGTCTGAGGCAGGGCGGAGCCGCGGGAGCGACTCCGGCACGCCCGCATGACATATGTACATCTAGCAGACACACATACACCTGCGGACAGCTGTCGCAGACAGCTATCAAAGCCAACGCGGCAAGCCGCATCGACTGCCAGTATCTGTATACTGCAACCCGCACAGGCCTGTGTACAGACACGCAGATGGACGGACGTCTGCACTTTCATGCAGCCGCCCGCCCGCCCGCACATCTTCAGCACGGCCCGCATGGGGAGTTTACAACTGACAAAATCACCCGCATCTCGAACACCGGACACGCGGATCCCGCGGAATCCAGCGCCGCATCGGCGGACGAAATGCGGATGGCACAAAACACATGTGCTACACATCTGGAGATTAACAAATAATCCGGGTACGACATTTTTACATATATATACATGTAACAAATGACAGCTATACTACACGTGCAGCAATGCACGCGGTGTCGCTGCAAAACTCTGTCCCCGGTCATACTGACACACTGCCGTACCAACATACAAACACCATAAAACTCATGCGGAGGCAGTCATTTCCCTCCGGTGACTCCAAATCAAACCATGTATACGGGTAGAAACGCATTTCTATCCCGGGGGACCTCGCAAATAACTACAGTAATTAAGATCAGTCATTAGCTAAAGCTTCCGCACTGGCGGTAAATGACGTGAAACTAATCACCAAAGCAAGGTAGAAATTGGGCATAAAATTGACAGTAACCACTAACTTGTGGCTTGTACGAATATGTCAGACGAAAACGACAATAAATTGTCATTCTCCAGTCTTTTCAAATATCACAGCAATCCGTCACTGTCAAAATTAGCGCAACTCCTTACACCCCTCTCGCGAAAGCAGAAATCTCCCGATTTCTTACTCTCTATTGCACCGGAAAGGAAATTTCACATACTTGACTCACTTTGTATCAGTAAATGAGCAAGAACAGAATTCTCCAGAGACATGCCGCACACTTGTGGCTTATAATCTTCCCATAAATAATAAATGAGATGGAAAATAAACAAAATCACTCCCCATAGCCGCTGGCACGCTTACAGGGCGATCGGACATACCCATGACGTCCGGACAGACAATCGGGCGCCCTATGGGCGTTTGCAAAGCGCCCACTAGCATCCCCGACGTACTGCCCGGCCGCGGAGCGGTGCCCGGTCCAGCCCAGAGCCTCCTCAAACGACTACCGGAGCGCGGAGCCAATAGATTTAGACGCGGAGCCGGCATGGTCCATAACCGCACTGGTTAGGGGGCGAACCCTTCATACCGGCGCCCAATCTAGAGGCGCCCAAAGATGGTGAAAGCAATAGCCGGCGGACGTCCGGGGCTGCCCGCGGACGGAGTCCAGGCCGGACGTCTACCATTGTACGGCGTATTGCCCTTATCCAATGAAGATGAAATTGGAATTAGAAGCCACCACAAGTGTTGCGCATGTAATATACGACCCCCTTCTTAGAAGGAGGCCGGGGTTCCGGTCATTCCGGCCGGACCGCATATTGTAAGGTACGATCCGGACGAGAACGAGCGTCACCCGCTGCCGCGGCTGGTCCGCACGCGCGGACTTAACAACCGCTCCATTATCATAATGGATAGTCGGTTTCCTGCCGTAAGAAACCTTAAACTACTATAACCGCAATTACAGTAGTGGCTCACGGGGGATAACTACACCGAAGTGCGTCATCTTAAAGCGCCGCGGACGCCGGACGAGTCACGCGGACGAACCGCGGACATCAGTCCTCATCTGCGGACACTATCCCCGCGTCCAGAGCCAGTTCCCCAAATCCGTGGGAAGACGCTTCTCCCGTAGCGGACGTAAATCCCAACCTCAGTCTGGCCATATAAGAGGTTGTCCCGGGACCAGGGGCGTCCGGCCGAATCAGTAAATTCGTCCGGCCAGCGTAACCGTTGTGCGGAATACGCCGGACAGCCGTCCATAAGGTGCGGACAGGCCATCCGCACGTCCCTGGCGCTAGAAACTACAGGAGGGCGGATGCGGAGCGGCGGCGTTACGACATGAAAGTCTCCGCGGACCTCAACTCCGAAGATGGCCACAAAGTAGCCACCCGCGGAGGTAAGTCGTGCGGACTCTCACGGAACGACCTAAAACCCATCCATAGTATGACAGACGGGTACCGCAGACGCATCCGCATGGGCGGAAGGTTATTCCCACCCATACCGGGCTGGCGCACGTGGTTTCCGGCGTGGCCGCCTGTCATCCGCAGGTACTGGAGGGAGTGGGGGTACCTGCGGATCGCCGTCATCTGGCTGATAGCCACCCAGTCCATCATCTGACGGGTCAGAGAGGTCCGGGAGGCCCACCATACGGCGCACACGCTCGTCCGGAGTCCGCGGATGCTGACCGGACGGATCCCATACGGGAGCATCATCCGGTTCCGCATCTTGAATTAGCGGATCCATGACCAGCGGGCCCTCGTACTTCTTCAGATTATCGATATGGACAACCAGAACCCTGTCCGGATCGGAATCCCTCCGGATCCGGTAGTCCACATCTGTCACCTGTTTCAGTACGGTAAACGGGCCTATCCACGGCTTAGCAAATTTATTGCCTTGCTTAAGCGGCGGATAATAGTAGCGCACCTTGTCGCCTTCCGCAAAAGCTGGCCTACCCTTAGCATGGGCATCATAGCCTCGCTTCTGCCGGAGGGCAGACTTGTCCAGGCGCGCGCGCGCGAAATCATGGGCGTTCGCCAGGGCGCGGCGAATCCACTCCACGTATTCCGGACCGCACTGGGGTACCGCGCCGGTCTCTGCCGCAGTTGGATACATAATATCCACGGGCAAATTTAACTCCCGGCCGTACAACATCGCGTGCGGAGTAACTCCGGTCGAAGAGTGGACCGACGACCTGTACGCCATTAAGACATACGGGAGGTGGTCATCCCAATCATTCGCACGATCATTCACAAAGGCCGCCAGCATGTTGAGGACCGATCGATTAAAGAGTTCGACCTGGCCATCAGACTGGGGCCTGTAGGGGGTGGTCCGCACCTTGGTACTCCCTAGCATCTGTGCTAGGTTCCGGAACAGGTTGCTCTCAAATTGCGTGCCCTGATCCGAATGTACCTGTTTAGGTACCCCATGGTACACCACCCATCTATTCACCAATAACCGAGCTACCTCGTCCGCAGTCTGGCGGCGCAGTGGGTAGGCGTCGGTATACTTGGTAAAATAGTCGGATATCACCAGGATGTACCGGAAACCGCGCGGGGTGACCCGGTGGGTATCCAGTATATCCAAAGCTATCCGATCAAACGGCGCGCCCGCTTTAACCGTGGTTAAGGGGTGGCGGCCAGGAGTCGGGACTCCTTTGCGAGCTTGACACCGAGGGCAGGCTGCGCACCACCGTTGCACGTCCAAGCCGCTACCAGGCCAATGAAAGCGCTGTTGTAGCCTATGGACGGTCCTCCGGATTCCCAAGTGACCGGTCACCCGGAGGTCATGCAACTGGTGGAGTACTTCTTTCCGCAGCTCCGCCGGAAGCACCAACTGCCATATTGGAGGCAGTGGGGTCGGTGGCTCATAGCGCCGGTATAAGAGGCCATCCCTCAAGGAGAGTCGTTCCCACTGAGATACTAGAGACAAGGTCTCCTCCCTGTAGGTCTTTCGCTCATCCTTCGAGGGCTTCTGGCCGGCCTCAAGGGCTGTGATTACCGGTGCCAGAGCTCTGTCAGCTCTCTGCGCCGCAGCTATCTGCGCCGGAGAGTAGCCACCCAAGTAATTAGGCTCCTCATCCGTCGCGTCCGGCTGCGCCGCAGCGGCCATCACCACAGGGGGCAAGGACCGCTCATACTCAGACTCTCCAGAGGACGAGGGTACCCACGAGGAGTACACCGCCGGACTCGAGGAAGACTCGCTGGAGCTGAGCCGCACCTCCGCTTCATATGCGGGACGCCCTCGCCGATATCGGCGGGTCCGCGCGCGGAGATGAGCCCTAGACGCTCCGGCCGCCGTGTTGTTAGAGGGGGCGGCGGCCTGCGGTCTCCCCGGAACGTCCAATTCCGAGTCTGAGGACGAATCCGCGGCTTGCTGGAATGGTGCCATCCCTGCACAACCCGGATTCTTGCACTTATGACAACGGGACAGGCCGTCCGCGTTGCCGTGCAACTTACCAGCGCGATGCTCTATCTGCATGTCATACTCTTGGAGTTTGACGAGCCACCGCGCCACCAAGCCATCGGCCTCACTATAGTTGAGGAGCCATCTCAGCGAACTATGATCAGTCCGCAAGCGGAAATGGCGTCCCAACAAATAGTGCCGGAAACGCTTGGTCATCGTAACCACCGCGAGCAACTCGCGATGAGTGGTACAGTAGTTCATTTGAGAGCGGCTCAAGGCCACACTCGCATAAGCTACTACCCGCTCTTGCCCATCCACGATCTGCGAGAGGACACCGCCGAGTGCGAAGTTACTCGCGTCAGTGTCCAGGATGAACTCGCAGTCCGGACGAGGGTGCCGCAGCACCGGGGCCACTACCAAGGCCTGCCGGAGTCCCGAGAAGGCGTTAGCCTGCTCGGCGGACCAAACAAAATCGGCGCCCTTTTCCGTGAGGATAGTAAGGGGACGCGCGATCTCCGCAAAGCCGCGAATAAACCTGCGGTGGTAGCTCGCGAAGCCCAAGAAGGACCTCACGTCCGCCACGTTACATGGCGGAGGCCATTTCTGCACGGCCGCCACCTTTGCGGGGTCTGGTCTCACTCCGGTGCCCGTTACCATGAAGCCCAAGTACAGGATTTCCTGCGCGAATAGCTCGCACTTACTTGGCTTCAATTTAAGCCCTGCTCCGCGGATGCGATGGAGCACCATCTGGAGGTTGGTGAGGGTTTCCTCGAACGACCGGCCATACACGACGACATCGTCGATGTAGACCATACATCGCTTCCAGAGGAACCCTTTGAGTACCATCTCCATGAGGCGCTCGAACGTCGCTGGTGCGTTACAGAGCCCGAACGGCATTACCTTGAATTGGTAGAGCCCGTTCTTGGTAACGAAGGCAGTCTTCGCCCGATCACTCTCCTCCATCTCCACCTGCCAATACCCGGAGGCCAGATCCAGAGCACAGAAATAGTGCGACCCGGCCAGGGCATCGAAGGTATCCTCAATGTGCGGGAGAGGATATGAGTCCTTCCGCGTGGCATCGTTGAGTTTCCGATAGTCCACGCAGAACCTCCACGAGCCGTCCTTCTTCTTCACCATAACCACCGGACTGGCCCAAGGGCTGTCACTGGGTTCGATGATGTCCAAGTCGAGCATCTTTTGCACCTCCTGGTCTATGACCTCTTGGTGCACTATTGCTGCCCGACGAAGACGCTGCTTGAGAGGACGCTCGTCCACGAGGTCGATGCGGTGCTTGGCGACGTCAGTCTTGCCAACCGCACCATCAGGACCCATGAACACATCCGCATACTGCCGCAGCAGTCTGCGGAGCGCTTGGCGCTGCTCTTCATCCAACCGGTCCTTCGGAACCCGAGATTCCAAATGGTCCGGCAGGGTGAACGGATCATCTCCGGCGGCCGCCGTCGCGCACGCAGCGTGGCAGACCGGATCGTCGGGGATGACACGACTCGAAGCCGCGGGAATAGCAGTAGCTGCTATGCATCCGCGCTTCAGTACAATCGGAGCATCCGTAGGATTCACCACGAGGATGGGCATCGCGCGGGGGTTGGACATGACCAGGGCCCCACCCAGCACGAGCCCAGTTCCTGCGGCGAAACTGCTCACGGGTTGCACTATACACGGTCGACCATCGAGGGGCATGCGGGGACGCCGCGGCCTCGTCTCGATGATCATCTCACTCATCGGCGGCACTACTACAGTGCGCGATGTCCGCATCTGGAATGAATGCATCGGGCCCGAGCGGAAGAGGAAGTGTGTGTCCTCTCCCATCCGGAACTCGCCAGCGCTAAAGTTGGCAATCACCCGGTGGACCCGTAGGAAATTCATCCCAATTATCCCGGCCGCTCCGATATCCGCCACGATCGCCTCTGTCAGATACACCTTGTCCCCAAGGGTAATAGGCAGATCGATGATGCCATGGATACGGATGCGGTTGTCTCCCGCTCCGTAGAGCTTGTACGGTCCGGGATCTCGCAACTCGAGGTTGCGGAGTGCGGGCTCCTTCCTAAACGTTCCGGCGGCCACGAGGGTCACCTCCGAGCCTGAGTCTATGAGGAACCGGACCGGCTCCCGTCCGAAGGACAGGGGCAGGTACCAGCAGGGGTCCCTCACCAGCGCGCAGGTCGGGCGATACCTTTCGCACGCGCTGGGCTCATCTACGGAGTCCTCGCCATCCGCCTCAGCCGCGGAGGAGCTAGACTGGTCTCCAAGGACTACTTCCAGAGAAGTCATATCTACTTGGGGTCCGTCCTGCTCATCAGCGGGTGGGGCGGCATCGTTTGCCACCGAACAACTATCCCCGGACGCAGTGTTGGTCGCCACCACGTCCGGATCTAGTTTCCCTGCCGCGGGTTCCGATTCTGCTGTCCCGGGGGACCAGACCGGAAGGAATTCCTCCGTTGCGGGCCAGGGAGAGCTCCCTGGTATCCGCGCGACCGCAGGCGTTCCAACAACTCCGGACACTTCAGCCAAAAGTGTCCCTGCTTTCCGCAGAAGTAGCAGGGACGGTTCTGAGCTGGTCCGGAGGTGAACGCGCAACATTCTGCGGCTCCCGGAGCTTCGAGCCCGGCGCAGTGCGCAATCATCTGCGCGGCGCCGAGGTCGTATTCCTCTATGTCGCACTCGTCCGAAGGCGAGCGCGGCGCGGCGACCGGTGCCGCATGTGCGGGCGCCCCTGTAGAGGGTGCCGGCGCACTAACCCACTGCTGGGTAGGTTCCCTGGCGGGTTCCCGGACGACCGGGTCCTGCCACGGGGTTACCTGCGACCGGAGGAGGAGTCGCCACCTGCGCGGGTACAGCCGAGGCCGGAGCCGAGGCTGGAGGCAACTGTCTAGGACGGACAGCCATCTCAAGCGCAAGCGCGGAGTCTATCGCCTCCTCCATCGATCGCTTTTCATGGGTGGCCAGCCCGTACGCTAGGTGGTAAGGCTGGCCATCGATGAACTGATCGATCAGCATCGTCTCAAACCGTCTGGAGTCCATGTCCGGAAAAGCTCTCCGGCCGAGTATGCGTAAGCTGTACGCATAGTCTGTCACGGACTCAGTCGGCTGGCGGATACGCGCCTTGAACTCTCGTTCAGACTGCCGCCGATTGGTCGTCGGCGGGAACAGCAGGCGAAGTTGACGAGCAACCTCGCCGAACGTCACTGTTCCCACCGGCAGACACGGCATCACGCGGAGAGCTTTCCCTTCCAGGCTCCCCGCGAGGACGTGTCCAGCTTCAGGCTGGGACCATCCTTCGTACACGGCGGTACGCCATACCTGGAGCAAGTAGTCCTCCAAGTCGGCGTTATCCCCGTTGAACCGTTTCCGCCACGAAGAGTGGTCGGGCCCGTCATCGCGTTTGCTACGCGCCCGACGTGCGGTCCCGGCTCCGGGGTCGTCCGTGTACTGCGGCAAGTTCCGCGCGCTTCCCGCGCCTGCGGCGGAGTCTGCCGGAGCAAACATCGACGCCGCGGACATAGGAGCAGGGAAGCTCACGTTTGCCGCCGGGATCATTCCCGCTGAAAACCCACTCTGGCTAGGTGCGGGCGGGGCTCCCATCGAACCTACTGGGTAGGCTCCAGAAGGGGCGGCAAAGCTTGGGGCCGAAGCCGCCTGTTGCCACTGCCCGTCCGACACACTGTACGTGCCAGGGTAAGTCGACCACGCGGCTTGCGCTCCAACCGTCGGAACGGTCGACGCGGTCGCCAACGTGGTGCCTCCGAGCCGCGGGGCAGGCGCGGGTCCCATTGCGGGGGCCACTGGCGCCTGCGGACTCGGCAGGACTTGGGGAGGGGCTACTGGCCCAGACATCCCCGGACTTAGGGTGACCGACGGGTCAACGCTCGAATGCAGCTGATTCCGCTTGAACAGTACAAGCGCCTCGGATATCAGCCACCTCTCCCTCTCCGTCAAAGGCCCCGAGTTGCCTTGTGACAGCGGAGAAGGGGAGCGGTTCCGCCGGTCTGATCGTCCCTGATGGGGCGACCGGGCGCGATCATAGCGCCCGAGGGGGGCCAGCTCGCCAAGTGCGTCGGTGAGCTGATCCACCACACTGCCCGGTGCGGACCGACCAGAACCCATGCCGGAGGCTCGCGAGGGAGCCCACCCGGCCGGGTGCGGCATCTGGTATGACTGGTCCGCTCGTCCAGAAGGACCCGCATGCATTGGCGCTCGATTCCGGACGCTCGAAGGCGTCTTAGGGAAGGGTGCCATTTGCCACGGATCTGTTCTGGGCACGGGCGGGCGCGGCGTAGAGCCGTTGCCAGCTCCACCCACCGCGCCTAACACGTCAAGGTCCGGCCTTGACGGCAACTCCTGCTGCGGCCCCGCGGGGCCCGACTCTACGTCCGAAGACGGAGCCAGGGACGCCGGAGTCGTCTCCGCGGACGGGGTCTTGTCCACGGAGGTTTCCGCGCGTTCCTTCCGGCCGCCGGAGTCGTCCGGAGACGTCTCACGGTGGCTGTCGCGCGACCGGGTGTGGTCCGCGACATTTCCACCCTTATCCCTCCCCTTGGATTCATCGGCCTTATCTTTGGCCTTCTCTTTCGCTTTTGTCATTCTTTGAGACGTCCTTGAGGAGCGGGCGATCCCCAGGGACTAAGGAGGCTACAACACTGTGACGGTAGGCTGCGATGGAACACTGTCGGACTGATCCTGGTCACGGCACCAATGTAAAGTTATTGACTACCGTCCGCTCTTCGGGATCCTCGAGGATAGTCCTCTCTCATCCGAGTCCTTGCGGACGCGCGTCCGCTATTCCGGATCCTCGCGGCAGGGCCGCTCACCGGAGGTCGCGGCGGACACGGTAACTACTTCATCATTAACGGTAACCAGGTAACAGCCCACCCGACACTCCCAGGCCTACGGACACCGTTCAGAAACTAGTTCATCCCTACGGTGTTAACTGGCGGGGCCTGGCGAGCCGCGGTCTGCCTCGGGGACGGAACCCCGTACAGTCCGACATGCTGGCCAGAGCCTCTGTCACATGTCCCGGGAAGGGAGAGAGCTGGCGATCCACAGGGCCGAAGGCCCCCGAGTCAGCAACTCGTCTCTCCCAGCCCGGGCCTCCCCACGGAAATCGTCCCCAGGGCTCTAGGAGCCCACTACTCAGACCCAGGGAACACAAAGCTCATGGCGAGCCTCGTGTGCGTCCTAGTCTCGATCTTGGACAATCTCCTCGAACGAGTCGCTTCCAGTGTATATATAATACACCAGAAACTGCAGGGCGCACGCGAGGTTAAATCGATCCATTGTTATAGTTTACTGGAGCGTAAATTACAATACGTCGCCGTGGCAACGCACGCTCGAACGGAGCATGTCAAAACAAGGCCAAGTACAGAAAGGCCACATAAATGGCTTTTATGTTTACAATCACCTGCCGCGTGCTTAGGGCAAAATCGCCACATAACATTGAAAGTAAGTCTAACACATGATTGTACTTTCATAACTATATACACATGATATTGTATTAATAGATATTTGGCACAAACTAACAGAAGAACATAAAGCATAGAGAGGGGGTTTCACGTTAAATCGTTTCCTCTCAGGGACTATAAAATAATTGAAACTTTAGTTAATATGATCCGTCAAGGCTTGGACTGAAATACACAAAAATAATTTCCTATATGCTATTATTGATTTTTATTGAATATGCCAATAAAATTGAGTGATTAATTGCTTGCTTTGCCAAGAAAGAAACATGATCGACATACACCACAAAGTTAGGTGACTTTGGCATCCGGAGGGCAAGTTATTAACAAGCAGTTTGTCCGAACATTGCGATAATTCCTGTTTACTCTCTCCAAGATGGATATAACACAAATGTCACCAGTAACTTCTCCATATTTTGTTGTTGAACAGGAATAAAGTTGGTGACGAAAAGACCCAGCACTTGAACCAGTGAATCTGCGCTATTTGTGTATATCAAGTTTTCATCTCTGTAATTGGCAATTTTTGGTGTCATGAGTACTCACACGAAACTGAAATATCGATGGCCAATACAGCCAGATTATGCTATCTCTTTCGCCAGATGTAGTGACCAGTGCTACGAATGTTAGTTAAAAACTGTCCCCGTGTCCAGGCTAATATATAACATTACCACATGGCTGAAATATCCCAGTAATCTGGTAATTCATCACTGGGCAAACTATTTTCCTGGAGTCAGTTGATTATATGTCGGGGTGGATAGCTTCGGTTTAGGCATTTTCCAGCTCTAGATCTATCCCGAGTCCAGGAGGCGATCGGGAAGGTCAAAGTGAAGCCTAGAGATCTAGGTCGGTGATATAAAGTGTCTGGCGTCATACTATTCCAGGCTATGAGTGACCAGTGTCTTTAAATAGGCCTGACAAGGTCACGCCATCATATAAAAATGTCGCAGAAAAGATTCTAGCATGTATGATATCTGAACCATTGTCTTTTTGTGATTGTGACCACACTGATGCATTGAGATAATTATGTTTTGGCTAAAGGTTTCATTTTGAGGCAATACATTTTTTAATGTAAATGAATAATTATCTCATATTATATTTTCATGACATATTGTATTTTATTGTATAAATAAATACTGTGGAAGGGCATGTTCTCCTGTTTACATGGAATACTCCATATCTCACAATGATTTGTGTGAAGTGTGTGTTTGAATTATTTTTAGAATTTATTATCCGGAGCAACAGGAGCAATAGCAAACGTGTTACCATGGAGGTAATGACGCATACATCTCATTTTCGCAGACACATTATTCTAGCAACAGATTCAGCAATTCCACATAACGCCTGACCACCGTGACCACATTTCAGCGAAGCCATTGTTGCCTAATTTATTTCCATTTACATAGGACGCGGTTCTTGGTATCTTGAGGTCAGAGGGAGCTCACAGCTCGGCAACCCTTATTCCTCGTCTCGACCTCAATATAGACACGTCTGTTTGTAATGTCCCGGCATTAGTTGTCCCCAACATTGCGTCACTCCATGAGGGTAACTGTTCATCTTTTATTGTCCCGCGATTGCTCATATGATCTTTTCCACCTTTTCTTTGGGACAATACGGCCCCTACCCTTCCTACCCTCTACCCCCGACGCGAAAATAATGTCAATTACTGGTGCCTAATACAAGATAGAGAGAGAATGGAACCCATCACCCCTCTTCGGCGTACCATCCGTCTGGGAAAAAATGAGTCTGACCCGAGGGCAGATATCGTCCATCAATCCAGCCCAAAATATGCAAGCTCACATTAAATGAATACCACACGATCCCATGCGACTATGTCCAAGGGACGCACTGAGCAATCACCTAAATGACTGGCCACTCATTGTGTCAAAAACTGGTTCTGGTGGCAAGCGATAGTAATGCCGAGACTCATTGGGTGATATACAGTATATGCAATGTTGATATACAGTATATATCCAAAAATCAAAGCAGGTGGGGTGGTCATTCAAACTAAAGGTGACAAAAGAATGGTCCTTCAAGCTATTGGACTGATAATAATTCACAGCCCAGATATTCCCCGGACCACTGTCCTCTGCATATCCTCGGCAATGAGCGTCACCCCCAGGGACAGCGCCCACAGATACCCACTGACCCCTGAGAGAACGGGGCAACTTTATATCTCCATGCCAATGGTTACGGCTGGGTTAGGTTCGAGAGGTTACATCCATACAGTCGCCTGTTGACTTCCACTGTCCATATGAAGATATTTGGCTCGACCCGCCAAAGGCCGCTAATCCCCAATGGTGATAAGTCACATCACCATGGCTACCGCTTTCCCGGGGAGTGGCTCATGCATCAGGGAAAATGACAGCTTTACCCCGTCATATTTTCTCAGCCACCCGTGTGATTTACCGTATCCATTCATATATCATTGTTTTAAGAGCATCTGGATAAATGGCAACTTTCGGGTATCTAAATTGTGCTTTATACCAGACTATATATATGTTAGTAGGAAAATGAGATTATCGATTTCTCAAGCGGAGTTCCTGATTCTGCTAGGCATTCGCTAGGTGGCAGCAGCGTCCGGTTCCAAGCATTTAAGGCTGCTAATTCTTAAGGCAACTTCTTCATGTTGGTAATATTCCTTCTGCGTTAAAGTGAGCTGTCTTGATTGTCCGCTGTACACGATTTCCCACAGCGTTTTCATAAAATGTCAGAAAAAAAAAATCACTATTTGAGAATGAGGTCCTTGTTCAAATTCAGACCTATTCTTGCTTGGTCACCAGAGGGTGAAGCTTGATACATGTATGCAAACGATCAATGCCTGAATATGCTGGTCATTTCCATTCATTCGGACAAGGAAACAGATTTCATAATACCATTCTCTGTTGTTGTACTCCCAAAAAAAAGGTCATGGGCCGGAATTTGAACTTTAATTCAAGCGGTTGAATGGAGTCGGTTTCTCCACCAAATATAGCTTTGACTTAGGAACACATACATGGAAAGTTTGATACTACACAGAGTATAGAACTTGTCTACGAAGTTGAGTGACGTGCTGTACGGGAGGATGACCCATTGGCCCGGCTACATACTAGATACATTGTCCAGTGACCGTGGGGTAGGACTGGGTTGGTGGAGGCTTCACGGGAATGAAATAAAAATAATGAACATGACAAGCCTGTCAAACATATGAATATTATTTGAAGTCGCCGCGGAAGACTTAAGGGCCGCGAACCGTCGGAGAAAAGAATCACCACCGCCTCGGAATTAAATTATTCCGTCTCAGTCCGACGCTGAATTATACCAATAGCGACCTTAATGGCGCCTAGATTAACCAACTTTTGTCCTCGCCGGGGCTGAGTCCAGCGCAGGGCATTAGCGAGAGTTTCTTCCCGTGTGTGACCTATTTAGCGGGGTGGAAACGCGCGGAATATTTAGTACCCGGCGCAAATGAGACCAATCGTAGGAAATTGTTACCCCGTGAATTAGTTTTAAAATGTCGGCATTTGACAATTATTGACATGGCGATGGACAGGCCCCGGTAGTGTCTTTTATGTTCTAATTCAATATGGCCGGCCAGCGCTGTGCGTGACCCTGTAGTTTTTTTTCTTCTTCTTCCCCTGTGGACCCCCCACCCCCTTCCCATGACACTGGAAGATAAATCATTTACATAAAACTGCCTGATATGTTGCGTCGTACATGTTAGATGGAGAAACATATACAACAATATAATACAACATTGTGTGCTCGGCGTTTTTTCTGTATGTTTTGTCCACTTAATACCAAACAACAATTTGACAGCAAACAACACATAACTACCCGATGTTGTTTTTTTTCACGAGAAAAAAAGAGACAAGAAATCATAGAATGTCACCCCGTCTTTATGACTAACACAATGGAAGATATATATGTGGCATTCATTTCGGCCAATACATTTAGAATTTGTGCAGTCGTTTTCACTTAGTGTATGTTTGCGAAAAAGATGAGACAACAATACAATTGAATTTTTTGTTTGTGGATGGGTGGGTCGCTAGTGTGTCTCAAGACATGAGGGGGTGGGGGGGGGATGACATTCCGTGATATTCTGTACAACGTATCGTGACACGATATTACAACAACCCTTCCTTTTGTCTGGTCTTGATAATTTTTCCTCAACTTGTTTCCCTCCCCGATTTCCACCATAAAAGTCCACGATAATCTGTCTTCTTTAATCTGTCATTTGGAATTTGGAAGTGGCCCCGGGCTTTAGGTCTGGTTTCTGGAGGGGAGAGGGGGGCTACCATAAACTTCATATTGATGTGACAATTATCAGAACTGTAGAAAGGACCCAGGGGAACAGAGCTGATCCAACTCAAAAGGTAGTTGTGGAAGCGGCAGGGCGGGGGTGTTTTGGGGGTACGTCTGAAAAACAACACAGTCAAGAACCATGACACTATCATATGACTGTTAGTGCGCATTAATGCCAAGAGAAAAAACACCAGTCGCCGATTGCGTGGAGTCATCCAGAGAGCCACTGACAACCTTGATAAATGAATCTATTTCTCGTCCTTCTCCCTCGTCCGCCCGCCCGCCCGTCCCCTGATGAAGTCTGCCCTCGACAAAAGTACAACTCCGCTCTGGCCATCGCAGGCCACCGCCAAAGACAAGATGGGTCCCCAAAGACGCGAGACTCCAAGTAAAAAAGTGAAAACGGTCGGCTGCCACTGGACCCAAGACAGGATTAGTTTGGGAGGGTCTTCCTCGGCCATCAGGGAATGCTAATCAAGGCTGAAGTCCGACTTCGTTCCCCCGTGGACCCGCGCCTAAATAACGATCACAATTAATGGCGTAGCAATCAGGGAAGTTTGGCAGTTGTAGCGTTGGAACCGACGACTGCCACGTCGCTGAGGCCGCGATAGATGTCGGTACCAGTTACCGGGCACCGGGGAAACTGAATTAACAAAAACACAACGCTCCCGAAAAGTTGTTCCGTAAATGTGTGAATAATTAATTAAACAAGGGACGTCGTAAGGGGGCTAGATCCGCAGTGGCACTTGTCAGGAATTAATGAAAATGAATGCCTACGATTAACTCGCCGGTCGAGCTGCACCTTTTCGGAGGTCGTCCCGTCTTGTTGGTGCACGGGGAATGCCGTAATCATATCCCGCCAAATGATAGTGACAAAAACACGGAGCTGGCATGTTGAAGACAATTCACACTCATTATGCACGATCAATTTTCATTAACGTCTGCCCGCGCCGAGTGTCCAGCGCCTGAAGCAGGCGCTCCGCTCTCGTCACACGGGACCGTCCCGCCCGGATCTACACCAATTAGCGACCGCATTTTGAAAGCTGAGCGCCAACTTCGGGTTTCATTCTCTGGGAATATACAGTAATAAATCTTTCAGCACCCGGGCAATCAAGTCTGTCTCCCTTGGGCAATGTCCTGTGGAAACTTAATGTCGCCACAGTCGCTCCTTTGGTCATGTCAATTGTCTTATATTCACGGGGTTTGACGTTCGGAAGTAGAATACTGGGAGTAATATAGACCACGAGATGTGATATACGAGGCATTATGCAACCTTCAGTGCTCATTTATATCAAAGATCCCCATATTCCTGTGTTTCTTTTTTCGGCTTGGAAGTCGCGGCTTGTTTATCTGGAAACACTAAAGGGTACAGAATGGAACATAACGGGTCGTTGGGCAATGCTGCTTTATGTTTGTTTTAACCACTATAAAGTCACGGAATTTTAGATGGAATTATCTGATTACCACCGACTTAAAACACGAATGCTTTAGTGACCAGTGCATCGATCGATGTCGGTTTTTACTTTTTTACCCAATTCTGGACAATTTGGTTTTGATAAATTACGAATTTCCAGAAGTGCCTTTTTTACATATGAACTGATGCCACCAATGATATCGAGAATAATAGCTCAGCCCAATTTCCCGTCCGTGGACTCGAAATATGACCAGTAATCGTGCAATGTGATAAGTCGTCTATATTCACCGGTCTACCGTCGGATATATTACGCCATGCGACTGCCCCAAGGGTGCCACCAACTACTTCATAAAACAGCGGATTATCTCGGCCCAATAAGCGCGTGAATTAGTGGACCGTGCCGTATAATTTCACCCCAAAGTAAAAAATTTCGTCTCTCATTTATTCCGGGGATCAGTCCGGTCGTTGCAGTCATCAACTTATCGCCGTAAATTTGACTTTTCCCTCCGTAATTCCGTACTGTGTGGTTGTGTCTGCATACATTGCAGTTTCGGTGAATTGTGAATTAGTTCCGGAGTAATGTACAGCTTGAAAAAACTGACAAATACGCGCAAATTTCCTTGAGTAAATTCGGCGATTCGCAATAAAGAAAAGACATTCCAAAAAGCTCCCCGGGTGGCCATTATGAAATTATCAATAACATTAGATATCTTTGCCAATCCCTCTTCCATTACTGCATCCAAAACGAAATTCATAAATGGTTCCCCATTTCGTAACACCCTGTGGCCGCTAAAGTTTCCCTCCCATCACGTGGCTGTAAATGTCTTAAACCTCCGACAAACACGCGCTATGTACTCTCCATCTTAACATTGCTTAATCCTGATATTTGCCTAACATCTTCCGGGATAATCCAGGACGTTTAATCCACCAATGCATACCCCCCTGCCGCTCTGGAGCTGGCCTGTCCCTCCAGAAAATTGACCCCCACCATGACCCCCATTTCGTCAGTGGGATACCTTCCCCCATCTCTTGTGA
Organism: Terebella lapidaria; assembly: GCA_949152475.1. Lineage (NCBI taxonomy): Eukaryota > Metazoa > Annelida > Polychaeta > Terebellida > Terebellidae > Terebella > Terebella lapidaria. The sequence continues at coordinate 32,689,487 of OX424564.1, read as the reverse complement.
AGGTTCACTCATGAGTATTCCCCTCCTCCGGCCAAAAGCCTAACTTCCAGAAGTCCTGAGAAGCAGAAGAGGCAGAAAATCCCCCGAAAAAAGTTTAATTGATGAGCGCGGAAGGCGACCGTTGCATCACAACCAAGATGCCCCAGTCGCCGGATGAAGAATTATGGGCGACTCGATTGGCTTTTTTCACTCGGTTGCTCATAATCCATATTCCGCTATGACACGCTATTTATTGGAATTGCTTTCCGGCCGCCAGTAGGGTCAGGCTCTTAAGATAAAGGGGCCAAAAAATGAATTAACGCAGCCGTCTTAATGGCAAGTCCTTCTCGGCGGGACGGGTGACGCTGAATTACGTTCGGGGATAGAAAAGTTCGGGAGGTGGGGGTGCAGGGGTTTCTAAAGTGGGGACTGGATTCTAGATTTCGCTGTCACCTTTGTTATGACAGAGCGGGGGTTGGGACTCATATAGGACCCGAATGTATTAAACCCCTTTGGTTGTTGTCGGGAAGGACTCATTTGGGGACGGAGGAAGGCAAGAACTGTGGCAAGAAATATAAGAAAAAAAGTAGAGGCGAACGAACAAAGACGTAGACAAGGGGAACTGTCATTGAGGGGACTCGGGGGCAAAACCCAATCAAGAAGGGTTGGGATTATTAAGATCAACCTCGGAGACAAAGGGAACAAGCGCGAAATGAAGGAAGACCTTTTTTAGCGATGCGGGACATTGTCGGGATTAAGTGTTCTGCCGCGGTTAATGACCGAGAGTCGCGGGCAGGCTTGTGAATGTGGGGTTATGTTATGTTAGGCTGTGCCCCCCCCCCCCCCCCCCGCACACACACATTCTCAAGGCATTGATCAGCCCCGGAGATAAATCATACCATAACCCAATCACGTAATCAATAACATAGAGACCGTCGTTCTGATTAGCGAGACCGGCCGGACGATTGAGGGGACGTCTTCGGCCGCATCGTCCGACCGAGCGAGGATAGGGAATGACCTTGACTTTGACCTTCGTGAGAGCGAGAGGCCCAAAGCTTAGCCCCGAAACTCATCGGTCGAATATGATTGTAATCAAACGTGATCCATCATTAGCGGACGAGGTTCCTAGCCAGGGAATTAATGTGTCAAAGCTGCAAAGGGGCTTCTCGCCTTGGCGAGGCACTCGATTCATCAAAAATCCTAAGCAATGGCACCAAGGCATATAATCAGAACTCCAAAGAAAGAGGTTGGGTAACAGAGAAAAATCTGAATTGTTTTAGGCTTCATCGGGTCAGGATTCATCTCGTCCTCGAGTTAACGAGATGCAATGATGCAATTCTTCATTTGACCACTCAGAAAGTTATTGTTTGTAGGTACATGTAACAGCATTTGGATGCCTCGGACTTCAGGAGTCTAATTTCCTAAAAGGATATCAAAACTATCTGTCATTTCCCCCAGATTTCTGAAGAACTTCCGTGATGACCATATTATATATACAGTATTTCCAAAAGCTAGCAATTAGTTCGTACATCTTCAGTTTGTATGTGTGCTCAAAGTACAAAATATGACATGAAAAGTTTCGAGGGCTACTTTTGAATATAGACAATGATAATATATATATAATATAGGCCAGAAGAGCATACTTCACCAATCTTGGACGTTGTGAAAAGTACTTACTGTGTACATGGATTTAGCTATATATTATTATCACCTCCACTAAATGTGTTCATCACATAACATGTTTTAATGGAAGGGTTTTGTACAAATCTCAGTCAGCTAAGATTGTTTATGCTTTCGAACTCGTAAAATTTGCTCCTAACCGATTGATACATTTGAACATTGTTAGGTTTATTAGGTAGATGCTCAAATGTTGAGCAACATATTACAACATGCTTATGACAAGCAGTTATTAGACCTGATATGACAAATATATCACGAGAATTATGGGGAATATATCAGATATCAAGAACATCCGTGAATAGACTGTGATAACCGTGAAATATAAGTTTTGAGGTATGATACGCTTGGAAAAGTTTATTATAGCGTCGAAATCACCACCATAAAAACAAATAACGTAACAATAATGGAAACAATTAGTGGAAATCCTTTATACAATTACACTGTGTGGAATTCCTTCCACAAGAAGCCATTTCCTATGCACTCCCTCTTATTAAACTTCAATGAACAATGAATTAATTTGATGTATTTGAACAACTAATCAACATTCAATTCTAGATATTACTAGATTATAAGACAAAATTGAAAACTAATTGCATAAAAATACAATGGTTAGAACTTCATATCGAATTCCGCATTGACAAGTTTCGCATGTGGACAAATTGCTTAGTTTTATAACTTCCAGCACTCGAGATGTGAAAATGTTTGATTGACTGCTTCCTCATCTCGGAAATAAATGGAAAATCTTACAAAGGATGTATTTCCAATCAGTATTTCATATTTGTTCTCACCATGGCACATGTGACCCAACAGCGGCCCCACATTATGATTTCAATCAGAGATGGAAAGTCGCCCGGCTATCCATGATTTATGTTGCTACTGACAACAGCGTAATGGGAAATAAAATGAAAACTTACGTTAGCCAGTCGCACGGGCAGCGACCGAAAGAAATCGCCAAGAAATTAGAAATCATTTTCTCAATTACCTTCTTCAGGATCTCTGGCTATATTTTGCGGGTCCCCCATTATCCCTATTCTCATAACTGTCATCCAGAGCGATATCCCCCGGATAATTGAAAAGCCCAGTCCCCCCCCCCCCCCCAGGAATCAGAAGTGTCCACCCCATCTGAAAATTGACATGTTGAGAAAAGCGGAGATACCTCAAGTAAATGGCTGTCCGGATTTCAAAAGCCACGACTTTATGACACCAATGTGACAAAGTTTGTTCTCGCAAATACGGCTCCGTCTTTTATCCCACTTTTAGCCTTTTGGCCCTTCTCCTGCCCCGCTTCCCTTCCAGTTTCTGGGAGATATAATGACCGCGTCACCTTGTAACCCTTGACAACTGGCAGTCTCGCAGCAAATGGTAGAAGGCCCGCAGTCGAAAATCACGGACTGTCATAATTTCCCCCGAAAATGACCTCATTTACTTTCCTAAATTTGTGATTACTTTTTGGAGAATCATGGTTCGAAGAGAGGCCGAATGACATTAAGGAATGGCGAAGGTTCTCGGTGTTGCGTAGCCTTGGGCATCTGGGGCAAATTGGCTGGCTTTGTGTCCGACCAGACTTCGGCATATCAATCAAATGACAGAAATGTCTTCCCTAACCCGGGATCGACATTAATTGTGATCTTTCGGTGACCTCACTCTCCCGTATAAATCCCCAGTCATAAATAAAACGTCGACAAACATCGAGACTCGACTCTGGCCTTTAAATATTCTGGAATATATGTCCGACCAGAATCGTTCAATCAAGTTTTTTTCTTCTGTTTGTTGAACATTTTAGACGAAACAAATGATGCTAAATCTGGTTACCAGTTGTGTTTGAGGCAAGATGCAACAAAAGGTCACTCACTTGCAAATAGAGATAGAGCCTCAGACAACGCTGCTGGGAAATAACACCAACTTCAAAGTTAACAATCTAATTCAAGAGGTATCATCAACAGCTGTATGATTTCTGTCCGGATGTAGGCTGTTCTTAGACAGAAAAACAGGAAATCAGCTCTCAGTGTATCCTGTAACCTCTGCAATTATTTTATACATTTGCAAAATTAACGTGTTCACCGTGATTAGATTTCCAGCAGGAGCCATTTATTGTATTCAATTACAGCACGCCTGTGAAATTTGACGTGTGCAATTTATGTAATTTACTGCCAGAAATAATAATTTTCCCTCGACGAATGCGCCGCGTGGAACGATCGGAAAACAGGGGGAACATCACTGAATTCTCTGAATTTTTGTTCCTTATAATTCGAGCTACCTTCGTTGCATGATGATCATTGCAGAAATCATAATTACACGTCGTTTGATCACGCCCTAGGTACCTTCTTGTTTTAATATGGTAGCTGTGAGGGGCAATGATGAAGAGATCAGATGTTTCCCTGGGCGTGATTCCGTTTCACAGCGCTGACGGGGAGAGTCCTGATGTCCGCATCTGCGTCAAAACTTTATGAAAGATGGGAACTTCGTGACTCGCAATTATTTCTGGTAAAAGTGGTAAATGACGGAGAGAATCCGAGGGGAGGCGGGTATCTCATGATGTAAGGAAACACGATAGGTTGAATATTGCAAATAATGATCGTGAAAAGTCGAAAATATATATTTTTCATGTACAATGAATGGAATAAACAAACAACATCCTTACAAAAGACAAAGATATTACAGGAATTTGATTCTCTTTCAGCAAGGTAAACAAGCGATTATATAGGTGTCACTATATTACAGGATACGTTTTGTTTATCTAACGTATTGCACTGCCTTATGTAGAACAAAGAAATAAATATGTCATCGACCATCAACTAACTACTCTATGTGACATTTTTCTACACCTTCAAATCAAACAACATCTCGATGTTAATCTGTATTGACGGTTACTGATTCAGGTAAGAAGCGTACAAAATGAGCGACCACAAAAAACTGTTGTTTTCTCGTCGTCACGAAGTTGTTCTTCCGCATAATTAGGAGAAGAAAATTGGCGCTATCGAGTTACCATTTATTAATAATTAAATCCATTATTGTAGCACGTGAAATGGAGATGACATTTTGAAGTTTTTGGAAATAAAAGCGGTGCATTTTAACTCAGGATACTTACCGTAAGACAATAATCACACGCGCATATAATTACCACGAGCGATTCTAGTTGCACCTATTGTGTATTAAGGAAATATGATTTTTAAATTACATTTGGTTTTGAATTATACCTCATTATGCTCAGAAATGAATTTGTTCGCACAATAGCCGTCTGATAAACAACTTTCTTTTCAAATTCTGCCTTGGAAATAATCTGACATACCGTAAAACTTCTAATAGACGCCGGGTTCCAATAGACGCCGGCGGTTCAGGTATACTGAAATTAATAGACGCCGGGTCTAGAGTGTAACTGAAATCAATAGACGCCCGGGCGTCTAATAGTAGTTTTACGGTATTCGAGAAAACGAATCACGAACAATTGGTGCCAGGTGTATAGCTGGGTGGTGAGATTTTGCGTGATTTTGTCATTCTGGGAACAAACAGTTTTCCCGCCAAATTTTCTGTCAAATGTGTTAGATTTGTCACATACGGTTTCTCACATTTTCACAATACGCTTATTGTAATCTTTCGCTATTGAGATTACAAATTTATATCGAATGTTTCCTGTATATTGAATGGTTTGGATATTGTATGTTCTCGGCCATTGACGCGATGACCATACCTACATGAAGGGGGCTATTGCAATGAGTATATTAGTCCTGTACAATCCTCTCTCGTGATTTAAGAAACCAGCAATGGCATGGCACACAAATTAGGTACCACCATACGGTTACAACCCATTGTACCACTTTGATTCAAACAACATATAAATTACTTATAATTACATCAGTTGTTAAGACGACCCCTGAAACACTACCTGGAAAGGCAGCATTTTGAAGGTATTATTTTACATTTGGCATTCTTTTCGATATTGTCAATAATTAATTTTGAACAATTCTAATTAGTATAAGAAAGAATTTAGAAGCACGTAGAATTATATTTCCATGTGCTGCTGAAGAAATCGCATGAGTATACCCCTCCCCCCCCCCCCCTCCCTAAAAAAATTACCACGTGGCATTGTTTATCCCCAAAAGGACTGTATGACGTCATAAAGAGTTGTTTATGGGTGCGTACTGAACAAGACTCAGCCCTATACGAGAGAAAGCCATGGGAAATGCTCATTTAACTGGTATCAGGGCCAGAAAGGAAGCTTTGTTCCATTTTTTTCTGCTAAAATTCCTTACTGTTCATCATCAAAAGACAATAATGCTTCCAATCAAAAATGACAGTTGTAATACAGTCAAAAGTCACTAGTCCTTCGCATAAGTACCATATTAGATTTGATCGGCCAATTATAAAAGACTTAATGTTGTCACAAGTATGATAACACTATTAAAACGTGGACATTATCAAAGTCCATCACGTGGATTACGGCCAAATCACACAGCGCGAATGAGTCAGATTGGTATCAATGCGCCAATGAAATAGTACCTCGCCAGTCCGCATGGATTTCTGTTGCTTGCGCTTCTTTAATGACGTTCTTATGTGAATGCAATGGCTTTTGAAGGCAGGGGCCTTGTCCAGCTAATGCAGGCGATCGGGAAATCTGACGCGGCCGGAGATAAACCTATTTGATTTTGTAATCTCACGACTGAGGGCAACTTAATACATCTAGAGTTTTTGTCTGTTTCACTTTTTTATTCTAAAAGTTGACTCACTTGACTTGCAAACTAGTGCAGTCAGTTTGTAAGGAAAAGGCACTATTACAAGTTTTAGCCACGTATGCTATTAATTGCGTGGCGAGTGAAATTCAACTTTATAGTGTTGTAATGTAATGACTTAAGGTAAACCTGGATAGTGAACATACGAAGTTACCAGCTCCGAAAATCACTGATTCTGTTTTTGTCCTTTGAGTACCTTTTTCCCATGCAGCATTTTGTCAGACACTAGTCATGAATCAAGATCGAACTTCTCTAATTCAGATTGTATCATATAGCTGTTTAATTCTTTGTTCTAGTTTGTGTAGAAAAACACATCAGATTAGCAAATTGTCAATGAACATCTTTATGCTTTTTTTCTAGCAGCCCTTTTTTCTCAAGTTTTGGAGGAAAATGCGACTGGTATTTCATGACGGGTGCCGCGTGTGTGATAGGAAACGCTCCGGATGAGGGGCAGGGCGGTGGGTGGTAGAGGTTATAAATTGTTATTGACCAGTTAGTTACTCCAGTAAATTATTTTGTTTTCTGGAATACAGATATTTTTTATTGCGAGCAAGACTGTTGCCTAGTAGTGTGTGAGGGTTTTTGTCTCTATTTCGAGATGGAATTGTTTAATTATCTCATTAATGAGATCATGCTCATTTCTGTTCAATTATCTCATTGCATGTATCGGTATATATTGAAATAGGGATATCATAGTGATGCACCATTTCCGTTTCTTCATTACTTACAGTTGCACTCTGTGTGCGTATGACAATCCGTTGTATTTTCGCAATCTTCCCCAAAAGCTGGAAGTAAATTCTCTGTCTGGCAGGTATTCTCTGTGATTGGTCAGTGTCTTTTCGGCTGCCTGACGCTGAAGATCTTTAGTTTAGTGTAGTTCCAGACTGGAAAATCAGGTGGCAGCACCGCACAGGTCACTCAACAAAAACAACCCAGTTTGAAATCCATGTACAACAGTACTAATTATTGAGTAACATGCTCAACTGAATACTATTTAATTATTATTCCTGGCGTGAGACATTTGAAAGTAAGGAAGACAAAGATAGGAGAAAATTAATAACTCAGTCGATGGAAATACCAGTAGTTATGGGGACTTCCAGGAAACGTGCCTTCAACTTCCCCGTAATTACAGCTTGATCAGACAGTAACAATGTGTTGTTATTCGTAAATACATGGAATCGAATTCAAGAAATGGGGAAACAAAGTTCATTGTCTCGTAATGTACCAGAAAGACTCCAATATAGGCAAATTATATTAAGCGGTAATCAAATATGGACACATTCCACATTTCTCCCTCCACTCAATTGCAAATAGCATCAGGAATTTGTTTTCATTCAGAAACCGAGATATCTCGATAATCTGCAAAAATGACAAGAAAAATCAGAACAATATTCCCCGCTATTCTCCAGAAGCCACAATTACGTTTGCAACTGGCCCCCTTTTTCACGCAGAAACAGCCTAATTCACCATTAAATTTACAAATGAGAATTTCCGCTGGTCGAAATTGGCGATTTCACCAATTTGGCCCACTTAGTGGAAACGGACCGACAAGACTTATTAAAAACATCGAACGATTCGTTATGGCAACTAAAACACCACGTCATGAATATATTCATTGATATTGCGAATGGGCAATCTAAAAACGTGTATAAAGCATTAAGGGCTCATTTGCTTCGTAATTAAATGAATATGTAGAAAGCTTGGGCCATAGCGTTGAAACTGATAACCAGCCTGTTTTAGATTATGTGTAGTTACGTCAAATGCACTTGGGGAAAACAAATACTAGTATATCAGATGATTTTCATGGGATTAGGGAAGTTTGACGACATGAAATTATCTGATTGATAGTGTTCTGAACGTATTTAGATGCAAACAAGAAAATAAGCTATTAGTATACAGCCTATTGCATTGGGCAATACTCTAAAATTACAGTTTGTACGTAATTCATAATAACGAATTGGAATACAAGTAACGTTAGACCATCGTGTGAATTAATTGACTGAATCACATGGGAGGGTCATTTTTCCAACTCACGTCTCAATTCTTCACTAGACGAATCAATTAACGAACAATGATTTAATACGTGATTAAACCCGTTTCATAATACAATCTCCAATGGTCATCGCGGACTTGATTTTAATTTTCTCATAGCAAATGCACGTAAATAGACATCTTGCTGGCCTACGTATCGTATAACAAAATGAATATTATTATGACCTCTTTATTAACGACCTTAGGTTTGATGAACGGTCGTGTTGATTTCAAGCAACAAACAGCGATTGTACCATTTCAAGTCGTGACGGGTTCATAATTTGAAACTAACATTAAAGTTTGCATATCAAATTACCACTGATAATGAAAACTAATTTTGCAGGGGAGAAATCGTGACTTATCTACGAGCAGGATTAAACGTAAATACACAGTTCATGATTTAATGCGAAAAAGTCACGTTTTGCCGCGCCAGAACACTACATGTAACTATAATTGTGTAAACAGTCGGATACGGTTATGACAATAGCGTTATTAATGTGCGTCATGATGCAACAATTCTCTCTCAAATAAGGACAACTCACAGGGATTTAGAACTCGTACCACGTTCTCGGTGACATTATGATTTAAAAGAAAGTACATTGTAACCTGAACACGTAATATCCAGGAGATTTCTGCAGTAGAGTACCGCGAATAACTATTTTACCATGTTTTTTAGGGATTGGTATATCGTCATACGTACCATGTATCATGCCTCAACTTTCCCATATCAGGAAGAAAAATTTAGTTGCAAATTTTCAAATATAAATTTTATTGATGTTAATGCATATTTGCTCAGAAAAATTTATTCGTTTTGAGCGCTTCATCGGGTTTCCATACATACTGGCACTTAATATGGTTTACACTGGCATTTATAATACAGTTTATGTTGTATTGAAGAAAGCTTTTTAAATTGGCAGATCGTCATCTTCAATTTTCTCAGCTGAGTCTCTCTGATATGGATTGTTATGCTCCATTTCCGCTGCGTCACGTCCGGCGAACGTCATTTCCGGGTTGAAACGGTAGCCGATGTTAAACAACGTCATGCCCCGCGTCGATTCCTTGCCCTTGTTGGCGAAGAATTTGGGCGACTCGTCCTCCCATTTCGCCTCTGACTGGGGACCCGAGGTCGATTTCTTCTTCCTCCAGTGCCCCTTCGGCCTGATTTATATCGATAATAACATATTCTATCGTGACTGGTTGTGATAAATTGTATGATTGGGCTATATTGTTATTATTCCATGGGAGCGCCGCAATGTTGAAATGATTTTTGTCGCGTTTTAATGGGATGGCTTCTATTTTATTTAGGCTAATCAAACGATAACAAAATTTCCATTAACATAGGCCTAAATGTGCAAACAGATAATCACATATTCGGTGAAAGTAAAAAGAATCTGCTAATAATAACGATGAACTTTGAAATGGACGATTGATTTTAACATATATCTCATGAATTTCCAAACTTGCAGGTATTTTATAATATATCTAAAAAAGAAAGTGGATTTCCTTACTCAACGTTGTAAGCCCGCGAAAAGCAGACGGCGATTGTAGTGGCATAAGCGGCCATAATGGCGGCAATCGTTGGTAGCGCTGTATAGACGGCAGTTCGGATTTTTTGTCGTTTTTCTGCACCCCACCCCCGTTCTTCACCCCGAGGCGGCACCCAGGGTGGGGAGGGAGTCGTGAGGCCCCGCTCGGAATCCGGGACCCCCCGCTCAATGCTTAGCAACCCCGCCAGACAACACGTTTCCATGGCAATGTTCATGTTTAGACGGACGTACTGTAGAGCCTGAAGCATCGTGTCTTGTGGAACGTAATGCACTGAAATGAGTGATAATAGTATAAAAAGTGTTTTCGTTTATTACATATAATGAAATTAGGGAGATTAACACAATGAAGTTTTTGATGAATGGCTGATAAATGCATTATAATTAGCCCAAGGGCTAGAGAAGGGTTAACGGACAATATATGTGTTATATTTAAGATATTAGCCATTGTTAGCCACCTTTAAAAACAAGGTCACTGGTCAAATTCAAGGATACAAGAATATTCACCATATATCATATCCACAATTAATTCCTGATCTGTGAATTCAGTGATACATGAGATATTACCAGTTTTGTCATGTGGCCTTGAAAATAAGTCAAAGGTCAAATCGAATCAGAATATTCAACATAATCTTTTCCTATATGTCCACAATTGATTTCCAAATTGTAAAGTAGATAATAAACGAGATATTAGCCTTTTTGCCTGTGACCGTGAAAATGAGGTCAAGGTCAAATTCAAGGTCATGAGAATATTCAACATAATCTTTTCCTATATGTCCACAATGGATTTCTTAACTATAAAGTCGATAATAATCGGATATTAGCCATTTTGTGCTCTGACGTTGAAAATGAGGTCAAAGGTCAAGTTCGAGGTCATGATAATATTAAACATATAGCACTTCCTATATGTCAACAATTAATTTCTAAGCTGTAAAGTCAATAATAAGCGAGATATCAACAATTTTGTTCTCTGACCTTTGAAATGAGGTCAAATGTCAAATTCAAGGTCACGAGAATATTCAACATATATCATTTCCTATATGTTCGCCATGGATTCCTAAGCTGTAAAGTCAATAATAACCGAGATATTAGCCATTTTGTGCTATGACCTTGAAATGAGGTCAAAAGACAAACTCAAGGTCACGAGAATATACAAAATATATCATTTCCTATATGTCCACAATTGATTCCTAATCTCTTCCCAATATTAAGTGAGATATTAGGAACAATGTGTTCCATTATAAAGCATAGGATAATTTAACATGGGAAAGTCCCATTTGAGCCAAGCGTGTGCCAAAATTATGCATCAAATACAAGTTGAACAGATTTTGAGAAAACGATCATGAAATTCCAAAATTGACCTTCTTCGTCATAAGTGGCCGCCATTTTGAAAAAAAACCCCGAAAATTAAAAAAAAAAAAACGTACCGCCCTCTTGAAATAGTTTTAGACTATTTTGTGCAAACTTTCAGAAAGATGACATCGTAAACTTTAGAGATAAAATGCAGACGAACGACGACGGACGACGGACGCAACGCCACGGCTATAGGTTGTCGGACCAAAGGTACGGTGACCTAAAAATATTTTTTTCAAATTAATCGAATAATATCTTAAAACACATACCGCCCGTTCCCCCTTCTATCTCAGCACTTTGTGCTGCGACTGGTGTGGACTTGCACAAAGTGTTCGACTCCACCACCGCCGCATATACCAAGACCACCAGGTTAGTGTTGCCCCGGGCAGACAGGTGCTCTTGGGGGTACCCGGCCCCGTAGTGAATCGTATCCATGGTAACAAACGTACTGTCGCGAGGGTCAGAGGCTCTGTGAGGTAGAGACTTTGAAGTGAGTCGACTGGCTAGAACCAATTTATGAAGTATCATCGCAGTAATTATAAAATAATAGGATGTTTCTTGGCCAACATGTTGTACCCTCGCACCCCAGTGAAAACAAACAAAAGATTTCAGCGACGCAAAAGGGGGTCAGACCTTTCACGGTATTCCCCACAGCACCGCGCGGGGTCATTGTTACAAATTCTGTTGATTCCCGCCGCTGCTTCCTCCTGGATCACCTCCCAAATAAGAGACCACTGCGAAAAGACATGGTAAATTTCATACACATGTAGGGTTACAATGTAGCGAATAAGTCATATCACGCTTCGCATAACTAAATTTGCGTGGAATGATTAATTGTTCCTCGCTTACAGTTGGTGTGCTCATCTCAATTGTTACTAGAGCTCCATTCTGTATCTGAACCATCGATTCTGTTGGAAAATGAAGGAGACATTTATATACATGCTTAATTAAATAAATCATTTCATTTTAGAGAGAACGCCATTACCCATGATTCTGAAATACCTGAACAAGTGATACCCTGCCATGCTTCAGGACATGCGCATGCGCAATCAGTATCGTCAATGTGGAACAGAGTGCCGCCATTTTGGCAGGATGCCAAGTCACACAGAACACGTGGGTCGTTCGTTGTGATACCATCTCCACTTTCCGTAGTTGTTTCTACAGCGGTCGTTTCAAGCGTTCTGGAAGTCGTATCAGACGACAGCGATGTTGTGTAAACGGACGCAGTGAATTCTGGCATTTCCTCTGAAGTTGTCGGGTTTATTGTGGTCGTTGCTTTTGTTTTTGTTTTCGGTGAGGTGGATGTTGACAATCTCATAGTAGTTGACGGTTGTACTGTGGAAGTTGTTAGTTTCGGGGTGGACGATGACTTTGAAACTTTAAAGGAAGTCGTTTGCTCGTCTGCAACAGTAGTCGTCACATCCGGCGCAGTGGACGCTTGGATAGTTGTCGTTTCTCCTGCTGATGACGTCATCATGCGTCGCGTTGTTACAACGGATGTGGTTTGCGGGATACTGGTGGTTGTCTTCGGGTCAGTGGGTTCCATTGTTGTTGTTTGTGCTGTTGTTGGGCGTCTCGTCGTTATGGCTTCATATGTCGTAGTCGGAATAACGACAGTAGTTGTTCCACCCGACGTCGGCGTAGATAGTGTGGTGGTTTTCGCCGATGTTTGAACTCTTGTCGTGGTCGGTTCAATGCCGGAAGTGACGACTGGTGACGTCACTCTCACTGTGGTCGTGCCATCTGTTGGTGAACTTGTGTTGCTTGCTGTAAATATAGACGTGAATATCAGGCAAGAAACAAAAGTATCATGGTGGAATACACACAATGATATATAGAGTCAAACATACCTATGTATGGTCAGAACAAAACAATGTCATTCGCAAAGACATGGGTAACAGGCCTATTTGTACAGGTATATGTGTACATACTGAATATATATTGACATATGTCCACTGTGAATAGCATTGGCTTATAAAATGTATTTATCTGAAGTTACGAAAATTGATTATAAAATGTAGGCATATAAGGCGAAAGGAGACAAACCGGTGCAGAGCCCGTTGACACATGGTGAATTATCAGTGACGTCACAGAGGGAACAGGGCATTCCTAAAGTGTAAGGTGAATCCGAACTCTCCACCAACCTATGAAATCGATGTGGTAACGTGAAAAATAATTTGTTCTTTTCGACATACATGAGTTGGACTATGCTATGGGATTATTGTGGCGAAACTTTCTGTAATTGGTCTTCTAAAAGTTTCCCAAGCTATATATATATTAACCCTAAAAAACGATCAAACTCATGTGCATTGGAAAATCCTAAGATACAGTAAATATCCCACTCTAGCGTGAGAAATATATATTTATCGGTTTCAATGGAGACGGACCCGGGTGAGTAGTAGCAGACGAAGTATTTATGGTCTCTGTACACTCGACTCTCAGCCACGTCCAGCAATCGAGTACACTCGGTCCTGGAACACCCCACGTACTGGGTACTCGCGTGTACCAGCTGCGTACAAGAGCGTGTACAAGAGTTTCGTAATGTAATTAATTGCATAGTTGTAGGCCTACATGTACAGTAATTTGGTTTGAACCCAAGATCGGAATATTTGCGAAAAAGCCAAAAAGGTGAATGTAGGATATATGACTTTTTATAGCTGACTATTGATATATTTCAAAATGAGATATTTGGCAAAAATGTTGAATGTCATACCACGTTGCACAAACCTGCAAGTAATTGTCACAACTATTTGCCGAACATGTGTTAGCTAAATAGTCGTAGTTGACGCCCTCTTGAAACCACGTGGTCAAGGCGTCCCGGAAGGACAACGCAGATCCCCGGATGATGTTTTGCCCAAGAGGATTATGGGTATTCTCTGCGGGAACGCCCTTTGCAAATCGACAGCCGTCGACCCACAGTGTTGCTAAATCTGCTAATTCGTCACTCCAAACCTTTGATCATATAGATTGAATATATGACATTGACCTCGGGAATGCGGTGATAATTTTGTCAGGGTGTGTTACTATAGTCTACTCTCATACTTGGTCAGGTTGTAACAAGCCGGAAGTACCAACGGATTTTTTGCCAAAATTTGGACACTTCAGATAAAATATTATTATACAATCAGTTACTAAAACATTCATAGAATGTTAGGTTATCAAGAAAGCAATTGATTATTTTATGGTATTTGAAATAACATCATGTGCATGTCCAACTGTATCATAGAAAGTGTTGTTTTCATTATTTCATTCCGATCAGAAATACTCAGCTGTTGGATTTTGCAAGTACGAATATATTTATGGATCAATTCACAACAAGGTATGAATTCAGGACATTGTTATTGTATTTCATAGGCCGCACATAAGACGTACAAGTTGGTACATATCCGCCGCCCCGACCCCGCGTCTATACTCGTTGTGTAGATCCAGAACCCTTTGTATCTGGACCATTTCTATGGGAGGTCGCAGGGTGACTCGAGTGGTCGGCGGGGTGGTCGTCGTCACCTCGTAACTCAGCTCAGGTGCTGTACCATCACAAAACTCATAATATTCACATAATTCATGACGTATAGTCTAGCAATACATTTTAAATTAAGCGTCCATGTATATATCCATTCAGTTGATGTTGATATATTAGTATCATATTTGTGTTACTATATCATACAGACCGGGACAGAGCTGGCCGCCGATACATTCGCCGCCCGGACCACACTGACTACAGGCCACACCAGGGCTGAATGGACTTCTAGGCTCGGTCAAGTTTGCACTGAAAATTTGTACACGCGTATCAAATAAATATTTGTTTGTTTTGCTGCCTTCTTTCGTTCATATTACAATTCATGTTCTTGTTGTTTGTGTTGTTGTTGCTGTTGGTTTGTTGTTGTTGTTGTTGTTGTTGTTGTTGTTGTTGTGTTTTGGTTGTTGTTCTGTACCCCGGCCAGTAGTAGCAGACGAAATAAGTAGCACCCCTAATCGTGACGTCACTATCTCTGTCCAATAGGCGGCCACATCGTCTCTGAGAACAGCCAATCTGGTGAGACTCCGCCCACACCATCTGCATGATACAACGTTAACTGTAAGATGCACGCGATAGACTAGCTTTCATCCACTTCGAATATATTAACCAGAATAAATGCAATAATTTCTTATTCATTATTACATTAGTAGTTAGGTCATCATCGAACATTCAAAGTAAGGCCTACTCTGTACCGAATCATGATATTTTGTTCAAAGAATACTATATACTGGCTGTGAATTATTGATTATTATTTTCTAAAAATAACTCCTGGGCGAGGGTTAAGAAGACAATATGATCTTTGTTTCAAATTTATTGCACTCAACAAATTCGTTACCTGGAAATAATCCGTACAAGTTTCTGCGGAGCAGTCCCCACTGATGACGTTGTAGGAATCCCCCTGTCCAAACCACGTGGTTTCAATGATCTGTCTGAACCTTGCATCAGACTTCGACTGGAAGATGTTGACGCCAATGTTGTCGTACGGGAAGAGGCGACTGACGGACTCGGGTGTTTTCCTGCCCCACACACAGGCGTCTACCCACGTGGTCGCAGCGTCAGCTAACTGCGGGTTCCACTCCTGAATGGAAGAGAAGAAACGTCTTATAAATGTGGAATATTTGTGATAAATCTACACGAGTCTTACTTCAAACTGTATTTATTTATTTTAGTATCTCACACCGATACTATTGTTCTCTGATTTCATACTTGATACAATTCGAATATAACAGAAATCTATATTGTCGAAATGCAGCTTTACCAATCTTTGTACATTTTGTTTTGTACATTTTGTTTTGTACTTCATACATTTTGCATCGAATTATCGAATATGAATAGAAAAACGTGAGACCCATTTATGTATTTCTGATATATATATAAGTTTCACCAGTTGGTACATGTCTGCCGCGCCCTGTTGGCCTCGCAACTCGTTGTGGATCGCGACCACGCGCTCGATTTGGAATTCTTCGAGTGGCGGTCGTAAAGTAGATGTCGGTATCGTTGGCACAGTTGACGATGGAAACAGGTCGTCCAAAACATCAGGGGCTGGGTATCAACCATAATTGGTAAGCATGGTAAATTAGTGATACATCGCAAACCGATCATGAAAATACAGTGTCTTAGTATGCAAATAACGCGCTGTGAAAAGAGTGGCCTGAACTTTTCCTGCCCCGCATATACGTACTCTAGCTTGCAGCACTGGTCGTTTAACGTACTTTTGCTTATTGGGATTTGGTAACTTTGAATTATGTGTCTTTTAATGTTTTACGAATACAACAGAATATGTCCTATTCCGATGTGGGCAGTAAAACTGTTAACTTCCCAAATCCCAACGAAACCTGAACTTGTTATCGGTCAACGAAGTTATGGTCACCACCAACAATCGTATATTAAACTACTGATTCTGATTTCCCCCCCGGGATGCCTCGACTCACCCGGACACAGTTGTTCCTCACACGGTCCGACCTGCCGACGACACCGTGTACACGGGGCACCTTTCTCGTACGGCCGGCCCGGACTTCTTCCCTCTGGACTGCCGACCCGGAGGCGAGGCGAGATAGTTGCGTGATTTTATTTTAGTGTAATTTGTGAAACACAACATTGTACAAGCACTTAATATACATTGGATTTTAGGGGTGTTTGTATTGCAGTGCATGATCTCATAACATGGGCATATGTACACGTCATAAATTTATTCCATTTATGTTGATAATGTATACTGTAAAGAATAATACATTGGTTTGCAGATTTATGCAAAAAGTATGACACATAGTCAAATATAGCTAGAGTTTATTAGGCATGTTAGAACCAACCCTGGCCAGTAGTAGCAGACGAAGTAAGTGTTGTCTCTGTAGATGATGCGGCTGTTCTGTCCATTGACCAGCCTCCCACACTCGGCCTTGGAACAGCCAATCTCGCGCGTCTCCGACCATACTAGCTGTTTAACGTGTTTTCGTTGATAAATACAACATAATATCATACTTTATTTTTTGGAACAACAAGACAATGCGATGTGTCTCTGTTATACATTAACGTTTCATCAAACAAATCTTTTTCTTTTCGAACAACACTGCTTTTGAATATCATTAAATGCGGACCTACATCTAACATCCTATCTTCCACTTTGATTTCGTACCCTCAAATATTTACTACAGCTGTTTGCCGAACATGTATCGTCCGCATAGTCATAACTCTCTCCTTGTTTGAACCAAGAGCCCTCTATGGCGCGCCTGAACGTGAAGTCGCTCGCTTTGTACACATTCTGGACGATAGCGCCATCTGGCGGGATGTGACCGGAGACGTTCGCTTCCGCCGGAAGTCCGCTGTCGTACACGCACGTATCAGCCCAGCGTGCCGCTAAATCGGCTAGAAACGGATTCCACCTCTGGAAATGTGTTTTAAAGCAATTCTGATCATTTAGGTTGAGGTTTTATCAAGCAATTCTTCCAGTTCTTATAGTGAACGGGTATTGATTTCACACAATTATAGTTTGAGATCAAATAGTCCAGAAAAATTACTCTTGTTTCCTTTCTTCTTCGGTGGCGACGAAATATCTACCAAACCCACTTATAATTTCGAGATAAACACCTTCTGTACAATTTTTTTTATTATTATTTTGGTTCTTCCATAAGCATAAATATTGGTACTAATTTCAAATGATATGACTAAGGTATCCATTATATTTTCATTTCAATTTCAAACAGAGCTGACACAACCTCCATAAATATCACTCACCACTCTGTACATGTCCGCAGCCCCCAGCCCAGCCCTCAGATCGTTGTGCAGGGCGACCACCCGGGTCACCTGGGCCTCGGTCAGGGGTGGTCGGGCCGTGGGGAGGGGCGGGGTGGTCCGGGCGAGGTCCTCACCCAGATCCGGAGCTGGCGCATGGGCGGGAGGGGGGGGGGTTGGTAGAATTGGGGTAATATCAAATGTCAAGCTATAGAAGGCTGATAGGTTTTGACGAAGATATTTCACACCTTGACATAGTATTTAATGAATGACGGTGTTTTGCTATTCACAATGTATGCCAAATCATACGCACCTATTGTAAACACCATGCTCAATGAAATTAAGATATTTTCCCTCAATACAACAAAATATGTCCAAAATAGATAACTCACGTATGCAAAGTCCACTGTGGCACCCCTGTGCCCTTGGAGGACAGAGGGTACAAGGGAGGCCGGGGGTGTACGGGGGCGACTCAAGGTCCACCCTGCAAGAGTCGCGGGGAATCATGCAGGTTCTAGATCAATCCCTCGGGGATGAAATAGCGGATGAATGAAAAAAAACATGGAAAGAGATTTTTTTTCCATGAGAGATTGAAAGTGTCGTGTGAAATATTTTCCTCGAGCTGCAAGGTACAGCTATGTTCAAGATGTTACACATCATCTGAAACTGTAAATCGCCATTCGCAAATTCCATTTGTTGAACACTTGTTTCGATTTGTGCAGTACGGATGTTCTCCACAGGTGCACACATTCAGAGGGTCTGAAATCGGAAATTCATTTGATAACTTAAATGGAAGGCAAGGGAATGGCAAGTGATATAAAATATGTTCTCAAAAAAATTAATGAAACCCTTTCTGATTCTGTTAAAGAACATTTCGTCGTAGGTTTCGTAGTATGTTTTCTATAGCCTAGGAATAAAATGACATACGATAACGCTGAGTGGTGATCGTTGAGGTCACGTCTGACCTGAAACGTGTGACATGGCAGACCAAATGATTTTAGATAGAGCTGAGCTCTTTAATATGAGCATATAGGCGGTCACCCAAGGTTGATCTTTTGTGACCTTGAACTTGACCTTCAATAAACTTGATTGGTCAAGCAGCAATTGAAATATCCCCTTTGTGCATGTGTAAGTTTCGTTGCCATTGAATCGCCGGTCTCTGCGTGGCGGCCATTTTAAATTTATGACGGGTCGGTAAAAAAATGTTACTATCCATTTATCAATCTTGGGACAAAAAAAAAATTCACCCTTTGAAAAAAAAGTTTTTTTCCTTCACAATGGAAGCTGCTATAATTGTACTCCTAGTGCTCGTTGAAAGGTCAACACGGCAATTCTCGTGGGAAAAAATGTGGTTTAACACTAAACACTTCTCCAGTAGCCTTTCTTAGCCTTTGGGCTAAATTTTTATTTTGGATGGCTATAATTTTCAGGTTGCTAATGTGCAAAGATCTTAATGTTGAATAAACTACTACCTACAATCAAAACTCGCTGAATCACAATAATAACGAAGGATGATTAGTGAATGCTCAAAAGGAAACATCTCTTTCACGGCCTTCCATCATGATGTAGTGGGGAAATTGCTGATAACAATCGATGTAATAATCCGGATAAAGATCCGCCTGCGCGATTGATTGATTCAGCTAGCCCTGGCGATTTCCGAACTGTATAAATATGACCGGTCACGTTCATGGTCCATTCACATTATATGTACCATCGGACAACTTCGGACTACGAGAATCACACGACCAGAGCTATCAGGTATGTAGCACTTACTTATAAATCATTGCTACTTATAACGATATCGTTTATCTACCACTGAAAGCCATTGCTACCACACTATTAAATTTAATACAATAGAATTGCTTGTTCAGTTCTCAGCTTACCGAACCATTCGGTATTTGAAAATGAAATACAACTGAGCGTTCAGAAATGTTCATTGTCAACTATCTATAAGACACTATTGCCTCACGCATGTGGCGTATTTATTGTCCTGTTATCCTTGAATTCGTTCGATGGACTTCGTTTGAAATCCTGCGGAAAGTCGTTGAACAAAGATGTAGTACGAATTCCCATCGTTTCTGGACTGAATACATTTGCCCCGTTTTTAGTGCCTCGCGAAATATTGACCCAATGATAGAGGAACACCGTCTGATGATAATCAGAATATATGAAGTAATTTCAATGTACATTTTGTCGAAGACTGTCTGATAACTTCATTTGCAAATGAAGATACATGTATGACCTGTCCATGGCATTTCAATGATGTCAAGTTAGCTATTCTGGCCCAAAATGGGTTCGAAGATGATTTTTTCCAAAAAGGAAATGCATAGTAGACACGGAATCGTGCGCTTCAGGATCTGATGCACTCAAAGTCATCGTTTATGATACTTGACTTCACGACAGTCATTTTGATGGGATTAAATTTTGTGTTAAATGGAACTGAATAGATATGAGAAATGTTATGGTCCTTCTCCAAAAGATAGGATGACAAGCGACCTTACGGCCTACAAATTGTTCACGTGTTACCGTGGATGTACGTGTATTTGTGTCGTCTCGTTGAGCAGAGATGAATGGGTGTATATTTGTTATCTTTCTTTTACTTTTTCTCCAGGAATTAACGTCCGCCGACTCAAACATAAGATGGGGAAAACTCGCACCGCCATCTTGGTTTCAGTACTCGTTCTCGTAACTATTGCGCAATGCCACGCGGACTGGACGGATTTGTGTGGCCACATCTGCTACGAGCGGACCAGGTGGAGTGAATCCGAATGCATCAGAACTTGTATCGGCTTCTTCCTGACTCAAGTGGATCGCATCGCCGCGGACACCGGCGTGGGAGATACGGCGGCCTCACGGGTGGACACAATCCGTCGCGGGAAAAGTGTGTTCGTTCGCGTTGGATAATTAAGTTGGCCAGAATTCAACATTTTTTGTACAAACAATTATATTTATTAGGATTGATCAACACGGTCGACCCAATATCAAGATCTCTCCGTTGAGAGGGACATCATTCAAAAATTTTGGAGCAGCAAACGTGAATATTCACATCATCAAACAAATAGAACAATAACTTCTTTCAACATTATTTTTGCATTGATAATATTATTTTTAGGTTTCTGTTAAGTCAGGACTAAGCACCTTGTTTTATTTTTGTTACTTCACGGCTGCAAAACGTTTTATTTGATGTTAACATGTTTGGTTAATCACTTTGCCTCGATCTGATTGCCTCGTTTTGTGCAGGCCTATCCTATACTGTTGAATCATGGCTCTACTGTTGAGAAATTCAATAAATACAAACCTGAGAACCAAACAACAATTAACACAAATTAACAACAAGGGCTAAGAAAGTTCACCAGAGAAATTAATAAGATCCTCTCTAAAAGTCCGAACTGATCATTTTTCGACAAAAATGCCAGGTTTTACGTTCCATGGTCATCGAAGGTCAAATTTAGGGTCGCTATTCGAATCACCACATATAACTTCCTATTTTAATCTGCCAATGTCTAAACTCTATCTCCGAGCATTTTCTAGGTATAGTCAACCCGTCAGCTCCTATGTATTATAAAAGAAACTGTGGCTCAAATCCAACATTTTTCTGGCATTTGTTCTTTGCTGGAAAGGCTGAAAACACATAGATCTAGAAACTTTCTTTTGGACCAAAACAATCTGTTTTGCTGACCCATCGAAAAATCTAAATGGCCGCCATGCGCAAACCAGCGATTCAAGGGCTACGAAACTCATACGCCATATGGGTACATAATATATAATGGGGAGTATGCCCTACTACAAAGAGGAAAAATGATTGGGCGTTTTTAGACGAAACAGGCCGCTGTTTTGGCAGAAATCAAAAATAAAAAATTTCTCCGTCCTAAATTATTTTTAGATATTTTTCCCAAATCTTCGGCAAAAAATCGACCGTGAATTTTGAAGATAAAATGTGAACGGACGATGGACGCAACCAATAGGTTACCGGACCTGCCGAAAAGTAGCGTCAGCCATCAAGGCCTTTTCTTCTGTAAACCTCAAACCAACTGAACTTTTGTACAATCGAGGGATGAATGTAGCCAAGTCCTGTCGTTTTACTGTTTCTCAGATACATTCCGATGATAAACAGATGAATTACATGATGAAACTATAAACATACTTCCTCTCATCAGAAATGTTATTAGATTTAAAAAATACGGAATAGGCAAAATGTACAATTTAATAAACTAGTACCACCAATTGAAATATCCAGATTTTATTGATGTTAATGGCAAACCTAAAATACAACCATTTTGGAATAAAATCAGAGATCGAACAGATACTCACATCCAAAACCCCACCAGCGTCATCAGGGGCGGAAATTATGTAAACTATAGGTAGCCTATATAGTTTGCGCCCTACTCAGAAGCATATTAACAAGGCACACGGAGGTCAATTGTGCGAAATGGCTACTGATTTCATTTAGGTCTGCCCTCTATAATAGCAATGTGCAATACGCGACATAAAAATCGTAGAATTATCAAAGGACTAATACGGAAGTAACTGTACGTGTGAAAAAAAAATATGTGGAAAATATATATGTCGAAATATACTTCAGAACAGGTTTATCACATCGAGTTCGTGTGTGATTTATACTCAGGAGAGGCTTGTGGTAACAGAACATAGAAGGCTCTGACTTTTGGTGCCTGATGAAGTCCCCCACCAGCTGAGGGCTAGCCCCCACCCCCCCCCCCCCCGCCCCATCCCCATCCCTCTCCCTCTGAAAGAAATCTCACCGATAGATTAAAATTGAGCATCGGTACCTCTAATATGAACATATACACACCTCGGTATACCATTAAGCTCTTTTTAATTATTCCAGTTGCATATTTCGTTCACACGAAATAATATAGTACAAGTAATACCAGTACATATAGTTTAGGTCTACAGTATACTGTTTTTACTTGAAATTTTCTGCGGTTCGAGTTACTCCTCACTTTGAATTGAGATTTGGATGCCCCTATTTCAAGCCAATAAGCGTAACAGTCACCCCGTTGTGATTTTGACGCCCCTGTCACAGTTTCATGATGTAAAAACTTGTCACATGTTTGATGGAATATATATCCATGTTCAATATATCGTTCACATTTTCATCGAAAATACGTTATAGAAAAAATCTCATCACCAAATTATTTTTTAAAAATGAATCCGAATTATCGCCCCTGGGCCATTTTTGAGGATTTTCCCCCAAAGGATGGCCCATGGGCCATTAATCGGGTGGGCCATATTACGGAAAACCCCGGTACGTATGTAATACTCACCCATACGTATAAGATACTAAATTTCCATATACCTGACACCGACGTGGAAATAGAAGTAACATATTCGTCCTTCGTGTTTTCCATCTAACCTTCTTGCTTCTTTACACTCTCCACAAAAATGTCACCTCATGCACACATCTATCTACTTATGAAGCAATATTTCCTACGTATAAGATAATTGTCTCATACGTACGTGTTAATAACTCATACGTTTGTGTTAGTATTTCATACGTATGTGTTAATGACTCATACGTATGTGCTAACAACTCATATGTATGTGTTAACAATCATATGTATGTGTTGATGACTCACACATATGGGTCGGGTCATACATATGAGATAATAAGTCATACGTATGAGATACTAACACATACATATGTGTTATCAACTCATACGTATGTGTTAGTATCTCCTAAATATTATGACTTATTATCTCATATGTATGACTTAGTATCTCATACGTATGACTTGTTATTTCATATGTATGAGATAAAAAAATAACTTGATTTTTTGTGGCACGAACGGGTGCCATCGTATTTGGATTTCAAAAAAATATTTTATTCAAAGTTTCTATTCGTGAGCCAAACTTGTACGAGTTTTTATTTATATAAATAAAAAGACGATGAAAAAACACCCTGAAAATTTTTACATATAACTATGGAATTTAATTAAGTTTTGATATGGTTCTCAAAAAATAATCAAACTACCACAGAAGCTAATTTTCTCTATTAATTTCGGTTTGAATTTTGTTTCCGGTTTTCTTTGGTCATGGCAACATTTAGTATGTAAAAAACAACACGTAACTTTTTACTTTGACAGCATTTTTTTCAAAATCAGTTCAGACAATTTTTTTCTGAAATCATGCATGAGATTCCCCTGTGTACTTTGAGATGTGTATTAGTTCTGCGTGTGGCGGCCATTTTATTATTTTGTGAGTCGGCGAAAAAAAGCTTTCATCCAAAATCAAGTCACTATCTGTTTTGAGCCATTTCTGGCAAAATATATATATTTGTGTTCGACGTCATGATGTGTTTTGGACACATTTTCCTCCAAAATGG
This sequence comes from Terebella lapidaria, assembly GCA_949152475.1. NCBI lineage: Eukaryota > Metazoa > Annelida > Polychaeta > Terebellida > Terebellidae > Terebella > Terebella lapidaria. Next base: position 32,665,085 of record OX424564.1, on the reverse strand, counting down.
GAGTCGTATAGAGTAGACTCCTAAAACACTTCAACACAGAGCTTAAATATTGCCACATTCAAATATATGAAGTCATATATTTACATATATTTATTTTTTAGAATTTACAGGTGACTTTGAATTTGACCTTTCAATGACCTTGAAAGGTAAAAATGGCATTGAGGTGAAACAAAGTGTGGTTCAACACTAAACATTTCTCCAGTAGCCTTTCTTAGCCTTTGGGCTAAATATTTATTTTGGATGGCTATCATTTTCAGGTTGCCAATGTGGCATTTTGGTAAAAGAAAGTTAACACTAAACATTTCTCCAGTAGCCTTTCTTAGTCTTTGGGCTAAATATTTATTTTGGATGGCTATCATTTTCAGGTTGCCAATATCTAATCTATTGCCCACCATCAAAACTTGCTTTAAAAGGAAACATCCCTTTCACGGTCTTCCATCATTATGAAGTGGGCAAATCACAATCGAAGTAATAGTCCGGATACAGATCCGCCTGGGCGATTGATTGATTGAGCTAGCCCCGACAAGATTCCGAACTGTATAAATATGACCGGTCACGTTCATGGGCCATTCACATTATATGTACCATCGGACAACTTCGGACTAAGAGAATCACACGGCCAGATCTATCAGGTATGTAGCAGTTACTTATATATGTTTATCTACTACTAAAAGTCATTGCTATCAAACTACTTAGTTTAATATAATAGAACTGCTTGTTCAGTTTTTAGCTTACCGACCCATTCGGTATTTGAAAATAGAATACAACTGAGCTTTCAGAAATTTTCATTGTCAACTTATTATAAGACACTATTGCCGCGCGCATATATGGCATTTCAGGTTACCTGTCGTTGCTTTCTTTGAATTCGTTCGGTGGACTATACTCTGATTTTTCTAACTCGTTTACAGTCTTTGTCACCTGGGAGTTTTTCTACCGAATTTCTGATTTCTATCGCGAAAATTGACAAAGTTGGCAATCTAATCCAATGTTAAATTTAGCGATGTCGTCTAATTTCTGGGTACATCCCAATTTGTCTTCTGGTCCAAATTTACAATAATACTTAGAATCCAGTTGGATGTAAACAGGACCAAATGCGCGAATATGCTCAGTTTCTCGAGATCCCGTTTGGGTAAAATTATGGGGTAGATTGCCAACATCTTCAAGTTTTGCGATAAAAGTCTGGATTTTCTTAGAAAATTGCCGTTTGACTCCCTTGTGAACTATGCTACATGTAAGTTATAAAACGATACCATTCAGCATCGCAAAAATATCGCCAAAAACCGGTGTAAACAAATTTAAAAAGTCAGAGTAAAGTTTGAAATTCTACAGAAAGTCGTTGAACAAAGATGTAGTATGAGTTGCCCCCATTTTGGGGACATTTTGTTACATTCATCCAATTTTGTTACATTCATCCAATGAACATTTTGTTACATTTGCCCATTTCAGTGCCTCGCGAAACATTAACCCAATGATAAGCTCGTCTGATAGAAATATACAGACTACTTTCAATGTTAATTTTGTTGAAAACTCTCTGATAACTTCCTTCCCAAATCGAGTTATGACCTATTCATGACTACTATGGTGTTAAGTTGAGATATTCTGGACCGAAATGAGTTCAAAGACAACTTCCCTAAAAGGGAAATGCCTAGGAGTCACATAACTCTGTAATGCAAGGCCTGAATAAATCAAATAATCAAATAATAAGTCAAATATGGACGTTCTGTCGCTGCACTTTTATAGTTCGAAATCAAGCCTTGTAGGTTGTTTGATGTCAAGTTACTTCAATTTGATTTTTCGAACCAATGTATATGAATTCGAACCAATGCTACTGGAACTGAACAGTACTGAAGAATATGGTCCTCCACTGACCTCTAGTCGTTAACCTACTATTAAAAGCCCAGGGATCAATTGTTTTCGAAAGAGAGGATGACAAGCGACCTGAGAGCCTACAAAATTGTACATTGATATTTGTTATCATGGATGTATCTGTGTCAGTTCATTGTGCCCAAATTACTGTGTGTATATTCGTTATCCTTCTTTCATTTTCTTCTCCAAGAACTAACGTCCTCCGACTCAAACACAGCATGGATAAAAACCGCGTCGCCATCTTGGTTGCCATCCTCGTTCTGGTAACTATTGGGCAATGCCACGCTGATTGGACGGATTTGTGTGGCCACATCTGCTCCGAGCGGACCAGGTGGAGTGAATCCGAATGCATCAGAACTTGTATCAACTTCTTCCTGGAACAAGTTGGTCGTATCGCCGCGGACACCGGCGCGGGAGATACGGCAGCATCACGGTTGGACACAATCCGTCGCGGGAAAAGTGTGTTCGTTCGCGTTGGATAATTAAGTTGGCCAGAATTCAACACTTTTTGTGAAAACAATATTTCTTAGGAATGATCAACACGGTAGACCCTATATCAAGATATCTCCGGAGAGAGGGACAACATGCAGATATTTTGGAGCAGCAAACGTGAATATTTACATCATCAAACAAATACACACAACAATGACTTCTTTCAACAATATTTTTTCATTGATAATAATATTATTTCTGGGTTTCTGTTGAGTCAGGACTATGCACCTTGTGTTATTTTTGTTACTTCACATCTGCAAAACGTTTCATTTGATGTTGACATGTTTGGTTAATCACTTTGCCTTGATCTGATTGCTTCGTTTTGTACAGGTCTAGCCTATATTGTTAAATCATGGCTCTACTGTTGAGAGATTCAATAAATATTATCTAACTGGAATGTGTTCGAATACAAACCTGATAACCAAATAACAATTAATAAACATAGCACTAAGGGTGCTGTAGCTTAGCGGCAGATCATGAGATTTGCACAAAGTACTGGTATTGAATTTCAAAAATATAAATTGTTACACTGATCTTCAACTCTATTGTCAAAACATGTTCGTAAATGTTGCCGAACACACATTTTCTTTATGGAATATAATACGGAATCAAGTTACATCTTGAAAGCTTTTTTTGTCAATGACATATATCGCAGACGTCCATTCAAAGGCAACACAACTTATACAGATCACAAAGGTACATAGGGAGAATCTTAGGCATTGTCAGGAAAAATTGTGTGAAAAGGTTTTAACAAAATGGCTGCCAACGACAACAATCATCGTTTCTTTCAACAAAATAAGGTCGTTTTGACCTTCCGAAGTCATTCAAGGTCAAATTCAAGGTCACCATTCAAACCGCAATATATGATTTCCCATTTGAATGTGTCAATACTTAGGCTCTATTTTAAAATGTGCTAAAAATCACCCTGCAAAGCTCCCATTATGAAGGAAAAATTGGATGAAATTTTCTGTCCAAAAAATGTTTCAATAGTATGGCCAAAAAAAAAATGTTTTTTTGCTGGATTTTTTTTTTGGGGGGGGGGGGGGCAATGAAAAAGTTTCTGAACAGAGAATTCCACCCAAATTCTCCTTCATAATGGGAGCTTTGCAGGGTTAACCCCAGACCCCCGTCCGCTGAGGGCTAGGTTCGCGCCCCCATACCCCCTCCCTCTGAATTCTGGATCCGCCCCCTGACGACCATGTGTAATCATGCCGTTGTTGTAAGGTCATGGCGGCTGTACGACTTCCGCTTGAGCCACATTTGCATCCTCCTCTGCCGAAATTTGGAGCAAAAACGGAACGACCTTACCAGGAGACATACCATGAGTTTATGCAAAAAAATAATGCCTCCTCCTAGGGAATGACCATATGCTGCCAATGAAACATCACATCTCCCATGATCATGGGTGGACATGTTCCGCAAAATATCACTACAGTCGATCTGAGGAATTTATTCATGAAATTATCTAAAAGCGATTCGCAACTATGTATACATATCATCCCCCGTAAGATGGATAAATGAGAAAAAAGTGTTGAGGTGACATATATACAAAATGGAGACATGACGATAAGAAACAAAAACATTCATGAAAGTGGATTCTATTTGAATAAATATTTACAATTGGAAAAGCATTGTAAATTGGAGCAGCTTTGGAGACCATCCGGGTACGTAATATTTAATTATTTATTCACATATTTATTTAGAAATGAAAGTAACTGGAAGCTGTTTTCACACAAGTGAAATGCTTATGACACACTGTATTTGGATTTCAGAAAATTATTCCATTCAAAGTTCCTATTTGTGAGGAAATCTTGTACGAGTTTTTATTGATATAAATAAGAGGACGATGAATAAACACCCCGGAAATTTTCACATATAACTATGGAATTTGATCAAAATTTGATATGGTTTTCAAGAAATGGTCAAATTACTACAGAAGCTAATTTTCTCTGGTAATATCGCATTGAACTATTTCCAGTTTTCCTTGGTCATGGCAGCATTTATTATGCCAAACTTCCAGAACTTCTCTTTCCCTTTACGTCATGAGCATGTCATCGTAATTCAGTCAGAGACAATTCATTGTTAGGTGAGTGACCTAGCTAGAGGGGATGAAATTTGGGGGGTTTTTTTATTATTCCAAAAATTGGTCATGAATAGTTCTTGACTTTAACACGGATTAGCTAGCTATGAATAAATAATGTGTTATGAAATATCATAAGGAGACACATCATACTTCTTTCTTGGTATTTTGTACGAATGCGACAATTGTCAATGTTTTTCTGGAACTTTCCGAGACAGTTTCGTTAACGACCATCAAACCAACAAACATTACTACGTGGAAATGAATAGGAATTATTTAAGATGTGTTTTCAACTTCATGACTCGAATTATCATCCCTGTTGCCCCTAATTTATAAATGCAAATTTCCATATCCATGACAAATTTCCACACCTTTCTGGCAAGAAATCATTGACGTTTTTGAGCACTTATGCTGTTTCGGATCAGTGCATCATGCGTGTCGGGAGATTGGATGGGTTTGTGTAAGAATATGCCATGGGCAGGTCATGGAGAGATCTACTTGTCTGAAGCAACATGACTGCGTACAACCGTGCTGTAACTTCTTGCTGGAAAACATGGAGATAGTTCCGCCGCAAGAACGTAAGTACGGCGAAACTCATGGACGGTCAAAAACAGATCCATGCATTTACGACGAAAAAAGTGTCTTCATCCGCGCTGGGATATGGGTCTGAATGAATAAAATAAACGATGTTTGTGTGATTATTTTTGACGCAACCCAAGCGAGCGTCATATGACTGGTATTCTGCCTAATATGTTTGGGAATTTCAAGCATTGATGTGCCAACTCAGAAGAATTGACCTACACGTGGAGATTGTAGTATTTTCAGTGTTATATACATGTAGGGGCCTACTGGAAACTTAACTTGAGTATTCAAGCATCCGGTTATTTGGAGTAACACCTAATACGTTACCTAGCGTGTCCATCGAATTACAGTAAATGTTCAAAAATGTATCATGTATTTATGTTCGCGTTTCTATTAGAAATTCCCAAAATTAATACATCGCGAAATTTACGGTTAACTCTATGCTGAATGGGCAAATATCCAAAATTAATTACTAAAGGAATAGTGCGTGTTTGCTATTTTCGGAGTATAATTTGATGAAAAAATACTTTATTAATAGACAACAGTGTGGGACGAATCCTGGTTTGTATCGAATTATATTATACGTGTACGATTGGTTGGAGAATATAATTGCAGGTTTAACTCACCCAGGCCAGTAATAACAGACGAAGTATGTGTTATCTCGGTAAACTGTTCCCGTCCTATCATCTCGAAGTCTCGCACAATCTCGTCTAGAACAGCCGAGCTCTCGCGCGCCAGAGTACACAAGCTGACAAAAATTTGATTTATTCTCCAAATCCACAACACTTGGTCAGTCCAAAGCATAACATATTTCTCAATGAGCCTATATAATAGTAATTTAAGCCAATCACTCACTTGCAAGTATTTGCTGCAGCTTCCACTCCGACACGTGTTTCCGGTGATATTATACCTTGTTTTCTGATCGTACCAGCTACTTTCAATGACATCACGAAATTTGAATTCGGGGCCTCTATAGGCATTCTGACCGATTGATCCATAGGGAAACACAACTGACGAGGCATTGGTCGGTATATCCCGCGAGGAAACACAACTATCCACTCGCACGGTTGCCATGGCGGCCAAGTCCGGATTCCAGTTCTGTATGAGAATGACAATTGGCTGAGTTGAACCACCCCCATTTCACAAAAAGGAAAACGATTCAAAATGGAACTGTCTGCCGGAACTTTGTCATTGGTCTATAATACATACCGACATACCAGTTTATGTGTAAATTGTTACCAATTGCTATCAAACTACTGGTTTGGAAGTTGATTGCATGGCAGCTCGACATCAGTTTTAAAAAATACTTTCACGTGATAAATCCCGAATAAAAAAAATCCGCTAACCAGTTGGTACATGTCTGCCGCCAGTGCCTGCAGTCGGAGGTCGTTGTGGAGAGAGAGAACTCGCTCGATCTGAACGGATTCCAGAGGTGGTCGTAGTGTGGGGGGAGGCGGGGTGATCGGAAACCCCGTCGTGTCTGTGGGTTCCAGAGGATTGCACCAAACACCAATGTATTGGGGACTACAACTTACGTACATATTCACTTCGACTAGACTGAAATTTCAGATAAATTATCTACTCTTTTCATGTTTGATGGTGTAACATATTCGTTAGCCGTCAAATATAGAACTAAACTTAAAAAAATAACCTACTGGAACAGAGTCCAGTGTCACACATATAATGTTCCTCGTCACAGTTCATACATGGAGAGCCAGCAATATAGGGTGGTCTTGTATTATTGGCACTAAGGATGGAAGTGTTGAGCTCATCACATAAGGTCATAAAATGCTTGATATAGGGGTAAGGTTTAAGAAAATAAAATCAAACAAATTCACGAATTAAAGATGATTTTCCCTTTTTTACCCCGGTGAGTAGTAGCAGACGAAGTACGTATTCTGTCGGTAGATGGCGCCTGAGTTGATGTCGACTACCGTACTACAAAGTTTGGACGCGCATCCTATCTTATCGCTTGCAGCCCATACAACCTGTGTTGGTAAAATTCCAAAAATGTATTTCATAAATGACGAAACACAGAAAATTTCTTGAATTATTGAATAAGCAAATCGTATATACCTGTAGATATTTGTTGCATGATCCACTTTTGCACTCGCCATTTTCAAAGTCATATTTAGATTTCTGCCCGAACCATGTCTCCACAATGGCCTTCCGTAGCTTGAAGTTCCCGGATGTGTAAATATTCTGGCCACTCGCGTTCGTATTTTGTGCATCGTCTGGGAGTCCGTAACCATAGCGACACGTATCAGCCCAGGTAAAGGCAATATTCGCCAGCTCATCACTCCAGGTCTTAGCGTGAAAAGTATTTGTTTATTTGTGAATGTATAATTTCTACAAACATTTAGGCCTTATAGACTATCAACATCATCAATATTTAGAATTTTTGTAAGTTCATAATAACCTGCATTCATGAGTTGTGATTTTTTAAAGAAACTTAGTCAGCAATCTAACAATTAAAAGCTTTCACACCTAAACACAAAAGCCTATTTTTCAATCATTCTCACCAACTTGTTGATGTCACTAGCGCCCTCCTCCCGCCGGATGTCGTTGTGAAGTGTTAGAACGCGTTCGATCTGCGTGTCACTTAGTGAAGTGGTGCTCACCGCACGCCGCCAGCGCGCATGCGCGGGGTATTCTGACATATTTGGGCATACACGACATGAGTTGACACACTACTTTGCAAATTTAGCCGAATTGTATGTCTTAGAGAAATACGTACTGATACAACTTCATTGCGATTTTCTTTTCAGGAATTTAGGTTTATTTGTAAACTTGGCAGTTCTGATTCCTAGTTTATATTCGTGTGTGTGTTATTTATTTCAGCGAATTAGTTAATGGCAATAATAGTAATAATAATTACACGTATCAACAATTAGTTTCCAGTAATAACACCTGAAAAGGTTAAATATTTCACTGTTCATTCACTGGATCCATTCGCTCTTACCTTGAGATATATCTCGGCTTCGTCGAGTTTCATAGTTCTGTGTCGAGTCTTGTTGACCAATACAATAACTAATTACAAACACCAAAACTAAGAATCTTAACGAGAAATGACTTCCTGTAACATTCGTCATCTCTGTGCTTTGTGCGATGTTAGAAAATTATGTGTTTTACACATTTAAACTTGAAAGTCCTACACCCTGATTGTAAATGTCAAAGGTAGGCCCACAACGGAAATATTATCGGCGATTCAGAACTAGTGAGTGCTGATGTTAATGTCAGATGGACACTTGTGAAAACTGAGCAAATAACGGAAGAAACTGACATCACGGGCCATAATACTGTATTATTCCATTTGACCAATGTTATAGTTGTCAACAATCTTGACGTCAACTCATTCGAGATACGAGATGATCAGCACTTCAAAATTATAGTAAACAACATAAAAAGTTTCACCAACAACAATCACATTATTTTGAATTCTAGACTGTTTTTTATTACAATATTAAGGTTTGAATATGATTGACATTAAATAAATGCGTTTAATGTCCAACGGTGGAAAGGACGTTCCGACATGATTAAATAAGACTTACGAAGCCACACGTGACTCATTCTTCTGAAAGAGTTTTATTCAAAAAGCATACAAAAGTAGCAATATAATGAAATGTGTGAGTTTAATAGTCCGTGTACAAATATAGTAACAAGGCAACTTTTAATCATTCAATTGTATTTTGATTTATGATCGATGGGAACTTAATTTCCAATGTCGATTTTTTTTTCTATAATCGAACTTAAATTCACAATGAATATTGGGAAGATACAACAGACAAACATAGCGAAATGAAAAACAATAAACAGTGATAAATACTACATGCTTTTGATATGTCAAATTAGTGTGAACGTAAATGTAGTTGGATCAAAATGCACAGGCAACTGTACGTATAAACATATATATGTGTCCAGAACCCTACATAGTATTTTAAACTGCAGAGGTGTTATTTACATCGTGATAACGTTGAATTACGAGAGACTATAGAATCTATAGTCTCTCGTAATTCTTTTACAGAATGGTCGGTATTTTATAATGTCTGTGTATTTTTCGTATCCGTGTATACCGAGTGAGACGTTATACAATACAATACAATTGAATTTCAAGATACGCGTACATGTAAGAAACTCACACAAAAATGACATTATACAATAATTTTTTTGACCTCTGATTTTTTGACCTCATGGCCTCTGATATGACATCTTCAATCAATTAAATCAATGAATCACGCAATCACACTATTCCACCATAATGAACATACTGTCCGAGTAGTTCGCTAGATCAATGGTATCCATGTATAGGTCTAAATCACATGAAATAAAACTTCTAAGGACGCCACTATAAACACCAAAAAAATAATAAAGTAAAACGTACAAAAACCATATGGTAGTGATTGTGTAACTCATACCAAAACTCAGATCTCGTCATCCAATACTCCAAGGCTCCCGTGTACGCGAGTCACCGCCTCGTACAGTAGCGCCCTATATCGGCGCATGTACGGGTCGTACACTTTCCCGATCGCTTCCTTATCTTCATCCCCCCATTCTCGGTAGTGGTGTAATGAGCCAACATCCGGGTCAACTTTACAGTGAGTCGTCATCGAGCGAATGAACTCGATGACAAAGTGGATGCCAGTCACGTCAACCATCCGTGGATTGACCAGTACTTTCGTGCGCATGAACCACTCCCAGACGCGATCTTCGCGGTTGAGTTTCAGTTGCGTGCGCAGTCGAAACTTGGTATCCATCGTGTGATCGGAAGTGACGTCATCGGGCCAGTCAATGCGGAAGAACGTGTTCCGGAAAACATAGGCACCGAACAGCCGGTCCGATGCGGTGGAGAACGTAATGTTTTTCACCATACCGTACCAGGATTCATTACCGCGGGGAACCAGTAACTCATCAAGATCAGTGAGTATTATATACTTGCTTCTAAACATGTACCGATAGAGGCAGTCGTTCAGTGCACCCAGTTGTCCGAAGTAGTGGATTTCGGGAGATATAAGTGGGTTTGGTACTTTGGTATGAACAGGTAGAGGTATATCCCATGGTATTAAATCAATCAGACCCTGACTGACGTATTTCCTGATGTATTTGCCGACGCGAGCGCCGACTGTATGATTGTATAGCACGATTTTGTCCGCTCCTAATATACGATTCATTTCGATAATCTCCACGAAGCTGTAAATATCATCGTACTCCATGTTCAGAGGCGAGACGCAAACCGTAAACGTCAGGTTCTGTGTTTGGTCACGTGGTGTTAATACCCGGATGTGGTGCGTGGGGCGCGCACATTTCGATGACGTCACAGAAACTGCGTACGGCCGAGCGTCGTGCGGCAAGGAACAAGTGAAAAACGCCGGCGCATATCTGAAATGATAAACATAATTGTGCAATTCTTTATCTATTTGTCAAGTGTTTGTCAAGTGTGTCAGACCTCCAAATCACTTTTCTAGGCCTATGTGAATTCAATTCGGCACAATGGTGATTATAGGCTAAATACAAGATGACTTGGTGATTGCACCAAATTGGTGTTTATGCACGTTTAAAAGACGCAACAGTAATCATTAATTACTCACCGATAGTCGTGTGTCTCTGGTATGATGGTGTACACAGCTTGTTTGACGAGAGGCTTGTCGCTCTCGGCGCTCCACATCTGACAGTACACGCGCCCTGTCAGTCCCGATGACACGCCTAGTACCTTCAGCGTCATCGGGCGCGTCCGGGGATCCAGATAAGCCGAGAACATGAAGGCGTCGCGATTGTTCAAGTCCATGCTGTGCCACTTGAAATCTACCGTGATGTTTTCCGGCGGTTTTTTCAAGTCGTCGCACGTGAGATTTTCCGAGGAAAAAAGTGGATTTTCTCGGCGGAACGGGTCGCGTGATTTGGACGACGCCGCGTCGTCGGAATCCATATTATCGCTCAGTCGGAGATTTTCCGCTGGGAAGATCTTCCTGCGTATGACTTCCAGTTGGTCGCCGTTTCCACCCGCGTGGAACTCGTTGACGTCAACTTGTACCAGTCGTGGGTTACCTGGTAACCATTGCGGGCGATTGGGGTCCACCTCTTCTGCATGTCGTTGCCCTGACGACGCGGAGATGTACATCAATACGAAGAAGAACAAGTTGATCAGAAGCAGAACGAAGATGAGGCGACTTCTGGTCAAGATGAAGGAGAGGAGACATCGGCATGGAAGTGGGGGTCCGACGGCGGTACCCCGGCGGTGGTTGCCATGTTTATGGTACGGGTGCGTCATGATTTGCCCGTCAAGATGCAGCCGGCTGTTGTGTTGAGAAGAACGCTATGGTGACAATGGTGAGAGTGTTGGCATTATTGACAGGTCGGTGTGGGACTGCCACATCATGATATTCGCTTGTTTTGGTGTTCACATCCAAAATGTACGGTGGCTCATATTCGCCAGATGGAGGAATGCACTTTTTTCTTTACAGCGTTATAACGCTGTAATACAGCGTAATAACGCTCTAATTTACAGCGTAATAACGCTCTAATTTACAGCGTAATAACGCTCTAATTCACAGCGTAATTACGCTCTATTACAGCGTTATAACGCTCTATTACAGCGTTATAACGCTCTAATTTATAGCGTAATTACGCTTTAATTTACAGCGTAATTACGCTCTAATTACAGCGTTATTACGCTGTAATTTAGGCGTTATTACGCTGTAAATTACAGCGTTATAACGCTCTAATTTACAGCGTAATTACGCTCTAATTACAGCGTTATTACGCTCTAATTACAGCGTTATTACGCTGTAATTTACAGCGTAATTACGCTCTAATTACAGCGTAATAACGCTGTAATTACAGCGTTATAACGCTCTAATACAGCGTAATAACGCTCTAATTAGAGCGTAATTACGCTCTAATTAGAGCGTTATAACGCTGTAATTTACAGCGTAATTACGCTCTAATTACAGCGTTATAACGCTCTAATACAGCGTAATAACGCTCTAATTAGAGTGTAATTACGCTGTAAATTAGAGCGTTATAACGCTGTAATTTACAGCGTTATAACGCTCTATTACAGCGTAATAACGCTGTAATTAGAGCGTAATTACGCTGTAAATTACAGCGTTATAACGCTCTAATTTACACTGCCAGAGACATCATCGGACCTGCTAGTTCATCAGCTCAATCATTTGTAGGGAAATCTCAAAATTATTCTGATCTAGATATGTTTATTACAAATCACGATAATGGAAATATGCTAGGAAGTTGAACGGTTTAATTTAGAGCGTAATAACGCTCTAAAATAGAGCGTTATAACGCTCTAAATTAGAGCGTTATAACGCTGTATTACAGCGTTATTACACTGTAATTAAAAATTTGCGGTCCTCTATGTGGCGAATATGAGCTTCCGTAATAATGTCTCCAGCCATATATTTGTGCTATCTCAACTGCTCCTCGTTGGCGTTTTTTTTTTTCCTGAAAATGTATCATTGGTACCAATAATGGAGACCTAATGGCACTAATGAAGGAAACATGTTTACATCTAGGTCCATTAATTTGCACCATTTTTAGCTCAAATATTGCAAAAATAGCCCGGAATGCAGGAAATAGGTGACGCATTATTCAATTTTGGATTTAGCTATTTGATACCATTAGGCTGAGGTCTATATACGCAGGCCGAACGTTGTAGACCTAAAGATGCAGACACATACTGCACTATTATAATTATATTTTCGACTCTCCAAAAACATAGTACAAGACAAAAAAAATATTGCTATACGTACGTAGGCCTATACGTTTCTCACCTGAATTTTTCCTTTTCGGTGTGAAACCGATGTCAATCAATGGGGTATCGTACTTCAAGCATGCAATTGTAAACTAGGATCCATTCATTCATGGTTTTCGACTGAGTCGCGCCCATGTACTCATGTAGACGACATGTAATGCCAAGCTATCCAATTATACGAAGGGAACACCATTACGTCTGAATTTCGCCAGTGATTGATACATTTTCACTGGGTAAAATCAGTGTAGGCATACCCCCATGACATGGTGACAGTGGTCGTGAGCTGCACAATCTGCATGGCCTAGGCATACCACAAAAGCGTCAACATTCACCAATATTGATCGCGCTATGCCTGCTTTCGGAATTTCCATTGGTGTACGATGTACTTCCGTTGCGGTATCGACCACGTGCTACTGTTTACAATCGTGGTTCCTTCCATACTCGGTAGAGGCACTGCAATTTAAAACGCAAACCCCACAAAAACTTACATGTACTTGACAACTACAGACCTAATATTTGGGTGTTAACTTCCATGTATCCAACATTTCTTCGTTATCTTCGAAAAATTATTTCTGAAAATAACTTATTGTGAGATATGAGTACATATATTGGCCCAGTGTGTTTTGTCACATGTAGGCCTACGTTGGTATCTCAAAGACTACAATAAAACATTATATTTGCCTCACATATGAGTACATGGCCAAACTTTACTGAAATTCCCAGGGAACCGACCATAAGATCTTCGTGTGAAAGCAGCATAAACTAAATTTTTTTCTGCAATTCACAGAACCAGCAAAATGACGTATTATATAATGCGTCAATCTGTTTTCTTCATTTCTAAAACTCATTCCATAGGAGAAACTTTCACATGAAAAGTTGCGATAAGCAACAACAAACAAAAGATAGCTCATGTTGCGCTTTTTTTGTTTGTCCCAAGGCATTTTTGCAGTATTCTCGTATTTCACAGCGATGCATTTTTATTTTTATTTTTTTTTTTGTCCTGAATGTTCCTTCAAATTTGCAGCATTGCTTGAAGTATGGTCTTATCTTTGAACTGTTTTAGAGATGTCACCTCATATTAAATGTGACTCATTATAAAATGTCACAAAACTGTATCAACCATGCAAACCTCATCGGACTCGTGTCTGCTGGATGTATGGGTAAATGGAATTCATTTATACAGTTCAGAGAATACAATGCATAGTGCGTCAGTGCTGCTGAAATAAAGAGTAAAAAGGCTATTAATATTGGGGAATGTCTATCACTGATAGTATTTTCTCCATAATAACTCGTCTTCTGTGAAACAATATTTATTGCTCATAGTGCATGTCGCGAAAACACGCATATCTTTTGTAATAAATGCACGATATTCATAGAAGAACCTCGAGGATAGCTAAGCGATGTTTATTCTAACGAATGGTGTATATATGTTTCATTCAGTCGAATTATATAATCCATATACATGTATAACTAATGCAAATTGATGAATCACCAGTGTTAGCGAAAGATTTTCTGAACAAGCGACACATATCACACACAATATATTGAGATAGTTTACAAGTATAGCAATGTTTAACAGAGTAAATACAATTCACTCAACCCAAAAAATCTCGATTAGTCACATGTCCCTATGGTTCTACCTCTTTCAGACTATATAACAAGCACTATCTACAAAATAAGTGGCTATATTTGGAATAACAATTTTGGTATTGACAGACCAATTAAAACGTTCAAGTGATTAAGTGAGCTAAAGTCCTTCAACCAAGTTTTTCTTCATCTCTAACCATGCAGACTTCCATACCACTGTAACCCTTTATCGTGGTCGCATTAACACCCCAGCCCGTCTATCCAATTTGAATTGTCTTGATGAAAACACAATAAATCGCCGGCCATTTTGTCCTAGATACTCTCAAATCGACTCTGTCTTAAATACTCTCAAACCCAGGGGTTTCCACTGGGATCAACAACCACATTGGTAACTGCGCCGTTCATTGCCGTATCTTGCACTGATAAAGCCGAGCCTCTCTCGGAAAGTTGGGTGTGAATGGACCCGGCCATATTATTCTCTCGTAAGCTAAATGTGCTGCCGGGTACGGGGAGATATGGGTCGTAAGGAAGTGGCGGTGGACCGCTGTGGTTTGGGTTCGGAAGTGCCGCTTGGGTTGGGATGCGGTCGGGATAACAGTAAACGTCGTAGTTTCCTGCATCGGTTTCATCTCTCGAGAGTTCCCTTTCTTTTTCGCGGGTCTTCTGCTCTTCGTTCTTCTTCTTCTTTTTAGCTTTACGCTTGAGCTTCTTCGCCTCTTCTTCCTTGGTTCGTTTCAGTTCTCGCCGGTAGGTGGGGTTGCAGCAGGCGCACGGCTCGTAGAACTCATCCGCACATGCGCAGAGACAACAGAATGTTCTGCGCATGGCACGCCGGAAGTCGCTACAATAGACGATGTATATTACAAATGTGATGCTTGTGCGTACAAGTCCAAGATACCTGGCGATCGCCATCGATATTTTAGATGTTTTCTCGTCAAATATCTCCGGTGGGAAGCACTGCTGGAAAATCTGCACTACCAGGTTGGGGACTTCAAAGCAGAAACCCACCAGAAGCAGCACCCAGATAGCCTTCAACAATCCAAGGCGTCTCTTCTCGTCATTATGCGACGAACTCATAGCCAGCTTGGTTTTCCTGAGTCGCTCCCACCCTGCACGCCGTCCCAGAGCCAGCATGGCGATGAGAATCAAGAACAGGGGTAGGGACTGGCCCAGTGCTATGACGATCCATGGGTAGATGACCTTCACGAAGCGCTGGTGTCCGAAAGACGTCAGATGGAAGTCCCAGAGGGACAGCCCGTGGAAGCAGTGGCCCAGCACCTCCGAGACGCTCACCTCCAGGAAGCGAGGGAAGTTGAGCAGCGTACAGACGAAAACGGATCCAAAGACGATGATCCGGTTGGTACTATTGCGAGAGGCCCGAGAACTCTCATATGGGAACTTTGCGATGTGCAGTTTGATGAGTCCCGCGCTCACCATCAACCAGAGGGCCGCGTGATGTGAAATGTTCCCGAACACGTACGCAAACATGTCCGCGTACGCCAGGAAACGCGAAAACGTCACCTCGACCGGAAAAATCTCGATCTTCTGCAATGTCTCGGGCACTGTGCAGAGCAAGGATATCAAGTCGACCACCGCCAGACCGCATATGTGGATGAAGACGGCGTTTTCTTTGCGCAGACTGGAGTGGTTACATAGCACTGTCGTCATGAGGTTGCCCATGAATCCCACGCCAAACAGCACCGGTATCAACACGATGTTGCTGATGTAGAAGAGGACGTTCTGATCCTGACGTACTGGGAACTCTGTACAGTTAGCCATTGTGCTCAGTCTGGGTATCGCCTTCTGCTCCTAAAACTGGAAAATAAACAAAGATCGTTTTATTCGACTGTTTAATCGGAAATATACACACCGTTTCCTCACTTTTGAACAGTCGGCCATATTTTGCTAATGCTATATTGATACTTTTAAAAAAAATTGTGAAGATCCAAGCGGGAATCATTACTGTCAATATTGAATATTTTATTGTTATCAGGAGCCCGTAACCCACGCAATGGATTTATCGTGTGCTGTTATGTACATAGATAGCAATATACCAGTATTGGAATTACACAATTTAGTGTGGGGTTGCATCTGTACTTGTAACAACTACTTAGTCTTATAGTTTTACTGAGGAACGACTGGTTTAGTTTTGTATATGTATAACATCCATTGCTGGCAAGTAGCTACATGATAGGAAAAATAGATACATTTCCGCAAATATGACGGTGTTGCAGAAGATGCATCAGATTATGTATGATTATTGTTTGTGTAGAAAGTGCACTGGGAACATACAACAGACACTATTGTATGACGAAAAGGGCTGGTGTGCCTCCCAAGTAAAAACATTATCATAGTATCTATGTAGTTTGACATGCAACAGCTGCCATCAGCAAGTTATAGTTTCGTGTAAGTTGCCACTATATACATATCGTCACATTGTTTTGACTATTCAATATCTGATACTACGTCGATATGTAGGAGAATTTGATAATAATCAATTAAAACAAATTTTCAATTGACTTACCCCACTGCCAAAGATCTATATCCTTTGTTACTTACTGACTCCCTGTGGGAAAGCCCTTGGGCTTTACTGTGTCGAGTGATAAAGGTTCCTTTGTAGCCGGAATTCTTATATCCAAGTCAAGAACCACGGCTTGCTGCGTCACTACTACGCCGAATGCACCCAGCGATCGTGCCTCTTAAAATTATGAACAAAAAGATACAGTTGCACGGTGGCACGTCCTTCCCAGGTCTATTAACAAACCAAGGCCCGATAGCCGGTCGACCTCCACGCAAAAAGAGTGAGAAATCTTTGCCTCCAAGGTCCGTGTGTGAATTTCCAGCGCGCCCAAAACGCTGAAAGTGTTAATTACACGAAAAACAGAGAGATACAACCCAGTATCGCAGTTGAAAAGTGATGACTGTTTGTAATCTGGTTACCGTCTAAATGTTTTTAATTTGCTGTCGGTGTTTTGTATAGGGGCGTTTCACGGCTGTCCTGTGCATTGCATTCTGGATCACAGTTCCTGAATTTGCTATGGTGGATTTGTATGACGAAAGATGATCCATGTGGGGCTGTTCGAATCTCTCTCTCGGTCGCCCGTGAGTCCTGTCGTCATGACAACGCAACAGGTGGCTGGCAGTTCACTTAATATGAACCATTTACCAACAAATGGCTATGTCACTAAGCTGACTATCATAATAATTTCGGTAACGAAGATAGTCTTCGAAGAGTTGTTTGTGTTTTGTACAAAATTTCTTATCTAAAATTGTATGGTATCCAACATTATTTCGCTGTATTCTGAATGAAATGTTAAGTTTGGGAGACACAGAAATTTCTGATTTCTTGAACGCTAGCTGCATGGGAATACACTCACATGTTTCGCGTTTATCTCATACATCTTAGCTGTCATAACAATACCACTGTTATACCTGACACATGGGCAGGTCAAGGAGCATCCTATGTATTTATAAACAAACTGACTACTGCGAACCCAATTGATGCTAATATTTATCGGAGCTGCCACATGCTGAAAGCGAACCATACATTCCTTTTCTCGAACTACACGAATTAGCACAAGGGGAAAAATACAGGAACAATTTCGAATTTAGCATCAAAGCTTTGAACATGTTTTTTTCAGTTACTGAGTTTTGTTCTGGGCCACCCAAATTGTAATCGAAGTGGTGGTTCCAGCCAAGAATAACAAAATTCTCGATCAATTAATAAATTGGCGATTCTTTTAGAGTAAAGAAAAAAGTAGTTCTAATCATTCAGTCCTCTTACTGGCAAATGCCAACACTGATCTGTTATCGAAATGTTTAATTAATTGAAATGTATGCGAGACATTCACTGGGCGATTGTCGACTTGGTGGAGCCAAGTATCTAGTCTGCAAAAATGTCCCTCTTTTTTTTGCATAATTTCATAAATCATACGAACATACACACCAGCGGGAACGAGTCTCGTCATGTATTTCTGACACCAGGAAATATAGAACCGTTCATTCATATTACTGACTTGTGGACTTGTACAATATTCCATATGTATTTTATTCCTTCAGAAATACACATATAAACTCCCTTCTGTGTACTTATTTCACCTCGTATTATAATTATGGATACAGCCACGTTACATTGATGCAAGTTTTGACCTCCCTTTCGCTTACAATATAACAGTTTGACCTTGTATTGCAACACACGAAAATTTAACTTTCTAGGAGTATTGTTTACAAACTGTTTACGATCAAACTATCGCCTTTGATGTTGAAATAACAAAGGCTATAAACAAAGGGCTTTAAGTGATATAGTTAATCTCGAGGTAGCTAGGGATGCAGGTCGACCTTTGCCTAAATTTTAACTTCGCGGCGTCCTCGAGATATTTGTGTCTTGTTTTACAAAGTGATTTCGGTGCTGGTGTACTGAACTGTACCGGTTAGGGGTCCAAAACTAGATACATGTTGCTAGTTTCTTTGTGCTGTTTAGTCCGTGAAAGATTGTGATGCGACAGAATGAGCGAGTGAATATTTTGATTGAGGCATGATATATATATAACAGGGGTCATGACGACGTCCATAGAATGAAAACTAATGACATTTATTTGTCATAGCGTAAACATTTAACAGTGTATATACAATTTATTCATGTCTATCAACAATTGACGTTATTCAAAACATGATGGGCGACTTATTTTTCAAAATGTACACAAAACACATAATACAATCAGTATTAATTTGTTTTGTTTTTATTTAGAAAGCAGTGTGTCTGAAGGGTATGTTTGTAAGTGAAACCGCACTCATAGCTGAGATCACAGAATTAATCACATTACAGCTTTATTTTAGATTTATGAGGCACACAATCATCATAAAATTCTTGTATTCGTTTCATATCACACCATGACTCACCACTGTACAAGAGTCACGCTCGTTCATGATCAATGCCCATGAGTTATTGTCGGTCCATACCATATATCTGAATGAGTGCAGAACGGCACTCGTTCATACCTTGATTTTAACGGTCAGTGCAGACATGTATTCGTCCGTCTGTCCGTCAATGTCGATCACAGTGTCAACAGAGAGTGCCAGCACGCTTATCAGCCCAAGGAACAACTTCTGTTCCCTTTGAAGGATCTTTGCCTGCCAATCCTTGTGGTTCAACTTGTAGAAGTCGTACCCAACTTGGAGATGTTTCTTTGTCTCACGCAGAGCTTCCCTCATCCGTCTCTTGAGGCCTCTCTGGTATTCAGTCTCGCAGGATGAGTGAACCTGGAGAAGCGGATGAACAATATGTTCCTCAACTTCCGCTATGGCACCGAGAATGGCGTCTCTTGCGTGGCTATACCCATCTAGGATGTGTCCATTGACATCGTAGCGATTAACCTTGATGTTCGTCACATGGGATTTGAATTCCTTATACGTTGAGATTTTTTCCACGTCTTTCGGGAGATTCTGCTTGAGAATCATGATGAATTCTCCTAGACTCTTGTCGAACTTGCTCAAAGCGTCCCTGAGTCTCAGGAGGATTTCAGCCATCCGCGGGTGGGAGACCTTAACCTGTCGGATCAGCTCCTGGTCCCGGTCTGGAAGATCGATATTCGATGTCATACATTATCATTCATGATCATTTACAGGCAGAGAAATTAATTATTAGTTATTATGAAACATGTCTGAGGTAATCATACAACCAACATTTTGCTTAATATATACCAACTCGCTTACGCATCATTGAAATACCGTTCTTCAATGTGGAGGTTATTTTACCAGGATTTGTTATTGAATATCATTTACCGCATTTTTCCAGCGTGAGTTTCGGCACTGAGTTTTCGATGACCTCTTTCTTGCACGCGTCGTATTCATCTTCCCACATCCTGACTGCGATCTGGATCGATTTGGCCTCGATAAGGTTGAGGATGTCCTGTGTGATGTAGAGTTCTTGGAACATTGGCGTCAACAAGTTCCTCTGGTGTAGCGACCATAGCTCGTCCAAGCTTTCCACGCTCTCAAAACCCACAGATATTACGTTATCTGAATAGAGAATATCATATGTAATGTAAAATATGGTGAAGTGATGAATGATTTGAAAGTTGACGATACAACTTGAATACTATAGCATGCAATGTGAAATTCCTCCAGAAAATGTTTGCAATTTTTAAACTGAACATGTATCATATTGAAATAATAATGTTTGATATTGAAAAACCAGAACCTTTCTATTGGAAAGTTCTGACACCACGTACAGTACGCTATCGACTCATCAAAGTTCAACGAGAACGATACACACTGAAGCAGTACTTCTCGAAGATGCCGTGGGTGAGGAGACACTTTCTCTCGAAGACGCCCTTGACTCTGTCGAGAGGCACCTTGATCATCTCGTCCCCGACCTTCTCGGCCACCAGCCTCAGGAAGTACACGTGAGAGCCGTACGCGTGAGGGTCCCGCGGTACGGCATCGTTAATCTCCACGTATATCCCTATCTGACCTGGTGATGGGGGACGGCGGGGTGTGATGCAAATGATACTGGTAATTATTGTAGGAGCAAACATATGCAAAATGGGAGATGTATGGTCTACTTTGATTTAACTATCTTATTTAGGTAACTATTTAAAGTCCATTAGTCATTATCAATACACTTTTTGGCAATAATTGGTCGTCGAAGGTTGGATAGGACCACGTACACAAGTGTATGTATCAATCTATTCACCATCAATACCAAACCTAAAAACTTTCTCTGGAGCAACGAGTCTTGTACGAAACTGAATCAACTCATCGTTTAGTTCTTTAAAAAACATTTCAGTATCTGAATTATGTAAGTTTACTCAGCCCTCCACAAACAGAACTACAGAAAAATTACACGAAAAATGCAAGTCAACTCCTTTTAATGATCACGTTCGGGCTCAAAGAAGAACAATTCCGAAATAAAATCGAGGAAATGGATCATATTCCTTTTCTACTTATCAATTGAACAGACAAGCACATGTGTATTGACTGAAAATGTAGTTTAATAATATAGAACATGCTAACAAGCAGACAGTATCGAATTGCGTCTTTCATACTTAGTCCCCGCTTGTGAAGTAGTTGCACCACTTAAACTCAGACGAAGCACTAGAGTTGCCGATATACGGATATTATGCAGGCCACTTCAAATATATTGACACCAAAAATTTGCATAAAGCAAACAACAATGCGACTAAAACATAGGAGAAAGGCTCAACACATGTATATGACCGCAGGTGCGGACAAAGGCTCGTGGTCCCTTAATAGTTCGAACTTGCAACTGCCTTATATCATAATTCATACAATAATAATACATTGAGAAATAAACATGAACAATCTCATGTGTGTATAAGGACAAAGGACAAAGGTGTATATTGATCAAACATAAGAACCAATGTTCTGATACATAATGCCACAAAAAAAGAACTTGAAGCAATAAAGCACAGAAAAGAGAACAATTTCGAGGATGGAAAAAAAATTAGTTCTCAAATTTTATATACCTGGAGATCTTTCGAAGTGCGCTCTGGACATATCCTTGTCACTTGTATTCTCTGGGACGTGAATCGGCCGACTTTTCCGGTACATTTTAGATGACTGACCCTTCCGATTTATGGCGAAAACACTGTCAAAATATCAACATGGAACGATTAATAGGCCTCGATCAATCACAGAGTAAACTTGAGAACGTGACGTGTTTGAGGGTGACACTCCAGGCGCATTTAAAGTGAGGCAAACAGTGAACGTGCTTCCCGATCAGTAACGCAAATATGTATGGAATCAATTTGCGAAATGTGGGTTTAACATACAAGTGCATGTAACGTTACACCATAACAATATTTTTTCTCCATCGGACAGTAATGCTGAACATTCCTTTTGACCATGAATGTGATCACTTTAAATTCATGTACGCTATGCCTGTGTTCCCCACTGTTCGCGGCACAGCGGTAATTAATTCTTATCGATTCTTAATTCTTGACGATATGGACATAGTTCTTGATTGTATGGCTTTGTATAGCCATGGAAAGGACTGGTAAATGAATTAAATAATGAGATGAAAAAAATGTGGAACAATTATTATTAATGAGGGAATCTACAAGTACACATTCCCAGTCCTGCATGGCGCTAAATTATTGGCGTTATCAATAACGTAAGGCATGATGAACTAACGTCAAGAATACCGAACTTTTCATTGTTGGTGGAAAACCATTGACAATCATGTATAATTTATAAACTGGGCATTGACCCTCCCAATGCTTACTCATAAATTAGCTGTTATTATTTACAAGCTCAAATCCAGTTTATAACTGAATCATTACATGGGAACAAACTGCATATAGTACATTCGAATGGCTGCGAGGTATGAACTTTAACTCTTTTGACATTTCGTTTGATTATTGAGATGTCATAATGCTTCCTCTAACACATAACTCGAATATATATTCAACCTTTTACCAATTACTGGAGCGAAACGAGATAATTCATTCTGGGATCGCGATAGAACAAAACATAACGACAGATACCGTCAAGAATTTCCCACATAACGTCAATAATTCCCAACATTACGTCAAGAATTCAGAACCGAGAGTGTGTGTCACTATAGGCTAGAGCGGCTACGTTATTATAAGCATAGTTTCACTAGCTGTTCTCAAATACTTGCAGGAATGCTTAGTTCTGCGGAAAACCAAAAGTACATAAATAAGGTTCTCATTAGTTCTGGATATCATTAATACCGGTAACTTTGTGGCAGTTCTCACCTATCATTCGCAAATGAAAGTTTACATGTATACGAAACGAATCATTTTCAGTCACTAAATTCACGATTTTATCTCGCATGCGTGTAGCTCATGTGATTATTCGTCGACATACCTGCCAGATCACCATTCGTGAATTCGTTATCGTTACTGTGAACATTATAATTTCGCCCTTAAGTAGTAGGCTACATGTATGTTTCGAAATTGGTGTTACGATTGCATTGACATTTAAAACGTTATGCAGTGCTCATTGTAGTTGCAATTTCCTGAGTACTCACCTTTCAATGGAAAATTCTCAAGGTTTCCTTCATCTAGTTCTGGCTTCAATGCTTACTCAATTTCTAGATGTTCCTCTCCTATATAAGGTCTGTTCGAGCACTGGACCCAGCAACCACCGATATTGTCGATCTATTCTCACAGCTAATATTAGCATATCGGTTCGTTGACACTTGACTTAGGCTATAATTTCCCGCAAGCAAGGTAATTTTCTTGGGAGTGTACGGACGTAACTTGAGATCGGGTGAAATCTCCTGCAGTTAACGTGATAGGTCACGTGTTTTTCTTCGGCGCAAAACAAAATATTTATGGTACAAGTCCATGTTTGCTTTGATAGGTCAAGTTCACTACTTATCGATCGATATATTATTTATGTCCATAGAACAAGGAAAATAAGGTTCATAAACATGATATCACGCAGTGCCATATATCTCCGAGTCTTTGTCCATGCATAGCATACTATGGCATGGATCGAATTGTAGAAAGCAAATGGATACTGAACTGAACGACAACCCATTAACTAATTAACTGCATTGTCCTCAAATGGGCACATACAGACATGATCATTCACTCTGCCTTTTCTGTGCGCATGTTTGTTGTGTACATGTATAATGACTGTGGCTTTTCACTGCACGTTTGAACGATCAAACAAGCCAGATAATTGACAGATCGGGTCAGACCCGTGCTATTGTACGAGGTGTTTGACAGGATCGGGTTGCACACTAGCTCGGATTGTGATACACCTTTAGTTTTTGTTAAAGCCACCCTACGAAAATCCATACATCTATATCAATTGTAGTAGGGAGGTTTCTAGCTTCTCTATAATGTGTGAAAGAGCATTTTCTATGCATATAGCTTTTTTTTTTAGAATTCAAAGGAGGCTCCGCCGAAGTTATTTACTCATTTTTTTTTGTGGACACTTCGCTTTCTGGAACACCTGAAAATACATTTCGTAAACGATATTTCTTCAATTTCTGTGCGACGATATTTGGTTTCCAATATCACTCGTAGCTTGATTGATGGAGATTTTTTCCACACTTCGAGTCAGGAATCCATTTTACAAACTTTTACAAATTCCAACATTGTTATTGTTAGCTTATACAAATACTGTTGGCTTATAGCCCTATCCGATAACACATTTTCACGCACCGAGTACTGTATGCATGAGTGCAAACAATTATACGCGAATGGATTGAAGGATATTTCACTTATTAAATTTACTATACTGCATCGAGTAAGGTTGAATTGTCGTGACATCCTATATGAAAACAAAATATCTACAAAAATTCAATATCTAGATCTATGTGTCGCTTTAAATAGTCTTACCTGCTACTGTTGTTATGCCTGTTACTGACATATCAAGAAAGTGTATTCTTACCTTATCACAAACACAGTTGCGATCCTTATGCAATACTATGTACGTACCATGTAGTATATTGGTACAACCTCACCGCAATTGAAAACTACACAGCAAGTCCAAAATTGAAGAAATGTTTCTAATCTTACCTGACGAAGACACAAATTCCAGACAGCAGGCGAGAACTAAAAACGCAACCAGCTATCGACGTTCGCGGGCGTCTGTGAAGCTGTCGTCTGCTTGCAGCTTTGTCGTCTGCAAACATACACCGGTCGATCGCTACCGCCAATTCATGTTCGGTGCCACCGATTGTCGGCCAGATCAAATAAACAAAGAAAGTGGCCCCGCCGTGGAAAAACTGCCTGACAAACATAGATAAACGATTAACTGCTGGAATATGGGGCGTGGGACACTCAAAAGGTGCAATTTCCTTCTTGACTTACAAGGGTAGGCCTATGCTACAGCAGTATTCTTTTTTGCATCCTATTCCGTGGCACCGCACATTTTTTGCATGCATGCACTTTCACGATATGGTGTCACAGGCAAATATCCTTCAGTCAATTTCAGTAATCATTTTGGAATGAATTAATAAAGTTTCAATACATCTCAATATAGTCTGTCACATAGCCGAAATTGATATTTGTTATTTCGAACAAATGTATGGACGGTTGAACAAATCATTTCGCAGGCCGATTATACATGATGTTGTTCAACAACATTTCCATTTTTCGTTATTAATTGTCGGGATATTGCACATTAAATTTATCGATTAGCAAATCAGTTTTACGGTAGAATGTTAACCAAACGCCCGCAATTTATGTCAATTTATATTGCCCATTAACAAATCGAGTACGATTTACTATCCAAGCGACTATATGATCATTACGCTTCAGTAAGAAGCCAATGGTTTCAATGGGCTTCCATATCCACTCCGGGCGTAATGACAGCTAATTCGTACCGAATACCACACGATTTGTGAACTGTATGATGACAGCTACATTGGCAATCTACGGCAATACACTGGGTCCAAAATGTTATTAAATTTTATCGGGATCAAATCTGCATATACTCTGATTTAGCCTACATATACTCCGGTTTACACTGTTTTTTGCTGATATTTTTGCGATGCAAAATGGTGTCTTTATTTGGTGTCATTTAATTTCTTGGTCCGCACACAATTTTGTGCATTTGTTCGGTTTTGTAGCGGTGCAATATTTCAAAATCTACATGTTTTTGTACACGTAGAATACACCCCAATATGTCTTCTTGTTCAAAATTACTATAATATTTCGGAATCCTGAATCATTCATGTGAACAGGACGATATCCACGAATATGCTCAGAATCTCGAGATAACGTTTTGGGCTGAAATTTAACATTGGGGTAGATTGCCAACTTCTTCAATTTTTACGATAGAAATCTGAAATTTGGTAGATAATTGCCGTTGAATCCCAGGTTAAGTATGTCAAGTTATAGAACAATACCATCTAGCATGGCAAAAATATCGTCAAAAACCGGTGTAAACAAGTTAGAAAAACCCCGAGTATAGCATACGATTTGTTCCGTGAATGATTATACGCGTATAATTCTACTTGGGAAACCCACCAAATGATCCCACCAGATTTATATCTATATGATATATATACTCTGATCTTTCCAACTCGTACACTGATTTTTGCTGATATTTTTGCGATGCTAAATGGTATCATGTTATAACTTGGCATACTTCAGTTTGGAGTCAAACGGCAATTGCCTGCGTAATTTCAGACTACCATCGCGAAAATTGAAAAACATTGACAATCTTCCCCAATGTCAAATTTAGCCCAATCATTGAATTTCTGGGTTCGCGCACGATTCTGTGTATTTTGTCGCTTTTGTAGTAGGGCAACCTTTCGAAATTATTATGTATACTCTGATTTTTCTGACATGTTTACACCGGTTTTTGACGATAATCTTGTGATGCTAAATCGTATCGTTCTATAATTTGGCATACTTCAACTGGGAATTTTGTACCAAGTACCAAGTACCAATTTTGTCAAACGGCAATTTTGTACCAAGTTTCAGACTTCTATCGCAAAAATTGAAGAAGTTGGCTATCTACCTCAATGTTAAATTTCAACCCAAAACAGGATCTCGAGAGTCTGAGCATATTCGAGAATTTGGGCCTGTTTACATCCATCAGGATTCAGTGAATTATCGTAATTCTGGACTGTAAGACATACTGGGATGTATTCTACACAAACATGTTGATTTCGAAAGATTTCATAGCTACAAAACCGAGCAAATGCGCAAAATTGTGTGTGGACCCAGAAATTAAATGACAGGACTAAATTTAATATTGGGGTAGATTGCCAACCTCTTCAGTCTTCCGAAATTCGGTACTAAGTTGCCGTTTGACTCCCATGTGGAGTATGCCAAGTAATAATAATAATAATTTATGCCAAGTATGCCAAGTTATAAAATTATACCATCTAGCATCGCAAAAATATCAGCAAAAAAAAATTAGTGTAAACGAGTCAGAAAAATCAGAGTATATGTGTAGAATAATCCTGATGGATGTAAACACGACCAAATCCCCGAATATGCTAAGTTTTCCGATATCCCGTATTGGGCTGAAAATTTAACATTACGGTAAATTGCTAGCTTTCTCAATTTCCGTGATAGAAGTCTGAAAATCGGTAGCGATTTGCCGTTGGGCTCCAAGATGAAGTATGCAAAAGTTATAAAATGATACCAATCAGCATTGCGCAAAATATCAGCAAAAATCGGTGTAAACGAGTTAGAAAACAATCGGACTATCTAGAAGACATTTTGTTTTCCTCTATATAAAATAAACAATTTAGGCGCTGATTGTTTACAGTTAAAAAGGTAAACATTCGAACGCGATTGTTTACAGTTAAAAAGGTACACATTCGAACGGCTGTGTGACATGTCCAACCTGCACAACCGATTTCGTTATATAAATCATACTTTATTCTTCATGAAATATTCATGTTCTTCTCAAATGATACATTATTTAGGTACATTATTCGAAATTAAATATTCACGTATTATACATAATTATACGAAATGATTCTTGGACAGTGCGTGTGCATTTCAGATTTAACTGGAAATTTATCGTTTATTTTAAAGCTGCCAAGACGTTCGTGCTCATGACTCAGCGATGCCACCTAATTTGGTGTATTATAAACAAAGAGTGTAGCTTCAATAAGAGGCCTCACTCCCACAAAAATGCGTGACTGAGCAATTCTAAGTTTAGAAACTCATGGTGACTTCAATGCTAGGGAACCGCTCCCTCACTGGCGAAGTTTCTATTGTTTGCGATTGTTACATAGGGCTATTTAAAGAGTGGGGCCTCTTACTCTTTGTCATAAATATGGATACCTATGTCAGTTATAAGGTCGTCATCTCTCTGATATAGGAACGCACTGGTAGGCAGATCTCTATCTGATAAGAATGATCGGTGTTCAAAGTCCAATTCTGCAGGTACGAACAAAACAAATCTCAATGCTTGATAATTATATCAGCGCACTTGTTGTTTGTATAGACGGTTTGTATGGACTATTGAAGCGTATATATTTGTCTCGTATACATGTCACATGTGCGAATGAAGTTAATTTTGACGGAAGATCAACACTCGAAGGAGACGGTTTAGTGAACTGTGATCAACGTCAAGATGAAAAGTAGAAAGTTCACGTGTTTGTTGCTGTTTTTGTTGTTTGGGATTACTACTGTACTAGGAAATTGTGAGTGAAATATCATGTAATTGGTACAAAAATATGATGTGGACATTCAGCTGTGTGTGCTGTCGTAGATTCTGTTGGGCATCAAATGTGACCATGGGTGACAGAATTATACAGTAGAACATATATACATGTAATATTTGGCTAACGCCGCACAACAGAAACACATATGGGAACTATGATGTCACTCATATTAAATTAGATTTCATATATAATTTATTGCAGCTTTTTTTTGGCATGTGACGGACATGCATTACGACCCTACATATGGGGATACCCAGGACTCCTGTAATGACGTCATAGGGAATCCCGGGAAGTATGGGGATTACGAGTGCGATTCACCCCATACCCTCGTCCGGTCGGCCGTCAGAGCCATGAAATATCAAGGCGGGCTTCCGGCATTCATCGTGTATATAGGGTGAGCAAAATGAATTATTCTTACTTTCTGTAGAATATAACAAAATGATCAAAACTTCCATAAGCAAATTACTGGGTACAACTTTAGACTGCCGTGGAAAAAGTGCACAATATTATCGATGGTACAACAGGACAAGATAAGTATTTATATTCCCATTTTCTTTCAGAGATACGCCATTTCATCCGAAAGATGCCGTCGCGTCCAACTTTAGTACGGCATACATGATTGACATGATAGAAAATATCACCGCGATATTCGATGAATTCTTCCCGGGTGTAAAGGTTGTAATGGCCATTGGTAACCACGATTTCTACCCGATCGGTCAGGTGCCAGGGAGCACGAATGAAATGTACGACCAGTTGGCTGAGTTGTGGTCCCCTTGGCTAACACCAAACGCTGTGGACACAGTCAGGGCAGGTGAGTTTCAGAGATTGGGTGAAATCATCCCATGACAAACATTTTATAGCAGTTAAATAACAAGAAGCTATGATTTTTTAAAGAATACTGATCGAGCGCCACTTGTGGGGCAGATAATGCTCATTTTTAGATATAAAAAAACATCATACTGACAATTGTATTTACAATGACGTGATATAGGTGGCTACTACACGATGTTGATAAACGATACAGTCCCGTCCTTCAAACTGCGAGTCGTGGTCCTGAACACGAATCTCTACCTTGTGGAGAACAACGCTACCAAAGGCGAGACTGACCCGGCCGGCCAACTGGCGTGGTTAGAGCAGGTCTTATCCAACGCCAGACAACAACACGAGAAGGTAAAGGCTTGTGTTATGTGATCTCTAGGAATTGTATACACCTTGTACCAATGTTTGAGACATAGAAGTTTTCTCATGGCGGAAATAAAAAAACATGTTTGATTCAACTTCAAAATGATTCAAATTCAAATTGTCGAATAGAATCCAGAGATACCATGACGAAGAGATATCCATATTACATTATACACCATATATATCCCTCTCTGAATCTCTTTACTGAAACACGTCAATCTCGAAAATGAATCGAGATAATTCAGTTCGGTTAAGACAGTCTGGTTCTTACTAAAGATTGCTGGCTGACATGATGATGTCATGTATGTTGAGTCGCCACGTTGTTGACGTCATGTCACTCGGCAACATGTTGTCATATGGTTAATCCTGCTTCAAGGTTCACATTATCACCCATGTGCCCAACGGTGTGATGCCTGCGCCAGATATGCCCATGTGGATGAGAAATGAACAGAATTCACGGCTCAACACCATCATCAGTGACTACGGTGACATCATCATGGGGTGTCACAGTTCGCACGAGCATCTGGACTCGTTCCGTATCTTCTACAAAGACGGTATGATGAAATCATAGACAAGTTTCTTCCAGTTAGATTCTGCTGCTGGTGCTTATATTGGCTTAACCATTTCACTGCCAGAGGCGACTTTTGTCGACAAAAATAAGGGGGAATCAGGGCAAATTGAAACACGATAAATTAACATTAAATCATCTTCCGATAAATTGTATACAATGTACTTACATGTAGAACAAACCCACTTTATATTTTATTATATTTGAATAAGTTTCACAATGAATATGTCATTTAAATATATACTTTATAATTTCTTCAAAATATATGGTGTAGTACGGAAGCGTAGAAGGGCCACTATGTATTTTTTTATTTTTTTATTTCCCGTGTAATAACTCGATAATATCGACTTATAACTCGATAATATCGACTTATATCTTGATAATATCGACTTATAACTCGAAAATATCGACTTACATCTTGATAATATCGACTTATAACTCGATAATATGGACTTATAACTCGATAATATCGACTTATATCTTGATAATATCGACTTATAACTCGAAAATATCGACTTACATCTTGATAATATCGACTTATAACTCGATAATATCGACTTATATCTTGATAATATCGACTTATAACTCGATAATATCGACTTATATCTTGATAATATCGACTTATAACTCGATAATATCGACATATGTGTGAATGTTGTAGAGATTAGGGGCATTTAAAACTGAAAGAGAACAAGGTGGCTGCGGAAGATAAGACGGGGTAAGAGATCAAATTCTTGAGTGTGCAGTATACAATCAAAGGTTGTAGGCTCTAGGGAAATCCTCTAAGTTCAGTCATGATCATGATTATCGAGATATAAGTCGATATTATCGAGATATAAGTCGATATTATCGAGATATAAGTCGATATTACCGAGATATAAGTCGATATTACCGAGTTATAAGTCGATATTACCGAGATATAAGTCGATATTATCGAGTTATAAGTCGAAATTATCGAATTATAAGTCGTAATTATCGAGTTATAAGTCGATATTATCGAGTTATAAGTCGATATTATCGAGTTATAAGTCGATATTATCGAGATATAAGTCGGGACATTAAAAAATAAAAAATACATAGTGGCCCTTCTACGCTTCCGTAGTAATGGGATACAAGGTATGAAAAAGTTTTTGGCGGTGATAGTGTTAAACAGGTACCGGATGGAATAGTGACATAGTTACATATTAAGGGCAGATATCCTCTACATGCGAACGCAACAAAGGAATTCGCGAAACAAATAACTCCCACGTATTTATAGTAACACTTTTATTTGAATACATTGGAACCAAAATACGGATAGTTCATATGAAGTATATACTTTTATTAATTCCTTCCGGCGTGCAGGCAAGCCAGCGACGACGTTGTTCGTGGCGCCCTCGGTGACGCCGTGGCGAGCGCGTCTGGCGGACAACCAGCGAGGTCCCGCGCACGACCCGGGCATCCGTAAGGTCTTCTTCGACGATATCGACGGCTACTTGACGGACATCCACCAGTATCACCTGCATCTACTGCGAGCCAACACCAACGAGGAAGACGTGTGGACCGTCCTTTACCGGTTTAACGCCATCTACGATGTTGACAACTTGACGGCGCCCGCCATTCACGAGCTTACAGAGAGATTCAAACTCTACGCGAATAACGAGTTCCACGCGTACTACGATATGTCCACGGTCGGGGCTGTACACTCGTCCATAGAACCGTGCAGTTGCGACTGTAAGTTCAGACACATCTGTGCAATGCAGCACGTGGACTACGCCGCCTTTCAGGCATGTCTTGAAGTGGACGCCTGCGGGGGAAATGCGCTCAAAGTGTCCGTGGTTTTGCTTTTCGTTGCTGCAATGCTGCCTATAGGCTTCTAGCGGGGTTCTGACAATGAGCGTTCAGATAACTTTTACGTTTTGCATTTTGTCATGATATTGTAGCTTTATATGGAATGCGATAAGTAAGAGTATATAATCGACATTGATAATTCAGTTACAACCTGATCTATAAAATAATGGACCATTTGATAATAAACAATTATTGTGAAAGAGATGTCGAACAGTAATGCAAACCGATAACAATATATGCCTGTATTGAATGTATACATGTAACTAGCTGTAAACTTACTTGCCTGTAAATTAATTGCAATTGCCTAGCTATGTATAGTGTCTACGAAAGTAACATACAAGTACCGGTATGTCAGCTTTCTAGATTAGTATCTGTATATTGCACATGTACATACGTTTGATAACATGATACTCAATTAGTTATGATAAAGTTGAAAATGATATACATGTATATCCATGTAGTTTGTAAAATAAAGATACAAAATTGAAAACATTATACAATATATGCCTATGGATTCACACCAGATCTATGACAAGAACATTCGCGTAGTCCCGTCTACCCCAAATAGGTCAATATCTTAAAGTGCTGTAAAAAATACAAGTCATTGTACAAATTATTGTGGATGGATATACCTAAATGGAGAGACCGACCATCTTAGAAATAAAGCCTGAAACTGTCCTGGTGCTCGGGACCTGAGTAGAACCCCACGATGACGTCAGGGAATTCCATGATGTGTCATCGGCGCTGTTGACGAAAAGTTTACGTTTCTCTGGATCACGAGGCACAGCTCCCTGAGCCAAGAGTATTAACCGGCCAAGTCCTCTTCCCCTCCGCCACCTCGTCGGGCCTCAGGAACAAGTTTGTGTTGGCCTCCACTAAGTCCATGAAGAACAGCATTCAGCATGATGGCGCTATAGTACGCCCCTGGATGTCATGTAATAAACTCTGTAGGTGGTACACCAGGCCCGTAACTAGAAAATTAGTAAGGGGGTGTGATTGTGGAGGAGTATATAGGAGGGACCAAGCTAGATGTCCATTCGGCCGGGAGTCTGGGGCCCATAAGTGGGCCCCAGAAGGTGAAGGGTAAATTAGCTTTAAATATATTACGTCCTATTGCCTATTATGACCAGAAATTTCAGATACGGAGCAGGTGCAGATCAAAGTTTTGGGCTGATATTTAACATTATAGCGTATATATAATGCAACTCAAAATTTATTTTACTGAACCAAGTTATGGTCCAATAACAAATTTTTCTTTTCAAAGTTGACGGTCAAATCTTTCCGAAGTTTGAAGAAAAACAACCCCAAAAATCATTAATGCGAGAATATTATAGCTGTATATAAACTGGAATTGTTCAAGATATAGCTCAAATATTGCACTTCATTGGGACGTCACATATATGGCTAATTGAGAGGCGACTTCGAACTTGGCTTCAATGACATTGGGAGGTCAAAGTGGCTATGTCAGTATTAAAACTACCATTTCAATACTTTGTGACTTAACATTGTAACATATCTTCGGTAACCCATCATAATAAGATAGAATTAGGTAAAGTATGAAATTTGGTTGAAAAGGTGTCGTTGGACCGGTCAATTGCACTGTGATACCTTTCACCGCCGCTAATTACGGGGATGCTTAACAGTCAGGATCGATGCCTTATCAGCTGAATTCTGCAATGTTTTGTTTGGGCTATTGCTCTGCAGTTTAGCATTGGATTTCGCTTAAAATTGTTGCGTAGGTTCTATACATGACTGCAACATTTGTCCAATGTCCAAGTTGAAGACCCAGTGGATAATCATACAGATCCGGAACGTTATACTCCGCCAATTAAATGTAACTTACATAGGAAACAGACAGCGTTTTAGGGTGCAGCTTCTTGACTATAGTTAGATTACTTATCATAGAACAATAACCTACTGCCTGTTTTGGGGTTTACCTCGACATTTGGTGGTTATTTGATGTTCAAAATAACATGTTATATATCATCCGCATTGAAAATACACTGGGCAAAAGAAATTGAATGTCAGTCGCAATAATAACGACTATATCCGTTGGCATTGTAAACTCAACCGCAAACTTTATCAAGAATTCAGCGACTCTATTATTTTCTAAGAGTAGTATATAAGCAAAATCACAACAACATCTCACTCCTGAGTACAACGTTCTCGAAAGCTGAGCATTGACGGTATTTCCCATACGAATAATCCGTTGATCTGTACTTAGCGATTCACTGACCAGCGGCACAAGACATTTTCAGTGAATCGCAATAGATATACATATTTGCACATCAATTTGACATGAATTTCGATGGGATACTTGAAATTGGAGGGTAGGTTATTGATCACGGATATGTGAACTCGTTGCAGTTAAGAAACTGCGCCATGTAATGCTTCGTGTACGCAACGTAAGTTACATTTGTACCAGCCACATTCAACTCTATTTATATACTAATTTATTAATGGAATCGTCAATTGCTTCTTGGCGTCACCTTCATAGATATATGCAGAATATAAATTCCCAATTTCATGTAACTTTGTTACGAAACGGCCGAGATATAAACCAAAATTGCACATGGTATTAAACCATTGAAAGCACCGGAACGTAACCGATACGCAATCTTAAACAGGTTCCGACAATCATAGTATAGTGGCCTTTCATAGTGGTATCATAAAGATTCCAGGGGTATCCACAATTTTAACGATATACTGGTTCCAGGGCTATCAATTGTCGTACAGAAAGGTTAATTTTTATAACCTGCAAACGACTTACTATTTCAGTGACAGTTCACAGCTAGGACTAGGATACTGAACATAGTTCACTTGAAAAAAAAAACTAACTTACTCATGTTACTCTTGAAATTTACAAATCTCTTCATTCTGATATAAATTTCATTCAAATGCAATAAATTTGTGTTTGTTTTGATAACCAGCCAAGACATTCAGTGGAAATATACTTGAAAGAAATATGAAGAAATACCGGAATTTGTCTCGACATCGACATAGACAACAATAACATGTACTGGGTAAAGGCGTAACATTGACCTGGTTCAAACCGTTCGTGGCAAAACGGATGGATGCGTGCGATGATTGAATCTGAATAATTGAACCAGTGGCTCAATTATACATAATATTTGACGACCTGTTGGCGATGACGAACTGTGTCAGAGAAATATTCATCAAACAGATTCGGAGGATGTTGACAAAAGTTGTACTAACGGAGATGTAGTTCTTTGAGATGGGCAACACCGTGTCCCTGCAAAGAAAAAGAAAGCCGAATATTATTGAGTATTTTTGTATGAATATTCCCCCAACCAACTGGAATGATTTTTTTTCTGCGAGTGAACAGAAAAATTCGTTTCCTGATTTAAACTATGACATGTCCATGTATATATAAGTTAACACATAGCACTTTTTTAAATTTTGAATGAAATGGAAGATATTGCAAAAATAGGTGTATGGCTGAGCAAATGGGCCAAATTCCATTCACCAGCAGCCAATATCACGGAATAAAAAGGAAGAAAAAAGAGATTCGCGTCGCTGCATCACATTTTGGGGACCCTAATATCCAGAACCATAATATTTTTCTTTGGCCTATTCATTATATAAATATATATTTATATATAAAATCTTGGTGACGGAAAATTCATGAAGTACAGAGTTATTGATTATGTGATATGTATTGATTAGTAGGTACAGACAGCTGCGCATGTTAAGATAGCTCACGTTTTACGTAAGGTGCCTATGAGATAGAGCAAATTAAGAAATTTAAAAAGTAATATTAATGGGTACATGTATAAAAAGTAATGTTAATGGGTACATGTATGCATATTGGAAATATAAACGACATAACATGTATAGTGGCTAGAGTTTACTAGGTGTAGCTTTGGGTGGAAATAATGGTCTTCAAGAAAAGATGTGATTATATGATGTGTGGCAGATGTACAGGTTGTAGCCACGTGCACATGTGTTACAGCCACTTGGGAGTAAACATAGCCGTAAAAATAGGTATGAAATTGTGGGTATTAGATTGATAAATGGTGAACTAAACTGTACAAAGAAGAATCAACATTATTGGTGAACTTCCATATACCATAAAACATGGATTTAGATACGTATTAAATCCGTTTTTTTTTTCAATGAAAGGTGTGTGTTGAATTATTGTACTAAAAACAGCTGTAAAGAGTGCGATCAACAAAATTGGAAACATGTCATATGCCCTCGTAAAATTCAGTAGAGATTATCGACTGAATTTTTGCATTCTGTGTAAATACCACTGAGAATCTGTGTGAAATTATCTTGTCCTTGTGGAAGCCGGATTGATGTAATAAACATCTCTGAATACCATTGGAACGCGGTGCATCTTTGAAGCCATGTTCCTGCCAACTGTGCAGGCGAACTCGAGGAGAAACCGTCGTCATGTCACAATGTTCTGTGACACTACAGTACTTTATAAATATTGGCAGTCTATGACCACACCATGAATTATGTGAGTCATCAGAATTTTACAATTGGCCATCACGACCAAGACAACATGGCGGAGAAGAACTATGCCCGAGAAATAACTACACATCACAAAATCTATAGCAAATGCCACAGGAAACTTACGAGAACAGTCAGTTCATCACGCAGCTTGCATTGGCTCAATGACCAGGATAGATGAGATCATCGGCAGATGATGGCACTGACTGTAACAACTTGTTTGATTCATCCGATTCGTGTTCAAACCACAATTTTCACGCTAATCAGTGGGACAAGACATGTGAAGAAACCCCTGGCCCTGTAGAACCTTTACATCCGTGCAGTGTAAGGATATAAGGTTGGAGCACGTTATATTGCTATACCTGATATCAACTGCAATACATGTATGATCAACTTTGAAGAGAAAGGAACAAACGCCTTCCATCACTTCCGAAGTCACCAGAAAAGCTGGCGCACCCGCCATTGGAAGTGGTCGCCTAGCAACCTCTCCCACCTCTACTATGGATAACAACCAGTTCAGGACATATACGGACGGATGTAAATTTTTTTAATGAAAGTCGTGTGTTGAATTATTGTATCAAAAAGTGTATAGAGTGCGATCAACAATACTGGAAATAATGTCATAATCGATCGTAAAATTCAGAAGAGAACATCGACTGAATGTTTGCATTCTGTACAATTGCCAGTGAGAATTTGTGTAAAATTGTATTGTCCCGGTAAGCCCGATTGATGTAATAAACATCTCTGGAGACAAGTGAAGGCGTTGACACCTTGACATCCTGCTCACTGCGTAGACGAGCTGGAGCATAATTTTGTGAACCGACGTCATTTCACAATGATCTGTGAAACAAGGTATCATATTCTAGTATTGACAGGCTATTATCACGCCATGAGTGAGACGAGACGTCATAACTTTACACTGCGGTGTCATGTGGGATGTAACTGGGATTGAAGTGGATGCCACGTAGAAATTGGTCGCATGCCAGAAATGACCTGTACAGCAGGAAGGAAAAACAAAGAGGATATTTTACATGTCCCAATCTACAATCATATGCAAAGCGAAATAAGATTGTTCTAGGTATCAAAACAAGTCTACCAACAGTATTCAGGGCTCGTTACGTATTCAAGGTCACACCATCATGCACAATTGTGGCGAAAACATATATGTATTTTGATGATAAAAAATATACACAAAACGTTATCACGGCATCACTGGGTGTGCTCTATCCACACTGATTAGTGTGATGATCAGAGTTAATCAGGGTCGTGAATAATCTGAAAGGCACGTTTGTTGAACCCACGAATGTAGAAACGCCCACAAATGTGAACACAAATTTTGTAAATCACGCCCAAAAGTGCAAAAATCTTCACCCACAAATGTGAAAAAAATCCCAACCACAAATGTGAAAACGGTTTTGGTCATTTGCCCACAAAAAAAATCTCACACAATAGTAGGTTTAACATTACAAATGTCTTGTTAGGTTATCAGACCTATGGTCCGATAATTTGTTGGCATGGCGTTGCATCCGTCGTCCACAAGTTTACAGTCACGTCTTTCTGAAATTTTGCACAAAAATACCTTACAATATTTCAAGAGGGGGTTATTCTTTTGTTTTCTATTTTCGCATTATTTTCAAAATGACGGTGATTTTCGACGAAAAACGGCCAATTTTGGACTTTGATGACCATTTGCTCAAGTCTGATCAGTTTTGAGAGTTTTGTTTCAAAGTACTTTCCTTATATACTTTTGTACATGTAAAGGTTTCGTTGCCATTGAGTCGACGGTCTGAGCGGGACGGTCATTTTGACTTTTTTGATCGGTTAGAATTTTTTGTTCCAAATAGCATTACTATCCATTTTGTGCCACCTCTAGCCAGAAAAATTCCCTCCTGTTTTCCTCCTTATTTTGCCATGGATTTTTTTTTTGGCATGTTGCTTCATAATGGGAGCTGCCACAATTGATCTATCAGAACGCTTGAAAATAGAGCTTAGATATTGGCACTTCCAATTGGGAAATCACATGTGGGATTTGTGTGGTGACCTTGAATTGGCCTTCAATGTTTCGAAAGGTCAAAACGGTCATTCTCGTTGAAAAATGCGCGTAATTTTGGACTTTGGCAGCTATTTTCGCAAAATCTGTTCGAAAAATTTCTATTCAAAATCAAACATAAAATTCTCCTAATGCACGTTCGTAAAGTTTTCATTGCCCTTGGATGGCCGGTCTGCGCGTGAAAGCCCTCTAGAATTTTTGACGGTCAGCAAAAAAAATGTTTTGGATGTTTTTTGTTATCACCCACTTGATTGTAGAGCAAAAATGACTCGATCCTCCCTATTGGACTTTTTTTCAGCAATTTTGTGCAGAAATCTCAGGGGAATCCGACCATTAATTTTGAAGATATATCAATGTGGACGATAACGGAGACGACGGTGACAATGACGGATGGACATACGGACGACGGATGGAAAGCCATGTCAATAGCTTATCAGGTTCGGTAACCTAAAATATAAAAAAAATAGCCCAAGGCATAAGATAGTTTACTTGCGAAATATAAAAT
Source organism: Terebella lapidaria (assembly GCA_949152475.1). NCBI lineage: Eukaryota > Metazoa > Annelida > Polychaeta > Terebellida > Terebellidae > Terebella > Terebella lapidaria. The sequence goes on along the minus strand of OX424564.1, from coordinate 32,625,962 downwards.
TTGTTTTATATCTTAGATATTAGCCATTTTGTCCAGTGACCTTGAAAGTAAGGTTACTAGTAAAATTCAAGGTCACCAGAATATTCAACATACATTTCCTCACTTGATTGTCATGCTATATACTGTATGTCCACAATTGATTCTCAAGTTGTAAAGTCGATAATATAAGACATACTAGCCATTTTGTTCTCTGACTTTGAAAACGAGGTCAAAGTTCAAATTCAAGGTCATCAGAATATTCAGCGTGTATCATTTCCTTACGTCCACAATTGATTCTCAGCTATAAGGTCGATAAGAAGCGAGATACTAGCCATTTTGTCATGTGACCTTGGAAATGAGGTCAAAGGTCAAACTCAAGATCACGAGAATATTCAGCATCATGCCCACAAAGGCCCGGTAACCTAAAAAAAAAATACCTCCACGTTCCATGCAAAAGTTTCAGTTGATTAAATCACCGGAAAATAATAAAAATATATTCACACACAAAAAAAAAACATCATAACAACAAATAGCATTTAATTCAGGCTGACTTTTTCACTCAACTTGATTTCTTTTTAATTACTTTTTTCATAAAACATTTTCTTCAAATGTTTTATGATTTATTTTGATTAAGACGATTACCGTAGAGAGACATACACTTTACATCATATAGGTGTATTTGCCTGAGATCAGGATCAGATGATCTAGGCATTTTATATGATAAGACCGCAAGGATGTTTGTCATGACATAAACAACGATCCTATAGCATTACTCGAAGTAATACGGTAGATGATCATCACGTGACGTAATTGAAATCCGTTGCTAGGCAACCGAACATAAAACACCTGCCGAAAGCGTCTTGTTGTTTTTGTTTGAATCATGTGCGACCATTTTTTGTTTTTCAACGTGTTTGAATCATTAAAGAACGCAAGAAATTGGAAGTTTCTTACTGGTTACTGTCGCTGAAAATGCCAAAATGCTACACACACTGCACCAGAAGGCGTCACAGCCCAAAAGTGCAGAGCTCTGAAGGTAAACACAGAACGAGAACCTGTTCGGGCACTTGTTGTTGAAAACGTTCGCAACGTCGTCTGCCGCTGCGCGTCAGCAGGTGTCCGGTCACGAGTGACGCCGTATTTTCTATCTAGATCTACAGGTATCTTGGATCCTGACGCTGATTGTGTAAAAAATATGGTTGATTTTGATAAGAAACTTGAGTGGAAAGATATCTACAGTAGAATGTCCAATTCATGGATCTAATTAATCTTTGCTGTTGATGAGCCACTTTTGGGGCTATCTAGACCCCGGTCTTTGGTTTGAACTTGATCGATACAAAATTGAACTTGCCAATGTCAATGAAGTTGAGAAATTAGGAACAGCTAGATAGTATAGATGAGATCTAAAGTATAAAGTATTACAGATAGATAGAAATATATCCTCAAACATAAAATATTGTGCAAATTATATGGAACATAGATCTATAACATACGTGAACACATGCTGTACGTGAACCTATGCCACAACAAATGTGGTATTCCTAAACATTGTAGGCTACACATGAATGCAACTTTTATGAGTATGACACAACACCAGCAGAGGTTCAAAATTCTGAAAGGATCAGTTTTGGGGGATGTTTTTCGACAAAATGGCCATTTTGAAAAAATTGCGGTACTTAATTGTAATCTTTAAAAAAAACTTTAAAAATTACGTCCCTCTTGATGTATTTTTTCACTACATGTAATTTTGTGGGGTTTTTTTTTTCATTATTTTTTTTTGCCGTAAACTGTATAAATAATAATAATAAATGGTTCTTTTATATAAAAATCTAATTGTGGACGACGGACGCCAGCCATACCAATAGGTTATCGGACCAAAGGTCCGGTAACCCAGAAGTGAATGAAAGGCCAAATAATGTGCCGAGGGCGAAAACTAAAAAAGATAGTGACTTGATTTCGGACAAAAAGCAATTTCGCCGATCCGTCAAAAAAATCACAGGCCCATAAAGTATATTTCTACATGACTACATCTATACCTTTTATTTTAATTTGTTTTATTACTTTTGCGAGGGGGGGAGGCAGTTTCAATAAATAATGTTTGTCCTTGATGAGTATGCCGGGTTGTATGTGTGAGAGCAGTTCCAATATATAATCAACACACATCCTTTAGATGTAAATACTATATAAAAATGTAATTTTACTTTTATAAACAAAAATCCATAGTACTTGTCATTCGTCAACAGTAAAACACCCGCGGGTGACGAGATCCAAGTCCCGGCTGTTCAAGTACAGGCGCCAGGCGACCTCGACCAGGACCAGCATCACTACACAGAACATCATCGGACCGGCGCCACCCCCTCAAAGTCACCACAGGGGCACCAAGGTAACCGCAACCATTCTCTTTCCAAGTTCGCCACAGGCGGAACAATCCCATTTTAAATACAGAAGTCATGCATAGAAAAATAATGTAGACGTGAACAGGAAAATACGGTTTAACCCATCAAATCCTATTCTTGTCAGATAGACGGATGCATTATGATGGTTACGTTTGTCGTATCAGTGGTCAAATGTATTGCATTATGATAAATTTAAAAAAATCACGTTATGACTAGTTAATAAGCATACATTATGACTGATTTTTTTTCATTGATGCATGATGATGGGTACATCAAGACATTCGTAGTGCACTTGACAATACTAATAATATACTATGCAAAAATAAAATAAAAAAACCCAATAGCTGATGTTAAGTACATCATCCACATTATGAACGTTATCATATGACCTAAAATTAGCAATAAAATATATTACCTATACTGGATCATCATCAATGATTCAGAAGGTAAGAACATCACTATACTTAGGGCTAAAATGAGTGAGATCGAAATAGAAATGATTCAAGCAATAATTTTATTTCCACTGTCAGATCGTGCGGTACAAGTCGATGAACTACCTGTCGTTTGTGACGCGTTTCCAGCTAATCCGGAGCGGTACACCTCTCGAAGTGTCCGGATCACCCTCAGACGGAGACATCCTGGTGGAAGACGGGCCCTTCACCAACAGCAAGAACAGGTCAGAAAGTCTCGCTTTGATAGTAAGTTCTGAAACCTAATAGGATAGGTTTTGAGGTCTTTCATGATCAGAGTTGCCTGAAACTCTTTGAATTCCAATACATTTACAACTTATCTTCGTGGCAGTTTCCAAATGAAAATTCACTCACCATACTATAAAACAATGAATATGAATTTACTGATGATTACATATGAGTAGTTTAGTTACATATGAATTTTCTGATCTTTCCCAGGACAAAACCTGCCCCTACAAAACAAACGAGATCAGCTACAGAAAAGAGTTGCTCCACCAAAGCCTTAGCATCAGATGACATGAATCATGAAACGGACGACAGCAGTAGTGAGTCGGAACTACAGATTGATGAACTGGAGGACTCGTCCCACATTGATTCGATCCCTAGAAACTCCACTGATCCGAGCGGTCACTCCACGAAAAAAATGGGGAGCCAGATGCCAAAGAATACCTCTGGATCCAATCCTGAGCAATCCGATGATCCGGATGATCCTCAGCCTGGAACTTCTTCATGTGCTCTCCACTTCGAAAGTCCAAGCGAACGAGAGATTGCCTCTGCAGCTGAATCTCTGATGGCCCTCTCGAACCAGATTCGAGTGAAAAGCGACAATTTCCGAGCCAACGCCATCCAACTCCATCCAAAGACTGCATTGATGCCTATGCAACCATCATCATACTTCCGTGAGCACAAAAATCTTCAACATGTTCAAGTGATACCAAGACCAGGGTACACCATGCAACATGTCAACCTAGAGTTTGCAAAGCAAGGCTTCCACAAGGTAGATGAACCCTTGGATTTGTCCGTTAAACGAACAGGTACTCCATTCAGTGAAATCCAAGATGCACAGAATGTCAGTGAAAACGTTCTACAGAAACTCAAGTTAAAACTGAACCAAGCGAAAGAGAACCTGGAAAACCAGTTCCAACATCATCTTCCGCCAGCATCTAACATGGATTTCACCGACACTGGCGAGTGCTCTGATGACAGCTCGTACCTGAGCGATGCCGACTTGGAACGATTCGAGAAAGCAGCGCACGGCTTGGCAATCGACGCCAACGGCAACAAAATCCACCGATGTCGAATATGCTGCAAAGTGTTCACGATCATGATCGCGTTTAGAGCACATGTGAGTACACACTACCGCCACAAGAATCGCTGTTCGGTCTGCGGAAAACAATTCTCAAGATCATGGCTCCTCAAGGGACACATGCGAACGCACACGGGGGAACGGCCATACAACTGCCCACATTCCGGATGTGACAAGGCATTCGCGGACAAATCCAACCTGCGATCACATGTGATGATTCACTCGACCAGTGGCAAGTCTTACCTCTGCACAAAGTGTGACAGGTCCTTTGCTCAGAAGAGGTACCTGCACAAACACAGGCTGGAAGTTTGCAAGCAGTGATTTCTCTTTCTCAAGTGGACAGTTAAATCAAACACAGGATAGTCCAGGACTATTTATTTGTAGATAGACAATATTGATATTCTCAAAACGCCATTTTATGATATACAATGTCATACTAATTTGCGAATACATGCAATTTCATACATACGGTATGAACACACACTGTGCGTTTGTTTGTTGGAGGTAAACGTTAAGTTTTAATGGAACAAGCATTAGCGAACTTGACAAAGTCTTTTATCAATACTGTAAACATTCCATTTATATCTTGTATTTAAAATTTGAGACATTTTACCCATGCACATATTTTTCTGTCAGAGGGAAAAATGTTCCGAGATTATATAATATGTGAAAAGACAGATATGTACATATAATTTGTTCTCGGGAAAAAGCATTGTTATGTTTTACTTAAGCATTTTATCTATTTTCTGTTCAGAATAAAAATCAGAAATACTAAATTGCTTGATCAAATACATCAACATATTGAACATAATATACAAGTACATTATATTCACCAGTAATGACAGTGTCAAGTTCGCACAACGAATATACATACAATTTTACTAGATAATGGGTTTAGTGAGGTACAGTTTTGTGACGTTACATAATTCACAACAATTCTGCCATATACAACTGCAGTAAAACTTTCCTCAAAATACAATATATTCAGCTCATCACTTATATATAATAACTATATTTACATCCAGGCTTCATATGTCACTACAGAAGACTTGCAGAATATGTTGAGCTATCAACTTTGAGAGAAACATCCAGTTCAAAATTTATTATACACTAATGACTATACACAACGCATCTGAACACACTACGAAAAACAATAGCTTGAGACCCAACAGAGTCCGTTCAAGCTAAAACTGAATGCTTATTATATGAGATGTAAATAACTAAGTACTAGTATTTGACTAAGGATAAAACTAAATGGTTAGCAGTTCAATAAATATTAGCAGAAGTTAAAAAAAATACACATCAGCATCTATTACACTGGCAAAGTATAAGTCGCAATATACGGAATAATATTTGTATACAGTGGATCTTGAATTCATGAGAGTCAACTTCACATGGTATAAAATGTCATTTACTATCATGACAATAAAAGATCCGGTTATGAAAGACCATCTGTCATTGAAAACTACCAATTATGTTTCCCTTTAATGAGGACCTTCTAAATACAGGATACTAGTAAACTGTAATGAAATTGAAGTACATATACATGTATCTTTGGAACAATGCATGCATGGTAAAGTATGAAATACACACACTTAAGTGTCAACTGAATTATGTAACATATTACACATTGAAATAATACAATATTGAGATATGAGAAACACAGTGTCACAAATTTACAGGCATCAACATGTAAGGTGAGTGCATACAATTCTGAATACGTGTCAGCAATTTTCAACAATAATTCTAATACATTCAAATGTTCAAAACAAATGCAAATACATGTACATAAAACTTTTGACTGCGTGATCAGCTTTCTGCTAGATATGAATACATATGTATATGCAAAACCCTGATTGATATAAGTTTGCACAACAGTCACTTCCAAATAACAAATCATAATAACGCACTTACATGTAACTCACAACAGAAAAACCCAAGACTCACCATATTCATTACTTCTCTACATAAAACACTTGTAACACTGTAAATACCCAACATCATTCAGACAACATGGAATGCGCAGGTCATGGAATTCCATGAGTTGATATTTTGCGCTTTCTTGCGTTTTTTGCGCATTTTACGGCTTTCCCCTGAGATGGTGCTCGCCTGGTATGTCCGCCATGGGATCCTCCTCCCTTAAGCCGTCACTCAGTGGGCCACGGTTTAGCAAAGTCAGCATCGCTTGAGCTGCTGGATCCTTGTCCAGAATACTTCCCTGGTCCTGGACAAACAGGGAATGAATGGAGTTAAATATACTACACAATTGCTGGTTCTGGGTTCTCAATACCTGACATGAATAGGAAAAACAAACCTTCAAAACATGTATTCATAAATGGGAATAAGTAATGATGTACCAATGGGATATAACAGGTTATTGTTCTGGCAGGAAAGTTGAGCATGCAACGGTAAATTATATGAGTGAAGAGAGGGCCAACAAACATGAGTTAAATGTAATTTTTTTTACAGAATAAAATGTCACAACAGTTTTTTCTTCTATAAACTTTGTTAAATATTATTAAATTCTCGCATGTCTAAGAAGTCTTTGATCCCGTACCATAGGTTCCTGACTGTCCCTCTTGCGTTCCGGCCCGAGGGCCCACACTTCCAACGATCTGATCGAGAACTCGTCGCTTTTTGACAACTGTGGACTTTTGTACGTTGTGCAGCGAGGATTTGCTTTACTGTGGCCTTTACCAAACTCCGCATCTAACCAGAGGCCGAAGTAATCCAGCTGGCCACCCATACCCTGGGCAAAATATATTCGGATTGTGTGATGTTGAAATACATGTATACGAAATAACATTCATTTTATTTTGTATGATAGTTATAATATTATTAGTTTAATCAGCACCATTCAATTCATCAGATTCAATCTAAACTTTCCTCGAGAAAACTGATTCATGAGATATATTCTAAAGTCCTCAGTCATGTTTTATACAAATAACATATTCTTGCTGAGAATGAATGTTGGCACTGACCAGGCCGTTAGGGATCGTCTCCTGCCCATGGTTGAGGTATTGGTAGTTCTCATTATACCCTGTCGTTTGATATACATCCATCAACGGCTGTAAACTGAACAGGAACGACTGACTTGTACCTGCAGGCGAAAAAGAAAATGCTCCCAAATCTATATCAAAGCAGCTGATATGGACATGTATGTACCGGCATATAAATTTTCTCCATAGTGATTTTGGAAGATTACAGTGCAATAAAATATGTAGTTTTTACGATAATTATTCGACACTTGTTCAAGTGTAACCTACGTATATATTACATAAAATATGTAATAAATTTAAACTCACCCATGAATTGTGATGTGTATTTCCATGAGACAGACGCAAAGCCGCCGAACACGTAACCATCCGCATCTTCCACGATGATCAGTGTGGGTCCCTTATCGACAATGTTTTTCATCAACGTGGCAAAACTTTCGCCGTGCCGCCTAGCACTGAAGAGAAATCGCCACACGTTTTGCAACTCTGGCAGCAGTTGCCGATTTAGGAACATAAGCGAAGGCAGATCAAGAATTGTGGAGGTGTTCGGTGAGGAATTTTCGCATCGGGGTATGAGATGGATTTGATGAAGCATTGCATCCTCCTGAAAATAAATGACAGATATTATGCTGGTGGAAATATCTACATAATCTGTACATAATACGTGATATATGATCACATATATGTAATATGTGATTTGCTCTTTGAATCATTGGAGCTAAAAGTGTACAAATTGGAATTCACGCATCTTACATTATTATCACTATATAAGTCCAAAACCAATCAATCATCATTATTATCAAATATAAATTACTAGTATTGAATATATTTCAAATGATAACATGCTTTAACATAATGAGGACAAGACGACAAATTCTGAACAGCGATAATGTACTCACGGCTGAGATAGAGAATATTCTGTGGAACACATCGTCCAATAAGAGAAGAGTCAATGCTGAGCGGGACAGCCATGATTCAACAGCGTCAAGATTGTGTACGGAATCCCAGGGGAAAGGGACGTCCACATCACATTGTTTCTTCTCGCCTGATGGGATGGGGGATATAAAAAAATTTAAATTTTCAATTACATTGTTTCAAACTGTAACTGAATGTTCCTACGTTTGTGTGAAATTCTCATTCAGTATTTGAAGTAAATAAACAAAACTACATTTGTAAAAGAATTGAACTTTCGACTTTTCAAGTGAAAGACTGCAACTGATTAAAAGCTGAAGATAATTACCTTTGTACACCAGTTCATGGAGGACAAATTGACAGAGGCTGTCCAGGGTTTTGTCTGATGATAAATTCCAGGAACTAAGCACAGAACTATGTTCTCGTCTGTAGGACTCCATCAGCATTCCCAAGGTCTACAAAATACATATAACAAAATATTAAATGCGGTAGCGTCTGCTCTACTGTGAGATATTAATACAATATTAATACAGATGAAATCATGTAAAACTCAGCGAATGTCACAGAGCAAGTAACTGTTCTGTTATCACATCATGTATTCCCATATATACATGCACTGAATATCATCAGGTGACCAAAGTTTGGAGTATGCCTACAACATGTATAAGTTCAGGATAGACCCCAGCAATGGCACTTATCATTGTTTTACGTCACTAACGTCATTGTTTGTTCACATGTTCTTGACAGCTTTCAAAACAATTTTCATCATTATTTTGAATCAATGAAAATTGTCAAATGTTGATCGTTTTATCAAGAAATGTTTCAGTATCTTAAACTTTGGTCACACAATGCTACAACTTTTTTTACCAAAATTTATGCTTTTGAAATTTAGATAGAACACTACTTATATCAAATACTGCTATCAGAAAGGTCGTTATGTGTGTGCGGAAATGTAGATCTATACACAAACCTGTTTCAGTTGTAATGCAGAAACTGAGCCTTTCGCTACCCCAGTGCTAAGGTGCACAAGAAATGCAGACTTTTTATCCAGCGACCCCTTCAATATGTGGGAAAGGGCGACCAGAAATTCCTCATCAGTGACCAGTAATTCGTTATCTTTGTCGCCTGGCGAGTGTGGAACTACAGTCTTCATGTAGTAAAACAACTTCGTAAGTAACGGTTCGGCAAGATACGCCTGGCCATATTTCTGAAATGACAATTTTGACATACAATAGACTGATTAATCAGGTAGGTAATATATATGTTCATTTCCTAAGTTTAATGATATCAAACAAAAGCCTTCATTATTGCAAAAATCTTAGGAACAACTGTTGCTGCTGTAATGGTGTATACTTGCTAGAAAATCATTATGATCATAACGTCCGAAATAAGCGCGACCTAGTCCCTAGCCTAGGCCTATATCTTGCATACCATCAGATCAGTTTCAGAAAATCCATCTTTGCTGTTGTCACAGATACGCAAATATATCTCTGTCATCTGCTTCTGTTCGCCTTCGGAAAATAATTCCATACACTCAAGAAATATGTCACTTTTCGAAGTTTGAGCACCCATTTTCAGTTGAATTTGAGAAAATTGTTGTTTGACATCTGTTACTTTGGTCACATGACCTACCATCAAACACATTCATACTTTTCGAACTGCTAAATAAACACACTGATCACCTGATGCTAACCTGAAGGGCATGATGTTTTTTGCGTCCGTCACCCTCTGTCGTCGATCCATAAGTTTTTTTTTATCATTTTGGCACGACGAGTTTAATCGGCCTACCTACTAGTAGGCCTACTAAAGTCCATCTGAAGTCAGTATAATTTTTTTTAAGGATGATAGATTTAGTGCCATGGATTATTAGACTTTTCACAGGATGTAAATATCTCAAATGGTTATAGAGATATAACAGTTTTAGTGGAAGTTTCATGCTAGTATTCGTGATATCACAGGATACAAGTTACTCGGAACAACGAAATTTCTATGTTCAACCATTTGAAATGCAATTTGTGCTTAATTCTATATATTCTAAATAATCATAGGTCAGTTGCCATGGCAACTGTTGCCGTTATCCTCGAGATATGTCCAATAACAACTGTGGTTGCTAGGGAGTCAACGCCATCCATATTTTACCACAAAAGTTGTAAATTATGGAGGAGAGCCTTTTAAAAAAAACAATTTAATAGTTGTAAATTTAATTTTGCATGCCAGTCACAAATTAGGACCCTTGCATGGCAATCACGTTGATATGAGTCATATGTAGAGTATGATTGCCAAGGTGACCAGATATATCTGATGAGTATGGCATCTTTTCTATTATCAGACTTAATGCACATCATATTTTGATAAATGCACACACATGTAAGTCAGGAAAATACTTTAAAAGTAGCTAACCAGCTGATTAAAGCAATGGGGCATGGCATACACTCATTCAACGGGTGGCAGCATTGTACTTGGGGTAATTTTTTTGGCACCAAATCACCAACGAAAATCGTCTGTATTCAATAATGACGTGTGTGATGGCGGTTGAATTACGTTAATATTGTAACGCCAGAAAAACAGAATGGTGACGTCATTTTACCTCCAAAAACAGTGCTGCCTGCTGGCGATTGCAGCTATGTACTAAACATGCCCCCATTTACTTGTATGACGTTAAGATTATTCAATGAATTCCAAAATTACAGTACAAAAATCACAATAATTTGACTTAAAATTGATAATATCTCGAAACTATTGAAGATATTCAGTTTCAGTTAAAGCCAGCACATTAGTCTGCGTTTTCTATCAAACAACATTAATTCACTTTTAGGCCTATTTGAGTTCGACTTTACTGTGGATTTTTGTTTACAATGTTGGCAGTAAAAGTCAGCACATTAGTCTGCGTTTTCTATCAAACAACATATAATTCACTTTTAGGCCTATTTGAGTTCGACTTTACTGTGGATTTTTGTTTACAATGTTGGCATTTAGATAGATAGATAGATAGATAGATACTTTATTATTATTTATTTCTCATGGTATTTATGACTAGATGTTGTTTCAGGTACGTTTATCATTGGCTAGATATGAGTTTCCGTACAATTGTTGTTTTCTAGAGGTACCGTAATAGGTAAATTCCACTGACCTTGTGAAATAGCAGTTCTGAAATAAGAGACATTTTCCTATCCGCGCATGCGTAGTCAATGTAAACATGAATGTGGATTCCGCCACTTTCAAAACAAGTTTGTGAATCGTTGCAACATTTCATTCGGCAAAATGTCCCTTCCACCTGAGAAGATTTCGGAACTAAAACAGATAATACATTCCCATTTATCACAGGTACTTATGAAATAATTTATATGCAATCACTTGCTTGTGGAAGGCATAAAACGTGATCAGTATTTTGACAGTTGAGTTCTCGCAAAATAGCCTAATTTATGACATACATGCCGACAATTGTGTCATGTCACAACTTGATATTTGTGGAGTATAGTACAGTACACATTGCCACATTCACAGTACAGTTCACTTCACATGCCACTGTTGCTGCCCACTGTGTAGGCCTACAATTGGTCAATACCATCTGTTCACTAATAATTCACAAGTTTTCCCTCTTCTACGCTTGTATAATTTTATCAGTGTATATGCAAACAGTTTTATAATAACTAGATTTAGATAGGCTCCATTGTGGCATGCACTGTGACCTTGTTTTATGTTCCCATCCACCCCATCACCACCCTCCAGTATTCTCAAAGATAAAGAACTTGACTGAATACATCAATATTGTGTTAGGCACACTATTTTGATTGAATAAGCCTCGTCATAATGTATTGCAGAATTTCACGATAACGCCAATATTTCACAGGTTGACATACAGTCGCACATCAAGGATGTATTGTCAGAGCGTATGGGATCAAACGGTAATGGAAATCCATCCCACATCCAGGAACAGCAAGTACTTGAAGCCCTCAGGGAAAAAGGTAGATACGACTAGGCTGGAGATATATATGAATGCAAACATTAAAGACACTTCACTTGAGTATATTTTTTTTCTCCCAGAAAGGTATCTAAGATAAACACTCTTGTGAAAAAAAGTTATGAACGCACGTGCCACCTGATATATATATACACTACATGTTGTAGGGTTGGTGGACCAGGTGATGCAGCAGCTACAGTTTACAACAACAGCCGACCAATCAAAACTTCCGCAGCCTGGTGCTCGCCTCGGACAGTCACCGAAGAGAGCAACCCATTTCATTGACAGAGATGACAAGTTCCTATCAGCCATGCCTGTCAAAAAAGGTTGGTGTTTCTAAATATCGAGCCTATCGATGTGAATGAGTGGGCTTGAGTTTGTGTTCTCAACTAATTCTTTTTGCACTTTACTCAATCTCTTCGCACTTCAGCCAGAGTATTATGTAGATATTACCAGATTTTGTTCATGTGTTTTCAAAATTGTATGGTCAATGTAAATTGTTGTCTTTTGGAAAATTTGATTCAATCTCTGCTTTTGGATCATAGCTTTGGACTGACAATTTATTCCATGCATTTTCGGTATTTTCTTCTCCCAGCAAATGTGGATCCAACACGAAGATACCTGTATTTACAGCTGCTTGGTGGCAAAGCCTTCTTGGAACATCTACAGGTTTGTGAAAAAGACACTCAGCATTGTGCAACTGTTAGTGAAAGCCCAAGTTGGAAATATTATGAACAATTGTATTGCAATAAAATTTTACTTCAGGAAGCCGAGCCGTTGCCTGGTCAAGTGGCATCTTACTTCACAGTTCACGTCAATTTCCGCGGCCAGCGATTCAAGTCTCGCGCGACGCCCTGTGCATGTGAGCCTGACATACAGGAGGGCTTTCTACTGGAACTACACAAGGAATCACAAGGTTAATACACATTTTACATATTGTACCAGATACCCGATGTATAAATATCCAGGAGAGCCTGGAGATTAACATTTCCACTATTTGGCGTTCCCATTAATGAAGTCTGTTTATGCAACAATTGTAGATAAAACAAATCACCTACAATTATCTGCATACACCCAGTCATGAATTGTGACATCACACCTTTTCTTTAAAATAATAATTCCATCAATAATAACAGTGATCATCACTGTTATTATTTCAAATATGATGGTATTGGCAACCATATTGTCAACATAATTCAACAGAAGAATGTCAGAATCCCCTTGAAATAGATTTTGAAATAAATAATCACCTCCTTTCGACAGGTGACGCATCGCGGATGGCAGACAACACGACGATGCTGTCCCTCTCGGACCCTGTGCACCTTGTCCTTGTGAAAACGGAACCGTCCGGTGATACCGCGATAGTGTCTTCACACTACTTGGAGTGGCGCCCTGTATTGGCCGCGCCTAACACTAAGTGTACACTCAGCGTCGAGCTCATGGGAATAGGTACGGACATTTTGTCTTTGCTTTTTGACTTTCTGTGACTTGTTTTATGATTTTCACATTTGCACTGGCTACGAACTTTCGACATTCTTGAGTACCGGTAGTTAATGAGTGGTTATCAGTATTTCTTCAGAATTAGAAGAGAGCAGGGTGCCAGTTGATTCACTGGAGGTAAATAGTTGTCAACATTTCTTCAGAAGTAGCAGCTTGACTTTGCAGGTTCAGAGAGCAGGGTGCCCGTCGGTTTACTGGAGGTCCGACTTGAACTCATTCCTAAGGTCAACACCACACTCACTGAGGAAGTCATCAAAGCTCAGGTCTGAAACTTGTACTCAATTTTGAAATAATTACTTTCTTTATTCAAACTGAAATATTTCCAATCTCATGAATAGATGTTAGGTATAAGATGAACAAGAAGGTGTAGTGTACAATTATTTGTTATGCTAAGCGATACTTACCTCTGACTATGGGGTCGTGTAATTAGCGAGCCCTCATTCGCCAACCACACATGAAATATGGGTGAAAAAGCTAAACGAAGTTAGCTGGTCCGTTTAGACCCTGCGTTAGTAATGGTAGTTACCTGAGCAGTTCACCCTCCGTGTGGTAGCATGATCGTGCCGGTCCACTGCCTCCCAGTTCACTTTTGTTTTTGGCGAGCTCCTGTCAACAACAACTTTGCGTCGCTCGCGATTGCCCTTTTGAAGTTTGGATTGGAACTTAGCTGTTTTGCCTACGATGGATTCGTCTTCTGTCAGGAGATGTGCCAAGTGTGGACACTTCTTGGTTCCTTTCGACCTCGATCCTCACGATCGCTGTCCATCCTGCAGGCTGTTTGTTTGCTGTTCGTCTCAGCGTTGCAAGATCTGCGAATCTTGGCCTGATGAGAGATTTGACGTGATTGATCAGCGTAGGATCGACAGGGAGAAGAAGAGGTCTCGTTCTGCGGATCGACGATCAGTGGATTCTTCCTCCTCCTCTCGTCTTGATTCCTTGGAGCAGACTGTGGGGAATCTTCAGACATCGATCGCTTCCATGTCGGCGATGTTATCGTCGTTGGTTGGGAAAGGAGTAGCGACACCGGCCACCCCCACGCTGGATGAAGTGCCGGCCCCGCTTCTCTCCGGTGATCCGTTTGTCGGCTGCAACCCCCCGAGCCACAGTCCAGCTGACCAGCCTTCGTGTTCCTGGGGTCTGCCCTCGTTGGATCCGATCTTCTCGGAGGCAGCTGACGCGTCGACGGTGGACTCCCGTTCCCAGGCTGCCGAGACCGGCGAGTCGGTCTCGGGTGAACAGTCAGGTAAAGGCAGGGGCCCCGTTGGTCGCGCCAAGTCTGGCCCCCCCGACTACTCCACCGTCCAGCTCTCCAACGGCCCTGTTGATGTGCTCGTGGTGGACAAGTCTCTCGCTGGTAACCCGGGCCGTGTTCAGCACCGTGATGTCCCTACTGCCCAGGGTACCTCTTCTCCAGCCGCCGCGGTGCCGCGCGCATGCTCTTCGACCGTGACCGTGATCAGCAGCCACGGGTAGGCAGCCCGCGGGTCTCTCAGCCCAGCGTTCTACCCCGCGACCAGCCTCCGTCCGTCCGTCAGTGTGTTGATCGCCGTTCGTCTTCCTCCAGTGGGGATTCTCACCGCGGATCAACAGCCACGGCAGATAGTGTGTCTTCGGCGGTGGGCCGCCCGTCCTCGCCTGGCCGCCGCCACCGTCCAGCTCGGCCTGTGGAGCAGCACTGTTCCAGTGATTGGGATCGTCCTTCCTCCAGCCGTGTGGATCGTTTCCGTGATTGGGTGTATGATCATCGTCGTGATTATGACTTTGACCGTTATTACCAAGAAGAGTTGGACCGTTACTACCGTTCCGGCCGTTCTTTCAGGGACGATAGGGATCACTACTACCGTCGGGAGCGTGCAGACCGCAGGGACTACTCCTCCAGGGATTCTCGCGGTGCCCGTGGTGACAAGGGTGCGCGCTCGGACTTCGACTGTGAGCGGGAGCCCAAGCGTTCTTCTTCAGACCATGCCCCTAGGTCTGAATGTGAGCAACACTCGTCTGAGCCTTCCCCTGCAGCTGTGTCGGAGCCTCCAGTCTCTCTGCCTCCCCCCCCCCCCCCCCCCCCCCCCGGCAGACCAGGCCCTGGATGAACCCCCAGCCAAGAAGCCGCGGGTTGCTAGCCCGGCTAGGTCGACGGACACTTCGGCTACGGTCGGTACCTCCAAGCCTTCGTCCTCTAAGTCGACTCCTTTGCTCAGGTCCGTCTTTGGGTACAGGAGGCCTTCCCAGACGAGATCAAGTTGCCAGCGGCCAAGGATTTTTCCTTTACATTGGTGGGGGACTGTGTTCTTCACTCCCGTCAGCAGCCTGAGCCGGACGTGCGCTTTCCGTGGTCTGAGGGGATCTCGTCTGTGCGTTCGCTAGTGGAGGAGAAGATTACCCCCTCAATGGACAGCCCCTAGGAGCCGGCAAGTTCGCCTCGTGTTTTCAAGGACAATTGAAGCACTACCAAACCTCGGATTGCAGTAGCACTCTTGAGGCAGCGGCGGTGAATGACGATCTGTCAGTCATCGCCCCTGGGCTCAAGTCCTCGAGTGTTACCGCCACACTATCGGACTCGGATCTCAAGACCTGGGAGTCCTACCTGCGTTGGGTTCAGCTCGTTGCCAACACCCTCGATTGGCTATCGGGTCTTCTGAGTGTTTAAGTGGATCGTCTGGCTCCCGGTTCGGTTCTAGCGGACGCTGATCTGGATACTGACGCCACCGTTCAAGTTTCTGTCTCGGAGCTGCTCAGGATGAAGAGGACTCTTTCCTCCGTGAATAAGTGCGTGGGCCAGATCACGAAGGAGTCGCACGTCGAGTGGGCCAACGTTGTTCTCAGGCGGCGTGACGCCTACCTCAAGAGGTCGACCTCGAAGTTATCGGATGCCTTCAAGTCAAAGCTACGCACGTCCTCGGTGCTTGGTCCTCATCTCTTTGACCCTGATGTCCTGGCTAAGGCTGGCCAGGTGGTTGCCCAGGAGGCAGACCTGCTCAGTAAATTCAACCTTGTTAAATTGGTGGAACGTCAGGAGAAGAAGCCTGCATCGTCTTCTTCCTCGTCTTTCAAGATTCCGAAGGTCAAGCCTACTGAGTCGAAGCAGCAGTCACAGTCTTCTCAGTACTCTAAGGGCTCCAAGTTTGACAAGGGCAAGAAGTCTTCTAGCTCTTCGCGTGGAGGTCGCGGTGGCAGTGGATCCTCGTCCTCTGCCAAGCCTCAGCCCCGCTCCTGATGTGCCTCAGACGCTCCCACGGAACCAAGATTCGGATGTATCCCCCGTGGGAGCTCGTCTTCAGGCCTTTTGGCCAGTCTGGGATACGGAATTCGGGGACTGTCTAGTTACTGCCATACTGCGTCACGGGTATCGGATCCCCTTCAGTCAGGCGCCTCCTCTCTCCCCTCTTCGATAGCGTTCGCATCCTACACCCCGGGGTCAGAGAAGTTTGCGGTCTTGGACGCCCTTGTGTCCGAGATGCTCCTCAAGCACGCCACGGAGAACGTCACGCAGAACTCTACAGTCGTCTGCTCGTCGTCCCCAAGCTCACAGGCGGTTGGCGACCAATAATCGACCTCAGCCCCTTGAACAAATTCGTCTCCAAGGAGAGTTTCTCCATGGAGTGCCCACGGACTGTTCTCCTGTCTCTTCGCAGCGGGGACTGGATGACTTCCATAGACCTGGAAGATACCTACTTTCACATCCCGATTCATCCCTTGTCTCGGCCTTACCTTCGTTTCCAGTGGGGCAACGTGGTGTACCAGTTCCGCGCTCTGTGTTTCGGCCTCTCTACTGCCCCGTTCCTGTTCACGCGGGTCTTTCAGCCGCTGTCGGCCTGGGCTCATCGCAGGGGCATTCGCCTCACAAGGTATCTAGACGATTGGCTGATTACGGCTGCGGTTCAGCAGACGGTGTTGTCTCACACGGAGATGATCGTTCAGCTTTGTCAGCGGGTCGGTCTCGTGATCAATTTCAAGAATTTCGACTTGGTGCCCGCCCAGCGTGTTACCTACCTCGGGATGGACATCGACACGCAGTCCTTCCTGACCCGACCGACGGAAGATCGTGTTCAGCGTTTGAACGGTGTTCTACGGTGTTTCTCCATAGGGGTCCCCGTCGCGGCGGTGCTTTTTCTACAGCTCCTGGGTCATATGGTGTCGCTGGAGAAGATCGTCCCTGGTGTCAGGCTGCGCATGCGGACGATCCAATTTCATCTCAGGGATCACTGGGACGCCGAGCAGGACCTCTCGACTCTGGTTCCGGTGGTCTCAGTACTTCAGCCAGATCTCCTTTCATTGGTGGTCCGACCCTGTCAATCTGCTGCGGGGTCATCCGATTCACGAGCTGGAGCCCGATTTTCTCCTGTTTTCCGATGCTTCTCGCCTCGGTTGGGGTGCTCACCTCGGCGAAAGTCAAGTCTCCGGTCTCTGGTCAGCAGTCGATCTTCGCCATCACATCAATTGGCCAGAACTCAGGGCGGTTTGGTTGGGCCTGCGTCATTTTCAACAGACGGTTGCCGGGTCCACAGTTCTGGCCATGACCGACAACACAACGGTCGTCGGCTATATCGTCGGCTTCTGCGTCAGGGACGTCAGTTCCACGAACACCTTGACGTCCTTCATCTTCACGCGTGGAGATTATCAGGCGTTCATTCAGAAAGGCTGGCTTTTCGAAGAACGCTGCCAGACGGATGTCCAGAACAGTTCGGTCAACCTCAGAGTGCCTGTATAAAGCCAAGTGGAAAGTCTTCTCTTCTTGGTGTAGTCGAAGACAGGTTGATCCACGCCATCCCCCTCTCCCTACGGTAGCGGATTTCTTTGTCTGGTTGAGAGTGCCGTGTCAACACCTAGCTACGGCTCATCGCCTCACAAGGGACTCGTCGTCAGGTATGTAATCTCAGTTTCTTCTGGATTACAATATACCTTTTCAAATATGCTATTAACTTCCGAGCTACTCTGTGGTTAATTAGTATTATAATTACTATAGGAAAAGAGCGGGTTCCTTATCCTTTATACAGTAATTATAGTCACTGGTATTATGCATAGTTCTCATCCTTCTACTTTTAGGGGATGATCTTGTGCAAGGCGTACTTACTCTCTGAAGGGCCCACCACCGGCAGGCCATTGCCCATAGTCAGAGGTAAGTATCGCTTAGCATAACAAATCAAAAGTTTTAAATTAACTTTTATTTTTGTACTATGCATACTTACCTCTGACGCTGGATGGTCCCACCCTCCTCCCCACTGATTATCTTCTTCTCTTTTCAGAAGATAACCTTCAGTGATCAAGTGTTGCAACTCAACAAAAGTGAACTGGGAGGCAGTGGACCGGCACGATCATGCTACCACACGGAGGGTGAACTGCTCAGGTAACTACCATTACTAACGCAGGGTCTAAACGGACCAGCTAACTTCATTTAGCTTTTTCACCCATATTTCATGTGTGGTTGGCGAATGAGGGCTCGCTAATTACACGACCCCATAGTCAGAGGTAAGTATGCATAGTATAAAAATAAAAGTTAATTTAAAACTTTTGATATTCGTGCCAGTACACAATGTCATATCTGCCATTTCTGAACATTTCCCGTGATATTCATATTTGACCCATACATCTTCCACCAAATATATCTTCCTTGATGCCAGGTGAACTTGGAGCGTACGAAGCAGGCCGAGCGAGAGCGGCTGTTCCTCGTCTATGCCAAACAGTGGTGGAAGGAGTACTTACAAATCCGCGAATCTCACAAAGATCGACTCGTCAAGATATTTGCTCAGGTACGTCAGTAATAAGGGGGTTCCATCTTTATTGAATCATAGCAAATATATTCTTGTCATCGATGAAGCTTCAACAACTATTGCCCTGCACATCTTGTGATAATAATTTGATTCTTAACCATTAAATATCAATCACTCCCTTTATGCTCTACACTATCAGGATGAGAACTGTAACAACCGCCCTGTCTGCTGGTACACACGCCCCCTCAGGGCCGGTCGACTGCTTGACACGCCACGGATGGCCGCACGATTCATATCACTCATCGCGTACGAGAAAGCACAAACAGTCGGTGGCGGGGAAAAGTCAGAACAATGGGCTACAACTCATGCCTTCCTCTGCCGAAACAAGGGGGTCAGTATATAAGCAGTTTTATACGCAACCTCGGTCAGTCAGAAACTATTCCTAGCACTCCACACTATTCTTTCTCGTAAATATGAATTATTTTGCTGGTCGAAGCCAGAAATTTTTGCTGAAGGAATAGCTCTAGAGGAAAATTCCAATAAAAATTAAAGATCAAAATCTGAACTTCATGGTTTGGTCAGTGTCTTTGCAGTTTGAAAAATATAATATTTGTGTGCAAATAAATGCTGTCAGATCAAATAGCCGATTTACCAGTATAATACTTTGCCCAACACCTGGCATTCAACCATGAGGAGAACTGTATACACCCATTCAATGCTACCCATTCAGGACACAGAGAACCATGCTGTGCTACTGTGCAGTCTCCTGCTGGGTTTTGGTTTGGATGCCTACGTCGTTGTCGGGACGAAATCAAAGGGGGCACCACACACATGGGTCATGACCCTCGGAACTGACGGACTCGTGACTTTCTGGGAAAGTCTTACAGGGCACAGGTCGGTGTCTTTATGTAAATACATTTAGTGTTTGGAGTGTTTTAGAAATGACAAAGTTTTTGATTAGATCTCCATCCGAAAAGTGAATATTCTTCATTTTGCATGTGCATTCAAATATGATTATTCAAGTATCAAGTAAATTCTTGAAGAGGAAGTGGCATTTTACAGACGACTTTTTCATTGCTACAAAATAAGTTTCAATATGTGCCCTGATTTCAGGTACATCCACCAGCCCGTCAACCCAGATGACCCCCCAGGTGTGGCTCAGCCCAAAGCCAGTTACCCGTATAAAACGGTCGGCTGCGTCTTCAACGACTCGCGCTTTTTTGCGAACTGTCAGGTTTGTATACTGCTTGAGAATGAGTCATGCATTAATTTATGATCCTATGTGTTTCATATTGATACATGTATTGTATAAGTGCTTTTCATTTCAATATGTCTGAATTGTCACAATACGTCATTTCTGAGTTGATGTTCAAATGTTGAACCTTGAAAGTAAAATACAGAATCTGGAAAACCAACTGAAGTTGATAAAAAAACCACTCACAATTTCCAGCCGTCAGACAATGCTGACCTCTGCATCTTCAACCTGCACGATGAGTCCAAATGGAAGGCAATGTCGGAGGATGCGATTTACTCCGTGTGCGCCCCCGGTGCTGCCCCCTCGTGGCCAGGACTGCCACCTCTCTGCGCGAGCACGCTGGATGCGGCCTGTCTGAGTAACGACCTTGAGTCAGAGCTTAGGGCACTGGTCGTGCAACATAGACGGGTGAGGCAATTCATCGGGAACTTGTATGTTTTATGCCATAGATAGAGGGAAGGGTACAGTGTTGTTTAATGGGTGTTAATCACATGGAGTTGTATGATGGGGGGGGGGGGGGGGTATTCCATCGTCAGTATGTGTTCGTACGATATTAACTGGAGTTATATGTTTCTGTTTTCGCATTGCATTGCAAATTCAGCCATATTTGCCATAAATTACAATAAATTGCCATAAATCATCAACATAATCAACAAAACTAGTTAGGAAAATACCCACTATTCCAACAGGACCAGGGCCTGACCACAATGTGGGACGACCATCTGAGTTACCTCTTGACCCCGGCACTGGCTGCTTACGAGACCGAGCGACTTACTGGTGAGTCAATCTACTCCACAATCAATGGGGAATTCTAGGCCTATTCTTCTGTGATACATGCCATTACACCCTACCCTCGATACAATGCCATGTTTGGGAATATCAGGTTTATGGTGTCATATCGAGATTGACAGTATAACAAGTTGTATGTAACAGATATGTGCCACTGATCCTGATATGATAAATATGTGTGCTTTTGATGTAAAAACTAGGAACCCTTGACTGAAAGAGCTTCATCATCGATTCCTCAGTCCATTCTAAACATTTGAAGCTCAACAATTAATACTGCCACTAAATTGCAAAATTGATATTTTACGATTTCCAGGAGTGACATCGGGCAATGAGGAGTTCCAGCAGGCGATACGCAGGGCAGTCCCGGATGGTCACACTTTCAAGGGCTACCCTATACAGTTCGTCCACCGGAACGGCAGGAAAGCCTTCGCTGCTTGTCTCAAGTGAGCGTGCCTTTTGTTACTTCAATGGGGATTTCTGAATGATTGGAAAGTATTACTAAAGCAGATGCCATACTGTTTGTAAGATAGGTTTTCCTCGAATTGTGGTTTGTCTGGCAATGTGGAAAGTATTACCATGCAAATAAAAACTTATCGGAAAATAGGACTTTTAATAGTCTTCTGTCGCCAAATTTATCTTATGTGATGGGGAATTTTATTAGAAGTATGAGGGGGCTCCCAGTCTTTATTGAAAGGGGTCCCCTATGAAAGGGGTCCACTGTTTATGAAATATAGATGAATAAAACCTTTTCACTCATTTTTGTTCCAGGTCCCCCGTCTGTGAGGAGATCGTCAATTGCCGTGGCGACCACATACGGCTGGCCGTACGTGTCAGAATATTCACATACCCAGAGAACTCTTGTGCCACATGGATCATGTTTGCTTGCAAATACAAGTCCATCGTTTGAGTCGATACTCTAGACAATCACAAATTGCCAATCATGTATTGTATTACTTTATGTAATCATGATTTTTCCTACTCAAGTGCTAACTTACTGTTTGAATTTGTCTGAAATTTGTATATATTTGTGATACGACACGTATATTTTTGTTGTTATAGCAACAATAAACCTTTTCTTAGTTTTTGCATGTGTTTTGATCTCTGTACTGAATTCTTGTGCACATGTTCAAGTGCTTGTCAGAAAATTATTTGGAAAAATTGTAAACTATATGGCAAACATATTTATTACGATGATATACACATATATCTTGAACACATATTTGGCACAACAAATTTCCAGGTAAATACATGAAAACATTTCTGCAGCATGCATTCAGACAAAACAACCCTTACCTGTTTCAAAATACATACAAATCATGCAACTGGGGAAACTTGCACACTTTAAATGTACATGTGATGGGAAAAATCTATTTGAATTTAACACATTTCAAACCATGGCTTAATATTCCTGAATAAAACAAACTTCAGAATATTTTCGCCACAAGTTAAGAGTTCAGAGCCCTGTCCCCACATAACTTACAATATTCCACACCTCAACCATACAGTTGGAAACATTGTACATTCATCAAACTCTAAGGCATCCCGAAGTGAACTTGTTGGTGTCAGCTCAAGGCTTCCTCTCGCAGACTGTTAAGTTCTCTTCTCAAACTGAAAAAATTGAATTTTGTTGGTTCACTCACATTTGGATATGATACATTCGGGATGCAAGATTGTTTTGCTCCAAGGAACACGATTATTTGAGAATGTAAACGAATGATTTACAGAGGATGCTTACCCATCAATCTTCTTTCGATAGTGCAGGGCCACTCTTTGTTTCGATTCTTTATACAACTCTTCCATTGTGTACTGAAGAGATACAAAATATCTCAAATAAAATACAATCAAAAAGGAAGTTTTAACTTGTTTAAAACCAGTATTTATTACATACCTACCTCTATAATAAACTCTGGGTAATCTTACCTTGGCATTCAAAGAAGAGGAGAGAGAAATGAATGTCACAAGAATTTTTCTCAAAATTCCTGACATCCATCTCGAACTCTAAATTGAAAGAAATTACTCTCACACATCTTAGATTCCCCGCGGTGTAGATGTGACGTCACACCGGTCATATGATTGACCTTAGCCGCCATTAATTTGCCCACCTGGTTAACGCAGGGGAGGCGGGAGGGAGAATAATCGTGTTTATTATAGAGGTAGGTATGTAATAAATACTGGTTTTAAACAAGTTAAAACTTCCTATTTATTGCCATACCACTACCTCTATAATAAACTCTTTGGGTTATATCAGAATAACCAAAGGAGGTGGGTTTAACCCCCTCCCGGGAATTCAGCACTGATGTGTGAGAGTAGGAAATATCCGTCGAAAGTAGTAAATATTGTGTTTTGCTTTGAAATTATAATTTTAAGCCGAAAATACATATTTACAGGATATTTACAACCATAACATAATACACGCCTGAATTACCTTCAGATGCATGGAGACGAGCAGGGGTTCTGCAGAGGTGACTTTCCTCCTGCAGATGAACAAAAATTTCCCTCACCAAAGAAGAGGAGCAACCCCCCTGGGAGTCGACCTCAGGTGCATCTGTACAGAGGCGTGTTGAACTATATACAGGAATTTACAGCTGGACTATACTCTCCGCCGCCACCAGTCGTCCAAGCTGGAAGCCGGAGTCATCCTCCCAAGCTAACTCCCTGAGATAGAAAGAAGTGAATGTGTTATGAGATTTCCAGGTACAGGCAGACATGACATCATTCAGAGATACTTTACTCGTAAAGGCAAGTGAAGCCGCGAGAGCCCTCACATCATGCGCTTTGACTCTGAAACCTGTGGATTTTTTCGCCTGTGACTTTTCATAGCAAAATCTAACACACTTCTTGATCCAAGATGAGATCGTAGCAGGACGGATATCATTTGGAAAATCCTTAAGATAGGACACGAAAAGCAAACGCTTGCCGAGATGAAGCTCACGCGTACGATTAACGTAAATGCGGAGGGCTCACACGGGACAAAGCTTCGTGTCTTCCTCCAGGCCCGGCCCCAGAGAAGGAGTCAGGGCGGGAATGGAAAAGCTCAATAATGGCGTACCTGCTAATTGAGTTTTGGCCAGAAAGGAGGGAATGACTCCGAGGAGAACCGAGGAGCCATCCGACTTCCACTTAACTTTGGAAAAGGACAGGGCGTGGAGCTCACTCCGTCGCTTCCCTGAAGCCAGAGCCAAAAGGAAGACCGTCTTAAACGTCAGAAACTTTAGAGAGGCCCGCTCAAGGGGTTCGAACGGATCTTTTCTTAAGACGTTGAGAACAAGCGATAGATCCCACTCAGGAACCGGGTTCCTAGCTTTCGGTCTTTCGATCTCGAAACTATTAATCAACGCAGTCAAACCTTGATCATGACCAAAATCGATACCAAGTTTGGGTTTTAGAGTCTTCGCGATAGCCGTACGGTAACCTGCGATCGTGGACGGAGCTCGCCCTTCATTGAACTTCTCGAGAAGAAATACAGAAATTAAGGGAGCATCGACTCTGAAAGGACTAACCTTCCGGCGACGACACCAAGCACAGAAGGAAGTCCACTTCGATTGGTAGACTGCCAAAGAAGATTTTCGATTTGATCGGGCGATCCTTGCGGACACCTCCCTTGAAAATCCCTTCTTTCGGAAACATCGCTCGACAATATCCAGGCATGAAGTTTCAGACTTGCGGGAGCCTGATGAAACATGCTGGAGTGAGGTTGTTTGAGGAGGTACCACCGATCCGGAAGCTGACGAGGGAAGTCTACTATCAACTCCAGAAGGTCCGGGAACCACGACCTCTGCGGCAGACACGGAGCAATCAGCAGGAGGTGACACTGGTGAGTCCGAAACTTGGCGATCACCTTGTCCAACAACACCGCTGGGGGGTAAGCATACGCGTACATGCCCTCCCAGGACGTCGACATCGCATCCACTGACATGGCCGTGGGATCGGGAATGGGAGACACAAACGAAGGAAGTTTGTGGTTCCACCGGGTCGCAAACAAATCGACCATCGGCGTGCCCCACAGGCCGCAGAGAGACTGGAATACCCGGGGGGAAAGACTCCACTCCATGGCCTGGACCTGGCCCCTCCGGGAGAGGCGGTCCGCCCAAACATTCATATGACCAGGGATATGCCTCGCGAAAAGCGAAATACCCCGGTCGTGACACCACAGCAGGAGGTCGATAGTGGCTTGGCACAGCGACTGGGACTTCGTACCGCCCTGCTTGTTGATGTAGGCAACTACCGTGGAGTTGTCGGTGGCCACCAACACAGCCTGATTGAGGAAATGTGTTTCCCAAGACCACGTGCCCGAGACCTCGCTGTCGTCCCAGTGAGCGCCCCAGCCGTCCATACTGGCATCCGTAAATACGTGCCTGGATGGAGGCGGCCGGCGGAATGACGACCCTCGGAGCAGATTGACGGGATCCAGCCACCATTGCAGATGGGAAACGACTTCCGGAGACACCTGCACGAGCTGGGATCTGTCTCCCGTGACCTGGGACCATTGGGAGTGTAGATGCCGCTGAATAGGCCGCATGTGCAGGCGGCCCAACGGAACCGCCCAACTTTTCCGTGGAAGCTAGCATCCCGAGAAGGGACTGCCAGCGTCTGGCTGTCTGTGGAATGCGACGAAGGAACCCTTCTGACAGCACGGATAATTTTGACTGACGATCCAGCGTCGGCAAAACAGTCTCTGAGGTATTCTGATAACGATACCCCAAGAAGACGAAGTCTCGACGCGGTGACAAGTCGGACTTTTTTTGGTTGATTTTGAACCCCATCCGTGAGCATAGATTTATCACAAACTGTGCTTGGACGATCAGCGTTTCGCGACAATGGTGACGGATTAGCCAATCGTCGAGATACTGGTGGATGAAAATCCCCTGCTTGTGGGCGAGAATCTGGACTTCCCGAGCCACCATGGTGAAAATCCACGGCGCTGTCGATAATCCGAACGGGAGCGCCCGAAACTGCCATACGCGGCCGAGATAGAGAAATCTCAGGTATTTGCGAACTGCAGGTTTCATTGGAATATGGAAATAGGCATCTTTGAGATCTATCGTTACCACCCACGAATCGCGAGGCATGACTGAACGAACTTGCTCCGGCGTTTCCATGGAAAACGTCGGAACGATTAGGAACTTGTTCAATGGAGAAAGATCTATTACCGGTCTCCAACCCCCCAACGCTTTGGGAACCACAAACAACACGCTGTAGAACCCGGGAGTGTCCCTGGGAGCAGGTTCTATCGCTTGTTTCTCGATCATCGCCGTTATCTCCTCGTGGAGAACACAGCGGCGTTCTGGATCGCTTGCAAGAGTGAAACCCCTTGGGACGGGCGATAACGGTGGCAATTTCTCGAATTTCAGGCCGAATCCTCGACGGAGCGTCGAGACGACCCAGGGGCAAGCCCCGAGCCGCTCCCACTCTTTCCAAAACAGAGTTAAACGAGCTCCTACGGGCTCGTCTGAAGAAGGAATATCGACCGAAACGAGCTGACCATGCAGCTCTCCTCGACACTCGAGCAAAGGATCCGGCCCGGAATCCAAAGCTATACGTACCCGGTTTCTTTTCCCCTGCGGGCTTGGGAGCCTCGCCACGGCCACAGCCTCGACCTCGATCTCCTCGGGTGCTGCCGGCAGGGGCCCCACGAAAGGGCAGACCAGAGGCCCTGCCTCGGGCCCTGCCGCGGCCACGACCTGGCTGCTGCTGCGGCTGGGCTTGCTGTGTAGGGGGCTGAGGCTTCTTGAAAGCTGACACCATCTGCTGAGTGAGCCGTTCCAAGGACTTGGACTGGCTCAGGAGGGCGTTGGAGGTGGAAGACTTCGCAGCCTTGTCGTCCGCCTCCTTCTTCACCTCGCGCAGGTCCGCTGACCAGTCCGGTAAGAGCAGGGAGGTGGGAGTCCCGGAGGTGGGGATGACCGGGTGCAGGACCCTCATGTCCGTCATCAGCTGGTCGGGAACCTCGAACCTCAGGGAGGACAGGAACGCGTCACGACGCCAGAGCTCAGACACCCAGAGTGCGTGGGAGTCTAGAGCAACCTTATCACCAACTACCTTGCCGATCGAATTCACCAGGGACGCGCAACTGAGTAGGCCCTCCGCGAGTTCGTCCCGATCCAAATCCGGATTGTTCAGCACTTGGTCGTGGCACTGTAAAATGGCTCTCTTGGTGGCCATGGAAAGCCAATCCATGGCGGAGTCCGTGGCCAGACCAACCCGCACGGTATGCTGGAACTCGGCTAGCGCCCCCCAAGGAATGTCCACCGACTTTGGTTCCTTAAAGAAGGAGAAGTGGGGGTGGTGCCTCCTCAAGGTGGTCGGCCTGTTGTCCAGCTCCGACGAGGTATAGTAATCCGTAACAGACGGACGGGAAGGAAAGGCGCCTATCGCGGTCTTATTCGTCCCGACCGTCTCCTCGATCCGCTCCTGCATGGAGCCGCGGACTCCAGCCGAAAGGGGAAAACGTAGGGCGTCCTTCGACGGCCGTGGATGCTCCATCTCCGACGAAATCATAGATCTCGCGACCTTCTTGACTGGCGGCGGAGCATGTTCTTCGGACCACAAACCCGGGGGGACCCTCTTAACGAAGTCCAGCTTCTCTCCCCAAGACAAGGGGTCATTGGACTCGGGCTGAGCGAGCTCCTGGTCGGGCTCGGCCTTACGCTTCAGGGGCAGCGTAAGACCCGAAGGACCAGGCAACGGCTGAGCCAGTGGCGAAGATTCCCCATCCGAGGGCGGGTCTTCCCTGGGAAGAGACGGAGAAGGCGGAGGAGGTGGCGGCTGTTGTGGCGGAGGGAACCTCGCCAGGAACTGTTGCCACTGCCCCAACATCTCGGCCCGAAAAGCCTCCAGCTCGCCCCTGAGGCGCTGCTCGGGCGGAACAGCAGGAGAAGTCCCCTGGACTGGAGAGTCGTGCGGCTCCGGCGGACCAGTGGACCCCTGGGCTACCTGGGCGAACGACATCATGCCCTGGCTTGAGACGAAAGAGCAGACGGGAAGGGAAGAAAGAGGGGAGTCGTCCTGAATATCCTCTGCAATCTGAAAAATATTAACAGAATTATTACCGGAAAAAACGGGTGAGCCTGGAAACAACGGGGTCCCAGAAACCCGTGGGTTTGGACGGCTCAAAGCCATTGGCTCCCGGTCCCTACCGGCCACGGCTAAAGGGGCCATGGCCTGGGGTCCAGTTACCGGCGGGAAATCGGGAACCGGCGGCCGTAACACTGGCGTAACGGACCCGGACCGAAATCCGCCCTGGCTCTTGGGTTGAATCCCAGCCCCGGGGGCCGGAGCCCGACCCGGAGGGGGAAACAACGCTCTCTTTCCAGAGGGATTCCGGGCGCAAGGAACCGTCGTGTGCCCGACGGAACCGGCAGACCCCGAAACCACACTCGGAAACTGGAACCCAGGTCGTTCAGCCAGAGAAGCATGAGAACGAGGGGCCAGTAGAGAGGGAGCCAACAGAGAGCCACACAAACCCGTAGGCTGTGGGAAAGCCAGGGTGCCGAGAGCCGAGCGAGCGGCTCCCGGGACCCGTGCGCTGAAAGAAAGCTACAAAGATAAATCAAAACTTACAGCACAAACAGCATTCGATAACTGAAGATCTAACCGCCGCTTGCGCTCGTCGGACGCCTTGGGGCGCGGCTTAGAATCGGACGGGGAACGGGGGCGGGGACAACCAGCAAACCTGCGGGCCTGAATCTCCCGTAGCCCCTGCAGACATAACTTCCAGTCGTCCAGACACCAGCCCGCGCACAACTCACATGTCGCCGTCGGACGACAGTACACAGTGTCTCTGCACTGCCAGCAGGCGTTGTGTACCTCCCACTTAGGAAGGTAGTGTTTGCACACGATGCACTTCATATCTGAAACATATCACATCGAAGTACAACGGGCGACAATAGGTTAAGGAAAGGGGCCTGGGGAGGCTTTACCATTTCCTCCCAAAAAAATCACAAATAACTAACTCTAAGCTAGCTAACAATCGTAACCACGATTAAAAGCAAAAAAGGCTGACTAAAGAACAGCCAGAAGACGCTCGAAGACGTGAAAAAACAACTTCGAATGCCAAAAGCAAGACTTTGCTGACACATCCAACAATGGAGGAGCAAATTAATGGCAGCTAAGGTCAATCATATGACTGGTGTGACGTCACATCTACACCGCGGGGAATCTGAGATGTGTGAGAGTAATTTCTTTCAATTTAGAGTTCGAGATGGATGTCAGGAATTTTGAGAAAAATTCTTGTGACATTCATTTCTCTCTCCTCTTCTTTGAATGCC
This sequence comes from Terebella lapidaria, assembly GCA_949152475.1. Classification (NCBI taxonomy): domain Eukaryota; kingdom Metazoa; phylum Annelida; class Polychaeta; order Terebellida; family Terebellidae; genus Terebella; species Terebella lapidaria. Next base: position 32,596,429 of record OX424564.1, on the reverse strand, counting down.
AAGGTAAGATTACCCAAAGAGTTTATTATAGAGGTAGTGGTATGGCAATAAATACGCAATTCAATTCAACTGCTAGAGTGATTATACAGAACCAGACGAAATACTAGCTATCATAAAATCGCATTAATACAGCGCTCATGAAATATTGAATATGCATACTTTTTTTGAGCTGGAGTGTCGTCGAAAGTAAACGTGGCCACATTCATCTTCATGGACAGGGGGCGCTTTCATCTCCCCGACTGCGTATTTATTCTCGGGGTGGCTCGGGTCCCACGGCTTGACGATGATCTCAACCACATACTCAGGAGACATGTGACCCTGGGCAGGAAATGGATTCATTGTCTTTTTAGAAATAGTATCCCACCTTAAATTTTACATTATATATCTCTTTGTAGTTTTAGACAGGGGATGAATATAAATGTACATACTGGTAGTAATCGGTAACATGGTTAGAATTTGACACATTCTTAATTCTACAAAAATTGCTAATTTATCATTCTGCGAAGAAATTGCTGTATTAAATTTTGAGATTAAAATTCTCGATTTTCAATTCTTTTAATTTTCTAATATTACTCCCCTTTTTCTTACATTGTTGTGCAGTGCTATGGCTTCTTTTTCGCACCAACAGTACTGTGTTGTTCGCAGTCTGTGGTCTTTGCAACGCTCACTCGCAATGGCATTTACACTGTAGTGAAAAGAATGCTAAATATTACAATTAATGTTTTCACAATAATAAATGTACAATTATTGTTATTAAAATAGAATGATAAATGTACAATTATTCTTTTAAAAAACATACACTTCATATCTACCATTACATTATTTACTGGTATATCACTTGAAAACATACTGTAGTCCCAAGGGTGCTCTAGCTTAGCGGCAATTTGTTCAGGTCAACGTTTCTTCAAGGTATAAACAGAATGGCGAAACAGGCTTTCCAACCTTGGAGAAAGAAAACCAACCTTGGATCATACTGAAGTGACTGACGAATCATCTCCTGTGTGGCGTCCTCGTCAACGACAATAACGAACTGTATTTCGTATCGATGGCATTCAACAGGAGGATTATATCGTGACATAAGATCGTCCATGCTGGCCCTAACATGGTCTTGCTGTATGGAAATAATCGCACTTGAAAATGATGTACAATTGCAAGCAGACTTACTTAATAATAGTATGACCTTCCGTGTACAAAAGTTTGCTAGTTTATAATAGCTGTTTTTTCTGTTGTTCAAATATTGTATTGTGCAAAAATAATTGGATGAAAAGATATTGTACATTACATTACATAATAATCTCAAGATATTGTATATCCATAAACTCAAGATATCTGGATTTGTAATATTACGCCAATAAACCTACTAGTTTCGAATTCTGATAAGCAAGCCTCATGACTGAGTATACATGTACCTGATATATTGTCATGTCAAAGCCTTTTACTGCTCCACTGTCGACAATTCCGAGGTATACTGTCCCGCCCTGACCAGCGTTCAGGAAACCATTGATGGCTCTGCAAATAAATTTGGCAATCACATACTGTAAAACTACTAATTTTGACGGACGATTTATTTGGCGGTAGGGGAAAATAAGCCAAATTAAATCGTCCGCCAAATTAACTAGCTATATGTTAAGAAATATAAGTGGTCTCAAAACCGCCAAATTAAATCTCCGCCAAATAACGAGAGGCTCACAACCGCCAAATTTAATAGCCGCCAAAATTATACTTTTTAAAGTGTACAAAATATTTACATGTTTATCAATCAATCAGCAAATTTTACAAGAGTTTTCAAAATTAACACATTGATGTTTTGGAGTTGTCGCTTCCTATATATTAACTTGTAGCTATGCATTGCTTATTATTGTCGAGAAATTCATTCAACACATCTGGATGATGCTCCTACCATAATCCCTGTGGGGCTATCATGTTTCTCACCTTGAAACAGGTGCTTTTGTTGGCCGATCTGAGTATGGTACAACACTATGCACTGGTATCTCCTCACAGGCTAAATGTCGGTGACCTTTGAACTCATGTGTGGAGTCCTCCTCGAAAGGAACGACTTGATTGCGGATGTAGTATCGTTTTATTGTGGGCAGTCGCTGCACATCTTGAGATGCATCCATCTTTGATCCCCTCCTAAAGGCAGACTACTAGAGGTAAACAAATTATAGAATTTGTAAAAAACAGGACATATCTACAGGTAAATAGTTTTATAACAATAAGTTATAAAGAGCTGTCAATTTGGCTTGTATATGAAGCATAAATGGTTAATTTCTGTTGACTTTAGATCCAGGTAGCCTATTGAACTTAAGTTGTGTTAATTAAGTTCAACACAAATCCTCGAAGGACTTTTGGCCATAACTTTAATGTTTAGGATTGTCAGACAACAGCCTGAGCCAAGCGCCGAGATGTCAACAGTGTTTCAGCCTCCACATCGCTTTGTGCGGAAAGCCGGTGGGGACATGGGAATGGAAGGTGTTCCGAAATAGCTGCAATCGCCAGCTGGCAGCACTGTTTCATGGGTGTTTTTTCTTGTGTTTTCAGTATGAACGTAATTTTGCCGCCATAGTTTACGTCATTGATGATTACAGACAATATCCGTTAGTGATTTGGCACCAAAACTGACCCATACAATGCTGCCTCCTGTTGAATGATAGCTTGAACACCCCCTATTGGGTATTAGGAATTGGATTTAAGCCAACTGAAATTCTTGTCCAACTATCATTATGAGGAATTTTTGTTGAACTAGACGTCAAGGCCTAAAGATGCCTTGGAGGCATTTCAGTGTTAGGACTAATTCGTAATATATGAAACATGTTTGCCACGGGCTCTACGACACACCGCTTCCTAGATATCGTCGAAAATGAAAAATGTCGACTCAGCAAAAAAATTTCGGGTCAAGGTCAAAGTCCATCCATAATACCCCTTAGACATGTTTGTCTAGCCCTACGAGTCCGAAAATAACGTCCGTTTCGCTCTACAACGCACCCTTTCCGAGATATCGAAGAAAACGAAAAATGCCGACTCGGCAGTAAAATTTCGGGTCAAGGTCAAAGTTCATCCATAATACCCCTCAGACATGTTTGTCTAGAGCCACGAGTATAATACCCCTCAGACATGTTTGTCTAGAGCCACGAGTCCGAAAATAACGTCCTTTTCGCTCTACGACGCACCATTTCCGAGATATCGAAGAAAACGAAAAATACCGACTCGGCAGAAAAATTTCGGGTCAAGGTCGAAGTCCATCCATAATACCCCTTAGACATGTTTGTCCAGGCCGACGAGTCCGAAAATAACGTCCGTTTCGCTCTACGACGCACCGTTTCCGAGATATCGAAGAAAACGAAAAATGCCGACTCGGCAAAAAAATTTCGGGTCAAGTTCAAAGTTCATCCATAAAACCCCTCAGACATGTTTGTCTGGAGCCACGAGTCCGAAAATAACGTCCTTTTCGCTCTACGACGCACCATTTCCCAGATATCGACGAAAACGAAAAATGCCGACTCGGCAAAAAAATTTCGGGTCAAGGTCAAAGTTCATCCATCATACCCCTTAGACATGTTTGTCTAGGGCGACGAGTCCGAAAATAATGTCCGTTTCGCTGTACGACGCACCATTTCCAAGATATCGACGAAAACGAAAAATGCCGACTCGGCAAAAAAATTTAGGGTCAAGGTCAAAGTTCATCCATAATACCTTACAAACATGTTTGTCTACGGCGACGAGTCCGAAAATAACGTCCGTTTCGCTCTACGACGCACCGTTTCCGAGATATCGACGAAAACGAAAAATGCCAACTTGGCAAAAAAATTTCGGGTCAAGGTCAAAGTTCATCCATCATACCCCTTAGACATGTTTGTCTAGGGCGACAAGTCCGAAAATAACGTCGTTTCGCTGTACGACGCACCATTTCCGAGTCATCGACGAAAACGAAAAATGCCGACTCGGCAAAAAAATTTCGGGTCAAGGTCAAAGTTCATCCATAATACCGGTACCTTTAAGACATGTTTGTCTAGGGCGACGGGTCCGAAAATAACGTCCGTTTCGCTCTACGACGCACCGTTTCCGAGATATCGATGAAAACGAAAAATGCCGACTCGGCAAAAAAATTTTGGGTCAAGGTCAAAGTTCATCCAAAGTACCCCTTAGACATGTTTGTCTAGGGCGACGAGTCCGAAAATAACGTTCGTTTCGCTCTACGACCGTTTCGCTCTACGACGTACGCACTGTTTCCGAGATATCGACGAAAACGAAAAATGCCGACTCGGCGAAAAAATTTCGGGTCGAGGTCAAATTCATCCATAAAACCCCTTAGACATGTTTGATGTGAGTATGTTTCATTCAGTTAGTTTAGCATGTTTAATATGAAATATAATTTTCATAAAATATTGACCGGTTTCGAAGGCAGCTGCTTTAATAAGGAAAAGTTAGTAGCTAAATTCAAAACGTAATGCTTGACTGGGTTCCGATTTGCCAGGAATGGCTCTGGGACAGATCCAGGCAGTAAAGTCGAATAAAAAACGAGGTACTGCCGAACTATCCAAAACTGTTATAAATCTATTTTGTCATGAATAATATACACAAAGTGCGTGAATAAAGAAAGTTTTCCCCACCTTTCACTGCAAAGAAGAAGTTTTAGTAATTTTCTTCAAGTTTGACAAGAAATACTGAAACTGAAACAGGAAATGGCTGTGCGTATACTATTGGTCAAAAATTTGCTATGTAGTACATAACTCCCATCCTCCAAAATGCTGATAATTTCATTTCGACAGTCGCGCAACCCCTCTGGAAGTTCCTCTCCCAGAGCCATCCTGGCAAGGTTCCGATATAGTGCTTTCCTATGTTTGTTCCCGCCAAAAACGGCCATAATTCCCAAAACCCTATATCCTAATACCCAATTCCTAAAACCCAATTCCCATGTCACACTGGCTTTTGTCGGTTTATACCCAATTCCCATGTCTCCACCGGCTTTCCATAGATTTGGCTGCAGTGTTACCTCTGAGATCTGTTCACTAGCCCTATATTTCCATTTACGAACCGCCAGCTGCCTACTGCGACCTGCGAGCTTGTATGAAAAAGTCTGGCACAAGAAATAACCTTGCATTATATGACTTATTTCGTACTAAACCATTGTTTAATACGGGAAAATGTATATACCAGTATTTGGGTTCCTTTATGTTGCACGCAGGTCTAAGTTTTATAACGTCAGCTCGCAGGTACGCAGTTCACAGCTCGAAGTTTATAGCTAGCAGGTCACATTATGTTATAGCTCGAAGATCGCAGTATGCTGGTCGAATTTCGTAATGAGAATGTCCTTTCCCCGTATTAAACCATTGTTTACAATGGAATAAGTTATCATTTCTCGTAGAAAGCAGGTCGTAGCTCGCATTTCGTAATGGGAATTCCATAGTTCACACCGCTAAATATCAGTCCAACAAGTCAAGAGGTGCAAGGTTAAAATTTTCCAACTTCATACAAGTTCTATTATCGTTCTAGGACTATACCATGCACATCCAACTTTAGCTGATCATGTAGGCTTGCAACAAACACTGATTTACAAACAAAACAAGTCGTTTCATCTACACCGGGACAGGAAAAGTAAATAATAACTTTCTTGAGTTCCATTTTAAGTGTTATAGATACCACATTTTAGCTTACCGTCCCTGTGGTGCGATAATCTATTGGCATTGCGTTGCGTTCGTCGTCCGTCGTCTAGGCCTAGTCATCCGTCCGTCGTTTAGATTTGTATCTTTAATTTTACAATCGAATCGTTCTGAAAATATGCATAAGAATACCTTAAAATAATTCGATGAGGTATTTTTTAGTTCTTTTTGCATTTGTTCTAAAATGGCGGTTCAATTATTTTCGACGAAAAATGTTAAATTTTATAAATTGACGGCCGTTTTCTCAAAATTTGTTCAATTATCTTTAAAATCATGCAAGGGATTCTTCTCATGTACCTTTGTGATCTGTATAAGTTTCATTGCTTTCGAGCCACCGGTACATGTGGTGCACAGTTGGATTTTTTTAAGCCGGTCGGTGAACAAAAACTTTTGTTTCAAATCAAGTCACTGTTCATTTTGGATAATTTCCAGCCCCAAAGAATAATATTTTTGTTCGCCATTAATTTATTTTTGAGAGCTATAATATGGCATTCATATAACTCCCAGAACCCCTCAAGATGGAGCTTAAGTTGATACATTCAAATGATGTATTTTACTACCGCACGTGCTTGAAACACATATTCGATATCTCGTGCATGCGCTTCTGGGTTTTTTTCAAGTTAATGAATTAAGATTACACCACATGTTAGATTGTTATGGTGTAAAGTTCGGCGACCCCACTATAAAGAAGTATACCCCATAACTGGAGTGTCACCGAATGTTTTATTAACATGAGTCCCACACTGCAGCACGTACATAAACCGTGGTGTCACTACTCGTGCAGCCCACCACGTCATGATGCTAAATGGGTCTGCATTCTGTTCGAATCATCTTGTCAGTATTGTTTGATTTCCTATATGTTTATTTTATGTTCAAAGGAACCAAACAGGAAGAGAGTTTATACGCTGTTGTTTCATCCTCCATTTTTCATTGTGTCATCTGTCCATTATGAACATATGTATTAATATTCTGTCTTGTAATTGAAAATGAACTTTTCATCCTGACTTGTTTTCAAATAGGATATCATAGGGGTTTATATGACGGCTTCGTTTGTGACCTTGAATTTGACCTTCAATGACCTTGAAAAGTCAAAACAGCTATTTTTGTCGAAAAACACTGATTTTATGGTCTTTGGCAGCCATTTTGTCGTAAGATATTTTTCTATTCATGTAAGAGTTTCCATTGGCAGTTATATTTATTATCATGGCGTTGCGTCGGCACGTACTAGAGCTAAAAGTAGGCCTCTGTGTGGAGTTAAGATAAAATAGTTAGAATGTGTGCATTTGAAAAACAAAATAAGAAAACTTTCGAAGAAGAAGTTCGGAAATGTACATCTGTAATTACCATTCTCAAAACTTGAGGTAGTAATAATTACCATCGAAATTTCCAGATCACACGTTTTAATTTTCACAACAATTTGTTTACAATTTCTTTTCAAATCCATGAATCGCTATCATTGTTCAATAATTATTATTATTCCGGCTTTCATTTCCCTTTCGAAGTTACTTTCTCATCACGTGTACTTGCTTTTTTGAAGTTTTTGTGAATTTATATGTGCAAAATGATGGAATAAATAATTTTGAATTGAATTGAATTCAGCAATGATGACCTATTTTTCATCACAAATGATAATTTTTGCGATGCAGCTTGGTTTCTTTCTTTTCCCCTTTTTGTAATCATACAGCAAATGTCAAGGTCTTTCTGTTCGTGTGTACACCTCGGATCCAAATAAATCGAATCAATATCATTCTAAATATGCATGTTGTGAGCAGAATTAAATAACTCGATTATCAGACGAACTGAAAATAAATACTTGTTGCAACATAATTTTGGGAATTTCCTTGTGGGATACTTTCACTTTCTTTTTCCTTAGCCAATCAGATTGCGCGATACAGCGTGCACTGACAACTGCACATGCGCACAAGTTGTTTTGAAATATGGCGCTCACCATCAGCGAAGAGTGGATTCGTGAGAGAGTCAAACTAAAGCACAATAACTTAGGTAATTGTACACAGATTTTGTTTCACACTGCCCTGGATATTCAACGATTTACGTACATTGTTGTGGATATAGCTTTAGCACCGTGTGTTGAACCGATGTGGAAATATCAATGTGGCAAATTTTGACAACTTGGAATAAACTTGTTTCAACCTGTCAAAAATCGTTCAATGTTGTTGATTGGACATTTGACCAGTTGACATGTTCTGTGTTCTATGTGCATGTTATCACTTCCACCAACCACACTTTGTTGCTTGTATGTTTAATATAATTTTCTCCCATAATATTGATAAGTTCCACTGAATTTCTCTATCCCTTGCTAACTTACTAGGGGCACTACATGTACAGTCAGTGTAGTAGTTCCGGATCATCAGTAATAGCGGATCACTTCAACACTAAACAAGGTAAATATTCCTTGGAACTTCACGAACACAAATTTTTCTTGGCATGATTTTCAAAGAGTAAAGTGTCCGTTCTCAAAATATGTTTTCGTGGTTTTCACGTGCAAATTGTTGACATCACGTGATCCGATTCGTATCTGGGTCAGGGGTTTGGTCCAGAAACGTCTCCTACGGAAACCGATAGGTGCATTTTGTTGAATGTTTTGGGTCTACATAAATAAGAAAATCGATTATTTATAGATGCTAAAAAGTTCGCAAACATTTGGTAAAGGTATATTACGAAGAATTTTTTGTGAACATTGTGAGACTGCTGTGTTTTTAAGTTTTACTTGAAAAATGAAATTGAAGTAAAAGCGGATCACCATTTGTAGGCTATGTCTGGGACTCTGTACATGGCGTCATTGCGTTCTGAGAATTTATGAAATGCGGACAGTAACTTTCGGCTTACAATCGTATTAAGAAATTTCGTTGGGAGGACCTTCGTGAAAAAAAGGAGATCTCACAATGTCCCAATTTTAAATTAAAAATTTACAAAATAAATTGGCCCCGTTTTTTATAAGTAAAATAAAGTTCAAAACAAACCTCATAAGATTTTTGGCCATAACTTTTATTATGATAGTCAGATCAATTTGAAGTTTGCTACGTTTCCATTTGGCATAAAACCCATTTTTTCACCGAATTTCAAATTTCTATTTTGAAAATTGAATAAGTTGGCAAGCTACTCCAATGTTAAATTTAACCTGTGTAGACATGAAATTCGCGAGTCTCAGCAGAGTTCGGCATGTTGTTCAATGCTAGAATTGCACAGTACAGCGTGAGAATGCTATTATATTGGAATACACTGTAAAATGTGTGCCCCTATGTGTTTTCCAAATCAAGAACTTTCCTCATATTACATTACATCACGAACTCCCCAAGTTTGCTTGAATTTTCGTGATCCGATTTGGGTCTAACATTTAACATTGGGGTAGATTGGCAACTTTTTCAGTTTTCAAGATAGAACTCTGTAATTTGGTGAAAAAAAATATACGATAAATGGAAAAATAAAATTTTTAATTGCCGCAAGTGCGGTCCTGGTAGTATATCCATCAGCCACAAACAGCCGCCCACACAGACGGCATCAAACAGCGTTAGGGTTTTTTCATGTTAAATTTCCAATTCAATTTTCCTAAATTATCCCCTAAAACAGCGAAAAATAGCCCCTAAAGCAACATGTTGGTCTAAATTTCTAAAACATGGTTAGACAGCCCCTATGCCCTCGTTGTTTGTCCGTGCTCTCTATAGCGGCCGCACACGTATGGATGGCCAACGCACATGCGGACGGACATCCACACATACAGACGTACATGTTCGCTCGGACATGGAATACCGCCGGAGGGCCGCACCTGAGAACGCAACTGGAAAAAGCACGGGATCTGCGACAAAGGCGGTCGAAGCACAAGCTACATACATGAATGAACAAATATAAATGCAAAAATAAATGTACAAATATATCATCAGAAGTAATTTCTAATATTGGCAATACATATATCAACAGCACAACAATTCTAATCACAGGAGCAAGCGCATTCAGTGTTCCGGAAACGTCGATCTGCTTTCAGTGAAAAGGACACACTGCCCAAAGCATAGTTTCCAAGTAGCGCCTACATCTTTGTGAGAAATGTTGATTTCACATTCGCGAGAGAAGTAATTGAAACGGCTGTGACATCCATGATCGAGAAAAGTGTTATTGAACTGTATATGAGTGTTCATGTGCAATTTTATTTTCTCCATATTGGATTTTGTGACATACGCAGGTTTTGATATTAGAGACTTGAATTTCAATCACTTTTTGTATATAGATCTATATATAAAATACAATTTGAAATACAATTTGACCACATGATGACTTGGAAAGCTGCAACAATATGTTGCAATACACATGAACTCTAGATGCTGATGCTCAAACCTTCGTAATTAATCGGTTCTACAAAAATACTGTTCTTCAATGTTCTGCAACAGTCATAGATTAAAAAAGTATTCAAAGGATCTTATTGGGTGAATATTTCAGGCGTCTCGGCAGAAATGCATTCAAGGATTCATACGGCTTGGTTCGATAACCTTGGCATTGCTTTGCGTCCGTTGTCCATCGTCCACATTTTTAGATTAAAAATTTACCAAAAATATGTTTCTAAAATTTTTCACAAAATTCCTGAAAATATTTCCAGAAGAAGATATTTGTTAGCTTTTTAATTTTCGAAAATCAATCGTCAATTTTCTTAAATGATGCATTAGATTACCCAGATATTACTTGGCAGTGTTTGACTATTGTGGCCCTTGAATAGCTGGTCTGTGATGTGGCCATTTTGATTATCCAACGAGTCGGAAATCAAAGAGCTATCAGTTTTGATCCATTCCCATCCAATTTTTCCTTCTTAATTAGAGCTGTTTGGAGTAAACTTCTAGAGCACTTCAAGATAGGGCCTAAATATTGGCACATTCAAATGGGAAATATGACAGTATGAGTGGTAACCTTAATTTTGACCTTCAATGACCTTGAAATATCAGAAAAGGCAATTTCGTTGAATACACTTTGTGGCTTAACACCATCAATTTCTCCGGTAACTTTTCTAACCCCTTATTTTTCTGCCATTCTAGATTCCAATAATATCTTGATAATACCTGAACGTATAAAAAATTTAAACCATGTGTTTGTCGTGTACAAATCAACGTTGTGTTTCTTGGTTTAGCCTACATGTGCATGTAAGTTTTATATGAAAATTGGAGGATTATTGCTACATTTCGCTTTAAGTTTTGTCGGCACATTGTGGTGCTGTCAATTTTTTTTTCCTTTTAAATTCTCAATGATATTTTATGATTGAAATTTTGAACTGTAGTCCAAAATCATTTTGATGATCCATTGTTCAGCCATGTATACTCCATATTTGGCACTGCGACGATTTTGGTTTGCTGACTCAGCATTTTAGGCTTTCCATATACCTCGTTAGTCGTTAATACATCATAGAGCCAAACAGACGTAATTTACTGACATGATACAATACACATTTGTTCATTTTGCCAAACTTAGCACTGCGTCAGCAGAATTTTTCACACATGCGGCTCAGTGCCGATATATCCACTTGTCGTGTAGAATGTTATTACATGTTGAATATAGTCACACCATCCGGAGTATCAAACCATAACGTTTTTGGCATGTTTTGAGTAAAACATGATATGTTGGATGAATAGCCTACTATGAATTGTCCCGAGATCGTGCATTTTACAGATATATTTTACACAAACATTGCCATTCTAGTATGTCACACAATTTATGGTTATATACTATGTCCAAATATTAGGAATATAAATAGTTTGTCGATATATTTTTCATATATAATAGCGTCAACAAAATACAAAAATTTACCACAAAGTTTGTCATGATGAACAGATAAAATACTTGTACATATACAATAATCTGTTATATATTTATACATAATATTGATTTTGTATACATGTATAATAAATAATTGAATAATATCAATATCGTGATCATCTAGCATGTTCACAAATACGTTGCTATAAGGCATTGAAAAAAAAAAATTTCGGACAAAATCCATTTGGCGCAATACTATTCGTTTCCCAGAAGAAATTTTTTTTTATACTAGATATCTAGTACACTTGTTACAATTACAATAATTCATGATTATTATATCTGAAACTCATTACATCATTACATCTAAAAGTAAATCAAATTCACATCATTGAAATAGAATCAAGTGACAGAAAGATGTTCTCCAATTTGCAATTTCGGTAATAATTTATTTTGTCTGGGCCATTCTGTATGAGAGAAAATTAATGGAAATTGAACCCAGTCCGCTACAAATTAATACATTTTTATATCAAATATGTTGTTATTCCAATTTGTAATTCAAAATCAATATCTTACAACTTTCAGTGCCGATAATCGCCGCCAGAGGGCACGTGATCCGGAACTACTGAAATGATCCGCTTCTGCTTCAATTCCGTCCTGCAGTAAAAACTGCAGTTCGTAAATAATAATTACCATACAGGCGCCTTATCGACATATATTAAAAACATCTAATATACACATGCATTTGTAATAATATTTCATTCCAGTCTACAAGCATACTGATTTAATTGGTTGCATCTAGCGGAGTGATCCGGAACTACTACACTAACTGTACTATAAATGTTTGTATGAAATGTCTAGAAAATATACAGTCAATATCTTCTTCTCTGAGGGCCAAAGCAAAGGCCCGAAAACGAAATGCCTTCCGTGTCAGAATTCTGCTGAATTTCCGACAAAAAAAAAGTCGAGTCTACTCTAACTGGCTAAAATGGAATGGTACTCTGACTCACATTCTGGGTCAGAGGCATTTCACGATGTCAATACTCCCTAAATCCAATTAATTTTCCACTTGTTAATTTATCGTGTTTATCCTCACAATTTAATGTTCTGAAGCCAGCCGGGATACTTTTTCAGATGAATTTTCTGACATCTTTGCCTGCCAAGTGACGTCACATGCGTGCGCACTCGTGGGAATCCTGTTTCATTTTTCGAGGGAATTCTCTCGAGTGCACGCGCGTGTGACGTCACTGGTATGTTCGTGAACTCGTGCACTGGTAGAAAGGTAGATTCAGGTATCCAGCTCTCGAGGGTGAAGCCCGAGCTGGAATTAACAAAAAATAATACAATTTTGGGGAGCTCGGAGGGGATGAAATAAATTAAAAAAGTGATTTTAATTTTTTTTTTTGCAGAAATTTCAGCAGTTTTGGCAGAAATCAGGGTCAACGTGTCCATAAACCTATAAAAAAGACCACCATGCATAACCATTAACTACACTGACGGGTACCTGCTGCTGAGTTATGACCCGGGTCAGAGGTTGACTCGACCCACGGTTGGGTACCCGGGTACTCGTGGGGGCCCTAGTTGCCGCAGTGTTAATTCAGTTAACAGATGTCAGAATGTGCCACATTTCGACCTTAGCCACAGACATGTTGGGTCACGTCCTGAGCGAGTCTCACCTGCGATGAGGGGCCATTTACGTTTCATTCAGCCATACAGAAATACCTGACTAATTGTTACCAAACTGTTCAGACTTCCGTAGCTCTTGTGCGAGTACACATCCGCAGCAGAATTGGATGCTGCAACTAATTTGCTCACAAGAATTTCAGCGGGTGTTGCAAATTGCAATGGCCTCCAGAATGCACCAAATGAGTGACCATGAAAATCTTTGATGGCTTTACTCATGTTTCCATGGTATATCTGCAGAAGATGTACGGTCACTGTCACTTCCGGGAACCTACCACGAGAAGATCGGGTCACTGGCGGATGCATTCAGGAACTTCACCCGGCTGAAGTCCCTGGATCTATCACGTAATGCCATCGACAGTCTGCAGGTGAATTCAATCGATTGTTCCCAAGATTGGAGAAATGTTTCTTCTTCTAGTAGTTACAAATGTCTGGTAAAAATGAACCAATATTGATGCTTTCTTTGGTCGTTTTTTAGGGTTTGGAAAATCTCAAAATGTTGGAGAAACTCATTCTGTATCCTTTTCCACAAACAGAACTAGATCAGCAATACATGTATATAGAAAAATGCCAAAACAGCAAGTTTCAATGAACTCCCATTAAAAGTTCCTCAAAATCAGATGAGACAAAGTCCTGACCTTATATAATCAGCTATTACAACAACGTACCAAGCCTACAGGAGTTGTTTCGTCTCCGATCCAATCAGCGTCTGCAGGAACTCGATTTGCGTCTGAATCCTGTCGCGAGAAACGAGCCAGATTATCGACTCTTCCTGATACACATGCTGCCTAACCTTAGGCGACTTGGTCAGATATTTTCTAAATGAGTATTCAGTAATCAGAGTGTTACCAAATATCGAGGCATTTGCATGTCTTTTTGTGATGTATATTGTGCAGAAGCTCTTGAGATTTTTAGCATCAATATCTTGACGAAACAAAAATAGATATAGTGATCTTGAGATTAGGAAATTTTTCAGTCAAATTCATGGTTAATAATATCATCAATTAGATTTGATATTGATATCAACAGATATCTTGTGGTGCAGTTGATTTGCATTGCATATCAAGAATAAAATTCTGTACTTCGTTGTCCATCTTTCTTGAAACTGAATGTTGCCTTTCACTTTCCAGATGATCGAGCAGTCCGGGATAGTGAACGCACGGCTGGCCTGATGCACTTCACAACGGACCAAGCTGCGGAATTCGCTGAGAAAATCAAACGTCCAATGACACCTCCGCACGTACCAAACCCTCGAGCTGAACACGTGAAATCGCTCGCTAAGCCACCAAATGGTGTGTACACAGTGCAAATAACTCGTATGTGGATTGGATTGAGTCCTTTGCTGTAGTCAATATATAATATAGTATGTTTGGATTAAGTGCACGAGTGCCTGTTATATGTGTTAATGCAAATTTTGGTCATGCTTCATTGTGATATAAATGCAGAGAAGGAAGAGGCTATGTGGTAGGTTATGTAGATTGTCTGTACAATATATGTGGCATAAATAATATTCGTTAAGATCAATAGGAATTTGTGCATGTTTGTCAAACATTGTTTGATATGTGAATTTCATGGTTATACATATAGTGGACCAACTATTGACTGGATTGCATTATTAACATAGAAACTCAGTCGAATTGAGTACCGTAACATCAACAATATTAATTCATCTTTGTCTCATCAGCACTTCAAATGTCTTAGCTTCTCACTTTAACCCTTTGCCCCCAGTGTTGGATGATGACGAGGCTTTGTTGCTCGAGTTTGCCAGCAAGACTCGGGAGGAACTCAGGGAGCCGAGAAAATTGACTGGGTCCCGCGCAACACGGGCAGAGATGGAAGAATACACCCCACAAGGTATCTGTGTGGTGGATGTGGGGAAGAAATTGAAAATGAATATTTATTGCCATACCACTACCTCTATAATAAACTCTTTGGGTAATCTTACCTTGGCATTCAAAGAAGAGGAGAGAGAAATGAATGTCACAAGAATTTTCTTAAAATTCCTGACATCCATCTCGAACTCGAAAATGAAGGAAATTACTCTCACACATCTCAGATTCCCCGCGGTGTAGATGTGACGTCACACCGGTCATATGATTGACCTTAGCCGCCATTAATTTGCTCCTCCATTGTTGGATGTGCAGCAAGTCTTGCTTTCGGCATTCAAAGTCGAATTTCTTCACGTCTACGATCGTCTTTAGGCTGTTCTTTGCACAGCTTTTTCTTCAGTAGATCGTTCTTTCGTTGTTAGACTAGCTTAGAGTTAGTGATTTGCGATTTTTTTGGGAGGAAATGGTAAAGCCTCCCCAGGCCCCTTTCCTTCCCCCATTATCGCCCGTTTGTACTTCGATGTTTGATATGTTTCAGATATGAAGTGCATCGTTTGCAAACACTACCTTCCTAAGTGGGAGGTTCATAACGCCTGCTGGCAGTGTAGGGACACTGTTTATTGCCATCCTTCAGCCACCTGTGAATTATGCGCGGATTGGTCCGTCGACGAGTGGAAACTTTGTCTTCAAGGCTTACGGGAGATTCAGGCCCGCAGGTTTGCTGGTTGCCCTACTCCCCCTTCCCCGTCAGATTCTGATAGCTCCAGGCCGCGTCCCAAGGCGTCTGAGGAACGCAAGCGGCGATTAGATTTGCAGTTATCCAATGCTGTTTGTGCTGTAAGTTTTGATTTATCATTGTCATTTTCTTTCAGCCAGGTACGGGTCCCGGGAGCCGCGCGTTCGGCTCTCGGCACCCTCACTTCCCCACAACCTACGGGTTTGTGTGGCTCACTTTTGGCTCCCTCTCTACTGGCCCCTCGTTCTCATGCTTCTCTGGCTGAACGACCTGGGTTTCAGTGTCCGAGTGTGGTTTCGGGGTCTGCCGGTTCCGTCGGGCTCACGACGGTTCCCTGCGCCCGGGATCCCTCTGGACAGAGAGTGTTGTTTCCCCCTCCGGGTCGGGCGCCTGCCCCCGGAGCTGGGTTTCAACCCCATAGCCAGGGCGGATTTCGGTCCGGGCCCGTGTCGCCAGTGATACGGCCGCCGGCACCCGATTTCCCGTCGGTTACTGGACCCCAGGCCGTGGCTACCGGAGCCGTGGCCAGTAGGGGCCGGGAGCCAAGGGCCATGAGCCGTCCAAACCCATGGGTTCCTGGAGTTTCCATGTCTCCACGGTTTCCAGAGTTTCCTTTTTCTGATTCGCCCTGTGTGTTTCAGATCGCCGAGGATATCAAGGACGATTCCCCTCTTACGGCCCTGCCCTCCGGTTTCGTCGCCTCCAGCCAGGGTATGTTGTCCTTCGCCCAGTTGGCGGACCAAGGGTCTTCCCGTGCGTCGGAGCCGTCCGGTGTTCCTGTCCAGGGGAGCTCTTCCACGACGTCAGAGCAGCGCCTTAGGGGCGAGCTTCAGTCTTTTCGGGAGGAGATGTTAGGCCAGTGGCAGCAGTTTCTGGCGAGGTTCATGCCTCCACAGCCGCCACCGCCCCCGTCTTCCCCTCTGCCTAGGGAAGAGCCGTCTTCAGATGAGGAACCTTCCCTACAGGTCTCTCAGTCGGCTGACCAGCCGTTACCTGGCCCGTCAGGCCTCACGCTTCCGCGAAAGCGTAAGGCGGACCCGGACCAGGAGGCGGACCAGCCCGAGTCCGACGACCCTCTCTCTTGGGGGGAGAAGTTGGATTTTGTGAAGAGGGTCCTCCCGGGTTTGTGGCCCGAAGAGCATGCTCCGGCCCCAGTCAAGAAGGTGGCTCGTTCGATGATTTCTTCTGAGTTGGAGCACCCCCGGCCGTCGAAGGACGCCTTACGGTTCCCTCTGTCGCAGGGAGTTCGCGGCTCCATGCAGGAGCGCATGGACGAGACCATCAGGTCCAACAAGTCGGCGATTGGCGCGTATCCTGCTCGCCCGTCTGTCAACGACTACTATACGTCGTCGGAGTTGGACGACAAGCCTACAGCTTTGAGGAGGCATCACCCCCATTACGCCTTTTTCAAGGAGCCTAAGGCCGTGGAGATCCCATGGGCGGCCTTGGCGGAGCTGCAGCACACGTTTCGAGTGGGGCTGGCCACGGATTCGGCCATGGACTGGCTGTCGATGGCTACGAGACGGGCCATTCTTCAGTGCCGTGACCAGGTCCTGGACAACCCTGACGTCGACCGGGATGATTTGGCAGAAGCCTTATTGAGCTGCGCTTCATTGGTCACCTCCATTGGCAAAGGTGTGGGTGACAAGGTGGCCCTGGACTCCCACTCACTCTGGGTGTCCGAGTTGTGGCGGCGTGACGCCTTCCTCTCATCCCTCAAGTTCGAGGTTCCGGACCAGCTCATGACAGACATGAGAGTTCTCCACCCCGTTATCCCCTCTTCCGGAGCCCCTACTTCACTTCTACTCCCTGACCGTTCTGCGGAGTTGCGGGAGGTGAAGAAGGAGGCCGACGAGAAGGCCGCGAAGTCCTCTACTTCCAATGCCCTCCTGAGCCAGTCGAAGTCTCTGGAACGTCTCATGCAACAGATGGTTTCGGCCTTTAAGAAGCCCCAGTCTGCAGTTCAGCAGTCTCAGCCTCAGCAGCAGCCGACTCGTGGCCGTGGTAGAGCTAGAGGCAGGGCCTCAGGGTTGCCCTTTCGCGGGGCCCCTGCCGGCAGCACCCGAGGAGACCGTGGTCGTGGCCGAGGCCGAGGACGCGGAGAGGCTCCCAAGCCCGCAGGGGAAAAGAAACCGGGTACGTATAGCTTCGGATTCCGGGCCGGATCCTTTGCTCGAGTGTCGAGAAGAGCTGCATGGTCAGCTCGTTTCGGTCGATATTCCTTCCTCAGACGAGCCCGTAGGAGCTCGTTTAATTCTGTTTTGGAAAGAGTGGGAGCGGCTCGGGGCTTGCCCCTGGGTCGTCTCGACGCTCCGTCGAGGATTCGGCCTGAAATTCGAGAAATTGCCACCGTTATCGCCCGTCCCAAGGGGTTTCACTCTTCCAAACGATCCAGAACGCCGCCGTGTTCTCCACGAGGAGATAACGGCGATGATCGAGAAACAAGCGATAGAACCTGCTCCCGGGGACACTCCCGGGTTCTACAGCGTGTTGTTTGTGGTTCCCAAAGCGTCGGGGGGTTGGAGACCAGTGATAGATCTTTCTCCGTTGAACAAGTTCTTAATCGTGCCGACGTTTTCCATGGAAACGCCGGAGCAAGTTCGTTCAGTCATGCCTCGCGATTCGTGGGTGGTAACGATCGATCTCAAAGATGCCTATTTCCATATTCCAATGAAACCTGCAGTTCGCAAATACCTGAGATTTCTCTATCTCGGCCGCGTATGGCAGTTTCGGGCGCTCCCGTTCGGATTATCGACAGCGCCGTGGATTTTCACCATGGTGGCTCGGGAAGTCCAGATTCTCGCCCACAAGCGGGGGATTTTTATCCACCAGTATCTCGACGATTGGCTAATCCGGCACCATTGTCGCGAAACGCTGATCGTCCAAGCACAGTTTGTGGTAAATCTATGCTCACGGATGGGGTTCAAAATCAACCAAAAAAAGTCCGACTTGTCACCGCGTCGAGACTTCGTCTTCTTGGGGTATCGTTATCAGACTACAGTGGATCCTGTGTTTTAAGACCACCCAAGGGACCCCAAAAAGGTGGTCTTAAATGACAGGTGGTCTCTCATTACAGGTCCGTTTACATGATAAAAGGCCACTTGGGACCTTGTGGAATGGTCTTAAAACACAGGGTGGTCTCTCAAACCAGGTGGTCTTTAACACAGGATCCACTGTACCTCAGAGACTGTTTTGCCGACGCTGGATCGTCAGTCAAAATTATCCGTGCTGTCAGAAGGCTTCCTTCGTCGCATTCCACAGACGGCCAGACGCTGGCAGTCCTTTCTCGGGATGCTAGCTTCCACGGAAAAGTTAGTTCCGTTGGGCCGCCTGCACATGCGGCCTATTCAGCGGCATCTACACTCTCAATGGTCCCAGGTCACGGGAGACAGATCCCAGCTCGTGCAGGTCTCTCCGGAAGTCGTTTCCCATCTGCAATGGTGGCTGGATCCCGTCAATCTGCTCCGAGGGTCGTCATTCCGCCGGCCGCTTCCATCCAGGCACGTCGTTTCCCATCTGCAATGGTGGCTGGATCCCGTCAATCTGCTCCGAGGGTCGTCATTCCGCCGGCCGCTTCCATCCAGGCACGTATTTACGGATGCCAGTATGGACGGCTGGGGCGCTCACTGGGACGACAGCGAGGTCTCGGGCACCTGGTCTTCGTCTCAGCAGGAATGGCACATAAACCTGTTGGAACTGGAGGCCGTGTTCTTGGCTCTCAGGCATTGGGAAACACATTTCCTCAATCAGGCTGTGTTGGTGGCCACCGACAACTCCACCGTTGTCGCTTACATCAACAAGCAGGGCGGTACGAAGTCCCAGTCGCTGTGCCAGGCCGCTATCGACCTCCTGCTCTGGTGTCACGACCGGGGTATTTCGCTTTTCGCGAGGCATATCCCTGGTCATATGAATGTTTGGGCGGACCGCCTCTCCCGGAGGGGCCAGGTCCAGGCCATGGAGTGGAGTCTTGCCCCCAGGGTATTCCAATCTCTCTGCGGCCTATGGGGCACGCCGATGGTCGATTTGTTTGCGACCCGGTGGAACCACAAACTTCCTTCGTTTGTGTCTCCCATTCCCGATCCCACGGCCATGTCAGTGGATGCGATGTCGACGTCCTGGGAGGGCATGTACGCGTATGCTTACCCCCCAGCGGTGTTGTTGGACAAGGTGATCGCCAAGTTTCGGACTCACCAGTGTCGCCTCCTGCTGATTGCTCCGTGTCTGCCGCAGAGGTCGTGGTTCCCGGACCTCCTGGAGTTGATAGTAGACTTCCCTCGTCAGCTTCCGGATCGGTGGGACCTCCTCAAACAACCTCGCTCCAGCATGTTTCATCAGGCTCCCGCAAGTCTGAAACTTCATGCCTGGATATTGTCGAACGATGTTTCCGAAAGAAGGGATTTTCAAGGGAGGTGTCCGCTAGGATCGCCCGATCAAATCGAAAATCTTCTTTGGCAGTCTACCAATCGAAGTGGACTTCCTTCTGTGCTTGGTGTCGTCGCCGGAAGGTTAGTCCTTTCAGAGTCGATGCTCCCCTAATTTCCGAATTTCTTCTCGAAAAGTTCAATGAAGGGCGAGCTCCATCCACGATCGCGGGTTACCGTACGGCTATCGCGAAGACTCTAAAACCCAAACTTGGGATCGATTTTGGTCATGATCAAGGTTTGACTGTGTTGATTAATAGTTTCGAGATCGAAAGACCGAAAGCTAGGAACCCGGTTCCTGAGTGGGATCTATCGCTTGTTCTCAACGTCTTAAGAAAAGATCCGTTCGAACCCCTTGAGCGGGCCTCACTAAAGTTTCTGACGTTTAAGACGGTCTTCCTTTTGGCTCTGGCTTCCGGGAAGCGACGGAGTGAGCTCCACGCCCTGTCCTTTTCCAAAGTTAAGTGGAAGTCGGATGGCTCCTCGGTTCTCCTCGGAGTCATTCCCTCCTTTCTGGCCAAAACTCAATTAGCAGGTACGCCATTATTGAGCTTTTCCATTCCCGCCCTGACTCCTTCTCTGGGGCCGGGCCTGGAGGAAGACGCGAAGCTTTGTCCCGTGCGAGCCCTCCGCATCTACGTTAATCGTACGCGTGAGCTGCATCTCGGCAAGCGTTTGCTTTTCGTGTCCTATCTTAAGGATTTTCCAAATGATATCCGTCCTGCTACGATCTCATCTTGGATCAAGAAGTGTGTTAGATTTTGCTATGAAAAGTCACAGGCGAAAAAATCCACAGGTTTCAGAGTCAAAGCGCATGATGTGAGGGCTCTCGCGGCTTCACTTGCCTTTACAAATAAAGTGTCTCTGAATGATGTCATGTCTGCCTGTACCTGGAAATCTCATAACACATTCACTTCTTTCTATCTCAGGGAGTTAGCTTGGGAGGATGACTCCGGCCTCCAGCTTGGACGACTGGTGGCGGCGGAGAGTGTAGTCCAGCTGTAAATACCTGTAAATAGATCAACACGCCTCTGTACAGATGCACCTGAGGTCGACTCCCAGGGGAGTTGCTCCTCTTCTCTGGCGAGGGAAATTTTTGTTCTTCTGCAAGAGGAAAGTCACCTCTGCAGAGCCCCTGCTCGTCTCCATGCATCTGAAGGTAATTCAGGCGTGTATTATGGTTTGGTTGTAAATATCCTGTAAATATGTATTTTCGACTTAAAATTATAATTTAAAAGTAAAACACAATATTTACTACTTTCAATGGATATTTCCTACTCTCACACATCGGTGATGAAATTCCCGGGAGAGGGTTAAACCCACCTCCTTTGGTTATTCTGATATAACCCAAAGAGTTTATTATAGAGGTCGTGGTATGGCAATAAATAGGAAGTTTTAACTTGTTTAAAACCAGTATTTATTACATACCTACCTCTATAATAAACACGATTATTCTCCCTCCCGCCTCCCCTGCCTTAACCAGGTGGGCAAATTAATGGCGGCTAAGGTCAATCATATGACCGGTGTGACGTCACATCTACACCGCGGGGAATCTGAGATGTGTGAGAGTAATTTCCTTCATTTTCGAGTTCGAGATGGATGTCAGGAATTTTAAGAAAATTCTTGTGACATTCATTTCTCTCTCCTCTTCTTTGAATGCCAAGGTAAGATTACCCAAAGAGTTTATTATAGAGGTAGGTATGTAATAAATACTGGTTTTAAACAAGTTAAAACTTCCTATTATGACAACAATTTGTTTCATGTCGGGGGTGGGGAGACACAATTACATTATGGGAAATGTTTGATATGCTTGAATATAGCAATATTTTTATCAGGATGATGTTGAATACTTAGTGATATGTATAGAAGATATATATTTCCCCTTCTTCTACTCCATAAGTTGCCCGGCAGCTGGACCGAGGCATGCCTACAACTGCTGTGGAAAGTTCTACATACCTGCCACCCCCTACAATGTCAGACACCCTACCCGCTCCCCCTACGATCTCACATGGACCAACCCAAGTCTCCCCAGTGGATGATTTGCTCCGACGCTACCCAAACCTCGCCCCTCTCACCCAGAGGGAGGAGGGGGCTGGAGGCTCAGACGGGCCACAGGACTTCACAGAACAGACATCCAATAAACATCGGTCTGGAAAACGATGTGTACATATATTACTAGTAATGAACAACAGCGGAATAGATTTTGTTAAGAACATGTTCTGACTAATTTGGTTTGAAGGAAAATTCATTGAAATTTATATCTTGTGATTGCTATGTTGCTATGAATATGTTCAAGAGTTACAAAAACCATCCCCTAGAGCCAAAAACTATAAGCCACCAATGAAAATTAATTTACATCTTCCAAGTTCATGTTAAACAATTCTGACATTGACAATCAATGATTTGCGATCCAGAACTAACCCTCCAGAGGACCAGAACTTGAAGTTTCGTGACGAGATTGAAGCTTACACTTCATACAAAGCCACGGGCCATTTTACTCCACACCCAGGTAAAAAGCAGGAAAAAAATATAATCCATAGAATTGATCTATACTCACAGCAAATGGTGTAAAAGCAGAGCTTTCCGTGTTTATTAGGAAACAATTAAATCAACATTCGAGTCTAGGTTGAAATATCCATAAATACTCAGTCCAAATTTGCAGTACAACATCATATTGCGCAGTAAAATGTGGCTGCACTTAACGAGTGATTGATTAATCATTACAGACAACATATCATGGGAGAAGGAGTCTGATCGAGAACCGTCACCGCACCCAGAGGAACCAAGAAAACCGACCCACGAGAGTCCAACAGTGCAAGCATCAGCTGAGTTCTATGATGAGGAATCTCTTCCTGTAAGAACTGAAATAATTGACAAAACTATTGAATATTCAACATTTATTCCACACATGAACTCTCAAAGTTCCTCAACACCATCTCTTTCCTCCTCGCTACAGCCTGCCCCCTCTCATAGGTTAGACCTCACCCCCTTCCCCTCCCACCCTGAACCCACACACCCTGCTCCCAGGGAGGAGACCCAAGGAGACGAACAGGCAGAAGAAGAGTCCACTTTGACGGGGGAGTTCGGGCAGTTTGTAACTCGAGTCAGTGAACTGTCAGACAAGTATTGGAACGGGTCCAAGTCACTCATTAAAAATGCTCGGTTCAAGAGTGAGTATACGGTCTACAGGTTTTCAAAAATGTTGTCAGAAATTATCAATTTCATTTAGTGAAAATGGATATTTCATGAATGTTTCATCATACCATACAATAGCATACAGTCTTTAAGATTTATTGTGGTAATTGTGGTATCAACAAGGTATAATGGCAATTCAATATCCACTTTTTCAACTGTGTGTAAATTGTTTTCCCATCCAGAACACATGTCTGGAATATACGAGGAATTAACGAACGCCCCTGCATCCACACACACTGACATTCGCCAGACCTCGATGTCCGCCGATGTTTCGCAGCTTAGGAGAGAACTTAGCGAGGCACGCGGCGAAAACGCTCGACTCCGGGAAAGGACGCTAGAAATGCTGGAGGAGCCGGGAGCTGCCGGAGAGGAGGGGAGTGGCAAAGGACGGGGGTCCCTCATCAGGGCACAGAGGGACGTGGTAAGTGATAAAGGGAGTCAACTTTCCACGAAAATAGAGCACTAATGTGTATATCAATAGTTTATTGTATACATCACCAATCTGAACTACTACATGCTCCTTTTTGATCCTTAGGATTGTTCTGGATAGAAATTTCTGAAGTTTTAGCTATTGAGTTATTACTATTTAATATTTATTCTCTTTCATTCGTATTGCAAAAAATTGTAAATGTCTGTGTATGGCTGTTGCAATTCTCATTGAGAAATTATGTTGAAACTCACTACCATTCATTCGTCTACACAGAGCATACTCAGAGGTCGACTACAGAAGTCGATTGAAGAAAACCGTGCCTTACAAGACAAAATAAGTGCCTTGGAGGCCGGCCGATCTCAACCATCCATGATCTCTGACGATACGATATCACTCGGGGATGTCAGTAAGTAATATCCGAGTGAAGTCTGAAATTCATAATCACAGTGAAAATTGTTATGATGAAGTACAATGTATGATAACTATTGATATTACATGCTTTTTGCATCTATATATTGTTCAAGAATGCATTCGAAGTCACAGAAATCTATGTAAATATACTACTAATGATAGAAGTTACTACATGTACTAATATTACTTAGTAAAAGTTAGTTAAATGTTTAGGGGATTTTTTGTTTGCTTGTTTCGTGCTGTTCACTGAAAAGGAACAAGTTGTCTGTTTGTTGGTAAATACATTCCAGCAAACATTAATGTCTTCACATTATTGAAAATCTCAACACTACAAAATGCTGGACAGTGTTCATTCATCTGAAATATTGCTGAGATTATAATAATTGTAATTTTTATATCTAGCACTTTTCCATGTAAACATGCTCAAAGTGCTTAACAATTCAAGATCTCGGTATATATTCTCACTTTGACTCCATGTTGATCTGAGTACACCCTTGTCCCCCCCCCCCCCGACCCCCCCATTCCCAGGTTCAATCCACGGTGATAATGAGCGACTCAAGTCTGAGGTTTCCGCACTTAGCATCAAGCTGAAGAAAGCCAACCAGATGCAGGAGATGGCCAGCATGCTACAAGAAAGCCATAAGTGAGTACAGAAACACAATAGGCCACATGTCATAATAAATTATCATGTTGCGATCTGGAAATATAGGATTTACTGTATTCATACATATGATGTGGCCAAACATGCAAATATTTCAAAAGTAAAACTGTCTGATGTTTGTCTGTGTGTAGCAATTTGAGAGTATCGTCCATCTTCAACATTTATTTAACAACGTTTACTTTCGTACAACATAAACAAGTGTTTCACGTATTTCAGATCTTTGGTTCAGACAAACGAGCACTTGCTAAGTGAACTCAATGAGACTCGCCGTCGCCACGACTCCGAGATCAAACAGCTGCGGAACAGCTACGGCCAACTCAAGAAGCCTGTGGATGGTCACCATGGCAAGGCATACAACGGGGCGCAGTGATGTAACGAGAATTGTACTTGGGGAAAACATATCTGACAGAATAACTAGGAGGTATTCATATTATTTGTGTAGCAGTATTAATTCAACCAATATTGCTGGGATTGGAAGTATATTATGTAATGGAGAAGGACTGTTGCAGTATTGTGATAGCATTGAGATACATGGGACCACTGAAAAACACAATTATCCGAAAGAAAGTCCAATTCTTCGTTATTAATTTAGATTGCCCAGAAGATGGGTATTGAATACTTTATTGTCGTAAACATTTCAACTTAGACAGCCACACCAACTATCTTTCGCCTCTCCTTGATGCATAATAAAGGCTGATTGTTCTGTATTTTGCAATGTATTATGTTCTGGAGAATGTTATGTTAAATCCATCAGCATTGAAATTGTCCTAATTGTAAGAGAGTGGTCCCTGTAAGATAGACTTCACTTATTGTAGAGAAAATGGTTACTTGTCTGACAGACGGTCTTATTTGACAAGTTCATTTACATTCTACCCGGTAAATTGATCTTTGGGAAAAACGATAGTTTTTACAGATGGAAATCTTATTTTGGAGGGGTCTTAAAGTTGGAATCAATTTTAAAATCAGCCAAATTTAGCATTCTTGTTTGTCACGCATCTCGAGATAGTCAGGAATATGTAAGAAATATGCACAGTTCGACAACAAATACTCAGAAAATTGCCGTTAATCATGCATGAAAACAGTGGATAGAGAATGATCAGCCTGCCTACATTGCCGGTTGCCACAGTATCTAGACAAATACCAATGACGTCATCAGACTGTGCATAGAACTCGCCCACAAGGCGGGCCGCTTTGAGGAAAAAATTGATGCGAGATTGAAAAAAAAAAAAAATTGATCGCATAATGAAAAAATTTTGTCAATTCTATAGTGACTATAGCTTTATCATACAGGGAGCACTGTAGCAGCATCATTGTAGCATTGTCTAATGTGTACCAGTGTAAAGAAATGCATGTAAAGGGTATGCACAATTGCAATGTTTCAATCGTAATTATGTTGCACAGTGAAATTCGCTGCACAGCAATGGTTACTCACTTATACTATTTTATTGTATTGAATCTATGGTGCTTTGTTTTATTGTAATTTTATTTCCTCCGTCCTTTGAAATTTTTGAGTTGATACTGCACCTGTAGTATCACATAGTGCATAGTATTTGAATGTGCACACAAAATGTATCGTGCAGTGGAATGTTTGCACGGGAGGAGAAATTAGACTTGAATATTCAGTATTACATACAAATAGACTTGCAGAGATACCGGTAGGCCTACATGGAAACTCGAATGTTTATGTAATTTTAGCGACATCTACTTTTGTCAAACAGTAATCATTTAATCATAACACATTCATGTCAGTCAATTTATATGCAGTAAAAATTACTAAATTAACAAAATATAATGACTTAGAATTTGTGGTAGACTTGATATCAGATTTGAAAATATCAGATTTGTCAAAGCTTCTAAATTGTAGGCTTCAGTGGGAATGTCCATGCACAGAAATTATTTTCGAAATTTGAACTGATCACAGCCAGTTATTCTATATATCACACTTATCACCAATCTAAACTACATTTCAATTATGTTGTTGTTGTTCACTGCCTAGTTCACACATCATATCACCACGTAGACGGGACCCTTCAGAAATTGAAAACCTTGTTGTTTTTGTTACATTTAAATGTTGTTGATGCAACCTGTGATACGGATATGTTGAAGTTTTAAAATTTGTGGCATCGGCCAAATTCTTTTGTATTGTGAACAAATGTGATTGTCATTTGAAAAGATGAACCCTCGTTTCTCAATGTTTGTTTGCCGAATCTGTGCTAGCTGTGTTGTTATTGATGAGTGAGTGACTTAATATTTATTAAATCATTGTGTAGTATTTATTTAATGCAGTCGTATTTATTGCCATACCACTACCTCTATAATAAACTCTTTGGGTAATCTTACCTTGGCATTCAAAGAAGAGGAGAGAGAAATGAATGTCACAAGAATTTTCTTAAAATTCCTGACATCCATCTCGAACTCGAAATTGAAGGAAATTACTCTCACACATCTCAGATTCCCCGCGGTGTAGATGTGACGTCACACCGGTCATATGATTGACCTTAGCCGCCATTAATTTGCTCCTCCATTGTTGGATGTGCAGCAAGTCTTGCTTTCGGCATTCAAAGTCGAATTTCTTCACGTCTACGATCGTCTTTAGGCTGTTCTTTGCACAGCTTTTTCTTCAGTAGATCGTTCTTTCGTTGTTAGACTAGCTTAGAGTTAGTGATTTGCGATTTTTTTGGGAGGAAATGGTAAAGCCTCCCCAGGCCCCTTTCCTTCCCCCATTATCGCCCGTTTGTACTTCGATGTTTGAAATGTTTCAGATATGAAGTGCATCGTTTGCAAACACTACCTTCCTAAGTGGGAGGCTCATAACGCCTGCTGGCAGTGTAGGGACACTGTTTATTGCCGTCCTTCAGCCACCTGTGAGTTATGCGCGGATTGGTCCGTCGACGAGTGGAAACTTTGTCTTCAAGGCTTACGGGAGATTCAGGCCGGCAGGTTTGCTGGTTGCCCTACTCCCCCTTCCCCGTCAGATTCTGATAGCGCCAGGCCGCGTCCCAAGGCGTCTGAGGAACGCAAGCGGCGTTTAGATTTGCAGTTATCCAATGCTGTTTGTGCTGTAAGTTTTGATTTATCATTGTCATTTTCTTTCAGCCAGGTACGGGTCCCGGGAGCCGCGCGTTCGGCTCTCGGCACCCTAACTTCCCCACAACCTACGGGTTTGTGTGGCTCACTTTTGGCTCCCTCTCTACTGGCCCCTCGTTCTCATGCTTCTCTGGCTGAACGACCTGGGTTTCAGTGTCCGAGTGTGGTTTCGGGGTCTGCCGGTTCCGTCGGGCTCACGACGGTTCCCTGCGCCCGGGATCCCTCTGGACAGAGAGTGTTGTTTCCCCCTCCGGGTCGGGCACCTGCCCCCGGAGCTGGGTTTCAACCCCATAGCCAGGGCGGATTTCGGTCCGGGCCCGTGTCGCCAGTGATACGGCCGCCGGCACCTGATTTCCCGTCGGTTACTGGACCCCAGGCCGTGGCTACCGGAGCCGTGGCCAGTAGGGGCCGGGAGCCAAGGGCCATGAGCCGTCCAAACCCATGGGTTCCTGGAGTTTCCATGTCTCCACGGTTTCCACAGTTTCCTTTTTCTGATTCGCCCTGTGTGTTTCAGATCGCCGAGGATATCAAGGACGATTCCCCTCTTACGGCCCTGCCCTCCGGTTTCGTCGCCTCCAGCCAGGGTATGTTGTCCTTCGCCCAGTTGGCGGACCAAGGGTCTTCCCGTGCGTCGGAGCCGTCCGGTGTTCCTGTCCAGGGGAGCTCTTCCACGACGTCAGAGCAGCGCCTTAGGGGCGAGCTTCAGTCTTTTCGGGAAGAGATGTTAGGCCAGTGGCAGCAGTTTCTGGCGAGGTTCACGCCGCCACCGCCCCCGTCTTCCCCTCTGCCTAGGGAAGAGCCGTCTTCAGATGAGGAACCTTCCCTACAGGTCTCTCAGTCGGCTGACCAGCCGTTACCTGGCCCGTCAGGCCTCACGCTTCCGCGAAAGCGTAAGGCGGACCCGGACCAGGAGGCGGACCAGCCCGAGTCCGACGACCCTCTCTCTTGGGGGGAGAAGTTGGATTTTGTGAAGAGGGTCCTCCCGGGTTTGTGGCCCGAAGAGCATGCTCCGGCCCCAGTCAAGAAGGTGGCTCGTTCGATGATTTCTTCTGAGATGGAGCACCCCCGGCCGTCGAAGGACGCCTTACGGTTCCCTCTGTCGCAGGGAGTTCGCGGCTCTATGCAGGAGCGCATGGACGAGACCATCAGGTCCAACAAGTCGGCGATTGGCGCGTATCCTGCTCGCCCGTCTGTCAACGACTACTATACGTCGTCGGAGTTGGACGACAAGCCTACAGCTTTGAGGAGGC
This sequence comes from Terebella lapidaria, assembly GCA_949152475.1. Classification (NCBI taxonomy): domain Eukaryota; kingdom Metazoa; phylum Annelida; class Polychaeta; order Terebellida; family Terebellidae; genus Terebella; species Terebella lapidaria. The sequence continues at coordinate 32,567,318 of OX424564.1, read as the reverse complement.
ATCACCCCCATTACGCCTTTTTCAAGGAGCCTAAGGCCGTGGAGATCCCATGGGCGGCCTTGGCGGAGCTGCAGCACACGTTTCGAGTGGGGCTGGCCACGGATTCGGCCATGGACTGGCTGTCGATGGCTACGAGACGGGCCATTCTTCAGTGCCGTGACCAGGTCCTGGACAACCCTGACGTCGACCGGGATGATTTGGCAGAAGCCTTATTGAGCTGCGCTTCATTGGTCACCTCCATTGGCAAAGGTGTGGGTGACAAGGTGGCCCTGGACTCCCACTCACTCTGGGTGTCCGAGTTGTGGCGGCGTGACGCCTTCCTCTCATCCCTCAAGTTCGAGGTTCCGGACCAGCTCATGACAGACATGAGAGTTCTCCACCCCGTTATCCCCTCTTCCGGAGCCCCTACTTCACTTCTACTCCCTGACCGTTCTGCGGAGTTGCGGGAGGTGAAGAAGGAGGCCGACGAGAAGGCCGCGAAGTCCTCTACTTCCAATGCCCTCCTGAGCCAGTCGAAGTCTCTGGAACGCCTCACGCAACAGATGGTTTCGGCCTTTAAGAAGCCCCAGTCTGCAGTTCAGCAGTCTCAGCCTCAGCAACAGCCGACTCGTGGCCGTGGTAGAGCTAGGGGCAGGGCCTCAGGGTTGCCCTTTCGCGGCGCCCCTGCCGGCAGCACCCGAGGAGACCGTGGTCGTGGCCGAGGCCGAGGACGCGGAGAGGCTCCCAAGCCCGCAGGGGAAAAGAAACCGGGTACGTATAGCTTCGGATTCCGGGCCGGATCCTTTGCTCGAGTGTCGAGAAGAGCTGCATGGTCAGCTCGTTTCGGTCGATATTCCTTCCTCAGACGAGCCCGTAGGAGCTCGTTTAATTCTGTTTTGGAAAGAGTGGGAGCGGCTCGGGGCTTGCCCCTGGGTCGTCTCGACGCTCCGTCGAGGATTCGGCCTGAAATTCGAGAAATTGCCACCGTTATCGCCCGTCCCAAGGGGTTTCACTCTTCCAAACGATCCAGAACGCCGCCGTGTTCTCCACGAGGAGATAACGGCGATGATCGAGAAACAAGCGATAGAACCTGCTCCCGGGGACACTCCCGGGTTCTACAGCGTGTTGTTTGTGGTTCCCAAAGCGTCGGGGGGTTGGAGACCAGTGATAGATCTTTCTCCGTTGAACAAGTTCTTAATCGTGCCGACGTTTTCCATGGAAACGCCGGAGCAAGTTCGTTCAGTCAGGCCTCGCGATTCGTGGGTGGTAACGATCGATCTCAAAGATGCCTATTTCCATATTCCAATGAAACCTGCAGTTCGCAAATACCTGAGATTTCTCTATCTCGGCCGCGTATGGCAGTTTCGGGCGCTCCCGTTCGGATTATCGACAGCGCCGTGGATTTTCACCATGGTGGCTCGGGAAGTCCAGATTCTCGCCCACAAGCGGGGGATTTTTATCCACCAATATCTCGACGATTGGCTAATCCGGCACCATTGTCGCGAAACGCTGATCGTCCAAGCACAGTTTGTGGTAAATCTATGCTCACGGATGGGGTTCAAAATCAACCAAAAAAAGTCCGACTTGTCACCGCGTCGAGACTTCGTCTTCTTGGGGTATCGTTATCAGACTACCTCAGAGACTGTTTTGCCGACGCTGGATCGTCAGTCAAAATTATCCGTGCTGTCAGAAGGCTTCCTTCGTCGCATTCCACAGACGGCCAGACGCTGGCAGTCCCTTCTCGGGATGCTAGCGTCCACGGAAAAGTTAGTTCCGTTGGGCCGCCTGCACATGCGGCCTATTCAGCGGCATCTACACTCTCAATGGTCCCAGGTCACGGGAGACAGATCCCAGCTCGTGCAGGTCTCTCCGGAAGTCGTTTCCCATCTGCAATGGTGGCTGGATCCCGTCAATCTGCTCCGAGGGTCGTCATTCCGCCGGCCGCTTCCATCCAGGCACGTATTTACGGATGCCAGTATGGACGGCTGGGTATCCGTCCTGCTACGATCTCATCTTGGATCAAGAAGTGTGTTAGATTTTGCTATGAAAAGTCACAGGCGAAAAAATCCACAGGTTTCAGAGTCAAAGCGCATGATGTGAGGGCTCTCGCGGCTTCACTTGCCTTTACAAATAAAGTGTCTCTGAATGATGTCATGTCTGCCTGTACCTGGAAATCTCATAACACATTCACTTCTTTCTATCTCAGGGAGTTAGCTTGGGAGGATGACTCCGGCCTCCAGCTTGGACGACTGGTGGCGGCGGAGCGTGTAGTCCAGCTGTAGATACCTGTAAATAGATCAACACGCCTCTGTACAGATGCACCTGAGGTCGACTCCCAGGGGAGTTGCTCCTCTTCTTTGGCGAGGGAAATTTTTGTTCTTCTGCAAGAGGAAAGTCACCTCTGCAGAGCCCCTGCTCGTCTCCATGCATCTGAAGGTAATTCAGGCGTGTATTATGGTTTAGTTGTAAATATCCTGTAAATATGTATTTTCGACTTAAAATTATAATTTAAAAGTAAAACACAATATTTACTACTTTCAATGGATATTTCCTACTCTCACACATCGGTGATGAAATTCCCGGGAGAGGGTTAAACCCACCTCCTTTGGTTATTCTGATATAACCCAAAGAGTTTATTATAGAGGTAGTGGTATGGCAATAAATAGGAAGTTTTAACTTGTTTAAAACCAGTATTTATTACATACCTACCTCTATAATAAACACGATTATTCTCCCTCCCGCCTCCCCTGCCTTAACCAGGTGGGCAAATTAATGGCGGCTAAGGTCAATCATATGACCGGTGTGACGTCACATCTACACCGCGGGGAATCTGAGATGTGTGAGAGTAATTTCCTTCAATTTCGAGTTCGAGATGGATGTCAGGAATTTTAAGAAAATTCTTGTGACATTCATTTCTCTCTCCTCTTCTTTGAATGCCAAGGTAAGATTACCCAAAGAGTTTATTATAGAGGTAGGTATGTAATAAATACTGGTTTTAAACAAGTTAAAACTTCCTTTTATGGTCGTACAGTAGATGTTTTCAGTCCTTGTGCTTGAAGCTTAGAATAAAATGTCATATTCCCAATGAAATAGTTCAATTTATTATTCCAGAGGGTGTTGAAAATATTTGGTACTCGTATTTTGACAAATACCGGTCCAGTGTACAAAGTATGTCACAATATACTTTATTTTGACAAGCACACAATTACAGCAGTAGATAATATGTTCGACTACACAGGAGTATATTCTTCATTTAGAGACTGCTCAGTCTACATGCTAAAACAAAATATAGCAGAATTCCGCCTAACTTGTATGCAACACTAACGATATTGAGTACAATATTATAACAAATTCAACTCACATTGAGGAAGTCAAGTACGACACATTTCAGTCAGAGTAATGAACAGATATTTGAAAATATATTACATTCACACAATGAAACACTTCACATTATGTAGTTATGTACTTGTATCGACCAGCAGTCCAGCAGCCAAATAAAATACAAAAGATTACAGTGTACATGAATTCAATGAAAATGCTCAGGCACATGGAAGACACTGGTCTATAATTCTCTGTTAGAGTCGGTTCTGTCTACCTCGTCGTTGATTGTGTACCGTAGATAACAAACACAGTACTGAACACTTGAACTGTAACAGTTTTGGTTCTTTTCTCGCATACATAATGTACACATCAAAGACATAACAGCATAAGCTGTGAGTAACGTCACGTAAAATGCAAAAACGAACTGGTCTAGTTTCCACACATATAAACATATCAGTGAATATCTGGCATCGTCCCTGACCAAACAAACATCACTTGTCCTTGAAGAAGTCTACGTTGCCGAGCTCAGGGGGTAGGTAAGTCTGTGGTCCCCTTGACGTGTGGCTGTATTTGTAGCCAACACCATAACCTGCAACAGAGAAAACATAGTCACATAGTTTCTTTGTCACATGTAACAACATGGATTCCAAATATATTAGTCACAGGATCTATGGAAAATTTTTGATTTCCGAAAAAAATATTTCCAGCACTTCGAATAAAATATAATCCAAAGCAATAGACATCTAATCAACATACCAAGATCTTTCATAAGTTTGGTCGGTGCATTCCTTAGGTGCAGTGGTACCCCAGGGAGTGGCCCCTCATAGCTCCGGATGTGTTCACGAATACGTGCAAAGGCAGAATGAGATTCGTTGGACTTTGGTGCTCGGGAAAGGTAGGTCACACAGTGAGCTAGGTTGATCTGCAGGGATGTATATTGGAATTGAAGTGAAGAAAATTTATCGAGTGTTGAAATCATATGTGAATATACCGGTAAGTACTATGATAAAATACATAACATACAATATACCCCACACTATGACATACCCCCACACTATTGCATACCCCATACTAGAACATACCCCACATTCTGGTCGTCCAATAAACTGACAGGCCTGAAAACAGGCGACGGCTAGTGGCAACGCTTGAGGATCAGCCAAACCTAAAACAAAGCAATAAAATATTTACTAGAATCCGAATTATTTACTCCAATATAAAGGGAGTATGATTTCATTGACATATTTCCCAATTCCATCATACACACATTCTATGGAATCAAATCTTCCACATGGAAAATTACAACAAAGAAAATCTAAATTCTAGAATACATACATACATGTAATTCTATAAATGAGATTTCACTAAAAGAACATGTACCGATATCTTCGCTGGCACAAACAACGAGTCGTCTAGCGATGAAAAGCGGATCCTCCCCGCCCTCTAACATCCTCGTCATCCAGTAGAGGGCACCACTAGCATCTGAGCCACGCACAGACTTCTGGAGCGCAGAGGCGCAGTTGTAATGTTCCTCACCTGGACAGATTGAGAATTCGATATTAAATAGAGGCACTGATTTAATATCCAGTCGGAGATCATGTGGATGAGTAGTATGCAGTCGAGACATGATATATTTTTTTATGGTTGTTTCCAATGTAAAAAAAAAAATCTATTTTGCAAATTCACATGGAATGTTGTATTCCGAACTATTATCTCAATGACATACTGATTACATGCACTGTTCTTGCACAACCTTGCCTGTTCGATCGTACTGCACGTGAGAACGAAGCAGCCCGTCCTTAATGTCATCCACTGTCACGACATTCACCTCTCCCTGAGAAGGATGGAAACCACCTTTCGTCTTTGCATCGAGGGCCGTCTGCAGGGAGTTCAACGCCATCCTTGCGTCACCATCGCAGTGTCTTGCTAGACAGGACAACGCTTCTTCGGTAACAACAGGGTCATCGCTGAAATGTTAGTGAACGAAACTCAAATCATTTGACAACACTGGTGATATTGCATGGAAAAATAGGTTCAGTTTGAGTCACACCTTCACCTGTTTGTATGCTGTTCTTGTTCATCACTGCATATTATTTCTAGTCCAAGTTTGGCGACAGCCTTCTCCAATATTGAGGTCACTTGCTCAACAGTCAGCTTCTCCAAGACTATAACCTAACGGGAATGGAAATGGAAAAGTACCAGGAGAATTCAGTTGGACAGTTTGTACCTGGAAGAGTTACTGTAAAAAGACTAATTTTGGCGGCTATTAAATTTGGCGGTTTTGAATCCCAGGCTGTTTGGCGGAGATTTAATTTGGCGGTTTTAAAACCACTTATATTTCTTAACATATATCTAGTTTATTTGGCGGACGATTTAATTTGGCGTTTTTTTCCCTACCGCCAAATCCGCCAAATAAATCGTCCGCCAAAATTAGTAGTTTTACAGTATTAATGGTCTCACAAAACTAAGTTACTGCTCACGTTTTTACTTTTACCTTGCACCGACTCATTAGAGCATTGTTCACTTGGAACGAGGGGTTCTCCGTCGTGGCTCCGATCAGAATTATTGTCCCATCTTCAACATGCGGCAGGAAAGTATCCTGAAAATGTTATACACACTCACTGCATTTGAAGAACTCTTCTGTCAAGAAGACTGTGAGCAAAAGTAATTGTAAAGATAGCAAACAAATTTCGTGATTCTTATCTAAATATCAGATAGATCTATCTCGATAAAAATTTCTGTTGAAACATTTATGATGGACAATCCAAGAAATTATACCACCTGCTGTAATTTGTTGAAGCGATGTATCTCATCAACAAAGAGAATAGTTTTTCTCTTGAAGAGCTTGGATTCATTCTTGGCGATTTTCACCATTTCCTTCACGTCAGCAACACCAGCAGTGGTGGCAGAAAGCGTTACAAACCTCGTGTCGTCTACTTCTTTACACCGAGCTGCGATGATCTTGGCGAGAGTTGTCTTTAAAAAAATATAGTATATGTATACATATAAGGTTTACATACACACATACCTGTGGATAAACAGATAAAATACGAACAGAGACTAGTAATTTTCTCTCTATTTTACCCTAAACCGCTAGAAGTACAGTAGATCCTGTGTTGTAAAGATCACCTGTCATCAGAGACCACCCTGGTTTGAGACACAGCGCCACCTAGTTCCAAATGGCCATTTATCATACATGTGTATGAACCTGACATAAGAGACCACCTGTCATTTAAAACCACATTTTGGGGCCCTTGGGTGGTCTTAAAACCCAGGATCCACTGTACCTCTGGCTCTGGTCTGGAGGAATTTGACATCATGAGGATAATTTTATTGGCATATCACAAAACAATTATTCAATATAAAATGTCTCCAGACCTTGCCACATCCTGGTGGTCCCCAGAAGATCATTGAGGGTATGGTGTGTGAAATCAGCAGTTTCCTCAGCATTTTGTTCCGTCCGATGACATGCTCCTGGCCGACGTATCCATCCAAGGTCAGAGGTCGCATCCTGTCCGCCAGTGGAACGTGACTCTCCTTGACTTTTGATTTTGAACTCTTCGATGAGAACTGTGAAGTCTGGGTTTGGGGGCTTCCATGGAAGTCACGTTGAGTTGTGACGCTTTTACTTGAAGATGCAAATTCGTTTCTCGAGTGGTTAGATAGTTTTGGAGTAGGTAAATTTTCAACTCTGGTCCTATCGATTTGTTTAGAGGAGTCACGGACAGTCTCAGAAAAAGCATTTTCATGAGATCGTTTCAAAGGAGACTTCGAGTTTGCATTTTTAGTCGGTGAAGGTTTCAAATGGCGTTCTGCGCCTCGGCTCCGAAGCACATCAAAGGCATTTTGAGTTATTCTAGGTGTAGAAGCCTTCGCTTCATTTGGGCTCAGTCCGGTCTGTGATTTTGAACATGTTGAAGAGACGTGGTTGCTGTTGAGATCTTTGTTTTTGCGAGAGCAACCTGCAGCAGGATCAATCGAGATTTTGGGATTGTGATGAGATGAACTGGAGGCATCTGAAATATACCGGTACGAGACTATGAGTATTATCAGACTGATTATACTTGAATAACAGGTGACTTGAATAGTCCACACTGCCAGACCGGGTTACTTAGTTATTTAGTTTCCGGAGTGATCTTGACTAGTTCATAATTGACATAATTTGTGAAGAAATAACATTATTCCCGCATGAATAATGTCCTTTTTCTTCACCATGAGTAACGTTTTTCCCACGTAAGTAAAGTTATTTACCCCCATCGACCAAGGGAAAGATAAATGCACGTGTAGGCAGTATTTGGTTAGTATATCACACACGGCAGGAGTAAATAATGCTATTTCCATGTAAATAATGTTATTTCCGTGAAAAAAACTTTACGCGGAAAAATGGTACGTGTAAACAACTTTATTTACATGATAAAAATAACGTATTTATGCTTAATTAATGTTAATTAACGAGATAACATTATTTATGCAGAGATAATGTTATTTAGGCGGAAATAATGATATTAACTCCATCGACCAAGAGAAAGATAAAAGCACCTGTAGGCAGTATTTGGTTAGTATCTCACACACGGCAGAAGTGAATAATGTTTTTTCTGTGTAAATAACGTTATTTCCGCTTTAAAAACTTTATTTACACGAAAAAAAACTTTAATTATGCATAAATAATGCGTAAGTAACATTTTTTATGCGGAAATAACATTATACGCAGAAATTATGTTAATTATGTATCATTCAGGATTACTTCAAGAGATAAATAAGTTTTTTTTTACAATGTCACTTATCAGCCACTGCATAAGCATGTAATGAATTTTATCTTCACATTTTATTAACAACATATCGACCAATGTCCAAAAGTTGCGAATGTCAAATGAACGTCAGCTATACATGATGAAAAGTTGTATTCCATGTACGCCCGTACTGACCATATATGGCAGTGGGTGTGTGCTGTGACTGCTCAGTACCTGCATCTAGTCTGGAGATTTTCCTGGGTGGTGACACCGTTTCTTGCTTGTCATCCTCGTTGAATGGACTGCCAGGATCGGTTTTGGACAGACAGTTGTTAACATGCGAATTGATTACAGTTTTACTGAAACATTGTCCACAAACTGGGCATTCTATTTTGTCCATCTTGCTTGCCGTCTTCGTCATAATGTAAACCTCCACATTTGACGGGTATCATAACGTCGCCAGAAAACCCTGAAATATATAAATATACCCTGTTATCAGTAACCCATGACAATTTTAAAGGTACATAGATCTAATCCATTTTATTGTCGTTATTTTCTTTGTAGTTAGAGCCATTTCGTATAAATATTTATAATAGGCCTACCAACAAATCGAAGCGCGACTGGGCAAACATATCGTAAGTTGCTGAACATGCAGGACTTCCATGCTTTGTTCATTGGCGTCACACTGGTAAGTTTGTTAAGCATATTCGACTTTCATTATTTATCAGTAAAATAACACTGACATGTCAATTCTGAACAATGGTCAAATTTTACAGATGTTGTTTATAGTTTTAATAACACACTGTGTCAGTACGGTAGTCGGTAGATCTATATCTATACGGTAGATCAGGGTTTTTTTCTGCCGCCAGTGTTATGAAACGCCTCTGCAACATGTTATAGCAGCGACAAACGTCATTCAAGTTGACTTGAGTAGAGTCGCCAGATAGATCATAAATATTTCTATTGTCTTCCTCGAAGTTCAAAGCAACTTTATCTGGTCACCCACATACTAAAATTGAGTTTTGTGTATTACTTGTGGTAAATATTTGTGACTGATCATTTTCGGTGGGAATTTGATTGTAACTTATAATTTTCGATGGAAATTTGAAAAAAATCTTCGAAACATTGCGTTTTACCACAGCGATCATGACCTCATTATGATCTTGCAAATTTTTTCACTTGTGTAGTAAAATAATGTGACTTTCATATATAAATATATATATAGTGTGTGGGCCGAATAGATCAATGATTATTATCAATTTGACATTGTTTTGTGTGTGAATAGACTGTTCTGCAAAAGTCAGCAAAGCGATGAAATTTTATCTGCATTATGAAGACCGGGATTCTAGCGAATCATGTGCATTCACAATGGTGTTTGTCACTCAGCCATGCACCACTCTACAAAATGTCAAACAGGTGAAAAATATACGAGGCCTACCATCATTTTCTGATATATAATGAACTATTGCCACACTATAAATTCATTTTGTTTGATATCGAAACATTATTTGAATAAATATACACATTGATTGATTGATTGATTGAAAATTTCAGACCTTTGAGGAAGAATTCCAGAAGAGATTTCCAGCTTATGACATGACTGGTCATGAGTTCAGTCTGACCAACAAGTAAGATAGCATGAAGGATATGTAGGTTATTAGCAAATGGCAGGAGAGTTCACCAGCTTGACTGAAGTAACTTTTGCCATACCTTTTCCCCTATGATAAATACTGGTGTTTATTATAGAGGTAATTTTGTGATAATACACCTGTCTTGAAACTGCACCTGAAACTTCATTTGCTGGTACTGTTGAGCAAGGAACATGGTCTGTATAAGTATTTCTCCTCACACAATGAACATAATCACTTTTGATAGATTCAAGAAACTGGACCTCAGCTACAAAGTCAGTGATGTAGTTTCCGCAGGGGAAGATATAACAGTGAAGAAACAAAGACATAATCATCCGTGTGAGTATGAACTCAATGTATGTTCTTGCGAAATAATTTTCATTCAGATAAATATTTGAAAATATTTGATGAATAATTTATCTTTATCTTCTATCCGGTAGGTTCGAGTAGCAATGAAAAACAGAGCAGTGAAGTTGCTACGGGTGTGAAGTAGGTCAATTTATTATTCACATTATCCTTATGGTCAAACTCATGGATATTTTGCATGAAAATATGGTTTTATGGGACTTATCAGATGATTTAAAAGTATTATCTTTCCACAATTTATCCTGCAGAACTGAAGACCTAACAAAGCGAGCACTTTTGAAGAAATGCCGTGAATTTGAGAAATCCAAAAGATATGATCATGTGGTTGACCTCTGCAAATCCTGGCTCAAAAACCACCCAAAGGGAGATCCTGAAATCTACAATAAATTAGGTATATATTCATGACAAAATGTATAGGTATTGTTTTTATCATACAATACATAGAATATATTACTTTTCAATCACAAGTATGGTATGGTATGGTATGGTATGGTATGGTATGGTCAATCGGTCTCTCTGACTGCACAATTATTTGCTTGCCTTTTTCATACCAGTGAGGATTTACCTGAAAGCCGACAGACCTTCTGTAGCTCTGAGTTATGTGGAAACAGCTCGACACCACCACAAGGAAAGTCATACTTTGCATATAAGGTACATGTAAAATGATCCACGTGACAGTTAATCAGTTGAATAATAGAAATATTAATGAAGGCATGTGACATTTACTAAATTCAAAGCATTTTGAATCATTGAGTTACATCCTTTCGATTGATTCATTAGCAGTTCCGAATTACTTTTGAAACACTGTATAGACACAGATGATTTGCTTAAATGTGTTCACGAAATATGTGTTCATATTTCATTATAATGTTGACAGCTATATTGAATGCTTGCTGGCACTTGGAGAGACTGACAAAGCTCTAAAGCTGATACTGGATTATGTCAAAGTTCTGCGGTCGAAACAATGGGCAACAAAAGAACACAAATATGAGATTCAAGTACGTATTTTTGAATGCGACAAGGTATAACAATATCAAGGGGGGGAATTATTTCCGAATTTCATAACATGCCAAAATTGATTTTAATTATTCCTTTGTTCGCAGTTGTTACTGTGCGGAGCGTACCAGGCTTTGGATCAGAGGGATATGGCGATACTTCTAGTTGATGTGAGTTCGATTGAGTGTACTGATTGTAGCAATGTCTCAATTCTCGTGAAAACATCCTGCATGATTTGATTTTGAACATATAAATGGGGCATGTATGAGGGTTACTAATGGATATCGTTGTTAATGTGAGCCTTTCATGTGGAACTGAACATGAACGTGAAAAATCATGTACCGGTATAAGCGATAAAATAGCGCTAGCTGCCTATTGCTGATTTTACCTGGAATTGCTCCATTACATCCAGATGTTAAATCTCAATTACTTGCCAAAATATACTGGGAATGTTTAAATTTCACAATTCACTAAAAAAAACCCCCGCAAATATTTGGCTCAAATATGCAAATATTCATGAATTTGGAATCCTGCAAACTGGTCAGACACCCAATTCCAGAATTTGTGACATTTAAACACTCGTGATATAATCCCCTTTCACGGTAACAAGTATGTGCAGACCTATAGGCAAATGTGACTGCATGAGCGCGAATAGGGTAATTCACTGTCACATGTCCATCTATCAACTCTCTTGTATTATAAGTAGTATGTAGCGTTCCCACTGTTTTTGCAGGGAATCCTGCGTGAACAGTCGGATAATCAGGCAGCCCGTCTGGAGTATGGCAAGCTGGCCTTTGACCTCGGTGGAGAGGAGCAACTCCAAGCCACTGGCTTTTTGCTGAATGCACTAGCTGAAGACGGAGGTACTCGCGACATTTTGTCATTATTTATCAACGGTTATATTGGTTGTCATGGAATTTCTTCAATATACTGGTATGCTTTTGAAAAATCTTCAAAAACTGTGTTGCAATAAGTTCATTGATTTCAAGTAATTAAGGAGTTAGTTGATCAAGAAATATTATTTCATATAATAACAAAGTATATTTCTCATGTATTTGCATAAATGTGACATTCCAGGAATCCATTTAGTATCATCATGGTAGCAATTGCTAATCATTGCACAAAGACTCGGACACAGAAAAATCACTCTTGAAGAATTTCAACTGGAATTTCCATGATAGAACACGTCACAATAAAGATTTTTTTGGTTACAAAAAAGGCAAAACAGCGCGAATTTACTTTTTCTGGAGTGCTGAATATTTTATTTGTTATTCTCTGTAGAATACAACAAGAAAGCTCAGAAATATCTGACAGAACTTGTGTCTAAACCAGACGGGTTGAAGTGTATCGAGAAGTAAGTTGCGATGACCAATAAATGAAATTGAGAGCAATAAACAAAATTGAACATTTAGACATTTTAGAGAAACACATACATTCAAGTGCAACATACTATTATATTTCACTCAGAGAAGATGATCAATGTTTCAAATGCTTTTCGTGTTGTGTTCTCAATATGATATATATTTGTTATAATTCTACATGATTTTCAGAGTGGCTGATGAGGCATGGCATTTAGCGGAAGCTCTTGACTCTTTGGCGAATATTATCAGGAATAATGGAGGTAGGTTTTTGTCAAAGCTATATTTAAAGAAATATAGCTTTATTAGAAGTTTTACAGTTCTATAATTTAGTGGACATTTACACACTTATAAATTTTCGATCATAAAATATTTTCAAATTTTTGTGACCTGAGAAAAAAAGGCTTGTCTATTTGAACAATGATCTTGCAAAGCATGCTGGATAAATTTTTAGCTTACCGGCCCTTTGGGCCGATAAGCTATTGTCATGGTTTTTCATCCGTCGTCCGTCCGGGTCTGTAACTTTTTTTTGACATGATGAATTTCCCCTTAAATTTGTCAGAACATTCCTTGGGCCAGTATCTAAAGACGTTTTTAAAATTTTTTTTATTGAATCGTTTTTGCCGATTTGGTGGCCATTTTTGACGCAAAATTGCCAATTTTGGACTTTGGTGGTCATTTTCTCAAAAACTGTCTGATCAGTTTTGAGATTTTTGTTTCAAAACATTCCTCTCATGTACCTCTATGACATGTATAAGTTTCGTTGCCCTTGAATCGCCGGTTCGCGTGTGGCGGCCCTTTTGATTTTTAGGTTACCGGACCTATGGTCCGATAACCTATTGCCGTCACGTTGCGTCCGTCGTCCGTCCGTCGTCCGGCGTCCGTCGTCCGTCCACAGCTGTATCTTTAAAGTTTACAGGCGGATTTTTCTGAAATTTTGCACAAAAAGCCTAAAAATATTTCAAGAGGGGGTTTTTTTTAGTTTTTTGATTTTCACATTTTTCTCAAAATGGCGGCCATTTTTGACGAAAAATGGCCAATTTTGGACTTTGGCGGCCATTTTCTCAAAAACTGTCTGATCAGTTTTGAGATATTTATGTCCACACTTTGACCTCTATAATAAACACTTTGGGTAATCTTACCTGGCTTTCAAAATAAGAGGGAAAGATGCCATAAAATTTATTTAATGGCAAACTCTCTTAAACTGGTCGTTCTATGCCCCTCAGGCAGCAGTCATTCATAAAGGTTTCTTGACGAAACCTGACTGCGGCAGTGGTCTCTGAGAAATGTTTCTTGACGAAACTGTTCCCCCGGAACCGCCATTACTCTTGTCTCTGCTTTGAGTGGAGGACAGATCTTACAGCTCAGGCTTTCAAGATTGGAGTTTACTTCTTCTTTCGCGGAAATTTTTCGTTTTTTTCCACGAATTTGTTCTACTTTAGTGTACTGTGTACAGCTACTGTAGTTTATTTTAGTTTAGTTTAGTTCAGTTTCGTTGGGAGGAATTGGTAATTTCCTCTACGGTTACTGTACTTCCCCTATTATCGCCCATCGCATTTTGTTTGTGTATCTTTGCAGATGAAGTGCGCGGGTTGCCAACAGTTTTTGCCCCGTTGGGAGTTACATCATAACTGTTGGGCATGTCGGGAGCCTTGTCGTCCTACAGCTTGCTGTGGGATGTGTTCGAGTTGGACGGTAGACGACTGGTCGGATTATTTGAATGGCCTCAGACAGGCCCAACGAGACCGTATGTCTAAACCTCTCCCTTTGGCCCCCAGTCCTTCTGCTAGTGCTAGCAAGTTGGCCAAGTACAATCAGACAGTTAAGAAGCGGGAGGAGCAAGATGTGCTGCTTCTTCGTGTGATTACTAGCGTGAGTGTTGATTTGTCTTTGCCTTTCAGCGAGTCGTCAGGGGCCGGCTTGCTGGCTCCTGGGACTCGGTACTATTGTTCTAGTACCACGAGTTTTTCGCAACAGCCTGCGGGCTCGTTGCTGTCTTACTCTTTCCCAGCGATGACAACGGTTACGCGGGTTTCATGCTACAATCGGCCTCTGATTCCTAAGTTTCCGGCTTCGAGTTCCGTTTCGGGTGATGCCCCTGGGGTCGCTAACCAGGGGTTTGAGTCCGTAAACGCCTCCAAGTGTTAGCCGCCTCCACTCTCTTCCCCCGGTTCCCTGGAGCCGTGGGGGCGGGGTGGGGGCACGGGGTCTGGCCATGGGGCCTTGGCTTTGCCGGCGCCTGGTTCCTGCATATCAGGACCTAGGATGCCACGGCCTGCCCCTGGGCCCCGCTTGCCAGGGCTCAGGTCCCCAGGGCCAGTGCCTGGGCGGTGGCTTCTCGGCAATGGCCGGGATGTCCGTGGCTCGGCACCCGTACGGCACTGGAAGCTGGAAGCTGTCGGGCCCTCATACCCGTTGTCACCTAGGGTGATTGTGAGGCAGCCACCGGCTCGTGGCCTGCTGAAAACTGGTGGTGCTACTTTGCCTTCTGATTCGAAAGGAAAGTCAGTATCATTTTGTCTAATGCCTGTTTTCTCTCCGCAGGTGGCGGAGGATTTCGAGAGTGGGGAGGTTCCAGCAGCTCCGGATTCCATTTTGCCCCCGCGTTCAGGGCCTTCTACCCAGCTTCAGCGGAAGCAGACTCCGGCTACTGGGTCTCCAGCCTCAACCGTGTATCATTCCGTTGCGGGCTCTACTCCTTCGCAAGTCCAGTACTTGTCCAAGGCCGAGTTCACTGCCCAGATGCAGAGTATGCGGGATGAGCTTTTGGCACAGCTTCAGGGCTGCCTCCCTAGGGCTTCGCCGCAGGTACCGCCCGTCCAGAGGCGCCAGCAGGAGCCATCTCCTTCGGTTCATGGCTCTGAGGATGTCCCGTTTTCTCCCCGTCAGTCGGGGATTGTTGCCCTGGACAACCCTCAACCTGGCACCTCGGGCTTGGTGTTGCCCAAGAGGACACGGGAATCAGATTCGTCCTCGGATGAGGATGATGAGGATCCTCGCAATCCTTTTAAGCGAACCTGGTCGGAGAAGCTTGATTTTGTGCGCCGTTTGGCTGGAGAAGAGTGGCCACAGTTTCAGTCCACTTCCCCCCTGCCGGCGAAGAGGGCACGATCTTTTACGGAGAGGGAGCTGCTCCAGCCTAAGGTCCCGAGGGATAGTCTCCGGTTTCCGGTAGCTCCAGGTGTTCGAAACACTATGGCTATGCGGGTCGAGGATTCGGTCAAAAAGTCTAGAGTAAACGTGGGTTCTTATCCGTCTCGCCCTAAAGTTGGGGACTTTTACTCTTCGTCGTCTCTGGACTTAGCGCCATCCAAGCTTCAGCCTTCGGAGATTTTCTCGGAGCCTAAGGTGGTGTCCCTCCCATGGGCGCAGCTCTCAGATGCCCAGTCGGCGGCCAGGCTAGGGCTGGCCATTGACTCGTCTCTCGACTGGCTCGTCCATGCGGTGTCTCGGTCGCTGGTTTCCTGCCATGACGAGGTTTCCAACAATGCCAACCTGGATCGAGCGGACTTGGCGGCAGCACTGAGTGGAACTATTAGCCTTGTTCAATCCATAGGCAAGGCCATGACGGATAAGGTTACGTTGGACTCTCACCTATTGTGGTCGTCGGAGTTGTGGAGACGTGATGCAGTGCTCCAAACTCTTAAGTTCCGGGTGCCTGAACAGTTGCTAGCGCGCATGCGTCTACACCCTGTTCTGCCAGAATCGGGTCCGGCGTCCCCTTATCTTTTCCCGACCGATATTGCTGCGGAGCTCGAGTCCGTTAGGAGCCAGGTGGAGGAACGAGAGCGAGCCAAAGCGTCTCTGGATGCCACGGTCCGGCAGTCCCAGGCCCTGGACAGGTGGGCACGTTCTCTGGCTAAGAGTCAACCTCAGAAGCAGCCTCAACGCCAGCAGGAGCGGAATCCGTCTTCTTCCGGCAGCTCTCGTGGTCGCGCTAAGGCCCTGAATCAGCCCTTTCGAGGGGCCCCTGTCGGCGGGCAGCGAGGGGGGCGTGGAGCGAAGTCCCGTGGTCGTGGCAAAGGCTTCAGCCCATCCAAGCCTTCAGGGGAGAAGAAACCAGGTATGTACCTCGCTGGACCCTCCACGTCGGGTCGAGTCTCCAGGTCAACTCGGTTCCGTAAATATATTAGATATAAGCGAGCCTGTAGGCGCGCGACTAAGCTCTTTTTGGCCTCGCTGGCAGAGCCTAGGAGCCAGTCCCTGGATAATCTCCACCCTTCGTCGGGGGTTCGGTCTCAAGTTTCTCGAGTTTCCGCCTCTGACGCTCTCTCCAAGGGTTTTCTCTTTACCGCACGAACCCGAACGTCGTCAGGCTTTGATAAACGAGATCGCGGCTATGATAGAGAAGCGTGCAGTGGAGCCGGTGCTGAGTCCTTCTCCCGGCTTCTACAGTATCCTGTTTGTGGTGCCCAAAGCATCGGGCGGTTGGAGGCCGGTCATCGACCTTTCCGCCCTCAATCGCTACCTTCACATCCCTACCTTCACCATGGAGACAGCCGAGGTTGTCAGGTCGGCGATGCCCCTCAACGCTTGGGTCGTTACAATCGACCTCAAGGACGCGTACTTCCATGTGCCCATGAGGAGGTCCGTCAGGAAGTATCTCAGGTTCTTTTACCAGGGCCGGGTTTGGCAGTTCCGAGCGTTGCCATTCGGTCTGTCCACCGCCCCTTGGATTTTCACCATGTGCGTGAGGGAGCTACAAGCCCTGGCTCATCACAATGGGATCGTCCTGTACCAGTATCTGGACGATTGGCTCATCAGACACCAGTGCCCACAAACGCTAATCCGCCAGGCTCAGTGGGTGGTAGATCTTTGCCAGGATATGGGGTTCAAAATCAACCTAAAAAAGTCAGACTTATCTCCTCGTCAAGACTTCGTGTTTCTGGGCTATCGATTTCGGACTACCTCCGGATCTGTTTTCCCAACCGAGGAGCGTCGATCAAAGTTATCCGCGCAGTCCCGCGGGTTTTTAGAACAGAATCCACAACCCGCCTCCCTTTGGCAGTCCCTTATAGGCACGCTCGCCTCCACGGAAAAGATGGTGCCTTTGGGTCGCCTGCACATGAGGTCTTTGCAGTTTCAGCTCCATGCTCACTGGTCGCAAGCGACGGGCGACATGGCGCAGTTGGTTCCAGTGTCAAGTCGGGTTGTCGAGGACCTACGTTGGTGGTTGGACCCAGTCAATCTCTTTCGGGGGTCTCCGTTCC
Organism: Terebella lapidaria; assembly: GCA_949152475.1. Taxonomy (NCBI): domain Eukaryota; kingdom Metazoa; phylum Annelida; class Polychaeta; order Terebellida; family Terebellidae; genus Terebella; species Terebella lapidaria. The sequence goes on along the minus strand of OX424564.1, from coordinate 32,549,733 downwards.
GTCAGCCGCCGCCCTCCAGGCATCTGTTTACGGATGCCAGTTTGGAGGGCTGGGGGGCTCATTGGGACTCTCAAGAAGTCTCGGGACTGTGGTCAAGTTCACAGCAAGACGACCACATCAATGTCCTAGAGTTGAGAGCGGTGTTCTTGGCGTTGCAGCACTGGGAGCGCCACTTCTCTCAGCAAGTAGTCTTGCTGGCCACCGACAACTCTACAGTGGTGGCCTACATCAACAAGCAGGGAGGCACGAAGTCCGCTTCGTTGTGTCAGCTGACTGTGAGCCTCCTGCTGTGGTGTCACGAGCACGACATTACCCTCAGGGCCCGCCACATTCCAGGACACATGAATGTGTTGGCCGATCGACTGTCGCGCCGTGGTCAGATTCAGCCCACGGAGTGGTCTTTGTCTCCGGTCGTGTTCCAGGCCATTTGCCGCTTGTGGGGTACACCAATGGTGGACCTGTTCGCGACCAGGTGGAACGCCAAACTTCCAACTTTCGTGTCGCCAATTCCGGACGAGCAGGCGCTGGAAGTGGATGCTCTGTCGGCGGACTGGGAGGGAATGCTTCTTTACGCCTATCCGCCGGCAGTAGTGATAGACAAAGTTCTTGCCAAGTTCAAGTCTCATCGGGCCAGAATGATCCTGATTGCCCCGCTGCTCCCCCAGAGGCCCTGGTTCCCGGACCTTCTGGAGTTGCTAGTAGACAGCCCAGTTCCGCTTCCGGATCGATGGGATCTGCTCAAGCAGCCCCGGTCCGAGGTCTTTCATCAGGCTCCGGCCACGCTCAAGCTTCACGCGTGGCTCTTGTCGAGCGATGTTTTCGAAAGAAGGGCTTTTCAAGGGAGGTGTCAGCTAGGATCGCCCGAACTAATAGACAATCTTCTCTGGCAGTCTACGAATCCAAGTGGACAAGATTCTGTGCTTGGTGTCGTGGCAGGAAGATTAGTCCGTTCAAGGTCACTGCCCCTGTGATTTCGGAGTTCCTCTTGGAGAAATTCAAGGAAGGGAGGGCTCCTTCAACCCTGGCAGGCTATAGAACTGCTATCGCTAAAACAATTAGGCCTAAAACGGGTGTGGATTTTGGTCAGGATGCCAGTTTGTCTGCGTTGTTGAACAGTTTCTCCGTTGAGCGACCTAAGACAAGGAACCCGGTTCCGGAATGGGATTTGTCGCTCGTTTTGAATTGTTTGCTCGCCGAACCTTTTGAACCGTTGGAGAGAGCGTCCCTGAAATTCTTAACGCTTAAAACGGTTTTCCTCCTGGCCCTTGCCTCAGGGAAGAGACGAAGTGAGCTTCATGCTCTCGACTTTTCCAAAGTGCACTGGAAGGAGGATGGCTCCGCGGTGAAGCTCGGAGTTATCCCCTCCTTTTTGGCTAAAACTCAGTTAGCACAGACCCCGTCTTTGACTTTTACGATCCCGTCCCTAACCTCGTCTCTGGGGCCGGGTTTGGAGGAAGATGCAAAGTTATGTCCTGTCAGAGCTCTGCGCATTTACGTTAATCGCACGAGGGAGCTTCATGTTGGGAAACGTCTGCTTTTCGTTGCCTTTAAGAAAAACTTCCAGAGAGATATTAGAGCGGCAACAATCTCTTCCTGGGTTAAGAAATGTGTTCTTTTCTGCTATGAAAGGGCGAACGCTAAGGCCTCGGGCTCCTTCCGTGTGAAAGCGCATGATGTGCGGGCTCTGGCAGCATCACTCGCTTTTATGAATAATGTTGCCCTATCTGATGTGATGCAGGCCTGCACATGGGCCTCTAACAATACCTTTGTCTCTTTCTATTGTAGGGAACTGACATGGCAGGATAGCGCGGGCTATCGACTGGGACCGGTCGTAGCTGCGGAGAACAAGGTCCGCCTGTAGAAAGTGTACATATCATCGCCTCGCACTGTATATATACGCATCTTCAGCCGGACGTTCGTCGGTTCAGGAGAGCCGGATTGTCCCTCTTATTTTGGTGGTAGAGAATTTGTTTCGCCCGCCGTCAGCAAGTCACTGCGGGGGTCTTCTCCTTCACCGACGACACTCTCTTACCCAGGTAATTCATTTACTCGTTTATGAATTCTTCTCGCACGTGCCTTTAAACCCTCGTTTAAATTACTCGTCCATATTAAACAACCCTTTCGGTAGTTATTCGCACGTGTGAGATACTTTCCAGTAATATATAACTCTCATTCCTAAATTCATTACACGTATGAATCAGTTCGTTCTATGCCTCGATGATGTTCGAGGGGAGAGGGTTAGCCCACCTCCTGTGGTTATTCTGAGATAACCCAAAGTGTTTATTATAGAGGTCAAAGTGTGGACATAAATAGGAAGTTTTAACCTGTTAAAACCAGTATTTATTACACACTTACCTCTATAATAAACACGGTGATTTCCCTCCCGCCTCCCCAGCCTAACTTCTGGGGGACAAGGTAATGGCGGTTCCGGGGGAACAGTTTCGTCAAGAAACATTTCTCAGAGACCACTGCCGCAGTCAGGTTTCGTCAAGAAACCTTTATGAATGACTGCTGCCTGAGGGGCATAGAACGACCAGTTTAAGAGAGTTTGCCATTAAATAAATTTTATGGCATCTTTCCCTCTTATTTTGAAAGCCAGGTAAGATTACCCAAAGTGTTTATTATAGAGGTAAGTGTGTAATAAATACTGGTTTTAACAGGTTAAAACTTCCTTTTTGTTGCAAAAGATTCCCCTTATGTACCTTTATGATGTGTATAAGTTTTGTTGCCCTTGAATCACCGGTCTCCGTGCGGCGGCCATTTTGAATTTTTGACGGGTCGGCGAAAAAAATTTTTTTTGCCCCAAATCGCGTTACTATCCATTTCGGGCCATTTCTAGGCAAAAAAAAATTTTTCACCCTTTGAAAAAAATTTTGGACTTAGAAAATTTTCGGCACCTTTTTCCTTCATAATGGGAGCTGCCAGGACTGTACACATAGAACGCTTAAAGATAGAGCTTAGATATTGGCACTTTCAAAAGGGAAGTCATATATGGCGACTTGTGTGGTGACCTTGAATTTGACCTTGGATGACTTTGAAAGGTCAAAATAGCCATTTTTGGGTCGAAAAATGCCCAAATTTGCAGCTTTTCTGTCTTTTCTCGAAAACTGTCTGATCAGTTTTGAGATTTTCGTTTTCAGAAGATTCCCCTTATGTACCTTTATGATGTGTATAAGTTTTGTTGCCCTTGAATCGCCGGTCTCCGTGTGGCGGCCATTTTGAATTTTTGACGGGTCGGCGAAAAAATTTTTTTTTGCCCCAAATCGCGTTACTATCCATTTCGGGCCATTTCTAGGCAAAAAAAAAATTTTCACCCTTTGAAAAAAATTTTGGACTTAGAAAATTTTCGGCACTTTTTTCCTTCATAATGGGAGCTGCCCGGACTGTACTCATAGAACGCTTAAAGATAGAGCTTAGAAATTAGCACTTTCAAATGGGAAGTCATATATGGCGACTTGTGTGGTGACCTTGAATTTGACCTTGGATGACCTTGAAAGGTCAAAATAGCCATTTTTGGGTCGAAAAATGCCCAAATTTGCACCTTGTTTGTCTTTAATCGAAAACTGTCTGATCACTTTTGAGATTTTTATTTCAAAACATAGTAATTGGGGTTTTTGACATGATGTGTATAAATATGTATATAGTGTATAAAGTGCCTTGAATTGCTCAAAAGGCTAGAAATTTAGGCTGAATAGGCCCCAAATTTAATTTTTGGTCGTTTTCCTTCAAATTTATCTGATCAGTTTTGAGATTTTTGTTATAAAACATGCTAATTGGGGTCCCTGACATTGTGTATAAAGATGGAGTGCTTTGAATTGCTTAAAAGGCCCCTTGAGTGTGTAAAAAGCCAAAAAATGTTTGTAGGTATAGCTGGAATTGGAAGTCATATACATGTATACCACATATATATGTGGCTTTTTTGGGTGACGTTGAACTTGACGTCAGATGACATTGAGTGCTATATCTCAGTGTCACGTCCAACAAGAAATGTGTAAATTTCGTTTATAGACAAAAGACTTGTAGATAGACCTTGTATTTGTATTTTGAACATACATGAATACAAGGTTATATGCTGCACACTTAATGATGACATTGAAGTTCACGAAGATGATTGGTTTATCTTAACGTCATATCTCACCTGTCCTGTTTCAACTAAAGTTGTCCGGTAACCTATCTTAGCCCTTGGGCTAATTTTTTGAAGGGTCGACAAAAAAATTTTTTTTGTCCCAAATCGAGTCACTTTTCGTTTTGAACCATTTTCAGGAAATTTTTTTTTTGCTCATTGACCCTTTTCTCAAAAGTCTTTCCACACAGTTTTCCTCAAAATCATGTATAAGATTCTTCTTATGTACCTTTGTGATATGTATAAGTTTTGTTGCCTTTGAAATGACGGTCTGCGTGTGGCGGCCGTTCTGATTTTTTGACGGGTCAGCGAAAAAAAGTTTCTTTGTTCCAAATCAAGTCACTATTCGTTTTGAGCCATTTCCAGCAAAAAAAAATAAAAAAATTTTTTTGGCCATTGAAATTTTTTTTTGGACTTTCACCCAATTTTTAGGTTACCGGACCTATGGTCCGATAACCTATTGGCATGGCGTTGCGTCCGTCGTCGTCCGTCGTCGTCCACATTTTTATCTTTTTTGTTTACGGGCGAATTTTTCTGAAATTTTGCAGAAAAATACTTAAAAATAATTCAAGAAGGAGGTATTTTTTAGTTTTTTGATTTTCGCATTTTTTTCAAAATGGCGGCCGTTTTCGACGAAAAATGCCTGATTTTGGACTTTGGCGGCCATTTTCTCAAAATCTGTTCAGTAACTTTTTTTCTTTTTGATACATAAGACTCCTCGTATGTACTCCTATGATGTCTGTAAATTTCGTTGCCCTTGAATCGCTCGAAGTGGGCCATTTTGGCCCAAACTCGGCCCAAATGGGACTTTCCCATGTTAAATTCTCCTATGCTTTATAATGGGACACATTATGCCTAATATCTCACTTGATAATGAGATTAGAGACTAGGAATCAATTGTGGACATATAGGAAATGATATATGCTGAATATTCTCGTGACCTTGAATTTGACCCCTGACCTCAGTTTCAAGGTCAGAGCACAAAATGGCTTATATCTCGCTTATTATCGACTCTACAGCTTAGGAATCAATTGTGGACATATAGGAAATGATATGTACTCAATATTCTGATGACCTTGAATTTGACCTTCGACCTCATTTTCAAGGTCACAGGACAAAATGGCTAATATCTCGCTTGTTATCGACTTTACAGCTTAGGAATCAATTATGAACATATAGGAAATGATATATGCAGATTATTGTCATGACCTTGAATTTGACCTTTGACCTCATTTTCAAGGTCACAGGACAAAATGGCTACTCGGCCCAAATGTGACTTTCCCATGTTATATAATGGGACACATTAAGCCTTTACACTTAATATTGACATTAGAGACTAGGAATGAATTGTGGACATATAGGAAATGATATACGCTGAATATTTTCGTGACCTTGAATTTGACCTTTGACCTCATTTTCAAGGTCACAGGACAAAATGGCTAATATCTCGCTTATTATCGACTTTACAGCTTAGGAATCAATTGTGAACATATAGGAAATGATATATGCTGAATATTTTCGTGACCTTGAATTTGACCTTTGACCTCATTTTCAAGGTCACAGGACAAAATGGCCAATATCTTGCTTATGAGCAACTTTACAGCTTAGGAATCAATTGTGAACATACAGGAAATGATATATGCTGAAAATTCTCGTGACCTTGAATTTGACCTTTGACCTCGTTTTCAAGGTCACAGGACAAAATGGCCAATATCTTGCTTATTAGCGACTTTGCAGCTTAGGAATCAATTGTGAACATATAGGAAATGATATATGCTGAATATTCTCGTGACCTTGAATTTGACCTTCGACCTCATTTTCAAGGTCACATGACAAAATGGCTAATATCTCGCTTATTATCGACTTTACAGTTTAGGAATCAATAGTGAACATATAGGAAATTATATATGCTGAATATTTTTGTGACCTTGAATTTGACCTTTGACCTCATTTCCAAGGTCACAGGACAAAATTGCTAATATCTCGCTCATTATCGACTTTACAGCTTAGGAATCAATTGTGAACATATAGGAAATGATATATACTGAATATTCTCGTGACCTTGAATTTGATCTTTGACCTCATTTTCAAGTTCACAGGACAAAACTGCTAATATCTCGCGTATTATCGACTTTACAGCTTAGGAATCAATTGTGAACATATAGGAAATGATATATGCTGAATATTTTCGTGACCTTGAATTTGACCTTTGACCTCATTTTCAAGGTCACAGGACAAAATGGCCAATATCTTGCTTATTAGCAACTTTACAGCTTAGGAATCAATTGTGAACATACAGGAAATGATATATGCTGAAAATTCTCGTGACCTTGAATTTGACCTTTGACCTCATTTTCAAGGTCACATGACAAAATGGCTGATATCTTGCTTATTATCGACTTTACAGCTTAGGAATCAATTGTGAACATATAGGAAATGATATATGCTGAATATTCTCGTGACCTTGAACTTGACCTTTGACCTCATTTTCAAGGTCACATGGCAAAATGGCTAATATCTTGCTTATTATCGACTTTACAGCTTAGGAATCAATTGTGAACATATAGGAAATGATATATACTGAATATTCTCGTGACCTTGAACTTGACCTTTGACCTCATTTTCAAGGTCACATGACAAAATGGCTAATACCTTGCTTATTATCGACTTTACAGCTTAGAAATCAATTGTGAACATATAGGAAATGATATATGCTGAATATTCTAGTGACCTTGAATTTGACTTTTGACCTCATTTTCAAGGTCAACAGGACAAAGTGGCTAATATCTTGCTTATTATCGGCTTTACAGCTTAGGAATCAATTGTGAACATATAGGAAATGATATATTCTGAATATTTCAATGATATTGAATTCGACCTTGGACCTAAATTTCAAGGTCAGTCATTTTATTTTCAAAGTCAGATTACAAAATGGCTTATATCTCGCTTATTATCAAATTTACAGCTTAGGGGTCCATAGTGAACATATAGGAACTGATGTATGCTGAATAGTTTGGTGATCTAGAATTTAACCTTTGATCCCAATTTCAAGGTTAGAGATATGGCGATTTCAGTGGTCACCTTGAATTTGACCTTCAACTTTCTCGGCTTAACTCTGTATATTTCTCCGGTAACCTTTCTAGCCCATTGGGCTAATTTTTCCTTCATAATGGGAGCTGTGCAGAGTAAACTCATACAACACTTAAAGATAGAGCCTAAGTATTGACACATTCAAATGGGAAATCATGTATTGCGGTTTGAGTGGTGACCTTGAATTTGACCTTCGAAGGTCAAAAACGACCTTTTTTGTCGAAAAAAATGATGAATTTTGTCTTTGGTGGCCCTTTTCTCAAAATCTATTCAGACAATTTTTCTCAAAATGCATGAGATTCTCCATATGTATCTTTGTGATGTGTAAAAGTTTTGTTGCCTTCAAATCGACGGTCTGTGAATATATATCATTAACGAGAAAAATTTTCCGAGATGTAACTTGATTTCTTAGTATAGTCCATACAGAAAATGTGTTTCCGGCAACATTTACAAACATGTTTTGACAAAAGAGTTTAACCCCTTCACTGCGTATAGCCCGAGAAGGTCTCGGGCACTAACGTCAATTCCAGTGTGCGTATAGCCCGAGAAGGTCTCGGGCTCTGAACAATGTGTGATAAGACAGTGTGGAGTGTAAAGATCGTTATGATATTTCACATAAGTTTGGCGAACATCCATGGGCACCCTAAGATAATACAGTGAGCACTATTCGGCAAGTCATCTCAAACTTATATGTACGTCTTTAGATTGATTTCTGCCAAAGAGAAGAGAACCAGCATGTATTTTGTCTACATGCAAATTTTGATTTATATACACACATGGTATAGATGTGATTTACAATATTTATATACTATTCATTTTGACAGTTATGATTGCAACATCTTGCTCAGCAATCGTGAACTGTTCAGTTAGCTCTTACATAATATATCTGATCAGATCAATGGAAATGGAGACATTACTTTCTGTCTGATGGGAATAATTTAGCGCCGTGTAAAAAGCATGCTATGTTTGTTAAAATGTGATCGTTGCCATGGTAACCTGCTACATAGCAAATAAATTTTATCAGCATTTGCTGCGGTATTGGTGAGAATAAAGTTTAGTACCAAATATATACAATTTTTACGATAATATTCCAATGTTTTCTTGAAAAATTTAAAATATCTGAGAATATATCATATTTTGCTATTTTTCCTCCGCACAGACGAAATCACTGAGCTCCGCAGCGAAGGGGTTAAGATCAGTGTAACAATTTAAATGTTGGAAAATTAATACTCTGTGCAATTCTCATGATTGCCGGTAAGCTACAGCACCCTTGGTGCTATGTTTCTGAATTAACTTAGCATCATGTACTTGTAACTACGGCTACATGAAAATGTTCATGAGTGTGAAATATATCCAGCGTTGGAGCCGGCCAAGCAGCTGTTGGAGCGAGCATTCAACTTAGATGTGTCCCGTCCATATGCGATCCTGAACTATATGCATCTGCTTGAGGTGACATAATTCACTACATAGTCCCATATCTATGTCGGAATAATAAAAAGAACATTATGTATAAAGTTTGACATTCAATGAAGTGAATGACATGGGCACCACAAACAATGAATACAAAAATTTTTTTGCGTAGGATATGTATATGCTCAAATATATAAAGCCTAAGTTTTAAATTCACCCTTACTGTCCATGTGAATCAATGTAAATTGATCCCGGGTCCCACGTTACCATGACAACAGTTTGAATAACATGATATGATTGGAATTATTGTTTCTCTGAAAGAGGCATGATACATGGGGTGGTCTTTCAACACTTTCGTGACAAAGATAATGGCCGTCAAACCACAGATATCTCTGTATTCCAGGTGATGGGGCAGCTGGAGAAGGCTCTCGATGCTGTCGTTGTCTTTTGTGGAAGCAAGGCATCGAGTGCAGTGTTTTCTTGTGGTGATTTGAATGTGAAAATCAAGACACTACTGGCTTGCAGAGGTAAGATGTCTGTTTTATGTACATGTATGTAAAGAGTTTACTGGTCATATTGTTGAGAATACATGCATAATATAGTTATAAACTGTCCAATATAAAGCGAGTCGTTGCATATTCTGTATCACATTACAATCTTTGAATGTCAATTGAGACCTCTGTCTTAATTATCGCAAAATTGAAAAATTTTGAACTTTTTCGCAATGTTCAAACTTCAAGGCAGTTCCCATATCTTTGACTACTGGTATATATACTATCCAACTTCTGTACACAAATGGCACTGGTATCTTTAACAATGTCTATTATATTCATGGTTACGATCGTATATTTCTTGTCTTCAGATGAGGCAGACTGCAAAGTTTTGCAGCCGTTCGAGATGCCCCTCACTTCATACAGCCAGGACGATCTATTCACACTTGCCGTGTGGTACTGTACCGTCAAAATACTGTACAGGATGGGAAAACTACAGGCTGTGAAATGTCTATGTCCAGTGATAGGTAGGTTTCTGATGTCAAGTTGGCAACAAAGAACCATTGAAAGTAAAAATTTGAGTTTTCAGCTACCGGTAATTATGTTCTTGTTTACATTTGCCATCACATGTATGGCTTGATGAAAAATTATCTGTTTGAATTTTAAGACCCATTCAGCAGAATTGGTGAACAGCATGTGTCCCTCGTCAGAAATGAAGCAGCCTATTTTGTCTGTATTTCCAAGGTATATCTTTACATTGATTCAATGTTGTATCATAACTGAATAATTTACATATTTATTTTATTTAGAACAAACATCAAGGCTGATTTTGAATTTTCTCTGTACCAGCTCTACCATTCTTGAATACAAGTTTCAGCCTCGTCCACAAAGCCACCATATGTTTATTAATTTTCCTACAGGTTGTAAAATACTGGAATGAGTCTGATATTGATGTTCAAGTCCAAAGTCCCTCTTCCATCTACATGATCGGAGATAGTCATTGCATGCCACCAGCCTGGCAAACAGTACAGTATCAGGTCTGCCTAGATTTTCAATTGTATGTACTCATAGAGGAAAGTGGCTACTAAAATTCGAATGTCATGAAAGAATGCCCAGTTCGATCAAAATCGTTTCCAAAGCTACAAGTAAACAGAATTTTTTCACTTACAAAAACAAGAAATTAGCGGAATTGGAAATAACAATTTTCTGATGCAGAACAAGCCGCACTCCCTGCGCCCAGTCTTGTCCACCGGCACCAAAATCTGGCATCTCCGACCTGAGGGCACCTTTTACACTAAGGCGGACTTCAATCATGGCGTGACCTCCGTTCCAGACGGCGCCAAGGTCATCACCATCTTGGGCGAGATTGACTGTCGGGAGTGTCTGCTTGCCTGTGTGGAGAGGTGTCGATATGATGTGAGTATGGTATTTAATACAATAGCTAATCTCTGTAACAAACCTCTAAAGTGTACTCTATCAGAAACCTAATGCAACAAGTTTTCATCAGAAATTGATGGCAATTCAGAAGAAATTTTAAGCTCTTGATAATATTGGAAGTTACATGTGTTCAGATGGCATTCCCTGGCACTATGTAAATTCTTTGAGGTAAAAACTTATCAGTGTTTCCTTATATTTCACTCCAATGTTCAGTCTCTGGACGAGGCCATAGAGAAGGTTATAGACATCTACATCACTTTGCTGGTGAAGCTAAAGAATCAACACAAGTGGACCATCTTTGTTCACCCAGTACCTCCAGTTCTGGATATCACTCGGTTTGTTGCGTTTTTTCTTGCATGAATAGAATTTGTTAACCTATAGACACAGTAGAACTCCAGCTTGTGGTCACTCAAGGAATATGGTCATAGCTTGTATCATGGCTGAATGTATAGATCCTGAACTCTAACAATATGCATGCTTTCATGGAGTCCTGTAATGTGGCCAGTCCTGATATCAATATGAAATTCCTGGCCTCAGGGCTGACCACAATACTAGAGTTCTACTGTACTACGTGTACCCACATTACTAAACTAATAAATAGATATATATTGATCAGTGTTGTAATTTTGGAAACTGGAAAGAATTTACCTCATAAACTTTCAGGCCTACAGTGCGAATGTTCAACAGTCAGTTAAAGAAGCGTCTAAGTACAGACCGTTCATGTGCTGACATAACGTGGATAGATATCGAGGGAAACCTCCTGACAACGGACGGCAAACAACTTAAACATAAGTACAGTGAGTACAATTTAATAAATGCATTCCTGCTGTTGACTTCTATCATATCTGTTAAGATCGCGTATGATGCTTTATTTTCCAGAGTTTGATGGCACTCACCTACACCCCAGCTACGTGAAACTGTTGGAGAAGTCTCTATCATGATTCACTGGCACAATTGATTGCAGTACTATGTAGTAATAGTAGTACCTAGTTTGTTAACAAAAAGACATTTTACTTGATAGGATAGTTGTAGCAAAATATTATCAAAACTTGAAATTTATTCTTTCAATATTGGAAAGAAATATCTATGGAAGGCCATGGCGTGCAACATTTGAGGAGTGATGAACGAGAAGTCACAAGTAACGCACAGGAAGTGGGAAGATGATGGCATTTTGTCAAATTCCTGAGGAAAATTTTAACCAATATTATGTTCATTTGGAATCACATGACTTTTGTATCCGGGAATAAATGTAGAATTCTGCAAAAAGAATGCTGAATGAATTATTGTCAAACATCCTAGAGAGATTTATGAATACATGATGTATATTATTTCAGTGTGCAGTTAAATTTGAAATATATGATATACTGCATGTATTTAATATTTCCAGACATGTGCCTGGTACTACTAACTTTACGTCCTAGCATTGAGTCTATAGTCCAATTACTGTGTTACCAATTCATTTTCTCCCCATGGATTTACAACTGAAATATACTCATTAAATTTGGTTCAGTTTGTAGCAAGTCACTATTTCGTTTTGGCATGTCAATGAAACAAAACCTCGAAAAATGTGAAAGCAGCCTTTTATGACCCTTTACAAAACAACTGTGGCGGACAAATGCACTTTGACACTACACATACTATTGTGCTATAAATATAAATATTGTATCCAAACATTATCAATATAAGTACATCAATATAAATATATAAAATGCTTTATCACAGATTTCAAAATGTTAGTTCAGTGTAGCATACTGACATAGTCTTGAGCAACAGGTGGAATGGGAAGCTGTTTCACTTTTCGATGTATATCAACTTGGAGAGCCTCCCGAATTTGGAGTCTACACAGTCCAGCAAGTTCACGTGGCTTTGAAGATGTGCGGTTTAACAGCCCACTGTTGATCACGTGTTCTTTTGTCTTGGGGTCGACTTTAATGCCCCTTGCTTGAGAAGGGGTTAGTGTAAGACCAAGTGTGAATACCTGTTTGATAAGTCGTACGCTGTCCATGCTATGTGCTTGAGATAGGACCTTGACTAGTTCCAGTAGTTCAGGTTCACATCCTCTACTGGACGGAATGCCTTGCAAGAGGATAGCTATAAAATCTCTTATGCATGGGATCAGCCTATAGGTTCCGATTTGTTGGTGAAGTAATACAAGTGCTTTTAGAGTAACTTCCGCTCCGTGCTGAAGTAGTAGCGAGAGGCAGTCGGCACTGAATATTCCGACGTCTAGCATGCCTTCCAGCGGTGTGAAGCCCTCCACACTACCAGGAATGTTTACAGGTGTCCCTTGCTCCAAGAGGAGCTCCACACATCGGACGTGACTTCTCATGGAGGCAGCCGTTAGTGCCTGTGGAACAGACGTCTCGCCCCAGAGCTGAACCTCAGCTCCGTACTCGAGGAGAAGGGAGACAATCTCATCGTAGCCCTGGAGAGCTGCGTACTGCAGTGGCAGGGCCCCCCACTTATTGGTCTGGTTGCACCTGGCACCGCTCTCAAGTAGAGTCGCCACGCAATCAACAAAGTTATAGCAGGCAGCTTTGTAAAGGGCCGTGTTGCCCCAACAGTCCGTTTTGTTGACATCTGCCCCAAACTGCAGTAGGAGCTGCACGCAGTCAGTGTGTCCCCCAGCTGCAGCGAGAATTAGTGGCGTGGTGTGCCCGTGGTTGACTGAACTCACCAGATTTGGCACGACGCCAAAATGCAAGAGGATGTGGACTAGGTCAACGTTTCCGAGCTCGCAGGCTAGATGCAAAGGCGTGAGGCCCCACTCATTCTGTTCGCAGAGTGCAGTGCAGAGCTTTTTATTCTTGAAAGAGGAAGGGGTCATGTCCATGTGCTTGCATAGGCACGGTGAGCGAGTCTTTTCACTGCCTGTGCGCTGTGTGTAAGACGCTGGACTTGAGTGTCGTTTCTCCATATAGAGCTGATCCGTTATGAGATTTCGTGTGAACTCTGATACTCTTCGTGTCTTTGGACTTACACATCCCGTCGTAGAACTCGTGTTGCCCATGTTACCACCTGAAAAATAAAGATTAATCAAATCAATCAATGGTATGTGGTAATTCAGTAATATCAGATTATCATGGAAACGAACATAGGTTTGCCCAACTTAATTTATGAAGTTACGCGGACTCAATAATGCCACCATCCCATTGTATGTGAATAATTTAAGTGGATTGAAAAATCGTGCCTGAGTCCTAGAGACTCCATGACGAGTCACTGTGAACACAAAATTTTCTTAATATAAAACTTTATTCATGGTAAATACACTCACCTTCTTACAAATAAACAACGTGTCGTGTGCGATGCACAATATTCTACAATGTATATTATCTGGATAAACCATGTAAACAGGTTGTGTGAATCGAGAATGCGCGAGAATGCCAGTTTCACGTTACTTGTCATTGACAATCTATATATACTGGCAGTGATCTATGGTCAGCCTAAACCCCATTCGTGTAGTAAGCAATTAATCTCCATGGTAACGTAATGCAACCAATGACGAGTTTTACCTTGCCACCTGTGCAAGCACGAGGCCATCACATTCCATTCACGATACTTTCATGGAATTGATGCAGCGAGCATTATGTCAATTAACGGATACATGTGGGGCTGTTACGTCATAGAATTGATATAATCATGTTGTTACTATATGCGCCACAACCTCACCCTAAATCATATATAGCTATAAACCTATGGTTATTTCACTTAATATATGCATAGTTCTTTCCTTGAAATGGTCTTGTCGATAGAGCACCCATTTTCACATGGAAATATTGTATTTATAATGAATATAATTTTGGCCGTTAGCATGAAGGAGTGCTGTAATATAAATTATACTAGGAAAAAATTAACGCGCTTACGGAGTACCAACTATGATAATATGTATAGTACCTCAATTTGAGCTCATTATATGCCAATATATATATCCATCCAAAATTGCCCTCGTTTTATAGATGATGAAAACAGGAAATGTCAGGATGTACATATAAACACGACTCCAGTGTTTTAAAGATCCTGAGTTCTGATTCTATGTTTTATTATAGATATTATACATATGACCATAATACGGCGGCGTATGCTCGATTTATTTGCTAGATATAGTGCCTATAGTCAGATTGATGTGGAACGAAAAACAGTAGCGGATTTAGAGGGGGGGTTACTGGGGTCAAGACCCCCCCCCCCCCTTTTCGGAAAAAAAATACATATATCAGAGTTTCCATAGGCGGATTCACGCCTCCTGCCCGAAAAAATTATGTCGAAATATCATGTTTGAGAACAGGTTGATCATAGTGAGTTTGTTTGAAATGTATATTCAGGAGAGACAAGTAAGCTACCACAGAACATAAAAAGGGTTCTGGCTTCTGGGGCCCTTCAGCCGGCATTACATAGTAATCAATGAATTTTTAAGTGCAATTTATATCTAGGAAAGGCCAATAAATTAATGCAGAATATAAAAAAGGCTCGGACTTCCTGGGCCCTCCAGCCTTAATTCAGAATATATTAGGCCCTTCAGCGGGCCCCAGACGCCGGCCCAAATGTGCAGCTTCCCTACCTTCAACATTATTTTTACAAACTTTTCAGAACATAGTCATCAATGGATTGCAAATAATGAAGTACAATTGATATTGAGGAAAGGCCACTAAATTAGTTCTGAACATAAAAATGGCTCTGACTTCTTGGGCCCTTCAGCGGGCCCCAGATCCCCTGCCCAAATGTGCAGCTCCTCTCCTACATTTTTTTTCACAAATTTGTCAGAACATGGATATCAATCATTTTTAAGTTCAATTTATTTCCAGGACAGGCCACAAAATTAATTCCGAACATAAAATGGCTCTGACTTCTGGGGACCTTCAGCGGGCCCCAGACCCCTGGCCCGAATTTGCAGCTTTCCTTCTACATTTGTACAAACTTTTCAGAACATGGTCATCGATGAATTTTCAATCCAATTTATTCCCCGGAAAGGCCTCAAAATTAATTCAGAACATAAAAAAGGTTCTGACTTCTGGGCCCTTCAGCAGGTCCCAGACCCTCAGCTGAGACGGGCTCGATTCGTTTCTAATTTTGACATCAAATATGAAAGTATGGCGATCATTGGGTATTCAGGTAGAATTCATACCCAGGAGATGCCATCAACTTATCACAGAACATGGAAAAGATTATTGTTTCTAGGTCTCTTGAACGGTGACAGACCCCCGGCTCGCTTCACTCTATAATTTTGTTATATACCGTTGAATACCAGGGGTATGAAGTGGGAATTATACCCAGGAGATGCCAGGAAGCTACCACAGGACATAAAAAGGATTTGGTTTCTGGGGCCCTTGAGCGGGCCCCAGACCTCACGCCGTATAATGTTGGACCCCCTCTTTTCAAATTCCTGGATCCGCCCCTGGAAAAAGGACATCTCCCTTCTGGCTATATAAAAAAAACACCAAAATTACATACCATGTTCTTCAGAGAGGATCAAACAAATATTAGAAATTATGACAATAAGCCAATTGATCTGACCATGCATAGAGGCGTGGGCCCCACGTACGCCTATCGTCAGTGGCGGACGTAGGTCTTCACTGAGGTGAGTGGGCCCTCGACAAAGTACGTCTTTCGGGAATACCTGCTGAGGACCGCAGGTTTCGGACCTGCGGTCCTCAGCAGGTATCCCCGAAAGACGTACTCTGTCTAAGTGGGCCCTACCCATTGTATCGTATTAACTCTGTATTCCAATCTGCCAAAGCCCTCGTATTATATAATTAAAGATGAAAGATATAGAACTCACCTCAATAAACGCCTACCAACCAAATTCCCAGTACCAATATGTGCTAATTCACGCTAATACAAATCCGATTCACAGAAATTGTCCGCCACTGTCTGGTTTCTGCTGATCTCAGTCTTGACGAGTATCACAAAAATAGCATCTACTCATTCATAACTCCTGTAGCACGTGGTATTTGGTTCCCTTTTACGAACACCGCATAAAACCCAGAAAGGATAAGAAAACAGTGTGAAATTTTATTCCCGTTTTCTGACATATTAAATGCTCTTCGACCTTTATCAAGCTCATACAATTATAATAGCAATTTTGTAATGCCATTATGCATATATCACTGTTAACTGTTTCAAGGTACTGATAAAAATATCGGTAAAATAATCATAATCCTACCGGTAACAATCGGGGGTACGTGTTGCCTTGTTTATACCACGTGACAAACATTACCTTATTTGGAGCTATTGTCGTAAGGTTCCCGGAACTCTAACTTCCATATAAGGAAGTAACTTCCAAATAAGGTAGTCGCGCCCACACTTCATATTAACTGAATGAGGTAGATTTTTGTCTAGATTACACGCCCATTTGGGTCGCATGTCTGTAATATTTGTGTATTTGGACATCGTTATAGTACATTTAGCAGTCGAAATCGGATTGCTGGTATAGTGTTGTAGACTTAATTATATATGATAAGATTTTTTCCATCTGTTTTTTTTGTGTGTGTGTGTGAGATATATTGTGGAAATGTGAACGTGGAAGCCAGAAAAGACAAGGTCACACTCAATTGAAATACCATATTTATTCATAAAGAGAACACTGTTTATCTCATCACAGTATTTTTCTTCACATTTTAAATGCACATTGAATCAACTGATTAAATGAGCAAACATGTCTTTGCCTATAACTTTCTGAATATATGTATTTTTTTCCTAAGAAAGAATTTAAAGGGAATGCATGTTTTTCAAAAGACCGGTTTTCAACTTTTCATATTTACACTTTAAGCTGGATACATTAACAATTTACTGCAACATACAATTTATATAATGGTGCATGATTTGTACAACACATTGCATCTCGAGATTCATCATTACATATCGGGAATAACTTAATATGTTTAGATATAATATACACGGATGAGAGACCAACACATTACAGAACCAGTTATTAGTGTCTAACAAAGCATACATGTATACAACCTTTTACTGACAATTTTTATTGGGTAAATATTTTTTTTTATGGCACAGACAATAATTTTTTCTCATTGTCAGACAAAGAAATTTTCATCATGATCTATTGGAAGCACAATGGTTTTCAGGAGCTGTGTTTTTCACACAAAAAAATAAAACTGTGCACTGTGCAACAAAAATAAATCTGACCCAAGCACACACGCAATTTCCCGAATAAATATACAATCATACACCATTTTATATCTTTGTATTTGATACAACATTAAAATATGGTAGTCGCTTGCAAGCTCACAACTATTGCGCTGATGCGAAAATAAAGGCACGAAGAGAGATTTATGTCAGTTTTGAGTAGCTTGGAGGCGAAAACTGACGACGTAGATACTTCAAAATGTACAATGGAATACAGCTGACAGATGTGATCACGCAAACTTTCCAGATAAAATCCCACGTCTTGAGGAATTCTGTGTCTGTAATACAGAAGAATCAACGTTATTTATCTGTGTTGGATGGAGGATATTATATTTGATCTGTGAAATTAGTGTCACACAAAATTTTAGAACCTCAGCCGATGTACTTCAAGCGACTGAATCAGAGTTGACACTAATTGAAATCTACTGATATTTTATGTGCGAATAGTTTGTGCTTCCATTTGAAAGAAATATCGATCATTCCAGGAAGTACATTTTTCAATATGGCTGCATGTTCTTCGAAATTAACATGCCTTACCAAAGAAGTTTCGGAAGAGGGCAAGGGACGCTACGTAGAGACCGAAGCTGAGAAGTTCGCAAAGGGCCATGATGTAATGCCACGTGCGTATCGTCAAGGCAACCATGAGAAGTTCCGTCAGGATAAGGGAGGTGAACGTGATCGCCACGATGTGGATAAAGTCAGCTTCGAACAGCAGGAAAGCTCCGTACATTATCACACCTCCTGCGAAGTACAAAATACGGCAGGAATTAAGTTATGTGTACCAGTTGTACAGCTCTAAGTTGTTTAGTAATGTACATGCACAAAGGTTAAACGTAAAACCAAAGAGATTTGTATTAATTAGCAGTAGATTTTTACCTTGGAATATGCTAATGAGCACCCACATGAAGAAAGTCTTGTAGTTTAAAGACCTTCCCTGATAAAACAGAACAACCATCATTTCAGTCGCATTTTTTCAAACAAGGTCATACTAGTATACAATCATGCATAGGCCCATATAATTATGAAGCTTGGATAAAACTGATTCAAGTGAAGTGACTTTTTTTACCTCAGGTTATACATACCTTTGTCAGATCTTTGTACAGTTCTGGGTATGTCATGGCGATAACCGATGATACGTCTTTATCCAGAACCAATGAGAATACTGGGAACATCGTGAATACTGTCGAGTACCTGACGAATATATCGTTAATCATGAATATTCATGTGATTGATGCACAAAGGTGCATACTGATATTACTAGATTATTTTTTGGATTGAGTCTCAAAAGTTATGATGCACAATCCATATATCTTCAATAGAGGATTTATACTGGGTACATTATATTTCTTAGATTTTTTCTTTTTGGAAAATACCAGTTATACCTACCCCACAGTGAGGAAGCTAGGGAAGAGCGACACAGAGGCAAAGTAAAACACTGCAGAGAACACGGCTTGCATCGTGGTGATGATGAGGCCCCGGTGGATGACAAACTGACTGAGGGAGGCGGACCGCTTGTAGCTAGTAAAGGAAATATATTCATTGCATACTAACCTCTATAATAAACAGTGATATTGAACATCACCTTCACCACTATGATAAACGCTATCATATGGAGACGGAAGAGTATGAATATCATCAAGATGAAGTTATATGAGGTACAGTTAATCAAGTTTATACAGAGCCATCCTCATGAAACAAAGTTCACTGAGCTGAACATATTAGTTGTCACCACATCAATACATGTATTGATACATCACTGACCTGTTTCTGCCGTGAACTAGGAGCAATCTTGTCAGGAAGCTGAACTGTGTGACTGAGAAATCGGCGGCAAGTGAGGCTTGTTTCCCTTCCTGCATGGGAAAATGCAGAAATTATTTATTCCAAACCCTCAAACATGTATCTCCCAACTACTCAATAGCTTTTTCAACTTGTTCAAATCGCTAAAAAGTATAATTTTTTGTTTTCAAGTTACAAACCTTGCCAACAATTCCAACACCAACATCGGCCATCTGTATCATACTAACATCATTGCCGCCATCGCCTACAGGGTATGGAAATAGTGTTGATCAAATTATTGAACAGTGCATGGAGAACCTTGGTACATGTAACTGATGTGGTACATATATCATTGACTTTCTTGAGCATGACTGAATACTGTATGTATTAATATGTACATAGATATATATATAAGTATACATTTTCTTCAAGTACTGGTACAATATAACGTCATAGAGTCACACAGTACCTATTGCACATGTCCTTTTGTTCGTATGAGTTTTGAGGAGTTTCACAATTTCCGCCTTTTGAGTGGGTGAGCATCGACACACGATTACCGCAGGACACTGGATGGCCAGCTCCATCAGCTCATGCTCGTAAAACTCCAGGCAAACCTGGCAACACAATACAGAATTCAACTGTTACCCCTGAATTTTTTCAAACAGATTTCTCCGCCTCCCTCACATGCTTTCCTCTGTTATAGCCCATGTTTATTACCGGAATTACAAGCTAGCATATTTCCAGGTATTCAAGTGTTCATTATAGAGATATTGTATCATCCATATTCTTAGTTCAATATGCTGTATGTGACACAAGCGATCATACCTCGAGGGACTCTCCTGTGATGATGAGTGCGCACTCGGACTTTCGTCGGAAGGCGTTGAGCTCGAGATGAGCCTCAGAACGGTTTGACACGGGTCGGAAGACTTGGATATCTTGTGTGCGAGATACGAGGCGGGAACTTTTGGCGATACAAGTCGCCGTCTCCAGTTTGTCCCCCGTCAACATCCAGATCTATTAAATGGTACAAATTATTTGTTGAATTGAATATATCACCTCATTATGGTGTGCCAAGCTTAATTACACAGCTACTAATCATGTTTATCGATTTATAGCACATCGGATATGATGACAATATGATTTGTAACAGTGTCTTGCGAATGCAGACCTGTTCTAAAACACCCACCTTGATGCCAGCATTACGTAGCAACTCCAGGGATGGCCGAACGTTTTCCTGGAGTTTATCTTCGACTCCCGTCAGACAGAGAAGCTCCATATCCCGCTCCAAGCTCTCCACAACAGCCGCGACTTTCGCCCCTCGCTCCTGGATGCTCATCTTCGCCTGGTGGTAGCGGTTCTGGAGTCGGCAAAATATTAGGTTATAAACTGGATTGGAGGCAGAGAGTTTCAATCTTAATAAGTTCGAAGGTTATATTACCCATTACTCAAAGTGTTTATGTTAGAGGTATAAGTGTGCTAATAAATATTGAAACTGTGTATGCATGTACCTCAAAGTCACTGTATTGATCCTCCGTCAGAGCTTTCTTGGCGACAACAAGAGTGCGGAGACCTTCCCTGGCCATGTTACCACACTGTAAAGGGGAGTGTCAGGATTTACTTGATAAGTAATAATACCAATGTTTCCAGGTAGCTGTATATTCTGATATTGATAATTAGGTTCAAAGCGAACATTCTTCTTTCAGAGATAGATGAATTCTCCTTGGTTTTAGCTGGAAGATGGTTTTACCTCTTCCTCAAGCCAGTCATTGTACTGGACGATGGTCTGCATCACAACATCTGCCCCTTTCATGTAAAAGATTATTTCACCAGTGTCCTGTTCCTGCAAACAGGTAATATTTGTACATCAAATGTTTGTTTCATCATCCGTGGTGGGGACACTTCAACTTTCATACTATGAATGCTGTCGAATACTTATACTATGCTTATACATGTACTATGAATGCTAAACATTTGCTGACGAAGACCTCTACGGAGGTAAAAAGCAGCAATGGCTCCTAATTATTGGATTTGGTGAAGGTAATTTTTCATTTTACCACATGTATCCAACTTTTATATTGTTGATTCGATACAGACCCTGACAATAATGCCCATGCGTTTGGTCTCGGAAGTGAAAGGAAAGATCTGCAAGATCTGGTAGCGCATGAGTCGGAGATGTGGTGTCTGTAGTGTCATCGATGTCAGGTCACGTTTCACCAACGTCAGACCGACGCTTTCCGTCCATGTCACCAAGGCAACCTGAGGGGAGATTTAGTGATTTAAAATTCAGTAATGCCATAATTCATCACACACTGAATGGAATACAGTAAGATAAGACCCCTTCAAACTAAGAATTTCCTGTCTATAAAGAACTTCTTGTATTCCCCAAGATCAATTCAGCATGTGAATGAACCTGTGAAATGAGACTTTCTGTCCTATAAGACCTCATTTTCTCTGCAGGGACGACTGTAAGTGACACTCAATCGTTATGTACTCAACAGTTCCCCAATCATAACTGTATACCTCGCTAGACCTACTGAGTACGTTTATTATAGCAGATGGTATGACAACTAGACGTAAAGGCCTAGAGGCCTTGGGGCATTTCGATACACAACACAATCACAGGTGAACCGACTCAGCAAAAAAAAAAAATTGGCCCAGGACCAAGTTCATCCAACATACCCCTAAGGCATGTTTGTCTAGTGTCACGAGTCCGAAAATAACGTCCGTTTCCCTCTACGACGCACCGTTTCCGAGATATGGCCGAAAATGAAAAACGCCGCCTCAGCAAAAAAAAATTTGTCCCAGGGCCAAGTTCACCCAACATTGCCCTAAGGCATGTTTGTCTGGTGTCACGAGTCCGAAAATAACGTCCGTTTCGCTCTACGACACACCGTTTCCGAGATATGGCCGAAAATGAAAAATGCCGCCTCAGCAAAAAAAATTGTCCCAGGGCCAAGTTCACCCAACATACCCCTAAGGCATGTTTGTCTAGTGTCACGAGTCTGAAAATAACCTTCGTTTCGGTCTACGACGCACCGTTTCCGAGATAGGGCCGAAAATGAAAAACGTTGACTCAGCAAAAAAAAATTTGGCCCAGGGCCAAGTTCACCCAACATACCCATAAGACATGTTTGTCTAGTGTCACGAGTCCGAAAATAACCTCCGTTTCGCTCTACGACGCACCGTTTATGACCGCAGATATGGCCGAAAATGAAAAACGCTGACTCAGCAAAAAAAAATTTGGCCCAGGGCCAAGTTCAC
Source organism: Terebella lapidaria (assembly GCA_949152475.1). Taxonomy (NCBI): domain Eukaryota; kingdom Metazoa; phylum Annelida; class Polychaeta; order Terebellida; family Terebellidae; genus Terebella; species Terebella lapidaria. The sequence goes on along the minus strand of OX424564.1, from coordinate 32,527,008 downwards.
CCAACATTCCACTAAGACAAGTTTGTCTAGTGTGACGAGTCCGAAAATAACCTCCGTTTCGCTCTACGACGCACCGTTTCCGAGATATGGCCGAAAATGAAAAACGTCGACTCAGCAAAAAAAAATTTGGCCCAGGGCCAAGTTCACCCAACATACCCCTAAGACAAGTTTGTCTAGTGTGACGAGTCCGAAAATAACCTCCGTTTCACTCTACGACGCACCGTTTCCGAGATATGGCCGAAAATGAAAAACGCCGACTCAGCAAAAAAAAATTTGGCCCAGGGCCAAGTTCAACCAACATACCCCCAAGACATGTTTGTCTAGTGTCACGAGTCCGAAAATAACGTCCATTTCACTCTGTGATGCACCGTTTCTGAGATATGCAATGAGCCTCAAGGATGACTCACCAAAATTGTTTTCGGCCCGTGGGTCAAAGGTCGTTTGAGGGATTGACCCCATAATCAATAGGGTTCCTCTGTGACACTATATCAACATATATGTCAAGTTTCAGAATGGTAGCACAAGTACTTTTTGAGTTATCATCCGGAAACCATTTGACACAAAATTCATCCTCACCGACTAACCGGACCTCGGAGCCGGCTCCAAAACAATAGGGTTCATCTATGTAATATATGTGATAACTGGTGAAAAATTCTCGAAGATTCGTCAAGGCGTTCTTGAGTTATCATCCGGAAACCAAAAAGTGAAAAAAAAAAAAAAAAAAAAAAAAAAAGAAAAAAAAAAAAAAACCATAAGGACATTTCGTGCCGAAATGCCCTAATAAATATGTCTTCAATATGACTGGGCTGCCGAAAAACTGTCTATCATAAAGATAAAGGATGACCAAAGATATAGGGTCCCTACAGCTCACCTCGTCAGGGCTTGAGGCTTGGTACGTCACAGTTCCCGGCTGTGGCATCTCCAGCTCTTGCTCCTCCAAGTCATCTCCATCGTCCGCGGCCTGCTCTTGGACCGGGGTCACATTGTGGCAGAGGGCCAGCGCCTTGACTGCCTACAGATGGATGGATTTACAATTTAAATGTTACAGCCATCAAGATTTAGCTATCTAGAGATGGAACCTTTTTTTTTCTCTCTCTCACCAAATTCGGGAATTCTAGCAATGCATAAAGTCTGTGATACAATTTTAGCAATGCATACAATTTAGTTCCTCATGGTACTAACCTGCTGTAACCGCGTGACGACCGTGCGTCGGACTTTCGGAGTGGAACTTCTAGTTGCTGGGTACGCAGCGCTCGCCGTGCTATCTTGGTCTGGTGCTGGGGCATAGGCACTTCTCAAGTTGCTGACAATCTATATGGATAAAAGTTTTACTATTTAATGTCTTTAAGTTACCGGCACCACAAGATAAAAGCCAATTAATACAGAGACCTGAGCAGTGGAGGATACCTCAATATATTATGAGTAAGGGGCAGTCACTATTCCATTGACATAGAACAGAGATGGACTGCTAACTCGTACTCAGTGACCTTGAGCTTGCGTTCAGAGGAAGAGGGTACTTTATCCGGTTTGGTGTTTTCATGGAAAACTGAATTGTCAAAATGCATCAAATATTGTACGTGACGTCATCACTCAGAGGATCGGCAAGATTGAACAATGGCAATACGACGTTATAGGTTGACAACGGAAGTGTAACTACCCTCTTCCTCTGACCTTTTGTGACCTCAAGCTCAATAACTACAAACAGAGAGAGTGCTATCAGAGTTGGCAGTCCATCTCTGTTCTATGTCTATGCACTATACTAACCTCATCCATTGTATCCGATCCATATGAAACAGTGCCCAAGTGCAGCCTCTTGAACACCTGATTGAAAGAAACAAAGTACTCTTCCCTCACTAATAATATACCTCTTTAGCTGTATACATACCTGTATTCGAAACACTTGCTCCTAACTATTGGAACAAAATTTACCAACACACATGACGATAACTCAGCAAGGATAAATTATCCACATTAAAAACTTTTCTCACAAGTATACTCCTATTCAAGTGTCACTACCATTTCATTCTGTGTGAGTGTGCCAGTTTTATCCGAGAGCAAATACTGGATCCTGCCGAGTTCCTCGGGAATCGTGGTGCTTCTCGCCACCGTCTCTGGAATGTTCTTGTCCACCATGATCATGAATGAGTACCACACCTTGCCCATGTCCAGGTTCACTCGCAGACTGTACGGGAGTCAACATATTCCCTTTTTGTCTATATTATTGTCTTTATTATTGGTGATTGAAAGTTCAAGATAGTATGACTATACATTATTTGGCGGATATATGGAAACACATGACAATTGGCAGACTTGTCGTCTTGAGTGCATGTAATGTTAATTAAATCTGAATCTCTTGAATATTCAAAGAATTTGTGTAGAAGATTTGAAAGGATTTTTTCTGAGAGAACTTCACAAATTAAAATAGCTCCATAATGATGAAGTATCACTTGAAATATGCTAGTTACCTGATTGGAATGATTGCTGAGAACAGAACAATGAATCGAAACATGTACTGGTACCATGCTCCACCAAAACCCTGTAAAAACAGAATTCCTAAAATCGTACTGTTACCAACTATTATGTAAAATCCCAATCCTGTAAATGGAACAAACATAGAAGGCAAACATTTTTTGTTTCAGTTCAAGCAAGATTAACAACTCAACGTGGTATTATTGTCATCTGAAATCTCACCTTCAAAATCATCATGATCAGAGCAAGGACGGCTACCATCAGAAACAGAAGCTTGGTCAGGTTGTTTATTTCATAGTCCAGCTTGCCAACCTGTTGTAAGAAAATAGACATTTCAGCCTATTGTGTCGAACACTTATTACATACACACCTTCAAAATGAACACCCAAACGTTTATAGTGAAGGATTGCAAAAAATAAGCATGCAAATATAGGTAAAATTTGCCAGTCTCAAATCATGCAAATTGGTGAGGAATTTTCCCTGAAAAAGCAAACGAAGAGTTCGCAAATTTCTCTGAACAGTCCAGCTAAAGTACCTTGAGTGCGGGTTTGGAGGTGTTCATGGTGGCCCGAGTTTCCACCCCGGTGTAGATGACCAGTCCCAAGGCGGTCCCAGAGGCGACGACCGTGTTCGCCCACAGTGTGTTCTCAATGGAGAGGGAGTCCTCAGTCGCAGAATCGTCGGTCTGTACCAGAGTGAAAGATAAATGTTTCCGGACTCGAGCTTTATCACAACGCATGATAAGTACCGTAGACACTGTGTCCATTTAGTTTATTTGTCAGTTACTTTTGTCGAAGAAATAATGTGTTGTGAGACTCTCATTCCTAATCAACAAGTGTATTACAGACGGAAATTTCAGTTCAATCAGAATGAAATCGGCACTTGATCCGATTATCTAGATCTCATTGGTTGCCATAGTTACCCACCGTGGTGAAGGTACCGATAAAGCTGTGGATATCTTTCTGCGGCTTCTCTGCGTAGACCTGGCACTCCATGTTGAATAACTCCTGTTTAGATAAGATAGCGCATACCATGATAATATCTAAAGTTGCAAATATTAGTGTACTCAATATTATAATCCTATGAAAAGGATTGCAAGTAGCAACCTATGTGCATACCTTTGCAATCTATCAGTCATTAATCATATGTTTAATTGACTCTCTTGACTATATATTCAAATCCATTCGAAGCTATTATTTAGATTATATCTATTTATTTATATATAATTATAATAATTATAATCTTTTCATCTCTGTATCCACATATAATTCCCTGAGCTTCCACACCATAATTTCCCATACCATATCAGAGCCTAGCCGCTGTGTCGGTTGTATGGCAAGACGGAGTTTCCAGTCTGTCTCCCCATCTAACTGATCAGTTCTAATAAAACAGGAGCCGTTTTTCTCAGTTGTCCGCACAAAAACCATATCAGCCGGCACACGCTGATTCTGAAAGAAACATAGTAGATTGCAATAATTCTTCATTCTAAACACTACCGGTATGCAGTATTCAACAGTGTACATTTGTACGATAAAATATCGGTTTTGGTATTCCATTTAAAATTGATATAGGTATACATTTAAATCAATACATTCCTACTTGTAAGACAACAAAATCTGACCAACCTACTGGGAATGTGCATTGGTTCAAGTCCTATTTTCTAAACAGTAATCAAGGCCAACATAACCTAAATACTTCCAGTAGTTCAAAAATGTTTTTAATGCTATTTCACCCAAGGTGCTCATCATAGAGGAAAGCGTGGACATAGATCACCTTTTCCACGATGATGAGGTCCCCCACTTTAATGTGTGAGCTCGGGATTTTCACCGGACCGGACGACGTCAGTTTACGGTACTTTGTCGAGTTGACTTCCTTGTCTCTTCGGAATCTACGAATGTCATCCACAGCTTCTCTGATCATGGTGACCGCTATCACAAAACCCTGCAGACCACAGAGAGAAAATAAACATTGAGGTAACTAATCGAGCAGATTTCTGATCAAGTAATTACTCAGTGTACAATTGTATATACCCTTAATGCAACCAGGAAACGAGAACTTTTCTTTATTATTATTATTTTAAAATACTCTAAACAAATAACAATAATATTGTGTGGATATTTCAGCAAATATCCTTTCACCCAGCACATAAAAGTTAGTTCTTTGGAGGCAACATTACCAGTGGAGTCCAGTATGTGTACAGGTAGTTGACTCGAACTGCAGGAATAAACTGCGACACGGCCAGACACAGGAAGAAAAAATTCAGGAAAAACTTGAACTGTTCATATAGCACCTGAAAAAGAAACAGAAATTACACCATCACTGCAACTTATGAAATCAAATTTACTGTAAACCTCATTACAGTATATGGCTTGGAAATTGCGCTCAGGAGACGGAAATGTTATCGACTGTTCAAGCCTGTGTTTTTGCTATGAATTGAGGAATAGGCCTACACTGAATTGGTGTGTCAATCAAAACCTCAAAAACCTTGAATATTATACCAAAAATTGCAGAGTATACAGCAGTCAGAAAATTCACAATGAGACATCTTTTTCAAAATATTTACAACCTGAACTGCTTATACTGCAGAGGACGCTTGCTCCCAAAAAATTTGACTCTAAAATTTTTTTCCGATTTATATAATAGTTTGAATGCATTGAAGACACACAAGCGGCGAAAAGCTTACCAGAGGTATGAATGACCAGACGCTGTATTTCTGGTTGCGTACAACATTTGCAGGGTATGACTGGTTGCCAGGCGATGAACGACCAATGAACACTGTTCTTGGTTTGTACTCTTTCTTTCGCTGGCATTTTCCAGCACATGAATCACAGCTTCTGGACGGGATACAAAATAAATGTTGGCGTGTCACATAAGTCACTTTTGAAAATAATTTTAGCTAATGAACGTTATATGGTTTAGCAGCAGGTACATGCTACATATTGTCATTTTGTCAGATAACACAAAATTCTGAAACAAAGAAGATTAAACTTGCTAACATTTCAACATCATGCCACAAATTTGTTTGAAAGTTGCATTATAATTATTTGTTTCTGACACAATCAAATAACAGTGAATTTATTCTTTGCGGCCAGTATTGAATTACAAAAGCCAATAAAAGTTGTGCTAGTTGTAAACATTATTCAGAAAACTTCTGTTTGGCCAATAATAAGGTTTTGCAGAGTATGTCGGGAATGACGTAAAAAGACTCGGACAAATTGGTTCGGAGATAGGTTAATTCACCCTAAAATCAATGCCATTGCATGTGCATAAACTGCTTAGACCTAACACCCACCTTGCACACGCATCTTTCCAGCCATCACAGAGATAGTAGCAGAGGCCCTTTGATCTTGGACGTCGTGAGCCCCGTGGCCGCATCAGGTATTCATTCTCGTCCGCCTCGAAACCTTCGTCGTTCATCATGAGAGGCATCTCATCCATTCCCTGCCCCTCGGTGGAGCTACCCCTGGGGGTATTGGTATGTTTATATATGTCATATCGAGTTGCATAGGTTATTGCAAAATCAATGAACATGACTGTATAAATATGGGAGTGTTTTATACATGAAGAGGATTCACAAACATACAAAACACATCAATTTTCAAACCAAATTTTTTCTATCATTTATATAAATGGAACATACATTGAATGAAGAATATAGAATACAGCTCGAATTTGTTCATACTTGATCACAATGATACACAAAACATTTTTCATCACTTGTAGACATATCTATTACCAAAACCATGGTGGTAAGATTCTAGATTCTCAAAATACGAATAGTTAGGACAAGGGGAAATCTCCACAGATCTATATGTGATCTACAAAAAATTGCTGAAAAAATTGAATCAACACGAAAATCACATTTTTGCTCACGTGATTTATATAATACATATGATTATGAATCTGATGTGATAAAATTGTTACTAAAGCAAACTTACTTACCGGTACCTAGCACATATTGATTGAATTGAATCAATCAACATGATCAAATGTCACATAAAAACTAGGGATAATACAAGTACAAAATTTTGTGACAGCTACTGAAATATATCTAAATATTTCTGTGACTGGAAATTGTTTCAGGCACTATTTTGTGGTGTTTTTCTCTTCGGGAAAATGCAAGATCATTGGAATTTTGGACGAGAATCAAGGAATGTGAAAATCGAAGTTGAGTGTTCTACTTCTAATCTATACACACAATCTACTAGTTTCTCATCAAGTATTGCCATGAAGAGATTAACTGGATCACTGCATCTGTGACCATGACCGGTTACTCGTGTACTTGTATATACCCTAGTGGATACATTGATCTGCTTATTAGTATGATTTGACTGCTCAGTGCTCACCACACAAAAAAAAATTAAAAGTAATTGATGTAAAATATTATTCCTTGATATATGAAATATTATTTCTTGACAATTATAATCAATTAAGCAACTACAGCACATTTAAGTATTTAAGCACAGCAAATGCAAAAACCTGCAGCAATATTATAAACAGCACAATCTCGTCATACAAGTAAGTACATGACATTGTACCAGTACACAATCAAAATTTAACTAAGAATAAAGTAAGTGAGTAACTTGAACTAATAATCACATACATTTCTAGTAATTGTACGATGTCTTCTAAACGCTGGTACACTGGTACGCTGGAAGCATTGTAAAGCGTTTGCACTCAACAATACTGGTACTGCTTATTATTTTCGTGTATGTGTCAAGAAGCCTCACAATGCTCGTACCAGCGTACCAGTGTACCAGCATTTAGAAGACAATTTTAAATGTAGACAAATTTGACTGTACAAACATCCTACAAGTATGTGCACATATTTAGAACTATATCCTACATGTGACATCATGAAAATATTTACAGAATCCGATACTACCTTCTTGCGTCTGCACTGTATCGGACCCGCATAGCATGCACCATTCTCCTGGGGTCTACAAAAAGTTCATGAATCTTGCGAGTCAGACTTGTCCGAAGTCAGAAAATGATTGGGTTCAACAAATATGGTACTAGTATATGTACATCAGTTTCAACAGAACCATTTGACACTCGTTGCTGTAGATGGAAGCTCCGCTAGGTACATGAGAAATGTGGATCACTTATAAAACAATAGACTATGTAACAGTATGGTGATTTATCAAGTGAAAATTAATTAACCATTGCCACAAAAATGTAAATTCAGGTGTACCGAAGGCTACCATGAAAGAAAGGTAATCATTTTTTTACAAAATGTGCAACCGCAGGATGTTGCTGTGTGTTTTTATTTGGGATATCACGAAATCTGTGGATACATATAAAACACCTGTTGATTAGTGTACAGCATGTGGGTATCACATGTGATCTTGCAGTGAAAATAGGGCATTCCAGCAATCCAGCATTCAGGTACATCTGATGTAGATCTCCATGTTCTAATACACACCAAGATTCAGTGGTCCAATGTTGTATCTTAATTCGGCCACCCATGATCATCAATTCTAACCCCATCCCATCACCTGCACTACAGTGACATGAGCATGCTCATTGCTGGCTTTTCTGTAGGGTCCGCACAAGTCGACGAGTTCCCAAATTCGGGGCGGGTCATACAATTACCCGGGTCAGAATTTCCTTACCCTTTCCGCAAACTCGTAAAGATATAGATCTAGTTTTTGTTTTGAATATTTGTGATAAACACCAGTCCAAACGACGCGGTGCTCCGCGTCGCTCGGACTGGATAAACACTAGTGAAATCACAAGAATGACAAGGAAATCATCGGGAAAAAGCAAAGTATAGTTTTATGAGGTCATGTGATCTCTTTGTGTCAAATGTGTCAAAATCGATGTCTGGCGTTTACGTGTTCCAAATTGCTCCATTGAGTATCATTCAAATTTTGATATATCTTTAGACGGGCTACCTGAGGCGGGTCAGGTCAGACCATACGGGTACCCCGGGTCAGAAATTTCCGACTCGTCCGGGCCCTACTTTTCTGCCCTCATTCAGACATGCATTCAGACAACTGTCATAACCTGATAACATGTATTGTAAAATTCAATTTCAAAACATGGCTTTCAATCAACTTCAATAAATTCATGGCAACGGGAGTATAATCACCTGCTACTGTTTGTCGGTGTATATTTGACACAGTTGACTTCTCTGGAATTAAAAGATAAACTCATGATCCACCGTCAAATGACTGTCAACATGTCAAATGACGATGTTGACATCTGTAGCGTTACAAAATTGGGGTATATTTACATGTAGATAATGCAGCTCGTTTTTTAGGCGATTGCTTCACATTACACACGATAATTATGGGTATCTCCGGTATCGCCGTACTTTAAATTATGCTGTTTTTCTGTCTTTTCCGGAGTGCCACCACTGTCTCAAATGTATACGGTGACTATACCAGTGACATGTGTGCCATAACTGTGGTGTCATCAAAGAGTGTTTTTGGTGTCATCAATTGTGTAACTCCCACGTACGTCATCACGCTACAGATCGAGCTGTCTCTGTCGGAGTAGGGGGTGGGGTGGGGGGTTTCTGTGGTATGGTAGGAACTCATGTTCAAGTTTAAAATCAATTATTCGGAATAATCAATACAAGTATTAATCGCATTCTACATATTCAAATATTTAAGAACATGAATAAACTGGGAGAAAGGAGATGTCGGAAGCTAAGCTCATGAAGTTGGCAAACTCTAATAAAAAAGTACAGTTGAACAGTTCAAAACTGAATGGTCATAATTCATTTCAAATAACACCCATATGATTACCTGTGCCACTTCTCAGTGGTCGGCGAAGTGAACGGATGGTGAAGAGTTGAGTGGTGACTGTATCTGACTGACAAGCTCGAGCAGTCTGACAGGAGAATTAAGTGATCAGCCTCGAGGTGGATTTTCAAACTGGCCCAATATAAGGACTGGGATTTCCTCGTAGAGAAGCTGACCAAGCGGTGCGACGCCTACAGCCAGGAAGATACATATAGGGCAACATTGCGAGGCAAGGTACAGCATACTGGGAAGAAGTTGAAAGCTTTAGCTCAACATATCCGGCGACTGATAGAGAGATTTCATCCTCACCTCGAGGTTGAAGCTCATGAGACCATCGTATTGGAAAGCTTCATGATGGTCATGGGGATGAGTACATGAAGTTTCATGAGATACCCTGGAACAGGCGACGGCGCTCATCATCCAGTACGAAAGCAGCAACCACAAGCAAGTGTGGCGATTTTGCCCTAAGATCGCGGCAGGTGATTGTAAAACTACATGCCATTTATGTGGCCTTTTCTATCTTGGCCTTGTTTTGACATGCTCCGTTCGAGCGGGCGTTGCTACGGCGACGCATTGTAATTTACGTTATCCAGTAAACTATAACAATGGTTTGATTACACCTCGCGTGCGTCCTTCAGTTTGTGGTAATAGATTGATACTTACATATATACACTGGAAGCTACTCGATCGAGGAGATTGTCCGAGAGAGAGTGCACAGGACGCACGCAAGGCTCGCCATGAGCTTTGCGTTTCCCTGGTCGAGAGTAGAGGCCCCTTGGGGCCCTGGGGACAATTTCCATAGGGGGGCCCGGGCTGGGAGAGACAAGTTGCTGACTTGGGGGCGCAAGCCCTGTGGATCGCCAGTTCTCTCCCTTCCCGGGACGGTGTGATGTCGGACTGTACGGGGTTCCGTCCCCGAGGCAGACCGCGGCTCGCCAGGCCCCTCCAGCTAACACCGTGGTGATGAACTAGTTTCTGAACGGTGTCCGTAGGCCTGGGTGTGTCGGGTGGGCTGTTACCTGGTTACCGTAAATGTTAGAGTGGTTACCGTGTCCGCAATGACCTCCGGTGAGCGGCGCCGCCGCAAGGATCCAGAATAGCTGATGCGCGTCCGCAAGGACTCGTGGTGAGAGGACTATCCTCGAGGATCCTGAAGAGCGGACGACAGTCAATAACTTTACACATACACTTTGCCCTGGCAAAGGACGAGACCTTGGCAGAAGAGCCACTCGATGATGTCCTTCACGAACGGGAATCGGCCTCAGCTGAAGAACCAACTGATCGAGCTGATGGGGACGGTCCTGGAGAAGGTAGAGGGATTTACAACCCCTCGGACGACCTGCGCACGAGAACCTAGAGGTCGCCAGTGCTGGCTGTGCCAATAACCTGGAAACCGGAGTCAGGAGTGTCCCAGAGACCAAAGGATGTGAAGGCTCTGGTACTTCCCTCGAAGCTGCTGGAGGAGAGTCCAGCCAAGAGAAGTCAGAAGGCGAGGAACTGCAGTTGAGCCAAGTGGGCCCGCAACTGGTGCAGATGATAAGCATGCTTCTACCCGCAGAAATCTGCAGAGTCTGAGAGCATATCCATGTAAGAGACTCCGTACTCCATGACGTAGATGTCACTGATGTTTATGATGTTACTACTGGTTTGATGAACTTCGAAGGACTCACTCCAGAGAAGAATGAATCTTCCCTGTCATTTGTAAATATTGATGTCAAGTCTGGTCAAGCGACTCTGAGTGGTGCACTCGAGAGAGAGAATGGACTTCCCCTTTCCTTACCACTGCTGCAGGGAATCTGGGTGGCTCGTCCTGGGACGAGGTATAGAACCTCCCGTTTCTTAGTAAATATTGCTATAAACCCAAAACCTTATCCTGGTAAACCATGCTGCCACTCGAAGAAATGAGTGATCAACCTTCCAGTTGATACGAAGCCGTTTCCACCATTGTGGATGTTTCCATTTTAATGGAAACTGAGCAACTGAGGACCTCGAGGGTTTCCTTATGCACCACAACCGTGGTGTCTTTAGCACGTTCCCAACTATCCTGCCTCTAGGAGACTTAGAGGTAACAGCAGAAGTCATCATAGGTCGTGTGGGGATGCCAAAGTGCTAAGCATAAATGTGCTGAATGGCCTCGGTGCTACATTCGACCTCGCTTGTGGAGATATGAGAGTGCATGAGAAGATGATGTTCCTGAGTAAGAGACCAAACCCAGCGATTCTCAGTCTGCATCTGGAGGAATATTCTCCAGTCCATGGTATGAGGTCCTGGTCTCCGTCTTGATCGAAGATGTAATGAGTACGAGGCAACCATGCATGAGCTTTTAATAGCTACACACCAACCATGACACGACAGTTGGAAGAGCCCTGGTGGAGCTGCGTGGAAATGAGATGAAGGTGCTTTTCCCCAGTATGGAGGAGCCTGAGATGACGATACTGGGGAAGAAGCTGGTGCATCTGCATCAGGTAGAGATCTTGATGCTGGTGTGAGACAACATCAGCCATGTTGTGCAGAGCGCATCTTCTCCAGAGACGATGATAAGTGCATGGGAGGATGTATACCTCTGCAGAGAGGGAGAGTGCAAAGAACACCCCTGTAGGGTTCACACACACAAGAGAGTGACTAAGGTACAGCAGAAAAAAAACAAGACCTGAAGGCAGCATGAAGATGATTTCTGGTCGGGACCTGGGTATTTTCTTGGTACTCTCCAAACGTTCAACCAAAGCTGAGACTGGACTGTACCGGGCCCTAAGCTGGTCATTGACGCCCATTACGACTGGTAGGTATTGAATCAGGGGGGCTCTGAGGATGTGCCACCAAATGTCAACATCGAAAACCTGACAATCAAACCATACACCCTAGAGCAGGCTTCCAGGATTCGACCCCCTGACAAAAGCCATGCAGTGCCACAAGCCCATGCAGAGGAAAAGAAAGAAGATGCAGCGACAGAGAAGAAAGAGAATGATCCCGAGATGTTAACTGTTGAAGACGAGCTAAGCCATGAGAGAGAAGACCCCGGATGTTAGCAGGATTCAGAACCAGCAAGAGAGAAGCCGAAGAATTTAATGCTTCGGACAAACCCATAGGGTTGCACAGAAGCTGGGGGATGGAGCATAGGGGCTTGCAGTTTGGCGGTAAAGTGACACATCTGCACTGAAAGATGTCATGGCAAGCATCTACAAAGGCATCATCACGGCTTCCAAGACTTCTCCACATGGAAGGTATTCTCACAGTGGCGTTTGTAACGATATATAACAATCGGTCAATAAAACCAAGTGAAAAACCATAATCATGTACCTGCGGAAAACCATCACAGGACGCACATGTTTGCAAAGGTAATGTCTCGTATGTGAGGAGGGCATCTTCCGGCTGGTCACATGACACCCAGGCCTACAGAAGAGAGCTACCACAGTGACCCGTACTCCAGTTGGAAAATTTTATAGGAGACAAAACCAGATATAGAGTGTGATTACCCATTTCCATACTATGAATCCGGTCCTCGTTCTATTTGATATTATGAACCTCAGGCCTTATTATGTTTCAGCACATGGCAAAGCTGTCGCCTCCTCTCATGCAAACGTACGAACAGAGTAGAGGAAAGTTTGCATGGACGAACAGAGAACAAGGTCTCTGTATGTGATGGCTAGCTCTGCAACCACAGAGGGATACATACCAGACCTCCAACGTAGACACAGACGTAGATGCAAATGGTTATACAAAATTCCTCTAGGGATTGCGAATTCTACGTTGGAGACACAGAGGAACCTTCGCAGAGAAGAATCTCCATAGAAGACAAGCCAGTGCAGAGGGCCTTCTTCGTTAAGAATCTCTGCAGAGATGCTACCTTTGTTAGGTTAGAACTGACTGATCTGCATGCAGATTCAAGAGTTACGCAGCTACCACCTCTGCATGTGGAGGAAGGAGGACTCTCTTCCTTTGTGGGGACACATGGAAATGAAGAAGCAGGACGCTAGAATGGACATTGTTAGTAAATGTATACAGGATCTTAGTCTGAACCTGGACCTGGTGTATTCGTATTTTACTGTGAGCCCAGTGACTGAGTCTAAACATGATTATTGTGTAAGGTGATATATTACAAATATTTCGTATATTTTTTACTCGTATTTGCTAATGAATAAGCCTTTAGCAATCTTCTTTCATTTGAGAATTATCATGGATCGCAGACGTCTCCAAACTAAGTTGTCTTTAGCTATCCAACACAAATACGATAGGTACATCTGAGAAAACACACGAAGAAAGATAAAGAAAACACACTGAGAACACACACAAAATCAGGATTTTGGCTTGAATCTTTAACGTTTTCATAATTTAGGATTGCTCGCATGTAAGCATTGGTTGCCTAGTGACAGATTTCAATTTCATCTTCCGAGTAGCTCTACACCTTTGTATCAGTTTGCAAGTGACTCGATTGATTAAGTTGAGCACAACTGCTGGAGTAAGCGAGCACTATCATGAGCGCTCTGTGTCACAGAGGCTAGGGCACTCGCTATCCCTGAAGGAAAACTTGTCTGAAGCCGGGTCACTGGTGAAAGCCAGGCAGTTCAAGGGAGACATGAAGATTGCATATCAGCCCTCTAGACTGTCAAGTCTCCACTGTAGCGTAAGAACAGACTTTGGCTCCCCATCAGGTTTTCCAGAGTCCTACCTTCATGCAGTTCGTCGACGAGGTTGGACTGGTAACAAGCCTACGCGATATGGAAGTCATCCTTGCAGTTTATGTATGCCTCCACAATGGGCGACAACATAATATGTGTGTGAAAGGTCGGTCTAACCGACATTCTAACCTGGGAAGAAACGTCTGCAATGGTGTTCCCTGGCACCCGACACTCTGCCATCCAGCAGCTAGCAAATGTGTGACGAAGCAACTCTGCTTGGTGAGCCGGTGTCAAATGTTACATATATTCAACTTACCCAGAACCGACGCCAGGACAAACCATAATTGGTTCGAAAGATACGGCTCCGAAAGGGGAGAGCACTGTAGCATTATGACGTGGTGGGCTGCACAAGTAGCGACACCACGGATATGGTGCTGCAGTGTGGTCACATTCATAAGACATTCAGTGACACTCCAGTAATGGGGTATACCCTTTTATAGTGGGGTCTCCGAACTTTACAATGGCATCGAATTCATGAAAACTATGAATATTAGATATGGAATAGTCACTCGAGCCTCCCATAGCAATGCACTGGGAGCTACTTGATGGGCGGTGCTGTTAGGTGGTGTTATGTGTAGGCATGTTCTAGTTAATTCATTGGGGACTTGGAGTCTATGTTCATGTATTCAAGGCCTGTCCTTGCACGACATGATGAAAGCGATGAAATTTCAGCATCCAGGATACTAATATCTCTTCGTGGCCTGCCGATAAGACAGGGACAGTCCACGACAGTTCATTTCAACTCTGATAGTGAGGTTATGTGTTGAAATATATATGAGATAACTATACCTGTATTTAATAAGACATATAATTATGTGAAAATGGCGTCATGGTGATGAATATGGTGATACATTTTCTTATTCGTTGATGATAGTATTTGTATCGTAAAGTTTCAGGCTTCAATATAATGAACAAAGTCTGGTTTACATGTATGTGAATATTTATCACTAATAATTCTAAAAAAAGCAAGTCAAATATTATGAACATTCATGAGCATCACATTCCTGCATTTAATACATGAGATACTATAAATAAGAAAGAGTCCAAATTACAAAAACTTGATTGCGTAGTTGTGGGCCAAATAGCCCGCAATAAATTGATAAAAAGCAATAAAGCAATGTATAATGATCACGTGGCTTCATTTCCGTAAAATTGCGATGATGCATCAAACCAACATATATCTATTTCATGGTAAGCATTTCCATATCCATTACTACTAATATTCTACACCTTTACGCAGTGTGCGGGGCATGATCGATATCGTCTTCTGTAGTACGATAAAGTCTGCTGGCGTTCAGGAGGACTTTGAGGGGACTCGTCCGGCGGCGTCTCTTCCAAGATGGCGGCCAACCCCTGTCCATAGAATTGATCTGAACTCTCGTTTGACGTCCACTGAAAGACTCACTGAGTTCAATGTTATCACCACGATGCAGGCTCGAACATGGAGGAATTGATGACGTGGAAGGTAGAGATGACTCCCAGAGCCTAGGACTCGGTGCCTCTTCGTCAATGTTCCACACATGAGAGACGCCGTGTTGACACGCCACATTGTTCTCAATTGAACTCCTGGGAGTATAGCCCAATGCACCAGATTCCACTCGATCCAAACTTTCAGCACTCTTGTGTCTCTGTGGGTCATTTGAAGTCAACACACTTGGCAAGCCGTCCAGTCGATCTTCTCGATCTTTTTTAGTGTTTCGGTCTGCACCGCTTGTTTGTACTTCCCCTTCGATGTCAATTTGACAGCTCGGAGCTTGCTCTTGTTCCTTGTGCCGTTTCTTCTTTTTTTTTTTCTTCTTTGCACTTAGTTCCTTCGCTGTGCCTTCTATATTCCTGCTATTTGGTTCACGAATGTATTCCTCTCGAGTGTTAGACGCCCGTTTAGGCAACAACCGGAGCATATTATTGTGAGATTTGTGACCTTCAGCTTTCCCAGGCAAATTTTGCACATTTGCACCAACATTTCCCACATCAACTTGCTCCATTTGCTCCGATTCATTTTCCTCATCCTTGCCGGAATTCGCTTCTACCCCCACTTCACCTTCTGCCCTGTCCCGTTCATCCTCAACATCACAACGACTACTCCCAACATCCGTGAAAACTTGCGATCCTTCGGCGTCCTTTGCGGATATCAACACTTTGTCGGAGTTCTTAGTCGGGCCGTTCGTCTTCTTTGGCTGCTTTGCGGCAGCAGTAGCCGCAGCATGCATCTCGTATTTCTCGATCTCCTTTTGTCGTTTATAGCGGATGGCCATCTTCTGTCGCTCAACCTCTTCAACACGCTGCTTGTGCTTGATGTGTTTCTCCCAGAGTACGATCAGGACAATAATTGCGAGGAAGATAAAAACTCCAGTGCCCACTCCAATAGCAAGAGTCTGCTGTGGATCTGTGAACATTAACACTAACAGTTGTATGAATTCAAATCACTTTTATCATTGGGCAATGGTGTCTTTCATGATAGCTGTGACCAGAGACATCCATCATAAATGTCAAGTATTCCTAATTCCAAATGGATATCACGAAACGAAACGTGGTATCTTAATGGCGTTCCAATGCATGTAACATTTCGTACATGTATGTTATATCTACATTAATTTGTGAATCTTAAAATGGGAAATACCAATATTTAGCAAATGATATGTCATTCCAAGGCCCTTCCACGGCACATGATTTATTCTTGAAATATGATCAAAGAGACATCGGAATGACAAAGACGACAGCTGACACATTTCAGTTGTAGCATTACTACATCTTTTGTGATTTGGACACTGACCGAGTTGGAAGCCAGCACACTTGTCCTCATCACAGCCGGATGTACAGCCACAGTCGTTCCAGCTATCACACACCCACGACCAGCTGATGCACTCCTTGTTAGCGCAGTGGAACCTCGTCCACGGACAATCTAGGCAAAGTGGGAGAGATCACGAAGTCCAAGTATATCGAAATGGTTATTGCATTGATACACTCGAAATCAGATAAGAATACGGGGGAAGAAAGACATTTCCACATTTGCGCATTGGGATTCAATCGTGAGCTACAATTGTTTCATCATAGAGCCCGTGAAACGGTAGACTAAACATTTATATTTTAAAGGACCAAAGTTCTTGTGGGTTACCGGCACGTGAAAGTAAAAATATTCTCAACCTAGTCTTATAATATGTCTTTAACGTTTTCTTACACGTATGTCAGTTATGTATTTTGTTCAGGTAATATTCAAGCCTACCTTTGATGGGATTAGATTGATTGCTAGGGCCTCCGGCTAGAAATAAACATTCAAGGGCTGATCAAATTTAGGATTTTTTGCGTGTTTATGATTCGTGGATATGCCAATCAGATAACATGATAATTCTATTGTCATGGTGAGACAATTGATATTATTTGTTTCGTGAAAAATTACCAGGCCTATAGCATAAATGATTGCCATTAAAAAAGCAACTCACATGTAATTGTCCAAGATGATGTAAATCCTGTGGTGGGATAGATTTCGTTACTATAGAAACGTAACCTTAACCACTGAGAAGTGGATCTTATAGTGACGTTATTTGTATGGTTGCAGCTATGGTAGAGTAGCGGTTCGTCTTCACTTCCGGCTCGTACCTGCAATTAATTATCAACGGTATTCCATAATATCATAAATACATGATTCATACGTGTTGTTGTTGCTGTTGTTGGAATGTTTAATATATATTATTTACCTCCACAAAATCGCCACAGGAATTATTGGCTGCATAATCCCCGCCAAACGGTCCAATTTCCATGGTAACCACATGGCCCCTCTCCGCTTCTATCAGCCATATACAGTGCATATTGTTGTCATAGAAACCGGGGTAGTTTGGAGAAGTTATTTCACCAGACGAATGGCTTTTCGCTTTGATAAACCCCCCACAAGCCGTCACTGCATCTAGGATGGGAACCATATTTATTATTAATTAGTTATCGATATTGAAGAGAGCACATTTTCATTGTGTTTTAAAAAAAATGCACGTTTAGAAAGCTTACAGTATATGTTATTGCTATAATGATGGTATTATACATAAAATTCTATGTAAAGTAGGCCTACACTATGGAATTATGGCATTAGGTTTCCTCCCATACAATATATATATATCGAGTTGCATGTAGACATATTATACATACATGTATGCTACATGTATGTTAGTGGGTATATATTGTGGGTAATTTGTTGCTAATTCGATTCGCTCACAGTATGAATGATTTTGTCTGCCTGACGATTGTAAACAGCGGGAGGCATATCGGTATCTTTGAAGTCATAATATATTATACATGTAGTGACCCCGCCCTTACGGCTGTTTTATTGTTCGCTTACTAAAAACTGTAATAGGCATACATGTATGTATGTGTGTTTTGATGTTTTCTATAGCATACATGTGTAGCATCGCAAACAAAGCGTTACTCGGTAAAAGCGCATGTATACCGCGTCGTTCATAAAGAAAAAATTTCCATAAAATTAATGCACAATTAACGAGGCTCACCAGGAATGTACGGGGATAAGCTTTTAGCAGAAGTGTTTGGTATGATTAAGCGCCGTTAAACACATCAATTGTGCAACGTCACACGCAGTTGTGTGTTCTCTACCGGTATTTGCACGCAGTGAAATATCGAGTTGCACGTCTGTTTTTCTTGCACGGGCTCACCACGTCTTACTTTGTTTTGCTACGGGTTTTCTTTGTTGAAGATGCAACAAATAACAAAACATATGCAGTGATGCGTGCCCATTTGTCAGGTTTCTTCATCTTTCGAATACCTCATTGTAATTGTCTCTTTACAATTCTTCCTGCCGAGCTTAATAAAATATTGAGGCATTTAACTGCTACTGTTGCTAGGGAAAAAAGAAAAAATTCATGCCAAACAGAGAGGGACACACAAAGAACAGTTGGAAAACATTGCCGTCAATAGCTGGTTGATGCGTGAAGACCTTGCAGTACAAATTCAGTGGATTAGAGTAGCTTGATCAATATTATTGACACCATTATGGACGCCTCAACTGTTGATGGGCTTTCGAGTGTTTGAAACCAGTCATGCACTTAGTTACAGGCCAGAATAATACATTCGATTACTCGCGACCTTCACTGGTCAATATTGGGGACAAAATTATAGAGTTAATTATTAATTTCGTTTCTTGATCTGGAACACTTGCTAAATTGCTTCAGTACACGAATATATAGACTACAGTTCAATTTTAGTCGATTGGAACGACATTATCTAATTAATCATGTTAATGCGACGATCTGGAGGCAAATTATATTACCAATCAAATATGTATGAAACAGCGCTAACAATAAATTCGTTCTGAATAAATGCTTTACATACATTCAAACACTGCACATATACATAACTACGCCTATAGAATACACTTCAAAATGTCAATGCACCAAACACAACTCACTTGTTCTTGTGAAGATGAACAGGAGAAGACCAACCAGAAGACAGAACACTGTAGAAAAGAGAAAACAATAGCCCGCATGAGATAATAACATTTTCATATAATCGCATGAGTCGAATGAGCAGTTGCTGCGTGCAAATGTGGATAAAATAACACAATGATTAGATACGAAACTGGAAGCCCTATATTGAACTATGACGAAAAAAAAGAAACAAATCCACAGTATCCCCGCGATCCGCTCGGGAAAACAAACGATCACTTGACTAGAATGTTCGGTCGCTAACATCAAAAGGCTACCATCTCTATGAATACGAAATAAGATAATATAGCCACAATAATTTCAAAACTTTAATATTTACTCATGCTTAACGTGGTAACATAGAGGACAGGCTAAAATATTACTGACCTATCAAGATACCACAAGTCCTAGGCGTGAAAAGCGCGATGAACGCCTGCCAATAGTCTTTGGCTGTCTTCGGACGAAGGGCCTCCCATATCTTGAGCTGCCTCTCTAACTCCTTGCGCTTGACCGTCAACTCGTGTAGCTCCCGGCCTCGTTGGTACTGCTCGGCTACGCCCCTGTCTAGGGCTACCAGCTGGTTCACGTTGTCCTGTTACAGGTGGGCATTTAAAGGAATTTTTCTGTGAACGGGAATTTCTTTCTATTAAATAGTAAAGTTATTGCTCTATATAATAATAACCGGTTATAGCGCTTCATCAACGTTACACACATTATCAAAGCGCTTCACAATTTGGAATTTAGTCCTCTCGGAGTGGTACATGTCGTGCTCAGAGGGGTCTTTTACATTCCTTCACAATATTTTTTCACGTGATATCCGAGTCACGGGCACATTGCCAGGTGCGAGGGCAGGGAGAAAATCCTTCTACCCAGCCGGACGTGGGATCGAACACACGCCGGCAATAACTCTTGGTTCAGGCCACATAACGGTAACCCGTCTAACCAATCAGCGAGCGTTCACCTCACTCAGGCAATTTAAAGGGAAACCTTTGTGAAACATCACCTGGTATATTTTTTATGCCAGATTTCCGGACGAGTGTATATTCACCTGAAATAATACACTGCAGTGCTGGGAAATAATGACCCGGTTTTCAAGGCAATATCTTGTCGTTCTTCTCAGGAGCTGGGGAAGCGAAGGGGTTTTGCATGGCCATCATCACCCATAATTTCGGGTATTTTTACCCCGGGTCCATTCGAGGCAGAATAGCGAAAAATCCCGTGTGTGGTCAAATATATTCATGCTTATCACGCGATGTGCAATACATCAATCGATAAAACTAGCATAGTGGTTAGGCTGGGATTTTTTTGGAAAAGTGTTATGGATCGCCAAAATGAGACCATTCAGCATTGAGTTGAATGGCCAAGTTAATTACTATACGTTGCCCTTCAAATTGAGCGACTAAGCGCTCGCACGTACAACCAATCCGCCATCTCGCCCTCGAAGGTTGGCATGTACGTGGTAAATTATTTACTGGTATTAGTTTACAATTGGAAGTTTCGAGGGTGACTTTTCAATGCTTCAACAGTAGATAAATATTTCAATACATTATACACGTGCAGCACCTTGCATTTAATGACAGCATCGCCAGAGTTTATAAGAAGTTACAACCTTTGGTGTCACGTATTTGACATGGTAGTGTTCACCGAGTCTTTCTCATTTCGCTCTTTTTATTTTATATTTCGTATAAATATTCGTGTCCATTCTTCATAACAAAACAGGTACGATATAAAGATTGTTTTTCTTCTTTCAAAGGCACAACGTAAACTATAACTTTACCGTACCTCGACATTTTGCTCTGCTGAGCGGATATCATCCCTCTTGGCGTGGACAACCAGCTTGTGTCTGGTGCCGTGAAAGCTGACAGGCATCCCTCCTTAAACTAATGGCGGTCACCAGCCACAACTCAAGATGCAGGCTACATTATCCACATTGGCGGATATTATAGCGTTGTTTATCCTCAAGAAGCAATGGCACTTTCCACAGTCATGATCGTGCCTCTAACCCACCAGACTCCATGCAAACAAAGAGTGTTGTCATTTTACACACCAATACCTACATATCACCACACCCAACCCGACATGTGCCGCCTTTGGCACGTTATTACATGGCCCCATTGATTAACTGATAACTAATTCCACTGCATGCGGCTCTGGGATAGATATGATGTACTCGTGACGCCGCGTCGATATCTCTATTGTTGGCAGACAGACAAGTAAGCACAAAGCAGGCAGGTGACACCAGGACGTCGTATGTTTGGTAGGTTATCTTCCAATGCCTACTCCAGAAAACATCATGCAAGCGGATACTCCTCCGCAGGAAAATTACGAATGAATGAATTTCAATGGTTCCCTTATCCTTATTTATGAAAACATTTCGTTCGCCGATTCCAATTTCCTCGTATTTTTTTTCACGTTTCATTGTATATCACAACCTATTGAGTCTTGGTTCATACTCTTTTGTGATGTAGTGAACAGTGAATATCAATGACATTTAGTCTTATTCTCATTTCATGGGGAAAGCTCGATGAACCCATACTGTGATAAGAATGAGCAACTCTAAGCGTCATACAATATGTAGCCCTAACTGTACGGAATAATATGCATTATACCGGCGGTTTCCCTAACATATAGGGTGGGGCCCCTACAACATGAGAAGCCCTTTCTCTCTCCCCCATAGAGTATTATATACGCCACGCCCTGCCTGCCTGTCTGCTGGTCCCATAACAGCAACGATGCGGCTCGATTGCGCTTTTGTGCAGGGGACAATGAGCCCTTCAATGATATATCGAGAAGAGACGTTCTTTCCTAGATAGGAGCATGGAGTCATCCTTCTTCTAAGGAGCGTGCAACTCCGTACAAGTCGCTTCACCGACGTCGTCAAGCAATGAAAGATTGATAGGGAGGGGGTGGGGTGTTGTGTGTTGTGTGTTGAAACATTGCTGTGTGAAAATTTAATAGCCTACATGCGTGTTATATAAGCTCTACAAATAAAGTCAGAGTATACTAGTTATTGATAGGTTGAACATATAGATGCATACATGTAACATGCCGCTCGAGTAATCTTTCTGACCACTTGACACAAAAGAAATGTATAACAGTAATTGCTATAGTCATAGGAGCCACAAGATCTTGATGACTCCAACTATTTTCGATCCATGTCTTTTCCTTCTATTTGCGTTCTGGTGGTTTCACCTTGTCTTTGCAAGTTATATTTAATTTTTTAATGTCCTAATCTATATACCAGAATATGAATTTAAACATTTATAAGGTATTATATTTATGAACATATATACTCTTATTTCAATGATATTCGTAGAAATACTGAACATTGAAACCGACGGTTTTATCATATTAGTTAATAATTTTTGGAAAGAGTAATAAGTTATTTATATCAATCTTATGATGGACCTGTAATGTAAGTCACACCCACCCTCTTATCAGCTTTATCGTGTAAACTTTTATTATAAATACACGTGTTCCACCATGGACGTTATCACAAGCTGACCAGCCCATATCATTCAAAAGCCGTCCTCTATAATCAAGGCAAACAGTCTGGTGCGGGCTGTTTTTATTGGAAATTGATTTTACTGCAATCAGGAGAGATAAGACAGGGGCAAAGTCTACCGGCTCGGTGTGCTATTACTGTGACAGCTAGGTGCGAATTTGTCGTCAAACATTCCATTGAGTTGGATCGAGAGTGATATGACAATTGATGGACATTAATTCTCTCAGGCAGTCATTTATTGCTATATTGAACAATAATTCATACAGTAATATACTGGAATCTTCCCCTGAATACATACACATTTACAGAAGGCAAACATCTGGAATCACCCAAGGACAGTGTCAACAGGACCTGTGTTTTTTTTTGTTTTTTTGGATTGAGAGTACTGCGATATTCACAACTGCCAAAACCAAACTGTGATATGGATTGAATTGACCGCCCCAAAATAGGATATAAACCCAGGAGTCATACATTGACGATGCCTACACAAAGAAACAGCAGCAATGGACGACACAGCCCCTCCGTATCCTTCAGGGAGGAGGCCAAAACCATCAGGGGATACGTTGACGCCCAAGGGAGTCAAAGGTCCAGTCCTCGAGCAGGAACAAGCAGTTCATCAAGTTTACCGTCCGGATACGCAGCTAACTTCGGTTCTACGAGGAGTCTGCCCGGGTATGAAGGGTCAGAAAAAGGGCTCTTGAAGTCTATGAAATTCGGACGCTCTGGAATGAAAAAGTCTGTGTCAGTCCCCGCAGATAATTGGCCCGTCTACATGGATGACAAAGTCATGAAACAAGTTCGGTGAGTTTTAGGTTTTACTGAGAATAAAATTATGAGTCTCAAATTACACGTCTTCGTATAGGGACACGTTTATCGTTGGTTCGGGTTCAGTGGATTGCAGGATTGAATTTTCTTTTGGCAGATTTTTTACTGAATGGATATTGTATCATGTTTTGTGCCTAAATTTTATTTTAAAAATGCGGAAACTTTTGCATGTAGAATATTTTCTGCATTCCGTGCAAGACTAAAGAGACATCGAATTGGATTAGGTCAGATGGTGATCCACTCGACCAATCAATATGACACAATCCCTGCTATGCTCTCTTCTGAACTTTTTGGGATTTTCAACGTAATAAGCCTGTCTAACCTACAGGTACGTGTAAATAACATAAATCGATATGTACTACAGGCGTAATTTTAAGCGAATAAACCACTCATCGCTCTTTCTTGTATATTTAAATTCGAAAATAGCCCCCACTCGAAAATTGTCGCGAAGTCTCTCAAATGGTATGGCGTTTGTCCATCGTGTAATTTTACTCCCTCTGGTGGGCGTAGAAGGAACTTTGGAATTTGGAACTCTCCTCCATCGGCGGGTTAAAAGAGAACTTCCTCTCTCATTGTTTGGTTGGTGATTCGGTTTTGGGCTTGTTTGAGTCGTTTTACCTCGCAAAAATGGATCGAACGGGCGCTGAGGGCCGCGCAAGGTACCAATTTATGAAGTAAAAGACTGTTAAAATTCTCGATTCGAGCAGAGGCTGCGGACGACTGTATGATTTATTGGATGCTCGTTTGTGGTAGAGCCTAGGCCTAGGCAGGCTAGCTAGGGCCTAGGGCTAGGCTAGCCCCTAGTCACCAGCTGGTCAAGATTTGAATTTATGGGTTGGCGACATATTAATTTACCGCGGCTTCCTCCCTCAAGTCCTGCCTACCTGCTGCCTACTACTGACATCCACCGTCTACACCCTCCGTCCTCTACAGGTGGCGAAGTAGATTTCGAGCACTTTTCTAGGTTAAATGTATTTCATCAAAAACTGAATAAGCATTGAATTCATATATTATGCGAAGTCGAACGACGAAGTGTTGACACATCCGTGCGTGTGAAAATGAAACGGTTTCCTGGACAACTGCCAACGAGCGAGCGATGTTTATTATCAGCGCTCGAGATCGCGGGTGATCTGACAGGTGTATCAGATTTCGAGCACTTTGTTATAAGTTTTTAAACATCATAGAAATCTGTTAAAATCGATCAGAATTGGTCATAATTACAATCTCTAATCATTAATTTTGGGGCAATTCCATGGTGTCGGACGTACATTTCAGGCAACCTTTAGGTTCAGGGCTCAGAGAAGAACATTGTTTTCTAAAATTATTTTGTTACCTTAACTGTGGCACCCACCAGAGTTACCAGTAATACTAGAAAAATATTTGTTGACGGTTCATGGCTAGAACAGCAGACCAACAAGTGATGGTGTCGGACGTACTCGCAAAAAACAAGTTTTTGTAACAGATTTGTCCAATTCCATTTTTTTCTGAATTGGCTTGTGTAATGAGTAGTAAGTAAATCAAGGGACAAACTAGACCCCTTGGGCTTCATGAAAAATGGTTTAAATGCAGACTGTCTAGGTTTCAATCAATACAAGCAGGCTTTATTAAAGTGTCAGACGTACATTTTGTATAGTGTCGGACGTACATGTATGAAATTCTCAGGACTGCAACGACTTTAATTACTGACGATAACTCTTTTGAATCATTGAAATATTTCAAAATAATCATATTCATATTACAAACATTTTTAACCAACCAACAGGTTCATGTAGACTTTCATCAATGCAACCAGGACAGTCTGAACATATATTACAACTTATCTACTCAAATTCAATGTCACTTCGAGAAATAGGAGAACGCGAATTGGCCACGGTGTCCAGACACAACGGGTCCACTGATTTTGGCTGCTATTTTGTTCTTTTGATAATAGATGTGGTCTTCCTTTGCTGGCCATTTCCAATTCCTGCCAGACTTGTGCATCACATTGACCCTGATGTCGCCATCTGCAGCATTGACTTCTGTAACTTCACCTGGGAATCGACTGTCGTCGTACTTGACAATGACCCAATCTCCAACTTGAACATCAATGTTTTCATCCTCAGCTGGTGCTGGCTCCTCCTCATCATCTGTGTGTTGTTCATCATGTTCATTGCCAGGCTTGATTGTGGCCTTCTTGTAAACATCGTCAGAGGTGTCCCCCCATTCCAGACAGTTCTCACTTGTGCAGCGTACTGTATGGAGTTTGTGGGTGTTTGCAACAGCAATAGTGTCTCCCCAGTGTTCATCTAGCCTCATCTTCATTTTGTCGATTTCTTCCTTTGTTATGAAGTAGATGGACACCTCAGGGTTCCGTTGCTTGGCTACCTCATAGAAGGCACGGGGATTTGGAACAAGACACTTTCCACTGCGTACATGTCTCCACACTGAACGTTTGACCGTGCCACCAATTCCGTCCACTACACCTTTGCCGTGAGATGTGGCAAAAAAGTGCCATTGGAGACTGATGCTGAAGTTTTGCTGCCAGCCATGCAGATTTGAGAACAAGTACCTCTGCTTGAACTGGGAACTGGCTCCATCTGAGAAGACGTCAATGTGCTTAACTCCTGGGTATTTCTTGGTCAGCATCGAGAACAGGTGAGTCATGTACACGTAAACACCGTACTTGTTATGCTGGAGTTCGTCTGAAACGATCACGATGCTCTCCCGCGTGTCTCTCTCAGCATCAATCCAGGCATGGGCAGTGAAAAGTGTAGCTTGTCCATGGGCCCAGTGCGCACTTTGGATCTCGTTCTGGTTCTGTAATGTAGCATTCTCAGAAAAATCAACCTGAAGCAGAATTTTCTTCTGGTCGACTTCGGTTTGTAGTTTCGCCATGTGAGCTGCCTGCTTCCTCTTCACGTACACATGCACCAGGAATGCTTTCAGCTGCAGCTTCAAGTCTTCAAATGCAGCTATCGCGGGTTTGGAGATCTCACACTTCTCTGTGCGGTCGTTGTGCTGCCACTGGTGAAACTTTACTATGCTGTCTTCCTTATCAGGTGCTGGACTGAACCCATCGATCTTCAGAGCGCAGGTGTTGCAAGTTGAGGACATGCAGGATTTGGCCCATGGGTCACAAACCACAGACTCTACAAAGGTAGTGGTGTTGTCGGAGACACCAGTGACCTCCTTCAACGCACAGAGCAACAGCCTCATGTTCTCATGATACATACACACACATACATTATGTGGCAGTTCATCGAAGAGCTTCACATGTTTAGGCCTCAACTCACAGAACTTGCTCACACCCACTGCATTTTGGTTTCCTTGGCTGTACTGCTTGTGTGCCTCGGCCAATGACATAAGCATGTACCTTGTCTGCAAGATGACCTTGGACTTCTTCCCTGTATCATCAGTGCTTCGAATAATGGTCCTATCCTTTCTGCCAGGGGCTTGCCACGAAATGTCATCTTGCATATAGAAGGTTTCCACCAGTGTGCGCAATTCAGCTGATATCCCTGCCTTTGAAGGGTATCGTGAAATGGAGTTAGCTCCTGTCTCTGAGGCCAGGGCTGCTGCGATTGCCTTCCTTTTCCTTGGTGATTTCGGTAGTGCTGATCGGGCTTTCTTCATGGCTTTCCCCATTGCCTGTGGGGAGCGGTACGGCACGGCAAGTGGCAAACGATATGGCTTGTCTGGTTGATCTTGTACTGGAGTCGACTTTTTCTTATGTCGGTACTCTCTAATCCGTATATTCTCCTTGAGACGATATTCCTGCCATTCATTGTCAGTCATTCTGTCCTTGGCTTTCCTTCTTGCTTCTGTCTTGCGTTTCTTGTCATCTTCAAGACTTTTCTGATATTTTTCGATGTTTTCCTTCAGCTTTTCCCTTTTACGTGCCTGCTTTTCCTTGTTCGTTAAGGGCATGTTCTTGATTACCCAGATGACTTTGGATATGAACGTGTGGCAAAATAATTTCAAATTTGGCTCCTTTCTTTGTAAACAGGAAATGAAATTTAAGTGCCACCTTGTGAATAAAAATGAAACCATCAATATGCTATGATATCATAATGACCAGGCTATTGAAGAAGAATAGTGTCGGACGTACAGTGTCGGACGTACCGTTATTACCAAAGCTGTTACTTTGATACCTATATGAATTAGTTGGTGTATGTGTGTTCCAAAGGAAGTAATTATGTTGCCCTATGTATGAAAGTTTTTTCAAGTTTGTCTGAAAAACATTTGGATGTAGAAGGGACAAAAATATGATTTCCGGTGTCGGACGTACATAGTGACAATGTGGAATTCCATGCTATTTATCCATGCATTTGAAGATAAGTGGGTAGTTTTAGCTATAATTACATTTAAATATGTTCAAAACAGTTGCCTGAAATGTCAATATAATCACTATCAACTCTAAAGTATAATTGAGGGGGAGTAGTGAACATGGTGCATTTTAGATGATAAAAAAATTACTCGAAAACATAGAAAGTTTGTGGTGTCAGGATTTCATAATATTCCAAATACAGCTGAAAACGAAAGTTTCCTCAAAACAAATATACTGTCCTGATTGGAATTCAAGATAAGCAGACCTTGCTATGTACATTTAATTTTTCAACTGCTGGTTGATGTTTTCATGGAATTGCCCTTTGAAAGAAATGCATATTTCTCCCAAAGCATATATCTGGAAATTTGTGGAAGTGTGATTTTACTGCGGCAATGACTTTTTTGCGGCGATGGAATTGATCTCGCAAAACATTTGTACATGTAGCCCGTGTGTTATCTGCGGCTTGCAAAATTGGGATGGTTGTGAAATTAAAAACTTACGACTGAAATTATTATTCGGAATGATCAAATAAATTTCATTGAGCTACAAAATTAACTTGTTTACAACAAGATAAAATATCAAGTTTGAGGTCTGCTGAAATATAAGTCCTGAAGACGTTTCTGGTTATGAATATTTCAATAGCTGACTTAAATAGATCGATATCAAGTTCACCAAGAAAACATACACCGCTACTGAATGTATATGGTAAATGGACATTCTTCTGTATTTAATATGTTCGTCAGTAATTCATTTCCTTTTTTAAGGGGGGGGGGGGGATATGTGTGTATTTGACCGCGAGGCTGCAATGGGTCTGAGACCCACAGAAGAATTAGCCAAATGTTGTCATGTGTTTCTGTCTGACATCTGACACTATCTTGGATACTCCAATAAGATGGGGGGGGGGGGGGGGGGAATAAATACATACATTTGTCTGGGAAGGGAAATCATGTTCCTTTTCCCCCACTCCATACTTTAGTAACGATAAAAATGTTTACTGATGCTCCAGAGCTTTATTCTTATTCATCATGTTCACAGGCAACATTTATTTAGGAAATTACACTAGACATCAAGGCCTTGGGGGCATTTCGACTGTCACTGAAATTCATATATCTATATTTATCTCCAGCATCAGTGAGGTGAAATATGTTAGCATGTGAATCTGAGTCAGATTCACTCTATGACGCACCACTTCCGAGATATTGGCTAATGTAAAAATGTGGCGACTCTTCGGAAAAGTTTAGGCCGAAGTCTAACACCTAACATTTACCTAACACTGGAATGATGAGAAGGTGAGCTTGGCGACCATGTCTGCATGAGTACTGTAATTAGTCTGCTGCAAACATTGCGTGCTGGACTGGTCGAAAGGTCTCTGGACTGCCGCAACCCACCCCACACAAGGTCCTTGGAAGCTTTGTAGTCTACAGGATACACCATGAATGGCATCATCGCTCTAGTCTTCACTGCTGCCGTGAACCAAGGTTCTTAATAGTGTAAGGTCTGATATCACCTCCACCTCTTGCAGGTAACCTGGATGCGATTCATGATTCCAAAAGTGCAAACCAACGAGAAGAAGTAGTGTTTTCTTTAGGCTATGTGATTGAAATATATTAGGCTTTGTATCTATCATGATTTCTGAAAGTTTTCAATTACATCATCAAAATCTCGTGCATGTAGTATCAATGGTAAGAAGTCGATAGGTCTAAATACATTTTTTTCCAGTGTGTGACTCATGCCAATAGTATGACCATCATAATGAATCATTGACTAAATTCCTTTCATTGTAATCGAATGCATATAGACCCACAATACTAGCCACATCTGCCAGGTCTTTTTTTGTATTTAGTTATGGAAATACCGTTGGACGTATTCTTCAAAAGATACATGTACATTCCAATGGTAACTTTAACCCTACAACATTGCCATTGGTAATTTTTGGCCTTCAGTAATCGTTTGTATTATATGGACTGCTGATAACATGGATAATGCCGTATTTTCTAGCACTGTATGACATGTTTTGTGCACCTGTGTCATACGAGCAAATGAATGAAACCACACATATTTATTCCTGGAATTTCTTCCACAGGAGATTTGAATAAACTTGATTTATTCTTCACATGCAATAAAGTTTGACAAATTGTCAATAATAAAGTGTATTGGCCGCGTAACGTATGCACACCGTGATTGGATAAGAACAAAGCGTACAGACGCAAATCGTTTCGAGACAATGCTCGTTGTTGTCATGGTCATGCTACACTGCTCGAAATCTGATACCTCTCGAAATCTACTTCGCCACCCGTAGGATTTTCCAAGATATTGTAGTTAACTGAAAACATTGAAACGGTGTTAGTGTTGTGCGCGATTTGCCAATTAGCAAAAATGGATCGAACGGGCGCCGAGGGCGAATTGCAAATTTTCAAAACGCACGCCGATTTCGAAATTGTCGCGCGTTTTGAAAATAACTAATGATGCGCGGTTTGATAATGGCAAAGTCTGTGAATCATTCACAAATCGCGCAGCTCGATTTTGAAATCGTTTGTGCGATTTGAAAATGCTAAGCCTATGGTAACCAGTTTCTAATACATAGTAAATGCACAGATTTACCAGCAGTGTTTTCTATTATCTCCCTATACATTATATTCATATATATCTTTATTTGTGTTAACCAGAAATAACTTGTGTTTTAATTTCCAGGAGTTCAATGCTGGAAGATTGAAGACAGTAAGAAGACAGTAATTTAAGACAACAACAATAGCAAATGTAGATTTATTCACACAAATTCAACACATAAATCATGCAGTTTAAAATGATAATGGCACATGTCTATACATTTACTAGTATTGAATCTCAATTCTTGAAAGGATCAAACTAACAAGTGCTGTTTGACTTTGAGGCCTACGGGAAACAAGTGTTTTTTGATGAGCTTCCATGTTTGCTTTGGCAAGGCATTTCTCCGATGGACTTTTATACCATTTATCAATAAGTTACAGTTGCACAGTTCGAGGTATATTAATCTCCTCATAGAAAACCGCATTGTTTTCAGAAATTTCTTTTATCAGCAACAAATCGCACAAGTTTTCCACAGGTCCGTATGTGAAGTGATGTCGTCCTTTAGAGACTATTCATTCCGGCATATAAAGTCAATAGTTCACAGTTGTTCACAATACATTTTAGCGAGCTCGAGGCAGGCCACATTCATGAATTGCGCGAATGATTTCTAAATAGCACTGCACGATTTGCGAATAGTTCATAGTTGCCATTGCCAAAACGCGAGATATTTGTCATTTTCGAATCACGCGCTGATTTGAAAATTTGCAAATGCAGCGTGAGTTCGAAATCGTCCACATTTGCAAATCGCGTGTTACATTAGATCTGTTATGTTAACTTAAAGGGTATATATCACGAAAATATGATATCATTTTATTTGAAGCCACTCATTGAGCTGAATAGAACAGTCTTTACAGAATGTTGATATCTCGATTTGTTAAAAAGTTATAGCTATTTTAATATTGATAATCTGGCAAATTTCTCCCAATAGTCTTGAAAAATCTGTCAGCTAATTAGTATGCAAATAATATGCGTGACCTCATTGACAGATTACTTTTTAATTAGGTGTTTAAATAAGTCACAATTAGGCATTTAAGCTTATGTAAGGTCACTAAAACTTATCAGGTATATGTACAGTAGGAATAGTCAGTGAATGCATATCAATTTTAGTTGCCATGGCAACCAATGGGCTGATTTAGCCCTTAGCAACCAGGTTGCTATGGCTGGTTTTCAATTAAAAACAAGACATAAAAGTATCAAACCAATTTAGTTTACCGGATAGTGACAATATTTTATGTAATTGATCAACAAAATGCACGAAAACACTCCTTAGCAACCGATACAGGCCTGAGAAATCACTTACGTTTAGAGCAATGTTAAGTTAATGTGTCCTATTATCGCTGGTTTCCAATGCCTGTACTGGTTGCTAAGGGTTGTGTTCAGACATTTTGCTGATATTTTCCTCAATATATTGCTATTACTCTATTGTCTGAAATGGTTTCATTGATGTATATCTCGTTTTCAATTAGATATTGGCCCTAGCAACCATGGTTGCTAAGGGCCCAGCCAGGCCATTAGTTGCCATAACAACCACAAATTTCATGTAAACACTGACTATTCCAACTAAAAACCATAAAAATGGATTTTGGTGAAAAAATATGGATACACACGATATCAATACTCCATTTTAAAATGCCTAATTAGAAAGCAGTCTGTCAATGACGTCACACATCTCATTTGCATATTAATTAGCTGTCAGATTCTGTTGCCAGATTCTGTAAATATATACCGGTACATGTTTAAAGTGCCATAACTTTGGAATGAATCATGATATCAATATGCTGTGAAGACCATTTTGTTCAGTTCAAATAGTGCTTTCACATACATAACAAAAACCAATATCCAATTTTTGTGATATATACCCTTTAATATGCTTGTTATTAGACAAACAACATCATCTTTTCTGAGGGGCGAAGGTCAGAGGCGCGGCTCACGATGTCCGTACTTTCTAAATCCAATGAAATATCCACTTGATATCGTGTTTTTCCTCGCAATTTACTGTTCTGAAGCTGGCCAGGATACTTTTTCAAACGAATTTCCTGACATCTGTGCCTGCCCAGTGACGTCACACGCGCGATGGCGCGTGCACTTGCGTGAAATCCTGTGTCTTTTTTCGACAAGATTCCCTCGAATGCATGCGCCTGTGAAGTCACTTGGCAGGCTGAGATGGCAGGAAATTCGTCTGAAAAAGTACCCCGTAATAAATGATTCTGAGAAATCTCCATTCTAGCTGGTGGTCGAATCTGGAAGCCGAGATCATGTTTTTCTTTGCATTTGATTTAGAATTGATTGTCAAGTCACCAAAATGTATTTGGTTTTTTTACTGGAAATGTTCTAGAAAAGTGCCATATTTCAAGACTAGTTTGATAAAGAATGAATTGATTTTGTTTCAGTGAGAACACTTCTAAGTTCATCCAACAAAGGATCACAAATGTAGAGAAACATTTTGGTGACATGTGCCAGGGGCTCGGCCACTATCTCCGACGATTGTCCAAATACAGAGATTCTGGTAGGTTTGTTGTTCTGTCATTTGTGAAATGTAGACCCTGTTATTTGCACAAATGAATGTTATGTATGATTCCATGAACAAAGCAGAACATTTTGCACGCTGATGTTGGTGTATGACTGTACGCCTGTTTTCAGGTGATGAGCTATCCAAATTCATGATGACTTATGCCGAGAAAGAAACATTTAACCCTTCCACCAAAGATGCCCTGCTTCGCTTTGCGTCGAATCTGGCAGCCGTCCAAGATTACCGGGACACGCAGGTATACAACCATCCCTATGGCAAATACTGTGGAGCATTAGCATTATTTCTTGGTATTTGACGTCCAAATTACTGTTGTATGTACTGAATTTAGATCCATATGATTCAGTATTCGATGTTTCTTTCTGATCTCTACAGATACATGTTATATATGATGTAACATTGATTACCGGTATACACGATTTCACAATGACCTCATCATCATTGATCACACAAATCATATATACCGGTAGGTGATTATAGGTCTGGTCTTTATATGTACTTCACAGGTTCAGCGATTGGACAACAAAGTTCTGGGCCCACTGACGGTTTATGGCACAGAGTGCAAACATGCAAAGGTACGGCACTTCTTGCTTTGCTAAGATGTGTATGTGCTGTTTCAATGGTTTCACATATACATGTATCTTCACATATACATGTAATTGTAAAGATAGAAATGCAATTTTCATTTTCGATTTTCATACACATACAGAATCTACTAGTGTCCATGTAAGTTGATGTAACCCTGCCCATATACACATGATATATGGCATCTCTCACATGCATTTGCATATTTTCATTATCGTGATCAATGTTTATCAGAATATTTCTGGGTCAGTGAAAATCGATACCACAACTACCTACCTAATAGCCTAACAATGAAAACACTCTTCATGTAAACCGACAAAAGTAGATTCTTTCTGCTATATTTTCTCGATTGTTTGTTGAAAAATTCACCAGGACTACTTTCGTGATACATTACGAAGATCGGGGAAAGGCAATCGGTCTGCAAGTTTGAAGGAAAGAAAACTCAGCATCATTGATAAGATTTCATCAGTTTGTTTTTGATTCAGTATCTCGATGACTGTTAAGTGAATTAAACCTGTTATTCAAGTTGCATATTTGATAATCAATTAATCACAAGTATATAATCAATTGGGAAAAAAATTTATTACCGTCATATATCCAAATTGGAATTTAAAAGGTTGAGCACAATAATGTGTGACGATGAGAAATGAATTTAGCAATTAAAATAAATATTCATGAATCATACTCGAAACAGGGGAGTTTTCAGGAAAGTTTACCACACTTTGGCTGGTCCCGTAGATTGAGTATGTCTCTCAGGGAGAGAAGAAACAGTCTTCCCCTGCCACCGGTAGACTAATATTACAATCTAAATTGTTACGTGGGTATTCCATCGGTAATTTGCAGTTATTGTTAAACATTGATCAACATTTATGGCTACTTTTGGAACTGAATGCTAAAATCAAATCGAAATTAAGGTCAGATTTAAAAGCATATTTTTGTCAACATTACTTGATGGATTGTTCAAGTCAGCTTGGTCAATGATGGTAGTAAATTAAGATCAGTTTTTCGAAATTTCAGCGAGCACGCAGAATGAGTGCAAGTTGGAAAGTCAAAGAAAGTTGCAGATTCCACAGATAATCAGACTACATTTGTTTGTTTGTTTGAAGTTGGATCATTGTTCATCATGTTTATTGAAGGACCGTACCACCATATTCCTCTGTTCATCTTGTTCAATATTTGTTACTGTTGGTTATTGTAACTGCCACTACTATAGCTAAAGTGCATAATAATACAATTGATCTTGTAGTCCATGGTATCCAAATGGAGACTAAGGATGTAGTCCTTAACATTCTATATGACGGGTATTCTTCCTATCCAGAAGAATCTCTTATTTCAGAATTTTTGAAATAAGAGCATTCAAGCTCAAACCTGAAACATGGTCCCACATACCACTGTGGGACATTTGAACCACTGTATATTGTCTAGGCACTCAGGGCAAATAGCCATGGATTAATGGTGATGCTGGTTCTAAATAAAAGATTCATGAAGTAAGGTGACTGTGCATTTATTTTTCAGGAGAAACTGAAGCAAGCATTCACAGCAAGGAACAAAGAACTGAAGGAACAGAAGAATCTCAATAAAGCCAAGGCCAACCCCAAAGACAGGCACAATCTCGTATCCTTCCAGGCCAAACCAATGAGTAATTTGTTAGCTTTTTAAAAATGTAATGCATCAAAATGAGGTCTATGCTCAAGACAACACACAACATAGAGTCAGTAAAAAATCAGTCAATGAAAAATTTAGATATTTGAATCACTTTTAAATTAAAGTGGTTCGATATCTTATCAAAGTTTTTACAGTTGAAAAGAAGTTATCCTTGACAAAGTTTGTGCCAGTCCGTAGCCGAGACAGAAGTCCAGAAGGCGAGTGTCGACGCGACTCGGGCGAGCAAACAACTGGAGGTCGAGATGGAAGCGTTTGAGCGGAGGAAACTGGACGACATCAAAGTAACTATCGTGTGCAGAATGATCATACCCATGGTTGTCGTTTGCAATACTCTCAGTTTGTTTTAGGATACCCCACTCATAAAACGATTTGCATTTATATCCATGTGAACAGAAAGCTCTTGGAATATCATTGAATGTTTACATTATTACCAATAATAAATAAAGCAATCAATGTTTACATAAGACCACTAAATATATGTCATGCACCCCCCTGCAGCGTATCTTCCAAGACTTTGTGACGGTGGAGATGATGTTCCACGCGCGCGCCATGGAGATGTACACACGGTGTTACCAGGATCTGGAGGAGATTAACGAAGACACCGACTTGGAGGTATGTGAGGAGCCGTATTGGTCCTAATAGAAGCACATGCCCTAATACTGGAGCACCCCCCTCTTTGCAAAGGTGGTACTGCATCTATCATTGTAAGAGATGAACATTTTCATGCACTTTATCGAACAGGAGGTAAAATACAATCCCCAGATATTTGATATCAAAAGCAATGCACTGCCACGGATAATATATGCAATGTACCAGCAGATTTGATCGCGTTATTCTGGTCTGGTACGACAAAGCCATCAAACCTTCATACAATTATACCTAAACTTTGTTTCTCTACGATAGGAATTCCGTAACTCCTTGAGAGCACCATCCGCCCAGACTCGCCACGGGATGAACTCTCGCACGGGGTCGCGCACGTCACTAAACACAACTGGCGGGATGTCAGCGGGGCCCTCTGCCGCACGCTCTACGCCGTCGAACACACCCTCGGGGGTCCGCAGGGCTGGCGTGCAAAACCCCGCCGACATGTTCAACACGACGAACAAATCGTCAATGTATTCTGAGACACAGGTGTGTGAATGATTTCTTTTGATTCTTGTTGTATAGCGCGCATTGTTTGCAAACTTGCACTATTATTTTGTTGATATAATATTGTGAGCTATGAAATATACATACAATGTATATTCTTTGAAAATTCTGAAAGTGTTTCGAAAGTTGTGATACTAGTATTGTGATTTTTATATTTCCCTGAAAATAGAACAATCTTAAGAACTGATTACCTGTACAAAATAATATGAATTGCAAATTAGTTCTATACGCATAATCAACTTCTTTTTGAGTACAAACCGAATCATTTGTTAGCCCATATTTGAGGTAGACCAAATGTCATTAAACTCAAACCAATAAATTATTCATAAGATGAGATATTTTCCTTTTTCAAGGATGACGAAGAAGAAGAAGATGAAGATGAATATGATGACGACGACGACGACGATGATGATGACGATGATGATTATGACGAAAGCGAGGAAGACGACACTACGTATGGACAGCCGCAGCACCAACAGCAACAGAGGCCGCGACACAAATGAACGCAGCCATCATTTTTAGCAACATAAACATGACTTTTACTTGGAATATCAGGCTGGTTATTATTTATCACCAATTGTCACAGTGGTGGAGATTCACTGCAGGCAAACTTTGCAGCAAGATTATCAAATGAATGTTTTTGGTGCTTTTTATCCAGCGCAGTAACCATTTGGTATGTATTAACGATAGTATATTCCTTATCATCACTATCGGAAAGAAACTCCCTGCATAATTGTGTATTTACGTGTAATGTGTTGTATGTTTTATTCATGTACCGTACATAAAAGTTCTCATGTGTTGTATATAATCGGAATCCATACTAAATCAAATTGTTACTCGATTTGTATAGAATGATTTTCTATGATCTTGTATTAGTTTTACAGTATAATACTTTATCTATTCAAAAGTGTACATTTGTGAATAAGCAAAATATTTATATATGGTTGTACATGTATCATATACTTCGTCTACAGCATGTACTTTTAAAAGTCAAAAACGTATCTGTGATGCAGTTTGAAATGTATGGAGTACAGGTATTTTGTAGGAATATGTCAATGTTGTGATTAAGTCTGTTTACTGATATTTTGTGATGTTTTAGAATAGAATACTCGAGTGAACACCGTCCAATCCAATACATCTCGTCAACTTCACGCCTCAAACGTCTTTGTTTCTTGGCGCTTTTATCATACATATCGATTTTGTGTGCTTTATGGGACCAATTTACCAAATAATTTAAGTTTCTCCACCAATATGTCTGGTATTATTCCTTGGATGAAGTTCTCATTATAGATACTTGTTTAATGTATTCAGGGTAGGAATCCTTGAAAATTTGGAGAATTAATACTATTGCTACTTGTTATATCACCAATATACTTCGTAGATTATTGTTCCAATGTGTGATTGGTGTGTGTATATTACGGATTTATTTATTTGTATTGCATGAATTTCATTTTACCGAGCATTACAGTCAATTTTTTATGACCATTTGCTGTTAGATCTAGCAACAGTAATTTTGGGAAGTTTTCATTAAAAACTTTAAGGTAAAACCATTTACAAACCCGGTATGGAAAGTTTTATGTGTGTCTAACTGTCTGTATTGTTGTTGTTGCTTAGTATATTTATGAATAAATTTTTCCTATTTTATGATTAATGACCAGGGTTGTCTGGAAATATTTATTCCATGCACGAGATCTGTATTCACAAAATACTTAGCAAGTACAGTCATGTATATGTACCTTCACAATTTTTTGTTTTGAACACAAGTTTTGTTTGTTGAAACAGTATCGTATGACAATAATACACCAAAGATACAACTTCAAAGATATAATGAACAATACCTCATATCTGCATATCATTGATTACAAGCTGTGCATCTCCTCACCGATCTTTTTCCCATAGAGCATCTCACAATACCTAACAGTCACATATCTACAGTAGATAATACTTGTAATGTCGTTATTCATCAACTGCACACGTGAAACATCCGTCCATTCACTCAGTCCTCCCACACTGACAATCTCACAAAATCATCAACTGCACATCCCTTTCAAGACGGCTCGGGAGTGGTCAATAAAGTCCGAAGACTTGCGGCTGTTGGCTGTGGTGGAGCCTTCACCAAACTAGCGAACGTTGGTAACTTGTGCAGTGCTTCGACACTGAGTACAGGGTCCTCCAAGTCTTGGCTGTCAGGCAGCGGCTGCTTGCTGATCTCGAATCGGATCCATCTGTAGTTGGCGCACTTTTTGGCACCGGGGCAGCTCTGAATGAGGTTCTGTACGGTGGAGTGTGAGAGACCAAAGAAATCTTCTCCTCTTGGAGTGAGTGGTACCAACTCTGGAGTTCTGTAACAAGAACATGGGATTTAAGCCATGTTTGGTTTGGTTTGAAGTCGATTCAAACCAAACCAATGCAAGTCAAATCAACACATCAGACTTGATCCCAAATACTATGAATTGGAAATAGGTTACCACTGCTAACTTCAATGCTAAGGCTACTCAATTACTGACACCACATTGAAAATGACTACTTTGCCACTGAATATTCTATCACCTCACTTGAGACCTTACCTGCCCTGGTTGATGGCTTTGAGGAGTTTCAGGTGACATTCCGAGGCAGAGTGTCCCGAGAAAACAATCTCGGGAGCATCCTCGGGCGAGATGTCAAACTGGAAAGAATGCAGAAGTCAAATAAACCAGATGCTCGAGGACTTTATGACGGTTTCCATTGAGTTTTATAACCTGGATTTCTTGATAAAACGTACTGTACAATGCATGAATTCATAACGATAAAATTGGTAGCTGACTACAAAGAAACCTTTTTGCCAAAAACAGGCCATCAAGCAGTCATGGCCACCAAACAGCACAAATTGATTCTTGTGCAACAGGTTGCCATATGCTTTAACCTCTGACCTTTGGGCCAGTTCCAGTGTCCACGATCTTGCACGTATAGAGACAGCGTTCCAGCGGGTTGCGGATGCTGACGTATTCCCGGGTGCTGCAGTACCCAGCAGGGAAGATACAGTCGGACGAGTGGAAACCTGACCGGTCGGACACGATCTGTTGGTTGGAAACCGTGATAAAAAACCAACCTATAGCAAGTGGCTTTCGCGGTCTTCTCAGATGTGCTCTATTATATGATTGCATTTTTGCATCAATGAAAAATCTTGCGTGTCGGTGAATGACTCGGGCTTCAGATCAACATGATATTAGGATTTGTGTATCCTTTCATCCCGTATCATTCAAGTTTTATCAGTTATTTTTTTACCTACCTCCCCTATGCAGTACACAGTCAGGTTGCCAAGTTCAAAAGGCAGCATTGGTCGCCCGAGATTGTCCAATGGCAGAGGCTGAACTAATCTACGACCGCTCGATCCAGTTCTAGCTTTCTTCGGTTTGGGTCGCTCCTCTTTGAAGGATAGAAAACAGACATTTTGTAATGTGTGACTGGTGAAGTGCCAATGCAAATAGCACCCATCTTATGTACATTGTATTTTATATACATATATAAATATCTACTTTCTTTTTATTGAAGTGATCTCCCACATAAATACTCAGGATACCAATAGGCTATCAAGACGTGACATGACGCTTTCCACATTTTACCTCGATATACTGCTTATTTTAACACAATGTGGAACAAAGCGCAAGATTTGCCGCTGAAAACTTTCTATTAAACAAAAATTCATGAAAATGACTTGTCATAAAACCACAACAAACAAACCTCCACCATCTTTGGTAGCACTTTTCTTCTTCACTCCAGCTGCTGTGACTCCCGGCTGCACTTTTCGCTTTCTTCGATCGACCTCCCCCAGAATCTGTGCGATGCTCTGTGTCGTGTGTTTGCTTGTGCTGCCACTAGGTGACGTTGTGGTGATGGGTGGAGGAGGGAGCAAAGAATCAGCTACTGTTCGATTCTGCAGCAGGCGCGCTAAGAGGTACCTGTGTGAGATATGGTGAGCACCAGCTGAATTATACCCTAGAGCTAAATTGTTGCGAAAATGGTGACAAAAATTGAAAAGCATGCATTATATTATATGAATTGGATTTCTACAGTTCAGTGTTTATATCGAGACTCACCGTCGCTCATCTTTAACCTTCTGTATCTTATCTTCAATGCTGATGACTTCATCACAGACAGCACTATTTATCTGTAATGTGTGAATATTTTATCAACAATTTCAATCATCATTTTTACACGAAGGCGGATACTAGTATTTCAGCATTCACTGGAGAGATTTGATTTGATAATTTCAAAGCTCACACTCACAAATATTAGGTCCTTGACTTGCTTGCGTAGCCTCTTATATTTCAGCCGATACCTCTCCTGCAAGATGGCACTCATCGACGGGTTCGGAGGTCGGACTTTGACCACCCGCCGACTCTGGATGTTCACCGTTGTGGTCACCTGTGGCTTCGGGACCACCTCTGCCACTGGTTCCTCCTTAACTTTCACCCCCTGAGTGTGAATTTTTTTTCCATGTTTACTCTTGTGAATTGTGAGTTAATCAGCTTCTATAGTTAATCTGTCTACACAATACAGATATTAGGTTCTAAACCTGAGAAAATTAGCCATGATAATATCTTCACATTTTCTCTACATTTCAAGTGATAACAAATTTATAGAATATATTTAAGACTTTACTGAATACCGGTATATACAACTCAACAGGTGACAACCAACAAATGGTGATTCATCCAGCTGGAACATTCATATACGTACCTCGACCAACCCAAAGACTCCTGGCTGACCAGCAATAGACTGGAATCTTCGCTCAGCCTTTTGAATCTGTAAACAATATAGGTCATTACACAGTATTATTCCAAATCCACAAAATTTTCTGGATGTAGGCTAGGCTGAAAAATTACTCAAATACTATCACTATTATACTTTTGGACACCAACCTCCTTGAACAGAGCTTCTTCAAGTGTGGTCTTCATCCTGCAAAATGAACATTTCCAGATTTAGGGATAGGACTATATTGGCTCATTATGATGTATAAAGCATCTTGTACAGATATATATAAGGTGCCAGACCTATTACAGTGGTGTCCTATTACAGTGGACTGAATTTCACAGTCATTTTTCTCACAGAAATTTTAATTCTAGAAATAAATTGACTTCAATATCAAGATTTCATGTTCCTCTGATAAATTATTCATTGTTTTTGTCCATTTACGGCAGTTGTGTGTGAGAAAAATGACAGTGAAATTCAATCCACTGTAATAGAACACCACTGTAATGGGTCTGGCACCTGTATACTGTAAAATCTGCATGTTAAGACTTTTTTCTGTATAATCTCAAACAAGCTATTTAAATATAAGACATTTCATAGATCACGTTGCAGTATTCATACATACTGACATAGTATTTTACATGTACCCACCTATTAAATGGTTTATATATGCTATATTTGAGCATGTGACACTAACCTGCT
This sequence comes from Terebella lapidaria, assembly GCA_949152475.1. NCBI lineage: Eukaryota > Metazoa > Annelida > Polychaeta > Terebellida > Terebellidae > Terebella > Terebella lapidaria. The sequence goes on along the minus strand of OX424564.1, from coordinate 32,485,086 downwards.
AACCATGCTAACATGAACAAACCATGCCATTTCTATGAAGCGGATTCAGTGACAAAAATACAGGTCGTATCGTTTTATTCTGGTTTCGTGAGCTGTGTCAGTTCGTACGCTGTTTTACTTTGAAGTCGCATCGTGCTTATTTTTGAAAAGCCGTATTGTGTTGGGTCATGTTGTCGTGTAATGTGACATTTCGTACGCTGTTTTACTTTGAAGTCGCATCGTGTTGGTTCATGGTCACGTGCTTCATTTTAACATAGGTTCGTGGGCGATGTCATATTTTCGTGAGTTACTTTGACACTGCATGTCGTGGTGCATGTCACTTCGTAAGCGATCTTATCTCGTGGGCTTTGATTTATTATGGAATGTTTTTTGGGTCATATTTCCTATTCCATTTGCATTCATTGCTCTTAGATTTCTCGCTATGTGCTGAGCTCTGCTCCATTGTGCAATATATGTCTGGTCTTTCACGCTTATCGGCTTTATGAATGGTATAATATAATCATGAAAAATGCACTATAAAATGAATTTTTTCTAACTTGTTTACACAAGTTTTTGGCGATATTTTTGCGATGTTAAATGTCATCTTTCTATAATTTGACATACTTCACCTATGAATCAAACGGCAATTTTATGCCAAATTTCAGACTTTTATATAAAAAATTTAAGAAGTTGGCAATCTACCCCAATGACAAATTTCAGGCCAAAACGGGATCTCGAGAATTTGAGCATATTCGAGGATTTAATCGTGTTTACATCCATCAGAATTCAAATGTTATTGTAATTTTGGACCAGAAGACAGAGTGGGGTGTGTTCGACACAAACATGTTGATTTCTAACGTTTTTAGCCCTACAAAGACGAGCCCAAGTACAAGATTTTATGAGGACCCAGAAAAAAAATTACACGGCTAAATTTAACATTTGGGTAGAGTGCCAACTTTTTCAATTTTCGTGATAGAAGTCTGAAATTTCGCATAAAATTGCCGTTTGACTCCCAGGTGAAGTATACCAAATTATAGAAGGATACCATTTAGCATCACAAAAATATCAACGAAAAACAGTGTAAACGAGTTAGAAAAATTATAGTATAGGTACCATTCAAATACCGGTATTATCAAATATTAGATAATTCTACAGCACATGGATTGGATTTATACATGTACGAGTTTGGGATTAATTGTATTTTTCAGACAAACAAATTATGTTACGTAGCATGACACCACTCCACCCCCCCCCCCCCCCTGCTACTCCTCTGCAATAGTCCTACACCATAAAAACTTGGCCATAGAACCCCACCCCGTATGCAATGTGTCTGACCAATTAGAAGGTTTCACACTGATTATGGTACCAATGGGCGCTGCTATTGCTGTGTGCGTGATGTGGGTGATTTGCAAATGGGGGCGATGCTGCACGAATTGAAAATTTTCAAATCACGTAGGCCTACCAGTTTAATGGAGCTTGATTTGGAAATGTGCTACGTGTTTTAACAATGGCAAATTATGAACTATTCAGAAATCAGGCAGCGCGATTTAATAAAGCATGAATGACCAGCCATATTGCACAATAGAGCAGAGCTCAGCACATAACGGATCTAAGAGCAGTGAATGCAAACGGAATGGGAATTATGACCCAAAGAACGTTCCATTTTCGTTCAAATCAAAGCCCACGAGATAAGATCGCTTACCATGCTTACGAACAGAGAGTGTTACGAAGTGACATGCACCACGGGAGATTGGTATTGCTTACGAAACAGTGATCAGTGTCTTAATGACTTACGAGATTGTGACTTATAGAATGAAAAGATGGCATATTTAGGCCTATATGTATCTCACGACAACTAGATCTATGAAGATATGACATATCCTACGAATTAGTGTCAAAGTGACTCACGAAAAGAGGACATCGCCCACGAACCTATGTTAAAATGAAGCACGTAACCATGAACCAACACGATGCGATTTCAAAGTAAAACAGCGTACGAACGGACACATCACACGAAACCAAACTAAAACGACACGACCTGTATTTTTGTCAGTAAATCCGCTTCATACATTTGTCTCTGTGTCTGTGAGACATAAAATACTCACGCTGGATTGAGCAAGCCTCGCTCAAGAATGATCCGCTTGATTTCTGTGTAGTGAAGCGGTTTCTTAGCCAACTCCAGGACTTTCTGTGCTGCCAGAAGCCACAGTTCCTCCTCCATAGTGATTGGTTTTATGGCCAGAAGAGGCAGACTGGATTGGCTCTGACAGTCTAATGTTAGAGTGAGTGAGACTTGAGGCAAAATTCCGGTTTTATCGCTCACCGGTTTGACTTGCTCGAAGCCTCGAACTACGTTAGGATGCACGTTAAACGTGCGGTACGCGAGCAATGATTGATCTAAATGTTTATTCATCTAAAATGCTTATCATTGTGATAAAAGTATTAATATTTGAGTAGATTTAGACAAGATATGACAAAAACACAACTTTGGTTACCTCCCCCTTCATTCCCCAGGGCGCGCCACTATAAAAAGCAAAACCACGACACGGACACCGATTACCGTAACCGAAGTACGCGGGTCGATTATGCAAACTGATACAGGGGCGTGTTTTGAAGGGATCGAGCCCACCGCCCCCCCCCCCCCCCCCCTTCCCACCATCCGTCTGAAATTCTGGGAAAGTTTTTTGATCTTGAAATAAATTGATTTTAAAATCTAGTTTACAATCTCTATATCAGAAACATCATCTTCAATTCAATTTATCTCCATAAAACGCGATGTTTCAGAAATTAAATAAAATCAGGAGCGGCCACATTTGAATACAAACCCATCGTGAAAAATTCTTAATAACTAAAGGCCCTCATTGTGATTTAGTGTGACACTTACTGACTTCATCGCTTTGCGAAGTTAGGACAATAATGTTTGACGATTTGACATTTCTCCTGTTGCATACGGGCGAAATATCGTCCAAAATTTGATACGAAATGCTCACTGAATTATTTTAGTTACAGTACGTAGGAATGAGTGCTGGTTGCATCCTTACTAAACGTGGTACACACAACTGTTTGCTAAACTGTGAATTATTCTCTTTTGCCTTGCGCGGTATGGTCTTTTTGGAGTCAACTAAAACATCATATCTGGTAAGAGTCTACACAATCTACCTAAAAAATGCAATTGATAATGCATGTATTTACAATGAAAATTAAACGCATGTATGTATTTATGTTGTATCCGTAAATTGTACACAAACTTGTGCTGGAACTCTATTGACAATTCCTTAAAAGTTTTTGTTTCAATAATTTTATATTTTTTATGTGCACATTCCACACACACACACACACACACGAAGTTTCACAATTTCACAGTGCGTAACAATAAAAGGTAACTCAATTTCTCGGGAGAGAAATCGTCAGAAATTATTGTTTCTTTACAAAAACCAATGAATAGTATTGCTCAAAGCACCCTCTCCAACTTTTACCAACCTGAACGCCAGCATCAGAATGGTGTGAGTATACCATGCTCAAATGACTAAAACACATTTAAACACAAAAAATTGACTGATAAGTCCATTTTTAGTTAAATACATAATTCCTATAAAAACTATTCCATGCTTTTATCTTAACTTCCTGATCACGAAAATTGTCAAAACATAGAAATTAATCGTTTTAATACAACATTTACCTATCGAGTTGGGTAAGAAAATATCACATGAAAACTAACTACCTAAACACAAAACATTCAAAATTTCAAAGGATATTCCTACTTGAAACCACCCCTCCGTCCCCTCCGTCTACGTACAAAACTCATATAAACATCTTATTTTTCCGACAGGTCTTGTGCGGTGTGCAAGGTCAAATACCCTGGCAAAGGCTTGTGACGAACTATAAACCAGCCCCAATTTCAAAACACTCTAACTCAATTAAGGGTATAGAATTTATGAAAATGCCCAATTGAGGCATAGCGAAATCTAATTGATGTTCATTAAAGCATGTTCACAGATGTACTAATAGATTGTAGCCAAAATGGCCATAGCCAACATCGGATCGTATTTGGGGGGTTTAGTGCACATCGATCATTTATAGCTGCATACATTTTTACAAACACGTGGACATCAGCTGGTGGATAAAAAGTTGAAATAAGGTTTTATAAACTGAAGCACGCTCCTCAACTTTATACATGGATTTTAGGTTTTTTTAAAGCAGCTGCCTTCGAATGTATGCAATATTTTTTTCAAAACTAAATTTCAGTTTAAATCATCTAATATAACAAACCATATGCACATTGATTTTGACGATTACAGCCCGTCCAAGTCGTTTTTCCATCCGTTTTAACACACATTTTATGCCAGGTTTGTAAAGTAAAGTAAAGTAAAGTGAAGTGTTTCTTTATTATAGTGTCACCCCTATTGAAAGGGCCAGCCAGGTTTGTATATAAACAAACGAGATGTATCCATCAAGCCCGAATGTAAACAAATGTCCAAATTGCCTTTAAAAGTCCAAATCGAGCAGTTTAAATTCACTTTAAATCATCTAATATAACAAAATATATGCACATTGATTTTGACGATTACAGCCCGTCCAAGTCGTTTTTCCATCCGTTTTAACACACATTTTATGCCAGGTTCGTATATAAATAAACGAGATGTATCCATCAAGCCCGAATGTGAACAAATGTCCAAATTGCCTTTAAAAGTCCAAATCGAGCACATTTTCCAGTTTGTATCTGCATATATAGCGTAGTTATGAGAAAATAATCGGTGGTATACGATGGTGTGCGTGGAATTGTCAGTCTATTTTGCACTTTTATGCTTTGTTTATATCTGCGTGTGATGGATACAGCTCCTGTATTGACGCGTAATTTATTGACGCGTAACTACATGTTTATTATGAAATATAGTTTTGAAAAAATATTGCCTGTTTTCGAAGGCAGCTGCTTTAAGCGAACTGAAATATATGGACGAGACTATTCGTAGTTTTGTCGTCACCATTCAGCACGTGCATGAACTGATGAAGGCATTCGTACCATCCGACATCACGTGATCTGCTCCGATTTACTATGGTTTGTTGATTCCTCCCCCCGAATAAGTTTCTCGCCAGCACACTTCTATATGATAGGCCTACATGGTAGGTGCAGTGCACCGAAGCATATCATTAAAACTGACAAAAGCGTCATAATTTATGTCTATTCGACGGATGAATATGTGTTAATAGGTGGCTTTTTTTCTTTAAAGAAAATACATCACAATGGCATCATATAAATATCGGAGTCCCAAACGTTTACGGCCCTAATAATATAAGGGCCGTCACAACATGTACACGCGCATATATATACATAGAATTTGCAAATGCAGGTGCAGTTAAAAAGTGATAAATGTAACAATCACATATCATAACGTGCCAATCAATTACATCGATGTGTGGATGTCCACCTTGATATGAAACATATTGTTGAATCTTCGATTATATAGATAAAATTATATTGAATTCACAAATAATTGTGTCGCAGAATTGAGCAAACCCTGACTAGAAGAACTAAACCCCTAACACTTATAAATTCATGGTGTTCATATAAAAAAATATATATTCCTATACACCATTATACAGTATAGATGCAGTTAATGAAAAGCCGATTATCCGAATATTTTATCGTCTGGAATACAATTTCTGTTAGATGAATTTGTGATATTTGGTGAATAGTGCGTCACAAACGTTTATTGCCTGAAAGTAATTTACAATTCCAGGAGGCTGTATGGTTCATCATTCATGAATTTCTCAAAAATGATGTAACCTCGTTTCGGCGTGTCAGTTGGCACCATGTGACCAGACCCCTGAAAAAGATTTTTTTATTGAAATGTTAGTTCTCTGTCGCCTCAATGGAAAAAGAAAACCTTTCAAACTTTCACGATACCTTGACAGTGACAAACTTGAAATTCTCCCACTCCTGTACAAAGCCAGCCACCTGCTGTGAGCCGTCTTGGGCATCATAGAGCCACAACTGATAGTCCGTCAGAGGCTACATGAAAACAAAAATGATTGAGTGAATAAGTAACTGTAATAATGAAGGCTTAAAAATTGAAAGCATAAGAAATATGCTATCCGTTTGTGTTATTTCTTCTCATTTATAATCAATAAGTATTCAGAGCATCATGTCTGTTAACTTTGCCAGAAATATAATTGAGCTTGTACGCACCACACGGCCGAGAGACTCGGCAAACCATCGACCACCGTGGTGGTTACAGGCAATATCCGTATCTCCGTAAAACGCGACAACCCGATGACCCTATTGATGACAATATATGAATATGATCATTTGTTAATTTGCTGACTGGACAACATGACAGAACTGGAATTTACAGTACAGTTTCCGACAGTTGAATTTTAACTTGAAACTATTGTTTGTTAAAAGTAGAAAATTCTTTAAAGATGATGGACATAAGGCTCACCGCATCCAATACTTTGGCATACTCATTGCGAACGTCGTCATATTCCTTTGTGTAACGCAACATGTCACTGGATCCAACAGACAACAAAGGAATGAATTTGTTCCATCACAATAAATACATTCTATGCACAATGTGAGTCGAACATATGCTAACTATCAACATTTCTCATTTAAAAAAACAAGCTCATAGTCAAACGAGAACCATATCCGTAAATTTTACAATGACATCAAAACGTCTTTACTGTTTTGCTCATAATGATACCAGAGCATCATTTCGATGTTCACATATGACTATATATGTGCCCTACTAGTAGTAGTAGGTCATATATACAGTTGTTGGTCCATTTACCAGTAGGATCATTGGTTCTGCATTTACCTGCAAGCTTCCCAATCAGGGACGTATTCTGGCACGTGTAGAGCCTCTCTGACGTCCGCGCGCCGTAGGTAATTCTCACGGTTAGATGTATCAGTGCACGGGATCCCAGAGTATATGGTCTTTCCCGAGGCTTGCAGGGTGTCCAGTTTCTAAATTATGTGAAAGATGCTTGACTGCATGAGGGCTGTATTTCCATCATGTATATATATCGATATCTATATTTAAGTTTGTATGCACAATATATCTTGAGGTTTATGCAGTCTAACCGAGCCCTAAATATTGGTCCAACAAATTGGTCCAATAAATATATTTGACATATACCACACGTGGACAAGAATGACTAAAAGTCTCTAAATACACACCTGCTGGAAGGCCTCCCACTGTTGTTTGGAGAGCGGCAGGCCCTCCGGATACGCAATCTGTATGGCTGAGTCGGTCTCCCAAACGATGCCTGTCTTGTTGGGAGCATTAGGGTAACACTGGGCGTACATGTCATACGGATTGAGACCAACACTCCAGGCTATCTGGTTCACTTCGGCCATCTGCATGAGCGTGGAAATAGACTCGGAATAGTTTTTCTATGGTCGCCCTCTATTGCGATTCAATGACGTTAAACCTAATTCTACAACTGTACCACGTCATATAAGTACCGCAAAAAATTATTGAAGTGACAGAAATTGTATTTGAAGATTATAACTGTACATTAAGTTGACTTGTTCATACCGCTAAAAGACAGGCAGGGGAGTTGTCCGTAGCGAACAAACAATAGGTAGCATTAGCTCCGGGACAGCAGTTCGTTACCAAGTCGTTGTACAAACTGCATGAACAAATACAGTCATTTTTTTAACATTTGAAGCAAATAGACAACGTTTTTGAATTGTGACTTTGTGTAAAATTCCTTTAAATAGATTAGAGATAAAGTGTTGTTGACTCACTCCGAGCCGAAGGTGCCCCTCGCCCACAAGAAGTCCACGAGACCACTGTCCTGGATACTGTTATCATTAACTCCGTTACCGATCGCCATCCCCTAAATACCATAACAACAGTAGTCATCAATATGCTGAAAGAATTGAGGAATTAAAGGTTATTGTACCATGATTGTATTTCTATCATCATAAATCAAGCTTGGTGCCACATGTCGTGCGTGAAACGCCCCATGTTATTCCCTCATCACTATTTGACACTGACGGCGCTACAGCGACTCAACGTTGCGATGTTGAGTCTCCTTCATAAACTAGCCTACAGCTCTTACTAATACACGGACATAATTGCAAAATTGAATCCTAATAGGTGTACATGATATACAGTAGCCTAATTGAGAAGTTTGACCTTGAAATTGATCTCTGGGTCGTCGACGACTCTAGCCGAGAGTGTGGGCACATAGACCCCCGCGTAACTTTCACCAGTGATGTAGAACTCATTGCCCGCAAACTCCGGGAAACCCGCGAAAAAATCCTTCAACGCCATGTGGTTATCCAGGGCTGTCTGAATTTTAAAATGATATAAGGAAATTCACAGAAATGTTTCATGTAGCTTGAGGACAATTTCGAGTCCACCACGAACTTAGATTTCTCACAGTTTTGCGAGCATTATATATTTCTTCAAAATCCAATAATTATACAAGAATATTCTAGGTGCGATTTTCCGTAACACAAATGCCTGGTACATATGAATTTTGTAGAGGGATCTCGAAGAAATATAACCTAATTCTGTATATTGTCCTCTAGATTTTCACGCATCGCAATTGGAAAGTAGTCGATGGGAATTCGTTAGTACATGTAATCTACCTCATCATCTCCAGATTGGCAATGGCCAGGATCATTGTAGTTCTCAGTGTATGAAAATCCCACACATTGCGGTGAGTCCAGGAATATGATGTTGGCAATCTACAAGTAGAAGTGTACAGATATGTACTAGTGCATGGTCTGACAATCGAGCCCTGTATATCTGTGGGGAAATGGGTTCGTGAGTGTGGAGTCATAAGTTACTTTACCTTGTTCCAACGATACTCAAACCATGTCAAAGACCCGTTCGAATGAGACTGAAAAAGAGAGAGAAGAAGTGAAAGTATGTTTTATGCACTAATTTACATTATATCCAAACAATTGATGCTGGGGTGTACCCTCCATGGCCCGAGCTCGCTAAGTTTGCCAGTCATGGAGCTACAGCCAGGGCCGCCGTTCAACCACAGGACCACGGGGTCTGTAGCCGGGTCCCTCTCTGACTCCACGAACCTATTGGGACAAAGACAATAAAACTGTGCTCAGAGCCTATCCTATTCGGACGGAACAGTCGTTTTTCCGATGTAGAAAACAATAGTGGTCCATTATAAGGATATAGTAGGCTTGTATACTGTTCCGGCGAAGCTTACCAATACCAGAGACGTCTATCATTTGTGGCGTTGAGGTATCCTGCCCAGTGCCGGAAGGTCGGCTGTGGAGTGAGGCCTGGCAAAAAGGTCACCTCATCTTCGGGCCTGTCCGCAGCCGTCAGTCCTAGCAACGCCAGGGACAACACAAGCAACAACGTGTGTGCGCTGGGCCACATGCTGGTGGGAGAAAAGTGTATAAGGATCGGTTGAGAACTGCAAAATTCATCGATCCGTCGCAGTAAGACAATAACACGTTACTGTGTGGCGTGTGCTGGCAAGGCCAAATTATGTAAGAATGCTGGAGAATTAAGCCCACACATGGGCTGATGTGAGTTCTCCTCAAAACTTCCTGCCAAAATATGATATGTATACCTCAATTAGATGGCAACGCATCTACATGTGATCAATGAATAGTAGAGCCATACACATACTACCTTTAAACTGAAACAATGCCAGAATTAGTCAGTTTGGCAGCCTATGTGATATTCCCAGTCACTTACTTCAGCCTATTCCTTAGATTGCTCAATATTGTATAACGTTTTATTTTGCATTTAAATATATAACACTTTCGAAATGTACACCATTTGACGGGAAAGTGACATATTGACGATAAAATTGTTATCTTTATCGAACTCGTGCACTTGTGTGCTTGTTTTCTTAATAAACCCAGTTGGTCATAGAAACCCGAAAATAAGACCTAAGCGAAAATGTGACTAAACGCATGTACCAGATAATTATTTCACCAGGACAGATCCCTGAAGATCCATATATTTTCGATTGCTATTAATTCAACAGCTCTTCATTGCAGTTCATGTTTTGAGAACGGAGTTCTGAACTGAGGATGATAGTTTTAATCTAGGATGTACACAATATGTGCATGGGGAGTTATGGATTAACACTCATTCGGGTTGTGATGAATTTTGTTTTATTATTGTTGTATCATACAGTATCAGGACAGCAAAATAACGAGAGATATATCGTTATGTATTTACGATAATATATTTAATGCAAAGTATCACAAAATGTTATGCCAATTTACGGTATTTGCCCAATGTTTTCAACATTGTCCTCAGCGCTAGGAAAATGTTAACACTTGTATTATTAGCTAATATTTTCAGGAGGAATATACACGATCTGCTCTGGAACATACTAATATGATCGTCATGGCATAGTCACTAGCGAATAGGTGGATTCTCCCCATCATATGATTGGTGACTTCTGACGAACTTGTGAATCTCCTTATCAACAAGATATTTATCAATCTACCAGATGATATGCAATATGCTGGTTCTCATATCTAATATGTTTTCTCTTCGTTCGTGGTCGAAAACCAATACGACGATTCATATTTGTTGTTTACAAGGATTGGACAGCTAGGTAACAGGTAAGAGAGTACATTTTACAAAACGTAATTAGGACACCATTAGTAACCATTATGTTTTTAGAGTTTTATTGACACCTGATATACATATTCTCAGGTTGGAATACAGGTATTATTAAGCTGTTACTGACCTTTTAGCTTGGAATAGAATCGGTAAGTTACCGAATGAAACTTGTCCAAATATTTGACAACATGAACTCTATACATATCAATACCCTTTTCCCAAAGAAATTAAAATGTCTGTGCTGGAAGTAACGGTTCAATCAATCCCTATACAGTTTTCCCCGTCAGTATGCGGCCTAGCACAAACACATTCTTGCTCGGGTTGTTCCTGGCGTTGCTAGGGCTGACGGCTGGTGACAGACCCGAAGATGAAGTGACTTTTCTGCCGGGCCTCACTCCACAACCGACCTTCCGACACTGGGCAGGGTACCTCAACGCCACGGACGGCAACCAGCTCTTCTACTGGTTAGCGGTGCAAGAATACCCGTCTGGATAGCTTGAACGTATAACACAATAGTTCTAATTGGTTTCAATTCAGTGTGAATAGCTTATCGACTTGATAATGGAAATTGAAAATGTTGAAGCACATTCCGACGGTTTCCTGCCAACGCCACTGTTACGGTCATTGGGTTCCATGCAACGCATAATCCGTCGATATGCATATGTACGGTGTGCAATCAGAATACTCGGTCGTGTAGCAACGCTTCAAAGCTCCAAGTGCCTTCGGACAATTGTAGTTCGAATCACTTGAATCAAAAGAATTAAAGAAATCCATGTTTTATGATCTAGGTTTGTGGAATCAGAGAGAGACCCGGCTACAGACCCCGTGGTTCTGTGGTTGAACGGCGGCCCCGGCTGTAGCTCCATGACCGGCAAACTTAGCGAGCTCGGGCCATGGAGGGTACGAGCTTTTTTCAGTTTGAAATTCTTGAATCACCGATGCTCATGTATTGATATGAAAGGATTAACGCATGCGCTTTTCATTTATACACTTCTTTCACTTCACAGTCGCATCCCAATGGATCTTTGACATGGTTTGAGTATCGATGGAACAAGGTTCGAAAGGGGCATTTAAATTGGGTTCAGTTCATTGAATGATATTATTTTCAAAAACATGACACACATAAAACACAATTGCAGTCAACTATAAACCTATTTTATTTTTTATATCATTTAATAAATACAATATGCGTCAGATTGCGAACATACTGTTCCTGGATGCGCCCCAGTGTGTTGGGTTCTCATATTCGAAGAATTACACGGATCCTGGGACCTGCTTCTCCGGAGATGACGAGGTTCCTAATAATTTATTTGCTTGTACTACTTTAGATTATCACCATCTCTGAAACAGGCATTATGTTCAGCTTCGAACATTAACTGTGCCCACATAGGCTTAATATCTCAGTGTTCTATTGTATAGGCGGCTTATGGCAACCACATGGCGTTGAAAGATTTTTTCGCTGGTTTCCCTGAGTTTGCTGCCAATGAGTTCTACATCACTGGAGAGAGTTACGCGGGGGTCTACGTGCCCACGCTCTCGGCTAGAGTCGTCGACGACCCAGAGATCAACTTCCAGGTTGTTAAAATTGCCACTGACATGTACTGAACATCTTCAGCCTTGTTCTTTCCCATAATAACCTTATATAATTACATCTATTCTCCATAACTGATTTTCTTCTCCAAAGTAATCAATATATTGTGTCGTTTCATCGTAGATTCAGTAGTGCAAATAATCCATGACATATTTCCAGTCGTTGGAGCTGACATCAGCGAGATATTTCAACAAAGTCTATAAAGCTCATCTATAATTAAAAAAAATTGTTTGGGTTTTCACTGTACTTCAGGGCATGGCGATCGGCAATGGAGTCAATGACAACAACATACAAAACAGCGGTCTCGTGGACTTTTTGTGGGCGAGGGGCACCTTCGGATCTGAGTAGACTCACTTTTAAATTTAGCAGATCTATTGATTGTGGTCCTATTTATTTTTCTATGTGTGCATAGTAGGAATAGACGTCAGCGAAGTGTTCATTAATATATTTTTTTGTAGTTTATACAACGATCTTGTCACGGAATGCTGCCCGGACGCCAATGCGACCTACTGTATGTTTGCGGAAAACATGACTGCAGGCTGTCTGGCAGCGGTAATAATAAGAATGTTATACGATTTCTTACAAAGAAATAATTAGTTAAAATGTGTATATTATTATATATAGGGGCCTATGACATTTTATCAGTATTAAAATTCACTTTAAATTTTTTCCCAATGAATTATCAACCCCACTTAACAATACAATTACTGGCATAAATATGTATAGGTATGCCCTTCCAATTGTTTTATTTTAGAATTCCAGAGTACAGGTAATTGCTTGGGCATCTGGAATGAACCCTTATGACATGTACGCCCCATGTTATGGCGGCGTGCCTGACCGGGGGAATAGGTCGTCCGTCGGCGTGCTTTGGGAGACTGAGTGGGACGTGGGCGTGGCCTTTCCAGAGGGGATTCCCATGTCACTAGACGACTGGGACAACTTCCAGCAGGTGAGGGTCATTAAAGATGGTAGGCTCAATGCATTGTAGGCCTACTGCGAGCCGAAAAATTTCCCTTTAAATTGAGGCAAATTTTAGAAGTCGGCTTTTTCAAGCGTCCGTGATTTTTGAGAAGTTTGGCGATCGGTATGATTCTGATTGTCAAGGTTGAGATTAAGTGATGGATCATTTTGCGGGATCAATTTGTTCTATTCGGCATCCACTCGGATCCAAACTATAATCAATTGATGTATTATTTTGAGTCAATCGAAGGTTAAAGTCGAGGTTACAAAAAGAACACCCAAAATCAAAGCATTTATTATTAATTTTTTATGAAGCAAGAGCTTATTGATGTTCTACTTGAGTAAGGTTTTTTTGTTACGAATCACTATCACCAGGAGTTGGACGATCTCCAAGCCTCTGGAAAGACCATACACTCTGGCATTCCATGTACGGACACATCAGACAGGGAAAACTACCTACGGCGCGCGGACGTCAGAGAGGCACTGCACGTGCCAGAATACGTCCCTGAGTGGGAAGCCTGCAGGTAAATGCAAGATCACTGGTCCAAATCATACCTGCAGATATGTCCTGGTTGTGGTGGTGTTCTGAATTAACACCGTGAAATGGCAAGTTGGTACCAACGGTCCTGCTGGGAAAATGAAGCAATGCTCTGGTGAAAATGAAGCAATGCTCTGGTGGTCTGATTTAACATCGCGACTGTGTCTCGAAAGGTCCAATGGTCCTGTCGGTTACCTTCAACTGACCGGTGTGTGGTAATATCTCTCACACAGACATGAAAAAATGTTTACTTTACAGTGACATGCTGAGGTATACCAGAGATTACACTGACGTCCGACATGCCTACCATAAAGTTCTCGATGCAGTATGTTGAAACCTTCATGATTTATTTCAACATTCATGTCTGTACATTTGACAGATGACTCTATTATTAAAAAGTAGTGTGTTTTCCCTACAAAATTATGTAGGGCCTACAGGTTGCCGAAATATTTTTCTAGGGTCACAGAGTTTTGGCATTCTATGGCGACACAGATATTGCTTGTAACCATCATGGGGGCCGATGGTTTGCTGAATCATTGGAGCATCCGGTAACATTTCTACTTACATTACTATCCTCATCCATTACATATCAATTCTATTTATATACGAGATACATAATATTAGTGTCCTTGTAGCCTTTGACGGACTATCAGTTGTGGCTGTATGATGCCCAAGACGGCTCACAGCAGGTGGCTGGCTTCGTACAGGAGTGGGAGAACTTCAAGTTTGTCACTGTCAAGGTATCGTAAATATGAATTCTTCTATGTTTTGTTTGAAATCATATTCACCAATAGATTTTCCAATTATTTTGTATTCTTTCAGGGATCTGGTCACATGGTCCCAACGGACACGCCGAAACGAGGGTACATCATTTTTGAGAAATTCCTCAACGATGAACCTTACAGCTCTTGAGCTACTTGTGAACGATTCGCAACCGAGGGTACATCATTTTTGAGAAATTCCTCAACGATGAACCTTACAGCTCTTGAGCTACTTGTGAACGATTCGCAACCGAATAAACTACCTCGAAAATTAAGTATTTCTTTGTCATCTAGTTTCATCATTTGGGACATTTTATTTGCACACATATCCATAAGGAATGAGGCCCTCATTTGGTTTTTATTTATTTTTTTTTTGCGAGTCAAAATATTCAAAACAGCTCTCAACAATGCGATTTATTCCAGTTGCATTCAACAAGCAGGGAATCAACAACAAAAAAGATTTAAACATACATGTATATCACTCAAACTTACCAACGTACTGACCGATTTAACTCGCTGAACGCAATAAGTATTCCAAACTCCCTTGTTTTTGCTAACTATAGTGGCAAATCATCTCAGTACATTATATTCTGAACTCAGCATCAGATTTTAAATGATAGATGTTCGCATATACATGTAAAACCCAAGAAAAACATAAACACATGTAGTACAACTGGCGTAATATGGAGTATATATGAGCAAAAACTCACAAATCGTAGGTAGTTTTGGAACATTGAACATGAAACATGTCATACCGGTATGATGTGAGTTATATATATCATTGCCACTGTTAGGTAGACTATGCCATATATGTAAGTAAGTAGGCTGAGATAACTCTGCACAGCATTTTGTTGGAACACAGTATGATGAGTAAATTGACACGGTTTGTTATAGTTTCTTGGCAAAAGGTTTCTTATAGAGAAGGTTGATGTAAGATGACTGCGCCTTTTTCTCCAACTGCCCGAGTTCTTTGACCGTCGGCGCCAACATTTCAACGTGGCCTTGATATCCGGAACCTGGTGAGCAACACGTTATTGATTATTTCATTGATTCCATTTAATTGATTATCAATATCATGTGTTAAACCTGATCGTTCAAATTTTGGAAACTTTCGTTCCACTAGCATTCTACGCTACTGTATGGATAATAAGTTTTAAATAGCAGTATGCATCTCGCTTATACATAGCGTTCTACTTTTTGTATTGTGAAGACCATGCACGTGTTAAACATAGAAAAGCGCTATATATACAAACTACAATCATTATTATTATTATTATTATTATTATCATACATGACTGTGCGCAGTGATATTCACCAAGATTTTTGCGTTTCTGCCCGTATGTGACCTTCCCATCAAACTCGTCAGCTTGGACTTTGAGATTTGTGTCGACCTGGTCAATCGTCACACCGAGGTGTTCCTCTATGTCTCCCAGATACTGTGTGTACACAAAGATACACATAATTGCACAAATTGTTACAATACTTTACACCATACACGCAAAACCAAAATTGATATTTGTATGCAAATTATCGTCCATATACGCAAATCGGTTTCATTACAGAATGAGTTTCAATAACAAGAAAATTCAAAATGCACAATATTGAATTTCATATCAGTAAACTCAAAGTAGAATTTCCTTGTTTTAATCTTCTGACCTGAGGTTCATTGTACCAGATACAGCAGCCGCCCTGGTCTGTAAGTCGAGTGTTGTGGCAGCCTCTCCCTCGGTTACTGCAGTTCGAGTGATACCAAACCTGTCCGAGAACATAATAAAGAATGTATTTTCTAAATACAGTAAAGACAGGATGGCACCGAATGTCAGTGAGAAGTTGATTTTTGTATCCTATGAAATATTAAAGATGTTGGCAATTCTTGTGTCTTATGAAATTTTTAAAGATTTTATTTTTCTGAAAATTCGGCCAAGGGCAAGACATGAAAACCATACATTACAGGGAAAATTATGCAATTTATACCGTGATACTAAAGTTTATACTTGCCTTTTCTTTGACTGTTGAGCTGAAGCTGACTGCAAGACCCATCCTACAGTACGAAACGATGAGTTATATATTAGGAGATTGTGCACTAAATGGGGACACAATGTGCTAAATATTCACTATACAAACTGATACGCGAGTACAATTTTTGCTGCATCAAAACTTACCTCTCAGCGCGACCGACTCTACCGATTCTGTGGACGTAATTCTGTTTCTCGTCCGGTAACGTCACATTTATCACTGAAAATATGGCCATAAAATTATATATTCTTGACCTTTCATCAAGTAAAAAGTAGGAACTTATGCGAAGCTAGTAAGAATCTAGCAATGAATGTGTTTAGTTCACTAACCAAACGGTAGGCCAGCTACATCGATTCCACGAGCTGCGACGTCCGTGCAGATCAAGAATTTGACTTCACCACGCTGGCAGAAAGATTCAAAATATGTACAATGCACTGGCTTTCAAGCTGATTAGTCAAATCACCCTTTTTAAATTCAATATCATTAATTTTTATAGCCATTATAATTGTACAAACTTTGAAGCTCTCGAGGTTGGCTTTCCTTTCCTGCGGCTTTCTGTCACCATGGAGACACACACATGAAAACATCTTGTTCTTGTTACGACCTGTCATGTGCAAATGTTATTCAACATCAGTCATACAGACGACAAATTTGCTGTAAGATTTGTGATTATTTTTTAGCATAATGACTAAACATAAACTACACAAACTCCCAGACAATAAAACTGTTAAAACATTTAAGAATCAGGACACTACTTTGCTTTTTATAATAAAAAATTAGCCCAAAGGCTAAGATAGGTTACCGGACAATTTTGGTTTGGCCATGGCAGCATTGGCAGGTAACAGACCTTGAGATTTACCAATCAAGGTTCGCAGTGTAAACATATGACCTTGGGATTTACCAATCAAGGTCATCCGTATGAACCTCGATGTAACCATTACATGTATGTGTGCGGCATTTGATATTCTATATGTTGGGTGGAATCGTTTAGGCCGCTCAGGTCAATTTACACATTCCAAGTCAGACATTTGGCACTCAAGGTCATCTGACGTCAAGTTCAAGGTCATCATTAGTTGTGCCATATATGTCTTCCTATATGTTCATAATGCAAACATGAGCTCTATCTGCAAGCATTTCATCTACAAAGGCAAATCTGGGCATTTTTTGACCCCAAAATGG
Source organism: Terebella lapidaria (assembly GCA_949152475.1). Lineage (NCBI taxonomy): Eukaryota > Metazoa > Annelida > Polychaeta > Terebellida > Terebellidae > Terebella > Terebella lapidaria. Next base: position 32,467,491 of record OX424564.1, on the reverse strand, counting down.
CTGTTTTGACCTTTCAAGGTCATCGAAGGTCAAATTCAAGGTCACCACACAAGTCGCCATATATGACTTCCCATTTGAAAGTGCCAATTTCTAAGCTCTATCTTCAAGCGTTCTATGAGTACAGTCCTGACAGCTCCCATTATGAAGGAAAAAAGTGCCGAAAATTTTCCAAGTCCAAAATTTTTTTCAAAGGGTGAAAATTTTTTTTTGCCTAGAAATGGCCCAAAATGGATAGTAATGTTATTTGGGGCGAAAAATTTTTTTTTCGCCGACTCGTCAAAAATTCAAAATGGCCGCCACACTGAGATCGGCGATTCAAGGGGAACAAAACTTATACACGTCACAGAGGTATATAAGAGGAATCTTTTTAAGAAAAAATCTCAAAACTGATCAGACAGTTTTTGAGAAAATACAGACCAGGTGCAAATTTGAGCGTTTTTCGACCCAAAAATGGCTGTTTTGACCTTTCAAGGTCATCCAAGGTCAAATTCAAGGTCACCACACAAGTCGCCATATATGACTTCCCATTTGAAAGTGCCAATTTCTAAGCTCTATCTTCAAGCGTTCTATGAGTACAGTCCGGACAGCTCCCATTATGAAGGGAAAAAGTGCCGAAAATTTTCTAAGTCCAAAATTTTTTTCAAAGGGTGAAAAATTTTTTTTGCCCTAGAAATGGCCCAAAATGGATAGTAATGCGATTTGGGGCGAAAAAATTTTTTTTCGCCGACCCGCCAAAAATTCAAAATGGCCGCCACACAGAAACCGGCAGATTTAGGGCAACCAAACTTATACATATCACAGAGGTATATGAGGGGAATCTTTTGAAACCAAAAACTCAAAACTGATCAGACAGTTTTTGAGAAAATGGCCGTCAATGTCCAAAATTGAGCGTTTTTCGACAAAAACGGCCGCCATTTTGAAAAAAATGCGAAAATCAAAAAACAAAAAAATACCTCCTTCTCAAAATATTTTTAGGCATTTTTGTGCAAAATTTCAGAAAGATTCGATCGTTAACTTTAAAGATAAAAATGTTAACGCCGGACGGACGGACGGACGGACGGACGGACGGACGGACGGACGGACGGACGGACGGACGGACGGACGGACGGACGGACGCAACGCCATGCCAATAGGTTATCGGACCAAAGGTCCGGTAACCTAAAAATCAAGTATATCCAGTCATATTTACGATATGTCTTTTTCACAATATCCGTTACGGTTTCAAGATGAAAAACATTCATTGAAGGTATTTAAGAGTTCAATACCCCCAAAGTGAAGCATGTACCATGTACCTTAACATGTTTAATGCCATGGTTCAAGGGCATAAAAACTCTAATAATATTGGATAGTAGATGAAGATTTCCTTTGCCACTTACAAATTATGACTGGTTAAGAATGACATACCTCCGCCATGCTGGTTGAGATATTTCTCCATGTTATCGCAGTCTATCTTGGTTCGACAGAAGATGATGGCCTTGTCCATGTTATGTTGACGAATCGCACGGACCGTGTATTCACCCTTCAGTATCTTCACAGCTTCTGACAACATCTCTGCCAAGTTGACAAACAATTACTGAATGCGAGTTAACATCAAATTAAATACATACCGTATTCAAACAATAGTCGATCAGACTGTCACTATGGAGTACTTCAAATCAAATGCAGTTTGCAAACTTTCAGACTCAAACAATGTTTGACCTGCAAGAATAATTTTCTGACAGGATCAGAGACACTTATATCATATATATGATTCAAACAAATTTAGTTTTCTGCATGAGAGTTACCTGGTGTTTCTATGGAAGGATTGAGTCGATCCTCCTTATGAACGCCGTCTGTTTGAATGTGATTCCTGAGCTCTTTCCATGTGGTGTCGACTTTAGGATCTACAGGCAGCACCTGGTATTAGCAATATATATAGCACTTAGAACCCTCTTATACTGTTATAGCAGGGGGGAAGATTTAAACTTTTAGAATGTGAATCTATGTGGAACTCAGTAACTGAGAATTTACGGTGTTGAATAATATCACAAATTTATCATAGCATCTCAAACTTGCAGCCGTACATAACATCTAATGAAAGTTAACCATGAAAGGTCCATGTACATGGCTATGTATACATCCCTGATACATACCACATGGTGAACGGTTTCAGGGACACTGTCCTGTCCTTTCAAGTCGATCCACGTCGGAAAGTGCATCAGTCTCTCCTGTAAATTATTGAAAAGGATTTCACCTTTTAACTTCTTCGAGTATGGCAAATAATATGTGAACTACACAACAGAGGAATCATGACCATAGTTCTGAATTAATTTACGTTTCACATAAACTATTCTTTTAGCAACTTTTCATTTTTCATGCCTTTGGAGATGTAACAAAACATACATGTACATAAAAGAAAGAACTGAAACTGATAAACTTTCATGAACAATAACAGACAAAGACACATACAGCCATTTTCTTGACGTCGAAGGAGTGAAGCGTGGCTGAACAGACGATCATCTGAAGTCTCTTGCCGTCCGAGGTCACTTTCGGGATCTGCTGGTGAATTCTTGTGATCAGGTCCCCATACCCAGCCGATAGTAAGCCGTCCTTTTGGGAAAAACAAATCATTTTTATGATTGGGAGTTTTTGCATCAACATGCTTAATGTTTGAAACCGTAAGAGAAAAGAAACATTTATCAGTGGATTTGTTGGAATCGGGAGAGATTTAAGCATGCATTTACAAATTTTCTGAATTTACTTCACAAATGGATTACATAAATTTCATGAAGAATCTACTTGTTTTTGACGTGTTGATACATGCAAATATTTGATTCACGAGTGACATATAATCAGATATATTTAGATACATGTACACACAAGCAAGTTGTCACACTCACACACTCATCGAGAACGAAGAAACGACACGAGGACAGAAGTAACTTTGACGTAGAGATCAGGTCCTCCAACCGCCCTGGTGTACCGACAATAATCTCAACCTGTTGGTGATGAAAGTGAATTTATAGGCATAAACTCATACACCCAGGAGGAAAATTGTGGATATCACATTTCATCAGTTTTTCAGTATTTACCCCTCTCATAAGCGCATCAATCTGGTCTTTAGCAGCCGTACCCCCCATCAGTAACAACTCACTGTGTGTGGGGTTAGAACATCATGCAACATTGGTAACATATCAAACATTAAATTCCATTCTATTACAAAAGTTGTTTTCAAATAGCAATATAGTTCAGGGAACATAGGTAATTTACTTACTTGATTTTTGGACTGGAAATGTGTTTCTTGAATTTCTGAATTTGCATCAGAGTCTGTTGGTGAGATATTTATTTTTGTTGCAACATTCATGGAAAAAAAGAGCATAAATTTCATAATTGTGAACTAACAATCAAGTTACTACAAATATTATTGAGATGAAATATTTACCTGGTCCGCCAGTTCCCTCGAGGGCTGTCAACACAAATAAACAAAACACTCAATACATCCGAGCATGACTGTTTTATATAATAGCCCTGTTCATTTGGGGCTATTGGGTATTCTGAATATTACATTCAGGAATGGATACGCATGCGCATTTCAACCAGAATCATATAATAATCAAATAGAACTGCAAATTCTAGAAATGTTTTGCTAATTCCAGAATTGCGAACTGCTCATTCCGCTGAAAAGACCGAATAGCAGAATACCACTCTGTCAATTCCGGAATGACATTCGAAAGCCAATCAAACAATAAGACGCAATTCTAGAATAAACAGATTGGAAAGAATGGCCCAAATGAACAGGCTTAGTGATGAATTTTAACGTATCAAAAACTATTTTATTTAAGCAAACTCTAATAAAACTATTTAATTTAAGCAAACTTATTTAAGCAAAAACTATTTTATTTAAGCAAACTCTAGATTGAACAATGAACACAATTCAACACTTTTTTTATTCTTACAAAAATTACTGAAACAAACCTCAATGATGATTGCGTAGGGAGCATTTGGTTTCGGAGTCGCTGACTGCACAGCACTGCCACCTGGTGCGGAAATCCAATAAATGCATTCCTTTGTGTGTCCAGCAAATAAATATATAGACCCAAATATCAGCATTATTAAATCCATTTAGTTTATTGTAATGTGGTTCCATTTACCTGAGACAGTAGAGTTACATGTAAATTCCTTTGGAGCTTGGTTAACTGCAACGTAGCCACCCTGAAATACACATGCAGAGTTTATTATGCTTTAGAATTGAAATGTTTTTCAATCATTTATCTCTGTTTGATGAAATGAGCGTGTTTGTCAGTCAAACTCACCTGGGGTGGGTAGGCGAAAGGACTGTCTCCAAAGTTGAATCTCAACTCAGCATTCTGCAAATAAAGGAAATCGATAAAATCAAAATTTTTTCTTAAATAACGTTTATACAATCTCGACAACTTAGTATCATACATGTTACAGACGTTAAGATATAAATTTTCATTTCTTCCCTAGTGATTCACCTTTAAACACACAGAAGGGAAGAACTTTCCATTTCGGAGGTTTGCACCAAGGTCATAAGCCTTTCCCAAATCCTGACCTGGAAGAAAACATATCCTTCAATATATTTTTCACACGGATATATTTCGAAAGAAACAAATGGTGATGACTGGAGTTCATAGAATTTATTCGCAATTTCAATACGTCTTGTTCTCTAGCGCTTTATTTTTTATAAGAGGAAGAAAAAGCCCTATTCAAAAGTCTCTCTACATTGAAATTTTGGCGAATTGTGAAGAATAAATTCACTGTATGTTGTATATAATGTACTGACCGTTCTTGGACCATTTGATGGTCATGTTGTCCAAGTTGATGAAGCAACCTATGACATCAGACATCCCATACGACTGCAAATATATTTGGAAACCCGATCTTGAATACATGTACATGTACAGTATAATCTATATGGACTAGATTCACAATAGTCGCGACATGATTTTGTTGTATTTTCTAACAGTGTTAGACTCCCTAAGTCCTATCAGATATTGCGAGACTATGCATGTGCCAAGTATTAAACATGAATAATTTCCATACACTCGTGCCGGTATGATATCTATGATTATCCGAGGGGTGAAAATGTATTTATGATAAAATATGTTTGCAAGTTTTAGTGAATGTTAGCCCAAGTTTATAGTTTTTCATCTTGGTAACATGATTTTTTTCTTACTTGCAATTTTAGTTGAAAAATGTAAATTTTCAAATTGGGTGTTGCACTTGACCATGTTGACTGAAGGTGCTTAGCTGGCAGTGAACTGGTCAGGAACATGTAATATCACTGTCTGGAGACTAGATCTATATTCATATAATAGTGCTCAACAGACGAAGTATCGGTTTCTTTCATCGTTCCTTCGCATTCCTCTAAACCTTGGGTCATGACTTATTGAATTCTAGGGCGTATTGTTATTTCTTCAAAAAGTTACCAGTAACATGGTCTGCTCTTATCGCAAATGTCTTCTCAAGTTCACATCTGTCATATGATGGGTGATTGTCTGAGCTATTATCTACTGTGTGGCTACTTTATTGCTACAGTAAATGTTCCATACATAACTTTGGCCTTCAAGGATTGAAACATTTTTTCTGGAAAATCCCTACAGCATTTCCCGAAAAGTACTCAGCAGCAGAAACAAATGGCAAAATATTGATCCTTGAACAGGATAACAGCTCATTTGCATTCTGGGTTACATTCGTGATCGCCCAAATTGATTTCTTTTTGCTTAGTTAGACTAAAGATGCTGGGAATCGCACCACATCATGTAACATGTTCAAGGGTATGTGATATTGACTACTGCATCAAATGTGAAAACAGCAATACACATGCTGTGTAAATAGTTACTAAAATCAAATCTATATACATTCCCTAAATACATGATGTAGTAAATAAGGTAACTAATATATATATATTTTTTTCACCTCAGGCGACTATGGTAGTATATCAATCGCATTGGGAGTATCCACCATTAATCCGATTGAGTCACCAAATTTTTTGTACCTACTTTTCATGTCTTTCACTCAATGTATCATCTTGGTGACGTAGGCTTACACACTGGAGGTTTTAAATGGGGATTTTCACTTGCATGGTTATGTGGTTTTGAAAGCAGCTGTGATGCTAGGCTAGCTGCTACCATAGAAAGATACGAGGTTTCATAAATCACAGATATCCAACGAGTGGTAATGACACAGGCTCACAGCAGTTGTGTATGCAAAAGGGACTGCCGGAGCTGGGAGTACATTTATTGACTGGTGATCTAGGGTTTTGTTGCAAAGCACACAACCTTTCAAAAGGAGCCTAATTCCTGGAAGTTATCAGCTGGAGCCACCAGTAGGCAACTTGCACAAGCTGATGTAGAGTTTGTGGTCTTGTGCCATGTGTGTGAATGCTTCCACATGATCATTTCATACCGGGTATATGTTTACTTACTCATTGACATGCAACCAAAGCAATCCAGTCGAAGTAAACAAACTGCAAGTTGCATCATGAGATGAACAAAGACAAGGGCAAGCAGTTGACAGGAATGAGTCGGGAAATACCAATTCCACCAAAGACGTACTTATCACCAGGGCAAGCATCTTCGTCTCCAAGGCAAAGATCTTTGCCACCAAGGCACCGATCCTCATCACCAAGGCAACAATCTTCATCACCAAGGCAACAATCTCTTTCGCAAAGACTGGGAAGCGATCAAGGCAGTGATGAGGGCAGTTCCTTAGTGTTAAGTTTGCGAAGTGATGGCGATCCTAAAGAACAAGATGGTAACCATGGCAATGATGACGCTAAAAAAATAGATGGTAGGCATGGCAAAGATATGGATGATAACGGAAGTGACTGCTGTGGAAACTGTGATGCTCATAAACCGGATTGTTACTTGAAAGATTGCTGTAAAAATTGTCCTGCTTCGAAACAACTTGGTTGCCTTTGTAATGAAAGCAAAGTAGGAACTGGCAACAGGAAATGTGACGATTTAGCTACTGGCGACACAAACGACACAAGTCTTCAGCTGGACCTTCGGAGTAGTGGTCCCCCTTCAAACTCTCCGAAAACGCATGATGAGCGTGGCTCCAAGGACGGGAAAGTCAAGGAAGAAATGTGTTCATCTTCAGAACAGAAAGTTGAAGCCATGATGACAAATCAGTGTGTTGCTGAAGCTTCATGCAGCACTCAACTTTCTCTCGATTTTAAAAGTACATGAATGCATGATCATAATATTGGAGACTGACCTGAATGACACACAACGTATAATCATGGCAATATCTGCGATGCGCTGTACATCTCACTATATGACTTCACAGCAAGTATGCAAACCATGATATTGAATTCATACCATTAACACTGATTAACTTTTGTGTAAAAACCAACAAAAGGCCAAATATCACATGTAACAGGATGTATCGGATATCCCACATACTAATAGTATCGGATATCTCACATAATTCCGGTATTTCAGCAAGAGGCATTTGACAAATAGGAATTGACACGGACAAGGAATTCCTGGGAGATATGACGGCTGTTGGCATCAATATACAGGTCAGTTTTTCCAGGTTGAGGCTAAGCAACCCTAATATGTATAACATTATATATATCTACTGAACATCGGTATACAGTGGTCCCTGTAAGAAAAGACACCTCCGAAATAAGACTTCCCTGTCTGTAAAGACTTTTTTGTATTCCCCAAAGATCAATTTAACATGCAAATGAACCTGTGAAATAAGACTTCCTGTAAGATAAGACCTCATTTTTTCCGCAAAAGGTGATGTCTTATCTTACAGAGACCACTGTAGTTTATATATTAAATCCTCAAATAATTTTATAATTTTATATGCAATCCATGCTTCACTATATTCATCACCTATGGAATGTACCATGTGCACCTTAGTGAAACTGAAACTATCACCCCTTTTTTCTGATCCCCCCCTCCCCCCTCCCCCCAACCCAGCCAACCTCACACAACTCCTCTAACCATGGTAACCATGGTAACAGATCAACTGATAACTTATTAGGTCCATGTAGCTGATTTCATCACTAGTCTCAGATAATTTTTCATAAAAAATTCATGCTATTACCCAGAGATCTAGGAGCTACGCGGGCTCGCCGCACAATATGCACAGCCATATAACAGTGTGGCATGACTCATTGTAAGCATATATTGACCCAGGAAGGCCTAAAATAGCCTGGGTTTCACCGTCCGCAGCCTTACAGGACATATTGAATGTGGTTAGCACACTTCAGTGATTTTATCGAGCCCTGTTGACTGCCACAGGCTGAAAGGGGAAGATATTTTTCCTTCTATTTTTATTGGGGTACAATACTTTCGGGTTTCCCAACCAAAACATATATGACTGGATTTGGGCTGAATATAATTTGCTTATCAACATGACTAATGCACTTTCACCAGGAACAAACCCTACATGCGAGGGTTAGTGTTGATGTAGTGTTGATGTAAGTGCATACATTTACATTTAATTTGTGGGACAAACCACAATACTGCTACCGTATTCATTAAAACATAACAGTAACTGTTAAATACTAGCATAATAGTTAAGCATGTTACATGCACTTATCTAATGTATGTATTTACAACAACAAAAAGCATTCAGCACGTGAGGGTACTGTTCCATATATACAGGTAAAACCACATACCCATGCACATATGGACCATGGTAATTCCTAGTGGTTTTAGGACTAAGGTTATGTGGTTATTTTGGATGCATGGCTTACAAGTTGAAGTTTCACTTCTGTGAATCCCACTTTTACCCTGGCAAAGAATGATTTAGTTTTGTATTTTACTTGTGAGACACAGTCATCTCTTTGGAGTGATTCATAATGTCAAAGACAAATTGATTGAATGTCTTAGGTGAAGTTCGATACACACTATAAGAACTTGCTTCTGTGAAGGAGGTATCCAACTTCAGCAACAGAAACACACAGGCATCAGGATACACCTGGTGATATCACACATGTGGGAGGTACATATATGTTCATGCATGTATCATGTGTATAGAGAAATCGAACCATTAACACTTGATTCTAACTGTACCTTTTCATGGTTTGAGCTTTCAATATGCATGATAATTCCTCTGTTATAATAATATTGAAAATCTCTGGCTTTTAAACAAGATGATGTTTAATTCCGTACATCAATGCTTATCAGTGTTTATGATACTTATTGTTTTCACTGTTCAATCTACAGATCTAACCAACCAGCCTCTGACGGAACCTTGAGCCAAAAAAACTTGAAAGAACGGCAAACACAGTCACACAATGTCGAGCCTCCACCGAACCATACTTCTTGCAGCCATCACCCCTAGACGGCGCCACTTTAGCGAAGGCTCTCATTTGCCGCACATAGAAGTCACAGACTTTTCCAAGTCGCGAAGTGGAAGCATTCAAAGTCAAAGTGCCGAGAGTAGCGATATTTCGCCATCGCTCAGTTTCCACAGCGAAGCAAGTTGCCCTCCAAGTCGCGACCAGGACACGCAGACAGAGGGGCATGCAGATGAAGGGATGGAGGTGCGTGTTACCATAGTTACAGAGTGTGGTAAGCAGCTGATTGAACGGGCAACACAGACGAGTCGAGAAACCATGGAGATAGGAGTCCAAGTCAACGAGACTGGTTGTCATGGTAACTCAACAGATGCTATAGAAATTTGATGCCACTGTGTCATTATGAATTATCATGGAATTCTAAAATGTGGTTGATGATTCAGATGATGCATATAGCAATGCAACAGGATTATGAAGCAAGCATATGAAGAAGCATTACATATATCTACATCATGTTAATATTTCCATCATACAAAGATAAAAAGAAAACACAACATTATTTTATTACTATTTAAATTGTTACATTGAAAAACACATTAGCAGTTGGGTTTCACTTGAAGACTAAGCGATAAAGATATGTCAGGATTCCATAAATCAACCACCTACCTAAACCAATCGTTTTTGATCGGTCTCCTGGTCGGCGACTAAGGGAGGTTTTACTGTGCATATTGGGATAACTTCATCAGACAATTTCAATAGCAAACTGGGTTGACTTGAGTACATCTGTTTCAGGAACTTCTTACTATATGTAATACTGGTATGCAATGCATTTGAAATGTTCATCAATTACCTCAATATATGAATTTATTTTGATCACATATATACATCAGAACTATTTGCAATAGAACCGAGAAAATTATTGTGTTCAAAGTTATTTATGTACTTATGACAAACTATTACATTGTTCTGCACATACACGTACTATCTGTACAAATTTGTGTGATGCATGTTTGGTACAAGTAATGTTATGTTATATCATAGACATATGTGAAGATGTATGCCAACTCTGATATAACTCTCTCTGTATGTAGTTATTGAGCTTTAGGTCACAAAAGGTCAGAGGAAGAAGGGCGTTTCACTCCCGTTGTCATCGTTTTGCCATTGTTCAATCTTGACGACTTTCCAAGTAATGATGTTGCGTACCGTATTCGACGCATTTTGATATTCCACAACAACACCAAACTGGAAATGAAATACCTATCTTTCTCTTGACGAAAGCTCGAGGTCACTGAGTGCGAGTTGGCAGTCGATCTCTTTTACATGTATGTTCTATGTCTGTGGTTATATATTACAGCATTGTCTTGAAAAAACACTGTAATGTTAATTTATTTATTATGAAGGCATTTATGAATGTTTGATCTGCTGCCTGTTTATATGCTATATTGTTTGTATGTTTTGTAAATACTATATTATTGTTTTACAGAGTAGGCATTAGTCATGTTTCTGCAGAAACATCTGTGATTTGGTAGTTTGAAGGAGTTCCACTGAACTTTGTTTGCGTTCACAAGAAGTAGTTAGGACTATGCACTTGTCTGTTGTTACTAGTATTTACACACATATCTTGCACCAGTCCAAAATAAAATGTTGAAATGCAAAAGCATTTTGTTTCAGATTAAAGACTACATGCCATTGAAAATCACCCTTTCTAGTCCAAAACAGCCTGCTATCAAATACCATGTGTACTAGTACATAATCATGTTTTGAGAGAAGACGTTTCATTTAAGACCATCATCTTCCCTAACATTGAGTTGTCTCAAAAACATGAGATCCCAACATTTCAGAATACTAAAATAATTTAAACTAGACGTCAAGGCCTGAAGATGCCTTGGGGCATTTCGTGTGAGTTCTATTCCTACCTAACATTTACCTAAGAGACCGCGTAGAACCATAATGACTCTGAATCTGTCCGTGGTCAAAGTTTAAGTGACATACCCCGTCCTTAGGCATTTTGGCGTTTCGCTCTACGACGGACCGTTTCTGAGATATGGCAAACAGGAAGTGCTGAGTCGGCAAAAAAAAATTCGACACCAGAAGTCGTCTCGACGTAAGATACCCTCTAGACTAGTTAGTCTAGTGCCAGGAGGCCGGAATTGAGCTCCGTTTCGCTCTACGACGCACCATTTCCGAGATACGGCCAAACAGGAAGTGTGGAGTCGGCGAAAATAAATTCGACACTAGGGGTCGTCTCGACCGAAAATACCCACTAGACTAGTTTGTCTAGTGCCACAAGGCCGGAATTGAGCTCCGTTTCGCTCTACGACGCACCGTTTTCGAGATAAGGCCAAACAGGAAGTGCCGAGTCGGCCAAAAAAAAATTGACACCAGGGGTCGTCTCGACCCAAGATACCCACTAGACTAGTTTGTCTAGTGCCAGCAGGCCGAAATTGAACTCCGTTTCGCTCTACGATGCACCGTTTCCGAGATACGGCCAAACAGGGGTCGTTTCGACCCAAGATACCCCTAGACTAGTTTGTCTAATGCCAGGAGGCCGAAATTGAGCTCCGTTTCGCTCTACGACTCACCATTTCGGAGATACGGCCAAACAGGAAGTGCCGAGTCGGAGAAAATAAATTCGACACCAGGGGTGGTCTCGACCCAAAATACCCACTAGACTAGTTTGTTTAGTGCCAGAAGGCCGGAATTGAGCTCCGTATCCCTGTATGATGCACAGTTTCCGAGATACGGCCAAACAGGAAGTGCCGATTCAGCGAAAAAAAAATTGACACCAGGGGTTGTCTCGACCCAAAATACCCATAAGCCTAGTTTGTCTAGTGCCAGGAGGCCGGAATTGAGCTCCGTTTCGCTCTACGACGCACCATTTCCGAGATACTGCCAAACAGGAAGTGCCGAGTCGGCGAAAATAAATTTGACACTAGGGGTCGTCTCGACCCAAAATACCCACTAGACTAGTTTGTCTAGTGCCAGGAGGCCGGAATTGAGCTCCGTTTCGCTCTACGACGCACCGTTTCTGAGATACGGCCAAACAGGAAGTGCCGAGTCGGCGAAAAAATATTCGACACCAGGGTCGTCTCGACCCAAGATACACACTTAACTAGTTTGTCTAGTGCCAGGAGGCCGAAATTGAGCTCCGTTTCTCTCTACGACGCACCGTTTCTGAGATACGGCCAAACAGGAAGTGCCGAGTCGGCGAAAAAAAAATTCGACACCAGGGGTCGTCTCGACCCAAGATACACACTAGACTAGTTTGTCTAGTGCCGAAAGGCCGAAATTGAGCTCTGTTTCGCTCTACGACGCACCGTTTCCGAGATACGGCCAAACAGGAAGTGCCGAGTCGGCGAAAAAAAAATTCGACACCAGGGGTCGTCTCGACCGAAGATACACACTAGTTTGTCTAGTGCCAGGAGGCCGAAATTGAGCTCCGTTTCGCTCTACGACGCACCGTTTCCGAGATACGGCCAAACAGGAAGTGCTTGAGTCGCCGAAAAAAAATTAGCCCAAGGGCTAAGATAGGTTACCGGACAATTTTGGTTTCAAGCATTGTAGGTGACATATGATTTTGAGATTTACCAGTCAAGGTCATCTTTGTGAATCTCAATGTCACCATCAGGCATGCTGCATACGACTTCGTATGTTCATAATACAAACATATAAGTTTTATCAACAAGTATTTCGTGTGTAGAGGCCAATTTCAGATTTTGAGATTCGCCCTTCAAGGTCTTTGAGGTCAAGTTCAAGGTCACCAAAAAATGTGCCATTTACTAGTATACATGACTTTTTTACAGGCTTATACACAATCCTAACCTGTATGTGCAAAAGTTTATGCTTCAGAGGCCATTTTCAAGATTTCAAGTCAGACATTTAGCACTCAAGGTCATTCAAGGTCAAAATCAAGGTCATCATTAGTTGTTCCATATATGACTTCCTATATGTTCATAATGCAAACTGAAGCTCTATCTACATGCATTTCATCTGTAGAGGCAAATTTGGGCATTTTTTCACCCAAAAATGGCTGTTTTGACCTTTCAAGGTCATCAAAGGTCAAATTCAAGGTCACCTCCCAACTCGCTATATATGACTTCCTCTTTGAAAGTGCCAATATCTAAGCTCTATCTTCAAGCGAACTATGAGTACAGTCCTGGCAGCTCCCATTATGAAGGAAAAAAGTCCAACCCTTTTTTTAAAGGGTGAAAAAAATTTTTTTGTCTAGAAATGACCCAAAATGGATAGTAACGCGATTTGGGACAAAAAAATTTTTTTTCGCCGACCCGTCAAAAATTCAAAATGGCCGCCACACAGAGACCGGCGATTCAAGGGCAACAAAACTTATACACATCATGAAGGTACATAAGGGGAATCTTTTGAAACAAAAATCTCAAAACTGATCAGACAGTTTTTGAGAAAATGGCCACCAAAGTCCAAAATTGGCCATTTTTCGTCAAAAATGGCCGCCATTTTGAGAAAAATGCGAAAATCAAAAAACTAAAAAATAACCCCCTCTTGGAATATTTTTAGGCAACTTTGTGCAAAATTTCAGGAAAATCCGCCTGTAAAATTTAAAGATAAAAATGTGGACGGACGACGGACGGACGACGGACGCAACGCGACGGCAATAGGTTATCGGACCATAGGTCCGGTAACCTAAAAAATCGACACCAGGGGTCGTTTCGACCCAAGATACCCCCTAGACTAGTTTGTCTAGTGCCAGGAGGCCGAAACTGAGCTCCGTTTCTCTCTACGACGCACCGTTTCCGAGATACGGCCAAACAGGAAGTGCCGAGTCAGCGAAAAAAAAATTCGACACCAGGGGTCGTCTCGACCCCAGATACACACTAGACTAGTTTGTCTAGTGCCAAAAGGCCGAAATTGAGCTCCGTTTCACTCTACGACGCACCGTTTCCGAGATACGGCCAAACAGGAAGTGCCGAGTTGGCGAAAAAAAAATTCGACACCAGGGGTCGTCTCGACCGAAGATACACACTAGACTAGTTTGTCTAGTGCCAGGAGGCCGAAACTGAGCTCCGTTTCTCTCTACGACGCACCGTTTCCGAGATACGGCCAAACAGGAAGTGCCGAGTCGGCGAAAAAAAAATTCGACACCAGGGGTCGTCTCGACCCCAGATACACACTAGACTAGTTTGTCTAGTGCCAAAAGGCCGAAATTGAGCTCCGTTTCACTCTACGACGCACAGTTTCCGAGATACGGCCAAACAGGAAGTGCCGATTCAGCGAAAAAAAAATTGACACCAGGGGTTGTCTCGACCCAAAATACCCATAAGCCTAGTTTGTCTAGTGCCAGGAGGCCGGAATTGAGCTCCGTTTCGCTCTACGACGCACCATTTCCGAGATACTGCCAAACAGGAAGTGCCGAGTCGGCGAAAATAAATTTGACACTAGGGGTCGTCTCGACCCAAAATACCCACTAGACTAGTTTGTCTAGTGCCAGGAGGCCGGAATTGAGCTCCGTTTCGCTCTACGACGCACCGTTTCTGAGATACGGCCAAACAGGAAGTGCCGAGTCGTCGAAAAAAAATTCGACACCAGGGTCGTCTCGACCCAAGATACACACTAGACTAGTTTGTCTAGTGCCAGGAGGACGAAATTGAGCTCCGTTTCTCTCTACGACGCACCGTTTCTGAGATACGGCCAAACAGGAAGTGCCGAGTCGGCGAAAAAAAAAATCGACACCAGGGGTCGTCTCGACCGAAGATACACACTAGACTAGTTTGTCTAGTGCCAGGAGGCCGAAATTGAGCTCCGTTTCGCTCTACGACGCACCGTTTCCGAGATACGGCCAAACAGGAAGTGCCGAGTCGGCGAAAAAAAAATTCGACACCAGGGGTCGTTTCGACCCAAGATACCCCCTAGACTAGTTTGTCTAGTGCCAGAGGGCCGAAATTGAGCTCCGTTTCGCTCTACGACGTACCGTTTCCGAGATACGGCCAAACAGGAAGTGCCGAGTCGGCGAAAAAAAAATTCGACACCAGGGGTTGTCTCGACCCCAGATACACACTAGACTAGTTTGTCTAGTGCCAAAAGGCCGAAATTGAGCTCCGTTTCGCTCTACGACGCACCATTTCCGAGATACGGCCAAACAGGAAGTGCCGAGTCGGCGAAAAAAAAAATTGACACCAGGGGACGTCTCGACCGAAGATACACACTAGACTAGTTTGTCTAGTGCCAGGAGGCCGAAATTGAGCTCCGTTTCGCTCTACGACATACCGTTTCCGAGATATGGCCAAACAGGAAGTGCCGAGTCGGCGAAAAAAAAAATCGACACCAGGGGTCGTTTCGACCCAAGATACACACTAGACTAGTTTGTCTAGTGCCAAAAGGCCGAAATTGAGCTCCGTTTCGCTCTACGAGATACCGTTTCCGAGATACGGCCAAACAGGAAGTGCCGAGTCGGCGAAGAAAAAAATCGACACCAGGGGTCGTTCCGGTCGTTTCGACCCAAGATACACACTAGACTAGTTTGTCTAGTGCCAAAAGGCCGAAATTGAGCTCCGTTTCGCTCTACGAGATACCGTTTCCGAGATACGGCCAAACAGGAAGTGCCGAGTCGGCGAAGAAAAAAATCGACACCAGGGGTCGTTTCGACCCAAGATACCCCCTAGATTAGTTTGTCTAGTGCCAGGAGGCCGAAATTGAGCTCCGTTTCGCTCTACGACATACTGTTTCCGAGATACGGCCAAACAGGAAGTGCCGAGTCGGCGAAGAAAAAAATCGACACCAGGGGTCGTTTCGACCCAAGATACCCCCTAGACTAGTTTGTCTAGTGCCAGGAGGCCGAAATTGAGCTCCGTTTCGCTCTACGACACACCGTTTCCGAGATATGCAAGAAAGCCTCAAGGATGAATCAGCAAAAATTCTTCCGAGCTCTAGGTCAAAGGTCGTTCGACGGAGTGATCCCAAAATCAATAGGGTTCTTCCTTGGTGGTATATGAACTCCCATGCAGAGAATACTTGCCATTGCATGAATATTTTTTGAGTTATCGATCGGAAACCAAGTCTCAAAATCAACCTTGATTTCATCCTCACGGACCTCACGGACCCCGGAGCCGCCTCCAAAACAATAGGGGTCTTCCATGTAATATTTCTGACCAGTGGTGTAAATTTGGACAAGATCCGTTCAGGCGTTCCCGAGTTATTGATCGGAAACCAAAACGACGGAAAGTAAAAAAAAAAAAAAAAAAAAAAAAAAAAAAAAAACCCAGACAAAACCATAAGGGCATTTCAATTGTAGTTATGAACAAATGTTCAAATTGAACATGAACAATGCACTGACAAGTCATATGAACCGTTACATATTTGTTGATTTGAACGGCTGATTCGGTGATTGTTTCTTGTTCAATTTCAAGATCTCCATCCCTCTAAAACGGCTGACGATAATCTTCAGCAATATCTCGATTTTTTTTATGGTCCCTACACTCACCTCGCCATACGTGTCAAACTGTTTGTTGTAGGATTTTTTCCCGGTGCCGCCGAATCCAAAGCTTTCCTTGTCCGTGCCAACATCTAGCGTCGCATTCAGTGTTGACCAACCAACACGACATAATCCCTCGTCCGTCACGGTCGCCTCGTAATAGTACTTGCCTGGTAGGGGGGGGGGGGGGGGGGGGGGGGGGGAGGGGGAGAATTTAATAAATTTAGACCATTAAATTTGGATTTTTACCATATTCTAGTTTTGTACAGGTTTATGGGAAGTTTATCATGAATTCATATATCAATTCAACGATTTCTCTCATAAACTCAAAGAAGCAGCTAACATTTCAAACTTTCAATTGTTTCCATGAAGCCACAATATTTCACATGAATAGCATATCAAATAGTCATTAATTATTCAATAAAGATATGAATATTCACGGACCTTCGCCGGTGACGCCCTTGTTAGCCCTAGTTCCGTGCCAGCCTTTTGGGTCTCGACTCTGACAGAGCAAGCCTTCCTCCGTGTCTATAGCTGTAACCATGGCAACAGAATACCGGTACACAACAGTGATAAGATTTGAATGCTGCACTCTATTTGAATTTAGTTTGAGCATTCTATGGATCTACTTTTAATAACGAAGAGCATGAAAATGTCATATAATTTTTCAAGAGGCAGTTCCCTCCGTAAACTTCTGTTCAAAATTCCAACGACATGTGCAAACTCTCCGGTACTAACCCATAGCATCTCCTCGGTCAAATACATTCATCTTCCATGTTTTGCTGGCTGAAATTAGAGAAATTAGAAATTAGAGACCCAAGAGTAAGCAGACCACATGCATCATTAATTTAAAGGGCAAACATGATTGAAATATCAACTACTTACATACGGCCTTCCCGCCCCCGCCACCCTTCTTGCCCCTTGCGCCTTTTCCTTCTTGTAGATCTTTGAGCGTTTCACAGACAATCTGAATGATCGGGATGCAGAACGCCTAGAAAGAAAACAAAAGTTTTACAACTTTTGTGAATAAAGATCCGATCGTGACGGAATTTGCGAACAGGGGTAAGATGACATGATCATTGCTAACTTGAACACTGTCAAAGCCATAGCTTATAACTGTAGTAGCAAATTCTGTAATCTCACCCCAGTTTTTCCACTTCCGGTCTCAGCAGCCTGAAAGATATATATACTACATGTACATGTAAATAAGATTATTAATACAAGTTTTCTTGCATGTTTAGGATCTCTAAATGAAGGCTATTATTTATAAAAAAAAATTAATTCAGAAAGATCCGTACATGTGGTACTTTGTACAAACCACTTTTGTGAAAAGTGAAAAATGTTCAGTTACAAATGTTTACATTATTTTAATAGCAACAACTAAAACCATTTTTAAACCAAGCTTTTTGAGCAAAAACAATTTTTAACTTTTTGAACGACAACAATTTGGAGCTTTTTTGAGCAACAACAATTAAAACTATTTTTTTTCAGCTGACCATTAAGACGTCTCCGCCTCCGAGGATCATAGGAATGGCCTCTGCCTGGATGTCCGTCGGCAGACTGTCAAATACAGAATGGTTCTTATAATAAACTATTATTCAAAGGTCTGTCTACATCTTACTACTGTAAAAAGACTAATTTTGGTGGCTATCAAATTTGGCAGTTATGAGCTCCACGTTGTTTGACGGAGATTTAATTTGGCGATTTCAAAACCACATAATTATATTTCTTAACATATCTCTAGTTAATTCGGCGGATGATTTAATTTGGCAGTCTTTCCCCTACCACCAATCCGCCAAGAGAATTGTCTGCCAGAATTAGTCGTTTTACAGTATATTGGTGTATAATTTAGAGTAACAGTACTTTTCAGTAAGATACATGTAGTGTTAGGCTTCCTCAATCTCAAAGAGTTTTTTTACTGCATCTTTATTCAAGATGTTTCTGATAATAAGCAGTGCTCATAGCATGAAATATTAGCAGTTTGCTCACGTCCAATCCATCTCTTCCACGGCTTGGCCAATCTCTGGCATAACTCCCAGTTCTGTAACCATGGTAACACAACATCAGACCCATTATTAATAGTAATTGGTACAAGTCCAGATAATGAAATATATATATCGATACAAATCATTAAAAAAAAACGAAAAAAAACCCCAACAATTATATGTTATTTTCTCCAAATAATTTGCACTTTCACCCCCTCGCTGTCGAGAAACTGGTTTTCTATCACAAATTTATCCTGGAAGATATTGTGTGTCGTCGTTGGGAAATGAACAGCAAACAACTGCTGAAATATGTTCTGATTGAACTATTTTTGGCAAAAAAAGTCACACGACCAATCACTAATCTGTTTTTGAACGTTTGTAATACATTTTGAACGTTTTTGAATGGTAGGAACTTGTGTGCTATAGGGGCCCGGATACCGTATTGGTCCTAATAGTGGCACATGCCCTAATAGTAGAGCGCCCCCCTCTTTTCCCCAAAGAAGTTTGAGTTTTATGACTTTATAATTCACTTCATATCTTTCTATTAACATGAATAAGATCTTGGAATGTTCCAATCCACACATTTATGTTATTTGAATCATAATAAAGGGGATTGAAGGTTATAGGTATGTTGTTCGGTGATATCCCAAAATTTGACCTCAAGTTTGACCTCATTTTTGCGCGCGCTGCTGCAGGCGGTCTTGCTTTGGCTCGTCGTGCTACTATTAGGACCAATACGATAAGTAGAAAATTTCCGACCCGGGCACCCGTGTGGTCTGACCCGACCCGCCCCGGGTAACCCGTCCAAATATATATCAAAATTTCAACAATACATTTTCAGTAATTAAATTAGTAACACATAAACGTCAGTCATCGATCTTTGACACATATTATTTGTTTTGTCGGTGTTTATTTTCAAGTTTGTAAGATGTCATGAAACTATACTTCAATTTTTTTCCGATGGTTTCCTTGTCATTCTTGTGATTTTGCCTTTTGTTTATCCCAAATATTCAAGACAAAAAATATATGTTTATTTGTTCTCGGGTACAGGTAATGAAATTCTCGCCCAGGTACTGTATTGGTGCTAATAGTGGCACGTGCCCTAATAATAGAGCGCGACCTCTTTTCCCCAAAAATGTTCGATTTTTGTACCCTTGTAATTCACTTCATATCTTTCTAATAAAGTCTTGAAGTGTTCCAATCCACATATTTATGTTATTTGAATTATAATAAAGGGGATTGAAGGCTAAAGGTATATTATTCGGTGATTTTCTTAAATTTGACCTCAAATTTGACCTCATTTTCACGCGCACTTACTGCAGAAGGTCTTGCTTTGGCTCGAGGTGCTACTATTAGGACCAAAACGGTAATTATGACCCGCCCCGAATTCGGGTACCTGTCGACTCGTCCAGGCCTTAGTACTTTAGTAGTTTATAATGTGCTGCACCTCACTTTGCCTAGCTAGATCTAACACTAACCTACATAAACAAGCATGTGCTCCCCAACATTACAACTTTACAGTATACACACGGGAGACCCCACGTCACGTTATGCAAATTGCATGATCATAACGTTCTAACTTCAGTCAGTGACAAAAGCAATGTCGGCAAGTTTTGTCGTGTTGTCGAAATTTACATGTGTGAATGATTTACATATCGATATTTACACAATTGATTAATTTTCACAACTGAATTTGCAATAATAACCTTCGAATGCTGTCATTTTCGACTGATGCCGGCTTTTTGCACAAGTTGACGTGAAATGTGTGCAACCGCAAATTTTGTAAAATATGAACTGCTTGGTCTTGATACAGCAACTTGTCCCATCTTAGACCTATGCTCGTTTACACTGTTTAATTTTTTTCTGCTGATACAATTTTGCACACAATTTTGTGCATTTGCTCGGTTTTGTAGTGGTACAATCTTTCGAAGCCAAGATGTTTGTGTAGAATACATTAGGTATTTTGGTAAAAAATTGAAGTATACTTATAATTTGAATCCTGATACATGAAAACAGGACCAAGTCCTCGAATATGCTCAGATTCTCGAGATCCCACTTTGGGCTGAAATTTAACATTGAGGTAGATTGCCAACTTCTTCAATTTTTGCAACAGAAGTCTGACATTTGGTATAGAATTGCCGTTTGAATCCCAGCTGAAGTACCGGATATGCCAAGTTATACAACGATACCATTCAGCATCACAGAAATATCGAAAGAAAAAGGTGTAAACAAGTAAGAAAAATCAGAGTATAGTCGTAGATCCTTCAAAATCTACTGGACTAGGAATCAGGGTTAATCCAAGAATCACAAGCAACTGAAGTCAAGTTCAGAACAAAACCTCTCAAATGATTATTGGCCATAACTTTGTTTAGGATCGTCGGATCAATTTAAAAACCTTATTTTTTACCATTCACCAAATTTCCGACTTTTATCTTGGAAATTTCTATCCCTCCCCCTGCCGTTTGTCTCTTTTCACTGGGAACACGCCCCTCCCTCTCCCCTGTGAGATCCCTCTCTCCCTCTCCCGAGAGACGCCCCTCTCTTTCTCTCCCTTGCCAGGTCCTTTCCCCTCTCCCTTGTCATGTCCCTCAGTCTATCCCTCTCCTGAGAGACGCATCTGCCTCTCCCCTGCCAGATCCCTTCTCCCTCTCCCACGAGAGACAATCTCCCTCTCCCCTGCTGGATATGTCCTTAGTTGTATTTATTATCATGGTCACGAAGCAACATGTACAAATATCCGCAGCAGAACAATTTCGCCATGCTCTAGGTATGAAACTAGGTCCTGACATAAAGTAGGAACCGTAATAATCCTGATAATCCATGGCCTGACATCATCCCTCGCTCTCGTGTGCTGGCAATATGAATACTGCTAGCCCGTCTTGCTTACTCGGAGATGTCTCAGAGCTGTCAAGACGAGAGGACGACGGAGAGCACGACCATATGCTGTACGTCCCCTTTTCCTGGCTAAAGCGGGTCCGTGAGGACCCCGGGGGCGATTTCCAATTGGGGGTCCAGGAGGGGGATATATGATCCGGGGGCTTACGCCCCCTGGAACAGTAGTCTCTCGCCCTGGCGACACATGGTCTGGTAGACCGTCGGGTTATCCAGGGGTTCTATCCCTTCGGCAGTGCCGTCGGTGAGGCAGGCCAGCAACACACCCACGTGCGTGGGTACCGTTCGCCACGCCCATGGCATTCCGGGCTCGTCACCACGGGCTACATTGTGATGATGATGCAATATCTGAGTGGTGTATGACGGTCGGACTTGTTGACGGACTGTTTATCTGGTTCTGAGGGGCCAGTCATTATTTACTGGGTGGGGGGGTTGGATGGTTTTTCCGAGAAATGAGTTTTCAAAGTTTGACCCCCCCCCCCCCACCGATATCGAAAACCAATCTATGACCCCCCCAGCAAGATCCGAAATAAAAGTATGACCCCCCCCCCCCCCCCCCAATCCCCATGTATGAATATAAGGCTATGCTTCACAATTGATGACAATTATAACGCACCAGTATCATAATATATATGATACTTGAATGCTTTTTACACTTTATTTACATTTCTATTGAAACAATTGTGACTTTTGTCGCAAATTTATGATACTATAAGGTCAGTGAATTTTATGATTTGTGATCTTCGTGTATCCACCATTCCTTCGCTTCAAGTGTGAATGTCATTACAACAATTATTACTTGTATGCATACTATATGGGCACTTAATTATGACCGGTGTTTGAGGGCAAAACCAGACCCACTCAGGTTCCCTCAGTATAATGTACATGTACCCCAAAATTCTTCAAAATCATCTTAATAACAACAAAATTTTCTTAAAATCTCAGGTTCCCTCAGTACATTGTACCCCAAAATTCTTCAAAATCACATTAATAACAACAACATTTTCTTAAAATCTCAGGTTCCCTCAGTACATTGTACCCCAAAATTCTTCAAAATCACATTAATAACAACAAAAATTTCTTAAAATCTCAGGAGTCTGGTTTTGCCCTCATTTGAAATATGTCTCTAAAAGCCATTTGGTTCCTATAAATCGTTGAATAGGAGCGAAATAGGAGCCTTTGGCTCCTGGATAAAATTATAAATTTTGAGCCCTGATGCACACGGATTGCGGCATCTCTCGATGTTGGTGTTCCTGAATGGTACTCTGCGGGATCCGGTTTCAGTGAGATTATGGTTCTACTGAAAACGTTATGAAATTCCATCGCATACTCCAATCATTCCATGTACTGATATTGAGTGGATTGCTTCCACCTAATTATTTAACTATTTTACTATTCAGATTTTCTCAAAATAACTCAATTTCAAACTCTGACCCCCCCAGTCCCATCGAAAATAAAAGTATGACCCCCCCCCCCCCCGATAATGTTGAAAATGAAAGTGTGACCCCCCCCCCCCCCCCAGTTTTTACCCAACCCCCCACCTGATAAATAATGACCGGCCCTTATTAAAGTACCTATACGCCCGCCGTGATTCCACAGAAAGCGGACTATCCGCAAGGACCTTGGATAGCGGGCGTAAAACTTTACAATAATCTGTCCATTGTCCTTTTATCAAAAGTGTATGGCATGATGCCATCAATTGCAGTTTTCATGTAAATACAAGTAGATGCATGTACGATAATGTTTTAAGCATTCATATTTCTCAGTCCGCAATTACAATTCAACCATGTGTAAAACACGTGCTCGAGAACATAAACATGGAGACGCCACGACAGTCGAAAAACAATTTGTCTAAACACTTGCTGCAAATGAAGGTTATTATCACTAATCTAAAATGAAGAAGAAATCCACATTGAACAAGATTACGTAGTTGTCATGAAAATTACACTGACGATTCACCACTTTATTATTGGAAATATAGTTAAAATATCCAATTATCGCCCACAATGGCGTGCCTGCAATACACAAAACAACCATCTGCTAGCATGGATGACACATTTTTTATTATTGGTGCTAAATGTAAAAGTAAGGTGTCATATTGAAGCTTGGGATGTCTATAAACAAGAAATATAAACATTTTTGACCTATGTAGACCATACACTGACATACCATGTTATCCGGCATTATTTTGATAAAGATCATCCCTGATTGGCTGAAATCCCCTGTTAAAGAGACCCACCCAACTCGGGTAAATCGGAAGTAGCCGAGTTTCAGGTTTACTGGGGGTACAAAAAACGAGTTGCGCGGACTGCCAGCGGCCGTCATCCATGCTACATCTGCCATGCGAGTCACACATAGGGGGGAAGAATCGTATAACGTATTTTATCTAGTATTGTAATTGGAATGGAATAGTGTTGTCTGTTGAATATCTCCGAAATCTGATTCACACAAACAGTTCATGCAGCGAAGTGCCATGCGAGTCCAGAAAGAGGAATATATTGCAGAGCAGAAACGACATATCGACGATGAACATTGGCAGCTAGACGTCCCAGAATTGGCAGAGAAACAGTAAGCTAAGTGACGGACTCTAGCGTCAAGACCCTAACACGTGTATTAAATAAAACGTTATTAAAACGTGTATTGAATAAAACGTTTCCTTAATGGAAATATGGAATTTACCTTTTTGATTCATACATATACATATTTGTTGAGAAAATTATGATATCATTTTAATAGTGTAGATCTACATGGTTATATGTTCCCAAATTCCCATTCTTACATTATTCTATTTGTGGTAATGTTGATTCTGACCAAACATTATTTTGTTATGTGTGTGTGTGCCGTGTTCTCAGAGCCATGTTGTGTTAATCTCTATTTCTGCAGGAGCAAATTTGTGATAGAGCCTAGTTATGTTTTCTGTGAAGGTTTACGGTTTGGGCGAATGTCCTTCAAGGGATTCAATCCAGAAATAGAGGTAAGACCATCATGATCATCAGGTAACAGGTATGATAAAGAGTTCTATAATCAGTCACATTACTCTATTCTGTTGTGTACCTATAGCCATAAATACATAATGAGACAAGCAAAGAATAGGTTTGGTCATATTCTGGGAAAGCAATTTATACTTTTATTATTAAATTACAACCTGTATTTGTATTTATATTCAATTTTCACCATGTCTCAGATTTTTTGGCAGATAAGAATTTTTGTTGAATTTCTCTGTACAGAAACTGATGCTTGCCCAAGACCAAGAGTCCAGTTTGGTGGAAGCAGAGCGACGAGAAAAAGAAATCGGTGTGGATGATGACGAGATGGCGGCAAGGTGGGTTTGGGAAACTCTGATCGCATTTTTTTTCGCAGCCTTGACGAGTGAAGACTCCCATGTGATAAATTTATCACATAGTAGAACTCCATGCACAACTCTATAGAGTTGTACATAAACTTGTATGTAATGTACGTACATGTTTTGATATGTACTGGTTCAAAATATGTTGAATCAAAAAATGTTTGTCTCGTATTGTAAATGAGTGAATGTGAGGTTGAAATTTAGAAAGGAAGTCAAATTTATCACAAGAGTACCAAAACAAACTGGATTTTATTCCATAGTACCTAATTGATAATGTTAATTGTTCTTCAACAATAACCTCACTATAATATATACTTGATAACTCAAGTCAAGTCAAATTTATTCAACAGTGCATAAAGTCAATATGTAATACATTAATGTGGCGTGAATGAGAATAAGAAAAAACTCTCATGAATGCATGAAATTTCAGGTACACAACACTCGTTGGAACCATGGCGAAAAAATTTGCGACGAAGCGGGGAAGACCAGCCGAGGCTGATGAAGACGACAGTAATGTTGGTGACCTAGAGGACGGAGAACTACCATCTGAAAAAGATCCAAGCCCTCACAGTCAAAAACGGTGGAAAAAAGACAAAAGACCTAGCAAAAATAAATCTGACAGAGGGAAATCTAGATATTTTTGACATGTATCATATAGAATAATGTATTTTGTTTGTTGTTTTGGGATGTATACAGATTATTGTTGTTTGTTGTTTTGCTATTATTAAATTGTATGGTTCATATGCAATTCACAAAACTGATCCGACTAAATTGTGTACGAAACCTGATGATTATTTATAATGCATTTATTGTGTGAAGACATGAACATGCATTCAATATATCACATAATTTATAATGAGTATATCATACTCCTTGTCATACTAGATCTGTTCAACAACAACACAAGGTACAAAATCAATATACACTTAGAATTTCTTGCATGTTTATACAGTTTATACATTATGATTTGTAACCCAGAGAGAACCCGTAAGAGACTGTGGGTTTTAGTCAATATTGTTAAATGTTATGCTCCATTTGTCACAATTTCAGACAAATTGAGCTAAGGCACAATTTTAATGTAGGATATCCAGTTGTTACATGCAATAGTGTTCAACGTAATCATAGGTGCTACATATGTATGCTGCAAAGCAAAAATGTGTGTCTTTGTAAAATATAGATTATATACCATAATAAATATATTTTGGCAAAGAACCTCTATGTTTGCTACTATAGTGTTAGGGCATATTGATGAAATTTCATCGAAACCACCTAATGTAAAATTTATAAAATACAAACATGCATGTACTCCATAAGCCGGAGATATACGCTACTGTGATATTATATAACATGTACAGTACATAGACATGAAATATTCAAATCTGGAAATAGCAAATAAGTTCTGGGTATAACAAGTTCTTATAATTGCTATATCACCTCTTTTTATAATACCAGTAATCATAAATCCATGTACATTTTGATTGAAAGCTTGGTTACTGCCCTTTAATGATACCAAAATCAGCACAAACAGCACAGTTATGATCGCTTCTACACGCACACATGAAAATAGAATACTAGTATTCTTGCCAGAAAATCTTAAAATGACCATTTATTGCCATACCACTACCTCTATAATAAACTCTTTGGGTAATCTTACCTTGGCATTCAAAGAAGAGGAGAGAGAAATGAATGTCACAAGAATTTTCTCAAAATTCCTGACATCCATCTCGAACTCGAAATTGAAGGAAATTACTCTCACACATCTCAGATTCCCCGCGGTGTAGATGTGACGTCACACCGGTCATATGATTGACCTTAACCGCCATTAATTTGCTCCTCCATTGTTGGATGTGCAGCAAGTCTTGCTTTCGGCATTCAAAGTCGAATTTCTTCACGTCTACGATCGTCTTTAGGCTGTTCTTTGCACAGCTTTTCTTCAGTAGATCGTTCTTTCGTTGTTAGACTAGCTTAGAGTTAGTGATTTGCGATTTTTTTTGGGAGGAAATGGTAAAGCCTCCCCAGGCCCCTTTCCTTCCCCCATTATCGCCCGTTTGTACTTCGATGTTTGATATGTTTCAGATATGAAGTGCATCGTTTGCAAACACTACCTTCCTAAGTGGGAGGCTCATAACGCCTGCTGGCAGTGTAGGGACACTGTTTATTGCCGTCCTTCAGCCACCTGTGAGTTATGCGCGGATTGGTCCATCGACGAGTGGAAACTCTGTCTTCAAGGCTTACGGGAGATTCAGGCCCGCAGGTTTGCTGGTTGCCCTACTCCCCCTTCCCCGTCAGATTCTGATAGCGCCAGGCCGCGTCCCAAGGCGTCTGAGGAACGCAAGCGGCGTTTAGATTTGCAGTTAACCAATGCTGTTTGTGCTGTAAGTTTTGATTTATCATTGTCATTTTCTTTCAGCCAGGTACGGGTCCCGGGAGCCGCGCGTTCGGCTCTCGGCACCCTAACTTCCCCACAACCTACGGGTTTGTGTGGCTCACTTTTGGCTCCCTCTCTACTGGCCCCTCGTTCTCATGCTTCTCTGGCTGAACGACCTGGGTTTCAGTGTCCGAGTGTGGTTTCGGGGTCTGCCGGTTCCGTCGGGCTCACGACGGTTCCCTGCGCCCGGGATCCCTCTGGACAGAGAGTGTTGTTTCCCCCTCCGGGTCGGGCACCTGCCCCCGGAGCTGGGTTTCAACCCCATAGCCAGGGCGGATTTCGGTCCGGGCCCGTGTCGCCAGTGATACGGCCGCCGGCACCCGATTTCCCGTCGGTTACTGGACCCCAGGCCGTGGCTACCGGAGCCGTGGCCAGTAGGGGCCGGGAGCCAAGGGCCATGAGCCGTCCAAACCCATGGGTTCCTGGAGTTTCCATGTCTCCACGGTTTCCACAGTTTCCTTTTTCTGATTCGCCCTGTGTGTTTCAGATCGCCGAGGATATCAAGGACGATTCCCCGCTTACGGCCCTGCCCTCCGGTTTCGTCGCCTCCAGCCAGGGTATGTTGTCCTTCGCCCAGTTGGCGGACCAAGGGTCTTCCCGTGCGTCGGAGCCGTCCAGTGTTCCTGTCCAGGGGAGCTCTTCCACGACGTCAGAGCAGCGCCTTAGGGGCGAGCTTCAGTCTTTTCGGGAAGAGATGTTAGGCCAGTGGCAGCAGTTTCTGGCGAGGTTCACGCCTCCACAGCCGCCACCGCCCCCGTCTTCCCCTCTGCCTAGGGAAGAGCCGTCTTCAGATGAGGAACCTTCCCTACAGGTCTCTCAGTCGGCTGACCAGCCGTTACCTGGCCCGTCAGGCCTCACGCTTCCGCGAAAGCGTAAGGCGGACCCGGACCAGGAGGCGGACCAGCCCGAGTCCGACGACCCTCTCTCTTGGGGGGAGAAGTTGGATTTTGTGAAGAGGGTCCTCCCGGGTTTGTGGCGCGAAGAGCATGCTCCGGCCCCAGTCAAGAAGGTGGCTCGTTCGATGATCTCTTCTGAGATAGAGCACCCCCGGCCGTCGAAGGACGCCTTACGGTTCCCTCTGTCACAGGGAGTTCGCGGCTCCATGCAGGAGCGCATGGACGAGACCATCAGGTCCAACAAGTCGGCGATTGGCGCGTATCCTGCTCGCCCGTCTGTCAACGACTACTATACGTCGTCGGAGTTGGACGACAAGCCTACAGCTTTGAGGAGGCATCACCCCCATTACGCCTTTTTCAAGGAGCCTAAGGCCGTGGAGATCCCATGGGCGGCCTTGGCGGAGCTGCAGCACACGTTTCGAGTGGGGCTGGCCACGGATTCGGCCATGGACTGGCTGTCGATGGCTACGAGACGGGCCATTCTTCAGTGCCGTGACCAGGTCCTGGACAACCCTGACGTCGACCGGGATGATTTGGCAGAAGCCTTATTGAGCTGCGCTTCATTGGTCACCTCCATTGGCAAAGGTGTGGGTGACAAGGTGGCCCTGGACTCCCACTCACTCTGGGTGTCCGAGTTGTGGCGGCGTGACGCCTTCCTCTCATCCCTCAAGTTCGAGGTTCCGGACCAGCTCATGACAGACATGAGAGTTCTCCACCCCGTTATCCCCTCTTCCGGAGCCCCTACTTCACTTCTACTCCCTGACCGTTCTGCGGAGTTGCGGGAGGTGAAGAAGGAGGCCGACGAGAAGGCCGCGAAGTCCTCTACTTCCAATGCCCTCCTGAGCCAGTCGAAGTCTCTGGAACGCCTCACACAACAGATGGTTTCGGCCTTTAAGAAGCCCCAGTCTGCAGTTCAGCAGTCTCAGCCTCAGCAACAGCCGACTCGTGGCCGTGGTAGAGCGAGAGGCAGGGCCTCAGGGTTGCCCTTTCGCGGGGCCTCTGCCGGCAGCACCCGAGGAGACCGTGGTCGTGGCCGAGGCCGAGGACGCGGAGAGGCTCCCAAGCCCGCAGGGGAAAAGAAACCGGGTACGTATAGCTTCGGATTCCGGGCCGGATCCTTCGCTCGAGTGTCGAGAAGAGCTGCATGGTCAGCTCGTTTCGGTCGATATTCCTTCCTCAGACGAGCCCGTAGGAGCTCGTTTAATTCTGTTTTGGAAAGAGTGGGAGCGGCTCGGGGCTTGCCCCTGGGTCGTCTCGACGCTCCGTCGAGGATTCGGCCTGAAATTCGAGAAATTGCCACCGTTATCGCCCGTCCCAAGGGGTTTCACTCTTCCAAACGATCCAGAACGCCGCCGTGTTCTCCACGAGGAGATAACGGCGATGATCGAGAAACAAGCGATAGAACCTGCTCCCGGGGACACTCCCGGGTTCTACAGCGTGTTGTTTGTGGTTCCCAAAGCGTCGGGGGGTTGGAGACCAGTGATAGATCTTTCTCCGTTGAACAAGTTCTTAATAGTGCCGACGTTTTCCATGGAAACGCCGGAGCAAGTTCGTTCAGTCATGCCTCGCGATTCGTGGGTGGTAACGATCGATCTCAAAGATGCCTATTTCCATATTCCAATGAAACCTGCAGTTCGCAAATACCTGAGATTTCTCTATCTCGGCCGCGTATGGCAGTTTCGGGCGCTCCCGTTCGGATTATCGACAGCGCCGTGGATTTTCACCATGGTGGCTCGGGAAGTCCAGATTCTCGCCCACAAGCGGGGGATTTTTATCCACCAATATCTCGACGATTGGCTAATCCGGCACCATTGTCGCGAAACGCTGATCGTCCAAGCACAGTTTGTGGTAAATCTATGCTCACGGATGGGGTTCAAAATCAACCAAAAAAAGTCCGACTTGTCACCGCGTCGAGACTTCGTCTTCTTGGGGTATCGTTATCAGACTACCTCAGAGACTGTGTTGCCGACGCTGGATCGTCAGTCAAAATTATCCGTGCTGTCAGAAGGCTTCCTTCGTCGCATTCCACAGACGGCCAGACGCTGGCAGTCCCTTCTCGGGATGCTGGCGTCCACGGAAAAGTTAGTTCCGTTGGGCCGCCTGCACATGCGGCCTATTCAGCGGCATCTACACTCTCAATGGTCCCAGGTCACGGGAGACAGATCCCAGCTCGTGCAGGTCTCTCCGGAAGTCGTTTCCCATCTGCAATGGTGGCTGGATCCCGTCAATCTGCTCCGAGGGTCGTCATTCCGCCGGCCGCTTCCATCCAGGCACGTATTTACGGATGCCAGTATGGACGGCTGGGGCGCTCACTGGGACGACAGCGAGGTCTCGGGCACCTGGTCTTCGTCTCAGCAGGAATGGCACATAAACCTGTTGGAACTGGAGGCCGTGTTCTTGGCTCTCAGGCATTGGGAAACACATTTCCTCAATCAGGCTGTGTTGGTGGCCACCGACAACTCCACCGTTGTCGCTTACATCAACAAGCAGGGCGGTACGAAGTCCCAGTCGCTGTGCCAGGCCGCTATCGACCTCCTGCTCTGGTGTCACGACCGGGGTATTTCGCTTTTCGCGAGGCATATCCCTGGTCATATGAATGTTTGGGCGGACCGCCTCTCCCGGAGGGGCCAGGTCCAGGCCATGGAGTGGAGTCTTGCCCCCAGGGTATTCCAATCTCTCTGCGGCCTATGGGGCACGCCGATGGTCGATTTGTTTGCGACCCGGTGGAACCACAAACTTCCTTCGTTTGTGTCTCCCATTCCCGATCCCACGGCCATGTCAGTGGATGCGATGTCGACGTCCTGGGAGGGCATGTACGCGTATGCTTACCCCCCAGCGGTGTTGTTGGACAAGGTGATCGCCAAGTTTCGGACTCACCAGTGTCGCCTCCTGCTGATTGCTCCGTGTCTACCGCAGAGGTCGTGGTTCCCGGACCTTCTGGAG
The DNA here is from genome assembly GCA_949152475.1 of Terebella lapidaria. Classification (NCBI taxonomy): domain Eukaryota; kingdom Metazoa; phylum Annelida; class Polychaeta; order Terebellida; family Terebellidae; genus Terebella; species Terebella lapidaria. The sequence goes on along the minus strand of OX424564.1, from coordinate 32,436,292 downwards.
TTGATAGTAGACTTCCCTCGTCAGCTTCCGGATCGGTGGGACCTCCTCAAACAACCTCGCTCCAGCATGTTTCATCAGGCTCCCGCAAGTCTGAAGCTTCATGCCTGGATATTGTCGAGCGATGTTTCCGAAAGAAGGGATTTTCAAGGGAGGTGTCCGCTAGGATCGCCCGATCAAATCGAAAATCTTCTTTGGCAGTCTACCAATCGAAGTGGACTTCCTTCTGTGCTTGGTGTCGTCGCCGGAAGGTTAGTCCTTTCAGAGTCGATGCTCCCCTAATTTCCGAATTTCTTCTCGAAAAGTTCAATGAAGGGCGAGCTCCATCCACGATCGCGGGTTACCGTACGGCTATCGCGAAGACTCTAAAACCCAAACTTGGGATCGATTTTGGTCATGATCAAGGTTTGACTGCGTTGATTAATAGTTTCGAGATCGAAAGACCGAAAGCTAGGAACCCGGTTCCTGAGTGGGATCTATCGCTTGTTCTCAACGTCTTAAGAAAAGATCCGTTCGAACCCCTTGAGCGGGCCTCACTAAAGTTGCTGACGTTTAAGACGGTCTTCCTTTTGGCTCTGGCTTCCGGGAAGCGACGGAGTGAGCTTCACGCTCTGTCCTTTTCCAAAGTTAAGTGGAAGTCGGATGGCTCCTCGGTTCTCCTCGGAGTCATTCCCTCCTTTCTGGCCAAAACTCAATTAGCAGGTACGCCATTATTGAGCTTTTCCATTCCCGCCCTGACTCCTTCTCTGGGGCCGGGCCTGGAGGAAGACGCGAAGCTTTGTCCCGTGCGAGCCCTCCGCATCTACGTTAATCGTACGCGTGAGCTGCATCTCGGCAAGCGTTTGCTTTTCGTGTCCTATCTTAAGGATTTTCCAAATGATATCCGTCCTGCTACGATCTCATCTTGGATCAAGAAGTGTGTTAGATTTTGCTATGAAAAGTCACAGGCGAAAAAATCCACAGGTTTCAGAGTCAAAGCGCATGATGTGAGGGCTCTCGCGGCTTCACTTGCCTTTACAAATAAAGTGTCTCTGAATGATGTCATGTCTGCCTGTACCTGGAAATCTCATAACACATTCACTTCTTTCTATCTCAGGGAGTTAGCTTGGGAGGATGACTCCGGCCTCCAGCTTGGACGACTGGTGGCGGCGGAGCGTGTAGTCCAGCTGTAGATACCTGTAAATAGATCAGCACGCCTCTGTACAGATGCACCTGAGGTCGACTCCCAGGGGAGTTGCTCCTCTTCTTTGGCGAGGGAAATTTTTGTTCTTCTGCAAGAGGAAAGTCACCTCTGCAGAGCCCCTGCTCGTCTCCATGCATCTGAAGGTAATTCAGGCGTGTATTATGGTATAGTTGTAAATATCCTGTAAATATGTATTTTCGACTTAAAATTATAATTTAAAAGTAAAACACAATATTTACTACTTTCAATGGATATTTCCTACTCTCACACATCGGTGATGAAATTCCCGGGAGAGGGTTAAACCCACCTCCTTTGGTTATTCTGATATAACCCAAAGAGTTTATTATAGAGGTAGTGGTATGGCAATAAATAGGAAGTTTTAACTTGTTTAAAACCAGTATTTATTACATACCTACCTCTATAATAAACACGATTATTCTCCCTCCCGCCTCCCCTGCCTTAACCAGGTGGGCAAATTAATGGCGGTTAAGGTCAATCATATGACCGGTGTGACGTCACATCTACACCGCGGGGAATCTGAGATGTGTGAGAGTAATTTCCTTCAATTTCGAGTTCGAGATGGATGTCAGGAATTTTGAGAAAATTCTTGTGACATTCATTTCTCTCTCCTCTTCTTTGAATGCCAAGGTAAGATTACCCAAAGAGTTTATTATAGAGGTAGGTATGTAATAAATACTGGTTTTAAACAAGTTAAAACTTCCTCTTTGCTCGGTAACCTCACTAATTCAGTTCCGTACTTCCCCAAAACGATAGTTGTGTAAATCAACTTATCCTTCGCAGCAATACAAGTGGAATCACAGATAATAAACTGTGAACACACACAAAAACTAGATTCACTATTCTTCAGTACAAGTGCTTATAGAGTGTACTCCTTATGTACTTGTCTCTTCAGACATTTCCGTTCGACCTGACACTCAGTCTGGACAATGCCACATCATACATGTACTAGTATATTATTTATCATTTTACAAAACTGTCATGGCTTTCATACATTTAGAGTTCTCACATTTTGGAGTTGATTACAATGTGCTTTAACCAGTTCTGCTTCGACATCTATTGAAGTACTGTATAGTAATTCTTATAAGTACTGGTAGAAACAATGATCGATATCCATCACTTGAAGTGGTTCCGATCTGATAAGATCACTTCGTTATTTAACAAGAAGTTTTTTTTGATAGGTTTGTTATTTTGAATGTGAATTCATCTGTTTGGAAAACGAAGTTTCTTTGTAATTCATGAGTCTATATAGGATGTTTATATGGAGTGAGTACAAAGTCTTTGAATGTTGTGATCTATGCTGGCCCACAACTACAGTGCTTGATGTGCAAATATGTTGCATATAATGAATACACTTTCATCACCGCTTTCATTGTACTTGAAAAATAACCCTGACATTTTGAAGTGAATGAATGTTCTGTTATTGCATACAATGTCATGTATATGTCAAAGAGAATATTTGAATCTGCAGTTTGATAATGCTCTTTCTGGAAATCATGAAGAACATGTTCTTGAAGCTGCCACAGCCTTTGAGGATCATCACTGGAAAAAAGATGTCCTTGCAAGAATGTCCATGATGTTGAATCACTGGGCATGGTTGATGTAGGTATAAATCATTCCTCATGCTTTCCTGGAGACAAACATTATACCGGTATTTCATTGTGTTTCATATTGTGCCTATATCATGTTAACCAGTCATGTATCCTTAGTGAATCTAGTGCAACATGAACTTTAAACCTACCAATAGGTCGATTGCTGGGGCCGTCAACACCGAGGGGTCTCAATGGTGAACAAACGGGACAATGGCGAAGCCTGCAATTTCTCCAGTGAGCGATAATTTTTCTAGAAGACGCACAATGTACCACTGTGGACAGAAAGAAAATCACCTACATTAATTGTATGCGTGCTCAACGTTAACATGCATCTGATTAAACTCTTATCAAAGAATGAAGCATGAATTCGAACAGAACAGATTCACTCACCTGTGCAGGACCTCCCATCATGGCAAATCGCCATATGATTCAAGACATTTTTCATGGTTTGACAATGGGGGAGATTGCAGACTCGATTGTCACCAGATTGCTCGCGCCTGCGACACTTCTCAGCATGCACGAGAAGCACAAGCTGTTGTCGTATCAACCTGCCTTTTTCTGCATCTGGATGCCTCATTGGGTTTTGTACGGCACTAGGTCGCGCCCAGACTGCGGGCTGCAATGAACATACATTACATAAGCATTAAGCTGGGTAATAGAACATCCTGCACAACACAAGTTTATAGTATCCTTCTCAGTTCACAGGCATAAAATAATGGAATATGTATGTCTGATGGTATGAAAACCCATCAAAATTGGAGATTCAACAGGTGCTTTGATGAAGTTGATTTAAAAAAGTCAAATCTAAGTTTCATGTCAGCACATAACTTTTGAAAGCAGCAGACCTGTTGGTTAAGATTCTGATGTGTCGGGTTGTCTGCCATTGGACGTCTCGTCCAGCCGAAAGCGCGGATGATTCCAAGTTCTATCTGTATTCCCAGTGAATTTGAGGTCAGGCCCGCAAGTATGTAAACTCCGAAGAGCGAATACTCCGTCTTTGAGACCTGGGTGAAGAATGTGGAATTATTATTCAGCAGGTAAACATGGTATGGTAAAGCAGGTAACACTGATAAAGGTAATTCAACATCAGAGCTCAGGTTAATTTGTTGATTCCCACTTACAAAGACATCAGTAACTAGATTCCATTTTATGTTCTGTAAAATATGAACTTGGTTTCCTCTAACAAAACTGTATAATCTAATAATGTATTGTAGGCCCTATTGAAGTTAGTTTTAGGTTGAATTGATATCTTTTCCAACATGACAACATGACAGCAGATGGCAACTTCGTCAAGCTGGTATAGATCTACAAGCCGAGAGCCAAGAGATGACAATGAACTGAATCAGTTGAACTGATCAATATCGACAACTGTTCAACATACATGTAGTTTGAGTAATTACCATCTACTTAAATTTATATTGGATGTGGGACACAACAACATACCAGCAAATATCAGATATAAATTAGTTGTACATATGTATAGATCTATCAATCAGATGTAAACATCAGATAGATCTATCAATTAAATTTCAGTTGTATAAACATTACCCGTAGATATCAATAAGTTGTATAAACCAGATAAACATCAAATATCATTAGTTGCATAAACACCAGATATCAACTAGGAAATTAATCTGGTTGTGTTGAAAGTCACCACTGTTATATTTATTGAGCGAGGCTAAATCACAGGCATTTATCTCAAGAGAGGGCGCGGGGTGGCTTGGGGGTAAAAAAACCCTCACGCCACCCCGCGCCCTCTCTTGAGATAAATTAGTCGTATCTCTGAGATCTGTTACGCTGCGGAATTAGAGATAAATGCCTGTGGGCTAAATGGTCAGACGCTGTCCCGTTGGGCGGGATCAAACAAGTCAGATATGGTAGGCCTTGCTTGATTCCCGCTAGGCCTATCGGGTTATTACTTTGCATACATCACCTGTGAGGCTGTGAGTTAAACGGCAATTTTCCACCAATTTTCAAACTTCCATCGCGAGAAATGAAAGATAGTTGCTTGATCAGCCCTTTCTGGGAAGCAAACTCTGATGTTTACAAACAAACTCGTGGTTTTGTGAAATCCCGCGTGGTTTTACCTGCCGAAAAGTCATTGTAAATTCTTTATTGGAGTGCGGCAGTCACACGGTCTCGGGGGGGGGGGGGGGGGGGGCAGACTGATACTAGTACAAGTATAATCACTCGTATATAAATCTGAACGACACCGAGAACAAATACTTGCTTGTTGTATGTAATATGTAATTTGTTTCTGTATATATCACTGCGTGCAAAGGGATAATCTAGTGCATCAAATCAAATTTGTATGAGGTACATCATGTCTTTAATACTGTCTGGAGGTTTTTTCATTTCAAAATATATGTTAATTGAAATATCCATACAAATAAATTTCATTATCTAGGCTGCAAGTATAAACACTATATAGTTAGGCAGTTATAATAATTATAATTTTTTTTATTCGTGCCATGTAGCATTCTCATTTCCAACTTTCATTTACATCATTTATAATTACGTATAATCATTATAATTACTTTCACAATATCACATTTCGAGCCATTTCTACTGTCTCTTTAGGTTACCGTCCTTCTGGGGTCAGATAACATTTCCCGAATTTTAGTTGATTTTTCTTCTGAAATTCTGATCAAAATACGAAAATATAGCACCAAGGGCGCTGTAGCTGAACGATAAACTCAGACCGTACATGATATTGCGACTTAACAATAGAGGTATTTTGAGGTCAAGTTCAAGGTCACCAACAGATCGACCACATACAAGATTCTTTTTGTATCTATAGTAAAAATGTAATACTTGTATGTACGTAATACGTAATACAAGGTCTATCTGTAGATTTACACTCAAGGTCATCCGAGGTTTGCCAGTCAATTGCATTTAGCTAAAAAAAAAAAGCACTGTGATTGCCTGGTTGAATTATGGATGTAGGAATTTGCAATTGAACATGTATCTGTCATGTCTGTATATGACGTTTAATACTTATTGAGATGTGCCTTGAAATACGATGAACAGAAAATGTATATTTAACAGTGTACTCTCAACTTGATGTGTTTGATATCAATCATTGCTATCAAATTCGAGATTTACGATTATACATGTACATGTACCAAGGTATGAAGTGATTGTAGTGGCTTGGAAATTCCATGGTTTGTTACCCATGAGACCATTACCATGATAGGGGATTCTCTAAAAGGTGTTATTCTACATTTGGAAAACAGTACCTGAAGAATATCATGGGAGCCAAAAACACTGAATAAATACACTCTGGTGGCAAATATCAGAGTGTGGGCATTAAATTTTGTCCAGCGAGCAATTGCTCGTTGCAATATCAACGAGTATGTATATGTACTGTTAAATCTAATCTGGTATATGTACTGTTTAATTTAGTCTGGTTTCACAACTAGAAAAGAAAAATTGGAGGATGCCACAAAGTCTCTCAGCTTTTATGTCTAGTTAGGTATATATATTGGCCAATTTCTCGATTTTCATTCTCGGACTTCATTTTATGAATTTCCACCCATTCAAATCAAGGTCACCATTTTATTGTTCAGAATTAGAAAAACAATTAGCCCAGACTAAAAAATTTACCGGACAGTGTGTTTTATATTTTGGATATTAGCCATTTTGTCCCGTGTTCTTGAGAATAACGTCACTGGTCCAATTTGAGGTGACGAGAATATTCATCAGATCATTTCCTATATATGTCCACAATTCATTGTCAAAACGGTGGAAAAAAGACAAGAGGCCTAGCAAAAATAAATTTGACAGAAGAAAATCTATATATTTTCGTCATGTATCGTTGAAGATATTTGTTGATTGTTTTGGGATGTACATGTATACAGGTTATTGTTGTTCGTTTTGATGCTGATTGTACGGTTCATATAAAATTCACAAAACTTCCCTGATGATTATTTATAACGCATTTATTGTGTGAATACAAGAACATGCATCGTATATATCACATAATTTGTAATGAGTATATCATACTCCTTGTTATACAAGATCTCTTCAACAACAAAACAAGATACAAAAATCAAGAATTTTAAGAATTGAATTTCTTGCATATTTATACAGTTTATAATTAATTATTTGTAACCCAGAGAAAAGCTAATAAGAGACTGGGTTCCAATTAAGATGTTATGCTATATTCGTCATTTTGTCATACAAACTCAGATAAGGTACAATTAATGTATCATTATCATGTTCACATGCAATAGTGTTCAATAAAATTACATGTGCTACATATTATGTATGCTGCGAGCCACTGTTGTCTCTGTAAAATATAGATTTGTATACCGAGATAAATATATTTTGCCAAAAAAAACCAACATATTTTTGCTGCTTTTTTATTTCCAGATATTTCCAGAAAACTGTAATACCTGTTTCTATGTGTTAAATCAACCACATTGTATTGTTAGCTTGAACTGCTATGAGATTTCATCGAGAATTGTATTGCCTTGTTAAAAATTCATACAATACAAACGTATAATTCATAGGACTGAGATATATGCTATTGCTAATGTGACATGTATATGTATAAATATGTATAGTATATGTGTAGTATAGGTGTGAGATGTTCTAGTCAGGAAGTGGCTACATTACATGTAGGTACTACGTCGCCAATAAGTATAACAAATTCTTATAATAGCTACATGTATACTACAGTCTCCTTGATATAGTCATAACAGATCCTTCGATGACACTAGTACATGTATTGCACAAACCGGACAGACAGATATAATTGCTTCCACACTCGAACATGAAAATGAGATGTTCTTGCCATAAAACTTGAAAATGAGGACCCTTAGATTGCTAAATTCCCTGACTCAGTTCTGTGCTCCCATAAAAAAATAGTTGTGTAAATCAACTTATCCTTCATAGCAATACAAATGAAATCACGGAAAATGACCAGTGAACACACTGGAAAAAAACTAGATAAACTATTCTTCAATACAAACGTCTAAGAATTGGACTCGTTTGACCTGACACTCAGTCTTGACAATGCCACATGCTGCTCCAGTCATACATGTACATGTACTCGTATATCATATAACAATCAAACTCTCATGGCTTTCATACATTCAGAGTCCTCACATTTTGGGGTTAGCACGATGTTCTTTATGCCAGTTCTGCTTTGACACCTCTTGAAGTACTGTTTAATAATACCCCGTAAGTACTACGTAGGCACTATGATGAATTTCCAACGGTGTTGATTTCTAACGAATTTCCAATGCTGTTGAGGTTCAATATTCTATAATTACATGTATGTGAATTTTTCTTCACGAGAAACAAAATTTCTCCATTATATTCATAAGTCTATATGAATGTCTATATGGAGTAAATACAAAGTCTTTGAAGTCTATATGAAAGTGATAAAGGTGGCATAAGCATGACGAAGGCGATCTATTCTTGCCCAGAGACAACTTGATAATTATATAGATGTACAAACTAAAACACGACACAGTGCTTACACTTCTATTGTGCAGTATACTTGACAAAACTGACAGTAAAAAGTGAATGAGTAATGTGTCATTGCATACACAGGATATCCAAAGCTGTAGTTTGATCATGCTCTTTCTTGAAGCTGCCACAGCCATTGAGGATATAAGCACCGGGAAAGGAGATGTCCACGAAAGAATGTCCACAGGCACGATTGATGTTGGTATAAATCATTCCTCATTTATTTCTGGGGACAAATATTATACTTCAAGTGTAAGCAATAGAAATACATGAGTACAACACAAGAGCGCATCATTATCATTTTGTTCGTGGGACACAACTATATTTTCACACGTTCACATCTGCATAATGTTGATGAATTGCTCATTGGAATAATTACATGTTAAAAATCATGTGTCCCCAGTAAATCTTGCAACATGAACTCAACACTTACCGTCAGGTCGGTTGCTGGGGCCGTCAACAACAGGGTATCTCAAAGGTGAACAAACTGGACAGGAAGGTCGCGTGCAGTTTTTCCAGTGCGTAATGATTTGATTAGAAGACACACAATGTTCCACTAAGGACAGAAAAAAAAATCACCTAGTTGTACATCCATCATTTAAAATTTTATCAAAGAATGGAGGATGAATCGGTTTGTAATACCAATAGACACCTTGGCACTGCAGAGACTAGAACAGCTTCACTCACCTGCACAGGACCTCCCATCACTGCAAGTTGTCATATGATTCAAGACATTTTTGAATGTTCGACAATGGGGGAGATTGCAAACTCGATTTTCAGTTTGCTCACGCCTTTGGCAACTTGTCGGCATGCAGGAGTAGAACAAGCTGTTGTTGGATCAACTTGCGTTTTTCTGGATCTACATGTGGATGCCTCGGTGGGTTTTGTACGGCACTAGATCGAGCCAAGGCTGTGGACTGCAATGAACATAGACACAATGTACATATTACATACACATTGGTGAATAAACATTTTGCTGAATGGACAGTGAAAAAGACAATGAGTTGGTGGTGACCTAGTTATGGAAACTTTGTTTTGGAAAGTCCCTCGGACTGAAAACAACCAACTGACAATCTGATATTCAGCATTTTGTTTATTACCAATCAGATTGTCAATTGATTTATTTCGAACCGAGGGGCTAGTTATGGATAGGGTCCAATAAATGCACGAGCGATCAAAACTTGAGCACTTTGAGGGTCTCAAGATTTTCACAGCTAGGCCTATTCTTTCCAAGATTGAGTCCTGAAAATGAACTAATAAATATCACAGAACCTAAAATCATACGGGCCCATGCAGCCACACATTCAGCCCATTGAACTAAAGTGATTCAGTCAAACCCTAGATCCACCACCATGAATTGAGCAATTTTGATTCCAGTAAATTTATCAAAGCTAGACTGTGAAATGACAATATATGCAATATATCAAGATTGATTCAAAGATTCAAAATTAAGTTACATGTCAGCACAAAACTTTTGACACCAGACCTGTTGGTGATTCTGATGTGTCGGGTTGTCTGCCATTGGTCGCCAAAGATGCGGATGATTCCAAAGTTTTATGTGTATTCCTAGTGAATTCCGTCGAGTACAGCTGGTCCACAAATATGTAAACTGCAGAGACCTGGGAGAAGATTGAAGAATGTGAAATTATTCGTTCAGGACACAGGCTACAGCAGGTATCAATGATAATGTTATTCACCGAAGTTCTGTGATTGTTTGAGTTTTAATCTGTGACTAAATTTCCTCTAATGAACTGCTAACAAATACTGCAGAATCTAACAATATGACATCTTTTCAAACATGACAACATGAACGTAATTAACAGCAGATGATGCCAACTCCGTCAGGCAAGTATGTATACTCGGTCAGGTGTTATAACTTGGCATATTCCTACCAAACGTCAAACTTCTATTTCAGGATTTAGAAGAGAGAAAAGTAGTTGCTTGATCAGCTGTATATTTACAATATTTACGTTTAGTTTACTGTTCCTCTTATTATCACATAATATGAGTAAGGCATTACATAATTATGTCCTCATCAATCTTCCACATTTTTATCTTTAATGCTTACAGTCAAATTTTCATGAAATTGTTTGTACAAAATACTTTTTTTAAAAAATGGGACTTTGATGGTCATTCTTTCCAAGATCCATTGAGTAACTTCTTCTAATGGATGCACATATGACATCACATATGGACCAAAATCAAGATATTACATGTTTTGAACCAATTCGAGAAATTTGTTCAATGAAATTAAATAGTCAGCCATGGTGTACGACAGATAAAAGTCTTTTACAATTGTTCTTATCAATTGTTAAATTCAAAGGACCAGATTGGAAACAAGTGTTTCAATTCACTTTCTTCTGCCATCCTTGTATTTGAAAATTTCAGTGAATAAAATCAATCAATAAATCAATCAACCAAATCAAATCAATCAGAAGGAACAATGAAAAGATCTAAAAATTTTACGATTTGTTCCAGACACAGAATTTTGGGGCAATAGCTATGGGCTATAGTAGAGTTCACATTAACTGTCATTATTTCAGCATGTGTGAGTGAATTAGAGTAACTGATTTAACTGTTTCTATTTTTTTTCCCCATCGCCTATTCACAGTGTTGTGTCTTATATTAGTTCACAAAGTATGCAGTGCATTTCACAAATAATACTGGTCATGTGAAATATTATTATAAAATACATCATCAGTGTGATAAATAATTTTATTGCACTCAATATCATCATTCCACACAAAGCTTGCATTTCCTTCGCAAGTAGATTTTAAAAGACGGAGAATATTCAGCAATGAATCAAAACCATCATTCACAACACTCCCAGTCATTTACATGCAAGTGTTACTTATACATTACACATAAACTGGTATATGTATATTTGCGGGAAGGATATGGAACTATATATTGTTAGAACGAGGATAGTCCAAAATGTACAAAATCACACAACAACATTTTACAGACAAATGCATCGATATAAGTCATACGGAAAACTTCAACTATCACAATCACACTGAAACTGGTGTCTATATTAGATATAACCACAATATTCATGATATTTGTGGGTTAATAAAAGGTATGTCATGTTGCCATATTATGCACAATTTATGGCTATGTTGCACACTTTAGCAGTGTGATTATAAGAACATGCACATTTTTTGCAGACAATAAAATATTTCGTCCAGCAAATATGAGTAAAAAAATAGTATTAAAAAACACATGTAAATACAGTAACATTTCTTTTATAACACATTAAATGGATAAATAGTAACAATAACAAAGTCTTGCCTTTTTTTCGCAATGAAAATTAAAAGCACCGCAAAACTAGTAGTGCAAGTTTCTGGCCATTACGCACAAAAAAATATCGTCAAAAAAGCACAACTGTCCAAATAACTCATTCTTCTCCAAATCGCCCCCCTCCCCCCTCCCCCATTCACCCCAAGCCACTATCTCGCGTGAATCTCGCTTGCACCGTTCTCCACTAAGTGATGTCCTCCCTTGTCCTTAGAACTGCTGCGTTTCCGCCGAAGCGTCCAACCAGATCCCGACGAGCCTGACCCGGTTTTCTTGTGCGATTTCTTCTCACGGGTCGCGGACTGTGCGCGCTGGGACATGCTCGGAGTGGGCGGGTGTGACGACGCATTCGGGCTCTGTGATTGGTCGCCTTCCAAGTAGCTCCTATCCAATGGTGTGATGAGGTTTAGGATGAGGTGGCTGCCCGCACGGCGTATGAGCGTCACTGTGTCTTCGTGTTTGTGCCAGCGAGTGTCTTCCGAACCAACGCCGATGATAAAATCGCCCACCTTGACACCACCACGCTGAAACAAGACAGAATATTTGCAAAATTATGGCATTTTTGTATCATAAATATTGAGTAGCTTTTCTCAGAATTGGCCCTTCCTTGAGTACCTTTTCTCAGATTCTGAATCCCTTACTTCATCCTAGCACTCTATATCTAGCTGATACTGGGATATATTTAGATAGGTGATCGACTTTAACTACAAGTATTATGAGAGGTATTCCCAAACACTCCAAACAACGGTTGCCATGGTGACAATACCTGTGCCCTGCTGCCCGGCTCGACCGCTGCTATGATGACCGGAGAGTCCCCACGTACACTGAACCCGAACTCCTGGCCATCAGCTTTCTCCATCTCAACAACCCTCGCAGGCAGCCATTGGTGGCGAGCGGAGAATATCGCCAGCGGACCCTGGAAACAACGAGAAAACAATTGACACTTCATGTTAGGTTAGTGGATGCTTTTACTGATTAGATTATTATATGCTAAGGAGTGAAATTATGCTGTGATATTAATTAATTGATTGCCAGGTCCTTAGTTCAACACTCACCAAGTTATGGAGTAGGTCTTCAACTTTGTACTGCGAAAAATCTGGCGGAATTACAGAGGCTGCATTCTCAGTTCTTGCTGGAAATAGAGTGAAAATTTTGATGAATGTAATACTTTAAAAGTATTTATATAACATGTATTCATGAAGCATTTTAAATGTATTTCACTGAAGTGTGGATTGTGTGCACTTACGTTGTATTTCTGGCGCTGAAAGTAAGTCCGAAAAGTCGTCTTCTTCCTCTAGCGCTGCAAATTTCTGTAGTGATCTGCAAAATACGGCAACAATTGAGTTGGATGACAGTTATTCCACCATTCGAGAGATTGGTATCAAGTCAGTATTCTCATTCAACCACAACACTTATCAAAATTCACGCTGCCCTTGACGAATGCACAAAAAAGCAATAAGTTCTATCATTGCAACACACCGATCATGAGACGACTTGAGTATGTCCTGGAATGTGTCGATCTTGCGGAGTTGTCGGCTCTGGTTGTGGACGCGAAGGGCGTCCTCGTGAGACAAGATGGACTGGCGAAGATGTGCCTTGGCTGGAGAACAATCAGAAAGAACACTTCTATTTACTGTACTGTACGATACAAACGATAATACTCCGCGTGATGTTGTGTGCACGAAAAATCTTTAAAAAGATTTCAGCAAGAAGTTTTTGAGCCAAAATCTATCAGTATTACTTTGTTTCTTGCATACTCTACATCTGTACTGAGATACATCTACTTGAATGCCTACTGCAGCAAAATGCCTTTGAATATGCGCAAAACAAGACTTTGACAAACAAACGATCAAAACTCACCAAAACCCTGCCGACTTTCGACATCTTTTGGACAATGCGCTGCGACGGACCCCTCCGTTCTCTTCCCAGGACTATACACGTGCAAAGTCTGGAAGTTCTCCGCAAGAATCTCAACATCGGAACTATCGGCCTGGTCGAGTACCGCGATAGCCGCATGATAATGCGCAAGAGCGCGGTAGTAGTTTGTCTTGGCTTGGACGAGGGAAACCCAGGGAGTTGGTGTGTGTTGGCTGTTAGCATCCATCACCATGTACATGAAGGTTTCCTTGTACATATCCGATACCTGTATGAAAAATAACATTTTTATTTATCTTCAATTTCTGTTTGCATTTACTTACTTTTAAGGCATATAATTAACTCATGCAAAAGGCATAATAGAGTTGAATGTTGGAAGTGAGGAATTGATTAACTTAGAATTTGAACTTTTCCATTTATACTGACCATGGAAGCATCGTGCGCAGTCTTGATGTGGCTGGCCATTCCAGGCGCTATTCCGAGTAGGAGTTGCTTCTCGAATAAACACTCCTGACTCTGCGCCTGCAAATAAACAAATAAAACACTGCTGTTGAACATATTCGTGTAAAATTTGCAAACAAAACTACGCCAACAGATTGCATCTCCACACATTACGAATAGATATTTACTGTAGTATAACTGTATTCTGGGAAAATTTAAATATTCATGAGTCGTTTGCTTGCGTACCAGCATGAGGTGTATTAGCATGTCAAGAGTGGGCGTCTGCATGTCCCTGCTTGGGGCGTGCGTGAAATGGTCGCGGAGATACTTGAAGGCTCCCGCGGCTTTCTGAAAGTTGTCAACTGCTCCGTCAAGGCCTGACAGCTGGGTGCGATCCTGGAAGAGTAAAATTCATATGCAGTTCATCAAAAGATGTGTATTTTTTTATGTTCAATCATCACACATTAGTTTTTTCACAGTCCTCGGTTTGAGGTGTTATAGTTTTCCTTTATGATTAACATTAAAAATTTTATAATTCTGTTTCAAGTATGAAGGCATCATTACTGCCAACATTTTTCACATATGATATATGATGTTTAATATTCCAAATTCAATCATCTATATATTACCTGTCTGGCGCCGATCTGTGTGAGAAGCGCTCCGACGTTGAAAAGTACGCTACCCTTCTCAAAACCAACCGTTCTTTGACAACTCGGCACTCCAGTCAGTGAGTCATACCTGGTAACCATAGCAACAACAGAAGAATATACATTATCTGTGTGTGAGGAATTAAAATTTTCTTTTCCATACATCATGGACAGATTTTCAGAATTTGTTTTTTAACTAGTAAATAATTTGTATATTTTCAAATTTTAACTGTACCCAAGATATATTCAGACAATTAAATGTGTTTAAATCAATTGTAACCAAGATTACAGTGATTGTTGGAGTGAAATCAACAAACTTTACTCTCACATCAACATTTTCAACTCTCAATTGGGGAAAAAAACTCACCATTCGAAATGAAAACTGATATTTTTCTGGGGGACGAACAGTCGTTTCTCCACAAAGTATAGGTGGTTGTAATACTTGAAAAGTAATTCCACTCCCTCTTCAGAACGGACCGGTGTTCTACAGGCCTGGCAAAATTCAGACAAAAATATGTGTTAAACATATAGAAGAACAGTCATGCTAATTTAAACAGTAGGCTTACATTTAGCAGGCTTTTGAAACTGTATGTACTGGTACACCGATATCCATTATTACTGGTAATTATTTTCAAACTGATATCAGCAGGTAATTAAATTTTTTTTGAATTCAATTCAAAATATTTTAAATCATTTGAAAATCCATGAAATTTTATTTCCAATCATTTCAAATTATTTTCAATCATTCAAAATCCATGAAATCATTTTTACATACAAATATTTAACTTGTGCTTTCATTACTATATAAGTAGCCTATTTAACTGTATTAATCGGCCAGTATTCGGCCATTTGACTTTTATTTACCTGTCTGAGAAGTTGCAGTTCCTCCAATGCTCCCAAATACTCATTGCTGTTTTCATGGTAATGTTCCGAAATAACTTCCTGAAAACCGCAAAAATATGCATCCAATATAAACCCCTGACCGAGCTCCCTTCAACGTGAAGACAAGGGACAAGACACTGAAATCTTACAGAACATTTCTTTCGCAACATGTTAATTGTTACAATTACCGGTAGAGCTCTACAGCTATAAGACATACCACACAAAAATTTGTGAAGAAAAGTCATTTTTATGACGGAAATGGCAACTTTGGAACAGGATTTTTCCCCCACTTTTCCATCATGATATAGGTACGGACCTGTAGAGGTTTGATGAACTCAATGTCTTTGGTTTCTTTTAGCCCAAGTGGAATCATCGGTATGCATTTTACGCAGCTGGAAAGAAAGCAAATATACGCAAATTAATTCAATGAAATTGATATAAAGCTACTGATAATTTTTCCATCTTTCCTGAATTACTTTTGCACAATTATAATATAATTTACATGTATTAAAGTTTCAATTAGAGAGGAGTTTCAATTAGAGAAATAAAACATGAAACTTTTTGGAGAACTCACTTGTTTCCTTGGTAGATATCGACTGAGCTGTTCAAGTCGGACATTTCTTCCTTGAGCAGTTGTAGGTTGGAGTTTACGAATGTAAGTTCTAGTGACACGGTTTCTCTCAGCTTTCTGTTGTGTGTCGCTCTGTAGAACAGGATCAAAGGTACATGATTATTTGAGCTTATACTAACATGTGATGGAATGAGTCCGGGTGTACGTCTTCTTTCTACAAGTCAATATTCATGGTATTCTAGAGAAACATATTGCTTTTAATTTTTTTTGGAAATTTCAATATTTATTTGTCATTATATCTGCTACTGGTTGCCTATTATATCAAGATCTGAATTGTTTTTTTTTCCTAACAATTTTTATGTTGGAATCTATCAACACCAATTTCGCAGTAATATGATTTTATTATCGGTCTGACTCTAACCTCAGTTAAGATTACTGATCGAATGCATCATCCTCGAAAACATGCATAAAGCTATCACTAACTCAGGGCTCGAAACATTTGCCAAGAACTGATAAAGGCTTTCGAAATATATGCACATGATAACATTTTTAAGACAGTTTTCATGCAAGTTTCATGTTTTTATTTGCCATGTTCTATCTTGTTTATGCTTCTTTTTGTCAGTAGCTATCTTTATCACGCTATTATGTGTATCACTGTTTCGATAAACAAACAGCTGTTCCACATATCAATATACCGGTAGTAGTGCATCTTGGCATTTAAAGTTGCCTGATGATATTGAAACTTCTGTCATATTACATGTATGATCACAAAATCATGTAGCAGCTGTATCAATGGAAGATGGTTGAACATTCAAAATACAATTGTTCCAATACCTACCATAAATACCAGTATATGTTGGTTCTATAAATATTGTTAACTGTTCTGATCCTAAATAGATTGAAAATTGAAAAGAAATTTATCCTTTAGCAGGAAGCCGCAAGAAGCTGCCAATTTTTTTCTGCCATGGAAATCTGGACACGAAACATGCATCTCCTGTGTGTGTGTGGTGTGAACTGCAAGTGTTTGATTTTTTCTACTGTGCATGTATGTTTGTGTGTGTGATGGTGGGGGGGGGGGGGGGATTGTGGCCCACTGGAAGGTAACTGGCCAATGGTGTGAAGATATACACTATGCAGACGAACAGCTTGGGTGGCATCAGGTCAGGCACAGGTATCTGGAGGGGAAACTCGATCCTGATCTTGAGGTAAAACTTAGTGGATGGGGAGGCTGAGGGAGTGGGGGCAGGGGGGAGGTTACTTACAAAGTTATTTTCACCTGTGCATCCTTAACATGAGAAATGAAGTGAACAAGTCTGTAAATTCAAGAGAAATCTCAAATTGGAGGATATCTATAATACCCAGAGTAATATACGATTTGACCTTGGTGAATCATTACCTTGTAATCATGCACAAGCTATCCAGTCATCCCTGAATCATGCTACACCAACTACTAGGCCCCTACATCCATGCTATCAACTCCCCCACTACTAGTATTTTACTGGACCTATCTATCAATTCATGACCTTGTCTAATCATTTGACCTCCTGGATCAGAGCACAGATCCTGATAGGATGGGCATGGATGGATCACCCTGAGAGATATCCGGATCATTCTGGATCCCAAGGGCGATGGTAATTTATCGATGATGACTTGGAGGCGAAATCTCTGATAGGATTTTCTGGGCAGTTTTTACTACTTTAGTGGCCTGATAACTGATGGAAATTTCACAATTTCGGTGCCATTTTTTCGACCGTAATAATCCGGCCACCCTAACATTGTCATTCAAGTATTGTGGAACATGTTAAAGTTGAATGGAGAAGATATTCTTTTCTTCAAGGTAAAACTGAAGTCTCATCAATTCACAGCATTCACATGAAATATAGAAAATATGATATCATATTATTTCTCTGTACAAACAAAACTTATGCCCATTGATTCCCCGAAAGAAAATTTCAGTAGTTCCTGATAAGTCATACAAAATATTTTTTCCATGTCAAATCGCCTCACTGCCTCAGTTTTGTTTACCAAAATATTTTGGCATGGAATTTGTACAGCATATATTTGGCTAACTTGGCATGACAGTTCGAAAACCAAACCCCGTAAGAAACAAAGAATTCACGTGATTGATTGCTCATTGGTTAAACAAATGGCCCATGGCATGAGCAACCAACGACAAACATTGTTTTTGTCATGACCACAACATTCCTTCAACGTGTATGTTTTGTATGGATCAAGTCTTGGATTGGAACTCTTTATTACGGAAGGTAATATAGGTACAAGGACATTCACGGTAAGTATTCAAGATAAGATAAGTGTACTTTAAAGTCTATTTAAAGGTACTTGTCACAACAGTGTAAACAATTCGAAGTAAGTATACGAGAATTGGAGTGAACGATGTTGTCAGTTCAATGAAATGTGACCAAAACAATCTTGTCTCTGCGTAAATAGCTGAGCTCATGCCAATTTACTCGAAGAATTTTCTCAACGCTGACCCATACATTACATGAGGAGGCCAAATATTGATCACAATTGTGTGTGGGAAATTCATGTTGGCAGTTTCACGATTGTCAAAAATTTATTTGCTAATATTCAGTAACATACGAATTTCAAAAATTTTGGGGGAAAATATTGATGGAATAATTGAGACATTCGAATAATGCCATGGATTTTCAGTTACTGTAATTCATTTTATCCCCTAGTAATTCAGGTAAAATGTATTAGCCAATGCTAAATGCTTCATATTTCGTAACATCTGCCTTCAGGGCATTTACTGTAGCATAACTGAATGCGCTTAGCTTTCCCATGTGACGATATTGATTTTTCTGTGGGTGGGGGTGGGGGGGGGGGTGAGGGTGGGTGAGTAATTGATGAAAGGGGACAGGCCGGGCTTACAAGTGTCAAAGACACAGGTGTGGGAAACGGTTTCCATGGCAACCCGCACAAATAACTGTGATTATCAATGGCGTGGGGGCACTAACGGTGCTCAACTGTGAATGAACAGTTGTCACGGCAACAAGATAATACATCTATAGGACAGACTGCCACTTGGCTCGCAGATCATTGTATCTATAAAATGTGTTGCATGCTGTATTTGTCAAAGAAAAAAATAGTCTGCCAATAACAGCTAATAAAAGAGGTTTTCTACACGAATTGATATTTGTTAACATATGGCACAGATGTGTGTATATGTATCGATATTACAATATTGACTATCAGGTGTAATTTACTACTGTCATCTTCTTATCATGTTCAAATATAACATGCGTGTAATATTGCATCAATTAGCGTGAGTGATCTATTTGAATGCAGACAGGACAAATCATATTTTACATGTCCAAGATTGAGGGGATATGCAAATATACTCTGTATGTTTTGCCATGTGAGTCAGATGCCACTTTTCGAAAGATGCATTTCATACCTCATGTATTAAAATAGGTCCATGATATTCATCCCGGATCTGAACGATATAAAATTAACTTTGAATCCATAATATATATTCCTACTGTCTGTCTCAACTATTTTTTTTCTATAATATAAATGATAAAACAAATTGCACATTTTAAAACATTCCATCATACTACATGTATACTGACTTGAGGAGATTTTCAGCGCCGGACCGCAGTCGCAGTTCACGGTTGATCTGGTCATTGAGGCGTGACCGTCGAGCCTGTAGGCGCCCCCTAGCGGTCTGGTACAGCGGGTCCGAGCCCTGGCGGAAACAAAACAATATACATCGAGATATTTGTAATTTTTTTCCATCATTTTTTTGTTTTTCTGTCTTGTTCTTCATGAAATGTCATTCATGTTCATAAAATGAGAGTAGGCTTCGAGCTATGATGAAAGAAATTGCTATTAAAACATGATTCGGAGGAAGTAATATTGTTATGTCTGGCGATGTTTCATTCCAAACATAGTCACGATTATGTCAGATGAACTTGAGATTAATGCTTCTTCATTTATCATTGTCTGCATATTACATGAATTAAATATTTTCAGGCAGACAAATTATGTTCAGTCATATTTGCAGGAGTAGCAGAAAGTCATTGTTCCACAGGAATTAATGAGGTTTTTTTTTCAGAACAAAAAGTTTGCACTTCCTTTCAAAATGATCAATTGCCACCCACACAATATTGTGCCCTGCATGACGAAAAATAACTGGATATTTCCCACTGCAAAGGCACCCCTTGAAGACCCAACCTGACATTTAAATCTGCAACATCTTGACTCCCAACGGATGCTAACAGTTGTCCGCTGGCGATGGAAAACGTCAAAATAAACCCTGACGCTTCGAGAGTCAATGTTTGATCTCGCATCACGGGCAGACTCTTGGGAGAGATTTCTGTCCGCGAGATGTAAACGATCAAGCTGATAGATTGCGCAATATCTACAGGTGAAATATTTATGATTGGCGGCAGGCCACGGAAACTGACGGGTGGCTCTTGTATCCATAGCGATGACGAATCTGATGTTATGATTGGAACGAGATAGGCTTCTGGCGATTTCAGTCCCGCAGTTAAGATTGATACGGAAGTCTTGGTTAATGTATGGCTGTCTGCTTGGATGACAGATTGGCAAAAGAAAGAAATTAATATTTGCGTTATGTGAGATGTGTTTCGTATCATTCAGCGCTGCTGCCATAAATAAGATGGTATAAATAGGCCTTTGGAAAACTGATGCGTAGGGGAAGAATATGGTAGTTGGATTTCGTGAATATGAATATTAATTTCAGTGATAAAAGCAATTAAAAAGAAAAAGGGACATGGAAAAGTCACGATTAGAAAGGTCAAAACTATCAACTGTCAAGAAATCACACCACTATTCATAAATTTACATGAATCCCATGTTCATTTATCCAGAAATTGACAAAAGTTGTAAAGTGCAAATATATCAAATAAACCAAAGAATAATGTACATCCATCGCCTGAATGACAAATTATACTTGCGCATAAATAAACCAACATTATAACATGACTTATACACGTGTACCTGTCAAAATATCACAATATTTTTATAACAGATAATTCATTTACATGAATGAATGGACTGCTGCTAAACAAATGCTTTTATTGACATTTATTGTACTTCATATATGTTTGTGTGCTTAATATATGTAATGTGTAGTAACACTGTAACATGCTGACAATCGGCCTTTTATCACGCAGTGGTTCATCAATTTCTAGCAGATACCGTAATTGATGTTTTGACAGTGGCATATGTAATATGGATTTTTGTTAATGGAACCTTTGTTAGTTTGTCCATTGCGTGAAAAACAACACTGCAATTGCAATTGTACAATTGCGCATATGCCTGTTTTTGTTGATGTATAGCTTTTGTCGCATTAGCGCAAATCAAGGTGCCATATAAACATGCATAATGAATTGTATGAGCATTATACATGTGTCGCGCAATAGCCTACATGTATATTGGTGGAATTTCTATCTTTGCCCTTGAACTGAACTGAGTTTTATTATTTGTTAGCTCCGCAACAATCGCTAATGCAGAAGTATAATGCATGTCATATATATGTATAATGTACGTGTATTTAAACAGTACATGTATGTATCAAACTGGGATATCGAGAATATGCTTCAATGCATCCACTCCAATTCCAGTATGTACGGAGTTCTGGGGCGTAGCCTTTGTTCAGAAATCAATTATTATATTTATTTTTTTTATAGATTGATAAATGCAGTGCATGCCTTTCAGCATTACTTATTTCCAAGACACAAATTCACATGCGTGTAATTAATTCTATTCCTTGCCGATGCAGGATCCTTATCGATTTTTTTGGTATCTGTACCTCATTATATAAAACCCATATGTTATGTATACATCAGAATTGCCAATCGAAAAAGTTTTTGCGCCATAAATTATTGTGATCACTATTATCCTGGTTATTCGCGCATATTACCCACAATCTGATGCGCACAACTTCATTAATATTGATCATTAGCATCATACCATATTCAGCACCGGCAACAAACTTGAGCAGAGCCTAGCAAAAAGCGAAAAAAAATCTATTCCGCAGGTATGATTAACGGAAGTCGAGGTAAAAATCCACTGCAGATACTTGCAAGCGAACAACACAAAAGGACCCAATTTTCTTTCTCCCAATCAAAATTTTTCATTTTTTACCGCCACTGAAGATAAAATGAAGCAATAAGGTCTTGCGTGATGTCTGCTGTAATTGCGCCTGATTAGTCGCAACATCTTTCTTCCGGTCATTTCAAGTCAGGTGAAATCTGACTTTTTTTGTCAGCATGCATGCAACCCTTCTCCAGTGATTTCCGCATTTTGTTTCATTGAAAAACACTTTGTTTCCGAAGAATACATGTATTTCAACATAATGATGAAAATTCCTCATGTTCATTGTCATCAATCCATAAATTAAATGGTAATTTTATTTCAATTTTACTTGTATTCAGTGTTTTTTCCACAATAAACTGCTTCACCATGAATATTTAATAATTGAAAACTTCAGAAAATTTCACACCTAAACACCACACCATATCACTGACTAACTGCGTCACCATGTATTTCATATTTCTTTGGACAACTCCCATGAACACATAAACAAGTAAAAACATTAGCTTGCGGCACATACACTGTACACTGTAAAGTGATCCTAGAAGACTGAAAAATCAAAACACACTAGAAGATTTATGTTTTCTTTGTGCATAGGAATATTTTGAAGTTGGGCAAAGACAATGGAAGTAAATTTTGCTGGTAGACTTTGTTATCTGACACCATTTGTCCTCTACTTATAAATCATCATAGTTTCCCAGGAAATGTGCCAACGTTTTCAATTCGTAATAAAAAGATTTTGGCCAGTAGAATTAAAACTCTGAGCTTTGTCGTGACGTTGAACATTAACAGTACCATGATTACATGGAAGCTGTTCAACCCCTCCTCCCAGTTTTCTCTAGCTATTGAATAAAAGTGAATCAATCATTTGATTGAAGGATTTGCTGAGTATGTCAATATCATTTTGTTATACATGCTGATAATCACATGTAGGGTGGAGAATTGCTCACACATTTAAGCAAACAGCAGTTATTCTCTGTTACATGTAATCGGCCCAATAATGGATAAGACTCTCAGGATTACGTAAAAGTCAAACATCCAGATACCTTGATGAAGGGGTTCCTATCCTTGAGAGGGAAGTCGGCAGCGGACGCGGACGATGGTCTGTGGTCTCGTGTCTGCGGCAGGGGAGGTTTACACGACTTCTCTCCGAAATTTGTATGTCCGTCGACAGTGTCCACATTGTTGTTAACTTCCTGGCTAATTTTTCCCATGTTTTGTTTGGCGACGATTGTCTTTGGCGTCTTGGTGACATTCGCCGATGACGGTCTCGAAGGATGATGGGAACCCTCAAAGGGTGATTTTTGAGGATGCCCAACTTGGATGTCCACTCTGCCGTTGCCCAAATGGCTATCTACATGGTCAATACAAGTCCGACCATCGGTATGGTCAACTGTCCGGCTGTCCACGTGTTCGTCGGTGGCGGGGGTTGACCTACCGCTGGAAGGCCGACTTCCCTTCCCCTCGGTTCCGGATACCGCCCACTTGAGCATCTTGCCACGTCTCCTCTACGAAAGTCTCTAGATTTCTGACCGGTGACTCCACATGCGTGTGGAAAGTTCTAAACATACACAGAGCTGGACTGCGGTCGGATTACGTCTGGCATTTGTCTATGTTTTTTATCCGGGTTTTATGTGACCAGTCGACTCAGTGGGCAACATGAGATGTGCCAGATCCGTTACAAGTCTGATCCGGATAGTTCTGATGTTGCTCTGTTACTGCTGCAGGCGAGGAACTTTCTCCAGTCTTTTTGGATGGGTTCAATACATACAGGCGACTCCCTTGTTGGAATTTAGAGAAGCCGAGGAGAAAAGTGCTTCAACGTTTGGCGAAATTAAAGCTGATTGGATAGTCTTGATGAGTTGTATCGAAAAATATCCCAGGTATCTCCGATGATCCGTTCGATCGGTGTTTATTTAATTCAGCCCTCGCCTTGCGATCACAGCTCGCTTGAAAGATCCCCACCAGATGGAAAGGTTGTCAGGGAAAACATAAATAAATGCGGAATTCTGCCGGAGATTTTCTTTCCCTCTCCCCGACTGCCACCAGTGATGAGGTATCAAAAATTGAGTCAGGTGCTCCTAACACGGCCACTGATTTTTACCGGGAGAAGAGTTCTGACTGTGATCTCCGGCTACCTTTATAGTCTTCAATCCCCGAAGGTAGGAATGACTGGAGTGAAAAAATATCCGTGGCTTTGTAGCTTCTGTGCGTTAAAGTTCAACACCTCTGCACAATCAGTCTGACATTTAATATCCAACCCGTCACGATATCACGACTTTTTTCTTGATCTCCGTTTTCCGTCGCACCTTTTTCTCCCCTCCGCTTATAATAAACTGTCTGCTGTCTTTGATCTTGCCAGACGTTTTTCTTCCTTTAAAGCTGAAACTCTTGCTCCCCAGACAGTGTATATATAACGATCTTCAACAGTGACTGCTTCTAAAAGGCAGCTACCGAATAATGAAACTTGGCAACCTCCTGCTCTTTTCTCCTGTTCATTGAGCTACCCACAGGTGATAAACTGTAGCAATTAGACAGTCTGGCCTCCTCTAGATGACACACACACAGAGAAACAACGCTAGGTCAGTTGATTGTTTCTCACACCACTTTGGTCAAGCGTGTACCGTTATTCTACCTCATTAACATTATTTTGATTAGCAATCGCTGCATAAACGAAGGACACAATAGCGATTGCTAATTGCGTTGGTGTGTTGTCACTACTGTATTTCTGTCCTCTGTGTCAGTTTGTCATCATTATCTCAGTTGTGGCAACTGTAAATTGCCTTGGAGAATTCCCTCACACACATACACACTGCCTTGACACGCGTTGAAACCTGTCCTAATTGTTTTCTTGGGAGTTTTTCTTGAGGCCGGTCATTAGGTTTCTAATAGTTGTCCACTTTTGTTAGCTCACTGGGCAAAGTCACGACAGTGAGAAAATACTTTTTAACCAGGGGATGGCAGCTATCCAATTAGAAAGATGAACTTTTCCCTAATGTTTTTGAAATTCTTTTTCCTTATCCAACAGTCGACGAGCACAATGGAATGTACATGTTCAACTAGAAAGCCACCGACACACGACTATTTTTTCACACGTGCTTGTCTGGAAGAAGTATTCCACAAATTGCGATGAGGAGTCAAACTCGTTTCATGGCCGATCCAAAGAATAAAGAATGTCTAGGTACGATTCTTGTCCCAATAGGTACATGGAAATTGTTATACGTAACCTAGAAAAGCATAAAATGACATAGCTGATTCACCACCAGTTGTACTATTTGACGCAGGCACGCCAGCAATTGGAACACAACACTTGAAAACCACTCATGTGGGTCCATTCAATTTCGATCGTAAACACACCCTGATGAAAAATGTCTTTTGTCGCATTTCTGTTGCCCGTGCAATGTAAACATAGGGTCACTGATTTCAAACAGGGCCAAGAACCGTTCATTCAATGTCTCGATGGTTCAGGTCATTTACGAAAAGGTATACTCCCACGCCGCTGAATTACGTCCACATAATAGTCGGAAATCCATTGACGAAGTCCTCTTTATACGAATCATCCACCCATGATATAAGTGTGTGTTTTGTGTCTTCTTCGATGAAAAAAGTGGTTACCGCGGGGTTATATTTTTATCTCAAATATGTCGATTGTATCAATCAACTTGCACGGTGGTTGATATCAGCAGTAAAAATTGGTATTCCTATCACTCTGTGAGATAACACAGGCTAACAAATGGTCCAGTCCTTATCCTTTTTTTTCTTTTCCAAAGCTCATTTCTCATGTAGAGAAAATGTTATCACCATGTGAATGCTGGGTCCATGTTGACTGATGTAGGAAGTTCATTTCACGAAAAACTCCTGCCTTCTGAATGACTCGAATGTCTTGAACATGTTGAAGTGTTTCATTTGAATGCCGATTGGAAGCGATGACTATCTAGCACAGTCACGATGCTTGTGATTGGTATTTACGACAGTCCCCGGAGTCACACCTGACGAATTCTTGGCAGTGCGCGCGGGGGCGACTAAATGAGTCATCCCTCATTCAATCTTCCCAGGTAGTCGATTGACGGTTAGAACCATCTCCCTTTAATTCGGCCATCCTATTATAGTGATGTTATCAAACGGTGTCACCGCCTCGTCTTTGCGACTGTTGAATGGATGTCTACCGTAGCATGGCATGAAAACGGTTTCGAAAGTGGCAGTCTTTCTCATGTCACCCCTTTACCCCTTGCAGTGAAAAGCTGCTCTTCCTTACTCGCAGGTAAATGTGAATGAATAGTTTCTAAAGGGGTGGGGTGGGGGTGAGGGGTGTAATTCCCTGGGGGATGCCCCTGGCCACACCCTTGGGGTGGCACTGACTTTTGTCTCACCTGTGCTTTTGTCCGCTTCTGCCCCCTTCACACATCCCCACCCCCCTGCCCCCCCCCCCCCCCCCCCCCCCCCTCACCCCAGACACACACAGGAGGGTATCATAGGTGATGGCAGTTGGGGACAGATCAATATCAGCCTGATCAGGAAGGAAATGGAGTAGGGTATTGTTTGGAGGGGGGGGGGGGGGGGTATGGGAAGAATTCAGATGCTAGATTGATCATGTTCATGGGGACTTTTTCCCCCAGCTGAATACTAGTAGGTGGGAGTGGGGGGGGGGGACTGTTTCCATAGAACTAGGAGCCAGATCAGGTGAGCTTCGCTCTTGATTTACCCCTTGTCAGAAAGAATCATTGTTTGCCATCTGAATCATGTGAACGGATCGTCCCCAGAGGGATACCACTGTTGGAACACCTGACTACTTCCGCATTACCCCCCACCCTCCCAAAACCATCCCATGGCGCATACACACTAATATACAGGCTTTTATGCCCTTCAAAATCAATCAATATTGGTATTAATCATGCTTGTCAATTGCCTCTAAAGCCTTGAACATGTTACAGCATACAAAGGGATTTTACAACAAAGCATGGATGCCTAGCTTCCACCTCATTAGCAAAGCAAGAATAATAGTTTTGATTGATGAGTGCGCTTAATTTCCTGGCCTTATTGATCAGAATTGAGCGACACATCTGGAAAATGGGTAGATATTGGGAACATCAACCTTATTAGTTAGACTAATTGTCTATTTTTAAAAGCTGATTACATGTTCATATGTATAGAAACATAAAAGCCTTCGAGAGAAAACAAACAGGATACATGCTTGCAAAACCATTAGCAATTTCTTTTGTGTATTGCCTATTCAAAGCTGACCCTTTTCAATGAAATAGCACTGACGTTCATGAACGAAAAATTTGGTCGTTCATTCCCGGTATTCACACATGGCTGACTACAAATACGTCATACATTGACACAGATTTCATGACGTAACCCATCGCTGAGCCAGGAATGTCACGCATCGGCTTACTTTATATTTATAGGTGCGTAAATCGGATTTTCAAGTCACGGCTATGCTTGGGGACAGGCTGGGTGGACACGGTTGACTGCGCAACACTACACACGGACCATTGTATGCTTGTAACGGGCTTCGGCACACGTTAGACGGGTCTTTCTTCTTGAAACCGTTAGCGCATTGTGATGTGTGACAGGCAGTAGAATGATTTCTAGCCGGGGCTGCGGAGGGAGTGGGGAGGGGGGGGGGGGGTCATCTGGGGTACGGTAGATTCAGTTACCTGCCTGAAAGTTGACAATGGCGGCTAGTTTATCGAAAGGATTAATGTCATGGCTCAGCAAGATTACCATATTTCACCATTATATCCACAGTCTAAGCTAATGTAAATACCTACTTTAAGTACGTGTCCAAAGTTTAAACACCAACGAACCAACCACTTTCACATTAACATGTATAGCTCTGTTCTCAGCTAATGCCTTAAGTATACTAATTCACACAATAACAAAATCTCTTAATTAAGTATGTAAAACTGTATAATGTGTGTCTAGGTCAACTTCTTGCTGTCAGTGTGGCAGAGTGGCAAGATAATAATGATTATCCCAAGCAGTTGTTATATTTGAAGATAGGCTACAGGCAGTCTGTAGTTGTTTGAACTATGTATCATTATTTGTGAAGAAAGGTGTCGTGTTCATAATGATATGCTGTGTAAATAAGCCTGTATAGTAGTGAATTATCGTTTGACTCTCATTTTAACAAGTTCAATATTTGCATATTCTATCAAAAGAAATTGTTGTTACTCTCAAACGCCAATACTTATGACTGAATTTATCACCTAGAACATTGTCATTTTTTCCCTTTCTTTAGAAGACAAAAATGCACTGCTACAACGGCATGCATCAAAGTATAGGATTGGTTTCGAAGAAAAGGCAACAATGGCAATTATTCAATCGGGAAACTGGAGATATATTCCGGGACACGGCCATGAGAATGGCGAGGAATACGCTTGTGGTATCGGAACCGCCGCGGGAGAAATGTCAGAGGTACTGGGGATCCTTCCCGTCAGGATAAGATAACAGGAGAAACATGCAAACGCCACACAGTGAAAGGGAATATAGAATACTCGCTCAAATTTGAAGCCATGTAACTTGGAGTATTCTCAGCTTTGAGGATGTTTTAGCGGGTAATCCATGGGAAATGTTCACCGGAGATAAAAAAATTACATATATATAGTATTACCATGATGAAGTTACTCAGGAAATCTCATGTATATAATAAATTCATGTGTTTTCTTTGGTGCAATCAATTAATTATATCACAATTACTTATCTTGTTTGTAAAACCTCGAGTACATCAGCACAATTCAATATGGGTACCGTTATGAATAAAATACACCGTATCAGTCATTTTTCCATTATTCTTACATACGTAAAAGTATTTTCACATTTATTAAAACTCAAACGAGACATGATGGGAATGAAATATGTCGGCCAGAACTTATAGATTGACACCAAGAAACTGGCCTAAGCTAAAATATGAAAATTCCTATACAGTAGTTCAACTTACATCATATGCATTTTGTGGCGTTGCAGTTACACCCACATATCCAGAATAATCCATGTCAGTTGTTTGGATGTCCTATATCAAGTTATCAACGGAGATTCCGTAGAAAGTCCCCGATTTTGTTTTTGGACAGCCACGTGGCGGAACCAGTGGAATAAATGTTGCTGTTTTTCCCTCCAATTTTTCATCCATAAATCATTCTCCGTTTTACTGTGGATATGGTTCATGCACGGAGCAAATGCCAACAAATGTTTTTGAGTTATCCGTCAGTAAATAAGCATACGAGTGACGATCTGTAATTATGTAAAAGTTATAGCAGGCAAAGTTCATTACTTATCCCGCGAGGTCATCCATATATGAAAACTGGTGTTCATGTTTCTTTCATCACAGCATACATGTACAGATTAGTTTGTAATCCTGCCCATTGAGCAACACAAAAGCCAAGTGAAATATCCAACCGTTCTCCAGTTGACATCTCGGGTTTCCAACCCTGCCCCCAAGTCAGACAGGTTTACATTGGAGACAAGTGCGCGCCAACACAAAATCTGGCGTCTCAGTCTGTGAAACTCATGCCTATTAGCTTTCTAGGACAAGAGAGATTAGTCTCCAAAAACTGACTTTTCACCAGCATCATATATCAGTAGAAATGTATATGCTTTATGTGGAGTAACTTTTCACCCTTGCTTGTGTATGTTGTGAGAATAGTGAACAGCTCGAGAAAAAAATATTGTGCGTTCTTCTTTTCCTCCACTGCACAACAATGCCATATATTTTATTTTTTATTACTTTTTCAACAATTTCCGAGCATTTCACAGTCATAAGAATCTATGTAAAAGAGTCACAGGGACATATTTCACCCTCACCATGCCTACAACCCTCCAATTTAGCGGTAAATCAGGGCCCAGCCAAGCATGAAATGTAAATATTTCTGAGTACTGTTCACGTTCTCGAGTAAAGCAGAGAGATTGTAAAACCACAAGCGCATAATTTTGTTCCTTGGGCTAGTGACATTTTTTTCTTTTACCCCGAAAAGGAAAGAAACCTGCTAAAATCTCCAATGTGTCACAGAAAAGCATCCGATACACCACTTTACATTTTTTTTAGCGCTGAGTATGGTTGATTCACATAAACCATGCGATCACAGACTGAAAAGGCTTGCAGAGGGTCAAATGGAATGCGAAGAATCCAATTATTTTTTGCCTTGAAGTGATATCAATTGGGTGTAGTGTTTTTCATTCACAGCCTCACATGATTTGTACAAGTATATTGTATGGTGCGTATAATGTGTACAGATTTGCGCAATATGTTCTTTTTTTTTATAGCAGTTTCATGCTAGAATTATGCAAGAAGTCATTGCCCCAGTAAATGCCCAAGTCACTGATCATTGGAGTGAACGCACAAATTTTCGTATGACACAACAATCATCAACATTTATTTGAAAAAAAAAGAGAAAGGATTATTACAGATACTCTTTAGCATACATTGATATGAGAGATACATTATGTAAATTGGAACTGAACTAGATATTTTACAATGATTTTATGGAATACAACAGAGTTTTCTGATTGAGAATGATCACAAATCATAAAGATGCAGTTCCTGATCTAGTACAAATGTAATATTAGTGTACATATGATCTGGTATTTTTACGCATATTGATAAACTAATTACGGTAAATTATGGTATGGTGTATGGTATGGTGCGGTGTATGGGTAAAAGTTTACTAGTAGGGCCCTCTCTGTCAAGAGATTCTGTGACAGTTATTGGGTGGATTTACAATGTAGTTGATCAGATGATTGACGATGTTGGTGTGTTCTGGTCAGGGTCGGAGGGGGAGGGGGGGGGGGGTATGTAATCAGGATCAGGCCGAATGGGATCATGTCAACCTAAACATTTAAAGGCGCACCCCGAGTTTACATGCTCGAATAAAGTATAAATATCAACTTCTTTTAATAAATAATTGTTCAGGCATTCTACAAACTAAACTGTTGATGACTGAACAATTATTTAATAGAAGAAGTTGATATTTATCCTTTATTCGAGCATGTAAACTAGCGGTGCGCCTTCAAGTGGATATGATCCGCCGAACGTAGGCCTACCACGTCCTGGGGGCTGGAGCCTGCATTCTGGCAAAGGTGGGATGGGAGTGGGAGGGTGGGGGTAGGGCTCAACCAGGGCTCAACTGAATTCTAAATCTAACCGTGTCATTGATTGATCACTGTCACTGACCTGTCGACTGTGTTTCCCGCCATTGTTCACGAATTCTCCGCCCGAAGTTTTCTCTCCCGCTCTCGGAATCGTGTTCATTTTACGCCTTTCCTATCCAGCGGTTCAATTTCGGCGCAGTTTCAGCTAATTTTGACAAGTCACGCCCCCCTTTTCCCCAAAGAAAACACGAGTTGATAACCTGTTGCGCCACAAAGGGACCATCCATTGTTTGTGAGTTAATTGAAATCGATCAAGTTAACATGAAACGTTTGCAAGCAATGACTACGTATTGTAGATGTCGTAGAACGCATATTTGACATAAAAAAAAGACATATTGTTATGCTTATCGTGGTATTAATCCTTATATAGGCTGATTGTAACGTTCAGAAAACTATTCAATGTAGCATGAAATATGTAATGCTCCCCAAATGCTTTTGCTATTTCAAACGTAAAAATATTAAATTCACGTCACCATCATAACGCTCGTTCACTATTGCGCCACGTGATAAAACGCTAAATAAAAAAAAGAAGAGGATGAAATAATAATGTGGCTGAAAACAAAATCAAGCAATATATGGATATTCCAGGAATCGTCAGATATTAAGCCCATTCAGATCCTTTTTCCCATGTTTTCAGTGCATGTGGTGTTTGCTCAATGTTTCACCCAGTTTGGAACATAAATATAGTATTAAGATTGGAATACACGAAATAAAATAATATAAAGGAAGTGATTAGCTTGAAAAAGACCAAAATTAATAAATAATGCGACGCATATAAAATGAAATGTGACTTATTCTGACATCCGTATATATTGCATGTATATGTGAGACTAGTTATCGATGCGTTTTTCCTAACTCACCAGATACGAATAATCTGAACTCCATTTTCCACGGTTTGATAGTTGATTAGTTGATTCATCATCGTGACTGTCTTGTTCAAAATGTCAGTAGCAAGAGAAAGACGAAAAACAGCAAGAACTGAACATATAGATGATTGCCAATATTATAGCACACCACTCTGATTCAGATAAACATTATACTCTAGTTCATAAAATAATACAAATTCTCAGTTTAGTATGGGGTATCGAAAGATTATATTTTCAATTGATATATCTTGATTTGTAGTTGTGTTGGCATGTGTTTCATAGAACTCAAGTTACTCATCCAAGGTACAATAAAACACTTATTTTATAACATTTTGTCATTTTATGAATCTACAACACATTGCCAAAATTGCGGTAAATTTTGCTGAAACTCACCTTACATAATATAGGTCATTTAGTCCATCATATAGCCTTGAAGCTTACCAGTTCGTTTGTGAAATTATAGATCGCATTGGTTATAAATGATCACCTTCCTCAACCAAGCTCAACCGAACTCAAAGTGCCACTAAAAAATACTAGTACTGGGACAGGGTATCTCGAGCAATGGTATTTCAAGACAAACGGACTATCTGAGGACAAGTGAAAGGTCAACAAAATGCACATTTCTGGCTGTGAAATCCTTGAACATTGGAGACCATTGACGGTCAAGTTCAATATCGCCAAAAACGGGTTTGCACGTAATTACTCACGAGCAAGTTTGAACAATCAAAGCCACCTAAGGTGAAATACAGAGTCACCGAGAAATGCACCATACCTGACTTTCCCTATCATACATATGATGCAAACCCAACTCATGTCTTTTCCAGCGGCTTGATAATGCTCATATACTAGTATACAAGGTCAAGGTCACCAGAAGAAGCATCATTGTATGGATTCCTGTGATCATAATGTGAAAATAGGTCATGTTCGTATTATGTGGTGTCTGAAATTTTTCAAAGTCAATTCAAAGTGTGCATTGTAGTTCTTCGGGTCCATCTATAAACATAAACATAAATAAACAGCATGATATGCATCATCTTCGTGCATGCAAGTTTAAAAACAAATGGCATATAATTTTACCATTGCATGAAATCGGAAGAAAGCTTTGAGGGAATAATATTTGCAAGATTAATAAAAAAAAGTGTGAATGTATAGATAAACAAAAATTAGAGGTACATACTAATAGATCGATGATAATGACCTGGCAAACATTATACACAAAACATTATATGTGTTCAAATAGTTAGAAGTATACTTTTGATTCTTTTTCATTCTCACTAGTTTTAATATATATGGGTGCATTCCTTACAACCAAATTACTGTCATTTTTATTTCTTGTTTCGAGAATGCAGTATGAAAGTTCTTCGAAATTTAAATTGGTGACCAAATAAGCAAAGCATTCTTCTATGTTAGTATGGTTTCGTGCACGTATTAAGTTAATTATGATCTTGATTAAACGTATCTTTCATGTGTTGAAAAAATAACTCGAATCAGGTAGCTAAATAAATATTTTTTTGAATTCTGAAAATTTGATTACTTTGTATACTACGTAATAACCTAGTGTTTGTCATATATAATAGCCTGGATTATTGTTGTGAAATTTGGGGTAATTCGTATCTAAGAATATTTTATATTTTGTATGATTCCATTAGTTTTATGGAATATACTAAAAAAAAAGCTTTACTGTCTCTCACATTCCCTGTCATGACAAATGTACCAGGTAAACGGTGAGTGAATGTCTTTGAATTGAATTCATTGCGAAATGTTGTTGAATCGAAAAACTTAACGTTATGATTTGGCTTTCAATTAAATAAATGAATTCTTCGTTTACAAATTCCCCACGGTCGGCGCTCTTTTATCGCTCGCGTCTGTCGTGGACAAATTCGTTAATTTCAGAATTTCTTTGTTTATTTCGATAATCTAACTATCAAAGATGTCTGTGCGGAAGCGTACGAACGAGAAGATTGTTACGAGAGAACTAACAGTCATGGAAATATTCTCAAAGGCGATAAAGGCTGAATCGCAATGGGATGATAAGGTAAGCGAATTTCAATTGTCTCGGCTACGAGCCATCCGTCGGCCGTCCTAAATTCGCCGCATTCCCAAATTCGCCAACAACATTTTTGGGCTGTTTTATGTCGTTCAAAAGCATTAACACCCATTAAAATAGTTATCCGATAGTCCGGTATCAGGACTATTCACCATCATTTTGTTTTTCACAAAGACAGCCTCTGTGCTTTGCTAATATGCAGTTGGCGAACTTAGGGATGCGGCGAATTTAGGACGGATGGCTCGTATAATCGACGTCATTGATTTGTGAGCGCGCGGTGGTTTTTTCGCGATAATTCCGTCAATAATTCGTATAGTTCGATGAAATTTTGGCAGGAGTGATTGGTCTGTAAACAAAAAAGTTAGCTCATTTGGCCTATATATAACGAAATAGGAAAACGTCCAACTGTTATCTATAGAAATGCTAGGGCGATCGGGGGCAGTCCACGGCCGATTTCACCAGATTTTTACTATGGACGAGATAGGCCAACTGTTTTGCTTTGCATCCAATCTCCTCGAAAATGCATCCTTAGTTAGGCGGTCATAAGATAACATACCTGTCAAAATTCCATCGGATTATCTCAAATATTGACTGAGTAATCGCCGAAAAACCACCGCTCACAGACAAATGACGCCGACTAAAGCATCAGGGTACCCAATCATCGAACCCTGATCGACCCAGTCCTTAAACCTCGACCTCTGCAAACACTGCCAAACAGCTGTGCAAAACAGACATCTGACCAAAGCCACATTGAAAGTACTTCTAATACACATTTCTGCACATTCCACATTTTAGTTTACTAGTATTAAAGTTTTGCCCAGTCGTTTGCAGGGGTCGAGGATTAGGGAGAGGGTCGATGATTAGGTACTCTGACGATAATTCCGCACTGACGAGTGACTGATCATAGACCGAATTAGGCCTAGTGCACCCAAACAATAGGAGGCCGTAGGATAGGCAGGATATAGCAGGATACAGTGTCAGTGGGCAATTTTTTTTTCGCCATATACTATAACAGCCGTCAGCCAAATAATGATATCCTCAATAAGGCCATGAATAAAGCACCATGCTGTACTAGTCTGCTAGTAAGTTGTAGGGCCCGGATGAGTCGACGGGTATCCGAATTCGGGGCGGGTCGTACGTACCCGAGAAAGAACAAAGATAAAGATTCTGACTTGAATATTGTGATTAACACCAGTAGAATCACATGAAGACCAAGAAAATAACCGAAAAAAAATTTGAAGTAGTTTAATAGGTCATGTGGTCTCTTTCAAACTTTATATGGAACACCGACGAAACAAATAGTTTGTGTCAAACATCGCTGACTGGCGTTTACGTGTTACAAATTACACCAGTCAGTCCCGTTCAAATTTTGATATTTGGACGGGTTACCCGGGGCGTGTCGGGTCAGACCACACGGGTAGGTACCCGGGTCAGAAATTTTCGACTCGTCTGGGCCCTAGTAAGTTGGTCAACGAAAATTGACCTTTTCATTCTACTTTAGTCAAATTATATTGAAACTATGCTGAAGTACCAATCCAAAGCTTTAAAACAACTACATGCGAAAATAGTTTCTTTTCAGAACTAAATTTCAGTTCAACACATCTGATACAAGATAACAAAACTCATGCATAATGATTTTGATGATTACAATCAGTCCAAATCTTTTTTCAATCCGTTCGAACACACATTCCATGTGACTTTCATTCAAACAAAGTGTATCCATCAAACCTGAATGTTCATAAATTCCCAAATTGCCCTCAAAAGTCCACATGTATGAATGACTTGTTCCAGTTTGTTTCTGTATTTACTGTAGTTATAAGAGAATAATCAGTGATTTACCTTGGTATGTGTGGAATTGTCAGTCAACAAATATTATGAATATTACAATGAAGTTTAAAGCTATAATCACTTTTAGAATTGACAAGATTTATTCATTCTGCGATAGCTTCATTTTGTTTATAGAATGAGAAATTGTACAAATTTGGTTCTGAAAATGTGTAATACGTGCCTAAATTGAGTTTCCAAATCAAGATTTGCATCATTTTTCCCCTAAAAGCGGCCAGCCTTTTGGGCGAATTCTATACACAGTCTGATGACGTCATTGGTATTTGTCTAGATACTGTGGCAACCGGCAATGTAGGCAGGCCGATCATTCTCTATCCACTGCAATTTTCTGAGTATCTGTTGTCGAACTGTGCATATTTCCTATATATTCCCGACTATCTCGAGATGCACTTTCAAGTTTGCATGATAAAAAAGAATGTTAAATTTGGCTGATTTTAAAAGTGATTCCAACTTTAACTACTTCTTTGCTAAATCTGTTTAAGCTAGAATTCAGCTTGTTCATTAATATCCGTGAATTTGACCGTTTAATTTGCAGGATGAGTTTTTAGATGTAGTTTACTGGATGCGGCAGGTTGTGGGTGTCATCCTTGGAGTTGTCTGGGGAATTCTGCCTATAAAAGGACTGATTGGGCTTCTCTTGTAAGTGTCATTGCAATCATTATGAATAAATAAACTGATAAATGAGAGTAGTGCTTGTTCTACCATTTTCCAGTGTGGTTATATTTATAGAAATATATGCAAACGTAAAATGTAAATTCGAAGGTGAGGGAATGTAAACTAATTTGATGATATTCATATTTCTCACAAGACATGACTTGAAATTTTTTGAGCAGGATTTTGAACGTGATGATGTCCAATCTGACATGCAAAATGTTTATTTGCAGATTTTTCGCTGTAAACTCCGCCGTGGTCTACCTTTATTACAACTCGTTCCAAAAAGTAGACGAAGAAGAATATGGAGGATTGATGGAGATTCTCAAAGAAGGATTAATGACATCATTTGCTACATTCTTGGTGAGTACACGAGGAAAAAAGGCCTAGCTAAGAAAAAAATATTCAATCCTAAATTGTGTGATAATTATGACAATATGTTATATGTGCAAGGCTTGTGATATACTGAGAGACTCCAAAATATGAGCTTATTAAACATGTAGCCTTTGAATTATCATAATATTGTGATTTTTTGCTTCATTGATTTTTAACTATTTTTCAGGTTTCATGGATCATCATATATTCTGCCTTACATTTTTAACATCGACATCAGTTCCTGCCCACGTTCTTTTGTGAGAGGTTCACTCAAGTTACCATGGAAACTAGTGGTGTGGAGTCATGACCACTAAATATACATGTAATAACAGTCACTTTGAGCATGTGGCAGGAAAGTGGAAATCCATCAGACCCATCTTGTAAATATACATGATACATGAGATCAGTCCAATAATCATTTTATTGCATAAGCAGAATTTGTAAAAAAAACAAAACGAAATGTGTCCTGTATATCTGTATATCATGTTTAAAGTGTGAAAATTGCACACCGGTATATGAAAATGAAAGTTTGATTTGTGGAAGGAATGTCTCAAAATGTTAACTTCTTGTATGATTCAAATTGTGAACAACAGAAAGAAAATAGTTCTGCAACTTATAGCTTATATTGTTATACTATTCATTCAAGACAATAATTACATAGCATATGTGTTCTGTGACAATAGATCCTCCCTTGCAAAGGATTAGTTTTATATATCTAGTACTCTATACTTTGCACCCCACCCATTTAAGTTCAAGTTTCCAGGATATGGACATATTTGCCGTTGTTTAATTTCGCGTTTTCGGAATTATGGAGTCTGGAGGAAAAAATTCTGCGTTCCACAGAAAATGCGTTAATGATACGCGAATAATGAAGGGGTTTACTTTACAGTACTGAAAGCAAATATAGTCATCAGCACCCAAGCATTGTTAAGTGGAGAATACATGTATGCACTTACTCAGATTTCAGCAAAACTTGAAAATCTTGATCATGTTGTTCTTGTACTTGGATATACCTAGATATACCTGCACCATTGTTGGCATAATGAATCAGATGTCTGGTAGTTTGCTCTACACACGAAAATGTAGTGTATACAATTGATAAAATTGATTGCTTATTATGAATTCAATAAAACACGAATCAAATTTCTGATAAAATTCATGTATAATCCACTGATCAGAATTTAGTTATCATTGCAAAAACACTGACCTCCAGGTTTGATCATGAATGATTTAATAATTTTCTTCATTGAAATGTTCTAGTATATATGAATTTGTAGAGTGATGTTAATAAACTGTACTACTAATCAAGAATATAATTGTCATATATACTTTTACAACTGTAAAAGGGGATTATTTTGCAAGGGTTTCAATTTCATGAATTCAGCTCTATAGGAATACCATATCAATACTTAAGAATATTTTCGGGCTCTCTTTTGCATACTGTAAAAAATTCAAAAATTTGAACCATTGCCAAATAATCCCCATTTACAGTATATTCAGGATTTTTTGTCGGCATGTATGGTGATAATGATTTTTTTGGTTGAGATAATCAATGAAAAAAAATAAACCAAGTTCATTGTTTGTTTTATTTATTAATTTGATTTGAGAAAGGCAATTTGAAGCATGCTTCCACAATTAATTTCATTAAAATTGTTTGACATACATTTTACAAAGATTAAATATTGAATGCATTTCAACAAACAAAAAAGAACATTCGATCCTCCATTGTTAGACATCTACGTGATTTTAATGTGCAAATATTGTTTGCAATTGCAGCAATTATGAATTTCTGACCGAATTATTACAAATAATCACCAAATCAAAATACAGATATTTTATGTCGTGTTCACCTTTCCATAAAAATTCACTCGTTTTGGAAGCGCTGGAATCAAACACACCAAACAGGTATTGGGATCGTGAACGATATTGAATTCTTAGATTTAATTCGTATACAATCATCAGCTGATCATTGAACACGTTAAATCGTTTTTACTTAAGATGAGAATACGAGAGTCTCTCATTTATCATCTGATTTGAGATACCTTATCGCACATATCCAATAACAGTAAATGAGATAATAACTGGTCCCTGCTGGTGGCTGACTGGGTGGCTGACCAGTCAGCGCTAGAATAACTTTTGATCTAGTGGAGTGGGGAGTGGGGTGACGGTGAGTACGGTAGTGTCAATTTTCCTTCATTCTGGAGCATTCTGCCGATGTGAGTTCCTGTTGATGACCTCAAAGTATCGATTTACATGTGAAAGTGTGAAGTTTTTCACCAGAAAGAAGTATTTCAAGCCCACGATTAATTTAAGGGCTTGCTTCGTAGCGAGTGTTTATATGGATGGAATGCCAATTACTGAATGCAAAGTGAAGCCAACGTTAATAGTTTATTTGGTGGGAAAGATAGATCTAGTAAAAATGAGAAAAATGAGTTTACACAGTCGTAAACAAACAATTTCGTTCTCGGGCACCCGAGGCTCCGCCCTTCGCGTGCCCGAGAACGAAATTGTTTGTTTAACACAGTCACAGATGAATGTGAAACACCGTGGTTCACCGTGGTCGTAGAAACATTTCTTTGATAGGCTTATTGTGTAAACCCTTTAATTTTTCGCGTGCATTGATAGTCGTGATTTTCGCTATTTATCAGAAACGCGAAATTTGTGGATGCAAATTGTTTCTTCCACAAAGACCATATAAATTGATTTACAAATGCAAACATGAAAATGTCCACATCATGAAAAAGCGAAATTGAACGAACGTGAAATTAAAGGGGTATACAGTAGCCTGAGTAGGAACATGAGGAAGCTGCGGTTATATAAAACAATGATTGTTATGGTTGAAGAATTCACAATCTTCATTCAGACATCATAAGCCTACTACAACAGGTTTTATTATGATTATACTGTATATTGTCCTAATAGTGGCATACACCCTAATAGTAGAGTGGTAGATGTATAGAATATTATTTTTAACAATGTTTTGAACATTTTTTACAATTTCAATTCCCATTTCTGGTGCAGATGTCAGGCTGCGTGGATATTGTGTTACCAACCTCTGCTCTGACAGCGTGTCAGGATTTGCCACCTGGTTGCTGTTTGAAGATGCAAGGCTTAGCCAGGAAGCAAGGTAAGCAGTATAAGTATTTACACAATATTTTGCCAAATAACGTATATTAGTGTTACTTGGCCCGATTATGCTTATAATGTGTGCAAAAGTGGAATAAAACGCCATTCATTTTTGTTACCGAGATACATGTACATATATATTCTCCACATATAAAATATCTTTGATATGAATAATAATACATTTATTTGCCACATAAAGGTGTTAGTCTAGGCGCGGATGAGGCAGAGAGCATGATGATCCTCGCGAAAAGAGAAGTTTCCTTGGTTACCTTCAAACTGGAAAGTGAGTTCTAGTAGTGAAACTACCGGTATATGAGATGAATGAGGAAAGCCTAATGAAAAAGGAAGTTTTAGTCTGTACATTAAAACCAATATTTATTACATATACTATGATTTTTCTAACTTGTTTACACCGGTTTTTGACGATATATTTGCGGTGCTGAATCGTATCCTTCTATAACTTGGCACACCTCACCTGAGAGTTAAACGGCAATTTTCTACCAAATTTCAGACTTCTATCGCAATAATTGAAGAAATTGGCAATCTACCCCAATGTTAAATTTCAGCCAAAAACGGATCTCGAGAATCTGAGCATGTTCGAGGATTTGATCCTGTTTACATCGATCAGGAATCGATGTATTGTCGTAATTTTAGACCAGAAGATACATTGGGGTGTATTCTACACAAACATGTTGATTTCAAAAGATTGAACCACTACAAAACCGAGCAAATGCACCAAATTTTGTGCGGACCCAGAAATTAAATGACGGGGCTAAATTTAACATTGGTGTAGACTGCCAACTTTTTCAATTTTCGCGATAGAAGTATGAAATTCGGTACATATTTGCAGTTTGACTCCCAGGTGAAGTATGCCAAGTTATAGAACGATAGCATTTAGCATCGCAAGAATATCAGCGAAAAACAGTGTAAACGAGTTAGAAAAATCAGAGTATACCTACCTCTATAATAAACACTTTGGGTAATCTTACTTTGACATTCAAAAAAGAGGAGATGATTAGTATATCATGAAAATACCAAAGAAATTCGAATGACATTAATGTTTAACTTTTTGAAAAAAAATTGGCCATCACCACCATCAGATTATTGTGGTGTCAAACTGTAATGACGTCACAGATAAGGTGACAACCCAAACTGCCGAAATCGTATGGTTTGGATTTAATATGCATTTACGTCTGTCTCGCCACAGAGTCCAGAGCATAGATATCCGCTTTACAGGTTTCAAATCTTTTTACTATTTTGATAATAAAGGCATTTCAACATGAATGCCTAATCGGTTTTGTCTTCCCCCCTCCCCCCCCTCCCCACTCATCTTGGTTTCCAGGAGCAAAAATGCCAGTTTTGGGTCACCTGACTCATGTGACATCATAACGTCACCGCATGGAATCTGATTTGGGGTCAATTTAAAAAAAAAATTCAGGATTGATGTCATTTAAAATTCTTTGAATTAAAAAAAAAAAAAATCTGATCCTCTTTGAATGTCCAGGGACCTATTTCACAAAGTTAGGATTTAGACTACTAGCTACTAGGATAAATGCCAAACTTACTAGTAGTCGGCTAAAGTAAACTCAGATTCTTTGTGAAATAGGCCCCAGGTAAAAGTAGCCAAAGTGTTTATTTTAGGGGTTTCGTATGGCAACAAATAGTATATTTCAACAAAATATAATGAATAGATAGTAAATAAATTGTGTTGATATATTTGTGCATTAATGTTAAACCGATATTTTAAGGTTCATCAATGGGCAGTGTGTTCAAGCGTAAACTTTCCAACATCTGGAGGTGTGAAGTAGAATCCGTGATGACGCTGAACGAGGACGGTGGTCACGTGGATGGGAACCGTGGAAATCCTTCAAGACTGCTCGAGCATATTTCATCAAATTTCTCTCAAACTTTGGATAATACCTCAGAAGCAGCTGAAGATCACAACACAGCTTCGTCTTCTTTGCATCACGAGAACTTGTCCGTAGAAGCTGACATTGAGGGGCAAGGGACTACTTACAAGTGTGTTTTGCCAGGTTCATATATCTCTGACGACTTGAATACATCTGAACTGGCCACAGTACAAGAAATCGGAGAGAATGTGACTTTTGAATCAGCAGGTTGTAATGATGGTTCGCGTGTGATTTTTGACGGGCTTCAGACTGATCTAAACAGTTTTGGAAATGAGAACCCACCGTTTGGAAATGAAAGTAACATTGACGAAGGTGCAACAAAATGGGAGGCAAGTGGATTGGATACAACAACTGTGATGATCAAAGAAACTGTTGCTGATGAGGTTTCTCAGGGGACCATCAAAGATGAAGTATCTCAGAAAGCCTTACTGCCTGACATTGACACAAGCAATGCCAAGATCAATGAGAGGGTTGAATTCAAAGAAACAGCGTTGGATGCAAATGGATTGGATACAAAAGCTGCAATGAACAAAGAAACTGCAGGTGATGAGCTTGATGGAGCTTTTCAAGTGATCATCAAAGACGAACCGCCTGAGAAACCCGTAGTGTCTGAAGCAAGCATTGTCAAGAATGGAGAGGGGAATAATTCTGACGGGACAACGAAAGAGCACATATGTCAAACGTGTGACAAAACCTTCCCATTCCTGTCGACCCTTATCCGACACTCACAAATTCACTACACAGACGACAATCCTAGGAAGAGAAAGCGACGAACTAAAGCAGAGATGCAGCTCATCAAAGACGAATCTCCAAAATCTCCAAGAAGAGAATCTGCTCTTGGCAAAGAAAAGTCCTATTGCTGTGAATGTTGTGGTGATGTCTTCACCGACCGCAAACACTTCCGATCACACATCAACAAACACACGAAATCCGAGAGAGAAAAGAACCACAGTTGTCCGACATGCGGCAAAAGTTTTTCAAAGATGACCATACTGAAGGCGCACATGCTCATACACACAGGTGAGAGGAACTTTGTGTGTTCCGTCTGCAGTAAGGCATTCCAAACGAAATCTGCTTGCGATATCCACTATCGCACACACACTGGAGAAAGACCTCATGTCTGCCCACACTGTGGCAAAGCGTTCGCGCAGAAAATTACGCTGTTGACTCACATCAAAAGACATGATGGAGAACGCGAGTTTGGATGCGACATTTGCGGTAAACGGTACAACGTGAAGTTTGAACTCAAGATGCACCAACAAACGCACACCGGGGAGAAACCATTTACATGTTCAGTATGTGGCGTGGCCTTTGCTCTTAAAGCATACCTGAGGCAGCATGAGAGGTTGCACAGTGGTGAACCTAAACATACCTGTGATGTCTGCGGAAAGACATACCTGCACACGACCCAGTTCAAAGCACACAAGCGAACACACACGGGTGAGAAGCCGTATTGTTGCTCAGCTTGTGGCAGATGTTTCAACACAAACAGCCACTTGAAGCGCCACATGCTAACACACACGGGAGAGAAACCATATCAGTGCCAGGAGTGTGGAGAAAGTTTCACCCAGAGTGGACACTTGAAGAAACACTTGGCCAAACCTCACCAGTACATTACTCTACCAGAACACATTCAAGAGACTGATATATGCTAGGAGTACATCAAAATCTTACAACCGCATATATTACATCTTTGAAAAAAAAAGGATTTTGTTGTCACTTTTGTGCATGTCACACAAAGATGTACTGAAATACGATTAACACACATATCAAGAGCACCTCAATAAAAGGAATTTTGTTCTCACTTTTATATCATCATATCACACAATGATGTCGCTTTCAATGTTAGATTTAGGTTATTTATGATGCAGCAACTTTTCTCATGCACATTACACAACCATATGACTGAGGTCTTTGAACAGTAAAAGCGCTTGAATTACAAAGTGAATTATACTTGGTTGCATTTTAGAAAAAAAATTCTGGTTCTGACCAGGTGCACTGGCCTGTTCTGTTTAATAGTGTGCAGATTTT
The DNA here is from genome assembly GCA_949152475.1 of Terebella lapidaria. Lineage (NCBI taxonomy): Eukaryota > Metazoa > Annelida > Polychaeta > Terebellida > Terebellidae > Terebella > Terebella lapidaria. Next base: position 32,392,229 of record OX424564.1, on the reverse strand, counting down.
GTTTCCGTGCGATTTTCAGTTGTAACAATGAATTCCTATTTTAGATTCACACGACATTTTGCCTTGAATTGAAAACTAGGAGCAATATTAGAGTGAAATATCGACACTCCTGTAGATATTTACTCCCGTGCACCGTAATTATGCCAAAAATAACTACATACGAAAAAAAAACGAGCATTGCTCACTGGACACCTTGCTTTTGAGCAGTCAGGTTAACATGGTCAACTGAGATCTTTAAGATGCTCCTTGGTTAATGTAAGAATAAGTATCCCAATTTGCATGTTTTGGGATAAGATATAAAGATAGTATTTGAGAACAAAAAAAAAACAGACAAAGAGCAATTTTGGACATTTTTGACACAAAAGTGGTTGTTTTGATCTTTCCTATATATATCATTTCCCATAATGTCCACAATTGATTACTGAGCTAGAAATGAACCAATAAGCGAGATATTAGCAATTTTTTCCTGTGACCTTGAAAATAAACTCAAAGGTCAAATCAAAGATCAGAATATTGGGCATATATATATATATCATTTCACATTGATTCTCAAATTGTAAAGTCAATAATAAGCGAGATAATAGCCATTTTGTTATCTGACCTTGAAAATGAGGTAAGGTCAAATTGAATGTCATGAGAATATTCAGCATTTATCTTTCCTATATGTCCACAATTGATTCGTAAAGGAATAGTGTGTCCCATTAATAAAGCATAGGATAAGTTAACATGGGAAAGTTCCATTTGGGCCAAAATGGTCCACTTCGAGCGACTCGAGGGTGTTTCAATACGTGGGTGTTGATAGTAGAAATGTAGATGTGTTTGTGTGGCAGGTTATAAAGACACACACACGCTGGCTGCCATCTTGAACAACAACATTTAATCACGTGACACCACATACAGAGTTGGTTAAAATAATAATGCCATAGTGAACCGGATATTGTAACATCCTTCCGTTTTTAGAAAAGAACTGGTCATTTTACCAATAGCGAGAGAACAAGAAGTTACTAGTATTCAATGAAACCATCATGAAAACAGCTCATACATAATACGATGTTATAACGTTCATTCATATCCAAACTCATTTCGACAACTCAAAGTCTTTCAGGTAAGTTGGTGGTTTCCTGTCTCTCTGATTGTCTGATGATCGTTGGTCGAGCTGTGGCATCTGATGACGTCGACTTGTCAGGTAAGGCTGTAGGTGGTTCTGCCTGCACTGCTGGTGAGGTAACAGAATGAGGAATGTCAGGTGCCTTATCCTGTGACACGACGGGCTCTGGATAGCTTGTCAGCTCTGGAGGACACTCGTTTGTTTTCCGCAGGTGTATCCTGTTTCTTCGGTAGACACCAGCAGAGTCTTCCACCTCGTAGGAACGTTCGTCCAAACGTTTGTTGACAACCGCCTTGTCCCAGACTTTCTGACCCAATCTGAAAGGTTTCAGACGGACAGTATCTCCCTCCTGGAGTTCTGGTAAGTCTTTTGCTGTTCTGTTGTACTTCTCAGCTATTTTCCCAGAGGTTTCTGTGATCTTCCGTTTGTCTGTCAGACTGTATTTGTCACCACGTTGTTCCAGAAGGGTGTCTGTCATCGGGAGTAGAGTCCTTGTGCGTCGGTTCATCAGTTTCTGTGCTGGACTCGTGTTTGTTCCTTGAGACGGAGTGTTCCTCATCTCCAGTAGTGCCATAGCAGTATCAGACTTGGACACCGCACATTTCTTGAGCATTGTCTTTGCTGCTTTCACGGTACTTTCTGCTTTACCATTGGCATTTGGGTGTCCTGGCGAGCTTGTACAGTGTTCAAAGTCCCAGTTGCTGGCGAATTCCATGAACTCTGTGCATGCAAATTGAGGACCATTGTCAGAAACAAGTGTAGACGGAATGCCATATCTTGAGAAATGGCGCTTAAGTTTGCTGATAACTGCTTCTGAGGAAGTGCTGTGTAGTCTGTCAACTTCCCAGTAGTTACTGTAATAGTCTACTGTTATCAGGTAGTCCTTGTTGTCCCACGTGAACAAATCTGTTGCGACTTTCTCCCAAGGATTATACACTGGATCAGCGATCAGAGTTTCCTTCTGTTGTTGTCGACTATAGGCATTACATGCTTCACAGGCTTCCGCAACCTGTCTTATGTCTTGTGTCATCCCTGGCCAATAGACACACTCCCTGGCTCTTCTCAGCATGCTTTCAACTCCGAGGTGTGAGCTGTGCAGTTTGTCTTTGATGCTAGCTCGGAGTGCGTCAGGAATGACCACTCATTCTCCTTTGAACACAAGACCATCATGGACGGTGAGTTCATCTCTCATAGAGAAGTAGGGTACCACAGGCTGGGGTAACAGTTGCTTGCTTTCTGGCCAGCCTTGGAGAATGACGTTCTTGAGAAGCTTCATCGTGTCTGAGACGGATGTCGCTTTTCTGAGTTGGTCTAAGCGTTCAGTGCTTATCCTCAAGTGACCGACTGCATTCACTTGAGAAAACTGTGAAGTTTCGACAGTTTTGTCCCGTAGAGGAGCTCGAGAGAGCATGTCAGCGATTAGAACTTCCTTGCCTTTTTTGTACACAATGTCGATATCGTACTGTAGAAGTCGAAGTAACATGCCCTGTAGCCTCTTTGGAGCTTTGTGCAATGGTTTTCTGATGATGCACTCCAAGGGCTTGTGATCAGAGTGGATCACAGTCTTCCTGCCAAAAGTGTATTGATGAAACTTTTCGAGAGAGAATACAATCGCCAGACATTCTTTCTCAATCTGTGCGTACTCTACCTCAGTTCTGGAAAGAGCACGGCTTGCATAAGCAAGAGGTCTGTCATTCTGTAGTAGTACTACTCCTAGGCCTGTACTGGATGCATCACACTGGATGACAAGTTCTGCAGCAGGGTCATAGAATGAGAGAATGGGTGCTGAAGTCACTAGCCGTTTCACCTCAGCGAAGGCTTTGTCAAGGTTCTTATCCCAGTGCCATGGGACATCCTTGCGAGTGAGTTGCCGGATTGGCTCCATGACAGAAGAGATATCTGGCAGGAACTTGGCCAGATAATTGATGGTTCCTGGAAGTCTCCATACTCCTTCCCTGTCTGTAGGTTTTTCCATGTTGAGTATTGCTGCTACCTTCCTCTCGTCTGGTTTTAGTCCTTCCTTGGTAACTATGTGTCCAAGAAAGTCGAGATGGTCTGTTCTAAGTACAGTTTTTTCCTTGTTGAGCTTGATGTTCTTTTCCTGACATCGTTGCAGGAACTTCTCCAAGTTTCTGTCGTGGTCGTTTTCGTCTTTTCCAAAGATGAGAATGTCGTCTGCAACACAGACAACACCACTGAGTCCTTGCAGGTTCTCATTCAGCTTGCGCTGAAAAATTTCAGAGCTCACACTGAGTCCGAATGGTAGACTGAGCCATCTGTATCTACCATAAGGTGTGATGAACGTAGTGAGACGGCTACTTTCTTCATCAAGTTTACAATGCCAGTAGCCATGAGCGAGATCAGCTTTACTGAACACTTTCGCCTCAGCGAGGTCAGGCAAGATGTCTTCGATAGTGGGCAGAGGATAGATTTCTCTCTGTAAGACTTGATTGAGAGCTCTTGGATCGAGGCAGATCCTCATTTTCCCACTAGCTTTGCTCTGTACAGACATTTGTGAACACCACTCAGATGGTTCGTCCACAGGTTTCAACACTTCCAGTTTGACTAAGTTCTCCAGTTCCAATTTGAGTTTTGGTTTTACAGTCAGTGGCACTCTCCTAGGTGGACACTGAACAGGTTTAGCATCATTGAGAGTGTGAAGATGTACACTTCCAGGAAAGCTTCCTAGCTGACTGGCATCAAACACGGATTCATAGGTCGATTCCTGCTCTGATGACTGAGTAACAACTTTGTGCAACTGCTTGAAGTTATTGTAGTTTACAGTGACCAGTAGCATCTGTTCTGCTGTTTTACGGCACAAGAGAGGGTTTAGATTCTGTTCCACAACTTGAAACTCAACATTGTACTTTTTCCTGTTCAGTGTTTCTCAGAAACAGTCTACATTTTCCAAGGGTCTTGATCACCGTTTTGTTGTACATTTCCAGCTTGGTAGAGGATGGCTGTAGTAACACATTTTTGATGAAGCATTGAGGAATGACATTCACCGTGGCTCCAGGATCCACTTGGAACTTGACAAGGTCTTCTCCTTGTATTTCCATCTCGGCATAGATGGGTCCCGCATCATCAACAGGCAGTGTGGAGCCTAGCGAGCAAACAAGTTCACTGTCTGAGTCTGTATCTTGATCAGCAACAGCATGGAGTTTTTTCTTGACGTTTGGGGGACAGCAGTTGGAGAAGTGGTTTTCAGCATGACATTTGTTACACGTCTTCCCCCATGCATAGCACATTTCCTTTTTCTTGAGATGTCTCTGTCCAAAGAATTTGCAGTTTATTTCAGGTAACGCACGGTTTTGTCCCTGATGCCTTCTGGAAGCTTGTCCAGAGGAGGGACTTGGTTTTGCAGGTGAAGCTTGTTGTAGTTGTCTCTGCTTCGGTCTGCAACCACCAGACTTATGAGACACTTTGTGGACTTCTTCATTCTGTCCTGAGATCACTTTTATCTGAGTAGCGGTATTTTCATAACTGCGACATATGTCAAGGCACTTAGCGAGTGTCAGTCCACGCTCCTGCAAGACACGTTGTCTTGTCCTATCGTCTCTGATCCCCAATACAATCCTATCTCTGAGTAGACTATCACGCAGACAGTCACAAAAGTTACAAGTTCTCACAAGGGTTTTCAGCGTTGATACGTAAGAATCGATGGATTCATCTGGCTTCTGGGAACGTGTGTTAAATTTGTAGCGTTCAAAGGTTTCATTCACTTCACCAAGAATGTGTGCATCTAGTTTATTCAAGATGTCCGTAACTGTATCAGTATCCTGTGGATCACAACCATTGTACACTTGTAGAGCAGCTGTGCCAATGATTGCGAGTAGAAATGATCGTTGATATGCTACAGCTTGGGTTTTAATGTTTGATACAACACAATAATGCTCCCAGACTTGCTTCCATAATTTCCAGTTTTTATCCAACTTCAGAGGGTCGGGAGGTTTTATTTGGAACATCGGCAGAGCCAAATTTAGTTCCAAATACTGGATTTTTTAGGTCCTTAGTATTCAAAGTTCACTACCGCTGCCACCATGTTTCAATACGTGGGTGTTAATAGTAGAAATGTAGACGTGTTTGTGTGGCAGGTTACAAAGACACACACACGCTGGCTGCCATCTTGAACAACAACATTTAATCACGTGACACCACATACAGAGTTGGTTAAAATAATAATGCCATAGTGAACCGGATATTGTAACAGAGGGCAACGAAACTTATACACATCACATGGGTACATATGAGGTGTCTTACGCATCGATTAGAAAAAAAATTACTGAACAAATTTCGAGAAATCGACCGTCAAATTCCAAAGTGACCTTTTTGCGTCAAAACTGCCATTTCGAAAAAAAAACAATCGAAAAAAAAAAAAAAAAAACTAAGAAATACCTCCCTCTTGATTAATTTTAGGCATTTTTGTGCAAAATTTCAAAGGTTCGACTGTAAACTTCAGGGGAAAGATGTAGACGGACACAATGCCACGGCAATTTTAGCTCATCGGCTAAAATTTAAAAAGATGAATTTTATATTTGAAACGTATCCCAGAATTTGCTCAGATCTGGGTGATTTGGGTCAAATTTTTTTTGCCGACCCATCGAAAAATCAAAATGGCCGCCTCACTCAGACCGGCGATTCAAGGGCAACGAAACTTGTACATATCGCAAAGCTACATGAGGGGGGATTTTTTGAAACCCAAACTGTCTCAACAATTTTTTTCGAGAAAATGGCCTCCAAAGTCAGAAATTGGCCGTTTTTCGTCGAAATTAAGTGTTTCAAAAGATTCTCTCACATACCTCTGTGATGTGTATAAGTTTCGTTGCCCCTGAATCGCCGGTCTGCATGTGGCGGTCATTTTCATTTTCTCGAAGGGTCCCAAATGGGACTTTCCCATGTTAAATTCTCCTATGCTTTGTAATGGGACACATTATGCCTAATATCTCACTTAATATTGAGATTAGAGACTAGGAATCAATCGTGGACACATATATGCTGATTATTGTCATGACCTTGAATTTGTCCTTTGACCTCGTGTTCAAGGTCAGAGCACAAAATGTCTAATATTTCGCTTATTATCGACTTTACAGCTTAGGAATCAATTGCGCACATATCCGCAATTTTACAGTTAAGGAATCGATTGTGAACGAATAGTTAACGATATATGCTGAATATTGTCATGACATTGCATTTGATCTCATCTCCAAGGTCAAATCACAAAATTGTTAATATCTTGCTCATTGTCGATTTTGAAGCTTAGGAATCAATTGTGGACATGAAATGATATATGCTGAATATTCTTGTGACCTTGAATTTGACCTCTGTCCTTGTTGTCAAGGTCACGGGACAAAATGGCTAATATCTAAGATAAGATGTAAAAAATTGTCCGGTAAACTTTCTTAGCCCTTGGGCTAATTTTTGTTGTTGTTCCATCCAAGTCATATCTATGCGTTTTTGGGCCAGGGCATGATATATTGGAAGGGGGTAATATCGATATTTTTGAAACATATAAATCATTGCGAACGTATACTTATGTTGTGGTTTATAAGGCTATTCGGTTTCTCACTAAAAAATACATACTCAGAGCAAGCACTGACGGGGAGATGCTTATACTAGTACAGCAGATATACAGCAGATATATACGGCGGCTCATATCTGCCATGCAAAAAAAATCAACCGATAATTTCGAACACTTACAAAGTACATTTTGTGAAATACGTTCAGAACTTTACGAACGCGTTCAAAACATTATGAACGCGTTCAAAACATTATGAACGTGTTCATAACATTACGAACGCGTTCAAAACATTATGAACGTGTTCAGAACATTACGAACACGTTCAGAACATTACGAACGCGTTCAGAACATTACGAACGCGTTCAAAACATTATGAACGCGTTCAAAACATTACGAACGCGTTCATAACATTACGAACGCGTTCAAAACATTATGAACGCGTTCAAAACATTATGAACGCGTTCGTAACATTACGAACGCGTTCGAAACATTACGAACGCATTCAGAGCCTTCATCAAATACATGCAATCCTACTCTAGCTCTTATTCGAATACATTATCTACTTTCGTTTCAAATACGTTCGGTGTGTTCTGAACGCATTCGTAATGTTCTGAACGCGTTCATAAAGTTTCGAACGCGTTCATAATGTTTTGAACGCGTTCGCTATGTTCTGAACGCGTTCATAAAGTTTCGAACGCGTTTATAATGTTCTGAACGCGTTCGTAATGTTTCGAACGCGTTCGTAAAGTTTCTAACGAGTTCGTAATGTTATGAACGCATTCATAATGTTTTGAACGCGTTCATAATGTTTTGAACGCAATCGTAATGTTATGAACGCGTTCATAATTAAGGCATTTCGGCAGAAATGCCTTTATGGTTTTAGCAAATTTTTTTTTTTTTTTTTTCTTTTCTTTTTTTTCTTCTTCCGCCACTTTTGGTTTCCGGACGATAACTTTAGATTGCCTTGACGGATCCTCGTCAAATTTTCACCACAAGTCAGAAATGATATGTGGAAGAACCCTATTCTTTTTGAGCCGGATCCGAGGTCCGTGAGGTCCGTGAGGATGAAATCAAGGCTAATTTTGAGACTTGGTTTCCGGACGATAACTGGAAAAATATTTACGCAATAGTTGTAGAACTCTGCATGGAGGTTCATATGCCACCAGGGAAGAACCCTATTGATTTTGGGATCGATCCGTCAAACGACCTTTGACCTAGAGGTCAAAATAATTTTTTGCTGATTCATCCTTGAGGCTTCCTGCATATCTCAGAAACCGTGCATCGTAGAGCGAAACGGACGTTATTTTCGGACTCGTCGCCCTAGACAAACATCTCTAGGGTGTATTATTTTTTTTGATCCGGCTCCGAGGTCCGTGAGGTCCTTGAGGATGAAATCGAGGCTGATCTTGACACTTGGTTTCCGGACGATAACTCGAAAAATATTCAGGCAATAGTTGCAGAATTTTGCACGGAGGTTTATATATCAACAGGGAAGAACCCTATTGATTTTGGGATCGATACGTCAAACGACCTTTGACCTAGAGGTTGAAATAATTTTTTGCTGAGTCATCCTTGAGGCATCCTGCATATCTCGGAAACGGTGCGTCGTAGAGCGAAACGGACGTTATTTTCGGACTCGTCGCCCTAGACAAACATGTCTAAGGGGTAATATGGATGAACTTTGACCTTGACCCGATATTTTTTTGCCGAGTCGGCATTTTTCGTTTTCGTCGATATCTCGGAAACGGTGCGTCGTAGAGCGAAACGGACGTTATTTTCGGACTTGTCGCCCTAGACAAACATGTCTAAAGGGTATTATGGATGAACTTTGACCTTGACCTTGAATTTTTTTGCCGAGTCGGCATTTTTCGTTTTCGTCGATATCTCGGAAACGGTGCGTCGTAGAGCGAAACGGACGTTATTTTCGGACTCGTCCCCCTAGACTAACATGTCTAGATGGTATTATGGATGAACTTTGACCTTGACCCGAAATTTTTTTGCCGAGTCGGCATTTTTCGTTTTCGTCGATATCTCGGAAACGGTGTGTCGTAGAGCGAAACGGACGTTATTTTCGGACTCGTCGCCCTAGACAAACATGTCTAAGGGGTATCATGGATGAACTTTGACCTTGACCCGAAAATTTTTTGCCGAGTCGGCATTTTTCGTTTTCGACGATATCTCATAAACGGTGCTTCGTAGAGCGAAACGGACGTTATTTTCGGACTCGTCGCCCAAGACAAATATGTCTAGAGGGTATTATGGATGAACTTTGACCTTGACCCGAAATTTTTTTATTTTTCGTTTTCGTCGATATCTCGGAAACGGTGCTTCGTAGAGCGAAACGGACGTTATTTTCGGACTCGTCGCCCTAGACAAACATGTCTCAAGGGTATTATGGATGAACTTTGACCTTGACCCAAAATTTTTTGGCCGAGTCGGCATTTTTCGGTTTCGTCGATATCTTGGAAACGGTGTGTCGTAGAGCGAAACGGACGTTATTTTCGGACTCGTCGCCCTAGACAAACATGTCTAATGGGTATTATGGATGAACTTTAACCTTGACCCGAAATTTTTTTGCCGAGTCGGCATTTCTCGTTTTCGTCGATATCTCGGAAACGATGCTTCGTAGAGCGAAACGGACGTTATTTTTGGACTCGTCGCCCTAGACAAACATGTCTAATTGGTATTATGGATGAACTTTGACCTTGACCCGAAAGTTTTTTGCCGAGTCGGCATTTTTCTTTTTCGTCGATATCTGGTATATATTATAAATTAATCATCACACCGAAATGCCTCCAAGGCATCTTTAGGCCTTGACGTCTAGTGTTTTGAACGCGTTCATAATGTTTTGAACGCGTTCGTAAAGTTCTGAACGTATTTCGCAAAATGTACTTTGTAAGTGTTCGAAATTATTGGTTGATTTTTTTTACATGGCAGATATGAGCCGCCGTAGATATATTTACACCGTCCCATGCCTGTGATTACGTGCGCATAGCTAGCTGGAAGTGAACTGTTACAAAATCGGGCTCCGAAGCGTTATGATAACAGTTGCACGAGTAGCTTCGGCCACCAAACAAAATTTGCTCTCTGTAACATCCAATTTTCCGGTTCAGAAGAATCCAAACTTCTAGCTATCAAACTACAGCGAACCGCGGTCCTGGGGACCCCAGCAATGACCAGGAATTGGCCATAGAAAAAACTTAAAAGTTTTGAAAAATTAATCTTAATTTATTAAAGGCGGATTTATAGCCATTCATGTCATGCATTTTCACATTTTCTATTGCCATGGCAACAGTTTTTTTCCCCAATATCGATGAGGATCGAGCCATGAAGTATACACGCTTCATTGCGTAAAATTTCAACCCAATCGGATCATTCCTGTTGAGATACGCGCCCGGACAAACATACAGGCGAACAAGACAGACCCAATTGCAATACCCTCGTCCCCTATCTGCGCTCGTCTGGCCGTTTTTCTGTATGTGTGGTACAAATAACAGTGGCGAAATGTTGCACCTGTGCCCACTTAGATAGCATAGCTACTCCTCCTTAGCCCCGAACTGTCCCGACTTCCAAACTATATATATGAGGGAAAACTATAGGGGAATAATAGAAATAGCAAAAATCACAACATATCTTGCATGGTAGGGACCCTCCACTGAAGGCCCTCCTGACTTACTGGCGATGTTTTTCAGTGCCAGCCACCGGGGCCAGTAAGAGAAGGCAGAAAACATGCACGTAGGCTACAGTCCCAATATTTACGAATATTAGACGAGAAAACCCATCGGACCTGCAGCTAATTCCACTTCCTACCGTGAAAACATCCGCCATAAATCTAGCGGATTGTTGGTCGCCCAGTTTCCCGGGGATGGAGATAAGCTACTAGCTGGGAAGAGGCACTTGCATGTAGTTGGAGGCCTTCCATAGGATCGCGCGCGTGCACATCGCGAGAGCCTCCAGGGGAAAAAAATCCAGGGGCGTCTGCAAGGTTTCCCAGGAAACACGTGACAGCAACAACGTGGTGAACAGTGACCAATCCACCAGTGCTTTAACATCACTCTGACAAAAAGGTAAACCATAATTTCATTCGTCATAGATGGAGTAGGTTATGTTTCAGTAAACTTGAGTCTATCAATTAATTTTATTCATTAGAAAACTGATTTATTGATTGAAATAGTAAAATTTATTGATTGAAAAAAAAAACTCATTCATTTTTATTCACATGTAGTATTTATTGAGCGATTGGGCAAACAATATTTTGCTTCATCATGAATCAGGCTATTGACTGAACAAAAAACTATTGAATATTGATTTATTTTGAATTTCATATACTGAGTATCCAATTTAATTTTAGGTTGAATGCTATAGGCTCTGTATCACGCTGATTAAACATTTCTAAAGACAAAAAACATGCGTTTTGTTGACATGCAATATGGGTATTTAATATTAAGCCCCTATCGTAAAATAAACATCACGCAATATGCTGCAGCTGGATTACAAATTGCATTTCAGTTAACGGTCATTAGACCCACATTAAGGTCAGCAATGCAGTGAATCATAGGTTAACGAAACGGTTTCAAAATCGAGCATACACGTTCACGTTTACTTTCACAGTAAATTAACAAAAACATATGGACCTTTGGTCAAATGATCAAGCACAAATTAATAAATTACGTGTAGGCCTAGGCCTGACATCATCAGCCAACGACATCTGATCAGCAACGTACTTGGCCATATGACAATAGCGTGATATTGCTTTCAAAATACAAGAGGAAAAGGGACGAAATTCAATTGTTTTTTCGTTTTGACTGGTTGGCCCGACTCCCTACACTGGGTAGGTCTACAGCACAGTCACTGATCACAACACAACCAGAGCTAGAGAAACCAAAAGCCGAAAAAACTGATGGGTTATTTATCATGATTTTTTCCCGCGCTTTTGCAGCAACGATCCGGAGCAGACGATATTATCCGCCTTGGTCACGTGGCCTTTCGCAGACTACATTCCAGGAGCTCTCAGACACATCAACACGGTAACTTTTCGCCCAGATAAACCTGGATTTTGTGCTATCGTCCGCCTGTCGAGTCCGCTCCAATATCATACGCCACGATACGAGCAAACGAAGAGAGATAAAAAGTAACTTTTCTTTGGATGCTACTTTTTTCTCTCTTGTCGAATGAGATAATTTTAGTTTGTGTATGGAATAGAATCGTGATCTGTATTTAGGAGTACAAGGAAAGAAACGCATCGCGGGTGCTCACCTCTAAGTAGAGGCGATCCATAGCACATGCAGCACGTGCGTTCGAAAATATTGAATTCCACACGTGCATTCCTTTCGACGCAGTCATTGGCTATAGGCTATATCAACCATTAACGTCGGATTTAACCTCCCAGAACTAGGATTAAAAGCAACAAGTGAAAATTACAATAGGATACAAGTTCAAGGGAAGATGGGTTGCGTGCAAAGCAAGCAGGGTCACTTGACCGTGAATGCTTCATCATCAAAGCCGCTAAGCAACAAGCCCATTGGTCAGCCGGCGTCACGTGGGGACTACTACAACGCACACGGGCGCGACCGGAAACCGGTGGTAAAACCGGAAGAGGAACCTGCTCGGCAGCTGAAACCGGAAGGTGGGTTTATCAATCATAGACAAACACTCCAACACAAGATACATGTATTCTGAAAAATGGCATCGGGACCTAGATCTAAATTGAGTGATTTGTTAGGCCCTATTGTGCAATTATTGCACTAGGCTTGAAAGTAGTTGCAACTTGTAATGATGTACACCATGTTACCACATTTCTTTCCAAAAGCTGATCAATGCCTGAAATTCAGAGCATAGAGCAAACGTTATGAATAAGAGTAAATATATTCATCATGACCAAATAAGAAAAGCGTGAAACGGTTATCTGTATGCTTCAGGGAAACTCCCTGGGAAAGTGAAATAAACTTGATTAAAATGGAATCATAAATTCAGCAAAATCTCAATGGAGTGATTCATCGTGCACCACAAAGATGAAAGTATTCTTGTTTGTTGGTCATAGGCCTTCTGTTCTGACATATAGGCACCCTACGAAACGTTTGTTTGTGAGCCTACATGTAGGGCCTATATAGAGAGAATAATTTCTAGTTGACGAACAAAATGCCCATGTTTACATGTGCTATTTATATGTATTGAGTGGGATATATTTTTCCTTAAAATTACCATATTCCTTAATTTTAACTTCGATCAATCTAGCACTATGGATAAACAGTTGAAACGAACAAATATATATGTTCACATACAATGGTTAGATTACATATAATCCAAAGTCGATATTGAATGCAGGGCCATCATATTGGGCTAATGACTTTTTTGTTGATTTGAGTGTGTACTTTGGTACATGCAACGAAGTAATAGAAATGAGGTTTAGTGATGATCGTCATATATTCTGTTACTAGTATAATTATTATATATTATGGCAACAATTCAGACGAAAGTCGCATGATAGTTAGTCTTGTACACTTGTGCATCATTTCACTTGAATATTTACATGTAGCTTGTAGGACTTATTCATTCGAAATATTTTCAGTTCATTTGAAACACATTTCATCATTGTGTTTAAATGATTAGAAAATATCTGCGAAATATTAATCGTCTTCACAATGAGTGGAAAACCCCTTATATCTGTGAATATTACTCTAAAAGAAACGCATTTGTTTGTGCCATTAGAACTGCACCAGCATACCATACCATTGGGGCTAGATCCATGAATATCATAAATCATAACGCTTGACGTGTGCGGCGGGCAAAAAATAGATCCACATGGGCGTTCTCACTTGTAAGGGTGGGGACATAAATTTCAACCAATCTCAGTCAGACTTTGCTACAAATGTCCGAGGTGTAACTTTGATGGTAACGTTCAACATTCTCGCCCTGACGATCTACAAACTGTGCACATGTAGCTGCTCATCTTCGGGGATTTATGCGTGTGTTGGCTGGATTATTACATCGTCTAGGTAAATTAGGTAATGTCGCAAAAATTAGGACACTCAGGCTGAAGCTGCTTCACTGAAAACTGTTGCCGAGAATATGTTTTTTTAAAAATCATTTTCATATGTACGGTGCCCCTAAGAGGACACAAGAATTTTTTTTTTTGAACATGTCTTATTTCGTCCCGACGAGTTAGTATTTCGTCTTGACGAATTAGTATTTCGTCTAGACGAATTAGTATTTCGTCTGGACAAACTACTATTTCGTCTCGACGAATTAGTATTTCGTCCAGACGAATTATCATGCATATAGTATGTTAGATCCCGTGCTGAAGCAAGCTTTATTTCGTCCCGACAAATTAGTATTTCGTCTCGACGAATTATTATTTCGTCTGGACGAATTGTTATTTCGTCCCGACGAATTATTATTTCGTCCCGACGAATTATCAAGCATTACAGGCTCCTCGATTCATTGTACGAGTACATGAACGCCCCAATCAAGAGTTTAATAGCGGCCAACTGGCGCTATTTAGAGCATTGAAGGTCTAATTGAAGCGAGGGTAGGGACACAGTCCATGCAAAGAGAGAGGGAGCTGTTCTTCCCATCAGATACACATATGTATAGCTGTATCTCATTTCATGAATCTGACATACTATATGCATGATAATTCGTCCAGACGAAATATTATTTCGTCCAGACGAAATACTAATTCGTCCAGACGAAATAATAATTTGTCCAGACGAAATAATAATTCGTCCAGACGAAATATTAATTCGTCCAGACGAAATATCAATTCGTCCAGACGAAATAAAGCCTGTTCTAAAATAATTTTCTCATGTCCTATTAGGGGCACCGTACATATGATTTCCAACTTGCCAAAACCTATTTACTTATTGGCAGTGCGTTCAAATTAGCCGTGAATTATTTCAACTACATTAGAATCATATGACACTCAAATGACATTCGACCTTGATCTAATATATTTACTGATTATTGTTTGCATTTACTGCATTGGTTTCCAGTGGATATAGATGGCACGGGTATATACTGCAAGATGTTTCAGTAACTTAATAAAATGCAATCCGTGTTTTATTGAGGCAATACCATACATTGTACATAGTCAGTGCTATGCATGGTTATATTTTGTAGATGTATTTTGTCGTATCTATGATAGAGACAAGTTTTTCAACGTTCCGAAATTTTGCCCTGGGAGATTTGTTTCTATGATGCTCAATGTGTTTGTACATGTGTATGTATCCCGGCATATATATACATGGTGATAGTAGTATGTTTTGTTTGAAGGTGTCGAACATACAGGTAAAATACTTCCCAAACATGTATTTGATAGTCGGGCAAAGTCCCTCAACAACCATGGCCTTAAATGAAAAAAAAAAAACCCTGGCAAACTACATGAATTAACGAAACGGTAATGTTCTGACTAGCAAATTGGTTGCACATACCGTAATATGTATTCAGGTATATTTTTCTTTCACCAGTCCAGCTTTTCGTCTGCAGTCAGGACTCATGCGTCATACACTGTGAATATTACAAATTGTATTTAAAGCACTATTCCATGAGAAAATGATAAATAATCTTAAACAGTACATACTGGTAATAGAGCTGCCTTACTTCTTGCATTTCATATGGAATTTTGGAAAACATAATCATATAGCTCCACAATACAGCATGCTGATATTCTCTCTCGAAAATACATTTGATCACCATACTATAGGCCAGGTACATGGTACACTACATCTGTATAACTAACACTTAACTCGCCGACATATAACATAGATGCCTTCAACTTGCAAAAGCTGAGAAACTGGAACCTGTTTGTTGAAATGCCGAAGATTAACGGCGAGGTTTTGTCAAAGCATGCTCGCTCTATCGTTTGTTTGAACTCCAACATACAGTTTGATTCCTTCACACTATACAAATATCTGTGATACCTTAGTCCTCTTCGAGTGGTAATTGCAATCTTTTATTAATATTGCACTGAATATTCGCATGTATTGACATGTACGTGTAACTTTTTTTCAGTTATTCATTCCATTAAAACCACATTTCTTCCAAAAAAACACCAGGGCCTAAATAAAGTTTGCTCTCGAGCAGATCATCATGACCAACTATGGAAAGTGTAAAACGGTTGTCTGTATGGCGTTTCAGGGAAAGTGAAATAAACTTGATTAATATGTCTGGGATGATTAATTCAGGGAACACTCAGTGGCGTTATGTTATGTACTACCGAGAGAAAAGTAGTCTTTCTTTGTTGGCCATGTTATTGTTTGGACAGATACGAAACGTTCGTTTGTGAACCTAGGAAGAATATAATTGAGGGTTAAAATGCTTTCTACTTTCTACACGTACCTGTATTATGTTGGATATGTTTTTCCTTAAAAATACAACATTTTAATTTTCGAGTTTAACTTCTATCAATTTACCACTACGGGTTCGTAATTTTGACTTTTAGCAAAAGTTGATTCGGTCAAAGACTAATTTTAATCGGATAAAATGGCTAGATTACATAACTAAGGGCAGATATTAAATACAGGGCCCACATATTGATCATATATATGACACTATATAATTGCATTATGGAGTCCAAATAACTGCGAAATATTATCAGCAGACAAAAGGAGCCTTCCTATCTGGAAAGTGTCGTAAAGAAAGCCATGTAAAGCTATTTGTGCCATTAAAAATGCACCAACATTCCATACTAGTGGGTTTAGATTCACGAGTATCATAAATCATAAGCTTGTCATAAAAAATAGAAAAAATATAGATCAACATGGGCGTTCTCACTTGTACGGGTAGGGACATAAATTTCAGCCGATTTCAGTCAGACTTTGCAACAAATGTCCAAGGTGTAACTTTGATGGTAACGTTCAACAGTTCTTCCCGGACGATCTACAAACTGTGCACATGTAGCTGCTCATCTTCAGGGATTTATGCGTGTGTTGTCTGCATTTACATCGTCGAAGTAAATTAATATGTTATGTCGCAAAAATTAGGACAGTGTGTACTGCATTATTTTTTGTTTGAAATTGATGCCGAGAACATATATGTTGTTTTAATCATTTTCATATGATTTCCGACTTGCCAAAACCCATTTACTTATTGGCAGTGCGTTTAAACTAGTCGCGAATTATTTTAGAATCATATGACACTCAAATGACATTCGACCTTTATCCAATATATTTTTACTATTGTTTGCATGTACTATATGGTTTCCAAGGGATTTAGATGGCACGGGTATATACTACAAGGTGTTCCGGTAAATTATCCGTCTTTGAGGCAATACGATACATACATGTAGTGATTGCTATGCATGGATGTATTTTGTCGTATCTCTGATAGAGACAAGCTTTTCAACGTTCCAAAATTTTGCCCTGGGCAATTTGTTTCTATGATGCTCGATGTGTATGTACATGTGTATGTAATGTATCCCGGAATGTATACATGGTGATAGTATGTTTTGTTTGAAGGTGTCGAACATACAGGTAAAACACTTCCTAAATGTGTATTTGATAGTCGGACAATGTCCCTCAACAACCATGGCCTTTAAATGAAAACAAAATCTGGCAAACTGTCAATGAAACGGATAATGCTCTGACTACTGAAATTGGTTGCACATAACATGTATTTAGGTATATTTCTCATTTACCAGTTTTTCGTCTGCAGTCGGGACTCATGCAGTATACACTGTGGCATTTGAATAACTATTTCCTGAGAGAGATGTAGTCACATCTCAAACAGTATATTACCGGTAATACAACTATATGTAGTACTTCTTGCATTTTATATGGAAATTTGGAAAACACAAAGATACAGATATACATTACAGCATGCAGATATTCTCATTGATCGCCATACATGTACTATACATTGTACACTACACCTAGGAATTGTACACTAATATATTGAGGAATATGTTCATTTTGATGTGTTTCTCCAGATCATATGCTGTACTAGTATTACACCTCTCGGTAGTTTCCCAACTGAGTATCTCAATAACTTGCAACGTAAATATAGGCCTAGTTCCAGAGGCCAAGAGAAAGATTAGGAGCAGTTGATTACAGCAATTCTCCGACAGTAATCGAGACAAAACACACGGGAAAAACTGATGCATTATGCTACGAAGAAAATAAGTGATGTAATGGACGATATCCTGAGTTCAGTTCCTCGAATCGGTCGCGTAAGGGTCATGAAAACTTGGCCAGAGTGACTTGAGTGTGCTTGCAATAACCAGGCGTAAACAGGTTCATGGGATTAGATTTTTGTTAGAGTAGGACTACAGTATTTTATATATTCAACAATTGTGCTCCCGTTCAGGGCCCAAGTATCATACACTGCGCCTTGATACTACTCGTCCACTAAATGAATGCCATTTAATCCGTCTGTCACCTTTTTAATCCTTATTGAATATAGAGGAAGGCGCAGTGTATGAAACTTGGGCCTTGTTGAGTATAAACATGCACTGATGCATTACATTGAAAGGGATACATTAAAAGGAAAGTTAATACAAGTAATCATACCCAGATAAATTCATTACATAACACTCAGTGGCAGATCCAGGAACTTGGAGAGCGGGAGGGTTCAGCGAGCAAAGCGGGTTCACTGCAGTCGGGGGTTCGAGGGTCCGCTCAAGGGTCCTATAAGCCAGAGTATTCATATTATGTGGTAGTTTCTTGGCCTCTCCTGGATATACCGGTATGTTTCACAAACTCGCTGTGATTGCCCTGTTTTCGAGAATAATTCAATACTTTTTTCTAAGCCTATACCGCCTTGATCCGCATATGAACACTGAATTTGTATAACTAATACAGATCAGTTTTGTCCAGGCTAGACTGTTATATTAACGTTATTTCTTCTTTTTCTTGTAAATTCGCCGTTTCTCTCATCCTCTGATAGAAGTTTCACAATTATTTAACAACATGTTACTGACCGAATTGTTGCGATGAGTTTTATGAATTGCCGTTTTGAGTTTTATAAAATACATGTATGTCCGCCTAGTCTACACAGCTATTCTGAAAGCTTTACCCTAAAATAATATGCGTTTTTATCTGTTAATACAACAATTCACTCGCTGACATATAACAAACATGCCTTCAGCTTGCAAAAGCTGGGGGAAACTGGAACCTGTTTGTTGAAATGCCAAAGATCAACGGCGAGGTTTTGTCAAAGCATGTTCGCTCTAACGTTTGTTTGAACTCCCACATACAGTTTTTTTCCATCACAGAATACAAATATCTATGATACCTTAGTCCTCAACATTTTCTTGTGTGAATACGATTGCACTGAATATTCGCATGTATTGACAGCGTACAAGTACAACAATTTCCAGTTATTCGTTCCATTACAACTCATGCAATTGCATCATCTATCTATGCAATTGCATAGATGAAACAATCGATCAACGGAAGGCTTCTTCCTGTAGTTGCGTCAATATCGGGATCAGTTCCAAGCGATACAAAATACAAGGGCTTCACTCTCCTAATTTTTGCAACATTACATAATTTACTTCGACCATGTAATTCCAACAACACTTGCATAAATCTCTGACAATTTGTAGCTGATAACCACCGGTCTAGACAGCTACATACTTTATGGATCGTTATGATCGTAAAACCTTTCGAAGATACATGTATCTACCGAGTTCAAACGATAACAACTCGGACATCTGTAGCAAAGTCAGACCAGCAATATTTATGTTGAATAATCGTGTAATTGAGAATGCTTCTGAATGCTTCTGAATCAAATCTCATATTCATGGATTTGATTCAAAATTGTGCATAGATTTAAGGGTACAATCTTTCATTATAATGAGAACAAACATCTGACGTTGTTTCCCTTGTAACATTCAATAATATATAATGGGCTTAGATTTTTTTTATTCTGTACACATATCACAGTTGGAAAATTTATACATAATGCAAAAACAGCAAAACAACGTGTGCCCTGAATAGGGAACTATTTATAGTCAATAAAGAAACTGGAACAACAATGATGTGATTAAAACAAAATGGTGACATACTTACTTATTTATGACATACTTACCGAATATACATTAGGAAATGTGAATCGTTTATTGGTGTCTTTGTTCTGAACTCCAGTAGATTTAGGGAGCTTCAGGTATATACAGTTTCATATGCTCCATGATGCAACAAGAATTCGGATAAAACGCTGACGTTAATATTATGCTACAAATTTGTGTAGCATAATCTAATAGTGGTCTACCTAACACGTCCGAGATACATGTATATATATATATGTCTGTTTTAATACCTCTGGGATCAGTCTAGACGTTCTTAGACTACCACAGGTGAATCAACCATAGGTGATATGATCAGGTGATCAATCACAGGTGAATATGAACATGAGCTGCTAGCACCACACGAAGCAGTTATATTTAACTGTTTGAAGTAGTAACAATTTCTTTGGCAATTGTTAAACGTTCATACAAACACCGAGTTGTGAAAAGAAGCGCCTGGTTAATTTTAGGAACCAAAGTTTGAGGAAGCTTGGCTATTGTACATATGTTGTTGTTTCTACCGTAGTGATTTTGGAAATATGCAAGAATACCTGTAATTAATGAATAATGTATGTAATAGTGAACATGTAGAATTGTGTGTTTTAATGCCAAAAAATATAAACAATTATTGCTAGAAAGAGAACTAGAATACCACAAATACTGTTGTCCTTTGATCAACAATAATCGATGTGGAAAAGAATCATTGTGCTTTCATAAAATCTTGCCGCCAATCTGTGGCATTTCAAAAAACAGTCTTGAGTTGTCTCAGCTTGAGTAAACAGTTTATGGTAGGACTTTTTATGCCATGTTTCACTTCGGCGCAATATTGAATCAACTTTCTATGATATAACTATTTAATCTAATACATTATACATGTTTATCGTAGGATTGAATGCCCTGGATGTTCACATTGGAAACAGAGGTTATTTGTAAAGTTAACATAACAAGTCGGTCAGAAACCTGTTTTGTGTTGGTGAAAACTCCAATGCAGAGATATAATATCACGTTTCACTGAAAAATTACCACATCAAATAACAGGTGATTAACACAATCAATCATACAGCTGCACAGATACCGAGTTCTGTGCTCTGTATCAGGGTATTTTTCCCATGAAAATAAAAGCAAATCTGATGTATTCCTGAAGTCATCCTTATATACATGTACATTATGTAAATGAATAAACAAGTGATTTTCATCCATAATGTAACTAGACTCGTTTACGAATTATCGCTGCTCATATATCTTTCCAATTTATTTGACCCTTACACCAAACCTCATTGTACATAATTAAGATATTGCCCATCATATCGTTTCTTTGATTCAGCTGTTTTCCCGTGTGTTCTGTCTCAGTTGCTATCGGAAATCAGTTCGACTCGCTGGGTCGTTATTTACGTTACCGTGGAGATAGTCAATTGGCGAATTACCAGAAGAAATGCCCGAAGAAATGTACGCTAACACGTACGTATGAACCTATTACATGAATTACCACCAACCCGGTTATGATGATACCAATAGCAAACCTGAAATACACTTTATCATCCATGAGGGACAGACA
Source organism: Terebella lapidaria (assembly GCA_949152475.1). Taxonomy (NCBI): domain Eukaryota; kingdom Metazoa; phylum Annelida; class Polychaeta; order Terebellida; family Terebellidae; genus Terebella; species Terebella lapidaria. Next base: position 32,371,048 of record OX424564.1, on the reverse strand, counting down.
GTGTGTAATATATCAGTTTTATGATGTTTTCGCTTACAGTACATATTTTTCAAGTAACATATTTTTTTTCGTAGATTAAATCAAACAACAGTGTTTACACTGGAAAGATGGAAAAGAAGCCGGAAAAAAAACTCTACCATCACGAGATGGCCAATATGTCACTCGAAACGAATAGAAATGGCCAGTTTGTTGTTGTACATTGCATATGTTACCACTATATGTTATTTGACACTCTCCTTGTGTAGTGGGTACCTGTACTATATGGTCGAATGACACATCGTGCAACTGTTATTTCGATGCTTCAGAACTATTTGAATGTATAATTCTCGACATCATCAAACAAATAATGTACGAACACCAAGTAAATGCCTTGGGGGCATTTGTAAAACGTTGAATTCGTGAAATTATTTTTGACATTATATCTACATACATTTTTACTGAAGTATAATGTAGTGCACGGTGTTTGAATCCGCCATAGCCTCGGGTGAATAGGCTCACCAAAAAAAAAAAAAAACCCACATACATGTATCAGTATACGACAATCACATATGTACATGTACAACTACATGTATCCATATTGTGATAAATATCGTTCTATGGCCGATATCAGGCCGAAATGTCTGCGATCGCTGTGCAAATCACAAGGCCGGCAGTTCAGTTCAATAATTTATTTGGGCGACAATGTCCAATGATCCAGACAGTCACATCAAGGCCGCAAATACACCTACGTCCGGTGATTCCCCGTCAATAAGATAGCCGAAAACTATGGTCCTTCTTTATCACAATTCACGTATAAATAGTCCACAATTATTCCAAGTATTCTATACGAGCACGGCCAAACTTCTTAACAATACCTCAACACGTCTGTGCTCGTGGCGGCCATTTACTCAACTCTGTCACAACACGTCCATTCTCTGTGACCGCTTCTACTCAACTCTCAGAAAAACTGTGTGGCCGGCAACATGTGGTGTAGACTTTCCCGCCAAATGCATGCGGTGTTGTGATTGGTCATGTATGTGCTGATGTGTGCTGATCTCACCGGGAAAGTGGGTTTCCCCGGCGCGTGAACGAGACTTGTTATGCTTATATCTATGCACGTGATGTGAGCGGTGGGTGTGTCATGTTCTATGTTTAGAAGTAGGTGCTGGTGAAGGTCAAGGCCGAAACTAACTGGGTCGATGTACCGAGTGAATGGGGCCGCAAGTGCATGTGGATTGACCTGTGTATGTAACCATGACTACATGGAGTTTATGCTTGTGATCGTATAGTCTGTACCTGTCCTGTATGTAAGTCATGTAGAATGAATGTTTGTTGTGAAATATGTATGCGCGGGAGGGACGGGGGTTTACAGTCGCTAAAATTACTACATTACACCCCTTCATTAATTCTACGCCCTCGGAATTACCCTACCCGGACCCTACCGTCGCCAAAAACTAACAATAAAAAGCTAAGAAGTCCTACAAGGTCAAACCCCAACACTCACACACACACGCCGCGCGACAATGGTAAAGCACTTCATACAATAAAAATTCTAACCGTCAAAATAAACGTCATCAGTCAGTCCGTCAATAGTCGCTACGATGATACATTTACACATACATGCACAACAACGAATGATAATGAATGGAATGTATGAACAAAACTCCTCGACGCTTCAGAGTGAAACGGAAACTAATTTAGAGTCTATAAACTGAAAAAGAATTGTCTGGATTAACCTTAACTAAATTACATGAATAAAATACCGTGACTAAGATAACTATTTACAAATTTTGGCCGACAGAACAATAAGCCGACATAACCAGGATGATCATCGTGACCAGGATTTCTCCGAGTCACTTTCTGTCATCAGGCCGACACAATGAAAGGCCGATACATCACTAGTCCTGCGTGACCAGGATTTTCAGAGGCCGACACAATCGAGGCCGGCAATTGTCTGTTTGTCACCACTGGGCCGAAACGTTCACTCCTTCTGGCCACGCTTACTGGCAGGAGGTGGTGGTGGTGCCGGTGACGCCTGCCGCATAAGTTGCTGTTGTTCGTCCGGCGGCAGGCGGGGCAGAATCGACACTATTGTGGCGAGCAGATCACCCGGGATAGTAGTACCCGAGTCACTTTGTGTCGCGGCCGTATCCGTCGATGTCGAAACTGGGGCCGACTGTTCCAGGTGTGTCACCCGGGCACGTAACTGTACATTTTCCTGCCGCAAATCCTCATTTTCGTCCTCGAGCCGATGTAACTGATGCTTATCTGTATCCCAATTCCACGAATCGGGCCGGGGGGGCGCTCTCTGCCGATATACAAAAACGTCTTTACGCTGTATCCCATTGTTCCAAGTGTATCTGCAACAAGGCGGGCCGTCGTCAGGGAAACGCTAGTACGATCTCTCTCTGACCTATCCGGGTCAGTCCATTACGACAGTAGGGGGGTCCTCACACTGTCCATTTTTCCGAATGTCTATCTGCCGTCCCCTGGATTACACGTTCCTATACATTGTCTATTTGTGCTAATCGACTGTTCGAATTACTGGGCTCTTTTTGCCCGACGACTCACTATTGTCTTTATCAGGGGAGATTTCATGTGGGTGCTGTAAACAGCTTAAATGTTTATCTGCGCTCGTGCGAACCTTGTGAACTGATACTTTGATCGTTCCTTTTCTCTCAGAGTTAGCGCACAATAAACTAACGGCCGAATTGCTGTTTCACAGACGACACACAGTTATTAAAGGCTGAGACATTAATGTCAATCACTCACAGGGGCGGACTTCGTTCCATTCATTTTCAGCCAGTTCACAAGACAACGGGGCCGCTAATATTGTCGGGGTCGAAATTGCAATGATCAGGGTCGGTCACACCGTGGCGCTTTGAATATTTTTGGGTGATGAATTTGATGACAGGCCGCATCTTGGTATGATAGCTATTTAGTGACTGGTTCCCGTACCACTGGGCCGTTCCTCCGAATACTACATGGAGTGGGTAGAGGCTCGGTCGACGCATACCCCGGAACGAATCACACTACCACCTCTTCGACAACTAAGTGGCCTTACTCACGGCGTGACATGAATTATTATCCTCTTCGGCTGACACATGGATAGAATCTGACATGATAATCTTAGTTAGTGCGTAACACACGCGGAACAATAGCATACGTTATACGGGGTCGAAACACATATCATAATGCAATCAATTTTTTTCACCAGCATCGTAATTATGAAATCATATCAAGTGTATATATGTCGAATTCGCCTCACTGACATCTTGTACATAGTAAATGCATATATATTGTTATTGTAATATATTATAATATTATGGGAAAGACATGATATCATAGTCCGTTAGACATGCACAATTCATCATCAATAGCATCAATCAGATAACAAGGCCGGGGTTATCTGTAGCGGGTCGGTCTGCGTGCGTTGCGTTTGGGTCGACTTGGTCGTGCAGGCGGGGGCGTAGCCTCGCTTGTCTCGGGGTCGGATGATATCACAGGCTTTTGCCTGCGTGTCTTGCGTGCCGGTTTTGGTGTGTCGGAACTTGATCTGCGTGATCTTTTCCGTTGCCGATGACGACTTGAGCCGGATGAAGTTGGAGATCGCGATTTACGATCTTGGGCCGCTGACGAGTCAGACTCAGCTGTTTGGTCTGTATCTGTATGCCGATCTTGCACTGTGACCTCCCAGGGGTAGTAGAACTCCTTGAGGAGCCCCAGGGGGTCGGCCGAAGGTGACACCCCTTCATGAGGGATAGCCGGCTTTGAGGTCGGAGCTTGACATTTAGCACACACCCCTTCAAGGAGCTGAGGTGCGGGCTGGGCCGACTGTGGAGTCGTAACTATTGGCACTGTCGGTTTAGCAGTTACGACAACCGCAGGTGTGGAGCATGTAACACTGTTCTGTTGCCCGGAAGGTCCTTGCTCCGCAGCACCTCCCACTACTGGTTTAACGACTGGGCCGTTGTCACCGTCGGGGGGTCGCAATAAGCCGCAACTTGTTCAGGGGTTGGTGCTTCTCCCTGATTGATCCGCCCCATGGCACAGGACAGTTCTTGGTCGACACGATCATCGTCCGTGTATCCGTTCACGGAGTTGTCGGCACGTCGTGTGCCCCCATGACGATCCCTGTTTGTCCATTGCTGGCGACTTTCAGCCTTGAGGACGGCCGTCAGCGCTTCACTATAACTGTAGAAAGTGAGCACGCACAGTTTGTCGGCAATAAGGTCGGGTTGGCCGTTGACGAACTGAGATATTACTGTTCGTTGCCGGGACTCTGGCGTGACATCATCAAACACTTGCTCAGCCAGAGCTTGAAGCCGTTCCAAGTAGTGTTCCGCCTTCTCTTTCCGTTCTCTTTTTAGAAACGGTAGATCGTCCCTTTTGGACTGCCGACGGGGTGCAGGTTCCCAGCCCTCCAAGAGCTGACAACGGAACTCCTCCCAAGGAGTTTCGACCGGAATGTTCAGAGCTAACGCTTCGGCGCGGCCGCGCAGCGTACTCCGGAAGGTCGTTGTTTTATTCAGGTCGGAATAGGTGAAGGCCGCAGTAAATTGTTCGAAACTCCAAGTGTATTGGGTGAGATTGCCCCCCTTGAAGATCGCACGCCATTGAGCCGTTTTAGCCGTAGCCAACGTTTGGGGCTCAGACGTGAGTCTCTGAGGCGTGGGCGTATCAACACTCACCACAGTCGGCGTGGTCGTAGCCGGATCCGCTGAAGTCACGATGGCCGGAACAGCTGGAGTTGGGGTGGTCGGAACTGGCGGAGTCGCACTCGCTGGGGCGACCGGCGCGGTCGTCGCGGAGACGGCGAGCGAAGCGGCGGGTGGTGCCGGAGCGTAGCCAGAGTCGTGTGGTGCTTGCATGGCTGGGTCCGGTTGACCATACGGTGGCGTCACCCACGGCACTCCGGTGGAGGGTGGAAAGATGGCCGGTGGTGGACATCGGTATACCGATCCGTTCGGGGCCACACCATGGTACGCTACTCCACTTTGCGCACCATGATAGCCGATATCTGTCGGAATACCACCATATCCAGTTGGTGGATTCACGTAGCCGACGTGGGGGTGATAGTACCCGACTGGCGGTACACCGTATCCAGTGGTGTAGCCGATTGGTTGAGAGATCGGAGGTCCGATCATGGGCACAACACTTTCTGCCGGAGCAGACACAACTGGGTCTTGCGGCGGAGCGAAGCGCGGCTGTTCTCCGTCGGTCGGCGATGGTCGGGAAGCGGTCGGCGCGAGGGGGCGCGAGTCGGAGGCCGGCATGTCGGAGTCGTGAGGTCGGCGACTTGATGTCGACGGTGGTTGCCGCAGTCGCGCTGGTCGCGTGTGGTCGCGGAATTCCGTTACCGCGTCGCTGAGTTGTCGCCGTCGCGGAGATGTCGCGGTCGGGGCAGCAGCTGACGCCGGAACACTCCTCGGGGTCGATCTCGCCTGGCTGGGTCGAACGTACTCTACGACCGTTGGCTCGGTCGGTATGCGCGAGTACATCTCTGACGCAGGGTCGTACCATCTTGCCGATATCGATTGTACCGGAGGTCGGGATGCCGAATATGCGCTCGGCGGTACCAGTTCTGTAACATTGTCAGTGTCACAAACCCACTGCCGTATCCGAGAGTCACTTGGCGGGTGCGTAACCATGGAAGTTTCTATGGTTACAGGCCGAACATTCACCGTAGGGGTTTCTGGGTCGACACCATCATACACATTTGCTCTTTGACGTGAGCGTGTATAGTCTCTGCCGATAAAGTCACTTTTCCAGGCTGCTCTAGCCAGCGTGGCCGAATACGCCCTTGCATGCGCACTTATAATGTCACTAACCGTGTGTAGGGGCGCTAGCGGGTCTTCACCGAGGTACTCCTCGATCAGGTCGGCAGGCGGCGAAGCCGATCTCAGGGTCGAATGGTCGCCAAGGGAGTCGAAAAGGCCGGTCGGTTGTTGTTCCTGTGACAACGGTACTGTGTCGCTCATGGCAACTGAGCGAGGGCCGGAAGGTCGGAAGGTCGGGTTCGGGTTGAACGTGACCCCCTCATCTGTCTGGTCGGGCGGCTTACCTCGAGCCGATGCCATCACTGCCGGTCATTCTGGGTTAGTAATCCGAGACTAGCTCAGATCCTGGTCGAACGGCGCCAATGTGATAAATATCGTTCTATGGCCGATATTAGGCCGAAATGTCTGTGATCGCTGTGCTAAATCACAAGGCCGGCAGTAGCAGTTCAATAATTTATTTGGGCGACAATGTCCAATGATCCAGACAGTCACATCAAGGCCGCAAATACACCTACGTCCGGTGATTCCCCGTCAATAAGATAGCCGAAAACTATGGTCCTTCTTTATCACAATTCACGTATAAATAGTCCACAATTATTCCAAGTATTCTATACGAGCACGGCCAAACTTCTTAACAATACCTCAACACGTCTGTGCTCGTGGCGGCCATTTACTCAACTCTGTCACAACACGTCCATTCTCTGTGACCGCTTCTACTCAACTCTCAGAAAAACTGTGTGGCCGGCAACCTGTGGTGTAGACTTTCCCGCCAAATGCATGCGGTGTTGTGATTGGTCATGTATGTGCTGATGTGTGCTGTTCTCACCGGGAAAGTGGGTTTCCCCGGCGCTTGAACGAGACTTGTTATGCTTATATCTGTGCACGTGATGTGAGCGGTGGGTGTGTCATGTTCTATGTTTAGAAGTAGGTGCTGGTGAAGGTCAAGGCCGAAACTAACTGGGTCGATGTACCGAGTGAATGGGGCCGCAAGTGCATGTGGATTGACCTGTGTATGTAACCATGACTACATGGAGTTTATGCTTGTGATCGTATAGTCTGTACCTGTCCTGTATGTAAGTCATGTAGAATGAATGTTTGTTGTGAAATATGTATGCGCGGGAGGGACGGGGGTTTACAGTCGCTAAAATTACTACAATATTGTATATATTCAAAATTTACCAAAATAGCGCGCATTGTTATTATATTTTTGGCATGTTGACATAATGGACATATATCAATACCTGGTAGCAGATCACAAAAACATAACGAGCAGAATATGTGTTGCATGTTGATATGACAATGCAGCCGTCGGAAGGCTCGCTAGTCATATTTGCATCAGGGTCGACATAAGTTCCATTTCGAAAAAATAAAAGAAATACAACTCCACTGTCCTAATTTAGGCAACGTTCCATAATTTACTTCGACCATGTAATTCTAACAACACGTGCATAGTATAAATCACTGACAATCTGTAACTGATAACCACCGGTCTAGACAGCTACATATATACTTTATGGATCGTTCTGAATCATTAACTACCATAGTTAGTTGCAAGGTCTGAGCGATAAGTACAATCATTTACATATATCAGTGCAAGCGAGAACACCCATGTTATCTCCGTTCTGGCACGGTCGAGAACTGCTCTGAAATTTGATATCTATAAAATTCATGCAATCGTTTCATTACATCTAATGGTTTCGTTTCGATCTACAAGATTCCGAAGGTATTATGGGGATTTTATTCTCTACAGTACACCGATTGGTTAGATACTGATTGTACACTAGTAATATTGCGAAAAAACACAACCTATATACTTCATTAATCTTGGCAGTTGCGTATACCCGTAAGCAGAGCCAAGAAAGAATCTGTCTCGACACCTTAGACTACCACATGTGGATTGTGGACCAACCAACAAGCCATCGATAAATATCCATCGCATTGTACAGTAGCACAGTTTTGTGTACTATTATTAGATGCACATTCGATTATTGAAATACGAATATGTAATGGGTGTTGGGCATCGAGATATATGTATTAGGTATGAATTCAATTTTACAATTTTAGCGTTGTTGTTCACAATACTATGTAATAATTTAGGAATGTCTGAAAATAAAAACTCTTTTAAATTGTATCCTTTGATTGACAAAAATGCATGTGGAACTTTGAAACGATAGAGTGATCGTGCTTTGGCAATTGACGCTGCTAATCTTTCACATTTCAATAAAAGCTCCAAGTTTCCCCCAGCTTGTGCAATTTGATGCCATATATTGGTATGTTGTATGTGGATGAATGAGTTGTTTCATCAAAGAAATGATTCAAGCGTTTTTTAAGGAAATAAACTGTAGAATATTTGTGCAGAATGCATTTCAAGTGCCATATAGGTGTATGTTCATGTTGAGAACGGAAGCTGTTTGTAAAACTATCGTAGAGTTCACCACACATTGGTAATGAATTGAAGATATTGCCCGTTATGTTTTCTTTGCGTTTTTAATTTTCAGTATACAGTCGAACATTATCACAATAAATGCTGAATAATTGTTGAGCGTTTCATCGTGTACCTTTAAAGAGTACACGTTACCAAGTAATTGGTTCGTTTCGGAACTATTTCGGAACTATTTGAAAGTATTATTTTGTCATCTCCAAAGTTCAAACAAATATGTATACACACTTCAGCATGTTGAAAGGGCTGATGCAAAGCTTTGTACCAATGAAATTATTTATCACATTACAAACATGTACGACTATACTAAGTATGCAGTGTTTGGATCCACTATAGCCTCGGCCCATCCAAACAGAAAAACATATACAGCTGAAATTATATTGTCAGCTAGGACTAGGTAGACAATACTGGACATGCACGTGTACCGTAGCCTACATATCCGAATCGATCGAAATCACATGCATTGTTGTATTTTTGGCACATCGACCTACATGTAAACAAAACAAGTGCTAAATTCTGAAGGAAACACACGACAATGATTTAGCAGAATATATACTAATAAGAGAACTCTGTCCGTCTTTAAATGAGGCAATCGGGCGTCGGACGCTATATGTACATGTCTGTCTCAGACAGCCCTGCCCATGATTATCTCCTGTATGCACATGTATATAAGAAGAAAAATGTTATGATTTTTCATATTCATGGAATCTATGGGTTTTTGGTACAGTTTAAATGGCACAATCTTCTATTACAATTATAACATACTAGTAAAATGTATGTTCACAACATCTAACTGGTCATGTTAAAATGTGTCACCTAATATAATGGGTATGTAATGATTGTAGAACTCTTTTTCGACTGTTTTGTCTCTTTGATCTTTACATTGTAAAAAAAAGGTTTTCTTGACCTGATTCATGAAAAAAAATTTACAACACACACACCAGAAGTCATCATAAAATATTTTGAAAATATGAATATATTATACCCACTGATTAAGTTGTAAATATTTGGTCGGGCTTCATTAATATGCGAAGAATTTTGTATTCCAGGTTTGCTATTTGTATCATCAAATTCGGGTAACGTACAAGTATGCCTACATTTTTCTAGCCCCCAAAGTGGCTCTTCAATCTGGTGCCCATATCGATCACCAGGTTGAAGAGCTACTTTTGGGGCTAACATTTCTCATGTTCGGACACTTCTTTTGGTAATTTGTATCTCCACGGTAAGGTAAATACCGGTAACAACCTGATTCCACCAATTTCTCGATAGCAACTGAAACAGAACACAAGGAAAACTGATAAGTTACCTGTTTACACAATATGATGCGTAATATCTTAATTCGGTACAACGAAATATGGTGTAAATGTGAAGTGAATTTGTCAGATGTAGGTGCAGTGATCGTTCGTAAAGGATTAAGATTTCTCGTTGCTTTCTTTTCATATTATTGTATATTTATACATGGATTGCTTCAGAAATACATCAGAATTACATTTATTTTCATGGATTGATGCCCAGATATCATATGACTGTGTTACTCTGACATAATTGTATGTGTTAAATTGTTTAGTGGTATATATTATTTTTTTTTCTGCACAGCTAGTCTTCACCAATACAGAACACGTTACTGACCGAATTGTTAGGATATTTTAACAAACAGCCTCCGTGTTCAACATAAGCATACAGGTCACCCAATTCTGAACAGGTATCAACGAATTTGTACAATATCATCTCCAGCATCATCTCTCTATGCCTTGAAAAACATTTAAATGTATATATTTACCTATTACAAGTACATGTATGTAATAACTGGCAATCAGAACTTTAAACACAGAAGTAGTACTACTTTTTTCGATGTCAGATTCACGCTCATTATATACATGTATTTGTTGGTTGATTCACCCGAGGTAGTCTAGAACTTCTAGACAGACGACGGCGATAAACAACAGACTTACCGCTGGACTGATTCGTCTTTATATGTGTCCGAAATACAAGTATATAAAGTATCAGTATTGAACGTATCTTATGAGCAATATTTCATGGGAAATACTTTCAACAGAAGGCGGGCATGTAGATGCATTATTTATAGCACACCAAACGTGGCGTACGGTTACTTTTTATATAGGCTTAGGATAGATAGCATGTGAAGTTTGGGATGCATAGCAGACGATAAAAATACATCATAATATAGATCAGTGTGTAATATAGTCGATGAAAAAAAATTGACGAAGTAATTCGTAGTTTGACGTGGTACAGTAAGTACCGGGTGTCTCGGAACTAAGACAATGAGGAAGCAAACATTTATAAAGCAAAAATCCATGAGCTACATGTTCACGTATGTAAGCTACATGAGCTACATGTACACGTCATAGTTATTGCCGCCAAGCAAAGGCATGAATCCCAGGGCTGACTTATTTTATGATCATATCGAGACGGTGGAGTGATTTAGAGGAAATTCGCTATGATCATACTATCGTAGTAACCTTTCCTTGGGGTTTTGCGGGGTAACTTTTCTAAGGTCTATACATCTGTTATCTGCACCGAGGACAAATCAATAGTTATTGGTAGGTGAACAATAACTTGGAATTACCTGAGATATAGGTAAGTGATCAATGAGATGTTATGTCCGCGTTTTTGTGTTCAGTTCAACTTGTCCAAATATTTCTGGCATTTATCGCGCCAATGAAATTCCCAACGTAATAATTAAACTAGGCACACATCCCAATACTTAAACTACACACACTCTGCTGACTAATACCATTTTTGTGAAAAATAGTATAAATGAAGGCGTTGATGGTACTCACTAACTCATTATGGTGAGCCTCAACAATTATCTGAGAGAAAGTGAAATAAACTCGATTAAGACGGCATCATAAATTTATCTTTCAATGAATGCAGTGTTTGTTGTGCGCTGTCGGAATATAAGGGGTATTTTGTCCGTTGTGTTACTGTTCTGAGATATATTTTAGTTGAAGACTACAAGTAAGTGAGCCATCTGCTCAGATCTATATATATTGTTATTGCACCCCTAATGAATGCCTTATACACTTTGATCATGAAGCTCTGTTGAGCTACAACAGAATGAAGATCACCATGAATGTGATGATACGGACATATTCTGAAGGAGGTGTTACACATATATACATGTGCAATATACGTGTGAAAATCTTCAATTATAACGAAAAGATTTCAGTTTTTAGGTTACCGGACCTATGGTCCGCTAACCTATTGGCATGGCGTTGCGTCCGTCGTCCGTCGTCGTCGTCCGTCGTTCACATTTTTATCTTTTTTGTTTACGGTTGAATCTTTCTGAAATTTTGCACAAAAATGCTTAAAAATAATTCAAGAAGGAGGTATTTTTTATTTTTTTTATTTTCGCAATATTTTCAAAATGGCGGCCGTTTTCGTTGAAAATCGGCCAATTTTGGACTTTGGCGGCCATTTTCTCAAAATCTGTTCAGTAACTTTTTTTTCTTTTTTTGCACAAGGATGCCTCATTATGTCCTTCATAATGTGTATAAGTTTCGTTGCCCTTGAATCGCTCGAAGTGGGCCATTTTGGCCCCAAACTCGGCCCAAATGGGACTTTCCCATGTTAAATTCTCCTATGCTTTATAATGGGACACATTAAAGCCCAATATCTCACTTAATATTGAGATTAGAGACTAGGAATCAATTGTGGACATATAGGAAATGATACATGCTGAATATTGTCGTGACCTTGAATTTCACCTCTGACCTTGGTTTCAAGGTCATAGCGGCCGTTTTCGTCGAAAAATGGCCAATTTTGGACTTTGACGGTCGTTTTCTCAAAATCTGTTCAGTAACTTTTTTTTCTTATTGATGAAAAACACTCATTATGTACCCCTGTGACATGTATAAATTTCGTTGCCCTTGAATCGATTGAAGTGGGCCATTTTGGGCCCAAACTCGGCCAAATGTGACTTTCCCATGTTAAATTTTCCTATGGTTTATAATAGGACACATTAAGCCTAATATCTCACTTAATATTGACATTAGAGACTAGGATGAATTGTGGACATATAGGAAATGATATACGCTGAATATTTTAGTGACCTTGAATTTGACCTTTGACCTCATTTTCAAGGTCACAGGACAAAATGGCTAATATCTCGCTTATTATCGACTTTACAGCTTAGGAATCAATTGTGAACATATAGGAAATGATATATGCTGAATATTCTTGTGACCTTGAATTTGACCTTTGACCTCATTTCCAAGGTCACAGGACAAAATTGCTAATATCTCGCTTATTGTAGACTTTACAGCTTAGAAATCAATTGTGAACATATAGGAAATGATATATGCTGAATATTCTCGTGACCTTGAATTTGACCTTTGACCTCATTTTCAAGTTCACAGGACAAAATGGCCAATATCTTGCTTATTAGCAACTTTACAGCTTAGGAATCAATTGTGAACATATAGGAAATGATATATACTGAAAATTCTCGTGACCTTGAATTTGACCTTTGACTTCATTTTCAAGGTCACAGGACAAAATGGCCAATATCTTGCTTATTAGCGACTTTGCAGCTTAGGAATCAATTGTGAACATATAGGAAATGATATATGCTGAATATTCTCGTGACCTTGAATTTGACCTTTGACTTCATTTTCAAGGTCACATGACAAAATGGCTAATATCTCGCTTATTATCGACTTTACAGTTTAGGAATCAATAGTGAACATATAGGAAATTATATATGCTGAATATTTTTGTGATCTTGAATTTGACATTTGACCTCATTTCCAAGGTCACAGGACAAAATTGCTAATATCTCGCTTATTATCGACTTTACAGCTTAGGAATCAATTGTGACCATATAGGAAATGATATATGCTGAATATTCTCGTGACCTTGAATTTGACCTTTGACCTCATTTTCAAGTTCACAGGACAAAATTGCTAATATCTCGCTTATTATCGACTTTTCAGCTTAGGAATCAATTGTGAACATATAGGAAATGATATATGCTGAATATTTTCGTGACCTTGAATGTGACCTTTGACCTCATTTTCAAGGTCACAGGACAAAATGGCCAATATCTTGCTTATTAGCAACTTTACAGTTTAGGAATCAATTGTGAACATACAGAAAATGATATATGCTGAAAATTCTCGTGACCTTGAATTTGACCTTTGACCTCATTTTCAAGGTCACATGACAAAATGGCTAATATCTTGCTTATTATCGACTTTACAGCTTAGGAATCAATTGTGAACATATAGGAAATGATATATGCTGAATATTCTCGTGACCTTGAACTTGACCTTTGACCTCATTTTCAAGGTCACATGACAAAATGGCTAATATCTTGCTTATTATCGACTTTACAGCTTAGGAATCAATTGTGAACATATAGGAAATGATATATGCTGAATATTTTCGTGACCTTGAATTAGACCTTTGATCTCATTTTCAAGGTCACAGGACAAAATGGCCAATATCTTGCTTATTAGCGACTTTACAGCTTAGGAATCAATTGTGGACATATAGGAAATGATATATGCTGAATATTCTAGTGACCTTGAATTTGACTTTTGACCTCATTTTCAAGGTCAACAGGACAAAATGGCTAATATCTTGCTTATTATCGACTTTACAGCTTAGGAATCAATTGTGAACATATAGGAAATGATATATTCTGAATATTTTAATGATATTGAATTCGACCTTTGACCTAAATTTCAAGGTCAGTCATTTTATTTTCAAAGTCAGATTACAAAATGGCTTATATCTCGCTTATTATCAAATTTACAGCTTAGGGGTCCATAGTGAACATATAGGAACTGATGTATGCTGAATAGTTTGGTGATCTAGAATTTAACCTTTGATCCCATTTTCAAGGTTAGAGATATGGCGATTTCAGTGGTCACCTTGAATTTGACCTTCAACTTTCTCGGCTTAACTCTGTATATTTCTCCGGTAACCTTTCTATCCCATTGGGCTAATTTTTAATATGTATATTTACTGTAACATATTCGAACATGTAGAATGTAATAATGTATGATCGTGTGAATCTTTACTGCTCTAAACTACATGTATGTAATTCACAGCTTTCTATATTTATGGGTGACCAATTCGGAAGTCTGCAACAAATGTCCCCGGTTATAATGCAATTTTCATGATTGTTTCTATCCATAAAGTATGTAGCTGTCTAGACCGGTGGTTATCAGTGGCATATTTTCAGAGATTTATGCACGTGTTGTTGGAATTACATGGTCGAAGTAAATTATGTAATGTTGCAAAAAGTAGGACAGTGAAGCTGTTGCATCTGTATTGCTTGGAACCGATGTCGGAAAAGATACAACTATAAGATGCAGCCGTCCGATGGCTTATTGTACCATCTAGAGAGAAATAACTTGTACCAGTAAAAATGTTCTGCGCAGATACTGACAGTTTTTGGCTTGACCGATATGCCCAAAATGTCCAACATGTTATCCTGTGTTTTCTATATTAAAATTTGGAATATATTCGACACATATAGGTGTGGCGTGCATGTGAAAAGGTAGATACTTAGTAGACATTTACATAGATGATTTTGTTTTGGTGAGCCGAATCGGATGCAAACACTATACATTGTTACTACATGTACATATCGCAAATTCAGAAATGTCGAGAATTGTGCGTTCAAATAGGTCTGAGGCATAATAATTGAAAAATGTCTCTCAGCATAACATATACATGTAGCCTAATTCGAAGGAAAACGTCCGGGATTTATCCGAGATACAGCACCTAAACATGAAAAACTATTTATGTTTGTGTTAATCTGACATTTGTCAATGAAAAGTTTCATATAGATCTTTCTCGCATCGGTATTACTAATTAGTAAGTAGGTTTCTGACCGAATTGTTACGATAGTTTTACAAACAGCTTCTGTTTTCAAAATATGCATCCATCATATTCAAACCTATATATTCTACATAGTTTTATCATAAATAGTTACTGCAACGACTCACTCAGTGACATATAACATATATTTTCATTTTGGCTGAGCTGAGGAAACCCAAGCCTGTTCGTTGAACTATCCCAGATTGACGGCAATTGTTTTTTTCGGAGCCAATGTTTCCCTATCGTTTGTTTTACTTTCATACTATTTTTATATTGTTGCGAAGTAAAACAGAACCTACAGAACAATATTCAGTACAATATTCAGGCTTCATTGTCTGACATACATTTTGATAAATGGTGCACAAATCTTTAGAACTGTAGCCAAAGAAAAGCAACTATTTTATGTGATGACAGTGGTTCATGCTCATATTCGCGTCTGTGTATCGATGGTTCGTGGTTGATTCACCGGTATCAATTGTTCTCCTGTGGAAAGAACGTCTAGACAGATTACAGCGGTAAACAGCAGACACAAATAACACCATGGTCCATGGACTGTTTCCTTTCTATATTTACGGGTGTCCGGAATGCCAGTATAGATAGTACCAGTACTGAACGTCTATTATAAGTGATATTTCCCGGGAAAGACCCCCGGCTAGGCAATAGTGCTGAAGATGCGTTATTTATAGCACGTCCAATGTGGTGAAAAGTTATTTTCTGTCATAGAAATTTTTTCTCCATAATAGATAATGAATTTAAATCATGATAGGGATTAGGGTGTAGTAGTGTCCATAAAAAAATAGATATAATAATATACATATAGCTATACATGCCTCTTAGAACTAGGACAAGGAGAAAGCAAACGTTCAGAAGCAAGAAGCCATGAGATGCATGTACATGTATGCATACGTCGGTGTTATTGCCTCAAAGGCAACATATAAATTTCATTTTATCGATACGGTGGAGTACAGTGGAGTGATTTATGATAGTTGTGTTATTATCGTACTATCAGAGTAACCTTTTCCTTGAGTTCTGGCTGAAAGCAGGGTACCTCTTCCAAGGTTTATGGATTCTGTTATCTGTGCCGAGGAAACATAAATATTTATTGGTAGCTGATAAATTATACTGAGATCTTGAGATGTGCCGGAAACATTTTCTATGGTTTTGATCAGAATGGATTAGGTAAAGTCTAAAGTGATGGATTACTCTGCCAGTATTAGGCTACAATAACTCTCAGTTGTAGCATGGAGGAAAACAATTCCGATTGCAAAGTTGCGCATTAGGACTTTGGGGAAGTGCGTTTACGAAATTTGTACATCAATTACCACATAATATATGGGGATAAATGTGCGCCAAGAAACGCTGAACACGTACATGTACTAAATGTACTAAAACTGCAAATATTGGTCAAACATCAATAAAACATATATACGTGTATGAGCTAATTCGTGGGAGAAAACGCTTGGTTGGCAGTATTCGTAGAGAATTAACTAATGTGTGAAACAATGTTTTTGTTTTCAGAGGCTAGAACTGACGTTGAGAGGGATGTCGTCAAAATCCTTGACATTAACTTCAACGTGGAGGAAAATGCAAAGCGCCACCGCACGGAGGAGTATGAACTTACCCAGTGGCGGACGGGGGACGACGGGAAGACAGTGGCGCCCCTATTGGTGGCCAGGAGAGGTGACCCATTTGATATGCTGATCAAGCTGGATCGTCCCTACAGCACGGCAAGAGATGACCTTAAACTGGTCTTCACGACTGGTAGGGGTTTATTGAATATATTTTTTTTTTTACTCTGTTTTGGGAAATTGCTTCCCGTTCTTGAGTACCACAGTACAGTGTTCAAGTTTCTAGGTGCCCGTTCAGACATTAAATTATTATTTTTCACACTTTGCACCGATACATAATATGTGAAGAGCAAACAACTGGAATGAAGTATATGGTTTACATAGACGATATCATAGTTTATCCTGCATTGTCTCCCGCACTCTACAGGCCCCAAGCCGCGAGAGAGCAAGGGAACCCAAGTCACCTTGATGATGTCAGAAAAGGACCTGCCGAGGCAGTGGGGTGCCAAGCTCCTGGAAAGAGATGGAAACTCGATCTCTGTCCGAGTGTACACCCCGCCCAACTGCCAGGTAGCCAAGTGGAACCTGAAGGTCGATGCCATTCTGGTCGGTAACAATGAAGGGAAGACGTACCGCTATAGCCATCCGGATCACTTCTACGTCATCTTCAACCCCTGGTGTACCGGTGAGTTGAGGTCGGATATATATAATGACAAAACTCTCATAATATTGTGTTGCATATTAATTGTTGCACTTGAGTATTTTTGTACTGTTGAGTTTGAGTTTATATAAAGTTTAATAAACACAAAATGACCCTTTATTTCGCTGTAGAGGACAAAGTGTTCATGTCGGACCAGGCAGGTCGGACCGAGTATGTACTGAACGACAAGGGCCGAGTGTACCGAGGTACTGAGAAACAGATCAGTGCCAAGCCATGGAACTTTGGACAGGTAAACTGCTATAAAAATGTATGTTAATATTTTTACTACTCAAGCTTGTGTACAAGGTAAGGAATGACAATTTTTGCTACTTTTAATAGTATATTAATATTGCTCAATGATTGATGTTTCATGGTACATTTCCATGGTTCCACTTTGTATTCCGCAGTTCGAGGACTTTGTGCTGGACTGTGTGATGTATCTCCTGGACAAGTCTGAGCTGAGTTACCAGTCCCGGGGCGACTGTGTCAAAGTGGCCAGGATGGTCTCTGCTATTGTACGTGTGTACAGCGTCAATACGCTCTTTCAGGGCTAGTTCTGTCGCATTCCATGTCCCCGATGTGATAAAGTAATAAGGTCATGTGAACATTTGAATGGCTCAAATTTTTGACAAAATTATGGCTCAAATTATCTATTTGTGGCTAGATAATTAATTTCTTCATGTCTCTCACATCTAGGATATAATCGAAACGCCCAAATTCACACATACAATCCCATAACTATCCACCTGTATCCACACAAATTAACACTTAAACGATGCTCACATATTATCCTGAACATGCATACAACTGTGTATGTGCAATCGTATAACCGGCAGGCGAACTCGCCTGATGACGGGGGTGTGCTGGTGGGTAACTGGTCCGGGGACTACACGGGAGGTACCTCTCCACTCGCCTGGGTCGGCAGCGTGGCCATCCTCGAGCAGTACTGGAAGACGAGGGAACCGGTCAAGTATGGACAGTGCTGGGTCTTCTCCGGCATCGTCACCACCAGTGAGTGCAACAGGTTTTTTTCAAAAAGTTTTGAACCGTGCTCAGTTAACTTATTGAAGGTGTGATTCCCGTGTTTCTAAATGATGTTAAATTGCATCTAACCCGTAATCACCGTATAGGATTGGTGATCATACAACGTAGACCTACAGCATAAGTATACCAAAGGGCACCATTCCCAACTGCTACGTGGTTTCAATTCATCACTCTCTTCAATACTGCACATATCATGCACTCAATATATTGTACATGGCAGTGTGTCGGGCGCTGGGTCTTCCGGCCAGAAGCGTGACGAATTTCGCCTCGGCTCACGACTGTGATGGGAGTCTAACCATAGACAACTACTGGGGGACGGATGGTGCTCCGCTCAACGAATATAACGAGGACTCCGTGTGGTTTGTAGCTCAAAACTGAAGTATGCTTGAATGTGATGCCAATATTATATTTAGTAGTAGGTTTGGGTAGCTCAAATACACGTGCAATGAATCGCATCAGACAGATAGAATACTTTATGGATTCGTCTGTTATCCAAAATATATATCTTATGAATACAGCCAATCAAAAGATTGCATCATTCAAAAAATCAACCAATCACGAATCGTGCATCATTTAAAACATTCGAATCTCAACCAATCAGGAACTTCCACGTGTGGAATGATGTATGGATGGCCCGCGCCGACTTGCCGCCTGGTTACGGAGGCTGGCAGGCAATAGATGCCACTCCCCAGGAGCTAAGCGATGGAGTGTACTGTGCTGGCCCCGCCTCGATTGAAGCTATCAAGAATGGACTGGTCAATCTGCCATACGATGCTGGCTTCATTTTTGCGGAAGTGAACGCCGACAAAGTTCACTGGATTCGTAAACCGGAGAATTCAGACTGGCATCGTGTCAAACAAAAGCACAAGTGAGTAAAATAATATTGTTTTCAGCGTCATCAGAAATCATTTCGTTTGAATATCACCACTAATGTTCTGTTGCCGAGTGTATAATAGCGTCCAATGTATACCGTTCCGACCTGAGTTTATATATCACTACCAATTCAAAATCAACATCATTACAGAATCCATGACATCCATTTCTAGTTGGTAATACATTGTAAATTGATGCACATATCGACAACATTGAAATGTGATGTGATTTTTCCAGGATCGGCAAGAAAATCAGCACGAAGTCACCAGGGAGCAATGATCGTCTCGACGTAACAAACGTTTACAAGTTCAAAGAAGGTACGAAGTCGGCCTAAATCACTACATGTTACAACATTTTTCTATATCAGACTTTCACGCACGACATGTGGCACATGTGTACACACGTAATATTATACTCCACAGAGACCCAACAAGAGCGGATTGCCGTGTGGCGCGCTATAGAGGAGGGGTCCACCAGAAAGGATATCTATGAAGATAACGACGTCAAGGTGAACAAATGTTGCAAGAGAGGGCCACACATGATTTCAGTCATTGGTTGTTATGCACTCATTTATATTAATTGTATCATTATCATTGGTCATTGGACTCAATTATGACACCTTTCTTGTTA
The DNA here is from genome assembly GCA_949152475.1 of Terebella lapidaria. Classification (NCBI taxonomy): domain Eukaryota; kingdom Metazoa; phylum Annelida; class Polychaeta; order Terebellida; family Terebellidae; genus Terebella; species Terebella lapidaria. The sequence goes on along the minus strand of OX424564.1, from coordinate 32,351,182 downwards.
AAGTAGGTGAAAAATTGTTAGTCATTTGAAAATCGGAATTCGCCGCAAGTTGAACGAATAATACCAGGTAACATAAATACAAACTTACTCATTCTACTTTTCACGTTCAGAACATGACCTTTGACCTGATTGAGCGTGACGATACGCTCTATGGGGAACCCTTTGACGTGACCCTCAAGGTGGGGAATTCCACGGGAGAGACGCGTGATGTCAAGGTTACGCTGACGGCCACTGTGGTGTTTTACACGGGCGTGCCCGTCAAACAGGTCAAGTCCGCCGTCTATGACGTCAGAGCGCCTTCCAACTCCGGTAGGCTGTCGAGATATATATGAAGTGTTGAATTGTGAAAACTGATGGTTTGAACTTCAAAAGCAGGGGGTTGAACATCCAAGAAGTTGTGAATCTCGAGAGAACATTTTCTTCGAATACTAGTATTGGATATCCTCATGAAAATATTGGATGTGATTAGGTTCATTCATCAGATGGGTCTTCATGGACAAGGCAGGCTTATTTTTTAGATGTTTTATCTCTGAGACACCTTTGTAAACACCTCTTCATAAAAGCATGCCAAATAACTGGTCGTACTCTAGAGGTCGTCGGATACCAGAGCCGCTCCCTTCAGAGAGGTCTAACTGTACCATGTTCTCCCATCTCTCCCTACAGCTGGCGAGGTGACGATGCATGTGACGGTTGACGACTACATGGACAAGGTGGTGGACATGTGTAACATCCGCATAGACGCCGTGGTGACGGTTCAGCAGACTTCCCAGCAACACTGCGAGAGTGACGACTTTAGACTGCTCAAACCTGACCTGGACATCAAGGTAGGGTTTGGCTGATGGGTAATGCCAAAGTGCCGATGATACGCTCTTGCAGTTTGTACTAATGTGTTTCTGTGTAAAGTGTTTACATCTTCGTATAGTTGATGTCTTGTAATGGCACTGAAATGACCACCGACGCCAAATATTCTAGTACTTTCCTGCTAGACACAACCTCGAAACACAAAAGTTATACTATGGCCGGTGCATCTGGGAATTTTGTGGGGGTCTTTTTTGAGGGGGGCCGGACCCCCCACTTACCCCTGCAGATACGCGTTTATATTTGAATTATTCTTCAAATATGCCACTGTATATCTTTACACACTTGCACATTACATGCCTTTGAGTTTGGAGATCATAGAACGTGATGATACTTTAACCCATCCAGCAAATTTCACGTTGACAGGTGCCCGAAGAGGTGAAGGTTGGCACAGAGTATGAGGTTGAAGTCTCCTTCAAGAACCCATTGGCTCGAGCTCTGACTCGGTGTGAGTTCGCCCTGGAAGGAGCTGGCTTACAGAGGCCACTTAAGATCAAACACAAGTAAGTGGAGAGTCCAGTAAGACCATCAATCATTAGTTATTACACAGGTCACCCAGAGGCATCATTTGTATGAAAATGGTGATCCGGTACCTAACAAAACAAATTGTGCATTGAGGATAATCTTGCGGCAAGTCGTGGGCAAGGGGCGAACTAATGTAAAATGAAGTTAGTGAGTGGCCTATAAGAATGCTCACATCCAAAGCGGTCCATTCTGTTTCTCAGTTCAATCGGGCCGCACGCTGAGGGCCGGATCAGCACGAAGCTGAAGGCTATGCGGGTTGGGGAGAGAGAACTGGTCGGCAGCTTCGACTCGAAGGAACTCTCTGATGTCTCCGGGGCGACCAACTTCAAGGTCGTCAAATAAAGATCGGGACTTCAGGAATAGTAGTCCCTATAATATACTAGTAGTTAAACGGATACCATTCAATGGAACAAGATCGTGAAGGCTCATTAGAATGCATAGTGCCTTGTTGTTTCTTGCTATAAAATATTCTGATGAAAGGTGAAGTTATTCAAGTTTGTATTCATGGTACGTTCAAAGAGCGTGGAAATTTCAGAGCAAAGTAAAAGAAATGTATACTCAAGAATAGAAGTTGATGTATTTCCAACTCCAAAAAAGTTCATGGTAAGTTCATGATTGTAATAATTGCAAGGTCCTTGAATCAGTGAAGTGACCTGAATTGGAAGAACACACATCACGAAACAGCATTAACCAGATAATGCATCTTGTGAAACTGCAATGATCGTGACAAATTTGTCAATTTAGCAGCGGTTGCTTGCGCTATTTAACTCCCAATCTTTGCTTGTCTCCTGTGCAGAATTTGCTACATAGTAATTTCTGAACTATTGTAAGATTATCCCCACTTTCATCTAAAGTTCCCGATCTTTTCTTGTTTGTTCTTTTGTGACAAAAATTGCTGAAGGAAAGTCAACATAAAGTAAGGACCAAACATATCAGGAAATATAGAAAAGGATAAGATTTTATCACAAAGTACACTTTCAAGATTAATCTAATCATTACTGTTTAGGTGTTGAATACAACAGATATTTTTCAAAATCAAATAATGGACAATAATTTTGTGCCATTTTTTTTCAACCAAAATAATTTTCGTAAAAGGAAGTAAAATTGGAAAATGACGAATTATTGCCTTAGCTACTAGCTGCTGTAACTATTTTTGCAAAACGACTGTAGCAAAAGATACTTTTAGCTTGTGCTTATTCTGCTGTGTGTGGAGGATGAAAGGTCATGTATATATGCTTTTGTTTCTTGTAATGTCTATTTTTATGCATGGAAGTAATGTTTAAATATTACGCCTGTGATACATATTGGTAGCATTGATTAGTGAGTGAAACATCATGTACAACAGATTTACGTGTAATTTAAATTATTATATTTTCATCTGAAAATTTTCATAATTCTCGATTAAATTTGCATGAATTATTAACAATTCAATAATCAAGTTTCACGACGTACATTTACCATGCAAATTTTAAGACAAATACAACTTTTGGCTGAATGAATACCATTAATAATGCATTACCCACTTGTATTTAACTTTATTCCGTATTGTACTGTATGGGATGCACGTTCAGCTGTGTGGCATCTGAAACCCTGTGCTGACGACTTTGTAATAAACGTTTGGAAAATATTGAAACTGTTTTTTTGGCACAAGGTTTTCTGATACATATCCAATACACATTATTATAATCATATTTTTTTTTTAGATTTTACAATTTTGATGTGATAATTGTACATGTACATGTTAATACAATGAATTGGATAAATTTCACATTCACATTTTGCATATAACTGGTACATTATGGAAATATATGTAGAGAAAAATAACAATTACCGGTAGTATTAAAAAGTATGAGTGTTAATACTCTCTTACCCCAATACGGTTCCATTTAGTTCGCTCGAAATATTTGCCATTCAATTCCGCAATATAACACATTCTTAACATGTTAATGAATTTTTCTATGGATATAATAAGATTCATTGCATTTAGTTAGGAAAATCAATCATATACTGTAATTAGAATTGGGAAAATGTTAATGTACATGTATTTAATAATATCGTGTATACTTCTTATTTTCAATATAATGAAATATTCACACACACACACAATGAATGATTATGTAACGACTTTATTCAAAACAATTCATGTACACGTACACATTATGATCAACAATGGCCATTCTGATTACAACACGGGACAGTTATGACAGGAAATTCTATAATCATAATGCATACTCGATCGTGCAATTAGTGAGAAATTAGTAGAACAACAATCATAATGGACCTTGTAAATTCCATACATTGTCGGTTAACTATTCAATATTCATTGTGTGAACATTTTATAAGTGAAGCAGTTGATTGATTTTTTTTAGTTTTCCACTTTTAGCTGCCCAACATGATTGTGGTATGAAGCAATATCCTCCTAACACTTTGTATTTCACAGTAGACCTTTTAATATATCCAACAAATCAGTAACATAAATGGCTGCAATAAATTAGTAGTTTTAAGGCACCTTAAAAATATCAGAAACTCATTGCTGAAAAATATATTCGAAAGTTCAACAAACTGTTCCATAGACATGATAGACGCTAAAAAATATTTCTCACCAAAACAAATTTTATCTATTATCTACTATAATAAACTGCCTGAAACTCTTGTCCAGTTCGACGTAAAGATAGCGAAAATCATATTTTCCACGTTCATTCTGCAAACAAAAACCATAATGGATAATCACAGAGGAATTGACATTAAAATACTAATTACAAGAAAAAGTTATACAAGTTACAAGAAACTGGATAAATCTGAGTGATTTGAGTTTGAGGATTGTCTTCACTCTTGTAAACTGTTTTACAATACTCAAATATAAAATTTAATGTGCCATCAACACAAAAATGAAGCAATTTATCATGTACCTGTTTCATTTCCAGATGTGCCGTGCCTTTTCCATCAGGGCCTTCCACATAGAAGTGCATTCTCATGTATTTGATTCCATCTTTCATGTATTCAGCATGACTGTGTGAACACATGAAACCATGCAGATAAATATCAACTGATATTAACCTATGAAATGGCCTGATGTGATGACATGTCAGTCAGCAAGTATATTTCTGTCACAACAAATATCAATTTTTTTGGCATGAAATTATTTTGTCACATATTCATCATGAATATAAGTGGCTAAACTCACTTGACATGCCGTCTTCTCCCTCTTCTCGTCATCTCTCCGTAACCTTTGATAGGTTCACCAATGGCACAAGTCAGCTGATGAAATAAAATTTGAAATAAATCAGAAGAATGAAACAGGAAAAGTGTCTGCGGTGGCGGCACGACGATCTCAAATACATAGTATCCGTGGACCTTCGTTGGGGGATACAATTAGTTTGCGTGAAAATTACATAGTGCCTCCTCATGCACATTCACATTAAATTCCATGATATCATAATTATTTGTGTTTATGATTTTGTAAAATATTGAGGTGTGCAAAGCCATACAAACAGTAGCTATGAACTCATGAACATAAAGTTGCAAAATATAAGTTGTTGGTAATTCAAATGAACATCTGGAATCTGTCAAAGGAGAGGTTCAAGTCTACTTGATACTGTGTACCTCCTGGGGTGTACCTAATATTAATTCAGGGAACATGTGATGAGAGCCATTACTGTTTTGAAGGACGATTTTATCATGAATCTAATACATGTAATCCAAACATTCAAAATTTAATTACTGTTCGTACTAATTGATTAATTACGGTTACAATATAATTTAGCGTATGTGTCATTATTTTGGTACACAAAGTGGTCTTGAAACACAGGTGTCACTGCTGAGAAGCAATGAATAAACAAGGCGACACTGACCTCATCATGCTTCCGGCAGAGTTTCAGGGCTCGGCCGTAGATTCCACTCGGGCTCTGGCCGGAAAACAGCTCACGTCCAATTGCGTAAAACATCAAACCTGAAAAGTAAACATGAAAAAACAATCAGTGATGACTTCCTGCCATTACGTTTTGGAAATTGGAAATGTGATGGATGATTTCTATATTGACCAATAACTGTTTTGTTGTTTGGAAACAAAACATTTAGTATTTTTTGTTTTAAACATTTGAACAGTATTTGTTTCACTGTACATTTCAAATAGAAATTACATTGTACCTGTGACTCCTAGGCCAGCCACAACAATTCCCGTATAGGTGGCATCTTTCCCTGCTCTCGCCACTGTAAGTATACATGTATATTCCTTTACAATTAATGCAATACTTTTCATTGTACGTACCTGCAAACGAGATTTGAACAGAATGTAAGCACGTGTAGATTTTGAAAGACGGAGAGGACCCGCAGGTGATACGTCCGTGGGGTTCAGGTAGCGACCGTGAACTGAATTTTTGAATTCAGTTTGTTTACAATTCAGAGTGAGCCAACGGATCGATATTATTGTGACGTCATGTATGAATTGTCGGTTGACGTTTTTGGGTATGTTGATCGATGGAAGCGCCTAAAATCAGTCTGGAACATTGCGCATTTGAGAAAAAAAAACCTCACGTAAGGACGTGAGAATATTTTTACGCTAGATAAATTCCTGTCGGTTAGGCAGGAGATTATTTCTCCCGCCAGAGGCAGCACTTGCGATCAAGGTGACCATGAATTGCCCCAAATTACATCAATGCTAAATACATTCACCAGATGGCGCAATACAGGAAGATCATCAGTCAAAAGAACACCACGCAAAATCGTTAGATTTGCAACTGTTTTCAACATACAAGTATCTATATATGTGATTCCTGGCGGTGGACAAATTTCACGGCTTGTTATTCACAGTTCCGGTGGGGGCGGGATCTAACACCGGCTTAGTTGCCAGATTCTACTGCCACTAGTAGTTCAAATCAACCCCCATCCCCTCACCTTCCCGGTCTACCACCAACTGAAACAAGTTTATATCAGCCGTGTACATAATGACCTGTCTTTGCAAAGCTAGCTTATCTAAAACAGAATGTTCAGTTTAAAAAATCTCGACGGCATCGTGTCACTTCGACTGTGTCAGATCGGAAGATTGGTATATATTCGCCATTTTCATCCTGTGCTTTTGTGTGTGTGTGTGTGGGGGGGGGGGGGGGGGGGGTGAGGTTTGCAAGAACAGCCTTTCATTGGCTAAGCAGATAAACTACGTCATAACTTATGAATAATTAACCAGATGGTGTCCCCCCTCCCTCACCCGCCTCCCACATGTATCAATATCCAACATTCAATGCACATTCATCAATAAATATTTATTAGGGTCGCACCCACCCCTGGAAAAAGCCTGAAGAACCCATGAAGTTATATTTAACGGGAATCTAAACAGTCCTTCAAATATCGTAGGCTTTGACTAGTATGTCAGCATACGACCTCCCCCCTGCCCCCCCCCCCCCCACCATCTCTGCCAGCACAGAGAATGGTTACATCACCCCTGTAGCCTATTAACTGTGGAGGTGAATGGGAGGGTTCGTTGTCAACAGAGCATCCATCCGTCTGTGTGTGCAGTATTCACGTGCATTTACAGTAATGTACAGACTTGCACAGGGCCGCGCATTGTCGAGGCAGGGAGTGCCATAAATCGTACATTTGAGAAGCAAATGATGTGTATATATTTAATTGATTCTGTACCTACACAAAATGGCATCTTTACAACAATGACAGAGACTACTAAGCATACCAGTATTATGGAACTATCTAGAATATAGACTGGTATTTTATACAAATATCAGTCAATTTACCCTTGAATATTGAATTTGGTGTTTGCAAAGAACACAAGTTATGTTTTATATTTTATATTAAATTTTGGACAAATGTTCATCAACCGTTATCATGGTAGTTAACAATTATTTTGGAGAGTGCAGTTAAGCCCCACAGAAACTTTTCTTGGTCAAATTGTCTTCAAACGCCCCTGGAAAAAAAACCCTGGCAAATTACACATAACACTCCTCAAAAAAAAATTGTGGGAAAGTATGCTTGTTAATTAATCAAGTTTCATATCATTTGTAGCACACTTATTACTTAAGACATCAATTGTGAGAGAGTAAGCATGTTAATTAGGTGTTACTTCATTTGTAGCACACTTATTACTTAAGACATCAATTGTGAGAGAGTATGCATGTTAATTAAGTGTTACTTTATTTGTAGCACACTTATTACTTAAGACATCGATTGTGGGAGAGTATGCATGTTAATCAAGTGTTACGTCATTTGGAGCACACTGATTACTTAAGATTTTGTTTCAGTATGACACGTTCAATGATCAAAATAATTGTTCAATGTAAACGTGCATGTCAAATTACTCAATTGTTGAATATTTTGGATCAGTTTATCCATAAAATATCAAATTTGTTGCTGTTTGCACGATAGTGAAGGATTGGCTCAAGTTAATGGTCTGCACCCAACTGACGAGTCCTGGACAGACTGTATGGGCCACTAACGTATAACGGGACGAAACACAGCCAATAATTTGGTATTGTAAATAAACAATACGTATGTGAAAATGAACATACAATAAAGTGTGAATTTATTGGCTGTGTATTGGGGATTTCCTCATCGAATACAATTGAATGGATTTGCTTGACTCAGAAACCCATAAGAGAGATGGGTTTCTGCTTGAATGTACAAGGGATATGAAAATGAAATGACCTCTTTTGATCAGATTGTAATACTAGTACTTACCATGCTGGATTTACTGGTCAGGTTTCTCTGAGCAGCAAGCACCTCATGTATGTTTGGGTGTGTGAAGTTGGAGGTAAGGGTGATTATACACACTGTCCCTTTCTCCACAGAAATATATTGTGTACTTGAAAGATATTGTTCATCCATCTCTCCCTCTGTCCGTTCAGATACATGTTCATGTATGTGAACACTGCTCTGTCATGATATTTGTTGCAGTTTTCTATCTTCAACTCGAATCAAAAGTTACTCAGGTATAATCTTTTTAGACACATTGATGTTCTACGAGTTTCTGCTAAGATACGCAGAGGGCCTACATATTAATGGATTATAAGGAAATGGAGACTGTGTTCCTTTTTACCACACGTTTTCCACTTTGTTCGATTTATTGAAAACTGTACATAACTATTGAGTCACCTACATGTAATCTTCTCTAGATATATATTCTAAAATATCGAATCAATTCAAATGTAACTGTCGGGCGAAGGTTAACACACGTACACGTATATGTACTTGTGAATCTCTATTGGTTTCTGCATACGATGTGCAGGGTTAAGGTGTTGAGGTCAGTATGGACAGCTCTACTCGATGTTGCTGAGTATCAGTCTCATTGATAACCAACGTTTTCCATTCACGAAGGAATGGAACCGTACACTAGTAATGAATGTTGTTCGGATATGTATTGTCCTCAACTTTTGGCGATCTTACACAGTTACATTAGTGTCTAGTCATCATGAAAGCGTTGAGTAATCCGTGAGTAAAAAGCTCATGTAATTGCGTCAGATTTCTGTTTCGACCCTGTCAAAAATTTATGTACCGCCAGCAAATGGAACAAGTATGACAGCATCAGCCGCTTCAGTATGGATCCAAGTCGACTCTTGTAGTGAAGTTGGAATATGATATAGTAATGAAAATTCTATGGTAAATTATCAAAGAACTACTACATTCAAATTTTTTCCTGTTGGGGAAACTAAAATTGAATTGTTTTACTGAAGTGAGTTTAGTTGTTTGTTTCTCTTATAATAATATAGAACATACTACTCCATGTGTTACCATTTTATGCATTCAGAGTAAATAAACTATACTATTAAGAGCAACTGAATTGTTCATAACTTTGACATGAAACAAACAGATCACGGTTGAGTATTACCAGTAACCAATCATTTCATTTTACGAGTATGTTGTCTAATAGTGCCTGTTGATAATATACGTTAACGGATCTACATGTTCACATCGTCAATCGTAGTAGTTTGACTGTACAGTGTACTGAAATGCCTGTTGAAAGTTCGCTGCAAGCTCCATCATCCTTGCACATTGTGCACAATTCACTTTGTAATATTTGTAACAGTTCGATGATACACATGTGTGACCCAATAAGACTAGTATACTGTCCAATATTTTGTGAGAACTGAAATAATTTGGTCAAACTCATGTTAAACTGGTGTGTTGTCTTTTATGGAACATAGGAGTAAACTGTAATATTAGGTTTCATCAGAAATACATAAAGAGTCTCTCTTACGTTTTTCTGGTTTCATTGATCGAACTTCATTCCATAATTTCTACCATTTACAATGTATAGGATTCACAACAAAATTGCACAGTATTACATTGTACATACACGTTATTTTGGTTCAATACTTTATTTTTTTGTCGTCCATCTTGATTGATTTCACATGCTAATTGTTTTTTGTCCCTCCTATCCACTTGTTACTTAGTTTGTATGTAAAACCTTTCATATATATATTCTCAATCTGATTCTGCGGGGACTCTTGGGATTCCAATGGATGTCCAAATATATAGCTGCATTATGAGAGGCACATGCAGTGCACAGTTTTATCATAATTCTGGCGAGTACACCACTATTTCCAAATTTAGTCGTTGGTACATGTACATGTACAAGCCAAGGCAAAATTATACACCATTATGTCTATATATACACCTCGTGTGCATCATTCAAATTAGTTTTTTTTTTTAGCTATTTAGTTCCAACGATATAAATTTATTGGCACTGAATATTAAACTTCAAAACGACTGAAATAAGTTCAACCACAAACCCATAAGAGCTTATGGGTTTCTGGTTCAACGCGTACTGTGTATTTGTACCAAATGGCCTTGTGTATTGGGTGTTGTCTCTGGTCAGAGCCTATAAACTTTTTGACCCAGCATGATAATGGATCTGTCATGGTAAATGAGGGAAGCTCGGTTGGCGTCACGGTAACGACTCCATTTCGCATACCATGAACATCATCTGAAAACCTTTCTCCACTGGATCAATTCTCCAGGTTCCTTGCGTGTCTGAAAACTGAATGGGCTGTTGTCTTGTCTTCCCGGCGTTGGCTCTGTCGCGAAATTTCTCTTACGGGAATCCGAGAGAGAACTGCAGACCTTGAAGTTGGCCAGAAAACATACAATGCACACGCCACTAGCCGGCTTCTCGTCGGCCAAATCACGGCCAAATCACGTGCATCCTACAAATGTACAAACATACATTATATTCATCTGCAACAACAGAAAAACATGAGAGATCTCTCCTATGTATTTTTGGCTGCAGTGATACATGCACGGATGGATGGACGGACGGACGAGCGGCGTCCCCTCTGGTCTTCTCTCCCTTTTACTTACCGCCCCCTCGTCAGTACACAGAATCAAACGCACGCTTATAACCAGCTATTCTGCTACCCGCCCACACATTCCCCCCCCCCCCCCCTCCTCCACCCCCATCAACTCCACCCCCACCATCGACTCGCACAGTCACTAAACCATTGCAGCCCATTCAGCCATGGATTGTTCACGTACACACATTTCGGCAAAAGTCTGAGATGATCCAGGGAGGTAGCGCGTCGTGGTTGAATTTCCAGCAAAAGCGCCATCAGTTTATCATAACCCTTCTTAACTTTCACACTCACAACTTTCTCTTTTTTGCCTCACTGTTGCTCGTCAGGAAAAGCATCACCACAGCGTTTTGTCACTTATCCATGTCAGGGGGAAAAAATAGTGTACTAGTAAACGCTGATCATTTCTAAATTGATTCGATCATGTCTATGAAAGTTAAATCGATGAGAGTGTGTGTGTGTAAGCTATACACTTGTACTAGTCTTATCTCACACAGAAACTTAATGGTAGGTTATAAACTGGATAATCATATATATACACATGATACAATTGTAACTTAGTGGTTAGGTAATCAAATTCTATAATGAAAAACAGCAGTGGGTGTATTCTGGGAGTTGATTAGTGTTGATTTGACATGTAATATTACCAAAGAAAATTATTACATCATGTAGATCTACACGTTAACATCAAATCATCAAACTGCGTTCAATATTTCCAAAACACGATTTACACCTGCATTCCATCACTATCATGACTGCTGCATTGTTGTACCTTTTATGCAAATACACACTAAGAATTGAGTGAAAATAGTTGCATGCATACTTTTGACAAACGGTATATATCAGTATATGTGTCCATGCCCGATGTCAGGATGTCACGTGTTGATTCTCACAGTCCGCATTTTACGACATAGCGCGTCGTTTTGTTGAGATAAACCTATAGTACATGATAGTATCCTACAGTATACCCGATTCTATTGAACAGATTTCTTCAGAGTGCCTGAGAATAATTCATTTGATCAAGATGCCAACTTTCCCCCTGTTTCCAGGCCGGCACATGTTGGCAAATTTTATGTAGAATCTTCTTACCTGAACTAGTGACAAAATGTTCGAGTTAGGATTTTTCTGACGGGCATCAATGTGGAAATGAAAAAAAAAATAGCCTTACGCGAACTTGCTGGGGGTTGACTCTAGATAAATCCCAAGCAAGTTTGTACGACTTCTCGTGAAATCGGGAGGTTGCTGCCATAAATCAGGTCTGGCCCCACATTTAGTGAGCTGATCATAATGCCATTGTCAAATAAGCCATTGTCACCCATACAAACCCCACGGCTTTACGTGCGATAATTGCCACGCACATGTTTGAACCTGATTGACCTGCCACCTGGCGAATATCCACTGAATTACACAGTCAATTATACCAAGACGGGCATCATGTTCGGCGCCCCTACGACATGACATATAACCCTACGACACAAGCAAATGCACTTAGTCGTCTTCATCGTGTTTCAATCTATCCACAAACGAAACTTGGAAGATCTTGATGTACTGGAACAGTTTGAAATGCTGCTGTGAACATCACCGAAAACTCATCAAAGTACCAAGAATTGACGTAGCAGCGTGAGGATTTTCTCAATGGACAAAAAACTTGATGCTAATCCGACAGATATATATCTAGCGTAAAAATATTCCCACGTCCTTACGTGAGTTTTTTTTTACTCAAATTCGCAATGTACCAGACTGAAAATCGATTGTGACGTGGATGACGTCATAGATCGAAGGGGTCTGGGTCAGGCCCTGGGGCAATGTTGGATATACATGGGGGTTGATCTAATAATGGTAGGCCTGGTAGGCTAAACATGACAGTGGTGCACGGTTTCGTCCTGGTGGGACTCATCAGGCCAGGATAGGGGAAAGAATTGGAAATAGAGGGGAGGATGCGAAAGTTAGGGGCAAGAAACCATCCTTAGCTGATTTTTGGGTCAGCTCCCTGTTGTGGGCAAGATCTGAGTGGGTGTTTCAGAAACAGGATGGTCCTCAGGGTATTGAGGAGGAGAGGCTCAGGGCTTTGTGGGCTAAAGAAGGGACACATTTTTAGTGTATCCAGATCTTGTCTGTGAGTGAGGTGAACTGTAAACTGGACGTCTTCCAAGTGTGTTGCACTAGTGGAAGTGGGCTGAGGGTACGACCTTCACGAGATATATAAAAAAGGAACGAGGCAAAGATCAGTTGTACCCTGGACATTCGTCTTCAGTGTTGAGACCCATGGGGAAGTGAGTGTGTAGCCGGTACTGCCACATTTTCTCGAGAGTTTCTCTCAGGTGTCTATTTTCGTCAGTAGGTGCTCCCTGGCAGAAGCCGAGTACATACACCCTGACGTCGCGCAGACCCGCATGTTTGTTGGGGGCAGAGTAGTGGAGACCCAGTGCATTGGAAGTGTTGGCGGTCTCGATGTTTCGAAAGTGCTCATAAAGCCTTCGTTGTAGGATACGTTTGGTCTGGCCGACATAGAGTTTGTGGCATTTTTGGCATTGGATGGCGTAAATCAGGTTGTTGCTGAGACAGGATACATTGGTTCTGGCCTTGTATCTGCGTTTGGTGATGGGATCCATAATGGTACCGTCTTTTTGGATTTTGGTACAGTATTTGCAGTTTGGTTTTTGGCAGTGCACTTTAGGTTGTTTTGGTTTTGGGGTATGGTTAGGGATTTGCGCCCTTACTAGCATGTTCCTAAGGTTGGGGGGACGTCGCTGTCCAAAGATGATTTGTCTCTGGTGTAGGTGTCTGGTAGCTTTATTCCTGAGGAGAATGTCCCAGTTTTGGGTAATTATCTCCCGGAAGCCACGAAAGCCTGGTTGGTAAGTAGTGATGGCGAAGAGTTTGTCTGTAGGGGTTGAGGTGGGGGTGTCTGGTTTAGGTTTAGGACGGAGGAGGTTTTCCCTGGACTGTAGTTGTGCTTTGAGGAGGGAATCATCTAGTAGTTTTTGGGGGTAACCTCTTTTTAGAAAGTGTGTCGAGAGTTCAAGTGCTTTTTGCTTGAAATCGTCTGGATCGCTGCAGATGCGGCGTATCCGTAGGAATTGGCTATAAGGAAGGCCGTTTTTGCAGTGAAGAGGGTGACTGGAGTACATATGAGTGTCAGTGGGTTTACTGAAAAGAGTAGTAAGGATGCTATGGTTGGCATCCAAAGAGACTAGGGTGTCCAGAAAGGGGATGGAACTGGTGGAGGAATCCATAGTGAATTTGATTGTATCATGACAAGAGTTTAAGTGGTCGAGGAGCTTGTTGAGCTCTGGTTGGCCATGTTGCCACAGGAGGAAGATGTCATCTATATAGCGGACCCAAAGGAGAGGTTGTTTGGGGTATGTGTAGACATGGGAATCCTCGAAAGTATTCATCATTATGACAGCGTAGTTTGGTGCTGCTTTGGTTCCCATGGCGGTTCCTCCTATTTGGAGGTAGTGCTTGCCGTTGAATTGAAAGTTGTTCATCGTGAGAACCATTTTAAGGAGTCTGATGAGTGAGACATTAGAAGGGTATTGTCCATTTGGGCGGTATTTGTTGAGGTAAGAGAATACCGCTTTGATACCGTCACTGTTGGGTATGTTCGTGTAAAGGGAGACTACGTCCAGAGTTACCAGTAGGGTGTTCTCTGGGACAGTTTGGAACTTGGACAGTATGTTCAGAAAGTGAGTAGTGTCGCGTAAATAGGATTTCCCTTTTTGGGGCAAGTCCCTGATGAAATGGTCGATAAACTGGGAGATTCTCTCGGTGGGGCTGTTGTTACCTGAGATGATAGGGCGACCTGGTGGTGGTAACTTGCCCTTATGTATTTTGGGTAGCATGTAGAAACGAGCTTCCCGCACCTTGAAGTTGGTAAGGTAGTCCAGACATTTTTCTGATATCTCTCCATTATCGTACATGGAGGTCACTTGTTTGGTGATGAGATCCATGTGAGATTGGGTGAGGTCTAGGGCGGTTTCTTGATAATACTTGGGGTCTGACAGTTGTCGTAACCCCTCGGTTATAGTCGTCGGTGTTCAAGATAACTACAGCTGAGCCCTTGTCGGCTGGTTTAATGGTGATGGAATGGTTGTTCATTAAGTCCCTGAGGGCTGTTTTTTCCTCGGGGGACAAGTTCTGCTTGTGTGGTGACCTTTTTTTTTTTTTTTTTTTTTTTTTTTTTTTTTTTTTTTTGTAAGCACGTGTAGATACTTCGCCAATTTACTTAGTGCGAAGTTTGATATGATTCAAAGAATTATTTTCGAGATATTAACTGGACAATATTCGAATGTGAATTATTTAAATTGAGCAGATTTATTTTACCTTTTTGTCCAGTGGTCAGTTCGCTGTACGGCTTGTCTTTGACTTCAACCACGTGGTGTGTTTCCTTCGCTTTTGCCTTCTGACGCAACCGAGTATTTGTTTCCACATTGAATGACCGAAAACTTATGGTTCCTTCTAAATTATGCACAGGCACCAGCAATCTGTCAAGAGCTCGGCGTTTACTGATATAATGTTGGTATGCACAGATACCTCTCTTAGCACAATTCGTAGCCATTAGACCAGTTTGTCGACAGAGGTGTGTCCCAAGGTAAACGATATCGATCAAGGACAATGAGCGATGCTGATTTCAATAAAAGCTTAGCGTAGACATTTTCTGCATCTGGAATAAGAGTAACAAGTGATATTTTAGTAATTACTTGTAGCCATTAATATCTAATGTACGTTATGTACGTTTGAAAACGTATGTAAAATACACAAAGTCTTGTTTCCCAATTTAGCAGATCGAGCAGATACTTAGGGCTTCAACGAGTACAAAATTTCGTGACCGGTTACTCGTTAGCTTGTAACCGAACCGTATCCAGTTACTCGTCCAAAAATATGGAGCTGAATATTGTCCAAAGTAACACATTTTTTTTCGCAGTTCGCATTTTATCAAATCTCTGTGTCAAAAATGGGTCAAAATCTCGCCTAAAACATGACATTAGTGATTAGACGTCATTTTCACGTGAAAATATGCGATATTATGATGAATAAACATTCTGCTAGTATTTGGATTGGAGAGTGATAAATCACTTCAATTCAGCGCGTTTGGGCGGAAATTTGACTGATCTCAAGTGTTTTAGGCTGAATTATGAGGTTGCAAAATACATTCACGATTAACCGGTCACAAAATCTGTAATCGGTTACACTCTGTAACCGAACTGTAACCGGTTAACCGAGTACACGTTGAAGCCCTACAGATACTCGTATAAGCCAAGCTATGACATGGGCCAGTCACGTGAGCTGGTGAGCCATGCACGACCTATATCTCTTGAGATGGCTGCGGAATAATAAATCCTTTCTCTGCTGTATGTATTACAGCATACGTATTTTCCTCTAATATCGCTCATCACTACAAGTGATTATTGTGAAAAGTACGTTGGAAATACGAATTCTAGAACATGTGAATGACGCCACTGATTTTTTCAATTATTGCAGGCGACTTTTACACACACACATGGCATCTGTAATGCTTATTCACCGGTAATTTAGGCATCACACTAGTTTCGGCTCATACTTTCTCCAAAACAAACGCAGGTGCTGACACCTATATTATTCGCTAGATGGCGCGACCTTATCACGTCAAGCAAAACAAGGCTAGTATTTTGCAAGCGCGCATAGAGTGCCGTTAGGTGCTTTATTAGCCCATATTCTGGGAATTTGCCTTGCAATGCTGGAACAAATTTTCGCATAATACTAGAAATACAAACAATAATACGATTAGATGTATATTTACAGAGTAACAGCAGAGGAAGAGCCCGAGGGGGCCTAGCCGACAACAAAATTTGATCATGAGAGGACATTCAAGTTTAGATGGCGGTGCGAAAACCCACTCCGACCGTCCCTATGCAGATTTCGCAAAATTAGCCCATGGGTTGGGAAAGGTTACCGGAGAAAAATGTACAATGTTAGACAGAAAACCATTTCCAAAAGAACCACCCGGTGTGACTGCCTATAAGTTCATAATACGTATCCAAGCTCTATCTACAAGCATTTTGTCTGCAGCGGTCAATTTACATCTTTCATCGCAAAAACAACTTCCACTCAAGATCATCTTAGGCCAGATTCAAAGGCACCAAAAAGATAAGCCATATTTATTTTTCCAACATGCTTATAATGAAAGCCTAAGCTTCATCTACAGTCACTTTGTATGCAGAGTTCAATCTACACATTTCAGTAGGAAATGACGTTCGGATTTACCATTCAAGGTCATCTGAGATTAAGTTTAAGACCATCAAAAGGTATGCCGAATGTGGTTGTTTTATATCGCTCATAAAACCAGCCTAAGATCTGCAGTCTTTTTATATGCAAATGTCAATACGTACATCTTAGTTTGGACTTCCCATAGTATGCTGCTCATTATAAAAACCTAAGCTCTATCTGCAGCCGTATCGTATATAAAGATCAAGATACAAAATTCCAGTTAGGATGTGACCCTAAATTTGTTAAAGGGAAATTTTATTACTTTGACGAGGATTTCGCACAGCAAAGCCACTAGGGGGTCTCCTCGGTGCATTACAGAACAAGTGCATAACGTATTTATACCTCATAAGACATTGTGCGACCAGAAAAATACGTAAATTAGTGCTATTTTCTTTTTTTTGAATTGTACGGTACAATGTGTTAGCAATAATATTTAAACATTAGTGGAAAAGATAAGCTGGACATAGAAGATTTTGAATTTTGTATAGCACAATTAAACCATGCTTGTATCGCCGTAGAGACAAATGTTCCCGCCCCAATTCTTTCAATAAACGACCGTGTGAGGTGTATCTACAGCCCCCCGTACAGATTAGAGCGCTCGCTCGGGTTCCAATTCATTCAAAAGATTTTGAGGCAATATATTCTATCACTGGTCCAACAAATGATTTATATAAAATTTCCGAACGAGATCTGGGAACTTTCCTATGTACACGACGAAGCAAACCCACATATTTTGTTGTTCTGGATTTCATGTCCAACATGTGATCAGTCCAGTTTCCCCTGTTGTTGACAATAACCCCAAGATGTTTATGTTTTGACACTCTGGTAATTCGAATATCAATCAACGAGAAAAGTGGGTCAGATTCGATTGTCATTCTCCTCCGAAATTTTAAGATACTCAGTTTTTACGGCACCAAAATCAACCAACCACATTTTTTAACCAATCAGAGATTGTCCTCAAATATATGTATTCAATGAATTTGTGGAATGACATATTATCGAATGTTTCGTACAAGAACGTATCGTCAGCAAACGTATAAATATCAGACGCTCTATTTACTGTGATATCGTTGATATAAATCCTGAAGTTCTGAAGTGACAGGGGTCCCTCAAATTTGAGATTTACCATTCAAGGTCATATGAGGTCAAATTCAAGGTCACCTATATATTTTCCCGTATTATGTCCATGATACATGCCTAATCTGTATCTACAAGCGCGTTGTTTACAGCGCCCAATTTGTTCATTTCAGGCCGTTTTGGCCTATATTTCGGGTCTGTCAGGCGACCCAAGGCATTCGATTTTCATTCACTACTAGATGGACAGTATATAATGTTATGCATAGGCTACGTAAAATTAGAGTGAAAGTTACTGAATATAACAGTGCAAGTATTGGTTATTGACCCTATACTTACCTTCATGAATAAGAACTTGATCATGGGCAAAACTGGTTTAGCTTTCATTTTTCTAACAACTTCAATAATATCTAAAGGGCTGACAGGCTCAATAAAATACTAGAAATACGAGGATCATTAAAGATAATGGTAAAATGGTTTAGTTGCTCGGTGGAATGTTTTGACTCGTAGTTACACCTACTTCAGCAAAGTATTTATTGAAAGCCTGAGAGATTGTGAATTTGTCAGATGTCATTTTATTATCCAAGTTAAGAATTGAGGAAGAGTTGATTTGTTATCGCCTGTACCTAGTACACTTCTCGTGATGGTCAAAGTTGCTTTAATATTATCTTTAGTTTCAATCAGATTTGATTCATAATTTCTTTTGAGGGATCTTGATGTAGTTATACTTGTTTTGGTAATTTGTGTACATATTCAGATTAGCTACAGTATTTTTTGTTCAGTTTTTTATGATGTAATTTACATTTAGTACGCATTGATGTGAGCAAAATTTTTCCCCTAAACGACTACATTATTATTTTATTCCGGGTTTAAATACTATCCCGGTAAGCATATCCCGGTTTTATTGCTCAAGTCCAGGTTTTAATGTAATACTGACAAAAAACTATTTGTTCCAAATCAACGACAAATATGCCTGTGGTCTCAGAATAATAGGTTACGAAACAAATTATGCTTGATCACATGGATAAATCAAGCATATGACAGTGCAAGCAACCGCTTTTCTTTTGTATTGTGGGCCACTAAGAGTTACCTCTGACCTGACCCAGTTTACGCTCGGTTGACTATATACAGACTATACAGACGTCGCGCCAACGTATGCGTCAGTCGGCATGATTTAGAATAAAATCTCACCAGACAGCCACTGTCGGACAGACGTCGGGCCAACGTTCGCTGGAGTTGCCGAAATTTGTCTGATATTTTAGTCAACCAGCCACTGTCAGTCAGACGTCGGACCAACGCTTGCTTGAGTTGCAATTGTTTTTCAGGAATCTCAGTCGAACAGCCATTGTTGGACCGACATTGGGCCAACGTTTGCTTGGATAGCGAATATTCATCTGAATCTCAGTTAACTAGCCACTGTCGGACTTACATCGGGCCAACTCTTGATTCTTCTTTCGGACTGACGTCGGGCCAACTTCAGCATTTGGTCAGAAAGTCGACGTTGGTGATGCCGATGCGGCACCGACGCTGTTCATCTGTTCATACAAAGGTGAAATGTTAAAGTTGACAAGGGGCGTCAATTATATGGAAGTATTTCTGAAAGTCACACGATAAAATGACCTTTATTTGGTTTTATCAATCAGACTTGCACGAGAAATCGATTTCAGGTTTGTATGTTTCATTTTGCCAACATTGGGCCAACATTGGTCCGATGTTTTTTTTTCATATTGTTGGGCCGACGTTGGCCCAATGGGCGCCACTCAGTAGGCTCGATGCAGCGTTGGGCCAACGTTGTTCAGCTGCAATGGTCGAATGGTTGGCCGACAACTGCACACCTATTGGCACAATGTTGGTCCACCTATTGCGCACCATTGGGCCACTGTCGAGCCAAATTCGATTGGTTGGCTAGCCAATGTTGGGCTAACGTTGTGTGATGCATGACATGCCAACATAGATCCACATGTGGCCCACCGCCGGGCCACCTGCAGGCCAACACTGCATGGTTGGCTGTCCAGCGTTGGGCCAGCGTTGTTCGGGTGGACAAAACAAAACACCGTTGGGCCAACAATGGCCACTGTTGGCCCGACAGCTGCACATCTGTTAGCCAAACGTCGGTCCGACAGCTCTGTGCTAGTTTGGTAATATTATACAAGTAAGCTGGAACCGCATTGAATCGAGGGATACGAAGCAACGGGAATGACGGTAATCTAAACATACTCAAACTATCGCCACCAGAAACTCGAAACAAAATCAACGAAAAAGGTGCAACTGTTTGGGCATACAAGTGCACCACAGATATACATGTATAGCTAGTATGTTTTCTTCTTTTGGTCAGGAATGTACAAAATCATAACTTTCTCCGATTATCACTTTAATATTTATTTCCCGGTTTTGATATTTAATTCTGGCTTTTAATATACAATTCCTGGTTTGAAATATTTTATTCCCAGTTTCTTCTTATATATGCAATTCTCAGTTTCAGTTCTTATCAATGAGTAAATCATTCTTTATCAGTGAGTAATCATGATTAAAAAGTTAATTCCTAAACAAGTGGAATGTCCCCAGTAAGCTTCCCTATTATCTCAGATGTTAAAAAATACATCGTTAGATTACATTACATGTTCGATAATTAACTATTGATTCATATCTGAATATGGGGGTTTGATTGCAGTAGTTAATCATTCGAGTCATCAAATTGTTACCACAGCAGTAATCATGCAAACAAATCGTACCAACACTTTAGAGCAAAAAAACAGATCCGTTGCAATACTTAATTTGAAAGTCCATACTCCATATTCATTTTTCTATATTTATCCATTTCTCAGACCAGGATGTCAGTTTGAGACCATTGCTGTTCAACAATGCCCTCAAGTAATAGAGATTTTGGCATACAAGTGGAATGACGTGCCATTGTTTCCTTGCAACACCTCCTTGGAGAAGCACAAGGACCGATTCTGGTGGCAGCCCATACGAGAGTATATAGAACTAGAAGTCCTGAACCCGGTCCATTTTTGAATAACAATGAACATACCAGTTTGAATATCAAATTGCTAGCAACAGGCAGGAAATGCAAATGAAAAAAAAATAAGAAAGGTTACGGGACAATATAAATTCTAGATATTAGACTTTTGTTCCATGACCTTGAAAATGAAGTCATTGGTCAATTCAATGTCACGAGAATATTCAGCATATCATTTCTAGTATGTGCACAATTGATTCCTAAGCTGTGAAGGCGATAATAAATGAGATATTACCCATTTTGTGATCTGACCTTGAAAATGAGGTCACAGGTCAAGTTCAAGGTCATGGGAATATTTAGCATGTATCATTTCCAATATGTTCGTAATTGATTCCTAAGAGGTAAAGTCGACAATAAGCGAGCTATTAGCCATTTTGTTCTCTGATTTTGAAAAGGAGGGCAAAGGTCAATTTCAAGGTCACCAAAATATTCAGCATATATCATTCCCTTTATGTTTACTATGTCTTATTAAGCGGTGAAGTCGATAACAAGCGAAATATTAGCCATTTTGTTCTCTGTGACCTTGAAGATGTGGTCAAAGGTCAAATTCAAGATCACCAGAGTACTCAGCATATATCATTTCCTATATGTTCACTATGGATTCCTAAGCTGTAAAGTCGATAATAAGCGAGATATTAACCATTTTGTGCTTTGACCTTGAAAAAGGTCAAAGGTAAAGTTCAAGGTCATGCGAATATCCAGCATATATCATTTCCTATATGCTCACAATTCATTCCTAGGCTGGAAAGTTTGATAATAAGCGAGATTATAGTCATTGTGTTCTCCGACCTTGAAAATGAGGTAAAAGATCAGATTCGAGGTCACGAGAATATTCAGCGTATATATATCATTTCCTATATGTCCACAATTGATTCCTAATATTTAATCTCAATATTAAGTGATATATTAGCAATAATGCGTCCCATTATAAAGCATAGGAGTATTTAACATGGGAAAGTCCCATTCGGGCCAGAATGGCCTACTTCGAGACTTATGCATCAATTAGAAAAACAAAGTTTCTGAACAGATTTGGAGAAAACGATCGTCAAAGTCCGAAATTGGCCGTTTTACGTCAAAAATGACTGCCATTTTGAAAAACATTCCAATTTAAAAAAAACTGAGAAAAGCTATATCTAGAAATATTATTTTTTAAGCATTTTTGTGCAAATTTTCAGAAAGATTCGTGAGTAAACTTTACAGATAAAAATGTAGACAGACGACGACGGACGTGGTGATACGACGGACATATCACCACAGCAATAGGTTATTGGACATCAATCTGTTCAGGTGTTCAGGTATTTGCAAAAATATCAACTTTGTCTTAAATGTTTCAATTTCACCATTGCAGTAGCCTTCTGGTCATGAGAGGAGTCGTCACACCAATTTTCAAGGAAATTCATTAATATATTGACGAGCTGCATCTGTAAGCCAAATACGATATATGAAAGCTATGGTCGGTAAAATAACTTTTAGCTAATGTTTCTAAATGTTCGTACGCCCCGACCTTCATAAAAAAAATCTGATTTGATTTGATTCCAGTAATCAGCTCTGATAAGGCATGAATGAGGCTAAATCTTCAGCAAACTTAGGCGGTCTTTGCTAATAATACTAGTGATATATATACTCGAGGTCAATATTTTTGTCCACATTACATATATCGACGGCACGAGACCGCTTGTGCTGCACTATGCAGATTCATTAACGTTCAGTGATAAGTGATAAGTCACATAATGCAAATAATGACACAGGGGTGATTGCGTTAACAATGGGGTACCGGCGACTGTGGCTAATTGGTTGGAGTCGTACAGTAAAGACCGACGTATTAGATAAAGCCCTCGTCACGCTCCATTACCTATTGGTATTGGAGACCGAGGGCGAAGCCCGAGGTTTCCAATACCAATAGGTAATGGAGCGTGACGAGGGCTTTGACTAATGTAAAGTCCACCAACCCAAAAAAATAATCCCCACACAATCAATATAGCTCGAGATGTACAAGTTGTAAAGACGTGAGCACAAATGTCTTATATAAGAGAGATGCACAGCAATGGCTGCATTCATTTCACAAACAAATGTTGAAGGGACAACATCGTATTGTTCAAGTGAAATTCGCATTAAATTCACGAGACAAAATACTCCTCCTAACTGTGAAAGCTGATTGCAACCAATCATGGAAATGATTATAACTCGCAGGCATAACTTGGGATAATAACACACGATTTCATGGATATTCCAAAAATTTAAAAGCTTATATATTACGATATAATTATATCTTGCAGGGACATTTCTTGTCTTGTTTTTTTATAATCATACACAATGCGATGGATATTGCGAAATTGGATATTCCTTCACATGAAACCAATAAACGGATATTATCTGGAATTGTCAGACCAGTGTCGCAAGTAGCTTGTGCTGCTCGTTCCTCTATATACAATAAGGCTTAAAAAGGTGCGAGACGGGTTAAATGGCATGTTTACAGTGGACCAGTATTACGGAGTCGTACATGGTACCTGGGCCAAGTAGGCTTTATGGGAGAAGAGTTCAAGCGTGAGCGCCCATATGTCAATTGCAAAATGTCAATTGGCAATACTGCACATACATGCATGTACACATGATTTAATCCCGTTGTGTTACAATCAATGAATCAAGCAAAACTTCTCTCAATATTTCACAGTTGAGCTCAGCTCCAATACTACAAACATATCACTCCAATATTCGCACGTAGCTCTCCATTACCTATTGGTAATGGAGAGAAAGAACAATAGAGTGACGTCACGGGTGGACTTTACTTGCATTTCACGCCCTCATATGGGGAAACCATTCATGCATAGCACAGTCAGTGGTTTGGTCATCCTACTGGTCAACGCTGATCAGCTCCTATGAATATTGATTGATTTTAGCCATGTCTGATTAACTCTTGGACATTGGATTATCCGTACAAGGCTAGTCGGGTCTAACTAAAGAAAGACACAACTATTTGTGACTCTCGATAATGTACCCCATTCGATTTATTTCGCCTCTTTCATCGACATCTGTCAACACAAATTTGTGGAGGAGGGGTGGGGGGGGGGGGGATGGTGGGGGGGGGGGGGTGTGCGGGTGATACGAGAAGTGACAGATCTGTTACTGGAAAACAACAATAACACGCCTCTTTTAGGGGCCAGCCAGTGTTAGGGGGAGGGGGGGGGGGTCAGCCGGTGTTATTGGAATATTTTCATTGGATGGGGGGGGGGGGGCTGTTGGAATCGAGTTATTTTGAGAAAATCTTAAATTAATGATTATATATTTGAAGATAAATCAACATACGTGACATTCATAGACTTTGAGAATGCTTTCGATAAGATAGATAGAACATTGTTGCTGTACAGATTGATATTGTATAATATAGATGGGCCTTTTTATAACGTGATAAAACAACTGTATTCGGATACATTGTCGTGTGTTACAGTGAGTGACTTTTTCACTGAATGATTCAGTGTGTCATGCGGGGTTAGACAGGGTGAGAGTCTCGCCAGCACTATTTAGTATATTTGTTAACGATCTAGCTATTCAAATTAAACGCTCCAGTCATGGTATCCAAATAGCGGGAAATAATGTAAATATTTTGCTGTATGCTGTCGCCCTAATAGCCGAATACTGAGAAACCATTGCAAGAGTTATTAAATGTAAAAGTGGGTTTACAAGTGGAGATTGAAAGTAAATGTGAATAAAACAAATATCGTGCACTTTTCTAATAAAAGGTACAAAATGTACTAACTATAAATTTATGTTTGGTACTCATAAAATAGCTGTTGAACAATCATACAAATATTTAGGGGGCGTGCTGGATTGTCATCTATCATTTGAAAAGTGTGTTGATTTGTTATCAGATTCGGCTGGTAAGGCATTGAGAGGGATTATTTCTAAATTTAACTTTTTGAAGAATCCAGGGTATGTTACTTTTACAAAGTTGTTTGATACTGGAGTGGCACCAATTTTAAATTATGGTTGTGAAATATGGGGTTTTAAATAAATATGGGGTTCTGAATAAGGCAATGAGGTATTTGTTGGGGGTTCATAAATTTGCACCTACCGCTGCAGTACAGGGAGATATGAGATGGCTGTCTATGAAATATAGGAGATACGAACAAATGCTCAGGTTCTGGAATAGACTTGTGAAAATGGATCAAACTAGGATACCCAAGCAAATATTTTTGTATTTATATGGGCTTGGTGGTGCTAGCAATTGGTGTAATGACATATTAAATATATCATCTCTTTTAGGTTTGGAGTCGCGTTATGAAAATCTAGAGATGTTCAATATGAATACTGTTAATGAAAGGTGTATGAATGTAATGTATCAGGAATGGCAGTTGTGTGTCATATCAAAGCCTAAGCTGCTCAACTACATTAAATTTAAAAATAGCTTTGAACCCGAGCCATATGTAATCAGATATGTACCAAAGTATAAAAGATCACTATTCGCTCAATTTCGATGTGGCATTTTACCATTAGCGATTGGAACAGGCAGGTTTAGGAATGGTAAAGATAATGTTTCAGGAAAATTTAGAAAACAGTTGGAGAGAGGATATGTAAAATTTGTAACGGTAATGAAGTTGAGGATGAACAACACTTTTCTTTCTTTTGTCCAGAATATTCAAAACAGAGAGCAACGTTACTTGAATATATGACTAACCACTTACAAGATTCAGATTTTGTTACACTGAGTGATGAGCAGAGAATAATTCTGTGTATGAATGAGCATTGGGAAGCAAGCGTTGAGTATATTTTTAGCGCATGGAATACTCGGAAACTGTGTAACCAGAAACAAAGTAAAACTATATAAAATTTATGCAGATTCATGTGAAGCCTTATGGGCTGGGTACTTGAAATTGTTGTGTATCAGTAAATGTTTAGTATGTTGATGTACGTGTGACTTTAATAAATCCTACCTACCTATATAGTTCATTTGGTGAAACAGCCCATTTAATTCCAGTATATGGACTGATTGAAGAACAATTTCGGAGACTTATTGATGTGAACACACAACTAGCAAATATTAGTATATTAGTATTAGTACATTTCAGAACCCGGATGAAATAAAGCATGTCTCCGAACAGTATATCGAATCACTTTAGAATACTAATCGTGCAATTTGCTGACAAAACTATGACAAAACTTATGCCTCTCCAGATTGAAGATGGCCGTTCTACTAAGCTTATGGCCTTATGTCAAATCCAGATCTTGTTTACAACATTATACAATGTAAATCTATATAATGTTCAGCTTCAGGGGTGTTTTTTTTTTTGCATTGAGCCTACTCATCCAAGGCTCATTCTTGTCCGATAATGCAACTTTTTGCACAAAGTTCCATTTATTCCTTTTCCGATTGATATCTATCACAAAAAAAATAGCATAGATCAATAGTTTATGATCACCAGATGTATAGATTATTTGAATGACCAGTGTGTTTTGGATAATATTTCAGAAAAGAATTTCAGTGATGTCGTGGTGCTGACAGATTAGCATTCGGAGCATTCCGACGTTTATTAACATATTCTCTCTGATCTTTTTCTGTTTAATGTCTGAAGTATATAGAATTTTGTTGAGAAAATATATGATGTAGCTTCCCATGAAAAACACAAATTGAAAAATCATCTCGAATGTCAAGAAAAACTTATGTCTGATGCATCGATCGCACGTGGTTATTTGTAAACAATCTTAAGGAGATGACTATGCTACATAATACATTGATAAGCAACAAACAGGACACACTGAACGCAAACAATAATGCAGAGGAAAATTGGTCTTTCCACATTCGATAATAAATCGTGGGAGGAGAGCACATCAGCCACAAAACGAGAAGTATTCCGCATATATGCGGTTGCTGATAATCAAGCAAGAATAATTGAAGAATATCTTCATCGCGACCTTGAACATATTCCGTGTTGTGGTTGATGTTCTGAATTACGAGTAGGTGGGGTTTGTTCACTTGAGGTGGATTGTTTTCCTTTACGTTGGCCCAGTGATGTGGCCACTGACACTGATGATTTGGTTACGTCGACAACTTAATTTTCCTTCATAAATTATGATCTTTACTGGTATAATGAACATAGCCATACTTTTTTCATTCCTTTTTTCAATTCTCGTATAGTCTCGTACTCAAAATATCAACCCTGAAACCTGATTTCTCAAGATAACCTGATTCGCTATAAAAAGAATATGTTCATGCGTGCTTGTATATGCACTTACAATTATTTCATGTCTGTTTACTTTTGCTTATCGATCTATGAGCTGATAAGAATTATCTATTACCTATTATTGCTTATCAACACGTGAAAACTAGTCATTGCATGCCTGGATGTAGTGTAACAGTGATTACGCTACACACCGGAATACTCATGAACCGATCATCTGTATTGCTACTAGTATCTATGACTTCCGCCTCTTCTTGAGAAATTATTCGATTAACCATTCAAAGACCCTAATTCGAACATATTCATGTTGATTGAATATGAATTTATTATTTATATTTGCAATTTTTTACAGGCCTCATCAGCGTCATGAGACGTTGCGAGAGATCTCGGAAACAAAATTCTGGCGAATAACCACCTAATTTTCGGCGGTTTTGAAATAAATCGGCATGATCAAAACACGGCCTGTGAACTGGGACAACCATCGTAAAACCATTATTTGTCTGGAAAGTCCCAAGCTCTGCTGTCTAAATATCGGAAATGGTATTCGAATGGCCGGCCCCAGCGAACTAATCACCATAATTACATGAATTGATACGCTTGTATGACCTTGAGTATGACATGCCACTTTTAAATATAGTGATATATCTAGATGGACAAAATAAATACTATTCTATATATATTGGTATTTTCATACAATAAAACTGCAAATTTCCCTTTCTCTATCGAAAACTGTATAAATACAGCGGCACAATGGTAAAGGTACCAAGGGAAAAGAAATGTGGATATACACTTTATCTTACTGTACAGGTTTCGCACAATTACACAACAAATGGGTAAGCATTTTATGTTCATTTTTCAATTTTTTATCTGTGTGTTTTCCTAAAAAGATTTAACTGAAATGATTTTTCATTGATAGTAACATACCAGTAAAAATATCAGTAAAACCACTCGAAATTATTGTACAGAAGTTTTGGAATCATTTCTCTTGGTCATTCCTTGTGCTATATTGTAATACTGAAAACAGCTCTATTGTTTTGAACGTCACTCTGAGATTGGTTAAGTTACAATGTCTATAATTCCTATAACCGACAACCACAGAATCATTTTGCTATTGACCAAACCAAGGCAATTACACTTTTCTGTCCTTTGCCTCGGCATCTGTATATATACTAGTACATATGCGCATGTTTGACGAACACCACACAGCTAAACTACAAAATCGAAACTGTGACTCAATCTAGTGACATGTTGAATAGCATTGTGGTCAATAGGAGGATGTAAATGTATTTTTTGTATGGCACCTAAACAATGCTCGTTTTCGCTGACAAATAGATGCATTATTTCGAACCACGCAAGGGTACAAAAGTACGGAGCCTCTGAGAGGACATGGAAGAAATATTTTTAGCACATTGTTATTGCGTTCCCTCGCAATATTATCGCGTTCCCTCGCAATAATATTGCGTTCCCTCGCAATATTATCGCGTTCCCTCGCATTCCGGATCGCGTTCCCTCGCGATCTTATTGCGTTCCCTCGCAATCCGGATCGCGTTCCCTCGCAATCCAGATCGCGTTCCCTCGCGATATTATCGCGTTCCCTCGCGATCTTATTGCGTTCCCTCGCATTCTGGATCGCGTTCCCTCGCATTGTGCTGACGCCAATGACTTCTGAGAAGGTTATTCTACAAGATCGCGAGGGAACGCGATCCGGAATGCGAGGGAACGCGATATTATCGCGAGGGAACGCGATCTGGATTGCGAGGGAACGCAATAAGATCGCGAGGGAACGCGATCCGGATTGCGAGGGAACGCAATAAGATCGCGAGGGAACGCGATCCGGATTGCGAGGGAACGCGATAATATTGCGAGGGAACGCAATATTATTGCGAGGGAACGCAATAACCGTATGTCAAAAAATATTTCTTCCATGTCCTTTCAGCGGCTCCGTACAAAAGAGCATTTTGTATGCAACATATTAACACATGGATCGAGACCGCGTCCAGACAGGAATCAATTTAGTGACATTATTTCACAATCATGAATGTAAATCTGCCTCAACGACGAGTGTGACAGTTTCTATTTGTCACTAGTATATATAGATGTATACATTGGACTGAGAAACGGCTGACCCAATTTCATGATTACAGCCATGTATAATTACACACCATTGTTTTAAACCGCTATGCGGAATGTGGTGCCGTGATCGAGCAAAGTACTGTTCATGGTGGACGTAATCATTTGTTAATCCAAAACGAGCTCAAGGATAGTCCTTGTTATTCGCAATAACGTTACGCAATTTTGTTGGATCCGATGCTATCCATCCATAGTAGAAACCCAAATAGGTATAGATCAACCGTGCATCGCCAAACGAGACATATCAAAGCTTCCATCTGTCATTCATTTCCAACAGAGAACCTCGACCGCCTATCGTCAGTTATCGTCGCTGTTCTCTGCACGTTCATCACCTTAGCAACCGCTACCTCATCGGCGAACCTTGGGGACCAGCCGCCCATTTGTCCAGCGCTTTGCCTGAAGTCACAAACTTCGGATAGAAATAAAACGGACGAACTTTCCAACTGCCTACTCGACGAGGAGAAGGGCATACCCAGAATAATATCACAGTTAGAAGACTTGAGTTTCAGCAGTTTCAGCAAGAGACGGGTAAGTCATCCAATATAGATCACACATAATGTATTTAAAAAAAAGAATTAGATGAAACAAGCATTTATATCTTAAGTTTTTTGAAGTAAACGCTTGACAGATCCGGTATCTTAGTAACTTGGAGTTTCCTATCGTAACATCGGTGGATCTCATTTTTCGTTCCAGTATGTCAGCTAACCAGTCAAGGGTAAACATAGAAATCGATAACCGTTACGTTCATCCTATGAACGAACTGCCATCTCGTGTTTCATATATAACGATTTGTGACACTATACATGTAGTTCTGCCATTTGATCGCTTTTCAGTGTAATTCTCGGAAAATCAAGCCTCTGGTCCGTCAATTGAAAATTGGACTCCCGAAATGTCGACGTTGTAATGCGTCACAATCACATACAGAAGCACCCCAGAATACGGTATGTCGTTATTATTATCAGTAGATATGTAGTTGCTTTTATCAATATATGTCTACTCTTATCATAATAGAATCATGAATATGGTATTCACTAGTTAATAGTAGTGATACCATAGTAATTTACAGATCTGATTAACACAATTGTTAATTCAGTTGCACTCAATTTAGTTATTAATTAGCAGGTTGTTTTGCAAATTTACTTTGACCTTCCATCAAACCTTTGGTAACAAAATTTCCAGAGCAATATTCACTCATAATCATCGTTTTTTACGTACCAGTCTAGAGACAAGATTATCAACAACACAGAGTCCATCATGACCGACATCTACTACAAGTTGTCCAAGGGTTTGGATATTCTTGAACAGACTAATCATGCACAAAACCGAGATTGGGAAAACGACTCGTCGAAACTAAAAGACATTCTCGATAGCCAGCATCACAACTCTGGTTCCATAAAGTCTGTCATCTGCGAAATACAAGCTAAAGGTGGATACTGTTCTGGTGACACGATGCCAAAACCTGATGAAAACCTGGGAGCTAAAATAAAGGATTCTCTAACTGCGTTGTGTCTTCTTGATTCGCTCGTTGAACAAGCTTCAAAAGCACTGAATGCATCTAAAAACTGTCTGGAAAAATCTCAAAACAATTCTTCTTCATGTCTCATGTTGCGGACGAAAGATGACAAAAGTAGGAACAAAGAATGCAACAGAGGAGAGGGGAAAAAGAAAAGACGCAAAAACACAAAACGAAAGAGTACAAAAAGACGTAAGAACAGAAAACAAAGGAATGAAAGACGAAGAAATGACGACAAACAGAGGAGAACGACTCCCAGGCAGAGGCAGGGTAATAGAGCAGCGAGGCAGCATAGACGGATGAGTGTAACTTCGGGATCCAGAGTGTCTTCATCCGGTTCTAAGTCATCTGGGATTTTTTGATGAAATTCGACGTCATCTTGGGGTCGTGTTAGGCAAATTACAGCATATTTGTGATATCATAAACAAGAATGTGATAATTTTTTTATACAATTTATTCTGTCATCTACTGCGTCATGCTTTGTATCCAAGGTTTATTATTATTATTATAAAAGACCATTGATTTACGTCCCCCCCCCCCCCACATTATTAATCAACAACAAAAACCAGGGAATTGAGCTCGAGTAACCGACTCGTTTACTTTGACTCATAATCTGATTCTGATGTAGCATCCAGTGTTTGCAATCTTACCATTCAGAGTAATATTATATGTGTCGAGTTGCAGCTACAAGTACATATATTTACCAGTATTCATCATAATGTACATAAGTGTTCATGTATATCTAGTTCAAACATTCAAACATCAGACGATGTTTTTCATTCATCTTGTTGCGTATGATAGGTCAGGGATTTACTTGAAACTTGTATTTCTAATGTCATTGTATTTCTGGGTTTTATGTTAGTATTATGTGTTCTTTCGATGCGAATTGTATTTAACTGATTTTATCATGTACTATATACAATGATACATTTGCAAGGGAATTTTGTGTATACTAATTGTGTTTTTTATGTGTGCAGAAATAAAAAAAAAACTCTTTCAGATGCGATCTTTTGATTTTATATCAGGCTCCGTGTAGTGTTATCAAGGCAAACAATGTCATAACATTATTGTTATGATTATACGTGTTAAAATATATATTTGTTGATACATCTTATGGGTGATTATTACAGTTGGTAAATTTTCCATACGTGAATTTCCAACGTTGCAAATTTCCAAATAAGCCTTGATACATCTGTCAAAATATATGTCGGGTGTACATACATATATCACCATTCATCCAGCACCTAACGACATGTATTTTTATGCATCAATACGATTTTCAATGCAACGAGATACTCCCTTTTCTAAAGTGTAACAACTTTGAGTGAACTACTTGACTAACTTGAGTAAATGTTTTGCTGGGAATTATTTCAAAAATATTCCGTGTCAGGGAAATTTTCACCACACTCTAAAATTTTGGATTGTGTTCAATAAATGCAAAGCATTTTCATGCCCTGAACAGGCACATGCTTGAAAAAAAAAGGGTGACTCACTTTTGCGTGAATATCACGTTAGAGTGATCCAATTTTTATCGATATGAAAATCGACGTGGAATTTGACGATGATAATCATTCAGTTTCTTATTTATTCACTAACTGTTTGAATCAATATTGAAATTTAGAAGAACCTCTGTTGCCACAGTTTTGATAATTACGTATGAAAAACAATTAATCTATGTGTGTAAGGTCTGGTATTGCCATAATTTACTTTCGTTTTCCGCCTGTCTAGAAAAAAGAGATTCCATGGCATGAATTCATGTAGAATTAGGTGAAATTACTGAATTATTATCATCTAATTATTCCATCATTCGATAATTATTTAAACCAGTGATTCGAAGTTAAAAAGGCATTTGCAAAAATATAATGTCAACGACCATGTAATTATAATTAAACCTATTAAATGGCTGATAATTAGTGTTGTGAATCCTATGGCGGCTACAATCCAGAATTTATTTCCGTTTTCCGCCTCTCCAAACTGAAAGATTCCTGATCGTGCATCATAATTTACAATCGACACGGTTACAATGCATTCTTTATAATCTATTTGGCATTGAATAAATGACTGGAATAACTGCTCTAAAACTGAACGCTATTTTAGATATAAGATATTCATCTTCATGCGGGAAACGGGGGGGGGGGGGGGGGGTCTGTCTACTTATGCTACTGGGATCTCCCCCACTCCGCATGAGCCTTGGATATGCCTACTTTCAAGTTATTAAAAGTGAGATATTACGTCCAAGTTTAACGGTACTTCTAAGAGAGTGCAATGTTTCAGCCTAACTTACGCCTATCATCATTGATAACTATAAAAACAGTACATTCATTGTTTTATTGCCGTCGTTAATTGGAAATTACTATCAGTTGACACATATATCATTTGTCAATATTCCAAGTAATCCAAACAACAACATAAACACAACTATATATAGTATGTCATGACATGCTAGAGTAAATAAATATAGATATATATATAAACAAACAACACAATTTCCCCGCCCCCAATAGTATTCGTTATACCGGTTGGTTGCCGATCGTTTAGCTATCACTGGTGTGGGCACGTAATATGTAATATTTGCTAATTAATGGTTAACAGATATGATCGTCCTGATAGGGTGCTGTCTGATAGCACGTTGATTTATAGCTTATATAAACATTTATCTAGTCGAGGTAAAACTAGTGAACTGATAGGGGGGAAAAGAATGATGAAATTGCACACCAGACAAGGTTCGACAAGATTCAACAAAAACGTGATTCATATATCTAAAATTGTAAGAATGCACCAGAAATACATGGCTGTATTTCCAACTATAAATTAATTAAGAGACTGGCGTAGATTGGTCTATCATTTCCTGTCGAACACAAATACTTATACATATATGATAAATAAAAGAATGATTGAATGAAATATTATCAATTATAGGCCGACATAACATAAGTTTAGTAAATGTAATTATATTTTTGGGGAATTAACATTTGGGGTAGCCTAATTTTACTGTAGGTTGCCTTCTCATCTGGACTTTTGAATCATCTTCAGTGCAAATAAATCGAAGATAATTTCACAATATGATGATATTTTATCGTTGTAAAGTAGGATCCATTTTAGAATAAAATATTGATTCCAACAACGCGAATATGGGATCCGATAACCTAGGTGTCAAACTGATCGAGTAGTTAATTGCCAATATGGAAGTACACATCGGCGCTATATTCTTGAGATATCCCCATCTCCATGGCGATGTCAGGCCATTCTTGTAGTGTCTTAGGATGAGCAGATTAATGGCATCCGCTGATTGAACCAGTTTCGTGCTTCGCTAGCCACAAATTACCAAGTGTCAATCATGGCGTCTACTCGATAAAACGTGGCCTGCGAAGTTTGTAGTGCAACATTTGAATGGGCATTGGGCACACGGTATGTCGAATCGCGCAGAGCATGTGCGTATAATCCGAGGACATGCCCTAACAGGCGTAACGCTAGTCAAATCACATAGGAATAGTTGAAAATGTCAAAGTACAATGTAACACAATAGAACAACGCTATTGACATGTGTTGATCATCACCGATGAGACAAAAAGAGAAAGATTTACGACTTATACGTGGAAATGGATTTACTTTTCACCAGTATATAGAACTTTCAACTACCGGGTTCGTTTATTGGTGAATTTCCTCCTCGGAATACCACACAACTAGATAATAGTTGGTGATATATTATAGTACAAATGATTTGGATTTAGACAGTGTGTCTCAATGTCAGCGTGAAGGAATAACTAGCTATAACAATTTTTGAATCAATCGTCGTCGATTCCTGAGGACAAAAATGACTAAATCGATCAAGATTAGTACCACCCATAACAATGGACAGGCTCCAGGGGTGGCGGACCCTGACAACCTGTCCCGGGGGTCAAGCGACACACCCGCTCTGAAGAAACAAGTGGGAGTCTTCACCGGCGTCTCCCTGATTGTCGGCACCATGATAGGTAAGCAACATCCAATCGTTCATTGGTTCATGCTGTAAGTCTCGAAATTTGCACCGCGGTGCTCAGTGTATCATTGTATCGATACAAATGCTTATAATTCTGGTTCATGATGTAAAACGTCGAATTTCATTTGGAGAAATTCGGAAATTGTGTGCAGCAGTATATCCGTATGCACTCAGATATACCCGTCCTTCTGCATTTGTGACAATACTATTTATTCCCCAGAAAGCTCCTGCTGGAGTTCCAAGAATCTAATTTCTGTTCACATAACTGATGGTGAACTTATCGGCAAATCTATCAGTATACAACATTTAGACTCACGAGATTGTCAAATCATCGTGTAGAATAACTTATGTTCATCATCTCTGAAACCATAATAATTAACCCGATATGTTCACTCATTTGCAATGAACATCTATGACATGTCACTCAGCGTTTTTCTACGACGTTCTTCACTGTGGTGAAACTGGATGCACTAACGATCGTTAGTGCATCCCGCAATGGCGAACCCACTCGCGGTTCGTTTGAATTTTCTTCATTTTCCCGATAATTACGATTGTGATCGATACACACATGCATCTGCTGATTCTTATGCGCACGAAACAACCGTTCGTTGCAAATACATGGCGATTTATGTTGGTTTGAGCATGAACAACTCGTCTGAAAAAAAGCCGAAAGATTCCCTAACGATTGTTTTTGTAAAATCGAAGATTCCCTAACGAACATGTGAAGATTCCCTAACGACCTTTTCTTCATTAATTCAAATCTACGTTATTTAAATGTTAAACGTGAAATAAAGTACCAATTGGCATGCATTGATGTGTACGGATGATCTCCTAGTACAGATTTCCTATTTTTTAAGGTGACATTCGCTAATTTATGTCGCATAAATAACGAATTCACAATGGTGTAGGATATGGACCTATTACAGTATACACGTATTAGGCCTATATCGTTAGGGAATCTCACCTTTGTCGTTGGTGAATCTTATCGCTAATTCTTTTCCTCAACATATCTAAACAAAGAAGCGTGATCTGCTTGGAATAACTATGCATGTCTTTGATCAATACACTAAGCCACCTTCAGAGTGTCCATTCATCACAAATGGACCTGTCATTTGATAGAATACGGTTAAAAACCGAATTGATCGTGTTTACTCTCGGCCATTGCGGGATGCACTAACGATCGTTAGTGCATCCAGTATCACCACAGTGGTTCTTTGGAGGTTCTGAACTGAGAACTAAAGCTAAACCACTGATATATTAGTAACTCAGGATATTCAATCCGTTAGGACATGATGAAAACTAAGACTGTAATCGGATATGGAAATAAACTCACTTGTGTGGTCCTTGCATCCTGGCCCAGGTTCTGGTATTTTCGTATCGCCGTCTGGACTTGCTCTGGGTTCAGGATCTGTGGGACTCAGTCTGATTCTCTGGGCAGTTTGTGGCCTCATCTCGATGATCGGTACGTCTTATTGGGGATGAAACGATGGATAAAGACAAATCAGAGAAAGCGACATTCACAAATAGAAGATACCGAATATTAGTTAAAGAACTGTTTGAAAAGAACCGTAAAATTAAACTGGTTGTGGATAAATCTGAAAGTTCGAAGTTGTTTGTTGTCCTTCCTTTTATACCATGTTTACACTTAAAACTCAGAAAACAAGGCTTATTGAAGGACACATACCCCTTTCCGATATTCCGTTATTTCACCAGGAGCCCTCTGCCTGGCTGAACTGGGCACCTTGATCCCGGAATCGGGCGGGGAATACGCCTATCTAAAGGCCGCCTTCGGACGAGTCCCGGCCTATCTCTTCTCTTGGGTCTCGATGATACTGCTCAAGGTGCTAGACTGGGCAGTGCAAAGCAAATCGTGTAGTGATTGGTACTCCTATAGCACTATTCCATTTTGTATAAATTTCAATGCATTTACTCACATTATAAGCAAGTAGGCCCCCCAGGCTCGACATATGTGTTAGGTTTTCAGCAACGTTGTTATACCGTATCCAAAAAAATAATAACCTATATATCGGCAAACAGCATATATATCCTACATGTAAAGTACATGTACTTTTGAATTTCCAATCAAATTATGACATCTTATTCCCATACGTCTAGCCGGCCTCATGTTGCATTATTGCCCTGACATGTGCCGAATACGTGATGGTTCCGGCATTTAGTGACGGCTGCGGAAAACCCCCGGATGTACACATCAAAATGGTGGCCGCAGTTGTAATTTGTGAGTGTCACGTGTATGCAAATTATGTCACGTGATGTAGGAACATCGATAACACTTACGTCTATTGTTACAAAATTGGCAGAGGGTATGATTCTAAGAATTTGATGATTAATTTGTACTTACAATCATCTCTTCATTCCATAATGAAATGATCATAACCATTGTTTCTGCTCAACTTCGATTATCCTTGGTCGATTCTCGGAAAACATCAATTTCGGAGTAACGACTGATAACTCACGTGAAAGTATATACCGGTAGACCTACTCAGGGAATTAATATCAGCACATTATGTCATATAAACCATCGTATTATACAATGGTATTGTATAATTATTGTGTTTCATATTGTGATCATACTTTCTATTTCTAGTGCTCTTAGCCGCAGCGAATGGTTTGAGTGTGAAGTTAGCCAGCAGGATACAAGTTTTATTCACCGTTGCAAAAATATTGGCTCTCGTTGTCATAGTGATTGGAGGGGTCGTGAACCTTGCCCAAGGTGGAAACACAAAATAATATATAATAGATTAGGTTAAGTTAAATATTTCTCTTCAATCTGGTAATAACATTTCTGTGAAGTCAACCAAATGTATTCATTCAAATGTACAATTGTTCTGCAAGGATTGTTTGAATCCCGTTAAATAAAAGTGTCCAGTAATGGCGAAACTAAAAAAAAACGACGCTCGTTTAATATTCATTTAATTATTGGATTTGCGATCATCGAACGTAAAATTGGTCAAATCTTGAGAAATGAATTTCATAATATCCAGGTAGAACAAATCATATCGCCAATGGGTTCGAAGGCACCAAGAACAACATAGGACCAATTGCTATCGCGATTTACAACGGCATGTGGGCATACGATGGCTGGTGAGGGATGAAGATGTGGTTTTATGTGAAAACATAGTGAAGTTATTTACAAACAAAATAGCTAAATGTTTTAAATTGGAATACAACAGTAATAAAAGTAATGAAGCAATCGTACAATAAACCATGTTTAAGAAGGGAACAGTTTTGCGAATTCCCAGTATATTTTATTTTGTACTTTCAGGAACAATTTAAATTATGTTACGGAAGAATTAATCGATCCACACAGGTAAGTTACAAAGAATGTATATCAATTCACACAACGCCTTAACATTCAATCAGGTGATAACAGTACTATCTAGTTGGAAATTTAACGGGGGTAGAAAATGAATATGGCTGGACATAATTATCCATACCTGCACTATTATGGTAATATTTTACTCTTTTTTTCCCAGGAATTTACCGCGCTGTATCTGGATAGCCATACCCCTTTGCACCGCCCTGTATCTCCTCGTGAACCTGTCCTACTTCAGTGTGATGTCCGTTCAAGAACTCGTATCTTCTCCCGCCGTGGCTGTGGTGAGTTTAATCATAGATCTGAACGATTGATTGAATGGAAAATTATACAAGTTGATCGTCAGAACAGATTTGAGTTTTGAACATACTATTAGGCTCTGACGGATTTTGTATTAAGGTAGATTTTCCTACTCAAAACTGTCAATGAATTTTCATAACGCAATGTCTTAACTATGCAACCTATTTTGTGTGAATTTTCATTCTACTCATTGGCGTGGTATTGTATTGGAACAACTGACTAACTCATATGTAATGACACATAGGATTATTAGATGTATTTTATAATGTTACAAACAAAACAGACTTGGGTGGAGCATACTATGCCAGTCGTCAGGTTGGCTGTTCCACTAATTGTGGCGATGTCAACATTCGGCGCTTTAAATGGCAACTTGTTCGGAACTGGACGGTATCGAAAAACAATCATTAATTGAGCACAAATCGGAATATATGAAAATTCGCGTTTGCATGGCTAATGGTTGCTATATGCTCTTAGAAAACGGTGGTTTTCTGATATGTTTACTTATTAATTTGCCGTGAGCGCAATGAA
The DNA here is from genome assembly GCA_949152475.1 of Terebella lapidaria. Lineage (NCBI taxonomy): Eukaryota > Metazoa > Annelida > Polychaeta > Terebellida > Terebellidae > Terebella > Terebella lapidaria. Next base: position 32,312,207 of record OX424564.1, on the reverse strand, counting down.
ATGCTCACTGATACTTGTGCATGCATGCACTGCACCACGTAACTAAACCGATTCGATTCAATCACATGATGTCAACTGTACGCTGCGCATGATAGGAATGATCAACAACAAATCACTTTGTTTTTAACTTTTGTAAGTTTAATACAAGGCTTTACTCTTCTGGTTGTCGACGATGTATTTTTTGTTGAAAAAGCGAAATTGGATGCTGAATCATACTGCTGGAGTTTCTTTTTTGCTTCGTATACTCCATCCTTAAATTACTCGTCTATGAATGGATAAAACAGGTTGAATTGGGAAAAAATGAACAAACAACTTTACACGACAACAACTTCGTTGAAAATTTTTTTTAGAGAAATATATCACAAGGTGCTAACTAATCGAATATGACCCGTTGCACCCACGTGGGAACACGTACTAGACATTCGCGGAGCGCGTCTGGGGTCTACAATACGGCTGGTTGGAGCAGCTTTTAGTTGCCATGTCAACGTTTGGGGCCGTCAACGGTGAACTGTTTAGTGCTTCTAGGTGACAATTACTTACTAAAAGTTGGTGTGACCGTTGTTTGGAGCAATCTGAGTATTTTTAGACTATTTTATCAGTGACATTTTTTGTTGACCATTTCTGTTTTTTGTTTTTGTTTTAGGCTACCGGTCCGTTGGTCCGATAACTTATTGGCATGTCGTCGCCGTCCGTCCACATTTTTATCTTTGAAATTCACGATGATTTTTGTCTAAAAAGAATTCAAGAGGTATGCATTTTTTATTATTTTATTTTCGCATTTATTTCAAAACGACCACCGTTTTCAGTGAAAAATGGTCAAATTTAGACTTTGATAGTCGTTTTCAATCTAAATTGAATTTGAGAGGTCAAAACAGCATTTTGTTGCTCAACTCTGTACATTTTCCGGTAACCATTCTCTATGACTCATTTTATTATCATGTATAGTATATATGTGTTGTGATATTACCAATTTATCAACATATTGTACTGTAACGCATGATTTGCAATATTTGATATACTTGTATGTGTCATATATGTTGTGATCTTCATCATTATGTTTGTATCCACTCATAGTAACTACACTAATTGCATGTGATAATGCATTTGTTGACGAATCTTCACATGTATATGGCTTAAAAAAATTCTCTACATGTTTTATAATTGTATTAGTCACTTTGTTTTTTATTCTTTTCTTTTTATTAATGTCTGCATGATTGTATCAAGCAAAACAAGTATTTCGGTATTTCTCCTTTTCATCATTCTCATACAGACTCTGCATGTTTGTATATATATGTATGTATTTGTTGGTGATAAAATAAATGATTTTGAATCGAATTGAATCTATTCGAGTTCAACAGGTTGATTACCATCTTTGTATCCAATCACCTCAGGTTGACGTATGTCGCGGCGCGTGATGGTCACATGATGAAAGTATTCTCCTTCGTTCACATCAAACACTACACGCCTCTGCCCTCTTTGGTTTTCACTGTGAGTTTTTCACGTGCTCAACACATTTTTCTCAGTAGATGCACTATAATATTTCGGATGTTTCACAGTGTAATATAGTCAAAAGCGCTGTGGTTTAGTGATATAAACGTGATATATTATACAGTTATTGTATCAGACAACGTTAGTGCCATGCGTGAAATGTATTGGAGGTAGATATTAAGTCTATGTTTCCCATCGATTGGAATTGAAAATATAATCTTGTCGATTTTCGCACCTATCCCCCCCTTTTCAGTGTATTCTGTCTCTGCTATTCCTGGTACCGGGGGATATTGGCAGTCTTATCGATCTGTTCAGCTTCGCGGTCTGGCTGTTCTACGGGCTGACGATGTTGTCGCTAGTAGTGTTGAGATTCACAAGAAAGGACCAACATAGACCTTACAAGGTAATCACCATATGAAATTCTTACCTAGCAGATTACTTATCACAGAAATAAGCTGCAGTGTTCATAATTATATTTTCATTTGTCATTATTTTATGTCATTGAATTATATTTCGTATTTAAGAATTTTCTTCTACCTGTTTCAGAATGGTATGTGTTTTAAGCCTATGTGTTTCAGAATGCTATGTATTCTGAACAACTACGCCTAAGTCTGCTCCATATCATGTGGGAGATTATATTTGATGCCATGATTATATTCCACAGGTACCGCTTATATTCCCAGTGGTAGTTCTGCTGGTCTCTTTATTCCTGGTCACGGCACCAATTGTAGACAACCCACAAATGGAGTTCCTCTACGCGGCATTGTTCATAGTTGGAGGTCTTTTGTTTTATGTTCCGTTTGTGCACTATAAGTTGACAGCGCCATTTGTAGGTAAGGATGCTGTTTCAATTACATTAAAGATCCCAGTTATTACTGAAATCTGAACGTGACAATATACATGTTTTATTTTTCTGTACGATCACTGTAGTTTCCATTAGTTCAAAGAATTTCTACATCAAGATAGCCCACTCAGGCCGAAACGGAAGCGAACAACCCCCCTGGCGGTCAGACTGAGGAATTACTTCATTTGCGTTTTTATGAATGAATATCTGTTGCCAAAACGCCATTTTATCAATGAAAACCGCCGTCACCTTTGGAAATACGTCAGTCTCACATTCAGTCTCACCGCCAGGATCGACACTGTATAAATGTCCGCTTTCGTTTTGGCCCGAGTGGACCATCTTGGTATAGAAAATCTTTGATCAGTTTTCCATTTCCCTTTGCAGATTACATTACGATGTACATGCAGTTGTTGATGCAGGTGACCGCACCTCCAGAAGAGCCAGTGACTTGATGAATCGGGATACACAGTTACTCAAAACATAAACACGATGTTGAATTGGGAAGAATGCAAATTTTCGACTTAAATTATTTCACGAGCAGCTGGGATAGAAAAATCCCAATAGTTCCATGTTAGCTATCCTTCACGCCGGCAGGTGGCGTGCTTTGCGTCAGTAGTTGTACAAACAGCGTCAAGTATTCTGATGATAAATGAAATAAACATTTACTTTGTTTTTCTTTGAAAAGGAATATATGTAACATATATTTCCCCACTGTTCCACCAATGACGGGCAATAAAATTTACATGAAATGTACAACATTGACTTGTTATGGTGAAAATGATCACTGGTTTATATACAAAATTTCTTTGGCCAATAACATTCGCTTTTCAACATCTGTCTCAAAAATAAAAATAAAAACCCTCAATAACATAGCACCAAGGGTGTTGTAGCTTACGGGCAGACTTGGATCAGACATGCTCTTCGGTTTTAAAATTGAAGGTCACCAACAGATCCACCATATAAGATTCTTTATATGCCCGTAAAACAACTTTTTACCCGTATTCATTGTCTGCGAGGCCAATTTACATAGTTCATGTCCAATGTGACGTTGAGATTTACCATTCAATATCATCTAAGGTAAAGTTCAAGGCCACCAAAACATCCCGAATATATAACTTTCTATATGCTCACAACACAAACCAAAACCCTATCTACCTGTATTTTCTCTGCAAAGGCCAATCTACATAGTTCAGGCCAAACGTGACTTTGGTTTTTACCACTCAAGGTCATCCGAGGTAAATTTCAAGATCACCAAATGATCCACCATATTATATGACTTCCTATATGCTCACAATCCATCCTCAGCAATATCTACGAGTGTTGTCTCTGCAGAGTACAATTTAAAGTCATAGTAGCAAGGTACCATTATATGGTTTTATTCCTGTTCAGATAAAGGCATTGTGGACATTTGGTGATAAAAAAGATGTTCGCGTTAATTGGTAATTAATAACAGCGACATATAATCGAGTATATTGAGCCAGTATTGCAATCGCCTTCCTAGCCGATGAAAAAAAATAGCTTCGGCAGTTTCCGTAATCGTGACGTCAGTTGAGGCAAAATGTGCTTTGATGGCTGGCCAAAAACGTATAACACGTAATTTGGGCGGTCAGCTCAAAGATAGAAAACCACTCCAAAATGCATGAGATTAAAAAAAAACACATGAAAACCAACAAATACTGGACATCTTGCAGTTCAACAAACTCCCTTCTGGGAGAATGAATAGTACTGATTCTAAATATCAAGACAAGAAATGCCGTATTCCAACCATCTCACCCCTTCACTCGAAATGTCAAACATACACAACGAGAATGAATATGCGACATGCAGTTTACCTTGCTGGCTACATGTACTTTCAGTACTGCCTCAAATGACGTCACAAACCACGTGACCCATACTAAAATCGTGATCAAAATCTTCGGCAATTTACGGAAGGAGTGCCTATTTAATTCAATATCTCGAAACCCATTGATTGTATTTGTAAAATTCGTTCGAATTTACAGATAACTATTCATAATGGACTAAATGAAAAGCACTTTTATCGGCATGCTACTAGGTCTTTAAATGTTTCAGGTCAAATGTTTGAGGTTTATCACTCAAGGTCATCCGAGGTAAATTTTCCTCACAATAAAAACCTCAGCAAGTTCAGGGCCAAGTTCAAGGTCACCAATAGATCCATCATAGTGCTCATAATACATTCCTAAGCTATATCTACAAGTATCCAATTTATGCACAAGCCAATTAACACATTTCAGGTTAGGAATGACCTTGAGGCTTACCAATTCAGGTCATTCTACATCAATTTCGCGGTGAATGACTTCCTATATGCTCATAATACAAACATAAGCTCTATTCACAAGTGTTCTATCCCGCAAGGCCAACAAGTGTATTTCGGCCCATTTTGTGCTTTCGGGTCTACATTTTGGCTCATATAAGCGAATCGAGGTCCACCATATTTTTACACGTTGCAAATGATTCAATAAAAATCCAAAATAAACGCCCAAGGTATTATATGTTGTGGTAAACTCTTAGAAAAATACATCAGTCAAAAAAAGTATTTCTTTCAGATGGACGGACGAAAAACCACGACAATAGCTTGTAGGCCCATATGGGCCGGGAAGCTAAAAACTACTTCCAATGAAATTGAAACTTACTAATTCCGGGGATTTCCAGCTTGAAGTGCACGAACGGCACATATAAAACCATGCCACTGGCGATGAATGTAGCAGCGTAGAAAAATTCAATTTGAGGATTGTCTATGATAGGAGCCAGCATCAGAAACATCGAGACCAGGAGAACAAACACGGGGAAAACCAGGGGCACCTGTGGATGACAAGATAAACAATATACACTGTATATAAATATATGTTTGCATGCAATAACAAATACATGTGCACTATGTGTACAATTGTGGTTAGGACCAAAATGTAAGGAAGATGAGCAATATTCTATCTAACAGTGGTAAAAAAAAATAGACAGTAGACATTTTTGAAATCGGCACTGTTCAGTAGAATGGAACCGTGCAAAAAAATTCAGAATACGTGGCTTCATAACTCCAAAATTAGATTTCAGCCGCGTTTTCGTGGGGGGGGGGGGGGAGGGTATATCGTGTCTCAACTGCTGCGTCCACTAGTAGTGATAAGGGGTAATCACTACTACTGCATCCATCACGATATACCCCAAAATGTTCTATATCACATAACCCACCTTATATGGCCTGTGTTGATGGGGTCTGGTTTTCCGTAGGACCAGTAGTGAGGCCATGGTCGCACCATAGAACATCCATGCGGCAAAGTTGAAAACCTCGATCAGACTTCCAATATCTCCAGGGATTAGGAGCAATATAGAAAATACGCACTGCCCAAAGAGGAAAACTATGTGTAAATAGCGTATGGGAGTGTTTGTGTTTTCATAATGTCAAATAAATTATGTATTTGTTGGGTTCCATTGGTCTTCTGACATTATTCTTCATAGTAGTATAATTGTTTTTAATTGATATCGCGGATATAATCTATATAATTTAATTCACGTCATCAAAATATAAACACAAAGCTCACATTTAGTGCCATTGGGACCAGCGGTGTGTGTCGTTTGTTGTGGATATATGAGAAAATCCCCATCATGTGCCCATCTCGGGCTGATACGTGTATCACTCTGAGGGATTTATACCGGAAATAAATAAACTTCACTTGGTAGATCGGGATGTAATCAACTGAAATCGATAATTTATTTACCTGTCGTTTTCAGAACAGTAATACAAGAACAAAATGAATCCGTGATTTTATGAACACATCTCCTATTTAGACGCCGTCGTAGATTTTGAAGACGCAAAGAACATTAATTATTTCTCGACAGCAGTCTGTCAGTTCAGACAGAATATTCACAATACATCACCTTCCACTGCCAAATAAAGAACCATTCAAGCAGCCGAAAGTTGACAAAGCCACGAAAACGGGCATAGCCAGCCGCAAAACAGGAAAGGTTCTTTCTGCCCATGTCTGTAGGGTAGGCATAACATACGCGATGAGTGCGACTTGCGAGAACGAATTACCCTGGTACTAAAGTCAAATTCATCTGTCAATGGAACACGATTTTTGGCCATAGTTTTGTTCTGAATAATCGGATCAACTTGAAATTTGGTGCGTCTTAATTGGGTGTCATGCCGCAATTTTTCCACAAATTTCAGAATTCTATCTGACAAAAATGAAAAAGTTTTTCACTGACAGATGACGTTGACTTTGAAATACACTACGTGACTGCATATGAGGCAATATGTTATAGCCTCCATGATAAAATGAATGAAATATAAAATAGCCAATAGAACAAATCCAATTGCAACTTGGATGTTCTTTTATCGCCATCAATTTTGCCCCAATTTTTATAAAGAAGGAGAAGTGTATGCTTACAACGGCCACTGCAGACGAGGAAACTAAATCCGGAACAGACATTACACTGAAGTACGATATGTTGACGAGAATGTACAATATCGTCACCAGAGGTATAGCAATCATGATACAGCGAGGTAAGTTCCTGTAGAAAAATTAGAAAATATAGGGGCATAGTTTTTACATAATATATGAGACAATGACATTGGAAAGTAATTGATATGTCCAGTTATATTGTTACATATCTAACTCACTTTTCGGGATTTATCAATTCTTCAGTGGCATAATTCAAGTTGGTCCTGGAAGGATAAAGTACTTTCATCGTTTCATTATTTTCATGAAAGGTAAACTTGAATGTCTTCACCTACAGAAACTTCTCTTATCCAAGGAAAATGACCGTTTCCATCTTGGCCCCATTGAAAATGGTTGTGTTTCAATAACGGTTACCGTATTGTTCCGGTTGCACATTGTTCGTTCTCTTAATGTGTGTTTGTTCATTCTACGGTCCGTTTCAAAACATAACATTCTACATTGTCAGTGATCACTGTAATCCCCGTCTTTGTTTACATCTTTTGTCGCTTTTGTTTTGGAAACGCTCATGTGCGGGAAAGAATAAACATCAGAGCATTTACCATAGCACTTACCAACCATCATAAGCCCACATTCCATTATAAATAGCTAGAGCCAATGGTCCTGCACTGCCTCGTGTGCCTTCGAATGAATTACTCAAATATTTTGTTTCGCCTGAAATTGGTGTTCATATGAAATGATAAAGCATATATTGTGAAACATATTGTAATTGTATATATTTAAATTCAGTAACACCTGGATTAACTGTTATCCGACTAACCAAAATTTTGATGGATCTATCCAATGTTTTTTTTTCTCATTTGACTAAAGGAATAAAGTGCAAATACGTACCCTGTGCCATTTTGACCACACCGCCTACGATGATAAGTCCAAGTGCCAGACATTTAGCGACAGTAAACACGACCTGAACTCTGGTGGCGAGTTTTATACTCAAACTGTTCACTGCACTCAAAGTAACTGGAATAACAATTAGTTTTGACAGATTCTCAGCGATGATGGAGGGGAAGCTGATAAATGTACCTTGATGTGATTCAAGACGCTATAGAAGTTTTGGCAATGCAATTATACAAGTACAAACAAACCACACAAACCAGGACTCCATTCTGAATATAAGCGGGAAATCTTGAGGAAATGAACAAATCTAATCCCGTGAACAAATCTAATCCGATTCATGAAGGTCAAATTCAAGGTCACAACTAAAGTCGCAATACATGACTCGAAGTACGAAGTACAATACTCGAAGTACGTGAATAATTTATTCTATACAATCCCCATTATCAACGACAAGATGGTCAGAATGGACAGAAAAACAAAAATGTGCACAATAGATAGCGGACAATAGACACAACGCAATGCCAGTAGGTTTCGAACCATTTTTAAAAGCAAGTGTATTTTTGTCATACAAGTAATTCATAAAGTACATTTTGTATGACCATAACACGATAACACACGCACCAATGATTGCTACAGCCAACAATTTCCTAGTCAACACTGGTGGCTCCCCGCAATCATCGTTGAAGGCCGGTGAGAGGACATACTTGGCACAAGTGAGGGCGATGATACAACAGGCAGAGGGCTTCAACAGAAGGATAGACACCCAGGAGTAGAGATAGGCCGGGATCCGTCCGAAGGCGGCCTTCAGGTAGGCGTACTCCCCGCCCGACTCCGTGATCAAGGTACCCAGCTCAGCCATGCATAATGCTCCTAAAACAGCACATTTAGGAGCATAACATAACATAACAACATAACATAGCGAAATATGATTCCCAGACAACTTTAATAGAACTTGATCATTTGATCAGCCGAGCTGCGACGGGGGAGCTTTGGGTCGTGGAACGGATATTTGAGAATTAGTTTGCAAACCGATCATCATATTCGTAACGGGGTCCACCCTACATTCCTATACTCCACTGTCCCGACACCCCATTGTTCCGACACAACAATGTTTCAATTCAGTAAGATGATAGTTAGATCTGACACAACAGTGTTTTAATACAGTTAGAGGACAGTGGGGTTTCGGAACATTGGGGTGTCAGAACAATGTGATTTTCCCTTTGTAACTGTCGCTTCGCCTGATCTGTCTTCTTCTCCTTCCTTCATCACCAAAATACGTACCGAGCATTGAGATGAGGCCACAAACAGCCCAAAGAATCAAACTAAGTCCCACAGACCCTGAACCCAGAGCAAGTCCAGATGGCGACACGAAAATACCAGAACCTGAGATTGATATAAGAAATATATTTTGTTATTGTTTGAGAGTCGTCATCAGCGTGTTCATCAATCTAAGTAGAATCGTTGAGAATCTCTCAAGGGATGTCCATCCATATTCATGTTGATATTTTACCTAATTTTGTGGCCGTTATCACATCAGGTTCCGCCTTACCTATGATGGTTCCCACAATGAACGACACGCCACTGAAGGCTCCAACGGTCCTCTTCAGCCCAGGTTCATCATCGTCAACCAACTTAGACTGGTCAGACGGTTTGACCACTGCCACGACACGAATGAACACATAAGAGCTCAACATTCAGCATCCTTTAAGCATCTATTCCCGAACACTGAACAGCCATCCTTCCTTAGTTTTACTATTTGGTTTGCTCTACGATATTGCAGAGTGGTTTTTCAAGAACAGATTAAAAATTAGTTGTCAGTTGAGTCGGTATATTAGACACATACCTGTATTGACGTGAGCTGTGCTGTTTTCTTCAACTTTTGCCATTATCTACGTATGTATATAGCTCCAAAGAATTAAAAAAAAATAATTGCATTTCACCGGTACCTCGAAGTATTATTTAGTTATGAAACTGTATGTGGCAATTGATACATTGAAAAATCGGTCGCTGCACTCACCATGTAATTCGCAGTGATAAACTACCACGGAGTTTTCGAGGTGGGCTTTCGCTGTGAATAACTCGGTGTACATTGTTCACAAATCAGCACATGCAATTTGTCAAGCCATGAACTGGAATCGTGTTACGAATGAGTATGTTTCAATCTTTAGTTCAACACGTACCATCCCCAGGTGCTGTGACTGAAACTTGACCACTAATATATGCATCGCGCCGCGTGATTATAGTTTACCTAATGACATGGGGTTAAATAAAACGATACAAAATGTGTGAGCAGTTTTTGTTGCTTATGTGCACAACATGTAATTTGTTGTACAGTAGGCCTTTTATTGCTGTTCTATTGTATCGCTGTACTAATGTATGTCTCTAGGCTCCAGCATTTTTTTGCATCTCACCAATTTGTTCCCTTCTACGAAAATGTCAAAAACTCAGCAAACGAGTCTCATCCAGAGAAAACGCAGAATACTTGCAGGAGCCAATGTTTCACATCATAGCAATAATTTTTTTAGACCTAATAGACTTTTTTCGTGTCGGGGTTATTTCGAGGGTGTTTCGGGGGTACTTCGGGGTGAAGTACCGCGGTCAAGTGAGTAGGGGTTTTTGCGCATTGAAGAGTGGCGAATATAACTCAGATTCATTAATCAGCGCCTGTTAGGCCACACAAAATAGAACCGAACTCTAGCAGAGGTATGCTATACTGAATTTTCTTTTATCTCTAAGCAGGATTAAAAGGGTGTCAGACGGATTAAATGAGTTGTTTCCCGTTGTCGCGCAGTGTTCATGGGAAGCATACTAAAGTCGGCCCAAATACCGTACGTTATTCCTTAATACTACTCGTCCAATGAAAACATACCATTTAATCCGTCTCGCACCTTTTCAATCCTTATTGAATATAGAGGAAGGCGCAGGATTTGATACTTGGGCGCATGTAGCGCAGCTTACTTTTTCTTCTAAATTCAATGAAAATTAAAAATGTGCCAGATTGATTAAATATGGTATACATCAAATGGGTGAGTAGTATTAACAGATTGGGCCCTACAGGCTTAGACAACCCTGAACATATCACCTTTTGTAAATTTTATTGCTAAAATATGATATATTTCACCTAAGGTATCTGTTATTTGCTCTTTCAGTCACTCTCATCTTTGTATGCACAAATAACATCAGACATTCAGAAATCGTGCAACACCAGAATACTTTATTAATATTGGGCGAAACACGCTAAATTAATTTGCAGGGGAAAAATAATGGAGTGCGAAAATTAACATGACAATGGTGAAATATGGTTGGTGATTGTATATTGGTCAACATCAGTTCCATTGCAACCAGTTACTTTCATGTGTTTCACCAATGTAACACGAGTTGGTGACATATGTTGGTATAATTTGTCGATTTCACCAGAATAAACCTTCTGGTGTGATTTTGAGATACTTGTCTATAAAGTAAAGACAGGGGATTCACTATTATAGACCGCCCGTAATAAACACATTTCTTACGACATTTCTATTTTCATGATTGTATGACTCTCGTGTTTCTCAGTCTTAGACTTTCGGATCCATTGTATAGCTGGGTTCTGTTATAATGGGTGAATTGTAACAAAATGCCACAGGCATCCTCCTTAGGTAATATCGTCAGTGTTTGGCTAGTAAGCAATCGGCCAGTTTCATGATTTGTGTGTGAAAAGTGTAACCTGGAGCAAAATCAATGACACTGCGGTCATTAAAGTTATGTGTCTGTGGTTTTAACAGGGCTATCATTAGGCCTATAGGTTTATCACTCATCGAATTTGACCGTTCATGACACTGATTTTGTAAGTATCATTCATGAATCACTCCTAAAATATGGATTTGTCTATATCGATATCCATTCGTCAGTAGGCCTATACATATGTAACGTGAGACCAAAGAAATCGGTGATCCCCAAAAGTCCCCCCGCCCCTAAAACCCCTAAAAAAGGATCAAAAACACGCTGACCGGCGCTTTTTAATTCGAATGACATTTACTGCTCTGATATACAACATTTATCGTAGGAATAGCATATAGCTGTCTGTACTTCCAATGAAACATTATGTGAGTATAAAACAGACTACTCCTCCCAACGTGTATAGAACATGATTCGTTTCATATATAAATATAAACATGCTTTCGCATATCAAATTCTTCTAATTTGAATCCGAATTATAACAAACGACTCAAATCTCGACGGTGACACACTACACGTTCTTGCCAAAAACATGTGTGAGGTGAACACTGGACCATTGAGCTACTGAGACCCGATGAAACAAAAATCCTTGCATAAGTCACACACGGAGATTGTAATACAATGAACAGTAATAGTGGTAAATTAGTTAGACACTATAAACTGGTTTATAATTTTGTTTGGCCTCAATCTCTGTGGAGTGTCGACTGGAAATCGCTCTTGTGGGATTAGTTTGCTTTAAGCTGCACGCATCACTGAATAAACCCCTGGGTGACGAGAAGAGGGGATTATTGCGGTACTTCAACCCGAAACACCCTCGAAATAACCCCGACACGAAAAAAGTCTAATATGTTCATGTTCTGGCACTATCCGAACTATCTAACAAGTCTAAATTAATTGGCTGAACAAATTGGATAATTTGGTCCACAAATTGGCTAATTGAGCTAAAACCACGAATTCTATACAGTAAAATTATGTGACTCTCCAGTGGAGTAGCTGGCTGGTTTACACGATCAAACTACTTCAAACTTTCCACTTCAAACTGTTTCAAACTCCTAAAAGTGAGTTTGATGTAGTTTGATGGTGGGTGTTTACACGATCAAACTCGTCACGTCAAACTACTCCAAACTACATCAAACTCTTTCAAACTCCGGTTTACACGGTCAAATTTCTTACTTCAAACTCCTTCAAACTACTTCAAACTCCTTCAAACTTCATCAATATTTTCATTGAACGTTGATTCCTGATGCTCCTGTGTTGAAAGTTGCATTAAAATTGATTCGATGGGCTGTGTTAGATACTTCGATATGATTCAAATTGAAATTCATGCTTTTCCATAATTGGATATGGACACTAGCTTGAATAGTTTGACTGAGTTTGATCAAACTTTGTGGTGGAGTTTGAAGTATTTTGAAGTAGTTTGATGTAGTTTGAAGTCTCGGTTTACACGATCAAACTTGGCGTCAAACTCCAAAGTTTGAAGTAGTTCGAAGTAAAAGTTTGAAGTAGTTTGATCGTGTAAACCGTACCTTAACACTGAGCTTCCGTGGTGAGGGAGATGTTTTCTTTGGAAAGACAATTCAATACTAAATTGCGCTACACTCTCAAAAATGCTTGGTCATAGTGCATTAGGCAGGATGACTAATGTAAAAGTACGGATATTGCAATTATTTCATTTTGCCCGTTCCATCGAATCAAGGTTATTTTGCATTGTCCAGCACATCTCGAATATACATAAAAGTCCTAAATTACTTCTGAAAACAAACCCTTGCTGATGGAAAGTAAAATGCGAGATGGCCAATATACTCATATGACACGCGTCTCTTTCATACCGTGATCACTGGCGTGTTGATCTCTGTACTTTATTTTTGTTTATTGATAACTCTGCACCCCCCCCCCCCCCCTATCGCAGATATCTGGATCCGCCCTTCGTAACGTTCATGTCTACAAACTGAAAAAGTCCTTTCACTGGTGTAATGATCACTACATGACTTTCGTAAATAAGCGAGAATAATTCACACTTTATCAGATATGTCAAAAAAAAAAGCCAAATTACTGGAATGTTAGCTGCTCTGTTCGCCAGCAGGTCGTGCGCTTTGCGTCAGGAGTTGTATGAACAACGTGAGGTATTCTGAAAATGATAAATATATTTTGTTTATTTTTGAATTGGAGAAGATTCGTTTGGCGATCAGCAACTAAAATAAATCTGATAAATATTCATTGAAAAGTACACCCATATTATACCCCTCTTCATTATGGATAGAAATATAAAACATATCGGTTTCGGTCAATATTTTTGAATTAAGAGCAACCATATCAAAAAAAGCTGGTGGTTGTGTTTAAAGCGAAACCAAAACTTACTGATTCCGGGAATTTCCAGCTTGAAGTGCACGAATGGCACATATAGAACCATGCCACTGGCGATGAATGTAGCAGCGTAGAAAAGTTCAACCTGAGGGTTGTCTATGATAGGAGCCAACACCAGAAACAGCGAGACCAGGAGAACAAACACGGGGAATATAACGGGCACCTGTGCAGGACAAAATCAGCATGATTGTAATGTAAATATACATACAATAACTAACGCATCCATATATTATTTTGGTTCAAATTTAGGGTACGTATTCAGGGTACAGAATTGTATCTAACGTTAATCAATTGAATGTGCCAGTATATTTGCGTTTGTTGGTTAAGTACAAAGTAAAAGTTAACATTTATCAGAAAATGATTCTCTGTCTCTGTCATTAAAATCCTAATATGGAATGGAGTTCATGTGCTCGGGAAAACATTTAAATTTTGAGTCTTATTCCCCTAAAATGTTCGATATCACATAACCCACCTTATATGGCCTGTGTTGATTGGGTCTGGTTTTCCGCAGGACCAGTAGTGAGGCCATGGTCGCACCATAGAACATCCATACGGAAAAGTTGAGCACCTCAATCAGACTTCGAATATTTCCAGGTATCAGGAGTAATATAGAAAATAGGCACTGTTCATAAAGCAAAATAGGTGTGAATAGCAAGGGGGGCTGTATGCTGACATGTGCATTTATTCGCAATTACGAAGAATTAATTAGACTCTGAAATGGTTCCAAAGCAGAGCTATTATCCTTGATTGATACATAATATGCTATATAATTTCCAGATGTAATCCAATATTATAACCAAAGCTCACGTTCAGTGTGATTGGGACCAGCGGTGTGTGTCGTTTAGTGTTGATATAGGAGAAGACCCCCATCATATGACCATCTCGGGCTGCCGCGTAAATCAGTCTACGATGGGGTTATAAATACGGAACTGGTTTCGATAATATGGACATATACTTAAAGCAGCTGCCTTCGAAACCATTCAATATTTTTTTTAAATCTATATTTCATACTAAACATGCTAAACTAACTGAATGAAACATACTCACATCAAATGTAATGAAAATTTGCTAATTTGAACATGCGGTTCTCGCGTAAATACAGGAACTGTATCCATCACACGCAGATGTAAACAAAGCATAGAAATGCGAGATAGACTGACAATTCCACGCACATCATGGTATATCACTGATTATTTTCTCATAACTACACTATATTTGCACATACGAAATGGAAAATGTACTCGATGCGGATTTTTAAGGGCGTTTTGAGCATTTGTTTATATTCGGGTTTGATGGATACATTTCGTTTGTTTATTTACAAAACCGGTACAAATGGGCACTAAAACGGATGAAAAGACAACTCGGATGAACTGTAATCGTCAAAATCATTGAGCACACTTTTTGTTATATTGCATTAGATGTGTTTAACAAAAAATTGGTTTGAAAAAAAAATATTGCATACATTCGAAGGCAGCAACTTTAACATAACTTTTAACAGTTTATCTCCATGTCAATTTTGTCAGCATATACAATACATGTATGAGAACAAATATATAGAAATTGTTATTTTCAAAATATATTATGTAGTATAGGCTTATATTCAAGTCGCCCGGATACATCTTGATGTAAATAATATCGTTTCTTATCGAATAGATAGTTTGTCTGGCCTAAGTAGGGTATGCTACGCTGTAATTTTGAATGCATGCAGGAAATTTATCCGTCTCTCACCTGTATAATCCTGATTGAGATCTAAGAAAACGCAGCATACCCTACTTGAGCCGTTTCCCTTTAACCATATTTCGGCCTAATGTTTATGAAAAATCACCTTCCACCAGAAAACAAAGATCCGTTCAAGCAGCCAAAAGTTGACATGGCTACAAAAATCGGCACAGCCAGTCGCAGAACAGGGAAGGTTCTTTCTGCCCATGTCTTTAGCATATGAATTAAACGATGAATTAATCATAATATGTGTCTGCGACAGTTTTCTGTCTAACATTACGCCAGCATCAATATTCTATGATGATGCCATTTATTACCAATATTATAACCGATCATATAAAGAGAAACTAATCATATGCTTACAACGGCCACTGCAGAAGAGGAAACTAAATCCGGAACAGACATTACACTGAAGTACGATATGTTGACGAGGACGTACAATGTCGTCACCAGGGGTATAGCGATCAGGATACAGCGTGGTAAATTCCTGAGGGGAATGATGGAAAAATAATCCAATACAATGTTTTCTATTGGATACCGTTCAGTTGTGTCCGTTCTCTCTCGTTTTTTTACTTACTTTTCGGGATTTATCAGTTCTTCCGTGACGTAATTCAAACTATTCCTGGAGGGATCAAAGACCAATTTTATAATTTGTCCGATCATTCATACATATATTTTTAAGACACTTGTTGTTCAAAACAGATAAACATTTTCACAAACAAATGACATCGGGCTTGTATATATAGCTTGTCGTACGCAGGATAATTTGGTTGAAATGGGTTTTGTTTGGAATACAGATATGTAAGTTTATTTGTTTTAGCAACAAATACGGCCACATTGGAATCGGTCACTGCAATATAAAATATTGCTTATACCAATCTGGGGCTATATTTTTGGACACACCTCATACGTTACAACTTACCAACCGGAATAAGCCCACATTCCATTATAAATAGCTAGAGCCAACGGTCCTGCACTGCCTCGTGTGCCTTCGAACATATTACTCAAGTACCTTGTCTCGCCTGAAATTGGTATTCATGATGAATTAATACTACATGTATATGCTTCGTTTCAACCTGCTTGCAGAGGTTTACTCGTGGTTCAACTCTAGAAGATATACCTATCGTGATGTAACTTGGCATACGTCACGTGAGCCCATCAGCGATGTATATTTTATCTAAAGCACATACATTTGTCTCAGATATTGGGAGCCCATATTTGACAAACACTGGGAAAAAATATATTTTCTGAATTTTTTCAGCACGTTCTCATGTGGAAAGATTCCAGACTTCCGCGTTCGCAAATCCTCGATTTTGCTCAGATTTCCGTGACCCCATTTCGAATTGGTGTAGATAGCCAATTGCAATTTTCGAGCTAGAAGTTGTGGATTGGTGGAAATTTGTCGAGGTTAACTGTGTCAAGTTAATCCCATCGTTAAAGTCTGGGCAAAACATATGCAAACAAATGCTACATAAATTAACGGATAGACTTTGAAATGCATTCATTTGACAGTCAGGAAATATTCCAAACTACGTTCAATGCAATTTTCTGACAATGGCTTCGTTCATTACAGATACACTGTATTCAGGTAAATATATTATATGTATAATTCCAATTATTCAAGCTGTATAATCCAACAAATATACAGGACACACCCAAATACGTACCCTGTGCCATTTTGACCACACCGCCCACGATGATAAGTCCAAGTGCCAGACATTTAGCGACTGTAAACACGACCTGAACTCTAGTGGCGAGTTTTATACTCAAACTGTTGACTGCACTCAGAGTAACTGGAATCACATTTATATATGTACAGTAAAGTGGAATAACGTTCAAATTTCAGCACACAATTTATTGTTTTTCATTTATATTCATTAGATCTACATTTGATCGAAAGTATATTTAACATTCCATCTCGATACATGTGTTGAAATTCATCTTTCTGGTGCTTTCACAGAGGTCACCAACATAAGTAACTCAAGTACATACTAGTACTTTGTTGGGCAAAGTTCAGGGTCACCATCCGATGCACCATTTTACATATATTACTAAATATCAAAGGAAAAATGACTCCAAAGATAAATTGTTTTTTTCTAGTGATTGGCATAACCTTGCGTTCGTCCATAGGTCACCCTTTGTCATTTTCAAGGTCACTAAAATATAGACCACGTAAGACATCGTGTATGTGTCATTTAAAAATCCAAACAAATCATATCAATTGACATGTGTTGAATTGGAAATAATGTCGTGTTTGAGCATTCATGTGCCTAGTTCAATTTCAAGGTCCAATAGAAATGTATTGTATATGACTTCCTATATATATCCTCACAGTACAAGCTCAATATTCGAAAGACGTGACTTGCAAAACTAATTATTCACCAATTGTGGTGAACACACCCTTGAGTTCGGGAACTCATGACATCTTGGGCCGTGTCGAAGGTTACTGATATTTTACTTGTATGAATATTTAAGACGTCGATATACGAAAAGATGTCGGTCGGTACCTGACGACACGAGCTTTCGTCAGTGAACAGTAGGGGATAACGACATTGTTCCGACACCCCAATGTTCCGACATCCCAATGTTCCGACATCCCACCGTCATCTAACGGCATTAAAACACACCCGTGCCTGATTTAACTGTCATCTAATTGTATTAAAATTGTTGTATCGGAACAATGGAATGTCGGAACAGTGGGGTGTCGGAATATAGGGTATAGTATACCCCTATATTCCGACACCCCACTGTTCCGACATTCCATTGTTCCGATACCCGGTATACCCCAGCAGTAGAGCTGGAATGTGAGTTTGAAACCAAAATTATGACCATATATTTGACATACCAATGATAGCTACTGCAAGTAGTTTCACTGTCACGACAGGAGGCTGACCACAACCATCGTTGAAAGCCGGTGAGAGAACGTACTTGGCACATGTGAGGGATATGATACAACTGGCTGAAGGCTTTAGCAGGAGGATGCCGACCCAGGAGAAGAGATAGGCCGGGACTCGTCCGAAGGCGGCCTTCAGGTAGGCGTACTCCCCGCCCGACTCCGTGATCAAGGTGCCCAGCTCAGCCAGGCAGAGGGCTCCTGAAAACCGAACAGTTCAAAGTAGGATATATTATAACGTAATTTTTATAATGATTTATTATATCATGAAGGACATAAAACAAGATTGTTGATTCTTTTTTCGACAGCTGATTCCCACTTCGTGTGGGTGAACAAACCGCCTTTTAACGATATTGTTTTAGCCTCAAGTGCTATTATTCCACACTGGATCGGTATAAGGTCAAATTATCCATCAAAAGGCGAAATCATTAGCTTCCAAATTCTAACCAAAAACATTGTATGAAAAGGAGTGAATGTCAATCATTGAATCAAAGTGAAATCATACCGCTAGTACTTTCAGAGTTATTCGTTATCGCTATGATTGACTGGGTTGAGTTACGTATATTTTAATGTTAAATACCACACCGGTCAATGAGATGAGGCCACAAACTGCCCACAGAATCAGACTGAGCCCCACAGATCCTGAACCCAGAGCTAGTCCAGACGGCGACACAAAAATACCAGAACCTTTGGTTTCACAAAAAATATGTGTTATCGGTATATCGAAATCTATGGAAGCCCATAGATGACATGCGCGTAAAAAAATTCTATGTCTTTTCCAGCAAAAAGCTAGCACGTTCGAACGTGGAAGCATTTAACATCACGTTCGCACATGGAAACAGTTAAGGCTATTGCGTTCACACGTGGAAAGTCTGAGGTTACCACGTTCACACGTGGAAGCATTCAACGCTTCCACGTTCGCACGTGGAAATATCA
Organism: Terebella lapidaria; assembly: GCA_949152475.1. NCBI lineage: Eukaryota > Metazoa > Annelida > Polychaeta > Terebellida > Terebellidae > Terebella > Terebella lapidaria. The sequence goes on along the minus strand of OX424564.1, from coordinate 32,292,940 downwards.
GGAGCTACCACGTTCGCACGTGCAAAGATTTGGGTGTGTTAATAGGGAGATTAAGCTAAGCAAACGAACGTGACCCAGATAACGTATGACGTCATTTTACGTAATTTCACACGTCGCGTGCCTCGTGGCCAGTTCGTTTCCCGTTTGGAATTGACGTGTAAACAAGAACCACACGTAAGTTACACACTGTTTACGAATTGTATTTCCAGCGAGAGTTTATATACAATTGTCTTGTAATTTACTAGTTATGTCCGTGAGACTACATAGTCAACTCATGTATAGTTTTAAAGCGGAGTTTGAACGGCATGGGTGCAGAAAATGCCGTCAAACAAGGCTCACGTACATGTGGTTTGGGGCCGATCCACGCTGGTCGCTGCAGGCTGACAGGTTGACAACGGCCCGGCTATGTTAGGCCAAGCATGCTTTAGTCTAATATTCACCATAATAATTGCAATGCATTAATGTAATGCCAGTCAAAAGTATTTTCAACAAGATTTTTACGCAACCTTCTAAGTAGATCTATTTGGATATTAGATTCTGGTATAGATCTAAACACCATAAAATAATCATGAATTTTGATGCAAAAATCGATGCAAAAATAATATAGATCTACGATAGCCAGTCTAGGTACTGTGCTGTATTGCCATTTATTTTAGTCTGCTATATGCATGTACATGTAGTATAGGAAAAAAAAAGACGGTATATTAGTAGGCGTATAGGGCTTTTATTCCTCATTATACACAATTATGTATCTTTATATTTTTGGCAGGTGATGGCGGAAAAACCAGCAGCTGCGCCCAGAAAAACGTTTCGTTTTTCTGCACTCCATGATATTTTACTTTTAAAAGAAAAACTGCTGATACAGCCAACGTCCGCGGAATGTTGGAAGAAGATAGCAGCTACACTCAACAAGTTAGCAGTGCCGAAGTTCGACGTGGATGCTCGCTCCTGTAGGGAGCGGACGGAACGGCTCATCACACAGTTCAAAAAAGATGACAGAGCTAACCTGAGAAAGTACATGCCTATAATATTTTCAAATAAATTGGACCTAAACAATAATGTTGTGTTTTAGGTTAGGCCTACTTGCCAAACAAAATATAGGGGGCCTAGGTAGTGCAGAGCTCGGTTGTAATTTTATGTTATTTATTTTTGTATACACATTGTAGAGCCTACTAATACTAGTATGCCGTGTACACCTATGGGTCCTATTGCAGGCCGTGTTGAAGTACTTTTTGGTGAATTATTCTGTCTTCAAGAGCGAAAATTTATTTGGTGGAAAAAAATATTTAATATGTAGCAAAAACATTGTAGTTTTCGAACTGTCCTATAAAAACATTCAGTGTCATTTGAACTCACTAGGTACAGTCGGGTAACGTGAAACACAACATTTTTAGCCATTGTCAAAAGATACTAATAACTAAATAAATATTAAATCTTTTATTTTTGTTGTGTTTTTGAAAACATCATAATTAGTCGCAATAAAAGTGTTGCACACTTATTTGTAAGATTATTCTGCAAGCAAATGAGGTTCAATGTATTGGTCACGGTAAGCAATTACAGTGACATACTAAGTAGGCCTGCACGTATTGGTAGTTTTTAAAACTCACTAGCCACAATTCACTGATTTTATGCGTATAGGTCCGGGACAGATGAGCAATACGACGAAAAAGAGATGTTACTGCAGCAGATAGTGGACCTTGAGAGAGAGAAGACAGCGAACAAAGACAGAAAGAAAAGAAAAGCGAGGAAGACCGACAGAAAGTGAGGGAGAGAAAGAGTCAACGGGATATTGCACAAGACATCCGTAAAGCCGCCACGGTCACGACAGCGATTCTGATAACCAAGGTAAATATATGATAAACTAGTGTTGAAAATCCTCCATATCATTCACAATCTCTTGCCTTATACTTAAGCGCGATGCAATCAAAGTGATATAGGCTACCTGGTGCTCCCAGCTGTCTTTCCTATAACTTTCTCTTGGATCGTCGGTTGAAATTCGACATGTGGCTGAGGCATGAAACGTTAACCACGTATTTTTTCTCGTTCACATTAAAGTTGGCAATCAAGTTTATAATGTTTTTTTAAACAGCGAATAAAACCACGCACTGCACATACACTAAAGATATTTGTTACCCTCAACAGTTTAACTGCACGTAAAATTTAGGTGATAGATCTATTGATTTATTTCAGATTCAAAATCCAAAAGACAACGTATCAATAAAACATCAGTGTTTTCATATTTGGAAGAGAAAAATCGAGTTGCATCATCCCACAGAGGAGAGGAGCTGGAGTTGAGGCGGCAAGAATTGAAGTTAGAAAAAGAACGACTCCAACTCCAGAGGGATGACATGGCCCTGAGGGCCGAGGCGCAGCGGGCTGATAGGAATCAGATGATGGGAATGCTTAACATAATACAAGACATTGTAACCAAAAATGCTAAACAGTAGTTATGACATATAGTAGTAAAGACATGTTATTGTCAAAATAGTAGTTAAGACATGTTATGATCAATTTCTACATAATATTATGTATTACATGTTTACGTAGCACCATAGCACGTATCACAGTTAATGAACCTTGGTAAAAGCTGTTAAAAAGCGTTCAATATTATACTAGTACTGTACATGTATGTAAATGTTTTTTTTTTTTGACTGAATAAAAATAAGTTCATTAATGGTGCCACCACAAATTCTTTCAAGCGATTCCAGAAGTCAGTTTTGAAATTTCCATATATCATTGTAAGATCATATCATATCATTATAACCCTATTGGAATAAGATGAGACGTAATGAATGTTATTTAAATTTATTAAATCTACTTATATGTTCACGGCGCTGACACGGAAGTACTACGTTTTAACGCAAGTAGTCCTCCAAAAGAACAGGCTCCATATTGAAATACTTACTAACTTGATTACCATACATACAAACATGGCAATTGAACAGTATAGCACTGACAATGTACAACTTTCCCACAGGCTGTAGGTACAGTTTCAAATTTTTTTTGAAGTCCAAGAAAGCAAATAAGCTGACGAGCTCACCGAATCCCCACTCGACGGCCTCCCTCATAGGGGACATTGTACGGTTGAAATCGCGTTGGTCATCTGTTAGTTGTGCTCCTCTGAAGGGGACCAGGAGCTCAGGACGAATTGGATATGCAGCATCACCATACAGAGAGAAATTCTGAAATTTTGGTATCTGCAGGCGATCCATCAGTCCGCTTTCTTGTAGCAACGCCGCATCATGACGCCGACCTTCGATTGGACCGTAGAGATCCACTATCATCCCGTTAGGGGCCATAACCGATTGGAACTTAATAGCATGAACTCGTCTGTGACCGTTGAATACAGACTCCTGATTATGGCCTGGTCTGCACATTGGACGAACGGTACCATCTATGAAAGCCCATACGCTTTGTAAGGGCGCGCCTTTAGCATGCACGGCCAGTGCGAAGTCTCTGGGTGATACCCACTCTCGGTCAAGATTATGCAGTTTGTTTCCGTGAAGTTCATATATGATATCCAAAACGGCATTCACAATCAAGCTGATCTCTTCCCTGGCTCTACCAAATATAGGTGTCAAGTCACTCAGTCTGTTAGGATAAGCAAGCCGCCTTAGTAGTATACATAATCCTTCCAGGCCGTTCACTTTGCTGCGATTATAGCACCTAATGGTGGGTGGGATTCTCAGAGCTTGTTGAAGGCGCACAAGATCCTGTTTTTCGAATCTGAAGTACCTTTTGCACTGACTGTCTGTGAGCGAATCTAAATCAAATGCAAACGATGGTTCCTTGTCTTCTGAGAATAGGTACTGAAGAAGCAATTCATCGTCCAAATCTCCCTCTTCCTCCAACAACAATACGGCCGTTTCATCCATGTCCTGTCGGTCATTATAATTCTTTATAGGTGTGAATTTTTCTTGACTGCGTGAAATTTCTTATCAACACGACGATGGTAGGCCAAGCCTATTTTGCCGGTATAAATAATTACCAAATGTAGGTGTTTATATAGATGTAGGCTACTCACCAGAGCAATGTTTGTACTTCATTCCTTCAGATTAGGCTCGTTAAACAAATGTAATTTTCAAATTTCAACAGCCAACCTCGAAGAACATGTTGATCTATATATGTAAGGCAAAGTATGATCTCAATTATATTTGTATTACATGACACGTTACGCAGCTGCTTAAACTCATTTACTTATGTAACGGTTACGTCATGTGTTTGTGGGCAATACGTCATTACGCCACGTTTCGTTACCTTAGCTTAAACTCTCTAATATCAAATGCTTTCACGTGTGAACGTGGTAGCTTTGAATCTTTCTACGTGTGAACGTAGAAACCTAAATCTTTCTACGTGCGAAGGTGGAAAGGTATAAATGACGCATTTGTGGACAGTGTAGTTGACGTTTACGTACACGTTCCCGTACACGTACGGATTGCTAGGGGTCCCTACTTTCTACTGTGAACGTGAAAAGCTACATCTTTCTACGTTCGAACGTGATAGGTTTCTACGTGCGGACGTGTACTTAAACGTCATCGACACTGACAGTATCATATATGCAAATGCGTCATTTACACAGAGATACCCCTGGATATCTAGCAAATGGTGATGTCACCATGTCGTTGACGTGCACGTTCCCGTACACGTACGGATTGCTGAGGGTCCCTTACCACGTGTGAACGTAGCTTTGGACTTTCTACGCGTGAACGTGGAAGCCTAAAAGCCTAATAAGTTGTAAAGTTATCACGTGCGAACGTGATAGCGCTAAATGCTTCCACGTACGAACGTGGTAGTTTTGAACTTTCTACCTTCGAACGTGCAAGGTTTTTAATAGAAAAAAAAACACCAATTTTTTCCCGCACATGTCACCTATGGGCTTCCATAGAAAACAGCAAGTCTATTTTTAAAATCGAAATTAACATTCTCACAAACGGAATTGCGCTCCAGAAGTATGCGAAAATATTATATTTTTTTCAGTGGATCCTGGGTTTTAAGACCACCAAGGTACCGAAAAAAGTGGTCTCAAATGACAGGTGGTCTCTCATAACAGTACATGATAAAAGGTCATTTAGGACTAAATTGGAGCGGTTTCTCAAACCAGCCTGGGGCCTAGTGCACCAAACCGTCGTAAAACAAGCGTCGGTTGAGTGTCGGTGGAACCTACGTCCGTCGTAGAAACGTCCGTCGTGAAATCACCGGCCGTGGGGTGTGTACCAAAAAGTCGCAAATTGGTCGTTGGTCCGACGCGTCGGCGTGCCTACCGACGGATCGGTGCATACTTATTCGAGTCTTGGTTATCAAGATTATCAGTTTTAACAGTCAAAATGCATAGTATATGGATGGCTGGTGTAGGACATATACGTACAGTATGATTCTGGAAAGGTATGGCGTGGACATTAAATTATACAAACAATTACTGTAACAACTCCTGTATGCACTGTAGCTGCAAGCATAAACCTATTGAAGCCTAAAATAAATCTGTAGACAATGAATGTACATTTAACTCCGTGCAATTTCAATATTTTACACATGTATTGTAATTCAGCAATGGGTAACACATAAGGTAATTAATTGCTACTGACCATCCATAATATGCCTACTGGTGCATAATGAGCAGTATCATCTTCCCTTATCGTAATATAATCTCTCGTGTACATTGAGTTTGTGTATCAATATATCGAAGTATTTGGGAAAAAAAAAATATATAAAACAAATGATAATTTGAGTTTTCTCCGCGCTCAATGCAACCATCATAACAGCGCATGTGTTAGCATAATTATACTGATACTCTGCAATCATTAAAATTTTGATAACAGCTGGTTCCCAACGCTATCAGAGTGCTATGTCACGCAGACAAGAAATATCACGCAGACAAGAAATATTTTACCCCACTTATATTGAATGGTACACGATTTCAAAAGTTGTACGACCCATCTACGACTGCTCTGTAGGAGTCGCAGATTTTACGTCCAGTGGACGTTAGTTTTCAACGACCGACAGCTTGGTGCAAATCAACTTTCTGACCGACGCAGAATCCACGACGGACGTTGGTGTTTTTACGACGGACGTTGTCACCGACGCTTCACCGACGGTTTGGTGCACTAGGCCCCAGGGGTGGTCTCTCGTGACAGGTGGTGTTCAACACAGGATCCACTGTATAGCTTTTTGAAAGTTAAATTCAGGGAATACCTAAACTATACAGAATCATGTATACCTATGATAGATCCGACGATGAGTGAAACACCGCTAAAGACTCCCACCGTCCTCTTCAGCACGGGCTCATCATCTCCGTCATACATTTTGACTACTGGCGAAGCTTGGTCGAAGGCATAAACGTGTGTAGTTATGTTTCGTTATCCCGGTTTACGCTATACATAATACCAAACTAGTAGTCTAATTATCGACTATTTATTCGCCAACCATTTGTCGTAACTCCGGTTGACCGTGATACATACCCGTACTGAAATGGACTGCATGGTTTTCACGAACTTCCGCCATTTTCTGCATAATATATCGTTCTTCGAATTGAAATAAATGGCTGTTTGAAACACTCAGTTGTCAAGCATTGATTTATAAATATTAATTACCAGATCCTGAAATAGTCAATTACCGGTTTGAAAGTGAAGATCATTGACACGTACCAAACGATTTTTAATTTGAATAGAAAAGTCGATGTACAATGTACATTGCTCACAAATCGTTTAAACTAACCAGTGTTTTTTTTCAACTTGTAGTCAACAATTGTGTCCGCGTCTGCCTAACAGAAACCAGACAACAAGCCAGTAATAGATACATCATGTGAATATAATTATACTTTGCGTAATGAAAATCAGGTTGAAAATAGGGTTGAGGACAACCAATTATAATCTGTGTAACGTTCTGACGCCCAGTACGGGGCGCCCGGGCGATACCCTACAGCTATCCCAACCAGGTACCAGTCCGTCCGGAACGAGCCCGGATCTCATACATCACCACATGGTACAACACATCATCATCATCATCAATATCATCACATATTACATGCATTATACATCATAATGGCAATGTAGCCGTGTGTAGAGCCCGAGAGGCCATGGAAGCGGCCCCACGGAACCCGTACACGTGGGCATATTGCTCTCCGGACTCGCCGACGGCCCTGAGGCAGAGATGGAACTCTGCACCAGCCCGACTGTCTGCCAGAGCCTATATACGTCGCATCGTCCCGGGAAGGAGGAGAACTGGCGATCCACAGGGCTTGCGCCCCCGAGTCAGCAACTCGTCTCCTCCAGCCCGGGCCCCCCCATGGAAATTGTCCCCAGGGCCCCCACGGGGCCTCTACCAACAACACGGAGACTCAAAGCTCATGGTGAGCCTCGAGTGCTGCCTTGTTACTCTCTCTCGGACAATCTCCTCGACCGAGTCGCTTCCAGTGTATATATAATACACCAGAAACTAGAGGCTGCAAGCGAAGCGTAATCAAACCATTGTTATAGTTTACTGGAACGTAAATTACAAAGCGTCGCCGTGGCAACGCACGCTCGAACGGAGCTGTGTCAAAACAAAGGCCATATAAATGGGATGTGGTTTTACAATCACCTGCCGTGATCTTAGGGCAAAATCGCCACATTACCCCCTTCTTACAATGTTGGTCCCCAACATGCTCCGCCTGCGCCCAAAACAGCCAAACACGACGAGGGCATCACATGGCGGACCGAAGGAAGCAAGGTGAGCGGTACCCAGAAGTCACGACGCAACAGACTAGGACTTTAAGAGTCCCTTTTGGAAGAATGGGGGACGACCCCTGGACTTACGGGGTAAACTATAATGCGCTTTGAAATTTGGAATACCCTAATAAACAAGCTAAAATTTCGACCGAGGTAGTCCAAAAAGGTTGATGACCTTGAGAGGTCATCCGCCGGAAGTGACGGTGTGTCGAGTCTTTGGAAGAGCTTTAAGGTTAAACTTTAAATTTAGAAATTTTGTAAAATGACACACCGAGTGATCAAAAGTGGTAGTACCTCTAAAAAGTGTTGCCGGCCGCCCTACCGACCGGCACCCCAGACCCGCAGGACGGATCTGAGGCGGGGCGGAGCCGCCGAAGCGACTCCGGCTCGTCGCGGCCCTAGAACCTAGCCTGTCCCCTCCTGCATCGGCTCCTCGTCCGTGCCGCCTGTCTTGGAAGTCGGTGGCGGAGAAGGGTCCCTATGCTGCGGTTGCAGCGGAGCCGGTAGTGAGAAATCCGGCTGCACGGGCGGACGAGGCAGGCCTGGTGGCGGTTGCAGGGGCTTATGCGGGCTGCCCTGCATACCAGGCCCGGCGGGGGCCAATGCCAGAGAGGCGGGTAGAGCTGTAGCGCCGCGGCTAGCCACGACGCTGAACATCTCTACCACATCACGGGTGCGCTGGACGCCGGCCGTGCACTCTCCCCATATCCTGGCGAGGTTAGGGAAGATGGCCAACTCCAAAGCATCATCCGCCCGCTGGACAGCCGACCGGTCCAAGGCAGATGACGCGGGGTCATCAACGCCCTGGAACAGGCGAGTCTGAGCAGCCTCGGCTTCGCGTAAGCGTCGCCGTAGCTCCTCGTTCTCAGCCTCCAGTTGCTGCATCCTAGCGGTCATCTCGGCGGAGACAGAGGACTGAGCGGACTCAGCGGCACGGGCGGCAGCCTTTCCCTGTTCGAAGGCTTGCCGCTCACGTTCCGCGGACAGAGTCCGGAAGCTCTCAAAGCTCCGCCGGGTACCTTCCATGAGGCCCTGATCGTGCGCCAAATTACAAGCGGCACAAGAGGCCTCCGCGCGGTACCGGCTGAGCCGTTCCAGAGAGCGGTCCATCTCCGCTACGAGATACTACGCCGCTTGGGTGAGCCTGCCTCTCTGGGGATGATCCCAGGGGTGCTCTTCCCGAACGCGAGCCAACGCGGCTACACCCGCGGACCCCAAGTCACCGATGGCTAGGGGTACTGGCAGGTTAGCCAACGCTGGGTCCAGCGGTATCCGGTCCATACCATCACGACGATGGCCGACCACCTGGCCCACAGACTCGCGGAAAGTCTGATAGGCTCTGGCGGACGTAGGACCGTACTGCCGGAGCACATCCTCCATTGGATCGAGGGAATCCATATCCAGGGAGGCCACACTTTGCCATCTCGCGGATGTTCCCCCAATCGAAACGGAGGACGTGGACGCCGACCTCGAGAGAGGTGCCGCACGTCCGGAACCACTTGCAGTGGAGGGAGTCTCACGTGGGGTCTTAGGTCTGACCACCGACGTGGAACTCGAGGAGGCGGTGGTGTCCGCCACCACACGTCCCTCTGACGGTCCCGCAGGAACCGTCACCTCCAGCAAGCCCGGATATTCCTCCAGGGTCAGAGCGCCCGGAGACTGCAGGGGTGTCGTCCGGGCCGGAGCAGTTCCGGCGGACGAGCTCTTCCCCTGAGTCTGTGATGGGGCGCGACGCTTCGGAGACGCGGCGCGTGTCCGTGCCGCTATCTTCGGCATCTCGGACACAACGACGGTGATCCGGTTCCGCTCTTCCACAACTGGATCTCCCGGCGGTTGACGGACAGCCTCTGCTGCCGTCTTGTACTCCGCCGGGGTCTGGCCCATGGTTGCCGTCAGGCGAGCTGCGTAGCTTGAGCCTGCCGACACGATGCCAGATTCTTTCCAGTTATCGTCCATGACGCGTTGTGCGAAGCACCACGGACCGTAATGGAAGACACGGTTTCTCGACGGGGAAGTTGGAATCATGCCCGTCGCCATCCGAGGTGGAATGTATCCAAAATTGAATACAGGCCCCACCTCATTTCCAGTGAGATGAACACCCTCACTGCGGTGTGCACCGGCGCGGTGAGAGTTCAGGGCCTCTAAACTGGGGAAGTATTTCTCCTCGGGGGTGCGTGAATAGCACCTCCGGCAGACAAACATCTTCACCCAGGGGTAATGGTACCCCGCAATGTGCCGGCTCAGGTGGTCGTAGGAAGGGTACCTACGGTCCCGATTGAGCGCACCATGCGGATCCCTATACCCATCCAGGGACATCGGGCAGAGGGGGCAAATCACCCCATCCTCCGTCTCAGGTGGCAGCCCGGCATGCTCCTCGTCCGTGAGTGGACGAGGCCGTTTGAACGGCGTGTCGGCTGTCAAACCCACCTCCGACGTACGTCGGTTGTACGAGTCCCTGCCATAGCGCACAAGAAACATGTGCCCCTGACACACACTAGGGAGTTCGGGGCCCATGGTGGCCCGCAGCTGAGCCTCTGGAGAGACGGCTGCTCCGAGGACGTCCGTTGTTTCTTGGGGGTCCCCGAACGATTACTCGACCTGGGTTGTCGAGGCACACTCTGCGCGCGCTGAGCGGCGGCTTTCTCCTGCTCCTTGCAGTGAGCCTGCCACCCCGCGTCCAGTGCGGCATCGGACAGGTCCGAAGCCCCGTCCTTCCTCGCTTGCCGGCGGAGGAGCTCCAAGCAGAGATCTCCTCGCTGTGGCAAGGGGTGCCCTTTATCCACTGGACTCGACCCACTCTCCGCGGCTCCGGACGGCTTTGACTGGCCGGAGACCTTGCCGGAGGAGGTTCCTTTTGGGGCCCCGGAGGGCGTCTGCTTGCTGGAACCTCCCGCACCCTGGTAGGACCCTGCGGAGGCACTGTCCGCACTGCCTCCCGAGGGATTTGGCGCCTTAGTGCCTCCGGACTTGGCGAAGGACCCTGACTCGCCGTCCGGCTTAGGCGCCAGCGGCTTAGGTCCTCCGGACTTAGGTCCGGACTTCTTCCGTGGAGGGGCGGAGTCTAAATCCCGGTCGGATCCCGACTCAGATTGCCCGCGGTCGGCGGCCTCTAACTTCTGCTCGGCCTCCCACTGCTTTCTGGCAATCTCTTTAGCCTGACGGCGAGTGCGTTTAGAGATGGGCGATGTGAACCCAACATCCTTGCTCTCGGTTTCCATCGGGCGGGGCTCCTGCACCTGAGCCAGATCCGAGGACGCAGCTTGCTCAGCCGCCTCAACTCGTTCCGCCCAAGTCCCAGGTGCCCCCTGGTCGTGCGGACCAGACTCCGCAGGTGCGGACACCGAGGAGTTCCAGCCGGAACTGGTGTCCGGACGGCCGTGGCCATCCGGACAGGTCTCCGGACGAGTACTCTCATCCGGTCCTAGAGACGCAAGCATCTCCGCGGACGGATGTAACTCAATATCCACAACTGCAGGTCCCGACTCACCGTAGTCCATCAGCACTTTCACGCCCGGAAGTGGAGACGGATTTAGGAGCTTCTCGGCGCCTATAGCAGCCAAGTTGCTCTCCACGGTGCGGTCCACTGCAACCTCCCTCTCGGCATCGGTCCCGGTCTCGGACTCGGTGCCGGAGCTGGATTCCGCAGAACCCACATAGGCCCGTTCGGGGATGCCCTCGCGGTCATCACCCTCCGGCCTAGCTAGTGGTCTCGAGTACGAGTTACCGCGCTCAAGAGACTCATCTCCGGACTGGATCTCGCGATCACTGTCCGGAGGCACCTTCCCTCCCCGGGCCTCATCTTTATCCCAACCGTCACTCTCTTCAGACATATCATACGGAAGCTCTGAAAGGACATGGTGAAAAAAAATAATATCTTGTATATACGACTTATATATATCTTGTATATACGACATATTACCTAGTATATGTATAGGACTTGTCTGTATCTCGTATATATGACATATTATCTCGTACATACGACTTGTATATCTCGTATATACGACATAATTATCTTGTATATAAATTATGACTTTTTGGAGTACCTTGCGGCTTGAATCTGCATCGATAGCATCTACCGTATTGGCGCGCATATAAGGACCTGTCCTAGAGCCTATCCAAACGACTACCGGAGCGCGGAACCAATAGATTAGACGCGGAGCCGGCATGGGCCTTAGCATCTATGGCTAGGGGGATGTACCCGTCATGCCGGCGCCCAATCTAGAGGATCCCTAACATGGTGAAATCAATAGCCGGCGGACGTCCGCAGCTGCCCGCGGACGAACGAGTTCAGGACGAACGCCCACCATGTATTGGCATATTGACCTTATCCGATGATAATGAATCGGGATTATAAGCCACAAAGTATGCTGCGCATGTACAATACGACCCCCTTCTTAGAAAGGGGCCGGGGATCCGGTCATCCCGGCCAGACCGCGAATTATAAGGTGCGATCCAGACAAAGATGAGCGTCCCCCACTACCGCGGCTGGTCCGCACGCGCGGACTTAACAGCCGGTCCATTACAAATAATGGTAAACGGTTTCCTGCTGCAAGAAACCTTAACCTACTATAACACTGATAGTAGTGGCGCATGGGGAATAACTACACCGAAGTGAGTCATCTTAAAGCGTCCGGAGTGCCGGACGAGTCACGCGGACGAACCGCGGACGTCAATCCTCACGTCCGGACACTATCCCAGCGTCCATTAGCCAGTTCCCCAAATCCGTGGGAAGGCGCTTCTCCCGTAGCGGACGTAAATCCCAACCTCAGTCTGGCCACATAAGAGGCTGTTCCGAGACCAGGGGCGTCCGACCAAATCAGTAAATTCGTCCGGCCAGCGTAACCGTTGTGCGCATTACGCCGGACAGCCGTCCACAATGTGCGGACAGGCCATCCGCATGTCCCTGGTGCTGAAAACTATGGGAGGGCGGATGCGGAGCGGATGCGGAGCGGAAAATCGTGCGGATCCTCACGGAACGACCTAAAATACATCCCTGGTGTGATAGATGGATACCGCAGACGCATCCGCATGGGCGGAATGTTAATCCCACCCATATCGGGTCGGCGCACGAGGTTTCCGGCGTGGCCGCCCGTCATCCGCAGGTGGTGGAGGGAGCGGGGGTACCTGCGGATACCTATCATCTGTGCTAGGCCCCGGAACAGGTTGCTTTCGAATTGCGTGCCCTGATCCGAGTGTACCTGCTTAGGTACACCATGGTACACCACCCATCTATTCACCAGCAACCGAGCTACCTCGTCCGCAGTCTGGAGGCGCAGTGGGTAGGCATCGGTATATTTGGTGAAATAGTCGAAAATCACCAGGATGTACCGGAAACCACGTGGGTTGACTCGGTGGGTATCCAGTATATCCAAGGCTATCCGATCAAAAGGCGCGCCAGCCTTAACCGTGGTTAAGGGGTGGCGGCCAGGAGCCGGAACTTCTTTCCGAGCTTGACACCGAGGGCAGGCTGCGCACCACCGTTGCACGTCCAAACTGCTACCAGGCCAGTGAAAGCGCTGTTGTAGCCTATGGACGGTCCTCCGGATTCCCAAATGACCGGTCAACCGGAGGTCATGCAACTGATGGAGCACCTCTTTCCGCAGCTCCGCCGGAAGCACCAACTGCCATATAGGCGGCAGTGGGCTCGGTGGCTCATAGCGCCGGTACAAGAGGCCATCCCTCAAGGAGAGTCTTTCCCACTGGAAGATAAGAGACTGGGTCTCCTCCCTGTAGGTTTTCCGCTCATCCTTGGAGGGTTTCTGGCCGGCCTCAAGGGCTTTGATTACCGGTGCCAGAGCACTGTCAGCTCTCTGCTTCGCAGCCAACTGCGCCGGAGAGTAGCCACCTAGATAATTAGGCTCCTCATCCGACACGTCCGGCTGCGCCGCAGCGACCATCACCACAGGGGGCAAGGACTGCTCATACTCAGACTCGTCCGAGGATGCTGCGGGTACCCACGAGGAGTACACCGCCGGACTCGAGGAGGACTCGCTAGAGCTGAGCCGCACTTCCGCTTCGAATGCGGGACGCCAACGCCTGTAGCGGCGGGTCCTCGCGCGGGAGTGAACTCTTGCTGCTCTGGCCACCGTGTTGTTAGCCGCCGTGTTATCTGTACCACGCCATATAGGCGGCAGTGGGCTCGGTGGCTCATAGCGCCGGTACAAGAGGCCATCCCTCAAGGAGAGTCTTTCCCACTGGAAGATAAGAGACTGGGTCTCCTCCCTGTAGGTTTTCCGCTCATCCTTGGAGGGTTTCTGGCCAGCGCCAGAGCACTGTCAGCTCTCTCCTTCGCAGCCAACTGCGCCGGAGAGTAGCCACCTAGATAATTAGGCTCCTCATCCGACACGTCCGGTAACAACCGCGAGCAACTCGTGGTGCGTGGTACAGTAGTTCATTTGAGAGCGGCTCAAGGCCACACTTGCATAAGCTACTACCCGCTCTTGCCCGTCCACGATTTGCGAGAGGACACCGCCAAGTGCAAAGTTACTCGCGTCTGTGTCCAGGATGAACTCGCAATCCGGACGAGGGTGCCGCAGCACCGGGGCCGCTACCAAAGCTTGCCGGAGTTCCGAAATGGCATCTGCCTGATCGGCGGACCAAACAAAATCGGCGCCCTTTTCCGTGAGGATGGTAAGGGGACGCGCCATCTCCGCAAAGCCGCGAATAAATTGGCGGTGATAGCTGGCGAAGCACAAGAAGGACCTCACGTCCGCCACGTTACATGGCGGAGGCCATTTCTGTACGGCCGCTATCTTTGCGGGGTCTGGTCTGACTCCGGTGCCCGTTACCATGAAGCCCAAGTACAGGATTTCCTGCGCGAAATGTTTTTACTCGGCTTCAACTTAAGGCCTGCTCCACGGATGCGATGGAGCAGCAACTGGAGGTTGGTGAGGGTTTCCTCGAACGACCGGCCATACATGAAGACATCGTCGATGTAGACCATACATCGCTTCCAGAGGAACCCTTTAAGTACCATCTCCATGAGGCGCTCAAACGTCGCTGGCGCGTTACAGAGCCCGAACGGCATTACCTTGAATTGGTAGAGCCCATTCTTGGTAACGAAGGCAGTCTTCGCCCTATCGCTCTCCTCCATCTCAACCTGCCAATACCCGAAGGCCAGGTCCAAAATACAGAAATAGTGCGACCCGGCCAGGGAATCGAAGGTATCTTCGATGTGCGGGAGAGGATATGAGTCCTTCCGCGTGACAAGCGTTTAGCTTGCGATAGTCAACGCAGAACCTCCACGAGCCGTCCTTCTTCACCATAGCCACAGGACTTGCCCAAGTGCTGTCACTGGGTTCGTTGATGTCTAGCTCGAGCATCTTTTGCACCTCCTGGTCAATGACCTCTTGGTGCACTATTGCTGCTCGCCGTAGACGTTGTTTGATCGAACGCTCGTCCAGGAGGTCGATGCGGTGTTTGGCAACGTCTGTCTTGCCAACCGCACCGTCCGGACCCATAAACACATCCGCATACTGCCGCAGCAGTCTGCGGAGCGCCTGGCGCTGCTCTTCATCCAACTGGTCCTTCGGAACTCTAGATTCCAGATGGTCCGGCAGGGTGAACGGATCATCTCGGCGGCTGCCGCCGCACACGCAGCACGACAGACAGGATCATCAGGGATGACACGACTAGACAATGCAGGTGTAGCAGTAGCTGCTAAACAACCGCGCCACAGTACAATGGGTGAGTCTGTAGGATTCACCACGAGAATGGGCATCATGTGGGTGTCGGACTTGACCAGAGCCCCACCCAACACGAGTCCAGTTCCCTTGGCGAAACTGCTCACCGTCTGCACTATGCACGGACGACCCTCGAGGGGCATGCGGGGACGACGCGGCCTCGCCTCGATGATCATCACGCTCATCAGCGGCACAACAGTAGTGCGCGCCACCCGCATTTGGAATGAATGCGCCGGACTCGTGCGGAAGAGGTAGTGTGTGTCCTCTCCCATCCGGAATTCGCCTGCACTGAAATTGGCGATTACTCGGTGAGTCCGGAGAAAGTTCATCCCAATAATCTCGGCCGCTCCAATGTCCGCAACGATTGCCTCTGTTGGATACACTTTGTCCCCAAGCAGAACAGGCAAATCGATGATACCGTGGACACGGATGCGGTTGTTACCGGCTCTGTAGAGCGGAGCGCGGGTTCCTCCCAGAACGTTCCTGTGGCTACGAGGGTAACCTCCGAGCCTGAGTCTACAAAGAACCAGACCGGCTCCCGCCCGCATGCCCCTGACCAGCAATAGTCCCTGACCAGCGTGCATTTCGAACAGTATCTTTCGCACACACTGGGCCCAGTTTCAGAGTCCTCGTTATCCGCCTCAGCAGCAGACGAGCCAGACCGATCCTCAAGGACCACTTCCGGAGAAGTTATATCTACTTGAGGTTCGTCTGGTTCATCCATAGGTGGGGCGGCATCCGACGCCACTGAACAACTGTCTTCGGACGCAGTGTTGGTCGCCACCACGTCCGAATTCAGTTTCCCTGCCGTGAGGGACGGCCTGGTTGTCCCACGGGACCAGGCCGGGAGTAGTTACTCCGGCGCAGACTGGGTAGAACCCCCTGGTATCCGCGTGCCCGCAGACGCTCCAATAGCTCTGGATACTTTAGCCAAAAGTGCCCCTGCTTTCCGCAGAAATAACAGGGACGGTTCTGAGCTGGTCCGGAGGTGAACGCACAGCATTCCGCAGGCCCCGGAGCGTCGATCCCAGCGCAGTACGCAATCATCTGCGTGGCGCTGAAATCATACTCCTCATAGTCGTACTCATCCGAGGATGAGGACGACGCGGCAACTGGTGCCGCTTGTGCGGGCGTCCCTGTGGAGGGCGCCTACGCACCAACCCGCTGAGGGTTAGGTTCTCCGGCGGGCTCCCGATAAGCCGGGGCCTGCCACGGAGTAACCTGCGATGCCTGGGCCGGAGAAGGTGCTGCCGCCTGTGCGGGAACAGCCGAGGCCGGAGCCGGGGCCGGGGCCGGAGGCATCTGTCTAGGGCGGACAGCTACCTCTATCGCAAGAGCGGCGTTAATTGCCTCCTCCATCGATCGTTTTTCATGGGTGGCTAGCCCGTAAGAAATATGGTAAGGCTGGCCATCGATGAACTGATCGATCAGCATTGGTTCAAACCGACAGGCTTCCATGTCCGGATAAGCTCTCCGGCCGAGTATGCGCAAGTTAAACGCAAACTCTATCACGGATTCAGTCGGTAAGCGGGTCCGCCCTTTGAACTCTCGTTCAAACTGCCGCCTGTTGGTCGTCGGCGTGAACAGTAGGCGTAGTTGCCGTGCAACCTCGCCGAATGTTACTGTCCCCACTGGCAGACACTGCATTACTCGGAGAGCCTTCCCCTCTAGGCTCCCTGATAGGATATGTCCGGCTTCCGCCTGGGTCCATCCTTCATACACGGCGGTGCGCCATACTTGGAGTAAATAGTCCTCCAAGTCGGCGTTATCCCCGTTGAAGCGTTTCCGCCAAGACGATTGGTCGGGCCCTTGGTAGTTTGGGGACCGGACCCTACGGGCGGATCCCGCTCCGGGATCTTCCATGTATGACGGCAAAGTGCGGGTACTACCTGCTCTAGCAGCAGAGTCCGCGGGTGCAGACCCAAACGCCGTGGGCGTGGGAGCAGGGTAGGGCACACTCGCCGCCGGGAACATATTCCCTACTTGCCCACCCTGGTTGAGTGCGGACGGGGCTCCCATCGAACCTACTGAGTAAGCTCCAGATGGGGCGGCATAGCTGACATAGCTAGGTGCCGGAGCCACCTGCTGCCACGCCAGCGTGGTGCCTCCAAGCCGTGGAGCAGGCGCAGCTCCCATTGCGGGGACCACCGGCGTCTGCGGATTCGGCAGGACTTGGGGAGGAGCCATAGGCCTAGTCATCCCTGGACTATAGGGTATCGTCGGGTCGACACTCGCGGGCGGCTGACTCTGCTTGTATTGCTCAAGCGCCATAGAGATCAACCACCTCTCCCTCTCCGACAACGGTCCCGAAAGGCCCTGTGACCGCGGAGAAGGGGAGCGGTCCCGACGATCAGGTCGCCCCTGATGAGGCGACCGGGCACGGTTGTAGCGCCCCAGAGGAGCCAGCGCACCTAAAGTATTGGTGAGCTGCTCCACTGCACCCGGTGCGGACCGTCCGGAATCCGTCCGGGGAGCTCTCGAAGGAGTCCACCCGGCCAGATTAGGCATCCGGAACTGATCGTCCGCCAGTCTGGAGGTGCCCGCGCCGGCGGTCACTCGATCCCGGACATCCGGAGATGTCCATTGGGAGAGCGGCGCCTGCCGTGGCCCACGTCCGGGCTTAGGTGGGCACGGTGTGAAGCCGTTCCCGGCTCCACCAACCGCGCCTAATTCACCGAGGCCAGGCCCCGGTGGCAACTCCGGTTGCGGCCCCGCAGGGCCCGTGTGTGTCCTCTCCCATCCGGAATTCGCCTGCACTGAAATTGGCGATTACTCGGTGAGTCCGGAGAAAGTTCATCCCAATAATCTCGGCCGCTCCAATGTCCGCAACGATTGCCTCTGTTGGATACACTTTGTCCCCAAGCAGAACAGGCAAATCGATGATACCGTGGACACGGATGCGGTTGTTACCGGCTCTGTAGAGCGGAGCGCGGGTTCCTCCCAGAACGTTCCTGTGGCTACGAGGGTAACCTCCGAGCCTGAGTCTACAAAGAACCAGACCGGCTCCCGCCCGCATGCCCCTGACCAGCAATAGTCCCTGACCAGCGTGCATTTCGAACAGTATCTTTCGCACACACTGGGCCCAGTTTCAGAGTCCTCGTTATCCGCCTCAGCAGCAGACGAGCCAGACCGATCCTCAAGGACCACTTCCGGAGAAGTTATATCTACTTGAGGTTCGTCTGGTTCATCCATAGGTGGGGCGGCATCCGACGCCACTGAACAACTGTCTTCGGACGCAGTGTTGGTCGCCACCACGTCCGAATTCAGTTTCCCTGCCGTGAGGGACGGCCTGGTTGTCCCACGGGACCAGGCCGGGAGTAGTTACTCCGGCGCAGACTGGGTAGAACCCCCTGGTATCCGCGTGCCCGCAGACGCTCCAATAGCTCTGGATACTTTAGCCAAAAGTGCCCCTGCTTTCCGCAGAAATAACAGGGACGGTTCTGAGCTGGTCCGGAGGTGAACGCACAGCATTCCGCAGGCCCCGGAGCGTCGATCCCAGCGCAGTACGCAATCATCTGCGTGGCGCTGAAATCATACTCCTCATAGTCGTACTCATCCGAGGATGAGGACGACGCGGCAACTGGTGCCGCTTGTGCGGGCGTCCCTGTGGAGGGCGCCTACGCACCAACCCGCTGAGGGTTAGGTTCTCCGGCGGGCTCCCGATAAGCCGGGGCCTGCCACGGAGTAACCTGCGATGCCTGGGCCGGAGAAGGTGCTGCCGCCTGTGCGGGAACAGCCGAGGCCGGAGCCGGGGCCGGGGCCGGAGGCATCTGTCTAGGGCGGACAGCTACCTCTATCGCAAGAGCGGCGTTAATTGCCTCCTCCATCGATCGTTTTTCATGGGTGGCTAGCCCGTAAGAAATATGGTAAGGCTGGCCATCGATGAACTGATCGATCAGCATTGGTTCAAACCGACAGGCTTCCATGTCCGGATAAGCTCTCCGGCCGAGTATGCGCAAGTTAAACGCAAACTCTATCACGGATTCAGTCGGTAAGCGGGTCCGCCCTTTGAACTCTCGTTCAAACTGCCGCCTGTTGGTCGTCGGCGTGAACAGTAGGCGTAGTTGCCGTGCAACCTCGCCGAATGTTACTGTCCCCACTGGCAGACACTGCATTACTCGGAGAGCCTTCCCCTCTAGGCTCCCTGATAGGATATGTCCGGCTTCCGCCTGGGTCCATCCTTCATACACGGCGGTGCGCCATACTTGGAGTAAATAGTCCTCCAAGTCGGCGTTATCCCCGTTGAAGCGTTTCCGCCAAGACGATTGGTCGGGCCCTTGGTAGTTTGGGGACCGGACCCTACGGGCGGATCCCGCTCCGGGATCTTCCATGTATGACGGCAAAGTGCGGGTACTACCTGCTCTAGCAGCAGAGTCCGCGGGTGCAGACCCAAACGCCGTGGGCGTGGGAGCAGGGTAGGGCACACTCGCCGCCGGGAACATATTCCCTACTTGCCCACCCTGGTTGAGTGCGGACGGGGCTCCCATCGAACCTACTGAGTAAGCTCCAGATGGGGCGGCATAGCTGACATAGCTAGGTGCCGGAGCCACCTGCTGCCACGCCAGCGTGGTGCCTCCAAGCCGTGGAGCAGGCGCAGCTCCCATTGCGGGGACCACCGGCGTCTGC
This sequence comes from Terebella lapidaria, assembly GCA_949152475.1. NCBI lineage: Eukaryota > Metazoa > Annelida > Polychaeta > Terebellida > Terebellidae > Terebella > Terebella lapidaria. The sequence goes on along the minus strand of OX424564.1, from coordinate 32,272,929 downwards.
GGATTCGGCAGGACTTGGGGAGGAGCCATAGGCCTAGTCATCCCTGGACTATAGGGTATCGTCGGGTCGACACTCGCGGGCGGCTGACTCTGCTTGTATTGCTCAAGCGCCATAGAGATCAACCACCTCTCCCTCTCCGACAACGGTCCCGAAAGGCCCTGTGACCGCGGAGAAGGGGAGCGGTCCCGACGATCAGGTCGCCCCTGATGAGGCGACCGGGCACGGTTGTAGCGCCCCAGAGGAGCCAGCGCACCTAAAGTATTGGTGAGCTGCTCCACTGCACCCGGTGCGGACCGTCCGGAATCCGTCCGGGGAGCTCTCGAAGGAGTCCACCCGGCCAGATTAGGCATCCGGAACTGATCGTCCGCCAGTCTGGAGGTGCCCGCGCCGGCGGTCACTCGATCCCGGACATCCGGAGATGTCCATTGGGAGAGCGGCGCCTGCCGTGGCCCACGTCCGGGCTTAGGTGGGCACGGTGTGAAGCCGTTCCCGGCTCCACCAACCGCGCCTAATTCACCGAGGCCAGGCCCCGGTGGCAACTCCGGTTGCGGCCCCGCAGGGCCCGACTCCATGTCCGGAGATGGAGTCGAGGACTCCGGAGAACCCTGTCTGCGGAGGGCTCTGCGCGTACCTTCTTACCGCCGAAGTCACCCGAAAATGTCTCACGGCGGCTGTCGCGCGACCGGGTGTGGTCCGCGACATTACCACCCTTATCCCTCCCGTTGGATTCATCTTTCTCTTTCTCTCTATCACTCATGTTTGAGTTGTCCCAGAGGAAGCTAGGAGTCCCCAGGGACGAAGGGGCTACAACACTGTGACCTTAGGCTGCGATGGGATGCCGTCGGACTGATCCTGGTCACGGCACCAATGTAACGTTCGGACTCCCAGTACGGGGCGCCCGGGTGATACCCTACAGGTATCCCAACCAGGTACCAGTCCGTCCGGAACGAGCCCGGATCTCATACATCACCACATGGTACAACACATCATCATCATCATCAACATCATCACATATTACATGCATTATACATCATAATGGCAATGTAGCCGTGTGTAGAGCCCGAGAGGCCATGGGAGCGGCCCAAAGGAACCCGTACACGTGGGCATATTGTTCTCCGGACTCGCCGACGGCCCTGAGGCAGAGATGGAACTCTGCACCAGCCCGACGGTCTGCCAGAGCCTACATCACATTGTCCCGGGAAGGAGGAGAACTGGCGATCCACAGGGCTTGCGCCCCCGAGTCAGCAACTCGTCTCCTCCAGCTCGGGCCCCCCATGGAAATTGTCCCCAGGGCCCCCACGGGGCCTCTACCCACAACGCGGAGACTCAAAGCTCATGGTGAGCCTCGAGTGCTGCCTTGTTGCTCTCTCTCGGACAATCTCCTCGATCGAGTCGCTTCCAGTGTATATATAATACACTACAAACTAGAGGCAGCACGCGAAGCGTAATCAAACCATTGCTATAGTTTACTGGAACGTAAATTACAAAGCGTCGCCGTGGCAACGCACGCTCGAACGGAGCTGTGTCAAAACAAAGGCCATACAAATGGGATGTGGTTTTACCATCACCTGCCGTGATCTTAGGGCAAAATCGGCACATCTGGATTCATTCAAATGGGCTATAATTTGAATTTCTTCTGATTATTCCAATCCTCAATATTGATATTGTGCAAACGAAAGCAGAAATTTGAATTAATTAGTCTCTTCAATGTGAAATTACGGGTAGCTTAAACCCAAACCGCCTGAAAATGGGTACTTTTTGTGATTTTTTAATTAGGGATTTTCACTTTTAGGTCATTTTCACCATAATTCTCACTATAATCAACCTTTGACCTCATTAGGCCTATAGGAAAAAAATGATGCCGATAGGACACACTTTTTGTCATCTCAAAATAATTGATGTATGATATAAAATCTAGTTCACACAAAGACCAGTGTCTCGTCGTTTCAACTGAGATCAATTTTGATGAAAATATCCAAAACTGATCTATTCGTAGGGTAAACTTTTCCATAACTCCGCATCGTGGATGAACTTTAAGATTGAGTATCGAGCACGATCCACGTAATTTCAATGGCTTCATACCACGTGCAATTTTGGTTCATATCTCGGCCGTTTCATAACAAACTTACATGAAATTTGGAATATATATTCTGTATATATCTATGAAGCTGACTTGAATAAGAGATTGAAGATTTCATTGATAAATTAGTATATAAATGGAGTTGAATGTTGCTTGAACAAATGTAACTTACGTTGCGTACACGAAGCATTGCATGGTGTAGTTTCTTAACTGCAGCGAGTGCACATATCAGTGATCAATAACCTACCCTTGAATTTTAAGTATCCCATCGATAAACATGTCAAATTGATGCGCAAATGTGAATATCTAGGCCCAAGTATCATACACTGCGCCTTTCTCTATATTCAATAAGGATTAAAAAGGTGACAGACGTATTAAATGGCATTCATTTAGTTGACGAGTAGTATTAAGGCGCAGTGTATGATACTTGGGCCAATATCTATTGCGATCCCGCGAAAATGTCTTGTGCCGCTGGTCAGTGAAGCGCTAAGTACAGATCAGCGGATTATTCGTATGGCAAATGCCGTCAATGCTCAGCTGTCGAGAACGTTGTACTCAGGAGTGAGATGTTGTTGTGATTTTGGTTCTATACTGCACTTAGAAAATATTAGAAGCGCTGAATTCTTGATGTAGTTTGCGGTTGAGTTTACAATGCCAACGGTTATAGACGTTATTAATCAATTTCTTTTGCCCAGTGTATTTTCAATGCGGATGATATATAACATGCTATTTTGACCATCAAACTCCCATCAAGTGTTTAGGTAAATCCCAAAACAGGTAGTAGGTTATTGTTCTATGATAGGTAATCTAACCGTAGTCAAGAAACTGTACCCTAAAACGCTGTCAGTTTTCTATGTAAGTTACATTTGATTGGCGGTGTATAACGTTCAGGATCTGTATGAATATCGACTGGGTCTTCGATATGGCCATTGCACAAGCATTGTAGTCATGGATGGAACCTACACAACAATTTTCAGCGCAATCCATTACCAAACTGCAGAGTTATAGGCCAAACAAAACATACCAGAATTCTGCTGATAAGGCATGGATCCTGACTGATAAGCATCCTTAAGGTTACTGTTTGAACGCACAAAGTCATATGAATAATATTTCGAGAGGACTTTCAAACTTTAACTCATCTGAGTGGCTTTCAGGCTGGAGATTGTCAGGGATGAAATAGGTTCTTGTAGGTAGAAATCTGAAAATATTTGGAACGACCACAGTGTATCTCGTCGCTGGGCTGGAGATAAATGTTATAATTTATTGAAACTACTTTCGCCAACACAAAAATTTCGTTTACGATGCAAGAAAACAAAAATGCATATGTTTATGATATGCATGTGCATACGTGTCTACTCTTTTTTCTGTGAGCCTCAACAGTCTAGGCCATTACTGGCCGTAACTATCATTGACAAAATTCTACGCATATGCTACGGTATAAGCAGAAATGCTATTCATATTGTATCAAACTATTACTATGCCATTATAATCAGTTGCATGCATTCATCCAGTCTTAGTTATTTTTCACGCATCACTCAATCGACCATGGATCTTTATCTGATGAAGTATGCGTGAAATTGAGAATGTCAACAATCGTGACATAATTTATTGGCCAGCGCTTCTGGTCTTCTAAGTTTACCTAAAATGAAACCCACGGAGGGTAGATATGAGTGGGCCCGGTCCTGCTATCATTTGTTGAATATAGAAATCTCAACAAAAGGATCACAGCACTTTCAAAAATAATATTTCTGATTGTTTCCATGAGGTTTTACATTTTAATCTTGTGAATAAACGCAAATGCTGTGAGAGCTTTGCGATATTTGTTGATTTACCGTAATACATACGCATACAGTAGCGCAACAAAAATATTGAGCTAAATTTCTGTTGTTAGCAGAACAATAACAAAAGGTTGCTAACTTTCATAGTTTACGATATAAAAGTGATAAAATGTGATGACAAATATTTGTTTACACCAAAAGAGACGCATAAACTATCAATTTGATCCAAAACATTGGGCAACACTAACCATTGAATATCTGTGCTCGGATATACATCTATAGATATGTTCTTCTTTGTTTATTATATGGAGAATAATGAGCAATTTAATCCAATAAATTAACGTTATTAATCAAAAAACTTTCCCATCCCAACATTTTTCCGCTGGCCACAAAAATAATTCTCTCTACTGTAGGGTACTTGTGGTATACATCATCCATTTTGAGGATAACAGACTGAGCAGGAAACTGGTTACCAGAGTTTCGACAATGTTCATAGTCCCAACCAGTAGTAAGGGGCACGTTAGGCTTGGTTGCACTCAATGACTTGTAGTGATGCAACATCATGGTGGTTATACGACATTTCCTAGGGGAGCCACTCTTAGGCCCAATATCTTAATGCACCCACAAATGTGTCAAGAATCATAACGCACTCAAAGGTTTTGAATATCATACCGTACCCATAAATGTCTTGAAAATACGTAGATAATATGATAAATAACTGTGGTTTGTTTGAGAAACTTAGAGCGATTTGGGGGAAATAGATATTGGATGACAAAATATAGGTCATGTTCATTCCAATGTTCACAATCCTAAAAACTGTCAAAAATTGGAACAGACACCGTTTTCTGTCAATAAGGCACAAATGCAATTCAATTCTGTTCACACATTACATGTACACGATACAAATTTAGAAAGAGTATATCAAATATTGAAAAGGAGAATGACAGAAGTTTATTATGTTAAACAATCGACATCGTGGTTGCAAAAAATGAGTGGATAATCATACAAAGGATCCCTAAACAATGAAAAATTGATAAGGCAGAGATAATTCATTTCAGAAACTGTAAACAACATCTGTCCGCATGCCCCGACTGCGGAGCTTGACGTCATATGATTAGTATTTCCATACCTGGGTGGTAGAGGATAATATTGTCACTATCGCCTAACAATACACTGTGATGAATTGTGACAACTGTGACATTTATGTATAATCTTTTGCCACCAATCTTCCACACCAACATGCCACGTACAATCCAGCTCTTGAACGTTCGGTGGCAAATGTAATGGCAAACAGAGCCTCAATGTCGATGAAAAGGCAGTTTGACGAAGATCTCTACAGTGACCATGATCGCCCTTGTAGGGTTGTCTTGGTACTCCATTCTCAGACCTACACATCAATAAAAAAAAATATTTCTTAGCACAATTAATGACGGACCTCAGAAAATAACAGCCGACAACGGAACCATATCTAACACTGTGAGGCAAAAAATAATTTGTATTACCTGTTGATCCAAGAATTTGTATTACCTGTGGATCCAGGTCGATGGTGTGTACAAATAAGCCCAGCTCCTAAATGTATGGGATGTGCTGCTCCACACTCAGAAGCGGAATACGTCACTAAATCAGCAGCAGCAACAGTCCCCCTAAACGTCCTTCATGGCCACCTCCTCGGGCTGCTAGGGAAACCACATTTATCTGGAAAGAGACCACAGAACTACGGTGGCTCATATTCGCCAGATGGAGGAATGCATTTTTTTCTTTACAGCGTTATGACGCTGTAATACAGCGTTATAACGCTCTAATTTACAGCGTAATAACGCTCTAATTTGCAGCGTAATTACACTCTAATTAGAGCGTTATTACGCTGTATTAGAGCGTTATAACGCTGGAATTAGAGCGTAATTACGCTGTAATTTACAGCGTAATTACGCTGTAAATTAAAGCGTTATTACGCTCTATTACAGCGTTATTACGCTCTATTACAGCGTTATAACGCTCTATTACAGCGTTATAACGCTCTAATTTATAGCGTAATTACGCTTTAATTTACAGCGTAATTACGCTCTAATTACAGCGTTATTACGCTGTAATTTAGGCGTTATTACGCTGTAAATTACAGCGTTATAACGCTCTAATTTACAGCGTAATTACACTCTAATTAGAGCGTTATTACGCTGTATTAGAGCGTTATAACGCTGTAATTAGAGCGTAATTACGCTGTAAATTACAGCGTTTTAACGCTCTAATTTACACTGCCAGAGACATCATTGGACCTGCTAGTTCATCAGCTCAATCATTTGTAGGGAAATCTCAAAATTATTCTGATCTAGATATGTTTATTACTAATCACGATAATGGAAATATGCTAGGAAGGTGAACGGTTTAATTTAGAGCGTAATAACGCTCTAAAATAGAGCGTTATAACGCTCTAAATTAGAGCGTTATAACGCTGTATTACAGCGTTATTACACTGTAATTAAAAATTTGCGGTCCTCTATGTGGCGAATATGAGCTTCCGTACAGAACACATAATTATTTAAAGAATATGTTGCTGTGGCAGCATCATCAAAATCACCATACTTGACCTTGATGACTCCGCCGGGGGGGGGGGGGGGGGAGGGGGCGGCGGGAGGGGGAGGGCGGCTGGCCTCCGTGCGAACTGAAACAGACGAGAACATATAATACGATTAAACTGTATTGCTTCCAATAACAATTAGCTTGTAAACCGGAAATTGTTTGATTCCACTCAAGTTCTACACAACAGGTGTGCTGAAGTGTGCACACTCCTGCACGCCTGTTGTGTGGAGCTTGGCTAGAAACAAACAAATTTGGGTTCACAGGCTAATATTGACAAATAGTTAAAGAATACTTAACTGGTCCACAGTGTAGTATATGTGTGTGAGTTAGTGCACCGTATGATAGCGCCATCTGGCGAATGGTCACAACAATGTGTTTCATGAGTATTATTTTCTGATACATTAATTGGTTACTGTTGGAAACGGAAGTGGAACAAGAATAACATGGTTTGTTTTTCTGAAGTTAAATCTGAAAACTGTGTTTGTTAAATCAAGTATACACAACACACAGCACCAACAGGCTTCTACCCTGTCCTCATCATTTTCTGTATGTTCACCACAGATTCCTAAGCTGTAAAGTCAACGATAAGCGATATATTAGCCTTTTGCGCTCTGACCTATTAGATCACAATTGATTCCTAAGCTGTAAAGTCAATAATAGGCGAGGTTTGTGGGGACTATCCTTGTTTGATCCCGCTTCACTCCCGGGACAGTGAAAGGACTATCCAATAGTATCAACATAGAAAGTTTCAAAAAATTCCTCCAAGGGGTCTCGTCGGAGAAAACATTTGAATATAGTGCAAAAGTGGGCGTTTTTTTGTCGAAATTGGCTGCCATGCTGAAAATAATGTGAACATCCCCAGCTTTTGCTCAGAATTTCAGAAAGATTTGAATGTAACCTTTAAAAATAGAGTTATCGCTTTTCAAAATTAGCAAGTGAAAAAATTGGCCGAAAAAATTAAAGGAAAAAAAAATCAAAATTCTGAAAAAAAAAGTTTGTGGTATATCCAGGTATATCCCATAGTATCAACATACAATGTTTAGGAAGATTCCATCAAGTAGTCAAGTTCAAGGTCAAGGGAATATCCAACATATAACATCTCTTATATGTGCGCAATTTATTCATAAGCTGTGAAGGCGATAATAGGGGAGACCAAAGGTCAAATTGAAGGTCATCAGAATATTCGGCATACATCATTTCCCAATATGTCCACAATGGATTCCCAAGATGTAAAGTCGATAACAAGGGAGATATTATCTATTGTGTTGGCTATTATTTGGACCTTGAAAATGAGATCAAAGGTCAAGTTTAAGGTCATGACAATACTCAGCACATATCATTGCCTATGTGGGCACAATTGATTCCTGAGCGGTAAAGTCGATAATAAGCGAGATAGTAACCATTTTGTGCTCTGACTTTGAAATAAGGTCAAAGGCCACGTTCAAGGTCATGACAAATTTCAGCGTATATACATAATTTCCTATATGTGCACAAGTGATTCCCAAGATGTAAAGTCGATAATAAGCAAGGTATTAGCTCCCAATTGTTTTATCATGAAAATAAATTGGTACCCATTGATCTTTAGTGAAAAATCACCACTAATATCACACAGTTTCTCATTTTCTTTTCAGAATCTTATTTAGGGCAAAAGCATACAAAATGGAACTCATCTTCGAAAGTACAAACAAAGCATAATCTTTCAGCAAGAGGAAAACCAGTAAAGGTTAACCAGCCGATGTTCTATTGACAATTGTGATGTACCGATATCTATTCTTTGCAATTATAGACCAAATATCCTTATTGTGAAGATCTATAACATATGGCTCAGTGAAAAAACACAGTTTTGAAATTTAGTGTAAGCTCTCAATTTTGGTTTATGCAAAACATAGTTTCTTCCATTCTTGTTCGGCTAGTTTTAACAATTTTTCCTGACAAACAGCAATGTCACAACATGTTTTACTAGGCAATTGTCCAGCCTACACCAGCTATGATAACGTGCTTGATAATCATATAAAAAAGAGTTTTCGGTAGCCTACCATTTCCCATTTTTATTAAGCGATTCTTAATTGAGTGATTTCAGAATCTTAACATGCTAAAATATGTCCTAAATTCACATGGTAGCAACCCAATTTCCCCTTGTAGTGCAGGTACTGCTGTAAAATTGTGAAGCCTTAAATAGTAACGGATTGCTTTGTTTGTACCATTTCTGTATGATTTTGTTTGTTGTACCCCCATATATTACTCCCATAATTTCACAATGAAATAACACCGATACTTTACAACTTGTGGAATATCTTGAGGCCAATTGATTGTAACATTTTGCGTTTGGACAGCAAACACAGTGCTCTGCTTCCGGAAACAGAGGAAGTCTGAGCCTTTTTTAAAATTCGAGTATTCTTCCGAAGATGTTCTATTCTGCAGTGTTGTTGACTATAGTACGCTCCATCATTGCTTCGACATGTAAATGATCATTATGTTGATAATTTTGACGCCAACTTGTCAAGTCTTCAATCACCTATTTGTCAGTCTCTGAGCCTTAATTTGGGAACTGGTTTGTTGTTTGAAGATTCCGAAGCAAAAGTTATGAATAATGAACCCGATAGTATCAATTCTATAGCTGGTTACGAAAAATAAATTAAATTATGAAATAAAATGATAATTCCTAAAATTATCTGGATAAGTATAGAAATAATTATATATTTTTAAAACATAAATTGCTATTTACAGCAACTGAATTGGTAAAGTAAAAAATGCCGAAGTCGGAAAACCTAAACATTGCAATAGTCAACCACCGTAACAATTAGTTTGAAAAATTCCTGCGTGAATATCCGTGTGGCTGCATTATGATGACAGGAAAGCAGAAGGCTTCCGTGGTTTGACAAAAGTCGGTTAAAAATGATTACATTATGATCAAAGTTGATACATCATTAACACCAGGGGGCTATCATAAGAAGTCTCTCGTTATGTATTTCTGTTATAATTCAACTCCAAGGTTTGAAACGTATATGTGCGTGTCTAAATCATCATAATTGTGCGTGTCTAAATCATCAAAATATATAGGATTAGACATGTCATAAGTCGTGGAAACGATATACAGATCTTCGATACTCCAAAGAGTAGTTGTAAAATTAATGTCACCGTGAAATACATACTTCAAACTCACCTTAGGTGGAATGCATTTCCCATATAAGTTTTGCGATTGACAAAGTTATCTTATTCTAATTTATTTTTTCACCAAATACATTTTTTAATATTTTCATTGGATAATAAATAATAAATACTGCCTCACAGCTTCTATCCCTATTCCATCCAGGCGCCCAAAAAGTATGATTATTTTTGGTGTATGAAAGAACTCTCCACGACATTTCAATGCCAGGTCATTACATGTATGAACTGGCTAAAAAAAATCAGAGTAAAACCTAGTGTATGACTAACTTGATGATTGAAATGCTGACCGTATACATGAATTTGTTTGAAAGTTAAAATATTTCTTACAAGGAATAGTGTATGTACATACATGTGTTTTCACCTTGTAATGTAGGTATATTTAATCGTTACAATATTTTCGGTTCCATTTCACAGAGATTAGCCATGTCGCCTACACGTTGGACATGAAAGATCCCCGCACAACTCTCAAGTCGGATTACTCGTAATCACATCCAAGATGACGACCGTTGCTGGTCAAACCACATCAAAATACCGGCCAATTGCACTCGAGGACCGATAATTATTTTAAGTATTACCGACAAGGAAGATTGGAAATGTCAAACAAAGGTAGCGGCATCTTTGTGGGCAACACCTTGTAAATTTCTTGACGATAAGAAAACCTGACAAATGTCCGTGTATCTACATGTATACTTGTTGTCCAGCGGTTAGGTCAAGGTTTTTTTTCTCTCTGTTGCGAGGGATTGGACGTAGGCCTACACATATTTCAGGTATCAAAACATGATTAGCGCATCGCGGACAAGGCGATCAAACAAAATTGATTATAATCGCCATGTACGCGTGCTGATAAAGGTATTTGGCTATTTGCATAGTGTTGAACTGGACCGATGTATTTTACTATCCTGCAAAATGAAGAAATGTTATGAACGGATCCATGTACATGTACGTTCATATGATACCATCATTGCAAAAGTGAGATATTACCATAAATTTCATCAAATCATAATTTTTTTTTGAAATATTTGTGAATAGTTGTGGTGGAAATAATCTTCCTTGAACCGAATCGAGTGTGAAAATTATCAAACCGAGTAACGGTATGTTATGTTAGATAGATGGCACTACTTTTTCGTATGCCAACATTCCACATGTATTTCTTGTTATGTTGCTATCCATGAATACAATTCGTCAACAATGATACAGTCTAGATTCATTTACAAGACATGTTGCTCCGTGATACATGCGAATAAAATTCTGATTCTTTTCAGTTTTTTCTGACCTGACTACAAAAAATGAGATATTGTTTTCTATCTAGTTCATAAATAAGTAGTGTTATTTGGTTCTATTAGACGTGCATCGTGTTTGGGTGGGAATGTGTAATAACGTGCTTGAGTGCCACAAACCGGGCAGGAAATATGGGCTATATAGATCTGCCGTCCGCCAACACGTTCAGTTTTTCTTATTCGCCAAGCGTGTACTTCATATTGAAAAAAAAATCCATGGTTTGGAATCAAAATTAGATGTCGAGATATCTATTGTGCAGATATATGACTAGTTATAGATAACACGTCTCAGAAAGTCGATGATCCTCAGTGAACAAGAAGCTCGAATAGTCACAAGTATATATAAAAAGAAACCCGATGATGTGTTAAATAACAAAAATACAAATAACATGCCTATATTTGGTTTTTTTCACATCTAATCTATATTTATAATTTTCAAAAGAAATTTTTCTTCTCCAAAGAAAATATGGTACAACGTTACTGCTGTTTTGAATATCATGCAAGAAGTCTTTCCCACGGTAGTTTGATCTTATCAGCCCCAGTCAGACACATGTATCATACACTGTTTATCGCCTTGACTTTCTTGTTTAACTTGTCACTTTCAGCGTTTTGTCCGATCGAAAAACCGATAAAATCACAAAATACACCTCATGTCCATTAACGAAATGTGGTTTGAAATACAAGATAATTGACATGTTTCAAGCATTCGTTATCATGCATTCAATATCTTCCAGAAATACATGCAAAATAATCGCAAATTATGCCTGTCATTTCACAGGCTGACATGATTTTCAGTAGTGTTATCAGATTGTAGAAGTGACGTCACACCGTTGATAACAGTTGATAACAGCACTCGCGTTCTGCCTTATTGAAAACGTTCCATTTAAAGTAGATGTTACGGCCCGTGAGAGTGCTTGACAAAGCCTTTGATCTGACTGACAAAGGCCAGATAGACCCAGAAAAAACTGTAATATCCGTGCGTACGATAAAAAGAAACCCCATAATTGGCATTATTTCCAAGTCAGTGCCAATATCGGACACTCCAAGCACTTGTCCAAATTTCGGTCGCTGGCCTCCACATTACTATTTATCTGGTGACACGCTGTAATATCGGTATATATTGACACTGACCGCCTCACTAGAGATAGGGGGTTCCGCTAAGCTGAAGCGAATGTAAACGAGTACTTTTTCTTGTCATTGAGGTGATGACCGCTTTTACACGAAGTCGGCTGTTGGACATCAAAGCAACTGTTATTTGATTAATAACATCGAGTTGTCATTTTTGAGGCAGTTGTGAGGGCTAAACCTAATGCATTATAAAGGCTGTCGCGAGAGAGAGCTTCTGGACAGGGGGTTTCGGAGGTGGGAGAGGGAGGGGGGGGGGGGTGATATCGCAAATAGTCCGTCGATCCTACCTCACAATGTGATAAGCGTTATCAGAACCCATTGTTTACATGTCGTGCTGGATGCAAATAGTCGCAAGTTTCAATGCCCTCCGTTGGTCAATGTATCTGGAACCCGCGGTCATTGCGTGCAGTATAGGATGGGACAAATGGAAAGGAGCCTAGGGGTGGCTCGCAAATTCAAATTGGAGAACACATGTTAACTAAAAAAAACTTCTTGAAAATATGTACACTGCTTGGGCATGATACATTCATCTATTAATTTAATACTTTGGGGGTATTTTGTGCTTTCGAAATAGTTCATAATGTGAAGTAGTATGTTTTAAAGATTACAGTTTAGCAATATATAATATACAATAATATATAAATTGAGCTATAATATATAAATAGTATGCATGAATGTATAAACTTAATTATAGTACAGATATCTTAATAAATGAAGATATTATCGTGATGTCATTAACAATTGGTGTCAATTGCATGTATCTTATACATTTTTATATCATCCTTTACATCGTACTTATATATATGTCACATGTCTTGATTTGCTGCAAATACGACGACTTCTCCATCTGTGTCACGAATGTGATAAGTTTTCATACATCAACATCATCATAATGATCGTCGCCCGTGACATCATAACGTATTCGTAGCTGTATGGGAAAGAAACAGGAGTTTGACACGAGATAACAGGATGGGACGGCTTTGATCGCTGTCACTGACACAGGGTGAAGAGGGCTTGATAAGCGTTTTCCATGGGGTTGTGGGGGAGGGGGGAAGGGATGGAGGATAAAAACAAACCGCCTGTCACCCGCTGAAGAGCGGAGATATTCGACAACAAAGGCTCGCTCGATGGTGTGTTTGCTTTTGATGCGAGTGGCTTGATCCGCCTCTACGAAAATGTTTGCTGAAATACTGCAGATAAAAACTGGTACTGAGTAATGATCGTTCGTCTGTTGTGATACGTGCTATTTTATATGTATGTGACGGACGTTGTAATGAATACATTTAGCTGAATGTAACACCATTGTTATTTTGATTTTCACAAAGACAATACAACAGTATTCGTTATAATTATGAAATTTTGTAATGCATATAGCCGCAAATTATTTTTTTGAACTGGTGCGCTATCATGTAGGGACTGTGTTGGTATCGGTACGTTTAAATATCATAAACGCCAAAGACATGGTTGAAAGAATTGGCGAAATCTAACTCTTTCAAAATTTGAATCCAGACACACCGATAAAGGGCATCGAATTTTTATCAAAACTGAACATAATTTATCGAGTTTAATTCTACGCGTGCTCTAGTGACAAATATATGGATGAGGGCGGGGGGGGGGGGGGGTTCAATGTATAATTGTGTATTCTATTATTATAGTTTATATACACATGTAATATGCACGAATGATATTGTTATTGTTATATCATAATGGAACTAGAATGATAATTCAATGACAACATTTCAGCCGGGATTTTGCGCTGAACAATTGAAGCGAATTGTAGTTGTATGTATGCTTTGATTCAATTGTAAATATAGGAGACATTAAATATATTTTCTCACGCTATTATTGGAAGTTTTAACCTACGATTTTAACATTATGAGTTTAAGCGTGGCATTCATACTAGGATGATTTTACCTGCTTACATACCGGTACACTTTTGCCCATAATTCAGCAACACTCATATATGTTTGTTACTTGAGTGACAAACTTCACCCAGAGGTACTAGGGCACAAAGGTACAAGTACTAAGCTATAGACCTTTCATGGCAGCATTGCATCCAAACACATGATGCAGTTGCTCAATTTGCGGGTCAGCGAGTCCTTGGTACCAGTATGTGCATGTGGCTGGACAACACAAAATGGTGTCTTCTATCTCGAAATTGCACCATTTTACTTTATTCCTATTCGATATGATCATGGCCGAATTTGGTCAGATTTCCGAAATCCCATTTGGGTCTGAAATACAACATTGGGGTTCTTTTTTTTTTTTTTTTTTTAGATACAAGCTTGAAATTTTGTAGAAAAGTTTTCAAGTTGTACGATAATGCCCTGTACCGTCTCTGAACTTTATGGACACAACTTTCGAAAACAGGACTTATATTCGGATTTCCCGTTCAAAATTTGAAATACGGTAAACTCCAAACATACCCAAATGTCTAATTTCATTGCAGAGCGGCTCTGACATCAAAAGAAATCACAAATTGCACAAAGTACACTAATGTTTGTCATCAACATTAACAGGGCATTTCACAAACGATACAATTATACTTGGTATGTTGGTGTAAAACAGATCATTAGCATTTAAAAACTGTCGTGTACGGTTTCTGAAAACATGAGAAAATCAGACCCCCCGTGGTGACAATGGACACCACAAATTTGTACCCCGTCTCTTTAGTTCAAAATAAATGGGCTTCCAATGCTAAAATGCAAGCGCGAATCTGGACCAAGTTGAAAATACCGTTTCAGCTTTTTAAACGGTACGAAAACACTCCGTGCCCTCATTTTCAACGTGGATAATTGTATGTTAGATGCTGGTGGCCTCAAAATATTCACTACATTGGTATGTTAATGCTATACGTGTCTGTTTTGTCGTATACCCAACAATCTGTATATAGATGGCTCATTTGCAAGTCCTTTGTGTCAAATGCTTTCTTTTGTGTTCAACTTGCACGAAAACTCTTATCACGTTATTTCCACATCTAGGCGTTCATTTTGACGAAACTACCCTTTGTATGTCGGATGTATACCGTTGGCTTTTCATACCTGAAAATGGGTAAATTATAGCGTATTTTGGCACCGTAATGAGCGGCTTTTAGTGAAAGCGCATTGAATGTCACAACAAAAGGATGCAATACGTATATCAGAGGCGAAAGTGGAGTAAACATGACAATCAGGTAATTGTTTGGTCAAGCGTCTTGAATTATTAACCCGGTATTGGGTAATACCCGCATATAATTGTTAAATGATACCCAACTACAGTGCATTAGGGACTAAATTATTCAGGTTTGTTTGTATGGCGCGGTCCATTCATCAGAGAGGACATCTTGAATAATCGAGTGTGGGCTGGTACGAGAATTCACCGAACATGACATCGGACAGTGACGGAGACGCATCCGTGAATATATAATCACATTCGCTGGATATGGTACCCATCAAACAAGGCGTAGGCCCTATTTGTCTTACAAGGAACGAATTGTGGTGTTTGTTTGAGTCCGTGTATGTTTTCAAAGGCAACACTTATAATGGATGTCACATCATGATATACAAAACCAATCGAATAACAAACGAAAGCGCATCGGAGTCATTACCGATCATTAAGAAGACAATCATGTTCCTTTTGTTCTATATGATGTGTTTATATGTTGTGTTTAATATGCATACAGTATTGTCATATAGTATATTGCCAGCTCCTGGCTAAATGTCTTCATTGTCTTTCTATCTTGATAATTATATCCTATTATGGAGCATAAAACCGTGCAACCGTTATAATAAATATATAATCACATACTCTGATTTTTTAACTTCTTTACACCGGTTTCTGACGATATTTTCGCGTAGCTAAATGTTATCATTCTATAACCTGGCATACTTCACCTGGGAGTCAACTGTCAATTATCTACAGATTTTCAGACTTCTATCGTAAAAATTGAAGAAGTTGGCAATCTAACCCAATGTTAAATTTCAGCCCAAAACGGGATCTCGAGCATTTGGTTCTGTTCACATCCATCAAGATTCGAATCAGGGCTGATTCGAAGTATCGTTGTAATTTTGGTCCTGGTGTCACACTGGGTGTATTCTACAAACGTGTTGATTCGAAAAGATTGCACCGCTACAAAACCGAGCAAATGCACAAAACTTTGTGCAGACCCAGAAATTGATGACTAAATAATGGCTAAATTATAAATAGATTGCAAACTTCTACTGCGATGGAAGTCTTCAATTTGAACGAAAACTGCCGTTTGACACTCAGGTGCAGTATACCAAGTTATAGAACGATACCAGCATCACAAAATTATCAGCATATATGGATGATATATGATTATCAGCATACACATTATCACAGTGTAAACGAGTTGGAAAAATCAGAGTTACTCTTCAAGTGGCAATCAGTGATATGTTTTATTAATATCTTATTATATATCTTAATATGTTTTATTAATATCTTATTATATACATACGGATGTCATATCATGTCATTTAATGAATTAAACACACGTTGGGTTGGTTTGATTTTATGTACTGAAATAAC
This sequence comes from Terebella lapidaria, assembly GCA_949152475.1. Lineage (NCBI taxonomy): Eukaryota > Metazoa > Annelida > Polychaeta > Terebellida > Terebellidae > Terebella > Terebella lapidaria. The sequence continues at coordinate 32,256,394 of OX424564.1, read as the reverse complement.
ACCCCCCAAAACTCAATCCCGCTTGCACTTAAAATATAATTTATATTACACGATTTTTACTCTTAAATTGAGCCCTGTGTCAGCGAGACATTAATACATGTACACTGATCGCCGTGTCAAATCAAACCCACACATACATTATATTATGATAACAATTACCCAGTGAAAACACCCCGGTCAGTGGTAGACAAAACATTGGAAGGCCTCCTGGCCTGGAGGTGTTGACCCCGACCCTAGGAATCCAGGGGCCATCCCGCGGGGGCGCACCAGGTGACCTTTGACAGCGGGAATACATGGCGGGAACGCCGCTGACACGTATGTAAACATCATCACTGTCATAATTTAGGCGATTTGATTGGAGATATACGCGGATTGTGAATTGATCATTTGATTTCATGAGTTATGAACCACCCAACAATGTATACACGTTTTCTTCTTCGGGTTTCTTGTCATTTTTTTCAGCCAACGGCAAGATGCAATAACAATAATAAGTACTAGTGTAAATGGATTGAGTTATGCCGCTCGAAAACGAACGTTTGTTATGAAAACCGTCGTTATCAGTGGTCTAATTTATCATTCTTCCTTTGATCCACAACAACAATATACTAGTAAATAACGCCCTGTATGTGGTTTGTAAGCCCTGATAAATTCGACATCATGACGGTATTCAGTGTGATGTTAGAGAAAACAGAACAAACACACACTCTCTCATTTCGTTTTTCGTCGATACCATATCTCATTTTGAACAAACATTATTTGTGCGGAATTCGGTTCTTTTTATATTAGCTGCTTTGCCCGTCCGTACTTAGAATACAATCGTTCAAGAAAACCTTCTGTTTTTCTGCCCTCCTATAGGGCTCTGTTCACGGTGTATTTCGCACTTAATCGTAGCCAATGTAAACACATGTAGCACTTAATGTTCCGACTCCGTCAACATTTTATAAATCAGTCAATTCCAATAAGATCTCGCTAATCATAAACCCGCTAACACGCGAGCTATGGGAGTCCTTAAAATGCGGAACATGAGATGAGTCGGTCCCGTCAACACCTCAGTGATTAATGTGATTAATAATTGAATGAAGTGGACTGCAACAAAGAACGGCATATGATCTTGTACGCTGTTTGTTTTTCTAGCGAAAATTAACTGCTTTCTTAATAGTATCACGGGGGCATAATAAACATACGGCACGTCGCGTAAAAATTCTACAAAAATCTCCGACTAGACTCCAGAAACAGTTGTTAGGGTCTATGATATATCAATGACCGGGCAACATCCATCGATAGACCGTTTGTAAATCACGAAGGCGCCAACAGGCGGCGTTTGACGTAGAACGGAAGTGACGTCTTTCGCCATTCAGATTAGCGTTCCAGGTCGGAAACGCGACTCCCGACATGCAATGCGAGCCAGCGGGATTATATTTTTGCTGTACAAGTCGGAGAGATGTACGACAAGAAATGTTAACAATTGCAGGACAAGGAGTCACGAAGTCTGTTCGTTTTCCGACCGCGACCCGCTAGAAATGTTCGGCGCTCTCGCGAGACGTGGCGATAATAGGGGTATTTAACCTTCATACACGCCTCGGTAAAACCGCACAGCGTGAATCGGCCACGCCAGTAAATGAACCTTGCAAATGTCAATACTAATATAAGCGTGGATTTCACGGACCGGATGCAAGGGATCCACGCATAACCAGTCCCAGACACACGGATCGGAGACGCGATGTTTATCAGTAGTTATGACTCGGTCGCTTGATTATGACGTTTATCGTCCGGGTTGCGTTCGTCGTCAATCATTTTGCTACATCAATCATATTATGTTCGCGGCCGCTGAGCGGAGCCGCACGATGTACCACGGGGGTGCCTCTTGACTGCCGACACGACTATAGATATGATAATAAATCCACGCATGCAGAGCCTAAGCCAGTGCGATCCTCGTCGATTGAAAGATTATCGAAGTCGACCGGGGTTGGGATTCCGGATCGGTCCGTCATACTAGACGACTCGGAGCCTGGGCGGGGCACCTCGGCGATTGGTGCCGCAGTACGCGGCGAAGCCCGCCCGGTAGCGTCAGACCCCCGCAGCTCCCAGACGGGCAGGGCGTACGACCCCTGAGACCCCTCACCCCGAGGTCCACCACCCCAGGGGCGGAAATTTGGATAATGAAAATTCATGTTCCGCTTTGGATAGAGGACTACTGAACAAACGGACAAACGAGCGAAGCAGACCTATCTATTATAAGCTATATAATTAGGAGAAATCGGGTATTTTCCGCGCTCCCACCCATATTCTCTTGGGATTATCCGAGACCGTCCCTTCATACCCCCATACCCGGAGATAGTCGCGTGTTCGACAAACTCGGAAAAATTCCGCCCGCGTACGGAACACGTCCGAGGCCAAGACACGCTGTCTGACAAGATTCTGGACAGCCAGTTTTACACGTGTTCGCCCCTGTCCGCTTCGGGGGGACCTCGTGAGTTTCCGGGACGGTGGGTGGGGGTGGAGGAAACTGGCGCCACGGCGTCTGGAGGATGTGTCGGTATCTGCGAAGGGAAGTGTCGACTTGATAGAACGTAGACATCATTTAGGCGAGCGTGGCCTTTGCCAGCTCGTGCAAGTGTAAAACAGACGCTCTCGGGTAGGGGTTTATCGTCGAGTTCTCACTAATGAGCGAACTGGGAGGGACCTCGGATTTTTACGTAGGTACAAGCTGTTCTGTTTCTGTAGGACAAATCAACAACAGGTCCTGGTGTTTGTCTTCCGGATTCTCGTAGTTCATGGCTGCATTCTACTTTTCTTTCCACGTTTTGATCAAGACAGTTCATATGTAATCATTTGTATCTACGCCAATAACTGGATCGTTAGTCATCGGCTGATATATTATATAGTTTGGATATATGATGTCGCTCCAATATATTATATAGCCTCAACTTCACAAGAAATGTAAAAACACGTTAATGTACCATCAGAATTATTCATTACTTATATTTTCCTGCCATTTCACAGTCAGTGTGCTACAAAGGAACACATATACGTGACAAATAGACATGTATTAGTTCAAGAAACATAAATAATGCGCAATAGCATCCGATTATTTCTCTCCATTGTAACAGCTCATGACCCAAGCTGGCGAAAACGATCCCACCACTTTACTTTTCAATGCCACACATAAAACCAAAATTTATTCTCGTTTTTACGTGACTGTAATGTATTCTACAACATTTAGAACTTTGCAAAAAAAAAAAAAGAAATCAGATGACTGTTCGAAAATTTACACGTGTAAACTCAAACAAGCGTAAAACCTATTCAGAAAACTCTTTTTTTTGTCGCCCAAAAGCAGCACATATACCATGTCACATGGTACATACAAAAAGCACATCGCCATAATTCTAAGACGAAAGTCAAGGTACACCAACGGCCAAGATAATTAAAACTAGTCGAAGGCATTATGCAATGTTCTTCGATGTTGTTTCGCCCATAAAAGCCCCAGCATAGGCAACTCTAGAAATTGGCTTTTTCTAACAAAATGAAACCAGTTATTCGTGGTTTCATCCGCGACAACATGATGTCAGTTCTTAGCCTTTGGCCAGCGAGAGAATAAATCAAACGGTATCACACTGCGCTGAACGCATCAATAACACGTTGCTCCACAAAGCGTAGCATGGAGAACTTGCGAACAAAAGATATTCTCCAGGAATTATTGGCCGATATACACCCGCAACAACAGCAGGTGGCTCGACTGCAGTCAGTCGGCTTCTTCTCGTTGGTATATCACATTTATTGTTCGGCATTTTGTTCAACTTTGTGCACCAATTCATGTGCAAGTGTTGGACATATGTATCAACCGCGGGCCGTTAAATAGTTGGTAGCATATTTAGCTCACATCAACTTGCCACAATCATGTATCATTTCGTTTTTCTCGTTTTTTTCATCAAAATAAAATGGGCTATTCGATTTGGAAAAACAAGTTTTTGGTGATTTTTAGTAATTTATTTGGATATGTTTACGAGTATGTATGTGACTGTTTAATTACTTTCCCCTTATGCCAATTGTATCAGACATATACCTAAGGATATGAGCAGCGTGTAGGCATTCAGTACACTTTATTATTCAGTACACGTATTTTGCGTTGAAAACAATTTGAAAATAATATAATTTTAAGAATTTATCGTCGAAAAGACATGTGTTTTCCCCTCGGCCACGCAATAATTCAATGTCGCATGTCAACTCTGCCCTTATATTCGCCACTATCTACGTGTTTTTGCGTAAGAAATATCGCACTCATTATAATCGACCCCCTTTCATTGTCGCTTCGTATATGTTTTGACAGAAATGTAGGGTTGACACTGATAATTTCTAGGGTTTTATTGCGGTCCCACAAGGTAGAATATATGGACTCTTTCCCCTAAAATTTTACCATAACTCCCTTCGGGACCCCCGTGGAGTTGGAACGCGGAGTAATTATGGATTTACATATGTCTAAGTCCATCATATCTAAAGACACCCCTCACGGAAACTTGCCAAAAGTTTTTTATTCAATAAAACGAACACCTGCATGGATCTGTATGTTCTTTCATGGGTGGAAACCTACTTGCCAGTTCAGTCAGCAGGGGTTCCCATATTGGGTTACAGCTGGAAATCATATATATCAAAGTTGGAAAGCCCCGGCACATAAACGACTGGTTGACAAATCGAGAAAGCTACTAAAAGTCTACCGCATATTTGAGGTTCGGGGCTAGAAGACACTTGTTACGATTCTTCTTTGCAGTTAGGAAGGGTGAATGCATCATGGGGGTAAAAAGTCCTCGAAAACTTTTAACGAAATCGTTTATAACAACAGAAGGGGGTACCATTGTCACGGCACAAATGGTTTCCCCCGTTTGGAAGTTGACACACTAATGGTCTAACGCCAGTTGCACCCGAAACAAAACTGACAGTAATTAAATTGCGATCTTTCTTTGACCTTGAAATTAACCCGTGGAACACCCACCGTGAGGTACGATTTCGTCTCTTCGTTACCCCCGAGATGCAAGTAACAATGGGCTGGACACTGAAATGACCACCGCAATATGTTCATTGCCACTCAGCATGTTTCAGCGGGTTTCCAAATACACTTGCATACCCCATAGGGGTTGATTTTTGCATGGACATAGTAAGTGATACACTTCAGCGGGGGCTGGTCATTTTAATGTCACCAATCGAACTAATTAGTAGGGTTATTGTAAAGGTGGATTTGCGGTGCAAGTGTACACGGAGATGGTGTACATGCAGTCAAATTATTTTGGTGACATTTTAATTCACCAATGCCTCTCGATGGAGACGTGATACTTTCGTTCCAAATTTGTTGGAATTGCTGTTTGATATGCCCATGCTCTGTGTGAATGTATCACGCATGGCGAGAACACGAATCTAAAATATTAAATTCAAAGTTATTCTATATTGACGATAACTGATTTGTTCATTATGGTGTGATAAGTGGCAATAAAACACAGTTTTGCTATGATATTATATGTATATAAAGTCACAAATATAGTAAAACATTTACGTGTGTTCAAAGCAAACACATCTAATCCTCTAATGAATTTATAACGCGGCAGAATAAAAGTCGACAAAGAATCTGGAAATTTTGATTTCTCATGGTAAACGATACACCATGTAACTTTATAATGTTATAAATTTAACCACACAAAAGACCCCATTAGGGAAATGAATGCCCATTTTATCCACACACAATAAAAGCCCAGGACACAAGATATGCTACGTTCTCTTTGAATTGACAAACAACATTATAAATGCCTTCATTTTTCATTATTCCATGTGAAAATGAACATTATACACGTGTTATATGTGTAAAAGGGAAAGTTGTTTCTTTTTTTTCACATAATACGATTTCGTCACTGTCATATCGTATTACAACTAGTGGCTTTTAGGTTTTAGCTATTAATTATCAAAACACGTCAAAATTTCGCGAGGTGTTTTTATTTTACTCTCTAAAATCTGTGATTTTTCATCATCGTTGGTAAACATGTGGGGTCGACAATTCTAACATGATACCTATTTATTGGCAACAAAAGAAACCGAGAAAATAAGTAGTTTCCTTCCTGTGTTTTGCGGCTGAATTTTTTTTCCATTCTACACATGCGTGGACCCAAGACCTGCCATGCACACATATAGAGCACCTATATAGAGCACCTATAGAGCACACGTAGAGCCCGACAGGTGTAAGGTTAAAGGTTAACCCTTCTCATCGTGGGTTACAACCCTTGCCTCTTGAAAACTTGTTATTTACGACGTGGGATACCAGAACTTATCTGACAGTAACGATATAGTAAAAAAAAAAGGCGAAGCATTATATTGTGACATTAAAATAACTTTTTTTTTACCTTTCTATTGTCAGAAAATGTGTAATTTGTGTCAATGTCACTTTGCTGGTATTAATGTGTGATTTTATATATTTTTCATTCGTTATGCGTGTGGCAATTGTGAGAAATTTCTGATTGGTATTAAGCTGCACTATAATTATTTCCCTAGGTACGCTGCGTGTTGCTATGTGGTACCTATAGAGGTGTGGGTGTACAAAAAGCTGTCAGAACTTATAAACATTATATTCACAAGAAAGATGTGAGATTTCAATCATTGGTCAGCACGACATGCCCTATTATATACAGTGACAGTTAATGGAGACACACGTGCTGCTATCATAGGAAATATATCGAAGAAAAACCTACATTGAAAACATGTTTCGAAACTCAGCGGTTTACTTTTCGCTACTGATGCACACAACATTTCGGAGATATCGGGGATTTCAATGATATAGATAGTCATACTATTGTGGTAAAGTGGCAATGTTTATATCGAATATATGTATTTATAGACCATATAAGCCGTATATACTAATATATATTCGCAGTTTTGTTTTCAATTCGACATGTAGTACAGCTCCTGATAATAAAAAAAATGTATTATAATTATTTAATTTTGGATTATTTATTATAATTTTTTTACATATCGAACGCCATAAGTTATTTTTATTTTGGAAGTTTGAAAATAATTTCACTTCTTTGTGTACATTATATAACGAGCCATGTGTATTTTATGTAAAACAAGTGTTATTTCAGGCTATTTTGTGGATTTGTTTTGCACGTTTTACATGTTTTAAATTTTCTATAGCTGCCTATGGGAAAAGCTTTTTCTTATGAGGCTATTATATGAGTTTGTTATTGTATTTGATGTTTTAATTTCGGACAGCCGTGGAGCTGTATTTACCAATTTGTATAACATTAGTCCACTTCATCGTAACAGCACAATTGCTAATTAGTGTGCAATATTCGATATTAACTGATGCCACTGTGGTATTTCCATAGGAGCAATATGATAAATATTTCAATCGAATCATCATGAATTTTAGGAAACGATCCTTTGATGGTGTCAGCTTATACGCCCCTTCTTTGCATATTAAAGTGCAATGGTCTTAAGAATTATTACAAAAAATACCACTCGCAACTAGTCCAATTGACGAAAAATAACGAATGATACTGTTGCCGTATCGTTCAGTAATACGTTATGCACCAGCTCAAAGATATATATGTGAAACAACTGTTTTTGTATGGATCGCGAGAAGGGAAAGGTGTACAATAATTAATGGGAAAAGGGAAATAATTATTTGACGTTGAAACTACTACATGAAGAAAAACACACAGCTGGTGCCAGATTCAGGTGCTGGTAACAGTTTTGTTGCGAGGACCAGTATATAATGCTCTAATAGCTTGCGTTGTTTTTTGCAACTTGCAAATCACACAAAAACTTGAATTAGGACCTCACGGGAAAGATATATTTACTGTTATCTGAAATATAAATTATTATATGACGGGCGTGTGTGAAGCACGAGATCGTTAATGAGCTAATTTTTTATAGCAATCTATTTCGAAGAGTTCCCCGATATCCTATTGGCGTGGTGTTGCGTCCGTCGTGGTCCACATCCGGTCGGATTTTTCAGAAAAAATTGTTCGAAAATACTAAAAAAAAAAATTAAAATAGCCATTTTGAACGGCTAATTTCGGACTTTGATGGTCATTTCTCAAAATCTGTTCAGCAACCATTTTCTAATTTTGCACGAGCATGACATTTCAGTCCCCGTGAGGTGTATTGAGATGAATTGCCTTGAATCATTCGAAAAGCCCGAAATTCCATTTTTTGGAACTCTGCTCAAAAGCTATTCAGTGATTGTCACTATGGATGACAGTTTGGTCAGATTATATCAATTTGGAATACTTACGGGGTGTCTTGAGTCGTTCCAAAGGTCCGAAAATTGAGCCCAAATGACCCCAAATGGCTTGAAGTGCACAAATTGGTGTTTGGACGCAAAACGCTTCCAGATACAGCTTGGATTTGTATTATGACCATACAGGAAGTCGTATATGGTGGATCTCTCATTGACATTGACCTTGACCTCACGCATTCCTAAGTGGTAAATCGCAAGATCACATTCACAATGTCTGAGAAGGTGTAAATTGACCTCTGCATATGACGACTGCAAATGAAAGTTAGGTTTGTATTTTAGGAATATATGAAATCATATATGTGGTGGATTTTTTTTTGATGGTCTTGAAGTTTACCTAAGATGACCTTGAGTGGTAAATCTTAATTTGACCTGATATGTGTAAATTTGAATTTACACCAAGAGGTGTAAATTCAAACGTGTAGATGGAGTTTTAGGTTTGTATGGTGATCATATAGGGAGTCATATATGGCTGATCTTTTGGTGACCTCGGACTTGACCTAAATAATTTCGAGGGGTAAATCTCAAGGTCACGTCCAGACTGAAATGTGTGAACTGACCTCTGCTTACGAAACCACTGCAAATTAAGCTTGTATGTAGGTTTGTATTAAGAGCATATAGGAAGTCACATATTGCAGATCTTTTTGTTACCTTGATTTGACATTCAATAACACTGAACAGTAAAAATTGCTATTTTTGTTGAAAAAAAAAATAAGATCACACTTGGACTTTGGCAGTCATTTTATTAAATGTTGTCAGCAACTTTTTTTCAATTGATGCATTGAAATCTCCATGGGAACTCTTCTGATACGTTTTATTCTGGTTGCCCCTGGATCTCATGTTTGTGCATGGTTATCATTCTGATTCTCCCAAGTATACTAGTAGTTTGCGGAGAAAAAAATTTTGGTTCGAAATCAAGTTACTGGATGTTTTGAGCAATCTCCAGTCAAAAACGCATTTGATACCTTTTCGGAATTGAAGTGTTTTGGGGACTTTTTTTTAGAAATGTGTATCTACCTTTTCCTTTGTGATTATTAGATCTGTATAGAGTAAACTCATAAATTACTTCACTACACTAGAGAGCTTATAAGTTAGCATATATAAACATGAAAAATCATACAAGCCGATTTCTGTCGGGGGGGGGGGGGGTGGTCGTCGTGTGGCATTCGATGTCCTTGGCAGGTCAAATGTAAAAGATAATGCTTCATAGTTCATACTGTGCATTTATTCGGTTAACCATTCTATCTGAGAATATAATTATATTGAGGAGCCTATTATTTCATTCTTAATTTACGAGATTATATGGGGCCGTATATATATGCAGCTATGCCATACAGTAGCACTATATGTATTCAACTCAAAGCCAATTTGTCGAAATTGCACTCACATTATGAGGAAATAAACACGACAAACGAGTCCACGGTGGCTAGGCGTTACGCGTTATTCAGGGAGTGCCGCGTAAAATCATGAGTATTACGCGTTATTCGTGAGGAAATGGCAGCCTCTGGTTGACCCCTAGCAGGAAAAACACACAATTGCGCTAATTATACCGTTTTGAAATGTCGGATTTGGATTTGCACGGAACATTACATATATTCATGATTGTTGTTGAGAGTTTAAATCAAATAAATAAGCCAGTGTAGCGAGAACTTCGGCTGCACAATATCTGTCAATTTTGCTCCGACAGCCGCTCTCCTCGGTTTTGGGGTTGAAAATGTTATGTATCGGCATTAATGTACATAGAATGACAGGTCTTATGATATTGAAAATATGGGCATCACATGTGCCTGTCTTTAAAATGTTTCACAATGGTCGCAAGCGGCACGAATCTAGGTTGAATGTATCGCTTGTTTATTTGTTATACTTTACGCGATTTGCGTGAGGGCATTACGCGTATGTGCATGAGTAAATATATTGTTGAGGTTGAGATATTTCTTTTTTTAATGCCAATTTTTCTCTAGTTTTACTGCTCAATTGATGGGATAAATTCAAGTTCAAGGGATAATGTTTTCACTTGGTGAACTTTTGTGTAAAAGACAAGAAATGCTCTTGGTATTGTCAATTTCAGATTTATGAAGATTGGGAGGAACGTATTGATGATAATGATAAATGAGAAGTATCGTCAGTACTTGGAACATGTGCAGCCTCAAATCATACTTTAAAAATATTTATGTATGCGTTACCAGCTCTACCATCCCCGACAACGCTCACAGGTTTCCTCATGCTGTAACGCGTGTGCAGATTTTCTCCCTCAGGATGATACGCGTAAACCATAAAAATCTTCTCAGTTCATAAAATACTCGATTAAATCAACTGGTTGCATCGTGTAACAATAAAGAAAGATTTCTCCGAGCTTTCTGTGATTTACCAATATGCACTTCGTTGGTTTCAATTGATAGCCGATGATATTTCCCAAACGAGTCGCAAGCGTGCGGGTGTTGTCACGAACTGTGTGTCCATTTTCGTAAAGTATAACGATGTATGCAAGTAATTCATTGTAGCATATGTAATGTTTGCTCATTGGGATGTTCCGTGGAAACAAAATTTTAGGAAGAAAATGAACTTTTTCATGAATTTTCCTCATTTGAAGTGGGGACCCGTGTCGTTTCCTGTGCCATTTCCTCACGAATAACGCGTAATACTCACGATTTTACGCGGCACTCCCTGAATAACGCGTAACGCCTAGCCACCGTGGAGTCACAGTATGCAAACACATTTCGTGTTGGTTGTTATGGTGTCACAATCTTCAACTCCCGGCATGCACTGCGGCACACTAATCCAGCCTATCTACCACCCAAGATGCCTTGCGTAAATTATGACGTCACAGTCGCAAGCGCACAAACAATGACGTAACGGCCTTTCCATTCAACACGGAGAGCCCAGTTTTGACATCTGATCACCTAAAAGAAAATTATTGTAAAAGGAGCGCCTACACTGGCAATTCCCACAAAACAGCATGGGACTCGGACGCTGGCAGTCATGAAAACAAAAGACGACATGTTTTATTCAATGCCGGTGTTTAATAGACTCACAGTGTGACTCCACACGCGATCTTCACAACTTGCGGGGGCGAACTTTCCATCGCCTACGTGCATGGGGCGGCAGGTGCGTGACTTTTCACACAAGAAATAATAATAACAATAAAATACAAGTTGTTGCGTGTTCACCACGAAATGGCACGCAATGTTTTTGTTTTTCAGTTTGATTTCTGTAATTCATCACTTCCGAACAAACAAGCGGAATGCAATAACATTGACCAGTGCGAAACAACAAGAAGAAACCCCAATAAGACCTCTGATCTCACAAATTGTGAGTATAAAATACATCATAGTTATATGCGAAAATGTTCACGTGTGCACTACGACATGGCTACTTATTCGGGTTTTCTTCTGTTCCAGGAAAAAAAAAAAACGTGCATAATTCTCTTTGGGCGTGAACCATGTTACTTTCCAGAGTTTCCAAACATTGACCTCTGACCTATCAGATGTGGCAAAACACGTGAACGTTGTACATTCCGTCTACGTCAACCGCTGCAACGCAGTGCAGTTGTGCATTGTATGCATGCAGACCCTAGGTCGTTGGACATTACATGGACATTTTTCATAATTAATTGACTTATGTGTAGTTCAAGGGTAGTGCGAACTTGCCTTGTTGGGGGTCAATTGTAGGTTTTTACTGCCAAGCACGAGATGTGCGTGTATGTTGATTGAACATGGTGATTGACCGATAGGCCTAGTTTCTGATGAAAACAAATGTCACATGATTTACGTGTATATTTATGTAAATATATGTGCGATATTTAGTTACGAACAGATACTGGAGTCACGAAATCAAAATGATCATTGAAAATGAGCAAATCGTATATATTATCTTGTGGTATGTTTCATTGCATTGTTCCTGTTCGTAATTGCATCTACGATCTACATTTTGGATTGAAAACATCATCATATTATAGTAGGGATTCATTCATTGTACTCCATGGCTACTTCAAGATGTTGAAGAATAAGAAGAAAAAGAAGAATGAGAATAAGTGAGAGTTATTTTTTTAAAAGACATCATTTCGGTAATAGATGGTTTCGACCAGATTGTCTAGGCCTTTTATTGAAAAATATTGCAGAATCATTTGTCTTAATTCCCAGGGAATAATATACCAGCACTGGCAGTTGCAAGTGACAAGAAAATCTGTTCCACACCGCGAGAACACAAAACGTGTATTAAACAACCATAACGACGTGAAAGACAAAACGTTTGACATTACGCTAGGCGCCAAATCGATCATTTTTTAAACATCTCTCTTCCATTTAGCGTGCACGAAACACGTAAAGAATCAAATTGCATTAGGATCTCCATTACCCACTATGTCTTGTTTATTTTCGGTTTTTTTCCCCCGTTCATATTCTTCATTAGAAGACAAATGTCTCGATAGTGTAGAGATTTTGTATCGTAAACATCTTCGGCTGCAAATGATGCTGTAAACATGTATAGAATTACGCTTTGCCACCAACGTGGCCGCAATGAATCATGGAAAGCCTATGACAAATTGCGTAAGTGGATACGTCGTCTGCGCGCTTCGCTTGCGATTTTCCCGCCACCAGGTGCGACCGTAATTTCACGCATCTTGTTTATCAGTTTGCGTTTGATACCTGCCTATGTTTAAACGATAGACGTGTTTCACCTTTTTTCGCAGGGCGGTCTAAATTTATAGTTGGAGTTGTACCTTCAGAATGCAAATTGATCTACAAGATGTTCTTGAGCTGTAATGAAAGATGTAACCTCACGGATATCCGATATATCGCTTCGAGACGATAATGGCGTTTCGATATTCTCGAATATAGCCAAATGATTGAACACCGAAAGGACATTGACTTTACCGTGTGTGATTTATGAGCGCTGTTGAATATGATATGCCTAACAGTGTGAACGTGATCAGCAAATGTCTGACATAGGTTAACATAATTGAAACTTGAAGCCAATGTGTCAGTATGTATCACTGTATGTATTATTTATTTGTTTTGAGGGAGGTGTATCCATAATTTCGCTCAAGATGCATTGTATATTCATAGAGTGTAGATCTTTTTCTGATTTATTAACGCTTATTTCTTTTCGTAAAATATTATAATTAATGTCACATTCATGAAATATTTACTATACAATGAGAATAAAGATAGTAAGCGATATAAATTGACGCTCGTTTTGATAACTATTTTCTTTATCGTCATTTGACGTATCTTTATAATGAGATCCAGGATGCAAACAATTTCAATTTTACTTTCTAATAAACGTTTCCAAGACTATCAAAAATTATCATTGCGTATTGCTTGTTGGGATGTGACGTGAATAACTTTTTGTTTTTCAAAGTTCATATACATGTAGATTATATTTCACGACATAAGATAATTTTTAAATCGATGCGCTATAACTAGACCTTATTCTTGATGGCTATCGTTTATCACATTGTGTTCTGGACATTGCATAAAATGAACAGCGTATAAAGCCTATTTGTTAGCTATTCAGGTTGTTTTTGCTGGCAATTAATCTTAGTCACATCGAAAAAATATAATTGCCTTAAAAGTCAAACTTGTTTTTGAATGGTGTATGGTGTCACAAACTAAACCTTTCCCATTTATATCAAATAAAGCACTTGGCAGAAAAAAAGCTTATTATCGTAATGATGAATAAAAAAGTACTATATAACACCACAATACAAGTGACACACAAACATAAAAGCATAGCAAAATACTAGTTCATACTTTTTCACTCCCTTGCAGGCTATGTTTGAGAAACAGTCTCGAAATCAAATTAAAAACATAAACGAATGCTCTGTTGAGTTCTATAAGAAACTCAGCGGGGGTTCCAAAGGGTTTGGATGTCTTGAAAAAACCTTGGGCGGTCGCGCACTACGTCAAAACGACTGACAACTGTTCGACGATGGAACATATCAACCTCGCATTTATCATACGTGGAAAGTCAGACCTACAAATTAGCGAATAAAAGAAACTGGTAACCTGCGTTTGTCCGAGATCGTTCGAAGTTTTCTAAAGAATACAGGCGACATCATTATTGCTGGCTTGGACAAGATTTCTTTTCCGATTCAATTTCCGCCGTACAAAGCGGCGCATTTCAGTGGCGATTCTTTGCAATTCGTCATGGCTAAGGCAGCATCTCCCGTTTTGTGACTATTGTCCGTTCATCTAAAAGGCAAAATACTTCGTGTAACTTTATAACGATTGAATTAGCCACGAACGGTCGTCCATGTAGGGTCAAGGTATTGAGATGGAAATGAAAATTGGGTGTCTCTCGAAGAAACATATGTGTGGTCTCGATTTGGTGATTTCGTTTGGAATGCGCATGAGGGAAAATTGAAAACCACAGTCGAATTTCAGAATCGTCTCTTCAATGGCCGAGTTACTTTTTATTACTTCGTGGTAACATTTGATATCAAGTTACTGACAACTTTCAGAAGATGCGTCATTTGTTTACCATATAAATGCCTGGAATTTGTATCCAATTTGTTCGACTATAGATGGTTTTGTGATGGTTTTATAACTATACATGAAAAATACAATACGGTAGGGTGCAGTCGTATCAGCCGCGAAATTTCTTGTGTATAAACCAATATAGGCCTAATACCTTTCAGAATTGAACTATCATATGTTGATAAATTCTGCATATTTTCAATACGCACAAATTGCTAAATATGCACCTGCCGAGTATTCTAAATATTCACCATGCACCACAACTCCAAGGAATCATGTCAACATATATACAAATAGTCAGCATGAATACCCCCGATCACCATAGCTATAAAGACAAATATAAACACTCACAATGCTCTTCAGATAGTGTAAATTGATAGTGTAAAATGTATGCATTAATTGTCAACCGATGAATGGAAGCCGCAGAATAAATATATACGATGATGATGTTGATGATTTGGCTGGTTTCGACATGTGTGCAGTGCGTGGCAAGGGAAGAAAAGGTCAAAGACGTGGAACTTCAAAAGACGTGACATTGTGGTAATGGATGCAAATTTTTATTATTACATATATGTTAATATCATATATTGTATCAAGATGATTATACCATGTTGTATATTATGCTGCGTTGAAAGGGTATAAACACATTTTATATGTGACGTTTTAAATCATAGAATTAAATTCCAGTTGTATATATGTATAATGTTGTTACGTCTATAATATACATATTCTACTATAAAACGTGGCTTAAATATTTCGTTGCAGTAGATGCAAACATACATTCAGTAAGCTTGGGTTCCTGTTATGGTAATAAGCTGTAGGTTGAAGTCACCAATGGAAAAAATGAATGGTTCTAATCAAACACAGTAGAGGCGTTACCTCGAATATTTATGATATTGCCTTTTTCTCTGTTCCGAACTTGCTCATAGTAGCCTAAATTAATCGTACTGGATCAAACTGGATCAAAATACAAGACTTTGCTATGTTGAACTACCATATACGAACTGAATACATGAACTGAACATAATTGAATCATCGTCATTCTAGTTTAAGACTTGTAAAGACACGATGGTATAGATTGAAAAAAAAGTAATTACGATGGCTATAAAGTTTCTCCCCCTCACCAGTTGTAAACGTGTAATAACATAGAATTGAAAACATCAACCATTTTGTTCAACTTACGAACGCTCAAATGTCATTGGTAACACATTTGTCGTGTATCATTTGTACGGACAAGCCAACAAAATAGAGAAAAATATTGGCGAGCAAAGTACGGCTTGTAAAATAACAGCCTACAAGTTCACACACGCATGACAGTGCTAATAGTTATCACGATATATACGAGGCTATAGATAATCGGTTTGAGTCCTCGGCCATTGATAGGATAATTACATATGTCCTACGAGTTGCATTGAATGGAAGAATCTATGGGGTTTTAATGGCGTATTTCATTTAGCAAAACGTTATTTTTAAGCTGTTCGATGAACAAATTAACGACTCCGTCACCTGTAATTAAAGGTGGAAAGAAAATGGCGGGCAAAAGGGGCGGGAATTGATCAATAAATACAATGAAATTTAGGTTTTTCGGTACAGCTGGTACCATCATCGTCCAATAGGATGGAAAGCTATATGCAAGGAAGTTAACGTACGGCATGCGGCGTATTTTGGCAACAAACGATTTTTGATACGCTTTGAACATTCGATACCGTTTACTTCTGGTTCTTAGTGGGATCATATTTCAGGGGAACGTTCCATCTATACATACTAAGAGAAATCGATGATTCAAATTAGGCATGCTATAACACGATGAGAAACATTTGACAATTCTTTACTTATAAAGTTATTTATAGCAATGTCCGTTGTAGAACACCATCTCAGCATATTACGTTGATATACGTAGCATAGGCTAATTATGTATTATATGCATCACATCAGAACGAGGGGGCAACCTGAAGAACGTAAAAAACGACATAAAATTAATCGTTTATGTAAAGTTTCAATAAAATCAGCCGAACAGATGTATGTATGTACTTTTTGCGCTGACAACCCGTAAAAAGCATGAACATACATGATCGATGTACGTAAGTCAGTTATGCACGCGAAGCACTGAATCATTACGATAAATTTCGCTTGACTGGTTATTGACCATATTAAACGATGATGGATTGTTGAATATTCGGAGTAATATATGCAAATTTCGATTTAGATTAATTACTTTTTGATTGCTATTGCCAGCGGATGGTGAAAAATACCACGAACTATACAAGAGTTCTAATGTCCTAATGTCACAATTAGCAAAGCAGTCACTAGACGTTCAAACTTGATGAATTAGGTAACTGACATTTCGCACAGGCAAAAAATAAAATCCGTTACTTGGCGCTGATATATCTGAGTGATAGTCGCTGAAAAAGGTTACAAAAAAGCACGATGAAATACCGCGTACATAATAAAACACATCTATATGCCAGACGCCATATTGATTTTCAGCGTTATCAACGCGTGTGTTTGTGTGATATATGTTCACGATCTTTACTTAAACTGTGTGATAACATCGTGATAACAACTCTTTCAAGTCGCGTTTCACTGTGGCCAAATAGTGGAGACAGGGATGGTATATGTTTCAACTTCAAT
Organism: Terebella lapidaria; assembly: GCA_949152475.1. Taxonomy (NCBI): domain Eukaryota; kingdom Metazoa; phylum Annelida; class Polychaeta; order Terebellida; family Terebellidae; genus Terebella; species Terebella lapidaria. The sequence continues at coordinate 32,239,012 of OX424564.1, read as the reverse complement.
GTCCAGACAACTCTTTACAGACAGACCGCCCGCCAACCCACCACTAACCCCCACCGCAGCGATCAAACGATGCCCCTAATTAACAAAACGCCACATCAAAACGCGCCCGGTCGCGTATCCAACGTAACGTCTGCATGGAATCAACTCTCGACGCCGTGGTCACGTGGTCGACGGACGCCTATCTCGCGCGATCCAGACGATATCCAGATGACGCGACGACAGGACCGCGACGAGATCGTACGCGATTGTCCCGCGTCTGAGCGCGATAATTGTTTTGATTGCTTTCGGCCGGGAGAATACGGTAGATGCGAGGCAGACGATGTCCGGTTTTTATCAGGAAATGACCAGAGTGAAAGGTGTGGGTTTTCTTCGGATAAAGGGGAGCGAAACGTCATCCACGTTAACTTTCGAGTATCCAGAACCCTTTGATGCTGTAATTAACACAGCTTTCCAGAATTGAAACGCTTCTGTGGATACTTTGTCCCAAGTATCGATAATCTTGTGAGTGGGACGGGGAGGAAGGAGCTTGTGAAGTACAAAAATTAATTCTCGAACAGAATTAACGCTGTGATTAAGCGAGGTGTGCTGTTTAACGTTTCCACTTTGTGTTCAACAATTGAACATGTCGTTTCTCAAGGGTTCCCGGCCAACTGCAAGACCAAGACATGAAAGCACCGTGCTAATTGATCTTTCCAGAATGAGATATTGGTCCATGCAGAAGACTTGCCGAGGAAAAAAGTATTTTGTTATCAGGCTTGTTTGACAAAACAGGACAACTTGGTACAAGAAAAACGACTTGCTCACAAGCCAACAAATAAAAAACCATTGCAAGATCTGAAGCCAGATTAATTGCAAAGTAAAATCGTTCAGATGCACACCATTTAGTACTTTTGATAAGGTGGTTGGATATATCACGGCGGTTAGACAGAGTAATGACTGAGTATGATTTTGTTGACGGTAATAGCTTCAGTTTTTCTAGACAAAGTGGTTGGTTTCATGAAATCACCCCGTTGAATTTCTGACATGTTGGGCACATAGGATCAGAAAACAATTTTTTTTACCAAGATTGGGCCAGATTTGTTTTTCCCTATATTTACCTTGAACTAATAGCATTGGTCCGTTACATCTGCCATATGTATGAATTCGAATTCATGTCAGACATTCGACTTTCGCTCCTGAGTCAGTTGATATTAGATTTGATCGATCTGTATTTGATAACAGCCCTGAACATCGTGTATGAGATGTTTGACATTAGTAGTCAACATTTGAAAAACATTCCATTGCACTAGATTCCCGCTGTTTAAATACTGTTGTTGGCGCCACAATGGCGCCAAAAGCATCGATCACGACCCATCGCTACATAATTTGACCTTTATTTTGAAATCATAATTTTCACGTATGATCAGTGTACAATTGGTGGTGAAAATGTAAACCTGAAATATCACCAATACTATTTACTTGTTATCCTATGCCACTGCACATGTGGACCATATGTACCTTCTAATCATGTTTATGGATATACCGTCTTAACTTTCATATATATTTATGAGTGACCTATGTGGCTGTTTATTCAATAATGATTGGCAATTTGCACAATTTGCGCATCCTTATTTCATGTCAATCGGAAAATTTCGTATGTTAGAAGTCTCCTTTATTTATAGTTATGTGTTGTTTGTTGACGTTTCATAACAACAAAAGTCAAACACAACACGAAAATGATTAGCATCGTCCACAATAATACCGCACAACTGTCCCAGGAAACCCAGCAATAAATACAGACATTAAGGAAACATAGTTACCAAGCGCGCATGCTATGATACTCATGTTCAGCACTCGAAGATCTTAGGAAAACCTGGCGGGTAATAACGGCTGTGGAACAGTTGTTCTGGGGCTCTGGTTAATGTTGCACAGTCCAACGTTGAAAAGTGTATTTTGGAAGACTAACTAATCCACCGGAAGAATGATAATATAAATGCGACAACTGTACATCAAACCATGATCAAACGGTGTTTACATCACAACAAACGCGGGCGAAAGGCGCGAAACTAACGCCGAATGTTCGTCTGCTAATAACTCGAAAACGAGACTCGCATTCCTCAGACATGTTCAACAGATTGCGTTGAGGGGAACTTCGAAGGATGCAGTTTCCACAAGGAAAAAGGTGGGAAAAATTGGAATGTTTATGGTAGAGATGATTTTCACAACGAGTAACCTACACTGTCGGCCTTGAGTGTTAACTGAAATGTTTTGTACGTTTTGTGGTTTTTGTTCTGACTTGCCTGTTTTGCAACGATTTAGTTTCGCACATAATTCTCTCACTAGAACTTTGATCAAGCGGGCGACTCGTGTGTTGATAATTGATTATAATTGATTTTGGCAATACGTTCGAACAATATATGTCTTACTGAATAATTAACATATGTTATGAATATGGTAATGTTTTGCAAATGATATTCAAATATATGACATAATAATATAACACAAATGAAGTCTATATGAAAGGTTTCAAATATCAGTGGACGAAACTTACATTTTGCAATTATTTCCATTGCAAAAATAAAGGAAAAATTCTCCTCGATGCATGCATTTAATAACAAAGAACTCACAAATCCGTAAACATGTCCACTTCGGAATCACAACACACCTCCAAATAACCCTTTGGAAGCCATAGTTTCGCAAACACAACCGAAATTTGCTCGTTTTCTGCGATAATGTTTACATACTTCTACGCCGACATAATTACGGGCTCGCTTGTTCCTTTTGATTGGTTTTGCACCTATCCCAGTGGTACGGTATATCACCGAACAGATGTTTTTGGATTTTGTTTGCAAAGCTTATAGTCCACATTTGCTTACCATGTTGTGAGTTGTAAAACCAGAAAGTATGATGACAGGTGCCCTAATGCCTCCAAATTTAGAGAAAGAAGTCTCAATTTAGTGATCAGCAATCGATTCCTTTAGACAATAATATCATCTCCACAGTTGGAAAAGAACCACAAAAATTCACCTCTATGTAACTTTGGGGGTATTTAGATGGATATATTTGTTTCTTGGGTGTTAATGTAACATTTCACTCAAATGAACCAACGCTTAATGAGTTCGAATTACACGTATAGATCTATATTACGTAAATTGAAGATCGTTCTTGCAAGTGTTAAACTCGAAAAATCATCGTGTTTTGTTGAGAGGCGGGCAAGAAATTTATGTTCCTGGCAGCTCTTGCAAACAAAGTGGCCCAGAGGTGAGCAAAAACACGAAAGAAAACCTCGACACTAATGATATGCCTAATCGGCCTGGGTTCAATCAGGGTCCACGCGTTTTCACCAGGCGTTTCGAATACCGTAATGTCTCGAATGCGAGCCGCCGAGGCGCCACGGCGACCGTACTACAATGTAATAACGACGCACTTGTTTTTATCGAAACCGTATGATGTACGAAGGGCTGTGGTACACCGCCTGCCTGCCATGGTAACGAATCTCTGCGGATGGACGTGCCAGTCAGGCAGATAGGAATCGCTGAGGGCGGGCGTCTGAACGGCAATACACCATTTTATATATCAAGTATATTCCCATATTTTCTTTCAGGAGTCGTGTATAACTGGCATCATCCGATACGTCCGATGAGTTTCCAATTGTGAAATATTCAGTCATCACGCATATATTCTTTTTATTCTCTCTACCCCCCCCCCCCTCCCCCCTTCTCTCTCTCTCTTCTATTTTCTCTCGAATGACATGGACTTCGGTGTCGTAGACATTGTGGTGTCATGTCTACGATTTGCATTAACATATCTCTCCGCTGTCTCCCTCCTTCCATTGATAATAGTTCTGATCTTGATCTTTCCTTGTCAGACGCTAAATGTACAACTAAATAGTAGCGATAAACGAGCAGCAAGCGAGCATAATTACAACCCAGCCTCGACTGCCTTTATTTACCGTTTTTCATCATGCTATTGCATGTCTTGCAGACAGGCGCCACATTGGTAGCACAACTACGCCATTGATGGTCATTTTCCATTCGTCAACACATACTCTATTCAATATACAAACATTATAACCCCGTCGCCGCGTCTTACAACACATGTAATACATCTAAAAGCAGACGAAACAACGCGATGTGATAAGCACGAGTAATACATGAGGATTTTCATCTTTGAGGCGCCGGAATCGCTGCTTTTGGCTCGGTGATAGTCGGGTCGGTTTACCGGTAATTGCCCACGTCTCAAGGCATCGTCTACGACTTGTCAACACGTTGCGACTCTCAATAATTCGTCACCAGCGGTGCCAATCACGAAGCCCGCGGGAGTGACCCCGACTCGACTCGCTCACGTCGACGTTTCCCACGGCGCCACCGTTGACTTCGCCCGCTCGCGCCACTCGCCCGGACTTCGAAGAAAGGGCGGGTGGCCCCACCAGGCTGCGGGGTTCATTGTCGCGTCTAGACTCATCGGAGACGGCTCACTTGCTGATAACATCACATCGGCAAGACATGAATATTTCTTGGGAACTTCTGTGGGTGTTCCACGACAAATGTGTGATGACGTCTGGGCCATAAAATTCCGCCGGGAAGTCTGTCGAGCGCGCAGTCTGCTCCCGGTGGCCAGGCCCTGTTAAAAGACCATGTCCTCTTGTGCAGGAAACGCATGCGGTTTTCATTTTATGGAAGGGATAAAGGACCGAAGTGCCAATTAAACGTGTCAAAATGTCCTTCCACTAATCCGGAATCACACGCAGGATTTAAAAAAAATGTTGAAAGAAGCGCATAAACGTTTGGAGATTCTGTCGCCTGTCTTGTAATAGAAATGCTAAGAGCTTAGTTTTTGTGCAGACAGGACTGGTAAAGATGAAGTTGTCATTTTATATTTTAGTGATGTTAAGATTCGAATATTTTAATTGGGTTAATGAATGCAAAGAAAATAACGATAGAAATGATACCGAATAAGAATTACTAATGTTGAAATCACCATTGAATGACAAATTGCTTTTCCAGAGATTTCTTCACTTATGAAATATTCTATGATTCTCTAATACGTAAGCCTACCATGCTGAACTATTCTCATTATGAGTCAGCATCTACAGTACATTTTGTATATAGCAAAAACAATCTTTGATTGCATGAGATACTCACTCTTTATCTCGTATATCAATCACAAAAAAGGCAAAAAAAAATCAAAGTTCAGTAGAAAAATGACATGACATGCGATTCAACTAGTCACTCTGCTAAATTGCCAATGAACCGTCTCATTGTGGTTAAGTAATGAATGTATTTTCTTCTTGACAGTGCCATTAAACGTAACATTCCCTACAAGTGAACTATTACGGCAAAACATAACACATTATTTTCGAATTTATCAAGATAACAGTAAGAAGCGAAGATTCAATTTCAACAAACGCGACGGGTAAAAAAACGTCGAACAAACTACTTATTTTCCACTTTAATTTCATAAAGATATGGCATTAGACAGACCACACACATACCCAAGGAAAAAATACATATGTTTTAATGTCCCTATTGTATTTGCGCGTGAGACGTGCATTGTCTTTTCAAAAATGTTGTTTTCATTTCAAACAATAACTGCGCTATATATTCAATGTGTCTTTCTCTTAGTGATTGATAATTAAAAGTCCATTCAACAGGTGTCAGATTAAACTGACGTTCCAAAATCGAATTATAATTTTGGAATAAAAACTGTACCTGTGTTTCACACATATAGAAGTATATGGCTGTTTTTATTGTTGAACGAAATTTTGATCTCAATCTTCTCGTATCTCAGGCTTCTTGCAATATCAAACTTATCTTATATGTTCTTCACGACTTCAGAAGTATGTCGCTTCTGATTAAAATGAATCTACAGTACACGCTGGTCAGATGTCTTGTCAGCAAAGGGGAAAAACAAATCCATGTGCCACATTTCAACACCTCGATGTCCAAATGGCATAGCGAACCGCCATCTGACATGCATATGTATTCAAAATCAAACGCCTTCTTTTGATATCGAAACCCTTGATATGGCCGAAGCTTGATCAAGGCCAGATACAGGTCAAAACATTTACGCAGCCCCTGCGATGAGCCCTCCAGATAAGACACCCAAAGAAGAAATATGGACCTACACTGGAAAAGGCCAAACGTAATGATAAGGTTATTAAGCCATATCTCGTTTCCTACCTGTCAGTCAAAAAATAATTTCCCAGCATAATCCCAGTTGGATGCCGTTCCCGCCACTTAGGTCTTAATCCGTCGTTACCCTGGAAACCAGCTACCATATCCAGTAACTGTCCACCCACTCACCCGCCCCTACCCCCCCCCCCCCCCTCCCCATCCCAATCACGGCATCAACCCCGCAGCTAATCTTCGGTGGGGATTTCAACGCCTGAAATCATTATCGTTATAACTGACGCTGCTCTTAGATTTTTATGGATCAACGTTAGGGTAGGCAGGCTCCGCTCGATACAGAAGCAACGTCCAGTAGCCAAGCATAAATCCAGGGGCAGTTTCCTTACGCATGGGCGGACAATTATCTTTAAATTGCACCCCTGGTATTAATTAACACGTGCCGGGGGCGGGGTTCACGTCGAGTGGTCTGCCCGAGCTTTGCAGTCGGCGGCGCCGTTCAGGAGCGAGGGTCGAATGACGACTGGTCATCCGGAGTAGAGATAAACATTTGTAGTTGGGGAGTCGGATTGTCACTATTGGCGGGATAGCTCACGTCGTGCTGCTAAAAACAACCATATCTTTTCTCCCTTGGGGTATGTTTTTATCGTTTAACTAATTCTGGATCCTTCTGGATTTATAATTTCGTACAAAATGTACTTGTATTGCTAAGAGGCAAGCAGGACTTTTTGTCGGGCTACATTGGTGTGTCATGATGATAAGTGCTCGGCGTTTGTTTACATTTGTGAACATGAAATTTGGAAATGTCATGCAATAATTCCCATAGGCTTATTATCACATTCAAAACTTGAACCCTGTGTTATCGTGAAGTAGGCCCGCCTACTGACAACGTATATACTATTTCCGAATTGAGAACATTTCGGCGTCAAGTACCTGACGTAAATTTTGATATATTTAGCCTCCGCTGACACCAAAAGAATCCAATGAAAAAACAAGTATAAGTCGCGCCCGCGACAATTGGGCGGGTTGCATCGAGGAGGGCTGTTATTGGAAGGAATTGGCATTGTTCTCATGTATTTATCAAGTTCGAAGTCCTGCCACGACTTGAAAAAAAGGTCAAGGTCACCCATCATCGAACTTGTCCGAGATCTGCTCATGATGCACCTCTGGTATGATTTTGGCGGTATTTCGTTAAAAACTTTGTAAGTTATCGCGTTCACAAGGTACAAAGTCCTGTTTTCATGTATTGTCAAGTTCGAAGTCCTGCCACGACCTGAAAAATAGGTCAAGGTCACCCATCATCGAACTTGTCCGAGATCTGCTCATGATGCACCTCTGGTATGATTTTGGCGGTATTTCGTTAAAAACTTTGTAAGTTATCGCGTTCACAAGGTACAAAGTCCTGTTTTCATGTATTGTCAAGTTCGAAGTCCTGCCATGACCTGAAAAATAGGTCAAGGTCACCCATCATCGAACTTGTCCGAGATCTGTTAATGATGCACCTCTGGTATGATTTTGGCGGTATTTCGTTAAAAACTTTGTAAGTTATCGCGTTCACAAGGTACAAAGTCCTGTTTTCATGTATTGTCAAGTTCGAAGTCCTGCCACGACCTGAAAAATAGGTCAAGGTCACCCATCATCGAACTTGTCCGAGATCTGCTCATGATGCACCTCTGGTATGATTTTGGCGGTATTTCGTTAAAAACTTTGTAAGTTATCGCGTTCACAAGGTACAAAGTCCTGTTTTCATGTATTGTCAAGTTCGAAGTCCTGCCACGACCTGAAAAATAGGTCAAGGTCACCCATCATCGAACTTGTCCGAGATCTGCTCATGATGCACCTCTGGTATGATTTTGGCGGTATTTCGTTAAACACTTTGTAAGTTATCGCGTTCACAAGAAATTGTTGACGGACGGACGGCCGCACAGACGGACGGACGGCTAGACGGACGGACGGACGGACAGACAGACGGACACGCCAATCTAATAGGCGGGTTGGTTGCACGCAACCCGCCCAATGAATGGCAACATTCTATTTATCGAAGCAAGGAAAGATCCGACTGTTTGCACAATGAGCCGAGTCGAACGCTCGCTGTGTATCATCCATGTCAAGGAAAATCTTGCAATGTAGTATCAATGTAAACTGGGCGGGAAAAATCAACACACCCGACACGTTGAGATTACCCCTGGGCGGTAACCGTTTCCTCCCTCATTAATTAAGCACGCCGGAAAAAATTCTTCGATCCTGATCGCACTTCTTGGCAAGGGTACCTAACATAGTTTGCAATGGGGTGGATGGGAGGGGGATGGGCGTGGATATTTCATCAGTGCCAGGGGCGGTAGCCCTGTCACAATCCGGAACATCGACCGAATAATCTCCGGATCATCTGTTGCGATAACCTCCGCTATATCGGTCGTTATTGCAACGTTACTGTTACTAAATAAACACGCCCGCGAACGTTCAGGGAGAGAAAATTCGCCTGCGGTGGATGCACGATCGCCTGCGGTGATCTTCCCTGGCAAGTTTGACGGAATGTTGACGTTTTTTTCACGTCGTTACAGTGGCATTTTGAGCGTTCAAGGGTCGCTGGCCACGCGATAGGGCCGCGAGATTTTATTATTTGGCACGGGGGTGGGCGGGAAAAGGTAAACAGAAGGGGTGTTGGCATAATACCTTTAGGGGATAATTAATGAATGCTATTTCTATAAGCCTCTTGATCGTGCTGCGAGTTCGAATGATTGAATTATTTCGAATTTGTACATAAATGTCGAATTATTGCTGAAAGGAGAATAGTCATTAATATTTACTTGCTATTTTCTGAGAATTATATTTTGTGAGAATAACATTTTGAAACATCAGGCTGATAAGCGAAATTTGCCATTCCATAAAAACTCACTGGAGATATTTATCGTACAAAATATACATTATAGTTTCCCTTATTATGCGCAATTTGACTTTTAAATCTAGATATTCTAAAAACAGTGATTGTTTATAATTTGGAAACGCCGGGATAGTCAAAACAAAGTCACGTGATAATGCAGATCTACAAACAATCTTCTCTGTGTGTTGTCCAGACACCCCCGTCACAACTATAATGTGACACTCCAAACATTTGACATCACTGTTCCCGGTACATTTCCATTGACTCGTGGAGGGGGTGTCAAGTTCAAGCTGGTCATCAATTTAGAAACGATCAACTCCAATCAAGTTGAACATTCCCAGTGGGAATTTTCTAACCGCAAAATTTCAATGTTGAATTATCTTGGATGCTGAGCCTTGCTATTTAACCAACGAAATGCATATATCCTATGTAGAAAATGGTTATAAATGTAGAAAAAGTATACATAGTTCGAAAAGGAGTACACTTTCGGTGGAAAAAATATTTGGTGACACTAGATAATTAAAGCGACCAGTTTCATTGGCATCAAAGTCTAGTTTTTTTTTCAATACCTGTATCTAATCTAAAATTGTAATCAGCTTATACATACAAATACATGCAGCGTGGGTGTTCATTGTATTTTGTCGTGAAAACATGAAAATTATTGTTATTGATATGATCAATATATTACTCCAATATATCACCTTTGATGTCATGAACTTAACCTTATGTTCAAACCAGCTTAAACCGATATTAATCTTTTAAATATATCTATATCGATCATTTGTTTTCCATTGTGTTACTTTTAACTCGGACAAGTAAACATACTGAGTGAAAACAATCCAAACCTATCTTTCTATTCGTGGAATTTCGCGATTTCACTCCAGCGTTATTTTGACCCTTGAAAGGCGAAAATGACATTGCAAAGGCATACGGCGAAAAATAAACATATAATTTACAAGTCCTTCACATCACTTTAGTATTTGTAACGCTCTTGATTACAGGCAGCGTGATGACAGAACGATGTTGCCAATTTTTACATCATTTTCAGACCTGGTGGCACCAGAAAAGCGCAACTTTCAGAGACGAAACCACTTTTTAATGGGCCACTTCTATCGAAGGTTATTTTTTTTTGGCGCATAAGCGCAGGCACCCGAAAGCCAGCGATGATAGAGTGATAGCTAACATTTATACAACAGTCGTGTGTGAATCGAATTACAGTTTATTCGACCGATGATATGTATACACACAACTGACGACTTATGCCTATGCAATTTCATGTTTGTTTTCATTTATCTGTGTGATAAAAATGGCGGTGGTGACGACGCTTCCGGTCGATATTATGAAGCAAACGCCATCTAGCGATAAAACGTGGCGCTTCGATCGCGTCAGAATGTCCGAAAAGACACGTGTAGGCCTATGATTCTTTTCTCTTACCCCTTTGATATTTACACCTTGCTTAATTAACTGTTTCCTTGTTGGAACGACCTGTTTACACACGGTTCGACGTATAGGCTCCGTTCAGCAATGCCTATAACACTTGCTTGGAGAACCGACCTTTTGCAACCTTTTCAGCGGGAGAGTTTTGCATGGCCAACGTTCCAAACATCACAGGAACACCGCGTTTTTATCAGAAGAAGGGAAAGATCGTAATAATAATCTCTCCTTCGCATAGATCTTTCCCTCGTCTCTGGCTAACCTGACCTTTTTATCAACCAGGGCTTGAACTTTTCGCGTGGCAAACGACAGTCGAAGCAGACTGGCGACTTCAGGATTCTCGCGTGTAACTATCGCGATCCGGAATGCGTTTTGGCGACAGCCAGATCCGGAAAGAGTGCGAATAGCGTCGCGCACCCCACTGTGATTGGGCGTGCGTCGCCGTGAAAATTGATTCTACATTTCAGGAACACGCATAGCTGGCTTGCTTTATGTGTAAACAGCGTAAGGAAATCCTTGTAGATTATCATTAAAGGGGCCCGTGAAATGATAGCGATTCCGACAATTCCGGATCGAATTCGCGCGAAGAGTGAGATATGAGCCCACATCTGTGGCTGTTGGAAAACACTCTGAGAATTCGTGGGGAGGGCGTTCTGCTAAGGGTGGTCTCCCTTTATCAACAAAGGTGATTCCAAGCGCATCAAAGAATAAATTTCAGGATGAAAGCATTAATGATACGCCTGGGAGAATTTTACAAATATTCTTGGCAAGCCAGTAGTGAGTCTTTTCTATTGTGTGTATAGTCAATGGTTTTGATCAGTTGATTACCAGTTTAGAATAGCGCGCGTCGGTCCTTGACATTATCATACCTTTAGTAGACATATATATACCCATTATTTTCATATATTTTATAGCTAAATCCATTTAATAATATAATTGTCGTCGTCTCAAAAGCCAAAACGATCATAATTAGCCTGGTCCCGTGTCGCTGAAACAGACCTCGAAAAAATCAGTTAATGTGCAAGGACAAGAGAATCCTGGTTCAAGTGTATTGCGGTTTATCAGCTGATGTCCCAAACTCCGAAAGACAAGATAATTCACGTGGTCCTTCAGATTTATAGCCATTTCGCATCAGGACAACCTTTTTACCAACTTGGAAAAGTTCAAGATTATTGCGCATTTCAATTTGTTCGTGAGAGTTGGAGAAAAACAGCAAAGATTTTGTTATCTCTACACATATGAGTGCCGAATAAGTGCCCCCCCCCCCCCCCCCCCAGCCTCCCCCCTCAAGAAATTCCCTGAAAATCCAGATGGTCTGTCGTTTCGTTTTCAAAACAAAGCCTCGGGTTATACCAGATAGGACTGACCACAGCCTACTCCCAGCCCTCACCCGCAAAGAAAGTCGCCCCCGGGTGCCAAAGAAATAATCTCGCACTTGTGGGCCACCATGTACCCGTTTGTATAACGACGTGTTCAATGGTTTCCATGGCGCCAAGAACACTCAGCACTGTAACAACCGCTAGTGTGTTATGGAGATAAGACCACTGCCCCTGTCAACTTTCAAAATTGGCCCTTATGTATACTGTACAAATGCTCTCAAATCACGGTCGTATAGAGGCTTTGCCACGGCAATTAGTTTCATTTGTTGTTGGGGCATGGCCTTCTGGATTTCGTTGTGTGTCCCTGCTCGATTTCATTTTGGATATATGAATACATGCATGTGGCATGTTTTGAGAATGTATGATTGGTTCGAATCGTGAAAAGTTCGTCCACCCTTCATTCATTCCTACAGTGGATCCTGTGTTTTAAGACCACCCAAGGGACCCCAAAAAGGTGGCCTTAAATGACAGGTGGTCTCTCATGGCAGATGCATTTATATACGATAAGAGGCCATTTGGGACCAAGGAGAGCGGTCTCTCAAACCAGGGTGGGCTCTCACGACAGGTGGTCTTTAACACAGGATCCACTGTATTTTTATTGTTATGTGCTCAAGAATGTGTCTCTGATTTCAGTAGGGCCATGACTTAAATCCACTTCATCCGCAGTTTACTCACGAAATTAATTTATTTTCATACATATTGGAACTCGTATTTGCAATGCAAACAAATCGCATCAATCGGTTTTTTTTTTCACAATAGCACGTTACATTTCACTGTAATAAAGTAGCACTTAAAATCTCTATGTGGGCGATAATTGGAAAGGTGTAACACCAAACACCAGCAAGTTCAATATTTGATTGGTTTTTCAATTGTTACAGTACCACTCCAAAGGCATTCTATAGATATGCTGGTGTAATAGAAAGCTTGAAATTATCAGATATACTCGTATCGCAGAGCACAATATAATTTATCACATTATATTCATATCTTCACATTAATCCCGCATACATGTGAATGTTGACCGTAGAAATACCAAATTAAAAAAAAATTCGTGAAAGCTTCACGTTTGCGATTCATACCCATACATTTGTGAACATGCATTTATAATTGCTGTCCAATTTAATGATGTTTCTTTCGCATAAATTTGCGGAGCCGTTTTTCTGTGAAACACCACGCATGACTTGACAACGAAGTGAAATTACGAGAAGTTGTTGAATATGTATCTTTAGCAATCTGTATTTCAAATCAAAGGATGAAATGTCGATATCAAGATAAACGTAAAGTCCAGTGACCATATCATTTAGTAAAATTTATGTATCGGGCATGTCCGACAGGTGTCTAGTCTTATGGTTTACTGCAAAATTGTGCAAGATCATAATCTATGAGACAAACGTCTACAGGAGGAAAACACAGATACATAAACTCGTGATAGATGTGTTCCTCTCTTATATCGATTATTTATACGCCACCAAAGTTCATTCGCTTGTCGTATATGCAAATTAATAATTTTGACATCTGTTTCCATGCTATTATATTTTCCTACCATGACCCGTTCAGTCCAAATGGATATTGCAATAGTAGAAGTACGTTCTTGCATGCATATCTGTAGAAAATCTTGTATATTTTGTTGACATTATTACCGTACAAGATAGCGAAGACTGATAATATTGACCTAAAAATGTCACCGATGAAATCTTCGCCTCGTTACATCATGCCTAAAAATGATGCCAGTGAGTTCACAATATACAGTGCTTGATTTGTACAAATATTTTTGTTTCCTCTATTGTTCGATACCCTAACCTTTAAAAAAGGGCATTGTCTTTTTAGCACTGAAATTATTTGTAATGATCGGTATCAAATTATGTTCTGTCATATAATCAGTTTGGTCCCAACAGGGCAAATCATGTATTGTTTAGGTCAATTACGTAACATTATCATTATATTTCGTGTATCTTATTCATTGCTAAGCAGTGTATATTTTGACATGCCATTCAATAATTAAGAATGTAATTATGGAATAATAATCATGCAGCGAAGCGCGCAACTTTAATTGACGGGCTAAGCTGTTGTTTATGTTTGATTCGAATTCGCGCATAGGGGGATTTCGCGTCGAGAAATAATTAACACTGATTTCCTTTCGCTATCTCTCTTCCCAATCAGTTTTTGCCAAAGGCTTCAACCAGATTTCGAACCCTGTGGGACATTTAAGAAGATAGTCAGTGGCTGTATAAAAATTGACATCACCGGTGAAAATCTTGGCACTTGCTCGGCTTGCATCAAGAAGTAAACATCGGATATAATGTTGCTTTACCCCCATGGATATGAATTTTATAATATATATTGCACATGAGAAGTGATTCGCGACGACATTGTGAATCTATACAAGTAGATATATTTATATGTAAGTAGAATTTTGAACATCATGTGTAAATGAATTTGTAAAATTATGACCTGTAATATTAAATTGGCATACACGCATATTTTCAAATCACGTAGCTATTACACGTCAAATCAATAGAACGAGCAACCTCTGAGATCATTTTCGTGGTAAAATAACTTTTCCCTCTTTTTGTTCGAATGGTGTGTATATTTGCCAGAAACCTAATTACTGCTTTGTCCCAGGCAAGCAAAATATTTACCTTTGCCAATGTAAACAAGACAGTTGTCAGTTGGCGTACGGGGGCAAAATCATCACCGCTTTTCAGTCAATCATCACCGCATCATTAGACAAAACACGGGCAGGTGAGTCCCACTCGTCAGGTCGCGTCTCTAAGTGGGCGGAGCCTATCGGCCGTCAGTTACCAAGCCGACAGCCAATCAGCGCACGCCTCCGCACTCCTCAGCAGCCACACCATTACAAAGCGGGGGGTGGCACGAATGATAGGGCAGAGTAGCGAGAGAAAAAGCGGAGCTGATTAATGTAGTGATTATTTCTGTGGCGGCGGTTGTAATAGCGACGGTGTCATGAAAATTGCTCGGCGGTTTTTACCAGTGGCGAATCGAGCGGTGCACTTTTGTTACTGGACGTTTGAGTAGGGGTGCACGGTAGGGGTGCACCAGTGAAAACAGGGGGAAAAGAAAAAGGCAATCACGACTAAGAAAAGCGAACAGTCTTGCGTGTCAGCCAGTCATAACTGTGGAAGCCCTCCATAAGGCCAGCAAGAGCTTCTCGACTTGTCATCTCCATCAAAACTACAAGGCTACGCTTATCAGTGGGCCTTTGCTTTCAAAGGGGATCGAACTTAGAAATGAATTGTTTTTCGTGACGGTTGGACACATGTAATAGCACTGGATATATTGTACGACTGGAATTAAATTCGGGATTCAGTTGTACGCGTTTGACTTCAGTCAATGAAGACACTAGTCTGCTAACTTGTGGATTGAATACTTGGAGAACACGTGTCTAAAAACGGCTGCTTCAATTTGGATATGTTTGGGATTGCAATCAAATGAGCAAATCAATTAAGGTAATTACTTTATTAATAAACAATTGCCAACCTAGAGTATTGCTTAAATAGCATACGCCCTAGAAAAATGACTATTTTCTGCATGGGCCTTATCGTGTTGATTCGGTTTTAACCTTGTTAACAAAACTTGGATAACATGGACACAATCGCGTCTGGTTTTGATGTTGATAAAATGGATAAGAAAGTTAATGTGGCCGTTTCATGATAATGCTCAATATCAAAAGTTCAAAACAAAATGTCGGACGTATAACCCATGTTTCTAGATGTTCTATGCTTTTGGTTGAATTACCAATCAGAACAGAACGAGATATGTGCTTGAGATAGTATGAACTAAACAGGCAGTTCAAAATAAGATTTATAGATTGTCTTATTTATAGAAGGGAAACAAAAAAGTCTACCATTCTACTTGCATGCAAACTATCTTTGTGTACAAAACATGTTTTCTTTAGTACATGTAGACTAATACTGGTCTGTTACATTCATGTACATTGAATTGAGGAAGGAGTTGTAAAATTTCAGAGTCACTTGTGAAATATTGATGAGTCATTTATGAGTAAGGTCATGCAGCAGAATCGAGCTCATACTCTCTGGAAGTGTGGTTTCGTGTAGGCCCATTTAGAATTGTTAGGTGTTCATGTGGGGTGTAAATTTTTATTCATCTTTACACAATATTCTTCCTAACTCTTTCTATATTGACAATATACACTGTTACGTTTTAATAAGTATCATCATATCCACAAAATCAAATTAATATACAACATGGAATAATGTTTGAAAGATAATCTTTAGTAAACGTGAACTTATTGTATAATTTTGTAGTTGCCACAAAGTACTGCGCGTGTTAATGTATAATAATTTGGTTCATGTGTATTTATAAATATTTGGATATCTTCATGCATTGTAATATTAATTAGCAGGTACATTGTGATCCGTCTTTAGCCCTTGTTATCATCACATATATATTCAGTAAGTCAACATAGCAGAACATATATAGGTAACTATCATGATATTCAAGATATTAACTTGCTTGGAATGTGACTCCAAAACCACAAGCTGAATTAATTTGTCATTTAACCACAAATAATTTGTGATTCGTTGAGCTCACGAAACCAGAATAGACCGTTACTCATCAACACCCATCTAAGTGTATTTGTGGTCACATGATGTAGACGTGTGTATTGCTTGAATGGGCGATGGAACAACTGTTAATTTCAGTCATTAGAGACGTTAAAATGTTGTTTTAGACTCGTCCGGGCGTATAGAAGTCCCGACACCATATCCCGAAGTCGCGTGCACCCAAAACAAACATTACAACGCCACGCTAGATAAACGTATTTATCTAAGAAACCGATATGGCATCTTCGACGAGGCAGCATCTGAGTTATGGTTCCCGCGAGCGAAGGCAACCTTTCAACGACATGTGAAACTTAAAGCCAGGAAAAAAAATACGAAAACTCGTGAAAAAAATAATAAACAGGCGTCTTGAAATACCACGAAGCGATAGTGTCTACAACGTCGCCTTTCTCGCGAAAAGACCAGGCGCGCATTCTTGAACCGCGGTGTCGCCAAAATGCATTTGTTTTTGCAGTATTACGATCAAAACAAAGATAAAGTGCCCGTTTAGACATTTCCGTCTCGAATTTTTTACATCGTGTCGGGGGCATTTCACAGAATTTATTTATGTATGTTTCCTGGGGGAAAGAACTTGGCAAGGAACTTATAAACACGGATTTGTGTCGTGTCATTTTCAAGACGAGTCTCTCTTTCCAGAGTTATGGAATTGCAATCAGACACATGTCAAGATCCTAATCAGAGTGTATCATAACAGTTTAATTATGAGGTATTATTGAGAAGGAATGGAGGTATTAAGTCAATATTTCAGTTCTGATATGCCATATAAAACGACTTTATAAGATAGGGTTCAATTATTCGAACCGCAATTCGTATGTATAACATCGTCGAGAAAGGTTTCCTTCTATCATTCAAACTCAAGGTATAGTTTGTAATACGCATACATGCTTCATTCAAATTAACACAAATATCCTGAGAAAAGGATCTAGTTAAATGCTTATTTTGGCACAAAATGATAACTTCAGAGCACTGAGTGACGTAGCAAAACTATAGGCCACTGAATGCATACTCATGTCTATAAAACAAAGGGCTGCTATAGATAATCTAGTACACCATACATACAATGATATGTATGTAAATATGAGTTAAACGTGTAAACATAACTTTGTATTTACACATAGGATGCTAATGTTTAATCATGTTATCATTCCCGATATGTTGTTATTCTTTTTCTGTTATTAATAATAATCCAGATAACATATGTTCCGCACTTCCGATCCTAATAATATTATGCAACTCTGATATGCATAATGCGGAAGTTGGTAAACTCTAAATTGTTTGCACGAAGGACTAAACAAATTTTGCAACCGTTTCGCAGCTCAAAAATCAATATTGAAGGATCGCTGTATCATCTGAAAAAAGCGTCGACGTACCATTTCACGTCGTATATATAATGCAGATTTGTCTCTATTGATAATTCACGAACTGATAATATTCTATCGGAGCAATTCTAGGCAATAGCAAAGTTCATTTAAATGTCATCGACGTTGGAAAAGCCGGTTCTTCGGTGTGTTAAACGGTAAAATGTTTACACGAACTTCAATCAGTATTAGCAATTCGCCGAGCAGATAGAGATCCGTCTAGTGCCGTCAAACGAATGATTTTTTTCGAATTTATTCGACATAAATCAAGTTTTGAGGACGGAATTACACTGTTTTGATCGATCGAAAACAATGAATTCGACGCCTGGTTGACATTTGCATTTCTACGCATTCTACAGTTTGAAGAAAATTGTTCATGAAATTTTACCCCTTCGCTAGCCTTATACACATAAAATATAGCTATCAAGTATTATTCGGTACCGACAAGCTTATATCTAACAATTTTGAACTTCAAGTTTATATGCAAACCATACATTTTCGAATCATACATTTTCGAATCGCTTATAGTATGAGCATTAAACCTTTAAACATATAGACAGTTAGTTAAAAGAAATCAACTTATATTCCGCTTCGTCATGTAGTAATTGGGCGTAAAAAGGTTGACTCACTTGTGGGATATACGGATGGGATGGCAGGGGGTAAAACTGGTTGCCCTGAGAGACGAAACACCTGTCCCTTCCACCGCATGAGCACACTGGCCCCACCGTGCGGAAATTTCGGAAACGCTGAATATTCTGCCCTTCAAAAGTAACCGGAGAGATGCAAATGCATGGGAGGGCGTTGATAATCGAATACGCCCGTCGTTTCGGGAAGGACGAATTCTTTTTGTCTAAAAAAAAACTTCGCAAGGAATTGCAATTTCTCGGCATGGTTTATACCGCTAATTTGTTCACCCTGTAGAGTAGAAAACGATGTTGTGATTTGCAATGTGGCCAAAAATTTGTAGTCATACTGCGCGAACAGTTGTTTGATAAAGTTGATTTATTTATTTAGGTGTCACATGCTATTGGGAACGGTCAAATTCCAAACACGTTAGGGCGATTTTCAACGCACAAGAAATTACGCCCATTGCAAATTGTGAGAGTTTTTTTCGCAGAAACTGAAAGTTTGTGGATGATTTTCAGGTGGACATTGTATAACACAAAAATGTAAAAGAAATGGATGTGAAATATATATCGAGGTGCATGATGCTATGATAATAACACATATTTCACTAGCTGACACATGAACAAAATTATTGATCGAAACAAATCAGTCATTGGAAATTTATGCAATATTCATCGTTAAAATCAACCTAAAATATTACCAATAAAGTAGTCGATATTACATATTCGATAGCTCGTAATTATATAAAATTGCAAACGAAAAACATACCAATAAATATTTCAAATCGTGTGTACGTACACGTATAAAATAAGGGCGACAAACTGTACCTTCAATCAAAATGTATGTGTTTCGATAAATGTATTAATGTAACTTTCCCTTCTCTTTTCAGAATCACCTAAAGGCGACACTAATTGACCACTGACAGGATCCAAGCAACAGGACTCAGTTACCATAGCAACAAGAAAAGATGTCTGACCCACGGGTCTCGCTCGCTGACCCCCGACCGCCCACCCTCTCCGACCCCCGCATGCCCACCCTGCCGGAAGCGAGGGTGCCCCTCACTGTATGCACGTGTGGCCTGCCCAATTGCCCGAGGATCGGGCCCCATGGACCGCCGCACCCCGCGGGGGGCTTCTCGCCTGAGTCGCCCTACCCCCCACCGGGCATACCGTTACCACTAGGAGGTACACCCGTTGGACATATTGACCCCACCGTCCTGTATTCAATGGTGAGTGTAATTTAATTTCAATTTGAACTCATATTTTGTGAATTTTGGCGGTATTTTACATTTTTGTGTTGAAAATTCATAAGTTTCTGGGGTTCACTTCACGGTTCTTTGATTCGGAAATTTACGGTTGCGGACAGATATGGAGGCATATTTCAAAATAGAAGTTTTGAAAATGAGTGAATGGGTGGATTTCCGTGTTTAAAATGCATGAATTTATTTCACGTGAGTGCATCACTAAATCTCGACAATATCCGAACAGTTTCAAGCCCGAATTAACCGTACAAACAGCATCCGAATCAACAGCGATATAATACCTAATTAGCATATTGAAAACTCCCATGAATGCAACTGCTTTTATAATTCTACAGCGAACGCTTGAAAATGATTAACGACTTTTTGCCCCTGGTTGGATAAAAATAGAAATAAATCAGTCAAATTCTGCTTTACGAACTCGTTATCACGTTTTAAGGGTGAAATAAGTTGCCCACCTGCATTTCGGTGACATGTATCGCACCATTGCGCAATTCTGCCGACAATGGGTTCGAATTACCAGCAGGCGGAGGACTTTCAAAATGTCAAACTATTGTAGTCCAAGGGCCACGTTTGGAAATTGATATCGAAATGGCTACTGTAAGCTAATGCAAATAGAGCGAAGAAAAATTAATTTTGGCTCACTCGACCATCGTATAAATTAAAACATAGCAATTTTTTTCGTTTGCGAATTGTTTGCACGCATTTGTTGACTTACTTGTGAATAGAGGAAATGTGAACCGAGAAATTTGAATTCATATCAAATTTATCACTGATCAACAATAGAGAGAAAGGATTTTTCTTGATAAAATTATATCTGTAGAATGAAGACATCTTTGTTTATATATACGTATATATGCAAACATGAACTTTCCATATAGGCCTACACGTGCGTGCGTGTGAGCGGGAGAGAAGAAAATGCAAAAACAAAAACACAAAAATATATTATGCTCCCCATAAGTCAGTAAGTATAAAAAGCTGCGACTTATGAAGACAGATGTCACATTTTTTTCGAGCGATCGTCGCCAGCAATACATTTGAATAATTATGCAATATTATGCCGATGGGAGTAAGCCTTGTTTATGCATTTGGCTGTTTTCTTTCGCCCCCGCTGAAATCGATAAAGAAGAAAAAAAAAACAATAATCGATTAACGCTCTAGGTGTCGCAGTTTCGAACCTGTCGCAGGGGAAATCGCATAAATCACTTCCGGTAGGCCACACGGATCGCCCGCTTGCGACATCTGGCTTCGTAATCATTCATAAATAATATCAAATTTTCACCGTGAATTAATAACTTCACGCCTAATTAATTACCACCCACGATTCCTGCAAAGGCAAAAACATAACAACACGTTACGCAACCATATGTGCGCTTCGAAAGTTATGAAACAGCTGTCCTTGAATATGGTGAACAGATACTAAACACACTTTAAAAACAGTAATTGCTCATCAGTGTCTAATTAATTGGCGATCAATCCCTTTTCATCAGATTTATTTGTCCGATTATGCAATGCAAAAGGGCAATTCATCATAGCATTAAATTGTCATACCGTTTATGTAATCGCAGCAAGGAGCGTATGGCTTGAAGGAAAGCCCCGAAATGTTGCGGACCCTCCCTCAACTGAACGGGTATTACCCGTACGATCCAACATCCGTGTATCCGTACATGAATGGGTAAGTGAAAAATATTAGATATCTAATCATAAATGGATGTATTGAATATAATAGATTAAAGCAATGTATATTAATATATAACATTGTTTATGTTTAAATTTCTTTGTTATCATTATTAACGTTATTGTTTTTACTATTTTTACTAGTTATGGTGGCATCGACGCCCGTCGCAAAAACGCCACGAAAGAATCAACCAACACTTTGAAAGCTTGGCTTTTTGAGCACCGCAAGAACCCATACCCGACCAAAGGCGAGAAGATTATGCTCGCGATCTTGACGAAGATGACACTGACACAAGTGTCGACGTGGTTTGCGAACGCGCGACGTCGACTCAAGAAGGAGAACAAAATGACGTGGACGTCGAAAGATGACATCGACATTGACGACGAAGACGACAGCGAGAGAAACAGCGACGTCGGTGGCGTCGGCGATCGACGGGACGGAAAGTCAGGCGTCGCTGGCGTCGGAAGCGGCAACGCAAAAGACGCGCGACATCACAAAGCGAACGGTTCGATTGGCGAAGATGACGACGACGATGACGCGCTTAGCATCACGAGCGGCGGCGACCGTAGCGAGATCGACGTCGAGGATCATGATGATCCGATGGAGGTACCCAGAATCCCCCCGCTGCTTCCGCATACGATGCCCCACGGCGGCACACACCCGATGTTTTTAACGAATCACGGACCACACATGTATTCACCGCTGATGACGTCACACGTGGAGAACGGCGTGACGTCACACCACAACAAAGATGGCGACTTATCAGGAAAGTTACCAAGTCCGGGAGACAGACAGACAGGAAAACAAGGTAAGGACATTTTATATAGCTCATGTTCCTCCAACAAATGGTATATCTAATGCACTGTTGATTGGAGGGAAAGGAAACTGTGTACATAGCCTTTGCTATAGATCGATTCGGTTTCATGTCTGCAGGGCAAAACAAAATAAAGTTGGATCAACTCCATTAATTATGAAAGAAAATGAGTCTAGCCCGTTTAAAACATCATAATTCAATCGACATCACTCGCGGGGCGAGATTGTTGACAATAATAACAATAACAATTAATGTTCCGCCGAAGCTGTTTGGCCGCTATCAAATTCCCGGAAATATTGCACGTTAATAGCACGACTCCAAGGGACAGATATCACCGTGACGCTTTTTAGTACGCGAGCATCATAGCAAGTATCCGTCGGTTTAGGACGCTTAATTGGTATCAGCCCACCTATCATTTATTATAACCCCCGGTAAGATTGATATATCTACCTTTACCGTGCCCCAGGTTATTACAGACGATCACGGTTCGAAAAACACGCGGGCAAGCAGCGAATGATTTAACGGATCAAAAATGATCGTCGTTTTTCTTCCTCGAAAGATAAAAAACTAAGCTATTGAGAAGATCTTTTCGTTATTGGGTCGTCTCAGGTGCATTAAACCAGTTGAGTGAAACGTAAAACGATGCCCGGGTGGATATGATTGACGCCGCGGGGTTGTTCTGCTCCCGTGCTTGAAATCCCCCCCCCCCCCCCCCTCGTCTGTCCCGACAAAAACAAAACTACCAAACATATTCAGGGGCAAGACCGTGTCAGGCTTCGAAGCTATAAACATCTGTTCCCAATCGGTTGGATCCCGACCCGTCGCTTTCAGATAATGATTATTTCCCTTCCAAATCTGTCATCACGGGAAAACGAACGCTCCCGCCCAGGATTGAAGACCGATGGGTGATAATAGGGTATCCCGATGGGAAAACCCTACGGCGCATGCCCCAGGGGGCGCCACAGTGAGAAGGAGCAATCCGGTCCGTAGCACGCACATTGCTACTGAGTGAAACGCTCGTCACTCTACGAAATACCGCACTCGCAGCGGGTTCCAATAGGTGTTTTTTGCCTAACCGGCGACGTGACATAACGATGGAGTTACCCAGAAACAGCGATCGGATGTGGTTTTCTGTCAACACGTCTCGTCCATTATATCGGTATCGGGAGACGTGGAAACACGCGTCTTCAAACCACGCAGCAAGCAAGGCAACTATTTGTTCTAGATTTGTACTGGAATTTGCGCACAAGATTATGCACACCTGACGTTGCGTCTGTTACGAATTTCCGGAAAAATCTCGAAATGTTCCTCAAAATGAGACCCATGTCCGCAAATATATATATACATCACAAAATGAGCAGCCTAATAATTAAGCTTTTGACCTAACCACGTGTCCCAACTCAAACTACCGATTACTCAAATACTGCACCAGTATATATATAAATTTCCAAAATCCCCTGAAGTATATAACACACTTAATCTCCGGCGTACATATTTGACAAGTTGATAAACACGTGACAAATTTGTTTTGCTACTTGTCCCGTTGAAGTACAAGTACCGATTCAAGTACAAGTACAAACTTTGGGCAATACTCCATATACATTTTGCGTGTGATATCATATCGGAACAACCCCAATCGGATGAAAATAGAGCAGCAATCGGAATATAACGCACACACACTTAACCCCTTTAGAAGATACGTTAACTCATGGGAAGGGAAGTTTATAAAACACCTGCCTGCAGACTGACAAAGGGGTGTATTGTATCTCCTGACAGGCTTAATTCCGAGAGATAAGGGTATTGCTAGACTGCGAAGTTTGCAACCAATATTAGCCATTGAGGTGAGGGCAAAATATGTTATCGCACCCACGACGGCCATGCTTTTCATACACCTCATAAATATAGGAGGGTGGATGGGGCCTGATGTGGATGAATAGATTTTATTTTATTTGATAGGCTGTCGCTTCCTCAATGAGCAATGTGAATTGAATAGTGCATCATTGTTTTACGTGTCATTTGCTGATACGTCAAAATTTTAGTTTCCAATAATGAATATAATAGCTAATCAATGTACTTTTTTCTCCAACAGAAACAACCGAGCGCCCTCTATCGCCAATATCTCCATGTAGTAGTAAGTGTAGTCACGTGACCACGATGACGCCACCTCCGTCCCCGAAAGACGCCAGCGTCGACCAATCAACGCCATCGACACATACGATACATCACCGTCCGTCAACTACGTCATCGACGTCACCGCCACGTCATAGAGAATCTTCACCGGCGTCCGCGCAGTCACCAACGAAGCCAAAAATCTGGTCCATCGCAGACGTTGTAAGCGGGAAAGACGCTAACGACAACAATAATACCAAAACCGACGTCACTGACACGCCAGCCAACGTCAGTCATTCGACGTCGAACTCACGCTTCGGACCACCTCACGCCACATTAGCGACGTCGTCGCGGATGGCCCACGTGACCGGAAACATCGCAACCGTTCCACACATGCCGCAACTTCCGTCCGCGGCAGCGGCGACTTCAACCGCGGAACAGGTGTCGGCCGCCTACAGTCTCGCATATTATCCATACGGACTCCCAAACCCAGCTGCAGCAGCCGCCATCATGGCTTCGCAGGCGTCCCATATGGCCGCAGCTTCCCGTGTGCATCCCTACTCCCGCCTCGCTGGTTTCCATGGACACCCCAGCCCGGTTATGCACCATCCCCTAGGGCCCAACCCCGCCGTTCTACAGCGTAGGGAGGAGTACCCAGGCCCCCTGCCCGTCACCAGTCGGCACAGTATGGAATCAGCGGAGCTCGACCGTCAAAAACGTCTGGAGGCGCGGAAAACTCCCGACCTTTCCAGCAAGCCAGGTTAGTGAATTGGACTTCACGTTAAATTCAAAGTTGTTAAGGCGCAAATCAGTATGATTTAAAATTCAGAGTCAAATTTCAGAGTCCTCACAATCAGTGTACACGTTTTTGCAGGCAGTACAAGACCCGAGAGTACACTTACAAAGTGTACGCCTACAGCGTTCACGCCCGTAGCACAACGACAGATGTGAGCGAGCGTACAGGAAGACTGGGTCGTGACAGCACCTCTATTGTCCTAAAATGTAAGTTTTTATTATTGTTTTCATGATCTTTTTATTACAGTTACATCTGACTGTAATATTAGATGTCCTTTTATGTATGATATTTTGCGTAAGGGGCAAATATATGCTAACAAAACGACCCGTTTATAGTTTCCTTTTCCGTGAAGCCCTGAGCTTTGAAATTGCTCATACATACATATACACTCAGAAACACTGTCCAGAGGGCAGAAAGTATGTTATAGAACAAAACGAGAAACGTGGCAATGAAATAAAAATTTATTAGTGTCGACTCCCGTGAACGCGTCACCTTTTTCCCGCCTGACATGTAGTCGCAGCTTTCAATTAAAATTTATATATCGCGTTCGGGAAAACCTGGCAACGCCGTCACATATGGCCCGACAATTTACACGACTTCTCGGTCTGACTTGTGTCTCTGGCCTCGAGCCACGCAAAGACAGAATACATGTCCATGTCAAGCGCATAAGTTACATTATACGTGTAATACCTCCTGGTCACGGCACCACTGTAGCACATAACTGCGAGGAACGTTGTTGCACTGCTCCGTCCCTCGACATAATTTATGCACGACACTTTGCCACTAGCCAGGCATTATGTTATCGTTTTATTGTTATTGTTCATTCCGACCACGAGTTGCAATAGTTTTCCTATTCATTTGGCTCACAACACGCACGAAAACACCCCCCCCCCCCCTCCTGCAAAAATACTTGCCATTTTTTGCAGTACATGTACTTAGCATGGCGGGTTTCGACCTTACCTTGTGTAATGTTTTGCTTGGACATCTCTCCGCCCGGGGCAGAAATTCGCACGAACAATTATCATTGTCGGGATGGCAAAAATTGTTTCTCACTATATATCATATACTTGCTCAGTGATTCACCAAAAAATTACATGCCATAGCAATTTTCCATACCTGGTGTTGTTGTTTTTTTTTCGGGGGAGGGGTGGTTTTAGAGGCATGCCCTTAGGCAAACACAATATCAAAATTGAATATATGTATATTCATAATAGGTGTTATACGTGTATGTGTGTAGCTACCAAGCGAGCTGTGTTCAAATCGTTACCTTCATAACGGCCTGAAGGCGTCGGAACAGACGCCCAATTATTGGCGCATTTTCATCGTATTACAACCAATTTTGGACGTTTTCCCATCTTTGCGTTGAACCCCGAGGGCTGACGGAATTGCCGAGTAGGCCTTTAACAAACTGCAAAGAGTGAAGGGAGGGGGAGAAAGATATATTGTATTTTTAATTGAGCACTGTCTTGACCAATTCTTGTATGTAGCAGGAAAGTGCGTGAAAATATAGGTTTCTTGACAAATATGTGAAATATACCTACATGTACCATGTTTGCATAGTAACATACATTTGAAATTAATTCTTGCCTGCTTTTCTGATGATAATTACTTCATTTTGAGAA
Source organism: Terebella lapidaria (assembly GCA_949152475.1). Classification (NCBI taxonomy): domain Eukaryota; kingdom Metazoa; phylum Annelida; class Polychaeta; order Terebellida; family Terebellidae; genus Terebella; species Terebella lapidaria. Next base: position 32,212,348 of record OX424564.1, on the reverse strand, counting down.
ATGTAATTATTGATATGGGCAGAATTTACATCAATTATTAATTAATTACTGGTGTACGTACATGTGCAATGTGTTATAATGAATAGACTTGTTTCATAGACATCTTTGTGAATTTGTTTCAGGTCTGCGTTCGCGCTCCGTGAAAACTGCAACCCTGGATCTAAGTCAGAAAGACAATCATGTCCTGGATATCGACCCTGGAGCCATCTTGCACCCTGGATCTGTTTTAGCCCCGGATCGTGGATCCGGATCCGCCCCGAACTATCTTGAACCCTGGATCCGCCCATGGGATCTGACTCAGTGCAAATTTCGAGCCATGTGTACGTACGGTGCCTTAGACGCTGCGTTCGATTTTACGCAAGATTTCAGGCGGGATTACTATAGTGGCTTCCTAGCGAAATCAAACGCTTCCAATCACTAAATCGATGGTATTCTTTGCTGAAAACTTTTACGAAATGTGACATCGATCGCCAAATATAAATGTAAATAAACTGTAATTTCCTATTATTAATTTGGCATAATATCTGTGCAGCCTTGTGCAATATTCAAGTCACGTGACTTTTTTGTTTTATTATGCGGTGCTTGGCGAATATTTCACGGTTCAGGTTCGATTTCTTACTATGTCTGTATTGTTTTCATGTTTCATGAGGGTTTCTTCTAGATACGTTTTCTTGAAACCGTCCAAGGTGCTTTGAAATATACTTTGTAATTGTTGGCATTGTTTCACTGAAACTGTTGATGCAATTCAAACACTGTGCAAACTGATATGCATAATGGACTGTGACACTTTTTGACAATCAGTTTGTTTGTGTCAAATTTGTACTATGCTTATTTTATGTGCATTGTTATATCAGAAAGCCTGATTCAATTTCAGTCTGTTCTTACTGTGGTTTCTCAAAGAATGTGCACATTCTTATGGATTACGGATAATATTAATTTACTTGAATACAGCTATGCTACTTGCCAAAATAAGGAAATGATGATATCAAAGTTATGTCATGTCAAATGTTATTTATGATTAAGAAGCCAATTTCAAGACCATTTCTTGGTGTCAAATCATCAGTAGGTCCACCAAATCTAGTTCCGCCAACTGTTCATGTGGTCAAAATTCCATTTCTACTTACCTTACTTAACTGTTCCATGGATAATATGTATAATTTGGTCAAACTATCTGAAAAGATGGTGCTGTTAATTTGATCATTTTTCATGCGTATGATTTCATACCAAATTCATGATCAGTTGCTGAATATTGGTATATTTTGACAGCAAATGTAAAGTATGCAAAATATATATCGGAGCAGCAAAATATTATTGGAGTTGGACTTGTTATTAAGAGTTACAGTTATTGTTATGCTGTTGATGTTCAAAAGGCGTTTGTTTCACGAATTCTATGGGAGACTGTGAAAATAATTTCACACTATGGCTTATAAACAACGTTAATTATTCAAAATGTGTCACTGTTTCTAGATCTGCCAACGATGTATTTCTGTTTTTGATTCGTGTAAATACTTTAAATTATTTGTCAAAGAAATAAAAAAATATATACCTCAAAACACAATTGAGTTATGTTTTATCGGTGTCTTCATTCCAAAAGTATTGTTTCATTTAGTTCGTCGAATTAGGAACACTTTGGTCAAATAGGTCAACCAGCTATACTAATATCAACACATATACACAAATTATGTAGTATATAGTAAGTAAAATATATGCTTTATTTCATCGACATGTACATTTGATACAAATATGAGCATGATTATAAATATTGTATCCAACCTCACAAAATTCATGGGTTATTACATACTATATAACCAAATTTACTATATATATAATACACAAGTTTCACCAAAAAAATATCATATTTTGCTAAAAGTTGAATGATGTTATGTGACCCACCCAGCGTATTTCTCCAAATTTTCCTAGCATAAGAAGCTTTCAGGAGGTGTCTGCTGCCATTGGTGAACAGTAGCAATATTTATTAGTAAAAATCAATTCCCAATCGTTTATTTTGCCATAACACCTGAACATCCATAACTGGAATTCTGATTTTGTGCACCCAATATTTCACCCCCCTCCCCTCCTCTCACCCCCGCCCCAAATAAATCCCCAAGACAAGAATTGGCTTTTGCAAAAATCCCTCCATCTATGGAACAAACACAAAGATATTCAGCAATATTCTTAGAATCCTATCTCAAACAAGAATGCTGTAGATGATATTGAATCCGTGTTCTATCTTGAAACGAGCAGCTATACTTGAGAAACGTCTACAAGGTTCTAGTCAAATAATTCATATATTTTAGCACTTTTCTCCTGAATTATGGCTTTTACAGTATCGCTATAATTCCGGGAAGAAAAATGCTGATGTTTGCATTATTTGTTGTCATGTTACAAAAACGAAAACAGAAAACTGTAAAAAAAAATATGTTTGACATTTCTATGGTGTTGTTCGGACTTTTCATACTCACTTTGATGTTGGATCAATTGTTAGAACATTAGATATTGAAACAAAACAATTTAGATACATACATACAATAACAAACATCATAATGTGTGCATCATTTACGCTAAACATTGGGTAAGTACACTATCCAATCCATTTCAGCCAATTCACATAGAAAATTACTAGGCGAACGTATACAGAACATAATCGCTCATCAATTTTGTTATTTTGCTGAAACGGCCCAACAACGACGAAAGCCGTATAAATATTGCCCTTTACAGTTTAGCGTTATGTCACTTTTGGAGCCACGTATATCAAAATTAAGTGGTTTAGTCGGGACATATCATTTGTCATCGGGCCGATGTGTCTTTTGATGTCTATGGAGAAAAGTAACTGGAACTTATCCAGATAAATGATTTCGAATGCCAGGCATGGGTGTGGGTTTAGGATATCCCTGATTACATACATTTACGCAATTTTTGGTGTGTTTGTTTTGTTTTTACCCATGTATTATTATTTATATTTTTTATCTGAGCTTTGAACAACTCGGTCATGTAAGGTCAGTGGCTTAATGTAAAAGTATCTGGAAAGTGCCTAATAAATAACACTAGATATTGAACTGCAAATATTTAACTGACTTCTTTGATTGGTATCGTGTATCCAAAAACGCTACAAAACCCTTCATTTTTGGATTCTACCTATAATGAAACATTGAAATATACGAAAATAAATATTACGAAAATGTTTATCCAGCTGAACATGAAGGTGGTTCCATGTCCATCAAATCCATATATTGGTAAGAATGAAATACTTACAAAAATATACCTTTTAAATTTAAGACAATCGTAAACATATTTGAAAATGTACATCAACATAGTACAATGATATCAAAACGTTTTATTTCACTCTTTGATTATTTCCAATCGTCAAGTAAATTCCCCACGCACATAAACAGTCATAAAAGCCGCTTTCACTTTTAGAAATTGCATAGCGCCCAGACGAAAATTTCGCCGGCGAACGTTACTTCGGCGACAGGACATGTGTTTCAGAACTATGTTTTTTGGCTGATAAAACACATTAGCACACTGTAATTACTCAACGGAAAAGCTTCCTGGGCCAACAGCGAGAAAAAAAAACATAACCAGAAACCAAATGTTCCTAGTAATTACGATAGTTTAGGTCACGATATGGGATCGGGAATTTTTTACTTTTTTTCGTAATTTATGTAGCACGTTTTTTCGTAATTTATGTAGCACAATCATCATTTTCGTACTTTATGTACCGATATGGTGTACCTAGACAAATTTATGATATCCGTATTCCGAAGGGAATGTCAACTTCCATTATTGCGTATATCTATATACAATCATATATATGTGTGATATTTTCAAACAAATGTGTTTCCAATTACATATTACAAAGTACTAATAACAACATTCTACTTAACCTAACTATAGATAGAGAAATTCAAATATGGTAGGAATAACCGCGCATGCTCTAACAATGTGAAATATTTTTTGTTTTGTTTTGAATACACCCTATACTTTCACAATTACCTGCCCATAACAGGAACTTGACCGTGTAGCCCTCTCTAATATGTGCTGCATCCCTCAGGCATGAGAAAGTAGCCGAAATTAACACCCACTTTCAACGCAGGCGAGCATGGCTTCTCGATCGGACAATGTGGTTATCAGGGGAAATAATTAACTTGGTAGTTTACCACAAAATGAACCGTACTTAGGGGACAGCTGCCCACAAACGAAACAAAGGGAAGGATTGACTGGTCCATTCTTGGTGACAAGTGGGAAGAGATCGTCAAAAGTTGGGTATTAGTTGGGAAAACGGGTGAAACCATGGGAACGCGCGATGATATATATTGATGACATCGCAATCGTCCGTGGGAACGGCTTGGCAGTGCCAGGGATACCACGGTACTATCTATAATAAGTATCTAGACATCACCGAGGCATGTTTTACATTATCGGCTCTCGTATCTCGCTGATACGGACAAATTCGGACATATCGCGTCTAACAAACGGACACTGCTCCGTGGTCACAGCAATACCATTGTATTCATTTGTCGGGTTAAGTGAACATTGTATATTGTAAGTATACGTTATCGACTTCCATAGTTGGGGTCAGATATAGAGCTTAGAGAAAAGTCGGTTTCTTTATCTTGAACCTGTGTTGTCGTTGTGTTTTGTGACGAAGTAATGATGGGGACACATGTTATTTGTATGTACATTATACACTAGTTTGGATGCAAGTGCCAGTTCATGCATTTTCGATGGCATGTTGAACAGAAATGAACATGATCTTCGAACTCATGTTATTGTACATGTAAGACTGTGTGTTACTACAAAATGTGTCATTACAAATTATTCATAATTGTAAAATGCGTTCATCCCGGCTCATTTGAATGTAAATAAAATAATCGTGTTTACATTCATGGGCATTTTCTGTTTGAGTTTTTTTTCCCTATCATTACTTTGTGTTTGATAATGAACCTCGATCGTAATAGATAACAGACGTCTGAAATACACTCATCCATTAAAATAGCAACCATCGTGGAAGATCCATCTCAATTTGGTGATCACAATTAAATACCCAGCATTCTACATCCGCTTTGGTGTAGAATTATATTAACACCGACGACAAAGCTTCCTCTTGTCGCTTATTATCTTGTAGTCGGTGAATAACTGAATAACTCGAGTATCGTCAAACAAACTGCACAAAAATTTGCCGCTTTGATGTTGCCACTGATGCTTTCTGAAGCACGAGTTTCGCCAAGACTTAACACCGCAATCCAAAAGGCAGGTTCCGCGTGCAAGTAATGCACTGTCACCGAACCAGATCGCACGACAGTGTCGGAAGTAAAGGAGCTGAGAGTAAGGTACGATAACCAGCTGCAGAACGTCTCAATCGCCGCAGAAATTATTATTATCGTACAATCGCCCCATCCACAAATGGATATTTGAAAGTCCTCGCCTTTCTACCGATTGCTGTAACTTCAAAGCCGCGCCGTTGTCCAGAAATCACAGGGTCAGAAACCCTTGTCCCTATGACGACCGCTTGACGAGTAATAACGACGCTTGACGACCGAGCCACGACATACGTCGGTCGTTTCAAGACCGACTGCCGACAAAGAAAACGCGCGACAAATCGAAGGCTATCAGATTTGATCCCAGTGGCCCTGAAAGCTTTGTCTTTGAAGCAAGCTGAAGATCTATAATCGCCTGAGATGGCCCGACGAGGGCTCTCTCTGCATGATGTTGCTCAATATGGTTCAAAGTCTTCCACTTTTTTTATCGAGAATACCGCGAATATGACGTCATAACTTGAACAGACCAATCAGTACTCACGGACGGGCAAGCCTATGCTTTTAACTTTATCATCCCATCTTGTTGAAAATGTACATGTATACATCGTATTGGAGTGTGATTCACTGAAAACGTATTCAACATTGATAAGAAAGCTGTGACCAAAACTGTTTTTCCGGATAAAAAAAATCATCGACTGAGAAGATTTGACAGAGGTACTCCGCAAATACAGTATTCTTGAATTAGACCAAAGCAGGGCGTGAGACGATTCATGTGCTATGAATGCTGAGATAGGTGTACTTTCGGTACAGTAAGTACCACAGCCGATAAGGGTCAAGACATTTCATCGATATACACATGATTCTCCACTAAGTTCATGTTATCAGCAAAGCTTGTCATCGATATAAGGCTGCCCTTGTTTGGGATAGTCAGTTCTGTGAAACACTCTGGTATTGATGTGACGGTATACATTATGCCATCAGTAATGAATAGACATACATTTTTGCAAATCAACTCGGACCCTCACTTGGGTCATAATATACATTTAAGTAACTCTCTATTGTTTATTGTCACATCCATCAAACTGATTTTATGTTCAGTTGGGATTTCATTCAAAAACTGGCAAGTTGACACACAAAACCTTAACTAGATGCTAGTTAAAAATGTCAACAATATCTAATCTGGATTCATTTCTATGAGGAAATATCATGCTTCAGAACAACCTCTTCAACAGATTCTTCTTCTTATCGAAATGCAATGAAATGAGTTCGACACTCAAAACATCTGGAATGAAATGAATAGGACATGTATGAAATACACCTGTACAGATGAGGTGATTGCCTGATTGACTCAAATCAACTGCGCTCTCACCTCGTTCGATACAAAGCTTTTTACATGTTCTCTTCGCCCTTTTTACAAATTCGCAACGTCCGTGAGGCGAAAGGCAGCCGTTTTCCCAACGGTGCTATTTCATCACGCAACAAATGTGGCATAACTGTTGATGACCGTTGCGAAAACGAGGAACTGTATGGAGTTCTTGTTGGCAATGATTCGCTTAGGTCAACAGAAGAACAGACTGTCCAATCAATCATTCATATTTAATCTTCAGATATTCACCTGTCGTGGGGGACTCTTGGGGTTTCGAAGTCACGGGGCAGATTTGTTCGACTGGGGTTCAAGGAGGGTGCTGTCAATGGCGTTAGAAATGAAGACTGTGTCTGAGCACGATTCTTGGCATTGATTCTCAATAATGCTGTGTTGATACCTGGCTATCATTATCATTAGATAATGGATTGAAAACTCTTGTACAAATTGCATATGAATATTTCAGAATTTCAAGGTTGCCAAATTTTGAATTCACATTTTTCATGCCTAGGCCTATATTCCAATCACCCATCTCATAAAATCCTTTCTCGTAATATCCATGTCTGGTTAATTAGGGTTTGCATGGTCATGCATGGCCTTTATGATCACTCGTGGATGCAACTTGCATCATGCAAAAAAATCTTAGTCACGCGAATTTGTTTCCCCGTGGAAAGATATAATATTCATAACAGGGTCAGTGCATTCCAGGTACAAATGTCTCCATCCAGATCTGTGGCATATACATGTATGTGTGGATGCGGATACGACCTATTGTTGCTATATAATGTACGTAAAGTGTCGAACATTTCGGTCTGTTTTTCGTCAGTTTCAATGATCCAGACATGTCTGAAAGATTTTTGCTTCTATAAATAGGTTGGCCTAAGATATGGTAAACATATACTGAGCTGCTCAAAAGTGTTTAATATCATACAAATCACTCAATCTGAACATACTGTACAAATTGTGGTCTGTACTTCAACAATACAATTATTGAAACAGCATTAACGTTAATATTATTTCCACAAAAACACGAAGTATATTGATGGATTACCCTGATATAATTTTGCCTTTATGACTACCGCACAATGAATTGAAGCCGAAGCAGAAATAGAAAATCGATAAATGGTTTAAGGAAGATTGTAGGAGTTGTCTGAAGACGGAGCTGCCACCTGGCGTATGCAGGTGGGACTAGTTTAAATCCCATTGTTCACCTTTAATCGCGATGTGTCGTCCTGAAGTGTGTCCTCTGGTAGATTACTGAGCTACCGAACTTTACACATGAAAAAAACACACAGATAAATGTATCATAGCATTCTGGAAAGACTACTCATTCACGTACTTATGAAATTAGAAAATGAAAGTTCAAAACATTATTTTATATCATGTTCAATGACAAACAGAAAACTTGTAGATACTATTGGTTATGATTTTCCAAAACTAATTAAGGGTGGCAGTGCGAAACTGATAATTCAATTTCTTTTCTTTTTTTTGGCGAAAACCTCAAGTTGTTCCTTTGCCTGTTCCCCAGTCGCATATCGATTAACTCGTCCTATATAATGTTTTGTCAGATTTGTCTTACTCTCGAAACATTTGTCCTTCGTTAAAGTTGAAGGCCATAGTGATTAACCTTATTCCCAGCCACTTACAACTGTTGACATTTTTGTAATTATTATTTTTTTCTTTATTATTGTCATTAGTTGTGGTAAAATCCGCACCTGTTTTGTGACAAGAGTACGTAACCCATTACGAGTCTGAGCGTGAACGTTTCGCCAGTTCTGCATATTTATTTAAGTTAATATACATGATATACGGAAGTGAGGCATATGGTGTAAGGACTTGTGATATCATACCATGAACAATAAGGTATTATTACTAAATGGTAATCGATATAAAACAGCTCCAATGAAACCTTGGCTTTTAGCTATTGATAATGAGGGTACATTATCGAAAGGTACAAATTGTTTGTGTCTTCCTGTAAATAGACCCACGTTGCCATATAAAGGCATTCCAATTTTCACAGTTTAATCATGCATGACTAAAATTAATCGATATTCATAGGACATGGTCGGTGCTGACCAGTAAGGCGACCAAAATTTGTCAACAATACTGACTTTGTTATGCATGGAAGGTTTTCCCAGAAGAGGGCATTAAATGCAACGTGGGTACTGAAAAACTTCAATGAATTTGCAGTTGGCGTAGGTACCCCAATGTTTATTTTATGTTTTGCTGATTTACTGATTAATATACAAATTCAATATCTTCTAAAAACAGATACAATGTGATATATGTTATCAAAGTTATCGATAGTGTGAATGCTTTGTATCTCTGTCTCTCTCAACTTATCAGTAAAACAGGATTTTGCAGAAGTCCTTTCAAATGGAAGAGAGCAGGACACTCGTCCATGTTAACCATCACTTCCCCCATGTTACGCAAGTCACATCAAAAAGCTCACATTATATCGGATATTTCAACCCTTTAAATCATGCATATTATGCCCATGCGTTTTAGGTCATCGGAGCTTTGCTCCGCCATAGTCCGTCGTCCGTTTACATTTTTATCTTTAAAGTTTACTAGCGCATCGTTCTGAATTTTTGCACAAAAATGCCTCAAAATATTGCAAGAGGGAGGTATTTTTTTAGTTTTTTTATTTCCGCACCTTTTTCAAAATAACGGCCATTTCCGACATAAAAGCTCAATTCTGGACCTTTCTCAAACACTGTGTGTTCAATTTTGAGATTTTTATTCGAAAAGACCCCTCATATACCTCTATACGTGTATATTAAGTTTCGTTATCCTTGAATCGCCCATTATCCTATGTTTATAATGGGACACATTATGCCTAATATCTCACTTAATATTGAGATTAGGAATCAATTGTGGACATATATGGAAAATGATATATATGCTGAATTTCTCGTGACCTTGAATTTGACCTTTGACCTAATCAAAGGTCACATTACAAAATGATTAATATCTCGTTTCTTATCGACTTTATAGGTTTGGAGTCAATTTTGGACATATAGGAAATGACATATGCTGAATATTCTCATGACCTTGAACTTGAACTGTTCTCAAGGTCAGAGCGCAAAATCGCTAATATCTCGTTCATTACCGACTTCATAGCTTGGGAATCAGAATGATATACACCGAATATTCTGATCACCTTGAATTTGACCTTTGACCTTATTTGCAAGTTCACCTGACAAAATGGCTACTATCTCGTTTATTATCGACATAACAACTTGAGAATCAATTGTGGACATACAGGAAATGATATGTGCCGAATATTCTGACGAACTTTAATTTGACTTCATTTTCAAGGTCACGGGACATTATTGCTAATACCTTTCTTATTAATGAATTTACAGCTTAGCAATCAATTGTGGTCATTTAGGAAATAATATACCGGTATGCTGGATATTCTCGTGACCTTGAATTTGACCAAGGACCTTATTGTTAAGGTCACAGGACAAAATGACTTTTATCTAAAATACGAAACATATTGTCCGGTAAACTTTCTTAGCCTTTGGGCTCATTTTTTCATGATGAAGGTATGTTCTTATAACGAGGAGCGATTCTGTCATACACTCATTGATACTATTCTTTGAACACACAAGGAGAACAATCATTATACCGAGAATATTTCATGAGATGGACACACGTTACACAACTTCCTTGATTTATTTCTGTCTACGTCTATTTTGTGTGTGTGTTGGAATCATGGCTGATATGGAATTATGGGCTGTAAATTGTAATGTCTACATCTTCTGCAACCCAATACTTCTGCACTAACAAATGCTCTGTGAAGTACTGCATGAGCGGCTGAAAACAATAAAATATCACATAAATCCGGTGTGAATTTAATAAACACGCCACAGCCGTTTTGCAACAGGCCATCGTAACATGAAACAATACCACTTTACATCCCTTTATGACGTCATATTTCCCAATTTTCAGACCGTTTATTCCCGACTGCAACACGGCTAAAACGACGTCGTTTAATGTGATATAAGCTGGGAGTGATGGAGTGTGTGAATTTTCAGACAAGACAGGCGACCTTACACGCCTCAGGGCTTCAGTTTAGTCTATGATCACCCGAAACCCCCACAAAAAAGACAGCTCAATTCATCAAGAGAATAAGATTAGAGGCAAAAAACTGGCGCTTTGTTGCGCTCATAGACAGCAGGCGCAATGAAATTAAGCATTCGCGAAATTACGTTACCTCCTATGGAACGCCTACGGCTAAGGCCACGGACGACATGTGTTCTACGACGCAGCGGTTTGCGCTAGGGAAGGGGATAAAATGGGCGATACACGTGTATTTCGGGGGTGTGGTACAATGTATGGGCGATATAAACGACGTTTCTGACGTGCGAGACGGTTTTGACGTATGTTACGCCACTTTATGTGCGATAAGATACCACGATGCATCATTTGCTGTGACAGCCTAGGTAGGTTTATGTACGCGTGTATAATATCATTTAAACTTGCAATATTTCAATTCAGAATCGGAATTCCACAGGCAACAAGATGTAACAAACCTACAGGAAAAATGTCGGACATCTAGTGCAAATTGTTCATATTTTTTACCCCATGTCGTTCACGTGTAAGCCTACCGATCCTTCTGAGAATATGCATGAGACGTGCCCATCTGTCTAGGTCAAGATCCTGAAGTGAAACACCATGCCATTGTGTAGGGTAGTAGAGATTGACAAGCGTACCAACCGTACATTGATACGGTACTGTTTAGTTGTGCTCATTTGAGTTCGAGCTCATGCGATTTTCACCTTCGAGGTCACCTATGGTCTTCTTTTATGTTATGTGCAAGATTAATGCAACACGAAGGACTTATACTGGGAAAATTAGTTAGTAGGGCCCAGGGTCATTCCAGGTCATTTTCTTCCAAGGTCGTAACAAGAAGATTCCCAATTTAAAGTCTAACTGTACCACCATCTCGGACATTTAGCCAGTGGCTCGTGCAATGAAACATACGTCCTTCACTTGTCCCAAAGGAGCCAACCGCTAATACGATAGAGCCTGCAATGACGGAAACTTCTCCAACCCAGAAACGACAGCTTACTTGAAAATACCTCCCTTGCACAAGGTTTTTCCCCCACCCTTTGTGGTGGGAGAGGTTGGGAACAAGCGCTATGATGTGGGGGATATTTGCTGTATCGCATAACAACACCCCAAGGGAATTGAACGCATCCAACAATTCATCAACAATGATCATATTATGGGCGGGAAAGAGGACAGCGGTTGCCTACAACCCCCGCGATGCGATGCGATGCGTTAATTGCATTACCCGCTTTGCGTAATTACGTTAGCTTGTGGAAGCGGTTGAGATGTGCGCTTCCCTGTCGCATTACGGTTCTCCCACCTAAAACATGTGTTATGTCTCCCAGCTCATAAGCTACATGGGAACTTCGAACAAGGCAAACACGTGTAGAAGCGGGGTAATCGAATCTTGGCAGTGAAGAATAACTCGACTTTGCAAATTCTGATTTATCGGACAAGGGCTCCGACCTAAACTGTTTTATGTTGATCGCTTTTTCGGAGCTGTTCTAATTATTATCGTTATGCATTTTCAATGGATTATTCTGTATTTTCTGCTAGTAAGCTAAATAATCCCGCTGGAATATAGCCATAGTTAAAGATTCTAACTAAAAGGAATTCAGAATATATCCATATAATTTGAGTTTCAATATAACGAATGAAAATTAAGATTGTGACGAAAATGATATCACTGTTTTATTTGGTCGTATAATGAAATATATTGTCAATTGTTGTTGCAACTGAAAGCATAACTTCAAACACGAAAATCTTTATTGCATACGGGTGTGAGTTGATAATGAACGTCCATCATTATAAAAAAGCAATAAACAAATAACTATACTAGTCTTGTGATTGTTGTGTCTAAAATGTGGGTGAAATGGCGATAGGACATCCTATCAACGCCTTTTTATTCCAATTGAACAAAGCCCGAATTCAGCCGAAATGTCTGTTTTGAATTTCAAACTAATTCCCGATTCAAGTAATTTGCATGCTCGCTCCTTTCAGCAGTGAAAATAACCAGGCGTAATTGAATATATATCAATCAAACCAGACAACTGGGGAACTAAAATTTCGTACATAGTTCAGCATCAGGGTGCCGTGTTGTTCGGGGGGAAAAAGGTCTTCAAACTACCCCCACTTGAAAGAGAGAGCAATGTTTCTTATTTGCATACGGTGTTGGACGTATATGTGTCTCTTTGACGCATACCGAAAACTAAATTAAAATTTGGCAACGTATTTAGCATAACTTACAATCGTAGTTCTTGTTTTCACCCAACGTCTATTTGCATGTCACCTACAAATTCTCATCCCTTTTGAATAATCAAAATGTAGCAATAAATTGAAACTACGATACATATTTACCCCATCCTGCTTCGCCACCCACGTTGCAAAAATGACAGATTAATGCGTTGTTTCAACATGATATTTTTTGTGCAATAAAAGTTGAAGTTTCCATAGTTTTGCATACTATTGAAACGTAATACATTGTACACATTGACACAATTTAACGTGTTCATAATGCAGCACCTACTCATTTACCATGGCCTCATCAGCGTTCAGATCTGCTTAAGTTTAAAATATTAAAATATCATCTAGTAACTGTTGTATTGTTTCATTTTGAACTATACATGTACAGAACCTAGCAAGCATGTTCATGGATCTCATGAAAGCTGTGGTTCTGTATGCGTGTGGGCGAATTCATATAGACTACGAGTCCATGTCTTGTTAGGACAAGCAAAAAATTAGCCTTTGCCGACCCGCTGCGGAAATCACATTTTAAATAAAACTAATGATTTCCCAAGACCTTTTCATCTGAAAACAAGCTAATTGTTGTTAAATGCACCACGTGGAAATGCAAGCATGGGGCCTTCTTTTCCACCACAAAAGAGCATTCGACAAAGTAAATTCCTCTTTTGCTAATTATCTCGAATGAAACGACAGGTGTCCAAGTTTCTTCAATTATCGCCCACTTTGGCCATCGACGCATCTTCTCAAAAGAGCATCAATCTAACCGCAACATCTCATGCGAAAGTAATTCAGGATACAACCTTTACTTACAGGGTGTTGCACATTGAGTATTCTGGAAAGCTGAGAAGCAGGGCAGACTTTTTTTAACTCACTGGGTAGGTTTCAACCTTGCCTCGTTAGCCCAGTGAAAAATGACTTTTACTTGAGAGGTTTTTTATTACGCTCTTGTAATTTTTATTCTAGTGTTCCGTCCCCGCCCCAGATGGGTTTCCCACCTTGCTCAGCGGGTGGCAGTAACATCCCGCACAATAGACTACAATGGAACGAAAACAGACGCCCTGCTGGCAAAGTTGTCACATTGTTTCTCTCCTCTCGTTTAGTGGTGAGCGCGTGTAAAACGAGTTGGTCACTGTTTTCCCACCCTCACTTGTAGTTCACACGTCAAATCAACCTCATATCTTCTCTTTGAGGATGAGCAGTTGATGTTCCATTCCTATTTTTGCTGCTGTGTAACTCCCACCAAGCAGGAGACTAACTGAGTGAAGTTGGGGTGGAGATGACTTCTAGTTGTCATTACTGTTATTGGAAAACAAACCATCCAATCCCACCCCCGACAAAATACAAACTCGTTAGCATCACGGCTGGGTGCCGAGCGCATGTCAGCTCAAAAAAAATCTACGAGGTTGAACAGAGTTAACTGGATGACCAACGCTCGAGACCCATCTTCAACGTGTTATATTGTAATGAGGTCAGCAGGTCACGTGATCCAAGATGGCGACCGCACGCCATCCCATGCACAAATGATCCGTGCACCATTCATCTCAATTAATTCAGAGAACCCATCACATTTCATTGACATTGTGCGTTAGGGAGTTACAAGAGCAACGTGCAACATTCTTTGTTGTTGAGGGCGACATTTTCGGCTGGTTTTAGTATTGCACGTGCTATGAAAACGAAACTGGTCCTGAAATTTTCACGCGAAATTTAGAGCAGATATCATGCATTCCGAAATGAGCTGCAACTTTGTGTTGTACAGATGTATCGGTTTTATACTGAACATGTATGGACGACTTTTGTTTTTCGGACATATCTATTCCGAAAATGTTTAAAAATGTAGGCCTATTATGTATATATTCTTAGCTGATGACTCAAAATTAGACCGTGAAAATCATAGGGCTACTTTCAATTGTGTTAGTTCGGCGAATGTTCCGTGTAGATAAATATGTTTCAAGGAGCATTTTGATACAAGGAAGGGTAAAAAATGAACGCATCCTAATGGGTATCAAGGTTTCGGACCCTACACTGTCGACTAGACAGAAACCCACTTAGCCAGGGTGAGATAGGCATCGACTTGATGGCGATTGGCGCCCGGTGGAAGTTTAGCGCCTCGAATGGGCGAAGATATGGTTCGAGACGTCTACCGGGAGACTTCAACGCACGAAATTGACACGAGAATTCGCCAGTCGCGTAGGTATATATCAATGGAAGGCCCCGTCGTCGTTTCAAGGAATGAAAGAGAGAAAAAAAGTCTACGCTTGTCGGACAATTATTGGCGAATATAACCGAGCAAATTTATTGACTTATTCATGTCGCCTGTCGTTTTAAGGATGCGAGCTTTTGAACGGGTGTCTCACGGGGTCTGAAACCGGAGAAGATCCTAATGGTGTCGTTAAAGTATCACGGCGGTTCGCTGTCGGGGTTTTCGACGCCACTACGATGAAAGCGACCCGATCCCAGAAACAGATATCGTTATTTCCTTTTCTGTATATCATTTTTTAGTTCTGTTTATGTATGTCGCCCGTTGTTCGCGGTAGAAAAATAACGTGAAATGTTGGCTTGTGATCGATGCATACTTCTGTGTGCATTTAGACAGCATATCACCTCGATATTTAGCACTGAAAATACACGCAAAATAACCGCCATTCGATCCAGAGCAACATAGAATAACATGTGAACAAATTCCCGAATTACCGAAATAGACACAAAGATAATCTCCATTGCGTGTGACATTCACCAGGTGGCGCTGCATTACAAAATGATACATCCATCTTAATTTGTAACCAACATAGTCCATTTTCATCCCGAATACAATTCCGCTAATGTCCATATTTGCGAAGGAGTGGGGGGGGGGGGTCCATTCCTTCTCTTGACTTTGTTCAACCATCATAAATGGCACTGTTAAGCATGGCTTTCTCTGCCAGGCCAATTGTGGAAATGTCAAAGAGCTCGCTCAGTATATCGGCCATGTGATCCATATGGATTTGGGGAAATGACATGTCACGATGCCACGGGCGAAAATTAAGATTAAAGATATCACATGCGACATGGGTAATAACAGAGGGCGACCAGAAAATGATTCGGCCGGAATATTTTCATGGCCGTGTGGGGTTGATTATTAGGTTTTCCGTTGGATTATTGTGGTGTTTATTTAGATCACTCGCAAATCTAACTACCGGAGAAACAATGGCATACTGGTAATTGTGAGAAGACACACATTTCAAACGAGATTGGGGTACGGCAGAATCAATATTTGGTCCGTGTTAATCCGAATAAGGATCTCTGAAAATGTTCAGCTTCATGCAATTGTCCAGGGCGATATCGATAAGGCCAGGCATCGAATTTTTCCCCACCCCCTGACAAAAAATAACATTTGCCCATCGCTACCGCAATTACAATTGATAACTGGCCGCGAAATCTACCACACCCTTGTCATTGACATTGTCAACTCCAGGGCCTGTTCTAAATATTCCAGAGGGGCTCCCAAGCAATTGGGATGTCCATTGATATAGGGATTAACCCCCCCCCTTCCCCACCTCTAGGAACCCCGACCCCCGGGGGAAATCATTGGGTCCCGCCCTGGGAAATGGCTTGACGGTCGAGGGCGCGAAAGAGCAGATTATCAGTGTAAATGATAGTTTAGCGAATCGGGGATCTCGAATTATCTTTATCCCAATGTCAACCGGAATCCCCCCGCCCTGTTTACTGACTTTCGCGATAATTTGTCCGGAGGGGAAGGGGTGTCCACTCCTTGTGTGCCCTGCCATTCATCAATTACAGGGTGACGCAAAAAGATATCACTCGCGACATTGCTGTCACGTAGCGGTGCAAATGTTGACACTGGGCAAACCCCGCGGGGGAAAAACCCAGGTCGCCAACTTTGGTATGCGTTACCAGATGTCTAGCGTTCGTTATTTCCCCCTGGACCTCGCGAGCGGGTGACTTTCATGCCTAATAATTCGACCACAAAAAAAACGGAGAGGACTTCTGTGTTTTAACTTCGGGACAAAGAGGAGAAAAACTTTAACCTCTAGTTAATCCGTGACTTTGAGAAATCAAAAGCGAGACCTTTTCGCGATATCAACATCGACCTTTCCCGACACTTTCCGGAGGGGAACGACACAGAACGATCACGAACATCGGTAGTTAAGGGTCGCCTGGGGTGGCGCCATCCGTTGCTGGGGTCCCTAGTGGGGTGACTGACACACGCGACATTGCGACGTCGGGGGGCACTGACATGGGACACGTCACTGTCGATTTGACGGTGACAACTCTTGGATTTGTCGCTTTCTATTCTCAATGTGCTGAAGAATTTTCAAAAGAGGTGAAATCGAGTGGACTTTCTTGCTCCTACAGGAGGATGACTTTGGTGGTTGAGGGGTCATGATGTTTATGTTTTGGTACATATTTGGCAATGTTTGAATGAAACAGAATTTGCAAGTCGTGTTTCAAAGCAACATAAAATCACGTGCCACAATATGTATAGCGTTTTGGTGTCGTACGATTTGTATGGATTATTACAATAATACCTCACTTACTGAATTTAGATTGAAGACTGCCACATTTAAAAATGAACCGTCGTCATCATTAATTGCTTGTTAATGTTATCTTTTGTGTGGATATAAATATGATACTTTATGAATAATATTGGATCATCTTATTTTTGTGGTATACGAATCGATTTTACAAGAGATGAAAAGTCGCGACCATAAGTGTCAAACATAACGTTTACAAATCGTTCATAAACATACAATTTAAACTAATTTATCACAGTTTAATGGTAGCAAAATTTACCAGTGTAAAGGTCAGTAGCAACATTCAAACGTCCATAAACACATATTAGTTACAAAAAGTTAAACAGAACAGAATGGGCACCTCACCGCAAAACTTTATTAAAAACTACCCGTGACATGAAATGGCCTTTTCGGTCGGTGACCAGGTGTTTTTACGACGTTTCGTCAATAATATAAACTGCAAATCATCTTGTATTGAATGGAATTCTGCGAGTGATATTGAAGCGTTTTCCATCGGAGAACATATAAACACCTGTTTCATTGATAGTTTACTAATGACAAAGTGAAAAACGGCCCATTTACATCCTATAAGTCTTGCTAATGTTGTCAGCCTGAGCCAGCGATCATCGATTCCTCATAAAATTGTATTTTTACGAGGAATTAAAATTATATTTTGCTCGATTGAAAAGCAATGGCCATGTTATGTTATTGTTTCATCATGAACTTTGCATGTTAATATCGCGAGTTAATAAATAACATGCACTTGTTGTCGAATGTTCAAGTCCACTCCGATATTTATTGTATAATCCCTATAGCTATGAACTGTTTGGAATAGATAAGTGTTTATTGATATACTATCAATAGTTACATAGTTTACCCTGTTCAATATACGAGGTATCGACATATAAATCGAATGCGTGATTGAATTTTTACGTACTTGTGTACTTTCACCAGTATTGTATATGTTTTAGTGATTGCTAATTGGTCTGCTGACGCATGCAATGTTCGATCATCGCTTTTTTGTTTGATCAGATTTCAATATGATAACTTTCATATACCGGGGAAGAGAAACACATCGTCATGTTCACATCATTTTTGCTAATAATCCAATGCTGGTCCATGTTCTTTTGGAGAGGCATTTGAAAGGCTGCATAACGCCTTTACCGATGAAATGGTTTCAGGTCTGAATGCGTAAATATCAAAATGACTAACTCCCGCCCAATGCTCGATCATCAATACAATCAGAGCTCTCGCTATGTATTTAATGATATAAAGTAAACGAGTGCAAATAAGGAGCTCTTCAATACCACAATAACACAAAGATAACACAATTTTGTGACATGTTCACTATGTTTCGTTAAAAACAAGAGCTTTGTAATAAACCTAATTTTTGTAATAATCTAATTCTGCTGTCAGTGAAAATATCACAAAGATCGGATGAAATTCGCCCTCGCTATGGAACACCTGTTGCGATTTGGAAACGTGGTCACTTGTTCTATGCTTACGCAATGTAAAATATTCCATGTTTTGTGCAATGTATAATATTCCATGCCATGTTTTGCAAACAACTACCATATTTGACAGAATAATGACCTTTAATGATCTTCTACCAGCAAATGCAGATACCCAATACGGGGGGTTAATATGGCGGGGTTATATGTGTTGCCAAGGCAGGCACAAGAAAATAACCTCTGAACTTAATGGATATGTCGTCGGCGGCATGTTTTTCCTTTGTTCAATGTAGTTTTCTAACTTTCTTTGAACCGCTAAAATGCAGCGACAGACATATGTAAAATGGCCGAGATGGCAAATCCTTTAATTGGTGCATCTTTTACAATCTGTAATTATTGAATTGCAGCTCTGACAACGAAATGGCAAGAAAATATGTGTCAAACAATAGGCATCCAAATGGACGGTAGCGCGATACATTAGCACATAATAGACCGATGCCCATGAGATCGTAAAGAGAGAACATAAACTGAAGAGAACAAGAGAGAATAAGAGAAATCAGACATCGTACATGGAATAATGATAACTTTTATACCTATCGCGGCGTTTTGCGAACAAGATAGGCATCTGAAGACAATTCTGTGGCGACACTGCGGTCCAGTGGTCGTCCTGTCTTGTCTTGAGAAGTTCAAAGTTAGGAGTTTCGACGGGTACACGTAAAACTTTAAATAGGTACGTATGCGACAAGAAATGATTCACAGCCAGGAGAAAACATTTTGTGGGCCAACTAACAACACCGCCGCCCCCACCCACCGCCCAACAAACGTTGCTCATCCGTGATTCTAACTGATGAAAAAGACACTGGACAACTTTTACTCGAATAAGTACTAATTTATTGATGGGTTGTGACTGTGATTTTGGCGTTTAAAGTGGTTGCCCATTGTCCACGGCCATTTCTGCGACGCCACTCGGCTCCGTCCGCCGTTTCTTTGGCAACGAACGACACCAAAGTTACCCTTGATGTCGCAGATATGGCCTAGCGAGACCCGCGTCACCATTTGTTGTCCTTATTGTGCGAAATGGACAACTTGACAGTTGTACAACCGTTTCTACTTACAAGATTTAAGTGGAGGTCCCCTTATTTTTCAGGGGATTGAATGAGTACATGTGTAATTGCTGAATGGTTTGTGACCTTTGCCTTTGGAAAAGAACAATGTCGCCTTTTCAAACATTAACATTTCTCACTAAGTTA
Organism: Terebella lapidaria; assembly: GCA_949152475.1. Taxonomy (NCBI): domain Eukaryota; kingdom Metazoa; phylum Annelida; class Polychaeta; order Terebellida; family Terebellidae; genus Terebella; species Terebella lapidaria. The sequence continues at coordinate 32,192,212 of OX424564.1, read as the reverse complement.
TTCGGGAATGTATGGTAGACAACTTTGCTCTTTGGTTTTATCAAATGGACAACTCTTTTGTGCAAGAACAAGCGTCGTTCATTCAATGACTATGCGATTTGACAAGCTTTCCAAGTCATAAGAAGAGTGACATATGCTTTATAGATCGTGTGCTCCGATATGGAGAGGCGATTGGCCGCAACAACAGAATAGCGCACGTGTCAGCGGCTTTAGCCTTTCCAAAGGATGGCATCGAATTATTCTTTAATGTTCTTTTTATTGTCACGCGTCGCCCGATAATGCCAGCGAAAATAAAATATGTCACTGATGGACTTCCATAGATACACGGCTCCTAACAATGGAACAACAATGCCGTCTTAATCACCGAAACCCAGTTGAAATTGAAACATGCGATAAAAAATGCACTCTCCCCACCTACATCGATTTAATACAAGCGGCGTATCAATTACAAACCGCAGACTTTCTGTCACATCATCAACTGGTGATTGATAAAGGTGTCATATGTCATCAGCTCATCATATCCCTATCAAAACGAACAATACTCCTCTCTGATAGATTCGACACTGCACGGGTCATCACCAACCAATGTTCCTAGGAAAACTACCCCGAGGCGAAATGATGCCACTGTTTCCAATATGTTGACTCGATCCCAATTCTCGACATTAGCGCTTTCAGTTGATCCGAGACAGTCTGTGGGAGATGATTCTAGGAAACAATGGATATTTCTGTCAGAAGTTTTGAGCATATGGTCATCTGATGGACCCAACTGATAAAAGACATATCGAGTTTACCTTCTCACAAATGCAGCAAAGAAATATTTGACCCACGAATGCTAAAGTCTATTGATTTTCTGCCAACTGCATCAATTTAACATGTTATATATATCATTGTCTACAATATAAATAATGATTAATTATACATACGCATAACCTAAACATTATATTGAACAATATACAGCATTATAGAATAAATCTTATAGCATCAAATCGTCTCACATCCCTATTTTATCTATGGCTAGTTTTTAAAAAAAGAAATTACAATAAATTTGTGTGTGAAAATCTTGTGAATTTTGAAAATATTTCCGAATACGATGATACACACGTTCATTTTAAATAAGTAAAGTCATGAAAAGCAGAAACACCTGCAAACACAAACAACAGAGAGTCGAATTCAAAACATTACATGATCATTTGCATACGATGTATTGTTGTCCATCTTCGTCATTGCATAACCATTCACAATAACATTATCACCCGTTTGGAAACATACATCAATTTATGTAAAACATGCGCATTATACAGTAGCTATATTGCGCAAAACGACACAATAATACAACAACACAAAAGTGTTGCATAATAAGTTGACGAGGCAATGATCTTTTATAGAAAAGAAACCAAACATGGATGCGAATAAGAAGCGTGGAAAAAAACAACATTGGTAACTGATCATGTTTGTTTACAATCGCGACGTTATTGCTTTTTCATTAAGTCCGATCTTACACAACGTTATATTATTAATCGAACGCGGCACAAGATAATGGGTTCGCTACCGATATGAGTCCATCTTCAAAGGCTTTGACCTGTCCTCCTCCGCTTTGATGTTTAATCATGACAATGAGCAAGTACTTAGCGATCGTCTTGATTTCGAACGTGCGTTAATTGCTATAAAAAGACGAAGCCGCGTTTATTATGACGAAATAAAGTGTCTGCGTTTGTCTGCGTTTTTGGTATATTGCAGGTGGATATGCATACGTGAAAATTAGTTCTCTGTGGAAGGGGACACTCTAGTAAAAAGCCAATAACATCGTTCCTTTTGTTCTTTCATCACGCGAATGAATGAAAGAAAGGGGAGGAGGTGTGTCCACTATTATTGGTGATAATGGAAATAATATAAATGCATTGCCTAGCTGCAACAAATGGTGGAAAAATAAAAGTTTTTCCTTTGTGATAACATCGAGGTGCATTTTATCCGACTACTTTTGGACTATTGGTGTATGTTTTTTAACCAACCCATCTTGTAGAAAATACATTTACAAGTTCACACGGCGATACCCTTAGCATATTTAGCATTTTCCTTTTCAATCGTACAATTTCAAACGAGTTTATCTGCATATGCTAATGTGTATTGTTTAGGAGTAAAAGTGTTCATCGCATAAAAATCATGTGATAATAAATAACATTTTACTATACTGGATATTAATTCGTATCGTTGCAAAGAATGACAGTGACTGGATTTTTCACATAACCATGTAAAATTCGTATCTTTATGTATTATATTCCAGATAATATGTACATGTACTAGTTTTTTCCTAAATTTGAAGATTAAAGTCAAGAACAACATAACCTCAAACGTACTTGCGATTGCTTCCTGGACTATGTTTCTAAAAGCAATAACTGACAGGTCACATGGTACACAATAATATGGTATTTATTATAATTAATTCTAATTGATAAAACAAGCTGATTGGTTTGATTCATACCACGCGACTAAAATAATGCAGCGACATGATTTACACGAAGTTTTGTGAAGTGGTACTCCCAAGTAGGCGATCCATACAACTGTTTGTTAATCTAAGGAGGTCAACTGTAAAAATATACCAAAATGAAGATTAACCTCCATATGAAACTCATTAAATTTCGATATATTGTATAGTATTGACATTGTACATTCTATTCACATATATACACCCAGTTTCCATATATCACATAAATACAGAAATCATCCAGAATGAAATCATGAACAACCAGCGATGGACAATAATTCAGTCACTGGGAGGTGGCTCCACCTAGCGTATGTGACGTGAACTATTAATCGGATTACATGCTGATGAAATATTGAACTTTCAATAATATATGATAGCTATATGTTTTTTCCAATAGAATATTCCACCTACAAGCGATATTCCATGCTACGTTCACCAAAGATAAGTCTGGCAGAAGATGTAAATTATTTAATAAATGCAATCTCCATTATGTAGCTTTCCCAACGTCCAAGCAAATTCACTAATTGAATTACGTTTGAAACGTTATGATTTACACAACCACTGATATTTTTGCCTCCAACTGATAGATTTTCTGGTAGCCCTGAAGGTGAAGAAAAACCACATAAATGCAATGGAATAAACAACGTCTTTGTTCCAATAAACAATCGTTTATGAATCAAACTGGGCGAAATTGATAATTAACTTTAATTCCTGGTAATGTCACCTTCTTTAGAAAATACTTTCGCAGACTTTTCAGTTGCGACACTGTGGATATTCGCGTCACAACGTTTTTTTTTCTTCTTCTCGCGATTGCTCCAATGAAAAGTGATGGCAGCCGTCGGTGAAGTAACGTGAAGGGAATGGTACCAGTGAGGACTGGCCAGATTTAAAGTTGATTCATTCAGACTTTCCGAACCGGGGGCTTGATTAAAAATAATTGGAACGAATCGGCATCGATTTGGCAGTGACTTCGGAAAAATAACAGATGAATGGGGCGCCTTTGTTTCGCGGTTTTTCGCCGCTTTCTTTCGCATCGCAAGTAGATCTAATAGGACGATCGCGCGACATCACGCAACGGTGAAGGAAATCCAGTAAGTAAATTGGAAATGAAGAAATAGAATAGTCAATTCGAGAAAGGAATGATAGTTTAAGACAGTTCGGGTACTTTGGTAAAATGAATGTCTGACAATGGATGTCGATTTCTTTTATCAACATGTCAAACATATATACCGTATTTTGAAACGCGTTCATTTTGCTTTCCTCAAACGCAAATAATCCAGAATGAAAGCTATTCAACTGTTGAAAGTGGACAATCAATCATTTGAATAAAGACACTTTAAGAAGAACTCAATTGTCCCACACACATGTGCTTAATGTATTATGCTCTGGTGGATATTTGAGGATGTATTATCTCTTATTTCATATCATTTAAAACCACAGGAAACTGTCAAATATCTTGATGTCACGCGACAATAATTGAATTGTAAGTGGTTTGGTTTCAAGAAATATCGTCTGGATAAACTTATCTGATAAAAACTGTAAGTAACGTTGGTTCTTTTCACTGATACGTCACCAGGGTCAAAAGGTTTTGAGTGTAAGCTGTTTTCAATTTCAAAGTAATATATCTGATAATAGCCTATCTAAGTTAGAAGGATGTTTTCACTTTTCCAAATCAGAATACGACTACTTTACAATTCACGTAACAAGTAACAATACACAATTAATATGTTTTAACCTTTTTTATGTGATTGCATTTTCAATAACATTTGATTGAGTGTGCGTCTTTAACAAAATCAAACAATAATAAATACACCCATAGAAATAGATACGAAAATACATCACCCCTGTTCGAACTTTCAACGTAAACAAAACGCAGCTCTCTGTAATAAGATAGTGAAAACCCATAGCGCCGTCGTAGACAAAACAATATCGCGGTGCCTGTCTAAAGCACGTGCTCTATCGTAAACAATGTGAAGATGTTTATATTTATGCACGTGCTTCGGTCGCGTGCACGTGAAGGACGCGCATTCCATCCACGTCATAGAACGCGGTAGGATTTCATTCGATGACATTGAATCGGCATGCAATCTCGTGCATTCATGGATCAGTTAAATTCATTTATAAACAGTAACAGTGTTGATATTTAGTTTGATACAAACATTCACGATATTTGTTTATATATACAATGAGCTATAAGATTGTATTGATTGTTCTTTGTGCATTTTCATTTATTTCACATCAATATTGACGCTCAGGACATCATCTCTCTCGTCATAATTGAGGAATCCCACGTTTTGTCAATTAGTTAATCAGTTATAGTGGTTCAGTTTGTAAGCATTGGAGGAGGCTATGCTATTTCATGTTAGTGTACTTAGCCCTATTCAATATAAGGGCAGGAAAAATGCACGATGTCCAGACTATTATTTTCAATTTCCGGCTTCGCTGTCAAATATTTCCCAGTAACTTTTATTTCACAAAATGAAAATCAATTTCTTGCACGGATCTTGACGCAGCAGGTGTGCCCTTCAACAGTTTAACGTGCTGCTCTGCCGTTTGTTCCCAACAGCGACAGTTTACATGCACTTCTTCGATTGGGCAAGATATTGAGTCTGTTCAAGGTCATAATTATGAGGTCAAGTTCAAGGTCGACAGAAGATACAATACATACTTATTTCGCACATGCATCCTCATAATACAAATATCAACTTTCTTTTTTCAGGTGTATGTCCTCATTGGCAAATTTACGTATCTTTGATGAGATGACCTTGAATTCGAACACTCAAGGCCACTGAAAGATGCGCCACATACTAGTATAACCTCCAATATTTTTACCGAGCGTCTTGTCTCCAATGGTCAATTTATATATCTGGGGATAGTCATAAGCTTGTGTGTGAGTACCCAAGGTCAGCTGAGCTCAATTTCCATGATACATGCACCACTCCATAGTATATCGGAGCACTCAGGCTATGTTATTCTTGGCACGATGGGCATTGATCCATTATAAAGGAAAGATTGTAGGTATTTTTGATGAACTATAGGGTGTATGGTGTTCAGTATACATGTGCGCGTCCATATGCATAATCGTACATCGTACAATTCAATCACTCTTATTCACACAATATATACATGGCATCAAAACGAACGATAATGCATTGACAGAAGTTGCACCACAAAGGTTATTTTCAAACAATTACTGTATCTTCTCTGGAGATTATCAGGATATAATCCCCTGTAACAATTCCTAGAATTCGGGAGAACTGCAATCTGCCAAACACGATAACTGATTATTTATGCCTGTTTTTTTACAAGAAAGTAATTTCGCGGTGTCATGGTCATATAGGACATCTGTTTTCTATCCCACAATTCAATTTTCTCTGATTGGAATTGTGTCATTTCGTACCATTCACTATGCTTAGGCCCACAGACTTTTGGAGCATAGAAGGTGATTTGCAAACTAAAGGAAGACGATACTAAAAAACGATGAAGTTGGACTTCTTTTTCTACATTTCAAGCATATTAGGTCGCCGATTCTAATTGGATGTTTCGTGACATCGACTTTCCTCTACTGTATTCATTCTCCGTGTTTGATGAATCTCAAATTAATGTCGCATGTAACTAGTAGATAAAACCCCGACATTTAACAGGACTGAAGTCATCGCCCGGTCATCAACGATATCAAACGCACCACGATAATGACATCTGGACATTTCTATTTTCCACATATAATTTGCCCATTTCGATCGACGTTTGAACCCCCAAGACAACCTGTGTTTTCACCATGTCTTGAACTCAAAACGGGACCTGCTTTTAATCCCGTGGCCTTTCTTTGACTCTCCTGACGCGATGGCGTTTCGCCGCTTCCTTATCTGCGGTGGCCAGATCACAAGCCCTGTCAGGGCCCTCACCCCATGTATCAATTTCCCCTGGGGGTAAGGGATGGAGAGTCGGTGACACCGCGACCCCCTCCCGCCTTTCCAGCACCTCAACTTGTCACCAAGGGCAAATCGCAATTAGCAAAAAATAGTCGGATCACATTTGAGACAGGTGACCTGTAATGGAAAACACAGATGTCCCATCCGCTGTTGACTTCACTTTGGACATGGACAGTTCAGATGGGAATTTCCTTGAGTTAACTAGATGACATAAAGAATTTTCCCGTTTTCCCGTACTTTGCAATGGGATAAAAGTGAAATAAAACAAATGTGGTTCAGGTTCTGAAACAGTGTTCCCAAAAGACAATATGTCGTTTTGAAAAACACGCATGCATTTGTGTTAAAGTATAAAGAGTTATCACGTAAATTCGTGAAATGTTGATCCCTGGACAGTGTCACTATACTCAACATGAACTCTATAACGAGCATCCATATACGTACTTCTTCAAAATTTGAAACATTCTGATATTTCGACTCGTTCTACGATATTGGTTAAACCAACCAAGGTCACAGAAGCTCAATCTCAAGGTCACCATTAGAAAGTTCACACTAGGACTTTTATAACAAGAATGCCACTAATCATTAACCCTGTACATAACATTGTATTTTTAACTTTTGTTTGCAACCAGATATGATTGATTCTTTTCATGTATATTTTGTTGCGCTATATTCAAATACAGTATGTATATGTGTATTCCCATATATATACATGTACTAGTATGTCTATGATGGCCTGTGATTCATTCATCGTGTCTTACTCTTGTAAATCCGCTATTGTTTTCTCGTGGCAACGTCAAGATTAATGTTCCAACAGAACCAGTAAATGTCTTGTACGTCTCATATGTGATCAACGACTTCCCTTGAATTATATGACTTCCCCAGTCGCTCATACATACATAAATACATATGTATGACGTGTCTAGGGCGGTTATCACGCTACATACCGACGACAATACGCTACACATGTCGGAATTAGATTAAGCCATGTTCCGTCCCTGTTCGGTCCCTAGAGAGTTACCATGGCTACGCTACCCTACCGGGTTCGACGTTTGATCCGTCACCGACCCGCGGCCGTTCCCATGGGAGCCGCCGATCCGCGCAGGTTTCCCGACAGGCAACGCGACCCTGGCAAGTTGCGATAACACCGCGCCATACAGGAACGGACTTTTGACGCGTATTCCCATGGGAGCTTTTTCCGCTACGATTCTCCGCGTTCACAAATGCAAAGGGGAACTTTCGCGTCCCTCTTTGCCCCCACGAACGCCATGGAAACTACTGTAACCCCCACCAGCTCCCTATTTCACAATAAAAAGTCCCAATGCGGACAATGGGAGACGGATATAAGTTTATAGTTTCGACATCCGCGCTTGTAGGAGACATTTTTTGTCTTGACTTTTGCCCCTCTTTTGTGAGGCCATGCGAATGGCGGTAGATTAAATAACACCATGTACGGTATCAAGCGGTGGATTTTGTCGGTGCTTATGGGGGGGGGGGGGGTGACCGCAGGACAGTAACCATAGGAACAGAAGTCACCCCTCAGGGGAGCGATTTCACTTGTGACTTCGTGGGAAAACAGTCGGGACATCGAACGAAATCCCGCGGTCAAACGAAAACAAGATCGCGGCCCATGTCCAAAACATCAGAATGTCAAATGGTTGCCATAGATACCATTGCACAAGGGGGCCAGGGGGGCCCTATATTTATTTCTGCTTTGTCCCATCATTGAGACAGCATTTGGGACTATTTTTATTCCTTATTTCCCCTCTGCGCTTTCAACTTGGGTTTTGACAAAACTTGAATGAAAGAGTCGCCTACATAAAAGCGGAGGGGAGGGGGTGGGGGGGGGGACCCCTGATCTCCCAGGGGTAGACTCAGGATGTAGATACACGGTCCCTATCACAAACAACATGGACTGTAGGAAAACAATGTCCTTGCTATGTCAAATGTTGATCCAAGGCTGGTCGCGGGCAGCTTTGAGGGTATTGTCCAAGCGTTGTCGTACGTTAACGCTGCTTATAGTCCAGCGACGAGCGACAGTTACACATATTAAAGGGATTAGAAATAAAAGGAAAACTGTTGGACCGACATTTTAGACGATTGTCAAGTGACATGGATATACAAGCAAATATTATATGGCCAACAGATGTCATGAGTCATAAACAATATTCTTTCATGCATCTGATTTCTGGAAAACTCTATCGGAAAAAAGGGAAGAGTACCCAATGGATTTGGGTAATGTTGCGATATGCTATTGACCCATAAAGCATCTGAATATATTGTTGAAGGGCAATATATGTATAACTAATTGTACTGTTCAGCCATCACCCATATTGCCAGGGAGGGTTTGCAACATCGAATTTTGATTTTCATTGCTTGAATAATTATGCATAGAGTGTATTGTTCAATCCCAGAAAGAAGTGCACACACTTTGCTTCAAAACGATGGTGAACACTACCAAAATATAAAAAAGGAAGATGTTATAGTAATAAAACTTCGGTTGCATTAGAGGGTCGTTGTATAATAATATAATAATAATAATAATCAGATTTATTTTACGACGGTCCATGATGATAGGCAATTCTGCCTGTCTTCCCCATCCCCTGTCGAGTGTCGAGTGACTTTTTCGAATTTGGAAAGCACATTCGACATTGTATTAAATATACTGAGGTTTCCACAAGTTTATTAGAGAATTGACATCACCACGTATTCTGTCCACAGCGCCATCTAGCGAATATCTTCATGTGCTCGGTTGCACTATGATTTCAAACGTCATCATGCAAACGTAAAATTCGTTTTTTCCTTCCCTTTTTCCCGGGGAGGGGGGGGGGCGATGGGGGGTGGGGGCGGGTTGAAAACACGTTCTATTTGATTTAACTGATGCTTTTTCTTCCAAAAAATAAGTTTTGTAGAGCATTCACGTAAAGATTATCATATTAAACATATCTAGGGTTAATGCCTGGAGTTCCATGCTTCCAGACATAAACGAAGCATTTGCTGCGTTGACAAGCGCTATATTTCATGGAATTACTTGAACATCAAAAAACGACAAAACTTGATGAATAAGCTCGTAAGTTGCTGGTAAAATTTAAACCCCGGTCATCCTGTTTCAGCATTCCCATCATATCTCAGGCAGCCCCCTGCCACTTATTTTGACGAATTGTGCTCAACTTTTCAGCATTTGCCGAATTCCCAGCCCCTGTTTCCTCTGTCTTTTTCCAGTTGTTCACCCAAATCCCCTGAAAATCCCATGGAACAGCAGAAAATCTGCGTTCTTGACAATAGACAAATATCTCGATATTATCCCGAATTTCATTCACGTTTGAGAATCTATGATTATGAATACCATGTCCCATGGGTTCTTTCACCCATATTTAAGCCACTAATTCCGTGACCCGCCCCGAAAAAATCCACCCCTTCGACGCGGTTGCTATAGTTACCAGTAGCGTTTTGGATGCCCCCTCCCTCGCCAATTAATAAGAATGACACCTGGGGGCTCGGGTCTCTCTAGAGGTTAAAAAGTGGGCGTCTTGGGCGTAATTGGGCGCTGTTGGTGCGTGTATGTGTGGTGAATACGGATTACGTCTGATAACGGGGATAAAATCGTGACAGATCGAAATAATTCCAGATTTATTTCCATGATACATTTGGAAGATCTCTTAGTGTCCTTTGGGTACTTTTCACAAAGTTTTTGTCGCGTAAATAACACTGTTAGACAGTTATCTGTAAATGCAGACATGTAATACATATTTGCTTATAGAGCATGGCTGTTTCGTCATCTTATTTTGCATACAAACAAAGTATAATCATGGAAAAGTCATTTGCAATGAAATACCATCTTGTTATATGGAAATGTCGTATGTCGTTTGGAATAGCTATCTGCCTATCGTGTCACTAATGAAGTTCGCAAGAATATCTTGAGTCATGAACACTAGAAGATGAACAAAATATACCTCAAACTTGGGGCGGTCTTTATAACTCGGTCTGTAGGGGTCTCTATATTAAATCTCTAGGACTATATTGCGGGTATTTGTAGTGGGTTGTACCAAGCAAAACCTGTCGGAGTCATCAGCAACATAAAAGAGTAACAAATCCCTACGGATTTAAAGTTCGGAATGACACACACAAAGGAATGAATCGTCTCGGAAAAAGAAATAACATTATTTTCAGTCGGTCGCACCTTTTTAGAAGAGGGTGTCCAGGCTTGAAGTTATTGCACGATGAAGCCCTTTGCAAACGAAGTCCAAGCCATGCACCCTTCCAGAAATATTGCCTACATGCATATCACTATTTCGATCTACAGGTATCAAGGGGATATAGAAACCAGCTGTTAGGGTTTATAGAAAGCAAATTAGATACGAACTCGAGAGCGAAGATGAACAGCGTCTTTTACAAGTTGTCCTCTGAGCGGGCGATATTCTATTTGTGCTGGGATGAAATTTACATTTTAATTAAATTCCACTGTTTGTTCTTGTACGCGTTCGCAATAGGCCCATATGTGTGTGGTATCTTGTTTTATTTGTGGTGTTTATTTATAACTTGTGGCGGATGCATCTAAGGCTTTTGCGACCCAAACATCGCTTTTTGTTGGTGGTGTTGACTCCTTAATGCCAAGTTGATGATCAGTCGACACAAGAGCACAAAGGGAACAAATTAAATACAAGTCACAAATATTGCGGGGCTTACTTGCTTTCCACCTGCGTTCGCCTTCACACATACATGTGTGAATCCTCTGAAGCTGAAACAACCAGTCGGGGCTTCTTGGGCAAGAGTTTTACAGGAGAGAAAACAGTGAGATACACGTACAAGTCGAATAGGCATATATACTAAAAAGTATATTTCATGACATTAAGAGTTCAAAGTGTTAATCTCTGTCAATCATGCAACTTCGTGATCAGGTAGACAGGTATTGTTGTTGTGAGATAATAATGATACTACCACCAAAGTAATCTAGACTTTTTATCCAGTACATACCGGAATGGTGGACATTTTCATCAGGTCCAAGTTGCATGGTTTCGTATGACCTCCGATAAATTTAGTGGACCTCACAATTCGTGGATACGCCCGAAGTGTGAACGAAGCTCAGCGTAGGAGAATGACTTCAAACTACACAATCTGAACGTTGGATCATCTATACTCGATCTATTTGATCAGTTTTATTGGAAATCTGGTCAAGAATATTGAAGACACAATAACATGTATTCCATTAAATAATGTATAGTGACTGAATAAAGTATACATTTAGAAAGGTCATCTTTCTGTTACAAAACAAGTTTCTTCAAGTCAAATGAGTGCACCTAACGAATTAGTGGCTGAGTATAAACTACGACTTGAGTATGTTTCATGAAAGATGTCACATGATTAGCCATTCTTCATTAAGCAATCTGCAGATCGCGCACGCACCTGACCGATCTTGAGATCGAGAAATGTGATCATTCATTTTATCATTCATGAGTGCCTGCTGTTACCAACTTACGTTAATGTTCAATTGAAATCGGAAATTAAAAAAACAGTTTATATACAACATGTATACCGCAATAACCTGGATAAAAGGATGGCCGATTTTGTTTAATGGGTACACCCAAATCAAAGTCACAGGCAAGTAGAAACAATAGTTAAAGAGGACATCATATTTATAAGTTGCTATACTTAGTATTATGCATACGAGTGACATCATTTGAATGAATTTAACATTGCGTAGAAACAATATGATTCGAGGACGATGTCCAGTTTTGGAATCAAGTTTTGCATACAATCGAATTGTAGGAAAGTTGCATTCTGGAACATGACTTAAATATCGAGTAACGCCAATTTCGCATTTCGTAAATTGATAAATTCTAAAACTATGACGCAATATCGTGATTACAGCTGATAAGAAAAGGACCTCCTATATTCTCGGGAATCCAACCTTGCTGGGAAAAAACAAAAATCCCACGAATTCTACAAGGAAAAATTCACTATACACCGTTGAATGAGCTTGCAGCCAAGTATTTGGACGTTTATAGGAAACTCTTGTAAGCTCTAAGGGCTTCGAGAGGATTTTTCTTGTGGCCTTGCATCAAAATTTGTAACTTGTCAAAAGTCGGAGAGGGTGTACCGTCTAGCTGCAACTGCATTAATATGTTGGTTGGGATGTTTTCAGGTCGGGAATATGTTAAATATAGCTACAATTGACCGTAATCCCGTAGACTTGGTGAATATTTGATATATTTCGGCGCTTCCTGGTTATGATATGATGCAAAAACACATAGCGGACGTTTTAATCTTTTGACATGGGCCGCTATTACTGTAGCTACAGATAATGATGTAATAAATGATTGTAGACCACACAAAAGATATATAGGGCATTACAAATGTCCAAAAGCGACGGTATTTGTTGGGAAATGTATTTACGATAATATAGCAAGTGTTTTTTTCGATGTGGAAGAAAGCCATGCTCATACACAGGAGGTATGTTGGCTTCCCTATACCAAGGGAAACTCGAACAACGATTACTCTTATGGGTCAAGATATCCGAATAGATCTAATTTCGCAACAAGGGCTACATTTCCAAACACCTGTGTGATAAGTAGAAGAAAAAACACAAAATTCCCAACGTCTGGTTATTTTATTGTGTATAGTGATTGCAGACGAGAATTTAGTTTCTAACTGAAATAGCAAAATATCCCTTTATGTCTCGAAAACTACTTTCAGTTGCAGCTACTATTGGTTGTGTCCAATTACAATTTTCAATTAAATACATTCCCATGTGTTCACAATGTCTCATGCACAAGGAATGCATGAAATTCCTGTTTTTGGCATCTTTAACTAGACATGGGACCAGTGGGCGTGGCCTGATCGCAAAAGTGGGCGGAGCCTCCAATGCCCAATGGAGCCTAGAGTAGTACAAGTCAATACCGCAGACGATTGTTAGCAAGTCATCACTTAGACGATCTAGCCAGAGCCCGTCCGCCAATCAGCGCGCGGCAAAGCCTGCCATAGCTCCCAGCACGGTGCGTCTGAAGTGGTTCGATATCACGGTGTAGAAACAGTACACATAGAGGAAACATGGACCAAGCCAATATGGCGAGCCATGGAGTAGGCTTGACACCGGTGGAAAGACGTAGGCCCTGTCCCTCCACGGATTTCTTATGTTTAAACAAAGCTTTAAAAGGACAGGTGCTTTAGTGAGTCGTGTCAAATCCATAAAACAAGGACTGTTACTTTTGCCGGGGCTTAGCTGGTGTTACGCGGTGGACTTTGTCGCTTTTTCTCGCGGAAAACGCACACATGTGTGGATACTATGTGCAGTGTACGACAGTGAGGCATTCCGGATCTGTACTGTGCACAACACATGCATTGAACGACCCATGACGTAACAGGATAGTGGCTTTTCCATGCACCGTATAGGACATCACATGGTTCCATCGTTATTTGACAAAGTTGGATTACATTTCCAGGCAGTTTATGATCCGGATTTTTTTCTGCCATCAACAGGTGTCCACATGTTTATACACCCTGTTTATGGGTAGAATCGTGCACGGCTATACGCAACTGCGCCAATTACAACAAATAAGGAACCAAACGTAAACAAATTTGGACATCTCGCGACCATCCCATATAGATGATAAAAAACAAACAACACTCCACGACAGATGATAGAAAGCCTATTGGAATAATGACTGCACTGGGCTTTTTAGCTGTCGCCTGATGCTCAAAAGCCAGATAGGAACCCGAGACAGCAAATATCGATCGAAGTTATGATAACATTATAGGATTATTATTTACCGCTCGTTCAATAGACGAAGCGGCCTATGGACACCCCTTCGTATCTATAGATTAGGCATCACGGACATAAAAGGGAAAAAAGAATGAACGAACGGACAAAAGTAGTAACAGGAAGGTAGAAAAGAAAATGTAAAAAACCTTGACAGCTCTTCGTGGAAATTAATGTGACCTATCAACTCTTCAAACGCATTATTTAACAGCGAAAGGAGGTAGAAAAAGTCGACGGTTTTTCTGCCTCAGCAGTTGTCAATCAATTTCATCTGGAGGGCTTTTTGTCAACTGGAATTGACAGCCTGTTGATTACCTGATTATATCGCGCGTTGGAACATGGGATATCATAATACGGACGCGGTTGGATACGTTAATTCGTCACGCTTGGCTGGTTCCATCCGGATTGCGTTCTTTAATTGACAGTGGGAAATATAGGCGGGGACAGTTGAAATAAATAGGAAAAACATAGGGGGCCCGATCCGGATTGACTTAATATGTCTTATCCACAATTCGGATACAACAGCTATTCGCCCGCTGTAGCTTCGACCTTATCATCACAGGTTAGTATCAGAAAACGATAAACGATTTGATTACGATTTCACAAATGCCATTCATATTGTTGCTCAGTATCATTATCACAGTGCTAAAGCTGAAATTTCATATATTTATATGTTTTACAATGAAATTCATCGACAGATATATACATATATCAAACACATAACACATACACAGTCATGATATACCTACAGACACTTACAAACGTTGTTGATTACATATATCATATTTGCAGTGTTCAGGTTTGCAGTAAAAGTGGACTGTGCGAGAAGCATTCATGTATTGACCATATATTCGCTGAACAATATTCTTAGAATAGTTTCCAACTAAATTCATTGAGATCATGACAGAAGACGCATATATTATTGAATCAATACACTTTATATATTGAAGATCTGCATATCACTTGTAAATGACATAGGGTTGAAATTCTTATGACCAATCAGCGCACATGCTGGCATGCATTTTAATACAGATACTATAAACACTTGTACGGTTTGACATTCATAATCAATGTATTGTACAAATAAGCAAATCAGGTCTCGTTTGTGACAAAGGCTACATATGAATAATCTTAAAGTCGCGTGCCACTGAGGGAAGACTGCGTGCCGCGCATAATTTGTCTTGAGATGCGGCTAAAACAATGTGTCAAGACGGAATATTAAGCATATTTCCGATGCAAAGTCCTATAATGGATCGCCCTCGCGGCTATGCTTCGCATGCAGTCAACAAGTCGGCCACTTAAGACAAGTACCCTCCATTAATAATTGCGTCACTATCTCAGGCTTTCATGTCAATTCCCGTCAATTCCATTAAGATTTTCGCCCCGCGGGCCGATCTCGTCTCGGCGGTCCCTCGATAAGCCCGCGGTGTCCATATAAAGTAATTCGTCCCAAGGATATATCGGCCCGCGGGTGATTCGAACCCATCACCACCTGTACTCCCCCCCCCCCCCCCCCCCCAACGCCGCATGCATGGGGCGATGGACAAAACGAAGGGTGTTATTAAGGGTGGATGAGGATATTAAAGATGATCGTGAGATATTATAGCGATGGGAGATCATCTCTGCCGATCACTCATAGAGGGGGGGGGGGGGGGGGGGGCTAGAAGCGTGTCACCCGAAACTTAACCCCAACACCTCTCAATTTTCACTTTTGGGCAAACCCGAGGGTCAATTCCTAACGGTATTACCCAGGCACTGTGCGATCACCTTCGATTAAATGTGTCGCCAGAGGCAAGGAGAAAAAAAAAACTTTTTGAGAAAAGGAGAGGGGGAGGGGGATATTATCAGGAAATGGAACCATCTTCGCGTTAATTAAGTGACCTCTTTTATCACCAAACAGAAATAATTTCACATCGTATGAAATCAGCTCTGTTTATAAACAGCTGACGGCTTGCAACTGATTTGGGTGAAGACAGATCTTACAGTCGTGGGACGCAGGAAAGAAAGATTGAAATGCAATGCCTTATATGGGATGCGATATCTGAAATCCCCCTTGGACATAGATGTCGTCGGATGATGGTATTGCACCGGGGGAGGAGGGAGTGTTCGTGATGAATCAATTCTGAGATGAGACAGGTCCATAACAGGATGATATTGCACGGCGGGCAATGATCAGAGAGAGATACATATATAGTGTTCAACATCTCCATGGAAACCATCCTTCACTTTTTTGGATATACACATATCTATAGGTCTGTCCAATATTTCACGAGTTTTGTATATTGTGGATTATACAAAGATTTTCCGCCAGCTATATATGTTGGAGATACCCAATATTATATAGAGTTCATTAGTAACATTGTGTTTTTTATCAAATGGGCGCTAACTTTATGGTTCCAAAGGTTAATTGATATATTATATTACAGATCTAGTGATCCGTTTGTCAACAAATTGATACGGATGTACAAAAAAACTCAAACACACTGGGCACTAATTTGTACAATAATCCATTTGTCAATGCGCATACAACAATGCCCATCTTGTTAAAAGTTAATTATATACCCATCTGATCGGATTACATACATGTGTATCACTACGCGTCGTAAATCATATAAATTATTGGATATTTGATACTAAAACGTCGCATCGTTATTTTCTCGCTTGTTACCATGAAGTGAAAATGTCAATATTCGTAACACCACGTTTTATGTATACTTTAAATGTACGTATCTTTCAACATATGCTGGAAATTAATAGGAAATATATGATATTTGCAGAATTTTTTTTGTCGCGAATGAATAGTTAAAGAACAGGAGAAAGAAAGCAGATATAGTTTGCAAATTAAGTGGCATGCAATTTATTAGGCTCGCGCGCCCAGTGGCAAGCTGTAATTTACACGTCTCGCTTCTGACGACATACAGTGTATAAATATTGTTTTATTTCATTTATAATCACCGACGTGCGACAGCAATGGCTGCGCCATGTTGAAGCTTCTTTGGCCTGTCACATATTTCAAAGCCAACATGTGTACCTCGTGACGCGTCAACAGGGATCGACCCCCTTGGGAAAGAAAAAGAAATCAAATTTTATCCTCATATCTGTCTTATTTTTGTTTCGTTTCCCTCTCTATACCCATGCACAGTGCATCCCTCATTTTAATTTAGTGGCTTCCACGTTGATATATATCTAACAAGACAAGAAAGTGACGTTTATTGGTTACATGACTGGTTATGACTCTTAATTTTTTTCATACCTCAACACGAATCGATTGTGACTTCTTTCTTCTCTACATATTTGACATCCCTTTCTACCCCCCTTTATTCATACCCCACCCCTCGCCACATCCCTTCCTATAAACGCATGTTTTTGTTTTATGAAGGGCATTAAACTGTCGCTTGACGTAAATATTTCGCGCAGTGCGCGCCTGTCTGTCTCGCTCGCATGCAGTGGACGCGTTCGCGTGGTCTACGCCTATTACGTCTTGACGTGCACGTAGGAACGTTTCTGTGGATCTTTCGAGATTTATCCCCTTTTCAATTATGACTATCGCTGCACCATGCATGCTGAATTTGGACACATATCTCCACATTTCTATTTCTTTTCTCTCTCTTCGGGTATCTCCCAAGATAATTAACTGTATATGTGACTTTACAGGCCAGCAATATGTAGCTTAGAACAACAGATGTTGACTGACCACAAAAACAGAAATTATAGCTCAAAATATTTGTATAAGGGGCTCATATCGCCTTATGCGAATCGTCGCTGGACAGACCACTGTGGTATTGTAATGTGAGATATTTGTAGAATTGTTCCATCAAGGCAGACCCTTGAAAGAGAAAATTAGCACATATTGATCAGGTCCGGTCTGGAAAAGGCCAAATTTGTGACTTCTCTTCCCAAATGCCATCAAAAATTCGAAGAACATTGTCCAAACTGGGCCAGTGCAAAAATCCACTGAGATGATGTTTCATCGACTATGCATATAGGACCTTTATATTGCTGTTACAAAATGTCTGACTTTTTAAAACAGGCTAATATAAATACCTACATTGAAGATTTGCATGTAACAACATTCGTAGTCATGTCATCCGTGTTAAATGGATGTCTGAGCGACAGCGATGACAATACTATTGATGTCATTGCGATTAACGATCTTTCTTTCTTTTTTTTATCTTTCTGTCTCCCTACATAATCATCGATCAAACATAACAGCCCCCCCCCCCCCCCCCCCTCTTTCAAAATGCCCCTTTACTCTGAAATTCCCACTTTGGCCGTGAAATGGCATGTCCTTCCAGTTATAGCCGATGGAGCTGTGATTTAGGCTTTCAGGACCGCTAATCGAAGTTTAATGGTGTCTAGTGGCGAGTCACGTTTTGAGCGGCCCATCGATCATAACCTTTATAATGGTGCCCGTGACCAGGGCTTTTAGTTCGGCAATAACGTCGGTAGTTTTCGCACATTCTTACCATCATTATAGCGAGCGGAAGGGCATTTTTTTCTCTTTCGTCTTAGCTAACCCTATTTAGATCGAACAACCCTAGTCCCCTTCTGAAATTTCCAATACCCCCCTCCACCCCCCACCCCCCCCCCCCCCACCCCACACACACACACACCTTTGGCCCCAGCTCACAATTTGCAAAAGACGCGTGCCATTTTGCAAATGACAAGTGTATGGCAAAGTGATTTGTAACTGTCAAGCAAACAAAATATATCACCCTAGACGCCTTCACTCACCCCCAATTTTGAGGGGAGACTGGGCATACCCTTTTGTAATCCAGAACATTAACTCGACAAGGCGATATTAACCGCCTCTGTGGCCGAGTGGATGGGACCGGTGGCTCTTGAAGCAACGAAGCTCAGAGGCGGTAGGTGACGCGGGTTCGATCGCCGTCACCGGCACAAAGTAGGTGGAGTTTTCATCCTGGCAATGCAAAGGTTTCTCCATTCGAATGTGCTTTCCAAATTCTAAATTGTCACCCGACGGGGGATGGGGAAGACAGGCAGAATTGCCTATCATCATGGACCGTCGTTAAATAAATCTGATTATTATTATTATTATTATATTACAATATTGATAGCCCGCGCAGTGCGATACGCATGTATTTTTCACGGCCGGAGGTCGCAAATACATCGTTTCGGACACGGTCCAATGACGAAGACATTGATACCCCGTGTGGTCCATTCTGCATTACCACCGTGACCTTGGCTTTGGTCGAAAAGAGCAACAACGGTTCGAAGTGACGCCTATTTTCACACACAAAAAACATAACATATCGTTCGCATATTGTCACCCCTTTTTTCAGAATCCGATCCGATATCCAACGCTGACAGCTCGCGAGGCATTGTAATGTAAATTCGATGGTTTGCTGTTTTTCCAATGTCTCCATGCTTGAGTGGTTATGCAAATGACGCCAGTCACTCTACCGTAACTTGTCGTGTTTTCGAGAAGCGCCGTAGAAGATTTTGTTGAGCTCCGGACGAGAACTTTTGTCTGTCAGTGTCATTTGCAGCAACAAGCCATGCATCATGCATGCGTTGGTCAACATTTGGATGTAGTTTATTAAATATTGAAAGCTAATGTTTCTGTCTCCACTGTGTGCGGCCCTGAGGTGGCAAAATAGGATGAGTTATTTTTCACGAGAATGTTTCATCTTTTGATGAACAAACGATTAACATGATATATTGAATGCACACGGGGTTATTGAACGAAGATCTTTAAACGAAGTTCGTTGAACCAAAACATCATTGCATACCAAAAACGCGTAAAGCAAAACACTTGATTGAAACTGGAAATGAAACAGGAATACATATATTGCAAACAATGACACAAACAATGTCACCGCCAGATTTCAGATCATCCTATATTTTAGACACAAATTTCATAGTAACACCATATGTACATAGTTCATGGCATATTTATTGTTATGAAAATAATGCTGATTGAATATATGTGCCAAGAACGAGTGTAATGTCTTAATTTGTTTCTCTCCTCCTGCCCCATCGCCTCCCCAAATGCGCATGCGCACAAACCAAAACAGCTTCTCATACCCGGAAGTTCCATCACGTCATCGCTGGGCTCGACGACGTCGACGTCCCCGTGCGATACGACGCCGCCGTCGCCTAGCGTCGGTTCGACGCAACCGACAAACATGTATTCGACATCGACTGGCTTGCTTAGTTACCCTCGCGTCGGCGTGGCGGGGTTGACGGACACCGTGTACACGTCAGCGTACGCCACACAAGGATACGTACCGTTCGGGACCGACCCCTCGGCCTTCTACTCCCCCTTGGTAAGTTGTGGACCCCCACAGTTAAGTTGAGATGTATAATTATTATAATTAATTAATATTAAATGTTTAATATATGTATAGTATTATGTGACATAATTTGAATAATATAGTTTCATGTGGACATTTCACTGTGATATAATATTATTGTTCTATTCTGAAAATAAATCTTCACTGCCTTGTCCTCCGGCCCTATCTTATATATAATAACTATCCATATAATAACATATTATTAGCATTATTTTTTCATATTTCTCCGCCTTCGTGGAAAGTTGTATAAGTTACAAGAAACCACGCCATCGTTTCATAAGTTATGCAAATGTGCTAATTTATTATGGCATTATGTCAAACCGAGACGAAATTTTGCCCCGGGTTAATAATTACATCGCGAAGACGTCATATTTCTTTCGTCACGATTAAGAAGCGAATCGTGAATATAGAAAAAAAATATATTTTCGCTTGGAAATTCGGACACGTTTATGACATGACCTCTTTCG
The DNA here is from genome assembly GCA_949152475.1 of Terebella lapidaria. Classification (NCBI taxonomy): domain Eukaryota; kingdom Metazoa; phylum Annelida; class Polychaeta; order Terebellida; family Terebellidae; genus Terebella; species Terebella lapidaria. The sequence goes on along the minus strand of OX424564.1, from coordinate 32,171,261 downwards.
TCGAAGAGAAAATAAATTACATGGACGTCACGACACACAAAGCAAATTGGACAGTAAACAATAATATAGCTGTATATTTATGTGTGTTAAAGGTTAATAAAATATACCACGCCGTATATATTGCCTTTGGTTGTAAATCGATCATACGTATATTAGTTACATGTGGCTGTATAAGTAATTGTTTTTAGTATTCAGGTCATTGATACCTATACATGAGTTATACTATACATTTTTTGGCCCAAGTACCGTACACTGCTCCTTAATACTACTCGTCCACTGAAAACATACCATTTAATCCGTCTCGCACCTTTTTAATCCTTAATGAATATAGAGGAAGGCGCAGGATATGATACTTGGGCCCATTTTTTTACCAGCTCAGGGCTATTTTTAGGTATTCAGCAAATTAGTCACTTATAAAATTATCATAATGACACATAATTTTATATTGTATACATATATAATTATTGATATCTCCTGGAAAACCCTTTATTTAAGTCGAAATCAAATATTACGACACATGTTCCAATATATTCAAGTATCCGACAAAACAAGAACAGTATTTTATATTGTACCTTGGACAGGAAGAACACCAAAGGCTACGATTTGGCAGAAGTATGAATGACCTCTGCGTGAGGCGAACGAAATTGAGAAGGGGTCAGCTCATTTCGCGGATAACTCTTCCACATGAAGCAATGTCCGGCTTCCCCTGGGGTATCAACCAGGAATAATTTTCACCCAATACATTGAATGTCGCTAATAATTATATGCAAGAAATACCCCTTCCCTAGTTCACATTCAACTTTATCCTCAGTATCTCTCTGAAAAAAATTAACAACCGTAGCTCGATGAAATGGACACCACAATTTTTATTCTTTGCCTGACCAACACCCTCCCCCCACAAAAAGTCGCCGATTTCTTTCAAATTTGCCCCCATGGATGCAATACGGTGCAGGAGAACACAAGAGAAAAAAGGCTCGAGTCCAAGCTGAGGCAGGGTAGGACTGAATAAGGTCACTCCCCAAATTGACGGGGGCAGAGATTATTAGGTGTTTTTCACCCGTCCGTCGAGTGATTGCGATAAAATGCTCCCTTTGTTGTGGCAAGCATGCTTCAACATAATCAACGATCGCTGCCCGTCTTTTTGATAAAACGCGGACTCGAATTCAGGGGCGCTCGCAGAGCGAAATAGAAGAAGAATAACGCTTGGAACTCGCGCACTCACTGTCCAAATATGGGCGTCAATTCCGCAGATAAAACGTAATCAATTTGCTTAATTGATTCCAAACAGAATGAAAGAGAGTTAATCTATTTGAGAAGTGAGCAGTGTCCATGTGTTTCCATGGAAACGCGCGCGCGCCAAACGACCAACGCGCGTTGACGCATACCCGTCTAGACATTAATTTAATTAGCTGGGATGGTATTAATCAGAATTAATCGTCGATATTTCTCGTTAAATTAACATCACTTGCCATGACGTCCTGCTGTTTGCCTATAGCTTCCTTTTGTGGTCCTAACGGGGAGCCAGTCCTCAAAGACATGGCAGTGCCATATTTGCATTGAGGTATATAGTCCTATTGACCTTTTGAGGTCTATAGAGTTATTACGATCAGTTGAAAAATTCAACAGAAGGCGAAATTGTCCATTTATATATATATGTTTGAGGTCAACATATCTTGTTGACCTCAAACATATATAAGCATTATTACAAGGCTCAGAACTTATGAGTTTCATTTACAATTCTTTTGCTTACAGAATGCTGACAACACTGACGCTTGGCGGTCGTTGTCAGGGACAACAGCTTGGCCCTACGATCCCAACTCCATGACCGGATATCCGTACAGTACAAGGTAACGTTCAAATCTCGCGAGCTTTCATGTGACCGGAAGTGACGTGTGGGAAATCGAGACAAAGATAATTTGAGATTAATCACTAGGTTGGCGTTGATCCTTCGCGTGGGTTCGGATAATGCGTACCACTTTTGCATGTTTGCACACGTGAGATAGTTTCACTATGAAGTATTCTCATGACGTGAAAATTCTTCTTTTTTTTTTTATCTAAACCGACTTTTTTTTCAAACTGCCTCTTGCCCTTCGGGCCTGTCATTTATATCCTATTGCCATTAATACTGTCCAGACCACGGGCATGCACCCGGATGGAGAAGCAAGGAAAAAAAGATTCCGTAACGTCGAGCCCTCTTAGACTCCCAACGAACGCAAATCAAATAATTGATAAAAGTTTACCTTGTGGCGTAACATTTTTGCCACTTTGATCTGTAACGCAACGCGTTACGCGAAAACGCCGAATAGGCGGCCACCCTATTTTATCAAGAAGAGAGGCCCAATTAAAGACCCGAGGGTCGCCACTCGAAACGATCACACTGCCATCTAGTGGTCTTGACAGCAACTAATTGAAACGAAACCACCGAATCCGTTTGAAGCCGTTCGTTGGCATGGCAACAATTCGAGGCGCCTGTCATTCATCGCCTTTGAACTAATCTGGAAATGCCAGGATACTAGAGAGCCATTCCTTGAAAGAGCACATTGACGTCTCTATTTCGGGGGCCCAGATACAAACCGAAGGGAAAAAATGGTAGCAACTAAAATCGTGCACCCCTGGCCTAAACCACCTGTTACCCTCATGAACTGTGTGTTGAGAAATTCTAATAAATCGGAACAACTTTTCCTCTAAGGAAAGGGGGCTGAACTGAAAATCAATTATATCGTTTTAAGTTAATTTACATTACTTTAATTGGATCTGAGAGGCTGTCAAGTGCCGATAATTTCCCACAAACGACCGCGAGTTTATCGATTTCCAATGGGAACGGAGTCGCATTATTGACATGTGGCTTTGGTACTTCCATCCGTTCTAAACAGATGGGTATATGGCTGAGTGATATCCCGCGAAAGGCGCACCATCGCTGTTCAAATCGCGTTGAAGGAGAGACTAACTCAAGGTCGAGCCAGAATATAGATGGCAGAAAAAATCTCTGCTGATAATTATGTGGTGTTCTAACAAGTTTATTAAATGTATGTAGATTTCGGATAGGTAGTTTGGGAATATGATGGTTAACTATGCTTCATCACAAACGTAGGCCTAAGTAACATCGTTTGCATTAGCAATAGCGATTTGTCTAAGAATGCAACTTTGAATTCGAAGCATGTCAAAATGGTAGATATCCTTGCATAGTTCGAATTGTGACGGTGGAATTTCCAGGGAAAACATTCCAACCAAAAAAGGGATAGGAATAATTGTTCCCTGCGTTCCATATTGGTAATCGTCTTGGCTTCTTTAATTCACCCTAGCTTGCTTCGGGTAATCGACTCGAAGATTCGCAAAGAGAGGGGTGGGAGGGGGTGTGGGGATAGCGTTGCTACGTGGGTTGAAATCCATGGATACCAAGCTATGGGTTATCTTTTTAGGGGAAAATTGCACAGCTGTCAATCAGCCGAAGATGCCAACAGTAGGAAGTGTTGAAATCTGAGTGTGGAATATGCACCCACAGTTGGAGAAGAATTTTGTCGCAGGGAATTGTGTGTTGGATTCTGGGTATGAAGGGTTAATAGGCAAGTTACAGTGGGTGCTTAAAGGAAAAGGGACGGATGATAATTTCGGTTTTGAGAATTAAAAGCATCTTGAGCTATGCGAAGCGGATAATGGGAATTTAATGGATGAAAGACCTCCCACGATGGGGAAAATTATTGTCAATTGACTAGAAATAAAATGATACTGGTAGGAATTATATAACAAAATGTAGGCCTAGATTGGAAGTTTGATCCATGTTAATACATGTATAGCACTGTCCAATGATATTGAACGGTTATTTTGGACTCTTTCATTCGCAGAACTATATGTTGTCACATTATGGACAGATCGTATCCGATCGTTATAATATCGAATTGTTCCTCTTTCGCAGCTACGGTGGCTTGGACGTCCGACGGAAGAACGCGACGAGAGAATCCACCAGCACGTTGAAGGCCTGGCTCTATGAACACATTAAGAACCCGTACCCGACCAAGGGTGAGAAGATCATGCTCGCGATCATCACGAAAATGACACTGACGCAAGTGTCGACATGGTTCGCGAACGCGCGACGTCGGCTCAAGAAAGAAAACAAGATGCAATGGTCGCCGCGAAATCGCTCCGGCGACGATGACGATCACAAGTCGGATGACGACAACGACGACAACGACGCATGCGCAGGGGGCGATAGCTTGACGACGGGCGACGCGCTGCGCGGTGACAACCAACACCATCCCCAGCAGCAACATCACCATGGCAACGCGCTTAACAACAACAACTCAAAATCGCTCGCGGGGGACGGCACGGCGACGACCGGAAATGACGTCAACGCTGCCGACGGTTTGGCGGAAGTGACGACATCGAACTTTGGTGGCTTCATGCACAGTGATTCTAGTCATAAGAACCTGCTGGGCGGCGGTGGAGGTGGGCAGTGGGGGAGTAAACACGCCCTTGATAACGGAGACGCCTTCGGGAGCCTACAGAGGGACGCAGACGACACCTTGAGACTCCGGCGGGAAGATGACGAGGATATAATCGTTGATGGTAAGGCTTCTAATGCTGCACCTTTTTGAGATACTGTGGTAGGGTGATCGTTAAATTTCGAATAATGAAATAGGACTCAAGCTTGCACACATACACGAGTGGAGTGAAATTAATCACAATACATCCGTATAAGTTATGCATCAATGCCTAGCATACATAGTTAGTGCAAGCAATGTTGCCTACTTAGGCTATAGAATTCCTCAATACAATGCTGACTTCATTCAATCCCATTCATTCCCGAGGGACCTATAACTCAAGTCAACGAGTAGACCTCTAGAACTCGTTCAGATATATTCTGTCAAATTCCATCGGGTACGTTAGTCTGACAAGATATTGAACGTCTATCGATAATACAGTCACAATGAAAGTAGGTATCTGTTCCAGTTTGTATTACCAGTGTATAAACATGTATCAAAAAATGGCTCACACAACAATGTATTGGGGATACACGATGTACCTCGGGTTTTCAATTTGCATTTACCTATTTCCTCGTTCAACCAAGCGGCATAAGCAAATCAGAGTTAAAAGTCCGAATCCTTCACACCTGCGCGGTTTCTAACTGGTTCCCGACGCAACAGGTTGTCCCCAGTGGATATACTTGCTTTATTTCAAATCATCAATACCGATTATAACCGAGTATAAGCCTGTTCGGGCTTTCGAAATGGCATAGCGTATTAAATTTCGTACATGTGGCTTGCATTTTGTATGTGTTGCTAAATATCACCGGTGGGTGGACATACTGTCACTTCAAAGAAAACATTCATAATGGGATTCAAAATGTGATGCCGTACATCTGTCAAATGCTGTTGCAGAATTTAACCTCACAAGGATAAGTGTAGCGGCAGATGTATTGTTCGACTAATTTTTTCTTGGATTCCACTGGAATTTGATTCATATTAATGATTGGACTGAACAGATTTTGCTATTAAATGGCCAACATTAAACAAATATCATGGTTATTCTCCCTTGCGAATGATAATTGAATCTAATTTATTACACATCTATAAATCGTACATATCGATGGACTTTCAATTGGTCAATATTAGCCAATAACCAATAAAAGCGTGCCTACATTTCGCTCATCAAAGTGTGCTCAACTTATACTCGAATGAACTGAAAGATATCACAAAGACAACTAGAAAGAACGCGCAAATTATTTAACAGTATACATAGACCTATTCACATACATATTTTACATTTAGGGTTATATGTGTTCGAAAATGGGTCCCCATCCTGTACCGTATAAAAAGCAAAGGCAAATCCACACCAAAGACAAATGATACTTGTACACGATTTAAAATCAGAACATGAACATGTGTTGTCCTTATTAATTAACACATTTTCAATGATATATGGGCTAATTCGCTTGCTCTAGCGAGGAAGCTACAAGGAAAGACATTTACATGTAAACAAACACGGAGCTGTCATGAACATCATTGCCAATATCGATCCAGCTTGAAGGGCAGACGTTATATCTCAAGTGTGCATGTATTCTAAACATGGGATGCTTTTTGTATTAAAATTACACGATTAAATGTAGATTTGGTGGGATGGGGTATCAACAACGAAAGAAAACGACAGACTGCCTCGTTCGTTTTCAGCTTGTGGTTATAAACTGGTCCTGATATATTTTAGGATTATTATTGAATGATTATATTATTGATATATTATATATAGACGCAAAAATGCTCCAATATCGAATGCACTACAAAACTAGACAAATTACAATGTAAAATGCAGACGGGCGGGTAACATAAGGTACGAAAGAAAGAAAGAAAGAATTTAGCACGTCTGCGATCTGGCCATGAGCAATGCAAACAAGTGAAACAATCCCATAAACAAGTCAACCCGCTGTCCGAAAACACCTTATGACTAATATGGTGCTCCATATGTCAGTTGGCAAAAAGTAGGAATGCCCGTCCACGTAATGGCAATATATTCGCCTATTAATAACGCACACACACCCAAGTGCGCGCTTACGCAATAATTTAAACGGCGCGAGTCTTCAACCGTGCAAGATGCGGATAGTTTCGGGAAATAAAACAAACATGCGCCGAGTAGGGGAAAAAAATATTTCTTTTGACCACCGTAGGTAATCATTAACGTCGCGCTAACGGGGGCAACACGTTGCATTCCCCACGTGGCGCGCAACCGTTTTTCACCCGTGGACCTGACAGTTGCCCGTATGTATCACGAGGCCACACGACCGAGTTAATTAATAACTATGACCGAGTGTGGCCCGTGAGCGAAACAAGTTTATGGGCTGGACTTTTGGTGACATGTTGCCTTCAGCTGCCTCTGTTCATCATTTTTATTTACGAATTTCCTTGAAGTAAAGAATTCGTATATACACTGAATTACAATGGAAATATCACACATGCACAATTAATGTGCGTAATCGTATCAGAGGTTGTGATGAGAGTAAATTTATTCTAAACTTATAACAATTGACTTTCTACATGCTTGTTTGGTCTTATGAATTTCTGACGTTATATATTATATCAATATATCATTTTAGCGTACAGCATCAACAAACCTTCGCTAAAATCTAACACCTTCCTCTGCATATTTTCAACCTCTCTCTCTCTCTCTCTCTCTCTCTCTCTCGACATAAACACAGAGCTGTCGACGAGTGGCAATGACAATAGGTCATTGCAAGTAATCTATCATTTACAATGTTTCCCTTTGCTCTTCAGGCCACCTCAGTGCCCCCCCCCCTCCCTCTCCCCCTACACCATCGGCCAACGGTCAATACCATGTGTGACCCGTCTCGATCTTTTACCAAGGTCAAACTCTTGGCAAGGGACCATGTTGCGGCTATGCAGGTTTCCCCACTCTCTGCTGTGTATATTCATCTATTGTCACCAGTGTCTATCGTTTGATGGCTTCAGATATTGTGCATACTTTTGTTTTTCTTGCTTGCGAGTGTTATATTGTTTAGGCCCACAACCAATTAGATTGCAACATTTTAGTGTTTTCTCATGTCGCAAAATACAACAGGTTAGATGCGGTTTCCATTCAGACTCTTTCTCTGAGTTTCGTACTGCGAATGTGAGTACAATTTGACGAGCGGCAAGCTAATAAAATAAAGACTATGTTGCGCCTAAAGTGTTATAGGCCTACCCTTGATAAATGACCTTAAATGGTTCAATCACTGTACAAAGACGTGACTAGACCGTAAATATAACAAAAACCCAGGTGCCAAATATGTGGACGCGCCATTATCATAATATTACCTCAGGTAATTTCCAGTTTATGGAGGGTATAGACGGTAATATTGTCATAGTTTTTTTTGGCATAATAATGAGGGGTGTATCCCGTAAATGCTAATGTCATATAATGGCACAAATATATTCATATACATAATTTGGTAAATGCCATGTTACCCATCTCTTAATTTATACATATATTCATTCATACAATATCTTTTTTCCGAGTGTATAGCAAACATGTTCTTTTTTCGTACATGTAATAATATTACAGCATTGGGATCGTAGGCATATAAGTGTACAATATATGGTCACATACATGAATACATTATAATACATAGTTTTTAACGGTATTCGTGAAATGTCAATATAGTATTAATACAAATTAAGAAATATTTTTCAAACTGAATGAGTGACACGCTCCACTCTATTGACGAGAAAATGTTACACACGGAGAGTAACCTTCGCCGACCAAGCAAATTGCTCGTGTGTCACACATATAGCAAAAATATGCAACACACACACACAATGAATATCAAGACAGTCTTCTCTCTATTAATGGGGTAGCACACATACATACATATAAAATATTTTCGCGCCTGGGGTCAAATTTTACGAGCCATGTTTCGGGGCGAAACGTGTCGCGCTCGTAAAACAAATTAAAACGCGGCGAAACAGTGTGCTGACGGCGAACTCTGATTTGAGCCTCGTTCTGAGTTCGAACGTCATCTCCGGTAACTGATAGCAACCGTTAGTGGATGCCCCCTAGGCCGCACCGACGAAAAGAAGTATACCTGGGTCAAATTCCAGTTGGCAATTTAGGAAAATATATAGGTCTTTGTTTGCACATACATCGAAATAAGTTAGCAATTTATATTCTCATGACATCGCTTTGCTGGGTCTATAATTTTCAGTTTCATGAGGTCGATAAGGTGAAATATGTTCATCGAAATATTAGTAAGCATACAAGTATATATGTATAGGCAGAAATTTAAATATTGCATTAAAAGATAATTTATGAATATAATTCGTCCTTGAAATTTCGCAACATGTGTATAGGTCTATAAACAAAGCTTTCCCAATTGCATACATGTATAATAGCAATATACCCTACTCAAATAGATGTACAACAGCAATACTCATAGAACATACAACAAACGACAGGTTTATATTTTCACGGGCAATTTATCTAAGCACGTACATGTGTATAAACAGTTATACCGTGCGCCTACTTTATCGCTTGTTGCTGTATACATAGCGACCAAACAGGTTCCCATATTTCCAGTGGTATGTAATATGTCGTGTAAAACATGCTCCAGGTTACAAAGATGGACCGTTACAACGGGTACTAGAATAACAGTTATACGCGGGCAGTGCGCTGTCCTGGACAGAGCAAAAAATGATGAAACAAATATCCCTTTCATGTTGGACATGCGGTCTGCCTAATGTGGCATTGTCAGAAATGACGACCAAAAAATCTTTCAAGAGTAGTATCTTTTTTGTCGGTGTAATATACAACGTATTGTTTATTCAATTATGAGTGGCATGTGCGAGGTGTAACGGGTTATTTTGCTTCAATTTGATATCAAGGATCATGATCCTTGTTGATATCACTGAACATATACGAGCTGAGCAAGTAATGAAAAAAAGTTGATATAGTAGATATATCTGATGAATATGAACAATTATTGAATTTGTATCATATTTGTAATCGTGACATAAATAATTACACATGGAACAAAACACCACACCAGCTAAAATAACGAAGCAAAACGTATCCAATTCCACTTATTGATGAGCCAATTTATGCCGATAAATTAATGAACTCATTTTGTTTTTATGAAGTAGGCTATTTATTCATAAATATAATGTACATGTACATAAGCTACACATTTTTGCCTGGTATAGTTAGTTGTATGCACATGGTTACTCATGTCATTTCACACTGTGCATAATTTTAAGACACATATATATCAATTCTATATAAAACGTTCTCGTTCTCTCTTCTCCACCCCAGGCGGTGACTCCGACCCTCTCTCCCGTCTGGATTTCACCACAGCCGACCTACAGCACTCCCGCCTGAAACACGACAGCGATCTACACGCCACCCACAAACTCGACAGCTACGACGAATCTCCCTTATCACAATTGTCAACCCCCCTGGGGTCCCCTTCCCACGGCCACGGCCTCAGCGACAATCTTCTCAACCCGCTAGGATCGGTAAAAGCGCATAACCACTGCTCAAACGGAAATGACGTCATCACGAGTCAACATGGCGGCGCCGGAAGTGGCGGCGGCACGAACGGAAGCGGTGATATGACGTCGGGGAAAGTAACTCAGGATATGACTTTGCACGGGAGCGAAGGGTCGAAGCCACGGATCTGGTCACTGGCAGACGTCGCGACGTCGATCACGTCCCCTAGCGGCCGTCGCACGCCTGGATTGACAGTCAACTCGTCGGTGCACACGCTCGGTGCGTCATCCTCGCTGGCGCAACATGCGTCTAACGTCGGCGTCGTCGCCGCGAACAAGCACGCGTCGTCGCTGACGGCATTCTCGTCGCCTGTGACGTCACAACACAACTCGAGCTTCCAGCCGTGGGTGAACGGTACGTCAGTGGCGTATGGCGGCGGCGTGGCGGGTCACGGCGCAGCTCCGCTATCGTATAACTACTCCGTCAACCCGCATGCGTCGCTAGGCAACGCGGCAGCCAATCAAATGAACGTTCCCACGCCACAACGCGCCGACCTTTCAACTCACTCGCTAGGCGGCGGCATCGGTGGTCTGACAAATAACTCACCTTATGGCGGCAAACTACCCGTTAACTATGGTATGTAGAGCGTAAATTGCGTACGTTATTGATATAAATCATCTATAAGAGACTAGTGATTGGAAGCATCGATCGCATAGTTATAATGTAACATATCAAAATAAGCCAATATTACATGTGTTTACAACATAAGCCTTCTTTAGGTCTACATGTCAGTCGTCGCTTGGGCAAAGATTTAGAATCAATTAGCGTGTTTAGTTTAGGGGAAAAATAGACAGCTCTTACGAATCTAGCACCACTTTGGAAGAACCGCAAGCCTCTTCACCTGAAGTGAGCAATAATTGAAATGTCGATCATATTGACGCGCTTTCCTCCCGCCCGTGCATGCGGCACGGACCCAACTTGAAACGCCGCGTGTGTATAGATGCCATCGCAGACAACTGCATGCCACAGAAAGTCTGGCCAGAGATCATAATAGGCCTACTATCGAGTTGTTCCCTCTATAGATATAGAATGCCAGTCACGCTATACCCCGACCATGCAAAAATAGGCATAGTATTACCGTCTTAACAGAAGCTGCATTTGTGTCAAAAGAAGAAGCAAAAAATTTACCGCCACACACATAGCCATGCCAACTAGCCGACAATTTTCAGATTGATGGGCAACTGCCAATCCTTCACCTATTATCGCCCATTCTCCCGCGCGCTTTACTCGACCCTCTCCCGAACTGAAGCCTCCTCAGTCCCATGCACGTTTTTTTTTTCCCTCCTTCTTTCCTTTTTTCAGGGGCAATATCCCTCTTTTCTTCAACGCAAACAAAGCCCGATCAATGGTGCGCCCATTATCTCCACTCTTAACATTTATTTTGCGAGCGTGCTAAATGAGCACACCACTTTCCAACACCCCCCCCCCCCCCCCATCTCCCTTACCCCGGCGGCTAATACGATCGGCTTTTAAATAAGCACGTCGGACGGACGGTCGGTCGAAACGCCGAGAACGCCCGAATGCTGCCCGTCGCCTATCTATAGATGGAATTCTATCGTAATAGCGCAATGCACGTCACTAGGTAGCCCTATAAACGTTAAAAAACGTGGATTTTTCCTCGCGAAATCGCCCCCAAAATCACCTACCCCCCACTCGCCCGCACAAGTCAGGATATCCTGTGGCTCTTCAGCTCAAGCTATCCCGTTTCCCCCAAGTCTCCGTTTCGTGCCCTCCACCACCGCTTTCGATAATGCTATCCCCCATCAAAAGACACCATCCCACCCCACCCCTTCAACGCGACCATTTTCGCCAGGAAGGGATATCCTCCCCCCCCCCCCCCCCTCCATAAGATAGGGAGAAAAAAACAAAGCAGTTCTAAATTCTTTGAATTAGCCCATCTCTTGAACCTTCACGATGTTCTGAATATGTTTCAAGTAGGGTGGTTCAACTCCTGCAAATAACATGTTCCATGCACCCACAATTCATGAACACAATCATTCGCATATATGACCATATTTGAATCATTGGATATGTCCAGATACTCGGAACTTGTCATTGGCAGAGAGATGGAATTCAGGATAAATATGAGCGCAATGACCAACAGACCATAGTGAAGGATATATTATATATGTGAGAAATGCTGGATATATAGGGGTCTATCTACTGATGTGCATGTACGCTGCATAGGCATGTATGCATATATATTTTGTTAAAAAGAAGGATAAAAGAAATAAGAAAATCTATCTAAAAAGGATACATAGAATTCACGCACATATATATTCAAATATGAACAGCTTCTTTTCACATCTGAAGCATTTGCAAATTAAGCATCATTAACAGTTCATTTGGTAGCGTTGATCATAATATCGGACGTATGGTCCGAGCTCAGGCAAAAAAACACCGTTGTATGAAATGTTCAACATTGCTCCAACGACGCTTCACAACGTTCTCGCTTCTCTCCGCAGGCGATAAGTCAAGTCTCGCCCAGTTCTCGTCGGGGTTCTCGTCCGGACCGGAAGTACTTCAGACGGCATTCAAACCTGTCGCTAAAAGGTGCGTAGCGGCGACCGGGTCTCCATTATCGCCGAAATTTATCGCTTCCGCTTTTAGCGAGCGCCTCGCGCCATTTATGAAATCATCACACGAATAAACAACAACGCCAACGATACAGCCTGTTGAACAAGTGAAAGTGGCTGATTGTTTATATCGATTTTGTTAATTATGGTCCACGTTCGTGGGTGCTAGATGCGAGCTGAATGTCATACCTGTAGATCTAGCCTATAGGCTTAATTATGTGTTCAATATCCATGCATGCAAATCTTCCTACACTATATTATCATTCATTACTATACGGAACAACAGAAACATGTAGTCTGTATGCATCCATTGACTATTCCAGGTTATGATGTTGAACATCTCGATACATCCGTAGTGCTTAGAAAACCCAGGTGAAATCGTGAGTATTGCTTTTCAAAATAGTCCAACAAAATAAAAATTGCAATGACCTGTAATGTTGAACGATTATTATACAATGTAAGATCTATATGTTGACATTTTCTTGTACGAATCCAGGCATTTAGCTGACCACTGTTCCGCGGCAAACAACCAAACGTAGATCTAGATTGCCACCAGATGGCGGTATAACGACAATCACGTGATGCAGCCTGTGACCTACTTGTGCAATATGGCGGGAATTATGAACGGGATTCTAACTCGTTGACTTATTCATTGTGACATGTTCGTATGAATTTCCAAAAGCGTTGTTCTTTGGTGGTCGAATGTATCACAAATTCAATATCAATATTTAGAGCGATATAGTGTAATATATACGTATATAATTGGAATTATGTATAGTAATTTGTTTTTGTATTTCATCCATACGAAGACATCACATCCAAATTGTATGATATATAGGTTTATATTTGAATCATTACGTTATAATGGTCAAATATGTTCGTGGAAATTTCGTGCAATTCTGTTCATGTGAGAACACAAACGGTTTAATATAAAAAGAATAACAGTCGTTTCAACTTTCGACATCAAAGGGTTAATGATCTGCATGAGCTCTACTGGTTAGAGTTACCAAGCTAAGTCATGAAAATTATTACAAGATAATAATTGTTGAATGTTGAATAGCACACCAAAATTGTGTTTGATTTTTAAAATACAATACTCAGTTTGCTTCTGTTGCAATAATTCACCTCTGGTTTGTACAAATACTCACAACTTCCAATTTTGATAATTTGGCACGTGGCCAAAAATGTCATTTTGTACAAATATCACTTCTCGTGCAATTTATTCATTGTCAGTCAGTCAGCTGCCTGTGTTTCCACAACTTTGTGTTATTAGTGTTTAGTTCAAGAGATACTGTGCTAGTCACGTTGAAGATATGTTTTGGGTTTTTCCACCGCAAAGTCACTTTTCTTGTTTTGAGCGCACGACCACAAGGTCACAACAAAATCTCGTTAACGAGATTTTACACTATTTAACATAATCACGTGAGGAATCGCACGAAAAAAAATCAAACCACGATGAATTTGTAAATACACGGTTGGGAATTGAAAACGAAACTTCAAAACATTTACAAAAAATCGAAAAAGGGTAATTACTTGTTCGTCTTGTTGGTTTTTCGTAGTTTTTGATTTTACCGTAACTTCCCGTCTTTTGTGTCCCCGGTTGTTCAAGTGACTGATTTATTTATTTCTGATGTTTCAATCACTATTGTGAATGTCCCCACACAGTGTATACGTGTCTATTTTCTTTTATTGACTGTGTTTCGTTTATTTCTAAAGTTGGCTGGTCTGTTGTTATATTTTTCCTTCTTCTTACTTGTGCGTTACAGCGTATGATGTGTATTGCCTATTATAGATAAATGCACTGTGTGTATTTGCGTTTGAGGGTGTGTATGTTATATTGTAAACTCCATAAGCATTTGTACACAATGCAACATATATACATCAATTGTGTTCGGTAAGTTTTAATAGCACGCGAATGATCTGAACTATATTATATCTGTTTGAGTACTGTTATAAGTACATCATTGTAAAATCATTCACTTTGAACAGTGCATTCTGTTTACCAACAAACGGAAGCAAATGCCTTTAAAATCATTATAGTTATTTGCATCGAAATTCCTGAAATTATGATTGATTGTTTTGTAGACGTTTTGAGTACAAAAAAAAACATAAATTTGGAATACCAAAAATTGCCAGACTTAGTACAGGGTTTGTCGTTTTGAATGAATAATATTTTGTACATGGACATACATTTTCTATATGTTGAAATGATTCATGTTTCGAAGAGAAATCCAATCATGTATGGGGAATTGTTCACATTGGAATGAAAATCCATCAAAAGGGGTCATTGTTGATAGTTAATTTAGTGAATTCTTCGATATTTTTTCTCATTATTGTTCAGGATTTTTGTGTACTTTAAGTACAGGATGCATTGTACGACAATCATGATTCGTGTATTTTGTTGTTTTATCTTGTAATAAATCACATAAGAACAATAGTTATTTTGCTGTGTTTTATTAGAAAAAGACATTATACATACATGTAAATACATGAAGTATCAATTATAATAATGCACTATATAGACATCAATACATTTCATTTGCAAAATGGTATCCGAATTTTGTTGGCTTTATGCAGTTAAAATACAATCCTCAAAGACTAAAAATATTCTAAAATTCACAGACGACAAAGTACTATGTTATAGCAAAGAGAACGTTTTCCAATAAATTTTTTACAAAACATATATATATATTTGAGCGACGCACATGTATGGTACGGGCATGCATATAAATATGCAATGAATTTACACGCATTCACGTAAATGAATTATTTAAACGATGACAAAAGTTGAATCATTGAGACATCTAGTTTGTCACGAGCAATGCGACATCTATCAAAGGCTTATTATAATCATTTAGTATCTAGCCTCATATTTTGCCCAAGCTTATCACAATAAAACATGACATGGCCGCGCTTACCCCTCTTCGGAAAGAAAACACTCCTACAACTCAGGTATGTCTACGCGTATCTTGCATTGCGTATTTCTGGCATAGATTATGCCACTTTTTCTGCGGTTGCACTTTGCTCTTAGATATTGCCTACTAAATAACTGTCTATTCTTATCTCAAAGTTTGCTTGTACTGTCTGTCGGATGGTTTTAAGCTACGCACTGGTTTTGTGTCGGTATCAATGGAACGATATATCAAAAAGTTATGTCCTATATTTTATATGAGAAGTTTAGATCAACATGGGAACACGTTCTCTGCATGACTACATTGGAATTGATGCATGCATACAACATATACATACATTTTATATATTCATTACATTGTGTTATACAATAAGCGATTTCCCAAAAAAATGTTCATGAAAGGTACCTTTCATCTGCAGTCTTAATTATTTCATTGTCATATATATAAAGAACAAATCATTTCTCATAAATAACCTACCGATATGAACGCTATAAGCATTTACTGGACAAAATTGGGCCGTTATTGAGTATATATATCCATATATGTCCAACTTTAATAATATCAATTTTGTGTACATAAACCGCCAGCCCAGACAGAAGCCATACTGCACTTTTTATTCCACCACTGCATGTCGCGGTTGTTGCCTTCTGGCTAATGTTAGACAATGTTCTATCCATCTTTATAACAATTGGCCTCTGGTCTCCATTTCTTCAACATTATCTGGCGGGCATTCATGAAAACTTAACGTGTTACAAATTGCTTGAGAATTTATACACGATGCATTATCGCTGAGTTGAGAGTTCTACATCTGATGGAGCAGGCTCAATGTGGTCCATACTGTGAAAATAAATCACTGCATTTAGGCCAAACATGATATTACACCAAATTCGAAGGAATATTGCAAGAGTTACCAAATCAATCGAATGATTCACACAATAGCCTATAACTCTATCATCGACAATGTAGACCTTGCGTAGATCGTAAGTGGACCTCACGTAGATCGCAAGTAAACCTTACGTACATCGCACATAGATCTCATGTGTGAAAGAAAACCTCGTTAGTTTTTAGCTCGTTTTTTTTACTCTGCTTCAAAATAGGCCTAACACATATTCAATATTTTCTATCATTACAGCTGGTCGAGCGCTCCGCTATGTCATGAAACTTCTGATCTTCTCAGGAACTAACATAGATATATATTGTGTCGACCACAATTCTATTTTCGACGAGGCAATATCAAGAGTTCTGGTACGGCCTATATGGTTAGGTATATGGTTAGGATATGGTTAGGTAGCCTATAAAATATAGCATCAATTTTATTAGGCCACCTCTTATTTTTTTATGACGAGTCTTTCCATAGCACATTCCCTAGACAAGGAACATTACCCATTCCAATGAAATAGGCTATCCAGAGAATTCCCCACGCCTCATTCCAAACATCACGCTGTCTGCATGGAACTAATCCGCGGTTTGGCCACTGTTTTTGACGCGCGGGACACTTTTCACCTAACAGCAAATTCTTAGTCGTTCGCGGAAGAAAATACATCTTTACACGGTCAAGTCACGTTCTAAGGGGGTTCAAGCCTTCACTCCCCTTTCGCCGACGCTGCTATCCCACTGGGGGTATTTCCCCAGCTTCGCACCGTAATCTTCCGACAACCACGCGGAATTGCCCGCTGTCCCCGACCCGGACAAAACTCGGATCGGCGCGCTCTGAAATACGGCAATGTGTCGCGTTGCGCTCGGGTATTAACCGCGCTTACGCAAAAGATCAGAACTTCGCCAGAAAGCGTCGGTGATTTCTTTGGCCCCGAAAAGAGGGTTTGGCTTAGTTGTGGGATTACACCCCTTGCAAACACGTTCCGTCCAGTTTGTTTTCGGTTCCAAACCACGTAGCAATCAGCAAGCGTCATCTATCATCGTCGTATCGGAATGTCTTGATTTGTAACAGAAGGAATAAGCACTGTCGACATTTTATTGCGTACAAAGCGCGGTGGTTTGGTGCGCCCGTGCGAGAAATGAAAAGAACAAGGGTTTTGTCGTTTTACAGCAGCCGTGAAATTGACATAGTTCATCAATTTGTAATCCAAGAGGAATGAAGTTTTGAATAATAATTTCCCTTGAACTGATAAACTTGACTAACATTGCTCAAAACCCCTATGTATATACTGTACATGTGCGATATTGCACGTATAAAACATGCTTGTTGCTAACATCATATCACGCTGTACATTACCAATTTGTGTGCTCTATGGTGCAAATCGGGCTTCGGCTTTTAATCCGCATTTTAACAATAATAATGCTATTGACAGATTTATTCCACCGTTTTCGCCCAAACAACTATAAATTCAATCACTGTGTTTCATGATACACGAAGTTTCACACGTCCACTTATAGTCAATATGTCACCGTTATTGAGTACGAACATGCCATTCAGTGTCGTATAACGCGAAGCGAACTGCTCTGTCGAAAGTTTAACAAATGCGTGACAAAGCTTCATTCTATCGCAAAAAGAGACGGTAATAGGCACTTTGCCGTGTTGTACTGTCGCGTCATTAACACTACCGTAACAGAATGTAACCTCATTAAACCACCTATAACCCCACCAGGCCAATTGTGAGACCTCTTCACCCCACCACCACATTTTTGCTACACTTGTTCAAATCCGTTACATTGGTGTCATTACTGCCACATACAAAAGCTTCTGTATTTGCGAATTAAAACATGTGTGATGAAAACGCACTGATGAGTTTTTATGCGTTTATTTCCAAGCTCAATGCAAGGCAGCGCTCCATTAAGTTAGGTGATTTCATCGACACAACATGGGCCATTGTAAAAAAGAAAAGAACAAGTAGTCACCCCCTGTGATTTGGTTCTTGGGTGGGGTCAGATTCACTGCAGGTAGATTGCTTCCAGCAACGCAAAAGCTCGATTTCGTCGCGTTTTGTTTTTCTGATTTCGCCCGTCGCCTGTGAGTACAATGTACGCCTTCTCCCGATGATCTCATATCCCTTTCGTTATCTCCTCACCGTGTCTATACGCCCTGCCATCAACCGTTCCTTTACCCCCGACCAACACACGATATTCTGTTAGACATGCTGTCGCCTATAGAACACCAACAAACGTTCATTTGTAGTTACAGCTATAGTTAATTCACAGCCAATGCCCGACGCTGGAAACTCTGGCCGAGGCTTAATGCCAATCTGCCGTGTCGGTGTCAATAATGTCACACCGATAACAAAAGTCTATTACTTTGTGGGTGGAAATCTTCCTCCTCGAAATTTGCACTGAATAGGGAGTTAGATATTGGATTGCGTTGGGGATGCGTTGCTGCACTTCGTGTGTGATGTTGTTCCACCGTGTTCCGTACCTCTCAGGGTACACGGTAGAATCACGTACTTCCCTTTGAATTATTTTGTGATCTAAATTGCAGGGTGCAGACCAGGCAGCAGAGGATGGGAATTCGTGGCGCTTTATTCCGGCAATTCTCGTCGGCTAATCTTCGCAAATGTGGCAAACGCGTGTCACCAAATTACGCCGGACAGAAGCCGATACGTAAAAAGACAGCGAAATTACACCCGGTTTAATTATAAGACTGGGCTATGGCATATCGTGACGCAGAATTAGGCCTAAATTTGGTCAGGGGATCAGTGTTTTTGAAGATGGGAAGCTGTTCTTACATCTTGGGCAAATGAGGCCAAAAAGCATGCACAGCTAAAAGACAAAGGCATAAAAATAACTAAGTGGAAAAGACGGGTGAAATTTATCAAACACGCCTAAAAATAGACTATAAATTAGTTTTAAACCAGCAAGTTCTTTTTTTTCTCGAAAGCGCGAACCGACGAGTTGGGCAACGTTGCCCTTGAATGGCGGCAATACAATGGCTCCAGGTTCCGTCTTTCATGCACACCCGCGGGCGTGCGATAACTGTTGATATAAATCACGGAGTGAACCTGGAGCCGGTCTGACGCTGACGTGATGAACAGTTATTAAAGATGTCGGGGCTCCTTGCGTGCGTGTGTCGTATCTGGTACTATTAATGCACACCATATTTGGTTTCTCGCTAGAACGTTAGCTTTAAAGAATTGACCCGGAGAAACAAAGCGACAGTTCAATGAATGATTTACCGTTAATTATCTTGGATTTTGACGCGGGGCAAAACGACACGGATCTTTTGGAAGAACAGGAGCAAAAGCCAGGCGATTTATTGAGATAATTATCAAATGCGACAAGCCACGGGCAGCCCATGTTCTAATGTGACACATCGTGTACGTATGAATATTTGATGGCAACAGATATTGTCATGGTGTATCGCCGACCTGCCACTGTTGTTTTACAAGAAGAGCATGTCAGTTTGCCCTGAGACCCAGACCCCCCTCCCCTCCCCCCGATTTGTCTGAGCACCGGTGTCAGTCGCTGGACCTAATCCAGGCGCCCATTCGTCAGGACATCATTTCTCCGAGCTGTTTGTGGAATCCAGGCAAAATTGTTTAGGAGTCTGGGAAAGTTGCCCCACGTCGAAGTCTACAGCTACTGCGAATATTTCCCTCGGGGTGCTGCGATATTTCCTGCACTGTGTTATCATAACTTTCCCGCCCAGCAGGCCCCCACCCCCATCACCCACTTCCCTCAAAACAAAACACAACAAGTGTCGGCGCCATATAATCCGAATAATTGTCACCGACAACCAACTACAATATTTGTATTTCATTTCGGGGCCGCTATGGAACAGTCAAAGCGACATATCCGAGCCAGAACATGACGAAAACATATTTTCCCTGTCAGGTTGCTGGGTTTTCCAGCGAAAACTGCTGTAGGTCTTCATTAACAGAATCCCCGGAGAATTCAAAGGCTGTGCCAGCTTGTCACTTTTATGACAAAATGAACGCGCCCTATTTTGCGGCCGCGCGCTACTGACACCACAAAAATGGTCTCTGTTTTTATTTCTCCTTTTTCAACTCCACAGAGGGAGTGTGCAGCGTTTGAGTCGGGGCGAAGGAAAGAAAAACTTCCGTAAAAACGCAGAATTCACGCCGTATTTCACTAAACATTGGTCACACGTGGGAGTGACACTTGTAGCAAAGAAAGGAAACAAATTTGCCTGAACCTTTGCCGTGTTCCGCTCCCTGTGGGCCATATATTCCCGACCCCTGGTTCGCTGCCTTCCTTCACCACCCCACCCTCCCGCCGTCCCCCTTTTTTCCAACTCCAGACTTTTTCCCTGAACCCTGATTTCCCCAGCGAATTGTGGCATAGATATTTCAATTATTTTGACAATAAACGGCGTCTGTTTATTTTTCTAATGGCTTACACGTTTGCCGTTACTTTATATCCACAAAACGTCGCAATTGGCAAACAGAACTGGCATGGGGCCTTTTATTTTATATGTGTTACATGACTAGTTCAATGCTCTGAATATGTCCACGTGTCTGGTTCATTCCTCTTCTGTCTGTGTCATCAGAAGGTCAATTCCAAGGTCACATTATGAAAGTTCACATAAGAAAACTCAAGTGTTTAATTGCATGCATGTCAAATAAACATGCTATGTCTTGTTTTCAAGGCGGAACAATCCGAACATACATGATACATGTGACATATATGGAAATCCAAACACAGTCAGACCCGGTTTGATATCGATATGCTAATCGTTCATGTTATTTATACCCATCATTTTCTGGGGGGTTTTCCTTTTCTTGCGACATATCCTCTAATTTACTGTGCAGATACCGGTAACAGCAACACCTGTTAAATGGAAGAGAGCACATCTAATTTGTGGGCGGTATTTTGAGTAACTGGCAAGATATAATTATGGTGTCACTATTGGTGAGGTGCTAATTTGGATACATGGGGGATCACCTAAACAATTTCGTAAAATGTGAACATAAAACCAGCGTTCAGGTCATGTGGAAAGTTATAGATCTGATATTCATCGAACAAAATTATTCACAAGAATTGTTCAGGCCTATAGATGTATGTGACAGAATTGTCGGAATCATAGACCTGTATGAATATACCATTATATAGTTCACCCTGAGTCACTGTTCGATCTATTACTCGCATAAGAGTATCAGATAATGAAGATACCATTATTGCAAAACTGATCATCATATCCAGATGTGCACTAAATTAATCCATGCAACAACAAATAAGATATTGCATATAGATAATCATATTGACCAATGACGATTTCTGTTTTATTTACGACAAGTTAAGGGCTCAATTAGATAACTTTCACCTGATATACAAATACTTTATTATTTAAATTGCCCCATTTTGCCATCTATTATGAAATCTTGACTCAGGTCAATCCCTATTTTCCCTAAAGCTCGCGTAGTGATCTTTGCCATGACACGCGGTCATTAACAGGTGGTCCGCCCCACAATGCAGCCCTTGCATATTAAATGAGTTAACTGTCCGAAAATTACGCCCGATTGTTATCAAAATTTCACTTGGTAAACGATAGGGACATTATAATGTTGTCCAGTACATTGGCCTATTAGTTGACCATATGGCGAATTTTGGCCAACTTTGCCAAAATTCGTGGGAAGGAGGGAGGGGGGTAATAGGGCACGGGGATCGAGGGAGGAAGGAAGGGGGGGGGGGAATCTTAATCCCAGTGGTGAAACCAAAACACGCGGGAATTTTGTGAT
The DNA here is from genome assembly GCA_949152475.1 of Terebella lapidaria. Lineage (NCBI taxonomy): Eukaryota > Metazoa > Annelida > Polychaeta > Terebellida > Terebellidae > Terebella > Terebella lapidaria. The sequence goes on along the minus strand of OX424564.1, from coordinate 32,149,100 downwards.
GGACAACCGCTAAAATTCGACTTGAAATCGGGGGTGAAAACGGAGTGCCACGTTGTATTTAGAAATAGCGAGGTGTATGGCTCGAAGTTTCAGTGCATGGGTGACCGTCATTGGTCGGTCCCCAAGGCTAAAATCCCATTAGGACGAATTATCATCTCTCTTTCGCGCCAAAAGATCAGACGTTTTGTTGCAGAACACCTCGGGGATTTTTGCCCGGGGAAAGTTGCATCAGGAGGGATGGCAACGAACCTAGTTTGGAGACGAGAATTTTATCCATACAAAAATGTTTTTAAAATGTTTTTAAGATTTTTTTTGTATTCATCGAATCAGAATTAGATGTGATCTTCCGATTATTGGGGATGATTAATCATAATCACAGGCAACAATTACATCGCCTGTAAATTGCCTGTTTAGACGAACAATTTCAATAGCGTATCTCTCAGAACTGCCCGATTTGTAACGTGTGCAATATTGTGCACTTGTCACAAAGATATCGATTTTATTGAACCAAAACACCTTTTCGAATATAAACAATTTTCCACATCACTCGTTACAACTGTCAACAAAATCAAGCTTCAGTGATTTTCTATTTCATATTGATAGATCATATTTTCATATTGATTCATGTGAACAATTTTACTCCCTCGCTTTTTCGCCTACATTTTACCATATAAATGTTGCTGGATCCCTACATTTCAATTATAATTTTACTATGAAGGTAAACAGTGCGCGAGTCAAACCGTATGTGGAAAGTGAACAAGCAAACCGAAATGTTGAAAACTGCCTGAGCGTGCAAAAAGTGCACACTGTCATCTGCACAAAATATATACATTGAAAGGTGTTCTGTCCTTTATGACTGTACACAGTTGCAGTCGCTCTTGTGGCCCGCGATAGCTCAGTTGGTAGAGCGGAGGACTGTAGTTGGTATGATGCTGATATCCTTAGGTCACCGGTTCGACTCCGGTTCGCGGGATTCCTAAATATTTTTTTGTTGGTATAGGGCTACTTTAGGTGCAGAATCCCTGATGTAGATATTTTAACATTATAATTATAATATCATTTTCAGCTTCACAATTTTCTAAACGGTCATTTTATAGTACCCGAATCTCATCTTCCCAGATGGATGATATGTAGAGTATGTTACAAACTAATTTTGTTCTTAGACTAGACACTCCCGGTCGCCAACGACCACGAGGGTGTATCGCCTCTGATGCCCTATCATCCCTGTTGCCCAAAATATGTTAATTCAGACGGAATATCATCACTGCCCAGTCAGTGTTTTGCATCAATATTGATAATAAATATTCTTAACTATGTTACTATATGCAATAATCCTTTCAACAAATAAAATATTCACCGACTTCTCATCAAACATTATCATCAAATATTTTTCTGGAAAGCTTGTCATAAAAATTGTAAGATACATTTCAGCTGAATCTCCAATATTACTGACGAGAATCCAGATATTGATTTTTGACAAATTAAAATGTCATTAGTCCCAAATGTCTTTTCTTATTGAATGCCAGAATTTCGTCTACCAGATAGATGATCTGCGAATATGTTAAAAGTTGATTTTGTTCTTAGACTAGACACTCTTCTGTCAGCGATGACCGCGTGAGTGTATCCCCCTGATGCCACCAATGTTAATTCAAACAAAATATCACAACTGCATTCCCAACCAGTGTCTTTCATCAATGTCAAAAATAAATGTTCTTACTTTTCTTTCTCTATGTGGTGACACTTTCAACAAATTAAACATCAACTAATCATTATTTCTCATGGAATATTTCCCTGAAAAGTTGGCCACAAGGGAGGACTATAAATCCTTGCTGTGAATCCCCAACATTACTGACGATTTCAATATTTACATTTGCTAATACTGAATAAGTTCTAGTGTTATAATGAATTGGCGATATTCACTAATTAATATTATTATAGCAGCCATAAAATCTCCATCGGACCAAAGCTTTGCCTTTGTTTCGTCTATTAACAAATATAATCTCATCTGAACCCCAGTTTAGATAAAAATCTCTGTCTTCGACATTGATCGAAGTGCGCTATGTTTTTGCAAAGTCATGAAATTGTTCAATTTTTCACTGCTTTATGTTACCATAAAAACGTTACAGGTCCTCGCATTTCTATGATTTTACTATGAAGGAAAACAATGGCGTTTCAGTTATTGCGCGGGGAAAAAGCAAACCCAAATGGGAAATAACTGCCCCTAGCGTGTAATAAGTGAGAATTGTCGTCTTCACGAAACATATGTTGTACTGTCATTTACGACTGTGCACAGTTGCAATTGATCTTGTGGCCCGCGATAGCTCAGTTGGTAGAGCGGAGGACTGTAGTTGGTGCATTGCTGATATCCTTAGGTCACCGGTTCGACTCCGGTTCGCGGGATTCCCGAACGTTTTATTTTTGACACACATTTGGTGCAGAATCCAGATGTAGATTTTTAAAAGTTAAAATGTCACTCGTTTTAAGCGTCACAATTTTTTTCAATGACCTTTTCGGAATTCCAGAATCACGTCTTTCCAGATGGATCATCTGTATTGTAGAATATGTTGAAATATAATTTTATTCCTAGACTAGACGCTCTCTGGTCGCCGATGACCGCACGGGCCTATCCTCCTGAAGCTATCATCCCTATGGCTCAAAATATGTTAATTCAGGCGAAATATCTTTATTGCCCAGCCAGTGTCTTCCATCACTGTCAATAATAAATGCTTTTAAATATGCTTTTTAGGTTACCGGACCTTTGGTCCGCTAACCTATTGGCATGGCGTTGCGTCCGGCATCCGGCGTCGGCGTCCGGCGTCAGCGTCGGCGTCGGCGTCGTCCACATTTTTATCTTTTTTGTTTACGGACCAATCTTTCTGAAATTTTGCACAAAAATGCACAAAAATAATTCAAGAAGGAGGTATTTTTTAGTTTTTTGATTTTCGCAATTTTTTCAAAATGGCGGCCGTTTTTGTCGAAAATCGGCCAATTTTGGACTTTGGCGACCATTTTCTCCAAATCTGTTCGGTAACTTTTTTTCTTTTTGATACATAACACTCCTCATATGTACTCCTATGATGTCTATAAATTTCGTCGCGCTTGAATCGCTCGAAGTGGGCCATTTTGGCCCATACTCGGCCCAAATGGGACTTTCCCATGTTAAATTCTCCTATGCTTTATAATGGGACACATTAAGCCTAATATCTCACTTAATATTGAGATTAGAGACTAGGAATCAATTGTGGACATATAGGAAATGATATATGCTGAATATTCTCGTGACCTTGAATTTGACCCCTGACCTTGGTTTCAAGGTCATAGCGGCCATTCTCGTCGAAAATGGCTAATTTTGGACTCTGTTCAGTAACTTTGTTTCTTATTGATGCATAACACTCCTCATATGTACTTCTGTGACATGTATAAACTTCGTTGCGCTTGAATCACTCGAAGTGGGCCATTTTGGGCCCAAACTCGGCCCAGATATGACTTTCCTATGTTAAATTGTCCTATGCTTTATAATGGGACACATTAAGCCTAATATCTCACTTAATATTGAGATTAGAGACTAGGAATCAATTGTGGACATATAGGAAATGATATATGCTGAATATTCTCGTGACCTTGAATCTGATCTTTGACCTCATTTTCAAGGTCACAGGACAAAATGGCTAATATCTCGCTTATTATCGACTTTACAGCTTAGGAATCAATTGTGAACATATAGGAAATGATATATGCTGAATATTCTCAAGACCTTGAATTTGACCTTTGACCTCATTTTCAAGGTCACAGGACAAAATGGCTAATATCTCGCTTATTATCGACTTTACAGCTTAGGAATCTATTGTGAACATATAGGAAATGATATATGCTGAATATTCTCGTGACCTTGAATTTGACCCCTGACCTTGGTTTCAAGGTCACAGGACAAAATGGCTAATATCTCGCTTATTATCGACTTTACAGCTTAGGAATCAATTGTGAACATATAGGAAATGATATATTCTGAATATTTTAATGATATTGAATTTGACCTTTGACCTAAATTTCAAGGTCAGTCATTTTATTTTCAAGGTCAGAATACAAAATGGTTTAGATCTCGCTTATTATCAAATTTACAGCATAGGGGTCCATAGTGAACATATAGGAAATGATGTATGCTGAATATTTTGGTGATCTAGAATTTGACCTTTGATCTCATTTTCAAGGTCAGAGAACAAAATGGCTAATATATCGCTTATTATCATCTTTACATCTGCCCCTGATGACGCCAGTGTGTCTTTGGATAAACTATTTGGTCGGGCTTTGTTTCTATTGCAAAATGTTGTATTTTACGTTTCTTTTTGGCGTCATCAAAATTTGATTGTATTGGTGGTAATAGATTGATACTCACATTTATACCACTGAGTCGGTGTCACTGCTGGCGGACGTTAAATCTGTCCCCGAGGATACCATCAACTCAGTAGCCTTCGGGGTTGTGATTGGGTACTTTTGTACTTGTCATGTATCTATTCCATGGGGTTAGATTCGGATTTCTAAATTATTTTCATAGGTTGTTGGGCAGTTGTATATTAATTCCATCTGGTGTACAGTAGAAACAACTACATTTAACACATTGTCTGCCCCTGAAGACCCCAGTGTGTCTTTGGATAAACTGTTTGGTCGGGCTTTGTTTGTTTCTATTGCAAAATGTAGTATTTTACGTTTCTTATTGGCATCATCAAAATCTGATTGTATTGGTGGTAATAGATTGATACTTACATTTACAGCATAGGAATCAATTGCGAATATAGAGGAATGATATATACTGAATATTTTCATGACCTTGAACTTGAACTTTGACCTCATTTTCAAGGTCACATCACAGAATGGCTAATGTCTCACTTATTATCGACTATTATTATCGAATTTATTGTGGACATACTAGAAGTGATATATTTGTTGAAAATTTCATGGCCTTGAATTTATCAGTGACTTTATTTTCAAGGTCACTGGACAAAAGGCTAATATCTAAAATGTATATTGTCCGGTAACCTTTCTTAGCCCTTGGGCTAATTTTCTATGTAGTAATACTTTCATCACATAAAATATGCATTAACTTAATATTTCTCATCAAATACTTTCCTTGAAAGTTCGTCACAAGTTTGGAATATAAATCCTTGCTGAATCCTCAACATTACTGTAGATGTCAATATTAACATTTGCTAACACATCTACTGAATATGTTATTATAACATCTACTGAATATGTTATAATAAGTTAGCGACATTAACTAACTAGACGCTTTCCGGTCGCCGACGACCGCGTAGTTGTATACCCCTGATACCCTATCATCCCTGCTGCCCAGAATATATTACTAAATTTTACCAGGCGAATGTGTTTCATCATTGTGAGTAATAAAAGGTCAGTGCTTTAATTGTCTTTTATTCCATGCTGTAATAATCTTAACTATTTATCATATATTACCAAATACTTTCTAGACACTAGTATGTCTGGCACAAGATTGAAATATGAAACCTGAATCATTCACCAACATTATGGGTTATTTCAATATCTACTTTTGCTGGTAATGAATATGTTATCGTTTTTGTAATAAGTTAATAATATTAAATTGTTAATATCAACACAATAACTATAAAATCTCTACCAGACATAAGCATTTCCTTGTTTAGTCCAAAAATACATGCATGTTTCTCACCTAAACTTGACGTTTAGAGACCAAACAATTTAAAGCTTCATTTGCTCGCTCTTTTTTTCTACATATATTGATCGAAATAAATGCGCTATGGTTTTGTAATAAAAATTGACAAATTGCAATCCATTTATTTGTTAACATTGTATTGCTTCGTACAGCATTAATTTTCAACATTGAAGATTCCCCACATTTCTATGATTTTTCGCATTTTTTCACTGTGAAATTAGAAAAACTGCTCCTAGCTTGCAAAAGGGGAACACTGTCTTCCATACAAAATATATACATTTAAAAGATAACTGTCATTTATGTCTGTACACAGTTGCAGTCACTCTCGTGGCCCGCGATAGCTCAGTTGGTAGAGCGGAGGACTGTAGTTGGTACAAGGCTGATATCCTTAGGTCAACGGTTCGACTCCGGTTCGCGGGATTCCTAAATATTTTTTTGTTGGCATACCAATAGGGCCTACATTTGGTGAAGAATCCAGATGTAGATTTTCAGGCCAAAATGTCACTTGTTGTTAGCTTCACGATCTTCTTTTTCCTGAAAGGTCTGGTTAGAAAGCCAGAGTTTCGTCCTTCCAGATAAATGATTTGTATTGTATGATATGTTAAAAGATAAATTTGTTCTTAGACTAGACGCGTTCGACTCGCCGAATACCGCGTGAGTGTATCCTGTGTCGTCCCTGTTGCGCAAAATATGGTATTACAGACGAAATACCATTACTGCTTTCCCGACCAATGTCTTTCATCAATGTCCATAATAAATGTCCTGAGATTTTCACATCCTATGCCGTAATACTTTCAACAAATATAACATTCATTAACGTATTAATCCTCATCGAATAATTTCTTGAAAAGTTTGTCACAAGATTAAAATATTAATTCCAGCTGAATTCCAACATTACTGACGTTCTCAATATTTACATTGCTATTATATACGGAATAATTATGTTTCAATTGTTATAATAATATTGAATAAGGAATATTAACTAGTTAATATCAACATACCAACTTTAAAATATCTACTTGACAAAATCTTTGCCTTGTTTAGTCCCCAAAATTATAGTGATTTCAATATCTACTTTTGCTGGTAATTAATATTTTATCAGTTTTGTGATAAATTAGTGCTGTAATATTAACTAGGTAATATCAACATAACAGCTATAAAATCTTTACCTGACAAAAGTTTTGCCTTGTTTAGTAAAAAAATAAACGTGTCTTACCTAAACTCCCTGTCTGGAAACAAAACAATTTTAAGCTTCAATTGTTCGTTCTTTCTTCTATATTCTTGATCGAAATGCGCTACGGTTTTGTAAACAAAACTGACGGATTGTATGTATTTTTTTACAGTTTTACTCCCCACAATTCTATGATTTTAAACAAGTTCACATATTGCTCACGAAATGCGAACAATCAAACCGAAATGGGAAGAGCTGCCCCTAGTGTGCAAAAAGTGAACATTGTTTTACATACAATATATACACTGAGAGGGAAATGTCATTTATGACTGTACACAGTTGCAGTCGCTCCCGTGGCCCGCGATAGCTCAGTTGGTAGAGCGGAGGACTGTAGTTGGTATGATGCTGATATCCTTAGGTCACCGGTTCGACTCCGGTTCGCGGGATTCCCAAATACTTTTTGTTGGCACACAATTGGTGGATAATCCACATGTACATCCATTTTTTTTAAAGCAAAGTTATTGATGAATCTTACATACGTTTCCAGTTTGACCATATCTTTCGAACATGGCTTTCTAAAGTGCCGACCTTCTCCTTTTCTACATTGATATGTAAAATCACAGGACAATTTATTATATTCTTAGATATTTTCCAGTATGAAATACAAAACATTTTACAAATCATACAGTTTGTGGACGATAAATTTAATGGAGCAATGGGTAATTAGGATGATGAAGAATAATCCAGTCAGGTAGTTTTTTTCCCAAGGAAATATGATTCTAGACGTTCATAAGATAGCTTCCAAATGCGTGGTTAACAATTTGCCAGGTCACTTTGTTCAATTTCACAAAAAGAAATTTTCTTTGTTGCATTTTTTTTTTACTTGTGAAAAATCTTAATTTCGTATCCAGTTTGACCATTTTTAGCTTACCGACCCATATCGGCCGATAAGTATAGGCTCATCTATAGTTTGTATAACGAGCATATAGGAAGTCATACGGTGGATCTTTTGATGGCTCCATTGGTGACCTTGAACTTGACCTCAAGTCACAAGGTCACGTGTATCCTGAACTGTGTAAACTGGCTTCTGAGAACAAACTTAGATATAGATAGTGCTCATTCAGGGTTTCCCCATAACTGTTTTCACTTTCTTCCTCCGGTTGTGATTCTTCCCGAACACAAATTCCCTTTGATCACGTTGGTCAATCGTGACGCATCCGAACATGATTGACCATATTCATATGATTAGAGATTTCTACCTCATTTTAAAAAACTACTCTTGTTTGTATTGTGAGTATATACATGTATTGGAAGTCATATAGGATGGCTCTATTGGTGACCTTGAACTTGACTTCCAAGTCTCAAGGTCACGTCTAACTTGAACCAATATGTAAATTGGATTCTGCAGATAAAACGCCTGTAGATAGTGCCTAGGTTTGTATTGCGAGTATATATTGGAAGTCATATATGATGGATCGTTTGGTGACCTTGAACGTGACCTCAGAATACTTTCAGTATTAAAGCCCAATAACGTGTTTGATATTCTGCAGGTAAGCTACAGCTGTTTTTTGTTTCCAGCATGCATGGCCTCCCAGAGTGCTACACTTTAACTTTTCTAGATAAATGATACGTTTTGTAAAATCACTTCTGCACGATAAATTTTATAAATCAATGGGTCAGTAGGGATGTTTGCCAGTATGGAAAAACATCATTGAAATCATTGCATATTTAATTAGCAAGTTTATTCGGTAATCATACTTTCACACATATCATAGTCCACACATGCTTTACAGGTGAAATCTATCATCAAACATTAACAAACAGGGCACATCACTGGATCATATCAGATTTTCAATGTATATGAAAATGCTACAAATATCTTGACACAAATGCAAAGACTTGGAAGCACCATGCTTAATATATACCTGATGGGAACATACTTGTGCAAAGTGAACAAATAATATATGTTCGATTATTTCAAAATTTGAGAGAATATTTTAGCGAACGAAAGTGCTAGTAATATAGTATACGATGTAACTAAATATAAAATACATGAATACAAATATTCTGCAAAACGACCTCTGCATATATGTCATGATGCTATGAACAAAATTGTGAGCTCAGGGCCAATAACAAAAGCACAACTTTCATCTTTTGTACATTTCATCTCATGTCTATTGAAGCTGATTATACAATGGCAGTGGAGGCTTAGATTTACCTAATTGACAATAAATATCAATGCTTTTTCGCTTACTTTATGTCGCAATGGCAAATTGTACAGAAAATAATCATATTTGTATATAATTATTTATTTATCATAAACAACACAAATAATGATGCACAACCAAGCAGTACAGATTGGGATGAACCTATTACGATAATAATTTTTTGTGGAAAAATATTACTTTCTATCTGTATTATTTTCTAATTGTTCTGGATCTAGGTTCAGTGATTCCTGTATAACATGGAGAAAGATAATGAAAGACTCGACCATCACTGCCATAATATATACAATACAATTTACAAAATAGTCACATGTGGATAACACGAGAAAGCAACAACTGATGAGTGGAAATTCTACACAATCTGAAATGTGATCTTGAATCAGACTCCGGACTCCATCACAAGGTCCGTATCAGATCCGGATCGGTACGACGGAGGCGTGTTCGGAGATGTGATCTTGAATCAAACTCCTGACTCCATCACAATGTCCTTATCGTTTCGGATCAGTACGGCTGAGGCATGTTCTGAGATGTGATCCAGGACCCAAGACTTCGGACTTCACCACAAGGTCCGTATCAGATCGGGATCGGTACGGCTGAGGCGTGTTCTGAGATGTGATCCAGGACTCAGACACCGGACTCCATCACAAGGTCCGTGTCAGATCCGGATCGGTACGGCTGAGGCATGTTATAGGTGTGGGTCTCGGAGTCACTGGAACAGAAAACGGTACATTCCAATGTTCACATGATTTAATTTGTCATAATAATTAAAAGCACATATCACATGACAGTATTCATCACTACAAATGTGACATTTTTTTTAATGACAACTAGAAGCCCTTCTGAATGCACTGAATTCAGATAGAAAATCACAATTTTTATGCTGGCAATATTACTGTGCTAAGTCTCAGCATATATTTATCTGTATGCCATGTTTACAACATGTTAACAAGGTAAACCAACAAATTCCAATTATCTATGGCAACCAGAACAGAAGCTAACTAAACATCATCATCACTGTAACCATGGTTACATAACTCCGTTGATAACACTCCATACCACAAGCCCCCTCCCCCCTCCCCTCCCACCCCCATCTAAACACAACCACACACAACACACAGGTATGGGCGTTCAAGCCTGATGATACAAGCATATAATGGACTAATCCAGATGACACTACCAGTACTCAGTGGCTTTCTGGATCCTAGCAGAAGCGATCCCGACACATTCCATGCCTCTAAGCTTGTTAACAGCATGTAATCAATCCCTCTGGTAGCAGGTAATTATGGCTTAATCACTTGACCATCGATTGCGTAATCCCTGCTACTGACACTGATGATCTGCCCCTGGTTACTTTAGGCTAATTTCATGACAAGGAAACAGTGGCGGAGCTGATTTGAGTGGATAATTATATATCTGGGGGGGGGGGGGGGGGGGGAGGGAGGGTGAGCATAAATTTGGGGAATGTAATGTCATATGCTTATGACTGTGTGTCACATTCCGTTCTTGAATGCAATATGTAATACCGGTAAGTCAGTAATCTTTAATCAATTTAGTCAATTGTATTTACAGACAAAAATTTTTAGACAAATTTCCTATGTGCTAGTACAGGCGAGTCATTGATATCTTCTTAATTTTATTTACACATATATATTTGTGAAGATCAAAGCAAGTTATGGTTAGATAAACACAAAATTAAAACTATCCTACATTCAAGAACAAGAATTTCTTCATCAAATACACGTACACGTACATTCGAGATATTCAAGAAAACATCGGATGAACAACATTCCATGCCAAATTTCTACAGGGGTAACCAATCGAGATCCAGGAGCAGATCCAGATCAATCAAACAAGGATCAACTTGTTATTCCTGTGGAGCAGGAACAACAGATCCAGGACATTTTACATCTGTACCACTCTAATCACGGCAACTTGAGCCCCATGTACTGCAAGAAATCTTCACAAACATGCCCCCCCCCCCCCCCTTCACTTCAGTGGCAGGGTGATGAGCCAGACTGATAAAACTGTCTACCATTTCAACCCATCTCCTCCCTTTGCCTATAGACTTGATATCACTTTAACTGTGATAGATGCCACACTTCGTAGTATAAAGGTGAAGCACAGGGCGGGGCATTATAGAATTGATTCAGAATAAAAAAATTTTTTTTAAGGTTATTGTTTCAATCAAGTTCAATATTTTTACAAGTTGTCACTGTAAGGTTGATACAAAGGTTCTGGATACTCTGCTCTTGTTCTTGTTTCTCGATTTTCGTTCTTGTCAAAATTTATCAACTATTTTTGTGGGGGGGGGGGGGGGGGGGGCAAGAGCTTTGTGTACCAATGTCAATCATCATTTCTTTCACAACCAGACAACTGCAGTATACTTCTTTAGCAATGATTCATTAATTGAGTGATTATGACCAAGATGTCATAACACCCCCCCCCCCCCTGGCTGTTGATGGTAGGGGGCGGGCAAACTGCCACTGGGGGGTCAACTTCTTGAATCAATCATTCCGGATCATCAAGATATGCATCAGTCAACATTTATATCTTGGAGGGGAGGGGGGAAGTTGCTGTGGTGATGGCTGAGGGGATGTAATTTGAATGTCAGATTATCATGGTGACAGCTTGTTCGTATCTGGGCTTATGCAACGGGTTACAAGTCGGAATCTTGTCTGGATCCGAGATAACTCATCTATCTATCTATCTGGCTTCTGGATCTGGCCTGGCTGTTGGTGTTTGGATGGTTTGTTGTGTTAAGTAGAGGTAATCTGGATCAAATTTATGTTAGTGAGTAATCCATCAGATTTTTCCCCTGCAAGTAAAAATTCGGATTGAAAAAGTTGCCAAATTTTTTTTTCTAAAATAAGATGGTGAGTTAATTAATCAAAGATGCTGACAGTGCCAGTGAAATAATGGCAGAGTAAACTGATAGAGTAAACTGTTTTAACGGGATAGATAACAGACGAACAAGTGTTAGACAAACTGGAAAACAAACTTGACTCTCACCCCGATTCATCATCATTTTTTACGAGCATCGCTGAGCGAAAGTAATCCGTCAAATTGTAATGCTTTGCACCTGATTTTATTAAAGTGTATAGGTCTGCATTCCTTGCCAGATGCATCACGTACATCTTGTATAAAATAGTTTGCCACTGGGGGGAGGGGGGAAGGGGGAGGGTCCACTTCCTAAATTCTGGTTTTTACATTAAACATGTGCATTCTTGTGTCAGTGTATCATGTCCGCATTGCATAACCACCTGCCTGCGATAATTATAGCAGTGATACACATCGGAGAAACATGCGCGGAACATCTGTATAACATCGACATAATCACAATTATGTCTTGTCAATGGTGCAATCCACCAATCTGGATAAGTTGACATCGTGTTAACAACTGGCTGTTATAATAATCAAAGTCCAACAGGGGAATGATTAATTTCAGTGGACATTTTTATATTTCCTTTTTTTCTCTCATTTTTGGGACATTGGGGAATATCCTGTTCACCTCATAGTTTTGATACTCAACATGTTAACAAATGTCGCATTGTATTTGCGCAACTAAAAAGTATCGAAATTCTTTCTCCCTAATGAATAAAATTTGATATATCGTTCATAAAGTTTGAAATTAGTCAATATAAGTTTAAAGTTACAACAAAATTGCAACAATAACTTTCGCCTTTCACTGATAACTCCGACTTTTTGTTTACAATATATTTTACATGATAACTTACAACCGCAAAAACAGGCAAACTTGAATCATATTTCTCTCCGTTAGGCTTTGACGGCAAAATTCCGACAACCATTTACACTTCAGTTTTTGCGCAGGACATGTGTTGCGTACAAATTTTATTACCATACTCTGTCATCACTGGGGTTCAATAACGTCAAACGAAAGAAAAAATGTGTAGTTTTCGACATGCTTCCTAACAATGGCTACATTTGTAGCAGTGGATTTATTCACATGCTCAGTGGTTGATGACCCATGGAACATATCTTGAACCAGATATCATAGTTATTTCGTGACAAACTCTCCACAATAATTGTACTTCATCATCTTGGGCATTTTTGCCCGTCTAGACTGAAAACAATAACGGTCGGTCATCTGGTCAAACTACAAACTGGTCTTCTGGTTGTGCACAAAATCAAGTTAAGTGCTACTTAACCTAACTTTGCCTATCAAAATGAAATAGTTTCCTGTATAAATAACCTCATATCAGGTACCATCGGCCATTCTCTACGCTTCATCGAACATCTAACGATCCCAACCAGTCAGGAAGGCATCTTGCCCAATGAAAGGCAACAAGGCAATAACCCGCTATGGAAAGCCTACAACACATGCCGCAAAACTATGGAACACCTACTCAGACATGATGTTTATCCAGAGCAAGTATGCGATATTGGTTACGCATCGGTGACCGTGGAATCCCGATGTTGCGGTCCTGATGACAGGCAAACCTAAATAAGTGGCATTGCTATGGAGATATTTGATGATTATTTGGGACTAGTCTGCAACATATTGGTGAACACTGAAGATGAATTGATCACGACTGGAGATTAGCAAGCTACTGATCCAGAACTGAAGATAGACAGATCCAGAACAACTAATATCCAGAAGACTACATGTGGCCATCAATTATGAGTCCATTCCACTCTAGCCAGTTGTTGCTTTGGAACACTCAATTAAATACACTATTTGAAAACAAAATTTCAGCAGGTTCTGAAAGGTGTCTGTGAAAATCTGGACATGTGTTTGTAAATTTAGATATTACTTCAACATATTTTTGATATCAAAATATATTTCACCAGCGACAAGATATGCATAGGTGTATATCAAATTTTCATGACTGCATGAATGACCCAGACTTTTCAGTCAAATAATAAAATTTATAACTTCTCCGCCTTGACTAATAACTATTCAAGATCGGGATTTCACAGCAACAACATAAAACACGACACCTGATTTTTCCCAATGAATGATGTAAACAAATTTTCACTGGATGACCCACCCCACCGACATAAATGTTTCTGCTCTTACAATTATCCATACACCCAACACATCTACTCGGGAATTCCGACAGGGAATTAACGATTTCGGCATCGGCCCCAACACGTGTAATACAAGACAGATTTGCTGAAAACCCGGAGAAAGGTATTATATAAGTGATGACAAGCAGGCAACAGTTCGTGGTTTCCGCCGACGATGGGTAAGACGTTACATGTGTTACACTGGGATTACAGTTACAGGAATCTGGATCATTCGGATTTACATAGTGGAAGGGGAGGGGGGGGGGGGGGGGGGAGAGACATTGATCCATCATTGGATGGCAGGTATTGTGCTCGTGCAAAACATTGGTCAAGTAAGTTGTTTCATGTTTATATGTTACATTTTATCATGGTTATATGCCTTTCAGAGATATTTTTTCTTATGTCCCCCCCCCCAAAAAAAAACATTGTTTCATCGTTTACTCGGGCAAGCTTTGCGCGTATTTGCATGATTTAATGCCTATTGAAAATTCTTTGCTTGCAATTACAATGTTGCTGTTGTCATTGTCAAAATTTTCCTAAAATCACGGCGAACAACAATCTGAAGTCTTGACGTCAAATATAATTTTCGTGAATTTCATTGACTTGTACAAATCATCCGACACAGTGGGTCATTCAGTGTTTTATTTTTAGCACACTGACTGTGTGTGTACATATGGTGCTAATTGATTCAGCAAACAATTTGTTTGAACACTAATGATGGTTCCACACTCGTATGTGTATTTGTGTGTGTGTGTGGGAGGGAGGCAGCATTTTTGCTCAGCATACATTTCAATCGTGGAGTGTTTTCGATGGCCTGTCGACCATTGCTACGGCCTCGCTTCGTACACCTTGCCACAATGGGTAATTACTGAAGAATTATGGCTAGGGGTGCTCACCGCGGTGACATGAAGTGATAAATCTCTGGTCAGTAGCAGTGAAAAAACATCGGTCAGGCGACATTCCACGATGGTGACACCCCCCCCTCCCCCCCCCTCCACGGCTACAAACTGTCCAGTCACACAAAAACAAACCAAAAAATTTCTTCATTTGTTTTAGAGCGTTGTGTGACATTTCTGAGCAAGTGACGAGCAAATCATCGTGCATTGTTTTCATGCGAGTGCGCGGTGATAAAACAATAACACATTCGCTGTCATGTACAATAGCGGGGAAAAAATGTACGCGTGGACATATGACATACTCGCACCTTACCTATTCATTGACCACAGCAGAATCATCAACATTCTTCGGCAATTGATATCAGCATATTTTCACCAAACTGCTCCCCCCCAACCACCAACCACATTTCAATTTTGACATACAGAACACGCTTATCAATAAACATACTGGCAAAGTTCTTCACGGCGAAAATCATTGCCGTCAACAAATGAAATATCTATGTCTACCAAGCGAAATAACTTCGCTGGCCAGCCGCAAACTAATTTTCGCATTGTATTCGAGCTATGCCAATCTTCGTCGCATTGTTTTTGCTGATGAAAGTCTATTTCCAGCTACAAATTTAGCCAGATTTTGGCAGTCGCTGTGGGAAAATCGTCATTATTATTCAGGAGTAGATACTTTTGTTTCGTGGACCGAGACCGGCGTTTTTCACCTGGGGGCCTTCGGGCTAACCGTTCGAGCTAGTTTCCTCTTCAACAGTTACATGTATTTAATTTGCATATGATATTTGCTTCGAATGTGTTGTGAATTGACGCTATTCAGAATGCTTTTTCTCTCTCTCGTTGGTTTACACCTGTCAGTTTTGTACATCCATTATATAAACTTCATCTGTTATCTTACCTATCAAATATAAGATACACAATATTATTAGATTTCTTTAGACTTCCGATTAGACTTCTAATTCTTCAATGCAATGACAATATTTACCAAACTAACCGGTATTTGATATTTACTGGTAATATAATCAACTTGAACGATTTATATCAACCATCATTTAACAGACAATTTGCGGTATTAAACGTAATTACATGTGTGATTATATAAGTTAAATAAACTAAATAAACTGTTGAGGATCCATCAAAAGTACCTTGGAATCCACTAGTATCACCCCTCACACAACTTCTCCATATATTCACAACATATCCAAAACAAAAGCTACAATTCGCAAACACTAGTCAGACATCTGTACCCACTGTGCACATATATACAGACTGCCTATGATAACAGTGGGGCCCTTCCATCCGCAAATATTATGACACCTCCCGACCCAGCTTATTGTTGTAACTAACAGTTGGTGGTTTACCCCGAAATTATCACATTTTTATCGGAGGGGGTCCAGATTTTTGCCCCAGGAAGCACACCCCAAAATTCATGAATATATTGTCTTTGCAGAATTGTACTATAGATTTTCTTGTTGTTGACATGTTGTATCCAGAATAATGTTCGGAAGACGGCCAAGCTTTTTTGCTTTTGGTAAACAAACAAAAGAACATCGGTCAGCCATGAGTAAACAAAGGTCAAGATTATAATTGTTTCCTGGAGTTTGCGAGAATATTGATGTATTCCCCTGATATGTTCATCATTGACAAGCTGAAAACATACAAACGGTCATGCATCAGTGAATTCTGGATATGTTTTACATCTGTAGACAGTGTGAACATATTCTTCTAGATTGAAATGAACACATCACCTCAATATTGGCCATAATTACCATACCTTATACATATCATAAAACTCATGTATAGTTTTAGTTTATGGTATATTTTTCTTTATTGAAAATTTATACTTGATACCTGTGATCAAACTTTTGATTATCAAAGATTGATTATCACCGGGTATTTAAATTACGTTGGCTTTTTTAATATAAGTTGCCTGACAGTGAATAATCAACAGGGCTCAGAAATATTTATTACATGATCGAAGATAGGGAGAGAAGCTGGCATATCTCGGAACTTTCCCGATGTAAAGTTTGCATGATGACGATGGCCTGATTTGATCAATACCGAGACTTATTTGGCAGTCTATAAAGAACACATGAGGCATTTAAATTGGAAACTGATCGGCAAACTTAGAAACTATGCCAGCACAAAGAAACGGCTGATTTCTAGTAATTACTCCAATAGACTTGCTAAATATTTAATATTTCAATCAACCCACATGGGAGAAATTATGACCGCTGGACGACGGCAATTTCATCGAATCAATGCCACCATAAAGCAGGCAGGTAATCGCCCAGGTGCTGAAACATGAAAATTAGGGTACTAAAATTCACCTTTATCCTAGAACGCAACCACAGCATTCATATTTCAATGTTCGTGATGTTAACCAGCCAGAATTCTGACCTGAAACATGAACCGACCATGTATAACGGGCTGTATGACATGAAAGCCACTGTTTTACATTTTTACGTGAACTTTTAATGCCTTTCCGACAAACATACTTTACTAGTGATCAGCTCACGAGTTCCGAATATGCACCGTTGGACCTGTTCAAAGTTTGGTTGATGGTTGAGTATTGCATTTTGATTTTGCACTGTCATCTCATTGTCACATTAAAGCTATAATCACTTTTAGAATTGACAAAATTTATTCATTCTGGGATAGCTTTATTTTGTCTATAGAATGAGAAATTGTACAAATTTGGTTCTGAAAATGTGCATTACGTGTTTAAATTGAGTTTTCAAATCAAGATTTGCATCATTTTTTCCCCTAAAAGCGGCCCGTCTTTTGGGCGAGTTCTATACACAGTCTCATGACGTCATTGGTATTTGTCTAGATACTGTGGCAACCGGCAATGTAGACAGGCCGATCATTCTCTATCCACTGTTTTCAATGCACGATCAACGGCAATTTTCTAAGTATCTGTTGTCGAACTGTGCATATTTCCTATATATTCCCGACTATCTCGAGATGTACTTTCAAGTTTGCGTGACATAATAGAATGCTAAATTTGGCTGATTTTAAAAGTGATTCCAACTTTAAAACTTCCAAAAAATACAGTGTGAATAGCCAATATTTCACGTAACAATTCAGCAATGATAAAAAGCATACAATGTTCCGGGATAGTAGCATAAAATACACCATAATAGTCATATGTTTACAATATTTTCCAGGGGAAAAAGTGTCGAGCAAGCAAGCCACAGATCAGGAACATGCTTTGCGTTCTCTTTCCCACAAGGTGCAAAAAATCTTCAAAATGACCCTGGCACTGTCATGCAACTGGACAATTATAACTTCGTCTGAACCGGTGTTGACGATTGCACTTCAAACGTCATGAATGTTTGGACAATGGGAGCCGATGAATATTTCTCACTCACTTGCACATAAACGCACACGGGGAATGACCTTAAACTGGCCTGGAGTGACCAACTAGTGCATGCATGCCCTCGCATTGTTATACCTTCTTGATCTATTATGGTATTGTCATATTGTTTGCTTGTTTTCGACGGCTGTGAAAGTCATCGTAGAGCGATGCGGCACAACACACATCTACATGCATGTATGACAGTGTAAAGGGAGATGGTGTAAACGTCTCGGTGACATTGTATTCATACAGGTGCTGTTAGAATACATTATGATATCATTGCTGGTTTGTATCATTTTTCGCACCTATGTGTATTGCGGTATCTGTTTTGACTGCCTCTTGCCTTGACCATCGATTATACTGAATTTTGCTGGTCAGGTATTTGATCTTGCTATGCCTACTGTTGCTATGGTTACTGTACCGTTGCTAGGGTTACATACCTCAGATTTTCCCTCTCATCTTTTCTAGAGTGATCGTGCTCAGTGGCGCTGGTTGCTATGGCAACCGTCTCTATGGTTAATGTACTGTTGCTATGGTTACATACCTCCGATTTTCCCTCTCATCTTTTCTAGAGCGATATCGCCTCAGTGGCACTGGTTGTTATGGTAATATTGTCTCCATGGTTACTGTACTGTTGCTAAGGTTACATACCTCAGATTTTCCCTCTTGTCTTTTCTAGAGCGATGTCGCCTCAGTGGCACTGGTAGCTATGGTAACTGTCTCCATGGTTACTGTACTGTTGGTATGGTTACATACCTCAGATTTTCCCTCTCGTCTTTTCTAGAGCGATGTTGCCTCAGAGGCACTGGTAGCTAAGGTAACTGTCTATATGTTTACTGTACTGTTGCTATGGTTACATACCTCAGATTTTCCCTCTCGTCTTTTCTAGAGCAATGTCGCCTCAGTGGCACTGGTTGCTATGGTTACTGTACTGTTGGTATGGTAACATACCTCAGGTTTTCCCTCTCATCTTTTCTAGAGCGATGTCGCCTCAGTGGCACTGGTTGCTATGGTAACTGTCTCCATGGTTACTGTACTGTTGCTATGGTAACATACCTTAGATTTTCCCTCTCATCTCTTCTAGAGCGATGTCGCCTCAGTGGCACTCCCTTCGGTGGTGGCATCACATCCTGGTCGCTCAGCTGTGTAAATATAAACAAAAATCACATAAATACCTGATAATCAGCAAAGAAAATGCATGACTATGCTCATATAACATCATGAACATAAACCAAACACATTTGGGGATGTGAAACAATGAATATTGGCATGTTAAATCGATGCAAATAAAAGACGTTATCACTTTTGTAGTGAGCTAGAATTTGCGAGAACGCTAATACTTCTCTATTGTGCAGAGATTAGAAAATTTTGAATACGGACGAGTAGAAAAAAAAAGACATTCAAAAAGGTGTTCATCATGATAATACAAACAAACAGAGCACTTAGACCTGACAAGCGCTATAAGTATGACAAAGTGACATAGATATGGCATATGGAGATGAATTCTCCGGGATACAATGTCTTCCCTCAGATACAGCGGCCTAAAGACGAAAAAACGATGGAAGCTTGCCCCACTGATAACAGAACGGATGAGCACATGACACGCTTTTGCAGCATCGTTAAGTGCCAACAACGGCTTCCGACAAACGACTCACTATCTGTTACAAGTTCAACAATTACTTGCGGACCACCCTCCAAGCTTGGGACAGCTTATGACTGCATCGATTGCGCGACATTATGTAAAATCATCATTTGAAAAGCCTACTTTTTTAAAAGACAAAGTCGTTGGTGCTTAGTAAATCCACTTCGCTTTTTTTATGTCGGTGGATTCGCATTGATTAGACAGGCTTTTAAGGAAATGGCCATCGTGAAAGCTTGCTTTATTCGTGATGGAAAAGTCACTCTGGGATGGATTCGCTGATAACCGCATTAACCTACGAGATACAATGCCTTGCGGAGATACATATATCCTCGGCGGTTTTCCCCGATATGGAAGCCCTCGATCTCCAAGCCTCCTTAGGCACTCCATAATTTGGCGCTTTTTCGGGGCCCGGCGGTTTTGCCGGTGGTCGTTGATAAAATTTCAATTTAGAATGTGCCACATGTTCGGCCTGATTTGAAAACTGTCTTTTAGCGCTATTAACATCACGATACTTGTGTTGGCACTGATAAGCGGGCAAGTGCAACCGCGGAGGTAACATTTTCCGAAGCTATTTGTATCTTTGTGAAAGCACGGAACAGTTCAAACATTATCATGTGACTAGGAAACTAGAACAAACTTTTCAACAAGTGTACCTAGTTCGCTGTACACAGCACGTAACAAGAACCACTCAATCTAAAAGATTTTCCAATTCTGGTTATTCTATATGTTCATATTTGTACATTGCTATGAATTGTCACACAGTGTATGTGCAATTTTTTTCATTTTAGTTAATAGAACACCATAATCATTTTTATCAAGGTGCATGTAATTTTTGTGTTCAAAGGAATTCTGGAGAAAATCATCTAACACAAATAAAAAAAAACTAACCATCTAATGCATATTTCTTCATTATCTAATGTAAATGCTTCAAATTAGCTCTTTGCTAAATCAAGATGAATAAAAATTTAGAAAATTTTGCAGTCATCAATATGGTCCTTTGCAACAAATAAGCTAAATTTGAGAGATGATGTTTGGTGAACTTTACAAGATTCGTACATTTCAGAGGTACATGTGTATATAGAAATTCAAGATTTTCTATAGGTTGCAATCTTGAGTGCATAAGTTTCATCTGCAAAGAATGCATGTTGGTTATGACGCACATGCAAAAACCAACATGCTAACTCATTTCTCATCAATACCATTCCTCTATTTGAGTCTGAACTGTTCATCACAAGGATATTTTGGAAAGGTCGGGGCACATCGTTATGTAAACTTGACGCAGGCCTGATACTGGTAACTATAGTGACTACTTCTTGACTCGCAACTGGCCAACCGCACTTCTTATCAAAAGCTCGGATGATATTTTGCCGATGTCAAATCCCCTAATGATGCAAGCTGTTTGTAAGTAGTTAAAATCTTTCAATTGCGGCCAAGGTACGAACCCCCCTCCAACTTCCTGTCCGCCTAAAAGTGAGACAAATGTTGGTCGATGATAGTTGCACTAGCTTCCAAACTCGGGCCCGACTGATAATCCCTGATAACGCAAAGTGCCGTTTCACGAGTGATGTATTCCTACGCCGAGCGGTGCAGATGGTGGAGGCTATTCACTCTGCCACAGATTCTTCCGTTGTTGTAAGAATGGCCTGACAAAATGCTCGTAATTCTTACGAGGGAACGAAACGATGTCCGTCCAACTTGGCTTGCTCAGGGGATGGCAAAGGTAGCAACGCCGTAAAGTGCGGGGAAAAAATTTGGAGATTTTTCCGCAAATGCTAAGTGATTTTGGAAATGTTCGGTCCTCGAGGATTTTTCCAGAGACAAGTTGGACGAATGCGAGGTTTTTCGTCCGTTTCGGCTAGAGGCCGGAAGTTTTGGGCACTTACATCTTTAGGACCTTACAAATGGGGTGGTCCATGGCTAATACACGGGTATAATATGAATGATAAGGCACAAGAACATGATAAGCCGTGGAGGCAATATTCTCTGACTGTCGGCTATAACAGGCATACCTCTCCATTATTTTGGTGGGAGTTTTAGCAGCATTTTCCAATTTTTGAATGAAGTCAATAAATTATACAATTTTACACTGAAACTCTTGAAATCTCATGCTGCCTCACTCTCATAATTTCTACTGGAATGTTTCGACTATAAACTATGTATAGAGAACAATTTATTGCATGTGTGAAATCCCATGGAACAAAATCTCTAACAAGATGATAAATCACGCTGAAAGAATAAATCAATACCTTAAAATTATTTGAACTGTCATTGGCTTGTTAAATTTTTTTAAATCAGGCTTTAATGTAAGCATAATTGTCAAAGCCATAGCAATCTCTATCCTTTTTTTCCTATTCATTTGAAGCAGAAAAGCTACCATCAAAATCCGATATAACAAAAATTTTGCTTTGAATTTCACACATTACAACAAAAGGATCCACCTTTAACATGATTTGCAGTGCCATCCCAATATGACTTGAATTAGAAACGGATGAAAATCCAATGGAAAAACCCTCTCGAATTTCCGCTAAAAAAAACCGAGCCCCCTGCCAGCTGTTTACGCGTAACAGAGAATTACACGAAAAATCCTAAACGTAAACATAGCTGTCCTCTTTAGGACACCGTTTTGATGTTCACGCTTAATTCGTTCAAGTGATGCATCTTTAATTTGCCGTGCTAAAGCTACATAGAGCTTATGATTGGTGGATTACGTTTGTCACTGGAAAATCGTCACCAAGAGTGCTTATGCAGTCACAAATACCACGCTGTGATGAATGCGGATAATTGCTTTTGTAAATATTGTGAAGAATCTATTTAGAGGCAAAGGGTGCCACTAAAGAATGGCTTTTTACCCTTTTCAGAGATTTTTCTGTCTGTCCATTGTTATTTCGGGATGGAAGTGCTTAGCCACTTCGCAATTTTCGGCAGATATGAACATGTTTTGTTAGGAAGTCTTCTAATTGAATATATGCGAAATATCTCCAGTGAAACGCAGAGAATTAGCTTCAGAAGTTATCCATGATACTCCCTTCGAGTCGCCTCTGATGTGGTTTTTCAGTTCTTTTCGGGGTCATGCGACAAATGTCACATGTGGGCCTATAGCGGGCCAGAATTTCATAATGGGATTGAGTGTAGTTGTATCTTCAGCTTTCACGGTTCCCAAGTAATTATAGATAGGTAAATAAACTGGCTTTTTAAATGGTGTTACAAGATTCATCAACTAGCTCAAGATTGTATAGAAACAAAATTTTGACACCTGCCATTTATTGGCTATTTGATTCAATGGGAATTATCTGAGTTTGACCAGCCACTAAGACAATCATGATAATAAATGGAGCAATGACACCTGTACCTGTAAGATTGCCTGTATTTACATGTATACCCAAGTGAACCAAACCACATAAAGCCCGTTCATATGAACTATTAAACCAAACCAACCCAACCCATCCCATAATTTAACCTCTCCCAAATATCAACCAAACCAACCTATATACCAACTCACCCAACCATCAACCCATCCATCCCAACCCAACCCAATCAAACCCACTGACCCAACCCACTTCTACCAACCCAACCCAACCCAAACCCAAACCAACATACCTGAGAGTTCTTTCGTGTCAGACCGGGACTCTCCTGCGGACTGGGGCTGGGACTCGGCGTCCGGCCGCGTTCCCTCGAGTCCGTCCAAGACGTCCTCATGGCCACGCCCCCCTGGATCCCGAACGGTGCCCCCGCAACTGACCGGATCTTGGAGCTGTAGGAACCGACCCGCCGGAACGTTGTCGGGCCCCCGGCGCCGCTGCTCACTGTAACCGTGGCAACAAAGGGGTGGAGGGTTTAGTTGTAACCATGGAAACAGTATGTTATTTATCCTGAATAAAATATTGGGAGTAATAAAATCGTACAGTTATGATATATTAAAGTTTGCTGATGTGCAGCAGAAACACATACGCAAATCTTGTATCTCCAACATAAACAAAACTTGTTGACAAATTGTTTATAATTGAAAATTCATTTCCAGTATGAAACAAAATGTTTAAATTATGATTTGTGATACTTCTTCAATATATAGTTCACAATTGAAGCACACCTAAATGATCAAATCGCTTCCAACTTATAGACATTATTACAACACAAAACAGATAAGAACGATGATAGTGAATGAATGAAGACTTCATATTTCTATCTTTTTGTAATAATACAACATGTTTTGTGTCAGGACGGTGCAAGCTGGTGTTAACATTTTCAAACTTCTGTGACATTTCTTGTTATATCAATCGTCTATTTATGGGCCACGGACGGTGAAAACAAGACAGAAATGAAAGAATACCCCGCTTAAGTTAAAGATCACTCGGTTTGCACCCTTGAACTTTGCAAGAGTCACTCAAATTCCAGTTTTTCTTTGCCAGCCCTACTATCATCTGATCATGACAGCCAAGACTTTGGCCGAAGCACTGATGTAACCGTGAAAGGTCAAAAGCACCACTAAGATCCGATCCATTTGCCCTATCATGCTGCCTCGCTTGTTGCCGTAGTTTTGTTTAATGTTCGCCGCCCTGTTGATACCGATGTCTCCTGGATTGGCATGTCTCAACGATTTAGAATCTGGTCTCTATCAGGATCAGCCGGGCTAGTCTGTCCGTCTGTCCGCCTGTATATCGTTGTAGCTTGTTTCCTTTGGGTTCAGGTATCAGCATTTGGCAGTGTTCCGGGAAGGGACCAGCCCTGTGACCACTGCCTATCCTTTGGTGACCTTCCCCTATCGCTCGGCAAACGATAACATGTCTGCCCGAGTGGGGATCGATTCCCGATCTGGATCAAACGCGGTGGGAAACCGGGCACCGGTGGAAAAACAGCAGTGGGGAGGAGGGGGGAACCAGCACGGACCGAGTTGTTGTCCAGTCGTGGCAGTACAAAAGCAAACAATTGAACGTCTGTCAAAACTTCACGGTTTCAAGATACCTGGTAGCACTGATAGATTCGGAGCGGATCTCTGGGTTTTTCCAAGAGTCGAGGGGATCCGAGGTTGGGAGGGCGGTGAAAAATGGAGAATTGTTGGACTTGATGGATGCTGTATGAGGATAGAACCGCTCATTATTGGATGGGAGTTGTCCTCTTGGATAATACTTCAAAAGGTGGGGCCCGCTGAAAACCTGATCCCAAGAAACATGATCCGGATTTTGCTTCTTCCGGATCAACGAAGATCAGGGGGTAAGAAAAGCAAAGCTTCGCTCTGATCCGATGACGGGCGATTCATGTCCAATGTGCCCATCCTTAGAAATCGGAAGGTAACATGTAACTGTTGCAAGCGGCTTTTGATCTTGGCCAAGTCTGGAACACAATACCGTAAGTGGATCCCACGTGGAGCGTGCTCGTTGCATCACTGGGATTGGTCGAGTTTATTTGTTGGTCCAGATGTCAATCAAGTTTCGCCGGTGGAAGGCAGATGATCCAGCGTAGACTCCCGCTCGCTGACTGACGGACGGGTCAATGGTTCAGCAGCGATGTCAGACGTCTGGTGAAACAAATTGAGGAGAATTGGCAGCCTCCGTATCAGAGCATCCATCCTGCTGACTGACAAGGTGCATCAATTGGAAACAGTGACTGTAGATTCTCCTGGTGGGCTGATTTCATGAGAATGTTAAAAGTAATGTGCAAAGTTTTGTATCGCACCCGAGATAATTGAAATCAAAAGGAATATTACTATTTATTTTTTTTATTCTGAATGTCCTGTTGCATTAATTGCCAGTTTCACCACTTTCTTTTCACAAATCAAGTTTTGCTCGTACACATTTAATTACTAATGAATCCCAACCATGTTAAACATTGACAAATGACCAGACATCATCTCCACTGTCATGAACCCATGATAATATTTTATCCTAACAACAGCTCTACCCAACCATGTGTATCTTGTTCCCTCCATAGTATATCCTTTCCAAGACAACCTTTAACTCAACGGACCACACCAGAGGTGGTCAGGGGTGGTCCAACACCCTCAACACTGAGGAACCACTGTTCAAAGCGATGTTCAAAGCGGCGGCAATCGGAAATAACAATAGTACGAGTCTTGTGGAGGTAGTGACTTTTATCTCGCAGACTTTGACAACTTGACTTCCTTCTAGGGTGGAAGTTTAGCGGAAGTCATCTTTTTCTAGTTTTTTCTCTTTAGGAGTGAAATGAGAAGGGGGAAGGTTAGGGGGGATACTTGACAAAAGTTCTGAAAAGTAGTACAAAGTAAAAAGGATCGAAAGACGTCCTAGTGGCATCTCATCTGGATAACTTCTGGATGACACATGTCTTCTCTGCCAGATATCAACCACACAGAAATTAGAAGTATCGGTATCTAACTTCAAAATTATCTGTTGCTGGCCAGCTTTCCCAATCCCTTTGTTGTGGTTGCAAATGCATGAACACAAGTGTAACACTTGCATGTGCTGGTGGCAGTGCATGAGTCCGAGTGAAGACCATGAATGGCCACAAGTGACATCCCGAGTTCACACATCAAAAGCGCACATCCAGGGTTCTTCCGAGGAAGACCTCTCAGGGGTTTTCTGACAGCGAAAGAGCAAAAAGATCAGACCACTCAGAGTGGGATGCTAGGGGGTCCCTGCCTGCCACCCATGCACAGGACTAGTACAAACTTCTGATAATTAGCTACCCAGCACCCGAAAAAATATCGCCCAAGGTAGATCTCAGCCCAAAGTAAATCTATTAGCCGCAACAAGCAAACATGGTCATTGAGGGTGGGGGGGGGGGGGGGGGAAGGGAGGTTGGAATGGACTGGACACCCTTGCTTCCATACTGGGCAAACATACCCAGGCGACATATTCCACCACCGGGACAGGGGAAGGATCATTGTTCAGGGTTGGGAGCATGTGGGTGTCCATGATTTATTGGTTTACACAGCAAATTAACAAGATCGCTGGACCTTTGAAGCATGGCACTTGCACCAGTGAGGTAAATGATGGCCAGCCACTGGTCGGGAAGGGGAACGTGCCAGTGATTGGCCGGGTGGCTATCAAACCATCATAGCTTTAAAAGTTTATATCCCGTTACAATATTATTCAATTCATCAGATGTTTCTCTAGATTGAGTTGGTAAAAATAGAAATTAATTCAAAATAGATTTTGGTAATATGTAGTTTTGCAACAACAATTTTCTTTTCATGTTTTTATATTTTATCAAAATAATATTTTTCTTCACTTTTAACAAAAATGCTATTATCATACAACAATGTATACATAATATAGCTTTGTCAGAAATATTCAAATGACATTTCATATCTTTTGCATGCATTGAAATATTATTTTTAGAACACTCTACAAAAATCCTTTGAGTTTTACCAGTACCGGGTAGTACCTGTGAATTATATTTCAAAATCCATCGAGATCACGTAGATATTTCTACGTAAACATCGATAACATGATAAGTGTGCAAAGAACGCACTTGGAATCATTGTACACTAACTTGTTGCAATTTGACGCATCCAATTATATTTTTTCACTGTAAAGTAGCTACTCCTTTTATCTGGAATCTGGGCAGTGATCTGCCAATTATACCTGAGTAATCCATGATTATTTACATGCCCGCATTTCTTCAAAGAAAAGTAACCAGTTAAATGTAGGCAGACTTCAATATAAGCCTGATCCAGCGCAACTATGTAAACACGAGTTGACCCATCTGGGAACATCTAGATGTAACATTGTATCACGAAGAGGGTAAGTATTATCGTTGATATGAGCAGGGCGGATGTCATCACGGTAGGGTTCAGGTATCGTCTGTAAACGATTCATCGAAACTGGAGTGAACTTCACAGTAGGGGCCACTTTTTTACCGTAGATAGAAGAATTCGGAAGTCAAATCAGGAATCGTTCAAGATGAGGCGCTTGAAAGAGTAGCATGGATTCCAAGGGTATTTGGACATGCATGTGTGACATCGGCTTGGCGGGGTTGTTTTCACAGGGTTTGTACTAGCTGTCGACAGCAGGAGAACGAAACCTTTGAAGTCCCGACATTGTCCGACACAATGAAGGTCATGTGACTAACGGAAATGTCAAGCGAACTCAATGAACGAAGCAGTCATGGAGTGCATAATTGGAGGGGTGGGGGGAAGGTGATGGGGACTACATAACATTTCGTATACACAGCGATTGAAACCGAGCTCGGAAAGCAGAGCGTACCAATAACAAACAACGGATCAGAAACGTGTTCCGGACTTCGGGGGCGACTCCGTTTGATCTTTTCGGGCATGGAACTTGAGGGTTTCCATGAGCCGCCACAGAAAAAAAAACTCCCACCCGAGAACACGAGTGGGGGACCCTTTCAAGCCTTTCCGCTGCAGCACGTCACGGCTACAAAACTTTGAAATGTCGCAATACACCTGGGAAATGTTTCTAATAATTAGGCGATGATCCACCGTCCGCAATGACACCGAACACCCCTTCGTGGTCATGTTTTTCGGCCGCTCCTCGTTTTATTATTTTTGAGTGTTCTGGAGATCAAAGCAAGGGCTTGTTCTCCAAGAAGAGTTGCAAATGTAAACAGCTGTCGGAATTCCCTAAACACTAGTCTTGCATGTCAAAATTTGACAGTTCGAACATTTCAGTTTTTGTTTTGCTAACCACTTTTCAGAATTCCCAAACTTTTTGAAGTTGCAAGAATTTAAATATGATATGGTTTTCGTGGCTTTTGTGTCTTATTTATTTATCCGGGTTCAAAGAGAAAGTCACACCCGGATATCATGGACTTCGAATAGATTTCAACGTAATAGTCACAGATATAACACAATGTTACAAAATTGATACAAGATGGTCTCGATTTTGAAATTCCAAAACAAGTTGTTACTTTTTTTCTCACCAAAAATTTGGTCTCTCATATTATCTCCTATCGCAATACACAATTACGTGGAGTGAAGCTTCCGTATATTAACGAAGAGATCCTTATACAATGTGGTGACATGATGAATATTCATAGCGAGTCGAATTTCATTAAAATTCAACAAGGTCGAGGCTTGGGTCATGTTTTTCACCCATGTAAATTTCAATGTAAAACAAAGCAAATAGGATGCATTTGGCCGGAGTTTAACAGCTTCAAAGTTGTTCACAAATCCACACCTTTCAAAACAGAGTAATCATTACATATGCACTTGTCGAGTTTTTCGGCTTGAATAAATTAGCACTCTTTGAAACGGGTATCGCTATCACTTTGCAGTTATTTGGAGTGCCAGCCGACACCGAATCCATGGGAAGATGTTTTTGCACTGGTTTGACATGTGACTCTGCCGTGTAGATGGCTCCGTATCGATTTCAAAACAATGTCGAAGTTGCCCAGCGACATAACTGGCTTGAACCTCGGCTCCCAAACATGAAATGGAGAATGTCTCCTTGCAACCTCCCAATTCCATTCATTCCATTATTCTTTTCTAAATAGAATACCTTTAATTTTTTGGTTTGAGGTTTTGTGATATTTAGAGTTTTGAAATTGCATTCATTATTTTATCATGTTTATTGTGCTCCCAAAATCCCAATCTATGAATGCATTCTTGCAAACAAATTTTCCACAAAGCAAAAAGCATGCAAGATTTTCTAACAAAACACAGCAAAACACTTTCAACCATCAAATCAAGCATAATATGCAAGATACAATGATACAACGAGGGAATCTATCTACATGACTTTCATATCATCTACAAAGAAAACTATGATCTGCGCATCAATACAAATTGATCAAAAATGCTGGTACTACAGAAAAATCACAACTACATGCATCTGTAAAAGACGAACCAACACAAGCGCATGCATATGTTCAATTCTTGGGGAACAAAACACAATGATAAACATGATAAAGCTGGGATACTTTCAACCAAAAAATGGAGCAACTGCACACACTGAGAATCAAACGCCATTTGTGATCGTGAAGCAATCCAGTCAGGCAAAACTGGGATTACAACACTGCAGATGACAACACCACCAAGACAAGAAACTTACTATTGACGGTCAAGGTCACTGTCCAGTTCGACAACTGGTGCATTAGAAACTCCCTCATCATTTTCCGAGTTCTCCTCAAGGGGCATTGAAGTTTTGGAGTTGTCAAGTGTCACGCCATCAGACTGTGACCTTGGGAGTTCATCTACTGTGGTTTCAAGGTCATTGTCCTGTGAACTTTGATCATGGCTTTTGAATTTTTCAGAAATTTCAGCCACAACGAGTTTTTCAACGGCAGCACGCCAGTCTGTTTCTACGATGGGAGGTCTCGTAACCATAGGAACTCGTTTGACATCGGTGAACACTTCGGCTTCATCACTGTCTTTGGCTGGTAAAAGATCAGGTTCATCAAATGATTCCTCAGCAAATTCCTTTACTTCTTCTTCTTTTTCTCGTTGTTCTTCTTCGTCATTTCCAAGCTCATTTGCATATTCATGAAATGGATTTTCAGCACCATGTTCAGTAAGTTCGTTGTCTACAAATTCACTTTCTCCACTTTGAATGATCATTTTTTCCACCTCCACCTCAATTTTGTCCTCGTCAATTTGCGATGTTTCCTCATGAAGTCCCACCTCATTTTTATTAACTTCCTCCTCATTAGTTTCTTTCTCATTAGTTTCCTCCTCATTAGCCTGCTCCTCAGCGGACGAGAGTTGTCCAGTTTTGGGCGTTGAACCGTATTGACAGGACACCACTCGGAGAATCTTCTCGTCCGAGACTTCAACAACATGGCGTTTGTTGACTGGACATTGGACGACGATAAAAAGGTGGAAGGAAAGCGCAAAGAGAAAAGGCATGATTTATTGATGTAATTCTTGCATTGAAAAGTTTTTCCTCATTTTTGTCTTGTTGGTCATAATAATATGTACATGTTTTTACTTTGACACACTGACATATCCAGCATCACTGTTTTACAATTTAAACTCTTGTAGAAGATTAGTACACTAGAGAGATAGCATGTGCCCTGTGGTGTATCCATGGGGCTGAGATGTGGCTCTATGCCAGACAGTGCTGCCCCCAGTGGGCTACCTGGCAGCTAATATATAAAGGTATCTAATCTGTGTCTTCTTTGTCCGGTGTCCGGTTTTGGTGAATACATCAGTTAACAATTTTGCACATATTTTGTTGACTTTTAAATGAATGGTGAATTTTGAATTATATATGAATTGGTAAGCATTTTTTTCCTTCTGTTATTCGCAGTTCACAGTCAGAATTTATTCAACGCAATAGCTCCGATATTAATTTTATTCTTTCAATATTATTTTTGTTTCAATGCAACAGTAATGGAACTGTTCAATCGAAAATTACAAAATTTACCAGTTACTTCAGTTACTATGGTTGCTATGGTAACTTACCTGCGTTTGCGTGTATTCGGCGAGGTTGCAAGATTTCTGTGAGCGTCGCCAGAACGAAACAGTGGAGAAAGGTGCAGTGAAACGGAAAACATGAAACAATCAAAATTTGTGCATCATTTTTTAGAAATACAACTAGACGTCAAGGCCTAAAGATGCCTTGGAGGCATTTCGGTGTGATGATTAATTTATAATATATACTAGATATCGACGAAAAAGAAAAATGCCGACTCGGCCAAAAAATTTCGGGTCAAGGTCAAAGTTCATCCATAATACCAATTAGACATGTTTGTCTAGGGCGACGAGTCCAAAAATAACGTCCGTTTCGCTCTACGAAGCATCGTTTCTGAGATATCGACAAAAACGAGAAATGCCGACTCGGCAAAAAAATTTCGGGTCAAGGTCAAAGTTCATCCATATTACCCATCAGACATGTTTGTCTAGGGCGACGAGTCCGAAAATAACGTCCGTTTCGCTCTACGAAGCACCGTTTCCGAGATATCGACGAAAACGAAAAATGCTGACTCGGCAAAAAAATTTCGGGTCAAGGTCAAAGTTCATCCATAATACCCTTAAGACATGTTTGTCTAGGGCGACGAGTCCGAAAATAACGTCCGTTTCGCTCTACGACGCACCGTTTCCGAGATATCGACGAAAACGAAAAATGCCGACTCGGCAAAAAAATTTCGGGTCAAGGTCATAGTTCATCCATAATACCATCTAGACATGTTTGTCTAGGGCGACGAGTCCGAAAATAACGTCCGTTTCGCTCTACGAAGCACCGTTTCCGAGATATCGACGAAAACGAAAAATGCTGACTCGGCAAAAAAATTTCGGGTCAAGGTAAAAGTTCATCCATAATACCCCTCAGACATGTTTGTCTAGGGCGACGAGTCCGAAAATAACGTCCGTTTCGCTCTACGACACACCGTTTCCGAGATATCGACGAAAACGAAAAATGCCGACTCGGCAAAAAATTTTCGGGTCAAGGTCAAAGTTCATCCATAATACCCCTTAGACATGTTTGTCTAGGGCGACGAGTCCGAAAATAACGTCCGTTTCGCTCTACGACACACCGTTTCCGAGATATCGATGAAAACGAAAAATGCCGACTCGGCAAAAAAATTTCGGGTCAAGGTCAAAGTTCATCAATAATACCCCTTAGACATGTTAGTCTAGGGCGACGAGTCTGAAAATAACGTCCGTTTCGCTCTACGACGCACCGTTTCCGAGATATCGACGAAAACGAAAAATGCCAACTCGGCAAAAAAAAATTGGGTCAAGGTCAATCTTCATCCATAATACCCCTTAGACATGTTTGTCTAGGGCGACGATTCCGAAAATAACGTCCGTTTCGCTCTACGAAGCACCGTTTCCGAGATATCGACGAAAACGAAAAATGCCGACTCGGCAAAAAAATTTCGGGTCAAGGTCAAAGTTCATCCATAATACCATCTAGACATGTTTGTCTAGGGCGACGAGTCTGAAAATAACGTCCGTTTCGCTCTACGACGCACCGTTTCCGAGATATCGACGAAAACGAAAAATGCCGACTCGGCAAAAAAATTTCGGGTCAAGGTCAAAGTTCATCCATAATACCCCTTAGACATATCTGTCTAGGGCGACGAGTCCGAAAATAACGTCCGTTTCGCTCTACGACACACCGTTTCCGAGATATCGACGAAAACGAAAAATGCCGACTCGGCAAAAAAAATTTCGGGTCAAGGTCAACGTTCATCAATAATACCCCTTAGACGTGTTAGTCTAGGGCGACGAGTCTGAAAATAACGTCCGTTTCGCTCTACGACGCACCGTTTCCGAGATATCGACGAAAACGAAAAATGCCAACTCGGCAAAAAAAAATTGGGTCAAGGTCAATCTTCATCCATAATACCCCTTAGACATGTTTGTCTAGGGCGACGATTCCGAAAATAACGTCCGTTTCGCTCTACGAAGCACCGTTTCCGAGATATCGACGAAAACGAAAAATGCCGACTCGGCAAAAAAATTTCGGGTCAAGGTCAAAGTTCATCCATAATACCATCTAGACATGTTTGTCTAGGGCGACGAGTCTGAAAATAACGTCCGTTTCGCTCTACGACGCACCGTTTCCGAGGTATCGACGAAAACGAAAAATGCCGACTCGGCAAAAAAATTCAAGGTCAAGGTCAAAGTTCATCCATAATACCCTTTAGACATGTTTGTCTAGGGCGACAAGTCCGAAAATAACGTCCGTTTCGCTCTACGACACACCGTTTCCGAGATATCGACGAAAACGAAAAATGCCGACTCGGCAAAAAAATTTCGGGTCAAGGTCAAAGTTCATCCATAATACCCCTTAGACATGTTTGTCTAGGGCGACGAGTCCGAAAATAACGTCCGTTTCGCTCTACGACGCACCGTTTCCGAGATATCGACGAAAACGAAAAATGCCGACTCGGCAAAAAAATTCAAGGTCAAGGTCAAAGTTCATCCATAATACCCCTTAGACATGTTTGTCTAGGGCGACGAGTCTGAAAATAACGTCCGTTTC
Source organism: Terebella lapidaria (assembly GCA_949152475.1). Classification (NCBI taxonomy): domain Eukaryota; kingdom Metazoa; phylum Annelida; class Polychaeta; order Terebellida; family Terebellidae; genus Terebella; species Terebella lapidaria. The sequence continues at coordinate 32,115,205 of OX424564.1, read as the reverse complement.
GCTCTACGACGCACCATTTCCGAGATATGCAGGATGCCTCATGGATGACTCAGCAAAAAATTATTTTGACCTCTAGGTCAAAGGTCGTTTGACGTATCGATCCCAAAATCAATAGGGTTCTTCCCTGTTGATATATAAACCTCCGTGCAAAATTCTGCAACTATTGCCTGAATATTTTTCGAGTTATCGTCCGGAAACCAAGTTTCAAGATCAGCCTCGATTTCATCCTCAAGGACCTCACGGACCTCGGAGCCGGATCAAAAAAAATAATACACCCTAGAGATGTTTGTCTAGGGCAACGAGTCCGAAAATAACGTCCGTTTCGCTCTACGACGCACGGTTTCTGAGATATGCAGGAAGCCTCAAGGATGAATCAGCAAAAAATTATTTCGACCTCTAGGTCAAAGGTCGTTTGACGGATCGATCCCAAAATCAATAGGGTTCTTCCCTGGTGGCATATGAACCTCCATGCAGAGTTCTGCAACTATTGCGTAAATATTTTTCCAGTTATCGTCCGGAAACCAAGTCTCAAAATTAGCCTTGATTTCATCCTCACGGACCTCACGGACCTCGGATCGGCTCAAAAAGAATAGGGTTCTTCCACATATCATTTCTGACTTGTGATGAAAATTTGACGAGGATCCGTCAAGGCAATCTAAAGTTATCGTCCGGAAACCAAAAGTGGCGGAAGAAGAAAAAAAAGAAAAAAAAAAAAAAAAAAAAAAAAAATTCTGCTAAAACCATAAAGGTTAGCATATCAAATTTCTCATGCAGTGAATGGAACAGAAAAGTGCAAAATTATCGAAGTGTACAAGGTAAGTGCATCATTACCTTAGCTTACTTTCTATAATATATTGATTTTACAATATTTATAGACACAATGAAGTAAAACATTCAGTCATATTATAAAAGAAAATATTTACTCAAGTTTTTGCAAGCTGAATGTTAGAGTTGTTAGTATTACTCAAACTCTCTATGTTTCTACCACACTATATACGAAGCATGTTATTTGACTAATATCAGCAAATTAGCACCACTGAAGGCATAAAAAGGGGGAAAACCCAACGAAAATCATTTTGATTTTTTTGAGTTGAATACCTGTTCTGTTTGGTGTATAAATATTATGTTTGGATGTATATAATCATTTCTAAATTTTGTAAATACTAAGTGGAACAATAGTATAATCATTACCTTGAACGTTGTTCCTTTTCTATCTGCAAAACCTTACACTACGAGGGAAAAAAAGTCAAACATCGGACAAAAATTCAAGAAGGTCAGTAATATTTTGCGGTGGGGAGGACGCAAGGTGCTTCACTTTTGTCGAACAGTTACTACTCCATTCATGAAAGATAAGCCAGATAAGACGCACGAATCTGCTCCCCAACCATGCACAGATCCGATGCACATGTGACCTGGGTTATTTCCAACTTATAAATGGGTAGGTGGACAAACGTTTCCGCTTTTTTGTTTCTGTTTTATTGCCATGGAGACAAGAACATGATGTAATACGGGAAGCTTCGTGTAGTCGTGGTTACGAGAACGTCCGCCAAATGTACAAGTGATTTCATCGGAAAATTCATCATTATACTGGTTATCTCTATATGCATTTGTAGCACGGACGAACGGACGAACAGATGATATATCTGTATTTCCTCTTATTTTATAGGGCGTGTCTTGCCGGGGAACATGACAACATTGTCCATGGAAACAACGGAGCTTATCGAGGTGGAATGGTGTCATCCCTACGAGATGTTATCGATGAACATACGATGATACTGTCAGACTACATGGTTTTCTAGCACACTGTGGTGAGAATAGCCACTTACATGTGCCACATATTTTGGCCAGTTCTTGTAATATCATTGTAATAATACATTAGATAGGCACAAAAAAGATTTCTGTACGTCATAATGACTGGGATCAATTTGGTACAATCTGACATTTTATGGTAAGTGTCACATTTTAATCAACAATACACTGCACAAATTATAAGGTATTTTGTCCATTTCAAAGAACTAGTGACTGACAACCCATCTTCATTTTCCATACAGGTTTTTGATCAAAAGAATATATATATTTTCATTTCAATGTCAAAAGTTTATATTTTCAGTTGGAGTGGCCTAAATTCTGAGCTGAGTGGATGGAATTAACGTAACCTGGAAAGATAAGATCGGAAAACCGCAGAAACCACAACAACAAACATACGCAGGGAATGTATGGGCATAAAGACAATACCATTACAGGGTCCTCCCACACTTAACCACAAGATCATACATCACGACCTATTTTGGAACACTTAGAGCTGATTTGGCTAAAAAGACGGAGCTGCCCGACAAATTTTACGTGGAGAACTAATCGCACCGTTTGCGATGGAATCACCCCCATTTGGCCCTCATCGATAGATGGATGGCGTTCGATTTCGGGGTTTTGTTTTCGTCCGGTGATTGAATCATCGTTGATTGATTGAGATGGTGAGACAATTGAATAATCACACGTCTGTGCATTCTATTTAGTAGGATGGGATGGGACTGAAAGAATTTTGTTCCTGGGTTTGGGGGTTAAGTTTTGGAAGGTGCAATAGGGCATTAGGAGCCTTGGGCATTAAGATGTGTGAACCTTGGTCTGTGGGGATATTGGTAAGGATTTCATAAACGTATTTCATAAACGTATATGATAAAGGGATCTAGTCTGTAACTTTCGTATTTCCAACACCAAACCTGAAATTTGCTGCAAATTTGGAGAGAAAAAAAACTTTCGTGCCGATGGTGCTCTCCATTGGCATGGCAACCACTGGAGCACTAGGGTCATCGGCAGACATGGCCGCGTATGCAGGATCCAAATAGATTTGATTAGATGTCTAGATTTGATGTCTACTCAGCATTAGCGCCAATGACAGGCCAGTAACTTTGTTTAGTTTTACTCAAGTGGGTGAAACAAGGGGTAAAAATAATCAGCAAAAGTAGACACACAAGAATTTTCCTGAAATTTTCTGAATAGCTGATAACGGATAGTGTCGACTTTTTTGAGACGGGGGGGGGGGGGGGGGGGGGGGACGAAGGTTTCGAGAACCCGGGTAAGTAATCTTGTAAGGACATCGGAAGGTCCTCAGCCGAGTAACGAGATTAGGGAGGTCTCTAATGCTATTGTCCGACTGCCGATTTGAGTGTAATTGAGTAGCGGTTCCCGGGATTGATGCCAATGCAAGGACGAAAATGTCGCCATTAACGCAGATTGTTGGCCTCGGAGTGTTGAAGTCATCTCAAAGTTAATACACAAAATGATAGGAGATTTTCGAGTTTCTTTCCTAATTCATTAAACAAATTGCCTAGTGATTTTGATCATGATTTGAATCATTTCAATAAAAACTTTGTTCGAGGGACACAATACCTTCTGAGTGCATTTTATTTTTTCATTACCCCTTTTTGGATTTCTTGTCGATGCTGTAAAAATATTCTTCCAAATATCTACATTGTATGAATATAGAAATCAAAGAAAATTTGCAAAATTACTAATGTAGTGCTGGGGTTTCATTGTAGTGGCAAAAATGAAATCTTAACTTAATATTGTGATGAATCTGAATATATTACTTGACTTCTACGATGTCAGTCAAAAACGATGCCACATCTTTCCCTGATCCCTGCATGAGGACTGTTCCGAATACAACAGTATTATCAGTATACATCATGTATACAACAGGATGTACATGTATCATCCAATCAGATATACATATATATTTTTATTTTTGTAAATTGTCTGTTAAATACAGTCCATGATACATAATACATTATATGTCATGGCAAGTCATAGAAACAACGTAAAACTATTTCTGTGTATTTTGCACCCGATTCAGATATTTGACTAGAATATTTTTTTGGAACTACTTTTTTGGAAACAGAATATCATGCATGCATATTACAAAATCTGACAGTGAAAATTATAGCATGTTAACACATTAGAAACCTTTGATACTGACCCAACAATGAATACTTGAATATTATAAGATTGTTCACCTCTGCAAACCACAATTCTGATTAATAAAAGCATTCTTTTCTTGCAGAAATCACATGATTTTATTCTATGTGATTCTGCTACTTCCTTCAATCGGTCTCCACTTCTGGCCGCAATGATATGAAATCTATGTACCGGTAGGCAGTAAGCATGAAAATATTCATTATTTGTGGTTGAATTTCAGGCAAATCAAAGTGAATGCAATGAAAGGTCAGAATGACATATTATTTATTATCAATGTCTCAGAATATTTTGAATCCGTTGATCGGACTGGGAGAAACGAATGCTCAATAAGTTACAGTATCTAAATAAGCTGATACAATTTCATGCCTCTTTGAAATTCTTGCAAAAATTACACAGATTTCAGTAAATTTATGGGCATATGAACTCACAATACCGAAAAAAAATATTTTCAGGCACAAAAAGATATGTACATGTAATGCTTATTTCTGTGAATACATTTAATATATAGAACTAGGACAGGCAAACTAGGATATGAATTCTTGTATCTATCACTGTTTTATCATGTTTAGATGCTTGTTCAACATGGAAAAAATCTCACTTTTTACTCGGAATTTTGCCTGAATTGACTCATGCATGCACCTGATAAAAGAACTGGCAACAAGCAGAATCAGAGAAGAACAGTGTCTGAGAATTCATAATCCATTTCTCACAGCACTTTTCCAACGAAAATGTAGGTAAGGAATTCATATTCATCATACTTATGGTAGTTCACACTCTTGGGCAAACATGGCCCTCAGTTTGTAAATTCTTAGGAATATTGTCAATATGGATAAAAGAATTGTGATTTATTCTTGTAGACGAGGGCTACAGGGTACAAGTAAATATTTCGGTGCAGTTCAGAGTGAAACAGTTTTTTTTGCTGATATCAAAAGCAGATTATAAGTAATATTAACATGTTTAATTTATGAAATATCATGGGTATTCATGATAATAAAAGATTGATATGTACTTTATTTAGACTATATCATTAGAATCGTTTGGCATCAAATTATGTTGTCAGATTCGACACTGTATGCATCTGTGAATTGCTAAAATTTTAAGGTATTCAAACTTCATTGTTGTTGAAGAAAATAACATAAACAATATATTTTTTAAGGTGAGATAAAGAATATAGAAATTGATAAAACTGATGAATATGCAAATATACATGAATAAATATTACTAACTATTTGTTGACATAAGCTTTGACACTTGCATTGCAAATAAATATAATATCTGATATTCATGATAAATAGAAGCAAGTTGCACTTAGCATTGACATAGCAGAATATCATAAAAATTTAATGAGCAACAATAGCATACTAGTACTAGTCTCAGCAAAGTTAGGATGTTAACTAAGGCAAAATTAGCACGTTAATACAATCATGTGCAAGAATCATAGTTAGTGTACATGGTGATGTTATGAAATCAACACTTTAGTACAGATTAGTAAAGCACCAAGCATTTGTAGCTAAACAAATCCAGACGCATATAGCAAGCATGCTTCAAACTCTGGCCGAATTATTTCGACAATTTCTACATTTGAGTGATTAATTAAAACTATTCATCAAATGAGCACAAAATTTGACTTTTGTATACGATCACATGACTAGAGAAGCGGCCAATGAAAATCAAGCATCAGATCCGGCATATTCACTTAGGTCGTTTAACGACAAATGCTTGATGACGATGGATTTTTGCGACGGCTGCCGCGAGAAAAAGCGCATGCGCACGTGCGTGCCATTGGGTGAGTTAGCGTGGTTGCTATGGTGATAGTCGGGTGACCTTGGAGAGGTGGTCAAGTCAAGGTCAAGGTCGGGCATGGAATGCTTACGTTGGGAGCGAGACGATGCGGAATGTTTGAGGTACTGCTTCGGTTTTCGACCGCTGTAGTCTCGAATGTCCGGGTCTGCTTCTGCAAAGGAGGAAAATATATTCAGTGTAGTTCATTTTTACAATTATTTTGGACAAATATTTTATTTTTCACAAAATTTCATTGGTACCACTGACGGGAGATCTACGAAGCTATATGTCATATTTAGTTCCGATTGATACAGGCCAGAATATCATTAAAATGATGACATGTTACAGTAGAAGGTACAATCCATATGAATTTATGTATCTCATGGAAACTTTCCAGAAATTTGATACCATCAATATTCACAACCATTCTTCACTGAAAGATATTCCGGAAATTCCTCCCTTCTCCAACATGTAAAAAAATTATAATTTTTCAAATAGAATTCCACACACCTTGATGACCAGCGAAACCGACTTACTGACCGAAAACAAAAAGGAAACTGACAACATATTCCGAACATTGCCTGAGTAAAAACCCCCGGTGACAACTTAAAGCCTGACAAATTGAGTGCTGCTGCCTTCGCTGACTTAAAATTCGCAACTACGAGACCTTGCAGACCTATTGATCAGTCGCAGTGTGTCGCCGTTTCCCGAGGAATACCCTGCGATGAAACAATCAGTGCGGACCTTTTCCACCTGGGTCACATGACCTCGGGTCAGCAGTAATCAAATCGATCGACACGACGGGTTAATTCCATGAATTCCAGATCTGCGTCGTCGTCGGAAATGTCCAGCGTTTTTCGCGGTGGATTTCAGGAATCAATTGACCCTTGAACTTTGCATTTTATTTTACTTTTTCCTAGCGAAACCCTGCATTTTTGAAGGTAATGATTTTTGGTTTCTCTCGTCATCTTTCTTTCTTGAGATTTGAAGTCACCGAGATTATCAAGTGGGAAAGTCAGATTCTTCAAGGTATTTTTCTTCTGTTTCAAATTTGGACAAGAGCCGCTTGGGCAAAACGGCCAAATTCCAGAGTCTTGAAGTATCCAAGAAGATTTGGTGACACAAAATTCCATGCACTTTTCACAATGGCTTATCTGTTTTTCAACCCAACCTTACAGGAATATCAATGCTCGAGAATGTATCGAGAAAATGAAGAAATTTTTTTTCCAACTGTGTGAATATGGACACCATTATACATCATTGGAAATAACTTCGTTGTTTCTAGGGCATGAAATTCATATATGTATCTAGCAGCAATATATTTGAATCGTCTATTACTCAACGAGAACAATTTACAGCAGCGAACTAAACCAATAAAAGGGTATTTTGCTCAACTTGAAAGACTACCATTTACATGCGTTAAGCATCCTTTAACAGACAATTCCCAGACAATGTATGTCAACGTTCATTCGGCTAATACCTCCGCAGGTATCTCAGCAAATTGTCTCTAACGACTTGGAAAAAGCCCACACTTGCATAGTAAACACGGGAGAAAAGTCGTGTTCTCCAGGCAAACTACAATAAAGCGACTTCACCGGAGCAGAGTAGACTACTGTTTATTGACCCTGCAAGGCATTACCGCGTCCCCGTCTGTGACCGTGCCTTATAATTATCTAAAGATTGAACGTTCGCCCGTCACCGACCAATCAAGCGAGTGGACTCAAATTGAATGTTTTCGCTGCGTTCACTACAAATCTTGGACAAAACACTCAATTACGATTCCAAAGGTCTCCGCTGGGTTCTTTCTTGGCAACGTTGAAGCAAGACGTTGCGAGTGGGGCGACCTCCGCAGCAAATATTACAGGGCAGGGTGCAATTCCTTTTGTTCGCGTGATTACCGGGTTGTCACTAACGGGGCATTACTCGTCGGCGAAATGATCCGAGCTTCTTGCGGGCTAATTGGCGGCCACGACTGGGGGCAATGCTGGCGCTTTAATCAAAACCGTCCGAATGGCCGTCCGTCGTCTGAGTGTTGGCACTGGCTAAGACGGACGCTGAGCGCAGAGGGGGTGGAATTTCCAGTCGTGACAGGATGGACGGGACAAAGCTCCTCGGCAAGAAGAGGTGTGATGCTGGACTACGAAAGGAGTTTGTGGCGAGGACGACGGCGGTAGCACTCCCGAGGGATTCCCGGGATTGCATCGCCGACACCCCCTAAAGCTCAGCACCCAATACACATTCCAATACTGGAGTCTACCATCTACAGAAAGAACCCCCCCAAAGATCCCCAGCATGTCAATCCACACCCTGAGTCGGACTTTTCACCATGAGCCTCAAGCCACGTGGGTAAAACCCCCTGCCACTTATTGAATGGGCATAAGACTGGCCATAAAGCGTTGAAATCCTGTCGGGGTGCCGGTAGACGTGACCAACATGCCAACGGATCACTTTCACCCGACCCCCGTTCCACCTCTCCTCCCTCCCCCTGGCCCCATGAGGACAAAACCAACTCAATCAGGCACACCAGGGCTTCTTTAAAAGAAAGCAAACTGCCTAATGTGCTGCCTCTGTTGGTCTTCGTCCATTCCTTTGGGAACCGGCGGTGACGCCGTCTTGGACATCAGAACCTCGCCCTGAGATGCCGACAGAGTCCATGACCGGGAGTCAGCTACTGGTATGTTCGGAGTGGGCACCTCCCAGGGAACTCTTGACCTTGCTAGTTGCGACTCATCCACCTCGTGTGCCACACTCGGCCAGAGCAAGGACTGAAGTCATTCTGAACGTGCTTGCAAAGTGCTAACTTTAGGTGACTCAAGGTGCTCTTCCACCCTCAGCCCCTACAAGAAAAGAAACTGCAAACGCTTAATTCCAGCATGGACCAGTTCATCTACTGGGAACCTCTCACTGAATCCTTTGGCCATGTGTTTGGTCTCCTCCAGTCATGCCATCACACCCAGCACTTTGATTTGTGTCCTGTCCGCCATAAGATGTGAGAGGAGGGCAGCGGCACCAACCCCCGACGATTCATGTGAGAGATTTAAGGCTGACAGCCAACTGTAACCAATCGTTGGCAGTTCACAATGTCGCCAACTCTCCAGTCGCTTATTGGTAACAAAGTCATGCCCTGCAAGGGCATTATTCGACATCATGCCCTTACATCAGTCGCGTTGACTGGCCAGCTCGTCTAGGGGAACTCGAGGTCCGACCGTAGACCCCTCGTCAGCCCTTCCAAAGCAGGGGTCTAGACGAGTCAATTAGTAGGCCAAACGACCTAAGATATTAATGCGAAATAAAGCAGGGCCATATTGGCCTCTTGCTCGGGGAAAATAAATTCTCCCAGTTGCGATGGACGGGAAAAAGTGGCAGAGTTGGGGAGAGTAGGAAATCAATTTGGAAACTGTGAGGGCTCGTACGTTTAGGTAACTTCGACGGGATTTTTTCATTATTATTTTGGGACCGGTCCATCAAAATATATGGAGGAAAGTAGTCGGACTGGCGTTATTAGCTTGAGCAGTTGTCACGTCGTGTTCCACTCCTGGGCACGGAGGGAAAACCTGGTCGGGACAACTTAATAATGGTCAAACTTATGTCCAGCACATGTGAGGCAAAATTATAAATAAACTGCAGAGGAATACTAATCATCGGATGGTGGCTGCCTTGATACTGTAGATCTAATACCACTGGAAATTAATTCAATTCACTTGAATATCAATTCTGCTGATAAACAACACAAGAATACAATAAAACAATAGAGAATACAAAATTTATCCGGTTTTCAACTTGTTTGATACCTCAATATTAACAATAGAGCATGACAATTCTTTGTTCAAAGGTCTACAATTACCAGGAACTAGGTCTACTGGATATCATGACAGTTGAAAAACTTGTAAGATATATGAAACAGGGATGAAACATATCTTCCTCAGGACATGTCTACAATGACCAGCGTAAATCATCAAACTACCCAAGAGTGAATCCACGACAGCAAAACACGACGAAAGTGGACACCATCTCTCACTTTCGCCAGGTGTCGGCGACACTTCCCGACATTACTCCGGTCTCCTGGACGACCGACTTGACACAGGTTGACAGCTGTCACTGACATGTTGACAGTAGCGCGTCGTTTGTCAGTGGATATTGCCCGAACAGTGTCACCAAGGTGGCCGGGCGGACTGATAACCGATTCATTTGCTCTGCTCGAACGAGTTTCGCTTCGCGGGATGGGACGGACGTCTTTTCCCGACCCATGTAAATCAAGAGTTGTTGCTCTTAATTCGTTCAGCGCTTAGAACAATGCTTTTTTCCCTTACATTTTATACCATTAGGGAAAATCTGCGAGTCACCAACAAGGACACTATAAATTTGAATGTTTTTTAAGGGACCATGTTAAAAGCAAGTGTTTCATATCGGCCAAGAGATCACAAACTTCGGAAGACATGGGTCGTCAGAGGTCTTGGCCGATTTTCCAGCATGTGAACACAGTCGAGAGTTGTGTCGGCATTATGCAATTTTGAGTGTCGACGATAAATTCGACACTGTCAGAGGTCAGGCTTCGTAAATTCCTGGAATGCGGGAAAGTCTTATGAGGAATGCCAAAATATATCAAGAATGACTCAATCAAAATGGCCTGGGCTCCATCACATATTGACAATTTGTCATTTGCGCACGTCACACAAATCAACTGATCAAAATGTCCGCACGAAATTGAACTTCTGGCCCATGGTAGCTAATGGACAAAGTCAAAGATACCTACACTTTCTCAATCAGGACATATCCTAGGGTAGAACCAATGATAAAAGGATGACCTGTCATGGAAGCCCACCTTCTCTCAGGAAACCACACAGTATATTTTAGTTCAGAACTGAAATTAATCAAGCAAAGAACCATGCCATGGAAGACCACTTGCCACATAGGACCACATTCATACTGTGAGCCACTTTAACATGTATAATTTCATATCCGTTTTAAGTTTGCATTTTCAAGATATCGGTATTTTTGCAGTTGTTTAATTTCGGGTTTGCATTTACAAATCAACTACATTCATGTATATGAGTTGTGGAAGAAAATATTCGCGTCCAAATAAAAATGCGAAAATCACGAATACTATATCAGAAGCGCAAAATTAAGGGGTTTACAGGGAACTGACTATACATACTGTATCCCTGAACTAGCAGCTCGATGACCTCCTCGTGGCCTTGTATTGAGGCAAGATGGAGAGGAGTGTAGCCCTGAAACACAAGCAGAGGACATGGTTACTTTCACAATATAAAGAAGTGATTGGCATTGAACCAACTGAATGAAATTTCACAAATTATATCAGATACATTATTCGACTTTTGAAGTAGCGGTATTGATTATGAGCTTGTATTGTGTTGTTTGTAAGATATTGAATGATAAAGTGTTCCAGGAGGTAATTGTTTATCGTAGTGTAGGAAACCAATACTGTGATTTGAAAGTTGTTTGAACATTTCTGAGTTAATCATGGTAGCCCGACGAACAAAATTGCAATATTTCCTAGTTTGCAGAAAATACACACCCCAGGGCAAAATGCACCCACAAAATCCTGCCCATCTCTACTGCTATAACCCGTCCGTTCTCTCCACACGAAGTTAAAATTTGCCAGCCGGCAAAAGTTCCAAAATAAGCTTAGAGTTCACTCCTGGTTGCATTGTCACTAGACTTCTATTTGCAGTCACCAGGGCGTTTCTCGTTTTCGGGTGGACTGTCAGGGGCGACCTAATGGACTTTACTTGTAACAAGTGGTGGTGAATCCGAGCAGACGACGGACGGACAGACGGACGGGCCCACGAATAGATACCTAGGAGAGCGCGGGTTTCCAGCCGGAGACAATCATATCCTTCCGCTTAATTAACCCGCAAAATTCAGTCAATTTGTTCTCCGAGAAAAGGGATTCTCGTAGAATTCGGGGGGAAGTTTGAGGTTTTTTTCCCCTGAATTTCAGATCAGACTGACTCCGACAAATGGAATATTTTGAAGATTGAATCATTGGTGACTGCCTTTTAAAGAATGAGGTTGCACATTTTGAAGAACTACGAAAAAATTTATTCATTTCTATTCTTTTGCGGTCCAAATTTCGCAAGATATCTCATATCATTTTGGCTGAGAGCGATAGTCCAAAATCCAAACTACAAAATTTTGACTAGCGAAATTACCATATAAAGGAGAGGGAGTCAAAAAGTTGGGAGAAAATTGGCCAGATTGGGGACAGCTTTCTGCTAATTTACAGGGTGATCACTGTCGGACAACCTGACAATTTACAGTAATTCAAGTAGTCACCCTCCCTGCCCACCCTTTTGATTCACCCGTCATCAATCACCAAGGCTCATCCCTGCCCTCAGGCTGCATGGTAACCATGGATACCCCCCTCTCCCACAATCTCCCTACATACCCCGAAAGGTAGGATTGATCTGGAATCTGGAAATGAAGCTGGTCTCACACTAGAAGCTTTGAAGCCTGGGGGTTTGGACGGTGGTGGTGGTGAGGGGGGGGGGGGTATCAGTGGACGCTAATGGGAAGAGGCCCAGCGGCAGCGGCGTCAAAATACGTTGACGGGACTTTCAACGGGAACTTTTCGGCTGGACAGACGTTAAGTGAAAAATGCTGTTCCAATCAGACAGCGCATCCCATGTTGATTCCAGCGGAACACCGAGGCGACAGATCTCTCCGATGTCCACGGGAAATTGGGGCAGCGACTCTCCCCTCAGGTTTTGTTCCTTATGTTTGGGGGGTGGCCAGGAGAGTCCACTGTTGAACTAGTTTCTCTGGAAGGGGACAGTTTGAGAGCATTACGAGAGCGAGAAAGGTGCCTCGAATTGACCCATGGTCACCTGCCCCGCACAGTGCGGCCATTTCCGGGGGGCAGGTGATCCGTATATGGACGCTCCAATACCCAGCCATTCGCGGACTAGGACGGCCCACATGAACGAGAGGAAGGCACCTCTCCACTTGGTGGAGTGGAACGGAAGTGGGGACGAGATGGTTTCATTTGCGGTGGGCGGTTGATGTCAAGTTTTATACATCGTACATGTATGTCACTGGTCAGTGTGTGTGACTTGTGAACAAATAAGGTTTTATCATAAGGTCACCACAATGACAATGCAAAATTGCCTTGATGGTATTATCATAGTTTAAGCACATTCAAACTATGATATGAAAGCAAAGTAGAACTAAACCATGCCTACCGGTATATACATGAATGTTTGATTCACAGACCTGCTAATTAACTTTACCTGAGTTGCCATGGTAACTGCAAGAATATCTACAGGTGTCTTGTGCAGCTTTCTTTCACCTAATTGGTTAATTAGTGCAGAAACCAGAATGTCTGCATACTTTTTTACTCGCAAAAAAACAGCACTCTATTTGAGATACTTGACTATTACTTGAAATTTAAATTAACCATAAGATACTTGAATAATATGTGAAATTGCTACAATCCACTGTCCTTACAATGGGATGAAATACAATATATACCCGCGATGCATGCAACAGTGCAATCAGAAGAATATTCACATTTCTGGCTGGAGAAAAATGCTCGCAGAATTCCGCAAGAGAACACAAATCATACCAGGTAAAACATCCATATCTTCCGCAAAATTTTTTTCACTTATTGCCTCCGATAGCAGGAATGGAACCCAAGTGGAACAGCAGTTCCGTTAAATTAGCAAATTTTCCTCACCCCACTGATTAAAGTTGTGAGTAGGCGGACATTTTTTTTTCATCTATGGGAGAGTACGCATTGAATCTTAAAGTTAGTTGAGCCAGAGGGCAGGGGGAAGGTGGGGGGGGGGGAGGTCGGGAAGAGTATAAATAAGGAATATGGAAGCAAAATACAAGAGAGCAAGGTGTGATAGGATAGAAAACAGGAACGCACACGAGAGCCAAGGGAGGGACAATTGAGGCGTTAATGCGCACTGGCAGCCCATTTGCAAGTTGTTCCACTTGTGTTCCGTGTTTAGGTCAGACCCCACGGAAGATGTTTCCATGTTCCTGTCCTCACGATAGCCGAGTTTTAGGTAGTCTCTCTTCGCAGCGGCATGAGGTAAAGTTCAAAACTTGAACTGGGTTGCCTCAGAAGAAATCCAACATCGATCTCACTCCCCAGACCCCTTTTTTCTCTCTCTCGTTTGGCTATCTCGTACCGCCCAAGTTGAAGTGGAGGGGGCCACTGCAAATGATTTTTAACGATTTCTCAAGTGTTGGCAAAAATTACTATCGGTTATATATTTTTTTCGGTGGTCTATCTATAATGCACCTTACCCTTAAAACCTGTTCTCCTACACTCTTCTCGACATTTTTCCCCTCACTTTAGAGAACTCGCTAAATGCTCATCATCATTACTTATGAAACATTTTTCTAAAATAGCTAGAACGTGGGCAAAATGCATCCTCCATACTGCAGGGAGGTATGCAATAATGACAAGATGCTAGTTTTAAATTGAGCAAGAGCTACATTATGTGTCCTACAAACTAATGTGGAAATGTATCAGTGTTTCTGAACACTCACATGCTCACAGAATTTGTTACATGAAGTGCATTGTATTTGTGAGGCATTATATAACTGCATGAACAAGTACACAACCATACAGGCCTATAGTGCAGACTCGAGGAATGCTATGGAACTTCTGTCTATAAATTGAAGAATTCTGACACTGACAAAATATATTACTCAAACCTTCATGCTGTGATAATTTCGTAACCACGGTAGGTCAGACAACAAATCAAGAAAATATCACACCAAAATGTGCAGGAAATCCCCGGGAAAAGTTTACAGACACATATTTGACAAGTGCTATAATTCCCCCAATAATTCAAACATGGGTCACCCATTGAGGTCATCGTCATCTCTGACCTTTTTACGCTCCACTCAACCCGGGGTCAAGTTTGACCTTCGACCTCAAAGCCATAATTGCAGTTATCAAGCCCTGCATGTGCACAGCATGAGGGGCAATTTGTTAAAGGTACCGGGTAGTTGGTGTTTATCGAACTTCAGATTTCAAACTAGATCTATCCGGTAAAAACGCATCGATTCATTTTGCTGGCAAATTACGGGCTTTCTACTTTATTTTGATGTTTCCATCCTTTTTGAGACAGGGAAACAATTTTTAATTCTCTGATGTGCGAGTGAATGAATTTGAACTTCAAACTGAGCATGATCCACACGGTGCTACTCAGGAACAATCATAATGCAAACATGTCTGCAAGATGACTCATGACCAATCATAATGCAATCAAGTATGACTCAAAATGACTCATAGTGATCATAATGCAAACAACGACAATAGCTCAAATACTGACCACCATATTTGACCAATCCATCTATATCACCAAACAAATTTTAGTAACGTTATTGCTAATCGGATAGGTACAAATAAAAGACCAACTAGTTGTAGTGCAGCAAATAGTAGCTGAATTGCAATCATTGAATTTCAGTGATAGATCTGGATGAATCATAATGCACCCAACCATCATGGATGACTCAATGTGACTGTCACAGGCCAGACATGTATGCAAAATAGAGAGGATGTGATTCAAATCAATAAAGGCCTCTCAAAAACTCAAGCTTTTTATAATGCTATGTCTGATCAATGCCAATAGATCAAAATTGATGAAACATGAAATCGCAATGAATTGGAAATCAGATTTCCAGGAATTAAGAGGTTTAGGAAAATCATAATGTCTCAATACTTGAGTGGAAACATCCAACCTTTTAAATCTTTTCCTACATTTAACCCCCTAATGCAAAAACACTGGTTAAACTGTCAACTCAGATGAAATATTCATCACAGACTCGTGGAATGAGACAGAAAGTGACAAAACTGAAACAACAAGAAATGACCACTGTCGGAAATTGGTCTCGAAATTCTGCAGCCTGTCATCACCAAATACGCCACCCCTTCCCCGACCCTCAGGGAAGAACAGCTGGGGTGGGGTATAATGTTACCATGGTAACCTCCAGTAATAACACAGATCATGATGTCTAGAACTTGTAGCGTCCAGGGTGAGGTCACTATTTAGGAAGAAGTGTAATTGGGGCGCTTGACAGTGGTGGTAATTTGGACACATTAAGAACATTAGAAGTCCATGTTATTTTTCTGTGTTTTAGGACTGTGTTACCCCTTTTGTAGTTCTCTTAATTTTACTGGCAATAATTTCATCTGACGTAATTTTTGAATTTTTTTGTCTTTGGTGTTCGACAACAGAATTGGATCCCTTGCAAAATGGAGCTATGAAATGTTGAGAGAAATTATTTTGTATTGAACATAATTCAACCTAACCACATTTTTATCATGTTCATTGACATGATTTAGGTTTTGAATTCAGCCACAGCACAAGTGTTTAGAAACTGCATGATGTTGCTACATATAATTCAAAATTGTATAATTATTTCTGACAAATAGTGTCATGCCCCGTAATTGGCACGTATCAACCTCAATTAACAATGAAATCCATAAAATTTTACACAAATTTCACACCCATGGCATCTTGTAATGATCTCCATCCAAAAACTACTCAGCGGAAAAAAAACCCAACCTAATGAACTCAACTCACACTTCCATAAATCACCATACCATAGAAATTTCATATAAAATGTAGAATCAAGGTCGATTCCAGACGACAAGAGGAAGCAAAGGCTCCGGCTGGGCTGTGATTGGTCGCCCTGGCAGGTGTCGACAGCGGTCCGCGTAGACTTCCTGGCTCCGACCTGTCAGATCTAGACGCCGCGTACAGGCACCTGAGGGACTTCATAGCGTCGGGATCGGTTTAGATCAGTCGCAGCCAATCACAGGTGAGAAGGAACGTATTGAATGTGGAAAGTGGTGGGATTCGCACGTCTGTATGTGTGTGTGAGAGTGTGGGAGCTTTTGGGGGAGAGAGGGGGAAAAAGATGCAAACTGAGGGTACTCCCTTGTAATTGGTACTGGAGGTGTAAGCCTAGAGATGATAAAATTTACATTTGTATTTTTCAATGGCCACATAAATTTCCAAGTTGGGGAAACTTGCTGTCTTAAATTTTACAAGAAAGGCGATAGCAAACAACAATAGAGCCACACATATGATGAAGCATCCATGTCGTACCGACCCTTTGAATTTAACTTTCAAATGGCACCGACAATGCTACAGTTTACAGCAACTTGAAAAGCACTAATGCAGACTGGCTTAAAGCGTTAAAACACTGGGATCTGGTAAACTTCTCGGTGGAAGACTTGTAGCAGCTCAGCTGACAATTAGACCGGCTGATTTACCAATGTAAACATGTTTGTTTTCTGCGAGTTTTCTCCTTAGCGGGGCCGAGAGCCGTGAAAAGGTGGCCGTGTATCAGTCTGGAACATTGCGCATTTGAGAAAAAAAAACCTCACGTAAGGACGTGAGAATATTTTTACGCTAGATAAATTCCTGTCGGTTAGGCAGGAGATTATTTCTCCCGCCAGAGGCAGCACTTGCGATCAAGGTGACCATGAATTGCCCCAAATTACATCAATGCTAAATACATTCACCAGATGGCGCAATACAGGAAGATCATCAGTCAAAAGAACACCACGCAAAATCGTTAGATTTGCAACTGTTTTCAACATACAAGTATCTATATATGTGATTCCTGGCGGTGGACAAATTTCACGGCTTGTTATTCACAGTTCCGGTGGGGGCGGGATCTAACACCGGCTTAGTTGCCAGATTCTACTGCCACTAGTAGTTCAAATCAACCCCCATCCCCTCACCTTCCCGGTCTACCACCAACTGAAACAAGTTTATATCAGCCGTGTACATAATGACCTGTCTTTGCAAAGCTAGCTTATCTAAAACAGAATGTTCAGTTTAAAAAATCTCGACGGCATCGTGTCACTTCGACTGTGTCAGATCGGAAGATTGGTATATATTCGCCATTTTCATCCTGTGCTTTTGTGTGTGTGTGTGTGGGGGGGGGGGGGTGAGGTTTGCAAGAACAGCCTTTCATTGGCTAAGCAGATAAACTACGTCATAACTTATGAATAATTAACCAGATGGTGTCCCCCCTCCCTCACCCGCCTCCCACATGTATCAATATCCAACATTCAATGCACATTCATCAATAAATATTTATTAGGGTCGCACCCACCCCTGGAAAAAGCCTGAAGAACCCATGAAGTTATATTTAACGGGAATCTAAACAGTCCTTCAAATATCGTAGGCTTTGACTAGTATGTCAGCATACGACCTCCCCCCTGCCCCCCCCCCCCCCCACCATCTCTGCCAGCACAGAGAATGGTTACATCACCCCTGTAGCCTATTAACTGTGGAGGTGAATGGGAGGGTTCGTTGTCAACAGAGCATCCATCCGTCTGTGTGTGCAGTATTCACGTGCATTTACAGTAATGTACAGACTTGCACAGGGCCGCGCATTGTCGAGGCAGGGAGTGCCATAAATCGTACATTTGAGAAGCAAATGATGTGTATATATTTAATTGATTCTGTACCTACACAAAATGGCATCTTTACAACAATGACAGAGACTACTAAGCATACCAGTATTATGGAACTATCTAGAATATAGACTGGTATTTTATACAAATATCAGTCAATTTACCCTTGAATATTGAATTTGGTGTTTGCAAAGAACACAAGTTATGTTTTATATTTTATATTAAATTTTGGACAAATGTTCATCAACCGTTATCATGGTAGTTAACAATTATTTTGGAGAGTGCAGTTAAGCCCCACAGAAACTTTTCTTGGTCAAATTGTCTTCAAACGCCCCTGGAAAAAAAACCCTGGCAAATTACACATAACACTCCTCAAAAAAAAATTGTGGGAAAGTATGCTTGTTAATTAATCAAGTTTCATATCATTTGTAGCACACTTATTACTTAAGACATCAATTGTGAGAGAGTAAGCATGTTAATTAGGTGTTACTTCATTTGTAGCACACTTATTACTTAAGACATCAATTGTGAGAGAGTATGCATGTTAATTAAGTGTTACTTTATTTGTAGCACACTTATTACTTAAGACATCGATTGTGGGAGAGTATGCATGTTAATCAAGTGTTACGTCATTTGGAGCACACTGATTACTTAAGATTTTGTTTCAGTATGACACGTTCAATGATCAAAATAATTGTTCAATGTAAACGTGCATGTCAAATTACTCAATTGTTGAATATTTTGGATCAGTTTATCCATAAAATATCAAATTTGTTGCTGTTTGCACGATAGTGAAGGATTGGCTCAAGTTAATGGTCTGCACCCAACTGACGAGTCCTGGACAGACTGTATGGGCCACTAACGTATAACGGGACGAAACACAGCCAATAATTTGGTATTGTAAATAAACAATACGTATGTGAAAATGAACATACAATAAAGTGTGAATTTATTGGCTGTGTATTGGGGATTTCCTCATCGAATACAATTGAATGGATTTGCTTGACTCAGAAACCCATAAGAGAGATGGGTTTCTGCTTGAATGTACAAGGGATATGAAAATGAAATGACCTCTTTTGATCAGATTGTAATACTAGTACTTACCATGCTGGATTTACTGGTCAGGTTTCTCTGAGCAGCAAGCACCTCATGTATGTTTGGGTGTGTGAAGTTGGAGGTAAGGGTGATTATACACACTGTCCCTTTCTCCACAGAAATATATTGTGTACTTGAAAGATATTGTTCATCCATCTCTCCCTCTGTCCGTTCAGATACATGTTCATGTATGTGAACACTGCTCTGTCATGATATTTGTTGCAGTTTTCTATCTTCAACTCGAATCAAAAGTTACTCAGGTATAATCTTTTTAGACACATTGATGTTCTACGAGTTTCTGCTAAGATACGCAGAGGGCCTACATATTAATGGATTATAAGGAAATGGAGACTGTGTTCCTTTTTACCACACGTTTTCCACTTTGTTCGATTTATTGAAAACTGTACATAACTATTGAGTCACCTACATGTAATCTTCTCTAGATATATATTCTAAAATATCGAATCAATTCAAATGTAACTGTCGGGCGAAGGTTAACACACGTACACGTATATGTACTTGTGAATCTCTATTGGTTTCTGCATACGATGTGCAGGGTTAAGGTGTTGAGGTCAGTATGGACAGCTCTACTCGATGTTGCTGAGTATCAGTCTCATTGATAACCAACGTTTTCCATTCACGAAGGAATGGAACCGTACACTAGTAATGAATGTTGTTCGGATATGTATTGTCCTCAACTTTTGGCGATCTTACACAGTTACATTAGTGTCTAGTCATCATGAAAGCGTTGAGTAATCCGTGAGTAAAAAGCTCATGTAATTGCGTCAGATTTCTGTTTCGACCCTGTCAAAAATTTATGTACCGCCAGCAAATGGAACAAGTATGACAGCATCAGCCGCTTCAGTATGGATCCAAGTCGACTCTTGTAGTGAAGTTGGAATATGATATAGTAATGAAAATTCTATGGTAAATTATCAAAGAACTACTACATTCAAATTTTTTCCTGTTGGGGAAACTAAAATTGAATTGTTTTACTGAAGTGAGTTTAGTTGTTTGTTTCTCTTATAATAATATAGAACATACTACTCCATGTGTTACCATTTTATGCATTCAGAGTAAATAAACTATACTATTAAGAGCAACTGAATTGTTCATAACTTTGACATGAAACAAACAGATCACGGTTGAGTATTACCAGTAACCAATCATTTCATTTTACGAGTATGTTGTCTAATAGTGCCTGTTGATAATATACGTTAACGGATCTACATGTTCACATCGTCAATCGTAGTAGTTTGACTGTACAGTGTACTGAAATGCCTGTTGAAAGTTCGCTGCAAGCTCCATCATCCTTGCACATTGTGCACAATTCACTTTGTAATATTTGTAACAGTTCGATGATACACATGTGTGACCCAATAAGACTAGTATACTGTCCAATATTTTGTGAGAACTGAAATAATTTGGTCAAACTCATGTTAAACTGGTGTGTTGTCTTTTATGGAACATAGGAGTAAACTGTAATATTAGGTTTCATCAGAAATACATAAAGAGTCTCTCTTACGTTTTTCTGGTTTCATTGATCGAACTTCATTCCATAATTTCTACCATTTACAATGTATAGGATTCACAACAAAATTGCACAGTATTACATTGTACATACACGTTATTTTGGTTCAATACTTTATTTTTTTGTCGTCCATCTTGATTGATTTCACATGCTAATTGTTTTTTGTCCCTCCTATCCACTTGTTACTTAGTTTGTATGTAAAACCTTTCATATATATATTCTCAATCTGATTCTGCGGGGACTCTTGGGATTCCAATGGATGTCCAAATATATAGCTGCATTATGAGAGGCACATGCAGTGCACAGTTTTATCATAATTCTGGCGAGTACACCACTATTTCCAAATTTAGTCGTTGGTACATGTACATGTACAAGCCAAGGCAAAATTATACACCATTATGTCTATATATACACCTCGTGTGCATCATTCAAATTAGTTTTTTTTTTTAGCTATTTAGTTCCAACGATATAAATTTATTGGCACTGAATATTAAACTTCAAAACGACTGAAATAAGTTCAACCACAAACCCATAAGAGCTTATGGGTTTCTGGTTCAACGCGTACTGTGTATTTGTACCAAATGGCCTTGTGTATTGGGTGTTGTCTCTGGTCAGAGCCTATAAACTTTTTGACCCAGCATGATAATGGATCTGTCATGGTAAATGAGGGAAGCTCGGTTGGCGTCACGGTAACGACTCCATTTCGCATACCATGAACATCATCTGAAAACCTTTCTCCACTGGATCAATTCTCCAGGTTCCTTGCGTGTCTGAAAACTGAATGGGCTGTTGTCTTGTCTTCCCGGCGTTGGCTCTGTCGCGAAATTTCTCTTACGGGAATCCGAGAGAGAACTGCAGACCTTGAAGTTGGCCAGAAAACATACAATGCACACGCCACTAGCCGGCTTCTCGTCGGCCAAATCACGGCCAAATCACGTGCATCCTACAAATGTACAAACATACATTATATTCATCTGCAACAACAGAAAAACATGAGAGATCTCTCCTATGTATTTTTGGCTGCAGTGATACATGCACGGATGGATGGACGGACGGACGAGCGGCGTCCCCTCTGGTCTTCTCTCCCTTTTACTTACCGCCCCCTCGTCAGTACACAGAATCAAACGCACGCTTATAACCAGCTATTCTGCTACCCGCCCACACATTCCCCCCCCCCCCCCCTCCTCCACCCCCATCAACTCCACCCCCACCATCGACTCGCACAGTCACTAAACCATTGCAGCCCATTCAGCCATGGATTGTTCACGTACACACATTTCGGCAAAAGTCTGAGATGATCCAGGGAGGTAGCGCGTCGTGGTTGAATTTCCAGCAAAAGCGCCATCAGTTTATCATAACCCTTCTTAACTTTCACACTCACAACTTTCTCTTTTTTGCCTCACTGTTGCTCGTCAGGAAAAGCATCACCACAGCGTTTTGTCACTTATCCATGTCAGGGGGAAAAAATAGTGTACTAGTAAACGCTGATCATTTCTAAATTGATTCGATCATGTCTATGAAAGTTAAATCGATGAGAGTGTGTGTGTGTAAGCTATACACTTGTACTAGTCTTATCTCACACAGAAACTTAATGGTAGGTTATAAACTGGATAATCATATATATACACATGATACAATTGTAACTTAGTGGTTAGGTAATCAAATTCTATAATGAAAAACAGCAGTGGGTGTATTCTGGGAGTTGATTAGTGTTGATTTGACATGTAATATTACCAAAGAAAATTATTACATCATGTAGATCTACACGTTAACATCAAATCATCAAACTGCGTTCAATATTTCCAAAACACGATTTACACCTGCATTCCATCACTATCATGACTGCTGCATTGTTGTACCTTTTATGCAAATACACACTAAGAATTGAGTGAAAATAGTTGCATGCATACTTTTGACAAACGGTATATATCAGTATATGTGTCCATGCCCGATGTCAGGATGTCACGTGTTGATTCTCACAGTCCGCATTTTACGACATAGCGCGTCGTTTTGTTGAGATAAACCTATAGTACATGATAGTATCCTACAGTATACCCGATTCTATTGAACAGATTTCTTCAGAGTGCCTGAGAATAATTCATTTGATCAAGATGCCAACTTTCCCCCTGTTTCCAGGCCGGCACATGTTGGCAAATTTTATGTAGAATCTTCTTACCTGAACTAGTGACAAAATGTTCGAGTTAGGATTTTTCTGACGGGCATCAATGTGGAAATGAAAAAAAAAATAGCCTTACGCGAACTTGCTGGGGGTTGACTCTAGATAAATCCCAAGCAAGTTTGTACGACTTCTCGTGAAATCGGGAGGTTGCTGCCATAAATCAGGTCTGGCCCCACATTTAGTGAGCTGATCATAATGCCATTGTCAAATAAGCCATTGTCACCCATACAAACCCCACGGCTTTACGTGCGATAATTGCCACGCACATGTTTGAACCTGATTGACCTGCCACCTGGCGAATATCCACTGAATTACACAGTCAATTATACCAAGACGGGCATCATGTTCGGCGCCCCTACGACATGACATATAACCCTACGACACAAGCAAATGCACTTAGTCGTCTTCATCGTGTTTCAATCTATCCACAAACGAAACTTGGAAGATCTTGATGTACTGGAACAGTTTGAAATGCTGCTGTGAACATCACCGAAAACTCATCAAAGTACCAAGAATTGACGTAGCAGCGTGAGGATTTTCTCAATGGACAAAAAACTTGATGCTAATCCGACAGATATATATCTAGCGTAAAAATATTCCCACGTCCTTACGTGAGTTTTTTTTTACTCAAATTCGCAATGTACCAGACTGTGTATTGGAAATAATTACAAACACACTACAGGTGTCTGCACCGGCGGATGACCGGTTTCCTGATTAAAGGCGCTAGGCACGAATATATGTGAATTGGTTTGCACCGATCGAGGTAGTGAAATCTGTCTGCATTTTCAGAATATTTTAGGCTTGTTTACCTGGGTCTGCCTGCAATCGAAGCCAGGGTCATAAGAGTTGTCAGACCGGTTTCAAAAATTATATTTTGGTAAATCGAAAATTATATTTTTGGAATTTGGTAAATACTAATTGACAGATGATTACAAATATATACGCAGAACCTAATCTGGACATACAAGGTTCTTTTCTTTGTAGTCTATTCATGTACCAAACACACACTAGTATTTCCATAATTCACCATGTTCATAGACTTGCTAAATGCTGTTACAAATAGTAGTCCATGTTTTCCCCTACATGGACACCCCCAGACACATGTATTCTACCAGACTTTCACACATCTGACATTCTGGCGCAGATGAAACACCCTTCAAATGACAGCTTGACAGCGGTCAAAGATCTATGTCCCCACTCCGGCCTATTTGCATGCTTTGCACCTAGGTTTGCAACTAGGAAGTTGTGCAGTGCCTAACAGAGGCTGGTCACAAATTGTCACCCTATGGAAATTACTGTATGAAGCTATATTTTCTCCGATTTTTTTTCCATTTATAACAAATAGGCATATTTATGGTCTGACAAAGTCCTTCACAAGCTTCCGAGGAAAAGAGATTTCCTAATGGGTGGAATGCAGGTTCAGAAACCAAAAATTACACTGTCCCAAAGTGTAAAGACTCCCGTTAAAAATTCCCCTGGGGTTTGGACACCAAGGAGCAAACAGCTTTTCACAGGTTCAGTTTTTTTCCGCTGGACAATCCGTACATCACCGTAGGGTTGCGACAACAGTGACACCACGGATATGACTCGACGAAGGACACTATACGTCTACCAGGAGACTTGCCTCTGATTCGTGCAAAGTCTGCCCTCACTCCTTCCCCAGTACAAGAAAACTAGCCACCTTTACCGGACCTGCACTTAATTAAACCCAAATAAGCTCTCACCCTTGCTAATCAGTCCATCTTGATGACTAACAACAGAACTTTACTATGACCGAGTCTTGATCTCGAGCAACTAGGCGTGCAATATTTTGGGTAGGGGCGGAGGAAGAGTCAGAGGGAAGCAGTGTCACCAAATTGCTGACTTCAGTCGTGCAACCTCTTGGTCATGGACACCTTCGACCACCACTAAAGAAAACGGTGCGAGAAGATGCCTCAGCCCCGTTTTTCTGCGCAAGCATAGAATAAATCCTGACGCCCGTATTTGCTCGGTTAATCAACGACCTCGCGTCTTTTTCTCGCTGGGCAATCAACCTGAATTAGGTGCGACTAGTACATTTCATCGGGCCGGTGTCTTTTGTCCCGAGCGGGGTCTAAGATCCTTCTGTAATTCTGGCAGTCCCCGACTAAATGTCAGAACCTCTTGGGACCCGGTTGAAGGCATGGTATTACAGCCCTGTTTGAGTCGAGATTGGACAGGGCTGTGATTTTGTGGGTAGGGTATCCCCTAGGCGAGTGTAAGGGATCTTTTCTCCTTTGTTATTTAGGGGACAGTATGAACTGGGAAAGTGTGTGGGGAAAAGGTGGAGTTTCAGGGCATAACCTGGAACCGATTTTATTGCGTAACCTGGATGTTTTGCACGTGGCGTTAAGTGTTGGCAAGGGTTGGGACCCAGATCCAAAGACTGTGTGACATTTGGCGTATGACAATTATTCTTGCTGAGGAAACATAGCTTTGAATTTTATTTTACTGGTACAAACTTTCCAAAGTTGGAAATCCAGGGTGTATCATGATGCACATAGTGTGTTGATTTAAACCATGATGAGTGAACAAGCTGAACTTCCTTAAGAACAATCAAACTCATAAACTTTTTACATTGAACATTCGATCCAGCAACCTTCCCCCCCCCCCCCCCCCATCAACCGAACCAACCCAAACCAACTAAATCCCACAAATTGTCTCAGAAAATCCAATCTGTTGACCTCGGAGCTGACATTACATCTACCGGAGCTTGTTAATAACTATGTCCACATGAGCTAACTCACCCCTCAAACAGAACCCGCCGCTTAATTTGTCAAAAGTCGCCGGGGGACAACCTCCGTAATGGCTAGGGAGGTGTCGCGATTTGCGGTGGTCTCCCCGCGGAACTTTCTGACTTTCAACGGCGAGTTCTTTCCGTTCCATTCCTTCGGAAGTTCATTGGGAACAAAGGTGATAAAACGGGGGTGAAAAAGGGGTCTGGGTTGTGGGTGATAGTTGGCTTTTCCTTTTTTTTTGAGGAGAGATTGTAATGTGGGGGGGGGGGGGGGGGGAGGAGGGGAGGGGGTAAGGGAAATGGGCTGGGGTTAGGTTTGGGTGAGATTTCCTGTGGGGTGAGGGGTCGTTGCAAAGGTGAGAGCCTGGACACATTTCACTTCGGTGGAGTCCCGAGAAAGCGCCAAAGGTTGTCCGTTAGGTGACGATTGTGTCCGCAGTTCTTCTGGCTGTTTTCAATGTGAATACCTTGAACGCCAATTACAGAAATTTAATTGGAAACTTCTGATTTGTTTTCCTCCTATTTCAAGTTCTAGCTATTTGTTTTACTACACTTGTTCAGCACGAGATTTTTGTGTGGATCTCACATAATTACGAGCACAGAATAACCCTTGGACCTCTGTCTGTTATGACCCATTGTTAGCTAGTTAGGGAGCAATAACACAATGATATTGCACCCCCAGTTATCCCATTTAGCCAGAGGCATTGCATAACGAGAGGTGATCAGGATTAAAGGCTGGTGGTAGACATGACTTGGTACATGATTTCCCTGGTAATCATGGAAAATATACATGGTAACCAACATGTTGTTCTGCATTTACATACGTGTAGCTGAATATCTGAATGTACAAAGATATCACCATAAAAAGATATCACTAACCTATATTATGCAGCACATCTATAAAATCTAAACACAGAAATCATATTATATAATTTCTATTGATTAGCACGCTTTAATACTTCTATCAATGTTTATGTAACTGGTTGAGTTTCTACATTAATTCTTAATTTCTGTCTGAAAGTCACAGTAATACAAAGTTCACAACAAAGGAATCATTTCTGTGTCAATACAGTCAATAGCGTTACATTTTTGCAAGTAAGTTGCATGACGTGTCGGTGACAAGCTATTGCATGACAGCTCAGAACCATCATGCATCCGCCGAGAGCATGGCTGGCAAAAAACTGTGTGGGGCAGAGTCAATTCAATAACCGTGAAAAAAAAACAATCCACAAAACACACGCAAAGCACGTCTTTCAAGAAATGCATGCATTTGGAATTTTGACGTGCGGAATTCACCTGCTTCATTGTAAGGAAGTCTTTCTTTGTGGTTTTTTTTTCATCATTCTTCGCTCAGTTCGTAAAAGCTATCACAAAAGCAACGCACAATTGCTTGATTGGTAAATAAACAGTATAATTTCAAAGTGAATGAATCCATCTGGAAGTATAGCAAAGATCCAATTATTTTCACTCCAGGGCAATGAAACATCACGCACTCATAGAATATTGACCACAGAATGTGGACAATGAAGGTGACAGTGGCTCCCCTAGTGGCTGAAACTCGTAGCACTCAACTGACGCATTTTGCCAGGATTTTCTGGCAGAGGCTTTTGTTTTTTTCTTCCACGAAGTAAGTTGCCAGGGAACCAATAAGACATTACTGCTGTTGAACGTTGAAACAGTTATTACGTGAGGGAACTGATATGATATGCACGAAAGGCAGGTATGTTGTACATGCAATGGATTTGGATGCTGAAAAATGAAAATGGTAGCAATCATAATGTGCCAAATAAAGCTAAAGCACTAATTTACCAGTTCGATGGAGATCTCTGGATGAAAAGATGAGTTAGTACTGGCATTGTATTCATTTTTAGACACAATAACATGATATCTTGATCATGTAAGATAATCTTGTTTTTGTTTTCTTTACAAGTTGCTCTTTGAGTAACCATGGCAACTATGCAACCAGCACATGACAAACCATACTGTGACCTCCCTGCAACCTCCCCCCAGCTATTGCCACCACATGATCCGAAAGCCCAAGATCCAGGATGAATTGACATTTTATAGCTACCCCTAGGGACCCCACCCCACAAATACACACACAGACAATGCTTCAAGCTGACCTCACTCTCTTCCACCAAAACCTCCCCCCCCCCCCCCCTCTCAAAGGTCCATTCTCCTGGTTCCCCCTTGCAATCAGATTCAACCCTTTCCCCTTTGCATTGAGTAACATCTCAGATAATGTATCTGATTTTATGTGGTGACAACCGCGGTGGCAGGAAATTCGCTCACTTTATGACACCTTCACAAATCCCACCAATACCGGTCCCCCCCCCCCCAACCCCACCCCACCCCACCCATAACCTTTTACAAAACCCCCAAGACCCTAGAGATGCATTCAAAATGCCTGGGCCACAATGACACCTCCCGAAAAAAAAACCCCAAAAAACGCTAACGGTCTCAATTTCCAGTGGCGTATTTCGGCCGGACAAAACGCCTTTATGGTCCATCTAATCCACATTTATGCCCTCACAGGCCAAAGTATGAACCGGAAGGCCTCCTACGGAACCCGGCGACATTAAATCTGGATTATGGGGCACCATCGATGACATATGTAGCGGTTTAAATCGCGACATCGTCCCATGTGCAATAAGGTTTTTAGGTGGCATGTGGAGGTATGGACTTTGGTGAAAAGTGTGTGGGATGTCTCTTTCGGATGCGGGTAACAGGAAGGTTGTTGGCATATTGAGTCTGACATCAGTTTGGAAGTATCTTTTAACAATCACACTACTGGGGTACCCCGTATAAAGTGTGTTTTGCTTCGATCTGCAGTGCTTCCATCCCAAAGTGAACACCATTGGAGCACCTATTGAATGAAGTGCACGGTTTGATTCACAATCATGTTCTTTGTACAACTACTTGGGATGCATTGCTTCATACACTTGGAAACACAGCAAAGACTTTCTGATACATGTATAATGCAACTGAACTGCATTTGAAGTGTAATACTTTCCAACATGTTCAAGACTTGGTATAGTATACCACACATTGAGATTTGTGCATATAAGTACATGAAAGTTTGTAGTGTTTGGTGTGGGTACATATGTATTGTAGATTGGATCTTGCAAAACAAAACTGTACTTACCCCCTGTGTGTCATGAAAGTGAACGGTGCGGCAACGTCAAAGGAGAGAATAGTGATAAACGTTAAATATCACATAAAAGGAACCATCAACATCATCAGCAAAATTGTACAACACAAATAAATCATTTCTCAAAGTCATACATGTAATTTAAAACACAGAATGATATGTTTATCATGACAATTACTGCATACATACTAGTAATTCATCAATACGTTTGCACTACAATATTATCCTGCGGACTACTTACATGCTGTAGGTATGAAAGGAATCAAACATGAGAGTCGGTTGATCACAGGGTAAGAGATGTTATCGACATTGTCATTAGTTCGTTGGTGGATTGGTGATCAGTTGGTTCGAAGGGGGCAGCAAAAATGCAACAAAAGAAGAACAAAAACATTTCCATGAGTTTTACAACAAATACATTCATAAACACTATTCAGTACATAATATAGTAATCCAACAGATACAACAGATACATTCTTAAATCACAAACACTAATTAGATAGGCATAAATTGATGATGCAAGGGCCCCTCTATATGAAAATCATGTAGATTCCTGTTTTACCATTATAAAATTTACTCCTATTCAAAATTTGTTTAGATACTTGGAAATTATGATAATGGCATTATATTTAGTATCATACTTTGCGTAAATGTTTGTTTTCCTGCATATCTTTCCGCACTAACTATCATACACATAGAGCATGGCTATAAACCAAGCCATCCACAACACTATCAGGTATTTTACTGGGCCACTGGCTGATGGAGGCTCCACCCAGTGGTGGAAAACGGAAACGGTCATTAGCCTCAATTATTGGCGGTTTTTTTTCTGTGGATGCTTGGTGAATGTGGCTGAATAGAATTGATATTGACTATGTCTTTGCCTGATTTTCTGGAGTTTTGCTTCCAGTGACTAGATTTCATAAGGGATACGGCAATTCATACACAATTTCACGTAAGTATTTCTTCAATGTTATCATTCAATTGAATGTCTTGAATATTTGGTGACAATGTCGTTATGATCGTCATTTCTTGTACTGATCATAATGTTTGAATGTAATAATTCTTTACGTGCTTTTCTTTCGACTTGCATATTGTGCTCGAATAAAGCTCATGATTTTCTGAGTACCTTGAAATGTCAAAGAAAAATTCTAACTTAACAGAGCCTGATGGCTTGAAGAAGCATTCTTTGAAGTTCTTTCATAAAGCACTTATAACAGGTGACAAGATTGTAAATGCCTTATGACGAGTGATGTTAAGTAGGGCTTATACAAGGTGTATTTACCGTAGAAAGTCGTGTTTGGAAAAACACGTCATGTTGTGTATGGAACAGCGCGTGAGTGATAATTCCATAATAGCATGCTGTCGCAAGCCTGCCTTACACTAAAAAGATTAATCAGCCTTCAACGAAACAGTGGCGGAGTACGAAATTAAGTGCGGGGAAACATCTTTGGCGCTAGTTTCGCCGTGGAAGTACATAATCGCACCATTTACGATACGTTGTTAATGTCGAGAGCACAATGGCGGGGACATGACGGCCAATGTAGGTTGGCGTGTTTCAACGGGGACTTTTCCCGCGGAAGTCTCGTGTCCTGCGTGGACTTTTATTTTAGCGAATTACGGAAAATCTCACACAGTAGTCGCTGTCAAACATCGCTTTATCAGTGGCGGAATTAGCGGGCGAGGCAGTGCGACTGCCTTTTTTGTCGGTGCTCGACAACTTGTAAAAGCTTGTCAGTGGCTGCCACCGATGCGAACGTTACAGGTGCCCCATCTTAGTCCATGGACAACTTAACGACAAAACGACTTCCTTGCCCGTCTCTCTACGCTGAATGCTATCTCGTCTAGGACAGGACCTGGTCTATGCTGGAGTAATCTCGATTGGAAAAATTCACCGACACACACAGCTCTCACATTGAAAGACAAAATCTCAATGGTGACACTTGCTTAACTTTCCAGGGGCAACGCTTTGCGTCTCGATGGGGGGAAAAACCCTTGACACTATAATGAGGCTTTGCAAGGGCATCAACGGGCAGAAGTCCGCTAGTACCCCATGCCTAATGGAGGGGCTTACAGTTAAATTGGTACGAATCATTACCCCGCCAGCCAGCACTGGGCCTCTACCACTACTGACTGAGTGGCTCTAGATAAACACAGTGGATTAGCGTAATCAGTGAAGCGCTGCCACGGCTTGAATCTAGATCTAAGCAGCGTGTGACCTGACGCACGGACGAACAGACGGACAGATGAGGACACACACAGACACCAAAACAGGGAAAAACCACAAAATCATTGGGGGAGACAAAAGACGTGGATGGGCAGGAATCGTTGGCCATTTCGTTTCGCTGCCATCACCTGTGGTGTCATTCGCCACAACACACTCCCTCACAGAAGCAATGAACCAGTAACCTGCATACTTTTTACCGTTGCTTTTGTCTCTTTTTTGTCGCTAACAATGTCAGTCCCCAAGCTAGTCATTTCCCATGCCACAAGGGTGGAAGACAATAAAAATCTCGACTGGTGACCAGTTTTATTGCTAGATGTAATCACTGCGAATTTTGCCAGACATCATGGCCTACCGACATTACCAGTGTGGTACCAAACTTGACACCCGACATAAGACAAAGAGATTTCTTATCACCACTCGCCTTGACCAATCACATCTCCAAACTTTCCAAAACTGATAAAAAAGTCAACGAGATCATTCCATCGCTTGCCCATACAAACATCATGAGAGCCGTCGTAGAATACTCATCCATTACGCTGAAAAGGACAAACCAACAAGACGAAACATCGCCATTTTCCCTCGAGCGAAAACTCCATTGAGCACCCGCAGACCGAGACAGAAACACAAAGACGGTCCGACGTTGACAACCGGACCCAATCAAATTTGCGGCCAAGTGTTTTCCCTCCGAAATCACTCCCAAAGCTGTCATTGGGAAGGCCATTTTGCTTCTGTTTGTAGCGACATCTTCGCCCGCTGGATGCTGATTGGATGCTACATCTTGCATCACACCGTTCCAATTAACGTTAGGGTTTACTGAGCAGTGTCAGCTCATAAACTTGAGAGGACTTCCATGTCCAGCCGAGACATTACTTATCAGGAAAGATGGAGTGACTAGAGCTCTTCTCTTTGGGAAACAATAGTGGACAGAGTCAATGTTTTATTTCTACGAGCACTCCTTCCATTTGTCTCGATGTTTTCAAGTTGAGAATTTTCATTTCACAAAACATTAGGACAATTTAGCAATGCATTTAGTAACATTGTGGGGGACAGGACTATTCCAGTAAAATGATGAAAATGCACTGCAATGAGATTTCTTTGAGTGCTCGCTAGCCAAAGACACAAAAATAATCTGAAAACTTTGCCTATTGACCCAATACTACTAGCTATAGACGTGGCATGCGAGGGAATTTATGATGAATACTTCTGGGA
Source organism: Terebella lapidaria (assembly GCA_949152475.1). Taxonomy (NCBI): domain Eukaryota; kingdom Metazoa; phylum Annelida; class Polychaeta; order Terebellida; family Terebellidae; genus Terebella; species Terebella lapidaria. Next base: position 32,082,892 of record OX424564.1, on the reverse strand, counting down.
ATCAAAGCCACCTGAACGAGGTGACACATTACAAGAAGACACGCGGCAAGCTATGAACCATTCTCCTCCCAACTCTTCCGGCCGAGTTCAAGACGCCTCTACGATCGTTTGCGTCCATAGGACATCGCGTAGAGGATTGTCCGCTATTTATATGATTTAATGGACACATCAGACATAAGCGCAACAATCTGCAAAGCAGCCATTGTCAGTGTTTCAAAGTCTAAAGCGCATGACAAGCCTTCATTTGCCACCGTGATGCTGCTGATATGGCGCAAGCAAGCGAATCCATAATTCTGACAAATCTGTGTTTACATTTCCGGTAAAAAGAGAAAAGGATTGCTCGCAATGTCTTAGACGTCTTTTGAGCGCCTCCGATAAAAACAAGGTACCGCCAGCAACAATCAAACAGCGGCGAAGTCCTTTGTCTTTTGAGGAGATCTATCCACTGAAATGGCTTTGGCATTTGTTCCATGGAATGGGATCGCATGTTTGGCCACTATATGGCGTAAGTCCGGCCACGCCACTGGGCTCGACTGTTTCCAGTTCCGCTTCATTTGTCATCGATGTGGATCAAGTTAGCTAGAGTTCTTCTTAGACATGAAACCCGGAAGCGATCGTGTCAATTCTTCTGCCTACGTGATCGCCTAAGGAAGGGTGCGTGGCTTCTCCACCGAGTACGCTTTTGATTTAAGGATGACGGTTTCGTGTAAAAAGATGATTCCCTTTGTAAAGCCCGCGATGCACTTTTGAAGTTGATAGATGGCAATATTTGTAAAGATGCTAACTCTAATGTCCCTGTAGACACAAAAGCTATGTGGCCCAGCGGAAGACGTTAGGCTACATAGATGGACTCTGATGTATCGGAGGTAGTCACTACAGGTTGAGTAGCAGGGGGCCATCAGCGTGTCGCTAGGTAATTAGTTATACTCTAATTACTTATTTTGGTTACTTGTTGGTCCATCGCGCATTAATATCATCCTTTCACGAGTAGGCAGGTAGTGTCCTGCAATGCACGGAACAGTGACTTCCATAGTTGAATCAGCCCCCGCCCCCCTCGACAACCCTTGTTGCCATTACACCTGAAAGTGCTCTGAGAAACTTCAGACTAACCTTGCGGTGGGCATGGGAATCATCTTGCTATATGGCACTGGAATATTGACTTTTATTGAGCTAGGGACAAAACTTGATCGGAGTTGACATTCTGGTGTAATTACGGTAATCGAGTGGTACCGATTCATCGCGATCGTGGCCACTCAATCACCCCAAGGAAGTCAGGCATAAAACCCTGCCCGGCCGAGTCAAAACTTGACATTCTAAAACACTCTCCATCACATAATATCCCTTGTCAAATCGCACTGTAACTATGTCCGTGTTCGATGAAAGGACGCAGTTGTTAACATTGATTGTGACACTAGTTCGCCGACAATGGCCGGCTTGGAGAACCACCGTTCCTATCTGATTCTGCGTTGGGACGGGGACCATTATCCAAGCTAATGGAAAATGTAAATGTTCTTAACTTGTATAGAAAACATTTTGTATTCGGGGCCAGTCGAGTGAAAGGGATACAATCTGTGCCACGCTGGTTGCCTGATGGATGGCGCTACGTAGAGTCGACAACTTCCATGAACTCGGCTGGGTTTAGACTTCCCACAGGAAGTCAGACGAGAGGGAGGCGGACAAGTCAATCCCATTGCAGTGACGCTCTCGATGCAATCAAGCGTGAAGTCTGGCGAGTTTCCTCCTGTCGCCCACCCCACAATTAGACTATCATGGTCACCGCTCATGTAGAAGACATGATAGGACGATTCCCATGGCATATCCCAGAATGCCGAGCGATGTCCAACGACGCCACGATGCACAGCTTCTGGTGATTTTTGTCGTCCGTCACTCAACCGTGACCTAATTTGGAAAAATGAGGTCACGACGGGTAGACGGAATGTTCCCAACGAGACGCCTGGTACGATCGTTTCATGCCTGTCAGCTTCCATGTGTCTTAGAGGGCTATCTTTCTCGCCCTAAACCGCCCTTAAACACACTTCTTTAGACGTTATTGGCATCTTGTAATACAACCATGACATTCGTTTTGTCGGCGTCGCGAACACGCTTCAATGGACACTCCCTGTAATCCATGTGTGAATTTAATAAACTTGATGCTGGTGTTTGACGTGAACTTCACGAGGGACGCCTTCCGACGACTCTGATGTAATTAGGTTATTGCTCGGGGGAATGGCCGTTCCATTTAGACACGATGGCCAATAACGCTACGTTCGTTCGTTCCTTCTTGAGTCCGAGAAACATCTTAGGCACTTTCCCTCGAGAACGAGGTCCACTTTAGAATGCTTCCTTGGGTACGGGGCAAGCTTATGGGTCAGTGCCTACAACGGATGGCGTCACCGCAATCGCGGATAGACGCTCGACAGATTGAACATGCGGGTAAAACAAGCTGGTTATACACGGAATAGAGGTCAAAAGTTGTTGGAAGGATTCCATTTTTTCCGCCTGGTTGGATTCCAGCCCGTTGCAGAACTTGTAAAGAAGTGCATCAGATGCCTGAATGGGCTCTTTGCATCGAAAATATGAAAATGGGAGAAGATTATTTTCCATTGCGGCAGAATCTCCAAGAGACACCAGGGATGATTTGAGTGCCTTGTGGAGGATTGCAAACCATGGATAGTGGATCCAAGGTCAAGATTTTATTGCCCAATGGACAACAAATGAAGACATTCATCCTGGGATCTGAAGTCAATGATTTCAAGTCATCCAGTCGAGAATGATTTTAGTGTTGTAAGGGGTACCTCTATTTTCAACAATGAGACACCATCCCATATCACAATAACATGATGACAAGTTGACATTTTTGGTATTCATTCGATAGAGGTCATCATAATTGCACCAGAACGACACAATGACAGTAATATCTTTTTCTCCGATTATCAATCTGTTTAATGTTAACTACCACAACAAAATGTAGAACGACAACAAAATACAGGATGTATACCGGTAGTAGAAACAGATTACCACGTTTCATTCTGGCAGAAAAAAACCCCCAGATTTATCAATATACTTTTGTCGCAATCCAACTCAAAAGCGATCGCGATAAGTTATAAATTGAAACAATCAATGGTCCCCACACTGGAGACATTACGTCTCCGTGGAAACTGGCGGGGTGCCGCCCCGAGCAGGGCCGTTATGCCGTCGTGACAACTGGTTACCGTCAAAGCGCAATTCTCGGTTAATTCTCCCATGGCCACCGCTCAGGGAAAGACAGAGGTAGTGCTTATGTCAAGTCGGAGAATAGAGACGCCTAGTAGCTTTGCTCTGTAGACGCACTAAGTTTATAAAGCCACCCTCCCAGTTGAAAATTTGGACTTGAAATGACATGCTTGGTTCATGCACTATTTCATTTTTTTTCCCATCAGTAAATCACACATTTCCATTTATTTATCAAGTAAAATTTCCATTTATTCAAGTGAAATTTAAAAGTAATGAGGCAATTTTTCTCTCTCTCACTGAGCATTTTAAGTTACTTTGACAAGAAAGGTGACAACCTATTTGACATTTCGAACGATGTATGACAACATCGAGATAGGGCATGTCTGTTAATTGTATGTGAATTTAGCTATACATCGCTTCCCATGTACAGTCTGGAACATTGCGCATTTGAGAAAAAAAAACCTCACGTAAGGACGTGAGAATATTTTTACGCTAGATAAATTCCTGTCGGTTAGGCAGGAGATTATTTCTCCCGCCAGAGGCAGCACTTGCGATCAAGGTGACCATGAATTGCCCCAAATTACATCAATGCTAAATACATTCACCAGATGGCGCAATACAGGAAGATCATCAGTCAAAAGAACACCACGCAAAATCGTTAGATTTGCAACTGTTTTCAACATACAAGTATCTATATATGTGATTCCTGGCGGTGGACAAATTTCACGGCTTGTTATTCACAGTTCCGGTGGGGGCGGGATCTAACACCGGCTTAGTTGCCAGATTCTACTGCCACTAGTAGTTCAAATCAACCCCCATCCCCTCACCTTCCCGGTCTACCACCAACTGAAACAAGTTTATATCAGCCGTGTACATAATGACCTGTCTTTGCAAAGCTAGCTTATCTAAAACAGAATGTTCAGTTTAAAAAATCTCGACGGCATCGTGTCACTTCGACTGTGTCAGATCGGAAGATTGGTATATATTCGCCATTTTCATCCTGTGCTTTTGTGTGTGTGTGTGTGGGGGGGGGGGGTGAGGTTTGCAAGAACAGCCTTTCATTGGCTAAGCAGATAAACTACGTCATAACTTATGAATAATTAACCAGATGGTGTCCCCCCTCCCTCACCCGCCTCCCACATGTATCAATATCCAACATTCAATGCACATTCATCAATAAATATTTATTAGGGTCGCACCCACCCCTGGAAAAAGCCTGAAGAACCCATGAAGTTATATTTAACGGGAATCTAAACAGTCCTTCAAATATCGTAGGCTTTGACTAGTATGTCAGCATACGACCTCCCCCCTGCCCCCCCCCCCCCCCCCCACCATCTCTGCCAGCACAGAGAATGGTTACATCACCCCTGTAGCCTATTAACTGTGGAGGTGAATGGGAGGGTTCGTTGTCAACAGAGCATCCATCCGTCTGTGTGTGCAGTATTCACGTGCATTTACAGTAATGTACAGACTTGCACAGGGCCGCGCATTGTCGAGGCAGGGAGTGCCATAAATCGTACATTTGAGAAGCAAATGATGTGTATATATTTAATTGATTCTGTACCTACACAAAATGGCATCTTTACAACAATGACAGAGACTACTAAGCATACCAGTATTATGGAACTATCTAGAATATAGACTGGTATTTTATACAAATATCAGTCAATTTACCCTTGAATATTGAATTTGGTGTTTGCAAAGAACACAAGTTATGTTTTATATTTTATATTAAATTTTGGACAAATGTTCATCAACCGTTATCATGGTAGTTAACAATTATTTTGGAGAGTGCAGTTAAGCCCCACAGAAACTTTTCTTGGTCAAATTGTCTTCAAACGCCCCTGGAAAAAAAACCCTGGCAAATTACACATAACACTCCTCAAAAAAAAATTGTGGGAAAGTATGCTTGTTAATTAATCAAGTTTCATATCATTTGTAGCACACTTATTACTTAAGACATCAATTGTGAGAGAGTAAGCATGTTAATTAGGTGTTACTTCATTTGTAGCACACTTATTACTTAAGACATCAATTGTGAGAGAGTATGCATGTTAATTAAGTGTTACTTTATTTGTAGCACACTTATTACTTAAGACATCGATTGTGGGAGAGTATGCATGTTAATCAAGTGTTACGTCATTTGGAGCACACTGATTACTTAAGATTTTGTTTCAGTATGACACGTTCAATGATCAAAATAATTGTTCAATGTAAACGTGCATGTCAAATTACTCAATTGTTGAATATTTTGGATCAGTTTATCCATAAAATATCAAATTTGTTGCTGTTTGCACGATAGTGAAGGATTGGCTCAAGTTAATGGTCTGCACCCAACTGACGAGTCCTGGACAGACTGTATGGGCCACTAACGTATAACGGGACGAAACACAGCCAATAATTTGGTATTGTAAATAAACAATACGTATGTGAAAATGAACATACAATAAAGTGTGAATTTATTGGCTGTGTATTGGGGATTTCCTCATCGAATACAATTGAATGGATTTGCTTGACTCAGAAACCCATAAGAGAGATGGGTTTCTGCTTGAATGTACAAGGGATATGAAAATGAAATGACCTCTTTTGATCAGATTGTAATACTAGTACTTACCATGCTGGATTTACTGGTCAGGTTTCTCTGAGCAGCAAGCACCTCATGTATGTTTGGGTGTGTGAAGTTGGAGGTAAGGGTGATTATACACACTGTCCCTTTCTCCACAGAAATATATTGTGTACTTGAAAGATATTGTTCATCCATCTCTCCCTCTGTCCGTTCAGATACATGTTCATGTATGTGAACACTGCTCTGTCATGATATTTGTTGCAGTTTTCTATCTTCAACTCGAATCAAAAGTTACTCAGGTATAATCTTTTTAGACACATTGATGTTCTACGAGTTTCTGCTAAGATACGCAGAGGGCCTACATATTAATGGATTATAAGGAAATGGAGACTGTGTTCCTTTTTACCACACGTTTTCCACTTTGTTCGATTTATTGAAAACTGTACATAACTATTGAGTCACCTACATGTAATCTTCTCTAGATATATATTCTAAAATATCGAATCAATTCAAATGTAACTGTCGGGCGAAGGTTAACACACGTACACGTATATGTACTTGTGAATCTCTATTGGTTTCTGCATACGATGTGCAGGGTTAAGGTGTTGAGGTCAGTATGGACAGCTCTACTCGATGTTGCTGAGTATCAGTCTCATTGATAACCAACGTTTTCCATTCACGAAGGAATGGAACCGTACACTAGTAATGAATGTTGTTCGGATATGTATTGTCCTCAACTTTTGGCGATCTTACACAGTTACATTAGTGTCTAGTCATCATGAAAGCGTTGAGTAATCCGTGAGTAAAAAGCTCATGTAATTGCGTCAGATTTCTGTTTCGACCCTGTCAAAAATTTATGTACCGCCAGCAAATGGAACAAGTATGACAGCATCAGCCGCTTCAGTATGGATCCAAGTCGACTCTTGTAGTGAAGTTGGAATATGATATAGTAATGAAAATTCTATGGTAAATTATCAAAGAACTACTACATTCAAATTTTTTCCTGTTGGGGAAACTAAAATTGAATTGTTTTACTGAAGTGAGTTTAGTTGTTTGTTTCTCTTATAATAATATAGAACATACTACTCCATGTGTTACCATTTTATGCATTCAGAGTAAATAAACTATACTATTAAGAGCAACTGAATTGTTCATAACTTTGACATGAAACAAACAGATCACGGTTGAGTATTACCAGTAACCAATCATTTCATTTTACGAGTATGTTGTCTAATAGTGCCTGTTGATAATATACGTTAACGGATCTACATGTTCACATCGTCAATCGTAGTAGTTTGACTGTACAGTGTACTGAAATGCCTGTTGAAAGTTCGCTGCAAGCTCCATCATCCTTGCACATTGTGCACAATTCACTTTGTAATATTTGTAACAGTTCGATGATACACATGTGTGACCCAATAAGACTAGTATACTGTCCAATATTTTGTGAGAACTGAAATAATTTGGTCAAACTCATGTTAAACTGGTGTGTTGTCTTTTATGGAACATAGGAGTAAACTGTAATATTAGGTTTCATCAGAAATACATAAAGAGTCTCTCTTACGTTTTTCTGGTTTCATTGATCGAACTTCATTCCATAATTTCTACCATTTACAATGTATAGGATTCACAACAAAATTGCACAGTATTACATTGTACATACACGTTATTTTGGTTCAATACTTTATTTTTTTGTCGTCCATCTTGATTGATTTCACATGCTAATTGTTTTTTGTCCCTCCTATCCACTTGTTACTTAGTTTGTATGTAAAACCTTTCATATATATATTCTCAATCTGATTCTGCGGGGACTCTTGGGATTCCAATGGATGTCCAAATATATAGCTGCATTATGAGAGGCACATGCAGTGCACAGTTTTATCATAATTCTGGCGAGTACACCACTATTTCCAAATTTAGTCGTTGGTACATGTACATGTACAAGCCAAGGCAAAATTATACACCATTATGTCTATATATACACCTCGTGTGCATCATTCAAATTAGTTTTTTTTTTTAGCTATTTAGTTCCAACGATATAAATTTATTGGCACTGAATATTAAACTTCAAAACGACTGAAATAAGTTCAACCACAAACCCATAAGAGCTTATGGGTTTCTGGTTCAACGCGTACTGTGTATTTGTACCAAATGGCCTTGTGTATTGGGTGTTGTCTCTGGTCAGAGCCTATAAACTTTTTGACCCAGCATGATAATGGATCTGTCATGGTAAATGAGGGAAGCTCGGTTGGCGTCACGGTAACGACTCCATTTCGCATACCATGAACATCATCTGAAAACCTTTCTCCACTGGATCAATTCTCCAGGTTCCTTGCGTGTCTGAAAACTGAATGGGCTGTTGTCTTGTCTTCCCGGCGTTGGCTCTGTCGCGAAATTTCTCTTACGGGAATCCGAGAGAGAACTGCAGACCTTGAAGTTGGCCAGAAAACATACAATGCACACGCCACTAGCCGGCTTCTCGTCGGCCAAATCACGGCCAAATCACGTGCATCCTACAAATGTACAAACATACATTATATTCATCTGCAACAACAGAAAAACATGAGAGATCTCTCCTATGTATTTTTGGCTGCAGTGATACATGCACGGATGGATGGACGGACGGACGAGCGGCGTCCCCTCTGGTCTTCTCTCCCTTTTACTTACCGCCCCCTCGTCAGTACACAGAATCAAACGCACGCTTATAACCAGCTATTCTGCTACCCGCCCACACATTCCCCCCCCCCCCCCCTCCTCCACCCCCATCAACTCCACCCCCACCATCGACTCGCACAGTCACTAAACCATTGCAGCCCATTCAGCCATGGATTGTTCACGTACACACATTTCGGCAAAAGTCTGAGATGATCCAGGGAGGTAGCGCGTCGTGGTTGAATTTCCAGCAAAAGCGCCATCAGTTTATCATAACCCTTCTTAACTTTCACACTCACAACTTTCTCTTTTTTGCCTCACTGTTGCTCGTCAGGAAAAGCATCACCACAGCGTTTTGTCACTTATCCATGTCAGGGGGAAAAAATAGTGTACTAGTAAACGCTGATCATTTCTAAATTGATTCGATCATGTCTATGAAAGTTAAATCGATGAGAGTGTGTGTGTGTAAGCTATACACTTGTACTAGTCTTATCTCACACAGAAACTTAATGGTAGGTTATAAACTGGATAATCATATATATACACATGATACAATTGTAACTTAGTGGTTAGGTAATCAAATTCTATAATGAAAAACAGCAGTGGGTGTATTCTGGGAGTTGATTAGTGTTGATTTGACATGTAATATTACCAAAGAAAATTATTACATCATGTAGATCTACACGTTAACATCAAATCATCAAACTGCGTTCAATATTTCCAAAACACGATTTACACCTGCATTCCATCACTATCATGACTGCTGCATTGTTGTACCTTTTATGCAAATACACACTAAGAATTGAGTGAAAATAGTTGCATGCATACTTTTGACAAACGGTATATATCAGTATATGTGTCCATGCCCGATGTCAGGATGTCACGTGTTGATTCTCACAGTCCGCATTTTACGACATAGCGCGTCGTTTTGTTGAGATAAACCTATAGTACATGATAGTATCCTACAGTATACCCGATTCTATTGAACAGATTTCTTCAGAGTGCCTGAGAATAATTCATTTGATCAAGATGCCAACTTTCCCCCTGTTTCCAGGCCGGCACATGTTGGCAAATTTTATGTAGAATCTTCTTACCTGAACTAGTGACAAAATGTTCGAGTTAGGATTTTTCTGACGGGCATCAATGTGGAAATGAAAAAAAAAATAGCCTTACGCGAACTTGCTGGGGGTTGACTCTAGATAAATCCCAAGCAAGTTTGTACGACTTCTCGTGAAATCGGGAGGTTGCTGCCATAAATCAGGTCTGGCCCCACATTTAGTGAGCTGATCATAATGCCATTGTCAAATAAGCCATTGTCACCCATACAAACCCCACGGCTTTACGTGCGATAATTGCCACGCACATGTTTGAACCTGATTGACCTGCCACCTGGCGAATATCCACTGAATTACACAGTCAATTATACCAAGACGGGCATCATGTTCGGCGCCCCTACGACATGACATATAACCCTACGACACAAGCAAATGCACTTAGTCGTCTTCATCGTGTTTCAATCTATCCACAAACGAAACTTGGAAGATCTTGATGTACTGGAACAGTTTGAAATGCTGCTGTGAACATCACCGAAAACTCATCAAAGTACCAAGAATTGACGTAGCAGCGTGAGGATTTTCTCAATGGACAAAAAACTTGATGCTAATCCGACAGATATATATCTAGCGTAAAAATATTCCCACGTCCTTACGTGAGTTTTTTTTTACTCAAATTCGCAATGTACCAGACTGATGTAAAGGGCGGGTCGGAAATCCAGATACCTGTCAAAGTGTCAATTCCAATCATGATTTGAATGTATCTTCGTCAAATTTTTTTATGCAAATGTTATGATTGCACTGTATTTGGATCAAAATGAACTACTTTAGGAAACTGAATGTTGACAAACATAGGGTGCGGGGTAAAATTTCATTGATAATCCGGGATCTGCTATTTAAAACAACCAAATTTGAATTTTGGAGGAATTAATCCACTTATGTTACAGTCGTCATTATAATATGTCAAAATTCTTGTTTTTTCTCCTATACTTTCATGGACAGTCTGATGATGCCAGGTACTCCCACTAGTAAAACAACACCCGCTAACTGTTGTATCCGTGACTCACCGATCTACTGTTGACCTCGGTGCCTTCCTTCGACCCACACAGCAGCTTGACGATGTGCGGATTGCCGTGCTTAGCCGCCCAGTGCAGCGCCGTCTGAGAAACATGAAGATTCAACATTGTCATCATTTATGATATGTCAATTATTGCATATTGGTTTTATAGAATTTATGAAGATTCAATGAGAGCAACAGCATGAAAATGCTAAAATACAATCTCAAAAGTATTATCATGGAATATTGTTATTGTTTAAACAATAATACAATAATAATAATAAAATTTGCGATGAATTTGGTATGTACCAGGCATCTCGGTATTAAATACATGAATTTTTTTTGGCAGATCTTGCCAGCAAAAACAGAGTATCCCCACCCGCATCAGGTTGGATGTGAGGGTAACAGTTTGCAACTGTGTGAAATCACTGCAGGTGGCAGCACTGGCATTACATTGCTACAGTTCAGGCATGAGCTCAGTGCTTGACTTTAAAACAGAAACACATATGGAGTACAAACCTATAGATACATGATAGCACCACAGAAATTCACTGATATGACGGATATCATTGATATCTATGGAAATACCAGTGCTACGTGTACAAAGGCTATCTTTTAATGCTATTAGGCGGCATGATACCACCGAGCAACAACCACAAACATCGAGTCGGGGAGAGCTAAACAGGGTGGTACCGCGCGAGTATACATTTGTTTTCTGCCGTGTAGAATCGCAGCCCGCACCGGGAAAACACGATAACCGGGTATGACCTGGATTTCGTGTATTAAAAATAGGAAGATTTTGAGATATCAGGTCCATGCTTGGACAAGTTTCCGTTTCCGATATTTGCAACAATTTTTCCATTGCTGATATGCGTTTACCACCTAAAAGAAACAAGCAAATGACCTGGGTGCATGATATCGCTTGGGAATATAGGTGATTTGGCGGTTTTTCAAGTTGTTCCCCTCCAATATCGTATCGAAGAAACTTGGAAATGTCATTTAGTAAACAAGGGTATCACTTCATATCACAAGCATATTTCTTTGGGTGGTATGGATTTATACGGTGGTACCGATGCTAAAAACATATGCCCCACATGCAGAAAACCATGTACTGATTCATCGTGTTCTGAATTTTTGCGAGCTTGGCTACAGAGTCTGATTATGACTGATGAATTTGTGTGCAACATGCCTATAATATTGCCCAGGTAGTCTTCTTGGGGTAACAAGCAGATGTAATAAATTTCCATGGACACGGGAATATGATGGTCAACATGTAATACATATTCATGACAGTCAATACATATTCATGAAATTTTATATATTATAATTAAGCACTATAAATACTGTTATTTTGACAAATCAAAAATTTTGACAAATTTAGCACACAATAATTTCATGTGTTTACCTATTGTTTCAAACGACCAACTCTCTCATGATAGATTACTGATGGATAACACACTAACAAGGTGTGATTTTTCGATCAAAAAAACCAAATTACCCCCTGCGCGGCTGTAAATAGACCTGCCAATCTCAGGCATGTGTCCCTGTCATTAAATCCATCGTTACAAGAATACCTAATTAACGTCACTCATCACAGGAATCCATGTGTTTCTATCTGCGTTTTTAAAACAATTGTTACCACGAGAAAAACTTTCTTTGACGATGTATCCCATGTATTTCGACAGATTGCGAAAGATGTGCCATGTTTGCAATGAGAATTTCTGACAGTTCCAGTTAACCTGAATAATTTTGGTCTCGAATGATCCGTGATTTGAGGTGATGTAATTTTTTTAAGAAACCTGTTTTTACAAGCTCATTATAAATGTTGGTTATCGCTTGGCACATGGAAGAAATATCTGGTGAGCTGTCAAAATTTTATGACAATTACTGTCGGGAAAAATGATTCCCACTTCGCTGGCGATAATTCATCTGAAGAACTCGCATCTGATACAATTTGACAAGCAAGAAACTTGTGCCTTTCTTTTTCGAGGAATGGCAGGCAATCCAGGAGCAAATTTGCGAAACGGCACATTACACCATTAATCTTTTCGATGCTCCGTAACATATTAGCATCCATGCCACAGCGATAAACTGGCATAAAAACATCGAGCTTATGTCAAAACTGCTTGTAAGTTGCGCACCTTGAAACAGTTCAATTGTAATTTCACAACATCGAAAATGAACCACAAACATCGCATGCTGGGATTGGAAATATATACTGTAGATCCAAGCTTTTTGTCATGAAGTTGCAACTGATATCTATTTTCAAACATTTTTTGCCTATTTTCATGACAGGTGGGGGTCAAAATGTGAATTATTTTCTTGTGTCGCGACAATTTCCAGACATGAATGCCACTGATCCGCATCCAAAAAGTTCATGAATTTTTTATTGACACAAGAAAAACTAGACGTCAAGGCCTAAAGATGCCTTGGAGGCATTTCGGTGTGATGAATAATTTATAATATTAGATATCGACGAAAATGAAAAATGTCGACAAATTTCGGGTCAAGGTCAAAGTTCATCCATAATACCCGCTAGACATGTTTGTCTAGGGCGACGAGTCCGATAATACCATCCGTTTCGCTCTACGACGCACCGTTTCCGAGATATCGACGAAAACAAAAACTGCCGACTCGGCAAAAAAATTTCGGGTCAAGGTCAAAGTTAATCCATAATACCCCTTAGACATGTTTGTCTAGGGTGATGAGTCCGAAAATAACGTCCGTTTCGCTCTACGACGCACCGTTTCCGAGATATCGACGAAAACGAAAAATGGCGACTCGGCAAAAAAATTTCGGGTCAAGGTCAAAGTTCATCAATAATTCCCCATAGACATGTTTGTCTAGTGCGACGAGTCCGAAAATAACGTCCGTTTCGCTCTACGACGCACCGTTTCCGAGATATCGACGAAAACGAAAAATGCCGACTCCGCAAAAAAATTTCGGGTCAAGGTCAAAGTTCATCAATAATTCCCCATAGACATGTTTGTCTAGTGCGACGAGTCCGAAAATAACGTCCGTTTCGCTCTACGACGCACCGTTTCCGAGATATCGACGAAAACGAAAAATGTCGACTCGGGAAAAAAATTTCGGGTCAAGGTCAAAGTTCATCCATAATACCCCTTAGACATGTTTGTCTAGTGCGACGAGTCCGAATATAACGTCCGTTTCGCTCTACGACGCACCGTTTCCGAGATATCGACGAAAACGAAAAATGTCGACTCGGCAAAAAAATTTCGGGTCAAGGTCAAAGTTCATTCATAATACCCCTTAGACATGTTTGTCTAGTGCGACGAGTCCGAAAATAACGTCCGTTTCGCTCTACGACGCACCGTTTCCGAGATATCGACGAAAACGAAAAATGCCGACTCAGCAAAAAAATTTCGGGTCAAGGTCAAAGTTCATCCATAATACCCCTTAGACATGTTTGTCTAGTGCGACGAGTCCGAAAATAACGTCCGTTTCGCTCTATGACGCACCGTTTCCGAGATATCGACGAAAACGAAAAATGCCGACTCGGCAAAAAAAATTTGGGTCAAGGTCAAAGTTCATCCATAATACCACGTCCGTTTCGCTCTACGACGCACCGTTTCCGAGATATGCAGGATGCCTCAAGGATGACTCAGCAAAAAATTATTTCGACCTCTAGGTCAAAGGTCGTTTGAGGTATCGATCCCAAAATCAATAGGGTTCTTCCCTGGTGATATATAAACCTCCGTGCAAAATTCTGCAACTTTTGCCTGAATATTTTTTGAGTTATCGTCCGGAAACCAAGTTCCTCGATTTCATCCTCACGGACCTCACGGACCTCGGAGCCGGATCAAAAAAAAAAGTACACCCTAGAGATGTTTGTCTAGGGCGACGAGTTCGAAAATAACGTCCGTTTCGCTCTACGATGCACGGTTTCTGAGATATGCAGGAAGCCTCAAGGATGAATCAGCAAAAAATTATTTTGACCTCTAGGTCAAAGGTCGTTTGACGGATCGATCCCAAAATCAATAGGGTTCTTCCCTGGTGGCATATGAACCTCCATGCAGAGTTCTGCAACTATTGCATAAATATTTTTCCAGTTATCGTCCGGAAACCAAGTCTCAAAATTAGCCTTGATTTCATCCTCACGGACCTCACGGACCTCGGATCCGGCTCAAAAAGAATAGGGTTCTTCCACATATCATTTCTGACTTGTGGTGAAAATTTGACAAGGATCCGTCAAGGCAATCTAAAGTTATCGTCCGGAAACCAAAAGTGGCGGAAGAAGAAAAAAAAAAAAAAAAAAAAAAAAAAAAAAAAAAAAAAAAAATTCTGCTAAAACCAATAGAAAATTTCTGTGGGAATCGAGCAAAGAAATCACACCGATTTCTGAAATTTCGACCTGGATTCACCTCTCCGCCCAGACGCAAAAATTATTAATCACTTTGCGCAACTTGGTACCGAAAGTAACTTGTGAAGCTGTCATCAGCGGGCAGGATTCTCCGCCTGTTTAATTAACCTTTTCAGTGGAATCCCCATGGCGCGTACAAATTAGCTACAGATTATTTTTCTTGTTTTTGCAGACAGGTTGATACCCTTTCAATTTTTTTGTGTGGAAAGACTGCATTCTAGGATTTGTAAGGTATATCTATACCATGTGAAGCTAAGCATTATTATCAACTTATCATGAAAATCAATAATAATATTTGTCAGTTTTATAACTACTAGAAATCATATTATTGATGATAATCACCTATGCTCCGAGAAAAATGCGAAATTTATAGTTTTACACAATGTATGTTACAAAATCCATGATACATGTCAAGAATGTTGAAAACCTGATGGTTTCGACACATGCCCAAGAAACACAAAATCATAACATCTTCCAAACACATGTGATATATGTGTCAAACAGGTGTCATATCTTGACACATTCCAATCCCAAAGGGAGACCAAAAACTAGGCAATGTACAAGGAAAAGTTCCCATGCATTGCTACACGCACCCGAAGAACATGTTGATTTGGAAACTTGGCTCGAATACCGACACGACATAACTTTGACCTCTACTGCTGTAGTTTGACCTTCAAGACTTTGAACAAACAGCAAAACCTGACAAAACTGACAGGAACTTGACAATTCCACCCTTGACATGTAACGTTTGACAGGACATGACGGTAACCATGGATACTAGGGGCCCTCTAGGTATATTTTGGGGTGAATCGGTGGATCTTCCTTTGCCCCTCGGATGTTTCTTCCACCATGTTTTAAACACCTTCGACATCGACACGCAGACACAAAGGTAACTGGACCCATTTCAAACATTACAAAAAGATCGGGTTACCTTCACCATAATCACTCCCAGATTGCATCCGGAGATGCTCCCTTGTGACTTTTCGGGAAACTGCGAATGTCCAGATTTCCAGATTATGGACAAATCATTCCTCCCTGTTGACCTCATCTGAGAGTGACCTTTGCACAGAACTTTAATACATCCCCCCCACCACCACCACCCTCCCCCCACCACCCCATCCCGTGTAACTCATTCCAAAGAAAATTTAACTGGACAAGATCCTGAACCCTGTTGAGTCAATCCAGGACTTCAGGATACTAGTATTGCTTTCTTTACCCCCAACCTCATGCCAAGCCACAACCTTCCCCCCCCCCCCCATCCCCTCATCTCCAATCCGGCCCTTGTATAAATTCAACTGGACACATGTTGTAACATCGCCCAGATCTATCCAACATTTTTTGCCATTGGTTCCAACTGCCTCTGATAGTTTGCAGACCTCGGCAGTGTCAACAGTGGCAGGCGCTGGCCCCAGAGGGACCGAGGGGCTGCCACCGCCTAACCTGAGGTCAGGGGTTAGGGAGGTGTCAATAATCAACGGCCAGGGGGAAAACTGTGAGAAAATGTTGGATCCCTCTCTGGACGACTTCAAAATCAAGATGAGAACATTTTTCTGGGGGTTTGGAACTGCAAAGAAGAGGGGGGATATAGTATCAATTACTGCTTATTCAGTGCTATATAGTATACTATATACTACTGTACACAAAGTAAATTTTTCTTGTTTACGAGCGACTGTATGAGGGTGAGAACGTGAATGAATCCAGATCACCATCAGCGATTTTAGCAGTTGTGTCAATTTCAGGACGTAAACCGCATTAAACACAAATATTTATCAATGTTTTCCCATCAGTTTGAAGTGGAAAACAAATACAAGCTATGTCATGGAGTGTCCATGTTTGAGGTATTAATATCCACCGATTTATCTGTATTTGTAATCGATTACCATTAACAGTGCGTGGGGGGTACTTGTTTTGAATTTGGTAAACGTAAATGAACTTTTAACACATTAGATGCAAGATGCTGTGATTTTGACGGAAAAAATGGCGTACTCGATGCTCCCAATGTAAACTCTTAGTGGGAACAATATCCATTTCACGGTATTGCCCATTAGTGTTTATCAAAACATGGGGGGTTAAACAATTAGCTCGCTATTTAATGCACTAGTTGTGGACACAAACATTAACACTGTCAACAAAGAACTCAGCATGGACGATGAAAACAAATGGGAGAACGTCTAAACGGGAGAAAAGTCAACCCCAGATCATCGGCAAAAAGTTCGGACGACTTGAAGGGGCAAAAGCTGGAATCAGATCCACAAACGGTGGGGGTATTTTATGAATGCTCCGATAATTTTGCACGAAGGAAATCAGGTTAACCGCTACTACGCAGTGACTGGTCACACGCGGTGCATTTCTCTGGGAGCGGTGGAAAAAAACCCGAAGGACGGGAAAACCTGGTGCTTACTGCTTTTCCATGCCTTTACATGGGGTTCAATGATGATTCTTTAACCTAGACTGTGATCGACTAAACGGACTGCTACTAAATGTCATCTGCAGAACTTTTCCTACTAGACAGAGTGCTTTTTAACCTAGAGGCGATATATTTGAGTGTTGTAGTTACAGATTTTGCCAGTGGGGGGCACCACTGTACCCTCAGGATATCATCAGATGACGAACTTCCTCGAGGCTAGGGAGCAAAGTGCATGCTAGACCACAAACACTGCATCTATGGACAAGCTGGATGTGGGAAAGACAAAACATGGGGTGGATCAGGGTGGTTAGTGGGGGTAGGATGGTGGGAAACATAATCTGGGGGGTATGACCATGCCTGGAGACAAGCGGGGGGTGGGTTCAGGGGGGAAGAAAGGAGGGGGGGAGGGGATGGTATATCAATGCTGGTCGGATGGCGGTGCGGGGAAAGGACTAAGTATTGCCTGTGAACGACACAGCTTGTGTTGGATGATCCTGATGTCCTGATCCCCGATCAATGTAGATTACCGCCCCATCGTGAACCGCGTTCTTCAATCACCTCCCCGATAGCGGGATGTGGGGAGAGGGGCAGACACTGGAAACTTAAACTTGCCCGAGTGGTTGCCGCTTAAAACATGGGTGAGGTCCACTCAAGTATTCGTTAAGAACTGTTCGTTAATTAAAGCAAAGTAGAGTGCAAAGTAATACACATGTACTCTAGTGATGCACACAACTTACCATAATTTTGACAAGCGCCTGAATGTACCTTCAATACTGACGCATAAATATGAATCATATGAGATTTCATGCATGCGATGTGGCGTTGAGTACTTGTAGAGGGCGAATATACGTAATTAAGCCTTATATCCTCTTAAAGCTCAGTGGAGGCGAGAGAGAAAGAGAGAGCCAACTAAAACATGCTGGATGCTGCAGGGACAGAAAGGGCTGCAAGCTCTGTCACACAGTCGCAGGGCGGACAACTCTCTTCACCTTGTCGTTGGAGAAGTTATTATCCGGCTGGAGACGGGTACAGTGTTAATGGCGGTCTTAACACGGGCAAAAACCTGCTCTACAGCCTGTTCACATATCTCCCCGACTAATGGCATTTATGTGGAGTGTTTTCACCCCTGCTTCTGTCACAGTTTCTACGATTTTTTTCAGTGCGTTATTTCATGTTTTTGTGCTGTTTTGTTTGAGGGATTCCTGGGGGTATTTATGCGATGGCCTCAGTGAAGCTTGCATCATCGGAAAAGATTTCTTGAATACCACTAGCTGTAATTGCGGGAGAGCGCTGTAAGGTTATTATCTTCGAGCGGTGGTCGCTGCTCCTGCTAATCCAACTCTTTCAAACACTGGTTATACAGTAATTCAATGAAATATTTCCCCCTTCCACAAAGCACCAGTTGGAATGCCGAGTATGGCATCTAGAATCCATTTGATGACGGCAGCAAATAAACAAGACGACTAAAATTCTTGAAAGAAATAAAACTTTAAAATGCAGTTGTTTCTAGCACAAAAACCATAAGGGTCTTAAAACGGACTAACTGTTATTAATTTAAAACGTACACACACGTGCAATCTTAAATCAATAGGCTTGAAGTAGCAGCGCGAGAAAAAAAGTCTGCACATTTTCTCTAGCATATATTTTCTTTCAGCCATCGACGATCGTTATAAACACTGTCCCCCTATATGACATCCAATTTACGTCCCTACTTCTGCACAGATTTTTCGAGTCTAACCACGTTTCGGAATCACCATGAAAGATAGCGTGCTGGTTTTTCCCACTGACTTTGACACGGATACTAATCACATGTGTGTAGAGGCTTTCCATAGCTGTCATTCAATCCACAATGAAAGTGTGCGCGGGGACTCCATTAAATGATTTCAGTAATCAGGGACGATTTTGGTCCCGATGCAGAGCAGGGCCAATGACTATATTCGTCATTGAGGCTTCTCCCCTTGTCAGATTAGAATAACCGAGATCTCTTTTTCTGATCTCTACTGTAACTGGGGTCCATGTTTCATATCAACAGTGTCATGTTCATAGGCAGTGCCACATTGTAGACATAAAGCTTAATCTGGAACAAAATCAAAACTTTTCTTTGATTCTCGAAAACAAAAATATCGCAGATTATAGAACAACTTTTGCAACAAATGCCCCCTTTCTTCATCTACCCAGATAAAATTTGGAATCTCTCCCAGCCGAACTAAAAACCAAACGAAAAGTATCTTTCATCCCGAGAGTGAACTTGATCCACATTATCTCCAAGGATTCTCCAAATATGACTCCAGATCAGAAGGTATCAATGGGAGTGAAAGTGGGGTGGGGGGGGTGGGGGGGGGAAGGGGGAAGAGGGGTATCAATTCATTGTTTATTCTGCTTTCTAGAAAGTGGTCAAAGGAAGGAAATGCAGTTAATGCGGTGGTATATAATCATGGAATGGTAAATGATATTTTCAACATATATCAACATTGATATTGAATGAATTGATCAGAAGTTTTGACATAGATTCGAAAGAATGTAATTACTCACTATCGTCACTGAAGGCGTAAGTCTTCGAAAACATTCAGAATATTTTCCCCAGAAGAGAATCTCCTCAAAGTCATGATTGCAAAGAAAACAGAATGCATTTCAAGCACTATATCTATATACATAATGTTTTTCATGTGAAAAATATTTTTGTTTTGCAAATTATCGGACCTCACTAAGACAAAAATATCTGTTTGACATACAGCTATAATCCTGTGTATTATTCAAAGCATACAATAATTTCCCTCTAAAATTATTTTGCCACTTTTAAATCTGTTCCCATTAACATCTGTCAACTCAGTAGAAACTCATAAATCATCGCCGTCTTCGTTATCATGCTAATCGTGTGTCTGTTCTGTCAAATATCACTTCCTTGGAACGCATGTCAACAATCGGTAAACTAATTTGCACAATGACTTTCAACGCTATGGCAACAAGGTCGACATTTTTTGACCATGGGGAAACCGGTTGGTACCATCCTAGGGGACAAATATGTTTGTCACGGTAATTAATCATCACCAGTTTTTTTTTTCGTCTTTCTTCGAAGACAAAGAATATTTTCCGTTCTTTCATCGCTCAACAATAGCCTTTTTTATTCTTCCATCATCATGATCATATTCAATTCACAAACAAAAAGACAAGCCTTGGCGACAAATATTTGTAAAGCTCTCCATTTTTTCTGTCCATCCCTTTCTGTGGATACCCAACTAATTCAATCACCCTTTATCCATGACAGAAGAAGTCACCCCCAACTCCAAAACTGTTGCTAAGGGACCAGCCAACTGCGTGTCAAATTTAAATGACACTTTCCTAAATATTATGACACCCTCACCCCACAAGATCAAAGTCCCGGGGGTCAAGCTATCCCCACCCCTTAAATATGTACAGTCTGACCCCCCCCCCCCTCTCCCCAACCCCCAGCACACTATAGGATTGACATGTCCACGCCTACTTTGACCAGCAACAATGGACCAAAGAAGTTGCCGACTTGTTGGAGGTGGTCACCATTAAGGGGTGTTAACTATTTCTACTGGTGAATTATTAGGTCAAAAATCTTTGAAATATTTCAATTAATGTTGCATGGTGGCTGTAGAATTCATTTGATTTAAACAAAGTTCAAAAATATCACTGTAATTATCTCCCTACTAACATGACTAAATATATGCCAAGGGTGGACAATAAAAATTTTTTGTGCATATTAAAATAATTAAGTTAAATTTCCCTTTTTTAAGATTTTATTTTCATTTTCGAAATGACCAAAGTATAATCAATCAATGACAATATCTTGATTCATATTTGTTTTTTTTTTTGCAAATTAAGTTACCATAGTTTCAAGTAATCGCACTTCCCTAGCATCATGTAACCGGCCCTCCCACCAACGTTCCTAACTGTGCTGTAACCACCCATGTGTTACCACCCTTCATTGTTTTTACCCCCTTTTCACCCACCCTCGCTGCACCCCTCGGCCTCATACCAGAAAAAAAATCTCATTCCGCCACCAGCCAAGTACTAATTTTGTCTGTTCCCGCCTTGTATCAATGTTGAACACATTGGTCACCCGTCCCCTAATAGCTTACAGACGTCAAAACCCCGGCACGAAAAATGTCCGGAAAAAAGTATTATATCAAGGGGAGGGTCCAAACCAACAGCTCAAACGCCATATTTAGTCGCAAAAGTCAGCCACCCCCAGGTTTCAAACGTGGGAACTAATTGTCGGGCCAGATTGTGCGCTGCGACTGATCCGTGACCTCCAGGTCGGGACCTGTTGACCTTCGACCCCAGCTGTCACATTCGGGAGAGATCTATGGGGAAAGCCGTGACGGGTTTTCCCAAATGACGGCTTCTGTTTTTCTTCTCTTTTCAGAATTCACAATCGGTTTCTCCGCAGTGAGTTTTTTTTTTCTACTGTGTTTCACTCACTCAACGGTAGACAGCATTGTTGTCATTGGTTGCTGCGGCCAACGGCAAAAGCTACAAATCTATCTATCATCGGGTGTCAACAATAGAAATAGAGACCCTACCCTGCTCCCCAACCCCCAAGACAAAGAAAAAGAACTGTTGCCACACTCCAACCTGTAGACTAGACACACACAAAATCACAGGAAAAAAAAGCCTGACAGCTTTTCTGCGGAACCCTCACCCCACAGTTCAAAACAGTTGCTTCCACTGACAACCACCCATCGAAAACGTCGTCATCGTGGTCCGATATTTGGACGTGTCCTGTCTCTTTTGACAAAAGCACCCACGACGTTCCACTTTAGCCGACATAATACCGTCAAACGGATATCATCGGAGATTAAAGGTATCTAGATAATAGTCCGGATGGATAGAAAAGGGGGTTTGGTTTTTTGTTGATACAACTTGCATTGATGGTTGAGTTGAACAATGAGTACTTGAGCTCGATTGCAACAGTTAAAGGGCAATTCTTTCACTTGGTTATGAATAAGGGTCATCGGTGTCAACAGCTTTTGTTTTTTTGAAATGATTGAAGTGTGAAATTTGACATCAGAAGGAATGTTCCAAAGCTTGTATACCAACCCCCTCGACAAGACTGACACACCTTCTGCCGGGGTGCAGGATATTCTAGCGATCATAATACTGCGGTTATTTTAGAAGTGACAAACGGTCTTGATTGTTTCCAAGATGGTAATACAAATTCATTTCCCGCTGAACTAATGGCTAGGTGATAGTCACAGTGTTTCTGCACACCTTTTGATATACATGATATATACTATTTATAATATAATGAAAGTTGAAATATGTTTCAATGACTGTAAATATCTATAATATATTTTTAAAATTTCCCATCTACTTCCTATCAAAACATCAATTTCACCCAAAAGGCAACACCACAGACTGTCTCAAATCTCTTATGATCATGCCACGTATCTTCTTCTGGTTAATCAAGAAGCCTCCCTTTGTGCACTATTGTCACCAACAATCACAGCAATGACATTCAACAATTTGGCCTGGATTCTCCACCAGTTTTTCCATGTGGAAACTATTTGTTTGAGAAAATACGTCATCTGCACTCACGCAAATACTGATAGCATACTGACGCTATTCCCCTTATTGAGTTGTGGAATTCAACCAAGTAGTGTTTTGCCGTTTTTTGACAATCTTTCTTTCCCTCGGTGCCATCCTTTTGTTTAGCAATGTAAATTCAGCGAAGGAACACTCTGTTGCAAAACGGGCGCTGCCGAAGAAAGAGAAAAAATGCCAAGCAAAGAAGGCGTGCTACTTTTCTGAGCCATCTACCAATTCAGCCCATCACTCCTTGCCTTACATATTTATTAGGTGGTATCTTCCTCAAGCGGGTCGGTAAACGCGGGCATCGTGGAATCCATAGGCGAACGCTTTAAACGGATTGACATGGCTTTGCGAAGGTCCAGAGCCTGTCCTGCATCCATAATGGAGCCTGGACGGGCCAGGATTATCCCTGGACTTCCGTGCGTTGACATTTGTCGGCGGTCTTTGTGAATCTGTTTTCCCCGGGAGATCTACAATGGTTTGCAAGGCTGTTCACAAGTTTGCAACAAGCGATTCGTACTCGGGTACTTTTAACAGCTTTTGCACCATAAAGATTCAAGAATTGTAGTGATCCATATGGGACAGTATTTTTTTTTATTTATTAATTTTTTTCTTTTGATAAAAAATTCACAACTTGCCATATAAGCTGTAAAAACCAACTTCAAAGTTTTCAACTGTCTTTGGGTTGTCAAGAATCAACGGAATATCAAAAGAATTTCTCACACTTAGCTATTTTCGTATATATGTTTTCTTCTTTTCTCCCCACATTGTGCAAAAACAAAGTGAAATTCACTCGTCAAAACAATGTTGAATCTAGACCAAACAAGAATATTCAGCAGGGGTAGTGGGACATCCCTAGGGAAGGCAGGAGGTGTCACCAGCTAATGGACCATGTCCCTCCCCATGGTCATGCTTGGGGGGTCCCTGGGGGGGTCAGGGCGGAAAATCACCCCTTGGGGATGGGCGGGTGGTAAGGGGTGGATAGATCAGTTGCCCCTGGGGATATGGGTGGGCTGGGGTGGAGATTGGAAAATGAGCTGGCTGGGAATTTTTGGGATGAGAGAAGGAGAAAATTGAGGAGTGTTCCTATTGTATAGTGCTGCCACCAAGTGGAGGTTGCAGAAAAGTCAATGGGACAGGATTTTTTCAGAAGTCTGTACTTATGTTATGAATATGTTACTATTGCTTGCACGGTATTGTATTTTGATTTCATTCAGAACTCAGTTTTTGAATAAACTTATGCTAAACTATTATAGTAATGACTCTGGTATGGATGGAGTTAATGCATTACAGTCTGATCTGCTCGTGGATCTGATCCATGAGCAAAAAGATGTAAACGGTGACCAGATATCATATTTCTTCTTTTCAAATTCAGAAATTTGCACAATTCCATGACAGAAAGTGTGAGCCACAAATCACGGTAATACTTGTGTGATTGTGTGGATATGCCCAGCAGTTTCACAATGGCCTGCAAAGTTAGAAGTTGATCCACCATGTCAACTCCATTGTCCAGTTTGTAAACACAATTTTCATGGTTCTACGGCGGAAAATCTCACATCTATAGCGGGTTTATCTCGGGAAGTCTCAAAGTGTCAGACATCGCTTCCACCAGGACGAACTTTGTTCCATAAATCGGCCGGCTTTTGTGTGTCATATCGCTTTCTGCGAGAGACGCCAGCGACCGTTGTCGACTGTCATTCAAATTAGACCGTAATCAGTGAGTGCCATCTCAACCCAGCCCCCACAAAAGGCGCTGATTTGGCCCAACTGTCAACAGAGAAAAGCTCATCATGGAGCCTTCCGTTGGCAACTTTGTTCGCCGCAGAAAATATGAGCGAATCTGTAATCTCAACTTGTCAGCAAGTAGGGGGCAAGACATTTTCGCTCGACGGGACGGACAGTTCATTTCTTCTTTCTTTTCCGGGCAAAGCGCAGGAAGAGATAGATGGACATGGCCCCTCTTAGCAGATTAAAACTGCCACGACCGCCTTTACTTCGGCGATCGAGTGTTATCTCACAAAGTGACCCATCCCACCCATCGCCACAACCCCGCCCCGCCGAATCTTCTGTCACCACACACATGGTATCTATGGCAACCAAAACACTTCTCAATACATGGCATCAGTGGGCAGTAGTCATCATTGCTATACCAACCACATCATCACAATCACCATCACATCACCATCAAGGACCGATCGCTTACCCGGGAGTCGATTCTACCCCCAAGTAGCCACTGGTCACTTCAATCGTCCAGCGTTGACCCGCGTCCCACTTGATAAATTCATCGGTGGGGGAACTTGATGTCCCTTTCATGGCTCTGTAAAGCAGGATTAGTTTCAAGACTGGTCCCTGCTTCCCTCTCCGCCGTTATGTGTATGACCTTTTCCCTCCCCCGGCTTAGCCTACCTCACCAGCCCGACCCCCACGATCACCGAAGCCCCCACAGGCGGAAAGTTCAAACCGTTGCCGCCCCCTCCAGCCGAGACTTCTCACCCATGTTATGGACTGATAAACCCCTATAGCATCATTGCCAACAAATTGATATTGCAAGCCACAGCCGAAGTCACCCCCAGGGAGGCAAAGTCAACCTTCGGGACGGCAGGGAAAAGTCGCCATGGGAGATTTCAGAGTGGAGATTTTGTCACATCGTCCTGTCGCTATAAATCTGGCGCTACTCAACAAAGACGTGGAACAATGTGTCTCGGCACTCACAAAAACATATTCCTTTCTTTCCATGCAGTGTCGAGGTAAAAATTTTTGTGAGTATCCATGTATGTGCTGAGCCTTCTTGACGGAAAAACCATCCCATCATTCAAAACAATGTTCATTATTCATAATCATAACTTTCTTGATATATTTTATATGTAAACATGATTGAGAACTATTGTCAGGTCTAGTGTGAATGAAGACTGAATAGATATATGACAGTCCATAACCTATCCAACATGTAAAACACCAATTCCTTTGTTTTACACAAATTCCTAACAACATTGCACATCTTAATTTTTGTTATCCCCTAGACAAAAACCTGACAATGTTGGACAAGTGGCGTGTGGTCTCAGTTGATGTCACTCAACACTGAGATGACAGCCTCAATCAGGACTCAATATCTGGTAATATCCTGGATCACATCAACCCCCCTGCTTTAAAATGCAAATCTCTAGTCCTTCCTAGCTCAAAAAAAGCCAAAAAGACGACAGAATAAAAACCATCCCTTCATGAATAACAAGATATTACATCTGTATATCCCCAAGTGATTCCTTCTCGCGAAATAAACTCCGCTCAGTTTTCACGTTTCACATCCCCCTGCCAATCTAATTTCCGCCGGGTTTTCCCCATTGTTCCAAGCGACTTTTCCTCGGTTAATAAAGCCGAACCTTACCGGCTGGGTGGTCCACTAGGGATTATCCCAAGATTAGTGTAGATTACAGCTGTAATTGTTAATTCAAACCTGTCTTAATCTAGGGGCAAACAAGCTGCTGCCATAGACGTCACTCAAAGACGCAGTTTGACGGCGAGATCTTCACGATTCATAATTCAACACCCTTCTACTTTTCAATCAAACGAGTTATTGGCTCTGATTCAAAGTGGATTCCGACATCCTCCTCGCAGTGTCCCGTAGGAAAACGGCCATAAAGACCCCATCATTACCCCCTGCCGAGCTATCTACGCTGATCCAGAGTCAGCGGGAGTCACTTCGAGGGCAAGACTTCCATTACAAGGTGCGATCAAACTAAAGGAGGCAATCTGTCCGGCTAAAAGCTTGGCTCATCGTCGTGACAACGGAGACGGTTTCTTCCCCTCGTCAAGACTGTTCACAGTTTGTTCTCAGCTGTTTCAAGCAACTTGGAGACATGGAATCAGGGATGAGGCTGTGGAGAGTGGGGGACGGGGACGAAAAGACAGACGTGCAAACAGACTGACGGGTGGACGGACAGATCAGAAAACAGACAGGACTCCCATGTAATTAATACAGCCCAGCAGTGGATAGATGCAAGGAGACGACCATTAGAAGCTATGCCAAGTGTGAGCCAATTAAAGCCTTAAACAAACAGTGAGTCATGCCTGGGTGGAACACATGGTGATGGGTCGGGTCCAGCTAGAGCTAAAGCGAGGGAACAGCGACCGAGCATCTTCGGTAGGCTATGTTTGAGCGTGATCCATGCCGGCTGTCTTTGCTTTCGTCAAGCAGAAACCTTGCTCTCCGCACATGCTGCCCGTCTATAGATGCATTCGACATTGCACGTACGACTGCGTTTGCATTGTGCACGTGCATTTCTTCTGCCGATTGGAATCGCTTTTCGATCCATTTGCGACTGCCTGGCTGCATGGTTCCATTGGCAGCTGTGGTGGATAGGGATCTCGCATAACGTCCATCCTTCTATCCATCCGGGGGTGACACTTTGTGAGACCGTCCGCCACCCGGGCGAGATGATTTGGGGGACGGACGGACGGACGGACGGACGGACGGCCAATAATGCCTGCAAGATGTTTTGTCTTAACAATCTACAGGAAATTAACTTCTTGGCGCTTCGCTGAGAATCCCTGCCTCCCAAAGGAAGAAAGGGCGTGCAAGAAATCGGCAGTTGCTTTAGGGAGAGGGGGTAGCAGTGTAGGTCGTGGCCCCACCACCCAAAGCCAAAACAATAACAACGGCTTTCCGGTCTGAAATGGATGGCCGAGCTGAGATACCGAGGGTAATTCAACACATGCTCGGTACCCAGTAAAACACAAGGCGAATTAGGCGGCGGGCCTTAAAAGGCAGTTCACAAGGCTGGGAAAGAGATAATGAAATCTGGAATGTCTTTGTCCTTTTTCTCCTTCACTTTTTTTTCTTCTACTTTTAACGTGACAAGAGTGGGACCTGGTTTTCAAACATTTCGAGTGGTTGTGAAGCCACATTTGGGAATACAAGCTTTTTACAACATGTACAACAATCTCTCGAAAGAATACTTCCCTTTAATCACGATTTAGTCAGCTGTGCTTTTTACAATGACACAGTATTGAAATGCAAAAAAAATATTTCCAATTTGGGATCTATAGATCTCCAAAGATTCTAAATTACATCACAGACCATAAGACTTTTTTATACCATTCTGACAAAACCATTTTGTTCATGACAAAACCATTTTGAACATACATGCAATCTTAAGTGAAAGTTATAAAGTAATGATGTACTTACATACTGTTGACCAGTGTATTGGAGATGGCAGAACACAACATGAAAGGCACAAAAATAAGCATATTACATAAATATTTATAATGAGTTTAGTTGGATTGGCTATAGCTATATGTTGATTATTGTATAATATAGGGTCATTCCATGCCATTTCAACGGGGGCCCCACGCACTTGGTCTCAGAAAATTCTGAAAATTTGACCAGGTGCTCCCCTACTATTCTGGACACACCATGTAAAATTTCAGTGTGGTCAGTCGAGAACCTTTCGAGATATGACCACTTTAGTAGGGGGGGTATCCATCAATTTTGATGCAAAATTTGCGGACCCTTATTTCTCATCGATTTTCACAGATCAATTTCTCAGCAACTACTTCACATAGGCACCTGAAATTTCAAAATCCAGTACATATTTTTCTGGTCTTTCAGAATATACAAACACATTTGGAATACATCTAAGCAGTTGGGTTTGCTGGCCCTCCAAAAATGGGAAAAATTGCATGGACGTTAGTGGCTGAACCATGTTTAGGCCATCAGATATTGTCTTTCCAGATGCATTATACAGCTATAACTTCTAGTATTTGTGAATATTTACATGTCCTTTGAGAAACAAAAGCCATTTGACATATACATGTTTTTGTGTCTGTGTAGCAGACCTCTAAATCTCCTGAAATCTGTTTCGGATCAATTTTTCAATCTGCCAAAACCCAATGTGGGAATGTATGAAAACCTCCAATTTTTTTTCATTCTGAAGCACAAAGAGTAGGCTTTTTGAGGATATAAAACTTTTTTTCTTTATGCAACTCCTTCATTTTTTATTTTCATGCTCAAAACGTGAATAATTCACCATTTTCACCATTTTCGAATGTTCAAATTCATTTACCTTAGATCATCTGAACAGTCAATTTTTTGTTGCTTCATGAGTGTAAATTCATGTATTGTTTGTTTTAAGAAAACAACATCTCAAAATATACTTCATTTATTACTATACAGGCTGAACTTTCACATATTCTCTCAATGCAGTACAGTATTAATTGTCATCGTCATCACTGCTCCTCACTTCCTCATATGGCTGAAGCCTTTGCTTGAGATCTCCTCATGAATGTTGTGTTGAGCAAGGAAATGGCAAGGAAATATGCACCAGGGAGCTCACCACTCTACACATAATCAGAAGAAGGAAATGCCACATGCATTGAGATTTCATCAACCTCTGATGGCAGTGATGTTACAGTAGATGTGGGGGTACAAAATGCAGAAAATGACAGTGACCAAACAGTTGACTTGAATCTTGACAACATGATAGACAGGAAGGATGGCATCACATCTGAAGGTCGACCGACAGAAGCCCAAGAAGCAAACAGTACAGGACCTCTAAGTGACAATTTGAAAGAACAATTCCCATTGTTGTTGGGGTCACCAGATCAGGTACATGTAATGAGACAAGTCACTTAGTACAAGCTTCATAGCACAAGCATACATGTACATGCATCTTGGCAGGATCAACAGGAGCATGCTAATTCTTGCGAATTTCTGTTCAGGAAAGTGAGTATATCTTCAGATCACCATGGGACGAAGAAAACACAAGTCCAGCACTTTGCTCGGACGATGAGCCACAAGACACACAGTGCCAGGGAACTGCAGATGTCATTCAGCCATGTGAATCAGAGGAGTCACTCTTGTGCACCAGTTGTAGGAGACTGAGGCAAAAATTCAAGCAGTATAAGCAAAGGCTTAGTGAGTAGCAGCAATGACAATGACAATTAACACGGTACCACATCGAGAGAACATTGTAAAAGTTCAGCCTGTACAATAATAAATGAAGTATATTTTGAGATGTTGTTTTCTTGAAACAAACAATACATGAATTTACACTCATCAAGCAACAAAAAATTGACTGTTCACATGATCTAAGGTAAATGAATTTGAACATTCGAAAATGGTGAGAATGGTGAATTATTCACGTTTTGAGCATGAAAATAAAAAATGAAGGAGTTGCATAAAGAAAAAAAGTTTTATATCCTCGAAAAGCCTACTCTTTGTGCTTCAGAATGAAAAAAAATTGGAGGTTTTCATACATTCCCACATTGGGTTTTGGCAGATTGAAAAATTGATCCGAAACAGATTTCAGGAGATTTAGAGGTCTGCTACACAGACACAAAAACATGTATATGTCAAATGGCTTTTGTTTCTCAAAGGACATGTAAATATTCACAAATACTAGAAGTTATAGCTGTCTAATGCATCTGGAAAGACAATATCTGATGGCCTAAACATGGTTCAGCCACTAACGTCCATGCAATTTTTCCCATTTTTGGAGGGCCAGCATACCCAACTGCTTAGATGTATTCCAAATGTGTTTGTATATTCTGAAAGACCAGAAAAATATGTACTAGATTTTGAAATTTCAGGTGCCTATGTGAAGTAGTTGCTGAGGAATTGATCTGTGAAAATCGATGAGAAATAAGGGTCCGCAAATTTTGCATCAAAATTGATGGATACCCCCCCTACTAAAGTGGTCATATCTCGAAAGGTTCTCGAATGACCACACTTAAATTTTACATGATGTGTCCAGAATAGTAGGGGAGCATCTGGTACAATTTTCAGAATTTTCTGAGACCAAGTGCGTGGGAAGTGTTGAAAAATGGTTGAAATGGCATGGAATGACCCTATAGCTATTTATTGATTATTGTATAATATAGCTATTTGATGATTATTGTATATTATAGCTACAATGTATATGTTGATTATGATACAATAAGCTGATTATGTACACATCGAAATTTGTTACCGATCTTACAACAAGCACAAATATATTCTAATGACATTTGACAATTTGATATAAAATGTTGATTGAGTATATGTACTGGTTATACAGCAGAACGGATGGCCAACAAGATTATACGTCAAAGCCTTTTGTTGCCCGAAGCCTTTTGTTGCCCTGTATTTGTGATGAGTTCTAACATGGTATTCATAACACTTGCAAATTTTCGCATTCAAAATTTCAATGCCCTTGCAAGACGACCCGCATCTTGATGTGTTTTCACATTTTTACGAGGTTCTAAATTTTGCCAAGATGAGACAACCCTGTCGCTTAATTTGGCGTTCACTGTATAATGCCAATCACCTTTTGAAACATAAACATCATTTAATAGTTCATACCGAGTGTGAAACTGGCGTAAAATTTGCAAGTTTTACAAAAGGATTATAGAAGTCTTGTTCCTTGGTCACACTTCATCCTGTTAAGAAGTTGCTTGCCGGTAGTTTGAATTTCATGAAAGTGCGATGATTTTCATATTTTATAAGGAAGATGCATTCAATACATGGGACTTTTTATATCATGTGTATGAGACTTGCAAATTTTTGTTCTGATTTAGTAGGAATCCTGGAAGTATGGACTAAATATTTCTGCAAAAATCGCAGAATAAGCTTGGGCATAGCAGATAATCGTAAGGTGTCCTTGCAGTGTCAAACAGGGCTTTGACCTCGGCGATATTACCATGGTTACAAGAGCGTGACATGGATGAACTTCCAAGAACACAGTGTCACAAGTCATGCCTTGCGTCTTAACTACGGGATTTTTCTCATCTGAGACGAAACACCCACAAACTGTGGAATCCGAGGCAGACGCCACACTGCATAATGCGGGGAAGTCCCCATAAGACTAGGGACGCTTTAACTGATCAAAAGTGACGTGACTTATTTTAAAAGGAGGGATGTCTACAAGCAAGTTGATCTTTTGTCCCTGGATTAGGTCCTGTTTTATTCTGCACAGTGGGGGTAGGCTCCAAAGGGACCTCGAAGGTTTCTACGGTGGTGACTCCCCTTAAATACACTTATCAAACACCTTGGCCACTTTGTTTTACATGCAAGGAGACACGCGGGGAGTTGCCGGAGAAATCGCGGGGATTCTCGGGGAATTCGTCTCCCACTTCTTTCGAGGCTGGAATGAGTAATAGCTCAATTGTTCTCCAGTTTTTGGAGTTTCAACGAGGTTCGGACCTCTAAGTACAGTCAATCTTCCCAAGCTGTTGTTTGAGATAGGAGACTGCGGAATAAATGACCCGCTCTTTTAGCCGAGTGCAGGATCAAGTCTCATCCATCTAAGACAGGGTCTATCATACATCGTGCGATCCATCCGCAATAAATGACGCGATGCTATCTCGCCGATTCAGTGGCGGAGACTTCCCCTGCTTTCAACGAAGATCAGGGCCGTCATCAATAAGGTTAGATATGTATTGACTGTTGTGACAGCCAATCAAATCGGGGACGGAGTGGCTGTGAATCCGGGGGATCATGAGGTGGTAGGTGGATGATGTGCGGAAATTGAAACAGTGGAGTCAAATTTGCTGTGACACGGTGAATAGATGTCGGCGTTTCTCAGAAGTTGTTCGGGCCGGCGAGCCTCATCGCTGATGAATCAATCCACTGGAGCACAAAGTGGGTACCCATTTCATTAGCATTAGAATAGCCGCGGTGGCGAACGATGGCCGGTGGAAACCTTCCAGGGCTCTGCCGACAAATCTTCCCGACATGCAAATCAGGACCGGTCGCGACCAGTCGTGGAGGAAGTATCATTGATTTCGACATCCATTAACGGGGGTATTACGGGGGCTTGCCAGCCTCAAGGATCGGCCAATGTGCCGCAATCAATCCTCAACTGGAAATGCGGCTCTTGAAAGCTTCGGGAACAAAATCCCTGGGGCATTGATCGCAACCCGATCCTTCGTATGACAGAATGTGTCCTTTGTAATACACACAACGCAAATAAATAGTGGAGTTTATCCAAGCTTTTTATAGAAAGAAGGTGCAGAAGTGCCGCGTTTTGAAAAAGACGGATCCAGATTTACCGAGGGGTAAACCGAATGGACGAGCATTAACGCTCCCACGATGGCGGACCAGTTGAGTTTACCCACAAGCCACCTGTCCCCAGGGCAACAAAGGGCTTGACATATGATTTACGCGTCCGCTTTGTGACGCCCTAGACAAATTAATCGTGGCCCTGTGACCGCGGCTCTGCCGACCTGGCTGGCTTGTTGCGGCAACAAAGCGGTATATTTGCGAGCTGTCCAGCAAAGCCAGTGACGACGCTGACAGACTTGGCTGGACCGGCAGATAAACAGGTCGCGGGCTGCCGTGGACGATGATGTGGCAGCGAAACAGGCTTGGGAATGGGAGACGGAAGTCCGCAGAAAGCGAAGCTCGATGCTAGCCGTCGGATGCTGCCGTGATGGATGGGGCCTTTTAACAGCCTTGATGCCTTAATAGACTGGTGCAGCAAGCGTCCAGGTTTGAATTCATGTTGAGCAATGGTTGACGACGCCGAGTCACCGCCACCGACGAAACAACGGATGACCCTGCTTTCGCGGGGGGAGGCACTTGCTACTTACACGCGGAAAAAAATCACCTAATGACAATGTCGCTGTTTGCAAACATCAGCCCGGCGTAATTTAGTAATTTAGCGTCGTTGTTATTCGTGTCAGGCTCTTGCCGAGGAAAGTGTTGTGGCTGGGAAACTTGATCAAATTGATCGCGCTACAACACCTGAATTAAAGACCCTCAATTAGAGGGCTTCTGGTGGGCGGGGAGTGAGGGGTGTTTGCCTCAGAGAGGGGGGGGGGAGGGGGGTCATGGATCATCTAACAGGGATGAGGGGAAAATGAGGTTGACTGAGGGGTGGGATACGGATGGAATATCGTTCCATTACCTGGCAACAAATAAAGCTTTTGAGGGGAGTCTGATTAACTTCAGGCTTCAGGAGTAGAGCCATCAATTTTATGCCTGTTTTTAGCCCTCGATGAAAGAGAATTTGTCTAGTACGGTATACAACCATGTATACCATAGGTACCATGTATCAGTGACATGTTACTTTTTACTGCTTCTGTGTCTTTTTGCATGCAGACTCTTGTTTTTTTTCATTTAGTGTATTGTGTTTGTGAATCCTATATATAGTTACATGATGAGCACAATATATATATATTATTATTTATCATTTTATAATCATATCATTTTATTATTTGTAATATAATACTTACACCCTGTTTAGTAGCCCAAAGAATCACATGGGTGTAGACATCAAAGGTGAGGAGGAAAAAGGGGATAATGAAACATCATTACAACTTGTGCAATAATTATCATCAAAGTTATCATTGTTAGATACAGTAAAATATATTCTCAGAAAGCAGTACCGTATTTCCTGAAATAATAGAAACTTGAACGCTTAAAAAGGACATTATATTTGAAAGGATGATGTAGTTCAAAAGAAATCAAAACAACTTTTTAACAATCACATATTTGGATCTTACATGTACTTACAGACATGAAGTCCTGCCGACACAGAAGATTCCAGATGATGACCCGATGATTCCGGGACGACAAAGTCAGCCAATCAAGTCACGCACAGGATGTTGTTGGATATTGTTGATGGGGGGGGGGGGGGGGGAGAAAAAAGATAACATTTATTATTATATTTATATGGTGAAATATTGAGTGATGATCCCCTGAAAATTGAAAGGAAGCAAACCGGTGACAATAAACCGGTTACGTTATATAAACACGAGACTCACAAAATTTTTTCAAGTACCATGTATCCAAAATTCGTTTGAATCATTTCATGTCAAAGATATTTCACTGTTTTAACTTCATGGTATGACGTATACACTTTCTCTCTGCTAAATTTGGCATGTCATTTCATCACTAATGTCACCACATTATAATGCTGTCCGTGAGAAAAGACAAAGTTCTACACATGGGGAAGATTTGGCAGCCACCGTGGAAAAGGTACACACAGAAGCAAACAACAAACATTCGTTTATTGCATGTAAAACAAAGGATCCAACGTGGGAAGTTGACAAGAGATTTGCCGACTTCGTTAGGCATCCATATAAGGTGCTAGCATGACTGAATGTTATGATATTAGCAATGGTGCAGCGAATCTTAGGATTGTATGGTATTGTAGCGTAGGAGAGTTGGGTAGAGTAGGGACCTCACACATGAGTTTGGGATCTCAAGGTGAACCTCCGAGGTCCTAGGCCTGACCTCGAGGTCCCAGCATGGTGTGTGGTAGAAAATAAGCCATAAAAACCTGGAATTACGAAGCACTCACAGGACTTTACTCGGTACACATGGGTAGTAAGTGACCGGCCGTGAGCGAAACTTTGATCGGACCCATCTTTTTGATCGTTGAATACATTGGCCAGTCTGCATGGACGTAAAGCTGGTTCACAGGTTTTTCTCTAAAACATCAGTAGTGGCGGGGAGCTGCCTCTGTTGTTTCATGGACGGTACATATGCTTCGAACGTGTTCGCAAACGTGGAGAACACGGCTAACATGTCAGGAACAGCGCTGGCCGAGGCTAGTGATGAAACTGAGATACTCCCTATGATTAGCAATGTATACTGGCTGGATTTTTCTCGGGGGGGGGGGGGGGGGGGGGGGGGGGGGGAAGGAGTGGGCTCTAAGTTGGTCCATTGGAATCCATAAGTATATTTTGCCAGCAATAACATGAAAGTCCCTTGCACACATGTTTTGGATGCCATGTGTTCCAATTGGAGCGGAGATCTGAAGCCGAGGGGATCCGACTATTGTGTGCCACGATCAAACGCATGACTACCGAGGGACAGCGACGTTTACAAACAGCGGCCTCTTGCACTGCGAAAACTCACGTGCATGCCTGCTCCCCGTGTTTCTTTTATAGGTGGGAAGTACTTGCATACTTTAAACATCGGGCTTTAGCTTCTCGCACGATACTTAATGCGAGTGGGATAGATGTTCGACACATTTAGCGAATATGCCGCATGTGCAAGATACACTTCAAACAAAAGACGATAGCGGGGAGAGTTTTACGATGATATGGACATGTCCTGTCTGTATTTTGACAATGGTTAGAACACTGGGTGGTCCAATAGACACGCTGGAAGTGAGTGATGTGCTACAAGAAAACTATGGAAAGCCACACGCATCGATACTACCATATGGGACCCAGGCATGACATGTTACAGTGGCAAGTTTTTTTTTTTATTTCCTTGACTGATTTTTATTCAAGCATGTGTTCTTGATATGAGTAGCAGCCTTTCCAATGATATAATGCAATACAAACAATATTACCGTAAATATTTTGAAAACCATGGAACTGATTTATCTATATTCTGACATTTCATTAATCTTTAACTTGTTTTAGGATCCTTCTATATAATTATTTATTTATTTCAATTTTCTGCTAACGATTTCTGCTTCTTGTTTTTGGACATGTCACAACCTATTTTTTCCGGTTTCAAAATTCAAATCACAACTAATGGTGACAGACAACACGCTGAGTCCACCAGTGCAAATGGAGTTGTAAAAGTGATTTATCGTATTTATGTAAAATCACAATATCATAATAGCTGAAACCTCTAAACACAGCAAGGAATCTTTTCACCGCTGCCAATAAAATGTTAAATTTATAAATGTCCCCTGTCTGGCAACACAAAGGGTGACTCCAATTCACTCAATACATTAGAATATGCTAATGAGCGGTTTTTACTTAATGCCCTCCGTGCGCTCACCGCAAGTGGCAATATGTTTACTTCGCGACAAATCAAAGTAATTGTTAACTATTTTGAAAAGATTATCACCATGACTTACTATTTGCCTCACCCCCCCCCCCCCCCTCTAATGACATACATTTACATGGCTCAGTTGACCCCCAGGTAATTATCGTTGGAATGACTTACGTACGACATCAAAAACTGACGAACTGACGGTGATTAATGCGTAAACAGTTCTCTACCTTTGGTGACCGACCCCTCGGAAACCCGTGGCTAAGTCAGGGAGGTATTCCATTCATATGGAATTAAGTCCGGCCATCATGTATACCAATAAGACCAATAAAACAGCCCGATAGTAGTTAGCCACCCGCGACTTCTATTTCACCTTGACGCACCGTGTCAAAGGCATTGTCCAGTGGACAAAGCCAACAAAAGGCAAATGTGTCGCTACAAGTCAACTACATTATGTACGCTCGGCATTTCATAGCCTGACAGCTCCACCCCAAAGATCCAGTGATTTTGTCACCAACTCCAACCTCCCCCCACCCACATCCCAGACCCCAAGACTCCAAGAGGGCCGAAGCAATTATGGACTCCAATGAAGCCTCCGACTATTTTACAAATGTCAAGAAACGATCATTAACTGTGATTCCAATTGCCCCATCCACCGCAAGACTTGCAAAGAAAGATGGCCACACAACTGACACCTGGTCGCACTCTGCGCAGGGTAAAAGGCAACGCTTAGTAGCCATTCCATAGATGGACGAAAATCAACACAGAATGGAACAAATTAGCGCCCAAGCGAGAAACGACCCCGTCACCTTTTGACAATCGTTGACTGATCATTGCCACTTTATGGGGCTTGCGTGACACTCAGGGAGAAATCACGTTGAGTTTAGCTACTTATACTGATTGGCTACGCTGGAGACCAATCCATTATTTGGTGGGGGACCGCAGTCAGCAATAGGCGGTCATCATATAAACATCGACAGAACAAGGTTGACAGTGAAAAGTGAGCATATTTCCACGTGACACCGGCTAATGGTTATTATACAAGTAGAAACACAGCAATTGGTGTCATCCTTCGGCGGATATTCTTCGTGTTGTCTATTTTCATTTCTTTCCATTCTCCTGCAGTATGGCCAAAGGGCAACAGGAATAAATCTTTTAGAGAAAACTTTTTATACTTGTTTTACAGGTAATTCTGTTAACTTGTTGCACAATAAATGACAGTGTCACAACATCAGTGAATATTTAGCACAGTTCACATTACAAATTTGCACAAGTTATTATTTTTTTTCCATGTTTTTTTTTTTGGGGGGGGGGGTGGGGGGAATTTATTACTCCAAGCAGACGTTCTACACCATTTCATCTGGGCCCATGCTCTGAATTTTTCGTTTCTCGCTCGCACAAAGCAAAACACTAAAAACAAACTCCCGAAACAATTAAGGCAATTGAATCATATTTATTTATTGCCATCCATCTGCCCAGGGCTCAAACAGACAGCCCTGCAACATGTTTCAATCCGGCCACGGTCGAAATTAAAACAACAGAGGTCCCATTTAAACACGTTAAATGCTTTGCTATCATGCATGGACTGCCCACGCATGACGGCTAGATTTTAACTGCGTATGACTGTGCATGCTGATGAGTACTCAGCCATCGCAGA
This sequence comes from Terebella lapidaria, assembly GCA_949152475.1. Classification (NCBI taxonomy): domain Eukaryota; kingdom Metazoa; phylum Annelida; class Polychaeta; order Terebellida; family Terebellidae; genus Terebella; species Terebella lapidaria. Next base: position 32,044,634 of record OX424564.1, on the reverse strand, counting down.
CGTCCGCGGAACTTCTGTTCGCCAAGCTGATTTTCATGATTTTAGAAAACTTCGACTGGTGTTTACTGTCAGGACTCTTGCACGTTGGAAATATTGAGGGGTGACTTAAATTATTTCCGATCTTCAAATGTCAATAATTAATTGCTGATTGGGTGAAATGGAAATTTGAACACACTAACAAGATTCATTTTCATTGTGGAAATATGTTCACTTTTCACTGTCAACATTGTTTTATTGATGTTTACACGATGACTGTCTTTATCAATTCTGCTTTGAATCAATGTATGAATCCAGGTACCTGAAATTTCACCACATAAAACTTCTGTAAATCCAATTGTTTCCTTGCAGATAATCTCCTGCCCTTCCACTCTGACAGACAATTATAATTCTTTCAACAATAAGACAACTGTCACGACACCTGACAAACATTACAATTGACAACAGCACATTTTTTTGTTATCTCCCATTTACTAGTAGATTTCTTTCTGGACCACTTTTTGTTCACATTTCTTTTTGTTTTGAGCCATTAATTTTTCAATTTAAAGTCAATATAATTTCCATGGCCAATGGTGCGAAACACAACATGAACATCTACCAAGTGCAGTCACATGATTTTAATGAAAACGTAAGCAGATGTCATTTTGCCATCTGAGATGAATGCGAAGATGTCCTATTAACTTAACGAAGACACTACCACCTTAATAAGCATATCAATCATGCGACTGCCTATCCATCGCCGATTACAAAACATCAATTGTACTAACGTCATTTTCGACAAGAAAACAATTAAGTGACGTTTGTCAGTTATGAATGGTGAAGAAACCAACGCAATTGTCTTTTGGCAGACGCTCATGAAGTATATGGCCCACTCGCGACATACAATGGCGTAAGACGTGATTGCGTGATCACCGACGGCAACCATGACTATACTTCCCGACGTGGACACAAGTCAAACCACCGCGCTCGCTAAAAGCCCGAATCATTCACCTCACGGTTCAGCGATTTCAGAACAGGGACGTTCTACGTTGACCTGACGTGTGGTAAATCACTTTCTGTGACGGATTTGAATGTCGGCTTTTGCCGGGACAATTGTCACAAGACAGTGCTAAGTCGTGTTAAACTCGATCCAGGTGTAAACGATGTTGTGACTTGTCGTTTAGGGACGAGTCTTGAATCAATCAGATGTAGGGCCGGTGCATCGCGGTTCACCGATCTTCCACCAAACTCACACGCCATGGGAGGGAACAGAACACTGCTTTTTACAATGTAAGGGAAGGGGGGGGGGGGGGGGTGGAGGAGAGTGGAGTGCTGTTAGACACTTGTAAATGTCACCATGATCGAGCCATTATCAATCGCCGTGGAAACCGAGGCACGGTTTCGGAAAAACCCACGTCAAAAATCCTAAAAGATCATATCCATCATTCCAAGCGGTAGCATCCAACGACACAAAACGAGACAAGGTCGGAGATATTCAGCGAAGGGAAACGACATTGTTTTTATTTCAAGCTGAATGATGCACGTGATGCAATGGGTTGTCAATTTTGTTTCTTCCAGGTATCAATTTTTGTTCAACGTCCATAATAGCATGATTCTTGGTTAAAAACAGAAGGATTTTCCTTTTTTCTCTCTCTCGAATTCGCGCATGACCACCCACTGTATCCAAAAGAAAACCGTCAAGCATGAGCGAAGGAATCATTCAGTGAGCAAACAAAGAATTGACACGGTGAGAAATCACACCAAAGACGCAACGCCAAGCAGCATTGCACATTTCTAGGACACCTTGTCAAAACTGACAATCTCGAGCATGATGCTGGAAACGATACTTGTTCCGAGAGATATCCATCACCAGATATAATTTGATGATGGTGTTTAGATTTGGGGAGGGCGGAGAATGAAAACATTGGGGGTTAGGATTTTTTATAAAAAAATTAATTGGTAAATAGCATATACCAAAATCATCACAAATTGCCTGCAGAGCATAGGGTCCATGTCATGCACGTGTACATAAGTTTATTTAGAAATTGTTTCGAGGTGACTAACAGCAATCTCACAGAATCGAGTTGTCTGTTTTCTTTCTGTTGTTTGTATTTTTGTTTTCTGCATCAAGACATACAAAGTATCACAAACATCACAGCAAATCAGCTTTCATCCTATTTTTTTTTCATGTATATATTACATATTTATTTATCATAATACATCAGAATACACAGATACAAACAAATGTACAAACCTTGTAACGAGACAGCCGTGGATTAGAGTTGAGCGCCTTTGCGAGTTCGTGATAATCGGCTTTAGCTGCGTCAACCAGCCACTTTCTCTCTACGTCACTCAGCTAGAGGCCAAAACCATCATTTATATTGTACTAAACATTTGACGAGAAACGTTATGCAGTATTTTGAACATAACTCGGAAATGAAACATGAATGATTTTCCTAGTGTTGCTTCAACAATGTTCAAGTGACAGTCTACCTCATAGTTATGTACATTTATAATATTCCAAGTTCCAAAGCAAATGGAGAATTCCCTCTATGCAATATTCCACATGAAGTTGCAAGTTATCGGACATATCGGGAAGTTATCAGACATACCGTAACAGCAACACTGCCTTCTGAAGACGCGTCGTCATCTGATGCACCGGCCGCCTGTAAAATATTCAAACATGTTTTCTCTAAATTCTTCAGCTTGCTGTGTTATCCAAAATTCATTTCGGTGCATCATTATTACATCAAACCAGATGATAAGACAGCTCTCCATACTATAAGGAAAGGTGTAAACTTTGACTTCGAGAAGTATTCTGACACTTAGCTGAAGGACCAAATGTTATTACATGTAGATATATATTCAATACCACATTCATGCTTTCACGAGCTGTACAAACCTTGGAGACTTTTCTGCGCTGAGCGGGTCCAGAGAGGAGATCACTCTGGGACTCCATGCGGTTGATGTGCTGAGCTCTCTGTTTGACACTGATTACACTCTCTTCCAACTCCTAGGATATTGGTGGAAAAAAATTGTACAAATACTAGCACACACATTGGTTATGAGTCAGATCTGCTTCCGTCATTCAAAGTAGTATTGATTTGATTAATTTGATTTTCGAGGAGTTTGGTCAACGATTAGTTTAGAGTCATTTAGCCACCTCAAAGCAATCAATGAATTTTGCATGGATCAATGAGGTAAAAGTCAAATTTCATAAATTTATGCGAGCTGACCATGCTGACCAAATACTGCAATTAGTGGTTGTACATTGGAATATATGTTTTCAAAATTAGAATATCGATCGACATTTACCGATGGTACAGGAGGTGACACTACCCCCTCTGCGCCTCCTGTGGCCCCACGACCCTCGCTGCTCGCCATAGAGACACCATCCATGCTGTCTGCGACACTTCCCGCGATACTGTCCTCAGGGGCACTACTGTCCCCGATCCCGCTATCAGCGTAACCCTCGGCAACTGCCAGAGGCTCCGCAGCGGCAGCCTCTAAGGGCTCCACCACCGGATCCAGAGGGGCTTCGGGGACCTCCTGCGGCGTCTCGGGGCGGTCTCTGTTGACTTGGACCTCGCCGACTGGATCCACTGGAAGAGGTGGTGATTCATCCTCGGGTGACGTGAAGGAAGGTGTGGATGCTTCCGGTTCTTCACTGTCGCCACCGTACGATGGACTCGTGTCTTCAGAAGCTGCCGTTTCCATGGAATTATCGTCATCCGTCGGAGAGTTCGCCGAAAGCCCTTGTATCGCACCTAACGCTCCTGCAATCATATCGGACAGCGATGGTTCCCCAGATTCATCCTTTGAGGCTCCCTCCTGGGGCGGTGAAGGCCCTAAGCCTGTCTCAGAGAAATGCAGCGGTTCCTTTGATGGTGTACTCTGGGCCTCGGACATCATACTCGACTCGAACTGCTCAGCCAGCTTGGCTTTTTTCGCCTTCGGTCGGTTTTTGGGGAGGCCCTTGTCTGAACTGGGAGATGGTAGCACGGCAGCGCCAGTTGTACCTTCCCGGTACTTACGCTTGAGTTGTAACACTTTTTCGCCATTCTGAAACACACATGTAAGGTAATTATCTAAATATGCATTGCCGAAAATATGAACTCGATGAAAAATTTGAATTAAGCACATCATGTCATCAAAGATAATATATTGTGATGTTTAAATTGGAAAGCAGGAGAATGAATGTAACAAATTTTATTACAAATGAAAACTGCCTACCTCATCTAACTTGACGATTGCCAGTGTATTTACGATTTCTTTGAACTTTTGACGATTCGCAACTGAAAGACAAAAAAAGCAAAAAATTCAAGTATTTTGAGATGTTACCATATATTCATACACGTGTGGTCGGCACCCATTCTATGACAATGTTCACATATATTTTATTAAATTTTAGATGTTTTTTAGCCATGCTACCTTGCCAGTGTGACAAAAACACTGGTCTCCCCAAGGCACTGGATTTAGTTATAATTTTGTTTTACAGACACTTAAATTGGCAGACACATATACAGACATGCATACATACTAGGCCTAGATACATATACAAGACTGTTGGACAACAGTTTAGATAAGATGTGTTGAAAGATTTGTACAAAGTTTACACCACAAATAAATCTACTAGATCCAGCCGTAATATCACTTGTGGGCGATTTAATTCTGATGTAATAATTATCATTAATCAATTACATTTTTTAACATGATAATTGCACATATAAACGACTACTAATATCACAAACGAAATTTACACAGCAAATGACTTGGTATGTATTGGAATACTCAACATGCTCAATCTATCAACGAACATAAACCATGAAAACCCTGCACGATTTCATGGTCTAGATAACAACAATCAATTGTCAATCATCATCTTTGAGGAATATAGCCGTCTGTGGTGTTTGCCAGTAACTGCCATGAAGGCATAATTAGGAAATCAACAACATTGAATAGCTCTGATATAAGCTAAGAATGAGGTGTATGGACAACCTCGACGCCATTCCACCAGCAAGAACTGGACGATTGCGTTATGACTTACGATTTCGATTGTTTACTATAGGTCGATACAATAAGACATTGGAAATAGTGACATTACTTAAATCTGACAGTTGGTTCTGAACTAAACAAATCTAACAACCCACATTTCAGTTATTTTTAATCCAACTCTAACAACAATTTAGATGGGGGTATTAATCGTTGAAACCAATTCACAATATAAAATTGCAACCGATCACATGGTGTTTTCATGAGATCAATAGCTATCCATCTGACACCAATTCTAGCTTCTGACTGGCGCCCGGGTCAGCGAGTGAGTCGGCGGCCCGGTCATGTAATTCGAGAATGAGGGCGTTCACACGTTGATTACAAAACCCAGTGGCCGACCTCATGGATCACAAAGACTATAGCGATTCACATTCGGGACACCTGAATCTAGTTGATGTTACATGATGTTTGACAGTGAATGTGTGATTGTGTATTCTATAATGTAGTAAACAGTTGATAAATCATGAAGTAGACGTGTGGGCCTAACTGTCGAATATGGCAATGTTCTGTTCCCCATGTTAAACAATGCAAGACATAGGGTACGTTATGATCTCCCTAGGCTACAACACTGGCAGCAAAAATTGGCCACTAGATTCGACAGGTGCTCCAAAGTGTGAGAGCTGTGAGTGTGAGTCTCAGTGACTGACTGTCAAAAAACAAAGCAAGGTTTCACACAAAATATATTTTGTTCGAGCACCTTTACGCTTCGGGTCGTTCAAGAAGAACTTGAAGTGTGTGACTAGCTCATGATTCGTGCTTCTACCGCCTTTCGAGATGATAAAATCCCGTACAACATCCAAATTGAACAACGAATCCTCCTCGTCGGCCATTTCTGGTTTGTTTTGGCGGAAATCGGAAAAACCCGCTGCGCGCATGCGCCTGGCGAACTTCTGGAAAACAAAAAGAATATTTATCAAAGACACTAGACAGGCGTGTTGACTATATTTTCCCGCGTTTTTTTGAGTCATGATGATGAAACACTGAGCTCAGCAGCTCATCAACTCGATCACCACCAATTTTAGAAATAAGGTGAAACATATTAAAATTTAGCTGACATAAAAGACCAATTGCTTGGAAATATGTTGGAAATTCAAGGTGTGTTTATTCTAAAATAGGAATTTTGTATAGGCCTAATTGATTTACTAATGTAGCAGTTTCATATAGCCTATTGAAGTTCTGACATGAATAGAGAATGGAACCAAACGTCACTATATCACCATGTACTCGAATTATTGACAATATAAATTATAAATTTAACTTGCATATATCTAGTCGAAAGAAAAACCACGGTATACATATGTCTATAGTTTCTCATCACATATTACATTTCTGGTGCATGACTGTTGTAACATTGTTTGTATCGAATTATTTAGATACGTTTTGATTATTCGATTCGTCGAATATCAATTATAATATGTTATTATGCAGAGCATAGAGACGCAGCGAGTGGAAAAGCAGGTTTTTTGTATATCTCTATACCTGTAAAAATTAGTATCATTGATATATATATTTATATTGCTGTACTGGTAGGTCTAGACCTAGAATAGTGTGAAAAATAGCGAGTAATACTGGCAAGCAGTTGAAAAACAATCTGTCTGAATCAGGCTCATGGAGTCATGGACAGTCAGTAGGCCTAGATCTATGTGTGTAACAATGAAACTAAAAAAAACACTTTGATCATAACCAATTGTTATTGTATCTAAATATTCAGAAGGCTCCCTTTTCACTCGCTGCGTCTCTATGGTCTGCATAATAACATATTGACATGAAGTTGTGTTAAATGCTTTGAACACCCCCAAAATGTTGACGAATTTAGAACAAATGGCTGGCATGCAGAGAATGCACTCACTGATTAAGCAGCACTGTAACCTCAAGACGAGATGAAAAACAACGGGAAGATAGCTGTGACCTCAAGATGCAACAATTATATTAGTACTATAGGAGATGAAATGGGAGTCAAATTACTCAAGACTTCTGACTTGAGTTTTGATGGGTAGGAAAGGTGACCCAGTATGGGCGATATTTGTCCCCCTAGATAATCAATATAAAGATTGAGTTTATGAGTAACAATACACAACATCATAAATGCAGAATTTTCATCATGACCATTGTTATTTATTAACATAACAAGTTACTATATATAAGAAACTACCTGGGAATACATATTGTCCAAGACTGCATGAGATTCAATGGATATTATGTGACTAGAATTTCGTGAGAGAAATACACTTAGAACAGTATTTATCAGGGTTGGCAGGTTTTTGCCATGGGGAGTTTTTGCCATGGATTAAACCGGTTTAAACCGTCCTGGCAAAAACAGGTTTTTGCCACTTTTTTGGCAAAAACTGGCAAAAACCTCTTCCATGAGAAATTGTTTACCTAAATAAAGTCTGATCATTCGATACAAACAATTACATGTATACTAATATGTGGTTTATTAAAAAATATGATGTTGTTAGAGTCGGCATTACAGCATGCAGGTTCCTGTGTTATGACATGCCTGGCCAGGGGGTGTTGTGTAATTCCAGATGTTATCATGTTGCTATTATCTCATTGAGATAGCTGGTGTGGGTGGTTTTATGTAATGTGATTTCTGTGAACATACATGGTATTATCAGCAGGACGTGATGGATCACAATGAGCAATTTGTGACTGAAATTATCAATTTGACAATTGAAATTTACCTTTTGATATAATTTCTGAAAAATGCACAAGCCACAATGCTGGAGTAACTAGTAAGGAGACAACTCTGATCTCTCCTTATGTATTTCAGTAATACCCACTGGTACATGCTTACAATTCATTGTTCAGGGATACTAGTAGTTGAGAAGTGTTTTTGCCAGTTTTTGCCGGTTTAATCCGGTTTTAACCGGATAAAACTAGTTTTTGCCAATGTCCTGGCAAAAACAGGTTTTTGCCGGCTAAAACCCAACCCTGGTATTTATAAAGAAGTTTTTAGTTGATTAAAAAAAACATTTTTCATAATCGTTTTTAATCGTTTCAATTGCCCACTGACATGAAATTCAATACGCCATGTGTAACCCATGAGCGATTTCTGTGAACTTTGATAATCAGCGATAAGAATATATCAGTAGCACAAAGTGATAAAAGGCAGATAAAGACAACCACATACTAGTTGTGTTGTGAATAAACTTTCCAACAAAAAACTTTCTTTCACAACCAATTGTCATATTTATATCCATACACTAACTACTAGTATAGAGGAATAGCTGATGTCAAAATTGCCCGGGAGATTCATCTGATGACCTGCCAATTCAAGACAACAGATCAAGACAATATATTTATTATTGGAGCCAACAATATGCCTATGCAGTGTCAAGCACCACTCCAAAGAATTTCTATAGAAAATCTTTGACCACACACACAAACAGGAAAATCAAGAACGAATGAAATTATAAGCATGGCAGTGATGCGGATTACATCAAACAGGGATTTTACTGCACAATATTGTGGAAACAACGCCTACTGGATGACTATTCAATTTGAAGGTGTGAAAGTGTCGGTCACACTGAACATACCTCTGCTCAACATTGAATCTGTAAAATCGTGGTTATAGCATATTATTCTTCATAATATCATGTATACAATGGACAAATTTTATCGTCATGATTATTTGTGATTATTTCATTTTTCCTTTTTTTTTGTTCAGGAATAGCAGTCCGAAATGGCTTTTTTCTGTTCATCACTCGTCAATATATCAGAGTAGTTGATTGTAAAATATACACGTAAGAGTAAGAGATACACAATTATGTCAGTTTAATTTTGACAGCACATATATCTTTTTGTTGTTTGTTGTTTTTTGTTGTTATCGGTCTGGTTTCCTATTGTGCCAATAAAATTGAGTGAAACACTGACTGAAGTCTGTTTTATTTTATCAGCAAAGAACACGGTAAGCCTATTTGACATGGGGAGGTTTTATTTTTTCTTCCAAAGGTACTCGGCATGAATGGAATTACCTATAAAGTAATGGGTGTTTAATTTTCTTCCTTATACTAGAGAATAACTGTGTGTATCGCCAAGTGTATGTCAGGCTCCAGTCTTTTGTGGATATCAAAAAGTTTCTGCTAACATGTGTAAAATACCACCTATAGCCGTGGTAACGGAAAATATATATGTTCTAGTATGAATGTTCAAGAATTGAATTCATTAATCAGCAAGATATGTCATTATACCAGTTCAATATTTGGAAGAAAATAACGTTGGGCAATATTTATCGAGTATTTTTTTCTGTGCTTGCAAGCAGTAATTTCAGCGAAAATTGCATAATTTGAACTATTCACCATCCAGCATCAGGCAGTCAAAAACCCTTTGCGTTTTGGAACAGAAGGGGCCAAAGTTCTAGAATATACGCACGAATACGGCATAACTCACTATTGTTGTCATATACTCGTATACAGTAGTAGGCATACACCGGTATACATGTATGCATGTTCGCGTGACGCTATACAGAAATCCGAGTATCCTGTTTACGTGAAATTACGGTACTGTGCGGCCGTTGCCATGGAGTCGCGTTGTGATGTCTCACAGATTCAGTCTCGTTGTTTGAATCTCATCCGCGACACAAAATGACTGATAAATGTCATCTAGTTGCCGTAACCATGTTACATACTCGAATAAAAATTGCAATAACCGATTGAAGAACGCTCATGAAACCAAATTGCGAAACGGTGCTTCGCAAAAAAAAAAAAATCCCTGAGCGGGGAAATTTGCTCCCAGATCGCTAGGGGTTGTAGCATTACAAACGCGACATGTGAGAAACCCGAACATCACGTATGTCGCCTTTCTCATAGTCAAATGCTTATTATCGCCCATGTCGCATTTTTCACGGCTGATGTGATTGGTGGATAATATTTTATTCCAATCTGCTTGCGATATCCACATCAAAGATTATTTGACTTCTTTATACGTTTCAATTAAGTTATTGTTTCATTAGCAAATGTAAACAGACAGTCTTAATGACGATTTGTGTGTTTTGCCAATGGAATGCTTCGAACTCGTACTGCACCACCGTCACCATTTGCACGACTAGAATGGAACGCAGCACATAAGGCACCCAAAACATAGCTCGATGTATTGGTTAATATCGCACCATAAAATCCTTTGTTGTGCTGTTCTGCCAGATCCCCCACCCCCACTCGATTTCAGCGCTGAACACTGATTCAATATTGAGTGGAAGTCCATGAATTGGACGATAATATGGACATGCATGTCGTGCTATTTCAATAACTCCGCAGTTAATGTTGGGTACTTCACGGGCATGTTGCTTTTTTCACGCCGGAAACACCAACCGTGAAAAAAGCGACATGGTCGGATATTTCACGTGAAAAACGCGACATGGTCACTTTTATCACATGAGAAACCCGACCATGTCGGGCTTTTCACAATATTCGGTTTTATCATGCAGCAGGGTTTCCTGTCTAAAAAAAGTCGAAACTCGCAGGTCGAAACTCGCAGAGATGAAAATTATGATCATAGCTAGTTGGTACTATCTTTAGTTTCTGCTGCTCTGGTGTTAATTTCTCGGACATGCAATACCATTAGACGCAGTTATTAACGAACTGCGTTAATAACTACAAATTTCTGTTTTGTGTCTCAAACAGAAAGGTAGGCCTATGCCTAATTGGATGGAAATATTTCGAAATCTATAGAAATCAGGCATGGTGCTGTAGCATTTGGTTTTATGATCTGATCGACACAAAGTTAGGTCATTCACTAGTCAATACACATGAAAGGGAGAGAGTCTGTGGGAAAGTCTGTACATGTGCCTGATAAAATGATTGAAATCAGTCGAAAGTTTGTCAGTTCGCCATCTGCTGATTCGATCAGCGAATAGACGCGGAAACACGACTGGAGTAGCGGTCAGCGCGGTCAGTTTCGTGATGGACAACCAAAGAAATCTGTTCCAATGGCTGTCAAAATGTCAGGGAAAATTCGTCACGTGTTGGGATTTCTTTCAATCGACTCATTTCCCCCCACAACGAAATTCCACACATCTTGTGGTCGGATAGAGATCCATCCACACGGGTATTGCATAGATAAATAGTTTATTTTGTCCAGGCTGCGGTGACAGAAGGGGGAAAATGATTGTATCTAAACTCCAAGCGAGGTGTGTGCGGAATTCATGGCCGTGCCGATGATAACGGTAATCGCTGATTGTAAAGAGAGAAATTTAGCGGCCATCTTCACTTGTATTGCACGGGGATTCTACTTTTTCTCTCTGGCTGGACGACATAGAATCTGCAGTTGGCTCACCCAGTGAGCTGTCCGCATCGCCGCGACTAAATTAGATTATCATTCCAGGCGACTACCCTTGCTGTGCCAGTGGAAAGACTCGGCTATCTTCTTATCTGGCCAGGGACATCTTTCCCTATCGGGGGACCCTTTTATAAGTTACACATAATAAGCGACTGAGCATCCTGACAAGCTATCCCGGCCGGATCTGTAGCGCCATCATCCCGATCCGATCCGTGATTTGAATGGCGAGGCACCACCGTGGAAAATCGCTTGGAACAACCCACACTACATAGTCTTTTACGCCGTTGTTTGCCCCCAAAGGAAACCGGTGTAGAGATAACGAGAATGACGTTGGTGAATCAAAGCCATATTCCACTAAATGCTCGTCATGCCTCTCCCCGTGGGACCGGAGGAAACACCGATCGTTGCGCGGGAGGGGCACCACCAAAAGGGCGCATCATGACGACCTCTCTTTTGGGACAGTCGCCAAAAGTGATAATTCTGCTTCGTCGCTTCCGACCAAGAAAATCTGTTCAATCTTTTTCTCCAGAGACGACTACGGGACTTGAACTCAAACCGGTGTCTTCCCATACAGCCTATACAGCCATGGCCTCGATCGGGCCGGGACGGCGACGGAGACCTCTCGGCGTCAAGGAGCGGAGGTCATCTCGGCGTCATGACACGAAGTCCTCGGACGCCGATGGCCTCCGTCCAGGGAACAATACCCCGTGTAAAGTTGAGGTTTTCTTTGCTGGAATTCGACGGGGACATTTGTCAAGCGATCCCGAGTGAATATCGACGACGCAGACTGCCTACATGGATAGCGTCGATCTCAACGCCAGAAAAAAGAGTCACCGACTTTTTTACGACTGCCAACGAAATGTCGCGGCGAGGAAGACCAACAGGGAATAAACATGGCTACTAACGAGTCCGCAAAAAGCCGCCTAATGTAGTCGAAACATTGCGATAACGATTCCTAGTGGTGTTTCCACTGTTGGTGGTTTGTCGACAGAGAAAGGACATTCCCTCGTGCCAAATCCACCGAGTGTTGCCTTTATGGGGCATATTTTGTCTGTGAGCCTGAGAATGGGGTTTGCACGTGGAATCGTCAATGACCTTTCTCATTATAGACGAAACACATTGTCCAATCTCCTGCCAACTTCCTTCATAAAATATGAATAATAAAAATGTGCCTTTATATGAGGTGAATCCAAATCAATGTCTTTATAGTTATAGCTACACGATTACAACATTACCTTCATACATTGAACCATGCAATAATTGTTTTACATCAGCCTAAATGTTAGCATTCGTCTTCGTCATGAAAACTTGAAAGTAATTGTGCATCAAAGTGGTGCCAGTTTGAAAAATAAAAATAACCGGGTGACAAGAATACTGAATATGACTATAAATTAACATGTAATACAAAACTTCAAACTCTACGCGCTGGATATTTCAATGATAGCCCATTTTTTGTCATTCCAATGATCAGTACATAATACAAACATCGTTAATCTGGGTAAAGTCGATTAATTAGTATGACCTTTACATTCATATGACAAGGAGCGACGATTGGCCTTGAGGAAGATCCGACGTCTGTACAAAAGCATGTGTCCAAATGATGACTTCTCGCACAAAAACACGTAAACATCACATGGCTGATTATTATATGAACCAGTTAGACAATGATACGTGCGGCTATCTATGCCCTGCGGGGGTCCACGGACCTCGCACATCCCTCCCCCTCCCCTTTACAACTTTCACATCATTCCGTAGCGACATTTGCGCCGAGGCGAGCCAGTGTCCAAACACATTTCACCCGGGTGCGAAAATCCGGAAGCCAATATGACATAAATCTGTCCGGCGGTTCCTTTCCGGAGCACCTGGTTGACATGACAACCACGAGGGTGGAGGCACCTCAGTGACATGTATACCACTGTGGGCTAAGGCATTTCCCGAGTCAATTACTCAAAGGTGCCCAGAGCTCATTTCCTACAACAATTCGCCGATCCCTTTGCAATGCCCCAGGTCAAAGGGCCTCATCCGAAGGTTTGTCGCTTTCCCTGTAAATTACCTGTTTTTCTTTTCACTTTCTTGCCGAGTAGAGGGGAAGAAGGCTGTTGATGGGGTGCAACTGAGAGAGCTCTGACGGTTTTGTTTTCCCCTCTGCGAGGATAATTCCGTGTATCTGGACGATGACCGCCCTTGGCAATTCCAAATCATGGAGCGAAAGTTACAATACATGTACACTATAATTACTCTTTGCTTAATAATGTGATATTCCTTCAGGCAAAGCTTGTTGCATAACACCATAATGAAAATGAAAGTGTATCATTGCCGAATGTAGAAAGTGTAGAATGATGTATAAATCAATATACAATAAATAATAAGGAACATTTATATACCCTCAAAATTAAACTGCAAATTTAAAATATATTTGATAAGAGCCACCATATTCACAGATATGAGATATACAGTAACAAGGAGTATATATGCACGTTTGGTGTTAACGTAGTCCGCTACAAACAGTGAGGTAACGAAGAGTAAAAATTTTAAAGTTATTTCTTGAATATTATTTCTTCAAAATGACATATTTTATAGAGTAACTGATCAGCATCCTGATACTGAATAGAAAATATGGGGGTCATCGTGCTGGTTTCTTCGACATATTCGTTCAAAATCACAAACATTTACCTAAAATGACATAAATTATGGCATTTTTGCACATTTTGTTGTCCATGTTCACATCTCGCATCGTGTTTTCTATGCGAACGGTTTTAGGATGCTAATCAGTTAATCTATAAAATATGTCATATCGAAGCTCTAGAAAATGTTGATACAGTTATTTATTTTTAAAAAACTCTTTGACCCCCTCCCCTCACTGTTTGGAGCGGACTACCTTAATACCTACTTTTCCTCTTTTAAGTTTCCACTATTTTCCAGTGTGTGTGTTTACAACTGACCCTCACTAATTACTTTATTGAAAATAGCGATCGCTACGTCTGTTTTAACCAATATCGAGGTCGAATACAGTTCACTCCAAATTTAAACCAGAAGTGCAAGCTGTTCAGATTTGGCACCCGATTTGCATGCCATGAGTTGAACCGATCGTTCCCCTGGAAATGGCCGCTACCACTGACCCGTTACAACGTGAGGTATTGCGCAATACTTGTTTATCCGTGTCATGGCTGATTATGTCAGCCAATGATGGATGGCCATTCCTTGTCATGTGATCGATGGAAGTCCAAACAATGTATCGCCTGCTAATTGTCAAAAGACGACATGCTTTTGACTCGTTAATTAATTGATTTGGATATATTCCGAAAAGGTAGGCATATAGACCTACTTGTGCTAAATATCCAGACGAGAATTCATAAAGACAACTGAATATTCTGTAGACCTACTGCACCGTCCATCAAACTTGAACAAACACTGTCAATCAGTTAGTCAAATCAAGAAAATGTCGGACTATATTGGTATCTAATGTCGAGTTTCTGAGAGAGAAATCAGTGTATGGGTAGAAAGTTGCTGTTTTAAGAACCAACTGCACTAAACTTTCAAATTCAAGTCGATACCATGCATCATACATAGTAAAACTCCATTAAAATAATTGTCCGATAAGGAAACATGAACATGATTTTCAATCACCCAAATAAATAAATCCTATCGTAAAATCCTGTTGTCCTGCTTGACTTCAACTGCATATAAACTATCAAATAAAAATAAATAATTCATTTTGTTATTTAAAAGTTATTCAGTCATTCATGGATAACTATAATTTAAAATATAAATATTTTTGAATATCTTCTTCACTCAATCAGAAGCAATTCTCAGGCCAGAAATCCATTGTTGATATATTTCGATTCATTTACAATGCTGATTCGTCAGGATATATGTCTCACCGTGTATTAGATCACGGTGTAGATTCAATTCACCAAGCGCCTTATAACAAACTCAGCAGGCGCGCGGCTACCACAAATAAACTCACCCCCGTGTGAGGAATTATTCCATCCGCAAACAAATATAAACAGTGATTAACCATTGGGGGCTGGAACAATACAGCGATTATGCAGTGAATGAGGGGCATCCTAGGCATGTGCTACCATTCATACGATCAGTGCTTTGTATGTTCTATTTGAGCTATCAAGGGGGAACTATCCGATAGTTTGGACACTTCGGAGCGGGCAAATAAACATCATATGTAACTTTGTTGGACAAGGAATCGACAAGGTGTTAACATCTGTCGCGATGCGTTGTAGCCTATTCGGTGAATGTTCCTTTGTTCTGATGGCTATTTGGCATATTTTATACAGATACGTGTAACCCTTATACTGCCATTCCCATGCTGACTCAAAAGGTGAACGTGTTTGCAATTGAGAAACATGATACTCTACACGATATTATATCAACATATTTATACTTTCATCTTTATTATCTACTCAATATAAACATTTCTTTCAAATTCTTCTCCGCATATGACATATTAAAACGAATGTATAAATTACGTAAAGGATGACATGCCTATGGGACATAATTAATATTCGATATGGCACCATTAAATCGTTAAATTGCGAAATTGGGTGATTAACCCTAAAATGGAAATTATCAGAAAATAGAAGAAAGCCATGTTATGCGGAATTTTGTTACATGTTTATTTGCAAACCTTGAAAAAGAGGACGCCTTTAGTCTTTGGAATTACATTGGTGTACAAAAATCAAAACAATTGCACAACAACTCTTTAATGTAAAGCTGATTTATTTCCAACTAATTACACTGAATGCGGTAACAGTAATTAAAATTTGAAATAGATCTTAATGACCCTGGTAACAGTCATGTGAACCTCTAGCTCTTGAATGGGTGGCAAAACGAACAATGATTTACACATTACTAAGTTTACAAATATGCGAACAAAAAGCGCAGTGTTTCGAGTATGATCTGGATACAAGAACTCGGCTCCCCGGTCACAATTACCAAGATATGGAACTGTTTACAAGCGCTATCAGCTTCTATTAACCGCTAATTTCCCAATATTTACGGTGGCAATCGACACACGGCGGGTAAACGATTACACGGCGAGTTTTTGAAGCCGTTTTATCTATCACCAGCGCGAATGCCAGCTCAGCATGTGTACATTAATATTGACAGCTCCCAGTGGAAAGGATAAGCCGCATCCCGGACACTTGATCCGGATTAGGGCCATATCAGTGTACCCCCTTCTTTCTGGATCACTAGATAAACAATTGGTTAATTAGAACCAGTGGGCGTTGGGAAAATCGCGAACTGCGAAAAGTGCGCGCGCTTTGACACTAAACAACATACGTAAACAGCTACCCGCATGGACAGTGTAACAGTTGTTCAACAGTAGGGCTTATTTTATCAGGGGTGAAAATCGTCTTTGGGGGTTTGGCAATGCCACAAACAATCTAGGGTTACTCGTATACAAACAAAAGAGCAACATTCAAACATTTTATATGTACTCTCTATGGGGAAATAGGAAATCATGGAATGTGGAAACTTTTTTTCCAACGCGTACCAGACAATGTTGTTGAAATTCCCGCAGCGGATTTTTAACGCTGAACACGGTGGTCTTCGACGAATCCTGTAAAGATACAGTCCCTACACGTGTTTGCCATCTCAATTTCGGCGTAGAAAGGACATAGAAAAGGTACTACCATGCTACATTGTTAGAGTATCAATATATGCTCTGTTTTCCGAATCTGGGTGTTGTTATATACAATGTTGGACTTGCAAATGGTTCGCAGTGTTTTAGCAGGGGTGTCGTTTTTCTGACAACAAAATATCTAGTTCAAAGCAAAAATTAACCAGGAATGCAGTGATACCCTGGTCGGTGATTCGGTGTTGAAATCTAAGTATCTTTTATACAAGTGATCACTATGCAGTGTCGACATTCACTAAACCTGTCCATTAATGCTGTTTGAAGTATCTACATAAATGAAATATTTTCTTTTTTTCTGCACAACCGAATGTACTACACAAGAAAAAACATCATGCAACAAAGTGTAGGCCTACGTGCATAATCTGAATACAGATCGCTGTTACGGTAAATGCTATATTGAAGCAATGCTGATTATCCAAGTCGTTGTTTCTAAATGATATATATTGGATAATTTTTATGTTTTCACATTACAACGTGAGCTCATATTTAGTTATTCTGGGACAGATCAATAAATTTCATTCAATTTATAACTCATTGCTATGAATGCGATTGTAAATGAAATGGCTAATTTCATCCACAGAAAAGAACAACTACTTTTCGCTATTATTTAGACTGCAGTTATTACAAGATAGTCGTGGCCAATAATTGTAAGCACTTTACAATCAACTCAATATTTGTCCATTATAACATCACGACTATTAATTACCAGTGTTTACTGCAAATAACCCCACTGTTTGCAAAGGTTTTCCAGTCGAAAGCCGATTGCCAAATAGAGGCGAAAATCTGGTGAACAATGGTATTTCATTGTAGCGCCTCAAGGCATCCCGCCGTGCAAAGATCGCTTCCCACCATAACACAGGGATCGGGTTTCTCCAAAAGCTCGGTCGCCATATTTAGGCTAACGTAAAACTTAATTACCCCCGTAATTAATATTTTGTGATCGTGCCTCAAACGTGCACTGCATTTCCGCGTCCAAGCGCACATGCAAGGCAAACGCATTTCCTCAGCCGGAACTTTGTGAACGTTTCTGGAAAACGTTTCGTCTGAAATAGAATACACCACCAAATAACCCCCTTGGGTCTGTAATTATTGTGTGTGTATCTCTCTCTCGTCCATGCAGTGTCTGAAAATGGTACATGATGCCGAATTACGGAAGGTGCACGGATGAAAAATAGGAAGATTGCAGGCCCGATGGGTCTGTAAGCCGATTAAAGATCACAGAAATTGACGGTTAACTGTCGTTTGTGGGAGCCTCCCGTCCCAAACAAAAACTGACACCAGGCGTCGGTCGACTCCAAACAAATGTCATAATAACGGCAAGCGGCGACATAATTCGGTCCGCGCCTTGTATTTAGCAGTTCGCAGTTTATAAGCCAGCGGGTTCTGCGTGCGTGGCTCGCGGGCAAGTGACGGGATTTAATCCTATTGCCTTTATTTTCTCCCGGGGAGGGTGTGGGCCTATTGAGGGTGGATCCCGTTAAACAAGTCGTATAGAAACAGAAATTGGAAGGGGAACAAAAATCATGGGGATATAAGAAATCTGCATAAGATCTGGGAATAAGTTACCGTTATGGAGTCGGTGGCAGCATTGCATGGGCGGGTGGAAATGGGAATGACTGTTAAAATTTCGAAATAGACAGGAATAGACAATTATATCACCCGTAACTCGATATTAATCCAAAGCCGGAGAAAATTTAATCGCCAGAATGAACATCCTAAGCTTTTGCCGTTGGAACCGCTGAAGCATTTAATTGAGATCTCTTAATTGCTGTGATTCGAGCAGGCCTCTATTTTGACATGTGTGACACGATGTTTGACATTCGTTTGACATTACCTTTGTCATGGGCTAAAGACTGTCCCTAATGGTTTCTCATATAATTTTTCCCTGCTCGCATTTGTACAATTACGATTATTGAATTATACAGGAATAGAATGCCGTCTCATTGTTAATTGTTAAGCTCGTGCTCTTCCTCTGAAAGTAATTTTGCTCCGCCATTCATCAACGATTATATGGTATTGTCAACATAATTATAAAATCAAATATGCGAGCGCAGTTAAATTCCACTGTTCTGTACATGTGTTTTGAATGTCGCTTATACATTTTGGTCAACATGAAAGATTGTTATCTATTCTTAAATTTACAATTATGAAGTATTTTAATTTCACAAATGATGCAATCTTGTATATGATGTATCTGCAGTGTGCATATTCATGTGTATACTAACTATCTGTGTATGTCAGTATATGAGGCAATTTACATTGATAATTTTAAATCCTACTGTAATCTTTTAAATTTTTTATGTCAATAACCTAAACTCCACTGCATGTGAAAACAAATACACTCTATTATCATTATGAATGAATAAAAATCCACAAATTAGAAGTCAATCATAATTTTCAACTCGAGGAAGAAATTATAGGCCTATAAAGTGAAGGTCTAGAACGAGAGAGAATATAGATTTACAAATTATAATCGACAGATTTTGCACTGTTTATTTGTGGGCTAAGGCTCGAGTGCAACACTTTTTTCAAACCGGGTAATAAATTCTCGATTTGTAAAACGATAACTAATATACATGCGGACATCTGTACCTATTTGCTCATGAACATCGATCCAGTTCGTTCGACGCCTAAACCGGATGCGGAAACCGCGCGGAGACTGTCGGGAAAAACGAACTGCCAAAGCACTTGTCTAAATACCGACTTACAAACAAAAAGACGATAGAGCTAATGGATTCTGGAAGATATAATTAAAACTTTGCAAATGAAATCACCGGTGGATGTAGATCGTTTCCATCTCTTTCACCAGTGAGTTTCAGTCGTGAGGATCGCTGTCGACCAAACGAAACGACGAATGTGAACGAAGCGCGCGTTCAAACAAGAGACACGTTCCCTCAATTTGTACAAGGGCTCAGCGGCTGGGACTCGTGAGTAGCCGGGACTGCCTGAACTCTCGTGGCACTGGGTCTTATAGGCTGACACTTCCTGGGAATCGACCAGCGCTACCATATGCACAAGATCTGTCAGTTGGGAGAGCGGTGGGGTCGAATTTCCATCGACGACTTTGTAGGCAAGTGGGAACCCCGATCTCCATCGATGGTCTCTTCCCGTCAAAGTATCGTGTTTTAAGTCGGGAAAGAAAAGCATCTTAAAATCTTAAAACAATTTATACACCAGTGAAACGGATGTCAACGTTGTATTTGAACGTCTAGCGGTGCGGGGAAGGGGTTCATCATATGGCAGGCGTCATCAGCACATATATGCAAAATAGGGAGATTTCAACCCCTATTTTTTTTTCAAGAGATAAGTATTTTTTACTGTCGAGAAGGGAAGCGTGTTGCTTCTTAGACGTGTGACACATGATGTTTGCAAAGTATTGTATCGTGTGTCGGTTAGTTTCATCCCTTCCTCCTTTCCTCGGACTTAGTATTCATAAGTCTTGAACGTCTTTCGTCTTTCGCTGGGCAGGTCACTGACAGGTTTCCCAACTGTATGCCCAGTGGCTTATCGCTTAGCAAACGTCGCACGAGAGAGAACACACGAAACAAAAGCTGATTATCATGTCGTTTGATTACAAGCGACCGGGGAAAGAAAAGCTCACTGGGAACACGAAACGCCGAGAAATATCAAAATGCTAAATACGCTCATCTTCTTGTCTGTTGAGTGTCTATCACCGACTTCAATCCTTTCAGGAATCAAATGCTCTGTGCAGGTCTCATTTTCGAATTCGATGGAGACAGATTTTCTCTGCCAGGGTGCTTCAAAGATCCCGCACTAGCCATCGTATAAGGCCAATAAGATTTATATTGAGTCGAATTCGAGATCATCTTCTAGCGATGATTGAATTCTAAGCTGGGGTCATCAGCTTGCATCGTAAACGCATTAGCCACCAGCTGCCGGTATTGTGATAGTTTACAGCGTAATCACCGATACAAAAGTCGAGAAGTCACCGACGTAAGCCGCATAATATCTACCCCCGATGGCCTCGAGATCACAAAGCATTCGACTCCAATTGCCGCGCGTGGAATTGACTTCCAAGGAATTAACAGAGGCGTTCGACTTTACACCAGCGGAGTCACCTGCCTCGACCCACTCGAACGCTTCGATTAATACTCCGCCACAAACGAGGGATACACCATCGCTTTGCGCGACATTATCTGGACCGAGCAATGTTTGCGGTATAATTAATTTCTGCTTTCTTTGGCAGACAATAGCATCGTTCAACACATGCAGACAGTACATGGGATCACCTGCTCCAAAGCTCGTCTTATGGGCAATATATCATCTGACGCTTCTGCAATCGGGAGCTGTTGTTAAATACCCGCCTCCAAAGAAAGCATTAATCGTGTTTTATAGTATAGCTGCAGTGCAAATGGTGATTTCAACAAATGCAGAACACAGAAAACACAGTCAGCGTATACACTCTACCTAAATATATAATAAATGCTCTATTGTTTCAATGGAATTGTAGATATGTTCTACAAAAGTGCATTCAGACAAACGCCCAGATGCGACGATCAGGCGATCTGCGCAGGAAACATCAGATTCCCCACCAAATTCTGCCCAATCAATGCAGTCGTTACAATATCAATAATTGAAACAGCAAAAGGAAAACCTGGTGCTAGAACCTAGTAGTCATAGTAATACAAGTCATATTTCATTCCATAGTTCGAAGATTTAGTTGGTAGTGAAATATGGCATCAGTAACACTGCTTCCATGAACACTGTTGTATATGATATGGTATATAATTCTGTGATAATATTAAATATTAAGTTGGGAGTTATAACTAGTGTCATGCATGAAGAATATATAATGTTGTCAATATTTTGTCCAAATAGTTGGTTAAACATGTCCATTTGCATTCAAGACATGTGTATACATGTATACATGTCAGGTGATTATTACATGTTTGATACATCGCAACAACGTCATCAAAAGAAGAAGAGATCGTTATATCAAATAAAATCACAACAGGTTAGCAAACAGAGTTCTCTTCAAGCGAAATACTTATAAACGCTCGACCATTGTCCAAGTTTGAATGAGGGCGTTGTGGCATAGTAATTCCAATCAAAAACCATCGCACGTGCCCATGCATAAATACCCATTATCACCCTGATACATGCCCATGTTTGCCCACAAATTTAACGATCATGTCCCTTATCCGCCCTGAATGCACATACCACCTCTCAATAACTTGTTGGACATTCCGAAACTTTTGCGCCGTCCTGTAATACTAGCTACGTGAATATAGACGGCGCATAAAAAGACATTAGTTTAGTTCAATGTTTCTGCTTAAGGAGGAATGTTCTTGACATTTTGCATTCTCTGCTTCTGTGTTCTTATAAGAAAGGGGGTGAAATAGACACACAAATGTCGCAATTGCGTATGCAAAGCCTGCTCTCCAATCGCCAAGGCTTTTTTGTTTGTTTTTATGAGTACCTGGCACAAGGAGTCAAAGAATTGCTGTATTACCCATGGTGTCACTGCGAATTTGGACACCGCGCAAATTACGCCTAGACGACCCATTCAGCGTTGTTTATTAACGTTATTGCAACAATTATGGCCCTAGGCCTCGAGAATCGGCAGACACCAACTAATAAGGAATCTCAATTGTAATGCCAAGTTGAGAGAAGTCACAAAAGGTGGGATTTTCTAATGAATAGCAGTCGAAACCCTGCTCATCATTAGCAACTTGCTTCGAGACATTCTTCCGCGGTTATTTTCCGACTGGGCGCCTTGAATAGTGGAAGTTACATTACCGTAGACACGCGTATAAAGGACGTCGCCGTGACTGCGACTCGCTGGTCATTAGTTTGCCTCCGAGCGACCGTAATGGCTTTATTTAGCAATTATTCAGGGAAACATAAGAGACATATATTGGGCTGTCATTTCGGCGAGATCGAGGCATCAACCACATGTATTCTATGTGTATACGCATGCGAGGGCATCTCAATATTCTAAAAGAGGAGTTGGATCAGTTCACTGGCGGCGACACGACAACGATTTGGCGAGGGTCACATCCATCGATAAGGTCGTTGGTCATCCCTATCTATTAATCTACGCATCTGTTGACTATGGTTTATGTATGTAAAACATACGGAGAAAAGTCAGCGGTTTGCAAGACAAATGCACACGAGTCGCCCGGTCAACAATCTGCCCTCTTCTCACCCGTATGGCCCAAAGAAAAAGAACAGACAGAAATCAGACCATATTGGGAACAGATTTACCAGATATTCAGACAGATAAGAATAGGAGTCTCCCAAATTTACAACAAAAAGCGTGAACAGTCTCGCAGGTACTTTTAGATCACTATTTAGATAGGGCCATGTGCCGTAGAAATACCAACCTTCTTCCAACAGAGAACATTGGTAACACTCTCCTCGGCTGAAAGTTGTTGGTGCATGGTGTTTTGTGAAAAGCCGAGTAAGAGGCGAAGAATTGAAAAGACTCTAGAAGTCATTGTTGCATCTCACTTCGCAGCACCATTGTTGTCTTTTCGTCTGTTATGTTTTGTTACATATGTTTGACATCAAAGGGGGAACGGTGATGAACAAGTGTTATACACCGAGCATCTAAATGCACGAGAGTTGCTCTAATTGGCGTCTCATTTACACATGCACAAAATGCATTACTTTCGCACCATGACAGGCACATCATGAGAAGATATACATGTTGCATCAACGAGTGACGATTTTACGCAACAACTCGAGACTTGAAAGGAAGGTTGCCCACTGGTAATGAATAAAAAATCGCAGTGATCATTGAGTATTTATTTTAGCACTTATTGATAATGACAATAGTGCTCTTGAATATTCCAAGAGCGCCGTCTTCCGCTTTCCTTTGCTCTTTTATTATGCATAAGTTGGTCCCCATTCATAACCGGTGTGACCACGCAAACCCTTGATTCAGAGACAGCGCATGGGTAAACATATGGATGATATACATATAATTTAATGCAATAAGTATCCAATGTCTCGCCTGTTAGATAAAGAATGCGACCGACGGGTCGAAAATTTGCATTATCCTATTTATTCAAACCTGTTCCTAGGCGTTGGGCACGAAATAAAATTCGCACTTGACGTTGGCCATTTGGCATCTTGAGAAAGAACCCTCGCGAAAGTCGAAACTCTTAAAGAAACTCAAGCTAATTTCAGGGGTTAACAGATGTGCAGCCCTTTCGAAATTAGTGCACTTGAACACCATTGGCATTCGTATGGTAATCGGCCATTAGTGTCAGTTACATCGAGTTGTGGAACAAAAAGCAAGCAATAGCTGATTTTGCAAAGCGAATACAAGGAATAGAAAAGGCGAATAACTAAATTAGAGGAACGATGCCCTTGCGACTTCCAACAAGAGGGGAGGACTGCAAAATTGATATTTTGGTAATTTTATCTCTATTTAGAAATCACCGTGTCATTTTCCGTGGCGACTTGGTTTTTATTGCTTGATGATGTGTATAAAACAGGCGGGCTGAACCAAACCCCCTCCCTACATCCACCCTCAATTAAAGATGCCCACAAGAGAGGTTGCAACTGGTGAAAGTTTGGAAACACCGTGTTTTTCGCAGCGTTTTGGGCGTGGTTGCATGCATGTGGGGGAAAAGATAAGGGTTGAATTGCATTGAGATAAAGGGGCTTGCTGAATCACTTTAATGTTATTACGACCGTGACCCATTCACTTTGTTGACGATTTTCCTCCAAATTACCTGGTGTAAATAACTCAAAATATTTGAATCTTATTACCGTTCCGAATGTTCCAGTGTATTTTGAATATTTTCAAACCCACAAAGAACCCCCATAATTTATCACCTGTTTCCGAAATATTTTGACACTCTAAACTGTACAGATTTTGTACAGTTCTCTCACATGACCATCAGCAGTGGTGATATAGGCTATTTACTGATGATGCATAGCGTTGAATCACTATGAATATGTGCAAGTGTAAGTCACAACGACCCTCCAAACTTCAAATTCTTCACACAAAACTCAAATTTACAATGTGTAAACAACATCGTACAAGAGAGCCGCTGATTCGTTTCAAGATATTAAAAGAACGGCACAGGCGTTTGCAGGAGAAATATCTCGCGTGACGTGAAAACGTGACGTTGGCAAAAGTCACGGCCGCTGTTTCCTATGTTTGACACCTGTTCGTCCGAAGGGGTCTCCCTTTGAGGTCCGAAAAATCCTTACCCAGAGGTCCCCTCAACCCTTCCGACAATAACACCCTATGTCACGTTCGCGATAAAATTATCCGCGAGCTCCCTTTGAGGTGGAACCTTGTACCCAAGTCCATCAGGAGTGTAACGTGATCGCGTAGCTTTCCTTCGCGGGGTGGTTTCATCGGCAGCAATCGTGGTTTCAATTTATAGGGAACACTTCCATGGACGTCATCTATATCAGTCGGATTGCATGGATATATCTGAAATAGCAACCGATGGACACCAACCCTCCCCCCCCCCCCCACAGATTCGTTTATCGATACTGCATTAACGAATCAGGATGGTGTCCAGTTTCATATATCGAAGGTCTGATAGTCCAGTAGCTTTCAACGACCATTGAATACGTTTCTTGTTTTATTTCAAGAGGTGGAAATTGTTTCAAGCTGTGGGGTTATCCGATGTGTCCACGCGCATTTGCGCCATATGTGAAGCGTGTATCGGGCTTAGATCACGCGCCCCTTTCAACAGATCAGGAGCAAAAATAGAAGAATTCCGGAAATATTTCAATGTATCAATTATCAAAGGATGAACCCGTAAAGGTGCTAATTCATTCGCGAATTTTCAAATGAACAAAAAAGTCAACACAATTGTCACACGCGAGTAGTCGTTGAATGAAATACGTTGGATCATACAATTAAATGAAAGATCGTGTTCCCCCAAAAATAATGCATGGTTTATACAGTTTTATTTCGTGTTTATTCGTGTTAAGCTCTAAGGAGATCACCATTTAAATTCAAATCATCAAAAAGACTGCATTAACAACTAGATGCCGTAAATACTCACGTACACAGAAACACTATGCTCCGCTGTTTGTACACAAGGGTCGACACAATTCACAAAAAAGAGAGAGAATTTTAATCAGTCATACGTTTTGCTTTGCTATCAGATCGCAGCAACATACAAACCAAACAATAGAATGCTAATGCTGTTTGGACATTCCGTTATCTGCATATCATGTCAAAAATTGGCACTACTGATCGTAACGTGAAAACGCCGATATTTTCACGGGCAGATGACTTTGCGACTGAATATGCCATGGTCTGACCAGTGAGCGGTTAATTATGGTTGAAATTATATGCACATTAATTATCCGCCAAATTTTTCACTCTTGATTTGACATGTCAAGTGTCAAAATCAAAACAAAACGGTACATTTAATCGGGCGAGGCACCATGTCCCCAATTGCATGTGTCAATGACAAATAAATTCGAGCAATGTTGCAGGGTTCGGAAAAATCCGCTTGCCCGAGAGGGGATTCGAACCCAGGACCCCACAAACAGTAGTCCAACACTCTACCAGGTGAGCTAAAGGGATATCCCACTAGCCGAGCTAGTAGGAATGCTGACTACCAAATTGGGCGAACCCCGAATGGGCCCTGGCACATACTCCCCCCTCTTCGGAAATCTCGTCCCGAGATTTGGGCAAGAGCCCCACATTGGGCGCCAATGTTGCAGGGTTCGGAAAAATCCGCTTCCCCGAGAGGGGATTCGAACCCAGGACCCCACAAACAGTAGTCCAACACTCTACCAGGTGAGCTAAAGGGATATCCCACTAGCCCAGCTAATCACAGGCATTTGTCTCAAGAGAGGGCGTTTGGTGGCGTGGGGGTAAAAAAAGAAGAAGGTATGAAACGAATGTTGATTTCTGATACTGTGATAATGAATTCAATGTGCCGCTGTGAATCAAATAATACGGATAGAAACAAAATTCTTTCACGGTTTACTTCGTTTGCCTTTCCCCTACCAGAAAACATCTTAACATCAACAATTATGCACTTGTACACATGGATACAACCATCCAAATCATACCACCACCCCCATTTCCCGCGTCTTCTACACTCCTTCATGACACTCGCAAGCACAAAAACATATGAAAATCACAACTTTACTAACAGTTATCTCATCCTACATACTGAAACATGTACATTAAACAATTCTCAGTGGCGATATTTTCCTAATTTGAATCGCTTTCTGGCAGATTTCTGAAAGAATTGTCGAAATTTAGGTGATTTGTCCCAATTTCTATCAATAACACAACGAAATACTTCAGAGGTCACATGATCACCTGTGGTGCTGCAGTGAATCAATAATATAAAAATAATGTTCTAATATACCTGGAAAACATATATGGGTTATGTTTTGGGTCTATATGATACATCTATGTACCAATGATTACAGATATATCACAAATAAATATTTCAGACATGTTAGAACATTGTTTCTATATTACTTATTCACTGCGGCGTGATAATGTGACCAGTGATGATCATGTGACTGATGGGCTGTTTTGTTGTTGGTACTGCAGAAGAAAGACACTAAAAGAGCTGAAATACAACAAATTGGGATAATGCCTTTGAAAGTTGATTAGAAATGAACAGATATCATCAGTAGGAATTGTTTCATGTGCCTATACAGGTATATGCAACGAGATAATGTTGCGGAAATTGTGTTTTTTGTCACTTTTTCGAATTCGCGAGTGTCATGAAGGAGTGTAGAAGACGCGGGAAAACAGGATGGTACCTTGACTTGGATGGTCATATCGCAATGTACAAGTGTACAATTGTTAATAATTAGTGTTATCCTGGTAGAGGAAACACAAACGAAGTACACTGTGAAAGAATTTCGTTTCTATCCGTGTTATTTTAGTCACAGCGGCACATTGAATTCAATATCACACTATCGGAAATCAACTTTCGTTTCATACCTTCTTCTTTACATACCCCACCCCACCGCGCGCCCTCTCCTGAGACAGATGCCTGTGCAGCTAATAGGAATGCTGACTACCAAATTGGGCGAACCCCGAAGGGGCCCTGGCACATATGGATTTAAATACCAATTTCAGATTAGACTAGGCCTAGGCCTATTAGATTTGGCCATTGCATTTCGAAGTTGTTTATAAACATATATAAGAAACTGTTGTTAAAAACTTTGAGTATTCGGATTTATAACGAACAATTCATACATCCTGAGACTATAAGCGATGCTATACAACAAAAAATGTTCCCACCTCCTTGCCCAGCTTTTACATGCAGACAGTGACCATGGCAACAACCTTACCTCCCAAAGATGCGCGGGGAACAGACAAAGATCCACGGGGCAGTTGATACAATGATCTTTGACCTCCCACCAGTCGGGACATTGAAACGTTTTTCCATTAACCCCGATCGAAAAAGATCGTTTATTACTTTATGGCGCTACGATTTCTGATCCGCAACTTTGTTAAACATGACAAAGGCGGTTTCGGTCGGCCCCCAGTTGTGGGAATGTCGCCCATGGTTACAAAAGACTCACTGAAATACTTTGAGTTTCAGTGCAGTGATTTCGATTGCGACCAACATTTGTAGCTGGGGAAACGTCGGTTAGTTTTTAAAATGCTAATTTCATCTTTTATTAGCCACGTTGTTTTGAATTGTTCTGCTTAGATCTAACGCGTGAGATGTTAATCTTGTCATTTGAATCCGCATACAAAAATTGTTTGTAAATCACAATAAAAAACATAGACGGCTGTCACACTTTAGATACCACCCATATCCTTCTTCCCGTCTTTACTGAAAGACATGTAAGAAAAGTCGTTGATGGGGTTTTAACAATTTTGAATGTTTTCAAATATTTTCCAACTAAATATTGTCACCCGTTAGTTCAGATCGAGTGTTGAAAATTTGGTTAGTGCTAAATAGTACAGAACATGTTCCCATGCATTGACTCGTATAGTTATAGTTGTGCGTCATTTTTCTAAAGAAATTGTATCAATTTCATGCACTACACATCCAATTTGCATCGTGTTTACTGTTATATTTGACTGCACAAAGCGCATGCAATAGATCTACATGTAATCAATCATAATTGGTGTCATAAATAATTTGTCGAAGAGGAAATGAAATTATATGGTAATGATGATTCGGAATTTATGACATATAGGCCTACGACGATAATAAAGCAGCTTATCGAAAATCAGAGCGTTATTGACAGATACAGTGTCCCTGCATATATGGTGGGTCTCTAGCAATGTTTATCCATTTGGGAAGGGTATAATGTGGTGCATGGCCGTTTGATTCTTGACCGTTTCAATTGCTTTGCCATCTGTCCCAGAGGATGCGCGGAGACAAACGGTGTATGCAGAGGTCCTAACCCAAGGATGGATGCGCGAGTGATGAGCGAATTTGGATGAAAAAACTACCCCTTCTCCCATACACGCAAGCCTCAGTCTCAAAATATTTTACTGATTTGGACATCTCATAGTTTCGTTTTCATTTCAAGAAACGTTGACTTTCTTGAAATGAAAATGGGGTCCGTCATCGTTAGAAAAAAGAGATACCAAATATCTATAAAAGGTGTTGTCATGGCATCATTCTCACACGCCAGCATCAGCAGCAAACCATGGACACAGATCATCCACTATCAACTAACGCACTCCCCCCCCCCCCCCCCACATCCCCGACCCCCAGACCAAGCACAAACCCCTCGCTGATAGGTGGGAGGTAATAACATTTTGATTTCGCTGGTTTTCGCCTTGCGGGACCTGCCCCTAACGCCACCGAAATCGCTTCGACAGAGTCGTGGCCACCGTCCAAACACTCGTCTCTTGCTCGGTTCAGGCTCCAAGCGAGTCTCGCATAGAAAACGCGGACAAAATTTGCCCCCGTTTTTGCAGAGCTGTCGGTGGAAAGCACCTAAGCACCGAATGAATGGAAACGATTTTCATAAGGAATTATCGCGGACTTCATTTCTTGACACTCCACGCCGCGAACAGTGTGAATCGATTGTTGACTGTGCAATTGTTTTCGCAAAGCGAACACAATAATCGGCGTTGTTTATTGGAAAACAAAAAGTCACTGTTGTTTTCTTAACTCGCAATCGACGTATTTTTCATCAGGGCAAAGTTGGAACATTAATATTGATTCAGCCTGATTGTCCAAAGTATGTTTTGTTATTGCATTGGACACATAGCTCAAGAAAAGTTCCCACGCATTCTTGAACGGTGAAGTTATTTCTGAGAAATCAGGGCGAGAATTTATTAATGGAGTTGTTACTCAAAAAAGGAATTTATTAAATTTGACTGACTATTGGCCTAAAACGAAAAGGAGAAACATCGGTGATAAGACATGCACAAGTGAAACGTTGATCCATCTACAGGCGATATGAGACAAGTGAAAATAGAAAGAAAAGAGAAGAGAAAAAAGAGATATCTTCACAAGGAAGGAAGACATCGCTTAGTCTCTGCACTTATCACTTTGTAACAGCTGATAAGATTCAATTAAAATTGGAAAAAGGGGGAGTCCACGCTTGCGGAACGAGAGACCACGTCTATACTTAGCTTCTGTTGCCCTGTCAAAATTGACAGTTTCTGACGCGAACGGTGATAAATAACATTTTGCTTCGATATAATCACCATCTTTTGCTGGTGGAAAACATTCTTCGATTATATATTTCGCTTGGATGAAGAAATAAGGAAACACCGACCGAGAAACAGAATATACGCGGGAGGCAAGGGACATATGTCGCGAGAAATTAATGCTGCAATGTGTGGGATCAGCGTTATTTATTGTTGCAATATCGAGCATACATCAAGGCTAATTGACGAGTGATTTATATCGATCAGACGCGGGTAAAAACCGGAGAGAAAAAAGCATCAGTGCATGCTCCCTTAACTTAGGGATATACGAAGGCGTTCGCTAAGACTTTTTGGATGTCATTCTGCTCCGGAATCTTCTACTATACACACGTGAACTGACCGATGTGTACATGTCCATATATAATAATATATGGCAGATGTGGACAGTGCATGAGTGGACATTTACAACATGTGCTGATGCATTAGCATCTGACGAATCTAATGTGCGTGTATTTCGACCCTACGATGTCATGGATATAGACCTATACACCTAAAGTGACGGGTCAATTTATTGATTTCATTATTAGACGTATGTTTTTCTCGGCATTCATAGACAAACTCGTATAGCGAAACAAGACGCGTCCAGGGAGGAAGCCGTTTTCACCCTCAAATTGAAATCTGGATTTCACCCGAACACACATTGAAGAAACTGGATGATATCAATCGATGCTCTTTAGCGTTCAAAAGGATACATCCCGATGCCAGTTGTAGGCAATTCACTCAGAACTCACCCGATGCTCAGCAATTTACAAAGACAAGGGGCTACCATACCCCCGCCCAGGGTGAGTACTAATCATAAACCAATTTATCTCGTACAGTAATAACAAAGACGTGCAAATGTGAAGCGTACATGCATAAGTGTTAAATCTTTTGTTTTCTGGTTTCGTTAAGTACGTTACATTAATACGCTGCCTCTGCCAGATGGAAACGCTTTCAAACCAACTCCAAAATCACACAACATGAGAATGATAACATGGGAACTGAGTCATCAAAACAGACACGCTAACGATAAAGAAACATAAGTTTATCTCAAAATAAAGGGAGTTGTGATGGTTGATTGATATACCTGTGAATGCACAGCCTACATTCATCATTATATGGTAGTTGATTAGGCCTACTCGAATTCCTGTCTTGACAAAGGTTTCATTGAATAGATAGGCTATACATGTAGGTATACAAATAGTATGTTGGATGTGAGGAAATGAATCACAATTAGCCCATAAACTAAATTATGGCGAATTTATCTAGGCCTAATACTATTCAATGTGCTTGGAGTACTATTGTTTCCGCTGCTCATCTGGAACTGCATGTTAGATTGCACGCTGTAGGGGGAATCGTTGTTCATTTCAAGTGAGACTGTCAAATATTATTAAACAGTTAACACCAGCAATTCATGAAACACGTGCGCGCAACGTTTTATTTGCTTCCAACAGCCGCGGGGCAAAATTCAACAGATTTTGGCGGTAGTGCATGAAATGATCGTCCGGGGTCGCCACCTACCAGAGGGGGGTAAATTTAGCCGGCGGGGGAGGGGGGGGGGAAGGAGGGAGGAGAATGGCAATCGCCTCATGGATTGTACCAGTGTCAGGCTGGTGTCATCGCAATGTAAGCTATGGTCGCTTCGCTGTCAAACACTGGTATACCACTGCTAGGCAAATCGTCAAAACGACGTTGATTCGACCGCTGACAGCTACTAAGGGGAGGGGGTGCCCGCCATGGGACTGTAAGATCAGTTCAGGCCATCGCCGCTTGTCATATCATTATGCATGTTAACGACTGGCCCCGCCCCATTTTATATCAACGCACGACGCTCGCTCATCAAACGAAAGGTGGCCAGATTCACCAGTGCATCCCTGCTTCGAAAGCGGTGCGCCGCTCGAAACCAAATCAACCCGCCTCCTTTTTTCATCTGCTATAAAGCAAGAGATCCACCCCCCACTCGAAGAAAGGCCCGCCCCTCAATCGCCTCCCCCCACAAAGTCGTCAACTCCGTGAAAATACACGAATATATCTGTAACTAGCAGGGGCTGAAAAGTGCGACCATGCAACGATCAATGTTATAAGCAAATTACAAAGAGTGGGACAGCACTGAAAACCAACCAACTGCCACCGTTGACTCGTTGGCTGAACTCAACTGCAAGGCACCAACCTTGATGAGCAAGAGGAACTTTGATTTTTTTAGTGGCGGGGTCGGTGCTTCCTCAACTCATTGGCACCTTGACTGCAGCAGAGGCAAGGGCGAGCGGGAGTCAGCTAGGGAAGAGGAGAAAAAAACAAGTGTTGTTGCGTATGACACGTTGATTTGCTACCGGTCTTGTACCTTGATCAGGAGCGGGGAAGCCTGGAGGTGTCACATGCGCATTCGACTTGCACGACACGCAAGTCATAGACTCTATCTAACGTGTTAACGGGACGATCAGCGAGCGGGTTTCACCTCCATATAAAAACCGACAGTCAAGAGTCAGGAGTTGGCAGATTTGCGGCACCCATTGCTGCATCGTATACGAGAATAGGTATCTCACCTTTATTCTATGCACCCTTCCGGAATCAGCGGATGAAACTGTACGGATTTGCGTCGCACGGATGGTCTTCACGGGGGAAAATGACATAGGAAACCGATGAACTGGTGACGAAGCGAGAGTGACTTGGTGCAGTTTCGTGACTCAGTGATTGAAGTTCGACGACTGTGATTAAGTGAAAGTGTGGAGCACATTGCTCTTAATTCCGTCCCATTTGAAACCAAAGGGACCGACCTCTCACCTACTTTGTAGACATATACAGTGGACATTCTGGATTTTCCGATTTGCATCGAATTCAGCATCAACTCAGATGAATATTCACAAGGGAGTCATTCATGCATATTCATGATTGTTCATTGCG
Organism: Terebella lapidaria; assembly: GCA_949152475.1. Lineage (NCBI taxonomy): Eukaryota > Metazoa > Annelida > Polychaeta > Terebellida > Terebellidae > Terebella > Terebella lapidaria. The sequence continues at coordinate 32,011,185 of OX424564.1, read as the reverse complement.
AGGACAAAGTCATTTTTAGATAAAATTTATCGGACGAGTTACAACTTTCTACAATATCAAGGTTGGTGCATGGTTGATTATTATGCCTACAATACAAAGTCATCTGATGATAGCTAAGTTAGTGATGAAAAATGATAATCTAGCGTGTATAAAATCGCGCTTATAATTACCCCGAACAATCTGATATATATATATAATTCGAAACGATAACTTGGAAATTGGTTATATTCATTGCAGTATTTACCCAAGCATATTTCACATGCATATTCATAGGTTACAATGTAAGTGTTGTCACTGGGATTCGTTCAATAACCAGTTTATTTACAACAACACCCTTTGCACCAAAATAACCCCGTCGCCTAAATATATCGAAACCCGAAAAAAGTCAGAAAGGAATAAATATATTTGCAAGAGTATACTGTGTCCATCGACGACCGTCGGTTGAAATTTAAGTAAGTGAACATTGAAAAAACGGAGAGGTATCTTTGTCATCCAGCCTCTTGGGCATGCTTTGACATCGATTTATTCTCACCGAGGATAATAAATTATTTGTGTATTATTTTTTTTTCTGTTTCTCTCCATGCGCGGACGTTTAGCTTTCAGAGAACCAATTACACAAGCCCAATATCTGACACCGCCTTTGTAAACTTCCATGTTGTAACGTCTTAAATGCAAATGATATCAAGTTACGTCTTTTTGAACGCGCTATCAAGTTGACCGCTTAAGAGAGGTTGGACTGTATTACAACAAACACCGCGTGCTTTTAATTGATAGATCAGCAAATACGTGTGCTGAATGGATGCCTATGTATATATCTGTAGGCTTTCTCTCTTCTCGACATAATAACATATGATTTGAACATGCAAGGTCGTGACTTATATGGAGTAGGGGGTTGGGACGATATAACTAGAAAGCTCTCGGCTTTTCTGAAGCTTCTTCGTATAACTCTTTGAGATTTGGAATTCAATTAATTTTGCCTGTGGGTCTGATTGTCCGTCGGCCCAGGGGAGACAACATATCGTAAACAACTTGGATCAAAAAGCCTCATGTTGGGCATAGGCATGTAGCAGAGTGTTTGGTTTTCTTGGGGATTGGGGTGGGGGTGGGGGGGGGGTTGGTGGGCTCCAGAATTCAACAGCGTTTGTCCCCCTTGGTAATTCGCTCTGCCTGTAGATATTTAACATAATTGATACCAGGGGTACTTCTGCTTAGGCTACATAAATCGCGGATAGGGTTACGACAAACAAAGTTTGTCAACTTTGCGCAGGTTCACTTTTGTCCGACATGGGGCTGTTTGCGCCATAACGTGGCGTCGATTTTTACGTGGACTTTTTGTGCTAGCAAGTGTCTTTCGAATTTGCAATTGTTCAACGTCACAATAGTATTAGGACTTGAAGATGCCCAAAATGTTATACACTATACAAGCTTGATCTTGGCAAACGTTGATGTGTGTTTTTCCGAACAAGTGTCAATTTTGTAAGTGCGCTAATGTTAGCTAAATTCTTTAGAATTTTGGACGGGGAAACACGACGGGTATACAAGACAAGTTACCATGCAGCTAGCGGTCGAGTAGCGCTGGTAAATTCGTATTTACCCTGTCACTCGATATCTGTAAACTTTGAGGGTTTGAAGGACACAAGCTTCGGGGCAATATTTGACCATTTAACATATTTGACAAGATATTAAACACCTTACGTCTTGACGATAGATATATGAAAAAAAATCTGAAAATTCTTACCATTTGCAAATAGAATTCTCTCGTCGTTGAACATCTAGGCCGACAAGTGCAGAAAGGATAATTTATTTTCCTCACCTGATTAATTCAATTTGTTCTTCAAACACGCGCTTACAGGAAGTATTGAATTAATATTTCGATGCGGGATTTTGGAATAATTTGTATATTGAGGTAATACATCCTGTGTTCAAAATATCAGCGATTGTTGGTATTTTGACGTTATTGTAAAATTGTTTGTGACATTTTAATTACACGTTCAAGTTTGTATAAAATTATCTCGAACTGTGGTTATTGTAGTTATGGGTCGTTCGATATTTATCGCAAATTTTCACACAATGCCTTGACGTAAATAACATCTCATAACGCATATGAGAACGCATACTGCATTGAAACCTATACACTGCGAAACAATTGAATGTAAAATGTGATAAGATCAAAATGACAAATGCACATGTTGTCATTCGCAATATCGTGTACAGCTAATACCAAACGTGGGAGATAATTGATTTTTCGTTCATATTTTTTTGCTGCCTGGACAATTGCCTTACAAAGCCGAGAGGCTGATGAGTTTACATCGTCAAAATTTGAAAAGATAGAATAATGTTGAGTGCTTTCAAAGTATTTATATATTCAAATGTCACATTCCCACTTCACGCATTGTACAATATGGCGAGCATAAAATAGGCGTATTATCATGTGCCAAATGCAAACAACACATTTGACACAAAAATTTATGTTCGATGTTGCCACGTCGCGATTTTATCTGTAATTGTTGAGCTTTTGGTCATATAATATTCATTGGCGATTATCTCCGCTATGCATTGTTGCAATAATAGATTATCAGTCTTCCATCTGGCATTACGCTATTATAGATATACACAGCGCATTTGATACCGATTACCACTTCATGTCATAGGTTTACTCATCATTATATACCCCTTTATTTATTACAGATACTTATGTCAGCTGTCAGCGCATCTGTCCCGTCAGCGCCCATCGTATCCATAGCAACGATGGGAGGAGGAGGGGGTGGCGCCGCAGCCACGCGTACTTTACCTGGATCCGCTCCTACAACGCCAGGGGGCAAGTGTTGCGAGAACGGACGCCCCGTCTCGACGGATCCGCTCACCGGGCAGACGATTTGCTCGTGCCAGTACAACCCTGGTGCGTTGCTAATGGCAGCCTCTTGCTATCCCAGGGGCGTGCCTGGGGTCGGCGTACCTGGACTGGGCGACGCGGCGTCCGTGTACAGCAGTCCGTACGCCACAGCAGCCATGCAAGGACTGCTCCCTGGTACACCTGGTGCGGATCCAACAGGGTTCTACTCTAGCATGGTGAGGGCGGATCCAGTTCCAAATTGGAGAACAAATAATGTGAATAAGACATTTTTCGATATTTCAATTTTAAAAATAAATTCATATAGGTTTGAGTCACATAACTTGTGAATAAATGATATCAATTTATTTTACAATAGGGTGCGCTCCAGGGCACAGCTGGTTACTATGCCTACGATCCTTTCGGTGCTTATCCCTACGGCAACGGGTAAGGAAGCGCTAGATTTTGATGACCAATTAAATATAAATAGCTCAGTAAAATAAGCTTTAAGGAATAAGGCAAAAATTAAGGTCCATGACCACTAATTTCCAGTTTTGCCATGGATCCAAACGCTAGGCGCAAGAACGCGACGAGAGAGAGCACGCAGACCCTGAAGGCCTGGCTGAGCGAACACCGCAAGAACCCATACCCGACCAAGGGCGAGAAGATCATGCTCGCGATCATCACCAAAATGACGCTGACGCAAGTGTCGACTTGGTTCGCGAACGCTCGACGTCGGCTCAAGAAAGAGAACAAGATGACGTGGTCGCCACGCAACCGATGCGGCGAAGATGACGACGATTTGGACAACGATGATTTGGACGACGACGCCGCAGCGACACACGACAAAATGGCCGATCACGACGGCGATGACGTCATCAACGACAACGACACGAACAATAATCGCGACTTTAGCGACGACCACTCGGATAACGAGGTTGACATTTTGAACTGTGGTGGCGGACCCGCTGAGAGAGACGCTTTTCTTCGCGGATCGGGCGTCGACTTCCGGAAGTCACTAGCCGGAAGTCACTGCTCGATATCGAAGCGCCTCCTGTCGGAAGACTGTTCCAATGACATTAATGTGCTTGACGACGGGGAACACGACAGTAGCGACACCAGCGGCAAGGATGACAAAGTCAACAGTTCTAGTTTGGGTGAGTAACCATCTTAATCTAGGTCAGAGTTCAGTAGATTTCTAAGTTAGAACTTTCGATAATTTCAATCGTTAATTTTTTACGGGAGTATATCTCTCTCGTGACATCGCAAATTTGAACCTTTCTTTCAAACATTTAAATATACAAACATCCCATTTATATAATGGGTCGCTGTAACTTAACCCTTCTGCACCAAAAACCTAAATCCACACTGACCCTGTGCCAAATATACACAGAAGTGACACAGGTCATGTATTAACATGTACAAAAACTTCTCAAGTGCTTGCTTTGCAACTTTGGTTGAATCATTTTCAACATGATATATAACAAACAAACAAATATTAACCTAATCCCTTGTTTGATCGCTTCATGGACATCTTTTTTTTTTCCTGTTTGATTTCAACAAAAAGATGTCAATGGCAATGAAATACAATACCAACTTGTGAATTTATAAAGTCATTGACTAACAAACGCCGATTGACACGTTGAAGTCATTTAGTACGAAAGTGTCAAATACTCAGTGAATAGTGATAGCTAAATATGGTATACATTGCATAGAAATGTATTTTCAATGGGAAAAAAATCCACAAAACATGGATCCCACGAAGCTTTTGTCGATGAAGTTCTCTTGATCAAATTTCTCGATATTTTGGTGATCTTTATTTGACCATATATCCTACTCTTTAATTTTCCATTCTGATGATAGTTCACTAAGTTCGAGGTCAACGTTCAAATCATTTGAACATTGCGAAAAATATACAACTTTCTTCGTATCACCAATATTTGGTAGTTATTGGCAACAGGTAAATCAATTCCTGATTCGACACGACACTTGTCCTTGAGAATGTAGAGCAGTTTTTTTTTTTTGCCCTAGAATATAACGTTCAACAATTATTGTCGAATTTTATATTATATTTTGTGTTAAGCCAAACGAAGTTTCCATGCTGACAAAAACTTACATTATTTGATTGATGACAAAACATACATGATTTGATTAGTAAACAATGACACAAATTGATAGGTGCCTACGAAATAATTAAATTTTTGTTTTGCAAACAACCTGTCATTATTACCATCAATGGGAGTTATATGGTGATCCTAAGTGCCAGTTTAACATCTTTCATTCTTCAATTGTGCAAAACCATGCAACGATATAATAATTGCAGTTTCATTATCCTAAATTCGCCACTTCTTTTCAATTTCCCTCCCACAAACTACACCCATAAAAACATATTGACTTATACAGGTCGTAGGCGCGTTTTTGAATGGATTCTATAAAGAGATGTCTGGGGTGTGACCCACGGGGTATCAATAAAACATATTCGGTCATGCATGCAATGTGTTGTAGATATATCTTGACAAAGGTGTAAAAGCGGTTCACTTTCTCTCGTATTGTTATATGTAGAGGCCAAATCATAAATTTGTATACAAGTGCTTCAGTGTAACTGTATATGGGACAGCGGTCATAATTCGATTAATAAATAATCATCATGTTTCATTAATTGGAGTTGATGGTCCGATAACTTCTAACGACAGGTCTCTTTCAAATGATGACAATGATAGTGAACCGTATCTTCGGATGCGCGCGGACGCATATATATATATCATTGCATTAAGCAGCACGTCATGCGTGCTGTCAAACGGTTGATTTATAATTCATGAAAATCCGGCATTGTTCCGTGCGGTATCAAGGGGGTGGAATACAATACTCGTAAGTTTGTATTGGTTAACAATTGCACGGCAAATTATAGAACAGGTCATCGGTTAAAGTTTGATGAGTGATAATTTCATACCTTGTCATGTGAGGTCACGCTATTTCAATGGGAAATACCTTAGCCTAACTACGGAGATTAGCAGGGTATAGCACGAATCGACACCATTTATAATGCATGAGATACGAGATAAAGGAACGTTAAACATCTCCAAAACCTCCGCTATATATTTATGGATTTATGTTTTAAAAAAGAAAAGCCCAATCACAATAGGCACTCCGCTTTTTATTGTTATTTTTTATTTATTTATGCATTTCATCGAGAGGTGAGGCGACCCTACAAGTTGGACTCTCCTTTTTTTCACACAAAACAGTGACACCTTAATTGCCAAGACCCGACGACACAAACGCTCTATGTATACTAGTGGTTTGTATCGGGAACAGTGTAGACAACTCTTCAAGCTTTAATCCCATGAGTATATAAAATATTGTTGACATTTGGACGCTACCCACATATACCAACCACAGTGAAGCGACCAACGCCAGATAAAAACCTCAAACAAAACGCCGTGTATTTTGTTGGAAATTTGAGTGAAAAACAAACACTAAGGTAGCTAAACCCATGTTAATTTCACGTTATTCCCTCTTTGTCCTTCACTATAATATACCTTAGACATATTCTCAACGGGTGGGGGGGGGGGGGGGGGAGGGGGGAGGGGGCAAAAGGACATATATATTTTGCTGACACCTCGATGCATTGTGTATACAATGAAACGTGTCTTCCTTGTTTAAGTTTAGTTTACCTGATTAAATATGCATTAAATTTTAGGGTAAGCCGAAACGTTGGCACTGAGATTAGGCCTAGTCATGAAATTTCAGAAGAACGCTTTTAGTTTTGACGGAAACTTGTTTCGAACAGACATTGGGACTATTTTTATTGCTATTAAATAACAATCTAATAAAAAAAATACGACATTTGTAGGTTTACTTTTATATGACAATGGCTTTGCATTTCACAAATTTTGTGGAAAAAATACAAATAATGATAAATGAATGTATATCTTCACTAGGACCTATAAATGTAAACATCGTTTAAATCTGTTCACAGGCCTCTTGCAAACTCAATACACAATACGATGTGATGAGCTGAAGCATTCTACATGTGAATCCATTCGGATAAGTCGTCATTGACCATAACCTGTCACTGCCTATAAAATAATAGATAACCTGCCAACAATCTTTATCCAATGAATTCAAAACCAGTAGAGAATTTGATACCTCAGCGGTCAATTCCTCTTCTCAAGAGCTCATCACCTTATAATCTGCTCGCAGAGAAAAGCGTTGCCATCGCAACACACGCGCCACCTGCAAACGCGCGCAGACGACACCTCTCGAGCGTCAGTCATTCCGTATAAAGCGGAGCGGGCGGCCGAAAAAAAAATCCCCAAGGCGTACACGGGAGCGTCAAGTGTTTGCGCATCGAATCGGATAAGTTGTTGGGCAAACGGAATTGGTGACAGGCCGAAAATCCGTGACACGTGAGAGCAGGCGGAAAAATATAAACGATAACAATACACACATAGTAACGGTAGCAAAATAAAGGCATATTATCCATGATATTGTCTCAGCCTGCGTTGAGTATATGCCATTGGATGACGAAAACTGCGCCATTTATCAGTTAGTTTTCTTTGGATGGGCATCTAGGAGCTGACAACTTGTCACAGAGTCATTTCAGTGCGATAATTCAAGCCTATAAATGTTGCGATGATGGTATATTATGATGACGGTATTGCAAAAATTCTGATAATAATAGCACATTTATGTTGTTTTTAACGCTGTTTTTCTCTCCAGATGAGAAAAATGTGTCATTTTCGAAAAGAAAAATTGTCCATGTTCAAGGGGAAATAAAAAGAAAGACAAAAAGTTCGGTTTTCATAACAGGCCAAGGATTAATGTAATTTTTCTCATTGTGTACATAAGAGCTCAGAATAGCGGTTAATACGGCAGAGTTTTAGATGTTCTTATGAAAGAGAAATGAGCTCTACTGCTCAACTGTAGGTCTTGCAGTTCCCTGTTTGGACGAATTACAGATCCACTGACAGGTTTTAGCGGTCTAGACAAAATGTCTGACAGGAATGGTGTTTTTTCATGGGTCTTTAGTGGTGTTAATTTCACTATTACTCTGATAAGTATATTCAGTTGCAAATTCATGATTTTTGTGAACGTAGAGACAGAAAGACTCGTGTTTCGTCCGGAATAAGGAGTGTTAATGGTGTTCTTTGGACAGGTTTTGACCTATTTTTTTTTTATAGTTTTCTTTTGAAGGGAAATCATTACGCAATTTTTTTCGCAACTTCCAGACACGGAAAAATACACCTGGTAATAGTCTATTGGTTTTGTGTCAGTTATTCATCCATCCCAGGTCGTTTATTCAATTTTCTGCCATTTCATCAAATGGAAGACATTTATCATTGAATTAAATAGTCGATATAGACACACAATTCGCAAAAGGTGCGGGAAATAAAACCCTGCTTCAGTTGCAAGATAGCATATGTTATTGATGTTTACAGTACGATTTGATTTGTGCATTTCTATAGACACGTGTTTATAAGTGTCTCGTGTTTGGGAAAGCAATGCGAAAATTTCCGTGGAAAAAAATCCACCAGCAAATTTCACTTAACGTTCTCTTGTGCAAGACCATGACAGATTGATTTTTAAATGATCTGATTACTATACACAAAGTCACCAGTCTGAAATATTGTGCTGTCAATACTTCTGCCTTGAGGCTGCATGGTTAAACACTGAAATATGGCTGAAATAATAGCATAGAAACAATAAACCAGAGTGGCACAGACCATGTCGTAAACATGACTGCTATTGTCTATTGCCAATACAAAGCAGCGTGAACTCACACGATAACAACTTGGTGTCAATACGCTACTGTCTATGATTGATTATCGATCGAAATTAGGAGAAACGATAATTTTCACTCTCCATACTAAATTACCTCAATAATAACATTGCTTGGCACGTCCTTGCACGTTTGTTGCACACGTGCTGCTTGCGAGCGGCCCCTATGTTTACACTTAGCAATTACCGATTATAGAGGGTGATAATGGTGACTCCCATGGTGCACCGCGTGCCGCCGCTAGATTGGTCCATTAGAAAAGCCCCTTGTTAGGGAAGGGTCATTCCATCGCCACCCGCTGGGACATCGGCGACCGATGGGCTTGGCCCGCCACCCCAAGCTAAAATACTCACTCTCTAAAGATGTTAATTAATTGATCAAGCTTGCGCCAGTTATAGGGGTGTGTTTGCAGTTTGCACCCCTCCATCATGGCCGAACTGAGTCCAGCGCTCGTTGCCGAAGAAACCTTGGCCTTTTCCCTGTGACTGACTGTCCCATAAGAAAACCGTCGATCACGCAGCTAACTGACTTTCATGTCTCAACCCCTCCTTAATTATCATAATAAGGGGGAAAGATCTTGCACAGGATGTCGTAGAGCCTTGTGTGCAACTTATATTACGGGCGCTAAGGCGCGGCAAAAGGAGTCGAGATTTCGGCGCCTAATGGTGGAATTTACATGGAGTCGCGTAGTCATTGGCACAAATTGATTGCATCAGCAGAACGGTGACACGGGACTCCGCAGGTTACTCAGTTATTAACGTCGACTTAATTCACGAGGCCTCGCATTATCCCGATAGGGAATCCAGTCTATAAACCTTGGGATTATGTGTCAAACGTACTAAGTGATTGGCTGTCCCCTTCTTTCTGTCTCAACTGTAATCAAACGTTGACCAAAGACGCCTTCCCACCAACCGAAATGAGCAAAATAATTTTACAAGGTGTAAATCAAGGCTGCTCTTGATAACACGAAGGAGTCGTTTAGGGAATAACAGTCATCAAGTGCCAAAGGGACATAGCCTCCGTGAATAACGCGAATCGATTGCCACCGGTCATAACAGCTTGGCGATCGCTAAATCAATGAAGCGTGTGTTAGCGACCCGGACCTATCGGGTATTGGACGCGTGTAGAGGGTTAAGTCAACAATCGTATTCAATCGCGCGAGGGGACAATTAATAGTTTGGTGTAAAGAGGGGCCATGGCATCGTGTCAACAAGCTCTTGGAGTGGTCAAAAAGCTCACAGAGCCATTGGCAGACCGTTAGCCGCCGGAAGCCGGGACACATCCTAAGGGTAGATCGGGAAAATAATGCAACTCGGATCCAGAGGGGTGGGGTCCGGGTTGGGGGCCACTCTCTCGTCTTTTGTAAACACCCATGCTCCCCGATGTGACATGAAAGTCGGATTTCTGTAGGACGGGGACCGGTATGAAAGGAACAATTTCCCGCGAGGGGGCAGACTACAGGGCAGTCGGGACAACGGTGATTGAAATAAACTTGCAAGTTCGGGGGACAACATCTGAAAGAGCATCACGCGTGGCACACAGAACAGAGAGTGGTTGACCACTGTGCATTAATGAATTTACATTCCCACCTCCCCCATTTGACGCCCTCCTCTCCTTCCCATCCATGCGCTCTGCTTTTGCTCAATCAACGAAAAAGAAACAAACTCCGGTCGCTTGTCCCAACAGAAAATAGATCTATCTGGTATCGTGTGTTGAATGATTCCTCGCTGAATAAGCAAGGAACTCTCAGAAGCTGCAAACAATCCTAGACATCGTCAAGATCGTGGGCATGCATTGCCATGTTGACAGTCATGCGCTGTCCTGATTCAATCGAGCAAAGAGCACCTAACGATGATCACCCCGCTAGATAAAATTTACATCGAATTTCAATAAAAGTCGGTTCCCCATTACGCCCCTGCGCGCATCCATGCCCCCATCAGATGCCCAGTTGTTGAGCAGATTGTGTTCACACACGTTCGTCTGCTGGTGTCCAAACGCGTTGCAAGACGGGCAGCAGCCGACCAACACGACTCGCTGTTTGTTATTGAAATGGATAGCCAAGGGACCGACACAGACAATACGTCATTACCATTGGCAATGTCGTGCAATGGGTCGGTCGCCCACTCGCAAGGATGCGCTAATGTTTATCCCGGGAGCCTTTGATGTGCTCGAGATGAGCACCCCGTGCATCGGCATAATAAACGATCCCTACATCAGGGTAACACTTTGATATTTCGTTACTAACCAGTAACCAGCTCCCTGAATGCATTGACTTGGGACGAAAACTCATTGATATGGGAAATTCAATCTGGCATCCTTTTGCTCTCTTTTTCAACTCACCCTACTCGATTTCGCTTGAAATTAATTTGCGAAACGCGTTGCGGGAACTTTGCATAATAAGACATCACACGTTGCGCATGCGCTAAAGGGATCACTCGACCGGAAGTTCGGCATTTTTCCAAGGGAAACCGTTTGAAGTCGTGCCAAATGTCGGTCTCGTGTGAAATCGGGGCGCTAGATGAATCAATTTTCGTAATTGTTAGTAAACAAAACGTAAACAGAGGCACTAGACTGTCAATGTCTTGTTCGCCCTGGTTAACTTTGACCTTTGCACCAACTGACAAACCACAAAATGCTAATCACCCAGCTGGTCACAACCTAAAACATTCACAAATCATGTTACTCTTGTTTTTCACACGATGTTTATGTTTCATTTTATCACTAAACATACACTACTAATCCATGAATATTCATGAACTCTTGAGATTCACATTCCTTTTCTGATTTCCATTACACTTGTTTTTTTCCGATTTCATTGGTCCATATTTGAAATGATTTTACCCCGTATATTTAACACATGATACAATATTCGATCATGTCACTTTAGGCCTTTTATGCTATAATTCGTTGCCTCATCAGTTCAACATATGTATATAAATATATATCAAAAATATATTCATATGTTTCAGGTTCAGCATTTACTCTGGTCTCGCCGTCTAGGCTGCCAAGTTTAAACGGTCACCATCCTGACCCGCTCTCCTCCCCACACGGGCGTACCTCCCCCTCCACCGACCTCTCCCCCCACCCCTTGGGCAAACACGCGCCCCGACACAGCTCCTCGCCCAAGACGACATCCCAGGCGGCGTCCCTCAAGCCGAAAATCTGGTCGGTCGCCGACGTCGTATCCAGCAACAAGTCAGAGGACACGTCATCGTCGGTCGCTGCCGTCGACAACCGACACAGCCCGGCGCGTTCGCCTCCCAGCTCAGGCGGGCAACACCACCATCATCACCACCCGGCGGCGCAACTCAACGGCGGCGCCAGCCACATGCCCCCGCACCCAGCCTTCCCCGGGGGTCACCCGTCCCCGGCCGCGGCCCACCCCCTCAGCATGGCCGCGGCGCGTGGAATGGGCCTCTGGAACCCGAGTGTCGTCACGTCGCTGGCAGGGATGGCGGCGGCTTCGCGGTACCACCCGTACGCGCCCAGTGGGCGGACCCCGTTCCCCAACGGCGGGCTCCCGGCAGGCATGGTTCCGGGACTGATCGGCAGTCACCACGGCGGCTCCGTGGCACTCGGCGCCCCTCACGTCTCCATGGCCGCTCAGCAACCGACCGATCTACGGAAAACATCGCATATGATGCCCACAGGTGAATATTCGTTGTTTAGATGCATGAACACTATAGTAAACTTTCATATATTAAAATATTTTGTCAAAATCTTGTTTAAATACCTAATTTAGAGTGATCCGAACGTAGATGAACTAAAGCATATTACATGGTGCCAAACATGATCACCTGCATGAACCGATTAAAATTTACCTTTTTGAGAAAAAGAACCCTATAGCACTGAGTGAACCTCAGCTTTTCAATGGAGGAAAAACACTCGTAAATGTAAATCAAATTGAAATAAGTCCATGCAGTTGTCGGAGAATTACAAACCAATTGAATGCGAAATCATGTCTCCCTAATCAAAAATATGTATACATGGTGGATGAATAGATCAAGTCCCCCACAAAGCAATATCAATTTCCACGCGTACAAAAGACACCTCTGGCAAATTTTTTGCTCTTTTTTCCTCGGCTGGCAGCGGCGACCATACTCCTTGTGACAAGCTCTTGACACGGGAAGCCATTGTGCATTAGGGAAAATATATTAATTTGACGAACGGATAAACATGGCGAGCACAATGGACGTTGTTCATTCAAAAAGTTGTAGCAACTTTGCCGCGAATTGTAGCAAAGAAGGAAAAACGAACATAGAAAGAAGACTGATAATAATAATCATGGAAAAACACAAAATGGCACACGTGCATAGGTCCCATAGTTGTCAGGGTCTCTACCCCCAAACAAACAGTGGAAGACATTGACGGTCGGATTATAAAAGGGTCACTGGTTAGAGATGAAGAGACCCTTCCGAATTAGATGCCACCCATTTCAAAGCCGGACAACTAAAAATAACAAACATTTCTGTCTTATTACCCTTCACCTTTGAAGCGCCGCCAGCCTTTTTTCGTCGTTGAGACCAGCTGGACTTTGCCGAGATGTTGGCCAATTGTCCTACAAATTGAATTTTGGGAACTTTGTGACTGCTGGCAAAGTCAACTTCTTACGTTTCTATGGCCGCCACGTCCTGTGCCTCCCTGCCATGCATTGGTTCAGTTGTAGAAGCTTTAATTGATTTAGAGTGAAATAGCTACCTTGTTTTGATAATGCGATAGTTCGTGTTTCTGTATGTTAACACCGAATTAAGTCTTGTATACCTGTTTTGGCCGGCTTTGTGCTTGGGAATAAGGTTGAGTGAGTTGACTTATGCGTTCGATAGCCATTTGGGAGGGTTCTCACTTTGAAAAACCACGAAATTGTTATGTCAAATCTAGCAATCGCGATCCAATTAAAACTTGAATGTGCGGACAAGTGGGTAACGAAACATCAAACGGACACAAAGATGGGAGGCCGCCTTTCAAGCTGAATGTGAGCGACGTCTGTCAAATTATTTGTGTTAGCCAAGTCGAGAATTAGCTTCGAATACAGTTTGACACCTGTATATCTAGTGGGTCCCCTCGAGGGAATTGAAACTTGCCCAGCTCATGAATAAAATTGAGATCGAGATACGTTAGGTCCCTATCATTTAAGTATGAATGGTCACCGCTGTCTATCAAAAGGTCTCACATTTGTAGCGAATGGTTTGGAATATTGCGCATTCGGGTGATTTAATACATTGTATTTGGTGATCGTTATCGGAATGCTATATTAATTCCCACCATGGTATGTAATATCATTGTTTACCTAGTAACCATTAGCGACATGTGAATATTTAATACACATATCTCAAAACAAATTAAATTGAAATACCTCTGAAAGTTGAAGGTCAAAATGATGATAATGCCAAGTTTTCGAACAATGTAAAAATGGATAAAATTAATTTTATCGGTTGAAGTAGCTACAACAGCTTACACGTACAAGCGCCGCGCCCGTTTAGAACTTATCATCTATGATCACTAGTGTTTCAATAAACATAGCACAACTACAGTACATATAATATCCCTATCATTTATCATAATAATTTTGACATATACGTTCCGTTTCGTACACCTATTTAATTGTCACCCATGGTGAACGCACTTCCAAATAAACCTCTCCAGTAATCTAGCCTACTGTTGATATTGTGTCAACAAAGTTAAACACCGACAAGCCGTTTATATTCGTGATAACTTATCAACGATCAAACATTATAGGACCACATTTCAGTAATAGATTTGCTATCAATGTCTCGCCCACGGTGCGCACACGTTAACATCTGTAATAGGCCGCTTGCACATGTGTTGCTGGGTCTGATACCAGTAGAGATTACTTTAAAATGCCATTTTCGAGGGCGTATAAAATTAAGGTACGACGTCTATTTTGAACGTGTGAAACGTAGCTAGATATCACTGATGTGTCACACGTTAGTTCAATTGTTTCGAAATGATAATAATTCACGCGAGAAATGGCCCAAACAATAATTGATTGTTAAAAGTCGCACTGCAATTATCTTTTCAGCGAGCGGTTTGTCACTGTCAGTTAAAAGATGTGACATATGTTTGCATAGCATGTTTTGATCGGTTTCAGTAACTTTATTGATGTCTGGTAGATGGAAAGGCGAAGAAAAAAAACCAATACTCATGACGCAGAGAAACTTTCACGGAGAGCCGACAGAAAAAAAGAGAAAGAATAAGAAACGAAATTATATATAGACAAAAATATATGATTAATTCACTCGCTCAAAGATGGGCGACATCTTGTTTACATGGTTGCATGGATTCGTCATAAATTATGAGAATCCGCGATACTTGTCATCCACATATGTCTGCCCACCGCGCAAAGATGACGGACAAACGTCAAGAAAATCTATAACAAATTGCTTAGGTATTGCAAATAATCGGTATTCGCTCGTAATTCATACTGTTAAACGGGGGTCGCATCCGCATTAACACGTATATCCATATAATTTATTATGCCAAAAAATGTAGCAATGGCATTATCGAAGACAACATTTTTGGATTGTTTTTTTTCAAATATTTGGTTCACTGTCATTGAGAGAGGCAGTTGTTCATGGAAGCGAATGATTATGACAATTGAACCATTATCCTGGATATCGGTGACCCGAATAGAAATTATGTTCTAGAAATCCAGAACGATAGGCCTACCAGTTAAAAATAAACTCAATTATTTATCAAGGATCTGTCATAGACCAAGTTGGATATATTTATTGCGGCGTCAAACCACGCCTATCTCAAATGAATTTGCAACAGTGTTTATTTACATGTTTCCTTTGGTTCTTGCAGCTCGTGCAAACAGTAAGAGTCCGGAGGGGAAACCCATGACGTCACTAGGTCTTTCCCGGATTCCCTCGCAAGATGGCGCGTCGACGTCACGCTCACCCTCCCCGCCTCAAGTGACCGCCTTTAAACCCGTTTCTCGAAGGTAAATAGATTTAGACGAAAAAATTGAACCGGTTGGTTTAGCGAAGTTTGAATGACGAGACATCGACCAGTTTGATTAGAGTTTTCTATCGTCGTACCTTGTTTCGCTTCCCGGTGGCATTTCCTTTCCATAAAGGACTCATATAATTTCATACATAGTTTTATAGCTGGCATGTATAAATAGACACGTGAACATGATGGATTGCATTGAGGAACAGTCAGTTTCGAAGTGTCAATCAACAAGATGTTAAATATTCAATATACAACAGGCAGAGGGTTGTTATGATGGGGAAGAGAGGGTAAATTGAATAGTTGAAAAAAAATGTGACGCTTGATTACCATATTCCACGCCTGAAAATGCGAAAATGTTAATTATACATCACTCAACGTGCTTCGGAAAAAGGTCAGACCCGGACCCACATGGTACCGACTAAACACCTGGCACAGTGTTTATGTTTTGACAGTTTATTTTCACCATCGATCTTACACACATTGTGTGCGATTTACCAATGTTTCCCCACAGTTTACAATGGCAGTTAACATTTAGACATGGCTTGCAAAGTAAACGTTAGATTTTGTTTAAAACTGGTGGCAGCCATTAATCAACGGAGCAGAGTCAACAGTGCAAACTTATATTAGACCGACTCGGCTTTTTATCTGCGTAAATATTGCAAGTATAAATTGTGTTTTGTTTTGACTAGCAACCGAGTAAGCAACACTCGCTTGTTTGATCAGTAATAATTTCGCATACAGGGTGTTCCATCAATATGAAATTATTGGTACTCTCTGCAGAACAGTGTACTTTTGTTGTTTTAATGTGCATAACAAAAATACACGAACATATAAATTATTGGGCCGGAATATGTAAGGGCATTGACATACTGTTGTTATTGGCCTGGACAAACAAGTATTTGTTTTGCTTTTGACGAGCGTATCGACATAACTATTCGATGTTTGTTTATCAAATATATCAAATTCATAAAATTTCCACAACAACAATTCGTCAACACTTTTTAGAAATAGTCAATGTATATCATATGGAGAGAGTTTTATATCGTTTGGAGTATGTATGTACATGTTGATATATTTACCAATCATAATTAAACTAGTTTTTCTTTTCTCTTCTTTATTTCCAGTAGTTAGAAGAAACATGAGAAAATGAGTTCTCCCCAGTCGCTGAAAAAATGGCGCCGATCCAGTGGATAACAAATAAACCAATCAGCGTCAACATGACAAATTGACGTCACCACGATGCCTCAGTGTTGTATAAAACACGAAGGACAATATGGATCACTGTCGTCAGAAGAAGTATTTCACCATTATTAAGTCAAATGGTGGGACAATGCATAATTTATTACGTATTATATTTATTCATGACGTTTAGATGCGAGTTGTGAAGTTATTGTCGAAAGAATTTTGTTATTTGATGTCTCATTGCTCTCACGTTTTTCATGTTAATGTTCAGTAATTCTGAATTCACAGACTATGTTCGTGCTAGCGTGAAAATGAACCATGTACAGATGTTTTCGCCTCTATGTTGTAAATATGGCTTCTACGAAAACATTGGCCTCTAATATTGTGTTTTTGTCTGAAATGGAGAACATACTTTCTCATATTATTGTCGAAATTGTGTTTTGCTTTATAAATACATTGTTCATGCCAAGATTTGAATTCACATGAATATCATTGGCGATACTACTGGAATTGTCCTGGATCAAATTTTCAGTCTTTGTCAGAAATCACCCACATCATAATATTCATTCATACCTTGATCATAATTTTATATTTCCATCTCCCATCTCATTATCATATTCATCATCCTGAGCTCCAAGGATACGATGAATATTCATATTATCCACATGTACGTATGTTTGCTGAAGTCATGTGAGAACTGTTTGGTGAAATGTACGAAATTTTCTTCAACTTTGAATGTGAACTGAAAAAAGAAAGAAGTTTTGAATCTTCATTGTTTTTCCCCTTCTTGCATTGCTACATGTATTCCCGTTATCTCAGATTCGTATAGATGGGGTAATAAAACCAATTTACGTGAAATTCTGTTGTCGTTATTTGAAAACGAGATTAGTATTAAAAAAACATGGACATCTTTCTTCTTCCAAAGTACCACTAGATCAAAAGTATATAGAAACTCACGCATAGTACAATGCTTGAATAGCATTGCGCTGGAAGTCACATATATACCAGAAGTAAAAAGTGAAAACAAATAGACTACGCGTAAAACTGTATGAACACGAATATTATTGAGCATTATTGGTAACTAAATCAGAGAGACATATTGCTGAATAAATTTCTGGTATTCTAGAATTCAGAATGCACATTTTGGTATTTGTAAAATTCAAGGCAAGAGAAGTAGGCCTAGGCCTATATACCTCCTAGCGGTTTATTTTTCCAATGATTTTTTTTTCAAGAATCATCATTCATTAGATATATAAAAAAACCAGCGATATCAACAACGTATGATAACACGAACTACTTCAAATGCATTCAATCAGATATATATCTCAACTGATGTGCATAAATTCTTACAATTTTCATAGGCTAATGTCATGTCCCCGATCATTACCCAAAAATTGTTTTGGTTGTTGGAGGAATCTGCACAATTCATCGAAATCAGAAGGCATAACGTATTCGATCAAGTCATTCCAAAGTTTTTTTCCCCAAGAATTCATGACATTTGCACTCCGTCATTCGCCGCTAATTTCCCGTCTAATATATAGGACAGAGATAAATGTCCGTCATATCATCCACGCTCCATAAAATATGGACAGTGGATAAAAATCCGAACTGTTACACGCCTTGTCAGATCGCTTTAATATTCAATTATTGGCCCTGTACCTTACCAGAAGTCGTTGCTGCATCTGCCGGCTTACCATGCAAACAATCCATTATCAACCGGCCACTGATACTGTATGAATATTTAAATTTGAATATTACCGATCATGAGCAGTCGAGTGGCCGACCGAACACGATTAGAGACCAAGTGCTGTCAATTCCCCTATTATCGTCCACGTTAGTCCCGCAACGCAACAGATGTGCGCCGCAGAGAATGGCCGGGCAATTAATTATCTAAGTGCGGCATTGCAAGGCAAAATGTAATCAGAGATGATTTGGCATTCAAGGCAGGGAGCAAACCGGCCAAATTGTGTCTATTGTTGCAACAGGGAGCAACTACCTCGAAACGAACGAGAGCGGAAAACACTGCGGTCAACGGATAGCTAGGCAGCTTGGCCCTCCAACACTTCGCGCCAGCCGGAAAGGATGGGAGCCAGAGAGAAAAGCAATTAAAAAGCCAGCGATTGCCTAGATCACGAATAAAGAGAATTTATTTGATGTATATTCCTCATCTGTATTCCGACTTGGTCCCCAGTTCCGGAGCGGCAAACACAAGTAAACAGGAGCAGTTGCTTCATCAACCTTTGCAGAATGTAATGTAATATTTTTCTTCGAGTCGGCCTCCCCCCATTACTTATTCACTTCATTTTACGGTACTTTTATTGTGGCCTGTCACATAATTCGCTTATCAGTGATACAAGCTTCAAATTTTAATGAAGGTTAAGTAACGGTTATCCTCTACTTTGACACACGTCATCACGATCGAGGCCCTGTTTTAACTTATTGATAAACGTAAAGACCCCCCCCCCACCCTGGAGGAAGAAAGAAGGTTGTTTTACAGGCTCATGACTAGCTGCCCACGTGATTTAGTATTTATAAATCGATTGTAGTTCTTTTAATAATTTGGAACTGACATTGCGCACTTGATCTCCGATTGAGTGTGGCTTGTCACCGGTGAGCACCTTTGGATGGCGGCCGATTGAAGAACAAAGAGCAGGCAAACTCCAGTGAAAGTGGCAATACTGGACAGGCAAGTCAAGGTAGCAAGGCCGAAAATAAGGGGGAAAAGAAAAAAAGACAAACGCTACTTATGACTATGAAAACGAGTAAATCAAAGCCTTAATCAACCACCGCTTTGCCCCAATGTGAGTTATATCGGCCACGCCGAAAGCCAAAATACAAGAGACATTTTTGATAAGACGAGTGTGTCAACGTTGTTGACCTTTTCATTTTTGTCTCTTTTCACCTCTTTTTTTTATTATAAACCGTTGAACGACTGCGATACTTGAGCGAAATCTCGCGAGTCACTTGTCCGCCGCGCAGGAATACACGAAAGCAGTCCTCCGTTGTGTTTTGGCGGTGAAGTGGCCCACAGGTCGTATGCGTTCACCTGCAGGCGGCCTGTCTTTGATCGTTGCGATCACTTTCACGACAGCAAATAATTGTGTAATTGGAAAAAGTGACGAATTCATACGTGGGCACAATGATGATACGTCAAGTGGGTTTTCGCTGCTGTATTTGCAGAGTAGACCAATGACATGTGCGTCACCCTGAGGATGGGAATGATAAACAGCATTCGACACACCTCATTTACTATATTCGAAAGCATCTATCATTTTTTCATGACGATAATTTGTAAGTTACCAATGTATCTCTCATTAACATAATAGGCATACATGACGGTATCTTGTATTGTTGATTTTTGCTGCGAAATGATGAGACGTTTCCGCTTCAAATTTTCTTCAAAAAATCACGAAGAAATATTCCAAAATTGCGATATGCATGTAGTCAGATTGAATATACATTGTTGGAATGCGAACATATAGAAAATGATACAGATTTCCCTTGAAAATTATCAAATCAGTGCAGACAAAGATTATGACAAAGCAAATCGTGTATGATAACCATTCAGCCCACGCAAGGTGAAGGCTCTCCACAAATTGAACTAAAAACCGACCTAGACATCAGTGCAAATATCTCCTATAGTTATCGCCCTACATATGATATAAAAGTATAACACCCTAACATCTGGTTAACGATTATGAATGAGCAGGGGGTTTCAACCGAGCAAAGAAGGGGTTTTTATCGTGTCTTGAGGGCCATTGTCGGTGACACATTATTGTTCCTGATTGTTTTAGAGATGTTTTCGTCGGCGAACGATTGTCCACTGATTTGGTGTCAACAAGGTGATATATCTCTTTGAAGTATACCGCCTCCTGTTGTGAACATTTATGATTCATTATCGTGTCTATGGAGACTGCATTTGATACAAAATTTCTGTAAATATCTGGAGAAATTTAATAAGAAAATGAACTATTTTAGGCCGAATAATGAGCAGCTCCAACCAAGAATAATTGCGACACACTAGAGTTTTATCGTTTCTGGGTTTATGGTTAACGCCTCGGTAGGAGCTTTGGCGTTATGGTCAGTCAGGCTTGACGGCCGAGCGAGCGGGACCCAGTAAAGCACAAAGGCCACACAAACAAAGTGACCGGTGTCCGCCATGGTTGTGATACGTAGGCGACGGGGCCGACATTCATCGAACTTACTGCCATTATTTTTCAACTTTCATCAGTTAAACAACCAGAACCGCATGAGAGTGTCCATCATAGTCCAGCAACAGAAAAAACGAAAAAGAATTCTTCAAGAGACACTGGTGAATATGATCGAAATGTGGGTGGTGAAGGTTAAAATTTTCACACCATTTCACCAACTGCTGGACATTGAGTCTGACATCTATGGAATGGTGCGACAACTGTTCGATTGTGATACCCTTTTGTATTCGTCACCTTCTGTGATGTGGTTCCTGACGGGAGAGACCCCGGACACGTTTGCTGCCCTGGTCAGGTTGCTGCGCGATGAGGTAGAGCGTCCTTTGAGCTGCAGGCACCACGGACTGGGCCATACTCGTCGTTTAGCCGCAGAACACGAGGTCCTGATGACACTGATCTGGCTCCGTCATTACCAGACGTACAGTACCTTGTCCAGGCAGTTTGGCCTGTCGGTTATGGCATCACAGAGGATTGTCCATCACGTAGTTAGGGTACTGAACAAGGTGCTTCTACTGCGGGAGGTGTACTGGCATGGTTTGGACGCATGGGATTCCTTTTTGGGTAGGTTGACGTCATGCACACTCGGCCGGAAGGGGAACTGTACATATTAAACAAAATTATACAATTGATTAAATCGCAGTCTCCTTATGTGAACATCCTTAAGTGTTATCTTCGATCTTAGTGGTTATGTGATAATAAATATTCATGCACTTCTGTTTGTTAATGTTTTCGATGTACTCTTTTCGAAGGTTTGGTGCCTGGCTTCCCAGATGTTGTTGGAATGTTGGATTGCGCAGTGTTGCGGATCAGCAGACCGACCGGCCCGATCCAATACATGTACTACCGCGGGGATAAAGGGTTCCATCTCATGAACTGGCTCGTCATTGTGGATGCGCAAGGCTATTTCGTGTATAGCAGTTGTGGGTATGCTGGTCATTTGTCAGACGCCACCTGTCTCCGGCTATCTCGTGGAATCGGACCTGGTCAGCCTTTGCCCCTACATCCTCGGCACCGCCTGATGGCAGATGGAGCTTTCCCGGCAGGCGGGAACATCATCACACCTGTACATCATCGGCAACAGCAGCAAGATATACGACAACAGCGGAATCATGACTTCAGCTCACATCGGGTACTCGTGGAACATCGTATCGGAGATCTGCGCGTGTACAGGGTTGTTGCTAAAGATTCGCGCTTCCGGGGGTCTCGAAGATTTCTGCCATATGTAGCAAACGCTGTTATGGCGCTAGTGAACCGACGACGTCAATTTAATATTGGTAACAAGAAGCAGTGTATAATGACCCGCGGCACACGAAAACGATATGTGGCTGTGTTTTCTTCTTGAAGTAATCATTCAAGGTTATTAGCAAATGATGATGATATTGTGTGAGGCTTTCAAGTATTTTGCAATGAAAATAAAGATCATAGGGAAGAGGGTAACCGTTTTTCTCCCTTTGCGATGCAACGGTGTACTTATCACGGGACAAATAAATCAGCGTGTTGATGCAATGCTGGCCGAATTCAGCTCAAGTTGGGTTCCGCTGAAGAACGCCAAATGAGGGAGACGGAGCAGTGTAACATGTGTACTTCCGTAACTTCCCTTTTATGGAATCTATTAATAGTAGCACAAGAACTTTATTGGCGATCGTGTTTCATTACTCTAGCTGCCTGGGTGTATAGTAATCTTTGCCGCACTTCCAACATTTTTCTCGTGCGCACGTTTTAACAAAAAAATTACCGTGGGTACGAAATTAAAGCTTCGTGCGAACAAAACAAAATATTCGGACGAATGAAAAAAATATCTCCGTGAAGAATCTTCGTGCGAACGAAAAATGAAAATAGCCCTATATTTTTTCCACACAGGTGTGGCGGTTTGAGGGCCTTCAGTAAAACGTTAGCAAACGCTACGTCCGTTTGTGTGGAGAAAATGCCACCGACGGGGCGCAGCTTTCTGAATAAAAACGCTGTTAAGAAAAAATTCTTTATTATACATAGTAACGGGGAGATCCCGGTATGAGGCTGGTCTGAACACGGCGACAATCCCTTTGACTTTGTTACGTTCTTACCGCCCACAACAACGTGTCATTGACGGTTCGTACACTATCTGTGTTACTGCTACAAACATTTAATTTCAATCATGTTATCAATACTCCGTATCTAACATATTAGTTATCCCCCCCCCCCGCACCATCCGGGATGCGTGTTCCGGAGTGGCTTTTATTGGTGTCCGAACTGATTCCACAACATACATGTACTTTGGGAAGAACAATTATTGCAATGTAACTTATCACATTTCATAATGGAGAGACTTCAATACAACTGAACACATCTGAAAACAACACAACTGAAAACCACTCTCTTATGTATTACATATCTCGGTCATAAGCATCTAAGTCCAGTCCTCGATCAGCTGCATCTGCCCGCAGATAACTGGCCAGAACTCTATCAACCTCCTGACTATGACGCAGCGAATTGCGTATGTCGGCTATGGTGTTCAGCATTGCCTGCATCAACTGTCTTTGGTTCTGTGCAGGTCTTAGTGGAGACCCTGCAGCCGGTGCCACACGCTGCACGTGAGGCGGACTGGGTGATCCATGTCTACCTTCCCTCTGGCGTGGCCGGGGCAGCGCCCGTCTTTGAGGACTCTGTTGTGGTGCTGGCTCTGGGGTCCCCCTGTTCCTCCCAATTCCGATGCGTGGGCGAGGCAGCGCCCGTCTTGGAGGACTCTGTTGTGGTGCTGGCTCTGGGGTCCCCCCGTTCCTCCCAAGTCCGATGCGTGGCCGGGGCAGCGCCCGTCTTTGAGGACTCTGTTGTGGTGCTGGCTCTGGGGTCCCCCTGTTCCTCCCAAGTCCGATGCGTGGCCGGGGTAGCGCCCGTCTTTGAGGACTCTGTTGTGGTGCTGGCTCTGGGGTCCCCCTGTTCCTCCCAAGTCCGATGCGTGGCCGGGGCAGCGCCCGTCTTTGAGGACTTTGTTGAGACTCTGGCTCTGATGTTCCCCTGTTTATCGAAAGTCCGAGGCGTGGTCGGTGTAGGGTAGATGTTTGAGGACTCTGTTGGGACTCTGGCACTGGAGTGCCCCTGTTTCTGAAGCGTGATCGGGACAAGGCTGGTATTTGAGGACTCTGTTGAGGCGGAGTCCAAGTGTCCGGTGTTTGTGTTGGACCTTCTGGTGTGAAGGAAGGTGCTCGAGATCTCTGCGTGCCATCAACCCTTGGTCCAGGTAGAAGAGACGGCGACAAGGTACCCGATGATTGACTTGGGTGTGGTGAATCCCAATGGCCGAACTCGCGCGTGGATGTTCCCGGTTGTTCCATACCAGCGTCCACAACATTTGTCGTGTCTTCTCTACATTGGCCACTGAGAATATAAAAATACTGTTTTATAATGTCATTGTAAACCCCAAATATAAATACTGAAATAATGGCATTTTACGAGAACATACACGTATTTATGAATAAATATGCAAATTATGTATAAACTCACGGGTATTTTTTCCGCAGTGTTTTGAACCGGCTCAAAACCTTTTTCCAGCTGGCGTTTTTCCCACTGAAGGGAACACTGTACACTTGTCGAAATAGATGCTGTATTTTTCCATCTAATTTTTCAAAATTGGCATGCGATATCATCGCCATCGCTATAGCCCTGGCGCTGCCCGCGTCTCGACACTCATTGAACAGTTTGCCTTCGCCTTCTGATGTCGCAACTCCTCGCATGTTTCAGAGTTTTACAGTGTAACCTATAACAGAGCAAACTAACACAGTACATGTGCTTTCCACAACCAGAATATCTTGTGTCCAGCTGTACTGTGTCACTCATTATTAGCTATTATTATTCTCGGAGGCTACTCCTTGATCTGAATTCAATGAACATAAAAAATGTACCAGACGGATTAAATGTTATTTATTTAATTATATGAAATAGTAGCATTAGCGGGTGAAGTGCGCTATATATAAGTCAAAACGGGTGTGGTCGTGTGCTGAAACAAGTACGAGCAATCAAATAATTCAATTGGCCTGACCCTCCCTTGGATGGGGTCGCTCACCCATGACGCTGGATAACCGCTCAACACCGCGTAAACGCAAAATGCCAACGCGTCAACTGGAGCTTTCAAAGCGCATGTCAAAACTCCAGAAACGATAAAACTCTAATGTGATATTATTTTCACTCAATGGGATACAATTGAGGAATATATCACATATGCATCAGATAAATATTTCGGATACATACCTGACATATATTTTTACAATAGCCATTGTTCCTCCTTTACAGTGACAAGTTGTGTAAAACCAATTAGGGCGATAATAGCAGGATTAGCCGCTCCTTAAGACAGATCTAAGACCCAGCAACATTGTTTTCCACAACCACCGAAACAGGAGGGTATTCTTGAACTCATTACATATATATATCATGTTTATGCAGGGCCTACATCTTGGTTTCGTTGCATAAAAGCAAATATTGTCGGAAATGATGAGTTCTTCTTTTTGTGGCACTTCAAAAAATAAAATGGCGTTCTTAGGGATCTGTAAAGAGATAAAGACCCCTAAATTATTATACATTATACATTTCTAAACATATCTGATATGGGTAAGTATTCTGTTGTAAGCTAAGTTGTTGTCTCAGGGTATCTCAAATCCATGTTCCATAGCTGTATAATTCGTCGAACCAATTTGTTCGACGAATTGTCTATTAAGAATATAGTTATGTTATGTTATAATACTTTTATGGGTTTCTGTAGTATGTATAGTGTCCAGGGAACGTATGAATACAGTTCCGGTCGGATGATGGGAAGTGATAGGAAGTTTAGCCAGATGTCATAGCTCTTTTAACGTCTGGCCTGTGTTGACAGTTTGTTGCAAGAGACAGGTGTCATTCGACTTAGTCCTACACTGTCATTCATAAATGTGCAAAACTTCTGCGTGTCAGGAGCTTGGCTGGAGATGACACACATGGATACAGGAATTGATATCGCAAATATTTCAATTAACTTTTGAACCGATGATATGGCATGTGTGATGACACCCGTGTGATACAAGCGTTCATCCATACGCAACTACGGTTTGAATATTTGCTTATGTGTGTGGAGTGGGAGGGGGGGGGGGGGTCAATTGAAGGAGAGCGATGGACTAAACCACTCACAACTGGTAAAAGAACAGCAAAATTCCCACCTTAAAAACAATCACCCACGACGACAATACGATGGACACATTGTCCATTGTGAAAACAACGTAATCCTGTCATTTCGCACGGCTAACTCCGTCTTGGCGAGAGCGAGGCTCGCCAAACGGAAGCGCGTTAACCCACGTGATCGCATTTTCTGCGTGACTGCTCATTTGCATAAAATGTTTTGACGTGTTGCAACGCGCTCGGACAGTGGATTGCTGATTCACATGTGTTAGTTTCGGATAGAAGAGCATTGTTGCATTTGTTAAGATGACATTGACGCCCGCGTGATGAGAAAAATGACATCTGTATAATATGGTAATATGTTATTGAAAGCCGCAGCGGCAGAATTGAAATAACAAAACGGGCACGGAGTGTTTTATCATTCTGAAAATCCCCAACCAAAATACGTTTTTCTACAAGAATTACAACATAAGCTGTTCTGATGATCACAGTCTTAAATATTACACGTGAGGACTCATAAGAATATGTTATGGCTCTATTTCTCAATATATGCCGAATGCATCCTAAAATATTACCACTTTTAATAGGAATGATATGATATTACAACGTGAGCTCTTCAGATGACCACTGTCTCAAATATTACACGTGAGGACTCATAAGAATAACTGTTAACATGTTATGGCTCTATTTCTCAACATATGCCGAATGCATCCTTAAATATTACCACTTTTATTAGGAATGATATGTGGTTGTATCATTTCGATGGAATTCTGACTAAATTACACACAATGGTTTTGTAACTTCCTATTTTTGAGTGGCTTCTATCAAGATACATGTAGGGGCCTACAAGTCGAATACTGAACACAGGAACAAACAAGATTGTTTATTTGTTTATCTTAGTTGTTTCACCGATCTATATCACTAATAAACAATCATCATTGAAGATAAAGTCCATGACAACTCTATGAGTTAATTGTTTGTCGACAACAAACGATAGTCAATGTATTTCAATGTACCATATGACCCCAACACTACACTATTCAAACAACTGCCTGTTTTACTTTACCTTTTCGACCTGAACAATAAATGGTTGGGAATGGCGCACGGTTAACGGAGTTGTGTTTTTATCCGACTAAATATACACCATAGTTATTCAGTGCGGAGTGTAAAGGCGTGATTTTACACGGTGGTAAATGTGTTAAGTCTCACTCAATCGACCCCACGCCGTGTCATTAGTAAACACACCAAATAAATACTATTGTTGTGCTCGCGTTGGTTAGATCGGTCAAGTTTCATTGGAGCTTCAAGTCGTACAATTTGCGCCTTACAATTCCCCAACGAGACTCCTAAAGAAAACAATTTAAGATAGGCCATTATAACCGGATAGAGTTACACATTCTGGGTGACATACGGAATGCGCAAGCAATGCCTTAAACTACACTTGTCAACAGGCGGGCTTAGAAGAGAAACAAAAATATGTAGGTTGGAGGTGAGATTACTTTCAGGTGAACTTATACGGTAGGGTGCTGTTGTCCTACTGTTTAATCTTCAGGTACAACACGTTTTTCCTCAAATGAATTCACCCCTGATAATCTGTCTGTCAACATGTTTACGTTGAGAGAGGAGACTGACACACATTTACATAAATGAAGTGATGTTTTCACGAGAACTTAACAACAAGAACCTTGTCTCTTGTTGTGCCTTGTCGCTCGGTATACCGTTTATTTCCGGACCCAAGGAAAATAAGTAATCTCTTATAGAAATGGTTTGTTTAGAGCAAGCCATGTAGATGTGTTTCTCTACATTTGGATCCATTAAACCACTCCTACAATTTTGATAGCCCCAGGCCCAGGGACAAATTCCCGTTATAAATACAAGCATGGACTTTTACGATTTCATTGCAAACTGTCAAGATGAACTTTCCATGCTGTTACAATATGTTAACTCATATTTGACGATGCAAAGTGTAGTTCCAATCCTTGAAGATAGAACTGAAGGCCGATCTAGTGTAATACTGCTGGCGAAGACACGAACTCAAATATTCCTCGTCGTTAATATAAGCTCGTGGTGGACCCTTAGTGCAACTTGGCTCATGGAAATTTGGAAGTGACCAAGATGAAGTACACACGAAAACGTGGAGTCAGCGTAGAGTCGCATCTCTTTCTCTCTTTCTCTCTCTCACTCTCAAAAAGAAAAAGAAAAACAGAAAGAAAAGAAACGAAGTGAATACATAGTATAGATAGAAGAAAGAAGTTGCCCAGTTTAATTAAGAATCTATTATGTATATGCCTAAGTCCACAAAGCCACCGTGTAAGTTGTGTTACGAACAACAAGCACGATTCTCTAGAGTGAGCTGACCGACTGGTTCTACATGTTTCCTTTGATGTTCTTTTCATTTGCTGCCGTTTCCGAAGAAATTCGCAAATAGAACGGACGCTTGCGAATTGGCTTTTAAAGCCGCGTTCACACAAGGTGGCTACCTCGACTGGGAGGCCAAAAAGGGCTGTTCCCTATGTTGTCAACATTTAAGAGATTATAGAATCGACGTTTCAATCTGTGTTTGACAATTTCCAACAAGTTTCTGTTCTTTTTGTGGACCGGCGCGGATACCATCTACAAACAAACGTTTCCTAAGTTGGGCCAGGAACGGTTGCATACGTGTAGAATAAATTGTTTCTCTTATTTGGTGGATTTCTGTTGGATTTTGCCCCCTAGTGAGATTCTCAACTAAGCCTCTTTGAACCATGGGAACCTTTGATGACGAACGAAATTCACATTTTAGTCACGATGTTCACACTAATGACATACTTAAAGATTTGACGTCAATCTAAATGACAAGACCGTGTGAATTGTTCTATTTCAGAATGAAATTCCACTACCTCATACAGTCCTATGTCGATGAAGCACCATCATTCATCCAACCTGATGACTTGGCATAATATCGAGCATATATAATCTAGTTTTCAACTCGACACACAAAAGAAATGCATGACTAATATATTGTGTTGTTGTTATGGGCCTAAATACGGCGGTTGTCATACTATTTTGAATAATTGTTCTGTCACCATATTCATAGTACAGCCTATTGCATAATATTTGGTGCCATGCACTCAACTTGAGTACAAGATATTCAAACCTACGCAATACCAAATACTTGATCATTATTACTGGATTAGATCGAGGCGGTAGACATAAAATGT
Organism: Terebella lapidaria; assembly: GCA_949152475.1. Taxonomy (NCBI): domain Eukaryota; kingdom Metazoa; phylum Annelida; class Polychaeta; order Terebellida; family Terebellidae; genus Terebella; species Terebella lapidaria. The sequence continues at coordinate 31,981,893 of OX424564.1, read as the reverse complement.
GTCGTCATTGTGCAGGTTATGAGCAGTTGAGTTGTAGACGAACTGATAGAGAATCTTTCAACATCAATATACCATCTTACTTTGTTCAAAACAACAGCTCATGGTGACGTTTTAATGTAAAATCGTAATAACTATATTGGTATAGTATTGGTATATGTATTAGATTTGTGTTTTAGTATATGTATTACCATGTATGATAACAATAAATCCTTGTTATACAGATGTGTTTTTCTGTTAATTCTCTCAGGAATTTTCATCATTCGGTGATGATGATGGTGAGTTTCAATCTCACAAATTTAAGCATGTGACCATTCAAACTACATGTATATCAACGGTTGATGTGTGGATACTATTCTGTAGATAGTTCTGCAAAAAAATACTAGAAGAGCTTGCAGTGTATGTCATTATGGTTCAACACACGTGATCAGTTTATTTCTAACAAACATGTCATTACGTTGGGGAAGAAGATTGGACAAGATTTTATACATAATTTTCTGCGAATTTTATATCATTTCAAGTTGAGAGGAAGTACTAAATGTTTTAATTGAAGCCTAAATGATGCGAATATTGTGTTTAGTTTAGTGCAGTTTCGCTAACTGGAGTTTTCTTCATTGTAATATTGAATGAAACAGTGCTCAGTTAGGCTGAATATATATTTTCTGGACATGAAAATAGAACATTTGATGACAATAATTTCAAAATAGTTACCCCCTCCCCCCAACGCCCTAAAAAAAGAAGAAAAAGAACATTAAGCACCATAAAAAATCTTTTTCAAATTTGCGATCTTTAGATGTGACTGTTAAAATTATATATTTATACAGGCCACGTGCCATTTACCGTTCTTTTGACACAACTATAATTATCAGTATCAAATATTCATAGCTCTATGTTTTTGCATATATATAATTAGAAGCCATTAGTTTCCAACGACTGTTGCTGTTGAGCAAAAACGATACGTGATCATCAGTAACTTTAGTGATTGCCTCTTCACACTTTGCGTTTGAGGTGACATGCTCGGCGATTTTTATTCAATAACGGCAAGGATTCTATAAAATAAGATCGTTGATAACGGTCATATTGAGCAAAAATATTCATACCTGATTATTATACTGTCTTACTTCTTCAATAATTATCCCAAAACGAGAGTCCCTTGTGTGTATTTTTGCACGCTTTGTGTAGATCATGTGGTCTTTAAAGCCATTAGGCTTGAAAGGTCTCAATTTTGACCCGACGAAGATTTAATAAAACTTGTCACGATGCCCTGCGGTAATTTAGTGTGTAAATACAACGTGCCATCTTTTATTGAATTAAATAGTCGTCTAAAAGGTGAAATTAGACGATTGCACATAATTACAACAGACAGGGGTTGTAATTTCGCCAACTTTATCTGTATATACGTGTATTTAGCATATATCGACTCGAGTATACATGATTCGGATGATATGAGCAAAACAATGAAGTAATAAATAAAAATTGTGACGAAAATTTCCTAGCTCGCGCAACGCACATGTTGCTCCCTCAACGACCAGAAAAAAACCCAAAGCAATTATATGAATTGGCGTTTATTACCGCGTTTAATTATCAATTACACACAATAAATAGCATATCATTGCCCCCTGCTTATACATAGCTTTTTCAAAATGAGCAAAACCATAATATTTTTGCGAGCTAAAGACCTACATTTCATCTTGTATGTGGAAACATGAACATTATCGAAGGATTTGATATGACTTGATATAATATAATAATAATAATAACCAAATATTAAACACTTGTTCATTGTTTTATTGCGCCTGTATTTCTCCCAAATCACTTTTGTTTTGTTTAATGCAAGTAACATGTTGGAAACTTAAAAGTAGCCTATACAATGACACAACATACATATATCCTCGGGTTGCAATCCAATTAGAATGTTTGAATGCGGCTTGAAACCACGATACTTCTGCATACATAAATCATTGAAATCAGATGGAAGAATCAAGCGAATCGTGAAATTTGCGGTCGAAAGTCAGTTCGTTTAAGTTACATTATTCTTCATTCTTTCGTAGACTGGGAAGTTTCACCCTGCGTAATGTCCACCACAAATATAAGTCATCATCAAATACCACCCAGTATTTAGACCATCACTAAATTCTAAGTATCTGACACGTTTTAATGATAACAACGGGATACATAATAAAGATTTTCCGAATAATTAACTTCGATTCCCGAAAATGACCGTTTCTTTAAATGCCACCCAACCACGTGCACGCTATTCAAATTCACGACATCTAGGCTACTGGTAAAAATACCACGGGTGTTTCTTCTCTCGTAGGTTACGCCTGTTTTCCGCTGTTTCCCTTTCCTGCAATTACGACAGCATATGCTGCGGATTTAATGAGCGCTATGTCGATATGGGGCCTGCCACAAGGCTCCATTTTCTCCGCTTGCATGTCGTTACTTAGTCGCCAAAAATGAAAGGAAAACCTGCGTTTACGTCCTGGCGATTTCTCTGATTTACCGAGATTTTGAACCGCAGGGGAACAGTCCGGTTCCCTTGGATTTCCAACGACAAAAAGCGCCACATTGTTGACGCTTAAATGGGACAAAATAAAAGACGGAGACTAGACGGGAGCTGAGAGATTTTCACAGCGGGCGGCTCTTGGAATAGCCTGATTTTACACCCTGTTCACCGACTTGCCCTTGCTAATTTGCACGGTGTCATGCGGTGAGTGGCCGACGGACATCGTTTGGGCATTGTTTAGCAACGAAACAAGCACCAGTTAAAGGTGTGCCGACGGTGGGGATTATTACCATCGTGCTCAGGTATTGCTAGGACGAGAAGGGACGCTGGATAAACATCGATATTAACCGGCGATAATAAATGTTTTCTGGACGGCTATTGAAGAAGGGTATTGAGAAATATGCAAATGAGCCAATTTCACAAATCGTAATAAAGCTACATGAATTATCGATGTGCCTAACACGTTTTGTGAACATTGTCAATCTCCCCACTATTGAAATAGCCTCTTCACCCGTCACATGTACATGTGCAATTCATACATGACGCATACCCAATGTTCAAAACATGGGGTCCATCTTTTTGCAAGGAGAAATTTATTATTACAATTATCACAATGGGCTCTCCTTTAACATAATTTTCGACGTTTTCTTCCAGAAATTGACTCTCGTAAACAACAGAACAAGAGACGACACTGGATTTTACAGCTATCAAGGTTGTAATTACCTTCCGTGGTGCTACAGAAACCAACAATATAAGCACATATATTTGTTTCCGAGCGCAGCTGTAGCCAGCCAATAAAAACACCGATATCCCTTTGTGAATTTCACTTCTTGACAATTAAGTTGTTAAGTCTTCAAAAGACGGTTATACCATTTGAGTCAAGTCAGAGGGCAAAAATATCACAATTTATCGTTTCCTTGTCAATTCAACACGGTTAAATGCGGTTCATTTGGTCAAATGCCAAGGTCTCGTACGTATTTGTTTCGAATGGCGTAATGTACGTAAACAGATCTATGTCGACAATATGATAAGAGTGAGAACGATATGATAAAATATATGAAGTCATCATGGGTGATGTTGGTCTTATTAGTAAAAAGCAAAAAGCAGTCGCATATAACGTTTTTCTTTCTTTCATTTTTAATTTTTAGAAATCACGGTCGAAGTCGCTATTTCTGTGTTTTATTCATTTTTTTTACCTGGAGCGATGAAGTGAAAATATGTGAATATGTAGACAAGAGACCCCTTGTGTTACCTTGAGAAGTGACACATTCACACTCTTTTGTTTAATATAATGAAGCACTCGTGCTTTGTCAGGGAATTCAAAACGTTTTATTTCTGTAGCACCATTACTCAAAAGTCGTTTTGTAACGGCATTTTTACCAGTGGAACGTTCTGAAAACTTGACCCTCTTAGAGTTCGGAAACTCCGTTACATCAATTCACTTCCCATTTGTTCCCTGTGTTAAAATTGATTCGTATCCTTCGAAAAATCACAAACATGGCGTACAGAAACAAATAAAGACCCATTAAACGCGAACAATTAGTGTTATTCACGTTTGCGTGGCGTAAAATTCGCCGCTGAACAGTTTTTCTCCCCGTCGATACCTGAAACACATAAAAAGTGGTATCGTTAATTAATGCTCCCCTCTTCGCGTCACGCCTGATTTACGCCGTTATTGGACATCACACGCGGTCCCTGCGAAAGTGCGTAACCGATTGCACGCGGTGATGTCTGCATAGCGTCCTTGACAACGCATTTCTACTTTTGCAAGTGCAAGAACAGCGCGGGTGTCCCGATCTTCAAACCCGCGCTTCAAAGTTATCCATTTTCAGACAAAAAGCTTCAAATGGCTAGAGAAAACGAACTTGTCGCTATCGATTTCCAGTTATGTTCACACCGATTCCTTGAAAGAACTCCTTCATAACTTGTGATCAAATTAATGGCGTACATTTCATGAAAGAACACATTACTATTGAGGGTTCATCCGTATTTTAGTTGCATTTTTATCAACCGTGAATTTCCCGGATGTGCTGAGAGTGAGTACATCATTTTTGCTTTTCTGTTTTAGTTCGTTTCAGGTCTATACGGATGTCAAAAATTGTACCTTATTGCCTCGCTAGACTATCAATTTAGGCGAAGATACATGTTTTGAATGCATAGAATGTATTAATAAATATTCAGGTATCATATGAATGAAAATTTATCATGTTATAAAATTTTGAAAAAGTAATCAAATAAGCCAAGCTTCAAACTTTCCCTTTCATCAATAACATTAAGTTTGTATCACTATATCATATGTATCTATATATCATATTGATGAATAAACGATTTCATTAAAAAAAATAGTACGAATATTATAGCCTATAAATCTTGATCCTATATTCTAGACTTGCCAAGTTATATAGCTCATGACTGATTGTTCAGCCAAGCCAACATACCCCCCCCCCTTCTACTTATATCACAATAAATTTCGAATGAATATTTAGCCTTGGAACTGACGCGAACGCACAATACACAAGAAGGTGAATACTATAACATTTGCACGTGTCGAATTTTACCCTTTAACAAACATAGAGACAGCTTTGGAAAACACACCTAAAATTGTTAATTGAATCTGTTCCACTGGATATTATCATACATTATGTTTATGGAAACCAACTGGACACAAAGTTCTTGATTTGTTGGTTAGCTCGACCGTCTGAGAGTGTTTGCCAAACGTCTCTGGAATTCTGCCTCATCAAGCACTGACCACAGGCTATCTGCTCGAATTTTCATTATATCTTTGCACAATTTATTCACGAACCTATGGTCAGTCTTCCGGTCATTTCATTCAAGTAACGTGCTACATATGTTTAATAAAAGCGAATATTTCAACGGACAGCTGAAAGATCTAAAGCAAACCGCTCATACAATATATTCTACGAATAAAGCGAGGCCTACATGTATATTACAAAGTCGTTGGTCATTTCGACAAGGTTTTGTATGATATGAGTTGTTCTTTTATGGCATAAATGACGCCCTTAGGGATAGCTTTATTTTGGATGACCCCCCCCCCCCCCCCCCGTCCCCCAACGACACATCTGCACCATTACTACTTGATATTCACTCGAAAGCCCCACAGAACAAAAACATCTGAGCGACCCTCCACAAAGTACGGATTGAGAATGGACGATGAAAATATAAAGCAGAAGAACTAGAACACCGCATGGGATCGTGTGGGGACATTGTTGCCAATATCGCCATGATTCTGTTGACACTTCGGATGAGAGGCGTTTTAACCACAGTAGAGACAGGGGCATTGCCCAGAGGGATTGCGCTGTGGTAGCTTGGCGAGAATGGGTGTATCTCGATCTCTGGCTGTATTTTTTAATAATAAAGAGAAGAAAAGAAACTGAGATTTCTGAGTGTCACGTTAACAACGGAATATGAATCGGGGTCGCTGACACATGGCTGGACATGTTAAACACGAGCAAAGCATGTAGAAAGGATCTATTGATGCACGGGCTACGGATCTTTTGAATTTTTCTATTTCATAAATACAGGGAAAAAATAAAAAGCGACAAACGACAAAATGCACTTCGTGGTACGGCTTCTGTGTAAGAATTGACATTTATTGGTGTTTGTCTACTTTTCGATGACACCGTAGTTCGATTGAACACTGAGGTCACAACATTCAAAAACAAACTGACCAATTCATTTGCAGAGGTGAAGTTCATGGTTCAAATAAACGTCAGGACATTTGATTAGATACAGTTTTTGATTGTCAATGTGACAGCCGATAAACAGAGTTATGTTGTTGTGAATAGATATTGTTTAAGTTCATTAACTCCTGCGTATGAGCATACAAATCCAGCGTTGAGCATATCATCACACCTGCAAGAAAACTAACCAGTTGTATTAATCGAATTGCAAGTTCAATGAAAATCAGAACAAATAGAGAAATGCATGTTGAGTAATAACACACTTTATTAGCCTACATTGATTATTGATAGCATATTATTCATTGAACTGTCATCAAATCACTACTGCGGAATGCAATGAAAGCTGCTTTTTATCACAAAAAAATATCGATTATGAAAAGCACGAACGAACAGTCATTAAAGGGCACGCGTTGTCTTTGATTGCTTCGAGTTCGATTTAAATGGCTCTCGACTCTTTGGCTACCTTTCGCTTATTCATTCGAGTACAAAATTACAAAAAGGCGAAAGATAATATATTCAAGTTCAACTAATTTGCTTTTACCGCAGAGCAAAAAGTTCCGGACAAACGCATAACTTAGCACAAACAAAAGAGTCCACTCGACGCCCTGCGTTTTCGGCAGCGAACCGCTTGCAGAGATTTGACAAATGAAGCACACCAAAGGCTGAAAACTCGCCCCGACGTCCGTGAGTGATGTTATCGACATGAACGCGAGACACACCCGAAAATACACGTGTATCAACGACACGCCGTGCATTGGTCGCGAAATAGCTTTTAAATGTAAAGTACATTTTTATGATCATATCCATCAACTTCGCTTTTGAAATCTCCGTGAATGAGCGAAATGTTAATCTGCGAAGGGCATCAAAGAAAACCGCGTAATAGAGGAAATCACGACCCGGTATTGTTCGCACTGTGGGATTCTTTCTCGACCGATCGCGAACTAAACGAGAGTCCACGCGTGGATAGGCGTGAAGGAAAGGAAACCTCCTGTCCAATTTGATCGGGATCAATAATAAGGGAGTCGACTTTAAAAGCAGATCGAACAACTGGGGATGGGTTCTAAGGGTGCACTAGGTGCCAACATGTGTAAAACGCCAAGAATATCTGATGTGAAAGGGGACTGACAAGGGAAGAATCGGTCAACGTCGACGAGTGATACGCTGGTGCGATGGCGGGGTGGGGGAAGGAAGCATTGGTGCCGGTGAGTTTGTTTCTTCATGGGAAAGATTTGGGTTGAAAAAACGTCGTGGAATTCCCCACTCGCTCGTTCACTCATCTTAGCTGACGTAACACAGGGTGAGAAAACCTTCTTGTCAGTATATCGGTAGTCGGGCCTCAACCCAACACCTAGGTGTCGGTAATGGAGCGCTTAAGTGCAAATTATTGCTATAAATTGAGAGTCGTAGATAGGATAAGTGCTTTGAAATACAAGACGTAAAATTCTACCCCACCCCTACCTCATGGATCCTTATTCCCGTGTTCTACTCCGAACATTACAAGAACACCCCCCCCCCCCACCATCCAACCGCCCAAGCTGCTTTACAAGACAAACACTGCACTATGGGATGAACTTCGGCCATCAACCCCACTCCCAGTGTATAGCTAATCACAGCCGTTGTGGCGGACCAGCAGAGCAGCACATGTCATGTATAGCGGGGGAGAAAAAAAACAAGAACGGGGGAAAATCCACAGAATTTATCTTTGCATGGAACTGTGGCACCGCGCCCCCTTCCACGCGTCGCTAAAACGTTTTCCATGTTCCCCTCCACGGAGACGACGTGAAAACCTCAGACATCGTCGCGGTCGCCGCCGCGGCCCGTGAGTGGATGTCGTACAAGCGACGGGACACGGTTGTCGCCGTGTTTGCAGATGTTCTGTGCCCCGGGAGTAACTCCAGAAGCTTCCCGGACCTCAACCTCCCCCCCCCCCCGTCTCCCGTCCACCATAGAACCCGACAACGGTCGCCCATCATCGATATGTGCATGGTGCGCTCGGTCGTCCATTAGGGTAACATAGCCAAGTAAATCCCAGACGTTTTACTAGGTAGATCGAGTTATTAACCCATGCTGATGTCGCCATTTCGGCAGCTGAATAATTGTTTCATGGATGACCCATGACACTGAAATACTACCCTACTTTATAGTTGGGGACACTTCGATGCACGCATGGGTTGATGATACAACGACGCAACTTTCTCTGCTCATATTATTTTCATTGGCTCAAGAAAGTTGACTTTTTTCCCCGAAGCAATGCAGAAGGGGAGTGGGCAATATTGCAGCGCGAACTGCAATTTAACCTACCCATGTTTAGCGACGTATTCGGGCGCGACATTTTTACAAAGTCATTAAACCGCTGTTCCACCCTTGTTTATTTATTTGTCCTCGGCTTCGAGGGCTTTCAAGATTCTATTTGGGCAAGGTGTGAAGTATTTTCGCGATTTTAATGGTCAATTTAGGCGGAGATTATTAGTCGCACAATGGGACATTAAACCCGAAAAATAATGCGCCGAATGTTGCCGCTCGCCTACAGTTTTTCTTGTGCACAGGAAATGTCTTTGTTTATGGTTGTCCACAGAAGAGTTGTTTTAACCTGATAATCGATGACGGCTGAAAGTGTAATGACGAAGTCAGGCACTCTGTTCTGTTTTGACTTTTAAAATGAACTTTTCTGCGGGAGAAATAAACACATCTTGTTTACAAAATCATCTTTTTTTCTGGAACTTTTCACCTGAGAAGTTTTTGCCTTTGAATTGCAAACGGTTTAGCTTAAAAATTTGCTCATATTTCTAGCTATAAATTGATTTTAAACGAGTTCCCCGACAAACAGCCAATGAAATCCGACTAAAAAGTAACAAAATCATCATGTTTCTAATTCGTGTCTACAGTCACGAATCCCGATAATCGACGATAATGGCTTATCAAGAATGCGCACATACACGATGTCATGTGGTGCATAAGTGAATAGACGTCCAGCCAAGCGGTGCCTGCTGTCAAGTCAGGAAAGAACCCCTGCTTGACAACAGGACAAGGAAAAAGCCACACAACCTACGTGACCCGCTCTCTATTGTGGATCAGGTTTCCAATCCATGGCGGGGCCGACTAAAGGATCGATATACGAGCGATTGGTATTTTTCGATTTTGGTCACGCTTCGACGCACGCGCAAAACGAAACCCGCGAGCGACACCGATTTACAGCGGTAACTACAAGCAAGCACAATAGATGGCGCTGTACTAGGTAACCCATTGTAAAGTTGTCATCGCTTGTCAATAGACAACTACTAGTACCCCTTCCCCTCCGTCATTTAAATCGACTCTAGTCAGATTATCATTAAGTCGACTTTTCCCACGTTTGGAAAACGTTCACAATTTTTGCTTGGTAGCTTTCAACAACGGAGAAAACATCAGATATGGAAATGATTGCATGGAGTACATTTGTTGTTATCATGTAATTCCGATCTAGAATTCTCGTGCAGAGACAAAGAGGCGTCATTGCACTCGCTCTGTCGGGGGAAAGGTGAAGTCTCGTCAACGGGAGACTTCGGCGAGACTGCACGCCTCATCAGTTTTTCCCGAACCGGAAGTGGCAGTCTCACTGGAGAGGGAGCGTTGCGGGCAGATTTAGCACATATTAACCCTTGCTCGTGGGGGGGGGGGGGGGCGTAAGGGCGTTGTCGACAGTTTTCTCGACCCCCGGCACCGTGTAAATTAAAAGCGATCACACACGAGCCCGCGGGAAATAAAGCTATCTTAGAATTCATAACTTCCATAAACATCGGCCAAATCCCGAGACGGGTGGTATCGGTGGATTGCGCCGGGCATTAAGTGGGATTATATCTGGCGACCACTCGTTCCAGCAACTTAATATTGAGGGATAACGGCCGATCAATGCGACTCCGTCCTACGCGGTGTCCACGTCCTAAGCAACTGTGCCAAACTCCGCGACACGCATTCGCTTTGCCCATTGCTTTGACGAGACGGAACCAGGTTTACACGGCTCCGCGCTGCCCTATCATAATTCTCTGTTATCAATGGACGTCAAATTCTAAATTAAATTAGAAGAGGGGGCCCTTTAGAAAGCCCCTATAGCTCGGTGGCTCATATACAGTCGGAGCTTGTCTGCATTGTCAAGGAACAAGGGACCTGGCTCTCCCTATAGCGTCACCCATGCGCACTCAATTAATTCATTTAGTCCGGGCACTTCCTGATTGAAAACGAAATATGAATGCGAAATGACCAGGTCTTTTTCCGTTTTCGTCGTATCCCGTTCTCGAAGATGATGTTCTGCTTAAACAATGAAGTTTTTCTGCTGTCTGTTTCGACAATTCCATTCAGCACTCGGCGATTCTCCAAGCATAAAAACATCCTTGAGACGTCAGGTTTTGAAAAGTTCCTGGGTAACATTGTTGTTGTACGTGAATAGACGCTAAGATTCGCACAAATTTTGATGGATTATATGCATTATGACTATATGATTTTGGCACGAGGCGTAAAAAATTGCCTCGCGTAATCCATTGTTAATTATTGCCACAACGTCCAAAAACACGAGGAAACTATTGTCATCTCTGGAAAGGAAACAACGGGTCTTTGTTTCCATTTTTCTTTCCTTTTAAACGAAATTACAAGATAAACATTTCAAGAATCAAATGTAATAAATGTAGTTGCACGTAATGTATTCTCCAAGGTAAATGTGAACCAATCTGCATGGAAAAATATCGTTATGTTTGTTTCTCAAGTTTGGAAGTATGACAAGAAAAATACCCACAAATACGCTGTCCGTTAGCCTCCAATAAATTGTAGTAATTAATAAACAGTCAACACATGTTAATCCAAAACATCTACATGTATATAGGTATATCATAAACAGAACAGGTAGATATAATCTTTACGGGCTACCCAACACAATTATACACTATTAGTAATGTAGGCCTACACATATGGCATAACTCGTTGTGAATAATGATTCCGTTAAGTTATGATTTTTCTGAGTTTGGAGATTTTTTTCCAAAATCAAGGATGTGAACAAAACGAACAAAAAAGTCAGATGCTACATTGGAAAGTTTAACATTTTTGGGGAACCACTCCATATTTTATGGATATTCCCATATTTTATTATATTACAGCGACACATATTTGCAAATCTTCTACGTAAATTGCCCACGTTTTGTTTGTATATTCCCAGTTAACCTTGCCCATTCAGAATTGTAGGCCATGGTTATTCCATAGAATATATCTCGTTCTACAGGCTGGAAATTTGTTGATCTGCAGCTGAATAGCCTATTGCATACGTGAAAGTTGTACAAATATCTCATAAAGTCTAGAACCGAATTATAGTTCCTTTATTGGAAGTTATGTTGACATATAAACTCATATTTACAGGTCATAGCCGTCCAATATAATGATTATACCGAGCAAATCTTAATATTGTGGGGGGTTTTATCATCTATGTGGAGACATCAATTCCATTCTATCTTTGGCGTGAATAACCTTATTTCCAATAGAAAATAAGTTACTTTCTATACTACAATGAAAAATTTTGTTGATAAAGTTCCACACACTCACAACTTTTTTTTCATCTCTTCAACTCAGAGAGAAAAGCAAAAGCATTCCCCACAATTGTTGTTGGAACGTCCAAATTTTAATAACAGTTTCAAAGTGGGCTCTCAAATTGTGAGCGTTTTATCGTTATTATTGCTTATTTCACATAAAACGAATTGGAAAGTGTCTGTTCGAAACCTATGTAAACACACGTTTGCCACTACATAAAGTGGACAAAATAAAGCCACAAACAGCGAGTTTCTATGAGTTCCACAGCGGTAAACAACCAATAAATTGAATCACTCTCTCTTTGAATGGCTCGCTTGGCTTTTTAATTACACACATAACCTTGAAAATTAGTTTGCGTTTTGTTATTTCGCCGAGAAAGTAACGATTGAGGACGGGTTACTCTCGAACTTGGTCGGCCATTGTGTTCTCTTCATCACACATCCGGGCATTTGCTTAGCAAATAAATTTAAGGTACTCGAAAGACTTCAACGAGTTCTCCTTCAAATATTATCGCGACTTTTGATTTTTGTTGTTCCTTCGTTGCCTATCAATAGCTCTTGAGACGCTTTCCCATGCACATAGTGTTACATAACTGCCCGTTCCTTCGAGGCTTTTGTTTATGGGAAAGCTATCAGTAGCTCCCTAGATCTGATGCAATTGGACTTTACAGCTACAAATGAACAACGAATCGCTCCTTCCCTCCCCTCCAAAAATATATCGATCTCTTTATTCCCGTGTGAAATGCGAGCGTGATAGATCCCCCTTTAATAATTGTTTATAGTTTATTGACTATTGTGATCTGCCGTGGCGAGCGTTCGATCCTTACAAGGCAGGGGTCCGATTTCAGTAGCCTTTGCCGTGCTCTTTCATTAGCCTTATTGCGGAGACCTAGTCTCAGTAGCCACATTGCAAAGAGGTATTTACATTGTCGGGGTACGAGCCATTGTTATCCAGGAACATTCTGTCCAGAGAGTGCCTCGGTCCTTTCTATCCGGAGCCGCCTGTTATGAAACATTATACACATTTTTTGCCTCGCCGTGCGGCTCGTTCACATTTCGAGATGGCCACGCGATTAATTTTCAGCAGTAAATTGAATTCATTGCACAATAGGGTTTCAATTAGCGATTTCTACGAGGGCTCTTCAAGCTCGGCGGTGATGTTTGCGTATTTTTCAAAGATTTTGTTCGATATAGAAGGACGCAATAACAGCGGCGACATTTTGCTCTTTTCGCGAGGTTGCGCCCCCTGGCAAACACCACTATAACTAGCGCGAGGACAGTTCCCCACCCGACAAAACAATGGAGCAAATCGCGCCAGCAAATCACAAATTGAATAAAGAAAAAAAGAGTGGTACCGTTCACAAAGTAAAACTCAAATCAATTTCGCATTTTCCGGTGGTAAATGGCAGGCTATCTTGCGCCCTGCAAAACGACTGAGCATAATGCCCGCTATTTGGCAAGTCAACAGTGAGCCATCGACGGAAATTTTACCCCGTTGGCTGACGGCAATCTTCAAGAACAAGAACTAACAGCAATTTCCCTATGTCTGGGAGGAGTTTGAGCGATGTCAGGCGATTTGTCCTACACACGTTGGACATCGGGTTCTTTCGGCTCACTTGCCGATGTTTGCCGAGAGAAATGATCGTGTTTCACCCGTGTCGATTTCAAAGTCCCTCTGGCGGAAAGACGGGCGCGGGAGTTCTCGCGAGACCGGCGACGAGAGACCGGAAGTGGATTCCCGCGTGGCGTCCGAAATTCCGGAGTCGGGACGGGAAATGAGGAGTCTTTTTTCAAAATCCGAGGCTTTATATGAGCTTTCTTCTCGCGCTCGCGTTGGCCCGGCGACTTTTCGGGACTATATTATTGCGGGGTGGGGGGGGGGGTGTAGGGTGGGTGGACTGGGATAACAGGGTGCGTTACCAAGCAAGGGTGAAAGCCGGCGGGTCACAGAATGGTGCTACGTAACGTCACTCCCGACTGTTTGATGAGCGATAATGGGGGTCACATCCGAGCTACCGTCCAAATGACATGCGGCTCAAGTGTGCGCCTTCAAGAGATGTTTACTTTGTTTTTTCACAATTTTCTTTCTTATACCGGAAAATGCACTTATCAGGAGTAGATGAGTAATATTTTATCACATATAGGCTATGATCAAACTGTTGTTGCCTTGTCATTGTGTGTTTCCTAGTCGTAATTTCCTTCTGAAAATCAGTTGAAAAAAACTTGTTTCCTGACTTGACTCAGCCGCCTTTCATCATTGACATCGAGCTATCAACATCATTAAAAACCGTGAAACTTGAAGATTTGTGTTGGGATAGCGGACCATTGACACAGCAAGCAAACACACAGTAATACATGTAAGTTGATCTTCAGTCGGACAACTCAATCTCGATCTATAGAGCCGATGAACGATATCTTCAATATGCATTGCAAAAATCGAATTTCTTCTGTCAGAATTACATATATCCTCAACAATAAATATCATATATTATGGATAAATTAAGTCGTCAAAATTTGTAATTATTACGTCTGCATCGATTTTACAACACTTAATTTCAACTTTATACAATAGTTTGTTATTCTACTCCGAATAAAAACTATAACGCACCACGTGACCGGATCTTCACAAAATTTAAAGGTCACGCTAGAGGTCGTGTTCTAAACAGGATCGTCCAAATCTGACAAGGGGCAAAAAACAAACGCTTAAGGGAAGGGAAACCCGTATCAAAAGTTCCAAGTTTAGTCTTGTCTTTGTATATAGATATCGCTTCGAAGACGGCAAGGCACCAATCACTTTGTTCGTCAAAGAGTTCTGTCCAACTTTGCAAAATACACGGTTTTCGCTGTCTTTGTGAGGAATGAAGATTATGTTCTCGATATCGGGCCTATTTTAAGGCTGGGAAGGGTGTGAGAGCGGTTGGGTTAACCCGTGTAGAAAGAGCTTGTTTTCCATGTTTCCTTTTGGAAAACAAAAGCCGGGAGCAAGCACAGTGGAGACGCGTATCCGTGTTTCCACGTTCTCTCGTTGATTGCGAGTTTTGTTTCTGCAAGGGCGGGTTTTTGTTTCACCTACAGAACTCTCAACGTGCGCAGGGAAAATAGGCCTACTCTTGAAGCTGTCGTATAGAGATTAGATATATGTTTGTGTTAGTTTGTCGTACACATTGAAGTAAGACTAAGGTATACCATATTCCACGTCTTCCACTTTCATCTCTAGGCAATTATATATTATATATATTCAAACTATATATATAGTTTATATAATTTCTTTCAGTGAATAACAGTTGTTAACCTTGTCCTAGAAGTAGTGGGATGAGATTTCGAGACAAATCTATACCTAGCATATTATAGATAATAGCCGTTCCATCATAACATTGTCCATCAAACACGGAGTCTCTTCAGCAATTTTTCTTCTATGGTAAGGTGTGTGTGTGTTGGAGGGGGGAGGGGGGGGGGAGGAGAGTTGAATGGAAGTTGGACAAAAGTAGACAAAGAAAGAGAGCTATGACATCTTGGACAACTGTTGGACAAGATGTGTTTTAATGGATTGACGATGGGACTGCCCGCCTGGGATATAGGGAGGTGGAGAAGCGGGAAACTGAGTGTGAAGCCTCCAGAGGGGAGGACTAGGTGATGAATTGATGGATCGTTTTGCCCCAACTACTACTGGACAGCGGACCATCCATCATCTCCGAGTTGTCTGCAACTTTCGAGCGAGAGATTTGGTCGTAGATGACATGGGATTTCCTTTATTTAAGGCTCTATTTAGCACGCCGGTGGACGGCCTATCACAGCTCCCATTTAATCATCAAATGAAATAAAGGATCATATCTGTCTGTCGCGCGTTGGAATCGTGGCTCGCACGACATTGGATATTAGGGGAATATATGGGGAATGGATGGACACTCGAAATAGTGTATGGGGGGGGGGGGGGGGGTGCATGGTCGGGCTGTGGTTTTGAAGGAAAGGAAAATTAAAGACAATTGAAACCTGAAGAGATTACAGTGTAAAGTAAGATAAATTGCTGTTGAGAAAGAGAAATATGTTCCCATTAACATGTACGTTTATGGGAAATAAAAAGTAAACATTTCATGTGACCTCACCATCGATTTCATGTTACTAAAATTTGTGCCTTTCACCACCCCTTCACTCCCCCCCCCCCCCCACAAAAAACCTGATATAGATGTAATAACAAATTCAATTTATTTAGTACCTTTATAACAACACAATCGACCATGCTGACATCATTGGAGTTGTTTAGTTGTTTTATTTTTTCCTGGAAATCGTAAACATGCGTTCGAAAAAAAAGTTAACGACTTTATATGCCAATGTACTTATTTGTGTAGATCTACGCAGCTTATTTCACAATGGTATGAGTCCATCATCAGATTTATTTGCTTAACCGATTTTACTTAGTACTCAAGCATGTATTGCAAAGCAACGACAGGTTATTGAACTACGTATATATTGTGAAAGCGTTTTAAAACTCAGGTAAAAATTAAATATCGGTCAAAATGTATACCTGTAGGTGTAAACACTACAATGTGTAAATATTTGCAAGCACCGCGAGTGGTTGACTATATATTATTCACACATTGTCCATTCACATGGATATATTTGAGCAGAGTTGTTGAATTGTCATTCTAAATACATAATGCGATAAAAGAGGACGTTGTAATTACGGTATATCTATGCTTTATTAGAAACACTCATAATACCCGCGTATAATTTGTTCATAAAACTATCGTTGTTACCAGCAAGCATGTTATTCCCATTCCAATCCCCCAAACTTTTCAAAATGAGAACATTGTTAATATTACAGTATTTCCATTGAGTTGGAACATTGACTTTTCATTCGATATTTGTACTGCCAAGTCTTGAACCCAGATTTAAAATCACAACATAACACGCTAGTCAAGGTGATTCATATTGATCACGACATTGCAATGATCTTTCCCCCAAAAGGCAGCGGTCATTATTAGAACTTCCAAACGAGGTAACACCTGAGCGGGTTTTTATTGCGTTTTCAGAGTGTATTGTTTTTGTACGCCTGTGCTCGGTGGATTCAAAGTGAGTGTGACCTCGTTATACGCGGCTTCACCATTAACACCCCTCGTTTGATGAGCACGCAGAATAAAATGACTTTTGTGCGCGTCTTTTTGCTTGCGAAATGACGTTGTCGCCCTGGAGGGGCGGGTATTCCCCCCTACACTTCACTCACCCCAAATTTCGCCTGTCTACGGGGTGTCCCAAACGTGTGGAACAACGGTAATGATCTGCACAATAAAATAGAGGTGAAACCTTTTATTAGCGAACGCCCAGAACTGTCAACTTTATATGAAGATGGACGTCCGAGGTAGACACTGGGCGAGGTTGTAGTTAGTCGGGGTAGAAAACAGCAGGAATATTGGCTTAACTTGGCTTTCCTGTGGCTTTGGCGAGCGGTAGGAGCGCTCTTCTTCCACAGGAGTGCCACTGGGATTCACATTTAGATTGACTTCGCTGGGCGGGGAGAAAGTAACGAAATATGAGGTAAATATTCCGCTGGCTGTCAGACAAGAATTACACGCGTATTAGACTTGTAAAGCATGGTGCCGCTCTGGGCTTGGACAAGGTATTATAATGTTTGGACGGCTGCTACGCCGGTTTCCGTTCGTCAAATTAGGGGGAAAATTGCAGACAACACGTCCGCGTTGCATGCTGGGATTTAGGCGGGAATATGACGACGGAGAAACCGCGGGAATCAGAAATGTCAGGAAAAATGACATTGATCAAAGTAATCAAAGGTAGACGTGCCCCTTGCACTGTTTCTTTTCTTTCCTATCTTTGTTTTCATCATCAGTTTTCCCGACTCTTATGCGACCGTAAATAACATTTAACGTCGACAGAATGGGAAGATTGGCTTTACATTGTGGAATATTTTCTGTCGGTTTTTATCTCTTTGATATCTGGCCGATGATACTCTCTTCATATTTTAATTCACCTTTTTACTGAAAACTAAAAAGCTATACACTTATTATGAAATAAACACACATTTGCCCGACTTTCGAATTAGACCCTATATATACACATGTCTGGGTAATGGCATTTTACAATATAGTTGCACTCAGATAATCCGTGTATGCTTACTCCTGCCTCTATTGAGAAACGCTTCTTACGCTGATGATTGTTGAGAATATAACTGTATGACGTGATTGTAATCGTCTAATGAGACTTTTCCAGGATGAAAGACCTTAATTTCCTGTTGTAAAATTTGGATCTCACTTACATATTCAGTGATTTACCGATCTAACACAACAAGATATGCTGGTCTTATGAAATCCAGTATTCATTTGCTTCTTTCAATGGTGAAACTACAATGGATCCGGATATTGTTGTTTGCAGCATATAGTTGGGCAACCAACGACTTTGCATATTCGGCTTATTTATACTTTTTATAAATATGTATATTTGTGTATAATTTTTTCTACATCATTTATGGACATTCGGATTTCCAAAGATGGATACGTCAAAATGTTAGGATGGTTGAGATTACAACAGTAAACAAGTTATATTTCGCAAAATTGATCGTATTAGGCAAAGAAAAAGTTATTCCTTACACGTATCTTCAAGAAATTGTGTTATCTTGGCAAGCTGAGTAACTATAAAATATTATCATTGACTGTGTTATAGTTGCCACCGAATGAAGTCTACAATGTTTCAGACTTCATGAATATTCAAGTGTTTCGTACCATAATAATGTCATTGTCCTGAAAGAGAACAGAACTGCTATTCCCAAACAGTCATGAGAATGGCCAATAACAGGGTTATTGAACTGGAAGCGGTCAATCCCCTGAATACCTATACCTAATATCGACAGATAAGTGATGACCCTTGCATTATTATTAAATATTTACATACACGATTACTGTCTTGTATATTTTCAAAGGCGTTCTTTCAAGTTATAGCCGATGAGCTGTCAGCGTTGAAATGTTCTTCTATCAACGGAATTGTATACATGTGTAGGGAATATCCATAATACAAATGCCATACATGTTTTCAATATCCTATATAAGTGAGAGAATACTGAGGAAATTTTGGGGGAGAAAACCGGACAGTTTTGTCAATAACGTGATAAAAGACACGTCCGCAAAAATTTCCAAGAAATGCAAATTTCTAGGCGAGAAAAGATCAATGTCAAAGGCAAATATAACCATCAATATATGTGAAAATATCGAATTCAAGATGATTAGGGTGAATCGTCACTACACTACGTGTGTATTAATAAATGAACAATTTCTATTGACCATTGGCCAATCACCTTCAAACTTCTGAAAAACAAGTATTATGTATGAATCTACTGAATGCTAGTAGATTTGTAAAGTTTTTTTTGTATATTGTTTGGCATTCACGTGGTCTAGGGAAAATATCCACACGGTTTAAACGTGCCAATGTCATTTGCCAAACGCAATAAGTATCAACAGAACCTTAAATTATTCAAAGGAAAATATTGTCTAAATCAAGTGGTCATTATACCTGTAGACAGGATTTTGCTACCCACTAAGCTAACCCGAGATAAACTCTGCTATCCGCATTGTTAATGGTTGGAATATTGTTCGCAAATAAATACGGGAATTGAGTCTTTATTTGCATATATATTTGCGCGGATGTCTGTCTTGAATTATTCAAAACTGCGTGTGTCATATTCATATTTTACCAGAGACAAGCAAAGACTTCTGGGATGGATGAACTGTCCAGAATATTTCAATAATATCTTTTGAGATATTGTTTACATTCTATAACCCCAATACCATTTTATATCCGTACAAATATTTCTGAAAGAGGCCAAAAGGACAATCACAGTTATATTTCCACGTTTCTAGTTCGAAATCCGTTGAATGTAACATTTGTATAACATGTGCATGTATTGATAATGTTTGATATGCTCTAGACAAAACCAATTTAAATTTATTCATCTGCAGGCCACTCTCTTCGTATGTGTTTCTACCAACGAACTCCCAAAATTAAGGTGTGTTTTTTTTAAAAAACTGTGCCTTAAGATACCTTTGCCTCAATAACGATAGCAAAAAAGAGATATATTATTTTGTCCTCAATTTTAAGTTCTTTCATCCTACTTCCCCAACATCATATCCTACCTTATTCAAGCGTATATACCTGCCATAAAACAATACATTCACCGTTTTAGCTGTATCATCAAGCGTCTTTATTCGGATTTTTGTGTCAGACCAGCTTTCTTGAACATAAAGTACCCATTTTGGGCAGGCTTCGTCATGACGTAGTAACATGTTATTCGCCAGACGGCAGCAGCTGACGGTTTGCTCATTGATTCCAGACGTTTATTCTTTCGCACAGGCCACATGATAGGTTTGATGATAGTTGTCAATTTTCATTGTTGCAGTGGATTCAATAAGTCTCCACAATTTTATTGAACTAACGAGAAGTCAACTGTCATGAATAATAAATGATTTTCATCAATTTATCATCAAATAATAAGAAATGTATCGGTTGTATTAATAGTGATTTTTTGGCGTTATGATTGGCAATACACTTTATGCTGTGTCATATTCACAACATTTTCGTAATCGGTAGCTATAGATGAACGTTCACGATCTTAAAATAGGGCTTGCCCTGCTGGTTAATACTTATTTTTTTTAATAAATATGATTTAAACTAAACTTCACGATCCAGCTAGACACAGTAGCTCGTCTTGTTTCTGCACTATTTCGAATTATTCAACTGCCATTTTTGGACTTCGGTGGCCATTTTCTCAAGAACAGTAGGACCACTTTTGAGATTAATATTTCAAAATGAGTTTCGTTGCCCTTGAATCGCCGGTCTGCATATGGCGGCCGTTTGATTTCTCGACAGGTCGGCAATTATTTCTTTGTCTCAAATCAAGTCACTATTCGTTTTTAACCGTTTCTAAAATTCTTTCGATAGTGGAATAATTTCTGGACATCATTATGGGAGCTGTATAGAGTATACTCCCAGAACACTTCAAAATAGAGCTTAAATATTGGCACATTCAAATGGACAGTCAGATATAGTGATTCAACTGGTGACCTTGAATTTGACCCCCAGTGACTTTGAAAGTTTAACACAGCAATTTTGGTGGAAAAAAAACAGTTGTGAAAGAACACTATATCTACATTCCTCTGGTAATCTTGCTTAGCCTTTGGGGCTAATTTTTTGTTGTTATTTTACTATTATTTTTTTCTCCAGCTGATGTAAAAATGCTAAACAAACATGGTCACAGTTAGCACCATGATAAGGTATTATGAGAATCAATGTGTTTGTCAAAATACATTATGACATTATTTTAGTGTGCATTATGACAACATCCATCGGCGAAATCATAACGCCTAGGCACAGTTTCTGCATTACCCTGTTATTATATTATGCAATTTGATAACAGCACATCGAGAAAATTAACAATTCAAAATTTTTCAAATCAATTTATTGGTGAATTCGTATAAAGTACAAACATAAAAAGAACACACATGTTAGGGTGTTGCATACATCATGTACAACGTCTAGTGATATGTAGAACTGTGATTGAAGAAATAAAAAACAAAACAAAACAAGGACCATATGTCTCGGACTTGCCGGACATCCAACGTCATCTTGACCCAGAAATTTATGCTGAAGATGTATATGCTCATTGAGACAATTCTCGTATGCAATACATTATAATCCAGTATATGCAATATATGTGCTAATACAAATCATAAATCAAACCTTGGAATTCATAATACGTGATACTATATAACCCAGAACTACACACGAGAATATATTATAATGTCATGATGACGTCCACCTAAACGTCTATAATGTGACAACCAATAATCAGATCGTTCTGAAAATTTGCCATGTGTAAATTTCGGAACATGATAGCCAAGCATCACATATACAATTAACAATTCATTTTAGCAGTTGTGATACAAAACAAGCTCACATTTTAATCAATAATCACTATTGACATTATATTGACGTCAAATGACGTCGGATTACAAAAATGGTCACATATTCGAAAAGCACCCATGCAGACTCAAGATTCTCAAATGAGCTACTGCTTGATATATTCGGAAAAAGTCATGGCCAAGGTCATTTGGCCAAGGTCAAATGATCTAGGTCACAGGTTTCAAGTGTAAATATGAAAGTTGTTAGGCTATCCAAGGGTAATATTCTGGTTTGCCTGCATGTTTGAATCTTCAATAATTCTGGAGATAAAGTCGCCTAATTGATTTTGACTCAAATATCAATATTGACCTTGACCTATGACCTTGGAATTTCGTGATTCGACAGAACTTGCATGTTCTTAGAATTCCAATACCTTTTTTGTGCACATATTTCACGCTCATATGCATATTGATATCTTGGAATGTACATTTTCGCTTACATTGGGACTGTTATTCCAGCCATGAGAACGTCTATTACTTGATAACAAATAAACCGATTGGGCTGAAAATTAGCAAATGGCTCGAAGAATTATGGATATATGATATTCCCGCAAAATATCTGCAATATATAACATAACTCTGCACATCTGACATGCAAAAGCCTAAATTTCACTACAAATATCACGTTTGACGTCTTGGCAGAATTATCTGTTGCTTTGGGTGTTTTTTGAAATTCTGTGTTTGTTGGTGTTTTGTTTACTTGTGAACACCTCAAACTTGCACATTGATTTTGTCCATATAACTTTGCAAATAAGCATGGGATATGACCTGCACGGATCTTTGTATGAATAAGACCATTTGCAACAGGTCCGTCAACAGGTCAATGCTCATAACTTCGCATATAAGCATGGGATATGACCTGCACGGATCTTTGTATGAATAAGACCATTTGCAACAGGTCCGTCAACAGGTCAATGCTCATAACTTCGCATATAAGCATGGGATATGACCTGCACGGGTCTTTGTATGAATAAGACCATTTGCAACAAGCTCCGTCAACAGGTCAATGCTCATATAACTTCGCACATGAGCATGGGATATGACCTGCACGGGTCTTTGTATGAATAAGACCATTTGCAACAAGCTCCGTCAACAGGTCAATGCTCATATAACTTCGCACGTAAGCATGGGATATGACCTGCACGGGTCTTGTATATGAATAAGATCATTTGCAACAAGCTCCGTCAACAGGTCAATGCTGGTCTTTGATTATTTCATAAAGAGAAAATTATGATAGATTTTCATCATGTTTGTATCGGGTTACAGGAATGATTGTATCTATATTCTTCAACAAGGGAATCTGGTGCCAATGACCTATTCTATTCGTGGAAGCAGTTGTCTTGCAACATCAAACTAACAAGTGGAGATGAGGAATTGCAAAAGTAAGGCCAAAAAATGGAAAAGTTTTTAGTTCTTGTGTCATTAGGGTCCTGGAAAAGTGATGCGGTGACGCGACTTTTTTTCTTTTACCCCTTAAAATTGGCTCATTATGACTCACCCAATCCAATATGGCCTATTTGGCCAACCATTTACCTCTAAAATTTGCTGCTGATGACTGACCCATTTGGTCAACGATACACCAAATTTTGCAATGTAAAAAGACAGTACAGTAATACTTTTTTGGCCTAAGCAGCTACTGTCATAGTTGTGGACAACTACTACTTATTATTGATCCGCTAGTTGAGTGGATGGATGAATGAATGAATGAGTTATTGAGTGCTATAAGAAAAGTTGAGTCGACGAAATATTTAATATTGGGCTCAACAAGAAATATATTCTGTCCTGTAGAGATTTTATGGCTGTAGTAATATCAATATTACTGAATAAGTTAACATTATTTTTTATTACATAAGTCTACTGTTCAGCAAAACAAAAATAGGTTAGGCAAATTCAGAAATTCAAACTGTACAATTGTTGATACGGAATAAATTATGAAGTTAAGTGCATTGTTGTCCTAAACAAAAATAGTTATTGTGAGAAACATTTCTTATCCAACTAAATAAGATCAGTGCTAAGTTATTGACGTTCTCTGCGAAGAGTACTACCACATACAAACATTCATTATGGTGAAACGATAATATCCGAAGTAAAAATAGATTTCAGTCATAAATATTTAGGAACAATATTGATTATTATTTGTACAAAGACCTTTATAAAAAAAATCGACTTGCGATCAATTTCACATCCATTATTGTGCATTGCCATTGTCCACAATGAAGAATATATATCTCAATGTAACTGATTAGTAAAGGTGTTGCTCAAACCGTTTGGCATCATTACATCACGTTGACGGTACTCAAATATCTGGAAAGCAACGAGAAACAATATTTTGTACAGAAAACGAATTATTAACGACTAGCTTGGGTGAAGCTGGATTGATGGGTTAAGCAAGCACGTGAATCGTTTGTTTTGAGGGATACTACACTATACTATCTGACTAGTATACTAAGTGACATATATATCATAATATTAATATTGACAGTATATACGTGCCAAGTATAGTTTACCTGGATCACGATGGGATCCAGGTGTGTATATTATATCCAGGTGTGTATATTATACTCATACGTGAGTAGTGACTGAAAGGTCGTACGCAGTTGTGCGGGGAGAAATCACTGAGGGGCACATCAGAGCATGCATCAGAACCGCAACTGCGCATGAGAAAGCACGGGTTGGTCTTGGGTGCAAAAGCAGGGACTTGCAGCAGTCGTTTGTGGCGTCCATGCAGCGGCACATGCAGTCCCCCAGGCCCCGCTGTGATACATCAAATATGTGCGACCCAGCGATACAGCCATCCTTGTACTACGTGAACTTATTGCTATCCGAGAAAAACAACATTAGGCATACTTTACTGAATAGGTATAGAACCACATACCCACTAGTATTATGGAATATTGACATATGTACAGCCACACCGAGTGACTACGAAAATTTAGGCCAATGGACTTAGATAGGTTACCGGCAATTTTGATTTGAGCATATTTGGTGAGATATCAGTCAAGGTCCACTATAATGACCAGTTGATGGCCACTCAAATCATCTGGGCCCTTCTTCAAGCTTAACAAAGATCCACGATATATATATATGACTTTCTATTATGACCTTTGGTTTACCACTCAAGGTCACATGAGGTCAACTGAGACCACCAAAAGATCCACCATATATGATTCTCTACTCGTTCATAATGCAAACCCAAGCTCTATCTACAGTGGTTCTGTATGCATAGTTCAATTTTTCAGAATTTAGGTCAGATGTGACCTTCTCATTTACCACTGAAGTTCATCTGAGGTCAAATTCAAGACTACCAAAAGATGCGACATGTGTGACTTCCGACATGTACATAATACAAATCTAAGCTCTATGTTATCATGGTTATGTCCATTCTAAATGCATGTAAATGTAGGCACACAAATTCAATTCACCACCGTCTTTATTCCATCTCCCATTCTCTACTTCCCGCCTCAGACCGTTACCTGTACGTCTTAATTTCAACACCGCATACAACCGTATACAAGATACAACATCTCCTTTTCTGTACTAGTAATACATGAAATCAACATGCCCAATGATTATTACATTTGTCAATGCACATAGTCCTTGAGCCACGCTGGCGGGTTACGGTCTCTTGGAACTCTGCACACGTCTTAGCGCCTGTCAGCACCATCAACTTGATCTGGTTGTTCTGGTGCATGGTCGACTGTAGCTCGATGTAACGGTGCATCTGTAGCGGGTGCTGCGTGCAGTGGAGTGTCAGATACTGGCTCATACTCATACTCTTGGTTTTGACACAAACCATTTGCGTCTAACCTCCATATCCGCACGATCCCCATGGAACCGCACATATTTTTTGTTGGCTTGAATAATGCGGGGTTCCTTTGGGTTGATGGAATGGCAACTTAATATGAACATAGAGGCCTTGTTGAAAGGCATGGCGTTTGGCACCTCTGTGTCGATCCGCATGCAATTTTGACTGTTTTTGCTTCTCTCCACATCTGTTTTCACAGCCTCATGCGATGCGAGATTATGTGGATTTCGAACCTGTTGGAATAGCCCTTATATTGCAGGCAGCAATATTTACCCTCGATTGTGGCCACTTGCCAACCTTCCTTGACCATTCTGTTCATGTTCTCCACGAAGCCGTTTGCACGTGGATAATACAGTGATGATCTGTAATGTTTGACACCATGAGATTTCAGGAATGTTTCCATTTCCTGTGAACGCAACTGTACTCCATTGTGTGTAATTAGGCAGATCTTCCTTTGCAAACACGGAAGTAAAAAACCTCACCATACAGTCAGTTGTTACGGCCATTTTGAATAGTAGTCTACCAATAACATCACACAGCGCAAATGGCTTGGCTGTTACTCGTAAGCCCCCATAATATCAAAGATCACTTTTTGCCACGGGCCTTCCGGTATTGGAACTGGAGTGTGTGGAGCTGTGAAAGTTTTCTGTGATTTATCGCCTTGAGCAGAGATGCCACACATCCGAACAGTTCTCTCTACAGGCCACCAGTAATCCTGTTGTATGCGTCAAGGACATGCCCAATATGACCTTTATGTGCACCATCAATGATGCGACCTTGCAAGACCTTTGGCACAATTACTTGATCGCCTCGCAACAGGAATTCATCCTGACTGGAAAGTTCATCTTTAACATCATAGAATGCTTGGAGGTCAGATGGTAATGTTTTTCTAGAATGCCAGGACCGCTCAGGTAATTCCGAATATCTGAGAAAGAAGAATCAGTGGTAGACTCCTGTCGAAGCTTGTTGTCGAAGATTGCATCACCGATTACGGACTGAACATGAGCTACCAGTTCAAGAGGAGTGTCAACTGAAAGTGCCCCATTGTCAATGATTGGTGCTATGCAGAGGAAATCAGCTGTAGTATTCTGAATTCCTGCCACATACTCAGTAGTGAAGTCAGACTTCAATAAGCGCATCCCCCCAACGTGCGATCCTAGTACTAGCACGTCCAGTGCCAAACGAAGAGAAGAGCACAGTTATTGGCTTGTGATCTGTTCCAGAGGTATGTTTCTCAGTGTTCTACAGTCCAAACAGCTGCCAGTGTCTCTTTCTCGATTACATAATAGTTTCTCTCAACAGGTGACAGAGTATGAGAAGCAAATGTAACAATTTTTTCTTGGAAACCTTTAACTTGTATCAGCACAGCCCCAGGCCATATTGTGAAGCATCAGTCGTCACAATGATTGGATATTTGAGATCAAATGAGGTAAGTGCTTTACTATTGGCAATGCCTTGGCAATGCAATGTCAGTGAAACATTTTCATACCATGGAGACCAAGTGAAGTTCATGTCCTGTCTCTGGAGTTCCCAAGAAATCCCTGAATCCCAAGAAAGATCTCAATGCAGTTAAGTCTTTGTGAACAGTCTTTGTGAAGTGGTGGATTGGGTGTCAGACCGGCAGGATTGGGTGTCAGACCGGCAGCACCGATTGTGTGACCAAGATATGTCACATGGTCAACGCCAAATGAACACTTGGCTCTCTGAATTCGCAAATTATGTATCAACACTCAGAGCAGAATCATGAGCTTTCTGGGTTGCCAAATGGACCAGAATATCATCTTGAAAGCAGCACACATCAGGGGCACCCTTAAAAATGATGTCCATGATCCGCTGGATCACTGCACTTGCTGACGCCAGTCTGAAAGGCATTCGGATGAACTTGTACATGTACATTCCCATTGGCCTTCTTTGCGACTACAACTCTGATGATTGGTTTTCTTTTTCAATAACGCCAGCAGTTTCAAGTCGATCCAGTTCTTGTGCTAAATTTGCTTGAAGGACCAATGGTACTTTGCTCACAGAGTGTTGTACCGGCTGGGCGTTAGCTGTAAGTTTATTTTGGTGCTGAAATCCTTGTGCACATCCAGGGTTATCATCGAAGAGCTAAGAGAAGGCGGCATCACGATCAGCAGTTTTCATGACATAGGACTATGCCTTGTCTGAATGAACCTCCATTTCCAGGTCATGGAATGAGTGTCAGTGTAAAATCAACTGGGAAAGGTGGTTACCATTCCTGTCATGAAGTTGGTAGTCACACAATCTGCACTCTTGATTTACTTGCAGTAAATGAACACAGTAGCCAATGAATGACAGTAATTACCGTGCATTCGGTAGGGCCTCCTCCTCTCTCTCTCTCTACAGGTGTCTACAGGAGTACACGTCTGGGGATATATCCAAAAAATTCTCCGCTAAATTTAAAACTGTGTTTGATAGTTCATACTATTTACATACAGATGTCATTCATTCATTTTTTCGAGCCCTCGAGCATCCACAACGAATGGACATAACTGACACGAACCTTTTCCACTTCTATACGTAAACACACAATAAACGAATATGATTTCAATGTGGTTCGATTGACCCTTACAGATCGAGATTTCTCGAGCATCAAAACTTCACACGACACAGTTAAACTCCACCAGACACGATAAAGTCTACAGTCGTTGATGTCCCGATCAATTTTTGACTTCATGCTGATCTCGACTGGATCAAACTCAGGAGACGATTCATTTTTAGAAACCTGGGAATGAAAAAAAAAATAGCCCAGGGGCTAAGATAGCTTACCGGACAATTTTGGTTTTAAGTATTCCAGGTGAGATTTACCAAACAAGGTCTTCTTGGTGGACTTCAATTTCACCATTAGATGTGCTGCATATGACTTTCTATATGTTCATAATGCGAACATAGTAATCCCATTAACAAGTATTTTGTCTGTAGAGGCCTATTCACATATATTTCAGGCCACGCGAGACTTTGCGATTTAGCCTTCAATGTCATCTAAGGTCAAGTTCAAGGTCACCAATAGATGTGCCATATATACATATGTAGTAATTTTAGCGACTGTAACCCCCGTCCCTCCCGCGCATACATATTTCACAACCAACATTCATTCTACATGACTTACATACAGGACAGGTACAGACTATACGATCACAAGCATAAACTCCATGTAGTCATGGTTACATACACAGGTCAATCCACATGCACTTGCGGCCTTATTCATTCGGTACATCGACCCAGTTAGTTTCGGCCTTGACCTTCACAAGCACCTACTTCTAAACATAGAACATGTCACACCCACCGCTCACATCACGTGCACAGATATAAGCATAACAAGTCTCGTTCACGCGCCGGGGAAACCCACTTTCCCGGTGAGATCAGCACACATCAGCACATACATGACCAATCACAACACCGCATGCATTTGGCGGGAAAGTCTACACCACATGTTGCCGGCCGCACAGTTTTGCTGGGAGTTGAGAAGTAGATGTCCTCAGGAGCAGACGTGTTTTTAAGTTGTGGCCGTGATTGTAAAGCGAAGGCCTAACACGAGGACTACTAGATATTGAACTGTGATATTCATATGTTGGATTGTTCAAAGGACTAAATATCGAGGATATAGTATTGTCGACTGGGGAAATCACCGGACGTAGGTGTGTTTGCGGCCTTGTAGTGTGATTGAGACATTGTCGGCTTTCATCCCAAATAAACTATTGAACTGCTACTGCCGGCCTTGTGATTTATCACAGCGATCACAGACATTTCGGCCTAATATCGGCCATAGAACGATATTTATCACATTGGCACCGTTCGACCAGGATCTGAGCTAGTCTCGGATTACCGACCCTAACTTACCGGCAGTGATGGCATTGACCCCGGGAGCGTTCCGAGGTGAGTCGGCCGACCAGACAGATGAAGAAGTCACGTTCAACCCGACCTTCCGACCTTCCGGCCCCCGCTCAGTTGTTATGAGCGACACAGTTCCGTTGTCACAGGAACAACAACCGACCGGCCTGTTCGACTCCATGGACGAACATTCGACCCTGAGATCGTCTTCGCCGCCCGTCGACCTGATACAGGAGTTCCTCGACAAAGACCCGCTCGCACCTCAACACACAGTAAGTGACATTTTGAGTGCACACGCTAGGGCGTATTCGGCAACGTCGGCCAGAACAATCCAGAGACTATTGAACTCTGCCGACAGAAACTATACGCGCTCACGTCAAAGAGCGAGCGTATATCGTGCTACCGACCCAGAACAGTTATCAGTGAACGTTCGGCCGGTAACCATAGACACATCAATGGTTACACACCCACCGAGTGACTCTCGGATACGACAGTGGGTTTGTCAGTCTGACAATGTTCCGGAATCGGTCCCGCCAAGCGCTTATTCGGTAGATCGGCCACTGGCGCCGTCAACGACGCCGAGACGACACGACCCCGCGACTGAGACGTACTCGCGCATACCGACCGAGCCAACGGTGGTAGAGTACACACAACCCGGCCAGGCGAGAGTAACGAAAGAGAACATCCCGGCGACGACCGATGCCCCGATCGTGACACCTCTACGACCGCAACGACCCAGCGACCCGACGACGGAATTTCGCGCCACCACACGGCAAGCGCGACTTGGGCAACCACCACCGACATCAAGTCGCCGACCTCACGACTCCGACATGCCGGCCTCCGACTCGCGCCCCTTCGCGCCGACCGCTTCCCGACCATCGCCGACCGACGGAGAACAGCCGCGCTTCGCCTCGCCGCAAGACCCAGTTGTGTCTGCTCCGGCAGAAAGTGTTGTACCCATGATCGGACCTCCGATCTCTCAGCCAATCGGCTACACCACTGGATACGGTGTATCGCCAGTCGGATACCCTGGCGCAACAAGCAGTGTTTCAAATGGAGTAGCTGTCGGATACTACCAACCACCTGTCGGCTATATGAACCCACCACCCGGATACGGTGGCGTTCCAAGTGTGATGGCTGACACCGGCTATCATGGTGCACAAACCGGATTAGTGTACCATGGTGTAGGCCCAGACGGATCGACATACCGATATCCACCGCCGGCTGTAATCCCACCCTCAGTCGGGATACCATGGGTGACGCCACCATACAGTCAAACGGCCCCTGTCGCACCAATAGCGTACGACCCCAACAGCATTCCGGCACCACCCGCTACTTCGCCCGCCGTCTCCACGACAACAGCACCGACCGCACCCGCTAACACGACCTCGGCAGCTCCGATTGTTACGACTTCAACTGCTCCGGCTGTCACGCCAACGACGGCTCCCGTCACAACAACGCCGACTGTGGTGAGCGTCGACACGCCCACGCCCCAGAGACTCACGTCTGAGCCCCAACCGTTAGCAATGGCTAAAACGGCTCAATGGTGTGCGACCTTCAAGGAGGGCAATTTCACACAGTACATACGGAGCTTCGAGCAATTCACTGCGGCCTTCACATATTCCGACCTCAATAAAACAACGACCTTCCGGAGTACGCTGCGTGGCCGCGCCGAAGCGTTAGCTCTGAACATTCCGGTCGAGACTCCCTGGGAGGAGTTTCGTTGTCAGCTCTTGGAGGGCTGGGAACCCGCACCTCGTCGGCAGTCCAAACGGGACGATTTTCCGTTTCTAAAAAGAGAACGGAAGGAGAATGCGGAACATTACTTAGAGCGGCTTCAAGCTCTGGCTGAGCAAGTGTTTGACGACGTCACGCCAGAGCCCCGGCAACGAACAGTAATCTCCCAGTTCGTCAACGGCCAACCCGACCACATTGCCGACAAACTGTGCGTGTTCACTTTCCATAGTTATGGTGAAGCGCTAACGGCCGTCCTCAAAGCTGAAAGTCGTCAGCAACGGACCAACAGAGATCGTCAGAGGGGCACACGACGTGCCGACATCTCCGTGAGCGGATACCCGGATGATGATTGTGTCGACCAAGAACTGTCTTGTGCTATGGGACAGATCAATCAGGGAGGAACGCCGACCCCTGAACAAGTTGCGGCCTATTACGACCCTGCCGACAGTGACACGACCGGCCTTCAAGGATGTGAAGAACATTCTGTGCCAGCCTGTTCACGCGAATGGGTGGCGGAAGCTTTCCTGAGCGTCCTTAGCGACGAGAATGGACTCTGTGAGGAGACAGCTATCTATTCCGTCCTACGAACTACGGCCCCGACTAAAGGTGATCGGCCTCCACAGCCCGGACGACCAGCCGTATGCTTCTTCTGCAAGAAGCCCGGCCATCGCTGGATGCGGTGTTTCCGACTTAAAGACGTCTTAGTGCGCAATGGCATGAAGCCACTACCTTTTCGACCTAAAGGTGCTGGTACTGACCGAAGGACAGATCGAGTATTGTCAGTACCTAACCAAATCGGCAACCAAACCAAGTCGGCCCCGACAGAGCCAACGGCTCAGTCGTTAAACCAGTAGTGGAAGGTGCTGCGGAGCAAGGACCTTCCGGGCAACAGAACAATGTTACATGCTCCACACCTGCGGTTGTCGTAACTACCAAACCAACAGTACCAACAGTTACGACCCCACAGCCGGCCCAGCCCGCACCTCAGCTCCTTGAAGGGGTGTGTACCGAGTGTCGAACTCCGACTCCAAAGCCGGCTCGCCCTCATGAAGGGGTGTCCGCGCCACTTCCACAACGGCCTCCACGGGAAAATCGTCATCCTGAAGGGGTGTCGCCCCCGACCGCCAACGGCACCGGAACAGATAGTATGTCTGAGGTGGAGTGGATCTCCGATGACGGAGGGTTCTACGCGTTCCCATTCGGACCGGAATCCAAATTGCCGCCGCTGCACACACTTTTCAAGCCACCGCCAGACGACCCCGCAGTTCCGGCCGTCATAGACAATTCGAGAGCGGCACATGAGTGCTGGAAGTTATCGGTACGCGTCGGGGATAAGACAATACAAGCTGTGCTCGACTCCGGAGCGCAAATCTCTTTGCTCCGACGCGATCAGCTCCGACACGTCCCCGCCGATCAACGACAGCTACAGCCTACTTCGGCCACGATTCGTGACGTCAACGGACAGTCAAGCCCAATCGATGGACTGATCGACCTCCCAATTCAGGTCGGGACCAACCATATGATTGTGACATTTTGTGTAGCTGACATCCACGACGCCATGATACTCGGCATGAACTTTTTCCGGCAAGCTCACGCTGTAGTGAATTACGGCGCAGGAACAATACAGGTACACAAAGAAATCCTGTTTGCGCACAAGGACATTGAAGCCAATGTTGTTAGAATGGCAGTGCGCCGAGCCGTCACCGTCCCCGCACGTAGCGAGGCGATCGTAGAGCTAATCCCGACCTCCAGAGTTCGAGTTCGGCAGCATCCACGGATGATTCAACCACTGACGGCTTTTCCCGAGGACACTGACCTCATCATGGGAAGAACATTAACGACCTTGGACCGACAATGTGTAAAGGTGTCTGTAGTCAACACGGCAGATACCGGTATCACACTTACTCGATCCGACCCTGTCGCCATAGCCAGTCCGATCGAGAGTGTTGTCGGAGCTCTACCAAGACCCGGAGAGGAGCCCGACCTGTCCACAGCCGACGCCAGTCACTACCGCGACCTGCCGCCACATCTACAAGAGATGGTGGATCGCGCCGGACTAGCGCCAGAACAACACCGGCGTTGCGCTAACCTGATCCATCAATATCAGGACACCTTTATGCACCCGGATGGACAGTTAGGACGGACCCAAGTCGTCCAACACAAGATTGACACCGGCAATTCGGCCCCGATTCGGCAACGTCAACGACGCGTCCCTCAGGCGCAACAGAGCATCATAGATGAGGAGGTCGACAAGATGCTTCGCTTGGGGTGCATTGAGCCGTCAGATTCGCCCTGGAGCGCACAGGTGGTGCTCGTGCGTAAAAAGAACGGCCAAGTGAGATTTTGCGTCGATTATCGGCTCCTGAATGATGTCACCCGCAAGGATTCCTATCCGTTGCCCAACATTCAGGACACTCATGACGCCCTGGCGGGCGCTACATACTTTTCGGCCTTGGACTTGGCTTCCGGCTACTGGCAAGTCGAAGTCGACCCTACAGACAGACCGAAAACTGCCTTTGCGACAAGGAAAGGACTATACCAGTTTAAGGTTATGCCATTCGGCCTTAGCAATGCACCGGCAACATTTGAACGGCTGATGGAAACCATACTCCGTGGATACTTGTGGACACGGTGTATGTGTTACCTGGATGACGTCATCGCTTACGGCAGAACATTCGATCAGGCACTCGCAAACCTGGAGGCGGTCCTGGATCGGATTAGATCGGCAGGCCTGAAGCTTCAACCCAAGAAGTGTGAACTGTTCCAGAGGGAAATTTTGTACTTGGGGTTTATAGTGAGCGGCCAAGGAATTCGTGTCGACCCCAACAAGGTCAAAGCCATCAGAGAATGGCCGACCCCGTGCGAGGTCTCCGATGTCAGATCTTTCCTTGGTTTCGCCAATTACCACAGGCGATTCATCAAGGACTATGCTGAGATCGCCGAACCTCTCGTAGCACTCACCCGAGGTGAATGTCATTTCACTTGGGGACCGGCTCAGCGACGCGCTTTTCGGCGGCTCCACGACGCTCTCATCCAGGCGCCTAAGCTCGCGCATCTGACCCAGAGTCCGGATGATTACTTCATCCTCGACACGGACGCTAGCGGCTACGCTGTGGGAGGCGCACTCTCACAGAGGGTCAACGGGAAAGAAATCCCCATCGGGTTTGCCAGCAAAACCCTATCCCGGACCCAACGGAACTATTGTACCATGTACCGAGAACTGCTGGCAGTGGTAGAAATGGTTCAACATTATCGGCATTATCTTTGGGGTAGGAAGTTCCTCCTCCGGACCGACCACAGCTCCTTGAGGTGGCTCAAGAACTACAGCGACGCGGACGGCATGCTCGCCAGGTGGCTCGCTAAGTTGCAGCAGTACGACTTCAAGATAGAGCATCGGCCCGGCAAACTTCACGGCAACGCAGATGGCTTGTCACGGTGTCACAGTTGCAAACACCAAGACTGTCCCGGACGACTCGACACACCTCCGACCGACCCAGAGACAAGTTCCGGAGAACTTCCAGTTCGTCGGATCACTGTTGTTTCGGCTAAGACAAGGGCAGACCTCCTGGACAGTGATTCCATAACATCACCGGTCTTGCCCCAACTAGTTTCGGCACGCCAAGTTGTTCGAGTCCGTGCTTTGGACGCCACACTTGACGGGCAAAAGTGGCTTTCGGACTATGCGGCTCAGGACATTGTCGCGGCACAGCAAGCCGACCCGAGCGTCGGAAAAGTGCGACAGTGGATGTTGATCGGCACTAAACCAGA
Source organism: Terebella lapidaria (assembly GCA_949152475.1). Lineage (NCBI taxonomy): Eukaryota > Metazoa > Annelida > Polychaeta > Terebellida > Terebellidae > Terebella > Terebella lapidaria. Next base: position 31,947,028 of record OX424564.1, on the reverse strand, counting down.
CTCTAAGGAGGTAGCGCGCCATGGGGAGGAGGTAAAAACACTTGTTTCCAGATGGAGCCTCCTGGCGCTACAAGACGGGGTACTAGTTCGGCACGTAAAACCCGACCCCGCTGGACGGCCTGTGGTGCAAACCGTGCTCCCCGTAGCACTCAGAACGCAGGTTTTGCACCAACTTCACGACCTGAAGATTGTCGGACATCTCGGCATTCAGCGAACCATCGAGAGAGTCAGGCGCCGATTCTACTGGCCCGGCCTGGCACTGGATGTCGCCCGCTGGTGTGCCCGCTGCTCGCAATGTGTCACCCGCAAAGGAAAACCGGCCCCAAAACGATCGCCTCTGACACAGTTGCCGACAGGAGCGCCTTTCGACCGGATCGCGATGGACATTCTCGACACCCACAAAGTCACGGGAAGAGGCCATCGGTATATCCTTGTTGTGTCGGACTATTTCACGAAATATACGGACGCCTTCCCGCTGCGGCGACATACCGCCAAAAATGTTGCCGACATCCTGGTAAACAGATGGATAGTTTATCATGGCGTCCCCAAGGCAATCCATAGCGACCAGGGCACCGAGTTCGAGTCGGCTCTATTTCGGCATGTCGTGCGTCTTCTGGGCGCTAAGAAGATCCGCACGGCCCCATATCGACCTCAGAGCGACGGCCAGGTTGAGCGATTCAACAGGACATTGCTCAACATGCTGAGTGCATTCGTCAGCGATCGTGCGAATGACTGAGACGTGCACCTGCCATATGTGTTAATGGCCTATCGAACCTCAGTACACTCGTCCACGGGATGCACCCCGCATCTGATGGTGTATGGACACGAGTGTAACTTGCCAGTCGACCTCATGTTCCCGACTTACGACCCCGAACCTCTACCTCCGTGTGGTCCGGAGTATGTGGAGTATTTACGGCAAGCGATCAGGACGGCTCACGGTTTCGCTCAGGACCATCTTGAGAAAGCGGCAATTCGGCAGAAGATGGGTTATGACGCCCACGCCAAGCCTCGACCACAGTTCCAACCAGGAGAACTGGTCCGATATTATTATCTGCCCCTCACGCAGAATAATAAGTTCGCTCGGCCTTGGACTGGTCCCTGGAGGATCGTCGACCGTGTGACTGAGGTAGATTACCGGATCGCCTTGGTTTCCAACCCTCGGAACACTCGTGTTGTTCATCTGGACGTACTCAAACCGTACGAAGGTGACAACCAAGCGGCTCACATCTATTCCGACCCTGTACGACCTTCGACGTCGTCAAGCAAATCCGGCTCAGAGCAATCGGCCGACCCCCTGGGGCTCCTCAAGGAGTTCTACTACCCCTGGGAGGTCACAGTGCAAGATCGGCATACAGATACAGACCAAACAGCTGAGTCTGACTCGTCAGCGGCCCAAGATCGTAAATCGCGATCTCCAACTTCATCCGGCTCAAGTCGTCATCGGCAACGGAAAAGATCACGCGGATCAAGTTCCGACACACCAAAACCGGCACGCAAGACACGCAGGCAAAAGCCTGTGATATCATCCGACCCCGAGACAAGCGAGGCTACGCCCCCGCCTGCACGACCAAGTCGACCCAAACGCAACGCACGCAGACCGGCCCGCTACAGATAACCCCGGCCTTGTTATCTGATTGATGCTATTGATGATGAATTATGCATGTCTAATGGACTATGATATCATGTCATTCCTTATAATATTATAATATATTACAATAACAATATATGCATTTAATGTGTACAAGATGTCAGTGAGGCAATTTCGATATATATACACTTGATATGATTTCATAATTACGATGCTGGTGAAAAACTGATTGCATTATGATATGTGTTTCGACCCCGTATAACGTATGCTATTGTTCCGCGTGTGTTACGCACTAACTAAAATTATCATGTCAGATTCTATCCATGTGCCAGCCGAAGAGGATAATAATTCATGTCACGCCGTGAGTAAGGCCACTTAGTTGTCGAAGAGGTGGTAGTGTGATTCGTTCCGGGGTATGCGTCGACCGAGCCTCTACCCACTCCATGTAGTATTCGGAGGAACGGCCCAGTGGTACGGGAACCAGTCACTATATAGCTATCATACCAAGATGCGGCCTGTCATCAAATTCATCACCCAAAAATATTCAAAGCGCCACGGTGTGACCGACCCTGATCATTGCAATTCGACCCCGACAATATTAGCGGCCCCGTTGTCTTGTGAACTGGCTGAAAATGAATGGAACGAAGTCCGCCCCTGTGAGTGATTGACATTAATGTCTCAGCCTTTAATAACTGTGTGTCGTCTGCTAGACAGCAATTCGGCCGTTAGTTTATTGTGCACTAACTTAGGGAGAAAAGGAACGATCAAAGTAACAGGTCACAAGGTTCGCACGAGCGCAAATAAACATTTAAGCTGTTTACAGCACCCTCATGAAATCTCCCCTGATAAAGACAATAGTGAGTCGTCGGGCAAAAAGAGCCCAGTAATTTGAACAGTCGATTAGCACAAATAGACAATGTATAGGAACGTGTAATCCAGGGGACGGCAGACGGACATTCGGAAAAATGGACAGTGTGAGGATCCCCCTACTGTCGTAATGGACTGACCCAAATAGGTCAGAGAGAGATCGTACCAGCGTTTCCCTGACGACGGCCCGCCTTGTTGCAGATACACTTGGAACAATGGGATACAGCGTAAAGACGTTTTTGTATATCGGCAGAGAGCGCCCCCCGGCCCGATTCGTGGAATTGGGATACAGATAAGCATCTCAGTGTACGGCAGTGGAAATTAACGGCAAGTAGGTCATTTGCGCCTGAACTTCTGAAGCGGCAGGAGCTCGATTAGATACGGAGAAAAACTTTGTATTGATTCGGAACACTTTTCGGATATTACGTGGCATTTGATGACATTGAACTGATAAAGTTTGTGGATAGTTGTCGGATATTTGGGATAAAAATTACAGTCGGCCTAGCTGTTTGAAGTGACATTTGTTTGCGGCTTCCGCCATGGCGGATAAGCCAAGTGATGGAAAAGACAGTGACGGCTCCGCTGACAGTCGGCCCCAGTTTCGACCTCGACGGATTCGGCCGCGACACAAAGTGACTCGGGTACCACTATCCCGGGCGACCTGCTCGCCACTATCGTGTCAATTTTGCCCCGTCTGCCTCCAGAGGAGCAACAACAACTGATGCGGCAGGCGTCGCCGGCACCACCACCACCTCCTGCTGGCAAGCGAGGCCAGAAGGAGTGAACGTTTCGGCCCAGTGGTGACAAACAGACAATTGCCGGCCTCGATTGTGTCGGCCCCTGGAAATCCTGGTCACGCAGGACTAGTGATGTATCGGCCTTTCATTGTGTCGGCCTGATGACAGAAAGTGACTCGGAGAAATCCTGGTCACGATGATCATCCTGGTTATGTCGGCTTATTGTTATGTCGGCCAAAATTTGTAAATAGTATCCTATTCACGGTATTTTATTCATGTAATTTAGTTAAGGTTAATCCAGATAATTCTTTTTCAGTTTATAGACTCTAAATTAGTTTCCGTTTCACTTTGAAGCGTCGAGGAGTTTTGTTCAATACATTCCATTCATATCTCATCATTCGTTGTTGTGCATGTATGTGTAAATGTATCATCGTAGCGACTATTGACGGACTGACTGATGACGTTTATTTTGACGGTTAGAATTTTTATTGTATGAAGTGCTTTACCATTGTCGCGCGGTGTGTGTGTGTGAGTGTTGGGGTTTGACCTTGTAGGACTTCTTAGCTTTTTATTGTTAGTTTTTGGCGACGGTAGGGTCCGGGTAGGGTAATTCCGAGGGCGTAGAATTAATGAAGGGGTGTAATGTAGTAATTTTAGCGACTGTAACCCCCGTCCCTCCCGCGCATACATATTTCACAACCAACATTCATTCTACATGACTTACATACAGGACAGGTACAGACTATACGATCACAAGCATAAACTCCATGTAGTCATGGTTACATACACAGGTCAATCCACATGCACTTGCGGCCTTATTCATTCGGTACATCGACCCAGTTAGTTTCGGCCTTGACCTTCACAAGCACCTACTTCTAAACATAGAACATGTCACACCCACCGCTCACATCACGTGCACAGATATAAGCATAACAAGTCTCGTTCACGCGCCGGGGAAACCCACTTTCCCGGTGAGATCAGCACACATCAGCACATACATGACCAATCACAACACCGCATGCATTTGGCGGGAAAGTCTACACCACATGTTGCCGGCCGCACAGTTTTGCTGGGAGTTGAGAAGTAGATGTCCTCAGGAGCAGACGTGTTTTTAAGTTGTGGCCGCGATTGTAAAGCGAAGGCCTAACACGAGGACTACTAGATATTGAACTGTGATATTCATATGTTGGATTGTTCAAAGGACTAAATATCGAGGATATAGTATTGTCGACTGGGGAAATCACCGGACGTAGGTGTGTTTGCGGCCTTGTAGTGTGATTGAGACATTGTCGGCTTTCATTCCAAATAAACTATTGAACTGCTACTGCCGGCCTTGTGATTTAGCACAGCGATCACAGACATTTCGGCCTAATATCGGCCATAGAACGATATTTATCACACATATGACTTCTTATGAGCTAATAATATAATCCTAACCTGTAGGTGCAAGCGTTTAAACCTCAGCGTCCAATTTACACATTTAACTCATACTACTCATACTATACCTCATGAGTATATGATATTTTTGTGGAATTTGGTGGTCGAATATTTCAACAAACTATTGGTATTCCCATGGGTACAAACTGTGCACCATTATTGGCAGACCTGTTTTTATACTCATATGAATCAGATTTTATCCAACATTTACAAAGAGGAGGTTCTAAGAAACTAACATGTAATTTTAATTTCACTTTCCGATACATAGATGATGTATTGTCGCTAAATAATCCCAAGTTTGGTGATTATTTGGATGTCATATATCCTAAGGAACTTGAAATTAAGGATACTACAGAATCCGCTAATTTTTCCAACTATCTAGACCTGAGGTTGGAGATTGATAATGATTCTAACCTGTCAACTAGATTATATGACAAACGTGATGATTTCAATTTTTCCATAGTCCATTTCCCTTTTCTAAGCAGCAACATTCCTATGTCACTGGCATATGGTGTGTTTGTTTCTCAACTTCTACGCTATTCCAGAGCTAGTTGCAAATATGAGGACTTTGTCTATCGAAATGCCCAGCTAGTCTCTAAACTGCTACGACAAGGATATGTTTTACCAAGACTTATAGCTGCGTTTAAGAAATTCTATGGACGTCATCATGATCTGGTTGATAAATACAGCAAATCCATGTCTGCCATGCAACTAGATCTATTTTCATGTTAATTTTGGGGAATTCATGACGGGTGCCACTAGTGGGGCAGGAAATGCTCACTCTTTCCGGAACACCTGATTTCACCTCCTATTGGCCATTTACGGGGGTTCATGAGTTTCCCTGTCATTTTTGTTTTCTCTCACTTCGTATGCCTGATTTGACTTTCTGTCCCCGGACTATGAGATTGGATAATGGACTCTGTTTTGTTTGCTCGGAATACTTAATACTGGGTATTGATTCCACGTCTATTCCATATATACGCTCATATGCTATATGCTCATAATGCAAACATAAGCTCTATCTACAATCATTTCGTCTGTAGGACCAAAAGTTGGGCATTGTTTTACCCTAATATTGGCTATGTTGACCTGACAAAATCATGAAAAGGTCAAATTTGATGTCACCACACAATTCATCATATATATGATTTCATATTTGAAAGTGCTGATATCTAAGCTCTATCTTCAGGCATTCCATGAGTACAGTGGTGACAGCTCCCATTATGAAGGAAGAAAATTGCCGAAAAATTTCTAAGTCCAAAATTTTTATCAAAGGGTAAAATTTTATTTTTTTTTGCCTAGGAATGGCCCAAAGCCCAAAATGAATAGTAATGCAATTTGGGGGTAAAACAAATTTACCCACCCGTCAAAAAAATGAAAATGGCCGCCACGTGCAGACCGTCGATTCAAGGGCATAAATTAGAAAAAAAGTTATCAGACAGATTCCGAGAAAATGACCGCCATTTTGAAGAAGATGCGAAAATGAAAACACCCTTCCTGGAAATATTTCAAGGTATTTTTCTGCAAATTTTCAGAAAGATTTGACCATAAACTTTGAAGATAAAAATGTGGACGGAACTACATTTAGGCGTTTGGGGCTTTTCCCTAGTAAATTTCCTATCCATATAAGCCCCCAAACATCAAAAATAGTCCAATAACCAGCATGTTGGTCTAAAACATGGTTAGGGGCTATTTCGCAGCCCCTAACTCTCGGATGTGGGCTCAAACAGACGGACGACGGACGCGAGGCCATGCCAATAGGTTTTCGGACGAAAGGTCCGGTAACCTTATAATGTTTTCTGGTGCGCATCATGACAACGTAAGGATCACCATATTACAGCCAATACAACCAAACTTTAATGATGACAGTAGCAAACTTTACTTTCGGAACAAAAACGAAGCCCGACCAATTAGTTCATCCAAATACACACTGGCGTCATCATTGGTGATTTGATGGGATCATTGATTATGGAGAAAAATTCCCATGTTACCCAATTAATAAATGTGTATTGTTTTCTTGGTGATTTGGGTGAGTATTGATTTCGGAGAAAAGTCCCCACATTACAAAGATGGCAATAAAATCGTTGCGTCATTCCAACAGCTGCTTAAGGAGCTATTAAAGACTCAATTGAATATCCGATGATAATATTTATCAACCCCAAATGAACCTGTCAGCATCTTCATTACAAGAGAAAATTGCTTACAGATGTAAGTAATCTATTATATTCTACTTTTTTATATTCTTATCGACCATACATGTTTTGTTATTCCGGTGTCGAGTTGGAGACGTAGCAGCAGACATCTTATATTGCACATATTGGATAGCTATGTATTGATCTGCTATGTGTATTTGGGTTTCAATAATAACACGTTGATGTCTCAAAATATAACAATATTCATATCTTTAATAATGTTATCTTCATTATTCCACATATTACCTACTTATGATTTTCAGTGAAAATCTCTAAGGGGCTCCGCTGATTGAGTGTTACTCGTCATCAGGTATCTCTACAGATGTGAATGCTTGATCGGGATTTGTTTTTATTAGACTATTGTTTAATTTCAGGTATTACTTAGCTAGATCTATCATCAAAATCATGTCGTATTGGCTGATATAGTGTTGGTGACAGAGACGAGTGGAAAGAAGATAAGTCTGAATCATCTCGATTTGACGACTTGTGGTTTCGGTTTTGGAATTTTTTCCTTCGTGTTTCTCCCAAACAAGCGTTGATGTATAACGTAAAATCACAAGTTGGCACAATATAGTTGATTGATAATGAGTCCACTTCAAATTTCACATAAACAAGTTGTGTGCAGATGTGATGAGTTTCAGTCTCCAACTGCCTTCGTCAATCACTAGTTGTAAACTGCTGTGACATGTGTGTTCCACCAAGATATGCCTTAAAATTTTGTGGACGTCATTAAAGTCTGGTTGATGAATCTACAAATGAAATGGCAAATACACAGCAATACTTATTTGTATATAATTTATTAAAAATTCATGATGGCTTTCACAGGTGGTTCAAGAAATACTCATTTTTCTCGAAATATCTGATTCCAGCTGACTTCAGTAACAGCTTATTATTAAACACGCAAAACAAGAAGAACCTGTACTTTCAATTGGTTCCATTATTAATTACATTAATTAAATGTTCCAGTTGTTACTTTATATTATACATGCAAAGTCCACATAATCTTTTCAATGGACTTACAATTAGGTAATTTCCGCTTTGAGCGCTGAATTTAGGCGAGATGATACAGTATCTTCATTTGCTTCAAAGAGTTGAACTATCTATAATCAGTAATTTTCGAGTGACTCGCTGAGTGAAATATTGTTGTAATTTGGTGAGAGTATCGATTGTTGTGTAAAGTCATCACGTTACAAAAAAGATAATAAATCGATATGCAATTTCACTCGAGACCGAATGCTGAGAAGCTATTAAAAACTTAATCAAATTACTAACGAAAACATTTATCAAACCCCTAAACTAACCGTGTCAGCATTTCCAGAGAAAGTGCTTAATTTTAGATGAGGTTGACATCGTCTACAACAGGTTGCAGTTATTGAACATACATTCCCTCATTGTCTGTTATTCCGACATCAATGTGTAATGGAAGCCCAAAAGTGAAATTTCCGGGGGCGGGGGGTAATAGTGTATCATCTTAAAAAACTACCATGTTCGCACCAGTTGGGTCATTCTGGGGTGGCATTGGGAGAAATATAGATTTTGTTCAACATACCAGACCAAAAAATACACATGCCTATACACCTAAGGTGTATCATATATGTATTGCTTTGTCAAACAGACGACTAATAGGCGGATCCAGGGGGGGGGGGGGGGGGCGCACCTGGGAGCGAGGGAGAGAGAGAAAAAAAAGAAAGAAAAGAGAGAAAAAATAGGCCCTTGATTTAATATAAATGATATAAATATGATATCTAAGGTAAAGAGCTGATATAAATAAAATGTATCTATCTAGATATACCTCTACTTTTTCATACCTGATTGCCCGCTAAAAAGCAATATATTTTTTCCGACAACTCAACCGTTAAGTTGGCTAGATCTGTCACTGTATGCAGTGTGACGGCGCTAAGCTTGCTCGTTTGGAGATCCATGTAGATGAAACATAGATCTAAGCTCCATATAGTACCTATATGGCCTTTGCGTGGAGGTGAAATCCGAATATATGTCAGATGGGCTAACTGCCATGTTTTTCCATCTGTCGTCCGTCAGACAAAGTCTTTTGTTAGGCTCATTGAATTAGCTCATATACCAAAACGTAGCCTACGAACTATCTCCGGACGACAGCTACTAGTAGTCCCGCTATGGTCACGTCGTCACCGTCACACTTTCTGCAGAGATTTCTCGTAATCACGCTGCTGGTGTGTTACAATTTTACACATATTGTTTCGTGATTTGTTTGGGCGTTTCAGAAGTGTAATTCTCATAGCTCATTTATCATGCATTTTTATTCGGTCATTTCTTGCTTGCTTTGATGACCATTTTGTTAAATGAACAGTGGGTGTCTGGAGCATTACCCTGGTTGTCCTGTTTTTTATGTGCACAAAGACATTCATGTTCACGTTAAAACTGTTGTGGATATATATGTATGGTCGTAAACAGCACATGTGTAATAAAATTGTGTTTCTTTGCACCTTAATTCCTTGTTCAACCATATATGTTTCAATATTATTGCCATAATACTTGATCAGTAATAATAATTCATCTCAATGAAAGACTACAAGTAAATATTTGGTCATGCTGTGATTCAACACGACCCACAACCTAGACCCAGGGAGATTGGATTATTCTGATCTCTCTGCTAGAACCAAGAATCCTGTACCCGTCCCTGATTAGTACACGAAATAGGCATCCAACAGTCCCAGAAATGTCTCCAGAAACCACCCCAAATGCTCTCAGAAAACACCAAAATGCTAAATTTTCACGGGGGCATATGGCGCGGCCCCAGCCCCCCCCCAACCCCCAGACCGCATTTACATTCTTTGCCCTCCCCCCACCCCCAATCAAAATACTTGGATCCGCCTCTGGACGACCTTCTCTCGGTAATTCCAATTCGATTTTCTGGTGAAGGCATCCTGTCATTCTCAATGCTACATATCCTTGTGCAACGAAATTAAAGCTTAGTCGCAATACACATAAACTACATCAACTCAGAGGTAACGCTAAATTGCTCACAAAACAAAGAAAACCAGCAGCTGGTACTGCTAATTGTTTGATTCATCCAACTACTAAACAGTGGTGTATATTTCAACAACAAAAATTCTGATGTCACCAGGCATATGTGACGTTGATTTGGAAAGACTTTAAAATACTTCTTGAAATACTTCTTTTCCAAAAACCATTCTAAGGCCAGCACTTTCGAATATACAGAAACATTCAATTCCTCATTCAGACATGTAACCACTCGGTACTACCACGTTCACACATGGGCTACCGTGTTCTCTGGTACATATTATTGCATACGCACATGAGAATGTCATTTCCTAACCCATTCACATCTAGAAGCAAGTTACCATTACATGTGAAGGCATGAAACTCTTCCATGTTGGCACAAGTGTTACCTGTTCAATAGAGGAGGTGTGCACGCTCTTAAGAGTAGTGAGTGATGGTATTGGTTGTATTATTGAAAGTGATCAATCATAGTGTAGATTCAAACTTCATACAAATGATCCCGAAGTTCCTGATATTCCTGGACATGTGTCATGATGCTATGAATGTACCTATGTTATGACTCCACAGTAATGACAAAATCATGCGTGTCATTAGAACATTATACATTAGATGTCGAGATCTCTGTTCGTCTATGATTGTACACTGCATGCACTGCCGAGCCGTGGTATGTGAACGAAACAAGATTACAATGATGTGTATTATTGATTGAAACGAGGCACAGGTGAAATGTAATCATCGGCATCTGTAAATCATGTTTGCTACGCTGCTACTCTTGAATGTTCTGAAAATTAATAGACAATTGAAAAACAAAATTGAATTTGTAGCTGAAAATTGTAAGAGACGAGATTGCGAAATAGAAGCACAATTACTTTTCAAAATTGTTTTGGAAACAGCCGGCGATGCTAATTGAGGTGATTTTGATACTCGATGGCTGCAGGAGTTGTATATATATGGGTCTCTTGCTCCGCTAAAATCATTCGCCGAGGAATCGGAGAACTCCTGTCACCATGGATTCCAGACTGATCTTCTGCTGTGTCGCTCTCGCAGTCGTCGCCCATGTGGAGGCCTACTACTATCCTCCTACACCAGCCCCTGACCGTAAGTGTGATTACTTTGCTGATATTCGACCAAGGTCCTGACAATTTCAAAATCCAAACTTTTTCTGGATGAGAGTGTGAGTCAAGATCGTGATGACGATCATACGAATTTTGTTTAATGTACCAATGAATTCTATTTAACGTGGAAAGTCATATCTACTGCTTCGAGCCGGTAGTCCTCGTTCACTTCTATTTTATGGCTGGCAACGCCACGGCTATTTCCTCGGCAGAAGTTTACTATTTTCGCAAATAGTTTCATACGAAACTGTTCCCCTGCAATTGTACGAAAGTACAAAAATGTAGTAAAATACATGCATCTAGTAGTAGTAGAAACATGCATCTCAGTTGCTTACAACTTGATGGGTATGTTATATAAGAGCGATGAAACCCAAAGTATTAAATTTCAGTCTTCTCTGATGCAAATAGCAACATCAACTCAGTAGCCTTTTGGTTTGTGATTAGGTACTATGTGCTTGTGATACATCTATTCTAAGAGGTTTGTTTCGGATTTCTAAATTATTTTTATAGGTTGTTGGGCAGTTGTATACTAATTCCGTCTGGTGTGCAGTAGAAACAACTACATTTCACACAGTGTCTCCACTGGTGACGCCAGTGTGTCTTTGGATAAACTATTTGGTCAGGCTTTGTATCCTCTCCAAAATATCGTAGTTTACATTTGTTACTGGCATCATCGAAATCTACTGGTATTTGTGGTAATAGATCGATACTTACAACACGGACATTCATTCCTTTATTTACGATAGAGCGCATATAAACAATTCTTCCACATTATGTAAATTTGTTTGGTATGTTCAAACGTCACTGCACAGTCATCAGGGCATATTTTTGAAGATGTAGTGTTATATCATTGAATATATGCTTGCCAATTTAATGTGTAAAGAATTTCAGAAACATATTTGACCTCTTAACAATCAATGTCTGGTGCAGTATGGTTGACTGCATGACACTCCCTGTGAATGTTGTATTCTACTTGGCCCAGTTAAGTAATTAGAGCAAATGATTGACTTTTCTCACAGGGTGGCCATTGTATTCTTCAGGCTTCTTTGGTTTAATGAACTTAAGTTTGTTAGAATCCATTATCATGGTACAGTGATAGTCTTTACTCATTCCTTGTCAAGTTTATTATGGTTGTGTATGACTAATAATTATAAGCTCTCCTATATAATCTCGCATCAGTACATCACAGGCAAACTGATAACCTTTAACATTTGACCAATCATCCAATTTCGTCTTAGTACTTATATATCCATACACTTTCTTGACTGCATTGTTATGGATGTCCAAAGTCCTAGTAGAAATTTGTTCACCATGTACCTCAGGAGTACAAATGAAACAGCTGTATTTCTTTTAGGCTTTATTTATACAGCCACAACTTTGTTGTCTTGGTGATAATAGCTGAATGCACACAAACTGAAAACATTTATATGTATATTAAAACACGTGTTGTTTTCTATTCAAGTAACCAACGCACAAATTGATATATCAATGAAAACCAATGAGAAATTCCAAAATAAAACACAATTACAAAGGACTTGTGCGATATGCAGCAAAATACAGTTGTTTCTACAGTAGGCCTACGCCTGACAGACTAGGTATGCAACCACTCAACAGCAAGTACCGGATGTAAGTATCAATCTATTACCACCAATATTCAGATTTTGATGATACCAAAAACAAACGTAAAATAGAACATTTTGGAATAAAAACAAAGCCCGACCAAATAGTTTATCTTTTTTCAATAGGATTTTAGAAATGAAAAAAAACAAATATTGGGAAGAATCACGTGTCCATCGTGTTTAGGAAAATTCAATTGAATTCACATGCTTCGCGTTTCAGTGTTCCAATCCATACGAAAGCTTGATGAAATACAATACAAACCTAGGCGTATATATTTAAGTTACGAAAGTCCAAATGGGAAGCAGCATTTTAAGTATATTGGTAAACGAAAAATATCAAATTTATAACAACTTAGTTTTTTTCATATTTGACATAATTTTATGTAAAGTTCTGTTTTGACAGACTGTTCAACCACGACTTGCTTTTAGTCCCATTTTGTGCTGTGAATAACGTCAATAGTAACGTCAAATGTTGGACGTTCTGATTCAGCCTGCGCCTGCAAAACTGTCCGGCCCAGTGAGAGACAAATTTGTGGTGGTCAAGCAGGCAGAGAAGAAGAGTGGTGTCTCTATGATTACTACTACTATTACTACTACTACGGCTACGAACCCACCGGCTGTTGCTGGGATGATTGTCACAGAGGAACATACTTTTGCTACCAACCAGATCCCTTGTTCGGAAGTGAGTCACATATAAACATTCAATAAATAATATAGCGCTATGAAAGGACCCACACTTGAAAGCACAATCGTATGTTTGCTTTGCAGCTTACCCCGATTTTTCGGGCGAGGCAGCGGAGGACCCCGACTGTCTGTGGGGTATGATGAACTACAGCTCCCGAATTGACTGTCCAGGCGCCTGGAGTGGCATCAGTATGGAAGCTTGCAACTGTCTGGGATGCTGCTTCTGTGAGACTCCAGGATTTCCATTTTGCTGGGAGCTGGAGATGCCAGTGCCATAAACATCGGCTTTGACGTCAACTGTGTCGTCAATATCGACTCCTGACCTGTGCTAAATTGTTTGTCGAATAAACAGATAGAATGCACAGGTGTTGTTGAGAGCGTATGAAATTCAGACATGAATCATAGAAAGCTGATAGAACGTAATGGCTTCTATCACATGATGACACACATACCATGACACATTGAAGCTGATGTCTATGTAATCTGAGAGTGATAAGTATAATTCAAGGTGCTCTGATAGAGGAATATCCACCTCATGAAATCCTTACAAATACCGCAAGTGTACCGCAAACCGACAGCTTCATGGAATCAGGAGATATTACCTGAAGTAAACTTCAAATGGTAGCCACATGTTCAGACCTGGTTGAATATTTTCGACTTTATATTCAATAATTAAGGAATAATGTACTCTTTGAAGTTATGTGGAATTCAGTTGGTTTAATGGTATGACCGGAGAAAGATATCAATTATGTAGACATTTATATCTAGTATGATACATACACTCGTCAGTATTTGATGCGAAATGGGCAGAAGTTTTCGCTGTGACAGGCCAGAAGCCTCTGTACTGAAAAAAACCCAAAGAGAGTGATACTATAACAAAATGAATATTGATTATCATTGAATTTTGTGGATGTGATGCCCATATTATTTGGCGCAAATTTATTGCGGAAGTATCAGTAACAAATATATTCATCAGAACAATTTATTATTCAATGTGATTCCTTCCTTTCCGTCAAGTCCACCGAATAAGAGCCCCTGCCAAAAATTCGCAATAGCTTTTCTACAATACTTGGGCTGATACAGCAGGAAATCCAATGAAAGATTTGAATAATGACATCGCTTAGTAAACCAATATGTAAGGGTGCACAGTTTATCTTGTTTCTATTGTGCGCAGCCAAACTGTGAAATGTGGGACCATACATGTGTCGTTCAAAAATGGACGTGCGAACATAGTAGATAATACACCCCTGATTAGGGGCTGTAAATGGCGGAGATCGAAGAGCGTCGGCCACGAGATTTTTAGCACATGCAAACAGGTAGGAGGGTGACAGCTCATCCGGCCACATGTTATTGTTTGATCCAGGTAATCAACGTGACCTTCTTTTATCCAGTGATTTCTAGTAGTAATGTTTCCATTCTAAGCTCACTTTTCCTTTGTTCTTCCCTCGTTCTTTCACTTTTTTGTCATATCTTTCACTCTCCACCCTCAAAATTCCAGGGTATGGGTGGGTGCATCAAACCCTGGCTCTACTACAGATGGAGTTACCACTTTTTATTCACAAACATACAAAATACCCTTTTCAGCCTATAGGCTACAAATTTAGGAGTTACCAGTAAATTAAGAAGACTAACTTCTGAATTCAACTCCCCAATACTGAACCTTTTCTCACACAAATGACACGAAATAATTTGTACAGTACAGGACAGTATAGGACTCTTAATATCATGTACGAATGAGTAGTAAACACAGCACTTTAGATCAGGGGTTTTCATGTGGTTGTATGACGTCACTTCTGGCTTTGGTGGTTATGTGACGTCATGGTGGTTATACGTCATTCGTTAGAGGGTGTCATAACAGTCCTATACTCGCTTGGGGCGTCACAAGGAGCCCGATAAATGCTAGGCCATCATAACGTTTAACCATACTCTCTAGGGATGTCAAAACGTGGTATAGGAGTCATAACGTTTACTGTTATTCTCAATAATAGGTCATTTGGTCACAAAGTACACATCCTTGTTTAATCAATCATAGGTCATAGGGTCATGTGGTACACATCATTGTTTAATCAAACATAGTGTCACACCGAAAGGCCATTTTCTAACCAATCTATTAACTATATGGACCACCTGTTATTCCAAAACCCCTTCACCCTGAATGTTCGGGTTCTACTGTGTGCAGGAAAAGAATTTGGGTGAAATCCCACTTGGAATACGATCAATTTTCCACGCGCCGACCAAAATTATATGGCTGTATAAGAGAAGGCAAGCCTTCTTCAACATCATGAGGTCTATCGTGCGGCCTCGCATGCAGTTTATACAAGGAATATCTCTAAATCTGAATTACGCTGACTTCATCTTACAGGAAATAACAACATCATCCTGGACGACCTCATGTCCACGTCTTCCGAAGATCCGAGGATCACGAACTTGTTCACGGAAGGGAACCACCAAAGGAACCTGAGTGTCATCTGCTGAATCAAAACCTCTACTACAGCAAGGACCTGACTCAGAGGAGAAACTGCCACTTGACTCTGTTCAGAAACCTTATTGACCAGCAACAGGTCATGACCCTGGCTAGGCAAATGTATCCCGCCTGCCCGCAAAACTTTCTTCGAGAATTCGACAGAGCAACTGTCAAGCCCTTCGGACATCTCATTGTGGACCTGAAACCAACAACGCAGGAAGATAAATGCCTGAGACTGAACCCGCTTACCGCTCAGACGCTTGACAGTGTAATATCTCCAGCATTCAATCAGCCGCCTTTCATCATTGACATCGAGCTATCAACATCATTAAAAACCGTGAAACTTGAAGATTTGTGTTGGGATAGCGGACCATTGACACCACAAGCAAACACACACAGTAATACATGTACGTTGATCTTCAGTCGGGCAACTCAATCTCGATCTATAGAATCGATGAACGATATTCAATATATGCATTGCAAAAATCGAGTTTCTTCTGTCAGAATTACATATCATCAACAATAAACAATAAATATAAATATGGATAAATTAAGTCGTCAAAATTTGTAATTATTACGTCTGCATCGATTTCACGACAATCAATTTCAACTTTATACATTACAATATTTTGTTATTCTACTCCGAATAAAACTATAATGCACTACGTGACCGGATCTTCACAAAATTTGAAGGTCGCGCTAGAGGTCGTGTTCTAAACAGGATCGTCCAAATCTGACAAGGGGCAAAAAACAAACGCTTAAGGGAAGGGAAACCAAAATCAAAAGTTCCAAGTTTAGTCTTGTCTCTCTGTATAGATATCGCTCCGAAGACAGCAAGGCACCAATCACTTTGTTCGTCAAAGAGTTCTGTCCAACTTCGCAAAATACACGGTTTTCGCTGTCTTTGTGAAGAATGAAAATTAGGTCCTCGATACCGGGCCTATTTTGGAGTTGGGAAGGGTGTGAGAGCTGTTGGGTTAACCCGTGTAGAAAGAGTTTGTTTTCCATGTTTCCTTTTGAAAAACAAAAGCCTGGAGCAACCACGGTGGAGACGCTATCCTTGTTTCAATGTTCTCTCGTTGATTGCGAGTTTTGTTTCTCCAAGGGCGGGTTTTTTTGTTTCACCCATAGAACTTTCAACGTGCGCAGGGAAAATAGGCCTACTCTTGAAGCTGTCGGATAGAGATTAGAAAAATGTTTGTGTTAGTTTGTCATACACCTTGAAGTAAGACTAAGGTATACTATATACCATATTCTACATCTTCCACTTTCATCTCCAAGCAATTATATATGTATATATATTCAAACTATTTTACCTTATCATCTCTTTCAGTGAATAACATTTGGTATCCTTGTCCTAGAAGTAGTGCATGGGATGAGATTTCGATACAAATCTGTAGCTAGCATATTATAGATAATAGCCGTTCCATCATGACATTGTCCATCGTACACGAAATCTCTTCAGCAATTTTTCTTTTACGGGGGGTGGGGGCGGGGGTGGGGGTGGGGGGTGCGGGGTGTTGGAGTTGAACAAAAGTAGACGGAGAGAGAGCCATGACATCTTGGACAACTGTTGGACAAGATGTGTTTTAATGGATTGACGATGGGACTGCCCGCCTGGGATATAGGGAGGTGGAGAAGCGGGAAACTGAGTGTGAAGCCTCCAGAGGGGAGGACTAGGTGATGAATTGATTGATCGTTTTGCCCCAACTACTACTGGACAGCGGATCATCCATCATCTCCGAGTTGTCTGCAACTTTCGAGCGAGAGATTTGGTCGTAGATGACATGGGATTTCCTTTATTTGAGGCTCTATTTAGCACGCCGGTGGACGGCCTATCACAGCTCCCATTTAATCATCAAATGAAATAAAGGATCATGTCTGTCTGTAGCGCGTTGGAATCGTGGCTCGCACGGCATTGGATATCAGGCCTATATGGGGAATGGATGGACACTCGAAATATTGTATCGGGGGGGGGGGGGGGGGGGTAGTTGGGTTTTGCATGGTCGGGCTGTGGTTTTGTTGGAGAGGAAAATTAAAGACAATTGAAAGCTGAAGAGATTACAGTGTAAAGTAAGATAAATTGCTGTTGAGAAAGAGAAATGTGTTCCCATTAACATGTACGTTTATGGGAAATAAAAAGTAAACATTTCATGTGACCTCACCATCGATTTCATGTTACTAAAATTTGTGCCTTTCACCACCCCTTCACCCCCCCCCCCCACACACAAAAAAAACCCTGATATAGATGTAATAACAACTTCAATTTATTTAGTACCTTTATAACAACACAATCGGCAATGCGGACATCATTGGAGTTGTTTAGTTGTTTTATCATTTCCTGGAAATCGTTACAACGCGTTCAAAAATGTTAACGACTTTATATGCCAATGCACTTATTTGTGTATATTTACGTAGCTTATTTCATAATGGTATGAGTCCATCATCAGATATATTTGCTTAACCGATTTTACTCAAGCATCGACAGGTTATTGAACTAAGTATATATTGTGAAAGCGTTAACTCAAGTAAAAAATTAAATATCGGTCAAAATGTATACCTGTAGGTGTAAACACTACAATGTGTAAATATTTGCAAGCACCGCGAGTGGTTGACTATATATTATTCACACATTGTCCGTTCACATGGATATATTTGAGCAGAGTTGTTGAATTGTCATTCTAAATACATAATGCGATAAAAGAGGACGTTGTAATTACGGTATATCTATGCTTTATTAGAAACACTCATAATACCCGCGTATAATTTGTTCATAAAACTATCGTTGTTACCAGCAAACATGTTATTCCCATTCCAATCCCCCAAACTTTTCAAAATGAGAACAATGTTATTATTACAGTATTTCCATTGAGTTGGAACATTGACTTTTCATTCGATATTTGTACTGCCAAGTCTTGAACCCAGATTTAAAATCACAATACATTGTATAACACGCTAGTCAAGGTGATTCATATTGATCACGACATTGCAATGATCTTTCCCCCAAAAGGCAGCGGTCATTATTAGAACTTCCAAACGAGGTAACACCTGAGCGGGTTTTTATTGCGTTTTCAGAGTGTATTGTTTTTGTACGCCTGTGCTCGGTGGATTCAAAGTGAGTGTGACCTCGTTATACGCGGCTTCACCATTAACGCCACTCGTTTGATGAGCACGCAGAATAAAATGACTTTTGTGCGCGTCTTTTTGCTTGCGAAATGACGTTGTCGCCCTGGAGGGGCGGGTATTCCCCCCTCCACTTCACTCACCCCGAATTTCGCCTGTCTACGGGGTGCCCCAAACGTGTGGAACAACGGTAATGATCTGCACAATAAAATAGAGGTGAAACCTTTTATTAGCGAACGCCCAGAACTGTCAACTTTATATGAAGATGGACGTCCGAGGTAGACACTGGGCGAGGTTGTAGTTAGTCGGGGTAGAAAACAGCAGGAATATTGGCTTAACTTGGCTTTCCTGTGGCTTTGGCGAGCGGTAGGAGCGCACTTCTTCCACAGGAGTGCCATTGGGATTCACATTTAGATTGACTTCGCTGGGCGGGGAGAAAGTAACGAAATATGAGGTAAATATTCCGCTGGCTGTCAGACAAGAATTACACGCGTATTAGACTTGTAAAGCATGGTGCCGCTCTGGGCTTGGACAAGGTATTATAATGTTTGGACGGCTGCTACGCCGGTTTCCGTTCGTCAAATTAGGGGGAAAATTGCAGACGACACGTCCGCGTTGCATGCTGGGATTTAGGCGGGAATATGACGACGAAGAAACCGCGGGAATCAGAAATGTCAGGAAAAATGACATTGATCAAAGTAATCAAAGGTAGACGTGCCCCTTGAACTGTTTCTTTTCTTTCCTATCTTTGTTTTCATCATCAGTTTTCCCCGACTCTTAGGCGACCGTAAATAACATTTAACGTCGACAGAATGGGAAGATTGGCTTTACATTGTGGAATATTTTCTGTCGGTCTCTATCTCTTTGATACCTGGCCGATGATACTCTCTTCATATTTTAACTCACCTTTCTACTGAAAACTAAAAAGCTATACACTTATTATGAAATAAACACACATTTGCCCGACTTTCGAATTAGACCCTATATATACACATGTCTGGGTATTGGCATTTTACAATATAGTTGCACTCAGATAATCCGTGTATGCTTACTCCTGCCTCTATTGAGAAACGCTTCTTACGCTGATGACTGTTGAGAGTATGACGTAATTGTAATCGTCTAATGAGACTTTCCCAGGATGGAAGACCTTAATTTCCTGTTGTAAAATTTGGATCTCACTTACATATTCAGTGATTTACCGATCTAACACAACAAGATATGCTGGTCTTATGATATCCAGTATTCATTTGCTTCTTTCCATGGTGAAACTACAATGGATCCGGATATTGTTGTTTGCAGCATATAGTTGGGCAACCAACGACTTTGCATATTCGGCTTATTTATACTTTTTATAAATATGTATATTTATGTATAATTTTTTCTACATCATTTATGGACATTCGGATTTCCAAAAGATGGATACGTCACAATGTTAGGATGGTTGAGATTACAACAGTAAACAAGTTATATTTCGCAAAATTGATCGTATTAGGCAAAGAAAAAGTCTGACACATATTCCTTACACGTATCTTCAAGAAATTGTGTTATCTTGGCAAGCTAAGTATACAATATTATCATTCACTGTGTTATAGTTGCCACCGAATGAAATACATTGTTTCAGACTTCATGAATATTCATATGTACTTGGTACAATAACAGTGTCATTATCCTGAATGAGAACAGAACTGCTATTCCCAAACAGTCATGAGAATGGTCAATAACAGGGTTATCGAACTGTAAGCGGTCAATCCCCTGAATACCTACCTAGTATCGACAGATAAGTGATGACCCTTGCATTATTATTAAATATTTACATACACGATTACTGTCTTGTATATTTTCAAAGGCGTTCTTTCAAGTTATAGCCGTTGAGCTGTCAGCATTGAAATGTTCTTCTATCATCGGAGTTGTATACATGTGTAGGGAATATCCATAATACAAATGCCATACATGTTGTCAATATCCTATATAAGTGAGAGAATACTGAGAAAATTTTGGGGGAGAAAACCGGACAGTTTTGTCAATAACGTGATAAAAGACACGTCCGCAAAAATTTCCAAGAAATGAAAATTTCTAGGCGAGAAAAGATTAATGTCAAAGGCAAATATAAACATCAATATATGTGAAAATATCGAATTCAAGATGATGAGGGTAAATCGTCACTACACTTCGTGTATATTAATAAATAAACAATTTCTATTAACCATTGGCCAATCACCTTCAAACTTCTGAAAAACAAGTATTATGTATGAATCTACTGAATGCTAGTAGATTTGTAAAGTTTTTTTTGTATATTGTTTGGCATTCACGTGGTCTAGGGAAAATATCCACACGGTTTAAACGTGCCAATGTCATTTGCCAAACGCAATAAGTATCAACAGAACCTTAAATTATTCAAAGGAAAATATTGTCTAAATCAAGTGGTCATTATACCTGTAGACAGGATTTTGCTACCCACTAAGCTAACCCGAGATAAACTCTGCTATCCGCATTGTTAATGGTTGGAATATTGTTCGCAAATAAATACGGGAATTGAGTCTTTATTTGCATATATATTTGCGCGGATGTCTGTCTTGAATTATTCAAAACTGCGTGTGTCATATTCATATTTTACCAGAGACAAGCAAAGACTTCTGGGATGGATGAACTGTCCAGAATATTTCAATAATATCTTTTGAGATATTGTTTACATTCTATAACCCCAATACCATTTTATATCCGTACAAATATTTCTGAAAGAGGCCAAAAGGACAATCACAGTTATATTTCCACGTTTCTAGTTCGAAATCCGTTGAATGTAACATTTGTATAACATGTGCATGTATTGATAATGTTTGATATGCTCTAGACAAAACCAATTTAAATTTATTCATCTGCAGGCCACTCTCTTCGTATGTGTTTCTACCAACGAACTCCCAAAATTAAGGTGTGTTTTTTTTAAAAAACTGTGCCTTAAGATACCTTTGCCTCAATAACGATAGCAAAAAAGAGATATATTATTTTGTCCTCAATTTTAAGTTCTTTCATCCTACTTCCCCAACATCATATCCTACCTTATTCAAGCGTATATACCTGCCATAAAACAATACATTCACCGTTTTAGCTGTATCATCAAGCGTCTTTATTCGGATTTTTGTGTCAGACCAGCTTTCTTGAACATAAAGTACCCATTTTGGGCAGGCTTCGTCATGACGTAGTAACATGTTATTCGCCAGACGGCAGCAGCTGACGGTTTGCTCATTGATTCCAGACGTTTATTCTTTCGCACAGGCCACATGATAGGTTTGATGATAGTTGTCAATTTTCATTGTTGCAGTGGATTCAATAAGTCTCCACAATTTTATTGAACTAACGAGAAGTCAACTG
Source organism: Terebella lapidaria (assembly GCA_949152475.1). NCBI lineage: Eukaryota > Metazoa > Annelida > Polychaeta > Terebellida > Terebellidae > Terebella > Terebella lapidaria. The sequence continues at coordinate 31,924,836 of OX424564.1, read as the reverse complement.
TCATGAATAATAAATGATTTTCATCAATTTATCATCAAATAATAAGAAATGTATCGGTTGTATTAATAGTGATTTTTTGGCGTTATGATTGGCAATACACTTTATGCTGTGTCATATTCACAACATTTTCGTAATCGGTAGCTATAGATGAACGTTCACGATCTTAAAATAGGGCTTGCCCTGCTGGTTAATACTTATTTTTTTTAATAAATATGATTTAAACTAAACTTCACGATCCAGCTAGACACAGTAGCTCGTCTTGTTTCTGCACTATTTCGAATTATTCAACTGCCATTTTTGGACTTCGGTGGCCATTTTCTCAAGAACAGTAGGACCACTTTTGAGATTAATATTTCAAAATGAGTTTCGTTGCCCTTGAATCGCCGGTCTGCATATGGCGGCCGTTTGATTTCTCGACAGGTCGGCAATTATTTCTTTGTCTCAAATCAAGTCACTATTCGTTTTTAACCGTTTCTAAAATTCTTTCGATAGTGGAATAATTTCTGGACATCATTATGGGAGCTGTTTAGAGTATACTCCCAGAACACTTCAAAATAGAGCTTAAATATTGGCACATTCAAATGGACAGTCAGATATAGTGATTCAACTGGTGACCTTGAATTTGACCCCCAGTGACTTTGAAAGTTTAACACAGCAATTTTGGTGGAAAAAAAAACAGTTGTGAAAGAACACTATATCTACATTCCTCTGGTAATCTTGCTTAGCCTTCGGGGCTAATTTTTTGTTGTTATTTTACTATTATTTTTTTCTCCAGCTGATGTACAAATGCTAAACAAACATGGTCACAGTTAGCACCATGATAAGGTATTATGAGAATCAATGTGTTTGTCAAAATACATTATGACATTATTTTAGTGTGCATTATGACAACATCCATCGGCGAAATCATAACGCCTAGGCACAGTTTCTGCATTACCCTGTTATTATATTATGCAATTTGATAACAGCACATCGAGAAAATTAACAATTCAAAATTTTTCAAATCAATTTATTGGTGAATTCGTATAAAGTACAAACATAAAAAGAACACACATGTTAGGGTGTTGCATACATCATGTACAACGTCTAGTGATATGTAGAACTGTGATTGAAGAAATAAAAAACAAAACAAGGACCATATGTCTCGGACTTGCCGGACATCCAACGTCATCTTGACCCAGAAATTTATGCTGAAGATGTATATGCTCATTGAGACAATTCTCGTATGCAATACATTATAATCCAGTATATGCAATATATGTGCTAATACAAATCATAAATCAAACCTTGGAATTCATAATACGTGATACTATATAACCCAGAACTACACACGAGAATATATTATAATGTCATGATGACGTCCACCTAAACGTCTATAATGTGACAACCAATAATCAGATCGTTCTGAAAATTTGCCATGTGTAAATTTCGGAACATGATAGCCAAGCATCACATATACAATTAACAATTCATTTTAGCAGTTGTGATACAAAACAAGCTCACATTTTAATCAATAATCACTATTGACATTATATTGACGTCAAATGACGTCGGATTACAAAAATGGTCACATATTCGAAAAGCACCCATGAAGACTCAAGATTCTGAAATGAGCTACTGCTTGATATATTCGGAAAAAAGTCATGGCCAAGGTCATTTGGCCAAGGTCAAATGATCTAGGTCACAGGTTTCAAGTGTAAATATGAAAGTTGTTAGGCTATCCAAGGGTAATATTCTGGTTTGCCTCCGTGTTTGAATCTTCAATAATTCTGGAGATAAAGTCGCCTAATTGATTTTGACTCAAATATCAATATTGACCTTGACCTATGACCTTGGAATTTCGTGATTCGACAGAACTTGCATGTTCTTAGAATTCCAATACCTTTTTTGTGCACATATTTCACGCTCATATGCATATTGATATCTTGGAATGTACATTTTCGCTTACATTGGGACTGTTATTCTAGCCATGAGAACGTCTATTACTTGATAACAAATAAACCGATTGGGCTGAAAATTAGCAAATGGCTCGAAGAATTATGGATATATGATATTCCCGCAAAATATCTGCAATATATAACATAACTCTGCACATCTGACATGCAAAAGCCTAAATTTCACTACAAATATCACGTTTGACGTCTTGGCAGAATTATCTGTTGCTTTGGGTGTTTTTTGAAATTCTGTGTTTGTTGGTGTTTTGTTTACTTGTGAACACCTCAAACTTGCACATTGATTTTGTCCATATAACTTTGCAAATAAGCATGGGATATGACCTGCACGGATCTTTGTATGAATAAGACCATTTGCAACAGGTCCGTCAACAGGTCAATGCTCATAACTTCGCATATAAGCATGGGATATGACCTGCACGGATCTTTGTATGAATAAGACCATTTGCAACAGGTCCGTCAACAGGTCAATGCTCATAACTTCGCATATAAGCATGGGATATGACCTGCACGGGTCTTTGTATGAATAAGACCATTTGCAACAAGCTCCGTCAACAGGTCAATGCTCATATAACTTCGCACATGAGCATGGGATATGACCTGCACGGGTCTTTGTATGAATAAGACCATTTGCAACAAGCTCCGTCAACAGGTCAATGCTCATATAACTTCGCACGTAAGCATGGGATATGACCTGCACGGGTCTTGTATATGAATAAGATCATTTGCAACAAGCTCCGTCAACAGGTCAATGCTGGTCTTTGATTATTTCATAAAGAGAAAATTATGATAGATTTTCATCATGTTTGTATCGGGTTACAGGAATGATTGTATCTATATTCTTCAACAAGGGATTCTGGTGCCAATGACCTATTCTATTCGTGGAAGCAGTTGTCTTGCAACATCAAACTAACAAGTGGAGATGAGGAATTGCAAAAGTAAGGCCAAAAAATGGAAAAGTTTTTAGTTCTTGTGTCATTAGGGTCCTGGAAAAGTGATGCGGTGACGCGACTTTTTTTCTTTTACCCCTTAAAATTGGCTCATTATGACTCACCCAATCCAATATGGCCTATTTGGCCAACCATTTACCTCTAAAATTTGCTGCTGATGACTGACCCATTTGGTCAACGATACACCAAATTTTGCAATGTAAAAAGACAGTACAGTAATACTTTTTTGGCCTAAGCAGCTACTGTCATAGTTGTGGACAACTACTACTTATTATTGATCCGCTAGTTGAGTGGATGGATGAATGAATGAATGAGTTATTGAGTGCTATAAGAAAAGTTGAGTCGACGAAATATTTAATATTGGGCTCAACAAGAAATATATTCTGTCCTGTAGAGATTTTATGGCTGTAGTAATATCAATATTACTGAATAAGTTAACATTATTTTTTATTACATAAGTCTACTGTTCAGCAAAACAAAAATAGGTTAGGCAAATTCAGAAATTCAAACTGTACAATTGTTGATACGGAATAAATTATGAAGTTAAGTGCATTGTTGTCCTAAACAAAAATAGTTATTGTGAGAAACATTTCTTATCCAACTAAATAAGATCAGTGCTAAGTTATTGACGTTCTCTGCGAAGAGTACTACCACATACAAACATTCATTATGGTGAAACGATAATATCCGAAGTAAAAATAGATTTCAGTCATAAATATTTAGGAACAATATTGATTATTATTTGTACAAAGACCTTTATAAAAAAAATCGACTTGCGATCAATTTCACATCCATTATTGTGCATTGCCATTGTCCACAATGAAGAATATATATCTCAATGTAACTGATTAGTAAAGGTGTTGCTCAAACCGTTTGGCATCATTACATCACGTTGACGGTACTCAAATATCTGGAAAGCAACGAGAAACAATATTTTGTACAGAAAACGAATTATTAACGACTAGCTTGGGTGAAGCTGGATTGATGGGTTAAGCAAGCACGTGAATCGTTTGTTTTGAGGGATACTACACTATACTATCTGACTAGTATACTAAGTGACATATATATCATAATATTAATATTGACAGTATATACGTGCCAAGTATAGTTTACCTGGATCACGATGGGATGGACGTGAGTAGTGACTGAAAGGTCGTACGCAGTTGTGCGGGGAGAAATCACTGAGGGGCACATCAGAGCATGCATCAGAACCGCAACTGCGCATGAGAAAGCACGGGTTGGTCTTGGGTGCAAAAGCAGGGACTTGCAGCAGTCATTTGTGGCGTCCATGCAGCGGCACATGCAGTCCCCCAGGCCCCGCTGTGATACATCAAATATGTGCGACCCAGCGATACAGCCATCCTTGTACTACGTGAACTTATTGCTATCCGAGAAAAACAACATTAGGCATACTTTACTGAATAGGTATAGAACCACATACCCACTAGTATTATGGAATATTGACATATGTACAGCCACACCGAGTGACTACGAAAATTTAGGCCAATGGACTTAGATAGGTTACCGGCAATTTTGATTTGAGCATATTTGGTGAGATATCAGTCAAGGTTCACTATAATGACCAGTTGATGGCCACTCAAATCATCTGGGCCCTTCTTCAAGCTTAACAAAGATCCACGATATATATATATGACTTTCTATTATGACCTTTGGTTTACCACTCAAGGTCACATGAGGTCAACTGAGACCACCAAAAGATCCACCATATATGATTCTCTACTCGTTCATAATGCAAACCCAAGCTCTATCTACAGTGGTTCTGTATGCATAGTTCAATTTTCAGAATTTAGGTCAGATGTGACCTTCTCATTTACCACTGAAGTTCATCTGAGGTCAAATTCAAGACTACCAAAAGATGCGACATGTGTGACTTCCGACATGTACATAATACAAATCTAAGCTCTATGTTATCATGGTTATGTCCATTCTAAATGCATGTAAATGTAGGCACACAAATTCAATTCACCACCGTCTTTATTCCATCTCCCATTCTCTACTTCCCGCCTCAGACCGTTACCTGTACGTCTTAATTTCAACACCACATACAACCGTATACAAGATACAACATCTCCTTTTCTGTACTAGTAATACATGAAATCAACATGCCCAATGATTATTACATTTGTCAATGCACATAGTCCTTGAGCCACGCTGGCGGGTTACGGTCTCTTGGAACTCTGCACACGTCTTAGCGCCTGTCAGCACCATCAACTTGATCTGGTTGTTCTGGTGCATGGTCGACTGTAGCTCGATGTAACGGTGCATCTGTAGCGGGTGCTGCGTGCAGTAGAGTGTCAGATACTGGCTCATACTCATACTCTTGGTTTTGACACAAACCATTTGCGTCTAACCTCCATATCCGCACGATCCCCATGGAACCGCACATATTTTTTGTTGGCTTGAATAATGCGGGGTTCCTTTGGGTTGATGGAATGGCAACTTAATATGAACATAGAGGCCTTGTTGAAAGGCATGGCGTTTGGCACCTCTGTGTCGATCCGCATGCAATTTTGACTGTTTTTGCTTCTCTCCACATCTGTTTTCACAGCCTCATGCGATGCGAGATTATGTGGATTTCGAACCTGTTGGAATAGCCCTTATATTGCAGGCAGCAATATTTACCCTCGATTGTGGCCACTTGCCAACCTTCCTTGACCATTCTGTTCATGTTCTCCACGAAGCCGTTTGCACGTGGATAATACAGTGATGATCTGTAATGTTTGACACCATGAGATTTCAGGAATGTTTCCATTTCCTGTGAACGCAACTGTACTCCATTGTGTGTAATTAGGCAGATCTTCCTTTGCAAACACGGAAGTAAAAAACCTCACCATACAGTCAGTTGTTACGGCCATTTTGAATAGTAGTCTACCAATAACATCACACAGCGCAAATGGCTTGGCTGTTACTCGTAAGCCCCCATAATATCAAAGATCACTTTTTGCCACGGGCCTTCCGGTATTGGAACTGGAGTGTGTGGAGCTGTGAAAGTTTTCTGTGATTTATCGCCTTGAGCAGAGATGCCACACATCCGAACAGTTCTCTCTACAGGCCACCAGTAATCCTGTTGTATGCGTCAAGGACATGCCCAATATGACCTTTATGTGCACCATCAATGATGCGACCTTGCAAGACCTTTTTCCTGACTGGAAAGTTCATCTTTAACATCATAGAATGCTTGGAGGTCAGATGGTAATGTTTTTCTAGAATGCCAGGACCGCTCAGGTAATTCCGAATATCTGAGAAAGAAGAATCAGTGGTAGACTCCTGTCGAAGCTTGTTGTCGAAGATTGCATCACCGATTACGGACTGAACATGAGCTACCAGTTCAAGAGGAGTGTCAACTGAAAGTGCCCCATTGTCAATGATTGGTGCTATGCAGAGGAAATCAGCTGTAGTATTCTGAATTCCTGCCACATACTCAGTATTGAAGTCAGACTTCAATAAGCGCATCCCCCCAACGTGCGATCCTAGTACTAGCACGTCCAGTGCCAAACGAAGAGAAGAGCACAGTTATTGGCTTGTGATCTGTTCCAGAGGTATGTTTCTCAGTGTTCTACAGTCCAAACAGCTGCCAGTGTCTCTTTCTCGATTACATAATAGTTTCTCTCAACAGGTGACAGAGTATGAGAAGCAAATGTAACAATTTTTTCTTGGAAACCTTTAACTTGTATCAGCACAGCCCCAGGCCATATTGTGAAGCATCAGTCGTCACAATGATTGGATATTTGAGATCAAATGAGGTAAGTGCTTTACTATTGGCAATGCCTTGGCAATGCAATGTCAGTGAAACATTTTCATACCATGGAGACCAAGTGAAGTTCATGTCCTGTCTCTGGAGTTCCCAAGAAATCCCTGAATCCCAAGAAAGATCTCAATGCAGTTAAGTCTTTGTGAACAGTCTTTGTGAAGTGGTGGATTGGGTGTCAGACCGGCAGGATTGGGTGTCAGACCGGCAGCACCGATTGTGTGACCAAGATATGTCACATGGTCAACGCCAAATGAACACTTGGCTCTCTGAATTCGCAAATTATGTATCAACACTCAGAGCAGAATCATGAGCTTTCTGGGTTGCCAAATGGACCAGAATATCATCTTGAAAGCAGCACACATCAGGGGCACCCTTAAAAATGATGTCCATGATCCGCTGGATCACTGCACTTGCTGACGCCAGTCTGAAAGGCATTCGGATGAACTTGTACATGTACATTCCCATTGGCCTTCTTTGCGACTACAACTCTGATGATTGGTTTTCTTTTTCAATAACGCCAGCAGTTTCAAGTCGATCCAGTTCTTGTGCTAAATTTGCTTGAAGGACCAATGGTACTTTGCTCACAGAGTGTTGTACCGGCTGGGCGTTAGCTGTAAGTTTATTTTGGTGCTGAAATCCTTGTGCACATCCAGGGTTATCATCGAAGAGCTAAGAGAAGGCGGCATCACGATCAGCAGTTTTCATGACATAGGACTATGCCTTGTCTGAATGAACCTCCATTTCCAGGTCATGGAATGAGTGTCGGTGTAAAATCAACTGGGAAAGGTGGTTACCATTCCTGTCATGAAGTTGGTAGTCACACAATCTGCACTCTTGATTTACTTGCAGTAAATGAACACAGTAGCCAATGAATGACAGTAATTATCGTGCATTCGGTAGGGCCTCCTCCTCTCTCTCTCTCTACAGGTGTCTACAGGAGTACACGTCTGGGGATATATCCAAAAAATTCTCCGCTAAATTTAAAACTGTGTTTGATAGTTCATACTATTTACATACAGATGTCATTCATTCATTTTTTCGAGCCCTCGAGCATCCACAACGAATGGACCTAACTGACACGAACCTTTTCCACTTCTATACGTAAACACACAATAAACGAATATGATTTCAATGTGGTTCGATTGACCCTTACAGATCGAGATTTCTCGAGCATCAAAACTTCACACGACACAGTTAAACTCCGCCAGACACGATAAAGTCTACAGTCGCTGATGTCCCGATCAATTTTTGACTTCATGTTGATCTCGACTGGATCAAACTCAGGAGACGATTCATTTTTAGAAACCTGGGAATGGAAAAAAAAAATAGCCCGGGGGCTAAGATATCTTACTGGACAATTTTGGTTTTAAGTATTCCAGGTGAGATTTACCAAACAAGGTCTTCTTGGTGGACTTCAATTTCACCATTAGATGTGCTGCATATGACTTTCTATATGTTCATAATGCAAACATAGTAATCCCATTAACAAGTATTTTGTCTGTAGAGGCCTATTCACATATATTTCAGATCACGCGAGACTTTGCGATTTAGCCTTCAATGTCATCTAAGGTCAAGTTCAAGGTCACCAATAGATGTGCCATATATACATATGACTTCTTATGAGCTAAAAATATAATCCTAACCTGTAGGTGCAAGCGTTTAAACCTCAGCGTCCAATTTACACATTTCACGTCAGGCATTTAACGCTCAAGCTCCTCCGAGGTCAAGTCTAACGTAGTTGTTCATACCACTCATACTATACCTCATGAGTATATGATATTTTTGTGGAATTTGGTGGTCGAATATTTCAACAAACTATTGGTATTCCCATGGGTACAAACTGTGCACCATTATTGGCAGACCTGTTTTTATACTCATATGTATCAGATTTTATCCAACATTTACAAAGAGGAGGTTCTAAGAAACTAACATGTAATTTTATTTTCACTTTCCGATACATAGATGATGTTTTGTCGCTAAATAATCCCAAGTTTGGTGATTATTTGGATGTCATATATCCTAAGGAACTTGAAATTAAGGATACTACAAAATCCGCTAATTTTTCCAACTATCTGGACCTGAGGTTGGAGATTGATAATGATTCTAACCTGTCAACTAGATTATATGACAAACGTGATGATTTCAATTTTTCCATAGTCAATTTCCCTTTTCTAAGCAGCAACATTCCTATGTCACCAGCATATGGTGTGTTTGTTTCTCAACTAATACGCTATTCCAGAGCTAGTTGCAAATATGAGGACTTTGTCTATCGAAGTGCCCAGCTAGTCTCTAAACTGCTACGACAAGGATATGTTTTTACCAAGACTTATAGCTGCGTTTAAGAAATTCTATGGACGTCATCATGATCTGGTTGATAAATACAGCAAATCCATGTCTGCCATGCAACTAGATCTATTTTCATGTTAATTTTGGGTAATTCATGACGGGTGCCACTAGTGGGGCAGGAAATGCTCACTCTTTCCGGAACACCTGATTTCACCTCCTAATGGCCATTTACGGGGGTTCATGAGTTTCCCTGTCATTTTTGTTTTCTCTCACTTCGTATGCCTGATATGACTTTCTGTCCCCGGACTATGAGATTGGATAATGGACCCTGTTTTGTTTGCTCGGAATACTTAATACTGGGGATTGATTCCACGTCTATTCCATATATACGCTCATATGCAATATGCTCATAATGCAAACATAAGCTCTATCTACAATCATTTCGTCTGTAGGACCAAAAGTTGGGCATTGTTTTACCCTAATATTGGCTATGTTGACCTGACAAAATCATGAAAAGGTCAAATTTGATGTTACCACACAATTCATCATATATATGAATTCATATTTGAAAGTGCTGATATCTGAGCTCTATCTTCAGGCATTCCATGAGGACAGTGGTGACAGCTCCCATTATGAAGGAAGAAAAGTGCCGAAAAATTTCTAAGTCCAAAATTTTTATCAAAGGGTAAAATTTTAATTTTTTTTGCCTAGGAATGGCCCAAAGCCCAAAATGAATAGTAATGCAATTTGGGGGTAAAACAAATTTACCCACCCGTCAAAAAATGAAAATGGCCGCCACGTGCAGACCGTCGATTCAAGGGCATAAATTAGAAAAAAAAGTTATCAGACAGATTCCGACAAAATGACCGCCATTTTGAAGAAGATGCGAAAATGAAAACACCCTTCCTGGAAATATTTCAAGGTATTTTTCTGCAAATTTTCAGAAAGATTTGACCGTAAACTTTGAAGATAAAAATGTGGACGGAACTACATTTAGGCGTTTGGGGCTTTTCCCTAGTAAATTTCCTATCCATATAAGCCCCCAAACATCAAAAATAGTCCAATAACCAGCATGTTGGTCTAAAACATGGTTAGGGGCTATTTCGCAGCCCCTAACTTTCGGATGTGGGCTCAAACAGACGGACGACGGACGCAAGGCCATGCCAATAGGTTTTCGGACGAAAGGTCCGGTAACCTTATAATGTTTTCTGGTGCGCATCATGACAAGGTAAGGATCACCATATTACAGCCAATACAACCAAACTTTAATGATGACAGTAGCAAACTTTACTTTCGGAACAAAAACGAAGCCCGACCAATTAGTTCATCCAAATACACACTGGCGTCATCATTGGTGATTTGATGTGATCATTGATTATGGAGAAAAATTCCCATGTTACCCAATTAATAAATGTGTATTGTTTTCTTGGTGATTTGGGTGAGTATTGATTTCGGAGAAAAGTCCCCACATTACAAAGATGGCAATAAAATCGTTGCGTCATTCCAACAGCTGCTTAAGGAGCTATTGAAGACTCAATTGAATATCCGATGATAATATTTATCAACCCCAAATGAACCTGTCAGCATCTTCATTACAAGAGAAAATTGCTTACAGATGTAAGTAATCTATTATATTCTACTTTTTTATATTCTTATCGACCATACATGTTTTGTTATTCCGGTGTCGAGTTGGAGATGTAGCAGCAGACATCTTATATTGAACATATTGGATAGCTATGTATTGATCTGCTATGTGTATTTGGGTTTCAATAATAACACGTTGATGTCTCAAAATATAACAATATTCATATCTTCAATAATGTTATCTTCATTATTCCACATATTACCTGCTTATGATTTTCAGTGAAAATCTCTAAGGGGCTCCGCTGATTGAGTGTTACCCGTCGTCAGGTAGCTCTGCAGATGTGAATGCTTGATTGGGATTTGTTTTTACTAGACTATTGTTTAATTTCAGGTATTACTTAGCTAGATCTATCATCAAAATCAGATGTGAATACTTGATTGGGATTTGTTTTTACTAGACTATTGTTTAATTTCAGGTATTACTTAGCTAGATCTATCATCAAAATCATGTCGTATTGGCTGATATAGTGTTGGTGACAGAGACGAGTGGAAAGAAGATAAGTCTGAATCATCTCGATTTGACGACTTGTGGTTTCGGTTTTGGAATTTTTTCCTTTGTGTTTCTCCCAAACAAGCGTTGATGTATAACGTAAAATCACAAGTTGGCACAATATAGTTAATTGATAATGAGTCCACTTAAAATTTCACATAAACAAGTTGTGTGCAGATGTGATGAGTTAATAGGTAATTTCCGCTTTGAGCGCTGAATTTAGGCGAGATGATACAGTATCTTCATTTGCTTCAAAGAGTTGAACTATCTATAATCAGTAATTTTCGAGTGACTCGCTGAGTGAAATATTGTTGTAATTTGGTGAGAGTATCGATTGTTGTGTAAAGTCATCACGTTACAAAAAAGATAATAAATCGATATGCAATTTCACTCGAGACCGAATGCTGAGAAGCTATTAAAAACTTAATCAAATTACTAACGAAAACATTTATCAAACCCCTAAACTAACCGTGTCAGCATTTCCAGAGAAAGTGCTTAATTTTAGATGAGGTTGACATCGTCTACAATAGGTTGCAGTTATTGAACATACATTCCCTCATTGTCTGTTATTCCGACATCAATGTGTAATGGAAGCCCAAAAGTGAAATTTCCGGGGGCGGGGGGTAATAGTGTATCATCTTGAAAAACTACCATGTTCGCACCAGTTGGGTCATTCTGGAATGGCATTGGGAGAAATATAGATTTTGTTCAACATACCAGACCAAAAAATACACATGCCTATACACCTAAGGTGTATCATATATGTATTGCTTTGTCAGACAGACGACTAATAGGCGGATCCAGGGGGGGGCGCACCTGGGAGCGAGGGAGAGGGAGAGAGAGAAAAAAAAAAAGAAAAGAGAGAAAAAATTAGGCCAAGGGCCAAAGATAGGTTACCGGACAATGTTTAATATTTTAGGTGTTAGCCAGGTCACTGGTTGAATTCAAGGTCAAGAGAATATTCAGCATATATAACATTAAGCATATATCATGTCCACAGTTGATTGCCAAGCTGTAAGTTCAATAATCAGAGAGATATTAGCAATTTTATGCCATAGCCTTGAAAATGAAGGGGCAAAGGTCAAATTCAAGGTCATCAAAATATTCAGTGTATATCATTTTCTATATCATGCATATCATGTCCACAATTGATTCCCAAGCCATACAGTCAATAGAGGAGCAAGATATGAGCCAGTTTGTCCTTGAACCTTGGAAATGAGGTCAGAGGTCAAATTCAAGGTCACGAGAATATTCAGCATATATCATTTCCTATATGTCCACAATTGATTCCTAAGCTGTAAAATCGATAATAAGTGAGATATTAGCCATTTTGTCCTGTGACCTTGAAAATGAGGTCAAAGGTCAAGTTCAAGGTCATGACAATAATCTGCATATATCATTTCCTATATGTTCATAATTGATTGCTAAGCTGTAAAGTCGATAACAAGCGAGATATTAGCCATTTTGTCCTGTGACCTTGAAAATGAGGTCGAAGGTCAAATTCAAGGGCTTCAGAATATTCAGCATATATCATTTCCTATATGTCCACAATTGATTCCTAAGCTGTAGAGTCGATAATAAGCGAGATATAAGCCATTTTGTGCTCTGACCTTGAAACTGAGGTCAGAGGTCAAATTCAAGGTCACGAGAATATTCAGAATATATCATTTCCTATATGTCCACAATTGATTCCTAAGCTGTAGAGTCGATAATAAGCGAGATATAAGCCATTTTGTGCTCTGACCTTGAAAGTGAGGTCAGAGGTCAAATTCAAGGTCACGAGAATATTCATTTCCTATAGGTCCACAATCATTTCCTAGTCTCTAATCTCATTATCAAGTGAGATATTAGGCATAATGTGTCCCATTATAAAGCATAGGAGAATTTAACATGGGAAAGTCCCATTTGAGCCGAGTTTGGGCCAAAATGGCCCACTTCAAACAATTCAAGCGCAACGAAATTTATAGACATCATAGGAGTACATATGAGGAGTGTTATTTATCAAAAAGAAAAAAAGTTACTGAACAGATTTTGAGAAAATGGCCGCCAAAGTCCAAAATCAGGCAATTTTCGTCGAAAACGGCCGCCATTTTGAAAAAAATGCGAAAATCAAAAAAATAAAAATACCTCCTTCTTGAATTATTTTTAAGTATTTTTGTGCAAAATTTCAGAAAAATTCGCCTGTAAACAAAAAAGATAAAAATGTGGACAACGACGACGGACGACGACGGACGAAGGACGACGGACGCAACGCCATGCCAATAGGTTATCGGACCATAGGTCCGGTAACCTAAAAATAGGCCCTTGATTTAATATAAATAATATAAATATGATATCTAAGGTAAAGAGCTGATATAAATAAAATGTATCTATCTAGATATACCTCTACTTTTTCATACCTGATTGCCCGCTAAAAAGCAATATATTTTTTCCGACAACTCAACCACTAAATTGGCTAGATCTGTCACTGTATGTAGTGTGACTGCGCTAAGCTTCCTCGTTTAGAGATCCATGTAGATGAAATCTAGATCTAAGCTCCATATAGTACCTATATGGCCTTTGCGTGGAGGTGAAATCAGAATATATGTAAGACGAGCTAACTACCATGTTTTTCCGTCTGTCGTCCGTCAGACAAAGTCTTTTCTTGACTCATTGAATTAGCTCATATACAAAAATGAGCTAAAACGTAGCCTACGAACTATCTCCGGACGACAGCTACTAGTAGTCCCGCTATGGTTACGTCGCCACCGTCACACCGTCTGCAGAGATTTCTCGTAATCACGCTGCTGGTGTTTTACAAATTTACACATATTGTTACGTGATTTCTTTGGGCGTTTCAGGAGTGTAATTCTCATAGCCCATTTATCATGAATTTTTATTCGGTCATTTCTTGCTTGCTTTTATGACCAAATATTTTTTTTAAGGTGTGATTGCACGTAACTTACCGGTGACTGCACTGAGGCACTTTTCCATTGACTTATAATGTGAAAGTGAAGGTAACAAAATCACCAAAACAGTACAATCCCCTGACCTAAAACTTGGCTAGCACACACACATATACTCAGGGATGATGAACCGAGACATGGTTTCATAAATGATATCACGAAAGCTGTGCAATTTGATGATTAGATAAATAATTTTATACGTTTCACCAAAACGAAGATTTGAGTGTTCTGTTTGACAAGCAATGGCTGTTGCATATATTCATTCCTTGTTGTCGTCAAAATAATGAGAATATCTAGGGCTATACTTTCTGTGAGATGAATACAATGAGCTGAACATTCATAATCCCAAACACCTCGGTGCACCCGAGTGCATATCACCTGTGAGTTTTACTGGCCTCACTAGCTATTTGCTGCACAGCATAATCCTTTCGCTCGCCCTGTTGTGAGTGTATTTTGTAGACTGAGGAATAGGTCGGAAAATGACATATGAAAACCATGAATTTAACATTGCTTAGTGAGAAACAGAGTCTCGGTTAGTAATCCTTGATGGCTAACAATCAGAAAGGCAAAGTTTCACGTTGATTGGAAGTGTGTAAATTCATGAATTTGTTACCTTTATATTTACATTATAAGTGAATGGACAGCTGGTCAATGCCAGGCTCATGACGATCACATGCAATCAATCCTTAATGAACAGTGGGTGTCTGGAGAATTACTATGGTTGTCGATAGAGTCTACAAGTATGCTATTTTTTAACATTTAGTGTCTCTCTCACGCCACCACTGACTTTTTTTTTTAATAAAAACGTACACCTACTAATATATATCATATAGCCTACCAGGATAATAGTTCCTATAAACCCAGGGCCTATACCTTTTAACATCAGTAACGTCATTCAACACCACCTGTTTTTGTATGTGCACAAAGACATACATGTTCACGTTAAAACTGTTGTTTATATATATGTATGTTCGTAAACAGCACGAAAATTGTTGCTTATCAACCAACTCGACTAACATTTGTAATAAAATTGTGTTTCTCTGCACCTCAATTCCTTATTCAACCATATATATTTCAATATTATTGCAATAATACTTCATCAGTATTAATAATTCATCCCAATGGAACCCTCGATAGAATACGAGTATATATTTGGTCATGCTGTGATTCAACGCCACCCACAACCTGGAACCAAGAATCCTGTACCCGTGTCCGATTAGTACACGAAATAGGCATCCAATAGTCCCAGAAATGTCTCCAGAAACCACCCGAAATGCTCTCAGAAAACACCAAAATGCTAAATTTTCTCGGGGGCTTACAGCGCCCCCCCCCCACTACCAGACCGCATTTACATTCTTTGCTCCCCCCCCCCCCCTAATCAAAATACCTGGATCCAGCTCTGGGCGACCTTCTCTCGGTGATTCCAATTCGATTTTCTGGTGAAGGCATCCTGTCATTCTCAATGCTCCATATCCTTGTGGAACGAAATTACAGCATATTCGCAAATGTTCGAACATAAACTACATCAACTCAAAGGTAACGCTAAATTGCTCACAAAACAAAGAAAACCAGCGGCTGGTACTGCTAATTGTTTGATTCATCCAACTACTAAACAATAGTGTATATTTCAATATTTTTTTCTGATGTCACCAGGCATAAGTGAAGTTGATTTGGAAATACTTTAAATTACTTCTTGAAATACTTCTTTTCCAAGAACCATTCTAAGGCCAGCACTTTCGAATATATAGAAACATTTAAGTTTCCTGATTCAGATGTGTAACCTATGGAAGCCAATAGGTGACATGTGCGGGGAAGAAAAATTGGTGTTTTTTTTCTATTAAAAACCTCGCACGTTCGAACGTAGAAAGTTTAAACCTACCACGTTCGTACGTGGAAGCATTTAGCGCTATCACGTTCGCACGTGGTAACTTTAAAACTTATCACCTTCGTACGTAGAAAGGTTTTAGGCTTCCACGTTCACATGTACAAAGTCCAAAGCTACCGCGTTCACACATGGAAACATTATATGCTTTCACGTCCGCTCGTAGAAACTTTAAAACTTATCACGTTCGAACGTAGAAAGTTTCAAAGCTACCACGTTCACAACTGGAAACATTACATGCTTTTACGTTCGCACGCAGAAATTTTAAAACCTTCCACGTTCGAATGTAGAAAGATGTAGGTTTCCACGTTCACACGTAGAAAGTTTCAAAGCTACCACGTTCACACGTGGAAACATTTATACCTTTCCACATTCGCACGTAGAGAGATTAAGGTTTCTACGTTCACACGTAGAAAGATTCAAAGCTACCACTTTCACACCTGAAAGCATTTGATGCTACCACACCCAAATCTTTGCACGTGTGAACGTGGTAGCTCCTGAAGTTTCCACGTACGAACGTGGAAGTGTTAAATGCTTCCACGTGTGAACGTGCATTCGCACATAGAAATGTCAATTCCTAATACATTCACATCTAGAAGCAAGTTACCATTACAGGTGAAAGTATTTAACGCTTCCATGTTGGCACAAGTGTTACCTGTTCAATAGAAGAGGTGTGCATGCTGTTGAAGATAGTGAGTGATGGTATTGGTTGTAATATTGAAAGTGATAAAATCATGAGTGCAATTTCATACTTCAAACGAATGATTCCGTAGTTTTCCTGGACATGTCCCATGAGGCTATGAATGTACATATGTTCTGACTCCACAGTAATGACCGAAACATGCCTGTTATTAGAACATTATACCATAGACCTAGAGATCTCTCTACGTCTATGATTATACCATGCATAACACTGCATGTACTGCATTACAATGTTGTTTAGTATTGATTAGAGTGAGACACAGGTGAAATGTAATCATAGGCATCTGTAAATCATGTTCGCTACGCTGCTACCTCTGGATGTTCTGAAAATTAATAGGCAATTGAAAAACAAAATTGAATTTTAAGCTGAAAAGTGTAAGAGACGAGATTGAATAATAGAAGCACAATTACTTTACAAAATTGTTTTGGAAACAGCCGGCGATGCTAGTTGAGGTGATCTTGATAATCGGTGGCTGCAGGAGTTGTATATATATGGGTCTCCTGCTCTGCTAAAATCATTCGCCGAGGAATCGGAGAACTCCTGTCACCATGGATTCCAGACTTATCTTCTGCTGTGTCGCTCTTGCGGTCGTCGCCCATGTGGGGGCCTACTACTATCCTCCTACACCAGCCCCTGACCGTAAGTGTGATTACTTTGCTGATATCCGACCAAGGTCCTGACAATTTCAAGATCCAAACTTTTTCTTGATGAGAGTGTGAATCAAGATCGTGATGACGATCATACGAATTTCGTTTAATGTACCAATGATTTCTATTTAACGTGGAAAGTCATATCTACTGCTTCGAGCCGGTAGTCCTCGTTCACTTCTACTTTATGGCTGGCAACGCCACGGCTATTTCCTCGGCAGAAGTTTACTATTTTCGCAAATAGTTTCATACGAAACTGTTCCCCTGCAATTGTTCGAAAGTAGTAAAATACATGCATCTAGTAGTAGTAGAAACATGCATCTCAGTTGCTTACAACTTGATGGGTATGTTATATATATAAGAGCGATGAAACCCAAAGTATTAAATTTCAGTCTTCTCTGATGCAAATAGCAACATCAACTCAGTAGCCTTTTGGTTTGTGATTAGGTACTATGTGCTTGTGATACATCTATTCTAAGAGGTTTGTTTCGGATTTCTAAATTATTTTTATAGGTTGTTGGGCAGTTCTATACTAATTCCGTCTGGTGTGCAGTAGAAACAACTACATTTCACACAGTGTCTCCACTGGTGACGCCAGTGTGTCTTTGGATAAACTATTTGGTCAGGCTTTGTATCTTTTCCAAAATATCGTAGTTTACATTTGTTACTGGCATCATCGAAATCTACTGGTATTTGTGGTAATAGATTGATACTTACAACACGGACACTCATTCCTTTATTTACGATAGAGCGCATATGAACAATTCTTCCACATCATGTAAATTTGTTTGGTATGTTCAAACGTCACTGCACAGTCATCAGGGCATATTTTTGAAGATATAGTGCTATATCATTGAATATATGCTTGCCAATTTAATGTGTAAAGAATTTCAGAAACATATTTTACTACTTAACAGTCAATGTCTGGTGCAGTATGGTTGACTGCATGTCACTCCCTGTGAATGTTGCATTCTACTTGGCCCAGTTGAGTAATTGGAGCAAATGGATGGACTTTTCTCACAGGGAGGCCATTGTATTCTTCATGTTTCTTTTTTTAATGAACTTAAGTTTGTTAGAATCCATTATCATGGTACAATGATAGTCTTTACTCATTCCTTGTCAAGCTTATTATGGTTGTGTATGACTAATAATTATAAGCTCCTATATAATCTCGCATTCATGAAAAAATTTCGTCATTAGTACATCACAGGCAAACTGATAACCTTTACCATTTGACCAATCATCCAATTTCGACTTAGTACTTATATATCTATACACTTTCTTGACTGCATTGTTATGGATGTCCAAAGTCCTAGTAGAAATTTGTTTACCATGTACCTCAGGAGTACAAAGGAAACAGCTGTATTTATTTTAGTCTTTATTTATACAGCCACAACTTTGTTGTCTTGGTGATAATAGCTGAATGCACACAAACTGAAAACATTTATATGTATATTAAAACACGTGTTGTTTTCTTTTCAAGTAACCAACGCACAAATTGATATATCAATGAAAACCAAAGGAAAATTCCAAAATAAAACACAATTACAAAGGACTGGTGCGATATGCAGCAAAATACAGTTGTTTCTACAGTAGGCCTACGCCTGACAGACTAGGTATGCAACCACTCAACAGCAAGTACCGGATTTTAGAAAATGAAAAAAATATATTTATATTGGGAAGAATCATGTGTCCATCGTGTTTAGGAAAATTCAATTGAATTCACATGCTTCGCATTTCAGTGTGCTTGATGAAATACAATACAAACCTAGGCGTATATATTTATGTTACGAAAGTCCAATTGGGAAGCAGCATTTTAAGTATATTAGTAATTGACAAATATCAAATTTATAACATCTTATTTTTTCATATTTGACATAATTTTATGTTAAGTTCTGTTTTGACAGACTGTTCAACCACGACTTCCTTTTAGTCCCATTTTGTGCTGTGAATAACGTCAATAGTAACGTCAAATGTTGGACGTTCTGATTCAGCCTGCTCCTGCAAAACTGTCCGGCCCAGTGAGAGACAAATTTGTGGTGGTCAAGCAGGCAGAGAAGAAGAGTGGTGTCTCTATGATTACTACTACTATTACTACTACTACGGCTACGAACCCACCGGCTGTTGCTGGGATGATTGTCACAGAGGAACATACTTTTGCTACCAACCAGATCCCTTGTTCGGAAGTGAGTCACGTATAAACATTCAATAAATAATATAGCGCTATGAAGGAACCCACACTTGAAAGCACAATCGTATGTTTGCTTTGCAGCTTACCCCGATTTTTCGGGCGAGGCAGCGGAGGACCCCGACTGTCTGTGGGGTATGATGAACTACAGCTCCCGAATTGACTGTCCAGGCGCCTGGAGTGGCATCAGTATGGAAGCTTGCAACTGTCTGGGATGCTGCTTCTGTGAGACTCCAGGATTTCCATTTTGCTGGGAGCTGGAGATGCCAGTGCCATAAACATCGGCTTTGGCGTCAACTGTGTCGTCAATATCGACTCCTGACCTGTGCTAAATTGTTTGTCGAATAAACAGATAGAATGCACAGGTGTTGAAAGCGTATGAATTTCAGACATGAATCATAGAAAGCTGATAGAACGTAATGGCTTCTATCACATGATGACACACATACCATGACACATTGAAGCTGATGTCTATGTAATCTGAGAGTGATAAGTATAATTCAAGGTGCTCGGATAGAGGAATATCCACCTCATGAAATCCTTACAAATACCGCAAGTGTACCGCAAACCGACAGCTTCATGAAATCAGGAGATATTACCTGAAGTAAACATCAAATGTTAGCCACATGTTCAGACCTGGTTGAATATTTTCGACTTTATATTCAATAATTAAGGAATAATGTACTCTTTGAAGTTATGTGGAATTCAGTTGGTTTAATGGTATGAACGGAGAAAGATATCAATTATGTAGACATTTATATCTAGTATGATACATACACTCGTCAGTATTTGACAGAAGCCTCTGTACTGAAAAAAACCCAGAGAAAGTGATACTATAACAAAATGAATATTGATTATCATTAAATTTTGTGGATGTGATGCCCATATTATTTGGCGGAAATTTATTGCGGAAGTATCAGTAACAAATATATTCATCAGAACAATTTATTATTCAATGTGATTCCTTCCTTTCCGTCAAATCCACCGAATAAAAGCCCCTGCCAAAAATTCGCAATAGCTTTTCTACAATACTTGGGCTGATACAGCAGGAAATCCAATGAAAGATTTGAATAATGACATCGCTTAGTAAACCAATATGTAAGGGTGCACAGTTTATCTTGTTTCTATTGTGCGCAGCCAAACTGTGAAATGTGGGACCATACATGTGTCGTTCAAAAATGGACGTGCAATTTTTAACATGCAAATTGCAATACTTAATACTGGGTATTGATTCCACGTCTATGCAAACAGGTAGGAAGGTGACAGCTCATCCCGCCACATGTTATTGTTTGATCCTAGTAATCAACGTGACCTTCTTTTATCCAGTGATTTCTAGTAGTAATGTTTCCATTCTAAGCTCACTTTTCCCTTGTTCTTCCCTCGTTCTTTCCCTTTTTTATCATATCTTTCACTTTCCACCCTCAAATTTCCAGGGTATGGGTGGGTGCATCAAACCCTGGCTCTACCACAGATGGAGTTACCACTCTTTATTCACAAACATACAAAATACCCTTTTCAGCCTATAGGCTACAAATTTAGGAGTTACCAGGAAATTAAGAAGACTAACTTCTGAATTCAACTCCCCAATACTGAACCTTTTCTCACACAAATGACACGAAATAATTTGTACAGTATAGGACAGTATAGGACTTTTAATATCATGTACGAATGAGTAGTAAACACAGCACTTTAGATCAGGGTTTTTCATGTGGTTGTATAACGTCACTTCTGGCTTCGGTGGTTATGTGACGTCATGATGGTTATACGTCATTCGTTAGAGGGCGTCATAACAGTCCTATACTCGCTTGGGGCGTCACAAGGAGCCCGATAAATGCTAGGCCATCATAACGTTTAACCTATACTCTCTAGGGATGTCAAAACGTGGTATAGGGGTCATAACGTTTACTGCTATTCTCAATAATAGGTCATTTGGTCACAAAATACCCATCTTTGTTTGATCAATCATAGGTCATAGGGTCATGTTGTACACATCATTGTTTAATCAAACATAGTGTCACACCGAAAGGCCATTTTCTAACCAATTTATTAACTATATGGACCACCTGTTATTCCAAAACCCCTTCACCCTGAATGTTCGGGTTCTACTCTGTGCAGGAAAAGAATTTGGGTGAAATCCCACTTGGAATACGATCAATTTTCCACGCGCCGACCAAAATGATATGGCTGTGTAAGAGAAGGCAAGCCTTCTTCAACATCATGAGGTCTATCGTGCGGCCTCGCATGCAGTTTATACAAGGAATATCTCTAAATCTGAATTACGCTAACTTCATCTTACAGGAAATAACATCATCATCCTGGACGACCTCATGTCCACGTTTTCCGAAGATCCGAGGATCACGAACTTGTTCACGGAAGGGAACCACCAAAGGAACCTGAGTGTCATCTGCTTGAATCAAAACCTCTACTACAGCAAGGACCTGACTCAGAGGAGAAACTGCCACTTGACTCTGTTCAGAAACCTTATTGACCAGCAACAGGTCATGACCCTGGCTAAGCAAATGTATCCCGCCTGCCCGCAAAACTTTCTTCGAGAATTCGACAGAGCAACTGTCAAGCCCTTCGGACATCTCATTGTGGACCTGAAACCAACAACGCAGGAAGATAAACGCCTGAGACTGAACCCGCTTACCGCTCAGACGCTTGACAGTGTAATATCTCCAGCATTCAATCAGCCGCCTTTCATCATTGACATCGAGCTATCAACATCATTAAAAACCGTGAAACTTGAAGATTTGTGTTGGGATAGCGGACCATTGACACCGCAAGCAAACACACACAGTAATACATGTAAGTTGATCTTCAGTCGGACAACTCAATCTCGATCTATAGAATCGATGAACGATATTCAATATATGCATTGCAAAAATCGAGTTTCTTCTGTCAGAATTACATATCTTCAACAATAAACAATAAATATAAGTATGGATAAATTAAGTCATCAAAATTTGTAATTATTACGTCTGCATCGATTTCACGACAATCAATTTCAACTTTATAAATTACAATAGTTTGTTATTCTACTCCGAATAAAACTATAACGCACTACGTGACCGGATCTTCACAAAATTTGAAGGTCACGCTAGAGGTCGTGTTCTAAACAGGATCGTCCAAATCTGACAAGGGGCAAAAAACAAACGCTTAAGGGAAGGGAAACCAAAATCAAAAGTTCCAAGTTTAGTCTTGTCTCTCTGTATAGATATCACTCCGAAGACAGCAAGGCACCAATCAATTTGTTCGTCAAAGAGTTCTGTCCAACTTCGCAAAATACACGGTTTTCGCTGTCTTTGTGAAGAATGAAAATTATGTCCTCGATATCGGGCCTATTTTGGAGTTGGGAAGGGTGTGAGAGCGGTTGGGTTAACCCGTGTAGAAAGAGTTTGTTTTCCATGTTTCCTTTTGAAAAACAAAAGCCTGGAGCAACCACGGTGGAGCGCTATCCTTGTTTCAACGTTCTCTCGTTGATTGCGAGTTTTGTTTCTCCAAGGGCGGGTTTTTGTTTCACCTATAGAACTCTCAACGTGCGCAGGGAAAATAGGCCTACTCTCGAAGCTGTCGGATAGAGATTAGAAAAATGTTTGTGTTAGTTTGTCATACACCTTGAAGTAAGACTAAGGTATACTATATACCATATTCTACGTCTTCCACTTTCATCTCCAGGCAATTATATATGTATATATATTCAAACTATTTTACCTTATCATCTCTTTCAGTGAATAACATTTGGTATCCTAGTCCTAGAAGTAGTGCATGGGGATGAGATTTCGAGACAAATCTGTAGCTAGCATATTATAGATAATAGCCGTTCCATCATGACATTGTCCATCGTACACGAAATCTCTTCAGCAATTTTTCTTTTACGGGGGGTGGGGTCGGGGGGTCGGGGTGGGGGGTGCGGGATGTTGGAGTTGAACAAAAGTAGACGGAGAGAGAGCCATGACATCTTGGACAACTGTTGGACAAGATGTGTTTTAATGGATTGACGATGGGACTGCCCGCCTGGGATATAGCGACGTGGAGAAGCAAGAAACTGAGTGTGAAGCCTCCAGAGGGGAGGACTAGGTGATGAATTGATGGATCGTTTTGCCCCAACTACTACTGGACAGCGGACCATCCATCATCTCCGAGTTGTCTGCAACTTTCGAGCGAGAGATTTGGTCGTAGATGACATGGGATTTCCTTTATTTAAGGCTCTATTTAGCACGCCGGTGGACGGCCTATCACAGCTCCCATTTAATCATCAAATGAAATAAAGGATCATATCTGTCTGTCGCGCGTTTGAATCGTGGCTCGCACGGCATTGGATATTAGGGGAATATATGGGGAATGGATGGACACTCGAAATAGTGAATGGAGGGGTTGGGGGTGCATGGTCGGGCTGTGGTTTTGAAGGAATGGAAAATTAAAGACAATTGAAAGCTGAAGAGATTACAGTGTAAAGTAAGATAAATTGCTGCTGAGAAAGAGAAATGTGTTCCCATTAACATGTACGTTTATGGGAAATAAAAAGTAAACATTTCGTGTGACCTCACCATCGATTTCATGTTACTAAAATTGGTGCCTTTCGCCACCCCTTCACCCCCCCCCCACACACACACAAAAACCTGATATAGATGAACATGTGTAATAACAAATTCAATTTATTTAGTACCTTTATAACAACACAATCGGCCATGCTGACATCATTGGAGTTGTTTAATTAGTTGTTTTATTATTTCCTGGAAATCGTAACCACGTGTTCAAAAAAAAAATTTTAACGACTTTATATGCCAATGTACTTATTTGTGTATATTTACGTAGCTTATTTCATAATGGTATGAGTCCATCATCAGATATATTTGCTTAACCGATTTTACTTAGTACTCAAGCATCGACAGGTTATTGAACTACGTTTATATTGTGAAAGCGTTAACTCAAATAAAAAATTAAATATAGGTCAAAATGTATACATGTAGGTGTAAACACTACAATGTGTAAATATTTGCAAGCACCTCGAGTGGTTGACTATATTATATGTAATTCACACATTTTCTATTCACATGGATATATTTGAGCAGAGTTGTTGAATTGTAATTCTAAATACATTTGGTAAATCCAGTATGCGATAAAATAGGACGGCGTAATTACGATATATCTATGCTTTATTAGAAATACTCATAACACCCACGTATAATTTGTTCATGAAACTATCGTTGTTACCAGCAAACATGTTATTCCCATTCCAATCCCCCAAACTTTTCAAAATGAGAACATTGTTAATATTACAGTATTTCCATTGAGTTGGAACATTGACTTTTCATTCGATATTTGAACTGTCGAGTCTTGAACCCAGATTTAAAATCACAATATCACACTAGTCAAAGTGATTCATAATGATGACGACATAGCAGTGATCTTTCCCCCAAAAAGCAGCGGTCATTATTAGAACTTCCAAACGAGGTAACACCTGAGCGGGTTTTTATTGCGTTTTCAGAGTGTATTGTTTTTGTACGCCTGTGCTCGGTGGATTCAAAGTGAGTGTGACCTCGTTATACGTGGCTTCACCATTAACACCCCTCGTTTGATGAGCACGCAGGATAAAATGACCTTTGTGCGCGTCTTTTTGCTTGCGAAATGACTTTGTCGCCCTGGAGAGGCGGGTATTCCCCCCTACACTTCACTCACCCCAAATTTCGCCTGTCTATGGGGTGTCCCAAACGTGTGGAACAACGGTAATGATCTGCACAATAAAATAGAGGTGAAACCTTTTATTAGCGAACGCCCAGAACTGTCAACTTTATATGAAGATGGACGTCCGAGGTAGACACTGGGCGAGGTTGTAGTTAGTCGGGGTAGAAAACAGCAGGAATATTGGCTTAACTTGGCTTTCCTGTGGCTTTGGCGAGCGGTAGGAGCGCACTTCTCCCACAGGAGTGCCACTGGGATTCACATTCAGATTGACTTAGCTGGGCGGGGAGAAAGTAACGAAATATGAGGTAAATATTCCGCTGGCTGTCAGACAAGAATTACACGCGTATTAGACTTGTAAAGCATGGTGCCGCTCTGGGCTTGGACAAGGTATTATAATGTTTGGACGGCTGCTATGCCGGTTTCCGTTCGTCAAATTAGGGGGAAAATTGCAGACGACACGTCCGCGTTGCATGCTGGGATTTAGGCGGGAATATGACGACGGAGAAACCGCGGGAATCAGAAATGTCAGGAAAAATGACATTGATCAAAATAATCAAAGGTAGACGTGCCCCTTGCACTGTTTCTTTTCTTTCCTATCTTTGTTTTCATCATCAGTTTTCCCCGACTCTTATGCGACCGTAAATAACATTTAACGTCGACAGAATGGGAAGATTTGCTTTACATTGTGGAATATTTTCTGTCGGTTTTTATCTCTTTGATATCTGGCCGATGATACTCTCTTCATATTTTAATTCACCTTTTTACTGAAAACTAAAAAGCCATACACTTATTATGAAATAAACACACATTTGCCCGACTTTCGAATTAGACCCTATTTATACACATGTCTGGGTAATGGCATTTTACAATATAGTTGCACTCAGATAATCCGTGTATGCTTACTCCTGCCTCTATTGAGAAACGCTTCTTACGCTGATGACTGTTGAGAATATAACTGTATGACGTAATTGTAATCGTCTAATGAGACTTTTCCAGGATGAAAAACCTTAATTTCCTGTTGTAAAATTTGGATCTCACTTACATATTCAGTGATTTACCGATCTAACACAACAAGATATGCTGGTCTTATGAAATCCAGTATTCATTTGCTTCTTTCAATGGTGAAACTACAATGGATCCGGATATTGTTGTTTGCAGCATATAGTTGGGCAACCAACGACTTTGCATATTCGGCTTATTTATACTTTTTATAAATATGTATATTTGTGTATAATTTTTTCTACATCATTTATGGACATTCGGATTTCCAAAGATGGATACGTCAAAATGTTAGGATGGTTGAGATTACAACAGTAAACAAGTTATATTTCGCAAAATTGATCGTATTAGGCAGAGAAAAAGTCTGACACATATTCCTTACACGTATCTTCAAGAAATTGTGTTATCTTGAGTAAATTGTGTTATCTTGAGCAAGCTGAGTAACTATAAAATATTATCATTGACTGTGTTATAATTGCCACCGAATGAAGTCTACAATGTTTCAGACTTCATGAATATTCAAGTGTTTCGTACCATAATAATGTCATTGTCCTGAAAGAGAACAGTACTGCTATTCCCAAACAGTCATGAGAATGGTCAATAACAGGGTTATTGAACTGGAAGCGGTCAATCCCCTGAATACCTATACCTAATATCGACAGATAAGTGATGACCCTTGCATTATTATTAAATATTTACATACACGATTACTGTCTTGTTTATTTTCAAAGGCGTTCTTTCAAGTTATAGCCGTTGAGCTGTCAGCATTGAAATGTTCTTCTATCATCGGAGTTGTATACATGTATAGGGAATATCCATAATACAAATGCCATACATGTTGTCAATATCCTATATGAGTGAGAGAATACTGAGGAAATTTTGGGGGAGAAAACCGGACAGTTTTGTCAATAACGTGATAAAAGACACGTCCGCAAAAATTTCCAAGAAATGAAAATTTCTAGGCGAGAAAAGATCAATGTCAAAGGCAAATATAACCATCAATATATGTGAAAATATCGAATTCAAGATGATTAGGGTAAATCGTCATTACACTACGTGTGTATTAATAAATGAACAATTTCTATTGACCATTGGCCAATCACCTTCAAACTTCTGAAAAACAAGTATTATGTATGAATCTACTGAATGCTAGTAGATTTGTAAAGTTTTTTTTGTATATTGTTTGGCATTCACGTGGTCTAGGGAAAATATCCACACGGTTTAAACGTGCCAATGTCATTTGCCAAATGCAATAAGTATCAACAGAACCTTAAATTATTCAAAGGAAAATATTGTCTAAATCAAGTGGTCATTATACCTGTAGACAGGATTTTGCTACCCACTAAGCTAACCCGAGATAAACTCTGCTATCCGCATTGTTAATGGTTGGAATATTGTTCGCAAATAAATACGGGAATTGAGTCTTTATTTGCATATATATTTGCGCGGATGTCTGTCTTGAATTATTCAAAACTGCGTGTGTCATATTCATATTTTACCAGAGACAAGCAAAGACTTCTGGGATGGATGAACTGTCCAGAATATTTCAATGTTATCTTTTGAGATATTGTTTACATTATATAACCCCAATACCATTTTATATCCGTACAAATATTTCTGAAAGAGGCCAAAAGGACAATCACAGTTATATTTCCACGTTTCTAGTTCGAAATCCGTTGAATGTAACATTTGTATAACATGTGCATGTATTGATAATGTTTGATATGCTCTAGACAAAACCAATTTAAATTTATTCATCTGCAGGCCACTCTCTTCGTATGTGTTTCTACCAACAAACTCCCAATATGGAGGGGTGTTTTTTTTTTAAAAACTGTGCCTTAAGATACCTTTGCCTCAATAACGATAGCAAAAAAGAGATATATTATTTTGTCCTCAATTTTAAGTTCTTTCATCCTACTTCCCCAACGTCATATCCTACCTTATTCAAGCGTATATACCTGTCATAAAACAATACATTCACCGTTTTAGCTGTATCATCAAGCGTCTTTATTCGGATTTTTGTGTCAGACCAGCTTTCTTGAATATAAGGCACCCATTTTGGACGGGCTTCGTCATGACGTAGTAACATGTTATTTGCCAGACGGCAGCAGCTGACGGTTTGCTCATTGATTCCAGACGTTTATTCTTTCGCACAGGCCACATGATAGGTTTGATGATAGTTGTCAATTTTCATTGTTGCAGTGGATTCAATAAGTCTCCACAATTTTATTGAACTAACGAGAAGTCAACTATCATAAATGATAGATGATTTTCATCAATTTATCATCAAATAATAAGAAATGTATCGGTTGTATTAATAGTGATTTTTTGGCGTTATGATTGGCAATACACTTTATGCTGTGTCATATTCACAACATTTTCGTAATCGGTAGCTATAGATGAACGTTCACGATCTTAAAATAGGGCTTGCCCTGCTGGTTAATACTTATTTTTTTTAATAAATATGATTTAAACTAAACTTCACGATCCAGCTAGACACAGTAGCTCGTCTTGTTTCTGCACTATTTCGAATTATTCAACTGCCATTTTTGGACTTCGGTGGCCATTTTCTCAAGAACAGTAGGACAACTTTTGAGATTAATATTTCAAAATGAGTTTCGTTGCCCTTGAATCGCCGGTCTGCATATGGCGGCCGTTTGATTTCTCGACAGGTCGGCAATTATTTCTTTGT
Source organism: Terebella lapidaria (assembly GCA_949152475.1). Lineage (NCBI taxonomy): Eukaryota > Metazoa > Annelida > Polychaeta > Terebellida > Terebellidae > Terebella > Terebella lapidaria. The sequence goes on along the minus strand of OX424564.1, from coordinate 31,895,998 downwards.
CTCAAATCAAGTCACTATTCGTTTTTAACCGTTTCTAAAATTCTTTCGATAGTGGAATAATTTCTGGACATCATTATGGGAGCTGTATAGAGTAAACTCCCAGAACACTTCAAAATAGAGCTTAAATATTGGCACATTCAAATGGACAGTCAGATATAGTGATTCAACTGGTGACCTTGAATTTGACCCCCAGTGACTTTGAAAGTTTAACACAGCAATTTTGGTGGGAAAAAAACAAGTTGTGAAAGAACACTATATCTACATTCCTCTGGTAATCTTTCTTAGCCTTTGGGGCTAATTTTTTGTTGTTATTTTACTATTATTTTTTCTCCAGCTGATGTACAAATGCTAAACAAACATGGTCACAGTTAGCACCATGGTGAGGTACTATGAGAATCAATGTGTCTGTCAAAATACATTATGACATTATTTTAGTGTGCATTATGACAACATCCATCGGCGAAATCATAACGCCTAGGCACAGTTTCTGCATTACCCTGTTATTATATTATGCAATTTGATAACAGCACATCAAGAAAATTAACAATTCAAAATTTTTCAAATCAATTTATTGGTGAATTCGTATAAAGTACAAACATAAAAAGAACACACATGTTAGGGTGTTGCATACATCATGTACAACGTCTAGTGATATGTAGAACTGTGATTGAAGAAATAAAACAAAAAAAACCAAGGACCATATGTCTCGGACTTGCCGGACATCCAACGTCATCTTGACCCAGAAATTTTTGCTGAAGATGTATATGCTCATTGAGACAATTCTCGTATGCAATACATTATAATCCAGTATATGCAATATATGTGCTAATACAAATCATAAATCAAACCTTGGAATTCATAATACGTGATACTAAATAACCCAGAACTACACACGAGAATATATTATAATATCATGATGACGTCCACCTAAACGTCTATAACGTGACAACCAATATTCAGATCGTTCTGAAAATTTGCCATGTGTAAATTTCGGAACATGATAGCCAAGCATCACATATACAATTAACAATTCATTTTAGCAGTTGTGATACAAAATAAGCCCACATTTTAATCAATAATCACTATTGACATTATATTGACGTCAAATGACGTCGGATTACAAAAATTGTCACATATTCGAAAAGGACCCATGAAGACTCAAGATTCTCAAATGAGCTACTGCTTGATATATTCGGAAAAAGTCATGGCCAAGGTCATTTGGCCAAGGTCAAATGATATAGGTCACAGGTTTCAAGTGTAAATATGAAAGTTGTTAGGCCATCCAAGGGTAATATTCTGGTTTGCCTGCATGTTTGAATCTTCAATAATTCTGGAGATAAAGTCGCCTAATTGATTTTGACTCAAATATCAATATTGACCTTGACCTATGACCTTGGAATTTCGTGATTCGACAGAACTTGCATGTTCTTAGAATTCCAATACCATTTTTGTGCACATATTTCACGCTCATATGCATATTGATATCTTGGAATGTACATTTTCGCTTACATTGGGACTGTTATTCTAGCCATGAGAACGTCTATTACTTGATAACAAATAAACCGATTGGGCTGAAAATTAGCAAATGGCTCGAGGAATTATGGATATATGATATTCCCGTAAAATATCTGCAATATATAACATAACTCTGCACATCTGACATGCAAAAGCCTAAATTTCACTACAAATATCACGTTTGACGTCTTGGCAGAATTATCTGTTGCTTTGGGTGTTTTTTGAAATTCTGTGTTTGTTGGTGTTTTGTTTACTTGTGAACACCTCAAACTTGCACATTGATTTTGTCCATATAACTTTGCATATAAGCATGGGATATGACCTGCACGGATCTTTGTATGAATAAGACCATTTGCAACAGGTCCGTCAACAGGTCAATGCTCATAACTTCGCATATAAGCATGGGATAAGACCTGCACGGGTCTTTGTATGAATAAGATCATTTGCAACAAGCTCCGTCAACAGGTCAATGCTGGTCTTTGATTATTTCATAAAGAGAAAATTATGATAGATTTTCATCATGTTTGTATCAGGTTACATGAATGATATGTATCTATATTCTTCAACAAGGGAATCTGGTGCCAATGACCTATTCTATTCGTGGAAGCAGTTGTCTTGCAACATCAAACTAACAAGTGGAGATGAGGAATTACAAAAGTAAGGCCAAAAAATGGAAAAGTTTTTAGTTCTTGTGTCATTAGGGTCCTGGAAAAGAGATGCGGTGACGCGACTTTTTTTCTTTTACCCCCTAAAATTGGCTCATTATGACTCACCCAATCCAATATGGCCTATTTGGCCAACCATTTACCTCTAAAATTTGCTGCTGATGACTGACCCATTTGGTCAACGATACACCAAATTTTGCAATGTAAAAAGACAGTACAGTAATACTTTTTTGGCCTAAGCAGCTACTGTCATAGTTGTGAACAACTACTACTTATTATTGATCCGCTAGTTGAGTGGATGGATGAATGAATGAATGAGTTATTGAGTGCTATAAGAAAAGTTGAGTCGACGAAATATTTAATATTGGGCTCAACAAGAAATATATTCTGTCCTGTAGAGATTTTATGGCTGTAGTAATATCAATATTACTGAATAAGTTAACATTATTTTTTATTACATAAGTCTACTGTTCAGCAAAACAAAAATAGGTTAGGCAAATTCATACGGAATAAATTATGAAGTTAAGTGCATTGTTGTCCGAAACAAAAATAGTTATTGTGAGAAACATTTCTTATCCAACTAAATAAGATCAGTGCTAAGTTATTGACGTTCTCTGCGAAGAGTACTACCACATACAAACATTCATTATGGTGAAACGATAATATCCGAAGTAAAAATAGATTTCAGTCATAAATATTTAGGAACAATATTGATTATTATTTGTACAAAGACCTTTATAAAAAAAATCGACTTGCGATCAATTTCACATCCATTATTGTGCATTGCCATTGTCCACAATGAAGAATATATATCTCAATGTAACTCATTAGTAAAGGTGTTGCTGAAACCGTTTGACATCATTACATCACGTTAACGGTACTCAAATATCTGGAAAGCAACGAGAAACAATATTTTGTACAGAAAACGAATTATTAACGACTAGTTTGGGTGAAGCTGGATTGATGGGTTAAGCAAGCACGTGAATCGTTTGTTTTGAGGGATACTACACTATACTATCTTGCTAGTATACTAAATGACACATATATGATAATATTATTATTGACAGTATACACGTGCCAATATAGTTTACCTGAATCACAATGGGATGGACGTGAGTAGTGACTGAAAGGTCGTGCGCAGTTGTGAGGGGGAGAAATCACTGAGGGCCACACCAGAGCATGCATCAGAGCTGCGACTGCGCATGAGAAGGCACGGGTTGGTCTTGGGTGCAAAAGCAGGGACTTGCAGCAGTCGTTTGTGGCGTCTATGCAGCAGCGCTTGCAGTCCCCCAGGCCCCGCTGTGATACATCAAATATGTGCGACCCAGCGATACAGCCATCCTTGTATGACGTGAATTTATTGCCTTTAGTATATGGAATATTGACATATGTTTTAATACTTTATGTACAGCCACACCAAGTGACTACGAAAATTTAGCTCAAGGACTTAGATAGGTTACCGGACAATTTTGATTTGAGCATATTTGGTGAGAAATGTTCTTGTGATCTATCAGTCAAGGTCCACTATGATGACCAGTTGATGGCCACTCAAAGTCATCTGGGCCCTACTCCATGCTTAGCAAAAGATCCACGATATAAGTATATGACTTCCTATTATGACCTTCAGAATTACCACTCAAGGTCACATGAGGTCAACTAAGACCGCTAAAAGATCCACCATATATGATTTCCTACAAGTTCATAATGCAAACCTAAGCTCTATCTACAGTCGTTTTGTATGCATAGTTCAATTTACAGAATTTAAGTCAGATGTGACCTTCGCATTTACAACTGAAGTTCATCTGAGGTCAAATTCAAGACTATCAAAAGATGCGAAATGTGTGACTTCCGACATGTACATAATACAAATCTAAGCTCTATGTTATGTCTATTCTAAACGCATGGAAATGTAGGCACACAAATTCAATTCACCACCATCTTTATTCCATCTCCCATTCTCTACTTCCCGCCTCAGACCGTTACCTGTACGTCTTAATTTCAACACCGCATACAACCGTATACAAGATACAACATCTCCTTTTCTGTATTAGTAATACATGAAATCAACATGCCCAATGATTATTACATTTGTCAATGCACATAGTCCTTGAGCCACGCTGGCGGGTTACGGTCTCTTGGAACTCTGCACACGTCTTAGCGCCTGTCAGCACCATCAACTTGATCTGGTTGTTCTGGTGCATGGTCGATTGTAGCTCGATGTAACGGTGCATCTGTAGCGGGTGCTGCGTGCAGTGGAGTGTCAGATACTGGCTCATACTCATACTCTTGGTTTTGACACAAACCATTTGCGTCTATCCTCCATATCCGCACGATCCCCATGGAACCGCACATATTTTTTGTTTGCTTGAATAATGCGGGGTTCCTTTGGGTCGATGGAATGGCAACTTAATATAAACATAGAGGCCTTGTTGAAAGGAATGGCGTTTGGCACCTCTGTGTCGATCCGTATGCAATTTTGACGGTTTTACTTCTCTCCACATTTGTTTTCACAGCCTCATGTGATGCGAGATGATGTGGATTTCGAACCTGTTGGAATAGCCCTGCAATTGCAGGCAGCCAAGATTTACTCTCGATTGTGGCCACTCACATACCTTCCTTGACCATTCTGTTCATGTGCTCCACGAGGCCGTTTGCACGTGGATGATCGAGTGATGATTTGTGATGTTTGATACCATTAGATTTCAGGAATGTTTCCATTTCCTGTGAACGCAGCTGTACTCCATTGTCTGTAATTAGTTCAATAGGCAGACCTGCCATGCTGACTAGTAGTCTACCAATAACATCGCATAGCGCAAATGGCTTGGCTGTTACTCGTAAGCCCCCATATTATCAAAGGTGATTTTTTGCCATGGGCCTTCCGGTATTGGAACTGGAGTGTGTGGAGCTGTGATCACCGATTACGGTCTGTACATGAGCTACCAGTTCAAGAGGAGTGTCATTTGAAACTGCCACATTGTCAATGAGTAGTGTTCTGAAGAAGATATCTGCTGTAGTATTCTGAGTTCCTGCCACATACTCAGAAGTCATACTTCAATAAGCGCATCCCTCTACGTGCGATCCTAGCACTAGCACGTCCAGTGCCAGACGGAGAGAAGAGCACAGTTAGTGGCTTGAGATCTGTTCCAGATGTATGTTTCCCAGTGTTCTACAGCCCAAACAGCTGCCAGTGTTTCTTTCCCGATTACAGAATAGTTTCTCTCCTCAGGTGTCAGAGTACGAGAAGCAAATGTAACAACTTTTTCTTGGAAACCTTTAACTTGTATCAGCACAGCCCCAGGCCATATTGTGAAGCATCAGTCGTCACAATGATTGGATATTTGAGATCAAATGAGGTAAGTGCTTTACTATTGGCAATGCCTTGGCAATGCAATGTCAGTGAAACATTTTCATACCATGGAGACCAAGTGAAGTTCAGGTCCTGTCTCTGGAGTTCCCAAGAAATCCCTGAATCCCAAGAAAGATCTCAATGCAGTAAAGTCTTTGTGAACAGTCTTTGTGAAGTGGTGGATTGGGTGTCAGACCGGCGGGATTGGGTGTCAGACCGGCAGCACCGATTGTGTGACCAAGATATGTCACATGGTCAACGCCAAATGAACACCTTGCTCTCTGAATTCGCAAATTATGTACCAACACTCAGAGCAGAATCATGAGCTTTCTGGGTTGCCAAATGGACCAGAATATCATCTTGAAAGCAGCACACATCAGGGGCACCCTTAAAAAGGATGTCCATGATCCCCTGGATCACTGCACTTGCTGACGCCAGTCTGAAAGGCATTCGGATGAACTTGTACATGTACATTCCCATTGGCCTTCTTTGCGACTACAACTCTGATGATTGGTTTTTTTTTTCAATAACGCCAGCAGTTTCAAGTCGATCCAGTTCTTGTGCTAAATTTGCTTGAAGGACCAATGGTACTCTGCTCACAGAGTGTTGTACCGGCTGGGCGTTAGCTGTAAGTTCATTTTGGTGCTGAAATCCTTGTGCACATCCAGGGTTATCATCGAAGAGCTAAGAGAAGGCGGCATCACGATCAGCAGTTTTCATGACATGGGACTATGCCTTGTCTGAATGAACCTCCATTTCCAGGTCATGGAATGAGTGTCAGTGTAAAATCAACTGGGAAAGGTGGTTACCATTCCTGTCATGAAGTTGGTAGTCACACAATCTGCACTCTTGATTTACTTGCAGTAAATGAACACAGTAGCCAATGAATGACAGTAATTACCGTGCATTCGGTAGGGCCTCCTCTCTCTCTCTCTACAGGTGTCTACAGGAGTACACGTCTGGGGATATATCCAAAAAATTCTCCGCTAAATTTAAAACTGTGTTTGATAGTTCATACTATTTACATACAGATGTCATTCATTCATTTTGTCAAGCCCTCGAGCATCCACAACGAATGGACATAACTGACACGAACCTTTTCCACTTCTATACGTAAACACACAATAAACGAAAATGATTTCAATGTGGTTCGATTGACCCTTACAGATCGAGATTTCTCGAGCATCAAAACTTCACACGACACAGTTAAACTCCGCCAGACACGATAAAGTCTACAGTCGCTGATGTCCCGATCAATTTTTGACTTCATGTTGATCTCGACTGGATCAAACTCAGGAGACGATTCATTTTTAGAAACCTGGGAATGAAAAAAAAAAAAATAGCCCGGGGGCTAAGATAGCTTACCGGACAATTTTGGTTTTAAGTATTCCAGGTGAGATTTACCAAACAAGGTCTTCTTGGTGGACTTCAATTTCACCATTAGATGTGCTGCATATGACTTTCTATATGTTCATAATGCAAACATAGTAATCCCATTAACAAGTATTTTGTCTGTAGAGGCCTATTCACATATATTTCAGGCCACGCGAGATTTTGCGATTTAGCCTTCAATGTCATCTAAGGTCAAGTTCAAGGTCACCAATAGATGTGCCATATATACATATGACTTCTTATGAGATAATAATATAATCCTAACCTGTAGGTGCAAGCGTTTGAACCTCAGCGTCCAGTTTACACATTTCACGTCAGGCATTTAACGCTCAAGCTCCTCCGAGGTCAAGTCTAACGTAGTTGTTCATACCACTCATACTATACCTCATGAGTATATGATATTTTTGTGGAATTTGGTGGTCGAATATTTCAACAAACTATTGGTATTCCCATGGGTACAAACTGTGCACCATTATTGGCAGACCTGTTTTTATACTCATATGTATCAGATTTTATCCAACATTTACAAAGAGGAGGTTCTAAGAAACTAACATGTAATTTTAATTTCACTTTCCGATACATAGATGATGTTTTGTCGCTAAATAATCCCAAGTTTGGTGATTATTTGGATGTCATATATCCTAAGGAACTTGAAATTAAGGATACTACAGAATCCGCTAATTTTTCCAACTATCTGGACCTGAGGTTGGAGATTGATAATGATTCTAACCTGTCAACTAGATTATATGACAAACGTGATGATTTCAATTTTTCCATAGTCAATTTCCCTTTTCTAAGCAGCAACATTCCTATGTCACCAGCATATGGTGTGTTTGTTTCTCAACTTATACGCTATTCCAGAGCTAGTTGCAAATATGAGGACTTTGTCTATCGAAGTGCCCAGCTAGTCTCTAAACTGCTACGACAAGGATATGTTTTACCAAGACTTATAGCTGTGTTTAAGAAATTCTATGGACGTCATCATGATCTGGTTGATAAATACAGCAAATCCATGTCTGCCATGCAACTAGATCTATTTTCATGTTAATTTTGGGTAATTCATGACGGGTGCCACTAGTGGGGCAGGAAATGCTCACTCTTTCCGGAACACCTGATTTCACCTCCTAATGGCCATTTACGGGGGTTCATGAGTTTCCCTGTCATTTTTGTTTTCTCTCACTTCGTATGCCTGATATGACTTTCTGTCCCCGGACTATGAGATTGGATAATGGACCCTGTTTTGTTTGCTCGGAATACTTAATACTGGGTATTGATTCCACGTCTATTCCATATATACGCTCATATGCTATATGCTCATAATGCAAACATAAGCTCTATCTACAATCATTTCGTCTGTAGGACCAAAAGTTGGGCATTGTTTTACCCTAATATTGGCTATGTTGACCTGACAAAATCATGAAAAGGTCAAATTTGATGTTACCACACAATTCATCATATATATGATTTCATATTTGAAAGTGCTGATATCTAAGCTCTATCTTCAGGCATTCCATGAGGACAGTGGTGACAGCTCCCAATTATGAAGGAAGAAAAGTGCCGAAAAATTTCTAAGTCCAAAATTTTTATCAAAGGGTAAAATTTTAATTTTTTTTGCCTAGGAATGGCCCAAAGCACAAAATGAATAGTAATGCAATTTGGGGGTAAAACAAATTTACCCACCCGTCAAAAAATGAAAATGGCCGCCACGTGCAGACCGTCGATTCAAGGGCATAAATTAGAAAAAAAGTTATCAGACAGATTCCGAGAAAATGACCGCCATTTTGAAGAAGATGCGAAAATGAAAACACCCTTCCTGGAAATATTTCAAGGTATTTTTCTGCAAATTTTCAGAAAGATTTGACCGTAAACTTTGAAGATAAAAATGTGGACGGAACTACATTTAGGCGTTTGGGGCTTTTCCCTAGTAAATTTCCTATCCATATAAGCCCCCAAACATCAAAAATAGTCCAATAACCAGCATGTTGGTCTAAAACATGGTTAGGGGCTATTTCGCAGCCCCTAACTTTCGGATGTGGGCTCAAACAGACGGACGACGGACGCAAGGCCATGCCAATAGGTTTTCGGACGAAAGGTCCGGTAACCTTATAATGTTTTCTGGTGCGCATCATGACAAGGTAAGGATCACCATATTACAGCCAATACAACCAAACTTTAATGATGACAGTAGCAAACTTTACTTTCGGAACAAAAACGAAGCCCGACCAATTAGTTCATCCAAATACACACTGGCGTCATCATTGGTGATTTGATGTGATCATTGATTATGGAGAAAAATTCCCATGTTACCCAATTAATAAATGTGTATTGTTTTCTTGGTGATTTGGGTGAGTATTGATTTCGGAGAAATGTCCCCACATTACAAAGATGGCAATAAAATCGTTGCGTCATTCCAACAGCTGCTTAAGGAGCTATTAAAGACTCAACTGAATATCCGATGATAACATTTATCAGCCCCAAATGAACCTGTCAGCATCTTCATTACAAGAGAAAATTGCTTACTCGCAGGTGTAAGTAATTTATTATATTCTACATTTTGTTATATTCTTATCGACCATGCATTTTTTGTAATACCGGTGTCGAGTTGGAGACGTAGCAGCAGACATCTTATATTAAACATATTGGATAACTATGTTTTGATCTGCTATGTGTATTTGGGTTTCAATAATCACATGTTGATGTCTCAAGATATATCAATATTCATATCTTCAATGATGTTATCTTCATTATTCCACATAATCTCTATGTGGCTTCGCTGATTGCGTGCTACTCGTCGTCAGGTATCTCTACAGATGTGAATGCTTGATCGGGATTTGTTTTTATTAGACTATTGTTTAATTTCAGGTATTACTTAGCTAGATCTATCATCAAAATCATGTCGTATTGGCTGATATAGTGTTGGTGACAGAGACGAGTGGAAAGAAGATAAGTCTGAATCATCTCGATTTGACGACTTGTGGTTTCGGTTTTGGGACTTTTTCCTTCGTGTTTCTCCCAAACAAGCGTTGATGTATAACGTAAAATCACAAGTTGGCACAATATAGTTAATTGATAATGAGTCCACTTCAAATTTCACATAAACAAGTTGTGTGCAGATGTGATGAGTTTCAGTCTCCAACTGCCTTCGTCAATCACTAGTTATATAAAACTGCTGTGACATGTGTGTTCCACCAAGATCTGCCTTAAAATTTTGTGGACGTCATTAAAGTCTGGTCGATGAATCTATAAATGAAATGGCAAATACGCAGCAATACTTATTTGTATATAATTTATTAAAAATTCATGATGGCTTTCACAGGTGGCTCAAGAAATACTCATTTTTCTCGAAATATCTGATTCCAGCTGACTTCAGTAACAGCTTATTATTAAACACGCAAAACAAGAAGAACCTGTACTTTCAATTGGTTCCATTATTAATTACATTAATTAAATGTTCCAGTTGTTACTTTATATTATACATGCAAAGTCCACATAATCTTTTCAATGGACTTACAATTAGGTAATTTCCGCTTTGAGCGCTGAATTTAGGCGAGATGATACAGTATCTTCATTTGCTTCAAATATCTATAATCAGTAATTTTCGAGTGACTCGCTGAGTGAAATATTGTTGTAATTTGGTGAGAGTATCGATTGTTGTGTAAAGTCATCACTTTACAAAAAAAATAATAAATCGATATGCAATTTCACTCGAGACCGAATGCTGAGAAGCTATTAAAAACTTAATCAAATTACTAACGAAAACATTTATCAAACCCCTAAACTAACCGTGTCAGCATTTCCAGAGAAAGTGCTTAATTTTAGATGAGGTTGACATCGTCTACAACAGGCTGCAGTTATTGAACATACATTCCCTCATTGTCTGTTATTCCGACATCAATGTGTAATGGAAGCCCAAAAGTGAAATTTCCGGGGGCGGGGGGTAATAGTGTATCATCTTAAAAAACTACCATGTTCGCACCAGTTGGGTCATTCTGGAGTGGCATTGGGAGAAATATAGATTTTGTTCAACATACCAGACCAAAAAATACACATGCCTATACACCTAAGGTGTATCATATATGTATTGCTTTGTCAAACAGACGACTAATAGGCGGATCCAGGGGGGGGGGGGCGCACCTGGGAGCGAGGGAGAGAGAGAAAAAAAAGAAAGAAAAGAGAGAAAAAATAGGCCCTTGAATTAATATAAATGATATAAATATGATATCTAAGGTAAAGAGCTGATATAAATAAAATGTATCTATCTAGATATACCTCTACTTTTTCATACCTGATTGCCCGCTAAAAAGCAATATATTTTTTCCGACAACTCAACCGTTAAGTTGGCTAGATCTGTCACTGTATGCAGTGTGACGGCGCTAAGCTTGCTCGTTTGGAGATCCATGTAGATGAAACATAGATCTAAGCTCCATATAGTACCTATATGGCCTTTGCGTGGAGGTGAAATCCGAATATATGTCAGACGGGCTAACTGCCATGTTTTTCCATCTGTCGTCCGTCAGACAAAGTCTTTTGTTAGGCTCATTGAATTAGCTCATATACCAAAACGTAGCCTACGAACTATCTCTGGACGACAGCTACTAGTAGTCCCGCTATGGTCACGTCGTCATCGTCACAGTTTCTGCAGAGATTTCTCGTAATCACGCTGCTGGTGTGTTACAATTTGACACATATTGTTTCGTGATTTGTTTGGGCATTTCAGGAGTGTAATTCTCATAGCTCATTTATCATGCATTTTTATTCGGTCATTTCTTGCTTGCTTTGATGACCATTTTGTTAAATGAACAGTGGGTGTCTGGAGCATTACCCTGGTTGTCCTGTTTTTTATGTGCACAAAGACATTCATGTTCACGTTAAAACTGTTGTGGATATATATGTATGGTCGTAAACAGCACATGTGTAATAAAATTGTGTTTCTTTGCACCTTAATTCCTTGTTCAACCATATATGTTTCAATATTATTGCCATAATACTTGATCAGTAATAATAATTCATCCCAATGAAAGACTACAAGTAAATATTTGGTCATGCTGTGATTCAACACGACCCACAACCTAGACCCAGGGAGATTGGATTATTCTAATCTCTCTGCTAGAACCAAAAATCCTGTACCCGTCCCTGATTAGTACACGAAATAGGCATCCAACAGTCCCAGAAATGTCTCCAGAAACCACCCCAAATGCTCTCAGAAAACACCAAAATGCTAAATTTTCATGGGGGCATACGGCGCGCCCCCAGCCCCCCCCCCCCCAACCCCCAGACCGCATTTACATTCTTTGCCCTCCCCCCACCCCCAATCAAAATACTTGGATCCGCCTCTGGACGACCTTCTCTCGGTAATTCCAATTCGATTTTCTGGTGAAGGCATCCTGTCATTCTCAATGCTACATATCCTTGTGCAACGAAATTACAGCTTAGTCGCAATACACATCAACTACATCAACTCAGAGGTAACGCTAAATTGCTCACAAAACAAAGAAAACCAGCAGCTGGTACTGCTAATTGTTTGATTCATCCAACTACTAAACAGTGGTGTATATTTCAACAACAAAAATTCTGATGTCACCAGGCATATGTGACGTTCATTTGGAAAGACTTTAAAATACTTCTTGAAATACTTCTTTTCCAAAAACCATTCTAAGGCCAGCACTTTCGAATATACAGAAACATTCAATTCCTCATTCAGACATGTAACCACTCGGTACTACCACGTTCACACATGGGCTACCGTGTTCTTTGGTACATATTATTGCATACGCACCTGAAAATGTCATTTCCTAACCCATTCACATCTAGAATCAAGTTACCATTACATGTGAAGGCTTGAACTCTTCCATGTTGGCACAATTGTTACCTGTTCAATAGAGGAGGTGTACACGCTCTCAAGAGTAGTGAGTGATGGTATTGGTTGTATTATTGAAAGTGATCAAATCATAGTGTAGATTCAAACTTCATACAAATGATCCCGAAGTTCCTGATATTCCTGGACATGTGTCATGATGCTATGAATGTACCTATGTTATGACTCCACAGTAATGACAAAATCATGCGTGTCATTCGAACAGTATACATTAGATGTCGAGATGTCACCTGTACGTCTATGATTGTACACTGCATGCACTGCCGAGCCGTGGTATGTGAACGAAACAAGATTACAATGATGTGTATTATTGATTAAAACGAGGCAAAGGTGAAATGTAATCATCGGCATCTGTAAATCATGTTTGCTACGCTGCTACTCTTGAATGTTCTGAAAATTAATAGACAATTGAAAAACAAAATTGAATTTGTAGCTGAAAATTGTAAGAGACGAGATTGTGAAATAGAAGCACAATTACTTTTCAAAATTGTTTTGGAAACAGCCGGCGATGCTAATTGAGGTGATTTTGATACTCGATGGCTGCAGGAGTTGTATATATATGGGTCTCTTGCTCTGCTAAAATCATTCGCCGAGGAATCGGAGAACTCCTGTCACCATGGATTCCAAACTGATCTTCTGCTGTGTCGCTCTTGCGGTCGTCGCCCATGTGGGGGCCTACTACTATCCTCCTACACCAGCCCCTGACCGTAAGTGTGATTACTTTGCTGATATTCGACCAAGGTCCTGACAATTTCAAAATCCAAACTTTTTCTGGATGAGAGTGTGAGTCAAGATCGTGATGACGATCATACGAATTTTGTTTAATGTACCAATGAATTCTATTTAACGTGGAAAGTCATATCTACTGCTTCGAGCCGGTAGTCCTCGTTCACTTCTATTTTATGGCTGGCAACGCCACGGCTATTTCATCGGCAGAAGTTTACTATTTTCGCAAATAGTTTCATACGAAACTGTTCCCCTGCAATTGTACGAAAGTACAAAAATGTAGTAAAATACATGCATCTAGTAGTAGTAGAAACATGCATCTCAGTTGCATACAACTTGATGGGTATGTTATATAAGAGCGATGAAACCCAAAGTATTAAATTTCAGTCTTCTCTGATGCAAATAGCAACATCAACTCAGTAGCCTTTTGGTTTGTGATTAGGTACTATGTGCTTGTGATACATCTATTCTAAGAGGTTTGTTTCGGATTTCTAAATTATTTTTATAGGTTGTTGGGCAGTTGTATACTAATTCCGTCTGGTGTGCAGTAGAAACAACTACATTTCACACAGTTTCTCCACTGGTGACGCCAGTGTGTCTTTGGATAAACTATTTGGTCAGGCTTTGTATCTTTTCCAAAATATCGTAGTTTACATTTGTTACTGGCATCATCGAAATCTACTGGTATTTGTGGTAATAGATTGATACTTACAACACGGACATTCATTCCTTTATTTACGATAGAGCGCATATAAACAATTCTTCCACATTATGTAAATTTGTTTGGTATGTTCAAACGTCACTGCACAGTCATCAGGGCATATTTTTGAAGATGTAGTTTTATATCATTGAATATATGCTTGCCAATTTAATGTGTAAAGAATTTCAGAAACATATTTGACCTCTTAACAGTCAATGTCTGGTGCAGTATGGTTGACTGCATGACACTCCCTGTGAATGTTGTATTCTACTTGGCCCAGTTAAGTAATTAGAGCAAATGATTGACTTTTCTCACAGGGAGGCCATTGTATTCTTCAGGCTTCTTTGTTTTAATGAACTTAAGTTTGTTAGAATCCATTATCATGGTACAGTGATAGTCTTTACTCATTCCTTGTCAAGTTTATTATGGTTGTGTATGACTAATAATTATAAGCTCTCCTATATAATCTCGCATTCATGAAAAAATTTCGTCATCAGTACATCACAGGCAAACTGATAACCTTTAACATTTGACCAATCATCCAATTTCGTCTTAGTACTTATATATCCATACACTTTCTTGACTGCATTGTTATGGATGTCCAAAGTCCTAGTAGAAATTTGTTTACCATGTACCTAAAAAATTACGGAAGCGTATTAGGGCCACATGAGTTTTTTTAAAGTTCAATTTGTCGACTTATTATCTCGATAAATCGAGTTAGTTATCTCGATAAATCGACTTATTATCTCGATAAATCGAGATATTATCTCGATAAATCGAGTTATTATCTCGATAAATCGAGTTAATTATCTCGATAAATCGAGATAGTATCTCGATAAATCGACTTAGGACTCAGACATTTAAAGTACAAGTAAAATGAATATGCATCGACCATAGGCGAGCCATACCATTTCATCGGTTACCTTGGCAACAATAGGACAAGGAAAATATACTGATTACCCATATTGAAAACTATATGGAGTGAATGATTAATAGTCATTACATTAATCTCTGAAATAATACCAAACTATACAATTGAAGAAGCCGTTACAGATAACCTTACGAATATACATCAATCCATGTCTAATAGCTAAAGAATTGTTTAAAAAAATTATAACATTTTCATTGATGAACATGTTGCATCTTTATAAAAGATAGTGATATAGTAACTTCATTATAGTTTTAACTAGGTAGTTTGGTCTGTAATTTTCATTATTTAACGTTATAATGGTCCATCATAAGCCTATTCAACATATGAATAATATGACTCTAAACATATTTCCATTTTACTTGAACTTTGAATGCCTAAGACATAAGTCGATTTATCGAGATAATATCTCGATAAATCGAGATAATTAAGTCGATTTATCGAGATAATTAAGTCGATTTATCGAGATAACTAACTCGATTTATCGAGAAAATAACTCGATAAATCGAGATAATTAAGTCGATTTATCGAGATAATATCTCGATAAATCGAGATAATTAAGTCGATTTATCGAGATAATTAAGTCGATTTATCAAGATAATTTAGTCGATTTATCGAGATAATATCTCGATTTATCGAGATAATAAGTCGATTTATCGAGATAATATCTCGATTTATCGAGATAATAAGTCGACAAATTGAATTGAAAAAAAAGTCATGTGGCCCTAATACGCTTCCGTACAAAAATACAAAGGAAACAGCTGTATTTATTTTAGGCTTTATTTATACAGCCACAACTTTGTTGTCTTGGTGATAATAGCTGAATGCACACAAACTGAAAACATTTATATGTATATTAAAACACGTGTTGTTTTCTATTCAAGTAACCAACGCACAAATTGATATATCAATGAAAACCAATGAGAAATTCCAAAATAAAACACAATTACAAAGGACTTGTGCGATATGCAGCAAAATACAGTTGTTTCTACAGTAGGCCTACGCCTGACAGACTAGGTATGCAACCACTCAACAGCAAGTACCGGATGTAAGTATCAATCTATTACCACCAATATTCAGATTTTGATGATACCAAAAACAAACGTAAAATAGAACATTTTGGAATAAAAACAAAGCCCGACCAAATAGTTTATCTTTTTTCAATAGGATTTTAGAAATGAAAAAAAAAACAAATATTGGGAAGAATCACGTGTCCATCGTGTTTAGGAAAATTCAATTGAATTCACATGCTTCGCGTTTCAGTGTTCCAATCCATACGAAAGCTTGATGAAATACAATACAAACCTAGGCGTATATATTTAAGTTCAAAAGTCCAAATGGGAAGCAGCATTTTAAGTATATTGGTAAATGAAAAATATCAAATTTATATCATCTTAGTTTTTTTCATATTTGACATAATTTTATGTTAAGTTCTGTTTTGACAGACTGTTCAACCACGACTTGCTTTTAGTCCCATTTTGTGCAGTGAATAACGTCAATAGTAACGTCAAATGTTGGACGTTCTGATTCAGCCTGCGCCTGCAAAACTGTCCGGCCCAGTGAGAGACAAATTTGTGGTGGTCAAGCAGGCAGAGAAGAAGAGTGGTGTCTCTATGATTACTACTACTATTACTACTACTACGGCTACGAACCCACTGGCTGTTGCTGGGATGATTGTCACAGAGGAACATACTTTTGCTACCAACCAGATCCCTTGTTCGGAAGTGAGTCACGTATAAACATTCAATAAATAATATAGCGCTATGAAGGAACCCACACTTGAAAGCACAATCGTATGTTTGCTTTGCAGCTTACCCCGATTTTTCGGGCGAGGCAGCGGAGGACCCCGACTGTCTGTGGGGTATGATGAACTACAGCTCCCGAATTGACTGTCCAGGCGCCTGGAGTGGCATCAGTATGGAAGCTTGCAACTGTCTGGGATGCTGCTTCTGTGAGACTCCAGGATTTCCATTTTGCTGGGAGCTGGAGATGCCAGTGCCATAAACATCGGCTTTGGCGTCAACTGTGTCGTCAATATCGACTCCTGACCTGTGCTAAATTGTTTGTCGAATAAACAGATAGAATGCACAGGTGTTGAAAGCGTATGAATTTCAGACATGAAACATAAAAAGCTGATAGAACGTAATGGCTTCTATCACATGATGACACACATACCATGACACATTGAAGCTGATGTCTATGTAATCTGAGATTGATAAGTATAATTCAAGGTGCTCTGGTAGAGGAATATCCACCTCATGAAATCCTTACAAATACCGCAAGTGTACCGCAAACCGACAGCTTCATGGAATCAGGAGATATTACCTGAAGTAAACATCAAATGGTAGCCACATGTTCAGACCTGGTTGAATATTTTCGACTTTATATTCAATAATTAAGGAATAATGTACTCTTTGAAGTTATGTGGAATTCAGTTGGTTTAATGGTATGAACGGAGAAAGATATCAATTATGTAGACATTTATATCTAGTATGATACATACACTCGTCAGTATTTGATGCGAAATGGGCAGAAGTTTTCGCTGTGACAGGACAGAAGCCTCTGTACTGACAAAAAAACCAAAGAAAGTGATACTATAACAAAATGAATATTGATTATCATTGAATTTTGTGGATGTGATGCCCATATTATTTGGCGGAAATTTATTGCGGAAGTATCAGTAACAAATATATTCATCAGAACAATTTATTATTCAATGTGATTCCTTCCTTTCCGTCAAATCCACCGAATAGAAGCCCCTGCCAAAAATTCGCAATAGCTTTCCTACAATACTTGGGCTGATACAGCAGGAAATCCAATGAAAGATTTGAATAATGACATCGCTTAGTAAACCAATATGTAAGGGTGCACAGTTTATCTTGTTTCTATTGTGCGCAGCCAAACTGTGAAATGTGGGACCATACATGTGTCGTTCAAAAATGGACGTGCGAACATAGTAGATATCACACCCCTGATTAGGGGCTGTATATGGCGGAAATCGAGGAGCCTCAGCCCCGAGATTTTTACCACATACAAACAGGTAGGAGGGGGACAGCTCATCCCGCCACATGTTATTGTTTGATCCAGGTAATCAACGTGACCTTCTTTTATCCAGTGATTTCTAGTAGTAATGTTTCCATTCTAAACTCACTTTTCCCTTGTTTTTCCCTCGTTCTTTCCCTTTTTTATCATATCTTTCACTTTCCACCCTCAAATTTCCAGGGTATGGGTGGGTGCATCAAACCCTGGCTCTACCACAGATGGAGTTACCACTCTTTATTCACAAACATACAAAATACCCTTTGCAGCCTATAGGCTACAAATTTAGGAATTACCAGGAAATTAAGAAGACTAACTTCTGAATTCAACTCCCCAATACTGAACCTTTTCTCACACAAATGACACGAAATAATTTATACAGTATAGGACTCTTAATATCATGTACGAATGAGTAGTAAACATAGCACTTTAGATCAGGGTTTTTCATGTGGTTGTATGACGTCACTTCTGGCTTCGGTGGTTATGTGACGTCATGATGGTTATACGCCATTCGTTAGAGGGCGTCATAACAGTCCTATACTCGCTTGGGGCGTCACAAGGAGCCCGATAAATGCTAGGCCATCATAACGTTTAACCTATACTCTCTAGGGATGTCAAAACGTGGTATAGGGGTCAAAACGTTTACTGATATTCTCAATAATAGGTCATTTGGTCACAAAGTACACATCCTTGTATAATCAATCATAGGTCATAGGGTCATGTGGTACACATCATTGTTTAATCAATCAGTGTCACACCGAAAGGCCATTTTCTAACCAATCTATTAACTATATGGACCACCTGTTATTCCAAAACCCCTTCACCCTGAATGTTCGGGTTCTACTGTGTGCAGGAAAAGAATTTGGGTGAAATCCCACTTGGAATACGATCAATTTTCCACGCGCCGACCAAAATTATATGGCTGTATAAGAGAAGGCAAGCCTTCTTCAACATCATGAGGTCTATCGTGCGGCCTCGCATGCAGTTTATACAAGGACTATCTCTAAATCTGAATTACGCTGACTTCATCTTACAGGAAATAACATCATCATCCTGGACGACCTCATGTCCACGTCTTCCGAAGATCCGAGGATCACGAACTTGTTCACGGAAGGGAACCACCAAAGGAACCTGAGTGTCATCTGCTTGAATCAAAACCTCTACTACAGCAAGGACCTTACTCAGAGGAGAAACTGCCACTTGACTCTGTTCAGAAACCTTATTGACCAGCAACAGGTCATGACCCTGGCTAGGCAAATGTATCCCGCCTGCCCGCAAAACTTTCTTCGAGAATTCGACAGAGCAACTGTCAAGCCCTTCGGACATCTCATTGTGGACCTGAAACCAACAACGCAGGAAGATAAACGCCTGAGACTGAACCCGCTTACCGCTCAGACGCTTGACAGTGTAATATCTCCAGCATTCAATCAGTCGCCTTTCATCATTGACATCGAGCTATCAACATCATTAAAAACCGTGAAACTTGAAGATTTGTGTTGGGATGGCAGACCATTGACACCACAAGCAAACACAAACAGTAATACATGTAAGTTGATCTTCAGTCGGACAACTCAATCTCGATCTATAGAATCGATGAATGATATTCAATATATGCATTGCAAAAATCGAGTTTCTTCTGTCAGAATTACATATCTTCAACAATAAACAATAAATATAAGTATGGATAAATTAAGTTGTCAAAATTTGTAATTATTACGTCTGCATCGATTTCACGACAATCAATTTCAACTTTATACATTACAATAGTTTGTTATTCTACTCCGAATAAAACTATAACGCACTACGTGACTGGATCTTCACAAAATTTGTAGGTCACGCTAGAGGTCGTGTTCTAAACAGGATCGTCCAAATCTGACAAGGGGCAAAAAACAAACGCTTAAGGGAATAGAAACCAAAATCAAAAGTTCCAAGTTTAGTCTTGTCTCTCTGTATAGATATCGCTCCGAAGACAGCAAGGCACCAATCACTTTGTTCGTCAAAGAGTTCTGTCGAACTTCGCAAAATACACGGTTTTCGCTGTCTTTGTGAAGAATGAAAATTATGTCCTCGATATCGGGCCTATTTTGGAGTTGGGAAGGGTGTGAGAGCGGTTGGGTTAACCCGTGTAGAAAGAGTTTGTTTTCCATGTTTCCTTTTGAAAAACAAAAGCCTGGAGTAACCACGGTGGAGACGCTATCCTTGTTTCAACGTTCTCTCGTTGATTGCGAGTTTTGTTTCTCCAGGGCGGGTTTTTGTTTCACCTATAGAACTCTCAACGTGCGCAGGGAAAATAGGCCTACTCTTGAAGCTGTCGGATAGAGATTAGAAAAATGTTTGTGTTAGTTTGTCATACACCTTGAAGTAAGACTAAGGTATACTATATACCATATTCTACGTCTTCCACTTTCATCTCCAGGCAATTATATATGTATATATATTCAAACTATTTTACCTTATCATCTCTTTCAGTGAATAACATTTGGTATCCTTGTCCTAGAAGTAGTGCATGGGATGAGATTTTGAGACAAATCTGTAGCTAGCATATTATAGATAATAGCCGTTCCATCATGACATTGTCCATCGTACACGAAATCTCTTCAGCAATTTTTCTTTTATGGGGGGTGGGGGCGGGGGGTGGGGGTGGGGGGGGTGCAGGGTGTTGAAGTTGAACAAAAGTAGACGGAGAGAGAGCCATGACATCTTGGACAACTGTTGGACAAGATGTGTTTTAATGGATTGACGATGGGACTGCCCGCCTGGGATATAGGGAGGTGGAGAAGCGGGAAACTGAGTGTGAAGCCTCCAGAGGGGAGGACTAGGTGATGAATTGATGGATCGTTTTGCCCCAACTACTACTGGACAGCGGACCATCCATCATCTCCGAGTTGTCTGCAACTTTCGAGCGAGAGATTTGGTCGTAGAAGACATGGGATTTCCTTTATTTAAGGCTCTATTTAGCACGCCGGTGCACGGCCTATCACAGCTCCCATTTAATCATCAAATGAAATAAAGGATCATATCTGTCTGTCGCGCGTTTGAATCGTGGCTCGCACGGCATTGGATATTAGGGGAATATATGGGGAATGGATGGACACTCGAAATAGTGTATCGGGGGGTTGGGGGTGCATGGTCGGGCTGTGGTTTTGAAGGAAAGGAAAATTAAAGACAATTGAAAGCTGAAGAGATTACAGTGTAAAGTAAGATAAATTGCTGTTGAGAAAGAGAAATGTGTTCCCATTAACATGTACGTTTATGGGAAATAAAAAGTAAACATTTCATGTGACCTCGCCATCGATTTCATGTTACTAAAATTTGTGTCTTTCACCACACCTTCACTCCCCCCCCCCCACACACAAAAAAACCTGATATAGATGTAATAACAAATTCAATTTATTTAGTACCTTCATAACAACACAATCGACCATGCTGACATCATTGGAGTTGTTTAGTTGTTTTTTTATTTCCTGGAAATCGTAACCACGCGTTCAAAAAAAAAATGTTAACGACTTTATATGCCAATGTACTTATTTCTGTATATTTATTTCATAATGGTATGAGTCCATCATCAGATATATTTGCTTAACCGATTTTACTTAGTACTCAAGCATGTATTGCAAAGCATCGATAGGTTATTGAACTACGTATATATTGTGAAAGCGTTTTGAAACTTTTAAACTATCGGTCAAAATGTATACCTGTAGGTGTAAACACTACAATGTGTAAATATTTGCTAGCACCGCGAGTGGTTGACTATATTATATGTAGTTCACACATTTTCAATTCACATGGATATATTTGAGCAGAGTTGTTGAATTGTAATTCTAAATACATTTGGTAAATCCAGTAGGCGATAAAAGAGGACGGTGTAACTACGATATATCTATGCTTTATTAGAAATAATGATAATACCCGTGTATAATTCATTCATAAAAAAACCGTTGTTACCAGCAAACATGTTATTCCGATTTCAGTCCCCAAAACTTTTCAAAATGAGAACGTTGTTACCATTACAGTATTTCCATTGATTGGAACATTGACTTTTCATTCGATATTTGAACTGTCGAGTCTTGAACCCAGATTTAAAATCACAATATCACGCTAGTCAAGGTGATTCATATTGATCACGACATGGCAGTGATCTTTCCCCCAAAAGGCAGCGGTCATTATTAGAACTTCTAAACGAAGTAACACCTGAGCGTTTTCAGAGTGTATTGTTTTTGTACACCTGTGCTCGGTGGATTCAAAGTGAGTGTGACCTCGTTATACGCGGCTTCACAATTAACGCCACTCGTTTGATGAGCACGAAGAATAAAATGACTTTTGTGCGCGTCTTTTTGCTTGCGAAATGACGTTGTCGCCTTGGAGGGGCGGGTATTTCCCCCTACACTTCACTCACCCCAAATTTCGCCTGTCTACGGGGTGTCCCAAACGTGTGGAACAACGGTAATGATCTGCACAATAAAATAGAGGTGAAACCTTTTATTAGCGAACACCCAGAACTGTCAACTTTATATGAAGATGGACGACCGGGGTAGACACTGGGCGAGGTTGTAGTTAGTCGGGGTAAAAAACAGCAGGAATATTGGCTTAACTTGGCTTTCCTGTGGCTTTGGAGAGCAGTAGGAGCGCATTTCTTCCACAGGAGTGCCACTGGGATTCATATTTAGATTGACTTCGCTGTGCGGGGAGAAAGTAACGAAATATGAGGTAAATATTCCGCTGGCTGTCAGACAAGAATTACACGCGTATTAGACTTGTAAAGCATGGTGCCGCTCTGGGCTTGGACAAGGTATTATAATGTTTGGACGGCTGCTACGCCGGTTTCCGTTCGTCAAATTAGGGGGGAAATTGCAGACGACACGTCCGCGTTGCATGCTGGGATTTAGGCGGGAATATGACGACAGAGAAACCGCGGGAATCAGAAATGTCAGGAAAAATGACATTGATCAAAGTAATCAAAGGTAGACGTGCCCCTTGCACTGTTTCTTTTCTTTCCTATCTTTGTTTTCATCATCAGTTTTCCCCGACTTTTATGCGACCGTAAATAACATTTAACGTCGACAGAATGGGAAAACTGGCTTTACATTGTGGAATATTTTCTGTCGGTTTTTTAGGTTACCGGACCTATGGTCCGATAACCTATTGGCATGGCGTTGCGTCCGTCGTCCGTCGTCCGTCGTCGTCCGTCGGCGTCCGTCGTCCACATTTTTATCTTTTTTGTTTACAGGCGAATATTTCTGAAATTTTGCACGAAAATACTTAAAAATAATTCAAGAAGGAGGTATTTTTTAGTTTTTTGATTTTCGCATTTTTTTCAAAATGGCGGCCGTTTTCGACGAAAAATGCCTGATTTTGGACTTTGGCGGCCATTTTCTCAAAATCTGTTCAGTAACTTTTTTTCTTTTTGATAAATAACACTCCTCATATGTACTCCTATGATGTCTATAAATTTCGTTGCGCTTGAATCACTCGAAGTGGTCCATTTTGGCCCAAACTCGGCTCAAATGGGACTTTCCCATGTTAAATTCTCCTATGCTTTATAATGGGACACATTATGCCTAATATCTCACTTGATATTGAGATTAGAGACTAGGAGTCAATTGTGGACCTATAGGAAATGATATATGCTGAATATTCTCGTGACCTTGAATTTGACCTCTGACCTCACTTTCAAGGTCAGAGCACAAAATGGCTTATATCTCGCTTATTATCGACTCTACAGCTTAGAAATCAATTGTGGACATATAGGAAATGATATATTCTGAATATTCTCGTGACCTTGAATTTGACTTCTGACCTCAGTTTCAAGGTCAGAGCACAAAATGGCTTATATCTCGCTTATTATCGACTCTACAGCTTAGGAATCAATTGTGGACATATAGGAAATGATATATGCTGAATATTCTGATGACCTTGAATTTGACCTTCGACCTCATTTTCAAGGTCACAGGACAAAATGGCTAATATCTCGCTTGTTATCGACTTTACAGCTTAGCAATCAATTATGAACATATAGGAAATGATATATGCTGAATATTCTCGTGACCTTGAATTTGACCTCTGACCTCATTTCTAAGGTCCAAGGACAAACTGGCTCATATCTTGCTCCTCTATTGACTGTATGGCTTGGGAATCAATTGTGGACATGATATACATGATATAGAAAATGATATACACTGAATATTTTGATGACCTTGAATTTGACCTTTGCCCCTTCATTTTCAAGGCTACAGCATAAAATTGCTAATCTCTCTCTGATTATTGAACTTACAGCTTAGCAATCAACTGTGGACATGATATATGCTTAATGTTATATATGCTGAATATTCTCTTGACCTTGAATTCAACCAGTGACCTGGCTAATACCTAAAATATTAAACATTGTCCGGTAACCTATCTTTGGCCCTTGGCCTAATTTTTCTCTTTGATATCTGGCCGATGATACTCTCTTCATATTTTAATTCACTTTTCTACTGAAGACTTAAAAGCTATACACTTATTATGAAATAAACACACATTTGCCCGACTTTCGAATTAGACCCTATATATACACATGTCTGGGTAATGGCATTTTACAATATAGTTGCACTCAGATAATCCGTGTATGCTTACTCCTGCCTCTATTGAGAAACGCTTCTTACGCTGATGACTGTTGAGAATATAACTGTATGACGTAAATGTAATCGTCTGATAAGACTTTTCCAGGATGAAATACCTTAATTTCCTGTTGTAAAATTTGGAATATAATTTACATATTCAGTGATTTACCGATCTAACACAACAAGATATGCTGGTCTTATGAAATCCAATATTCATTTGCTTCTTTCAATGGTGAAACTACAATGGATCCGGATATTGTTGTTTGCAGCATATAGTTGGCATATTCGGCTTATTTATACTTTTTATAAATATGTATATTTGTGTATAATTTTTTCTACATCATTTATGGACATTCGGATTTCCAAAAGATGGATACGTCAGAATGTTAGGATGGTTGAGATTACAACAGTAAACAAGTTATATTTCGCAAAATTGATCGTATTAGGCAAAGAAAAAGTCTGACACATATTCCTTACACGTATCTTCAAGAAATTGTGTTATCTTGGCAAGCTGAGTAACTATAAAATATTATCATTGACTGTATTATAGTTGCCACCGAATGAAGTCTACAATGTTTCAGACTTCATGAATATTCAAGTGTTTCGTACCATAATAATGCCATTGTCCTGAAAGAGAACAGAACTGCTATTCCCAAACAGTCATGAGAATGGTCAATAACAGGGTTATCGAACTGGAAGCGGTCAATCCCCTGAATACCTATACCTAATATCGACAGATAAGTGATGACCCTTGCATTATTATTAAATATTTACATACAAGATTACTGTCTTGTATATTTTCAAAGGCGTTCTTTCAAGTTATAGCCGTTGAGCTGTCAGCGTTGAAATGTTCTTCTATCATCGGAGTTGTATACATGTGTAGGGAATATCCATAATACAAATGCCATACATGTTGTCAATATCCTATATAAGTGAGAGAATACTGAGGAAATTTTTGGGAGAAAGCCGGACAGTTTTATCAATAATGTGATGAAAGACACGTCCGCAAAAAATTCCAAGAAATGAAAATTTCTAGGCGAAAAACGATCAATATCAATAAAGGCAAATATAACCATCAATATATGTGAAAATATCAAATTCATGATGATTAGGGTGAATCGTCACTACACTACGTGTATATTAATGAATGAACAATTTCTGTTGACCATTGGCCAATCACCTTCAAACTACTGAAGAACAAGTATAAATTCATGTATGAATTTACTGAATGCTAATAGATCTGTAAACAGTAAAGTTTTTTCTATTTTGTTTGCCATTCACGTATAGTCTGGGGACATGTTAATAAAGGAAAAATATCCGCACGGTTTAAACGTGCCAATGTCATTTGCCAAATGCAATAACTGTCAACAGAACCTTAAATTATTCAAAGGAAAATATGGTAAATCAATTGGTCATTATACCTGTAGAAAGGACATTGCTACCCACTAAGCTAGCCTGAGATAAACTCTGCTATTCGCATTGTTAATGGTTGGAATATTGTTCGCAAATAAATACGGGAATTGCATCTTTATTTGCATATATATTTGTGCGGATGTCTGTCTTGAATTATTAAAAACTGCGTGTGTCATATCCACATTTTACCAGAGACAAGCAAAGACTTCTGGGATGGATGAACTGTCCAGAATATTTCAATGCTATCTTTTGAGATATTGTTGACATTCTATAACCCCAATACCATATTATATTCGTACAAATATTTCTAAAATGAGGCCAAAAGGCCAAAATCACAATTATATTTCCACGTTTCTAGTTAGAAATCCGTGGAATGTAACATTTGTATGACATGTGCATGTATTATATATAATGTTTAATATGCTCTGGACAAAACCAGTTTATATTTATTTATCTACACTCAGGCTACTCTCTCCTTAATGTCTTTATGTGATTCTAACAATGATCTCCCAACTAGGGGCGTTTTTTTAAAACTGTGCCTTTTTGCATCAATAACGATAGCAAAAAAAGATATATTATTTTGTCCTTAATTTCAAGTTCTTTCATCCAACTCCAACAACATATCCTACCGTATTCAACCTTATATGCCATAAAGCAATATATTCACCGTTTCAGCTGTATCATCTGTATCATCAAGCGTCTGTATTGTTTGTGTCCAAATCAGCTTTCTTGAACATAAGGTACCCATTTTGGATGGGTTTCGTCATGACGTATTGACGTGTTATTCGCCAGATGGCAGCAACTAACGGCTTGCTCATTGATTTCAATCCTTTATTCTTTCGCACATGCCACATAATCTATATGTTTGATGACAGTTGTCAATTTTCATTGTTGCAGTGGATTTAATAGGTCTCGACAATTTTATTGAACTAATGAGAAGTCGACTGTCATAAATAATAAATGATTTTTCAACAAATTTTCATCAAATAATAAGAAATGTATCGGCAGTATTATTAGTGATTTTTTTGCGTTATGATTGGCAGTGAACTCGAGACTACTCACTAAGGGTGTCATGTTCACAGCATTCTCGTAATCGGTAGCTACAGATCGTCTGTAGCTACAGACGATCCAGCTAGGCACAGTAGCTCGTCATATTTCTGCACTATTTCGATTTATTCAACTGCAGTTTTGGATTTCGGTAGCCGCTTTCTCGAAAACAGTAGGAACACTTTTTAAATATTGGCACATTCAAATGGACAGTCACATATAGTGATTCAACTGGTGACCTTGAATTTGACCCCAGTGACTTTGAAAGGTTAACACAGCAATTTTGTTGAAAAAAAAACAGTTGTGAATGAACACTATATCTACATTCCTCTGGTAATCTTTCTTAGCCTTTGGGGCTAATTTTTTGTTGTTGTTTTACTATTATTTTTTTTCTCCAGCTGATGTACAAATGCTAAACAAACATGGTCACAGTTAGCCTCATGGTAAGGTATTATGAGAATCAATGTGTCTGTCAAAATACATTATGACATTATTTTAGTGTGCATTATGACAACACCCATCGGCGAAATCGTAACGCCTAGACACAGTCTCTGCATTACGCTGTTATTATATTATGCAATTTCATAATAGCACATCAAGGAAACTAACAATTTATTGGTGAATTCGTACAAAGTAAAAACCACCCTTTTGGGTGGTGCATAAATCATGTACATATGTACGTCTAGTGATATCCAGAACTATGATTGAAAAAAACAAACAAACAAGGACCATATGTCCCGGACGGCCCTGACATCCAACGTCATCTTGACCCAGAAGTTCATGCTGAAGATTGATATGCTCATTAAGAAAATACTCGTATGCAATACATTATAATCCAGTATATGCAACATATGTGCTAATACAAATCATAAATCAAACCTTGGAATTCATGATACGTGATACTGAATAACCCAGAACTACACACGAGAATATATGTTAATATCAACAGATCAATGCTCATATAACTTCGCACATAAGCATGGGATATGACATGTACGGGTCTTTGTATGAATAAGACCATTTGCAATAGCTCTGTATGTCAACAGGTCAATGCTCATATAACTTCGCACATAAGCATGGGATATGACCTGCAAGACCATTTGCAACAAGCTCCGTCAACAGGTCAATGCTGGTCCTTGATTATTTCATAAAGAGGAAATTATAAGAGATTTCCATCATGTTTGTATCGGGTTACAGGAATGATTGTATCTATACTCTTCAACAAGGGAATCTGGTGCCAATGACCTCTTCTATTCATGGAAGCAGTTGTCTTGCAACATCAAGCTAACAAGTGGTGATGAGGTATTACAAAAGTAAGGCCAAAAAATGGAAAAGTTGGTTCTGGTGTCATTAGGGTCCTGGAAAAGTGATGCGGTGAGGCGACCTTTTTTTCTTTTACCCTCTAAAATTGGCTCATTATGACTCACCCAATCCACCATGGCCTATTTGGCCAACCATTTACCTCTAAGATTGGCTGCTGATGACTCACCCGATCGAACATGACCCATTTGGTCAACGATACACCAAATTTTGCAATGTAAAAAGATAGTACAGTAACTACTGTCATAGTTGTGGACAGCTATCACTTATCATTGATTCGCTAGTTGAGTGGTTCGATGAATGAATGGAAGTCGACGAAATATTTAATATTGGGCTCAACAATAAATAGATTCTGTCCTGTACAGATTTCATGGCTGTAGTAATATCGATATTACTGAATAAGTTAACATTATTTTTTACTAGACAAGTCTACTATTCAGCAAAACAAAAATAGGTTAGGCAAATTCTAACTAAATAAGATCAGTGCCAAGTTAATGACGTTCTCTGCGAAGAGTACAACTACATACAAACATTCATCATGGTGAAACGATAATATCCGAAGTAAAAATAGATCTTTGTCATAAATATTTAGGAACAATATTTATTATTATTTGTACATAGACCTTTATAAAAAAAATCGACTTGTGATCAATTTCACATCCATTATTGTGCATTGCCATTGTCCACAATGAAGACGATATATCTCAATGTAACTGATTAGTAAAGGTGTTGCTCAAATCTCTTAGCATCACTACATCACGTTAACGGTACTCAAATATCTGGAAAGCAACGAGAAACAATATTTTGTACAGAAAACGAATTATTAACGACTAGTTTGGGTAAAGCTGGATTGATGGGTTAAGCAAGCACGTGAATCGTTTGTTTTTAGGGATACTACACTATACTATCTGACTAGTATACTAAGTGACATATATATCATAATATTAATATTGACAGTATATACGTGCCAAGTATAGTTTACCTGGATCACGATGGGATGGACGTGAGTAGTGACTGAAACGTCGTACGCAGTTGTGTGGGGAGAAATCACTGAGGGGCACATCAGAGCATGCATCAGAACCGCAACTGCACATCAGAGAGCACGAGTTGGTCTTGGGTGCAAAAGCAGGGACTTGCAGCAGTCGTTTGTGGCGTCCATGCAGCGGCGCTTGCAGTTTCCCAGGCCCAGCTGTGATACATCAAATATGTGCGACCCAGCGATACAGCCATCCTTGTACTACGTGAACATATTGCTATCCGAGAAAATAACATTAGGCATACTTTACTGAATAGGTATACAACCACATACCCATTAGTATTATGGAATATTGATATATGTACAGCCACACCGAGTGACTACGAAAATTTAGGCCAATGGACTTAGATAGGTTACCGGCAATTTTGATTTGAGCATATTTGGTGAAATATCAGTCAAGGTCCACGATAATGACCAGTTGATGGCCACTCAAATCATCTGGGCCCTTCTAAGCTTAACAAAGATCCACGATATATATATATGACTTTCTATTATGACCTTTGGTTTACCACTCAAGGTCACATGAGGTCAACTGAGACCACCAAAAGATCCACCATATATGATTCTCTACTTGTTCCTAATGCAAACCCAAGCTCTATCTACAGTGGTTCTGTATGCATAGTTCAATTTTTTTTAATTTAGGTCAGATGTGACCTTCGCATTTACCACTGAAGTTCATGGGATGTCAAATTCAAGACTACCAAGAGATGCGAAATGTGTGACTTCCGACACGTACATAATACAAATCTAAGCTCTGTGTTATGTCCATTCTAACTTCATGGAAATGTAGGCACACACATTCAATTCACCACCATCTTCATTCCATCTCCCATTCTCTACTTCCCGCCTCAGACCGATACCTGTACGTCTTAATTTCAACAGCGCATACAACCGTATACAATATACAACATATCCCTTTCTGTATTAGTAATACATGAAATCAACATGCCCAATGATTATTACATTTGTTAATGTACATAGTCCTTGAGCCACGCTGGCGGGTTACGGCCTGTTGGAAATCTGCCCACGTCTTAGCGCCTATCAGCACCATCAACTTGATCTGGTTGTTCTGGTGTATTGTCAACTGGAGCTCGATGTAACGGTGCATCTGTAGCTGGTGCTGCGTGCAGTGGAGTGTCAGATACTGGTTCATACTATACTCTTGGTTGTGACACAATCCATTTGCGTCTATCCTCCATTTCCACACGATCCCCATGGAACCGCACATTTTTTGTGTGAACTTGAATAACGTGGGGTTCCTTTGGGTCGATGGAATGGCAACTTAATATGAACATAGTCGCTTTGTTGAAAGGCATGGCGTTTGGCACCTCTGTGTTGATCCATATGCAATTTTGTCTGTTGTAGCTTCTCTCTACATTTGCTTTCACAGCCTCATGTGATGCGAGATGATGTGGATTTCGAACCTGTTGGAAGAGCCCTGCAATTGCAGGCAGCCAAGATTTACTCTCGATTGTGGCCACTCACATACCTTCCTTGACCATTCTGTTCATGTGCTCCACGAGGCCGTTTGCACGTGGATGATCGAGTGATGATTTGTGATGTTTGATACCATTAGATTTCAGGAATGTTTCCATTTCCTGTGAACGCAGCTGTACTCCATTGTCTGTAATTAGTTCAATAGGCAGACCTGCCATGCTGACTAGTAGTCTACCAATAACATCGCATAGCGCAAATGGCTTGGCTGTTACTCGTAAGCCCCCATATTATCAAAGGTGACTTTTTGCCATGGGCCTTCCGGTATTGGAACTGGAGTGTGTGGAGCTGTGATCACCGATCACGGTCTGTACATGAGCTACCAGTTCAAG
Source organism: Terebella lapidaria (assembly GCA_949152475.1). Lineage (NCBI taxonomy): Eukaryota > Metazoa > Annelida > Polychaeta > Terebellida > Terebellidae > Terebella > Terebella lapidaria. Next base: position 31,864,571 of record OX424564.1, on the reverse strand, counting down.
AGGAGTGTCATTTGAAACTGCCTCATTGTCAATGAGTAGTGTTCTGAAGAAGATATCTGCTGTAGTATTCTGAGTTCCTGCCACATACTCAGAAGTCAGACTTCAATAAGCGCATCCCCCAACGTGCGATCCTAGCACTAGCACGTCCAGTGCCAGACGGAGAGAAGAGCACAGTTAGTGGCTTGAGATCTGTTCCAGATGTATGTTTCCCAGTGTTCTACAGCCCAAACAGCTGTCAATGTGTCTTTCCCGATTACAGAATAGTTTCTCGCCACAGGTGTCAGAGTACGAGAAGCAAATGCAACAACTTTTTCTTGGAAACCTTTAACTTGCATCAGCACAGCCCCCAGGCCATATTGTGAAGCATCAGTCGTCACAATGATTGGATATTTGAGATCAAATGAGGTAAGGGCTTTACTATTGGCAATGCCTTGGCAATGCAATGTAAGTGAAACATTTTCACACCCTGGAGACCAAGTGAAGTTCAGGTCCTGTCTCTGGAGTTCTCAAGAAATCCCTGAATCCCAAGAAAGATCTCAATGCAGTTGAGTCTTTGTGAACAGTCTTTGTGAAGTGGTGGATTGGGTGTCAGACCGGCAGCACCGATTGTGTGACCAAGATATGTCACATGGTCAACGCCAACTTAACACTTGGCTCTCTAAATTCGCAAATTATGTACCAACAATCTTTGAAAGATAGTTTTCAGGGAAGAATCATGAGGTTTCTGGGTTGCCAAATGGACCAGAATATCATCTTGAAAGCAGCACACATTGTTGTACCGGCTGGGCATTAGCTTTAGGTTTAATTTGGTGCTGAAATCCGAGGTTATAATCGAAGAGCTAAGAGAAGGCGGCACCACGATCAGCAATTTTCGTGACATAAGACTATGCCTCGTCTGAATGAACCTCCATTTCCAGGTCATGGAAGACTTGTCAGCCAAGGATAGATATTCCTCCTTTAGCTACGTAGACCCTGTAGACAGTAGAGCGATCCTTGCACATTATTTTTGGCATAATGTAACCCAATTTTTAGATCAATTGGTTTATTCCCGAATCCAGAAGGACGTACACCAGCAGGTGTCAAGTGAAGGTGTGAGAATGTAATTCAATCGGTCAGCTTTATAATAGTTTCATCAGGTGTACAATGAATTTGATAAACGACATATTTGATAAATGGTGTGGATCTAGCTGAGACGGGTGAGTCTGGTTTTGTTGTCTTCCTACTCCAGAATTACCCGCATTTAGGTTCGAACTGATTGATAAATCACCACAACGTGGCATTACTAGAGAAATATATATTATGGATATGTGGTTTATACATTTAAATACAAGAGTTCATCTACGTTTTCCTAAAATGATACCGCAGTTGAAAATGGAATATTCGAGACATATTGATTGATTGCATGTGAATGACGTTCCTTTTTGCCACCAGGATCGTCACCATGTAATTCAGGTATAGATAAACCATAGAAACATAATAATATTACATTAAATTTTTGTCATATTTGTTTGTGCATAATGCAGACAATGGACATGACGTTTTTTGTACTTCTTGGACTGTTTTAGAGCCCCAAAAGCACATGGCATCGGCAGGTACCCCATTGTATCACTATTATTTACGGACACAACTTGGGATGAGTCTCAGTGTAAAATCAACTGGGAAATGGTGGTTACCATGCCTGTCATGTAGTTGGTAGTCACAATCTGCACTCTTGATTTACATGCAGTAAATGAACACAGTAGCCAATGAATGACAGTAATTACCGTGCATTCGGTAGGGCCTCCTCTCTCTCTACAGGTGTCTACAGGAGTACACGTCTGGGGATATATCAAAAAAATTATCCGCTAAATTTAAAACTGTGTTTGATAGTTCATACTATTTACATACAGATGTCATTCATTCATTTTTTCGAGCCCTCGAGCATCCACAACGAATGGACATAACTGACACGAACCTTTTCCACTTCTATACGTAAACACACAATAAACGAATATGATTTCAATGTGGTTCGATTGACCCTTACAGATCGAGATTTCTCGAGCATCAAAACTTCACACTTCACAGATAAACTCCGCCAGACACGATAAAGTCTACAGTCGCTGATGTCCCGATCAATTTTTGACTTCATGTTGATCTCGACTGGATCAAACTCAGGAGACGATTCATTTTTAGAAACCTGGGAATGAAAAAAAAAATAGCCCGGGGGCTAAGATAGCTTACCGGACAATTTTGGTTTTAAGTATTCCAGGTGAGATTTACCAAACAAGGTCTTCTTGGTGGACTTCAATTTCACCATTAGATGTGCTGCATATGACTTTCTATATGTTCATAATGCAAACATAGTAATCCCATTAACAAGTATTTTGTCTGTAGAGGCCTATTCACATATATTTCAGGCCACGCGAGACTTTGCAATTTAGCCTTCAATGTCATCTAAGGTCAAGTTCAAGGTCACCAATAGATGTACCATATATACATATGACTTCTTATGAGCTAATAATATAATCCTAACCTGTAGGTGCAAGCGTTTAAACCTCAGCGTCCAATTTACACATTTCACGTCAGGCATTTAACGCTCAAGCTCCTCCGAGGTCAAGTCCAACGTAGTTGTTCCATATATACGCTCATATGCTATATGCTCATAATGCAAACATAAGCTCTATCTACAATCATTTCGTCTGTAGGACCGAAAGTTGGGCATTGTTTTACCCTAATATTGGCTATGTTGACCTGACAAAATCATGAAAAGGTCAAATTTGATGTCACCACACAATTCATCATATATATGATTTCATATTTGAAAGTGCTGATATCTAAACTCTATCTTCAGGCATTCCATGAGGACAGTGGTGACAGCTCCCATTATGAAGGAAGAAAAGTGCCGAAAAATTTCTAAGTCCAACATTTGTATCAAAGGGTAACATTTTATTTTTTTTTGCCTAGGAATGGTCCAAAGCCCAAAATGAATAGTAATGCAATTTCGGGGTAAAACAAATTTACCCACCCGTCAAAAAATGAAAATGGCCGCCACGTGCAGACCGTCGATTCAAGGGCATAAATTAGAAAAAAAGTTATCAGACAGATTCCGAGAAAATGACCGCCATTTTGAAGAAGATGCGAAAATGAAAACACCCTTCCTGGAAATATTTCAAGGTATTTTTCTGCAAATTTTGAGAAAGATTTGACCGTAAACTTTGAAGATGAAAATGTGGACGGAACTACATTTAGGCATTTGGGACGTTTCCCTAGTAAATTTCCTATCCAAATAAGCCCCCAAACATCAAAAATAGTCCAATAACCAGCATGTTGGTCTAAAACATGGTTAGGGGCTATTTCGCAGCCCCTAACTCTCGGATGTGGGCTCAAACAGACGGACGACGGACGCAAGGCCATGCCAATAGGTTTTCGGACGAAAGGTCCGGTAACCTTATGTTTTCTGGTGCGCATCATGACAACGTAAGGATCACCATATTACAGCGAATACAAGCAAACTTTAATGATGACAGTAGCAAACTTTACTTTCGGAACAAAAACGAAGCCCGACCAATTAGTTCATCCAAATACACACTGGCGTCATCATTGGTGATTTGATGTGATCATTGATTATGGAGAAAAATTCCCATGTTACCCAATAAATAAATGTGTATTGTTTTCTTGGTGATTTGGGTGAGTATTGATTTTGGAGAAAAGTCCTCACATTACAAAGATGGCAATAAAATCGTTGCGTCATTCCAACAGCTGCTTAAGGAGCTATTAAAGACTCAATTGAATATCCGATGATAACATTTATCAACCCCAAATGAACCTGTCACCATCTTCATTACAAGAGAAAATTGCCTACTTGCAGATGTGAATAATTTATTATATTCTACATTTTGTTATATTCTTATCGACCATGCATTTTTTGCAATACCGGTTTCGAGTTGGAGACGTAGCAGCAGACACCTTATATTGAACATATTGGATAACTATGTTTTGATCTGCTATGTGTATTTGGGTTTCAATAATCACATGTTGATGTCTCAAGATATATCAATATTCATATCTTCAATGGTGTTATCTTCATTATTCCACATAATCTCTATGTGGCTTCGCTGATTGCGTGCTACTCGTCGTCAGGTATCTCTGCAGATGTGAATGCTTGATTGGGATTTGTTTTTACTAGACCATTGTTTAATTTCAGGTTTTACTTAGCTAGATCTATCATCAAAATCATGTCGTATTGGCTGATATAGTGTTGGTGACAGAGACGAGTGGAAAGTAGATAAGTCTGAATCATCTCGATTTGACGACTTGTGGTTTCGGTTTTGGGACTTTTTTCTTCGTGTTTCTCCCAAACAAGCGTTGATGTATAACGTAAAATCACAAGTTGGCACAATATAGTTAATTGATAATGAGTCCACTTCAAATTTCACATAAACAAGTTGTGTGCAGATGTGATGAGTTTCAGTCTCCAACTGCCTTCGTCAATCACTAGTTATATAAAACTGCTGTGACATGTGTGTTCCACCAAGATCTGCCTTAAAATTTTGTGGACGTCATTAAAGTCTGGTCGATGAATCTATAAATGAAATGGCAAATACGCAGCAATACTTATTTGTATATAATTTATTAAAAATTCATGATGGCTTTCACAGGTGGTTCAAGAAATACTCATTTTTCTCGAAATATCTGATTCCAGCTGACTTCAGTAACAGCTTATTATTAAACACGCAAAACAAGAAGAACCTGTACTTTCAATTGGTTCCATTATTAATTACATATATGTTCCAGTTGTTACTTTATATTATACATGCAAAGTCCACATAATCTTTTCAATGGACTTACAATTAGGTAATTTCCGCTTTGAGCGCTGAATTTAGGCGAGATGATACAGTATCTTCATTTGCTTCAAATATCTATAATCAGTAATTTTCGAGTGACTCGCTGAGTGAAATATTGTTGTAATTTGGTGAGAGTATCGATTGTTGTGTAAAATCATCACGTTACAAAAAAGATAATAAATCGATATGCAATTTCACTCGAGACCGAATGCTGAGAAACTATTAAAGACTTAATCAAATTACTAACGAAAACATTTATCAAACCCCTAAACTAACCGTGTCAGCATTTCCAGAATGCATTTCCAGAGAAAGTGCTTAGTTTTAGATGAGGTTGACATCGTCTACAACAGGTTGCAGTTATTGAACATACATTCCCTCATTGTCTGTTATTCCGACATCAATGTGTAATGGAAGCCCAAAAGTGAAATTTCCGGGGACGGGGGGTAATAGTGTATCATCTTAAAAAAACTACTGTGTTCGCACCAGTTGGGTAATTCTGGAGTGGCATTGGGAGAAATATAGATTTTGTTCAACATACCAGACCAAAAAATACACATGCCTATACACCTAAGGTGTATCATGTATGTATTGCTTTGTCAAACAGACGACTAATAGGCGGATCCAGGGGGGGGGGAGCGCACCTGGGAGCGAGGGAGAGGGAGAGAGAGAAAAAAAAAAGAAAGAAAAGAGAGAGAAAAAATAGGCCCTTGATTTAATATAAATGATATAAATATGATATCTAAGGTAAAGAGCTGATATAAATAAAATGTATCTATCTAGATATACCTCTACTTTTTCATACCTGATTGCCCGCTAAAAAGCAATATATTTTTTCCGACAACTCAACCGTTAAGTTGGCTAGATCTGTCACTGTATGCAGTGTGACTGCGCTAAACTTCCTCGTTTAGAGATCCATGTAGATGAAATCTAGATCTAAGCTCCATATAGTACCTATATGGCCTTTGCGTGGAGGTGAAATCAGAATATATGTAAGATGAGCTAACTGCCATGTTTTTCCGTCTGTCGTCCGTCAGATAAAAAGTCTTTTGTTAGGCTCATTGAATTAGCTCATATACCAAAACGTAGCATACGAACTATCTCCGGACGACAGCTATTAGTAGTCCCGCTATGGTCACGTCGTCACCGTCACACTTTCTGCAGAGATTTCTCGTAATCACGCTGCTGGTGTGTTACAATTTGTCACATATTGTTTCGTGATTTGTTTGGGCATTTCAGGAGTGTAATTCTCATAGCTCATTTATCATGCATTTTTATTCGGTCATTTCTTGCTTGCTTTGATGACCATTTTTTTAAATGAACAGTGGGTGTCTGGAGCATTACCCTGGTTGTCCTGTTTTTTTATGTGCACAAAGACATTCATGTTCACGTTAAAACTGTTGTGGATATATATGTATGGTCGTAAACAGCACATGTGTAATAAAATTGTGTTTCTTTGCACCTTAATTCCTTGTTCAACCATATATGTTTCAATATTATTGCCATAATACTTGATCAGTAATAATAATTCATCCCAATGAAAGACTACGAGTAAATATTTTGTCATGCTGTGATTCAACACGACCCACAACCTAGACCCAGGGAGATTGGATTATTCTAATCTCTCTGCTAGAACCAAGAATCCTGTACCCGTCCCTGATTAGTACACGAAATAGGCATCCAACAGTCCCAGAAATATCTCCAGAAACCACCCCAAATGCTCTCAGAAAACACCAAAATGCTAAATTTTCACGGGGGCATACGGCGCGCCCCCCAGCCCCCCCCCCCCCCAACCCCCAGACCGCATTTACATTCTTTGCCCTCCCCCCACCCCCAATCAAAATACTTGGATCCGCCTCTGGACGACCTTCTCTCGGTAATTCCAATTCGATTTTCTGGTGAAGGCATCCTGTCATTCTCAATGCTACATATCCTTGTGCAACGAAATTACAGCTTAGTCGCAATACACATAAACTACATCAACTCAGAGGTAACGCTAAATTGCTCACAAAACAAAGAAAACCAGCAGCTGGTACTGCTAATTGTTTGATTCATCCAACTACTAAACAGTGGTGTATATTTCAACATCAAAAATTCTGATGTCACCAGGCATATGTGACGTTGATTTGGAAAGACTTTAAAATACTTCTTGAAATACTTCTTTTCCAAAAACCATTCTAAGGCCAGCACTTTCGAATATACAGAAACATTCAATTCCTCATTCAGACATGTAACCACTCGGTACTACCACGTTCACACATGGGCTACCGTGTTCTCTGGTACATATTATTGCATACGCACATGAAAATGTCAATTCCTAACCCATTCACATCTAGAATCAAGTTACCATTACATGTGAAGGCTTGAACTCTTCCATGTTGGCACAAGTGTTACCTGTTCGATAGAGGAGGTGTACACGCTCTTAAGAGTAGTGAGTGATGGTATTGGTTGTATTATTGAAAGTGATCAAATCATAGTGTAGATTCAAACTTCATACAAATGATCCCGAAGTTCCTGATATTCCTGGACATGTGTCATGATGCTACGAATGTACCTATGTTATGACTCCACAGTAATGACAAAATCATGCGTGTCATTCGAACAGTATACATTAGATGTCGAGATGTCACCTGTACGTCTATGATTGTACACTGCATGCACTGCCGAGCCGTGGTATGTGAACGAAACAAGATTACAATGATGTGTATTATTGATTAAAACGAGGCACAGGTGAAATGTAATCATCGGCATCTGTAAATCATGTTTGCTACGCTGCTACTCTTGAATGTTCTGAAAATTAATAGACAATTGAAAAACAAAATTGAATTTGTAGCTGAAAATTGTAAGAGACGAGATTGCGAAATAGAAGCACAATTACTTTTCAAAATTGTTTTGGAAACAGCCGGCGATGCTAATTGAGGTGATTTTGATACTCGATGGCTGCAGGAGTTGTATATATATGGTCTCCAGCTCTGCTGAAATCATTCGCCGAGGAATCGGAGAACTCCTGTCACCATGGATTCCAGACTGATCTTCTGCTGTGTCGCTCTTGCGGTCGTCGCCCATGTGGGGGCCTACTACTATCCTCCTACACCAGCCCCTGACCGTAAGTGTGATTACTTTGCTGATATTCGATCAAGGTCCTGACAATTTCAAAATCCAAACTTTTTCTGGATGAGAGTGTGAATCAAGATCGTGATGATGATCATACGAATTTTGTTTAATGTACCAATGATTCCTATTTAACGTGGAAAGTCATATCTACTGCTTCGAGCTGGTAGTCCTCGTTCACTTCTATTTTATGGCTGGCAACGCCACGGCTATTTCCTCAGCAGAAGTTTACTATTTTCACAAATAGTTTCATACGAAAATGTTCCCCTGCAATTGTACGAAAGTAGTAAAATACATACATCTAGTAGTAGTAGAAACATGCATCTCAGTTGCTCGCAACTTGATGGGTATGTTATATAAGAGCGATGAAACCCAAAGTATTCAATTTTAATCTTCTCTGATGCAAATTGCAACATCAACTCAGTAGCCTTTTGGTTTGTGATTAGGTATTTATGTGCTTGTGATACATCTATTCTATGAGGTTTGTTTCGGATTTCTAAATTGTTTTTATAGGCTGTTGGGCAGTTGTATACTAATTCCGTCTGGTGTGCAGTAGAAACAACTACATTTCACACAGTGTCTCCACTGGTGACACCAGTGTGTCTTTGGATAAACTATTCAGTCAACTATTCAGTTCAGTTTACATTTGTTACTGGCATCATCAAAATCTACTGGTATTGGTGGTAATAGATTGATACTTACAACACGGACACTCATTCCTTTATTTACGATAGAGCGCATATAAACAATTCTTCCACATCGTGTAAATTTGTTTGGTATGTTCAAACGTCACTGCACAGTCATCAGGGCATATTTTTGAAGATCTAGTGCTATATCATTGAATATATGCTTGCCAGTTTAATGTGTAAAGAATTTCAGAAACATATTTTACTACTTTCCGTCAATGTCTGGTGCAGTATGGTTGACTGCATGTCACTCCCTGTGAATGTTGCATTCTACTTGGCCCAGTTGAGTAATTGGAGCAAATGGATTGACTTTTCTCACAGGGAGGCCATTGTATTCTTTATGTTTCTTTTTTTAATGAACTTAAGTTTGCTAGAATCCATTATCATGGTACAGTGATAGTCTTTACTCATTCCTTGTCAAGCTTATTATGGTTGTGTATGACTAATAATTATAAGCTCTCCTATATAATCTCGCATTCATGAAAAAAATTCGTCATTAGTACATCACAGGCAAACTGATAACCTTTACCATTTGACCAATCATCCAATTTCGTCTTAGTACTTATATATCTATACACTTTCTTGACTGCATTGTTATGGATGTCCAAAGTCCTAGTAGAAATTTGTTTACCATGTACCTCATGTACCTCAGGAGTACAAAGGAAACAGCTGTATTTATTTTAGTCTTTATTTATACAGCCACAACTTTGTTGTCTTGGTGATAATAGCTGAATGCACACAAACTGAAAACATTTATATGTATATTAAAACACGTGTTGTTTTCTTTTCAAGTAACTAACGCACAAATTGATATATCAATGAAAACCAATGAAAAATTCCAAAATAAAACACAATTACAAAGGACTTGTGCGATATGCAGCAAAATACAGTTGTTTCTACAGTAGGCCTACGCCTGAGAGACTAGGTATGCAACCACTCAACAGCAAGTACCGGATTTTAGAAAATGAAAAAATATATATATATTGGGAAGAATCATGTGTCCATCGTGTTTAGGAAAATTCAATTGAATTCGCGTTTCAGTGTGCTTGATGAAATACAATACAAACCTAGGCGTATATATTTATGTTACGAAAGTCCAAATGGGAAGCAGCATTTTAAGTATATTAGTAATTGACAAATATCAAATTTATAACATCTTATTTTTTCATATTTGACATAATTTTATGTTAAGTTCTGTTTTGACAGACTGTTCTACCACGACTTGCTTTAGTCCCATTTTGTGCTGTGCTAATAACGTCAATAGTAACGTCAAATGTTGGACGTTCTGATTCAGCATGCGCCTGCAAAACTGTCCGGCCCAGTGAGAGACAAATTTGTGGTGGTCAAGCAGGCAGAGAAGAAGAGTGGTGTCTCTATGATTACTACTACTATTACTACTACTACGGCTACGAACCCACCGGCTGTTGCTGGGATAATTGTCACAGAGGAACATACTTTTGCTTCCAACCAGATCCCTAGTTCGGAAGTGAGTCACGTATAAACATTCAATAAATAATATAGCGCTATGAAGGAACCCACACTTGAAAGCACAATCGTATGTTTGCTTTGCAGCTTACCCCGATTTTTCGGGCGAGGCAGCGGAGGACCCCGACTGTCTGTGGGGTATGATGAACTACAGCTCCCGAATTGACTGTCCAGGCGCCTGGAGTGGCATCAGTATGGAAGCTTGCAACTGTCTGGGATGCTGCTTCTGTGAGACTCCAGGATTTCCATTTTGCTGGGAGCTGGAGATGCCGATGCCATAAACATCGGCTTTGGCGTCAACTGTGTCGTCAATATCGACTCCTGACCTGTGCTAAATTGTTTGTCGAATAAACAGATAGAATGCACAGGTGTTGTTGAGAGCGTATGAATATCAGACATGAATCATAAAAAGCTGATAGAACGTAATGGCTTCTACCACATGATGACACACATACCATGACACATTGAAGCTGATGTCTATGTAATCTGAGAGTGATAAGTATAATTCAAGGTGCTCTGATAGAGGAATATCCACCTCATGAAATCCTTACAAATACCACAAGTGTACCGCAAACCGACAGCTTCATGGAATCAGGAGATATTACCTGAAGTAAACATCAAATGGTAGCCACATGTTCAGACCTGGTTGAATATTTTCGACTTTATATTCAATAATTAAGGAATAATGTGCTCTTTGAAGTTATGTGGAATTCAGTTGGTTTAATGGTATGAACGGAGAAAGATATCAATTATGTAGACATTTATATCTAGTATGATACATACACTCGTCAGTATTTGATGCGAAATGGGCAGAAGTTTTCGCTGTGACAGGACAGAAGCCTCTGTACTGAAAAAAAACCCAAAGAAAGTGATACTATAACAAAATGAATATTGATTATCATTAAATTTTGTGGATGTGATGCCCATATTATTTGGCGGAAATTTATTGCGGAAGTATCAGTAACAAATATATTCATCAGAACAATTTATTATTCAATGTGATTCCTTCCTTTCCGTCAAATCCACCGAATAAAAGCCCCTGCCAAAAATTCGCAATAGCTTTTCTACAATACCTGGGATGATACAGCAGGAAATCCAATGAAAGATTTGAATAATGACATCGCTTAGTAAACCAATATGTAAGGGTGCACAGTTTATCTTGTTTCTATTGTGCGCAGCCAAACTGTGAAATGTGGGACCATACATGTGTCGTTCAAAAATGGACGTGCGAACATAGTAGATATCACACCCCTGATTAGGGGCTGTAAATGGCGGAGATCGAAGAGCGTCGGCCACAAGATTTTTAGCACATGCAAACAGGTAGGAGGGTGACAGCTCATCCTGCCACATGTTATTGTTTGATCCTGGTAATCAACGTGACCTTCTTTTATCCAGTGATTTCTAGTAGTAATGTTTCCATTCTAAGCTCACTTTTCCCTTGTTCTTCCCTCGTTCTTTCCCTTTTTTTATCATATCTTTCACTTTCCACCCTCAAATTTCCAGGGTATGGGTGGGTGCATCAAACCCTGGCTCTACCACAGATGGAGTTACCACTTTTCATTCACAAACATACAAAATACCCTTTTCAGCCTATAGGCTACAAATTTAGGAGTTACCAGGAAATTAAGAAGACTAACTTCTGAATTCAACTCCCCAATACTGAACCTTTTCTCACACAAATGACACGAAATAATTTGTACAGTATAGGACTCTTAATATCATGTACGAATGAGTAGTAAACACAGCACTTTAGATCAGGGTTTTTCATGTGGTTGTATGACGTCACTTCTGGCTTCGGTGGTTATGTGACGTCATGATGGTTATACGTCATTCGTTAGAGGGCGTCATAACAGTCCTATACTCGCTTGGGGCGTCACAAGGAGCCCGATAAATGCTAGGCCATCATAACGTTTAACCTATACTCTCTAGGGATGTCAAAACGTGGTATAGGGGTCATAACGTTTACTGTTATTCTCAATAATAGGTCATTTGGTCACAAAGTGTAGGGGTCATAACGTGTACTGTTATTCTCAATAATAGGTCATTTGGTCACAAAGTACACATCCTTGTTTAATCAATCATAGGTCATAGGGTCATGTGGTACACATCATTGTTTAATCAAACTTAGTGTCACACCGAAAGGCCATTTTCTAACCAATCTATTAACTATATGGACCACCTGTTATTCCAAAACCCCTTCACCCTGAATGTTCGGGTTCTACTGTGTGCAGGAAAAGAATTTGGGTGAAATCCCACTTGGAATACGATCCATTATAACGCGCCGACCAAGGAATATCTCTAAATCTGAATTACGCTGACTTCATCTTACAGGAAATAACATCATCATCCTGGACGACCTCATGTCCACGTCTTCCGAAGATCCGAGGATCACGAACTTGTTCATGGAAGGGAACCACCAAAGGAACCTGAGTGTCATCTGCTTGAATCAAAACCTCTACTACAGCAAGGACCTGACTCAGAGGAGAAACTGCCACTTGACTCTGTTCAGAAACCTTATTGACCAGCAACAGGTCATGACCCTGGCTAGGCAAATGTATCCCGCCTGCCCGCAAAACTTTCTTCGAGAATTCGACAGAGCAACTGTCAAGCCCTTCGGACATCTCATTGTGGACCTGAAACCAACAACGCAGGAAAATAAACGCCTGAGACTGAACCCGCTTACCGCTCAGACGCTTGACAGTGTATTATCTCCAGCATTCAATCAGCCGCCTTTCATCATTGACATCGAGCTATCAACATCATTAAAAACCGTGAAACTTGAAGATTTGTGTTGGGATAGCGGACCATTGACACCACAAGCTTCAACAATAAACAATAAATATAAGTATGGATAAATTAAGTCGTCAAAATTTGTAATTATTACGTCTGCATCGATTTCACGACAATCAATTTCAACTTTATACATTACAATAGTTTGTTATTCTACTCCGAATAAAACTATAACGGCACTACGTGACCGGATCTTCACAAAATTTGAAGGTCACGCTAGAGGTCGTGTTCTAAACAGGATCGTCCAAATCTGACAAGAGGCAAACAAACGCTTAAGGGAAGGGAAACCAATATCAAAAGTTCCAAGTTTAGTCTTGTCTCTCTGTATAGATATCGCTCCGAAGACGGCAAGGCACCAATCACTCTGTTCGTCAAAGAGTTCTGTCCAACTTTGCAAAATACATGGTTTTCGATGTATTTGTGAAGAATGAAGATTATGTCCTCGATATCGGGCCTATTATGGAGTTGGGAAGGGTGTGAGAGCGGTTGGGTTAACCCGTGTAGAAAGAGTTTGTTTTCCATGTTTCCTTTTGAAAAACTAAAGCCTGGAGCAACCACGGTGGAGACGCTATCCTTGTTTCAACGTTCTCTCGTTGATTGCGAGTTTTGTTTCTCCAAGGGCGGGTTTTTGTTTCACATATAGAACTCTCAACGTGCGCAGGGAAAATAGGCCTACTCTTGAAGCTGTCGTATAGAGATTAGAAAAAGAGTTTGTGTTAGTTTGTCATAAACCTAAGGTAAAACTAAGGTATACTATAAACCATATTCTACGTCTTCCACTTTCATCTCCAGGCAATTAAATATTATATATATTCAAACTATTTTACCTTATCATCCCTTTCAGTGAATAACATTTAGTATTCTTGTCCTAGAAGTAGTGAGATGAGATTTCGAGACAAATATATAGCTAGCATATTATAAAAAATAGCCGTTCCATCATAACATTGTCCATCGTACACGCAATCTCTTCAGCATGTTTTCCTTTACGGGGAGGGGGGGGGGGGGGTTGAATGGAAGTTAGACAAAAGTAGACCAAGAAAGAGAGCTATGACATCTTGGACAACTGTTGGACAAGATGTGTGTTAATGAATTGACGATGGGACTGCCCGCCTGGGATATAGGGAAATGAAGACTCCAGAGGGGAGGACTAGGTGATGAATTGATGGATCGTTTTGCCCCAACTACTACTGGACAGCGGACCATCCATCATCTCCGAGTTGTCTGCAACTTTCGAGCGAGAGATTTGGTCGTAGATGACATGGGATTTTCCTTAATTTAAGGCTCTTGGACCGCTTATCACAGCTCCCATTTAATCATCAAATGAAATAAAAGATCATATCTGTCTGTCGCGCGTTGGAATCGTGGCTCGCACGGCATTGGATGTAAGAATCAATCTATTACCACCAATGCAGCCAAATTTTGATGATACCAATAACAAACGTAAAACACAATATTTTGCAATAGAAACAAAGCCCGACCAAATACTTTATCAAAAGACACACTGGCGTCATCAGGGGCAGACAGTGTGGTAAGTGTAGTTGTTTCTACTGTACACCTGATGGGATTAGCATACAACTGCCCAACAACCTATGAAAATAATTTAGAAATCCGAAACAAACCCATGGAATAGATATATGACAAGTACATAAGTACCTTATCACAAGCCAAAAGGCTACTGAGTTGATGGTATCCTCGGGGACAGACTTAACGTCCACCAGCAGTGACACCGGCTCAGTGGTATGAATTGGAAGAATCAATCTATTACCACCAAATACAGCCAAATTTTGATGATACCAATAACAAACGTAAAACACAATATTTTGCAATAGAAACAAAACCCGACCAAATACTTTATCAGAAGACACACTGGCGTCATATTGGGCAGAAGTGTGATAAGTGTAGTTGTTTCTACTGTACACCTGATGGGATTAGCATACAACTGCCCAACAACCTATGAAAATAATTTAGAAATCCGAAACAAACCCATGGAATAGATATATGACAAGTACATAAGTACCTTATCACAAGCCAAAAGGCTACTGAGTTGATGGTATCCTCGGGGACAGACTTAACGTCCACCAGCAGTGACACCGGCTCAGTGGTATGAATGTAAGAATCAATCTATTACCACCAATACAGCCAAATTTTGATGACTCAATGTGTAGGGAATCAATGTGTAGGGAATATTTGATATTAGGCCTAGGAATATTGGATATTAGGCCTAGGAATGGACACTCGAAATAGTGTATCGGGGAGTTGGGGGTGCATGGTCGGGCTGTGGTTTGAAGAAAAGGAAAATTAAAGACAATTGAAAGGTGAAGAGATTAGAGTGTAAAGTAAGATAAATTGTTGTTGATAAAGAGAAATGTGTTCCCATTAACATGTACCTTGCTGAAAAATTGCAATAAAAAGTAAACATTTCATGTGACCTCACCATCGATTTCATGTTACTAAAATTTGTGCCTTTCGCCACCCCTTCACCCCCCCCCCCCCAACAAAAAACCTGATATAGATGTAATAACAAATTCAATTTATTTAGTACCTTTATAACAACACAATCGGCCATGCGGACATCATTGGAATTATTTAGTTGTTTTATTATTTCCTGGAAATCGTAACCATGCGTTCGAAAAAAAAAATGTTAACGACTTTATTTGCCAATGCATTTATTTGTGTAGATCTACGTAGCTTATTTCATAATGGTATGAGTCCATCATCAGATTTATTTGCTTAAGCGATTTTTGTTGATAAATGCGCGGAGTCAGCATAGGTTTCAGGCACTTTTATTCACGCTGAGACGGCTCAGGTAAGTATTGTAAGGTAATCTACAAAAGACCAAAAACAAGACCACAGCACCAAAGACACACACAAAAATACCAGCAATGTCATATCAATGTCATCCGAATGTCAAAGTATAAATTCCAATTATTGTATAATTAAACTGATACAAATACCACATAACTATAATGAACAACAAGAAAACAAATATATATGTATCAGACTTACAACAATGTGCCAGCTTCCCCCACTTCCGCACAATATCAAAGAAATGTCGATCAAGTGTCCTTCAAATGTCTCTTCAAAATGTCTTGCTCATACAAACTCTACTTTGTGCAATGCACATGCTTATATAACCAAAATGTACAGGCGAGGAATACGAGTAAAAACAGAATGCAGAGGTGAGTACAAAATTATATCTCAAAGACCCAAAACTAACCAGAAAGAGTAGTAAGTGAGCTCGCTTGAGCTCTACATGGAGGAGACTTTGCAACATGGTATGTATTCAGTAACACTAAGAGGTGGATGTAAAACCTATTAACTTGACAATAAAGATTTATGCTTATATTTGCCTGTGCAAATGTAACAATTTTACTTAGTACTCAAGCATGTATTGTAAAGCATCAACAGGTTATTGAACTACGTATATATTTTGAAAGCGTTTTAAAACTCAGGTAAAAATTAAATATCGGTCAAAATGTATACCTGTAGGTGTAAACACTACAATGTGTAAATATTTGCAAGCACCGCGAGTGGTTGACTATATATTATTCATACATTTTCCATTCAAATGGATATATTTGAGCAGAGTTGTTGAACTGTAATTCGAAATACATTTGGTAAATCCAGTATGAGATAAAGGAGGACGGTGTAATTACGATAAATCTATGCTTTATTAGAAATACTGATAATACCCGCGTATAATTCGTTCATAAAACTATCTGCAGGGCCAACTCTAAAAGGGCCCTAATTTTCAAGTGACCCAACATGACCCAACACGAGACTTTGTGCGAAAAATCGGTTAGTGATATTTAGGGGGTAGGGTTACTCAACAGGCCGCCGTTCCTTACTGACTCGGAGGATCACCACATATGGTGTATTTATGGATAGGTAATGCAATTGCCTTTCTAATGACATCTGCTTTTCTTACTTGTGTTTACCTCGTTATTCCCATTATGACCTCATTGGTCACATGCTGCTTGATGCTATTTTCAGTCGAAAAAGCAACACTTTATAGATTATACTGACACCAAAGTACTTTTTGCTGTTCAGGACACTCTAAGCATTTCATGTTATACCGCATTGGAATCAGCAATGAAATACCTTTCCAGCAATGTACATGTATGGTTGTGCATGTCTGATAATGATTTGTCCTAATATTGCTAGTTTTATCCAGATGAAGTATTGTCGTCTGGAGGGATTTTTTCGTAGGATAAAAACTCAATTCATTGTTTCGTTTTATCTATGATAGAACAACTCACGAACAAGCATGTTAATTTACATACATTTATTCAGAAGACAACTCAGTTAGCAAATAACATCTCATGATATCACCCTCTGAACACAACAGCAGATTTGCATTCGATCACTAAAACGGGAAGTTAAGCAGATAGTCATTGACTATTGCCCCTCATGGTACACCATGTACAGTATTTTTCATCCAAGCAGGAATGCTGATTGGCATATACACTCTCTAAGCAAAACTTGGCTAGCATATAAACTTGCAGAACCGAAAAAATACTATAACTTAATCTCTCCGAACAGAAGAACTGATTATCAATCAAATGTAAGTATCAATCTATTACCACCAATACAATCAGATTTTGATTATGCCAATAAGAAACGTAAAATACAACATTTTGCAATAGAAACAAAGCCCGACCAAATAGTTTATCCAAAGACACACTGGCGTCATCAGGGGCAGACAGTGTGTTAAATGTAGTTGTCTCTACTGTACACCTGAAAGTTCAGAACAGTTTGGCCCTCTCTTATATGTACCCTACCTGTCCCTTCGTGTTCTTGCCCTCTCTTGTATGTACCCTACCTGTCCCTTCATGTTCTTGCCCTCTCTTATATATACCCGACCTGTCCCTTCGTGTTCTTAAGATAAGATAAGATAAGATAAAACTTTATTTAACGTTGGATAAGACACATAACATGAACATTAGCTGATTTCAGCTATTAACCGACATGACAAGATATTTACAATGAGGAATGAGATATATACAGTGAAGATGATACATTTACACTTGCTTTAGATGACATACATGTAGAACACAACATGAACAATTACATTCTGGTGGCTGCCACATATTAATCCTCCTTTTAAAGGACGTGAGAGATTCCACATCTTTGATATCATTTTCAAGCGAATTCCAAAGTTTACTGCCTTGATACATAATCGTATTTAATCCATTTTTGACTGTTCTAAATTCATGTTGTTGCACCAGTAATATATTACGCCTATTGTATGGTACATTTTTCAATACGAACATATCATGTAAATAGTTTTGTCCTACTTAATTGTATACTTCTAAAATACACCTCAATCTTCTTACATACATGAGTGGGATACCTGCTTTGCGTCTTGGGGTACTATAGTTAGAATCATGATCATTGTACACATATATTAAAGCCTGCTTTTGCAGTTTTTTCAATTTTTGCCATGTTACCCCTACTACAGAAATGCCACACAATAGAACAATATTCAAAGTTTGATAATATGAATGAGTGGAATAGAAGAATCTGATTTTTTTCATTCAGATTACTTGACAGCCTATGTAAAACATTCAATTTCCTTCCTGCTTTCTTACATATTTCTTGCACATGGTGTTCAAAATTCAAATATACATAAAAAAATACACCCAATAGCTTAACAGTTTTTTGTGCATTAATAGTGTTGCCATCAATTACAATGGAGTCATCTTGGTTATAACCATTTCCAAACAACATATATTGAAACTTGTTGCAATTAACTTTCATGTTATTATCATCAAACCAACTTAATAATTTAGATATTATATGATGTAGTTTTGTCTTCACCTCATCATTATTTTTGCTATAACAGCATATTGTATTATCATCAGCATAATTAAAAACATCACATTCATTCTTAATATCACACATCAAATCATTACAATGGACATTATAACAGAAAGGCCCCAATATTGATCCTTGGGGTGCTCCAACATTAAGTCGATCTGTCCCTTCGTGTTGATGCCCTCTCTCATATCTCCCGACCTGTCCCTTCGTGGCCCTGGGCTCATACATGTTGCTAACCTATCCTTCCTAGCCCTCTACAACATTTACCCGACCTGTCCCTGGGCGTTCCTGCCCTCTCGTTCAGGTTGCCGAGCTGTCCCTTCATGTCAATGCCCTCTCCTACATGTTCTCGACCTGCTCCTTTGTGTTGATGCCCTCCCCTACATGTATAGATAGATAGATAGATAGATTAGATAGATAGATTATACTGACATAACCCTGTAAGGGAACTTGCCTTACCACCATCCGACCAACTTTGGTCCGCGATATATTGGTGGCGCGTCGCCGCAGTGCAGCGCCTGGCATATTTTTGGTTCTCGTGTATGTATGTAGTGTATGGACGGGATTTTCTGGTGTACTGCATTGATGGGTATTTGTAGCGCGGCCCATGACAGATCCGGGTACGCCTAGTGATCTAGGTTTCTGCCCCTTCACCACCGCCGATACACCGAGTGCAGCATTCTACAATGTATCACCTGGTCACCATATTAGTGTCCACTCCAGGCCGACGGACTGAGAAGTGAGGGTAACCCTTGATCTGCTGAGTGAATTTTGATCGCTGAGAGCGGGGCTCGAACCCGCCAACAACGAACATTGAATTCCCTTCAGCAGCGGGCGAACGACTTAGTGCGTTGCGCCACGGCCACTTCTTTGTATCTGATGTATCTGACCTGTGTCATCTTTTTGATGTCCTCTCCTATATCTATGCGACCCTGTGTTCCTGCCCTCTCTTACATTTACCCGACCTGTCCCTTCGTGTTCCTACCCCCTCTCCTATATGGACACGACTTGTCCCTTCCTGTTTTTGCCATCCCCTACATAGACACGACTTGTCCCTTTGTATTTCTGCCCTCTCTTTCTTGTACCCGACCTGAGCCTTCGTGTTTCTGCCCTCTCCTACATGTACCCGACCTGTTCCCTCGTTTTGATGTCCTCTCCTATATCTATCCGACCCTGTGTATCTGCCCTCTTACATTTACCCGACCTGTCCCTTCGTGTTCCTGCCCTATCATACATGTACCTGACTTGTCTCTCCGTGATCCTGGGCCACTGATTATTGCCAACCTGTCACTTCGAGTTGATACTCTCTCCTACGTTCGTGTTGATACTCTCTTCTTCATAAAAGCGACCTGTTCATGCATGTTCCTGCCCTCTCCTTCATGTTGCCGACATGTCCCTTCGTGTTGATTCCATCTCATACATGTACCTAGCACATCTCTCCGTGTTCATGCCCTCTCCTGCATCTCCTACATCTACCTGATCTGTTGAGTTGATACTTTCTCCTACAATATACCCGACCTTTTCATGCACGTTTCTGCCCTCTCCCAAATGTACCCAACCTGTGTTCACGTCCTTTCCTACACTTATCCGACTCGTCCCTTCATGTCCATGCATTTTCATACATTTACCATACCTCTCCATTCGCTTCAGTGCTCTCCTGTCCCTTCCTACCTCTGCCCTCTTCTACATGTGCCCGACCTGTCCTTTCACGTTGTTGCCCTGTAGTACATGTGCACAACCAGTCTGTTCGTGTTTGTACCTTATCCTAAATATTCTCGACCTGTCCCTTCGTGTTTTTTCCCTCTCCTGAATGTACCCGGCCTGTCCTTTTCATGTTCTTGCCCTCTCCTACACAAGACTGTCCAGTGCATTCGTGTTTGTGCCTGTCCATCATGTGTTTATTTGAAGTAGCAACTTCCACGTGTGTCATGAGGTAGTGATTTCCTTGTGTGTATTCAGTGACTTCCATGTATGTATTTGATGTAGAGACTTCCATGTATGTATTTGATATAGTGACTTTTATGTAGGTATTTGATGTAGTGACTTCCATATGTGTATTTGATGTAGTGACTTCCATGTGTGTATTTGATGTAGTGACTTCAATGTGTGTATTTGATGAAGTGACTTTCATGTGTATTTGATGTAGTGACTTCCATGTGTGTATTTGATGTAGTGACTTCCATATGTGTATTTGATGTAGTGACTTCCATGCGTGTATTTGAAGTAGTGACTTCCATGTGTGTATTTGATGTAGTGACTCCAATGTGTGTATTTGATGTAGTGACTTCCATGTGTGTATTTGATGTAGTGACTTCCATGTGTGTATTTGATGTAGTGACTTCCATGTGTGTATTTGATGTAGTGACTTCCAATGTGTATTTGATGTAGTGACTTCCATGTGTGGATTTGATGTAGTGACTTCCATGTGTGTATTTGATGTAGTGACTTCCATTGTGTATTTGATGTAGTGACTTCCAATGTGTATTTGATGTAGTGACTTCCATGTGTGTATTTGATGTAGTGACTTCCATGTGTGGATTTGATGTAGTGACTTCCATGTGTGGATTTGATGTAGTGACTTCCATGTGTGTATTTGATGTAGTGACTTCCATGTGTGTATTTGATGTAGTGACTTCCATGTGTGGATTTGATGTAGTGACTTCCATGTGTGTATTTGATGTAGTGACTTCCATTGTGTATTTGATGTAGTGACTTCCATTGTGTATTTGATGTAGTGACT
Source organism: Terebella lapidaria (assembly GCA_949152475.1). NCBI lineage: Eukaryota > Metazoa > Annelida > Polychaeta > Terebellida > Terebellidae > Terebella > Terebella lapidaria. The sequence continues at coordinate 31,843,119 of OX424564.1, read as the reverse complement.
TCCATGTGTGGATTTGATGTAGTGACTTCCATGTGTGTATTTGATGTAGTGACTTCCATTGTGTATTTGATGTAGTGACTTCCATTGTGTATTTGATGTAGTGACTTCCATTGTGTATTTGATGTAGTGACTTCCATGTGTGTATTTGATGTAGTGGTTTCAATGTGTGTATTTGATGTAGTGACTTCCATGTGTGTATTTGATTTAGTAACTTCCATGTGTGTATTTGATGTAGTGATTTTCGTGTGCGCACTTGAAGTAGTGACCTCCATGTGATTACTGGTGATTGCATGCAGAGTCCCAGCCGTCCCAGCCTGATATTGACTCACCTTATTACTGTTGTTCCTATCTAGATGAAGTATTGCCATCTGATGTTTCGTGGTACTTTTAAATTACATGCATGTATAATAAAGTATAATCCAGATAATGCTGGAAAGGTATTTCAATGCTGAATCCAATGGAGTATAACATGAAATGATCGCGGTAACCTGGACAGCAAAAAATAAATGGTGTTAAGTATACCCTCTAAAATGTTGCTTTTTTGAGTAAAATAGCATCAAGCTGCATGTCACCAATGAGGTTATACTGGAAATAATGAGGTAAATCTTCGATACAAGTAAGAAAAGCGGATGTCATTAGAAAGGCAATCGCATTACGTATCTATAGGTACACCATATGTGTCAGTAAGGAACAGCAGCCTGTTGAGTAACCCTACCCCCTAAATATCACTAGCCGATTTTTCGCACAAAGTCTCGTATACGGTACCCTGTTTCAAAAGCTCATAACTTATTTTCCCCTTGAATGCTGGCTTGGCATCATCGTGTTTCATCAACTAGATATATACATCTGCAAAAAAACCCCTGAGGACAAATGTAGTACAGCCATGTTGGGTCCCCTCCCATGTGGTGGCCAATCTGCAGCACTAATCTTTGTTACCAGCAAACATCTTATTCCCATTCCAATCCCCAAACTTTTCAAAATGAGAACGTTGTTACCATTGAGTTGGAACATTGACTTTTCATTCGATATTTGAATTGCCAAGTCTTGAACCCAGATTTAAAATCACAATATAACACGCTAGTCAAGGTGATTCATATTGATCACGACAATGCAATGATCTTTCCCCCAAAAGGCAGCGGTCATTATTTGAACTTCCAAAGAGGTAACACCCGAGCGTGTTTTTATTGCGTTTATAGAGTGTATTGTTTTTGTACGCCTGTGCTCGGTGGATTCAAAGTGAGTGAGACCTCGTTATACGTGGCTTCACCATTAACACCCCTCGTTTGATGAGCACGCAGGATAAAATGACTTTTGTGCGCGTGTATTCCCTCCTCCACTTCACTCACCCCAAATTTCGCCTGTCTACGGGGTGTCCCAAACGTGTGGAACAACGGTTATGATCTGCACAATAAAATAGAGGTGAAACCTTTTATTAGCGAACGCCCAGAACTGTCAACTTTATATGAAGATGGACATCCGAGGTAGACACTGGGCGAGGTTGTAGTTAGTCGGGGTAGAAAACAGCAGGAATATTGGCTTAACTTGGCTTTCCTGTGGCTTTGGCGAGCGGTAGGAGCGCACTTCTTCCACAGGAGTGCCACTGGGATTCACATTTAGATTGACTTCGCTGGGCGGGGAGAAAGTAACGAAATATGAGGTAAATATTCCGCTGGCTGTCAGACAAGAATTACACGCGTATTAGACTTGTAAAGCATGGTGCCGCTCTGGGCTTGGACAAGGTATTATAATGTTTGGACGGCTGCTACGCCGGTTTCCGTTCGTCAAATTAGGGGGAAAATTGCAGACGACACGTCCGCGTTGCATGCTGGGATTTAGGCGCGAATATGACGACGGAGAAACCGCGGGAATCAGAAATGTCAGGACAAATGACATTGATCAAAGTAATCAAAGGTAGACGTGCCCCTTGCACCATTTCTTTTCTTTCCTATCTTTGTTTTCATCATCAGTTTTCCCCGACTCTTAGGTGACCGTAAATAACATTCAACGTCGACAGAATGGGAAGATTGGCTTTACATTGTGGAATATTTTCTGTCGGTTTCTATCTCTTTGATATCTGGCCGATGGTGCTCTCTTCATATTTTGATTCAACTTTCTACTGAAAACTAAAGAGCTATGCACTTATTATGAAGTGAGCACACACTTGCCCTTTTCAAATTGCACCCTATATATATATGACAGGACGATAATTGCATTTTCCCTCTATGCTTACTCCTGAATATGTGGAGAAACGCTTATATACGCTGATGAAACTGTATGAAGTAATTGTAATCGTCTAATGAGACTTTCCCACGAAAGACCTTAATTTCCTGTTGTAAAATTTGGATCTTACTTATACATATATTTCCAGAGATTGACCGATCCAAGACAACTAAGACAACAAGATATGGTGGTCTTATATGATATCCAGTATTCATTTGCTTCGTTCAATGTTGAAACGACGCGATGGATCAGGATATTGTTGCTTATAGCATATAGTTGTGCAACCAACGAATTTGCATATTAGGCTTATTTATAGTTTTCATAATATATTTGTGTATCATTTTCAGATGTTTCACATACATTTTCTACATAATTTATGGACATTCCAAAAGATGAATACGTCACAATATTAAGATGGTTGAGATTACATTAGTAAACAAGTCATACTTCGCAAAATCAATGGTATTACTCAAATCAAGTTTGTCACAAATCAAAATTTATTTACATTTATTTTCAAGAAATTGTGTCATCTTGGCCAGCTAAGAAAAAAGTAATTTTTATCCGTTGTGTTTTATTTACAACCGAATGACGTATACATTGTTTCAGACTTCATGAATATTCATATATGCTTCGGACAATGATACTAGTACTGTCATTGTCCTGAATGAGAACAGAATTGTTATTCCCAAACAGTCATGATCATGGTCAATAACAGGGTTATCGAACTGGAAGCGGTCAATCCCCTGAATATACCTACCTAGTATCGACAGATAAGTGATGACCCTTGCATTATTATTAAATATTTACATACAAGATTACTGTCTTGTATATTTTCAAAGGCGTTCTTTCAAGTTATAGCGGATGAGCTGTCAGCGTTGAAATGTTCTTCTATCATCGGAGTTGTATACATGTATAGGGAATATCCATAATACAAATGCCATACATGTTGTCAATATCCTATATAAGTAAGAGAATACTGAGGAAACTTTGCCGAGAAAACCGGACAGTTTTGTCAATAATGTGATTAAAGACACGTCCGCAAAGCTTTCCAAGAAATGAAAATTTATTGGTGGAAAAAGATCAATGTCAAAATAGTCAAATATAACCATCAATATATGTGAAAATATCAAGTTCAAGATGGGTGGGGTGAATCGTCACTACACTATGTGTATATTAATAAATGAAGAATTTCTATTGACCATTGGCCAATCACCTTAAAACTACTAGAGAACAACTATAAATGTATGAATCTACTAAATGCTAATAGATCTGTAAAGTTTTTTTTGTATTGTATTTGCCATTCACGTATTATCTAGAGAATTGTCAATAAATGAAAAAAATATCCGCACGGTTTAAACGTGCCAATGTCATTTGCCAAACGCAATAACTATCAACATAACCTTAAATTATTCAAAGGAAAATATGGTAAATCAAGTGGTCATTATACCTGTAGACAGGACATTGCTACCCACTAAGCTAACCCGAGATAAATTCTGCTATTCGCATTGTTAATGGTTGGAATATTGTTCGCAAATAAATACGGGAATTGAGTCTTTATTTGCATATATATTTGCGCGGATGTCTGTCTTGAATTATTCAAAACTGCGTGTGTCATATCCATATTTTACCAGAGACAAGCAAAGACTTCTGGGATGGATGAACTGTCCAGAATATTTCAATGTTATCTTTTGAGATATTGTTTACATTCTATAACCCCAATACCAGTTTATATCCATACAAATATTTCTTAAAAGAGGCCAAAAGGACAATCACAGTTATATTTCCACGCTTCGAAATCCGTTGAATGTAACATTTGTATAACATGTGCATGTATTGCCTATAATGTTTGATATGCTCCACACAAAACCAATTTAGATTTATTCATCTGGAGGCGACTCTCTCCGTATGTGTTTCTACCAACGAACTTCCAATATGGAGGGGCGTTTAAGTGTGCCTTAAGATACCTTTGCCTCAATAACGATAGCAAAAAAAGAGATATATTATTTTGTCCTCAATTTAAGTTCTTTCATCCTACTTCCCCTACATCATATCCTACCTTATTCAAGCGTATATACCTGCCATAAAACAATACATTCACCGTTTTAGCTGTATCATCAAGCGTATGTGTTTTCTTTCTTCGGATTTTTGTGTCAAACCAGCTTTCATGAACAAAAGGCACCCATTTTGGACGGGTTTCGTCATGACGTAGTAACGTGTTATTCGCCAGATGGCAGCAGCTGACGGTTTGCTCATTGATTCCAGACGTTTATCCTTTCGCACATGCCACATAATAGGTTTGACGATAGTTGTCAATTTTCATTGTTGCAGTGGATTTAAAAATTTTCCACAATTTTATTGAACTAACGAGAAGTCGACTGTCATAAATAATAAATGTTTTTCATCAATTCATCATCAAATAATAACAAATGTAACGGTTGTATTAATAGTGATTTTTTGGCGTTATGAAAGGTAATACACTTTATGCTACTCATTACTGGTGTCATATTCACAACATTTTCGTAATCGGCAGCTATAGATAAACGTTCACGGTCTTAAAATAGGGCTTGTCCTGCTGGTTAATGCTTATTTTTTTTAATAAATTTGATTTCGGTGACCATTTTTTCGAAAACATTAGGACCACTTTTTTGAATCGCCGGTCTGCATATGGTGGCCATTTGATTTCTCGATGGGTCGGCAATTATTTCTTTGTCTCAAATCAAGTCACTATTAGTTTTTAACAATTTTGAAAATTCTTTCGATAGTGAAATAATTTCTGGACATCATTATGGGAGCTGTATGGAGTAAACTCTCAGAACACTTCAAAATAGAGCTTAAATATTGGCACATTCAAGTGGACAGTCACATATAGTGATTCAACAGGTGACCTTGAATTTGGCCCCCATGGTGACTTTGAATAAAGCAATTTTGCTGAAAAAAATAGTTGTGACAGAACACTATATCTACATTCCTCTGGTAATCTTTCTTAGCCTTTGGGGCTAATTTTTTGCTGGTATTTTACTATGATTTTGTCTCCAGCTGATGTACAAATGCTAAACAAACATGGTCACAGTTAGCATCATGGTAAGGTATTATGAGAATCAATGTGTCTGTCAAAATACATTATGACATTATTTTAGTATGCATTATGACAACACCCGTCGGCGAAATCATAACGCCTAGACACAGTCTCTGCATTACGCTGTTATTATATTATGCAATTTCATAATAGCACATCAAGGAAACTAACAATTCAATTTTTCAAATCAATTTATTGGTGAATTCGTACAAAGTAAAAACCACCCTATTGGGTGGTGCATAAATCATGTACATATGTACGTCTAGTGATATCCAGAACTATGATGGAAAAAAAACAAACAAACAAGGACCATAATACAAATCATAAATCAAACCTTGGAATTCATAATACATGATACTGAATAACCCAGAACTACACACGAGAATATATTTTAATGCCATGATGACGTCCACCTAAACGTCAATAACGTGACAACCAATAATCAGATCGTGCTGAAAATTTGCCATGAGTAAATATCGAAACATGATATCCCAGCATCACATCTACAATTAACAATGCATTTTTAGTAATTGTGACACAAAGCTCACATTTTAATCAAGAATCATTATTGACGTTATATAGACGTCAAATGACATCAGATTGCAAAAATGGTCACATATTTGAAATGTACTCATGAAGACTCAAGATTTTCAAATTAGCTACTGCTTGATTTATTCGGAAGAGGTAATGGCCAAGGTCATTTTCAAAGTCAACTTCGATACGGGCGCTTGGAAATGCTATAGGTCACAGGTTTCAAGTGTAAATATGAAATATGTTAGGCTATCCGAGGGTAACCTTCTGGTGTTGCCTGCATGTTTGAATCTTTAATAATTCCGGAGATAAAGTGGCTTAATTGATTTTGACTCAAATATCAATCTTGACCTTGACCTTTTACCTATGTCCTTGAAATTTCGTGATTCGACAGAACTTACATCAGGGCTGAACTTACATGTTCTCATCACAAGTGTCACTACCATTTTTTTCGCACATTATGCACGCTCCTATGCACATTGATATTTTGAAATGTACAATTTCGCTCATAATGGGACTGTTATTCTAGCCATAAAAACGTCTATTACTTCATAACAAATGATATGATATTCCAGCATAATATCTGCAATATATAACATAATTCTGCACATCTGACATGCCAAAGCCTAAATAAATCACTTTTGACGTCTTGGCAGAATTATCTGTTGTTTTGGGTGTTTTTTTTAAATACTGTATTTGTTGGTGTTTTGTTTACTTGTGAACACCTCAAAGTTGCACATTGATTTTTTCCATATAACTTCACATATAAGCATGGGATATATGACCTGCACGGGTCTATGTATGAATAAGACCATTTGCAACAAGCTCCGTCAACAGGTCAATGCTCATATAACTTCGCACATAAGCATGGGATATGACCTGCACGGGTCTTTGTCTGAATAAGACCATTTGCAACAAGCTCTGTATGTCAACGGTCAATGCTCATATAACTTCGCACATAAGCATGGGATATGACCTGCACGGGTCTTTGTCTGAATAAGACCATTTGCAATAGCTCTGTATGTCAACAGGTCAATGCTCATATAACTTCGCACATAAGCATGGGATATGACCTGCACGGGTCTTTGTCTGAATAAGACCATTTGCAATAGCTCTGTATGTCAACAGGTCAATGCTCATATAACTTCGCACATAAGCATGGGATATGACCTGCAAGACCATTTGCAACAAGCTCCGTCAACAGGTCAATGCTGGTCCTTGATTATTTCATAAAGAGGAAATTATAAGAGATTTCCATCATGTTTGTATCGGGTTACAGGAATGATTGTATCTATACTCTTCAACAAGGGAATCTGGTGCCAATGACCTCTTCTATTCATGGAAGCAGTTGTCTTGCAACATCAAACTAACAAGTGGTGATGAGGAATTACAAAAGTAAGGCCAAAAAAATGGAAAAGTTTTTAGTTCTGGTGTCATTAGAGTCCTGGAAAAGTGATGCGGTGAGGCGACCTTTTTTTCTTTAACCCCTAAAATTGGCTCATTATGACTCACGCAATCCACCATGGCCTATTTGGCCAACCATTTACCTCTAAAATTGGCTGCTGATGACTGACCCGATCGAACATGATCCATTTGGTCAACGATACACCAAATTTTGCAATGTAAAAAGATAGTACAGTAACTACTGTCATATTTGTGGACAGCTATCACTTATCATTGATTCGCTAGTTGAGTGGATCAATGAATGAATGGAAGTCAACGAAATATTTAATATTGGGCTCAACAATAAATAGATTCTGTCCTGTAGAGATTTTATGGCTGTAGTAATATCGATATTACTGAATACGTTAACATTATTTTTTACAAGATAAGTCTACTATTCAGCAAAACAAAAATAGGTTAGGCAAATTCTAACTAAATAAGATCAGTGCCTAATTAATGACGTTCTCTGCGAAAAGTACTACAGTACAAACATTCATCATGGTGAAACGATAATATCCGAAGTAAAAATAGATCTTTGTCATAAATATTTAGGAACAATATTTATTATTATTTGTACGTAGACCTTTATAAAAAAATCGACTTGTGATCAATTTCACATCCATTATTGTTCACTGCCATTGTCCACAATGAAGACGATATATCTCAATGTAACTGATTAGTAAACATGGTAAAGGTGTTGCTCAAATCTCTTAGCATCACTACATCACGTTAACCGTACTCAAATATCTGGAAAGCAACGAGAAACAATATTTTGTACAGAAAACGAATTATTAACGACTAGTTTGGGTAAAGCTGGATTGATGGGTTAAGCAAGCACGTGAATCGTTTGTTTTTAGGGATACTACACTATACTATCTGACTAGTATACTAAGTGACATATATATCATAATATTAATATTGACAGTATATACGTGCCAAGTATAGTTTACCTGGATCACGATGGGATGGACGTGAGTAGTGACTGAAACGTCGTGCGCAGTTGTGCGGGGAGAAATCACTGAGGGGCACATCAGAGCAGGCATCAGAGCCGCGACTGCGCATGAGGAAGCACGGGTTAGTCTTGGGTGCAAAAAGCAGGGACTTGCAGCAGTCGTTTGTGGCGTCCATGCAGCGGCACTTGCAGTCCCCCAGGCCCCGCTGTGATACATCAAATATGTGCGACCCAGCGATACAGCCATCCTTGTATGACGTGAATTTATTGCTATACGAGAAAAATTACATTAGGCATACTTTACTAAATAGGTATACAACCACATACCCTTTAGTATTATGGAATATTGACATATGTTTTAATACTTTATGTACAGCCACACCAAGTGACTACGAAAATTTAGGCCAAAAGACTTAGATAGGTTACCGGACAATTTTGATTTTAGCATATTTGGTGAGATATGTTCTTGAGATCTATCAGTCAAGGTCCACTATGATGACCAATTGATGGCCCCTCAAAGTCATTTGAGCCCTACTTCAAGCTCAGCAAATGATCCATGATATAAGTAAATGACTTCTTATTATGACCTTCAGAATTACCACTCAAGGTCACATGAGGTCACTAAGACCGCCAAAAGATCCACCATATATGATTTCCTACATGTTCATAATGCAAACCTAAGCTCTATCTACAGTCGTTTTGTATGCATAGTTCAACTTACAGAATTTAAGTCAGATGTGACCTTCGCATTTACAACTGAAGTTCATCTGAGGTGAAATTCAAGACTATCAAAAGATACGAAATGTGTGACTTCCGACATGTACATAATACAAATCTAAGCTCCATGTTATGTCCATTCTAAATGCATGTAAATGTAGGCACACAAATTCAATTCACCACCGTCTTTATTCCATCTCCCATTCTCTACTTCCCGCCTCAGACCGTTACTTGTACGTCTTAATTTCAACACCGCATACAACCGTATACAAGATACAACATCTCCTTTTCTGTATTAGTAATACATGAAATCAACATGCCCAATGATTATTACATTTGTCAATGCACATAGTCCTTGAGCCACGCTGGCGGGTTACGGTCTCTTGGAACTCTGCACACGTCTTAGCGCCTGTCAGCACCATCAACTTGATCTGGTTGTTCTGGTGCATGGTCGACTGTAGCTCGATGTAAGGGTGCATCTGTAGCGGGTGCTGCGTGCAGTGGAGTGTCAGATACTGGCTCAAACTAATACTCTTGGTTTTGACACAAACCATTTGCGTCTAACCTCCATATCCGCACGATCCCCATGGAACCGCACATATTTTTTGTTGGCTTGAATAATGCGGGGTTCCTTTGGGTCGATGGAATGGCAACTTAATATGAACATAGAGGCCTTGTTGAAAGGCATGGCGTTTGGCACCTCTGTGTCGATCCGCATGCAATTTTGACTGTTTTTGCTTCTCTCCACATTTGTTTTCACAGCCTCATGCGATGCGAGATGATGTGGATTTCGAACCTGTTGGAATGGCCCTGCGATTGCAGGCAGCCAAGATTTACCCTCGATTGTGGCCACTTACATACCTTCCTTGACCATTCTGTTCATGTGCTCCACGAGGCCGTTTGCACGTGGATGATAGTGATGTGTTGTGATGTTTGATACCTTTAGATTTGAGGAATGATTCCATTTCCTGTGAACGCAGCTGTACTCCATTGTCTGTAATTAGTTCATTAGGCAGATCTTCCCTTGCAAACACGGAAGTAAAAAACCTCACCATACCGTCAGTTGTTCCGGCCATGTTGAATAGCAGTCTACCAATAACATCACACAGCGCAAATGACTTGATTGTTACTCGTAATCCCCAATAATATCAAAGGTCACGCTTTGCCATGGACCTTCCGGTATTGAAACTGGAGTGTGTGGAGCTGTGAAAATTTTCTGTGATTTATCGCTTTGAGCAGAGGTGCGACACATCCGAACAGTTCTCTCTATAGGCTACCAATAATCCTGTTGTACGCGTCTTTTTGCAAAGGACATGCCCAATGACCTTCATGTGCAACATCAATGATGCGACCTTGCAAGACCTTTGGCACAATTACTTGATCGCCTCGTAACAGGAATTCATCCTGCCTAGAAAATTCATCTTTAACATCATAGAATGCTTGGAGGTCAGATGGTAATGTTTTTTTCTAGGAGGCCAGGATCCGCTCAGGTAATTCCAAACATCTGAGAAAGTAGAATCAGTGGAAGACTCCTGTCGAAGCTTGTTGTCGAAGATTGCATCACCGATTACGGTATGTACATGAGCTACCAGTTCAAGAGGAGTGTCATCTGAAACTGCCTCATTGTCAATAATTGGTGCTATGCAGAGGAAATCAGCTGTAGTGGTCTGACTTCCTGCCACATAAGACTTCAATAAGCGCATCCCCCAAAGTGCGATCCTAGCACTAGCACGTTCAGTGCCAAACGAAGAGAAGAGCACAGTTATTGGCTTGTGATATGTTCCAGAGGTATGTTTCTCAGTGTTCTACAGCCCAAACAGCTGCCAGTGTCTCTTTCTCGATTACAGAATAGTTCCTCTCCACAGGTGTCAGAGTATTCTTGGAATTCTTGGAAATCTTTAACTTGCATCAGCACAGCCCCCAGGCCATATTGTGAAGCATCAGTCGTCACAAAGATTGGATATTTGAGATCGAATGAGGTAAGGGCTTTACTATTGGCAATGTCTTGGCAATGCAATGTCAGTGAAACATTTTCACACCCTGGAGACCAAGTGAAGTTCAGGTCCTGCTTCTTGAGTTCTCGAAGAGATCCCACTTTTGTGGCAAAGTTCTTGATGAATTTCGCATAGTACCTACACAATCCCAAGAAAGATCTCAATGCAGATAAGTCTTTGTGAACAGTCTTTGTGAAGTGGTGGATTGGGTGTCAGACCGGCAGCACCGATTGTGTGACCAAGATATGTCACATGGTCAACGCCAAATGAACACTTGGCTCTCTGAATTCGCAAATTATGTACCAACACTCTTTGAAGGACAGTTCTCAGGGCAGAATCATGAGCTTTCTGGGTTGCCAAATGGACCATAATATCATCTTGAAAGCAGCACACATTAGGGGCACCCTTAAAAATGATGTCCATCATCCGCTGGATCACTGCACTTGCTGACGCCAGTCTGAAAGCCATTCGGATGAACTTGTACATGTACATTCCCATTGGCCTTCTTTGCAACTACAACTCAGATGATTTGGTTTTTTTCAATAATGCCAACAGTTTCAAGGCGATCCAGTTCCTGTGGTAAATTTGCTTGAAGGACCAATGGTACTTTGCTCACAGAGTGTTGTACCGGCTGGGCGTTAGCTTTAAGTTTAATTTTGTGCTGAAATCCTTGTGCACATCTGAGGTTATCATCGTAGAGCTAAGAGAAGGCGGCGTCACGATCAGCAGTTTTCATGACATAGGACTATGCCTTGTCTGAATGAGCCTCCATTTCCAGGTCATGGAATGAGTGTCAGTGTAAAATGGGAAAGGTGGTTACCATGCCTGTCATGTAGTTGGTAGTCACAATCTGCACTCTTGATTTACATGCAGTAAATGAGCACATTAGCCAATGAATGACAGTAATTACCGTGCATTCGGTAGGGCCTATACTCTCTCTCTCTACAGGTGTACACGTATGAGGATATATCGAAAAAGTTCTCAGCTAAATTTAAACATAATCATGTTGACAACTGTGTTTGATAGTTAATACTATTCACATACAGATGTCATTCATTCATTTTTTCGAGTCCTCTAGCATCCACAACGAACGGACATAACTGACACGCATCTTTTCCACTTCTATACGTAAACACACAATAAACGAATATGAAGAAAACATCCTCGACCGTGTACATCTCTAGCGCATGGCTTTGTTCCGAGACCCGAAGTGGTTCGATCGACCCTTACAGATCGAGATTTCTCACGAGCATCAATACTTTACACGACACAGTTAAACTCCGCCAGACAAATAAAGATAAAGTCTACAGTCGCTGATGTCCCGACCAATTTTTGACTTTATGTTGATCTCGACTGGATCGAACTCATGTGACGGTTTATTTTTTAGAAAACTGGGAATGAAAAAGCCCAAGGGCTATGATAGGTTACCGGACAATTTTTGTTTTAAGCATTCCAGGTGACATATGACCTTGAGATTTACCAAACAAAGTCTTCTTGGTGGACATCAACTTCACCATTAGATGTGCTGCATATGACTTTCTGTATGTTCATAATGCAAACATAGTAATCCCATTAACAAGTATTTTGTCTGTAGAGGCCTATTTACATATATTTCAGGCCACGCGAGACTTTGCGATTTAGCCTTCAATGTCATCTAAAGTCAAGTTCATGGTCACCAATAGATGTGCCATATATATATATGACTTTTTATGAGCCAATAATATAATCCTAATCTGTAGGTGCAAGCGTTTAAACCTCAGCGGCCAATTTACACATTTCACGTCAGGCATTTAACGATCAAGCTCATCCGAGGTCAATTCCAACGTAGTTATTCCATATATACGCTCATATGCTATATGCTCATAATGCAAACATAAGCTCTATCTACAATCATGTCGTCTGTAGGACCAAAAGTTGGGCAAGTCCAAAATTTTTATCAAAGGGTAAAATTTTAATTTTGTTTTGCCTAGGAATGGCCCCAAGCCCAAAATGAATAGTAATGCGATTTGGGGTAAAACGAATTTACCCACCCGTCAAAAAATGAAAATGGCTGCCATGTGCAGACCGTCGATTCAAGGGCATAAATTAGAACAAAAAGTTATCAGACAAATTCCAAGAAAATGACCGCCATTTTGAAGAAAATACGAATGAAAACACCCTTCCTGGAAAAATTTTAAGGTATTTTTCTGCAAATTTTCAGAAAGATTTGACCGTAAACTTTGAAGATAAAAATGTGGACGGAACTACATTTAAGCGTTTGGTGATGACAGTAGCAAACTTTCGGAACAAAAACGAAGCCCGACCAATTAGTTCATCCAAATACACACTGGCGTCATCATTGGTGATTTGGTGTAATCATTGATTACAGAGAAAAATTCCCATGTTACCCAATTAATAAATGTATAATGTTTTCTTGGTGATTTGAGTGAGTATTGATTTCGGAGAAAAGTCCCCACATTACAAAGACGGCAATAAAATCGTTGCGTCATTCCAACAGCTGCTAAAGGAGCTATCATAGACTCAATTGAATATCCTATGATAACATTTATCAACCCCAAATGAACCTGTCAGCATCTTCATTACAAGAGAAAATTGCCTACTTGCAGATGTGAATAATTTATTATATTCTACATTTTGTTATATTCTTATCGACCATGCATTTTTTGCAATACCGGTTTCGAGTTGGAGACGTAGCAGCAGACACCTTATATTGAACATATTGGATAACTATGTTTTGATCTGCTATGTGTATTTGGGTTTCAATAATCACATGTTGATGTCTCAAGATATATCAATATTCATATCTTCAATGGTGTTATCTTCATTATTCCACATAATCTCTATGTGGCTTCGCTGATTGCGTGCTACTCGTCGTCAGGTATCTCTGCAGATGTGAATGCTTGATTGGGATTTGTTTTTACCAGACCATTGTTTAATTTCAGGTTTTACTTAGCTAGATCTATCATCAAAATCATGTCGTATTGGCTGATATAGTGTTGGTGACAGAGACGAGTGGAAAGTAGATAAGTCTGAATCATCTCGATTTGACGACTTGTGGTTTCGGTTTTGGGACTTTTTTCTTCGTGTTTCTCCCAAACAAGCGTTGATGTATAACGTAAAATCACAAGTTGGCACAATATAGTTAATTGATAATGAGTCCACTTCAAATTTCACATAAACAAGTTGTGTGCAGATGTGATGAGTTTCAGTCTCCAACTGCCTTCGTCAATCACTAGTTATATAAAACTGCTGTGACATGTGTGTTCCACCAAGATCTGCCTTAAAATTTTGTGGACGTCATTAAAGTCTGGTCGATGAATCTATAAATGAAATGGCAAATACGCAGCAATACTTATTTGTATATAATTTATTAAAAATTCATGATGGCTTTCACAGGTGGTTCAAGAAATACTCATTTTTCTCGAAATATCTGATTCCAGCTGACTTCAGTAACAGCTTATTATTAAACACGCAAAACAAGAAGAACCTGTACTTTCAATTGGTTCCATTATTAATTACATTAATTAAATGTTCCAGTTGTTACTTTATATTATACATGCAAAGTCCACATAATCTTTTCAATGGACTTACAATTAGGTAATTTCCGCTTTGAGCGCTGAATTTAGGCGAGATGATACAGTATCTTCATTTGCTTCAAATATCTATAATCAGTAATTTTCGAGTGACTCGCTGAGTGAAATATTGTTGTAATTTGGTGAGAGTATCGATTGTTGTGTAAAATCATCACGTTACAAAAAAGATAATAAATCGATATGCAATTTCACTCGAGACCGAATGCTGAGAAGCTATTAAAGACTTAATCAAATTACTAACGAAAACATTTATCAAACCCCTAAACTAACCGTGTCAGCATTTCCAGAATGCATTTCCAGAGAAAGTGCTTAGTTTTAGATGAGGTTGACATCGTCTACAACAGGTTGCAGTTATTGAACATACATGCCCTCATTGTCTGTTATTCCGACATCAATGTGTAATGGAAGCCCAAAAGTGAAATTTCCGGGGACGGGGGGTAATAGTGTATCATCTTAAAAAAACTACTGTGTTCGCACCAGTTGGGTAATTCTGGAGTGGCATTGGGAGAAATATAGATTTTGTTCAACATACCAGACCAAAAAATACACATGCCTATACACTTAAGGTGTATCATGTATGTATTGCTTTGTCAAACAGACGACTAATAGGCGGATCCAGGGGGGGGGGCGCACCTGGGAGCGAGGGAGAGGGAGAAAGAGAAAAAAAAAAGAAAGAAAAGAGAGAGAAAAAATAGGCCCTTGATTTAATATAAATGATATAAATATGATATCTAAGGTAAAGAGCTGATATAAATAAAATGTATCTATCTAGATATACCTCTACTTTTTCATACCTGATTGCCCGCTAAAAAGCAATATATTTTTTCCGACAACTCAACCGTTAAGTTGGCTAGATCTGTCACTGTATGCAGTGTGACTGCGCTAAACTTCCTCGTTTAGAGATCCATGTAGATGAAATCTAGATCTAAGCTCCATATAGTACCTATATGGCCTTTGCGTGGAGGTGAAATCAGAATATATGTAAGATGAGCTAACTGCCATGTTTTTCCGTCTGTCGTCCGTCAGATAAAAAGTCTTTTGTTAGGCTCATTGAATTAGCTCATATACCAAAACGTAGCATACGAACTATCTCTGGACGACAGCTACTAGTAGTCCCGCTATGGTCACGTCGTCACCGTCACAGTTTCTGCAGAGATTTCTCGTAATCACGCTGCTGGTGTGTTACAATTTGACACATATTGTTTCGTGATTTGTTTGGGCATTTCAGGAGTGTAATTCTCATAGCTCATTTATCATGCATTTTTATTCGTTCATTTCTTGCTTGCTTTGATGACCATTTTGTTAAATGAACAGTGGGTGTCTGGAGCATTACCCTGGTTGTCCTGTTTTTTATGTGCACAAAGACATTCATGTTCACGTTAAAACTGTTGTGGATATATATGTATGGTCGTAAACAGCACATGTGTAATAAAATTGTGTTTCTTTGCACCTTAATTCCTTGTTCAACCATATATGTTTCAATATTATTGCCATAATACTTGATCAGTAATAATAATTCATCCCAATGAAAGACTACAAGTAAATATTTGGTCATGCTGTGATTCAACACGACCCACAACCTAGACCCAGGGAGATTGGATTATTCTAATCTCTCTGCTAGAACCAAAAATCCTGTACCCGTCCCTGATTAGTACACGAAATAGGCATCCAACAGTCCCAGAAATGTCTCCAGAAACCACCCCAAATGCTCTCAGAAAACACCAAAATGCTAAATTTTCACGGGGGCATACGGCGCGCCCCCAGCCCCCCCCCCCCCAACCCCCAGACCGCATTTACATTCTTTGCCCTCCCCCCACCCCCAATCAAAATACTTGGATCCGCCTCTGGACGACCTTCTCTCGGTAATTCCAATTCGATTTTCTGGTGAAGGCATCCTGTCATTCTCAATGCTACATATCCTTGTGCAACGAAATTACAGCTTAGTCGCAATACACATCAACTACATCAACTCAGAGGTAACGCTAAATTGCTCACAAAACAAAGAAAACCAGCAGCTGGTACTGCTAATTGTTTGATTCATCCAACTACTAAACAGTGGTGTATATTTCAACAACGAAAATTCTGATGTCACCAGGCATATGTGACGTTCATTTGGAAAGACTTTAAAATACTTCTTGAAATACTTCTTTTCCAGAAACCATTCTAAGGCCAGCACTTTCGAATATACAGAAACATTCAATTCCTCATTCAGACATGTAACCACTCGGTACTACCACGTTCACACATGGGCTACCGTGTTCTCTGGTACATATTATTGCATACGCACCTGAAAATGTCATTTCCTAACCCATTCACATCTAGAATCAAGTTACCATTACATGTGAAGGCTTGAACTCTTCCATGTTGGCACAAGTGTTACCTGTTCAATAGAGGAGGTGTACACGCTCTCAAGAGTAGTGAGTGATGGTATTGGTTGTATTATTGAAAGTGATCAAATCATAGTGTGGATTCAAACTTCATACAAATGATCCCGAAGTTCCTGATATTCCTGGACATGTGTCATGATGCTATGAATGTACCTATGTTATGACTCCACAGTAATGACAAAATCATGCGTGTCATTCGAACAGTATACATTAGATGTCGAGATGTCACCTGTACGTCTATGATTGTACACTGCATGCACTGCCGAGCCGTGGTATGTGAACGAAACAAGATTACAATGATGTGTATTATTGATTAAAACGAGGCACAGGTGAAATGTAATCATCGGCATCTGTAAATCATGTTTGCTACGCTGCTACTCTTGAATGTTCTGAAAATTAATAGACAATTGAAAAACAAAATTGAATTTGTAGCTGAAAATTGTAAGAGACGAGATTGTGAAATAGAAGCACAATTACTTTTCAAAATTGTTTTGGAAACAGCCGGCGATGCTAATTGAGGTGATTTTGATACTCGATGGCTGCAGGAGTTGTATATATATGGGTCTCTTGCTCTGCTAAAATCATTCGCCGAGGAATCGGAGAACTCCTGTCACCATGGATTCCAGACTGATCTTCTGCTGTGTCGCTCTTGCGGTCGTCGCCCATGTGGGGGCCTACTACTATCCTCCTACACCAGCCCCTGACCGTAAGTGTGATTACTTTGCTGATATTCGACCAAGGTCCTGACAATTTCAAAATCCAAACTTTTTCTGGATGAGAGTGTGAGTCAAGATCGTGATGACGATCATACGAATTTTGTTTAATGTACCAATGAATTCTATTTAACGTGGAAAGTCATATCTACTGCTTCGAGCCGGTAGTCCTCGTTCACTTCTATTTTATGGCTGGCAACGCCACGGCTATTTCATCGGCAGAAGTTTACTATTTTCGCAAATAGTTTCATACGAAACTGTTCCCCTGCAATTGTACGAAAGTACAAAAATGTAGTAAAATACATGCATCTAGTAGTAGTAGAAACATGCATCTCAGTTGCATACAACTTGATGGGTATGTTATATAAGAGCGATGAAACCCAAAGTATTAAATTTCAGTCTTCTCTGATGCAAATAGCAACATCAACTCAGTAGCCTTTTGGTTTGTGATTAGGTACTATGTGCTTGTGATACATCTATTCTAAGAGGTTTGTTTCGGATTTCTAAATTATTTTTATAGGTTGTTGGGCAGTTGTATACTAATTCCGTCTGGTGTGCAGTAGAAACAACTACATGTCACACAGTGTCTCCACTGGTGACGCCAGTGTGTCTTTGGATAAACTATTTGGTCAGGCTTTGTATCTTTTCCAAAATATCGTAGTTTACATTTGTTACTGGCATCATCGAAATCTACTGGTATTTGTGGTAATAGATTGATACTTACAACACGGACATTCATTCCTTTATTTACGATAGAGCGCATATAAACAATTCTTCCACATTATGTAAATTTGTTTGGTATGTTCAAACGTCACTGCACAGTCATCAGGGCATATTTTTGAAGATGTAGTGTTATATCATTGAATATATGCTTGCCAATTTAATGTGTAAAGAATTTCAGAAACATATTTGACCTCTTAACAGTCAATGTCTGGTGCAGTATGGTTGACTGCATGACACTCCCTGTGAATGTTGTATTCTACTTGGCCCAGTTAAGTAATTAGAGCAAATGATTGACTTTTCTCACAGGGAGGCCATTGTATTCTTCAGGCTTCTTTGTTTTAATGAACTTAAGTTTGTTAGAATCCATTATCATGGTACAGTGATAGTCCTTACTCATTCCTTGTCAAGTTTATTATGGTTGTGTATGACTAATAATTATAAGCTCTCCTATATAATCTCGCATTCATGAAAAAATTTCGTCATCAGTACATCACAGGCAAACTGATAACCTTTAACATTTGACCAATCATCCAATTTCGTCTTAGTACTTATATATCCATACACTTTCTTGACTGCATTGTTATGGATGTCCAAAGTCCTAGTAGAAATTTGTTTACCATGTACCTAAAAAATTACGGAAGCGTATTAGGGCCACATGAGTTTTTTTAAAGTTCAATTTGTCGACTTATTATCTCGATAAATCGAGTTAGTTATCTCGATAAATCGACTTATTATCTCGATAAATCGAGATATTATCTCGATAAATCGAGTTATTATCTCGATAAATCGAGTTAATTATCTCGATAAATCGAGATAGTATCTCGATAAATCGACTTAGGACTCAGACATTTAAAGTACAAGTAAAATGAATATGCATCGACCATAGGCGAGCCATACCATTTCATCGGTTACCTTGGCAACAATAGGACAAGGAAAATATACTGATTACCCATATTGAAAACTATATGGAGTGAATGATTAACAGTCATTACATTAATCTCTGAAATAATACCAAACTATACAATTGAAGAAGCCGTTACAGATAACCTTACGAATATACATCAATCCATGTCTAATAGCTAAAGAATTGTTTAAAAAAATTATAACATTTTCATTGATGAACATGTTGCATCTTTATAAAAGATAGTGATATAGTAACTTCATTATAGTTTTAACTAGGTAGTTTGGTCTGTAATTTTCATTATTTAACGTTATAATGGTCCATCATAAGCCTATTCAACATATGAATAATATGACTCTAAACATATTTCCATTTTACTTGAACTTTGAATGCCTAAGACATAAGTCGATTTATCGAGATAATATCTCGATAAATCGAGATAATTAAGTCGATTTATCGAGATAATTAAGTCGATTTATCGAGATAACTAACTCGATTTATCGAGAAAATAACTCGATAAATCGAGATAATTAAGTCGATTTATCGAGATAATATCTCGATAAATCGAGATAATTAAGTCGATTTATCGAGATAATTAAGTCGATTTATCAAGATAATTTAGTCGATTTATCGAGATAATATCTCGATTTATCGAGATAATAAGTCGATTTATCGAGATAATATCTCGATTTATCGAGATAATAAGTCGACAAATTGAATTGAAAAAAAAGTCATGTGGCCCTAATACGCTTCCGTACAAAAATACAAAGGAAACAGCTGTATTTATTTTAGGCTTTATTTATACAGCCACAACTTTGTTGTCTTGGTGATAATAGCTGAATGCACACAAACTGAAAACATTTATATGTATATTAAAACACGTGTTGTTTTCTATTCAAGTAACCAACGCACAAATTGATATATCAATGAAAACCAATGAGAAATTCCAAAATAAAACACAATTACAAAGGACTTGTGCGATATGCAGCAAAATACAGTTGTTTCTACAGTAGGCCTACGCCTGACAGACTAGGTATGCAACCACTCAACAGCAAGTACCGGATGTAAGTATCAATCTATTACCACCAATATTCAGATTTTGATGATACCAAAAACAAACGTAAAATAGAACATTTTGGAATAAAAACAAAGCCCGACCAAATAGTTTATCTTTTTTCAATAGGATTTTAGAAATGAAAAAAAAAACAAATATTGGGAAGAATCACGTGTCCATCGTGTTTAGGAAAATTCAATTGAATTCACATGCTTCGCGTTTCAGTGTTCCAATCCATACGAAAGCTTGATGAAATACAATACAAACCTAGGCGTATATATTTAAGTTCAAAAGTCCAAATGGGAAGCAGCATTTTAAGTATATTGGTAAATGAAAAATATCAAATTTATAACATCTTAGTTTTTTTCATATTTGACATAATTTTATGTTAAGTTCTGTTTTGACAGACTGTTCAACCACGACTTGCTTTTAGTCCCATTTTGTGCAGTGAATAACGTCAATAGTAACGTCAAATGTTGGACGTTCTGATTCAGCCTGCGCCTGCAAAACTGTCCGGCCCAGTGAGAGACAAATTTGTGGTGGTCAAGCAGGCAGAGAAGAAGAGTGGTGTCTCTATGATTACTACTACTATTACTACTACTACGGCTACGAACCCACTGGCTGTTGCTGGGATGATTGTCACAGAGGAACATACTTTTGCTACCAACCAGATCCCTTGTTCGGAAGTGAGTCACGTATAAACATTCAATAAATAATATAGCGCTATGAAGGAACCCACACTTGAAAGCACAATCGTATGTTTGCTTTGCAGCTTACCCCGATTTTTCGGGCGAGGCAGCGGAGGACCCCGACTGTCTGTGGGGTATGATGAACTACAGCTCCCGAATTGACTGTCCAGGCGCCTGGAGTGGCATCAGTATGGAAGCTTGCAACTGTCTGGGATGCTGCTTCTGTGAGACTCCAGGATTTCCATTTTGCTGGGAGCTGGAGATGCCGATGCCATAAACATCGGCTTTGGCGTCAACTGTGTCGTCAATATCGACTCCTGACCTGTGCTAAATTGTTTGTCGAATAAACAGATAGAATGCACAGGTGTTGAAAGCGTATGAATTTCAGACATGAAACATAAAAAGCTGATAGAACGTAATGGCTTCTATCACATGATGACACACATACCATGACACATTGAAGCTGATGTCTATGTAATCTGAGATTGATAAGTATAATTCAAGGTGCTCTGGTAGAGGAATATCCACCTCATGAAATCCTTACAAATACCGCAAGTGTACCGCAAACCGACAGCTTCATGGAATCAGGAGATATTACCTGAAGTAAACATCAAATGGTAGCCACATGTTCAGACCTGGTTGAATATTTTCGACTTTATATTCAATAATTAAGGAATAATGTACTCTTTGAAGTTATGTGGAATTCAGTTGGTTTAATGGTATGAACGGAGAAAGATATCAATTATGTAGACATTTATATCTAGTATGATACATACACTCGTCAGTATTTGATGCGAAATGGGCAGAAGTTTTCGCTGTGACAGGACAGAAGCCTCTGTACTGACAAAAAAACCAAAGAAAGTGATACTATAACAAAATGAATATTGATTATCATTGAATTTTGTGGATGTGATGCCCATATTATTTGGCGGAAATTTATTGCGGAAGTATCAGTAACAAATATATTCATCAGAACAATTTATTATTCAATGTGATTCCTTCCTTTCCGTCAAATCCACCGAATAGAAGCCCCTGCCAAAAATTCGCAATAGCTTTTCTACAATACTTGGGCTGATACAGCAGGAAATCCAATGAAAGATTTGAATAATGACATCGCTTAGTAAACCAATATGTAAGGGTGCACAGTTTATCTTGTTTCTATTGTGCGCAGCCAAACTGTGAAATGTGGGACCATACATGTGTCGTTCAAAAATGGACGTGTGAACATAGTAGATATCACACCCCTGATTAGGGGCTGTATATGGCGGAAATCGAAGAGCGTCAGCCCCGAGATTTTTACCACATACAAACAGGTAGGAGGGTGACAGCTCATCCCGCCACATGTTATTGTTTGATCCAGGTAATCAACGTGACCTTCTTTTATCCAGTGATTTCTAGTAGTAATGTTTCCATTCTAAACTCACTTTTCCCTTGTTTTTCCCTCGTTCTTTCCCTTTTTTATCATATCTTTCACTTTCCACCCTCAAATTTCCAGGGTATGGGTGGGTGCATCAAACCCTGGCTCTACCAAAGATGGAGTTACCACTCTTTATTCACAAACATACAAAATACCCTTTGCAGCCTATAGGCTACAAATTTAGGAATTACCAGGAAATTAAGAAGACTAACTTCTGAATTCAACTCCCCAATACTGAACCTTTTCTCACACAAATGACACGAAATAATTTATACAGTATAGGACTCTTAATATCATGTACGAATGAGTAGTAAACATAGCACTTTAGATCAGGGTTTTTCATGTGGTTGTATGACGTCACTTCTGGCTTCGGTGGTTATGTGACGTCATGATGGTTATACGCCATTCGTTAGAGGGCGTCATAACAGTCCTATACTCGCTTGGGGCGTCACAAGGAGCCCGATAAATGCTAGGCCATCATAACGTTTAACCTATACTCTCTAGGGATGTCAAAACGTGGTATAGGGGTCAAAACGTTTACTGATATTCTCAATAATAGGTCATTTGGTCACAAAGTACACATCCTTGTATAATCAATCATAGGTCATAGGGTCATGTGGTACACATCATTGTTTAATCAATCAGTGTCACACCGAAAGGCCATTTTCTAACCAATCTATTAACTATATGGACCACCTGTTATTCCAAAACCCCTTCACCCTGAATGTTCGGGTTCTACTGTGTGCAGGAAAAGAATTTGGGTGAAATCCCACTTGGAATACGATCAATTTTCCACGCGCCGACCAAAATTATATGGCTGTATAAGAGAAGGCAAGCCTTCTTCAACATCATGAGGTCTATCGTGCGGCCTCGCATGCAGTTTATACAAGGACTATCTCTAAATCTGAATTACGCTGACTTCATCTTACAGGAAATAACATCATCATCCTGGACGACCTCATGTCCACGTCTTCCGAAGATCCGAGGATCACGAACTTGTTCACGGAAGGGAACCACCAAAGGAACCTGAGTGTCATCTGCTTGAATCAAAACCTCTACTACAGCAAGGACCTGACTCAGAGGAGAAACTGCCACTTGACTCTGTTCAGAAACCTTATTGACCAGCAACAGGTCATGACCCTGGCTAGGCAAATGTATCCCGCCTGCCCGCAAAACTTTCTTCGAGAATTCGACAGAGCAACTGTCAAGCCCTTCGGACATCTCATTGTGGACCTGAAACCAACAACGCAGGAAGATAAACGCCTGAGACTGAACCCGCTTACCGCTCAGACGCTTGACAGTGTAATATCTCCAGCATTCAATCAGTCGCCTTTCATCATTGACATCGAGCTATCAACATCATTAAAAACCGTGAAACTTGAAGATTTGTGTTGGGATGGCAGACCATTGACACCACAAGCAAACACAAACAGTAATACATGTAAGTTGATCTTCAGTCGGACAACTCAATCTCGATCTATAGAATCGATGAATGATATTCAATATATGCATTGCAAAAATCGAGTTTCTTCTGTCAGAATTACATATCTTCAACAATAAACAATAAATATAAGTATGGATAAATTAAGTTGTCAAAATTTGTAATTATTACGTCTGCATCGATTTCACGACAATCAATTTCAACTTTATACATTACAATAGTTTGTTATTCTACTCCGAATAAAACTATAACGCACTACGTGACTGGATCTTCACAAAATTTGTAGGTCACGCTAGAGGTCGTGTTCTAAACAGGATCGTCCAAATCTGACAAGGGGCAAAAAACAAACGCTTAAGGGAATAGAAACCAAAATCAAAAGTTCCAAGTTTAGTCTTGTCTCTCTGTATAGATATCGCTCCGAAGACAGCAAGGCACCAATCACTTTGTTCGTCAAAGAGTTCTGTCAAACTTCGCAAAATACACGGTTTTCGCTGTCTTTGTGAAGAATGAAAATTATGTCCTCGATATCGGGCCTATTTTGGAGTTGGGAAGGGTGTGAGAGCGGTTGGGTTAACCCGTGTAGAAAGAGTTTGTTTTCCATGTTTCCTTTTGAAAAACAAAAGCCTGGAGTAACCACGGTGGAGACGCTATCCTTGTTTCAACGTTCTCTCGTTGATTGCGAGTTTTGTTTCTCCAGGGCGGGTTTTTGTTTCACCTATAGAACTCTCAACGTGCGCAGGGAAAATAGGCCTACTCTTGAAGCTGTTTGCGTTAGTTTGTCATACACCTTGAAGTAAGACTAAGGTATACTATATACCATATTCTACGTCTTCCACTTTCATCTCCAGGCAATTATATATGTATATATATTCAAACTATTTTACCTTATCATCTCTTTCAGTGAATAACATTTGGTATCCTTGTCCTAGAAGTAGTGCATGGGATGAGATTTTGAGACAAATCTGTAGCTAGCATATTATAGATAATAGCCGTTCCATCATGACATTGTCCATCGTACACGAAATCTCTTCAGCAATTTTTCTTTTATGGGGGATGGGGGCGGGGGGTGGGGGTGGGGGGGGGGGTGCAGGGTGTTGGAGTTGAACAAAAGTAGACGGAGAGAGAGCCATGACATCTTGGACAACTGTTGGACAAGATGTGTTTTAATGGATTGACGATGGGACTGCCCGCCTGGGATATAGGGAGGTGGAGAAGCGGGAAACTGAGTGTGAAGCCTCCAGAGGGGAGGACTAGGTGATGAATTGATGGATCGTTTTGCCCCAACTACTACTGGACAGCGGACCATCCATCATCTCCGAGTTGTCTGCAACTTTCGAGCGAGAGATTTGGTCGTAGAAGACATGGGATTTCCTTTATTTAAGGCTCTATTTAGCACGCCGGTGCACGGCCTATCACAGCTCCCATTTAATCATCAAATGAAATAAAGGATCATATCTGTCTGTCGCGCGTTTGAATCGTGGCTCGCACGGCATTGGATATTAGGGGAATATATGGGGAATGGATGGACACTCGAAATAGTGAATGGAGGGGTTGGGGGTGCATGGTCGGGCTGTGGTTTTGAAGGAATGGAAAATTAAAGACAATTGAAAGCTGAAGAGATTACAGTGTAAAGTAAGATAAATTGCTGCTGAGAAAGAGAAATGTGTTCCCATTAACATGTACGTTTATGGGAAATAAAAAGTAAACATTTCGTGTGACCTCACCATCGATTTCATGTTACTAAAATTGGTGCCTTTCGCCACCCCTTCACCCCCCCCCCCCCCCACACACACACACAAAAACCTGATATAGATGTACATGTGTAATAACAAATTCAATTTATTTAGTACCTTTATAACAACACAATCGGCCATGCTGACATCATTGGAGTTGTTTAATTAGTTGTTTTATTATTTCCTGGAAATCGTAACCACGTGTTCAAAAAAAAAAATTTAACGACTTTATATGCCAATGTACTTATTTGTGTATATTTACGTAGCTTATTTCATAATGGTATGAGTCCATCATCAGATATATTTGCTTAACCGATTTTACTTAGTACTCAAGCATCGACAGGTTATTGAACTACGTTTATATTGTGAAAGCGTTAACTCAAATAAAAAATTAAATATAGGTCAAAATGTATACATGTAGGTGTAAACACTACAATGTGTAAATATTTGCAAGCACCTCGAGTGGTTGACTATATTATATGTAATTCACACATTTTCTATTCACATGGATATATTTGAGCAGAGTTGTTGAATTGTAATTCTAAATACATTTGGTAAATCCAGTATGCGATAAAATAGGACGGCGTAATTACGATATATCTATGCTTTATTAGAAATACTCATAACACCCACGTATAATTTGTTCATGAAACTATCGTTGTTACCAGCAAACATGTTATTCCCATTCCAATCCCCCAAACTTTTCAAAATGAGAACATTGTTAATATTACAGTATTTCCATTGAGTTGGAACATTGACTTTTTATTCGATATTTGAACTGTCGAGTCTTGAACCCAGATTTAAAATCACAATATCACACTAGTCAAAGTGATTCATAATGATCACGACATAGCAGTGATCTTTCCCCCAAAAGGCAGCGGTCATTATTAGAACTTCCAAACGAGGTAACACCTGAGCGGGTTTTTATTGCGTTTTCAGAGTGTATTGTTTTTGTACGCCTGTGCTCGGTGGATTCAAAGTGAGTGTGACCTCGTTATACGCGGCTTCACCATTAACACCCCTCGTTTGATGAGCACGCAGGATAAAATGACCTTTGTGCGCGTCTTTTTGCTTGCGAAATGACTTTGTCGCCCTGGAGAGGCGGGTATTCCCCCCTACACTTCACTCACCCCAAATTTCGCCTGTCTACGGGGTGTCCCAAACGTGTGGAACAACGGTAATGATCTGCACAATAAAATAGAGGTGAAACCTTTTATTAGCGAACGCCCAGAACTGTCAACTTTATATGAAGATGGACGTCCGAGGTAGACACTGGGCGAGGTTGTAGTTAGTCGGGGTAGAAAACAGCAGGAATGTTGGCTTAACTTGGCTTTCCTGTGGCTTTGGCGAGCGGTAGGAGCGCACTTCTCCCACAGGAGTGCCACTGGGATTCACATTCAGATTGACTTAGCTGGGCGGGGAGAAAGTAACGAAATATGAGGTAAATATTCCGCTGGCTGTCAGACAAGAATTACACGCGTATTAGACTTGTAAAGCATGGTGCCGCTCTGGGCTTGGACAAGGTATTATAATGTTTGGACGGCTGCTATGCCGGTTTCCGTTCGTCAAATTAGGGGGAAAATTGCAGACGACACGTCCGCGTTGCATGCTGGGATTTAGGCGGGAATATGACGACGGAGAAACCGCGGGAATCAGAAATGTCAGGAAAAATGACATTGATCAAAATAATCAAAGGTAGACGTGCCCCTTGCACTGTTTCTTTTCTTTCCTATCTTTGTTTTCATCATCAGTTTTCCCCGACTCTTATGCGACCGTAAATAACATTTAACGTCGACAGAATGGGAAGATTTGCTTTACATTGTGGAATATTTTCTGTCGGTTTTTATCTCTTTGATATCTGGCCGATGATACTCTCTTCATATTTTAATTCACCTTTTTACTGAAAACTAAAAAGCCATACATTTATTATGAAATAAACACACATTTGCCCGACTTTCGAATTAGACCCTATTTATACACATGTCTGGGTAATGGCATTTTACAATATAGTTGCACTCAGATAATCCGTGTATGCTTACTCCTGCCTCTATTGAGAAACGCTTCTTACGCTGATGACTGTTGAGAATATAACTGTATGACGTAATTGTAATCGTCTAATGAGACTTTTCCAGGATGAAAAACCTTAATTTCCTGTTGTAAAATTTGGATCTCACTTACATATTCAGTGATTTACCGATCTAACACAACAAGATATGCTGGTCTTATGAAATCCAGTATTCATTTGCTTCTTTCAATGGTGAAACTACAATGGATCCGGATATTGTTGTTTGCAGCATATAGTTGGGCAACCAACGACTTTGCATATTCGGCTTATTTATACTTTTTATAAATATGTATATTTGTGTATAATTTTTTCTACATCATTTATGGACATTCGGATTTCCAAAGATGGATACGTCAAAATGTTAGGATGGTTGAGATTACAACAGTAAACAAGTTATATTTCGCAAAATTGATCGTATTAGGCAAAGAAAAAGTCTGACACATATTCCTTACACGAATCTTCAAGAAATTGTGTTATCTTGAGTAAATTGTGTTATCTTGAGCAAGTTGAGTAACTATAAAATATTATCATTGACTGTGTTATAGTTGCCACCGAATGAAGTCTACAATGTTTCAGACTTCATGAATATTCAAGTGTTTCGTACCATAATAATGTCATTGTCCTGAAAGAGAACAGTACTGCTATTCCCAAACAGTCATGAGAATGGTCAATAACAGGGTTATTGAACTGGAAGCGGTCAATCCCCTGAATACCTATACCTAATATCGACAGATAAGTGATGACCCTTGCATTATTATTAAATATTTACATACACGATTACTGTCTTGTTTATTTTCAAAGGCGTTCTTTCAAGTTATAGCCGTTGAGCTGTCAGCATTGAAATGTTCTTCTATCATCGGAGTTGTATACATGTATAGGGAATATCCATAATACAAATGCCATACATGTTGTCAATATCCTATATGAGTGAGAGAATACTGAGGAAATTTTGGGGGAGAAAACCGGACAGTTTTGTCAATAACGTGATAAAAGACACGTCCGCAAAAATTTCCAAGAAATGAAAATTTCTAGGCGAGAAAAGATCAATGTCAAAGGCAAATATAACCATCAATATATGTGAAAATATCGAATTCAAGATGATTAGGGTAAATCGTCATTACACTACGTGTGTATTAATAAATGAACAATTTCTATTGACCATTGGCCAATCACCTTCAAACTTCTGAAAAACAAGTATTATGTATGAATCTACTGAATGCTAGTAGATTTGTAAAGTTTTTTTTGTATATTGTTTGGCATTCACGTGGTCTAGGGAAAATATCCACACGGTTTAAACGTGCCAATGTCATTTGCCAAACGCAATAAGTATCAACAGAACCTTAAATTAATCAAAGGAAAATATTGTCTAAATCAAGTGGTCATTATACCTGTAGACAGGATTTTGCTACCCACTAAGCTAACCCGAGATAAACTCTGCTATCCGCATTGTTAATGGTTGGAATATTGTTCGCAAATAAATACGGGAATTGAGTCTTTATTTGCATATATATTTGCGCGGATGTCTGTCTTGAATTATTCAAAACTGCGTGTGTCATATTCATATTTTACCAGAGACAAGCAAAGACTTCTGGGATGGATGAACTGTCCAGAATATTTCAATGTTATCTTTTGAGATATTGTTTACATTATATAACCCCAATACCATTTTATATCCGTACAAATATTTCTGAAAGAGGCCAAAAGGACAATCACAGTTATATTTCCACGTTTCTAGTTCGAAATCCGTTGAATGTAACATTTGTATAACATGTGCATGTATTGATAATGTTTGATATGCTCTAGACAAAACCAATTTAAATTTATTCATCTGCAGGCCACTCTCTTCGTATGTGTTTCTACCAACAAACTCCCAATATGGAGGGGTGTTTTTTTTTTAAAAACTGTGCCTTAAGATACCTTTGCCTCAATAACGATAGCAAAAAAGAGATATATTATTTTGTCCTCAATTTTAAGTTCTTTCATCCTACTTCCCCAACATCATATCCTACCTTATTCAAGCGTATATACCTGTCATAAAACAATACATTCACCGTTTTAGCTGTATCATCAAGCGTCTTTATTCGGATTTTTGTGTCAGACCAGCGTTCTTGAATATAAGGCACCCATTTTGGACGGGCTTCGTCATGACGTAGTAACATGTTATTTGCCAGACGGCAGCAGCTGACGGTTTGCTCATTGATTCCAGACGTTTATTCTTTCGCACAGGCCACATGATAGGTTTGATGATAGTTGTCAATTTTCATTGTTGCAGTGGATTCAATAAGTCTCCACAATTTTATTGAACTAACGAGAAGTCAACTGTCATAAATAATAAATGATTTTCATCAATTTATCATCAAATAATACGAAATGTATCGGTTGTATTAATAGTGATTTTTTGGCGTTATGATTGGCAATACACTTTATGCTGTGTCATATTCACAACATTTTCGTAATCGGTAGCTATAGATGAACGTTCACGATCTTAAAATAGGGCTTGCCCTGCTGGTTAATACTTATTTTTTTAATAAATATGATTTAAACTAAACTTCACGATCCAGCTAGACACAGTAGCTCGTCTTGTTTCTGCACTATTTCGAATTATTCAACTGCCATTTTTGGACTTCGGTGGCCATTTTCTCAAGAACAGTAGGACCACTTTTGAGATTAATATTTCAAAATGAGTTTCGTTGCCCTTGAATCGCCGGTCTGCATATGGCGGCCGTTTGATTTCTCGACAGGTCGGCAATTATTTCTTTGTCTCAAATCAAGTCACTATTCGTTTTTAACCGTTTCTAAAATTCTTTTGATAGTGGAATAATTTCTGGACATCATTATGGGAGCTGTATAGAGTAAACTCCCAGAACACTTCAAAATAGAGCTTAAATATTGGCACATTCAAAGGGACAGTCAGATATAGTGATTCAACTGGTGACCTTGAATTTGACCCCCAGTGACTTTGAAAGTTTAACACAGCAATTTTGGTGGAAAAAAAACCAGTTGTGAAAGAACACTATATCTACAATCCTCTGGTAATCTTTCTTAGCCTTTGGGGCTAATTTTTCGTTGTTATTTTACTATTAATTTTTCTCCAGCTGATGTACAAATGCTAAACAAACATGGTCACAGTTAGCACCATGGTAAGGTATTATGAGAATCAATGTGTTTGTAAAAATACATTATGACATTATTTTAGTGTGCATTATGACAACATCCATCGGCGAAATCATAACGCCTAGGCACAGTTTCTGCATTACCCTGTTATTATATTATGCAATTTGATAACAGCACATCAAGAAAATTAACAATTCAAAATTTTTCAAATCAATTTATTGGTGAATTTGTATAAAGTACAAACATAAAAAGAACACACATGTTGGGGTGTTGCATACATCATGTACAACGTCTAGTGATATGTAGAACTGTGACAAAAAAAAAACAAGGACCATATGTCTCGGACTTGCCGGACATCTAACGTCATCTTGACCCAGAAATTTATGCTGAAGATGTATATGCTCATTGAGACAATTCTCGTATGCAATACATTATAATCCAGTATATGCAATATATGTGCTAATACAAATCATAAATCAAACCTTGGAATTCATAATACGTGATACTAAATAACCCAGAACTACACACGAGAATATATTATAATGTCATGATGACGTCCACCTAAACGTCTATAACGTGACAACCAATAATCAGATCGTTCTGAAAATTTGCCATGTGTAAATTTCGGAACATGATAGCCAAGCATCACCTATACAATTAACAATTCATTTTAGCAGTTGTGATACAAAATAAGCCCACATTTTAATCAATAATCACTATTGACATTATATTGACGTCAAATGACGTCGGATTACAAAAATGGTCACATATTCGAAAAGCACCCATGAAGACTCAAGATTCTCAAATGAGCTACTGCTTGATATATTCGGAAAAAGTCATGGCCAAGGTCATTTGGCCAAGGTCAAATGATATAGGTCACAGGTTTCAAGTGTAAATATGAAAGTTGCTAGGCTATCCAAGGGTAATATTCTGGTTTGCCTGCATGTTTGAATCTTCAATAATTCTGGAGATAAAGTCGCCTAATTGATTTTGACTCAAATATCAATATTGACCTTGACCTGTGACCTTGGAATTTCGTGATTCGACAGAACTTGCATGTTCTTAATTCCAATACCATTTTTGTGCACATATTTCACACTCATATGCATATTGATATCTTGGAATGTACATTTTCGCTTACATTGGGACTGTTATTCTAGCCATGAGAACGTCTATTACTTGATAACAAATAAACCGATTGGGCTGAAAATTAGCCAATGGCTCGAAGAATTATGGATATATGATATTCCCGCAAAATATCTGCAATATATAACATAACTCTGCACATCTTACATGCAAAAGCCTAAATTTCACTACAAATATCACGTTTGACGTCTTGGCAGAATTATCTGTTGCTTTGGGTGTTTTTTGAAATTCTGTGTTTGTTGGTGTTTTGTTTACTTGTGAACTCCTCAAACTTGCACATTGATTTTGTCCATATAACTTTGCAAATAAGCATGGGATATGACCTGCACGGATCTTTGTATGAATAAGACCATTTGCAACAGGTCCGTCAACAGGTCAATGCTCATAACTTCGCATATAAGCATGGGATATGACCTGCACGGGTCTTTGTATGAATAAGACCATTTGCAACAAGCTCCGTCAACAGGTCAATGCTCATATAACTTCGCACATGAGCATGGGATATGACCTGCACGGGTCTTTGTATGAATAAGACCATTTGCAACAAGCTCCGTCAACAGGTCAATGCTCATATAACTTCGCACGTAAGCATGGGATATGACCTGCACGGGTCTTGTATATGAATAAGATCATTTGCAACAAGCTCCGTCAACAGGTCAATGCTGGTCTTTGATTATTTCATAAAGAGAAAATTAAGAGATTTTCATCATGTTTGTATCGGGTTACAGGAATGATTGTATCTATATTCTTCAACAAGGGAATCTGGTGCCAATGACCTATTCTATTCGTGGAAGCAGTTGTCTTGCAACATCAAACTAACAAGTGGAGATGAGAAATTACAAAAGTAAGGCCAAAAAATGGAAAAGTTTTTAGTTCTTGTGTCATTAGGTTCCTGGAAAAGTGATGAGGTGACGCGACCCTAAAATTGGCTCATTATGACTCACCCAATCCAATATGGCCTATTTGGCCAACCATTTACCTCTAAAATTTGCTGATGATGACTGACCCATTTGGTCAACGATACACCAAATTTTGCAATGTAAAAAGACAGTACAGTAATACTTTTTTGGCCTAAGCAGCTACTGTCATAGTTGTGGACAACTACTACTTATTATTGATCCGCTAGTTGAGTGGATGGATGAATGAATGAATGAGTTATTGAGTGCTATAAGAAAAGTTGAGTCTACGAAATATTTAATATTGGGCTCAACAAGAAATATATTCTGCCCTGTAGAGATTTTATGGCTGTAGTAATATCAATATTACTGAATAAGTTAACATTATTTTTTATTACATATGTCTACTGTTCAGCAAAACAAAAATAGGTTAGGCAAATTCAGAAATTCAAACTGTACAATTGTTGATACGGAATAAATTATGAAGTTAAGTGCATTGTTGTCCGAAACAAAAATAGTTATTGTGAGAAATATTTCTTATCCAAATAAATAAGATCAGTGCTAAGTTATTGACGTTCTCTGCGAAGAGTACTACCACATACAAACATTCATTATGGTGAAACGATAATATCCGAAGTAAAAATAGATTTCAGTCATAAATATTTAGGAACAATATTGATTATTATTTGTACAAAGACCTTTATAAAAAAAATCGACTTGCGATCAATTTCACATCCATTATTGTGCATTGCCATTGTCCACAATGAAGAATATATATCTCAATGTAACTGATTAGTAAAGGTGTTGCTGAAACCGTTTGACATCATTACATCACGTTAACGGTACTCAAATATCTGGAAAGCAACGAGAAACAATATTTTGTACAGAAAACGAATTATTAACGACTAGTTTGGGTGAAGCTGGATTGATGGGTTAAGCAAGCACGTGAATCGTTTGTTTTGAGGGATACTACACTATACTATCTTGCTAGTATACTAAATGACACATATATGATAATATTATTATTGACAGTATACACGTGCCAATATAGTTTACCTGGATCACAATGGGATGGACGTGAGTAGTGACTGAAAGGTCGTGCGCAGTTGTGCGGGGAGAAGTCACTGAGGGCCACACCAGAGCATGCATCAGAGCCGCATGAGAAGGCACGGGTTGGTCTTGGGTGCAAAAGCAGGGACTTGCAGCAGTCGTTTGTGGCGTCTATGCAGCAGCGCTTGCAGTCCCCCAGGCCCCGCTGTGATACATGAAATATGTGCGACCCAGCGATACAGCCATCCTTGTGTGACGTGAATTTATTGCTATACGAGAAAAATTACATTAGGCATACTTTACTAAATAGGTATACAACCACATACCCTTTAGTATTATGGAATATTGACATATGTTTTAATACTTTATGTACAGCCACACCAAGTGACTACGAAAATTTAGGCCAAAAGACTCAGATAGGTTACCGGACAATTTTGATTTGAGCATATTTGGTGAGATATGTTCTTAAGATCGATCAGTCAAGGTCCACTATGATGACCAATTGATGGCCCCTCAAAGTCATTTGAGCCCTACTTCAAGCTCAGCAAATGATCCATGATATAAGTAAATGACTTCCTATTATGACCTTCAGAATTACCACTCAAGGTCACATGAGGTCACTAAGACCGCCAAAAGATCCACCATATATGATTTCCTACATGTTCATAATGCAAACCTAAGCTCTATCCACAGTCGTTTTGTATGCATAGTTCAACTTACAGAATTTAAGTCAGATGTGACCTTCGCATTTACAACTGAAGTTCATCTGAGGTCAAATTCAAGACTATCAAAAGATACGAAATGTGTGACTTCCGACATGTACATAATACAAATCTAAGCTCTATGTTATGTCCATTCTAAATGCATGTAAATGTAGGCACACAAATTCAATTCACCACCGTCTTTATTCCATCTCCCATTCTCCACTTCCCGCCTCAGACCGTTACCTGTACGTCTTAATTTCAACACCGCATACAACCGTATACAAGATACAACATCTCCTTTTCTGTATTAGTAATACATGAAATCAACATGCCCAATGATTATTACATTTGTCAATGCACATAGTCCTTGAGCCACGCTGGCGGGTTACGGTCTCTTGGAACTCTGCACACGTCTTAGCGCCTGTCAGCACCCTGTCATTTTTGTTTTCTCTCACTTCGTATGCCTGATATGACTTTCTGTCCCCGGACTATGAGATTGGATAACGGACCCTGTTTTGTTTGCTCGGAATACTTGATACTGGGTATTGATTCCACGTCTATTGATCTGGTTGTTCTGGTGCATGGTCGACTGTAGCTCGATGTAACGGTGCATCTGTAGCGGGTGCTGCGTGCAGTGGAGTGTCAGATACTGGCTCATACTCATACTCTTGGTTTTGACACAAACCATTTGCGTCTATCCTCCATATCCGCACGATCCCCATGGAACCGCACATATTTTTTGTTTGCTTGAATAATGCGGGGTTCTTTTGGGTCGATGGAATGGCAACTTAATATGAACATAGAGGCCTTGTTGAAAGGAATGGCGTTTGGCACCTCTGTGTCGATCCGCATGCAATTTTGACTGTTTTTGCTTCTCTCCACATTTGTTTTCATAGCCTCATGCGATGCGAGATGATGTGGATTTCGAACCTGTTGGAATAGCCCTGCGATTGCAGGCAGCCAAGATTTACCCTCGATTGTGGCCACTTACATACTTTCCTTGACCATTCTGTTCATGTGCTCCATGAGGCCGTTTGCACGTGGATGATAGTGATGTGTTGTGATGTTTGATACCATTAGATTTGAGGAATGATTCCATTTCCTGTGAACGCAGCTGTGCTCCATTGTCTGTAATTAGTTCAATAGGCAGATCTTCCCTTGCGAACACGGAAGTAAAAAACCTCACCATACCGTCAGTTATTCCGGCCATGTTGAATAGTAGTCTACCAATAACATCACACAGCGCAAATGACTTGATTGTTACTCGTAATCCCCAATAATATCAAAGGTCACGCTTTGCCATGGACCTTCCGGTATTGAAACTGGAGTGTGTGGAACTGTGAAAATTTTCTGTGATTTATCGCTTTGAGCAGAGGTGCGACACATCCGAACAGTTCTCTCTATAGGCTACCAATAATCCTGTTGTACGCGTCTTTTTGCGAAGGACATGCCCAATGACCTTCATGTGCAACATCAATGATGCGACCTTGCAAGACCTTGATCGCCTCGTAACAGGAATTCATCCTGCCTAGAAAATTCATCTTTAACATCATAGAATGCTTGGAGGTCAGATGGTAACGTTTTAGTAGAAGGCCAGGAAACACTCAGGTATTGCAGAACATGGAATCAGTGGAGGACTCCTGTCGAAGCTTGTTGTCGAAGATTGCATCACCGATTACGGACTGAACATAACATAAGCTACCAGTTCAAGAGAAGTGTCATCTGAAACTGCCTCATTGTCAATAATTGGTGCTATGCAGAGGAAATCAGCTGTAGTAGTCTGACTTCCTGCCACATAAGACTTCAATAAGCGCATCCCCCAACGTGCGATCCTAGCACTAGCACGTCCAGTGCCAAACGAAGAGAAGAGCACAGTTATTGGCTTGTGATATGTTCCAGAGGTATGTTTCTCAGTGTTCTACAGCCCAAACAGCTGCCAGTGACTCTTTCTTGATTACAGAATAGTTTCTCTCCACAGGTGTCAGAGTACGAGAAGCAAATGCAACAACTTTTTCTTGGAAATCTTTAACTTGCATCAGCACAGCCTCCAGGCCATATTGTGAAGCATCAGTCGTCACAAAGATTGGATATTTGAGATCGAATGAGGTAAGGGCTTTACTATTGGCAATGTCTTGGCAATGCAATGTCAGTGAAACATTTCCACACCCTGGAGACCAAGTGTTCAGGTCCTGCTTCTTGAGTTCTCGAAGAGATCCCACTTTTGTGGCATAGTTCTTGATGAATTTCGCATAGTACCCACACAATCCCAAGAAAAATCTCAATATAGATAAGTCTTTGTGAACAGTCTTTGTGAAGTGGTGGATTGGGTGTCAGACCGGCAGCACCGATTGTGTGACCAAGATATGTCACATGGTCAACGCCAAATGAACACTTGCTCTCTGAATTCGCAAATTATGTACCAACACTCTTTGAAGGAAGTTCTCAGGGCAGAATCATGAGCTTTCTGGGTTGCCAAATGGACCAGAATATCATCTTGAAAGCAGCACACATTAGGGGCACCCTTAAAAATGATGTCCACTGCACTTGCTGACGCCAGTCTGAAAGCCATTCGGATGAACTTGTACATGTACATTCCCATTGGCCTTCTTTGCAACTACAAGTCAGATGATTCGGTTTTTTTCAATAATGCCAACAGTTTCAAGACGATCCAGTTCTTGTGGTAAATTTGCTTGAAGGACCAATGGTACTTTGCTCACAGAGTGTTGTACCGGCTGGGCGTTAGCTTTAAGTTTAATTTGGTGCTGAAATCCTTGCGCACATCTGAGGTTATCATCGTAGAGCTAAGAGAAGGTGGCGTCACGATCAGCAGTTTTCATGACATAGGACTATGCCTTGTCTGAATGAGCCTCCATTTCCAGGTCATGGAATGAGTGTCAGTGTAAAATGGGAAAGGTGGTTACCATTCCTGTCATGTAGTTGGTAGTCACAATCTGCACTCTTGATTTACATGCAGTAAATGAACACATTAGCCAATGAATGACAGTAATTACCGTGCATTCGGTAGGGCGTATACTCTCTCTCTCTACAGGTGTACACGTATGAGGATATATCCAAAAAGTTCTCAGCTAAATTTAAACATAATCATGTTGACAACTGTGTTTGATAGTTCATACTATTCACATACAGATGTCATTCATTCATACATACAGATGTCATTCGAGCCCTCTAGCATCCACAACGAACGGACATAACTGACACGCATCTTTTCCACTTCTATACGTAAACACACAATAAACGAATATGAAGAAAACATCCTCGACCGTGTACATCTCTAGCGCATGGTTTTGTTCCGAGACCCGAAGTGGTTCGATCGACCCTTACAGATCGAGATTTCTCACGAGCATCAATACTTTACACGACACAGTTAAACTCCGCCAGACAAATAAAGATAAAGTCTACAGTCGCTGATGTCCAGACCAATTTTTGACTTTATGTTGATCTCGACTGGATCGAACTCATGTGACGGTTTATTTTTAGAAACCTGGGAATGAGGTTACCGGACAATTTTTGTTTTAAGCATTCCAGGTGACATATGACCTTGAGATTTACCAAACAAAGTCTTCTTGGTGGACATCAACTTCACCATTAGATGTGCTGCATATGACTTTCTATATGTTCATAATGCAAACATAGTAATCCCATTAACAAGTATTTTGTCTGTAGAGGCCTATTTACATATATTTCAGGCCACGCGAGACTTGGCGATTTAGCCTTCAATGTCATCTAAAGTCAAGTTCATGGTCACCAATAGATGTGCCATATATATATATGACTTTTTATGAGCCAATAATATAATCCTAATCTGTAGGTGAAAGCGTTTAAACCTCAGCGGCCATGTCGTCTGTAGGACCAAAAGTTGGGCAAGTCAAAAATTTTGGGTAAAATTTTAATTTTTTTTTGCCTAGGAATGGCCCAAAGCCCAAAATGAATAGTAATGCGATTTGGGGTAAAACGAATTTACCCACCCGTCAAAAAATGAAAATGACTGCCATGTGCAGACCGTCGATTCAAGGGCATAAATTAGAGCAAAAAGTTATCAGACAGATTCTAAGAAAATGACCGCCATTTTGAAGAAAATACGAATGAAAACACCCTTCCTGGAAATATTTTAAGGTATTTTTCTGCAAATTTTCAGAAAGATTTGACCGTAAACTTTGAAGATAAAAATGTGGACGGAACTACATTTAAGCGTTTGGGGCTTTTCCCATGGTAAATTTCCTATCCAAATGAGCCCCTAAACACAAAAAAATAATCCAATAACCAACATGTTGGTCTAAACATGGTTAGGGGCTATTTCGCAGCCCCTAACTCTTGGATGTGGGCTCAGACAGACGGACGCAAGGCCATGCCAATAGGTTTTCGGACCAAATGTCCGGTAACCTTATAATGTTATCCAGTGCGCATCATGACAACGTAAGGATCACCATATTACCGCCAAAACAACCAAACTTTAATGATGACAATTAGCTCATCCAAATACACACTGGCGTCATCATTGGTGATTTGGTGTAATCATTGATTACAGAGAAAAATTCCCATGTTACCCAATTAATAAATGTATAATGTTTTCTTGGTGATTTGAGTGAGTATTGATTTCGGAGAAAAGTCCCCACATTACAAAGACGGCAATAAAATCGTTGCGTCATTCCAACAGCTGCTAAAGGAGCTATCAAAGACTCGATTGAATATCCGATGATAACATTTATCAACCCCAAATGAACCTGTCAGCATCTTCATTACAAGAGAAAATTGCCTACTTGCAGATGTAAATAATTTATTATATTCTACATTTTGTTATATTCTTATCGACCATGCATTTTTTGCAATACCGGTTTCGAGTTGGAGACGTAGCAGCAGACACCTTATATTGAACATATTGGATAACTATGTTTTGATCTGCTATGTGTATTTGGGTT
Organism: Terebella lapidaria; assembly: GCA_949152475.1. Classification (NCBI taxonomy): domain Eukaryota; kingdom Metazoa; phylum Annelida; class Polychaeta; order Terebellida; family Terebellidae; genus Terebella; species Terebella lapidaria. Next base: position 31,803,623 of record OX424564.1, on the reverse strand, counting down.
TCAATAATCACATGTTGATGTCTCAAGATATATCAATATTCATATCTTCAATGATGTTATCTTCATTATTCCACATAATCTCTATGTGGCTTCGCTGATTGCGTGCTACTCTTCGTCAGGTATCTCTACAGATGTGAATGCTTGATTGGGATTTGTTTTTACTAGACCATTGTTTAATTTCAGGTTTTACTTAGCTAGATCTATCATCAAAATCATGTCGTATTGGCTGATATAGTGTTGGTGACAGAGACGAGTGGAAAGTAGATAAGTCTGAATCATCTCGATTTGACGACTTGTGGTTTCGGTTTTGGGACTTTTTCCTTCGTGTTTCTCCCAAACAAGCGTTGATGTATAACGTAAAATCACAAGTTGGCACAATATAGTTAATTGATAATGAGTCCACTTCAAATTTCACATAAACAAGTTGTGTGCAGATGTGATGAGTTTCAGTCTCCAACTGCCTTCGTCAATCACTAGTTATATAAAACTGCTGTGACATGTGTGTTCCACCAAGATCTGCCTTAAAATTTTGTGGACGTCATTAAAGTCTGGTCGATGAATCTATAAATGAAATGGCAAATACGCAGCAATACTTATTTGTATATAATTTATTAAAAATTCATGATGGCTTTCACAGGTGGTTCAAGAAATACTCATTTTTCTCGAAATATCTGATTCCAGCTGACTTCAGTAACAGCTTATTATTAAACACGCAAAACAAGAAGAACCTGTATTTTCAATTGGTTCCATTATTAATTACATATATGTTCCAGTTGTTACTTTATATTATACATGCAAAGTCCACATAATCTTTTCAATGGACTTACAATTAGGTAATTTCCGCTTTGAGCGCTGAATTTAGGCGAGATGATACAGTATCTTCATTTGCTTCAAAGAGTTGAACTATCTATAATCAGTAATTTTCGAGTGACTCGCTGAGTGAAATATTGTTGTAATTTGGTGAGAGTATCGATTGTTGTGTAAAGTCATCACGTTACAAAAAAAGATAATAAATCGATATGCAATTTCACTCGAGATTGAATGCTGAGAAGCTATTAAAGACTTAATCAAATTACTAACGAAAACATTTATCAAACCCCTAAACTAACCGTGTCAGCATTTCCAGAATGCATTTCCAGAGAAAGTGCTTAGTTTTAGATGAGGTTGACATCGTCTACAACAGGTTGCAGTTATTGAACATACATTCCCTCATTGTCTGTTATTCCGACGTCAATGTGTAATGGAAGCCCAAAAGTGAAATTACCGGGGACGGGGGGTAATAGTGTATCATCTTAAAAAACTACCGTGTTCGCACCAGTTGGGTAATTCTGGAGTGGCATTGGGAGAAATATAGATTTTGTTCAACATACCAGACCAAAAAATACACATGCCTATACACCTAAGGTGTATCATGTATGTATTGCTTTGTCAAACAGACGACTAATAGGCGGATCCAGGGGGGGGGGCGCACCTGGGAGCGAGGGAGAGGGAGAGAGAGAAAAAAAAAGAAAGAAAAGAGAGAGAAAAAATAGTCCCTTGATTTAATATAAATGATATAAATATGATATCTAAGGTAAAGAGCTGATATAAATAAAATGTATCTATCTAGATATACCTCTACTTTTTCATACCTGATTGCCCGCTAAAAAGCAATATATTTTTTCCGACAACTCAACCGTTAAGTTGGCTAGATCTGTCACTGTATGCAGTGTGACTGCGCTAAACTTCCTCGTTTAGAGATCCATGTAGATGAAATCTAGATCTAAGCTCCATATAGTACCTATATGGCCTTTGCGTGGAGGTGAAATCAGAATATATGTAAGATGAGCTAACTGCCATGTTTTTCCGTCTGTCGTCCGTCAGATAAAAAGTCTTTTGTTAGGCTCATTGAATTAGCTCATATACCAAAACGTAGCATACGAACTATCTCTGGACGACAGCTACTAGTAGTCCCGCTATGGTCACGTCGTCACCGTCACAGTTTCTGCAGAGATTTCTCGTAATCACGCTGCTGGTGTGTTACAATTTGACACATATTGTTTCGTGATTTGTTTGGGCATTTCAGGAGTGTAATTCTCATAGCTCATTTATCATGCATTTTTATTCGGTCATTTCTTGCTTGCTTTGATGACCATTTTGTTAAATGAACAGTGGGTGTCTGGAGCATTACCCTGGTTGTCCTGTTTTTTATGTGCACAAAGACATTCATGTTCACGTTAAAACTGTTGTGGATATATATGTATGGTCGTAAACAGCACATGTGTAATAAAATTGTGTTTCTTTGCACCTTAATTCCTTGTTCAACCATATATGTTTCAATATTATTGCCATAATACTTGATCAGTAATAATAATTCATCCCAATGAAAGACTACAAGTAAATATTTGGTCATGCTGTGATTCAACACGACCCACAACCTAGACCCAGGGAGATTGGATTATTCTAATCTCTCTGCTAGAACCAAAAATCCTGTACCCGTCCCTGATTAGTACACGAAATAGGCATCCAACAGTCCCAGAAATGTCTCCAGAAACCACCCCAAATGCTCTCAGAAAACACCAAAATGCTAAATTTTCACGGGGGCATACGGCGCGCCCCCAGCCCCCCCCCCACAACCCCCAGACCGCATTTACATTCTTTGCCCTCCCCCCACCCCCAATCAAAATACTTGGATCCGCCTCTGGACGACCTTCTCTCGGTAATTCCAATTCGATTTTCTGGTGAAGGCATCCTGTCATTCTCAATGCTACATATCCTTGTGCAACGAAATTACAGCTTAGTCGCAATACACATCAACTACATCAACTCAGAGGTAACGCTAAATTGCTCACAAAACAAAGAAAACCAGCAGCTGGTACTGCTAATTGTTTGATTCATCCAACTACTAAACAGTGGTGTATATTTCAACAACAAAAATTCTGATGTCACCAGGCATATGTGACGTTCATTTGGAAAGACTTTAAAATACTTCTTGAAATACTTCTTTTCCAAAAACCATTCTAAGGCCAGCACTTTCGAATATACAGAAACATTCAATTCCTCATTCAGACATGTAACCACTCGGTACTACCACGTTCACACATGGGCTACCGTGTTCTCTGGTACATATTATTGCATACGCACCTGAAAATGTCATTTCCTAACCCATTCACATCTAGAATCAAGTTACCATTACATGTGAAGGCTTGAACTCTTCCATGTTGGCACAAGTGTTACCTGTTCAATAGAGGAGGTGTACACGCTCTCAAGAGTAGTGAGTGATGGTATTGGTTGTATTATTGAAAGTGATCAAATCATAGTGTAGATTCAAACTTCATACAAATGATCCCGAAGTTCCTGATATTCCTGGACATGTGTCATGATGCTATGAATGTACCTATGTTATGACTCCACAGTAATGACAAAATCATGCGTGTCATTCGAACAGTATACATTAGATGTCGAGATGTCACCTGTACGTCTATGATTGTACACTGCATGCACTGCCGAGCCGTGGTATGTGAACGAAACAAGATTACAATGATGTGTATTATTGATTAAAACGAGGCACAGGTGAAATGTAATCATCGGCATCTGTAAATCATGTTTGCTACGCTGCTACTCTTGAATGTTCTGAAAATTAATAGACAATTGAAAAACAAAATTGAATTTGTAGCTGAAAATTGTAAGAGACGAGATTGTGAAATAGAAGCACAATTACTTTTCAAAATTGTTTTGGAAACAGCCGGCGATGCTAATTGAGGTGATTTTGATACTCGATGGCTGCAGGAGTTGTATATATATGGGTCTCTTGCTCTGCTAAAATCATTCGCCGAGGAATCGGAGAACTCCTGTCACCATGGATTCCAGACTGATCTTCTGCTGTGTCGCTCTTGCGGTCGTCGCCCATGTGGGGGCCTACTACTATCCTCCTACACCAGCCCCTGACCGTAAGTGTGATTACTTTGCTGATATTCGACCAAGGTCCTGACAATTTCAAAATCCAAACTTTTTCTGGATGAGAGTGTGAGTCAAGATCGTGATGACGATCATACGAATTTTGTTTAATGTACCAATGAATTCTATTTAACGTGGAAAGTCATATCTACTGCTTCGAGCCGGTAGTCCTCGTTCACTTCTATTTTATGGCTGGCAACGCCACGGCTATTTCATCGGCAGAAGTTTACTATTTTCGCAAATAGTTTCATACGAAACTGTTCCCCTGCAATTGTACGAAAGTACAAAAATGTAGTAAAATACATGCATCTAGTAGTAGTAGAAACATGCATCTCAGTTGCATACAACTTGATGGGTATGTTATATAAGAGCGATGAAACCCAAAGTATTAAATTTCAGTCTTCTCTGATGCAAATAGCAACATCAACTCAGTAGCCTTTTGGTTTGTGATTAGGTACTATGTGCTTGTGATACATCTATTCTAAGAGGTTTGTTTCGGATTTCTAAATTATTTTTATAGGTTGTTGGGCAGTTGTATACTAATTCCGTCTGGTGTGCAGTAGAAACAACTACATTTCACACAGTGTCTCCACTGGTGACGCCAGTGTGTCTTTGGATAAACTATTTGGTCAGGCTTTGTATCTTTTCCAAAATATCGTAGTTTACATTTGTTACTGGCATCATCGAAATCTACTGGTATTTGTGGTAATAGATTGATACTTACAACACGGACATTCATTCCTTTATTTACGATAGAGCGCATATAAACAATTCTTCCACATTATGTTAATTTGTTTGGTATGTTCAAACGTCACTGCACAGTCATCAGGGCATATTTTTGAAGATGTAGTGTTATATCATTGAATATATGCTTGCCAATTTAATGTGTAAAGAATTTCAGAAACATATTTGACCTCTTAACAGTCAATGTCTGGTGCAGTATGGTTGACTGCATGACACTCCCTGTGAATGTTGTATTCTACTTGGCCCAGTTAAGTAATTAGAGCAAATGATTGACTTTTCTCACAGGGAGGCCATTGTATTCTTCAGGCTTCTTTGTTTTAATGAACTTAAGTTTGTTAGAATCCATTATCATGGTACAGTGATAGTCTTTACTCATTCCTTGTCAAGTTTATTATGGTTGTGTATGACTAATAATTATAAGCTCTCCTATATAATCTCGCATTCATGAAAAAATTTCGTCATCAGTACATCACAGGCAAACTGATAACCTTTAACATTTGACCAATCATCCAATTTCGTCTTAGTACTTATATATCCATACACTTTCTTGACTGCATTGTTATGGATGTCCAAAGTCCTAGTAGAAATTTGTTTACCATGTACCTCAAAAATTACGGAAGCGTATTAGGGCCACATGAGTTTTTTTAAAGTTCAATTTGTCGACTTATTATCTCGATAAATCGAGTTAGTTATCTCGATAAATCGACTTATTATCTCGATAAATCGAGATATTATCTCGATAAATCGAGTTATTATCTCGATAAATCGAGTTAATTATCTCGATAAATCGAGATAGTATCTCGATAAATCGACTTAGGACTCAGACATTTAAAGTACAAGTAAAATGAATATGCATCGACCATAGGCGAGCCATACCATTTCATCGGTTACCTTGGCAACAATAGGACAAGGAAAATATACTGATTACCCATATTGAAAACTATATGGAGTGAATGATTAACAGTCATTACATTAATCTCTGAAATAATACCAAACTATACAATTGAAGAAGCCGTTACAGATAACCTTACGAATATACATCAATCCATGTCTAATAGCTAAAGAATTGTTTAAAAAAATTATAACATTTTCATTGATGAACATGTTGCATCTTTATAAAAGATAGTGATATAGTAACTTCATTATAGTTTTAACTAGGTAGTTTGGTCTGTAATTTTCATTATTTAACGTTATAATGGTCCATCATAAGCCTATTCAACATATGAATAATATGACTCTAAACATATTTCCATTTTACTTGAACTTTGAATGCCTAAGACATAAGTCGATTTATCGAGATAATATCTCGATAAATCGAGATAATTAAGTCGATTTATCGAGATAATATCTCGATAAATCGAGATAATTAAGTCGATTTATCGAGATAATTAAGTCGATTTATCAAGATAATTTAGTCGATTTATCGAGATAATATCTCGATTTATCGAGATAATAAGTCGATTTATCGAGATAATATCTCGATTTATCGAGATAATAAGTCGACAAATTGAATTGAAAAAAAAGTCATGTGGCCCTAATACGCTTCCGTACAAAAATACAAAGGAAACAGCTGTATTTATTTTAGGCTTTATTTATACAGCCACAACTTTGTTGTCTTGGTGATAATAGCTGAATGCACACAAACTGAAAACATTTATATGTATATTAAAACACGTGTTGTTTTCTATTCAAGTAACCAACGCACAAATTGATATATCAATGAAAACCAATGAGAAATTCCAAAATAAAACACAATTACAAAGGACTTGTGCGATATGCAGCAAAATACAGTTGTTTCTACAGTAGGCCTACGCCTGACAGACTAGGTATGCAACCACTCAACAGCAAGTACCGGATGTAAGTATCAATCTATTACCACCAATATTCAGATTTTGATGATACCAAAAACAAACGTAAAATAGAACATTTTGGAATAAAAACAAAGCCCGACCAAATAGTTTATCTTTTTTCAATAGGATTTTAGAAATGAAAAAAAAAACAAATATTGGGAAGAATCACGTGTCCATCGTGTTTAGGAAAATTCAATTGAATTCACATGCTTCGCGTTTCAGTGTTCCAATCCATACGAAAGCTTGATGAAATACAATACAAACCTAGGCGTATATATTTAAGTTCAAAAGTCCAAATGGGAAGCAGCATTTTAAGTATATTGGTAAATGAAAAATATCAAATTTATAACATCTTAGTTTTTTTCATATTTGACATAATTTTATGTTAAGTTCTGTTTTGACAGACTGTTCAACCACGACTTGCTTTTAGTCCCATTTTGTGCAGTGAATAACGTCAATAGTAACGTCAAATGTTGGACGTTCTGATTCAGCCTGCGCCTGCAAAACTGTCCGGCCCAGTGAGAGACAAATTTGTGGTGGTCAAGCAGGCAGAGAAGAAGAGTGGTGTCTCTATGATTACTACTACTATTACTACTACTACGGCTACGAACCCACTGGCTGTTGCTGGGATGATTGTCACAGAGGAACATACTTTTGCTACCAACCAGATCCCTTGTTCGGAAGTGAGTCACGTATAAACATTCAATAAATAATATAGCGCTATGAAGGAACCCACACTTGAAAGCACAATCGTATGTTTGCTTTGCAGCTTACCCCGATTTTTCGGGCGAGGCAGCGGAGGACCCCGACTGTCTGTGGGGTATGATGAACTACAGCTCCCGAATTGACTGTCCAGGCGCCTGGAGTGGCATCAGTATGGAAGCTTGCAACTGTCTGGGATGCTGCTTCTGTGAGACTCCAGGATTTCCATTTTGCTGGGAGCTGGAGATGCCAGTGCCATAAACATCGGCTTTGGCGTCAACTGTGTCGTCAATATCGACTCCTGACCTGTGCTAAATTGTTTGTCGAATAAACAGATAGAATGCACAGGTGTTGAAAGCGTATGAATTTCAGACATGAAACATAAAAAGCTGATAGAACGTAATGGCTTCTATCACATGATGACACACATACCATGACACATTGAAGCTGATGTCTATGTAATCTGAGATTGATAAGTATAATTCAAGGTGCTCTGGTAGAGGAATATCCACCTCATGAAATCCTTACAAATACCGCAAGTGTACCGCAAACCGACAGCTTCATGGAATCAGGAGATATTACCTGAAGTAAACATCAAATGGTAGCCACATGTTCAGACCTGGTTGAATATTTTCGACTTTATATTCAATAATTAAGGAATAATGTACTCTTTGAAGTTATGTGGAATTCAGTTGGTTTAATGGTATGAACGGAGAAAGATATCAATTATGTAGACATTTATATCTAGTATGATACATACACTCGTCAGTATTTGATGCGAAATGGGCAGAAGTTTTCGCTGTGACAGGACAGAAGCCTCTGTACTGACAAAAAAACCAAAGAAAGTGATACTATAACAAAATGAATATTGATTATCATTGAATTTTGTGGATGTGATGCCCATATTATTTGGCGGAAATTTATTGCGGAAGTATCAGTAACAAATATATTCATCAGAACAATTTATTATTCAATGTGATTCCTTCCTTTCCGTCAAATCCACCGAATAGAAGCCCCTGCCAAAAATTCGCAATAGCTTTTCTACAATACTTGGGCTGATACAGCAGGAAATCCAATGAAAGATTTGAATAATGACATCGCTTAGTAAACCAATATGTAAGGGTGCACAGTTTATCTTGTTTCTATTGTGCGCAGCCAAACTGTGAAATGTGGGACCATACATGTGTCGTTCAAAAATGGACGTGCGAACATAGTAGATATCACACCCCTGATTAGGGGCTGTATATGGCGGAAATCGAGGAGCGTCAGCCCCGAGATTTTTACCACATACAAACAGGTAGGAGGGTGACAGCTCATCCCGCCACATGTTATTGTTTGATCCAGGTAATCAACGTGACCTTCTTTTATCCAGTGATTTCTAGTAGTAATGTTTCCATTCTAAACTCACTTTTCCCTTGTTTTTCCCTCGTTCTTTCCCTTTTTTATCATATCTTTCACTTTCCACCCTCAAATTTCCAGGGTATGGGTGGGTGCATCAAACCCTGGCTCTACCACAGATGGAGTTACCACTCTTTATTCACAAACATACAAAATACCCTTTGCAGCCTATAGGCTACAAATTTAGGAATTACCAGGAAATTAAGAAGACTAACTTCTGAATTCAACTCCCCAATACTGAACCTTTTCTCACACAAATGACACGAAATAATTTATACAGTATAGGACTCTTAATATCATGTACGAATGAGTAGTAAACATAGCACTTTAGATCAGGGTTTTTCATGTGGTTGTATGACGTCACTTCTGGCTTCGGTGGTTATGTGACGTCATGATGGTTATACGCCATTCGTTAGAGGGCGTCATAACAGTCCTATACTCGCTTGGGGCGTCACAAGGAGCCCGATAAATGCTAGGCCATCATAACGTTTAACCTATACTCTCTAGGGATGTCAAAACGTGGTATAGGGGTCAAAACGTTTACTGATATTCTCAATAATAGGTCATTTGGTCACAAAGTACACATCCTTGTATAATCAATCATAGGTCATAGGGTCATGTGGTACACATCATTGTTTAATCAATCAGTGTCACACCGAAAGGCCATTTTCTAACCAATCTATTAACTATATGGACCACCTGTTATTCCAAAACCCCTTCACCCTGAATGTTCGGGTTCTACTGTGTGCAGGAAAAGAATTTGGGTGAAATCCCACTTGGAATACGATCAATTTTCCACGCGCCGACCAAAATTATATGGCTGTATAAGAGAAGGCAAGCCTTCTTCAACATCATGAGGTCTATCGTGCGGCCTCGCATGCAGTTTATACAAGGACTATCTCTAAATCTGAATTACGCTGACTTCATCTTACAAGAAATAACATCATCATCCTGGACGACCTCATGTCCACGTCTTCCGAAGATCCGAGGATCACGAACTTGTTCACGGAAGGGAACCACCAAAGGAACCTGAGTGTCATCTGCTTGAATCAAAACCTCTACTACAGCAAGGACCTGACTCAGAGGAGAAACTGCCACTTGACTCTGTTCAGAAACCTTATTGACCAGCAACAGGTCATGACCCTGGCTAGGCAAATGTATCCCGCCTGCCCGCAAAACTTTCTTCGAGAATTCGACAGAGCAACTGTCAAGCCCTTCGGACATCTCATTGTGGACCTGAAACCAACAACGCAGGAAGATAAACGCCTGAGACTGAACCCGCTTACCGCTCAGACGCTTGACAGTGTAATATCTCCAGCATTCAATCAGTCGCCTTTCATCATTGACATCGAGCTATCAACATCATTAAAAACCGTGAAACTTGAAGATTTGTGTTGGGATGGCAGACCATTGACACCACAAGCAAACACAAACAGTAATACATGTAAGTTGATCTTCAGTCGGACAACTCAATCTCGATCTATAGAATCGATGAATGATATTCAATATATGCATTGCAAAAATCGAGTTTCTTCTGTCAGAATTACATATCTTCAACAATAAACAATAAATATAAGTATGGATAAATTAAGTTGTCAAAATTTGTAATTATTACGTCTGCATCGATTTCACGACAATCAATTTCAACTTTATACATTACAATAGTTTGTTATTCTACTCCGAATAAAACTATAACGCACTACGTGACTGGATCTTCACAAAATTTGTAGGTCACGCTAGAGGTCGTGTTCTAAACAGGATCGTCCAAATCTGACAAGGGGCAAAAAACAAACGCTTAAGGGAATAGAAACCAAAATCAAAAGTTCCAAGTTTAGTCTTGTCTCTCTGTATAGATATCGCTCCGAAGACAGCAAGGCACCAATCACTTTGTTCGTCAAAGAGTTCTGTCGAACTTCGCAAAATACACGGTTTTCGCTGTCTTTGTGAAGAATGAAAATTATGTCTTCGATATCGGGCCTATTTTGGAGTTGGGAAGGGTGTGAGAGCGGTTGGGTTAACCCGTGTAGAAAGAGTTTGTTTTCCATGTTTCCTTTTGAAAAACAAAAGCCTGGAGTAACCACGGTGGAGACGCTATCCTTGTTTCAACGTTCTCTCGTTGATTGCGAGTTTTGTTTCTCCAGGGCGGGTTTTTGTTTCACCTATAGAACTCTCAACGTGCGCAGGGAAAACAGGCCTACTCTTGAAGCTGTCGGATAGAGATTAGAAAAATGTTTGTGTTAGTTTGTCATACACCTTGAAGTAAGACTAAGGTATACTATATACCATATTCTACGTCTTCCACTTTCATCTCCAGGCAATTATATATGTATATATATTCAAACTATTTTACCTTATCATCTCTTTCAGTGAATAACATTTGGTATCCTTGTCCTAGAAGTAGTGCATGGGATGAGATTTTGAGACAAATCTGTAGCTAGCATACTATAGATAATAGCCGTTCCATCATGACATTGTCCATCGTACACGAAATCTCTTCAGCAATTTTTCTTTTATGGGGGGTGGGGGCGGGGGGTGGGGGTGGGGGGGGGGGGTGCAGGGTGTTGGAGTTGAACAAAAGTAGACGGAGAGAGAGCCATGACATCTTGGACAACTGTTGGACAAGATGTGTTTTAATGGATTGACGATGGGACTGCCCGCCTGGGATATAGGGAGGTGGAGAAGCGGGAAACTGAGTGTGAAGCCTCCAGAGGGGAGGACTAGGTGATGAATTGATGGATCGTTTTGCCCCAACTACTACTGGACAGCGGACCATCCATCATCTCCGAGTTGTCTGCAACTTTCGAGCGAGAGATTTGGTCGTAGAAGACATGGGATTTCCTTTATTTAAGGCTCTATTTAGCACGCCGGTGGACGGCCTATCACAGCTCCCATTTAATCATCAAATGAAATAAAGGATCATATCTGTCTGTCGCGCGTTGGAATCGTGGCTCGCACGGCATTGGATATTAGGGGAATATATGGGGAATGGATGGACACTCGAAATAGTGTATGGGGGGTTGGGGGTGCATGGTCGGGCTGTGGTTTTGAAGGAAAGGAAAATTAAAGACAATTGAAACCTGAAGAGATTACAGTGTAAAGTAAGATAAATTGCTATTGAGAAAGAGAAATGTGTTCTCATTAACATGTACGTTTATGGGAAATAAAAAGTAAACATTTCATGTGACCTCACCATCGATTTCATGTTACTAAAATTTGTGCCTTTCACCACCCCTTCACTCCCCCCCCACAAAAAACCTGATATAGATGTAATAACAAATTCAATTTATTTAGTACCTTTATAACAACACAATCGACCATGCTGACATCATTGGAGTTGTTTAGTTGTTTTATTTTTTCCTGGAAATCGTAAACATGCGTTCGAAAAAAAAGTTAACGACTTTATATGCCAATGTACTTATTTGTGTAGATCTACGTAGCTTATTTCATAATGGTATGAGTCCATCATCAGATTTATTTGCTTAACCGATTTTACTTAGTACTCAAGAATGTATTGCAAAGCAACGACAGGTTATTGAACTACGTATATATTGTGAAAGCGTTTGAAAACTCAGGTAAAAATTAAATATCGGTCAAAATGTATACCTGTAGGTGTAAACACTACAATGTGTAAATATTTGCAAGCACCGCGAGTGGTTGACTATATATTATACACACATTGTCCATTCACATGGATATATTTGAGCAGAGTTGTTGAATTGTCATTCTAAATACATAATGCGATAAAAGAGGACGTTGTAATTACGGTATATCTATGCTTTATTAGAAACACTCATAATACCCGCGTATAATTTGTTCATGAAACTATCGTTGTTACCAGCAAACATGTTATTCCCATTCCAATCCCCCAAACTTTTCAAAATGAGAACATTGTTAATATTACAGTATTTCCATTGAGTTGGAACATTGACTTTTCATTCGATATTTGTACTGCCAAGTCTTGAACCCAGATTTAAAATCACAATATAACACGCTAGTCAAGGTGATTCATATTGATCACGACAATGCAATGATCTTTCCCCCAAAAGGCAGCGGTCATTATTAGAACTTCCAAACGAGGTATCACCTGAACTGGTTTTTATTGCGTTTTCAGAGTGTATTGTTTTTGTACGCCTGTGCTCGGTGGATTCAAAGTGAGTGTGACCTCGTTATACGCGGCTTCACCATTAACACCCCTCGTTTGATGAGCACGCAGAATAAAATGACTTTTGTGCGCGTCTTTCTGCTTGCGAAATGACGTTGTCGCCCTGGAGGGGCGGGTATTCCCCCCTACACTTCACTCACCCCAAATTTCGCCTGTCTACGGGGTGTCCCAAACGTGTGGAACAACGGTAATGATCTTCACAATAAAATAGAGGTGAAACCTTTTATTAGCGAACGCCCAGAACTGTCAACTTTATATGAAGATGGACGTCCGAGGTAGACACTGGGCGAGGTTGTAGTTAGTTGGGGTAGAAAACAGCAGGAATATTGGCTTAACTTGGCTTTCCTGTGGCTTTGGCGAGCGGTAGGAGCGCACTTCTTCCACAGGAGTGCCACTGGGATTCACATTTAGATTGACTTCGCTGGGCGGGGAGAAAGTAACGAAATATGAGGTAAATATTCCGCTGGCTGTCAGACAAGAATTACACGCGTATTAGACTTGTAAAGCATGGTGCCGCTCTGGGCTTGGACAAGGTATTATAATGTTTGGACGGCTGCTACGCCGGTTTCCGTTCGTCAAATTAGGGGGAAAATTGCAGACGACACGTCCGCGTTGCATGCTGGGATTTAGGCGGGAATATGACGACGGAGAAACCGCGGGAATCAGAAATGTCAGGAAAAATGACATTGATCAAAGTAATCAAAGGTAGACGTGCCCCTTGCACTGTTTCTTTTCTTTCCTATCTTTGTTTTCATCATCAGTTTTCCCCGACTCTTATGCGACCGTAAATAACATTTAACGTCGACAGAATGGGAAGATTGGCTTTACATTGTGGAATATTTTCTGTCGGTTTTTATCTCTTTGATATCTGGCCGATGATACTCTCTTCATATTTTAATTCACCTTTTTACTGAAAACTAAAAAGCTATACACTTATTATGAAATAAACACACATTTGCCCGACTTTCGAATTAGACCCTATATATACACATGTCTGGGTAATGGCATTTTACAATATAGTTGCACTCAGATAATCCGTGTATTCTTACTCCTGCCTCTATTGAGAAACGCTTCTTACGCTGATGACTGTTGAGAATATAACTGTATGACGTGATTGTAATCGTCTAATGAGACTTTTCCAGGATGAAAGACCTTAATTTCCTGTTGTAAAATTTGGATCTCACTTACATATTCAGTGATTTACCGATCTAACACAACAAGATATGCTGGTCTTATGAAATCCAGTATTCATTTGCTTCTTTCAATGGTGAAACTACAATGGATCCGGATATTGTTGTTTGCAGCATATAGTTGGGCAACCAACGACTTTGCATATTCGGCTTATTTATACTTTTTATAAATATGTATATTTGTGTATAATTTTTTCTACATCATTTATGGACATTCGGATTTCCACAGATGGATACGTCAAAATGTTACGATGGTTGAGAAAACAACAGTAAACAAGTTATATTTCGCAAAATTGATCGTATTAGGCAAAGAAAAAGTCTGACACATATTCCTTACACGTATCTTCAAGAAATTGTGTTATTTTGGCAAGCTGAGTAACTATAAAATATTATCATTGACTGTGTTATAGTTGCCACCGAATGAAGTCTACAATGTTTCAGACTTCATGAATATTCAAGTGTTTCGTACCATAATAATGTCATTGTCCTGAAAGAGAACAGAACTGCTATTCCCAAACAGTCATGAGAATGGCCAATAACAGGGTTATTGAACTGGAAGCGGTCAATCCCCTGAATATACCTACCTAATATCGACAGATAAGTGATGACCCTTGCATTATTATTAAATATTTACATACACGATTACTGTCTTGTTTATTTTCAAAGGCGTTCTTTCAAGTTATAGCCGTTGAGCTGTCAGCATTGAAATGTTCTTCTATCATCGGAGTTGTATACATGCATAGGGAATATCCATAATACAAATGCCATACATGTTGTCAATATCCTATATAAGTGAGAGAATACTGAGGAAATTTTGGGGGAGAAAACCGGACAGTTTTGTCAATAACGTGATAAAAGACACGTCCGCAAAAATTTCCAAGAAATGCAAATTTCTAGGCGAGAAAAGATCAATGTCAAAGGCAAATATAACCATCAATATATGTGAAAATATCGAATTCAAGATGATTAGGGTAAATCGTCACTACACTTCGTGTGTATTAATAAATGAACAATTTCTATTGACCATTGGCCAATCACCTTCAAACTTCTGAAAAACAAGTATTATGTATGAATCTACTGAATGCTAGTAGATTTGTAAAGTTTTTTTTGTATATTGTTTGGCATTCACGTGGTCTAGGGAAAATATCCACACGGTTTAAACGTGCCAATGTCATTTGCCAAACGCAATAAGTATCAACAGAACCTTAAATTATTCAAAGGAAAATATTGTCTAAATCAAGTGGTCATTATACCTGTAGACAGGATTTTGCTACCCACTAAGCTAACCCGAGATAAAATCTGCTATCCGCATTGTTAATGGTTGGAATATTGTTCACAAATAAATACGGGAATTGAGTCTTTATTTGCATATATATTTGCGCGGATGTCTGTCTTGAATTATTCAAAACTGCGTGTGTCATATTCATATTTTACCAGAGACAAGCAAAGACTTCTGGGATGGATGAACTGTCCAGAATATTTCAATAATATCTTTTGAGATATTGTTTACATTTTATAACCCCAATACCATTTTATATCCGTACAAATATTTCTGAAAGAGGCCAAGAGGACAATCACAGTTATATTTCCACGTTTCTAGTTCGAAATCCGTTGAATGTAACATTTGTATAACATGTGCATGTATTGATAATGTTTGATATGCTCTAGACAAAACCAATTTAAATTTATTCATCTGCAGGCCACTCTCTTCGTATGTGTTTCTACCAACGAACTCCCAAAATTAAGGTGTGTTTTTTTTTTAAAAAACTGTGCCTTAAGATACCTTTGCCTCAATAACGATAGCAAAAAAGAGATATATTATTTTGTCCTCAATTTTAAGTTCTTTCATCCTACTTCCCCAACATCATATCCTACCTTATTCAAGCGTATATACCTGCCATAAAACAATACATTCACCGTTTTAGCTGTATCATCAAGCGTCTTTATTCGGATTTTTGTGTCAGACCAGCTTTCTTGAACATAAAGTACCCATTTTGGGCAGGCTTCGTCATGACGTAGTAACATGTTATTCGCCAGACGGCAGCAGCTGACGGTTTGCTCATTGATTCCAGACGTTTATTTTTTCGCACAGGCCACATGATAGGTTTGATGATAGTTGTCAATTTTCATTGTTGCAGTGGATTCAATAAGTCTCCACAATTTTATTGAACTAACGAGAAGTCAACTGTCATGAATAATAAATGATTTTCATCAATTTATCATCAAATAATAAGAAATGTATCGGTTGTATTAATAGTGATTTTTTGGCGTTATGATTGGCAATACACTTTATGCTGTGTCATATTCACAACATTTTCGTAATCGGTAGCTATAGATGAACGTTCACGATCTTAAAATAGGGCTTGCCCTGCTGGTTAATACTTATTTTTTTTAATAAATATGATTTAAACTAAACTTCACGATCCAGCTAGACACAGTAGCTCGTCTTGTTTCTGCACTATTTCGAATTATTCAACTGCCATTTTTGGACTTCGGTGGCCATTTTCTCAAGAACAGTAGGACCACTTTTGAGATTAATATTTCAAAATGAGTTTCGTTGCCCTTGAATCGCCGGTCTGCATATGGCGGCCGTTTGATTTCTCGACAGGTCGGCAATTATTTCTTTGTCTCAAATCAAGTCACTATTCGTTTTTAACCGTTTCTAAAATTCTTTCGATAGTGGAATAATTTCTGGACATCATTATGGGAGCTGTATAGAGTATACTCCCAGAACACTTCAAAATAGAGCTTAAATATTGGCACATTCAAATGGACAGTCAGATATAGTGATTCAACTGGTGACCTTGAATTTGACCCCCAGTGACTTTGAAAGTTTAACACAGCAATTTTGGTGGAAAAAAAAACAGTTGTGAAAGAACACTATATCTACATTCCTCTGGTAATCTTGCTTAGCCTTTGGGGCTAATTTTTTGTTGTTATTTTACTATTATTTTTTTCTCCAGCTGATGTACAAATGCTAAACAAACATGGTCACAGTTAGCACCATGATAAGGTATTATGAGAATCAATGTGTTTGTCAAAATACATTATGACATTATTTTAGTGTGCATTATGACAACATCCATCGGCGAAATCATAACGCCTAGGCACAGTTTCTGCATTACCCTGTTATTATATTATGCAATTTGATAACAGCACATCGAGAAAATTAACAATTCAAAATTTTTCAAATCAATTTATTGGTGAATTCGTATAAAGTACAAACATAAAAAGAACACACATGTTAGGGTGTTGCATACATCATGTACAACGTCTAGTGATATGTAGAACTGTGATTGAAGAAATAAAAAACAAAACAAAACAAGGACCATATGTCTCGGACTTGCCGGACATCCAACGTCATCTTGACCCAGAAATTTATGCTGAAGATGTATATGCTCATTGAGACAATTCTCGTATGCAATACATTATAATCCAGTATATGCAATATATGTGCTAATACAAATCATAAATCAAACCTTGGAATTCATAATACGTGATACTATATAACCCAGAACTACACACGAGAATATATTATAATGTCATGATGACGTCCACCTAAACGTCTATAATGTGACAACCAATAATCAGATCGTTCTGAAAATTTGCCATGTGTAAATTTCGGAACATGATAGCCAAGCATCACATATACAATTAACAATTCATTTTAGCAGTTGTGATACAAAACAAGCTCACATTTTAATCAATAATCACTATTGACATTATATTGACGTCAAATGACGTCGGATTACAAAAATGGTCACATATTCGAAAAGCACTCATGAAGACTCAAGATTCTCAAATGAGCTACTGCTTGATATATTCGGAAAAAGTCATGGCCAAGGTCATTTGGCCAAGGTCAAATGATCTAGGTCACAGGTTTCAAGTGTAAATATGAAAGTTGTTAGGCTATCCAAGGGTAATATTCTGGTTTGCCTGCATGTTTGAATCTTCAATAATTCTGGAGATAAAGTCGCCTAATTGATTTTGACTCAAATATCAATATTGACCTTGACCTATGACCTTGGAATTTCGTGATTCGACAGAACTTGCATGTTCTTAGAATTCCAATACCTTTTTTGTGCACATATTTCACGCTCATATGCATATTGATATCTTGGAATGTACATTTTCGCTTACATTGGGACTGTTATTCTAGCCATGAGAACGTCTATTACTTGATAACAAATAAACCGATTGGGCTGAAAATTAGCAAATGGCTCGAAGAATTATGGATATATGATATTCCCGCAAAATATCTGCAATATATAACATAACTCTGCACATCTGACATGCAAAAGCCTAAATTTCACTACAAATATCACGTTTGACGTCTTGGCAGAATTATCTGTTGCTTTGGGTGTTTTTTGAAATTCTGTGTTTGTTGGTGTTTTGTTTACTTGTGAACACCTCAAACTTGCACATTGATTTTGTCCATATAACTTTGCAAATAAGCATGGGATATGACCTGCACGGATCTTTGTATGAATAAGACCATTTGCAACAGGTCCGTCAACAGGTCAATGCTCATAACTTCGCATATAAGCATGGGATATGACCTGCACGGATCTTTGTATGAATAAGACCATTTGCAACAGGTCCGTCAACAGGTCAATGCTCATAACTTCGCATATAAGCATGGGATATGACCTGCACGGGTCTTTGTATGAATAAGACCATTTGCAACAAGCTCCGTCAACAGGTCAATGCTCATATAACTTCGCACATGAGCATGGGATATGACCTGCACGGGTCTTTGTATGAATAAGACCATTTGCAACAAGCTCCGTCAACAGGTCAATGCTCATATAACTTCGCACGTAAGCATGGGATATGACCTGCACGGGTCTTGTATATGAATAAGATCATTTGCAACAAGCTCAATGCTGGTCTTTGATTATTTCATAAAGAGAAAATTATGATAGATTTTCATCATGTTTGTATCGGGTTACAGGAATGATTGTATCTATATTCTTCAACAAGGGAATCTGGTGCCAATGACCTATTCTATTCGTGGAAGCAGTTGTCTTGCAACATCAAACTAACAAGTGGAGATGAGGAATTGCAAAAGTAAGGCCAAAAAATGGAAAAGTTTTTAGTTCTTGTGTCATTAGGGTCCTGGAAAAGTGATGCGGTGACGCGACTTTTTTTCTTTTACCCCTTAAAATTGGCTCATTATGACTCACCCAATCCAATATGGCCTATTTGGCCAACCATTTACCTCTAAAATTTGCTGCTGATGACTGACCCATTTGGTCAACGATACACCAAATTTTGCAATGTAATTAGACAGTACAGTAATACTTTTTTGGCCTAAGCAGCTACTGTCATAGTTGTGGACAACTACTACTTATTATTGATCCGCTAGTTGAGTGGATGGATGAATGAATGAATGAGTTATTGAGTGCTATAAGAAAAGTTGAGTCGACGAAATATTTAATATTGGGCTCAACAAGAAATATATTCTGTCCTGTAGAGATTTTATGGCTGTAGTAATATCAATATTACTGAATAAGTTAACATTATTTTTTATTACATAAGTCTACTGTTCAGCAAAACAAAAATAGGTTAGGCAAATTCAGAAATTCAAACTGTACAATTGTTGATACGGAATAAATTATGAAGTTAAGTGCATTGTTGTCCTAAACAAAAATAGTTATTGTGAGAAACATTTCTTATCCAACTAAATAAGATCAGTGCTAAGTTATTGACGTTCTCTGCGAAGAGTACTACCACATACAAACATTCATTATGGTGAAACGATAATATCCGAAGTAAAAATAGATTTCAGTCATAAATATTTAGGAACAATATTGATTATTATTTGTACAAAGACCTTTATAAAAAAAAATCGACTTGCGATCAATTTCACATCCATTATTGTGCATTGCCATTGTCCACAATGAAGAATATATATCTCAATGTAACTGATTAGTAAAGGTGTTGCTCAAACCGTTTGGCATCATTACATCACGTTGACGGTACTCAAATATCTGGAAAGCAACGAGAAACAATATTTTGTACAGAAAACGAATTATTAACGACTAGCTTGGGTGAAGCTGGATTGATGGGTTAAGCAAGCACGTGAATCGTTTGTTTTGAGGGATACTACACTATACTATCTGACTAGTATACTATGTGACATATATATCATAATATTAATATTGACAGTATATACGTGCCAAGTATAGTTTACCTGGATCACGATGGGATGGACGTGAGTAGTGACTGAAAGGTCGTACGCAGTTGTGCGGGGAGAAATCACTGAGGGGCACATCAGAGCATGCATCAGAACCGCAACTGCGCATGAGAAAGCACGGGTTGGTCTTGGGTGCAAAAGCAGGGACTTGCAGCAGTCGTTTGTGGCGTCCATGCAGCGGCACATGCAGTCCCTCAGGCCCCGCTGTGATACATCAAATATGTGCGACCCAGCGATACAGCCATCCTTGTACTACGTGAACTTATTGCTATCCGAGAAAAACAACATTAGGCATACTTTACTGAATAGGTATAGAACCACATACCCACTAGTATTATGGAATATTGACATATGTACAGCCACACCGAGTGACTACGAAAATTTAGGCCAATGGACTTAGATAGGTTACCGGCAATTTTGATTTGAGCATATTTGGTGAGATATCAGTCAAGGTCCACTATAATGACCAGTTGATGGCCACTCAAATCATCTGGGCCCTTCTTCAAGCTTAACAAAGATCCACGATATATATATATGACTTTCTATTATGACCTTTGGTTTACCACTCAAGGTCACATGAGGTCAACTGAGACCACCAAAAGATCCACCATATATGATTCTCTACTCGTTCATAATGCAAACCCAAGCTCTATCTACAGTGGTTCTGTATGCATAGTTCAATTTTTCAGAATTTAGGTCAGATGTGACCTTCTCATTTACCACTGAAGTTCATCTGAGGTCAAATTCAAGACTACCAAAAGATGCGACATGTGTGACTTCCGACATGTACATAATACAAATCTAAGCTCTATGTTATCATGGTTATGTCCATTCTAAATGCATGTAAATGTAGGCACACAAATTCAATTCACCACCGTCTTTATTCCATCTCCCATTCTCTACTTCCCGCCTCAGACCGTTACCTGTACGTCTTAATTTCAACACCGCATACAACCGTATACAAGATACAACATCTCCTTTTCTGTACTAGTAATACATGAAATCAACATGCCCAATGATTATTACATTTGTCAATGCACATAGTCCTTGAGCCACGCTGGCGGGTTACGGTCTCTTGGAACTCTGCACACGTCTTAGCGCCTGTCAGCACCATCTACTTGATCTGGTTGTTCTGGTGCATGGTCGACTGTAGCTCGATGTAACGGTGCATCTGTAGCGGGTGCTGCGTGCAGTGGAGTGTCAGATACTGGCTCATACTCATACTCTTGGTTTTGACACAAACCATTTGCGTCTAACCTCCATATCCGCACGATCCCCATGGAACCGCACATATTTTTTGTTGGCTTGAATAATGCGGGGTTCCTTTGGGTTGATGGAATGGCAACTTAATATGAACATAGAGGCCTTGTTGAAAGGCATGGCGTTTGGCACCTCTGTGTCGATCCGCATGCAATTTTGACTGTTTTTGCTTCTCTCCACATCTGTTTTCACAGCCTCATGCGATGCGAGATTATGTGGATTTCGAACCTGTTGGAATAGCCCTTATATTGCAGGCAGCAATATTTACCCTCGATTGTGGCCACTTGCCAACCTTCCTTGACCATTCTGTTCATGTTCTCCACGAAGCCGTTTGCACGTGGATAATACAGTGATGATCTGTAATGTTTGACACCATGAGATTTCAGGAATGTTTCCATTTCCTGTGAACGCAACTGTACTCCATTGTGTGTAATTAGGCAGATCTTCCTTTGCAAACACGGAAGTAAAAAACCTCACCATACAGTCAGTTGTTACGGCCATTTTGAATAGTAGTCTACCAATAACATCACACAGCGCAAATGGCTTGGCTGTTACTCGTAAGCCCCCATAATATCAAAGATCACTTTTTGCCACGGGCCTTCCGGTATTGGAACTGGAGTGTGTGGAGCTGTGAAAGTTTTCTGTGATTTATCGCCTTGAGCAGAGATGCCACACATCCGAACAGTTCTCTCTACAGGCCACCAGTAATCCTGTTGTATGCGTCAAGGACATGCCCAATATGACCTTTATGTGCACCATCAATGATGCGACCTTGCAAGACCTTTGGCACAATTACTTGATCGCCTCGCAACAGGAATTCATCCTGACTGGAAAGTTCATCTTTAACATCATAGAATGCTTGGAGGTCAGATGGTAATGTTTCTCTAGAATGCAAGGACCGCTCAGGTAATTCCGAATATCTGAGAAAGAAGAATCAGTGGTAGACTCCTGTCGAAGCTTGTTGTCGAAGATTACATCACCGATTACGGACTGAACATGAGCTACCAGTTCAAGAGGAGTGTCAACTGAAAGTGCCCCATTGTCAATGATTGGTGCTATGCAGAGGAAATCAGCTGTAGTATTCTGAATTCCTGCCACATACTCAGTAGTGAAGTCAGACTTCAATAAGCGCATCCCCCCACCGTGCGATCCTAGTACTAGCACGTCCAGTGCCAAACGAAGAGAAGAGCACAGTTATTGGCTTGTGATCTGTTCCAGAGGTATGTTTCTCAGTGTTCTACAGTACAAACAGCTGCCAGTGTCTCTTTCTCGATTACATAATAGTTTCTCTCAACAGGTGACAGAGTATGAGAAGCAAATGTAACAATTTTTTCTTGGAAACCTTTAACTTGTATCAGCACAGCCCCAGGCCATATTGTGAAGCATCAGTCGTCACAATGATTGGATATTTGAGATCAAATGAGGTAAGTGCTTTACTATTGGCAATGCCTTGGCAATGCAATGTCAGTGAAACATTTTCATACCATGGAGACCAAGTGAAGTTCATGTCCTGTCTCTGGAGTTCCCAAGAAATCCCTGAATCCCAAGAAAGATCTCAATGCAGTTAAGTCTTTGTGAACAGTCTTTGTGAAGTGGTGGATTGGGTGTCAGACCGGCAGGATTGGGTGTCAGACCGGCAGCACCGATTGTGTGACCAAGATATGTCACATGGTCAACGCCAAATGAACACTTGGCTCTCTGAATTCGCAAATTATGTATCAACACTCAGAGCAGAATCATGAGCTTTCTGGGTTGCCAAATGGACCAGAATATCATCTTGAAAGCAGCACACATCAGGGGCACCCTTAAAAATGATGTCCATGATCCGCTGGATCACTGCACTTGCTGACGCCAGTCTGAAAGGCATTCGGATGAACTTGTACATGTACATTCCCATTGGCCTTCTTTGCGACTACAACTCTGATGATTGGTTTTCTTTTTCAATAACGCCAGCAGTTTCAAGTCGATCCAGTTCTTGTGCTAAATTTGCTTGAAGGACCAATGGTACTTTGCTCACAGAGTGTTGTACCGGCTGGGCGTTAGCTGTAAGTTTATTTTGGTGCTGAAATCCTTGTGCACATCCAGGGTTATCATCGAAGAGCTAAGAGAAGGCGGCATCACGATCAGCAGTTTTCATGACATAGGACTATGCCTTGTCTGAATGAACCTCCATTTCCAGGTCATGGAATGAGTGTCAGTGTAAAATCAACTGGGAAAGGTGGTTACCATTCCTGTCATGAAGTTGGTAGTCACACAATCTGCACTCTTGATTTACTTGCAGTAAATGAACACAGTAGCCAATGAATGACAGTAATTACCGTGCATTCGGTAGGGCCTCCTCCTCTCTCTCTCTCTACAGGTGTCTACAGGAGTACACGTCTGGGGATATATCCAAAAAATTCTCCGCTAAATTTAAAACTGTGTTTGATAGTTCATACTATTTACATACAGATGTCATTCATTCATTTTTTCGAGCCCTCGAGCATCCACAACGAATGGACATAACTGACACGAACCTTTTCCACTTCTATACGTAAACACACAATAAACGAATATGATTTCAATGTGGTTCGATTGACCCTTACAGATCGAGATTTCTCGAGCATCAAAACTTCACACGACACAGTTAAACTCCACCAGACACGATAAAGTCTACAGTCGTTGATGTCCCGATCAATTTTTGACTTCATGCTGATCTCGACTGGATCAAACTCAGGAGACGATTCATTTTTAGAAACCTGGGAATGAAAAAAAAAATAGCCCAGGGGCTAAGATAGCTTACCGGACAATTTTGGTTTTAAGTATTCCAGGTGAGATTTACCAAACAAGGTCTTCTTGGTGGACTTCAATTTCACCATTAGATGTGCTGCATATGACTTTCTATATGTTCATAATGCAAACATAGTAATCCCATTAACAAGTATTTTGTCTGTAGAGGCCTATTCACATATATTTCAGGCCACGCGAGACTTTGCGATTTAGTCTTCAATGTCATCTAAGGTCAAGTTCAAGGTCACCAATAGATGTGCCATATATACATATGTAGTAATTTTAGCGACTGTAACCCCCGTCCCTCCCGCGCATACATATTTCACAACCAACATTCATTCTACATGACTTACATACAGGACAGGTACAGACTATACGATCACAAGCATAAACTCCATGTAGTCATGGTTACATACACAGGTCAATCCACATGCACTTGCGGCCTTATTCATTCGGTACATCGACCCAGTTAGTTTCGGCCTTGACCTTCACAAGCACCTACTTCTAAACATAGAACATGTCACACCCACCGCTCACATCACGTGCACAGATATAAGCATAACAAGTCTCGTTCACGCGCCGGGGAAACCCACTTTCCCGGTGAGATCAGCACACATCAGCACATACATGACCAATCACAACACCGCATGCATTTGGCGGGAAAGTCTACACCACATGTTGCCGGCCGCACAGTTTTGCTGGGAGTTGAGAAGTAGATGTCCTCAGGAGCAGACGTGTTTTTAAGTTGTGGCCGTGATTGTAAAGCGAAGGCCTAACACGAGGACTACTAGATATTGAACTGTGATATTCATATGTTGGATTGTTCAAAGGACTAAATATCGAGGATATAGTATTGTCGACTGGGGAAATCACCGGACGTAGGTGTGTTTGCGGCCTTGTAGTGTGATTGAGACATTGTCGGCTTTCATCCCAAATAAACTATTGAACTGCTACTGCCGGCCTTGTGATTTATCACAGCGATCACAGACATTTCGGCCTAATATCGGCCATAGAACGATATTTATCACATTGGCACCGTTCGACCAGGATCTGAGCTAGTCTCGGATTACCGACCCTAACTTACCGGCAGTGATGGCATTGACCCCGGGAGCGTTCCGAGGTGAGTCGGCCGACCAGACAGATGAAGAAGTCACGTTCAACCCGACCTTCCGACCTTCCGGCCCCCGCTCAGTTGTTATGAGCGACACAGTTCCGTTGTCACAGGAACAACAACCGACCGGCCTGTTCGACTCCATGGACGAACATTCGACCCTGAGATCGTCTTCGCCGCCCGTCGACCTGATACAGGAGTTCCTCGACGAAGACCCGCTCGCACCTCAACACACAGTAAGTGACATTTTGAGTGCACACGCTAGGGCGTATTCGGCAACGTCGGCCAGAACAATCCAGAGACTATTGAACTCTGCCGACAGAAACTATACGCGCTCACGTCAAAGAGCGAGCGTATATCGTGCTACCGACCCAGAACAGTTATCAGTGAACGTTCGGCCGGTAACCATAGACACATCAATGGTTACACACCCACCGAGTGACTCTCGGATACGACAGTGGGTTTGTCAGTCTGACAATGTTCCGGAATCGGTCCCGCCAAGCGCTTATTCGGTAGATCGGCCACTGGCGCCGTCAACGACGCCGAGACGACACGACCCCGCGACTGAGACGTACTCGCGCATACCGACCGAGCCAACGGTGGTAGAGTACACACAACCCGGCCAGGCGAGAGTAACGAAAGAGAACATCCCGGCGACGACCGATGCCCCGATCGTGACACCTCTACGACCGCAACGACCCAGCGACCCGACGACGGAATTTCGCGCCACCACACGGCAAGCGCGACTTCGGCAACCACCACCGACATCAAGTCGCCGACCTCACGACTCCGACATGCCGGCCTCCGACTCGCGCCCCTTCGCGCCGACCGCTTCCCGACCATCGCCGACCGACGGAGAACAGCCGCGCTTCGCCTTGCCGCAAGACCCAGTTGTGTCTGCTCCGGCAGAAAGTGTTGTACCCATGATCGGACCTCCGATCTCTCAGCCAATCGGCTACACCACTGGATACGGTGTATCGCCAGTCGGATACCCTGGCGCAACAAGCGGTGTTTCAAATGGAGTAGCTGTCGGATACTACCAACCACCTGTCAGCTATATGAACCCACCACCCGGATACGGTGGCGTTCCAAGTGTGATGGCTGACACCGGCTATCATGGTGCACAAACCGGATTAGTGTACCATGGTGTAGGCCCAGACGGATCGACATACCGATATCCACCGCCGGCTGTAATCCCACCCTCAGTCGGGATACCATGGGTGACGCCACCATACAGTCAAACGGCCCCTGTCGCACCAATAGCGTACGACCCCAACAGCATTCCGGCACCACCCGCTACTTCGCCCGCCGTCTCCGCGACAACAGCACCGACCGCACCCGCTAACACGACCTCGGCAGCTCCGATTGTTACGACTTCAACTGCTCCGGCTGTCACGCCAACGACGGCTCCCGTCACAACAACGCCGACTGTGGTGAGCGTCGACACGCCCACGCCCCAGAGACTCACGTCTGAGCCCCAACCGTTAGCAATGGCTAAAACGGCTCAATGGCGTGCGACCTTCAAGGAGGGCAATTTCACACAGTACATACGGAGCTTCGAGCAATTCACTGCGGCCTTCACATATTCCGACCTCAATAAAACAACGACCTTCCGGAGTACGCTGCGCGGCCGCGCCGAAGCGTTAGCTCTGAACATTCCGGTCGAGACTCCCTGGGAGGAGTTTCGTTGTCAGCTCTTGGAGGGCTGGGAACCCGCACCTCGTCGGCAGTCCAAACGGGACGATTTTCCGTTTCTAAAAAGAGAACGGAAGGAGAATGCGGAACATTACTTAGAGCGGCTTCAAGCTCTGGCTGAGCAAGTGTTTGACGACGTCACGCCAGAGTCCCGGCAACGAACAGTAATCTCCCAGTTCGTCAACGGCCAACCCGACCACATTGCCGACAAACTGTGCGTGTTCACTTTCCATAGTTATGGTGAAGCGCTAACGGCCGTCCTCAAAGCTGAAAGTCGTCAGCAACGGACCAACAGAGATCGTCAGAGGGGCACACGACGTGCCGACATCTCCGTGAGCGGATACCCGGATGATGATTGTGTCGACCAAGAACTGTCTTGTGCTATGGGACAGATCAATCAGGGAGGAACGCCGACCCCTGAACAAGTTGCGGCCTATTACGACCCTGCCGACAGTGACACGACCGGCCTTCAAGGATGTGAAGAACATTCTGTGCCAGCCTGTTCACGCGAATGGGTGGCGGAAGCTTTCCAGAGCGTCCTTAGCGACGAGAATGGACTCTGTGAGGAGACAGCTATCTATTCCGTCCTACGAACTACGGCCCCGACTAAAGGTGATCGGCCTCCACAGCCCGGACGACCAGCCGTATGCTTCTTCTGCAAGAAGCCCGGCCATCGCTGGATGCGGTGTTTCCGACTTAAAGACGTCTTAGTGCGCAATGGCATGAAGCCACTAACTTTTCGACCTAAAGGTGCTGGTACTGACCGAAGGACAGATCGAGTATTGTCAGTACCTAACCAAATCGGCAACCAAACCAAGTCGGCCCCGACAGAGCCAACGGCTCAGTCGTTAAACCAGTAGTGGAAGGTGCTGCGGAGCAAGGACCTTCCGGGCAACAGAACAATGTTACATGCTCCACACCTGCGGTTGTCGTAACTACCAAACCAACAGTACCAACAGTTACGACCCCACAGCCGGCCCAGCCCGCACCTCAGCTCCTTGAAGGGGTGTGTACCGAGTGTCGAACTCCGACTCCAAAGCCGGCTCGCCCTCATGAAGGGGTGTCCGCGCCACTTCCACAACGGCCTCCACGGGAAAATCGTCGTCCTGAAGGGGTGTCGCCCCTGACCGCCAACGGCACCGGAACAGATAGTATGTCTGAGGTGGAGTGGATCTCCGATGACGGAGGGTTCTACGCGTTCCCATTCGGACCGGAATCCAAATTGCCGCCGCTGCACACACTTTTCAAGCCACCGCCGGACGACCCCGCAGTTCCGGCCGTCATAGACAATTCGAGAGCGGCACATGAGTGCTGGAAGTTATCGGTACGCGTCGGGGATAAGACAATACAAGCTGTGCTCGACTCCGGAGCGCAAATCTCTTTGCTCCGACGCGATCAGCTCCGACACGTCCCCGCCGATCAACGACAGCTACAGCCTACTTCGGCCACGATTCGTGACGTCAACGGACAGTCAAGCCCAATCGATGGACTGATCGACCTCCCAATTCAGGTCGGGACCAACCATATGATTGTGACATTTTGTGTAGCTGACATCCACGACGCCATGATACTCGGCATGAACTTTTTCCGGCAAGCTCACGCTGTAGTGAATTACGGCGCAGGAACAATACAGGTACACAAAGAAATCCTGTTTGCGCACAAGGACATTGAAGCCAATGTTGTTAGAATGGCAGTGCGCCGAGCCGTCACCGTCCCCGCACGTAGCGAGGCGATCGTAGAGCTAATCCCGACCTCCAGAGTTCGAGTTCGGCAGCATCCACGGATGATTCAACCACTGACGGCTTTTCCCGAGGACACTGACCTCATCATGGGAAGAACATTAACGACCTTGGACCGACAATGTGTAAAGGTGTCTGTAGTCAACACGGCAGATACCGGTATCACACTTACTCGATCCGACCCTGTCGCCATAGCCAGTCCGATCGAGAGTGTTGTCGGAGCTCTACCAGGACCCGGAGAGGAGCCCGACCTGTCCACAGCCGACGCCAGTCACTATCGCGACCTGCCGCCACATCTACAAGAGATGGTGGATCGCGCCGGACTAGCGCCAGAACAACACCGGCGTTGCGCTAACCTGATCCATCAATATCAGGACACCTTTATGCACCCGGATGGACAGTTAGGACGGACCCAAGTCGTCCAACACAAGATTGACACCGGCAATTCGGCCCCGATTCGGCAACTTCAACGACGCGTCCCTCAGGCGCAACAGAGCATCATAGATGAGGAGGTCGACAAGATGCTTCGCTTGGGGTGCATTGAGCCGTCAGATTCGCCCTGCAGCGCACAGGTGGTGCTCGTGCGTAAAAAGAACGGCCAAGTGAGATTTTGCGTCGATTATCGGCTCCTGAATGATGTCACCCGCAAGGATTCCTATCCGTTGCCCAACATTCAGGACACTCATGACGCCCTGGCGGGCGCTACATACTTTTCGGCCTTGGACTTGGCTTCCGGCTACTGGCAAGTCGAAGTCGACCCTACAGACAGACCGAAAACTGCCTTTGCGACAAGGAAAGGACTATACCAGTTTAAGGTTATGCCATTCGGCCTTAGCAATGCACCGGCAACATTTGAACGGCTGATGGAAACCATACTCCGTGGATACTTGTGGACACGGTGTATGTGTTACCTGGATGACGTCATCGCTTACGGCAGAACATTCGATCAGGCACTCGCAAACCTGGAGGCGGTCCTGGATCGGATTAGATTGGCAGGCCTGAAGCTTCAACCCAAGAAGTGTGAACTGTTCCAGAGGGAAATTTTGTACTTGGGGTTTATAGTGAGCGGCCAAGGAATTCGTGTCGACCCCAACAAGGTCAAAGCCATCAGAGAATGGCCGACCAATTACCACAGGCGATTCATCAAGGACTATGCTGAGATCGCCGAACCTCTCGTAGCACTCACCCGAGGTGAATGTCATTTCACTTGGGGACCGGCTCAGCGACGCGCTTTTCGGCGGCTCCGCGACGCTCTCATCCAGGCGCCTAAGCTCGCGCATCCGACCCAGAGTCCGGATGATTACTTCATCCTCGACACGGACGCTAGCGGCTACGCTGTGGGAGGTGCACTCTCACAGAGGGTCAACGGGAAAGAAATCCCCATCGGGTTTGCCAGCAAAACCCTATCCCGGACCCAACGGAACTATTGTACCACGTACCGAGAACTGCTGGCAGTGGTAGAAATGGTTCAACATTATCGGCATTATCTTTGGGGTAGGAAGTTCCTCCTCCGGACCGACCACAGCTCCTTGAGGTGGCTCAAGAACTACAGCGACGCGGACGGCAAGTTGCAGCAGTACGACTTCAAGATAGAGCATCGGCCCGGCAAACTTCACGGCAACGCAGACGGCTTGTCACGGTGTCACAGTTGCAAACACCAAGACTGTCCCGGACGACTCGACACACCTCCGACCGACCCAGAGACAAGTTCCGGAGAACTTCCAGTTCGTCGGATCACTGTTGTTTCGGCTAAGACAAGGGCAGACCTCCTGGACAGTGATTCCATAACATCACCGGTCTTGCCCCAACTAGTTTCGGCACGCCAAGTTGTTCGAGTCCGTGCTTTGGACGCCACACTTGACGGGCAAAAGTGGCTTTCAGACTATGCGGCTCAGGACATTGTCGCGGCACAGCGAGCCGACCCGAGCGTCGGAAAAGTGTGACAGTGGATGTTGATCGGCACTAAACCAGACTCTAAGAAGGTAGCGCGCCATGGGGAGGAGGTAAAAACACTTGTTTCCAGATGGAGCCTCCTGGCGCTACAAGACGGGGTACTAGTTCGGCTAGTAAAACCCGACCCCGCTGGACGGCCTGTGGTGCAAACCGTGCTCCCCGTAGCACTCAGAACGCAGGTTTTGCACCAACTTCACGACCTGAAGATTGTCGGACATCTCGGCATTCAGCGAACCATCGAGAGAGTCAGGCGCCGATTCTACTGGCCCGGCCTGGCACTGGATGTCGCCCGCTGGTGTGCCCGCTGCTCGCAATGTGTCACCCGCAAAGGAAAACCGGCCCAAAACGATCGCCTCTGACACAGTTGCCGACAGGAGCGCCTTTCGACCGGATCGCGATGGACATTCTCGACACCCACAAAGTCACGGGAAGAGGCCATCGGTATATCCTTGTTGTGTCGGACTATTTCACGAAATATACGGACGCCTTCCCGCTGCGGCGACATACCGCCAAAAATGTTGCCGACATCCTGGTAAACAGATGGATAGTTTATCATGGCGTCCCCAAGGCAATCCATAGCGACCAGGGCACCGAGTTCGAGTCCGCACGGCCCCATATCGACCTCAGAGCGACGGCCAGGTTGAGCGATTCAACAGGACATTGCTCAACATGCTGAGTGCATTCGTCAGCGATCGTGCGAATGACTGAGACGTGCACCTGCCATATGTGTTAATGGCCTATCGAACCTCAGTACACTCGTCCACGGGATGCACCCCGCATCTGATGGTGTATGGACACGAGTGTAACTTGCCAGTCGACCTCATGTTCCCGACTTACGACCCCGAACCTCTACCTCCGTGTGGTCCGGAGTATGTGGAGTATTTACGGCAAGCGATCAGGACGGCTCACGGTTTCGCTCAGGACCATCTTGAGAAAGCGGCAATTCGGCAGAAGATGGGTTATGACGCCCACGCCAAGCCTCGACCACAGTTCCAACCAGGAGAACTGGTCCGATATTATTATCTGCCCCTCACGCAGAATAATAAGTTCGCTCGGCCTTGGACTGGTCCCTGGAGGATCGTCGACCGTGTGACTGAGGTAGATTACCGGATCGCCTTGGTTTCCAACCCTCGGAACACTCGTGTTGTTCATCTGGACGTACTCAAACCGTACGAAGGTGACAACCAAGCGGCTCACATCTATTCCGACCCTGTACGACCTTCGACGTCGTCAAGCAAATCCGGCTCAGAGCAATCGGCCGATCCCCTGGGGCTCCTCAAGGAGTTCTACTACCTCTGGGAGGTCACAGTGCAAGATCGGCATACAGATACAGACCAAACAGCTGAGTCTGACTCGTCAGCGGCCCAAGATCGTAAATCGCGATCTCCAACTTCATCCGGCTCAAGTCGTCATCGGCAACGGAAAAGATCACGCGGATCAAGTTCCGACACACCAAAACCGGCACGCAAGACACGCAGGCAAAAGCCTGTGATATCATCCGACCCCGAGACAAGCGAGGCTACGCCCCCGCCTGCACGACCAAGTCGACCCAAACGCAACGCACGCAGACCGGCCCGCTACAGATAACCCCGGCCTTGTTATCTGATTGATGCTATTGATGATGAATTATGCATGTCTAATGGACTATGATATCATGTCATTCCTTATAATATTATAATATATTACAATAACAATATATGCATTTAATGTGTACAAGATGTCAGTGAGGCAATTTCGATATATATACACTTGATATGATTTCATAATTACGATGCTGGTGAAAAACTGATTGCATTATGATATGTGTTTCGACCCCGTATAACGTATGCTATTGTTCCGCGTGTGTTACGCACTAACTAAAATTATCATGTCAGATTCTATCCATGTGCCAGCCGAAGAGGATAATAATTCATGTCACGCCGTGAGTAAGGCCACTTAGTTGTCGAAGAGGTGGTAGTGTGATTCGTTCCGGGGTATGCGTCGACCGAGCCTCTACCCACTCCATGTAGTATTCGGAGGAACGGCCCAGTGGTACGGGAACCAGTCACTAAATAGCTATCATACCAAGATGCGGCCTGTCATCAAATTCATCACCCAAAAATATTCAAAGCGCCACGGTGTGACCGACCCTGATCATTGCAATTCGACCCCGACAATATTAGCGGCCCCGTTGTCTTGTGAACTGGCTGAAAATGAATGGAACGAAGTCCGCCCCTGTGAGTGATTGACATTAATGTCTCAGCCTTTAATAACTGTGTGTCGTCTGCTAGACAGCAATTCGGCCGTTAGTTTATTGTGCGCTAACTTAGGGAGAAAAGGAATGATCAAAGTAACAGGTCACAAGGTTCGCACGAGCGCAAATAAACATTTAAGCTGTTTACAGCACCCTCATGAAATCTCCCCTGATAAAGACAATAGTGAGTCGTCGGGCAAAAAGAGCCCAGTAATTTGAACAGTCGATTAGCACAAATAGACAATGTATAGGAACGTGTAATCCAGGGGACGGCAGACGGACATTCGGAAAAATGGACAGTGTGAGGATCCCCCTACTGTCGTAATGGACTGACCCAAATAGGTCAGAGAGAGATCGTACCAGCGTTTCCCTGACGACGGCCCGCCTTGTTGCAGATACACTTGGAACAATGGGATACAGCGTAAAGACGTTTTTGTATATCGGCAGAGAGCGCCCCCCGGCCCGATTCGTGGAATTGGGATACAGATAAGCATCTCAGTGTACGGCAGTGGAAATTAACGGCAAGTAGGTCATTTGCGCCTGAACTTCTGAAGCGGCAGGAGCTCGATTAGATACGGAGAAAAACTTTGTATTGATTCGGAACACTTTTCGGATATTACGTGGCATTTGATGACATTGAACTGATAAAGTTTGTGGATAGTTGTTGGATATTTGGGATAAAAATTACAGTCGGCCTAGCTGTTTGAAGTGACATTTGTTTGCGGCTTCCGCCATGGCGGATAAGCCAAGTGATGGAAAAGACAGTGACGGCTCCGCTGACAGTCGGCCCCAGTTTCGACCTCGACGGATACGGCCGCGACACAAAGTGACTCGGGTACCACTATCCCGGGCGACCTGCTCGCCACTATCGTGTCAATTTTGCCCCGTCTGCCACCAGAGGAGCAACAACAACTGATGCGGCAGGCGTCGCCGGCACCACCACCACCTCCTGCTGGCAAGTGAGGCCAGAAGGAGTGAACGTTTCGGCCCAGTGGTGACAAACAGACAATTGCCGGCCTCGATTGTGTCAGCCCCTGGAAATCCTGGTCACGCAGGACTAGTGATGTATCGGCCTTTCATTGTGTCGGCCTGATGACAGAAAGTGACTCGGAGAAATCCTGGTCACGATGATCATCCTGGTTATGTCGGCTTATTGTTATGTCGGCCAAAATTTGTAAATAGTATCCTAGTCACGGTATTTTATTCATGTAATTTAGTTAAGGTTAATCCAGATAATTCTTTTTCAGTTTATAGACTCTAAATTAGTTTCCGTTTCACTTTGAAGCGTCGAGGAGTTTTGTTCAATACATTCCATTCATATCTCATCATTCGTTGTTGTGCATGTATGTGTAAATGTATCATCGTAGCGACTATTGACGGACTGACTGATGACGTTTATTTTGACGGTTAGAATTTTTATTGTATGAAGTGCTTTACCATTGTCGCGCGGTGTGTGTGTGTGAGTGTTGGGGTTTGACCTTGTAGGACTTCTTAGCTTTTTATTGTTAGTTTTTGGCGACGGTAGGGTCCGGGTAGGGTAATTCCGAGGGCGTAGAATTAATGAAGGGGTGTAATGTAGTAATTTTAGCGACTGTAACCCCCGTCCCTCCCGCGCATACATATTTCACAACCAACATTCATTCTACATGACTTACATACAGGACAGGTACAGACTATACGATCACAAGCATAAACTCCATGTAGTCATGGTTACATACACAGGTCAATCCACATGCACTTGCGGCCTTATTCATTCGGTACATCGACCCAGTTAGTTTCGGCCTTGACCTTCACAAGCACCTACTTCTAAACATAGAACATGTCACACCCACCGCTCACATCACGTGCACAGATATAAGCATAACAAGTCTCGTTCACGCGCCGGGGAAACCCACTTTCCCGGTGAGATCAGCACACATCAGCACATACATGACCAATCACAACACCGCATGCATTTGGCGGGAAAGTCTACACCACATGTTGCCGGCCGCACAGTTTTGCTGGGAGTTGAGAAGTAGATGTCCTCAGGAGCAGACGTGTTTTTAAGTTGTGGCCGCGATTGTAAAGCGAAGGCCTAACACGAGGACTACTAGATATTGAACTGTGATATTCATATGTTGGATTGTTCAAAGGACTAAATATCGAGGATATAGTATTGTCGACTGGGGAAATCACCGGACGTAGGTGTGTTTGCGGCCTTGTAGTGTGATTGAGACATTGTCGGCTTTCATCCCAAATAAACTATTGAACTGCTACTGCCGGCCTTGTGATTTAGCACAGCGATCACAGACATTTCGGCCTAATATCGGCCATAGAACGATATTTATCACACATATGACTTCTTATGAGCTAATAATATAATCCTAACCTGTAGGTGCAAGCGTTTAAACCTCAGCGTCCAATTTACACATTTAACTCATACTACTCATACTATACCTCATGAGTATATGATATTTTTGTGGAATTTGGTGGTCGAATATTTCAACAAACTATTGGTATTCCCATGGGTACAAACTGTGCACCATTATTGGCAGACCTGTTTTTATACTCATATGAATCAGATTTTATCCAACATTTACAAAGAGGAGGTTCTAAGAAACTAACATGTAATTTTAATTTCACTTTCCGATACATAGATGATGTATTGTCGCTAAATAATCCCAAGTTTGGTGATTATTTGGATGTCATATATCCTAAGGAACTTGAAATTAAGGATACTACAGAATCCGCTAATTTTTCCAACTATCTAGACCTGAGGTTGGAGATTGATAATGATTCTAACCTGTCAACTAGATTATATGACAAACGTGATGATTTCAATTTTTCCATAGTCCATTTCCCTTTTCTAAGCAGCAACATTCCTATGTCACTGGCATATGGTGTGTTTGTTTCTCAACTTCTACGCTATTCCAGAGCTAGTTGCAAATATGAGGACTTTGTCTATCGAAATGCCCAGCTAGTCTCTAAACTGCTACGACAAGGATATGTTTTACCAAGACTTATAGCTGCGTTTAAGAAATTCTATGGACGTCATCATGATCTGGTTGATAAATACAGCAAATCCATGTCTGCCATGCAACTAGATCTATTTTCATGTTAATTTTGGGGAATTCATGACGGGTGCCACTAGTGGGGCAGGAAATGCTCACTCTTTCCGGAACACCTGATTTCACCTCCTAATGGCCATTTACGGGGGTTCATGAGTTTCCCTGTCATTTTTGTTTTCTCTCACTTCGTATGCCTGATATGACTTTCTGTCCCCGGACTATGAGATTGGATAATGGACTCTGTTTTGTTTGCTCGGAATACTTAATACTGGGTATTGATTCCACGTCTATTCCATATATACGCTCATATGCTATATGCTCATAATGCAAACATAAGCTCTATCTACAATCATTTCGTCTGTAGGACCAAAAGTTGGGCATTGTTTTACCCTAATATTGGCTATGTTGACCTGACAAAATCATGAAAAGGTCAAATTTGATGTCACCACACAATTCATCATATATATGATTTCATATTTGAAAGTGCTGATATCTAAGCTCTATCTTCAGGCATTCCATGAGTACAGTGGTGACAGCTCCCATTATGAAGGAAGAAAATTGCCGAAAAATTTCTAAGTCCAAAATTTTTATCAAAGGGTAAAATTTTATTTTTTTTTGCCTAGGAATGGCCCAAAGCCCAAAATGAATAGTAATGCAATTTGGGGGTAAAACAAATTTACCCACCCGTCAAAAAATGAAAATGGCCGCCACGTGCAGACCGTCGATTCAAGGGCATAAATTAGAAAAAAAGTTATCAGACAGATTCCGAGAAAATGACCGCCATTTTGAAGAAGATGCGAAAATGAAAACACCCTTCCTGGAAATATTTCAAGGTATTTTTCTGCAAATTTTCAGAAAGATTTGACCGTAAACTTTGAAGATAAAAATTTGGACGGAACTACATTTAGGCGTTTGGGGCTTTTCCCTAGTAAATTTCCTATCCATATAAGCCCCCAAACATCAAAAATAGTCCAATAACCAGCATGTTGGTCTAAAACATGGTTAGGGGCTATTTCGCAGCCCCTAACTCTCGGATGTGGGCTCAAACAGACGGACGACGGATGCAAGGCCATGCCAATAGGTTTTCGGACGAAAGGTCCGGTAACCTTATAATGTTTTCTGGTGCGCATCATGACAACGTAAGGATCACCATATTACAGCCAATACAACCAAACTTTAATGATGACAGTAGCAAACTTTACTTTCGGAACAAAAACGAAGCCCGACCAATTAGTTCATCCAAATACACACTGGCGTCATCATTGGTGATTTGATGGGATCATTGATTATGGAGAAAAATTCCCATGTTACCCAATTAATAAATGTGTATTGTTTTCTTGGTGATTTGGGTGAGTATTGATTTCGGAGAAAAGTCCCCACATTACAAAGATGGCAATAAAATCGTTGCGTCATTCCAACAGCTGCTTAAGGAGCTATTAAAGACTCAATTGAATATCCGATGATAATATTTATCAACCCCAAATGAACCTGTCAGCATCTTCATTACAAGAGAAAATTGCTTACAGATGTAAGTAATCTATTATATTCTACTTTTTTATATTCTTATCGACCATACATGTTTTGTTATTCCGGTGTCGAGTTGGAGACGTAGCAGCAGACATCTTATATTGCACATATTGGATAGCTATGTATTGATCTGCTATGTGTATTTGGGTTTCAATAATAACACGTTGATGTCTCAAAATATAACAATATTCATATCTTTAATAATGTTATCTTCATTATTCCACATATTACCTACTTATGATTTTCAGTGAAAATCTCTAAGGGGCTCCGCTGATTGAGTGTTACTCGTCATCAGGTATCTCTACAGATGTGAATGCTTGATCGGGATTGGTTTTTATTAGACTATTGTTTAATTTCAGGTATTACTTAGCTAGATCTATCATCAAAATCATGTCGTATTGGCTGATATAGTGTTGGTGACAGAGACGAGTGGAAAGAAGATAAGTCTGAATCATCTCGATTTGACGACTTGTGGTTTCGGTTTTGGAATTTTTCCCTTCGTGTTTCTCCCAAACAAGCGTTGATGTATAACGTAAAATCACAAGTTGGCACAATATAGTTGATTGATAATGAGTCCACTTCAAATTTCACATAAACAAGTTGTGTGCAGATGTGATGAGTTTCAGTCTCCAACTGCCTTCGTCAATCACTAGTTGTAAACTGCTGTGACATGTGTGTTCCACCAAGATCTGCCTTAAAATTTTGTGGACGTCATTAAAGTCTGGTTGATGAATCTACAAATGAAATGGCAAATACACAGCAATACTTATTTGTATATAATTTAATAAAAATTCATGATGGCTTTCACAGGTGGTTCAAGAAATACTCATTTTTCTCGAAATATCTGATTCTAGCTGACTTCAGTAATAGCTTATTATTAAACACGCAAAACAAGAAGAACCTGTACTTTCAATTGGTTCCATTATTAATTACATATATGTTCCAGTTGTTACTTTATATTATACATGCAAAGTCCACATAATCTTTTCAATGGACTTACAATTAGGTAATTTCTGCTTTGAGCGCTGAATTTAGGCGAGATGATACAGTATCTTCATTTGCTTCAAAGAGTTGAACTATCTA
The DNA here is from genome assembly GCA_949152475.1 of Terebella lapidaria. Lineage (NCBI taxonomy): Eukaryota > Metazoa > Annelida > Polychaeta > Terebellida > Terebellidae > Terebella > Terebella lapidaria. Next base: position 31,765,025 of record OX424564.1, on the reverse strand, counting down.
TAATCAGTAATTTTCGAGTGACTCGCTGAGTGAAATATTGTTGTAATTTGGTGAGAGTATCGATTGTTGTGTAAAGTCATCACGTTACAAAAAAGATAATAAATCGATACGCAATTTCACTCGAGACCGAATGCTGAGAAGCTATTAAAAACTTAATCAAATTACTAACGAAAACATTTATCAAACCCCTAAACTAACCATGTCAGCATTTCCAGAGAAAGTGCTTAATTTTAGATGAGGTTGACATCGTCTACAACAGGTTGCAGTTATTGAACATACATTCCCTCATTGTCTGTTATTCCGACATCAATGTGTAATGGAAGCCCAAAAGTGAAATTTCCGGGGGCGGGGGGTAATAGTGTATCATCTTAAAAAACTACCGTGTTCGCACCAGTTGGGTAATTCTGCAGTGGCATTGGGAGAAATATAGATTTTGTTCAACATACCAGACCAAAAAATACACATGCCTATACACCTAAGGTGTATCATGTATGTATTGCTTTGTCAAACAGACGACTAATAGGCGGATCCAGGGGGGGGGTGCACCTGGGAGCGAGGGAGAGGGAGAGAGAGAAAAAATAGGCCCTTGATTTAATATAAATGATATAAATATGATATCTAAGGTAAAGAGCTGATATAAATAAAATGTATCTATCTAGATGTACCTCTACTTTTTCATACCTGATTGCCCGCTAAAAAGCAGTATATTTTTTCCGACAACTCAACCGTTAGGTTGGCTAGATCTGTCACTGTATGCAGTGTGACTGCGCTAAACTTCCTCGTTTAGAGATCCATGTAGATGAAATCTAGATCTAAGCTCCATATAGTACCTATATGGCCTTTGCGTGGAGGTGAAATCAGAATATATGTAAGATGAGCTAACTGCCATGTTTTTCCGTCTGTCGTCCGTCAGATAAAAAGTCTTTTGTTAGGCTCATTGAATTAGCTCATATACCAAAACGTAGCGTACGAACTATCTCTGGACGACAGCTACTAGTAGTCCCGCTATGGTCACGTCGTCACCGTCACACTTTCTGCAGAGATTTCTCGTAATCACGCTGCTGGTGTGTTACAATTTGACACATATTGTTTCGTGATTTGTTTGGGCATTTCAGGAGTGTAATTCTCATAGCTCATTTATCATGCATTTTTATTCGGTCATTTCTTGCTTGCTTTGATGACCATTTTGTTAAATGAACAGTGGGTGTCTGGAGCATTACCCTGGTTGTCCTGTTTTTTATGTGCACAAAGACATTCATGTTCACGTTAAAACTGTTGTGGATATATATGTATGGTCGTAAACAGCACATGTGTAATAAAATTGTGTTTCTTTGCACCTTAATTCCTTGTTCAACCATATATGTTTCAATATTATTGCCATAATACTTGATCAGTAATAATAATTCATCCCAATGAAAGACTACAAGTAAATATTTGGTCATGCTGTGATTCAACACGACCCACAACCTAGACCCAGGGAGATTGGATTATTCTAATCTCTCTGCTAGAACCAATAATCCTGTACCCGTCCCTGATTAGTACACGAAATAGGCATCCAACAGTCCCAGAAATGTCTCCAGAAACCACCCCAAATGCTCTCAGAAAACACCAAAATGCTAAATTTTCACGGGGGCATACGGCGCGCCCCCAGCCCCCCCCCCCCCCCCAAACCCCCAGACCGCATTTACATTCTTTGCCCTCCCCCCACCCCCAATCAAAATACTTGGATCCGCCTCTGGACGACCTTCTCTCGGTAATTCCAATTCGATTTTCTGGTGAAGGCATCCTGTCATTCTCAATGCTACATATCCTTGTGCAACGAAATTACAGCTTAGTCGCAATACACATAAACTACATCAACTCAGAGGTAACGCTAAATTGCTCACAAAACAAAGAAAACCAGCAGCTGGTACTGCTAATTGTTTGATTCATCCAACTACTAAACAGTGGTGTATATTTCAACAACAAAAATTCTGATGTCACCAGGCATATGTCACGTTGATTTGGAAAGACTTTAAAATACTTCTTGAAATACTTCTTTTCCAAAAACCATTCTAAGGCCAGCACTTTCGAATATACAGAAACATTCAATTCCTCATTCAGACATGTAACCACTCGGTACTACCACGTTCACACATGGGCTACCGTGTTCTCTGGTACATATTATTGCATACGCACATGAAAATGTCATTTCCTAACCCATTCACATCTAGAATCAAGTTACCATTACATGTGAAGGCTTGAACTCTTCCATGTTGGCACAATTGTTACCTGTTCGATAGAGGAGGTGTACACGCTCTTAAGAGTAGTGAGTGATGGTATTGGTTGTATTATTGAAAGTGATCAAATCATAGTGTAGATTCAAACTTCATACAAATGATCCCGAAGTTCCTGATATTCCTGGACAGGTGTCATGATGCTATGAATGTACCTATGTTATGACTCCACAGTAATGACAAAATCATGCGTGTCATTCGAACAGTATACATTAGATGTCGAGATGTCACCTGTACGTCTATGATTGTACACTGCATGCACTGCCGAGCCGTGGTATGTGAAGGAAACAAGATTACAATGATGTGTATTATTGATTAAAACGAGGCACAGGTGAAATGTAATCATCGGCATCTGTAAATCATGTTTGCTACGCTGCTACTCTTGAATGTTCTGAAAATTAATAGACAATTGAAAAACAAAATTGAATTTGTTGCTGAAAATTGTAAGAGACGAGATTGCGAAATAGAAGCACAATTACTTTTCAAAATTGTTTTGGAAACAGCCGGCGATGCTAATTGAGGTGATTTTGATACTCGGTGGCTGCAGGAGTTGTATATATATGGGTCTCCAGCTCTGCTGAAATCATTCGCCGAGGAATCGGAGAACTCCTGTCACCATGGATTCCAGACTGATCTTCTGCTGTGTCGCTCTCGCAGTCGTCGCCCATGTGGGGGCCTACTACTATCCTCCTACACCAGCCCCTGACCGTAAGTGTGATTACTTTGCTGATATTCGACCAAGGTCCTGACAATTTCAAAATCCAAACTTTTTCTGGATGAGAGTGTGAGTCAAGATCGTGATGACGATCATAGGAATTTTGTTTAATGTACCAATGAATTCTATTTAACGTGGAAAGTCATATCTACTGCTTCGAGCTGGTAGTCCTCGTTCACTTCTATTTTATGGCTGTCAACGCCACAGCTATTTCCTTGGCAGAAGTTTACTATTTTCGCAAATAGTTTCATACGAAACTGTTCCCCTGCAATTGTACGAAAGTACAAAAATGTAGTAAAATACATGCATCTAGTAGTAGTAGAAACATGCATATCAGTTGCTTACAACTTGATGGGTATGTTATATAAGAGCGATGAAACCCAAAGTATTAAATTTCAGTCTTCTCTGATGCAAATAGCAACATCAACTCAGTAGCCTTTTGGTTTGTGATTAGGTACTATGTGCTTGTGATACATCTATTCTAAGAGGTTTGTTTCGGATTTCTAAATTATTTTTATAGGTTGTTGGGCAGTTGTATACTAATTCCGTCTGGTGTGCAGTAGAAACAACTACATTTCACACAGTGTCTCCACTGGTGACGCCAGTGTGTCTTTGGATAAACTATTTGGTCAGGCTTTGTATCTTTTCCAAAATATCGTAGTTTACATTTGTTACTGGCATCATCGAAATCTACTGGTATTTGTGGTAATAGATTGATACTTACAACACGGACATTCATTCCTTTATTTACGATAGAGCGCATATAAACAATTCTTCCACATTATGTAAATTTGTTTGGTATGTTCAAACGTCACTGCACAGTCATCAGGGCATATTTTTGAAGATGTAGTGTTATATCATTGAATATATGCTTGCCAATTTAATGTGTAAAGAATTTCAGAAACATATTTGACCTCTTAACAGTCAATGTCTGGTGCAGTATGGTTGACTGCATGACACTCCCTGTGAATGTTGTATTCTACTTGCCCAGTTAATTAATTAGAGCAAATGATTTACTTTTCTCACAGGGAGGCCATTGTATTCTTCAGGCTTCTTTGTTTTAATGAACTTAAGTTTGTTAGAATCCATTATCATGGTACAGTGATAGTCTTTACTCATTCCTTGTCAAGTTTATTATGGTTGTGTATGACTAATAATTATAAGCTCTCCTATATCATGTATATAATCTCGCATTCATGAAAAAATTTCGTCATCAGTACATCACAGGCAAACTGATAACCTTTAACATTTGACCAATCATCCAATTTCGTCTTAGTACTTATATATCCATACACTTTCTTGACTGCATTGTTATGGATGTCCAAAGTCCTAGTAGAAATTTGTTTACCATGTACATCAAAAATACAAAGGAAACAGCTGTATTTATTTTAGGCTTTATTTATACAGCCACAACTTTGTTGTCTTGGTGATAATAGCTGAATGCACACAAACTGAAAACATTTATATGTATATTAAAACACGTGTTGTTTTCTATTCAAGTAACCAACGCACAAATTGATATATCAATGAAAACCAATGAGAAATTCCAAAATAAAACACAATTACAAAGGACTTGTGCGATATGCAGCAAAATACAGTTGTTTCTACAGTAGGCCTACGCCTGACAGACTAGGTATGCAACCACTCAACAGCAAGTACCGGATGTAAGTATCAATCTATTACCACCAATATTCAGATTTTGATGATACCAAAAACAAACGTAAAATAGAACATTTTGGAATAAAAACAAAGCCCGACCAAATAGTTTATCTTTTTTCAATAGGATTTTAGAAATGAAAAAAAAAAAATATTGGGAAGAATCACGTGTCCATCGTGTTTAGGAAAATTCAACTGAATTCACATGCTTCGCGTTTCAGTGTTCCAATCCATACGAAAGCTTGATTAAATACAATACAAACCTAGGCGTATATATTTAAGATACGAAAGTCCAAATGGGAAGCAGCATTTTAAGTATATTGGTAAATGAAAAATATCAAATTTATAACATCTTATTTTTTTTCATATTTGACATAATTTTATGTTAAGTTCTGTTTTGACAGACTGTTCAACCACGACTTGCTTTTAGTCCCATTTTGTGCTGTGAATAACATCAATAGTAACGTCAAATATTGGACGTTCTGATTCAGCCTGCGCCTGCAAAACTGTCCGGCCCAGTGAGAGACAAATTTGTGGTGGTCAAGCAGGCAGAGAAGAAGAGTGGTGTCTCTATGATTACTACTACTATTACTACTACTACGGCTACGAACCCACCGGCTGTTGCTGGGATGATTGTCACAGAGGAACATACTTTTGCTACCAACCAGATCCCTTGTTCGGCAGTGAGTCACGTATAAACATTCAATAAATAATATAACGCTATGAAGGGACCCACACTACAAAGCACAATCGTATGTTTGCTTTGCAGCTTACCCCGATTTTTCGGGCGAGGCAGCGGAGGACCCCGACTGTCTGTGGGGTATGATGAACTACAGCTCCCGAATTGACTGTCCAGGCGCCTGGAGTGGCATCAGTATGGAAGCTTGCAACTGTCTGGGATGCTGCTTCTGTGAGACTCCAGGATTTCCATTTTGCTGGGAGCTGGAGATGCCAGTGCCATAAATATCGGCTTTGGCGTCAACTGTGTCGTCAATATCAACTCCTGACCTGTGCTAAATTGTTTGTCGAATAAACAGATAGAATGCACAGGTGTTGAAAGCGTATGAATTTCAGACATGAATCATAGAAAGCTGATAGAACGTAATGGCTTCTATCACATGATGACACACATACCATGACACATTGAAGCTGATGTCTATGTGATCTGAGAGTGATAAGTATAATTCAAGGTGCTCTGATAGAGGAATATCCACCTCATGAAATCCTTACAAATACCGCAAGTGTACCGCAAACCGACAGCTTCATGGAATCAGGAGATATTACCTGAAGCAAACATCAAATGGTAGCCACATGTGTGGACGTGTTTGTTTCGAACAAACAAGGAAGAGTTTATTTCGTCACGGTTTATTTCGTTGTGCATCAATTGCACCCTATAAAATCACAGAAAATACATTTGTAAAACAATATCATTTGACAACATAGAATACACAGATAACAACAAATAACATATTTATGAATAAACCATTACCAGATAAAATAGGCGACAATGAATGACTACATTTATCATAAATATACGAGACATCTACACTGGTACTTTACGAAGAATCGATCTGATATAAACCCATATAATACCATCCTCATACTAATAATCAGTTACCGAATTTACCATGAACATGAACAACATGATTCACACGGAATGCAAAGAGTAGAATAGATACATTCTGTTAACCATATTCTGAGTATAGTGGAATACCATACTGTACTGGTAAAATAATAGTAATACCAGTTAAGATTGTGAATAAATTACTAAGTTACAACAAGCAAAATATCTTACCCAGAGTAGGTAACTGGGGCAGTAATGGGAGATAACCAGGGTGACACTGGGCTAGGTGGGCTAGGTGGGCTAGGGGAAATGAATAATAGAAAGAGTTAATATAAACTACTAAATACATACTACCATAGTAACAAAGGGAAACAAGATGGCTGCCACATGGAAAATTCCATGGGGTTCACAAATACCAAGATAAAGACTAATTAGATATGAGCAAATATAACTCACCAACTCCAATGGCAGTGAAGCTATACAAATGCTAAAACTGGATGCTGAATACTGGCTCTTAGCTTCAGATAAAGTTATGTTACTAGTAGATTTACTGAGGGACAACAACCATGTAAAGTTAGGTGTGCCCTTGATGGAATCTGATGTCAAAGTGACCAAACACTGGTCAGGTGATCATATGACCACTCACATACTACCAGAGACATCTGGTGACTGAGTCAACTGAATCAAATGCACAAACATTATGATTTCATCATAATGTAACCAATGACAGAACTACAAACCAAGCACTCATAGGAGCACTATGATATCCAATAAATCAGTGAAAATAAACCCTGTTACAAACCGACAGCTTCATGGAATCAGGAGATATTACCTGAAGTAAACATCAAATGGTAGCCACATGTTCAGACCTGGTTGAATATTTTCGACTTTATATTCAATAATTATGGAATAATGTACTCTTTGAAGTTATGTGGAATTCAGTTGGTTTAATGGTATGAACGGAGAAAGATATCAATTATGTAGACATTTATATCTAGTATGATACATACACTCGTCAGTATTTGATGCGAAATGGGCAGAAGTTTTTGCTGTGACAGGAGAGAAGCCTCTGTACTGAAAAAAGCTCAAAGAAAGTGATACTATAACAAAATGAATATTGATTATCATTAAATTTTGTGGATGTGATGCCCATATTATTTGGCGGAAATTTATTGCGGAAGTATCAGTAACAAATATATTCATCAGAACAATTTATTATTCAATGTGATTCCTTCCTTTCCGTCAAATCCACCGAATAAAAGCCCCTGCCAAAAATTCGCAATAGCTTTTCTACAATACTTGGGCTGATACAGCAGGAAATCCAATGAAAGATTTGAATAATGACATCGCTTAGTAAACCAATATGTAAGGGTGCACAGTTTATCTTGTTTCTATTGTGCGCAGCCAAACTGTGAAATGTGGGACCATGCATGTGTCGTTCAAAAATGGACGTGCGAACATAGTAGATATCACACCCCTGATTAGGGGCTGTAAATGGCGGAGATCGAAGAGCGTCGGCCACGAGATTTTTACCACATGCAAACAGGTAGGAGGGTGACAGCTCATCCTGCCACATGTTATTGTTTGATCCTAGTAATCAACGTGACCTTCTTTTATCCAGTGATTTCTAGTAGTAATGTTTCCATTCTAAGCTCACTTTTCCCTTGTTCTTCCCTTGTTCTTCCCTTTTTTTTTATCTTATCTTTCACTTTCCACCCTCAAATTTCCAGGGTATGGGTGGGTGCATCAAACCCTGGCTCTACCACAGATGGAGTTACCACTCTTCATTCACAAACATACAAAATACCCTTTTCAGCCTATAGGCTACAAATTTAGGAGTTACCAGGAAATTAAGAAGACTAACTTCTGAATTCAACTCCCCAATACTGAACCTTTTCTCACACAAATGACACGAAATAATTTGTACAGTATAGGACAGTATAGGACTCTTAATATCATGTACAAATGACTAGTAAACACAGCACTTTAGATCAGGGTTTTTCATGTGGTTGTATGACGTCACTTCTGGCTTCGGTGGTTATGTGACGTCATGATGGTTATACGTCATTCGTTAGAGGGCGTCATAACAGTCCTATACTCGCTTGGGGCGTCACAAGGAGCCCGATAAATGCTAGGCCATCATAACGTTTAACCTATACTCTCTAGGGATGTCAAAACGTGGTATAGGGGTCATAACGTTTACTGCTATTCTCAATAATAGGTCATTTGGTCACAAAGTACACATCCTTGTTTAATCAATCATAGGTCATAGGGTCATGTGGTACACATCATTGTTTAATCAAACATAGTGTCACACCGAAAGGCCATTTTCTAACCAGTCTATTAACTATATGGACCACCTGTTATTCCAAAACCCCTTCACCCTGAATGTTCGGGTTCTACTGTGTGCAGGAAAAGAATTTGGGTGAAATCCCACTTGGAATACGATCCATTTTCCACACGCCGATCAAAATTATATGGCTGTATAAGAGAAGGCAAGCCTTCTTCAACATCATGAGGTCTATTGTGCGGCCTCGCATGCAGTTTATACAAGGAATATCTCTAAATCTGAATTACGCTGACTTCATCTTACAGGAAATAACATCATCATCCTGGACGACCTCATGTCCACGTCTTCCGAAGATCCGAGGATCACGAACTTGTTCACGGAAGGGAACCACCAAAGGAACCTGAGTGTCATCTGCTTGAATCAAAACCTCTACTACAGCAAGGACCTGACTCAGAGGAGAAACTGCCACTTGACTCTGCTCAGAAACCTTACTGACCAGCAACAGGTCATGACCCTGGCTAAGCAAATGTATCCCGCCTGCCCGCAAAACTTTCTTCGAGAATTCGACAGAGCAACTGTCAAGCCCTTCGGACATCTCATTGTGGACCTGAAACCAACAACGCAGGAAAATAAACGCCTGAGTCTGAACCCGCTTGCCGCTCAGACGCTTGACAGTGTAATATCTCCAGCATTCAATCAGCCTTTCATCATTGACATCGAGCTATCAACATCATTAAAAACCGTGAAACTTGAAGATTTGTGTTGGGATAGCGGACCATTGACACCACAAGCTTCAACAATAAACAATAAACATAAGTATGGATAAATTAAGTCGTCAAAATTTGTAATTATTACGTCTGCATCAATTTCACGACAATCAATTTCAACTTTATACATTACAATAGTTTGTTATTCTACTCCGAATAAAACTATAACGGCACTACGTGACCGGATCTTCACAAAATTTGAAGGTCACGCTAGAGGTCGTGTTCTAAACAGGATCGTCCAAATCTGACAAGAGGCAAAAAACAAACGCTTAAGGGAAGGGAAACCAATATCAAAAGTTCCAAGTTTAGTCTTGTCTCTCTGTATAGATATGGCTCCGAAGACGGCAAGGCACCAATCACTCTGTTCGTCAAAGAGTTCTGTCCAACTTTGCAAAATACATGGTTTTCGCTGTCTTTGTGAAGAATGAAGATTATGTCCTCGATATCAGGCCTATTATGGAGTTGGGAAGGGTGTGAGAGCGGTTGGGTTAACCCGTGTAGAAAGAGTTTGTTTTCCATGTTTCCTTTTGAAAAACTAAAGCTTGGAGCAACCACGGTGGAGATGCTATCCTTGTTTCAACGTTCTCTCGTTGATTGCGAGTTTTGTTTCTCCAAGGGTGGGTTTTTGTTTCACCTATAGAACTCTCAACGTGCGCAGGGAAAATAGGTCTACTCTTGAAGCTGGCGGATAGAGATTAGAAAAAAAGTTTGTGTTAGTTTGTCATACACCTTGAAGTAAAACTAAGGTATACTATAAACCATATTCTACGTCTTCCACTTTCATCTCCAGGCAATTAAATATTATATATATTCAAACTATTTTACCTTATCATCCCTTTCAGTGAATAACATTTAGTATCCTTGTCCTAGAAGTAGTGAGATGAGATTTCGAGACAAATATATAGCTAGCATATTATAAAAAATAGCCGTTCCATCATAACATTGTCCATCGTACACGCAATCTCTTCAGCATGTTTTCCTTTACGGGGAGGGGGGGAGGGTTGAATGGAAGTTAGACAAAAGTAGACAAAGAAAGAGAGCTATGACATCTTGGACAACTGTTGGACAAGATGTGTTTTAATGAATTGACGATGGGACTGCCCGCCTGGGATATAGGGAAATGAAGATGCGGGAAACTGAGTGTGAAGCCTCCAGAGGGGAGGACTAGGTGATGAATTGATGGATCGTTTTGCCCCAACTACTACTGGACAGCGGACCATCCATCATCTCCGAGTTGTCTGCAACTTTCGAGCGAGAGATTTGGTCGTACATGACATGGGATTTCCTTTATTTAAGGCTCTATTTAGCACGCCGGTGGACGGCCTATCACAGCTCCCATTTAATCATCAAATGAAATAAAGGATCATGTCTGTCTGTAGCGCGTTGGAATCGTGGCTCGCGAGGCATTGGATATTAGGCCTACATGGGGAATGGACACTCGAAATAGTGCATGGGGGGGGGGGTGTGCATGATCGGGTTGTAGTTTTTGAAGAAAGGATAATTAAAGACAATTGAAAGCTGAAGAGATTACAGTGTAAAGTAAGATAAATTGCTATTGAGAAAGAGAAATGTGTTCCCATTAACATGTACGTTTCAAATAAACTGAAATAGAAAGTAAACATTTCATGTGACATTCACCATCGATTTCATATTACTAAAATTTGTGCCTTTCGTCACCCCTTCACCCCCCCACAAAAAAACTGATATAGATGTAATAACAACTTCAATTTATTTAGTACCTTTATAACAACACAATCGGCAATGCTGACATCATTGGAGTTGTTTAGTTGTTTTATTATTTCCTGGAAATCGTAACCACGCATTAAAAAAAAAAATGTTAACGACTTTATATGCCAATGTAATTATTTGTGTGTATTTATGTAGCTTATTTCATAATGGTATGAGTCCATCATCAGATATATTTGCTTAACCGATTTTACTTAGTATTCAAGCATCGACAGGTTATTGAACTAAGTATATATTGTGAAAGCGTTAACTCAAATAAAAAAATTAAATATCGGTCAAAATGTGTACCTGTAGGTGTAAACACTACAATGTGTAAATATTTGCTAGCACCGTGAGTGGTTGAGTGTATTATATGTAATTCACACATTTTCTATTCACATGGATATATTTGAGCTGTTGAAGTTGTTGAATTGTAATTCTAAATACATTTGGTAAATCCAGTAGGCGATAAAAGAGGACGGTGTAATTACGATATATCTATGCTTTATTAGAAACACTGATATAATTCGTTCATAAAACTATCGTTGTTACCAGCAAACATGTTGTTCCCGTTCCAATCCCCCAAACTTTTCAAAATGAGAACGTTGTTACCATTACAGTATTTCAATTGATTGGAATTTTGACTTTTCATTTGATATTTGAATTGCCAAGTCTTGAATCCAGATTTAAAATCACAATATAACACGCTAGTCAAGGTGATTCATATTGATCACGACAAGGCAATGATCTTTCCCCCAAAAGGCAGCGGTCATTATTAGAACTTCCAAACGAGGTAACACCTGAGCGGGTTTTTATTGCGTTTTCAGAGTGTATTGTTTTTGTACGCCTGTGCTCGGTGGATTCAAAGTGAGTGTGACCTCGTTATACGCGGCTTCACCATTAACGGCACTCGTTTGATGAGCACGCAGAATAAAATGACTTTTGTGCACGTCTTTTTGCTTGCGAAATGACGTTGTCGCCCTGGAGGGGCGGGTATTCCCCCTCTACACTTCACTCACCCCAAATTTCGCCTGTCTACGGGGTGTCCCAAACGTGTGGAACAACGGTAATGATCTGCACAATAAAATAGAGGTGAAACCTTTTATTAGCGAACGCCCAGAACTGTCAACTTTATATGAAGATGGACGTCCGAGGTAGACACTGGGCGAGGTTGTAGTTAGTCGGGGTAGAAAACAGCAGGAATATTGGCTTAACTTGGCTTTCCTGTGGCTTTGGCGAGCGGTAGGAGCGCACTTCTTCCACAGGAGTGCCACTGGGATTCACATTTAGATTGACTTCGCTGGGCGGGGAGAAAGTAACGAAATATGAGGTAAATATTCCGCTGGCTGTCAGACAAGAATTACACGCGTATTAGACTTGTAAAGCATGGTGCCGCTCTGGGCTTGGACAAGGTATTATAATGTTTGGACGGCTGCTACGCCAGTTTCCGTTCGTCAAATTAGGGGGAAAATTGCAGACGACACGTCCGCGTTGCATGCTGGGATTTAGGCGGGAATATGACGACGGAGAAACCGCGGGAATCAGAAATGTCAGGAAAAATGACATTGATCAAAGTAATCAAAGGTAGACGTGCCCCTTGCACTGTTTCTTTTCTTTCCTATCTTTGTTTACATCATCAGTTTTCCCCGACTCTTATGCGACCGTAAATAACATTTAACGTCGACAGAATGGGAAGATTGGCTTTACAATGTGGAATATTTTCTGTCGGTTTTTATCTCTTTGATATCTGGCCGATGATACTCTCTTCATATTTTAATTCACCTTTTTACTGAAAACCAAAAGCTATACACTTATTATGAAATAAACACACATTTGCCCGACTTTCGAATTAGACCCTATATATACACATGTCTGGGTAATGGCATTTTACAATATAGTTGCACTCAGATAATCCGTGTATGCTTACTCCTGCCTCTATTGAGAAACGCTTCTTACGCTGATGACTGTTGAGAATATAACTGTATGACGTAATTTTAATCGTCTAATGAGACTTTTCCAGAATGAAAGACCTTAATTTCCTGTTGTAAAATTTGGATCTCACTTACATATTCAGTGATTTACCGATCTAACACAACAAGATATGCTGGTATTATGAAATCCAGTATTCATTTGCTTCTTTCAATGGTGAAACTACAATGGATCCGGATATTGTTGTTTGCAGCATATAGTTGGGCAACCAACGACTTTGCATATTCGGCTTATTTATACTTTTTATAAATATGTATATTTGTGTATAATTTTTTCTACATCATTTATGGACATTCAGATTTCCAAAGATGGATACGTCAAAATGTTAGGATGGTTGAGATTACAACAGTAAACAAGTTATATTTCGCAAAATTGATCGTATTAGGCAAAGAAAAAGTCTGACACATATTCCTTACACGTATCTTCAAGAAATTGTGTTATCTTGGCAAGCTGAGTAACTATAAAATATTATCATTGACTGTGTTATAGTTGCCACCGAATGAAGTCTACAATGTTTCAGACTTCATGAATATTCAAGTGTTTCGTACCATAATAATGTCATTGTCCTGAAAGAGAACAGAACTGCTATTCCCAAACAGTCATGAGAATGGCCAATAACAGGGTTATTGAACTGGAAGCGGTCAATCCCCTGAATACCTATACCTAATATCGACAGATAAGTGATGACCCTTGCATTATTATTAAATATTTACATACACGATTACTGTCTTGTTTATTTTCAAAGGCGTTCTTTCAAGTTATAGCCGTTGAGCTGTCAGCGTTGAAATGTTCTTCTATCATCGGAGTTGTATACATGTATAGGGAATATCCATAATATCAAATGCCATACATGTTGTCAATATCCTATATAAGTGAGAGAATACTGAGGAAATTTTGGGGGAGAAAACCGGACAGTTTTGTCAATAACGTGATAAAAGACACGTCCGCAAAAATTTTCAAGAAATGAAAATTTCTAGCGAAAATAACCATCCATATATGTGAAAATATCAAATTCAAGATGATTAGGGTGAATCGTCACTACACTACGTGTATATTGATAAATGAAGAATTTCTATTGACCATTGGCCAATCACCTTCAAACTACTAAAGAACAAATATAAATTCATGTATGAATTCACTGAATGCTAGTGGATCTGTGAACAGTAAAGTTTGCCATTCACGTATTATCGAGGGAATTGTCAATAAATGAAAAAAAATATCCGCACGGTTTAAACGTGCCAATGTCATTTGCCAAACGCAATAACTATCAACATAGCCTTAAATTATTCAAAGGAAAATATGGTAAATCAAGTGGTCATTATACCTGTAGACAGGACATTGCTACCCACTAAGCTAACCCGAGATAAACTCTGCTATCCGCATTGTTAATGGTTGGAATATCGTTCGCAAATAAATACGGGAATTGAATCATTATTTGCATATATATTTGTGGGGATGTCTGTCTTGAATTATTCAAAACTGCGTGTGTCATATCCATATTTTACCAGAGACAAGCAAAGACTTCTGATATATTATTCAATATATTACTTTGTCCTCAATTTTAAGTTCTTTCATCCTACTTCCGTAATATCATCTCCTACCTTATTCATATAAGGTATATACCTTCCATAAAACAATACATTCACCGTTTTAGCTGTATCATCAAGCGTCTGTTTTTTCCCCCGGATTTTTGTGTCAAACCAGCTTTCTTGAATTGTAAGGTACCCATTTTGGACGGGTTTCGTCATGACGTAGTAGCGTGTTATTCGCCAGACGGCAGCAGCTGACGGTTTGCTCATTGATTCCAGACGTTTATTCTTTCGCACATGCCACATCATAGGTTTGATGATAGTCGTCAATTTTCATTGTTGCAGTGGACTTAATAAGTCTCCACAATTTTATTGAACTAACGAGAAGTCGACTGTCATAAATAATAAATGTTTTTCATCAATTTATCATCAAATAATAAGAAATGTATCGGTTGTATTAATAGTGACTTTTCGGCGTTATGATTGGCAATGTACTTTATGTTATTCATTACTGGTGTCATATTGACAACATGTTCGTAATCGGTAGCTATAGATGAACGTTCAGGATCTTAAAATAGGGCTTGCCCTGCTGGTTAATGCTTATTTTTTAAAATAAATATGATTTAAACTAAACTTCACGATCCAGCTAGACACAGTAGTTCGTCTTGTTTTCGCATTATTTCGAATTATTCAACTGGACTCTTATTCAAGTAGGACCATTTTTGAGATTAATATTTCAAAATGAGTTTCGTTGCCCTTGAATCGCCGGTCTGCATATGGTGGCCATTTGATTTCTCGCCGGGTTGGCAATTATTTCTTTGTCTGAAATCAAGTCACTATTCGCTCTTAAAGTCATAGTAGCAAGGTACCATTATATGGTTTTATTCCGGTTCAGATAAAGGCATTGTGGACATTTGGTGATAAAAAAGATGTTCACGTTAATTGGTAATTAATAACAGCGACGTATAATCGAGTATATTGAACCAATATTGCAATCGCCTTCTCATGCCGATGAAAAAAATAGCTTCGGCAGTTTCCGTAATCGTGACGTCAGTTGAGGCAAAATGTGCTTTGATGGCTGGCCAAAAACGTAAACTAGGTAATTTGGGCGGTCAGCTCAAAGATAGAAAGCCACTCCAAAATGCATAAGATTCAAACGAAAACACATGAAAACTAACAAATACTGGACATCTTGCAGTTCAACAAACCTCCCTTCTGGGAGAATGAATAGTACTGATTCTAAATATCAAGACAAGAAATGCCGTATTCCAACCATCTCACCCGTTCCTTTGAATTGTCAAACATACACAACGAGAATGAATATGCGACATGCAGTTTATCTCGCTGGCTACATGTACTTTCAGTACTGCCTCAAATGACGTCACAAACCACGTGACCCATACTAAAATTGTGATCAAAATCTTCGGCAATTTACGGAAGGAGTGCTTATTTGATTCAATATCTCGAAACCCATTGATTGTATTTGTAAAATTCGTTCGAATTCACGGATAACTATTCATAATGGACTAAATGAAAAGCACTTTCATCGGCATGCTACTAGGTCTTTAACCGTTTTTAAATTTCTTTCGATAGTGAAATAATTTCTGGACATCATTATGAGAGCTGTGTAGAGTAAACTCCCAGAACATTTAAAGATAGTGCTGAGATATTGGCACATTTAAATGGACAATCACATATAGTGATTCAACTGGTGACCTTGAATTCGAGCCCCAGTGACTTTGAAAGGTTAACACAGCAATTTTTGTGAAGAAAAACAGTTGTGACAGAACACTATATTTACATTCCTCTGGTACTCTTTCTTAGCCTTTGGGGCTAATTTTTTGCTGTTATTCTACTATCATTTTGTCTCCAGCTGATGTACAAATGCTAAACAAACATGGTCACAGTTAGCATCATGGTAAGGTATTATGAGAATCAATGTGTCTGTCAGAATACATTATGACATTATTTTAGTGTGCATTTTGACAACATCGTCGGCGAAATCATAACGCCTAGGCACAGTTCCTGCATTACGCTGTTATAATATTATGCAATTTGATAATACCACATCAAGGAAACTAACAATTCAATTTTTCAAATCAATTTATTGGTGAATTCGTACAAAGTAAAAATCACCCTTTTGGGTGGTGCATAGACGTGGAATCAATACCCAGTATTTAGTATTCCAAGCAAACAAAACAGGGTCCGTTATCCAATCTCATAGTCCGGGGACAGAAAGTCATATCAGGCATACGAAGTGAGAGAAAACGAAAATGACAGTGAAACTCATGAACCCCCCAAAATGGCCATTAGGAGGTGAAATCAGGTGTTCCGGAAATAGTGAGCATTTCCTGCCCCACTAGTGGCACCCGTCGTGAATTCCCCAAAATTAACATGAAAATAGATCTAGTTGCATGGCAGACATGGATTTGCTGTATTTATCAACCAGATCATGATGACGTCCATTGATTTTTTAAAACGCAGCTATAAGTCTTGGTGAAACATATCCTTGTCGCAGCAGTTTAGAGACTAGCTGGGCACTTCGATAGAGAAAGTCCTCATATTTGCAACTAGCTCTGGAATAGCGTATAAGTTGAGAAACAAACACACCATATGCCGGTGACATAGGAATGTTGCTGCTTAGAAAAGGGAAATTGACTATGGAAAATTTGAAATCATCACGTTTGTCATATAATCTAGTTGACAGGTTAGAATCATTATTAATCTCCATCCTTAGGTCTAGATAGTTGGAAAAATTAGCGGAGTCTGTAGTATCCTTAATTTCAAGTTCCTTAGGATATATGACATCCAAATAATCACCAAACTTGGGATTATTTAGCGACAATACATCATCTATGTACCGGAAAGTGAAATTAAAATTACATGTTAGTTTCTTAGAACCTCCTCGTTGTAAATGTTGGATAAAATCTGATTCATATGAGTATAAAAACAGGTCTGCCAATAATGGTGCACAGTTTGTACCCATGGGAATACCAATAGTTTGTTGAAATATTCGACCACCAAATTCCTCCATGTTTACCACATCTATTTCAGTATATTTGTATGGGGCATCAGAGTCGCCTTTAACAAAATAAGCGGTATTATATTTAACTACAATATAGTGGTACCGACGTTGTCCCTTTTTAGAGAAAAATGAATTATTGATTAGTTTTTTAAGCTGAGACTTCAATTCAGACTGAGGTATAGTTATGTACAAAGTGGAAAAATCAAATGTTTTGATAGACGTTACTTTTGAAAGTGTGTGAGCATGTAGATATTCCAATAAAGATTTGGAATTTTTTAATATCCGCATTTGGTTTATACCACTTCTAGAATAGATGGATTCAGAGTACTTTTGGATACCCTGTTTAATTTTAGACAATATAACAGTTAATATTTCAGGAAGGGCTTTGGTGGAGCATGATGCTGAACCTGAAATATATCTTTGTTTGTGTGGATTTTTGGGCAACTTTGGGATCCAATATAAGTTTGGTAGATTAGAATCTTTACATGAGGTAGTAATACCAAACGAATGCAATACAGATACATGATTTGATAAGATATCCTGTTTGGGCACGGTAATTGCTTTGTATGTACTATTTGAATTAGTATTGTTGGCAATACCCAGTTCGTCAAACAGGCACTGTATATAGTATGCTTTACAAACAAAAACAACATTATTAGAAGCTTTATCTGCAGGGACAATGACGAACCTTTCTTGAAGTTTCAACAAACTATTAGTAACCACGGTATCATTGACGACAGAGCTATATTTAGTACTAACTGACTTTGACAAAACATTAATGCGTTTGTTTACCAATGACCTAATCTGTTTGACCCATTCTGACAGAGAATCAGTTTCTGCCTTTTCTCGCTTTGTCCATTTTCTGGCATGCTCCTTAATTGCATCCATGATTAACTTAAAATTGTATCTCCATGAAAACGACATGGGCTCTCTATATTTGGGACCTTTGGACAAAATGATGGGAGATATTATCACATCATGTTGATTGGTACTTGTAGAGTCGTTATTATGACCTAACTATGTCCTTCATCTCGATAGCATTTATTTTGGATATCACAGTGGGTGTCGCATGCGAGGCAAGAGAAGCTTACTCTTACTGGTACACCT
Organism: Terebella lapidaria; assembly: GCA_949152475.1. Lineage (NCBI taxonomy): Eukaryota > Metazoa > Annelida > Polychaeta > Terebellida > Terebellidae > Terebella > Terebella lapidaria. Next base: position 31,746,382 of record OX424564.1, on the reverse strand, counting down.
GATCTCACATTTGGCTTCGCCGGATGTCTGTGATATTCAAACTGCTTGGACCTTGATCACCAATTTTGAATTTTTATCCAACCTTAACATACCGATTGTGTAAATTTTGTCCATGGATTTTGAGTTTAGTCTTGCGGATTGTTTGGTGTTTGGTATCATACTATTCTTTTCAATGATTCATTCTCCACTATATTGAGGTCGCCTGAAATAACAAGCCCAACTGGATCGTGTATGAACGAAGAGTTAATGCAAGTGCAGGAGGGTGGGTTATGTAAGAGATCATCAATATCCAAATCATTCAATGTTTGTTTGTAGTTGAATATCTTGGAAGCAACAGATTTGGTATATGAGTAGGATATAGATGGAGCGGCCGTGTCAGTGAAGTATGATGGTACCTGGGACTGAACAGACTTATGATGTAATATATTACTGATGTTTATTGCCCTCAATACCTTTATTGGTAAAATACATAAATACATGATACATAAATACAAATACATAATACATAATAAATACATAAATCATGTACCTATGTACGTCTAGTGATATTCAGAACTGCGATTGAAAAAAAAAACCAAAAAAACAAGGACCATATGTCCCGGACTCGCCGGACATCCAACATCATGTTGACCCAGAAGTTCATGCTGAAGATTGATATGCTCCTTGAGAAAATACTCGTATGCAAGACATTATAATCCAGTATATGCAATATATGTGCTAATACAAATCATAACTCAAACCCTGGAATTCATAATACGTGATACTAAATAACCCAGAACTACACACGAGAACATATTCTAACGTCATGATGACGTCCACCTAAACGTCAATAACGTAGCAGCCAAAAATCAGATCGTTGAAAAATTTGCCATGTGTAAATTTCGGAACATGATAGCCAAGCATCACATATACAATTAACAATTCATTTTAGCAGTTGTGACACAAAATAAGCCAACATTTTAATCAATAATCACTATTGACGTTATATTGACGTCAAATGACGTCGGATTACAAAAATGGTCATATTCGAAAAGTACCCATGAATACTCAGGATTTTCAAATGAACTACTGCTTGATATATTCGGAAAAGGTCATGGCCAAGGTTATTTTCAAGGTCAACTTCGATATGGGTGCTTGGAAATGATATAGGTCACAGGTTTCAAGTGTAAATATGAAAGTTGTTAGGCTATCCAAGGGTAATATTCTGGTCTTGCCTGCATGTTTGAATCTTCAATAATTCTGGAGAAAAAGTCGCCTAATTGATTTTGACTCAAATATCAATATTGACCTTGACCTATGACCTTGAAATTTCGTGATTCGACAGAACTTACATGTTCTTATCACAAATTCCACTACCATTTTTGTGCACATTATTCACGCACATATGCACATTGAAATCTTGAAATGTACAATTTCGCTCATAATGGGACTGTTATTCTAGCCATAAAAACGTCTATTACTTCATAACAAATAAACCGATTGGGCTGAAAATTAGCAAACGGCTCGAAGAATTATGGATATATGATATTCCAGCATAATATCTGCAATATATAACAGAATTATGCACATCTGACATGCAAAAAAGCCTAAATTTCAATAAAAAATCACGCTTGACGTCTTGGCAGAAATATCTGTTGTTTTGGGTGTTTTTTTAAATACTGTGTTTGCTGGTGTTTTGTTTACTTGTGAACACCTCAAAGTTGCATATTGATTTTGTCCATATAACTTCGCATATAAGGGGATATGACCTTCACGGGTCTTTGTATGAATAAGACCATTCGCAACAAGCTCCGTCAAAAGATCAATGCTCATATAACTTCGCGCATAAGCATGGGATATAACCTGCACGGGTCTTTGTATGAATAAGACCATTTCCAACAAGCTCCGTCAACAGGTCAATGCTGGTCCTTGATTATTTCATAAAGAGGAAATTATGATGAATTTCCATCATGTTTGTATCGGGTTACAGGAATGACATGTATCTATACTCTTCAACAAGGGAATCTGGTGCCAATGAATATTTATGGAAGCATTTGTGTTACAACATCAAACTAACAAGTGGAGATGGGGAATTACAAAAGTAAGGCCAAAAAATGGGAAAGTTTTTAGTTCTGGTGTCATTAGGGTCCTGGAAAAGTGATGCGGTGACGCGACTTTTTTTCTTTTACCCCCTAAAATTGGCTCATTATGACTCACCCAATCCAATATGGCTTATTTGGCCAACCATTTACCTCTAAAATTGGCTGCTGATGACTGATCCGATAGAACATGACCCATTTGGTCAACGATACACCAAATTTTGCAATGTAAAGAGACAGTACAGTAATATTTTTTGGCCTAAGCAGCTACTGTAATAGTTGTGGACAACTACTTCTTATTATTGATTCGCTAGTTGAGTGGATGGATGAATGAATGAATGAGTTATTGAGTGCTATGAGAAAAGTTGAGTCGACGAAATACTTAATATTGGGATCAACAAGAAATAGATTCTTTCCTGTATAGTTTTTATGGCTGTAGTAATATCGATATTACTGAATAAGTTAACATTAGTTTTCACTAGATAAGTCTACTATTCAGCAAAACAAAAATAGGTTAGGCAAATTCAGAAATTCAAACTGTAATAATGTTGATACGTGCATTGTTGTCCGAAACAAAAATAGTTATTGTGAGAAACATTTTTTATCCAACTAAATAAGATCAGTGTCAAGTTAATGACGTTCTCTGCGAAGAGTACTACTACATACAAACATTCAGGTGAAACGATAATATCCGAAGTAAAAATAGATTTTAGTAATAAATATTTAGGAACATTACTGATTATTATTTGTACAAAGACCTTTATAAAAACATAGGCCCAAGGGACCTGTAGCTTACCGGCTAGCCAATAGGTGATCGGACTGATGGACTGGTAACTTCAAGGATACAAGTATATTCAGCATATATCATTTCCACAATTGATTTCTAAGCTGTAAAGTCGATAATAAGCGAGATAATAGCCATTTTGTGCTTTGACCTTGAAAATGAGGTGAAACGTCAAATTCAAGGTCATCAGAATATTCGGCATACCTGGTTACATCATTTCCTATATGTCCACATTTGATTTCTAAGCTGTAAAGTCGATAATAAGCGAGATATTAGCCATTTTGTGCTCTGACTTTGAGAATGAGGTCAAAGGTCAAGTTCAAGGTCATCAGAATATTCGGCATATATCATTTCGTATATGGTCACAATAGATTTCTAAGCTGTAAAGTCGATAATATGCGAGATATTGGCCATTTTGTGCTATGACCTTGAAAATGAGGTTGAAGGTTAAATTCAAGGTCACAAGAATATTCAGCATATATAATATATATAATATTAAGTGAGATTTCAAGAACAGTGTGGCCCATTATAAAGCATAGGAGAATTGAACATGGAAAGTCCTATATTTGGGCCCCGTAAAAAACATCAAAATGGCCGCCACACGCAGACCGGCGATTCAAGAGCATCGAAAATTATACACATTATAAGGATACATGAGGGGAACATTTTGAAACTAAAATCTCAAAACTGATCAGACAGTGTTTGAGGAAATGATTTTTAAAATGGAAAACATGCAAAAACGGCCATTTTCGGCATAAAAATGGCCGCCAAAACTGCATAATCGATTCAATCAAAAAAATTTAAAAAAACGTCTGGGGGTATTGACCCAATATATATTCAGACAAATTTATGGACAAATTCATCAGCCCGAAAAAAAGATAAAAAAATGTTAACAGATGATGTGATGGACGACGACGACAACGACGGACGAAAAACCACGACAATAGCTTATCGGCCCAGGTGACAGAGTACGAGAAGCAAATGTGAAATCGACTTGTGATCAATTTCACATTCGTTATTGTGCATTGCCATATCGTCAATGAAGACGATATATCTCAATGTAACTGATTAGTAAAGGTGTTGCTCAAACCGCTTGGCATCACTACATCAAGTTAACGGTACTCAGATATCTGGAAAGCAACGAGAAACAATATTGCAAGCATGTGAATCGTTTGTTTTTAGGGATACTACACTATACTATCTTACTAGTATACTAATTGAAACGTATATATTATAATAATAATATTGACAGTATACACGTGCCAAGAATAGTTTACCTAGATCACGATGGGATAGACGTGAGTAGTGACTGGAAGGTCGTACGCAGTTGTGCGGGGAGAAATCACTGAGGGGCACCCCAGTGCCTCGACTGCGCGAGAGAAGACAGGAGTTGGTCATGGGTGCACAATCCAGGGACTTGCAGCAGTCGTTTGTGGCGTCTAGGCAGCGGCGCTTGCAGGCCCCCAAGTCTCGTTGCGAGACATCAAATATGTGTGACACAGCAATACAGCCATCCTGGTACTCCGTGAACTTGTTGCTATCAGAGAATAATACATTCGGCATATTTCACTGATATATAGGTATACAATTATGAAAAATTTCATAATTACATATTATGAAAATATCGACATATGTACTGATATTTTATTTACAGCCACACCACGTGACTACGAAAATTTAGCCCAAGGATTTGGATAGGTTACTGGACAATTTTGGCTTGAGCATAACTGGTGAGATATGATCTTGGGATTTATCAGTCAAGGTCCACTATGATGACCAGTTGATGGCCACTCAAAGTCATCTGGGCCCTACTCCATGCTTAGCAAAAGATCCACGATATAAGTATATGACTTCCTATTATGACCTTCAGAATTACCACTCAAGGTCACACGAGGTCAACTAAGACCGCCAAATGATCCACCATATATGATTTCCTACATGTTCGTAATGCAAACCTAAGCTCTATCTACAGTCGTTTTGTATGCATAGTTCAATTTACAGATTTTAAGTCAGATGTGACCTTCGCATTTACAACTGAAGTTCATCTGAGGTCAAATTCAAGACTATCAAAAGATGCGAAATGTGTGACTTCCGACATGTACATAATACAAATCTAAGCTCTATGTTATGTCCATTCTAAATTCATGGAAATGTAAGCACACACATTCAATTCACCACCATCTTTATTCCATCTCCCATTCTCTACGCCCCGCCTCAGACTGTTACCTATACGTCTTAATTTCAACACCGCATACAACCGTCTTAATTTCAACACCGCATCCCTTTCTGTATTAGTAACACATGAAATCAACATGCCCAATGATTATTACATTTGTCAATGCACATAGTTTTTGAGCCACGCTGGCGGGTTACGGCCTGTTGGAACTCTGCACATGTCTTACAGCCTATCAGCACCATCGACTTGATCTGGTTGTTCTGGTGCATTGTCAACTGGAGCTCGATGTAACGGTGCATCTGTAGCTGGTGCTGCGTGCAGTGGAGTGTCAGATACTGGCTCATACTCATACTCTCGGTTTTGACACATTCCATTTGCGTCTATCCTCCATTTCCACACGATCCCCATGGAACCACACATTTTTCGTTGTTAACTTGAATAACGTGGGTTTCCTTTGGGTCGACGGAATGGCAACTTAATATGAACATAGTCGCCTTGTTGAAAGGCACGGGGTTTGGCACCTCTGTGTCGATCCGTATGCAATTTTGGCTGTTGTTGCTTCTCTCCACATTTGTTTTCACAGCCTCATGCAATGCGAGATGATGTGGATTTCAAACCTGTTGGAATAGCCCTGTGATTGTCAGGCAGCCAAGGTTTACCCTCGATTGTGGCCACTTACATACCTTCCTTGACCATTCTGTTCATGTGCTCTACGAGGCCGTTTGCACGTGGATGATAGTGATGTGTTGTGATGTTTGATACCATTAGATTGGAGGAATGATTCCATTTCCTGTGAACGCAGCTGTACTCCATTGTCTGTAATTAGTTCAATAGGCAGATCTTCCCTTGCAAACACGGAAGTAAAAAACCTCACCATACCGTCAGTTGTTCCGGCCATGTTGAATAGTAGTCTACCAATAACACCACACAGCGCAAATGACTTGGCTGTTACTCGTAAGCCCCCATAATATCAAAGATCACTTTTTGCCACGGGCCTTCCAGTATTGGAACTGGAGTGTGTGGAGCTGTGAATGTTTTCTGTGATTTATCGCTTTGAGCACAGATGACAACACCTCCGAACAGTTCTCTCTACAGGAACTGTAGAGGCCACCAATCCTGTTGTATGCGTCTTTTTGTCAAGGACATGCCCAATATGACCTTTATGTGCAACATCAATGATGCGACCTTGCAAGACCTTTGGCACAATAACTTGATCGCCTCGCAACAGGAATTCATCCTGACTGGAAAGTTCATCTTTAACATCATAGAATGCTTGGAGGTCAGATGGTAATGTTTTTCTAGAATGCCAGGACCGCTCAGGTAATTCCGAATATCTGAGAAAAAAGAATCAGTGGAAGACTCCTGTCGAAGCTTGTTGTCGAAGATTGCATCACCGATTACGGTATGTACTAAATTCTTGTGCTAAATTTGCTTGAAGGACCAATGGTACTTTGCTCACAGAGTGTTGTACCGGCTGGGCGTTAGCTGTAAGTTCATTTTGGTGCTGAAATCCTTGTGCACATCCAGGGTTATCATCGAAGAGCTAAGAGAAGGCGGCATCACGATCAGCAGTTTTCATGACATAGGACTATGCCTTGTCTGAATGAACCTCCATTTCCAGGTCATGGAATGAGTGTCAGTGTAAAATCAACTGGGAAAGGTGGTTACCATTCCTGTCATGAAGTTGGTAGTCACACAATCTGCACTCTTGATTTACATGCAGTAAATGAACACAGTAGCCAATGAATGACAGTAATTACCGTGCATTCGGTAGGGCCTCCTCTCTCTCTCTCTACAGGTGTCTACAGGAGTACACGTCTGGGGATATATCCAAAAAATTATCCGCTAAATTTAAAACTGTGTTTGATAGTTCATACTATTTACATACAGATGTCATTCATTCATTTTTTCGAGCCCTCGAGCATCCACAACGAATGGACATAACTGACACGAACCTTTTCCACTTCTATACGTGAACACACAATAAACGAATATGATTTCAATGTGGTTCGATTGACCCTTACAGATCGAGATTTCTCGAGCATCAAAACTTCACACTACACAGATAAACTCCGCCAGACACGATAAAGTCTACAGTCGCTGATGTCCCGATCAATTTTTGTCTTCATGTTGATCTCGACTGGATCAAACTCAGGAGACGATTCATTTTTAGAAACCTGGGAATGAAAAAAAGAATAGCCCGGGGGCTAAGATAGCTTACCGGACAATTTTGGTTTTAAGTATTCCAGGTGAGATTTACCAAACAAGGTCTTCTTGGTGGACTTCAATTTCACCATTAGATGTGCTGCATATGACTTTCTATATGTTCATAATGCAAACATAGTAATCCCATTAACAAGTATTTTGTCTGTAGAGGCCTATTCACATATATTTCAGGCCACGCGAGACTTTGCAATTTAGCCTTCAATGTCATCTAAGGTCAAGTTCAAGGTCACCAATAGATGTACCATATATACATATGACTTCTTATGAGCTAATAATATAATCCTAACCTGTAGGTGCAAGCGTTTAAACCTCAGCGTCCAATTTACACATTTCACGTCAGGCATTTAACGCTCAAGCTCCTCCGAGGTCAAGTCCAACGTAGTTGTTCCATATATACGCTCATATGCTATATGCTCATAATGCAAACATAAGCTCTATCTACAATCATTTCGTCTGTAGGACCGAAAGTTGGGCATTGTTTTACCCTAATATTGGCTATGTTGACCTGACAAAATCATGAAAAGGTCAAATTTGATGTCACCACACAATTCATCATATATATGATTTCATATTTGAAAGTGCTGATATCTAAACTCTATCTTCAGGCATTCCATGAGGACAGTGGTGACAGCTCCCATTATGAAGGAAGAAAAGTGCCGAAAAATTTCTAAGTCCAACATTTGTATCAAAGGGTAACATTTTATTTTTTTTTGCCTAGGAATGGTCCAAAGCCCAAAATGAATAGTAATGCAATTTGGGGGTAAAACAAATTTACCCACCCGTCAAAAAATGAAAATGGCCGCCACGTGCAGACCGTCGATTCAAGGGCATAAATTAGAAAAAAAGTTATCAGACAGATTCCGAAAAAATGACCGCCATTTTGAAGAAGATGCGAAAATGAAAACACCCTTCCTGGAAATATTTCAAGGTATTTTTCTGCAAATTTTGAGAAAGATTTGACCGTAAACTTTGAAGATGAAAATGTGGACGGAACTACATTTAGGCATTTGGGACGTTTCCCTAGTAAATTTCCTATCCAAATAAGCCCCCAAACATAAAAAATAGTCCAATAACCAGCATGTTGGTCTAAAACATGGTTAGGGGCTATTTCGCAGCCCCTAACTCTCGGATGTGGGCTCAAACAGACGGACGACGGACGCAAGGCCATGCCAATAGGTTTTCGGACGAAAGGTCCGGTAACCTTATGTTTTCTGGTGCGCATCATGACAACGTAAGGATCACCATATTACAGCGAATACAAGCAAACTTTAATGATGACAGTAGCAAACTTTACTTTCGGAACAAAAACGAAGCCCGACCAATTAGTTCATCCAAATACACACTGGCGTCATCATTGGTGATTTGATGTGATCATTGATTATGGAGAAAAATTCCCATGTTACCCAATAAATAAATGTGTATTGTTTTCTTGGTGATTTGGGTGAGTATTGATTTTGGAGAAAAGTCCTCACATTACAAAGATGGCAATAAAATCGTTGCGTCATTCCAACAGCTGCTTAAGGAGCTATTAAAGACTCAATTGAATATCCGATGATAATATTTATCAACCCCAAATGAACCTGTCAGCATCTTCATTACAAGAGAAAATTGCTTACTTGCAGATGTAAGTAATTTATTATATTCTACATTTTGTTATATTCTTATCGACCATGCATTTTTTGTAATACCGATGTCGAGTTGGAGACGTAGCAGCAGACATCTTATATTGAACATATTGGATAACTATGTTTTGATCTGCTATGTGTATTTGGGTTTCAATAATCACATGTTGATGTCTCAAGATATATCAATATTCATATCTTCAATGATGTTATCTTCATTATTCCACATAATCTCTATGTGGCTTCGCTGATTGCGTGCTACTCGTCGTCAGGTATCTCTACAGATGTGAATGCTTGATCGGGATTTGTTTTTATTAGACTATTGTTTAATTTCAGGTATTACTTAGCTAGATCTATCATCAAAATCATGTCGTATTGGCTGATATAGTGTTGGTGACAGAGACGAGTGGAAAGAAGATAAATCTGAATCATCTCGATTTGACGACTTGTGGTTTCGGTTTTGGGACTTTTTCCTTCGTGTTTCTCCCAAACAAGCGTTGATGTATAACGTAAAATCACAAGTTGGCACAATATAGTTAATTGATAATGAGTCCACTTCAAATTTCACATAAACAAGTTGTGTGCAGATGTGATGAGTTTCAGTCTCCAACTGCCTTCGTCAATCACTAGTTATATAAAACTGCTGTGACATGTGTGTTCCACCAAGATCTGCCTTAAAATTTTGTGGACGTCATTAAAGTCTGGTCGATGAATCTATAAATGAAATGGCAAATACGCAGCAATACTTATTTGTATATAATTTATTAAAAATTCATGATGGCTTTCACAGGTGGCTCAAGAAATACTCATTTTTCTCGAAATATCTGATTCCAGCTGACTTCAGTAACAGCTTATTATTAAACACGCAAAACAAGAAGAACCTGTACTTTCAATTGGTTCCATTATTAATTACATTAATTAAATGTTCCAGTTGTTACTTTATATTATACATGCAAAGTCCACATAATCTTTTCAATGGACTTACAATTAGGTAATTTCCGCTTTGAGCGCTGAATTTAGGCGAGATGATACAGTATCTTCATTTGCTTCAAATATCTATAATCAGTAATTTTCGAGTGACTCGCTGAGTGAAATATTGTTGTAATTTGGTGAGAGTATCGATTGTTGTGTAAAGTCATCACGTTACAAAAAAAGATAATAAATCGATATGCAATTTCACTCGAGATTGAATGCTGAGAAGCTATTAAAGACTTAATCAAATTACTAACGAAAACATTTATCAAACCCCTAAACTAACCGTGTCAGCATTTCCAGAATACATTTCCAGAGAAAGTGCTTAGTTTTAGATGAGGTTGACATCGTCTACAACAGGTTGCAGTTATTGAACATACATTCCCTCATTGTCTGTTATTCCGACGTCAATGTGTAATGGAAGCCCAAAAGTGAAATTACCGGGGACGGGGGGTAATAGTGTATCATCTTAAAAAACTACCGTGTTCGCACCAGTTGGGTAATTCTGGAGTGGCATTGGGAGAAATATAGATTTTGTTCAACATACCAGACCAAAAAATACACATGCCTATACACCTAAGGTGTATCATGTATGTATTGCTTTGTCAAACAGACGACTAATAGGCGGATCTAGGGGGGGGGCGCACCTGGGAGCGAGGGAGAGGGAGAGAGAGAAAAAAAAAGAAAGAAAAGAGAGAGAAAAAATAGGCCCTTGATTTAATATAAATGATATAAATATGATATCTAAGGTAAAGAGCTGATATAAATAAAATGTATCTATCTAGATATACCTCTACTTTTTCATACCTGATTGCCCGCTAAAAAGCAATATATTTTTTCCGACAACTCAACCGTTAAGTTGGCTAGATCTGTCACTGTATGCAGTGTGACTGCGCTAAACTTCCTCGTTTAGAGATCCATGTTGATGAAATCTAGATCTAAGCTCCATATAGTACCTATATGGCCTTTGCGTGGAGGTGAAATCAGAATATATGTAAGATGAGCTAACTGCCATGTTTTTCCGTCTGTCGTCCGTCAGATAAAAAGTCTTTTGTTAGGCTCATTGAATTAGCTCATATACCAAAACGTAGCCTACGAACTATCTCTGGACGACAGCTACTAGTAGTCCCGCTATGGTCACGTCGTCACCGTCACAGTTTCTGCAGAGATTTCTCGTAATCACGCTGCTGGTGTGTTACAATTTGACACATATTGTTTCGTGATTTGTTTGGGCATTTCAGGAGTGTAATTCTCATAGCTCATTTATCATGCATTTTTATTCGGTCATTTCTTGCTTGCTTTGATGACCATTTTGTTAAATGAACAGTGGGTGTCTGGAGCATTACCCTGGTTGTCCTGTTTTTTATGTGCACAAAGACATTCATGTTCACGTTAAAACTGTTGTGGATATATATGTATGGTCGTAAACAGCACATGTGTAATAAAATTGTGTTTCTTTGCACCTTAATTCCTTGTTCAACCATATATGTTTCAATATTATTGCCATAATACTTGAATAATAATTCATCCCAATGAAAGACTACAAGTAAATATTTGGTCATGCTGTGATTCAACACGACCCACAACCTAGACCCAGGGAGATTGGATTATTCTAATCTCTCTGCTAGAACCAAAAATCCTGTACCCGTCCCTGATTAGTACACGAAATAGGCATCCAACAGTCCCAGAAATGTCTCCAGAAACCACCCCAAATGCTCTCAGAAAACACCAAAATGCTAAATTTTCACGGGGGCATACGGCGCGCCCCCAGCCCCCCCCCCCCCAACCCCCAGACCGCATTTACATTCTTTGCCCTCCCCCCACCCCCAATCAAAATACTTGGATCCGCCTCTGGACGACCTTCTCTCGGTAATTCCAATTCGATTTTCTGGTGAAGGCATCCTGTCATTCTCAATGCTACATATCCTTGTGCAACGAAATTACAGCTTAGTCGCAATACACATCAACTACATCAACTCAGAGGTAACGCTAAATTGCTCACAAAACAAAGAAAACCAGCAGCTGGTACTGCTAATTGTTTGATTCATCCAACTACTAAACAGTGGTGTATATTTCAACAACAAAAATTCTGATGTCACCAGGCATATGTGACGTTCATTTGGAAAGACTTTAAAATACTTCTTGAAATACTTCTTTTCCAAAAACCATTCTAAGGCCAGCACTTTCGAATATACAGAAACATTCAATTCCTCATTCAGACATGTAACCACTCGGTACTACCACGTTCACACATGGGCTACCGTGTTCTCTGGTACATATTATTGCATACGCACCTGAAAATGTCATTTCCTAACCCATTCACATCTAGAATCAAGTTACCATTACATGTGAAGGCTTGAACTCTTCCATGTTGGCACAAGTGTTACCTGTTCAATAGAGGAGGTGTACACGCTCTCAAGAGTAGTGAGTGATGATATTGGTTGTATTATTGAAAGTGATCAAATCATAGTGTAGATTCAAACTTCATACAAATGATCCCGAAGTTCCGGAGATCCCGAAGTTCCGGAGAAAAGTCCCCACATTACAAAGATGGCAATAAAATCGTTGCGTCATTCCAACAGCTGCTTAAGGAGCTATTAAAGACTCAACTGAATATCCGATGATAACATTTATCAGCCCCAAATGAACCTGTCAGCATCTTCATTACAAGAGAAAATTGCTTACTCGCAGGTGTAAGTAATTTATTATATTCTACATTTTGTTATATTCTTATCGACCATGCATTTTTTTGTAATACCGGTGTCGAGTTGGAGACGTAGCAGCAGACATCTTATATTAAACATATTGGATAACTATGTTTTGATCTGCTATGTGTATTTGGGTTTCAATAATCACATGTTGATGTCTCAAGATATATCAATATTCATATCTTCAATGATGTTATCTTCATTATTCCACATAATCTCTATGTGGCTTCGCTGATTGCGTGCTACTCTTCGTCAGGTATCTCTACAGATGTGAATGCTTGATTGGGATTTGTTTTTACTAGACCATTGTTTAATTTCAGGTTTTACTTAGCTAGATCTATCATCAAAATCATGTCGTATTGGCTGATATAGTGTTGGTGACAGAGACGAGTGGAAAGTAGATAAGTCTGAATCATCTCGATTTGACGACTTGTGGTTTCGGTTTTGGGACTTTTTCCTTCGTGTTTCTCCCAAACAAGCGTTGATGTATAACGTAAAATCACAAGTTGGCACAATATAGTTAATTGATAATGAGTCCACTTCAAATTTCACATAAACAAGTTGTGTGCAGATGTGATGAGTTTCAGTCTCCAACTGCCTTCGTCAATCACTAGTTATATAAAACTGCTGTGACATGTGTGTTCCACCAAGATCTGCCTTAAAATTTTGTGGACGTCATTAAAGTCTGGTCGATGAATCTATAAATGAAATGACAAATACGCAGCAATACTTATTTGTATATAATTTATTAAAAATTCATGATGGCTTTCACAGGTGGTTCAAGAAATACTCATTTTTCTCGAAATATCTGATTCCAGCTGACTTCAGTAACAACTTATTATTAAACACGCAAAACAAGAAGAACCTGTACTTTCAATTGGTTCCATTATTAATTACATATATGTTCCAGTTGTTACTTTATATTATACATGCAAAGTCCACATAATCTTTTCAATGGACTTACAATTAGGTAATTTCCGCTTTGAGCGCTGAATTTAGGCGAGATGATACAGTATCTTCATTTGCTTCAAAGAGTTGAACTATCTATAATCAGTAATTTTCGAGTGACTCGCTGAGTGAAATATTGTTGTAATTTGGTGAGAGTATCGATTGTTGTGTAAAGTCATCACGTTACAAAAAAGATAATAAATCGATATGCAATTTCACTCGAGACCGAATGCTGAGAAGCTATTAAAAACTTAATCAAATTACTAACGAAAACATTTATCAAACCCCTAAACTAACCGTGTCAGCATTTCCAGAGAAAGTGCTTAATTTTAGATGAGGTTGACATCGTCTACAACAGGTTGCAGTTATTGAACATACATTCCCTCATTGTCTGTTATTCCGACATCAATGTGTAATGGAAGCCCAAAAGTGAAATTTCCGGGGGCGAGGGGTAATAGTGTATCATCTTAAAAAACTACCATGTTCGCACCAGTTGGGTCATTCTGGAGTGGCATTGGGAGAAATATAGATTTTGTTCAACATACCAGACCAAAAAATACACATGCCTATACACCTAAGGTGTATCATATATGTATTGCTTTGTCAAACAGACGACTAATAGGCGGATCCAGGGGGGGGGGGCGCACCTGGGAGCGAGGGAGAGAGAGAAAAAAAAGAAAGAAAAGAGAGAAAAAATAGGCCCTTGATTTAATATAAATGATATAAATATGATATCTAAGGTAAAGAGCTGATATAAATAAAATGTATCTATCTAGATATACCTCTACTTTTTCATACCTGATTGCCCGCTAAAAAGCAATATATTTTTTCCGACAACTCAACCGTTAAGTTGGCTAGATCTGTCACTGTATGCAGTGTGACGGCGCTAAGCTTGCTCGTTTGGAGATCCATGTAGATGAAACATAGATCTAAGCTCCATATAGTACCTATATGGCCTTTGTGTGGAGGTGAAATCCGAATATATGTCAGACGGGCTAACTGCCATGTTTTTCCATCTGTCGTCCGTCAGACAAAGTCTTTTGTTAGGCTCATTGAATTAGCTCATATACCAAAACGTAGCCTACGAACTATCTCCGGACGACAGCTATTAGTAGTCCCGCTATGGTCACGTCGTCACCGTCACACTTTCTGCAGAGATTTCTCGTAATCACGCTGCTGGTGTGTTACAATTTTACACATATTGTTTCGTGATTTGTTTGGGCGTTTCAGAAGTGTAATTCTCATAGCTCATTTATCATGCATTTTTATTCGGTCATTTCTTGCTTGCTTTGATGACCATTTTGTTAAATGAACAGTGGGTGTCTGGAGCATTACCCTGGTTGTCCTGTTTTTTATGTGCACAAAGACATTCATGTTCACGTTAAAACTGTTGTGGATATATATGTATGGTCGTAAACAGCACATGTGTAATAAAATTGTGTTTCTTTGCACCTTAATTCCTTGTTCAACCATATATGTTTCAATATTATTGCCATAATACTTGATCAGTAATAATAATTCATCTCAATGAAAGACTACAAGTAAATATTTGGTCATGCTGTGATTCAACACGACCCACAACCTAGACCCAGGGAGATTGGATTATTCTAATCTCTCTGCTAGAACCAAGAATCCTGTACCCGTCCCTGATTAGTACACGAAATAGGCATCCAACAGTCCCAGAAATGTCTCCAGAAACCACCCCAAATGCTCTCAGAAAACACCAAAATGCTAAATTTTCACGGGGGCATATGGCGCGGCCCCAGCCTCCCCCCCCCCCAACCCCCAGACCGCATTTACATTCTTTGCCCTCCCCCCACCCCCAATCAAAATACTTGGATCCGCCTCTGGACGACCTTCTCTCGGTAATTCCAAATCGATTTTCTGGTGAAGGCATCCTGTCATTCTCAATGCTACATATCCTTGTGCAACGAAATTACAGCTTAGTCGCAATACACATAAACTACATCAACTCAGAGGTAACGCTAAATTGCTCACAAAACAAAGAAAACCAGCAGCTGGTACTGCTAATTGTTTGATTCATCCAACTACTAAACAGTGGTGTATATTTCAACAACAAAAATTCTGATGTCACCAGGCATATGTGACGTTGATTTGGAAAGACTTTAAAATACTTCTTGAAATACTTCTTTTCCAAAAACCATTCTAAGGCCAGCACTTTCGAATATACAGAAACATTCAATTCCTCATTCAGACATGTAACCACTCGGTACTACCACGTTCACACATGGGCTACCGTGTTCTCTGGTACATATTATTGCATACGCACATGAGAATGTCATTTCCTAACCCATTCACATCTAGAAGCAAGTTACCATTACATGTGAAGGCATGAAACTCTTCCATGTTGGCACAAGTGTTACCTGTTCAATAGAGGAGGTGTGCACGCTCTTAAGAGTAGTGAGTGATGGTATTGGTTGTATTATTGAAAGTGATCAATCATAGTGTAGATTCAAACTTCATACAAATGATCCCGAAGTTCCTGATATTCCTGGACATGTGTCATGATGCTATGAATGTACCTATGTTATGACTCCACAGTAATGACAAAATCATGCGTGTCATTAGAACATTATACATTAGATGTCGAGATCTCTGTTCGTCTATGATTGTACACTGCATGCACTGCCGAGCCGTGGTATGTGAACGAAACAAGATTACAATGATGTGTATTATTGATTGAAACGAGGCACAGGTGAAATGTAATCATCGGCATCTGTAAATCATGTTTGCTACGCTGCTACTCTTGAATGTTCTGAAAATTAATAGACAATTGAAAAACAAAATTGAATTTGTAGCTGAAAATTGTAAGAGACGAGATTGCGAAATAGAAGCACAATTACTTTTCAAAATTGTTTTGGAAACAGCCGGCGATGCTAATTGAGGTGATTTTGATACTCGATGGCTGCAGGAGTTGTATATATATGGGTCTCTTGCTCTGCTAAAATCATTCGCCAGGAATCGGAGAACTCCTGTCACCATGGATTCCAGACTGATCTTCTGCTGTGTCGCTCTTGCGGTCGTCGCCCATGTGGAGGCCTACTACTATCCTCCTACACCAGCCCCTGACCGTAAGTGTGATTACTTTGCTGATATTCGACCAAGGTCCTGACAATTTCAAAATCCAAACTTTTTCTGGATGAGAGTGTGAGTCAAGATCGTGATGACGATCATACGAATTTTGTTTAATGTACCAATGAATTCTATTCAACGTGGAAAGTCATATCTACTGCTTCGAGCCGGTAGTCCTCGTTCACTTCTATTTTATGGCTGGCAACGCCACGGCTATTTCCTCGGCAGAAGTTTACTATTTTCGCAAATAGTTTCATACGAAACTGTTCCCCTGCAATTGTACGAAAGTACAAAAATGTAGTAAAATACATGCATCTAGTAGTAGTAGAAACATGCATCTCAGTTGCTTACAACTTGATGGGTATGTTATATAAGAGCGATGAAACCCAAAGTATTAAATTTCAGTCTTCTCTGATGCAAATAGCAACATCAACTCAGTAGCCTTTTGGTTTGTGATTAGGTACTATGTGCTTGTGATACATCTATTCTAAGAGGTTTGTTTCGGATTTCTAAATTATTTTTATAGGTTGTTGGGCAGTTGTATACTAATTCCGTCTGGTGTGCAGTAGAAACAACTACATTTCACACAGTGTCTCCACTGGTGACGCCAGTGTGTCTTTGGATAAACTATTTGGTCAGGCTTTGTATCTTTTCCAAAATATCGTAGTTTACATTTGTTACTGGCATCATCGAAATCTACTGGTATTTGTGGTAATAGATTGATACTTACAACACGGACATTCATTCCTTTATTTACGATAGAGCGCATATAAACAATTCTTCCACATTATGTAAATTTGTTTGGTATGTTCAAACGTCACTGCACAGTCATCAGGGCATATTTTTGAAGATGTAGTGTTATATCATTGAATATATGCTTGCCAATTTAATGTGTAAAGAATTTCAGAAACATATTTGACCTCTTAACAGTCAATGTCTGGTGCAGTATGGTTGACTGCATGACACTCCCTGTGAATGTTGTATTCTACTTGGCCCAGTTAAGTAATTAGAGCAAATGATAGACTTTTCTCACAGGGAGGCCATTGTATTCTTCAGGCTTCTTTGTTTTAATGAACTTAAGTTTGTTAGAATCCATTATCATGGTACAGTGATAGTCTTTACTCATTCCTTGTCAAGTTTATTATGGTTGTGTATGACTAATAATTATAAGCTCTCCTATATAATCTCGCATTCATGAAGAAATTTTGTCATCAGTACATCACAGGCAAACTGATAACCTTTAACATTTGACCAATCATCCAATTTCGTCTTAGTACTTATATATCCATACACTTTCTTGACTGCATTGTTATGGATGTCCAAAGTCCTAGTAGAAATTTGTTTACCATGTACCTCAAAAATACAAAGGAAACAGCTGTATTTATTTTAGGCTTTATTTATACAGCCACAACTTTGTTGTCTTGGTGATAATAGCTGAATGCACACAAACTGAAAACATTTATATGTATATTAAAACACGTGTTGTTTTCTATTCAAGTAACCAACGCACAAATTGATATATCAATGAAAACCAATGAGAAATTCCAAAATAAAACACAATTACAAAGGACTTGTGCGGTTTGCAGCAAAATACAGTTGTTTCTACAGTAGGCCTACGCCTGACAGACTAGGTATGCAACCACTCAGCAGCAAGTACCGGATGTAAGTACCAATCTATTACCACCAATATTCAGATTTTGATGATACCAAAAACAAACGTAAAATAGAACATTTTGGAATAAAAACAAAGCCCGACCAAATAGTTTATCTTTTTTCAATAGGATTTTAGAAATGAAAAAAAAAACAAATATTGGGAAGAATCACGTGTCCATCGTGTTTAGGAAAATTCAATTGAATTCACATGCTTCGCGTTTCAGTGTTCCAATCCATACGAAAGCTTGATGAAATACAATACAAACCTAGGCGTATATATTTAAGTTACGAAAGTCCAAATGGGAAGCAGCATTTTAAGTATATTGGTAAATGAAAAATATCAAATTTATAACATCTTAGTTTTTTTCATATTTGACATAATTTTATGTTAAGTTCTGTTTTGACAGACTGTTCAACCACGACTTGCTTTTAGTCCCATTTTGTGCTGTGAATAACGTCAATAGTAACGTCAAATGTTGGACGTTCTGATTCAGCCTGCGCCTGCAAAACTGTCCGGCCCAGTGAGAGACAAATTTGTGGTGGTCAAGCAGGCAGAGAAGAAGAGTGGTGTCTCTATGATTACTACTACTATTACTACTACTACGGCTACGAACCCACCGGCTGTTGCTGGGATGATTGTCACAGAGGAACATACTTTTGCTACCAACCAGATCCCTTGTTCGGAAGTGAGTCACGTATAAACATTCAATAAATAATATAGCGCTATGAAGGGACCCACACTTGAAAGCACAATCGTATGTTTGCTTTGCAGCTTACCCTGATTTTTCGGGCGAGGCAGCGGAGGACCCCGACTGTCTGTGGGGTATGATGAACTACAGCTCCCGAATTGACTGTCCAGGCGCCTGGAGTGGCATCAGTATGGAAGCTTGCAACTGTCTGGGATGCTGCTTCTGTGAGACTCCAGGATTTCCATTTTGCTGGGAGCTGGAGATGCCGATGCCATAAACATCGGCTTTGGCGTCAACTGTGTCGTCAATATCGATTCCTGACCTGTGCTAAATTGTTTGTCGAATAAACAGATAGAATGCACAGGTGTTGTTGAGAGCGTATGAATTTCAGACATGAATCATAGAAAGCTGATGGAACGTAATGACGTCTATCACATGATGAAACACAAAGCATGACACATTGAGGCTGATGTCCATGTACTCAGCGAGTGATAAGTATACTTCAAGGTGCCCTGATAGAGGAATATCCACCTCATGAAATCCTTACAAATACCGCATGTGGTACCACAAACCGACAGCTTTATGGAATCATGATATATTACCTGAAGTAAACATCAAATGGTAGCCACATGTTCAGACCTGGTTGAATATTGTCTACTTTATATTCAATAATTAAGGAATAATGTACTCTTTGAAGTTATGTGGAATTCAGTTGGTTTAATGGTATGAGCGGGGAAAGATATCAATTATGTAGACATTTATATCTAGTATGATACATACACTCGTCAGTATTTGATGCGACACGGGCAGATGTTTTCACTGTGACAGGACAGAAGCCTCTGTACTGAAAAAAAAAACAAAGAAAGTAATACTATAACAAAATGAATATTGATTATTATTAAATTTGGTGGATGTGATGCCCATATTATTTGGCGGAAATTCATTGCGGAAGTATCAGTAACAAATATATTCATCAGAACCATTTATTATTCAATGTGATTCCTTCCTTTCCGTCGAATCCGCCGAATAAATCTCCTGCCAAAAATTCGCAATACCTTTTCTACAATACTTGGGCTGATACAGCAGGAAATCCAATGAAAGATTTGAATAATGACATCGCTTAGTAAACCAATATGTAATGGTGCACAGTTTATCTTGTTTCTATTGTGCGCAGCCAAACTGTGAAATGTGGGACCATACATGTGTCCTTCAAAAATGGACGTGCGAACATAGTAGATATCACACCCCTGATTAGGGGCTGTATATGGCGGAAATCGAGGAGCGTCAGCCCCGAGATTTTTACCACATACAGACAGGTAGGAGGGTGACAGCTCATCCCGTCACATGTTATTGTTTGATCCAGGTAATCAACGTGACCTTCTTTCATCCAGTGATTTCTAGTAGTAATGTTTCCTTTCTAAGCCCACTTTTCCCTTGTTCTTTCCCTTTTTTTAATCAAATCTTTCACTTTCGACTCCAAAATTCCAGGAAATTAGGAACACTAACTTCTGAATTCAACTCCCCAATACTGAACTATTTCTCACACAAATGACACGATATAATTTGTACAGTATAGGACTCTTAATATCATGTATGAATGAGTACAGTGGTCCCCCTCAGATAAGACCTACCCTTCTGCCACAAAATTAAGGTCTTATCTAAGGGGATGTCTTATTAGAGGGGTTCATTCACATGTTAAAGTCATTCTAGCGCCACAAGACAAAGTCTTTACAGAGGGGGACGCTTTCTTGAGGAGGGTCTTATCTGAGGGGGACCACTGTAGTAAACACAGCACTTTAGATCAGGGTTTTTCCTGTGGTTGTATGACGTCACTTCTGGCTTCGGTGGTTATGTGACGTCATGATGGTTATACGTCATTCGTTAGAGGGCGTCATAACGTTCAGTCCTATACCTGCTTGGGGCATCACAAGGAGCCAAATAAATGCTAGGCCATCATGACGTTTAACCTATACTCTCTAGGGACGTCAAAACGTGGTATAGGGGTCATAACATTTACTCCTATTCTCATTAGTAGGTCATATGGTCACAAAGTACACATCCTTGTTTAATCAATCATGGTTCATAGGGTCATGTGGTACACATCATTGTTTATTCAAACATAGGGTCACGCCGAAAGGCCATTCCCCAACCAATCTATTAACTATATGGACCACCTGTTATTCTGAAACCCCTTCACCCTAATGTTTCGGGTTATACTGGGTGCAGGAAAATTTGGGTGAAATCCCACTTGGAATACGATCAAATATTCCCTGCGCCGACCCAAATTATATGGCTGTATGAGAGATGGCAAGCCTTCTTCAACATCATGAGGCCAATCGTGCGGACTCCCGTGCAGTTTATACAAGGAATACTTATAAATCTGGATTACGATGACTTCGTCTTACAGGAAATAACATCATCGTCCTGGATGACCTAATGTCCACGTCTTCTGAAGATCCGAGGATCACGAACTTGTTCACGGAAGGGAGCCACCACAGGAACCTGAGCGTCATCTGCTTGAATCAAAACTTCTACTACAGCAAGGACCTGACTCAGAGGAGAAACTGCCACTTGACTCTGTTCAGAAACCCTATTGACCAGCAACAGGTCATGACCCTGGCAAATGTACTCCGCCTGCCGATGATTCCCCGGAAGACGAGTTCTCCCAGAAAATGGATGAAAGTGCGTTCGAATGTATACTTGAGTTTGAAACACAAGAAAAGAAAGAAGAATTGATTAAGGTCTACCAACGAGTGGTGAATTGCATGTATCTGCTACATTGAAGTCGGGTTCATGCAAAAATTGAAAGCAAGTTTGATGATCACAGAGTGTGAGGAACTACATTCGAAGACGCACTCAACATGGCTGATAAAAAGAATCATCAATTGTTCGATCAAATCGAAAGCTATACTTAGATTTTTTAAACTCGTTTACACAGGTTTTCGCTGATATTTTTGCGATGCTAAACGCTATCGTTCTATAACTTGGCATACTTCACCTGGGAATCAAACGGCAATTTTCTACCGAATTTCGGACTTCTATCATGAAAATTTAAAAAGTTGGCAATCTACCCCAAAGTCAAATTTAGCCCTGTCATTAAATTTCTATGTCCGCACACAATTTTGTGCATTTGCTCGGTTTTGTAGTGGTACAATCTTTCAAAATCAGCATGTTTGTGCAGAATACACCCCGATGTGTCTCCTGGTCTAAAATGACAACAATACTCTGAATCATCATGAATGTAAAACAGGATCAAATCCTCGAATAAGCTCAGATTCTCGATATCCCGTTTTTGGCTGAAATTTAACATTGGGGTAGATTGCCAACTTCTTCAATTATTGCGATAGGAGTCTGAAATTTGGTAGAAAATTGCCGTTTGTCTTCGAGGTGAAGTATGCCGAGCTATAGAACGATACCATGTAGCATTGCAAAGATATCGTTAAAAACTGGTGTAAACAAGTTAGAAAAATCAGAATATAGTTCAGAAAAGAATGGCAGGTCAGAGATCCTCAGGACCGAGCTGTGAGGCAAACTGCCTTCAAGCACCTGCTGCATCATGTCGTGGAAAATACACCCGAACTTCATGAGGATAAACTGGATCTAGAAATGAAGATGGGATTGGTGAATTTGCTGAGAAAAACCTTGATCCATACCCTATCGAGCTGAGTAGAGTAAAAAAACATATCACTTTTGTAGTCCTCCGTGTCCCGGTGGCTTCTGTGCACGGGACACCGCAACGTAAAAAAACGTATTGTTTTTCTGGCCAATTTAATCCCACAGCGTTCAAATCCGTACTGATGAATTATTTTCCTCATGTCTCCCACGATAACTGTGCTACCCCATAATGGATTGCAACGCTATGGATCTCGGACAAAGCAACTATTGAATCTCAAAAGCAATCCCATGGCGACATAAACTGTTTAAACATGATTAACAAGCATACATGAGGTGAGCGCCGTATATGACAATAACGTGTATTCCTTTGGAGATATACTAAGTAGTCCATTCATTTTCATCCCATAACGGTTAAATACGTACATGATTGTTCAAATGTAACGCAATGGAACGCAACGGTACATGTATGATAAGTTTTCATGACATCATGCCAAAGCAGTCCCGACGTGTAATAAATCGTATCATACCGACTTTATAGAAGTGCCGGCCCAAGTATCATACCCTGCACCTTCATACTACTCGTCCATTAAATGAATGCCGTTTAATCCGTCTTTCACCTTTTTAATCCTTATTGGATATAGAGTAAGGCGCAGTGTGTGATACTTGGGCCGAAGTGCCATTGCCTTCCAGAGCACAATTTGCCCCAAATAACTATAACCGCTTGATTATTGTGATCGGCTTTGCAAATGAGTGAAAAAAAGAATGTACTTGGGCAAAGAACATTTACTTTTACATCATAAGATAAACTGATTCAATGATTTGATGAGTTTACTGATGATTATCAATTGATACATGTTTTTCGCCCTTAATTGCAACAACTGGCCCAAGTATCATATACTACGCCTTCCTCTATATTCAATAAGGATTAAAAAGGTGACAGACGGATTAAATTCATTTAGTGGACGAGTAGTATTAAGGCGCAGTGTATGATACTTGGGCCCAAGTATCATACACTGCGCCGGCCCAAGTACCGTACACTGCTCCTTAATACTACTCGTCCACTGAAAACATACCATTTAATCCGTCTCGCACCTCTTTAATCCTTATTGAATATAGAGGAAGGCGCAGGATATGATACTTGGGCCACTGCGCCTTCCTCTATATTCAATAAGGATTAAATAGGTGACAGACGGATTGAATGGCATTCATTTAGTGGACGAGTAGTTTTAAGGCGCAGTGTATGATACTTGGGCCCAAGTTTTAAAAAATCGTTTTTAACAAAGGTGTATTTGTGTAATTGAAGCACATATACACAATCTGCATCATCTATATGTAGATATATTACACCCACAAAGTGGTGAGGGAAATATATTTTAAGGTCCTTTAACTCCTCGTATTTTGTACACGGGTCGGCCAGTTTTGGGGTTGGGCCTGGCGAGTCTTAGCTGCCGTCCGCAGGTATTGTCCACAGTGGCTCCTGACCATATGTGTGCGTTCTGGCCACAGAGTTCAGAGGTGCATGACACACAAGACCAAAACGATACATCAATCACAGATATTGTCTTGAATATCACAGACGTGAACAGACCTCACAATACATGCAAATATTGTTAATTTTTGTCACATTTGTACTTTCCGAGAGTTTCGGAAGTTGATGGTTAATTAATTGTAAGTGGGTATGAAACAACTATGAATTTCGGATGTACTTTGGGGTACCTTGCCGGCTCTGGTCTGGGTATGTCATTCGACTTGTTACCACAGCATTCAGTTTACCTGTGGGTTCGATCTCCGGCCTTGGCAGTATAGGTTAAGGACCGGTATCGATTCACACTGCATCGCTCGAGATTCACGCCGAATCTCATCTCTGCTACAACACGCATAGACTTCTGGGAAATATAGGGTATGGAGCGTTTTTAGGGTCAATATTCATTGACATGCAATGTAGATTTTCTTGTTGTGATTGATTATTTCAATCGCAAAATTCTTTATTCCACATTACTATTTCTAAACTTTCTGTGTCGAATTTACATATTCCTACTGCATTGTTCTAACTTCCATCTCCTTGCTGCTTACTTCCAAGTTCTCACTGGTACTTTCTCAAGGCTTGATTCATCATGCCAAATTCTAACACCTTTGTTCATGCAAACCATCAAATAACAAATAGCATCTGGCACAATGCATATGAAACTTCGCACATTTCATTTAGAATAAAGCACATCGCACGAAGAACAAAGCACAATGAATGAAGCATTTCATGTGTCAAAATTACTACTGCACTATTATGACGACGGACGGCGCTGCGGGTCGAGTGGCCACATTGTGAATGAGAAACAGAAGACTCCCGAATGAAAGAAAAACCTTGGTTTGATGGACCGCTGGTCCGATGCTGTATTTTTAGCTTACCGGCCCATGGCCCGATAAGCTATTGGCGTGGTTTTTCGTCCGTCGTCCGTCCGGGAAAACTTCCGGGGTTTAGGGGCTTGAAAAATCTGAAAATAGCCCAACCCACTTTTTATGAGCAGACGTGTATTTAGGGGATAAATTTGGGGATAAGGGGCTCACACGGGAGATGAAATTTAACACGCTGAAAGCCCTTTAACCTAAACATTTGGTACGTTCGTCCGTCGTCCGTCCGGCAAATAACTTTTTTTTTGCCTTGATGAATTTTAAAAAAAAATTTACTGAAACATTCCTCGGGCTAATACACTGAGACGTTTTGTTTTCGTTTATTTTTTCAATCGTTTTTGCTGATTTGGCGGCCATTTGTTATGAAAAGTGGCTAATTTTGGACTTTTATGGCCTTTTTCTTGAAAACTGTCTGATCAGTTTGAGATTTTTGTGCATCTCCCTCATGCACATCAATTGGCAAGTTTCATTGCCCGTGAATCGTCGGTCTGCGTGTGGCAGCCTTGTGGGACCCTTCAGCGGGCCCCAGACCCCCGGCCCAAAGGTGCGGCTTCCCTTCTACAGTTTTTTTTACAAACTTTTCAAAAAATATTAATCGATAAATTTTTAATTCCAATTTATTCCCAGGATAGGGCACAATATTAATTCAGAACATAAAAAGGCTCTGACTTCTGGGCCCTTCACGAGGCCCCAGACTCCCAGCTGAGATGGGTTCGTTTCGTTTCTATTCCTTGCATTTATTATAAAAAGCACTGGCTTCAGGGTCTCTTGAGTGGCCCCAGAAACCCCACTGGACAGGCAAGAAGTAGGATTTGTACCCAGGAGATACCAAGAAGCTATACCATAGGACATAAAAATGGATCTGGATTCTGGGGCCCTTGAGCGGGCCCCAGACCCCACGCCGTATAATGTTGGACCCCCCTCTTTCCGAAATCCTGGTCCCGCCCCTGGAATCACTGTACCGCTCTTAGTTTCATGTATTTCGAATACTCAATTTGGCGGAAAATACAAAAACACGTTTTAACATGTTTATTGTGAACCAAACACTTGTATTGTATATAATACTGAAAAGTGCCACCATTATTGCCAAGTAATTCAAAATAGATATGCATGCCAGTATCTGTATACATAAGGAACAACATATTGTATTCTCTGACTTATGTTGGAAGAACTTCACATACAATTTATACTAGCCCTTTGATCATTTATCTATGAAAATTAGTTGAATTTTCACTTGCATATATTTTATGGTTTATGTCAAATTACAACTGAATGCATACCAGTGTACAGTATAAATATTTGATTACAAAACTGGTTGTACTTGTAGGCATAACTGTTGAGTTTTCAAGGGTAATATGTACCCAAAATAGGGCTAGAATGCACCAGCAAACGCCAAAAAGCATTTGGCTTTTGAGCGGGACCCCTTGAGCGGGCCCCAGACCCCCACCACTTGGGACTCGCTGCGCTCGTGCCTCCTTTCGCGAGTACCATACATTCAATTTAATTCTTGTGTCCCCCCCCCCTTCTGGGATTTCTAGATACGCCCCTGATACTAGTGTATCTACTGTACTGTCACGAGTTGGAATCGTGCCAAATTAACGGCATGAAGAAATTATGATCGGAGAGATCATCATATTTAGCCTTGAAAAAGATAGCCACCAGTTTCCTGAGAATTTTTTTTCACATCTCAATTATCACTGTCCGTTCTCAAGTTATGACCATTTTGTGTATATGCTAATTTTAGGCCTATGTCATGATAATATTTGCACCCAATTAGCAACAGTGTATTATATTAAAATGAGAATTCATGACGTCACATCGAAAATTGATTTTAATGAGCAAAGAAATCTTGTTAATAGGCTCATATTAATCATCTCTCACTAGACTCACTATTCTTTAATTTACAGGGCAGGGTGCGGGAATTCATTGGGGTCTGTGCTCAGCTGTTGGTCGCGCCAAAAATTCCCGTGACCAATGATAAGGGAGGTCTTAGTTTCTCATACATCATAGGGCTACGTGCGGCCAGCGCCTCCTGTCGTCATAATGTTGCAGTAGTAATTTTGTCCACAACAATTACTACTGTATCATTATGACGACAGGCGGCGCTAACCGCCGAGTGCTTCGTTCGTTGTGCGTTGTTCATCATGCGATATGCTATATTCTAAATGCAATGTGCTAAGTTCCATATGCATTGTGCCAGATGCGATTTGTTTTTGATAGTTTGCATGGCCAAAGGTGTTAGAATTTGACATGATGAATTAAGCATTGAGAAAGTATTAGTGAGAACTTGGAAGTATGCAGCAAGGACATGGAAGTTAGAACTATGCAGTAAGAATATGTAAATTCGACACAGAAAGTTTAGAAATAGTGATGTGGAATAAAGAATTTTGCGGTTGAAACAATCATTCACAACAAGAAAATCTACAAAGCATGTCAATGAATATTGACCCTAAAAACGCTCCATAATAGGGAGCTACTTTCGGGGTAAACAAACAGCTCACGTGTGTTGCCGAGTTGTGGCAGACGATTTACAGGGTTACGCAGTGCAGGGAACCGGCAAAATCGGTATGGTTTTCTCGTCATGTTGGCTTTTTTCTTTAGTTTTCCTTCTTCTAGTTTACCTCTCTCGTATTGTATTTGCATTAGTAGTTGATAACATCATGGTCTATATATCGCGGACTAACCTGCGTAAACTGGTAGCGTAAGGATACAATATTTTAATGTTATTGGGCAAGAATGACAGCGTCGACTGTTGGCTTTAGCGCAGAGGATGCTGGGAACAGTATGGTATCGATTTCCTTATATGGTAAAAATGGCGCATCAAAGTACTATATTATTTGAAAACTCCCAGTTTCTCCTCCAAATGCACAGGTAATACTTTAAAATGTCTTTATTTTGGTTTGTATAGTTGTATTATGGGCATTCTTCTGTGTACATGTGAATTTTCATGTTGATTGGAGCTGTTACTGTGCGCATGAATACACATAAACAGACCGGCCCTGTTTGGGAGTTTGCTTTCCGAGGAATTCACCAGGTGTCAGAGCTAACGGTCAAATGCTTGTAGCGTGTGATCTATTCCAACAACATGTGCTGATTTTTTTATATTTTGTAAGTTATGTATATTGTTTCAACATACTGAAATTTTGTCAAAATTGATCCATTTTGGAAGTGATTTCTCTCATAAAACGTTACAATGGAGTTAAATGGCAATCCTATATGTGTTCGTATACCTATATGATGAGGTGTGTGGTCGCCAAACCGGACAAATGTGTTTGCACGAGGCTCTCTGGTTTCCTTTCACGTTAATAACCACCCTTACGCTAGCACCATACTCACGGGCAATGTCCTGTCCTACTGCAGGCTAAATGTTTCAATGTAAGATTTAACGCCAAAAGTCTCCATATTTCCCAGATTACGACATCAGCAGATCAGATCCATTATCAGCTGATTGAATGATGCTCCATAATTGCCTAATTCGAGTGGTAGAATTGTAGCATGACAAAACTGCACCTTGATGAAAATCACGGTAAACAAACAACTGTCAAATGAATTAACTTGAAATTGAAAGACATAAATCGTTGAAAACAACTGAAGTGGGAAGAAAATGATACATGATGTATATTTCATGCATTCAAAACATGATTGGTTCTGAAATAAACTCACAAATTCTGAACCGCCATCGGTGACTGGAGAGGTGACCGGGTTGATGTAGTTCTTAACCATGTTCATGATGCTGAATTCCAATAACGCCAAGATCAGCGCCAACAAGAGATGTTGTACTTGTTATACTTGTTCATCACTTGTTGACAAATAAACTTTAGATTTATTTTTGAATAAATCATTTATTGATGTACTCACTTATTTACATATACATACATAGTAATATAAACATGTATACAGAATGTTTTGTGCGCTAATTATTCATATTTATTTATTTCATGCTGATATCAAACACTGAGATATGTCGTTTTAAAAGGTATCATTAATGTACTGTATGGCTCCTTATAATATTAAAAGCCGGAATGCGATGGGGACAAAAGGATGTCATGTCCCATATATGGAATGAAGAGATTACTTTAAGTAGAAAAATGCATTGATATATATGTATATGTGATGTGCGCTATAAGTCGTGAGCATCTGCATTTTGGCAGATGGTAGGCCTATTGACCCACGATGTATGTATTGCCTTATTTCAATAATTATGCAAACAAATAATATGTAACTATGTTCGAGTGCAAAGTGTCCCATTACGCTGTTCATGTTGGGTTGAGAAATGATGTCCAGTGACCAGTCATGGCTTCTGCACCAGGATTCTCATCGTTGGTGATGATGAAGCTAATAGGTGTACCCTGATCTGGCTCATAGATACTAGTACATTACACGGAAGAGAACCCCAGTGGAATATGTGCTTTCTCTTTCGTGTGTTATCATGAAGGTTTACCCCATGAATAAATCCATCCATACAGTCTGCATAATTGCTGCATGATTTTTGTGAGTGTCCGTGCAAATATACTACACACGTAGACCTATGTTTTTTCTTTACCTTGCACTGCTGATGTTGGAATGGCACGTACATATCCGGGTTGCTCTCCTCTCACTGGTTGACGATTGTTGGACACTTTGTTTTTTAGCCAATGATATTTTACCTGATATTTTACCCCGAGAGTCTTCTCTCTGAGGATCAACTTTCGATACGAACAAACTCTCGGAAAGTACAAATGTGACAAAAATCGAAAAATTAGCAATTTTTGCATGTATTGTGAGGCCTGTTTGAGTCTGTGATATTCAAGACAGTATCTGTGATCGATGTATCGCGCTCGTACTGTACAAACGTTCAACTAGA
Source organism: Terebella lapidaria (assembly GCA_949152475.1). Taxonomy (NCBI): domain Eukaryota; kingdom Metazoa; phylum Annelida; class Polychaeta; order Terebellida; family Terebellidae; genus Terebella; species Terebella lapidaria. Next base: position 31,716,569 of record OX424564.1, on the reverse strand, counting down.
TAGCTTTATTATTGGTTATTATACTATTTATTATTGGTTATTATATTATTATTATTGGTTGCATGGAAAGGTTCATGTTCTTCTTGAACATACTGTGTTATTTGCTATCACTGTCACTATTCACTAGGTAGGTATCTGTTACTTGTAACTTGGTACTATTACTTGTTACTATGTTGCATTACTTTTCTTGGAATTTTATGAAATTAAATTTACATGTATTGCATGTTCACGATTCATACACGGTTTATACTTATGCTGTTTATACACATTGCAGGGCTTATTCTGACAAAATAAATTATAAATCGAACCCACGTGTGGTTGCTACTGCCCCACCCACAACTTTCACAATGGCGCTCAATACGGTGGTGTCAGCCCCAGCAGAGTGACTTCAACTGACAAGTGTGTGTATCATACAAAATATAGATGTCTACATAATGGAAACCTTTCACTGCTCATACCATAAAACCAACTAAATTCCGCGTATAACTTCAAAGAGTACATTATTCCTTAATTATTATATATGAATATAAAGTCGAAAATATTCAACCAGGTCTGAATAATTATGTGGCTACCATTTGATACATACCTAGAGAGAGTGTGATATGTGAAAAGGCCCATGAGGCGATATCTCGACTGCATGTGTGCATGGACCCAGTCAATAACAAGTACAAGTGTACAAACTGTGTATGCCAAAAACAACACGTGTTTGTTCACTCGCATCGCCTCGTCATTGCCAAAAGTTAATTCGGTTGACGTCTACACTGTGAGTCGAGGCGGAATCATAAAAATATCAGGTCCTAATATGTTTGTGGTGTTCATACTCTACCCATATTTATTTGCCGACAGGTGCCGAAACAAGTAAACAGGGGTCCTGAATATAATATTCAATCATTATTTTGAGACAGATTATCACAGGAGTGACTGCGGTCTATGACCAGTCTGACATGTGTCTACCAATCTACCGTTTGTGTGTGGACGCTACATGACGTTTCATGGCATGGCCAAGCATGCCCAATTTCTTACTTTATCACAGCCAGGAAAAAGAACATAAAAATGGTGTCGATACCGGTAACACTGACGTCATATACTTCAGGCAATGGATTGTTTTTACCTCTAAAGTATTGTATATATTCAAGTGTGACCATTTATGCAGGTGTACATGTATGTCTCACATGTATAAGCCAGGCTGAAGTGAAGCTTGACGGGTGAGTCCATTTTTCATATCCTGCTCTAGGGGCGATATGCGGACCATTCCACGTTATTTGGGGAGGTCCTGGTTGATTTGGTTTTGAAAACAGTGGGTTTTACTCGGTATGTATGACAAATAATACACTGTCACTCCTCGGCGATATACATGATCATCATGCCTCGCTGACGCTCGGCATGATATCGTGTATATCGCCTCCGTAACAGTGTATTATTTCACACATAATCATGTTTAGTCCAAGTAATATCTCGTGATTCAATGAAGCTGTTGGTTTGCAGTACCACATGTGTTATTTGCAAGGATTTCATGAGGTGCAAATTCCTCTATCAAGGCGCCTTAAATTATACTTCATCACTCTCAGCTTACATAGATGTCAGCCTCCATGTATTATGATATGTGTGTCATCATGTGATAGAAGTCATTACGTTCTCTCAGCTTTCTATGATTCATGTCTGAAATTCATACGCTTTCAACAACACATGTGCATCTGATCTGTTTATTCGACAAACAATTTAGCACAGGTCAGGAATCGATATTGACGACACAGTTGACGCCAAAGCCGATGATTATGGCATCGGCATCTCCAGCTCCCAGCAAAATGGAAATCCTGGAGTCTCACAGAAGCAGCATCCAAGACAGTTGCAAGCTTCCATACTGATGCCACTCCAGGCACCTGGACAGTCAATTCGGGAGCTGTGGTTCATCATACCCCACAGACAGTCGGGGTCCTCCGCTGCCTTGCCCGAAAAATCGGGGTAAGCTGCAAAGCAAACATACGATTGTGCTTTCAAGTGTGGGTCCCTTCATAGCGCTATATTATGTATTGAATGTTTATACGTGACTCACTTCCGAACAAGGGATCTGGTTGGTAGCAATAGTAATATCCATCGGTACAATTATCCCAGCAACAGCCAGTGGGTTCGTAGCTGTTGTAGTAGTAATGGTAGTAGTAATCATAGAGACACCACTCTTTTTCTCTCCCTGCTTGACCAGCACAGATTTGTCTATTACTGGGCCGGACAGTATTGCAGGCGCAGGCTGAATCAGAACGTTCAACATTTGACGTTACTATTGACGTTATTAGCACAGCACAAAATAAGACTGAAAAGCAAGTCGATGTAGAACAGTCTATCAAAACAGAACTGAACATAAAATTATGTCCATTACGAAAAAATGATGTTTCAAAAGTTGTCAATCACTTACTTAAATGCTTAAACTGATGTTTGGTCCATGAGGACATGCGTTGTATAAATATCTGACTGAGGACTGTTTTGTGATTATAATGGTGTTTCAATATCTTTTTGCTACTATTGAATAGATCTATTATTGTACGTGTATGGGTTGCGCTTAGGTTTGTATTGTATTTCATCAAACGTTTTATGCCTTGACACACTGAAATGCGTAGCAGGTGGTGAATTCAATTACATTTCCTAAACACGGTGGATACATGGTTCTTCCCAAAAATGATTTTTTTTAAATTTCTAAATTCCGATACTTGTTGTTAGGCGGTTGTATACCAACTCCGTCAGGTTTTCTGTAGAAACAACTATATTTTGCTGCATATATTTGATTGCACAAATCCATTGTAATTTTTTTGTTTTTTTTTCGTTTGGAATTCCTCATTGACTGCATCATAATCGTATGACATTGGTAATGAACTGATAGTGCTGCCTGCTCATTGCTACCTGTGACACCAAGTAGATAGGAGTGGTGACTCTAGAAGCAATGAAGCTCAATTATTTTTATTATTATTATTGCTTGGCCGTTGAATAACTAATTATAAGCCGAAATTGGATGATTGGTCAATTATAAAAAGGAAAACCTCAATATCTGTGGCTTTCTGCATAAAGATGTTTTCACGATTGCTATGAAGTATTGAGAACATGGGTATGCACCATTCACGACCATAACCTTGGCCATGAATGAGTAAAAAACACTACAAATATATCATTGTAACTTTGAAAGGGATTCTAACAAAATATTTAGGTTTTTAAAAATAAGGAAAACTGAAGAATAGACGAGCATGTTTATGAGGAAAATCAATCAACTGCCTCCAATCACTTAACTGGGGCCGAATATAATACATCATTTATAGGGAATAGCATGCATTCCACCACTCTGCACCATATAATTGACTGCTAAAGTAGTAAAATATGTTTCTGAAATTCTTTACACATAAATTGGCTAACATATATTCAATGATACAGCATTATAGATGTTCCAAAATATGGCCTGGTGACTCTGCAGTGACGATTGAACATACCGAACAACGAATTGTTGTTCTAACATAAACGGCTCTAAAACAAACAAAGCATGAATGCCCGTATCTTGTTGCTTTTTGCATCGCGAGATGACTGACATTCAACATTTCTCAGAGTGAGGATATGTAAGAATAAATTATTACGTCAGCATGTGTACCTGTGAGATATACCATATGATGTTATGCACATTTAAAACAAAACTTTCAAATGTATACATGTCACACATGACGAGTCAAGTATTAAAAATAAAATATTAGACAAGACCTATCTCAGTATTGCAGAATGGAACAAGGATTTCAGAACTGACAAAAACTTCTATTGATAGAGCCTGATTTTTAACACAACCATTCCACGTCATGAAGTCGATGACAGATTGGTACAAAATTCTGCAAGTCAATGGAGTGAGCATGATCCATATCTCTACCAAACAACAGGTGAACCGATGACAAAATGACGCCTGTATGATTCTTCTCATAATTCACCAATGGTGAGAATGAGTTTCCGATTGCTCAAAAATTTTGGATCAAGAATATCATTCGGATCACTCCCGAAATTCATTTACCTGGCCCAATGACCAAGGACTATCAGCTCGAAGAAGCAGCAACACGATTTTCCATGTTAACGTAGTCTGCTACAAACATAGAGGTAATGAAAAGTCAAAATTTAAAAGTTATATCTTGAATATTATCTCTTCAAAATAACATATTTTATAGAGTAACTGATCAGCATTCTAATACTGAAAAGAAAATAGGGGGTCACGGTGCTGGTCTCTTCGACATAGTCGATCAAAAATCACAAACATTTATTTAATTTATGGTATTTTTACACATTGTTTGCCCATATTCACATCTTGCATCTTGTTTTCCAAGAGAACGGATACGGTGACCCCCTATTTTCTTTTCAGTTTTAGGATGCTGATCAGTTACTCTATAAAATGAGTCATTTTGAAAAATTCGTAATACCTTTTCTACAATACTTGGGCTGATACAGCAGGAAATCCAATGAAAGATTTGAATAATGACATCGCTTAGTAAACCAATATGTAATGGTGCACAGTTTATCTTGTTTCTATTGTGCGCAGCCAAACTGTGAAATGTGGGACCATACATGTGTCCTTCAAAAATGGACGTGCGAACATAGTAGATATCACACCCCTGATTAGGGGCTGTATATGGCGGAAATCGAGGAGCGTCAGCCCCGAGATTTTTACCACATACAGACAGGTAGGAGGGTGAGAGCTCATCCCGCCACATGTTATTGTTTGATCCAGGTAATCAACGTGACCTTCTTTTATCCAGTGATTTCTAGTAGTAATGTTTCCATTCTAAGCCCACTTTTCCCTTGTTCTTTCCCTTTTTTTAATCAAATCTTTCACTTTCCACTCCAAAATTCCAGGAAATTAAGAACACTAACTTCTGAATTCAACTCCCCAATACTGAACTATTTCTCACACAAATGACACGATATAATTTGTACAGTATAGGACTCTTAATATCATGTATGAATGAGTACAGTGGTCCCCCTCAGATGAGACCTACCCTTCTGCCACAAAATTAAGGTCTGTGGTTGTATGACGTCACTTCTGGCTTTGGTGGTTATGTGACGTCATGATGGTTATACGTCATTCGTTAGAGGGCGTCATAACGTTCAGTCCTATACCTGCTTGGGGCATCACAAGGAGCCAAATAAATGCTAGGCCATCATGACGGTTAACCTATACTCTCTAGGGACGTCAAAACGTGGTATAGGGGTCATAACATTTACTCCTATTCTCAATAATAGGTCATATGGTCACAAAGTACACATCCTTGTTTAATCAATCATGGTTCATAGGGTCATGTGGTACACATCATTGTTTATTCAAACATAGGGTCACACCGAAAGGCCATTCCCCAACCAATTTATTAACTATATGGACCACCTGTTATTCTGAAACCCCTTCACCCTAATGTTTCGGGTTATACTGGGTGCAGGAAAATTTGGGTGAAATCCCACTTGGAATACGATCAAATATTCCCTGCGCCGACCCAAATTATATGGCTGTATGAGAGATGGCAAGCCTTCTTCAACATCATGAGGCCAATCGTGCGGACTCCCGTGCAGTTTATACAAGGAATACTTATAAATCTGGATTACGATGACTTCGTCTTACAGGAAATAACATCATCGTCCTGGATGACCTAATGTCCACGTCTTCTGAAGATCCGAGGATCACGAACTTGTTCACGGAAGGGAGCCACCACAGGAACCTGAGCGTCATCTGCTTGAATCAAAACTTCTACTACAGCAAGGACCTGACTCAGAGGAGAAACTGCCACTTGACTCTGTTCAGAAACCCTATTGACCAGCAACAGGTCATGACCCTGGCTAGGCAAATGTACTCCGCCTGCCCGCAAAACTTTCTTCGAGAATTCGACAGAGAAACTGTCAAGCCCTTCGGACATCTCATTGTGGACCTGAAACCGACAACGCAGGAAGACAAACGCCTGAGACTGAACCCGCTTACCGCCCAGACGCTTGACAGTGTAATATCTCCAGCATTCAATCAGCCCGCAGCATCTATACATCCTAGAAACATCATTCCCATGAGTAATACGCAACCCATGGATTGGAAATCGGACAGACGCCCAAGGCAAAATGTTTCACCTTGCTTTCTAATGACTACGAGCTACATATGCACATGCCGAGATGTCCCAACCATGACGATGATTCCCCGGAAGACGAGTTCTCCCAGAAAATGGATGAAAGTGCGTTCAAATGTATACTTGAGTTTGAAACACAAGAAAAGAAAGAAAAATTGATTAAGGTCTACCAACGAGTGGTGAATTGCATGTATCTGCTACATTGAAGTCGGGTTCATGCAAAAATTGAAAGCAAGTTTGATGATCACAGAGTGTGAGGAACTACATTCGAAGACACACTCAACATGGCTGATAAAAAGAATCATCAAATGTTCGATCAAATCGAAAGCTATACTCAGATTTTTTTTAACTCGTTTACACAGGTTTTCGCTGATATTTTTGCGATGCTAAACGCTATCGTTCTATAACTTGGATTTTCTACCAAATTTCAGACTCCTATCGCAATAATGTTCATGTTTATTCCAACATAGGGTCACACCGAAAGGCCATTCCCCAACCAATTTATTAACTATATGGACCACCTGTTATTCTGAAACCCCTTCACCCTAATGTTTCGGGTTATACTGGGTGCAGGAAAATTTGGGTGAAATCCCACTTGGAATACGATCATATATTCCCTGCGCCGACCCAAATTATATGGCTGTATGAGAGATGGCAAGCCTTCTTCAACATCATGAGGCCAATCGTGCGGACTCCCGTGCAGTTTATACAAGGAATACTTATAAATCTGGATTACGATGACTTCGTCTTACAGGAAATAACATCATCGTCCTGGATGACCTAATGTCCACGTCTTCTGAAGATCCGAGGATCACGAACTTGTTCACGGAAGGGAGCCACCACAGGAACCTGAGCGTCATCTGCTTGAATCAAAACTTCTACTACAGCAAGGACCTGACTCAGAGGAGAAACTGCCACTTGACTCTGTTCAGAAACCCTATTGACCAGCAACAGGTCATGACCCTGGCTAGGCAAATGTACTCCGCCTGCCCGCAAAACTTTCTTCGAGAATTCGACAGAGAAACTGTCAAGCCCTTCGGACATCTCATTGTGGACCTGAAACCGACAACGCAGGAAGACAAACGCCTGAGACTGAACCCGCTTACCGCCCAGACGCTTGACAGTGTAATATCTCCAGCATTCAATCAGCCCGCAGCATCTATACATCCTAGAAACATCATTCCCATGAGTAATACGCAACCCATGGATTGGAAATCGGACAGACGCCCAAGGCAAAATGTTTCACCTTGCTTTCTAATGACTACGAGCTACATATGCACATGCCGAGATGTCCCAACCATGACGATGATTCCCCGGAAGACGAGTTCTCCCAGAAAATGGATGAAAGTGCGTTCAAATGTATACTTGAGTTTGAAACACAAGAAAAGAAAGAAAAATTGATTAAGGTCTACCAACGAGTGGTGAATTGCATGTATCTGCTACATTGAAGTCGGGTTCATGCAAAAATTGAAAGCAAGTTTGATGATCACAGAGTGTGAGGAACTACATTCGAAGACACACTCAACATGGCTGATAAAAAGAATCATCAAATGTTCGATCAAATCGAAAGCTATACTCAGATTTTTTTTAACTCGTTTACACAGGTTTTCGCTGATATTTTTGCGATGCTAAACGCTATCGTTCTATAACTTGGATTTTCTACCAAATTTCAGACTCCTATCGCAATAATGTTCATGTTTATTCAAACATAGGGTCACACCGAAAGGCCATTCCCCAACCAATTTATTAACTATATGGACCACCTGTTATTCTGAAACCCCTTCACCCTAATGTTTCGGGTTATACTGGGTGCAGGAAAATTTGGGTGAAATCCCACTTGGAATACGATCATATATTCCCTGCGCCGACCCAAATTATATGGCTGTATGAGAGATGGCAAGCCTTCTTCAACATCATGAGGCCAATCGTGCGGACTCCCGTGCAGTTTATACAAGGAATACTTATAAATCTGGATTACGATGACTTCGTCTTACAGGAAATAACATCATCGTCCTGGATGACCTAATGTCCACGTCTTCTGAAGATCCGAGGATCACGAACTTGTTCACGGAAGGGAGCCACCACAGGAACCTGAGCGTCATCTGCTTGAATCAAAACTTCTACTACAGCAAGGACCTGACTCAGAGGAGAAACTGCCACTTGACTCTGTTCAGAAACCCTATTGACCAGCAACAGGTCATGACCCTGGCTAGGCAAATGTACTCCGCCTGCCCGCAAAACTTTCTTCGAGAATTCGACAGAGAAACTGTCAAGCCCTTCGGACATCTCATTGTGGACCTGAAACCGACAACGCAGGAAGACAAACGCCTGAGACTGAACCCGCTTACCGCCCAGACGCTTGACAGTGTAATATCTCCAGCATTCAATCAGCCCGCAGCATCTATACATCCTAGAAACATCATTCCCATGAGTAATACGCAACCCATGGATTGGAAATCGGACAGACGCCCAAGGCAAAATGTTTCACCTTGCTTTCTAATGACTACGAGCTACATATGCACATGCCGAGATGTCCCAACCATGACGATGATTCCCCGGAAGACGAGTTCTCCCAGAAAATGGATGAAAGTGCGTTCAAATGTATACTTGAGTTTGAAACACAAGAAAAGAAAGAAAAATTGATTAAGGTCTACCAACGAGTGGTGAATTGCATGTATCTGCTACATTGAAGTCGGGTTCATGCAAAAATTGAAAGCAAGTTTGATGATCACAGAGTGTGAGGAACTACATTCGAAGACACACTCAACATGGCTGATAAAAAGAATCATCAAATGTTCGATCAAATCGAAAGCTATACTCAGATTTTTTTTAACTCGTTTACACAGGTTTTCGCTGATATTTTTGCGATGCTAAACGCTATCGTTCTATAACTTGGATTTTCTACCAAATTTCAGACTCCTATCGCAATAATGTTCATGTTTATTCCAACATAGGGTCACACCGAAAGGCCATTCCCCAACCAATTTATTAACTATATGGACCACCTGTTATTCTGAAACCCCTTCACCCTAATGTTTCGGGTTATACTGGGTGCAGGAAAATTTGGGTGAAATCCCACTTGGAATACGATCAAATATTCCCTGCGCCGACCCAAATTATATGGCTGTATGAGAGATGGCAAGCCTTCTTCAACATCATGAGGCCAATCGTGCGGACTCCCGTGCAGTTTATACAAGGAATACTTATAAATCTGGATTACGATGACTTCGTCTTACAGGAAATAACATCATCGTCCTGGATGACCTAATGTCCACGTCTTCTGAAGATCCGAGGATCACGAACTTGTTCACGGAAGGGAGCCACCACAGGAACCTGAGCGTCATCTGCTTGAATCAAAACTTCTACTACAGCAAGGACCTGACTCAGAGGAGAAACTGCCACTTGACTCTGTTCAGAAACCCTATTGACCAGCAACAGGTCATGACCCTGGCTAGGCAAATGTACTCCGCCTGCCCGCAAAACTTTCTTCGAGAATTCTACAGAGAAACTGTCAAGCCCTTCGGACATCTCATTGTGGACCTGAAACCGACAACGCAGGAAGACAAACGCCTGAGACTGAACCCGCTTACCGCCCAGACGCTTGACAGTGTAATATCTCCAGCATTCAATCAGCCCGCAGCATCTATACATCCTAGAAACATCATTCCCATGAGTAATACGCAACCCATGGATTGGAAATCGGACAGACGCCCAAGGCAAAATGTTTCACCTTGCTTTCTAATGACTACGAGCTACATATGCACATGCCGAGATGTCCCAACCATGACGATGATTCCCCGGAAGACGAGTTCTCCCAGAAAATGGATGAAAGTGCGTTCAAATGTATACTTGAGTTTGAAACACAAGAAAACAAAGAAAAATTGATTAAGGTCTACCAACGAGTGGTGAATTGCATGTATCTGCTACATTGAAGTCGGGTTCATGCAAAAATTGAAAGCAAGTTTGATGATCACAGAGTGTGAGGAACTACATTCGAAGACGCACTCAACATGGCTGATAAAAAGAATCATCAATTGTTCGATCAAATCGAAAGCTATACTCAGATTTTTTTTAACTCGTTTACACAGGTTTTCGCTGATATTTTTGCGATGCTAAACGCTATCGTTCTATAACTTGGCATACTTCACCTGGGAATCAAACGGCAATTCTCTACCGAATTTCGGACTTCTATCATGAAAATTTAAAAAGTTGGCAATCTACCCCAAAGTCAAATTTAGCCCTGTCATTAAATTTCTATGTCCGCACACAATTTTGTGCATTTGCTCGGTTTTGTAGTGGTACAATCTTTCAAAATCAGCATGTTTGTGTAGAATACACCCCGATGTGTCTCCTGGTCTAAAATGACAACAATACTCTGAATCATCATCAATGTAAAACAGGATCAAATCCTCGAATAAGCTCAGATTCTCGATATCCCGTTTTTGGCTGAAATTTAACATTGGGGTAGATTGCCAACTTCTTCAATTATTGCGATAGGAGTCTGAAATTTGGTAGAAAATTGCCGTTTGTCTTCGAGGTGAAGTATGCCGAGCTATAGAACGATACCATGTAGCATTGCAAAGATATCGTTAAAAACCGGTGTAAACAAGTTAGAAAAATCAGAATATAGTTCAGAAAAGAATGGCAGGTCAGAGATCCTCAGGACCGAGCTGTGAGGCAAACTGCCTTCAAGCACCTGCTGCATCATGGCGTGGAAAATACACCCGAACTTCATGAGGATAAAGTGGATCTAGAAATGAAGATTTGATCCATATCCTATCGAGCTGAGTAGAGTAAAAAAACATATCACTTTTGTAGTCCTCCGTGTCCCGGTGGCTTCTGTGCACGGGACACCGCAACGTAAAAAATTAGGCCAAGGGCCAAAGATAGGTTACCAGACAATGTTTAATATTTTAGATGTTAGCCAGGTCACTGGTTGAATTCAAGGTCAAGAGAATATTCAGCATATATAACATTAAGCATATATCATGTCCACAGTTGATTGCTAAGCTGTAAATTCAATAATCAGCGAGATATTAGCAATTTTGTGCTGTGGCCTTGAAAATGAAGGGGCAAAGGTCAAATTCAAGGTCATCAAAATATTCAGTGTATATCATTTTTATATCATGTCCACAATTGATTCCCAAGCCATACAGTCAATAGAGGAGCAAGATATGAGCCAGTTTGTCCTTGGACCTTGAAAATGAGGTCAGAGCTCAAATTCAAGGTCCGAGAATATTCAGCATATATCATTTCCTACATGTCCACTATTGATTCCTAAGCTGTAAAATCGATAATAAGTGAGATATTAGCCATTTTGTCCTGTGACCTTGAAAATGAGGTCAAAGGTCAAATTCAAGGTCATGACAATAATCTGCATACCTATATCATTTCCTATATTTTCATAACTGATTCCTACGCTGTAAAGTTGATAACAAGCGAGATATCAGCCATTTTGTCCTATGACCTTGAAAATGCCGTCAAAGGTCAAATTCAAGGTCATCAGAATATTCAGCATATATGATTTCCTATATGTCCACAATTGATTCCTAAGCTGTAGAGTCGATAATAAGTGAGATATTAGCCATTTTGTCCCGTGACCTTGAAAATGAGGTCAAAGGTCAAATTCAAGGTCATGACAATAATCTGTATATATCATTTCCTATATGTTCATAACTGATTCCTAAGCTGTAAAGTCAATAACAAGCGAGATATTAGCCATTTTGTCCTATGACCTTGAAAATGCCGTCAAAGGTCAAATTCAAGGTCATGAGAATATTCAGCGTATATCATTTCCTATATGTCCACAATTGATTCCTAAGCTGTAGAGTCGATAATAAGCGAGATATCAGACATTTTGTGCTCTGACCTTGAAATTGAGGTCAGAGGTCAAATTCAAGGTCACGAGAATATTCATCATATATCATTTCCTATATGTCCACAATTGATTCCTAGTCTCTAATCTCAATATTAAGTGAGATATTAGGCATAATGTGTCCCATTATAAAGCATAGGAGAATTTAACATGGGTAAGTCCCATTTGGGCCAAGTTTGGGCCAAAATGGTCCACTTCGAGCGATTCAAGCGCAACGAAATTTATAGACATCATTGGAGTACATATGGGGAGTGTTATGTATCAAAAAGAAAAAAAGTTACTGAACAGATTTTGAGAAAATGGCCACCAAAGTCCAAAATCAAGCATTTTTCGTCGAAAACAACCGCCATTTTGAAAAAAATGCGAAAATCAAAAAACTAAAAAATACCTCCTTCTTGAATTATTTTTAAGTATTTTTGTGCAAAATTTCAGAAGAATTCGCTCGTAAACAAAAAAGATAAAAATGTGGACGACGACGACGGACGACGACGGACGACGACGGACGACGGACGCAACGCCATGCCAATAGGTTATCGGACCATGGGTCCGGTAACCTAAAAACGTATTGTTTTTCTGGCCAATTTAATCCCACAGCGTTCAAATCCGTACTGATGAATTATTTTCCTCATGTCTCCCACGATAACTGTGCTACCCCATAATGGATTGCAACGCTATGGATCTCGGACAAAGCAACTATTGAATCTCAAAAGCAATCCCATGGCGACATAAACTGTTTAAACATGATTAACAAGCATACATGAGGTGAGCGCCGTATATGACAATAACGTGTATTCCTTTGGAGATATACTAAGTAGTCCATTCATCTTCATCCCATAACGGTTAAATACGTACACGATTGTTCAAATGTAACGCAATGGAACGCAACGGTACATGTATGATAAGTTTTCATGACATCATGCCAAAGCAGTCCCGACGTGTAATAAATCGTATCATGCCGACTTTATAGAAGTGCCGGCCCAAGTATCATACCCTGCGCCTTCATACTACTCGTCCATTAAATGAATGCCGTTTAATCCGTCTTTCACCTTTTTTAATCCTTATTGGATATAGAGGAAGGCGCAGTGTGTGATACTTGGGCCGAAGTACCATTGCTTTCCAGAGCACAATTTGCCCCAAATAACTATAACGGCTTTGCAAATGAGTGAAATAAAGAATGTACTTGGGCAAAGAACATTTACTTTTACATCATAAGATAAACTGATTCAATGAATTGATGAGTTTACTGATGATTATCAATTGATACATGTTTTTCGCCCTTAATTGCAACAATTGGCCCAAGTATCATATACTACGCCTTCCTCTATATTCAATAAGGATTAAAAAGATGACAGACGGATTAAATTCATTTAGTGGACGAGTAGTATTAAGGCGCAGTGTATGATACTTGGGCCCAAGTATCATACACTGCTCCTTAATACTACTCGTCCACTGAAAACATACCATTTAATCCGTCTCGCACCTTTTTAATCCTTATTGAATATAGAGGAAGGCGCAGGATATGATACTTGGGCCACTGCGCCTTCCTCTATATTCAATAAGGATTAAATAGGTGACAGACGGATTGAATGGCATTCATTAATGCCTAGGTCACATTTGCACCGATGCCTCCTCGGATGTGGTTACGATGCGTGAAAAGGCTGAAATTTGGCCATTTCGGCGGGTCACCCACCGAGCGCCGGAGGGTCATCCGTGACTGTCGGGCAGCAATCGGACATCGTAGACACGTCGGTGGAGGCATCGGGAGAAAATAATGCAGAGTTATTTTCTTGCGGCGATCGGTGGAAAAAATGACATCACCTGTTGATCGTTATCACACCTGCCGGCGACCGATCACAGCTCCTCCATGTGCCCACCGGGCGCCGAGGGGATCGACCAAATTTATCGGCCGATTGATATGAGTAGCTCACCAGGCGATCACCGCAGGGTATCCTGTCATGCGCCGATGGATGTGCGGTGGGTGTTTTTCAGATTATCGATAGATTTTGACATACGAGACGGTCAACGCAGGGTATCATGCCAGGCACCGATGAATGTGCGGGAGGTGCTTTTCCGATATTCGGCCGATTTGTACATACGAGACGGTCACCTAGCAGTTATCAGTAGGGTACCGTGGGGTCTCCGGTAGGGCGTGATTGGTTGGCCGGTCGATACCGATTATGTTATGGATAAAACTGTAGGCCCACATAAACGAGCACATCTATTTGTCTAATAATTTTTATTAACTATTTTTTTGTCTTTTAATTATTTTTTCAGAATTATTTTTTTGTCTATTAATTTGTCTATTAATTGATTGTCTATTAATTTTTGTCGAACCAATGTGATAATAATTTGTATTAACTGTTATATTGTCTACAATTAAACAGGGTCTCCAAAAGTACTGTGAAACCATCTATTCCAGAAGTGGTATAAACCAAATGTGGATATTAAAAAATTCCAAATCTTTATTGGAATATCTACATGCTCACACACTTCCTAAAGTAACGTCTATCAAGACATTTGATTTTTCCACTTTGTACACAACTATACCTCATTCTGAACTGAAGTCTCAGCCAAAAAGACTCATCAATAATTCATTTTTCTCTAAAAAGGGACAACGTCGATACCACTATATTGTAGATAAATATAATACCGCTCATTTTGTTAAAGGCGACTCTGATGCCCCATACAAATATACTGAAATAGATGTGGTAAATATGGTTAATTTTCTGATTGATAATATTTTTGGAATTTATTGGTCGAATATTTCAACAAACTATTGGTATTCCCATGGGTACAAACTGTGCACCATTATTGGCAGACCTGTTTTTATACTCATATAAATCAGATTTCATCCAACATTTACAACGAGGAGGTTCTAAGAAACTAACATATAATTTTAATTTCACTTTCCGATATATAGACGATGTGTTGTCGCTAAATAATCCCAAGTATATCCTAAGGAACTTGAAATTAAGAATACTAGCCGACGCTAATTTTTCCAACTATCTAGACCTGAGGTTGGAGATTGATAATGATTCTAACCTATCAACCAGATTGTATGACAAACGTGATGATTTCAATTTTTCCATAGTCAATTTACCTTTTCTAAGCAGCAACATTCCTCACCAGCATATGGTGTGTGTATCTCAACTTCTACGCTATTCCAGAGCTAGTTGCAAATATGAGGACTTTGTCTATCGAAGTGCCCAGCTAGTCTCGAAACTGATATATTTTACTAAGACTTATAGCTGCCTTCAAGAAATTCTATGGACGTCATCATGATGTGGTTGATAAATACACCAAATCCATGAACGCCATGCAACTAGATCTATTTTCATGTTAATTTCGGGGAATTCATGACGGGCGCCACTAGTGGGGCAGGAAATGCTCACTCTTTCCGGAACACCTGATTTCACCTCCTAATGGCCATTTGGGGGGGGGGGGGTTCATGAGTTTCCCTGTCATTTTTGTTTTATGTCATTTCGTATGGCTGATATGACTTTCTGCCCCCGGACTATGAGATTGGATAACGGACCCTGTTTTGTTCGCTCGGAATACTTAATACTGGGTGTTGATTCTATGTCTAATCCAGGATATTTAGTCCACAAATCTACAGACAAATCTACACAGTATCCAGAAGATGAAGTTGGCAGGATGGTTTGCTTGGCTGCAGATGCAGTAGTCTATGCCCGTGCTCGTCACATCCAAGGAGAAGGGGCAGAAGGAGGAGGAGAGGGTTGCTAGGGTGCAACGTCGCAGCACGCCGGAGATGTTGGATCCGGCCGTGGCTGATGAGACGCCCTGCTATATGACCATTTTGATATTTTGATGGCAGAGCTGGAGAGGGAGCATCTTGGAGACTTCAAGCATTTCCAATCTATGAGAAAGTTCGAAGAATTTTGTAAATTTTGAATGGACACTCTACGCGCCATCTAATGTGTATCTGGCGGGCAACCACCGACTGCCTTTATATATCGGAGGCAGACTGTCCGGCACCCGTCCGGCAATCGGCCGCCATGGAAGAATCGTCCGGACATCAGTCGGCCACCGGTCGATGAATGCTAGGTGACTGGTTGGTCTCCCGTAGGCATCAAGGTACACATTCTCCCCCCATTCCTACGTATGCCGGCCGGTCAGTGTACGATGTCCGGATAGGGGTCCACCGGTGATCTGCCAATGCCTGGTGCTTTCATGACCACTTGAGAGATATGTAAAAGATACCTGAAAAAAGTTACCGGCGGCCGGAATATCGGTGAGAACCACCGATGTATTCGTATCGGCCGGCGACTGGTGCAAATGTGACCTAGGCATTAGTGGACGAGTAGTATTAGGGCGCAGTGTATGATACTTGGGCCCAAGTTTTAAAAAATCGTTTTTAACAAAGGTGTATGTGTGTAATTGAAGCACATATACACAATCTGCATCATCTATATGTAGATATAATGTATGTAGCATTACACCCACAAAGTGGTGAGGGAAATATATTTTAAGGTCCTTCAACTCCTCGTATTTTGTACACGGGTCGGCCAGTTTTGGGGTTGGGCCTGGCGAGTCTTAGCTGCCCTCCGCAGGTATTGTCCACAGTGGCTCCTGACCATATGTGTGCGTTCTGGCCACAGAGTTCAGAGGTGCATGACACACAAGACCAAAACGATACATCAATCACAGATATTGTCTTGAATATCACAGACGTGAACATACCTCACAATACATGCAAATATTGTTAATTTTTGTCACATTTGTACTTTCCGAGAGTTTCGGAAGTTGATGGTTAATTAATTGTAAGTGGGTATGAAACAACTATGAATTTCGGATGTACTTTGGGGTACCCGGCCGGCTCTGGTCTGGGTATGTCATTCGACTTGTTACCACAGCATTCAGTTTACCTGTGGGTTCGATCTCCGGCCTTGGCAGTACAGGTTAAGGACCGGTATCGATTCACACTGCATCGCTCGAGATTCACGCCGAATCTCATCTCTGCTACAACACGCATAGAACTCTGGGAAATATAGGGAGCTACTTTCAGGGTAAACAAACAGCTCACGTGTGTTGCCGAGTTGTGGCAGACGATTTACAGGGTTACGCAGTGCAGGGAACCGGCAAAATCGGTATGGTTTTCTCGTCATGTTGGCTTTTTTCTTTAGTTTTCCTTCTTCTAGTTTACCTCTCTCGTATTGTATTTGCATTAGTAGTTGATAACATCATGGTCTATATATCGCGGACTAACCTGCGTAAACTGGTAGCGTAAGGATACAATATTAAAAATTTTAATGTTATTGGGCTGGGAACAGTATGGTATCGATTTCCTTATATGGTAAAAATGGCGCATCAAAGTACTATATTATTTGGAAACTCCCAGTTTCTCCTCCAAATGCACAGGTAATACTTTAAAATGTCTTTATTTTGGTTTGTATAGTTGTATTATGGGCATTCTTCTGTGTACATGTGAATTTTCATGTTGATTGGAGCTGTTACTGTGCACATGAATACATATAAACAGACCGGCCCTTTTTGGGAGTTTGCTTTCCGAGGAATTCACCAGGTGTCAGAGCTAACGGTCAAATGCTTGTAGCGTGTGATCTATTCCAACAACATGTGCTGATTTTTTTTATATTTTGTAAGTTATGTATATTGTTTCAACATACTGAAATTTTGTCAAAATTGATCCATTTTGGAAGTGATTTCTCTCATAAAACGTTACAATGGAGTTAAATGGCAATCCTATATGTGTTCGTATACCTATATGATGAGGTGTGTGGTCGCCAAACCGGACAAATGTGTTTGCACGAGGCTCTCTGGTTTCCTTTCACGTTAATGACCACCCTTACGCTAGCACCATACTCACGGGCAATGTCCTGTCCTACTGCAGGCTAAATGTTTCAATGTAAGATTTAACGCCAAAAGTCTCCATATTTCCCAGATTACGACATCAGCAGATCAGATCCATTATCAGCTGATTGAATGATGCTCCATGATTGCCTAATTCGAGTGGTAGAATTGTAGCATGACAAAACTGCACCTTGATGAAAATCACGGTAAACAAACAACTGTCAAATGAATTAACTTGAAATTGAAAGACATAAATCGTTGAAAACTACTCAAGTGGGAAGAAAATGATACATGATGTATATTTCATGCATTCAAAACATGATTGGTTCTGAAATAAACTCACAAATTCTGAACCGCCATCGGTGACTGGAGAGGTGACCGGGTTGATGTAGTTCTTAACCATGTTCATGATGCTGAATTCCAATAACGCCAAGATTAGCGCCAACAAGAGATGTTGTACTTGTTATACTTGTTCATCACTTGTTGACAAATAAAGTTTAGATTTATTTTTGAATAAATCATTTATTGATGTACTCACTTATTTACATATACATACATAGTAATATAAACATGTATACAGAATGTTTTGTGCGCTAATTATTCATATTTATTTATTTCATGCTGATATCAAACACTGAGATATGTCGTTTTAAAAGGTATCATTAATGTACTGTATGGCTCCTTATAATATTAAAAGCCGGAATGCGATGGGGACAAAAGGATGTCATGTCCCATATATGGAATGAAGAGATTACTTTAAGTAGAAAAATGCATTGATATATATGTATATGTGATGTGCGCTATAAGTCGTGAGCATCTGCATTTTGGCAGATGGTAGGCCTATTGACCCACGATGTATGTATTGCTTTATTTCAATAATTATGCAAACAAATAATATGTAACTATGTTCGAGTGCAAAGTGTCCCATTACACTGTTCATGTTGGGTTGAGAAATGATGTCCAGTGACCAGTCATGGCTTCTGCACCAGGATTCTCATCGTTGGTGATGATGAAGCTAATAGGTGTACCCTGATCTGGCTCATAGATACTAGTACATTACACGGAAGAGAACCCCAGTGGAATATGTGCTTTCTCTTTCGTGTGTTATCATGAAGGTTTACCCCATGAATAAATCCATCCATACAGTCTGCATAATTGCTGCATGATTTTTGTGAGTGTCCGTGCAAATATACTACACACGTAGACCTATGTTTTTTCTTTACCTTGCACTGCTGATGTTGGAATGGCACGTACATATCCGGGTTGCTCTCCTCTCACTGGTTGACGATTGTTGGACACTTTGTTTTTTAGCCAATGATATTTTACCTGATATTTTACCCCGACAGTCTTCTCTCTGAGGATCAACTTTCGATACGAACAAACTCTCGGAAAGTACAAATGTGACAAAAATCGAAAAATTAGCAAACAATTGTGTTAAAAAACAATGCCCAAATCAAGCATTCATATCTATAGCAATACCTAAGCACACAATGTCCTCGACACTCAGTGAACGAGTAAAACTCAATCCACGAAACCCCTACAGTTTTTCACTTGAGCAGGTAATACGTGAAACAATGAAGATAAAAGCAATAAACATATGCATGTCTTTGTACCTTCAGTAATTAATACGTGATTATTAAAATTCAGATGCATAGTAGATCGATTCGGGATCGATACTTAAGCCAATTGGGAATGTTTTTTCATGAAAACACCCTTTTCCTTGTTTGTCCAATACTACGATGTTTGCCATGATATCTTCAACTCGATTGAATAACAAGTAATGTATCATCGATAAGAATATGATAAAAATGTATAATGTTATAAATTAATCCAACGTCATCTACAAGAAAACTATTTTCTCTTGTGATGAAGATGCTGACAGGTTCATTTGGGATTGATAAATGTTATCATCACACATTCGATTGAGTTGTTAATGACTTCTAAAGCAGCTGGTGAAATGGTATATCGATCTATTTTCGTCTTTGTAACGTGCCGACTTTTCGTAATCAATACTCACACCAAATCATCAAGAAAACAATATCGACGTATTAGTCACCGAGACATTTGATAGTTAATAGGGCTGCTCCTGATGTTCACTATTCTCAATGATTGAATATCTATAATACTTTATTCATAGCCTAAAATTGAATTATGTATTCCCATAATGTAAATACAGCATAACATATGTTAATCAAAGTTTATGGAGCCCCTAAGATGACACATTTGCCAGTGAAAAATCAAGTGTTCACGTTTCTTTGACATCATTAAATTTTTGACGTTCGAACGCGATCTTTCCACATTCGAACGCTATATTAGTACATTCCCTCGCGATAACTTGTTACCCATGAGTTCTGGGAAGATTTTGCTACGATATCGCGAGGGAACGCAAAAAAAAAATTTTCTCACTCACGGTCGTGTCCCCTTAAGGGCTCCGTAAGAATTCAATATAAATGTCAACCCATTACAACCAGATTTTGATTGTGTTCGAACAGTGTCAGTACACTGGGGGTGTTATTCAGGTGTCATGTAATAACGAGTATCTTGCTACAATTAATGATTGTGAAACAACTGCGGGGTATGCAATATAAAACTCAGTTTCACACGTACTAAGATAGTGAAGATAGCTGAGTAAAGATAATGATGATATCAAAGTTTTTGTTGAGAAAAGACATTGAAATGATGACTGGTTTGTTCATTCAATTAAACTTCCTAGATAATATTATAATTTTTAATTCCCAGGTCTCTGAAAATAAAACGTCACATGGGTTCGACCCAATTGAAATCAACATAAAGTCAAAAATTGATCGGGGCATCAGCAACTACGTTACCGCGTCTGAGGAGATTACCTGTGTCGTGTGAAGAATCGATGTTCATAGAGAAACTCTCTTAGGCTCTTCCAACCACTCTGGGTCTCGAAATATAACCATGTGATAGAGATGTGCATGACCGAGGATATAGCTTCATCGTGGTTCGTTTATTGTTTCGATGTGTGTTAGCGATATCCGTTCGTTGTGAATGCTAGAAGACAGAAAACATGAATGGTCTCTGTATGTAAGTAGTCAATCACAATTGCCAACATGATAAAGTTTATATGTAGCTGAGAAATTTCGGGATATAGAGGTAGTTGCCCACCGAGTGCACTGTAATTACTATCATTCATTGGCTACTATTTTCATTTACTACCTGTTGTAGATCGAGAGTGCAGATTGTGACTACCAACTGATTGGCAGCCTGGGCAATTGACTTTCCGAGGGAAAGAAAAGGATACGGACCATGAGAAGTTATATATTCCAGGGTATTGAATCGTCACGCAGGTTAGGATAAGGTAAGGAGTTTGTAACTATTTGCTGGTCAATTGTTGGGTTACGTAGAATTGGATTAACGTTAATTTGCTATGCTAACTCTCACAGAAAGGTTTTTCTCAAAGTTACACAAGTGCAGTCTTTCTTCATTCAAGCTGGCCATGTTGAAGCCAATCAGAGAGAATATACAGAGACTACATCCTTCGATGTTATACGTATTCAATTTCCTGTGAATCAGGAGTGTCATGGGACATAGTGAATCGTTATCAAATGAAATGAGGATACCACACTAATGTGAATGTGCCTGTTTCGTTTTGAATATAATATGCAATATGTAGCTTTCAGTCCAACTAAGTATGAATAATCACATTATTTTCACTGATATTTTCTATTGAAGATATCAATTCCTCATCTGTCTGATTTGTTGTTGTTGGTTTAGTGTTTTTCTCCCATCAGCATTGCAGAATAAACCTCTTGTCTTCAAAACGTGCAACAGGATTCCCATTGCAGTCCACACTTTTCATATTCTTCTGGAGAGAGGTAAATCCCTAAACTTCCCCGATGTAGTCCGGGACACAATCCCCCTAATTGCTCTGGATGATATTAGGGACAAAGTATGAGGCAAAATAAAACAGCCCAAGTCGGTTTATGGACAGTTATAAATACGTACTTCCAGAAGGGTCACGCAACTTGACGGCCAGTCACTACGACATCCAAGGAGTTGGGGCGTCGAATAAACTGGACCTGAATCTTATTTTTGACTGATTACGTGAATTCCATATGACATGATATGTTGAAAGCAGATCCATAATGTTTTCAAGGTAACCATGGTGCATCAAAAATTCTGCGCTTCGATATGGAAGTACATATTCCATAACAAATGAAAATACGTTGTCAGTTTGAAGTGTCCAGTGTCAAACGAAATGTGTACAAAACGTTTCGTGATGAGATCTTGGTACGTTTCGCAATAAATTGCGTTTCGGATTTGACTGAAACTCAATAGCAACCTACCTCAGGGTCCGACGTATGTGTAGAAAAAAGTTTTTTGGTGATATCTTGGTACGTTTTTGGAATAAAGTGTGCGACGTCGTTTCCCGGAAAAGAAATATTTTTGTGGTGGCCATCTTGTTTTTCGAATTTGGCTGAAATTCAACAGCAGCCTACTTCAGGACCCGATGTATGTGTACAAAAAGTTTCGTGATGATATCTTGGTACATATCCTAATAAAGTGTGTGACGTTGTTTTCCCGAACAAAATAGCAACCTACCACAGGGTCTGATGTATATGTACAAAAAGTTTCGTGATAATATCTTGGTACATATCCCAAGAAAGTGTGTGACGTTTTCGAAAAAAGTATTGTTCTGTTTTGTGGTGGCCATCTTGTTTCTCTGATTTGGCTAAAATTCAATAGCAACCTACCTCAGGGCTCGGTGTATATGTATAAAACGTTTTGTGATAATATCTTCACTGTGGCGATAATGGATGCACTTACTATCGTTAGTGCATCCCGCAATGGCGGACAGTAAGCACGGTCAGTTTGGTTTTTGACCGTATTTTATCAAATGACAGGTCCATTTGTGATGAATGGATACTCTGAAGGTAGCTTTGTGTTTTGGTCAAAGACATGCGTAGTTTTTTCAAGCAGATCACGCTTCATTGTTTAGATATGTTGAGGAATAGAATTAGCGATAAGATTCACCAACGACAAAAGTGAGATTCCCTAACGATATAGGCCTAATATGTGTATATTGTAATAGGTCCATATCATACACCATTGTGAATTCGTTGATTTATGCGACATAAATTAGCGAATATCACATTAAAAATAGTAAATCTGTACTAGAAGATCACCTGTACTCATCAATACATGACAATTGGTACTTTATTTCACGTTAAACATTTAAATAACATAGATTTGAATTAATAAAGAAACGATCGTTAGGGAATTTTCACATGTTCGTTAGGGATTCTTCGATTTTACAGAAACAATCGTTAGGGAATCTTTCGGCTTCTTTTTCAGACGAGTTTTTCATGCTCAAACCAACATAAATCGCCATGTATTTGCAATGAACGGTTGTTTCATGCGCATACGAATCAGCAGATGTATGTGTGTATCGATCACAATCGTAATTATCGGGAAAATGGAGAAAATTCAAACGAACCGCGAGTGGGTTCGCCATTGCGGGATGCAATGACGATCGTTAGTGCATCCAGTCTCACCACATTGATCTTGGTACGTTTCAGAATAAAAGTGTGTGAAGTCGTTCTGGACGGTGTACGGCTCACGGCGGGAAGCTGCACAAAAACTATATGTCCCCCAGAGTCAATGCACTACATGAAATTTGATAGAGGAAAAAATGGAGAATGAATAGGAAAACGGATGACAAAGAAACTTTATGGAATACATTGCTACCAGAAAATGCACACGACATACGTTGTACACTGCATACAGTTTGAAACCCTATGGAATTATATAACTATGCAATAATATCAATGAAATGGAAAGCTGATTGAAATGCTGGTGTTAATATTTATCAGAAACAAAATAAAATAACAACAAATCACATATGCATGGTTCATTCCGAACGCAAAGAGTCAATCATTGTTTCCCTCAATAGAGTAAATAGACTCAAAATGTCCAGAGAAACAATGAAAGTGCACAGAATTATACGAAAGGAAGATTAATTCAAAGTACACATTTCGATAATTATCAATTCTTGTTTAGGCGATTGTGATTAGAAATCGGTGGTTCATACTCGCAGATATACCTCGATGCATTTCGTGACTATATCACTTAAACATGCGCCAAATATGTTGCGAATTGATGACATATTGACTTGTGGGATTCTGTCATTCATTCAATCATTTGGAGTCGTGTTCGGTTGTATTAAATACTGGTGTTCGAGTGTGCAGTTACATAGAACCATTGACTGATTACAATGGCATTTTGGTCGCTGACGCCAATGTCACTACCTCTTTGCATTATAACGTGACCATTATTAACAAATGACTCCAATATTGTGATGCCTGTCAACGTGAGCTTATGGAAGTAAACATAAAAAACAATTTCAATTGCCCAACAATTTTAGGTTACCGGACCTATGGTCCGATAACCTATTGGCATGGCGTTGCGTCCGTCGTCCGTCGTCGTCGTCCTCGTCCACATTTTTATATTTTTTGTTTACGGGCGAATTTTTCTGAAATTTTGCACAAAAATACTTAAAAATAATTCAAGAAGGAGGTATTTTTTAGTTTTTAGGTTACCGGACCTATGGTCCGATAACCTATTGGCATGGCGTTGCGTCCGTCGTCCGTCGTCCGTCGTCCGTCGTCGTCCGTCGTCGTCGTCGTCCACATTTTTATCTTTTTTGTTTACAGGCGAATTTTTCTGAAATTTTGCACAAAAATACTTAAAAATAATTCAAGAAGGAGGTATTTTTTAGTTTTTTGATTTTCGCATTTTTTTCAAAATGGCGGCCATTTTCGACGAAAAATGCCTGATTTTGGACTTTGGCGGCCATTTTCTCAAAATCTGTTCAGTAACTTTTTTTCTTTTTGATAAATAACACTCCTCATATGTACTCCTATGATGTCTATAAATTTCGTTGCGCTTGAATCGCTCGAAGTGGGCCATTTTGGCCCAAACTCGGCCCAAATGGGACTTTTCCATGTTAAATTCTCCTATGCTTTATAATGGGACACATTATGCCTAATATCTCACTTGATATTGAGATTAGAGACTAGGAATCAATTGTGGACCTATAGGAAATGATATATGCTGAATATTCTCGTGACCTTGAATTTGACCTCTGACCTCACGTTCAAGGTCAGAGCACAAAATGGCTTATATCTCGCTTATTATCGACTCTACAGCTTAGGAATCAATGGTGGACATATAGGAAATGATATATTCTGAATATTCTCGTGACCTTGAATTTGACCTCTGACCTCAGTTTCAAGGTCAGAGCACAAAATGGCTTATATCTCGCTTATTATCGACTCTACAGCTTGGGAATCAATTGTGGACATATAGGAAATGATATATGCTGAATATTCTGATGACCTTGAATTTGACCTTTGACCTCATTTTCAAGGTCACAGGACAAAATGGCTTATATCTCGCTTATTATCGACTTTACAGCTTAGCAATCAATTATGAACATATAGGAAATGATATATGCAGATTATTGTCATGACCTTGAATTTGACCTTTGACCTCATTTTCAAGGTCACAGGACAAAATGGCTAATATCTCACTTATTATCGATTTTACAGCTTAGGAATCAATTGTGGACATATAGGAAATGATATATGCTGAATATTCTCGTGACCTTGAATTTGACCTCTGACCTCATTTCCAAGGTCCAAGGACAAACTGGCTCATATCTTGCTCCTCTATTGACTGTATGGCTTGGGAATCAATTGTGGACATGATATACATGATATAGAAAATGATATACACTGAATATTTTGATGACCTTGAATTTGACCTTTACCCCTTCATTTTCAAGGCTACAGCATAAAATTGCTAATATCTCTCTGATTATTGAACTTACAGCTTAGCAATCAACTGTGGACATGATATATGCTTAATGTTATATATGCTGAATATTCTCTTGACCTTGAATTCAACCAGTGACCTAGCTAACACCTAAAATATTAAACATTGTCCGGTAACCTATCTTTGGCCCTTGGCCTAATTTTTGATTTTCACATTTTTTTCAAAATGGCGGCCGTTTTCGACGAAAAATGCCTGATTTTGGACTTTGGCGGCCATTTTCTCAAAATCTGTTCAGTAACTTTTTTTCTTTTTGATACATAACACTCCTCATATGTACTCCTATGATGTCTATAAATTTCGTTGTGCTTGAATCGCTCGAAGTGGGCCATTTTGGCCCAAACCCGGCCCAAATGGGACTTTCCCATGTTAAATTCTCCTATGCTTTATAATGGGACACATTATGCCTAATATCTCACTTGATATTGAGATTAGAGACTAGGAATCAATTGTGGACATATAGGAAATGATATATGCTGAATATTCTCGTGACCTTGAATTTGACCTCTGACCTCAGTTTCAAGGTCAGAGCACAAAATGGCTTATATCTCGCTTATTATCGACTCTACAGCTTAGGAATCAATTGTGGACATATAGGAAATAATATAAGCTGAATATTCTGGTGACCTTGAATTTGACCTCTGACCTCAGTTTCAAGGTCAGAGCACAAAATGGCTTATATCTCGCTTATTATCGACTCTACAGCTTAGGAATCAATTGTGGACATATAGGAAATGATATATGCTGAATATTCTGATGACTTTGAATTTGACCTTCGACCTCAGTTTCAAGGTCACAGGACAAAATGGCTAATATCTCGCTTGTTATCGACTTTACAGCTTAGCAATCAATTATGAACATATAGGAAATGATATATGCAGATTATTGTCATGACCTTGAATTTGACCTTTGACCTCATTTTCAAGGTCACAGGACAAAATGGGTAATAGCTCACTTATTATCGATTTTACAGCTTTAGAATCAATTGTGGACATATAGGAGATGATATATGCTGAATATTCTCGGGACCTTGAATTTGACCTCAGACCTCATTTTCAAGGTCACAGGACAAACTGGCTCCTATCTTGCTCCTCTATTGACTGTATGGCTTGGGAATCAATTGTGGACATGATATAGAAAATGATATACATTGAATATTTTGATGACCTTGAATTCGACCTTTGCCCTTCATTCTCAAGGCCACAGCACAAAATTGCTAATATCTCTCTGATTATTGAATTTACAGCTTAGCAATCAACTGTGGACATGATATATGCTTAATGTTATATATGCTGAATATTCTCTTGACCTTGAATTCAACCAGTGACCTGGCTAACATCTAAAATATTAAATATTGTCCGGTAACCTATCTTCGGCCCTTGGCCTAATTTTTATTATTTTATGGTTTGCATCCAGACAATCTCTATGTAAAAAGCTATGCGATAAACATAAAGTATTCAGTCAGTGATAGCGATAGAAACATTCACGTTATCATATCTATAATTTGCATCCAGTCATAGCATATTACGATAAAATTTCATTGATGTAACTACATATCTATATGTTGCTGATGAGAATAAAAATGCTACCTTCTTCGTCACATAGAATTTCACTGTCCGCTGACATTGTCAGAAAGAGCACCAACTAATACGGATAATCCTGTATTCACAATTTATTTGGTCATGTAAAATCGAAGCACATTCGAAAGTCACCTGCATTGTTCCAAACACACCAGCCATCCAAAATCAATAGGAAAAGTCCATCCGATTTTATTTTGCTTGGCTGGAGATAGAACGTGGATAAGAGGGTTCAATTAGGACACAGATTAGGAAAAGTGCAACTTCTCCTTCAGGATCAATATCTTGTTTCGGTTATATGTATTTCAGCCAATACGTTTGCTGGATACATAAATTCTGGGAAACTCATGACGTCAAACTAAGCCATCACCGTAATGTGATATTCCACTGATCCAAATGCTCTCTCTCACATGGTGCAAAATAATATATTTGACAATATTACCGTAAAAAACGACAAAAATCGGTGAAATTCACAATAATAAGAAGCTACAAAGAATCCCATTATTTGGCCTGCAATACAGACCCTCCTCCCTCCTGGTCACGGTAGGAGATAAGTGTTTACAAATTGAGCCTGCTCCATGGAGGGCGCTGGAATGCAGCCAGACATAGGACTCCACTCAAACTGTCATTGTTCATGTTACACTATTGTGGTAATGGGGAGGGAGACAGCAGGGAGGCAGCAGTCAAAACGTGTGACAAACTATTGGAGCCATTGGCAGTCGATTGGCACGGCTGATTGTTATGTTGTACTAACGTTTCCAATACAGTTTGAGCAAACAAATCTCAGCTGTATTTGAATAGTAATAGACACAATTATGTACACATTTTTAAACCGCATTTGGATAAATAATCATCTGGAATAATACACAAAAAGGCTGGCAATTTCATGGAAATGGCAACACTTTTAGGTACTAAGTTCCTGCTATTAGCAACTTTGCACTGGCATCACGCCGCTGGGACGTTTTCCAGCACAGTTCACGACTTGACGGAGGGAGTGACAACCACTGGAGACCCGTTCAAGACGATGACGGCTAAGACGCATATAACGTGTGGGATAGAGTGTGCAAAGATGCGCTATTGTTTGGCAGTGGCTGTAGTTCCGACGGCAGGGAACGTGGGTGCAGTAACTTGCAAGTTCCATAATGCAAGTAACGCACAAGACACGGTGCCAATGGCGTCATCGTCCATGTATAGCATTGGTAAGTATAATACACCCCAATAATACATTACGATACTGTAAACGATACAATATAATCTATGTGATGTATTTTCAGTTCAAACAAAGATGTGGTAACTGAAAAGTGCCACGTCTGAGCCAACATGCATTAAAATTACATTACAGTACTGGCATGAAATTTTGTATTTTCATAAAATAGGTCTCCAGTAAAATGCATATATGAAAAATATACCTCATACCAACTTTTACAATCAGACGGATATTTATCAGTTATATAGTGCATGATTCCATTGTCTCGAGCAGGTATCTATTTGTAATAAATACCTCCCACAGAGGTATCTATTTCCAATAAATACCTGTCCCAGGTATTGAATGAAAATAAATCAATACTGGTGGACACAATAAACACACCGGGATTGTATTTTTTATTGCCGAGCATATACATGTATCAGACTTGTATTACTCGATGTACATAAACAAATAATCGCTACGGTGTGTGATTTTAATCCATGGGTCACAACAGTTGTTAATTTTTTTACATTTGGTTCATGAAATCATCCGCCTTCTGCAGAAATCCAGTGAAAACGTATATATCCACAATATCCTTGGAATTCCGGAGGTTTTGATAATAATCCTGCGATATTCCACATCCGCAAATGTACAGGAATCCCAGGGAAGCCTCCAGAGATCACGCATAAAGTAATTTTCCTGCAAACATGAATGAAAAATACAAGCATGAATGTTTGATTTTTCCTCTTCAAATCTAGTTCATAGCTATTCAGCATATGTATTATGGGAACAATTTGAACAGAACTTTCACTCCGCCATATAAATTAAATGCACGAATAGCATACAAACATTTTTTTTTACTTACCAGTCGTACGTTGAAGTCAGGGAAGTCATGGATTAAACTTTATAATCGCCGTAGTGGTTTTACGAGGAATTCTGTAAATACATGTGTACAAATCGTTTTTAATTTTCTTATAAGGATTGAAAGAACGCAGGATAAAGATATTTGTTCGGGCATAAATTATGATTCAATTCTTTGTACACGGGTACAGCCCGTTGGATAATGCAGAAGGAGAAAATGCTACTTTTGTTTTGAATTCAAAGAAATAAGTGATATACTCACCGGTTTACAAATCTGGTATGTTGTTCATGTACTGCATCTGGTTAGACAAAAATTTTGAGTCATTCCCAGGAATAAGATTTTGCTACTGTATCCAACAAACAAGCGCGTCAGAACACGCGTTTATATCCGCATGCATCGTATCCAAGTGTTACATTTTTCATCACGAAAAGTTGATGTCACGTAGCTTGCTGTTTCAAAGTGAGCGCGCCTTTTGCCGCGTTTGTTTTTATAGGGTTCCATTTGAGCAATACTCACAAACGCGTTACTAGGGGGAGAAAACAGCTCAAAGGCACAGTGCGAGTCCACCAGAAACACACTCAATTGGAACCATGCATACTGTAGCCATAACAACAGAATGCGGGCTAGGGATGAAGGTACAAATCTATGAGCCGAGTTATGTGGTGAAGCAGTTTCTGTAGTGAATAATAGATCCAATAAAGCTTTCCTGACGGATACACTTGATTGGGCAAGGACTGTGCGTTGCATTTGCAGTTTTGTTCTTTTGATATATAGTGAATTACGTAAAGTGTATGTGGGGGGTGGGGAGGGGGGAGGAGGGTAGTGGCTTGTACCAGAAATGTGTGCGGGTGTGTGTGGGGGGGGGGGGGGGGGGAAGGGGGGGTGCATGCACTATGTCGGATAATGCCTACGGCTTCGTATTTCTCACGAATAGAAACCTCGGCCTTCGGCCTCGGTCTCTATTCGTGAGAAATACTCAGCCTAGGGCATTATCCTATACATATCCGCGCAGTGTAGTGGACTTCACGAAAAATTCTCACGGGGATGCCTTCCTGGAATTTCTGTTGTCATCGAGTTGTTGTGTACTCAATGGACGTATCGGAGAAAACGACGATTTCACGTGCATACGACCAACCATAGGCCATTCAGTTGTGGACTACTGTGTTGTCCCACACGAGAGCTTACAGCAGTTCACGGATTTTACGGTGACGAGAACCAGGGACTTATTCGGAAAAGCAGGCCTTGTTGGTCGTATTGATCCACGAAGGTGTCTCTCAGACCACTCAGTGTTTAGTTGGCACACCGCTGTCATCAGTAGTCAACAACAAAACCCTGGCAGCAACAAAGGAGGTAACGCACCACAAGTGAAATACGATCTTCATTTAATCCCTGGTGACTTTCTTAGTGATGAAAGAACTATCCAAGCTATTCGCATGAAAATCAGTGAACTCGAAGACAACACAGCATCACAAGAGACGGTTAACAAAAACTATGAACAGTTCACAGAGACAATACAAACTGAGATGGCAGCGAAAGTTCCTAGTCATAGGATATACCCGGGTGTCGAGGCTAAAGTCGCTCGACATCGTCAAAAAACATGGTGGACAAACACATTGAATAAGCTGTGGAAAAAATCAAACAGTGCGAACAGCAATGGATAGTGGCAACACCTCAGCAAAATCTGGATCACGGGAAAAACTAAGGAGGTCACAAAAAGCCTTCGACAGAGAGGTCCAAAAACAAAAAAGTGCTTTCTGGAGGGCTGAACAGGAGCGCATGTTGCACCTCCCGAACAGTGACCCTAAGCTGTTCTGGATACTCATAGGGAAGCTCGGAATAGAAAATGAGCGCAGACGGAATATTCCCTCGGAGGTTGTAACAGCTGATGGGACCGTGTCCAGTGATGTTGACACCGTCATTATGGTTGGCCAAACCGGTCATAAGTAAATTTTGTTGCGCGCAAATAACCTGCATTTATATCGCGCAGTAAATTAACCAATCATGGACGGTGCTTTATGGCGCGATCAAAGTGTATTTATATCCCGCAGTAATTCAACCATTCATATCCCGTCTTTTCATGCGCGACACATTTAGAGATACTTATTGCGCGCATTAAATCAGCAATTGTATCGCACAGTAAAACAGCCAATCACGTAAGGTGTTTTATGTCACGGTACAATTCGATTTAGATCGCGGAATAAATCATCCAATGACAACCTGTGATTTCATGCCCGCAATAAATATCATTTGAAATGCATCGCGCATTGAAAGACAGGTTATGAATGGATGACATATAGCGCGACATAAATATATTTTTATCGCGATATAAAACGCCTCACGTGATTGGTTGATTTACTGCGCGACATAATTCCTTATTTATCGCGCGCAACAAAGTTTACTTCTGACCAGTTTGGCCAACCATACGTCATGGGCTGTTGGAGAGGACACTTTCATGACCTACTGAACTGCGCACCTATAAACAATGGTATTGATTCGACCCCACTGACCGATATCTGCACTGCTCAAGTGAGTGATATGCTAAACAGGCCTATATCCCGGAATGAGGTCGTCCACGCTATGAGGAAAGCCAAGCGTGGCAAAGCAGTGGGATCTGTCTACGTGGAGAGGCAGTGGTGGATTATCTCTGTGAGTTGTTCAATCAACGTTTCGGCCCAAGTATCATATCCTGCGCCTTGCTCTATATTCAATAAGGATTATAAAGGTGCGAGACGGATTAAATGGTATGTTTTCAGTGAACGAGTAGTTTTAAGGAGCAGTGTATGGTACTTGGGCCAATGTGGCTTGGGCGGAGTTGTGCCTACTGTTTGGATCAAAGGCATCATAAACCCAATAATCAAATCTAGCACGAGTGATAAAAGATCGCCCATTAACTACCGTGGGATTACAGTGTCATCGTGTATTTACAAGTTGTACTGCTCAGTGTTGCGGTCACGGATCGTTGACTGGTGTGACTTCAACGGCTTGATTGTTGACGAGCAAAACGGATTTAGGTCAAACAGGACTTGCATGGATCACATCTCTTCACTAACAACACTGATGGCCACACGGGCCCAAGTACCGTACACTGCTCCTTAATACTACTCGTCCACTGAAACCATACCATTTAATCCGTCTCGCACCTTTTTAATCCCTATTGAATATAGAGGAACCGTTGTGAATGAGCTTCGTCACATCATGCATCTTTTTATGGTGTCCCACTGGAGAGAGTTCCTTGATAGGCCCAGTGCAGTCCGGGGTCTCGGGCTTAACAAACTTCGAACGTACCGGCAAATGAAATGGGAATATGAGACCGAACACTGCGTTAAATGCATCATGCCTTGGTACCACCGATGTGCCTTAGCTATGTTCCGTTGTGGAAGTGCTCCTCTCCGTCTAGAGACGGGACGGTATGAAAATGCACGTTGACCTACGGACTTGTCCGGTGTGTGGGGACGCTGTTGAAGACGAGGAACACGTTATTATGAACTGTCCTCTTTACAGTGACACTAGATCCGAGCTTTTAGCCAAATGTGAATCAGTTGAGCCTATCTTTGTGATAATGAAAGACTGTGATAAAACAAGGTTTATACTAAGCAACAAAAACGTGGCTAGAACGACTGCAAGATTACTATTCAAAATGATGCAACAAAGACGATTGTTCCTGTATGGATAACAACCAACTCAAATGAACATTCAGAACTCATAAGGTCTCTCATAACTCCAATGGAGTGGCCAGTTACCTGCAACACTATATGGTTTTATATCTATTACACTTTTACTGGGTGAGACGAAAATAAACAAATATCTATCTATAGACTAAAAAGCCCTGAGCAATACCTCCAGGAAATTTACTGAAACTGCAATGGTACATCAGATTCTATGGCTTCAACTTTTATATGTACACATCTGCATTAAAAGATTAATAATTGAGATTAGTAACTGAGATTTGGTACTTTTTACCATAGCTGAAGCACATCAAAAGTATTTTGTAATATGGTAACTTGTTTTTAAACTCTTTCTTTTCCGAGATTGCACCAAGTTCACGGAGTACCAGAATGGCTGTATTTCCACGTCACACTACTTTGATACCTTTGCGGCCACTCTGGATGAATGCAAGCGCCACTGCATCGACGCCACAAGCGAGTACTGCAAGTCCCTGGATTTCGCATCCCAGCACAACGTGTGCATTCTCATGCGCAGTCGCGGTTCTGAGGTGCCTGCCGGAGATTTCTTCCCGCACAACTGCACTCGCGGTTCGTTCAGTCACTACTCACGTCCAGCTGCTTGCGATCCAGGTAAAGTTCAGTAAAGAAAAAAGGTCTATGAACTGGTGTTAACTATTAACTTTTGTAAGCTCCACCAAGTCGTCAAACATTTAGTCTCATGTTCTCAACTCTACTATCAATTGATTTTAAATGTGCGAGTCGTGGTATTTCGCACTAGGTTACTGATGTTTACTTTTTGTCTTCGTTTGGATTCAGTTGTTTTGCATTGTACCCCTAGTACATTTCGGGCATGCCTTCTATGTACATTTCCTCTACATTTCGGTCTTCTTTGAGAATTCTGGTAAAGTGACATTGCACTTCTTTTGTAACTTCATGAGTTTCATTTAATTCCAATGAACTTAAATATTCGTCATGCAAATAGATGTTTTATTTATTGAAACTCATTGTTTTTTTTCAACAGATATTTAGAAGCGCGTGCAGTGTCAAATTTGGAACTGCTACAGAGCGTGATGAAGTGGCGCCAGCATGATGGACAATGTTAATTACATTGTGGATGCACCATACAACTGCAGCAGTCTTTACACAATGACCGATAGAAATTGATCACTCCATTTGTTATCAATATTCCACACAGTTTTATGACACAAATACGGCACAAAGTTGTCACAAGTTTTTGTGATTCTGTTTTACTTTCGGGCAATTGTATTATCAAGGTGTCGTTGCTGGATTGTTGTCGATTCTAGGTGTTGCTTTGTGGACGACTCGAGCATTGTGATTATTCTAGTTCCAGAATTCTTAATCCAAAAAAAACCCCAAATGTTCCGACTGCTACACAAATTGTGACAAGCAATATTGCGGTTAGACCTACATACATTAAGGAAGAATGGCAAAGTAGGCAGATATGAGGTGTGTAATCTGATATGAGAGACCAAGTAAGTTTGGATGGCAGTGAGAAAGTACCAGTCGAAATACGAAAAAGATTCTTGCTTTGGTGGCTGGACTATTATTCCAAATGTGGGGATCTATAATATTTTGCAACTGAGCCAAGGGGTTGATATTTTGCAGAGATATTCAAACAATAAATGCTCATAAATATTACATGATATTCATAATATTCACCCTTTATATTTCCCGTTTTGGTGTCTTCTATTTATTAGCCGTTTTGGTATCTTCTATCAAGCACCACATGATTGCTCTTCCGTCAACCGTACTTCCCCTCTGCAAGATTTTTTTTTTCTTTCTACGGTAAATGTTTTTGAGCATTCAAGTCTTGCTAAATACAAGTTCCTATTATTATGTAAATGAATGTGTGTTCAATATTGAATATTTTTTATCACAGCAACTGATTGAAACCGATAAATGAGACCAACCATGAATATATCTTGGGGAGGATCCAGAAAACCTGTTATAGTAGTTTATCATTCTGGAATAATAATAATAACTTTCAACTGACAGTAGGAATTTGGATCTTGCTTGCGAATTTACTGGTAAACCAAATAGTTTAAATTGATCATGGAGTATAAATGTTAGCTGACATCCTGATATCAAATATAATTTTGATTTATGTGGGTAATTCAGGAACACTCGTAACACATCGGTTAACACTCT
The DNA here is from genome assembly GCA_949152475.1 of Terebella lapidaria. Lineage (NCBI taxonomy): Eukaryota > Metazoa > Annelida > Polychaeta > Terebellida > Terebellidae > Terebella > Terebella lapidaria. The sequence goes on along the minus strand of OX424564.1, from coordinate 31,681,436 downwards.
CATTTCAACCATTTATCATATTAATGGTAACAAGGTAATTGTCATCCATGTCACATGAATCATACAAGTATCATAATTACAATATAACATATACCTTCATAAAATAATAATGACGCAAAGTTGCATAAAACGATATATGGTAGTATAGTTATGTACTATGTTACTCTATAGTGATATTATGACACCTGTCATCGAATGATTTGGGGTGTCAATGACGTGGGGTGTCAAAAAATACATTGTAAAAGCTTCCTTAGATTTCTTCAGTGATGTATTATTTGTTTTCAGCTTATGAATTATGTAAATAAATAAAAGTAGTGACAATCAAGGTATTTATGCTATTACATGCTATCTTTTGATGTTATAGTTTTCAAGAGTACAAAACAAGTTTAAAATATCTTGCATGAATTTGACACAGTTTGTTGCTAAATCTATTCATACCGAAAAGCAGTAAAATTTTAAGTACGAATTCTACTCCGATAGAAGTCGTAAGATACTACTCCGATTTTTGTCTGAAGAAAATGTAATGTTCAATGCAGCCATCGATTTTGCAGATAGCATAGTTTTCTGCACAGTGACATGCACACTTTGCAGATATACATTGCTGATCTATCACCATTCAAAAACAAAGAGTGATCAATTGTCTGAAAGAAACAAGTGTATCAATTGGAGCGAAATCAACTGTCTGAAAAAAGTGTATCAATTGAAGCGAAATCAACTGTCTGAAAAAAGTGTATCAATTGGAGCGAAATCAACTGTCTGAAAAAAGTGTATCAATTGAAGCGAAATCAACTGTCTGAAAAAAGTGTATCAATTGAAGCGAAATCAACTGTCTGAAAAAAGTGTATCAATTGAAGCGAAATCAACTGTCTGAAAAAAGTGTATCAATTGAAGCGAAATCAACTGTCCAAAAATAATTTTATCAATTGAAGCGAATTCAACCAAGACATCTGACAACAAATAACATGCATCAGTATACCACCAACGTGAATGTATTTGCCTTCGCTCCCATGGGCATTATCGCGTACGCTGAACATCATCCATAAATGAAAAGGAAGTGTTCCCGCCTGTGAGAGTTAATGTTATAATTCTAAGGCCATTTCCCTGAATTCGCAACTTTATCCATCTTCATTTGCATATTTGATGTTCACAGAAGAATCAATATTATGAATATCATATTAAGTCCTTGGCACAAGAATAACCAATAACCATCAGCGTTTCCTTTTGTAGGTGGATAATACCGTGTTATTTGATTGTATAATCATTTGTGTACTCTCCAATTTAGTGATGGAAATGCATCGTATTTTCGTGAATAGAGCAGTCATGCCTTGGCAAGGATATGCCAATATGCTTCTCTCATTGAATTTTGGCGTTATAAAAAATACACTGAAGATCGAATAGCAAAAGAGTGTACGTGTAGAATATATGAACTTTCCATAGAAAAATAAATGTACATTTTGGATAACCAAAACTACAATGGGAATGAACAACAGTTTCAAAACCAATAATGGTCTCGGATTTTGGACAAAACCATTAGAGCATAGTCATGGACGGTACTGGATATTGGACAGCTATTATTTGCATTGAAGCATTTGTGTTTTGCGTGGTGATATAAGGAATTGGATAATGCGGAATGGTAGTGTTCATTAATGGTCATCAGGACTTTGGACGTTTGGGAACTTTATCATTATATCAACCGATCACAGCCAATGTGTTTCGGGGTCCAATATTTCACAAAATTCTCACAATATCACATGATGTTTCTGATAGAGTTTCTGTCAAACCACAGTGTTAAAAAAAAACTTATCGGGGATATTTTCGTCAATTCGTGAGATTTAATTCATTGATGTAGTATAAACCGTAGAATAATTATAGAGAATAATCATATATGCTCGTCAATGTGCAGGTTATATTAACAAATAATCACTACTGTGTTATATACCAAACAAATTTGGTGAATAACTTGATGGAGTTCGAGTGTAATCTATTAAGATTCCACACGAAAGATAGTCATAATGAAACCATGAAATGTATTTGGCCAGTAAGCGAGAGAACTGCAAAAAGTCATGAAATTTGTATCATCTACATTTACCATAATTCCGTGGTTTTATATAATTGTAGACGTTGAGGAATGTCTTGAATAGCCCACATGGTCAAAATATCATCAAGCAATACTATTGCTTTCATATTTACAAATCAAATGGTTGCTGGGTGATCGAAGTTTACCAAGCATGTGATATGAATGGGAAAAGTCAATGTGATTCGTCAGTTTGGCTGGAGATATGATGTGGACAAGAGGGTTCAAGAGGCACATAATATTGATTTGAGAAACGTGCAGTTTCTCCTATTTGGATCAATGTGTTGTCTTGCTTCTCAGTCAATGATTTGCTGGAGACTTTAGTTTCCTCCTGAACAAATAATGACAATAATTGAGCCATCACCGTCATTAGAGAGCTGATATTTGATAACTTCAATTACCAGCATCACAGGTATTTTGATATTCTGCCAACTCCATTAGGCCAAAAAAAGTACTATGTAATGGTTCTAGTTAGGCGCGCGCGTCACTTTAAACCATGCGTATCACTCTCGTACATTACTTTCTGAGAGCGGATTTCTTTCCGTATGCCGAGTTTGGTGAGATAATGATCGAATAAAATGGTCCTGATTGTCTTTGACATTCCACAATTTGGTATATGGTTGATCAAATTGGCCAAATTCGACCGGGTTAGTTATCAGCAGGCAATTTTAGGGAAAAATGGTTGGCCGAGTGGGCAATATTTGGCCGGTTTACTCATTCGCCAACAGTCAAATTTAGGGAATAAAAAAGAAAAAAAATCGCGTCGTCGCATCACTTTTCCGGGGACCCTAAAAACCAGAACACTAATACTATTTTCTCTAACCTTACTCCCTCCAATATATATTGAGAAATAAAACTGAACAAACAACATTTAACCAAGGTGAGTCCTGCCCATGGTGGACGGTGGAATGAAGCCAGACACAGAACTCCACTCAAAGTGTCATTGTTTCCGTCGTGTGATTGCGGCACTGGGGTGGGATACAGCAGGGAGACAGCAATCAGATCGTATCACAAGCGATTTGGGTCATTGCCAATCGATTGGCACAGTGGATTGGTTGTCCACCAGAGCTGCCATTAGATTGAATAAAACGTTAATGAAATATGGATATATTATCACCGGATTATTTGTACTAGATTTTGACCGATTCTTGAAAGAAAATCACAATTTGGATAAATAATCGTCTGGAATCGTACACAATAAACTGGTAACTCCATCGGAATGAAGATTCCTTCAGTGACCACACTTTTACTACTTCTAAGAACTCTGCACTGCCAACAAGCTGCTGGAATATTCTCCAGTGCAGTATATGATTTGACAGAGGGAGTAACAACCATTGAATACCTATTCAAGACAATGACTGTTATCTTAGCACGTGTGCGATAGAGTGTGCCAAGATACGTTATTGTTTGGCAGCGGTTGTAGTTCCAAAGCAGAAAATATCCGTGCAGTGATCTGCAATTTCCATAATGCGAGTAATGCACAGGACACGGTACCATTGGCGTCTTCTGCCATTTATAGCATGGGTAGGTAACATACGACCCTACGTATACTATACTAGATATGTATCTAATACACATTACAAGAGCTTTCTTATCAATACCTGATTGAATAACTCTGCAATGCAGTTGTAAATATTGATTCGTAATGGTATGGAACGCATCATCAACTCTCAACCATCTAATGGGAAGAAGTCCTGAACCTAGATTGCTCCTTAACCCAACTTTCAATGTTTTCTATTTTACTGCGGTACCAAATGATTTAGTGAGTAGTATTTGTTATATCACGCCATTTAGTGCTGTGAACGAAATGCAAATATGCGCTTCAATAAGGTGAATCAGATCATAACAAGTTTCAAATTCCATGCTTATTGTTGTTTCCTCCAGATTGCAATAAGTATATTCATCCCCGCACAACTGCACATGACATTTCAGCCACTACTATCGCCCAATCGCTTGTGATCCAGGTAAGCCTAGTCCATACTTCTTCAGGTATATCGATGTTAACAGTATCATATTTGAATTTTTTTTTGTATACGAATCTTTGAATTTTACATGAGTCTTTCGATGATTCATTTGGTTTTGTTTGTTTTGCATTGTACCATCACAGATTTATTGCATGCCTTTTTGCTTTCCATCTATATTCTGCTTTGTTTTGTACTTCCGTTAATCTGTCATTGTTTTGCCTTTTAACCGCCTCTGTGGCCGAGTGGATTGGACTGGTGGCTCTTGAAGCAACGAAGCTCAGAGGCGGTAGGTGACGCGGGTTCGATCCCCGTCACCGGCACAGAGTAGGTGGAGTTTTCATCCTGGCACTGCAAAGGTTTCTCCATTCGAATGTGCTTTCCAAATTCAAAATTGTCACTCGACGGGTGATGGGGAAGACAGGCAGAATTGCCTATCATCATGGACCGTCGTTAAATAAATCTGATTATTATTATTATTATTATTATTATCAAATGGTTTCACTTCATTGGTTTTGCTTTACTTCCAACAAACTCTGTCATGCAAGTACATTGCTTTGTTTACTGAAATGGATTGTTATTTTCAACAGATATATAGACAGATGACAGATGAAATGTAACCGAGTGGCGACAAACGTCAGAAGTGAAGCCTATCAACTACATTATGGATGTACACGTGTGCGATAGAGTGTGCCAAGATACGTTATTGTTTGGCAGCGGTTGTAGTTCCAAAGCAGAAAATATCCGTGCAGTGATCTGCAATTTCCATAATGCGAGTAATGCACAGGACACGGTACCATTGGCGTCTTCTGCCATTTATAGCATGGGTAGGTAACATACGACCCTACGTATACTATACTAGATATGTATCTAATACACATTACAAGAGCTTTCTTATCAATACCTGATTGAATAACTCTGCAATGCAGTTGTAAATATTGATTCGTAATGGTATGGAACGCATCATCAACTCTCAACCATCTAATGGGAAGAAGTCCTGAACCTAGATTGCTCCTTAACCCAACTTTCAATGTTTTCTATTTTACTGCGGTACCAAATGATTTAGTGAGTAGTATTTGTTATATCACGCCATTTAGTGCTGTGAACGAAATGCAAATATGCGCTTCAATAAGGTGAATCAGATCATAATAAGTTTCAAATTCCATGCTTATTGTTGTTTCCTCCAGATTGCAATAAGTATATTCATCCCCGCACAACTGCACATGACATTTCAGCCACTACTATCGCCCAATCGCTTGTGATCCAGGTAAGCCTAGTCCATACTTCTTCAGGTATATCGATGTTAACAGTATCATATTTGAATTTTTTTTTGTATACGAATCTTTGAATTTTACATGAGTCTTTCAATGATTCATTTGGTTTTGTTTGTTTTGCATTGTACCATCACAGATTTATTGCATGCCTTTTTGCTTTCCATCTATATTCTGCTTTGTTTTGTACTTCCGTTAATCTGTCATTGTTTTGCCTTCAAATGGTTTCACTTCATTGGTTTTGCTTTACTTCGAACCAACTCTGTCATGCAAGTACATTGCTTTGTTTACTGAAATGGATTGTTATTTTCAACAGATATATAGACAGATGACAGATGAAATGTAACCGAGTGGCGACAAACGTCAGAAGTGAAGCCTATCAACTACATTATGGATGTACTATTTAAACTGCGAACTGAACACACAAAAATTGAGCGATATTGATCACTATCCATTTCCAACTTTTGTTTTCGAAAATTTCATTCATTTTCATACACATACGTTTTTGTATTCTATTCGTTATGTCATGTCATAGTATTTGTCGAATTGAAATGATATTGTGAAAACTAGTCTAATTTCATTCAGCAATATCATATCGAACAATTTCATTGGTATTGTCGTTATTTGCTTATATTATTTACCCGATTTATATGTTTTATCATATGAATGTCAGTGGCAATATGTAGATACACCTACCTATGGTACCAAAAATGATGTGTAACAAGAGTTGACAGGCTGATCAATTGTATGTACGTAAACAATTATTGTGCATCTCTTGTTTAATACACATACATCTGATTATAAGTATTTTGTGATTATATGAATATATGTATAGAAATATTTTGGGTATATAAATATGGTGTAAAAGTACTTGTACTACATTTGATTTCCTTGTGTAATTATGTGAATGTGTTATTTTTTACATCAGATGTACTTACAACAGACTTGGTCATCTGTCATGCAAATACGTTGTTTTATTTATTAAAAGGATTGTTATTTTCAACAGATATTTAGAACCGTGTGCAGTGTCAGATGAGGAGACAGAAAACGTAACCATGTGTCACCAAACATGATGGACAACTTCTCAAGTACATTAGGGATGTGTCATTAAAACTGCAGACTGCACATCAATAGAGTGAAATTGAACACGTCCTTTTTAGGTAACCACACCTTTGGTCCGATAACATATTGGCATGGTGATGTGTCCGTCATCCATCAATCGCCTACATTGTTGATATTTGAAGTCGGTCGAATTTCTCTGGAATTTTGCACAAATTTACCTGAAAATATTCCATGAGGGAGATATTTTCTTTCCGCATTTTTGTAAAAGGACAGCTATTTTTCCATGAAAAACCGATCATTTTTTAACTTTGACGGTCGTTTTCTCAAATTCTGTTCAGTAACTTTTTTTTCAAATATATGGCAAATTATGCCGGGCACTCAACATATCTACCTTTGTGATGAGTATAAGTTTCGTTGCCCCTGAACAACTGGTCTGCACATGGCGGCCATTTTAATTTTCAGATCGGTCAGCGAAACAACAACAAAAATGGTGTGAACGCAAGTCACTAACTTTTTGAGCCACATCCAGCTATTTTTAGGTTACCGACCCTATGGTCCGATAACCTATTGGCATGGCGTTGCGTCCGTCGTCTGTCGTCCGTCGTCGTCCGTCGTCGTCCACATTTTTATCTTTTTTGTTTACGGGCGAATTTTTCTGAAATTTTGCAGAAAAATACTTAAAAATAATTCAAGAAGGAGGTATTTTTTAGTTTTTTGATTTTCGCTTTTTCTTCAAAATGGCGGCCGTTTTCGACGAAAAATGCCTGATTTTGGACTTTGGCGGCCATTTTCTCAAAATCTGTTCAATAACTTTTTTTCTCTATGATACATAAGACTCCTCATATGTACTTCTATGATGTCTATAAATTTCGTTGCGCTTGAATCGCTCGAAGCGGGCCATTTTGGCCCGAACTCGGCCCAAATGGGACTTTCCCATGTTAAATTCTCCTATGCTTTATAATGGGACACATTAAAGCCTAATATCTCACTTAATATTGAGATTAGAGACTAGGAATCAATTGTGGATATATAGGAAATGATATATGCTGAATATTGTCGTGACCTTGAATTTGACCTCTGACCTTGGTTTCAAGGTCAGAGCGGCCGTTTTCGTCGAAAAATGGCCAATTTTGGACTTCGACGGTCGTTTTCTCAAAATCTGTTCAGTAACTTTTTTTCTTATTGATGCATGACACTCCTCCTATGTACCCCTGTGACATGTATAAATTTCGTTGCCCTTGAATCGCTCGAAGTGGGCCATTTTGGGCCCAAACTCAGCCCAAATGGGACTTTCCCATGTTAAATTCTCCTATGCTTTATAATGGGACACATTAAGCCTAATATCTCACTTAATATTGAAATTAGAGACTAGGAATGAATTGTGGACATATAGGAAATGATATATGCTGAATATTCTCGTGACCTTGAATTTGACTTTTGACCTCATTTTCAAGGTCACAGGACAAAATGGCTAATATCTCGCTTATTATCGACTTTACAGTTTAGGAATCAATTGTGAACATATAGGAAATGATATATGCTGAATATTTTCGTGACCTTGAATTTGACCTTTGACCTCATTTCCAAGGTCGCAGGACAAAATTGCTAATATCTCGCTTATTATCGACTTTACAGCTTAGGAATCAATTGTGAACATATAGGAAATAATATATGCTGAATATTCTCGTGGCCTTGAATTTGAGCTTTGACCTCATTTTCAAGGTCACAGGACAAAATGGCCAATATCTTGCTTATTAGCGACTTTACAGCTTAGGAATCAATTGTGAACATATAGGAAATGATATATGCTGAAAATTCTCGTGACCTTGAATTTGACCTTTGACCTCATTTTCAAGGTCACAGGACAAAACGGCCAATATCTTGCTTATCAGCGACTTAACAGCTTAGAAATCAATTGTGAACATATAGGAAATGATATATGCTGAAAATTCTCATGACCTTGAATTTGACCTTTGACCTCATTTTGAAGGTCACATGACAAAATGGCTAAGATCTCGCTTATTATCGACTTTACAGCTTAGGAATCAATTGTGAACATATAGGAAATGATATACGCAGAATATTCTCATGACCTTGAATTTGACCTTTGACCTCATTTCCAAGGTCACAGGACAAAATTGCTGATATCTCGCTTATTATCGACTTTACAGCTTAGGAATCAATTGTGAACATATGGGAAATGATATATGCTGAATATTCTCGTGACCTTGAATTTGACCTTTGACCTCATTTTCAAGGTCACAGGACAAAATGGCAAATATCTTGCTTATTAGCGTCTTTACAGCTCAGGAATCAATTGTGAACATATAGGAAATGATATATGCTGAAAATGCTCGTGACCTTGAATTTGACCTTTGACCTATTTTCAAGGTCACAGGACAAAATGGCCAATATCTTGCTTATTAGCGACTTTACAGCTTAGGAATCAATTGTGAACATATAGGAAATGATATATGCTGAAAATGCTCGTGACCTTGAATTTGACCTTTGACCTATTCTCAAGGTCACAGGACAAAGTGGCCAATATCTTGCTTATTAGCGACTTTACAGCTTAGGAATTAATTGTGAACATATAGGAAATGATATACGCTGAAAATTCTCATGACCTTGAATTTGACCTTTGACCTCATTTTCAAGGTCAACAGGACAAAATGGCTAATATCTTGCTTATTATCGACTTTACAGCTTAAGAATCAATTGTGAACATATAGGAAATGATATATTCTGAATATTTTAATGATATTGAATTTGACCTTTGACCTAAATTTCAAGGTCAGTCATTTTATTTTCAAAGTCAGATTACAAAATGGCTTATATCTCGCTTATCATCAAATTTACAGCTTAGGGGTCCATAGTGAACATATAGGAAATGATGTATGCTGAATAGTTTGGTGATCTAGAATTTAACCTTTGATCCCATTTTCACGGTTAGAGATATGGCGATTTCAGTGGTCACCTTGAATTTGACTTTCAACTTTCTCGGCTTAACTCTGTATAATTCTCCGGTAACCTTACTAGCCCATTGGGCTAATTTTTTTTGTTACATTCAAACACTTTTTGGACTCTTTCTGGAAGAATTAGTACAAGCTGTAGACAGAGCTTTTGTGTTATTGGTATATAGAATACATATCTCAGACCTTGTGCTGAAGCATTACTCGAAGTGACATTGAGTGGCAACTGTTGGGGGGCATGTAGGCATATGCTTAGCTTGTACGGAATGTAGGTTTGAATCATGAGTATATACGTAGTCGCATAAATTGAATCTTTAGTGCCCCTGAAATTGACCAGCAAAGAATTTAATAATCAAATACATTTCCCCGGTAACCATTTTTAGCCCTCGGGGCTAAATTCCAAGTTATTTGTTCATGTCATTGTAATCTTATATTTGTTACGTGGTTGATCAACTTTTGCTTACATAAGTGCCAGTGATGAGTGTGATGGATATGCACACCAAGAATATTGCGAGTTGACAGACGGATTAGATGTATATATATATATATATATATATATATATATAACTATATAAACGACATTAGGTCAAAACCCGGGTATTAAGTCAAAACTATGACATTAAGTCAAAACTTGTCATATATAATATCCATACACATCTTTTGCAACTGCTGTTGATAGATAATTACTTTTAGTAGCATATTTAGACGTCACTGTGCATTTGCAAGTGAACGCATTAAAACAATAGAATATACGAAAATATACGGTGAGGTTTTGACTTAATACTTTTGACTTAATACTTTCGACCTAATGTCCAATTACTCTACTATATAAAAAGGATTAAGTCAAAATTTCGACCTAATGCCCGGTAGACCATATATTTTTCCTACTGCTGTGAATTTAACTGCTATCGAGTTCACAACATTTAAAATTATCCAAAACTCATTGCTATTGTATATAAAAAGCAACAAGTCTATAAATCTATTTAACAGCAATATATTTAGATATATATAACTATATAAACGACATTAGGTCAAAATCGGGGTATTAAGTCAAAACTATGACATTAAGTAAAAATCTGTCATATATATAATCCATAAACATCTTTTGCAACTGCTGTTGATAGATAATTACTTTTAGTCGCATATTTAGACGTCACTGTGCATATGCAAGTGCACGCATCAAAAAAATAAAATATACGAAAACATATGGTGAAGTTTTGACTTAATACTTTTGATTTAATGGTTTTGACTTAATGTGACCAAACATGGATTCAGTGCAGCATTTGACGATACATGACAAGGCCACTATTGTCTTATTCTTAGAAACTACTACATGATGTTATGTCTTATAACCTTAAACATTCATTGACTATCCATGGCTTATTCCTGACATGGTTGGGTTTCTTCCAGAAGCAACCTATTTCTTCCAGGACAATGGAAGACTTTCTTCTGGAAGAAACCTATTTCTTCCAGGGCAATGCAAGACTTTCTTCCGGAAGAACTGGAAGAAATTTCGGAGCTTAAACAAACTCCATACTCTGCATATAAATTTCTTTATTGGCGAAATAGCATTCATGATTAGCAATGGCTAACGACTGATAGAAGTAGGCAAACTCTGATACATGCACATGTTATCATGAAGAACGATGACAACTTTTGCGGCTGGTTCGGTGCCTGCATCAGACTCGCGAGGACGTTTCACGGGTACAGCGTTAGGCCGGATGTCTGCATGGTTGACCGCGGTCGCCTGCGCAGCCTGAAGATACATGACAAAATTACATTACAAGATAGAATGACATATTATCTCAATCTCGAGAAAATACAGTAATATGCAGTACATGAGTGCAATATAAGTTCAACACATAAAATAGAATATTTAACATAGGCTTACATACCTCATGTTTCGGGGCGGACGTAAAGCGGGTGTGATGGATTTTCATTCAGCAAGCTTTTATGCTCTTCTGATGGCCGCAATAATTGCATCTTGCTATGACAATTTCCTGACAATTGTCACAGACATATATGCCCTCTACTACATGTACCCAATATGTTACGCTGTATCCCTGCCCTCTCTAACAAGAACCCGACCTGCCCCCATATGATCCTGCCCTCCCCTACATGTATCCAACCCTGCCTTCTCTCACATGTGCCAGACCTGTCTCTCCGTGCTCCTGCCCTCTCTAACATCTACCCGTCCTGTCTCTCCGTGTTCCTGCCCTCTACAACATGTTTCCGACCTGTCCCTCCATGTTCCTGCCCTCTACAACATGCATCTGACCTGTCCTTCCGTGTTCCTTCCCTCTACAACATGTATCCGACCTGTCCCTTCATGTTCCTCCCCGCTACAACATGCACTCGACCTGTCTTTTCGTATCCATGCCCGCTCCTACATGTACCTGACCTGTCTCTTTGTGTCCATGTCTGCTCTTGCGTGTATCCAACCTGTCACTTCATGTCCATGCCCGGAAGATGCCCGCTACTACGTGCCTCTGACCTGTTTCTTGGTGTCCATGCCCGCTCCTACATGTACCTGACCTGTCTCTTTGTGTCCATGTCTGCTCTTGCGTGTATCCAACCTGTCACTTCGTGTCCATGCCCGGAAGATGCCCGCTACTACGTGCCTCTGACCTGTTTCTTGGTGTCCATGCCCGCTCCTACATGTACCTGACCTGTCTCTTTGTGTCCATGTCTGCTCTTGCGTGCATCCAACCTGTTTTTCGTGTCCATGCCCACCCCTAAATGATCCCAACACATCTCTTCGTGTTCATTTCAACTCTTTACATGTATCCAATCTGTCTCTTTGTTACGGCCCTATCTAACGTGTACCGGACTCGTTTCTGGGTGTTCACGCCTTCTACGTGCATACCTTTGTGTATTTCCCTCTTCTATACGTATCCCAATCGATCTCTCATGTTAATGCCCCCTTCTTCATTGTGTAGTGAGATCCCTGTGTGTGAAATCGTGAAGTGAGTTTCCTGTATGTAACGCCTATTACTTGACTGCAGTCATTTGACTGCATATACTCACAGTAAAATTATAAGAGCTATGGTAGAAAACTCCTGAGATTTATTACTATTATTTGTTTCTAATTACGTTGCACCCGATGTTGTGAATCTTCTATACAGCACCGCTGCATTTACATTAGAGATAATTTTAATCGATAGTCATGATCAGACCTTAAGAATTCAACTGTAATGTTAAAACAAGTTCAGTAATAAGGGATAATAGTAAAATGACTGTGAGTAAATGAGTAAATGATGATATTTATTCTCATAACAATCAATTTTGATATATCCATACATGTACTGCCTGCGATAAAATTTTCCCAAATAACAAATGTTGCTAGATAGCAACAATTGTATTGTGTCACTGAGAATGAATCATATTCTTTTTTATACATGTAACACATTTCATACCCTGGTTGAATAAGTGGCTCACTCTTTCCAAAATTGGATTCATGCGTGCATCTCAAATTAACAATCAACATTGTTGTAAACGTCACCCTTGACACCTGTCAGCACAAAAATACAGGTATTGAATCCATTACACTATTCTATTATCTGTTCTTCATGATTCACTTTGATATTGAACATGGTTAGATGTACATATACAGTTCACCCTGTGACCTAATGTGTTGACCATTAATTCAGTTACTGATATACTAAACAATTTTGTTTGTGAGCTATGGTGGTGATACTACATCTATTACATTAGGAACAAAATACACAAATGTCCCATAACTATGGTAGTCCCATAACTACCATAGTCACAAAACTTTTGTTGTTTTGTTCATTCATCGGCGCAAAATTTGTCACACAAAACTCAATGTGGATAACAAATCTATTACATTACAAGTACAAGACAACTATATTTATACCAGGTACCCAAAATTGAATATCACTTGGTAATGTATTGTACGAATATGAATATCGTTTTCCATGTTAATTGAAATCTATCAGCCAAATCACTCACAGAGCATGTGAATCCTATATCAGAGGTACAGTTTCAAAACATAAATCATGTATTTTACATGTACATGTGCAAATTATTATAAGTTGTCTGGTACCCATTTTAGCGAGAATGTTAATTGTGCTGAAATTATACCAGTTTTACACAGGAATAATCAAAAACATTTCACACACAAATAGGCCATGTAAGACATACCATATTTCAATTCTCAGAAATTTCACTATGCCGAAAATGAAACCTTGCTCAACATACTTATGAAATTTACTGTCCCTTTGTAGGTATGTTTTCCAGGCATAAACGTAACACTGCCAATGCCAGTATCACTTGTTTTTGTTGAAAGAAGCTACTGATGAAGTTAATGATAGTACAATTAGTCTGTACCTTATAGCACAATGATTGCATTTTAAGTTCATGTAAACCAAAGATAAAATTATACAATCACTTTGGATTAATACTTTCATTACAAAAGTTTATGTCAACATAAAGACTCAATAGTCTCGAAAATACTTGGCATGCAAATGATGAAAATCAACCCTGATGAGCGGGTATACATGTAGCTGGGGAACGAATATTAAATTCATACATACAATATACAGTTACTGAGCATCCGGATAGTCCCTAACAATCATTCAATGATCACAGCAATCCTGCAAAATACACGTACACATTGGACACAGAAAAGTGCATTCAATATACAAATTAAGTCATTAAGTAAACTATGAAATTTACATATACATGACAAGTTCATTTCTTTTTGTTCTTGATGCTGTCCTCCTCGAAGGCGACACCAGCACTGGGATGATACTAGTGATAACTGGCTAGGTGAGTCCGGAACTGGCTAGGTGAGTCCGGTCTCTTTGGTCCTGGCCTGCCCACACTTGCGGCATGTGCTGCTTTCCGCCATCGACCTGCTAAGCGGCTAGTCAGAGGTGGCTGCTGCTGTCAGCACACATAGGTCTTGTGCTGATTGGCCCTCATACACAACAACTGACACTGGCGATGAGCGGTCCTTCTGGAACATGAACACACAGGAAGGCTGGACTCCTTGGGGTGCAGACATGCTGGGTGGCTGTGGTGGAGAACCATAGGTCATTTTTGTTATGCAAATAAATAATGTCGCATGTATATCATGAATACTTTGGATAGTAAGCAAGCATGGAAGAACCCTGAACAATGCGATGTACCTCTGGGTGATTTCAGCACTGGAGGGAACACTGTTGTGAGCCAGTTTTGCCTTGAAGCGGTCATGTGGCTACTTGCTGAAAACCATTCACTCATTCGAGTTCTGTGTGTGACATTTGTGAAATCCAGCAGCTGGTCATGAGGCCGCGTGATCTCCTCAACTTGCTGAATTCAGAATAGACGGGCCTTCTGGCTGCAAGAGAATCAGCTAGCCTAGAGACATGGTTCCATCTCGCAATGACATGAGAATCCACAGTACATGTACATGTATCCTGAAATGTACAATGATGAAACCAGATAGTTATTGCCTTCATTACAAATATTGCTGGGTATAATCATGAATGTGTAAAAAACATCTGGACTTACACCGACTTTCTGGCTGAGCAGAGACTTCTGGGTGATCCTGGCCGGTCTTTGAGGAGGAGCTACTTGTTCAGTTGAGTCCACACTAACATCTGAGATGCCTGGGAGAGTCATGTTCTCAAAGCCCTCATCAGCATCTGGTTCTCCATCTAACATGAAAAAAATGCATACGTGTACATGTTTATGCACATACAGTGGATCCTGTGTTAAAGACAATCTGTCGTGAGAGACCACCCTGGTTTGAGAGACAGCTCTCCTTGATCCCAAAAAATTTACCTCTTACTATGTAAATGAACAGACCACCTGCCAGGACTTCTGAGGCCTGTTCCTGGTGAGTGAATGACTTCTGAGGCCTGGTCATGGTCAGTGAGTGACTTCTGAGGCCTGTTCCTGGTCAGCGAATGACTTCTCAGGCCTTATCATGGTCAATGAATGACTTCTCAGACCTGATCATGGTCAATGAGTGACTTCTCAGGTCTGTTCATGGTCAATGAATGACTTCTCAGGCCTGATCATGGTCAATGAATGACTTCACAAGTTTGGTCACGGTCAATGAATGACTTCTCAGGCTATATCATGGTCAATGAATGACTTCTCTGGTCTGTTCGTGTTCAATAAATGACTTCTCAGGTCTGATCATGGTCAATGTATGACTTGTCAGACCTGATCATGGTCAATGTATGACTTGTCAGGCCTGATCATGGTCAATTAATGATTTCACAAGCCTATTCACAGTCAATGAATGACTTCTCAGGCCTGATCATGGTCAATGAATGACTTCTCAGGTCTGTTCATGGTCAATGAATGACTTCTTAGGTCGTTTCATGGTCAATGAATGACTTTCCAGGCCTGGTCATGGTCAGTGAGTAACATCTGAGGCATGTTCATGGTCAATGAATGACTTCTCAGACCTGATCATGGTCAGTGAATGACTTCTCAAGCCTGATCATGGTCAATAAGTGAAATGTGAGGCCTGTTCATGGTCAATAAAGGACTTCTCATGCCTGATCATGGTCAATGAATGATTTCTCAGGCCTGATCATGGTCAATGTATGACTGTCAGGCCTGATCATGGTCAATTAATGATTTCACAAGCCTATTCACAGTCAATGAATGACTTCTCAGGCCTGATCATGGTCAATGAATGACTTCTCAGGTCTATTCATGGTCAATGGATGACTTCTCAGGCCTGATCTTGGTCAAGGAATGACTTCTCAGGTCGTTTCATGGTCAATGAATGACTTTCCAGGCCTGGTCATGGTCAGTGAGTAACATCTGAGGCATGTTCATGGTCAATGAATGACTTCTCAGACCTGATCATGGTCAGTGAATGACCTCTCATGCCTGATCATGGTCAATGAATGATTTCTCAGGCCTGATCATGGTCAATGTATGACTGTCAGGCCTGGTCTTGCTCAATGAATGACTTCTCAGGCTTGTTCATGGTCAATGAATGACTTCTCAGGCCTGATCATGGTCAATGAATGGTTTCTTAGGTCTGATGATGGGCAATGAATGATTTCCCAGGCCAGATCATGGTCAATGAATGACTTCTCAGGCCTGTTCATGGTCAATGAATGATTGTCAGGCCTGTTCATGGTCAATGAATTACTTCACAAGCCTGGTCACGGTCAATGAATGATTTATCAGGCCTGATCATGGTCAATGAATGATTGTCAGGCCTGTTCATGGTCAATGAATGACTTCTCAGGCTTATTCATAGTCAACGAATGACTTCTCAGGCCTGATCATGGCCAATGAATGACTTCTCAGGCCTGATGATGGTCAAAGAATGACTTCTCAGGCCTGATTGTGGTCAATGGATAACTTCTCAGGACTGATCATGGTCAATGAATGACTTCACAAGCCTGGTCACGGTCAATGAATGATTTCTCAGGCCTGATCATGGTCAATGAATGACTCGTCAGGCCTGTTCATGGTCAATGGATGACTTCTCAGGCCTAATCATGGTCAATGAATGACCTCAGGAATGTTCTTGGTCAATGAATGACTTCTCAGGCCTGTCCATGGTCAAGGAATGACTTCTCAGGCCTGATTATGGTCAATAATTGACCTCTCAGGCCTGATTATGGTCAATAATTAACCTCTCAGGCCTGATCATGGTCAACGAATGACTTCTCAGGCCTGATCTTTGTCAACGAATGACTTCTCAGGCCTGATCATGGTCAAAGAATGACTTCTCAGACCTGATCACGGTCAACGAATGACATGTCAGGCCTGATCATGGCCAATGAATGACTTCTCAGGTCTGTTCATGGTCAATGAATGACGTCTCAGGCCGTATCATGGTCAATGAGTGACTTCTCAGGCCTTATCATGGTCAATGAATGACTTTTTAAGTGTGGTCATGGTCAGTGAGTAACATCTGAGGCATGTTCATGGTCAATCACTGACTTATCAGACCTGATCAAGGTCAGCGAATGACTTTTCTGGCCTGATCATGGTCAATGAGTGACATGTGAGGCCTGTTCATGGTCAACGAATGACTTCTCAGGCCTGATCATGGTCAATGAATGATTTCTCAGGCCTGATCATGGTCAATGAATGACTGTCAGGCCTGGTCATGGTCAATGAATGCCTTCTCAGGCTTGTTCATGGTCAATGAATGCCTTCTCAGGCCTGATCATGGTCAATGAATGGTTTCTTAGGTCTGATGATGGTCAATGAATGATTTCCCAGGCCTGATCATGGTCAATGAATGACTTCTCAGGCCTGTTCATGGTCAATGAATGATTGGCAGGCCTGTTCATGGTCAAGTAATTACTTGTCAGGCCTGTCCATGGTCACGGAATGACTTCTCAGGCCTGATCACGGTCAATGAATGACTGTCAGGCCTGGTCATGGTCAATGGATGACTTCTCAGGCTTGTTCATGGTCAATGAATGACTTCTCAGGCCTGTTCATGGTCAATGAATGACTTCTCAGGCCTGTTCTTGGTCAATGAATGACTTCCAAGACCTGATCATGGTCAATGAATGACTTCTCAGACCTGATCGTGGTCAATTAATGAATTCTCAGGTCTGATCATGGTCAATGAATGACTTCACAAGCCTGGTCACGGTCAATGAATGATTTCTCAGGCCTGATCATGGTCAATGAATGACTTCTCAGGCCTGTTCATGGTCAAAGAATGACTTCCCAGGCCTAATCATGCTCAATGAATGAATTCTCACGCCTGTTCTTGGTCAATGAATGACTTCCCAGGCCTGATCATGGTCAATGAATGATTTCTCAGGCCTGTTCATGGTCAATGAATGATTGTTAGGCCTGTTCATTGTCAATGAATGACTTCTCAGGCTTGTTCATGGTCAACGAATGAATTCTCAGGCCTGATCATGGCCAATGAATGACTTCTCAGGCCTGATCATGGTCAAAGAATGACTTCTCAGGCCTGATCATGGTCAATGAATGACTTCTCAGGCCTGATCGTGGTCAATGGATGACATCTCAGGCCTGACCATGGTCAATGAATGACTTCACAAGCCTTGTCACGGTCAATGAATGATTTCTCAGGCCTGATCATGGTCAAAGAATGACTTCTCAGACCGGATCATGGTCGATGAATAACTTCTCAGGCCTGATCATGGTCAATGAATAACTTCTCAGGCCTGATCATGGTCAATGAATAACTTCTCAGGCCTGATCATGGTCAAAGAATGACTTCTCAGACCTGATCATGGTCAAAGAATAACTTCTCAGGCCTGATCATGGTCAAAGAATGACTTCTCAGACCTGATCATGGTCAATGAATAACTTCTCAGACCTGATCATGGTCAATGAATAACTTCTCAGGCCTGATCATGGTCAATGAATAACTTCTCAGGCCTGATCATGGTCAAAGAATGACTTCTCAGACCTGATCATGGTCAATGAATAACTTCTCAGGCCTGATCATGGTCAATGAATAACTTCTCAGGCCTGATCATGGTCAATGAATAACTTCTCAGGCCTGATCATGGTCAATGAATGACTTCTCAGGGTTGATCATGGTCAATGAATGACTTGTCAGACCTGATCATGGTCAATGAATGACTTCTCAGGGTTGATCATGGTCAATGAATGACTTCTCAGGTCTGATCATGGTCAATGAATGACTTCCCAGGCGTGATCATGGTCAATGAGTGATTTCTGAGGCCTGGTCATGGTCAATGTGTGACTTCTCAGGCCTGATCATGGTCAATGAGTGACATCTGAGGCCTAATCAAGGTCAATGAATGACTTCTCAGGCCTGAGTATGGTCAATGAATGACTGTCAGGTTTGTTCATCGTCAATGAATGACTTCTCAGGCCTGTTCATGGTCAATGAGTGACTTCTCAGGCGTGATCATGGTCAGTGAGTGACATCTGAAGCCTGTTCATGGTCAATGAGTGACTTCTCAGATAAGACCATGGTCAGTGAGTGACTTCTGAGGCCTGTTCATGGTCAATGAATGACTTCTCAGGCCTGATCATTGTCAGTAAATGACATCTGAGGCCTGTTCATTGACATCTGAGGCATGTTCATGGTCAATGAGTGACTTCTCAGGCCTGATCATGGTCAATGAGTGACTTCTCAGGCCTGTTCATGGTCAATGAATGACTTCTCAGGCCTGATCAAGGTCAGCGAGTGACTTCTCAGGCCTGATCGTGGTCAATGGGTGACATCTGAGGCCTGTTAATGGTCATTGAATGTCTGTCAGGTCAGTTTATCGTCAATGAATGACCTCTCAGGCCTGATCACTGGTCAGTGAGTGACATCTCAGGCCTGA
This sequence comes from Terebella lapidaria, assembly GCA_949152475.1. Taxonomy (NCBI): domain Eukaryota; kingdom Metazoa; phylum Annelida; class Polychaeta; order Terebellida; family Terebellidae; genus Terebella; species Terebella lapidaria. The sequence continues at coordinate 31,661,813 of OX424564.1, read as the reverse complement.
TCATGGTCAATGAATGACTTCCCAGGCCTGGTCATGGTCAAGGAACGATTGTCAGGTCTGTTCATGGTCAATGAATGACTTCTCCGGCCTCATCATGGTCAATGAATGACTTCTCAGGCCTGATGATGGTCAATGAATGACTTCTCAGGATTTTTCATGGTCAATGAATGACTTCTCAGGCCTGATCAGGGTTAATGAGTGACTTCTCAGGCCTGATTATCGTCAATGAATGACTGTTAGGTCTGTTCATGGTCAATGAATGACTTCTCAGGCCTGATCATGGTCAATGAATGACTTCTCAGGCCTGATCATTGTCAGTGAGTGACATCTGAGGCCTGATCATGGTCAAAGAATGACTTCTCAGGCCTGTTCATAGTCAAAGAATAACTTCTCAAGCATGATCGTGGTCAATGAATGACTTTCAGGCCTGATCATGGTCAATGAATGACTTCTCAGGCCTGATCATTGTCAGTGAGTGACATCTGAAGCCTGTTCATGGTCAATGAATGACTTCTCAGGCCTGATCATTGTCAGTGAGTGACATCTGAGGCATGTTCATGGTCAATGAGTGACTTCTCAGGCCTGATCATGGTCAATGAGTGACTTCTCAGGCCTGTTCATGGTCAATGAATGACTTCTCAGGCCTGATCAAGGTCAGTGAGTGACTTCTTAGGAATGATCGTGGTCAATGCGTGACATCTGACGCCTGTTAATGGTCATTGGATGTCTGTCAGGTCAGTTTATCATCAATGAATGACCTCTCAGGCCTGATCAGTGGTCAATGAGTGACATCTCAGGCCTGATCATGGTCAAGGAACGATTGTCAGGTCTGTTCATGGTCAATGAATGATTTCTCAGGCCTCATCATGGTCAATGAATGACTTCTCACACCTGATCAGGGTTACTGAGTGACTTCTCAGGCCTGATTATCATCAATGAATGACTGTTAGGTCTGTTCATGGTCAATGAATGACTTCTCAGGCCTGATCAGGGTCAATGAATGACTTCTCAAGCCTGATCATTGTCAGTGAGTGACATCTGAGGCCTGATCATGGTCAGTGAATGACTTCTCAGGCCTGATCTTGGTCAAGGAATGACTTCTCTGGCCTGTTCATGGTCAATGAATGACTTCTCAGGCCTGATCATGGTCAATAAATAACTTCTCAGGTCTGATCATGGTCAATGAATCACTTCTCAGGCCGTATCATGGTCAATGGATGACTTCACAGGCCTGATCTGGTCAATGCATGACATCTGAGGCCGGTTCATGGTCAATGAATGACTTTTCAGGCCTGATCATGGTCAATGAATAACCTCTCAGGCCAGATCACGGTCAATGAATGACTTTCAGGGCTGTTTATCGTCAATGAATGACTTGTCAGGCCTGATCATGGTCAATGAATGACTTCTGAGGCCTGATCATGGTCAATGCTTGACATCTGAGGCCTGATCATGGTCAACGAATGACTTCTCAGGCCTGATCATGGTCAATGAATGACTTCTCATGCTGAATCATGGTCAATAAAGGACTTCTCAGGCATGATCATGGTCAATGGATGACTTCTCAGGCCTGATCGTGGTCAATGCGTGACATGTGAGGCCTGTTCATGGTTAATGAATGACTTCTCAGGCCTGTTTATGGTCAATGAATAACTTCTCAGGCATGATCGTGGTCAATGACTGACTTTCAGGTCTGTTCGTCATCAATGAATGACTTGTCAGGCGTGTTCATGGTCAATGAGTGACTTCTCAGGCGTGATCATTGTCAGTGAGTGACATCTGAAGCCTGTTCATGGTCAATGAATGACTTCTCAGGCCTGATCATTGTCAGTGAGTAACATCTGAGGCCTGTTCATGGTCAATGAGTGACTTCTCAGGCCTGATCATGATCAATGATTGACTTCTCAGGCCTGATCATGGACAATGAATGACTTCTCAGGCCTGATCATGGTCAGTGAGTGACTTCTCAGGCCTGATCATGGTCAATGAGTGACTTCTCAGGCCTGTTCATGGTCAATGAATGACTTCTCAGGCCTGATCATGGTCGGTGAGTGACTTCTCAGGCCTGATCATGGTCAGTGAGTGACTTCTCAGGCCTGATCATGGTCAATGAGTGACTTCTCAGGCCTGATCATGGTCGGTGAGTGACTTCTCAGGCCTGATCATGGTCAGTGAGTGACTGCTCAGGCCTGATCATGGTCAATGAGTGACTTCTCAGGCCTGTTCATGGTCAATGAATGACTTCTCAGGCCTGATCATGGTCGGTGAGTGACTTCTCAGGCCTGATCGTGGTCAATGCATGACATCTGAGTCCTGTTAATGGTCATTGAATGTCTGTTAGGTGTTCTTTATCGTCAATGAATGACTTCTCAGGCCTGATCATGGTCAATGAGTGACATCTCAGGCCTGATCATGGTCAATGAATGACTTCCCAGGCCTGATCATGGTCAATGAACGATTGTCAGGTCTGTTTATGGTCAATGAATGACTTCTCAGGCCTCATCATGGTCAATGGATGACTTCTCAGGCCCGATCATGGTCAAAGAATAACTTCTCAGGCCTGATCATGGTCAATGAATGACTTCTCATGCTGTATCATGGTCAATAAAGGACTTCTCAGGCCTGATCATGGTCAATGGATGACTTCTCAGGCCTGATCGTGGTCAATGCGTGACATGTGAGGCCTGTTCATGGTTAATGAATGACTTCTCAGGCCTGTTTATGGTCAATGAATAACTTCTCAGGCATGATCGTAGTCAATGACTGACTTTCAGGTCTGTTCGTCATCAATGAATGACTTGTCAGGCGTGTTCATGGTCAATGAGTGACTTCTCAGGCGTGATCATTGTCAGTGAGTGACATCTGAAGCCTGTTCATGGTCAATGAATGACTTCTCAGGCCTGATCATTGTCAGTGAGTAACATCTGAGGCCTGTTCATGGTCAATGAGTGACTTCTCAGGCCTGATCATGATCAATGATTGACTTCTCAGGCCTGATCATGGACAATGAATGACTTCTCAGGCCTGATCATGGTCAGTGAGTGACTTCTCAGGCCTGATCATGGTCAATGAGTGACTTCTCAGGCCTGATCATGGTCAGTGAGTGACTGCTCAGGCCTGATCATGGTCAATGAGTGACTTCTCAGGCCTGTTCATGGTCAATGAATGACTTCTCAGGCCTGATCATGGTCGGTGAGTGACTTCTCAGGCCTGATCGTGGTCAATGCATGACATCTGAGTCCTGTTAATGGTCATTGAATGTCTGTTAGGTGTTCTTTATCGTCAATGAATGACTTCTCAGGCCTGATCATGGTCAATGAGTGACATCTCAGGCCTGATCATGGTCAATGAATGACTTCCCAGGCCTGATCATGGTCAATGAACGATTGTCAGGTCTGTTTATGGTCAATGAATGACTTCTCAGGCCTCATCATGGTCAATGGATGACTTCTCAGGCCTGATCATGGTCAATGAATGACTTCTCAGGATTTTTCATGGTCAATGAATGACTTCTCAGGCCTGATCATGGTCAATGAATGACTTCTCAGGATTTTTCATGGTCAATGAATGACTGTCAGGCCTGTTCATGGTCAATGAATGACTTCCCAGGCCTGATCATTGTCAGTAAGTGACATCTGAGGCCTGATCATGGTCAATGAATGACTTCTCAGGATTGTTCATGGTCAATGAATGACTCCTCAGGCCTGATCATTGTCAGTGAGTGACTTCTGAGGCCTGATCATGGTCAATGAATGACTTCTCAGGCCTGATCATGGTGAATGAATGAACAAAAACACAATAAAGCACCTTACAATCAAAAGCGGATGTTCTAGTAGTACCTCGTTGTTGATAACTTCGGAATTAAGGTACTTTTGCTTGAAATATGAGCAAAACCAGAGTACTTTCACGTATTATTGGCCCTGGTAGGTTCATTTATACCGGTATTAAAAATTGGTGAATATGACTGTAAATGAACTTGGCAAGCTAGGTAACCTGTATATTGTCAATAAATACTGTGATATATTAGGGTAAATACGTCGAATGTCGGGCGGTTTTGGACGCTTTCAACTGTCAATGGGCGATATAGTGGCTCATCAAGGCTTATGTGCTATTTTTAGATCGAGGGAAACCTCTTCTTCCTGAAAGAGAAAACGAAAACGAGGTTACGTGTCATGTGACCGAATAGAACTGGGGAGAGATCATTATGTATAAAACGTTCAATGTCGGGCGGGTGCGTGCAATGTCGGACACAACGACGTGCAATGTCGGGCACTTGATGTCTTTTTAAAAAACTCAAAACAAAACGTGCCACACGCCGTGACACGGCACATACAATGCAAATACAACGTTTACGACTGTATATTGACATTTAAGCAATATATTGAGCTTGGACACAATTGAACGTGAATAGTCAGTTGGTGATGGACTCATGCATGATTCTAAACGACGATATTTAATTTAACAATATTATGGCCTACCATAAATTGGAGTTGCGGTACACTGGAATTGACTGTTACGTGTGTGGAATTCATTTGAATGATAGCGACATTCTCATTTCACATTTCAATATGATCCATATTTTGCGCTGGGGGCTTGCCCTGGTTTTACAATTTGTCGACACGTGCAGGCCAAGTTTGAAAATAAGCCACTCCAACTCTGTCACATAAGTGGATGGATGTGGTTATCTCAATGAATGCAAATAGTCATCATGATGACTGGATAAATGTAAGTGGCAACCGTTGATATATACATGTACAATAAATTGGAGGTTGTGTTGATACGAATGATTGCCTTTGATTCGTACGACAATTTTTAATGATACATGCATGTTGAATTTTTTTCCATCATTCACGAATGACTTGAGAACCATGTATGTACAAGTAAATCAAGTAAGTGACATCAGCAAAAATCTCGAGTGTAACAAATTCACATGAAAATGATTTCGATGATCGTTTCTAGATGAAACCAATATTCAGGTACATCCTGCAACATCATCATGGCGTCCTGGCATCCGAATACCAGCCGTTTACAAGCGCTTTCCAAACTGACTAACATCGGATCTTTCACCATGATATCAAACATTTCATTCAACAAGATACCACTGGCATCTGTACAAGAATCCCCGAAGATTGCCACAAGTGACTGTTCCAGTCTTTCTTCAAGATCGGGAAGGTAACCCGAACCTTCAAGTTTTTCAAGCCACCATGTTTTAACAGCTGCTCTGCGGGGGGTTAAGCCAAGACCTTGTTCACGGCATACCAGTTGTGCAGTAACATGTACCGGATCCACCTGTTATTGGGATCAAATATAGTTGTATTGAAATGCGTGGTTTACAAGAATTAGCGGGGTTTGTCATTCGTATGAATGTGTTGGAAAGAATTTTGAATAATGAAGTTTATGCAATGAACATCTACAGTTCGCCAGGTCCGCATATGTGACAAATGAAGGATATGGAAGGATCGTGAACTCCAGTTTGGTCAACATGGCTTGGAATGCACGGCACGCACATCCACACCGAGCACTTGTTACACTGCACCCAGACTTTATCTGCGTCATCGCCATATCTATCGTGACAAACAGGACAAATCGTGCTGGATTTAGATTTAGATTCTTTCCTCATCTTCTTGGTAAGTGCTTCTTTCTCCTTCTTCTTTCGTTTCTCTGCTCTGATATTAATTCTTTCCAGCTTTTCTCGTTCTTTGTTGAGTCTTGTCTCTTCTCTTTGTTTTTTCAGGTTTATTACTTCCTCACTGGTTAATACTCTGGAGCCGGCATTACCCGATTTCTTTGATGTCCTCGGGAGGGCTGCGGGAATTGTGAAAACCGCAGCCACTTCCGAGTGCACCTGCTCGATGTCAAGGTACCGGGCGTCATTTGATGTACTTGGCAAAGTGGGCTGAGTCATAGACATCAGAATATCAGTTGCAGTGTCGGCGCTCTGTACAACATTTCCCTGACCTACCAACAGAGGTACAGCTGATGCGTCGCTACTGCCTGTTGCCAACACGCACGCACCTTCACATAAACCATTGGCTACCTCAACCCCAACCACTAATTCTTGTGATCCACTCGCAATAGTACTAGGGACATTGTCCTCTACCACCATTTTCCGGATTTTGTTCTTCAGGAGAAAGTGGAACATTAAGTGCTGTTGATGGAGCATAGAGTTCATCACATATTGCTTTGGGATTAAAGGGACAAATCCCACAGGCGCGAAAACCGTTCTTTAAATTGCTCGATGACAACGCACTGGTGTATGCTGCAGCGAAGATGGCCGGCCATGATGTTTTGTCTATTACGTTGCCAGGATTGATGTTCATGTGATTGGAACACAGGGTATTGTATTGCTTTTTGAAAGGCGTGAACACACTAACGTCGAACGGCTGTAGACGGTGGGTGGTGTGGGGAGGGAGTGCCAGCAAGTGGATATTAGCCTCCTTGGCGGCCTCCAGCAGCTCCAGGGACTCATGACTGCTATGGCCGTCAAGGATGAGCAACTGTGGACCATTTCCACGGTGGGGAGACATACCGACTTCTAACATGATTACCGCTTTCTATATGATGCAAAACCCTTTCTAGATGATTGAAAAAATGGGTGACGACGAGGGGGCTGCCACTGAAACTCCAAAAGCCATCGATTTTAGATTGTATTTCATAAAAACAGTCACACCATGGATCCATCAGTTTATCTGTAAAGCCGTGTACAGCTTAACGTGATTGTGTCGTGAATTTTTCTGATAACTTCGTTTTCTATACAAACTCACTCACTCACTCACGGGAAAATCCTTGGAATAAAGGAATAGAAATAAGACCAAGTCACTTGTGATGGTAATTAAGGTGTGATTGCACATAACTTACCGGTGACTGCACTGAGGCACTTTTCCATTGACTTATAATGGGAAAGTAAAGGTAACAAAATCGCCAAAACAATACAATCCCCTGACCTAAAACTTGGCTAGCACACACACATATACTCATGGATGATGAACCGAGACATGGTTTCATAAATGATATCACGAAAGCTGTGCAATTTGATGATTAGATAAATCATTTTATACGTTTCACCAAAACGAAGATTCGAGTGTTCTGCTTGACAAGCACTGGCTGTTGCATATATTTATTCCTTGTTGTCGTCAAAATAATGAGAATATCTAGGGCTATACTTTTTGGGAGATGAATACAATGAGCTGAGCATTCATAATCCCAAACACCTCGGTGCACCCGAGTGCATATCACCTGTGAGTTTTACTGGCCTCACTAGCTATTTGCTGCACAGCATAATCCTTTCGCTCGCCCTGTTGTGAGTGTATTTTGTAGACTGAGAAATAGGTCGGGAAAATGACATATGAAAACGATGAATTTAACAAATTTAACATTGCTTAGTAAGAAACAGAGTCTCGGTTAGTAATCCTTGATGGCTAACAATCAGAAACGCAAAGTTTCACGTTGATTGGAAGTGTGTAAATTCATGAATTTGTTACCTTTATATTTACATTATAAGTGAATGGACAGCTGGTCACTGCCAGGTTCATGACGATCACATGCAATCAATCCTTAAGAAAGATAAATATTGATATCATACAGCATTTTCCGTTTAAATAGAGTATCGGTAATGCCTATATTCATCCTCTCACATGTGCATTTTTTTTCATATTTTCCTCGTTCTTGCATGATCTGTAGGCTGTTGTTTCCCAAGTCTTGCGTGATTTTTTTTCTCCTCTATCAAAAGACGTAAACGGAGATCCATCCATGCTCTTTGGTTGCACAAAGCAAAGTCGGGTCGCCAATACATGCAAACAAACAATTATTTAACAATCATTGCAAACAATTATTGCAAACAAATATTTATTACGAGAAAAAAAAAACAATTATTCGTTACCTACGCGGATTTTATTACGCGAATCAAACAATTATTGCAAATAATTTATTTTATCAATATTGCAATGATTTGTTGAGTATCAAAAATGGATAAACGTCAGGTCTGTGAAAAATAAACAATGACGTGTCGTGTATAAACATCTCATTCAAGCCCGTAAACTTCGTTTTGCGGGATTAAATGACTACTCTGATTTGCGCATGCGCGTCGCTCGTTCTGGCACATGGGAAATTGAAAGTCGACAGTTCGATACGAGAATTTTTAGACGACACAAGGAATGTGACTGATCGAGGTGATATTGATAGCTGGTTACCAGTATCCTATAATGATCATGGTGACTTAAAGTCATAGTAGCAAGGTACCATTATATTGTTTTATTCCTGTTCAGATAAAGGCATTGTGGACATTTGGTGATAAAAAAGATGTTCGCGTTAATTGGTAATTAATAACAGCGACATATAATCGAGTATATTGAGCCAGTATTGCAATCGCCTTCTCATGACGATGAAAAAAATTAGCCCAAAGGCTAAGATAGGTTACCGGACAATTTTGGTTTGGCCATGGCATATTGGCAGGTAACAGACCTTGAGATTTACCAATCAAGGTTCGCAGTGTAAACATATGACCTTGGGATTTACCAATCAAGGTCATCCGTATGAACTTCGATGTAACCATTACATGTATGTGTGCGGCATTTGATATTCTATATGTTGGGTGGAATCGTTTAGGCCGCTCAGGTCAATTTACACATTCCAAGTCAGACATTTGGCACTCAAGGTCATCTGACGTCAAGTTCAAGGTCATCATTAGTTGTGCCATATATGTCTTCCTATATGTTCATAATGCAAACAGGAGCTCTATCTGCAAGCATTTCATCTACAAAGGCAAATCTGGGCATTTTTTGACCCCAAAATGGCTGTTTTGACCTTTCAAGGTCATCCAAGGTCAAATTCAAGGTCACCACACAAGTCGCCATATATGACTTCCGATTTGAAAGTGCCAATTTTTAAGCTCTATCTTCAAGCGTTCTATGAGTACAGTCCTGACAGCTCCCATTATGAAGGAAAAAAGTTTCGAAAATTTTCTAAGTCCAAAATTTTTTTCAAAGGGTGAAAATTTTTTTTTGCCTAGAAATGGCCCAAAATGGATAGTAATGTTATTTGGGGCGAAAATTTTTTTTTTCGCCGACTCGTCAAAAATTCAAAATGGCCGCCATACTGAGATCGGCGATTCAAGGGCAACAAAACTTATACACGTCGCAGAGGTATATAAGAGGAATCTTTTTAAGCAAAAATCTCAAAACTGATCAGAGAGTTTTTGAGAAAATACAGACCAGGTGCAAATTTGAGCGTTTTTCGACCCAAAAATGGCTGTTTTGACCTTTCAAGGTCATCCAAGGTCAAATTCAAGGTCACCACACAAGTCGCCATATATGACTTCCCATTTGAAAGTGCCAATTTCTAAGCTCTATCTTCAAGCGTTCTATGAGTACAGTCCTGACAGCTCCCATTATGAAGGGAAAAAGTGCCGAAAATTTTCTAAGTCCAAAATTTTTTTCAAAGGGTGAAAATTTTTTTTTGCGCTAGAAATGGCCCAAAATGGATAGTAATGCGATCTGGGGCGAAAAAATTTTTTTTCGCCGACCCGCCAAAAATTCAAAATGGCCGCCACACGAAAACCGGCAGATTTAGGGCAACCAAACTTATACATATCACAGAGGTATACGAGGGGAATCTTTTGAAACCAAAAACTCAAAACTGATCAGACAGTTTTTGAGAAAATGGCCGTCAAAGTCCAAAATTGAGCGTTTTTCGACAAAAACGGCCGCCATTTTGAAAAATATGCGAAAATCAAAAAACAAAAAAATACCTCCTCCTCAAAATATTTTTAGGCATTTTTGTGCAAAATTTCAGAAAGATTCGATCGTTAACTTTAAAGATAAAAATGTTAACGCCGGACGGACGGACGGACGGACGGACGGACGGACGGACGGACGGAAGGACGGACGGACGACGGACGCAACGCCATGCCAATAGGTTATCGGACCAAAGGTCCGGTAACCTAAAAATAGCTTCTGCAGTTTCCGTAATCGTGACGTCAGTTGAGGCAAAATGTGCTTTGATGGCTGGCCACGTAAAACACGTAATTTGGGTGGTCAGCTCAAAGATAGAAAACCACTCCAAAATGCATGAGATTCAAAAGAAAACACGTGAAAACCAACAAATACTGGACATCTTGCAGTTCAACAAACCTCCCTTCTGGGAGAATAAATAGTACTGATTCTAAAAATCAAGACAATAAAAATGCCGTATTCCCACCATCTCACCCGTTCACTTGAATTGTCAAACATACACAACGAGAATGAATATGCGACATGCAGTTTACCTTGCTGGCTACATGTACTTTCAGTACTGCCTCAAGTGACGTCACAAACCACGTGACCCATACTAAAATCGTGACCAAAATCTTCGGCAATTTACGGAAGGAGTGCCTATTTGATTCAATATCTCGAAACCCATTGACTGTATTTGTAAAATTCGTTCGAATTTACAGATAACTATTCATAATGGACTAAATGAAAAGCACTTTCATCGGCATGCTACTAGGTCTTTAAATATTGATAAAATAGTAATTTCGACCGGGCATAAATGAACTCTGACCATGCTTAAATGATCATTACGCCCTTACGAGATCAATGAGATCATATTATTGGTATACTTATTACACTTATTACACGAAAAGAATATGGTTATGTTCTTTACGTGCACACAATAGTTCTTTTCGCGCAAACGTTTATTGTTTACCTAAGAGTTGTTTCCCCGCAAAGAATAATTGTTTGCAGGCAAACAAATATTGTTTGCACGTAAAGAACGTTGTTTTTGTGTAAAGAATATTTAATGTCTCGCAAAGAACATTGTTTTCCTGTAAGGAATAGTTCTTCACGTGCAAATAATACTTTTTTCCACGCCAAGAACATTGTTTGCCTGTGAACAATAGTTAATTACGCGTAAAAAAAACAATTGTTTGCCCGCAAACAATACATTTCGCGCAAATAATGCCCTCTGACAAAAAGAATGCATGGCAGATTGAAGCCACCGTATATTCAACAACTTATTGGATGAACTGTCGAAATGTCAAATGTTATTCAATATTCAGGTATTTTAGAAATATGAATCATGCAAGACTTGTTTGGGGGATCATGCAAGACAGCGATATTTAATTTGTTCCTGCTTTTAGGTGTTTTTGTTGTGTTACTGATGTCCAATTTGAACAATTTGTCATCAACTAACCGCGACTGGGCTAAGTACACATAAATACGTGTATAACTTCAATTATATAGCACAATAGGTGTTATATTGATATTATTTTCGTCCACCGCAAAATGATATGTCCGTTTTCGTTGCGTCATTCTCGATCTGTATTGACTATTGTGACAAATTCATAAGCTCGTGCATCAAAATGAATAATGTGTTGGAAATAAAGTATGTCTAATGTTCCGTGCAAGTACAGATTATTTCTCTGTGCGCAAAATGACACCACAATATTGTGTTTTCCATAGAGCCCCCTGTGCTTACCGCTTAAACCAATCATGTAGAAGGAGTTTTGCATCATATAGAAAGCGGTAATCATGCAAGAAGTCGGTACGTCTCCCCACCGTGATTTCCCACTCATGATCACCATTTGCACGACTTGAATGGAATACAGCATATGACACACAAAATTTCAAGTCAGCCCGAATATTAAAAACAAAACTGAGGTGTAAGGCCGAAAAGCGTGTTTCACTGAAAAATCTAGATTCTAGATGAACTTGACACTTTAGGTCCAACAACAAAAAAAGTTTTCCATTTGTAGATCTAGATCTCGACAAAAAAGAAACAGCGGCACCTGGTCCTGGGACTGGGGCCTAGCTAGCCTAGATTCAACAGATGCTCCGATCTATACTTCCACTGGCACTCTGGTCAGTGCTCGCCGAGACCCAGCCGCAGGGAGACCTACTCGCCCCCCCCCCCCCCTCGAGTTAGCCATGAATACAAGGCAAAACGGTCGCTCACCCCTCCCCCTCCCCCCCCCCCGCGTCTCCCGCTTGACGGTCCGGTGGGGGAGGCGGGGGGGGGGGGCGGGGGACATTGTGCCTTGTATTCAGGGCTACCCTCGAGTCTGTCTCGCTCACTCGGTCACTGACTGTGACCATGCTGTGAGAGACTGAGTGAGTGTCCGACTGACCTGCTGACGTCGGGCTCAGCCAGTCTCAGGGTCGATCACTCGATGATTGCGTCCCGGTGCACCCGTCATCACTCGGCTGAATATATATGAAGTGAAATTACTGATCTAGATTAGAAATAAAAATAGATCTACTAGAATCTAGATATATCTAGCTATTTCTTTACTTTGCTGGACAACTTACCCCAACAACAATTTTTCCTGACGCTAGGTCACCTGGTCACGTAGCCTACAGATTTCAGAACCGCTGATTGGCTGTGCGAAATAACGAGATTGCGCAACTTCTCGCCGCACGAGAACAAGAACGGGACCGCACTGCCGCGTCTAGAATTGCGATTTATGGATATAAAGTAGCCAGAATATATATGATTTTGTAAAAATTATCGTATATACAGATGTAATCAATGGGATCATGTCCAGGCATTGCAGTAACATATAATTTGAGTAAAAGTACAGAACATATGGCTTAATAATCTTAAAATTCACATTTGAATATTTTGCTCACGAAAATATATGATATGGAAAGATCCAAAACTTTACCACCCCGACAAATAGAGAAAATTCGTCCAATCGTTCTGATATGATAGCAGTTCATTCAGCCTGTGTTATTTAACACATCCGAACATGTGAACAATGCCAATAGCGCATTTAAGCAAAACCCTGTGGGGTCAAACATTAGGTCGAAACGAATCGTTTTGACCTAATGGTTTAGCATGCTAAAAACCGAACTTAAGTCGAAACATTTCTGACTTAATGACGCTTATATAGATCTATATATATGCTATTGTGGCATTTGTTCTATATATTCACCTACATGTGATACTTTGAATATATGTATAATAACAATGTTTGTCATATCATTAAAGCTTGAGATATGCCCAAAAAGGTGTATAAGTCATTTGAAACCAGGAACGTTTCATCTTATTGGCCCAGTATGTTAAAAATAGTCAATAAAGTGCTAGTCAATAATGGGTTCAATTTCGATTTGAGAACTAGCTATCTTTACCTAAATTGAATAACACACTCTACATACACATCAATCAGATTGATATAACACAGTTTTCATGTTTAAAATAATAAAATTCCATATAGATCTATGACTTTGGGGAATATAAAAAGAATCAATACCCAACGACTTCAGAACCATTTGCAATTTTTTTTCCTGCATGGCAATAAAGTAACGTTAAAAAAACTCGTCTCTTAAACACAGACATGAATGATGAGTGGATTGGCTTTTGTTTTGGGGTTTTTTTTACAATGCTGTTTAAAGCCTGATGTCAGATTATAATTGAAGTTATCGACTATCATATATGATATATCTGTCTGATATCTACCTTTGACGCTATATATGTTTCCCAGCAAATATATCAAACACTATGCAAGGTAATGACTGTGACACACGTAGATCTAATCAGGATATTGATTTTAAAGGAATAGTTGCAGCTGTTTATAATTTGTGAACAAGTTGAACCCTCTTGTCCCAGCCATATCTCCAACCGAGCTGACAGATTCGATTGACTTTCCCAATGATATTATTGCACGATTATGTTCATGTTGTGAGTAGCAGGTGTTTTGTTTTCCCATGAGCCTTGATTACCTCATGAGAATCTAATTATGGGAAACAATCATAATGATGACGCTAATTTGACAGAAAAGTATGTGTCCAAATATCTTAAAATACAGCGTGGTATTGTCGGAGAATTGACCAATCAGGATTGCATATTTCCAGCAATCCAATAATAAAAACCATCACACACTGACAGTAGTGTATGTCCTACCAATGTCATAGTTCCCACTACCACTTTCGTTTACATTCAACATCATCAATGATGAATGATAATTATCCATGTCTCTAAACTGAATGCTGTAATTCCAATGCCCGTGTCCCCGAATTCAACGCATCCATCTTCATTAGTGTGTTTGTATGAAGTTCGCGAAACGATTTACCATTGGAAAGATGAATTGACAGCATTTTCTTTGAAAAGGATTATCTTCTGGCGACAATTGTATTTATTACCCTCGTACGCTCGTAAATTTCTTATTGAAATGAGTAGTAATTTCCTGTTAAAAACGTCAATAAACTTCTTCGAGAAACAATTTTGTTAAATTTGTCGTCATACGAATGCAAAGAAGCATGGATAAAAAGTGGATATATCTTTAAAGTATACAAAAATACATGTATAGTTTCATATATGTCCCTTTGTAAGCACTAAGTATTTATAAATAAGGTTTAAGATTTGAGTTTCTGCAACTCAATTCTTACAAACCAAAGCTTCGGAGCTCACAAACCATCGGCCTAAAAAACGGAAAGTTCCTAATAAGTCCCTGCATAATTCAATGAATCAGATGTATAGTATAAAAAGTATATCGTGATACCGTTTAGTGTTGTTTCTATCAAAACGAGAGTTCAATCCATCAATATTGTTCAACTGAGCATTGATTTGTTGTTGCGTCATTCGTTCATTTCATACATAATGTGGTCATCGACATTATGGCTCACACTTACAAATGTAGTTCCACACTTTTATTAACAAATTGATAGACGCAGTAATAGTATATGACATGCCCATCAACATAAGAATATGTAAATGAATAAGCACATTCCATGCTGTACTGAATTTCTACTACTGGCAATTTTGCACTGGCATCGCGCCGCTGGGACGTCACTGTATATGATTTGACGGAGGGTTTAACAACCACTGGTGACCCGTTCAAGACGATGACGGCTAAGACGCATTTAACGTGTGGGATAGAGTGTGCAAAGATGCGTTATTGTTTGGCAGTGGCTGTAGTTCCGACGGCAGGGAGCGTGGGTGCATTGACGTGCAAGTTCCATAATGTGAGTAATGCGCAGGACACGGTGCCAATGGCATCGTCGTCCATTTATAGCATTAGTAAGTATATTACACCCTCGTTAAGATACGCAAACATTCTATCAACACAATATAATCTATGTGATGTATTTTCAGTTCAACCAAAGATGTGGTAACTGAAAAGTGCCTCGTCGGCGTCTGAGCCAACATGTATTAAAATATTGTTACTGGCGTGAAAAGTTTTGGCCGAAATCAGAACCTGAATGCAAATCAACAAATATTTCCATAACAATAGGTCTCCAGTAAAAGGCATACAAGAAAAATATATCTCACACCAACTGTGACAAGCAGACGGATTGTTATCAGTTATATAGACTAAAAAACCTTGAGCAATACATCTAGGAAATTTACTGAAACTGCATTTGTATCGAAAAGCCCTATAATTTCTTATATATATACATCTGCATCAAAGACTAGTAGTTGAATCATTTTGAGTTTTGATACCTTTTACTATAGCTGAAGTATATATCGTACTATGGTAACTTGGATAATTTGGTTTCAAACTTCTTTTTTTGAGATTGCACCAAGTTCACAGAGTACCAGAACGGATGCATTGCCACGTCACATTACTTCGATTCCTTCCTGGCGACCCTGGACGAATGTAAGCGCCACTGCCAGGACGCCACAAGCGACTACTGCAAATCTCTGGATTTTGCATCCAATACCAACGTGTGCTGAAGATTTCTCCCCACACAACTGCCCAAGAGGTCCGTTCAGTCACTACTCACGTCCAGCTGCTTGCGATCCAGGTAAATTTTTATTAGGGTCCCGTCTATAGGACTGGTGTTAAAATCTCATATTCGGTTTTTAGTTTTCCACGTGAAAGTGATCAATAGCTGTCTCTAAGGCAACGTGTACAGTGTCAAACTTCAATGCGCATACGAATTCGTCTAAATTTGACATCAACAATCTGATTTTTAAAGAAGTTTCGCACTAAGCGGTTGACAACAGTTTCCCAAATATAGAAAAATACAGTCTTATCACTTGAAACTCTTATATGTATGATACATTATAGTGAGGAAACTTTTGTGTTCAGAATTCTGGTAAAGCGATATTTTACTTCATTTCGTACTTCAAGAGTTTCATTCCAATGAACTTGGTCAGCTGTCAAGCGAAAACATTGTTTTATTCAATGAAATTCATTGCTGTTTTTTCCAACAGATATTTAGGAGCATGTCCAGTGTCAGACGTGGGACTGCCACAGAGCATGATGAAGTGACGCCAGCGTGTTGGAGAATATCAATTACATTGTGTGGATGCATCATACTGCAGTCTTTACACAATGACGGAAAAAATTTGATCACTACCATTTGTTATCCATACTCCATATAGTTTTTTATTCACTCATATTTTTGTCTGTCGAAAATGTAATTTTCATTGCAGACATCGATTTTGTAACTAGCATGCATGTTCTAGTGTTCAATGACCATGTTATGACATGCACACTTTGTAGGAATACACTGCTGCTCTATCACTATTAAAAAAACAAGAGTGATCGATTGTCTGAAATAAGTAAGTGTATCAATTGAAGCGGAATCAACCAAAAATCTCACAAAATTGAACAGGTATCAACAAACCAACAACGTGTATACATATGCCTTAGTTATGATGATCACTCCCGTTTACCATCAACATCATCAATATTGGAGGAGAAACTTGTGTTCAACGCACACGTTTACAAGAATAAATGGTATAATTATGGCGTTTGTCACTGACATCGCAACACATCCATCTTCATTTGCATGTTTGATGTTCAAAGAACAATTACATTATGAACAACATATTAGGTACTTGGCACAACACCACCATTTCCTTTTGTAGGTTCGTAATTTTCATGTTCATATTGATTGATAATATAAGGCATATATCACTCCACAATTTAATAGTGTAAATGTGTCATATTTTCGTGTATAGATTAGTCATGCCTTTGCCAGGACAGGTCAATACAGGTTCTCTCAATAAACTACACTGGGGATCGGTAATTATATTTATGCAATTATAAAAGTGTGCATATGTAAATTATATCGAATGTCTTTATAAAAATAAATGTACCACTTTACATAACCAAAACAAAAAATGGTAATGAACAACAGTTACAATGAGTTTAATCTTTGATAGCTGAGTCTTCTAAGACCAATAAAAACGTGGTCATGAATTCCTATAATACAATTCTTACAATAACAATTTTCTGATTTTGGACAGAACTTCCAGAGCATAGTCATGGACGGTTCTGGATAATTTGACAGCTATTATTTGCATTGAAGCCTTCATGTTTCGGGCGGTGGTATAAGCAATTATATTCATACCTTTTGACAAGGTGGAAAAAAATATCCATGAAAATTGTACCTCAATTATTTCATCTAAGTTTGCCATTATCCCATGGTATTATAATGGTGGGAGTTGAAATATGTCTTGAGTTTTCATGATTCTCCTATCACAACACACATTACTAATGGCTTACATTGACAAAACATTACCAAATAATACTATAGGTTTTTATACTTACAAATCAAATGTTTTCTAGGTGAACGAAGCTTACAAACACACCAAGCATGTGTTGTGAATGGGAAAAGTCAATGTGACTCGTCAGTTGGCTGGAGATATGGTGTGGACAAGAGGGTTCAAGGGGGACATGGACTTCGAAAACTTGCAGTTTTCCTATTGGGATCAATATCTTGTCTTGATTATGCGTGCTTCTCAATCAATATTTTGCTGACTATTTTAGCATTTCTCCTGAGAAAATAAGGACATTGAATTGAGCCATCAGCGTAATTAGATAGCTTACAGCAGATAACTTCAATTACGAATATCATGGGTATTTTGATATTCAGCTGGCTGGATGTCTATGATGTTCACCTGGCTCTGATGCCATATATGCGAGTCTCTTATGGCATTCCTCGGTATTTTTATATTCTGCCAACTCCATTACTCTCTTTAATATATGATGAAAAATGGAATCAAATCATTTGTCACAAATACTGTAGAAAACAAACTATAGGAGCGATGGTGTGCAAAATGTAATTGAAGCTAGAAAAATATATGCTTTATTTACAAGACCCCACAAATGGACTTGCCACAAGCTATTCCCCTACCACCCCCTCGTCGCGGGAACAAATAATATTTAACCAAGGTGAGTCCTGCCCATGGAGGACGGTGGAATGCGGTCAGACACAGGACTCCACTCAAGGTGTGATTGTTTCTCTCGCGCGATTGCGTCACTGACGATGGAAACAACAGCGAGACAGTAGTCAGATCGTGTCACAAGCCATTTGGGACACTTGCCAATCGATTGGCACAGTAGATTGGTTGTCCACCTGAGCTGCCATTAGATACAATAAACGAATGAAAAATATGGATATATTATCACCCTGTGGACTGGATTATTTGTACTGGATTATGACCGATTCTTGGAAAAAATCACATTTTGAATAAATAATTGTCTGGGATTGTACACAATAAAACTGGAAATTTGAATCGAAATGAAGATGCCTTCAGTGACCACACTTTTGCTTCTAACAATTTTGCACTGGCATCATGCTGCTGGAACATTTTCCAGCACAGTATATGATTTGACGAAAGGAGTAACAACCATTGGAGACCTATTCAAGACGATGACGGCTGAGACGCCTACCACATGCGGGATGAGATTCAAATGCTAGTTTTCCTATGACATTGAAAAATAACTTCAGAACAATAATAACTTCTAATAATAATATATAACCATAACCAATAATAATAACCATAGCAATAACTTCAGAACCCCACCTTCAGTCCCCACAGTGACAGAGACTTCTCGCGTGAACTACATGGCCGATCGTCAACCTGGCCTGTGAAATAAAAGTGTGAATGAATGAATGAATGAATGAATGAATGAATGAATGAATGAATGCCTTTTATTCTTCTTTTCTGTAACCCATGAACAATAATTATCCTGGATTTCCTGAGCCACTCCTCAAGTAATGCTAATAATGATTGTCCCATTGTCAAAACTGGATCAACGGATATTACGACACGGAATTTCAGTCACACGTGAATATCCCTCCATGTTTAGATTAGATGTTTAGCCAAATGCATGATAATGGAACAATCTGAACAATTTCCGGAGCACAAATGAACAGCTCTGCTTGTCAAACATAATAATACTGGGTAGAACCTCATTCAGTCAAGTTATACTGAATCAGATAAGGATAGTGCTATCAGCCTGAAGCATTTGATGTTGAGTGTTGAAGACATATTGCAGATGGTAATGCAAACTCTCTCATAAACATATTCCCTGTTTGTCTTGCAAATATTTGCAATTCTGCAACCCGTGTTTCCATTTTTGCGATAACCTTATAATCGATGATTTATGTATTGCATCAATTATAACATAACGATTTTCAGTCACGTTTTTCTTAATGCATTCAGAGACTACATGAACGGTGTTCAGACCCCAGTACTGTGTTACATGTATATATGCCTGAAGTCCTATTGTCAATTAAATATTTCCTGAAATACGAGTGGACTAGTGTAGAAGTTGATCTAAAAGTCAAAGTCAATCTAGGAAACAAATCCCAAAGAAATTACCATCGGAGTGGGAGAGCTTATTAGGGACATTCGATTTTTTAAAATTTATTATTCAACTTCTTTTCTGAAGACTTATTTACTAACTGGAAAAACCTGGGAACTGGGGATTAAGCGTTCAAAACCAGGAATCAAATAATAAAAACTGGAATTGAGTATAAAACCTGGAATTAGATGTTAAAACTGGGAAATAAATATTAAAACCAGGACATAGATGTTAAAACCCGGAATTGATTATCCAAGCCGGGAAATTAAATAATAAAACCTGGAATTAAATATGAAAACCCGGAACTAAGTATGAAAAATCGGAAATAATTGTCAGGGTTGCTTACCATAATGCCTATAGAATTTTGCTGAACCTGCCCTGGGGCTATAGTGCAAGTCAGATGTTTGTACATTCTCATGTTGATCATTTTCACTCATGTCTCTGAAACACAGTGTATGTCCTTAAATGCCGAGTTCTCCAATCCGCCAACAGTATTTTGTCTACTCTTGTATCCAGTGATGTCTTTCGTGAATCCGTCTTTGTAATATATCTTTGTTTACTGTTCGTGTGTGAAAGTGACTATTTTTTTTACATGATATTTGTATTAATGTAATATGTATGTTTTTATACAACTCATATTTATTGTATGTGTCTATGAACCAGGGTGTCCGAAATAAAGAACAAACAAAGCCCAGGAATATCAATTTCCAGGGACTAATATTCAATTCCCGGTTTTAATTTTTATTTTCCTGTTTGAAAATTTGATCTGTCCCCGAGGATACCATCAACTCAGTAGCCTTCTGGCTATTGATTAGGTACTTAAGTACTTGTCATATATCTGTTCCATGGGGTTTGTTTCGGATTTCTAAAATATTTTCATAGGTTGTTGGGCAGTTGTATACTAATTCCATCAGGTGTACAGTAGAAACAACTACATTTAACACACTGTCTGCCCCTGATGACGCCAGTGTGTCTTTGGATTAACTTTTTGGTCGGGCTTTGTTTCTATTGCAAAATGTTGTATTTTACGTTTGTTATTGGCATCATCAAACTCTACTGTATTTGTGGTAATAGATTGATACCCACATTCAATATCTAATTCCAGGTTCGAATATTCAATTCCCATTTTGAATAATCAATTCTGGGTGTGAATATTTAATTCCTGGTCTGAACATTTAGTTCCGGGATTTAGTATTTATCATAGACATAGAAGAGAAATGGACTGCCAACTCCGATATCACTGTCTCTGTTTCTAGTCATTGAGCTTGCGGTCACAAAAGGTCAGAGGAAGATGGTAGTTACACTTTCGATGTCAAAGTATAACGTCGTATTGCCATTGTTCATTCATGACGATCCTCAGTGTTGACTTCACTTACGGTATTCGACGTATTTTGACAATTCAATTTTCCCATGAAACTTCAAACCGGAAATAAAGTTCCCATCTTCTTCTGGTCACAAGCTCAATGTCACTGAGGTCGAGTTGGCAGTCCATCTCTCATCTATGTCTATGGTATTTATCTCCCGCTTCTAACATTTAAGTTCCCAGTTTCAATAATTAATAATTACAGGTTTGAAATATTTCTGAACAGCGAACATAATAATGCTGCAATAATGCTGCAGGAAAAAGTTTTATCCTAAATATAAAAATTTGAATTTCCTTATAAACGTCTCTATCGAGTAGTAAACATTAGAAGAATACACAGGAATTCATGGATTTTATTTTACGTGTGGTTCATTTACGATTTCTAAATGGTTTGGTCTGTTGTTGCACAGTTGGAATACACTAACACAGTAATTAGGTGTACAGTAAAAATAACTAGAATTTACACACTGTCAGAATATTTGGTTGGGTTTTGTTTGTATGCTAATAGAGGCTGGAGGCGTTCTACATGAAGGGATAATAGATATAGTAAATCACGAATATGATGAAAATTCAGAAGCTACAAAGGTACATCCATTAAAAAAAGAACATAAATGGTCCCACCACGAACTACCTCTCCCCTCCACCTCTTCTAACCATAACATTCAACGAAAGCGAGTATGAGGACGGTGGAATGTTACCATACACAAGACTCCACTCAAAGTGTCACTGTTTCCACCGTGCTATTTTGTGGGCGCATTTCAAAAACTAGCTGCGTGGATAAGTTGCGGAAAAGCACTGGATCAATTATATCTTTATACAAGTACGTTTGTTGAATGAGTAGGATAAGGCGTTTTCCTTCATTTGTATCTTTTTTGATGCGCAATATATTCAAAGCAGAGCCTCTTCTGAATAAATGATTGAATGAATGCCTTTTGTTCCTCTGTTGACTTTTTTCTGCAATCCCTGAAAAAATTATCATCCTGGATTTCCTGAACAACTCTTATCAGAACTAGTATCACAACTGGATCAACGGATATTACGACATGGAATTTCAGTCAAACGTGAATTACCCTGGATGTTCAGTGTAAATGTTTAGTTAATGCATGATGATGCATCAATCTTATCAATTTCCATGGTACAAATGAACAGCTCTGCTTGATACGCCACAATATATTATATGTCATCAAGTCATCTGTCAAGTATAATAATACTGGGTAGAACCTGGGTCAGTCAGGTTATACTGAATCGAATAATGATAGTGCTATCAGCCTGATGCATTTGATATCGATTGTTTGAGAAATAATCGCAGATGGTAATGCAAATTTTGCCATTGATGTATTCCCTGTTTGTCAGGCAAATATTTGCGATTCTGCAACTATGATAACGCTTTAAGTTTTTCCATTGGTAATTGTTCCATATCGATTTTTTTTTTATTAATGTCGTGCTTCCATAATTGTGATAACATCACAATTGATGATTGATGTATTGCACCATCAATTATAGCCTAAGTTATTCTTAATGCATTCAGAGTCTAGACGAACAATGTTCAGACCCCAGTACTGTGCAGGCCTCGACAGTAACGCTTGCCCGATTGCCATTGGCAAGTGAGTTAGCCTGTCGGGCAAGTTGAGATCGTTGATTACTTGCCCGACATGGCAAGTGAGAATTTTTGGTGATGCGATAATAAATCCGATATGCCCCAGGCTCATGACTATATCAGGCCGTATTCCTCTTTCGATCGCAGTTCCTGCCGCGAAGCAGTCCAAGCGGGCATCATCGTATATGCGTTTGTTTTGCCTAAAAATAAATAACACGTCATTTACCACAGCCAATCATAGCCGCACCAAAAAATACTACAGCCAATCAGAGCGTAGTAGTAAAAGTTTTCATTCACATAATTTACGATCTGCGTGGGAACATGCGCATTCAGTTTTCTTTTCACGAGAGGTTTGACGCTTCTATGACAACCGGCCAGGTCTTTTAACACTGGGTCGAGACTGACTGACATAACTTGCATGACAGAAAATCTGTACAATCGTGGTGCATAAATCCAATGTGAATCAGCAATATTCACACAAATATTTATTTAGGCTTCAATACTTGATAATAAATGACATTCTATGTGTTGCTTTTGTGTGCCTATTGCATAGGAATCGAACCTGCTCGCATGATAGTCGAACATCTAACTGACAGTTGTCTATGCCGTATTTGCAGTGCGATAATCAGGCGAAAGTTTTTCACGGAAAAAATGGCTATGTCAACATTATTTAGATTCGGTTTCCAAAAAGAAAACACAGAATCTAGCGAAAAATCGTCCGTGAAGAGGAAAGAGGCAAAACTTAAGTGAAACGAGTGAAAAGAGCATTCAAACCTGAGTGGGTGCAAAAATTTGACGGTTTATTGTACGACGATGACACGAATTTCATGAAATGCAAGTACTGTTCTTCGGAAAACATACCGACTGCGCTGAAAGACAATTCCATTTTTGCTTCTGGATGTGCTTCGTTCCGGTTGGATTCTCTCCGATCGCACTGGGAATCAGCCTGCCATGAGAGGTGTTATAACATCTATGTTGCGGCAGAGCAGAGAGCACGGGGCACGAAAGATCAAAGGCAAGGCCCACTGGACGTTATCATTCGCAAGCTGAACGAGGCAAATACGGCAATCCTGTTGATGCTGTTTAATACCGTGTACTATGTAATGAAATATGAACACCCTTTCACAGAACTTCCAAGATTATTGAGTCTGCAGAAAAAGAATGGTTCACCGTTAGAAAAACTCACCTCGTATAGCTCGGATAATGCATGTCGCCGCCTTTCTGAGCATATATCCGATGAGATTAGGTCGCCGATCCTCGAGAAGCTTCACAACGCAGATATGATCACTGTTGTATTTGACGGGGCTACTGACACTAGTGTGGTCGAGCAAGAAATCGTCTTTGTCCGTCTATTAGTGGATGGCCATGCCGAAAACTACTACTTGGCTCTCAAGGCTGCTGAGCACGCACACGCTGATGGCGTGTTTGGTGCCATTGACAGGGCTTTTGTGGACAACAACATTGAGGACTGGAGAACTAAAGTAGTCGGCATTGGGTGCGACGGCGGCAAAGTGAACATAGGTGTCAGGAACAGTGTCGCAACCGGATCAAGGAGGGACATGACTATGTCTTGGTAATCCACTGTGTGGCCCACAGACTGGAATTGGCGGTGGTCTCTGCGATAAAGCAGCACAAACTTCTTGAAGACGTGAAAGACATTCTGCACAAAATTTATAAACACCACAAATACTCACCAAAGGCATGCCGCGATGTGAAGGAGATAGCCAACGCGATGGAAGAGAAGCTATTGAAACCAAGTAGGGTTGACGGCACAAGATGGACCCCATACATGGAGAAGGCCCTGAGGACGGCAACAACATGCTACGAGGTTCTGTACACTCATTTTGAGCATGTTAGCCAGGCAAGACCTGGAGAATCGTCAGCTGAGGTTCGAGGGAGGGCCGTGTACCTAACCAAAAAGCTAAAGGACTACAGAATCCTGGAATTCATCCACTTCATGAGGGATCTGCTCGCTGTTGTAGCCAGACTGAGCTTGGAGTTCCAAAAGGCTTCAGTGACCCCAAACTCCACACTGGATGCTATTGAAACGGCCAATCTTGAGCTTGTAGCATTGAGTCAACAACCAGGAGTCCACCAGGGAGAATTCCTCAAGTCACTGGTGGTAACGGATGGGAACACATCTTTCAAAGGAATCAGTCTACAGAATGTACCTGACACAACCGATGGTGATGAGAGCCAGAGCAGATATGCTGATGTGATAACGGTGTGATTCACCGTTAGAAAAACTCACCTCGTATAGCTCGGATAATGCATGTCGCCGCCTTTCTGAGCATATATCCGATGAGATTAGGTCGCCGATCCTCGAGAAGCTTCACAACGCAGATATGATCACTGTTGTATTTGACGGGGCTACTGACACTAGTGTGGTCGAGCAAGAAATCGTCTTTGTCCGTCTATTAGTGGATGGCCATGCCGAAAACTACTACTTGGCTCTCAAGGCTGCTGAGCACGCACACGCTGATGGCGTGTTTGGTGCCATTGACAGGGCTTTTGTGGACAACAACATTGAGGACTGGAGAACTAAAGTAGTCGGCATTGGGTGTGACGGCGCCAAAGTGAACATAGGTGTCAGGAACAGTGTCGCAACCGGATCAAGGAGGGACATGACTATGTCTTGGTAATCCACTGTGTGGCCCACAGACTGGAATTGGCGGTGGTCTCTGCGATAAAGCAGCACAAACTTCTTGAAGACGTGAAAGACATTCTGCACAAAATTTATAAACACCACAAATACTCACCAAAGGCATGCCGCGAGGTGAAGGAGATAGCCAACGCGATGGAAGAGAAGCTATTGAAACCAAGTAGGGTTGACGGCACAAGATGGACCCCACACATGGAGAAGGCCCTGAGGACGGCAACAACATGCTACGAGGTTCTGTACACTCATTTTGAGCATGTTAGCCAGGCAAGACCTGGAGAATCGTCAGCTGAGGTTCGAGGGAGGGCCGTGTACCTAACCAAAAAGCTAAAGGACTACAGAATCCTGGAATTCATCCACTTCATGAGGGATCTGCTCGCTGTTGTAGCCAGACTGAGCTTGGAGTTCCAAAAGGCTTCAGTGACCCCAAACTCCACACTGGATGCTATTGAAACGGCCAATCTTGAGCTTGTAGCATTGAGTCAACAACCAGGAGTCCACCAGGGAGAATTCCTCAAGTCACTGGTGGTAACGGATGGGAACACATCTTTCAAAGGAATCAGTCTACAGAATGTACCTGACACAACCGATGGTGATGAGAGCCAGAGCAGATATGCTGATGTGATAACAGATGTGCAAGATCACATCAACCGCAGGCTTGATTGTCCAGGAGATCCAGCTAAGCCTATACTCATGGCTGGTCGTGTCTTCGACGTGTGTGAATGGCCGAAGCAACGGGCAGAGTTAGCTGTGTATGGGGTCAAGGAATTAACTCTCATTATGGACCATTTCCAACCTGTCCTAGATAGACTCCAGGTGGACCGTGCAGTTGTTCTACAACAGTGGACTGTCTTGAAGGCACAGCTTGCCAACCAAGTTGTTGCCACAGGCCGCACACCTCAGATATCAGCACTCTATGCAACAGGGAATGTTGAGAAGTACTCAAGCATTCTTAAAGTGTATGAGCTCCTCACAATTCAGCTCATGTCATCAGCTGTCTGCGAAAGAGGGTTTTCCTGTTTGAAAAGAATCAAATCTGACTGGAGAGCATCCCTTTCTACTGAACAAACCGATCGCCTGATGCTGTCCTCCATCCAGGGTCCCCAGTTCGAAGACTTCAATGGCACCAAGGCGATGAACAGGTGGTGGACCACAGGACAGCGGGCACGTAAACCTCAGTTTCGGGATGCTGTGGCTGATGTTGATGACTTGCTGGCATTCATTTTGGGAGATAATGAAGATAATCCGTGAATGATGCTGAATAATGCTTGTAATGTCATGAGTTAACTGTTAATTGTGTACGACATGATCTAGCTCATGCATGATCTGGTAAATATGTTTTTAGGTTAAGGATTTTGACTTAAGTTGAGGACTTGCTAAATACTGTATGTTCGATTTTCTTTTGGATTTCCTAAAAAATGTATAATATGTGTGATTATCATTGAAATGTAAACTTGGACGTTAAGTCTTGCTGAATAAAATACGTTTGCATGTTATCTGTTGCTATTTACAATTATTGAAATTGCTAAGTTGGTAACTGCCATGAAATAATGAAATAATATATATTGCATAGTTACAAATAGACATCATATACATGCTCGCACCACACAGCAAAGCTGGATTCATAATGGATTGTGAAATATAATTTATTCAAGACGAACATAAATAAATCAAACATTCATATTCAGTAAAGCATGAAGTCAGTCAATATTTGGAATGATGGAATACCCTGGTACTTATTTACTGGTCAAATTGACAGTAGGGTAAATTTTGAACACGAGCAAGAAAAAAATTAGGGCAAGCTAGAAGTCAGTTCGGGCAAGTGAGTTTTGCAAATTACTTGCCCGACATGGCAAGTGGTTCAAAAAGTTACTGTAGAGGCCTGCTGTGTTACATGTATATCTGCCTGAAGTCCTATTGTCAAATGGAGATTTCCTGAAATACGAGTGAACTAGTAACGAAGTTAATCTAGAAAGCAAAACCCAAAGAAATTCCTCTCAGATTGGTTAACATTTAGAGAAGTATAAAGGAATTCCTGGATTTTATTTTACGTCGGGTTCGTTTAGGATTTCTGAAATGGTTTACTCTGTTGTTCAACAGTTGAAATATACTAATCTCATCAACTGTACAGTAGAAACAACTAGACTTTACACATTGTGAGAATATTTCATTTACATTCAACATCATCAATGATTAATGATAAATACCCACGTTTCCCAACTGTAATTCTAAGGCCCGTGTCCCTGAATTCGCAACACATCCATCTCCATTTGCGTGTTTGATGTTTGCAAAACATAAATAAATTGAGCCATTGGCAGGATGAAATACTGACATTTCCTTTCGAAGATGATTGTTCTCTCTCCTATGGATACTGGGAGGGGTTGGGGGTATCACCAATCACCACTTGTGTGACACGCAAATAGATGACGTAATGATTTTAATTTGTCCATAGTCAATTTCCCTTTTCTAAGCAGCAACATTCCAGGGTCACCAGCACATGGTGTGTTTGTTTCTCAGCTTATACGGTATTCCAGAGCTAGTTGCAAATATGAGGACTTTGTTTATCGAAGTGCCCAGCTAGTCTCTAACCTGCTGCGACAAGAATATGTTTTACCAAGGTTTATAGCTGCCTTTAAGAAATTATATGCCCGTCATCAAGATGGTTGATAAATACACCAGATCATTTGTGTATTTACACAAATACACCAAGTCCATGACTGCCATGCAACTGGATCTATTTTCATGTGAGTTTTGGGGAATTCATGACGGGTGCCACTAGTGGTGCAGGAAATGCTCACTCTTCCCGGAAAACACCTGATTTCATCTCCTAATGGCCATTTTTGGGGTTCATGAGTTTCCCTGTCATTTTTGTTTTCTCTCACTTCGTATGCATGAGTTTCTGTCCCCGGACTATTAGATTGGATAACGGACCCTGTTTTGCTCGCTCGGAATACTTAAGGATTGATTGCATGTGATCTTCATGAACCTGGCATTGACCAGCTGTCCATTCACTTATAATGTAAATATAAAGGTAACAAATTCATGAATTTACACACTTCCAATCAACGTGAAACTTTGCCTTTCTGATTGTTAGCCATCAAGGATTACTAACCGAGACTCTGTTTCTTAATAAGAAATGTTAAATTTGTTAAACTCATTGTTTTCATATGTCATTTTCCGACCTATTTCTCAATCTACAAAA
Source organism: Terebella lapidaria (assembly GCA_949152475.1). Classification (NCBI taxonomy): domain Eukaryota; kingdom Metazoa; phylum Annelida; class Polychaeta; order Terebellida; family Terebellidae; genus Terebella; species Terebella lapidaria. Next base: position 31,633,473 of record OX424564.1, on the reverse strand, counting down.
TACACTCACAACAGGGCGAGCGAAAGGATTATGCTGTGCAGCAAATACCTAGTGATGCCAGTAAAACTCACAGGTGATATGCACTCGGGTGCACCGAGGTGTTTGGGATTATGAATGTTCAGCTCATTGTATTCATCTCACAGAAAGTATAGCCCTAGATATTATCATTATTTTGACGACAACAAGGAATAAATATATGCAACAGCCAATGCTTGTCAAGCAGAACACTCGAATCTTCGTTTTGGTGAAACGTATAAAATGATTTATCCAATCATCAAATTGCACAGCTTCCGTGATATCATTTATGAAACCATGTCTCGGTTCATCATCCATGAGTATATGTGTGTGTGCTAGCCAAGTTTTAGGTCAGGGGATTGTATTGTTTTGGTGATTTTGTTACCTTTACTACCACATTATAAGTCAATGAAAAAGTGCCTCAGTGCAGTCACCGGTAAGTTACGTGCAATCACACCTTAATACTGGGTATTGACTCTACGTCTACATGGTCTATGAATATGTCTAGCAACTATTTGTAACTATAAAGATTAAGTTTGTTATTGAACAATTTTTACAGAGTATATACACCAAAGATCATGCATACATCGTATTTATGGAGTACACAAGTTTGTTATTGAACAAATTTACAAAGAGTATATTCACCAAAGATCATGCATGGGGGAAAGGCGTTTTACTTCATTTGTATCTTTTTGAATACGCATATTCAAAATGGAACCTCTTCTGAATCAATGAATGCCTTTTGTTCCTTTGTTGATTTTATCTGCAATCCTTGAACAATAATTATCCTGGAAATTTCTGAACCACTCCTCGAGTAATGCTAATGATGATCCCATTGTCAAAACTGGATCAACGGATATTACCACAATTTCAGTCACACCCGAATAAAGCTGGATGTTTAGTTTAGATGTTTAGCTTAAAGCATGATAATAGAGCAATCTGAACAATTTCCGTTGTACAAATGAACAGCCCTGTTTGATGATCAACATTATACTATATGTCATCGAGTCATCTGTCAAACAAAAATACTGGGTAGAACCTCATTCAGTCAAGTTATACTGAATCAGATAAGGATAGCGCTATCAGCCTGAAGCATTTGATGTTGAGTGTTGAAGAAATATTGCAAATGGTAATGAAAACTTTGAAGTTGGAATCAATTTTAAAATCAGCCAAATTTAGCATTCTTGTTTGTCACGCAAACTTGAAAGTACATCTCGAGATAGTCGGGAATATATAGGGAATATGCACAGTTCGACAGCAGATACTTAAATAATTGCTGTTAATCGTGCATGAAAACAGTGGATTGAGAATGATTGGCATGTCTACGTTGCCAGTTGCCACAGTATCTATCAATGACGTCATGAGACTGTGTGTAGAACTCGCCCTCAAGGCGGGCCGCTTTGAGGAAAAATTGATACGAGATTGACTGGACGAATTTGAATCTTGATTTGGTAACTCAATTTAGGTGCGTAATACATATTTTCAGATCCGAATATGTACGATTCCTCATTCTATATACAAAATAAAGCTACCACAGAATGAATATTTTTAATAGTATATTAATATACATTAATTGTACTTAATAGTACTATTAATATACTATACATTAAAAGTACATTCTGTAGCAATAACTTAGATGGCAAGAGAGCCATGAGTGCGTCAGTTGAAGTGTTTTATAAACCAGCACATGCTGACAGTGAGTACTGCCAGCATTATCGTTCTCACGTCCACTTTCGTTTACATTCAACGTCATCAATGATGAATGATAATTACACACGTCTCTGAAGTAAATGCTGCAATTCTGAGGCCCGTGTCCCTGAATTCGCAACACATGATCCATCTTCATTTGCGTGTTTGATGTTTGCAATACATTATGAATAAATTGATCCATTGCTAGGATGAAATACTGACGTTTCCTTTTGAAGACGACTGTGTTTTTTTCCGATGGCCAACTGGGGGTATTCTCCATCACTTGTTTGACTCGCAAATTAATGACGAAAATATATATTAATTATTCGTAACTATAGAAAACAAGGTATGTCAAGTAATGTCAACAAAATTTTTATTAAACAGTTTTTTTACACGGAGTATTTGCACCAAAAATCATCGCATACATCGTATTCATACAATAAAAAAGTTCTATGTTGTATTCATGCTATCTCACATACACCAACATACCTAGAGACCCAGGAATGACTAGAAAAATGTTCCACAATTGGAGTCCGTGGATACTGAACATAATCGGGTGAAAAGGGGCTACTGGAGGGTCACGTGATGGCGGAAGTCCGAAGTTGGTACAACTCATTCACTACACCTGTCGCGTTGTGACAACGATGCATTGAAAAAAAAACGACCTGACGTAACACCCATTTCTGAAATTGTGCTCACAAGATTTCCCGCAGTTTTGTTTTGGATACGAGAAATAGACAAATAAACAAAAATCACACAAATATCTTATTCGCAAACTTGGCTGATACAAATGAGTTTTCCTCTTTCCACTGTCAGAAATCGTATGTCATAAGATCCGTTCTATGATCTTGAAGGTGAATAGAACTGGCAATCCTTTGTGAAACATCTTCGCAAACGAGTTCGTTTACATAGTGGGGTACAGAACCATTGGTTGCATTGACGAGAGTTTTGTATCAACTGGCAATAAGTGAGGTCGTGGATATTTATTGCACTAGCCAAACTACATTCATTAAGATAGGAACGCACTGATGAGACATATAACAATATATCTACCAGTATTACTTGTCTGATTCTTTTTATTGGAAAAATTTAGTACAACTAGTCAGTATTGTTCAACGGAACATTTAATAATACATTGCAATATTGCTTCATCTCGTCCATAGTCTGGTCTTTGACACTATGGCTCATAAAATGCCAATACCTCATTACGATTGACCGTATTTTCACACTGCTATTAACACATTGATGGTCGAGTGGTTACCTATCAATAGAAAGTTGTTGAATAAATAATGAACCACTATGCTAAACAATTTATACAACTTCATGAATAGCGTCTGTTGCTTGGAGGGAAATGTTTCTAGGTTCCACATTTCCTATGAAACAAAAATTAGCCCAATGGGCTAGAAAGGTTACCGGCGAAATATACAGAGTTAAGCCGAGAAAGTTGAAGGTCAAATTCAAGGTGACCACTGAAATCGCCATATCTCTAACCTTGAAAATGGGATCAAAGGTTAAATTCTAGATCACCAAACTATTCAGCATACATCATTTCCTATATGTTCACTATGGACCCCTAAGCTGTAAATTTGATAATAAGCGAGATATAAGCCATTTTGTAATCTGACTTTGAAAATAAAATGACTGACCTTGAAATTTAGGTCAAAGGTCAAATTCAATATCATTAAAATATTCAGAATATATCATTTCCTATATGTTCACAATTGATTCCTAAGCTGTAAAGTCGATAATAAGCGAGATATTAGCCATTTTGTCCTGTTGACCTTGAAAATGAGGTCAAAAGTCAAGTTCAAGGTCACTAGAATATTCATTATATATCATTTCCTATATGTTCACAATTGATTTCTAAGCTGTAAAGGCACTAATAAGCAAGATATTGGCCATTTTGTCCTGTGACCTTGAAAATGAGGTCAAAGGTCAAATTCAAGGTCATGAGAATATTCAGCATATATCATTTCCTATATGTTCACAATTAATTCCTAAGCTGTAAAGTCGATAATAAGTGAGATATTAGCCATTTTGTCATGTGACCTTGAAAATGAGGTCAAAGGTCAAATTCAAGGTCATGAGAATTTTCAGCATATATCATTTCCTATATGTTCACAATTGATTCCTAAGCTGTAAAGTCGCTAATAAGCAAGATATTGGCCGTTTTGTCCTGTGACCTTGAAAATGAGGTCAAAGGTCAAATTCAAGGTCACGAGAATTTTCAGTATATATCATTTCCTATATGTTCACAATCGATTCCTAAGCTGTAAAGTCGCTAATAAGCAAGATATTGGCCATTTTGTCCTGTGACCTTGAAAATGAGGTCAAAGCTCAAATTCAAGGCCACGAGAATATTCAGCATATATATCATTTCCTATATGTTCACAATTGATTCCTAAGCTGTAAAGTCGATAATAAGCGAGATATTAGCAATTTTGTCCTGCGACCTTGGAAATGAGGTCAAAGGTCAAATTCAAGGTCACGAAAATATTCAGCATATATCCTTTCCTATATGTTCACAATTGATTCCTAAACTGTAAAGTCGATAATAAGCGAGATATTAGCCATTTTGTCATGTGACCTTGAAAATGAGGTCAAAGGTCAAATTCAAGGTCACGAGAATATTCAGCATATATCATTTCCTATATGTTCACAACTGATTCCTAAGCTGTAAAGTCGATAGTAAGCGAGATATTAGCCATTTTGTCCTGTGACCTTGAAAATGAGGTCAAAAGTCAAATTCAAGGTCACGAGAATATTCAGCATATATCATTTCCTATATGTCCACAATTCATTCCTAGTCTCTAATTTCAATATTAAGTGAGATATTAGGCTTAATGTGTGCCATTATAAAGCATAGGAAAATTTAACATGGGAAAGTCACATTTGGGCCGAGTTTGGGCCCAAAATGGCCCACTTCAAGCGATTCAAGCGCAACGAAATTTATACATGTCACAGGGGTACATATGAGGAGTGTTTTTCATCAATAAGAAAAAAAAGTTACTGAACAGATTTTGAGAAAACGACCGTCGAAGTCCAAAATTGGCCATTTTTCGACGAAAACGGCCGCTCTGACCTTGAAACCAAGGTCAGAGGTCAAATTCAAGGTCACGACAATATTCAGCATATATCATTTCCTATATGTCCACAATTGATTCCTAGTCTCTAATCTCAATATTAAGTGAGATATTAGGCTTTAATGTGTCCCATTATAAAGCATAGGAGAATTTAACATGGGAAAGTCCCATTTGGGCCGAGTTTGGGCCCAAAATGGTCCACTTCGAGCGATTCAAGCGCAACGAAATTTATACGTGTCACAAGAGTACATATGAGGAGTGTTATGCATCAATAAAAAAAAAGTTACTGAACAGATTTTGAGAAAATGGCCGCCAAAGTCCAAAATCAGGCATTTTTCGTCGAAAACGGCCGCCATTTTGAAAAAAAAATGCGAAAATCAAAAACTAAAAAATACCTCCCTCTCGAAATATTTTTAGGCATTTTTGTGCAAAATTTCAGAAAAATTCGATCGTAAACTTTAAAGATAAAATTGTTGACGGACGACGACGACGGACGACGGACGACGACGCCGGACGCATCGCCATGCCAATAGGTTACGGACCAAAGGTCCGGTAGCCTAAAAATGGAAACAATGACGAGGTACTTGATCCGTAATGGCAATTGCATCTTTGATAATATTCGTATTAATAATCTTATCTATGGTGCAGATGATAAAGTAGGTATTTATGCCTTGCAATCACAAGCTTGTTCCGACTGGTATGGAATATAATATGGTGAAAGGTAATTATGTTTCTTTGCAACTGAGAAATCTATCCGAGAAACTATTATTTTAGTTATTAGTTCAAACTGTCCTATGAACCATATTGTAAGTTGTGAATATTATTATAACATATATTATTTTTAAATATTTGGACACATTTTTTATTACCAATTGAGCGTTAAAAAATATGACTGTTTTCCCCATGATTACAAATCATATGCTCATAGGGTCATCAAGGCTTATTAGAAAACAAAATAAAACCTGCAATACTCACAGAATAATACTAAGCATATAATATCAATGGGAAAAGTGAATCGGATTCGCCAACTTGGCTGGAGAGAGTCAAATGGGGCACAGATTAAAAAGTGGTGCTACTTTTGCTTTAGAATCGATATATTTGCTTTGATTTACGTGTGTCACAGTTACTCCCTCTTGCTGAATGCAATTTGCTGGAATGACAGATGACATATTTATGAATCGTGGGTGCGATAGTGTAATGTGCATCAAGCAGACCTGCGTTGTTAGTTTGTACGAGTGAAGTTGTTCAAATTGATCCATTACCATTCATTTCGCTCATAACAAAACATCGGGGGATATTCACGTGTGAATATGAATGGGATTCATCATTAGTATTACAAGAGAAGTGGTTCAGGAAACCCTCGATAATTTCTGTTCGGGGACTACAAAGATACATGTAGAGCAAATGTGAAAAAACCAAAAGCCAACCACTCATTCATTCCCGTCTGTATTCAAGAGGCGGGTTTTCCATGTTACTTTTTAGCCATGCACTTTTAGAGTGAACTGTCAGGCTGATCAACCAAGTTTAGCCGATGAGCTCTGTCATGAAGGCAAAACATTGGGAATGGTTCCGGAGTCGTTGGGTATAAATTTTGTTCTCCAAAGTCATAGGTACACCTGGAAATTAATTAGTTTAGTGGCGAAAACTATGTTGATTCAATTTAATCAAAGTGTAAGTAAGGTAAGTTGTTCAGTTTATGTAAATAAAGTTACAGTTCTCAGTGGAAATTTGAACCATTATCAACTATTTATTCATTGGCCGTTTTTCCATATGTAGGGCCAATGGAATGTCCATGGTTTTAAATCCCTAAATACCCTTTCCTGAACCACTCTTATCAAAACTATTATCAAAACTGGATCAATGGATATTACGACATGGAAATTCAGTCACACGTGAATAACCCTAGATGTTTAGTGTAGATGTTTAGCTTAATGCATGACGATGCATCAATCTTATCAATGTCCGTGGTACAAGGAAACAGTTCTGCTTGATACGCCACATTATATTATATGTCATCAAGTCATCTGTCAAGCATAATAATACTGGGTACAACCTGATTCAGTCAGGTTATACTGAATCGAGTCATGATAGTGCTATCAGCCTGATGCATTTGATATCGATTGTTCGAGAAATTTTGTCATTAATGTATTCTCTGTTTGTCTGGCAAATATTTGCGATTTTGCAACTATGATAACGCTTAATGTTTCTCTGTTGTTTCGTATCGATTTTGTGATTATTGTCGTGCTTCCATAATTGTGATAACCTCGCAATTGATGATTGATGTATTGCACCATCAATTATAGCCCAAGTTATTCTTAATGCATTCAGAGTCTACACGAACAGTGTTCAGACCCCACTGTGTTATATGTATGATAGGACTTATATGTATATGAGTCCTATTGTCAAATGGAGATTTCCTGGAATACGAGTGAGCTAGTAACGAAGTTAATCTAGAAGTCGAAGTTAATCTAGAAAGCAAAACCCAAAGAATTTCCTCTCAGAGTGGTTAACATTTAGAGAAGTATAAAGGAATTCCTGAATTCTTTATTTTACGTCGGGTTCGTTTAGGATTTCTGAAATGGTTTACTCTGTTGTTCAACAGTTGAAATATACTAATCTCATCAGGTGTACAGTAGAAACAACTAGACTTTACACACTGTGAGAATAGTTGATTGGGCTTTCTTGGTATGCCAAATTCATATAATTCACTATTTCATTGTCATTATCAAAATCTTGTGCTATTAGTGACCATAGGTTGATGACTACATATACATATGTAATATTATTTCGTTCTAAAGATACATTTGTGTATAATTATATATGTAAGTGTTTGATGTATGTGTTTTTCCTATGGACATTTGGGGTTATTCACCACATGTGTGACTCGTGTACACTACTACACTACTATGGTATGAATCTTTCCACCAAATTTCTTTATTTTCCAAAAAAAAACTGTGACCTGTAGAGCGCTAACCGGGACACAAAAAAAACAAACGAACGGAACTGATCAACATACTTGAAAAAAACTTTGATTTCGTCCAGTGACAAACAGACAGACAGAAACAAATGCAATACCCTCTCCCCCTATCGGGGCGAGGGCAATAAATGTACATGTTTAATGATAGAAAATTCAAATGTGTGCCAGTGCATTTAGTCGTGTGTAAAATTTCCATTATATGAAACAATCACTGCAGCCACAAAGCCTTTAATCACACACAAAACTATATTGATAGGTCCTCTATTACAATTAGGCAAGCACTTGGATAGCTTGAGAGCAATGAGTGCATCAGTTGAGATATTTTATAAACCAACATACTGACAGTGTCTCCTGCCAGCATGATCGTTCTCACGATCACTTTCATACATTCAACATCACCAATGATTATTGATAATTACCCTGAAGTAAGTACTGTAATTCTAAGGCTCGTTTTCCTGAATTCGCAATACATCCTCTCTCCATTTGCGTGTTTGATGCTTGATGAGCCATTGGCAGGATGAAATACTGACGTTTCCTTTTCAACATGATTGTTTTCTCTCCTATGGATAATGGGAGGAAGGTATCACCAATCACCACTTGTGGGATTCCAGAGCTAGTTGCAAATATGAGGACTTTGTTTATCGAAGTGTCCAGTTAGTTTCTAAACTGCTGCGACAAGGATATGTTTTACCAAGACTTATAGCTGCCTTTAAGAAATTTTATGGCCGTCATCATGATCTGGTTGATAAATACAACAGATCCATGACTGCCATGCAACTAGATCTATTTTCATGTTAATTTTGGGGATTTCATGACAGGTGCCACTAGTGAGGCAGGAAATGCTCACTCTTTCCGGAACACCTGAGCCAGTGTCACTGCTGGTGGACGTTAGGTCTGTCCCCGAGGATACCATCAACTCAGTAGCCTTTTGGCTTGTGATTAGGTACTTATGTACTTGTCATATATCTATTCCATGGGGTTTGTTTCGGATTTCTAAATTGTTTTCATAGGGTGTTGGGCAGTTGTATACTAATTCCATCAGGTGTACAGTAGAAACAACTACATTTACCACGCTGTCTGCCCCTGATGACGCCAGTGTGTGTTTTGATAAAGTAATTGGTCGGGCTTTGTTTCTATTGCAAAATGTTGTATGTTTGTTATTGGAATCATCAAAATTTGGCTGTATTGGTGGTAATAGATCGATACTTACATTCATCTCCTAATGGCCATTTTTGGGGTTCATGAGTTTCCCTGTCATTTTTGTTTTCTCTCCCTTCGTATGCCTGATATGACTTTCTGTCCCCGGACTATTAGATTGGATAACGGACCCTGTTTTGTTCGCTCGGAATACTTGACACTGGGTATTAACTCTACGTGTATGAATATGTCTAGTAATTATTTGTAACTATAAAGATGAAGTAATGTGAAGTAATATCAACTAAATTTGTTATTAAACCCTTTTTACAGAGTATATACACCAAAGATCATGCATACATCGTATTTATGGAGTAAACAAGTTTGTTATTAAACAAATTCTACATAGAGTATATACGCCAAAGATCATGCATGGGGAAAGGCGTTTTCCTTCATTTGTATCTTTTTTGATACGCAACATATTCAAAGTGGAGCCTCTTCTGAATGAATGAATGAATGAATGAATGAATGAATGAATGCTTTTTGTTCCTTTGTTGATTTTATCTGCAATCCTTGAACAATAATTATCCTGGAAATTTCTTAACCACTCCTCGAGTAATGCTAATGATGATCCCATTGTCAAAACTGGATCAACGGATATTACCACAATTTCAGTCACACCCGAATAAAGCTGGATGTTTAGTTTAGATGTTTAGCTTAAAGCATGCTAATGGAGCAATCTGAACAATTTCCGTTGTGGAAATGAACAGCTCTGTTTGATAATCCACATTATACTATATGTCATCGAGTCATCTGTCAAACAAAAATACTAGGTAGAACCTCATTCTGTCGAGTTATACTGAATCAGATAAGGATAGCGCTATCAGCCTGAAGCATTTGATATTGATTGTTGAAGAAATATTGCAGATGGTAATGCAAACTTTGTCAATAATATATTCCTTGTTTGTCTGGCAAATATTTGCGACTTTGGAACCATGATAACGCTTAAAATTTTTCCATTGTTGAATTTTCATAAATATCGATGTTGTGATTATGCTCGTGTCTCCATATTTGTGATAACCTCATAATTGATGATTGGTGTATTGCATCAATTATAACATAATAATTTTCAGTCACGTTATTATTAACACATACAGAGACTACATGAACGGTGTTCAGACCCCAGTACTGTGTTACATGTATATCTGACTGAAGTCCTATTGTCAATTAAATATTTCCTAAAGTACGAGTGGACTAGTGTCGAAGTTAATCTAGAAGTCAATCTAGGAAACAAAACCCAAAGAAATTACCATCGGAGTAGGAGAGCTTATGTTATTAGGGACATTCGATTTCTTACTAATTATTATTCAACTTCTTTTCTGAAGACTTATTTACTAACTGGAAAAAACCTGGGAAACTGGGAAATAATTATTTAAAACCAGGCATTAAATAAATATATTAAAAGTTGGAACTAAGTATTAAACCTGGAATTAGATGTTAAAACTGGGAAATAAATATTAAAACCAGGAAATAAATGTTCAAACCCGGAATTGTTTTATCAAACCGGAAATGAAATATTAAACCTGGAAATAAATATTCAAACCTGGAATCAAATATGAAAACCTGGAATTAATATAAAAAGTGGGAAATAATTGTTAAAGCCCAGGAAAATTACGACCTGACGTAACACCCATTTCTGAAATTGTGCTTACAAGATTTGCGTGCAGTTTTGTTTTGGATACGGGAAATAGACAAATAAACAAAAATCACACAAATATCTTATTCCCAATCTTGGCTGGTAATACACATGAATTTTCCTCTTTCCACTGTCATTAATCGTATGTCATAAGATCCGCTCTATAATCTTGAAGGTGAATAGAACTGGCAGTCCTTTGTGAAACATCTTCGCAAACGAGTTCGTTTACATAGTGGGGTACAGAGCCATTGAGTGCATTGACGAGAGTTTTGTATCAACTGGCAATCAATGAGGTCGTGGATATTTATTGCACTACCCAAACTACATTCATTAAGATAGGAACGCACTGATGAGACATATAATAATATATCTACCAGTATTACTTGTCGGATTCTTTTTTTGGGAAAATTTAGTACAACTAGTCAGTATTGTTCAACGAAACATTTAATAATACATTGCAATATTGCTTCATCTCATCCATAGTCTGGTCTTTGACACTATGGCTCATAAAATGCCAATACCTCATTATGATTGACCGTATTTTCACACTGCTATTAACACATTGATGGTCGAATTATGATAGTTACCTATCAATAGAAGGTTGTTGAATAAATAATAAACCACTATGCTAAACAATTCATACAACTTCATGAATAGCGTCTGTTGCTTGGAGGGAAATGTTTCTAGGTTCCACATTTCCTATGAAACAAAAAATGGAAACAATGTCGAGGTACTTGACCCGTAATGGCAATTGCATGATTGATAATATTCGTATTAATAATCTTATCTATGGTGCAGATGATGAAGTAGGTATTTATGCCTTGCAATCACAAGCTTGTTCAAACTGGTAAGGAATATAATATGGTGAAAGGTAATTATGTTTCTTTGCAACTGAGAAATCTATCCGAGAAACATTTTTTTTAGTTAGTAGTTCAAACTGTGGTATGAACCATATTGTAAGTTGTGAATATTATTATAACATATATTATTTCAAAATATTTGGACACATTTTTTATTACCAATTGAGCGTCAAAAAAATATGACTGTTTTCCCCATGATTACAAATCATATGCTCATGGGGTCATCGAGGCTTATTAAAAAACAAAAAACCTGCAATACACACAACATAATACCAAGCATAAACTATCAATGGGAAAAGTAAATCGGATTCGGCAGCTCGGCTGGAGAGGGTCAAATGGGACACATAAATGATGCTACTTTTGCTTTAGGATCGATATATCTGCTTTGATTAACGTGTGTCACAGTTACAACCTTTTGCAGAATGCAATTTGCTGGAATGACAGATGACATATTTATGAATCGTGGGTGTGATAGTGTAATGTGCATCAAGCAGACCTGCGTTGTTAGTTTGTACGAGTGAAGTTGTTCAAATTGATCCATTACCATTCATTTCGCTCATAACTAAACATTGGGGGATATTCACGTGTGACTGAAATGACTTGTCACAGTATCCGGTGACCGAGTTTTGACAATGGGATTCATCATTAGTATTACAAGAGAAGTGGTTCAGGAAACCCTCGATAATTTCTGTTCGGGGACTACAAAGATACATGTAGAGCAAATGTGAAAAAAAACCAAAAGCCAACCACTCATTCATTCCCGTCTGTATTCAAGAGCCGAGTTTTTCATGTTACTTTTTAGCCATGCATTTTCAGAGTGAACTGTAAGGCTGATCAACCAAGTTTACCTGATGAGCCCCTGTCATTAGTACAATGAAAGTCGTTGGGTATTATTTTTGTTAATGTTCGAAGTCGTAGGTATACTTGGAATATGAATAGTTTAGTGGTGAAAAATATATTAATTCAATTTAATCAACGTGTAAGTAAAGGAAGTTGTTCAGTTCAGGTAAATACAGTCACAGTTCTTTGTGCAAATGTAAACCATTATTCTTAAACGCTCTCTGAGATTCCCATGCGGGAAATAGTCTTCGACGGGGGGGGGAAACCTGGTTTCGAAGAGAAAATACTTTGAACGTGTGTTCTACAGAGCTCGACGTAAATAATTCAATTACTTAATATAATCTCATGAATATTTTCGTCGAAGGGAGCAATTTTTTCGTCACTATCGCCGATTTACGTGAACATCAGCGTGTCGGCTGGATTTAAGAATAAATACATAACTATGGTGAGCATTCAGTCAACCGGGTATCATTTTTGTCCCTATCGCCGAACCATCGCTCTCTTCTCACGCTCATACTTCATGTCAGTGCCTATTTTTCTTTGTTTTGGAGCAGTAAAACTAGCACATTTGTTACGTTACATTTTCTGACTGCATCTTTACTAATAACGATCATACAGAAGCTCATATTCGCCACATAGAGGAACGCAACTTTATTTTAGAGCGTTAATTACAGTGTAATAAAGATGTAAAGAAAAAAGTGCATTCCTCCATCTGGCGAATATGAGCCACCGTACGATCATACGCATTTATTTCTCGCTGTCCAACAACGAGCTAATATTTCCCTGGCAGAGTGCGAAAGATTGAGAACCGTGGAATTGATCGTTGGCAATGTGTAAAAGTCGGAAGGGGTTCCGAGTTCAACACCACCGCCTTCAACATCGATATTTCGGTGCTTGTAACTATTCCGACGGTACTCCAAGTTAGTAGATACTTCTCATAATTTATGTCATATATTGTCGCCTATTTGTACACTATTCACCAAAAACACTTTTACGAATATATTGAATTTTGGGTCAAATAGAAAACGGTGCTGAATTTTATGAACACCTTGGCTATTTTTTGATGGGCGTTCTTGATCAGGGATACTATTCACCAGTGTTCATACGAACTATACGGTACCAATTGCCTTGACATCGGTATTCGTCGTGCATGGACATTGTAGGCCTATATAATATGCGCACGGAATTAAATTGGAAACAGTGCTAGAAATGGACGCGCTATTGACTTCTTTCATCCGGGGAGATCTGGTGCTTTGCACCAGATATGATTCTTGTTGACTATCTATTTATTGACCTTTTTTTCATATGTAGGACCCACATAATGAAACGTCCATGGTTTTAAATCCCTAAATACCCTTTTTTGCATATATATAAGCTTTATTGATATACAACAAATTGTTATTATACATATTCAAAGTATCACATGTAAGTGTTTATATAGAACAAATGCCACAAATATATATTTACATCGATATATTTCAACCGTCTGTCAAGTCTTTATCCAGTATTTTCGGTGTGTATTTCTACCAATCATCACTGGCACTTATGTAAGCAAAAATTAGTACACCACGTAACAAAAACATAAACAAATAACAGGAAATTTAGCCCGAGATGAGTAAATATGGTTACCAGGGAAATGTACTGTAATAAGCATGTTATTCGTTACCGTTACCAGGAGGTGGAGGGGTTAGCTTATGACACGACGATTTATTTTCTTTTTCTCAATGTATGCACCTTTATCGCTTCTGAATTTTGTGCATATCAATTGATTATTATCACAGTTGGTATTACAATCACACTATTTCACACGACACACCCCTAGGAATTTATGTTTGATAGGGTTGGTAATCACTTGCCGTCACAGTGTGATTCTTGTGACAAACAAACAAACATTTTTATTACAGTTCTAACGGGTTACTCGTATTAAACAAAAGGTGTACTAGTATGTTTGTCACCAGAAATCCCATCGTGACGGCACGTGACTTACCAGCCCTGTAGACCACAGTCTGGCCTATTGTTAAAAGTGTTACCTATGGTACGATTATGAATATTATCAACGATGCAATCGGCATTACAGGTTAAATACCTCTGCCTTGTTTCCATATTTTGTTTCATAGAACTTGAAGAACCTGGACACATTTCCCTCTAAGCAATTAATACTATTTATGAAGTTGTATTTATGAATGTGTATATCGCGGGTGATTATTTGTTCCACAACCGCAACTATTATAATTCGACCAACAGTGTGTTAATAGCAATGTGAAAAATACTATCAGTTGTTATGGGGTATTGACATTTTACGAGCCATAGTGTCAATGACCAGACTATAGATGTAATGAAGCATTGGTGGAATGTATGAATCAATGCTCTGTTGAACAATACTGACTGGTTGAACTAATTCTTCTCAATAAAGGAAGGTATGTTGTTACCCCAGATGAATGATTACTGTAATGAGCATTCGGAATTGAATATGTCTATTATCATTTCATTATGACATTTCTGAACAGAATGTAGAACACCTCCAGCAAATTTAAAATTGTACCAATTATACATCCATCAATATGAAGACCTCTCTAATTGTCACTGGTCTTAAAAGCAACCTATGGCTCTGTACATTACAATATAGATGAGCTTGTCTGCATGAATGTTTGACGGAAGGCTCTGTCAGCTCCATCCACCTTCAAGATCCTAGAACTAATTTTATTACAGACAAGTACTATCGAGTGGAGAGAAAAGAAAATTCCAGTTGTATCACCATCGTCATGTTTTCGGAATAATACAGTTTGTGCGATGTTTGTTTTTTCTGGCCCTAGAGGCCTTTCCTGTATCCAAAATAAGGTTGCGTACAAATATTGTGTTCGGTATTCCAGAGATGAACTTGACGAAGTGAGGATACAAGTAGTGTGTTCTACGCAATGTCGGGAGTTGTCCAAAACTCGAGGACAAGATTTCTGAAGAGGAGGCAGTATGTGCCAGGGCCCATTCAGGGTTCGCCCAGTTTGGTAGTCAGCATTCATACTAGTTAGCTCGGCTAGATGGATATACCTTTAGCTTACTTGGTAGAGAGTTGGACTACCATTCGTCGTGTCCTGGGTTCGAACCCCCTCTCGGGCAAGCAGATTTCCCAAACCCTGTAACATTGTGTTCGGTATTTCAGAGATGAACTTGACGAAGTTGACTCGCATCATTTTTTCATCCTTCACTATCACAACGTGGCAGTGTTTATTTCACATGATGGCGATAACTATAACAACTTCAACCTTCCACCATCACCTGACCAGTAGCCTGATTTTCCTGATTACACACGCCCAGCATAGCAATTATGGTGACATTCATTCAGTATTGTAGGACCCATATTGCAAAACATTTCTCTGGTCATGCCAGGGATTTTGGGTATTTCAGTATATATAAGATATACCAATGTATATTTCTGGCATGACTCGTGTTGAACATAGAATTAGTGTACTGTATGGATAAGATTCTTGCATGATTTGTGGTGTACTTTGTATAAACAATTGTTAAGCAACCAACTATATTAACCTTACTCAATTGCAAGGTCTTGACAGTTCTTTATAATTACAAATAATTAATTGATATTTTCATCAATAACATGTGAGTCACACAAATGACGGATACCCCCAGATTGTCAACAGGAAAAAACATTCACTTTCAGTATTTCATGCTTCCAATGGCTTAATTTATTCATAATGTTTTGCTAACATCAAATACGCCAAAGAAAATGCCATCAATGCTAATTCAGGGACACTGGCTTTGAATTACAGTATTTACTTCAGCGTCGTGGGTAATTATCATTTATTATTGAATATGTGAAATGTAAAACGATAGTGATCGTGGGAACCATCATGTTGGTAGTACATACTGTCAGTATGTGC
The DNA here is from genome assembly GCA_949152475.1 of Terebella lapidaria. Lineage (NCBI taxonomy): Eukaryota > Metazoa > Annelida > Polychaeta > Terebellida > Terebellidae > Terebella > Terebella lapidaria. The sequence goes on along the minus strand of OX424564.1, from coordinate 31,617,286 downwards.
TGGTTTACGAAATACTTCAACTGATATACTCATCACTCCCTGATTATATAAGGTATTAGTTCTGAATGAAATATATGATATATATCAATAGAGTTTTTATATCAATATAGTTGTGTGTGTGACTAAACGGTTTGTAGCAGGAGTGATTGTATCGTATAATAAGTTTTTACACGAGACTTATACCCAAATGAATCTGCTGTAATAAAAAATCCAACTAATATTACACCGGTACATGCTTTATAAATTACCCACCAATACCACACATAATATTACACAGGCACAAGCTTTACAAATTACCCACCAATACCACACATAATATTACACAGGCACAAGCTTTACAAATTACCCACCAATGCCACACATAATATTACACAGGCACAAGCTTTACAAATTACCCACCAATACCACACATAATATTACGCAGGCACAAGCTTTACAAATTACCCACCAATACCACACATAATATTACACAGGCACAAGCTTTACAAATTACCCACCAATACCACACATAATATTACACAGGCACAAGCTTTACAAATTACCCACCAATACCACACATAATATTACACAGGCACAAGCTTTATAAATTACCCACCAATACCACACCTAATATTACACAGGTACAAGCTTGTATCAACCTATCAACACCAATACCACACATAATATTACACAGGTACAAGCTTTTATCAATCTATCACCACCAATATCACACATAATATTCCAGAGGTACATGCTTTAGTCAACTTATCACCACCAATACCACACATAATATTACACAGGTACAAGCTTTTATCAACCTACCACCACTAATACCACAAGATTTTAATGATGAAAATGAATTCCTAAAATCCAAAAAATTCGCATAGAAACAAAAACCAACCTGTAGATAAGAGTGTATGAAATGTAGCTGTTTCTACTATACACCTGATGGAATTATTACAATACAACTTTCCGACAAGTGAGTAAACCATTTCGAAATATGGAAAAAAAACTCCACATAAAATAAAATCCAAAAATTCTTTAAACCAGAGCACGTGTGTGTGGGCAAAGTATTCTACTGTACTAAAAACGACATGTTAATAATACATGGTATTGACAAATGAAGAACATGTATAATAAAATAGACAAAACCCCATAGACAAATCCCACACACACAATAGCCCAGGAGGGTGGGAGGGTTAGCCGAGAGCCGTTGAAAGTGTGACGAAGCGGGACGGGTGGACAGGTATATATATAACGGGACAAACTAGAAAGTTTGGTTGAGGCGGGACACTTCCTGGTACTGGTTTAAAAATGCTTTCGTGAAAGCCATCTTTTGGTTCCAACTGATTGACAACCCAACACCAGTCAACTCCTATTTCGCGAAATCTCGATTTGACATTAAGATTTTGTGCTGATATACATGTAACGCCGTTCGTGTAGTCTCTGCATGATAAAGTCATTTATTTCAGGAAAAACTTGATTGAAAATGAATAAGCTGTAATTGTTATTGCAATACATCAATCATCAATCATGAAGATGAGAGCACAAGTTGCAAAACTGATATGAAAAAAAAAACGACAATAGAAATCATTATTCTGGTGTTGTAATGTGGAGTATCAAGCAGACATTGTTCATTTGTATCACGGGATTTGTTCAGGTTGATCCAATATCATGCATTATACTCATAACTAAGCATTTCAATGTTGTTTGAATCAAATGACATTCATGTGTGATTTATTAATATGTCAAATTCATAATGAAAGTTAATAAGTATTATGAACATGTCAAATTCGATATGGAAGTCAAGCATATATTCCCATCAAAATAGTTAAGCCACTATTGGCTAGTTAATTTGGCTAGCTATATATTTTCACATTATTGGGCGAACATGATTAAATGTTTGTTGGTTTTAAATGACTTTTGTGAATAGTATGTAGTGGGCATCTCTCAGTTCCTAATGAACGGTATTTATATACCTCAAAATGGTTATCATGCATATATTCTTATATTCACAAATATATTTATTCACATGTGGGTGTATATGTACAACAAACGAACCATAATTATTTACATATATTCATTTGAACAGGCTATGACCACCTAGTGTCACTTGTTCCATTAAACTGAGTGAGAACTATCATATGACGTAACGAAGAGAACACAAAATCATATAAGTGTATGCAAATGACGTTTCCTTTTGAAGACGAATGTGGTTTTTTCCGATGCCCAACTGGGGGTATTCTCCATCACTTGTTTGACTCGCAAATTAATGACGAAAATATATATTAATTATTCGTAACTATAGCAAACAAGGTATGTCAAGTAATGTCAACAAAATTTGTTATTACACAGGTTTTTCACACGGAGTTTATGCACCAAAAATCATCGCATACATCGTATTGATACAGTAAACAAGTTCTATGTTCTATTCATGCTACAAATATACATTGGTATATCTCACATACACCAAGATACCTAGAGACCCAGGAATGCCTAGAAAAATGTTCCACAATTAGAGTCCAAGGATACTGAACATAATCGGGTGAAATGGGGCTACTGGAGGGTCACGTGATGGCGGAAGTTGGTACAACTCATTCATTACACCTGACGTAACACCCATTTATGAAATTGTGCACACAAGATTTGTCCGCAGTTCTATTTTGTATACAGGAAATAGAAAATAAACAAAAATCACAAAAGCTTTGTTATTCACAATCTTTGCTGATTATCCGAATGAGTGTTCCTTATTCCACTGTCATTAATCGTATGTCATAAGATTTGTTCTATGATCTCGAAGGTGGATGGAACTGGCAGTCCTTTATGAAACATTTTCGCGAACGAGTTCATTTACATAGTGGGGTACAGAGCCATTGGTTGCATTGACGAGAGTTGCATTGGTTGCATTGACAATCTGACAATTGACATCGTCAATCCTTATTATACTGAAAGCATCTACCCCAGTAGCCTTCACATCTGTGGGAAGTTAATTATTTGAGAAACAACACATATTTTAGGTGGAAAAGTGACGATTAGCAAACCAGTAACCTTCACATCTGGGGGAAGTTAATTATTTGAGAAACAACACATATTTCAGGTGGAAAAGTGACGATTGGCAAACCAAATTAATGTGGTCAATTATAATGTTACGTAGGAAGTGATCGGATTCAACTCCCATATATCTAACAATATTACTTGTCTGATTCTTTTTATTGGGAAAAGTTAATTTAACTAATCAGTATTGTTCAACGGAAGATTTACTAATACATTGCAATATTGCTTCATCTCATCGACAGTCTGGTGTTTGACTATGGCTCACGAAATGCCAATACCTCATTACGATTGATAGTATTTTAACACTACTATTAACACACTGATGGTGGCATTATAATAGTTACCTATCGATAGAAGGTTGTTCAATAAATAATAACCCACTATGTTATACAATTTATACAACTGCACGGATAGTGTCTGTTGCTTGGAGGGAAATGTATCTAGGTTCCACATTTTCTATGAAACAATAAATGGAAACAATGACGAGGTACTTGACCCGCAATGGCAATTGCATCATTAATAATATTCATATTAATAACCATATCTATGGTGCAGTAGGTATTTAGGACTTGCAGCCACATGCTTGTTCCAACTGGTAAGGAATATAATATGGTGAAATGTACTTTTGGAAAAAAGTGCTAGAAATGAACACGCTATTGACTTCTTCCGTCCGAGGAGATCTGGTGCTTTTTTATGGAGGTTTCATGCCAACCTATCGACGCCCGTTTTCGCATGTAAACCTTTGTACACCTACTTCAAATGAGGATTTTCTTCGTCCTTGACATAAAATCTCTCGATTTGATGGCAAGCTTGGAATATTCCACAGATATATAATGCATAAATCGATGTGTTAGGTTTGAGAAAATTACGCAAAATGGTCAGCTCGTCTGGAAAACGTCAAAATGGCGGAGCCGATGGAAATTCACGTTCCCAGAATGCAAAGCAAATTTTACCGCAATGACGCGTACTTTGGAACGCACAATTTTCTGTGCAGCATTTGTGCATGCATGTACAATTGTACATGTAACCTTGCGTGTGGCATTCTTTGGCGTCATGAAGTAAACACAACGATTCGTCTGCGGTACCACGACTACATTTACTGTAATTGGACATATTGTAGGTGTTCCATGCTGGGTTGCGAAACCTTTTTATTTTAAACTGGTCTTTTAATTTGCTCAGTATGCATGTGTTATCTATATCAGGATATCAGATGCAGATATTCCTCATAGTTTCCAATATTTTAAGGATATTTTATTGAGGTTCAATATCATTTTATAAGGCGTGTCTGATTCATTGAGTTCAAAATGAATGTTTACTCATTAGGAATATGATTGAAGTAGGCCTATGTGTTTCATCATAATATACGGGAATGAATTGGAATCATGTGGGACATGATATGTTTCAATTTTTTTTTTTATAAGGGGGGGGGGGGGTTGTGTAAGATATATTCAGGTCTCGTGGTGCTGATGGTGTGCTCGAGCTCTAATGTCGTCTCCCGCAGTTAGCTGCATTTTCTTGTTCGTTACTGTTACCACGAGGTGGAGGGGTTAGCTTATGGCACGACTTTTTGTTTCTTTTTATCAATGTATGCACCTTTATAGCTTCTGAATTTTGTGCATATCATTTGATTGTTATCACAGTTGGTATTACAATCACACTATTTCACACGACACACCCCTAGGTATTTATGTTTGATAGGATTGGTAATCACATGCCGTCACAGTGTGATCTTGTGACAAACAAACATACATTTTTATTACAGTTCTAAGGGGTTGCTCGTATTAAACAAAAGGTGTATTAGTATGTTTGTTTGTCACCAGAAATCCCATCGTGACGGCACGTGACTTACCAGCCCTGTAGACCACAGTCTGGCCTATTGTTAAAGGTGTTACCCACGGTACGAATATGAATATTATCAACGATGCAATCTACATTACAGGTTAAATACCTCTGCCTTGTGTTCCATATTTTGTTTCATAGAACGTGAAGAACCTGGACACATTTCCCTCTAAGCAACAAAATACTATTTATGAAGTTGTATTTATGAATGTGTATAGCATCGCGGGTGACTATTTGTTCCACAACCGTCCATTGATAGGCAACTATTATAATTCGACCATCAGTGTGTTAATAGCGATGTGAAAATACTATCAGTTGTTATGAGGTATTGACATTTTAAGAGCCATAGTGTCAATGACCAGACTATAGATGTAATGAAGCATTGGTGGAATGTATGAATCAGTGCTCTGTTGAGCAATACTGACTGGTTGAACTAATTCTTCTCAATAAAGGAAGGTATGTTGTTACCCCAGATGAATGATTAATGTGGTAGATGTTTTCAGAGCATTCGGAATTGAATATGTCTATTATCATTTCATTATGACATTTCTGAACAGAATGTAGAACACCTCCATCAAATTTAAAATTGTGCCAATTATACATCCATCAATATGAAGACCTCTCTGATTGTCACTGGTCTTCAAAGCATTGAAGATGTTACCTCTGTGGCCGAGTGGATGGGACCGGTGGCTCTTGAAGCAACGAAGCTCAGAGGCGGTAGGTGATCCCCGTGTTGGATCCCCGTCACCGGCACAAAGTAGGTGGAGTTTTCATCCTGGCAATGCAAATGTTTCTCCATTCGAATGTGCTTTCCAAGTTCTAAATTGCCACCCGACGGGGGATGAGGAAGACAGGCAGAATTGCCTATCATCATGGACCGTCGTTAAATAAATCGGATTATTATTATTATATATATTATGATGTTGCATCTAAACGATAGTGATCGTGGGAACCATCATGTTGGTAGTACATACTGTCAGTATGGGCTGCTCTATGAAATACTTCAACTGATGTACTCATCACTTCCCGATTATAGAAGTTATTAGCTCTGAATGAAATATATGATATATCATTATATTTTTTATATCAGTATAGTTGAGTGTGACTAAACGGTTTGTAGCTGCAGTGATTGTATCATATAATGAGATTTTACACGAGGACGTATACCCAAATGAATCTGCTGTAATAAAATCCAAATGATATTGCACAGGTACATGCTTTTATCAACGTATCACCACCAATGCCACACATAGTATCACACAGGTACATGCTTTTACCAACCTTTCAACGCCAGTAACACAAGATTTTAATAATGACAATAAAAAACCTAAAATAAAATAGTTCCGCATAGAAACATTGCCCAACCTAATATTCGTTCTTTGTATAAAATGTAGATGAGAGTGTGTGAAATCTAGCTATTACTACTGTACACCTGATGAAATCAGTACAATGCAACTTTCCGACAAGAGAGTTACCAATTTCGAAATATTAAATAAACCCCACATAAAATCATTTCTTTCAAGAATAACTTGATTGAAAATGAATAAGCTGTAATTGATATTGCAATACATCAATCGTGAATATGAGAGCACAAGTTGCAAAACTGATATGAAAAGTGACAATTGAAATCATTATTCTGGTGTTGTAATGTGGAGTATCAAGCAGACATTGTTCATTTGTATCACGGGATTTATCCAGGTTAATCCAATATCATGCATTAGACTCATAGCTAAGCATTTGAATGTTGCTTGTGTGATTTATGAATATGTCAAATTCAATATATGGAAGTTAAGTATTATGAACATGTCAAATTCGATATGGAAGTCAAGCATACATTTCCATCAAAATATTCAAGCCACTATTGGCTACCTAATTTGGCTGGCTATATTTTTTCACATTATTGGGCGAACATGATTAAATGTTTGTTGGTTTTAAATGACTTTTGTAAATAGTATGTAGTGGGCATCTCTCAGTTCCTAATGAACGGTATGTATATACCTCAAAATGGTTATCATGCATATATTCCTATATTCACAAATATATTTATTCACATGAGGGTGTATATGTACAACATACGAACCATAATTATTTACATATATTCATTTGAACAGGCTATGACCACCTAGTGTCACGTATTCCATTAAACTGAGTGAGAACCATCATATGACGTAACGAAGAGAACACAAAATCATATGAGTGTATGAAAATGATCGACCAAAAAATGTGGAATCAATATCACTCCATTTGTTTGTGTAGTTCACAGTTTAAATGATACATCCATAATGTAGTTGATATGCGTCGTCTGTCACATTGGCGCCACTCGGTTACGTTTCGTCTGTCTCACACGTTTCTATATATCTGTGAGATAACAATCCGTTTTAGTAAGTAAAACAATGTGTTTGCATTACAGATGACAAAGTTTGTTGGAAGTAAAACGAAACTCTTGAAGTAAAACCATTTGAAGCAAAACAATGACAGTTTAACAGGAGTACAGAAGAAACCTGAATGTAGGGGGAATGCAAAAAAAAGCATATGAGAAATAAAAAGAACCAAATGAATCTTGGAAAACAAATACCTGCCAAAAAAAGTAATAGACATTTTAGCATTAGTGATGTGGTACAAAACACTAACAATGAACATATACAAAATGTACTGACACAACAGGGTAAATGCAAATACTTCAAAAATATATAAAGGAAATTCTGAATAATATGACTGTTTTATTGGTATCACTGAAGAAATCTGGGCTAAAGCTTACCTGGATCACAAGCGACTGGGCGAGAGTAATGATTGAAAGGTCGTGTGCAGTTGTGCGGGGAGAAATCTCCGGGAGGCACCTCAGAACCTCGACTGCGCGAGAGCAGACACGAGTTGACATCGTAGCCAAAATCCACAGACTTGCAGTAGTCGCTTGCGGCGTCCAGGCAGTGGCGCTTGCATTCGTCCAGAGTCGCGGCAAGGGCATCAAAGTAGTGTGACCCGGCAATACAGCCGTTCTGGTACTCCGTGAACTTAGTGCAATCTGGGGTAAAGGACAAAAAGCATGGAGTTCTATCATCATAATATATACGGGGCGATTTTGCCCAAAATTGCGATAGGAGTTTGGCCTTTTATGTACACCATTGCTGCTTCATGTTCGAAGCTCGTGCGTCACCCTGGTGACGCATTGTCTTTTATGGTCCACTGCACTGTTTCTTCGGAATGTGACGTCACACCCTCGGTCTCGTGCGTTGGCAGTTAAATAGCTGGTAGCCCAACATGACTTCTTTGAGTTGTCTCAGCGCCGTCAAGGCGAGAGATTGACGGTGGGCACGTTCATGTGCTCCCTGTCCAGGGTACCTTTTGTCTGGCTAGGAGGGTCTTAGGACCCGGGTCAATTCCAATCGGTGGCCCAGGAGGGGGCTACTATGATCCAGGTGTTCACACACTCATGGATGTTCACACACTCAAAGGACAGAAGTCTCTTGCCCATGGATGGCGCGTACAGGCTCTGGCAGTGCGTCAGGTGTCTCGAGAAGCCGCTGACTCTCGGGCTCGTGTCTCGAGAAGCCGCTGGCTCTCGGGCTCAACGAGCCCATGGCTCTCGGGCTCAAACGTACACACCGTGCTACATTACCATGATGATGTAATGTCAGATGTTATGTACTAGGCTGGACCTGTCCCGTTGACAAGTACCTGGTCATATTTGAGTAATTACGGAGCCTGCCGTGATCATGCCGAAGTGTGGGATGCTTGCGCCCTAGGTAGCGGGCATCAAACATTACATAGTATTCTTAATTTCACATTTTCGCATGTAGCTTAGAGCACTATATGGCATGGTATAACATATACTGGTCGATTTGATCAATATCTTTAGTATTTCATGCTAAACTAAAATAGTAAACGTTGATCGTTCAGTTGTGTATATCAATTCAGTTTCAGGAATATTTCAGATAGGTATGACACAAAGATTTTTGTCTAGAAATATGACAACTATCCGTTAAATTGTTCATAGCTGGTGATACAATCTTTCTACAGTCACAATTCGGGTTGAGCAAAATCAAACCGTTATCAATGTTCACACATGAATTGCAACGTTATGGTATAGTGTTTTGACGTTAAAGCTCTAACAATATATATTACTTTCATCTAATGTATATGTTTTTGTATACCTACCAATGGTATAAATAGACGAAGACGCCATTGGTATAGTGTCCTGTGCGTTACTCGCGTTATGGAACTTGCAAGTCACTGCCCCGGTGTTCCCGGCATTCGGAACTACAGCCACTGCCAAACAATAACGCATCTTTGCACACTCTATCCCACACGTTAAATGCGTCTTAGCCGTCATCGTCTTGAACGGGTCACCAGTGGTTGTTACTCCATCCGTCAAATCATATACAGTGTTGGAGAACGTTCCGGCAGCATGATGCCAGTGCAAAGTTGCTAGAAGAAGCAAAAGTGTGGTCACTGAAGGCATCTTCGTTTGTTGTTCTTTGTGTGTACAATCCCAGACGATTATTTATCCAAAACGTGATCTGAAAATCTGAAGAGAGTTTTAATGATATTTTCTTCGAACGATGGATTGATTTATCAACCACAAACTGTGAGGAAATCATTAATCCAGCCCAAATAATCTAGTTTTGATGGCGGTAATGTATCCATATTTGATGGACCGTATATTCTACCTAATGGCAGCTCAGGCAGATAACCAACCTACTGCGCCAATCGATTGGCAATGTCCCAAATAGTTTATGACACATTCCGACTGCTGTCTCCCTGCTGTATCCCTCCCCAGTGCCGCAATCACACGACGGAAACAATGACACTTTGAGTGGAGTCCTGTGTCTGGCCGCATTCCACAATCCTCACTGGGCCTGGCTCACCTCGGGTAAATGCTATTTGTTACCACATCCCTGGAGGGGTAGGGGAAGTATGTTGTGGCACGTCCATTTGTGGCAGTCTTCTGAATAAAGCATATATCGTTTCATCTTCTATTACATTGTATGCACTTCAGTTGACTCTATATTTTATTTTCTGCAGAACTTTCTGCATTTCCGAGAAATGAATCAGTTCAATTTCTCATCATATATTGGAAAATGTGTATATTTGGTGGAACAACAAATACACGTCATGGTCGTTATTGAAGTTATCAACTGTCAGCTATCTGTTTACGATGATGGCTCAATTCAATGTCAATATCTTCTCAGCAGATATGCTAAAATATTATTATTGACTGAGAAACACGCATAATCAGGACAAGATATTGATTCAAATAGGGAAAGTTGCACGTTTTCGAAATGTGTGTCCCTTTTGAACCCTCTTATCCCCGTATATCTCCAGCCAAGCTGACGAATCAGATTGACTTTCCGTCCACATTAAATGCTTGATGTGTCTGTAAGCTGCATTCGATACCCAACAACTGATAGATTCCTAGTTTTAAAAACATCGTATTGTTTGGTGATGTTTTGACAATATGAGCCTTAAGTAATGTGTGTTGTGATCGGAGAAATATTAATATTCAAGAAATGCCTTAATGTCTACCATTATTAAACCATGGATTAATCCTAAATATGAGTCAAGTTTCATGGACAATTTCCGCAGTTGTCAGTGCAATTCCATTTTCCTGACACATATTTCATGGCTGTTCTAACAAATAACTGAATGCATGTTCTGAACACATACCCAGCCACATGTCGATATGATCAATAATATATAGTAAGGCATGAATATCCATGACTAGCTATCACTGGCCAAACACATTTTCATGGTTCCATTGTCTTCAGTTTTGCGTGGAACCTGGATATATTCCCTTCGAAGCAACAGACACTTCACCCAAAGTGTATAGCATAATGGGCAATTATTTGTTCACATAACCTTCTGTTAGTGAGCATGTATTATGCGGCATCCATCAATGTGTTAATAACAGTAATGGAACTACAATTGTGATGTGCTATTGACATTGTGAACCATAGAGTCAGTGACCTGACTAGATAATGCCCGAATGTTGCAATAACAATCAATGTTCAGTTGAACAACATCGATGCATTGAACTTTTTATCTCTGATTTCTTATCGTTTTGACACAAAGCTAGAATCAGAAACAAGTGGTATTCAGAGGGGAGGGGAGGGGGAGGGGAAGTATGTTGTGGCACGTCCATTTGTGGCGGTCTTCTGAATAAAGCATATATCGTTTCATCTTCTATTACATTGTATGCACTTCAGTTGACTCTATTTTTTATTTTCTGCAGAACTTTCTGCATTTCCGAGAAATGAATCAGTTAAATTTCTCATCATATATTGGAAAATGTGTATATTTGGTGGAATATCAAATACACGTCATGGTCGTTATTGAAGTTATCGACTGTCGGGTATCTGATTACGATGATGGCTCAATTTAATGCCAATATCTTCTCAGCAGATATGCTAAAATATTATTGACTGGGAAACACGCATAATCAGGACAAGATATTGATCCAAATAGGAAAAGTTGCACGTTTTCCAAATGTATGTCCTTTTTGAACCCTCTTATCCCCGTATATATCCAGCCAAGCTGACGAAACAGATCGACTTTTTCCATCCACATTGCATACTTGATGTGTTTGTAAGCGGCATTCGATCACCCAACAACTAATTGATTCCTAGTTTTAAAAACATCGTATTGTTTGGTGATGTTTTGACAATATGAGCCTTAAGTATTGTGTGTTGTGATCTGTGAATTATTAATATTCAAGAAATGCCTTAATATATACCATTATGAAACCATGGAATAATGCTAAATATAAATCAAGTTCCATGGACAATTTTCGCGGTTGTCAGTGCAATTCCATTTTACTAACTCATATTTCATGGCTGTTCTAACAAATAACTGAATGCATGTTCTGAACACATACCCAGCTATATGTCGATATGATCAATAATACATAGTATGGTATGAATATCCATGACTAGCTATCACTGGCCAAATACATTTTCATGGTTCCATTGTCTTCATTTTCGTGTGGAACCTGGATACATTCCCCTCGAAGCAACAGACACTTCACCCAAAGTGTATAGCATAATGGGCGATTATTTGTTCACATAACCTTCTGTTGGTGAGCATGTATTATGCTGCATCCATCAATGTGTTAATAACAGTAATGGAACTACAATTGTGATGTGCTATTGACATTGTGCACCATGGAGTCAGTGACCAGACTAGATAAAGCACGAATGTTGCAATAACAATCAATGTTCAGTTGAACAATATCAATGCATTGAACTTTCTATATCTGATTTTTTATCGTTTTGACAAAAAGCTAGAATCAGAAACAAGTGCTATTCAGATTTGACCAACCATATTATATTGTGAAGAATGCGTGGAGTATTAGACCAGTTATGCAGTAATATGTCAATAAATATGACCAAATACTCAACTTGTTTAAATTCCTGATATCCATTGTCAACCATTCTACATTCTTTTTAGAAAACAAAACATTCTTGTGTTCATATCGCCATACAGACCACCGAAGGCTTCAATACAAATGATTGTTGTACAATGTCCACTACATTCATGATCATGCTACCGAAACTCTGTGTAATCTGACAAAATTGTAATGGTGTGAATTGATTTAAAGGAATTCTATCACAATCATGTGATTGTTGGTTGTAAATCTTATATAACATTTGGTTGTAAATCTTATATAACATATATTATATCTATATATATCTATATATATATATATATATATATATATCTTATATAACATTTGGTTGTAAATCGTATATAACATAATCTAATATAACATATAACATATAACTCTTTCCGGAACACCTGATTTCACCTCCTGATGGCCATTTACGGGGTTCATGAGTTTCCCTGTCATTTTTGTTTTCTCTCACTTCGTATGCCTGATATGACTTTCTGTCCCCGGACTATGAGATTGGATAACGGACCCTGTTTTGTTTGCTCGGAATACTTGATACTGGGTATTGATTCCACGTCTATTTAGCTGTCAAAGAGGACATGCATCATAACTGTTGCATATTCCTGGTGTTTAGTTAGGAGTTTACATCAATTTTTCTATTGAACTTTTATGTTTTACATGTGAACATTTTCGCCTGTGCAACTTGTGTATTGGATGAACATGTTATTTTTAAAAATTCGGTGTATTTTGTGTAACAACATACTTCATTCAGAGCACATTCAGAGCACATATCCTTGTAAAAAGCACGACTGTACAACACATAGAAATACGACGCATGTCCGTCAGTAAATCGTGGAGTACACAAATGATTGATGCCTCATATTATCCAATAATATCAACAGGAAAACCCACCTACAAATGGTACGGTGATGATTCTTCTTGTGCCAATCACTTGATATGATATTCATTAGGTTCACTGTCCTGTGAACATCAAACATGCAAGTGAAGATGAATGTCCCTAAGATCAATTCAGGGACGATGGCCTTTGAATTACAGCATTTACCGTCATAAACATGAACGCTCCATCTTCATTATTGATGATGTTGATTGTAAACGGATATGATCATGGCAGCTATAAAGGCATGTTCAATATTAGGTTGATTTCACTTGCATTGAGACACTCACGTCTTTCGAAATATTGTCCAGTCCCTTTTCTTCAGGTTTGTGTTTGGGCCCAGTAATAAAGATACGGAATCGAAAAATAGGATATTACATTTTTGATGGAATACCATCATCGTCATTGTACGGCCTCAGGCCATATCTGTAATGCAGTCAGAAGGTCACGCACATCTGCCATCAGTATGTTCTGTCTAGAACAGCAGGCCAACTAGTCCACAGCTTACAAGAAATTTATTACCATCATCACTAACTCAACCACATTCATGTATCCTTATCCCAACCCTCAATCCTCAATTACATCTTCTATTTTGACCCCAACCCTAGTATAGGCTTACATTTTTTCATAACCGTTGTGCAGTGGTACAACTGCAAAACGGTCGTTTTTGCTTTCCAATTCGATGCTCGTCTGGGGACTCAGAACGTGAATTTTCCCATCGTCATCCAAACATACTTGGCCTCTGGTATTCGATTTTGTTGCATTCTTCATATCTGCTTACTTTGACGTACTGCCTAATTGTTTGTAGGTTTAAACTACAAAGTATTGCATGTCAATATCAATATCATATTTTGGATTAACAAATCTGTAACAGGAATAATTTTGATTTCTCGAGTCATCCACAAAGCAACACGTAGAATCTACAACAACCTCGCAACGACACCTTCATAATGCGATGGCCCTAAAGTAACACAGAAGCAAAAACACCTGTACTCTAATTTTCCTAACTCGTTTACACCGTTTTTGGCCGTTGTTTCGGTCAAATTACTTCAAGCGAACTATTTATCTGAATAATACATGTATATGATGCAAACCGTTTTGTCCCAAGGTGAGCTATGCGAAGTTATAACACGATACGATTTAGCATCGCAAAAATATCAGCAAAAAACGGTGTACACGAGTTTTAAAAAATCAGAGTATATGACAATTTTGTGCCATATGAGTGAAAAACCAACGATTAGAGTATCGATAACAAATGAGAGTGATCAATTTCTTTCCGTCGTTGTGTACAGACTGCAGTATGATGCATCGACAATGTAATTGATATTGTCCATCATGTTTGGCGCCACTTCATCACGTTCTGTTGCAGTTCCATATCTGACACTACACACGCTTCTAAATATCTGTTGGAAAAACAGCAATGAGTTTCAATAAATAAGGCAATGTGTTTGCATGACAGATGACCAAGTTCATTGGAGTGAAACTTATGGAGCAAAAATGAAGTGAAATATATCACTCTACCAGAATTGTTAAAGTAGACTAAATGTAGAGAACAATTACAAAAGGAGGCAAGTCGGCAATGTATTCTGGTACAATGCAAAACAACTGAATCATCGAAACCCAGTAACTGCCAAAGCAACGAAGTGAAGCAAGTTGACATAATTGACTCAGTCCGAAATACAAAGACTCACAAAATCAATTGATAGTAGAGTTGAAAAGAAAATATGAGAATATTAATCAAACAGATTATTGATGGAGCTTACACAAAAGTTAGTAGTTAGCATCAGTCCCATAGATGCAGTTTTCTTTACTAAACCATACCTGGATCACAGGCGACTGGTCGTGAGTAGTGACTGAATGGACCTCTCGAGCAGTTGTGTTGGAGAAATCTCCGAGAGGCACCTCAGAGATGTTTGTCCAAAAGTCCAAGCTGTCTAAATACAAACCTGGCCAGCGGAAGGCTTGCTATGGTTTAACACTGGTTCTATTATTATGTGATGTTCTTGTGTGCATGCTATACAAAAACATAGGCCCCAGGAACCTGTAGCTTACCGGCTAGCCAATAAGTGATCGAACCAATGGTCTGGTAACTTCAAGATTACAAGTATATTCAGCATATATCATTTCCTATATGTCCACAATTGATTCGTAAGGTGTAAAGTTCACAACAAGTGAGATATGCGCCATTTCGTGCTCTGACCTTAAAAATGAGGTCGAAGGTCATATCCAAGGTCACGAGAATATTCAGTATATATTATTTCTTATATGTCCACAATTGATTTCCAAGCTGAAAAGTAAATAATAAGTGAGTTATTAGCCATTTTGTGCTCTGACCTAGAAAATGAGGTCAAAGGTCAAATTCAAGGTAATCAGAATATTCAGCATATATTATTTCCCATATGTCCACAATTGATTTCTATGCTGTAAAGTCGATGATCAGCGAGATAATAGCCATTTTGTGCTTTGACCTTGAAAATTGGGTCAAAGGTCAAACTTAAGGTCATCAGAGTATTCGACATATATCATTTCCTATGTCTGCAATTAATTCCTAAGCTGTAGTGTCGATAATAAGCGAGATATCAGCCATTTTGTGCTTTGACCTTGAAAATAAGGTCAAAGGTCAAATTCAAGGTCATGAGAGTATTCAGCTTATATCATTTCCTATATGTCCACAATTGATTCTCAAGCTGTAAAGTGAATAATAAGCGAGATATTAGCGATTTTGTGCTCTGACCTTGAAAATGAGGTCAAAGGTCAATTTCAAGGTCATCACAATATTCGGCATATATCATTTCCTATATGGTCACAGTAGATTTCTAAGCTGTAAAGTCGATAATAAGCGAGATATTAGCCATTTTGTGCTCTGACCTTGAAAATGAAGTCAAAGGTCAAATTCAAGGCCACGAAAATATTCAGCATATATCACTTCCTATATGTCCACAATTGATTCCTAAGCTGTAAAGTCAATGATAAGTGAGATATTGGCCATTTTGTGCTTTGACCTTGAAAATGAGGTTGAAGGTCAAATTCAAGGTCACGAGAATATTCAGCATATATTGTTTCCTTTGCGTCCACAATTGATTCCAATTTTTTGGGCCCCGTAAAAAACATCTAAATGGCCGCCACACGCAGACCGGCGATTCAAGAGCATCGAAACTTATACACATTATAAGGATACATGAGGGAAACATTTTAAAACTAAAATCTCAAAACTGATCAAACAGTTTTTGAGAAAATAATTTTAAAAATTAAAAGCATGCAAAAATGATAATTTTCAGCATAAAAATGGCTGCCAAAACTGCATAATCGATTCAATCAAAAAAATGAAAAAAACGTCTGGGGGTATTGACCCAATACATATTCACACAAATTTATGGACAAATTCATCTGCCCGAAAAAAAGATAAAAAATGTTAACAGATGATGTGGCGGACGACGACGACGACGACGACGACGGACGACGGACGAAAAACCACGACAATAGCTTATCGGCCCTTATGGTCTTTCGGGATGTCCTACATATTTTGAAATAATACTATGCCCAATGCTTGGCATATGCTAAACCGAACTTGAAGGCGCGTCAACATGGTATATACAATATACTCGTATGTACAATATCCATGACAATCATGCTCAAAAACCTGTGTATGATTGATACTGATGGGTTTTCTGATGGGGAAAATTCATTGTAAAACAAGTACATGTAATTCATTGCCACAGAGCTTGTGCTATACAGTAATCTCAGATTCATCTACAAGTATAATACAATCATCAACTCCCATAGTTTCCTTCAGAATTCTATGCAACACAAAATTACTGCTTGAATGGAATTGAAACCACACCAAAAAAAAAACGGTTCAGACCAGATTTTCCACGACCGAGTTTCAACAGTCTAGTAGTTTCGAGGTGATTTAAACTAAGGTTTCTACCATTGATCAGAAATCCACCCAACGTATTTTAATCAGGATACTACGGTGCCCCTTAAAGAACATGATGGAAAAAAAACTACTTCGTTTGCACGAAGTATTAAGTCGTTTGCACGAAGTAGTAAGTCGTTTGCACGAAGTACTACTTCGTTTGCACGAAGTACTAAGTTATGAAAAAAACCTACTCCATTTGCACGAAGTACTAAGTCGTTTGCACAAAGTAGTAAATCGTTTGCACGAAGTACTAAGTTGTTTGCCTGAAGTACTACATCGTTTGCATGAAGTAGTAAGTCGTTTGCATGGAGTACTGCTTCGTTTGCACGAAGTACTAAGTCGTTTGCACGAAGTACTAAGTCGTTTGCACGAAGTACTGCTTCATTTGCACGAGTTACTAAGTCGTTTGCACGTAGTACTACTTCGTTTGCACGAATTACTAAGTCGTTTTGCATGAAGTACTGCATCGTTTGCACGAAGTACTAAGTCATTCGCACGAAGTACTACCTCGTTTGCACGAAGTACTACTTCGTTTGCACGAAGTACTAAGTCGTTCGCACGAAATAATAAGTCATTCACATATTCATACATAGCATTCGGACATTGTAATAGGCCTATGAAATGATTAATCCTGATGTTACCAATTAGCCCTTTAATTATCATTTTAGGGTTAATCATCATTTAAATTTAAATTTCAGGGTCCTCCCCATGTTCTAAATCTGGATAACCCTATTTACATCTATTAATCAACTAATAGAATAATGAATAGTCCATCGATACAGATAAATTTACCTCAAATAATAGCAGAAGATTTATACAGTAATATCTAATTGATCAGGACATTTTTGCCAGGGAAAGTCTGGATGATTTAGAGCGCTATGTGGTGCTTATGGAGATATAAGGCACCAAATTTGAAGCACCATGTGGAGCGCCATGTAGCGCTTGTTATTTAATGGGGTAAGATGATGCAGATGGGTTTGTCAACTATGTAACATTACATCGTGCAAACGATTTAGTACTTCGTGCAAACGACTTAGTACTTCGTGCAAACGACTTAGTTGTTCATGCAAACGAATTAGTACCTTGTACAAACGAAGTAGTACTTCATGCGAATGACTTGGTACTTCATGCAAACGACTTAATACCTCGTGCAAACGAAGTAGTTCTTCGTGCGAACTACTTAGTACTTCGTGCAAACGAAGTAGTTTATTTTTCCATCATGTCCTATCAGGGGCACCGTAGGATACCAACCGATGCTGTAAACTTAATCAGAAACATGGTGTGATATTGTGAGAACTCTGAAATATCACACCCAGTAACACATTAGCGGTGATCGGTTGATATTATGCAACCACCGGGGTGTAACTTTTGGTGTGACCACTCCTGTTTTATTCTTACCCCTGAACGTCCCAGACCACGCCGGAGCACCCCGGTAGCACCATGGTTCTGGTGCCGTGAGATCCGGGGTTGTCCCGGAAATCCGTAGGGGATCCGGGGCTCAATGACACTAAATTTCACTGAAAAACAGCAACTGAATAGAATCCGTTCTCTGTTGAAAATCAAACCCTCTCTTCTCGGCTATTACGTGCTGACTAATGGTCATTGGTAGCATTAGCATGCCCAGTATGACTCAGTCCCCATGCCCAGTCAATAATTTCACTTCGTTTTGAACCAGCTCACGCTAATTTCACGTGAAAATGGCAACCGAGTCCAAACTACAATTGGAGTGGTTCACACACCCATTCCTGTCTCGATTAATGCATTTTTACAGAGCTGAATCAAGCGGCTAACAGTATAAATGTTGATAAAGCTTGCTGAGATGTGAGTTCACAACTAAGCTTAAATTATTCGTGTAATATTACCAGTTTTCAGGTGTGCTAGAGCCGGGCTTGACCCGCACACATGGAATCCGTTCTGCACACGCAACTAGAATTTGTGCGCTCAGAATCGTGAATGGATAACCACCGTGCACTACATGGTCATTGAACACAAGAAAACGTATACTGATTGCAAAGTCGATGGCTGCATTGAACATTACATTTTCTTCAGACAAAAGTCAGAGTAGTGTCTCACGACATGCGAAATGTAAAACCTCGTACTCAGCATTTTACTCATTTTTGTTATGATTAGCAACATACTGTATCAAATTGATTCATGATATAAGAAATTAGCAGTATGCTATAAAAATTGCATGGTCTGCGATTAACTGTGACAAAAGATAGCATATATTACTACTTTTATTTATTTACAGAATTCAAA
Organism: Terebella lapidaria; assembly: GCA_949152475.1. NCBI lineage: Eukaryota > Metazoa > Annelida > Polychaeta > Terebellida > Terebellidae > Terebella > Terebella lapidaria. The sequence continues at coordinate 31,597,957 of OX424564.1, read as the reverse complement.
AGCTGAAAACAAATAATACATCACTGAAGGAAACGAGGGAAGCTTTTACAATACATTTTTTTCACGTTGACGCTCCAATAAACTCGATGACAGCTATCATAATATTACTATAAGATAACATAGTACATAACTATACAACCATACATCTTTTTATGCAACTTTACGTCATTATTATTTTATGAAGGTATATGTTACATTGTAAATATGATACGTGTATGATTCATGTGTCATGGATGACAATTACCTTGTTACCTCATTTTCAGGGCTCCGCAGTGCATATGATATAAGGCAAACGAACCCAAATCCGACATGCTTGACAATCATTCATCACAATCACATGTCACCAACAGTTGATTATGGTCCTGGATCTTTAACGATATTGTTGATCTAGACATCAATTCAATTCATTTATAGTCGGTGTCATTGGTCTTTGAGCAGTGTTTTTTTGGCAATTACTCTGTCATTTTTTGGGATGATCCGATAGAATTTTGACAGGTCGCCGCAGCATTTTTATAGATAACGTTTTCCTGTTCCGTTAGGGCTAACTTTTTTGTTTACACACCAATCTTTCCAAACATTTATACCCTGGTAGGCGAACATAAAATAACACTCCTGCCAAAATTTCATCAAAATATGTTAATTATTGATAATCGCGAAAAAAAACCTACCGCTCACAGACTAGTGACGCCGACTATAAAAGTGACTTAAAATTAAAATTATTTAGTGAAGAATTATCTATATGCCTACGACATTGTTACTTTTTAATTCAATAAATGTGAATGAAAGAGTTGAAAGTGAGACTACCACCGCTCAATTCGCACGGCAGACTTCAGGCTTTATGCAGCATAAAAACGGACAAAAACCAGCGCGCCGGGTGCGCCCCACTCTAAATCCGCCTATGTAATCCCGCAACGACACCTTGATAGTACAATTGCCCGAAAGTAAAACAGAATCACAAAAACTTATGACAACTTTGTGCCGTATTTGCGTCGTAAAAATTATATCTGGAATATCGATGACAAATGGAGTGATCACTTTCTATCAGTCATTGTGTACACACTGCAGTATGATGCATCTACAATGTAATTGATATTGTCCATCACGCTGGCGCCACTTCATCACGCTCTGTAGCAGTTCCACGTCAGACACTGCACGCGCTTCTAAATATCTGTTGGAAAAACAGAAATGAGTTTCGATAAATAAAACAATGTATTTGGATGACGGAAAATCAAATTCATTGGAAAGAAACTCATGAAGGAAGAAATGAAATGAAATGCAACTGTACCAGAATTCTGACAGAAAACCAAAATGTAGAGAAAATTTACAAACTTAGGCATACCCGAGATGTATTAATGTACAATGCAAAACAACTGAAACCAAACGAAGACAAACAAGTAAAAATCAGTGACCCAGTGCGAAATACCACGACTCGCACATATAAAATCAAATGATAATAGAGTTGATAACATGAGAATACATGTTAGACGACTTGATGGAGCTTACAAAAGTTAATAGTTGACACCAATTCATAGACCTTTTTTCTTTACTAAACCTTACCCGGATCGCAAGCAGCTGGACGTGAGTAGTGACTGAACGAACCGCGAGTGCAGTTGTGCGGGAAGAAATCTCCGGCAGGCACCTCAGAACCGCGACTGCGCATGAGAATACACACGTTGTACTGGGATGCGAAATCCAGGGACTTGCAGTACTCGCTTGTGGCGTCAATGCAGTGGCGCTTGCATTCGTCCAGAGTGGCCGCAAAGGTATCAAAGTAGTGTGACGTGGAAATACAGCCGTTCTGGTACTCCGTGAACTTGGTGCAGTCTCGGAAAAGAAAGAGTTTAAAAACAAGTTACCATATTACAAAATATATTTCATGTGCTAGCTTTAGTAAAAAGTATCAAAACTTAGTTACTAATCTCAATTATTAATCTTTGATGCAGATGTGTACATAAAAGTTAAAACCATAGGGTTTTAGATACCATTGTAGTTTCAGTGAATTTCCTAGAGGTATTGCTTAAGGCTTCTTAGTCAATATAACTGATAACTATCCGTCTGATTGTCAAAGTTGGTATGAGGTATATTTCTTATGTACATGCATTTCACCGGAGACCTATTTTATGAAAATAGCTGTTTTTGCATGTGGGTTCTGATTTCGGCCAGAATTGTTCATGCCAGTAACATAATTTTAATGCATATTAGCTTAGACGCCGACCAGGCACTTTTCAGTTACCACATCTTTGTTTGAACTGAAAAAGCATCACATATATTATATTGTGTTGATATAGTAATGTTTACAGTATCTTATTAACGATGGTGTATTATACCTACCAATGCTATAAATGGACGAAGATGCCATTGGCACCGTGTCTTGCGCGTTACTCGCGTTATGGAATTTGCAAGTCACTGTACCAGCATTCCCTACATTCGGAACTACAGCCACTGCCAAACAGTAGCGCATCTTTGCACACTCTATCCCACACGTTATAGGCGTCTTAGCCGTCATCGTCTTGAACGGGTCTCCAGTGGTTGTTACTCCCTCCGTCAAATCATATACTGTGCTGGAAAACGTTCCAAAAGCGTGATGCCAGTGCAAAGTTGTTAGCAGTAGAAACGTAGTCCCTAAAACTGTCGCCATTTCCATGAAATTACCAGCCTTTGATGTATTTATTACAGATGATTATCTATCCAAAATGTGATATTTTGCCATACAAAAAAAATCAGCTGAAAAAGTATGGTCAAACTGTGTGGAAAACAATAATGCCACAGATAACAACAATTATCTGTTCCGATCGACCGCCAATAACTCGAATAGTTTATGACACGTTTCGACTGCTACCTTCCTGCTGTCTCCCTCCTCGTTACCACAATAGTGTTACGGGAACAATGGCAGTTTGAGTAGAGTCTTGTGTATGGCTGCATTCCATCGCCCTTCAAGAGGCAGACTCAATGACTAAACACTTATCTGCTATACCGAGATCGGGGGAGGGAGTGCAAGCCCAATATTGGAGGTTTTTATACAATAGATGTGACTTCGTAGCTACTAATTTTTGTGAGTTTGTCGATTTTTAGCTTACCGACCCATATGAGCAGATAAGCTATTGTCGTGGATTTTCGTTCGCCGTCTGTCGTCCGTCGTCCGGCCGGCAAATAGCTTTTTTGTGCCTTGATGAAGTTTTCTGAAAATTCACTACAACATTCCTTGGGCTAATTCCCTGAGATTTGTTTTCGTTTTTCTTACCCTCGCCCCGATAGGGGGAGAGGCCTCCGAGATCAACCAAGAATATTTCTTAAATTATAAATAGAATTGGTTTACTTCGGGAAGATGTATTAGTTAATGTAATTAGCGGGGTAAACTATTTTCTTTGCGAGGGAAATGTATTCCTAACAGGGAAACGTTTTCCTTGCAGGGGAAACATTTCCCCCGTGGGGAAAATAGTTTCCCTCACGGAGAAAACATTTTCCTCGCAGGGGAAACGTTTCCCATGAGGGAAATAGTCTCCCTCACGGAAGAAATATTTTCCTCGCAAGGGAAACATTTCCCTTGCGGGAGGAAATAATTGTACTCGTGTAAAATTTTACTCGTTTAAATTTTTGGTTACCGGGTCTTAGGTACGATAACCTATTGACATGGCGTTGCGCCCATCGTGCGTTGTCGTTCGTTGTCTACATTTTTATCTTTGAGATTTACATTCGAATCTTGCTTAAATTTCGAACAAAACAAGAAAATGCAGCCAACTGCGGGAGACATTAGAACTCGAGCACATCATCAGCACCACGACAGCTGAATGTAGGCTATCTCACACAACGTTACCCACCCCCCCCCCCCCCGCGCTCCCAGAAAAAAAAGATTCAAAATTGCTTTTCCCACATAATCCCCACATGATTCCAATTCATTACCGATTTATGATGAAAAACTACTTCATTCATATTCCTAATAAATAAACATTTATTTTGAACTCAATGAAACAGATATGCCTGCTAAAATGTTATTGAACGTCACTGAAATATCCTTAAAAAAAATATTGCAAACTATGAGGAATATCTGCATTTGATATCATGATATAGCATAAGACATGCCTGATGGGCAAATTGGAGAACCAGTTTAAAATAATGTAACGGGTTCTTCACCCTTCTGTGACGTCTTGATGAAACGGTTTTCTAGGGAGGTGGGTGAGTTGTTATTTAACCGGAGCTGAAACGGTAAAACTCCGGGAAACTGCTACTGCTGTACGGTTAAACTCCGGCTAGAAGTCTTTGAAGGTTGGTAGCGTGGTCTGGAATGGACCTCTTAACCGTTGTCCGACTGCCAATCTGCAACTGCACCTGTAAAGTAAGAATCCGGAGGCGTTTCCGTCTCCGGGTACTGCAACTGCTCCGTCGGGATACCGCTTTACTGCAACAGCTCCGTCGTTTTCCGCCTTACTGCCACTGCGACTGCACCTGGAATAGAGAATCCGGAAACGTTGCCGTTTCCGAATACTGCAACCGCTCTGCCAGGTTCCGCCTCACTGCAAACTGCTCCGGTTGACTCCGCCTCACCGCAACCTGCGACTGCACCTGAAATGGAGAATCTCGGGAGTGTTCTCACTTCCGGTTACCGCAACCGCTCCGTCAGGTACTGCCTCTGCTACTCCGTCGTCCGGTACCGCCTCTGCAACTGCTTCGTCGTTCCCGTCTCTGCAACTGCTCCGTCCGGTACCACCTCCGTAGTTGCTCCGTTGAATTCCACCTCCGTCTCCGTCTCCTTCCTTGGTGATCTGGGTTCTTGGATCACCCTAAGACGTCGTTACAACTTGGTCTTAACCGACTGTGGTCTTATCTCCCTTCTCTCCGTATTACTTTCTTTTCCGGTGAACTAACTTTATTATAAATTCCAGTTCCCTAACGAACACGGAAAAACAACTCGGTTGAAGTTTTCATGTTTATTTTCCAAGTGCCCAGTCGGAAGACAAAAACTGCGATCATCTGGATGACTCTATCCGGAACAAGGGAGTACTCTGCTATGGGAGAAGGGGTCTGCACAGGTCGACGTCAGGACACCAACTCCGCCGTCCGCTGTGAAGCGGGGGCTTTTATAGACCTGAGACCCACGTCACGTGACCAACCTATTGTGACGTCATAGTCCGCCAAAACACTGATATTTTCCGGATTTCTAAAAACACTCTAGAACCAATCAGTGGCTGACACGTCACCTTTTAAACCGAAAACGAGGCTGATCACATGACCTTCCGGAAATAACGTTTTTGTACTCCATTGTTCCGACTCCGTCTCCGGTTCCGTCTCCGTCTCCGGATCCGTCTCCGGCTTTGCCATCATCACAAATATACCAAGTTCCGAAACGGAAAACCTTTTAAACATTACCAATACGGAACCGAATGAACCTTTAAACACATATACATTTTAATAAACGGTTATTTAACCATAATATCACAAAACACTAATAGAATTACCTAGGGGAAACTTTTGGGTACACCCCAAAACCGTTACAATAACAAGGCTTCGCAACCGAGCATAAAACATCTTGTCATGTGATAAAATACGTCTCTCTTCTATGTATATGGTCAAATTACAACAAATGTCACCGTGGCATCGCAGACGAATCGTTGTAAAATGTTTATTTCACAAAAGGCTTCGAGTCTATGTGCATTACAATGAATGTGCATAACAGACGAAACAAAGTGTTACACATATATCTACATGTACAGAAGAATTCCACATTTACAAGTTATCCCTTTTACAAATAATCATAAGTTTTATGAACCTTAGATGCATGAAATACAAAAGCAGCGATATCTTTTACACATTTTTCATTTTCAGAAGATAACAATTTTGTGAAAACTTCCACCAAATTAGATTGCCCAGGAACGTGTTCCCGTAAGTGTACATCTCTTAAGTCTTGGAATAAAGGACAAATTAATAAAAAAAAATGTATTTCATCCTCTACAGTTAAAATATCGTTATTTTCACAGAATCTACAGTGTCTGTCAGATCTGGTTACGTTTACATGTCTTAATCGTTCAACAGCTAGTTTATGATTTATACATCGAAATCTTGCCAGTGCTACTTTATGTTTTCAATATATATCCAATGTTAAGTACATTTCGAGATCTGAATTATTTTTATATCTAGCATACAGATCCAATTTAGAATTATTACCCATATCATCGTGCCAATTTTGATGTGCAGTATCAATAAGCCTTTGTTTAAAATGATACAGAAACATTACCCACCCCTTGATTATGCCATACATGACCATACCCATATGTATATAACAAATTTCTTATCTCTGTAACCCAGTTATTGCCCCCGACTGTATCGAATTGGTTTAACATTTTGTAAAGTGAGTTACGTATTTTCTTGCTGTCATCTTGCACGATACCAAAATTTTACACATCTATATTTATACTGAACCAACAGAGGTAATCGCCCGATTTCTGCTGAAACTGCTGAATTTGAGGTACTATAAGAAACAGAGAGTAAATATTTACAAAATTTCCTTTGAACTAGTTCTATTGATTCCCCCTTTTTCGGCTCCCAAATTTCTGACCCATACAATAAGATAGGAACTACTAATTTGATTTGTTTACTTCGTGAAGCGAAAGAAGACCACACGCAAACTAGCTCACATGTATGCATGCACGAATTGCTGCACAGAAAATATGTGTTCCAAAAAACGCGTCGTTATGGTAAAATTTGCTTTGCATTCTGGGAACGTCAATTTCCATCAGCTCCGCCATTTTGAACGTTTTCAGAGAACTGGAGCATTTTGCGTAATTTTCTCAAACCTAATACATCGATTTATGCATTATTTGTGGAATATTCAAAGTTTGCTATTAATTCGAGAGATTCTATGTCAAGGACGAAGAAAATCCTCATTTGAAGTAGGTGTCTAGACGTTCACATGCCAAAACGGGCGTCGGTAGGTTGGCATGAAACCTCCATAAGAAGGTCAGTAGGGACCTTCGCCCCCAACGCTCTAATGTCAAAAATGTAATGAATGTTTACTTATTAGGAATATGAATGAATCATAATATACGGGAATAAATTGGAACCATGTGGGGGAATGTATGGTATCTTTTTTTTTGGGGGGGGGGGGGGAGGAGGGAGGGGCGTTGTGTAAGATACATTCAGCGTGGTGCTGATGATGTGCTCAAGGTCTAATGTCGTCTCGAGGTCTAATGCAGTTAGCTGCGTTTTCTTGTTTTTTTTAAACTGAATCTTGAAATTGTGTATGATGATGCGATCTTTCAGGTGTCACAGTAGTAAATAATTTCTGTTTAGACGAAATTTCAAGATCATCATCCAAATATCATCGTTTTAGTGCATGTTAAAATTTCCTGACCCATTAGTGTAATATATCATCGGAAAGCCGTGCTCTCTGGGATATTTTCTATCAAGTTTAAGATATATGTTGTGTGATTCGTTTTCGAACTATGGACTGAAAGATGAACCGCACTAGAATTTGCCGGTGAGAAAAAAAATGTGTAGAAACAGACATCATATGCGATTTTTGGTCAAACTCACATTTTTTCTAGCATTATTCACATCAAAACGCCATGAATCATGTAGTTGTCTTGTGTGCTTTCCAAACAAATACAAAAACGTGGATTTTTTTCTGTTTTCTTGACACAAATAACCACAGTTTTTTTTTTTGGTTTATTTACCATTCAACCCGGATGTGACGCAATTACTACTGTGATACCTTTAGCATTTGGAATACGAATTATTATTTTTTTTTATAAACTTCGAAAACTTGTAATTCCCTCATATTGCAAGAGTAAGTCGACTGCATAGTAGTGGTCACAAGCAGAGACGTAGCACAGTTTAGTTCTGCATATCGGAATTCGGCTCCGCGTGGGTATGACATCATTGGAAATTTTTCATTCCAAACACACCATTTGGCCCCATTTTTGTCAGAATTTCTGCTTGACAGTCATATTAACCACCATTTTTTTAACGAATATAAAACGAAAACATAATACTTGAACTATTCCTGTATTACAGGCCTACTCTAAAACAAACCAATTTTATATGATCAAACAACATGTATACAAATCATCACTCGACGTCAGATTTTATGTTCAACAGAAAACAATTGGCTGTTTATTTTCTCTTCTTCGGTTCGGAGTGCGCCGTGAGTTTTATCTTGGACGAATTGCCTCCACAGTACCCACGATACGACACCCGACAGAACTCTCCTCCACATTATAAACTTGAACATATCAAGTCCTGTGCTTCATGTACCTGCAAATAGAGCGTGTCAGTTAGAACCTAAACAATTGTTGTAGATATTCACCGGTAGAGTGAATTGCAGTGAAAAATCGGGTGGACTCGACCGGGATTCGAACTAATGACCTTCCGCTTGCCGGGCGACTGATACACATATATCATTTGAGCTAAACTGGCGCCCAAAGCAGGCAGAGCAGTCGCCCGGCAAACGCAAGGTTCGTAGTTCGAGTCCCGGTCGGATCAACCCGATTTTAACTGAAATTTACTCTGTCTATAATCATGTTTATATGGCCAAAGTACCTTCTATCACAGTTACAAAGACTTACAAAGTAAAGCTACTGCGAATTTTCAAAATACTTGTGAAACTGCATGTGCCATGAATGGATCTACCGATGTAGGCCATGAAATGAAATCTGTGCTTACTGATGCCTTTTCTGGGAAAAGCTGTTGTTTCTGAAATGTTGTGACACTTATATTGGGATGCGTCTTGTGATGAATATTGCGACTCTTACTACATGTAATTATATTGTTAGGGTGTCGTTTTGGTTCCAAATAGTTCGGCCAGGTTCAGCAAAGCTACATGTATGTAGGGCTGAAAGGCAACGATGTCTCGTACATGATTCTGGCATGGTTAGAAAGGTCATTAATTAGGCAAAATGACGTAATTGGACTAATGACAAAAAACGTCATAATAAACAATAATAGATCCACATGAAAACACATCAGTGCATACTACTGCCCTATGTGCACATTACGATTTGGCTGTTAGCTGTACACCGTAGAGGTAAATTCATATCTTTTGAAATGTCTGGCATGAGACCCCGACCCAATGCTTCTACCAAAATCAAATATGAAACATTGACGATAAAGCAGGCCAACCACAAGAACCACGCTCTCGATGCACACAGTCGGCTGGTTCACAAGACGCTCGAACAGGAGATGACGACTAGACGACTCTGTCTGGAGCAGGCGAGCCGCCAAGTCAAAGAGACCCTGAGCTCCATCAGGCGAACCTTCCCAGTGGCGGGGTCCGACCTCCTCCAGCTACACGCCGATCGCCGCGCTCATATAAACCAAGTGGTCGACCACGTCGTGGGTTGTTACATCCAGAAACAAATGCACAACGATGCACACTGGAAGCGAATGTGCGAGGAAAACGGGCTGCCGACCGAGCCACCGCTGACCACTTCTGACCACCTCAAGTTCATCCTGGAGACGTTTCCGGAGACCGGACTGTCCCTAGAGAGCGACATATCATCGCTGCCCATGCGGGGCCTGGACATCTACAGTCACGGGCGTGCCAGTCATGATAAGAACTGTCTGTCCACGAGGACCAAGCCTGTGGGCGTGGCGCTCGGTGCCTACCCACGGCAGAGGCAAGTCAACGTCAGGCTGTGGAGACTAGGTGCGGATTCCAGTCAGACAACAATGCTTAACACAAGACAAAAATCCGAAATCATTAGTTTGCCACAGGTGGTTCCACCAAAAGAGTCTAGGTCCATAAGGCGGACGAACACCCCTCGCGAGAAACTTGGTTCGACAACGACTCAAATGACTGTTTCTCAACATACGCCGACAGAACGTTTTTTACCTGAAATACGTATAGAAAGTTCGTCACATTTCAGTAGAAATGGGTCGTTTGAATAAATATTCTTTGTCAATGTGTTTATGGAAGACCAAGCCATCAATCGGCTACATTAACTTACAAAGTGCTAATAGTGCCCAAGTTTAACATTGGGCATGTTTCATGTACATGTACTCTGATTAATGTCAGCTATCAAAGCAATCAGAATGAAACAACGCCTTTTTTGGACAGACACGAAATTATATCTCTGCCTCACGAACTATTTGCACTAAATCTAACGTGGTGCATAGTATTGGTTCACCTTTGGTTTCGGTGATATATGGTCCTACATATATAACAGCTCATTTGAGGTTGCTCGAAACACCGGTGTAGCGATTTCAAATTACCCCCTACAGATCCTACCCCCCGGTAGTCTGAAAACGTTTCCATGCTACCGGGAGGTAGCCTGAAAACGTTTTCAAGCTACCCCCCTTGTTTTGAAATTACCCCCTCAAGTGCGGTATACTTCGCGTGCATGGTTTGTTATATGTTATAGGCCTATAGCAAATAACCCACAATATATCTTCAATTTGTTGAATATATATTTATTATATTGTGTATGAATATTGGATCTAACATTATGTTTGTCCATGCAAACAGTGTTAAGCAGTGTTACATGTATTTTAACTTCGAGAAAATGTCCCACTGTTGTCATGTATAAAGGTATTCTTTTTCCTCTAGTTAAATAAAACAGAAAATGCATGCACGTTCACACAAGGTCAAACTTGAAACCGAATTTGAGAAAATCACTGAATCAAAATACAGGTGACAGGAGGAGAACATTTTTCGCAAGGGGGGAGGGGGGGGGGGGGGCGTGCAGGGCACGTACGGCATATATCAAAATCTGATATTCTTGTGGATGTGCTAATATTATTTCGAAAAAATTACTAGGTATCTGGAAATAATGAACTAAATCAAGGTACGATGATGCAAACTTTGACCCAGTGGCTTTTCCCGGCGGTAAAATATATTATTGCAAATATAGTATCACTTATATATCTGATTCTTTGTCATGTACCCTTTTGTTGTTATATATATTCGGGAGGGGTACTTTGAAAACAGAAGGGGGTAGCTTGAAAACCCGCGCTATAAAGGCGAAACATGGGGAGAAATTTGAAAACAGAGGAGGTAGCTTGAAAATGGGGGTAGCTTGAAAGCTTTACACCGGGGAAGGTGTTTTATTGAAAAAACGTAGCTAGGTAGATATGTTTTTATTGGAAAACGTAGATTGAACAGTGTAGATAGGCTCTATCTACAAGTGTATTATGCAGAGTCCAATCTACACATTTAAGGTCAGATGTGACCTTTGGATTTACCACTCAAGATCATCTGAGGTCAAAATGAAACTCTTCAGAAGATCCATCATATATGATTTCGTATCTGCTCATAAATCAAATCCAGTTTTATATATATACAGCTATTATATGCAGATTCCAATATACACAATTCAGATCGGAAGTGACCTTGGGATGTATTTATTACTCAAGGTCATATGAGGTCAACTTCGAGACTATCGAAAGATCCACAATATATGAATTTCCATGTTCAAATTACGAACCGAAGCTCTATCTACAGTCGTTCTATATGTAGAGTCACATTTACACATTCCAGGTCAGATGCAACCTTCTTATTTACCACTCAAGGTCAAGAAGTCAACTTCAAGACTTCCGAAAGATCCGCAATATATTACTTCCAGTATGTTCATATAACAAACCTAGGCTTTATCTACAGCTGTCTCGTGTGTAGAGGTCAAATTACACATTTCAGTTTTGACGTGATCTTGAGATTTACCATACAAGGTCATGTGCGATCAAGAGCAGAAAAAAACAGAATAATGTGACATCCTATATGTCCATAATACATGTCCAAGCTGTATCGATAGCCGTTTTGTCTATAGGGGCCAACTCGTGCATTTCAGGCCGGTTTGAGGCCATTATGGCCTATACTTAGGGCCTTTCGAGCCATTCAAAGCATTCCATATAATTTTATAATAAAATAAACAGCACACAATCTCAGGAATATGTGTGAAATTAATGGAATAGTTACTGATATGATGTCGGGCAAAGTGCCAAAACGTGTAATTTTCAATGCATTTCATCTGTATACACCCGCTGGACAGCACACTATGTCATAAATACATGTAGAGGATAAGTTACTCCTTAGATTCCGGGTAAAGTGTCAAAAAAAGTCAAATTTAGGCCTTTCGGGCCTACATTTTGGGCTTTTCGAGTGATTCAAGGCATCAAGGCATCATTAATGAGATAGACAGTACATAATGCCATAAATTATGTGAAATTAGAGAGAAAGTCATTGATTAGATTTCGAGCGAAATCCCAAAAAGTGGGATTTTTCTTTGCGGGGTACATTTTGGGCCTTTCGTGCAGTTCAAGGCATTTCATCCTTACACATAAGGTAGACAGTACATAAGGCCACACCAATATATGGAGTTGGTCGATGGATTCGCCGCTCCTGAAAATTCATTCTCAAAATTTCGGTAAAAAAAATCGCCGCACCAATTTTGGGCTAATGAAATCCATCGACAACTTAGTTTTTGCCCCAAATCGAAATCACAGTTTGAATTCATCCAAATGGTTGTCAAAAATCGCATTTAAAGAGTCAGTATCGACGTTTCCAGAGGAACTGTTTGAATCATTGTGTGCCAACACTACACAGGATCACCTGTAAGCAACAAGAAAATACAGCTAACTGTGAGAGTCGACATTAGAGCTCGAGCACACCATCAGCACCCTATACAACGGAATGTATTCTATTCAACGTAACCCCCCCCCTCCAAATAATAATGCTACCATAATGATATCCTCTCTGAAATGATTCCAATTCATTCCCGTATATTATGATGAAAGCATAGGCCTACTCCATGAATTCATATTTTTCTAATAAGTAAACATTCATTTTGAACTCAATGAAACAGATACTCCTGCTAAAATGGTATTGAACCTTAATGAAATATCCTTAAGAATATTTTAAACTATGAGGAATATCTCCATCTGATATCATGATAATTAACATATATGCCCACTGGGCTAATGAAAAGACCAGTTTAAAATATAAAGGATCTTTTGAAGGCTTCGCAAACCCATCACCTTGACATATAAAATACGTCAAATTATGGTAAATGTAGCCGTGGCATCGCAGACGAATCGTTGTGTTCGCTTCATAAGACCGAGGAATGCCACACGGCACACGCAAGCTTACATGGATGCTGCACAGGAGATTGTGTGCTCCAAAATACGCGTCATTGCGGTAAATTTGCTTTGCATTCTGGGAACGTCAATTTCCATCGGCTCCGCCATTTTGACGTTTTCCAAACAATCTCAGCATTTTGCGTAATTTTCTCAAACCTAACACATCGATTTATGCATTATACATGTGTGGAATATTCAAAGTTTACCATCAATTCGAGAGATTTCATGTCAAGGACGAAGAAAATTCTCATTTGAAGTAGGTTTCTAAACGTTTACATGCCAAAACGGGCGTCGATAGGTTGGCATGAAACCTCCATGAAAAAGTCAGCACATAGACATGTAGAGGGTTGGGGGCTTCGCCCCCAACGCTCTAATGTCAAAAAATATCTGCTTTTTGGGCCTTTGGCACCACTCCGGGCTCGTTTGCCTGGCGTGAAATGTTGATATACATGATTTCAACAGAATATAGTTTAAAGTTTAAACGTATTTATTCTAATTGGATTGCAAAAATCTTCCGGAGCTTAACTAATAGTATCCTGCTATAAATAATTCTTCTAGAACGTATACATCTATATGTCTACCTATAGTTATTTGAATACAGCAGGACAGTTCGGATTTTTACTCAGTAATACTGCAATACTTTGCGTTATTTTAGACAAAATTTAATTGCATCATCAAATACATGACATAAACATGACATGTACTTCAACATGACACATTGAAAACCGTTCCCAAATTTCTAAACTATTTACTGTGCAAAAAGGCAAAAAATACATAATGAATTGTTCATTCACTAAAATTTACCCATACAACCTCTATATAGAAGGGTTAACAGAGAAAAGAACAGGTTATAATTGGTTTAAATGATCCTAATTTCCCGCCAAACTGGCCAATTTTTATTTTTTAAGGTCATGACGGTCGAACACACTATCAAAATAAGCGGCAAATACATAAGTTATCATTTAAAATAAAATCCCTCGCACAAATTTTGGCAATCTAAATTCCAAAGACAGAAATTGTTTGTAAAAAAAAATATATCGCTCGCACCATTTTTCAAGTGAAATATTCCAAAGACAAAAAAATTATTATTAAATGTAAAAAAATGTCGCTCCCACGTACGATTTTTCTCGGACAAAAATCCATAGACCAACTTATATAAATTGGTGTGGCCTAATGTCAGGCATATGTGAAATTATAGAGAAAGCTACTCAATAGGCATCTCGGGTCATTTGAGCAATTCAAGGCCCTTTGGGGCCTTTTGCCCTACATTTCAGGCCTTTCGAGTGATTCAAAGCGATCTTCCTCCATACACAGTCTTGAATGCCATCCACATGTGAAATTAGAGAAAAAGTTACCAAATAGATTTCGAGCAAAGTTTCAAAAGATGCAATTTTGATCGGTTTAGGTCGACTACTCGGGCTTTCCGAGCTATCCTATACGTACAGATTTTGAAAAATGACCGCCAAAGTCCGAAATTAGCAGATTTTTTTCCTCAGAAATAGCAGCCATTTTTTTTTTGCGATGATAAAAGAAAACCTGAAAAATACGTCTCTCTTGGAATACTTTTAGTTATTTTTGTTCAAAATTTTAAAAATAAAAATGTACACATACTACGACGGCCAATGGACGAAACGCCATGCCAATAAGTTATCGAACAAAAAGCACGGTTAAACCTAAAAAAATATAACATGTCAACACCAAAAACGTGTTATGACATAAATCAGCCACCGTACAAATCTTTGTGACAATGTGATAATTCTTTTAACAAGATGGATATGATACTTGAATTAATGATTTTATGAAACACATTAGCACCACTAACTACCACTACAAGTGCTACTTCGAGAAGGCCATAAGAAGTACGGTGGCTCTGAAGTTACCTTTGTGTAAAAAAATATTATCTCGGACACTTTACAGATATGCATGCATGCACAATTGCTAAAATGTATCAAGTAGTCGCTGGTGATCTATGGGTTATTGGTCATGTTATCGGCTTGAATAATCAGTTTTTCAGAGCTGCAAAATCTTGAATATTCAGGTTGTTATATTGAATATTCAACTATAAATCTTGAATATTCAACTTGTTATTTTGAATATTCAACTTATTATCTTGAATATTCAACTTAATTTATTATCTTGAATATTGAAGTTGTTATCTCGACTATTCAACGGATTAACTTGAATATTCAAGTTTTAAAAAAAAAGTCGTATGCCACTAATAGACTGCCGTACTGCCAACATGATAGTTTCCAGGACCACTTTCGTTTACAGTCAACATCATCAATGATAAACGATAATTATCCACGTCTCTAAACTGAATGCTGTAATTCTAAGGCCCGTGTCCCTGAGTTCCAAAGGCATCCATCTTCATTAGTGTGTTTGATGTTAGCAGTGCAATTTGCATTATGAATAAACTAAGCTATAGGCAAGATGAAATACCGACGTTTCCTCTTTAGAGAAAATATTTCTTTATCGACGATTGAGGTATTGATCACTTTTTCCCGTGCCCCATAAATTATTTATTTGAAACGTGTAGTAATTTTCTGTTCAAAACATGTCGATAAAACTTCTCTCAAAAACAAGTTTGTTATATTTGTTGTAATACTCGCGCGTGGAGCATGGACAAAATACTTTCTTCCGGTGTCACTAAAGATCGACAACGTTTTAAACTTTCGAGATAATAGAGAGTTTAAGCAGAGAGTGTAGAATAACTGGGTCACGTTCGTCAACCAACTTAAACCAGAGAGTGTAGAATACTCTCTGATAAAATTAACATAGCCTACCGAATTCTCTGATAACGTTCGTCATCAGATAATTGATCTAGGACGCCGGCATTGAACATAGAATATCGAGGGCTTGGACTAATTTGCACTCCGCGCCAGCGCGCCGCGCCGCGCTAAATATGGCGCGGCGCGCTAGTTTGTTCCAGAAGGGAGGGAAGTAGGCCTAATATTTAATTTAGCCTACGTGCATTGTAAAGAAATGGCTTCGATCCGCCCGCGCTGATGGAGTTCCTGTTATTGCATTAAACACCGACGACAAATTTATAGGACAATATATTCGAAGTTTAGAAGCAAGCCAAATAGTCTGCACTAAATCCAAAATTACCAAACAAACACTCAATATGGATTTGCTCAATATGGACTTCATTCAGAATGTAGATGTTAGTGTTTTTATTTTTATTCCTTTGTTTTTTGTCATTGGTTAATCGTGATGTCATATTTATCCATCAGGCCTTTCTCGTCCTATCAAAGAAGGGCAGTGTGTCCTACTATTTTTGTAGGTTTTGAGAGCGCTAAACTTGTTTACCCCTAGAACTGTTTACTACTAGAATTGTTTACCACAATGCTGTAACACTGCAATTAATGCTGTTAAAACAGTGATGACATTTCTCTGAGTAACACGATAATTTTAGCACGATCACCCGTAATGAGGGGTTATCAGAAATATCTGCAATCACCAGCTGGCAGCACTGCTTTATCAGTCTTATGACGTCATTTTACTGTTTTTGCTGGCGTTATCAATATAAACGTAATTTTCCCGCCAAAATGTACGTCATTAATGATTACAGACGATATCCGTTTATGATTTTGGCGCCAAAAAGGACTGATAGTACAATGCTGCCCCCTGTTGAATGATGTTTGATAACCCCCTATTGGACTGAACTACGATAATTGTGACCTATGATATCGACAATCTTCAGACAGGGGCGGGTGCAGTTTTTAGGTTACCGTACCTTTGGTCCTTTTCGGTCGCTATAGATCTATATGATAAGCTAAACACCGACTAAAATATGAAATACGTGCGCGCCGCGCCGCGCACCGCGCTCGCGCGGAGTGCAAATTAGTCTAAGCCATATCGAGTATGGTCGTGATTTGCTCCATCGCCTTTCTGTACAGCAAGAATTCTTCCATCTTTCGAGTTTTGAGGATCAGCAGAAATTGCTACGCCTCCAAGGGCTGGTGTGAGTGATGGACGCTACTGCTATTGCTACTGCTACTGCCCCGAGGTCTGGTCTGGCAGGCAGACGCTACTGCTATTGCTACTGCTACTCCTCCAAGGGCTGGTCTGGCAGGCGGACGCTACTGCTATTGCTAATGCTAGTCCCGCGAGGACTGGTCTGGCAGGCAGACGCTACTGCTATTGCTACTGCTACTCCAAGGTCTGGTCTGGCAGGCGGACGCTACTGCTATTGCTAATGCTACTCCCTCGAGGACTGGTCTGGCAGGCGGACGCTACTGCTATTGCTACTGCTACTCCAAGGTCTGGTCTGGCAGGTGGGCGCTACTGCTACTGCTATTGCTACTGCTACTCCTACCAGCCTTGGTGTGGGAGGCCGACGCTACCCTCAATATGGTACTAGAATTATCTTGTAAACAAATTGGTTTATTCCATTTCATTTTCCATGTTGGCCCACCTCGACGTTACTCATCCGATTACCCTCAGTATAGTACTAGAATTATCTTGTAAACTAATTGGTTCATTCCATATTATTTTCGGTGTCGGCCCACCTCAATGTTATTCGTCTGCATTACCCTCAGTATAGTACTAGAATTTTCTTGTAAACTAATTGGTTCATTACATATCATTTTCCCTGTCGGCCCACCTGGATGTTACTCATCCGCATTACCCTCAGTATAGTACTAGAATTGTCTTGTAAACTAATTGGTTCATTCCATATCATTTTCCCTGTATAGCATTACCCTCGTTATCTCGTAAACTAATTGGTTCATTCCATATCATTTTCCCTGTCGGCCCACCTCCATGTTACTCGTACGCATTACCCTCAGTATAGTACTAGAATTATCTTGTAAACTAATTGGTTCATTACATATCATTTTCCCTGTCGGCCCACCTGGATGTTACTCATCCGCATTACCCTCAGTATAGTACTAGAATTATCTTGTAAAGTAATTGGTTCATTCCTTATCATTTTCCATGTCGGCCCACCTCCATGTTACTCGTACGCATTACCCTCAGTATAGTACTAGAATTGTCTTGTAAACTAATTGGTTCATTCCATATCATTTTCCCTGTATAGCATTACCCTCATTATCTGGTAAACTAATTGGTTCATTCCATATCATTTTCCCTGTCGGCCCACCTCCATGTTACTCGTACGCATTACCCTCAGTATAGTACTAGAATTATCTTGTAAACTAATTGGTTCATTCCATATCATTTTCCCTGTATAGCATTACCCTCATTATCTGGTAAACTAATTGGTTCATTCCATATCATTTTCCCTGTCGGCCCACCTCCATGTTACTCGTACGCATTACCCTCAGTATAGTACTAGAATTATCTTGTAAACTAATTGGTTCATTCCATATCATTTTCCCTGTCGGCCCACCTCCATGTTACTCGTACGCATTACCCTCAGTATAGTACTAGAATTATCTTGCAAACTAATTTTTTCATTCCATATCATCTTCCCTGTAGGCCCACCTCTATGTTTCTTGTCTGCATTACCCTCAGTATAGTACTAGAATTATCTTGTAAACTAATTGGTTCATTCCATATCATTTTCGGTGTCGGCCCACCTCGATGTTACTCGTCCGCATTACCTTCATTCAGTAGAATACTAGAATTATCTTGTACACTAATTGTTTCATTCCATATCATTTCCCATGTTGGCCCACCTGAATGTTACTCGTCCGCATTATTCTCTGTATAGTACTAGAATTATCTTGTGAAATAAATTGTTTCATTTCATATCATTTTCCATGTCGGCCCACCTCGACGTTACTGATCCGCATTACCCTCAGTATAGTACTGGAATTATCTTGTAAAGTAATTGGTTCATTCCATATCATATTCCATGTCGGTCCACCTCGATGTTACTCGTCGACATTACCCTAAATATAGTACTAGAATTATTTTGTAAACTAATTGGTTCATTCCATATCATTTTCCCTGTCGGCCCACCTGGATATTACTGGTCCGCATTTCCCTCAGTATAGTACTAGAATTATCTTGTAAACTAGTTGGTTCATTTCATATCATTTTCCATGATAACCTGCTTCCATATCATTTTCCATGTCAGCCCACCTGGATGTTACTCGTCCGCATTACCCTCAGTATATTACTAGAATTATCTTGTAAACTACTTGGTTCATTCCGTATCATTTTCCATGTCGGCCCACCTGGATGTTACTCATCCGCATTACCCTCAGTATAGTACTAGAATTATGTGACGAATATCGTTCACGGCCGATATCAAGCCGGTTTAACTGGGTCGTCGTGTGATACAATAAGCCGGCAGTTTCAATTTAACTGTTTATTGTGGTGATAAGACTGATGATCAATCACGCACAATCAGGGTCGCACTCTCACCTACGTCGGGTGATATCCCAGTCTATGTTTCTATAAATTCCTAGTATAGTCCTTTATACAACTTGCACATATATCCGATAGATTATATATATTAATATCGACAGTCTCACAGGAACTTTTGTATATACGTCCTGCCACTGGGATTTACACTTCACTTCTGCGCAGTATACTGGGGCCGAGGGACCATGTGGCTGTGTAATTTCCCGCCAAGTGTAAGCGGTGTTGTGATAGGTTGAATGTGTGGTGCAATGCGCTGATGTCACCGGGAAAGTGGGTTTCCCCGGCTCGTGTCAATACTTGGAATGCCTGTATGTGTGCACGTGATGTATGGAGTATGTGTGTCAAGTTCTATGTTTAGAAGTCAGTGCATGTGAAGGTCAAGGTCGAGTAAACGGGGCCGAGTGTACTGAGCTAGCGGGGCCGCAGGTGCGTGGTTTGACCTGTGTATGTAACCATGACTACATGGAGTTTATGCTTGTGATCGTATAGTGTGTACTTGTCCTGTATGTAAGTCATGTAGAATGAATGTTTGTTGTGGAAATGTGTAGTGCGCGGGAGGGACGGGAGTAACAGTCGCTAAAATTACTACATAACACCCCTTCATTAATTCTACGCCCTCGGAATTACCCTCCCCGGACCCTACCGTCGCCAAAACTAAACAATAAAAAGCTAAAAAGTCCTAAAGGTCAAACCCAAAAGCACTCACACACACACGCCGCGCGAAATGAGAAAACACTTCATACAATAAAAATTCCTAACTGTCAAAATAAACGTCAGCAGTCAGTCCGTCAGCAGTCTCTACGATGATACATATACAAATACATGCACAACAATGAATGGAATGTATGATATGGAATGAGAAACAAAACTCCTCGACGTTTCAAAGCGAAACGGAACTATAACTTTAAGAGCCTAATGAACAGAAATAAAATGTAGATTAAATTTAACTAAAATTACATGTATAAAAACAAAAAGCCATGACTAGGATATTAAATGTATATGTACACTATTTACAACATATATTTATGCCGTGACCAGAATTGCTTGGTCACTCGGGGCCGCATCAAAGGGCCGAACAGTTCAGGGTCGAATCATTTCTCTTCCCGTTCACGCCTGCTGGCGGGAGGAGGCGGGGCCGCTGGTGATGCCTGCCGCATCAATTGCAGCTGCTCGTCCGGGGGCAATCTTGGCAGGATTGACACGATTGTGGCCAATAGCTCTCCCGGGATGGTCGGAGTGGTCGGGGCCGACGAAGCTGGTGCTTCTGATGGGGTCGGGGTCGAAGTGGCTCGAAGTCGAGCGATCTCCTGTTGGTGGTTGGCGACTTGATCTTCCAACTGGGTCACGCGGACTCGAAGTCGAAGGTTCTCCTCGGACAGAGCGTCCGGGAACGTGGGCTGGTGGCGCTCATGCAGAGCCCCCATCCCAAAGCCGACAGACAGGCCGTTGTACTCTGCCTGCCTGATGTGATGATCCAGGGCCGACAAGTACTCCCGACGAATTAGTCGCAAGTACTGGTGCGCTAAGTCGTCAGCGCGGGCGAGTGACAGGGTCGGAAGGTGCTCCTCCGGTTCTGACGGCAGGAGCAAGGGGTCGGCATTATGGGCGGCCTGTTCGAGACGAGCCGTCCAAAAGTCCTCGTGAAATCCGAGGTAGTTCGGGAGCCGCTGGGCGTCCTCATCCCGTAGGAAGTCTGTGAGGTCGGGATTCTGGCCGGGTAGTGCCTGCAGGCCGGGAAGCGAGCGGGTCGCCAAACGTCGGCCGTGTTGCCGCAGGAACTGGAAATCGGCCGCGAACTCGCCGGATCCATGAAGCGGCAGACGCTCGTCGAGGTCTCGGTGGAGTGACTCGAGCTGCTCTGGGTCGTCCACTTGGAGTCGGGGCCGGTCTCTATCGGTGCCGCGTGTCGGAACGGAGCGCAGAGGCTCCACTTCCTCCGTGAGGTACGGTGGGAGCGGGACGGGTTCCACCATCCGTCGTGAAGGCTCCGGTGAAGATTCCGGGGTCGAAAACGGTGTCGGGGTCGCACGTACAGGAGATCCGGGTGCAATCTCCCTGAGTGGAGGTGGCCGATCCTCAACTGGGCTCTTCGGCTCGGGAGTCTCCTTGCCGGTTGATGACGATACCGGTGTGGTATTCAGGGGTCGACTTGGGAGTGGCGGATACTCCTCAGGTGGAGGGACCAATCCCTCACGGACTCGGTAGTCCGTGACGTTAGAGGCCGTGGGTCGTTCCACAACCATCCGCCGGGGTATGATATCCGACGGCCGAGCTCTAGACGGGGTCGAGGATGTCACTGTGGTGACCGGTCGAGTTGTCGCTGGCGACACCACTGTCGCGAAAGAAGCCGTCGTGACGACTGCCGAGGCCGAAACACCGGTGGTCGTTGTCGGGACCTCCTCCGCCGTGCTCACTGATGTCGTCTGGTAGTTTATGGGCCGAACGAAGAAGATCGTACTGGGTCGTCGAATTCGAACCCGCGTATTCATGGTCTCGATGTCACTGACCATGCGGGTAAGCCGAATCTCGTCTGCCGGGGTCGAAGCACGATTGTACTCCAGTCGACGGAGTACCTGTTGCACTTCCGGGGCCGAGTTGGGCGGATACTGCTCAAAGAGCTCTGGCGCCATGTGCCAGATGCCGAACGTCAGGACGGTGTTGACATCCCTCCTGAAGATCGGGATGTTGGCCGGAACTCTTGGGGGTCGATAATTCGGGTTCGGCTGCATGTCGACTCTGCAGCGTAGCGCGAACCTGACGAGCATGGGGCCGGATGCCGATAGTCGTCCTTCCTGGTAGAAGGGGAACGACGTCACGTGTTGCGGGGTCGCTTGAGACAGATGCCGGAACATCTCCTCCTGGGCCAATGTCCGGAAGCCGTCGCGGGCCGGACACACGAAGTAGCGCAGGAACGGAAAATGATACGCTAGCACGTGCGCATCAAGACTCTGGGCCGTCCGAAAAGGTCCGCGTCGTGGCACGGAGGACCACTGTCGTTCTCCTGCTCCTTCCTCTTCGCCGATGCAGAAGGGGCACTCGAATCGACCGTCTCCACGCTGTAGCGGGGCCAATGTGAGGAGGTTTCCCTCCGACAGGGTCGACTGCTCATCGAAGTTATGGATGTGGCCGTATCCAGCGCTCCGATTTCGCTTACTGAGTGGAACCTTGTTCCAGTCTATGGGCCGAGTTCCGTAGGGTGTCACGGGAGGTGGCACCAATTCCATTAATTCCGCCACTTGCCGACGGAAAGTCGAGGTCGGGGCCGTAATAGCAGATCCGCCGCTGGAGCGTGACGAACTGCTGGAGGTCGATCGGGCTCCCGCTCCATGCTTCTTCTTGAAAGAAGTATAAGTTCTCTTATTTGGAGAACGGGAGGCCGCAGGTCGTGCTACCGCTGAACCGGAAGCGGGTGAAGTCGGGGCCGGAGCGATCGGGGCGATCACCTGATTTGCTGGGTCGGGTTGGCGGCTCGCGGTAGCGACTCGTTGAGCTTCTTGGGCCGCTTGTCGTGCCTCAATCGCACGCTGGACGATACTTCCGCCCTCCTCGAGTCGGCGGAAGCGTTCGGGGTCGATATTGAAGATATCATCCGGAGTCGGGCTCGGTGTATGGCGCTCTCCTCGTTGCGCCAGCTTGCTCCGGGCCGTTTTGGGTCGCGCTCCCTTTTCTGATCCGCTTGCCGTGTCACTGAGCGTGACTGGATCGCGCTGTTCAGGCTGCGAGTCGGGGCCGGACGAAACTTCGTTGTCGGGGACGACTATAGGATGATCCGATTCATCCCCGGTGTCGATCACTTGGACGGTGATGTTATCGCCGTCCAACTTAACTGTGCGGGGCCGATTGTCACCTGGGTCGCTATTTTCCCGGTCGTCTCCGGGTTTGTCAGCCATGCTGACGGGCCGAAATTAAGCCGAAGTACTTCCCAAGTACTGACTAGGCTGGCTGTAACAAAGTCTGGATTTCTTCAAAACCAGCCTAGTTCAAATGCCGATGATACAAGCCGAATTAACTCCAAAGTCTTGTGACCAGGATTTCAATGATATCACAGTCTATAGGCCGATAAATATTGTTCGATTAGCACAGTTTCTATAACAATAGTCTGTATCTCAATAGCCGAAACTTCTGACAATAGTCCTTCTCCTCCAAAGTCTCAGGCACAAGTGACCTGATTGCCGCTAATCTTCAATGCCGTACACAAAGATGCTGACAGCATCTCGATTCTTAGAACAGGGCCGGGGGGCGCTCTCTATATGTATAGAAAACGTCTTTACGCTATGTATCATTGTTCCAAGCGTACACACAGCAAGGCGGGGCCGTCGTCAAGGAAACGCGGAGCGATCCTTCTCTGACCTCTTGGGTCAGTCCATTACGACAGTAGGGGTGTCCTCACACTGTCCAGATTTCCGTATGTCCATCTGCCGTCCCCTGGATAACTCGTGCCGAATCATTGTCTATTTATACTAGTCGACTGTTCAGATTACTGGGCTCTTTTTGCCCGACGACTCACTATTGTAATTATTAGGGGCGACTTCATGTAGGTGCTGTAAACAGCTAAAATGTTTATTAGCGCTCGTGCGTGCCTTGTGAACTCATCAGTCCATCATTCCTTCTCCCACAAGTTAGCGCACAATAAACTACGGGGTCGAGTTGCTGTTTCACAGACGACACACAGTTATTAAAGGCTGAGATATGAATATCAATCACTCACAGGGGCGGACATCGTTCCATTCATTTTCAGCCAGTTCACAGGACGACGGGGCCGCAAATATTGTAGGGGTCGAAATTGCAATGATCTGGGTCGGTCACACCGCGGCGCTTTGAATATTTTGGGTGATGAATTTGATGACAGGCCGCATCTTGGCATGATAGCTATGTAGTGACTGGTTCACGTACCACTGGGCCGTTCCTCCGAATATTACATGGAGTGAGTAGAGGCTCTGTCGACGCATACTCCAGAACGAATCACACTATCACCTCTTCGACAACTAAGTGGCCTTACTCACGGTGTGACTGGTTATTATCCTCTTCGGCTGGCACATGGATGGAAGCTTTACATGATAATCTTAGTCATTGCGTAACATACGCCTTGATCAATGGTACATGTTATACGGGGTCGAAACACATATCATAATGCAACCAATTTTTCACCAGCATCATAATTATAATATCATATCTAGTGTGTATATTTCGAATTTGCCTCACTGACATCTTGTACATCTTAAATGCATATATTGTTATTGTAATATAATATATTATTATTGGGAAAGACATGATATCATAGTCCATTAGACATGCATATTTCATCATCAATGACATCAATCAGATAACAGGGCCGGGGTTATCTGTAGCGGGCCGGTCTGCGTGCGTGGCGTCTGGGTCGACTTGGTCGTGCAGGCGGGGGCGTAGCCTCGCTTGTCTCGGGGTCGGAAGATACCACAGGCTTTTGCCTGCGTGTCTTGCGTGCCGGTTTTGGATTGTCGGAACTTGATCTGTGTGATCTTTTCCGTTGCCGATGTCGACTTGAGCCGGATGAAGTCGGAGATCGCGATTGACGATCCTGGGTCGTTTGCGAATCAGACTCTGCTGTTTGGTCTGAATCGGTATGTCGATCTTGGACTGTTACCTCCCAAGGGTAATAGAACTCCTTGAGAAGTCCCATGGGGTCGGGTGACTGTTCTGGGTCGGACTTGCTTGACGACGACGTGGGTCGTACAGGGTCGGAGTAGATGTGGGCCGCTTGGTTGTCACCTTCGTATGGCTTGAGCACATCCAGATGAACAACACGAGTGTTCCGAGGGTTGGAAACCAGGGCGATTCGGTAATCCACCTCGGTTACACGGTCGATGATCCTCCAGGGACCAGTCCAGGGCCGAGCGAACTTATTATTCTGCGTGAGTGGCAGATAATAATACCGGACCAGTTCGCCTGGTTGAAACTGGGGTCGTGGTTTCGCGTGGGCGTCATAACCCATCTTTTGCCGAATTGCCGCTTTCTCGAGATGGTCTTGGGCGAAACCGTGGGCCGTTCTGATGGCTTGCCGCAAATACTCCACATACTCCGGACCACACGGAGGTAGAGGCTCAGGGTCGTAAGTCGGAAACATGAGGTCGACTGGCAAGTTACACTCGTGTCCATACACCATCAGATGCGGGGTGCATCCCGTGGACGAGTGTACTGAGGTTCGATAGGCCATTAACACATATGGCAGGTGCAAGTCCCAATCGTTTGCACGATCGCTGACGAACGCACTCAGCATGTTGAGCAATGTCCTGTTGAATCGCTCAACTTGGCCGTCGCTCTGGGGTCGGTATGGGGTCGTACGAATCTTCTTAGCGCCCAGTAGACGCACAACATGCCGGAACAGGGACGACTCGAACTCAGTACCTTGATCGCTATGGACCGCTTTGGGGACACCGTGGTAGACTATCCACCGATTCACCAGGGTGTCGGCAACATTTTTGGCCGTATGTCGCCGTAGCGGAAAAGCGTCAGTATACTTCGTAAAGTAGTCCGACACGACTAGTACATACCGATAGCCTCTCCCCGTGACCTTGTGGGTGTCGAGGATGTCCATCGCTATTCTGTCGAACGGCGCGCCTGTCGGTAGCTGTGTCAGGGGCGATCTTTTTGGGGCCGGTTTACCCTTGCGGGTCACACATTGCGGGCAGCGGGCACACCAGCGGGCGACGTCCAGCGCCAAGCCGGGCCAGTAGAATCGGCGCCTGACTCTCTCGATGGTACGCTGTATGCCGAGATGTCCGACAATCTTGAGGTCGTGTAATTGGTGCAGAACTTGTGTCCTGAGTGCTACGGGGAGCACGGTTTGCACCACGGGCCGTCCAGCAGGGTCGGGTTTTATATGTCGAACTAGCACACCGTCTTGTAGCGCCAGGAGGTTCCAGCGAGAAACAAGTGTCTTTACCTCCTCTCCTTGGCGGGCGACTTCTCATGAGTCGGGCTTGGTGCCGGCTAGTATCCATTGCCGCACTTTTCCGACGCTGGGGTCGGCTTGCTGTGCCGCGACAATGTCCTGGGTCGAATAGTCCGAAAGCCACTTTTGTCCATCAAGTGTGGCGTCCAAAGCACGGACTCGAACAACTTGGCGTGCCGAAACTAGCTGGGGCAAGACCGGTGATGTTATCGAATCACTGTCCAGGAGGTCTGCCCTTGTCTGGGTCGGAACAACAGTTATCCGACGAACTGGAAGTTCTCCGGAACTTGTTTCTGGGTCGGTCGGAGGTGTGACGAGTCGTCCGGGACAGTCTTGGTGTTTGCAACTGTGGCACCGTGACAAGCCGTCGGCGTTACCGTGTAATTTTCCGGGTCGATGCTCTATCCGAAAGTCATACTGCTGTAGCTTGGCGAGCCACCTAGCGAGCATGCCGTCGGCGTCGCTGTAGTTTTTCAGCCACCTTAGCGAGCTATGGTCGGTTCGGAGGAGGAATTTCCTACCCCAGAGGTAGTGCCGATAGTGTTGCACCATCTCAACTACTGCCAGTAGTTCCCGATAGGTGGTGCAATAGTTCCGCTGGGTCCGGGACAGGGTCTTGCTGGCGAACCCGATGGGGATCTCCTTCCCGTTAACCCTTTGTGAGAGGGCTCCTCCCACAGCAAAGCCGCTTGCATCCGTATCGAGGATGAAGTAGTCCTCCGGATTCTGGGTCGGATGAGCGAGCTTGGGCGCCTTGATGAGGGCGTCGCGGAGTCGCTGGAAAGCTCGTCGCTGGGCCGGTCCCCAAGTGAAGTGGCATTCACCTCGGGTAAGCGCTACGAGAGGTTCAGCGATCTCAGCGTAGTCCTTGATGAATCGCCTGTGGTAGTTGGCGAAACCAAGGAAAGCCCTGACGTCGGTGATCTCGCACGGGGTCGGCCATTCTCTGATGGCTTTGACTTTGTTGGGGTCGACTCGGATTCCTTGGCCGCTCACTATGAACCCTAAGTACAAGATTTCCCGTTGGAATAACTCACACTTCTTGGGCTGAAGTTTCAGGCCTGCCGATCTGATTCGATCCAGGACCGCTTCCAGGTTTGCGAGTGCCTGATCGAATGTTCTGCCGTAAGCTATCACGTCGTCGAGATAGCACATACACCGGGTCCACAAGTAACCACGGAGTATGGTCTCCATAAGCCGTTCGAAGGTTGCCGGGGCGTTGCTAAGGCCGAATGGCATGACCTTAAACTGATAGAGTCCCTTCCTTGTGGCGAAGGCAGTCTTCGGTCTGTCGCTGGGGTCGACTTCAACCTGCCAGTAGCCAGAGGCCAGGTCTAGGGCCGAGAAGTAGTTGGCGCCTGCCAGGGCGTCATGAGTATCCTGAATGTTGGGCAAGGGATACGAATCCTTGCGGGTGACGTCATTCAGGAGCCGATAGTCGACACAGAAGCGTACTTGTCCGTTCTTCTTCCGCACGAGCACTACCTGTGCGCTCCAGGGCGAATCGGACGGCTCAATACACCCCAAGCGGAGCATCTTGTCGATCTCCTCGTCGATGATGCTTTGCTGTGCCTGAGGGACGCGTCGCTGTCGTTGTCGAATTGGGGCCGAGTTGCCGGTGTCGATTCTATGCTGGACGACTTGGGTCCGTCCCAGTTGGCCGTCTGGGTGCATAAATGTGTCCTGGTATTGGTGAACCAGGTTGGCGCAACGCCGATGCTGTTCCGGCGCTAGTCCGGCGCGATCCACCATTTCTTGTAGATGTGGCGGTAGGTCGCGGTAGTGACTGGCGTCTACCGTGGCCGGGTCGGGCTCCTCTCCGGGTCGTGGCAGAGCTCCGACGACACTTTCGACAGGGCTTGCTATGGCGACAGGGTCGGAACGGGTGAGCGTCATGCCGGTATCTGCTGGATTGACTACCGACACCTTTACGCACTGCCGATTCAGGGTCGTAAGTGTTCTCCCCATGATGAGGTCGGTTTCCTCGGGAAAGGTCGTAAGTGGCTGGACTATCCTCGGGTGTTGTCGAACTCGAACTCGGGAAGTCGGGACCAGCTCCACTATTGCTTCGCTGCGTGCGGGGACGGTGACAGCTCGTCGCACGGCCATTCTGACAACATTGGCCTCAATGTCTTTATGTGCGAACAGGATTTCTTTGTGTACCTGTATCGTCCCTTCACCGTAATTCACTACAGCGTGAGCTTGCCGAAAAAAGTTCATGCCGAGAATCATGTCGTCATGTATGTCAGCCACACAAAAGGTTACGACCATATGGTTAGTTCCGACCTGTATTGAGAGGTCGATCAGTCCATCGATCGGGCTTGACTGTCCGGTGACGTCACGAATAATAGCCGAAGTAGACCGCAAATGTCGCTGGTCAGCGGGGACGTGACGTAGCTGATCGCGTCGGAGCAGGGAGATCTGCGCTCCGGAGTCGAGTACAGCCTTTATCGTCTTGTTTCCGACGTGTACCGGCAACTTCCAGCATTTGTGATTGGTGGCGCTGGAGTTGTTGATGACAGCCGGAATTTCGGGGTCGTCTAGCGGTGGCCGGAAGAGTGTGTGCAGAGGCGGCAGTTTGGATTCCGGTCCACTCGGAAAAGCGTAGAATCCTCCGTCGTCGGAGATCCACTCGATCTCGGACATGCTGTCCGTTCCGGTGCCGTTGGCGGTCGGGGGTGACACCCCTTCAGGACGACGGTCTCCACGTGGTGGTCGCTGTGGCCGCGGTGCGGACACCCCTTCATGAAAAGAGGCCGATTTCGGGGTCGGAGCTTGACATTTTGTACACACCCCTTCAAGGAGCTGAGGTGTGGGCTGGGCCGGCTGCGGGGTCGTTATTGGTGTCGTTACCGGTACAGTAGTCGTGACAACCGCAGATGTGGAGCGGGGAACGTTGTCCTGTTGTCTGGAAGGTCCTTGCTCCTCAGCACCTTCCCCTACTGGTTTGACGACGGGGTCGGAGGTGTTGGTGGGGCCGGTTTAGTTTGGTTACCGGTTTGGTTAGGTACTGACAACACTTGAGCTGTCCTTCTGTCAGTACCTGAACCATTGGGCCGAAATGCTAGCGGTTTCATGCCGTTACGTACTAGCACATCCTTAAGCCGAAAGCATCGCATCCAGCGATGGCCGGGCTTCTTGCAAAAGAAGCAAACCATGGGTCGTCCGGGTTGCGGGGGTCGATCACCTTTCATCGGGGCCGTTGTTCGTAGGACAGAGAAGATAGCCGTTTCCTCGCACAGTCCATTCTCGTCACTAAGGACGCACTGGAAGGCTTCAGCCACCCACTCGCGTGAGCTGGTTGGCACTGAGTGTTCGTCGCAACCTTGTAGGCCGGTAGTGTCACTGTCCGCGGGGTCGTAGTAGGCCGCAATTTGCTCTGGGGTTAGTGTTTCCCCCTGAGTGACTTGTCCCATGGCACAGGACAGTTCCTCATTGACAGGGTCGTCTTCCGCGTATCCGCTTGCGGAAATGTCAGCACGTCGTGTGCCTCGATGTCGATCTCTGGCTGTCCTCTGTTGACGACTCTCTACCTTGAGAACGGCCGTAAGTGCCTCACTGTAACTGTTAAAAGTGAGGGCACACAGTTTATCGGCGATGGGGTCGGGTTGGCCGTTCACGAATTGCGCAATCACAGTTCGTTGCCGCGACGTTGGCGTAACGTCGTCGAACACTTGCTCCGCCAGGGCCTGGAGTCGCTCCATGTAGTGTTCCGCGTCCTCTTTTCGTTCCCGCTTGAGGAACGGGAAATCGTCCCGTTTGGACTGTCGACGGGGCTCGGGTTCCCAGCCCTCTAGGAGTTGGCGACGGAACTCTCCCCAGGGAGTTGCGACCGGGATATTGAGAGCTAGCGCTTCAGCGCGGCCGCGTAGCGTGCTCCGGAAGGTCGTCGTCTTGTTGAGGTCGGAGTAAGTAAAGGCCGCAGCGAATTGTTCGAAACTCCGAACGTATTGAGTGAGATTGCCCTCCTTAAAGGTCGCACGCCATTGAGCCATCTTAGCCGTAGCCAACGTTTGGGGCTCAGACGTGAGTCTCTGTGGCGTGGGCGTGTCAACACTCACCGCAACTGGTGTAGTCGCTGTAGTGGCCGTCGGAGTCGGAACAGCCGAAGTCGCCGGAGCCGTCGTATCTGGGCCGATCGGGGTCGCGTTAGCGGGGGCGGTCGGTGCTGTCGTCGCGGAGACGGCGAGCGATGCGGCGGGTGGTGCCGTCGTGTGGCTGGGGTCGTGTGGTGCTTGTGCAGCGGGGGCCGGTTGACTGTATGGAGGCGTCACCCATGGTATCCCGACTGAGGGTGGGAATACAGCCGGTGGTGGATATCGGTATACCGATCCATCCGGGCATACACCATGGTACACTAATCCGGGTTGTGTACCATGATAGCCGGTGTCAGCGATCACGCTGGGAACGCCACCATATCCAGGCGGTGGGTTCGCGTAGCCGACATGCGGTGAATAGTATCCGACAGCTACTCCATTTGGAACACCGCTTGTTGCGCCAGGGTATCCGACTGGCGGTACACCATATCCGTTGGTGTTTCCGACTGATTGTGAGATCGGAGGTTCGATCATTTGCACAACACTTTCTGCCGGAGCAGACACAACTTGATCTTGCGACGGATCGAAGCGCGGTTGTTCTCCGGTAGTCGGCGATGGTCGGTGCGTGGTCGGCGCGGGAGCGCGTGTGTCGGAAGTCGGCGTGTCGGGGTCGCAGGGTCGGCGACTTGATGTCGAGGGTGCTTGTCGGGGTCGCGCTTGTCGCATGGTGGCGCGAGGTTCCGCCGTTGTGTCGCTGGGTCGTTGTTGTCGTAGCGGCGTCGCGATCCGGGTAGCGGTCGTCATCAGGATGTCTTCGGATGTCGCACCCGTCTGGCTGGGTCGTGTGTACTCTACCACCGTAGGCTCGGTCGGTATGCGTGAGTACATTTCTGGCGCGGGGCCGTGTTGTCTCGGCGTCATGGACGGCGCCAGGGGTCGATTGGCCGAATAAGCGTTCGGCGGGGTCGATTCCGGAACATTGTCAGACTGACAAACCCACTGTCGTATCCGAGAGTTACTTGGTGGGTGCGTAACCATTGACGTGTCTATGGTTACCGGCCGAACGTCCACTGCTAATTGTTCTGGGTCGATATCACAATCTACGCTCGCTCTTTGACGTGAGCGCGTATAGTTTCTGTCGGCAAAGTCACTTTTCTGGGTCGCTCTAGCCGGCGTGGCCGAGTACGCTCTAGCGTGCGCACGCAGAATGTCACTTACTGTATGTGACGGGTCGAGCGGGTCTTCGTCTAGGAACTCCTGCACCAGGTCGGTAGGCGGCGAAAACGATCTCAGGGACGAATGGTCGCCAATGGAGTCGAAAAGGCCGGACGGTTGTTGCTCCTGCGACAGTGGAACTGTATCGCTCATGGCAACTGAGCGAGGCCCGGAAGGTCGGAAGGCCGAATTCGGATTGATCGTCACTTCATCATCCGTAGGGTCGAGTGGCTCACCGCGGGAGGCTCCCGGGGCCAATGCCATCAATGCCGGTCAGGTCTGGGTCGATAATCCGAGACTAGCTCAGATCCTGGTCGAACGGCGCCAATGTGACGAATATCGTTCACGGCCGATATCAAGCCGGTTTAACTGGGTCGTCGTGTGATACAATAAGCCGGCAGTTTCAATTTAACTGTTTATTGTGGTGATAAGACTGATGATCAATCACGCACAATCAGGGTCGCACTCTCACCTACGTCGGGTGATATCCCAGTCTATGTTTCTATAAATTCCTAGTATAGTCCTTTATACAACTTGCACATATATCCGATAGATTATATATATTAATATCGACAGTCTCACAGGAACTTTTGTATATACGTCCTGCCACTGGGATTTACACTTCACTTCTGCGCAGTATACTGGGGCCGAGGGACCATGTGGCTGTGTAATTTCCCGCCAAGTGTAAGCGGTGTTGTGATAGGTTGAATGTGTGGTGCAATGCGCTGATGTCACCGGGAAAGTGGGTTTCCCCGGCTCGTGTCAATACTTGGAATGCCTGTATGTGTGCACGTGATGTATGGAGTATGTGTGTCAAGTTCTATGTTTAGAAGTCAGTGCATGTGAAGGTCAAGGTCGAGTAAACGGGGCCGAGTGTACTGAGCTAGCGGGGCCGCAGGTGCGTGGTTTGACCTGTGTATGTAACCATGACTACATGGAGTTTATGCTTGTGATCGTATAGTGTGTACTTGTCCTGTATGTAAGTCATGTAGAATGAATGTTTGTTGTGGAAATGTGTAGTGCGCGGGAGGGACGGGAGTAACAGTCGCTAAAATTACTACAATTATCTTGTAAACTTATTGGTTCATTCCATATCATTTTCCCTGTCGGCCCACCTCGATGTTACTCGTCCGCATTACCCTCAGTATATTACTAGCATTATCTTGTAAACTAATTGGTTCCATATCATTTTACTCATCCGCATGGATATGACTGTTAAATGGCGGTCTTGCAGTGAACGTGCTATTTCTAGTCTCCTGAATCCTTGCCTCCTACCCCAATACACAATGCAAGCAGGACTTACTTCTTACCACTAATGGACACCTAAGGATATATAGATGACTTTTTGGATATTTGGATACCATGAACTGGCAACTATTCTGTGACATTGTCAACATACAAAATAACTTTACATGTTGAAAGTCAATCATTGAAACAAGAAGCCATTGTTTCATGCCTGGCTGAGCACCAGGCGAAATATACTATTATAATCACATACATACATACCTGAACTGTGAACGCCACACAAACAATGTCTGGCCCAACAACTCGAGACAAATTACCCGACCAGCCCCCCTCATGGGTCAACTCACTGAAGGAAGAAATCATTTCTTCTCTGAAAGAAGAATTGAAGTCCATGGTAAACAAAGCCAAAACGGAAATAAAAAATGCTCTGACCTCAACAATTAAAGAACTATCTACCAACATGAAGCGTGTATCTGATGAAAATGAAAACCTGAAACAAAATTTGAAAACACAGCGAACTCTCATGGAATTGTGGAAAAACAAAACTAAGGACACCAGAGATCGCCTGATAAAACTGGAATGTTATACCATGCGCGAAAATCTGATTTTCTCGGGACTAGCCGAACAGGAGGATGAGTCAGAGGATGACATTCGACGGACACTCACTGAGCTTTTCTCCACAGACATGGGCTTGGACGTCACTGACATCTCCATCGTCAGCTGCCACAGATTGGGTAAGGCAAAATAGAACACTTCCCGTGACATCATAGCACGCTTCTCCCGACATAGTTCCAAGAAAATGGTTCTGTATGCTGCCAAAAGCCTAGCGTCACGCCCTAATCCCGTCTATATCAATGAACAATATCCTAAAGAAATAGTCCAAAGAAGGAACACACTGAGGCCAGTGTTCAAGTTATGCCTAGGTCACATTTGCACCGGTCGCCGGCCGATGCGAATACATCGGTGGTTCTCACCGATGTTCCGGCCGCCGGTAACTTTTTTCAGGTATCTTTCACATATCTCTCAAGTGGTCATGAAAGCACCGGGCATTGGCAGATCACCGGTGGACACCTATCCGGACATCGTACACTGACCGGCCGGCATAAGTAGGAATGTGGGGAGAATGTGTACCTTGATGCCTACGGGAGACCAACCAATCACCTAGCAGGCATCGGCCGGTGACCGTCTGACGTCCGGACGGTTCTTCCCTGGCGGGCGAAACATCGGCCGATTGCCGGACGGGTGCCGGACAGTCTGTCTCCGATTTATAAAGGCAGTCGGTGGTTGCCCGCCAGATACACATTAGATGGCGCGTAGAGTGTCCACGCAAAATTACAGTATTATTCCCATGGCTGAATGCACTTATTTCCCCTATTCCCAAAAATCCAAATGATGATAAAATAAATCTGATTATTATTATATTATTATACCCCAGTGTTCCGCTGAACTACAAGGGCATTAGCTTATTATCCACTGTGTCAAAGTTATATAGTGGTGTTATCAATAATCGACTGGTCAAATTTTGTGATGTTAAAAATATAATACTAGATGAACAGAATGGCTTTCGCAAACAACGTTCTTGTACTGATCATTTATTTGTATTAACTACAATTGTTCGAAACAGGTTAAAACATAAGCATAGCACATTCGTGGCCTTTATTGATTTTCGAAAGGCATTTGACCGTGTTAATAGACAAATGCTTCTTGCTGTCCTGATAAATTATAATATTAGAGGTAAAATATACCATGCTGTAAGTTCTATGTACAAAAATACTATTTCATGTGTTCGTTTGGCTGAAAATATATATACTGGTTGGTTCGAGAATGATCTTGGTGTTCGTCAAGGTGACAACCTATCACCTATGTTGTTCAATCTATTTATTAATAATATCGCTAAAGAAATACTTGCAATGAATGTTGGTATGAGTGTATCTGAAGACTTGGTTAGTATTTTGTTATATGCTGATGATGTTGTTCTTTTGAGTGAAAATGTAAAAGATTTGCAACGTATATTGTCAAAAATGGACTATTTGTGTAAAAAAAATGGAGGATGGATATTAATGTTGGTAAATCTAAGATAATTCACTTCAGAAAACGGAATGTAGATCGTACTTCACATACCTTTTGTCTTGGGACTGATAATATTGATGTTGTATCCAAATATAAATACCTTGGTTTTGTGCTTGATGAATATATGGATTTTAAAACTGGTGTGAACATTTTAGCTGATGCTGCAGGTAGGGCTTTAGGTAACATTATTCACAAAATTAAATGTAACAAGGATGTAGGGTATAATACTTTTAGTAGAATGTATGACGCAGGAGTTATTCCTGTTATGGACTATGGATCTGAGGTATGGGGAGGTGTATATTATGATAAATGTGAAACCGTTCAAAATAGGGCACAACGTTTTTACTTGGGTGTACATAGATATGCGCCGACAGCGGCTCTGCAGGGGGACATGGGTTGGGTTGCACCTAAATATAGACATATGTACAGTTTACTCAGATACTGGAACCGTTTAATGAGTTTGAATGATAATCGACTAACAAAACAAATTCTCCTGTGGGATTTGTTCTCAAGGACCCCTACATGGACCCAAGATATTGCAGATATTTTTTCAATGTTAGAATTTAATGATCATTTGTTTAACTTGAGGTCTGTTAATCTTCAATTAGCTAAGCATAAGTTTGAGAATATCATGTATTTAGATTGGTTACATTGTATGTATATGAAACCAAAACTACGGACTTATGTGCAGTTTAAAGAGAATTTTTGTACGGAGAATTATATCAAATATAATTTAAGTAAAAACTGTAGATCCATTTTAGCACAATTACGGTTTGGAATATTACCATTAAAGTTAGAAACAGGTAGGTACCAGTATCTCCCTGTAGCCTCCCGTTTATGTGATCTCTGTTATCTTGCTGTGGAAGATGAAATACATTTTGTGTGTCAGTGTCCTTTTTATGATGAATATAGAAATGAATTTTATAGAAATGTTCAAACTAAATACCAAGAGTTTACAAATTTTTGTGATGAAGACAAGTTTATATATTTAATGCAAAATTTTTCCAAACAATTTTCTGTGTATGTAATGTCCATATGGGAGGCACGAAAACGGTATTTATACAACTAATTATACTTAAGTGAATTTATTTGTGTTACCATGTTTATAGTCACTAATAAGCCCAAATTGAGGGCTGGGTGCAAATGTACTGGTGACTTTAATAAACATTTTCGTTCGTTCGTTCGTATTCGAACTTTCTCATAGAATGGAAATGCTTGAATTACCACCAGGGTAATTGACTATGGAAGAATAGAAATCATCACGCTTGTCATACAATCTGATTGATAGGTTAGAATCATCAGATAGTTGGAAAAAAATAGCAGAGTCTGAAGTATTCTTAATTTCAAGTTCATTGGGATATATGACATCCAAATAGTCACCAATTTAGCGACAATACATCGTCTATATATCGAAAAGTGTAATTAAAATTACATGTTTGTTTCTTAGAACCTCCTCATTGTAAATGTTGGATGGAATCTGATGCATATGAGTATAAAAACAGGTCTGCCAATAATGGTGCACAGTTTGTACCCATGGGAATACCAATAGTTTGTTGAAATATTCGACCACCAAATTCCAAAAATATTATCAATCATAAAGTTAACCATATTTACCACATCTATTTCAGTATATTTGTATGGGGCATCAGAGTCGCCTCAAGCAGTATTATATTTAACTACAATATATTGGTACCGACGTTGTCCCTTTTTAGAGATAAATGAATTATTGATGAGTTTTTTTTAGCTGAGACTTCAGTTCAGAATGAGGTATAGTTGTGTACAAAGTGGAGAATCAAATGCTTTGACAGACGTTACTTTTGAAAGTGTGTGAGCATGTAGATATTCCAATAAAGATTTGGAATTTTTCAATATCCACATTTGGTTTATACCACTTCTAGAATAGATGGTTTCACAGTACTTTCGGAGACCCTGTTTAATTTTAGACAATATAACAGTTAATACAAATTATTATCAAATCGCTTAGACAAAAATTAATAGACAAAAAAATAATTATTGAAGATTAATTAATAGACAAAAAAATAATTAATAAATATTATCCATAAGATAATGGGTATCGACCGGCCAACCAATCACGCCCTACCGGAAACCCCACGGTACCCTACATATAACTGCTAGGTGACCGTCTCGTATGTACAAATCGGCCGAATATCGGAAAAGCACCTCCCGCACATCCATCGGTGCCTGGCATGATACCCTGCGTTGACCGTCTCGTATGTCAAAATCGATCGATAATCTGAACAACACCCACCACACATCCATCGGCGCATGACAGGACACCCTGCGGTGATCGCCTGGTGAACTACTCATATCAATCGGCCGATAAATTTGGCCGATCCCCTCGGCGCCCGATGGGCACATGGAGGAGCTGTGATCGGTCGCCGGCAGATCTGACAACGATTAACAGGCGATGTCATTTTTTCCACCGGTCGCCGCAAGAAAATAACTCTGCGTTATTTTCTTCCGATGCCTCCACCGACGTGTCTACGATGTCCGATTGCTGCCCGACAGTCACGGACGACCCTCCGGCGCTCGGTGGGTGACCAGCCGAAATGGCCAAATTTCAGCCTTTTCACGCATCGTAACCACATCTGAGGAGGCATCGGTGCAAATGTGACTTAGGCATTAGCCAGACAACAAAAGAAATTGGCCTCTCTCATACAGGACACCCTCGTCATAGAGAGCAAGCCATACACAATTGATACGCTGGACCAGATCCCATTTGACATATCATCCCTTGGTACTCGTGTAACAGCCAACCATGTCCTCTTCAGCGGAAGATTATCACCCTTCAGTAATTTCTACACACGACGAGACCTCCTCAAGCTCGATGACACCGCCTACGTCAGTACCGAGCAATATTTCCAACGCCGCAAGGCAGAGCTCGCCGGTGATGACATTGCAGTCATGGAGATCATGTCTGAGTCCGACCCCCTGACGATCAAA
The DNA here is from genome assembly GCA_949152475.1 of Terebella lapidaria. Classification (NCBI taxonomy): domain Eukaryota; kingdom Metazoa; phylum Annelida; class Polychaeta; order Terebellida; family Terebellidae; genus Terebella; species Terebella lapidaria. Next base: position 31,560,097 of record OX424564.1, on the reverse strand, counting down.
TCCATAGGGGACCGTGTGCCCATGCCGTCTGACTGGAAATCGTGCGCTCCGCAAATCCTGCAGAAATGTGTAACCGCGAAGTTCGAGCAGAACCAGGATCTCAAGTCCAAGCTGCTGGACACTGGGTCACGCTCCTTCGTCGAGTGCTCTCGAGATAGGACCTGGGGTGTAGGTCTCCCGCTCAGCGACGACAACAGCTCTGATCCGACCAAGTGGACCGGTGAAAACAGGATGGGTCAGCTACTAGACAAGACAAGGAACAGCTTGAAGTCAAATTGAGCTACTATTGTGAAATGATACAGACTGTAGTAAGCGAACTGGTTTGAAGCCCCATGTTTTTGATTTGACTGGTGCATTCGGGTGCTGACCACATGTACATAAATTGTATCCTGACACAAAACACTGTACAATGTGTGCTTTTTGATCGTATTTTGCTCGTGTGCTTTTGTTCGATATCAAATATTCTAGTATCAGCATAGTGTTCTACATACATATATGGCTCTCAAATGGAATGTATTGAATTCAAATCGGTGAAAAATCAATTGAAGGTGAATATGCTGCATTCACTGTAGCTTGTGTTTCCACCCACTTGACTGATTTGAGCTACAATTGGTGTACATCTGCACTATACTGTCTTGGTCCTCACTGGAAATTCTTCTGACTTGGAACTGATTTAATAATTCAAGTCTATGATGTGTCCCAGATATGACCCTGTGTGTCATTCACAATACTTTCTGACGCCAAAACTTGCTTTATACGCTCATGACATATGAAACTCAGTAAATTCGAATACATAGTGATTGTCGAAGTCCAATACGCTGTATGTAGATGTAATATATGACCCAAAGAATTCACGTCAAGTGACAATGTGTACGAGCCTTTTTAAATCTTATTTATCTATCTACATACTCAAACTCAAATTCATATTAAACTCAAATTCATAAATTTTGAAAAAAACACACTCAACACGGAAATGTGTGTCTGATATATCAGCAATTTATATAACTTCATGTTCCACACATTTTCTCATATTTGTTCCGTGTATTTCTCGATATTCAAGAACTGTGAATATTGTGTAAAAAGTAGCATGTTTGTTTATGCTCTATTGCATTTGCGTGAAACATCAACCTAGTGACCGTCTGGTATTAAGCCACTTGACGGAGTCTTGGAACATAATCCTTGTACAAAAATAACTTCTCACCTTAATACCGTCCTGTTGCGTGTAACTTAAATTCTTACTCAGGGCCTTCGACCTGCCTTCGATTAATACACACTGTCTTAGCTCATAAAATTTGCAGGCCTATCGATGTTTGTGTGGTCTACTCGTCAGTAGTTCTTTGACCTATCAAATATTATGTGCATTGTCTGTACTATGATGGTATCGATACCGAGTAGTTCATGTTTCCCAAACAGTATGACCAACTCGTGTAATTTGTTTGTATTATGTTGGTGCAGACATAAATTATTTTAATTCGCAGAGCATGCCACTAATGAAATGTTCGATCTGATGTGGGATGTGATAATCACAGTGCTTTGTTGACCAGTTGTCCAATATGTGTTATCTTGTTATACTCACGTGATTATGCTTGTACAGAATAAAATGGAACTATATATAGAGAAGGGAAGGGGGGGTGATTTTGGAGACTTGAATCTGCTCGCACCCATGCTCACTTCCAGTACAGCCATGACTTCAATAACTTTAAACGTGTGTGTGATATTTCTTTTCCTGTTGCAGGTGCAGTGTGGAGTCAGACCTGTGGCCGCGTCTCTGCCGGGCGCCTCTCGGCCGGTCTGGGTAATGTGGGGGTCGTGGGTTTATGGTCGCTTCTCGCCGTGTGATTCAGCTCTGGAGCTCATGGAAAAGACAGACATGTTTTTCTATCATCCACCATGATAGATAACAATACAGCGACAAATGGTAGCATACAATGTGATGATATTAACTGTCTGGATGAGTATATGAAAGATACTGACGATCTGAAAGTAAATACAAACTGTACCTACATTAACATTGACGACATCCGTGGAGTGATAGAGGACAATCATTTAACCCCTGACATGACAATTATGCACCTAAATATACAGTCACTGTCCTCTAAGTTTGTCAAACTACAGGAAATCATAAGCAGGTTGGAGAACAGTGACATAAAGCTTGACGCCATTTTGTTATGTGAAACCTTCCTACATGAAGGTAATGCAAGTCTGTTTAATATTCCTGGGTACTCATTCATATGCAACAATCGATCAACTATGACAAGGGGTGGGGTAGGTATGTACATTCGGGAGGGTATCAATTACAAGCGTAGAACTGATTTAGACTTGTTTATAGAAGGTGAGTATGAGTCGATCTCTATAGAAGCAGAATATGGTAACAAACAAACTGTTATCGGTGAAATATACAGGGTCCCAAATAGTAACGCCTCACTATCGGTCGAACGCTATCAAGATACGCTTTCAAAAATTAAACCTTCCAAAAATATTTTCATTGGTACTGACCAAAATTTTAACTTATTGAAATGTCAGACACACAAACCGACATCAGAGCTATTAGACACTATGTTTTCTCACCAATTACTTCCAACAGTTACAAAGCCGACAAGAATCACATATAGTAGTGCCACACTCATCGATAACATTTATGTCAGAATCGACAAACATCCCAGTCTGAAATCTTCAATACTGCTTAGTGATATTTCAGATCATCTACCTATACTGTGTTCTATAACAAACGAAGTACTCACAAAAATGAGAAAAAAATCCACAGTTATATATAGTCGTAAAATTGATGACAACAAATTACAAGACATTAACACAAATATTAAAGCAGTCGACTGGCAAATACATGAACCTATGTCAGTTGACACCGCATGCGACTATGTAAGTACGAAGCTATCGTCTATATTAGATGTAGTTGCCCCAGTTAAACGCATTATTATTCCCTACAAAAATATTGCCAGAACACCATGGATGAATAAAAATCTCTTGAAAATGTCAAAGAAATGCAATAAGCTCTATGCACAATGTATCAACAAAACTAAAACAGACACAAAATACAAGGAATATATAACATACAGGAATTCTTATAACTCTGCTAAAAGACGGACAAGGAGAGAATATTACGCAAACCTACTTAATGAGCACAAAACAGATATTAGAAAGACATGGCAAATTCTAAATGAAACTATTGGGAAACTCAACAACAAAAGTGACATAACACAGAAATTTAGATTAGGAAATTCTGAGACAACCGACCCCAAACTAATTGCCGAAGGCTTTTAGCAACACCTGAAAACGATGTCCGATTTTATTTGCATCACAAGAAACAACCCAACCCCAAATCAATGTTCTTAGCCCCGACTGACCCAATTGAAGTATTAGAAACAATAAAAAAGCTCAAACCAAAAACTAGCTCAGGACCTGACAATATTAGTTGCAAGCTTTTGAAATATATCGGCTCTACAATCTGTAATCCTTTGAGCATAATTGTCAACAAATCTCTCGACTCGGGCAAGGTTCCAAAGGCAATGAAAGTAGCAAAAGTCATATATATAAAGCCAAAGAAAAATCAGAGTTTACAAACTATCGACCAATCTCATTGTTGTCCTCTATGTCTAAAGAACTTGAAAAAATTATACACAAACGTCTAGCCCTATTTCTGGAGAGCAATGGCATTCTCTTCGAAAATCAGTACGGCTTCCGTCAGAAACATAGCACAATAGATGCCATAACAAAATTTGTAATTGATTCCGTAAAATACCTGGACAATAAAATACCCACTTTATCTATATTTCTAGACCTTTCAAAAGCATTTGACACCATTGATCACAACATATTATTGAACAAATTAGAGTTTTATGGGATAAGGGGCAAATGTTTAAACTGGTTTCGAGACTATCTTCATAACAGGGAGCAATTTGTACATTATGGAGGGGAAAACTCACAAACGAAATTCTTGTCTTGCGGTGTACCCCAAGGATCAGTACTTGGCCCGTTATTATTTATTATATACACGAACGATCTACCCGACATCCTTGAAAAGTCTAAAGCAATTTTATTCGCAGACGACACAACAATCTACATGTCCTCCAAAAACATATCTGAGTTATTTAATACTATGAACTCCGAACTCGACTATTTAACAGATTGGTTTAAAGCAAATAAGTTATCACTAAATGTTTCCAAAACGAATTATATGTTGATATCTAACAACACAAACGAAATTGTGAATGACAGTTTGCAAATTAAGCTATCAGGTCAAACCATCAATAGATCGAAATGTGTAAAATTTCTGGGGGTATATATTGATGACTTACTCAAGTGGGAGGAGCACATTAAAAACATAAACACAAAACTGTCCAGATCAATATTTATGATTAAAAAGGCACGACAAGTTCTAACAAATCGCAGTCTAGTAACTCTATATAATGCATTCGCGCTTCCACATCTCACTTACGGAATAACGATATGGGGGTCGGCCCACGATAAGTATTTGACTAAAACAAACACACTGCACAAAATCTAATACGATTAATTTCTCACGCGGCATACAATGCACACACGGAACCAAGATTTAAACATCTTAATCTATTAAAACTTCCTGACATCTATACCCTGCAAATTGCCAACTATGCTTTGAAATTTGTTAAAAACACACTACCCTCAGCATTATCAAATATCTTCACCCTATCTAACGTAACGCATGGTCATCAAACTCGACACTGTACAAATCTCAAACTCCAAACCAATAAATGCAATTACACTACAGCCAATAAATCAATTTTGAAAACAGGGCCGGAGATATGGAACAACATAAAGCCTGAAATCTACATCAATACTCACCAGGCACAAATTGTTAGTAATAAAACCTTTTCCATGCGCTTCAGGGGCGGGATCGTGCGGGGATACAACGACCAGTGACACACGCGGCCACGGGCCCAACGTGCTGGGGTGGGGTCTTGTGGGGATGGGGCCTCGGATCTTACCCACACGGCTCCTGCGATGGGTTGTTTTGAGTACCTATAAGTCCGGGTGGGGAGATGGTATCCCCCGAAGTTCGGAGGAGTCTTTGGACTTGTGATCGTCGCGCCGCGCCAGATTTCTAATTTAAACCGAATTTAATAATATTTCAATAGACATATATTATGGTCATAACGACACCTATCAATTATGGCAACCAATTTGGCTCATTGGGGACCCACTTTGTAAGGGAATCTGCTGTGTCGACGCACATGCAATAATTAGCCAATATGTCCAACTTATCACAAATATTAGAACAATTTCTATGCGAATGTAGATATTGAAATCACCTGTGATGATGGGTGAAACATGAACAATGTTTTTATATTTTATTATCCCGTGACAAATGTTCGGTGAGAACAATACGTTAATGAATTTTTGAGTTGCTAGGAGTATTGCTGCATGGAATGAAAATAGCCCAGAAATGAAACTTATTATAGATATTGATGGGAGACACTACCCTGGCGGTAACGATTTTATCTGAAAATAATATATTTCGGGCAACAATGGCAACAATGATAGATGGGGGATACACCAATGCGTCGGCCGGAACGCGCAACTAGCATTTTAATTGATAGTGATTGTACTACGTTTCGTTTCGTGTGTATGAGCGGGTGGTGTTTGGCCGGAATTGTGTGTATGTATGTGTGTGTTTGGTGGGGGGGGGAGGGGTTCGGTCGGGAGGGGTGCGTGTTGGGGGGGGGGGGTGTCATTATACGGATAGTTTGCAAGGTTTCTTTTCTTCCGTTTTTGTTCCTTTTTTTGTAAAGTTATGAGTAGCTCAACGCACAATTCAAAGCAATTGTATTACCTACGTAAACACTAAGTTGCATTTATGTTGATCGCACAGTCCATTGTGGACTTTTTACTCATGACTTAGAACGATGTTACTTTGTGCTTGATGTTTTCGTTTTGATTGTATTATGCCATAGTTCTAAATAAATTATATTCTATTCTATTCTATTTTCCATGTCAGCCCACCTCGATGTTACTCGTCCGCATTACCCTCAGTATAGTACTAGAATTATCTTGTAACTACATGTATTAATTGGTCCATTCCATATCTTTTTCCGTGTCAGCCCACCTCGATGTTACTCGTCCGCATTACCCTCAGTATAGTACTAGAATTATCTTGTAAACTAATTGGTTCATTCCATATCATTTTCCATGTCAGCCCACCTCGATGTTACTCGTCCGCATTACCCTCAGTATAGTACTAGAATTATCTTGTAAACTAATTGGTTCATTCCATATCATTTTTCCTGTCGGCCCACCTGGATGTTACTCATCCGCATTACCCTCAGTATAGTACCAGAATTATCTTGTAAACTAATTGGTTCATTCAATACAATTTCTCCATGTCGGCCCACCTAGAGTTACTCGTGGGCATTACCTTCATCAAAGATTTTCTATACCAAGATAGCCAACTCACGTCATTACGTGCGACCAATTGAACAGTGGCGCCACACGACGGAGTCTCTGTAAAAATGACGTTTTGGTGGCAAATGGGCGCACGATTTCTAGCCCGACATGCAGCATTCAAATGCAGATTGCGAAAATTCTACCGCAGTGACCCCCACATTTTATTTCATTTATTACATGTGTACAATCCAGTAGACATGTAGATTAAATTTTGGAAGTTTCTACCGTATGGATTTTTTTCTGGGGCTGTTAATTCATTTTGAAGTGAATAATATTGCGGATTTCGAAGGCTAGCTGAATTTCGTTCAGAAGTGTTTTGCAACAAATCCAACTCGACGACCCTCATTTTTTAATCAACGATTTCAATCTACACATATCACGTGATAATCAGACAAATTTGGAAAGAAATCTGATGAACACATTTTTACCGGTGGGTGATAATTCATCAACCATCTGGAAATATTATACGATAATTGCATGATAAATCCAGCGTGACGGAATAGCGTCCATGTGAGGGCATGGGTTGTGCAGAATTTTTCAACTCAACCATATATTTTATTATAACAGTGTCATCTATATACACTCCTGAACATGCTTGCAAATTATCAAGTCAGTTCGTCCAGGAATGGGCGTGTTGCAAACATTTGTTTGTGTCCTCTCATCGTGAGACTTCGTTTCCAAATGTCGCGGCAATGTCAACGAAAAACTATGAAACCGATGCCCGAACGTACTTGTTTCAGTCCAGGATTGTGACGAAACCAACGCGACGACCCCCACTTTTTATTTGATTTCTTAACAAGGATGAGAATAAATAATAATTTGTGAAATATTAATAAATTCTATGGGTTAGAAATGTGGCAAAGTACCTTTTGTACTTATATCGAAAGTCAGAAGTGAAACGTCATATTTCGTCAGTATCTTGTGCCTGAAACTTGTAGATATATTTCTGACAAATTGTAGGATGGAACACGTTTTCAATAATGTATGTATGACAACAATAAATGTAGATTAGCACACGGGTGTATTCGGATATTGTTGGTTTTTCTAGTGAAGCTAGATTGTTATGGCGGTATGTTATCCTATACTGGTACTAAGTTTTCGTTTGTCTTGAAGCATTTTGTTGGGGTGGCGGAGACAGAAAATTCCCAACATTTCCTCAAGATCCACGGCAGCTTTCTGTTTTCTATTTTTTTCAACTCTAAAATTAATACAAAAAGTTCCCAGAATAACATATCAACATTTAGGTAAAATCGCAAAACCTATTGCAACGCAGTTTTGTGCCGCGTCCAGATCTTCGGCCACGTTAGTCGACGCCCTTTTTCGCATCGGACATACACGAACTGCGTCCAAGATGTTGAAAAGTTCGTCTTGAAAGTCGGTGACATGTACACGGTGATACAGGAAAAGCTTACTCCTCAACCTCCTCAACAGTCCAATATCAGACGAGAAAGCTCTGACCTTGCTCGCATTCAGTCCATGGCTGAATTTAGTGATAATAAGCAGAACTATATCTTCTATGTCGCTGCATGGATACTTGACAAATCACGGCATCATCGGACTGTGCATCCTCCAACTATGAAGCATGCAATTCACGCACACTAGATCGGTGACAACTGGAAACGCTAATGAATTTGTGTTCATTGATAAAAAACAGTACAATGTCGTCAAGAAGGGTTTAAGTGAGTGAGTCTGTCGTGGCTTTGACTGAACACATGGATTGATGGAAAGCAGATTCGGAAACGTGAAGGAGCGAATCGAACATGGCGGGCGTAGGCCTATCATGAGAAAAAACCCTTCCCTATGAGTTAATCCGAAATAGGCCTAGTGACGGCATCCCAACAGTTGCTTGCCCTGAACATTCAGAAAAAAGTCGCCTATTTGCCAACCTAAACCTGCACGCCTAATTGCCAACCTAATCTGCATCATTACATCATTGCTTTTTGAATATGGTTTGAATATACTGAGTAGCATGCTGACTGGCTAGATGAATGTAAGAGACAGCATAGGCCTATAGTGTATGAATGCAAATTTAATGATACAACACTATTTTCAGGGGCGGGTATAGGATTTTGGAAGGGGGGGGGGGGCAAAATCTTTGTTCGACAGAACTTGAAAAAATTATACACAAACGTCTAGCCCTATTTCTGGAGAGCAATGGCATTCTCTTCGAAAATCAGTACGGCTTCCGTCAGAAACATAGCACAATAGATGCCATAACAAAATTTGTAATTGATTCCGTAAAATACCTGGACAATAAAATACCCACTTTATCTATATTTCTAGACCTTTCAAAAGCATTTGACACCATTGATCACAACATATTATTGAACAAATTAGAGTTTTATGGGATAAGGGGCAAATGTTTAAACTGGTTTCGAGACTATCTTCATAACAGGGAGCAATTTGTACATTATGGAGGGGAAAACTCACAAACGAAATTCTTGTCTTGCGGTGTACCCCAAGGATCAGTACTTGGCCCGTTATTATTTATTATATACACGAACGATCTACCCGACATCCTTGAAAAGTCTAAAGCAATTTTATTCGCAGACGACACAACAATCTACATGTCCTCCAAAAACATATCTGAGTTATTTAATACTATCAACTCCGAACTCGACTATTTAACAGATTGGTTTAAAGCAAATAAGTTATCACTAAATGTTTCCAAAACGAATTATATGTTGATATCTAACAACACAAACGAAATTGTGAATGACAGTTTGCAAATTAAGCTATCAGGTCAAACCATCAATAGATCGAAATGTGTAAAATTTCTGGGGGTATATATTAATGACTTACTCAAGTGGGAGGAGCACATTAAAAACATAAACACAAAACTGTCCAGATCAATATTTATGATTAAAAAGGCACGACAAGTTCTAACAAATCGCAGTCTAGTAACTCTATATAATGCATTCGCGCTTCCACATCTCACTTACGGAATAACGATATGGGGGTCGGCCCACGATAAGTATTTGACTAAAACAAACACACTGCACAAAATCTAATACGATTAATTTCTGATTAAAAAGGCACGACAAGTTCTAACAAATCGCAGTCTAGTAACTCTATATAATGCATTCGCGCTTCCACATCTCACTTACGGAATAACGATATGGGGGTCGGCCCACGATAAGTATTTGACTAAAACAAACACACTGCACAAAATCTAATACGATTAATTTCTCACGCGGCATACAATGCACACACGGAACCAATATTTAAACATCTTAATTTATTAAAACTTCCTGACATCTATACCCTGCAAATTGCCAACTATGCTTTGAAATTTGTTAAAAACACACTACCCTCAGCATTATCAAATATCTTCACCCTATCTAACGTAACGCATGGTCATCAAACTCGACACTGTACAAATCTCAAACTCCAAACCAATAAATGCAATTACACTACAGCCAATAAATCAATTTTGAAAACAGGGCCGGAGATATGGAACAACATAAAGCCTGAAATCTACATCAATACTCACCAGGCACAAATTGTTAGTAATAAAACCTTTTCCATGCGCTTCAGGGGCGGGATCGTGCGGGGATACAACGACCAGTGACACACGCGGCCACGGGCCCAACGTGCTGGGGTGGGGTCTTGTGGGGATGGGGCCTCGGATCTTACCCACACGGCTCCTGCGATGGGTTGTTTTGAGTACCTATAAGTCCGGGTGGGGAGATGGTATCCCCCGAAGTTCGGAGGAGTCTTTGGACTTGTGATCGTCGCGCCGCGCCAGATTTCTAATTTAAACCGAATTTAATAATATTTCAATAGACATATATTATGGTCATAACGACACCTATCAATTATGGCAACCAATTTGGCTCATTGGGGACCCACTTTGTAAGGGAATCTGCTGTGTCGACGCACATGCAATAATTAGCCAATATGTCCAACTTATCACAACTATTAGAACAATTTCTATGCGAATGTAGATATTGAAATCACCTGTGATGATGGGTGAAACATGAACAATGTTTTTATATTTTATTATCCCGTGACAAATGTTCGGTGAGAACAATACGTTAATGAATTTTTGAGTTGCTAGGAGTATTGCTGCATGGAATGAAAATAGCCCAGAAATGAAACTTATTATAGATATTGATGGGAGACACTACCCTGGCGGTAACGATTTTATCTGAAAATAATATATTTCGGGCAACAATGGCAACAATGATAGATGGGGGATACACCAATGCGTCGGCCGGAGCGCAACTAGCATTTTAATTGATAGTGATTGTACTACGTTTCGTTTCGTGTGTATGAGCGGGTGGTGTTTGGCCGGAATTGTGTGTATGTATGTGTGTGTTTGGTGGGGGGGGGGGGGAGGGGTTCGGTCGGGAGGGGTGCGTGTTGGGGGGGGGGTGTCATTATACGGATAGTTTGCAAGGTTTCTTTTCTTCCGTTTTTGTTCCTTTTTTTGTAAAGTTATGAGTAGCTCAACGCACAATTCAAAGCAATTGTATTACCTACGTAAACACTAAGTTGCATTTATGTTGATCGCACAGTCCATTATGGACTTTTTACTCATGACTTAGAACGATGTTACTTTGTGCTTGATGTTTTCGTTTTGATTGTATTATGCCATAGTTCTAAATAAATTATATTCTATTCTATTCTATTTTCCATGTCAGCCCACCTCGATGTTACTCGTCCGCATTACCCTCAGTATAGTACTAGAATTATCTTGTAACTACATGTATTAATTGGTCCATTCCATATCTTTTTCCGTGTCAGCCCACCTCGATGTTACTCGTCCGCATTACCCTCAGTATAGTACTAGAATTATCTTGTAAACTAATTGGTTCATTCCATATCATTTTCCATGTCAGCCCACCTCGATGTTACTCGTCCGCATTACCCTCAGTATAGTACTAGAATTATCTTGTAAACTAATTGGTATAGAAAATCTTTGCCTTCATTCAGTATAGTACTAGAATTATCTTGTAAACTAATTGGTTCATTTCATATCATTTTCCATCTTGGCCCATCTCGATGTTACTCGCCCGCATTATTCTCCATATAATACTAGAATTATTTTGTAAACTAATTGGTTCATTCCATATCATTTTTCCTGTCGGCCCACCTGGATGTTACTGGTCCGCATTACCCTCAGTATAGTACTAGAATTATCTTGTAAACTAATTGGTTCATTCCATATCATTTTTCCTGTCGGCCCACCTGGATGTTACTCATCCGCATTACCCTCAGTATAGTACTATAATTATCTTGTAAACTAATTGGTTCATTCCATATCATTTTTCCTGTCGGCCCACCTGGATGTTACTCATCCGCATTACCCTCAGTATAGTACTAGAATTATCTTGTAAACTAATTGGTTCATTCCATATCATTTTTCCTGTCGGCCCAACTGGATGTTACTGGTCCGCATTACCCTCAGTATAGTACTAGAATTATCTTGTAAACTAATTGGTTCATTCCATATCATTTTTCCTGTCGGCCCACCTGGATGTTACTCATCCGCATTACCCTCAGTATAGTACTAGAATTATCTTGTAAACTAATTGGTTCATTCCATATCATTTTCCATGTCAGCACATCTCGATGTTACTCGTCCGCATTATTCTCCATATAGTACTAGAATTATCTTGTAAACTAATTGGTTCATTCCATATCATTTTTCCTGTCAGCCCACCTGGATGTTACTCGTCCGTATTACCCTCAGTATAGTACTAGAATTATCTTGTAAACTAATTGGTTCATTACATATCATTTTTCATGTTGACCCTTTTCGCAGAAAGACATGACAATATCTTAACATGTATCTTGTTTAATATAGCACTGGAAATGTTCATAGCAAGGTTGTCCCGGTCTCAGATCAAGCTGGGGAGTAGCAGTAGCAATAGCAGTAGCATCCCGGTCTCAGATCAAGCTCGGGAGTAGCAATAGCAGTAGCGTCCGGTTCCCAGATCAAGCTGGGGAGTAGCAGTAGCAATAGCAGTAGCAACCTTTTTTCAGATCAAGCTGGGGAGTAGCAGTAGCAATAGCAGTAGCGTCCCAGTCTCAGATCAAGCTGGGGAGTAGCAGTAGCAATAACAGTAGCGTCCCGGTTTGAGATCAAACTGGGGAGTAGCAGTAGCAATAGCAGTAGCGTCCCAGTCTCAGATCAAGCTGGGGAGTAGCAGTAGCAATAGCAGTAGCGTCCCGGTTTCAGATCAAGCTGGGGAGTAGCAGTAGCAATAGCAGTAGCGTCCTGGTCTCAGATCAAGCTGGGGAGAAGCAGTAGCAATAGCAGTAGCGTCCCGGTTTCAGATCAAGCTGGGAAGTAGCAGTAGCAATAGCAGTAGTGTCCCGGTTTCAGATCAAGCTGGGGAGTAGCAGTAGCAATAGCAGTAGCGTCTCAGTCTCAGATCAAGCTGGGGAGTAGCAGTAGCAATAGCAGTAGCGTCCCGGTTTCAGATCGAGCTGGGGAGTGGCAGTAGCAATAGCAGTAGCGTCCCGGTTTCAGATCAAGCTGGGGAGTAGCAGTAGCAATAGCAGTAGCGTCCTGGTCTCAGATCAAGCTGGGGAGTAGCAGTAGCAATAGCAGTAGCGTCCCAGTCTCAGATCAAGCTGGGGAGTAGCAGTAGCAATAGCAGTAGCGTCCCGGTTTCAGATCAAGCTGGGGAGTAGCAGTAGCAGTAGCGTCCCGGTTTCAGATCAAGCTGGGGAGTAGCAGTAGCAATAGCAGTAGCGTCCGGTTCCCAGATCAAGCTGGGGAGTAGCAGTAGCAATAGCAGTAGCGTCCCAGTCTCAGATCAAGCTGGGGAGTAGCAGTAGCAATAACAGTAGCGTCCCGGTTTGAGATCAAACTGGGGAGTAGCAGTAGCAATAGCAGTAGCGTCCCAGTCTCAGATCAAGCTGGGGAGTAGCAGTAGCAATAGCAGTAGCGTCCCAGTTTCAGATCAAGCTGGGGAGTAGCAGTAGCAATAGCAGTAGCGTCCCAGTCTCAGATCAAGCTGGGGAGTAGCAGTAGCAATAGCAGTAGCGTCCCGGTTTCAGATCAAGCTGGGGAGTAGCCGTAGCAATAGCAGTAGCGTCCTGTTCTCAGATCAAGCTGGGGAGTAGCAGTAGCAATAGCAGTAGCGTCCCGGTTTCAGATCAAGCTGGGGAGTAGCAGTAGCAATAGCAGTAGCGTCCCAGTCTCAGATCAAGCTGGGGAGTAGCAGTAGCAATAGCAGTAGCGTCCCGGTTTCAGATCAAGCTGGGGAGTAGCAGTAGCAATAGCAGTAGCGTCCTGGTCTCAGATCAAGCTGGGGAGTAGCAGTAGCAATAGCAGTAGCGTCCCAGTCTCAGATCAAGCTGGGGAGTAGCAGTAGCAATAGCAGTAGCGTCCCGGTTTCAGATCAAGCTGGGGAGTAGCAGTAGCAATAGCAGTAGCGTCCCGGTTTCAGATCAAGCTGGGGAGTAGCAGTAGCAATAGCAGTAGCGTCCGGTTCCCAGATCAAGCTGGGGAGTAGCAGTAGCAATAGCAGTAGCGTCCCAGTCTCAGATCAAGCTGGGGAGTAGCAGTAGCAATAACAGTAGCGTCCCGGTTTGAGATCAAACTGGGGAGTAGCAGTAGCAATAGCAGTAGCGTCCCGGTTTCAGATCAAGCTGGGGAGTAGCAGTAGCAATAGCAGTAGCGTCCTGGTCTCAGATCAAGCTGGGGAGTAGCAGTAGCAATAGGAGTTGCGTCCCGGTTTCAGATCAAGCTGGGGAGTAGCAGTAGCAATAGCAGTAGCGTCCCAGTCTCAGATCAAGCTGGGCAGTAGCAGTAGCAATAGCAGTAGCGTCCTGGTTTCAGATCGAGCTGGGGAGTGGCAGTAGCAATAGCAGTAGCGTCCCGGTTTCAGATCAAGCTGGGGAGTAGCAGTAGCAATAGCAGTAGCGTCCTGGTCTCAGATCAAGCTGGGGAGTAGCAGTAGCAATAGCAGTAGCGTCCCGGTTTCAGATCAAGCTGGGGAGTAGCAGTAGCAATAGCAGTAGCGTCCCAGTCTCAGATCAAGCTGGGGAGTAGCAGTAGCAATAGCAGTAGCGTCCCGGTTTCAGATCAAGCTGGGGAGTAGCAGTAGCGATAGCAGTAGCGTCCCAGTCTCAGATCAAGCTGGGGAGTAGCAGTAGCAATAGCAGTAGCGTCCCGGTTTCAGGTCGAGCTGGGGAGTAGCAGTAGCAATAGCAGTAGCGTCCCAGTCTCAGATCAAGCTGGGGAGTAGCAGTAGCAATAGCAGTAGCGTCCCGGTTTCAGATCAAGCTGGGGAGTAGCAGTAGCAATAGCAGTAGCAGTAGCGTCCCGGTCTCAGATCAAGCTCAGGTGTAGCAGTAGCAATAGCAGTAGCGTGTGCTTCCCAGACAAGACATTGGAAGAGTAGCAGTACATAGGCGGATCCAGAGGGGGGGGGGGGGTCACCGTTGTCCGGACCCCCCATTTTCCTAGGTCGCGTGGATTTGGCCACGTTTCCACTCGAGCCCCCGCAGACAGAACATGCTTCCAACCAGCTTTTTATGATGGTTTTATAATGGTAGATGTGGAGAGTTGGAAGCACCGAGTTTACAGCATGATCCCAATGGAATTGGTTACAACAAAACATGGGGGTGTTCTGCTCATTGGGTGAACAAGTTGGTGTTCATTTGTGTGTAGGGCCTACGTGATTGGTTTGATGTACCCTACTGATACATTGTGGCACATACCGGTACCATTGACACTTACCCTGGGAATTCGCTCAGAACTAGAAGTTTACGTGTGAAAATTGGTGCGATACCATAATCATTCACATTGACGCGGATTGCCCGACCTTTGGTCCTTAGATGCATAACAGTGGGATCAGTCACATTAATTTCCGTGCAGATTTCATACCCAGCTCACCCCGACCCCATATCTCAGTTTATACCTTGAATCATTTTTTTTCCTTTAGCGAGGGGGGGGGGGGGGGGTATTAGATCTATGAGGCTGTCATGCAGGGGTGAGGTACTAGTAAATCGCGTGTGATGCCGAGTTTTGCATATTCTTTGACAATCTTCTCAATCCGGTGGGAGCTGAGGACCCCTGCACTTACATGCCACAAAATCTCATATACATCCCCGTCTTGGATGACCCGATCGACCCGATTGAGGTGTGTGAAAGTTTCAGTTCCTTGAAGGCAATCAAGGTAGCAGGTGTTGATGGAATCCCACCAGGAGTGATGAAGTTCTTGCCAGACTGTTGGATAACTCTACTGACTTGGTTGATGAACTAAATTTTCATCGGCGAATATCCAATGTCATGGTCCTTGATGAAGATATTCACAATTTACAAGAAATGACCAGCTGATGACCCGAGCCATACAAAAAATCTATGACATTATACTTGCCAGACTGTTCAAGCTTTGGTACCAACCACGGATACAGCAAGCTGGTTCCCAGACCATCAGAGGATGCAAAAGTAGATACTTGTCACAAGGTTATTAATAAATGTAGCCCGCAAGATGAAAAGGATACTGTGGCGATTTTGCCCTAAGCACGCGGCAGGTGATTGTAAACATAAATGCCATTTATGTGGCCTTTTCGTACTTGGCCTTGTTTTGACATGCTCCGTTCGAGCGTGCGTTGCCACGGCGACGTATTGTAATTTACGCTCCAGTAAACTATAACAATGGATCGATTAAACCTCGCGTGCGCCCTACAGTTTCTGGTGTATTATATATACACTGGAAGCGACTCGTTCGAGGAGATTGTCCAAGATCGAGAGACAGGACGCACACGAGGCTCGCCATGAGCTTTGTGTTCCCTGTTTGTGAGTAGTGGGCTCCTAGAGCCCTGGGGACGATTTCCATGGGGAGGCCCGGGCTGGGAGAGACAAGTTGCTGACTCGGGGGCCTTCGGCCCTGTGGATCGCCAGCTCTCTCCCTTCCCGGGACGTGTGACAGAGGCTCTGGCCAGCATGTCGGACTGTACGGGGTTCCGTCCCCGAGGCAGACCGCGGCTCGCCAGGCCCCGCCAGTTAACACCGTAGGGATGAACTAGTTTCTGAACGGTGTCCGTAGGCCTGGGAGTGTCGGGTGGGCTGTTACCTGGTTACCGTTAATGCTGAAGTAGTTACCGTGTCCGCCGCGACCTCCGGTGAGCGGCCCTGCCGCAAGGATCCGGAATAGCGGATGCGCGTCCGCAAGGACTCGGATGAGAGAGAACTATCCTCGAGGATCCCGAAGAGCGGACGGTAGTCAATAACTTTACAATACTTTACCCAGCTTTTCTGGATTGCAAAAAGGCGTACGACTGTGTTGTCCGCTACAAGTTAATATCATACCTTGACGCCAAGGGATGTGGACCTACCTTCTTGCGAGCCATCCAGCATTCTCTACGATCTCGTGGCATCATAGGTGGAGGAGAGTTCCAGACGTCAGATGGCGTGAAACAAGGTAGCTCGACAAGTTGTCCCTTGTTCACAGCTTACATTGATGCTACGATAGATGCCGTGAATTAGTCTCCGTCTGATGACTGGTTGAGGATAATCATATCCTCCTATTGATGGACGACATGATGGTGCTAGCGACCAGCAGGCAATCACTTTGTGATCAGCTTTGCCGGCTGAAGGACTGTGCAGATGCCATTGGTATGCAGCTATACATCCAACAAAATCACAGTTTCTAGTTATAAACTCCAGGATAAGGAGCCGATCACCATTGACGCTGTCACCATCTCCCAGACTGATAAGTATAACTATCTTGGTTCTCTGATCTCCAGTAACCCAATCTCAGCACAAGTCCGCGATCACATATCTAGCAAACGTCTACATGAGAGAAAATTTGTGTCTTTTTTGAAAAAAAACTCTGGCTGTCCAAATGTCATCAAACGTAAAGTTTGGACAAGTGCACTAAACACTGCTATGTTATCTTCTTGTGAGACATGGCTTACTCCTGATCTAAGGGCTGCGGAATCAACATACAACTCCACCCTCAAGCAGATGCTGGGAGTCCGACAAACCACGTGCGATGACCTTGCTCTCTTGGAAGTTGGTGTACCAGGCTCCAAGGATTACATCCAGGATTGGCAGAAGCGGTTTCTTGCCAAGCTAAGATCTGTACACACTCAGTACAGGACTATGTCACCAAAGCGATAGACTTAGCGGTGCTGACTCTTCTTGACGCAAAGCTCACTGTGAGTTGAACCCTTCTCTCCGGCCTGCTCCAATTTTGTCAGATCCTCGAGTTGAAAATCACCACCGTAGGGACTACCATAGACTAAGGCTCTCGTCTCACCACTTGCAGAGCGAGACTGGACGTTGGTCCAGGATCCCTTGTGACCAGAGAGCTTGCCAGTGTGGACATCCCACTCAGGATGAAAATCATGTATTGTTCTTCTGCCCTCGGATCGAACCACTTAGAGTCCAGTATAATTGGACACATTACCACACATTGAGGGAACTGTTTTCTCATGAAAATGAACTGCTAATAACGAAGTACTGTTCGGAGGTGTTAAGTTTTGTCCAGACATAATATATAGATTATCGATGTTTTCATATCTGCCTGTACTTTTTCCCATAATATTATGTCAATAAACCTACTACTACTTGTTTACATGCTACTATATGTTGTTTCGCCCCGTGGAGAGCACAATTTCGGGTCTTTTCTCATGAACTCACCATCTTGGTATGATCATGCTAATGACTGTCTTGATATTCACTGAATCCTTATAAAATCTGTAGGCTGTTTGCATTAAAATATCTTGCTTGAAGTTCACCTGAACACTCGAGAATTATTGCTCTTTACAGCCTCCTGAGACACTCCCAGAGCCGTTATATTTGCAACATTTTCTCGGGGGGCTTACGGCGCCCGAACCCCCAGACCGAACTATTTGGACCCCCCCCCCCCCCCCTTCCTATAATTCCTGGATCCGCCTATGCAGTAGCAATAGCATTAGCGTCCCAGTCGGTATACAAGTATATATACTAAAGTTCATCTGTCAGTGAAACACGCTTTTTGGCTCTATTTTTGTTTTGGATAATCGAATCAACTTGAAATTTTGTGTCATAATTGGGTATCATGCCGTAATTTTTTCACCGAATTTCAGAGTTCTATCTCAAAAATTGAAAAAGTTGCAATCTACCCCAATGTTAAAATTCAGCCCCACAATGGAATTCCATGGTCTCCACAAAAAATGACTTTTATTTGATGTTTGAGTTAAATACTGATGCAAAATAAACATGTTTACTTAATATACACTACGACTATGCCTTTCGACCTCAAATCAAAGCAATAAATTAATTCTGTACTGGCATAAACATCATAAATGCCCTGAATGTGTTGGAATTTGTTTGATCCCATTTTGGACTGAAATTCAACATTGAGGTATATTGCCAAATTTTTCATTTCTTGAGATAAAATCCTGAAACTCGGTGAAAAATTACGGCATGATACCCAATTAAGACACACAAAATATCAAGTTGATTTGATTATTCAAAACAAAATTATCGCCAAAAAGCGTGTTTCACTGACAGATGAATTTGATTTTAGCAATAGCAGTAGCATACGCTTTTCCTACTGTGTGCTATTTTGTTGTTTGGGATACAAGTATAGCAGTATCAATAGCAGTAGCATCTGTTTTTTGCTACTGTATGCTATTGTTAGATCCTGCACCTTACTGCGAAAATGTATGCAAGCAGGTATGCCTTGGTCCACTCGCTTGTTCTTGACACCAGATGCGCTTCACCCACACAATCGTAGCCTACACATAGAGGATACCGGTAACTTGCACGTGTCCCAAATGGTTTCAGAACAATACAGTACATACATAGCCCACCAATAGCAAGTTAGTACAGTATTTGCCTGGAACATACGACACATTATCCGGCATACATGTAACGTTACGTTATCATGCCAACAGCTTGAAAACATACAGTATGTGTATCTTCTTTGTTGAAGAATATCTATAATATTGGGCTTATTGAGGCATGAAGATCTTCATATTGAAATCTTGACAGATTGACATTTGACAGTATATATGGTCATATGCCGGTATGTATGTCGACAATATACGGCGGTGTAATATTTCGTTACATTTTACAATATACCGGTGTATATAGTGCAACGGAAAGTATGGGATCCGACCCCTATGTTTTAATACTACGACATATTGCATGCTGGTTGTTAAACAATGAATAATGTTATAGAATTCTATTTTATTCAAAACTACGTACAGTTGATTCAGTAAACTGTCTGAATGGGCCCGCTGCAATGCCCACGACAGATATAAAGTGAGAAATTCGCGGAACACCAACACACTTCATCAAGTTTGTGCGAACGAAATAGTCGCGTTTTCCCGTGAATCCAACGCTTTTGTAGCATATTGCGGGAGAATCATAACTGAAAGATGAACGGTTACTTCAAGGAAGACGGTCGTGTCCATGTCACCGATGATACTGTGGACCAAGTTATTCGCAGGAAAATCAAGGAATATGAATCGAAAGTAAGCATCTGAATCGAAGATAAACATATCTGACTTTTCAAAGTGATATAATTTTGTCCGTGAAACTAAACGAAAGATTGTCATCTATTAAAATTCTGTTTTGATCAACATTAGAGGTTTCATTATTATTCGCATTTCGAATTTGAGTAAAATCAAAATTTACATACACACGATTATACATTAGGCCTATTTCCTCTCGAGATGGGATTGTACATAATATCAGAAACGGGTTTCTGAATATATATAATCTATCAGGACTATAATTTTTGGTTTGAATTATTTTTAACGCATAATATACAATTTAATTTAGTGCCTGACCCATATGGCTTTGCATGCAAATAATCCTGTGTTATTAAAATATTTATTAAAACATACCGGTACGTTCAAAACATGATGGGAAATTCACAAACATTTTTAAAAGGTATTGAGTTGAAATATATTGGAAGGTATTGAGTTGAAATGATACAGCCTATAAGATGAATATCATCACAAACATAGCTGTCAAACTAGAAGCGTTTCCTTGTGGGTGTTGTAAAAACATTAATAATAGATAATTTCTACAAAACGCGCTCCCGTGCAGTTTATAAACATTCACGATCACCTGATTAGTTATAATGATGAGGATATAAGTAATGAATAAATTATTATTTCATAAATTTTGTGTCTGCACGAGAGGCGGAATTTTAATGCCCAGCTCCAAACATATCGTGAAATATGTATTATTGTATGTAAGATATACATAATATTATTGTAACAGACATAATTATTCAACATTTTAATTTGCATTTTCAGATATTTAGATTACAAATTTATACTTGAGTTTACATGTATAATTTAATATCTGGCTATATGTTACACCGTTTTAGGTGAAGGAAGATCCATTCTATGTGATCGATTTGAATGATGTTGTTGCGAAATACAAGAGATGGCGCCGTGAATTGCCCCGTGTGGAACCCTTCTTCGGTAAGTTGAATAATTCGTGTTTAGGAATATATGTTTGCTATGTTGTTTAAGTTCAGTTGAAATTTTGACATTTCTATCATCGTATCAAGTGTGTAAAAATGTGTATCTCGTACGTACGACTTAATAACTCGTACTATGACTTAGTATCTCATACGTACGACTTACTAACTCGTACGTACGAGTTAATGAGTCGTACATACGAGTTAATAAGTTGTATGTGCGAGTTAATAAGTCATACGTACGACTTATTAAGTCATACGTACGACTTATCAAGTCATACATACAACTTATTAACTCGCACGTACGAGTTAGTAAGTCGTACGTACGAGATACTAAGTCATACATACGAGTTATTAAGTCGTACATACGACTTATTAAGTCGTATATATGAGATATAACTCATACGTACGAGGTAAGAAATTTTACGCACTTGATACCAATACGCTTCCGTAGTGAAACGTATTGTTATCAAGGGTGTAAAAAAATGCTCATACGTATGACTTATATCTCGTATGTACGACTTATTAACTCGTACGTATGGCTTAGTATCTCATAAATACGACTTACTAACTCGTACGTATGAGTTAATAAGTCGTACGTACAGGGTAATAAGTCATACGTACGAGTTAATAAGTCGTATGTACGAGTTACTAAGTCGTACGTACGAGATACTAAGTCGTACGTACGGGTTAACAAGTCGTACGTACAAGTTAATAAGTCGTACGTACGAGTTATTAAGTCGTGCGTACGAGATATAAGTCGTACGTACGAGATAACATTTTCTACACCCTTGATAGCAATACGCTTCCGTAGATCTACGAGCGAAATATACATCATGATATTATCAATTTTGTAATAGCTATTAATTTAATGTTGTTCTCAGCAATCAAGTGTAACCATGACCCGATGGTGATGGCCACGTTAGCGAGCCTGGGTGGAGGCTTCGACTGCGCAAACAAGGTGAGATCTTTGTTTTTAAAAACACATCAATACAAAAATACCCCCAAAAATTATTCATTGTGCATTTTGATAGAAAGTAATTCAAGTGTAAAAATCTCATTGAAAAATATACAATGTTAGATACGTTTAGAAAGGTTTGAGCATAATTATAATATCTTCTTGAAGGGTGAAATGGAGAGAGCTATGGCTTTAAACATGCCGCCAGATATGTTAGCCTTTGCTAACCCGTGCAAACAAATATCGCATCTACATTACGCCAAGGAATGCGGCATTGCAATGATGACTTTTGATAACGCAGATGAATTGAAAAAAGTCAAAGAGCACTATCCAGAGGCCAAGTAAGTTCTTCGGACAAGTTTCTTTTTTCACAAATAAATTCACCATTATGTTGGTGTATGTGAATTTTTTGTCGACATTAATACATCGCGTCAATGTTATGTTAAATCATTTTGGTTAACATAGTTATTAAACTAAATTTATATTATTCCCAACCATAATATTTATCTTGATATCTATCAAACGAAAATCTCGATTTCCGATACACTATTATTTTAAGTAATAGTATCACCACAAACTGAATTTGAAATTATGTTTTACATTATCTCATTTTCCAGATTGATACTGCGAATCAAGCCAGAGGAGACCCCAGATGTGTCGGACAGACTGTCTCTGAACTTGAAGTTCGGAGTCACTCCAAAAAACACACGTAGGCTGTTGACAATAGCGAAAGAGTTAGACCTAAACGTGATAGGAGTCAGGTAAGCCTATATTTGTACACTCGACAATATCAATAATTTTGATAGAAATGAAAAAGGGACATTGCGGTGCACTCAATGTTATGCGGGTTGAAATTTATGCTGGTGTATTTGACAATGTGAAATATTCAAAGCATATATATATGCATGGCAACCAAGCATATTATCAAAGATTTTCTATAAAAAAAAAAACCTTTGATATTATGTACATAATCAACTGCGATAATTCGAATTTGTTAAAAAAAAAAAAAATAAGTACGTATATGAATTCACATGAGCTTAACACTGCTGTGATCCTGGTGATAACAAGAGGCAATAAAACGATGATATATGATTATGGAAGCTATGCTTTGTTTGTCTTACCGAGTAATAATTTCCCCTTTCCACCCCACAGTTTTCACGTGGGTACAGCAGAATACCCGCCGTCGTTCTTCGTGGGTTGTCTTCAAGACGCCAAGGACACTTTTGACATCGGCAAGGAACTTGGTTTCAACTTCAAGCTGTTGGATATTGGTGGAGGATTTTGCGGACATAGCGACGCTAAATACACTTTTGAAGAGGTAGATTTAATATATTTTTTCTTTATCGTTGGGCGATTGCATTAACTTTTATGGGGAAGACAGAATTCAGAATAATCCTTTTTCAAAACTTGCGCATAAGAAACACATAACTTGCAGAGAAAAACGTGATTTTGCCTTCTAACAAAAAAGGAATCGCCTTTTCTGCGAAAACAAGGTGCTACAAAAGTGTCTCACTTTTTAAAAATTTCCAGGCGACCGCTTCCATAAGACCAGCACTGGATGAACTGTTCCCTCCCAGCACGGGGGTTCGTATTATCGCTGAGCCCGGGCGATACATGGTGGACTCAGCTTTCACTCTGACCGTCAACGTCTTGGCCAAACGTGTTCTTTACGACAACGAGGTTGAGACAGGTAGATCGATATTCTATTATCTCCAATATGTAATTCTCTGTTTTGTAGACAAGTATTATTGTCTTTCGTTTAAATAGAAAATGCATAAGTTTGTGTGCAACTAATTTCACTAGATGCTTCAGATGGCCGAAGTGGCATAGTTTGGGCCTGGCTGCTATATCAAAAATTGAAGTAAAGTCAAAGGTTTAGAATTAGATTCCAATTAGGAATCAAGCATGCCGGCTCGGGCTCGGTATGTTTTATTTAACATGTAGAAAATTAAATTAAAGAATGTGTTTCTTTCAGGAGTCCAGTCAGACAAGGAAATACCCCGCAGGTTGTACTTCGTTAGCTGTGGTGTGTTCCACTCATTCCTGGGTCGTACCAGAACCTTTGCTACCAGGATGAGGGATTTCGACGTGTACAACCCAGAAGTAAGTCCTAAAAAATCAACAAAACTCATATGAGTGTACAAGTAGTATCACGCAACTATGAAAGCGTAAATATATTGCATTGTACAGAACTTCGTTTTCATTACTTGTCATAATTATATTAATGCCACAGTATTCGGTATTGCCGAGTGTGATAATAATGGTGTCACTACACGTCTACTGTTGTATACCGCAATAATTACATGCGTATGTTGGTGTATATTAATACAGCATGAAATAATGAGGGTGTCACTACTGAGCTACTACTGCTTCTAATAATAACGGTGTCACTACAATGCTACTACAGCATGCTATATTTTGTTGTCACTATTGTTCCAATACTGCGCAATATAGCATGCTGTAGTAGCATTGTAGTGACACCGTTATTATTATAAGCAGTAGTAGCGACACCTGAGCCCGGGCGATACATGCTATATTTTGTTGTCACTATTGTGCCAATACTGCGTGTAATAATAATGGTGTTACTATTCTACTACCCAGGATTTCGAGGGCAAACCACGCTACCCGTGCACGATTTGGGGTCCATCTATGGCTCCTGGCGATTACATCGTAAATGGCGAGAAATCGCTACCAGACTTGGAAATTGGGGACTGGCTGGTTTTCCCAGATATGGGGGACTATTCAATCGCACAATTCTCCCACTTTGGAAGCATTGGGTTCCCGGAACACGTATATATCATTCGGGATGGTGCGCTTAAGGAATCGTGAAATACAGATTTGTGCTAATAGCAACATACAGGTTTAAAATAAAAATAAAATTCAATTCAACACAGTATTGTTCCAGCAAAACTGTTACGTTTCACTATGCAATGCTATTGTATATTATGATTTTGTACATTGGTTTACAATTAGTTGGTAATTTATGATTAGAACACCATTTTCTCTAAATTATTTCAAACTGTGGTGAGGTTGTTTGTTAACTTACCCTTTTAATAAATAAATGTTGAAATATCAACTTTTCAGTTTGTGATTCAATTATATACCACTGAAGAATTACACTCCTGATACTAGTAACTATTAGTAACCTACAGGTATCATACAGTAATATCACCAACTGCTCATATAACTATGAGTCAGATCTAATTCATTACCAACTAGGCTATTAGCGAGTAGCATATCATGTTAAATCATTGACCACATCCAATAATTCACTAATAA
Organism: Terebella lapidaria; assembly: GCA_949152475.1. NCBI lineage: Eukaryota > Metazoa > Annelida > Polychaeta > Terebellida > Terebellidae > Terebella > Terebella lapidaria. Next base: position 31,535,026 of record OX424564.1, on the reverse strand, counting down.
TTCTAATTTAATTCCCCCAGTAGCATTTGCAATTTTATTAGCTTTGGATTACTGTACTTAGCGCTGAAAGTAAATGCCCAACATCTATTCAGCTCAGATGTCCTCAAGACCGAGGGTTAGTTCAGCTCAGATGTGCTCAAAACCCAGGGTTGGTTCGGCTCAGATGCCCTCAAGACCCAGGGTCAGTTCAGCTCAGATGCCCTCAAGACCCAGGGTTAGTTAAGCTCAGATGTCCTCAAGACCCAAGATCAGTTCAGCTCAGACGCCCTCAAGACCGAGGGTTAGTTCAGCTCAGATGTGCACAAGACCCAGGGTTAGTTCAGCTCAGATGTCCTCAAGACCCAGAGTTTGTTCAGCTCATGTCCTCAAAACCCAGAGTTAGTTCAGCTCAGATGTGCTCAGAGACAAAGGGTTAGTTCAGTTCATGTCCTCAAGACCCAGAGTTTAGTTCAGCTTATATGTGCTCAAGACCCAGGGTTAGTCCAGCTCAGATGTGCTCAAGACCAAGGGTTAGTTCAGCTCAGATGTGCTCAAGACCCATGGTTAGTTTAGCTCAGATGTGCTCAAGACCCAGGGTTAGTTCAGCTCATGTCCTCAAGACCCATAGTTAGTTCAGCTCAGACTTGCTCAAAGACCCACAGATGCGCTCAAAGACAAAGGGTTAGTTCAGCTCAGATGTGCTCAAGACCCAGGGGTTAGTTCAGCTCAGATGTGCTCAAAGACAAAGGGTTAGTTCAGCTCAGATGAGCTCAAGACCCAAGGGTTAGTTCAGCTCAGATGTGCTCAAAGACAAAAGGGTTAGTTCAGCACAGATGTGCTCAAGACCCAGGGGTTAGTTCAGCTCAGATGTGCTCAAAGACAAAGAATTAGTTCAGCTGAGATGTGCTCAAGACCCAGGGGTTAGTTCAGCTCAGATGTGCTCAAATACAAAGGGTCAGTTCAGATCAGATGTGCACAAGACCCAGGGTTAGTTCAGCTCAGATGTGCTCAAAGACAAAGGGTTAGTTCAGCTCAGATGTGCTCAAAGACAAAAGGTTAGTCCAGCTCAGATGTGCTCAAAGACTAAGGGTTAGTTCAGCTCAGATATGCTCAAGACCCAAGGGTTAGTTCAGCTCAGATGTGCTCAAAGACAAAGGGTTAGTTCAGCTCAGATGTGCTCAAGACCCAGGGTTAGTTCAGCTCAGATGTGCTCAAGGCCCAGGGTTAGTTCAGCTCAGATGTGCTCAAGACCCAGAGTTAGTTCAGCTCAGATGTGCTCAAGACCCAGGGTTAGTTCAGCTCAGATGTGCTCAAGACCCAGGGTTAGTTCAGCTCAGATGCCCTCAAAACCCAGGGTTAGTTCAGCTCAGATGTGCTCAAGACCCAGGGTCAGTTCAGCTCAGATGTTCTCAAGACCCAGAGTTAGTTCAGCTCAGATGTCCTCAAGACCCAGGGTTAGTTCAGCTCAGATGTGCTCAAGACCCAGAGTGAGTTCAGCTCAGAGGTGTTCAAGACCCAGGGGTTAGTTCAGCTCAGATGTGCTCTAAAACCCAGGGTTAGTTGAAGCTTTGTGATAATTACTTGGTAGCTCTCAAGGTGGTCTCCTCAACCCACAGGATACCTGATTGCCAATATAGTGTGGGCTGGTAGCAGACAAATTTGTGGAGATGGATCAGTCTATTTGTCATATTGCAAGGCAGCAAAATTGTTTGAACAATTTATTCAGAAACAAAAGATATACAGAACAAGTTATATCAGCATTTGCGAATGAACATTCAATTCATGACATCAGGAATGATACAATTTGCTGGTATCAGTCTATCAGATGAATTTCACAAAAGATGAATTTCATCAAGAAATACTTCAGCAACATTAGCATGTTAATTAACATGGAGGTTGGTTCTGATCACAATACATTTTGTATTTCAAGGTTCATTAATCTTTGGTAAATAAGAATCAATTATTGACAACATATGGCCAGCATTTGGGTATCAATTTTTTCACCCTCCAAAAACATTTTCAACTTCAACGAATGTAAGAATTTCTAGCTGTAAGCTGTAAGTTCATTGAAAATGGGATAATTTTAGAAATTTATAATCATATTCGGAGTAAACATACATATTTGTATGTGCCAGGAATGATGAGGTGCATTTCTATTGCTGGTACATCCAATATTGTGAATACCTTACTGAACAAGTACTTTCTTATAAATCTTCCACTCAATAAGTGATATAAAATTCAATACAACAAATAAAATATTCGCAAATATTATTTTTTGATTTTTAAACATCAATAACTGATAAGTATTTGAAAATACATGAATATGTCTAATCACAACTATATTTGCTACTTTTGTTAGCTGAACCATATTATTACATTCATCTTCAAAGACAATGTTATACAAAGGGGAATATACCTTCTCGATAAAATAAATACCTTAGTATTTTCGGTATACACAGATGTTCAACAACAAACACACAAATCATGCAGAAGAACACGCATTTAGCTTTAACATCCCTGAAGTAAGTTGTATGCATACAACGGTACACAAATATCAGCAGATTTATATATCATTATTTTTTATTAATACAATACACATGTACTCATAGTAAACATATTTGTGCTAAAGCATACCAATTGGAAACCACATTGTGGTATTTACATGTGATGAACAACAATGGGAAAAACAAAGATCATTTAACAAATAAATGTACCGAACATGTACTAAAATTCCCATGTGAAGGACAGTTGAAAATATATCATTTTTTGACAAAAATGAAATAAATATATCACATGGCAAAAAAAAAATATTCAAATGTAGTTTAGGAACATAAAGTATTAAATGCTATCACCAGTTGTCTATTTTATTGCTACTTTGCATATATCACAATATTGCAACAAAGGAACTAAACAAAACATAGTTTTCGCTCATAAATACAATATTTTGACACGGTCCATTTTTTAAAAATAAAATACCCTCAATTGTCATAATTCATTGATGTAGAATCTCTGACAATAAACACTAAATAACACATCATGAAAATCAAAACAAACATAAATTTTTCACATTGAGTTATTGTAACCCTTGATAACAAAATGGGAACACAATACAAAACAACGGAAAACCATCCTTTTGTGTTTTTTTCGTTCAACAACGAAATAAGCGAATCCATGGATCAAAGCTATAATCATTTTCATGCGAAGCTGACTCACGATGTTGTGACTGTGTTTTCCCGCACTTGTGCCGCCGGAGGGAGTAAAACTAATGCGTGGTTGTCCGAGTTATCACAAGGGGGCAGTGCGAGATCATGGCTGGCCATGTGCAAATCAAACTGCGACTTTTTGCTGAAACTTTTCCCGCATTCGCTGCAGTGGTAGTTCCCGCTGGAACTGGCGTGGTGACGTTTTAGGTGAATCTTGAGCGTGCTGTTTTGTGCCGTTGCATACTCGCAGTAAGTGCACTTGAATGGTTTCTCGCCTGACGAATATATAATGTTGAGGAAAATACAGATGTGTATTTATTCAAAATATATCCATCAGACACAGAAGACATTTCATGATGATAAGACTTGAGAGTAGGCTCATGAAGAATTCACATGATTTTAAGAAACATGACATTTAATGGTGTTGATTGCTTGAAGTACTGATACTGGACTAAAGTCTTTTATATGTGATAACAAGATATCAAAAGATATCAGTAAATTTGTGTGTGTGTGTTTGAGTAGCAGTTACCTGTATGAACCCTGATGTGAACTTTGAGATGACTTCTCTCCACGGTTGAGTAATCACACTGGTCACATTTGAATGGTTTGATCCCTGCAACAAAATTTAGATAATAATATTATTAAACAATATATTATCGAAAGTAATTATATCCTGTAAATGCTGAAGATTTTCAAAAGCACACAACAAAATGTAGAAGGATGCGCAGTGAAAATATATTTTTAACTCGGACATCACAAAGTCTGATGTTGAATATTTTGAAAAAAAATGCTTCCAAATTGAATGCCTACATTTCCACATTCAGTCAAGACGAATATTATAATTTTGCATTAGTTAAAATACCTGTGTGTTTGCTGAGATGTTTCTTGAGATGAATGCGCTGGTTGAATGCCTGGTCACACTGTGGACACTTGTACGGACGAGACGTTGGGTAACGCCTCTTTTTCCCACTCGGTGCACCCTCGTCTGAATCACCGGTCAATGCCATGGACATCTCAACCTCCTGCTGTCCAGTCTGTGGGTTTCCGCTGGGATCCAGAGTGGCGACATCTAAATCCTGGCTACTACCGCCGACTAGATCCAAGCCATGGTTGTCCTCGGAAAGGTAGGAGTTTTCTTTGGCGGTGGTTGTATTTTTGGACTGTGAATGACCTTGGACATGCTGAGTGGCTTCTTTGAGACTTTGGATCAGAAAGTTGGTGTCCGTTTGCTCGACCTTTGTGCTCGCTGAAAGGCCAAGAGTTTCAAATATTGCTTCCATGCCCATGGCGCATGGTTTGGTGGCATTTGCGGAAAGTCCAACATTTGGAGGCAGTTGCAATCCTACAGACGTTTGATTTGATGTTTGCTGTTGTTCAAAAGTGGAATTCTGTAAGTTTGCTGGATTGGATCTCTGCTGGCTTGAGATGAGAACCGTTGACGACGTGTTCGTGAAAGTCTTGGAAATAGTTGGGGGATTCCCCTCGGATGCATATGGAATCGGAATGGAGAAGGTGCTGCCAGGTTGGATGATGACGGATTTCTGCTTGGAGTATGAAATATTTGTGATGCTCTTGTTGTTACCATGGCTACTTGTTGAGCTGGACGGCATTATAGCTAAATCGTCGTCGTTGTTGTTACTGCTTGGAATCATTTCAGCATCATCTTCATCATCATCGTCAGATTTAGAGCCTGAGGAACCATTTCCCTTACTCGTTGGGGCCAAGTCGATGTAAATATCTGCTGGTGATGTCTTTTTCCGAAGTTTTTCACGTCTTCTCCCGCGGGAGATGAACTTGTGACCTGACTTGTGTTTGATCTCGATGTGTCTTTTGCGGAGTTTTGGGACGACTGCATTGCAGCATTTTTTCAGCGATTCATGTGTACCAGGCATTACGGTGATCCCGCAATTTTGATTCTCGCAGAATTTCCCAAGCTTGGCCTTACGGACGCAACAGTCGGGATTGTCACAACAATTTTCCGCCTCCTTCATGGTCACATCTCGACTTGGAGTTGAAATCTGTTGCTCTAATGCTATCAGTCCATCCGAATCCGTATTTGTCTGTGTGGCGATTTCTGCCGACAGTTTTAAATCTGCTGAATCATCATCCGTTGACATGGGAAGGAGGGACTTCATGTGATCACCCAATGATAATGGCGGCAGACTCATGAAAGTTTCTGGTTGCACTTCCGCTGAAGTACATGTAATATTGGATGATTCAATCCCTTTTCCATGCGATACTTGTGGCTTGCTAACTGGAGAATCTTGCCGGAATGGATCTGGAGCTGGAATTAGGGCCTCGATTCGCTTCCCATGAGAAATCTTTGACTTGCTGGTGCTGGGAGTTGGCTCACTCATGTCATCCGACGACACTGAAACTAGAGCTTCCAATCTTTCACCGTGGGAGGTCGTTGATTTGCTTGTGGATTGTTCTTGCATAGTTTCAGCTGATATCAAAGCTTTGATGCGTTTTCCGTGGGACATTTGTGGTTTACTAGTCATGGGCATCTCGAGCGAGTTCTCATTCGACACTGGAATGAGGACCTCAATTCCTTTCCCGTGTGACACCGGTTGGTTCGCAACTGAGCAAGCCCTTGAATTTGGCGACAATACATTGTTTTTGCTTGGAATTGCTGCAACAAGCTTCCCATGGCTACCTTTCGTCATGACCATGTCACCTCCAAAGTTCTTTCCAATGGTCACCGGTGCAGACTCGCATCTTGTCGACTGCAAAACCACTGCGCCTTCAAGCTTGCCAGCCACTGCATGGACTGGCTGTGGGCCTTTCCCGCTGGAATTTCCCTGGTGGTTTCCCCCATTGGAATTGCTACTAGGTTCAACCCTCTCCATCTCCTGCTCGATGCCTTGTATCCACTGCTGCATAGTTTGACCTGGAAGTGCCGATAAGTTCTGGTCGAAGTCCGGGATGTGTGCATATGAGTGGTTTGCCTGGTGATCGTCGGCGATGCTGACCGCTTGCACGCCCAAACAGTAGCTGTGTTCCAGGTAGATTTGCAGGAAGTGGACATTTTGAGCGTGTTTGAGTAGGCTCCAAGGGGTGGTGAATTTCTGACGACATGTCAGACAGACGAGCATCTTGGACTTGGGATCTGAAAGTTAAGCAGAGTTTCAAAATGAAGTTAATAATCAAGAATAGCTTGATCTACAGTCTGAGCATCTTTGGTACACCTAAATGCCAATACTTATACATTTTTCTGTTGTAATAGTTTAAATTATGAATTTCTGGCCCCCTGATCATTTATGAATATACTTTTGTCATCTCATATCATGTACTGGTCTTTTATATATAATTGACACTAACACCTCCATGATTGTTACTACAGGATTGTGTACCTGTAGCATTGCCAGGGTCCTCACAGTCGAACTTCTTGTGTTTCATGAAGCCTGTGATATTGCCCAGCTGGAACGAACGTTTGCACGACCCACACACCAGGAGGTCTGCTTCAGCTGATTCTGCATGGGTCAAAAGACATGATATAATTTAAGTTCCAATAACTAGTAAACATGAAATCTTTATACGGATGGATCTTTACATAACTTTCTCAAATGCCGCATTTTTTAAAGCATTCCCTTTGACAGTTACCATGGTTACCAGCATAAAAAATTAATTGTGTGGATCATCAACTTATTTGGGGGTTTACAAATAATACAACGCTACGTGGAATTGTTGCACACACTATTGTACTTGCCTCTTTCCTCCATCGCTGAGGTTGTCATTTGTTGATGAACCGGAAACTAGGGGTTGAATTCGTGTGCATGCGGTGTAAACGGAGGTGCAGATTGGGACTATCAACACACCATATCTCGTCTTCTCTCCAGGTTAATGTGCGACTGTATGCAGATAAATTCAAAACATACAACACTTGTAGACGCACCTGTGGAACCTCATAATTCATCGACATTTTTTGTTTTTTGAACTAGGACTAGAGTCTAGCTCACTGGGAGGATGGGACTATCATTATGTGTCACTCGTATTGAATTCATCGAATCAATAACTGAATGATCCTAAAGGCCCAGTTACACAGTCAGTGACACACTCTCTCTCAGTCAATCAAATTATCAATTCAATGACGGACATTTGAGTGACTCAGTCTGACAGTGACATGAGTGACAGTGACTGACTTGAGTCACTCAAGGAATGAGTGATTGAAGAAATCGATTAAAATAAAACGCAATAGATCTACATAGGTCATTACCTTAAAAGTGTCACACCCTAATTCCCGAATAGTGAAACGTTGAAATAACTGAAAATTGTCAAAGTGAGCAGAGCAATCGATCTAACGTTTCATTTTTCAATCAAAATGACTTTTTTGGAAAACAAACTTGTCAATCATCACTTCCGGTGTCACGATTTCGTCATCGAGACATACAAATTTCGGAGAAAAATTGAAACCCGTTCACGATTCGGATGAGCGATTACATTTTTTGTGGACCTCCCCGTCCTCTGAAACAACACATTCAGTATATATATATATAGTCTGTTACCATGGCTTTGGTGGTGGGCACAACATCCCTCTCGGTGGACACTGAGCTCTTGGATCGCAAGAGATGATAGTTTTTTTTTTTTTTAAAAAAAAACATCTTATGGATTATTACTAGTATAACGAACTCATAAAACCACCAGCTTCCTGATCCGCAAAACCACGCGCGGAGGAGTGATCACGTTCTTTCGGAGGAGCGATCACGTTCTTGCGGAGGATTGGCCACGTGCTTGCGGAAGACCAGGCATGCACATGCGCAGAACAGCTTCCAGTGGAGAGCCCAATAAAAGGAGGCAGCCACAGCTCTCTGTGAGTCAATCGGGGCAAGGTTCCAGAAGAGACACATCACCCTGAGACGGTTCTGTCCTCCTTGGACAGGCAAGGGAGAGGACTTAGACTTTCCATACCTCCGCACATCTTGACCTCCGCAGTGCGGAGCCCCAGACTCCATGTATGGGAAATGTAACAGGGAAGGGTGTGGTTCCAAGATGATGACAATCGCATGAATCCGGTCCAATTACGGCCTCTCAATATATGAACCCCGGCCCTCTTGACTTACAGCTGACGGCAAGGCGGCGATCTCTTCTTGCACAGTGGTGCAAGCGTGAGGGAAGTCTCTGGTGAGCCTCGGCAACCCGTGGACCAGTGAGGGACGTCCCCTGATGTGCGGAGACATTCTGTCTCCGCAGTAGACGAACCTCCGCATCCGCGGACTTGTGAAGGAAGTCTCTGACGATACTCCGCACCCGCGGAGTGGCGAGGGAAGTTTCCTGATGTGCAGAGACACCCAGTCTCCGCAGGCGACGACCCTCCGCACCCGCGGAAGAGGGAGGTGAAGCAGACGTGCGGAGGACCCTCCGCAGGGACGAGGGAACTCTGCGGAGCCACGGAACCTCCGCACTGCGGAAGACCTCCGCAGAGAGAGAACCTCCGCAGAAGTGAGGACCTCCGCACAGGCGACACCTCCGCAGAGAACGGTGAGACAGACTCCGCAAGTACATACCTCCAGAGACGGAAGAATTGCGGGTCTATGGACGTCTCACCAATAATTGTCTATAGCATTCGAACACACAGACGAGGTACTACAGAAAGACTATACGAAAAATAAACACAACGAGAGAAAATAAACAAAACAACACAACACTGCACCAAATAATCATCTAAAATCGCTACACTAGTATATCTTTACAGGTCTGTATAGCATGTCAATATCTCCGCTATATATGATAGTTCAGTGAATAATTTATAAGAGTTGAACAATTTCATTTAGCTGATAAAAATTATATTTTCAACCATACATGTATATGGGGCAATCAGTGATATCTTTCACTGTCCCCGGTGCAGCAAACAAAGTGATATCCATTCTCTCCAGCAGTACCGTATAATCGCGCATATAAGGACATGTTCTTATATCCGGAATATTGCGTTTTGGGGCTCTCACCAAAAAACCAAAGTGTCTCGAATATAAGGACATGTTCTTATATTCGAATATAAGGACACCCCCAATAACCCGCATATAAGATCATGGTAAGCTAAATTGAATAATAGCCACATTATCCTTCATGTCCAAGTATTCCAGACAAGTCATAACCACCACTGATGTCAAATTACATATAAAGTGTTGGCTCAGCTAGGTAGGTATTTGAGGCCTATTTTGAATGAGCTCCCAATAACCTTGTGTATATATATATTACCGACAGTGGTCGTAAGCCTGGCAGCACGTGATAGCACGTGCAATGGGTGCCCTTTCATTCGGGACATCGTTGCGTTTTTGGCGCCAAAACTCAAGTGTCTCGAATATAAGGACATGGGTGTCCTTATAAACGAATATTGCTTTATGGCGCGAAAAAAGTCAACCTTCTCGATTATTGGGACATGTCCTTATATTCGAATATAAGGACAGGCTCGAATATAAGGACAGTGTCTTTATATGCGCGATTATACGGTAGATGGCATTGCCTGCTCAGCGAGGCTGGCAATGCCATCTATCCAGCAGTAGATCGGAAACTGATCTGACCGCCAAGTCACGATAGATGGGGTTGGTTCCACCTGCCCACAGGGGGTAGAGCCCGATTCTTCCGAATTGAGAGTGAGGCTAAAATATTGCCTCTTGCACAGGGGGTGGTTTCCTTGGCCTTTATGGTGGCCACAGACATACCACTTGCGGGCCACTGTGATCATTGGGTCGCACTATGGGCGCTGCTGCCCTTGGAAACTCCAGAGGATACCTCAGCGGCGTGTGACCTCAGCACTCATGAGGCATCGCAGATTGGAGGTCAAACATCTCAGACACAACCTGCCGAGCATGCCGCACCACATCTGCAGCGACCACGTCCTCCGCGAGGAGTCTGGGACATGGTGATTAGTAGGGGAGCCCCAAAGCTCAAGCCCATAGACAGTGTAGGCTCATGCTCATGTGTCGTCAAACAGTCTCTAGGTAGCGTGATGGACCATGCTCCTAGACAGGGTTCACCATCTGAGACGGGATTTACCTGTATTCGAATACAGAAAAATTCGAAAAAGTTTTGTGTGGACTCATACCGTTCACTCGCACACGATAAGTCCAAAATGGGACTTCGGACGGTGCTAGTTCAGGCCACAGAACTGTCGTCGCAGTGCTAGCTGGCCGAGACACTTCCAGCTCTGTTAGAGTTCTGGTAGTAGTACCAGCCCTTGTGGCTCTTGAAGTTGTCTGCTGATGGATGCCAGTCATCCTGCTTGAGTGCCTCGTCGGGGGTCTGCATATCCGTCTAGCGACTTGGAGCAGAAGAGCATACGTAAACACGCTCTTCTGAGATCGGCAGCATACCCAGGTCTAGCTCAGACAATAGTAGTAGTTGATAGAAGAGTGCGCCAGCCATCACACCTGCCTCCGGTAGACGTTATGGCAAAGACTTTCTAGAATAGTGCTCACTGAATGTGGCTCCCTGCCGAACACCACCATTTGTGTCGGAAGGTCTGGACCTAAACTTGCTGGGAGCATTCTGTGTGCCTTCTGCCTGTCCCATCTGTTAAACATGTCCTGACAGTTCTGCACCATGTCAGGTACGACGTGCTGCGGCGTGTGCATGGCGAAACAGTCCTGCATGGTTAGCCGTTGCCAATTGTAAGCGAGGTCATCTCCGGGAGACCTAAGGGACAAGCTCTTTGCAGCCAATACGCCCCATATGGGCTTTTTAGACCTCTGGGTACCGGTCATCTGAAAAAAAAAGACTGGACTGTCCCGAGAATACCGACACAGTCTCCCTAAACGGCACCTGGCTTTTACCGATGACCTGACCCTAACCAATTTGTTGTTATTTGATCAGATTTATAATAGAGTATGAGAGTGCCAGTTTTACACAAAGTGAGGATGTGCAGAACCCATCAATTTAGCTGGATTGTAATCGCCAACATAGTAACCTTTCTCCACTCCAAATCCCATGGAATACCATAGGAATTATTTTTTTGTTAAAAACTACTTCCACTAACGCGTAATTCAACAACACGTTAATCAATATCACTGATATGCGTGATATCCACAGGCATGTCTAGGGATATTAGGTCACTTTAAACCGAATCCTCATGTGTGAGGCTTCACCAAGTCTATTGGTAGGTTCTAACCTAAATACATGCGGCCTCAAGGCAAGTGATCAGGTCTTTGAATCTACCGATAATACAAATACATGTACATTGTATGTATACTGGTACTATAAACGTTCATATACCACATTTTGCATGGATTCAATTTTGCTGTTTTGCACCTCAGACTATCGCGGTGTCTGTCCTTGCACTACATTATATTATATACTAGTACACAGTTTTTAATTTTGCTGGAAATTCAATATTGCAGTTTTGTTATTGCCACAAAATCAGCAGAATAAATCCACCGTGAAACAGTGTGTTCAAAGTAGGTGAAGAAGGATAATACAACACTGTCATTTATTCTGAAAGAATGATGTTGCCTTCAAACATGCACCGTCAATTATACATGAATATCAGTACATGTAGGTTACATAATATGGGAATGTTCATAACCACCTCAGTATTCAACTTGCATCCATTTTTTTCAAAGAGAAATGTTACTACAATTTATCTTAAAGCAACTCTCTGTGAAAATATACATTATTTCTGGAAATTACACTAGTGTTAAATATTACATGCTAATTGAACCTTTCCACCTTTGACATTGTGGGCCTCAATTATTGTGGAACAAGTGTTGGTATTAATCATTCCGTATTATATGTATGAAAACTGTCATTTTACACATACATGTAGTTTTATAAATCAATGGGCAGGCTGAAACTACCAGTAACTAAGATCATACATATCTTATCCCATGAGCTGTACACCACTAGTGAGCTAGGAACATTCCAGGAGTCTCCAGTTCAGAAATTCTGGAAATACCAGTTCAAAGACCAATTTTGTGAAATATGGGGCCATAACTAGGAATCTTTAAAGCCCTAATAGTAGACTGCCCCCATCATCTGCAGAAAAAATTGCCATCTTCTTCACCGTTTATCTGTATATTTTCTTAAATCGAGATCTTTGTTTCAAAGAGCATATTTAGCTCATTCTAATCAAATAACACACAATAAACACTGTATATATAGAATATCAATGATTTCAGAAAGTTTTTTTTTAAATTTCGCGTGCTAATGTTCAAAGTCTTGCATTAGAGCACCACATTTCTATTAGGACCAATACGGTAAAGACAGATCTTAATCAGTGTACCATCACAAACTCTATTGACTTCCTTTTCCATTTCCATGCAATTTTTTTCTCAACCATGTTCTATACTAATGCATGCATGTACAAGCATACATTAGAACACAAAGCTTAGTTTACAACTCTACAATTGCAAAGGTCAACACAAAAATACAAACGCATTTGAACCAAAAATAGAACACATTCACATCAAGACGAGAATCCATCTGAATAGAACAAGAACACTGTACAAAGTCAGAGATGCTATTTCTTTTGGCCCTTTCGTTCCTGTCGATGTTTGTTCTCGATGAATCTTTTCAAATCTTTGTTGTCTTCCAGATGGCTCGGGTCGATGGGTTTTTCGTTGATACAACCAGGCACAGGACATCTGTTAAATATTGCCATGAATATTCGGTTTTATTTGGATTGAATACTTGGTAATTTCAGCATTTCATCAAAGGGTAAATATGACAGAAGATCATATACACAGCCAATAATTATGCACATTTTCACATGCATACTGGAATTGACTGAAATGGTGGGAATAACTCATCAAAATTCATCAAAATTAACACCGACTGGCACTATAAATAAAACTATGAAGATGAAAAATTAATCAAATATCCCAAAAACAAACACCCGCGTATTAAATTATACACAAAACTAATATCGAGGTCTTCCTGAAAAAGGCGAGTACGCACTTTGCTTTGCCTTTGCGAGATTTGATGTAGTTCTCTATGCCTTCACGTTCATAGTTGTGTCCGCAGAGTTTGTTCTTCACGGGGTTCGTCATCTCCTTCCCAGTGTACGGACAGCGCGTATTGATTTCTTGTTGTGTCATGGCGACATCTTCGTCAATTTGAGTTGGGGATCGGGGTCCAAGGTTGCTGGGTTCTGGTTGGTTTCAAGTGGGAAAAAAAGGAATTAAATTTGCTGGTATTTGGGCAATAATAATTGTTTTCATACGTGCAATGAATTTCGGTTTCAAAACATGCTTTTGGAAAGCTTCAATTACTCAATTAAAGCTTCACTTAGAACCAATGTGTCTGTTTCGACACAAAATTGCAAACAAATACTCTATATGTGAAATAGCTATAGTTTCATACTCTTTAGTAATTATACATAATTTCATTAGTACCTTACCAGTCTATAAATTCAAATCAAAACTCTTTCTTGTACCTGCGCTTTTCATGTCATCGATACGTTTCTCCAAATCAATGTACTTGTCATGTCTGCGAGGATCTTGATTTTTGTTTTTCTGCTCTTTCTCTCGGAGTTTCTCATCCAGCAAATTATCAACATCGTCTATATCTTTGATGTCCTTCACCTGTGGGACAAGCACACATAGACGTGGGGGGAAAATAATTTAAAAATTCATCATTACGAGAATGTAATTGAATAGTCAGACAATCATGACAATGGTTCCTAATACACGTGACATAATTACATTATAATGAGTGGACTTCCTATCCAGAATGATTCAACGGATCAAAAAGTAACATGTAGCAATTTAGATTGGTGATGTATGGCATTAAAACCAGGTCCACCTGCTTGTGTTAGAGTGTTGGAGTTATGCTCTAAAGTACAGAGGCTAAAGCTGCACAGATGAAATTAATACATCCATCATATCACATTATTCCATTTTATTTGCACTTACCTGTCCCTTCATATCATCCACAACATCAATGAAGTTCTTCAATCTGTTTTCCATCTGCACATAGTCCAACATAACACGTCGAAGCTCTGTCAGGCGCGCATCATGGCTATCTGTATAGTCATAAAGCAATATCAATATGCTTTTGGTTATTGCCATGATAAAATAGACATGATACTACAAATACATGGGCAGGTAATATAATATTCAACAAATAGTCAGCTATAATAAATGAACAGTAAATACCCAATTAAATTAAATTCAAATAAAAATGCAAGGATATTCAATCAAGTAACAATACATTACAGTGGAAATCATGAAACAACCTTTGTCGTGTTCCAGAAGATCCAGAGCTATATCCACTGTGCTATCCATGCCTGTGTCGATGTAGGCTTCCAGCTTTTTCAGGTTGTTTTTCACCTGGTCAACGATGGTTAAATGACTCCCTCCAGGCATTTTTAGCGAGATAATCCCAACTTCAATCAGCGAAAATCTGCAGGTAAAAGGATGGTATATGACTACCATATATGAATACATTTTTTCATGTTTGTTGGGCGGTTGTATGCCAATTCCATAAGGTGTACAGTAGAAACAACTACATTTCACACACTGTCTGCCCCTGATGACGCCAGTGTGTCTTTGGATAATGTAATTGGTCACAAATGATACATGATTAGTGCGTCACGAGCCACTGCGACTCGTGGTATAACTAGTTTCAGGGTTACATTGGCCAAATTTCTAGATAGGATAGGTTGGGTTTTTGTTTTTAATGTTGAATTTATTATTCCCGGCCCCTCAGGGCCGGGTATATGTGATTGTCGATGACCTCACCCCATGTATTTCCTGTCTTCCGACTTCACCAGACGACTCTCTTACATTCAGCATACACTGGTGTTGGTTTCGCGAATTTGAAATAGAAGCCGATATATTCTGTTAAGCTGATACAAAAGCATTGCTAATAATAATTCTTCAAACAACAATCATCATATGGCAATGTAAACTGATGTTTTAAATTAGATCGCATGTCGAATGCGCAAGTGCAATTACCGATTCTCCTGTCAGTTATCTTAGAACTCGCAAAGTATGACCGCTCCAATTGTGTGGTTATAATTACTGTAATTACTTATATTACTACGCCAAGAAGTAACCACTAGGAATATAAGGTGTATTGCAGCGGTTAACAAGGACGAATTACTTTTAAGCATTTTAGACAACAGTTTTAGATACTCATTCCGAATTATTTCGACTGTGTTGAGCTAATATTAAGCTATTTCTCTCGAGACGACCAGGGACTAATTGTCGAAGCGCATGTGCATGTGTATGAGGTCTATGAATCTAGGCAGAGTGTAGGCAGAGTAGGCCCCTTAAATTCCGATCCGCCAGAGAGTGTACACTCTGGCTTCAATGGCTTGGCTCAGTCGGCTGCCCGCTTATCCAACTCCTGATCCCCCCCCCCCCCTCCTCCTCCTCCCCCCCCCCCCCTGCCCAATTTTCACTGCATATCGCTCGAAACACGGCATCCTACAGGGAGGGGAATACACGGCCCTATACGTCTACATGGTCTACGGATATTTGTCCGGCATGACGCCCGGTAGGACTACTACTATATTCGTGGCAATTGAAGTTGAATGGGCAACGAGCGATCCCACGGTGGTCATACTTTGCGCGCTATTGTGCGGGCTTCGCTGTATTCTGTGAATTGTAATTGTACTACTGTACATGTACTCTGATTTTCTCTAACTCGTTTTTCACTGATATTATTGCGATGCTAAATGATATCATATTATAACTTAGCATATTCATCTGGGCATCATGCGGCAAATTCTTGCATAATTTTAGATTTCTAACTCGAGAATTGAAAAAGCTGGTAATCTACCCCAATGTCGTTAAGTTTCAGTCCCAATTTCGTATATATGCCAAGCTATGGGCCTAGTGTGCAGGAACTATACATTTGCTCATTGTAATAGGCCTGCACATATTCATCAAATCCTGCCACCTGTCTATGAATATTTAAGGTAGTCCGCTCCAAACAGTGAGGGGAGGGGGTCAAAGAGTTTTTCAAAATAAATGACTGTATTAACAAAATCTAGAGCTTCAAAATGACATACTTTGTAGAGTAACTGATCAGCATCCTAAAACTGAAAAGAAAATACGGGGTCACCGTATCCGTTCTCTTGGAAAACAAGATGCAAGATGTAAATATGGGCAAAAAATGTGTAAAAATACCATAAATTAAGTCATTTTAGTAAATGTTTGTGATTTTTGATCGAATATGTCGAAGAAACAAGCACGGTGACCCCCTATTTTCTTTTCATTATTAGAATGCTGATCAGTTACTCTATAAAATATGTTATTTTGAATAGATAATATTCAAGATATCGCTTTTAAATTTTGATAATTCATTACCTCCCTCTTTGTAGCGTACTACGTTAAAAGGGAGTGGAAATTGGTTTTTGTTCATAATTCTTGATAGGCTGTTATGCCCTATTGATAATTTTCTTGCATATCTACGGGAAGGGGTTAGACCTGATTAGACTGTGGAAAGTCTTAAGAATATTATAAAGGCGTTTCGTGTGCCTATATATGTTTGGAGGATATTGGTAATGCCGCGTGTTAAACTGGAAGATAGGTTCTGGGGAGACTCATGGAACTGGAATTCAGTAGGATGTTTTTAACAGAGCTGCCGACGGATAGTAAACTCACGGTCAAAGACCGGTACCTGGGTACTGCCATGGCGATCTAACAAGGATACGGTACATCTGACTTTAAATAGACTTGGGGGAGATAAATTGACTGAGGATGTAACAGGTTCTCGCACCAGTTACTTTGATGTGGCTGATTGTCTGACTTTCTATTTGAACTGTATAAATATTGGTGCGACTTATTCATATGGAAATAAAACTGTGTAATCAAGTTTTATGGGACATCTTCTTACAATTTGAACTCGATATTCAGTATTGTGATTCCATGGAAAACATGTACACATAAAAGGGCCGGGTTTTCTGCCATGTTTTTCTAGAAACATGGCGTTATACTTGTTAATCAAAGCATTAACGATATTGAAAACTGCAAGTAGAGTTCACAGCACTAATCAGACTGAGTTAATATGACTCGGCCAGCATTCAGGTAGATCTAGCCTAATTGCTCCATCAGAGTCAGACTAATTGGTCATTCTACTATATATCGCTCACAAACAAAAGCGCGCATCTCCAGAATACCTACGAATATGAAGATTAATACAACAAATATGTCAACATTATGTGATAATTGTGTCTATAATGACGTCTCAGTGCCGTAGCTTCCATTAGGCAAAGGGAGGCAAATGCCTCCTATCTTTTTTTGCCTCCAGCTTCTGGGGCCCTAGGCGGGCCCCAGACCCCACGCCTATTTGGAGTAGTCAGTCACCAATTCATAACATTTGCCTCCTAGCTTTGCCAAGGCTGGCTACGGCACTGCGTCTGAGCAGCATGTCAATAACAATGGAACAGAAAACTACACTGTACAAATAATGCTAAGAAATAATTCACCCGCTTCAACCCGCCAAAAGATCAGAATGGCACTCCATGAAATTCAGAAATCCGATGTGTGTCGTTTGGCCATGTTCAAGACGGAAATGAGTTCATTGTACCCATACTCATAACAGACAGCCCCAAAGACCTATGCCTGATCAATGTATACCCACCATGCCGAGGCAACCACAGCAAAGTAGAATGTGATGCTGCTAGATGCCCTCATGTTCTGGTCACCAAATACAAAGACACCCACTGGGGGATTTCAACGCCTCACTAGTTGATGGCCGATGTTCAAGAGACTCCAAATTCCAATGTTGGTGCTCTTCCACTGGGATCACGCTACCAGACGAATACCCTGAGGGAGCGATCTTTCAACACCACCGAGGTAATGGGAGCTCCACCATTGATTATATCCCACCAGTGAATAACTTTATCATCTCCTCGACTGGACTGATGGAAGATGGTCCGGACAACACCTCCCCTCACACACCCGTGGACACAAAAATCAAGTACAGCACTGTCGTACCTCCCGTAGAGAAACTTGCACCTCACACACCCTCTACTAACTGGAGTAAATGCGACCTAGACCTATATCAATCCATCATTGACGAACTTCTACCTACTTTTGATACCTATTGCAGTCAAGCCTAGTGTGAAACCCTGGCGGAGGTACTCACCTTCGCAGCTGATCGAAGTTCACCAAAGGTCAAGTGCCCCCAAAAAACAAGTCTGGGATGGAAATGTTCCCAGAGCGATGGCTAACAACAACAAAAAACCGTCAGACGATGGCGTGAAGCAGGCAGCCCAACTTCAGGCTCCCTGTTGGAAGAACGTAGGCAAACAAGTCACCTCCTCAGAAGTGCCGAACGCCGAGCTGGGGCAGATTAGCATCCGATTGTTCCATGAAATAGTGTCAGCCTCGTCCAACGATACCAAACTGTTTCACAAGCTAATGAAACAACAACAAACAAACACAACTCACACTGGAGAAAGACTCCTGGTCCATGAAGAACTATTGACATCGGCATCCCAAACTTTACCAATATAGACTGGTCACTTCTCAGCTCTTGCCACCCGTAAAGCTCCGAAAATCAACAACCCCAGGTATGACTGGATAGGGACTGAAGATCTCCTCGTCACGGAGTAGGCGCCACTAGGAACGATATCAATAGTAATCCTATACAGTACCAAGAAGTCCATCAGGCCCTGAAGACCCTAAGACTCAACAAAGCCGCAGATATTCACAGCCTCAAGGCAGAACACCTAGTCAAAGCAGGCCCCAGGGTAGTAACAGCTGTCACAGTAACAGAAAAGATCCCCTCTCAGTACACAGCTACAGAGGTGTCACCATCACCCTAACACTGAACAAAACTCTAGAACATTTGATGCTCAGCCGAATCAAATGTCAACTATCTCAAAACAAACTACAATTTGGTTTCACACAAGGTCTCTCGCCCTCTCTGGCTATCCTGGTCGTCAGAGGGGCGATGTCTGATTGTGTTGACAGGAAAAAAAACGCTTTATCTTCTGGCTCTAGACGTGAAGAAAGCTTTTGACGTGGTATGACACGACTCGCTCTGCCGCAAGTTGTTTGATACAGAGTTCAGATTGATATACAGAGCTGTGGATTCATCAAAGAGAACCTAGCATTCCTCTCCAAAGCCAAAGTCGGCAATATCCTTGGGAAACAGTTTACTGTCAGTCAATGAGTAGGCCAAGGAAAGATCCTCTCCACCCACTGCTACAAGGTGTACATAAATAACCTGCTTGACCGATTAGAAGACGCCTCGCATGGCCACTCCATCGGCCCAACATACCTGGGTTCCCTTACCTGTGCAGATGATATTCTAATTGCCAACAACCGACTGGACCTACAAACTCAAGTAAACACAGTCTCGGACTATGCCAGGCAAGAACACTACACTATACACCCAAAGAAATCACAGCTCATTACTCATGGAGTCCAGTACACAGCACAACTAGTCTTAGAGGGCACCAAAATAGAGGCTGCTAACAAGCTTACGCACCTGGGCATCGACAGATACTCTGAAGAAATTGCTCCCATGAGATGTGTAGAAGACCGTATATCACTTGCCAGGCGAACAGCACATGCCTTGATGAGCATAGGAGCCCATGGTGCGAACGGCCTCTCCCCACATGTACTAGTATCTACAAAAATTTACAGAACTTATGTCGTGACCAGACTCACCTATGGACTTGAGATGGTGATACTCAAAACAAATCAGATCAGGGAACCAGAAAGATATCATAGGAATGCGATCAGAGATCAAGGCCCGAGCAACTGTCTCTTGACGATCAGCCTTCACCAACTGTCCTGTAAGAACTCTAAGTCCTCATCCTGGTTCATGTATGCAGTCCACCGCCTGGCAAGATATGACCTTGATGCAACGGACATTCTATTGGGCAACAGACAGTTACACAATCCCAAGAAAAAGATTATCAACTTCTGGCTGAAGCAGATACCAGCTGAGGCTGCCACCAAACCATCACTCAAGTTCCTTGCTCCCGATGCCTGTACCCTGAAGAATCCACACCTGCTATGGTCGTCTGTAGACTGTAATCCCACAGAGACCAGGAAAACAGTGATCAAGGCTCGCCTCCTATGTGGGATATATATCATCCAAGCCAATCGGGCGGCATTCCATCAGTACCAAGATGACCCAACATTTCCCCTATGCCGTTCTGAACCTGAAGATCGAATACACCTTCTGCTCAGATTCACCTTCCTGACTGCTATTTGTAACAAGCACCTAGATAGAATTTTCAACCTGATGTCCACCCAAGATAAATATCCTCCTAGATTCCATGTACCCCAACAAACATGACCTGAACTGTGATATAGCTGATCTGGAGAGAGTGATGAAAGCTCAACCATATCTCCTGAACAAGTAGGAGGGTAGTTTCAACAAATAACAACGTTCCTTTATAGCCTAGGGCTAGGTCCCAGGCCATCCCGAACCACATCGTGAATGGTCCAGGGTCACGTTTGGTCGATATTTGGTCCTTATTGTGGCGATTTTGCCCAACGATCGCTGCAGGTGTCTTTATTAAACACTCTAGTTTTGTGGCCTTTGTTTTGACAGGCCTCGGCTCGAGGCGAGCGTTGCCCCGGCAATGCCCTCTAATCCTTCTATCCACTATACTGTACACTGGCCGCTTACGTCACCTCTCGCGCTCTCGCCTTTAGCATAAATACCGAAGACACACTTTGTGTGGCTGGAGTTGTGTATGCGAGGCTGAGCACGACAGGTGAGCGCAGCCATGTGCTCCTTGTCTCTGTTCATGTAAAGGCCAGTCAGGCCTCAGGGACGACTTCCATGGGGGGCCCGGGCTGGGGTAGAGACAGTTGCTGACTCAGGGGCACAAGCCCTGTGGATCGCCAGTTCTCTTCTCCACCCGGGGTGGTGTGACACAGGCTCTGGCAGACCGTCGGGCTGGCTCAGAGTTCCATCTCTGTGACAGTGCCTTCGGCGAGGCCGGCCAGCAACATGCCCACGTGTACGGGTTCCGTGGTGCCGCTCCCATGGCATCCCGGGCTCTACACACGGCTACATTACCATAACTATGTGATATGTATGTTGTAGATAAGATGTTGGTGATGATGCATTGATGTGTTATGTTGTAGTGTATGACGGCCGGACTCGTTCCGGGCTGACTGTACCTGGCTGTAGTGTTCTGTAGAGTAGTCCGCGGACGCCCTGTAGCGGGCGCCCGCCGAACTTTACATTAATAACAGGATGGTCCTCGACAGTCCGTGTTTAAACCATGCTAGTCCGTGAGTCGATCTCGACCGCTTTTGATGGCAAAAAGTTTGATCCGGTACTACCTGAGATGAACGCCACTACCCACCACTCCTTTTCACCACCATGTTCGGTTCTGGGATATCTGTAGATGATATGCTATGGTCTATGTTGAACTGTGTCAGTCAGAGAAATATTTTTTTTACCCCAGATAAAAGTGACCCCGGATAAACCCAGGTCTCAACATGGCAGCAATGTGAACCATGTCACTTGAGCACTGATGAGCACGGTGTTATAAGGTAACCGCACAGCATCAACAAGGACCATCGTGATGCCAGCAAAGATACAACATAGTTAATAATCATGAGCACAGATTGACTGAGACAGCACGATGCCAGCATGGACTTATCAGGATCACCTTGGTCAAGACCACGGATGACCAAGGATGAACATGCTGGTCAGTGTTCGCTCGCCCGTATTCACATTGGTGGCATCAGGATGGTCCTAGATGATAAGTGGTGGTTCGTGCTGGCACTTAGTTGAGTCTGGTGTTGTCAATGTTGCTGCTGAGGGATTGTCAGGATGGGACGCGGTCGTCTGTGTTGGCACCATGTGAGGTCGGATTTCAGTGGTAGTTGAGAATGTACACCTTATTATATATATATAAACAAAACCAGTGGTCCCGGGTTTGATCCAAAGTTTCGCTCACTGGAAAATTTAGCACCTGGTTGTTTGTCCTTTGGCCCGATGCACCACTATTCTTTGTCGGTGATAGGTGATGTAGAAACTAGATGTAGTACGCAGAGAGGCGGGCGAAGCGGCCCCAGGCAAAGCAGACCATGGACCTAATTTGTTGAGACAATGATTGTCTAATAACAATTAAATATTGCTGAAACCATAGACGTACTGAAACAAAGTACAGTAAACTCCCGTTATTTCAAAGTCGGATATAGGCCTATCGAAGTACCCACTTTTAACGAAGCAGGTTGGTGGTCCTGCCCAGTCCCCATTCAATATCTCTATAGTGTCTCAGATTTTTGTCGTCCGAATTGATACCATACTGCATCCGTCATTTAGTCATAACCTAGAAAAATTTATATTTGGGCGATGGTTTGAATAATTTCGTATTTCAGTTATAATATTTGCCGTTAAACATAATTTTGAAGATAACTACATCATAATTACACATCAAACCGCTGCACACACAAACCTATTGAAGGTATGCAGCCATGAACAATGGTTATTGTTGAAAATGGTTATCAATTACCCCAATTATCGCCCACATCAATGACCATGCGCGGCCCTGGACACTGGTGGGAGTGGGGCCCCCATCGTGGCCAAATAGGTCAGCCTGTCGATAGATTGACCTATTTGGCCACGGTGGGGGCTAGTCGATCAAAATTATGGTGGTTGTGTAACAAGTGACCATATCGTGATTTAGGTCCCGATTATTCCGAACGTTATGATTTTGAGCCTCCATCCACCCACAACACCTTCCTCCAGGATTCTGCAAGTGACTATACACTGATTTTCGACGATATTTTCGCGATGGCAAATGTTATCGTTCTACAATTTGGCACACTCCATCTGGGAGCCAAATGGCAATTTCCTATCAAATTTCGGACTTCTATCACAAAATTTGAAGAAGTTGGCAATCTAACCCAATGTTAAATTTCAGCCCAAAACGGGATCTCGAGAATCTGAGCATATTCAAGGATTTGGTCCTGCTTACATCCATTAGGATTCAAAATAGTATTGTTATTTCGCACCAGAAATCACATTGGGGGTGTATTAGACACAAACATGTTGATTTCGAAAGATTGAACTCCTACAAAATCGAGCAAATCCACAGAACTGTGTTCGGACCCAGAATTTGAATGACAGGGCTAAATTTAACATTTGGGTAGATTGCCAACTTTTTCAATTTTCACGATGGAAATCTGTAATTCGGTAGAATATTGCCGTTTGACTCCCAGGTGAAGTATGCCAAGTTATAGAACGATACCGTTTAGCATCGCAAAAATATCAGCGAAAAACAGTGTAAACGAGTTAGAAAAATCGAAGTATAAGATATGGAAGTTGACGGAAATCATTAAAATAGTGTTACTATTTCAACTGAATAAACCTCGTCATAATGTAGCGGGACCTATTCCACGAGAATGCCCAACAAGTTTATTTCTGGTAGTGGTTCAATGACTGGTTCAACTCGGTTCGCTTGTGTGACTTGTCACTACTTCTCGCTGAACGTTAACAAGATTAAAAATGTCAGGTCAATTTTGTGCAGTGGAATGCGACTTTCAAGAAACTGCTGTGGACATCACACCCTTTGCTTGTTCCAATTGTGTAGGTGATGAGAGGATAATTTTGTATCTTCCAAACAATCTACAGTCTGTTCAATCTTGTCGTTCCAGGACCGATGTGATCATGGCTTGTATGCGGCTTCGTGAGTTGGAAAGTAATCTTCAGCAGGTTGATGGCTTTGAGGAGCCGAAAGTTCTTCTAGAACAGTACCCTACAACTCCGCACATTGCCGCTTGTATGCTGCACACCATACAATCTCGCTTCGATGACATTCGGGACAAGGTGGTCGCAGATCTTGGATGTGGTTGCGGAATTTTAGCCATTGGATCGGTCATGCTTGAGTGTGGTGCTTGTGTTGGGTTCGACATTGATTCGGATGCTTTGGATATTTGCCGGAATAACCTAGAAGAATTTGAAATCAGTGGAGTGGATTTGGTTCAAGTTGATCTTACGAATGTTGAGAGTGAAGGAGCTTGGTCAAAGAGTTTTGACACGGTCGTGATGAATCCACCATTTGGAACGAAACACAATAAAGGAATTGACATGGTGTTCTTGAAGCTAGCGTTGGATATGTCGAGAAATTCTGTCTATTCGCTGCATAAGAGTTCAACTCGTGAACATATTGAGAAAAAGGCATCACAGTGGGGGGTCACTATGGAAGTTTTGGCTCAGCTTCGGTTTGATCTTCCAGCATCGTACAAGTTCCACAAAAAGACTTCTGTGGATATTGAAGTGGATTTCATTCGCTTCTCAAGGAAATGAATGTGACTTTTATATTATACTAGCAAAAAAATAATGCTAACTTGGTTGATCCATATGCAGTTATATCAATATTTTATGCCTATACATTGCTTGAATGTATCATGTTAGTGATAATTGGTGATCCTAATGAGCAAATTTTATTCTGAGTAATTTCCAGCAGATGGTAAAATATTTCAGACATGTGAATTCCTGTGTCAGAAAATCAAATGCAATATTAGAACCTTGACCTATTTGTATCAAGTTTGTTGATTATGTATCGATGAAACTGTAAATAAATACAGAAATTGACTTTCATAGCTTGTAATACACTTCAATATGTATTCTCACACAACATATAATTTTTAAAGTACATGTATTCACTAAAGAAAGTCTAAACCAAAAATGAATAATATAAATTTGGAAGATTACCTGAATTTTGCAAGTGATATTTAGAATGTGTAAAAGAAAAAAGAAAGAAAAAAGTATATAATGATAAATTGCTGAAAACAAAATATTGAAAGGCATGTACCGATAACTGTGCTATAAATTTGTTGAACCCTTTCAAAGATAGGTAACCCAGTCATCATTTGTATCTTCTTTCATTTTCTCCCACTTTAGAAATCCTGATCGATTGCCAGAACTGTTGCCATGACTACTCGGACGCAAGCCTTTGCTTTCTCCGTGGAGAATAGAGCGTCTTCACTCACAGGTGACGAAGCTGAACTCTACGACCTCTGCACACTGAGTGGTGTGAATCTCGACCCCAAAGTCTTCAAGTAAGTGTTAAATGTTACCAACTGAGGGTCTGCGAACGAGTGTAATGTGACTTTCTAAGCTAAATACAGCTAGATATAATATACTACTGGCAGTAGTGTCATTTAGTATTTGATATGTAAGATTACGTTTAACTTTTCAAAAGTCTCAGTGAATCTTTGGTTGAAATTTATATAAAAAAATAATTTATGTTGAAACACATGAAATATTCTAAAAATACTTTACTCAGAAAATATACTCAGAAAATGTCCTCCGAAATGTACCCGTATCTGGCTTTTGGCATTTTTCAGAATTTTGCTGGACTTGTTGAAGATCAATGTGGCTCCGACCGCTCTCAGTCACATGCTCAAGTCGATGGTCGCACGTCGGTCTGGCGCGTCCGACGTCAGCCGCTCGTCTGGGCTCGATATTCCCGTGGTCACAACGTCGAGAGGACAGAGCAAATGAGTCTCTGATTGGAAAGATATTTTGTGACTGTTTCTTCGGAATGGATATGTAGTGTATTTGTGTCCAGGTGCTTTGTTCGACAAAATCGAATATATGTGTTGTCGGTTGAAATATATATAGTTTTCAGCAAATGTGTCTTTGTATGCATTACCATGTACATTTGCCTGCATGTACATTTTTGTCAGCGAACTTTTCAGACAATTTTATTTTTTTGATTTTGTTTATCGTAGTTGTGTTATGTAATCGTCTATCCTGCAATCTGGTTCTTGTAAGTTTGAGTTGACTTGATTATAAGATTATGAGTTTGATGGCCTAGAAATTGTTTATTGTTGCATGGCAAGGTTAATAGTTACCGTATTGGTCCTAATAGACACATTTTGCACAAAATCGTTCAAAATATGTAACATGTATATACAGTGAATGTACTATATGTACCAGTGAAATTGTATTTTTTTATTGTGTACCTCATGCCTGAAGAATCTTCTAGCGTAGATTTATTACATAAAATCATGTTATCCTGCAAATGTGTTTACCTGTATTAAACTCAAGTTCAACACAAAACCTCATAGGATTTTTGGCGATAACTTCGTTTAGGATGGTCGGATCAATTTGAAATTGTATTTGTTTTCATTTGGCATAAAACCATATTTTTTCACCAAATTTCAGACTTCTATCTTGAAAATTGAAAAAGTTGGCAATCTACTCCAATGTTAAATTCCACATCAAACGTGGAATTTGCAAGTTTGAACAGAATTTGCCATGTTGTTAGATGTTCACACTGCACAGTACTTTGTAAGAATGATATTCTATCAGAATAGACCTGTATGATTCTTCTTACTAAAAAACTTTCCTCATATTACATTTCTTAGCAGAATAAAGATCATGATATCCCCAAATTTGCTTGAATTCCTGTGATCCGATTAGTGCCCAACATTTAACATTGGGGTAGATTGCCAACTTTTTCAGTTTTCAAGATATAAGTCTGAAATTTGGTGAAAAAATATGGTTTTGTGCCAAATGGAAGCACATAAAATTTCAAATTGATCCGACCATCCTAAACGAAGTTATCGCCAAAAATCATATGAGGTGTTATGTTGAACTTGAGTATAGAGTTGAATAGATTATGACAATAAGATTCATTGCATAGAAGTTCGCTAGAAAAAAAATATCAAGCTGACGAATTTTGTATTAATATAAAATCACTCAAACATATGGGAAGAAAATCGGTTATCTCTATTGTGTGCTACATCATGCTATCACAAAATCAAAGAACTTGTGAAATTAAAATTGCAGCTTGACTGTAACTTTTTTACTATAGGATATGAAATATTGATCTATATGAACTGTAATGGAGAAAAATAAATGATTCACCAGTATAGTCGTTGTGTATTTGTAGGGCAAAGCACAAAACAATCCAACTGTTTAAGTTTCCTACGCCCTCCAATTGATTTGACAATATTAATTCTGGCAAGGATATTCCAATCTCCAAAGGGGGAACCTATAACAAAATTTTGATTAACAAAATTACAGGTTCAGCTGTGGAGCAGGGTCATAACAATATTTTTTAAAAATTTTATTCCAAATGATAAAAAGCATTTTATTCCAAAACTGGGACATTTTAATTAAGAAATTTCAATGAAATTCTTGTTCAATGAAATTTTTCTGTAATGGATGGTTATTTTTTGACAGTCTGCTAAGCTGACATTGACTTATTTATCATGCATACAAATTATTCCAATATTTAAAGATTCTACTGAAATTGCAAATAATTTGTAGAAATAAATACTCCTAAGAAAATAGGAAGTCCTTGCTCTTGCAAGCGTGCGAAATTGCTGCTTGATCCATGTTTAGAGCGTTATGATTTGTGCGAACTGTGACAATCATAACGGATTCCCTATGCCGCCAAATTTTGTCACGTTGCTTGTCAAACATTTTAGGAAAAACAGTTTTTTCACTAGAATAGTCGGATCAGGTACTGACAGGCCAAACCTTGGTTTCCTGTGGGAAATATAGTATATATGGAATATACTAATTGAGATTTCAAGTGGTTTTGTTAGTCATCGCGATGTTTAAATAGGCTATTAGCCTTATATTCTCCTATTATCGCTCGGGCAACACCCTGACCCTGCCTTTTTCTGGATCGTTCATCTGCACTGTACATGGGCATGGCTTCTCAAAGCTTCACATTCCATCTGTTACGCGTGTTCGGGGTATTAAAGTTTGTATCTCTCATTAGATCAGTGTAGATGTGCACAATTTTGACGTCTGTTTATATGATTATTCTGCTTCTGCTTCTGCCATGTACTGGCCTCCTTCATCAGGTTGAAGATTATTCATTGGGGTGTGATCACTATCTTCGAGCATTTGAGATATCAATGATGAGTGCCACCCAGAACAGGTTACGAAACAAATGTGCAATCGATTTTACAGAACTACACCCAACGGCGTTACACTTTTCACTCGGTCTTTGAAGACGGAGTCTGTTCCTAGGTGGCAGCACTGAAACTATGGCAGAAACAGCAACAGCACAAGCTTACCCTATAATTCGCTGTTTGGTTCTCACTCGCTTTTTTTAGTCAACTTGGAGCTGATTCTGTTCACAGAACACTAGTTCTTAGAATCTTGTTCTGGTGTGCGGAAATCAAGTGCCCACTGGAAAGAATCGTATTGAATTGAGACAACTTGAGATGACCTTTGACAGGAGTGTTGTAAGCTAACATTCTGCTACTGACCCACCCCTCAGCCCCCATACTGAGCCGATTCATATATGAATAGATGGTATTTCTATAAGTTTGATTGTTTTTATTTCAAAATGTTTCAAAATAATTATGTGTGAAAATGAACTCATTTTACAAAGTTAATGGCAGGTTAATTATTCAGTTAAACAGTCAATTAGGCTAAATTTCAATCAGTGGCAATATATATGTGCAAATTTAGCGTGTAGGTACATTTTCGGTTATATACCCGGTATAACATTAAAATACAATCAGTTGTCAACTTGTCAGTTACCTATACATTTATCGATTACCAAATTTATGGTTACGCAGTACGGCAGCAGGGGTGTGGTATGGTTGCGCAGCATAACCATGAGTAGTCAAAAGGGTAATTAAATAGCACAAAATAATGTGATATGATCTAGACCTCTGTGATAATTATTTCCAGTAGGACCTTGTAATCTAGATCTGTACTTAAGAAATTCAGTGAAATTGAAGGAGCTGATAACAATGGTTGGGTTTGTTAATGACTAACTTCGCTGGTACAAGTTTGAGGATCTAGAATGGATAGATCATCCAAAATATCGTCTCATGGCCCTGCAGTAAAATTCGGGCGTATCATAAAATTTTCACGATGAAGATATGAACAAACTGCTCACATTTATTTGTGAAAACATCTAGCAACACTAATACATATAATAAAAGGCCTTTGCATGATAATTTTTCTTGGTTATTTTCAAGTAGCATGTGTATGGTTCTTGGTTTTGGAAGTTCCATTCATCCGTATCAGTGTATATACAAGATATAAGTAAAGTGTGATTGATTGTGATAGATCTTAATTTTTAAGCACGTTTTTACGACCACATCATAACAAAATTTGTTGGAAAATTTACACAAAATTGGACACTTACGGCAAACAATTTCCAATATTCGGTTACGATATTGGTGCTTTCATTGAAAGTTTATGTGGGTACCTTGTATATTTTAGATAACTAAATTCCAGTAAATTTCAACGAAGAGCCAGTAACCGGTTGTGACCTTTTAACATGTTTAGATTATATTACCGTGGTAGGTGCAGTAGGTCATGTATTTATTACATTTTGCACCAGTATCCTAAACAAACCATAAAATGATGCATTATCCATAAATCATGACAATATGGACTCTTAAGCTATCACTTCCGTCAATATTCTCTATAAACAAACTATTGATTATCATAAATAACTCGAACCTGTAACAAAATGTGTGTTAAATATTGATTGAAATTGTTATAAATTACGAAATATCTGTGGGGTCGTTGGCCCATAGGATATAATCGCGTTGAAACTCATTAATAAATTTCGCAGTTCAGCAGATTTAATGAATCTGTATAGATTTACGATATGGTATTTGTTCATGGGAGACCAATATTACGCTCAATATTATCAATATTTGATAGCGTCTAAATTTTTTCCAAAAAAAAAAAAAAAAATCATCATAATCATGAGCAACATGTAGTTTATACGTGTGATCATGTGTATTTCAAAGTAAATTGTAACTTTTTCACCATTTCTTGACCAAAACAATTTTTAAATCTGACACTCCTGATCATATTCGACCTGAATTTTAACGTAAAAATATTACCATTTCGCCTCTATTACTCAGTGAAAAGTTAATACAAATGAGCTGTTAACTAGAAACAATACACTTTGTGTCAGAATGCAGTGAACATACACCTTTCCTTAACATCGAATACGAATACGGCATTTTTCCAAAATCATTTACTATCATGATGGGGTATAATAGATGGTAACTGATTACTGTACATACCAATTGAATGAAATGAAATTATTTCAGTGTTGTCTAATCTCTTGTGCGATAAATTATACAATGTGCCTGAGTGTAGATGCAATGTCATTCAATTTTTTAGGTTACCGGACCTATGGTCCGATAACCTATTGGCATGGCGTTGCGTCCGTCGTCGTCCGTCGTCGTAGTCCACATTTTTATCTTTTTTGTTTACAGGCGAATTTTTCTGAAATTTTGCACAAAAATACTTGAAAATAAGAGGTATTTTTTAGTTTTTTGATTTTCGCATTTTTTTCAAAATGGCGGCCGTTTTCGACGAAAAATGCCTGATTTTGGACTTTGGCGGCCATTTTCGCAAAATCTGTTCAGTAACTTTTTAGGTTACCGTACCTATGGTCCGATAACCTATTGGCATGGCGTTGCGTCCGTCGTCCGTCGTCGTCCGTCGTCGTCGTCGTCGTCGTCGTCGTCGTCGTCGTCGTCGTCGTCGTCGTCCACATTTTTATCTTTTTTGTTTACGGGCGAATTTTTCTGAAAGGTATTTTTTAGTTTTTTGATTTTCGCTTTTTCTTCAAAATGGCGGCCGTTTTCGACGAAAAAGGCCTGATTTTGGACTTTGGCGGCCATTTTCTCAATATCTGTTCAGTAACTTTTTTTCTCTTTGATACATAAGACTCCTCATATGTACTTCTATGATGTCTATAAATTTCGTTGCGCTTGAATCGCTCGAAGTGGGCCATTTTGGCCCAAACTCGGCCCAAATGGGACTTTCCCATGTTAAATTCTCCTATGCTTTATAATGGGACACATTAAAGCCTAATATCTCACTTAATATTGAGATTAGAGACTAGGAATCAATTGTGGACATATAGGAAATGATATATGCTGAATATTGTCGTGACCTTGAATTTGACCTCTGACCTTGGTTTCAAGGTCAGAGCGGCCGTTTTCGTCGAAAAATGGCCAATTTTGGACTTCGACAGTCGTTTTCTCAAAATCTGTTCAGTAACTTTTTTTCTTATTGATGCATGACACTCCTCCTATGTACCCCTGTGACATGTATAAATTTCGTTGCCCTTGAATCGCTCGAAGTGGGCCATTTTGGGCCCAAACTCAGCCCAAATGGGACTTTCCCATGTTAAATTCTCCTATTCTTTATAATGGCTAATATCACGCTTATTATCGACTTTACAGCTTAGGAATCAATTGTGAAAATATAGGAAATGATATATGCTGAATATTCTCGTGACCTTGAATTTGACCTTTGACCTCATTTTCAAGGTCACATGACAAAATGGCTAATATCTCGCTTATTATCGACTTTACAGTTTAGGAATCAATTGTGAACATATAGGAAATGATATATGCTGAATATTTTCATGACCTTGAATTTGACCCTGACCTCACTTCCAAGGTCACAGGACAAAATTGGTAATATCTCACTTATTATCGACTTTACAGCTTAGGAATCAATTGTGAACATATAGGAAATGATATATGCTGAATATTCTCATGACCTTGAATTTGACCTTTGACCTCATTTTCAAGGTCACAGGACAAATTGGCCAATATCTTGCTTATTAGCGACTTTACAGCTTAGGAATCAATTGTGAACATATAGGAAATGATATATGCTGAAAATGCTCTTGACCTTGAATTTGACCTTTGACCTATTTTCAAGGTCACAGGACAAAATGGCCAATATCTTGCTTATTAGCGACTTCACAGCTTAGGAATTAATTGTGAACATATAGGAAATGATTTATGCTGAAAATTCTTATGACCTTGAATTTGACCTTTGACCTCATTTTCAAGGTCAACAGGACAAAATGGCTAATATCTTGCTTATTATCGACTTTACAGCTTTGGAATCAATTGTGAACATATAGGAAATGATATATTCTGAATATTTTAATGATATTGAATTTGACCTTTGACCTAAATTTCAAGGTCAATCATTTTATTTTCAAAGTCAGATTACAAAATGGCTTATATCTCGCTTATTATCAAATTTACACCTTAGGGGTCCATAGTGAACATATAGGAAATGATGTATGCTGAATAGTTTGGTGATCTAGAATTTAACCTTTGATCCCATTTTCACGGTTAGAGATATGGCGATTTCAGTGGTCACCTTGAATTTGACTTTCAACTTTCTCGGCTTAACTCTGTATATTTCTCCGGTAACCTTACTAGCCCATTGGGCTAATTTTTTCTTTTTGATAAATAACACTCCTCATATGTACTCCTATGATGTCTATAAATTTCGTTGCGCTTGAATCGCTCGAAGTGGGCCATTTTGGCCCAAACTCGGCTCAAATGGGACTTTCCCATGTTAAATTCTCCTATGCTTTATAATGGGACACATTATGCCTAATATCTCACTTGATATTGAGATTAGAGACTAGGAGTCAATTGTGGACCTATAGGAAATGATATATGCTGAATATTCTCGTGACCTTGAATTTGACCTCTGACCTCACTTTCAAGGTCAGAGCACAAAATGGCTTATATCTCGCTTATTATCGACTCTACAGCTTAGGAATCAATTGTGGACATATAGGAAATGATATATTCTGAATATTCTCGTGACCTTGAATTTGACCTCTGACCTCAGTTTCAAGGTCAGAGCACAAAATGGCTTATATCTCGCTTATTATCGACTCTACAGCTTAGGAATCAATTGTGGACATATAGGAAATGATATATGCTGAATATTCTGATGACCTTGAATTTGACCTTCGAACTCATTTTCAAGGTCACAGGACAAAATGGCTAATATCTCGCTTGTTATCGACTTTACAGCTTAGCAATCAATTATGAACATATAGGAAATGATATATGCAGATTATTGTCATGACCTTGAATTTGACCTTTGACCTCATTTTCAAGGTCACAGGACAAAATGGCTAATATCTCACTTATTATCGATTTTACAGCTTAGGAATCAATTGTGGACATATAGGAAAAGATATATGCTGAATATTCTCGTGACCTTGAATTTGACCTCTGACCTCATTTCCAAGGTCCAAGGACAAACTGGCTCATATCTTGCTCCTCTATTGACTGTATGGCTTGGGAATCAATTGTGGACATGATATACATGATATAGAAAATGATGTACACTGAATATTTTGATGACCTTGAATTTGACCTTTGCCCCTTCATTTTCAAGGCTACAGCATAAAATTGCTAATATCTCTCTGATTATTGAACTTACAGCTTAGCAATCAACTGTGGACATGATATATGCTTAATGTTATATATGCTGAATATTCTCTTGACCTTGAATTCAACCAGTGACCTGGCTAATACCTAAAATATTAAACATTGTCCGGTAACCTATCTTTGGCCCTTGGCCTAATTTTTCCCCAGCACCTTCTTACACCATTCTTCAATTCTGAATTACTTTAAGGTAGTCTGCTCCAAACAGTGAGGGGAGGGGGGTCATAGAGTTTTTTAAAATCAATAACTGTATCAACATAATCTAGAGCGTCAAAATGACATATTTTATGGAGTAACTGATCAGCATCCTAAAACTGAAAAGAAAATAGGGGGTCATGGTATCCGTTCGCATGGAAAACACGATGCAATAACATGGTGAATATGGACAAAAAATGTGCAAAAATGCCATAATTTATGTCATGGTAAATGTTTGTGACTTCGAATATGTCGAAGAAACCAACACGGTGATCCCCTATTTTCTTTTCAGTATTAGGATGCTGATCAGTTACTCTATAAACATGATAAAATGGGTCATTTTGAAGAGATAATATTCAAGAAATAACTTTCAAATTTTGACTCTTCGTTACCTCACTGTTTGTAGCGGACTACGTTAACATGTTCAATTCTGTAAAAAAGTGGAATGACAAACATAACTAGAGACTGTTAGTTTGCATGGAGTCGAAATTCTTTTCTGATATTTATACGTAAGATTGGACTTCATGTAATATGTATCTATTCGGAGTTCATTGCACTATTCACAATAGGCTTGCCATTTACTTGTCATATATACAAAAAAATATTTTTTTTATTTCAGATTTCAGATTCTTCACAGGCACGGAAAATTGGGTACGAATTCAAGCGAAAGAACACAGCAGTAGGACAGATCCATCTCAGAGGTAGGTAACTTTAACCTATTCTCTGATCACACCCCCCCCCCCCCCCTGCCCTTCTACCCCATCCGCAATTCTCTCCCAGCTTGGTCACTCAATGAGTTTATTTTTCATATCACTGATCAAAAAAAGGATCTCATGACCGTAGTAGCAACAGTCATCGAACATCTTGAACTTTTTGTTAAGAAGAAGTCATTAATTTGCAACTTGAGCTTGACCAGTGGTGACCAACATTGACTATTTTTGGGCTGAAATTTAGTTACTTGTAACTGATGTGAAAAAAAACAAACAAACTCTCCGATATTCAATTAAAAAATGAAATTCGAAATGCATTGTTTAGGTCACAGTTCATCTCAAATAACATAGACCCAAAACAGTAAAAAATCATTAATTGCCTTTTGGTAAGGCATTTTATCACGCATGTTGCACATTAAAATTTTAACAGCTGTGATTTTAAATCACTTTTCCAATATTTGAGTGATATTTTATACAGCGAATGATGATATACTGCATATATCCCACGTCTGCCAATATTTGTAGCATATGAGGAACTTTTATTGTTTATGCAGGCGACAGAGTTCAAAAAAAAAAATTAAAAATTATATTGGCGTAGTTTCAGTCTTCAAAACCTTGTGGGTGGTAAAAACAATCGCAAGAAAAAGTATGCAAAAAATCCATGATTTTCAACTGATTTCACTATGGAAATTGAGAACGGGAAGGGTGTCGCCTGAAAAATTGACGCCATTGACAAGATGTCGCTGGGCGTACGATCAAATTACGGCTGACAGCAGATCAAAATGACATTTGTTCAATGTAGCATCTTGATTGGGAGTTATTGGTCCCACTCGAACTGTCATTAGTAATGACTCGCTACTTTGGAGTATGGTGATTATTTGCTTTTCTTCTGATTGGGGGTGGGGGGGGGGACTTGGGGAGGGGGGGGATGGTTCTGAGATGGTCAGTTTGATGTTACTGACCGTGTTGACCAGCTGTTCCCGGGCAGCATGTACAAGAAGAAAAATACATGTGTTTTTATGTGTCAAAGTATCAAGTCACAGGTTAAACACAGGTTACTGGTTTCTTGAGGCAGTCTATAATTTGTGTAAATATAATGCGGTATATTTGGTATGTCGTTTCCATGACAAATTCAGGTGTTTGTGTGAATTCGCTCAGACTTGTTGATCATCGATCATTAGGAAATAATGTTATAAAATTTCCTGGTTTTTTCACTAGATAAGGTAATTCTCTGATTGCATAATGTAGTTTTTCATGACACAGAAAGATAAAATTTATAGGCAAGTCGCATTTATTGTCAACAACATTTTCACTTTTTCCAGATCATGGATAATAACGGTGCATTGGACATGATTGAGTTGTGCAACACACCGCTATCTTTGTAAATTCAATCTGAAACTGATGTCGCATGATGAAATATTTTTATATGTAGGCATAACAATAAAATTAATGTCCGTAAACTAGTTCTACATCCCATTGGCAGATCTGTGACCAACTTTCCCGAAAACTAAGTCAAAACGTCAGACCTGTCCAGTGTTGTTTATCAGTGGATTTTTTTGCAGAAACTAAATCAATAATTTTATTTTTCGGGGTTAAATACGCTGTTAATACCCCCCAGCCCCTCAGCATACCTGAACAAAACAGTAAAAAACTGATTTTGTAATAAGTGAGTTGCACGTATTGCCCTTGGGCATTCGACGTTATGTCATCAATATTAAATGCTACAAATGTATCGCCATTTGCGACACTTGACTGAGAAATACGACAAAAATCATTCACTTTATTCTAAACCGTGTGTAAACTATTGATACACAAGTCATGAAATACTAGTAGGTTATATCACTTGACCGAGAAACATGATTTATTGATAAATATTGACACTGTGATGGTGGTTAGAGAGAAAACACCTGTAGTTTTGTTTTTTGGTCGTACAAACATCGAAGTAATGCGATTCTGACGGTATTGCGATATTGTTTTTTCATACCCTTGCAAAGACAAAATACTGGCGTTGTCTCATATTACTAGTATACGGTATTTGAGACATGGAAGGTTCAGGAGCTGTTTTGTTTAGCATTGTTGAAGACCACCTGTCATGAGAGACCACCCTGGTTTGAAAGACCGTTCTCATTAGGTCCCAAATTACCTTTTGTCATGTAAATGAACCTGCTATGAGAGACAACCTGGTATTCAAGACCACCTTTTTAGGGTCCCTTGGGTGGTCTTAAAACACAGGATCCACTGTGCATGATATTGACTATAAATAACATGATTATTATGAACCTACGAAACCATTTCATTTGCTTAACTAAATGTGGTCTTTACTCCATATATTATATTGTAATGTATACTGTATACTCATGAGAACAAATCAATTCCAACTTTGTGTGCACAAAAATGATTTATCAGTGCAGCTTTTTCAAAAACAGGCGAACAGGTGTAAGGGAGCATTTTTAGTATCAATCATGTCAACTGATTGATACTTAAACCCCTCAAATTTTCTGCTAGCATGTCTTCATCTATTTCCCTGTTAGCTAACTGCTTATGTGTCAACCGTGACAAGATATGAGAGAACTGTAAAAACAACAGAACAGGTCATCGATCCCGTTTCATTTCAATTCTCAGAAGATACCGGTAGTTGTTAATGTGTCACCGTCTTTCTAGAAGGCAGCAGTGGGAAAAACAACGTGTCATAGTGTATGACTAAGGGTTTACGTAAACAAAGGTGGTATCGAATCTCCCTTCGCAATGGTCATGGTGATGTTTTATGCGAGTTCATGTTCAGATGACAATGTTTCACACACACAAGTGCAGTCCGTTTGTTGTTGTCAATATGGCATCACGTCATTCGTCATTCCCCCTTTTGAAAATTAGCCACCTGTTCGTCTGTTTACATTTGATTTGTTGACTTCCTTCCATAACCATGGAAACCTCCCGAACTGTGCCCCGTACCCTCCTACATACCTCTCTACCTCCTAGTATCCCCAAGCCACTTAATTCTCCCAATAACTGGCCCCACCCCCCCTAACCAGTCCCTCCCACTGCCCCCCCACCCACCCCCCAGCTCCCCTCTCTCACTTTCCCCTATTTGCTGCAAACGAAATTGATCCTTGGTCCAGATATTCCGAGAACCTATATGGCTTGACATTTTATGTTATTAACCATCAAACTAATGCACTTTCACTTGCTTCTATAAACATGATAAGCAGTATACACGTATATACATCCTACATTGCTAAGACCTGATAGAATGGATTAGCCAAAAAAAAAAACCTTATTAATGAACATTGAAAATGCTTGTTTTTTTCTTGGAATACATACAAGGGGAGTGAATATCATGTGACATTAATAAATGCCAGCTTAATCCATACACAAATATTTTACATAAGTCATCGCGAAAAAGGAACGAAAGCAATTAAGCGCATAGAGAAACATGTCAATCTGCTGAACTGGGGAAACGATACAGTTGTCACAGGGAATCAATGCCTTCCAACTAATTACTGGGAACCGTAGCCGTCAAAGAGATCGACTGGTCATGTGACCTTATCCCACTGTCGTAAACATTCGCAGTGCGATGGAAAGTACGCGAGGTGCGTTCGAAGCATTCAGAAGGTGCGTGATTATTGACGACGGGAAAACGTGTGATGCGATTAGACGGTGAATAGTTGAGATAATTGCAGGCAGCACTTTGCTGATATTGTTTGTACTTGGACTGAACAAAGATTGGCATTTTTGAAGGAACTACATGTTCTTGTAGCACCTCTGAGTTTGATTTATGATGCCGTTTCATGTCTGATTGTAAAGTATGGATTTGTTTTTCTGAAGTGATTTTGGCACATCGGAACTTAATCATCATAATGGTCATCAATACTGTAAACCCAGAAATATTAGCGTCCATTAAGTTTAGCGATTTTACCAAAGTGGACGTATTAGCGGCCATCTAATTTAGCAGGTGGATGACAGAAACAGAAAAGCAATCCCGTATTTTATGACTTAGCGTCCATATAAATATTAGCGAATTTTTTTCAAAACGCTAAAAACGCTAAATAAATGGACGCTAATACTTTCTGGATTTACAGTATTAAACATGAAAAAGATAATAAATGGGGTACAATATTATCAGATAAACATTTATTCTTTTGCAACAGTGACCTCAACACAATACTCATGATGTATGTATGTTACAGTTTGATAAAATGCATCAGTGCAGTAACCAGAAACAGTTTATGAAATTATGATATGGTTCAACCGTTCATTAGACATGTTAGAGGTAACTCCGCACAAACATATAAAACTACCAGTGACAATTTGTTGTTATTTGATATCAATGTCGGCCGGGAATAATGTGTCACCAAATACGTCATCAATTTTCCCTCTAACACAAACTTCCCCCCCCCCCCCCCTGCCCCCCTTTTTCCCCTCATAAATTGCATCCAATGACCATTACAGATGCACCCCGTGCAAGGGCAAACACCAAGGTCATCCAGTGCAATAAACATAATGATGCCAGTTGCAGGCTTCTGAATCCACACATTTCAAGTTAATAATTCATTGTCAAAGCCACAATCGACTCCGCTAACGTGAAAACAACCATGTAGCATATAGGTTATTCTTCCATTCGTTCATTGAACAACTAAGCAGGGAAATGCCCTTGGGTTATTGGGTTCACGCGAAAGAAGACAAAAACATGAACAGATAAAAAATGACTTTAATATTTTGTCAATGGGATTAATTCTAGGGACATAATGTATAGTTGGAATGATTTCTGTGTTTTATTCACACCATTTTCTGACAGTTTTCATTTTCGGACAAATTTCCATTCATGGAGATCTTGTTCGATTAAATTACCAAGCTTGACCGCTTTCGGTTTAATTGTTTCTTTTTATGTGACTTGTTTCCAGGTAGGTCATTCAGTGCACAGGATATATACAATTTAATACAGCACTGAATAAGAATATTCTCTTTGAATTTACGTCACTCATTGAACGTTTAAACTTTGCGTCCAATCTGTGCGTGCAGTTTTCAAGTTTCTTAACGAACGATGATAACTTTATATTTAATGGACAACTAACCATTAACCAGTGAAGATCATTGTACAAAAAAGGAATGCACTTCACACTGATGGAGTTAAACCGATTGACCTTCCATACCTGGAAGAACAGGATAACCCAACTTGACATCTTAGAGTACACCAAAGGGTCAGAACTGAAGATGGACGATGTTATTGATAATTTATGTATTTTTCCATGCAAGCTGACTTTGTTATTTGTTATTACACAGGGTTGGTTGGAAGAAGGTATAGGTTCATTCATTCATCAGGCAGTTAATGCTGTTGCCTGTTCAGTACATATATATATAAGTCATGCCATATATTAATAGGAACACGATATATTATTAGTATTGATAATTTGCCTGTGCAATGTATTGTGATGTTAATGGCATAGTACAATGCGAGTAATTTATGAATATGCATGAGATCAATAATATAAACAAGTCTTCATTGATAAAGTCTTGTACTACATTGTAAATACATGTAAATTCAAGATACTTCATGAATATGATAATTTTCTGGTATTCAATTATCGCTGACCCTATTTTCAAAATTCCAAGTAGATCTACATACAATATATTACAGTACTGATCTGCATGCCACAACCGTATAATCATAAAAAAATCCAGTAAAAATGATTGCATTCATTACTTCAAAGAAAAAAATGAAAAAAAAAATCTTTGATGACACTGTGTGTTTACTATCAGTCTGCTTCATTCAAAGAACGAGACATCATAATATCTCATCTTCAATGTTATTTCGCTGGAATTTATGCCAACATTGTATAGAAATAGGCTTTTAACAGCATCTCAAGAGGAGTAATTTGTCGTCATAACGACAGGATTTGTCGTCGAGAGAG
The DNA here is from genome assembly GCA_949152475.1 of Terebella lapidaria. Taxonomy (NCBI): domain Eukaryota; kingdom Metazoa; phylum Annelida; class Polychaeta; order Terebellida; family Terebellidae; genus Terebella; species Terebella lapidaria. The sequence goes on along the minus strand of OX424564.1, from coordinate 31,494,929 downwards.
TGCCCTCTCAATTATTATCGAAAGTAAGGTTGACGCCTCGTTATTCCCAGAATACATCTTTCATGGAGCGAATGGCTCAAATAATTACGTTGTTTCATAGTTAAGGCCAAAGCCAATATGATGAATATGGACACTCTACTTTTCCCCACAGCGATTGCCAATGTTTACAGCTTTTTACAGCTCCCTAAAGGCGTAAAATATTGCGCCCTGAACACTTGAGTTCCTCTGGGTGGGTCGACCGTTGCCGGGCTTTCACAAACACGTTGCCATGGTGACCGACTGTATTAGCTATGACAGTTGTAGCGATTGCATGATTTACATGACTGTGGCAGGCATCTTGTCAAATGAAGATGGAATGGGCCGTATTGGCATCGCCATGGCGACGAGAAGGGAGGCTTCATTTACTCAAGCTGATTGCTTTTGTCAAACGTGTCGGTGACGTGACGAAGGGAAGAATTGTTCGTAATCATGAAAGAATATCTTTCTGTAGGACCACTCTAATGAAGATACATGAAAACTGTTTCTGGACTCTCTCGTTTCCGTGCTTCCAGTTTCAGACATGAAAGGAAAGACAATTTATCGTGAATGTTCGTTGTTTTGAAGAGTGTTTTGATGACAATTATGATCAAATCAATCATTACTCTGTTTTATCTGAGTCAGACTATTTTGAAACAGTATGCTTGCTATATGCACTATTACTTTTAAGTTTGATCTGTTATGAATATATTTTTTTTTGCACTTACGCAAAAATAATTTCTAAAAAAAAATTGGACCATATTCTTGATAATATTGGTCGCATAAACATCATTCGGGTTTTGTGAATTGCCCTCAGTTTTAGCCATTCTCTTCCTCAATTGAACGACACATAATTTACCAGTATCCACATTACATAGATTATATTGCTACCACTGTATCATCAATATTTGCAAATTAGCAAGAGGCAATCGCTAAATTATGTAAAACCAATTAACCTGATGTTACATATATCAACCTACATAATGTCAAATAAGAATTGACCTTCAATACACAACTCATAACGTAAATTATGACCCCCTCCCCCCCCTAACTCCCTTCCCCATTCCAATTTTTTTGCCAAAGATAACTCATGAATATTCATGAATCCAATTGGAATCTGATAATTGCATTGTCAGCTTGATTACACAATAAGGAGGGAGCTCTGCGTTTGCTAATTATTGGCCAATATAGAATTTCCACATCGAATGAATACTCGACGGAAATAGCGATAATTATTAGTGACGGTTAAGATCGTCTGGCTAAAATCCTCATCTATAAATATATACATTCGCATGTCAAAAATGGAAATGTTTGCAAAGCCATCATAGGTAGATGTACGCATTTTGCAATTGTAAATTTTGCAGTATATTGTAAATAGTAATGATTTATTCATGCTATTTATAAGTTAGGGAAATCTTGAATCATCTTGTTCACTCATCCAAAAATTCATTCATAACACAGTATATGATATATTCGGTGCACACTCAATGTTCAGCGAAGCCACTATGCTATATATAACGTATAAAATTGGGTTAACTTTACAAAATTTAGTTTGCTATTTTGATCAGGTGAATTGGTATCTCGGTCACATTTCATTGTCATCCCACACATGATAATGATAGAATGCATGTCACCATAGCAACTAGATCCTATCTGGTGACTAGAAACATACCGTATTCGTGATGTAATATTTGTGATGTCAGACGTGACATATTCTTAATGCTAGAAATGTCTGGTGCAAGAATTTCATCAATATTCAACCTGATTATTACCCTTATTTATTGAATTATTCGAAAACCATCTACCACTTGCCTCCAGTAGTAATGGTACTTGACATAATAGTGAAATTTGTAAATATAGCTATTTTGCCAGTTGTTTCTAGGGCAATGTACAACTTCACATGTATTTGGGGCATTTCCTCCATCATATCAATTTTCGTCAAAAGGTCCTGTATTTCTGAATGAAGGTACACATTAAAATACTTGTTTTTTTATCAGGTTCATTTTGGCATATTTGTATTTACAATATCATAAAGCCCGCTGCCAATAATCATGCTAATATCGTTAAACCAAATATCGTAAAGAGAAATATATGCATGCATGTTTACACCCATAAAAGGATATAGCCATGTCATTAACAAAGTCTTATAGTATTTCAAAGCCACCTTGCTCTTTTTGTAAAACAATCCAGGAATGTACAATTACCATCATTATGCAGTGACATAGGTATGGGATAACTTCTTGATGTTGCCCATCAAAAGGCAGATGTGAACAGGTAATTGCCAGTACCTGAACCTGTCCTCAAATGTCTTTGAAGAAGGGGGCGTCATTTTCTTCTTATTGCCTCCTTTTGATTATGTGCTATCGGTGAAGGTAAAGGTGCATGCAAAGTAAGTGATAAGGGTAGATTTGGAATATCGATAGCATCTACTTGTACATGTTGTATCGAGTAACGAACAGATGTTAAATTTGAGCTATGACTTGCGTTTATATTTGACAAAAGTTTTGTTGCTGCACCAGTGCTATTTGCTCCTTTGGGGGGATATTTTGCGGGCAATAATTGGATGATATTTCCCGACCTTTAACCTCAGCACATGTCCGGTTCACATACTAATTACAGACCTGTAGATCATTAAAGTGGCATGATTGGCAAAAGTTATGTTTAGTGGGGGGGGGGGGGGGCATGGTAGGTTGGAGTAGTTTCCAAATTGTTTTCAAACGCAGATACGTTTGCATGTGCATTAGTGTGCACATACCCTATAGATGGCAATTGTTATAGGGCATTTTGTGGAGAGGGGGATGGTACATTTGCTTGGTTATGATATGGAAGTATGTATCATGGAGGTTGGTAGGGGTCGGGAGGGGGAGGAGAGGTACTCTAATACAATTTATTTATAATGTGTGAATGGACAGCTTGTAGCTTGTTGCACTGTATGATGCATACTTGATACTAGACTAGTGCAATAGGGTAGCACTATTCATATTGCACATTTGAGTCACGTTCAACTTATAACATTCCCTGGATTGTGAAGCACGTGGGAATGATGATAAATGGCAGATAATGAATAGTAATTGACTCGATGATAACAATTTTCGACCCGAGTTGAAAAATTTTATGAATGTATTTTTAGCTTGGTTAAGTACATGTATTTCAAAGGGAAATACATGTGCATTGCATGCTTTTGAAATATATGCAATGCAATTGCTTACTAGTAAACTGTACTAATTTATAAAACTGCCTCTTGCAGTCACAATAACTCATCATGCTTAAGCTGCGGTAAACCAATACCATTTCTAAAAGGTGTCCTTTGAAGTCCTGTATTTGATTATATCTTCAAAGCTATCAAATAAATCCCATGGTCGAATTTCTAGACTAATCTACTCGGAAGCAGTGCATGTTGGCAGAAAACTGATTCTAAACTGGACACCGTTTCCAGTTCAGTTTTCAATGTGTTCATATTCATGATATTTGTGATATGCACTAAATTTGCACTAAGTGCATGGACTAAATGCCCATAAATCCTTAATTTTCTTCATCTGTGTTTTCTAATTGTAAATTTTTCTTCACATGGACACGTTAACCTTGTGATGAAAACTCTTGAAAATAGTCAATAATATTGTCTTTGACATGCATCAATTATTTGCTGAAATTCTCTTAAAGTCATCGTTTACACCGATATTGTCACCGTCCCCAATTCCTACCAATACCAGGTCAGAAATATAATATGAAAAAGTAATGTTCGCACTTCGTTGGCGCACTGTCACTCAAGGTCGCACTAAATTGATCGATGTACATTTATCGCTACAGAACAACAGTGAGTCATTGTTAATAATGACAGAGCGGTACATAATCTGTCAAATGTTTATGGTGATACATCCACAAATATTTTTCCTGTACATTGTAATGACAGAGCGGTACATAATCTGTCAAATGTTTATGGTGATACATCCACAAATATTTTTCCTGTACATTGTCTAAATATTGTTCTTGTTTCTGCTTATTCCTCTGATTCGATCCATAAATGAGTTTTTTGTTGTGATCGAACACTCAATATTGCACTTGAAATTAGAGCCATATTATCTTTTCCCTAAAAAAAATGAACTCTATTCTGATTTAAGCCATCCATCACATAAATAAAAATATAAAAGACTTGACGTTGTTTGTGTGAAAATGTGAGCAATCTAAATTCGCAAATGCCTAAAAAAAAAAATAGCATGATGTATCCGAGAGGGCAAAACCATACAAAAACATGAGTAAAATACAACTGGGGAGGGGTGAAATGTGTCACAATCATTCGGAAACCAACAAATTTTTTTTTGCGTAATTGACAATGAAAACAGACACTGTTTATCCGAGCTCTCAACATTTTTATGGAGTTGTGTTCGGGAAGAGAGAGGATGCAACTTAATATTTTCCCATTCCTTCGGTAAACATTTCCCTGTAACGTTGAAACAATGACTTCCCACCGATAACTTCTGTTTTAGTTAGTAATTTTTTGCCGCGTGCAATTATTGGCACATTAGAGTTGTTTTGTCGCAATTAGTTGCAGCATATATAATGTCAAACATGACGACATCTCGTTGTTTCATCGCTGCGTCCCTCCACTGGTGGAAGTCGTATTTATGCGCACATTTATTCACGAGATGTTCCAATTTATTGTCAGACGTCACAGTATTGATCGCGTTATATCGTTGGGTAAATATTTTAAAAGTACCACTCTAGTGAGTAAATATGTACATAACTAGCGATTCCGTAATAAGTGCCAGATATGTAATGCTGGCTTCCTATTATGCTGTTATGCAAGCAATTGTTATGTACAAACATTATGGAGTGGCGGAAACAATGCGAGTTTAATTAGAAAAATATTATAATTTTTGCCCACAAGTGGAATGATGTTTGGTTTTGATTTTGTCGTTAAGCATTCGTTGACTTTCCAACTGTCATAGTGAAAATCTGTATAATATTGAACATAATAAATGCTCCAAATATATAATAAAATATGAGCAATTAAAAAGAAAAATCTAAGCCTTGATCAAAACAATATTTCAATAAAAAAACTCTCTCTGCTAAACTGCATTGGTACATACGTATATGTGCTACAATACTGATGGATTCTGAAATGCTGAACAGTTATAGTATGATGACAAAAAAAAAAATCATAAACATTTTACATGCATTCGTCATAAAAACACTGAATATAACAAGGCTTGTTGCATGAGCATACGTGTAATTCTACTATAATTGACACATTTCTAATGTAACCCAATACTCGGATAATTGGTCTGCGAGCTTGTCCAATGGAATCCTATCTACACATGGAATGATGTTGTCCAGTGTTACAAAACGGCATTAATTATGAAATTATTATTTCAGACAAGCTGAACCTTTATAGAATTTGACATATGAAAAAAAAACAAATTGTGCATTCGATATCACTTTGAGCTTGAGAGCTGTGATCTTCATCGAAAATTCTTTCTGGCCGAGTTCAATGATACTGCAAAAAAGTTGGAAGAAAAAGATAATTATTATGTGGAAACATGCGTTACCCTCTTTCATCTCATCAAACTGATTGAATGTTCATGATTCATCGTGGTTTATACAGAATGCATGTCACTTTCCAAACAAAATTTGCCAGGGAAATTTATAGTGGTGTGAGTATTAATATGGATGTTTGCAACTTTTTCCCCTGGTGAGAACTGATGCTTCACATATCGTCTGTTTGGTGTTTGCTTGATTTTTCCATTGTTATGCTAAAGTGTTCCATTGTGCTCATGATTAATATTGATTGCAAAAGGGTCTCGGCAAATTAGATTTGCATTTTCCGTGCCCGATTCATCCGTGCATAATGTCGCGAACGAAAAGCTCTTAGGAGATTGCGCTTTAATGTTCTGTACTTGCTGACAATGTGAAATAGTGAAGGTGTTTTGGTTTAGTTTTGTTTATCATAAATGGAAGATGACGTCGTTCATTTGTTCAGCAAAATAGGATTTTGATTAACTCTGAAGCTAATAGGCCAAGAGTATAAATTTTCACATTGACAATATACATGCAAAATGTCAAATTTCTAATATCTCCTAATTACCATGATTACATTTGGGAAACATGGGAAATCGCAAACCATTCAAGAAATAGCCAGTTTCCAAAAGTTACATGTAATTTTAGCATTTCCAAAGTAGTTGTTTAGCTTCACGATTTTAAAGTTTGAACTGGTTTCAATGAAAAATCACAACTTTGGCCCAAAAAGGTCACTTTGACCTGACACAGTGAAGTGATCAGTGAATAAACTGTACCACAACTGGATGTAAATAACCCACTTCAAAAACACACTGTCTCGCACCAGGTGTTTTCATGTGCCTTTGTGGATAAATGTGAGTAGAAAAGGGTGAACAACCATTGTGCATTCCGAAACATTACATGTGTATCCTTTTGTTAAGTACTGAGTTCATATTAGTATCACAATTTGTTCTGGCAACTATAACTGTGATAACAAACAACAAAATTATTTTTTGTTGAATGATAAAACGTGAGAACAGATGTTGTTTATTGAGTTGTTTTTCATGGGAACATTGAACAACATGATGTGGCATATGAATGATATTTAGAAACTTTTGTATTGGCTAGCGTATGTTCAGGATAATAAATGTGAGTTGAATATATGGCATACCTTTACATCTATCGTATATAGGTACATGTGTTATGAATTATGATACTTGGGACAGACAGAATCATACACCCGATCATTTTAGTCGATGAAGATTAAATTTGCATTTAGAACCCAGTTAACACAGTATAAAACAATACAATATATTGTAGAAATGAATGACGGCAAACTCACAAATACCAAAACAAACTAAGTCACAAAAGTACATTGTAATATATTTAATTACAAGGCAAATTATTACCTAAGGTGTTTACAAGCAATGTATGTGAGCAATTTGTTGGCCAAGTACCCCCCATTTCTCTGATTGGGTGCTGTCTGCCACCTGTCCCCCTTCACCCTCCCGGGATTTGTTCATACTAGATCACCATGGTAACTACTCTATACCCCTGTTTCTACTAAATAACTGTGACAGTCATTAACAATGTTGTCAATAAAATGTACCGGTACTATGTACATGACTTGTAAAGACCTTTCATAGCAGATGACATAAATTTCTGACCTGTGTCTCGATAGTATGTGATAATTATATTGCCTTTGGGGTATATAGAGAGAGTTGTTCTTTTTGGTATTTTCTCCAGAGGCATTTGCAAAATGTTTTGCCAGCATGTTTTGCCAGTTTGAAATGCATGTTATATTCTCCCTGGCTTTGATGATTTTTAACAGTACCATGAGTACAGATGACAATAAATATTTGCTGGTATAAATTCATAGTACTGTAATAAAATTATTTTATTTTACTGTATGTATTTAATCATTTGTCAAATAGAAAAGATTTATCAAAATTTGATCAATGCTAATCAAGGACCCGAATAGAAATTTTCTGGCACCTTATGAAAATTTGTAACTAGTATTTTCTGCTTAATAGTTATCAGAATATTCTTAGAGAGGAATCTTATGTATTTTCACCATTATAAGGCGAAAAAAGTACCCATGTTTCTGCACTTCTGAAACACATTGATACTGAGCTGTTCCTAGAAGCAAAACAATCTCATTAACAGTGAAGTCTCATTATCTCTGTCATCTCATTCATTGACGATAACACTAGTGTTCAATCGCTTATCACTAATCAAGCAAATAAGTTAACCTCAAGTCACCGTCCATCAGAGAAGCTGTCGATAATCAAGGTGATTGCAGCTACATCATGTTGTCGCCATGGCAACGGATGACGTTTTATCGACCAGTGGACTATACGTCTTTAACAACATCAGCCGATACTCGGAAATTTTTACGTCAGGTCTTTGATTGCAAGTGCTTGAAAGAGTTTTTCGAAGAATAGTTTGCATGGATTTACGCTGTTTCCATCGACAGGATAAAGAGAAAGTAGTAAATAACAGTCACCATTCAATTTGCAGCGTCAAGGATGAAAGCCAATAGAAGGAACTGGCATGCGATTAACGCCGTATAACTAACTCCATTTGCTCCCTTGAAAACTGTCCCCAATCCTCAGACACGGTTCCCATAGCAACTAGAAAGAGGTCCCTGTCCAAGTAATTAGCCTGATTTGTTAGTTGCTATGGTAACCATTAGCTATGGCTTTCAGGTAGCGAGTTATTTGTCATATTGTGAATGCAGATGACAAGTTTGATGGGGTGGTTTGTCAATGGTATCAGTTATGGTAATTATGTGACACTAGATGAATATAATACACTGTGTATTAATGTTGTGATAATTTTTTCATTAGGTTTTCGGGAATATTGCGGTTCATATCGGAAAATACATAGTCTTGAATCAACTGCTAATGTAACCCCGTGTTATTAAGGCATTTCGGCAGAAATGCCTTTATGGTTTTAGCAGAATTTTTTTTTTTTTTTTTTTTTTTTTTTTTTTTTTTTTTCTTCTTCCGCCACTTTTGGTTTCCGGACGATAACTTTAGATTGCCTTGACGGATCCTTGTCAAATTTTCACCGCCAGTCAGAAATGATATGAGGAAGAACTCTATTCTTTTTGAGCTGGATCGGAGGTCCGTGAGGTCCGTGAGGATGAAATCAAGACTAATTTTAAGACTTGGTTTCCGGACGATAACTGGAAAAATATTTATGCAATAGTTGCAGAACTCTGCATGGAGGTTCATATGCCACCAGGGAAGAACCCTATTGATTTTGGGATCGATCCGTCAAACGACCTTTGACCTAGAGGTCAAAATAATTTTTTGCTGATTCATCCTTGAGGCTTCCTGCATATCTCGGAAACCGTGCGTCGTAGAGCGAAACGGACGTTATTTTCGGACTCGTCGCCCTAGACAAACATCTCTAGGGTGTACTTTTTTTTTTGATCCGGCTCCGAGGTCCGTGAGGTCCGTGAGGATGAAATCGAGGAACTTGGTTTCCGGACGATAACTCAAAAAATATTCAGGCAATAGTTGCAGAATTTTGCACGGAGGTTTATATATCACCAGGGAAGAACCCTATTGATTTTGGGATCGATACCTCAAACGACCTTTGACCTAGAGGTCGAAATAATTTTTTGCTGAGTCATCCTTGATTCATCCTGCATATCTCGGAAACGGTGCGTCGTAGAGCGAAACGGACGTTATTTTCGGACTCGTCGCCCTAGACAAACATGTCTAAGGGGTATTATGGATGAACTTTGACCTTGACCCGAAATTTTTTTGCCGAGTCGGCATTTTTCATTTTCGTCGATATCTCGGAAACGGTGCGTCGTAGAGCGAAACGGACGTTATTTTCGGACTCGTCGCACTAGACAAACATGTCTAGGGGTATTATGGATGAACTTTGACCTTGACCCGAAATTTTTTTGCCGAGTCGGCATTTTTCGTTTTCGTCGATATCTCGGAAACGGTGCGTCGTAGAGCGAAACGGACGTTATTTTCGGACTCGTCGCACTAGACAAACATGTCTACGGGGAATTATTGATGAACTTTGACCTTGACCCGAAATTTTTTTGCCGAGTCGGCATTTTTCGTTTTCGTCGATATCTCGGAAACGGTGCGTCGTAGAGCGAAACGGACGTTATTTTCGGACTCGTCGCACTAGACAAACATGTCTAAGGGGAATTATGGATGAACTTTGACCTTGACCCGAAATTTTTTTGCCGAGTCGGCATTTTTCGTTTTCGTCGATATCTCGGAAACGGTGCGTCGTAGAGCGAAACGGACGTTATTTTCGGACTCGTCGCACTAGACAAACATGTCTAAGGGGTATTATTGATGAACTTTGACCTTGACCCGAAATTTTTTTGCCGAGTCGGCATTTTTCGTTTTCGTCGTTATCTCGGAAACGGTGCGTCGTAGAGCGAAACGGACGTTATTTTCGGACTCGTCGCACTAGACAAACATGTCTAAGGGGTATTATGGATGAACTTTGACCTTGACCCGAAATTTTTTTGCCGAGTCGGCATTTTTCGTTTTCGTCGATATCTCGGAAACGGTGCGTCGTAGAGCGAAACGGACGTTATTTTCGGACTCGTCGCACTAGACAAACATGTCTAAGGGGAATTATTGATGAACTTTGACCTTGACCCGAAATTTTTTTGCCGAGTCGGCATTTTTCGTTTTCGTCAATATCTCGGAAACGGTGCGTCGTAGAGCGAAACGGACGTTACTTTCGGACTCGTCGCCCTAGACAAACATGTCTAAGGGGTATTATGGATTAACTTTGACCTTGACCCGAAATTTTTTTGCCGAGTCGGCAGTTTTTGTTTTCGTCGATATCTCGGAAACGGTGCGTCGTAGAGCGAAACGGATGGTATTTTCGGACTCGTCGCCCTAGACAAACATGTCTAGCGGGTATTATGGATGAACTTTGACCTTGACCCGAAATTTGTCGACATTTTTCATTTTCGTCGATATCTAGTATTATAAATTATTCATCACACCGAAATGCCTCCAAGGCATCTTTAGGCCTTGACGTCTAGTTGTAAGGATAGAATTGTTCATCATATTTGCATATTCAAAATTTCATATGAATTTGATGAATTGCGAGGAATTGTTTTGCATGAATTAACATTATTGATGAAATGTATATGTATGATATTACTAGGCCTGAGGTGTCCATAAATGTAAGGTCAACCAAGGTCAATGGGTCAGATATTTCTTTTGGTTTTTGTCACTGAAAAGAAAATTTCAATTTTGTGGTCATGCATCCAGACTCTACAGTTGTTTCGAATTGAAGAAAAAATTGAACAATGTAGTAAATTTTGCTCACGAAAAAATACTCCTGAGTGCAACATTTCACAAAATTTAGGCAATCAAATATGGAGATTTTGCGTCATTAAAAACAAAAACATCAGTCATACATAAAATTTAGAATGGGTGTCTATGACGTTGTTCAATATTAGACATGTTAAAGAATGAATAATGCAAGGGCAATGTTGAACTAGTCTTGACACAAGCAATTATTGTTAATGACATGGTTGCGCAATAGACCAAGCTGGCAGCAAAATAATTGTGTTACATATGCTTCATTTGCCATCTGATCAATATTCTGTTGCTTTGGATACATTGTACAGATGCATTGCATGAATATTCATGAGCTATCACTTCTTTATCATTCCTCATCACAGCAGTGTATTAATGAGCTTGTAACCCATACTTTTGCCACACTCTGTATTCATATATTAATTGGTATCTGGACAATATTTTGCTCTGGTGTTAACAGTTGGTATTCAGTTATTCATCAGTACGCATGTAATATTATTCTTCAGTTTATAATAACACAATCGTTCATGCACAATGTTTATTAAGCACTCATACTTGCGAGATGTAAATGCGCCATAAATATTTACATATTCGCAGCTTTGAATAGTTAATTAGGATCATCACAGAGAGATGTTGACTATAAATGTCCTCGTGGCCGATTTCTACTTTATCATCTTTTTGTTGCCGTTCAGTGGCAGCTTGTTTTATAAACAAGCTTTCTGATTAGTCACGATTACTAATATCTGCCCAGTGGAAATTCGTATTTTGCAGCAGCGGGATTTATCCCCAAGGGTCCAACTCTAATCAGTTGAAACCCGTACTCATAAAATTCCATACAATATTTATGTTTTTCATTGTATTTTTCAGTGCTTTATGTTTGCAGTCCAGATCAGTTGGCCAGAATTTCCAAATAGGTAGAGTTATGATACCCATCAGGAATAATTGACGAAACAGATGACTGTATCATCCCCCTCCCCTTTTTCGTTTCCATTCACTCCTGGAATGATCATACAGTACATGTATGTTTTGCATGCATCAGATATTTCGAATAAAAACTATTGAATTTCTCTCTACACAGCCATGATAGTGGCAGCATGTTGTATGCTATTGTAATTATGGACGTAATCAAGTTTTTCTTGGCATTCTCCCCAGTTATGGAATTGATGAAAATTATGATTAAAAGCTGGTGAAATATTATTACATGTCATAATGAAATTAAGCACGATAGACAAGTTTCATGACTAATATAATTAATGTTATATATATTTATATAGTTATACTAAGGAATATAAACATGGTAAATACATGTATCTAACATTGGAGTTGCCGTACACTTAATGTTTTGACATTTACTTTAATTACGTGTTTCATCCCATTGATGTACAACTAAATTGTGTTTCACAATGTCTATAAAATTGCTACTACTACTATATACTTTGATAAAACTTAAAATATTTATTACTTGTTGTCCCTATAGACTTCAATCATTCTCTGCATAACATAATCATGCAATTTCAGTCGCCAAAAAATAGGCCAAAATAAAAGCCACTCGTAAGAGCATCATTGTTTGAAAACCTGTCCATTCGATGGGATTTCGTTCATTGAGTTTTGTCACGCTTGACTGAGGCCAGTGTCAAACGAGACTGATGAATCGTTCGCGGCCTTTGTCTGATACAGCTGCACAGAATGGAATGGAAAGCCATAATAGCTTTAATTAATCACCACCGGCCCAGTATGGCAAGCCATGAAAGAATAGTAGAACAAATTTGTACGAGGCATTTCTTTCTGCTGATGCAAATTAGCTGCCCCTGTCGCCCCAAAAATGCTCTGAGATGAATATTGAGGTCGATGATATATTACCTTAGCTAGAAAAACATTATGCGCTTGTTTTATTGTTCTAAAATTATGTGTGATGCTTTGAACTTGCATCGTTATTTCCATATATAAATGAAATTAGATGCAGATGCATTGCAAATAGTTTGAGGTTAGTACCCTGGGGGAAAGAGTGCAATTTATGACAAAAATTATGATGATTCTTAGTTTATTGTAATTAAATCGTAATGAATACATGTAGTGGTAATAATTTTAATGCTATAAAATTCGGAATTCGGAAATTATCGGTTCTCAAAATTGACTTTGATCACACACAGAAATTAATGTTGTTTATATAAACATGAAGTTGCTCAACAAAACAGGTGTTTACAAAACTAATAATATACCATTTTGCATCCATGCATGCACATTGTAATAAATATCGCTCTAATTTGTGACCTTTCATGTGAAAGTACTGCATGGAAAAAGTGATAATGTGAACTATATCCGGCGTGAACAACCCCCCCCCCCCCTCCTCCTCTGAAATGACCCTTCATGGCCCATCGGCAAATTTCTCCAATAATTTGTATTCACTGCATGCTGTTGCCTAGGGCATTGACTACTCTCTCTTCTGTAGTATTTTGACATCCACAGGAATCAAACATCATTATACCTGATATGTGCACTAGGCATGATATGTTATTATTCTGCGTTTATTACTGTTCGAGAATTGTCAGCACTCACTGCTTTTCATGTTTTCGTTTTGTCATGTACTTTATATGCCAATACTTTATCATGTTTATAATAATGTATAATCTGAAATTACTTATCACAAACCTAAGAAACTGATCATGCCGATATACATGCATGTAGTATAGTTAGAAATCCTTTCATTTTTTGCAAAAGAACAAAAAATTGGATTATATTCTTAATAAATAGACCTACCTAATATTTAAAATATTAAAAACTTAATGTATCGGATATCCAACTGAAATCAATTGATGCTCACGGTATTTTGATCACTGGTAAAAATTAACAGAAATTAACAGAAATATAAATAGACTCACGATGATTCAAATAAAAGTCTTGACATTTGAGTAAGTTCAAGTCTTGTGTTACAAGTCCATCGCAAACAAATTTACTCTGATAATTAATAAAACCAAATACAGATGAAAATGCAGCTTGAATTACAATCTACCTCGAATCAAGTTATTGGAGCCCAGTTTGTTTTGGTTTGATGATTGATAACAACATCAGTAATTTGGTACTGATTGTCATTCTAGTTGATTTGAATGTTTATTGTCGAAAACTTTTTTCTTCTCAATATGGTGATATATGTGGGACAGGTATAAACTAGTATTGAAAAGGGAAAATCATACAATATTGTTGTCTGTCCGATAGTTTATTAAACGAATACTTGTTTAGTCGTGTGACTGTAAAAATGAGGAGCTGCCCGTACAATATATCTAGTCATCTGCCCTCTTGATTACTTTGTGATGTTTTGTCCTTTTATATTGCGGATTCTCCACCATATGGCATCGAATAAATTTTAGCTCGCCATTCCAAAACTTCTTGTTGGTGAATAGAGCACCTCTACTGAATGATTTTCATATAATAAAGAGGTGGTCTTTAACTTGAGTAAAAATACATAACACCAGAAATACATAAGACCAATGTAATTTTCTGGCGGTCTGGCCATGGAATACAGTAGTAATGAATTTTTAACAAAACTGTTATTATATGACGTAATTTACACAATATATCCTGTAGATAGGTTAACTGAAATTAACGGAAATATTACATACATTAGCCACCGAATTTTCCCATCAATAAACCAGTCTATAGATACACAATTACACAACTAGAAATGATTCATCAACACTGATAATTATGAATTACATAGTTTATATACGTTATATTGTGTTTAGTAGCGAAAACTGACAAGTTTTTATACAACTGACAAGGGAGGCGCCTGGCTGGCATGTCACAATATATTTGTCACAAATAATGATGAACAACACCTTTTTTTCTTCGCCCTTCCAATTAACACACCCTTCCAAGAAATATTTTCACACATACAGAAATCTCAGTCAAAGTATTAGTAAATTTGTTGAAACCCCCCCCCCCCCCCACCAGGTTTTTACCCACCCCCAAAACTCATTACTAGAACTTGTTGACAACTGCCCCCCCCCCCCACCTACCTACCCCTAGGCATTCATTTGCAGCAAAATGACAGCTGTAATGAACGCTTCATGGCAAATAACTGCAAAGTAATAGTTCACTTGATTACGTAATCAACGAGTTCATTAAGAGGCAAGGTAGTTTTCGACAGCTTTTTGGGGCCCTTTTTCGCCGTTTTTTGGTGCGGCTACTCAACTGCAGTGTAGAAATTGTTACACATTGTAGAAAAGGCATTAGTTTATGTAATGATTTGTTGGCGAGGCAATGAAATGCAAAGTCTGCCGTGGTCATTTAATAGCCATCGCTATTAAATATTGTTGGCGTGGCCATTATAATGATCAGCAAAGCAAAAAAATCGAAACACAAGAAGAAAACATTTAGCGCATGAGTAACTTTTTTTACGACATGTAATTTCAGAAACCAAATTTATAATCATTTTCTTTCAATAAGAAATTTGTAGAAAAATAAAACTAAACACATAAATATACTAGAATCAATAGAATGTACTTTCATATATTTTATTCTTTCCCTGCTATTGATTCTTTTATTCCGCCTCCCCCACAAATTATCCACTGGTAAACATGGTAAAAAAAAATACTCTAATTCCGGCTATGGATGATATTTTTAGCACAATCAGCACAATGAAAATATTTAGCACAATGAAAATATTACTGTTTATTCTTCACATTACCATAAAAACAAGCTGTGAAAAGCAAAACCTATACAAAGTTAGTATAATGGAGATAAAAGATGTTACCTTCCCATTATAAACCATGAGCAAAATATATGATTAAAGCTAATACTGTATAGTCTGTATGATAAAGTTATCAAGTACACAATCAAACAACGCAACTATAAATGAATAATGATTTGTGTACTTTATAAAAGAGTATGACCTTCAACTGGTTCATCCTATTTTTTCACCCCCATCTGTTTTGTTTGTCATAATAAATAACATAAAAAGTTCGTTGAACTTGTGTCTGCATTATCAACAGAAATTATCTATTATTTGTGAATAACTACAGAAAATGGGCGTCTATTTGTGCAATAAACAAAAACAACAAATTCGTAAAATGCTGATCAAACAGAATACTCAATACATTCCAAGAACGATAACTGCAAATAATATCTCACCCAAATAAACAAGACAAAAAGTAACTGTTGTTGCTGTTTCAATGTTGCTCAATGGGGTGCCAATGTTTACATGACTTTGTCTATGTATCATGTGTGCACGAACATTCAGTGTCATATTTCACCTGGCCTGCATTTATAGCAATGGTATATATCTGTATGTGCCAATATGCATGCTGCATTGCGCAGATGTGAATGTATGTCATGCAAACTACATCGTTACTCATATACATGTGTATTGTAATGTTCGCGTTATAAAATTTTTTCGTCATTTATTTGGTCACAGTATCATGCTTGACATGACAGTTTTATTCAGTCATATTCAAATTTATACAGTACTCAGGATTCTGTGTTTATAAAATGCAAACTGTTCAAAGACATAACCATGGTAACAAAAAGTCCCCTTATTTGCCGCAAAAAAAAGAAAAATTATCAATGGCACGAAATTTGTTAATCCATTTAGCCAAACACAGATGATGACTGCCCATGCAGGCCAATATACATAATGACAGAGTGGTCAGTAGAGAAATGGCTTAGATCTATACGCTACTAATGGACTGCCCCTGTTTTTGCAATGTCGTACAATGTTATTCAGCGGCTGGTACACTGTTCCACACAGGGAAAAACCCGTCCAATCCGTCAGCTTGGATTGCTTTATGGCCGATTTGTTGCCTTATATGGCCCAGGCGGCCTTGCGATCTCACATTTGTGATAAAAAGCTCATCAACGCCTGACTATTGGACATGATAGTGCTTAGTTTGTTTCAGTGTCTAGTTCTGGACACGTGGGGGGTGGGGGTGGACTTCTGTGGGGGGGGGGGGGGTGGAGGGTCAGTGGTCATGGCGATAAAAAAAGATATTGTTTTCTGATATGACATATCAGCATTGGGCAGTAAAGTCCATTGCTATGTTGTGTGTTTATGGCTATTCTTCATGTTACTGCAGTTGATGTTCTTGTATTCTTTCCAGCTTTTATTTCTTTTCATCATAAATGGTACTTCCTCAACGTGTAGACATAAAAATGTTGTTGTCGATCATGAACAGTATTTTACAAATACCTATTTATATTGATGTAATGACCACGGTGATGTCAGCAAAGCACAGCTCCATAAATCCCATTTGTTTTGATTATATACGATATAACATCACATAAAACATCCCTGGAATCATTCTAGATGGATTGCTGTAATTCCATTGTTGTGTCCACTATTGTCCAATAAAAAACATCCGATGGAAGTGGCGGACGTCTGTTCTCTTTTCAATCTGGCAATGTTTATAATCATATTTATCGGCAGCAATATCAGACACAGCAAATGGACGCTCGAGTCTCTAGCCCTAACCCCCCCCCCCCCCCCTCTCCCCCTTCCCTCACCCCTGCTAAAGTCGTAAATCTGTCTTGTAACTTGAAAAGAACCCTACTGAAATAATCATGCTTCCATTGTCAGCGAATCAAATGTTATGTTATGGATTCCGCACCAGAATTTACCGCTGAGCCTGCAATACCACCCTCCTCCCCCTATGTATGGTCCAGCAAATAAATAACTAAAAAAAAAACATCTTTTTAAAGCAACAACACTAACACACAAATTTGAAGGTTTCTCGACTTTGCTTTTTTTTTTTCTCGTCCGTTTGTCCATCTGTCAGTTTTGTTCATCCATACGTCTGCAGTTATTGATTTATTTTCCGTGTTTGCAGAAACCACTGGACCGAGAAACTGAATCTCACGTTGTACCCCAACCAATTTATCACTGCGGACAACGGGCGAACCTAATGATGTTTGCTCGGGTCATAATTGAATAAGTGGCCCGTATTTGATTTCCTCGAGATTAATTTTGCCAGCGTATTACTTTGCGATTGTCTCCTTGGACAAATATTTTTGTTCTCCACATAAATAATATCGAATGCCTTATTGAAGACCGGTGCCGAACATGAAAGTGTTGCCGGATTTACCGCCGTCGTGTTATGCTTCTGGATGTCGTGAGCCAAAAAGCCAAGAGCTCATCCCTTTTATATACATCGTATTGATTGCAAATAAATCATCGAAAGAACAAAGTGGTTTTTCACAAAGGATAGCGAAATGTTCGCTCGGGAATTTATACTCGCAGTGTTGCAATATAAAAAGTGTTATTGAAAGGGGGATGCAACGTGCAAGAGACGAGGAAATTTTGTGCGTACTGTGTTTATATATATATATGACATTGTATAACAAATACATTGCTAGATTGATTAAAGGCGGTGGGGGGCATGGGGTGTTCACCAATGGTATTGCCCTTTCAGTATCAGCCACCTGCCACGCGACATAACATAACCCTTTGTCATATTAATTGTGCTGCTTTGACGACCAGTTCTGGCATCTGGCATCTTGTTTATTGTCCGTACTGAGAAGGGGATGACAATGGCGACTCTGCAAGTGGGAATTGGAAAATACCGTCCACCCCTCGAAACTTGCGAAAACATCACCCCAAAGGCAAATAAATACCGAGTGGTTTGTCTCCAAATATTATTGTCCATCTGTAAAAGATGTTCTGTCATTTTTTGCAAAGGGGGAAATTCAATATTCCAGGGGTGAGGGGGGGGGGGGGGAGTGGTGTGTACTTTAGTGCTATAAATGTGAGTACATTAGTGCTAGGAAAATGGGAGGGGGTGAGGGGTGCTCTGGGTAGGATGATTCAATAGGTGACCTTGTAAGCTGCCCAGTGTCCAGCGGAGTTTGGCCTGGTCACTCGACTTATCATCGTGGACTAACCTTGAATTCGGACAAGATTCCGACAAGATCAGCTCGTTTCTCCCATTTATACAGAAATATTCTGGTCCCTTGAAGTTATCCATGAAGAATTATAATATACTCTATACCCCCCCCCCCCCAATTTTCCTCCATGTCCCCCCCCCCCCCCCTTCTGCAACCAAACATCCCATAGAAACCAAACCCCATCACCATTAAAGCCTCTTGTTCAATGAGCATCTGAAGTGGATTTATTGGGAATTTCTAGTGTATACTTTGAAAATATATTGGCCAGAAGTACCACTTCATTCCCCCCCCCCCCCCCCCCAAATGCTGGTGACCATGCTACTGCAAAATGAATAATAAATGGGCCCTGCCCCCTTACAATGAATGGCCGTCATTACTGGTCCCAATGTGTAATTTATCATAAATGGGACCATAATAAAGGACCAGTCCATTGCCCTACTTAATCAAAGTTATTAGGGGGTGTCAGGTTAATGAGTTGAACACCTGGCTTCTGTCTGGGTAACCTGACCACCCCTACTGCAATGGATTTTCCCTGATTATTGGTGTAGTGCAAACTGTGAAAATGGGCTTGAACACTTAATATCAACAGTTGACTGGGCTTAGATTTCCAGGAGTTTGTTCACTGAGTTGACAGTATGAATTTTTTCTTCTAATATTTTTGTGCCAATATCTGGGCTGTTGTTTGTTTTGTAGATTTGCCCAATGTTTGGCCACATGGTATGTACACAGTATACTTAATTTGGTAAATATCATCGGCAATTAACAGGAAATAGAATGTGAAATGAAATCTTTTGCACAATGAGCACAATGTAATATGATTTCCAGATGCAATATTTGTACATTAAAGTTGTAATAACAATGTTGTCATAGATGTATCGAGAATTTTACTGGCCTCTAACAAATTGACACGATCAGCTCAAAATTGAGCGCACTACTAAAAGCTATCGTAACGGAAATGTCACCTATGTTAGACAATAAACTGTACTGAAGCCCCACTTGTTCTGAAGCCCCACTTGTTCCCTGTACTGTTTCCTGTTCGTGAACACATCTTTCACAACTTAGGTCACCATGCCCTGTGTGATTCAGTGTGATTGGATTTTTCCATGTCACTTCACCATTGTTCTGTGATATTTTACATGTTTTAGGCATCTAATACAAATATTATTGAGTCACATCTGCCTTGATATATGCATGATTCGTAATATCAAACTTGTGTTCAAACTTGTGGGATCCTAAATTTTTATACTTGTATGTACATATCTATACCATGTTTGTTACACTTGGTTCAAATGGTCATATGATGTTTTAGGTCATGTAGATAGCTATGTATTCCCCCCCCAAAATCTTATATGCATGGAAATCTTTTTAATGTCACTGTCACCAATCTTCACTGAAATAAATGTATGTAAATGTATATCATAATAATTTTGTGAATATCTCGAAACAACATCCAGCCCATCGACAACTCCAACACAAATGGAATTCAAAACTTTGAAATCAAATCAAAAACATTTTTAGCCATTACTCCTTTTGGGATTAAACTCAGTGCAGTAATTCTATCCCAATGAAATTAACTTTGCCCTCTGCTTTGATAAGATGCATGTTTCGTCCACAGTCGCACAATGTCAAAAAACATTCTTGCCTTTCTCTCTGACAGAAATTACTAATTCCCTCTGTGCATGCAATTTGACGATAATTTATCCAAGAATGGTCTGTTGTCGTTGTTATACTTTCGTAGAGAATCAGGCTGCGTGTCACCGCAACATTTGATGGTTTTTCACAGCACAGTTGGAACGAACGAATGAACGAAAGTCATCCAAATAACGTCAGTCAGAGATTAATCGTGTTTGGATTACTAGTATTCAATAACGGGGATAAATATTGTGGAATCAGATAAATTCTACGTTGAAGAAAAAATGGACAAAAATATTTGTAGTATGCATTCTTCAACCCTGAATTCCTTTGTTTTTGCAGTTTTCATTCGTTCAAGCCGTCAATCATATTAATATCCACTGAAAAAATATGTCATAATCCCCCATCTTGATTGTCTGTGTGAAAAAAAAACTTACATTGAAATTCGACAGAGCAATTCTGGTAATGAGACTGCAATGAAAGTATGCATGACAAAAAAACATAAACAAACAGAAAAGGATGGCTGAAAAAACACGGCTTTCACAATTAATTACAATAATCAAAAGCATTTCATTCCTCTCCATCAAATGCGAACTGTGGAGCCCCTTACTTCTTCCGTCCCGGGAACTGGTCGTGATCATGATTAATCACGGCTGATGAATATGGAACACTAATTAAGGTTGTTTTCATCTGACTGTAGTCACGGGAATTGAAAGGAGGGTAGGGAGTGGGGGGTTGACTCACATTATCAATGGTGGGGGGAAGGGGTCAGGGGGGAGGGGGGGCGAGAGAGTGTTACAAGACGGTGTGAGACAAACATCCAAACATGGTGTTATCCCCTCCCCCCCTTCCCCAGCCTGGAGCTATGCATATGTTATCATGGACAATATCCGCACCGCACGCCATCGCACTTGTCATTGGCTTACAATCATAGATAAGTCACTGGGTATCGTCCAATAGTATCAACAGCAACAGTGGTGATGCCAGCACACTGCTGCAGCCATCCAGAGCCTCCCTTCCCCCCCCCCCTTGCTACTGTCCCCCACCCACCAACAAGAGAAGGGGGGGGGGGGAAGGTGCCCCTAGGGGACACCCATCCAGAGGGGTGCAGCTTTGGCTTTGCCTATGACAGCTAGATGACTTGTTTTACAAATTTAGCAAGCCAGGGGGAATTCAGCCAGATGTACGACTAATGCCAATCGAGTCCCCATTGATCTACAAGCGCATGCCGTGATCACACCGGTCGTTCGTTTGGGGGTTTTCGGTCGACACTGGACAATCCCACTGCAGCGATTCTCGGTAATCGCCGGAGGGGAAATCTGTTGGACGCAGCAGGGGAAAAGCAAAGCGTTTGTTTCCTGATGTTTCTCGACTTTCTCGTCATTGCAGTTTATACATGTTACTACTGGGGATATACTTGAAGAACGTAAATCATTGAGATCAACTGGTGGTTTTTCCCGGCATCTATGGTGGATACTAGTATTTCAATGCAGCGGATGACAATACAACCAAAACCCTAAAGGTCATAAGCTATTTGTCGGTCTCACGGATTCAGGATTTCTACACATCATCCAGGAGTTTTGACATTGGACGAACAGTTCCGTGCAGTCACTGGACACCAAGCAATCAACCCATCTACAAGTGTAAAGCGCTGCTGGCAATGACACCGCATATTTGGTGTCGATCATAGATTCGGTGCTGTCACATAGTGTATTGATTCGTTCGTTCACTGGGACCCCCCCCCCCCCCCCTCTCGTCAACACTTGATGTGGCCAGGTGTGTGTGTGATATAGCAGCTAAATCGTTTGACTGGATGACAGTGGCCCACAGAGGGACCCACAGTGAAACAACCTGCCAGCCAGCCAGTGTTTGACCCGTTAGATACCTTGATTTGACCCTTGGGCAAGCCTGCCACAAGCCATAGGTGTAGTAGGCTGGTCAATGAATGACGGAGTGGGTGAGCGAATGAATGGGCCGGCCAGAGCGATCGAGCAAGTGAAACATCCGCAGGGGCGAAGATTCAACTGTTAAGTCGACTGTTACACGGAATAAGGGCGTAAGTGTAGATACGCCCTTATTCCGGGAAATAATTTTGATCAATATTTTGATGAATTTTTGTACACATTACAAACATTTGTTTGATTGCATTTAAAGAGGATTGGTTACCATAAATTAATAACTTGATAGAAATTCTTCAATCTTCAACCTGCATGTTGATATCACTGATAGTAACTTTTAGCGTAATAAGGGCGTATCTCAAAACTAAAACAGTGGTATTCAGTATTTTTATTGGAAAAATTAATTCCTTTTTTATTTTTAAAAGTAAGTTAAACCTCACTTTATTTATTGCAATAACTTTTGTTAATATAATATTTGAACAAAAGAAGAAGAATATCTTTCAAACAAATTTGCACATCATAAGGGCGTATGTACACTTACGCCCTTATTCCGTGCAACAGTCGAAGTCAAGTCGACAGAAGTGGTCGAAAGGGGACCTGCCGATTGCCGAGAGCTAACATCGTAGTACGCAAGGACTTTCTCCAAGGTTGCCAAGGACTGTTTTCCTCCCGAAAAGTGACAAGTGATTATATTCCATCGGTCGTTCTTCACAGATCATTGCAGATCAAGGTGGAATTTTATGTTTTTCACTCGAAGATCCGTCCGTAAACGTGGCCAGTGGATTTTCTTGTTTTCTTGCGTGAGTTCAATTACATTGCACGTGCATTGGTCGAAATTGCACTCAACGTGAACTTCTGCAACATCGATTGTCCGAGGATATAAGTGGAAACACATCCTCGCCCCTTCGTCAATTGTGCAAAGTACACTTGCTGAACTCTTGCCGTGAAATGCTTGGAATCGTTCCCTTCGTCACTGTCGCACATTTAGTTTAGTCATTGCTGGCTCAGATAAGCTGACACTCGCATATGCAACAATGCAGCGATGTGGATTACCAAGGGAAAACATTGTCACAACGTGGAAACTTTTCATTGTCAGTTTGCTGAAGTAAATTGATACCTGTCCGTCCGATGGGATTTATACCAAGGATTGAAAACGTTCCGCAACATTCGGATATTACCTATCTGTTTGTATTCGTAGATACTACCTTATTGGAGTAGCTTTGTGGAGAAACGTGCGCAAACCCTTGCCGGATATTGTATATTGATCGGGAGTGACCTTCGTCAAATATGAGTTCAGTAAGTATATATGGAACAAAGGGTGGCAATTTTCCCGTTTTCGTTTATAGGTGTGTAGAATATATACGTGGTTTTTCTGAAGGGATAAAGTGATGGTTGTTTTTCATCGTACGTTTCAACTTTCACCGTAAGAATCTTCATGAATAACATCATTGATTGGGAAGTTTTTCTGAGTGATATCAATGGAATTTCCATCAACTTGAACAAGGAGAACTCCATTAGCAATAGATGCGCGCACTTTGTCAAATCATTCGACATTAATCACAATCATTACCGGATCATATTCCATCTAAGAAATAGAACAATGATAAATGTGTCATGTTTACATTGAAAATGTTGGGAAACAATAGCTTGTATATTGTAAAAGCATGCATACAATAGCTTGAATGGGCAAGGGGGATGGGGGGGGGGGGGAGAAGGGCTAGGCCGAACAGTAGTTTTTACCGTCTGTCCATTCGTTCGTTCGTCATTCTGTCCTACAACTCAATTTCGCCGATGACCTTGTTGTCACTTCAAAATACAATGGCAGCACTAATTTATTTAGCATGTTAGCATTTGTGTGTTTTCGTCGGGCATTGTCGTCAAGGCTTGCAATGTTCGTCGCCGTTAATAATTTATTGCTCGATGATGAGTTTTCCACAAGCGAAAAAGATGATTTTTTCCCTGATAGTAGGTTTTTGACCCCACTTCAACATAATTTTCCCATTTCTCGCACTAACTGGGTTATGTAAATGTATGTTTTCAATGGCAGATCAATATTTACTTGGGTACAGTTCTATTGTATGAACAATATCTTTTGTCATGTCCTTTCAGTAATATAGAATTGAATGGTGTGACTGAACCAAAACACATACATAGTACAGAAACATGTATTTCTGACAGTATAAATAAAATTTGTCTTTGAGGACCCCTTGGTGGAATGATAAATAAATAAATATGAGTACACGAAGTTCTTGGATTTCAGATATTTATCTACTCAGGTACACAGTTTGTAACACAAATTTTTTAGAGCAAAGATTGTAGATCGAAAGTCTTCCAAGTTTGTATTAACTTTTAAAGAAAGAAGAAGAAATTTTTGCTATGAAAAAGTTCCCCAGTTCTTTGTAAATGTACATGTGGTGACTCTCCATCAATCATAAAATATATTCATTAGAAAAATACAAAATAGTTATTGATTCAGACACATATGATTTTATTCTTTTGATGTCAATGGGATAATTATATTTCCATAAACCTGATCAAACATCGGTGGAAAACAACCTGACTTTTGTGCAAACATGTTCAAGGTTGCTCGTTATAAATTATCCACTATCCATGTGCATTGTGGAAAATCTATACATACACAGGCCTGTAGGGGTCACACCCCCCCCCCCCCTGCCCCCAATCTTATACACACACCATTTCGGCTATTTTCCCCACCTGTTTATTGGTGACTGTGTGAACTGGCGAACCATTAAAAAGTCATAAGTTTGCCATCAATATTGTCACTTCCTGCTGTTATGAATTATTTATGTTATATGGTATGTATTATGAGCCAGTGCGAAATGTAAATGTAGTTTATATGATATGAATATAATGTGGAGTTCAGTATTGGTCCATTGGAAGTGCTTTTCCTGTATCCCCAATTGAGTTGCCATGGTTACTGGTGTATACTAGTAGGCCTGGGCGATTACACATAGCAATAAATTGTTTTGATACATAATTTATTCCAATCTAGTCTCAGGGCCTGATGGTAATGGAATTAATCTTTATTCAATAATATTTGAAGTCTGCTATTCTTGGACAACATACATGTACACATGTATTAATTAACATGTTTGACAAATCTTAACTCGCCTAGCTGCTTGTGTTTTCATCAACTTCAAATTTTTTTTGGTGCTTAGTCATCATAATCGTGTGTTTTTGCGGCCGAATATAAACATGATTAGAGATATTTCTTTGCCGAACAAGAGATCAGTTCTTCAGATCCCACTTTGATATTGTAGATTGATCTATGCTAAGCCGATCTGATCACAAACGGCATTGTATTGATCACAGGGGCACAAATACATGGTTTATTACAAGCGTTGAATATCGATGCTTGGACTCGATATCGAATGACTTGAAAGCCAAAAACGGAATGACAATAGCAACAAATGAAGCAGTGGCAATTGACACAAATGTACTGGGGGGGGGGGGGGGGGTTCAGGAAACAGGGGTGCAAGCATTTTCACTGGTACATTTTCTTGTGGAAAATCAATAGCAATAAAGCTAAATGGCTTGAGATGTTGGAAATGGGGTGAATGAGGGGTTGGGAGGGGGTTAGGCAAGGGGGAGGAGCTGTGGGGAGGGGGGGGGGGGTGTTGCATACCGGATAGGATATTCCAAATGAAAGTACATGGGAGAGCCGAGTTATATGGCAGGTGCCAGGTGATGGATGATAATAAACAGTATTACTAATGAATGAAGAAATTGTTTTATTTGGTGACATTTTTTGAGATTATGACATTGATATTTTGTTCGGCAGCATCATGGTCTGATGCAATGGGGGCAGAAATGGTCTAAATTGGTCTATAGGTCTTAAAGCTAGGTATTTGCATGGTCCTAATTTATGATATTTATTGGTTTTTGCATGAACCGTTAATTAATGTGAAACATATCACTGAAATTTCCAAAGGTGTAGAATTGCACATTTCACACATCAAAATACCGGTATACAGCGCATTTTAATGCATATAAAACTGTCCTGCAGATATATAAAATTGTGACATATGGCTAAACACAAAACAAACACTGATGAATAAATGAATGATCAGAGGAATTGATCGAGAAATTGAGACTTGAATCAATCACTTACTATTGGTCATTCCCCCCATCAATCAATTACTATTGGTCATTCCCCCCATTACTACAGCAGGTGCTACGATCATTCAGATGTTTTCCACTTCAAATATTGACATATTCTATTGAGTTACTGGTCTGATTTCATTGGCAAATTTTTGACCAGGCTGCAGTTTTGCGCGGGAAAAAAGGTATTTTTTGCGGAAATTCTGACAACTGGTCAATATTGACTGATTGCTGCCCGGAAAACCTTGCAGCTGTACGTGTGTTTTTCTGGAAGATGATTGATGCGTTAATCAAATTGTGGACTGTTTATGGGATTGGCAGTAGATGACTTGGAGGTCAATCAGTCATGGGGAAATTTACAGTAACTCGTAAAAAAAAAAACACATGGAAATTAATAAAATTTATCAAATGAACTGATGCACCATGATAAAATATGCATTTTATTTTATATATGAAATATATATTTTCAATTTATGAATAACATAGATAGGATTATTGTGACTTGTAATATGGTACAGAGGTCAATCAATGCTACAGTCAAATTTATTGTTATTATACATACTAGTAGATAAACAATTTCAGGAGAAAGTTAATATATTAGATGCCAGTATACATGTAACATGTAAGTTCTTGTCAGAATTATTTGATCAATATTCGACTGTCTGGTTGAAACGTCAAAGCATTTCCCCCCTGATTTACATACCGGTAATAAAGGTTGCGAATATTGTGTCATACTAGTGTCCATGAATATTGCTGAAACTCAACGAACAAAATTGCATAACTGAAGTTCAGGTTTTAAAAAATATGAAGTGAGAAATCATATCAGATTTTTAGCTGATTTATCAGGACAATATCTCAGGAGCATTCAACGATCATTGACACTTTAGATGTAATGAACTTTGTTGCCCAGTACAATTGGGTGCATAACAGTCGATACTTTTTACAGGTATCTCTATCGGTATTGCTCTTTTGGGTATGTGTTTTCACAACACACATCAAAAAGGGAACAATGAACTTGATGTAGTGAACGGTTATTTCGGTGCAGTCTGGCTTTAAAAAAAAGTGGAAAAATAAAATGAATGGCTATTTCGGTGCAGTCTCCGTGCTATAAAAAGCTGCATGTAAAAACAAAGGCAAATCGATGAACGAAGCATCATCAGTTATAAATCATGTTTACGTATTTTTACCAATCAATTGGAATTTATGTATATCAGATATTTTTCTTTGGAAAATAGGTGCCTAAATTGGGAAAGAAAACAGAAAACAATAATTGTCTGCACATTCATAAAACAGGTGCATGCCATGTAGCAAATTGAAAACAGCACAAAATTCATTGTACAATTGATCGGGATCGTACAGTGCAAATTTGACAAACAACAACATTTTCATTCTATAGTATAACAATATGTAAAGTCGCATTTTACCCAAAAAATCACTTGTTTACCCACATGCACTGCGGTGTTGTTTATATATATATACCAGGGTATGTTTTCCATATACATCGTATTCCACCTGTACCGAACTTACCGACCACAAAAACGAAACATTTATATCCATCTTGCGGCTAAGTAATGACCGCCCCAAAATGCACCAATAGGGTAATATTTTATGTAGCAGATGTACTTTTATTGGTTATCGAGTTTATGATGTTTCTATAATGCATAGAATATGCAGCGAAGCAAATGTGCGATAATGGGGAGGGGAAATTAGTGCTTTACTATTTTATGTTCGGCAATTTGGCTTATTTTACTACTAGGCTCCGAACCTTAGGTTCTACTATTCGTTGTTGGCTTGGCTTACTGTTCCACGGAACATCAAATAGAAATGATGGCCGAATTATGACAATATCTCGTGGGTTATTGTTATTTATAAACATACGGAGTATTGATTTATTGTGCCTCCATGATAATAATGATAAGAGGCATAAAAACATGTGTTTCACAGCTTTTCTGTTCTCCTCTACGATGTGCAAAAATATGCGAAATATTTTCGTTTCTGATGATTGCATTGCATCTTTTGCAATTCCATAATAAACGCATCAAAATTACTTGACCTAAAAGTAGCAAAGATTAATCATGATATGGCTCAGATGACATCCTGATGTCTCGACTCGTCGAATCAATTTTCTCGGTTGCAAAATGCGGATTGGTCATAGTTCCGAACGGAAATGAGATACCTTATTAAAGCAGGAGCAAACGAGATCGTGTCCGGAGGGTTAATACTTGTTATAATGCCACAGATTAATTGGTTTCTTCTCCCGGTCAATATCAGGTATTCAGGTTGCGGAGGGTTAAGGCCAAATAGTCACTCATATTTTTCCGGTTTTCGTTTGTTGCTTCATCGGTCTGACCACTCACTGTCCAATGCACGGCATTGTATTGTCATTCAGTCATGTATTGTGAATAAATTCGGTGGTTGGACCAGTGGAAATCTATTTGGGGCATTGTGTTCAAAGGATTGCAGAGTGAGCATGAACTTTATCATGTATATAGAATGCATAATTTCCATACCTCAACCCCCCCCCCCCCCTTCACACACACACAGAAGAGATATACATTCATTTTCACCACCCCCCCACCCTCCCCCCCCCAACCCTCCTCTCCCCTTTTATCACTGCCCAAATCAACCTCATTTCTCATTTGGGTGTCCTTTTCCTTCATCGAATCCCCATTAATTATATTCGCCATGCATTATGCATGTTACATCTGACTAGAACATGTTCACGGACAACATATCAGATTACCGCTGATATGGAGATTAACGTTGTTGTTAACCCTTCACCCCTGGCAGTGAACCACTCAACCCATTGGAGAATAGGGGGTTAATTTGAGTAATCACTGTTTCGAGGTAAATAATTGCAATTATAACTATTGTATTTCCTGTGTACGGTATATGTCTTGCATGTATTTTATCAGGGACAATTTGATAAGCTCAAAGACCAGTCGAACAAGGTCATTATATAAAACAAATTGCCTTCACATCCTGTCGTTATTTTAATGATCATAATTTGCGATATAAACTGCAATTCACAACATGATAAACACAAAACTTTGGAATGTGCTTTTAACATTAAGTGACATTTAGCCCATATTTCTACACACAAAGTATTGTACATTATATAGATACAAATGCATGGAATTTTCCAAATTGCATGTTCATATTGTCATTAATTTTTTTCAGAAAAAAGGATTTCTTTTGCAAATTAAGTTGAATTTTCATGGGCACAATGTTTGCAATGTAATGTATCATGATTATTGAAATTTAGCGTTTGTTTTGGCCATCCGATTGCTGTTTATATATATATTCCTGCAAAATTCTATAAATTTTAACTGCTTGCATACGCAAACAAACATGAGAAAAACAGTGAACAGACGGAAACAACAGCTAAAAATCTATTTACATTCATGTTATTGACAACAGTTAATTCACCACTGCATGCTTGGTGGACAGAAAGGGAAAAAAGAAGCTTGAATTAACTCGGACAGACAATCAACAAGCCAATACTACGACTTTGATTTCGCATGAAGCAATCTGGAGGTGATTTGCGAAAACCTTCTAAAGGCTTCTGTGCTGCCCATTCACATGTTGAAGAAGTAGCATTGATGATCTGCCATTGACAGTTGCTCTGAACCCATCCCCCCAACCCCAACCCCTGCCCCCTCCCCCCCCCCCCCCCCAACCCCTCAGACGAAAACAGAGAAAAAGCCTTGATTCTCCATGTCAATCGGTACTGAATTACACTGTGTGACTGCTTTTGGCACTGGCATCGGTGCGTTTCTCCTCTTGCGATTCTCGTAGTTTCGCTGTGTTCTGTGTCATGACATCGTAGTGTGGGGTCAGCCTAGTCACTCATTGTAAGCAATATTTCCCTTTCATTCTTGATCTTCCTGTTAGACATATCCATACCCAAATTGCAATGTCCTTCTACGTCCTAATGAGTATCTTTACCTATATATAAAATTATTGTAAATATGTCCAATTTCATATACTGTATTTCCGATACTGTTAGTTATTTGTTTGCCAATGGAGACCAGCAAAGTGAATTGAACTTCTTGAGCAAATTGAAAATAATGAAATTCTGATTCAATATGTCTGAAGTTCGCTGAAATCGAGAAATTATTTGAATCTAGACATTGTTTATAAAACATTCATGTTTGGCACTGAGATTCATACTGTAGAGTTGGCCAATAATATTGAATTACAGTCACTGTGTTGGACTACTTTAATACATAATCTTTGTTCATATGAAAATATCACCATGTCCAATAACAGTGCATATAAGTTGACATCTTGCTCCGAATGGGTGTCATTTGTCGCGTGATGACAGTGATATTTGAAAAGCTGATGTTCAAGGGCAAAGTAACAATTACGAGAATTAAAGAGATGGGTACAGTAAACACTAGAGTGAATGAGCGACATTGGACGATGTTGAATGAGGTACAAGTGATTAGATACTCTGATACCGCGCTTTTCTGCAGGGCGTTATTGGCATTCATTAACTACAAGCAGGTGACAGAAATCGAAACGTGTGGAATGAACGATTACAAAGGCGCATAAAAAGCACTGACAATTTGCACATGTCTGTCTGGTGAATGCGCAATGACGCTCGTTCCTAGTGGAATTTTTGTTCTCGTAATGGGACATTGTATTTGCGAGAACAATTATTATGCACCTGTTCAGCAAAAGTGTTAATTATGTTCATTGCCGCGGTTGCCTGGGTTCTCATTCACTTATAAGTGTGCATAGTTCAGAGATGCAATACGTTTTTTTGCGTATTTAAGATAAAAACTCGAAGCATAAAATCATACCATGGGCTGGAAATTTCACGATTTTATTCAGCCTTTGTTTCCAACGTAACTTGATTTTTGCCGATGGAAAATTATCACGTTCTATGTTCATGGCAACAGGTGTTGGTTGAAAGACACGTCATGCATGCAGTTTCGAACATTATACATCATATTCATACTGTTGTTATCGTCACCGGTGAGATGCAATCTGTGCAGAACAGCGTGTGAAACTGAGTCAGCAACTTTGTGTGAATTCTGACGAATCAGAGCAATAAAAAAAGTTGGATGTACTGAGAGTACCGAACTCGATCATGCAGTTTTGAAATTTTCACATTTGATAAGTCAGTGACCGTGTTTCATCCTATTTATAAAATATGCACACAAAACATTTTTGACATTAGAGCGTTGGGGGCGAAGCCCCCAACTCTCTACATGTCTATGTGCTGACTTTTTTATGGAGGTTTCATGCCAACCTATCGACGCCCGTTTTCGCATGTAAACCTTTGTACACCTACTTCAAATGAGTATTTTCTTCGTCCTTGACATAAAATCTCTCGATTTGATGGCAAGCTTTGAATATTCCATAGATATATAATGCATAAATCGATGTGTTAGGTTTGAGAAAATTACGCAAAATGGTCTGCTCGTCTGGAAAACGTCAAAATGGCGGAGCCGATGGAAATTCACGTTCCCAGAATGCAAAGCAAATTTTACCGCAATGACGCGTACTTTGGAACGTACAATTTTCTGTGCAGCATTTTGTGCATGCATGTACATGTAACCTTGCGTGCGGCCTTCTTTGGCGTAATGAAGTAAACACAACGATTCGTCTACGGTACCACGACTACATTTACCGTAATTGGACATATTTTATCACATATTTTATCAGCAACATGCTCGGTTGCGAAACCTTTTTATTTTAAACTGGTCTTTTAATTTGCTCAGTATGCATGTGTTATCTATATCATGATATCAGATGCAGATATTCCTCATAGTTTCCAATATTTTAAGGATATTTTATTGAGGTTCAATATCATTTTATCAGGCGTAACTGTTTCATTGAGTTCAAAATAAATGTTTACTCATTAGGAATATGATTGAAGTAGGCCTATGTGTTTCATCATAATATACGGGAATGAATTGGAATCATGTGGGACATGATATGTTTCAATTTTCTTTTTTTGTAAAGGGGGGGGGGTGTAAGATATATTCAGGTCTCGTGGTGCTGATGGTGTGCTCGAGCTCTAATGTCGTCTCTCGCAGTTAGCTGCATTTTCTTGTTGTGTTTGTTAGTACAATAAAAACTGTCAGGAGACCACCTGTCATGAAAAACCAGGTGAGATTCATATGGATATTATTCAGCACCATAGAGTAGATTTATATCTGTATAGGGCGCTATGAAGGTTACCATAAGGGAAGACCCCAAAGTACACTCTGTCCTATAAAAACACCTGTGATTTAGGGCCACTTTGGACTTTGCCATCAGGTGCCACATGTTTAGACACAGTTTTCATTCTACGTGTGTACTTTCATTATATTTATTGTAACACTCTACCCCAACCAGAATATTGCACAATGGTAATAACATACATTATTAAGTATTGTAATATACACAAGAGTAAAATCAGCTGCTACCTGGCATATAATCATATCCTGATGGCATATAAACATGATAAATATGATGAAATATGGAAAGCAACACTAAGATACAGCCACATGAATACATAACACATCCAGCACCCGACTTGCAGATTAATTCCGCAGTATTATCGGTTGACGGACATATTCCCGTTTGAAGCATCTAATGGGATATTTTAGCCCTCACTTTGATGTGGCGCATAATGAAACCTTATGAAATAAGTGCTTCCGCATCAGTAGCCGGCATAAATGCTTCCACGGCATTCAATTATGGCCAGCGCGGTGCCATGGCAACCATTTTGTAATAGTTGATTCGCTTGATAATGGAGATGAGAGACTTGGAAAGTGCTCACGCGGGAACTAATGTAGATCGAGATCGGGATTTTGTCTTTCTTTCTGTGACGCATGAGTTTATATTTCCCGTTATTTTCGTAAAAGACGTCTGTTAAATGTCAAAATGTGTACGTAGATGCTAGCCCTGTGAGGGATTTGCATTAAAGTTTGTTGAATCTAGTTGCATATATAATTCTTCATTTACATTGAGTGTAGCTAGGGTACACCTAGCTGTCAGTATCCATGTAATGACAATAATTATCAATTATCAGATTATCAGCATGATGAATAATTTGTTTCTGTCCATGTTGTAGATATAATCTGATGACGGCAGAAGAATAGCATTCATCATGCATACTTGTACTGTACTGAGTTATGCAATGTGAACACAATTTAAAGCTACTAGTATAACATGTATAAGGTGCTTACATTCAGGCCGTGTGCAAAATTTTTATGACTCAGTTTGCAAGCAAATAAAATATGTTTTGAAAATATCAAGACCCTGATGCTGATTGAAACGTTATATTTGTATATTTCCAGACATTCCACACTCCCAGTTTTGGGGACGAGGATTTCGACCTTCCGCCTCTGACACTCCCGCCACCAGATGGCAGCACTGATGTGTTCCCTGTTGGACCGTCTCCAACTCCCAACTTCGAAAACCAATCCACAAACCAAAACCAGCACGGCCAATCGGTGACCTCCCTCGCCTCACCAGGTCAAGGTCAAGGTCATCACCCCCAAAGTCAAGGTCAAGTCCAAGGTCAAGGTCAAACATATCTCCATACATTCCCTCCACATCAACAACAGCAAGCGCCGCAGCAGAACGGCTATCACCATGGTTACCAACAGCAACAACAGAACAATCACGTCCAAGGTTACGGGTTCCTGCCGAAATTCCCGCCTCAAACTTTCGACATTCCTGACATCCAATACACGAACAACTTAGGCGGACACCACATGCAACATATGGACCCCTCGGCAAAGGGAATGAACGTCGTTTCAACTACGGTAATGGCGACGTCACAAGCAATGCTCATAGGAATGCCGCAAGGGGCGAACGATGGCCGACAAATGTTGTCGCCTCTGACGCAGGGACAAGTTACGCCACAGGTGTCGCCACCGGGCTCGAACACGACCTCCCCAGGACGGGAGAGCTCCGCGGAGGAGAGCAGTAGTGATGACAGTGTTCCACTCGCACAGGTGAGTTTAGAATTTCATAGATTATACGAGTGACGTTTTGTATTAAATTTTAAACTTACTATCCGTATTCTCACTGCCTGATATCAATAGTGTTTACCGGTAGAAGTCCTAAACATTGTGGAACATGTGTTACTTAGTCTATCAATGTCGTTGACTGGTGGAACTGTTCACAAAGAACAGGTGACTGGAAGGAACAAGATGAACACCATGAAAAATTTTAGAACTGCTTTCAAGTAGAATCTGCTGACAAGGCAATATCATTTCCCATGATTGTCGCGTTACATCTATGCCACTCAACTGACATACCCTCCTGTCCGAGAAAAGTTGTTCCGACAAGAGAACATTAGTATTTCTGTCATGTGCTGCTCAGAAGGATTACGAAAGCTCTGCCACTTGACGACAACAGCAGACGAATCGGACTGCCACCCGGCATTAATATTGCCCCAGATATACACATATATAAATGAAAAATTTTTCCCAGCATCATCGATCACTCAAGCAAAGCCTCTACGTGTGTGTGACCCTCCCCGCCCCCCCCTCGTGAATATATCCCTTCCCTCGTTCCAAGCAATGTCCCTTTTCCTGACGTGATGTAGAAGAAATCATGATTAATGACTTAATTTGGTCCTCATCTCTCTTCCAACCCCTACCCCCCCCCCCCCCCCACCCCCCTCCCACCGGGTCTTGCAATATCTTTCCTTCTCTGGGCCCATGGCTGTTTCCCTGTTTGCAATCAACCCTTCCCCCCCTTCCTCCTCCGACGAAATCTAACATGAACTTGTTCCCAATCTGATATTATTGAGGGTCTGAAGGACACCAGTATTGCTTCAAGAGTTGTGAGTTGTGAATAAATGAGGTGGCTATGGATAGCCAAGTACTGTTCACGACACCAGGATGGCAGCCGATTTCTGCCGTATTTTTCCGCAGATTAGGTAATATAATGCTGTCGATTGTCTTCAAATGAATAGGGGAAACGGTGGAGCATTGCTTGCTTTATTAACAATCAGATCTGGTATTTTTAATTTTCATATACTAGTATCATAAAATATTGTGTATGGCACTCTGAAAAAAAATAATAGATATACTTATATATTTTGGCTCCTCCCCCCCCCCCCCCCCCCCCCATCAATGAGTGAATTTCATCAGTTCGTAGAAAAAAAGAAACATTTCCTCGGAAAAACAGGTACATGTATAAGAATAACTATGTAAATGGATTAAATTCACTGTGCAGAACTCCTCAGAATTAATTAAAAACAAATTAGACCACAGACTTGACTAGTTCCATCGGGGGTCATTGGCATTAATTAATTTGGAGACAATTTGGAAATTTCTGTTTGTGAATCTCATTAACATTCAAGATAATTAGACAATATTCAATTTTCTCTCAGGCATCTCCTTTCGAAATTAATGAAGTATGTTTTGACCACTGGTAAACACTAGGAACAAACTAAAGACATATCTATATAAATATACCTGTAGTCTTTATTCCGTCGGCATAGCGTGCTTGCAAATATAATATACTAATTTGTATGTCCTCATTAATTTTGTAGTCTATTGTCTTGACTTCCAACAGTGAAGCCATTGTTGCTATTGTTGTATTTTGATGATTTTGCCTCATTGTTTTGTCTTTATTGTTCGGCAGCATTATAATAATAACAATAACTATGGCAATAATATATTTATGCCATCTAGTCACATTACTTTCGTGCATCAATTGTCTTTTTCATTACTCTTTGAATATTTATGATGGTAATTTCGTGGAATCCCATATATTAATGGCAAATAATGTAATAAGTGTACATTTATGTTGCAACTGTGGATACCAGTTGTATCTTCAGTTTTGTCTCATATACATTTGTCACGGTGTTTTCCTTTATTGAAAATTGTGGGGTTTTTCCTGCAATTTCAATGCAATAAGAACATAAAAACATGCATAATGAAGTAAAGAAAGTCGACTGAAATTATATTCATGTTTAATGTTGTATATAATTTGCATGTTTATACACACCAAGTCATAATATTCTGAGACATGAGAAATGATAACAACTTAAAAGTACTGCTGTTTTTTCCGTGACGAACAATAACACATGCAAGCTAGATGGCTTGTTTTGCACGGGGAAAAAAAAAAATCTGCTACAAACTTGTACAGAGCAGAAAATGCAGCAAATAGAAACACCAGTCACGTAAAAATGCCGCGGGCCATTAGAACATTACAAACTGATTGATGCATTAAAAATGTAAATATTGCCAGTCAAAATCACTTCATTTGCACGAGAAACAAGTCCTGTCTCATGTCGCATGACTGCTGCATGTAGCATCTCTCCATCTTTTCAAATCTGATCAACGATGACAATAGAATTGTAAGAGTTCAGCCATATTATTTCACTCGATTTGATCAATGCCTTCTACATGCATGGAAGGAAAATATTGTTATTACAACTAAATTACGAGTGACATTTTGCGCATGTACACTTTGCTCTGCGATATCCAGATATATTGAGCGAAAATGTTGATTGTGACGTGCATTTGGCATTTTCCATTATCGCATGGTCCAAATAAGGGGCAATTTACGAGCGAGCAAAGGGATTTCTCTCTACATTCTCTGTGCTGTGCATTACGTGGCAATCAGCGGAATTTCTTTCTTTTCTTCACTCTCGACATGATGAGCGAAAAAATCCATTTGCCTTTTTAGACCGACAATGTTTTACAGTAAAGGGATATGAGTTCGTTTAATACGAGCTTTGTAATATGTTAGTGTCTTTTCGTGTTATTCCAACGACGAGACAATACGAAATGAAATGGATGAATTGTTTTTATGATTGCTTTGGGGAAAATGTGAACGACATTTTCATACGGGATAAAAATTCTTAGAAGATGACAGTTCTCGTGTTTTTTCATCTCCGTAACCTGAGCAAATTCAGCTAAATGAATGTACTTTTATGTCGAACAATTTCTTGCGAATTCAGGCGGCTAAGTGTTTCCATCAAGAAATGAATTCGATCAAGAAAATGTGAAATATTAAAGCGACTCATTTGGATCTGTTGAAATATGGAAATTGATAGAAATGCATCTTCATTAATTTCCCTGGGCTAGATGAATTCCGACGTAAATTGAAGTAAATTGTGATGCATTATCATTTCGCTGGGTGAATTTTTTCAGAGCATGATAAACCATGGAAACTGTAGACATTGCACATGTACTATCAATCAGTGCATGTGTATAGGCAATTAAGGGTACTGGATCAGTATTAATAATCATGATGGATGGATGTATTGTCCAGTTGGAAATCATTCTAAACACGAATAGGATCTTAAAAAAAAAAGCTTTTGATGTGTAAAAAAAAAAAAAATTTAAAAAGTATTTACACCAACAACAATAAAGACTGGTATGACAAATGAATTGAGATTATCTATTTATTGTTCATTGAGTACCTTTATTTGAAACGAGTCCCTCTGCTAAAAAGGTACTCAAAAATGACCCGGCCGTATCAAATACTATAGCCTGACATCTATATTTGGCGGAATTGACACTCCTACATAACAAGCTCAATGTCCAAGTTCATAAGCTTGCGAAAGGCCACAACGAAACATCCCCCACATGTAAACCAACTTAATGCCTTGCTTTCCACGGTGCATCGTGTAATCGCAACATCGGCAGACCCCACTCGATATCGGGGGCACCTCCTGGCAAAATCATTATCCAATTAGCAGTAGAGGGCGCTTTTCCCCTGCGTCCCACTGCGAACCAGCTTGTCAACATAGAATCCCGACTGAATACCCATCTTCATACCACAATTTTTGGTCCGTGAGGGAATGGAAAACATATGGTCCAAGCTCAGATGGGAGCCCTTTCTTCGACTGGTTGACTAGACTAACCACTGCTACTGCTAACTGGGGGTTTGTTTTGGCTTTTCGGCCGTGGAGAAAATAATAATCGGGGAGAAAGAACCAACGATGACCGCTAATCCAATAATCATGTTTTTCGGGGTCAGATTCTGTTCGGGGTTTCGGGGAAGATGATGTTCGGGTTCCCTCGGGATGACTGGTGTGAATGTGTTGAATGAAAATTCCCGGATTCTACGGATCTTTGGAGAGTTGGGAATTTTACTGTTTCTTTGAGCAAATCTGGTGTCAATTTCTAAAATCAGGTCTGTTACCATGATTACGATACCTGCCATAGAGGTGCAGAACTTTTGTCCAAAATATTGCTAAAATATCAAGCCCAACTGACATAGAATGGTGGTCATTATCCATGATTCTTTAGTTTCCTATCATCTGTAAAACATGGTACTTTATGTGCATAGACGTGGAAAATTAGACGGCTATTCACATGTTCCCTGATGCACAACAAAGGCCCATAATGATGTTGCTAATTACCTTGATTACAAGTTTTATATGCTTCTTTGTCAGGATAGAGAGAAAAGACCTATATTTTCATTACCATATTTTATGAGTTCGTGTTTTACAACAGTTGGTAGACAATTTGCTGGTGTATAATTATGTTGTATCAAAGGAATAGATGTATAAAACTTGTGTGAAGGGATGGCGTGAATATTTATAGAGCACACAAAAGGCTACAAACCAGACATTCATGTCATATTGGTACAAAATTCAGAGCACACCATAGGCCTTGCACTGCAACCATGAATGTTGTTAAAACTTGCATGAGAAATACATAGAGACGCAGACTTAAAAAATGAAGTTGGCAGTTTCATGATTTGATGCTATTCCAGTCTGGCAAACATGGTAACTAAAATAGATGTCAACAAAATGAAAGGAGATCCAGTTAAGTGCATTATTATCTGACATTTTTACCACACTCATGACAGAGATACGAATATAATGTCATTGCAACGGGGGAAATTATTTTCGAAACTGTATGGGATATTTACTTCGGATGATGGATGCCAGTTCGTTAATTCCGTCAGAAAAATGTCATTGCCATAATCCGGACAGATCACATGGGCATATGGGAACTATCCATCATACCCAATGAACATAATAACCCATTTACTGTCCCCCCCATCCCCCCTACCATCCAAAGCCAGACCCCCACCTCTTTCATAACATATCTTCCCCTCCCCCCCCCCCCCCCCCTTCTCCGCACCCCTTCAGCCAGCCATCCCATCATCTCTTTTTTCCGAACACACATTTATATTGCTTCACCAAACATTGACAGAACATTGCCATATCTTTGCACTGGTACGGACACAGTGCTCAGCCTCCACCCCCCAACCCTCCATGTGAGTGTCCATTACCAACAGAAACTGTAGAAACTGCCAGATACTACGGGGTTGGGGTTAAAACCTGTATAATAGAGTGAGAGGACGAACAAAATCAGATAAAAGTGACATAATTATTTTGACATTTACATGATCACACTGAAAATTTCCACTTCTAAAGCCACCGAATGATTGGTAAATAATCATTCAGTGTAACAATTTGCATCCCAGTTGAGCTTGATGAATTTACTTTGAGTAGGCTCTTGATAGAGATGAAATGTTTATTGTTTGAGGTCATTTAAATGTCGGAATATTATGATTGAAGACCTCGAATACCCATCAGATAATCACGCCCATTCACTCAAGATCTCAAGAAAATAAACCCTGGATTCTCACCGAATATAAAAAAAAAATATTCACATCAGATCATGCCTAATGCACATTGCTGCAATTTGCATTTCCTTAGTCCATAACTCACTGTCTTCCATCTCCTATGAATTCTGTCTTATTTCCATAATTATACCCTACCCCCCACCATTCCCCCTGTATCCCATGGCAACCTGTCCCCAGTGACTCACCTACCCTCTTTCTGTCACAAATACATCGGCACCCCCTCCCTCCCATGCCCCCCCCCCCCCCAAATTCCCTTTCGCTATTTCTTTGCACAAGCCTGCCCGACAAGGAGAAAGACATTCCCTTTTCAGTGTCACCGTTGCAATCTTGTTGGACAAGGCACTCTCGGTTGCAACAACATCCAATAACTCAAAGGAAACAGATACTAGGCTCAATTCAGATGGAAATAATCTGGCTGTATATATATTAATATTTCAGAGATGCTGCTTCGCTCGCATGCCAAGTACTGTACCCCCCCCCCCCCCCCCCCAGTAATCTACCCCATAAAGACACAATTGAGTTACATTGCGATATTCTCCATCAGGTTTCACTAATCCGATTGCAGGGTCAGTCATATCAATATTGTTTTCGGAGGGTAAAACAGGGTACCTATCTATCAAAGGCCCGGTGCTACATTTATTTCCACGTAATTACATCAGTCGGCAATTTTATGATGGGATGGATAAAGCCGTAGTTTTGTTTTTCCAACCACAATGCACGGCCAAATTGGTTCCCCTGTCGTAATATGCAACCGTGAGAGTGCATCAGTGCAGAGGGGGGTAAAAAACCATGTTGTTGGCCTTGGCTGTAATATTAATCTTTGTCTTCTAACAACCCTTCCATCCCCCCCCCCCCCCACCACACCCTCCCATCTCCCCCCCCCCTCCTATCCTCCCCCCATTCACAAACACACACGAAAAAAATGAGTGTCCGAACCACTCCTGTCAAGTTTTATCTTCCCATCTTTGTTTTCATGACGATCCGACTATTGACATAGCGATTCACTCGGTTTACCGAATAACGTCAGGGGACAATTATCAAATGGACGCAAAATATATTTGACAGTCATTGCTTTGCAAAAACGAGAAAGCAATCGTAACTAGATTGTTCGTGGAACAATATGCCAAAGAGTATCTTTTTCATGTGAACCAAAAACTTTTTGTTTATGCCAATCTCTTTTTCCCCTCCAATATAATTCATGATAATCAACTTAAATTGGTTTAACGTAATCGCATGATATTATATTTTCAGTTGGCGCAGAAGCGTAATGCTCCAGTAGTTCCAAAGTCCAAAAGTCCGTCACAACCGGCGCCAAAGAAAGCGAGAACGCCCAAAAAGCGCAAGAAGAAAGACCCGAATGAGCCTCAAAAGTGAGTTTTCCTTTTTTCCACCTTTGATGTCTCTATGTAAATTGCATTATTGCCAAACACTAGGCATATCAATAATAGCATTGTACATGTTTATCATTTCTGTGAAGGAGTTGTCGTTCAAATATGTAAACTCTCGTATCAGAATCCAAAGATCAAAGAATCATTTCCATTTCCCGTTCTCAATATAAACATTGACATGTTTCATACTCCATCATGTTCATGTTTTGCATGACAACAATTACATGTGCTGTGTTTTCCCTCCTTTTGCAGGCCAGTGTCCGCATACGCATTATTTTTCCGAGACACGCAGGCCGCGATCAAGACAAGAAATCCCAACGCCAGTTTCGGCGAGGTTTCCAAAATCGTGGCCTCCATGTGGGACGGCCTCGCAGAAGACCACAAAAATGTAAGTTAGAAATAATATGCCATGTCAAATCAAAACCTGTCCTGTCATTTTAAAAACTTCTATCTCACTTTAAAGTAAGGTGTCAGTTTTCGTTAACGGAAATCTGCCAGAATCCGGGAAAAGATGCGAGTTATCTATAGTGTTTTACCAACATGAAATCTGACATATGTTTTTGTGCGAGAAAGGGAGAACTGTTTTCCATTTGAAGAGATGGAGGGTGGGGGGGAGAGAGGGAGAGGGAGCATTCGTTATTTGTGACTGCCGGTCATGAATAAATTGGTTTTATCTTGCCATGTTCCCCGCAGAAGAGAATGCTAATGTTCGGCCGCGTTAGGGGTTCCTCATAGATGACATTACATGTTCGTAGCGACATTCATGTCTGTTATTGTTGTCTATTGTGCCTGCAAATGTCAGATATGCTTTTCCCTTGATTTTTTCGCTGGGCTCTGCCTTTGTTCGATGT
Organism: Terebella lapidaria; assembly: GCA_949152475.1. NCBI lineage: Eukaryota > Metazoa > Annelida > Polychaeta > Terebellida > Terebellidae > Terebella > Terebella lapidaria. Next base: position 31,452,759 of record OX424564.1, on the reverse strand, counting down.
TATGTAATTCACAGAACAAAAGATAATTATATTGCCATCACAAAGCGAGGAAAAATAAACGAGCATAAAAGCGCCCATAAAAAGTAATTTTTCGCCAATGACATGGCAAGGTCAAGTCGTATGAACTAATAATGCAATTTCGACTGTGCCATGGAATTCGTCTACTCAAAGTAAAGCACACATGTTTATTTTTCGCCTGTGATTCTTTTTACGTCGCAGGATTACAAGAAGAGAACGGAGACGGCCAAAAAGGAATATCTCAAACAGCTTGCTGCATATCGTGCTACCCTTGTATCCTCCGTAAGTTTAATGTTCCCGATTGCCGATCGTTTGCTGCTTCCTGTCTGTGATTGGTATCTTTCCTGGAATATATCTATTTGAGTGTTGTTTATTATCTTACCGGTATATATACTGCTTCGATGTAGTTCCATATGCATGCAACGTACATGTAACTGACAGAAATAATTTGGTTTCTTCTATGAAAAACTTGAATAATGAGAAATATTTACATTACATTTTACATTACATTTATTTTGAAATTCCAAGAAATTTATTCTGGGATGCATTAATAAAAACATGTTTGTTCTTTGCTTGAAACAGGGTGCCTTAGAAAACGGCGACAGCTCCACGTCCAACTCAAGAAGCGCCAAAAACTCATCACCCCCACAACCACACCCAGCCCCCAACCAACAGACCCGTAGCTCACCCCCCAGCCATCCGAGCCTCCCCGCCCCGGCCATGACAACCGTCCCCATGACGACGCAGCACGCCATGACAACGGCGATGCCCGGCATGCCCCTAACGCACATGCCGCCTGGTAATCATGGCAACATGGTGCCCAACCCCGGGCACATGATGGGCCCGCCACCCCCACAGCACTACGGTGGGATGATGGGGCATGGAGTGGGGGTCGGGATAGGGCCTATGGGGGGCGGGCACATGCCCCTGCACCCCCGAGGACCGGGCGGCGGCCTGTCCCCTAACACCATGGTGGCATCACCCCCGGAGGCACTAGGAATGCACGATGGCTACATGGGAGCTCAGGTATGATTCCTGGAATTTTCATGATATTCTGTGTGTGAAATTGTCATGAACATACAATGAATATAAATGTCAGGATTTATTTTTTTTTAACCAATACAAAATTTTTTATTGCATCGTAAATTGTTATTCTCAAGAAATTTCCCGTGAAATCCTGCTAGATACACCTACAAATTTCAAATTAAATGTGTTAAACCACACAAAACCCGCTCTCCATCAAAGGTGTTGTCAAATTCCCCACCGATGGCGATGGACAGCCCGACAGCTGCGATGTGCGTGCGCAATGGCTGCGGGAACCCCGCCATACATAGCCGCGGCTGGGATAATGAGTATTGCAGCAATGACTGTGTGGTCAACCACTGCAGGTCTGTAGTCTGTTGTAGACTTCATGATATATAATGTAGGCATGATGGATGGTGTCAAAATTTATTTGGAATTTATCAATATATAGTTTTCTATTTCAAATTTGAAATTTATTTGTAATTCATAGCAGTTTATTTTGGTTTATCTAAAGTGTGGAATTTGTCAGCAGTAGCTTTGTGTAAATTACTGTCGCACAGTGTTATTTTGCTGTAAATGAAAAACTAAATTGATAAATTCCTAGCATTTTGTAGGGTTTAATTCCTGTTTTGGTGCCTAGCAAATTATCAAACTATCCAAATTGAAAGTGAACCTTAGCTAAATGGGATATACTCTTTTGCTTTCAGAGATGCGTTTACTCAGTGGGTTGCTTCAAGACCAGGTTCAAGTCCGTACGCCTCAGTCAAGTAATGACTATGCTTTTGGGTCGGATCACCAGTCACTGATAATTTTGGCCACGCCCGTAGTCGAAACAACTTGCCTTCTGGATCTGGGGTTGCCGTGTTTACTGTAACTACCGGACGAATTACCTCTTGGAAAATTCTCTTTCGCAACTTTTGACCATGTCTGTAGATTCGTCAGCGTGAACTGATTTGCACGGAACTTTTTGACAAAGTCTGTATTTCAGATGGATCATCTTGTGAGCGGAATATTGTTATTGACAAGTTCAGCATTGAATTATGTGTTCTGAAAAATTAAGCCAAAATCCAACTCGCTCACCATGCATATTCATGATGGGTAATTTGCATAACCCGCAATGCAGCGCACCCCATGAGTCACCAATATTGCACAGTTATATTAACGACATCTGGCATGACTTTTGGTTGCTATGGTTACGATGGCGACAATGAATGACATTGATTCAAAAGCAGAATTGATCTTTGTTGTAAAAATCACCGCTCGTTTTTGAGCATTGAATCGTACACTGTATCATATATTGACTGCACCCATTCCCAAAACGTAAACAAACTGAATACGTGCAATATTATACTGTTATTTATTGTGTAGTTTGTTTGTAGAATGTTCGAGGAAAAAAGACGTGAGTGAAATGTGTTGGTCGACATTACAAAAGGCAGTATTATAAGTATTGCTGTATCATGGTTCGTTCATTATCTATTTATTTGCATGGTACTTAATGACTGTCTGGCATTCCAAGTGTTGGAATCATAATGGATGTTAGAAATAGAGATAATATTGCACTCATTAACATGAGGTGTGAGTATATGTACATGTATAATGTTTTCATTTGAGATACAGTGGCACGATATTATATACTGGTATGTGCACTATACTGTTGATCAGTAGAACTGATGTTGAAAAATGACATTCCTCGATGTTTATATTGATTCAATATCAAATTATGTATTATTTCAGTCATGAGTATCATGTTGTGAATCCTTCAAAAGTCACTCAGGGGCTTCAAATCTATGCTCAATTTGAAAAAAAAAATGTCGGTGTTTCATTAATCCTAGGAACAGTGTATAACGATGCGAGCGAGAAACGAATATTTTGCAAATTGATGAGCACAAATTTTCACAACTGGACTGAAATATCCAACTGTTTGGTAATGTTTTGTTCATTTATACTTCAAATACTGTATAGGAAAGTTGTGTATGTATCATAATATTTGTGAGCCGCAATGTTTTTGTTTTTCTGCTCTGATAACAAAATGCTTGGTATTTTACTAAATGATGCTGCTTTGATGCTCGCGTGATCGTGCAGATGTACGTATATAACATTTGATTTCGACTTGATCAAAGGCCAATCAAACGAACTCCTGGCAAGTATTAATGTGATCAATTTGAAACAAATCTTAAGAACATAAAACAATGCGCCAACAATAGGGCGGCGCATTGGCATCGCCAAGAATAAACGTAAATCAACAGACAGGGTCTTCAACAAAATGTACAGAACAAATTTACAAAGCCAGCCTGTACAACACACTATGCCCAGTGATCTAAACCATATTATCTTAAAGGGACATTTGTCATGAGTAATTTCGATCATAATGATCAAATTCTTGTCTCTTTTTTGCTAGGTCATACATGTACTTGCTTAGAGAACTGCTACAATAAATTTTTTTTCTTTTGGTATAAGAATTTGGTGGTGTACACAAAAATAGGAATGGTTAATTTTATTCACATCTCTATGCAAGATGGTGGCACACTGAACTATTTTCAATTCCAATGAAAAATGCATTGTTCAGATGGTGCTTGACATCGCTTGTAACATCTGGCCATATAAAAAGTATACAATATTTCCAGTTATTGAATTTCTTTTCAAAATGGGTTCATTCAGGAAAAAAAAGTGGGATGTGGCAACGATCACTTTTGAATGTAACAAACGTATTTTTGCCCTGTATTATTACTATAGTCCTATTGTGAATGTGTTTGACGAGTTCAAAATAGCTGACGAGTTCAAATTGGTTCATTAAGTTTAATTATTGCATATCTTAATGGTCTGAACAAACTGTCAATATTAAGTGAAACATAATTATCATTGATACCCCTTATCATACGGACCATATGTTGTATATCCATGCAGATATGTTATCAGCTATGGGTATCATATCGAAAATATTTCCACATGTGGCGTCATTCCCACCTTTATCATGTTTATGATGAGTATTTCCAACAAAATATCCAAATAGTATTCACGAAAATGGCTTTAAAAGCATGACTGGTACTTTGCCACCATATTGATTTTCTCATTAAAATGCACTCAAAATTTTTAGTTGGAGCGACCAAAAAAAAAAATAGCTGCTCGATCAATGCCCTGTGTGGAGTTCATGCTCCAATAAACAAAATGAGAATTGAAACAAGTTTTTTTTTCTAGCTTTGTTCGCAGTTTGCCTCAATATGAACCGACAAAGTTTACTGATCAAAATGATTTGCGACCAAATGCTGTACTGTAGCTGTTTGTTGTATACAGGTCAAAACCATATCGTACATTGATCTAAAAGCAGGATTAGTAGCAACAGATGTATGTGTTGTTAATGGTGTCAGCCCCAACGCAGTTTGCAAAGAAATATACAAGCCATAAATGCAGATTTATTGTTGAAATCGAGTTGTGGAACGCGAAGAAAATTTTGCGTGGTCAAAACATGTTCTAATGTGCTTGACGTTAAGACCATGCGCAAATAATTCCTGTGTGGCAAGCGTGAATTAAGTATTTCATTGCTGTCCTCACAGTAATGTTTCTTCCTGTTACATGATTATGGAGCTAAATATATTTATCATTAGGAATGCAAATTTTGTCATTATTCGAGCAAGAATGAACATGTCCAATCTGTTGTGTAATGTGCATGCCTTTGTTACGTTCTTTTCCGTTTGAAAAAATAAAAATGTTTTAGTTTTGTTTTATCAGTACTTAATATATACATAATATATATGATAATATCACTTGGATATTTATGTAATTATGACTTACTATGTATTGTATGTATATATGTTACAGTTAATGGATTTGTTAATATATACATACGTACTCGTGGGCCAAACCAGTGATTGTGTTTGTTATAAAAATCGAGTGCGTTTTTCTGTTTTTCGTGCTTGTTTTCGTGTATGAAAATGTAACGCCCATAAAACCGACTGAATTGTTGTTTGAATGAAGGAATATTTTCCAATGAATAATGAATCGAAAATGTAGATCTCCACACGTTCTGGATGCTATTTGAATAGTTGTCGCTGAAATATGGTAGTCACCATCTTTTATTATGTAATATTACGAATTGTATTTCAGTAATTTTTGATGGTTAGGAAATCCATTGATCTATATTCATATGACTATGTTACTGGTATATATATGATACGTTGATTGTAAGGTGGCGTCTTTTTCGGGAGAGCGAGTGATATGATGTTGTATTGTTGCCATGGTGACTGTGAAAGCATTGGTGAATTGACATGTTGTGTAATATACTTGTAAAATGTAAGTTTTTTCTTTTCTTTGGTGAATCGATAACTGTACCATGTAAAATATATTCTACCCTATTTATTTTCAAATATAGTGAAAATAAATTGGACTGCATCAAGTCGTGTTTTGTTTTTGTTACTTGCCGAAATGCCGGAATCTATGATTTCGGCAAGTATGTTGGTCTGTTCGTGGATGGATGGATGCGTTTGTTTGTTTGCATCTAGCGTCCACAGTTCTAGGTCAAATCTGTTCATATTACATACTCAATATCGGTAGGTTACTGGGCATGCACCGCACTATTTTGGTGAATCTAGATCGAAGGTCAAGGTCAAGGTTACGCAAAACGTCGAAAACAGAAGTGCCCATAACTCCGGTTCTAATCGTCGTAGACTTCAAATCAAGTGCATATTGTAGATATACTCGAGTTCTATCTTTTGTGACCTTGACATTTGACCTTTAGAAGTTCGCCTGAGGTGGAACTCAAGGTCAAGTACGAAGGTCAGCGCACCATATCGAGTAGTATATCGTTAGAAAGGTTTTGAGTCCCTGATTTCAATGAAATCTTATTTTCGGCGCTATGACGTACACTGACATGACAGTGACGTCATAAACATCAAATTTCCGAAATTTCAGAAGACCATAACAGCGTCAATATTTATGGAATCACTTGAAACTTGCTATGCATATTATCGGCATTGACCTCTACGAATTGAAGTACAGAGGTCAAGGTCACAGAAATCCCAGAAAAACACATTTTCGGTAATAACATCTGCTTGAATTGCGGTAGTCTCATGAAATTTTATCCATATCATTCAGAAGAGGTATGGCAATCAGACATATATGTCATTTCCATCATTGACCTTGAACTTAGTAGAAAAATGAGGTCACATGAGCAAAGCTTCGAGGTCAAATTTTCAAACTGACTAACGCCTATCAAGTAGTGTATCAAATAGGTCTTGATCCCCTGATACTATTCCATTAGTTTTCAGATGTGACGTTTATTGACGTCACAGTGACATCATGTCATCGAAATTTGAAAAGGCCATAGTGTCCACAATTCTTGTTCGATTCTGATGAAATTATTCAAGAATATTCTATAGCTCGTTGCACAGGCAATGCACAATTTTCGTGACCCAAGGTCAAAGGTCAAGGTCAAAGTAAAAAAAGTCAAAATAACATAAATGACAATAACTTCGGAACTAATCGTCGTAGAGTTCAAACTAGGACCATATTGTAGCATATCAAAAGGACGTTCTTATGTGACCTTGAATTTGACCTTTGACCTTCAGAATTCCGGCAAGTGCGTCGCCTATGGCGTCTCGTTTGGTTGGGTCTACAAAATATTATCACCGACACCTATATAAGCACTTCATAACCATTCTTCACAAAATCATATTTTTGTGATATGTAAACAAATTATGATATGTAAACTAATGAACATGCTAAACAGATGGTTCATTATTAATTCTGGTACCAAGAATCACCTTCAATATTTGATACAATTTAGCTTTTAATATTCAAATATTATGGTGTAATTTGAAGAAAACCTAACAAATTTATGACTACAGAAAATAGAAACAAAATCAGGCGTCATTAAATTGATAACGTTATGATCTGTAGACCCAACATATTTAAGGTGCATTATGATTTGCACTTTTACCTAAACCTACCTCGATCAAACAATAGAAGCAATATGCACGATATGTGATTCAAAAGTTGCTGATCAGAATGCCTCCAATAGTCAAAAGTTCTGTTATGTTTGATATCCTGATTGAACTGTTTTGGAGAGGCATTTCTGAAGAAAGGATTTCATGGGTGAACCGGGTTATACCGGTACTGAAGTTCATCATATACCAATAAATAACTCACAAAAATTGTTAAACAGTAAATTCTCTCATGCGAATATAAACTCATAATTTCTCTTGAAATGAATATATCACATTATTTAATTTTTTGTGGCAAGGATTTTAATAGTGTGACATTGAACATGTTCATACCTTGTTTGAAACACCTGATATTCATGATTGTGGAAATTTTAAATGTTAAAGCATCTACAGTGAGTCTTTGAATTTTCATTCTACAAGCCAATGACTATAAGCAAAAGGCACTCATATAATGCCCTGCATGTGTCGCCAATAAATTACATCGCAAAACTGAAACAAGATTAGTCTTTGCTATGTGCTGCCATTTTCCATGTTTGTAATTGTTCCTTCATCTGCTTTTTGTGTCATCGACACATAACTCGACGACAGCGACTCAAGTTCGCAAGCGCCGTATCCTATCATCGCAGTTTCTCCTTCAGGTTCAATGATGAGAAACTGCTGAGGAATTTGTCCATCGTCCAGTTTGAGTTGTTGTTCGTCTATCTCCGTACTAACGATGATATTGACACCGTCCTCCATCTGTTCTTGAGTGTAAGTCGTGTACAGTTCTGCGCACGGTTCCTTTGCATTTGCAGTTTTAGATTTCTGATGTTTGATCCCATGCACGTTCGCTTCATGGCGCTGGAGATGGTGCTTGTGTCGGAAAACGTAGCCGCAATATGCGCACCGAAATTTACCCTCAGTTGTATGTGCCCGGATGTGAGCTTTGCACATGATCTCAGTCTTGAATCGCCATGTGCACCCGGGAAAGTTACAAGCGAATGGTCGACGTGGATCGTGAACGCGTTTGTGTTTCGCTAGTGTTGCTTTGTCCGTGTACGCGTAGCCACACGTATCACAAAGTACGCTACCCTGACTGTGAATCTGTCGATGTGCGTGAATTGCGGCATTAATTGATGACTCAAATTCACACTGGTTACACTTAAATACCTTCTCTTCGCCCTCATGTGTCTTCCGCTGGTGAACGCGTAGGTATCCCTTGCATTTGAACAGTTTCCCACACTCATCACAAATGAATTTCTTCTCGGTGCGATGAACGTGGGCGTGTTTGCGCAGATACCGAAGTCTTTGGAAACTTTTCCCGCACTGGCTGCAAGGGTAGACACCTGGCAGATCTTGACGCTCGACTTTCCGTGGTTGCCGTGGTTTCCTCGACTTCCGTTCGCTTGTGCCACCAAAGTCCGTTTCACCTCTACCGCTTTGTTCCTTCTTCAAAGGACTGTCCTCCTCACTATGAAGTGACCTCAAGCTATCAGGCAACTCGAGAGTTTGTTTATGCTTTGTATTCATGTGGTGCGACAGTTCATCGCGGTTATGACTGGCAAAGTCACAATGGAGGCACTGGACCTTTTCTTTGATCTCCAAGGCGACTGGTACAGATGGTGCTGGTAGTGGCACTTGTGGTTGCATCATTGGTTGTTTCGGTTGTGGTTGAGAATCCTCGTGTAAGTCACCATCTTTCTCTATGATTGTTATCTTTGGTATCTCGGTTCCAGAAGATGTGCTGCTTTTGCGTTTGACTTTGGGTTTCACCAGTGGCTGTTCAACATTCGAAGTCAAATTCTGTCCCAGTTGCTTTCTGTTGATCTCAGTTGTCAAAGCAACACGGCGCTGAAGAATACGTGGTTTTCTAGAAGTAGTTCTCGCGCATGACGTTGACGCTCCATCTGGCTGACCTGCAATGAAGTCTGAACAGACCAACGGACCTCTCACATGGGTCAACGTTCTCTTCGCAGTTTTGAGCAACTGTTTGGACCTTGCCCTTGAAGAGGATTTACTTGGAATTATATCTTTTCCTGGCTGACTGTCCTTTTTCTCTTTCTGACAGATGGAGCCATGGTCATGCACTACCAAGTCAACGCCATCACCTTCCTCTTGACCGACCTGGCCAAGGTCCTTTAAGACCAATGGAGAGGCAACGGTGCATCCCGATTCCCCGCCATTTTCTTTACTCAGAACCTGTGACGGCATCTTCCATGAAAGGATGTGTTTCGTCTCGGCATTCTCAAGGTAGCAGTTGCTTTCTGGAAGAATCATCACTTGTGGCGAAGGCTGCTTATCACACTCTTCCGTCTTCAAGGTTTGGAGTTTAGCCAAACTGTGCGGACCGCTGTAGTGTTGGAGAAGAGATTTGCGACATGGGTAGACCAACTTGCACAACTCACATGTGTACATCGTTGATGTAGGATCTGAAAGTTGGCAAAGAAAAAGAGCCTGATTGAGTAATGAGTATGACAAAGAGTATGGCAAAGAGTATGATTGCCTACATTTAGAGTAATAAAGAGAATGAACTCAAGACACCTGGAGCATTTTTAACATGTAAAGTTGAATTCTTTACCTCTAATATCATACATCTATGCCCTACAATAAAGTAAGTAAATGTGGCCCAATTATTCATAAAATTTAAACTCTTGTATGTGTAGTACACATAATGGTACATGTATTGCCAGAAACCCATATTGGGTGTCAGGTATTGCCAGCACAGTACCAGTTTTCAGTCAAACAATTTAGCTCACTGCCTCACACCGTCTATAAAATGGCAAAAACTTACGCTGACTCTTGTGCAGAACATGATCCAGAATGTCTGTCGATTGTTTGCCGCAAGTTCCACACATGAACAGGTCTAGGTGAACAACTATCACTTGCATCACTGAAAAAGATAAAGACCAATCATGGCAATAAGATATAAAGATATATGATTGTACTGCCAAAGCTGCCAGGCCACAACAATATTTAGTGATGTTATATTCAAATGCATGTAGTATAGCCAAAGAAAATTGGACATGATGCCATAACGACAAATTATTTCGACTTTCAATCATTACATGAAACATATTTCAATCTCAATCGTACTTCACCAATCCAGTTTCTCGCTGCCATTTCATTCACTGACATGCGCTACCAGCAAATCAACTGGTAAGTGAGAAATCTTTTTCAACGTAGTGATGTTGTAATTCCGCAGGAGACAGGACTAGTTGTATCGCTGTCTTGCATAATGTTCATACTTGATACAAAGAACTATTCGGCTATTCAAATATCCATAATCACCTTCCAGCTCTTCCCTGCCACCACTAGCAGTTCCAGCATGGTCCAGTCTCGCACATTGCTGAACTGTGGACATGGGCCCCTGGTTACAATTTATATCAGGGTTCATCATCGTCGTGGGGGGTTTCCACTATGTGAATCGCTGATATCATCAGTACCTGTGAAGAATAAAAGGGAGTATTCTGGTAGATTTGTTCATATGAGTATAGCTCTGTCCGTTTAGTATTGGGCATTCTGAATACATGTATTACATTCTGGAACAGAAATGCATACGCATGTAAACTAGAATTATCAACAGAACTGCTAAATCATTCTGCTGCAAAGACCGAATATAGGGACAGCACAAGTACTCGTCAACGAGTCGAGTCACAGCATGAACCAAATTTTAAATTGATAACTGAGTACTTGTTGAATGAAACTAAAATAAATCATGAAATGAACACTCAAAACCATGAAAACCTTGACAAAATGTTGGGAAAATATCGAGTTGTTGTGTGACATTGTTTTGAACAGGGAATAGTTGCGCCAACTGGCGAATCACTTAAATGCGATGAGTCACGTGATGCAAACAAATGACTTGATGCAAGTAAGTCATGTGATGCAAACAAGAATGAGAAGGAAAACAACTTCAGCTGTTCAGTAATTTAGTGATTATATCTTTATATTTAATTCTAAACTGCTTGACAGCGTAAGATTTCACTTTTTGAATACCCCCACTCATTGATTCAGCAGTCTACTAGCTAGCTCAGTGCAATACATAGTGAATTTTTCTGAATTTTTGCCAATGTAATCTACACTACAGCTGTAATATCGTAGCTTGATACGAGTACTCGGTTACGAATCGAGTCCCATCACCCGAGTACTCGAGTAACAAAACCTGTACTTATGCGGACCCTAACCGAATACAACAAGAAAAGCTAATTCTGTCAATTTCAAAATGACATTCCGAAGCCAATTGAACAGGTAAATTCAATTTCTGCAATCAACAGACTGCAAAGAACGGCCCAAACGAACAGGCCTTATGTGTTACGACTGATGTCAGTGATCATCACAGTGGCTCGTGACCATATGAGCCAGTGTGATAGTATGGGGGTACAGGCAGGTACAGGTGATAAGGCCTGATCACTTTGGCGGCCTTATCGCTTGGTAACCATAGTATGATTGTGGGAGAAATTGCACTTTCCTCTATTATCGCTCACACAAAAACTCCCAAAACCACTCCGTCTTTGTCATTTATTGCAACCAAGCCGTTTGAAAATAACGATTACTTTATCGATACAGTTATAATATGTAACATGGAGCTGAGTGAACAGTATAAATTGAAAATAAACGCAAAACGGAACAAACTTGTAGAAAGTCACACTGGTACTGTATGAAAACCGGAACCAGTGAGGAAGCGGTGACGCCGGTGTAAAGGCGGAAATCATGCTCATTGGGTCTTTTGGCGCGGAGCCTATGGTGTCAAAACGCGAAAAGAAACTCCTTCTTCTGGATGAGATAATCTGCATACCAGGAAAAGACTGAAACAGAGCACACAGTAGAAGCAGGTCCGAAATAAAAATATACCTACATATATAATACATATATACATATATAACCCTATTCGTTATACATATCATTTATATCTTATTGTCATGATTTTATCAATACCAACTGAAAGTTATACTAGTATATACTATACAGGCTACTAGTATAACTTTCAGTTGGTGTTGATAATATAACGATACACATATTTATTTATTATGTATTGTTTATTCCAGCTACATCGGGACTTTGAGAAACCGTATCGCTTGGGCAGGTGGCATCCATACAGAGGTGTCTCGCACACCAGGTTTGATTGGATTGTGAAAAAACATGTGCACACACATGAAGAAGACAATTTATACATGTACGATGAAATAAAATGCTATAACAGGTACAAATAAAGTACACCAGACACTACACAAATGGGGACATGTATTACTATAACAACATCCCATCAGTGAGGGAGGATGATATCATGCATGAATGACCTCTTGCTTGCGGAGGTCCGAACACGTGACCCTCCTGCTTATAATACTGAGGCTGCCACCAGAGAGCTCAGTCGGGATCGCACAGCACAGCGAACTGAACGAGGGCCAAAAAAGAAGTTGATTTCTCTGGAGTAAACTTGGACAGATTTCAACTCTCGCATCCTCCACAGCAGTGACCTCTGCATGCGAAAGAACCGACTAGGACTTTGCGTTGTATACTCGGCAAATGTCAGCGGGGAGTTTGTGCCTGTGTGGGTCTCAATATCAATATTCATAAACCCGGTCTCTGTCCCTACGATTCTATGAACCCAGCCCTTTTCCCATTGCAGCACATCGCCTCCTCTTGCGGCCTCCCCTTGTGGCATGACAACACCAATGATATTGCGTCATATCCGTTACAGGAGAATCAGAGAATTCCCTATTTTGAAAACGGGGGATGCCCTTGATCCCACGCAGAATGGTGGGGGATATTTTGCTATGGCTGGTTGTTGACCCGAGCTGGTTGGCATTGCACACGAACAGTTTCAAGACCACAGCACGCACAGAACGGCTCAGACGACGAACGATTTATATGGGTTGTCAGGCATGAAAATCAGTCGTTTTAAGGGGGTACCCTCAGAATTCGAGCTGTAGCGAAAAATCCAATTTATCAACATATATTTTCCTTACTATAGTGAGATGAGGAAATGAATGGGCTAGCTTTGTATATAAGCTGCTAAGGTTCATCTTGTTCTGGGACGGAGCTATGGAGACTTGAATTTGGGCTTTTTATCATTGTTCTGTATGGCCGAAGGAATTAGTGAAATCTGTCCTTGTACAGCCATATGAGTGGAGTCGAGGGAAGGCTATACACACGAACAGAGGATAAGACCTTTGCACATAATGACTGGCTCTCTGACTGCATAAGATGAATTCCTCCAAATTTATTTGATAAATTTCTTTCTGATTTCACGCATAGGCCCCTACATGTCATCTGGGTTAGTCTATCATGTGTATAAGATGGAATATCTTTAATCAAAGGGCTCGAAATTTAGGCCCAAAATCACCTCAAATTTACGAATGGACCCCTGAAAAGGTGATAAGCTCGTAAGATACAGCTTGGTGTGTATCATGAGCACAATGCATATTTGGCACATATTTTTGGTGACCTGAATGACCTTGACCTCACATGACTTTGAGTGGTAAATCTCAAGGTCATATCCTAACTTAATGTGCTGAGTGACCTGTGCGTACTAAACGATTGTAGACAGAGCCTAAGAAGAACACAGTAAGGTATATGGTATATCTTTTGGTGACTTATCTTTCTGACGACTTATCAGCAAGCTTGATTCAAGCTATGGATCAGGCAGTTTCTGCAAGGCCGGTCCCAACAGTTGATCCTGGGAGGCTCCAAGTCGACGACGGTAGCTGTCACCTCAGGGGTACCCCAAGGCTCGGTCCTCGGACCACTGTTGTTTCTCCTGTATATCAATGACCTCCCTGACAACCTCAGTGATGGAACAGCAGCCAGGCTCTACGCAGATAACTGCATGTTGTATTGCCGAATCCATGCCCAACTGGATAGTGAGACACTACAGGAGGACCTTGACGAACTGGTCGCATGGGAACAGCGTTGGCTGATGGAGTTCCACTCAGCCAAATACCAGGTACTCTGAGTAACCAAGAAGTGGAAACAAATCAAAACCGACTACATTATACAGGGCCACACTCTTGAAACGGTGCCCGAGGCCAAATACCTAGGACTGACTTTCACCAACACCATGTCTTGGAAAAAACAAGTGGATACAACTGCTATGAAAGCGCATAACACACTGGCTTTCCTCCCACAGAATATCAAGTATCAATGTTATCAGACCCTGGTCCGGCCGATCACAGAGTATGCATCCTGTGTGTGAGAACCTCACACCAAGGTTGACACCCAGAAAATAGAGCGCATCCAGCGCAAGGCTGCATGCAACTGCTGCAACAGCTACAGCAGGGAGAACAACGTTACTGAAGTGCTGGAATAGCTCAAATGGGAGCCCCTCGAAGAGCGACGAGCCAAGGCCGAGGTTTGGATGGCCTACAAAATTCAGAACAGCCTCATAGATGCCTATCCTGCTTATGCCTATCGACCACCACAGGATCCGGGGTCAGCGTTTGTTCATCCCATACTGTGGGACCATCTCATACCAGCACAGATTCATGCCCAGCAGCAAACGACTTTGGAACCAGCTCCCAGAGTGGTCCTCCAGCCGACACCGTTGCTGGTCCAGGCGGCCCTAACTGATGTCTGCCTCATCTAAACGCCAGCCCCGCACCCATCTGTAAATAAGTTTGAAATCTTGGCAGCACTCCATTTTATCAGATGAACACACATGCACAACAACCAGTATACTCCTTGGAGGCTATTCACTATACCCACAAGAAGAAGAAGAAGATTATAATTTGAACTGTGTAGACCATGAATGGTAAATCTCAAGACCACGTGCAGACTGAAATGTGTAATTTCACCTCTGTACAAGAATACGAAATGATTGCTATAGAACTAAGGAACGTATTACAAACATATAGGAAGTATTATATGACATATCTCTTGGTGACTAGAACCTGAGCTCAAATAACCTTGAGTGGTGCTTGTCTCAAGGTCAAGTACAAATTGAAATGTGTAATATTAATTGCCTAGCTTCTACACAGCGGAACTCTCAAGGCAGAGAAGCATCCTGTGTTTATTTTTTTCTTTCCGGCTGATGAACTCTGCGCATGAAACTGTGGAACAAAATTCAATTGCGTTACACAATAGCATATTGAATATTATGTCAATTGCTGCCCGGTAAACCAGTAACTCAACTTCCCCTACACATCACCCCATCCCCTGACATACAATTCATACGCAAAATGAATGTCTCATGTCAAAATTGTCACTATCACTGACAAAATTTTATTCAATATCTATAACACTTTAACATTTGGAGGCAGCTGGCGTCCTGACACTGTTCTGCCAGCTGTTGACACTGCATGGTGGGTCTGCGCGCTAGAGATTGTGCTACATTCACGGTTCACTCCAACATCTTGGATCCGCCTCTGTCGTACAAATCGGTATCTACGATATGTTCATGTTCACTCTCGATTCCCGCTTATCAAATAATGACACACAGGTAAGGAACAGTACCATCAGCATTGTTATTCCATTTCTATCCTCATTTGTCAGAAGTAAAACAATCTCCGAATCTCGACACCAAACAATGTTAAAGGCCCTGAATATACATCACATGCATGGATCTATAGCTGGTATGTATTATTGATTTAATAAATCAAATAGTTTGCATTCTCCAAACCATAGGTTGCCATGAATGACTTGCTTCTCGCACCGAAATCCATAACTTTGTTTTATAAACTATTCTTGTTTAGCAAGTGTGCTGACACCTACCGACTGAATTCGGAGTCACGTGACATTTTCGCCAAACGCATCATCAACATTGCAAGACAGCAAGTTCTAACGTGAAAGATTGTATTTAGATAGACATATTGCATTATATACCGTATAATATTTGAGGACGCATATACTGCCAGCATATCGTTCTAAGTTCAGCAGTAAACACGGAACAGTGTGTGAAGTTTTGGCGGGAAAATGTCCTTGTGTTCAAACGGATATTTCTTGCTGTTGGCTCTGGAGCCATCCGCCATATTTTTGAGAGGGGGGTTCAGCGAAGAAGTGAGGATGGTATAGTGGGACACGGTGGTCCCACTAGCACATCACAGTGGGACCGCCTTCTGTCAGACAGGGAGCATTTATTAATTATCGATGTCCCGCAAAGTGTGCTAGTGGGCCCAGCCTCACAAAGTGAGCCGTGTACAGTGGGACCAGCCTCACAAAGTGAGCCATGTTCTAGTGGGACCAGCCTCACAAAGTGAGCCGTGTACAGTGGGACCAGCCTCACAAAGTGAGCTAGAGTTCTATGTCCTAGTGGGACCAGCCTCACAAAGTGAGCCGTGTACAGTGGGACCAGCCTCACAAGGTGAGCCATGTCCTAGTGGGACCGGCCTCACAAAGTGAGCCATGTTCTAGTGGGACCAGCCTCACAAAGTGAGCCATGTACAGTGGAACCGGCCTCACAAAGTGAGCGATGTTCTAGTGGGACCAGTCTCACAAAGTGAGCCGTGTACAGTGAGACCAGCCTCACAAAGTGAGCCATGTCCTAGTGGGACCAGCCTCACAAGGTGAGCCATGTCCTAGTGGGACCAGCCTCACAAAGTGAGCCGTGTACAGTGGCACCGGCCTCACAAAGTGAGCCATGTCCTAGTGGGACCAGCCTCACAAAGTGAGCCTTGTCCTAGTGGGACCAACCTCACAAAGTGAGCCATGTCCTAGTGGGACCAGCCTCACAAGGTGAGCCATGTCCTAGTGGGACCAACCTCACAAAGTGAGCCGTGTACAGTGGCACCGGCCTCACAAAGTGAGCCATGTTCTAGTGGGACCAGCCTCACAAAGTGAGCCTTGTCGTAGTGGGATTAGCCTCACAAAGTGAGCCTCCTCGTAGTGGGAGTAATGGGAATCCTAGTGGGGGTATTGATTAAATATGATGCACCTCAATTATTGCAATGAACCAAATAGTATAAAACAAATTGTTTATTGCATTTCTACTGCCAGGTAACATTTTTACGCATAAAGTCATACATGTAAATGTATGTATGTACGTAAATTGGACAAGGTAAAAATATATATGGAATTTCGCACTGACAAGTATTAAGTATTAAGTTGAAGACATTTGTGAAGACACAAGTGACATGACTTGCTATGATAATGATTTGAAATGTTAACATAAAGAGGGATGCTTTAACATTCCATGCATCAGTATAATTCGACTTAAGCAGCTAATTCTGTCAGTTCAGCAAAAGAACAATGTGGTAAACCAAAGATACCAAAATGGTGTAACAATAGTGGAATATCCCTTCAGTGATGTTCATTATGGATATATGTACAGTGGCTGATATATGCCATAGTTTTATTCTTTAGTTTTCATTTATTTACGATATTTTCCAGACGCATGTAATACACGTACTTAATATTAAATACACGTACTTAATGTTTAAATACGTGTACTTAATATTAAATACGCGTATTTAATGATAAATACACGTAATTAATATTAAATACGCGTACATAATATTAAATACGTGTATATAATGTTAAATACGTGTATTTATTGTTAAATACGCGTACTTAATGTTAAATACGCGTACTTAATATTACATACGCGTACTTAATATTAAATACGCGTACATAATATTAAATACGTGTATATAATATTAAATACGTGTATTTAATATTAAATACGCGTACTTAATGTTAAATACGTGTACTTAATATTAAATACGCGTACTTAATATTAAATACACGTACATAATATTAAATACGCGTATATAATATTAAATACGTGTATTTAATGTTAAATACACGTACTTAATAATAAATACCAGACAGTTAGATATTTTATTTTCTTTGAAGCGCCATGTCGCTTGATACATACCTTGTTTCACGAGACATACACAGCAACATAACCACATCCAATTTTTGCTAATTTAATATTAAGTACGCGTAATTAACATTAAGTACGCGTATTTAACATTAAGTACGCGTATTTAATATTAAGTACACGTATTTAATATTATATACGTGTATTTAATATTATATACGTGTATTTAATATTAAGTATGTGTATTTAATATTAATTACGCGTATTTAACATTAAGTACGTGAATTTAATTATTTTCTTTTCTTTAGAGTGGTCATTTGGAAAAAATAAATAAATGAAATCTGAAAAATAAAACTATGGCATATATCAGCCACCGTATATATGTTTTATTTATTTATTTATTTATTTGGTCATTTTTCCACAGGGAACCCCATCAGTGTATAACACTGTTCTCCCTGGGGTCCCTTAAAAGAATATACAATATGTGCACCTCAAAAGGGAATATCATGGCAGTTCCAGGTAAGCTAGTTCACAAATATACTTGTATTGATATAATCGAGTGTGAATTTAATTGATATTGATGTAATTTCTTGGTGACTTTTGTATTGTGATTCAATAACATACTATTTCAATATTTCTACCATGGAACATGCACAAATAATGTCATATTTCAGGATGTTTGAGCAAAAATAGTAGACATGATTGATTAAAATTATGATAGCATGAATCTTGTACAATTATGATGAATTATAAGAGTGTATAAAGTAGGTAACATATCATATCTGGGCAAATTAGTTTTTCTATTCTATAAACATCACAAGAATGTAGGTGACATAAATGGATACAAAGTGAGAGATACTTCATGACACACTGAACACTGTATACATGCAATAGCAATTATATTCTGACAAATATGAATGCGAATATTGTTTCAATCTCACACACACACTCCTATTGGTATACAAAGGTAACAGAGATATTTCCATTACAGCTTATTTACCATGAAACAATAAAAACAGGTTGCTGCACACTATGCACTGTGTTTAATAATCATGAAATATCATAATTGAACTGCAAACATATACTCATTTCTGAACAATAAAATATAAGAGTTTGCACATATCAATTTCCAAATGCAACTTTTTGTGTAAGTTCACAATACACACTAACTGTCTCATGTTACACATGCCATTGTGCTGTTACACAAACATCTATCCGAAAAATTTCCAACTGTTCGTTTACTTATCACACGTATTCAGACTTAAACCGTGAAAATCATGTTAACTTATTCAGTAATAGTAATCTGTTTTGCACAAACCATCAACTCTACACATATACACACTTTCAGAATAATTTGTTTTCAAATTACAACGAAATAGAATATCTCAAACCTCAATCTGGAGGTTTCATATTGTTGTAATAAGGTTACCCGTTAACCTATTGATATTCATGAAATCTTTTCGTAAAACAAATCAACATTCCTCTTCGATATCGCGGCGATGGCTGTGAAATTGCCACCCCTAGAGCACTCACAAGCCATATGTGTGTTGAATGGACTGATTTCATCACAAAATGAGTCCCCAATTGGTCACTTTGGTTGTTATGGCAAACAAAATCGATAGGTGTCATGACCTTACCATAATATATATGTGTTTGTGTAAATAATTATCAAAATTGGATTATAAATGTGACCTGTATAGCGCTCACAAGAAAGTGTTTTCAGTTTACAGCAGCGCGACGACTGCAAATCAGTAGTATACGCCAAACTTTGTTCGGGGGATACAATTACAATTTCCATATGAAACAGATCCCTCATGGACGTTTTTCTGATGGTGTGCATCGTCCATGAAATGGTGCACAACACTTTACACACTGCATCTGGGAAAATAGGAATACAATTAGCAAATGTATGTTTTGCAAAAAAAATGCAAAGTTTAGCAAATATGTAAGCTGACCGGTTTTTATTCAATTATTGTTAAATGATTTCTTTATAGACTTGAACAATTAAACTTCAGTGAAGATTACATTTGACCTATCCCAAATGCCCCCAGAAGTTGTCCAAGTTTCACAAATTACGTCAGAAAACTTCTCTTTGGTCAATAGTAACGTTTTGCAGAATACGTCGAAAATGACATAAAAAACTCAGACAAACTGGGTTTGGGATAGGTCAAAACTCTGTACATGTAATCATACCAGCATAGAATCTTCATCTCCAAGGCCACACCACATACAAAACTTGTCTCGGACATCTGGCAAAATGTAGTATGAATAAATCATCTGCCTCAGTGAAAATAATACATGCACAATAGCATAATTTTACAAAATTTTCTTAACGAAAAATGCATGGCATAATAAAGAAGAGAAATTGATAAATCACACCAAACTTGGGGTATTATTATATCACTCTTGTAATATTTGTATAGTGACTAAGTATATATTGCATCACATGACATTTTTCTGTCTGTTATCAATAACAAACACAAGAGACATGCAGTGAAGCAGGAGACAAAAATTCAAATTCAACATACCAGCTTTTTCATACAATGTCCTCGCAATCACACGTCTTGTGTAGTTGGGGGATGGCATTTCCAGGCGATTTGTTGACAATCTGTCGTGCAGGGCTAAAAAGTAACAAAATAACAGGAAAATATAAAACATTTGCTGAAACATGCTATTAGTTTGTTTTCTTTATGAGCCTCAATGTACAATGTCTAATTTAAATGCAGGTGATATTTGCATAAGCACTTAAAGTTTACAGCACAATTATACCATTCAGCATGTATGGTACAATGGGAAAATATTTGCAAGAAATAGTATTACAAAATATATCATTCTCACTTAGTATACCTTGAGAGCAAACACTCCACAGTTGTGGCAATCTGTCCCTCTCCTGGTGTGTTTCGAGGGGACCACATGGAAGTCACCCATGTCAATGTTCAGCAAACACCGGGGACAGGCGACATGCCAACATCGCTCGGCTGGCAAGGGCTGATGGAAGTGAAGGCTGGTACAGGTAGTGGTCGCGCGGGTGGCTGCATGATCACTGGGAATTGGGGCACTAATTCGCTCACTCATTCATAGTGACCGATAATGCTATTTCCATCAATGCTGAAAGAGAATGTTGGAAATGCCATGACTTTTTACTGCTATTGGCATGAAATATATAGCCGTCTAAACGATATGTTTTTAATCTTGTTTTTGTAGTTATTTCGAATTTCACTGGCTGGTCCCACTAGGACGAGGCTCACTTTGTGAGGCCGGTCCCACTAGGACAAGGCTCACTTTGTGAGGGCGGTCCCACTGGGACAAGGCTCGCTTTGTGAGGCCGGTCCCACTAGAACAAGACTCACTTTGTGAGTGAGGCCGGTCCCACTACGACAAGGCTCACTTTGTGAGGCCGGTCCCACTAGGACAAGGCTCGCTTTGTGAGGCCGGTCCAACTAGGACAAGGCTCACTTTGTGAGGCTGGTCCCACTAGGACAAGGCTCACTTTGTGAGGCCGGTCCCATTAGGGCAAGGCTCACTTTGTGAGGCCGCTCCCACTAGGACAAGGCTCACTTTGTGAGGGCGGTCCCACTAGGGCAAGGCTCACTTTGTGAGGCCGATCCCATTAGGACAAAGCTCACTTTGTGAGGCCGATCCCATTAGGACAAAGCTCACTTTGTGAGGCTGGTCCCACTAGCAAAAGCTCATATACTAGAGATTATAAACTTGTATGTCAGGTGCAGAAAAATATCCTGATAGAGTCTATGTAAGATTCCTTCAATATCGCCCGACTTGTCTGACAAAAATTTACATAAAGTTGTTCTCAAATTCATAGCCCTCAGAGGGCTCACTATTGCTAACACATGAAACCTCAATCAACTGAGCTCTTTTGTATGTAATTACCTTTTGTTTCTGCCAATTTGTGTAGACCTACTAGATTCACAGATCACTCTGTATATTTTGCCATTTTCTCCAGTCGGAAGCCCGTTTCAATAATTCTAATTAGAAAATGAATGATCCCTCAGCTATCGCGCGCGCGCAGAAAGCGGTCCGGTTGGCCATGTTATAATGGGACACGCATCCCACTGTACCATCCTCACTTCTTCGCTGAACCTCCTTTTGATATTTTTTCACTGACTCCCCCTTCCCCCCCCCCCCCTCCTCCCGGGGCCTCTTCTGCCCTATCGGATCCCCCCAAACGCCCCCTCTGCTCTGCACCCCCCCCCCCCCCCATAAGATGTAATGATTACTAAAAAAAATAAGAAAAAACAAACTTATAAATTTATGTTGGGGGGGGGGGGGGGGGGGGGGGGAGTGCACAGATTTGAGCAGGGACTAACCTGAGTCGGAGAACCTGCGCACACTGCAAAGTTATACTGTTTTACATGCTACCACAACAACAAAAAATCTATAACGATGACTGACCTGGAGGGGTGCTTTAATTGTTAATTGTTTACCAGAGCTTATAAAGCGCCGAATCCAGAATACACAATATTTTGGAGCAATGACTAGAAATAGCATAATGATGAATATGGATAAAAAATAGACTAATACTAGACAAACCGATAAAAGAAGTACCATTTAAAATGTTAGAAGTAATAACTAGTGAATAAGACTGTTTTCAAATGTCTTTCAAAAGCTGGTAGGGAGTCATGTTCTCTAGTAGTCCTCCAGAGCCACATGCATGCAGACCTGTGTCCCACTCATCGAGTCCCTGCTCGGGATGATGCCTCTTGATCTCTTAAATTACCTGTATCCAGCTCTTGTGAAATTTCCATCGTAAATGAATAGGCAGGACTCCTATCCCTGCTATGGCCCCCGATCAGTTATGCCATCCCCACAAGCTGAAACTGACACCGTGACACATATACACACTTTCGAAAAGTCATACTAATAAATTGAATTAGATATCCTAACATGGTTCTGTTTTGAAAATATCAGTTCCTCAAATGGATAATGTCGATCAGGCGTCAATCGTTTGGTTTTGATTTTTTCGCCTGCCTATGCTTGCCCAATGGCACAACTCTATAAATCCACAGATAATGTTTTAAAATTCCAATGTTAATGAATTCACTCATAAGACAAACACAACACGCACATTTGAAATGTTTGAAATTATTCATACTTTACAAGTATATTCTGCAAACTGCACCAAAATGCTAAATCTGAATTTAGTTCTGTACATTTTAGGTGGACCTTGTGAGGACTTGTCACCATGGCAACCCCGAGGGTGTCCAGCAGACTGGCCACAAAGGTGATATATAGTGTTTTGATTGTTATAATAAATATGAATATTGTGTACTCCATCCTTGAAAACATGTTCACAATAATATTTTTTTAAAAACATTTTTGTTGGCTATCTCAATGAACCTACATACCGTATTGGTCCTAATAGTAGCATGGCAACCGAAGCAAGACTTGAGGTCAGATTGAAGAAAATCCCTTCAATCTCCTTTATTATGATTCAAATAACCTAATTATGTGGATTGGAACACTCCCAACATTTTATTAGAAAGATATGAATGAATTACACGGGGCTATTGGGGACTGCTATTGGGGACATACTACTATTGGGACCAATACAGTATTTAATTTTAATCACAATTAAAAACATTGACAATTCTGTTCTTTCTATAGAGGAGAAGCAATGCTGGGCGGACAAAACAGTTTGCCGACTTTGAATATACACCGCTCCTTGGCTCCATCAAGAAGGAGTGTCACTCTGGTAGTGATGATGAAAGCGAATCTCCTCGTAAAAAGAACAGGCAGAAAAATTCCCACAGTACACCAGCAACTGAAGCTGACCCACAGGAAACACCACCGAAAACTCCCAGTTCAAAACGAAAGGTAATGTTGAATTTAAGTGTAATTCCTTGTGGTGTTGTCGTGTATTTAATTGAATTGTTTGAATTTATCGTTTTCAACTTGTGTTTTCGGTTTTACTTATTCAGATGCACTTGTACGATATATATCTCAGCTGATTCTATAATACATGTTGTGTTCCCCCATTTATGTATTGGTATCTTGTATATTATTCTGTGAGGTCTTATGGCTACAACTCGTCCATCATATCTCTCTTTTATACCTTCATTCAATAGCATTGATCAACTCTATATATTCACAGAGAGGGAGACCTCCAAAAGTTTCTACTAACAGTGGTGATCAAACTACTGCAAGGACAACAAACTCCAAGCCACATGTGAACTGCACTGGTGATGGAAATCTAAAGAACGATTCAAAAGAAGGACTGGGGACTTTGCTAGAGTCAAAAGTACCAAATGGAAACATGAACTGTGGTGACCAGGTTTGCTATATCCAAATTTAAATACTCTTGTGTTAAATACCGGTACTTCGATTTCATGTTTATGTATTGTACTTTATATATTTTGTTTATGTATTATGTATATCATGTAAACATCCTTCTATCAAATAATACTTATTTAATGCATGCAAAACTTACTTCATAAATACCGAACTGTGTCACTGATGTACGCTTTGAAATAGAGAATTACTAGAAACAAGAAAAGTATTTAAAACTTGCTGACTCATTATCGTGATAATCAGAGATACATTCTTCGTATTCTTGTTATAGATATTTTCCATTGTGGCAGCACTCCTACCGAGCAAGCTCATGGAGACAATTCCCGGAGGCACCGTGGAAACTATGGATACGGTCGCCATAGAGACTGATGTTAAATGGGAAAACCACAAGGATGAAACCATAGTCATATACGGGTCATTGCCAAACTTGAACAAAGCGAATGCCTGGCTGGAAAAGGTATGTTTTCATTGGAATTTTTTTGTTTCAAAATGCTGCATCGGATACTCCGGTACTGGTGTTTCTGGATCATGAACATACTGTATCAGTATCGAAACAAAATACTGTATTGTTACTGTATATTTCACATGGCATATTTTGCAGTTAATCTTGAAAAGTCAACTGGCGGATTCAACGGAACCGGTAGATACAAAATCATGTGAAGAAGCAACTCTTAATTTTGAAACTTCGCCTGGCAAAGTTAAAAATGCACAGGGGGAGATGCAAACTCCACCAGCCAGTTCAGATGTCCCTTGTACAGAAATAAATACAAGTGAAATACCAGATGATTCCACTCAGCTGGCTCCCACCAAAGACGCTAACCCCAGTTCGGGCATTCAAAGAAAGTCATTGACGGACGAGTCAGCTCAAGGAGTGACCAATGCCGCAGCAGTGGATGAGGACACAACAGGAGTCACAGGGCGAGTCACGGCAGAGTCTAGAGATCAAAGTGCCGATGTGGACAGATCAACAAAAGATGAGGTGTCTCAGGAAGGCAATAAAGCTGAAGATGTTCCAGGTACCGGTAATGTTTTTTGCCAAGATACACGTGAGTTTTTTGTTAAATATGTTATGAAGAAAAACGAAGGATTTTTTTGTCACAAATGTTGCACTGTATGCATCTTTGTATATCAGTTTTGCCTTTTTCCTTCCGAAACATAACTAATTCTTGCATTATCATATATTAAAGAGAAACCTATTACAACACTTCCACTGCATGCATCTATTACAGCTAAGTCCCATCCCCGAAGACAAGTTCGCCAACTTCGCTGCCAGCACAAGTCCACCGACTGTCAAATCTGCCAGTCATACTGCGACCAGTGCAAGTATAGATCAACGGAAGTCGGCCTACGAAAACACAAACAGCGAGTTCACCCAACCGTGACCTTCGAGTGTGAAATCTGTGACATGGCTTTTGGGATCAGATATGACATGAGGAGGCATCGACTCGTACACTTTGACCTGGAAGGGAACTTAAACGCGCAAGGACGAAAGATAATCGAGAAATCAAATAAAAGTCCATCGGTGAAGGGAACATTGATCGAACAGACGCTAGCTGACTACGAAAAGTCTTTCATTAAGAATACTGTCACTGGTGACGATTATATCAAAAGTGAGTTTTCACAGCTGTGAAGTCTTCATTTGGCAAAAAGTTTTTGTGCTACTGTATCATGCTTGGGGATGAGCTGAAATGTAGATTTCCATGTAATGAATTTTTCTCGCCATAACTGCTACAGTTTACACATATGTATGATAAATAGTTTGCATCAAAGGAGCATTGTACATTTAAGAAGAAAATTATAAGTTCTTTTCTAAGGAAATTCCCTAAATGCATTCTGAGAAACATCCTGGGTTCAACATTGCTCGTCATCTGTATTATCAAAAATTTTGCTTTAGGTGCCGCAGAAACGACCGCTGCCCACGATGTTTCGGCACGGGCTCCAGTCAAGTGTGGATACTGCGATGTTTGTGGCACTGCGGATGAAGTGTCCAGTCACCACACGAGTGTACACAGAGTTGTTTCCATGGCAACCATCTCCTACCAATGCTCCAAGTGTGGGGGTGGAAGTTTCTACCCTAAGGAGGAGTTGAGTAGACATTGCAGAGAGGAATGTGTCCAGGATGAAAACCCCAAAGATGGTACGATCAAAATTATAGATAGATATTCCATGTATGTACATGATATACAGTGGTCCTTTTCAGATAAGACCTATACTTCTGCCACAAAATTGAGGTGTTATCTAAGGGGAAGTCTCATAAGAGAGGGGTTCATTTACATGTTAAAGTCTTTCTAGTATTTATAGAAGATGGTCTAATCTTCGGGGGACCACTGTATTTGTGTATTGATATATCCTGTGTCATTTGTCTATGCAGTTGTTGCCTCATAAGTGCAATATAACATGTGAATATGAAGCTGTATGGAATTAAGGCATTTTTTTTTTTTTTTTCTTCTGCCACTTTTGGTTTCCGGACGATAACTTTAGATTGCCTTGACGGATCCTCGTCAAATTTTCACCACAAGTCAGAAATGATATGTGGAAGAACCCTATTCTTTTTGAGCCGGATCCGAGGTCCGTGAGGATGAAATCAAGGCTAATTTTGAGACTTGGTTTCCGGACGATAACTGGAAAAATATTTACGCAATAGTTGCAGAACTCTGCATGGAGGTTCATATGCCACCAGGGAAGAACCCTATTGATTTTGGGATCAATCCGTCAAACGACCTTTGACCTAGAGGTCGAAATAATTTTTTGCTGATTCATCCTTGAGGCTTCCTGCATATCTCAGAAACCGTGCGTCGTAGAGCGAAACGGACGTTATTTTTGGACTCGTCGCCCTAGACAAACATCTCTAGGGTGTATTTTTTTTTTGATCCGGCTCCGAGGTCCGTGAGGTCCTTGAGGATGAAATCGAGGCTGATCTTGAAACTTGGTTTCCGGACGATAACTCGAAAAATATTCAGGCAATAGTTGCAGAATTTTGCACGGAGGTTTATATATCAACAGGGAAGAACCCTATTGATTTTGGGATCGATACGTCAAACGACCTTTGACCTAGAGGTCAAAATAATTTTTTGCTGAGTCATCCATGAGGCATCCTGCATATCTCGGAAACGGTGCGTCGTAGAGCGAAATGGACGTTATTTTCGGACTCGTCGCCCTAGACAAACATGTCTAAGGGGTATTATGGATGAACTTTGACCTTGACCTTGAATTTTTTTGCCGAGTCGGCATTTTTCGTTTTCGTCGATATCTCGGAAACGGTGCGTCGTAGAGCGAAACGGACGTTATTTTCGGACTCGTCGCTCTAGACAAATGTCTAAGGGGTATTATGGATGAACTTTGACCCGAATTTTTTTTGCCGAGTCGGCATTTTTCGTTTTCGTCGATATCTCGGAAACGGTGTGTCGTAGAGCGAAACGGACGTTATTTTCGGACTCGTCGCCCTAGACAAACATGTCTAAAGGGTATTATGGATGAACTTTGACCTTGACCTTGAATTTTTTTGCCGAGTCGGCATTTTTTGTTTTCGTCGATATCTCGGAAACGGTGCGTCGTAGAGCGAAACGGACGTTATTTTCGGACTCGTCGCCCTAGACAAACATGTCTAAGGGGTATTATGGATGTCTAAGGGGTATTATGGATGAACTTTGACCTTGACCTTGAATTTTTTTGCCGAGTCGGCATTTTTCGTTTTCGTCGATATCTCGGAAACGGTGCGTCGTAGAGCGAAACGGACGTTATTTTCGGACTCGTCGCCCTAGACAAACATGTCTAAGGGGTATTATGGATGAACTTTGACCTTGACCCGAATTTTTTTTGCCGAGTCGGCATTTTCCGTTTTCGTCGATATCTCGGAAACGGTGCTTCGTAGAGCGAAACGGACGTTATTTTCGGAATCGTCGCCCTAGACAAACATGTCTAAGGGGTATTATGGATGAAGATTGACCTTGACCCAATTTTTTTTTGCCGAGTCGGCATTTTTCGGTTTCGTCAATATCTTGGAAACGGTGTGTCGTAGAGTGAAACGGACGTTATTTTCGGACTCGTCGCCCTAGACAAACATGTCTAATGGGTATTATGGATGAACTTTGACCTTGACCCGAAATTTTTTGGCAGAGTCGGCATTTCTCGTTTTTGTCGATATCTCGGAAACGATGCTTCGTAGAGCGAAACGGACGTTATTTTTGGACTCGTCGCCCTAGACAAACATGTCTAATTGGTATTATGGATGAACTTTGACCTTGACCCGAAATTTTTTTGCCGAGTCGGCATTTTTCTTTTTCGTCGATATCTAGTATATATTATAAATTAATCATCACACCGAAATGCCTCCAAGGCATCTTTAGGCCTTGACGTCTAGTTAAATGTATGGTGCATGAAATATGTATATAACATGTACTGAAATAACTGAAGTAGACGCACACAAAAATACAACTGTCTGAATATCTGTTAGCAATAGTTTACTTCAAATAAATTTCAGATCCAGAAGCGAAGTGCTTCGTATGTGGAATGGTTTCTGATTCGGACTCCATTAGGGACCATCTCAAGAATCACCCGATGTCTCTCCAGTGCGTCCTGTGTCAACACATGGCGGAGTCAACTGATGACATGGAATCACATATCACGGAGAATCACAGTTGTAGTGATGTGAAACCTGATATGTCAAAATGTAATGATGTTAAGGGTAAGTCCACGCATTGCAAACTTGCAGTCAATCACACAGAAAGTATACATTTTACATATATAATAGATCTAGTAATACCTTTCAATAGTTAAAACAAAAATTCCAAGCATGGTCTTTGATGTTGAAATCATACCAATGATTCTATTTCTCAGGTGGAAAAGTCAAGGCCCCAAAACGCCACATGAATCCACCTAAGGAGACCTCCGTCCTGTACAAATGCGGAATCTGTGAGCGAATATTCAAGTCCAGATCTTCCCTACACGTTCACTTTAGAAGCCACCAGGAGAGTAAGATCTACCCATGCGGTTCCTGCGATTTCGTCACGGAAAAGCTCGGGATTTTCAACGCCCACGTCGCAAATAAACACAGTGTCATCGACAAACGTCAGTGTGAGATCTGTCTGAAGGTTTTCGCGATGCCGTCCACTCTCAAATTCCACCGAGAATCAGTGCATGGAATCGGACAAAAGTTGCACCAATGTGAACTGTGTCAAAAGGAATTTACGGCCAAACGGTTCCTACAAGTTCATATAAAACGGATGCACGCCAAAATGCAGCGTTTTTTCTGTCCTGTCTGTGCAAAGGGGTTCTTCGACAAAGCAAGGATGGTCCAACATCAGTAAGCATCTGACAGAGTTACTGGTAGATTAAATTCAGGAATACTTTGACAAGAACTTTGGGGAATACTTTGAGGAATACAATTGTGTACATTGTGTAGTTTTCATGCCAATCAAATGAAGGCTTCCCGAACTAATACAGGAATTAGATCGAATGAATTTATCATGATACCTTAAAAAATTCAGATTTCACTGTTATATAATTATGTAGGACACATCTTATAATAAAACTAGGTACAGGTACTTTTTAATTTTTATTCTTGCAAATGAATGGACAAGGATCTTATTGCTGCTTTACACTTTTCTCACCAGTGAGACGCACCTGCCAGCATCGGAGCAAACGAGGAAGTTTGTTTGTTCGTACTGCGGTCGAGGCTTCCGGCAGAAACACATGCTGCGTCAACACGAGAATATCCACGAGGGACTCAAACCGCACAAGTGTAAACTCTGTGACAAGGCATTCTGCTCTGCATCTGAGCGTGCGTATAGAGTTTCATGTAATGGTTTTAGTCATGTGATAAATATTATTCAGTTGCAGTAATGATACTGTAGCAGTATAATGTTGGACTGGAATTGACTAATCGGATATCGGTAGTAATGTTTTAGCCTAATACACAGCAGGTATTTGCCAGTATTTGGTCCTACTACCAAGTATTTTGTGGAATTGTGATCTTAATTTTACGAAAACTTACAAAATTTGTGTAATTGTGAAAGATATCTACTAGTAACTAATGTTATGCATTGATTACAGTGAGCAGAATATCACATTGTATAAAATCTGTGCTTTGTACTAAGTGTGAAGAATTGTGATATCTTCTAATAATTTCTTGCTACAGTGAACAAGCACCACATAGCACACAACAATTACCGGCCGCACGTCTGTTCCTACTGCGGCAAAGGATTCAAGTTCCGCTACAAACTGACTGCTCACATGACCACCCACACACGACAGGGACAGTTCGCTTGCCCCGACTGTAACAAAGTGTACACAGCGCGCGCCACGCTTAGAAAACACATCTGCAAAGCAAGAATCATGGACGACGTCATCGCCTTGAAACAGCAAGCCGAACTGAAGGCGAAGATGCGCGGGCCTTCACATGTCGATGGAAGTGGAGTCTTTCTCATGGAGCCCGACGTAGTCACGACGACTACTTCGGCAGATAAAACGGTTTACCTGCATTCCGTCAAGCAGGAAACTGCGGAAAGTGTACTAGGAATTCTCAGTGGCCGAGTCGACACTTCGCACGTGGTGGAAGTGCTCGGAAACGATGAAGACATCGCTGATGAAGTCACGACGATCATGCAAGCTGCAGAAGTGAAGTTGGAAGACACTGGAACCATCGACGATTCCAGGCCGATGTCACTGGATGTCCATCAAGAATCATCCGCGAATGGTCCAGGCGTTCTCTACATGTGTTCAATTTGCAACAACTTGTTTCAAGACCAGGCAGATGTCAATGCACACATGAATTCCGAACATGGGGCTGAAGCAATCATCGGACAGGAAGAACCTGATGAGATGGACGTTATTGCTGGTTCCATCTTGGAAACGGCAGTTGAAAATGCCGAGTTTTTGGTTCAGGATGATCTTCAAATTGATAGTGAGGGAGCTATTTAATGGTTCCAGTTGTTGTATTTTGCAAGTTAGGGTTTGAAAATTTTATGGCATGATGTTTTGTACAATTTTTTGTGAATCTTTGGTCATTTTCAGTCTTTGTGATGACAAAGATGTTGTTCCTATTTGTTGTGTCTACAAATTTGCAATGTGTGACTTCTAACTTTACTGAAATAGGAGGTGTTTACTCTTCGTATGAAAATGCTATCAATTTCTAGTATTTATTTAATTAACTGGAATGTAGAACGGTATCTCTGAAACAGATAAATTATGAACAATAATCCTGCATGGAATAATTTCACAAATTTCAGTCTATTCGTCGAAGGAGAGCCGAAAAAATTGATTCATCCAAATTTGATATTTATTGATTACACATACATTCAAAGTCTTGCATTCTTGGGACATATTTCCTTCACAAAATAGTACATTTCAGAGTCACAGATGTTATTTATGAGAAAATTGAATTGAATCAAATCATTATTTTGTACTTAGTAAGTTAATAAACATGATAAATTGAGTTCTATATCTTGAATAAAGTTCTACATGTACATACAAAGTGCAAAACATCTTGCGCACAATAATGTAACCAGTACAGCACTGGACTGAAGGACCCTGACATTTAAGAGATATTTCGATATATATTCGTACATAAAATTGTACAAATGCTTCTTTCAATTGTACTGTAGTGCAAACTATACTACTAGTTTGATGCCACCCTGAAAACGGATTACAAAGAAAAGGAACAAACATTGTTTTCAACATCAAATGAGTGAAAATACAACTGCACGTACAAATACTATTACTTTCTGATAATTTCTACTAGACTAATTAACACAAAATGAACACATGATGAAATTTTTACTGGCGTACCGGAGGAAATCCATGAAATATATATATGTATTATGCCGATGGAACGATGGTTCTACTGGCTTGGGAATAAACAAAAGTATCTCGCATAAAATGGGACATCCTGTCCTTGATGATATATTGTAGGAGGTAGGTCCATACAGTTGCTAGGCACAAAATTATGGAAATTTCGTAGAATGTGCAAATGATTTTCAAATGTACAATACTTAATTTCAATATTAGAATTGATTCATGATATTACATTCAATGCGTTTTGAACACTGATCAGAAACTTCATACCAGTACTTTTTCTCTGGAATTTTCTTGTTGAAAGAAAATTCCACAGTCCACTTTACAAAAGTACACGATAAATATACAGTACATATACTCTGAACAAATGTTCACTCTTGCCAATCAGAATCTTATACGTTACACTTCCGCTTACAAGCAAAAAAAAAACCTAAGTCCCACCCACACCCTGGTTTATCTACTACGTGGAGTGCTCTATAACGTCATTGATTTCAGGGTTAAGCCAGTCTTTTGTTATATCGTCTAAGTGGGTATCAAAATCGACTATATCTCGGTAAATTCTCGACTGGAGGAGGGCTGATGCTTTCGCTAGGGTTTCACCTTCAACCATGCCTCTGAAATGGGAAAAAGTATCGACTTGTAATTACAGGAGAAATTCAAACTGTGTTGCACAAAATGAGAGTACAAATTTTCCATATACCGGGGTAGTTAACAAGCACACGAAGGTTATCAAAAAGTTGATACTCCCTCGATTATTTAAAATCCATATGATTTTGGGATTATCCTTAACTGATACGGTTCAATCAATGCTGATTCACCAATATAAATGCCATAGTATTTACTTTGGAGGCAACATACATTTGATCTTTTGATTTCCATTTGCCATCTTGGACGGTGTAGAGTCTGCAAGCTTCCTGTTCACACTCAAGTGATAAGGAGTCGTTTTCCACCTGAGTAGAAAGAACGAAATCAGTAGGCGATTTGCCATGGTGATTTATTTTGGGCATGTATTTGCACGATGATCGAAACAGGAATCACAAATGATTTAATGCATAATGTCACCTAGAATTCACGAAACAAATCTATTAATTTAAACTTAATTCATTTTACAACAATTGACGAACCAGCATACCGTATGCTAAATTAGATAAACATCTCTTGTTGGCTCAGATCTTAGCATAAGGGTGGTCATTAAAAATAAAAGATTTATGCATCATTGATTGTCATCTACCAGTATCACTTTAACAGAATTTCATATACTCACCATTAATAAACAGGACTCGGCATTGTAGTCATGAATCTTGTCCGCAATTTTGTAAGCAATGGTGTTGGGTCTATATGAAACATGACAAATTGAAACTAAGGTA
This sequence comes from Terebella lapidaria, assembly GCA_949152475.1. NCBI lineage: Eukaryota > Metazoa > Annelida > Polychaeta > Terebellida > Terebellidae > Terebella > Terebella lapidaria. The sequence goes on along the minus strand of OX424564.1, from coordinate 31,419,586 downwards.
CATTTACTCATATTAACGTAGTACGCTACAAACAGGGAGGTAATGAATTGTCAGAATTTAAAAGTTATATCATGAATATTATCTCTTCAAAATAGCATATTTTATAGAGTAACTGATCAGCATTCTAATACTGAAAAGAAAATAGGGGGTCAACGTGCTGGTTTCTTCGACATATTCGATAAAAAATCACAAACATTTACTAAAATGACTTAATTTATGGTATTTTTACACATTGTTTGCCAATATTCACATCTTGCATCTTGTTTTCCAAGAGAACGGATACGGTGACCCCCTATTTTCTTTTCAGTGTTAGGATGCTGATCAGTTACTCTATAAAATATGTCATTTTGAAGCTCTAGATTTTGTTAATACAATCATTTATTTTGGAAAAACTATTTGACCCCCTCCCCTCACTGTTTGGAGCAGACAATGATGAGTGAGACACTTGTGGAGGTGAGGAGATCGCAAGCAGTTAATACCGGTACTTGCATTTAGTACATGGTGTTGATCTAGATGGACAATCAGATATTACCTGCCATGCTGGTAATGTTCGTTCGCTTGGTAGTAACCACCGATCATGAGGCCATGCGATTTACGACAATAGGAATCAATCTGCAAGAAACAATATAATGAAATAAATGACAATGTCACTTGGCCTTGACTTGGGTGTACACGAGTCACAACTGCCGTCTACAGTAGGGCTTCAATAAATAAAATATGTGTGAAAATGTGTACCCGGTTTACTCATTATCTTGTAACCGAACCATAAATGGTAACCATAAATGGTTAAACGTAACACAATTAATTTTGAAGTTCCCATTCCACAGAATATCAGTGTCAAAATCTGGTGAAAATCATGCCTAAAACTTGTCATTCTCACACGAAAATATCAGAGAAATGACGAAGTGCTTAGGCAGAAATTTCACTGCTATGAAGAGTTTGGGACTGTTTTTTGAGGTTGTAAAATGTCATCACGACTAACCCGTTAAAAAATGTAACCGGTGATACTCTGTAGCCAAAATAAAATCGGTCAACTGCATACTCATTGAATCCCTAGTCTACAGGGTGGTAGGGATTTTTTGTACAGGGTATGGCTGCCCCCGGACAATGACCGCCTGTTGATTGCAACAAGGGCCTGAATGTTGTGGCTAAGTTATTCTGTTTAACTTAGCTGATTACTCTGTTAATAGGGCGGCGGCAGAGAGTGTGGAACAGAGAGGTTTCACTCCACTGGCACCATTTTGTATTTTGAACTGGTGGCACTCCTGGCAGATGGATGTGCTTTATGAATGAATTTGTTTACTACTATTACTACAACATGAATTTATGAATGAAAGAATATGTTAATAGAACGAAATGACGTAATTCACAATCGTCCCTGAGGACGATGAACTAAAACACCGCATCCAGCAGCCAGGATTACAGAGCTCCATGAGACATGTGAGACAAAATGGTAGACAATGGAAATTTGCAGAGTGAAACCTGTCTGTTCTACACTCTCTGGCGGCGGCTAGGGCTTCAATGAGAACTCGATTATTGTGCAGGTTCATGATTAATAAACGGTTATCGTGAATGTATTTTGCAATGTAATTCAGTTTTAAACACTTCACATCAGTCAAATTTCGAAGAATTGAAGGTATTTATCACTCTCCGATCCCAAAGCACCGTTTATTCATACCAATGTGAAAATGACATGTTCATTCATACTAATGTGAAAATGACATGTCGAGTTTTACCCACGATTTTGACCCGTTTTTCACACTGAGATTCAATAAAATGCGAAAAAGATTGGTGTTACTTTGGACAATATTTACCCCTATATTTTGACGAGTAATCGATTACAAAATTTTGTACTCGTTCAAAGCCTTCAGTGGTGGCGGCCATATCCACAGGCACTCCAATCAAAAAGAGAGGAGGGAGCGTTCTTTACATAATGTACCCCCCCCCCCCCCCGCCCCCTCTTTGGTTGAATCAAGTTGAAGTGTCTGTGGCCATATCGTGATATAGTTCCCAATTATTTTGGTGGTAGGCCCTACCTGATTTTTCTAACTCGTTTACACAGTTTTTCGCTGATATTTTTGCGATTCTAAATGCTATCATTCTATAACTTGGCATACTTCACCTGGGAGTCAAACGGCAATTATTTACCGAACTTCAGACTTCTATCACGAAAATTGAAAAAGTTGGCAATCTACCCCTATGATAAATTTAATTTAATTTCTGGGTTCACACACAATTTCGTGCTTTTGCGCAGCATGTACCGTAATGGCCCGAAATACCGCCCCGGCGCTTAATAGTGCTTTACATGTTTCAGCCCCGGCGCTAATACGAGACCGGCGGGTAAACGAGACCGGCGCTTAATAATACAATGAGCAAAAACGATATATTTTGAAAGCTTGTGCGCGTGAACGCACCGATTTCGTTCACTGTATTCAGTGCACGGCACGGCTGGAAGGGGGAGGAGAAGTTGAGGGCATAATGACGGGCGGTTGCATCGAGGATGGTGTTAGTCCAATGGCTATGGACAGCAGATACACGGTAGATAAACTTATAAATTATAGTAAAATACATCGTGATGAAACTTGCAAATTCAATAGAAAAACTACCGGTGCTGGTACCTGCCGATATTCTGTAAATCAGTCAGCTTTTCAGAGAGTTTGAATTTATTATGATATCGGTGTGTTACATGACGGGTTCATACACAGACCTACTGCACGTGTGCGTAGTAAATGTCGCATGGCACCGCAATACATGCAACCAATAAAGATATATGGTAATGGTTATTTATATTATGCTGATATAAATGTAATGTAATGTTGGGTCTTGGGGAATGGATATCATTAAGTTAGTCGGTACAATTATATATACATGCAGCTGCTCAATTGCATCACCTAATTGGTTAGCAGGTGTTCTATTGTCATAATCAAAATCTCATATCGGTAAATAAGTGTCAGTTGTGTTGTTTCACACGTGTGTAATCAATTGCAATCACCGTGGGACTCTATGTGCTACGTGCACCGGTACATAGACTGACACCCGGCGGTTATTTGAACCGGCGCTAATTCGAGACCGGCGCTTATTAATGCTTTTAAAGACATACCCCCGGCGCTTAAACGAGGCCGGCGGGTAAACGAGAACCGGCGGTGTTTCGGGCCATTACGGTAGTGGTGAAATCTTTCAAAATCAACATGTTTGTGTAAAATACACCCCTAATGTGTCATCTGGTCTAAAATTACAGCAATACAGTGTACTCTGTATAAACCGGATCTCCAGGGGACCAGGGAAAAAATCCGGTTTTGACAAAGCGCCGGTTTGTCAAGAGTCTGAAGAGAGAGAACATCGATCATCTCACCCAATCTACAGATACCGTCCGACGTCATTTTACACTGTTGCACTACATACCGTAACTACATACCGGCCACCTATTTCAAGTACTAGTACATGTAGTTACCAACTTTCTGGACATCGGCGTAGTTATTAATATTATTTTATTGGTAATAGGTCGGATCTGTATAGATTTATTGCAGAACATTCAAGTAAATAATTTAAGTCAATTGATTATTAATTGCAGGTTTTCCATTGATATCATTATCATCTTGTGCCATTAGCATATCTCAAAACAATTGCAGAATATACATAATGAGACAAGATTGCATGATGTCATAGAATTGTTGTTCGTGTTCATAGCATGCGCTGATTAATAATCACTTTGAACTATGCGTGTCACCCCAGTGATGAGCTTGCAATTTACTCGAGAAATCATGTCAGTTAAATCATGCATTCTTCAAACGGCTCCTATAACTGACGAAGTTTAGTTGTTGTTAATTACAATTTGTGAGTGCCATGTTCCTGATGCTGTTGTGTTTACAAAGACGTGTGACTAAAGCACAGCCTTTGACATCGGTCTGTGATCTGATGAAGTGTGGCTGATTGCAATTTAGACGCCACAGTTTTTAATTATTGGGGTAACGCCGGTTTGGACAATATTATCAGAACGTGGGTGTTCTGATATTTGATATTGTAGAATTTAAATTGGGGTTAATCTAGTTTATTTAATCCAGTTATTAGGCTTAGTCCGAGAAACATACAAAACGCCGTGTCCAGTTCGATCTTAATTTATTGATAGTCCGACTTCGTTATTGATGGTGAGATTATGGTTACAAATATTGAGACACTGATCTTTTGTGTCTAGTCCCGATTGTGCCGCCAGCCGAACTGACGCTACAAAGATTTTTGGTGGCCGTTTCAGAAACAAAGAATTCGTGTGCCAGCCAATCAGATTATCGCGGGGACCAGTGAGATATGGATCAGCCAATGATCACCTATTGTTTTAAATTCTGGAGTACTGAGTCGAACGCTTACAACAAATATGGACATGGAAATAAGTGTTACCATGGAAACATCGGGTGACTGGGGTCTGGCTGGTACTAGGTAGTACCAGGCACAGCTCACACACAGAGATTAGAGTACTAGTAGTATAATACATGCTATGGGGGGGGTGAGATACAAGTTGAAAACACTAGAGGATTTAAGTTTGTTTGACTGGCCCCGCGATATAAAACATTGATGGAATTGTTGTTTGGCACAATATAAGATTAATAAGGTATTTTGTGACTGTTCACACTTATAAGTAATGATTGAATAACATTGACAATCAATGTGTAAGTATTACATAATAAAGGTACTAATAATAATTAGTATGTAATTATCATGTTACATAACAAAACAGCAATTAAAATATGCAACTCTGATATATGCCCTCTGTTTTAAAACAAAATCTCCTGATTTTGAAGGATAGTATAATAGAAGGGCCTGAACTCTTCATACTTGACTAATGCAAGATGAGAGAAATACATACACATGAAGTACAATTGGACTATACTGATATCAACATTTTTGAACTAGCAACAAACATGCTAATCCTAAGGTAATATACTACAAACTATATACTGGTACATTATGATAATACATTATGACAGTGACAATTATGTCAATGTTAGCGACTCATAGGTCAAGCTCAATAATCATGTGGGACAATGACATAGCCATATTATATATTCTGGCCTAGGTTGCATGTATACTGCATGCTTCTTTGGAGCATTGTACATGTACAACATATATGATCAACTTACAAATGTGAGTAGTTGAATTATACAATAGTAATTGAAAATACACAGTTCCCATGAGTATATTAATTACACACATGACACATACATCAATATAATGCATTTAACATAATTGTATGCTTGTGATGTATCCAAGTATCATGAGTATAGACAAAATGGAATATACCCTAGGCTCTCTCTAAGAACATACCCTGAACATCCATGAAATAACACAAACATGTGTAAGGGGTTGAATTTAATAATTATAACCGAAAGAGAAATTTGTTTGATCAGTCCTAAAGGTGATTTTGAATATTCTCCCAAGACACATAAATTGTATAACTCTGGGTGAGAGAGGCATAATAACAAAGAGAGTGGGTTGAGGGCGGGTGGGATTGATCATAGTGCACTTTGTATCGCTCCCTGAGTATGTTGTCTAAGACTTGTATGTTGATAAGTTGTGATATGTGTAATGTCATGGTTGGACTGTTATTTTCAGTGGTGTATACAATTCATGGAAGGTGGTAAGGTGAAACTTTATTTCAAATTCGATGTACATTTATTCAAATGTTGCGAGCATTAGCTAGAAAGCTATATACTTATATACAATATACACATAAATCCGTTTCAAATGTTACTTTCCAGTCGTTCATGCTGGTGATGTTGAAGCAGCCTTTTTCCTGGCTTTGCCGGATTGAGTTTTGTTGATGTGGAATTCTCGGATCTTGTCTTCTGGGACCATGTCCTCAGTCAGCCACTGTTTGAACTTATGGTTGGTCCATTTTACGTAGTACCATTTTCTACCTTTGTATTTCTGACATTTGCTGATGGACTCAACTGTTCTGTTGTTATCTAATTCTGTCTTTTCTGTTTCAGGTGTACCAGCAGATGTAGTTGGTTTCTGGCTGCTGACTGGTTGTGGCTGGTCATCCGATGATTTGTCTAGTGGATCATCTGTGGCTTCTGTGTCGTCCACTGTTGGCGTGTCATCCGTTTCGTTACTTGGGATGGTGCGGATGGATGTCGGGATGTATGACTTAAGTCTCTGCGCATTTACTCTGGATGGAAATGTTCGGTGGCTCTCACAGTCATGGAGCTCATAAGTGTGGTTGTCGCCAACATCGGTGATGTAATATGGACCTAAGTGTTTTGGCTGCAGCTTAGGATTGAGGCCGACAGTGCGTGTTGTGTTGCTGAGCCAAACACGGTCGCCGAGTTTGAATTTTGGCTCCACTGCCTTCTTGTCGTGGTATCTTTTGTTTTGTTGTTGAGCATCTTGAATGTTCTTTTTGGCGAGTTCATGTGTAACTTTGAATTCTTCGGTCAGGTCTTCTAGGTGGCGGAAGGTGTCCGGTGGTGTTGGATCCTTCGGAAGAAGCATTGTATCTATCGGCATCCGCATTTCTTCTCCCAAGAGTAGTTTGAAAGGGCTGAACATTGTGCTATTGATGTTAGGTGTAGCTCGCCATGCGGCCATGACTGACGGGAGTAAATCTGGCCAGTTGGTCTGGTTTTTGTTGGAAAACATTCTCAATGTTTGCGCCAGAGGTGACATCCGACGTTCCACTGTTGCATTTGTTTGTGGATGCCAACTTGTTGTCTTGAATTTGTGGATTTTGAACAGTTTACAGACTTCTGTGACGATCTTTGATAAGAAATTGGTCCCTCTATCGCTCAAGATGGAGTACGGCGCTCCCCAGCGGCAAATAATGTCTCTGTACAGAATTTTGGCTATTTCCTCGCCTTTTAGCGTTTTGACTGGAAAGGCCTCTGGCCATTTCGAGAATGCATCAACTACTAAAAGAATGTATTTGTAGCCATTAACTGCAGGGAGTGGTCCAAACAGGTCTATGTGGACTCGCTTGAAGATGCCATCACATGGGAGTGGTTTTAGAGGTGCTTTTCTGTGACTGTGTTTGTCGTCTTTATTTTGTTGACATTCTTGGCAAGATATGACGTATTGCTTGATATCGTTGTACATTCTGGTCCAGTAATACTTCAGACGTATCAGGTGATACGTGCGGTCGAATCCTTGATGACCTGCAAGAAGTGAATCATGATAACTGAGCATGATTTCATGCTTTAGATTCTGTGGGATGACGAGCTGCTTCACCATTCTGTTCGCTCGCAGACCTTTGCCACGAGGTGCGTACAGGTGATACAGAAGTTTGTCATCATCGACCACATAGTCTTGACTCTCAGCTATGAGTTTTCTTGTCTGTGCATCATCAATGTCATCTGGTAGAGTTTGTTTCTCCAAGTAGTTGATGATAGGTGTCAGTGCTGGATCGGCTCTCTGCATGTCAACAATGTTGGGGACGTTGGAGTTCATGACTTGGGCCAAATGTTGAGCTGATTTCAGTTGAGTATATCTCATTTCAGCTTCAGTTTTCGACTCGTAGAGTGAGGGTGTTGGTTGATTTTCTGTTAACGACAGTGTGTTTATCTGCGCTGCTGCAATCCAAGTTGATGGTGCTGAGGTTGGGGCGGAGTATTCACGACGACTTAGTGCATCAGCGTTCTTGTGGAGTTTACCTTTCTTGTATACTACATTCATTCGATATTGCTGTAGAAACAGGGCCCACCGACTCAGGCGACCGTTTGTCATCTTGTTGTTCTGGATATATTGTAGCGCTGCATGATCGGTGACTGCTGTGAATGGTCTATCAGTGAGGTAGACGTGATAATGTCTAATACCTTCAATCATGGCTAGCCCCTCTAGTTCGGTTATACTCCAGCGACGTTCAGCTGGGCGCAGACCTCGTCCTCCATATTCGATCACAACTTCCTGGTTTTTCTCATTGCGCTGTCCAAGTATGTAGGATATAGCTGTACAGGAAGCGTCTGTGTATAGTATGAACTCTCTGTCGAACCTTGGAAAAGCTAAAATGGGGCTCGACATCAGCTTTTCCTTCAAGGTGTCAAATGCGTCTTTACAATGTGAGTCCCATACAAATTTCGCATTTTTCTGCAGAAGAGCATTCATTGGGCTACAGATCTTCGCGAAGTTGGCGATGAATTTCCTATAGTACTGACACAGTCCTAGGAAGCTCCGGGTTGCTGTAGGTGACTCCGGTGTTGGAAAGGTTTGTACTGCTTTCACCTTGTCAGGGTTGACTTCAACGCCATTCTTGGAGAAGATGTGACCAAGAAACTTCACTCTGCTAGCCCCAAAGACACATTTTTGTGGTTTGAGGGTGAGATTATTCTCTCTTAATTTGTTGAAGACCGCCTGGAGATGTTGGATGTGGGTCTTCACATCTTTCGAGAATAACAAAATGTCGTCGGCATATGTGAGTGCAAAAATGTAGTTGAAATCACGTAAAATTTGAGACATTACTATGCCAAAACTGGCGGGTGAGTTGGACAAACCATATGGCGTACGCGTGAACTGGAACACGCCATGGTGTGTGATAAAAGCGGTTTTATGTTTGGTGGCTGGATCCAGTTTTGTTTGAAGAAAGGCTTGAGCCAAGTCCAGTGTTGAAAAGACTGTGGGCTGGCTCTTACCTAATGCATCGATCACGTCTTCTTGCCTCGGTAAGGGGAAATATATAGGCTTGACTAATTTGTTGAGGCCTCTGTAGTCGATCACCAAGCGAAAGGAACCGTCGGGCTTTTTAACCAGAATTACGGGTGATAACCAGTCGCTGGTACTTCTTTCTATGATGCCACACTTCATATGTTGTTCTACTTGACGCTCAATCTCTAGTTTCTGTTCAGGTGATGCTCTATAGAACCTTGACTTTACTGGTTTGCTGTCACCTGTGTCAATTTGATGTTCATAGCCTTCATAGCATCCTAGTTCTTCGAGCTTAGTGGCAAACACTTCCCGGTTTTTCCCAATCAGGTCAAGGATTAGATTTTGATCTTCTCTTGACAGGTCCTCGGAAACTTGTACCTTAAGCTCTCGAGCGGTTTGAACGTGACTTTGTGTCTTCGCAGGTGTCACTGAAAATGCAGTGTTAGTATCAGACACTTTGGTCTGGTTGTTAGTATCATCATGCTTACACATACCATATTCACATAGCCTGTTGAAGTATGTGGCATTGGCTGTACGACTTTGTGGTGGTAAGTATGCATCAGTGTTAACAAGGTTAACCTCTGTGTTGTTATCACATTGTGATGATTTCAGTGATGGTGGTTCAGGAATGTGTGCCAGTGATGTTTCAACATTGTCAACTGGTTTGTATGTACCTAGTATGGTATTCTTTGGCACTATGACATCCGCTGGATATGGGTTCAAGAGCCGATAAGAACATCTGTTATTTTCAGGAGCAACAGCACATTTTGGACCGGCCAGGTTGTAGCGTTTAGTTAATGAAACTGCGGGCTCGACTAGACCAAATTCACTGGAAATTTGTTTAGTTTTGCCCCTTTTGGCTTGCACTCTGACTGGTAACAAGCATTCACCACACGCTGCAATGGTGACGTCTGAGACTGTTTTGATCAGATATACTCCGTCTTGATTACGAGATGTTCTTAACTCTGTCGAAACCATACCTTCTTGTAAGATCAATTTCTTAGTACTGAAATCAATCTGGGCCTTCTGCGTATTTAAGAAGTTCTCACCAAGAATTATCTCGGGTGAATGTGACCCTGGGATAACCAAGAAATCCTGGAACAAGTGTAAGTTACTGATGGTCAGGGGTATGTTTACCTGTCCTAACACAGTAGTGGTTTTACCACCTACACCAGTGATGTATTTGATACTGGATTCATTAAGCTTGTTATGTTTAACTGATTTTGACAGTTTATACACTCTTTCTGACATAACACAAACTGTTGCACCAGTGTCAATTAAGGCTGAAAAACCTTTACCATTAACTGCTACATTTATATAACTACCTTTAGGTTTTACAAGAATTTCTTGTACACTTACTTCGTTAGTTATTTTATCATCAATAGAGTTCGGGTTTTTGCTGTCCCCTTGTATCTGTTGCCCGTCTTGCCGTGAGACGAGCGCGAGTTCCTATTCTTGATTGTGGGTCGGAACTCGGCTGAAACACATGTTCGCGAAATGGTTGGTCTTTCCGCACTTGTCGCATGTTGCGTTGAAAGCCGGACAGGCGCGTCGGGCGTGGCGAGATCCACACCTTCCACAAGGGTGGTGCTGTCTACGTTGTGAGTGCTCGCCGTCCTGTTTGTTCTGTGCGCGTCGTCCGCGACGGTAGGGATGTTGTCTAGTGTTGGTGGTCTGCTGTTTGGCGAGGGTTTCCTTGATGGATGCCAATTCTTTCTGCAGTTGTGCCGTGCTCATTTCTTCTGGGTTGGCAGACTTAGCGCAGGCATGGCTGACTGTTGTTGTTGTCGTCATCTGCATAGCTGTCTCGGCTATTTGAGCAATGCGTTTGACATCGCCTAGGGTCTTGGGCGCTTGCATTAGAACCTGGGCACGTATACTTGCCCTAAGTCCTTGGATGACGTACTGTAACTGATCTGATGTTTTACCCAAGTCTCTGCATCGTCGTGACACGTCGGTAATGTAGCTATCCACGTCCTCATCTTCCCTCTGCTTCCTGGAAATCAGCTCTGACAGAGCCGAGATGGTTTGGGCATCTGTCAGTTGATGTTCTCTCAAAAAGGCTGCTTTGAGTGTTGTAAAGTCGTTTCGGGTGTTTTCGGACAAACTGTCGTACCATAGGCTTGCAGCATCTAAGAGAAAAACTGGGAAGCTTTGTGCTGACTGTTGTGTGTCCCAGCCTTTGATATTCGCATATCGTTCATACTTTGTCAACCATATCTCCGGGTTGCCTGACGATTGTCCTTTGTACAGTTCCACACTCTTTTCTAGAGCTGTACAACTCTGATTCAGGCTACTAACAGTCTTTTGGAGACTCTGTACTAGGTTTACTGCTTGACTATTGTCACTCACTAGGTTTGTTTCTGGCTGGGACTGTGATCTTTCTCTCCGTGTTCGTGCCGGCATGTTGTTGTTTCTTCAGCTGTCAAACTTTGTTGTTGTGGTGTCTGGCAGTCTGGTGACGTAGGGGCTTCCCTCGCAAAGACGGTCGCTGATTGGTTTGCTTCGCGGGCACCTGCTGCTGACGTCACACTTTCAGTGAGGCTGCCTGGGCTGCTGCTGCTAAGCGCGGGCTGGCTGGGCAGCGGTTGAGCACCGGCTGGCTGGCTGGGATGAATTGAAGATGGTCTTTACGCGGCAATTTTTTTCGGTGATTACTCCAGCTTGTTTGATTAGTCCCGGTGTCGAGGGATTCTCCACCACTGTATCAGAACGTGGGTGTTCTGATATTTGATATTGTAGAATTTAAATTGGGGTTAATCTAGTTTATTTAATCCAGTTATTAGGCTTAGTCCGAGAAACATACAAAACGCCGTGTCCAGTTCGATCTTAATTTATTGATAGTCCGACTTCGTTATTGATGGTGAGATTATGGTTACAAATATTGAGACACTGATCTTTTGTGTCTAGTCCCGATTGTGCCGCCAGCCGAACTGACGCTACAAAGATTTTTGGTGGCCGTTTCAGAAACAAAGAATTCGTGTGCCAGCCAATCAGATTATCGCGGGGACCAGTGAGATATGGATCAGCCAATGATCACCTATTGTTTTAAATTCTGGAGTACTGAGTCGAACGCTTACAACAAATATGGACATGGAAATAAGTGTTACCATGGAAACATCGGGTGACTGGGGTCTGGCTGGTACTAGGTAGTACCAGGCACAGCTCACACACAGAGATTAGAGTACTAGTAGTATAATACATGCTATGGGGGGGGTGAGATACAAGTTGAAAACACTAGAGGATTTAAGTTTGTTTGACTGGCCCCGCGATATAAAACATTGATGGAATTGTTGTTTGGCACAATATAAGATTAATAAGGTATTTTGTGACTGTTCACACTTATAAGTAATGATTGAATAACATTGACAATCAATGTGTAAGTATTACATAATAAAGGTACTAATAATAATTAGTATGTAATTATCATGTTACATAACAAAACAGCAATTAAAATATGCAACTCTGATAATATGATATGGCCGGTTGGGTCATAGGAATAGGGCCGGTTTTCAGAATGGACAACATCCGGTATATCGAGAGTTGCTGACTGTAGAAACAAAGGGGAAGAAACCGGAACCTGAGAGGAACGCCGGTATGGACTAGTTCAGCCCAATAACAGAGTTAAGGTAGTCCGCTCCAAACAGTGAGGGAAGGGGGTCAAAGGATTTTCTAAAATAAATACCTGTATCAACATAATCTAGAGCTTCAAAATGATATATTAGGTTACCGGACCTTTGGTCCGATAACCTATTGGCATGGCGTTGCGTCCGTCGTCCGTCCGTCCGTCCGTCCGTCCGTCCGTCCGTCCGGCGTTAACATTTTTATCTTTAAAGTTAACGATCGAATCTTTCTGAAATTTTGCACAAAAATGCCTAAAAATATTTTGAGAAGGAGGTATTTTTTTGTTTTTTGATTTTCGCATTTTTTTCAAAATGGCGGCCGTTTTTGTCGAAAAACGCTCAATTTTGGACTTTGACGGCCATTTTCTCAAAAACTGTCTGATCAGTTCTGAGTTTTTGGTTTCAAAAGATTCCCCTCATATACCTCTGTGATATGTATAAGTTTGGTTGCCCTAAATCTGCCGGTTTTCGTGTGGCGGCCATTTTGAATTTTTGGCGGGTCGGCGAAAAAAAATTTTTTCGCCCCAGATCGCATTACTATCCATTTTGGGCCATTTCTAGAGCAAAAAAAAATTTTCACCCTTTGAAAAAAATTTTGGACTTAGAAAATTTTCGGCACTTTTTTCCTTCATAATGGGAGCTGTCAGGACTGTACTCATAGAACGCTTGAAGATAGAGCTTAGAAATTGGCACTTTCAAATGGGAAGTCATATATGGCGACTTGTGTGGTGACCTTGAATTTGACCTTGGATGACCTTGAAAGGTCAAAACAGCCATTTTTGGGTCGAAAAACGCTCAAATTTGCACCTGGTCTGTATTTTCTCAAAAACTCTCTGATCAGTTTTGAGATTTTTGCTTAAAAAGATTCCTCTTATACACCTCTGCGACGTGTATAAGTTTTGTTGCCCTTGAATCGCCGATCTCAGTGTGGCGGCCATTTTGAATTTTTGACGAGTCGGCGAAAAAAATTTTTTTCGCCCCAAATAACATTACTATCCATTTTGGGCCATTTCTAGGCAAAAAAAAATTTTCACCCTTTGAAAAAAATTTTGGACTTAGAAAATTTTCGGCACTTTTTTCCTTCATAATGGGAGCTGTCAGGACTTGTGTGGTGACCTTGAATTTGACCTTGGATGACCTTGAAAGGTCAAAACAGCCATTTTGGGGTCAAAAAATGCCCAGATTTGCCTTTGTAGATGAAATGCTTGCAGATAGAGCTCCTGTTTGCATTATGAACATATAGGAAGACATATATGGCACAACTAATGATGACCTTGAACTTGACGTCAGATGACCTTGAGTGCCAAATGTCTGACTTGGAATGTGTAAATTGATTCCACGATTCCACCCAACATATAGAATATCAAATGCCGCACACGTACATGTAATGGTTACATCGAAGTTCATACGGATGACCTTGATTGGTAAATCCCAAGGTCATATGTTTACACTGCGAACCTTGATTGGTAAATCTCAAGGTCTGTTACCTGCCAATGCTGCCATGGCCAAACCAAAATTGTCCGGTAACCTATCTTAGCCTTTGGGCTAATTTCTAAAAAACTGTCTGATCAGTTTTGAGATTTTTGTTTCAAAAGATTCCCCTTATGTACCTTTATGATGTGTATAAGTTTTGTTGCCCTTGAATCGCCGGTCTCCGTGTGGCGGCCATTTTGAATTTTTGACGGGTCGGCGAAAAAAATTTTTTTTGTCCCAAATCGCGTTACTATCCATTTTGGGTCATTTCTAGACAAAAAAAAAATTTTCACCCTTTGAAAAAAATTTTGGACTTGGAAAATTTTCGGCACTTTTTTCCTTCATAATGAGAGCTGCCGGGACTGTACTCATAGAACGCTTGAAGATAGAGCTTAGATATTGGCACTTTCAAATGGAAAGTCATATATGGCGACTTGTGTGGTGACCTTGAATTTGACCTTGGATGACCTTGAAAGGTCAAAACAGCCATTTTTGGGTCGAGAAATGCTCGAATTTGCACCTGGCCTGTCTTTTCTCGAAAACTGTCTGATCAGTTTTGAGATTATTGTTTCAAAATATTCTCCTTATGTACCTTTATGATGTTTATAAGTTTTGTTGCCCTTGAATCGCCGGTCTCCGTGTGGCGGCAATTTTGAAATTTTGACGGGTCGGCGAAAAAAATTTTGTTTGCCCCAAATCGCGTTACTATTCATTTTGGGTCATTTCTAGACAACAACAAAATTTTCACCCTTTGAAAAAAATTTTGGACTTGGAAAATTTTCGGCACTTTTTTCCTTCATAATGGGAGCTGCCAGGACTGTACTCATAGTACGCTTGAAGATAGAGCTTAGATATTGGCACTTTCAAATAGGAAGTCATATATAGCGAGTTGCGAGAGGACCTTGAATTTGATCTTTGATGACCTTGAAAGGTCAAAACAGCCATTTTTGAGTGAAAAAATGCCCAAATTTGCCTCTACAGATGAAATGCATTTAGATAGAGCTTGCATTATGAACATATAGGAAGTCATATATGGAACAACTAATGATGACCTTGATTTTGACCTTGGATGACCTTGAGTGCTAAATGTCTGACTTGAAATCTTGAAAGTGGCCTCTGAAGCATAAACTTTTGCACATACAGGTTAGGATTGTGTATAAGCCTGTAAAAAAAGTCATGTATAAATGGCACATTTTTTGGTGACCTTGAACTTGACCTTAACTTTGAAGGGCGAATCTCAAAATCTGAAATTGGCCTATACACACGAAATACTTGTTGATAAAACTTATATGTTTGTATTATAAACATACGAAGTCATATGCAGCATACCTGATGGTGACATTGAGATTCACAAAGATGAATTTGACTGGTAAATCTCAAAATCATCTGTCACCTACAATGCTTGAAACCAAAATTGTCCGGTAACCTATCTTAGCCCTTGGGCGAGTAACTGTTCAGTTTTCTAAAACTGAAAAGACAATAGGGGGTCACCGTATCCGTTCGCACGGAAAACACGATGCAAGATGTGAATATGGACAAAAAATGTGCAAAAATGCCAGAATTTATGTCATTTTAGGTAAATATGTGTGATTTTGATCGAACATGTAGAAGAAACAAGCACGGTGACCCCCTATTTTCTTTTCAGTATTAGGCTGCTGATCATTTACTCTATAAAATAATGTCATTTTGAAGAGATAATATTCAAGGAATGACCTTCAAATTTTGACTCTCCGTTACCTCACTGTTTGTAGCGGACTACGTTAAGTGCTAGTCCCTTCCTGAGCCGACAATGGTTTTCACCTGACACCCTGTCACAGTGGGTCAGGATTTGTGAACTTATTTCAGAACAAAATATGTTTTGAATGCATGAAATACACACTGTGTATCATTTTCTTCCCCCCTCAGTTGTTTCCAACGATTTATGTCCCTCAATTTTAAGTAAATCCCATACTTTGTCACTTGACAGCTGTTTGTTTACTAGTACATTGTCATCACGGTGCAGTTTTGTCACGCTACAAAGCTGCCACTCAAATTAGCCAATCAGGGAGCATCATGCAATCAGCTGATGATGGGTGTAATGTCATAATTCGGGAAATATCCCCTTTTGGGACTTTTGGCGCCAAATCTTAGATTGAAACATTTTAGCCTGTGGTTGAATAGGGCTCTGCCCGTGAATAGTGCTAGGTATGGACAAAATTCTGGTATGTACAAGAGCCGGTTTCGGCAGAGTACACTGTACTTTGAATCCTGGTGGATATAAACAGGATCAAATCCTCGAATAAGCTCACTCTCGAGATCCCGTTTTTGGCTTAAATTTAACATTGGGGTAGATTGCCAACTTCTTCAATATTTGCGATAGAAGTCTGAAATATGGTAGAAAATTACCGTTTGTCTCCGAGATGAAGTATGCCAAGTTATAGAACGATACCATTTAGCACCCCAAAGATATCGTCAAAAACCGGTGTAAACAAGTTAGAAAAATCAGAGTATAGATCTACTCTTAGATTTTAACTGAATAAGCCTCGTCATAATGTAGTGGGGACTATTTCATGATAGTGCAGTCATACCCCATGACCGGCGTTCCAAAAAAAGTTCTGAATTATCAGATTAGAATCTATGTGGTGTTGAACAGTGTTTAGTATGCGGGAAATTACGGTACGTCACCTGAGTCAGCGCCACTTCCATCATCGGCGCGAGTGTTAGAGTCAAATGGAACAGAGGAATCGCATCTACTATTTTCAACCCTTTCACATCTTTGTTCTTCGGCTTTTCAGCAATTAACAATCCATTCACGGCACAGTGGGGATATCTGGCCGTATGCAAAATAATTTTGCAATAAGCACGATCGTTCAGTGTGATTTCTGCCATTTTTGATGTGATCCGCAGCAAATATCAGTTTCGGTACGGTGACGGTACTTGGATAAATGGAAAACAAATCGAATTAGCTTCACACTTCACTATTTTTAGCAACAAATATTTTTTAAAAAAATGTACCACCATATCAAAAAGTTCGAATAATATTTGTGTTTCTATATTTGCACATGGGATATATAATTTTTCTTCCTTTTATGAGGCTACAAAATCGGAACATTTGCACGGTGCCCCAAAAATGTAGGCCTAAACTCAGGTTCATCCATCAGTGAAACACGAGAGAAGCACGAGAGAAGCACAAAATTTCAAGATGATCCGAGTATCCGAAACAAAACTACGGCCAAAAAGCGTGTTTCACTGATGGATGAACTTGACTTTAACTCGATATGATCGCATCATTATACCCAGGATCAAACCCTTGAGCCAATCGGTAGTGTGTGTGTGAGCTGCGGGGTTTAAGTTCACAGAAACATCCACCACATTCATAGCAAACGTAACATGGAATTCCACCACTATCATATCATTAGCCGAAAGACAGACAGGACGATTGCCTCAAACACGTTATCAGACCATTTACCTTATGGTATCCCCCGAACGAAGGTCGGCGGATACTATGGAGTTGCGATTGCCGCGTCCGCCGCAGACAGTTTCTTGCGAGCGCTCTACAGGTCACTTTTCTAATCCGATTTAATTTTTTTTTATATGAACACATAGGCCTACAAGTAATGTGGTACGGTCGTGGCACCTATCAATCTCTAATGTTGGGGATCGGGTTTCATATTCCAATCTGGTGAAAAGCTTCTCTGAGAATATTTGATAAGAAATAAGTTTACAAATATTTCAATCGTTACTATTATTGCATGGAATAAAGATACTTAATTATGATGACATTGATGAAAGACAGTGACCCAGTAGTAAATGATATTTTGTCTGAATTAACATAGCTTGGGCAACAGTGATGATAGGGCATCAGGGGGATACACCCACGCGGTCGTCGGCGACCGAATCGTCTAGTTATTATATACTTCTATAAACCGCTCTAATCCCATACCGATCTAATCCCATAATACCCATATCTATGGTGACAGAACCTACTGTCACGTTTTCCTCCAAAGATCTCACGTCCCCACTCCGAATAATTCAGGGGCGCGAATGTTCCTCCGAATAATTCAGGTTTGCTTGACCCCTGTGATCCTGCGCTCAAAATTGGGCGCGTGAAAAAAATAGGAAGAGAGACAAAAGAAAGAGTAAGAAGCTATAGACAATGTGGTTATGCACTCACATGTACTTCATGGAATAAAGTCAGCACGTGAAGGAGGACAGAGTTCAGTTTCCCACAACAAGCAAAGGACACAGCCTGCATTTCCTGCTACAAACAGGTTAGATCATT
Source organism: Terebella lapidaria (assembly GCA_949152475.1). Classification (NCBI taxonomy): domain Eukaryota; kingdom Metazoa; phylum Annelida; class Polychaeta; order Terebellida; family Terebellidae; genus Terebella; species Terebella lapidaria. The sequence goes on along the minus strand of OX424564.1, from coordinate 31,401,601 downwards.
GTCAGACCGAGGGTTTAATATACTCGTTTGATATTTTTTTACCGAAGGTGGAGGGCGGAGAGGGGGGGGTTTGGGGGTGGTTAGTGGCCAGCCCCACAATATATTATACCAAAAAAATTTGTGACTCAGGAATATGTTCAAAGGTGCATTTACAGTACAAGGTCAACACTCGTTGGTCAGAAGTCATAATGTTAATTATACCATTGAGTGTCATTAATCATTAACTAAGTTTTGTGACATAAAATATGTGAGGTGACAATGTTTTATTATGGGATAAACAAGCTTTAATACCCGCTGGCTTCTGGGGTCCTTGAGAAGGCCTCAGACCCCACGCCGAGGTCAACTAGTATAACTGGCGTCGCGCTGTCGCGTACCGATATTGTAGCCAAACAAATATCGCCGGCATTCCGGGGGCGTTGCTATCTATACTTGCAAATAAACCAGTAGGGCCTGGAATTTACAGGTATATGGGAATGAAATATCTACCTAGGGACTCCTGAAATAATATTATTCGTGAGTTCATGCTTGTTTTGATGAATATCAGCTGTTTTCGTGAATGCCAATCGTGGCCCATTGAAACACATATACACGAAGCATAAAGTTACGGCACGGTACAATACATAAACTACGGAACCGTTTAGGATGCACAATGTATAGTCTACGCAGCCTGAGCGACGCGAGCTCCGCGTCGCTCAGGCTGTAGTCTACGTAGATACTGGTATGAAATTAAAATGTCAATTTTGTTATGTGCCAATTAGGGATTTTCATCGATCGATATCTTATGCTTCTGTATAGGGGTATCTATTGAGAAATTGGTTTGTTGACTTTTTTAAACAATAGTCCTTCGGAGTCTTGGAAAATGAGGAAACAGAAAAATCAACAACGACCGAAGAGAGAGTCAAACCCAGAAGATCATGGCAATGAAACCTTATCCACACACAAAAGCGAAGCCCCTGTATCACGAGTTGTCGGACAAACATTGGCTGCCTGTGCCGGGCTATGTGGCGCCCTCGCTGCCTCAGCGGGTAAACTGGCCCTAGCCGCGGACTCAGCCCAGGACGTCTGTGGCCGGACAGTGGACGCTTTCAAAGGCGCTACGGGGAAAGATTTGGTCATAGATTCTTCAAAATTATGCGTATCAGTAAGTCTTTCTTCTTTTGTGATATTGTCCATATTTGCTTAGTAAATGTACATTCGTAGGCTTATAGCATTAAAATGAATATATACTAGGCCCTACGTGAATTGTGAACTGCCAGTGTTTCTAGTTTACTGGATCAATGATCGGATAACCTATTGGTATGGCGTTGCGTCCTTCGTCATGAGCATTTTTAATCTTTGAAGTTTACTGTCCAATTTTTCAGAAATTTTGCACAAAAATACCTAAAATATTTCAAGAGGTAGATTTTTTTTTGTATTTTAACATTTTCTTCAAAATGGGGGCCTTTTTTCAACGAAAAACGACCAATTTCTCACTTTGACAGCCATTATCTAAAAAACTGTCTGAACAGTTTTTGAGATTTTTGTTTCAGAAGATTGCCCTTATATGTGTGATGTGTATAACTTTCGTTGCCCCTGAATCGCCGGTCTGCGTGTGGCAGCCATTTTGATTTTTTTGACAGATCCCAAATGTTAAATTCTCCTATGCTTTATGGGACACACTTTCCTAATTATTGAGATAAAAGATTAGGAATCAATTGGGGACATATAGGAAAGGATATATATGCTGAATATTTTCGTGACCTTGAATTTGACCTTGGACCTCATTATCAAGGTCAGAGCACAAAACTTTGCAGCTTACATGTAGGAATTGTGCACAAATAGTAAATGATATATTCTGAATATTCTGATGACCTTGAACTTGACATCTGACCTTATTCGCAAGGTCAGAGCACAAAATAGCTAATATCTCGATTATTATCGAATTTACAGCTCGGGAATAAATTGTGGACATACAGGAAATGATAAATGCCGAATATTTTAATGACTTCGAACTTGACCTTTGACCTTTTTTCGAGGGTGAAGCACAAAACGGCTAGTATGTCACTCATTATCGTCTTTACAGCTTGGGAATAGATTGTTTACATATATGAAATGATATATGGTGAATATTCTTATGACTTTGAACTTGACCTTATTCTCAAGGTCAGAGCACCAAATGGCCGATGGTTCGCAAAATTGTTTATTATCGAATTTACAGTTTAGGAATCTATTGTGAACATATAGGAAATGATATACAGTGAATATTGTTATGACCTTGATTTTGACATCGACCTCACTTTTCCTTCGTAATGGGAGCTGTATGGAGTAAACTCCTAGAACACTTCAAGATAGAGCTGAAATATCTGCACATTCAAATAGGAAGTCATATATTTGGCGAATTTACAGGTGACCTTGAATTTGACCTTAAATGATCTTGAAAGGTCGAAATAGCAATTTTGGTGAAAAAGTTGAGGTTTTACACAACATTTCTCTGGTAACCTTTCTCAGCCCTTGAGCTAATATTTCATATTTCAGTATTTTGCGTTAAGTACTTTGCCACTATCATGTTATATTGAATTTATGTCGAAAAAAAATGCAAGTGACCAATTATTTCAGATACTGACATATGTGAGGTTATGTTGCTTCGCGATGATCTTCATATTCAATGCTTTGATGTGGACACTTTTCGTGAAATCATTACAACACTGCTCATCGACATTAGTTGCCACGGTGACCAACAGTGGAACGAACATTTTCTGTACCGTATGTATTTGTGAGAACTAAAAAATGAGCACACATTTGCGTGAAAATGAGTATCCAGTATCTGTCATATAACACTACCTCGACTATCTGTTGTAGGCTGTGATTGGTTGTTTGTTGTTTGGCGAGACCATGACCTTGACCTGGTTTTGTGGTGCATCCTTCATTGTGATTGGTCTAGTTCTCATACATCACGGATCTCCTCAATTGGACGAAACTTCGACTGATTCCAGGAAACCACATGGAAAAACGAGCTGATGTCATGTGAACTGGATGAACTATTTTTTGCTTATACCAGTACATTTGTGTAATGATGAGAAAAATTTACAGACAGTCAATAAAATCTGAACGGTCAGTAGATTACTGAAATGTGCGGAATAATCAGACAGTGCGCTTTGTTCATAAACACATTGTGATTATTTGTCGGATATTTTGTAATAAATGTGTACTAAGTTTCGAAATTTTTATATTAAGCATCCCAGCGTCTATGTAACATTATTTGAATTCAATAAGCATGACGTGGCATTGCCAACACACTTTGGATTTAAAGTTATATACAGTCGAAAATATTACGCTATTTATTAGGGCATTTCGGCCCGAAGAATTTTTGCTGATTCATCCTTGAGGCTTTCATGCATATCTCGGAAACGGTGCGTCGTAGAGCGAAACGGAGCTCAATTTCGGCCTCCTGGCACTAGACAAACTAGTCTAGGGGGTATCTTGGGTCAAATCGACCCCTGGTGTCGAATTTTTTTTCGCCGACTCGGCACTGCCGGTTTAGCCGTATCTTGGAAACGGTGCGTCGTAGAGCGAAACGGAGCTCAATTTCGGCTTCCTGGCACTAGACAAACTAGTCTAGTGGGTATCTTGGGTCGAGACGACCCCTGGTGTCGAATTTTTTTTCGCCTCCTGGCACTTCCTGTTTGGCCGTATCTCGGAAACGGTGCGTCGTAGAGCGAAACGGAGCTCAATTTCGGCCTCATGGCACTAGACAAACTAGTCTAGTACGTATCTTGGGTCGAGACGCCCCCTGGTGTCGAATTTCTTTTCGCCGACTCGGCACTTCCTGTTTGGCCGTATCTCGGAAACGGTGCGTCGTAGAGCGAAACGGAGCTCAATTTCGGCCTCCTGGCACTAGACAAACTGGTCTAGTGGGTAGACAAACTGGTCTAGTGGGTATCTTGGGTGGAAACGACCCCTGGTGTCGAATTTTTTTTCGCCGACTCGGCACTTCCTGTTTGGCCGTATCTCGGAAACGGTGCGTCGTAGAGCGAAACGGAGCTCAATTTCGGCCTGCTGGCACTAGACAAACTAGTCTAGTGGATATCTTGGGTCGAAACGACCCCTGGTGTCGAATTTTTTTTCGCCAACTCGGCACTTCCTGTTTGGCCGTATCTCAGAAACGGTGCGTCGTAGAGCGAAACGGAGCTCAATTTCGGCCTACTGGCACTAGACAAACTAGTCTAGTGGGTATCTTGGGTCGAGACGACCCCTGGTGTCGAATTTTTTTTCGCCGACTCGGCACTTCCTGTTTGGCCGTATCTCGGAAACGGTGCGTCGTAGAGCGAAACGGAGCTCAATTTCGGCCTCCTGGCACTAGACAAACTAGTCTAGTGGGTATCTTGGGTCGAGACGACCCCTGGTGTCGAAATTATTCTCGCCGACTCAGCTCTTCCTGTTTGGCCGTATCTCGGAAATGGTGCGTCGTAGAGCGAAACGGAGCTCAATTCCGGCCTCCTGGCACTAGACAAACTAGGCTTATGGGTATTTTGGGTCGAGACAACCCCTGGTGTCGAATTTTTTTTTTGCCGAATCTGCACTTCCTGTTTGGCCGTATCTCGGAAACGGTGCATCATACAGGGAAACTGAGCTCAATTCCGGTCTTCTGGCACTAGACAAACTAGTCTAGCGGGTATCCTGGGTCAAAACGACCCCTGGTGTCGAATTTTTTTTCGCGACTCGGCACTTCCTGTTTGGCCGTATCTCGGAAACAGTGTGTCGTAGAGCGAAACGGAGCTCAATTTCGGCCTTCTGGTACTAGACAAACTAGTCTAGGAGGTATTTTGGGTCGAGACGACCCCTGGTGTCGAATTCATTTTCTCCGACTCGGCACTTCTTGTTTGGCCGTATCTCGGAAACGGTGCATCATACAGGGAAACGGAGCTCAATTCCGGCCTTCTGGTACTAGACAAACTAGTCTAGGGGGTATCTTGGGCCGAGATCTCTTCTGGTGTGAAATTTTTTTTTCACCGACTCGGCACTTCCTGTTTGGCTGTATCTCGGAAACGGTGCGTCGTACAGCGAAACGGAGCTTAATTTCGGTCTCCTGGCACTAGACTAACTAGTCTAGAGGATAGCTTGGGTCGAGATGACTTCTGGTGTCGATTTTTTTTTCGCCGACTCAGCACTTCCTGTTTGCCGTATCTCAGAAACGGTCCGTCGTAGAGCGAAACGCAAAGATGTCTAAGGGCGGGGTATGTCACTTAAACTTTGACCACGGACAGTTTCAGAGTCATCATGGTTCTAGACGCGGTCTCTTAGGTACTCAGTATATGTTAGGTAGGAATAGAACTCACACGAAATGCCCCAAGGCATCTTCAGGCCTTGACGTCCAGATATTTCACAGCAGCATCTATATATATAATAATAATTTTGTATCCTTTTAGAATAAGCTATTCAGAGGTTGAATAAAATATATTATGTTTGTACATACTGTACTAATGGTGATGCAACTGTGCCTATTTGTTATTGAATGCATACTCAGTATCTGATGTGATCTAAAATTTATATATACAATTGGAAATTCCACAGTAAAAAGTACTGGAGTAAGCAACGATAGCAGTGTTAGAGCATTTTGTGGGATCACAATTTCAAAGTTATAATCGGCAACGAAATTTTCGTCGGTGCAAGCCAACGAATTCGGTGTAATTAGGGCAGAGTCATGAGGTATTTGCTCCTCTGGTCTTGCCACTTACGTCGTATCTAGATCTATTTACCCATGTAATTTTCACCAGCACCAGTTGTGATGGAAAACGACCATTTCTAGAATTTGATAATTAGTCACGTGACAAAATTGATCAAATGATATGGTCAAATGACTCCATGACTGTCACGAGTTTGGACTAAATAAATAATATAAGTTTGTTTACGGGTAGGAAATTAAGATATCGCCTGTGAATAGAGAAGAGAACATATCGTACAAACGAGCTCAATTGACAGAGGAAAGCTGATCAGTGTCTCCGAAAAGAAATAGTTACGTACACTGATTTATCATATTTTGTGTTAGAAAATCGTTTTGGTGAAAAATAAAAGAAAAACATTTGCGAGTCTAAAATTGACCGAGCAACGACATTTGCTATTCGAACAGTAAAATGTCCGGGGTATGGAGCCATGGCTTGTGTGGTTGTTTCGACAATTGCGGGATATGCATCGTGACGTATTTACTGCCATGTTACACTGCGGGCAAAAACGCTGAAGCAGTCGGAGACAACTGCGTCGTCTACGGTCTCCTGGGTTTGGTTCCCATGGCTAATGTCGTCTTCGCCAGTCTCACTCGCCAGAAAGTCCGGGAGATGAAGAGAATTGAGGGAAGTCTAGGCCTGGATGTCGTGATGACGTGGTGCTGCTATCCCTGTAGCCTGGCGCAGGTCGCACAAGAAGTGCAGTCCATTCCTGACGAAGAACAGAGTATAGCTCGACAGTGAAGCCGGTCTGAGTGCATGCTAAAGAACGTCGGATTATCGCGTGTGCGGTATAACGAAAATGTACTCTATCATCGACGGAATTTCGCGTGTGCCCTGCTCGACGAAAATTACTGGTGATTATTGGGTGACCGGAGATATTATCTGCTAACGTAGTGGATTCCAGTTATGTATTATGTTAATAATTATGTATTGTAGTAATGCATCGTTCATACGTTACTTCTTCATAATGTATTCATGCTAAAGAGGTTACATACATTTTGACGTGAAATACCCAGTTTGTAGCTATTTTCTCAATGCTTTTAAATTCTCTTACTTGTACATGGTAATGATAAATTGAGAAACTAGATTATAATGTATATTTGGAGTAATAAATATTAAAGTTCAAATCTGTACATGTAATTATGTACATGTAGCATACATTGGATACATTCCCAATGGATAAATATAATAAATTTTGCATTTTATCATTTGTATAACCTGGATTCTCACTCAATATGAACCTATAATTTAAGAAATGTGCTATATACGACATTTATGTATAGGTATATATAATATAGTGGCACTCTCGATTCGTAGGGAACATCTGATTTTCTTACAAATGAAGATACTTGGTATCATCATCACGTCATCAGTCAAGTGACTGTGTGGACCTTTGATGTTCAATGGCTGCATCAGAATAAAACATTTTCTTCGCGAAAAGATTATTCTGACTATTTCACTGGAGCGTACATATGCAATATCTTATCATCAGAATAATATTAGATATAATAAGGGGAACCGTGGGTTTTCAACATGAACCTGTAAGGGTACTTACAAATTATATTTATGACACCGACCTGCACAATAATATCCAACAAATACTTCTCTTCACTTACGCCATTCGATGATATTATACATCATAAACATTATGATATTCCACTTTTTATGTACAGCTTTTACCCTAGAAGGAGTCTGACTTTATTGTTGATACAACATCAAGCAATGAAAATACATCTGAAAATTTGAAGAGAAAAATTGCAGCACACTATATTACAGCTACTCAGTCGATGTATTTTCCTTCACCACATGCTTGTCTTAAATTATGCATAGAATATCACTAAACCAGTTTATTTTTGATACATTTTACAGATACTACATCACAGTCATATATCTCATGCTTTATACTCGAAACAAATGTTACTCTGCAGCTGACTGTAGAAGTTTGAATCACTCGAATATGTTAGTCATGAAAAAATAAATTCAAACACGTTGAGAAGTACCTTAAATAGTTGCAATAATAAAGAATCGAAATTTTTACTTCAGTAGCAGTATAAAAAAATCGTAGGGTGAATCAGTAGAAACACGAATTCGCATACATATTATTCAAAAACCATCTCTAGCTATATTGATCATCCTTGTACAGTGTTCTGTCCAAGCTATCCAGATGTGTTGTCATCATCACACAGTTCAGATGTGTTTTCATCGTCACACAGTTCAGATGTGTTGTCATCATCACACTGTTCAGATGTGTTGTCATCATCACACTGTTCAGATGTGTTGTCATCTACACGCAGTTAAGATGTGTTGTCATCATCATACTGTTCAGATGTGTTGTCATCATCACACTGTTCAGATGTGTTGTCACCATCACACTGTTCAGATGTGTTGTCATCATCACATAGTTCAGATGCTTTTATCGTCACACAGTTCAGATGTGTTGTCATCATCACACAGTTCAGACGTGTTGTCAGCGCCACACTGTTCAGATGTATTGTCATCATCACACAGTTCAGACTTGTTGTCATGATTACGTGGTAGAGACTTGTGACAAACTTCTAAGATTTCTTTGGGCATTCCCTGTATCAATTCTTGAATCACTTCTTCACATTGGTTACGCTCTTCAGCATCGTCTGCTATATGTTCCACTGCATATGTGTATAAATTTGACATCTCTTCAAGAGACGGCATCACGTCATCACTAATTTCGCCGAACGATCTGCTCATTTCATTCGTGGATATCCTGAAGAATGTTTCAAATTTTTCTTGCTTCATGTCCAAATAAAAAAGGTACCGCATGTTCTCTAGAGATGGGCCAATTATCGTTGACGTGAAAGCTGCAACTCTGTCTTTGAGGTTGCGTGGCACACGCTCAGTACTCACTGACTTCTCATTAGGGGGTAATGCCCATTTTACATTTCCTATTGCTTCTAAATTCACAAAGCCAACACCAACCAGAATTGTGTCTGTTATGTCAAGTACATCACTGAACAGGATGTCACATACATCTCTTATGCTGACTGCATCTTCCACATGCTGGTTAGCACATTCGTGTATGAATTTGTAGTACAAAAACAAACAGTACGGCTTCAACAATGTTCCATGTATCACACTAAATACCGTGGATGCCAAGTGACTCTTGTTATCATTTGCAGCTGCAAAAACTGTTTGTGATTCTTGCTCGCATTCTCTAGACACAATTTTATACTCAATATATTCTTTGAGACGCTCCCAGCTCCCAGTAATACATATCAAGGAAACAGCCATGTTTGCCAAAATCTGAAGACATCCCGCAACAAGTTTCTGTCCAAAAAGTTTCTCAAGAAGAGTTTGTGTTGGAAGCTGCGCGTCATCAAAGAGAGCATTTTCTACTGAAATGTGTAAATCACAGTTCTGTGAAACAGCATGAAGCACAGGGAAGACGTGGGCACTTGGTTTATTCTCGGAACTGGGCCACAGCTTTTGTTTCTTCAGCAGTGAAACAGCCTCATCTAACCTGTTGGTACACATCAGGAACATCACACTGTGTGCGATACACTGGGGCGACTCTGTCATCTTCATCTACATATCCTCTTGTGAGGAAAAGGACACAGCTTAGTATGGCCAGGAATGTTAAGTCTTCGTCAACATAGATATCTCGCTGATGTTCAATGTTCTCCAGAATAAAGATCAACTGGCTTCTGATGGATGACTTGTGCTCATTAGTCAGCAAAGCTTCCATTGCTCCTATCGCACCATCAATAGATTGCTGTTTGACTTGTTCAGAGAAATACGTATACCTGTCTGTCTGTTGCATTGACAAACACTGTTGGAGAAAAACATTGCCATATTGTGAATGGTCACTCGATGTGTGGTGTAAAACGAAATGCAGTGGATTCGATACTGGCACTTTCGATCTCGCGGTTTTGGTTAGCATAGGTTTTTGTGGCAGATCAATTAAGTTTCCCAGATCGGCCAATTGATATGTTTGGTCAAAATTTATGAATGCCGTAACAGGGTTGCGACGAACTTCCAACAGTTTTCTTAGTTCAATTCTGAGTGCTTCTTTGTCCTTATGAGCAATTAGATTGTTCTTTGGGTTGAAATAGTGAGGAATATTGTACTCAGTGAGACAATGTATCAGCGTGTTCAGTAGCTCCAAGAAACCAACTGCAATACCATCGAGGGTATCATCCCAAACTCGTTGTGGGACACGTTCCAGGGTCCAAAACAATGTTGTCTTCAGGCAGTACGAAGTGACGTTTGAGTCCTCAGGCAACGTATTTTTCACCAGAAGCTTGAAAATCACGAAGCATTGTTTTTGTGCAATAGACAAACTGGATAATAGCGTTTTTTCAGCAAGCACATAAGAGAAGCGCAGCTCATTGAATTGATTTGCACTGTGCTCATGGGTGGCAATGACAAAATGACACCCATCATTGTGTATTTTACACTTGGAAGCTGTTGGCGGCCATCCAGTGAAGGGATCTCTAGTGAACCAGATGAGGGCTTCATCTGGCCACTCAGGACAGGGCCAAGTGCAGACCACATCAGCAGATACTCCATTCAGACAAAACCCACGAATCGTATTCGTGATGGGGTTTTGTTGGACGACTGATATTGCAGGTACTTTCTTCCGATAATCATCCATTTCTTTAAACTGAAAGCATGACATGTTTCTATACAAAATTGTCCAGTTGAGATAACTGTCTTGTACGTTGAAATACCCAGGATAGTGTTCATCCGTGTTTATTTTGAAACCATCTGTCTCAGTTGGGTAATCACACATTTGTAGAATATCAAGGTCATAGGTCACTGGAAAGTCTTGTGCGCTGCTGTTTCCTCGGAGCTTGAGATCCGGTCTATTGGTACCATCAGCAAGACTGCCAGCAACCTTTGCATAACGCTGAAAGAACATATGTATGAAGGATCCAATTATCTCATTCCCACTACGCTTTGACCTCTTTAATATGTCATCTTGGTTGCGCATAATGTCCTTCATCGAGTCATAAACATGATTTATTACACCCTCTGTACAGTGTATCACAGCTGCCCGGACATCCTCTCGCCATCCTAGCATGTACCACTGTGGGTAGAGGTGACTCAACAAGAAGCTGAGATGACAGAGAAGTGTCCGACTCTCGAGATCATTCCGGGGTCGTATCGGGCGATCCATGTTGCTTTTCCCCAAGCCATCAGGCGTGTTGTCGACAAAGTTCTTATCTTGAAGCGTACTTGCCTTTATATGCATATCTGCTGGATAGATTCTATATATTTCTGTTGGATAGATTATAACGCTCTCATCTCTTCTAAATGTCTTTCCCTGATCCGCACGAGATTATTCCGATTATATCAGTGCACTTGGATCCGGGCGGTACACTGTTTTAAGTGGCTGTGTCAAAATCACAGATAGCCCGGCACGTGAGTATCGCTTGCCTTCTCGAGTGGGTCTACAGTTGGGATCGAGTCTATGGGCGGTTCGGTAAAGGCATTGTTGTACACGTGATGTAGTCGGCCAACTGTAGGTCTACTCGGGCTGATCTCGCCCTCCACATTATACTATATCGTACTCCTCCCCCCTCTACTCACTCCTCAGAATCATCTCTTCACACCACTATCGCTTACAAACAGGCTATTTTTGTTCTTTAGCCGCGCTGTGGTGTACTTTCGATAAGTATCGGTACTGTGATGGTTTGTACTGTCTAAAGTATAGATATGATCGCGGTGCAATAGTGTATCACAAGCCAAGCGCAGACACCGACAAGGAGGAGGGGAGAGGGAGGGAGTGGGATTTCACCACTTTGTCATTCTCAACCAGAAGGCACGGATAAACTTCTTGTCCAAATCATTCTGTGAGCGAGAACATGAACAATAGCAAAAATAATTACATAACTGATAAACAATCGTGCAATAACAATCGTGCAATAACCTTTTCTCCTGAGACGTTGATGTATTCTCAGTATATTGAGGTCAACCAGAGTCCGTCTTCCAGATAATTTCAAGCAAAGACATGCATGAGCTCCCACAATTTCAGCAGTTCCCTGTTTGTTGGACAGGCCCCCTAATAAATATACATGCAAGTACTTTACATGTATCTAGTCGTCCTGACAAATATTAGTAAATACTCGGAGCAATGTTTCTCCTGGACAAAAACATTTATTGCGAGCTTCCAGTCTAACTAGTATCCACTTTACAACCATTACGAGTATCACCAGAAATACATAACGAGAGATCTCTCGTTATGTATTTCTGGTATCGCGTATCTAATTGTACAGAAATCATTCATTCTCTACCATTATCCACCGAAGAAAATGCGCGTTGTCATCAGGAATGTTTTGCGTCCATTTAATTTGGCGATTTTATTGGATTTTAGAAAATAAAAGGTCGCGAATAATTGTGACTTTACAGTACAAAAATGGATATATATGCACACGAATGGGTCAATACGGAGACTACACGAATGGATATGATATACGGATACCGCCGTGCAGATAAGAACTAAGGAGAGAGTGTGTCATTAACCAAACTAAATAGGTGCGCGGGATTTTCCGTGAAAAGGGAACCAAGTCCTCTCAATATGTCTACAATATCACATGAAATTAAATACATATATTTCAAAGATTTAACTTTCAAAAGAAGCCCCTGTTTTTGGAAGTCTCGTTTGTGGCTCTTACCACATACTAAATTACAGTAGCAATATTGGGGGTATAAACTCTGATTTTTCTAACTCGTTTACACTGTTTTTCGCTAATATTCATGCGATGCTAAACGGTATCGTTCTATAACTTGACATACTTCACCTAGGAGTCAAACGGAAATTTTCTACCAAATTTCAGACCTCTATCGCGAAAACTGGAAAAGTTGGCAAGCTACCCAGTGTTAAGTTCAGCCCTGTCATCTAATTTCTGGGCGCCGCATACAATTTTGTGCAATTGCTCGTTTTTGTAGTGGTGCAATTTTTCGAAATCCACATTTTTTTATGTGGAATACACCCCAATGGGCCGTTTGGTCAAAAATAATAGGAACACTTTGAATCCTGATGGATTTAAACAGGAATAAATCCTCGAAAATCATCAGATTCTCGAGATCCCGTTTTGACCTGAAATTTAACATTGGGGTAGATTGGCAACTTCTTCAATTTTTGTTATAGAAGTCTGAAATTCGGTAGAAAATTGCCGTTTGAATCATAGGTGAAGTATGCCAAGTTATAGAACGATAGCATTTAGCATCGCAAAAATATTGTCAAAAACCGGTGTAAACACGTTAGAAAAATCAGAGTATAGTTTCAGGTCCCTTGTAAGAATGAGAGATATTCTTAGGGGCCAGTTCAGTGAAGTTCAGCCAGTTCAGTGGAGTTCTCAGTTCTGTATCTACGTCTCATCAAAAACACAACTAAACACGGTAAGGTCATCATCGAAATGATCCCCGAATTCAAATTGAAATATGTATGATCTCATAACATTGTAGGGGAAGAACATGACATTATATAAGTTATATTATCAATAAAGTTACATGTAATTATGTCTTGACAATATATGTATTTGAATCCCTCCCTCCCCCCTATTTTTTCCCGCTGATTCTGTGGTAATAATGAAATTTTTGTCGGACTATGTATATCTCGCCCTGTCTGCTCAAAAACAGATCAGATTACATGATTTAGTATAATATCCCCCTTCTCCCACAGTTTGAGATTCCGTGCCAGTTTGGCGTGAACGATTATAAACTTATGTTATCCTTTTAAGCAACAAAATGTTGTTTATCAAAAGCGGGCCATCCTATATTATAACATATATTATATTCTCGGACAACAATATGTTCCGATTACTAGATACAAGTAGCATTTTATAAACATGGCTACATGACACGGTATTGGCGGCAGACGGAAGTATATATATATTAGTGGCACGTGCGGTATCGTTAATTGACTGTCAGCTGATGAAAAATTAGATCAGATTATGGTAGATATATTAGTGTTGGAGAGGCGGGTGTGAACGTACATTCTCCGTCAATTATATGATTATTGAAGCCGGGAGTGCATCAATGTGCCTATGATACTTATCCATATCTGACACAAGAAGAATTCAAACCACTTACATAAATCGCATACTAAACATGAAAGCGTTTTTGCACATTGGAGAAGAATCGACCATTTATGATTTAAATGTTTTTATTCTAATCATGTCCAGTTTATGTTATGTGGTACCAAATAATGTTGGATTCATGCAATTCTACTGAACTGATTTTTTCAACAACAAAAATCTTGCTTTTCCAGCATACCGCACAGTTTATGCCGCACACTCTGAGGTGTGCTACAAATTTCAGATTTGTTTAATCTCACCGATAACAATTATATAGCAATTGTATCGATGCATACTGTATATCTTGAAGACCATACCTAACCGGTAAGTTCTGGACACGGAACCATCACGATACAGAGTGATGATCAGACAAAAAATCGTTTTCATGATAGACAATAGTGCACGTAAAATATGCCAAATTAAAAAAAAAATTAAATCCCTGAAATGGCATGTATACACTGTTTAAAGTGTGTTAATTGTCTAAAATAAGCTACATATGATGTTTGAAACATATAAGACCTTGCTATCAGAAAATAAGGACAGCTATAAAGTGCAGATGACGACGATTTTTAACTGCAAAAGAATGGGGCGTTCTCCTATAAGGGCACGTGCTTCAATTAGGGCCAATTCGGTATATGTCATTGTGATAGATATACCAATTAGTGACACTTGCCAGCGAGCATGGAGTAGTGTGGAGATCAGCAGAACCAGTCGCGTCATGTGCATCTCATTGTAATCTAATCTACTCATTATTTTCTACTCATTGCATTATTGCAATCTAGCACGTACCAGTTAGTCTAGAGAGAGTACACAAAAATCATCCCTCGAGTATAGCCAGTCAATAAAGGTCAAGTTGTATAGAAATATCTGTTCATAAAACTATGAATTTGCAATATCCCCAAAAGACACCGAATATCCCAAATACACATGAGCATAAATTTTAATGCAGGTTAGGTGATGAATTAATGGCAATTTTTCACCACATTATATTTTGGTCAAATGCGATTATCTCTTAGCCAGAGCGTTTTTTCTTCCTGAATAAAATGACACTTTACAAAGGTAATATTCGTTGAATATTTTATACTATGCCGCACACGTGTTGGGAGTGCAGGCGGTTGGAAGATCGTTACTGAAGCTTTCAACTCTATCACATTTGATACGATTCTTATTCTATGAAGTTCCAGTGCGCCTGTACTGTTGCGCGGACCAATCATGAGAGACACTCGACATGAACAACGTTGTTGTTGCATATTCAATTGAGAAACAGTTACAAATAAGTTGCATATATTATTATACTTCAGGATATTCGACAGAGTTACTTTAGTGCCTTATCACATATATTATTATTATTAGAGATTCATACGCATTTGCTATGGGACCCGCCCCAAAAGCATGAAAAAACAGAGAGTCAGCCAGAGAGACAGATAGATGAATAAGCTGATGTGCTTTGTGATTTGGATGCTGATACAGAACGACTGAAATATAGAAATACGATGTTTAATAAAGCAACTTTGACAAATATTGCCGCAACCCTTGCAAGCCAATGATATGAGCACTACGTGCCTACTGTCACAGAGATCGTGGCAGTTGTCAAGTGTAAAGAACAAAAACGATTTGAATATAACCATTACAAAATCATAGTAAATTTTGCATTTTGGTTACACCATGATTTGCATCATGAAGTACCCGTCACGGTTTGACTGTCCTTTGAGTTACTTTCATTGTCGCCGTGTCAGGTGACCTATGCTTGTCAGGCATTTCTAGCAGAAGCGATTTTGTGGTCACTTGTGAAACAGCAAATTTCACTCTCGCATTTTTCGATAATTTTACATAATTTTACATACATTAATTTTACCTTCCACCTGCTCCAGGATTTGTTGAGCTTAAACTCGCATCAATGTCCATATTATTCAGTGTGTATATTAACACTGGAGTCATAATGTTGAGAGTCAACAAAAGTCGTGATATAAGTTAAACATTAATTTTACCAATATCCCCGGGCTTGAGCAGTAATTTGTTTATTGGGACTTTTGTGCACATGTGGCGTATTATATATATATTCTTTTAATCTTTGATTCTGATTGCTTTCATAGTAGTTTACCAGTTCATTATTTAATCAGCAAATTATCAATGTCTGGCAAGATGCTTTTTTCACGCGTTAGCTATTTACTTGGACATTATCTGGACAAATCGAGCCCGAGTAAGTATACAGGTGGCACCTCGAGGGTGAAATCGTCCAATTTTACAGTATCTGTTTTAACCCATAGGCATTTGAAAAGTCTCCCCGTTTCTTGAAATTAAGTTATACATGTATAAGCTTAATTTGAAGTCGTTTATCAGCCTGTCCATAACGCTGGTCTGTTTATGGTCACGCGACTTTCATTTGTTAGACTATGGAATTTCAGATCGGGACATTGTTTCAGATATTGTTCGCCAGTAGCTCATGACCGGTTATTACTATGTCCATAATGTCCGTGTTCTTGGAGAGGCTGCACCATTTCTCAAATAATGACGTAAAATATAGACTGTGAATATATGTGGTAAATGGGAATGATAACAGCTTTGCTGTTGAACTTCCTGGCAAGATGGAACATTTCTACAAATCATGTTATGTAAGTGGTTAAGTGGCCGTTCAGTTCAGATACGTGTGGTTATTCCAACATCAACACTCCTGCGGAAATATGCATAGATGGACTCGATAATTTTTCACGACTTACTAAGATGAGTTGTGCATCAAAATTAACTATATTCTAAAAATATATTCTTTTCAGAAATTACGCTCCGTGATGATGAGGTAGTTAACACAATCACGCAAAAAGTAAATGTCCTTGATCCCTGATAATTTATCCGTTCTGAATGAAATGCCGTATTTACAAATAAATCTAGCAAGTCAGCAATTCTCTTGGGTAATCGCATTGCCATTTATTAATGTCCACCGTGCAATACGTAGAATATCGACTGATCAAACGATCGATGATTCAATTTCAACATACAAATGTTGTGAATGGATGTTAGATGCTTTGGGTCGAGTTTAACCTTTTTGAATCAGGTTGCTTTGGATGAAAATTGACGTTGATTTATGAATGGCTCATATTTGAATAGCCTCAAATACTTGAAGGAACATTACCTTGTGTCGTCGTCTGTGTGTACATAGTCAGCTAATTCCTAGGCCAAAGTATAGAGTAAAGGCATCAAGCAAGACCTGAAGGAATCGATCGATATTAGTTTCGTGAGATCAGCAAATCAATCGTGTATGCTCGGTCACAAAACGATTACACCCGAAGACAGACGACGAAGTGTTCATTTTCGACTGTTGAACATTTACACCCACAACTGTGTTGTCAGATACTGTTTTACTGTGTGGGTAATCTATATTTAATCGTCACTGTAACTGTAACTGGAAAGCAGCAACATGGATCACCCGATACGGCCCAGGAGTGACCTTATGAGTCGGACACTTCTCTGTCAGTTCAGCTTCTTGTTGAGTCAACTCTACCCACAATGGTACATGCTAGGATGGCGAGAGGATGTCCGAAGAACAGTACACAGTTGCAACATCCAAATTTCCGAAGTGATTCTTGAATTTCTGAAAAAGAAGTTATTTGACCACATGGACATTGAAATGATTCAACTTGCAATTCCAAGGGCTATCCTGATTGCTGGTAGTTTCGGGGATGGCACTAACAGGCCAGATGTCAAACTGAGAGAGAACAGTGGAACACAAAACTACATTCCCGACAGCTACGACACTGATTGTCTTGTATTGTTTGATTTTCCACCTTCGGCTGATTTTAATGTCAACACTTCTGGGCATTATCCTGGATATTTTGACATATCAGATGAATTCTTCAACTTTTTCATACTGATGACCAATATGTCACACTATCAGATGGGAAACGTTGGCGACCACCAAGCAAGAAAACATCCATTGTCTTCCGTTCAACAAGGTCCTGCTTACAACCTAATGTGCAATGTGCTTTCCGGAAAGATGACTGATCTTGTCCACACATGGTCATGTCCTTCCTGGCCCAGTGGAAGCCTGACCTGGTTCAGTAGGGAGTCATTTACTGGATGGCCATCAAGTGGTATCAGGGAGGAAATTCACCAGACGGGATGCCATTTTGTCGTTGCAAGCCACGAGTTCAGTCAAAAAAGGTCCAATGAGCTTCGGATTTCTTACGTTTTTGCTGAAAGGATGCTTGTTTCGGATCTATCTCTCAACCAGAAGCAATGTTACATGATTTTCAAAATGCTGGTTAAAAACATATTGGGTAAGGACGCGAATATCACTTCCTACTGCCTGAAGATGACTTTGTTTTGGACACTAGAAAGAGTCCCAAAATATGCGTGGTGTGACACAATCGATGGATTAGCGGTTGGATTTCTGCAGCTTCTAGATACGTTGATACACTTCATTACGCAGTATAATGTTCCGCAATATTTCAACCCAAGGAACAACCTCATTGCTCACAAAAATAAAGCGGCGATCAGGCTGGAACTTCGAAAGTTGTTGGCAATCCGCCATGACCCTATGAAGGCATTCTTTGATTTCGACAAGAAATATCAACTGGCAGACATGAAAGATTTATTACTTCCCAACAAGAAAACCATCAGGAAAGTTTCAACAGAGGGCAGGCTACAATCCATACTACAACATACATCCACGACGTGTATAGCATCATCATATCGAAACATATCGGTTCAGCAATGTCTTGAAATGCAAGAGCAAGATTTGGAAGCTAACTTTGATGATAAGGTCAAACAGAAATCACTGGACGGGGCAATTGGTGCTCTGGACTATTTATTGGCTTACGCGAACATTCATGACTCTTCCGAAACAGACATCTTGAAGTTGATGTCAAAACATGTCAGAAACCATCAGCAGTCATATTCAGATGAAGTCATGACATTCCTGGCGATACTGGGTTGTGTCATCTTTCTCACAAGAGGCCATCCTGATGATGACCGGCGTCTCGTGGATGAAATCTTCAGACTGATAAAGACAAGTTCTCCTCAGTCAGCCACACATCATGCCATGTTTCTTGTATGTACTGGGAGGTTGGATGAAGCTACAGATTTAATGAGCACACCTGGGTTTTCACATGAGAGCATCTCACATGACACGACGAGAACCAGCGTTATTCCCTTGCTTCATGCAATTTTGCAGAATGAAGAGATGACTTCAGCAATGAAAAAAATGGGTGCAAACATGCAGTTTTCAGACAATCTGCCAAGGCATTTGCCTCTTTATAAGTTGATGGGACAACGAGAAACAACTGGCGCTTTGTCACTCTTGCAAAACGCAGTTTTCACGACAATGTTTGTTGCTGCTAGATTCGAGCACTTGATTTCATATATCGACAACAAAATGCCACAAAAAGGTCCACAAGATTCACATGCGACTTCCAGAAATGGAAATTATGGAACAGAATACAAGGCTTCCACAATATACAATGCTATTCACGTCCAATTGATGGTAGCTGCTCAACCATTCTGCATGTTACTGTACTACAGGTTCACACAGAAATGTGCTGACTACCATGTTGAAGATGCTGTCAGCACCACAAATATATGTGACATACTATTTAGAGACATACTTGGAATAACAGACTCACTACTAGTTGGATGTGGCTTCGTTGACTTGTCAAGTATCAAGGATGCAGTCTCGTCTTTACAACCAAATGACGAATCGAGAGGAAATTCCGAAACTAGCAGTCTGTCTGCTTGGAAATATCCGAGAGCTGTCCCAGATGTGGCTGTGGCAAATTATCAACAAACTGTCAGAGCCCCGTTCAACGAAAACATGGAAGCTTTGAAAAACACTTCACCCAGAGACAGTGGTATACCGTCATTTCTCCAAAGGCCTCTATCAGAAAGCACTACTCTTCAGAGGGCGCTAGGGATTATTGCAGACAAAGATGAACTAGACGGCGAAGGAAAAATGCTGAAAGTACTAGAACGTGGTATGGGACACGCTACTGATATACCCAATCCGTTTGACCCAGAATACTTGAAGGACATAGTATTTGCTCTCACTGATGATGTCGAGGATGAAACTAATCAAGTTGTGAAGCTTGTTCGGATGGTTCATGAAGAAGTTATTCAGGCAATAAAACGTGTTGGGAAATGTGCACAATGGCATAAGGATAGCAATCACTGTGATATGGAACACCCCATGATGGAACTCAAAGTGACTGCCAAAGACATCCTAGAAGGTGCACAAAAGGAAATTGATGATTTCAACATGGAAGAACGCATGGCAATTCTGGACAAGGACGAACGAACTCTGGAAGGAGTTGAGCATCTGAACAAAGATCTATGGAAATTACTGAAGTCACTAGAGCAAAGTTCTTTGGCACACGATGAAATTGTTTCTGTTGTATCACAGGCACGGATTCACCAAACAATACTGAACATTTCGCATCAGTCTCAAATTAAAGTTGAGTCTGATGTTGAAAACACGTATGAACAGTCTGATGACAAAACGACTGAACAGTCTGATGACAACACGACTGAACAGTCTGATGACAACACGACTGAACAGTCTGGTGACAACACAACTGAACAGTCTGATGACAACACAACTGAACAATCTGATGACAACACGACTGAACAGTCTGGTGACAACACGACTGAACAGTCTGATGACAACACGACTGAACAGTCTGGTGACAACACAACTGAACAGTCTGATGACAACATGACTGAACAGTCTGATGACAACACGACTGAACAGTCTGGTGACAACACAACTGAACAATCTGATGACAACACGACTGAACAGTCTGATGACAACACGACTGAACAGTCTGGTGACAACACAACTGAACAATCTGATGACAACACGACTGAACAGTCTGGTGACAACATGACTGAACAGTCTGGTGACAACACAACTGAACAATCTGATGACAACACGACTGAACAGTCTGGTGACAACACAACTGAACAATCTGATGACAACACGACTGAACAGTCTGGTGACAACACGACTGAACAGTCTGATGACAACACGACTGAACAGTCTGGTGACAACACAACTGAACAGTCTGATGACAACACGACTGAACAGTCCGATGTCACAACTGAACAGCCTTATGACAACACGAGTGAACAGCATGACGAGAACAAAATTCATGAACTGCATGACAATAAGAACAAATGTGAACCAAGCATAGAGCACATGTTGGCAAAGACAGATGAAATTTCCACAAAATCAGGATGGATACGTTGCTGTCTGTGTCAACACAGGAAGGTCAACCCAGTTTAACATAGGCCCTGCCTTATACTGGCATATACACAATTTGGTATGAAAGCTGATTCATAATGTGGCGATTACTGTAAAAAATATTTTGACTGTTGTGCACATGCACTGGACAGACTTCCGGATTATCGCCGGAAAACTTTCAGGGCACTCAAAAAGAGGATAAAAGCCTCATGCACGCAGTGAAAATGACACCACACGAATGTATACCACATGCAAACATACTATTTTGATAAGCCAGATATATATGTATTAGAATACAATTTTTCGTAAGTGATTAGTTGTGTATAGATCCTGCCAAAACCAATGTATAGTTGTTTCATTATTTCAACAGCACTGCATCTGCCAGCACTTATGATTGTGTACTTTAAAGCAGATAACTCACTGAACCAAGTTTATGGAAATTACCAACTGAAATATACTGTATTCATGCATTGATAGCCACAAACTGTAGTTCATCAAAATTAATTGAGAAACGGTATAATTGAGCTTTCAAATGTTCTGGAACTAGTCGTATACGTGATTTCCCAAGACTAAAATTGAAATGTTATCTCATCTGTTATAATGACCTAATTGTCTGGTGAATTCTAGAATGACAATATGTTTGCTCGTTCTGCGTAGCTACAAACCACAAGCAATATACAAATGAAGATAGCTGAACAATGATCTTTACAAACACCTATACAGTGCTATCGTTCATTGCACCTGGCTGTATTACAAAGTTATTCGTTCCTCGGTGAATGTATTGCAAATAACATAATGTAGAGAGAGAACAGTGTGTTAATTGTGGTGCTTCTGTTTTCAGAGCTGATGGTAGTGTGATTATATAGGTCAATAAAGCATTCCCACACATGCTTTCTTGTATGATTAAGTATAGTCCATGTGTGGTGATATCCTGTTGCCTTGGACTTTCCATGGTTACAGTTTAATACACAACGTTACTTTCACAATGTCACAGTGTCTTGCAATGTGATGACAAAATTACCGAACTTCGTTGAAAATCTCATTTCATAATTCATATTGCAAAATAACAAAGCAATAAAAGTATTTTATATGAAAATAAATATTCGCACAGACAAGTTAAACTATGGAAAATTGCAAGGAGAGTGTAGCTGGTCTGGGGTTCATGGTGCCCCCCCCCCCCTCCAACCCCCTCAAAATCTGAAAAATTGATGTATCTCAGAACACTTCTGAGGTATAATAGTCAGCACCAGGCCGTGGCGCCTCTCCGTCTCTCTCTCGGATTTCAGGCCCGGATCAGCTTATGAGTTCCGCATATCAGCACACCAATTAAGCCATTGGATTATTATCAAAGTAGTGAAATCGTAATAAGTCTGTACATTCACATTCTCATGTATGAAGTTTTCAGGATGGTCATGAAGAAAATACCTTCGGGCCAGTGAATCGAACATTACACCAGGTTTCTCGTCTACAGAGAGATCGGCTGAAGCTCCTAAGTTACTGAGCAATTATGTTGTTCGGAATTCGGAAATTTCACGTGAATTGACAGGAACTGATAACATAGATATTCTCCATGCATTGTTGCATGATGCAGAGAAAATATCAGCAATGATGAGAAACATGACATGTTCAGAGGAATATCCGCCGCTGACTCTTTTTAGGGATTGACTGCGGGTAACAAACCAAACACTGCATTGATCTGTTGTCCCATTCATTTATAATGTAAACATAAAGGTAACAAAATCAGCAAGACTACCCAAACTTTCTTCCCGAAACTTCATTAACAGAGTTATGTATACCCAGTGTATACCCATGGATGATGAACCGAGACTTGGTTCTATAAAAAGTATCACAGGAATTGCACAATTGATGAGTACAGATATCTCTTTTACACGCGTCAACAAACACCGCGTCGTATCTTCAGCGTTACAAGCAAGCTGTTTTTGGTATGTACGTTTTGTTGTGTGACCACCCAATAATATATACGACTTGAATTTCTGCGAGAGGAATACAATAGGCGGATTTGATGCATCCGAGCGCAACTCACCAGTGAGCTTTACTAGCATTACTAGTTGTCCGCAGTACGAAATAATCCTGCCGATGGGCATGTTTTGAGTGTACATTTTGTTTGTCTTTTGAGAAATAAGTCACAAAATGACATTTGAAAATGACAATTATCAGACCATTAATCATATTTAGTCAAGAACCAAGTCTCGGTTGGTGATCCTTGATGGCTATAGGTCGCCACAGTAAATTCTGGTGCCAAATGGATGTTTGCAAGTTCATGATTTTGTTACCTCTATATTCACATTATGAGTGAATGGAGGACTGGCGCATTCCAGATTCGGGATTTTACATGCAGTTCGTCCTTAAGGTAGTCCGCTCCAAACAGTGAGGGAAGGGGGTCAAAGGGTTTTTTAAAATAAATACCTGTATCAACATAATCTAGAGCTTCAAAATGATATATTTTATAGAGTAACTGTTCAGCATCCTAAAACTGAAAATAAAATAGGGGGTCACCGTATCCGTTCGCATGGAAAACACGATGCAAGATGTGAATATGGACTAAAAAATGTGCAAAAATGCCGGAATTCATGTCATTTTAGGTAAATATGTGTGATTTTGATCGAATATGTAGAAGAAACGAGCACGGTGACCCCCTATTTTCTTTTCAGTTTTATAATGCTGATCATTTACTCTATAAAATAATTTTATTTTGAAGAGATAATATTCAAGAAATGACTTTTAAATTTTGATTCTCCGTTACCTCCATGTTTGTAGCGGACTACGTTAAACAACCTTTGGCAAATCACAGCACTGCTGGTGTTTCAATATATCTGCGAGCTTCTGCTGAAAAGGCAATGGTATTCTACGGAAGCTCATATTCGCCACATAGAGGACCGCAAATTTTTAATTACAGTGTAATAACGCTGTAATACAGCGTTATAACGCTCTAATTTAGAGCGTTATAACGCTCTATTTTAGAGCGTTATTACGCTCTAAATTAAACCGTTCACCTTCCTAGCATATTTCCATTATCGTGATTTGTAATAAACATATCTAGATCAGAATAATTTTGAGATTTCCCTACAAATGATTGAGCTGATGAACTAGCAGGTCCGATGATGTCTCTGGCAGTGTAAATTAGAGCGTTATAACGCTGTAATTTACAGCGTAATTACGCTCTAATTAGAGCGTTATAACGCTGTATTAGAGCGTTATAACGCTGTAATTAGAGCGTAATAACGCTGTAAATTACAGCGTAATAACGCTGTATTTACAGCGTAATAACGCTGTAATTAGAGCGTAATAACGCTGTAATTAGAGCGTAATTACGCTGTAAATTACAGCGTTATAACGCTGTAATTAGAGCGTAATTACGCTCTAATTAGAGCGTTATTACGCTGTATTAGAGCGTTATAACGCTGTAATTACAGCGTTATTACGCTGTAATTAGAGCGTAATTACGCTGTAAATTACAGCGTAATAACGCTGTATTTACAGCGTAATAACGCTGTAATTAGAGCGTAATAACGCTGTAATTAGAGCGTAATTACGCTGTAAATTACAGCGTAATAACGCTGTATTTACAGCGTAATAACGCTGTAATTAGAGCGTAATAACGCTGTAATTAGAGCGTAATTACGCTGTAAATTAGAGCGTTATAACGCTGTAATTTACAGCGTAATAACGCCTAAATTACAGCGTAATAACGCTGTAAATAGAGCGTAATTACGCTGTAAATTAAAGCGTAATTACGCTATAAATTAGAGCGTTATAACGCTGTAATAGAGCGTTATAACGCTGTAATAGAGCGTAATAACGCTTTAATTTACAGCGTAATTAGGCTTTAATTTACAGCGTTAATACGCTGTATTACAGCGATATAACGCTGTATTAGAGCGTAATTACGCTGTAAATTAGAGCGTTATTACGCTGTAAATTAGAGCATTATTACGCTGTAAATTAGAGCGTTATTACGCTGTATTACAGCGTTATAACGCTGTAAAGAAAAAAGTGCATTCCTCCATCTGGCGAATATGAGCCACCGTAGTATTCAGAGGATTGTTTGACGAGAATTATGTTGATCGTGAAGTAGGCCTATCCACTCCCCGCAAACTGTTAAAGCGCTGGATATGCATGTGTGAAAACGGACACGACACATGTGTGAGAGATATGATGCATGTGTGAAAAGATAGTACATATGTGTGAGTAAATCAGGCCCGAACACAATTATATCATTATTGTGTGGTTAGGATGAATCTGCACAGAACCAACAGCCTACAATTATATATGGGAACAATATCGATCATTTAAAACCAAGCAGCGGAAATGGTATGCACAAATTAATTTAGTGCAGTAAGTCACACATGTTGCGCTTGTTTTGGTTGTAAACTGCTATATATTGCAAAAGTTTGCGGTTCTGGTGGCAAAAATGTACCATAGAAATACCACTGAAAACCAAATCACACATGTAGCGTCACCATTACGCCTAAAATTTAACGTTATTTGATGATGTTAGTGCGAAATGATACAATGCATGTGTGAGGAACATTCGCTATGATATGATGCATGTGTGAGAGGATAGTACACATGTGTGAGAGGATAGTACACATGTGTGATCACATTACACGAGAAAGAAACCAAAAAATGATGACATGTGTGTGCTAAACCTAATAGCGTAACCTGCAGCCTGTTATTATGATTAGGATACAGGTATTTCCGAAGCTCGAGCAAGACAGGTGCCCCGAGGTGGGTTGAATAGACTGGGAATATTGCCGATACAGTAATACAGGATTGTTTCCCATAATGGGTCATATGGATAACATGATTACCAAGATTTGCATCCGGCATCTGTCCCACTCTGCATCGTAATTTAAAAAAATAAATTTCCAGACCGATATGCTGTATGTATGTAATGTATATTACATGCTATCCATTTACGACTCACCAGTAGGCCTACTGTTTTGTGTCTGCCATTTTAAAGGGTAAATAGCATACATATCCATATGAAATTTATAAACACAGACACCAATAATAATGCATTGATGAAATGTATTGGAATGATTAGTGAGCATTTACCTATTAGACTGCTACAAATCAGACGGTTACATAGCGAAAAGACTGAAATAAGTCATGTAAGTCATACACGATAGCTGCAATATCCGTAAGTACCGACCCAAGCAAGCCATAAGGGAGCGTTATGGGATGATTTATTTATTACTGATTTATTTAAATTTTCCCACGGGGAAGCTCTGATTGTTGCTAGTAATAATGAAAATAAGATATGTATACAAATTTATCATCATTTAAGTGTATAGAGAGCCTTCGGTGCCGTGTAGCTAGTAAATGTGGATTAAATCAAGTGGAACCATATCGAATAAATACGTTTGAACAATTAATGCTATTGCCGCTCTGAAGAGTGGGCAAATGTCGGCATACAGAGCCAGTCTTGAATGTGGAGTGTCAAAGACATGATTGTAGTACATTAATTTGTCCAACCAAATAAGCAGACGAACATAATTTGTAGGAATATTACGTACATATATATACAGTACATGAATTTACTGCAAAATATTAATCATCTTTATAAAGAAAACTACAATAAAAGCATATAAATAAATTGACTGAGGATCCTGTTGTATTCTAGTAATACACCGACATGTCGATATATTGAATGATGTATATGTAAGTGTAGAATCACTTACAAAAGTGTGCCAGCAAATAGAGAGATTTCGCGTCAAGGACGAAGAAAATCATCATTTGAGGTACTAGATACCAAAATACATACCAGAAAGGAAGTTGATATTTTATTATATAATTCAATGCGAGTGTATTGTAAGGATTTACCCGACATCAAGTATTGGACCAGTTAGGTGACATGAAGGACCCTAGAGGTGAAGATACAATGGAGCTGAACAGCTGACAGTTAAATATGATAGGCCACAAGATAACAATAGAGTCAAGGTATATCATTCGTACATACCATCCAATTCTTAGTAGGGTATTTTATAGTTTATGTTATAAAAACACAAAGCGACGTACAGAAGCATTTGTTCAGGGCCACAAGTTTTGCTCGGACATGTACCACGACCAAGAAGATTTATTTATCATATAGGATGTTTTCTTCGGGCTCACCATACATCAATTCCCTCAAAGCAGTCTTTGTTCTATAAGCGTGATATCTTCTTATCACCATGCAAAATTTAATTTTGACCATCACTTCTGACACTCGGTCCACGCTGTAATCACCTAGTTACAAATAGTGTAGGGCCTAATGGTTTTCAAGCATGCTAGTATTTTCGATTAAAACATGCTGAATGCACCTTACGCAGATTTCGTGGCTGCTTGGACGGCGTGTGATGTGGTCGAAAGCCAAAGAATATTACCGCATAACTTAGTCGATGAGCCTAGCTGCCAACTACAACCCTAAGTAATTTGGGCAAACTCACTCGTATTGTATTTTCAGATATCACCAAGATCGTTCAATAGCCTACCTTTTATATATAAAACCTCATATTGTGCAATAACCCTATAATATGTTCACAGCTTACAACCGATAGGACGCCAAAGTACCAGGATATATATAATGCCAAAGTACCAGGATATATATAATGCCAAAGTACCAGGATATATATAATAATATATAATATTCATGTTGGTAATTGATTGGTAATTGTAATTGATTATTTTGATGGATGAAATTAATATTCTCGCATAATTATTTGAACAAATTGACCCTAAACTGGTAAGATGATAATTTCCACATAAAACCATCACTATGATGTGTTTGATAGCAACTGAAGGTTACATGTGATATTTTAAAGGTTACAAGCTGGAATTGTTCTCATTCCCGGTTCCCTTCCCGAGTACCCGGGAAAGAACATTTCTTATTCCCGTTTCCCGGGAACAGGAGATCCGGGAATATATTAAAATATAGTTAAAATATGTATTTGAATGAATGACACTCCTCACACATGCAGCAAAATATCATATCATTTCTCACACATGCATACTATCTCCTCACACATATGTACTGTCTTCTCACACATGTGTATTGACATGGTGATATTATTTTGACCCAAAAACTGCGTGAATAATGCAAATAAACAGCAATTTTCACCATCGGGCCAGTCAATAGTTATTCACGTGTACCATAAATTACGTATTGGGGATTGTCAAAATGTTTTCATACGTATTTACCATAAACTGTCATCGTAACACTTGTATGCGTTTTTAGTTCCAATAGAACTGGTCTACATTACTGCAGAGCATGTTATAATACATATAATACGACACAACTTCTTACTTTCTGGTTCCAGTGTCCTGTTTTAGGTATACCACTTTTTTCTGGCCATGGAACCATGCTGGGTGACAATTACTCACACATATGTACTATCTTCCACACATGCATCGTATCTTTCACACATGTGTCGTGTCCGTTTTCACACATGCATATCCAGCGCTTTAACAGTTTGCGGGGAGTGCTATCAGACGAGCAGTATCCAAAATTACCCCCACCAAGTAAGAGATAATAATCCATCTAAAATATCCATTGTCATTGATGGACCATCACTTGTATTACAAATTGCTACATCATACTTGCGTGTGCAGATTTGATTGTTGCTGATGCTGTTGCCATGAAAGCTGACCGTTTTATAGTTCATACAAACCATATTGCACATTCAGAATCACTTTTCATTGGATGCGATTTTGTTAAATTGACAATATTAATTATGCATTTAGAACTCTACATCTTCCTGACAAGGTGTCAGATGACATTGAGAGTATACTCCATTTCGGGACAACCTCAAACATATATGGACTGGCATGACAACAGTTTTTTTTCTAGCTAACATTTCTTCAATTACTGGCGATTCACAATATTTGAAGAATGTTGCAGACCAGGAAGGTAGGCTCTTTCCAAATGTTCCACAACCATTGATAAAACGCAATCCAGAATATTTTAACCGATGATGATTCAGACGAATGACAGGATGTTGCAACCATGTTGGCATTCTTTTTCCACACCATGATCACATCATTACACATTAACAGGATTCTGGAACAATCTTCCCTTTATCTATTCCGTTACATACACTTCTCTTGAATGTGTAACGTTTGGTGCTAGTTCTCTAGGGCACGGGCGCCCCACCATGACGGCATGGTCCTTGCCGGTACTTGACCCGTAGTTAAGCATAATGCCTAAGTCACATTTGCACCGATGCCTAAGCCGATTAGGATCATCCATGACCATCGCACAACAATCGGGAATCCGAGACAGGTTGGTGGAAGCATCCGAAGAAAATAACGCAGAGTTATTTTCTTGCGGCGACCGGTGGAAAAAATGACATCGATAGTGAATCGCTTGCACATCTCCCGGTGAGCGGCCAGAGCCCCTTCAGATGCCCATCAGGTGCCGAGGGAATCGACCGAATAATTCGGCCAACCAATGGGGGCAGCTCACCAAGTGATCACCGCAGGGTATCCTGTCGGGCGCCGATGAATGTCCGGAAAGTGCCCTTCAGATAATCAGGCCGATTCGTACATGCCAGACGGTCGCTGAGCAGGTACCAGTAGGGTATCATGTGGTCTCCGGTAGGGCATCGTTGGTAGGTCAGTCTTTCTTGATTTTTTTAAAATTTGGACAGACACGGTGAAGACATAGCGGTCACCGGCGGACAATGCCTTGTGGTCTCATGACCACTCGAAAGATATGTTAAAGATGCCTGACAAACTATCACCGGCCGACCGGCGGCTGGAACATCGGTAGATATATTTTTTCCACCGGTCGCCGCAAGAAAATAACTATGCGTTATTTACTTCCGATGCCTCTACCGACGTGTCTACGATGTCCGATTGTTGCCAGGTGGTCACGGATGATCCTCAGGCGCTCGGTGGGTGACCGGCCGAAATGGCCAAATTTCAGCCTTTTGAGGCATCATATCCTCATCGGCGAAGGCATCGCTGCAAATGTGACATAGGCATAATTAGCAGGCTTCCTAGCGATTCACTACCAATGTCACTTGTTCCACTGGTCCCCACAAGAAAATAACGTTTTTTTTTGTCCGGTGCCTCCAACAACGTCTCTACAATGTCCAATTTTTGCTTGATGGTCATGGATGACCCATCCCCCCCCCCCCCCCGGCGCTTGGTGTAAGCCTAAATCAGGCATCATATCCTCATCAGAGGAGGCATCGGTGCAAATGTGACTGATGTATTAGTCACATTGAAGATGGTAGCTGCAGGGTAAATCCCGGCTATACGGTAGGGCCTGGTAGACGCTAGTGATCGATTTGGCCTCTACCGGTATGAAAATCACGTTGACAGTCGTCTTGACAGTTGCCAACACAGTAGCCTCAGCGTAAACTTGGCATGAGGTAGACACACAAGCGCCCCCCCCCCCTCCCCCACCCGAGAAAACTTAATAAATAATACTTGCATCGAAGCCACGACGTTAAACAATAGTATGGAGAAAAGCAGCTGTAGTGCTATGTTACGCATCTTGAGGTTGTGATTGAAAGTCAAGCAATAGTAAAGGCAGTCTAATCAACGTCAGGTGTCTTGTATGACTGAAACTTTAGCACAGTGTTGTTCCACTATAACAATAATGAGTTTGTTGGGCAGTGTGATGGTTGGAATGCCCGACTTGTTCAATTGGATGCCTAACAAACATTGGCAGCCCGAGCCTTGACGAGGGATGCCAATACCGTATCTGGAAGGCATTCAATGGAACAAGTTTTCGTCATACAGGTTTTATTCTGACAAATTCATTAAGAGTCATACAATGCCTTAAAACAAATTCAGACATGTTGTTTTCAATGTGTTCAATGACTTATGTTCTCACTGGATCTGACATGTCAACTGGCGAGTCGTTTGAACTAGTTTCACAAGACGCGGGCATCAGATGGAAGACACTGGCCTCGAACGAAAGAGTTTCATTCAAAGCCCATGCCTCGTGTTTGGTAGCTTCAAACGTTATTTGATGTCATCGGTTGCGTAAATAACATGCATGCACTGTAGAATATTACGACTGTACAGCCCGTAACCCTCTCTTACACGTGCTCACGCCCTACATACATTTCACATGATCAATACACGGTTCTTATAAATACATCATAAGCCTCGCGTAAATATACAAGTATAAAAACCACTCACTCAGACATCATGTGCATAAAACATAACATTCCAGCCAATCAGACAAGACACCGCAACTTTTAGGTGGGAAAATACCAGATGTACCCTGACGCGCCCAGACTTGTTGTGATGGACGCATGGGCCAATATACCCCTGAATACCTTGACAACCCTGTATGAGAGTATGTATCACCGTGTGATGGCGCTACAAGCAGCCAGGGGAGGTCACACGCGATACTGAACATTGTTGGTGCTAGATGGCATAATGACGCACAATATTGTGTAGTATATTTTCAGGTTTCACTCCCCTAAAGACTTATACAACATTGTGACACTTTCTGCCCACAGTATACATTTGCATGCAAGCGCTCCACCATCTCCTTAGCAAAAGCTCACGCTCTACATACAACAGCCAATCACGACTTATCATTCGCACCACATGACCCCTAATAATTTCCCTCCCACGACGTTCTTGTTCATTAGACAGCTAGTTATGCATATTGTAAGAAGTTGCTGGTTCGAGCAAGATGGCCACGTTGTCAGCCATCTTGGAAATATAGGATCAGGCCAAATTGTGAAGTGTACTGATTGACCGGGACATGACGGGAGTCAACCCGTATGCCGCCAGAGACGGAGTACCGACGAGCATGCCGCTCGTGCCTCCCGACCGCTTCGACCAGATGCCACCACCGGCATACACGGCGACATTCGACCCAAACGCGGTACAGCCACAAGTGTACCAGGACCCTCAGTGTTTGTTCCACCCTACGAGTATACAATGAATCCAGAATGCGTACGTGAACAGTACAATTACCGACCAAGTTACATGGTTGTGAGTACAAGGGACAATGTGCCACAAGTTCAAAACGGATATAATGAAACGGTTCCGCAGATGACATTCCTGCCATGGCGTCCAAGATTCGGCACGCAGCTTTACAACTCCGCGCCACCTTCGGCTCGGCAACCCCTGGCAGCCTTGAACCCACTGTTGCTGCCAGAGTACGCCAACGCCAGAGCACCGACAGCTTCTGCACCTCAATGGAGAGCGCCCTTGGTCGTCACCGATACCAGGCGTATGCACCCGCACCGATCACGATCAACGGAACTGCCCATGGCACCACAGTTTCCCGTCACTACGCACACACCGCCAACTCACGGTACGACAGACATCGGAGTACCGATCTACTCAACGATGCCGAATTGCTATGTCGCACCTGGTACCGGAGTACCGATCGGCCCAACGGCCTCGATAGGATATCCGATGCCATACGTCAACGTGTGTCACGCCTCAGCGGCTCTGACACAACATGCACCACGCCACATCGGTATACCGATCTCGACATGGGCGTTCCCCCTGTAGGAACAGTTTGCTTCCCGGGAGCTTCACAGGCAACGTTCTCCGAGTCTTCTATGGTGCCACGACATCCTACCGCACCGGCGAGCGCTCCAACACAGATCGGAGTACCGATCTCAGGAGAGAGCCAGGTACGAGCCATACCAGCTGCGCCAGTGCCCGCAGCAACGGTCCCAGTTGCTAATGCCAACCTACCGGGGCCTGCCACGCAGGTACACGCTTCCAACACAACTTCATCCAAGATAGCAACAGCCCCCCTGGGACAAGAGCGACTCATTCCGAGCAAGTCCGCGCAATGGCGTTCAACGTTCAGGGAGGGTAACCTGTCTCAATACATTCGAAGTTATGAACAGTTCACAGCGGCATTTGATTACTCCGACTTGAATAAAACTGCAACGTTCCGAAGCACTCTACGAGGTCGAGCTGAGGCTTTGGCGTTGGACATTCCTGTTGGGACGTCCTGGGAAACTTTCTGTGACCGACTCTTGGAGAGTTGGGAGCCAGCCCCGCGACGACAATCGAAACAAGACGATTTTCCGTTCATTTGTCGAGAACGAAAGGAGGAGGCTGAACAGTTCCTCAACGACTCCATGCTCTAGACGAACAGATCTTCATGGATGACAATCATATCCCAGTTCGTGAACGGTCAGCCCGACCATATTGCTGATAGAGTGTGCGCAATGACCTTTGATTCGTACAGTGACGCACTCACGGCAGTGCTAAAAACCGAGAGTCGCCATGCCCGCACCCAGAGAGACAAGTCACGAACGGTACGATGGCTCGACACTGTGGGATATATTTGAGAAAGTGAACTGTTGGAAGACTGTACGTACGTACGCTGGCGCTTCATACGTTCCGACTGCAGATCAAATCGCTGCATATTACGACCCGGAGGATAGTGACACCACTGGACTTCAAGGTTGTAGTGAGCTGGACATCCCGAAAGGTTCACGTGAATGGGTGGCTCAGGCCTTCCAAAGTGTACTCAGCGATGAAGAAGGACACTATTCTGAAGAAGCACTCTTTTCGGTACTAAACCTCCCCCGCCAGGCACTGCAATGGGGTGCTTTTTCTGTAAACGACCAGGCCATCGGTGGATAAAGTGTTTTCGATTGAGAGACATATTCATGGAGAACGGCATGAAGCCCTTCCGGTTGAACCCACCTTTTGGTAACTCTGAGCGAAAGACAGATCAAGGTGGATCAGAGCTGAATCGACAAGTTAAACCGCCACCAGTGGAAAACCCAACGCCGACACTGACACCACCGGCGTCAAACTAAATGTGCCTGCTCCAAGCCCATCGTCATTTACGTGCCAAATCAACTCTCTTGAATATGCTCAGCGCTTTTGTCTGTGACCGTGGAAATGATTGGGACGTTCATCTTCCATTCGTCCTCATGGCATATCGGACATCTGTACACTCATCGACTGGATGCACACTGCATCTCATGATCTACGGACGTGAGTGTAATCTCCCTGTCGACTTGATGCTCTCAACAAGTAGCCCGAAACCTCTGCCTCCCTGTGGACCAGAGTACATGGAGTACTTACGACAGACAATCCGATCAGCTCACAATTTCGCCAAGGATCACTTGGAAAAGTCAGCAATGTGACAAAAGATGGGCTACGATGCTCATACCAAAACGAGACCTCAGTTCCGACTCGGTGACTTGGTGAGGTATTATTACCTGCCACTGACACAAACAAACAAGTTCGCCTGCCCATGGACAGGACCGTGGCGAATACTGGAACATGTTATCCAGACCTCAACGCTAATTGTCCCAGTACCGCACCGGAAACAGCCCGTGACGACGATCCTGTGGAACAAGTTCAGAACTTGTATCAACCATGGACTGTCGTGGCTGAGAACGCATCGGAATGCACAAGTTCGTCCACTGATGACGAGTCATCAGCCCCCGCTGCGAGAGTGTCGCCCAGAAAACGCCCAGATCTTCACCGAACATCCTCTGGCCCGCGTCACCCCAGAAGAACAAAACTGAAGCGCACCCGCGCTAAAGACAGTAACTCTTCGTATGGCCATGCCATGCAGCTCCCTCCGTGACACCGATCCCCCTCTAGCCCCTCTCTTTGCAGAGATCCGCCTAGCAGTGGGTCAGACCAGATCGATCCACCTCCAAGATGTTCCGGAAGGAAGCACCGCAAACCCGCTCGCTTCAGATAACGAAAGTGAAATAATGGGACGGATATATACTGATGATGAAAAATGAACATCTATGGACTCTCTTGTGTTATAACATGTTCATAAATAACAATTATATGTACATATCTTTAATCATTATTATTATTCATATTGCTTTTATATCTATGTACACTAAGATGTCAGTGAGGCAACAACGATATATATATATTCTACACTCGGAGAAATGATTTTGCATATTGATTATGTGTTGATATATGTGTGGTGAAATCTCCGTGGAGTGTGTGTGTGTGTGCTCTGATTCGTCATAATGTCCCCCTCCGCATGCCATGTTCTGCATTCATTCCGCACAGATACAGTCATGAAGTATGCACGGCTACCCAGTCGTTGAATGTGCGTCAGGGTGGTCAACTCCGGAGCAAGTTTGCAGCAATGGACCTCTGCTCGCCTGAAGGAAAAATTCTGGATAACGCCACGAAGCGGGATGAGACCGTGTAGAACCTCATGTTAACTAAAACGCAGCCTGTCATCAAATACATTTAATCATCACGCATCGCGCTACTTCATAGCCGACCAGTCAATTCCATTAAAAACCCCATCGAATAGTAACGTGTCATCCCCTGAGTAACAGGATGAAAATGTTTAGAACGAAACGACCCTGAGAGTCTGACATTTTGTAAAGTGTAGCCCTTTCAAGTTGGGTCGTGTGCGCTGGGCTAGCTTTACAAATTTACTCCAGTTCATACGCACTCCAAGTTCTTGGCTCATTAAATCTGGTGGATGGCAAAATCGTGAAGTCCTCGATTCATTCATCAGTTTTATTAATCCAAAATCATTCGAAGAAATCATCCAGTTACACAAATATATCCAAACTAATCTATAATTCATGTACATGTGCGCCATACCCAATTTAGGTATCGTGCATTCCCGTACCGACACAACACGTGCCGACACGGCGGGCACAAGCCCTACGTATCCTATGGAAACTTCCAATATTTTGTTTCTCTACGTGTGAAATCCGAATTCTCCTCTCTGTCACATTGCATGGGGTTTTTATATCCCACAAACAAAGGACAATAAAAACATGACATCATTCGGAAACTGCGCAGTAAGCAGAATCCATCTGATAGTCAGTACAGTAGCATACAATGTCTGGCCAGCTACAGACCTGGAGAACTTTGTCTAACCCGTTGATGTTTACATTGCAATAAAATGAATCAGCAATACCAAAACAAGATGACGAAACATATCTGCGTAAAACATGAGACACGTGGATAAAAGACAATTTCGTTACTATAGCTATATCGGGGTCAAAGCCCGGTGACGGAATTATTGAACTTCTAACAAAGGTAACCAATCGGTCAAAACACAGCATCTTTGTTTTAACAACAACATCTAAATTATGCAATAACACATGCACCCCGATAACGACTGTGACAACATTACCTGATGGTCAAAACTTAGCATTGTACAAAAATAATTATGAAACACAAATCACGACACACAATCAACATATTTGCTGTAAATATGGAACCTCCATGTGGTAATAATATTCACATTAATTAATTACTCTGATTATTATCAAAAATTTTACTAGTGAAAATGTGGGGACTTTACACACGCCCATTCCCAGGAGTTAAAAACCAGGTTTTTAACTAAAACATACTTCAGATAAAGTCAACACATTTTCATGATTTCTACCCTTCATATATATCATGTATATACCAGCTCACAATATACCAGGTACCTAATACACAAATACAAAGTACATGAAAAATATCCTAACTCACAAAATACACAGCATCCACAAATCTTCAGTAACACATATTAATGTACATTAATCAGCAGAACATATTCTGCATATACCATCAGTACCATATATCAAACCATCGGCATTGATACATATGAAACACACAAAACGTAATGATTCAACATGGAATTTCCCGAAAGTTATGAACACAATATAATATGCATAGTCCACTCTACATTGTGAGTAAAACACAATTGTCAGCAGAATCTGATCACATTTTCATAATGGAGCAGACTTCCTTCAGATGTTCTGAAAGCGCGCGTGGATCCATCGAGTGATCACCATCTCGTGCTGGACATCCTCCAGCGTTCGCCCTTATTCAGGCGGCAGGTCGCGTTTTTCCCCACGTCGACCTCCATTGCCGCGATCCGTCCGACTTCATCCCCCTGTCCGGTATGCTGTCGTCCTAGCACAAAAGAATTCCGACATCTACTGTGCTGTTGTTCGGTGATCCACTCGATATCCATCGTCGCCGCTGCATACTTATCTTCTCGGCGTTGCTCATCATGTCCATGTGATTGTACTCCTGCTGACTCCTTGGGTCACGCTCGCCATCACACGTATCCAAAGTGTGAAACTTCGTTGTCTTCAGCTGTCCACCAGACTCATTTGGAATGAGCGATGTCCTGGCCACGCGACGCCACTGTAAAGTGTAGCCCTTTCAAGTTGGGTTGTGTGCGCTGGGCTAGCTTTACAAATTTACTCCAGTTCATACGCACTCCAAGTTCTTGGCTCATTAAATCTGGTGGATGGCAAACTCGTGAAGTCCTCGATTCATTCATCAGTTTTATTAATCCAAAATCATTCGAAGAAATCATCCAGTTACACAAATATATCCAAACTAATCTATAATTCATGTACATGTGCGCCATACCCAATT
Organism: Terebella lapidaria; assembly: GCA_949152475.1. NCBI lineage: Eukaryota > Metazoa > Annelida > Polychaeta > Terebellida > Terebellidae > Terebella > Terebella lapidaria. Next base: position 31,364,282 of record OX424564.1, on the reverse strand, counting down.
TAGGTATCGTGCATTCCCGTACCGACACAACACGTGCCGACACGGCGGGCACAAGCCCTACGTATCCTATGGAAACTTCCAATATTTCGTTTCTCTACGTGTGAAATCCGAATTCTCCTCTCTGTCACATTGCATGGGGTTTTTATATCCCACAAACAAAGGACAATAAAAACATGACATCATTCGGAAACTGCGCAGTAAGCAGAATCCATCTGATAGTCAGTACAGTAGCATACAATGTCTGGCCAGCTACAGACCTGGAGAACTTTGTCTAACCCGTTGATGTTTACATTGCAATAAAATGAATCAGCAATACCAAAACAAGATGACGAAACATATCTGCGTAAACCATGAGACACGTGGATAAAAGACAATTTCGTTACTATAGCTATATCGGGGTCAAAGCCCGGTGACGGAATTATTGAACTTCTAACAAAGGTAACCAATCGGTCAAAACACAGCATCTTTGTTTTAACAACAACATCTAAATTATGCAATAACACATGCACCCCGATAACGACTGTGACAACATTACCTGATGGTCAAAACTTAGCATTGTACAAAAATAATTATGAAACACAAATCACGACACACAATCAACATATTTGCTGTAAATATGGAACCTCCATGTGGTAATAATATTCACATTAATTAATTACTCTGATTATTATCAAAAATTTTACTAGTGAAAATGTGGGGACTTTACAATTTGTGTCATGTCAAGTACCCGAGCGTCATCTGATTCGTCAAGTTGAACGTCCGTTTGCAGCACGTTACTGGTCGAGAAGGAAAGTTAAAATAGAAACAGCGTTCTCATTTTGTGTAATCTTTATTCAATGATTCCCAAACAAGCAATAGCTTATGTGAATGGGTCTCAACACAAATAAGTCAATATTCACACACATCATAAATGGCGGTGTCAATGAAATACATATATCTATTCAGTACAGTACAAGTGTCTTGACACATACCGAGATCGATCATCAGACAGATCATTACTGGAATTATATATGTTATTTCGAGGGTAGGTCCCTTTAAAAAAAAATCAGTCAGTGGAACAGCTACGTCCACCTGGCAAGTAAAAACGGCCGGACCTTTCAATAAACTTGAGAGCTGAGTCTATTAGTACATCCCCGCACATCAATATACTCGTATCAACTCGTAAGCCTTCAAGTTCATCAAACAAAATTGTTCTGGGGGCATTATATAAAAGGCAATGCAAGAAGAAGTGTTCAGGATCTTCCTGAAAATGGCCACAACGACATCTCGAGCTGTCAATCACATGTAGGTTATGATGGAGATGGTGGTTCAATGCACTACAGCCCAGTCTAAGTCGAGTCAAAATAACGTTCAATCTACGTTCACCCCGATATAACAAAATATTGCGTGGAGTATCATTACGAGAAAGTGCTCGTTTGAATGATGGAACGCTGGTCATGTTTCTATCCGTCATGGGTAGTAAATTCCATTCGTTAATAGTTGAATGGAATTAAAATGACAATTGCAAACGATTTATTCGTGATAGACTACTGCTGAAATTGTGAGACCACCTCAACGAATACGACACCCGATTACCTACCAAACCCGGCAACTTCTCTATCAAATACGGCGGGCTAAGCCTGTTCACAATCTTATAGAACAGTGTTAATGGTCCTATTCACAGAATTTCCCGCCACTGGTCACGAGAGTGCCGACCAATCACAGCTGCGCGCAGTAACGGTAATAAACAAATCCGCAGTGTTCAGTTTATCGCACATTTTCTCATCATAGACGGCAATACAGATTATATTTAACCCAGATGCCCCATTATCTGCAACAAGGCTGTAAATGGAAATAAGGATTTCTTAGCCAATTGATCACCAAAAACGGGCGATGCGAGTTTGGTCAGAATGTCAACACAGTATTGGGGAAATCCCAGTAAGGGAAACACGGGCGAGTGACCATGGTGATCCTCCCGCTGTGTTTGTAAACATATATTTCTGGCTACTCAAAATGATTTTACGGGCAAGGTTGGTCTCATCGGGGGAAGGGATGGGTTTACAGGTATTTTTTTCTCGATATATATGCGATTGTCACATAATGTTAGGTTTCTTTTTGGCCCGAACACTATATCATGCGTATCACACGACATTATGAGTAGTTTTGCTACACGTGGTCAGGCTGGGATTTCCACCAGATTTCCGAAGATTGCGCGCAGCTGTGATTGGTCAGTTTGAACTACGGAGTTTGCCAACAGAGGGGTCTGTGAAAAGGACCATTTACCTCGTCTTCGGCATTCAGAGAGTGAAGTAATAGATATACACTGAGCGTGAGGTGAATTAGAATATTATGGACCGAGCGGCGAAGCCGCGAGGTTTCATAATATTCTAATTCACCGAAGCTACTGGCTATATTGTTGTTAGTTATATACCTGCTAGCGGGTGTATAAGTTAGTTATCGACCTCTGGAGAACAATGGGACCAGTAGCTAATTCCAGTTAACTTCGCCCAGCATTGCCGCGGTACTGCAGCGCGCAGTTGCACCTGTTACGATTCGTGCAGCTTCGATTTGAACTCTATCAAGCTTGGAAATATCCCTCTGAGTAGCCCCTGACCATACAACATCTGCATATTCAATAGTAGGACGAATTTTTAGGTTACCGAACCTTTGGTCCGCTAACCTATTGGCATGGCGTTGCGTCCGGCGTCGGCGTCGGCGTCGGCGTCGTCCACATTTTTATCTTTTTTGTTTACGGACCAATCTTTCTGAAATTTTGCACAAAAATGCACAAAAAAAATTCAAGAAGGAGGTATTTTTTAGTTTTTTTTATTTTCGCAATTTTTAGGTTACCGGACCTATGGTCCGATAACCTATTGCCATGGCGTTGCGTCCGTCGTCCGTCCGTCCGTCCGTCCGTCCGTCGTCCGTCGTCCGTCTGTTAACATTTTTATCTTTTTTGTTTACAGACGAATTTTTCTGAAATTTTGCACAAAAATGCCTAAAAATATTTCGAGAGGGAGGTATTTTTTAGTTTTTTGATTTTCGCATTTTTTTCAAAATGTCGGCCGTTTTCGTCGAAAAATGCCTGATTTTGGACCTCGGTTTCAAGGTCAGAGCGGCCGTTTTCGTCGAAAAATGGCCAATTTTGGACTTTGACGGTCGTTTTCTCAAAATCTGTTCAGTAACTTTTTTTTTGTATTGATGCATAACACTCCTCATATGTACCCCTGTGACCTGTATAAATTTCGTTGCCCTTGAATCGCTCAAAGTGGGCCATTTTGGGCCCAAACTCGGCCCAAATGGGACTTTCCCATGTTAAATTCTCCTATGCTTTATAATGGGACACATTAAGCCATAATATCTCACTTAATATTGAGATTAGAGACTAGTATTCAATTGTGGACATATAGGAAATGATATATGCCGAACATTGTCGTGACCTTGAATTTGACCTTTGACCTCGGGTTCAAGGTCAGAGCACAAAATGGCTAATATCTCGCTTATTATCGACTTTACAGCTTAGGAATCAATTGTGAACATATAGGAAATGATATATGCTGAATATTCTCGTGACCTTGAATTTGACCTCTGACCTCGGTTTCAAGGTCAGAGCGGCCGTTTTCGTCGAAAAATGGCCAATTTTGGACTTTGACGGTCGTTTTTACAGATGTATTAACTGTACATATTTTGCATATTACTGAATATATGTTCTCTTTCCAGTTCTGATTGCGTTATACCTGACATTGCACATTCTTTCACATATACAATCCTTACCATTCGAAGGTAAGCCAGAGGCGAAGTGTTTGGGGTTCACTTCTTAATACGTCCCCCGAATGGTTTTGATTGCTTTATATGTCTATGTGTGTGTAGGTGTCTTTATGTTTCATTTAAGAAAACTTGTATTTCCCCTATTTAACTTCGTTAATTTCGGTATTAATATGAGAGAAGGCCGCGAGCCTGTGTATCTGTGAAAGATGCACACACAATCCCTTTAACAGGTGGCACGCATCCACGCGACCGCAACAAACCACAGATTGCTTTATGGCCCCATGGCGACAAAGTTAACGAGTTTAAATGCCCTCAAAAGCATGCCTCAGGAGCATGAGCAGACGGTTTGGTGATCACTGATCAAGGTTATAAAAGACAGTTAACCGGTGTTTGACGGTTAACCGGTTAATCGTTTGGAGATTTAACAGCCGGTTATTCGCGGTTATTAAAAAAATGCTAGCCGTCGGCGGTTAACCCATTAATCGTGCAGGCCCTATTTATTATTGACTTTACAGCTTAGGAATCAGTTGTGCACCTATGGGGAATGATGTGTACATGCCAAATATTTTGATGACCATTGATTCGACCTTCGACCTTATTTTCAAGGTCATGGAACAAAATTGCTATTTTGTTTTACTTGTTATTGAATTTACAGCTTAGCAAACAATGGACATATCGGGATTCCAAAATGTTCTATTTTACGTTTGTTTTTGGCATCATCAAAATCTGACTATTGGTGGTAATAAATTGATACTTACTTTCATATCACTGAGTCAGTGTCACTGCTGGCGGACGTTGAATCTGTCCCCGAGGATACCATCAACTCAGTAGCCTTCTGGCTTGTGATTAGGTACTTATGTATTTGTCATATATCTATTCCATGGGGCTTGTTTCAGATTTCTAAATTATTTTCATAGGTTGTTGGGCAGTTGTATACTAATTCCATCAGGTGTACAGTAGAAACAACTACATTTAACACACTGTCTGCCCCTGATGACGCCAGTGTGTCTTTGGATAAACTATTTAGTCGGGCTTGTTTCTATTCCAAAATGTTCTATTTTACGTTTGTTTTTGGCATCATCAAAATCTGACTATTGGTGGTAATAGATTGATACTTACATTCATATTACTGAGTCGGTGTCACTGTTGGCGGACGTTGAATCTGTCCCCGAGGATACCATCAATTCAGTAGTTTTCTGGCTTGTGATTAGGTACTTATGTACTCGTCATATATATATATTCGATGGGGTTTGTTTCAGATTTCTAAATTATTTTCATAGGTTGTGGGCAGTTGTATTAGCATGACAACACTCCGCTAGGCGGCGCGCGCAAGCAGTTTTTCGCGGGAGCGAAAAAAGTGAAGCTCGTTGAACCCGGTTTGGGTGGGGTCATATTACGGTCATTTTCGACCAATCAGAATGTCTTTTACATAGCATATTTGGTATGTATGGAAAGGTTAGACATCGGCCTAGGTGACAAGAGCCCTCGTTTTGAGATCTGACCCAATTTTGGAGGTGAAAGTTCAGCTCAAAGTTATTTTTCACTCCAAAAAACAAGTTAAAACTTCTTGTCGCCGATCATACATGGTTTAATTTGTGAATTAATGTTTTTTCTTTCATAACATAACAATATTTCAATCATAAACCCCCGTACTGCTTGGGAAATTGCTTCAAAATGAAGGGCCTGTCGTGTTTTATCTGCACTTCCGCCATCTGTTTAGTATTGGTTGGCACTCGAAGCCCCTATTATCGCCCATGTAAACAAGCTTGGCTATCGTTTTTTGGAGACATCAGAGAAAAATTCTATTTTGGGCATATCTCTAAAGATTTTTTTATTGACCTTTTGATAACATTACAGTAAAGGAGTACCTTGGACATTTTGCTACAAATAAAACAATTTTTTGTGACTAGAATTTTGTCAGAAATGGCTTCAGTGATCATTTGTTCTACTTCTAATGGCCTGATGAGGGCAAATTTGACAACTTTGGGCACAATGATCACCACCAACGTCATATATTTTTAGTGTGTATGATGTTGCAATGTGTAAAGTAATTAATATTGAATATTTTCAAGCCCTGAAATATGTATTATCACGTTTTGTTTGCGTGTAAACAGCGAGCTTCACTTTTTTGGACTTTCCCTTAATTTTTGTCTTCAGAAGGACCTGACGGTACCCCTCTTTGAAATGCTCTAGCACCTTTGCATCAATCCCTACGGTCAATTTTGTTACATATTTGTTTTCCTGAAGCTTCAAGCTTTCTTTTGATGTATTGTATGACCATGTAGACCCAATATTTCAGAAAGGTGTTGTCATGCTAGTTGTATACTAATTCCATCAGGTGTACAGTAGAAACAACTACATTTAACACACTGTCTGCCCCTGATGACACCAGTGTGTCTTTGGATAAACTATTTGGTCGGGCTTTGTTTCTATTCCAAAATGTTTTATTTTACGTTTGTTTTTGGCATCATCAAAATCTGACTATTGGTTGTAATAGATTGATACTTACATATACATGTTTGCTGGATATTCTCATGACTTTGCATTTTGACCAGTGACCTTATTTTCAAGGTCACAGGAATATAAAACATATTTTGTCCGGTAACCTGTCTTAGCCCTTGGGCTAATTTTTTCAAAATGGCGGCCGTTTTTGTCGAAAATCGGCCAATTTTGGACTTTGGCGGCCATTTTCTCAAAATCTGTTCAGTAACTTTTTTTCTTTTTAATACATAACACTCCTCATATGTACTCCTATGATGTCTATGAATTTCGTCGCGCTTGAATCGCTCGAAGTGGGCTATTTTGGCCCATACTCGGCCCAAATGGGACTTTCCCATGTTAAATTCTCCTATGCTTTATAAAGGGACACATTAAGCCTAATATCTCACTTAATATTGAGATTAGAGACTAGTAATCAATTGTGGACATATAGGAAATGATATATGCTGAATATTCTCGTGACCTTGAATTTGACCTCTGACCTTGGTTTCAAGGTCATAGCGGCCGTTCTCGTCGAAAATGGCTAATTTTGGACTTTGATGGTCGTTTTCTCAAAATCTGTTCAGTAACTTTTTTTCTTATTGATGCATAACACTCCTCATATGTACTTCTGTGACATGTATAAACTTCGTTGCGCTTGAATCACTCGAAGTGGGCCATTTTGGGCCCAAACTCGGCCCAGATGTGACTTTCCCATGTTAAATTTTCATATGCTTTATAATGGGACACATTAAGCCTAATATCTCACTTAATATTGAGATTAGAGACTAGAAATCAATTGTGGACATATAGGAAATGATATATGCTGAATATTCTCGTGACCTTGAATCTGACCTTTGACCTCATTTTCAAGGTCACAGGACAAAATGGCTAATATCTCGCTTATTATCGACTTTACAGCTTAGGAATCTATTGTGAACATATAGGAAATGATATATGCTGAATATTCTCGTGACCTTGAATTTGACCTTTGGCCTCATTTTCAAGGTCACAGGACGAAATGGATAATACCTCGCTTAATATCGACTTTACAGCTTAGGAATCAATTGTGAACATATAGGAAATGATATATGCTGAATATTCTCGTGACCTTGAATTTGACCTTTGACCTCATTTCCAAGGTCACAGGACAAAATTGCTAATATCTCGCTTATTATCGACTTTACGGCTTAGGAATCAATTGTGAACATATAGGAAATGATATATGCTGAATATTCTCGTGACCTAGAATTTGACCCTTGACCTAAATTTCAAGGTTAGTCATTTTATTTTCAAGGTCAGAATACAAAATGGCTTAGATCTCGCTTATTATCAAATTTACAGCTTAGGGGTCCATAGTGAATATATAGGAAATGATGTATGCTGAATATTTTGGTGATCTAGAATTTGACCTTTGATCTCATTTTCTAGGTCAGAGAACAAAATGGCTAATATATCGCTTATTATCATCTTTACATCTGCCCCTGATGACGCCAGTGTGTCTTTGGATAAACTATTTGGTCGGGCATTGTTTCTATTGCAAATTGTTGTATTTTACGTTTCTTATTGGCATCATTAAAGTTTGATTGTATTGGTGGTAATAGATTGATACTTACATTTATACCACTGAGTCGGTGTCACTGCTGGCGGACGTTAAATCTGTCCCCGATGATACCATCAACTCAGTAGCCTTCGGGCTTGTGATTGGGTACTTTTGTACTTGTCATGTATCTATTCCATGCGTTTAGATTCGGATTTCTAAATTATTTTCATAGGTTGTTGGGCAGTTGTATACTAATTCCATCTGGTGTACAGTAGAAACAACTACATTTAACACATTGTCTGCCCCTGAAGACGCCAGTGTGTCTTTGGATAAACTGTTTGGTCGGGCTTTGTTTGTTTCTATTGCAAAATGTAGTATTTTACGTTTCTTATTGGCATCATCAAAATCTGATTGTATTGGTGGTGATAGATTGATACTTACATTTACAGCATAGGAATCAATTGCGAATATAGAGGAATGATATATACTGAATATTTTCATGACCTTGAACTTGAACTTTGACCTCATTTTCAAGGTCACATCACAGAATGGCTAATGTCTCACTTATTATCGACTTTACAGCTTAGGAATTTATTGTGGACATACTAGAAGTGATATATTTGTTGAAAATTTCATGGCCTTGAATTTATCGGTGACTTTATTTTCAAGGTCACTAGACAAAAGGCTAATATCTAAAATGTATATTGTTCGGTAACCTTTCTCAGCCCTTGGGCTAATTTTTAGATATAAACTTGTTCCAAAGACTTCCGATCGAGTTTGAATTTGAATAGCTGAAGACGATTCAATAACTTCTGAGCGTTGTTTGCAAGATTGGAAATATGACTTGACCATTGCAGATCCCTGGAGAGGGTTACACCCACATGTTTGTGTTGTGACACTTCCGTGATATGGACCTCATCTAAGATGAGAGGCGGGTGCATATTCAAGCCGGACTTATTGGATACAATTAAACCTTCAGTTTTTGTCGCACTGAAAGATATCAACTACTGCTTCGACCACGCACTAATGGATTCGAGATCACGGTTTAACAAGGTTGCAGCATCGTTTCTGTTATCAACTTCTATAAATAAAGTTGTAAAATAAGACGAATACTACAATGTTCTATAACAAATGTGATGTCGCTTATGAAAATTAAAAATAACGAAGGCCCTAGAACAGATCTCTGAGGAACACCAGCGGATATATTTGACCAATTCGAGGACTGGCCGTTACGACTACATGTTGTTGTCGACAAAATAAGTAATCTGACAACCATTCCAATAGCGCACCCCCTATCCCTAGTTTTTCAAGTTTGAATAGAAGGCATTTATGCCACGCGATCGAAAGCTTTAGTTATGTCTAGAAATACCACCCTTACTTCTTTTCCCCTATTAACTCTAAAATTAGCTTAAAGGCTAAGATAGGTTACCGGACAATTTTGGTTTGGCCATGGCAGCATTGGCAGGTAAAAGACCTTGAGATTTACCAATCAAGGTTCGCAGTGAGAACATATGACCTTGAGATCTACCAATCAAGGTCATCCGTGTGAACTTCGATGTCACCATTACATGTATGTGTGTGGTATTTGATATTCTGTATGTTTCTTAATACAAAGATATATCTGGGTGGGATCGTTCAGGTCGCTCAGGTCAATTTACACATTCCGAGTCAGACATTTGGCACTCAAGGTCATCTGACGTCAAGTTCAAGGTCATCATTAGTTGTGCCATATATGTCTTCCTAAATGTTCATAATGCAAACATGGGCTCTATCTGCAAGCATTCCATCTATAGAGGCAAATCTGGGCATTTTTCGACCCCAAAATGGCTGTTTTGACCATTCAAGGTCATCGAAGGTCAAATTCAAGGTCACCACACGAGTCGCCATATATGATTTCCCATTTGAAAGTGCCAATTTCTAAGCTCTATCTTCAAGTGTTTTATGAGTACAGTCCTAACAGCTCCCATTATGAAGAATGAGTCCAAAATTTTTTTCAAAGGGTGAAATTTTTTTTGCCTATAAATGGCCCAAAATGGAGAGTAATGCGATTTGGGGCGAAAAAATTTTTTTTTCGCCGACTCGCCAAAAGTTCAAAATGGCCACCACACGGAAATCGGTGATTCAAGGGCAACAAAACTCATACACGTCACAAAGGTAAAAATGGCCGCCATTTTTGAAAAAATGCGAAAATAAAAAAACTAAAAAATACCTCCCTCTCGTAATATTTTTAGGCATTCTTGTGCAAAATTTCAGGCAGATTCGATCGTAAACTTTGAAGATATTAATGTTGACGGACGACGACGGACGACGATGGACGACGACGACGACGGACGCAACGCCACGGCAATAGGTTACCGGACTTTTAAAAATAGAGTTTACAAAGAAAACCGGGACGTGTGTAAACTTATAAGCCACCCACGGCACCCACATTAAAATCCCCTACTACAGACATTAGAGCCTGGCCGGACAGAAAAGTCCCGTAATTTGTATGCAGCTAGTATATACAGTGATATGAAAGGGGTGTGTAATCCTGGGATAGTACAGCGTATAAGGAAAACTGGGCGGAGAGTGGCTATCCCCCACCGTGATGGACTGGCAAGCAAGCCAGAGAAGGATACAGACTTCACACAGTAAAACGTAATCCTCCCCCCCCCCCCCCCCCCCGCTGTGCACTGATACGCTATAGACAATAGACTGCTTACAGTGAATGTAGGTCATTCTGGAGAAGTTTATCGAGGCGATAAAACGGACATTTTGCTACGGCTTATCAATTTCTTCGATTGTGCTGTTAAAGTCATTGTTTGTTGTGAACTGATAGACATTACGAGTGGATATAACTTAGCGACATTTAATAGACAGTTTGGCCGAATAATTGTAAGCAACTGGCCGTGAACTCGTGATAACAAATCGTAGGAATTTCTCAGCGTCAAGTGATAGCCGGCAATGGCGATTAACATGTTAAAGGCAACTCGAACACGATAGACTTAACGGCTTCTAACGAGCGGTCAGTCACGACCGAGGGAGAAAACCAAAACGCGCGGATACAAGTTGTAACTCGAGGAGATGACCCGAGCATTCCAATCAAACTTGACAACAATGTCGAGGGTGATGCTGGGCCCACCCCGACAGCGAAATCCTGACGGATGGACCAGGATGGGGAGGATTTCCACCTCGTTGCAAGTGAGCGCCTTGCCCGCCATGGAAGGCGACATGCTTCTGGCCAGGGCCCGGAAAACGCTGTGCCAGAACATCCAAATCGTTTCGCAGCGCTTGATGAAGGAGCGCGCTTTGTGGCTCAGGCCCCTATTTGTCCGGCACCAGTTGAATCTGCACCCGAAATGATTGCTTTCCCATCGACACAACCGAAGGCCGCTACCTCCAAGCCAGTGTCCGCGGGACCGTCTACTCGTCCGTCTACAATGGCTGAGACCGGACGGAATCGCCCGATTCTTCAGAGAACTCTCATCGCTCAAGTTACCAGTCACGTGAGGTGGCCTAACTGATGTCAACTGTGAGACCGCCACTCACACCGCCTGGAGAAGACCCCATCGATTGGAACAACATCCCGCCTGCTCGACGAAACCGTACTTACGGGTATGGACAATGACACGATTATGGACTACCCTCAACGATGACATCAGTACAGATGGCGATTTTGGAACCTCTACGGCGATTGGGCGTGTACGAGTGTCTGTTCTGTATGGAAGTACCACCCGTGCCAGACCCAGTTTGGCCAGAAATCAAATCGAAGGGACCGTTTGTGAGCGTCAGCGCCCTGGATGTTAACATTCTGTCATATCACTAACCGTTTGCTTCATTCTACGTGTGCCTGACTGGCGATGGACATGTCGCGTTATCAAGAAACCAAATGGGCCAACACCTACTCGAGGAGACCGACTGACACCGCGAAGTGCTCCCGTTCTTTTTCGGGATAGAGTATGGGCCCGATGATAGCTTCATTCGTCATTATGTTGGATTCTGTGCCGTGGGGATGCAGATCAACCCACACTTTCGACCGCCACAAGTTCCCGCCTCAGTTCCTATCCTACCGAGACCTGACGTCAGACATTATCGTTCGCGATGTGGCCAATGCATCTGGACGTCTTCCAGCAGTATGCGCCGAATCGTGCCCGCCATGTCCAGATGGTTTTCGAGCATTTGGAATGGATCGAGGGGAGAGACCGAGCGGCTGAGGATTGCATGGAAAAACTGCGTAATGATCTGGCGATCACTAACCCAGACGTGCGCCTTAAAAAGCCACACACGATATATTTTCGAACATAGATCGATCGACGAACATTGACACAATCGATTCAGCCGACTGTGGCTAACATTCGACTGCCGTCCAATGTCCTCGCTGGACAGAGATACTCGGATGTGGTGCCACGGAAGGTCATACCGGAACTGCCCACCGAATCGAAGTACACTGATTACCGGGTACGGGAGGGACTCATCCCCAAAACAGAGGAGGAGTTCCCTGCTCTACAGCCGAGTGAGGGACCCCAGCGAGTGGAACCTCAGCCCGTAGCGCCTCAACGAGTGGAGTCTCAACTCCAAGAACCTCAACGCTTAGAACCCGATCGCCAGGGTACCGGCGCCCGTTGCAGGATGCACCATACCCCCTCCCGCCAGATGAGTCGATGTACAACATCGATGAACTTGCTCCGCTGTTTATACCCGACTCGTGCCCGGAAGCTCCACGCAGCATTCCGATCAAGGATGATAAGGATACCGTCACGATCGCTATTGCCACACCCGACGATCCAGAAACTCCTCATCGTGAGTTAGCCCAAGGCCTTCAACTACATGGCTCGGGTGAGTTTAATAGCGAGTGGGTGTTCTTCTGCGACTTGGGCCATCGATTTCTTGGTCGACGCTTCCCCGGACTACAACCCCTCGTGGCTGAGAATCCCGACATGCGAAAATTTATACATCTCCCGTCGACAGAAACACTAACCGATGATCTTTCAGCCCATGATCGCTGGTGGAGACGTTATCGACGACGGGTCGCCAACAGAGTGGATCTCTTAACAGCACCACTCGGACCATCTCCCCACGCTAGATCTTGCCCGCGCTGATGACATGTTCCAGCAACATGCAAGGGCAATTCGAGCCGAGTATACCCGAGCGATTGATTCCCATATTCGACAAGCCGAATACAACGCGTACGTGGTCGGATATGCTCTGGGCCTAGTGCAGGAGCGACGGACTGTAGGAGAGATGCTTGTCAATGAAATGAAGAACTTCTCGAGGACCTCGACGTTTCGACGGCCCATATCGAGGAGTTAACTGATTGATTGGAGCAGCAGCCACAAGCCGTCAGCTCCGACCGCCTACTGCGAATCATTGGCGACATTGTGCCCCACCTCGACCTCGATGTTCGACATCGTGTCATGGGCGCAGTGTACGCCACCGAAAAGAAAGGCACAACGACCAAGAAACCGTCCTCCAAGGACAAAGAGTGGAACTGATCGAATTATAGAAATCCTGGTCACGCACTATGTGGACAGCGTGGCTGGGAGTGAAACGAATTGTGAACTCACCGTGATGTTGTATCCTGGTTGCACACCATGGACAGTGTGACTAGGAACTGAACAAATTGTACACTCAGCAGAATGCCAGGCCCTGCGTGGTCTAGTTAAATTTGGCGATTTAGGTCGTGATCGTATTGAATGACTAATCATGCTGTTTGCCATATCGATATGTTTTACGATTCGTGTGAGATTCCCGTTCGGTTGAATGTGGTGTTGAGTAAGCATATATTCTAATCAGTATTATTATGATTTCATTCATCTCTGATATGTTCTGTGCTTGTGTTATATATGTACTTCGTTCATCTTAGCTCGACGGACCGACACTGACGATATATTTGACTAGTTAAGGAATCATTCTTATTGTAGTTCTTTTCTCATTGTTTTGCGTGGCGAGTGTGTGGGTAGACCTTGCAGGACTTTTAGCTTCTTTTTGTTAGGATTTTATATTGGATTTAGGTTTTGGGGAAGGGTCGACTACGAGGGCATAGCCGGACGAAGGGGTGTAATTGTATCCCCCGAACAAAGTTTGGAGGATACTATGGATTTACGATCGTCGCCACCCATGGCTTGTGAACGCTCTAGAAGTTGTAATTTTACAGGAATCATTACAATATTGAACAGGCTCGTTCAGCAATGCTCAAGCACGAAACCTATTGTTTTTTGGAAAGATTGAATAAATATTAATAAGTTCATGAGATAACTTATTACAACAATGTCAAATATCCAGTTTGAGATCTCTGATCATTCAAGTTGATTGAGAGATCACTTTTACCAGAGAGTGTAGAACAGAGAGGTGTCACTCCACTGGCACCATTTTGTATTTTGAACTGGTGGCACTCCTGGCGGACGGATGCGCCTTATGAATGAAAGTGTTTACTATTATTACTACGACATGAATTTATGAATGAAATAATATGTTAGCAAAACGTAATGTCGTAATTCACAATCGTCCCTGAGGACGACAAACTACAACACCGCATCCAGCCACCAGGATTACAGGTCTCCATGAGACAAAATGGTAGACAATAGAAATTTGCAGAGTGAAACCTCTCTGTTCTATACTCTCTGCTTCTACTGAATAAGTTAACATAAATTTGAATAGTTTAACATTAGTTTACAAGTTAAGTTTATTACTGGCCACAGTAAGAATAGTTAGGCAAAGAAACATTTATTATTGGGCTCAACAAGGTAAAGGTTGTGTCCAGTACTGACTTTATGGCTGCAGTACCATTGATATTCGTGAATAAGTTAACATTAGTATTGCTAGTTAATGGTTAGGTCTATTACTGAGCACAATAAAAATAGTTCAGGTAAGGGACATTTATTATTGGGATCAATGAAGAAAAGGTTGTGTCCAGTAGTGATTTTATGGTGTAGTATCATTGATATTAATGAATAAATTATAACTTGCGGTGAAAGTTCGATCTGGCTCCAATTTCGTCATCTTGAAATTCGTTTTTGGTCAACTTTTACTTTGAATTTCAGTTTGAAACCAAGTTTGGCACATAATATGAGTTAAAAAAACCAACTTATGGTGAAAAGTTCTATCTGGCTCCAATTTTGTCATCTGGAAATGCAGTTTTGGTCAACTTTTACTTTGAATTTCAGCTTGAAATCAAGTTTGGCACATATTATGAGTTAAGATATAACTTATGGTGAAAAGTTCAATCTGGCTCCGATTTCGTCATCTTGAAATGCAGTTTTGGTCAACTTTTACTTTGAATTTCAACTCGAAACCAAGTTTGGCACATATTATGAGTTGTATTTCCCTGTATTTCTCAAGAACTCAGATTTGCCTAAGCAGCTTTCTGACTTTCAGCTTTACAAGTACCTCGGTCAGATCGCTGGACAAAGCAATATAACTGGTTTACAGAAAATCAACGGACTATGGCGCGTATACCTGAAACACAAAGAAGTGAGAGCTATTAAGTTACTCTCCTGTACACTCCAAGTCGACAATAAAAGCGTGCCAGTTTATGCAGAAAACCCATTCAGAACTGGCTCGCAATGCCCTGACGACGTGACGACCAGAATAACAGTGAAAGATTTGCCACTATCGAGAGGGAACGAATCGCTGAAGTCTTTTCTGATGGAACAAGGCATAAATATCAGGAACGGGATCCAGTATGGAAAACTTCGTGATCCTATCACCCATCTTCGAACCGACTGCTACAATGGAGACAGGATCATCTTTGCAGATCCGCCAAAGACGCCTCTACCAAAGAAGGCATCCATAGGAGGCACAGTCGTTCGTATATTTCATGACGGACAGCCAAGCCCTCCGATGATGTGTACCCGATGTTATCAGCGAGGACACACCAGCTCCAGATGCAAAAATGAATCCGCCTGCAATCGATGTAGGGCTCCAGGACATACTCCAGGCGACGACATCTGCCCGGCGTCTCTCGCTCAACCGCTGCCTGACATCGTCTGTGTGCAGGGGAGAGATAACAACCTCTCCAACTTCTACACCTGTGAACTGAATGTATTTGGCATGACGTTCGTCTCAGCAGAGCACGCTTACCAATACTCCAAGGCTGTCAGACGTGGACACATGGATGTCGCCAACGAGATCCTGAAAGCGAAGACGCCACTCGAAGCCAAACGAAAGACTCATCTCCTAAGGTACGATCCTTCGTGGGACAAAACACAAAAGACCGAGGTCATGGCTCAGGTGCTAACCGCGAAACTGGAGCAATGCCCAGAATTCCGTGAGGCCCTCGCAAACACAGAGAAAAAGACGATCGTGGAGACCGTGAAGGGTGAATACGACTGGGGGTCCGGGCTAGACTCAGTGGACACTATGTACTGCCGTAAGTCCTACTGGCCCGGTGATAACATGCTAGGCGCCATGCTGATGAAACTTCGAGATTCGTCCCTAGCGTCATCTTCATCCTGTCGGAACAAGCCTCAACTGCCGTCAAAAGACAAGAAATCAGACAAGAAATCTGACAAAAAAATCAACAACAGGAGCACACGCAGCACGGCGGCCCAAGGGTCGACATTTACTGTGGAACAACCAGATTGTGAATGACTCTCAACTAAAGTACTCTGATCATGGTAGATCTATACAATTTGCCGAAACATGGCTGACTATGTTAAAACTTGCAAGTCCTGTCTCGAAATAATTAACAACAAAAGTGTGTACTTCTTACAATGTTCATTGTGCTCTGATTATTATCACAGTCAGTGTATTCAAATAACCAAGAATGATTTTCGGAAAATGTCAAACCACAACAAGTTAGATTGGTTCTGTCATGTCTGCTCGTGTGAACTGCCTTTCAACCATATAACCGATGAGCACCAATACATGCAGATATTAGGAAATGTTGCTTTGACGCCACTGAATTTTAAAGACCTGTATTTTAATCCATTTGATGAGATGGAGTTCGAAAGTCATTCACCTTTGACTGACATTAATCCAGATGATAATTATTTTAATATTGTGCAAAGTAGTATAAATACTTGTGATTACTATTTGCCGGAACAGTTAAACACCGCTATTAATGAACGTGTTACTGCCACACCAAAGTTGTCCTTTATGCATCAGAACATTAGAAGTCTGAACAAAAATGTGTCGCATCTGGTTAATTTTTTGAGCGGTATAGACATGTCGTTTGATGTAATATCTTTAACTGAAAACTGGATCAGTGAGCCAACGGATGTAACTGGTATCGATGGATATAATCATGTTTTTAATTATCGTAGTGATCGAATCGGAGGTGGTGTATCTGTATTTTTAAGGGAGTTTATTATATATGAAAAGCGAAATGATTTGACTCTCTCGGAACATGACATTGAAAGAGTATTCGTGGAGCTTGTGGACAGCGATAACAAAAAAATACTAGTTGGGACAATCTATAGACCACCCAACATCGATCTTATCAAATCAAATGCAAATAATATGACGGGAGATTTTGTAGATCTGATGTTCAGCAACCATTTTGTGCCAATGATCAATCGACCAACCAGGGTGACCGAAAAAACGGCTACCTGTATCGATAATATTTTCACTAACAATCTGAATTTTGATATTGCCCTAAACGGGATTTGTTTGACCGATATTACCGATCATTTCCCAATTTTCCACATATGTCTCGGCAGTGTTCTTCAGACTGAAAATGCTGGAGTACGTAAGCGAATTATTACTGAGCAAGAGCTCGAAACCTTGTCTGAACGTTTGACGGCAGCAAATTGGGACCATGTTATAGGGTGCGATGATGCACAATCAGCATATACAGCATTTTCTGAAACAATTCTCAACTTGCTTGATGACGTTATGCCTATAACCAATGTGAAACGAAAAAAAACTTCGGGAATGCCTAAGCCGTGGCTCAGCCGAGGGTTGATAACCTCAATAAAGAATAAAAACAGACTCTACAGTGATACACTTGATGGTCGCTTCTGTACACAGCTGTACAAAAAATATAAAAACAAACTGAATCACTTGCTGCGTATCGCTGAAAGGAGTCATTATAAAGCACTTCTTGATTCCAATAGGTCATACTTACGAAAAACATGGTCAGTCCTAAATAAAATTATTAACAAAACAAGAGATACACTTTGCCAATCTCGATTCAAAATTGGAATCTCGCATATTTTCGATAAATCCGAAATTGTGGATAATTTTAATAAATACTTCTCAAATATCGGCAAATCATTGGCCGAAAAAATACCAACTCAAACAAAATGCCCCGCTGACTATTTGCGGGGGGAGTATCCTGAATCGATTTTCCTCACGCCAGTAACGGAACATGAAATTCAGAAAATCATAGGACAATTGAAGTCAACAGCATTCGGTTGGGATGGGTTAAATTCTAAAATCCTAAAATCTGTCTCTACGGCAGTACTACGACAGATAGAACATATCTGCAACTTAGCACTTAGAGATGGAATTTTTCCGAATGAGCTGAAAATAGCAAAAGTAATTCCTATTTTCAAAACTGGTGCTACGGACGAAATGAAAAACTATCGTCCAGTATCTGTTTTACCCGTCATATCTAAAATATTTGAAAAAATTGTATATAATCGCATGATATTTTTTTTCGAAAAGCACAACATTATCAATGATTTCCAGTTTGGATTTCAGAAAGGGAAGTCTTCTTACATGGCCCTCCATTTACTGCATTCTGCAATGGAAGCAAATAAATATACGGTGGGACTCTTCATTGATTTGTCGAAAGCGTTTGATACGCTGGATCACCATATCTTACTCACCAAACTTCATCATTATGGGATAAGGGGAAATGCATAAGGATTGATAAAAAATTATCTCTCCGACAGAAAACAGTACGTATATTTCAACAACACCAAATCAGAGAATTGTGATATTAAATGTGGGGTGCCGCAAGGCAGCATACTCGGACCATTACTGTTTATCGTTTATATTAATGATATTGTTAACATTTCTGATCTCTTGTATTCTGCAATGGAAGCAAATAAATATACGGTGGGACTCTTCATTGATTTGTCGAAAGCGTTTGATACGCTGGATCACCATATCTTACTCACCAAACTTCATCATTATGGGATAAGGGGAAATGCATATGGATTGATAAAAAATTATCTCTCCGACAGAAAACAGTACGTATATTTCAACAACACCAAATCAGAGAATTGTGATATTAAATGTGGGGTGCCGCAAGGCAGCATACTCGGACCATTACTGTTTAGCGTTTATATTAATGATATTGTTAACATTTCTGATCTCTTGTATATGATCTTGTACGCCGATGATACGAATATATTCTCCTCAAATACTACACTCGACGATGCCATCAATGCCATGAATCGCGAGGTCATAAAAATTGATGAATGGTTCAAGGTGAATAAGCTTTCATTGAATGTGAGTAAAACTAAATGTATGATATTTTCACCTAGAAGTCGACTCTTTCGAAACAATAAGGACATGTTTATCAGTGGTAATCGAATAGAAATAACCCATGAAACAAAATTTTTAGGCGTCATGATAGACGACAAATTGAACTGGGTTTCCCATTTCAGAAACATCAAGTTTGATTCGTTGTATTCATATTTTACGGGTATACTTATGTTCAAGTTTAGTCAGAATAAACTGCCAATGTTTTATTCTGCATTTTTTTTCAAGAAATGACTTCAATCACATGTACGATACAAGACAAAAAAGCAACTATAGGTCAAATGAGTGTAGATCTTTAATATCTTCTTTCAATGTGAAAATACATGGTCCAAAGATCTGGAATAACATTCCAAGTAATATCAGAGGGAGTAGAACACTATATGCTTTCAAATCAAAACTGAAAAACCACCTGATCACTTGTCAAAATATCACATAGCTGTGTTTCATGTCAATTATTACAAAATTGTGTGTTGTTCTATGATGGTTAGGTTTGAAATATATATGTATGTATTTTAATTATGTCAATATTTTAGGGGAAAAATAAGCCTTGTGGTTTCATTTCCCCACCCATGTAAATATGTTTATGTTGGGTGAATAAACTACTTATGACCTCATGACCTTATGAGTTAAAATATAACTTACGGTAAAAAGTTTGAATTGGCTCCAATTTTGTCATCTTGAAATGCAGTTTTGATCAACTTTTGCTTTGATTTTCAACTTGAAACCAAGTTTGTCAAATATTCTGAGTTGAAATATAACTTTTGAAGAAAACTTTGATCTGGCTGTAATTTCGATATCTTATCGAACATGTTGAAAAGGAAATTCATATGCACTGATTTCAGTGGTGACCTTGAATTTGACCTTCAATGACTTTGAAAGGTCAATGCAGCAATTTTTGTGGGGAAAAAAAACAGTTTTGGCTTGAGCATGTTAGGATTTTACATTTCTCTGGTAATCATTTGAGCCCTTGCTCTAGTTTTTCACGCTTATCAGTAGTATTTGGGGCGACAGGGGTGATGGGACCACGGGGGATACACCCAAGCGGTCGTAGGCGACCGGAAGCGTCTAGTTGTAGTATATTTTTCAGGTTTCACTCCCCCAAAACCTAACTCCACCCGCATTCACGCAAACATACACACACCGACACGTCACAGACTTATACAACATTGCGACACTTTCTGCCCACAGTATACATTTTCATGCAAGTGCTCCACCATTTCCTTAGCAACAGCTCACGCTCTACATACAGCAACCAATCACGACTCATCATTCGCACCACGTGACACCTAATAATTCCCCTCCCACGACGTTCTTGTTCATTAGACAGCTAGTTATGCATATTGTAAGAAGTTGCTGGTTCGAGCAAGATGGCCACGTTGTCAGCCATCTTGGAAATATAGGATCAGGCCAAATTGTGAAATGATAAACGAGAGGAGTATTGTAAAGAACAGTTCAGGATACATAGGACTTATAGAAGATAGCTGGACATATTGGGGGATACTATTGATTTTTTCAACTCGTTTACACTGTTTTTCTCTGATAACTTTGCGATGCTACATGTTATCTTTCTATAACTTCGCATACTTCACTCAGGAGTCAAACGGCAATTTTCTACCAAATTTCAGACTTCTATCACAAAAATTGAAGAATTTGGCAATCTAACCCAATGTTGAATTTTAGGTGAAAACGGGATCTTGAGAATATGAGCATTTTCGAGGATTTAGTCTTGTTTATATCCACTAGGATTCGAAGTATTCTTGTAATTTGGGACGAGAAGACACATTGGGATGTATTCTACACAAACATGTTTATTTTAAAAGATTGCACCGCTACAAAACCGAGCAAATGCACAAAATTGTGTGCGGACTCAGAAAATAAATGACAGGGCTAAATTTAACATTGAGGTAGATTGCCAACTTTTCCAATTTTCGCGATAGAAGTCTGAAATTTGGTTCATAATTGCCGTTTGACTCCCAAGTGAAGTATGCCAAATTATAGAATGATAGCATTTAGCATCGCAAAAATATCAGAGAAAAACAGTGTAAACGAGTTAGAAAAATCAGAGTATAATCGTTGAGTGAAAGGACAAATCGTTGTGTGTGTGAAAGACTCATCGAAGATTCGCCCTGTTAGAGCAATAAACGTGGTTGTGAAATTTAGTCCTGTGAGTACGAGTCAGTTTGTACAACAATCGAGACATTACGATCCGGTAAAGGTTCGTATTTGTTCCTGAAGCAAAAATACATCACAATTGTAAAGTTTCATGTATCTGCTATTGTGTGTTGTTGAGGTTTCAAATTTGAAAATATAAATTATAAATTTATTGTTGGCACAATTTGGCGCTGGGTTTTTTGTTCTGGATCACAGTGTTTACCAGATTGAAAATACAAGATAAAGAATGCACTAGGTATGAGGTTAGAAAATACATGTACATTTCTTGCAATAAATATTTTTTTAAAAATTGATGAAAGTAAAAAAAAAGGATAAAGGATAAATTGATGAAAGTAAAAGATGCCTTGTGGTATTGTGAAGGACTACTGCAGCGTGCATTGGGATTTGCCAGGACGTTAGTTGTGTGAAAGAAGACGTGGAAAAACATCATTCTCATTCGCGCCAACACCTAGTCGTGAGCCATGCCTCGATAAACTATTTTGATAATAGAGGATAACTATCGTGCAAATAAAAGGAAGTACATGTATTTCCAAGTTGAACTTGCTTACTAGCACAGTGCTATCGTGCTATATACGGTCGAGCTAAGATTGATAAGGACCAATTAGAACTCTTATCTCATAACATATTGTTTAGCCAACGGGCAGCAGAGCCCATGACAATCATAATAATACCGTTAATTGTTTGTGTGTTCAACAATTAAGCCTGTGAGCATGTACTGCTGGCAATGTATGAGATACGACATCAGTATTCGATATATACTGAGTCTTTCTATATATATAGTTGCTCCAGTCAACTTTTTACCGCAGTATATGAACTGGTTTGAAATTATTTGATGTTTGAAATGCAAAGAGAATGGATATATCAGTTTGTCAGCTCGTGATATTAAAAGCAATGAGCATGTATACATGAATACATGTACTCAAATACAAAGAGACAAGCACACTTCAAAGTTAAAGATTCTAAACTGGTGGTTTGAAGAAATGAAGAAAAGCGACATGGATCACCCGATACGACCTCGGAATGACCTCGTGAGTCGAACACTTCTCTGTCAGTTCAGCTTCTTGTTGAGTCACCTCTACCCACAATGGTGCATGCTCGGGTGGCGAGAGGATGTTCGGAAAGCTGTGATTCACTGTTCCCAGCAAGTCAGCAGGAAATGTATCGCCATGCTGACTGCGTCAGACGAATCAGAAGCGTCAGACGAATCAGAAGCGTCAGACGATTCAGAAGCGTCAGATGATTCAGAAGCGTCAGACGAATCAGAAGCGTCAGACGATTCAGACGCGTCAGATGATTCAGAAGCGTCAGATGAATCAGAAGCGTCAGACGAATCAGAAGCATCAGATGATTCAGAAGCGTCAGATGAATCAGAAACGTCTGATGAATCAGAAGCGTCAGACGAATCAGAAGCGTCAGATGATTCAGAAGCGTCAGACGAATCAGAAGCGTCAGATGATTCAGAAGCGTCAGATGAATCAGAAGGAGACGAATCAGGAGCATCAGACGAATCAGACGACACATCTGACTTACTTAATTACATACTGCTGGAGGATTTCTGCATTGCTGGCAGCTTGGGGGATGGTACTAATAGACCGGATGTGAAATTGCGGGACAATCATGATACCCTGAGTGACATTCCTGAAAGTTTTGATATTGATATTCTTGTACTAATGGACTCTCCGCCTTTCGCTGATTTCAGTGTGAAAACTCTCGGACATCATCCTGGATATTTTGACACACCAAATCGAACCTTCAACCTGGTGTTGTTCTTTCTGAAAATGTGTCGGCATCACTCACCCTATGTTGATGATTATTGCTCGGAAATTCACCCGATTACTTCACTGCAACATGGACCTGCCGTCAATGCTGTTTGCAGTAATAGTATTATGCATGGTATAATGGCTGACATTGTATTCACTTGGAGGTGCCCATTCTGGCCCGATGAATCACTCGCATGGTTCGAAAGGGAATCTTTCACCAACTGGCCAGCACCAGACATGAGAAAAGATATATTTAACACAGGATGTCATTTTGTCATGGCAAGTCACGAACTCAGTGAGAATCAATTCAACGAGTTACGCTACTCGTATGTTCTTGTTGAAAAAACGCTAATATCAAGTTTGTCTATTGCACAAAAACAATGCTTCGTGACTTTCAAGCTCCTGGTGAAAAATATGTTGCCAGAGGACTCAAACGTCACTTCTTACTGCCTGAAGACGACACTGTTTTGGACCCTGGAACGTGTCCCACAACGAATTTGGGATGATACCATCGACGGACTTGCAGTTGGTTTCTTGGAGCTCCTGAACACGTTGATACATTTCCTCACCGACTTTAATATTCCACAATATTTCAGCCCAGAGAACAACCTTATTGCTCACAAAGACAGAAACAGCATCAGATCCGAACTCAGGAAACTGATGGAAGTTCGCCGAAATCCGGCTATGGCATTCTTCAAATTCGACAACAAATATCAATTGGCAAAAATGAACGATTTGCTTAGTCTTCCTCACAAAACCATGGTGCAAAAGACAAGAGTGGCAAACAAGCTACAAACTACACTGCATCGAACCTCCATGGATTGTTCATCAGTAATGCGTGACACAATGTCAGTGCAACAGTGTCTTGCAATGCAACAGAAAGATGTCCAAGCACACTTCGTTGAAAAGATCAAAGAACAATCCATTGATGGTGCGATAGGGTCCTTGGAATCCATACTGTTCTACGGACCTGACTTTGGTTCCTTTGACACAGACATGTTGAATTTTCTCCTGAGATACACAAGATATCACCAGCACGCACATTCTGACGAAGAGCTGACATTCCTTGCTGTACTAAGCTGTGTCGTTTTCATGACAAGAGGCTCTGCTGGCGATGGGGAACATCTCGTGGATGAAGCTTTCAGATTGGCCTTAGAGAAAACAAAGTCGGCTCAGTGTATCGCACATTACACCATGTTCCTCGTCTGTACTGAGAGGCTAAATGATGCTGCGGAATTACTCAGCGAACACGGGTTTTGGGATGTGGGTATTGCACGTGTATCGATGGGAGCTGATGTCATATCTATGGTAAACAAAGTAATGCATCACGAAGAGATCAGTTATGAGAATGCTACGGCAGTTATGAGAATGCTCAAATGCATTCGTCATTCTCAGGAGTTTCCAAAGCAAAATCCCCTTGAAGAAACATTGTCCAGTAAGAGGGCTGCTGGCGTATTACTATATCTATCCATATTCGCTAACATGTCATTGATACTCAGAGGAACAAGTGACAAGCTAAAATCATACATTGATTGTAAAACATCCGAATCTGAAGATTGTCCAACTTCCACTCTTCCAGAAGTGAATCTTGAAGATAAACCATCTACAACATTCAGTGTCGTCAATGGATCTCAGCTTGCCAGTGAGCCATTTTGTTTGTTCCTGTATTACAGATTCATCCAGGCTTGTGCAAAGTTGGAAGTTGTAGATGCTGTTAGCATCAAAGACATATGCGATATTCTATTGGTAGACACTATTGTTATAACCGACCCCCTGCTGGTGGGATGTGGGTTTATAAACTTGACACATCTGAAGGATGTATTCAAAACTCTCCTTCCGGACAAAACGTCAGATGGCAATTTCAGAGAGTATTCTTCAGTTTTGGACATAGCTGGGCAGATCTTGAAAGACTTGATGGCATTTGTCATGGAGCCAACAATTACTGCGGTATTTGACAACATACAATATTTAAAGAAGGTGGCAGGCCAGGAAGGAATCCTTACTTCATTCTTTGGACGGCCATTTACTGACGAGGCTGCAGTCCAGAATATCATGAGACAAGCTGGATTGGATTTATCTGATAATAATGCAACTGATAGTTCTCTGGAAGTTTTGTCGGCTTTACTTGAGAGCCTGCGGGATATTTGACAGATACAGTGCGACCTCGGAGAGATACTGTTGAAGATGATAATGATCTGGTGGTGGAACGTGTGGCAGAGTTACATGCTGAGATCATTGAGTACTCAGAGAGGATTGGTAAAATGATAGAGGACCTTGAAAAGAACTCTGAAAACTTTAAATACTTGCCAGAATAGAAGATTTGCTTGGAAATGGCAGCATTTAGGACAAGAACTTGATACTTGGTACTTTGTGGCAGTGTCAAAGCGAAATTGATGCTGGGGTACACCGTATGACATTGGCAACACCGACAAGCCTAATGCAACAAAACTCGCCTGAGCAATATATGAGGAACGCAACCAAGAAGACGGCACCTCTTCCCACCAACCTGAGCAATGAAATCGAACAGAGTGGAGATCCTACCATGTCAGAACAAGGCGGAAATAACACCAAGTTTGCACATTCCAAAGATGACACCAAAATCACGCCAAAAGAAAACAACAACGACAATTAAAATGCCATCACAACCAGATGAAGTGGAACTCGCACGAAGTATTCACAAGACAATGCCACCACGTTTAAAGAGACGGAAGATGGTGTCACATCAGAAAGCAGTGACGGTCTCACCACCAAGCTTGCAGATGATGAAAATCACGCCTCTCCCAAGAGTGCTGGACACGAAACCAACTCCCGACAGAGCGAAGATGACCTCAGCCAAAAGTGCAAGTTGTTGTTACAGTACCTATACAAAGTGAAGACGACATTGAAATGGAATTCTTTGCGGGCAATATTTTTTATTAGTAATATTTAATGTAGATACCGTGCAGATTTACTTTATATAATGGTTTCCATCCTAGTGTTATGATCTAGTACTAGTATTATTACTAGTGTTCATAGGTGGAGGTAGTTTAGCTGTACAGCGAGATTTTCCTAGTGTCATTAATTTAGCAATTACTACCTATTAGGTATATTGTGTTTGATAAAATCAAAGTTATGACCATCGACATGGTTTGAAATGTCATAAAATTTGGCAAATTTGGCAAGTGTGATAAAATGAACGGTTAAGGTAATTTTCTGATGTGGAGGACTAATAATTCAGCACTAACATTGTGGTTAACATCTCGTGATCCAACTTCAAATAGTACTCAAACATAAAGTATAGGAATAATTCTCTGTGTGTGGTATTTCACTGATCCAAGACACAACTGGGTAATTGTAGCAGATTCAAATTGTATGTATTCTATCCTGTATTCTAGTGTATGTATTATTTGGTGTCTGTATGATATTAGGTATCATAGTAGAGTTTGTATCCTGACTACATTATGATTTTCATAATGTATCATCTATCATTCTACTGTCAACTATGGTACGCATTACTTTCATTGTTGTTGTATCAAATGACACGTGGTCACCAGAAATTTATGACTGGAGCCATTTGTGCTGAACATTTTGAACAACTGAAATTATTCTTGCCTTCCTTAATACCTACGACAATCCTTATGTAAAATAAATGCTTAATATTTTCTCGTTCCATAATTTCCTTAGTGTGACGCTTGTGTTTATGCAGTATATATATTCATTTAAATTCAGTATATTCAGTATATATATTCATTTATATTCATGTTATGGTTTGCATATTCATTGCGCTAGTTTGTTGCAATATGGCAACGCCAGTCTTCATCCAGACTGTTTTATAATATCAGTTGTTCAGCTTTTGTATTTATTTATGTCATAGTGTTTTATCCCGTTTTGATAATACACAAACACACGAGTCTGTTACTGTACAGTGCTGCAGATAAATAGTTACTGGTATTTTGATTGATCTTATGATAATTTGAAGCTTGTATATTTATACGAATGAAACCTTTTTGATTTATGTGCAAAATCTTGACTACGATTGTCTTACTAGATTAAACAACGCTTGAAGACTACATGCATTTTTGGTTTTCATATCCATTAACCAATTTCACTCTTGGTCATGTATGATACTTTGATATTTCAATAGAATAGTAAAATTATTAAGATTAATCCACGAAATAAAAATATTTGAAGAGCTTTGTTTAATATTGTCATTCTGTTGATAAAGACTTATTATGACTTAGCTAATGGGCAGGACATACCCAATATACGCAATATATCTTCCAGTATGAAAATTCCGTTAACGGTCGTCTCGACGTTGGCCATCCCCAGTAGTTGCATAATATACCACAGTGTAGACACGGCGTCAACATGGCATCAACACGGTACACCCCAGTAGGGGCTGTTGGACCTGGCCTGAACACAGCATGAACACAGTACACCCCAGTAGGGGCTGTTGGACCCGACGTGAACACAACATGAACACAGTACACCCCAGTATAGAGGCTGGGGAAACGATGTGAAATAGGCATGAAGACGTTACACCGCAGTAGAGGCTGTTGGACCTGATGTGAAAATGGCATGATACGTTACACCACAGTAGGGGCTGTTGGACCCGATGTGAAAAAGGCATGAAGACGTTACACCACAGTAGGGGCTGTTGGACCCGATGTGAAAAAGGCATGAAGACGTTACACCGCAGTAGGGGCTATTGGACCCGATGTGAAAAAGGCATGAAGACGTTACACCGCAGTAAAGGCTGTTGGACCCGATGTGAAAAAAGCATGAACACAGTACACCCCAGTAGGGGCTGTTGGACCCGACGTGAAAAAGGCATGGAGGCGTTACACTGCAGTAGTGGCTGTTGGACCCGATGTGAAAAAGGCATGAATGCGTTACACCGCAGTAGAGGCTGTTGGACCCGATGTGAAAAAGGCATGAACAGAGTACACCCCAGTAGGGGCTTTTGGACCCGACGTGAAAAAGGCATGAAGGCGTTACACCACAGTAGTGGCTGTTGGACCCGATGTGAAAAAGGCATGAAGGCGTTACACCGCAGTAGAGGCTGTTGGACCCGATGTGAAAAAGGCATGAACACAGTACACCCCAGTAGGGGCTGTTGAACCCGACGTGAAAATGGCATGAACAAAGTACACCCCATTAGGGGCTGTTTGACTCGACGTGCAAATGGCATGAACACAGTACACCCCAGTAGGGGCTGTTGGACCCGACGTGAAAATGGCATGAACAAAGTACACCCTGGTAGGGGCCGGTAGGTACCAGCGTCAACACTGCAGCATCACAGTACACATCGGTTCATATCGGGATCTGTCGTGGTCAATCGAGGTGCTGCCGGGGTCTACTTTGTCTCTGCAGGATTTACCGATATGTACCGTGTTGCTACCATGCTCAGAAAATATATTCCCTGATGTCAATGTCTACCAAGGTTTATTGTGATCTGGGGTAGTTTATGCCTACATATACGGATTGGTACTCCTAACTTATTTTGCCTGTCACACCCACACTCGACCACTTGGGCATGTTAATCGTCCACCCTGACCGACAGTCCACCACAGGGATGGAACCCCGGATATATAACCCGAGCTTTATTCGCACCACATAAGGGAAACGTGCATGGTCAGTGCGAGCACCGACACGACCAGCACGAGGTCCTCACCCACAGTCTCCCCCTGAGAAAATTGATTATATCAACATCAACAACCATGTAACAATATACTTGCATCGAAACCACATGGTTAAAAAATAATATGATTATGATTGAAAGCCAAGCAGTAGTGAAAGCAGTTTACTCAACGTCAGATTTCTGTATGACAAAAACTTTACTACAATAACCTTCCATTACTGTTTGACCTTGAGTCACGTTGATTGTTTATGTGTTCAACAAGCCTGTTGGCACGTAATGCTGGCAATGTAGGAGATATGACCTCAGCAGGGGCGGGTATAGGATTTTGGGAGGGGGGGGGGCCAAAACCTTTGATCGACAGAGCGGCGAGCGAAGCGAGCCCACGCCGGCCGGGGGTCTGGGGCCCTTAAGCGGGCCCCAGACGCTGAAGGTTTATGCACCCCCAATGGTGTGTGTCTAGGGCTCTCCTTGGACCAGTTGGAGAGTTTATGAATGCCTGATCTGGGGTGTATGATCGAGGGTTGTGAAGGAGGGCCAAGGTATGAAATGTTGCGAAGCGAGTTGACATAGACCGAGGGTCTGAGGCCCGTGTGCGAAGCGAGCCCATGTTGGCCGGGGGTCTGGGGCCCGCTTAAGGGCCCCAGACGCTGAAGGTTTATGCACCCTCAATGGTGTGTTCTAGGGCTCTCCTCGGACCAATTTCACGGCCTTGGAGAGTTAATGAATGCCTGATCTGGGGTGGATCGAGGGTTCTGAAGGAAGGCCAAGATAAGAAATGTCGTGAAGCGAGGTGGTGAAAACCAAGGGTCTGGGACCCGCTTGAGGGCCCCAGAAGCTGATGGGACATGCAGTGGTCCTCTGGTCCATTTTCCATTCCCTAAAGAGTGTGTTGCATGACTGATTCAGGCAAATCTAGGATTTTGAGGGAAAGTCTAGTTCTGAAATGATGTTAGGCAAGTTGAAGCAAGCCCCTGTCGGTCGGGGGTCTGGGGCCCGCTGAAGGGCCCCAGAAGCTGGCGGTATTCGCGTGCCTAATACAGCATCCCAGAGTTCTCCTGGATCTAACTATCAAGCATTACTTAACACCCATAAATGCCTGATCACTGTAGTTGAAACAAAATATGACATAAAATATCACTTAGTTTTGGACCCCATCAAATGATCATGTGCATTTGGTCATTCAATACTCTCAAATCATTATAGAAGGTGAAGGGCATAAAATGCTTTCAATGAGAACAGGTGGGTAGGCTATAGGGTGAATACATTGCTTGCGACATGGGGCCTCAGAAGTTAAAGCTACTTCCCGGTGTAATTTATCTTGAAAACACTTCCTCCCCTCTCTTTTTCTCCTTTTCCTTCTTTTTTTCTTCTCTTTTCCTTCTTTTTGTGTGTGTGTGTGGGGGGGGGGGGGGGGGCAAAAACCAGGCCGTTTAAATGCATCCAACATAAAGCTTGTGTTGATCTGTGTTGGTGTTGTTGGAGTGTTGTTGGTGATTATGTATTTTATTGGGGTTACTCAGTACAGGGACATACAAAAATTTCGTACCACCAGAAGAGCCCTAAAACCGCACCTGAACCATAAAATGTAGATTACCAACATTTTTGATTTTCAAGAAATTCCGTCACGTCCTAGGTGAGTAGGCCTATATCAAGTAATATGACGAGAGATTTCACCGTCGCATGACTACGGCCAAAACCGTTAGTGACCAGCTTAACAGAAAGGATAAGTCCGATCGTGACTATGTTTGCTGACTTTCGTTATTCTTGAGATTTCACTCTGATGAACCCGCAGTAAATATTTATTACAAGTGTACACTTAACATTTTATGTAAATATCGTGAGGCAAGATACATACACTTTACAACTCGACTGGACTAACATATTGAAACAACGTCGCTCATGAAGGTTTGACTTGAACCAAGTCTAAATTTTATGAGATTGAGAGTTGCTCCAGTCAACTTTTAACGTAGTATATGGACCGGATTGAAATCATTTGATGTGTGAAATGCAAAGGGAATGTATATATCAGTTTGTCAGCTCGTTATAAACCAATAAGGCTGTTATATGTACGCAAATACAAAGAGATACTCATACTTCAATGTAAAGATTCTAAAATGGTGGTTTGAAGAAATGAAAAAAGGCAACATGGATCGCCGTATACGACCTCGGAGTGACCTTTTGAGTCGGACACTTCTCTGTCAGTTCAGCTTCTTGTTGAGTCACCTTTACCCACAATGGTGTATGCTCGGGTGGCGAGAGGATGTTCGGAAAGCTGTGATTCACTGTTCTCAGCAAAACAGCAGGAAATATCTCGCCATGCTAACTGCGTCAGACGAATCAGAAGCATCAGACGAATCAGACGACATATCTGACATACTCAATTATGTGCTGCCAAAGGATTTCTGCATTGCTGGCAGCTTTGGGGATGGTACTTGTAGACCGGATGTGAAATTGCGGGACAATCATGAAACCCTGAATGATATTCCAGAAAGTTTTGATGTTGACTATCTTGTACTAATGGACTTCCTGCCTTGCGCTGATTTCAGTATGAACACTTCCGGACATCATCCTGGATATTTTGACACACCAGATGAAATCTTCAACCTGGTATTATTCTGTCTGAATATGAATAGTTATCAGTTAAAACATGTTGATGATTATCGCTCGAAAATTCACCCGCTTACTTCACTGCAAAATGGTCCTGCCATCAATCCTGTTTGGAGTAATAGTATCATGCAGGGTATTATGAGTGATATTGTATTCACTTGGAGGTGCCCATATTGGCCCCATGAATCACTCACATGGTTCCAAAGGAAATCTTTCACCAACTGGCCAGCACCAGACATTAGGAAAGAGATATATAACACAGGGTGTCATTTTGTCATGGCAAGTCATGAACTCAGTGAGAATCAATTCAACGAGTTACGCTACTCTTATGTTCTTGTTGAAAAAACGCTAATATCAAGTTTGTCTATTGCACAAAAACAATGCTACATGACTTTCAAGCTCCTGGTGAAAAATTCGTTGCCAGAGGACTCAAACGTCACTTCTTACTGCCTGAAGACAACACTTTTTTGGACCCTGGAGCGTGTCCCACAACGAATTTGGGATGATTCCATCGACGGACTTGCAGTTGGTTTCCTGGAGCTCCTGAAAACGTTGATACATTTCCTTACCGACTTTAATATTCCACAATATTTCAACCCAGAGAACAACCTTATTGCTCACAAAGACAGAACCAGCATCAGATTCGAACTCAGGAAACTGGTGGAAGTACGCCGAAATCCGGCTATGGCATTCTTCAAATTTGACGACGAATATCAATTGGCAAATATGAACGATTTGTTTAGTCTTCCTCACCAAACCATGGTGCAAAAGACAGGAGTGACAAACAAGCTACAGACTACACTGCATCGAACCTCCATGGATTGTTCATCAGTAATGCGTGACACAATGTCAGTGCAACAGTGTCTTGCAATGCAACAGAAAGATATCCAAGCAAACTTCGTAGAGAAGATCAAACAACAATCCATTGATGGTGCAATTGGGTCCTTGGAATCGATGCTGTTCTATGGACATGACTTTGGTTCCTTTGACACAGACATGTTGAATGCGCTCCTGAGATACACAAGACATCACCAGCATGCACATTCTGACGAAGAGCTGACATTCCTTGCTGTACTAAGCTGTGTCATTTTCATGACACGAGGCTCTCCTGGCGATGGGGAACATCTCGTTGATGAAGCTTTCAGATTGGTCATAGAGAAAACAAAGTCGGCTCAGTGTATCGCACATTACACCATGTTCCTCGTCTGTACTGAGAGGCTAAATGATGCTGCGGAATTACTCGACAAACATGGGCTTTGGGATGTGGGTATTTCACGTCAATCGATGGAAACTGGTGTCATATCTATGGTACACAAAGTATTGCATAACGAAGAGATCATATCGACGATTATGAGAATCTTCAAATGTATTCGTTATTCTAGGGAGTTTTCAAAGCAAACACCCCTTGAAGAAACATTGGCGTATCAGAGTGCTACTGGTGTCTTACTCTGTCTGCAAAACTTCGCTCTCACATCAATGATACTAGCAGGAGCATTTACCAAGCTAAAATCATATATTGATGGTAAAATGTCAGAATCTGAAGATCATCCAATTTCAGTTCCACAAGAAATGAAACTTGAAGATGAAGCATCCACAATATTCAGTGTCGTCAATGGATCTCTGCTTGCCAGTGATCCATTTTGTTTCTTCCTGTATTATAGATTCATCCAGGCTTGTGCGAAGTTGGAAGTTGTAGATGCTGTCAGTATCGAGGATATATGTGATATTCTATTGGTAGACACTATTGTTATAACCGACCCCCTGCTGGTGGGATGTGGGTTTGTAAACCTGACACATCTGAAGGATGTATTTGAGACTCTTCTTCCTGACAAAATGTCGGATGACAGTTTCAGAGAGAGTACTTCAGTTTTGGACCGTCCTGCACATACCTGGGCAGACATGACAGCAGTTTTCATGCAGCCAATTATTGCTCCGTTATTTGACAACATACAATATTTAAAGAACGTTGCAGGAAAAGAAGGAGTTCTTAGTTCATTCTTTGGACGGCCATTAACTGACAGAGCTGCAATCCAGAATATCATCGGAGGGGACTCATCTGATGACGTTGCACCTCCGTTGGCAATTTTCAATGAGAGTGTTCTAGAAAGTATGTCTGCTTTAATTGCGGAGCTTCCTGACTGTTTGACAGATACAGTGCGACCCCGGGGAGATACTGTTGAAGATGATATTGATCTGGTGGTGGAACGTGTGGCAGAGTTACATGCTGAGATCATAGAGTACTCAGAGAGGATTGGTAAAATGATAGAGGACCTTGAAAAGAACTCTGAAAACTTCAAATACTTGCCAGAATACAAGATTTGCTTGGAAACTGCAATATTTATGGTAAGGACCATTCATGACTTCAATTTGGATGAGCGTACAGCAGTGATGTTCCAAGAAGAGAGGACAATGGAGGATGTGCAGCAATTGCGACAGGACATGTGGCGCATACTTGGTACTTTGCGGCAGTGTCAAAGCAAAATTGATGCTGTGGTACACCGTATGACTTTTGAAACACTGACACGCCTAATGCAGCATCAGAGTGACACCCGACAAAACTCGCCTGAGTATTATGAGGAAGGTAACCAAAAAGACGGCACCTCTCCTCACCAACCTGAGCAGAAAAATATATCCAAAATGAAATCAAACAAAGTGGAGATCCTACCATGCCAGAACAAGGCGGAAATAACATCGAGTTTGCACATTACAAAGATGACACCAAAATCACGGCAAAAGAAAACATCAACAACCACAATTAAAATGGCATCACAACCAGATGAAGTGGAACTCGCACGAAGTATTCACAAGGCAATGCCACCACGTCTAAAGAGACGGAAGATGACGTCACATCAGAAAGCAGTGACGGTCTCGCCACCAAGCTTGCAGATAGTGAAAATCACGCCTCTCCCAAGAGTGCTGGACACGAAACCAACTCCCGACAGAGCAAAGATGACCTCAGCCAAAAGTGCATGTTATTGTTACAGTACCTATACAAAGTGAAGACGACATTGAAATGGAATTCTTTGGTAGCAATTTTTGTATTGGTAGTATTGCATGTAGATACTGTGCAAATTTACTTGATATAATGGTTTACAAACTAGTGTTATGCTCTAGTACTAGTATTGTTATTGGTATTCATAGGTGGAGGTTGTTTAGCTGTACAGCGAGTTTTTCCTCGTTTCATTTATTTAGCAATTACTATCTATTAGGTATATTGTGTTTGATAAAATCAAAGTTATGACCATCGACAAATTTGGCAAGTGTGATAAAATGAACGGTTAAGGTAATTTTCTGATGTGGAGGAGTAATGATTCAGCAGTAACACTGTGGTTATTGAAATAATTTCGTGTGTGTGGTACTTCACTAATCCAAGACACTACTTGGTAATTGCAGCATATTCACATTGGATGTATTCTATCCTGTATTCTAGTATATGTATTATTTGGTGTTTGTATGATATTAGGTATCATAGTAGAGTTTGTATCTTGACTACATCATGATTTTCATCATAATGTATCATCTATCATTCTACTCTCGACTGTGGCACGCATTACTTTCATTGTTGTTGTATCAGATGACACGTGGTCACCAGAAATTTATGATAGGAGCGATTCGTGCTGAACATCTTTAACAACTGAATTCATTCTGAATTTCACTCTTGCATTCCTTAATACCTTCAACAATCCGTATGTAACTTAAAGGCTTAGTTTTTTCTCGTACCATAATTTGTTCAATGGTACGCTTGTGTTTGTGCAGTATATATTCATTTAAACTTTAATTGTGATGGTTTGCATTCATTGCACTAGTTTATTGTAATATGGCAATGCCAGTCTTCATCCACGATGTGTTATGATATCAGTTGTTTAGCTATTTTATTCATTTATGTCATAGTGTTTTTATCCTGTTTACACAAACACACGAGTTTGTTACTGTGCAGCGCTGCAAATAGATAGTTACTGGTACACCTCCCTAAACCAAAACCAACCGTACACCTCCCTAAACCAACCGTTTTTGGTTGGTCCCTCAGTTGGTTGACTTAGGGAGGTTTTGCTGTATTATGATTGATCTTATGATAATTGGAAACTTGTATATTTATACGAATGAAACCTTTTTGATTTATGTGCAAAATGTTGACTACGATCGTCTCACTAGATTAAACAACGCTTAAAGACTATATGCGCTTTTGTTTTTCATCTTCAGTGCCCATTTTACTCTGAGTCACGTATAATACTTTGATATATTAATAAAATAGTAAAATTATCAAGATTTATCCACGAAATGGAAATATTTGACGTGTTTTGTTAAAATATTGTCATTCTGTTGATAAAGACTTGTTATAGCTTAGCTAATGGGCAGCACGACATGCCCAATAAACGTAAGGTGTATACTGAGTTGGTGGTATACATCATGTATTTGAAGATTATTGATCCTAGATTGCGGAGATTAGCCAGATTGGCATACGAATATCTAACGGTTCAAAACTATGCATAGTTTGAATGTCTTTATTTCGTTAATATATTATATTCATAATGTAGGATGTAATATCAATAAGAGTAGATAATGATCTATTGAGTGTATTCTTGGTTAAACTGTATAAACGAATCGTGTCGACTAATTCTCACAAATTCATTCATGCCTTTCGGCAAAACAAAAAAGCCGTCAAAATTAGAAGTGACATTACATTTTGCAACGCTAACCAGCTAAATTTCAGTGCCACATTTAATTACAACACAGCCCACAGATCGATATAGAGCGTTGACAATTATTTGTTTCCAATTTATATGACAGCCAGCCCGTTACGCTATCCTAGTAATGCTGCCTTCTCGTGGTGGTTGTAAATGACCCCTGCTGTTGCAAATAACGTGTAGCACATGGCCACCCTATAGACTGGGCTTGTTCCCTGACGATAACTGATTAAACTCGTGACGACAAATTGCGTGACAGTGCTGGCTACCCTTTGGAATAACACCTCCCCCTCCCCCCCCCCCCCCTCCACAATCATTCATCAATCGGATTCCCGATTAGATCTATTGGAGGCAGCACATTTGAATATCGCTTGTTCAACCATGCGTGTATGCACAGGCATTCCATACGCAAATAAACAATTTTAACGCACGTGCTTTGAATTAAGGGGCAGGGAAAAGAGGGGGCGGGAGGAGGGGGGGGGGGGGGGTGCAAAGTAAGGTGTGCAGGAAAAAGGGTGGTGTACCTTATAAGGGAAATGAATGGAAAATTAAGGGGGTGGAGGAAAGGTGGAATTGAGTGCGATTGTACCGTTTTCAACGGTGAATTCACAAGTCATCAACCGTTGGCAAAATACCGGCAATGTCAGGCCTCGCCTACTGTATAATTCTAGAGCACATGCTGACTGGCCGCGCAAATCGATCGCAAAAATTAGTCGATTCATCCAGGAAAACATGTGACGCGTCTCGAACGATTGGACCCTTTCCACAGGGGAAACATGGAAAAATTACATGTTTTCCATACTATAACTCCCCCACCCCCGCCAATGTTTCATACGGTGATTAAAACCAACGTTAAGGGCGCGGCAGATGCTGCAGAAATGATGAGCTAAAAAAATGTAGAGGGTATACGAACGGGTGGTATCCATGGCAACCATTGACGGGGTGAATTCACAGGTGGTGTTATGCACCCAAGAACCCAAAGTTAGATACCGGCACATCGACATGCTATATTCTATCAAATTCAACAGAGATAATTATTTTCATTATCCTCAGAGTGGCCTGCTGATGACCACGCTATGATTTCAGTTGGGGACACGTTGTCCGACCCGACTTAAGGAGAAGAGGCTATTGTATCATCGTGTGGACCAAACACAGCGATACGGCTGTCATTGGGACTACGTATGCATGGTTGTGGCCGAGTTATGGTCCACTGAACCCATTCATGGAGGCCTCACAATGTCGCGGCCAATGCATTCCTGTGACTTTCATCATGTGGGCCCACAGGTGACATCCACTGCGAGATCGTAGAGGGACACCAGTTTTATATGGACTTATTTATGGAGAAAACATAGAGGAAGCCGGCTAAATTAGGATGGAGTAGTTAGAAACAAGATTGATTCTGTTTTGGACAGGTGATTTATACCTGGGAAGCCATCGATCGAAGGGCCCAAGCGATGAGCCGATGCAAGTACCTTTGATGGCGAGGACTATGTGCTGTGCATGCAAAGGATAGCCCACTGATAGGATGCATTCCCTAGGCATAGCGGTATTTATCCATAACTTGCATGCGTGTACATCTAAGACACCCATGCATGCAACACTGAATAAATTACACGATACAATTGACATTTAGAGTTCTCAGGACAAGACGTTTCTCAATTTAGAGCGGCTTTTTAAAAAAAAATCTTCTCTATCGTCGTATTGTAGTCGTCGAGGCAAAACGAGGACTCCCAACTATACACGCAATGCAATATCTCCACTGAGGACATCCTATATCGTTGCACACCCCAGTGGCCACGAGTTTCCTCACATATGACTTGACGCCATTATAACTCACGACATATATATACGGTCTTTACATCTTTCTCTCTCGCCTCAATGTGCCGTTTAATAGGAAAGAAATAGAGATACAAAACGAAGATTTCAGTACTATTTCGTCCCACGCAGTGTGTAGCGCTGAGAGAGTCCTGTCACAGAATTAAACGGTGTTTTTCGCGGGTATATCTTCAGACGTACGTTTGCATCGGAGTTGGAATTAATTTCGCGCATGATTTGTTTCGGAATACCACCGTTCAAGAAGGATATATTCAACACACAGGTTAGAGGCAAAGGCATTTCGTCCATTCGCGAAAGCAGCATTGAATTTTACTGCTTCTTGACACGAACTGGTTGAAGATCTTCGCTGAACGCACACCCTTAAGTATGGATAGCCTGAGGTGACGCCAAAGCGGCCAAAAGCAACATGGATATCAGAGCTCGGACCAAGTATTCCCCAAGCGTTCTGTCGCTTCTACTTGGGATAATAATTACAGTGGCAGCACAGGAGGCGGAAGGTAGGTCCCGTACTACAAATATTATCGGTGTTTTGGGTTATGGGGTTGCTCGCTTGGTGTGTGTTTTAAAATTGATAGCGGGTTTAATTATTGTTCGATGTGTATTTCGGTTATTAATGTTTTGGTAAATGGTATAACTGACCATGCATATTTCATATTTCTGTATTATTATTATTATTATTATTATTATTATTATTATTATCATATAATTATATATTATTATATTGTAGAAAAATTTATACCAACCACACATATTCGTTGTAACAGTGTATTTGAATGTATCTGTGCACACTACACAAAATTCTTTGAAAAATCAGACACTAAGCAAAATAAGCATCGCGACATTTGACATAGCTAAAGAAAATAACGTGGTAATTGGGACAAGACCTGCCCTTGAAAGCAAATGTCATTGAAAATGAATGTTTCTTCTATACCCTAATTGAGAGGTTATTAGCAATATTAATGGCCAGTTTTACTCGTGGGTGTTTCGATGGTACATATATGAATTTTTCCCTATTTAAATATGATGTTATGATGGATCGAATGGTGTCAATCACAAAATGTCCGGTACAGAATAAAACATGACAGGTAATTGGATAGTACAATTTCCTTTTAAATCTGCGCAATGCAACGCAGAAAGCTGTTTCATTAATAACACGATATGAATCTTGTGAATACTGACTTTACTGTTTTGCAATGCGCGATACTTATCTCTGCATCTTAGGAAGCTATCCTCTCACGAATTATTTGTATGGGGAGATGCAAAATTGGATTGGGGTGAAAGGCTTTTTCATCTCTTACCGCTTGGTTGCTTCAAGGTGATCGTATGCACTATGCGTGGGGGTTATACCAGGCTGAACATCTCTACATACAAAACGAAGACATCAATCACACTAGATCAGAAAAAAGCAAAAGTTAAACTTTCGGGGACATTACATTCTTGACCTTCGGTATTTTTTATTTGTTTTTTCCTGTTATGTGTTGTTTATTTTTTTTTCCACCTTTGGCCATAGAAAAAAAAACTCGTTTGGACGAGTTAGTTCCCACTGACCCGTTAGGTTATGAACATTTGCATATTAGGTGCGAATTGTGAGAAACATTAAAATTAATTGATTCACCAAAGTGCCTATATTCTTACCCCACCCCAGACTCCCAAAGCAAAAAAGGGTCTACACGTATTATTTAATATAGGACATCCCTTTGGAAATACGTATAGTGTATATTTCATTATATAGATATGTGTCTGGTTCTTACAGACGCTTGTACAATGCATTGCGTCTGTCTCTTACATGCACATAAAACATAATACATAAGACTGCTACTTTTATAGGAAAGAACGTGCTCTTATACAATGCAAATATATATTTACGAAGAGCAAACGAAGCGTGTCAAGTTGAAAAACGACGCGTAAGCCAAGATATATTTAGATATATTTGTCTTCTGACAGAAATGTACAGACGAGACACTATCATATCAAAACAAATAAAACTTTTGACGTGCTGAAATTGTTGTGATATAGGCCCCATGGTAGTGGGAATTTAATCAGCTGTTGTACAAATCAGTGATCATATTATTGTAATCTGATTTATCGTATTGGCAAAAGTCTTAACACATATTTTGCATTCACATGTAATTTGCGTTTTATAGTCACCCAAACGCATATCTAGCAACGCATTATTTGACGTTTGGTTCCTTATCTGCAAAAAACACCATTTGGACTCCAGAAAATTCGCACAAAGCTTTGAATTCCGTTCCATTCAAAATTGATATCGATATTTTTATGCAAACATATGCACTTTGTAATTATTCCAATATTGACAATTGGATAGATTGTTGTACACGCGAAGCTGTCCATAGGGCTGGCAAGTGTGTTTCTAGATTTCGATAAATATATAAGGATTTTTTTTTCGTGTCACAATTGGATTACAGCTGTCATGATACACATGCCACATGGCGTAACAGCTTTACGATTTCCCTGATTAAAAAAAAAAATCGGTCACATCTGCACCAGCAAATGTTTATATCACTTTACGAACGGTATCAGTTTACCCAGCGAAACATATGCATAATAAATGTGAGCATAAAAAAAATAACACAAATAAAGAAATAAGTAAAAAGCTGTCATGATGTCCTGCCAAACTACCAGGAAAGATTTACTACCTTTTGTTGTTCTGTCATTCTTCGAAATAAAGAAAGCAAGTCAACCATGCAAGTCGAACAACGGAGAAAGTGCCTGTATTTATGCGATAAATGAAGGATGAAAAATATGTGTTATGTAAGGCGACTAAATTCCGATGCACGTCGAGAATAGAAGGAATTCCGTATTACACAGGCCTATTATTGAATTTTCTCAACGTTTTTCCAAGTAACTTTCCTAACGTCATGTTACATAATATATACTGGAATTGTAACCTATCGTTTCTTTATGAATCGTTCATACGTGTAAATGTACCATATTATATATCATACATCTATACGCATTTAATTTGTTGTAAATGTATTGATATCTATATATATGGTATATATCTATATATATGGTCTATGTAATACACTCATTAATGGCCTTCAAATATACAGTTAATGTCATTATATATACATGTAGATGTATGCATTATTAATGCTCGATGACATATATGTTAAGTTATTAATCAGATAAGCAGAATTGACCGTTCGATGCCTATAATGCTAAGTGATTTCAATGATCGTGTGGAAACCGGTTCTGACGCTTTGCCAAAATCAAAGAATGAAATCGGTCGATTACATTCCGATACAGCGCTAACTACAATGGAATAAAGAAGGCCAGCTATATTTTCACACGCATAACACACACTTACCCATGGCATGCAACTATTCGACTCGTCTAAGTATTTATATAGAAGGTCCTCATGTCTGATCTTAACACAATGTTTTCAATATGAGGAGGGTGGTAATGAAGGGGGGGGGGGGGGGGGGCTCGATGTTCCTTCTATAGTACATGTTAGACTAGGGATTGTAGTACAATATTGGCCCATATCGCATTACAACTTTGCGGTGGGGTCCGGGGTGAGGGTGAGAGGGCCTATAGAAAAATGTGAATGACAACTCGAGAACTGCCAACGTGTATGGGTATCTTGATGTATGTTTGCTTTTCAGAGAAGTACACATTTTTTCATTCTTGTTGATTTCTATGGGTTATACTTCTTTTTAAATTGCTAACTCCAAAGATCAAATACATAGGCTACTGTGAAGTCATGGTCATAATGGTGCGACTGTATGATTTGAATAGTGTATTTTAGTCTCATTTTTGACATCATATATTTA
Organism: Terebella lapidaria; assembly: GCA_949152475.1. NCBI lineage: Eukaryota > Metazoa > Annelida > Polychaeta > Terebellida > Terebellidae > Terebella > Terebella lapidaria. Next base: position 31,322,625 of record OX424564.1, on the reverse strand, counting down.
CCATGATAAGGGAGCAAATTCCTGTCTGGAAATTAAACTCGATCAGCTATCTTGTATTCAATGATGATCGATACATTCTCCCTGGTGGAAAACGATGTTGATATAATGATTAATTTTTAGAGTTGAAAACTCTAGAATATAATAAATACTATGTCATGAAAGTATACTGATAGATTGTCTTGCAGAAAAAATACTTTGAATTCACCAGTTACTAATTTCGAGTTAAGAAAGCAATTACAATGATGTCATTCGTTAGCGGTCGTGGCCACCGGCAAATAGTGGTGCAATTCCGTTCATTTTTCATCATCTTGATACCCTAGTTTTCACATATACCCGTACATGTCCATTCTTAGTTGTTGAACATACACAGGTGAAAGCATGAAACCTTTCACGAAAGCGTACAAAAGAATAGAACATTGTGACCCAAAATGATAAAAAAGAATATCTTGTCTTTACGCCTCACATTGTAGGTTTGATGAATGCCTAATATAATTGCTTATGTCGATATATTTTTGCACTATAACTAAAAAAAGACGTATGTTTTAATTTCATTGTAAAAAGGTAACATCACATTTATTCCAGCAAAAATAGAAGAGCTTGCGCTCACTGCTGTCAGAGTTATTCTGATGTTTAGTTTAGTATTTTAGTATTGTATCATCACTCTCATAGGTACGATATACACGTACGGGATGTCCCGAAAAGGCGACCAAAAATCCATCACCTTTTTAATGGGACACCCTGTATATCGCCAGAGTGAGAAATGTGATACTGGTGGTAGTGATGTTAAAAATAAAGCGAATAAAAGTCCACAATTGTTTGCAAAATGTCACATCTCCATCCATACATAAGCATAATAAATGTTTTAAAACATTTTGTAAGGGGCTCATTCGAAAGAGTTTCTGCAGAAGATTGTTTTGCGTGAAATGGTAAATGAAAATAATCATTGGCATAGATATTAGTAAATCAATCGTTAGAGCTAAATGTAGATCTATGAAATAACAACTAAAAAATCAAGAATTTTTCATTCTAATAATAAAACACAGTAGAAAACACAGCAAAGGCATGTAGACATTAAACACACGTGTCATGGCTCAATTACATCAAGGAAAAACTGATTGTTATTAATAACGACACGAGCTACATGTATCGCCACATCACATCCAATATCTCCATAACGTCATCACGTACAACTGAAAGCCCCCAGCCATAGAATAATTATTACATCCTTGTCAAGAAAAAATGACGAAAAAAACCCTGATACGGCAACATACATGTACATCCCATCAATTTCCATGCAATCATTATCTGAGACTTTCATGCATGTGTATCACCTTCCACGATGTACTAATGTAGAATGCCTGGACGTACACGAGAGCGCAGAGGAATGCACGGATTGGGCCAGCACTGGGGAGTGCCAATTTAACCCATCCTGGATGGTACTCAATTGCAGAAGATCGTGTAGAGCCTGCGCCATTTTCGGTACTTGCTTCACACAGTTGCTTAATTTGCTCTTTCTGCTTTGGTACCTGGATACTAGTATAATAACGGTAGTCGCCGGAGTGATTTCACAGCTATTTACATTAATGGGTGATATATTTATTGGTAGTGGATTATGTATGGTGGGTTGTAATCATCAGTAGTATTACATAGATGTGTGGAGTTGTGACCTTCAACATCTTCAAACATTGAACGAGTGACAATATAATTACAATATATTAGTATAATATGAAATATTTGATAAGCTTGATGACTTTCCCCTTAAAACAGAGTGCTTTGACGAGCCCGATTATGCAAGTCAATGCCCAGACTGGGCTGGCACAGATGAATGTGAAATCAATCCTGTGTGGATGCGCACGAACTGCCGACGTTCCTGTGGCTGGTGTCTCGTAGATGTGCCCTTGCCAAATGGCCGGCCCGTGGAGAATAGTAGCTCTATCACGGGATCTGGCCTTGGTTCAACGGCGGAAGCTACAGGGGAAACCAGCAGACAAACCGAATCTTCTGGCCAAGATAGACTGGTGACTACTGAACCAACCAATAGGAGAACTAGCGGTACCTTTTCGACATCAGTGGAGACCTCCGAGCAAAGTTTCGAGAGTTTTACTACTCAAAGAGTTGGGATGACTCATTCCTCCTCCTTTGGTGATGATTCAACGAGAGAAGTATCCACTGAGGCAACCCATAGCGCTAGGTCAACTTCTCCACCTTTAGAGACAACCAATCAAGTATCAACAACAAGAAATGAACCAGTGGAAACATCTACTGCAGAAGTTGGACCAAGTAGACCGATTCCTGCTTCAACTGAAATGGTGGAAGAAGCTTCCAGTGCAACTGTTCCGACAGGAACAACCAAGCCAGTCGAAAGTGTTTCAAGTACAGATAGGTCGTTGGAATCATCACATCCACGAACCGTTACCATGATAACGCCCACAAGAGCAACTACACAAAAGGTTGAAGATATTTCGACAGTGAGTGAACTTCCTGATCCCGGAATACTTTCAACAACAACACCATCTGAGATTGCTGATGAGGATACCACAGAAGATACACGTCTATCAATGGATGATTCAACCAGAGAATCGTCATCTGTCAACACAAGATCTGAAGCACCCCTGGAAACATCAAACGTTCCAATGCGGACTGAAATATTACAAGAAAGAACCTCGGTAATGCAAGTAGCAGCGTCAAGCACAGAAGCACAACCAGATACCACTCCACGACAAGAACAATCACGAGAAGTGTCAACAACCTCGTCATCAATTTCGCAGACAACAAGAGTGGACAATCAAATGGAGACCACACATGTACCAACAGAAGTCATGATGGCGACAACTCAGTCTGAAGATGCGGAAACCGTTGCCACTACAGCGGGACCCACAAGCTATGCAGACGAATCTGATACAGGTATGTGAGAGTAGATACTAACATCTCTCCTTCACTGTCAACTCCGGATGTGGAATCCTCTCCTCGAACAAACAAGATCTCGCCTAACCGAACCTGACTCCATAGAACTAACACTGAGGTCTTTCTGAGTGATAATGTATGTTACTGATGTATTCAAGAGTGATATTAAACGAATACAATGTTCACATTTATAAACGATACGCGTGGCATTTCATGCTCTTTTCTTGATGAAATCCTCTGACCATAACCATATGGGTAAACTGAAACCTCTAACACACACACATATGCACGAGTAGTTAATCTCGCCATGATTTGTGCACAGATATTGAACATTTTATGGCAGATTGTGTGGACATATACAGTGCCAGTAGTTGTCAGGACTGGGCTAGTTTCAACCAATGCCATCTCAACCCTTCGTGGATGGTTGACAACTGCAGACGATCTTGCCAGGCTTGTGCCTCTTTCGGTACAACCAATTGTTATTGCAGTACCGATAAATGTTTCATTATATCTACTAACAATAATATGTGGTCTATCTGGGAACAAATATATCTGTCTCTCAGGCTGTTTTGACTTACATCCTGATGAGAACCAATGTGAAGAGTGGGCAATTACTGAGCAGTGTGAAAATACCACTATCTGGACAAACTGTCGCCGTTCCTGTGGCCGGTGTCTTATGGAACTGCCTACATTTACAGGACAACCGATGGAATCATCACCAAATACTCTGCTTGTAGAGACGTCGGACTCTACTATAGTTAACAAGCCAGATTCTGTGACAGTTGAGACGACAGCAGTTGACATGCCACACACGGTGACAGTTGAGTCGACAGCAGTTGACAAGCCAGACACTGTGACAGTTGAGTCGACAGCAGCTGACATGCCAGACATGGTGACGGTTAAGTCGACAGCAGCTGACAAGCCAGGCACTGTGACAGTTGAGTCGACAGCAGCTGGCAAGCCAGACACTGTGACAGTTGAGTCGACAGCAGCTGACAAGCCAGACACTGTGACAGTTGAGTCGACAGCAACTGACAAGCCAGACACGGTGACAGTTGAGTCGACAGCAGCTGACAAGCCAGACACGGTGACAGTTGAGTCGACAGCAGTTGACAAGCCAGACACTGTGACAGTTGAGTCGACAGCAGCTAACAAGCCAGACACTGTGACAGTTGAGTCAACAGCAGCTGACAAGCCAGACACTGTGACAGTTGAGTCGACAGCAGCTAACAAGCCAGACACTGTGACAGTTGAGTCAACAGCAGCTGACAAGCCAGACACTGTGACAGTTGAGTCGACAGCAGCTGACAAGCCAGACACTGTGACAGTTGAGTCAACAGCAGCTGACAAGCCAGACACGGTGGCAGTTGAGTCGACATCAGCAGACAAGCCAGACACTGTGACAGTTGAGTCAACAGCAGCTGACAAGCCAGACACTGTGTCAGTTGAGTCGACATCAGCTGACAAACCAGACACTGTGACAGTCGAGTCGACATCAGCAGACAAGCCAGACACGGTGACAGTCGAGTTGACAGCAGCTGACAAGCCAGACACGGTGACAGTCGAGTTGACAGCAGCTGACAAGCCAGACACAGTGACGGTTAAGTCGACAGCATTTGACAAGCCAGACACTGTGACAGTTGAGACGACAGGAGCCGACAAGCCAGACATGGAGACAGTTGAGTCTACATCAGCTGACAAGCCAGACACTGTGAAAATTGAGTCGACAACAGTTGACAGACCAGACACTACTGCAGTTGAGTCGACAGCAGCTGACATGCGAGACTCTGTGACAGTTAAGTCGACAGCAGTTGACATGACAGATTCTCTGACAGTTAACTTGACAACAGTTAACGTCCCACAAGAAAGAGAAATGGAGTCGAGTTTGTCATCAAGGCACATATCTACCCCACATTTAATAGATAATACATCACGGCACACAACTGAAAAAATGGCAAACCACACCGTAACAAGATCAGAGCTACAGCAAGCATCTTCAACGATGGAACACAGCACAGAGAGCGTCATCATAGAAACAACAAGTCCCTCTATTCTAGACATTACTGAAGCAGAAGGTAAGCTGACCTGAATAGTGCGTACTGTATGTATCAACCCACTAGATGAATGTAAGACGCATACCTAGACGACAACATCGTGTACATCAATTGCTTTAACCGGAAATATGTATCAATGATGCCAGTAACTGAGATACATATATCGTGACAGTGTGTGACGATGCAATTGGTGACACAGAACAGTGTCAGGAATGGGCCGATTTTGGACAGTGCCATCTGAACCCTTCCTGGATGGTTGGACACTGTAAAAGATCCTGTCGAGCTTGTGCAATTTTCGGTACATTGTACATATATATATAATGTGCATATGTTTCTCATTACCTACTAAACGTACAGTTCTTGCATAACTTGGCACAGTGTTTAGCATGATAGCGAGAATGAATCACACTGAATCACACAAAGCTGAACATATGGACATGATTCAGATTGTTTCGACTTGCATCCCGATGAGTTTGAGTGCTCGGAATGGACCGTTTGGGGAGAATGCGAGAACAAAACAATCCAGACAATTTGTCGTCGGTCCTGTGGCCTTTGTCTTTTCGATTCGGAGCCGACTTCTGATATGAGCACACTTTCAATGGCTCACACTGGAGCATCAGTTAGCTCGAGAGACTCCACAGTGACTAGAGAAGTGACAGAGCAAACTAGTCCCACTACTCTTGTCACTACAACACCTGAAGGTATGCACGCAATGAACCCAAAGCTATTACTATTAGTCAAATGTACTCCAAGAAAACGCGATAGATAACACTGGTAAGAACCATTCACACCATATAATATGCATATAGTCATTTATCAAAGACTATGAAAATATTTAAGAATCCATGCTATTGACCTGAAACCTGAACACGCATCATTTGCAGTGTGTGAGGATATTTCTGACACGGCTCAGTGTGAAGAATGGGCCAATTTCGGGCAGTGCCATCTGAACCCTTCCTTTATGGTTGGAAACTGCAAAAGAACATGTCGATCTTGTGCAATATTCGGTACACACATTGAATGTTTGTCATTAGCCACTTTATTTGAATAACATGAACTATGTATTACACAACATTTAAGAACTGAAACAAGTGAATCACATCCTTAAAATGACTTGAAACTTCATTCAGGTTGTTTCAACTCGCATTGGGACGAGTTCGAATGTTCAGAATGGACCGCATGGGGAGAGTGTGAGAATAAGACAATCCAGTCCATCTGTCGTCGCTCCTGTGGGGCATGTCATCTCGACCTAGAGTCCACATCCAGTCCCACACCCATCCATAAGTCCAGTGACGTCACCACTTTACATTCAGCAACTGAAACTACCAATACGGCATCTTCATCTGATACTCGCCAGACAACGACATCCACATCTGGAGTTGCATTGGTTACATCAAGCTCAGAATCTAAAACTGATGATATATCCTCAAAGCCAGATAATGAAGTATCACCAAGTTCAGTTGCAGTGGCGAGCACTGGATTGACATTCAACTCAGGAGACTCTACAATGACTATGGCACACACCACAAGAAGTATGACTGTGGAAATAACAAGTCCCACTGTACCAGAAACTACAGAACCTGAAGGTAACAGCAACTGATGGAACTTGACAAGCCACCTCCATGTCATATTCTTGTACCTAGATGATAACATCATGTACATTACATAATACATTCACCTACATATTTACTACATGACAAATCATGTAGTAATGACAATTTAATGACAAATCAAGAGTTATTGACCCAGACACGTTTATGTATGATGACAGTGTGTGAAGATGCAGAGGACACAGCACAGTGCCAAGAATGGGTCAGTTTCGGGCAGTGTCATGGAAACCCATCCTGGATGATCCGCAACTGCAAGAGATCATGTCGTGCTTGTGCAATATTTGGTAGTCAGCTTTATTCTTCTTCACTTATACAATCAAAATTAAGTACTGGTAGATTAAAAAATTTGAACCACTTGGTTTGAGTTCTATAGTGTATTGGTCATTCACTCATATTCAGGTTGTTTCGACTTGCATCAAGATCCAAATGAATGCTCAGAATGGGCAGTTATAGGGGATTGTGCGAATATAACGGTCCAGAATAACTGTCGTCGATCCTGTGGATTTTGTCTATTTGACTCGGAGTCCACAACTGGTCCCTCTTCTGATGATATGACGAGTGAAGTCACCGATATACGCCATGAAACTGACACTCCAAATATGGATTCAACTCTAACTGATGTAAAGAATATGACATCAACATCAGGTGTTCCACTGGAGGTTACATCCAGTTCAAAGCCTCAGACTGAAGATGTGTCCTCGGAGCCAGATGATACATCATCAACCACAATTGGCATTGCAAGCAGTAGACCAACATTCCGCTCAGGTGGCTCCACAATGACCATGGAACAGACCTCACAAAGTGTAACTATGGGAATGACTAGTCCCACAACTGTAGAGAATACAGAACCTGAAGGTTAGCATGTTTGATAGAACATCTATTTAGATGATATCATGTTTTATAGTACAAAATAAAAACCTATTGCAACTGAATGGACAGAATTATGTTCATATAAATATTCATGGATTACCTAACACTTGAATATGCACCATGACAGTGTGTGAAGATGCTGCGGATACCGAGGAGTGCCAACAGTGGGCCAATTCTGGACAATGTCATATGAACCCTTCCTGGATGATTACCAACTGCATGAGATCATGTCGTGCATGTGCATCATTTGGTACTTTATATATTTTTTCGTCACTAGTTACAATGAAATTATTGAAGTAGTGAAAGTGTTAGGATTCAAAAAGTTGAACCAAACCCCATAATATGTGTTTTGAATAGAAACTGGTCATCCACTTCTATTCAGGTTGTTTCGACGTGCATCAGGATATAGGGGAATGTTCGGAATGGGCAGTTTTAGGAGATTGTATGAATATGAGCATCCAGATAAACTGTCGTCGATCTTGTGGTTTTTGCCTTTTCGACTCTGAGTCCACAGCTCGACCCACATCTCACGATATGTCAAGTGAGGCCACAAGGTTACCTTCTGATGGTCCGACTACTGTTGTGGGCTTCACATCAGTGTCAGATGTTTCTTCTGTGGCATTAAGCTCGGAATCTGAAATTGAAACCACAGTTCACAGCACGTCTACTGAGCCAGTTGAAATGACAGGGACACAACCTGTCACAACTCCATCGATGACCACAACTCTCCGCATAGATCCAACTACTCCTGAAGGTATTAATATATTCATTAATTCCAAGTGATAAACGAACATGTGTGTATATGATACTCAAAGTATTTGCCAAGCTGACATCGACCTTAAACTCAACATATGCACTCACACAGCATGTGAAGATCTGCACCAGGTCGGCCAATGTCAGGGTTGGGCCTCATTTGATCAGTGCCGCATCAATCCATCCTGGATGGTTCAGAATTGCAAGAGAACGTGTCGGTCATGTGCTATTTTCGGTATGCAAACGTCTTACCATTGCATGTAGCTATTACCAATGCAAGCTGAAAGCAGCTTGTTCACACAAAACGTACAATTTCTGAGGGAGCTTCTTACACAGATATAAATCAGAGATCTAATCGTCCTAGATTGCAACAACTTGCATCCAAACGAGGAGGACTGCACTGACTGGGCTGCAATTGGAAACTGCATCATTAATTCCACGTGGATGCTCAGTAATTGTCGACGCTCTTGTGGTGCATGTTACATTGAACAATCAACGACCATGGGTAGGATGTGGTTCCATTCAATATTGATTGAACATTACAATCATTGTCTTGATGCAATCGCTGAATGTGTACCCTACACGTGCAAAAACAATTAAAGTCCTTTTGTGCAATACAGAAGTAACAACCAGTGGTATGATGACAGAAACTTCTCAAGAACGAACTTCAATGAAAGAATCATCAACTGAAACTGAAGTCGCTACTATGACTCTGGTAGATGCATCAACCAGTTCTTTTGAAGAAGTGACTACTGTACCAAGGACACCATTGGAAACTAGCACAGTGATGACCACAGAGAGAGGTGAGAGCTGGCCGCTCCTAATACCAGCCCTTGCCTCATGCATTTATATATGCTTGAGCTAAGAATCTATTTCTACACATACTGATACTAGTTCTTATTTTGTATTGTATAAATTCGCTTGTATTGTGTAGGCTCGCATTTCACACTAACAATACCATGATCAAATAAATGTACTGATACCTGTGTACTCAATCTGTATTGAATATAGCCCTACAGTTTCATGCTTTATATGTACTTTAACACTGCTAAAGGAATAGCTGCAGTTTTCATGCTTTATGTGTATTCTTAACACTGATGAGAAATCTATGCTTCGTATATCCACGCATGTGTATTTTACCTGAATTAACTATGATGGGGAAACTTTTGTATGATGGACTTTGTGAATATTTGTTGATCAAATATGACAAAAATCTTGATATATGTTGTGAATTTGCTTGAATAAAATGTTGATGAATAAAATATTGTTCACAACTGTGTATTCTTTTCACTACTGAAACTGAATATTTCAAACGGAGGTTAATCTTTCAATGACAGTTTCAGAATACTTGTACATCATAGTACATTAACCACTTGCATCCAGTTTCTGCAATACACTGACTTTGCTACAAATAACTAGCTGGACCTTAGTGTATTCTAACCCCAATGCATTTGATCTACAACACCATTTATATAGTTCACTACATTATTCTTGTTGTTGTTGTTGTTTTCAGTGTTGGTGTGGGTGCATTTTGTTGTTTTCTTTTTTCTTAAATCACCCGTGACCTTATATATTATTCTTTGAGTATTTTTTACAAATTAAATTTTTTGTTAAATTGTCCACAATAATTTGAGCTTTTATTAACCTGCTTTGATCCCTGATATGGCAGATTGTTTAGACATACACCCGAGTGTGGAGCAGTGCGATGACTGGGCGAATGATAACGAATGTCACCTCAACCCATCTTGGATGGTCATCAACTGCCGAAGATCCTGCCGTGCTTGTGCCTCTTTTGGTATGACCCACTGGTTTATATTGATGACATTGTTGTGGAACATTGATTTCAAACACTGATTATTTATGGAATAGTGATACAGTTAGACTCAGTGGTCATTCAGAGAGGAACGTTTAAGACAATCAGAGAAACATCCAGGAAATAAATGTGTATTTTTGCATGATTTCATGTGAATCATTCAATGAACATTGCATTGAGATAACAGCGGTCATTGTAAATATTTTTACCTCTTTCGCCAGGTTGTCGCAACATTCACTCCAACGACCTACAGTGTCTCGCCTGGGCACAAACTGGGCAATGCCAGGTGAACCCAAACTGGATGCGAGAGAACTGTGGACGGTCCTGTGGGTGGTGCCTCATTGACAGGCCTACGACCCCTGGAGGAGGTAGCGGCAGTTCTGGCACACCGCAAGACGCCTCCACGACTGGTGAGAGGGATATCTTCGTGACCAGTGCTGATGGTGGAGTGGTGACTTTCACAGAAGCGAGGACATCAACAGGTAGGGACCTAGTTGCTTTTGGGAATAGATAGATATAGGTGTGCATTACAACGTTGACTGTGGTGCAGTATTAAATGGTAGACTCATAGATGTGTCGTTGTTTTGTAGTTCATATAGCCTTTTAAAGTTGGTTTACATGTATTTAGTGTTTTTGACTGACATATATAGAATCTGATTTTTGGGTTATTAGCATGAAACCTACACAAAGAGATTGATTTGTGTCAAGGGTTGTTTGCTTCGATATAGGATGCTAGTTGTGTACAAGTACATCCATGCATGAACCAGTACGAGCTATGACTCTTATACTGTTGCACGGTGGGTAAGAGAAGTAGAACAAAGTAGGAAGAAAGAAGATTTTCTGTGTACTGTATCACTGCAGCTGTACCAACAGTGGTCACAACGACAGCTGTACCAACAGTGGTCACAACGACAGCTGTACCAACAGTGGTCACAACGACAGCTGTACCAACAGTGGTCACAACGACAGCTGTACCAACAGTGGTCACAACGACAGCTGTACCAACAGTGGTCACAACGACAGCTGTACCAACAGTGGTCACAACGACAGCTGTACCAACAGTGGTCACAACGACAGCTGTACCAACAGTGGTCACAACGACAGCTGTACCAACAGTGGTCACAACGACAGCTGTACCAACTGTGATCACAACGACAGCTGCACAAATTGAAGACACCACATCCATTCGTCCATCAACTGAGTCTGTTACAACATTTCCTAAAGATGCAACTAGTAGCCCCTCTCCACCAGCAGTTGAAACTACAGCGAGAAACGGTGGTGAGTGAAGCCAGCGGCTTCTTACAGCAGGCTTCTGACTTCTCACATGGCTTCATTGCTTTACTAACGAAATGTTTCTCCTTCTAACCAGCAAACACAACCCTGCAGCTGGCAAAATACAGTGCTTCACCTCCATCAAGTATTTACTACTCACGTATGAAGTAAACTCTGGGATACTTTTCACTGTATATATTTCTAGTAAATGCTACTTGCATAAATGACATATTGTGCATATATTTCTAGTAAATGCTACTTGCATAAATGACATATTGTGCCATCTCTTATTATATCTAACACACTTAGATTTCTATTTGCTAGTGCATATATCCCACCAACTTTATCTGGTGATCGCTATTTAGATCGTTATAACACAACTTCCATACCATGTCAGTAGGTTGATGTATAAATTCCAGACACCCGAAATGGATAGAAAAAAATGCATGCATATACATAGACCAGGTTGTGTTGATGTGTCTTCAAGTACCTGACTGACAGACAGACTTGCACTTTCTTTCGTCTGAATCTGAACAAATGTTTCGATTCATTGTGTGTATGCTCCAGATATGGACATCTTTAGAATTTGTCAAATCCTTTCTAAATATATGTAAATCGTGTATTTGACGGAAGAGTTGGTGAACATGACCCGGGTCACCGTTGAACGGATTAAGTTTGTATGCAAATTTCAAAGTGTGGTTTTCCTTTCTTGTTTGTGTGAGATAGGGATTTAAAATGCACGCTAGTGTAGAACGGTATGCAAGCAGTCAAAGATGTTGTCAATGTCGTTGTTGAGTATAGGGGTTAGTGGGCAAAAGTTTAGTTGAAAAGATAGCGTGAAATACTGGCAGCGGCATGTTCAGTGCATCATGCGTAGGCCTATCATACTCATTGAGTTTACTGGTAGGGATATTTTTGTTCAGATTTTCGCTTTTCATTTTGATCGTGAAAATATTGTTTTATTATGGAGTAGGGTTTGATAAACTGGATTTATTTTTCGATGGTAACGTATTAGTATTTACGTGCCATAACTTGTATTGTATTGTCAGTGAAAGTAAGATAATAATCCCCCCTCCCTACTGATACATTATATGGCTTTCCTACTCACAGATTGTCAATAATCATTGTTATTATTTATATATTCCATTTATTTTATTTATTCTACTTTTTCAGTGCGATGATTGTTGAGGATGTATCGCATATCCCTTGCGCAGGGTCATGCACTGGCATTTGTCTCAGGAGAGGGAGCGGGGTGGCGTGGGGTATATAAAGACTTTATATACTCCCACTCTTTATAAAACGTCTTTATAGATTTCTTTATATATCTCCATCCCACGCCTGCGCCCTCTCCTGGGACAAATGCTTGTGGCGCAGGACTATTTATATAAGTTCAATCGTAAAGTCACAGTATTCCCACACTTAGTGGCGGCAGCATCAAATTAACGTTCGGGAAATGCAACCGGATTTTTTTTTTTAGAAACCTTTGAGTTTTTACTAGAACTTTCAGTTGTTATGTTACGGAAGCGTATTACCGCCATGCAAAAATTTTTTTTTATCTCGCCGTGGCGAGTTAGCTATCTCGCCGTGGCGAGTTACTATCTCGCCGTGGCGAGTTACTATCTCGCCGTGGCGAGTTACTATCTTGCCGTGGCGAGTTAGCTATCTTGCCGTGGCGAGTTACTATCTTGCCGTGGCTAGTTAGCTATCTCGCCGTGGCGAGTTACTATCTCGCCGTGGCGAGTTACTATCTTGCCGTGGCGAGTTACTATTCTGTCTTCAATAGCATCGTGACGTAGCCCCCAAGGTCATCTGAGATTAATTTCAAGGTTACCAAAAAATGAGCCCTTCACATAATTGTGACTTCCTACATGTTTAGCATATGAACCCATAATACGAACTTATAAAAGTTTCTCAAGGGTATCTTATGGCCAATCTGTGCAATTTGGTGTAGCTATAACTTTTATTCGAGCACTCGAGGTCTGCTGGAGTCAAGTCCATGTTCATCAGAAAATGCACCACACATTAAATTGAATAAATTTAGGAAAGGATAGGATAAATAGCTATCCTGTTCTAACACTGATTCTATTAATACAAATCCAGCCTCTATCATGAAGCATTCAGCGTTCAGGCGAGAGTTTTTATAAAGTGGTCATCTCGGGCCAATAATGGACGGAATTGACCATACAATATAACGTGAACTGGATATAGGTTCTGGATAGACCTGTAGAACGCTCTACACAAATTTATTTGGGGTGGAGTGAATCCATAGTATCTGCCGACCTACGTTTGAGGAATACAATGACACACCGACGACGAGTTAGTAACTCGCCACGGCAAGATAGTAACTCGCCACGGCGAGATAGCTAACTCGCCACGGCGAGATAGTTACTCGCCACGGCGATATAGTAACTCGCCACGGCGAGATAGCTAACTCGCCACGGCGAGATAGTAACTCGCCACGGCAAGATAGCTAACTCGCCACGGCGAGATACTAACTCGCCACGGCGAGATATTAACTCGCCACGGCGAGATAAAAAATAATTTTTTGCATGGCGGTAATACGCTTCCGTATTATGTTGATATTGTTAAGCAATATTTCATGTTATTTGCAAGATTTCTCTTTTACGTAAATGTTAACAATTGAATCATGAAAGATTTAGCAATTGAACATGCTGAAAAACTAGATGGAATGAAACGAAACGTTATGACACAGTAGAACCAATGGTCCTGTACTGAATGATCTCGTTACACCCGTAAAGTAATATGAATATCGCTAATGATTAATGTTATGATTTTAGCATTTATTCAAACAAATTCAACATTTTTATTCTGTAAATGCCAACATTTACCTGGTTACATTTTCCAGGTTGTCGTGACAACTGGGACGACGTCAGTGGCCAACTACAGTGTCGAGGATGGGCCATAGCAGGGGAGTGCGCAAATAGTAACTGGATGTTGCAGAATTGCCAGCGAGCTTGCGGACAATGTCCGGATTCCGATGTTACTACTGCTGGTGAGTGGTGTTTGCTATCTACTTTTTTGTACATTAATTTCTATACTTTTATGGTAATTAAGGAAAGTTTTGGTGCTTTTATAAGTTTAGTTTTCGGGAGTGAAACTTACATTTTCCAGTATGTTTATATGCATATATTTTATATGCTTTTTTTATCAGCATCATTTGGTATCCATAATAAATTATTTCCACAGGTAAAACAATTCAGATGTATTTGCCATGAAAGTGGCTAAAATCCACATACTTTTATTTACAATAATTTATGTTGGTAGTATCTTTGGTAGGCAATTGTAGGTTTTAAACATGGGTCACAATGTTGCAATCAGACCAAAGCATAGAGAACAAAAAATTTAATAGTTGATGATCAATGACCAGTTCTCAAACAAGATGGAATCCAGCTCAGTTGCTACGAAGCTGATCATATTATCAAGTTGAATTATCGAAAGCAAATGTATTTCTGTTCAACTGCTGCTCATGCTTGGGACAAAACAGCCCCACTCTGTGAAAATTTTCACCCTGATGGCCAATGTGAATTCTGGGCTTCGTTTGGGGAGTGCTCACTGGGCCCTGATTGGATGGCCCTTTACTGTGCCAAGACCTGTGGGTTCTGTAACCCTTGGCAACCGCCTTCCACCACAGCCAATATTGCCCTGGATGTCACTACCCTGGATGTCCAGGAACCAACTACTCCCAGGGTGTATGATCCAGGTCTGTTTAAATGTCCCTAAATGGAGCTCGATGTTTTGATGTCAACATACCCATAGGTTATGCATCCTATGTCTGATGTGTGTTCAGATTTTCACTTTCACTGATTTTCATCATTTTTTGTATTGTTTCACATGAGTAAGTTGCACAAATACATGTATTTACTGATGCAGAAGAACCAAACTATCTTTCTGAGTTTTTTTTTCTGCATACATTAGTATATGCATACAGGTATATTAGTATTATCTGAGAAGGTATCATGGAATATTTATCTTAGTCTAAATATCTCTTGTCATAATTCAGTATATTATGTTAATATATAACACTTATTCAAATAAATAGGTGTACATATGATAGTGTTGCAGTAATAATATTTTTAATAACAATAAAGAAGTTCAATATTTCCAAATCCTTCGAAAGAAATAAAAGAAGAGAGAACACACACACACAGACACAAATGGATTTCCAGTAGAATCGATAATCTAATTTGATAATACAGAATCTAAAATATTCAGATATTATCATGAATGTTCAGAGCATATTGAGAACTTATTCATCTGCTTAGTTTTTATGTTTTGCATGTCAATTAATTTTCTGACCTACATTGTACAGACTTCTGATTTGTATTTATACCTTATTTTAGATTATTTCATCAGAAATTATAATGGCTTTTGTTCTGTTTGTTCTTTATCTCGTTATATTTATGTGCTCTGACCATGGACATATATCTTTTATACACATATATGTGTACATGTATATTTAGTTGTGTTTACTTTTAGTTGCTTTTTTCGTTGTTTGGGTGTGCAGGTTGCTTCAATATACATAACAGCGATGAAGATTGCAACGATTGGGCCGCAAGTGGCGAATGCGAGGCTAATACCCTTTGGATGCCTGTCTATTGCGCTCTCGCATGTAATAATTGCCCGGGTAGAAACACATCCCCAATAGGAGTGGACACTACTGAGAAAGATATAACGACACCAGTTGTTTCCATGGCAACAAGTGGGCGAGAAACTGGAAAACCCATGCATAGCAACACTGCTACAAAAGATGCAGCCACAACTGCTCCTGTTACCATAGCAACGAGTGAGATGGACACCAGTATACTTCCAGTAGATACCACCAGGTCTATGCAAGATGAAACAACAACTGTTGCCAAGACAACCATTTCTGTTACCATGGAAACGAGTGACATTGACACTAGTAAACTTCCAGTAGAAACCTCTAGGGGTACTGAAGATGAAACCTCAACTGTTGCCATGACAACCCAACCTGTTTCCATAGTAACCACCAAATCTGAAAGTACTATCCAGGATTCAAGTACAACTGTTGCCATGACAACGCCAGGTGTTCCCATGGTAACATTGGATGTGACAAGTAATTCAACCGAAACCGGTGAAGGTGAATTTTTTTTTCTACAAATATTCATTTTGCTTGGAAGTCTTGCATGTGCTTATTGATGTTTATAATTTTTCATCATCTCTGCTTTACCTGTTTATGTTATTCAGTATACCATGTGTATACCTGGTATTGATATTTTCATATTTAGTTTGGTTTCACTTATATATGATATATGTCTATATCATGCTGTATTTTCAGTAAAACTTTAAATTGACCGGATTCATTGTATTGTAGTTTTATGAATACTCATAATTAATGTGCCATTATATTGGAAATGATAATTTTCACATTTCCGATCTATGTGCAGTGCAATTACATATACAAAAATTGAGAAATTGCCATTGGTATTGATCATGTTGATACATGTATTCATAATTTTATTCATATAACATATATTTCAGACTGCATCAACGATTATGGAGACGAGATCTGTCAATATTGGGCGACCTATGACCAATGTGCTATCGCAGAGACTTGGATGCGATCATTTTGTGCGCGTGCTTGTGGCTATTGTGGCACAACCGCTACAGGTTAGGTCGGGTTTGTTACAGTATTGTATGCAAATCATCATTATTTGTATGCATATTATGATGTGATAATTTAACTGATCATTTAGTGATTGTTTGATGTTTACCGGTAATCAGAAATAGCTTTCTCTCACATTATCAAAATATAAATTTTTCATTATGGAAAGTTTAAATTCAATTACATGAAATTTATAAAATAGCTGACCTTCACACTTTTACATGAATATCTCAATAATTCAGTACAAAAGAAATCTTCATGATTGACTTTGACCTTTTGTAATACATTACTTTGACTTCTATTAACAGATACCACCCCATTATGCGGTGAAGATGAGTTTTTATGCGACACGAACAAGTGCATATCGACTGACCGAGTGTGTGACCAGGTCATGGACTGCTCCGATGAAACGGACGAAAGCCAACATTGCCAACCTTGTGAGTCTGGTTTGAAAATGTAGCTTTCATTTATTTTCATGTAAATCAAACATTCACTCTTGTGTTATGACCATGGAAAAAAATGAACCACATCATTCATAAATGGGTACTGAAATATGTTCAAGAAACAACAACAAAAATTCTCGAAAATTGAGCTTCTGAATCTTAACATCTTCAAATGATCGAGCAAATTTCAAGCAAAAACATTGTTGAAGAGTACATCTTGCTAAACTATATGCACCTTGAACACCTAGCTTTCAACATGGTACTCAATGTATTATGTAAAGTATGTGTATAATTTTTAATATTCTGTGACAGCGACGGGTCGACCATGTAGTTCCCAGGAGTTCCGATGTATCGGCGAGGATCGCTGTATACCCATTGAGTGGGTCTGTGACAATGACCCGGACTGTGACGGCGAATCTGACGAGTCCTTTGACATCTGTGGAAAGGGTGAGTGAAATATCGTACATTATGCTGGGGAGGCAATGCTGGTATACCTTGGTAACATTTGTGTGTGTGGGTCAGTCATAATTTACTGACAAGATTAAAAAATTGTAAAAGCATGTAAATACTTCTGATTCAGTTTTTCATATTAGATATATATGACTAGGTTTGATTTACTTCAGTTTCACTCTGGTCAATGAACAGTTAGCTAACTGATCTGTTTTTCACCTACCAAGATTTACTAGTATCTTTTTGAATTTTTTTGGAATGGACTGTTAATGAAAGCATGATAAACTCTAACTTCGCCATTTGACAGGACCCCTAGTGTGCCTCCCGAGCTATTTCGCATGTGCGTCGAACAACTCCTGTATACCTGTCAGCTACGTTTGCGATGGTGATGGAGACTGTGGCGATAATTCCGACGAGAATTCGACACTTTGCACTGATGGTAGGTGGCAGACCAGCAAATTCAATGATTTGTAATGAAATGCTGGGATTTTTCACAGCATGTAGAGTCAGTTATAATGCATTCATGAAGTTTAAATTCTTTGCTCTAGTTTTGATGATGCAGTTGTCGTTGGTTTCGATAAGTTGATTTGAAAATTCATAATATTTGTTGCCTATTTGAGTTTTTTATCGAAAATTTAAGTTTTCATGGATAATGAATTTATTGTTCACCGTGAACTCATGTTTGTGAAGTTCTTCAACCTAAATTTTCTAGATAATTGTGCAATCCTGGATGGTCAGTCTTCCACGCCCAAATGATAGTGACAATTAACTAAATTATGCATATCTGATTAATATTCATGACTCAATTACATGACTATTCATTTCAGTTGTCACTATTAGCGGAGTAAGAATCGAAGTCACCAGCATCTCCATCTATATCACATGGGATGAATCAAGCAATCCACATCAACTAGTCACAGGTACGTACAAAATAAAAATTAACTGTTAATCATAGTGTGACATTTTAATATTTGACTGTGGAAGGAGTATTTGAGAAATAAATTTTCTAATTGAAGCATTTTTTTTTTGGGTTAAATTTTGTAGGCAAGTGGTAACTCCTGAAATTATGAAGATATCTTAACAGAATATATGTACAGTATACATTACAATGTATCCATCTGCCTGTTAGTTCCATTACTATTTCTTGTTCCCTCCAGGATATCGGGTTGATTTACAAATTGGCACGAGGTTAGTTGCCTGGCAGTCCCTACCTATTGATGTTACTGAGATGATTTTCGAAGGTCTTCAGCCGGGAACTTCGTATGATGTCTACATTGGGACAATTAATGTTTTGATGAAAAAAGAGATGCAAAAGTTTGAAATTCGCACATTGGGTGAGCGCCCAATTGGAGAGCAGTCAAGCACAGTTTCCGTGGAAACTACTGGCATTGTTATGGAAACATCAACAATTATATCTACTGGAAAGTCAACACCAGAAGCCACTCAAAACACTTCCCAGCCAATAACCAGTCAGCGATTTACTCCTGAAACTTCCGAAAAATTGACAACCAGCGTGCAAGTAACAAGCTTGGGCGTCACTTCATCAGAGAAACCAACAAATGAAGCCACAGTTTCAACGGAGAAGCCAACTCAAGAAGCCACATCATTGGAAGTCACTCAGACCCCAACAGGACGAGTAACCATAGCAACAGAACGGGCATCTTCCATCGCACAATCGTCAACAGCTGAAGATGGACAGACAGATATATGGACGCCAACGGACGATAGTGATGACAAATCCAAACGTGATGTGACTTCGGGTCCAACTGAAACACCTCTAGGTACGAGTTGATTCGGCCTTGGGTTTATTTTTAGATGAATATTTGTTGTTGATATAAAAATATCAGTCGCTATTATTTTAGATGTTCAAGGAAATGTCAGTACCATGTTCAAAATTATTGAATAATAACTATAATCTATAGTCAATTGTAGTTGTTGAACTTTACGCTGAAGATTGGTAGCAGTTATAAACCTATCATGACAGGTCAAATTATGGAATATTTTCATATTAAAATATGGAGTTATTTTTTCCAGACAGTCCAGTAATTTTTTTTCAAATATTTCACTCTATATTTCAGGTGGGAACTACATATTCACTGCTGACAAACTCAGCGGGGATATTTACATGGTCGACCCGACTGATCTCAACTTCACGAGAGTCATTGGACACAGTCTGTCGCCTGTTGCTGTGGCTTATGACCCGGTTGAACAGGTGTGTGTTGATAAAAAGAACGTCTTCTAAAGTTATTGAGGTCTAAATGATATACTTTGCAAAAAAATGTTGGTTCAGCGTCTATTTTCTATGATTGACATATTTCATGCATTGAAATGCCAATTCCTTACTCGTGTGAAAGTTCGGAATAATATGGTTGAACATTAATCAATATTGGTTTTGCATACCATATTCATCAGTGTAGTAATATTATTGAAACAATGTTGAAAATACATGTACTGTTTATACTTCAGATGATATATTGGAGCGATGTTCAACAAAGACGAATCTACAGAAACCCTGTTGGTGTTGATGTGACATCCATGGGAGAAGTTTGGTTCGATGTGGACGATGGAATTCTAACTGTGGATGGTAGGGCGAAAAATAATATTATTTGATTTTTGTCTGCTTATTTACCTCGATATCCAAAGAATAAAAGTGTATGGTACATGTATGATGGCCATGATAATAATAGCATGGTCTAATATCGTTGATATGTGAAACTGAGTTTGAATTTAATGAAAAATTATAGGGACAATTCATTGAAAGTTATTGACCAAATTCATGACTATATTTACCAATAAATTGTAAATCTGTTAAACATGCAAAATTGAACATTATATGATCGACATGTGCATGTAATTTTTATTTATTTTCCCCAAGGAATGGCAGTGGATTCTGTCAATCGAAAGCTATATTTCGGACACCACACCAAAAAGTTCGTGGACGGAATTCTAGTGACCTACGGCTCGATACAAGTGGTAGATCTTGCAACTGCTCAACGACGCACAATTATCGTGAACCATGAGCCTAGAGGATTATGGGTGGACCCATGGAACGGGTAAGTTGTACTTGAATTAAAAAAATATATCACATAATTTTCACTAATATGGAGATAATTTATGAAAATATGTGCAGGCATTCAAGGAAGTTTTCCTATCATTTTATTAAATACTATATATGAATGCAATAAAAACACAAAAAACTATATCAAAATTAATAATAATAAATATGAGCATATGCATAACCAATAGACACCTCCTGAATTTTTCGGTGTCTGATTCTGACACACAGTAACTCATGACATACAAAATTAAATGGTAGGATGAAAAATAAAACAAAAATTTCACAACGAGGAACCAAACTCACCTGAAAAACTACAGTGCGTCCATTTTATAACCATTTCAGCTACTTGCTATACATTGAACTTGGAGATGACCCGCGAGTTATGCGATCAAACCTCGATGGTAGCGATCCATTCATCATCCGCGCCGGCTTGGACAGCCCCAATAGCGTCACCTACAATGGCCAGTTTGTGTACGTCATCGACTCGCGATTTGACGATGGTGAACAGGGTAGCGGAGCACTGTATAGGACGGACATCGATGGCACGTTCTGGGAACAAGTGCAAATCAGTTTTCTCCAGGTATGTTCTCTGCTTTTTCGGGTTTTTTTTCTGTGCATAAGCTCGTCAGTAGAGTCTAGATTTTTTTGTCACTGGTTTGAAAATGAAATTTTATTTTTTTAATTGTTGGCATTCATCTGAGAAGTCACCATGGTCACCTTTATAAATATTTTTCTGAGGACAATGAAATGTAATCTTATAAAACATGTAAAAACAACTTAACGCTAGAACAAAAAATCAGGAAAGTTAAATTACATTGTATCATAAATATGTGTAGGAAAATATAGCTTTCCAACTACATCACAATTTACTGATATTCTACTTTCAATGCCCTACATGTATGTATACACAGATCCCATTTGGACTTGGTATGAATGGCGAGACTCTGTACATCAGCGACTGGGGCCTCCACGCTGTTATCAGCTACGAAACGGGGACGGGACAGGTCGTGATGCTACTCGAATCCGTTGACCAGCCGTCAGGCGTCGTGTACTCAGCGATAGAACAGGAACCGACAGGTGAGTTTGCTGTGAAACTCCCCAGCGCATTCTGTTGTTGAAAAAAATTCGGGGGAGTGAAAAGATATCATGGTTGTTTATACGTGTACGATGGGAAACTGACTAAGAGTGTAGGGAACTCAGATAGTCTTTTTCGTGATTTTGAGACCTTTTGTACAGTGAAATCTGTGTCAAAGACCACCTGTCAAAGAAGACCACTGTAAAAAGATCCAAGAGGTCTTTTTCAGTGAGAGACCTCTGTGACTGATAACTACATTTATTGACAATATACGTAGATGGTCTCAAAAACAGACCTAACTGAAATCACGTAGTAGTAAAAAGATGGTATAACTTCACAGTGAAACATATCTCTGCCACATGCTTTTCTGAATTTTTAAAGACTTACAGTACGAATCACACAGAAGGTCACTAGTATGCTAGCCTTGTTAAATGATTGGCGCGCCTTGGCTGCGCCAGTGTCCGTTTTTAGCATATTGAAATGCTAGCACATACAATGCGGATGCTCGCCTGACTGCGCCAGAAAAATGCGAGCATTATTTAGGCGCGCATCCACCGTCTGTAAGGCGCGCCCTAGTCCGTTTTGGGCATTTCACAATGCTAGCATTTTACACAATGCGCACCTCGTGTTGATGCGAGCATCGTAAAATGCTAGCCAGTTAAAGATGCGCAGCATTTCATATAATGTGCACCTCGTGTGGATGCGAGCATCGTAAAATGCTAGCCCGTTAACAGTGCGCATATGCTACGGGAGTAACTGTTAATCTGGTACATGTACATGTTTACTGTGAATCTCTGGTGAACATGCATTGGTCTGCGATAAAATCCATTAAAAATTCGTACGGAAAAAAGTGAGTGTGAAGCGCAGAGAGGTGAATATATATCTGGAATGACAATTCTGTTTTGGTATTCATTATTATGTTATACAAATAATTTTCACTGTTTCTATAGGCTATAGCTACATGTAATCTACGTGTTTGCTTCATTTTTCTTCAGGTTCGAGCTTGGTTGACGGGTTGCAAGAAAAACGACTGAGTCTTTCTGGTTGTTTTTCGTGTCCTCTAACAAGAAGATTTATTTGCTGTCCTCATCAGGATGATTGTTTGTTTATCGGGCATATATCGAGCGTGACAAAAGTTCATTGCTTGTCACTTTCTGACAAGTAATCAAATGTATTAATTTAACACTGACAGTTTTTGACTTGCTGCCAAATTTCTAAGGGTTAATAATCAAAGTTGCAAATTTGAAAACAGTATGTCGATTGGACGCACCACAATACATGTACTAATGAAGACTTAGAAGAAGAAATCAGAATTACAATCGACGCATGTATGCACATAGCTGTCGCAGTTTAGGAACGCATCCAATTGTTCTCGTTTCAAGTCACCAAACAATTAAACACATGACAGTTACTTCAAAGATCACAAATAGTAACAACAATATTTTCTTGAATCGTAACAGTCACAGATAGTTTACATACAAGACAAAGTATCTGGAAAAGTGGAATAAACAGGGCCGCTATTTGTCGGACAGGGAGTGCTAGAGTTGCGTGTAGACCCCTTAGCTTAGGAATTAATTTTATCGACTTTTCATATGATTGTGATGATGTCTAAAGTAAACATTGAAGGCGTGGACCCCTTCCCTGATAGATGATCTTTGTGGATAACATTGGTAAGGTACGTGTATGGCAAGTATTGAAAGTGCAAATATAAAATGGTTTGCAAAATTAGGGCAATTTGAACGTTGAATTGTTATAATTCTTCGAGGAAACAATCGATACGGTAATCGCATACGTGATACTGCGCATGCGCAAGAAATCCTGACATAGTGTAAAACATGGACTGGCACCAGGTACTATATAACGCTTGAACTGTAGCTTATTTAATTATCAGATATATATCTGACCACAAGCAAGAATATTTTGTATTAAAACTTTTAAAAAGATATTTGTGGTATATATCCAACAACACAGGAAATTCGTTGGACTTCTGTCATGTCTATAGGCCTAACATAGACTATGCGAGTGACACAAGGAATGAAGTGAATAATGTTACAACTAGTATATAAATAGGGTTATTCCACAAAATGTGTTTTTGGGGCACACAAACCCATATTGTAGAATAATCCTATAATATACACTAGTATTTTGTATTATTATTTAAATTATATATCTTGGGAATATACTTACCTCAACATTCACGGACGTTCACACTTACTAGTTACTTTAACCATTCGAGATGAGGTCACTGTACTGTGCTTTTACAATAAACTTCAACACAAGTGTGTTAATTGCTCAATGGTAGAGCTCTCGCCTCACAAAGGAGTGGTCCCGGGTTCGATCCCAGGTCTCACTCCTTGGCGAATTTAGCACCTGATATGTTGTCCTTCAGCCCAAACAGGACATTAAACTTGCTGGGTGAGGATTATGGTTGCTGCACCGGGATTCTCAGCGTCGGTGATGGGGAAGCTGATAGATGTACCCGGATCTGCTTGAGGACGCTATAGAAATTGTGACAATGACACACACAACACAAAAACAGGACCCTACTGGAAATAAGTGCGAGCACTTTCGTGGGTTATCTTGAGGGCTCACCCCATGAATAAATACAATCCAACAATGCACAATTACAATCACTTGGTCAACTAATTCACGCTAAAGCGAACAGCATACAACCATGCATACGATGTACAAACGTGTATACGATGTATACTTTATAAATATAACTCTAAATAATTTACAAGCATGGAACAGAATTATCAGGAATTGATATGATGTACAACTCAATTGTGAACAGATGCCTTTGAACCACACCACTACAATTCTTGGAAAATTTATCGTACACGTATGCCCTCCTTGTAATGAATGAAGAGTTTTCAGCTTCATACCAAATGAAATCGGTTTCATCACCTGCAAAGAAAAAACATCATTAGTCAATCAATAGCACGACTAAATATACCTTGTATAAAGATACAAATTACTTCTCCATTATCATGATTATATGTTTATTGGCGACTCAAAGAATTATCTCACCAGTCCACAAACCAAAACCTGGTTTCACAGTATGTCAGAATAAATTAAGACAAACTGCGCATATCGTTTGGCTGTACAATGAGAAGTGAGAAAGGCGTGCCCGGGCAACTCGATGATCGTCCGTACGTATGTCAGGCGTGCATTCACAAGGCGAGCATTCGCCGATCGTCAGGCGAGCATCGTCTTGGTGGGCATTCGCCCATCCGTCAGGCCCGCATTCGCAAGGCGAGCATTCGCCGTTCGTCAGGCGAGCATTGTCTTGGCGAGCATTCACCGATCGTCAGGCGCGCATTCATATATGCGCAAAATGGACCGTGGCGCAGTGAGGCTAGCCTGGCTTAGCATTTGTTTTCTGTGGTGCAAATGAGCATTCGTGATGCGCGCATCGGTAGGTTGTAATGCTAGCACTGACTTCGCCTGACATTGAGACAGGCTAGCCTGGGTAGTGACCCTCTGTGTGACTCGTACTGTACAGGTCAGATTATTCCTGGTATTATTTGGTAAAACCAATGTGCATTTCATCATACATGTATGTCCTTAAATATTTTTTATTTATTTTTTTTTTGTCAGATCACACTTGTAGTGACACCTCGTGCATGGGTGTCTGTCTTGTTGGGAGGCCGTTGTCAACGGCAACATGTCTTTGCCCCACCTACGGAGCAAATGTCCTGCAGAGTGATGGGTTTACTTGTGCAGGTAATCCCTTTGTAACTGCATGGTCTATGTAAATATTTTGGAACCTATTTGTCAAATCATAGGATCCTATATAAATAATATTGAAAATATTCACCAGTGTATTTCATGTTTTACATTGCATTGGCTCTTTGATATACTAGTAAAATTGAATGTTGCAAGGACAGAACGTCTGGTCAAATAAGAATATATTTAAAATCTGTTACCAAATGTTCTATTATATACAGTAAAACTCAAGGAATAAAACATGTGTTAATTTAAAACAGTCCCTGAGAGCTTCCTACTGATGGCTGATGGCAATCGGATCAGAATGCAGAGTGCAGTGGGGGAGGACAGGTCACTATACACAGTGGTCCAGGGCGATGGTCTGGCTATGTACAGTGCTCCCATCATGGGCAGTAACGGACAGATGTATTTCGTAGATCTGTATAGGTGAGTCACCCAAGATTTGATTTTTTTTTGCGAATGCTCATGGTGAATTTTTTCGGACAAGTACTGGTAATTGTATCCCCCGAACAAAGTTCGGCGGATACTATGGATTTGGCTTCGTCGTCCGCGTCCGCGTCCGTGTCCGCGTCCGCAGAGATTTTCTTGTGAACGCTACAGGCCGCAATTCTCACCCGATCACCATTATTTTTTGCAGGCACATATATAATGGTAAGATCCCGACACCAATCGATTTTGGTTGCCGTGGCAACTGAATTGGTCGTTTGGGGACACATTTTGCATTGAAAACAGCCTGTTTGAGACACATGGCTTGTGAACGCGCTACAGGCCGCAATTCTCACCCGATCACCATTATTTTTCACAGGCACATATATTATGGTAAGATCCCGACACCAATCGATTTTGGTTGCCGTGGCAACTGAATTGGTCGTTTGGGGACACATTTTGCATTGAAAACAGCCTGTTTGAGACACATGGCTTGTGAACGCTCTACTGATGGCAATTTTTGACGAATCTCGATAATATTTGGAAGTTTTGTTGGGAAGGGCTGTCACACGGAACCAATCGTTTTTTAGAATGATCATATAATTATTAATATGTTAACAGCCTAACTTATTACAGAATTTTGAAATATCCATTTTGACATATGAGATCATTCCAATAGCCTGTACAATGGAAAGTAATGACACTGGTTTCTTGTTCAGAATGGAGAACTGATGTTTTCAGTGAAAACAGGACAATATTACTGAATAAGTTAACATTAGTTTTACTAGTTAAGTCTATTATTGTCCACAATAAAAATAGTTAACACGAGAAATGTTTATTATTAAGCTCAGCAAGGTAAAGGTTTTGTCTAGTACTGATTTCATGGGTGTAACTGAATAAGTTAATATTAATTTTAATAGTTAAGTCTATTATTGACCACAATGAAAATAGTTAAGTCTATTATTGACCACAATAAAAATAGTTAAGAGGAGAAATATTTATTATTAACCTCAACAAGGTAAATGTTTTGTCCAGTACAAATTTCATTGGTGTAACCGAATAAGTTAACATTATTTTCACTAGTT
The DNA here is from genome assembly GCA_949152475.1 of Terebella lapidaria. NCBI lineage: Eukaryota > Metazoa > Annelida > Polychaeta > Terebellida > Terebellidae > Terebella > Terebella lapidaria. The sequence goes on along the minus strand of OX424564.1, from coordinate 31,295,439 downwards.
AAGTCTATTATTGACCACAATGAAAATAGTTAAATCTATTATTGACCACAATAAAAATAGTTAAGAGGAGAAATATTTATTATTAAGCTCAACAAGGTGAAAGTATGTCCAGTACAGATTTCATGGGTGTACTGAATAAGTTAACATTATTTTTACTAGTTAAGTCTATTATTGACCACAATAAAAATAGTTAAGACAAGAAATATTTATTATTGGGCTCAACAAGATAAAGATTCTGTCCAGTAGACATTTTATGTCTGTAACCAAATAAGTTAACATTTTTTTTGCTAGTTAAGTCTATTATTGACCTCAATAAAAATAGTTAAGATGAGAAACAATTATTATTGAGCTCAACAAGGTTAAGGTTTTGTCTGGTAGAAATTTCTGGGTGTAACCGAATAAGTTAACATTATTTTTACATGTTAAGTCTATTATTGACCACAATGAAAATAGTTACTGTAAGACAAGAAATATTTATTATTGGGCTCAACAAGGTAAGCGCAACAAGGTTGAGGTCTTGTCCGGTAGAAATTTCTGGGTGTAACCAAATAAGTTAACATCATTTATACATGTTAAGTCTATTATTGACCACAATGAAAATAGTTAAGACAAGAAATATTTATTATTGGGCTCAACAAGGTGAAGTCTTTGTCCAGTCGAGATTTTATGGCTGTGACCAAATAAGTTAACATTATTTCTTGCTAGTTAAGTCTATTATTGATCACAATAGCTTTTCATGAAAACATTGATCAACTTTTACTTTGAATTTCAACTTGAGACCATGTTTGGCACAAATTATGAGTTGAAATATAACTTATGGTAAAAAATTCGATCTGGCTCCAATTTCTTCATCTTGAAATGCAGTTTTGGTCAACTTTTACTTTGAATTTCAACTTGAAAGCATGTTTGGCACATATTATAGGTCGAAATATAAGTTATGGTAATAAGTTCGATCTGGCTCCAATTTCGTCATCTTGAAATGCAGTTTTGGTCAATTTTTAGTTTGAATTTCAACTTGAAACCAAGTTTTGCGCATATTATGAGTTAAAATATAACTTATGATGAAAAGTTTGATCTGGCTCGAATTTTTTCATCTTGAAATGCAGTTTTGGTAAACTTTTAGCTTGAATTTCAACACGAAACCAAGTTTGGCACATATTATGAGTTAAAATATAACTTATGACGAAAAGTTCTATCTGGCTCCAATTTCGTCATCTTGAGATGCAGTTTTGGTGAACTTTTACATTGAATTTCAACTTAATACCAAGTTTGGCACATATTATGAGTTGAAATATAACTCATGGCGAAAAGTTTGATCTGGCTCCAATTTCGTCATCTTGAAATGCAGTTTTGGTCAACTTTAAGTTTGAATTTCAACTTGAAACCAAGTTGGGCAGGTATTATGAGTTAAAATATAACTCATGACGAAAAGTTCGATCTGGCTCCAATTTTGTCATCTTGAAATGCAGTTTTGGTTAACTTTTACTTTGAATTTCAACATGAAACCATGTTTGGCACATACATGTATTATGAGTCGAAACATAACTTATGGTGAGAAGTTCGATCTGGCTCCAATTTCGTCATCTTGAAATGCAGTTTTGATCAACTTTTACTTTGAATTTCAACTTGGAACCAAGTAAATAAAATATTCTGTGTTGAAATATAAATAGGTGAAAAGATTGATCTATCTGTAATTTCGTTATTTTATCAAACATGTCGAAATGGAAATTCATATAAAGAGATTTCAGTGGTGATTTTGAATTCGACCTTCAATAACCTCAGAAGATCAGTGCAGCAATTTTGGTGGGGAAAAGAAAACAGTTGTGACTTGAGATTTAACATTTCTCTGATAATCTTTTTTAGCCCTTGCTCTAGTTTTTCACACTTGACAGTGATATATTTGGGGCAACAGAGATGATAGGGCTACGGGGGATACACCCAAGCGGTCGTAGGCGACCGGAAGCGTCTAGTTAAACAACTGGTAATAGTATTGTTTTGCATACATAGAAATGATTATAGAATTCATAATTTTTGTATTATTTGTCACTGCACGTAGAATACGGTATTACTGATATTTACTGTTGAATGATCATGGTCTATGTTTCTTTCTGTAGGTCATCGCTGTACGCAATGGACATATACAGCAATGAGCCAGAGAAGTCAATGATCTACGAATTTGGTGGATCTGTTGAGAGTATCGCGTATTACCCTTCAACGGAGACTTTCTACTGGATAGACAGTGAAACTTTGACAATAATGGCGATGAATCTGACGACGCTGGAGGCAGTTGTGTTCAAGGAGGGACTCGTCAATCCAAGCAATCTTGTTCTAGATCCTGTGAATGGGTAAGCAAACAGATTACATGCATATCTTCATCACATATAAGGGTAGCTGGAGCAGAATTTCTGTGAAATTGGAAAAAATTCGATGGAAAATTATTTGAACGAAAATGTACAACTAAAAAGAAATGGAAAGGTAGCAAACTGGATGTGTAGTCAATAATGTACACGTAGCTGCCATCCATTTCTTTCTATTAACTGATTCAGTTTTCAAATTGGCGCCATGATAATATGCACAACCAAAAAAAGACAAAATAACAAGAAAAATGTGCATTCAGTATTGTCACTACAAAACCATTGTTTCTATCATCAAAACATTGAATTCACTACTGATACGTGCCATATGCATGATACGTAGATATCACATTTTATGCTCTGATATGCATCTTCTTGAGAAGCACTACATATATAACTATATTTAAATTATTGAAATTCAGCTACCTGCTATGGACGGATGCCAGGAGACTAGTCCGAGCGCGTCTTGACGGAACGGAAGAATCAAGCCTCAAGGAAGATCTGATGTTCCCCATCGCTATTCACGTGAATACAGATCGTCTCAAAGTTTACGTTTTGGATAGGGATTCAGCTCAATCTGCGACAGGCATCCGTCTCGTGACCTGCACATATTTATGTTTTGGTCCGTGTGAGCAAGGTTCGTTTAGAATTTAATGAAATCAGGTATTGTTTGCCTCAGATCCATAGTCGGTTTCAGTTTGTCTTTTACAGATTCAATGGTTTTATTTCCAATAATACAAATGTAGCAAGATTATTCATATGGCACATAATATTCATATAATTCATCTCAGTTTTTCTCCAAAAAATTGTAGCAATATTTATTTAGTTATTTTGGGCTCTCAATTTTTAATATGAATACAATCAAAAGAATTGTGTGGATGTAAAACTGTCACCTTGTTCCTTTATCCTATCCGTTTACAGAACCCTGCTCTGTACGCTATTTGGAGTTTGATCATGGTTCGGTGTTTGAAACCCACGGGATTTCCGTCTATGATAATGTACTCTACACGATGCATTGGTTCCCTGGATCCATTCGATACCTGGATCTGGATTCAGGATCATCCGGAACTTTGATCTCCGATCTTGTGCAGCCTACATCACTGATGCTTCACGGGGTGCAACCTGGTACCTAAAATATTTCGTGAAAAGAATTGTGGAATGTCACTTAATCTCATAAATTCTTATTCATGCTCCATTCGTTCCATGAAAGATTGGAGTGATTTTTGTTTTTCTCGTAACTTTCACGTACAATATAATAAGTCATACATGTGAGATAGCAAATCATTCGAATGTCAGATGTTACATCACACATTGGAGATAATAAATCATACGAGGGAAATTTTATACTAACACTTATTGAGAATTCATGGTTCATTTTTCCTGGCACAAAAAAAAATGAAGTTTGGAGAAGTGCTATGTTTACCTATTGATGGAAAAACTATTGCAAATTAACATGCTTTTTTGTTTAGATGTTCAGTTCTTTAGATGTTAATACGATTCCTGACCCACCTGAATAATCTGGAACATAATCCACCTCTTATATGCATGATTTCATAACAACAAGTAACGTATTCCCATCAATATTTTTTTGTCACTGCAGATCCTTGTGTAGATTCCTCGTGCATGGACAGATGCCGCCCTCTGATTGGTCAGTTCCTCTGTCAATGCGACCCTGGACGAACTCTGCTTCCCGATGGCATCTCATGCATTAGAGAAGGTATGTTCACTCAATTATTTCCATCAGACTTGGTCTTTTCTATTTATTGATTTTCTATTTATTACATGAGTTATTCCGGAAGGGTTGTGGTATTTTGGTGCAGTCGTAAATTACTTCTGTAAGAAAAGTTTATTCGAGAAGGGTGCAATACCAGTTTTCTTATGTTGAGTGAGCAGTCTATTGGTGGTTTGCATGTAGTCAAAATTCAATTCAATTTGTTGAAAACACAACTGTTTTGAATTTGCATGACTACAGTACATTTTTGGGGTTCCATTATTTAGGATATATTATCAGCGTTTTTGAAAGTATGTTTCCTGCATGTACATGATACATTATCAGCTTGTACTTTATGGTGAATTCAGTCCTTCAGTTGTCCTACAATTTTATTATTTTGGTGAATGTGATTTCTCCCCCACCCTTCCCCTCCACCCCCTTTGTATCATCCACCTGTTGTATCTGGCAACTTACCAATGGGGGATAAACAGTACCCTTGACAACAACGGGCATGCCCACAACTCAACCAAGAGAACCTACAATTCAACCAAGAGAACCAACAACTCAACCAAAAGAACCAACAACTCAACCAAGAGTTTCAACAACTCAACCAAGAGAACCAACTACTCAACCAAGAGAATCAACAACTCACCCAAGAGAACCAACCACTCAACCAAGAGTTACAACAACTCAACCAAGAGAGCCAACAACTCAACCAAGAGTTACAACAACTCAACCAAGAGTTACAACAACTCAACCAAGAGAACCAACAACTCAACCAAGAGAACCAACTACTCAACCAAGAGTTACAACAACTCAACCAAGAGTTACAACAACTCAACCAAGAGAACCAACAACTCAACCAAGAGAGCCAACAACTCAACCAAGAGAACCAACTACTCAACCAAGAGAACCAACAACTCTACCAAGAGAACCAACAACTACAACAACTCAGCCAACAACACAGCCAATAGTTAATCCAACAACAACAACAACAACAACAACAACTACAACAACTCAGCCAACAACTACGACAACAGAACCAACAACTACGACAACTCAGCCAACAACTACGACAACAGAACCAACAACTACGACAACAGAACCAACAACTACAACAACTCAGCCAACAACTATGACAACTCAGCCAACAACTAAAATAACTCAGCCAACAACTACGACAACTCAGCCAACAACTACGACAACTCAGCCAACAACTCAGCCAATAGTTCATCCAACAACAACAACAACAGAACCAACAACTACAACAACAGAACCAACAACTACGACAACTCAGCCAACAACTACAACAACTCAGCCAACAACAACAACAACAGAACCAACAACTACGACAACTCAGCCAACAACTACAACAACTCAGCCAACAACTACGACAACAGAACCAACAACTACGACAACTCAGCCAACAACTACAACAACAGAACCAACAACTACGACAACTCAGCCAACAACTACAACAACTCAGCCAACAACTACGACAACAGAACCAACAACTACGACAACTCAGCCAACAACTACAACAACCAAGCTGGAAACTACGACAGATTCAGGTAAACAAAACATATTTTTTTCATGCAGTTTTTGCTCACTGTTATCTGCCTCATCATATACATGTAAAGTTAGACTGATTATATGCCTCAGTATGTCGTCATTAGTTGTAGACACCTTTAGTAGAAATTTGATGTGTTCTTTGTGTACTTTTTCATGGCATGCTATTATCAGTTTCAGTCGTATTCAACTGTTTTAGTTGTTTAAGTTTATTAATAAAATTCATCCAAGTTCGTCATTGACAATCAATAACATTGAAATTTATTTTCTATCTTCAATCATGAGCAGGCCTGCCTGAAGTTGCCATGGTAACTGGTGTTGAGGCTGTGGGTGAGGACGGGATGTCCGTACGAGTTGTCTGGGATCGTTCGGGTTTATCGAGTGACGTCATTGCCTACATCATCGAACACCGGGTCAAACCCACAGGTTAGGGTCTAGGAGGATGCGAATATGTTTTTTTTCAGGTTTTATTTTGTGACTATGATACATTGTTTGCTGTGAGCTCTGAACATGCATGACATTTATATAAGTATAACAATTTCCATTTTAATCTTGCATGTATGTAAATGTATAAGACTAGTAGTTGTGACTTTGGAAGGGATATATTCCTATTATGACAAAAACCAAAACAAAACACAAATTATGTCATAAATATCAAAGTTTGATACTGTTTTATTGAAATAAGTGTTTGCAATACTGAAGTAGCAAAATAGTTCACTGAAAAATAATCATAAAAGACATGGTTATTAAGGCATTTCGGCAGGCATTTTTCTTTTTTTTCTTTTTTTTCTTCTTCCGCCACTTTTGGTTTCCGGACGATAACTTTAGATTGCCTTGACGGATCCTCGTCAAATTTTCACCACAAGTCAGAAATGATATGTGGTAGAAACCTATTCTTTTTGAGCCGGATTCGTGGTCCGTGAGGTCCGTGAGGATGATATCAAGGCTAATTTTGAGACTTGGTTTCCGGACGATAACTGGAAAAATATTTACGCAATAGTTGCAGAACTCTGCATGGAGGTTCATATGCCACCAGGGAAGAACCCTATTGATTTTGGGATCGATCCGTCAAACGACCTTTGATCTAGAGGTCGAAATAATTTTTTGCTGATTCATCCTTGAGGCTTCCTGAATATCTCAGAAACCGTGCATCGTAGAGCGAAACGGACGTTATTTTCGGACTCGTCGCCCTAGAGAAACATCTCTAGGGTGTATTATTTTTTTTGATCCGGCTCCGAGGTCCGTGAGGTCCTTGAGGATGAAATCGAGGCTGATCTTGAAACTTGGTTTCCGGACGATAACTCGAAAAATATTCAGGCAATAGTTGCAGAATTTTGCACGGAGGTTTATATAAACAGGGAAGAACCCTATTGATTTTGGGATCGATACGTCAAACGACCTTTGACCTAGAGGTCAAAATATTTTTTTGCTGAGTCATCCATGAGGCATCCTGCATATCTCGGAAACGGTGCGTCGTAGAGCGAAACGGACGTTATTTTCGGACTCTTCGCCCTAGACAAACATGTCTAAGGGGTATTATGGATGAACTGAGACCTTGACCCCAAATTTTTTTGCCGAGTCGGCATTTTTCGTTTTCGTCGATATCTCGGGAACGGTGTGTCGTAGATCGAAACGGACGTTATTTTCGGACTCGTCGCCCTAGACAAACATGTCTAAGGGGTATTATTGATTAACTTTGACCTTGACCCGAAATTTTTTTGCCGAGTCAGCATTTTTCGTTTTCGTCGATATCTCGGAAACGGTGCTTTGTAGAGCGAAAAGGACGTTATTTTCGGACTCGTCGCCCTAGACAAACATGTCTTAAGGGCATTATTGATGAACTTTGACCTTGACCCGAAATTTTTTTGCCGAGTCAGCATTTTTCGTTTTCGTCGATATCTCGGAAACGGTGCTTCGTAGAGCGAAAAGGACGTTATTTTCGGACTTGTCGCCCTAGACAAACATGTCTAATTGGTATTATGGTAGAACTTTGACCTTGACCCAAAATTTTTTTGCCGAGTCGGCATTTCTCGTTTTCGTCGATATCTCGGGAACGGTGTGTCGTAGAGCGAAACGTACGTTATTTTCGGACTTGTCGCCCCAGACAAACGTGTCTTATATGTAATATGGATGGACTTTGACCTTGACTCAAAATTGTTTTTGCCGAGTCGGCATTTTTCGTTTTCGTCAATATCTCGGAAACGGTGCGTCGTAGAGCGAAACGGACGTTATTTTCGGACTCGTCGCTCTAGACAATATTTATCTTATATGTATTATGGATGAACTTTGACCTTGACTAAAAATTCTTTTGCCGAGTCGGCATTTTTCGTTTTTGTCGATATCTCGGAAACGGTGAGTCGTAGAGCGAAACGGACTTTTTTTTCGGACTAGTCGCCCTAGACAAACATGTCTAAGGGGTATTATTTTAACGGTAAATTTTTTTGCGGAGTCGACATTTTTCATTTTCGTCGATATCTAGTGTAATTATATTATAAATTAATCATCACACCGAAATGCCTCCAAGGCATCTTTAGGCCTTGACGTCTAGTTATACATGAAGATTTAAATAGAGATACATGTAACTAAATGCCTACTTCACTATAACAGGCCCCTCAGTTGGTCCTGGAGACGGTTGGTTCATGTCTGGAAACATCGACATCGGCACATCGTATGCTCTGTCGAATCTACGACCTTACACAGAGTACGAGATTAGAGTGGTTCTCGTGAATGACGTGGGTCGCGGCGCACCGAGTGATATCATAATGTATCGGACACCCGAATCAGGTGAGGACATCTGTTGTATCTAAATTTCCTGGGTGTTTTATTGATAAATGTTTACATAATTGATTATTCTGATTTTTAATGGTAGAATTAAAAAAATTAAAAAGTTGTGACTAATGTGACTGATAACTTTTTGAAAATGACTTCAGAATTCGGCAATAAAAAGACTAGCGTATTATACAGTATATATGTGTTTTCAATTTTTTTTGTATCTAAAATATAATTTTAATATGTCTTTGTCCATTAGCCCCTAGTGGAGCACCAGGAAATCTGAGGGGAACTACTTTGTCCAACTCATCTCTCGCCCTCTCCTGGTCTGAAGTCGAACCACTCCACCAAAACGGCCCGATTAGGGGCTACTTGATTCACTACCAGTCTACTTCCAATGCCGATGGCTCCCATTCATCCCATTATATGACCATCAACAATCCAATGAACTTTTCGGTAGAAATAACCGGCCTAAGTTATTGGACGTCCTATGCAATATCGATTGCCGCTTATAACGATGCCGGTCAAGGGCCGTTCAGTCGAGGAATTCAACTGAGGACAATGCAAGCAAAACCGACAGCTTTCCCAGGTGAAGTTCAAGTCACGTTTTACAACAGGACCGTGATAATCCTAGAGTGGATGCCCCCGCCACCAGGATCGATAAACGGTGGACTCCTCGGGTATAAGTTACAACTTCAACCGGTCGGCGAAGAACAGGTCGGGATAGTGATCATATATCCGGACTTGGATAACCCCCTCGGGAGACAACGGACAGTGCAGTTTGTCACCCCCGGGCAGTTCTACGTTGTCATGGTAACGGCTTTTACTGCTATGGGTGATGGACCGAGCAGTCCCCCATTGGATTTTTTTGCGCCGGAACAAGTCCCAACAACGCCAAGTCCCGCTGTAGACACTACATCTGCAGACACTACATCACGAAGATCAACCAATACAGTTTCTACAACAACATTATTGACAACAACGCCTAAGATATGGCCAACGGAGACATATACTCTTCGAACCTTTGACTTCTTTACAACATTTCCTAGCGATAGGACAACTACGCCGGTCACTACCGGTACCTCTTCCTCAGCTGCATCAGTCTCGTCGACAACTGTTACCACGACAACTACACCCCTTTCACCATCAGGTGAGTTTAGAAAATTTTGATACATGCACTTTGATAAACGAATTTTGATACATGAATTTTGTTAAATTCAAAGTACGGTGTTACTAGTGTCTCAAATTTCATATGTAGTAAATTGTATGCTTCAAAGGAACATTACTTTGTCAGAATACTACATGTAGATTTGCTGATAATAAGTTTGCGCAATAGAAGATACATTATATTGGTCTAATAATGAACTTTGTAATCATAACATTTTTTTCAGCTCAGAAACAACAGATTTTTAGTACGGTGTAAAGTGGTTGTATGAACATGATGAAAACCTGAAACTCAGAAAGCATGTACATATTATAATTAAGAAGAAGGTGGTTTCTTCTTTTTTTATGTTTTGTTCAATTCGTGATATTTAGATTAAAATTTTGGGACTTTTTATTTCTGATTTTCTGATACATTGTACATGATTTAAGTAAATTGCCATCACTTCAAATTGAGGGATTTACTTTTTGATGCTTTATTTAACTCGATCAACTAGCAGTATACATAAAATATAAAACAATCAAAGTTGAACTTTAGCAGTAATTTTAGACCATTTGTTGACATTAATATAATATTCTGATGAATAAACTATCATGATTAATTGCAAAGAAATCAATATATTAAAATGAATAAAAGGCCAAAATAATATTCCAACAACTTGATTACTGATTACAGCCTCTAAAACTCATGGATGAGAAATAAAATTAAATAAAACTATAAATTATACCAAACAAATTTTCCAATAAACTCATCTCTGAAGATACCAACTCCACAGGAATCCCGCCTCGATTCTTGCTCTGTCCTGGAGCAAAAACGATCGTCACAAAATCGCTGACGGGTACGCGTGTCTGGTGGCGCGACCCAGTCGTACAAGACTTCTATGGCGGGCCCGTGACATCCCTCACGAGCAACTACGATCCCGGGACGAACTTCATGGTCGGAACCACTGCAGTTGTTTACATCGCCGTCGACGACAGAGGAAACAACGCAACTTGCCGATTTGCCGTCACAGTGATCCAGCAAGGTATATATACCCATATTTTTGTTTTGGGTTTGAATGTGACGATATTCTGAACATTTGTGCATGATTTTCATTTTATACAGAAAGTGAGATGAGGTTTAGTGATGTATTATTAATGAAATTCATATGATAATTTCATAATTTATTATTATCAAATGATAATTTGATAACCATGACAATAGTACAAATAAACTTCTTGTACATGTAACTGATGTACATGTATGTATTATTGTATTTTGAGAATTTGAATATGTTTAATCATATGCCACACATTTAAACAACTGAAATGATAATACACAACGTATAATCATAGAATAATATATACATTTATATATACTACGCGTATAATATATATTTATTGTCACAGTTTGTCGGAAATCCAAGCTAGTTAGAGTTATACCATACAAACACCATTGTAGATTTCAGAGTCCGTTATATACTAAAATGAACATGAACAAACACGATTTTACATTGTAATTTGAACGAAAAACACATACTAGTAATACTCATACACAACCAATATAATGCAACACTAAACATGAACTGTACATGACATATCTTGAAAAATTGCGATAATCAACAAATTATACAAGTACCTGAATATATGTTACAATACTGAGAGTAATAAATGTACTGACTATTTCTAAACATGGTATAACTCGAAGGTGAGGGGACAAAAGGCTCCATTAATTTTTGTTATATAAATTTCCATCTATTTATTTCATTGAATTCTTTCCACCCAGGCTACACATGTACCGATGTACCGGTGATCGACAATGGTCGCATCGCATGCTCTCTCTCGAACTTTGTGTACACCTGTGAGGCAGACTGTAACCCTGGTTACGAGCTGACCGCCCCGTACAACGGCAGCTACTCATGCAGGCTTGGGGGCTGGTCCCCTGTCTACCCGAGTGGCATGTCCAACCTCGCCTGTGTCCGTGAGTATAGTAATGAAGTTATTTTCAGGACTGATCATTGGTTATTGTAAACATGGTTATGGTAAATGTCATTGAGTTCAAGTTGAGTGTTTTAAAAATGTATTCAAGATTCAAGAAATGTATGACCATTAATGCTTTTGAATTATACCAATATTTGGAAATATATAATATCTGCCTTTAAAATAATACGGATGTGGATTTAGGATGTGGATTCAAGTCATAGGGTTTTTTTTATAACAGGCAGTTGAACATGTTCAACAGGTTTCACTGTCTGAGAAATAAAAAAATTTAGTTGTAATGGGAAAATATAAACAAATTAACAACAAATTTATAATATTTCGTTGGATTCTCGCAGGAACCCAAAACAAGATGGAAAAGACTTCACTTCTCTTTGTCTTCGACGGTCTCTGTCCCGACGACCTCACGGAATTCAAGAAAACTTTTACGAAAGAGATCGAAGTTCGCCTCCGTCGCGGGGGAATGTGTGACCTCGAACTGCAAAACGTCGTCGACAGCTTCACGTGTAACAGGTTGAACTTCGACGTGGTCTGCAATGAAAATGGTTCACCATCTAGGGGAAGGCGTGCGACAAACGCAGTGACTCTTGAGATGGGGATTTGGCTGTCAAGGTATTTTTGATTGCCTGCTATGATTTTTCTGTTGAAATCATCAAAATATGTTCCAAAATATTACTTTGTTTTCCAATGGGTGTGGAATATGATCTATCATGTTTTCAGGTCATGATATCACGGGAATTTAGGGTAAATTTTACTCAAATATACGTGTATATGAACATTCTATCCTGGAACTTGAAGTAAGTATACATTTATTGCTCCCATTGCAGAGGATCAAGTAATTACCCTCAAATTGAGCCAAGACGTGTTGATTTGGAGGAGTTCTTCCGCCGTTTGAACCCTGACCTCAACCTCGGCAATGACGTGTATGACCTCGATCGGACCTCCCAGGTCTCCCAAGGCCCCGCCTGCCCCAGCGGCTGGGTTGACAGTGGAAACACATGCCGTATGTCACAATAATATTTTCATCATTAAACTGGAACTGCAACTGTTTGAACATGGTAAATTATTGTGCTTTTTTGCCATCTATCGAGCTTTTTTTAAAATGAATTTCAAAGTAATTTATGACGATCTTTGAAAGTTGAAGAAAACTTGAGGTTGTATCGACAGTAATTGTTTATTCATGTAAAACTGTAACAACACCATGTGCCGATACCTGATGTTCTTGAACATGAACTCATCTAACATTATGTGATGTAAATCTGAAAAAAAGCATGATAAAGATTGTCACACAATAAACTCTATTGCCATCCAATAAGTTGTGACAGATTGAAAACTGCTACAATGTCCACATTTTGTGTTCCACAGGGGAATGTCCAGCTGGTACCTCATACAACATAGGTTCAGGAGAGTGCCAGCTGTGCCCAACCGGGACGTACCAGGAGCAAGCTGCCCAGCTGTTCTGTAAGGCCTGTCCAGCTGGGTTGACATCTACTGCTGGAACCGTCACTGATCGACTCTGTGAGTATTGTGTGCTTGCAACTTTCCACAAAATATGAAAATCATAATTTCGCTGGTGCTAAAAGTTGTTTCTTGTTTTATTCAACCATTTTAAAAATAACTTGAAATATACATCTTGAACATTTTACTATGCTATGATTTGATTTGCATTCAGTTACTGTCAAAATTCAGTATTAGAACCAAGAAACCATTTAAATATCATTCACTGTAACTTGTCAATTAGAAACGTTTCCTTTCTAATGAATCTGCAAAGTCATACACATTTATTGATAATGTATGCACAACAATTTTTTTTATCTAAAATTCAGGTGTAATCGGAGCCGTCACACCACAGGGGACAATCCCTGCACCGGGAAGTGTGCAATCATCGAGCAATACGACCAACATTATTATAATCATCTGCGTGGTTGGCGGTGTTTTGTTATTGGTAGCAATCATCGTGGCAGCCATTGCTATTCGCAACACGTGTCGCAAAAGGACACAGAAATTGCGTCTAAATAACAGGTGAGAGTTTTGTTTCGGGATTGTTGACTCGTACAATTACTGCATGGTATTTTGAGGGTTTGATCTTTAGTTTAGAGTTGATCTATAGGGAATATACACACTTTACTTTAAACTGAAGGGATTTGCTTTTCATTTATTTGACTTGTCTTTATGCACAGCGTCTTCATGTACCTTTGATCAATTGAATCTCACGCACAGAAAATACTCCTTTTGCTGAAAAATAACATGTAAACTGCAAAGCTATCAGTAGAAAACAATCCTTTACAAAAACATGTAGAATTTTCTATTCACAATAAAATAAAATAAACAAACATCTCATGCTTTTTAATCTGTAAATGTTCATTCAAATCTGAATACCGGGTAGTCTTTCAATAGATAAAATAGTTTCTTTTTAACACTCATTGTAAAAAAACCCCTATTTTCTTCTCTCATTCCCTCGATGTAGGGAGAACATGTCTCCAATGATGGCCAGATTCATATCACCAGATGGCGCTCAAAGTTACGGACTTGTCGATACCTATGGATTCCCTGAAAGGTTTCTTAAAGCCGCATGTTCTTTTTATAGCCACTGTATGGCTTTGATGGTTGTTGTGTAGTGGATTCTTACCCATGTATTGTATTGTGCTTTGTCTAATCTGAATTTTCAGTGATTTTTCAAAGTAATATATTTTTTTTTCACCCTGTTCACTTCATTCCAGCCAGTAGGAACATTGGAATATTATCTGCGATGATTGTATTGCATCGACATAATATATTATATGAATATTCACTCAATACATGTATTTCAAAATCACAGCTTTTTATTAATGAATGTTGTTGGATGGTATAAACATCAATAAATATTTGGATATAGTACTGATACGGTTACCAGTTTATTTACACTAAAAAGCATGTCCGAATTATCTTTACATATTTTTTGTACGAATTTGTACCGAAATATGTGTACACATGTATATACAAGTATAATGCCCTGCCCATTGCATGAATATACATATATATCGTTTTATATATTTGATGGTTTTATTTTCAATGCAAAATATGTATTCATCTTACAGCATGCCCGCTCAAATATATATGGATGTTTTTAGTGTGCTAAATAATATGCTTTCACAAAAGTGTTCACTTTCACAGCGTTGATGTGCAGTTACTATGGTTACCACGAAGGCTCACACCATGTTCACTGATTGTTGTTGTGTTCAAGACCATTTTGTTCAGATAGATTTGATTTAAATTGTTCTGTTGTGAAAGGAGAAATTTCATTTTAATAATAATAAGTTACGAATCGGATCCAAACTCACTTTTTGGTCAACAATATCATGATATCCATCAAAAAGGAAGTAAAAAGTATTGCTCAAACTGAGTGCGTAATTAGCACACACACTTACCTCTATAGTAAACACTTAAGGTCAGAGGTGTCTATTATAGGAGTAGAGAATCACAATAGATCATTTATCATTTTCTACAACATCAAAATGTTGTCTTCCCTGACAGCAAGCGAAATGTACTGAGCAACGGCAAAGATCACCCACAGCTCTACACAAATGTTGGATACTCGCCGAATCTTGCCGAAATTATGGTCATGAATGGAATGGATCCACCACCTCCGAAACATGGTAATAATGTAGTTATTGTCTTGATCAAGGTTGAAAAACAAAGACATTTGGTTTGAATTTGTAAAATGCCACACTCTAACCTATGAAAGAAGAAAAACTAACTTATGAAATGGACACATTTCTTGTTGTTGAAATGTCATTAAAATTTGCAAAAATAAAATAAAACCCAGCCTACAAGCCAACTTTTTTCATATTTTATACCAGTGCATTTACCGATAAAAAGTGAAGCACACCAACCTGTACCTATATCCTTCCCCTCCCAGCTACCGCACCCGAGCATAGACTGAGTGGACCATCCCCCATCAGTGAGGGAGCCACCGTTGTAGCCGCATCACCCGGGAGTGCTATAGCCTACGGGGGCGAAGTCTCTGTCAGTCTACGTAAGTCTGCGAAGTTTATATTCAGTACTCACTGTTTTGGGATTCTATCATGAAATTCAGATGACTGAATGAAGTACTCCTTAAAATTCTCAAATTGCTCCAGTGTACTATATTGTAAATGCTCTTAGCTGAAAAATAGGAAATGAACTATTTGATAGTACTTTGATGAAATACCTTGCACAACAAATCAAAAGTATTTCTGTGTCACTGACAGACTCCCCAGGAGCTTCATCCGGCAGCCACAGCAAGCCTCCAGCCATGATGTCTGCACACAGCAGCCGATCGCCGTCCCCGAATGTCGGTGAGGCGCGAGCCTACTCGGTGGGTCGACCCTCGCCCCATGGCACCCCTCGTAGTCGTCAAGGACAGGAGATCCCGCTCCGGAGGATGGAGTCCCCGAGATCCAATGGGATGAGAGAACCTCTACCGGCCCACGGGCCACCTGGGTACCAAACTGTTGGACCTGACGAGTACCTATACAGCTCCCCAGATGGCATTGCCCAAGCACAGATGGTGCCTGCGGACAGCGTCGTTCTCGCTAGGGGTTTACCGCCTGGGGAATACCGACAAATGGAGAACGGCCAGATCGTCAGGATGGTCCCCGTTCAGAAGATCCGCGTGAAGAGCGGGAAATCCCACTCCAAAAAGTATGAGATGAAACACGGTAGAGGTTCGCCGTCACCCTCACAACTTGGGATGTACAAAAAACATGCTACACCGAAGGGTCATCGCGCTGCTAGGCCGACCCACTCGCCACATTCGAGGTCTCCGGTAGCTATCGTGAGGACTCCGCAACGGAACGGAAGTGCATCGCCCTCCCAGCGATATGTAGTGGGAGATAGGGGCTGGCAAGGCTTGACGATGTTGGACAAAACCACTCAGTGATTTCCCCCTGGGAATACCCGTGTGTTTTCTGTATTTTTTGGTGTATTACAATGATGTCTTTCAGAATTATGCACGTACATTGCATATTGTTGGAGAGATTTAGTTCGCTAGAAAATGTTGAGTGGTTTGTATCAATATGTGAAAGAAGATTTGCAAGCATTTGCATGAAGATGTTATATTTTTCGATTAATAATACTATAAGCATGAATTATTTTTATGTATTTCTGAGGAAACGGCACAACTGTTTCACACTGTTTCCACTTATCTCCTCATATGTTGCTATGTTTCGGTGCTGCATGCAAGTTGAAACGTGTATCAAAGTTGTCCTACCCTCGCAGTGGTGCTGAAGAACTGACACCATGTAGGTATGCATGCCAAAAAAATCTTGATATATATGCATGTACTTAATATGGCACAATGTTTAAGTTGCTTACTTAAGCATGGAACCTACGAGTAGGTCACTATGTTAGCTTGACATGTATGAGCAACTGTTTTCTGATAATGACTTATCCATGATAGTTATGATATAGCCCGGACTGTATTCCTAACACTACTTACATAACTCTGGGGGTTAATGTACATACAGTAACAGTTCTCAAACGATGTAGCCTCATATTGAATGTGTACTTATTTTTGCACGAATTTCATATCGATATGTGATAAAAAAAACACTGTGCTGTATTCTGTGGTGCTAGGAAATAGAACTTACTTGGTTCCTAGTATTTAGTAGTTTTTGAACAGGATGAAACAAGACTGTGGTATTCCATTAATATTCTTGTGTGTTTAAGATGCCAAAATTTGCATCTGATACATGTATTTGTCTGCAAAAAGCATATCACTGGCGTGGGAAAGAAATTTGTAGCTCAGATGTGCATTTTGCAATATGAATGGACTTTTATCGTGTTTATTCCCAGTGTTGTTGTGTTACTGTATAGTAGGCAGGAGATAAATGATCTCTGAAAAAATATTGGATTTACATTCCCAAAAAGATCTTGTATCATAGATGGTATAATCGGGCAACATATTGTGTACGTTTTTGTGTGAAATATATGTACGCTAATTTGTGAGTTTCTATTTTTTTAAATGCCATGTTTAATGAACAACATAAATCTAACATTTGCTTCAGATATTATTGCTAATTAATATCAAACAGTGCTTATTTTATTGTAGATATTTTTTAAGAATTACTATATGTTTCACCGAAAGTCCCAAATAATACAGAAATGAGAGGAATTTTTTTTAGCATGGTTAGGGATTCATAAAACATATAAATGTTTCAGGATTTATCATCATTTTTAGGATAAATTATGAAACTAGACATTTATATGTATGTACCCTTTACATTCATAATATTCATGAAATTAATTCAATTTTGAGTGACTGCTTCGTGCATGCATTCAATATTTTGATGTGTATGATTGCAAAATAAAATCCACTGGCTAAAACGAACCTCAAACTGTGTATTTTGTTTACAAATTGAAAAAAAAAACATATTTTCTATCCCAAGGTTTATTCACCCAAAAATATAAACTGAGATTGACACAACCACATCTTCATACATTCAAAACATCCTAAAGCACACCCTCAATTTACAAAAATTGTCTGCTTACGACCAACAGTAGTATTTACACATGACCATAACATAACAAAACAAAACATGAAGATGAAAATGAACACATCGAACACGGTGATCTGTCACGGATATAATGGAATGATTTCATTGTGTTTATCAGCATAAATGCTGCCATGGCATTAATTCCTATATTTTAAGATTAATTTACATGTTCTAAATCCTAAATAACAGATGATCTCAAATGTCAGACAGTTCTAGTAACATGATCAGCAACTGATTCTAACGAAATGTTATCTTGAACATGGATCTAGTCTTGGTACATGATTTTAGAATTCCAACAATTCTGTCTAATGAATTTCAGGTACCCTGGTATCTTGACAACAGGAAAATTCTCTTGTTCATAGAGCAGTCGCCATAAAGACAATACCAGTAATCTGTATACCAAATTTCATGATTTTCTCGTCAATATTATTCAGAAATGCACTCTATAGCTGCAATAATTTAGACAATGGAGCAATACTACCGGTACAAACAATTCAAAACAGTAAAAAACTAATGGCACATAATAAATAAAGACCGATGGACTAACCATAAAGAGACAATTTTACTGAAAAGATGATTGGAGAAATCAGAGATAATGATAGACCATCATTACATAACATTGGCGACAAAATCGAAACATGAAAGAAGTGAGTTGATGAGATGACATTCACTGGGTAGACTTGTGATCTGTGTGCACGCTGCCTACAGCTTCAGCCGTTTGATGTCCTCGCTTCTAAAGTCAATCCTGGAAACAAAATGACAGCATTCTGAATCCAGTTGTGAACATCATGATACAAGCCTTGTAGCACCAGTATTCAATATTTTTTTTCCTCTGAAAAATACATATTTCTCAGTGTATGAAAAAAATCGCCAAAATTTTTAAAAGGAATGAAATTTACACACCTCAGTGACAAGACCTGCCTAACTTCGGCAGGAGTCAGCCTCCAAGTTAGCGGGCCGGAGTTCGGGCCCCAATAGTCGAGGATTTCCATCACTTTCTCCAAGTTGAGAATCGTCGCCATCTGCGTCAGACGAGCGAACTTATCGCGAATCGTCCACGTGGTGACGGACGTCAGGTACCCGACTAATGATCGCAGTTCCTTGTCAAATTGCAGGCCTCCGAGCTATTGAGTACATGTTGATATGGAATAATAGTGAAAATATTATAGATTACTTTTCCATTTTGTTCGGTATTTATTATTTTCTGTATTACTGAACATTATAGTTATTAATTCTATGCAAATGTGTTTAGGCAATAAATGTGAGTTTTACATCGTTGACGAAAATTCCTGGCTGGTTTTTCAGTATCATGCACAATTTAACAGCTTTATTAGTAGAGTCTATAGTGTTCAGGTGCTACACTTATAGAAAGTGCAAGCTTATGCTCTTTGAAATACCAGGTATTATGCCTTACCCTGTTGAATGAAGTTTTCATGACAGCCTTCTCAAGCTGTGTGGTGATTTCGTTGGACACGTGACTGACCAGTGTGTCGTAGTTTGTAGGGGTCAACGAATTCTAGCGAAACCAGACAGAAGTTTACTCATTAATTAACGTTTAAAAGACTTTATATGTGACTTTTGACCTTACATCATCACACATTATGATGCCTCTCAAAACGTTGTGGATAATAATGGGTACAAAAGATTACCTTGAACATGAGAAAGTACCCATCGAGATTGACGATGAAATTCTGTACCCATGGGTCGTTAGCTTCATAGTTGGCAAAGTCGTCCTGAAAACGTGCCAAATATCAAGAAAGTATCATGTGAAAGAGATACACATATATAGCGGCAATTATTTTGAATATAAATTTCCTAGACAGAAACAAATAATGCTTATTCAGGGAAAAACATTAGTAAATTTTCTTGGGAGTCAAAAGAAAACCAAACCTCTGATATGTTGTGGTTGGTGGCAGTGAAAGCATCGACCAGTGGTTTGATGCGTGGCTTGGATGCGCTGGCATTTAGCTGCGAGAAGCCAAAATCCAGGGAATCTTTGAACTTTGCGGACACCGCGCCCAAGTCACCAAGGCAGCTCTGTAGTTTGGCCGTGCTCTGGTCATTGACTTGGCCATAAAGCTTTGATATTTCCTCCTGATGGCAAAGAGAAGAAAAATACAGCAGACAGTCATGTGTTCAATATCGATTTAGTAGGTTAGGACAACTGTTGAAATATTTTGTTAATACAGTACAGGTGTACAGTATATAGGTAAATATAAATATTATATTTTTAAAAGAAAGTTACAAATTGTAGTGGTGGGAAGTATAAATTTACCAATGAACTGACACAGTTTTAGTACCTGATGATCTTATCTTGTTATGGTTATAGATAAACTGCTGTGGAATATCTTACCTCAATGTTGGTCTTCAGAGTTAAAATACATTCGCAGCTGACCTCTGCATTGTTCAAGGTCATCTGTAAAAAGACATTCACTCCACATAAAAACGTTTCTTACTAAACTGTACATATTACCAGTACTTAATACTTATTAAGTATATACCACATGCGAAGACAGATACTTGAAAATCGTTTCATTATTGATATCTGATATAATACAGTACAGTTGTTTCAAAATAGTACTCCCGAACTCACCAGGAACGCTGACTTCTGTCTCTCTGCCTCCACGTCCGCACTTTGTAGTCTCCCGGACTGTATACTGGACTGTACCAGGTTATACGCCTGGCTGAAGTCGAATCCCGAAGGGAAGCCCTGCCGTAGACGCGACTTCAAAACATCGCAGAAATCTTGCTCCAACGTGGAACAGGCGTGGTTCAACATGGCACAGACGCCATCAACCGAGGAACTTGATAGTGCTCGCCTGTGTGCATGGGGTTTATCGAAGTGGTGATTATCTAAGGGAGCATGCATTAAAAAACTTTTGTATCAGAAACTGAATTATCTGTCAGATTGTAAAAGCCCTCATTTACATTTTTACTGTACAGAATAAACCACAAAGGCTTATTACTGTTGTGGCCAGATTCTTTCATAATTCTTAAAAAATAAATTTCATAACAATATGACGCAATATGGGTAGTTGCTAGGGTAGTTGAAATTCAGAAATATATTATTAGTGATATTGTACATGTAGGGAGACAAAGGCTTCAACTTTTTATACCCCATATATCAAGTCTCTATCGTACGAGTATTGCCAAGAACTTCCTACTAGTATCAGTACTCTTAATATTTCTTAGATGCATTATGATATGTATTGTATCTAGATTGATCATATTACCTGATACATTTTTTGATGATGAAGAAAGCGTCATCCACCATACTTGACGTCAGGTTACCGTGGTCTGACTGATCCATGCTTACAGCCTGGAAGTTGACAAATCATTGTGTCATACATCGGAAAACTCAAGTATTTTAGTATCAGCAAGAGCAAATTATGTAATCGAAAAACCCTCTGATCCGACCTTGACGACCATCTCTCTCATGAAGTATTCCTCCATCATAATATAGTTCCCGATGACTTCTTGCATCATCCGACTGAGGTCACAAGTCATAATAAACTGGTCCACTTCACGAAGGCGTTCTGCAAACATGGAAAACAAAGAACATCAAATCAATATCTCCATGCATTTCGCATTGATTCACTTTTTAGATGCAGTAATCAACGGTCAATATTTTACGTGCATATGGATGTATCAAGGCATGTATATTTTTATTATGACAATGTGAAAAAACTGTTGGATTGAATCTGACATGAAGTAAGAGTGTTTCATATCCAGAATTTACTCACCATCTTTGGCTTCCTCACTTTGGTCCATGATCTCAACATCATTCTGCAAGTGCAACCACAGATATAATTTTCACAAAAGCACTTTCTAATTTTTTCCCCTAAAAGTAATACTGTAGATAAGCAGTGCATGAATATATGCGTAGGAGAAGCCATTAGTTTGCATGCGTTCGGAAACTTACCGTAGCTCTGCGTCTGGTGAATCGAAGGTACAACTCAGCTCTGGTATTGAGTAGAGTGACTTCGGCCAACAGCACATCCAGGATCTTGGGGTCCACCCTGTATGGGATAGGGAATGATAGGGAGTTTGAAATAATTTGGATTTGTGTTAAGCACATTTCCGGTTTGGAACCGGAGGAGAATTCATCAATAAATTTTCCAGACTTACTTTTCAATTGTCGACTTTTGATACATCAGACTTTGCTGAACTTGTTGAGCCTGTAAACATTATGATATTTTCATAAATAAACTTTGAAAGTTCACACATAAAATTTATCTAAATATCCAGGTATATAACACAAATAAACAAAGTATTTGAACTTGTCACCTGTATATAAATCTCAAAATGAACATTAATTGCCAAAGAAGCTCACCTTGCGATCAAAGTCTCTGTGTCTTTTGAAGTGTTCAAGAATGTTACGAGCTTGTCTATCACACTCTTTCTGCAGGTAGGAAATCATTGTAAACAGCTTTCCTGGACCTGAAAAAGAATTACCAACATTCAGAAGATAACTCCAGACGTATTTAGATATCAAAACAGTAATTCCCTGAAAGTCCAAAATGTGTCAATTCTCACCATAGTAAGTTTCGACAAGGGGCTGGTGTATTTCTACGACTCGAGCTATACTCTCGAACAGTAGAGTAATTGTGTCAGCGTAAAGAACATTGGCTCGCTTGTCATCTGAGCTAGTAGCCAAGGCCAGCTTCAAGTTCTTCTCTGCATTGTCCGCAATCTAAATATATTGAGGAAAAAAGTCATTATTTTCCTGATTTATATGTAAATAAACGAATGTGTTATCAGAAAATATGTGTTATCTCCTTGCTATCATGCTTCGTAACACATTTCTCATTCTAATTCATGTTAGAAATTATCTTACTCAAAATCAGAATGCCAAAAAACTGATATAATATAGCTACTTATGACAACGCTAGAATTTTGATAATTTTGAGCAAAAAACAAGATCACCATCTTCAACTGACACAACTAACCTGTGCGCAGAGATACTTGGAGAACTTGGCGAGCCCCTCGTTATGTTGCCCGATGAGCGGAAAGATCTTGAAGAATCGTTCAACGGACGCGACGTCGCCTTGGTGCACGGCTGCGTCAAACTTCACGTGGAGTATGGACTTGAGCTTGGACTGGGCCTCGTGCAGCAGGTGGAAAGATGTCTCTAGGGTGCTGCCTGTTGTCATGGTGACGGATAAAAGTGCTATATGAGTCATGTGAGAGATGTTGATTTGATAGCACTGAGCTGACTTCAGTACCCAATCTTCGACAAATTCAGGAATATTTATTTCATATCGGATAAATAAAATATTGACAGAGGTTACTATTCACAAGTTTACTATATTAAAAGAGACACAAATTTCATATAACATATTGGGTACTGACCTTCGCTGGCATCCTCACTCATGCGTAACACATTTTCATCCAGAGATAAAAATCGGTGGACGTGGGCTGAAGCCTGAAACAAATACCAAACGCAAAGATGCCTAATGC
The DNA here is from genome assembly GCA_949152475.1 of Terebella lapidaria. NCBI lineage: Eukaryota > Metazoa > Annelida > Polychaeta > Terebellida > Terebellidae > Terebella > Terebella lapidaria. The sequence goes on along the minus strand of OX424564.1, from coordinate 31,271,923 downwards.
CCTGGTGTGATACAACACCGACAAAACAAATGACTGTTTCATGTGCGAACTTGTGCAAGTTGAATTTAAGGCCCAACCTTTTCATAGTCCTCATCCTGGAGAGCAGTTTGAACGCCATCCGTACAAAACTTGAGATCCAGAATGTCTTCTACACGCTGACTGCACAAAGTGACTCGTCCCTGAAAGAAATACATGTCCATGTATATACACTTGATTGTGCTATGACACAAGTCATAATATAAACTCTTCCATATTCGATGAACGTGATGAATAGAATATCAGCCTCTCAATACACTTACAATCAGAATATAATATCGTGTGCTAATATACACACAAAATCATCTGTAAACCTGTAAATCATCTTATATTGTTTTTTTTATTCATATGATACCTTAGCCAGATCCAACTGTCGGACTTTGCTGCTGACATTTTCAGCGAGTGTTGAAGTGAACGATATCATTCCTTCCAACTGTTTGGCATCATTCTGAACCAGTTGGAGATTCGGCCTGTGAAATGAAAAAAAAATTCTTCGCTGTATTTGATACTATGCATTTTTACAATAAATTGCTTGCAGTGTACGATTTTGTTTTCATGTTTACATCTCAATTGTTGTACATACAACAATTGAGATGCTTTGAAAACTGAAAGGTTGGTTTTAAGTGTATACAAGCCAAACATCGACAAAATCTAAATATCATGATTTTTACTAGTAAATATAATTCAGTTTTGATGAAGATGCATTCTATGTGTAAACAATTACATTTTAACATATAATCAAAGCACACATACAACATTGAATGCAGTGACAGCATCTTGGATTCGAGTGCCGACTGCTTCTGTAGCAGCTTGTCGAGGTCATTGCTCACAACAGCCTGGAAATAAAGTATCAACATCAAGAAACAATGTCAACCTATCTGTCAAAAACTCGCCACATTCCCGAGTTTGCCAAGAGAATTTCATATTTTTCCTACCAACAGTTTTGCTCCTAGAAAGTTAACCTTTGCGCATTTCTCAGCTTTTGGAAAACTTTGAGATGCAGCAAATCAGAATATATATAATGATTAAGAAACAATACGCCAATATATGATGTACAAGCAATGTACGAGCAATACTGTAGATATTACAATTTGCAGCATTCAAAAATTCCCTAATAGGGATTTTCAAATTGAATAACATTTCATACAGGATGCGTTGTCCAGGCACAACTGTTTTTTTTTCACATCGCAAAAAAATTGGAGTGACACGTCACCAACATGCCCACCTTTCGATCACTCTCAAAGTATGCTTAGGTGTAGGTCAATAGCTTGAAGCCGTCACACATCACATGGAAGAATTGGCAATCATTCTACAACAATGTTCAATCAACATGATGCACAGTGACCTGACAGTGACCAGGTGACACTGGAAAGCCGATGGGGAGATAGTATGGAAAATCGATAGGGACATAGCGTATAACATGCGCGTATAACGTCTACATGGTCTAACGTGCCCCATTATAACGCCTGTTGTGTCACACATAACATGCAATAAGCGATTAGGCCTAACTTATAGCGTGCCGTATAACCATTTAATTTCTGAACGCACACGCGCCTAAATTATGGAAACCCGATGGGGACATGGGAATTGGAAATTGGGTATTGGGAACTCCGCATTATTAAACCATGTTTTACTGCAGAATACATGTAGCTCATATATACGATAGAGACTTGGGTATTAGTAGCCTACAGAAGGCCGGTACATGCGGTATGGACATGGGAATTGGAAATTTAGTAGTAAACCATGGTTTAACCCTTTCACTGCCAAAAACTGTTTCAGAAACTGTCCCCCGTTGCCAAGTTATTTTGGAGAAACTATAGAGTAAATTTTTAAATGACATATTAACTGTAAAATGTTTCCAATTATACTAAAATATCAAGTGGGTTTGTTCTCAGTACAGTGTATGCAATATAAGTTTCAAAAAATCACTACTGGAACATAAATTTAATGCTACCTTATCATGTGTCAGTTTGCCCTGATTCCCCCTAGTTCTGGTCGACTAAAGTCGCCCCCGGCAGTGAAAGGGTTAATACATGTACTACGAAATTCCAAATACCCAAGTCTCCATCGTATATATGAACTACATGTATTCCATAGTGAACCATAGTTTAATACTGAGGAGTTCCCAATACCCAATTCCCATGTCCTAACCGGCTTTCCGTAATTTAGGCATGCAGGCGTTACCTGCGTATTGCACGTTATGTGCGACACAACATACATTACACAAGGGCCCGGACGAGTCGACGGGTACCCGAATTCGGGGCGGGTTATACAATTACCTGGGTCGGAATTTCGTTACCCGTACCTGAAAATGAATAAAGATATAGTTCTTGGGCTTGACTAATTTGCACTCCGCGCGAGCGCGGTGCGGCGCGCACGTATTTTATATTTTAGTCGGTGTTTAGCTTATCATATAGATCTATAGCGACTGAAAAGGACCAAAGGTACGGTAACCTAAAAACTGCACCCGCCCCTGTCTGAAGATTGTCGATATCATAGGTCACAATTATCGTAGTTCAGTCCAATTACGGGTGATCGTGCTAAAAACGTGTTACTCAGAGAAATGTCATCACTGTTTTAACAGCATTAATTGCATTGTTACAGCATTGTGGTAAACAATTCTAGTAGTAAACAGTTCTAGGGGTAAACAAGTTTAGCGCTCTCAAAACCTACAAAAATAGTAGGACACACCAGTGATTGCCAAAGTGGTCAGAATTTTACTGGACCGTTGGGCAGGTGAACCCAAATTTTTTACCTGCCCAGCCTAACTTTCACTGGTCCAGCTTTTTTATCACTAACATTCAATACCCTAAAAATTCAGCGTTGATGAATATCCTGAGCCATGAAATAGGCTTAAATGGGTCAAGACATATTAGGATAATGATTTCATCTACTGTCATCTTCCAAATAATAGTACACGGTAGAATAAAAATGATATTAGTATGGATTGGACATTGGACAGCAAATTTAATAATAGAATAGGGGGTGGATATTTCTTGAAATCTAATCTTATCTAATCATCTTATTCATTGTGGCACTCTTAGTTCAGCGCATGACTAAACTATTTGTTCTCACTTTTGCTCCATCTGGCAAGCAAACTTTGCCATTCACTTCTCCTGACTGATTTGCCGTGATTTTCTGTTACATTGGTTGCTTATACCAGTTTTACTGGGTGTGTCTGGGTAAGTATTTATGTAATCACCACAGAAAGTGGACGATCAAAATCCAATTTTGTTGCTTTTTCCAGTGCATATCTGGTGCAGCCGCTCTTTAATGCTTGATTATGTAAGGGGGGAGAGGGAGCTGACAGACAAACCTGCCCTGACCAGCAAGGCACTTTACCTGTCGGACAAATAACTTTTGTTACCTTTCAGGGAGATCCACCAGAGGTGGATTTAATGGGGAGAGTGTGTGGTTTGTTTGATCAAATGAATTCTTATTAAGTACTGCAGTATCTGATCCAAGCAGGTGCCCAGTTCACAGTTTTGTACTGGCTTGCGAAGTTTTCTGGTGGAGATTTCAATCCCGTCATGCCATCTCATTAATTATTCATCAGCACAAGCCGTTGTTGCAGACACGATTAGCCAATGAGCAGCCGAGTAATGGGCCCGGGTGCAAAAAAATTGCCGGACGTGCCACCCTTCTCCAAACAATCAGGAACGTGAGATTCTACCAGCAATCAACATGATCAAAGGCAGTGTTAGGGGAAGGATGGTGGGGGGGGGGGGGGGGAGGGCGGAGACGCAGGTGGATGTGGGGGAGGGGGGGGGGGGGGTGAGGATTGTGTGTTTTGTCAGTCTCTGATGGCTCTCAATTCGAGAAGCACATGGGTAATTTGCCGATTGCGATCAAATTGTTAGATCGTTATTCATGGGGCAAAACCCATCGGACCGTTGGGCAGACAAGCTGGTATTTTTTTCCGGACCAGCCCTCTTTTTACCGGACTTGGGTCGTGGTCCGACGTCTTTGGCAATCACTGGGACACACTGCCCTTCTTTGACAAATAGGGAGGACGAGAAAGGCCTGATGGATAAATATGACATCACGATTAACCAATGACAAAAAACAAAGGAATAAAAATAAAAACACTAACATCTACATTCTGAATGAAGTCCATATTGAGCAAATCCATATTGAGTGTTTGTTTGGTAATTTTGGATTTAGTGCAGACTATTTGGCTTGCTTCTAAACTTCGAATATATTGTCCTATAAATTTGTCGTCGGTGTTTAATGCAATAACAGGAACTCCATCAGCGCGGGCGGATCGAAGCCATTTCTTTACAATGCACGTAGGCTAAATTAAATATTAGGCCTACTTAATTCCCTCCCTTCTGGAACAAACTAGCGCATCGCGCCATATTTAGCGCGGCGCGGCGCGCAGTGCAAATTAGTCCAAGCCTAGTTCTTGCATTGAATATTAGCCATAAACACTAGTAAAATCACAAGAATGACAAGGAAATCATTGGAAAAAATCAACGTAGTTTTACGAGATCTGTTTCAAAATTGAAAATAAACTCAGACGAAACAAATAATATGTGTCAAAAATCGAAGACAGGCGTTTATGTGTTACAAATTGCTCCTGTGAGTCATGTTCGAACGTTGATATATATTCGGACGGGTTACTCGGGGCGGGTCACACCATACGGGTACCCATGTCGGAAATTTTCGACTCGTCTGGGCCCTACATTACACATTTAGGCATTATAATGCCATGGGCACGTTAAACGTTATGCACGCGCGTTGGGCGTTATGATGGGGCACGTTAGACGTTATACGTGCGCGTTATGTCACTACCGGCTTTCCATAGTGTGTGTCAGTGTGCGAGTGTGGCAGGAGTGTGCACAGAATGACAGATCAGTTTGTTTGAGCACAAAGGGGTACAAACCTCTTCCTTTGACAAGTACTCGTATGCATCTTTGATCTCGGCCAAGTTCGTTAAGTTGTCAAACTGTGCAAAAGAAAACTTTTGGGACGTGGCAGGGTGAGTGTCTGCAGCGGCCGCCATCGTTGTGTCAAACCGACAGTCGAAGCGGCGCTGGAAGGATCGACCCAGTGGGATAGTCTGCGTGTGACCCAGCCGGCCAAACATCTCACGAAATTGAGCATACATTTTCACATATTGATAATTTTAAATCAGATATTTATGTGCCCATGTAGAATGGCTAGGTAACTAATAACCTAAATCGGGAAAAAATAAAGGTAGTAACAGATATGCATACTATAAAGCTAGGCCTACTCTGCATGTATCATTTCACAAATCACAATTCAAAATATTTTTGAAATGTTTACCAGTTTTTCCCATCCCCTCGTGGCTCTGGGCATGGCCCGAAATCCACTTACCGTATGTATCTTAGGGTAAATTAGATAAGGGTCGAAATAAAATAAACCAAGGAATACAAATATTTGACCACTCTGTATAAACAACAGATTGAATGCACCTGAATGAAAGCCATCGACTAATGTACGGATTGTACGCGTCTAGCCATAAATTGAAAACTCCTCAAATAAAGTATGATAATAATAGGAAAAGAGAAGTATTCTATAATTTTACAGAATTACAGAACATGGGAAACAGAATCTGAAATCCATAGGACCAAGTTTAAATTAACTTGCATGAGTAGAATATTCAGATCTGAAATGTGTGTAATGACCAGTTCTCATAATTATACGTGAGTCTAGATCTGGTAGATCTAGGCCACCCACACGAGACAACGTGTATTGTGAAAGCATTTATGGCTTTCATGAAACTTTTTCACAGACATTCACACCTCGGAAAGAAGTACAAAAATTATATAGGGCCTAGGCTATTACCAACAGATAACTCGATCACTGGTGTTCTTCTGACAAATATGACATGCTGATTTGCGGTCTGGTGGTTTATGAACTTAGGCTAACCTACAACAAGAAAAGAAAGTCTGAAAAAAAAAAGATTGGAATCAGGTAAGAACAAACATGTTAATAGGAGTAACAAAAGGCAAAAATGAAATTAGTAGGACTAGTTCTATTCACAACCAGGAAAAAAAAACCTCACTGGGCAGTGAAGATCAAAGGATTTTTGACATTAGATCGTTGGGGGCAAAGCCCCCAACCCTCTACATGTCTATGTGCTGACTTTTATTATGGAGATTTCATGCCAACCTATCGACGCTCGTTTTGGCATGTAAGCGTTCAGACACCTACTTCAAATGAGGATTTTCTTCGTCCTTGACATGAAATCTCTCGAGTTGATGGGAAACTTTGACTATTCCACAGATATATTAGGCATAAATCGATGTGTTAGGTTTGAGAAAATTACGTAAAATGTTCAAATTATCTAAAAACGTCCCAAAATGGCGGAGCCGGTGAAAATTGACGTTCCCAGAATGCAAAGCAAATTTTACCACAATCACGCGCGTATTTTGGAACACAATTTTCTGTTCCGCAATTCGTGCATGCATACATGCATGTGGGCATCTGCGTGTGAACATCTTTGGCGTTATGAAGTAAACACAACGATTCGTCTGCAATGCCACGGCTACATTTACCGTGATTTGACATATTTCATCACATGACAATTAACATGATTAAGCTGGTGTTCCGTGCTGGGTTGCGAAGCCTGGTCTTTTAATTTGCCCAGTAATAGCAGGCTATATCTGATGATATCAGATGCAGATATTCCTCATAGTTTCCAATGTTTTAGGGATATCTTAATGAGGTTCCAAATCATCTTAGCAGGCGTATCTGTTCCATTGATCGATTTTAAAATAAATGTTTACTTATTAGGAATATGAATGAAGTAGGCCATATTTTTCATCCTAATATACGGAAATGAATTGGAATCATGTAGGGGGAGGAAATGATAGCTTCTGTTTGTTTTGTTTTGATTTTTTTCTTTGGGGGGGGGGGGGGGGAGGGTAACGTTGTGTACGATACATTTAGCTGTCGTGGTGCTGATGACGTGCTCGAGCTCTAATGTCGCCTCCCGCAGTTAGCTGCATTTTCTTGTTCTTTATATAATTTCTTACACCAGGGCTATCTATATGCAGATTACACTTTTTTTATCAGAGACGTTGACGGTTACCTGCGATAACGAATGATCCTTCATTGATCCATGAATGCATGACCAAAGGAGACGACTAACTCATTGGGTCGAAAGGATATCAGCGCTCGCAGTGTGGCTCAACGGTGATGTACATTTTGTTCATGCAACCGTTGATTTCAGAACAGAAGTTGTACGAATCAAATTATCTGCTGATTATGGTGGAACTGAGCGAGAATTATGCGTAAGAACACAAGCAGTCCATAATTCATCAATTATTTGGTTTTATTTCCTAGCTATTTCGAAACTGGAGAGTGAAATTCATCACTTTTAATCCAAAGAAAGAGTGTGGATAGCAAGAACAAAAAATGCACCGGAAGTTGACTTCTGCAAGGCCTACATCGTGTTTTCGTTGTCACAGGTGCAGGTTAAAATATGTTTTCAATATTCTATCTGTGTGTTCATGTAGTTTAAAACTTGTCATAATAACTCATATATTTATTGGCATAGATCTATTCAAGTTTTTAGTAACGGTAGGTCAGAGTCGTTTGTTACCGGGAGGGGGGGGGGGGGGGGGAGATGGGATAGTGTTCTATTCCCATCTACGAAAAATGGTGACCCCCCCCATTGCCCCCCTCACGGTAACAAGTGACTGTGTGGTAAATCGAGTCGTCGGCGTGCGCGAACTGCGAATAATCGCGAACTTCGATTTAATTAGAGCTAGCGGTACCGTCACACCAAATGGCAAAACCGGACATAGATCTACCACCCACGATAACCCAGAACCAAGAAATGTCTAGATCTAGATTCAGGGGTGACGGTGGGGTGGTCCGTAAGAGAAGTCTTTGACGGTCTCCTGTATCCCTGTCCCAACACGACACGGCAGTGGTACGGACTGATCTAGTTAGACCCAGGTGCTGCACCAGACCCAGGTCTATAGGGCTTCCAGTACAAAATCGTAACCGATTAATTGTCAAAAATAATATAAATATCTGATTATATCCTACATGCTTCGAATCACACAGGATTATCAGGTTAATTTACAGTTCAAAGATTGTGTTGTATGAATCAATAATAGTCACTGATCATGTGACATCGCTGGCAAAGCCATCTGAGCTGCGCGATCAGAGCAGAAATGATATTTAGTTCGGTACATTTAAATGGTTGCAGTTTTGCATGATTCATGAAAGGAAATGTGCATTTTCATCAATTTTTAGGGTTCACAATTGATCCATTTCAAAAACTGTGTTCGGAACTGCACCCTATCATTCTGGATGAGCTAAGGACTGTTTTTGACAAGTTCAGTCCCGGACCCAACACAAATCTTCCCAGACTACCCAGGCCACTGGTCAACCAGGATTGTAAAAACACTCGCGGACCATCCCGGATGAGCCGGGCAATTTCAAACAGCTTAAAACATCCGTTTGTTGGTGTCCCGGACCACCCAGGATCTCCAAGGATTGTCACGGACCATCCTTGACCCAGCACGGACCACCCGGATCCAGCACGGAATTGCAAACAGATGGGTGTTACGGGCCCACCCAATGTTAAATTTCCTATTTTAACTCTCCCTGTAAGTCCTGAAAAAATCCCCATGAAACCGCACTTTTGGCTTACACCATGGTGAGGGGGCATTTTCAACTTTTCTCCCCCTAAGCTCACCCCGTTAACCCTTCTGGTACGTCCGGACTGTCACGGACTCAGCATGGACCATCCTGGACCCAGCACAGACCATCCCAGGCCTAGCAAGGACCATCCCAGACCCAACATGGACCATCCCAGATCCAACACGGACCATCCCGGACCCATCCCGGACCCATCCCGGACGGACGGGTGAACGGATGGGCGTTACGGGCGGACCCAATGTTAAATTTCCTATCTTAACTTTCCCCATAAGTCCTGAAAAAATCCCCATAAGACCGCACTTTCGGCTTAAACTGTGGTTGTGGGGCGTTTTCAGCTTTATTCCCCCTCAGAAATCCCCATAACTCCGTTCCGTTTGCCCGCCTGAACCATCCCGGATCCAGCATGGACCATCCCAGACCCAGCACAGACTATCCTAGACCCAGCACGGACCATCCCAGACCCAGCACGGACCATCCCAGACCCAGCACGGACTATCCCGGACCCAGCACGGACTATTCCGGACCCATCCCGGACCCAGGACGGACGCCTGGACCATCCTAGGCCCAGCACGGACGTGCGAACGGATGGGCATTACGGGCAGACCCAATGTTAAGTTTCCTATCTTAACTTTCCCAGTAAGTCCTGAAAAAATCTTCATAAGACCGCACTTTTGGCTTAAACTGTGGTTGTGGGGCGTTTTCAGCTTTATTCCCCCTAAGAAATCCCCGTAAACCCTTCTGGTATGCCCGGACAATCCCAGACCCAGAAGGACCATCCCAGACCCAGCATGGACCATACCAGACCCAGCATGGACCATACCAGACCCAGCACAGACCATCCCAGACCCAGCATGGACCATACCAGACCCAGCACGGACCATCCCAGACCCAGCACGGACCATACTAGACCCAGCATGGACCATACCAGACCCAGCACAGACCATCCCAGACCCAGCATGGACCATCCCAGACCCAGCACGGACCATCCTGGGCCCAGCACGGACCATCCCAGACCCAGCACAGACGATCCCAGACCCAGCATGGACCATCTCTGACCCAGCATGGACTATCTCAGACCCAGCACGGATCATCCCAGACCCAGCACAGACCATCCCAAACCCAGCATGGACCATCCCAGACCCAGCACGAACCATCCCAGACCCAGCACAGACCATCCCAGACCCAGCATGGACCATACCAGACCCAGCACGGACCACCCCAGACCCAGCTCGGACTATCCCAGACCCAGCACGGATCATCCCAGACCCAGCACGGACCATCCCAGACCCAGCACGGACCATCCCAGACCCAGCACGGACCATCCCAGACCCAGCACGGACCATCCCAGACCCAGCACGGACCATCTCAAACCCAGCACGGACCATCCCAGACCCAGCATGGACTATCCCAGACCCAGCACGGACCATCCCAGACCCAGCACGGACCATCCCAGACCCAGCACGGACCATCCCAGACCCAGCACAGACCATACCAGACCCAGCACGGACCATCCCAGACCCAGCACGGACCATACCAGACCCAGCACGGACCATACCAGACACAGCATGGACCATACCAGACCCAGCACGGACCATCCCAGACCCAGCACGGACCATACCAGACCCAGCACGGACCATACCAGACCCAGCACGGACCATCCCAGACCCAGCACAGACCATCCCAGACCCAGCATGGACCATCCCAGACCCAGCACGGACCATCCCAGACCCAGCATAGACCATCCCAGACCCAGCATGGACCATCTCGGACTCTGCACAGACCATTCCAGACCCAGCACGATGGCTTGTCCATTAGGCACTATTGCAAAAGAGCAGACAATGCTTAGAAGACTTAGAGTCCTATTTCACATATATTTCAGTGCCCCACTCTGGAATCAAACTACAAATGTATTCACTTAGTAAGAGATGTAATCTACTAGTATTTGATCTAGATTTCTACTTTTCGTTTATCATGGTTATGGCTTTTAGACAGTCGATGACTCGAAGTAGCTTATCCCATGCAGTCTACATTGGTTCCAGTTGAATACATCATAGATTAAATCATAAATAAATCCAACATACTGTTAGGTAGCATATGAATTGGCATTTGCAGTTATCATAAATTTCTATTATTTTGTGAATTCCAGATTCCAGTTAAAATGAAAGATCATCGACTCATGACTTGAGAAGATATGCAAGGACTGCAGCGGACACCAAACCACTCAAACCACGCTTTTGAATGTCTCCAAGACTGAAACATCGCAGGAAAATGGCATTTCCGTGGAGACAACTCATCATCTTTGCGAGCCTCCTCTTTGTGTTGCTACTGTACAATGAGTTCCTTGTGTATTATGTGGTCCTATTACAGTGTTCATGGCCTGTATTGGATGCAAGTGAACTTGGAATAGATGTCGGAAATGCACAGAATGGCATGCTAAAGGCCATGTTCTTGGCAGATACGCATCTACTTGGATCAAGAGAGGGGCATTGGTTCGACAAACTACGGAGGTGCGTAAAATTACCAAAATCATTTTCAAAAATATACTAAGCTTAGACCAAATACTTGGTCATTTCTTAGAAGAGTTGCAAGATACCGAATGTAAGAAAAGGTATCAGTGTAGCAAAACTTATGCCTCATTGAGATATATCATGTATATAATCCTTTTGAATAATATGATATGCGTTATATTACCTAAATTCTATACTGAGATTTTGTCACTTTTAATGTACATGTACTTTCCATGATTCCATTCTGAACTGCACTTATTAAGTGATATTTTTGTTTTTTTCGCTTTTCAGAGAATGGCAGATGGAGAGATCATTCCAAACAGCGATGACTCTCTTCCATCCGGATGTGGTGTTTGTTCTGGGTGAATACACTAAAAGTTTTCATTTTATGTAATATTAGTATTGGTTTGAGGGCGAGATGGCTAAGTAGTTACGTGCGAGCGCTTAGTCGCTCAATTTGGACCAACAGCTATCGCCGGTGTGCTAGGGGAATTTTCTCCTTGCCCTCACACCTGGCAGTGTGCCCGTGACTCGGATATCACGTAAAATGGAGGTCCCATCTCTAAAAAATGTTGTAAAGGGATGTAAAAGACCCCTTTGAGAACGACATGTACCCTGGCAGTGACCACTCTCAGAGGACAAAATTCAAAATTGTCAAGCGCTTAGATAATGTGCAACGTTGATAAAGCGCTATATACATGATATAAGAACCGTCATCATATCATATCATATCATATCATATCATATCATATCATATCATATCATATCATATCATATCATATCATATCATATCATATCATATCATATCATATCATATCATTAGTATTATCAGACCATGCAGACCTGACTTGATTTCACTTCCTGTGTGTATACTTTTGCTATTACACAGTCAAGTCCTTGTTGTCATGGCTATCTTACTTAATATTGTATGATGCACAAATCATTGAAAACATAATATTTTCATATGTATATCGCATTTACGTATTAAGTTCATAGATTTTGCATCATCTGTGAATTGAACATGTTCACAAAATAAAGCGGCGTAATCTTTCAGGGGATCTGTTTGACGAGGGCAAGTGGGCCAGTGACAGCGAATTCCACTATTACGTCGGCCGCTTCAACAAAATGTTTCGCCATCCTTCCGATGTTGACTTACAAGTTTTAGTGGGGAACCATGATATAGGCTTCCACTATATGTATGTGTGCATTTTAACTAAATTCAAGTTGGTTCTATTACTATTAATAATTGTATGTAATTTTCTTGTTGAATACTAGTAATTAATCTCACATAAATGTAACGGAATATATTATATATCGTCCAAAACAAATGTATGTGGGATAATTCACTACTCTTTCAGGGTCGATGACCATAAAAGGAAGCGATTCTCCAGCACATACGATGCAGATTCCGTCAGGAAATATCATAAAAAGGATAATATATTTGTGATGTTGAATAGTATGGCCTTTGAGGGTGATAACTGTGATATGTGTTTGGAGGCCGGGCAACAACTGGATGATATTGCATTCCAACTCGACTGTTCAAAGGTATGAATTATACTATTTATAGTTACATGCATTTTTGGAAGTACTGGATCATTGTCTCTAAACATTAATGAAAATCCCAGTGGTATTTGGCATTACATTCATGAATACATTATGATTTGTTATACCATGGATATTACATGATTCATGAATACATTATGATTTGGTACACATGGATAAATGTTTTGGTACCAATAGGTACATCATGACATTCCATGGATGCATTATGATTTTGCCCGATTGGTTGCAGGGAGCACACAGGGCTGGTATTTGTCGGGGAATTGATAACTTCAAGTATAGCCGTCCAATTCTATTGCAGGTTTGTTCTGAAAAAAATAAAACCCATTGTCTATCTTTCATGGTGGAACCAGTGTTATCCAACTGTTTGTGTTGAAATGAAGTACCGTAGTCATAGATTTGCAGACTATGAAAGTTTTGAAAATATAACATATTTATGGGTTATTAACGCTGATGTATTACCAATGCTTCAGATATTACTTATCATTTTTGTAGAAACTTATCAACATGTCATACCAGTAACATTATGGAAGCAATTTGCAATGTTATTTCCTTCCTTATCAGCACTTCCCGATGTACCGTCACTCCGATTCTAACTGTACTGGTCCAGACTCGGCCCCGCCTGACGAAAAGTACAAACAGTTCAAACCAAAGTGGGACTGTTTGTCTTTAGCAGCATCACAAAAGGTTGGTTATTTTGTGGGAAATTAATATAGACAATAATATAGATAATTTTTTACCTTAATATTATTAGACAATAATCATGATAATATAGATAATTTATTACCTTTCTTCTGTGAGTGATTTCAAAATAATATCAGCCAAAACTGAAAACTAAACAAAATATTACAATGGTAAAAATATGATGCAATTGTACATTCCAATAACCAGACTCAAAGTAATGAAAGAATTTTATTCTGTAATTTGTTGCTGTTGTAAATTTCCATATCTGATCGCCTTTTGTAATTCCCTCAGCTGTTTGAGGACGTCAAGCCTCGCCTCATCATCACGGGACACACACACCACTTCTGTCATCGTATCCATGGCGATGGAACCCACGAGTGGACCGTGCCTTCTTTCTCCTGGAGAAACAAGAAAACCCCCAGCTTTCTACTGGTATTTTTCATCAGATATTGAAGTGGCTAGTTCAACGTCAATTTACAGAGAATTTACGATATTTGAATTAATCATGATAAATCATCAATATTATCAGACACTAGTTACCGTAAATTCACAGTTAATCAATGCTATTTAAATGAAATACAAGAACAATAATTTACTAATATCTTGAAATTAGGATGAATATTATGTGATCGATATATATGAAAATAATAATCTCTGTTTCTGTTAGATGAATGAATTTTTCGGAAGTGCAGAGAAAATCTGCAAATTCAATTTGAAAATTTCTTTTCTTAAATTTCACTTTCGTTCAATTCGCAGACAACACTGGATAACGCGCGGCAAACGGTCAGCAAATGTTACCTCCCTCAAGAAGACACAGTCATATATACCTACATCATCGGTGGCCTGGCCATCCTCCTGTGGTTCTTGGTGCCTTGGCTTTACAGCTGGAGATATTCTACATATGGTTACTCGAAAATCAGCTGATTCATTTGCATCTTTATTAAATTATTGTTTGTTTTCATCAGGTATTTTTGAGAGAGAAAAAAAATTGGTTTGGGGTATGCTTCTTGTGCAGGTGTTTTGCATTTGCTGGCTGGTGATTTATTTTTTCACCAATTTCTCTATGTATACTGATAAAACGTGATGAAATCATAAATGGCTATTTTCGTTTGTGTGTGCAGAGTAGAGTTTCAGAGACAGTCGGAAGTATTACTAATATGTCATATTAAAATAGCTATATATCATCTGGAAACATCAGTAAAATGCCACAACCAGCTTTTTTCTGCACAGTTATATTTCCAGTCGGTATGGTAGTTGTTATTCAATAAAAAACATGTTGTTTTGTCATTTTGTGATTACCTAATGTTTCAGCTGTTCATTTGTAGCAAGAACCTGACTGAAAAGATTTGAGGGGGGGAGGCGGGTGGGGGGGAGTGGATGAGTACTCTTATCTTCTGTTCATGGTAGGTGCAATACTAATAAAAGTTACAAATATAACCACTCATCATGAGAGAAGAATTCAAATATTTTGATGTAAAAAAAATTAAAGTTCCAGAAATCACTCAATTTTTGTAAACTCTGATCAAAGTTCTACCGGCGGTACCCAATTTACTTAGTCAAAGTTCACCTAGATTTTTAGTTTTTGGTCATTTTGTCATGGATTGTAGTTTATAATCTGAGAGTAATGATGAAGAATGTGAAATGCTTCCTCACAAATCTTTAGTGCTATGCTTCAATCAAAAGTTTTGTCCACCGCATGATCTTGCTCATATTTTGCGACAACCAATGTGGTGAAATGGTAGAATTGATCGAATTCGTAGAATAACATACTCTGTCTGAAATATAAATGATTGTTACATGTATTTATTTCCTATCCTTCACTTGCATATGGTATGTTTCACTATGAAAGCATGAAGGAGCAGCATTTCATGTTTGAACCCTCTTTGATTATTTGTAAATATGATTTTACATGTAATGTATTTGAGTCATGGTTAAGTAGCACATTATGTTTGATGTGTGCGAGTGATTGTAAAACATGTCTTCTCTGCAGTTTAACCATGTCTAGTATGTCTGTGCAAAACTCTACAAGAATTTAAGATTAAACTTATATTGTAAAAAATTGGAGAAAATTTATTCTTCTGTGAAACATATGGAATATATTCAAGATAGCTACTTTAGTTACCAAATATTCACTTCTTCAGAAGCTTTGACCCGATCTGTCATGAAAATCTGGAGGTTACCACACATCAAAAAAAAAAACTGTTCATTTTTGCTTTTGAATATGCTTTAGATATGCTTGTGTGCATAAATATATCTGATAAAATCGAACAAATACATCCTTTAAAAAGAGCACAAATGAACCTGGAGTAAATTGTTATTTCTTAACCTCGATAATAGACACTTTTGGGTAATCTTATTCTGCATTTCAAAACAGACATCGAGGTCAGTGTAATTTACTTGATATCATTTGGAAATTGACTCAAAATCGTCCTCTGGTCCACAGTGATATGCAATGTACATTATGACAACGTCATAATGGACAGTTATTTCGACCGTGTGCCTTAGAAATTTGAGGCAAAACATTTTCCCCTTGAGCCAAATGTAAGCCAAAAGATTTTTTCCCCTCGACACGTTCATCACCATTATTCGATTTCTCAACTGAAATTGTTTCATTTCAATTATTAGCTACAGAACAACTATGTTTGGATGAGACTTTCTATTCTGCAGAAATTGGTAGTTCTCATGAGATACGTCATTAGCCTGTGTTTTCCTATATAATACTACTGGCGACAGAGTTTCCAGAGCAATTGGCCCAGCCAAATTCTCTCAACGGTCTGCTCTGTCCATTTAGCAGTGACAAATGCTGTGGAAAATTCTTGGTCCTTGCCTTGGTGAAGCTAACAGACGGTTATCCCCAGACCTGAGAGATTGGGTTGTGACATATGACTCCAGAATACAAGATGGGACTTTCAGAGCCTGTTACACACAGAGGAGTACCGTGAGATCCACACGGATGAATCCACACAGCCAATGCAGGTTTCAGGATCGGAGTTATGTGGCATAACTTCTTCTCGCAAGTTATGATGCACGCAGTCACATGTTGGCTCTTCTGCTGGCTCTTCATGCTGAATTTAGACCGGGGCAGGCATACCATCAGTGCATTGTTCATGTACGACCCCCTCACCTAATCACCTCAGTGGTTAGGTAGTGCCTGATCTTGCCCATGTTCCTGAGGTGAAGTATGGCCAACCTGCACACT
The DNA here is from genome assembly GCA_949152475.1 of Terebella lapidaria. Taxonomy (NCBI): domain Eukaryota; kingdom Metazoa; phylum Annelida; class Polychaeta; order Terebellida; family Terebellidae; genus Terebella; species Terebella lapidaria. The sequence goes on along the minus strand of OX424564.1, from coordinate 31,255,294 downwards.
CCTGCTACGTGAGCCTCTAAGGACATCGGGGAGTCGAAAACTGCCCCAAGATTCAGGCCAGCTTTTGCAGAATACACAGGGCTGTTTCTGACCATCCCGCGTGGAATGTGAACTTTGGCAGTCTGACGTTGAGAGCCAGTATTGCAGTTTTGTAGACGTCAGACCTGAGGAAATGTGATCCAAGCCAAATTCCAAGTTCCTGGACACGGTGCTCGATTCTGTTTAAAAAATGACCATGGCACTGGTCTTTCCAGGGACCAAAGAACAGATGAACTTGGGAATCAGCAGGATAAAAGTGGTACTCAAGGCCATGCGTTCTGACGATGGCACCCAGTGTGCTCGTGTACAAAGAGGATTCCAAATTTGGTCAAAACAAAATTATAGCCTGGTGATCTCAGACTATTTCACCATCCCAGCTGACAGCGACATAGCCTGTATGTGTCGGTGGTGCACGTGCACCACCAGAAGCTACTGTGTTCGTGAGCACAGCATCTAGGGCCATACATAAGGTCTCTGCTGCTGCTCTGTCAGTTGGAGTTGCTCTGGCGTGGCCACCACCTATTATCAGGTCGGTATCCGTTTCCTCACTGTTTCAGGAGGAGGATCCGCGAGCTGGCAAAGCACAGCCGCCCTAGACCCGGAGCCACGGAATTCCGTAGAGGACATACTCAGGCAGTTCGGCTCCGACACTTTCTTACGAGACTTTCCGCGAGTCTGTAGGTCAAGTGGTGGAGGATCGACGAGATGACCAGGAGTGGCTACCACCTGACACAGAGCTGGTCAATATGCCGGTGCCCCGGGACTTCGGGGTGGCAGGGATTGGAGTTCTGACGCACGTCAGAAGGGAGTATCTCTGGGAACACCCCCAGCAAGGAATCATCACCTACACTGCATAGTACCTCATAGTGGAGATGGACCACTCTCTGGACTGGCTGCTCCAGTACCGAGCAGAAATCTTGCAGGTCGCATGCAACTTTGCATATGACCAGTGGCTGATGGCCCAGCTTGGAGTTACCGGACTTTCACCTAAGCTCGTGAGGGAACCCCAGCATGCGTTCCATGAAGCAATGGCCACTGCTACAGAGAGTCACGGCCACTTTCTATCCTTGACGTGGTACATTGGGAACTGCAGCAGCTGGGTGTTGAGAATGAGGAACTCTTGCGTTATTGCCACTCTACCCCATTTTGGTCCGGAAAAGGGGCTAGTGCACCGGGAATTACCGCGTGGCAAAGTAGGTGATGTTCCCCCGTGATCTTGTGGTTGAGCATTGAAGGTCTCCCCTCCTCCATCCCCCAAGCCCGGTGGTGTTGTTGGCGTCGCTTCACACGACCCTGTCCTGTCTGAATCCTTGCAGATGCGCTGGCCTCGCCAACTGGCAACACTTTTTAGAGATACTACCACTTTCAATCACTGGTGTGTTGTTTTACAAAATTTCTAAGTTTAAAAGTTAATTGGATTCCAAAGACACCATCCCTTTCAGGGGATGACCTTCCCAGGTCATCACTCTTCTTGTAACACCTCCCTCAAAAGTTTAGCTTTTTTATTAGGGCTTATTCAAAATTCTGGAGCGTTACATTAGTCCGTTGAGTCCCTGGGTTGGTCCCCATTCTTCCAAATAGGATCCCTAAGGTCTGATTGGTTTTCGCGTTGCGACTTTAGGTATCGCTCACCTTGTTTCCTTCTGGTTCTACCATGTGATATTTTGGTCGTGTTTGCAGGTTTTGGGCCAAGGCTGAACATGTTGGGGACCAACATCGCAAGAAGGGGGTAATGTGGCGATTTTGCCCAAAGATCGTGATAGGCTTTGGCCACTTTAAGACACCGTATATTGGCTGCCGAGACGCATGTCGTTTATTGATCCACTGCACTGTTTCATTGGTCATGATGTCACACCCTGGTTCTCGTACAGCCAGCCCGATTTGGTTTCTTCAAGTTGTCTCAGAGCTGCCATGGCGAGAGGTACGGCAATGTGCTCCTGTCTCCCTCGTTCTGGCTAGAGGGTCCCAACATAAACAAAGACATGACGTTCCATATTGGCGTTATTCGTAACACAAACGAATCAAATTGAATATTTGAGGTTTCATCGTTTCGTATACCATATATAAATACGAGTTTTAAGTGATTGGGACTGTATCTTGCATCACTGCATTGGAACTGTTCCCTGTGAAACTTTAAAAAAAAACATACTTAATGCCAAATGTAGACAAATTTGTGTGCCTATTGAAATTTTGCACTTTACAACTGTTGATTACTTTCACGTGGAAAACCATTTATGCCACTTTGATCCAATTTACCAGTGTTTGACAGCCATTTTCATACGCAAGCCTTGATGAATCTGTGCTTGGATAGTCGAGGGCGGTTGGTTTCTGTTCGCGACAACTACCACATTGCATATATATATATAATCCATTTGAAATAGGAATTGTCCCCGGGGTCCTAGCACATGTCGTAACTCCACTGCAGGGTCATGCGGACGTGTTTTGTAGGCTATAACGGTGCTATATCATCGAATATATGTTAGCCAATTGATTCATAACGAATTTTAGAAACATATTATGCTACTTCAACAAAAGGGAAGTACGGTGGCTCTTTTAGGACATTGCTCTTTTATTAAAAAAAAAGAAGAAGAAATATTTGTGGCACGTATTTAATCATTCATACGCGTATATAATCATTTAATACGCGTATTTAATATTTTATATGTGTATTTAAAGATTTATTATGCATATTTAATATTTTATATGCATATTTAATCATTTATTACGCATATTCAATATTTTATATACATATTTATTCAATTATTACGCATATTTAATATTTTTTATGCATATTTAATATTAGATATGCATATTCAATATTAAATACGCATATTTAATCATTTAGTACGTGTATTTATTAGTTTATTTTATACATCACCAATCTAAACTACTACATGCTCCTTTTCGATCCTTTGGATCGTTCTGGATAGAAATTCGCGTACTGAAAGCAAGGCACGATCGTCTGCCTGCATGACTCGAGTGCTCCTTTTGCCGCCAAAACCGCCGCGCATATGCGTGCGCAGCTGCGCAGAAGCTTCACTTTTCTGTCCACCGCCATTTTTGCTTGGCAGCTTTGGATTTTGGTTCCCGGTGAATTCGTAGAATTTAGTCTGCAAACTAGACTTTTGCGATATATTCTTACGGAATTTCACCTGCCACGTTCATAGACATCGTTTTGTGTCTATTTGGATAAGTATTGGTCGATAGTTTGTTACTTGCTAGATCGTCAGCGATTTGTATAGCCAGTTCACCCTATTATCGTCCATCCGTCGTACTTGATAGTGTACTTGTTGTTTACATCTATCAATAGTTCTACGTTAATTTTCTACTGTATATATTTTGTAAACGTATACTGTAGTTTATATATTCGTAGTCCTCTTAGGGTTCTTTTTCAGCGCGGTCTCAGGTTTGCGTATTTTGCCCGCCCTGTTACTGTGTGTGGTTAGTTCCCTTTCGTGATCATGACTTCACAATCCTCCCTTGGTACCGGTGCCATGGACGAACGTCCATGCCCGAAGTGTCTGGTCAATACCCTCCGAGGAGGGGAGAAACACAGTTTGTGTTTCGACTGTTTAGACCATGGCCCGGTATCTATGGAGGATTTGAGGTGTGATCTGTGCCGTTTCTGGCGTCCCTCTTCCTTCGTGCAGGCGACTGCAAAGTATTCCGAAGCCTCGTTGGCTCGTCGGGATGCTTTGAGGCTTGCGGAAGCTTCGGCTCCGCAAGTCCGCCAGTCGCCCATGGAGGTGGAGACTCCGCCTGTGACGGCACAGATTGCGTCCGGTGTTAGCCAGCCCCTGGGGCTAACACAGGACATGGTCAACGCGGCTGTGCAATCCTTCTTTGCACAGTCGTTATCGTCCCTTCAGGGTCCCCTCCTGCCGGGTCTCTCTTCCCTGCTTGGACAGGGAGTCCCGGCCGGTTCTTCGCCTGCCCCTTCGTCGCAGGGAGAGCTTGCTCCCCCTGCTGGCAAGAAGTCGAAATCTTCTAAGAAGAAGGTTTCAGTTCTTGCCAAGGCGAAAGCAGCCAAGGAACCGCACTCCACCTTCGTCGTCCCTCAGTCGGGGCCGATCGAGGTGGAGGGGTCCGTCGTCTCTTCCCCTGGGCCTTCCAAGAAGAGGAAGCGTGCTTCCTCTAAGCACCATGGTGCTGAGACCACATCGATTTTCGATGTGGCTCAGGCTTCGTCCGACCTCTCGGTGGGCGACGATCAGGCTTCGGGCTTCGATCGGCGAAGCATCTTGGATGGCTCATTCGGGTCCTCGGTCTCGAGGTTCGAGGAGGAAGAGTTCCCTTTGTTTGGGGGTGAGGCTCTCGATCGTTCGTGCGATCGGGAGTCTTCACTTGGCGGTCGTGCTCCTGGTCCTCGATCAGGGCACGATCGGGCGGGTGGTGCTGGGGTCGTTCCTCAGGACCACTCAAGTCCTGTGTACGCGGATGTAAGTCGCCGGACGGGCGCGATCGCTGAGCAGGCATTCCCTCGCCCGTCCTTTGATGTACCCTTGGGGTCATCGAGGTCTTCGATCGGACCTGTGAGGTCCAACGATCGGGGGGGTCGAGTGGAAGCTGATCAGGAGTCGTCCTCCTCGGAGGATGAGACTTCCGATCAGGCCGGGGGTTCTAACTTCCGGTGGGCTTTGGAGTCGGTCGCAAGGCGTATGGACTTGCCGATCGATGCTCCAGGGCCCTCACGGGGAACCGGTAGGTTCGCGTCGGCGCCAGTTCGTCGGCCGATCCGGCTCCCTGTGGCTCCCGCGTTGGTCAAGTCCTTCGACAAGATCAACAAGGGAGTTACGGCTAAGAAGGATGTGGCTCGTACGGAGTCGACATTCCCGACTAGCCGTGTTCGACCTGAGTCGATCGACACCTATCGGACTGTAGAGTCCGAGGGTGGACATCAGACTTCCGTCCCGGTCGAAGACCCTAACCTTCACCTGCTTTCCCGGAAGCAGGGTACGGTCTGGTCAGCTTATGTGAAAAAGGCTCGCCTTTCTCACTGGCAGACGCTGTCTCATCAGTTGATGGGGCAGCTCTCGTTGACGGATCACCTGACCACTTTGGTTCAGGAGTTTGTGGACGAGGCGGATCTGGAGGAGGGGAGTCGCGCCAACATTCATGCAGCACTCGGCGTCTTGGCCGGAGTGGTCCATGCTGCTGAGCGTGACAGTGCGCACCTGGGCGCACAATTGGATCTCACCATGCGTGATGCCGATCTCCGTCTGCTTGACGTGTCCGCTACGGACGTCGCTGAGCTACGTGGGAGGCCGCTTTTCTCAGGCTATACCTACGCCAACCTCTCTCGATTGGATATTTCCGTCATGCGGGAACATCTCCGGGATGAGGCTATGGCCAAGGCTTTGCTTGGGAAGTCGGCGGGGTCTGGGACAGGCAAGAAGACCAAGGGTCAGAAGCCTGCCCAACCTCAGGCACCACATGCACCCGCTTCTGCGCAGCCGCCCTTTCGGGGGGCGCAGCCTCCCCCTCCCCAGGGGGATGGCAAGCGTGGAGGCAAAGGGGGTGGACGCTTCAAAGGCAAAGGGAAATCTTCTGCTAAGAAGTGACTCGTTGCGGGAAAGCGTAGGCTCTGTGGAAGGTTCAGTTCTGTCGGAATTCGATCTTCCACAACCTGGTCCAGTCGGCGGACGCCTGGCTCAGTTCGTCCAGAACTGGAGCGATCTGGCGTCGTCAGACAATTCAGTCGTGGCATGGGTGAAGTTCGGTCTCACCTTCAGATGGGAGGCTGGAAAACCACCGATCAGACCCAAAGCGTGGTTCTTCCCTGTGCCCGGCGATCGGGAAAAGTTTCAGCTTCTGCAGCACGAGGTGCAGCAGTTGCTAGAGAAACGTGCGATCGAGGTGGTCAAGGACGAGAGAGGATTCTATTCTCTCATCTTCCTAGTGCCGAAAAAGACAGGCGGGTGGCGTCCCGTTTTCGATCTGTCAAACCTCAACAAATTCCTGATCATACCCAGGTTCAAGATGGAGTCGGCGCTTTCCGTTCAGAAAGCTCTGTCCAAGGGGAAGTGGGCAGTCAGTATTGACGTCAAGGACGCGTACTTACATGTGCCCATACACCCAGCCGATTGGCGATACCTCAAGTTCGCTTTCGAGGGTTCGGTGTATCAGTTCAGGGTACTTCCTTTTGGAGTAGCCACCGCCCCTTACGTGTTCACCCGTATCGTAAGGACGATGGCGGCCAGGTTTCGATCGGTTGGAATTCAATTCCACCATTATATCGACGATTGGTTAATCATAGCCGACTCCCCGTCTCAGGCTATAGAGCAATCCGGGTTCGTCCTCAGGTTGGCGACCAGCCTTGGCTGGATCCCCAATTGGGCGAAGTCTCATCTGTCCCCGACACAGAGGTTCGAGTATGTCGGGGTAGATTACGATCTAGAGCGAGGAGTAGCTCTTCCTCCGCGGAAGAGAGTTCTCAAGGCGATTGCGGCGATGGAGGTCGCGCTGACGCAGTCGTCGATCACAGCTCGGCAGTTTCTGTCCATCATCGGTCTGTTGGCGTCGATGGAGAAACAGGTGCCGTTCGGCAGGTGCTTCCTCAGACCCATTCAATGGTGTCTAGCGTTGCAATGGCGGATCCTCACCGATCGACTAGACCAAGTCGTATCGGTGGACGATCGTGCTCGGGAAGCAATGCATTGGTGGCGGGACCATCGGAATCTTTTCCGAGGGATGCCACTGGCGGAGTATCTGCCCGATCGGACCTTCTTCACCGATGCGTCAGAATTGGCTTGGGGAGCTCATATGGACGAGCACGAACTCTCTGCTGTGTGGAACACGAGCGAGAGGGCGTTGCACATCAATGTCCTAGAGCTGCGAGCGGTGAGACGTGCGTTCGAGATCTGGGGGCCTCAGAGTTCCCCAGGGACGAAGTGGCTGGTCTTCACAGACAACAGCACAGTAGTGGCGCACATAAACAAACAAGGTGGAACTCGGTCGAGTCAGCTTTGTTTGGAGGCCGAGTGTCTGATCAGGTTTGCCTTCAAGTACCGTCTGTTTATCAGGGCGAGGCACCTGCCGGGTCACAGGAATGTCCTAGCGGACGCTCTGTCGAGACCGGACAAGATCATAGGCACGGAGTGGAGTTTGCATCCGGGGGTGTTTCGGCGCGTTTGTCAGGCGTTCGGGACACCGAACATAGACCTGTTCGCAACCTCTCGGAATCACAAGCTCCCGGTCTACTTCTCACCTCTGCCAGAGAGCGAGGCACTGGCTGTGGACGCGATGTCTCAGTCGTGGGACGGGATGTTCGGGTATGCGTACCCGCCAACTCGGTTCCTAACAGAAGTGCTGCACAAAGTAGCCAGGTCTCAGTGCGAGATTCTGTTGGTGGCGCCATGCTGGCCGATGCAGGCGTGGTTCCCCCTGCTACTGTCCCTCCTGATCGATGTACCACGGGTTCTCCCGATCGAGGACAGGTTGCTGAAGCAACCGGGGCGGGATATATTTCACGATTCCGTCCACGTGCTCAAATTACACGTGTGGAGGCTATCGAGCGATCCTTCCAGGAGGCAGGATTTTCTCAGCAGGTGTCCGTACATCTCGCGAGAAAGAATAGGAGATCCTCCTCTAAAACGTATGAGGCTAAATGGAGAGTATTCGTACGTTGGTGTAACGGAAGGCGCATTGATCCGCTCTCTGCCCCTCTGAATGCAGTGCTAGACTTTCTCTGCTATCTCTTTGATAGGCTTAATTTGAAGCCTACTACGATCGAGGGATACAGGTCCATGCTGGGCCCTGTATTCCGTGCTAGGGGGATCGATTTAACTAATAATCGTATCCTTGCTGATCTCTTGGCGTCCTTTAGGACGCAAAGGCCACGGGAGTTCCTACTCTACCGGATTGGGACATGGCTTTTGTGCTATATTGTCTTACTATAGCACCTTGGGAGCCTCTCAAGGAAGTTTCCTTGCAGAGGTTAACTCTTAAGACTTTCTTGCTAGTTATGCTAGCAAGTGGTCGAAGACGCTCAGATGTCGCGGCGATCGACGTATCGCGAGTCGCATTTGGCGCGGATGGGTCCGTTTCCTTATACCCAGTACGTGATTTTATGCCTAAAACACGTGCTGCAGTTGAGGGCGGGAAAGCGTTCTCCCCTATCGTAATTCCGTCACTGGGCGGTTACGTAGGACGGAATGAGCCGGACGCTCTATTGTGCCCGGTAAGAGCGCTGAAAATCTACATCGATCGTACCAGATCGATCAGGAAAGATCGCAAGCGGTTATTTATTTCCTATCAGCCTAATAGGGCTACGGATATCTCCACAGCTACACTATCCCGATGGGTGAAGGTTGTAGTGAGGACTGTCTATGCGGAGTCAGGTGCTGACGATCGAGTCACTTACAAAATATCGTCCCACCAAATCCGACACATCTCGATGTCTTTGGCGGCCAGGTCGAATATTCCGTTGGAATATATCGTGAGGGCTGGAATGTGGACTAATTCCACGACATTCATCGGGTTCTATCTGTCCAATGCTGCCGAACTTCAGGACCAGTCGTCCAGATTTAGACTGGGTCCGCTGGCCGTAGCGCAAGCTGTTGTTTGAACCAGCTGGACAGAAAAGTCTTGGTTTTAACGTGCACGTGTATATAGGCAACACTTTGTGTTTGTGTTTGAGTTCTTTATGTTACGGTCTCAAGTAGAGTTCCGTTTTCCACCGATGGGTGAAGAAGAAATTCGTGCATGTCGGAGGCAAGCGATCGCACCGCTAGGTGAGTATCTTTATTATATTACTAAAGATATATCGAAAATGTAGCATTTTAGCGATTCGCTTGAAATCAAGACTATCGTCTGTTTTCATGACTCTCTAGCACTACTGCTCCACCGCCTATCCTTTGATTCTAAGGAGCATGTAGTAGTTTAGATTGGTGATGTATAAAATAAACTTCCCAAATTTTAATTGTAAATTTGCCGTTTATTGTTATTACTCACCTCTAAACTACTACAGTAAAGGCCCTCCCATCCATCCCCGCCAGTTGTGTGCTAGGGGCTTCCTTTTGTCGTTTTTTTTTGGACAGAAAAGTGAAGCTTCTGCGCAGCTGCGCGCGCATATGCGCGGCGGTTTTGGCGGCAAAAGGAGCGCTCGAGTCATGCAGGCAGACGATCGTGCCTTGCTTTCAGTACGCGAATTTCTATCCAGAACGATCCAAAGGATCGAAAAGGAGCATGTAGTAGTTTAGAGGTGAGTAATAACAATAAACGGCAAATTTACAATTAAAATTTGGGAATTTTATACGTGTATTTAATATTTTATATGCGTATTTAATCATTTATTATGCATATTTAATGTTTTTATGCATATTTAATATTAAATACGCGTATTTAATATTTTATATGCGTATTTAATATTTCATATGCGTATTTAATCATTTATTGCTCATATTCAATATTTTGTATGCGTACTTAATAATTTATTATTATTAAAAATATTAAAATTTGAAAATTTCGAATACACATTAAAAAACATTGAATACATGTATTAAATGATTAAATATGCATATAAATTATTAAATATGCGTAATAAATGATTAAATACGCATATAAAATATTGAATACGCATATAGAATATTAAATACACGTAATAAATGATTAAATACACGTATTTAATATTAAATATGCATAAACAATATTAAATATGCGTAATAAATGATTATATATGCATATAAAATATTAAATACGCATATATAATATATTAAATACACGCAATAATTGATTAAATACGCTAATTTAATATTAAATATGCATAAAAAATATTAAATACGCATAATAAATGATTAATTATGCATGCAAAAATATTAAATATGCATAATAAATGATTATATACGCGTATAAAATATTAAATACGCGTATACAATATCAAATATGCGAATAAAATTTTCTCTAGAATTCTCTAGAATGTCCTTCTGGAAAATTAAATATACGTAAAAAATAATAAATATGCATAAAAAAATATTGAATATGCGTAATAAATGATTAAATATGCATATAAAATATTAAATATGCGTATAAAATAATTAAATACGCCCTACTACAGTGGCTGATATATGCCGTAGTTTTGTTCTTTATTTTTCATTTATTTACGATATTTTCCAGATAATTAATACACGTACTTAATATTGAATATGCGTACTTAATGTTTAAATATGCATACTTAATATTAAATACGTGTATTTAATAATAAATATGCATACTTAATATTAAATACACGTACATAATATTAAATACGCGTATAAAATATTAAATACGTGTACTTAATATTAAATATGCGTACATAATATTAAATATGTGTATTTAATGTTAATACACGTACTCAATATTGAATACCAGACAGTTAGATATTTTTTTTTGCAGCGCCATGTTTCACAAGACATACATAGCAACATAACCACATCCATTTTTTGCTAATTTAACATTAAGTACTCGTGTTTAACATTAAGTACGCATATTTAACTTTAAGTACGCGTATTCAATATTGAATACACGTATTTAATATTATATACGCGTATTTAATATTATATACGTGTATTTAAAGCTATAATCACTTTTAGAATTGACAAAATTTATTCATTCTGCGGTAGCTTTATTTTATCTATATAATGAGATATCGTACAAATTTGGGTCTGAAAATGTGTATTGCGTGCCCAAATTGAGTTGTCAAATCAAGATTCAAATCATTTTTTCCCTCAAAGCGGCCCGCCTTGCGAGCGATTTCTACACACAGTCTCGTGAGGTCATTGGTATTTGTGTAGATACTGTGGCAACCGGCAATGTAGACAGGCCGATCATTCTCTATCCACTGTTTTCATGCACGATTAACGGCAATTTTCTGAGTTTCCGTTGTCGAACTGTGCCTATTTCCTATGTATTCCTGACCCTCTCGAGATGTAGTTTCAAATTTGCGTGACAATCAATATCGCTAAATTTGGTTGATTTTAAAATTGATTCCAACTTTAATATTAAGTACGTGTATTTTTTTTTATTAAATAAACGTATTTAACATTAAGTACGTGCATTCAATTATTTTATTTTCTCTAGAATGTCCTTCTGGAAAAAATAAATAAATGAATTCTGAAAAATAAAAATATGGCATATATCAGCCACCGTACCCTACTGATATTTCAAACTTTTTTTTTTTAGAAAATAATAAGACAAAAAACATTGGCAGCAAACAATGGAATATATCAACGGATATCCATTTGTGTACCAGACATGGGGTCGAATACATGTAATACTTTGGAAAAACATGAATACAATACTGAATACTGAATACATTTTTTATTGATGTAATCAAATACATTAATGAATACATATCAGTGTTATACCAAGAAAGTTATGGCACTGGATATCATAAGAAATATCCAGTACTGCTACACACACTCTCATTGACCCCATTGTTTATATCAATCGAAGCAGGCCATATCCTTGCTTGCTAGATGCACAGTCAGATTCGCCACCTGCCGTCCTCTCAGACAAATGAAAAATTGAAATGTATTCGAAAGTAATCATTGATTACTGAATACTTCTGAAATGTATTGAATACAATACTGAATACTTTCATCTCAAGTAATCATAAATACTGAATACATCGAGAATACTCAAAAATCTGTATTCGATTACAGATGAATACGAATACTGAATACGAATACCCCATGTCTGCTGTGTGCCTAATTAAACGACTTGGTACCTCTGATATATCAGATACAAACACAAAGTATCAACCTGAGTTTTAATGCCATCTTAATGTCATCTATCATTACAATGTGGCGCCATTGAAAGTCCCAATGGTAGGCGATCAAAGTTCAATAATATAATAGGCAATAAAAGCCATCTGTAGACAGTGGATTGCAAAAATCAATTCGAATGAATCTGACACTGTTTTGGTGATATCGGCTTCGATATTAATTGGCTATCTTTCACTGCTGCTGTGGTTCAATTATAGATTCAGCTGCCATGAGTGTCACATGATGCTCCCATTTTGTTGCGCCAAATCCCAATATTATTGAAAATCTCATTATTCATCGTGTTATTTCTCTTTTTCACTTGCTTTTTCTCAGGTTAATGCTCCAGAGAAGTCCAGATGAATCTCCCCTTAGTATCACGAGTAGAGGTATCTGTTTGTTTTGGATCTGACTTCAGGGTTCGATCTGTCCTTGGGGTGACTTCCCCGTGTAAGCGACTTCCGGATCATTATACTTTATACTACTCTTCGAACTGAAGTGTACGCATATTTAGTTTTGTTTTGTGTCAGAGAATGAACCCTGTTGATTTTGGGACCAATCAGTCGACTGACCTTTGACCCATTCATCGGTACAGACAAAACAGTCCTTCAAGTTCTTTGAAAGAAGCTCGCTGACTCAACTTTTAGTAACCATTGAATCATATCTTGGGGATGGATAAAGCAAAACAAGATGCATTAGAAGTTTATTTGGTGAATGTCTGCTAACCTCATCATCACAATGAAGATGACACAGTGGGTTTCTCAGCAGATTGAACTGATGGACACAAAAAACAACAACAATGGATTAATTTTACTATATATTCACTTTCATATCACAATTTCTGTCTTACACGTAATGAAAATAATTCACAATGTGTCCGTTCACAAGACCGAAGTTGAAACAATACCAGACAGAATTACAACAACTTTGTAAACAAACAATAACGTATATTGATTTAAACCAAATGCACAAACCAACATATTGTCGACACAAAGCTACATACATGCATGTAAGAAAACAAACCCTATATAAATTGAAAACCGTAGTATGTTAATCCCACATGCATTTATAACAACTATACATTCCAATTTATTCCAGAGAACACCATCATCTCATCTGTACTATAATACTATCAGCAACAGCTCGAATTCTTGAAACCACATTTTGGACCAGTTTCCCTATCCCAACTATAACCAAATGTACTAAAATCTAACCTGTAGAATTCCCGGAGCCTACTCTTTTGTTGTTCCTGTAAATCATTGATGACATTTATCCATTCACCGTCTGCAGGTTGCTTTTTAACACCCTGAATATTATTGGTGTTGGCCTCCACGTTTATCGTAGGGAGTTTAGTAGCATTTAATTTCCTTAGCAAAACTGGAGAATCTTCATCCATCGTTTCCAATTTGGCAACATAGTCATACCTTATAGAACAAGGATGACACAGTCTAAATTGTTGTTTAACGTGTCGGTCTTGAAGGCCCCCTGCCCGTTGTGTAATACGCATAATGATGCGGTCAATATACGCCTTGAAACGTACATTGGATCTTTTCGCAATTTTGTCCATATACACCGAGTATAGCCTGGTGAATGGATGTCGTACAACGATGAACTTGAAGTAGTTCTTCAGCCGCCAGCGAATGCCCTCCATTGGCAGTGTGTGTAGATAGCGAAGGCCGTATTTTGCCATATAGGTCGCCATGTGTACTACTCTTGGTTTGTGCACTGGGTGGCGTTTTCGTTCGCGGTATGCTCTCGACTGCTGCAGAAGCACATACTTCCAAGATGAACAGGCTGCCTTGGGAACGACGCAGTACAGAACTCGATGCTCATCATCGACGAGAAATCTCCTGTAATCGGATAACTCTGACATGGTAAATATGATATGAATTACAAGGCATGTGCCTTAAAAACATGCTGAAACTGAAATGAAATGAACACACCATCATATCTTGATGTTTAACTGTATTCAGGTTTATAACATTGTTTCAACCACTCGCTAAGCGCCGATAAATCCTATACTGACATACTATAAAATGCATATAAGCCATAGTGAAATCGCCCGTTCTAACCGATAACTTGTTCTACTGTTTGGATTGAAATACGGGTCTCTCTTGACTTTGCTACACGCGTGCTCCAGCAACTTGATGCGCTGGTCTCCTGCGCATGTGTGAACTGTGGGTGCGTCATATCCGGCCAATTCTGGAAAACAACTACCATGGTATAAAGACACAAGCATGAGATGGGTATATCCAGGGCGTTTATAATCAAATAGTGATTCAAACTTTGATGTCATATACGGCTAATTCTGAAAAAAAAACTAGCATGGTATAGAGACACAAGCATGCAGAGATGGGTATATCCAGGGCGTTTATAATCAAATAGTGATTCAAACTTTGATGTCATTAACAACTTTCTCACCTTTTTTAATGATACTTTTTGCTGCTCGAAATTTCACAGTCGAATTATTTTGTTGCACCGACACTGTCAGAGGGAAAATTTTGAAATATAATAGGACTCCAAAGACATATTTTGTGCGGAACCATACATTTATTGCATAGTATAGATCAAACGATCCTTCAACTGGGTATATTCCTTATTCCTAAGTCCATTGTAAGTTGTAATTGTTGGGTGATTAAGTCAAAGTATGGTTGTAGTGAAAATTCATACCTTCATGTTCATTGTTGGCGAGTTTTACTGGTCGAAGTATCACAACTGAAGCATCTTGTTCCTCGAACACCGCGGATAGGATCAGCAGAAGAACCAACGTCACCGCGAGCAGCAGATAGGACCCCACACGTGTCCTTGGCAGTCGTAAAAATGTCATCTTCTGTAAGGGTAATTCAATTGAATTTGTTTGGGATGCATTCAACATAGGATTGTCTTTTTTTCTGCATATAATTCTTGCTCAAATCATCAATAACTTTCTCTCATTTATTACATTTTCATTCAACTGCTAGCTGCAACGACCATCTTGGATTTGTGGTCATGATTTCAGAACAAATAAAACATCCAGCTTAGCTCTTATTTTAAAATCAATTCATATGTCCTAAGCATCATCTGTGCCAATTCAGTTGCTTTTACCACCAAATGCACTATCCTATCAGATCTTCACACATACCCCTCCCCTCCCCCCCCACTATAACACTGTATCCACGTTTGGGGGAGTTGACCAAACTGGAACATAGTCACTTCTGTCATGGGTTACCTTTTCTCTAAAGCTGCCGTCAGACTATGCGAGGCAGTCGCAGCGACCGAGTCGCAATCCACTCGCATGCGATCTGGTCGCTGCGACCGGCGCTGGTCACACTGTGCGATCGAGTCGCATGTCACGTGACAATATATTTGAGCGCGAATTAGAAAGAATCGGTTGGCAGACGGGTGTTTCTGTAGTTCCAACATGAACGAAGATGCGCGTCGGCGCCTTGTTGCCTTTTTGGCAACAAAAGTTATGCGCAGAAGGCGAAAGAGAAGACAAAAACAAAGCAGAAAATACAAAAGGAGCGTGTGGGTGAAGCCATGGATGAAACGGCGGAGCGAAAGTGGTGCCTACAGTAATCTGTTACAGGAGCTTAAGCAGTGCCGTAGGACGGGAGGGGGGGGGATGCGTTGGGTGCGAACGCACCCCCTAAAATTCAGAGAGAAAAAATTCGTAGAGTGGAAAAAAATACGGATTGGTTATTTAATTTCTGCATAGGTTCTGCATAGGGAGTGTTCCTCAGTTTAAATAATTGCAATGTTTCTTGCTCTGTTAAAGTTCTGCATAGGGAGTGTTCCTCAGTCTAAATTATTGTAATGTTTCTTGCTCTGTTATAGTTTATGACTCTTGTGCATGTCATATCTAAGGCTCTCTACCACGATGCTTTCGAGTCGCGGCTTGTTGCACGGAATTCTCAAAAATGTACAGGCATGGTTCCGCAGCATGGGCTGGGTTGTGTGATGGCAGCCAGGAAAAAGTCAAGTAACGTTAGGGCTCCTTATGTATCATAATAGCCACGCAAATTAATGAAGACCTGATTTTACATCGCTCTTATTAAACATCTTAGCTCTCAACTCATAAATAGAGCGAGATTCCGATATCCAATATGAGTTTTGGTTTGTCTTTTGGAGCTTTCCCTCCCGTTCATCATTTGGTCATGGCTGTCCCAGCCTTTCATATTGTGTTTTCATTTAAATGATGAATAAATGTCTGACATTCATTTCATCCAGTATTTTAATGGGTATGCCCATTTAGCATCCTGCACCATTAACAGAAACTAATATATCTATCTTTAAATATCAAATAGAATTCTTCACGCCTGTGCATGGAATACGCCAGGTCCTTGCATCTTTGCGTTAACACTGAAATAATCGGGCTTGTCCATTGTGGTGATTGATGAGCAAGTTAGATATACTCCAGAGAAGCGACTGTAACCACATTACAACTTATAAAGAAGCGAATTCATTAGGTTTTTTTTTTCATTTGTTTGGCACTGAAAAGTTATATGGCATGAGTGATTGAAAACCAGGCCCATGCTTGCCAACCATGAAGCCCATGCATGGCAAAACCAGGCCTACGATTTTTTCTTTTTGGAAATTCCATAGATCTGCACCATACGGGAGGTTTTTTCGATTCTCTGCTCTGATATCGCTCTGTAGGCCTACCGTTGGTGTAGCATACACCTGGAGCCAGCTTGGAGAAAGTTACCCTCTACACCTGTGTGAGGAACAGGAGTGGCTCATTTCTTTCGAATGTTTTCTTATATTTTCTGTCTATTATAAAAACATAGCACCAAGGGTGCTGTAGCTTACCGGCAATCATGAGAAACGCAGAGTATTGATTTTCCAACATATACATTGTTACACTGATCTTGAACTCTAATTGTCAAAAAATGTTCGTAAATGTTGCTGGAAACACATTTTCTGTATGGACTATAGTACGAAATCAAATTACACATCACAAAGGTACATAAAGAGAATCTTATACATGATTTTGAGAAAAACTGTCTGAATAGATTTAGACAAAATGGCCACCAAAGACAAATTTCATCGTTTTTGACCTTCCAAGGTCATTATAATAATGAGCATTTTATAGTCTAGGATCACCAACTCAAGTCGGTCTCTCTGACTGCACAATTATTATCCCCGGCAGACCTGTTCACTCCGACACATACTCAACCTCCTGGGAGGCATACAGCTCCATGTGCAGCCATTATTTGGCGCAGGGAAACTGTGCATACACAATTGCCATCTCTGTCTATTGCCAGGTGCCCAATTATACTGTTTGGGTGAACAGCATACAGCAGCGCAGGTGAATGCACAAACAGGGTCACCCATCCATGTATTACCCACGCCTAGCGTTGCTTAACTTCGGTGATCTTACGGGTACCGGTGTGTCATGCGCTACAAGGCCGTCATTGAAGGTCAAATTCAAGGTCATCACTCAAACCGCATTATATGATTTCCCATTTGAATGTGCCAATACTTAGGCTCTATTTTGAAGTCTTCTATGAGTTTACTCCGCACAGCTCCCATTATGAAGGAAAAATTGGGTGAAATTTTCTAAGTCCAAAAAATTTTTCAATGGGCAAAAAAATTTTTTTTTTTTTTTGCTGGAAATGGCTCAAAACGAATAGTGACTTGATTTGGGACAAAAAAATTTTTTTTCGCCGACCCGTCAAAAAATCAAAATGGCCGCCACACGCAGACCGGCAATTCAAGGGCAACGAAACTTATACACATCATAGAGGTACATGAGGGGAATGTTTTAAAACAAAAATCTCAAAACTGATCAGACAGTTTTTGAGAAAATGGCCATCAAGTCCAAAATTGGTCATTTTTCGACAAAAAAAGGTCGTTTTGACCTTCCAAGGTCATTGAAGGTCAAATTCAAGGTCATCACTCAAACCGCAATATATGGTTTCCCATTTGAATGTGCCATTACTTAGGCTCTATCTTCAAGTGTTCTATGAGTTTACTCTGCACAGCTCCCATTATGAAGGAAAATTGGGTGAAATTTTCTGTCAAAAAAATTTTTCAATGGGCAAAAAAATTTTTTTTTTTTTTTTGCTGGAAATGGCTCAAAACGAATAGTGACTTGATTTGGGACAAAAAAAATTTTTTTCGCCGACCCGTCAAAAAATCAAAATGGCCGCCACACGCAGACCGGCGATTCAAGGGCAACGAAACTTATACACATCATAAAGGTACATAAGAGGAATGTTTTGAAACAAAAATCTCAAAACTGATCAGACAGTTTTTGAGAAAATGGCCTCCAAAGTCCAAAATTGGCAATTTTTCGTCAAAAATGGCCGCCAAATCGGCAAAAACGATTCAATCAAAAAAATTAAAAAAACGTCTTTAGATACTGGCCCAAGGTATGTTCTGACAAATTTATGGGGAAATTCATCACGTCAAAAAAAAGTTACAGACCCGGACGGACGACGGACGACGGACGACGGACGACGGACGGACGACGGACGACGGACGACGGACGAAATACCACGACAATAGCTTATCGGCCCAAAGGGCCGGTAAGCTAAAAAGAAGAACTGCTGATAAATAGCCGAACAAACATATGTAGCATGAACGCTGTGCCCGGCTCTCCCCTACATGGATGTAATTTGAAATCCAATGCACGGTAGGCCTAGTATTGGGTAAATCGCCCTTTCCTTCCTTCATCAGATTTTATAACCTTGTAAACATGTCTAGATTCGAGGTGTCGGTTTATGGACTCACTTTCGTGAGTCAACCTAGATCCAGATCGATATCAGTACTGCAGCATGGTGTGGGCTTAATATGTTAGTCGACGTTCGTGACGTTGGGCCTACATTTTAGAAATGGATAATGCACTGGTCAACATCGGCAGTGAGCTCAGTGTACTAGTAATTAATATTTTAGTGAACCATACTTAGTATGCCCATTCAGTTGTAAATTACCAGATGTTCGTAGCTTCTCAGAGATGGTCGTCAGCGCCGAGGCTCTCTTGTCTCTGTTCCTGTATTCTGAACTTTAACATCAAAGAGCGAGGGAGTCATTTCCGGGATTACCCAGATGTCCACAAGAGTATCGTCGGCAGCCTGTGTCCACTCCATCTTGTCAATTCAACTGTCCGCATGTGTGGTCGGTCTATTTTGAAATTTCACGTGACAATACTCACCATCGCGATTGGTTAATCACATGCGACTCGGTCGCATGGAATCGAACATGTTTGATACATGCGACTGAGTCGCACCTCACCTGCGACTGAGTCGCACGACCATGTCACACTATGCGACCGGACGTGCGACCGGGGGCCTGCGACTCGGTCGCCGCGACTGACTCGCATAGTCTGACGGCAGCTTAAGTCCAATGTGTAAATCTGTTCCATGTCACAGGTATTTCATTTCTAGTTCAAACAACATGTAACTGACCACGATCTCCGTCTTCCCTTCCCTCACAATCGGCTGTATTCCCTCAAGAAGGTTTTGCAAATAGCGAATTAACTTGCCACTTATCCAGCTGATAACCCAGAGGTTGAACAATAAATAGCGAATTAATTTGCCAATGGTCCAGCTAAGAGGTTGAACAAACCCGTGTGCTGCTCTGAGTTGAAATTTGTGATTGCGAGTCCCTCTGCCCCGGTCTCTGATCTAAGCTTCGCCGATGGAGCGAATCACTGGTCACATTTCAAAGATTAGTTGTCAGGTTCGATTCGCAAGGTACCCAGGTGAATGAATGGTCGTCAGGTTCGTCTTGTGTAATGATACTTAGTGATTTCCGTTTCCGTATTGTTACTGAAAATTATAATTGTCTCTTGTTGATTTTTACCTGCTCGCTACCTGCTTCTCTATTGGCCAAACCAATATTGTATCTTCACTGCAGATTACTTGTATTATGCTTATATATGTCGTTGATGTTATTGTTGTTCGCAGACACTATATCATTCCGTTTCAGTGAGAATGGCAAGTGCTGGAAGATCGCTGTACGGTCCTTTTGTGGACAGAACGTGTTGAAACTGAAATAAAAACTACATTCTGCTTGCTCAAAGATATCATTGAAAAATAATGTGGACGAGAATCACCCGTATAGGTGATATTTGAACATACATATCATACTCCCAAACGGTGCCATGTGGCAGATATGGTGGTCAATGGTTTACTTAAACATCTATGCATTCAAAAGATGTATATACAATTTATATCGACCCTTCTATCAAACTGTATTTCCGCCGGCATCGATGTTTCCACCTCGAAGACGATGTTTCCACGTTGAAGATAGTTTGTCTTACTACCATTAGTGCCATATAACAAATCATTGTAACTCACATCTGCTTGAAACAAAATGTATCAACACGGAATGAACGCTGTATATTTGTTACACAATATCTCGAGTTGAGCGGAATATTCAGGAAATTGGTATATATTATTCCTTTGACAATAGATCCAAATATTATAATTACACAAGGAGTAATTATAATGTTTAGCAGTCTTTCAAACTATAGCTTGCAACGTGCGTAGCAAACATTTCCTTCATGAAGAAAATAGACCTCAACTTTCCATAGAAGGAACTATTTAGTTCATGTATAAAACATTTCTTGGGCGTATCAAATATTTCCTGCATACAGCAAACTATTTGCTTCGTGCAGAAGACGTTTGTTCCATAGAGGAAACATTCGCTTTGCGTAGTAAAACATTTGCTACGCGTGAATGCCCAATATTTACATTGTATTTTTTAAAACAAGAAATGAAAATAAAGCCACCGTAACGATTGCCTAAAAAATCTTCCAAATACAGACAGAAACGTATATTCTGTACATTATTTATTGTATCTAAAGTAAAACAATAAATAGTTTAAAATTCAACCTAAAATATTGGCGTAGATTTCATCGCATCATGCAAATTTCATGGTTGATCATCACAAATTCATACAGCTCATGGCACAGCATTTGAAAAAAAGCAAGAGATTATTTAATAACCGAAGGGCTAGAAAATAACTGGACATTTCCTTTAAGGCAAAAATATTCAATAGGCGAGAGAATTTGTGTATATAAATGGCCAAATGATTCAAAATTGATCCGGTCCATGACTAATTTATTTTTCTCCACCAAGTTAGGGTGGAGTTATGGAAATGTTTTTTTTCTGCTAAAATAAAATAATGAAAGACCTTGCATGAAAGGCTAATACATGTATACATGCACCTGGTTATAGCCAACCATGCCATTTGTCCCAATAAGCTTCGGTCGCAATCTGTCCAGTGGTGCAAAAATATCATAATCTGCCTGATGAATTTCACTGGAATTTTGTGTACATGCTCTTCAAAAATAAAATCTCAGATTAATATTCTGGCCTTTTTTTTTCCATTGATTCGCTTGTGCTAGTCAGTCCTCAAACTCAAAATTAAATTTATCCATGCGTTTATTTCAAGTGTACAATTCTACAACAATTCAACATAGTAACACCATTCACAACACATCGATAGGATGTACATTATGGAAAGCACAAGAGACCTTTGTCTGTCCCACACAGGCGCACTGATTTCCACACAATATAGCAATATAAACATCTATCAATATAATCATAACAATATGAACAGTTAGCAATAACATGAATGTTTAGCAATATATAACAATATGACATTTTGTGATATGATATAACAATTTAACATTCAACAATGTAACAGTATAATACATGTACCAAAAGTCATAATTCAACGCTTGTGGATATAAGCTTTGAGTATTAGATGCATATAACTAGTACATCCAGATGAGAGGTTCTCTCAGAAATTGTATCCACTTTTTTCTGTAGTTCATCTAGGCACTTGACACGAAAACTTCCAGCATTATCTTTCAGTTCCTCTTTGAACTCAGCCCATGCAGGGATATTTGCACCACCTTTAATGTTTTGGGTAATCCTGTCCTGGTACTTTATTTGGGAAGTCGTGTCTTAACTTAGGTTTTCCTCAGATCTGATGCGGAACAGGCTTTCCTTATTGTTTAAATGCCGTCTAAATGATTGATCACCAACTGTCAAGTTCATGAAAAATGGCCACATTGTGGAATTATGCCCTGAGAGTCGATGAGCACACAGGTTAATATATCGTTCTGTACCACCAAATGTTCTTAACCCCATCCTATGGCATGTTTTTTTGTTTCATTGTGAAATCTGCAAGTGTCGTGAGTTGTTATGTTAACATGATATGAAATGCCAAATATGCGGACATAAGCCATTTTGTTCTCTGACCTTGAAAATGAGGTCAAATTCAAGGTCACCAAAATATTCAGCATATACCATTCCCTATATGTTTGCCATAGATTCCTTAGCTCTAAAGTCGATAATGAGCTAGATATTAGCCATTTCGTTCTCTGACCTTGAAAATGAGGTCAAAGGTCAAGTTTACCAGAATACTCAGCATACACAGTGTGTCCCCAAAAAAGGGTCACGTAGCTTATTGACATTATTTTCATAACCATCGAGATTTTTCTCATGCTTGCCTTTGATTTGATTAGCAAATGCTTTACTAATGTCAAACAAGTGAAATTGCTTTTGAAAATTGTTTCTTAAATTGTGAAATCGCACATAAAGGGATTTTTGCAGAAATAACAATATTCACCATTTTAGGTGGAAAAATTCCCCTCTGCTCAATCAGGACCCAGATCATTACGATGGCTTTGAATATACCCAGTGATATGAGTCAACAAAATGTTCTGTTGGCTCTTAACTTTACTGCTCTTCTCAGAGTATGTTTAGGGATCATTTACTCTCCGTTTTGCCCAGGATCCACCTAGACGTGAGGGATATTTTGATAAAATTAATAATATAGTTGTGGTTCCACGCTATTTGATATACTGGGTTGCTATGGCAACAGTTTTCACTAAACTGGTCCTGTTCGGACATAAGTATGCCCATTTTAGTATTTTCCACACTTTTTCCTCTCGAAGTTTAAAAAAAACCACCAAGTCAATGGGCATAAAGTGGTCAGGATACCCACTTTTCTTCGTGACCCTTTTTTATTGGACACCCTGTATCATTACCCTCGCCCCGATAGGGGCAGAGGGTAATGTAATTGGGTCTGTCCGTTTGTATGTCTGTTTGTTTGTTTGTCTGTCTGTCTGTCCGCGCGCATAACTCGAAAACAAATGGTCCGATCTACCTGAAATTCATAGGAATGAAGCAGTATCACCGTGGCTCGGTCCTCCTCATTTTTTGTCAGAATCGAATGAAAAGTGTTGCCATGGCAACGAAAAATGTGAAAATCACGTATTTGGCTATAACTCTAGTTCTAATCAGTATTAATTTTTCAAACTAATTTTGTAGTTTTCTCTGGCCAATTCCCGATCCTATGGTGTACGACCGATGGTCGTACGACGAAAAGTCTCCATTATCGCCCAATGTCGAAAATTTGGGGGTCACGATTTCGGTTATTTTTGGCCAGCGACGTTTCAGTGCAAATTTCTGTGCTCATAACTCAAAGGCAAACGGTCCGATCGATTTGAAATTTATAGGGCTGGAGTGCTATGATAGTGGCTCAATCCATTTCAAATTTTGCCAAAATCGGGTGAAAACGGTTGCCATGGCAACGGAAAAAATAAAATCACATAATTGGCTCTAACTCCGGTTCTACTTGATATTAATTTTTCCAACTATTTTTGTATTTTTCTTTGGCCAATTCCCGATCGTATGGCGTACAACCGATGGTCTTAAGACAAAAACTCTCAATTATCGCCTCAGGTCGAAAATTTGGGGTCACGATTCTATGACTTGTGAGTGTTCTGAGATTCGAGACCATATTGTGAAGCCAGTTATCAATCTATTTAAACCGTTTTCGTTCATAAAATGTGCCTTGATAATATAAACATTACGGTGAAATTTTACAGTTTAATATTGAACTATGAGGCCAAGGTCACAGAAGAGGTCAAAATCGAAAAGTTGCAATAACTCCGTTTATATACATGATTAATTTTCCCTAATATTTTTGTATTTTTCTGTGATCAATTCTCCATCATTTGCTATATGACCAATGGTCGTACGATCAAAATTCCCCATTATCGCCCAAGGTCGAGAATGTAAGGGTCATCAGCTGAAATTACCGATTCATAATATTACAAGTAGTAATAATTCAGAAACCACTGAAGATATTCAATAGAATATTTTACGCAATATAAATCTGGGTGAGTCTGCAAAGTTTGGAAAGTTAGTGTCAAGAATTCATTCTGTGGTCAAGCATGTGGTCAAAATAGAGAAATCGCAGGAACTCAACTTTTATCAATGATTAATTCTCCCATGATTTTTCTATGGCTAATTACCGACCACATTGAAAATACAAAGGTTATTAGCTTTAATTTTAGTGACTAAATCTGAAGGTCGAGGGTCTGCAATCTCTGATTGTCTCGTTTTCTATGAGTTCACCATGGATTCCTAAGCTATAAAGTCGATAATAAGCCAGGTATTAGTCATTTTGTGCTCTGACCTTGTTAATAAGGTCAAAGGTCAAGTTCAGGGTCATGGGAATATCCAGCATAATGTCATTTCCTACATGTCCACAATTGATTCCTAAGCTGTCAAGTTGATAATGAGCGAGATATTAGAAACTTTGTTCTCTGATCCTTGAAAATGAGGACAAAGGTCAAATTCAAGATCACGAGAATATTCAGCATATATCATTTCCTATATGTCCACAATTGATTTTAAGTTATACAGCAAATAAAATGTGTCACATGAAAACCTCTTTAATGTACATGTATATCTAAAAACACTTCCCGATGAGAGCCAAGACAGACACTAGTCAGCATTGCAATTGTATGCGCAAAATACAGTGTAAAGGAGTCAATAAGAGCGTTCATTCTGCGTGGATATACCTCATTAGAAATGATAACGTGCACGTATTTTCACACAAATTTAAATGCCCATTGAGAGTTTATTTTTATTAAACGTCCTGGGATAACTAGTTGACTGAAGTATTTGTGTTGAGAGAACAATAACCAAAGCAATAGGCATTATTTAGCCCCATATTCAAATGTCAAACTTATATCCAGGTAAACTATTTATCTGAAACAATACCTAAAACAATAATTAACCCCAAACGCATCACAAAAATTATCCCGAATAATTTCAGTGAATTTAAGTTGTTGTCAACAACAACTTGAATTCTTGAAACCACATTTTGGTCCAGTGTTTACATCCCAATCATAGCCGAATAGATCAAAGTCCAAGTCATAGATAACACGGAGCTTGTCAAACTTATGTTTAGGTAAACTATTTATCTCATTTATCCACTTGCCGTCTGCAGGCTCCTTTTTAACACCCGTAATATTATTGGTATTGGCAGCCACGTTACTTGTAGGGAGTCTACTGGCATTGAACTTCCTCAATAAAACGAGAGAATCCTCATCCATTGTTTCCAATTTGGCCACGTAGTCATACCTTATGGAACATGGATGACAGAGTTCAAATTGTTGTCTAGTATGGTTATTTCTCAGGATCATTCGATCGCCTTTGTTGTGCAATATATATTTTCCAATATCTTCGACCAACCGTTCAATGGATGCCCCGAAAGTCCCGGTTTTATTACCGAACCTATGATTTCTGAACGCCGAATACAGTCTAGTGAATGGGTGTCGTACAACCATGAACTTGTAATACTTTTCCATTCGCCAGCGAATCTCCTTCATTGGAAGTGTGTTAAGGGTGCGGAGACCAAAGTTCGCCATTAAGGTGGGGTTGTGTACTTGATTCTTGGGGTGTGGGATTTGTTCGCGATACAATCTCGACTGTTGTAAAAGCACAACTTTCCATGACGTACAGCCCGTCTTGGGAACGACGCAGTATAGAACTTGATGCTCATCATCGACAAGAAAGCGCCTGTGAAGTAGATATATCATGCGAATTCCACATACCACGCTGCTCAAAACCATGTATACTTAACGTAGTACGCTACAAACATGGAGGTAACAGAGAGTCAAAATTTAAAGGTCACTTCTTGAATATTATCTCTTCAAAATGACATTATTCTATAGAGTAAATGATCAGCATCCTAATACTGAAAAGAAAATAGGGGGTCACCGTGCTCGTTTCTTTTACATATTCGATCAAAATCACACATATTTACCTAAAATGACATAAATTCTGGCATTTTTGCAATTTTTTTCGTCCATATTCACATCTTGCATCGTGTTTTCCATGAGAACGGATACGGTGACCCCCTATTTTCTTTTCAGTTTTAGGATGCTGAACAGTTACTCTATAATATATATCATTTTGAAGCTCTAGATTATGTTGACACAGTTAAAAAAAAACTCTTTGACCCCCTCCCCTCACTGTTTGGAGCGGACTACCTTAAGCGTTCATTCAATATATCAAATGAGAATCTTGATCAATCATTGAGTTGTATATTTACACATTGATATTTTTCATGTTTTCAACTCATATTGCGAATGACCATTCTCAACCAACTGGTAACTCGTTGTCACATCCGGATCAAACAGTTGCAAATCCCCTTTGATAGATGCTTTGCTGCACGCTTGTGCGATCAACTCATCACGCCGCTCGCCTGCGCAGGGATGAACTTCTGGTCTATCATATCCGTTCAATACTGTAACATCAATATCATTGTACATGCATGGAAATCGGTTAATTCATATCAAAATGTTGTTTTTGGCAACTATCTTAACTACTAATAAGTAAACATTGTGTCATTAGTTTTGCATCATAAACCTGCTGACCTTCGTCATTGTTAACACTCGTTGCTTGGAATATTCCGAATGAATCAAATGGTTGCCCAAATACTGCCCAGAAGATCACCAGAAGACCCGACATGATTGCAACCAGCAGGTACAACCACACTCGTGAAATGTACAGTGATGGGAACTTCATCTCCTGCAAGTATCATCCGAGTGTGAAGCATATCTCTGTAATCGTTCAAATTGTGAGCTTGCTCTGAACGAGCCCGTCATAGAATTGCCATTCTTTCATATTGTGTTCGCACTTCACGCTTCATACTCGCGTTTCCAGGTTATGAAAAAAATAAGTGTATTCATAATGTGTTTGTATGAACAGCCCTTCCCTCGCCATTAACTATGCATGAACAATATATATGCATTGGGGAGGGCGATTGAATAGCATGGAATGTTTATCCAGGTAAAACTGATGCAGATCCATCAAGGATTCAGTGTGTTACATCACAAATATTATATGTTGATATATGTTTGTGTTTATTTGTTTATAAGTACATATTATTACATTAAAATAATATTCTATAGTACTGTTCAGTGAGGATAAAAGGGACAATATGAAGCATTTACATGTTATACAAGACATAGATAAAAGAATACGCACAACAAAAGTAGTGTGTTTTAAGACGATTTTTAACCAAAAAAAAAGTCATTGACATTACGCAGATCTGCAGGAAGTGTGTTCCATACAGCAGAAGCAGCTGTGGGAAACGTCCTGTCACCGAGCGTTTTGCACCGAGTCCTGGGGAAGCAGAGCGAGACGGTATCATCAATGTTTCTCTTGATGGAAATGAGGTCAGACATATACTGAGGCCCTGTTCCGTGGATAGCTTGAAATGTTATGACTGCGAATTTGTACCTGATGTGGAACACTACAGGCAACCAGCGCAGACGTTCAAGAGTACCTATGATAGGGTCGTATTTTTCCACTCTACACAGTATGCTGGCTGCAGTATTTTGGACCATCTGCATCCTGTGGATGAGATATTCGGTACTCCGAAGATTGATGCATTTCCGCAATCTAGATTGCTGCGTACCAAGTTATGAATAGGTGTTTCAGCATTGCGATGATCCAGATTCCTCTGGATCTCGCTTATTCTGTAGAGCTTGCCAAAGGCTGCTCGACATTTGGATTTGATGCGTTGTACAATGGACATGTGCTTGTCGAACAAAACACCTAAATTCCTAACACAGTTAGCTGGATGGGTGACCATATCACGTATTGAGACGGTCAACTCCGGACACTTCGACAACATATGCTGAGTACCGAACAGAATAAATTCCGTCATTCATTTTAAAGCGCATCTTTTTCATCCAGGTGCGAATGTTATTGGCACAACTCTCCATTGCAGAAATGTTGGTAGCCATAGGTGATGCAGTGCAGCTGTTATAAACTTGGTGGTCGTCTGCATAAGCGTTGAGAGACATGCCGTGCTGTGCAACGAGTTTGAACACTGGACTTGAGTACTCAAATTATTTGATAGGTCCGAGACACGACCCCTGTGGCACGCCCTGAGTTAGGAGAAACGGCTTTGAAACAGCTCCATATATGACGATTCTCTGTGATCTGGATCGAAGGTATGACGAGAACCAGTCACTAACAGCATCAACTAATGATCTGCCCATTATATTGGCCAGAATATCAGAGTCCCCGGTGTCGAACGCCGCCGATAATCTATGAGAATGAGTTGAGTGACTTGTTGTTTGTCCTTGGTAGTGATAATATCTGATTGGAAAAGCTGCCCTGTATGCTGACTGTTGATTACATTACATGCTGCTTGTGAAAATTATTACATTTTCTCATTTCCACTGTTTATGGGAACGTATGACTTGGTTGTTCCTCCAGATGTGTTAGCATCAGACTGTATGGCTTAGTACAGTATTTCCTACGTATAAGATATTAACTCCTATTACATGATGTATGAGTTAAATATTTCATAGGCATGACTCAATCGTGCTTTGTAGCATGCTTTCACTCTCCAAAAACCTCACCCACTCACGGAAAATGTCTAAATGACATACTCACAGGCACTCTCGGAGACATTTCACAACTTAACCAACGCAGACACCGATCAATACATTCTCTCCATCTTACATGGACAAGTACAAACTCACATTCCTAAGCACACGCACGCGCCTCACACAGCCACACACCTGAGCCAGAACATGAACAGACTAGCTCACTCGTTCTACCATGGTAACTATGATAAAGCTGGTTTTCTCCAATGAAACACCGACAGGGACATATCACGTCACTTGCACACGACCCCAGACAAAGCCCTTGCCGTGTTCGCGGCCATGGTTGCATGGCAATGAAAAAGGGACAATGGACAACCTATTCCCAGCATTCAGCTAGGTGGTGAAATGTTCAGGTGAGACAAACACTCAGTTCCCATCCAATTAAAGTCGATAACAAATTGAAGTGGACATACTGTGGTCAGACCACCTCCACCGACTAGAAAAAGAGAGTGGTAGGATAGTCTTTGTGCAGATTGACAGTCCCACACTGACTGTGTTGAAGAAGCTCCCAGCTCGCAATACACACGAAGATCCCCTGAACTACAGAAGCATATTGAATGAGGACCCTGAGCTAGTGGAGAAGTATATCAGCACTCCAACCATCCTATGGTCCAAAGACCTGAGTGGCTCACTTCCACGATGACTTGTCATGCATGCGACATCTTTATGCATAAATTTTGTGAAGTAGTGGGATTCATCTCCCTCGGGATATGGCAGCATGACCGTCTATGATAATAATGGGGCCCCCAAATCACACTTCGGTCACATCATAAGGCTCAGGGCCCAGGCGACACATGTGGAACACATTCCAGTCCTTGACCCAATCTTGGGACGGCTGGCTCTCAATATCGGAACTTCTGCCACCTCAAGGACACCAACGAACAAACTGACCAGTAGCAAGACGATATTCCACTGTGAAAAAGCTGATTGACCATCCCACCAAGCAGTCATCAGGAAAAAGTGCAAGACACTGGTGGAGAACAACACTTCCGACCCCGGAAGGAGTGCTTTCCAATATGCTCAGCATCATGCTACATGAATCAGCAATTGAGAGCCTGCCAGCTGGCCTAAGGAGGAGTGATAGTCCGATGTGAAAACAACAGAACGAACAAAGACCTTGTGGATCCAGGACTAAATAAAAGCGAAAACAGCTGACTGAATTGAACATGTGACTATGAAAAGAGTGAGACAAGCTGTCTGGTCAAGAATGCAGCAGTTAGCAGCAGAAGCCAAAAACACATCTCAGCAGTAATGGATACTTGTGACACAGAGTAGACTCTGGTCCACCGGCTGGACAGATCAAAAGGGAGGCATATTGGCACCCAGATAATGTTTGACTTGCAGGAAACCTTAGGAGATGACCTACTTGAAAGATGGGCCACTTTCTTTGATACCCTATAGCCATCCAAAAAGACTGCCCTGAATAATGATGATGACAATGGTAATCATGTTTGGACGCCCCATATCCTGATCCAGCAGTTTACTAGTTACAGCTGTACTAATGACCCAGTAAGCACGCATGTGACGCTGGGGAACGTCACAACACAACTTCAGCAGATGAAATACAGCATGCTGATACAGGACTTCTACTGCCTGAAACCATGGCAGAGGCTCAGGATTTCAAGCAGCCAGTCTACTCAACCTTCATGCTGTCAATAAGTCTAGTGTGGCAGGAGCCCAAGTTGAACAAATTCTATGTCCATGGAAAGCTATGGCAATTATACAGAAAGATGTATCAAGACATGGGTAACATGGAACAACCAGTTGTCCAGACAGTTTGAAGCGTGACAAGGAGTGCAACAAGGTGGTATACCACCAACCAAACTTTTCAAAAGCCAGACAATGACCTGCTTAACCCTCCGAGTTTTTTGGACTTTGTTTCCGCACGATAACTCAAAAAGTATGTAGGCAATGGCTGCAGAACTTTGCATGGAGGTCCATATATCAACAGGGAAGAACCCTAATGATTTTGGGATCAATCCGTCAAACGACCTTTGACCTAGAGGTCGGAAGAGTTTTCGCCCAGTCATCCTTGAGGTTTCCTGCATATCTCGGAAACGGTGCGTCGTAGAGCGAAACGAACGTTATTTTCGGACCCCTGGCACTAGACAAACATGTCTGATGGATATTACATGTATTAAGGATGACCTTTGACCTTGACATTGAATTTTTCTGCCGAGTCGGCATATTTTGTTTTCATCGATATCTAAGAAACGGTGCGTCGTAGAGTGAAAGTCGAAGAGTCGAACTCGTCGCCGTAGACAAACATGTCTGAGGGGTGTTATGGGTGAACTTAGACCTCGACCTGAAATTTTTTTGCCGAGTCGACATTTTTCGTTTTTGTCAATATCTCAGAAATGGTGCTTCAGACGTTATTTTCGGACTTGTCCCGCTAGACAAAAATGTCTATGGGGTATTATGGATTAACTTTCACCTCGACCTCAAATTTTTTTTACTGAGTTGACATTTTATATTTTCGTTGATATCTTGGAAACAGTGTGTCGTAGAGCCCATGGTAAACATGCTATAAATATCATAAATTAGTCTTAACACTGAAATGCCTCCAAGGCATCTTTAGGCCTTGATGTCTAGTTTGGTTTAGTCTACTTGGT
This sequence comes from Terebella lapidaria, assembly GCA_949152475.1. Taxonomy (NCBI): domain Eukaryota; kingdom Metazoa; phylum Annelida; class Polychaeta; order Terebellida; family Terebellidae; genus Terebella; species Terebella lapidaria. Next base: position 31,224,200 of record OX424564.1, on the reverse strand, counting down.
TTAGTCTCTTGGTGCATGTAGAATTTTTCCAGCAAAATTCAAATATGAATCGGAACATATTTGATGCCCTCACTGGGCTTGCAGCAACCACTGCAGCTACTCCAGACTCAGACAATGACCATATTACTGAAGAAAGTGGATCTGAGAGCGAATACGTCCCAGGAGAGACGTCTCCCGAGGCAGCTACGCATCTGCTCCATCATACCACATACAACACAATCTACTTGGGTTTGAGGTGCACATAAAACAAGTTCAGAGCATTCATTTGTGCAATAAAGGCATTATACCATGTTCCCGAACATTGATAAATCGGTTGCAAGGGAGTGGGCCTCAAAGGCCCAGCACGCACTTAGTGTTTGTAAAATAAGGTTGCACTCGGAGGGTTAATACACTAGGAGCAACTGCAATATAGTACTCAACAGAAAGAAAAGTCACTGTTGCCCTGATTTTGCTGACGTTGCAGTGGTTTGCCAGATGAGTCACAGTGAGAAAGTTCAAAATGGTAATAAATACAGGTGGTAAATAATGCAATGCTACATGCCAAAGCCTTCATTCATGGAAAACTCTGGGAATCTGCAGAACTCCCAGTCACAAATCCGATGCAGAGGTCGAACATCAAATCGAACATCAAACGAGGCAGGGGGCACTGTCTTCTGTCCTAGGAGCGGATGTGTACGCCCTCAACGAACCACATCAAGCTGTCAGTGTGAAATTATCAACAAGCTGCATCGTCCTGAGACTCGAATGACTTGAGACAGTACACCCCACTGGAAGAATCATGGAGAGGATGGAACTGTCCCAGCACCAGATCTTGAGGCACTACACTTCAGATTTGCTGCTTCTCTTATATGTCATGCCAATCGAAGCAGTCCTGGATCGTGAAGCCATCACTATCTTTGTCAAAATCTAAATCCAGGAAGCCAGAAATTGTACATTGGCTACTTGCAACCAAGTCCCTGGCCTCTCACAGCTCACCTGCCAAGAGTCTCCGGTAGCCTTTCTCAGCCCGTGAGCTAATTGTTTCTATTTCTCTAGTATTCATGTGTTAAACCAGGAAAATCGAGCATTTGATGAACTTTGTCTTGCTGTCACGTCACCTAGTAAAACACTGTGTTGATACTGTCAAAGAATCAATAAACAAAAATGTTTGGTGCCCAATCATGTGACTGAATGCCCTAGATGATCTAATTGTTTCTATTTCTCTAGTATTCATGTGTTAAACCAGGAAAATCGAGCATTTGATGAACTTTGTCTTGCTGTCACGTCACCTAGTAAAACACTGTGTTGATACTGTCAAAGAATCAATAAACAAAAATGTTTGGTGCCCAATCATGTGACTGAATGCCCTAGATGATACAGCTTACAGACTAGACTTCATCTGTGCTACCATAATTGTACACATCACCACTCATGGCTGTTGTGTCATTAATCCTTAGCCATGCTACCAGTCCTTGTCAATCTCGGCAGAATATTTTAAGACATCGATAATGTAACGTTTGATGTACTGAGATGTTTGTGTAACTACATTTCGGCAAAGAAATGCCATATTTTGGAGTGGAAACTTCTTTCTAGAGAGAGTCAACTGATAGTTCTGGGAGAGTGAATTGCGTGCGTGGATTATGTTGTGGAATGACATCATTCTATGAGACCACATGACGTTTCGTAATCAATCGCTGACGGACCAAGATGATCAAGAAGATAAACCAACCAGGAACTACCATAGAAACTAAAAGCATCAGAATCAGGGACCAATCATGGTATAATCTGGACTGGCGAGATATATGGCGACCTGGGTTCATACCTCATTTGGATGCAACCCATACTTGGTCAGATATATATACCATTTTCCAATACAGGAATGACGTATGATGCAAATATAAAAAGCTGCTGTAGTCTGTGTGTCCGATTAAGAGAGGGATACAGTAAAAGATAAAATACGATAAAACAAATGGTGTTTATGATGTTTTCTGGCATCTATACAAGTAAACTACACATTATGATATACATATGATTGGGATGACTAGATTATACTTGACAGGTGATGATTAATATTTATTGTAAGTTGTACAGGCATTATGGTATAAATTATTATCATTATGGTTGGTACATCAGGGTGGAACTAATATGGTTTCTGAGGTGTTTTGATGTATCAACTATCTAAGCGAATGGGATCAGGAGTTATTGTAGGGCATCTCCCAAAAGAGATGAGTTCCCTAAATGCTCTCATATTGATCATCCTTGACACGGAAGCCAGATGTTTTTCAGAGCAAATTGAAATACTGAGTATCTGACTCAAATTCCTTGAATAGTGAATAGTGAATAGTGGTCATGGACACAGGGTGAATGCCATTCACAACTTCATGGGCAGGTGTTGTTTTCTGCAGAGGCAAGAAGTCAAAATCCAGCAAAGTTGTGCAGGATCGAGCTCAGTATGCCATCTGGCCCAGGAGATTTTATGGGGTTTATATAGAACAGCAAAATCTCAAGTTGATCAACTCTGAGTTGATTAGCAGGATGTCAATTTTCCTGAAATCATTTTGTTCCAGGTAATCAATATTTTCGATGAGGGTGCCAACATAAACGCTATCATATCGTCGACTAAAGCTCATAAGTCTTCGTTGCCCATTGCTTTTATGTCATTATTGGAAGTGCTTTTTCCCATAAGGTCATGACCTCATGTCCAGCATTTGCCAGTGTTTGATGATTTTGTATTTTGGACTTGTTGTTGGAAGTGGAACTGCGGGCCTTACCTTTTGCTATCACACAATTTAGCACGATAAAGGTAGGTAAAGGATTGGTCTCAGTATTTTTATCCTCCAATAGTCAGATAACAGATCCCGGCAGGCTCACGTCACCGCTGGACTATGGAAAGCTGTTATTATAATTGAAAATTATTAGTGTAGATTTTCTAGTTGATCTTTATCTGTAGATTTTTGCGTTTCTTTAACATGACAAAATCACGCAACATATATTCTTTCAGGACTTTCCTGTTGTAGAGTGCTTGATCTCTGCTGATGTTGTTGTCATTGTGACGGAATAGCGGAGTTCTTCGGGCGGCTATTACGCCCACTGATCGAATAGTTCGATGTATGTTGTGCGTTAACACACCAACAGGAAGTCCGACGTAAATTTCAACAATATCCGAGTTTATTTAGATGATTAGTCCGATGTACGATCACGGTCACTCACACTATCGTAATCCCCACAATAGTCCGAAGTATTAATAGTCCAATATAAGTTTGATATCTCCTAATCACAATATTTGGCGTAGTACCTCTCAATACAACCTTTCTATTCCACAGATCCTACCCAACTACATTGTCCGTGGGAAAGCGCGGGGCTAAGTCTATGCTGGGTGTGGGTTTTCCCGCGTAATGTGGCAGGTGTTCATGTGAAATGGCGGGAAAGTGATGTCATGTCTGTGTGGGCGGAGTTATGTGTCTGGGAATGTGGTGATTGGTGGGATTGTAGGAAGTGATAACGTGAGCAGTGTTGTTTACATGTAGATGTGGTGCGAGGACGGTGCGTGCCCGGTGACGTAAGGTAAGTAAGTATGAAGTCATGTGATGAATCTGTGCTGTGTATGTCGAGTGGGAGAATGTGTCAGGGGCGGGTTTCGGGCCATAACAGTCATAAATATTCTACAAAACACCCCTTCGTCAAATTACCCCCTGGGAATTTACCCTCCCCGAAACCTAACTGTCCAAAATCTAAACATGATAAGCTAAAAGTCCTAAAGGGAAACACATTCACCGCGCGAGACAATGGTAAAGCAATGGATGCAATAAAAATTCTATCTGTCAAAATAAAGTCATTAGTCGGTCAGTCAACAGTCACTAAGATGATATGAACACATTTGACAAATACATTTAAAACAACGACAGGTCACGATGAAACACATAAATCAAGACATAAATCACAGTTAAAAGAATCACAAATATATATACATATTATATTATTGGAATGATAAAAATACTCCTCGACGCTCCCTAGCGGAACGGACACAATTTAAAGTCCGAAACACCTGAAAATGACCAGGATTAGTACATAGTACACATGCACATCATATGATACGATAAGTACGATATTTGCAGGCCACAGCTATCCTGGTGCTGTGACCTGAGGTACGTAACCTAGTCCGACTGACGGTCGCGTCTCCGTGACGCGGGAGGCCGGGCGGCTGGCGATGCCTGTTGCATCAGCCGCCTTTGGTCGTCGGCCGGTAGGTGGGCAACACCGACACGATGGTCGTCCACAACTCATCCGGAATTCCGGAAGCCTCTGGTGGTGACGACGGGGTAGCGGAAAGGCGAGCTCGAAGCTCCTGATTTTCTTCCCGTAAGTCCGAATTATTTCGCTCCGCAGTACGGAGTTCCTCTCGGAGCTGTCGGTTCTCCTCCAGGAGAGGGTGCGGAGCCGTAGGGGTCTGTCGCTCATGGAGCGACCCCATCCCGAATCCGAGGGACATGGCGTTATACTCCGCATGGCGGATGTGTGCGTCCATGGCAAGTACGTATCCGCGGCGGATGGCTCGCAGATGTTGAAGTGCCAGGTCGTCCGCGCTGGCCAGTGCCAACGACGGGAGGTGATGTTCGGCGTCCTCCGCTAGTAGCAAAGGGTCCGCGTCTGTCGCAGCCTGGGTGATTTGATCCATCCAGTAGGACTGATGCGGTCCGAGTCCGGCGGGAAGACGACGTGTGTTGTCGTCCTGGTAGAGTTCGGCGAAGTCCGGGTTAATTCCGGGGAGGACTTGTAGTCCGGGTAAAGTCCGTTCGAGCAACCTTTGCCCGTGCTGACGAAGTAGCTGGTAGTCCGCACCGAACTCACCAGATCCGTGAAGTCCGAAATTGACCTCCAGGTCGCGAGGTAATGGAACCTGGTCCTCCAGGACCTCCATTCTTAGCTGAGGCCTGTCCGGATCGTTGGCTCGTGTGGCCAAGGTGGTCGTCGGGGGCAACAACTCCTCGTAATCCAAGTACGGAGGAGGTGGTCCGAAAGTAATTAGGCCGCGAGACGGCTCCATGGGGGAGCCCGGCCTGCTGTCGGGTGTTCGACGTTGTCGAGGTTCTGGCTCATCCTCGATCGCCCGAAGTGGTGGCGGCTGGTCGCACTCCATTGGCGACTCAATGTCCGTAACTGGGCTTTGAGAAGCCGTCCTTGGGGAAGGCTCCCTATCCACAGAGTCCATAATCTTAGCCGTTTCTATGGGTTCGGCTGGGTCCGAAGTTTTAACTGAGTCCGAAGATTCAGCCGCGTCTGTCTCGACCGTGGGTCGACTCGGCAGAGGCGGATATTCGTCCGGGGGTGGCACAAGTCCCTCCCGAAATCTATAGTCCGTAACATTAGGCGCTGTAGGCCTCTCAACAGTCCGACTCTTAGGTATCGCCCCCGAGGGCGAACTCCGTGCGGGAGTTGAAACTCCTGTGGCTGGTGAAGCCGAGGTCCGAGATTCGGCGGCATTCATGGCCGAGGTCCGGTATACGACAGGACGGTCGAAATAGAAAGCTCCAGGCTTTCGGTAGCGGACGTGACGGTTGATCAGTTGGATGTCGCGTACCATCCGTTCGACTTTGGCTTCGTCGGCCCTCGTTTTTAGTTGGGCGTACTCGATACGGTCCAGTACCAGTTGAACCTCCGGTGCGGTATTTGGCGGGTACTGTGACCTTACCGCGAGTGCCATCGCCCAGATGCCGAAAGTAAGTACTGAGTCCGGCGTCCGTCGGAAGATGGGCACGTGCGCTGGTACGCGTGATGGCCGATAGTTCGGGTTGGGTTGCATGTCAACCCCACATCGCTTGGCGAAACGAGTAACCATGTTCTCGGTGGCCATTAGTGATCCCCGTTGAAAAATTGGGAACTGGTCCGCGTGACTCGCCGTGGGCGTCGAGATATGCTGTATCATGTCCGAAAGTGTCAGGGTCATGTACCCGTCCCGTGCGGGGCACACAAAGAAACGTACGAATGGCATATGGTACGCCAGAACATGAGCATCCAGCTCCTGTGGGGTCCGAAGTGGGGCCCGGCGAGGCACCGTGGGCCAGGTCCGTTCGTGTTCTGACTCCTCCTCATTGGTACAGAAGGGGCAGTCGAATCCTCCTGTTCCAAGGCGTAGCGGCATAAGAGTCAAGTACTGACTCTCTGTCAGTGTCGACGGTACGAAGAAATCATGGACGTGTCCAAATCCTGCTTGCCGGTTCCGGTCGTAGAGTGGAACCGCGTTCCAGTCGATCGGACTCGTCCCGTGGGGTGTGGGGGGACGAGGTACGAGCTCCATCAACTCGTCAACTTAACGGTGATAAGTCCGTTGTCGTAGATCCCGCGACTCATGATTTCCCTGAGTCCGGAATAAGTCCGTATAGGCCGAGGAATATCCTCGCGATGTCGTCGTGTGCGGGAGCAACGCGAGAGGTCGTACGGGTTTGGCCGGTTTGGCTGAAGCAGGCGAAGTAGCCGACACGGCGGTCGGTCGTGCGGCTGTCGCTGGCGGAGTAGCCATCATTTGTTTTGGTCCGGAGTCCGAAGTAACACTAGCCGTGGCTTTAGCTGCGTCTCTAGCAGCCATGGCTTGCTCGACAATTTTTCCGCCTTCTTCCAGGCGCTGGAAGTCAGGCGCACTCAAGTCCGACATTGAGTCTGATGATGGACTCGGCGTATGACGCTCTCCACGTTGAGCGAGTTTCGCCATTACTTTCTTTCGAATGTCCGTTTCGGCCCCAGAGGCCGTTTCTGTATCCGATATCGTGATCGGGTCCGAGGTAGGGGAAACTGTTCCCGGTGCGCTATCGGCTGTCGCCGATTCTCCAAGTATGTGGGATGTTCCGGCTCATCCCCAGTCTTCACTATCCTCACGGCAAGTGGCAGTTCATTAAATATCGGCATCAGATGCCGTCTTCTTGTCCGGTGGCTTATCTCTCTCCTTGTCGGAAGACGACATGGTTCGAACTTCGCTCACTGGCGTGAGCCCACACTCACGAGTCCGATTTTTATCCTAATACAAGGTGCGTACCAGGATTATTCACACACAAAGTTCGTAAAATGTTATTCAATAGTCTGTGCTATTGCGTGCTATTGTCGTACGAAGTATATATATATTCAAAGTAATGTCTAATTGTCTCTCAAGATCACTGTAGTATCAACACTTTTCTGCTAGATGTTAACTCTCCAGTGTCCGCAGCCAGAATGACCCACTTCTAAAACTTTCCTGCTTATCTGGCATCCGTACACACACAAAGTGCTGACAGTGTCTTTTGCGGTTTTCCACAATCGGGGGGTGCGCTCTGTCTTATTGTCTTATACGTCTTTTTACGTTCGCTTGATCCATCTCGGCTCTCAGTCGTGCGAAGAGGGGGCGGTCCATCACCTAGGCAACGCGTGTACATCAAAGCTCTGGTTCATCACACCAGTCAAGCGGGGGCAGTAGGTTAGCACACAGCTGCTCTGTTTTCCCATAGTCCGACACAAACTTCTGGATAACGCAATCCAATCATTTCACTGTCCGTCTAGCATACAGTCAAAATTACTGCACCTTTTACGTGCTTCCACTCTCTATTGAAGTTAACTGGGAATGTTTATATGGAGGTGCCGCGGGCGGCTTCAGTGTTTATTTGTGCTTCATGCTTTTCCGTGTGAACTCTTACAATTAGTCCGTTCCTTATCTGCGCAGTTAGCACACAATAAACTTTTGACCAACTTGTTTATAACAGATGATCACTGTCCGTACATATTCTGAGGTATAAATACCAAGCTCACAGAAGTTTGCTCAGTCCGTTCATTTTCATCTAGTGCCGTAGATAATGGAACCACTGATATTATCATGAGGGGTGATGGGGTGATCTGGGCGGCCCTGCCGTGGCGCATTGCATAAATTTCAATGAATGTGATGACAGATCGCGCGTTGGAATGCAGAGGTTGGTTCATAGCTGAATCCTGCTCCAGAGGGCATTCCCCTGAATTGTGCGTAGGGGGAGCAAAGGCTCTTATCAGACGCTTGCTCGGGAGACGGCTATCCTCTCACCTCGTCCGCGACAAAGTGATCTTACTCACGGCAGGACATGACGGCTGACACATGGGTGGAATTGTTAGTCATGCAATATTTAGGTAGTGCGCAACAGGCGCGAGATGGTATGGAGAAGTACGAAGTTATATGCAATGCATAACACACATATACCACATTATAGCATCGTAACCAGCATCAATATTATAACGTCATATCAATATTATATATGAAAATTGCCTCACTGACACCAGTACATAAAAATGGTCATTGAAATGAATATGTACATAATATTATTATATTATAAATATATTTTGGGGTGATATGACATCATAGTCCAATAGACAGGCATTTATTCATCATCATAGAGATCAGTCCCTTGGCACAGCCGTGGTTATCTGAACCGGGCTGGGCGGCGAATCGTGCGTCTGGGTCGATTGTACGGAGCAGGCTGGGGCGTAGCCTCGCTTGTTGATGAGTCCGTAGCAATCGCGGGTTTGGGTTCGTGGGGTTTTGGCGCTCGCTGTGAAGCGCTGGAGTTCGACTTGCGCGATTTTCGCTTCTGGCGACGGCGTCGCGGTCCGGATGTGTGGCTTCTCCGACTGGCGGGTGATGACGAAGTATCAGTCTCGGTAGTCCGATCTGTATCTGACGATTTGTCTTGTACGGTGACGTCCCAAGGGTAGAGGAATTCCTTAAGGAGCTCCAGGGGGTCGTTCGATGGTTCGGTCTTGGAGTCTGTACTGCTTGACGACTCAGGTGGCGATCCGACTTGAGGTTGAAGGTTCAGCAACTGTGCGTCGCCTTCGTATGGTTTAATGACATCCAGATGGACGACTCTAGTATTTCGTGGATTGGAGACTAGAGCAATTCGATAGTCTACCTCAGTAACGCGTTCCAGGACTCTCCAGGGTCCGGTCCAGGGTCGGGCGAATTTGTTGTTCTGAGTGAGGGGCAGGTAGTAGTACCGTACCAACTCTCCCGGCTGGAACTGAGGGCGAGATTTCGCATGTGCGTCATACCCCATTTTCTGGCAGGTTGCAGCTTTTTGCAGATGATCTTGCGCAAACCCATGGGCAGCTCTGATAGCAGTTCGGAGATACTCGACGTATTCGGGTCCGCATGGAGGTAGCGGTTCTGGGTCATACGTAGGAAACATCAAGTCAACAGGCAAATTGCATTCATGTCCGTATACCATCAGGTGTGGTGTACACCCAGTAGAAGAATGCACCGAGGTGCGGTACGCCATGAGTACATATGGTAAGTGCAGATCCCAGTCATTCCCACGATCACTGACGAACGCACTCAACATATTCAACAGAGTCCGATTGAATCGTTCGACTTGACCGTCACTTTGTGGGCGGTAGGGCATGGTCCGAATTTTCTTGGCGCCCAGAAGGCGTACAACGCTCCGAAATAACGACGACTCAAATTCCGTTCCTTGGTCGCTGTGTATGGCTTTCGGTACCCCGTGGTACACGATCCAACGATTCACCAGAACATCGGCGACGTTTTTGGCCGTATGGCGGCGGAGCGGGAATGCGTCTGTGTACTTTGAAAAGTAGTCCGATATGACAAGAATGTACCTGTTTCCACGTCCGGTAACCTTATGGGTATCTAAGATATCCATGGCAATACGATCAAATGGCGCCCCAGTTGGTAGTTGCGTTAGAGGCGATTTCTTGGGCGCTGGTTTTCCTTTCCGTGACACACACTGCGGGCAGCGGGCGCACCAGCGGGCAACATCCAAGGCGAGACCTGGCCAGTAGAACCGGCGCTTTACTATCTCAACAGTCCGTTGTATTCCGAGGTGGCCTACGACCTTGAGGTCGTGGAGTTGGTGTAGAACCACCGTACGTAATGCCGCTGGTAACACAGTTTGTACGACAGTCCGACCAGCTGGGTCCGGCTTGGTAGTTCGTATGAGGACTCCATCCTGTAGCGCTAACAAAGTCCATCGTGAAACCAAAGTTTTCACTTCCTCACCGTAGCGGGCGACTTCCTCTGACGTAGGTTTCGTTCCGTTCAATACCCACTGTCGTACGAATCCGACGCTCGGGTCGGCTTGCTGTGCGGCAACGATATCGGCGCTGGAGTAGTCGGATAACCATGTTTGTTCGTCCAACTTTGCATCCAGCGCTCGCACACGGGCGGCCTGGCGCACTGAGAGCATCCGAGACAAGACCGGCGATGTCATAGTATCACTGTCCAGGGGGTCTTTCTCGGGTCCGACGGGAACCACCTTAATCCGTCTGACGGTGCGTGACGACACCCCTTCAGGACGATTAGTCCGTGATGGCCTGCGCGGCAGTGGCTCGGACACCCCTTCGTGGAGGGATTCCGTACCTGAATTCGACGAAGCACACTTGGCGCAGACCCCTTCGTGGAGCGGAAGGGCCCGTGGTGTCGGCGCCAACTTGAGCGGTGTTGTGTTCGTGGCTGTGGACACAACCACTGGTTTGGAGCTGTGAGCGTAGCTCGGTTTAACGGAAGGTTCTTGCTCCGCAGTTCCTTCCTCCCTTAGTTTGACGGCCTGGCCTGTGGTGGTGGCTGGGCTGGTGGCGTCGTAGCCCTTGGCTGAGAGTTCAAGTTCGGTATACCGATCTGTCCGTTATTCCGATTTGCGCCAGAGCGTGGCGGGAACGGTTTCATTCCGTTTCGTACCAATATGTCCTTCAAACGGAAACACCGTACCCATCTGTGTCCCGGTTTCTTGCAGAAGAAACATATTTCAGTTCGACCATGAGGCGTCGGACGGTCACCACGAGCTTGAGCGGTGGCTCGTAGGACAGAGTACAGTGTGTTCTCACCATATTGTCCGCACTCATCACTGACAACACACTGTAACGCTTCCGCGACCCATTCGCGGGAGCAGGAAGGGACGGAATGTTCTTCACACCCTTGCAGTCCGGTCGTGTCGCTATCGGCAGGGTCGTAGTATGCAGCGATCTGATCGGGAGTTGGTGTATCCCAATGGTTCAACTGTCCGATCGCACATGAAAGTTCGTCGTTCGCTTCCGTGTCGTCGGCATACCCGTGGTAGGTAGCGTCCACTCGGCGGGTACCGTGGGGCCGATCTCTCTTGGTCCGCTGCTGGCGACTCTCCGCTTTCAGTACAGCCGTGAGGGCGTCGCTGTACGAAGTAAATGTCATTACACAAAGTCTATCCGCAATATGGTCAGGCTGACCATTGACAAATTGCGAAATAACAGTTCGTTGGAGAAACTCAGGTGTGACGTCATCAAACACCTGTTCTGCTATGGCTTGTAACCGTTCAAGGAAATGTTCGGCATCCTCTTTCCGTTCACGCTTCAAGAACGGAAAGTCGTCTCGTTTCGACTGTCGGCGGGCGGCGGGTTCCCATCCTTCCAGGAGACGACGCCTGAATTCATCCCAAGGCGTGTTGAATGGAATGTTCAGAGCGATTGCTTCCGCTCGTCCGCGTAACGTACTACGGAATGTCGTAGTTTTGTTCAGGTCCGTGTACGTGAATGCAGCCGTAAACTGTTCGAAGCTGCGGAGGTACTGGTTCAGATTACCCTCCTTAAACGTGGCTCGCCACTGTGCTGGTTTGGCAGTGCTCAGCGCTAGCGTCGGGATGATGGGCGCTTGTGATGCCGCTGTCGTAGCGCTGGCAGTCGTCGCAGAAACGGCGGGAGTTGGCGGCACGACCTCCGTGGTCGGTGCGGCAGTGGTCGTGGTGACCGGTACGACGTATGGCATGGCGTCGGGTGCGGGCGGATAGCCAACGTGATTTGGCAACGGCGCGGTTTGGGAGACCGGTCCGTATGGCGGCGACATTTCCGGCATTCCGTATGACGGAGTTGGGTGTGACATTTGTGGGAACTGATATCCCGAACCAGGAGCGTACACACTTGGAACTGCTACTCCAGGGTTTTGTGGCACAATTCCCAAATTGGGCACTATTCCGCGATTGTACGCGGCAACACCGTACGCTGGTACTCCATGGTTTGGTACAGCTACTCCCCCATGATTGGGCATGGGCACCGCATTTCCATAGTTCGATACTGCTACTCCCCCATGATTGTGCATGGGCACCGCATTTCCATGGTTGGGCACGTAGCCGTGTGAGGCGGAATGTTCCGCTGGTAGCGACGGTTCGCCGTTCGATGGTCCGATGTTGACTACCGGTGGTGGTAGATGCGCAGGGTGCGTGTTTTCGCTGGTTTTGGAGATCGGTACTCCGATGTTGCGCGATCGGCGATCGATGGTGTCGCTGGCGTATCGGACCTCCGATCTCGGCGCGGGTGCGTGGAATCGTGTCGGTGGGTCGTTCGTCTGGGCAGCGTTGAACCTGAGGTCGGCCGCGGGGGTACTCTCAGTGGCGGCTCTTCTCCGGTTTGGCAGGTGAACATCCGGCAGCTCTCCCGTGATGACTGGGTCGGCCGGTACTCTGGAGTACACCGGCGGGGTTCGGTCTGGTCGCGTCATTGTATGGATCGTTACCGATGGGCGCGACATTACATTGTCGTGTCGCGGATACAGTTCAGCACGCGTATCCGATTCATGCGACCATTGTTGGACACGCGACCGACTCGGCGGGTGCGTTAACATTGAATTGTCATAGTTCGTTGGGCGTACACTCACCGACTCAGGTGGCGATCCGACTTGAGGTTGAAGGTTCAGCAACTGTGCGTCGCCTTCGTATGGTTTAATGACATCCAGATGGACGACTCTAGTATTTCGTGGATTGGAGACTAGAGCAATTCGATAGTCTACCTCAGTAACGCGTTCCAGGACTCTCCAGGGTCCGGTCCAGGGTCGGGCGAATTTGTTGTTCTGAGTGAGGGGCAGGTAGTAGTACCGTACCAACTCTCCCGGCTGGAACTGAGGGCGAGATTTCGCATGTGCGTCATACCCCATTTTCTGGCAGGTTGCAGCTTTTTGCAGATGATCTTGCGCAAACCCATGGGCAGCTCTGATAGCAGTTCGGAGATACTCGACGTATTCGGGTCCGCATGGAGGTAGCGGTTCTGGGTCATACGTAGGAAACATCAAGTCAACAGGCAAATTGCATTCATGTCCGTATACCATCAGGTGTGGTGTACACCCAGTAGAAGAATGCACCGAGGTGCGGTACGCCATGAGTACATATGGTAAGTGCAGATCCCAGTCATTCCCACGATCACTGACGAACGCACTCAACATATTCAACAGAGTCCGATTGAATCGTTCGACTTGACCGTCACTTTGTGGGCGGTAGGGCATGGTCCGAATTTTCTTGGCGCCCAGAAGGCGTACAACGCTCCGAAATAACGACGACTCAAATTCCGTTCCTTGGTCGCTGTGTATGGCTTTCGGTACCCCGTGGTACACGATCCAACGATTCACCAGAACATCGGCGACGTTTTTGGCCGTATGGCGGCGGAGCGGGAATGCGTCTGTGTACTTTGAAAAGTAGTCCGATATGACAAGAATGTACCTGTTTCCACGTCCGGTAACCTTATGGGTATCTAAGATATCCATGGCAATACGATCAAATGGCGCCCCAGTTGGTAGTTGCGTTAGAGGCGATTTCTTGGGCGCTGGTTTTCCTTTCCGTGACACACACTGCGGGCAGCGGGCGCACCAGCGGGCAACATCCAAGGCGAGACCTGGCCAGTAGAACCGGCGCTTTACTCTCTCAACAGTCCGTTGTATTCCGAGGTGGCCTACGACCTTGAGGTCGTGGAGTTGGTGTAGAACCACCGTACGTAATGCCGCTGGTAACACAGTTTGTACGACAGTCCGACCAGCTGGGTCCGGCTTGGTAGTTCGTATGAGGACTCCATCCTGTAGCGCTAACAAAGTCCATCGTGAAACCAAAGTTTTCACTTCCTCACCATAGCGGGCGACTTCCTTTGACGTAGGTTTCGTTCCGTTCAATACCCACTGTCGTACGAATCCGACGCTCGGGTCGGCTTGCTGTGCGGCAACGATATCGGCGCTGGAGTAGTCGGATAACCATGTTTGTTCGTCCAACTTCGCATCCAGCGCTCGCACACGGGCGGCCTGGCGCACTGAGAGCATCCGAGACAAGACCGGCGATGTCATAGTATCACTGTCCAGGGGGTCTTTCTCGGGTCCGACGGGAACCACCTTAATCCGTCTGACGGTGCGTGACGACACCCCTTCAGGACGATTAGTCCGTGATGGCCTGCGCGGCAGTGGCTCGGACACCCCTTCGTGGAGGGATTCCGTACCTGAATTCGACGAAGCACACTTGGCGCACACCCCTTCGTGGAGCGGAAGGGCCCGTGGTGTCGGCGCCAACTTGAGCGGTGTTGTGTTCGTGGCTGTGGACACAACCACTGGTTTGGAGCTGTGAGCGTAGCTCGGTTTAACGGAAGGTTCTTGCTCCGCAGTTCCTTCCTCCCTTAGTTTGACGGCCTGGCCTGTGGTGGTGGCTGGGCCGGTGGCGTCGTAGCCCTTGGCTGAGAGTTCAAGTTCGGTATACCGATCTGTCCATTGTTCCGATTTGCGCCAGAGCGTGGCGGGAACGGTTTCATTCCGTTTCGTACCAATATGTCCTTCAAACGGAAACACCGTACCCATCTGTGTCCCGGTTTCTTGCAGAAGAAACATATTTCAGTTCGACCATGAGGCGTCGGACGGTCACCACGAGCTTGAGCGGTGGCTCGTAGGACAGAGTACAGTGTGTTCTCACCATATTGTCCGCACTCATCACTGACAACACACTGGAACGCTTCCGCGACCCATTCGCGGGAGCAGGAAGGGACGGAATGTTCTTCACACCCTTGCAGTCCGGTCGTGTCGCTATCGGCAGGGTCGTAGTATGCAGCGATCTGATCGGGAGTTGGTGTATCCCAATGGTTCAACTGTCCGATCGCACATGAAAGTTCGTCGTTCGCTTCCGTGTCGTCGGCATACCCGTGGTAGGTAGCGTCCACTCGGCGGGTACCGTGGGGCCGATCTCTCTTGGTCCGCTGCTGGCGACTCTCTGCTTTCAGTACAGCCGTGAGGGCGTCGCTGTACGAAGTAAATGTCATTACACAAAGTCTATCCGCAATATGGTCAGGCTGACCATTGACAAATTGCGAAATAACAGTTCGTTGGAGAAACTCAGGTGTGACGTCATCAAACACCTGTTCTGCTATGGCTTGTAACTGTTCAAGGAAATGTTCGGCATCCTCTTTCCGTTCACGCTTCAAGAACGGAAAGTCGTCTCGTTTCGACTGTCGGCGGGCGGCGGGTTCCCATCCTTCCAGGAGACGACGCCTGAATTCATCCCAAGGCGTGTTGAATGGAATGTTCAGAGCGATTGCTTCCGCTCGTCCGCGTAACGTACTACGGAATGTCGTAGTTTTGTTCAGGTCCGTGTACGTGAATGCAGCCGTAAACTGTTCGAAGCTGCGGAGGTACTGGTTCAGATTACCCTCCTTAAACGTGGCTCGCCACTGTGCTGGTTTGGCAGTGCTCAGCGCTAGCGTCGGGATGATGGGCGCTTGTGATGCCGCTGTCGTAGCGCTGGCAGTCGTCGCAGAAACGGCGGGAGTTGGCGGCGCGACCTCCGTGGTCGGTGCGGCAGTGGTCGTGGTGACCGGTACGACGTATGGCATGGCGTCGGGTGCGGGCGGATAGCCAACGTGATTTGGCAACGGCGCGGTTTGGGAGACCGGTCCGTATGGCGGCGACATTTCCGGCATTCCGTATGACGGAGTTGGGTGTGACATTTGTGGGAACTGATATCCCGAACCAGGAGCGTACACACTTGGAACTGCTACTCCAGGGTTTTGTGGCACAATTCCCAAATTGGGCACTATTCCGTGATTGTACGCGGCGACACCATACGCTGGTACTCCATGGTTTGGTACAGCTACTCCCCTATGATTGGGCATGGGCACCGCATTTCCATAGTTCGATACTGCTACTCCCCCATGATTGTGCATGGGCACCGCATTTCCATGGTTGGGCACGTAGCCGTGTGAGGCGGAATGTTCCGCTGGTAGCGACGGTTCGCCGTTCGATGGTCCGATGTTGACTACCGGTGGTGGTAGATGCGCAGGGTGCGTGTTTTCGCTGGTTTTGGAGATCGGTACTCCGATGTTGCGCGATCGGCGATCGATGGTGTCGCTGGCGTATCGGACCTCCGATCTCGGCGCGGGTGCGTGGAATCGTGTCGGTGGGTCGTTCGTCTGGGCAGCGTTGAACCTGAGGTCGGCCGCGGGGGTACTCTCAGTGGCGGCTCTTCTCCGGTTTGGCAGGTGAACATCCGGCAGCTCTCCCGTGATGACTGGGTCGGCCGGTACTCTGGAGTACACCGGCGGGGTTCGGTCTGGTCGCGTCATTGTATGGATCGTTACCGATGGGCGCGACATTACATTGTCGTGTCGCGGATACAGTTCAGCACGCGTATCCGATTCATGCGACCATTGTTGGACACGCGACCGACTCGGCGGGTGCGTTAACATTGAATTGTCATAGTTCGTTGGGCGTACACTCACCGACTTAGGTAGCGGGTCGGTATTGGGTTGGCGCTGGAAGCGCGCATAGTCCGTTTCACTTCCGTCGCCTGGTCGCGACCTTGGCGGTCCGGCAGGTGTCGCGTGGTATGACCGCGCATGCGCGTCAAGGATTTCTGTCACCGTGCGCGACGGCTGGTACGGGTCACCGTCCAACAGTTCTTCGAGGTTGCTATCGGCTCACATCCAGTCCGGCATGTACTCCACGGATGCCGCCGACGATAGTTCGTACAGTTCGTTTGGCGGTTGTACTTGCGATAGCGTAATAGTATCGCTCATCGCCACTGACCTTGGTCGTGCAGTTCGCTGGTTCGACTGGGCCGGATTCATCGTCACCTCATCTTCCGGGCTTGGTCCGATCGGGTTCCGAGTCGTAGATCGGGTATTCATTGGAAGTTCGTACGTCGGGATAGTTCGTAAGCCGAGAACTGGCCTTCGCTATCCTGGTCACGGCACCAATGTGACGGAATAGCGGAGTTCTTCGGGCGGCTATTACGCCCACTGATCGAATAGTTCGATGTATGTTGTGCGTTAACAAATCAACAGGAAGTCCGACGTAAATTTCAACAATATCCGAGTTTATTTAGATGATTAGTCCGATGTACGATCACGGTCACTCACACTATCGTAATCCCCACAATAGTCCGAAGTATTAATAGTCCAATATAAGTTTGATATCTCCTAATCACAATATTTGGCGTAGTACCTCTCAATACAACCTTTCTATTCCACAGATCCTACCCAACTACATTGTCCGTGGGAAAGCGCGGGGCTAAGTCTATGATGGGTGTGGGTTTTCCCGCGTAATGAGGCAGGTGTTCATGTGAAATGGCGGGAAAGTGATGTCATGTCTGTGTGGGCGGAGTCATGTGTCTGGGAATGTGGTGATTGGTGGGATTGTAGGAAGTGATAACGTGAGCAGTGTTGTTTACATGTAGATGTGGTGTGAGGACGGTGCGTGCCCGGTGACGTAAGGTAAGTAAGTATGAAGTCATGTGATGAATCTGTGCCGTGTATGTCGAGTGGGAGAATGTGTCAGGGGCGGGTTTCGGGCCATAACAGTCATAAATATTCTACATCATTATATACAGTCACTGGATTATTCCGCTTTATTGATAATAACTATATTTTGGGTAAAATCATTGAAAATTACATTTGTGGACAATAAACACTGATCAGAAGTTTAACTGAAGTAAAGCTATTTTACCTTGCTCAAAGATATCATTATCTAAGCATATACTGCAGACATCCAAATGGTGGCATGTGGCAACCGCGTACACGAACCAAAAAGCATGTGAATATTGAGTATGAAATTTGTATTGACTCTGATATCGAACTATGTTTCCACCTCTTGGATATGTTTTCCCCAATACCAATTCGCTACCATTAAGACCATATGACACTCCAGCGTGAATTCACCACAAATTTGTTGTTTTATTGTCTGCCTATTGCAATCAAATGATTCACCTGACGACTACAGATGCATACTGAAAAAGTCAAATCAATTGAAATGTTTTGAATATTGGTAAAAAAAACCTGCATCATTCATGTCATGTTGTATTGAATCCTTATGTTGCATTGAACCCTATTGTATTGAGCCCTATTTTCTATACAAAAGAAATCAATGTGGCAGAATAAAGGCACCTCAATGTGATAGCACCAAATCGTCAATCAAAACAAATATATATACTGAATATATATACTGTACATAATTTATTGTATTAAATCAAAACAATAAACATTTGTAATTGAAATGTATAAAAATGTTGAAGTGGATTGAATCAGTTCATCCAAATTTCTAGGCTGATCATCACAACTTGGTGAAACATTTGCGACAGCATTTGAGAAAACAACAAGGGATGTTTTAAAAAAAGCTCAAGGGTGAGAAGATTTACCGAACATCTCTCCTCCGAAAATTCCCAATGAGGGAAGAAATTTTCTCATATAAATGGGTCAAACGAATCAAAATTTATCAGATTTGTAACACATCCCCTCTCCCCTGCCAACTCATTAGGATACATTCAGGGTTGGCAGCTCATAACATGGAAGATTATGACATGTATATGGAAACTTTTTTTCCGATAAAATATACTAGATAATGAAAGACACTGGCTGAACAGAAAATATATCTGGTTTCAATTAAACAGGCCATCTGTCACAAAAATCTTAGGTCGTCAGTTGGCAACCATCCGGCATCTGTCTGGTGTCCACTCGTCATCGTGCACCATCTGTGTCCAGTGGCGGATAATCGTAAGCATAATCATTCCGTATGATGACATTTTGTGCCACTGGACTTTTGTGTACGTGTGTGTACATGAATTTGATCGAAAGCACGTATCTATTCACTGTGTTGCTGAAGTTATTTGTAATCCAATTCACTCCACAAAAAACAACAACATTCATTTCAAAACAGACAACATATTGATATAATAATTATTATTTTATACCTACTCGAGCAATTTGAACGTACTGTACAGAGACATTATGACAAAAAAAATTTCATCTATATAATTATAGCAAGATGGTTTGTGAAGTGAAGCTGTTCACTCTAACTACACAAATATGTGTATGTGTATACATGTACAAATAATCACTTTATTTCCATTTTCATCATTTGGGTAACATTTGCCACAATTTCGCAATTAACATTGGAATAGATTTTCAACTTTGAAAAAAATGATAAAATTAAAAAAATTGCCGTTTTGAATCCAATGTATAGTATGCCATGTTATAACATGCACAATACCATTCAGCATCGCAATAGTAAGGGTACACCACACATGTGTTAAGAAAACAATATATAAGCAAAAGGCGATATTTAATCTCAAACACTTTTCACAAAAAAAAAACAAATTCTTTTTTTTTTCAGAAAACTTAAATTAATATCACCAACATATTGAATTATTGAAACCACACTTCGGTCCAGTTTTCACATCCCTATCATATCCGAATAGATCAAAGTCCAAGTCATAGAGAACGCAGAGCATTCCAGCTGTTCATGTAGATTATTTTGGATATTTAACGCTTTCCATTTGCTGTCTGCAGTCAACACCCAGTATACCATTGGTATTAGATTCCATTTTATTTACAGGGAGTTCTCTGCCATTGAACTCTCTCAGTAAAACAGGAAAACCTTTGTCCAATGTTTCCAATTTGGAAGTCATACTTCAGTGATAACGGGTGACAAAGTCCAAATTGTTGTGTAGTATGGTTGTTTCTTATGATCATTCGAGCGGCCCTGTTGTGCAATATCCGTTTTTCAACATTTTCGATCATTCAGTCAATGGATTCTCAAAAGTCAGTCACATCCGTTAAATACTGTAACATCAATACCATGGTACATACGTCCACCTGCTAGAAACTGGTTTATTCATATCAAATATGTTGTTTTTGGCAACCATCTTAACTACTAATAAGTGACACTGTGTCATTCGTTTTGCACTATAAACTTGTTCACCTTGTTGTTTGGAATATCACAAACGCCCAGAAGATCACCAGAAGACCCGACGTGATCACAATCACCAGATAAAACCACACTCGTGAACTGGGCAGTGGTGGAAATTCCATCTCCTGCGAGAATCATTCAGATGTGAAGCATATCTCTGTAATCGTTCAAATCGTGAGCTTGCTCCAAATGAGCCCATCATAGAAATGCCATCCATTCACAAACCTCTCCACACATTTTATTCACACTTGTTATTTCGTTTTGAGGATATGGAAAACATACATGGAACATGTTCAAATATAGTACATGTAGCTGTCGCATGCAAGACGCACCAGCATATGCCTATTTAAAGCGTGCATTCACAATTATTTTTTTGTGAGCAGCTTTTTGCTAATTATTAGTATTGCATGAACAATATATATATATATGCATTGCAGAGGATGATCAACTAGCATGGACTGTTTACCCAGGTTAAAATTGATACAGATCCATTTTTGATTCAATGCATTAAATTTATTGATTATGTCAGTACCCTTTGTGCGCAGGTATTATATTGCTCTAGTCAACAATGCATTTCTGTCGTGATTGTCATAAAAACAAAGGAGAATGAAAGCATTAAATACAGCATTTTAGGTTACCGGACCTATGGTCTGATAACCTATTGCCGTCGCGTTGCGTCCGTCGTCTGTCATCCGCCGTCCGTCCACAGCTATATCTTTAAAGTTTACAGGCGGATTTTTCTGAAATTTTGCACAAAAATGCCTGAAAATATTTCAAGAGGGTTGTTTTTATAGTTTTTTTATTTTCGCATTTTCCTCAAAATGGCAGCCATTTTTGACGAAAAATGGCCAATTTTGGACTTTGGCGGCCATTTTCTCAAAAACCGTCTGATCAGTTTTGAGATTTTTGTTTCAAAAGATTCCCCTTATGTACCTTTATGATGTGTATAAGTTTTGTTGCCCTTGAATCGCCGGTCTCCGTGTGGCGGCCATTTTGAATTTTCGACGGGTCGGCGAAAAAAAATTTTTTTGCCCCAAATCGTGTTACTATCCATTTTGGGCCATTTCTAGGCGAAAAATGTTTTTTCACCCTTTGAAAAAAATTTTGGACTTGGAAAATTTTCGGCACTTTTTTCCTTCATAATGGGAGCTGCCGGGACTGTACTCATAGAACGCTTGAAGATAGAGCTTAGATATTGGCGCTTTCAAATAGGAAGTTATATATGGTGACTTGTGTGGTGACCTTGAATTTGACCTTGGATGACCTTGAAAGGTCAAAACAGTCATTTTTGGGTAAAAAAAATGCCCAAATTTGCCTCTGCAGATGAAATGCATGTAGATAAACTTCAGTTTGCATTATGAACATATAGAAAGTCATATATGGAACAACTAATGATGACCTTGATTTTGACCTTGGATGACCTTGAGTGCTAAATGTCTGGCTTGAAATCTTGAAAGTGGCCTCTGAAGCCTAAACTTTTGCACATACAGGTTAGGATTGTGTATAAGCCTATAAAAAATCATGTATAAATGGCACATCTTTTGGTGACCTTGAACTTGACCTTAAACGACCTTGAAGGGCAAATCTCAAAATCTTAAATTGACCTCTACAAACGAAATAATTGTTGATAAAGCTTACATGTTTGTATTATGAACATATAGGAAGTCATATGCAGGCATCCCTAATGGAGACATTGAAATTCACAAAGATGACCTTGACCGGTAAGTCTCAAAATCATATGTCACCTACAATGCTTAAAACCAAAATTGTCCGGTAACCTATCTTAGCCCTTGGGCTAATTTTTTATACTGACGTGACTTCCATGTCCTTGTCTACATATCACTAAATGGCGTCTAGCAAACCCCAGTGCTTTTTCCTGATTTGTTACCATATACGGAAACACGTGAACAATTTCAGTTTCAACCAGTAGATGTATGTGTCAAGCCTGTAGAACTTGACTCTTCTTAATCGTTTTATTGCTCATATAAAACATGTAGTACCAGTACATATGCCCGGCGAGAACAATTTCCCTAATACTGTCACAGGTTGTCACCGGATTACCAATTATGTCCCCAGAGCTACAATTCAGGCATGTCCTGATCATCTCGAAATCTGAGTGCCCAGAAAGCTTTCATGTTGAAGAATCACTGAAATTATAATATCTCAGACTTGTTGTCTGGAGACATCAAGACATTGAATAAAGACATTGACATAACTTGTCAAAGATGAGTGCTTAGTTTTCAAGATACTGATAAAAACATACATTTTAGGGAATTGAACTGGGCATATTTCACTTAAGTCATCAAATCAAATACACTTTTTGTGTGAGGACCCTGAGCATTGTCCATACGTACGTTAGGTAATCCTGAAATATTGCAGAAGGTGTGCAATATCACTTATTTCATAATAGCATATATGACTGCTTCTATGTAAATTACAAAGTTAACAAAGTTATAGGATGAATAGAAAGGATCCCAGAAATACATAGAAGTGTACATAAAGGTATATTCTTGTATAGCGATAGACATCAACTTCGCGAATTTTCGTGGGTGGGTTGGTCGACGGTTGCGTGGAGGTGGGGAGGGGGGAGGATTACAGTGCCCCAAACCCCCAGAGAAAACGTATTTCACTCAACTCGTGTCCCACTCTTCATACTCTTGCCTAAACTTGTGTTGTCGAGCACGAATTTCTGGATCCGCCCTAAAATTATATTATTATGTACATACTCAAGCACCTCGCATCTGTTTTACTGAAACACTATGATATCATAAGTTTTCATCAACGCATTTAAAGCAAGATTGTTTGTGAAAAAAGGTGTTCACTCTAACTATAGTATGCCAATATACATATAATGATTTCTGTACACTGTCTTTTTTTTTTTATCTCATTTCGCCATATCAAGGGAGAGCAAACTGAAACATAGGAACTTAGCATCAAATTTATCTTTCAGTGGTGAAAGATTGTAATTTAATTACAAGAGCGTTCATTTTGCGTGGATATACCTCATTATAATTGATAAAATGCACGTATTTTCACACAAATTCAAATGCTCATTAAAAGTTTTTGATGGCAAAATGTCATGGGGTAACTGGATGACTGAAGTACATGCATTGAAAGAACAATACCTAAAACATTATTTAACCCCCAAACACATCACAAAAATTATCCCAAATAATTTCAGTGAATTTAAGTTGTTATCAACAACAACTTGAATTCTTGAAACCACATTTTGGTCCAGTTTTTACATCCCAATCATAGCCGAATAGATCAAAGTCCAAGTCATAGAGAGCACGGAGCTTGTCCAGCTTATGCCCAGGTAAACTATTTATCTCACTTATCCACTTGCTGTCTGCAGACTCCTTTTTAACACCCGTAATATTATTGGTATTGGCAGCCACGTTATTTGCAGGGACTCCACTGGCATTGAACTTCCTCAATAAAACCAGAGAATCGTCATCCATTGTTTCCAATTTGGCGACGTAGTCATACCGTATGGAACATGGATGACAAAGCCCGAATTGTTGCGTAGTATGGTTATTTCTCAGGATCATTCGAGCGCCTGTATTCGGCAATATATATTTTTCAATATCCTCGATCATCTGGTCAACAGAAGCCTCAAAAGTCGCGTTTGTCTTACCGAACCTATGATTTCTAAACGCTGAGTACAGTCTAGTGAATGGATGCCGTACAATCATGAACTTGTAATACTTTTCAATTCGCCAGCGAATATCCTTTATTGGTAGTGAGTGTAGCCAGCGGAGACCAAACTGCGCCATCACGGTGGGGTTGTGTACTTGTCTTTTGGGGTGAGGGTTCTGTTCGCGGTACACTCGCGACTGCAGTACGAGAACATTTTTCCATGACGTAGAGGCCGCCTTGGGAACGACGCAGTACAGGGCTTGATGCTCATCATCGACAAGAATGTGACTGTGAATGAAGATATCTGATGTATAGTAATACATGTATCAAGAGATGTGATATATCATGCAAATTGCACATTTTACATTGTGCGAAACTATGTATATCGAATACATGTTTTATAGGCGTTTATTCAATATATCAAATGTGAACATGAACGATCATTGAAATGCATATTTATACACTCATATATTTCATATCCTCAACTGATGACGCGAATAACCATTCTCAACCAACCAGTAACTTTTTCCCATCTCTGGATCGAACAGTTGCGAATCCCCTTTAATAGATGCTTTGCTGCACGCTTGTGCGATCAACTCGGCACGCCGCTCGCCTGCGCATGGCTGAACTTCGGGTCTGTCACATTCGTTCAATACTGTAACATCAATACAACGGTACATGCCTCCACCTGCTAGGAATAGGTTTATTCATATCAAATATTTTGTTTTTGGCAACTATCTTGACTACTTATAAGTAACTTTGTGTCATTAGTTTTCCACTGCAAACTTGCTTAGGCCTACCTCCCTTGTTGTTAACACTAGTTGCTTGGAATATCACAAATGATTCAAATGGTTGCGTGAATACTGCCCAGAAGATCATCAGAAGACCGGACGGGATCACAATCACCAGATAAAACCACACTCGTGAACTGGGCAGTGCTGGAAACTCCATCTCCTGCAAGTATCATTTAAGTATCTCTGTAATCGTTCAAATTGTGAGTTTGCTATGGAAATCCGGTCACGACATGGCCTTTGACGATTGTAACTTGTATATCTTCATAAATTTATGGTAGAGTCAGCGACGTGGACGGGACTTCAAATATCAATCATCAAGCACCGAGTAATGACGACAAAAGTCACATATCAAATGATAAGTAGCCTATCACATGACAAATGGAAAGTGATGTGGCCGATTATACCAGAAATTAATGGAAGTGAAAAGTTACAATCACCAAATGCAATGTTGTGACCGGAGCCTGTCATAGAATTTCCATTCATTCACATTGTGTTCGCACTTTACACCTTGTACTGGCGTTTTCGGATTATGAAAATCACGTACATGTGTTGAGCATCTTCAAACATAGTAGTTGTCGCATGTAAGAGCTACCCACCCCGTCTATATCTAGAAGCATATTCACGATGTGTTTGTATGAACAGCCCTTCATTCAACATTAACCATGAATGGACAATATAAAGGCATCGGGGTGGGCGATTGGATAACATGGATTGCTGATCCAGGTGAGGCTGATACAAATGCATCAGGGATTCAGTATGTTACATCATCAATATTATATGTTGATATTACTATGATAGACATGTACTAATAATATTGCTCCCAACTAATATCCTGCTTTTATGTCGTTAGATTCGCATGGGAAGCTAAGGAGGTTGAATGCATCTAATATGGTCTCTTGTACTTCCATGCTCCTTGTCAAGATATCACTACGGGGTGTGCATAAAGGAAAAGGGAAAACACTGGTACATGGTCATGATTTATGGTCATATGTATTACAAAGTAGGCGAACAATTTCAGTTTTAAAACTTCAAAAAAGATGTACTTACTGGATCATTTCGACATGAGTTTGTGAAAGCCAACAGACTTTGGAATATTACATTTTTCAATATTTTCAAGATAACAGTATTGTTCGAATCGTTGTTCTGTTGTGTTATGGCAGGGCTAAAAAGAGACCATTTCATGGTATTTGGTAAAACATTTATGGGACGACCTGTACATATGTTCTACTATTAGATACTTCACTTGCTGTTCAATGATGGTTTCCTGTGTAAAACTGATCGATTGTCACATAAAATGCAGGTGTGTGACGCCCTGTTCGCCCAAGAAAAAATATAAGTTAAGTTTTTTACAGCTCATATGCATGAGATACCAAGTCGTACTTATCAGATACTAAGTCATACATATGAGACATTAACACATATGTTTAAGATGATAACACATACATACGAGATGATAAGTCATGCGTATGAGATACTAACACATGTGTCAGATATTTTATCTCATACATATGAGATACCGAGTTATATGTAGGAAGTATACTTACTCATACATAGGATATTGCATTTCCTCATAAGTAGATTGACGCGTGTACAATATGGCATTTTCATGGAGAGTGTAACAGAAGCAAGAAGGTTAGATGGAAAATATTTTTTTATATCCAATATTTGTGGAATTTTTGGTTTAGTACAGTATTTCCTTTTTTCAGTTTTCCCTTTATTTTCCGTATGAGATAATGTATGAGATAAATATTTCATATGCATGACTCACACAATGCTATAGATATCACGATCCATCAGAGATTCGTATTTAACCTGACAAAATTGAGTGGTTTTCAATACGACCACTATGCGATGATATGCCCCGATGATCATCACATCGAAATGGAACAATAATGTTGCAACGTTTTAGATTGATAGTATTGCTCTTCCGATTGGATACACAAGCTCAGTTGTGACATCAATTGGATCCCACTCAGAAGGTGAACCTGGAGACTCTCGTTATGTGTCCTCAAATATTGATTGGCGACATACTGAAATATTGATACTTGTATATACGTACCGCATCAACGAGCATATAGCACACTGTGACATGACAAAACTATACACGCTGCTGAAAAAAAAAAACATTCGTCGGTATTGAATGTGTATAAAGCAAGAGACCTACTAGTATGTCTTTGTCTATGTCCGTATAGAATTCGGCGAGATATGTCTGAATTTACCAGAAGTCTTGTCTTTTCGAAGTTTAAATTGTCTAATTCCATGGGAGTTCTGATATGAAGAAGTAGGGCGGAAAATGGTCCAAAAGGGGGTCCAATGAAGACCTACTAGTATGTCTTTGTCTACGTCAATATGGAATTCGGCGAGATATGTCTGAATTTACCAGAAGTCTGTCTTTTAGTCATAGTTATGTAATTCCATGGGGGTGCTTACGAACGACAATCCAAACATAAGTGTCAAATCAGCACGTACACTGAAGCGTGTGGCCCGGCAGAAGCGTGCTTTTTGTGACAGCCGGAATATAGAAACACCACAAGTTCATACATAATAGCAGGAATGGAGGAACACCACAAGTTCACACATGTGCTACCCAAGTGTGTGATGACGGGGTGGAATCTATCAATGTAGCCACCATAAACATTGAGGACATTAGAAAGGATATGCAATCTCCTCAGTTGTCTTCACATAATCTGTCTGCAGGAGCATTGGTTGCATGACAATGAAAAAAGGGACAATGGACAACCAGTTCCCAGCATTCAACCAAGTGATGAAATACTATGGTGAGACAAAACACTCAGTTCCCCTCTACTCCCATTATAGTCGTGAACAGACTGGAGTGGCCATAATGTTGTCAGAGCACGTCCACTGGTATATCACAATGGTAGATAAAGGGAGTGTTAGATTAGCCATTGTGCAGATTGACAGTCCCACACTGACTGTGTTTGATAAACACGTACCCCCAGCTGGCAATACAGAGTGGAGAAATATATTGGCACTTCAACCATCATATGGCTCGACGACCTGAATAGCTCAATTGTACGACCGACTGCTCATGCACGTGACATCTTTATGCATAAATTCTTTGAAGTAATGGGATTCACCTCCCTTGGGATATGGCAGCATGACCGTCTATGATAATAATGGCGCCCCACATCACACTTCGGTCACATCCTAAGGCTCAAGGTCCAGGGAGTCATTATTTGGGACGTCAGCACAGAGAGGCGACACAGCTGGCTCTCAATACCGGAACTTCTGCCACTGCAAGGACACCAACGAGTAAACTGACCAGTAGCAAAACAAAATTACGCTGTGAAAAAGTTGATTGAGCATCCAGCCGAACAGTCACCAGAGAAAAGTTCCAGACACTGGTAGAAAGCAACACTTCCCATACCCCTGCAGAATTGCTTTCCAATATGCTTAACAACATTCTACATGAATCAGCAGTTGAGAGCTTGACAACTGGCCTAAGGAGGAGTGATAGTCCGAGAAGAAAACCAATGAGACCATGTGTATCCAGAAGTAACAGCCCTGTCAGCAGAAATCCGGTCAGCATACAGAACATGGACGGCGACTGGCAAAGGGACGACAGCTGACTGCACCGAACATGTGGCTATCAATAGAGTGAAACAAGCTTTTTTTGTCAAGAATGCAGTAGTTAGCAGTAGAAGCCAAAGAAGCACATCTCAGCAGTAACGGATGCTTGTGACACAGAGTAGACTCTGCTCTACCAGCCGGTCAGATCATACAGGGGGGCATACTGGCACCCAGATAAGCTATCATCTTTGACTTGCAAGAAACCTCAGATGACATACTTTACAGATGGGCCACCTTCCGTGATGCCCTAGCCATTCAAAAAGGCTGCCCTGATTATGACTATCGTGATCATGTTTGGACGCCCCATATCCTGATCTAGGAGTTTAGTAGTTACAGCTTCACTAATGACCCAGCAGTCAAGCATGTGACGCTGGAAAACACCACAACACAACTTATAAAGAAAAGAAATACAGCATGTTGATACAGCTTTTCTACTGCATGAAACCATGGCAGAGGCTCAAGATTTCAAGTAGCCAGTCTACCCAGCATTCATGCTGCCAATAAGGCCTGTGATGTAGTGTGGCATGAGTCTGTTGAACAAATTCTATGTCCATAGAAAGATATGGCAATTATACAGGAGCAAGTATCAAGATATGTCCTCATGGATAACGTGGAATAACCAGTTATCCAAACAATTTGAAGAGCGGCAATGAGTGCAACAAGGTGGGATACCATCGATCAAACTCCAAAGCCCAGACAAACAAACTGCTTAACACACCACACTAGCAACCACATTTGGGTACTCAATAAAAAAGACAAGTCGCTGTTGCCCTACCTTTGCTGATGGTGTTGCACTGATCTCAGACAACATCGCTGGTTTACAGTCACTCCTTGACATTATGTTAGATGATTCACAGCAAAAAGGACACAAGTTCAAAATCAACGAAACAGAGACCATGGTAATGAATACATAAACCATGCAATGCTACCTAAAATACCTAAACCTTCAACCCTGGAATAGTATCCCCCACAGACATGATGTTCGTGATCATGGTGTAGAGTTGGGAATCTGCAAAACGCCCAGTATCAAAGCCGATGCAGAGGTCGAAGGCAACATCAGACGAGGCAGAAGAGCACTGTTTTCTGTGCTAGGAGCAGGTGTGTAGGTCCTCAACGGATTACACCCAGCTGTCAGTTCAGAATTATGAACAAGCTGCATCGTCCTGAGACTCGCACATGGACTTGAGACCACACCCCCCACTGTAAGAATCAAAAAGAGGATGGAACTGTCCCAGCACCAGATCTTAAGGCACACATCACCTCCCTCCACCTCCGAGGAAACTACACTGCAGTTTTGCTGCTCCTCATATATGTTATACCAGTTGAAACTGTCCTAGATCCTGGAGCAATCACTCCCTTTGTCAAAATGTTTCATCTGTTTAAATCCAAGAAGCTAGAAATTGTACATTGGCAACTTCGGCTAAAAATTGTAAATTGGCAATTTCCCTTACCTCCAAAGCTCCACTGCCAAGATTCTCTGGTAGCCTTCCTTTGCCCTTGGGCTAATTTTTCTATTTTTTTCGTATCCATGTGTTAAAGCAAGAAAACGAGCATTTGATAAACGCCTCACTGTCACGTCACCGAGTGAAACGTTGTGGTGATACTGTCAAAGAATCACTAAGCAGAAATTTTTGGTTCCGTTGTGAATGAATGACCTAGATCAGACAGCTCATGGATTAAACTTCATCTTTGCTACCATAACTGTGTACATAACCACTCATGGTTGATGAGTCATTTAACTTTAGCCTTGCTACCAGTCCTCGTCGGTCTCGGCAGCAAATGTCCATGACCTCGACAGTGAAATGGTTGATGTGCTGAGACGATTGTGTAACGTCATATTTTGGAGTAGAAATTTCATTCTAAGAGAATCAATGGAAAGTGAATTGCGTGCATGGTCTATGTTGAATCACATCATTCTTAGTTATGAGACCACACGACCTTTCATAATGAATCGCTGACTGACCAAGAAGATCAAGAAGGAACAACCAAAAAACTAAAAGCCTCAGAATCACTGCCTAAACATGATATAATCTGGGCTGGTGAGATATCCCTTTACATGTAGATTACTTCAGAGTCTGAATGTATTGATGGTAATAGATTGATACTTACATTCATACCACTGAGTCGGTGTCACTGCTAGCGGACGTTAAATCTGTCCCCGAGGATACCATCAACTCAGTAGCCTTCTGGCTGGTGATTAGGTACTTATGTACTTGTCATATATCTGTTCCATGGGGTTTGTTTGGGATTTCTAAATTATTTTCATAGGTTGTTGGGCAGTTGTATACTAATTCCATCAGGTGTACAGTAGAAACAACTACATTCAACACACTGTCTGCCCCTGATGACGCCAGTGTGTCTTTGGATAAACTGTTTGGTCGGGCTTTGTTTCTATTGTAGAGTGTTGTATTTTGCGTTTGTTATTGGCATCATCAGAGTCTGAATGTATTGATGGTAATAGATTGATACTTACATTAGTAGGGCGTGGGGCTTGGCATATGGCGAACTGGGTTCATACCTCTCTTGGATACAACCGACCTGGACTTGTTGTTTGAAGTGGTCACTTTGTTTCTGAGGTGCTTGTGCCCGTGGCCGTCTAAGTCACATTACTTGTTATACGTGCCGGTGCTTGTTTTTGTGTTAATCAATCCAAAGTGTGTTACAAACCAGATGACTGTTAGGAAGTGTGTGTCTATGTGGTTAATGATTGTGGTATATAGCGCATCTCATTGGGATTTGCAGTCATTTATGCAGTGATATTTCTCTCACTGCACGCACCTTCTCAATTGCGGCGGCAAACGCTGCTTTCTCATATGGTGGATATTCTCTCACTTGTGCGGCATGCTCACGAGCTGAGGGTAGCATGTATTAAGCGAGAGAATTCCACCATATTGATAGGTCAATCGGTATGTGGTGCACAGGCCGTCACAGAGGTTATTGAAGTCACCCAGTGGGAGGATGCCTGCATTAAGGTAATATTGGCAGTAAGCTATGGATTTTTCCATAACTATCTGATTCACTGTGGTGAGACTGGATGCACTAACGATCGTTAGTGCATCCCGCAATGGCGAACCCACTCGCGGTTCGTTTGAATTTTCTTCATTTTCCCGATAATTACGATTGTGATCGATACACACATACACCTGCTGATTCTTATGCGGACGAAACAACCGTTCGTTGCAAATACATGGCAATTTATGTTGGTTTGAGCATGAACAACTCGTCTGAAAAAAAGCCGAAAGATTCCCTAACGATTGTTTTTGTAAAATCGAAGATTCACTAACGAACATGTGAAGATTCCCTAACGATCTTTTCTTTATTAATTCAAATCTACGTTATTTAAATGTTGAACGTGAAATAAGGTACCAATCGACATGTATTTAATGTGTACAGATGATCTTCTAGTACAGATTTCCTATTTTTAATGTGACATTCGCTGATTTATGTCGCATAAATCAACGAATTCACAATGGCGTAAGATATGGACCTATTACAATATACACGTATTAGGCCTATATCGTTAGGGAATCTCACTTTTGTCATTGGTGAATGTTATCGCTAATTCTTTTCCTCAACATATCTAAACAAAAAAGCGTGATCTGCTTGAAATAACTACGCAGGTCTTTGACCAAAACACTAAGCTACCTTCAGAGTATCCATTGATCACAAATGGACTTATCATTTGATAAAATACGGTTAAAAACCAAACTGACCGTGTTTACTGTCCGCCATTGCGGGATGCACTAACGATCGTTAGTGCATCCAGTATCACCACAGTGCTGATTGAACGAAGAAAACATAACAGTTATATATCTGCACTTGTATGCTCGAAAAGATGCCCCTTTCTAATCGATTTCTTTGCAAGTTTTTGGTGGAGATATTTTGAGTTTGTTTACATTACCGCCATTCTCGGTGCTTTGTACCCCTTGATGCAGTGCGATTCCAGCTTACTGGTATATGTTCGAGCCAATCGAGCGTGAAATAGGTTAAGTTCGAATAGCATCCAAACAGTCGACTATATGACGTACCATAACAAAATTGTGTGAACCAATGTTAGGTATATGCATTCAGCAATGATAGGGTTATAATTGACTTAGTTTCCTTGTTGTCATCATCATGTAAGTCTACCAGACGTTCAAAAGAGATAAACCGGTGGATCTGAGCTGCGAGGGGACCACCTGTCGGTTCCTGCACAAGAGGATAATTGTCTATGCTCATCATGTCATCGGGGATAGAGTCCGGACACGAGGATTCAGAAACACAACAGAGGTCAGCTTTGTGCTGACCTAACAGCACCGGGATTTCAGTGGTCTTGTGCCCCATTGACTGGGATCGGTGTGCAGGAGAATGGTTATATTCCATTTGCTTACTTTCGGTACTATCAGTGTTCTGATTACCGGTGGAATTTTGTTGACCCGGTAGGTTGAGGTGTATTGATTTTTTTATATAAATGTCTCAATTAGTCCACCGTCACCGTATGGTCTATTCGTTCTATCAGTAATTATCACAGTTAGTAAATCGATGTTATTTTTAGGGCGTCATTACCCTTATTGTGGGATCATTTGAGGTAAACTGCAAACCACCTATTACTAAAATTTGTATGCAAATGTGTGAAACTGTGGGCCTTACCTTCTGCTAACACACAGTTTAGCACAATGAAACGTAGGTGAAGGATCAGTCTCAGTATTTTTTATCCTCCAGTAGTCAGACAACAGATCCCCTCAGGCTCACGTCACCGTTTCCCTTAGAATATGGAAAGCTGTTGTTATGATTAAAAATTACTAGTGTAGAATTTCTAGTTGATCTCTGTGAATTTTTTTTGACATTACAAAATCACGCAACATCTATTCTTTCAGGACTCTCCTGTTGTAGAGTACTTGATCTCTGCCTATGTTGTTGCTTTCATTGCATGCAGTCACTGGATTATTCCACTTTAAAGATAATAACGAATTTTTGGTAAAGTCATTAGAAATTTCATTTGTGGAAAATAAACACTGATCAAAAGTTTAACTGAAGTAAAACTGTTTTACCTTGCTCACATATATCATTATTTATTCATATACAGCAGACATCCAAATGGTGGCATGTGGCAACCGCGTACACAAAGCAAAAAGCATGTGAATATTGAGTATGCAATTTGTATTGACTCTGATATCGAACTATGTTCCCACCTCTTGGATATTTTTTCGCAATACCAATTCGCTACCATTAAGACCATATGACACTCCAGCGTGAATCACCACAGCCTGAAAAACGTATCATCATGATATATATGCTCTAAATTTGTTGTTTTATTGTCTGCCCATTGCGATCAAATGATTCACCTGACGGCTACAGATGCATACTGAAAAAGTCAAATCAATTGAAATGTTTTGAAAATTGGTAAAAAAACTGCATCATTCATGTCATGTTGTATTAAGTCCTTATGTTGCATTGCACCCTATTGTATTGAGCCCTATTTTCTATACAAAAGAAATCAATGTGGCAGAATTAAGGCACCTCAATGTGATAGCACCAGATCGTCAAACATATATACTGTACATAATTGATTGTATTAAATCAAAACAATAAACATTTGTAACTGGAATGTATAAAAATATTGAAGTGGATTGAATCAGTTCATCCAAATTCTAGGTTGATCATCACAACTTCGCGACAGCATTTGAGAAAACAACAAGGGATGTTTTAAATAAAGCTGGGTGAGAAGATTTACCGAACATCTTTCCTCTAAAAATTCCCAATGAGGGGAGAAATTTTCTCATATAAATGGGTCAAACGAATCAAAATTTATCAGATTTGTAACACATCCACCCTCCCCTGCCAACTCATTAGGATACATTCAGGGTTGGCAGCTTATAACATGGAAAATTATGACATGTATATGGAAACTTTTTTCCGATAAAATATACTAGATAATGAAAGACACTGGCTGAACAGAAAATATATCTGGTCTCGGTTTAACAGGCAATCTGGCCCAAAAACATTAGGTCGTCAGTTGGCAACTGTCCGGCGTTCGTCTGGTGTCAACTCGTCATCATGTACCATCTGCATCCAGTGGCGCATATTCGTAAGCATGATCATTCAGTCTGATGACATTTTGTGCCACTTCACATTTGTGTACAACCGCGTACATAAATTTGATCAAAAGCGCGTATCTATTCACTGTGTTGTAAAGGTGATCATTCTAACTACATGTATATGCTTATACGTATACATGTACCTATAATCAAAGTATTTTAGGTTTTCATCATTCGGGTACCATATATTCAGAAATTACATTGGAATGGATTTTCAACTGATTTCAACTAAAACATGATAAAATTTTGAAATTTGATAGAAAATTGCCGTTTTGACTCCCATGTGTAGTATGCCAAGTTTATACCATGCACGGTGCCATTCAGCATCGCAATAGTAAGAGCGATGTAGATGTAGAATCGAAAAGAAACCAAACTTAGCGGGCCCCGCCTTCCAACTGGGGAAAATGAATGAGTAGCAACCGAGGATGTCATTGTTTTGATGATGCCGGACAACAGAGCACTTCCAGCATCTTTGGTTCCAGCAGAAATGCGGCCTGTCGAGGCTTCGGTCAAAACAATGACGTCACGGAAATTTACGTCATTTTTTACTTTCATGTCAGCCATGCACTGCCATGTTGCTCATGTACGACAAAACTTTTGCAGATCTTCGGTGTTTTTGATGTTATATCTTCCACACGATTTGTTTGTGTTGAACAAATATATACATATATCATGGGTAAACGAACCTTAGAGTCTTCTCTATTCAAATGCATCGAAATATATTTGCTATAATAAAATCATATATATATACATTGATGGGAAGTCCTCCTTTAAACAACCAGTAACTTTTTCTCAAGTTTGGATTGAACAGCAAATCCCATTTGATAGGTATTTTGCTGCATGCATGCGCCATCAACTCAACACATTGGTAGCTTAGGCACGTCATGTTCGTTCAATACTGTAACATCAATAACATGGTATAGGTCACTGCATTCTAGAAATCGGTATATTCATATCAATTATGATGTTGATGACAACTATTTCAACTACTGATAGACAACACTGTGTCATAGAAAACTTGCTTACCTTGCTTGGTGTTAACATAGGCTGCTTGGAATATCCCAACTGAACCATGTTTTGGCTCCATCACTGCCAAGAGGCTCATCAAAAGACCCAACGTGACCAACAAATAAAACGCCACTCATGAACTTGGCACTGGAGGAAACCCCATCTCCTAATAGAGTCATTCAAACGAGAAGCATTTCTCTGTAATCGTTCAAATTGTGTACTTGTTGCAAATGAACGGATGGAATTGCCATTCATTCACATTACTCTCCAAGTATTGTATTCGCACTTCACACTTTGTTTTCAAATCATGAAAATTAGGCCAAGGGCCAAAGATAGGTTACCGGACAATACATGTTTAACATTTTAGATTTTAGTCAGTAAATTCAATAATCAGAGAGATGTTAGCAATTTTGTGCTGTGGCCTTGAAAATGAAGGCAAAGGTCAAATTCAAGGTAATCAGAATAATTGGTGTATAGCATTTCCTATATGTCCTTTATTGATTCCCACACTATGAAGTGAATAAGTGAGATATTAGCCATTTCTACTGTCGAGGTCAGTAGAATATTCAGCATATATCATTTGGAGTTTGACCACAATTGATTCCTAAGTTGTAAAGTTGATAATATTAGCCATTTGTGATCTGACCTTGAAAATGAGGTTCAAGGTCATGAGATTCTTCAGCATATATCATTCCCTGTTCCGAGTTGATTCCTAAGCTGCAAAGTCGATAACAAGCGAGATAATAGCTATTTTGTTTTCTGACCTGGAAAATGAGGTGAAAGGTCAAATTCAAGGTCACCAAATTATTCAGTATATATCATTCCCTATGGGTTCACTATCGAATCCTAAGCTGTAAAGTCGATAATAAGCGGGATATTAGCCATTTTGTCCTGTGACCTTGAAAATTAGGTCAAATTCAAGGTCATCAGACTATTCGGCATATATCATTTCCTATATGTCCACAATTGATTTCCAAGCTGTAAAGTCGATAATAAGCGAGATATTAGCCATTTTGTGCTCTTGACCTTGAAAATGAGGTCAGAGGTCAAATTCAAAGTCACGAGAGTATTCCGCATATATCATTTCCTATATGTCCACAATTGATTCCTAAGCTGTAAAATCGATAATAAGTGGGATATTAGCCATTTTGTGCTCTTGACCTTGAAAATGAGGTCAAAGGTCAACTTCAAGTTCATGACAATAATCTGCATATATCATTTCCTATTAGTTCATAACTGATTCCTAAGATGTGAAGTTAATAACAAGCAAGATATTAGCCATTTTGTCATGACCTTGTAAATGAGGTCAAAGACAAATTCAAGGTCATCAGAATATTCAGCATATAACATTTCCTATATGTCCACAATTGATCCCTAAGCTGTAAAGTCGATGATAAGCGAGATATAAGCCATTTTGTGCTCTGATCTTGAAACTGAGGCCAGAGGTCAAATTCAAGGTCACGAGAATATTCAGCATATATTAGGGCTTCAACGAGTACAAAATTTCCTGACCGGTTACTCGTTAGCTTGTAACCGAACCGTAACCGGTTACTCGTCCAAAAATATAGAGCTAAATATTGTCCAAAGTAACACCAATTTTTTTTGCAGTTCGCATTTTATCAAATCTCCGTGTCGAAAACATGTCAAAATCTGGCCCGAAACTCAACATTAGACGTCATTTTCACGTGAAAATATGCAATATTATGATGAATAAACATTCTATTTGGATTGGAGAGTGATAAATCACTTCAATTTTTCGTGTTTGGGCGGAAATTTGACTGATGTGAAGTGTTTTAGGCTGAATTACGAGGGTGCAAAGTATGTTCACGATTAACCGGTCACAAAATTTGTAACCGGTTACACTCTGTAACCGAACCGTAACCGGTTAACCGAGTACTTGTTGAAGCCCTAGCATATATCATTTCTTATATGTCCACAATTGATTCCTAGTCTCTATCCTCAATTTTAAGTGAGATATTAGGCATAATGTGTCCCATTATAAACATGATAAAGCATAGGAGAATTTAACATGGGAAAGTCTCATGTGGGCCGAATTTGGGCCAAAATGGCCCACTTCAAGCTATTCAAGGGCAACGAAATTTATAGACATCATAGGAATACATATGAGGAGTGTTACGTATGAAAAAGAGAAAAAGTTACTGAACAGATTTTGAGAAAATGGTCGCCAAAGTCGAAAATCAGGCATTTTTCGTCAAAAATGGCCGCCATTTTGAAAAAAATGCGAAAATAAAAAAACTAAAAAATCCCTCCCTCTTGAATTGTTTTTAAGCACTTTTGTGCAAAATTTCAGAGAAATTCGCCAGTAAACAAAAAAGATAAAAATGTGGACAACGACGGACGACGACAGACGATGGACGTAACACCATGCCAATAGGTTATCGGACCATGAAACGGTAACCTAAAAACATTTATTGGATATGTTCAAGCATAATAGCTGTCCTACTGGTATGTGAGAACCCCACCCCGCCGGCGTTTTTTTTTGCATAGACTTTGTATGGACAACACTTCCCTGAACATTAAATGTGCATCGACAATGTGTAGGCACGGAGATGAACTAGCATGGATTGTTTGATACAGATCCATTTAGAATGCAGTGCGGTACATGAATGTTATTATCAGAACCCTTTGCGTGCAGGTATTATATCGTTCTCAATAACAATGCTATGTATTACTGGCTTTGATTGAATAAAAAAGCACATGTAACTGAAGGCATTCAATGTGGGACTTTTTACTGGCACCAATCCCATGCTCCTTGTCTATATCCTTACAGGGTGTCCAGTGATTGGCAATGCATTTTTCTGATTTGTTGTCACATATTTAAAAGCACATTAACAATTTCAGTTTCAATTTGTAGATGTATGTATCAAGCCAGTACAACATGACTTTTATAATCGTTTCTATTGTTCATGTGAAACAAGTCGACAACTATGAATGTTTGGTTCAATGTATGTTTCAACCTCTAGCTGTGACTGCCGAATATTATGAAAACTGTATGTATTGTTCATGTATGAGTGATATTCCATGACGATTAGGTGGAATAAATTAAAAAAAATTAGCCCAAGGGCTACTAATGCACTAATCAGTAGCCTTTAAAGCACATGATGAATAAAAATCCGCCCATTGTAAACTCAAATGCGTGGTACCATGACATATCAATATTATATGTGTCATGGTTGCATACATTATTTGTAATCAGCATGAGCAGCTTCAAGGAGGAGAAACATGATTACCCTCGCCCCGATAGGGGCAGAGGGTATTGCAATTGGGTCTGTCCGTTTGTATGTTTGCTTGTTTGTTTGTTTGTTTGTATGTTTGTCTGTCCGCGCGCATATCTCAAAGGAGAATGGTCCGATCAACATGAAACTTATATGAGATGAAGCGGTATCTCAGTGGCTCGGTCCTCCCCGAATCTGGTCAAAATCGGACAAAAACTGTTGCCATGGCAACGGAAAATGTAAAAATCAATAATTGACCATAACTCCGGTTCTATTTAAGATAAATTTTTCTAACTAATTTTGTATTTTTCTATGGCCAATTCCTGATCATCTGATATATGGCCCGTGGTCGTACGACGAAAACTCTCCATTATCGCCCGATGTCGAAAAATTGGGGGTCACGGTTTCGATTTTTTTTTGGCCAGCGACGTTTCAGTGCAAATGTCTGCGCTCATAACTCAAAGGCAAACGGCCCGATCGATTTGAAATTTATAGGGCAGAAGTGCTATGGTGCTGGCTCAGTCCCTTCAAATTTTTGCCGAAATCGGATGAAAACGGTTGCCATGGCAACGGAAAAAAAGAAAATCACATAATTGGCCCTAACTCCGGTTCTACCTGATATTAATTTTTCCAACTATTTTTGTATTGTTCTTTGGCCAATTCCCGATCGTTTGGTGTACGACCGATCCTCGTACGACGAAAACTCTCCATTATCGCCCGATGTCGAAAAATTGGGGGTCACGATTTCGGTTATTTTTGGCCAGCGACGTTTCAGTGCAAATGTCCGCGCTCATAACTCAAAGGCAAACGGTCCGATCGATTTGAAATTTATAGGGCAAAAGTGCTATGGTGGTGGCTCAGTCCTTTTAAAATTTTACCGAAATCGGATGGAAACGGTTGCCATGGCAACGGAAAAGAGAAAATCACATCATTGGCTCTAACTCCGGTTCTACTTAATATTAATTTGTCCAACTATTTTTGTATTTTTTTTTGGCCAATTCTCGATCGTTTGGTGTACGATCGATGGTCGTACGACGAAAACTATTATCGCCCGATGTCGAAAAATTGGGGGGTCACGATTTCGGTTATTTTTTGGCCAGCGACGTTTCAGTGCAAATGTCCGCGCTCGTAACTCAAAGGCAAACGGTCCGATCGATTTGAAATTTATAGGGCTGGAGTGCTATGGTAGTGGCTCACAAAACGGTTGCCATGGCAACGGAAAAAAGAAAATCACATAAATGGCTATAACTCCGGTTCTAATCAATATTAAATCTTCAACCTCTTTTTGTATTTTTCTTTGGCCAATTCCCAATCGTATGGCGTACAACCGATGGTCTCAAGACCAAAACTCAATTATCGCCTAATTTTAGTGACTAAATCTGAAGGGCGAGGGTCTGCAATCTCTGATTGTCTCGTTAGCTATGTTTTTGCCTACAATTATATAATTCTCCATGTATATGAAGGATGCCATAAATTTGCCTTTTGGCTTGTGATTAGGTACCTATTTACTTGGGAAGCTCTTCCATGGGGTTTGTTTCAGAATTCTAAATTAGTTTTGTAGTTGTTGGGTAGGTGTATGCTAATTTCATCAGGTGTGCAGTATAAACAACTATATTTCACACACCGTCTGCCCCTGATGATGTCAGTGTGTCTTTGGATAAATTATTTGGTCGGGCTCTGTTTCCATTGCAAAATGTATTTTACATCTGTTTTTGGCATCATTAAAATCTAGTTGTATCAACATCTAGTTGTAAGAATCATCCCTGATTTCTAAACTAATATTGAATACAGAGTGGTGTATGCTATTTGATAATACATAGCACTCTTCAGACAAAAAATGTTTTGAGTCGATGATAATACGACAGAATGTCATGTAAATTTGAACAAGAACGCTTATCTATTCACTGTGTTGCTGGAGTTACTTTAATATAACTTTTTCCAAAAAAAAAAATCGTTCATTTCAAAGCCGACAACACATTGATAAAATAATTATATTACTTTATACCTACTCAAGCAACGTGTTGTACTAATACACAATGACGATGCAAATTTTCATCAATATAATTATAGCAAGGTAATAATTATAGCAAGGTAAACATTTGGGTAACATTCATCTAGAAATTACATTGGAATGGATTTTCAACTGATTTCGATTAAAACATGATAAAATTTTGAAATTAGATAGAACATTGCCGTGTTGACTCCCGTGTGTAATATGCGAAGCTATAACATGCACAATGCCATTCAGCATCGCAATAGTAAGAGCAAAATACGGTGTAACTGAGACAGAAATCAGAGCATACATGCTGAGTGGTATACACTACACATGTGTTAAGCAAAAGGTGATATTTTATCCCAAACATCTTTCGCAAATTTGTTTCAGTAAATTGAAATTACTATCAGCAACAAGTTGAATTCTTGAAACCACACTGTGGTCCAGTTTTCACATCCCAATCATACCCGAAGAGATCGAAGTCCAAGCTATAGAGAGCGCGAAGCATCTCCAGCTTATGCTCAGGTAGATTATTTATGGTATTTATCCATTTGCTGTCTGAAGGCTTCTTTTGGACATTCGGAATATCATTAAAATTGGCCTCTACGTTGTTCACAGGGAGTTTACTGGCATTGAACTTCCTCAGTAAAACGAGGGAATCTTGGTCCATTGTTTCCAGTTTGGCAACGGAGTCATACTTTATGGAACATGGATGACAAAGTCCAAATTGATGTGCAATATGGCGATTTCTTAGGGGCTTTTGAGCGACTGCCACGCCCAATATCCTTTTTTCAATATTCGTGATCATCAGGTCGATGAATGCCTCAAAAGTCGCGTTTTTAATACCGACCTTTTCATCCACAAACGCTGAATACAATCTAGTGAATGGATGCCGTACAATCATGAACTTGTAATACTTTTCCATTCGCCAGCGAATCTCCTTTATTGATAGTGTGTGTAGCCAGCGAAGACCAAACTTTGCAATCCATGTGTGATTGTGTACTTGCCCTGGATCATACACGGTGTGGTGGTTTTGTTCACGGTACGCTCGGGACTGTTGTACGAGCACATTCTTCCATGACGTACAGCCCGCCTTGGGAACGACGCAGTACAAAACTTGGTGCTCATCATCAAAGAGGAAACGCCTGTTAAGTAAAAAATAAAATGCGCAATTCGTGTAAATGGTGCAAAACCATATACCTTGAATACGTAGCCTAATTTACACGCGTTTACTCAATATATCAAATGGGAACATGAATACTCATTGAATTTTATAGTTTTACAACTCATACTGTATATGACCATTTTAAACCAACCAGTAACTTTTTCTCATGTTTGGATTGAATAGCAGATCCCCTTCGATTTGTGTTTTGCTGCACGCATGCGCCATCAACTCAACACGTTGGTAGCTTGTGCATGCGCGAACTTCGGGCACGTCAAGTCCGTTCAAAACTGTAACATCAATAACATGGTACATGTCACCTCCTTCTAGAAATTAGTATTCATATCAATTTTGATGTTAACGACAACTATTTGAACTACTAATAAAAAACATTGTGTCATGGAAAATTTGCTTACCTTGCTTGGTGTTAACACTTGCTGCTTGGAATATCCCAAATGAGCCATGTTTTGGCTCTATCACTGTCAAGAGGATAACCAGAAGACCCAACGTGACCAACAGATAAAACGTCACTCGTGAACTTGGAATTGGTGGAAACCCCATCTCCTGCTAGTCATTCAAA
Organism: Terebella lapidaria; assembly: GCA_949152475.1. Taxonomy (NCBI): domain Eukaryota; kingdom Metazoa; phylum Annelida; class Polychaeta; order Terebellida; family Terebellidae; genus Terebella; species Terebella lapidaria. The sequence continues at coordinate 31,182,199 of OX424564.1, read as the reverse complement.
CGAGAAGCATTTCTCGGTAATCGTTCAAATTGTGAATTGGTTGCCAGTGAACCATTCTTGAAATAGCCATTCATTCAAATTCCTTTCCACGTATTGTATTTGCACTTCACACCTGGAATTCGAATGTATCGAAAACATATAGGGAACATGTTCAAACATAGTAGTTGTCGTATGTGTCACCCACCAACATCCGCCGATATCCAAACGCGTATACAAATGTGACTTTGTATGAACAACCCTGCCCCAACCATTAATTATGCATGGACTATTTATAGGCATTGCGGAGAGCATTTCGATAGCATGGATTGTTTGCCCAGGTGAAACCGATTAGATCCATATAGGATTCAGTGTGTTATATTTGCTAATTATGCCAGAAGCCTTTGCGTGCAAATATTATGTTGCTCCCAACTAATATAAATAATGCATTTCTGTCATTGGATTCGCATGGAAAGCCACGGAAATCGAAAGCATCTAAAACGGGTTTTTTTGTACTGACGTATGAATTGGATGAATTTTTGCAGAAATGAGTTTTCAAAGTTTGACCTACCACCGATGTCACCGAAAAAAAAATCTATGACCCCCTCCCCACCAAGATCTAAAATAAAAGTGCGACCCCCAATCGCTATGCATGGTACAAGGCTATGATGTACGAATGATGACAATTATACGGAGCCAGTATCATATTATACATGATACTTCCATACTACTGTGTGCCATATTCACCTTCCATGAATACAATAGTGACTTTTGTCACGAATTTATGGTACTATAATATCAGTGGATCTCATAAATTTTCCATCGTCGGGTGTTTACCGTGTCCATTGCATTCCATGTGAATATCATGGCAGCAGATTCCAATTATTATCTGTGGTTATATGAGGGTATGAGCATGAGGGAATTTATTTTTGATTGGATGCTGAGGGCAAGTGCCAACCAGAACACCGCCGAGACATATATATATATCCAGGATCACGCCTCCCCCCCCCCCCTCCTTCTCGCCAGAATGCTGTCATTTTTTTCATTTTCGCTCCACTGATCACAATATCCAAGCCGTCTGCAAACACTCGAGACATGGGTCAACGGTTATTTATCTCATTCATTGACTTCAAAATGTTTTGGTGGAAAAATATACGAAATACCATTGCAGCCATTACTCAATTACCATCCGCCAGAGACATAGTCCCGAACTCCAAAGCAAAAACTTCTTTTTTTCTTATGGACCCTGCAAATTGGCAAATATAGGGCTCTCCCATTCATCATTGATGAGTAGTTTAGAATTGGTAATTCAGGCCATCGTGGACAGGTATTTTGCCGGCTCTGGGTCAGACCTATGTTGGTTCCTTGATGGGTTTATAATGTTCCGCGATGGTCTGTATTTGTATAGCATGGTCCTGGCTACCAACCGATATATTGTGATACATATAAACATGTCTTAATCACTTTGTTGCGGGTCATCCGAGACGATCCAGGAATATTGTGAAAACATATGCCCAACGGACTTGTAGCTTACCAGCATAGTTGAAGCTTCGTGTACTCAAATGGCAATACGTACATGCAGAGGAATATACAACCAACGATCCAATAGCTACAATATACAACCTTGCAATTGACCACTCAATATGAGCATTTTGTTTCGTCTAAAAAATCCAATTGACACAATTCTGGTCATACGTGAGATTTACCATTGAAACGTCATCTGAGGTGAGGTTGTTCACCAACACATTCACACTATAAACTTCCTAAACACTCAAAGGTAAGCTCTTTCTACAAAGCTTTGTCTTATACAGATCAATTTAAACATTCCATGTCTGACATGACCATGATATTCACCACCAAGATCAAGTTCAAGATCCATCATATACGATTTCCTATATATACACATAATACATTCCTAATCTATCTCTATCTACAAACGTTTGTTTGTAGCTGCCAATTGTCACACTTCAGGTCAGGCCTGACCTTGGAATGCAGCCATTAGGTCACATGGTTTCATATTCAAGTTCACAAAAGACCCTCCAAATATGACTTGTAATACTGACTTATAATATGACTTATAATCCTATATGCTCATAAAACAAAAATAAGCTCTATATTCAACCAATATGCCATTGGATCCAGAAGCCATTCTTGTTTTAAGGTCAACTTCCACATATCATGCCATTTTGGGTCTTTCTGGCCCTTGTATCGGACGTTATGAGGAATTCATGGTGCTCTATCTTTAATGCAATATCAGGTATCCCAACTGAAATGTTTTGAAATGAACATCTCAAAACTAACCAGATAACTTTCGAGGAAAGACACACAAAGTGCAAACTTGGGCGTTTTTTTTAGCTTAAAATAGCTGCTTTGACTTGCAAGGTCATCGCAGAATAAGTTCAACATCACCACACAAATGGCCATTTAAAAGTGTCAATATATAAGTCCAAAATTTCTTTCAAATGGTGATTATTTTCACTAGAAATGGCGCAAACTGGAAAGTAACACGATTGAGGACAAAACATTTGTTTTATCCAACATGTAAAAAAAACAACAACAAAAAATAGCCCAAGGGTTAATATAGGTTACCGGACAATATATAATGGCTGGTTTGTCCCGTGGCCTTGAAAATAAGGTCACTGGTCAAATTCAGCATATATGATTTCCTATACGTTCACAATTGATTACTAACCTGTAAATTCAATAATAAGAGAGATATTAGTCATTATGTCCTGTGACCTTGAAAATGAAAGCAAAAATCAAATTAAAATTCATCAGAATATTCGGTATATATTATTTGCTGCATGTCCACAATTGAATCCTAAGTTGTACAATTGATAATAAAAGATATTAGCCATTTTATCCTGTGAGACCTTGAAAATGTGCCCAAAAGCCAAATTCAAGGTCACGACAATATTCAGCAAATATCATTTGCAATATGTCCACAATTGATTCCTAATCTGTAAAGTTGACAATAAGCGAGATATTAGCCAATCTGTGCTCTGACTTTGAAAATGAGGTCAAAGGTCGAATTCAAGGTCATGACAATATTCAGCATATATCATTTCCTATATGTCCACAAGTGATTTTCAAGTCGAAAGTCGATAATAAGCCAGATATTAGCCATTTTGTTCTCTGACCTTGAAAATGAGGTCAAATGTCAAATCCAAGGTTATCAGAATATTCGGACTATACCATTTCCTATATGTCCACAATCAATTCCTAAGCTGTGAAGTCGATAATGTATTTTTAACGAAATACCGCCAAAATCATACCGGAGGTGCATCATGAGCAGATCTCGAACAAGTTCGATGATGGGTGACCTTGACCTTCTGACAACAGTAACCCAAAAAACACCACATGCGTTCCGGCAATTCAAGAACAGTGAAACTTAGACATACCACAAAAGTAAGTGATATTGTATAATGCGTGACTTAAACAAAAAGTTACTGAACAGGTTATAAAGAAATGGCTGCCAAAGTCCAAAACTGTGCGCTTTTCAAAGAAAATGGCCGTTTTGACCCTTAAAGGCATTCGAAGGTCAAATTCAGGGTTACCACGCAATTCGCCACAAAAAAAAAATGGCCGCCCTTTTGAAAACAATTCGAAAATAACAAGTATAAGTCGCGCCCGCGACAATTGGGCGGGATGCATCGAGGAGGGCTGTTAGTGGGAGGAATTGGCATTGTTCTCATGTATTATCAAGTTCGAAGTCCTGCCACGACTTGAAAAATAGGTCAAGGTCACCCATCATCGAACTTGTCCGAGATCTGCTCATGATGCACCTCTGGTATGATTTTGGCGGTATTTCGTTAAAAACTTTGTAAGTTATCGCGTTCACAAGGTACAAAGTCCTGTTTTCATGTATTGTCAAGTTCGAAGTCCTGCCACGACCTGAAAAATAGGTCAAGGTCACCCATCATCGAACTTGTCCGAGATCTGTTCATGATGCACCTCTGGTATGATTTTGGCGGTATTTCGTTAAAAACTTTGTAAGTTATCGCGTTCACAAGGTACAAAGTCCTGTTTTCATGTATTGTCAAGTTCGAAGTCCTGCCACGACTTGAAAAATAGGTCAAGGTCACCCATCATCGAACTTGTCCGAGATCTGCTCATGATGCACCTCTGGTATGATTTTGGCGGTATTTCGTTAAAAACTTTGTAAGTTATCGCGTTCACAAGGTACAAAGTCCTGTTTTCATGTATTGTCAAGTTCGAAGTCCTGCCACGACCTGAAAAATAGGTCAGGGTCACCCATCATCGAACTTGTCCGAGATCTGCTCATGATGCACCTCTGGTATGATTTTGGCGGTATTTCGTTAAAAACTTTGTAAGTTATCGCATTCACAAGAAATTGTTGACGGCCGGCCGGACGGACGGACGGACGGGTGAACAGATGGGCGTTACGGGCGGACCCAATGTTAAATTTCCTATCTTAACTTTCCCCATAAGTCCTGAAAAAATCCCCATAAGACCGCAATTTCGGCTTAAACTGTGGTTGTGGGGCGTTTTCAGCTTTATTCCCCCTAAGAAATCCCCATAACTCCGTTCCGTTTGCCCGGCTAGACAGACAGACGGACACGCCAATCTAATAGGCGGGTTGGTTGCACGCAACCCGCCCAAAAATCTAAAAAAACAATCTCTTGAAATATTTTGGGTATATTTGTGCAAAATTTCTAAAAGATTGTGAACTTCGAAGATAAAAATGTGGACGACCATGGACAACGACGAATGACGTACGTAACGCCATGCCATTATGATAGGTCCGGTAACAAAAAATACCGAATTTTTGTTTTTTTGAGCCTTTTTTAAGTTTCGAGCTTTTCAATCGATTCAAGGCACTTCATCTTCATACACAATTTGAAGGATCCCAATTAGCATGTTTGGCCTCTTTGGGACTTTCGAGCCTAGAGCTGGGGCGTTACGAGCGATCCAATGTACTCCATCACGCACAATGTATAGGGCCCCAATTAGCATGTTTTGAAACAAAAATATCAAAACTGATAGATTTCGAGTTGAAATTACATATGAGAGTTAAAAGGAATAGAACAATAGTCCTATCGAGTTGAAATTCATGCGAGTGTAGCTGTCATCCGTGGCTCGGTCTACCTCCAATTTCGTCTGATTTGTCAACGGAATCATGAAAATCACATGAATGTCAATGACTTCGATTCTGTTCAAAATTAACTTGTTGAAGTAATTTTGTAATTTTTCCTGACTAATTCCTGATTAATCGACAGTGTATGGCTGAAAGTCGTACGACCCAAGCTTCCCGTTACTGCTCACGGTCGAAAATATGGGAGTCATGACTTTACATTTTGAGGTTTCTCAATAATCGAGGACGTATTATGAGGCCTGTGTGCAATATATCCAACACATGTTTTCTTTCAAATCCCGCCCAGGAGATCGATAATTATAGATTGATCAACAATTCCAGAGCTCAAAGTTAAGCAGCAAATTCAAGGTCAGAGTATAACCTTGACATTATTGATTATAGTTATATTTTTCCATGAGAAATTCGCAATCAATAATATCATAGTCCGGAAATCACAACAATTCTCGTTATATTCATGATTACTTTTCCTGCTATTTTTGTTTGGCCAAGTACCATCATTTGATATGCTTGTGTTCAATGATCATTAACCAAAATCCCCTATTATCATCACAGGTTGAAAATTAAAATAGTCATCAGCTGAAATTATAGTTAATAAATGTAAGGGATTTGTAACCGGAACTGTTTGCAGTCTCTATATATCTTATTATACTAATCAATTGCCTTTATTTCATATAAGTATGGCAATTATGAAACACAAATTGTTCAATTGGGGGTTACTGTGGCGCATCTAACGACAGTACTGGATATATTGAAATGTGCAGCGCCGGAAGGGATTGTTTTGAAGGACGTTGCGGTTCTATGTCATTGAACATAACATGATATTGTCGCATATATATTACAAATTCCATCATCAAATTTCACGCCCTGTTTTGACGCCCTGAAACAACCTGTATACATTCAGTGTACAACGTGGCTTACCTGTAGGCAATTCCATTTACCAAGAAAATCCCATTGTGTTTTGGATTTAGTTTCTTTTTGCTCGAGCCTGATAATGATACATACGGTGTATATAATTCTCAAACTACCCTCACTTCACATGCTAATGCACACCATGAGCTGTTCTGTTCGCTTGAGAAGTATTTTTTTCTTATTTCTAGCGAGCTGATTTGGTCAAACTGTTTACTCAGATATGACTCAGACATATTCTCACAGTGCATTGAGACTTTCTTATGCTTAGTGCATGGTTGGTGCCGTTTCCTTTGTTGTTGACAGGTTACTATTGAGCAGAGTTACCAGCAGGTTACTATTTCTGCGAATAGGAACCCCTGCACTAAGTCAGATAATGCACGCGGACGCGGGTCTCTCGCCAATAGTGGCCTCGTGCCCTTCGGGCACTCGGTCACTATTGGCGAGAGACCCTCGTCCTTGTGCATTATCCTATACATAGTGCATGATTTGGGGTGCGGCCCATTGTTTGTATGAGTCGTTATCCGAGCTAAAAACCCGGGTCGTGTGCAGTGAGCCGGAACGGGAGGTTAATATCTAGATATTAACCTGCCCGGAGGTTAATATCTAGATATTAACCTGCCCGGAGGTTATTATCTAGAAAATAACCTCCCGCTAGATCGCTGGAAAAAGAAAGAGCATTTAACACACAGGTAGGCCACGATACATAGGCTTTATGGATTCACATATGAAAGCGCACATTCACACATTGATTACAACATTTGACGACAATTCATTGGTAAGGCTTGTCCGTGGGCACCGTTTTGTGGATATGTTTTTGATATTTGGTTCATGAAGATATCGGCTTTCTGTAAAAATCCTATGCAATTTCCTCTGTGAAATCCAGTGAATGTGGTCTTGGGAAATGGTCCACAGTCCTGGGATTTTTGAATGTTTTGATATTAATCCTGCGATATGCCACAAATACGTATATCCACGGAATCCTAAGGAACCCTCCAGATATGATATAGACGTACCCGGTATATTGTAGTTTCCCTGCAAATATCAATGGAATGTGTATGTTTTTGTTTCTAAATGTAGGACATAATATAAACATATATTTAGCACATAATTATATGTATTCTGAAAACAATATGAACGTAACATTCAGATCGACATATATAATGCACGATTAGCACAGAAATGAACACGCTTACCAGTTGTGAAATCCAACCACGGGTACATACATGTATTCAGGAGTCGTCGTAATGATTTTACCAGCAATTCTGTAAATACGCGTATGCAAAACTTTTTCATTTTTAGCAGGATTTGAGGAATGCATGATGGTAATATACCCGTTTTACATATATTGTATTGCATACATATATAGCGCCGTTAAGTTAGTTAATATATTCAGAATGCTTATTTTCTCCCAAACTGAAATCAGGACCCAAGTAGGATATGCTGCGCTCCGATACAACTCGACCACTAGCTGCATACTATTTAATCCGTCTGCAATCTTCTTTATCATAATTGAAAATATAAGAAAGCGCAGCATATACGCTGTTTGGGCCGAAATGAATTGGTAAATAACTCACCACTTCACTGGTTCCTTTTTTCATACACCGTATCCTGTCATACGAAATTTTGCGCCATACACATCAATATATGTGTTTGCAACTGTATCCAGCGAATAAACGTTTATATCCAGAACACGCATTTATGTGTTGCACGAACCTGAATGTCACAGAGCTTTCCGTGGCAAAGTAAGCGCCCCTCTGGCAGCGTTTGAGTTACTGAGGGAGAAAACAACTCAAAGGCACAATGCGAGTCCACAATATATGTATATCAAGGAGTTGTTTGTGAACTCAACGACTGAGTATTTATGAGAGGGGTGTGGAAGGGTGGGGGTGGTGCATGGGGCTGGGGTTGTGTGGGAGGGGGAATCATGCACTATGTCCGATAATGACCACGGTTTCGTGATTCGCCCGATAAAACCTTCGCGCTTCGCGCTCAGGGTTTTATCTGGGCGAAATACTCAACCTTGGTCATTATCCCATACATAGTGCATGATTTGGGGTGCGACCCATTGTTTGTATGAGTCGTTATCCGAGCCTAAAAACCCGAGTCGTGTGCAGCGAGCCGGAACGGGAGGTTAATATCTAGATATTAACCTGCCCGGAGGTTAATATCTAGATATTAACCTGCCCGAAGGTTATTATCTAGAAAATAACCTCCCGCTAGATCGCTGGAAAAAGAAAGAGCATTTAACACACAGGTAGGCCACGATACATAGGCTTTATGGATTCACATATGAAAGCGCACATTCACACATTCATTACATTTGACGACATTTCATTGGTATGGCTTGTCCGTGGGCACCGTTTTGTGGATACGTTTTTGATATTTGGTTCATGAAGATATCGGCTTTCTGTGAAAATCCTATGCAAATTCCTCTGTGAAATCCAGTGAATGTGGTCTTGGGAAATGGTCCACAGTCCTGGGAGTTTTTTATGTTTTGATATTAATCCTGCGATATGCCACAAATACGTATATCCACGGAATCCTAAGGAAGCCTCCAGAGATGATATAGACGTATATTGTAGTTTCCCTGCAAATATCAATAGAATGTGTATGTTTTTGTTTCTAAATGTAGGACATAATATAAACATATATTTAGCACATAATTATATGTATTCTGAAAACAATATGAACATAACATTCAGATCGACATATATAATGCACGATTAGCACAGAAATGAACACGCTTACCAGTTGTGAAATCAAGCCACGGGTACATACATGTATTTAGGAGTCGTCGTAATGATTTTACCAGCAATTCTGTAAATACGCGTATGCAAATCTTTTTCATTTTTAGCATGATTTGAGGAATGCATGATAGTAATATATCCGTTTTACATATATATATTGTATCGCATACATATACAGCGCCGAACCAGTTAGTTACTATATTCAGAATGCTTATTTTCTTTCAAACTGAAATCAGGACCCAAGTAGGATATGCTGCGCTCTGATACAACTCGACCACTAGCTACATACTATTTAATCCGTCTGGAATCTTCTTTACTATAATTGAAAATATAAGAAAGCGCAGCATACGCTGTTTGGGCGGAAATGAATTGGTAATAACTCACCACTTCACTGGTTTCTTTTTTCATACACCGTATCCTGTCACACGAAATTTTGCGCCATACATATCAATAAGTGTTTGCAACTGTATCCAGCGAATAAACGTTTATATCCAGAACACGCATTTATGTGTTGCACGAACCTGAATGTCAAGGAGCTTTCCGTGGCAAAGTAAGAGCCCCTCTGGCAGCGTTTGAGTTACTGAGGGAGAAATCAACTCAAAGGCACAATGCGATTGCACAATATCTGTATATCAATTAAGGAGTTGTTTGTGAACTCAACGACTGAGTATTTATGAGAGGGGTGTAGAAGGGTGTGGGTGGTGCATGGGGCTGGGGTTGTGTGGGAGGGGGAATCATGCACTATGTCGGATAATGACCACGGTTTCGTGATTCGCCCGATAAAACCTTCGCGCTTCGCGCTCAGGGTTTTATCTGGGCGAATCACTCAACCTTGGTCATTATCCCATACATATTCAGACGGTTCGTTTTCAGGGTTTCGTTCAAACCTCCCGAACCCCCACCCCTTGTAGGTGTCATGGAGCTGATCGCTTGGCTACGATTTTTAGGTAGGTACGGTAACCTATTGCCGTGACGTTGCGTCCGTCGTCGTTCTCATATTCATCTTTAAAGTTTACAGGAGAATCTTTCTGAAATTTCAAGAGGGAGGTAAATGAATTTTTTTTTTATTTTCGCTTTTTTCCAAAATAACCGCCGTTTTCGACCAAAAAAACCCCCAGCCAATTCGGCCATTTTACAGGAAACCGCATGACCACTTTTGATATTTTTGTTTCAAGATGTTCCCCTTAAGAACTTTTTTGAAGATTGTAAGTTTTGTTGCCCTTTAATCGCCGGTCTGCTCGCAATTCTGATTTTACGACGGGTCGGCGAAATAAGTCAGGTTACTGCTGTTTTCAGCCATTTTTCTAGCCAAAGAAAAATTTCGCCCTTTGAAAATATTTTTGCACTTATCGGCACTTTTCCCTTCATAATAGGAACTGCCACAACTACATCCGTACAATGCTTGAATATAGGGCTTAGATATTGGCACTTTCAAAAGGACATATTATGATGATTTGTGTGGTGACCTTGGATTTGACCTTCGATGACCCTGAAAGGTTGCAACGGCTATTTTTTGTCGAAAAACGACCAGAAGATAGGATTTAGATATTGCTACTTTCAAATGGTAAGTCATATAGCGCGATTTGTGTGGTGACCTTGAACTTTACCTCCGATGACCTTGAAACGTCAAAAAAGTAATTTTTAAAGGTCAAGCAAACCACAAATTCGCACTTTGTCCCTGGGGATAAAACGCTTGTACATATAGATAACGTTAGAACTTAGATTTGTGATACAGGCACATGTTGAGTTTTATATGGAGCATCTTTTGGTGACCTTGAACTTGACCTAAAATGATCTTGAATGGTAATTTTCGAGGTACTATACGACCTAAATAATGTATATTGATTGGTGCAGACGGAATGTTGGTAGGTGAAGTTTAGTTTTGTAATATGGACATATTTATAAGCAGTCATATCAGGTGGTTCTTTTGGTGACCTAGCTCCTTAATAATGGACCTTTATGGAGTAAACGCCTAGCTCACTTCAAAATAGATCTTAAATATTGACACATTCAGCTGGGAAGTCAACTATATTTACTTCTGTGGTGACCTTGAATTTGACGATCAGTGACTTTGAAAGGTCAAAATGGAAATTTCGATTTAAAAAAGTTGTGGTGCAACACTTTAAATTGCTCCGGTAACCTTCCTTAAGCCTTTGTGATATTTTCTTTAATAATCGAGAGGTTTGTACCGAGACACACCAAAAACATAATATGCAAGATAATCAATATACTTGCCTGATTAGTTTCCTTGACGATTTGATTACCTTCCATTATCGTTCTCTCGTTTTGGTTCTGCTAAGAATACGTACATTGCTGCTGATATCATTTCATCATTATTACTAGACCATTTAGAAAAATGGATATATAGAAGCTGTCAAAATAATTACCGTTAATGGAAATTCACTATGATATTTAACATATCTTGTAAACAAGGGTTACCAACCTATTGAAGAGCATAATAGCGTAATTGAGTCACAGCCGGAAATGTAAACAAACAAAAACACGTTGCTCCCGCATGGGCATGGTGGGGTTGATTTACGCCAATAGCGTGAGTCCTGGCGGTGAGTGAAAGACACACGAAGGCGAATGTCCCTAATGTAGCTTCATATGAAAGTGATATATCCTGAAAATATATTGAAAGAAATATCTTATGAAAACTGGGACACGGGGTTGTGTTCGACCATTTATATTGAGTAATTTTCAACACACTTTACCAAAAACCTGAATCTGTCGATCCCATATGAAATGTACATTTTTTTGTTAGGCACACTGGTGGACATTTGGGGGATTTTATCGCTAAGCCCCGGCTATCTCAGGGAACGCTGTGCTGTGTCCAACGTATCGTACGGTTGGTATATACGGGAAATTATGTGACGTCATATCGTATTACCCCGCAAATATAGGCGCCGCGTGGGTCTATAAATGAAGTTGGTTAAATTTTGCACCTGTGGGTGTGCCTGTAAGTAAAACTTGGTTCATGGTGTTGACCAGTATGTGTGCAACCGGAAAGTATGCAAAGCCCGGATGATTATTCAAATTTGATTTCGGTTTGCCGTGGCCACTTTGTAGGCCCCTTTAGCGCAGAAAATGCCGCCAGCACTAGTATAAAGCCACTTCCACGTACTATGCACTCGATCATGACACGTCCCACGTTTCATGACGGACTGATTGGGTCAAATCAAACCATGTTTGATTTATAGGCCCCTATAGTTTCAGTGCGCGAAACCGATGACTTGTTTCACTTATAATGGGTGCATGCGCCTGTATGCGGGTCATGCGACACATTGCTTCCTCAGTCACCAACCAACCCGATGTGTGGTGATTGTGATCGGAATGCATCGCGACCCTTTTTCATTGTGAACATCTGCCCGATGTCGGAATCGTCTGCTTTTTCCCGCGCTTTTAATTGTTCGTCTGAGTCCGTAATGTCCTTCCACGAGGACAAGTCCACCATATTGGTTCACTCTCCGTACTTGTATATTTGACACATGTTCGTGTTTTATTTGAACAGTGCATGATTGCCTAATGTGGACATCACCCCCCCCCCCCCCTTCCCCACGGAACCTGCGAGCTCATTATTTTGAGACCTATTTCAGGAACATAACTTCAGCAGTGGCGAAACCTGCAAACCATTAGTAACATCAGTAGTATTATGAATGTGTCAGGTATTTTTAAACCAATGATTGATTTACTACCTACTTGAAATAGACCTTTCGATGTGCTCTATGCACACGAGTAGGCTATCTGTTTATCGCCGATTGGACCTTGAGATTTGTATCGCTGTCAAATTGGCATGCGGTGAAAATTAACTATCAGGAACATTCCGAGAATTCCACCATAAAACGAAAAAAACAAATCAACAACACGTTGTATGTGTGTGTAAGGGTTGTTGTGGAGAGGGGGGGGGGGGGTATGTAAGCAACGGACATAACTTGCTACGTGAGGTTTGGTCCACAACATAGTAGATTTATCCTGTTCTATTTCAAAGACACTCTACTGAAGTAAACAACATAAATGTCTTGGGATACAGATGGCGATGTTGTTCTATGGTTAGATGGCACAGAGAACTTTGTCTGCTTATTTTTTGGTCCACTTAAATCTAGGAAGAAGTGCGCACTACAACCATTTGATCGTTAGTAATAAACAAACTATGCCCTGGGTCGTTTGGTGCGGCGACGTGGTGCAAGTTCAAGAATTTTTTAAGAAAGGAAATGGAAATAAGAATCATGTATAGAGTGATTCCACCGGATTAAATTGAAGATCACACACTGTTCAAATAACACACGGACACTCCACCTTGACAAGTACGGAAAGTGAAACAATATGGTGGACTTCTTCATGGGCAGGTCCTCGTGGAAGGACATTACGGAATCGGACAAACAACTAAAAGCGCGGGAAAAAGCAGACGATTCCGACATCGGGCAGTCGTTCACAATGAAAGAGGTCGCGATGCATTCCGATCACACATCGAGTTGGTTGGTGATTGAGGGAGCAGTGTATGACGTAACGAAATTCCTGCACGAGGTTCGGTATAATTTTGTTTTTTTTTCAAAGATAAAAGGTCATTTTGAATATTCATTTACGGTATTTATTCTGACCATGTCTAACTATGTATTGAATTATTTTCGAATGGTATTCAATTATGAAACGAAGAATTATATGAGTAGCAATAGATTTTTGTACAACAAAAGGAGAGAAATAGGTAATTTTCCTATGAAGAAAAGTCGATGACGGCACGTTATAAAATCAAACCGCAACCAATCAATCATATATAATTTGCATATTTTGTTTAGCATGTCGGTCAGATGAACACACTGACCAGGTGAAGTGTAAATACACATTGAATCCCTTGCAGCATCCCGGCGGGCAGGATATCTTGTTGGAGTACGTCGGTTGTGACGTCACATCACAGTTCTTCGATGTCGGACATTCCCAGGACGCCAAGTCCTTGTTGAAAGCGTACAGGATTGGAACGCTGGTTGAAGTAGGTTTACATAAAGGAATAGATTCATAGCACATAATATACTAATATAAAATATATCAGTCCATCTTGCGCATTGCAATTCAAAAGACAACAAATTGATAACAATGTATAGACTGTAAACAAAAATTATACACGTATATTGGCCGTGCATTTGCTCTGTCGACACCAAAATACTAGTAAGTGTCATCTATGTAAATGAATATGTTTTGTTTTTCTGATAGGAGGTGAAACCATCGAACCAAGCATGATTGTATAATTACTTGAGCAGTAGATTGTTAGATCTGTCATCAATACCTCGATATACATATAATACTCGTAAGCCTATATCCACACACGTCGAATGATTCTTGGTACATGTATCATACTGTTATATTGTTGAATGTTATATTGTTATACTATATCACAAAATGCCATATTGTTATATATTGCTAAATATTTATGTTATTGCTAAATTTTATATTGTTATATTTATATTGCTAGGTGTTTATATTGTTATATCGTGTGGAAATCAGGGCGCCAATATGTGTTACAGACAAATGTCTCTTGTGGCTTCCATAATATACATCCTATCGATGTGTTGTGAATGTTGTTACTATGTTGAATTGTTGCAGGATTGTAAACTCAAAATAAAAACATGGACAAATTTAATTTTGAGTTTGAGTTCGATGACTGACTGGTGAAAGCGAATCAACGAAAAAAGCAAAAATATGACTTTGAGACTTTTTCCTTGAGGAACATATACACACAATTCCAGTTAAATTCATCAGGACATAGTACGGGATTTTTCGCCACTGGACAGATAGCGACCAAAGCTTGTTGGGACAAATGGCATGGTCAGCTATAACGAAATACATGTATACATGTCTTAGCTGTATACAACAGTGTGTACATTATTTTAGCGGGAAAAAACATTTTCATCAAAAAAACATTTCATAATAAAAAAGAGTTATGAATCGGATCAATTTTTAATCATTTGGCCATTTATGTGTTTATATACACAAATTCTCTCCCCATCGAATATTTTTGAAGAAAATGTAATGTCCGGTTCTTTCTAGGCCTGTGACTATGAAATGTAAATTATATCCGCCTACTACCACAACAAAAATATATGGTTTTTGTCAAATGATGTCAAGATGTGATGTTCAGCCTCGAAATTAGCATGATGTGATTCAATCTACTCCAATATCTTTAGATTGAATTTTAAATATTTATTGTTTTACTTAAGATACAATAAATTATTACATTTCTATCTATTTTTGAAAGATTATCTGATGTCATAATTATGGCGGTTTATTTCTGCCACATTTATTTTTGTTACTTGTTGAAAACAATCCAACCTTAATATTGTTATTATACACGTAGCAAATGCTTTACTATTCAGAGCGAATGTTTTCTTTATGGAACAAACGTCTTCTGTACGAAGCGAGTAATTTCCTATGTGCAACGAATATTTTTTTAATTTCCTATGTGCCTAAGAAATGTTTTATACATGAACTAAATAGTTAATTCTATGGAAAGTTCAAAACTAATATATACTTATTGTCAACTGTTAGAAATAAAATATAAATGTGGTAGAAATAAGCCTTCGTACATCATGCATATTTGCCACACCAGACACAAAATGAGTAGGGTTCATTACAACATAACACGTATGCTACAGTTGTGTTTACCAATTTCCTAAACATTCAGCTCACTCCGAGATATTGTGCACATCAGTTGCCGGGGCCACCTTCGTTTCATCAACCGTGGTCACAATAGTCATCGTGGTCGCAATAAAACGCGAGTTGGTTTGACGTAGTTCGGTCGAAATGACGTCAAATTCACTCAACTATAGTGCTGGCCGGTCAGGGGCATGGTCCCTGTGGTTCCAAGATGGCGGATATAAGGAAAACAGTGTAGCGGGGGAATCACGTGGCATGTCCCTGCACAAAGTCGACCACGGTGACAATTTAGCATTCGCTTGACAACTGCGCGGGGACACAATACGCATGCTCAGTCGTAAGAAGGTCAACTAACCACGGTGACCATTGTTGCCCAAACGAAGGTGCCCCGCGTGTGCCAGTTACTAGTAAATGAAACAGGAAACCGACAACACAAATAACAGATTTAGGCGTTTATTCCATAATGATACTATAAGTTATCATGGGATTAAGACACCAATACGGGTATTATCTGCCTAAACTCACCATATCACTGGGATATTACTGACTGAAGGCAGATATCACGCCGTATTGGGGTCTGACCATGGTAACGATTTTCCATCATATTAAATGTAACTCTCCGAAACGGCATTCCGTATTACCCGCCTTTTCAGCAATTCGATGATATTTTTTTTTCAAGCAGATGTGACTTGTCATATGGTATTAATGGTAATGAGAAAGAACGAACAGTTACTGTTGACCACCATAAATGCCACATGACACAGTTTGGGAATCTGCTGTGTATAGTTAATCATCTCCTATGCGGCTGATTCTCGTTCACATATTTCTTTTATGATATCTTCGGGCAAGAAAATGTAGTTTTTATTTCAGTTTGAAAGAGTATTGTCCACACAAATGGACTGTACAGTGATCTTCCAGAAATTGCTATTATCGTTGAAACGGAATAATATAATACAAGTAATCTGCAATAAAGGTCCACAATATTGGTTTGGCCAACAGAGAAGAAACGAGTAAGAAACGAGGACTCCCGAAGGTAATAGTAAACAAGAGACACTTACCACAATTCTCAATTATAATAGCGGCTTTCAATGGCCTAGCGGAAACGGAAGTCACGTGACCCTGCCGGGTCGGCTGTGTGGCAACCTCAGGAGAACAACGCTCTGAGCTGACCAGTTACTTCTAAATTTGTATGGTACTGTGTACACAAAAGCGAGAAAAGGTAAGGCCTGTTGGTTCCATGAAACCTTTGTGAAACTGGTCATTTAGCTACTTTAGAATGATTATGCGGTTTTTGTTACAATTCTCAATCAGCAACGACACGATCAGCAACGACGTTTCGGTCCAGGATGTTTTGGCAAGCATATTTTTCAGGGTAGGACATTTTGACCAAACTTGTTTCATTTTACAATACCTTATATATCGGACTTGGGCTTAACATTTCACATTTTACATTTGATATGTAATGAACCAACGTCATGATTTTTTCATGTCCAGTGATCGATTGTTCTTGCTGTCAATCAACTATATTTATAATAAACAGTTGTAAGTGTAAGTATCAATCTATTACCACCAATACAGTCAGATTTTAATGATGACAATAACAAACGTAAAACACAACATTTTGCAATAGAAACAAAGCCCGACCAAATAGTTTATTGTAAATTGAGTCTTCTCCAAGAAATGTTATATTGAGTGAATCAAGACTTTGCTGTTGATTGTTCGACAAGTAGATCATGCAAATCACATTCGGCCTGATCAGTGTTTTAATCTAATAATACACTGTACATATGTTCATGTAATTATAAGTATTTCAAACTATTGTCCCGACAATTGCAGCTGGAATGTAGCTGGATTGAAGCTGATGTATGTGGAGTAATTATCGTGGCTTCTTCCAAAACAAAAAAACAATTTAGGTCGCTTTTGAAATTCCAACCTGATATCGTGTTATGGAATATTATGATATACCAGTCCAATCTATATACCAAATGTACAAAAATCAAATGAGATGCTAATACGAATCCAAAAGTCTATGTTAATTCATAATAATCAAACTTAGCCAAAAGGTTTTACATTTACTCTGGAAAATCTGCAGGCCAGAACGTCTGTAGTCAAAACATAGAAGCCAAAAGGTCCATCCACCAACACAAATGGGGTTCGGTCAACGAGCCAGCAGCTTGACTTGGACTTGGACTTCGGCCATTAAACATGTGGCGATTTTGCCCAAAGATCGCGGCAGGAGTCTTTGCAAAACACTAGCAAGTATTACGGCCTATTTTTAGATCGCTCGAGTTCGGAGCGTGCGCTGCCTAGCAACGCACTGTACCTAATCGCGCAAAGTAAACTATAACAATGGTTTGACCTAGTCTCTCCCCCCGCCTCTTGGCTCGATATATACGCGAGCATTTTGCTTGGTCTGTGAGATTGTCCCAGAGCAAGCCAAGAGGCAGGACGAGAGGCTCGCCATGAGCTTTACGTCCCTGTATCTTGGGTGAGGCCCACGCGGGCCCTAGGGACGATTTCCATTGGGGGCCCAGGTGGGAGAGACCGTTGCTGACTCGGGGGCTCACGCCCTGTGGATCACCGGTTTTCTACCACCTGGGGTGGTGTGACACAGGCTCTGGCAGACCGTCGGGCTGGCTCAGAGTTCCATCTCTGCGACAGTGCCTTCGGCGAGGCCGGCCAGCAACATGACCACGTGTACGGGTTCCGTGGTGCCGCTCCCATGGCACCTCGGGCTCTACATACGGCTACATTACCATAACTGTGTAATATGCATGTTGTAGTTAAGGAGTTGGTGAGATGCATGTGTTATGTTGTAGTGTATGACGGCCGGACTCGTTCCGGGCTGACTGTACCTGGTTGTAGTGTTCCGTAGAGTAGTGCCGGACGCCCTGTAGCGGGCGCCCGCCGAACTTTACAAACATTCTTCGCTTTGTCATTCGTTGACAGCATCGCCACCAGGTTTTTATCAGGTGACATGACAGTGAGATGAACTTGATCTATTCTTTTTTTGCTCTTAACGCAACACTAGGGAAATTGAAACATTCTAGATAACTGTATCATCCGAAGTGTATTGGCTTTCAGAATGTAGATGCCTGGTGTCATCTTCTGGCTATCCAAGGCAGTCATTTCATCGCTCAAATTTCTTGTGTTCTCCAGCTTATATAAACATCTATATTCAATGACACTTTGTGACAGGTTAGTATATCTTAATATAGTATGTCAGGATATTTGATAGTACACGCATGTTATGAGATCATTATTACAATCACTGAGGCTTTGAACGAGAATTTCCAAAGAAAATTGTCAGTAATAGGGTCTGTAAGCGAGATTTGACACGTCTCGTTATTTTGCGTTATTTCGAAATTTTGGGACCATTCGAATTTCCCGCCAAATTTTCGGCCCAATCATGTAATTTTGATACACGCGGTTTTACACTATATAAAAGCAATTTATCGGAAATACACGAGAAACCCACTTCACAAATTTCAACAGATACTAGTGGGCATGAGCTGGTCTATTTAGAGTTTCAGCGAATATTTCCTGCTCAATACAGAGAATAGGCTGTGTTTGTATATTTTAGACACAGTATCTTTTATAGAGAAAAGGTGATATTAATTGCGAGAAATTGTAGTAGTATACTGCTCATCCACAGTTTCGTGGGCCGGATGTGTTGTCGTGTATTTTTGGCACCATTTATATCATAACATTACCAATAAAATTTAATCATCAGCAATTTAAGGGGCGGAAATCACACTATAAAACACTATGTAAATAAGAGGCAATTTTAGTCATTCAAATCATATCTATCGTGCTATATTCAACACAAATAAGTAACGAGGAGCCATTTTATGGAACATAAAAAAGGTTTATTATTCTATTCCAAATCATCTTTTTCTGCAATGCCTCTGAAACCACGGAAATCCGGCAAAAATGACCACGTGGCACTGTTTGGACCCGGAAGTAGTAGATTACGTACCCATTTACGTTATTTGACGACATAAGACGACAAGACTTACAGAGCTCATCAACAACACCTTCACCTGACAAGTCGAACAGATCAGACATACAAAGGATATTACCGATAATAAAAAAAACTGGTGGCACGTTACACAATACAAAAAAAAGTTACCATTGATAAAAATAGCTTTATATTTTTGTAGTCAAATGCAGCATAATGTACATGCGTGATTCACAACTTAGGCTGAAGGTATATGATCTGGCTTTGGTCAAAATGACTGACCAGTTGACTCTAGAATAACATTTATTAAGAAATTTGACGTGGATAATGAAGCACCATGATCATTTGGAATCTAGAACGTTTTGGCCCTCACGTTTTGGTCAGCAGTCTTTTAAGGATTTGACGTTTTGGCAAAGTTTTTCAAATCTTGTGTTTTAACTTTTCAATAACTTTTAACAAATTAACATTTATTTGTTGACTTTTTCACACAAAAATAACGGCATGACCAACCAGCAAGTAGAAAAGTTCAATTACCAACATGCATGACAGTTGCCTAACAAGTGATTGTTTAATCACAATTGAGTGAATCACATATGTAAATAAATTCCATTATTGTTTGATTGGATTTCTGATATACCTGGTGTTATATTCAATACTAAAAAGTTCCTCTCATTCTGGTTAAAGGGTACAATCTAATTCTGTTTGAAAAGACATTCACTTGTATCTGAAAGGAGCATATTTTCACATGTTATAGTAAAGTCAACATGAAGATATTGTTAAAAGTCAAAATTTATAATCTAGACCAAAACGTTCTACCCTGCAGAAAATGGCATGCCAACACGTCCGGGCCAAAACGTCTGGGCCAAAACGTCCGGGCCAAAACGTCTGGGCCAAAATGTCCGTGCACCGATCAATTGAGCTCTTTTATGTGATTTTCCAGGTACGAAAATGTCAGTGATGAGAATATTCGTTACGTTCCATACACAAAAGTGATTTAGTAACTACAGTTTCAACTGATGGCCCTTACATTTTCGACTTTGGGTGATGATAGAGAATGCCGTTCATACGATCATCAAACATACACCAAATGATAGGCCTTGGCTCAATAAATAGCAGAATAAACTAGTCATGAATATAACCGAGATCATTGTGATTTCTGGACTATTATCTTTTTGACCCGAATCTTTTTTATCTCGACCTTGACCTGAATTCTCGACCCCAAACGTCGAAGCTTTCTCGGAATAAATAGTGGAACAGATGTGTTCCAAAATTTTAATCTCAAACTCCATGAGATGGTCTTTTATCAGTTTTTTCAGCTCTGTCATCAAATGGCGTGACAATATGATGAGGATATTGGAATTTGAAAATATTGAAATATGGAATATTCCCAAAGTTTATTGGGAAATTGTCCACCTGTCTTCGAACACACTGTATGGTAACAAATAAGGAAAATGTACTGGTGTTTGCACGGTTACTTTCTGGACACTTGCAGGGATATGTAGACAATGAGCATAGGATTTACATCAACTGCTTTTCATGTGAATCAACGACAGAGATGCATGGTATTAGTTGGGAGCAATCAAATATCTGCACGCAAAGGGATCTGGCAGAATTAGTTGATCTATTTTATTGAATTCTAAATTCATTCTATCGGTTTGACCTCGGCAAAGAATTCATACTGTCGAATCGCCCCCCGCAATGCATAATTGATGGTTAGGGAAGGGCTGTTCATACAAAGTCATTGTGAATATGCGTTTGGATATGGGCGAGGGTGGACGGGTTTTACGTTTATGACAACTACTATGTTTGATTTTGCTTCATGCTTGTTTTCAATACCCTCAAACCGCGAGTACGAGGCGTGAAGTGTGAATACAATACGTGGAGAGGACTGTGAATCATTGGCAATTCTATCATGCGTTCATTGGCAACAAGTTCACAGTTTAAACGATTCCAAAGACATGTTTCTCGTTTGAATGTCTCTAGCAGGAGATGGAGTATCCTCGACTGCCAAGTTCACGAGTGACGCTTTACCTGCTGGTTCTGGTCACGTTGGGTCTTCTGGTGATCCTCTTGGCACTATTTGGGCAACAGAATGGTTCAGTTTTGATATTTCAAGTAGCAAATGTCAACACTGAACAAGGTAAACAAGTTTGCGACGCTAAACATATGACACAATGTTGAATATCAGTAGTTAGGAGATTCGTTGTTAACATATCTTTGATATGAATATACCGATTTTTAGAATGCGGTGACCTGTACCATGTTATTGGTGTTACAGCATTAAACGGATATGACGTACCCAAAGTTCGCGCATGCACGGGTGACCAGCGTGTTGAGTTGATGGCGCATGCGTGCAGCAAAAGACCGTGAACAAAACCCCCACCCGGTGTTTGATTCATGGAAAGTACACAATCACACCTGGATTGCAAAGTTCGGTCTCCGCTGGCTACACACTCTACCGATGAAGGAGATTCACTGGCGAATGAAAAAATATTACAAGTTCTTGATTGTACGGCACCCATTCACCAGACTGTACTCAGCGTTCATGGATGGTAAGGTCGGAATTAAAGACTCGACTTTTGAGGCATTCGTTGACCTGATGATTACGGGTATTGAAAATCGGATGATGGGCGATGCAGGCGCTCAAAAGCTCCTTGGAAATCACCATATCGCACAACAATTTGGACTTTGTCATCCGTGTTCCGTAAAGTATGACTACGTTGCTAAATTGGAAGCAATGGACGAAGATTCTCTTGTTTTACTGAGGAAGTTCAATGCCACTAAACTCCCTACCAAAACGTGAGGGCCAATACCAATGATATTCCGGGTGTCAAAAAGAAGCATGCAGACAACACATGGATAAATACCATAAATAATTTACCTCAACATAAGCTGGAGATGCTCCACGCTCTCTATGGCATGGACTTTGATATACTCGGGTATGATTGGGATGTGAACACTGGACCAAAATGTGGGTTCGAGAATTTAACATGTTGCTGATGTATTATACATTTATTTTACTTGAATAAATAGGGGTTTATTTTTGTGATATGTGTATAATTAAATAACACATTTTTCTTAGTTATTGTTTTCTTAACAGATGGGTAGTGTATATACTTATACATGACGTAACATGTATGCTCTGATTTTTGTCCCAGTTACACCGTATTGTGGCTCTTACTGTTGCGATGTTGTGCATGTTATAATTTGGTATATTACACATGGGAGTCGAACGGCAATTTTCGATAAATTTTTTTAAAGTAAACAATCTACCCCGATGTTAATCCTGGAATTTCCTGGGAAAATATTAGCAATAGATGAAAAATTGAAGTATTGTAAATATTCGAAAATGCGGTATAAATATATATACGTATGAAGATACATAATCATATATGTGCGGATTTCGTTAGGCTCTTCCGCAACTGCGAGTCTTTCAAGCTTTGAATGTGTGAGTGAGACACTAGATTGAGACCAGCAACGTCCTTTTCAACTGTTTATTCAACAACAACAAACAGGCCGCGATCACACTACTCCTGGTTCAGTCCACTTGAACAACACGGATTTAGTCTTAAAGGTAATCCTTGTATGGACTCAAATTGTTTTTTTGTTATCAATCTCTAAAACATGTCTATTCACATCGACATCTCTCACTCCACTCCTCGAGTTCCGACTGGGGGCTTAACGGGAACTCAGAAAAAGCGGGAAATACTTGTACAAAGTGAAAAATGTTTAGCATACAGTACTGTGATTGGTACAGGCTTGTTTCGTGGTGGGAGTGTTTTTTGCATGTTATGAAGACTTTGCATAATGAGGCGCGTGATCGTGTGTTGTCATGGCAATGTGATAAAATATAATATAATAGCGTGATGTGAAGAAATAGCGTTACTACCGGCGGCTATTACGCCGACAGGATTGAATAGTTCGATGTATGTTGTGCAAGACACAAACAAATAGTCCGACGTTTTCTGTTACACACGTAAGTCTAAAGCACAAGTGCGGGAAAGCGCGGGGCCATGTGATGAGTGTCTGGGAGTTTCCCGCTTCGTGAAGCGGAAGTTGTGTGTGATGGGTTGAATGTGATGTCATGTCTTGAAAGGCGTGGTTAGGTGTCTGGAAATGTTGTGATTGGTGGGGCGTGTTGAATGACGTCGTAAGCTGAGTTGTTTACATGTTGTGCAGTGGCTAGGATGGTGTGTGTCGGATGACGTAAGGTAAGTATGAAGTCATGTGATGAATCTGTGTCGCATATGTAGAGTGAGAGAACGTGTAAGGGAGGGGTTTTGGGTGATAACGGGCACAAATATTCTACATAACACCCCTTCGTCAAATTACGCCCTCGGAATTTACCCTACCCAAAACCTAACAGTCCAAAAATCGAAACATGAAAAGCTAAAAGTCCTAGAGGCAAACACATACACCACGCGAGAAAGTAATAGAGCAATAATTACAATGAAAAATTTCTAACTGTCAAAATAAAGTCATCAGTCAGTCAGTCAACAGTCACTAATATTATATGAAACATATGTACAAATCCATGCATCACAACGAATCTTTGAGCAATAAAAAAACATATATATATACATATTCATGGAATGATAAAACGTCCTTGACATTTCCTAATGAAACGGAATGATTTAGAGTTCGTAGTTCCTGAAAATTAACAGGATGAGATTAGTACGATATTAACACATATGTGACAAATCATATCAACAGTACGACATATTTTTTATCTAAAGTACGATATCCAGGGCTCAGCTATCCGATATTACAGCTATCCTGGTGCTGTGATTCGAAAGAATTGCCTCGACCCAGAGGGAAAATCCCTCCAGGCCCACTAGGCCACAAACTGCTATTCCGAAATGTGCACTAGTCCAAAGCTACTTCTTAGCTTGATGGTGGCGTCGGGAAGGCAGGGTCATCAGGAGCGGCTGATGAGGCCTGTTGCACCAACCGTCGCTGATCGTCGGCCAGCAAGTGCGTGAGAATCGACACAATTGTCGACACCATAGTCCGTCGAAGCGCCAGTAGCTGCAGAGGCGGGAGGCAGTGATAGAGTAGCATTCAGTCGAGCCTGAAATCGGCTCACCTTGTCATGCAACTCCGACACTTCAAGCTCGGAAGTCCGTAGTTGCTCCTAGAGCCGTTGATTTTCCTCCACGAGAGGGTGAGGTGTGACGAGAGTCTGTCGCTCATGTAGCGCTCCCATGCCAAATCCGGCATACATGGCATTATACTACGCTTGGCGGACATGCACGTTATTCGTCAGGACATAGTCCCGGCGCATAGCCTGAAGATGTTGAGCGAGATGGTCCACGCTGGCCAGAGCCATGGATGGAAGATGATGTTCGGCGTCTTCCACTAATAGCAGGGGGTCGGCGTCCATCGCAGCGCGAGAGATCTGTTCCGACCAATAGGCATCATGAGCGCCAACTCCGAGTCATGTCGTCTTGATATAGTTCGGTGAATTCCGGGTTCGTTCTGGGAAAGACCTGGAGTCCAGGCAGAGTCCGTTCAATAAATCTCTGTCCGTGCTGATGGAGTAACTGTAGGTCCGCTCCGAAATCGTCTGATCCATGTAGGGTGAAGTTCAAATCGATGTCACTGGGTACCTCAATACGGAGATGTGGCCGGTCGGGGTCATTGGCCCTGATGGCGACAGTGTTCGGTGGAGGCACTTACTTCTCGTAGTCTAGGTGCGGGGAAGGTGGTCCGAAATTGATCATGCCGCGAGACGGCTCCATGGGGGAGACAGGTCAGCAACATGTGTCAGTTGCTGGTGCGAAGTACGATCGTCCTCGATATCCTGGAGTGGAGCTGGTTGGTCACACCCCATCGGTGACACAGAGTCCGCAACTTTAGGAGTCGTGTCAGACGACGGTTCGTCAGCTGCAGTGTCCGTAGCAGGTTTTGTAGCCGAGGCGGGTACTCGTCTGGTGGTGGTACGAGTCCCTCTCTCACCCTATAGTCCGTTGGGGTCGTTGGCCTCTCCACCAGGCGGCGCTTGGGAATGGTTCTCGTGGACGATTCTCGTGCTGGAGTGGCACTTCCGGCTGATGTCGGATTAGTGGGCAACTGACGAGGCATGGCCGTTTTCATTGTCGAAGTCCGATATACAACTGGCCGTTCAAAATAGAAGGCCACAGGTTGCCGATAACGAATGTGTCGATTTATCAGCTGAATCTCGCATACCATGCACTCTATGCGCTCCTCATCGGCCGTTGTTTTCAGCTTTGCAAATTCAATACGTTCTAGTACAATGAGTATCTCCGGATCCAAGTTCGGGAGGTACTGGGCTATCAGGAGCGGGGCCATGGTCCAAATACCATATGTGAGTACAGAGTCGGGGGTCCGTCTGAAGATCGGCATGTGTGCTGGTACTCGGGGTGGGCGGTAAATGGGGTTCAGTTGCATATCCACCCCGCAACGTGTAGCGAACCATTTGACGATATTAGCTGAAGCAGGCAGGTGTCCGAGGCTAAAGAGCGGAAACCTGGCGGTATGGTCTGAAGTAGGTGTCGAAATATGACGAATCATGTCCGGAAGCGTAAGCGAGTGTAAGTATGTGGGCGTCCAGCTTTTGTGGTGATCGAAAGGGAGCTCGACGTGGCACAGTGGGCCAGATCCTTTCCTGGTCAGATTCTTCCTCGCTCGTGCAGAAAGGACAGTCGTATCCTCCCAACACGAGGCCAGTAAGAGTGTCTGCACCTGTCCCTCCGACAGCGTTGATGGTACGGAATAGTCATGAACATGACCATAGTGGGTGTGGCGGTTCCGTTCGTGTGAAGGAATGCCATTCCAATTCACATGTACTGTTCCGACAGGTGAAGGCGGAGGAGGGACGAGCTCCATGAGCTCGTCAACTTGACATCTGTATGCCGCCCATTGATCCTGAGACCCTTGGGCTCTAGGGAAGTCCGAGTATGCCGAGGAATGTCCTCGGGACGTGAAGGCGTGCGGCAGTAAGGCGAGAGGACGAGCTGGCGCCGCAGGGCATGTAACGGCAGGCGAAGTAGCCGAGACGGCGATCGGTCATGATGCGGATGCGGGTGGGGATACAGTGAGCAGTCGGGGTCTGCAAGATGAAGTAGCAGGAATGGCCTTGGTCTTAGTGGCGTCCCTGGCAGCCATGACTTGCTGTACGATTTTTCCGCCTTACTCAAGGCGCTGACGGTCAGGTACATTATAGTTCGATACAGAATCCGATGACGGACTCGGGCTGTAGCACTCTCTGCGATGTGAAAGCCCCGCCACCACTTTCTTCCATATGTCCGTTTCAGGGCCCATGCCCTGTTCCGTGTCCGAGGTAGGGTTCGAGTCCGACGTAGTGAGGGGACTTCAGGGGCTTCAGCGCCCACGGCTGTTTCCTGAATCAGGATCGGGTGTTCGGGTTCATCTCCCACTTCCACGATCCGTACAGCCAGTTTTTCTCCCTCGACCTCAACGGGTCCTGACGTACCTTTGTCCGTAACTTTATCATCCTCTTTGTTGGAGGACAACATAATCCGACTTTAAACTCATGCCAGTGTCACACACTAGTTTGTATTTTCAATTCAAACACAGTTCGTAGACGCTCATCCACAAAGTCCATACAGTTAATTTATCAAAGTGTGTTTATCACTTTTCACAAATATCCACTCAGTTATCTTCTTGATATATCCCCAAAAGTCTCATAGTCACAAACACTTGTTGCTGCTTCAGCTATATGTGGCCCGAATGACCTACTTCTAAAACTTTCCACTTATCTGGCATCTGTACACACACAAAGTGCTGACAGTGTCTTTTCTTTGGGTTTTCCAAATGGGGGAGGGGGGGGGGGGGTTAGGTGGTGCGGTGCTCAGTCTCTATTATATATATACATTCGATGAATTGTCTCTGCCTTTAGTCGCGCGAAGAGAGGCGGTCCGTCACCTAGGAAACGCATGTACATCAAGCTCTGGCTTATCGCGCAGGTCCAATAGGGCAGTAGGTTGGCACACAGCTGTTCTGTTTTCCTTAGTCCGTAGCAAACTCCTGGATCCATTCATATCCACTGTTTTTCTAGCATACATTTATAGGTAATTGACTGGATACAGTGTTTGAGGCTCGAGGTCGTGTCTGGGCCGTAGCAAGCTCGTGCGTCCGCGGCACAGACACGACCAAGGGCCTCAAACACTGTATCCAGTCGATAATCTTATTATTATATGCCGCATCATGATATGCATACCCCTCGGGAGATTTCCCAGCCATTTGCTATCCATTTTAGACCCTGAAAGCAAATAATTTTATGTACTACATTTTCATGTACTACAAAACCAAAAAACGTCATTTCACCAGCGCATGAATACATAAATTTCAAAAACTGTTGGTTGATATGCGCGACACTGGTCAATATGAAGGCAGTCAATACCGCAATATATCGGAACGATTGCACTCTGTGTAATCCATTGTAGCATCTTCGTAGACATATAATAATCAAGTTTATAGTACTTTTCTTGTGCTTCCACCCTCTATTTTTCATCAAGTTCCTAAGATGACGGAGACACAATTATTTTATTGAGGGGGGTGAGGAGGATGATCTGATTATTCAATGAGTGGGGTGACAAGTTGCGCGTTGGCACATAGAAGTGGTTGTATAGACGAAATCTGCTCCTGAGGGCATTCCCCTGAATGGTTCTTAAGGGGAGTAGAGGCTCAATTCTGACGCTTGCTCTGAAGACGGCTATCTTCTCATCTCGTCCGTGACAAAATGACCTCGCTCACGGCTGGGCAGGACTGCTGACACATGGGTGTAATTGTTCGATTATGAAACTTTTAGGCAGTGCGCAACAGGCGTGAGACAATAAATGGCGAAGTACGACGATATATACGAATGCATAATAACATATACCACATTATATAATCATGACCAACATCGATATCATAACGTCATATCAATAATATATATGAAAAGTGCCTCACTGTCATCAACACATACAAAATGGTTATTGTGATAGATATATACATAATATTGTTATATTATAAAAGTATTTGGGGGTAATATGACATCATAATCCAGTAGACATGCATAATTTCATCATCATGGTTATCAGTCCCTTAGCACAGCCAAGGTTATCTAAACCGGGCTGGGCGGCGAATTATGAGTTAGGGTCGATTGTATGGAGCAGGCTGGGGCATAGCCTCGCTTGCAGATGAGTCCTTAGTAATCTTGGGTTTGGGTCCGCGGGTTCTGGGGGCTTGCTGTGAAGCACTAGAGTTCGACTTGCGTGAGTTTCGTTTCTTGCGACGATGTCATGGTCCAGTCGGGGCCTTTTGACGACTTGTAGATGATGACGTAGTATCATTCTCGGTAGTCTGATCTGTTTCTGATGAATTGTCTTCTACGCTGACATCCCAGGGGTAGAGGAATTCCTTGAGGAGCCCCAGGGGGTCGTTAGGTGGCTCAGTCTTTGTGTCTGTGCTGCTTGACGACTCAGGTGGTGATGCGACTTGATTGTAGAGGTTTGGAAGTTGCACGTCACCTTCGTACGGCTTGATGACGTCAAGATGGACGACTCGAGTATTACGAGGGTTTGAGACTAGAGCGATTCGATAGTCTACCTCAGTGACGCATTCCAGGACTCTCCAGGGTCCGGTCCAGGGTCGGGCGAATTTATTGTTCTGTGTGAGTGGCAGATAGTAATATCGTACCAACTCTCCCGGCTGGAACTGAGGGCGTGATTTCGCTTGTGCGTCATATCCCATTTTCTGGCAGGTCACGGCTTTTTGCAGATGGTCTTGCGCAAACCCATGGGCAGCTCTAATAGCGGTTCGTAGATATTCAACATACTCTGGTCCTTAAGGGGGTAGCGGTTCTGGGATTGTATGTCAGGAAGACTTAGTCAACAGGCAAATTGCATTCATATCCGTATACCAGCAGATGTGGTGTACACCCAGTAGATGAATGAACTGATGTGCGGTAGGCCATGAGTACATATGGTAAGGGCAAATCCCAGTCATTTCCACGATCACTGACGAATGCACTCAACATATTCAACAAAATCCAATTGAATTGTTCGACTTGACTGTCACTTTGTGGGTGGTAGGGCGTGTTCCGCATTTTCTTGGCGCCCAGGAGACGTACAACACTCCGAAACAGTGAGGATTTGAATTCCGCTCCTTGGTCACTGTGAATGGCCTCCAGTACCCCATGGTACACGATCCAACGATTCACCACAACGTTGGCGACATTTTTGTATGTAGGGCGGCGGAGTGGGAATGCGTCCGTTTAGTTCGAAAAATAGTCTGATATGACAAGAATGTACCTGTTTCCTTGTCCAGTAACTTTATGGGTATCTAGGATATCCAATGCTATCAGTTCGAATGGCTCTCCGGTCGGCAATTGTTTTAATAGCGATTTCTTGGGTGCTGGTTTTCCTTTTCGTGACACATACTGCGGGCAGCGGGCACACCAGCGGGCAATGTCCAAGGCGAGACCTGCCCAGTAAAACCGGCGCTTGACTCTTTCGATAGTTAGTTGTATTCCGAGGTGGCCTACGACCTTGAGGTCGTGGAGTTGGTGTAGCACCACCATACACAGTGCGGCAGGTAGTACAATTTGTATGACAGTTTGACCGGCTCGGTCCGACTGAGTATTCCGTATGAGGACTCCAACCTGTAATGCTAATAACCTCATCATGAGAACAGAGTTTTCACTGCAGCCACTGTGCAGCTACAATGTCGGCAATGGAGTAGTCCGATAGCCACTTTTGTCCATTCAATTTCACATCCAGTGCTCATACGCGGGCTGCTTGGCGCACTGAGATTTTTCGAGACAAGACCGATGATGTTATGGTATCACTGTCCAGGGGGTCTTTCTCAGTTACGATAGAAACCACAGTATTCCGTCTGACTGGGAGTTCACCAGAACTCGTTCCGGGATCTGTGGGTGGTACAACTAGATGACCAGGGCAGTCCGAATGTTTGCAACTATGACAACGGGAAAGTCCGTCGGCATTTCCGTGGAGCTTTCCAGGACAATGTTCAATGCGAAAGTCAATTTGTTGCAATTTGGCTAACCAGCGAGCCAACATGCCGTCCGCATCGTTATAGTTTTTCAACCATCACAGGGAGCTATGGTCGGTGTGTAGCAAGAATTTCTGCCCCCACAGGTAATGTCGGTAAAGCTGAATCATTTCCACAAAAGCCAACAGTTCTCTATAGGTCATGCAATAATTCCGTTGTGTACAGGACAGCGTCTTGCTTGCAAAGCCGATCAGTATTTCTTTTCCATTGACATGCTGTGAAAGTGCGCCTCCGATGGCATAACCACTGGCGTCCATGTCAAGGATGAAATACTCGTCCTTATCCTGTGACGGATGGGCGAGCTTGGGGGCCTGGATGAGTGTGTCCTGAAGCCTCCGGAAGGCTTTCCGCTGGGTTGACCCCCACGTGAAGCAACATTCGCCCCATGTGAGTGAGACCAGGGGTTCGGAAATTCGGCATAGTCTTTAATCAACCTCCTGTGATAATTGGTAAATTCCAGGAAAGCTCGTATGTCCACAGTCTCACAGGGAGTTGGCCATTCCCTGATAGCTTTGACCTTGTTCGGGTCCACCCTGATACCTTGTCCATCTTGAGTCGGTCAGTCGGGTTCACCTCGACCTGCCAATAGCCTGAGGCGAGATCTGAGGCCGAAAAGTAGGTCGCTCCGGCAAGTGCATCATGGGTGTCTTGCAGGGGATACAAGTCTTTTCGTGTTATGTCATTGAGCAGACGATAGTCAACACAGAATCTGACCTGTCCATTTTTTTCCCCGTACCAACACAACCTGCGAGCTCCATGGCAATTCCGAGGGTTCGATGCATCCGAGCCACAGCAATTTATCAACCTCTTCATCTATAATGTGTTGCTGGGTCTGGGGCACACGGCGTTGCCGCTGACAAATTGGGGCATTTGTACTTGTGTCGATCTGATGTTGCACTATATGCATTGTCCAAGTTGTCCGTCGGGGCACATGAAGGTGTCTTTATATCGATGTAATAAGTTGGCACAGCGCCGTTGCTGTTTGGGCGCCAGTCTGGCATGGTCCAACATTCCCGTAGGCGTGGCCGGAGGTCTCCGTAATGATTAGTGTTCATTTGAGGTATCTCTGGTTCTCCTCCCGATTTCGGCAGAGCACCCACAATGCTTTAGACCGGGCTTGCTATGGCGACAGGGTCTGAGCGGGTCAGGGTTACGCCCATATCCGCGGGTTTTCACTACAGTTACTTTCACACATTTGCGATTCAATGAGGTCAATGTGCGACCCATAATTAAGTCCGTTTCTTCAGGAAAGTTCGTCATTGGCTGAATAAGCCGAGGGTGTTGACACACTTTGACCCTTGAGATCGGCACAAGTTCGACTACAGGTTCGCTGCATGGTGGCACCGTAACTGCTCGGCATACAGCCATATGCACAACATTAACTTCAAAGTCTTTGTGTGCAAACAACAGTTCTTTATTGACCTGGACAATCCCTTCACCGTAGTTAACAATGGCACCTGTCTGTTGGAAGAAATTCATGTCTAAGATCATCTCATCATGGATTGCTGCTACACCAAATGTCACTGTTATATCCTTCGTTCCGACTTTAACCTTGAGGTCCAGGATTCCGTCGATAGGGCTAGAATCTCCATTGACATCACGGATGGTCGCCGTCGTCGGACGTAGAGTGCGCTGTTCGGCAGGTACAGACTGCAACAGGTCTCAACAGAGCAGTGAAATCTGCGCTCCTGAGTCTAACACTGCCTTGAGAGTTTGTTTTCCGACATGCACTGACAGTTTCCAGCACTCGTGGGCGGCCCGATTGTTACTGATGATGAGCGGTCCGTTGAGGCTCCCCTCGGGTGGCAAAAATGAGAGTGTGAGTGTCGATGGTTTGGTTTCGGGTCAGCATGGAAAGGCGTAAAATCCTCCATCATCCGATACCCATTCGATTTCGGACACGGTGTCCATTCTGGCTTCGTCGGCGGTTTGTCACCCCTTCGTGACGATTATTTCGTGGTGGCCATCGTGGCAGTGGTTCAGACACCCCTTCATGGAGGGATTCTTGGTTCGGAGTCGATGAAGCACACTTGGCGCACACCCCTTCAAGAGGCGGAAGTGGCTGTGGTGGTGGCACCGGTCTGGAGGGTGTCGCAACCGTAGTCGCTAGTACGATGATTGGTGTGGAGCTGTGAGCGTAGCTGGGGTTGTCAGAAGGTTCTTGCTCCGCAGTATCTTCCTCCTCTAGTTTGACGACTTGGTCTGTGGTGATGGTTCGGTGGAGGTTTACCAGTCCATCTGTTATTTCCATTTGCGCCAGGTCGTGGCGTGAATGGCTTCATTCCGTTACATACCAATATGTCCTCCAAACGGAAACACCGCATCCACCTATGTCCCGGTTTCTTGCAAAAGAAATATATTTCAGTACGGCCTGGAGGCATGGGGTGGTCTCCACGAGCCTGAGCGGTGGCCCGTAGGACGGAATATAGTGCGTCTTCACCATACTGTCTGTATTCATCACTATGAGCGCACTGGAATGCATCCGCAACCCATTCGCGAGAGCAGGAGGGGACTGAATGTTCTGCACACCCTTGTAGTTCGGACGTGTTGTTGTCGGCGGGGTCGTAGTACGCAGCGACCTGGTCAGGAGTTGGCGTATCCCAGTGGTTAATTTGTCCGATAGCACAAGATTTATCCACTTCCCCGTTCTTGGCGTACCTGTGATAGGTAGCATCTGCTTGCCTTGTGGTCGGTCCCTCTTAGTCCGTTGTTGTCGGCTTTCCGCTTTCAGTACAGCCGTGTGTCTCTGAATGAATTGAATGTCAACACTCATAGGCTATCCGCAATGTGGTCAGGCTGACCATTGGCAACAGTTCGTTGTCGGGAATCGGACGTGACGTCATCGAACACCTGTTCTGCTATGGCTTGTAATCGTTCAAGAAAATGTTCGGCGTCTTCCTTCCGCTCACGTTTTAGAAAGGGGAAAGTCGATTGGCTTTGGGAAGTGGGGTCCCAACCTTCTAGGAGACGACGTCGGAACTGTTCCCGAGGCATATTGATAGGAATGTTCAAAGCAAGTGCTTCCGTTCGTCCTCGCAGCGTACTGCGGAATATCGTAGTTTCAATCAAGTCCGTATAGGTGGAAGCAGCCGTTAATTTGTTCGAATATGTTGAGGTACTGCATCATATTACCCTCCATGAACGTAGCACGCCACTGGGCTGTTTGGACGGTAGCCAATGCCGGTGATTTAATTGCGGGCTCTTGAGGCTCCAGTGTCATAGTGCTGGAGGTCGTCGTGGATATGGCAGGGGCTTGCGGCATGGTCTCTGTGGTCGGAGCGGCTGTGGTCATGGCGACCTGTGCGGTGGTCGACGTGGCGTCATGCGCGGGTGGGTAGCCAGCTTTGCTTGGCAATGGCACGGTCTGGGGGACCTGTCCGTAGGGCGGCGCCATTGCCGGAATTGCGTATGATGGAGTTGGGTACGGCAACTGTGGAAATTGATATCCCGAACTAGGGGCTAGATGTAAAATTGCCCCAAAAATATATCTTTCCACTAAATTCACTTTGTACACATTCATATAAATATATACAAAGGTCACATTTATGGATTGTGCATTGTACTTTTCCAGTACGAGCATATATTATAGGCTGCGATATTCCGGGCTGGATCTCATCAACTGGCAATGCAAGTACGACTAGATGTAAAATTGTCCCCAAATCTCTCTTTACAGCACAATGATTTATTAGACTTTTTTCGTGTCGGGGGCATTTCGGGGACATTTCGAGGGTATTTCGGGGTAAGTACCGCGGTTGAGTGAATAGAGGTTTTTGCGCATTGTAGCGTGGAGAATATAACTCAGATTCGTTGAAAAGCGTCTGTTAGGCCACACAAAATAGAGCCGAACTCTAGCAGCCGTATGCGGACCTTTTTTCGTGTCGGGGGCATTTCGAGGACATTTCGAGGGTAATTCGGGGTAAGTTCCACGGTCAAGTGAGAAGGGGGTTTTGCGCATTGTAGCGTGGAGAATATAACTCAGATTCGTTGAAAAGCGCCTGTAATGCCACACAAAATAGAGCCGAACTCTAGCAGCCGTATGCGGACCAAGTATCATATCCTGCGCTTTCCTCCATATCCAGTAAGGATTAAAGACGGATTAAATGGCATTCATGTAGTGGTTGATTAAGTATTAAGGCGCAGCGTATGATACTTGGGCCAGGTATGCAATGCTGCATTTTCTTTTATCTCTAATGAGGATTAAAAGGGTGTCAGACAGATTAAATGACATGTTTCCAGTTGTCGCGCAGTATTCATTGGTAGCACACTAAAGTCTTAGACCACGCTGAAAATATCACCTTTTGTAAAGTTTATTGCTAAAATATAATATCTGTTATTCGCTCTTTCAGTCACTTTCTCTTTGTATGCACAAATAACATAAGAAATTCAGATATTGTGCAACGTAAATATGTATTTTATTAATATTGGGCGAAACACACCAAATCAATTTGGATGAAAAAAAAAACAGTATGCGAATGATAACACGACAAGGGTGCAATATGCTTGGTGGTTGTGTATTGGTCAACATCAGTTCCATTGCAATCAGTTATCTTAATGTGTTTCACCAATGTAACACGAGCTGGTGACATATGAAAAATATGTTACATTTCTATATGATAGTGCTGGGGCTGATTTCCGAATAGGCCTTAAGTTTGCTGCACCCCCCCCCCCCCCGTCAAAATTATGTTTGATGATTTTTTCCTATGTCTTGACATATAAGCTGATAAATTGAAAACATTACCCCTCTGAGAAAGTGTCCGAACAACTTTTTCCGGACAGCTTTTCACATTACCCATCTAACCGATTCGCGGATCATTTTCCCTCAGCCAAATTTAGGAGGTACGGTTGTATAATGGTCCATAACCTCTGCTTCAGACACACGGACCAATTACACGATTGGAAAGACTAGACTTTTTCCTATCGAATGGTACCTTTACTGATGATTTACGTCTATTTTGAAGGTCACAAGTGAACTTTTAGCACACCACGATAACATCCGCAACATCGAAAAGTTGAATTTGTTTATTCGTCACTGCTAAAGTTTAATTTCTGAGCGTTGTGTTATATTCAAAGTGCAGATATGTACTAATGATAACTATTAAACTAACATCTTACACCATTTATTGTATATATACATTCTTTATAGGCAGGCAGCCGCACCTTTTAGTACCATGGCGGCCCGGGCCAGAGGAGTCCACACCTTGACGCAGACGCACCACTACCGGCGGTATCATCCTGCGTTTGAACCGGAGGTGCGGCTCAGTTCCACTGAGACCTCCTCGAACCCGGCAGTGTACTCCTCGCGGGTACCCTTCCCATCCTCGGACGAGTCTGAGTACGAGCAGCAGTTGACCCCTGTGGCAATGGCCACTGGCATACCGCCGGACGTGACGGATGAGGAACTGACCTACTCGGGCGGCTACTCTCCAGCGCAACTGGCGGCGAAGCAAAGGGCAGACTGCACAATAGTGCCGGTAATCAAGGCCATCAAGGCCAAATAGAAACCTTCCAAGGCTGAGCGGAAGACCTACAAGGAGGAGACGCAATCCCTAGTCTCCCAGTGGGAACTGCTCGTCCTCCGGGAAGGTCTACTTTACCAGCGTTATGAGCCTCCGCGGTCCTTGCCGCCCATCTGGCAATTGGTGCTCCCCGCGAAGCTGCGCAGAGAAGTGCTCCATCAACTGCACGACCTCCGGGTTACCAGCCATCTAGGTATCCGGAGGACCATTCACCGACTGCAACAGTGTTTTCATTGGCCTGGCAGTGGCCTGGACGTGCAGAGGTGGTGTGCAGCAAGCCCGCAGTGTCAGGCTCGCAAAAGAGTTGTTCCAGCTCCTTACTGAAACCCCTTAATGACGGTTAAGGCTGGTGTGCCTTTCGACCGGATTGCCCTGGATATTCTGGATACTCATGCACCGGTTACTCCATGGGTTCAGGTACATCCTAGTGATCTCGGACTATTTCACCAAGTACACCGATGCCTACCTGCTGCGGCGGACGAGGTGGCTCGGTTACTGGTGAATAGGTGGGTGGTGTACCATGAGTACCTAAGCTGGTACACTCAGGTCAGGGCACGCAATTCGAAAGCAACCTGTTCCGAGGCCTAGCACAGATGTTAGGTAGTACCAGGGTCCGGACCACCCCTTAGAGGCCCCAGTTTGACGGACAGGTCGAACACATTAACCAATCTATCCTGAATATGCTGACGACTGGGATGACCACCTCCCGTATGTCTTAATGGCATATAGGTCGTCAGTCCACGCCTCCACCGGGATGATGCCGCATATGATGTTGTACGGCTGGTTACTAAATCTGCCCGTGGCGGAGATCAGCGCAGTACCCCAGTGCGGTCCCGAGTACGTGGAGTTGGTTTGCCGCGCCCTGGCGAACACCCGCAACTTTGCACGAGTGCACTGGATAAGTCCGCTATCCGGCAGAAGTGTGTCTACGACGCCCATGCTAAGGGTAGGCCAGTTTTTGCAGAAGGTGACAAAATGCGCTATTACTATCCACCGGCCAAACAGGGCAACAAGTTTGCAAGGCCATGGATAGGCCCATTAACCATACTAAAGGCCCGGTCAGACAGCCGAAAACGCATGAATCACATAAAAAATTTGGTTAAGATTTGGTTGTGCGTGATTGTTAGTGGAGAATTTGACCATTTTTGCTGATTAACGTGATTGAAAATCACCGATGAATTGCGCAAGAACTACGGAAATGTCACGTACTAATCACTAACAAAGCACGCACTTCAGCGCAAATCAGATTTTTAAAACTTATTCTAACTGA
The DNA here is from genome assembly GCA_949152475.1 of Terebella lapidaria. Lineage (NCBI taxonomy): Eukaryota > Metazoa > Annelida > Polychaeta > Terebellida > Terebellidae > Terebella > Terebella lapidaria. The sequence goes on along the minus strand of OX424564.1, from coordinate 31,145,019 downwards.
TTGTCAGTGATTTTAAGTGAAATATACATGTTACTAGTGCAGAACATGCATGATATTTCTGTTTTTCTTCAGTGAAAAGTCATTGATGAACGCCATAGCTGCAACATTTTCGCGAACAATCACTAATATTCTACGCATATTTTGCGCATTGTCCACGTAAGAACTATGCAACCTACGCAGAAATAACGTAAAAACAGCTTAAAACTGCATAAAGTATTACGCGAACCGATTTTTGAGCTGCTCAAAACCCGGAATCACGTAAAACGATGATCGGGCCATCCACATAAAACGACTGAGGTTCCACGTCAGAAAAAATGATAAAATACGCAAATGACAGATGTATCACGTAAGACTAAAATTTCATACGAAATTCATACGTAATTCATGCGTTTGGGCAATGTGACCACGCCTTAAAGCAGGTGACTGAAGTGGAATACCAGATCCGTCGGGATTCTGATCTGGAGAAGGTTTTGGTGGTCCACAAAGATAACCTGGAATGGTATGAGGGCCCGCTCGTCATGGATCCGCTAATGTAGGATGCTGAGCCGGGTGACGTTCCACTTTTGGATCCGTCTGGACAGCACCCGCGGATGCCGCACAAGCACATCCGCCGTATGGTGGGTCTCCTGGACCCGTCTGATTCGTTGGACGAGGACCCGGACGACTTTCACCCCGTCTCCGGCGATGCGCAGGTACCCCTGGAACCTCCAAGACCTGTGGATGGACGGCGGCCACGTCGCCAAGGTCGTGCGCTGTCGCGATATGGGTGGGACTGACGTCCCGCTCATGCAGATGCATATGCCGTATCCGTCTATCACACCAGGGATGGATTTTAGGCTGTTCTGCAGGAGATCGGACAACCTAACGCCCCGGTCACTACTTTGTGGTGATCTGCGGGTGTGAGGGGCCCAGACATCTTAACATCCACCCTCCCGTAGTTTCTAGCACTAAGGTCATGTGGCATACCTGTCTGCATCATGTGAACTGCTGTCCGGCATAGTTAACACAACGCCTATGCTGGCCCGACCAATTTTGTGGATTTGCCGGACGCCCGAGAGTCCTTGGACAGCCTCTGTTCAGGCCAGGTAGAGGATGGGACTTTCATCTGCTACATGTGAAGCACCGTTCCCGCGGTAATGGACACAGGGTTAGTGTCCGGATGTGCGGATTGATGTCCGCGGTTTGTCCACGTGACTCGTCCGGCGCTCCGGACGCTTTTGGGTGACACGCTTCGGTGTTTCATCACCCGTGCGCCACTACTGTAATTAAGTTCATAGTAGTTTGAGGTTTCTCACGGTAGGGAACCGTTTACCATTAATTCTAATGGACCGGCTGTTAAGCCCACCGGCTGCTACGTGTGCGGGCCTGCCGCGGCAAGTGGGGGATGCTCTTTCTTGTCCAGGTTGCATGCTACATAACGCCGTCCAGCCGGAATGACCGGAACCCCGACCCTACTTCTAAGATACCCGACCCTACTCCTATATTTGCGCAGCATACTTTGTGGTTTTTAATCCCTATTGTCACATACTACCCCATTCTTTCAAAACATACCCTTAAAAGAGGACTTTCTATCAAATTCAAATGCAATTTGGTAACAAATTAGTTTCACACACATGAAGTATTGATTCAGATGACTTCAATATCGAAAAAATCATATTTTAAAAACTAGTATCAAAAGTAAAATCGAAAAGATACTAAACTTAGCGGGCCATGCCCTCCTTCTGGGGAGAATGAATGAGTAGCAACCAATGACATCATTGTTTTGATGATGCCGAGAAACGGAGCACTTCCAGCATCTTTGGTTCCAGTGGAATGAGTCGCATGTCGAGGCTTTTCTCAAAACAATGACGTCACAGGGATTACGTCATGTTAGACGTTTCTGTCCCCCATGCATTGCTGTGTGGCACATGTGAATAATCTGACAAAACTTGCAGATTATCGGTGTTATTGATGTTATATCTTTCGTACTATTTGTTTGTATTGAACAAGTATATACATATTTGATATGTGAACGAAGCTTAGAGTCTTCTCCATTCAAATGCATTGACATTTATTTGCTATATGGAAGTTTTAACCATAAAATCATGGCTCGAAACCAATACACATTGATAGTAAGTCCTCCTTTGAGGTCTGAGTCTTTTGCGTCGCAACTTGCAGGTACCGCTCACCTTGCTTCCTTCTGGTTCCGCCATGTGATACTTCGATCATGTTTGCAAGTTTTGGGCCGAGGTGGAACATGTTGCAGACCAAAATTGTAAGAACGGCATAATGTTGCCATTTTGACCAAAGATTGCGATAGGAGTTTCGGCCGTTATCGTTCACCATAGCTCACCTGTTAGGCCGCTTCACATTCGAAGCATGTGCGTTGTTTAGTGATGCATTGGTTTTATCGATCCACTATACTGCAACAATGGTCTGACGTCACGCCCTTGTTTCTCGTGCACTGCCAGCTACAAAAGCTGGCAGCTCGTCTTGCTCACTCGGAGTTGTCTCAGAGCAGTCGAGGCGAGAGGACGACGGCGAGCACGGCCATGTGCTCCATGTCCCCTTTCTCTGGCTAAGCGGGCTTGCTAGGGCCTGGGGGCAATTCCCAATTTGGGGCCCAGGAGGGGTGCTACTTAGATCCGGGGGTGCATGCCCTGTGGAACGGTAGTCCTTCACCCTGGGTTGATGCAACACAGGCTCTGGCAGACCCTTGGGCTGCCCGTGGTTCTATCCACGCGGCAGTGCCGTCGGCGAGGCCGGCCAAGCAACACGCCCATGTGCGTGGGCTCTGGTCGCCACGGGCTCGACACTCCGGGCTACATTACCATGATGATGTAATGTCTGAGTAATGTATGAATGGCTGGACTTGTTCGACAGACAGTTACCTGGTTATAGTTCTAAAGTAATTACCCACGCCCACCGTGAACCTAGGAGAGCGGCCTATCCGCAAGGACCCTAGATAGTGGGCATCAAACTTTACACATATGTTTAGTTCAACATTCTGTTCGTGACCAATGGCCTATATGAACACTTGAACAACAAGAAATAGAAAGAAAGGCTCTTCCTTCCACTGGAGCGATTTGTTTGCGCACAAAATGGAGATAACTAAAGTTATGGATCTTTGCAGAACCATAGCCTTTCAATTTTGGAAGGGCTAACCTGAAAATTGTTCAAACTGGTTATGTATGGTTTCCTTAATTTATATTCATTTTTTTCATACATATCCATATAAAAATGTGCGTATAAAATAAATGGTGTTAGATATTAGTTTAATAGTTATCATCAGCACATATATGCACTTTGAATATAACACAACGTTCAGAAAATAAACTTTAGCAGTGACAAATATTTTAAAAAAATTTTTTTTCGACGTTTCCGGATGTTACCGATATGTTTAAAGTTCACTTGTGACCTTCAAGATGGACGTAAATCATCAGTGAAGGTACCATTCGATAGGAAAAAGTCTGATCTTTCCAATGGTGTAATTGGTTTGTGTGTCTGAAGCAGAGAAAAAAGTTATTGACCATTACACAACCGTACCCCCTAAATTTGGCTGAGCGAAAATGATTCGCGAATCGGTTGGACAGGTAATGTGAAAAGTTGTCTGGAAAAGGTCGTTCGGACACTTTCCCAGAGGGGTAATGTTTTGAAATAATCAGCTTATATATCAAGGAACATGAAAAAATCACCAAACATAATTATGACGGGGGGTGCAGCAAATCTCAAAAGTAAAATTTCAGCCCCAGCACTATGAGGGGGTCAGTGCAACAATGCGGTTTAGGTATATTTTAAGTGCAATACGTCATGTATTAGCTTGGACCGCTTGCCACATACTAAATAAATCATACGTGACGTTTCTAGTGTTTTTAATGGTGTAAGGGGCCTCTCAGTTTTGTTTAAGTCTTGACTCTAAGTCTTGACCCTGTTTTTGTTTTTAAATGGAGACTCACTGGCATGACCTTGAGACAGAGCGGGGTATGTAGGAGATTATGCATATGTTTCGTTTGAGCATGTATATCTGATAATTTCAAACGTACCGATTGTGTCATAACTGATGACCACATGACATGGAGTAGTGATTATCAAATATTGATATTACTTCGCTGATGCAGCCAGAGCTGAGTGCTGAAACAGTAGTGGACCTGACCCCATTTTTGTTTTCAAAATACTTACATTTGACCCAATGCTGAGCAAGACTGGTAAATTTTCTTGTTAAATTATCTCTGCTGAGTGGTGAATTCATTTATTAGTGTTGCCACGAATATGAAACTTTCCGTTTTTTTCTCTTTTACCTCACAAAATGGGTATAATAACGATAAGGACTCGTACAGAACAGGACCTACCCAACCGCTACTGGAAATTATGTTTTGCTTAGATGTATATCTTTTTAGAGACTGATTGAACGTCAGATTGTAGATACTGTATGAGCATGTTTAGAATGTTTAGGCAAAAAAAAAAACACTTTAGGCTCTGGTCGTTGAGTCTAGTTGTTATTCAGGTTACCTCTCTTTTGATACCTATTGGCAAAACGTTGCGTCCAATCCCTGTCTGTCGTTTGTCTGTCCGTCAGTTCACGTTTTTGTTTTCAAAGCTGCTGCCTTCGAATGTATGCAATATTTTTTTCAAAACCAATTTTTTTTGTTAAAAACATCTGATGCAACATAACAAAAGGTGTGCTCAATGCTTTTGACGATTACAGTCCGTCCAAGTTGTCTTTTCATCCGTTTTAGTGCCCATTTTGTACCGGTTTTGTAAATAAACAAACGAAGTGTATCCATCAAACCCAAATGTAAACAAACGCTCAAATCGCGCTTAAAAGTCCACATCGGGTACATTTTCCAGTTCGTATGTGCATATACAGTGATATACCATGATGTGCGTGGAATTGTCGGTCTATCTCGCATTTCTATGCTTCGTTTACATCTGCGTGTGATGGATACATGCAGTTCCTGTATTTACGCGAGAACCGCCTGTTCAAATGAGCAAAATTTTCCTGAGGTCTGGTTATTTTCATTACATTTGGTGTGAATATGTTTCATTCAGCTAGTTTAGCATGTTTAATATGAAATATAGTTTTCAAAAAATATTGACTGGTTCGAAGGCAGCTGCTTCAAAGTTCATGGTCGAATCATTCTGAAACTTTACACAAAAACACCTGAATATATTTGCAGTAGCTCTTATATTCAAGTTTGCTCTTGAATCGCCAAATTGTGCATATCATGCCATTTGCGTCTTTCTGGCCTATGTATGCACAAATTGGCCGCTGGAACCAAAACGCTCGTACATCAACCTAAAGTTTGTGATATAGGCATATAGAAAGTCTTCTATGGAGCATCTTTTGGTGACCTTCAACTCGAACCTAAGCTAAGTTTGTTCTTGAGCGGTGATTTTTGAGATTGAATACGACGTGGAATATTGTAAATTGACTGATGCAGACAAAATACTTGTAGGTGAAGCTTAGGTTTGTGTTATGGGCATATATATATATATATAGGGAGTCGCATCACGATGTTTCCCTTTTTAAGCCTTGGACTAATTTCTGACATTAATATATAAGAATTTCCGGCGTCAGTCACTGTGTAGCATACAAGTCTCGTTTTTCGCCCGTAGTAATCTAGCGTCTAAAACATGACTTTTTGTGGAATCTCTGGTCCAAACTGCCGGTGGTGTCTTTTCCCAATGATTCTAACATGTCGTACATGTATTCTCCCACATTTTGATAATATAACCTCACATATGAACGAAAATTATTATCGTATTTCATACTGGTGAATAACTCCATTGAAAACTACAGTTTTCAAACAACAGCGGATGTATAATTTTGTGCTTTCCTTGTCTCCAGAACGTTAACAAAAGGTCATTGTCTGTCAATTTGGCGTACAATAAGGTAATTGTTGAATATTTTCAATCATCAATACATTTCATTGTGGTCCTTGCACTGCCGCGTTTGCAAAAAAAGCCCTGTGAATGCTCTACAAACTTCACATGCACATTTTATAGAAGCAGAAGCCTATTAGTTGATGATAGGCTGATTGAATGGTTATTTACAGACATAATTAACTTATAAAATGGCCACGAAGTATCCATGGTTCATGAACGTCATGTACGGAAATAGTATGTTTTAATTCATTTGCTGTTTAGCATGAAGCAAAATAATGATGATAGGACAAAACCTGTAAATTTTGTCAAACATCGTAGCCTCGTAGCACACTATCGAGTGGAGAATTAGGCTAGTCCTACTTTTTATTAGGAGAATATGGGAAATCATTCCTGTTACTTCCTATTGATATCAGATCTTGGTTGACCTTGAATCCCTAAATGTCACATATCGAACACAAAAGGCTTTTGAACTTCCAAACGATTCAGGGTAAACCTTGAGATTGTAGTCTATAGGAAATCATAGTTGGGCTTTCCATTGGTGATACTAGATTTGACCTTGAGTGACACCGAAAGGTCAAAGTCACATATAAAATACAAAAAGCTTTGTAACTGACGAGATGATGTAGGCTTTTATAATGTATCGGGAGTTTGTAGGATATCATAAATGGGCTTTCCATTGGTTATGCACTTTCGACATTGAGTGACCTTGAAAAATCAAGATCATGAATCAAACATAAAATGTTTTGTAACTTGAAATGGTTCATGATAGGCCTCGCGTTTGTATTATTAGCCCATCGGAAATCATGCATGGACTTTCCATTGGTGGTGTCAGATGTGACCTGGCTTAGATCAAAGGTCAAAATTATTATAGTGTTAAATAAAGGTTTTAGGTTCGTATTAGGGGTATATTGCAGCACCAAACTGATATTTCAAGGTCAAATATCACATTGAGCAGAGGACGCATTATAACACAGTTCGAGATGAGCATTTGTTTATAATAGGATATTATGTTGGCTTTCCGTTGAAAGTATTGAGTATGACCTTGAATACAGTAGAAAGTCACACAATCCCGCTTGTAGCTACTTTTTAATAATAATTAAATAATTAAATAGAGTCATAATAATAATAATAATAATAATAATAATAATAATAATAATAATAATAATAATAATAATGACTGATATTCGAGGTATGTTTAGCCATGTTTTTGAATTCTAAAATGTTTACATAATCAATAAAATGCTAGTTTTGCGTCTCGAATTACGAGGAATGAGACATAATTTGCATTGCTTACATCTTAGCAAGTCATATTATGAGCGTGATCTGGTGAACAATCATTGGGATTAATATTTCGTGAATTTATATTTTTTTTTATAATTTATCTTTTAGTGTTAAAATGGACTTAGTCGCGATGTTGTACTCACCCCTTCATATGTATTTAAGTTTGTTGGTACAATTTGTCGATTTCACCAGAATGACCCTTATGGTGTGATTTTGAGATACTTGTCTATAAAGTATAGACAGGGGATTCAGTAGTATAGACCGCCTAAATATATGCCTTCTTTTGTACGACTATATATTATGATGATACTCTCATTTCTCAGTCTTAGACTTTCGAACCCCACTGTATATCTGGGTTCTGTTATAATGGGTGAATTGTAACAAAATGCCACATACATCCTCCTTACGCAATATTGTCAGTGTTTGGTTAAGTATGCAATCGGCCTGCCTCATGATTTTAGAGACGAAAACAAGGGAGTGAGTCTTGATCTTTGTTCTGAAACTCAATAAAATCATTATTTAACAATATTTAAGATTTATTACATAATTTGGACAGTGCAATATACGTCTTCATCTTGTGTCGTGTTTTTTTTCGCACAGGCCAGAATTCGTTCTTTCATATGATGTGCTGACAAACGTTTTTGTAGAAATACGATTCGTTAAATAATCTAAGCATACGGCCTACAACGGGTTTTATTTTGCCATTGGTCGTTTCTGGACTCCTCGTAAGCTCGGAATCTTACGTGGGATATTTTGTGAAGTTTTTAAAATTTGATTGAAATTGCATAATGACATCATAACCAAATACTGATCTATGTCATGGTTATAGCAACGAATTCTGGAGAGTGCAAAAATACAATGTGAAACTGTGTTCATTCAGTTTCACTGGTGCGAACTGCAATTGGCACATCAACATGGCCGGACGCGATAAATGTATGAAAAACAAATTGATCATGTTTCTGTGAAATCGTAATATTGACATGTCAGGTGTTTGGCTACAATCAGATAATTAGTTGATCTTCAAGATTGAAGCAATGACGAACGTGAATACAATCGTGCTATCGAAATAAATTGGTGAGAAATTTTGTTAATGATGCGCCAATTAGGCGTTCCTGATGTGCCAATTAATCATTCGGATTCTCAAGTGATACGCCAATATCATATCCTTACTATAATAACCATTGTGTGCAAACATATCATAACATTATTCTCCTTTTACACACAAATATTCTCATTGATGGCAGACGATTTGTTTCGTCGTGTACTTGGACACGGCAAGAAAATATCGCTGCGAGTAAAAGAACTGACCGAACGCGGGTGTGCTGGTGTATCGGTGTATCGGTTGATGCATTTCCCAGTCCAGTCATCATAAACTTTGTTATATTTTGCAAAGGATTTTTCCTGGTTTTAAACCATGTGTCAATGTATAAAATCACTATGAAAAGTGTAACCTGGAGCTTATTATGTGTCTGTGGTATTAACAGGGCTATCATTAGGCATATGTCTATCACTCGTCGAATTTGACCTTTTATAATACTGATTTTGTAAACAACATTTAGGAATCGCTCCTAAAATATGGACTTGTTTGTATCGATATCCATTCGTCAGTAGTACTATACACATGTAACGTGAGACCAAAAAATTCAGTTATCCCCAAAAATCCCCCGAAACGTGCCAAAAACACGCTGACGGTCACCGGCGATTTTTAGTTCCAATGACATTCAATGCTCTGATATACAACATTTATCGGCCCAAGTATCATACGCTGCGCCTTAATACTACTCGTCCACTAAATGAATGTCATTTAATCCGTCTGTCACGTTTTTGATCCTTATTGAATATAGAGGAAGGCACAGGATATAATACTTGGGCCCATTTATCGTAGGAATAGCATATAGCTGTCTGTACTTCCAATGAAACATATTTGAATATAAAACAGCTTTATGACTACCCCTCCCGACGTGTATAGAACGTGATTGGTTTCACATATATATATAAATATGATTGGTCTCACATATTAAATTCTTCTAATTTGAATTCGAATTATAACAAACGACTCAAATCTCGACGGTGACACACGTTCTTGCCAAAAATATGTGTGGGGCGAACACTGGACCATTGAGCAACTGACACCCGATGAATCAGAATCCATGCATACGTCACGCACGGATATTGTAGTACAATGAACAGCAATAGTGGTAAGTTCGACAATATATAACACTATAAATTGGTTTATTACGGAAGCGTATTGTACGGAAGCGTATTGCTATCAAGTGTGTAAAAATTTGTATCTCGTACGTACGACTTACTAACTCGTACGTTTGACTTATTAACTCGTATGTACGACTTATTAACTCGTATGTACGACTTATTAAGTCATACGTACGACTCATTAAGTCATACGTACGACTTACTAAGTCATACGTACGACTTATTAACTCGTACGTACGACTTACTAACTCGTACGTACGACTTATTAACTCGTACGTACGACTTATTAACTCGTATGTACGACTTATTAACTCGTACGTACGACTTATTAACTCGTACGTACGACTTATTAACTCGTACGTACGAGTTAATAAGTCGTACATATGACATATAAGTCATACGTACGACTTATTAACTCGTACGTACGACTTGTTAACTCGTACGTACGACTTACTAACTCGTACGTACGAGTTAGTAAGTCGTACTTATAAGATACTAAGTCATACGTACGAGTTATTAAGTCGTACATACGAGTTAATAAGTCGTACGTACGAGTTAATAAGTCGTACATATGACATATAAGTCATACGTACGAGATACATTTTTTTGCACACTTGATAACAATACGTTTCACTACGGAAGCGTATTGCTATCAAGTGTGTAAAATTTCTTATCTCGTACGTATGAGTTATATCTCATACATACGACTTATTAAGTCGTATGTACGACTTATTAACTCGTATGTACGACTTAATAACTCATCCGTATGACTTAGTATCTCATAAGTATGACTTACTAACTCGTACGCATGAGTTAATAAGTCGTACGTACGGGTTAATAAGTCATACGTAGGAGTTAATAAGACGTATGTACGAGTTACTATGTCGTACGTACGAGATACTAAGTCGTACGTACGGGTTAACAAGTCGTACGTACGAGTTAATAAGTCGTACGTACAAGTTATTAAGTCGTACGTACGGGTTATTAAGTCGTACGTACGAGATATAAGTCGTACATACGAGATAATATTTTTTACACCCTTGATAGCAATACGCTTCCGTAAGGTCCATGCAACACGCCGATACTAATATCACTGAGGTCATGATGAGCACTGTATATATTCAGTTTGCGTACAATGTACAAAAACATATGATAAGTACATATAATAAGTCATTTTGCTGTAAATTTAGTGGAAGGAGATATTTTGGGGAAATTACTTGCATACTGAATTACTAAACAACGAAGATAAGCATCGCCAGTTAATGAGATCTAGCCAGGAATATTGCAGCATATATGTTTGTACTGGGAAAGTACAATGCACAATCCATGATGACCATGAATCTGACCTTTGTATGTGTTTATATTGATTGTAAAGAAATATTTTAGGGCAATTTTACATCTAGTGTCACTTGAATACTGAAGCGCCTGTTACGTGAATCCTGCGGTGCATATCTCGTGTGTGCTACGATAAACAATTGCCTGACAAACATAAACAGCTGAGTGTCACCTCCCAGTGACTGTTGAATTTGATCAACTGTTATCCAATCTACCCCATATATATTAGCAGTGGACAGAAGTTCCATTACCAGGTGATTACATGCAGACAAAGCGACAAACGGACGATAATTGAGGAATGATCTCACTTCAGATGTATTTATAGTTAGTAATAACGAAGCAATTTAATTACATGCAGACAAAGGGACAAACGGACGATAATTGAGGAATGATCTCACTTCATATGTATTTATAGTTAATAATAACGAAGGTGTCAACAACAAATGAAACTACAATACAAAAGAATATCATTATGTTAGTCTATCTGCTAAGCCCCCTATGCTGGAAGCCTCGTTGGGGATGTGTTTCCAACCAAAAATACCTACTTATACATACATTTTCTCAGACTATGTTGTTGTAGTTTGCATACGAAACTGTACAGGGAGAAGAGCTATAATTAGTAATCATGACTCATAAATTGTTATCATTTGCATACCATTAGTATTGTCATTCGTTGTATATGTTTAATGTATTGTACTGTGTGAATATACATTGCGATGATGATAACACACCATATATGTGGGTATGATAAAGAGACATCGTGTAGAAGTATCATTTTGTACTGTTTTCAACTTCGGGAGTATGGATTTCGATTTCAAAATACAGTGACATGCCGCGGGAGGAGGCAGATTTCTAGATCCTTGGACATGCAATGTGTTGATATTTGTGATAAAATACTCAATTAGAGCTCCTTACATAGTATCGGTACATGCATTATAGTGGGGTTTGTATGTAAGTAACAATAAATTGCATTTTCCTTACGTTGTCTCCATACTCAGAAAAGTGAGCAATAAATGGTTGTCGTAAACATCACGTGACCATGAAAACAAAAGATGTAGGTCGATATCAATTTATACCCTGTGGTAGGGTGTTGAGGTGGACGGTACGAGTTGGGAATCATTTTATCCTTTGCTTTTCTTCGATATTGCTGAACAAGTAGACTCGATATGTTATCTTTCAGGAAAAACAGCAAATCATGTCTATTAGATGAATCAGGGAGGAATTCACGGACTTGTAAAGAGCCCTTGGGAGCTTTCTCTCGCTTTCTGATACACGCATCACAGGTTGCTGTAGCATTGGTGTAATATCGTTCCGGTGATGGACAGTGACAATGTTCAGTTTACATTCTCGGCCTCTCATTGCACAAGCATGGCAATGTGTTTTGGCTGAGGCCAGCTCCTTCTGCTTTTAACACCGACACAGATATTGACATTTTGCCGCTTGGTCGTGGTACTTCACCTGCGGGTATAGCAGCCGTCTCGTTCGTATTGGAAAACGCAACCTCTGCACTTCCTTACACTGGGCTGAAATATGTAACAAATTTACTATTGCATATGTGTGTTTCATTCTATTTGCCGAATACGGAAAATAGATAGGCGGATTACTATATATCGTACAAAGGTAAAGAAATACTTTTAATGGGTCCATGGATCTTTTCATGCCTTTTCAGACTGCTGAGACCCGCACACTTAACGTAGTACGCTACAAACAGGGAGGTAATGAATTCTCAAAATTTAAAAGTTATATCTTGAATATTATCTCTTCAAAATAATATATTCCACAGAGTAGCTGATCAGCATTCTAATACTGAAAAAAAATAGCGGGTCACCGTGCTGGTTTCTTCGACATATTCGATAAAAAATCATAAACATTTAATAAAATGACTTAATTTATGGTATTTTTACACATTTTTTCGCCCATATTCACATCTTGCACCTTGTTTTCCAAGAGAACGGATACGGTGACCCCCCTATTTTTTTTCAGTTTTAGGAGTGCTGGTCAGTTACTCTTTAAAATATGTCATTTTGAAGCTCTAGATTTTGTTAATACTGTCATTTATTTTGAAAAACTCTTTGACCTCCTCCCCTCACTGTTTAGAGCGGACTACCTTAAAGCTACTGCCTTCGGATGTATGCAATATTTTTTTCAAAACCAAATTTTTGTGAAACACATCTAACACAATATAACAAAAGGTGTGCTCAAAGATTTTGACGATTACAGTCCGTCCGAGTTGTCTTTTCATTCGTTTTAATACCCATTTTGTACCGGTTTTTTAAATAAACATACGAAGTGTATCCATCAAACCCGAAAGTAGACAAATGCCCAAATCGAGCCTAAAAGTCCACATCGAGTACATTTTCCAGTTCGTATCTGCATATATAGTGTAGATATGAGGAAATAATCAGTGATATACCATGATGTACGTGGAAGTGTCAGTCTATCTCGCACTTCTATGCTTTGTTTACATCTGCGTGTGATGGATACAGTTCCTGTATTTACGCGAGAACCGCTTGTTCAAATGAGCAAAATTCCCCCAAAAGAATGGTTGTAGCCATAACATTTGATGTGAGTATGTCTCATTCAGTTAATTTAGCAGGTTTAATATGAAATATAGTTTTCAATTTTTTTTTACTGGTTTCGAAGGCAGTTGCTTTAAGAACAGGCCCCAGAAGCTGAACCCATTTTGACATGTGTGTTGCAATATATATGTGGGAAACTGGGGGGCGGTGGGGGGGGGGGGGGGGCTGGGGGGTTGGCTGGGCCAAAAAAAAAGCGCTATGGAATGGGTACTTGCTTGTTACAAATGACATACCAACTGAATCTATGGAGACAGAACAACAAAAACAATGGACATTTTACTAATAATTTCCATAATAAATTGTGCTCCAAACATACAGGGTTAGGAATTCCGAGAAATGTCTATGTTACAGCCAATATATGCTGGCTTTAAAATGTAATCAATCATTAGTACCAGTATATTTGATGTTAACTATAAGAATCTCCCTGATTATCGGGGCAAAAAATTCTGACGGCTACAGCATTATTTACGGCCCAGCTCAGATTAGGCTTCGCGGCCCTCGCACGCTCGGGTTGCAAATTAACCATGTCGGGCTGGAAATAATCTGAGCTGGGCCGTAAATAATCACTACGCCCTTCAAAAACATATTATTGTTATATTACTTGGGTTATGGCTACAATGTACGAGTTTTGTTTTATGGAAACAGTTCAATTTGATATTTATACAAAATTTTTGAAACACCAGCTCCACCATGGATGACAGCAAAATATCAAAAAATGGCGTCGACTGACCTGTTATAACCCGGTTGATTGGAGCGCTGATGGGAAACAGTTACCGGACGATTCTAGTAGAGATAGCGGTGATAGAGTCATCATCGAATCAGCCATCAAATGGGGGTATTCCTTCAGTGCATCCGTGTATTCTTGTAAATCATATTTCAGGAGCTGAAAATCATGTTTATAAAGCTACGTATGATTGGTTTCACCGAAGTATATGATTAAGTATGACAACAATCCAGGAGCTCCACGTGTAGCCAGAGTCACCAATGATATCTTTTCATGAACACATTAAAAGACACATTTAGATATAATTAAACAGAAAGACTTATTTTAACTCATGTACATATGGGTATGGTGAAACACTGACAAGTAGGACACATTTCAAATAAACAGGTAACGATATAATTTTAGATTTGTGGGACTAATTGTTTGGAAATATAATAGATATGTCATTTATGTATGGACCCAGGTCCATTAACTCCAGTGGGAAAGTACTCAACTTAATGTCTTGTCAACAAAATGCACAATGTTTCGCGCACGTGGAAACGGTCCGCTGATTGACACGGTTGGCTGAGCTTACCACGAGTTGTGTATTATTATGTAAAGGAGAGGGCCTGAGGTTGAGGTCTTTGCCTAGCGCGCGGGCCCTTTTGAAGGCAAAGACCGAAACCGCAGGCCATCTCCGTCTAGGAGAAAGGACGAAAAAGTGTGGATTCTTTGAATTGAATGCTCGAGGCCGCGAAGCGGCCGAGAGCATTGAAATCAAAGAATCCACATCTTTTGAGTCTTTTCTCCGACTTAAAACATGTGTAGGCCTAGTCATGTGTAGATACAATATAATAGTATTACAAACGTGAGTTGCGTCATGTTACTTTGTGCGTCATGCATACAGCTGAAAGTGTGGATTCTTTAAATCACTGAACCATTGCGATAACATGATATAAATACAATTGCGCGAAACCCAGAAAATCACTCGACTTGATACTGACAAAATGCAGGCGCAAGTAAACGACGATGACGATATCTTCATCACACAGAGCAAAATCAGTTTTGATTTGAATGCATCTGTAGATAGCGGTCAAGCGTTCGATGCAGCACAGATGCTCGGAAATATTGGTGACAAAACACTCCGAATTGGATAACATTGGTGACAAAACACTCCGAATTGGATATCGGACTACGAGTGGCGAAACAGTATGTATAGACGATTCGAAGTTGCTGTATATCTGATTAAATGTTTCAATGATGACACTTTGTGGTAACTGGTATAATAACTAACAGTAATTATGATTCATGCTTTTAGGCCTAATCTTCCGTGTCAACATGCCAGAAATTCGAGGCTTCGTTGGATAGCGCATCTCAGAGTGGAATGCCGACATTTAAACAGAACAGCTGAGATTACTTTGCATAATGGACATAAATGAAAACTGTCTCACGTCTTTGTAAGGATGCTGGATTAGATGGATATCGAACAAATCATTCCTTACGAGCCACAGCCACTTCGCGTATGTTTGAACAAGATATGGATGAGCAGCTGATATGTGGAACTACTGGTCATCGTTCTCTGGCTGTCCGTCCGTACAAGCGCGTGTCCGACGCCAAGCGCAAGAAGATAAGTGCAGCAATCTCAAGCACAAGTAGCGCTATGGAGGATCCACGCTCTGAATGTCTCATCAGAAACAAAGACCAGTTGCCAATCAACATGACTCTGAACTTGAATTTGAAATATGTTGTTATGTAATATGTTATATCACATATACTGGTTATGATCACGAAATTATCCAATAATATTATGTGTGAGCTCTGCAAATAAACATGTACCGTGACTAACCGTTGATTCTTTTCAAAGTGTTGGAAATTGTGCGTTAAGAATCCCCGGCTTCTAGTTGATTCCTCAAAAATAATCCACACTTCACACAATAGTGTGACGTCATCATAATGTTTTAATACATAGTGAATGCACCGCCACCCTCCAACAACTTATGCACCTGCGAGTAGTCATCTGCATGTACAGCTTTACCGTCACACTTGAACAGTGTTTAGAAGCAGAGGGCGACACCGTCTGAATTTGTGATGAACTGTGTCACCATTAATACATCATGAGAATAGAAGTACATGTACACTTGCTGTTCTCGCAATTTTCAACGATATACAACACGGTATTCACCAAATTTTGCCAACTGATGTCTGCATCTAATGGATGATTTGCGTGATGATGATTTCAGTCCCGGTTATGAATGAATCATGGATACGAATAGGGTTTTACATTCACGCCCATGCCCACTGCTTTTGCTGCCACCTTTCAGTGTCTTGGTGAATTTAGACTTGGGACTCAATAGTAACACCACATTAATTGTTCACCTTTTCATCTACATTATATTGGCCTCGACCAAGGTTCCATGGCGTCAAACGAATTAGGTTTCGGCAATGATGAAAACGACTCGCTAGTACGCAAACAAACGCGTCTTGTTTGAGCTAATGAAGTATGTACAGGGCTTTGTTCACTTGACCATGGTGGCCCTCTTCAAATAGGCACCTCCCGGGGTGCTGCCTCTTATAATAGGGCCCGCCATGGTTCAGTGAACAAGGCCGGGTACGGTACTTCTCACATAGAAGGGGTCAGGAAAACAAAGGAACACAGACGTAATCGTTCACTATACAAGGTGTCTACATTTCAAGCTGAACAAGTTATAGAAGAGTGTATATAAAAAAACAAATAGGTAACAGTTACATACCGAGTGCGAGGTGCATTTTCAAAATTATATACCGAGCCGCGAAGGGTATATATGAAGAAAAAAATAGCACAAGGGCTAAGAAGGTTACCGGATAATATATGTTTATATACATGTATTCAATATCAAAGCCACGAGAATATTCAGCATTCATCACTTCCTATATGTCCACAATTGATGACTAAGCTGTAAATTCAATACTGAGAGAGATATTAAAAAAAATTTCCTGTCACCTTGAAAATGATGTCAAAAGTCAAATAAAAGGTCATCAGAATATTTGGCATATGTCATATTTGTATGTCCAAAATTGATTGTCAAGTTGATAATAAGGGACATATTGGCCATTTCGTCCCGTGACCTTGAAAATGAGATCAAAGGTCAAATTCGAGGTCATGACAATATTCGGCATACACCATTTCCTATACAACTACAATTTATCGACAAGCTGTAAAATCGATAACAAGCTAAATATCAACCATTTTGTTCTGTAACCCAGAAAATATAATAATGTCAAAGGTCAAATGCAAGGCCATGACAATATTCAGCATATATAATTAATTCCTATGTGTTCACTAAGGTGTAAAGTCGATAAGAAGCGAGATACATTGTACTAGAAAATTTTGTGCTTTGACCTTGAAAATAAAGTCAAAGGTCAAGTTGAAGCTGATGAAAATATTTAGCCTATATCATTTCCTATATGTGCACAATTGATTCCTAAGCTGTAAAGTCGATAATAAGCGAGATATTAGCCATTTCGTTCTTGAAAAGGAGGTCAAAGTTCAAATTCAAGGTAATCAAATTTTTCGGCATACCTCATTTCCAATACACCCACAGTTTAATCCCAAGCTGTAAAGTCGATAATAAGTGAGGTATTAGCCATTTTGTGCTTTGACGTCGAAAATAAGATCAAAAGTCAAATTCAAGATCATCAGAATATTCGGACTATATTATTTATTCTTTGTGCCCAATTGATTCCTAAGCTGTAAAGTCGGTAATAAGCGAAAATATTGTCATGGCCTTGCATTTTGTGTGTGTGTGTGTGTTTTGACCTTGAAAATGAGGTCAAATATCAAATTCAAGGTCAGGACAATAATCAGCATATATCATTTCTTATGTGTCCACAAATGATTCCTAGTCTTTGATCTCAACATTAAATGATATATCAGGCATAATGTGCCCCATTATAAAGCATAGCAGAATAGTATTCAAATAAGTAGATATGTGGGGAACTGGGGGCCAAAAAACGCTTTGGAATGGGTACTTGCTTGTTACAAATGACATACCAACTGAATCTATGGAAACAGGACACCAGAATAAAAATGGACATTTTAACTACTTATTTCTATAATAAATTGTACTCCAAACATACAGGGTTAGGGATTCCCAAAAATGTCTATGTTAAAGCCAATATAGGCTGGATTGAAAATTTGATCAATCACTACTGGGGTTCTGGCTACAATGTACGAGTGTTGTTTTATAGAAACAGTTCAATTTGATATTTATAAATAATTTTTGAAATACCAGCCCCACCATGACTGACAGCAAAATATTAAAAAATGGTGTCGATTGACCTGTTATAGCCCGGTCGATTGGAGCGCTGATGGGAAAAAGTTCCCGGACGATTCTAGTAGAGATAGCGTTGATAGAGTCTCTATCAAATCAGCCATCAAATGGTGCGTTCCTTTAGTGTATCCGTGTTCTTGTATATCATATTTCAGGAACTGAAAATCATGTTTATAAAGCAACGCATGACTGGTTTCTCCGAAGTATATGATTAAGTATGACAACAATCCGATGTCTTCTAAACGCTGGTACGCTGGTATACTGGTTCAAGCATTGTGAGGCTTATTGAGGCATACACGAAATGAGCAGTATTGTTGAGTTCATGCACCTTGCAATGCTTGTACCAGCATACCAGTGTACCAGCGTTTAGAAGACATCGACAACAATCCAGGAGCTCCACGTGATGCCAGAGTATGCACTGATATTTTTTTCTTGAACACATTATAAGCCACGTTTAGATATGATTAAACAGAAAAAAGACTTAATTTAAGGGATGTACATATGGGTATGGTACAAGTAGGACACATTTCAAATAAACAGGTAACGATATAATTTTAGATTTGTGGGAATAATTGTTTGGGAATATAATACATATGTAATTTATGTATGGACCCAGGTCCATTGACTCAGGTGGGAAAGTACTCAAACTTTATGTCTTGTCAACAAACTGCACAATGTGTCACGCACGTGGAAACGGTCCGCTGATTGACACGTGTGGCTGAGCTTACAACGAGTGGTGTATTATTATACATGGTGTCTACACTTCAAGCTTTAAACGAGTTATAGAAGAAACAAATAGGTAATAGTTATCTAATGAGTGCGAGGTGCATTTTCAAAACTAGACGTCAAGGCCTAAAGATGCCTTGGAGGCATTTCGGCGGTAAGACTAATTAATAGTGTTTATAACATGTTTACCATGGGATATTGACGAAAATGAAAAATGTCGGCTTAGACAAGTTTTTTCTGGTGGGACCAATCCGAAAATAACGTCCGTTTCGTTCTAAGAAACACCGTTTCCGAGATATTGCTGAGATAAATTTCAGGTCAAGGTCAAAGTTCATCCCTAATACCCCATAGACATATTTGTCCAGGGCAACGAATCTGAAAATAACGGCCGTTTCGCTGTACGACACACCGTTACGAGATATCGGCGAAAACGAAAAATGCCGACTCGGCAAATGATTTCAAGGTCAAGGTCTAAGGTCATCCTTAATACCCCTTAGACAATGTTTGTCCAGGGCCACGAGTCCGAAAATAACGTCCGTTTCCAGGGCCACGAGTCCGAAAATAACGTCCGTTTCGCTCTACGACGCAACGTTTCCGAGATATGCAGGAAACCTCAAGGATGACTGAGTGAAAAATCTTCCGACCTCTAGGTCAAAGGTCGTTTGACGAATTGATCCCAAAATCGATAGGGTTCTTCCCTGTGGATATATGAACCTCCGTGCAAAGTCTTGCAGTCATTGCCTGAATAGTTTTTGAGTTATCACGCGGAAACGATGTCCAAAACATGACCTCAATTCCATCCTCACGGACCTCGGATCCGGCTTCAAAACTATACAGCACATCTACATAACATGTCTGACCAGTGGTGAAAATTTCGAATCGATCCGTCGTTCTCGAGTTATCGCGCGGAAACGAAAACAGCGGAAGAAAAGAAAGAAAAAGAAAAAAAATAAGAAAAAAGAAGAAGAAATCTGACAAAACCATAAAGGCATTTCTGCCGAAATGCCTCAATTATATCCCGAGCCGCGAAGGGTATATATGAAGAAAACAATTGCCCAAGTGCTAAGAAAGTTTACCGGATAATTACCGGATAATATGTATTTATATACATGTATTCAAATTTAAAGTCACGAGAATATTCAGCATTTATCACTTCCTATATGTCAACAATTGACAAAAAAGCTGTAAATTCGATACTGAGTGAGATATTAACAATTTGTTCCTGTCACCTTGAAAATGACGTCAAAGGTCAAGTTTTGTTTAACTGTCCTTCCGTGTGCGAAACATATAGTCTGATTGACTTTAGATTGACAGAGAATGAGCGGTATGGCAGTGACTCGGTCCTCCTCAATTTTTGTCAAAATCAAATAAAAAATGGTTTCCATGGCAACTGAAAAAGTACAAATCACATAATTGGCTCTAAGTCTGGTTCTACTGTAATTACACTTACTTTCGCGTGCACTTATTTTCGCGAACTGCCCCATACTGTCAGATTCGCAAAGCTTTATTTTCGCGACTGTGACGCCCCGATCCACGATCAAGACATCATGTGGGAGGCGGACGTTGCTGCTTCTGCAATTGCTACTGCTACTCCCCAAAGGCCTGGTATGACAGCGGGATGCTACTGATACTGCTACTCCTACTCATCCAGGTTCTGGCCTGAGAGCTGGACGCTATTGCTACTCCTCCAAGGTCTGGTCTGACAGATGGATGCTACTGCTATTGCTACTTCTAGTTCTGGCCTGAAAGCTTGGTCCTACTGCTATTGCTACTGCTAATTATACCAGTTCTCTTGTGGGAGATGGACGCTACTGCTACTGCTACTCCTCCAAGGTCTGGTGTGACGCTCTCGTTATTGCTAACGTTACTCCTACCAGTCCTATTGTGAGAGATGAGCGCTACTGCTGTTGCTACCTTCAAAGGTCTGGTCTGAAACCGGGACGTTAATGCTATTGCTATTGCTACTGTTACTCCTATCAGTCCTATTGTGGGAGATGGGTGCTACCCCTGACAGCGGGACGCGACTGCTATTGCTCCTGCTACTCCTCCAAGGTCTGGTCTGACAACCAGACGCTACTGCTACTGCTATTGCTACTGCTACTCCTCCAAGATCTGGCCTGAAAGCTGGGTGATACTGCTACTCCTCAATGGCCTGGTCTGGCAGATGGACGCTACTGCTATTGCTACTCCTCCAACGCCTGGTGTGGAGGCGGACGCTACTGCTATTGCTACTCCCTAGCGTTGTTCGGGAACTGGACTCTATTTCTACTGCTGCTCCCCAGTCTGGTCTGAGAATGGGACGGAAAGTTGCGAAATATATCAGTATTTGACAGATTGTAGCTAACATATTACTTTGATTTAGAGTTGAGATAACCAATATGTTTGAACAATGTATGATTATGTAGTTTTGCACTTTCAAAAACTCAAAAAGAATTAAAAAGCTGCAACTGTTTTGACAATAAGTATGACACACGCATCTCACGTGAGAATATTTATGACGGAAATGTTGCTAACGTGAAAGTAAAATTTGACAGACACTCGCAATCTTTGATAGATTCAGTAAATAACATCATACAATCCCTTTTTTTGGTTAAAAAAAAAACAATGTGTTTGAACTTTGCCTGTTTTTATAAATTTCTACTACTGATACTGCTACTCCCACTCATCCAGGTTCTGGCCTGAGAACTGGACGCTATTGCTATTGCTACTGCTACTCCTACCAGTCCTGTTCCAAGGTCTGGTCTGACAGCAGGACGCTACTGCTACTCCTCCAAGGTCTGGTCTGAGAGACGGGTGCTACTGCTATTGCTACATCTACTCCTAGTTCTGGCCTGAGAGCTGAGTCCTACTGCTATTTATTGCTACTTCTAATTATACCAGTTCTCTTGTGGGAGATGGACGCTACTGTTGTTGCTACTGCTACTCTTCAAAGGTCTGGTCTGAGAGCTGGGTGCTACTGCTACTCCTCCAAGGTCTGGTGTGACAGCTGGACGCTCTCGTTATTGCTACTGTTACTCCTACCAGTCCTATTGTGGGAGATGATCGCTATTGTTGTTGCTACTGCTACTCTTCAAAGGTCTGGTCTGAAACCGGAACGCTACTGCTATTGCTACTGCTTCTCCTTCAAGGTCTGGTTTGACAGCTGGACGCTTTCTTTATTGCTACTGTTACTCCTACCAGTCATATTGTGGGAGATGGGCGCTACTCCTGACAGCGGAACGCGACTGCTATTGCTCCTGCTACTCCTCCAAGGTCTGGTCTGATAGCCATACGCTACTGCTACTGCTATTGCTACTGCTACTCGTCCAAGATCTGGTCTGAGAGCTGGATGCTACTGCTACTCCTCCGTGGCCTGGTCTGGCAGATGGACGCTACTGCTATTGCTACTCCTCCAACGCCTGGTGTGGAGGCGGATGCTACCGCTATTGCTACTGCTACTCCCCAGCCTGGTTTTGTGACCGGACTCTATTGCTACTGCTACTCCCCAGTCTGGTCTGAGAGTGGGACTCTATCGCTACTACTATGGCTGTTCCCAGACTTTATGAAGTACAATGATCGTTCACGGTAACTCCCATTTCGTGGCAAGTGTGGGCCACCTTCGGGCCAGACCAGTACTGGGAGGAGTAGGAGTAGCAGTAGCAATAGAATTCATTGGCCATCGTGATTATCAGATTAGGCACAAAGACTCATTATAGTACTCGAATTTTGCCTGTAAAATGATTGGTTAATTCCCATTTTTAGGTTACCGGACCTATGGTTCTATAACCTATTGCCGTCGCGTTGCGTCGGTCTGGACGTCCGTCCGTCTGCATTTGATTTTCAAAATGCACGGTCCAATCTTTCTGAAGAATTGGGAAAAGATACTTGAAAATAATTCGAGAAGGAGATATTTTTTATTGTTTTATTTTATTTTTTTTTATAAATGGCGGCCATTTTCGTCGAAAAATGCTCAATTTCGAACTTTGGCGGCCATTTTCCTAAAACTGTCTAATTAGTTCTGAGATTTTTGTTTCAAAAGATTCCCCTTATGTCACTTTGTGACTTTTATAAGTTTCGTTGCCGTTGAATCGTCGGTCTTCGAGTGGAGGCCATTTTGAATTTTCGACCGGTCACTGAAAAACATTTTTTTGCCCCAAATCACATTACTATTCATACTGGGCCATTTCTAGGCAAAAAAAAAAATATTTTCACCCTTTGAAAAAAATTGTTGGGAGCTGCCATCACTGTGCTCATAGGACGCTTCAAGATAGAGCTTAGATATTGACACTTTCAAATAGGAAGTCATATTTGGCGATTTGTGAGGTGACCTCGACTTTGACCTTTGATGACCTTGAAAGGTCAAAACAGTCAGTTTTGGGTAAAAAAATGCTCAAATTTGCCTCTACAGATGGAATGGTTGTAGCTAGCGCTAGTTCGGCATTATGAGCATATAGGAAGTCGTATATGCAACAACTAATGATGACCTTGACCTTGACCTCGGATGACCTTGAGTGCTAAATGTCTGATGTGTAATGTGTGAATTAGTCTCTGACGCTTAAGCACTTGCACTACAGGTTAGGATTGTGTATAAGCTTGAAAGGAGTCTTATGTATATGCCACATCTTTTGGTGACCTTGAACTTGACCTTATATGACCTTGAAGGCCAAATCTCAAAATCTTGCCTGAGCTGACATGTGCAAATTATATCTTCGTATTATGAACATATATAAAGTCATATGCAGCATACCTAATGGTGATAATGAAATTCACAAAGATGACCTGGATTGGTAAATGTTAGGGTCATATGTCATCTGCAATGCTTGAAACTAAAATTGGCCGGTAACCTATCTTAGCCCTTATGCTAATGTTTTCCCATGTCGGCCCTTTCTCGGAAATAAATGACAACACTGTCTCCAAAATGTCTTGTTGAAAGCGAATCAAGTCCTATTGAGCCATTTGACTTTTCCTCCATCAATATTGGAGTGAACCATAATATTTTGTTGAATATAAAACAGCAAATGTTCATAGCAATGATGTTCTCAGGCCATCACACCCAGACCAGGCTCGGCAGTAGCAATAGCGTCTGGCTTTTGCAGTAGCAATAGCATCAAATAGCAGTAGCAATAGCATCCGAGGTTTGAGTGGAATTCTATGAGTTATAGTAGCAGCGAAAGGGAAGTAGCGAGATTGCTCTGCGCATGCGCCCGTCAGTTTTTAAAACAGTATAACTAGTATGCAGAAAACCTTGTTAACAAATTTACGGAAGCGATTTTAAAGCCCGTAGGGCCTGTCAACGCTTCAAAGACATGGCCTACGCTCTAAGGTTGCCTAGTCAAATTTAAATAGACCTTCTCTGAGAAGTATAAAGAATCATTGATGATGTCTTGTGGTTGTTTTGATGCACGAGGAACGATTCTCTGAAGCATTGTATGTGAAGTTTCCATGATTCCGTCTGAGATTTTCCACCCCAAAACAACTCATTCCTGCGAGCAAATCGAGACTTGTGAATTTGACCAGGCAGCCTTAGAGCGTAGACTATGTTTATAGGGTGTTGGCACACCACATGATACAATAACAAATTATTAGAACCATAATCACTGGGGCGCACCTGCCCCTGCAAAAATCGTTTTTTTAACGACTTTTCGCCCATGGTTTTCTACTACTGTCCATGGTTTTCGACGACGCCCATGGATTTCCACGAGCGGTACACAAACATGGTGAACAATTGGTGTCAATGTAAAGCAATATCAGTGAAATTGAAAGTCAAACTGCTGAAAACTCGTGTTATATTTTAGTTAAAGTGTATACCAAATGGTTGTTGTCATTTTAGAAGTAACTGGGCTGAGTAAAGAACTAAAAACGAAGGAAAACCCTTGGGACAACTTCACCTGCTTTGTTGGGCCACAGTTCGATCTTCTCAGTTCGTATAATTGACATGTTGTGTAGATAAATATGTCACGTCACTTGCTGAACATAAATTGTTCAGTATTTTTTTTTAAATAACCAGCGATAATGCGAAATAAAATCGAGGAAGCCCATGGTTGTGGACGGCGGAAAAGTAAAAACCCATAAATTAAGAGCATTAACTGGTTTTGATCCTGTAGCATGAAAAAAAAAGAATAACTGTTTTATATAGTTTTACCACTTATTACAGGACTTTGTGAAGATAATAATATTTTCGATGAATATTGTACACTAACACTGCATATATGCATCAGAAAGTTGTTTCACATTGCACTAGTCAGTGAGATGTCATATGAAAGTCTAAGGCAGTTACCTAGAATGAGTGTGATAACTGTATAAAATGTTGTCATCAGACAAATTACACTGATTTAACACTTACTTACTAATTCATTTTTAAAACTTCCTGATTGAATGTTGGTATATACATATGTTGCCATTAGGGGCCCGTGTAATCTCAGTCCTTATAAGGAGTGTAATAACCCTAATGACGGCAGTGGTCAGCAGTAAGTTTGGGAAATCTTAGTGGTAAAGATTGGTAATGTGTTTGCCGGACACAATGGTTGGCCACAGCAGCTTGTGTTCCTCCATACAGTGCCTTACTGTCGTGGCCATGTCCCCGACCTTTTGATCAAATCAATCAATCAATCAATTAAATTTATTTCAGAACTATGATACAGTTTGAGTTATACATATAGCGTTAGGCATAGATACATTATGTACATAGTCTAAAGTCATGAGTGAAGATTCCGAAGGTTTGTAGGCTCAAAACGTAATTACGGGGAAATATTATTTCAGATATACCAATTAAATTGGGTTGAGCAACTCATAACTTGTATAATAGAATACATCAGAAAAAACACACACACAAAGAACATAGAACGGTATGTCCACATTCAATAAGTTTGTTTGTTAACTTTAATCATGTTTCACAGTATGTTTTAATATATATATAAAAGGGTGTAGTATAAACTATTGAATTCAGACGTAGGAAACTAGGTGCATTTTGATAATAAAACCGAATAACCCCTGGGCATTGGAACAACGTTTGATGGCAGTAATAGCACCGGAACTGGTCCTTAAAAAGCAATCATAATTTTTTTACATTTTAGTTTAGGTTGAAGGAAACCATGGGCACTTTGTATCAAACCATAAAAGAACCCATGGGCTTGTCGTAAAAAGCCACGGGCTTTAAATCTATTTCCCCGGGGCTTTGTCACACAAATACACTAATAAAACAACAATCTATTGCCTGCTTTAGGTAGATATATCCATGATAATAAAACAACAATAACCCCAGGACGTTGGAACAACGTTCATGTTATTATTTAGCACATGATGACTCCACTATCTATAATGGCCCTATTATCTGGTTATATAATTATTTCTAGTCAACTACAGTCGCCCACAATACATTATTTACCAACATATATCACTTAGTTCCAATTGTTTCTCATGTAGAAAACCATGGACAGTAGTAGAAAACCATGGGCGAAAGGTCGTAGAAAACCGATTTCTGCAGGGGCAGCAGGTGCGCCCCAGTGGTGATTAGATGACGTTGCGTCTTTATATTGCTCACGAATGAAGCTTGAAGTATTTGAAATCTCCAGTTCAAACAGTGTTTCTGTACCTGGGCCATAAGTATCGAAAACATTGTGATCTATGTTTGGACACTTCGTATTTGTGTGCTCCACATCCGTGGTCAAGGGCCTATTTCTGAACAAATCAGACTTGTATGGATAATTGGACTGCATACATTTGTATCTCGGACACTGCATCGTATCCCCATTCTAAGGTGATATGGTCAATAATATTTGAAAGAAAAACTATTTTACTCACCCTGTGTCGGCATCAGCTTCCGAAAAGTTAGCCTTACAGCGTTGACAACTATATGACCAGACCCCTAAACAAAAGAACTAGGTCGGTCAATGACCTATGCCATTTGGCAGGGTGAGCAAGTTTTATGATCCCCTGCATCAGAATATGATGTGAATGGCCTTTAGAGACGGATGCTTCACGTGCACTGTGAGCTTCGTAATTACTAACATCAATTCCAGCACGTGACATCACGGTGCGGATCCAACGGCCGATGGTAACAGAAGTGATCTTGGTATGTGGTTTACCATAACTAACAAATAAGGAGGAACCTTTCCTCAAACACTTAGTCCGTTTTATACTTCCCCGCAACACAGTGAGAACACACAGTCTCCTGGATAAGCTTTAGGAAAAATATCAAGGTTATCAGATCCTGATCTGGATTTCTTGACAATCCCTTCCAACTTAAAAATGTACTTGTTAGCATATTTCTCCGTATGATCCAGGTGCGGAAATAAAGAGACTGTGACCGAGCAGAGGCCACAAGTGCAACCAACATAACCAACTTCAAGGTAAGATCCTTAAGTGACAAGTATTTTACAGGTGATGGATTCACTGAATAATTGTGGCCTACATTGATGTCCCAGACTTCCTTATAACGTGGATGAGCAGGCCTCATGTTGAAGACTGCCTTCAGAAACCGAACCACCAATGGGTGAGAACCAAAAGACTTGCCTGAGTCCATGAAAACGAGAGAAGACAAAGCCGACCTGGCGAAATTGATAGCACTATGACGAAGCCCTGGATCAAACAGTTGCACCAGAAAATCCAACCCCAAGCTTACATTTGTATGAAAGACACTAGCCTGGCTTTGGCGACAGAACAAAAAACATTTTTTCATATACTTGGTATTGCTTCTTTGTCGAACCTCTCCAGGAGTTAAGTAAGATTTCGGCAGCCCTTGAAGAAATTTGCTGCATTTTGAATGATTCCCTAACAACAGACATGCCATCAGAGTTAAATTCGGGAAAAGTGAGTGTTGTCCCCGGCAACGAAAGGAGACTTTCCGACACCGGGAGAATCATGGGGTTGTTTATAAGCATCTCCATGAGTTCATAAAATATGGCTGTGTCGGCCAAATTAGAACAACTAGAATCAGATCCACAGCATCGGATTGGATTTTTTGGAGGCAGTTCGGAATCATCCTGAAAGGAGAGAAAGCATATCCTAAGATACCTTTCCAGGTCAGAGTAAAGGCATCAACATTCAATGCGAAGGGCTCTGGCTTCCAAGAAACCTAGGCAGGTAACTGCTTACTAGTACATTAGTACACAAGTACACTGTATTCATATGTCAGACATTACCAGATGTTACATAAAGCATCAAAAGTGTTCTGATTTAACTTCCGAAGCCACGGCGATCTTCCATAGAATATTTAACATAAAGTATGTAGTATGAGTCTGAGAAAGCTTGCAAAGTTTGAGGGGGTTAGTATCAAGAACTCAGGTAGTAGTCGATAACATGATCAACATAGAAACTCTATCTTTTACTAATGATTATTTCTCCCATTTTCTTCCATTTACTATCATGGCCAACTCCGAACCATTTGATATACGAACAGTGGTCGTACGACCAGAATCCCCGTTTACCGCCCAGGTAGTACATGTATGTAAGGTTTATCAGCTTTAATTTTAGTAACTAAGTCGGAAGGGGCGAGGGTCTGCAATCTCTGATTGTCCCGTTGATAATTAGGAAAGGGCTGTTCATACAAAGTCATTGTGAATACGCGTTTAGATATAAGCGAGGGTGGACAGGTTTTACGTATATTACAACACTATATTTGCATGATCATGCTCCATAATACCATACAACCGCGAGTACAAGGTGTGAAGTGTGAATACAATACGTGGAGAGGAATGTGAATTATTGGCAATTCTACCATGCGTTCATTTGCAACAAGATCACAATTTAAATGAACCTCATGATGAATGGCAATTCTATGATGGATTCATTCACGACAAGTTCACAATTCAAACGATCCTCATTTGAATTACCATCATAGGAGATGGAGTTTCCTACACTGCCAAGTTCACGAATGACGTTTTACCTGCTGGCGCTGGGCACGTTAGGTATTCTGGTGTTCCTCCTGGCACTATTTGGGCAACAGAATGGTTTGGTTTGATACTCCAAGCAGCAAGTGTTAACACTGAGCAAGGTAAGCAAATTTGCGATTCAAAACCGAATGACATGATGCTGTTCATAAGTAGTTAGAATAGTTGTCAATAACATTTTGATACCAATATACCGATTTCTATCGTGCGTTGACCTGTACCATGTGTATTGGTGTTACAGCATTGGACGGATACGACGGATACGTACCCAAAGTTCACGCATGCACAGGTGACCAGCGTGTTGAGTTGATAACGCACGCGTGCAGCATATCACGTATCAAAATGGATCTGCTGTTCAAACCGAATAAAACAGGAAAATTCTGGTTGGTTAAAATTGTCATCCACGTTATACCTTGTAAAAATATACAATTCAATGATTATTCATGTTTCCTTTTGAAATTCATGTATTGAATAATGCGCATGAATTATGTTTTTAATGTACATGGTTTTGTACCATATATAAGGTGCAACTCATATGATATATCACATGTTTTATTACCATATATGTGAAATCGTCTTTAACAGGCGTTTCCTCGTTGATGATGAGCATCAAGTTTTGTACTGCGTCGTTCCCAAGGCGGGCTGTACGTCATGGAAGAATGTGCTCGTACAACAGTCCCGAGCGTACCGCAAACGAAAGCCCGCAAAGTATAATCCAATGCATGTACATGATACCACCTGGATTGCAAAGTACGGTATCCGCTGGCTAAACACACTACCAATGGAGGAGATTCGCTGGCGAATGGAAAAGTATTACAAGTTCATGATTGTACGTCATCCATTCACGAGACTGTACTCAGCGTTTACGGATCGTAAGGTCGGTACTAAAAGCGCAACTTTTGAGGCTTTCATTGATGTCGTGATTACGAGTATTGAAAATCGGATATGGGGCAATGGTGCTCGAGAGCCCCTAGGAAATCGGCATATTGCACAACAATTTGGACTTCGTCATCCATGTTCCATAGAGTATGACTACGTTGCCAAACTGGAAACAATGGACGAAGATTCTCTCGTTTTATTCAGGAAGTTCAATGCCAGAAAACTCCCTGTGAACAACGTGGAGGCCAATACCAATGATATTCCGGGTGTCAAAAAGAAGCATGTAGACAACACATGGATAAGGACCATAAATAATCTACCTGAACAGAAGCTGGAGATGCTCCACGCTCTCTATGGCTTGGACTTTGATCTTTTCGGATATGATTGGGATGTGAAAACTGGACCAAAATGTGCTTTCAAGAATTCAACTTGTTGCTGATATATTGTGTGACGAATCGGGTTCTTCAGGGCCCGATCAACCCTATGTGGCAGCGAATAGTATACGTTAGAGTTGTGCTTGAATACTCACAAACCAATCCGAATTCAATTTATCCAACTTTATTGGGATGATTTTTCCGATGGCATGATCACGACCACATGCGCTACTTCCCGATAAGTCAGATCTATAGTCCGATATTCACGTTGACAATTCAAATTGTCTATTCACAAATATATGCAACTCTTCTTTGATAACCCATTAACACGTCCGCATACAAGGACTGTCTTAAACCAACTACGATAAAAGCGCGGGACTCGTGGTGTCTGTAAATTTCCCGCTTCGTGGGGCGGAAGTTGTGTGTGATTCGTCAGATGTGATGTCATGTCTGGCTTCACGTGATGTTGATGTCTGGAAGTATGCTGATTGGGTATTCGATGCAGTGTCATGTTCTGAGCACGTGATCGAGGAGGGTGCGTGGATGTATTGCATGTGTCCAAGTGACGTAAGCTGTAAGTATGGACTTGTATTGATTCTGTTACGTGTATGTGGAGTGAGAGAACGTGTAAGGGAGGGTTCGGGCCGATAGCTATCATAAATACTCTACAATTATAAATTTATTTTACTGGACAAAATAGGGGTTTGTTTTTGTGATTTGTGTGGAATTGAATAACACGTTTTGCTAAGGTATTGTTTTCTTAACAGGTAGTGTATATACTTATACATACACAAGAAGCATTTGTGCTCTGATTCTTGTCTCAGTTACACCGTATTTTGGCTCCTACTGTTGTGATGTTGAGTGGCATTGTGCATGTTAGGTCACTGGACCCATGATCCGATAACCTATTGGCATGGTGTTGCGTCCATCGTCGTCCGTCGTCGTCCACATTTTTTTTTGTTTACGAGCGAATTTTTCTGAAACTTTGCACAAAAATACCTAAAAATAATTTAAGAAGGAGGTATTTTTTAGTTTTCAGATTTTCATTTTTTTTCCAGAATGGCCAATTTTGGATTTTAACAGTCGTTTTCTCAAAATTTGTTCAGTAATATTTTTCTTATTGATGCATAACACTTATGATATATACCCCTGTCACTTGTATAAGTTTCGTTACCCTTGAATCGCTCGAAGTGGGACATTTTGGGCCTGAACTCGGCCCAAATGGGACTTTCCCATGTTAAATTCTCCCATGCTTCATAATGGGACACATTTTGCCTAATATCTCACTTAATATTGAGAGTTTAGGAATCAGTTGTAGACATATAGGAAATGATACATGCTGAATATTCTCGTGACCTTGAATTTGACCTCTGACCTCATTTCAAGGTCAGAGCACAAAATGGCTAGTATATCGCTTATTTTCTACTTTACAGCTTACGAATCAATTGTGGACATATAGGGAAGATATATGCTGAACATTCTCGGAACCTTGAATTTGACCTTTGACCTCATTTTCAACGTCAGAGCACAGAGTGGCCAATAGCTCGCTTATTATCGACTTTACAGGTTGCGACTAAATTGTGGAAGTACAGGAAATGATGTATGCCGAATATTTTGATAACCTTGAATTTGACCTTTGACCTCATTTTCAAGTTCATAGGATGAAATGGCTAATATCTTTCTTATTGTCGGCTTTAAGGCTTAGGAATCAATTGTGAACATATAGGAAATGATATATGCCGAATACTCTCATCAGCTTCAACTTGACCTTTCACCTTATTTTCAAGGTCAGAGGAGAAAATGGCTAATATCTCGCTTATTATCCACTTTACAGCCTGGGACTAAATTGTGGACATATATAGTTTTGTTTACGGGCGAATTTTTTCTGAAATCTTGCACAAAAATGCTTAAAAATAACTCAAGAAGGAGGCATTTTTTAGTTTTTTCTATTTTCGCATTTTTTTTCAAATTTGCGGCCGTTTTCGATGGAAAATGCTTGATTTTGGACTTTCGGGGCCACTTTCTCAAAATCTGTTGAGTAACTTTTTTATTTATACATAACACTCCTCATATGTACTCCTGTCATGTGTTTGAGTTTTGTTGCGCTCGAATCGCTCGAAGTGGGCCATTTTGGCTAAACTTGGCCCAGAGAGGACTTTCCCATGTTAAATTCACCTATGCTTTATAATGGGACACATTATTGCCAATATCTTACTTAATACTGTGATTAGAGGCTAGGAATCAATTGTGAACGTATAGGAAATGATATATGCTGAATATTCTCGTGACCTTGAATTTGACCTTTGACCTCATTTTCAAGGTCAGAGCACAAAATGGCTTATACCTCGCTTATTATCGACTTTACATCATAGGGATCAATTATGGACATATAGGAAATTATATATGCCGAATATTCTGATGACCTTGAATTTGATCTTTGACCTCATTTTCAAAGTCACAGGACAAAATGGCTATTATCTTGCTCCTTATCGACTTTACAGCTTAGGAATCAATTATGAACATATAGGAAATGATATACACGGTATGCAGATTATTATCATGACCTTGAATTTGACCTTTGACCTCATTTTCAAGGTCACAGGAAGAAATGGCTAATATTTCACTTATTACCGATTTTACAGCTTAGAAATCAATTGTGAACATATAGTAAATGATATATTCTGAATATTATCATGACCTTGAATTTGACCTTTGATCTAATATTCAAAGTCACGGAACAAAATGCGTAATATCTCGCTTATTATCGACTTTATAGCTTAGGAATCAATTATGAACATATTTTGAATTATATATAGATTATTCTCATGACCTTGAATTTGGCCTTTGACCTAAATTTCAAGATCACATGACAAAATGACTAATATCTCACTTATTATCGATTTTGGATTTGACCTTTGACCTCATTTTCAAGTTCATAGGATGAAATAGCTAATATCTTTCTTATTGTCGGCTTTAAGGCTTAGGAATCAATTGAGAACATATAGAAAATGATATATGCTGAATATTGCCATGACCTTGAATTCGACCACTCACCTCATTTTCAAGGTCAAAGGACAAAATGGCTAATATCTTGCTCCTCTATTGACTTTATGGCTTGGGAACCAATTGTGGACATATAGGAAATGATATACACTGAATATTTTGATGACCTTGAATTTGACCTTGACCGTATTTTCAAGGTCAGAGCACAAAATGGCTAATATCTCACTTAATATCAACTTTACAGCTTGGGAATCCATAGTAAACATATAGAAAATGATATATGCTGAATATTTTGGTGACCTTGAATTCAAACTTTCACATTTTCGAGGTCAGAGAACAAAATGGCTAATTTCGCACTTATTATAAACTTTACAGCTTATGATTAATTGTGGCCACAGGACAAAATTGCAAATATCTCTCTGATTATTGAACTTACAGCTTAGCAATCAACTGTTTACATGATATATGGTTAATATTATATATACTGAATATTCTCTTGACCTTGAATTTAACCAGTGACCTGGCTAACATCTAAAATATTGAACATATATTGTCCGGTAGCCTATCTCTGGCCCTTGGCCTAATTCTTTATATAGTAGACAATCTACCCCGATGTTAATCCGTAAATTTTTGGGAAAATATTACCAAAAGATGAAGAATTGAATTATTGTAAATTTTCGTACTCGTGTTATGAATATACGTATAAATACACATAATCACATATGTGGCAGATTTCCTTCGGTTCTTCTGGAAACGCGAGTCTCTTAAGCATCGAGTATGTGAGAGTTTCTATATTTTTTAGTAACTTTCTGTGTCCGGTCTAAATATCAAGTTGTCCTTTATCTTTATTTGTATATTAAGTTGACATATATATCTAAACCTACACATATCAATGTATTTAACTTTTACCTTTTACAAATATATATATATATGTTTATTTGTGAGGCAAGTGTAGCAGCCTAAAGCGACAAAAACGTCACAGAAAACACTGACACAAACATCACACTTCCACACGTACTCACTCCATCACAGCCCCGACAAATTCTCTTTCAAGGAAGGGTCCCAGCAGGGGAAGACATCCCAGACAAAATCAAACAAGAAATCTGGGCCAATAAGTTTGTGGACATTGTTGACACAACCCCTCCTGCATACATTATGTCACTCCCAGATCACTTGATACCAACTCTCAATTTTGCCCCGAAACGCAAACGCCCACTTACACAGAACCAGTGGAACAATGCCTGGGATGATTTCATGGCAGTCTACTTGAAAATATACCCCCACCATATAATTTTCTCAACTATTATCTTACTCAAAGTTTGTTAGATCACTCATGCAAAAAGGACATCCTCCAACAACCAACACTCCAATGATTCCAAACCCAACAAGCCTCCCAACACCTCCACCGCCAACTCCAATCAAGGTCGGGCCACTGGCCAGTCTACATAAAGGCTATCGACATTCACAATCCATTGTAGATGGTGTCACACATGGGTTCTCATTACAATTTGAGGGCGAAGATCAGTCCACATCTAGTAACAATTCGGTTTCAGCCCTTCAATCCTCACAGAGAGTACAAGATAAAATTGATTCTGTACTTAAATTCCAACGCATTTCGGGTCCCTATCCAGAACCACCTCTTCCTCATTTCAAGTGTTCACCACTTGCTCTACGACTTAAGTCTGACACTGGAAAACACCGTATGTTACACAATTCATCAGACCCTTAGCCAAAACTGACATATCGGATGCTCTTCGTCTCATTCCATTGCATCACACACAATCTCATTTAACTGGTTTCTATTGGAATGGTTATTACTATTACAAATGCTCAACCCAAGGATGTGCGTCGTCGTGTAAAATATTTGAACAATTCTCAAGTTCCCCCCAATGAATAGCGCAGGAAAAACTGCGAACATTGTCAAGGTATTAGATGATATCCTGTTTGTAGCAGATAGCTATGCTTCTTGTAACAAATCGTTATTCACATTTTGGCGATTTTATATGCCATCCCATAGTATATTCATTTTTGTACATTATCTGTGTATACATTCATTCAATTGTTAATGTTTTCGATGTATTTTGTTCAACACTATCAAGTCCTATGACTTACGTTTTTTTTCATTCACAATGTTTCCATCATTCAATATTTATATTACCAGTCCATTACACGTAGTAATAATTCTGTTTCTATTCATATACCATTATTCATATGTCATATATTAACCAAATACTGCCCTATACGTGGTTTTATTCCGCCCGCGGTCGTTTCACGGAGCCCGAGCTTGCGAGGGATCCGCGGAACGACCAAGGGCGGAATAAAACCACTTGTAGGGCGGTATTTGGTTTATTATATAGCTAATCTCTGATTACACTCATCTTTCCTGCCTACCGATTGATGATTTATTTGGAATTTAATCGTTATAATGCAGGAAATAGCAATCGAAGTGTAAAAACTTGCTCACAAAAATTATGAATGGCGTACGAACACTGATCGACAAGTATGGTTGCCGGGCAACGTTACGTTACATAGTACGCAATCTCGCGCATGGTTCACTTGTTTCAGTTTGTGATATTTATGAATGAAAAGGATCGTTGACGAATCAGAGCAGGGTGGAATATGGATGGTTGCTAGGGTGGAATACGGGAAAAGATTACACTGTAGTCGATTACTATGCATAAGACTGTACCATCACTCGTAGCTATATAATAAAACCTTATATCTACGTTATATAACACATATTGTGTCCCTTATTTCTCTCACATTACAATTATTGTTCTGTAATCATATCGTACTGTATCATTTCTATGTTCTATCACAAGTATTTACGGTCAACTTTCCTTCACATGTTTCCATCGCCTGGTATCAAACTTTATTTCAATAAACTTATAAACCCATTTTATGTCTTGTCTTCTCTGCAAAATAAATACGTTTATTTGTGAGGCAAGTGTAGCAGCCTGAAACGACGAAAATGTCACTCCGTGACGCGCCCTGACAAGAGCATATTTCTGAATAATCATGTTCTTGAAGGACTGTGTAAGTTTGATAAAAAAATTAGCCCAAGGGCTAAGACAGGTTACCGGACAAAATATGTTTTATATTCCTGTGACCTTGAAAATAAGGTCACTGGTCAAAATGCAAAGTCATGAGAATATCCAGCAAACATGTATATGTAAGTATCAATCTATTACAACCAATAGTCAGATTTTGATGATGCCAAAAACAAACGTAAAATAGAACATTTTGGAATAGAAACAAAGCCCGACCAAATAGTTTATCCAAAGACACACTGGTGTCATCAGGGGCAGACAGTGTGTTAAATGTAGTTGTTTCTACTGTACACCTGATGGAATTAGTATACCACTGCCCACAACCTATGAAAATAATTTAGAAATCTGAAACAAACCCCATGGAATAGATATATGACGAGTACATAAGTACCTAATCACAAGCCAGAAAACTACTGAATTGATGGTATCCTCGGGGACAGATTCAACGTCCGCCAACAGTGACACCGACTCAGTAATATGAAAGTAAGTATCAATCTATTACCACCAATAGTCAGATTTTGATGATGCCAAAAACAAACGTAAAATAGAACATTTTGGAATCCCGATATGTCCATTGTTTGCTAAGCTGTAAATTCAATAACAAGTAAAACAAAATAGCAATTTTGTTCCATGACCTTGAAAATAAGGTCGAAGGTCGAATCAATGGTCATCAAAATATTTGGCATGTACACATCATTCCCCATAGGTGCACAACTGATTCCTAAGCTGTAAAGTCAATAATAAATAGGGCCTGCACGATTAATGGGTTAACCGCCGACGGCTAGCATTTTTTTAATAACGGCGAATAACCGGCTGTTAAATCTCCAAACGATTAACCGGTTAACCGTCAAACACCGGTTAACTGTCTTTTATAACCTTGATCAGTGATCACCAAACCGTCTGCTCATGCTCCTGAGGCATGCTTTTGAGGGCATTTAAACTTGTTAACTTTGTCGCCATGGGGCCATAAAGCAATCTGTGGTTCGTTGCGGTCGCGTGGATGCGTGCCACCTGTTAAAGGGATTGTGTGTGCATCTTTCACAGATACACAGGCTCGCGGCCTTCTCTCATATTAATACCGAAATTAACGAAGTTAAATAGGGGAAATACAAGTTTTCTTAAATGAAACATAAAGACACCTACACACACATAGACATATAGCAATCAAAACCATTCGGGGGACGTATTAAGAAGTGAACCCCAAACACTTCGCCTCAGGCTTAACTTAGAATGGTAAGGATTGTATATGTGAAAGAATGTGCAATGTCAGGTATAACGCAATCAGAACTGGAAAGAGAACATATATTCAGTAATATGCAAAATATATACAGTTAATACATCAATAAGAAAAAAAGTTACTGAACAGATTTTGAGAAAACGACCGTCAAAGTCCAAAATTGGCCATTTTTCGACGAAAACGGCCGCTCTGACCTTGAAACCGAGGTCAGAGGTCAAATTCAAGGTCACGAGAATATTCAGCATAAATCATTTCCTATATGTTCACAATTGATTCCTAAGCTGTAAAGTCGATAATAAGCGAGATATTAGCCATTTTTGTCATGTGACCTTGAACATAAGGTCAAAGGTCAAATTCAAGGTCACGAGAATATTCAGCATATATCATTTCCTATATGTTCACAATTGATTCCTAAGCTGTAAAGTCGATAATAAGCGAGATATTAGCCATTTTGTGCTCTGACCTTGAACCCGAGGTCAAAGGTCAAATTCAAGGTCACGATAATGTTCGGCATATATCATTTCCTATATGTCCACAATTGAATACTAGTCTCTAATCTCAATATTAAGTGAGATATTATGGCTTAATGTGTCCCATTATAAAGCATAGGAGAATTTAACATGGGAAAGTCCCATTTGGGCTGAGTTTGGGCCCAAAATGGCCCACTTCGAGCGATTCAAGGGCAACGAAATTTATACATGTCACAGGGGTACATATGAGGAGTGTTATGCATCAATACAAAAAAAAGTTACTGAACAGATTTTGAGAAAACGACCGTCAAAGTCCAAAATTGGCCATTTTTCGACGAAAACGGCCGCTCTGACCTTGAAACCGAGGTCAGAGGTCAAATTCAAGGTCACGACAAAATTCAGCATATATCATTTCCTATATGTCCACAATTGATTCCTAGTCTCTAATCTCAATATTAAGTGAGATATAAGACATAATGTGTCCCATTATAAAGCATAGGAGAATTTAACATGGGAAAGTCCCATTTGGGCCGAGTTTGGCCCAAAATGGCCCACTTCGAGCGATTCAAGCGCAACGAAACTTATACACATCACAGGAGTATATATGAGGAGTGTTATGTATCAAAAAGAAAAAAAGTTACTGAACAGTTTTTGAGAAAATGGCCGCCAAAGTCCAAAATCAGGCATTTTTCGACGAAAACAGCCGCCATTTTGAAAAAAATGCGAAAATCAAAAAACTAAAAAATACCTCCCTCTCGAAATATTTTTAGGCATTTTTGTGCAAAATTTCAGAAAAATTCGTCCGTAAACAAAA
Organism: Terebella lapidaria; assembly: GCA_949152475.1. Lineage (NCBI taxonomy): Eukaryota > Metazoa > Annelida > Polychaeta > Terebellida > Terebellidae > Terebella > Terebella lapidaria. Next base: position 31,106,316 of record OX424564.1, on the reverse strand, counting down.
AAGATAAAAATGTTAACAGACGGACGACGGACGGACGCAACGCCATGGCAATAGGTTATCGGACCATAGGTCCGGTAACCTAAAAATAAAAATCAATATAACAACAGCAATCAAAGCTTGCCTTAATGTACCGTATGCAAAATCAAATGTGTGAACGTGTTTTAGATATGTGTCATTAGATGACGGTTAATATGAAAGTGTTCAACTTCAAGCAGAGTTTAGTTAGCATCATCAAAATCATTGTAAGATTCAATGCGAAGTAAACTTGCGTCAAGTATGGGTGAAATACAATAAACAGACCACACTGGAATAATGCATTTGAAAAATTAGCCCAAGGGCAAGGTTACCGGACAATACATAATCACTGGTCAAAATCAAAGTCACGTGAGTATTTAGCATATAGAATAGAATAGAATTTAGAATATTTGGCATATATCGTTTCCTGTTCGCAGTTGATTCCTAAGCTGTAACGTCGATAAAAAGCGAGATATTGGCCGATCTATGCCCTGACATTGAAAATAAGGTCAAAGGTCAAATTCAAGGTCTTGACAATTTCAGCATTTATCATTTTCCTATGTGTTCACAATTGATTTTCAAGTCGATTAATAAGCGATATATTAGTGCTTTTGTGCCATGAACTTGAAAATGAGGTTAAAGGTCAAATTCAAAGTCAAGAATATTTGGCATATCATTTCCTATATGTCCACAATTGATTCCTAAGCTGCAAAGTCGATAAAAAACGAGATGTTAGCCATTTTGTGCTCGACTTTGAAAATGAGGTCAAAGGTCAAATTCAAGGTCATCAAAATATTCGGCATACACCATTTCCTATACGTCCACAATTCAGTCCCATACTGTAAAGGGGATAATGAGCGAGATATTAGCCATTTTGTGCTCTGACCTTGAAAATGAGGTCACAGGTCAAATTCAAGGTCATGACAATATTCAGCATGTATCATTTCCTATAGGTCCACAATTGATTCCTAAGCTGTAATGTCGATAATAAACGAGATATTAGCCTTTTTGTTTTGTGACCTTGAAGATGAGTCAAAGGTCAAATTCAAGGTCACCAGAATATTCAGCATCTATCATTTCTTATTTGTCCACAATTAATTTCTAGTCCCTAATCTCAATATTCAGTGAGATATTAGGCATGATGTGTCCCATTGTAAAGCATAGGAAAATTTAACATGGGAAAGTCCCATTTGGGCAGAATTTGGGCCAAAATGGCCCACTTCGAGCGATTCAAGGGCAACGAAGCTTATACAAATCACAGGGGCATATATGAGGAGTGTTATGTATCAATAAGAAAAAAAGTTACTGAACAGATTTTGAGAAAACGGCCATCAAAGTCCAAAATTGACCATTTTTGACGCCATTTTGAAATAATAGCGAAAATGAAAAATAACAGAAAATAGCTCCTTGAAATATTTGTAGGTATTTTTGTGCAAAATTTCATAAAAATTCGCCAGTAAACAAAAAAGATAAAAATGTGGATGACGACGACGGACGACGACAATGACGACGGACGCAACGCCATGCCAAAACATACTGTTATGGAGTGATGATTACTAATTACTGCATTCAAGATTCTCCTGGAGAACTGAGATTCTGCCATAATCTCTGCCATAATTTCTGCCATAATATGTTTCTGTTACGTCTATTATATGGTGTATATCTGTTTTGATATCACTATGAGGTCATGAATACCATTCTGTCAACTCCATGACTTGTAAGATGTCACTCCATAACATTGTCAACTCCGTAACGCGAAAATGATGTTGTGAATCAACTTCATAACATTATGCAAAGTAACATTCTCGTATACCTCTATTTATATACCAAGAAAATGAAAAAAATCAGCTCTGCTGAATGTTTTTATTCACTAATTGATCTGTTCTCAGAACATTGGCATAATTAATTGTATCCTCCGAACAAAGTTCGACGGATACTATGGATTTACGATCGTCGCTATATATCGTGTTTACGAATATATCGTGCTTATTTATTTTCATTTTGCAGATAGAGTTAGGCAATATGATGGTTTATGCATAATATTCTAATGATATAAAATATCTGCTGTTGACCAGCAGTATGGGCGATATGCATTCACCAGGAGTGCAGCGTGGTGTTGCAGCCCAGAGTATCGTGAGTTGAATTGGACTATACATGACGACAGGCGAGTTTTATATCGACCGGCGGCACTGTGTGAGCGGGGCTCTTTGGAGCAAACGCCGAAAGCAGCCGAATCTAGTCGATGGTACTTCAGAAATATTCGGTAATGTCACGAGTGCAGTACCGTCTGGACACACGCGGTACATGTGCCGACATATATTTTTTTCAAATCTCTCTTGTCTCTTTAAATACCATTAGTCCAGCTTTAATGTAGAATATTTATGACTGTGACGGCCCTTAACCATCCCTTACACATGCTTTTGGTCTACATGGAGAGCCGAGCGAGTGTTCGAGGACGTTACGCCAGAGTCACGGCGACGAACTGTATATCGCATTTCATCAATGGCCAACCGGACTACATAAACTGTGGTAAACTGTGCGTTCTCACTTTCAATACCTACAGTAACGCACTGATCGCCGTAATGAAGGCTGAGTCATCAGCAACGAACCCAACGGGACCGACGTCGTGCCACCCGCCGAGTTTATACCACGCCAATCGGATAATTATGTGGGTGACGAGCAAACGCGGATAACGAACTGTCCGACTCCACTGATATTGCCATATACGACTTCCCTTTTAAATGTTCAAATATTTTACAAATATTATGTTGAGTGCATGTTGAGTGCAATAACACTTCCAATAGCACTTCGAAAAATTAAATATCAGAAAGGGACTTTCCCAAAAACATATCCCCATATATACTCTGATTTTTCTAACTCATTTACACCGTTTTTTGCCTTTGTTTCAGTGAAATTACTTCGAGTGAAGTATTGAACTGAATATTTCACGTCTATGATGCCAACGGCAATAGATTTTCACAAACCTGGCTTCCGAAACGCTATTTGTTTCTTTCAAAACACAATATTTCGATTTAAGCGAGGATTTTCACTGCTGTAGGGCGCTACCATATTGCCTTGTTCATTACGTAATTCAAGTGGACAAGTTCAAGTTAGGTACTATGGGGGCGTGTACTGCAGTATATGTACCAATTACATGCTGGGACGGTCCCATTCCTAGCCCGTGCTCCCTGTGTGAATGATCCGAATAGACTCTTCCGTCACGTGCTCAAAATAAACAACGTCTGTTGACATGCAGACGAAAAGTTATCAGGAGGAATTTATCATTGCCGTAGATTACTAACTTTATCAGTTCCATGGGTAGAAGTCTGAAAGTTTGCAGAAAATTGCCGTTTGATGCCAAGGTGAGCTATGCCAAGTTATAACACGAACCGATTTAGCATCGCAAAAATATCAGCAAAAAACGGTGTAAACGAGTTAGAAAAATCAGAGTTTATATGATTATATATATATGATCATATATATCCGCCACATATATGATTATGTATATTCAAACGTATATTTATAGCACATGTACGAATATTTACAATACTTCAATTTTTCATCTTTTGGTAGTATTTGGCCAGAAAATCCTGGATTAACATCGGGGTAGATTGTCTCCATAAAAAAAAAATTGATCGAAAATAGCCGTTCGACTCCCATGTGTAATATACCAAATTATAACATGCACAACACCGCAACAGTAAGAGCCACAATACGGTGTAACTTAGACAAAAATCAGAGCATACATGTATAAGTATATACACTACCCATCTGTTGAGAAAACAATAACTAAGAAAAATGTGTTATTTAATTCCACACATTTCACAAAAATAAACCCCTATTTATTCAAGTAAAATACATTTATAATACATCAGCAACAAGTTGAATTCTCGAACCTGCATTTTGGTCCAGTTTTCACATCCCAATCATATCCGAATAGATCAAAGTCCAAGTCATAGAGAGTGCGGAGCATCTCCAGCTTCGGTTCAGGTAGATTATTTATGGTACTTATCCATGTGTTGTCTGCATGCTTCTTTTTGACACCCGGAATATCATTGGTATTGGCCTGCACGTTTTTTGCAGGGAGTTTACTAGCATTGAACTTCCTCAGTAAAACAAGAGAATCTTCGTCCATTGCTTCCAATTTAGCAACGTAGTCATACCTTATGGAACACGGATGACAGAGTCCAAATTGTTGTGCAATATGGCGATTTCCAAGGAGCTTTTGAGCGCCTGCATCGCCCATCATCCGATTCTCAATACCCGTAATCATCAGGTCAATGAATGCCTCAAAAGTCGAGTTTTTAATTCCGACCTTACCATCCATAAACGCTGAGTACAGTCTTGTGAATGGGTGCCGTACAATCATGAACTTGTAATATTTTTCCATGCGCCAGTGAATCTCCTTCATCGGTAGAGTGTGTAGCCAGCGGAGACCGAACTTTGCAATCCATGTGTGATTGTGTACTTGCCCTGGACCATACACTGGGCGAGGGTTTTGTTCACGGTACGCTCGGGACTGCTGTACGAGCACATTCTTCCATGACGTACAGCCAGCCTTGGGAATGACGCAGTACAAAACTTGATGCTCATCATCGACAAGAAAGCGCCTGTTAGGGAAGATTTTAAATATATGGTGATGAAACGTGTGATAAATCCGATACCGTATACCTTGTACAAAACCATGTACATTTGAACACATTTTAATACGCACATCGTTCAAAATATGAATTGGGAACATGAATAATCAATATATCGTATATATTTACAACTCATAATGTGGGTCACCATTTTTACCAACCAGTAACTTTTTCTTTCGTTTGGATTGAACAACAGATTCCCTTTGATAGGTCTTTCGCTGCACGCATGCGCCATCAACTCAACACGTTGGTCACCTGTGCATGCGCGAACTTTGAGCACGTCATATCCGTTTAATGCTGTAACACCAATAACATGGTACAGGTCACCGCATTCTAAAAATCGGTTTATTTATATCAAAGATATGTTAACAACAAATATCTTAACTACTGATATTCAACATTGTGTCATGTATGTTTAGCATTGCAAACTTGTTTACCTTGTCTAGTGTTGACACTTGCTACTTGAAATATCAAAACTGAACCATGCTGTTGCCCCAAGACTGTGAAGAGGATCACAAGAATACCCAACGTGACCAGAGCCAGCAGGTAACACGTCACACGTGAACTTGGCAGTCGAGGATGCTCCATCTCCTGCCAGAGACATTCAAACGAGAAGCATGTCTTTGGAATCGTTTGAACTGTGAACTTGTTGCAAATGAACGCATGATAGAATTGCCAATGATTCACAGTACTCTCCACGTATTGTATTCACACTTCACGCCTCGTACTCGCGGTTTGAGGGTATTGAAAACAAGTATGGAGCAAGATCAAACATAGTAGTTGTCATAAACATAAAACCCGTCCACCCTCGCCTATATCCAAACGCATATTCACAATGACTTTGTATAACAGCCCTTCCCTAACCATTAATTATGCATGAACATAGGCATTGCGGGGGCGATTTGACTGTGTGAATTGTTTGCCGAGGTCAAACCGATACAGTGCATTTAGGATTCAATGCGATAGATTAACTGATTCTGCCAGATCCCTTTGCGTGTAGATATTCGATTGCTCCCAACTCATACCATGCATTTCTGTCGTTGGTTCGCATTAAAAGCAAGGGAAATTCAAAGCACCTAATACCGGTATTTTTCTATTGATGTAAATCCTATGCTCATTTTCTACATGTCCCTGCAAGTGTTCAGAAAGGAACCGTGCAAACACCAGAACATTTTCCTTATTTGTTACCGTACAGTATGTGTTCGAAGACAGGTTGACAAGTTCCCAATAAACTTTGGGAATATTCCATATTTCAATATTTTCAAATTCCAATATTCTCATCATATTGTCACGACATTTGATAATAGAGCTGATAAAAAGCTGATAAAAGATGGGGTTTGAGAATAAAATTTTGGAACACCCTGTACATCTGTTCCACTATTTCTTCCGATAAAGTTTCGACGTTTGGGGTCGAGAATTCAGGTCAAGGTCGAGATCAAAAAGATAATAGTCTAGAAATCACAGTGATCTCGGATACATTCATGACTATTTTATCCTGCTATTTTATGAGCCAAGGCCTATCATTTGGTGTACGTTTGATGATCGGATGAACGGCATTCTTTATCATCACCAAAGGTCGAAAATGTAAGGGCCATCAGCTGAAACTATAGTTACTGAATCACTTTTGTGTATAAACCATAACGAATATTCTCATCATTGACATTTTCGTATCTGGAAAATCACATAAAAGAGCTCAATTGATTGGTACACGGACATTTTGGCCCAGACGTTTTGGCCCGGACATGTTGGCCAGCAGTTTTCTGCAAGGTAAAACGTTTTGGTCGAGATTATTTGGCTTTTAACAATATGTTTATGTTGACTTTACTATAACATGTAAAAATATACTCCTTTCAGATACAATTGGAATGTCTTTTCAAACAGAATTAGATTGTACACTTTACCAAAATGAGAAGAAACTTTTTAATATAACATCAGGCATATCACAAATCCAAACAAACATCATTGGGGTAGTTAACACCCGGATTCAGGTTGGTTTTTCTGGGTTTTGGGGGTTTTCTCATGGTTATACGACGTCATTTCCGGTTTCGGTTTTGGTGGTTATATGACGTCACTTTCGGTTTCGGGGGTTTTCGCGTGGTTATATGACGTCACTTTCGGTTTCGGTGGTTATATGACGTCACTCTTGGTTATGGGTCACGTGGTTTCGGTGGTTATGCGTCACGTGGTTTTATGTCACGTGGTTCTGGTGGTTATATGACGTCACATGGTTTTGGTAATAACGTTTAGGCCTATTCTTGCTAGGGGCGTTATGTGGAACCCAATAAATGCTAGACGCGTCATAATGTCGTATATGGGTCATCATAACGCTTAGTCCTTTGTTCGTTAGGGTCACTCGGTACATTTTAAATCAATCATACACATACTATTGTTTTAATCAATCGTGGTTCATAGGGTCAATAATATTGGTTTAATCCATCATAGGTCATAGGGTCACATATCATCGTTTAATCAATCACATGGATAGGTCATTTTCTAACGAATCAGAGCCTGGGAAACCAAAAATGTTCAGACTCATCATCCTAAAAATTATGTAGAGTCTGCAGAAAATTCTGTGTGGTCACGTGGTACACGTCAGCATTTTCTATCCAATCAGAGCCCGTTAATACCAACGTGTTTTGACTCATCTCCCCAAATCCGCAGAGTCGGCGAAAAGTTTTAGGTATAAAATAGACCGTCTCAGAGCCTTTAGCATCATTCTTCCGACTCTACAACCACGATGTCTCACAATGCGAAACACTCCGACAAGTCAACTGCTGTATATTACATCACCTGACGTACGGGAATGGGACCGTCTTTTTACAACCACCGCGGGTCCCGACGTCTACCAAGAAAAGCATCCCGACATATAAGACCAGGGAGAAGGCAGACTTCTCACCTTCAAGACTTCGCAAGGGCAAGAGAGTTTGGATCTGCGAATTTGGAACGGCTCTACCCCTACCAAGGACGGCGTCGTCTTCCTTCTCAATGGGTCCCTGGTCCTCACAGGTTGTATGCCCGATATCGAGGAAGCGCTGGAGAGTGTCCTGAAGGGAGACCACGGCGATATACGCGTGCACCTAGGCGGCAACGTTTTCGCCAGCGTTACCCCCCCCCCCCCCCTATACCTGCGTGAACCTGCGGAAATGGTTCCTCAAGGACGATCAACTCAGACCTGGAAAAGGACTGACTCTTTACCCGTCCTAATGGAAGGATTCTCGATGAAGCCCACCCTATTCTTTGCAACACGATCGAACAAAAAGACCACCATAACTTCCTTGGAGCTTTGGAATGCCCGGAATGTTGCCCCATAGTATATGCGGTTATGTTGCAAACACTGATCCTGATCCATTTTCATATTGATTTTGATTTGGGGTGATTTTCCATCAAAGTGGACCCCAGTGAGGCGAAAAAAAAACTGTTTCCATTTTTTTCAACCATTTTTGGACTGAAAATCCAAGATGGCTGCCAACGGTCTCCGAAAATCAGCATATCTATTACCATATTTATTAGAAAAATAAATCTGGTGTCGTTTTATTTGTTTTCTGGGACAAGGAATCCAATAAAACCAGTGTTTATTTGATAAATGCAAGTACTGGGTCGTCAGAGGAATATTACACAAAATAGTATCATTATAGCGACTGAATCCGTTCGCTTTCCTGTTTATGACCCATGTTTCTTCTTTTTTGCTGATCATGAGTTACAGCAATATAAGCCATACAACAACTCATCTGGTGTTCCAATCGTAATACTGCTGGTGACAATCAGGCGCCTTGCAATGGCAACCTTATACACCTTGGGCATCATCTTCAGATCGTATGTGTAGTGTCTTAAGCCACTCTTTCTAAGATTCAACTTGAGCTCAAACATCACATCAACTGGCAACTGGGATGACTCGACACTCATGTTTGGTGCAGTTATAAGCATGGCCATTGCTTGTACATCCTGTAAGACTAGACTGCATTTCTAGCCAGGATGCATGGTGTAGTCTTTTCTTTCATACCAAAGAGAGAACAGATAAAAAACAGATTTAAAAAAAAAATTCTCCGGAAAGGTGTGTCCCTTTTTACCCTCTCCTCTACAGCCCATAGAGATGGCAACTGTTTGTTGATCCTTTCTGACCCCCAATCAAGTTCATCCAAACCAAAATATACTGTTCTAATCCCCCTTATTTTCTCACCACAAATAATTCAGGTGCCTCCCAGCCCCCTTCTGAATGCTAACATCTAGTCACCCACTTAATAATAAATGGGTTTCCTTCAATGTCCAATTGTGCCTGTGCCACTGCCTGATGAGTTCCAAGATGACGAAACCGTGGATTCCAATGAAAAAATCCCAAAAGTTCTCTCGGGGACTACTCAGAATACTTTCTCTTTCTACGTCACAAACATTACCACCATATTGGCGTGTGAATCTAATGATGTAAACAACACCTCATTAGAGTTCGTCCTATCACAAGAAAGTATTGTCTCTGTGTTCCTTTTGGAACAATCAATCCATACTTTTATTCGTCAACAAAACAATTATGCTCAACTGAATCAAAAGCTGCACTGAATTCAAAAATGATCAGTTCACGGTTGCACCCTCACTGTAACTAGCTTGCTTGCATGCCCACTGGTCTCGTACATACCCAAAAGAGAACATAACTTAATCATCACCCTCGAGACGTGTTCACTGTGTAAACGAGGTGGGGTTCCAAAGTGGACTCTTTAAGTCCACTGTATACTGTCTTGGCGAAAGTAGAAGAAAGCTCATTTCTGGTTAGTATGGCCTGTACATATTTGGTGTAGTGATTGGTCAGGACGATGTTATACTCATAACCTCCTTTGGATGACCCGAAACTAAGAAAATCTATGCATACCATCTCCATAGATTGTGATGTCTGGATTGGAACCAGTCAGAATCGGGTGCGAAACCTCATTTCCTTGAACAGTATAGCGACTCTACTCAAATACTGAGACAGGCGTTTTGGCATTGCTATTTGTAAGGTTTACATATTGCCAATTATCAATTCTTTTTTGAGTAGTTCTCTTTTTTGAGTAGTTCGACTACCATGTGCATGCGGCCACTCTGTTTTGGTTTGCAAGCCACTCGCTTGATTCAGTCTGGCTCAGACTGCCAAAGTGAGTGGATATTAGCATGAGTGCTCCATCCGACTTGGGTAGGGGTGGTACCAGCCATGGGAAAAAAACTCCATCTTTTATGAACCACCCCTATTCTCTGTAGCATATGACCAGATTCTTGCTCCTCTCGAGCTTCAACCTCCTTGCAACCGAGAGAGCAACCCACGTGGCCCTTTCTGTAGTGGAGTCTGTCCACAAGGAAAAGTGTGTTCCCGAATCTAGCTGGCTCTCATTTCAAGCACTACAGATTCAGTTTTTACAAGCGTTGTCGTATATTAACTATGAAACCTGGTGGTTTCTGTTAGGTTTTAGGCTTCGCTTTGCAGAGAATCTCATCAACTATGATTGGCGATGAGACAATTATGTATACATTTCATTGCCAATCAGTGTTTAGTGTACAAGATGTATTGTATCCGAAATTGGTTATAGTCATAGTCTACTTTCTAACAAACATCATTGACAGTGAGTATTATTTGTAATATGTTATCGTACTGTATAAAAGATACACAGCCTAGACATAGTTCGCGCGGGGTGCTGCTACTGTCAGCATCCCGAAATACAGAACCCTCGATCCAACCCAGATCAGGCATCCATAAACTCTCCGAGGCCATGAAATTGGTTCAAGGAGAACCCTAGAACACACCATTGGGGATGCATATACCTTCAGCGTCGGGGGCCCTTAAGCGGGCCCCAGACCCCCGGCCGACATAGACTCGCTTCGCTCACGTGCCTCAGACCCTCGGTCTACGCCAACTTGCTTTGCAACATTTCATATCTTGGCCCTCCTTCAGAACACTCGATCCACCCCCAAATCAGGCACTCTGCAGGGCCATGAAATTGGTCCAAGGAGAACCCTAGAACACACCATTGGGGGTGCATAAACCTTCAGCGTCTGGGGCCCTTAAGCGCGCCCCAGACCTCCGGCCGACATGAGCTCGCTTCGCTCGCCACTCTGTCGATCAAATGTTTTGCCCCCCCCCCTCCCAAAATCCTATACCCGCCCCTGCCAGGGAAATATGAACTCGCATTACTATCGTGATCATGTTCTCCAGACCACCGTGTTGCCAATGACAAGTCGCCTGGGTGATGATAGGTTCCTTTTCAAAGACGATAATGATGCACGCCCACATCGAGCCTGGATCATCACGACCTTTCTGAAAAACAATGAAATTCAGCATGTCGAGTGGCCAGCGATTTTTCCCATTACCTCAATCCGATTGAACACATTTTGGGGAATATTATGAAGGGTCAGGAATCATAATCCACCCGTATCAAGTGTTCAAACTCTAGCATCAGCCCTCCTTTTCAATTGTAATTAGTGAAGTGCGATGAACAAAATATAGCCTACAATAATGACGAATGAGCCACACAAACACAGAAATAACTCAGAATAATATGTTTTCGCATTTTCATTGAAATTTTTGAAACAAAATTCTTGAGTCTTGAATTTTTGTGACCAGTGTCCAGGGGCGGGTATAGGATTTTGGAAGGGGGGGGGGCAAAACCTTTGTTTGACAGAGCGGCGAGCGAAGCGAGCCCATGTCGGGCGGGGGTCTGGGGCCCGCTCAAGGGCCCCGGACGCTGAAGGTTTATGCATCCCCAATGGTGTGTTCTAGGGCTCTCCTTAGACCAATTTCATGGGCTTGAAGAGTTTATGAATGCCTGATCTTGGGTGGATCGGGGGTACTGAAGGAGGGCGAAGATATGGAATATTGCGAAGCTAGTTGCCGAAGACCGAGGGTCTGAGGCCCGCTTAAGGGCCCAAGAAGCCAAAAGGATATGCATGCCCAGTGGTGTTTTTTTTTATAGGTTTCCTTTGGTTCATTCCCCATCCCCCTAAGAGTTTTTGCATGGCTAATTCTGCGCAGATCTGACATTTGAGGGAAGGCCCATTTGTGAAATGTAAGTAAGCCAGGAGAAACAAGCCCCTGTCGGCCGGGGGTCTGGGGCCCGCTCAAGGGCCCCAGACGCTGAAGGTTTATGCATCCCCAATGATGTGTTCTAGGGCTCTCCTTGGTCTAATATCCATGGCCTTGGAGAGTTTATGAATACCTGATCTTGGGTGAATCCAGGGTTCTGATTGGAAGGCCAAGATATGAAATGTCGTGAAGCGAGGTGGTGAAGACCAAGGATCTGGTACCCGCTTGAGGGCCCCAGAAGCTGAAGGGATATGCAGCGGTGTGTTTTATAGGTTTCCTTTGGTCCATTTCCCATTCCCCTAAAATGGGAATTTCCCATTCCCCTAAAATGAATTGGAATAAATTTCCCATTCCCCTAAAATGGGAATTTCCCATTCCCCTAAATGTGTTGCATGGCTGATTCAGGCAAATCTAGGATTTTGAGGGAAAGCCTAGTTCTGAAATGTTGTTAAGGAAGTTGAAGCAAGCCCCTGTCGGCCGGGGGTCTGGGGCCCGCTCAAGGGCCCCAGAAGCTGGCGGTATTCGCGTGCCTAATACAGCATCCCAGAGCTCTCCTGGGTCTAACTATCAAGCATTACTTAACACCCATAAATGCATGATCACTGTAGTTGAAACAAAATATGACCTAAAATATTACCTGGTTTTGGACCCCATCAAAGGATTAAGTGCATCTGGCCATTCAATGCTATCAAATCATTTAAAAAAGGTGAAGGGCATAAAGTGCTTCCACTGAGAATAGGTGGGTTGGTTATAGAATGAACACACTGCTCGCGACATGGGGCCCCAGAAGTTAAAGCTACTTCCCGGTGTAATGTATCTTGAAAACACTTCCTCCCCTCTCTTTTTCCCCTTTTCCTCCTTTTTTCTTCTTCTCTTTTTTCTTCTTTTTTTTTTTTTTTTTTTTTTTGGAGGGGGGGGGGGGCAATGCCCCCCCCCCTAAACCCGCCCCTGAGTGTATATGGCAATATCAGTGGTGTCAGACTGTGAAACTGACCCTGTATAACCTCAAAAGATCAAAACGATAGTTTAAGTGAACAAAGAATACCACTTGTGTGATTCGTAATTGTACATTATAGGTAGATAATACAAGAATCATTTTACATACATGAATCGGATTTGTATGTGCCCTGTAACAATGACGTGCATGGACCCTCCAACAAAACTCATAATGCAAACGAATATGCTTACAATGGTTTCTTACAAATTATGAACTGCACTTAATCGATAAAGCGTTATGATTCAGAAATCTGATGCCATGGCAAAGTTTGTGACAATATTAATTCCCAAACATTTCTGTACGCACATAATCCAACAGATGTAACCGTACATCCAGGTTCGGAATTAAAGATTATATTGTAATAGAATAACGAACCAACTATCTGAATAATGAATAATTGCCATTGACACATAAAACGAGCTGCAGTTACGAGGCAAAGGTTGGAAATTAACCATTAAACTGACTTTATATGCACGTTGATAACAAATTGTGTTTATTTATAAATCATTATCCTTTGCATACATGTAAACAATAATAATATAATAACTTTACTGTATTTTCATCTCTCATAATTTCATGTATTAAGCAGTGTAGATATTTATTGTTCCAAAAACATATTGCAACACATATTCGCAATTCTTCAAACGATCCATGGATGAAATGCCTCAAGAAATATCTCAAAATACCACATATTTTCAGGTGATATTTGTCTCAGGATTTCATGAAAAAATACATGTTTTACTTGTTCACTTTACATGTGTAGCGAGTTAGGTGATCGTTGAAATATGCAGGTAGTCCCGTATGCAATGATTTATAAATAATTGTTGCGGTTTTAAACTCTATTCTGTGCCTAATGGGCAACCAATGTAGTGACCTGAGAACAGGGGTAATATGAGAGAACTTAGATGTCCGAGTGACAATGCGGGCCAAAGTATTCTGAACACATTGTAACTTATTCAAATCCCGACTGGATAAAGACCTATACAATGAATTACAATAATCAAGTCTACTACTAACTAGTGCATTAGCCAATGTAATTGTATTGCTTTTCGAGAGATTACGCCTGATCCTTCTTAGGTCGCGAAGACCCACAAAACATGATTTACAAACAGAAACAACCTGATTGGAGAATGAAAAATCAGAATCAAAAACAACACCTAAATTGCGTGCTCTTTCCGTAGGACTGATTTCATAGACATAGACCCGATACTGGGCGGTAGTTTTTCATCTCTTCCTTGGATAACGAGGGATTTATAAGCAATGGAGTAATTACAGCCTGTTTCAATCTACTAGGCACTAAACCTTCCATCATGGAGCAGTTAACCAATTTAGTGATAGATGGTACCAAAATGTCAACAAAATCTTTAACCAGGAAAGTGGGCCAAGGGTCGAGAATACATGATTTAGTAGGAGAATCGAGAATGACTTTCCGAATAAGCTGTTCAGATGCAGGCTCGAAGTGATTGAACTCAACAGGTGATATCGCTGGTGAAGTGGTCTGTTTAGGCTGCTTTGTGAAATTGTTTCGTATACGTGTGATTTTGCCTGTGAAGAAAGAACCAAACATATTGGCAAGGAGCGTGTCATCTTTGCCTCCGGGCAAAGCAGCCTGATGTTTCCTGTGCAAAATATTGTTCATTTCTTTCCATAGTTTTTTTGGATCATCAGAATTGTTCTTAATAATATTAGTGTAATGATCTCGTTTTGAATTGTTTATGATTGAGTTGCATTTACTGATCTGTCGTCGTAGTTTCGATCTATTCAGCACAGATGGGACTTTACTCCAAGTTCTTTCAAGCTGTCTACGTAACCGTTTGGCCTCACGATATTCCGGAGTTATCCAAACTGGAGTGGGTTTGTCCACACATTTCGTTTTTAGTGGTGCATGAGCATCAATTACAGAGGAAAGGCTGTTTATATATTGGTCGTAAAGTTCGGTAACGTTGTCAGAAGGCGATACAATGAAGGCAGTATTTTGCAGATCTTGTTTTAGTTTTTCGTGATTTATCTTATGATACTGACGAAATGTTATGTATTTACTAGGTGGTTTATGGGCTGAATCGATATCCAGTGTGCAACTGATGCAGAAATGGTCGCTTAAACAACCCAGCCTACACAAATTTTCCACTGTGAAATCCGATGGGGTGATAAGTAAATCGAGAGTGTGGCCATGGATATGAGTAGGGAAGTTTATATGTTGAACAAAATTACAGGAATCAAGCATCGATTTGAAATCACAACTGGTGTTTGAAACGGTATCAATGTGGATGTTGAAATCACCGCTGATTATAGTTGAGGCAGACAGAGACGATATGAAACCAGAAAATGACATAAATTCTTCCAGGAAAACTGCAATACCAGAACCAGGGGGTCTATAGATTGAAGCAAAATTCAATGTGTTATCACGCCATCGTACAGAAACGACAATGTTCTCAAAAGAACCAAAACTAGGTGCTGCAACCAGGGAGACATCCAGAGTTTGTTTTACCAGGAAACCAACACCACCGCCCGTCTTTCCAACGCGAGGGGAATGGAAGAGTTTATATCCACTAGGGGTTAGTTCACTGAGAAATGATGCAGTGTCATTAGTCCTGATGTGCGTCTCGGTTATTCCAAAAATGTCACATTTGGCAGAGGTGACCAAGTCCGCGATGGCCGGACCTTTGTTCCTGATGGACCGACAATTTCCACATGCAAAGTTAACAGGGCCGGGATTTGAGGCGATGTCACCTGCCAAAATCAACAATGCGGACAATCCAAACGCACGTACACTACTAGGGAACTGTATGCAGCTTGTCCTAGAATAGCGGGCAAGCACAAACCAGTTAATGGGCATTGGTTCACCAGTTACCTCAGATTTGGCATTATCCAGGTGTTCATTTTGCAGGTGATTGTTCCTGGCAATGAAGAAAACTAATAACAGGATAATAATTTTTGTAAAGCGAAAATCCATTTTAAAGCAAACAACCAGAGTATGAAGTAAAATATAGAAAGACGCAACGCAGGTGTATTGTACAATTGTACAATAACACTCTACATTGCGAATGCGACCACACACGACTATGAAGAATGTTGTATTGCTAGATCGACAACCATAATGAACTCAGACAGAAGAAGCATAAAACAGGTATTGTGCTAAGGCACGCTCACACAAACTGTATAACATGCGTACAACCACGTTTAAGGTGCGGTATTTGACTTTCACCATGGTGATCTAACCCCCCTCATTAGCTAGAGAGGCCCCTAGCTCAACTCAAATATACTATAGCTCACTAATGTCCTTACTCACAACCACCAGGTTGCTGGCCGTGGAGGCCCAACGGAGAAAAATCGATAAACCAGGTACGCCGTTAACACTGTAGGAACCCTACTACCGTAACGCGGCGTTACGGTAGTATGGGACGATGGCGGTAGGCGAGTGGTTCGATTGTTTTTTTTTAGATTATCGTTTATAGAACACATGTCACTCTTCTCCGATGGTGTGCTTTGATGCCTCTTGAAGTTTGGCATCTATTGTCGTATTGTTTTGTGGGAATATTGCTCTTAATTAGTCAGAAAATGGAAAATGAAAATCAAGAGAATACTACGGTAACGTCAGATCAGTAACTGCGGGGTACTACCGTAACGCCAAGCATGTACTACCGTAACGTTAACCTTGGTCTCACATTAGGTCTTTCGTAATATGTCTTTTGCATCGTTTCAGATAAAAATTTCGTATATAAGGAGCTTGCATATACGAAATTGATTTCGAGGTACAATTGTTTTTATATTATACAACTGATACTGTATGGTGTCATGTAAAATGACGAAATGTGGTGTTTTGGGACGTC
Source organism: Terebella lapidaria (assembly GCA_949152475.1). NCBI lineage: Eukaryota > Metazoa > Annelida > Polychaeta > Terebellida > Terebellidae > Terebella > Terebella lapidaria. Next base: position 31,089,795 of record OX424564.1, on the reverse strand, counting down.
TATAACTGAACATATTACACGGGTTGTCGAAGAAGCAGAAAATGAGCAAGCAAATAAGCAATTTTTTAACATTGAATAATGACATTTTCGAATGTTACCCCAGCGTAGGAAATTTAGTTGTACTAATTGTATGATAAGGTATGAGTGAGAAAATAATATTGACAAGATACTCTTATTTAAAGAAGATAATGATGTTCTGATTTATTTCAATTCTATACATTGTTGTCGTATTAATATATAAAATGTTAAGATACATCTGTGTATTCCGAGCCGTATAATGTATGCAGACGTTGACCATTGCACAGTATTTACACACTCGTCTGAGGAAAAAGCAATGACGTTCACAACAAGATTTAATTGGCATCAATTATTAGTATAGATTCGCACAGTGATATGCATCAGATGGTCTCTTTTTGACATTTGATTTTTCATCGACGTCTGTGAAATCATATCAAAAGATAATGCATACTATGAGGGAGTGAATCCTTTTTTATGCACAATGTTTCGTTTGGTGTCAGTCAAACTTTGAAACGTACGGTATACATGTAAGATAAACTTAAACTTTGAGGTGAACTTGAAAATAAGGTCGCCACTGGTCCAACCGCAATGTATCCACGGAAGAACCGCAAAGGTTTCCTCTTTACGTTTATACACTGTCCCCAAAAAAATCGTCAGAAGGCTGTAACGATTATTGAATTTCTGTCAGGATATCAGGTATTCTTTAATTACAGTTTTATGAGTGTCTGGGGTCAAAATCGTACCAGGACCTAAAACCTTAAATTCCATTCCAAAGTGAACGGAACACCCTGAATCATTACCAGATTCATCGTCTAGACATCTTAGACTGATGCTAAAATGAGACTCTGAATGATGTTAAATAACATGCATTTAAATTCTGTTTGCCGAATGGCTGGTCAACAGGCAGTAATATGTATCCTGATGTATTTTTCACATAGGCTACATATATGCATGACGAATTCCGAAACTCTATTGTCCCGATTATGATCATCGATCTACAACAATATTTGTACTATTTATCGATAACGAAAATCCTAAAATATTATCAAAATCCAAGTTTTACATCATGTTAATTTTTTATATTCGCAAGCGTTACGGTAGTACTTGAAATCTGGAAATTGGCGTTACGGTAGTGGGCCGCTAACGTTACGGTAGTAATCGTCGCATATTTCAAACCGTTTTTTCTCGCAAATCAATCAGATTCACAGTTTAATTATATTGCCACTCTATAAAGCGTATCTAGACAATTCGCCTCATGTAGATGTTATGTGCGAAACCTACCTAATACCCAGTTTATCGTGAAAAAACTTTTCGAAGCTAATAACCTTCCGCCATCCTTTGGACGACCGTGACGTCGCGTTACGGTAGTAGGGTTCCTACAGTGGTTAACCAAACTGACGACAACAAGTGTGTTCGTTGATGCGTGACACAAAATTGACAACCATTCAGTTTAAAATCCTGATAAAAACATACATTATCCACCGTATCCTGATATATGATACAGTTACGCGTTTCCTTGTTACCTTACCGACAAAATGGTGTAAAAATAGTTTTTCTGCCCCAGATAAACCTGGTAAAAATAGCTGAAAAGCTTTAGCAATTTCCAACGTGACTGCCTTCTCAAACGCTGACATCGCCGATATAATCATGCGAGCATGCGATAACGTCATATTTATAGCCTGTTACTAGTCAGTTAACACTGCTATTTAGGACCACATTGAAGTGTTAATTTCCACTGCCGGATATCATCAATTTATCAGGCGTCGGAAGTGACGACTTTCAATGACAGGATTCGACGATAAATAAAATTACAACTGGCGATTGTGCAAATATGTTTTTGTGCGCACCTCCGCTCTTGAGGACGGAATCAATAACCGCAACAGAATGCATGTTTGAGGCTTCGGGAGAGACTACTTGTGAGGTTTCATCAACAATTTTATCAGAGCTTTTGTGTATGGTTGCGTGATTAGGCGTTTGATAAAAGATGCAGTGAATGAATATTCGTATGAATACAAGCCGCACTATGCTGTATTTGAATCTTTATTCACATTTCCATGACGCATATGGCCTTAATGATATCGACTGTTATTTTTCGCATCTTCCTGTATTTTGTTGCCACTTCGTTCATTTGCACAAAGATATTTCACACCTTAGGGTTGATATACGCGCTGTCACCTTTTACAACTGAATCTAAACTCAACTATGTTGGGCCTTTAACAATCAATACGATTCACTTTTTATCAACCAGAATGATTGAAGGTGGGGAATCACCTGGTGAATCACACTGAGTTGAGTGTACGAGATGATTTCCATTGAGTTCAACACCTGAGAAAAGTCAGATCGCTAATTCGCTTGAGTAGAGTAAATGCTGTTGTGCATACAGCGTGTGAGACTGCAGCGAGTGAGACTGCAGTAGCAAAAGTTTGCTACATCTGCTAAATTTGCTTGTAAACATCCGATGAAGTCTACATATCCATGGACATCATCAAAAAAAGGAAGTCTCGGTTAGTGATCTGTATCATGTCTCCCCACTATCCTGAAAGTTTCCCCACGAGGTATGTAAAGTATTTCAAGATCTGCCATGTTATCTATCAGGGATGTTCAAATGTATGTATTCATTGTGTAATCGAACTTTGTTGCTAAAGTATTCAGTGACCAGGATTACAGCAGCTAGGGCCAAATTTTGGGACAATTTGGTGTTCATATGGCGAAGTTATGAAGACAAATATGGATCAGTACAAAATTAAAGATATCCCCAAATGCTGGGCGATTCCCACCTTCAATCTTGATCGATGTATCTTTTTTATGATATTACAATCAAGTTTACGCTCATACCAGTATCTAGTCATTAAAGTTTTTACAGTATCGCAATCACCGTTGGAATTGCATGTTACTTACTTATGATAGTGACACTGCTAGGCGATTAAATTCCTGTGAAGCTGAATTTCGACGTTATGAGCTGATCAATCAAACAAGGATATAATTATGATATCAAATGATATAGTTGAGCAAGCAAATTACCGTCATGGTGGTTTATACCTGCTCGCCAGAAATGTTTCATCATCCTCTACACTTGCCTACATGCATCTCCTATTCCAACGATTACCAACTCGAACATTGAAGATGTCCTTATTTGTCGTCCTATCTCTTTTCTCCGCAATTCCCCTTACCTATAGTATCAATATATCAAAATGAAAAGACGCCAACGTTTGGTGCATTATCTCCAGTTGTGTACAAGTAGTTTCTCAAATTAATTTTGATTTTATGGATGACATTTACCATGTTGATGATGGCGTAAGTCCAGCACGCAGTTTCCGAAACCGTGACACTACTCAGTAATCAATTCTGCAAACTGCCTTGAACGAAACTTGCAAGTACGTTGCACACCTCCCGTATTTTTTCGTCGACATGGCAAATATGTAGCAGAGGGAAAATGGTCTATAATCTCTCTCATTCGGCACCTGTCTTTAAATTTTCAAGTGAAAGTCCATTATGAATTACAGGCATGTCAGTAATGCATATACATGATATACTGCAAGGTATTTCATATGAACACATGTGATATCATACAGTGCAGTATCGTTTTATTTCTGCATGAGGTCATTGAAGACACGATACACAATAAAAACGTCCCGGATGTGAGATGTCTGACTAAATCAAGTCAAGTCAAATTTATTTCGGATAGCTATTATAATACAAAATTAACATTGAGAAACAAAAAATACAATAAACATGATAAAGTAAACACAAAGAACATCTTTCATCCCCTTGACTAAAACATCTTTCATCCCTTTAAACTTGGCGTTCGTAGGCAATATCTCGTCTGTCTGTGATCAGCTAGTGGCCAGGAAATTCCATTAGCATAAACATAAAGGTTGCTGTCAGTTGATAGAACAGGTTCAGATTCAGAATGGATAATTCAAATGGAAAAATACTTTACTTTAGGAGTGGAAAATGCTCAGTCATTAAGATTCAAATGTTTAAAGATTTCTCCTTCTGTAAGATGGCCTGATCCTTTCCGTATCCATTCCGTGAACAAAAAATGAGGTAACAGATATGTTTTGAGTCTTATCACTCGAAATTCAAACTGAAAGGAGGTGATCAATCTTATCTGATATAAGAGTATGTATGGACATGGAACGATAGCAAAAGAAACCAAACAAAAGGTGACCTTCGAATAGAAACAAAACCGGAGAAGATAATTACATCCAATATTACACTGCCGTTAGTTTCAATTTGTGTGCATTTTTGACTCATACAATTTCCACCATATCCGCATGGATTTTTATTCACAATCTTTCATTATCATGATTCATAAGAAACAGAAAGCTAAGCCTCGAAGCCCCATGAGACAATTACATGTATAGGGAAACCCAGAACTGCACTGGGGTCTTCGTCGTGCAGACATCAATTCCAATAATACCTTATAATTATCCTGGGCATATGTGATCAATGACGGGCTTCTCTGGTGCATTATCCTGTCTGTGCGCGCTGAACTAACCTACCAGCTACATGCTAGACATGTAGCAATTAGCCAAATAAGACTCCTTGGCCGATTCCCATCCACACGGAGCGGGATGACGAAGAATAATGAAATCACTGGACATTAATGACGTATTACCTAATTGCATGCAACATTAATTAAACCAATTACTTATTTTCCCAGTGTTCTGTTTGACAAACAAAATACCAAAAACGAGATGTCAGGTGCAAACAAGACCCAGCATCCGTTGAAAATGTACCTTCATCATTCAATATACTCTAGTGTAATATACATGAAGTTGTGAATATATAAATGTGAAAATATTGACATTTTTTGAAGAGGGGATGCTTGTCGTGGCAAAGATCCGTTAGAACCATTCTATGACTGACTTGGTATTCAATAGTGACCGTTTTTCTTAACAGCACGTTCTTGAAACACTAACACCTCCAAGTACAAATCGGTGCACAGCCATCGAAAACGACCTCTGACACTATAGTCGCACAAGTTCAATGAAAGACCCTAAGAAACGTTTTCCCGAAATGACTCTGTTATACAAAAGCGAGACATAACTCGCTCGAGTGAGACACAAACTTTCTCGAGTTAATTTGCTGGAGTGAGATACTGGTTTAACCTTTTCACTACTCATGGTTACGCTGCATACCCATACCACATCCCTGCTGTTGTACTGATGGTTACGCTGCGTGACCATAAATTTGGCAACCAATCTTGTATACAACAGTGTGTTTCTACATCACAAGGTGGAGGGAAGTGATCATCACCAATAGCAGCAAGACAACTTCAAAATATAGTATAATTAATCTTTCAAGCACGTTTTAGTGGAAATAGGCATACCAAATTTCTGTTCTCCTGGAAAAGTCCATGTACATCACAATGTTCCTCATCATAGATATGCACAAAGAAATTTATTCCACTGACACAATTCGTAAAATCAACATAAAATAAATGTAAGTGTAAATGCAACAAATGGTCCAATTCCAAAAAGGACTCTCTCACACTTTGAGACCACAAAAGAGACAATATCACCCCCATTATGTACTTTCCAAGTGTTTTGTTTTGTTCTTTCCCTCTCTGACATCAAATATAATGTGTGTTGGAAGAATTTTTAGGAAAAAAGGGTTTGTATGATTTTTAGGGTAAAATGTTATCTGGCAGATTATATTCCCTAACGTTATGTCGTCTGGATTAATACACTGATGAGACGCCTATCAATCTCTGGCTATTTCAACCAGGTAATTGACAACCTGATATCAGGAGGAATTTGGATTGAGAACCAATAAATATCTACTAAAAAGTCTTGGCACATCTTGGAATATGTACTATAAGATGACAGTATGATGAATGTAAGTATCTATTACCACCAATACAACCAAAATTTGATGATTCCAATAACAAATGTAAAATACAACATTTTGCAATAGAAACAAAGCCTGACCAAATACCTTATCAAAAGACACACTGGCGTCATCAGGGGCAGACAGTGTGGTAAATATAGTTGTTTCTACTGTACACCTGATGGAATTAGTATACAACTGCCCAACAACCTACGAAAATAATTCAGAAATCCGAAACAAACCCCATGGAATAGATATTTGACAAGTACATGAATACCTAATCACAAGCCAAAAGGCTACTGAGTTGATGGTATCCTCGGGGACAGACTTGATGTCCACCAACAGTGACACCGGCTCACCGGAATATGAAAATAAAGGAATTACCTGCATAGAATTATTTTGACACACGTTTGCATCTCCTTGAGCAAACATTGTGGGTAAAATATTTGTGTTAAACTTCTAACTTTAGAAGAATATTAGAGTATGAAATGGAATGATGGTGCACTCTGCTACGATTTAGTTGGTTTCAAATTATCGGCTAATACAGCTTCAAATGTAAATATAATATAAATTCAAAACATTTATAACATTCCATGCATTGAGTCCTATGGTTTGTTCTACGACGATTATCATTACACTGAAGTATGGAATTGTCATGTTTTTGGTTGCCATGGCAACCGATTTGATGACAATTTGACCAAAAATGTACACCAATATGTCAATTAGAGTCCCTGATAAAATATTTTTTTTACCTAATCGACAAAAGATAAGTCTGGGCAATTCAACATTGTTCAGGTTACTGCCAACATTGCGATTTTCCTTTGACAGAATGGTGTACATGAATTATGTGCATGACATATGTGAATTAGTCATTCAAACGTGGGCAAAAATATAGAGACAATGTATAGAATATTGGTTGAATTTTGGTTATTGCCCAGGTTTTAACGTCATGGCGACACACACTGATGTTTGTTTCAAATGTTCCCTATTGAGGAACAATTTCCCCCAGAACTTGAGTATTATTGGTCATTGGTTTTGAAGCATCATGCAAATTCCCAAAGAATCCAGTGGATCAGCTGGTCTAATTCTTGTTTGTGATAACAAAACCATATATTGCCAAAATCTTATGTCAACTCTGTTTTTTTTTATTAACCAGCCATATCGCTGAAATCCAAACTAATACTTCCACTGTTGATGGAAAATGTTTCTGAGAACATTTTACAATTTATAATGGTATAATAGTGTGTTAATCGTTGAACATCTTTTGATGTTTCGGAATGATTTTGAGAAAAAGATTCGGAAAATTGTATATGATTACCAGATTGTGATCATGGAACATATCTTTATGGTACAGCACCGCTGTGTCATATTTTTCTCTGAAAATATTTTTGTTATGCACGATTTCATGAAATTAACGAAAGCCATTATTTCTATGAAAAATATTTCGGTAGATTGTGTGACCAATACATTATAGATGTTCTATACACATAGTTCCTCGCAATCAAAGGATATGTGTCATTTTACCCAGCGAAGCATTGCCGTATGTTCACAGCATTGGATTGACTTTTTGTCAGTTACCCTTAGGCGAGGAAGGATTAAAAGGGGGAAAGAGAAATACACACGCAACCGGATCACAGTTATGTGTGCAATTGTCATGATATAAGGACATATTGATAGGTGGACAGAAACGTCCATTAGCAAGAATTGTTTAGATTTACATAATTGATGGATATCACTCCACCTTACATCACAACGTGCTGGTTATTATTCGAGGGAACCAACTTGCACCATAGACGGGCTCTCGTTTGTTGACTGACAGGTGAATCTGTACCGTGTACGTTTTCCAACTCATCATTTGCAGTACGCAATTCTGTTGGTGGAACTGCAAATTCTGATGAATAGGAAACATTTACGTCCAGACACACTATACTATTCCCAAAGAGGCACTGAAGGACGTGGAAGACACTTATGAATAGGAAACATTTACATCCAGACACACTATACTATTCCCAAAGAGGCACTGAAGGACGTGGAAGACACCATATCTTGAAGTTATATAACTAAATAATAGAGAAATGGAACCAACAGAATACATCCCAAGCAACGATTTTCAATTGAACCACTCATCCCAATCTCTGGATCTCATTGAACGAGATCTCACCATAAAACAGACTATCTGGACCTACGTACCACCCATCATCCTGGTCAGTGGAACCATCGGTAACATTCTCGCAGTGATGGTGATGATGCGGAAATCACTACGGGGCCACACGACTAGCTTGTACTTGGTTGTTCTAGCTGTAGTGGATACATTGCTTCTCTATAGTGCACTTTTGAGAGAATGGGTTTCAGCAATCAGTGAGCTGAATTTCAGGAACATGTCAAAATTTGGCTGTAAATTCTCTCTATTTTCATTCTATGTTTTGCAAGAACTTGAACCTTGGATTATCATTGCTGTTACTACTGAGCGTTTGGCAGCCATTTTTGTTCCACTGAAAGCAAAATCAATTTTCACGAAGAAATTTGCATCAATTCAGCTGACGATTGCAATAGTGGTTCTTATCGGAGTCAACGCCCAATTCTTCTGGACTTACACTACAGACAGAAAGGGAATATGTCTTGTCGATCAGAATCATTTTGAATTCTTCGCATTCACCTGGGGTTGGATTGACTTCTGTCTTGCTTCACTGATTCCCTTCCTTCTGATGATTGGGTCAACTGTGGCCATCATCACCAGGCTCGCGCTCCTGAAGACAACACGCCCCAAAAATCTGAACCATAAGGGTTCCCCAAAGATGACCAGTATGACTGCCATTCTCCTGACCATCAGCTTTACTTTCTTCATCACCACCGCACCAGTCAGCATCTTCTCGAGTACCCAAAATATTTGGCTCGCCCGAGCGAGGAGCCAAGCCGACCTGGCCAGGATGGAGTTGGTTTGGGCCATCGTCAGTATCTTGAGCTACACGAATTATGCCATCAATTTCCTGCTTTATTGCCTGAGTGGGCCTCGATTCAGAGCTGAGCTAGTCAGAATGTTTTCCTGCAACAAAGTGGCGCCAGTGACATCCTAAAGTTCCGGAGCTATTAAACGTATCTATGAGAAAAATCAACTACAAAACATGTACATGACTGCAATATCCAAGAACGGAAAGCGGATGATTCATGAAAATAACCCTTCGAAACTGAAATATTCAATTGTACAAATAGTTTTGGTTTTCTCCGGAGAAGCTGACAACTTTCTCGCACTGTTAAATAAATTTGTTGCATACAAGATAATATTACGGGTTGATGTAATATTGCTTTGTGACAAAACAAGAAGGTCGGACACAGCTTACAATAATAAATTGGTGATAATGGATATCATGATATGTAAATGTGTTTGAACCATGGCTAATTTTTGTTTGCCATTTATGTCGACCCTGGATTCGATATACACACGAGATTTATCTTAACATTTTGACCCTGATTAGATAATGTATCTCCTATCCCACCTCTATGGTAATCACGCGTAACATTTCCAAAACTCTTGTCAATGCGACAGTCAAACCAGGCGGCAAGACGACCTGATACAGCAAAGGAACCAATAAATTATTCCTTTGTATATACAGGTATGTTTGGGCTATAGTCTTTGCCCCGAGAGTACGTCCTAATGCATGAGCTACTCGCCTCCCCGGAAAGTCAAGTTCATAATAGTATGGGCTTTGTTTTGGAAATATGATGTCAATTGATGGAATTGATCTTTGTCATTGAAAAACCAGGTATGTGTATCGTGGATGCGACTGTAAAAATGTCTGTTTGTTTGTGTTGTTTATTGCCTTCAAAAGAAGAGTAAAAGTAACGAAAAAAAGATATGTAAACATAGAAGTACAGACACAATAACTTAATGTACAAGCACTAGTATGGACACAACAACCACCCAAATTCATTCCGGTCATGTGGATTGTTACTTAACAGAAGTTGCCGCAAACTCTCCGTTAGACCATCAGGGTAAACAAAGTATTGTTTGATCAAACGTTTCATCTTACAGGTATGGATGTTATCATATAAGTATTTCAGGAAAAGAATATTATATTCTGCACATACTTTCTTTGATCTGGAAACCAAGTTCGGACAATTATTCCCAGTAAACCAAACATTCTGATAAAAACAGTTTAGCTTTATAAGAATCTGAGAAGATAGACTTGAGAATCTGAAAACAACTGATATCAATAGACTTTTCAATGTTCAATATACCTAGCTAGAGCTTTTGATTTTTCTTATTTGATTTATTTCGGTGTAAAAACAAATGCATTGACAAGCATACACATACAAATGAAAATGATGTAAATGACAATATGATGATACACCGTGGATGACACTCATAAGTATTGCTGCTTATTTCCACAGTGGTCCACACATACATGTACAAAATGAGAAAGCGGCAAGACGAACGTATACTATTTACACACTATTAAAATTAGATAAAATAGACACATTTGGTATTTCTTATAACACAGGAGGGTATTGGATACATGTTCGATTTACCGCAGATTGTTTCAAAAAGCCTTTAACTTTATGTTTGAAATTATATTTGATTGTTTGGGACTTTATTGTTGTTGGAAGATTATTCCACATTTTGGCACCTATGGTTGAGAAGTTGAAACGGTTCATGCCCTGTGATTTAGGTACAACAAAACCTTGATCTGACAAGCGAGTTGAGTACTGGTGTTGTGAGCGAACAGTTTAGAGATTTTGAGATAGGTATGGAGGAGCAGTGTTATGGTAGATATTGAAAACATGGTTAAGAATGAGTTGAAGAGCCTTGAGAACAACATGAGTTGGAATCTTGTCGTTTATCTGGTCGCTCAATATTTTTGACCAAGAATCAGTTAGCATAACATGAGTGTTGAACAACACAACATGGGGGAATGCTCATTAGCAAAGTCAGCAGATATATGTATCCTTTACCTCTCCGAAAAACATTATGGCATGTTATTGGTTGAAATAAATGTATTATTTGTATGACATTTTCTAAGGAAATATACATGTACGTTATAATAATTTATCACATATGCACACGAAGAACGAAACCCATCGATTCTACCGGTAAAACACAAAATGACTTTTCATGTGTTCATGCAGCGATGGGTCTTACTCGAAGAATGCTAGGATTCAAGTGCATTCCCCCATTTCAAAACCACAACGGAACTAATATCTTACCCTATTATGTCCTTCATGAGTGGTCCAGACATCTCGAAGACATCAAAGCAGATTTCCATCCTTCTTTGAAATCTGATATAATGTGACAAAAGATATGCGATTGTTATGGATTCCCTCACGGTATTTTGAGCACTTTACTCTTCATTTATCATGCAAAAAAGCATACTCCATATAACGAGATTCACACAGAGAACAGAACAATGCATTTCATGTCGGATAAGATGACCATCTACTACCAAATTGTCATTTTGCCTTTTCAATTGGGACAATTTTTAGGGTAAAATGTTGTAATTTGTGAAATGATATTCCTGGCATTATCTCGTCATGAGTTATTACACTGACAAGACGCCCATACATTTCTGTGCCTAATATTGCCAGGTAATTGACCACCTAATAACATCACGACCAGGATAAACTGACAACGATTTGACATTTGAAGCAAGACATCAAAATATATACCAATACAGTGTAATCTGTATAAACCAGATCTCCGGGGACCAGGCAAGGAGCAGCATGAACAGAACATGTAAACATTTTTACATGGACCTCTGCATAATCTTATGTCAATATCAAAAGGAATAAAATGGTGTGAGACAGAGAGAATGGTGTTTTCATTGGACAAGTAGTATTATGAAGCAGTTTATGATACTGGACTCGAAACTTAGTTCATAAGGTTAATACGAGTTTCCCCTCGACATTGCGATGAATGAAAACACTAGTATTTAATGAATTGGTGGTCATGAAGTCATTTTGGTGAGGTCAATTACAGTGAGGTCGTTTCGATGGCTGTGCGCCGATTTGTACTTGGAGGTGTTAACCAAAACGTTCACCATAGAATGTCAAGCCAGTCATAGGAGAACGCTAACGAATCTTTTGCCTTGGGGGTTACACTCATTAAAGCATATCCTCTTTGAAACAACGCCAATATTTTCACATCTGTATATTCACAAATTGTCTTGATTGTCGTTTGCATCTATCATCTCGTTTATGGTATTTTGTTTATCAAATAGGACAATCGGAATATAAGTAAGTGTTTTCATTCTTCTTCGTTATGAGGATGGGAATCGGTCGAGGAGTGTATTTGGCTAATTGTGACATGGCTCACATGTATCTGATAGCTTAGGTCAGCACTCACAGACAGGATAATGCATCATGGAAGCCCGTCGTTGACCACAGATTGTCAGGATAATTATAAGGTATTGTTCATATTGCTGTCTGCGCTACGTCCACGTTTTTTTACGTCAGCGCGGTTCCTTGTGGTGCTGTACATGCAATTGTCTCACGGGACTTCCAGATATATCTTTTCGTTTCTCGTGAATCTTGATGTTAGACTGTGAATAAAATCGCATATAGAAATAGTGGAAATTCAATGAGTCAAAAATGCACACACATTTAAGTGTATGTATTGACATAGAACGATGTCATAATAAACCATATGAAAGATGACCGTGGAATAGAAACAAAACCAGAGGAGACAATTACATATAACACAAACTGGTATCAGTTATTTTTACATGGTATTAGTTTCAAACATGTGACGGTCCGCCACATTGTCTTTCAAGCTGGTTTAACACACATTTTTGTATATAAACAAGCGAAGTTGATTCATCAATAACCCGAATGTAAAAAAATGTCAAAATTGCCCTTAGTCCACATCGAGTACATTTTTCAAATTTTTATTTATATATATATTTTAAGAAAATAATCAGTAATAGGGTGTGTGTGTAGAAATTTCAGTCCATTTAGCACTTCTATGTTTTGTTTACATCTGCGTTTGATGGATACAATTCCTGTATTCTCGCGTGAGCCGTCTGTTCAAATGAGCAACATATCCCAAAGGACCGGGTGTGTTCAATTGCATTTGATGTCAGTACGTCTCATTCAGTTGATTCCACATGTTTGATATGGAATATAGTTTTTTTTTTAAAAAGTATTGCTTGTTTTTCAAGGCAATTGCTTTAAATGTGACAGTCCACGGACTTCCATCAGGCAAAAATAAACTTGAGTTTCTTTACTATAAACACCAACTTGATCTCCTCATACACACCACTACAAAATATTCACCAAAAAACGTATCTATCCACTAAAGATATCGACCTGTAATACCACAATAATGATGAGATCCGGATCATCACAACGGAAAACCTAAAATTCATAGACCATCCAACAGAAACGAAACCCGATATACCAAATAGAAAAAAAAACACTATTGAATACTCCTGTCTTCAATGTATCGGGTATACATTTTAGACAAGGTGTGATAACAGCTTGAACCGTTAAAGTGATGTTGGCAGGAAAACTATTTTTTCTAAATCAATTACATATATGCCTGTGGTCTCAGAAAAATAGGTTACACAACAAACTATGCTTGATCAGATGGATAAATCAAGCATATGACAGTACTAGCAGCCGCTTTTCTTTTGTTTTGTGCGCCACTCAGAGTTACCTCTGACTTAACCTAGTTCACGCTCGATTGGTTCGAACGTATACGAGTAAGCTAGAATCGCACTGCTTCAAGGGATACAAAGCACCGAGAATGGCGATAACGTAAACAAACTCAAAATATCTCCACCAGAAACTTGCAACGAAATCGATTAGAAAGGGGCATCTGTTTGAGCATACTAGTGCAGATATATAACTGTTATGTTTTCTTCGTTCAATCCGAAAGTTATGGAAAAATCCATAACTTACTGCCAATATCACTTTAAGATGTTATTGTGTCATATAATGTAGAAAACAATCGAACATACATGTACTTGTTGACATCTCATTGGCATAGTTAGTATTACCCTACATCAGGTCATCAGTTGATTAGACTAGTTAGTATAATTCAATCAGTGGAAGAGCTTTGGATTGCTCATGCATGAGCCAAAGTGTTTTGTGTTGGAAGCTTTTTCCTAAGCAGTTTACGATATTGATCTGCAACATCATTTCACGAATTGTCTTTGTCGCAGTATATCTCTTGCAACCGGCGCCCATGTCCAGACACGCAAGATATTCGCAACCTCATTAAAAGTATATTGATATTCTAATATTTGAAGGTAGAGACGGTGTGAATGCATTGGCATTGTATATTTTGTGCGTGATGTTGAACAAATGAACCTGAACCTTGGGTGTGAATGGAGTTTTCGGAACGGATATGTGACAGTAATATACAGTCAAGTGGAGTCTGTGTCATCCGAACTTAGTCAGTGGTATAAACAAGTATGTCAACCGGTCTTCAATGCACATCATGGTCTCTTACATTATAAGCACGGTGTAAAGTTTCGACACGTGCATTGATATCTGACAACAAAACAGGAAATGATACTTGTTAGACTCAACAGACTGCGCATTTTCATCGGCATCATCAACCCCCCCCCCCCCCCTCATCGTATGCATCATCATAATCGTCAGGAATATCTGTGTCGGCAGTAACCGGAGCAATGCCTAATTAGCCACAATCCTCTCCTTCTGAGTGAAAAATGACAGGCAGACCATGCCTACTTTTCACATTAAATCTGTGATCACATTATCATGATTATACTAGCCCCGATGCAAAGATATATGAGCATCCATGTTATCTCTGTGATTTGATAATGGGGCCAATATTTGGATTTATGATTCTAAATTGGACATGAGATGGCCGATACATCCAATATTTATACTGGTCTGTCATGATGAATGACTGAAGTGCATATGAAAAGTCAAAATAAAGAACTACAGATTACATTTCATGTGTAAATCTCTTCACATGCACTGGAAAAACAGATATCAAAATTGGTACTAATTTCAAATAATGTTATTGCTTATAAACAAATTGTATCAGTTGTCTATATGAGTCTCGTTAATGTGAAATGATTTTTTGCTATGAATTCCAACGAATATCAGTTTTAGGAATATCACACATGAATAAATTTTAATTGAGTAGAGTTGGGATACGGCATACAAAAGTCATCACGTTATGACTGATGCGTCTTGGAAATTTTGTTGCAGCCTTTAGTGCAAATATCGTATGAATATATTGATTTATGTTTCAATCCAGGTGTGATTTACCTGATAGAAAAAAGTAGGGCTATGGAAGAAACAGAATTATACATTATGATACCCATTGTCTCGATTTTGTGATTGGAAGCTGGGTCCGACTCTCTTGTTTGTGAAATAATCATTTGACAAAGATACAATCAATTGTATAATGTATTCCGCAATATATTCAGATGTATTCCACAATGCGAGAAAGATGTCAGCCAAGAAAACCAAAATCATTTGCATATTTGAATACCCAGGCTCAGTGTCGAAGTGATTTTCGCTCAGCTTTCCTCCCTGCACTATTGCAAGGGCCCCTAAGGCTGGGGCTCACTGGCCTTACATTGAAAAAAATACACATAAACTAATATTATCGCCATGGAGTTCGTTGGGTCGGATTAAACTCTACGTTTTTTATCTTGCTTCAAGTGCTAGCATTTCTACCACCATTCGATAGATGAGGACAATGTATGGATTATTGCCGGGGCCCCCAAGACCGGGGCTTACTGGCGTTACATTGGAAAATTTACCCAGACACTGTTATTATCGCCCAGGTGTTCGATGGTAGGATTAAAGCCTTACGTTTTTTATTGCTTCAAGTGCCAGCATTTCTACCACGATTCGATAGATGAAGACACTGTATGGAAAAAAAATTCATGCTTGCCAAATTTTACCCGTTGATCACTGGTTCAACATTTAATATAGCATTTTAACCAACTTTCGATATGGGAACATACCACCAATCTTTTTACATATATATGCGTACCGTTCATACACCAATTTCATGGCATCAATTTACTTAAAATTGAACAGCTGGAAAAATGATTTGTTATGGGTTGACCATACTGGTCCTACCGTGATATTCTCAGCATAGAAAATTGACTAAGACTTAAGGGCAACCGGATTGTGATCCCCGCAACCATGCAGAAAGAGATCCTGCAAACCATCTACATCGGCCACCAGGGGATGGAAAAGTGCAAGCTGCGGGCCAAGAGCTGCGTTTTCTGACACAGCATTGAGAAACGAAGACATTGAGATATTTATTATCGCCCGTCAACATATAAAATATACCAGTGTAAGCAGACGGCGGAGTCGCTGATGCCGCACATGATCCCAACGAGGGCCTGGATCTCGTTAATCTAGATGGCCATGAGTACCTGCTAGTCGCTGACTCCTACACCAAGTTCCCATTCGTGCGCAAGCTCCCAGCTGGACAACACAGCAACCAAACAGTGGTGAATCTCATGAAACAACTGTTCAGCGAGCAGAGTGTCCCGCAGCGTGTAGTGAGCGACAATGGACCTCAGTACAGTTCTCAGATCTTCAAAACTCGGCTTAAGGGCAACCTTAATCAATGTGGGGATTCGACCACCAAACCTCATGTTCAGTCGATCAGGAGCACCATCCACAAGACCATAGCCAGTCACACGGACGTTGATATCCTGAGTTTACGGGCAACCCCACATGATCATGTGTAGCCGAACCCAACTGAGCTTCTGTATAACTTAGTTGGCAACCTGCCTGTCAGGTGCTCAAACAAGGATGAGCACATGGGACGACGTCCATGACTGTCTGGAGCTCCGGCAAAACACACAAAACACCATGACAAGCACGCCAGGGACCTCCTACCTCCCATCCAAGGGCAGAAGGTATATGTACAGAATGACAAAAGATCGTGTAGTTCCGAATCCCGAGACAGTGCTGTCTCTGAAGATGAAACCTGTGCCAAGCACGACAAGTTGTGGTCGAGTGTTGAAAACCCTGTTCGATACCCAGAGTGAACTCTATGACCAAAGTACTGTATATAATATGTAATTTTATTTTGCAAATATATATACATAATGTTCCTAATAACGAGGGTGTCATACTAATATCTCATGAGCGCATATCCGTGCAGACGTGGTTTTATTTCACAGATAATCAGTCATGTGACCGATCCATGACTATTGATTTTAAATGCACTTGTGAATAAACCTTCAGAGCATAAACAGTTTTCTCTCCAGCCTCCAATCAGCTACAACATAACATCACAATGATAAGATCATTTATTTATCGGTTTATTTTATGTTGAATTCCAAAAATGGGGAACACATATAAAATACGAATATAACACTGATAACATAAACTGAAAGCGCACAAACTAGATCGAGTCATACTGTTTTCAACAACTCCTAATGGGTTATTGCTTGATGCATAGCATCTGCAACTTCACTTGTGCAATCACCCTCACTGAGTTTTAGCATAGATACATACGGTGGCTGATATATGACATGGACATTTACATATTAGAAATTAATTACAGCAAAAAAAAGATTTTTTGTGTGAATAAAACTATTCTATTCGCGAATAAAAATTTAATGTTATATTCATGAATAAAACACTCTGTTTGGGAATAGAACATTTTATTCGTTGATAAAACTGTTCTATTCATGAATAGAAAGTTATGATCACGAATAAAACGAGAACTTTTTATTCGCACACAGAATAGCTTTCTTTGTGGATGAAATGTTTTATTCACGAACAGAATATTTTACTCGTGAATGAAACTTTTTTTCATGAATATGTTTATTTCAAAATTAGAATTGTTTTATTCACAGATAAAATGTTTTATCTGCGAATAAAACTTTTTATTTGTGGATAGAATAGTTTTATTCACGAATAAAATGTTTTAATGAATAAAATAGTTTTATTATTATTATTATTATTAACATTTATAAAGCGCCGATATCCATTTGCATGCTCAAAGGCGCTCTACAGTAAAACTAGTAGATACAATGACACATATATATATAATAAAATAACTAAAGAAAAGGAGTTAAAACAAAGAAGTACATGACTAGGCAATAATAGATTAGGAATTTAGACTAGATATACACGTTTGAAAAGATACGTTTTCAATTGCTTTTTAAAACACTGAACAGAGCTGGAAGATTTGAGTTCATTTGGAAGTTCATTCCACAAGATTGGTGCTGCGTTCCTAAAAGAACGATTTCCAAATGTGACTGTTCTAGCCTTCGGAACAGTGAGTAGTCCTTGTGACTCTGATCTCAGGGATCGTGTGGGAACATACTCTTGGAGGAGATCTTGGATGTACGAAAGGGCTTCACCGCGGAGCGCCTTGAATGTGAACAGTAGCATTTTGTACTCGATGCGTTGTTTTATAGGTAGCCAGTGTAGTTCTTTAAGAACTGGAGTGATGTGCGAGCATTTTCGAGGGCGGGTAACAATCCTGACAGCTCTGTTTTGCACTCGCTGGAGGTGGTTAGTGACTTGTTGGGGAACGCCATACAACAACACATTACCATAATCCAATCTCGATGTGACCAGTGCATTTACAAGTGTCTTACATACGTCATCCGAAATATAGTTACGGATACGACCAATGTTAGCCAGATGATAATAGCAAGACTTTGCGATCGCCTTGACATGCGATGTCATAGTGAAATGTTTGTCCCACAAGACACCCAGATTTTTTACTGACTCTCGAGGAACTATCATCTCAGTTCCGACTGTAAGACTGAGGTTTTCAATTTTATTCTGCTGCCGCTTAGATGAAAAGAATATAACCTCGGTTTTACTGTCATTCAACTTCAGTAAGTTCTGTTCCATCCAGCTCTTGACCTCTGATACACACGAGGAGAGAGCTTCGAGCTTTGAACTGATATCATCTTTGGGTTTCAGTGAGATGTAGATTTGCATATCATCAGCATAGCAGTGATACTGCATACCATATTGACGTAGTATTTCTGTGACTGGACGTGTGTACATACAGTACAATTTGGGTCCGAGTACGGAACCCTGTGGCATCCCAAACTCCAGACGTTTTGGTACCGACAGGGCATTATCAATGGATACGATCTGATATCTGTCACTCAAGTATGAGCGCATCCAATCCAGGGCCTGGTCTTTGATACCAAACTGTTTCTGTAGCCGAGCTAGGAGTACTTTGTGATCCAGGGTATCAAAGGCGGCTGAAAGATCTAACATGATCAGAACAGCCGCGTTGCCTTTGTCAAGTTCATCTATTATGTCGCTTTTGAACTTTGAGTAATGCAGATTCCGTGGAGTGACACTTTCTATATGCTGACTGAAAGTCATCGTGTAACTGGTGATTACTCACGTGGGAGCCAATACGTCGGGCAACTTTGGATATGAAAGGTAGATTAGAAACAGGCCTATAACTACTGAGTTCGTTCGAGTCAAGGCCTTGCCTCTTCAGAAGCGGTCGTATGTGTGCTTGCTTCAGAGCATCAGGAACAGTGCACGTTGTGAGAGATTGATTGATAATCTCAACAATGATATGGATAAGTTCCAATATGCTATTCTTCAGGAGCCAGGTGGGAATCGGATCCACACTACTGGACTTCGATGGAGATTTCCTGATAATCTCTAGAACCTCGTCAACACTGGTCGGGCTAAATCATGCCAGTGGTGTTCCTGAGAAGGATTGTTCACAATCCCCGACAGGAGCAGATTCACTTGATGCAGCAAGCCGATCTCGAATTTTAGATATCTTCGATGAGAAGTAATCACCGAAATTGTTGGCGAAGAGTTCCGATGTATCATGTTCAGGTAGGATGACTTTTCCAGTGTCACCCATTAGAATTTTTGTCAATCGGAAAAGAGCTTTGGGGTCTTTAGCACTCTCTGACACTTTGCTGGAGTAATAGGTTTGCTTAGTGATGTGGAGCAGTTTGTTGACATTTAGACATTCAGTCTTATATATTTCGTGGTGCACGGCAAGTTTGGTCAGACGCCATGTACGTTCGGCTTTGCGACGTCGCCGCTTTGCAGTTCGTAACTCGGTATTGTACCATGGAGCATGTTCCTTCGTGATAACAGTTTAACAACGAAGTGGAGCATGCTTATCCAACAGTTCTTTCAGCGAGCTATCATAGGCGTCAATGAGGTCATCAACAGGTTTATTCAATGAGTTCAGGTCACGACATTGACACAAGTCCTGCTTGAAATCGCTGATGCATATATCTCGAACTTTACGAAAAGTTATAGTTTTCGAGACCGGCACAGGTTTGGCAAGATTAATATTGAAAGTCACAACAAAATGATCACAATTTGACTTTCTACTTGCACCTCCAATAGGTGACTCTGTGACCAATGGTTCACCACACAATAATGAACTACCTTCTCTTGTTATGACACTATCCAGAATGTGTCCCTTGTTGTGTGTTGGTTTGGTGACATGCTGAGCCAGGCCTTGAACATCTAATATCTCATTGAATCGACTGGTATCAACATTCTTCGGGTCGTCCAGATGAAAATTCAGGTCACCGACAATGAGAATATCTTGCGAGGTCATGGTTTGATCCAGAAAATCAAACCATTCCTCAAAGAATTTTGCCTCAGTTAATCCGTTTGCTTTAGATGGTGGAGGACGATATATAACTGTCATTTGTAGATGTTTGTTTCCAACAGTGACATCACATCTGACATGTTCAAAGTGGCGGAAAACATCTAATTGTGTAGAACCTATGAGGCTAACCTTTATTCCGAGTTTGTGAATGACAGCCACACCACCGCCTCTCCCACTTGGGCGACAGACGGTCACGATATCATATCCTGATGGCACAAGTTCTCGTAAGACCACTTGATTGATCGTTGTTCCCAACCAGGTTTCTGTCAGTGCGACAACATCCATGTCATTTGATGTTATGTAGTCATTGATGGACACTGTCTTGTTGCAAACAGATTGAACGTTCAAACATCCAACGCTTAGAGGATGTAGCTTAGTGGTCAAACTTTCATTATTTTTCAATTTTCACTAGATTGTTGGTTTGTATTGCATGCCGAGAAGGAAGGTTTCCATCCCGAGGAGTTATACGGGTAGAAATAGTTTCCATACAAACAGTTAGCGGGATAAGATTTGCATTGTTTATGCCTGTTTGTTTGGAAACATGTGCCACATGTCTTGTAAATATGCCAGTGGTAGTCTGTATTTTCCTTCTGAGCCGTACTCCTGCCTTTGTCCCTATTCTGGTGTGTGACTTGTTTATACCCATTGCCTGGGTGGTTATGTACCACGGTTGACTTGACACATCGCTGGTTATAGCTGGCTTGTTTGAACTAAGCAGTAGCGATCTGGTGTAACTGGTCATGGTCCCCTGAACACAACATCCAAATATGATCACAATAATCCAACAAATTTGTTCCAGGATTGCTGCACGAATCATGACAAACGTTCAAATCCGGAAACACAGTCCAAGTCCATGTATTATCACACACAAGTGAATCCAATCTTGGATACGTCAGTAATATATGTCTGCTGGTGTAATCATTAAAAATCTACAGATCCAAATGGGAGCTAGCCATTGCATAGCGCTATACATGACATTGATGTATTTATTTTTTGCTGTTGTAAAAAAGTTTACATTTATTTACATTTCTAATATCAGCCACCATAGTAACATGTATTAGCTCGTGAAGTTTAGGATGTCAATGACATTACAGGCGTCACTTTCTTGCGGGAAAACATTCTGACCAGCTCAGCTCCGAATTGAGGTCCACTCAGGCAATAAAGCAGGAAGTTGATGGCATAATTGGTGTAGCTGAAGATGTTGAAGATGGCCCAAACCAATTCCATCCTGGCCAGTTCGGCTTGGCTCCTCGATTGGGCAAACCAAATACCTTGGATACTCAAGAAGATACTCATTGGTGCCGTGGTGATAAAGAAAGTGAAGCTGATGGTCAGGAGAATGGAAGTCATACTGGTAATTTTGGGGGAATCCTTATTGTTCAGATTTTTGGTGCGTGCTTTCTTGAGGAGTGTGAGTTTGGTGATGATGGCCACATTTGAAGCAATCATCAGAATGAAGGGAGTCAGTGAAGCAAGACTGGAGTCAATCCAACCCCAGGTGAATGCGAAGAATTTGTAATAATTTTGATCGATGTCGCATATCCCATTATTGTCCGTGGTGTTGGTCCAGAAGAATTGGGCGTTGACTCCGATGAAAATCACTGTTGCACTCATCAGCTGAATCAATGCAAATTTCTTTGTGAAAATTGATTTTGCTTTCAGTGGAATGAAAATGGCTGCTAAACGCTCTGCGGTAACTGCAACGATAATCCAAGGTTCCAGTTCTCGCAAAACACAGAACGGAAACATAGAGAATCTACAGCCGAATCTTGACCTGCTCCTGAATCCCGAGTCATTCATTGCTGAAATCCATTCTCTCAAAAGTCCACTGTAGAGAAGCAATGTGTCTACTACAGCTAGAACAACCAAATACAAACTAGTCGTCCGGCCTCTCAGTGGCTTCCGCATCATCACCATCACTGAGAGAATGTTACCGATGGTCCCACTGACCATGATGATGGGAGGTACGTAGGTCCAGATAGTATGTTTTATAGCGAGGTCTCGTTCAACGAGATCCACAGATTGTGAGAAGTTGTTCATTTGAAAATCTGTCCTTGGGGCGTATTCTGTTGGTTCCATTTCTCTATTATTTAGTTATTTAACTTCAAGATATGGTGTCTTCCACCTCCTATAGTTCTTTTTTGGGACTAGTATAAAACTTTTTATTTGTGAACAGAATAGTTTTATTCACGAATAAAATGTTATTAGTGAATATAATAGTTTTATCTATGGATAAAATGTTTTGATGTATTTTTTTTTTGCTGTTGTAAAAAAGTTTACATTTATTTACATTTCTAATATCAGCCACGATAGTAACATGTATTAGCTCGTGAAGTTTAGGATGTCACTGACATTATGGGCGCCACTTTTTGCGGGAAAACATTCTGACCAGCTCAGCTCCGAATTGAGGTCCACTCAGGCAATAAAGCAGGAAGTTGATGGCATAATTGGTGTAGCTGAAAATGTTGACGATGGCCCAAACCAATTCCATCCTGGCCAGTTCGGCTTGGCTCCTCGATTGGGCAAACCAAATACGCTGGATACTCAAGAAGATACTCATTGGTGCCGTGGTGATAAAGAAAGTGAAGCTGATGGTCAGGAGAACGGCAGTCATACTGGTAATTTTGGGGGAATCCTTGTTGTTCAGATTTTTGGTGCGTGCTTTCTTGAGGAGTGTGAGTTTGGTGATCATGGCCACATTTGAAGCAATCATCAGAATGAAGGGAATCAGTGAAGCAAGGCTGGAGTCAATCCAACCCCAGGTGAATGCGAAGAATTTGTAATAATTTTGATCGATGTCGCATATCCCATTATTGTCCGTGGTGTTGGTCCAGAAAAATTGGGCGTTGACTCCGATGAAAATCACTGTTGCACTCATCAGCTGAATCAATGCAAATTTCTTTGTGAAAATTGATTTTGCTTTCAGTGGAATGAAAATGGCTGCTAAACGCTCTGCGGTAACTGCAACGATAATCCAAGGTTCCAGTTCTTGCAAAACACAGAACGGAAACATAGAGAATCTACAGCCGAATCTTGACCTGCTCCTGAATCCCGAGTCATTCATTGCTGAAATCCATTCTCTCAAAAGTTCACTGTAGAGAAGCAATGTGTCTACTACAGCTAGAACAACCAAATACAAACTAGTCGTCCGGCCTCTCAGTGGCTTCCGCATCATCACCATCACTGAGAGAATGTTACCGATGGTCCCACTGACCATGATGATGGGAGGTACGTAGGTCCAGATAGTATGTTTTATAGCGAGGTCTCGTTCAACGAGATCCACGGATTGTGAGAAGTTGTTCATTTGAAAATCTGTCCTTGGGGCGTATTCTGTTGGTTCCATTTCTCTATTATTTAGTTATTTAACTTCAAGATATGGTGTCTTCCACCTCCTATAGTTCTTTTTTGGGACTAGTATAGTGTATTTGTAAATAAATGCTTACATTATATCAGAATTTGCAGTTCACCAAACAGGCTTGCTTATTGTAAATGATGAGTTGGAAAAAGTACACAGTACAGATTCACCTGTCAGTCAGCAACTGAATGCCCAACTGTGGTGCAGGCTGGTTCCTTTGTATAATAACCAGCACGTTGTGATGTAAGGTGCTGTGATATCTATTAATTATGTAAATCTAAACAATTCTTGCTAATGGACGGTTCTGAAACCAAACAATGTGTCCATATATCATGATTATTGCTCAAACAACTGTGATCGAGCCACGTGTTCATTTTTCTTCTTTCCTTTCAATCCTTCATCGCATAGGGATAACAGACATAATACTAGTAACTGGTGATGACTGGTTCATTTGAAAATCTGTGCTTGGGGTGTATCCTGTTGGTTCCATATCCCTCTCAGTTATTCAATTTAAAATTATGGTGGCCATTATGTCCACATTATGTCCACTAGTATGTCCACTAGTACACTTGGACATTATGTCATAGGGATAACAGACATAATACTAGTAACTGGTGATGACTGGTTCATTTGAAAATCTGTGCTTGGGGTGTATCCTGTTGGTTCCATATCCCTCTCAGTTATTCAATTTAAAATTATGGTGGCCATTATGTCCACTAGTACCTCTGGACAGGTCTTCCAGTATATCCGAATTTGCAGTTCAACCAACAGACGTATATACTGCGAATGATCAGATGAAATATGTACGCATTACAATTTTACCTATCAGTGAGCAAGTTGTCTGTGGTCCAAGTGTGCTTCGCATAATAGCCAACTATTTTCGATGTAAGGTGGAATGTGATATCCTTCAATAATATAGATCTATACAAATCTTACCAACAGATGTTTTTTCTTCCTATCAAAGTATCCGGATGTCATGATAATTGCACATATAATTTTGAATGGCTTGCATGTTTATTTTCTCTCCCCTCAACCCTCCGTTGTCTAAGGATAGTCAATCCAACGCTGTTCTGTCACTGCAATGCTTTGTTTGGATAAAAGAAAACATACACTTTGGTTGCGGAGAAATGTGCTTTATTTCATATCAATAGTATATGCACATCATCTACCGTGAATCTATCGTGAGTCGTCAAGTACCGGATCTCATTTAGTTGATCGATAGCATGCAGGGTGAAACTCTACAGAACAACGATATTTACTTTAAAGAAAACTGTGGCACAGTAAAATTGTTCTGTGAAGATATATACTATGACCTCATCCGGTAATCATGCGAAAAAAATCCAAAGCTTTATTCAACTTTATTTTGAAGACATCAAAGGCTGGTAATCCAGAAAGATAACAATATACCAGCTCACAAATGACAAATGTTTTCAGAAACTTTCTCAACCAACAATGGGAGTAATTGTTTCGATTTCAGAAATATGAAAACGCCCAATTAAAAAAAAATGGCATTACAAATGTTAAAAATAAAAATGTCAATATCAAAAACGTCGATATGTGGTTTTGTTATGACCTAGGATGCATAAATAAATGCGTTGTCTTAGAGGCGTTGTCAATTACATGTCCTGCACATGTAATTGTCTCATACGGGTTCTAGACATAGCTACTCGTTCGTTTTTCCGGAGTCATGGTCTAGGAAGGTCAAAGTATAACACAATTGATCCTTACAATGAAATGTGATGCCCACAGTGTTACAATTTATAACTGTTACAACAAACAAAACACATAAATTGAACACTTATATACACATGGCATATAACATTGATCATGATGTGGACCCTCGCCTACAACTCGCATTAAATGCTCATATGACTTGTGGAACGAAGGACCTGGGAGCATGTAGAAAACTTAGGTAGCCTTAGTCTACCACTGCGTTGAATGACTTGATCAGTGTTGATCCGTGTACGCAATATTTACTATTACAGACATACACGTAGAGAGAAAACTATTGAATCTACAGGTAAATCACACAATTCCTAATAAATTCATGAAAATGAATTTCGATATGTTTATGCAGCACTAGGTCTTACTTCAAGGAGGCAAGGTAATTCAAAATTCCCCTACTTCAAAACCACAAAGGGACCAATATCTTTCCTTATTATGTCCTTCATGAGTGGTCCAGACATCTCGAAGACATCAAAGCAGATTCGTCATTTTTTTCTCTGAAATCTCATATAATGCAACGAAAGGACATGAGATTGTTATGGATTCGTTCAATATTCTGGGCACTTTACTGTTCAGTTTATCATTGCAAAAAGTAATATTTCATATAACAGATTTCCATAGACAACAGAATCGTTGCAGTTCATGTCAGGTTAGGTGACCATCGACTCCCAGATTGTTATTTTGCATTTACAATTGGAACGATTTTGAAGGTACAATGTTACAATTTGTGAAATTATATTCCTGTCTTTAGCTCATCAGGAGTTATTGCATTGACAAGACGCCCATCAATCTGCGTGCCTAATCTAACCAGGTTATTGTCAACCTAAGAATATACAATCGGGTTAAACTGGTAATCAGCTGACACATGAAGCACGAAGTCATGAAATATGTTAGTAAGAATTTTTTCCACAAAATTCAATGTATTGAATGCAGTGTTTCCCAAAACGAATTCCATCACGCATGACGAATCAGTGATCTCCTTGACATTAGTGAGTGGTAAATAACCCTTGTTGTTTACCTCCGAACACATATCCCTAGAATGAATTTACCGAAGCAACACAATGCAAATACTTGGAATATTCATAAATCAAATGTCAAATTAATCACGTCCAGCACTACATTAAAGATAATGTTGAAACCTGATTATTCTTGTTTGTACAAAAGCGAGATTTCTTGCCCCCATCCCCAATGTTCAGAATGTTCATAATCTTGGTGGACATTATATGGGTTCAGGTGGATGGATTGTTATTTTCTCTTTCTTTAAAGGCCCGGCTGGAAGGCTGGAAGCAAATGTTGAATTATATTATGTTGCCTCTATTGTATCTAAATTGATCTGTAGAATGAATATGGTCTTTTCGATGTCAAAAACGTTCCGACAGGGACATGCATTCTCTAAGGTTGCTCAAATAGCTTACATCGAACTGCCACGAAATGAGGGAGGAAATTCAGCGACCTACACTAATAGAAAAAATATAGGGATATTGTCTGTGTATTCCCTTGAATGACAGCAAATGATGAAATCGCAACTTTCGTTAGTTGAATGGTATTTTTATTCCCGTTCCAATTTTCAAGTGTCAACTCAAAACTCATATCCACAGTCATAGTGATTTTACTTGAAGAATTACGAATTCCAAGGAAAACATGTAAACGTAGTGTTTTTCAGATTTTGTTCAAGTGATGAAAACAAAACAAATTGGATATAACTCCAAAAGTCACAAACAGATAACAGGTGTGATCACCACCTGCCGGCACGCAGCTTTGACAGCGATTGAAACGATTGATGATCTGTTGCCAGATCCAACGACACTAGACTTCTAGAGCCTCCACAAGCCATATCTGTTTGACTGGAGGGTGTCTCCAAACAGCTCTGCTAAATTGATCCCACGAATTTCTATAGCATTTAGGTCAGGGGAACATGCCTGACATACCACCTTATCTGTTGTTTCCTGTTGGAGGCTCTGACTAACAATACGAGTCGATGAATTAGGGGTATTATCATCCATGAAAATGAAATTGATTCCATATTTTCCCAACATATGGGCGAACTATAGGCAACATAATAAGTCGTTACCACCAAATACTGGTCATGTTGACACATTGGCCCAGATGACAATACTTCGGATGACATGATTGAAGAGAGATCGGGCAAATTCAAGACAACAACAACTAGTCGTTACCACCAAATACTGGTCATATTGTGCTGTGAGCGCCCTTGAACTACCCTGCGCATCTTAACGCCTAGTTTCCCTGTGAATAGCTGCAGCCAACCATCTTGATTTCACATTTTGGCTAACTCCAAGCTTGTTAAACAACTCCGCCTGACACCTGCTATCCTGTGATATCCAGACTGCCCTGGCCACGCCATTTGGTAGGAGAGGCTGTCTGACACTCAAACTAACCAAAATGAGTTGTAAAAGCAAAAAGTAATTGCAAACAAGGCCTTTGGTCGAAACATTTTGTGTCAATTTCAATTTATGTACACACACAAACATGGGCAAGACATGGCCAGGTGGAGAAAACTCAACAAATTGTTGTTCAGCAGGCTTCTGCATCACAGCAGGCTTCCAGATTGTAGATGGAATATATTTCATGCAAGATATCAGGTGTTATATACAAATGATTTTGGCTGATTTGATTGAAATATCCCTAACCTTTTTTAGTAGTGTATATCTGTAACTATGATATTACACACATATTATCATTTCTCCTCGATCACTATGCTCCGCGCATTTTGATGTAAGTTATTTGTCAATGGTCCGAGTATTGGTGTGGCTATGATGAAATGTTTGATTTTGAATTGTCCGAAAATTTGTCCGTTGGGGTTTTGAAAAGCCCTTTGATAGCCCTCACAGAAGATATTACCACAACAACTCTAAACTATTATAAAATATGAGTAAAATAAAATATGAGTGTCCTTTCAATCATTTAAAACATGATGTATCTCTGGGTCACTTTGCCGCCCCTCCTCCTCCCCCCTGTAAGACGAC
This sequence comes from Terebella lapidaria, assembly GCA_949152475.1. Lineage (NCBI taxonomy): Eukaryota > Metazoa > Annelida > Polychaeta > Terebellida > Terebellidae > Terebella > Terebella lapidaria. The sequence continues at coordinate 31,061,297 of OX424564.1, read as the reverse complement.
GACCCCTGTCAGAAATGCTGATGGATATTTGTTTCGCCAATAAGACATCCGACGAACTTGAAAATGGCGGGTAATTTTGACGGATTTTTTTTCACGGGCATAGCAACATTCACTAATGACAGAAAATTGCCGATAGGCATCTTATATTCAGATATCCTGAGATATAAAGCTGAGCAATCGGTACTTGTCATTTTTGCAATGAATGTTTGTGTAATAAATATTCTCAATATTGTTTTTGCACGTGATATCAGAGCACAAATTTATGGCAAATGTATTTGAGGATGTACTCGCGAATACATGAGTATTCGTATTCGAATACATTTGAAGAATATGTACCCTGGTTCGTATTCATGTAAAAGTGAAATGTTCGTATTCGAATGTCTGATCAGGACCAACATACTTAGCCCCATGTTACTATCTGCATACCCATTTTATTTCATTAACGAGGAGATATCAGCAGATGAAGTTAAATTTGTCTTGACAAACCCGAACAACAGTCCTTAATGACCAAATTCCCAATGAAGCCCTGAAACATTATGATATTGCATGCATATTGACCGTTGTGACGAAAATATGTTTTCATGTAATATGGTTCCACACAATCCATTATCAACCCAATACCTAGGAGTTCACAGAATCGTCCATGTGTTCCAATGAACTATAGGGGTATTGATTTATAATCATGTGCGCGTAAAGTATTTAGCAGTATTGTAAACAAAAGGATTTCAAAGTTTTGTGATACCATGCATGTCATTTTTGATGTGCTAAAAGTTTTGGCAATTGACTCTCATTGATATTTCTGATGTAGAAGAGAAACTTATGACGGCTATGTGTAATAAATGAGAAGAAATGTGGTAAACTGCAAACCAAAGTTAAGAACTTATGTGCAATTTAAAACCTATTTCTGTGCAAAATACTATGATGCCAAGAATATAACACAATATGGGATCCCTGTTTGCTCAATTAGGTTGTAGTATATTAGCAATTATAATTGAAACTGGCAGATTTAAAAACTTAAAAATCACTGCTACTGACAACTTTGGAAAACACTAATGAAAGATCATGTGAAATTTGATAATATTGAGGATGAATACCGTTTATTATCATAATTATTGTACGCATTATGCATCAGAGAGACTTTTTTTTTCAAACAATACAGGATTGCGGTGTATGTGTGCTGGCTCCCAAGAATAAAGATAAATTAAGAATTATTTGTTACCGTTGTATGATAGTTATTACCGTTATATGATAATAATCACCCACACTCCGTATATATCCTTGTGTTTATTTAAATTGAATGACGAATATGTATGGACCATGACCCATGTGTCTGAAATAAAAGATTGAATTGAATTGAAGAAATTATTGTCATGTATATACTCAACATAATAGGTACGCGAGATAATTGCATATTATATTGTTATGGATCCTTGAGTGCTTCTTTATTTTTATTTTGATATGTTTATGTTATACCAAAAAATGGCGGCACAAGAGAATATTGCAAACATAAAATCGGTTTATGGATAAAATGTTTCTCCAGTACATTTTCCAAGCGTCCAATTTATATCAGTTTCAACAACCAACAACGGGACCAATGAATGAACTGATACCAACTAAGTTCAAATCAATTTTGTATGGTTATACATGTGTCGAAGGCGACCCCTCGATGTGTGGTCCTCGTACATGAGATATCCGCCTCCTCTCTATCTGTGCCATTGCTCCTGGGTCGATATATGGGCAATGAGCAATCGTAGGTGCTGAACACCCAAAGACCGTGATTACTGAAGTGACAGGAAAGTCAAGGTGTGCACGGCCGTGGCACTTTGTGGTGGATATATCTTGTCACTCGATATGATCGATTTTTCTTTGTCAAGTACATAATACTGTTACAACGTCTATATGAATTAAAGTAATCATATATTCGTTATACAAATGATGGCTATTGATATAGTCTGAATGTTACAATTGCTGCAGCAGACAATTTAGCATATTCCCATATTTGGACAGAATTAACCAATTGGTGACAACTGTATATATAATAGACTTGATTACTTCCAATACGGAAAACATCCGGGGAAAAACTTCGTGATAAACTACTGATTATTTTCCAATATCCATAAATTCCAACTCAATACATAACAATCAAGTCAAGATCTTTTGTGAAGAAGCTTTGAAATTTCAACCCCAGCGTTGAAATATTTGACCATAACTGACAGCCAATCAATAACTGGTAATAACCCTTCGTTCACAAATCGATCATTATTATCCTTTTGCACGAAAGTCTGAGCGAAAGCCCTGCGTTGAATGTTGTTATTGCATCATTATTTATGACAACAATTTTTGTTGTCTGTTGGAACAAAATACTGTAAATATATAACACCGGATGAACAAAACATACCTCTGCTTGACAATGTTTTTGTTACTCGCCTGGAAACGTTCTTTCGTCTATCAACACCCCAAAAGATGAATAGACATTTTGGTATGCGTCACAATATCATTCGTTGTTTACTAATAACTTTTGGGGTCATCATTTGTTGTTTACTAATAACTTTTGGGGTCATCATTCATGGTCATCATTTACTGACAAAGGACAGTCTTAATAACAATGTGCACAATATTTGGCATAACATTTTGAGCATTATCCCCCAAATTCAGGCATGTGACATGTGAAAAAATACATAGATATGGGGTCATGAATAAAGGTATGTTGTCACCAAAATGTCCATGTACATCACTGGACATTGATCACAGGTACTTGTGTAGCCGAGTGGATATGACTGGTGGCTAGTGAAGCAGTGAGGCTCGTAGTGCGGGAGCTCCGATGTTCGCACCCTGGGCAGGCACTTAGTGAATGGAGTTTCTCATATTCGTTGATTATGATTTAGGTCTCCCTATTGAATTGTGCTTCTCAAATTCAAAATCCTGTCACCCAACGTGAAGCGGTAAATTACAAGCCCCTCTCTTCCCACAATACAGGTGAATGGTGGTTGCCCACTTTGTAAGAATAAGAATTCAATCATTATCATAAGTATTATCAGTAAATGATTCCAAGTATATAAACAGATTTACACACGGGTTTTTTTCACAATGATTTCAAGTTTTCACGCATGAAAGGGTCCAACGGCGAGAAGCCGTGGTATAAATATCAAGTGCATTGTCCCACTTTAAGATCACAAAAAAACAGCCAATATCTCCCCCCATTATGTGCTTCGTGAGTTGTCTAGACATCTTGAAGACATCAAAGCAGAGCAGTTGAATATCATATTATATTGTGATGAAAGACTTGAGATGTTTCTCTTGTTATGGATTCCATCACGGTCATCTGGGCATTTTACTGTTCGTTTTTTTTTTTACCAAAATAACTTATGTTAGATCTACATTCCACAATTTCTTCATACACAAAAAGTATGACTGAATTTCAATGGGGTAAGGTGGTCGAAGGATACCTGACAAATAAGGTCCTGAATTTGACAGTTCGTCCTCTGCAATTTGGTTGAATTTCAAGATAAAATATCGTAATTTGCTCGCTGATAAGCCCTGGTATTTTCTCGTTAGGTATCATTACAGCTGCCTATTTTGACATCGGTCACTTAGGCCTGGTTTTTTGCCTGGTTCGCCATTCTCTCTCTCTATTAATGAAATATTGCAGGGTTCCCCTTCATCAAAAGCTCGTTTGCTAGTGATAAATAGTCTATACAAGTTTAAGTCACTAGCAAAGCTATCATAAAACTTCTTGTCTTTATTTGGTAGTGATGACCACAGGCGAAACGGGAGACCATAAGATTAACAGTTGTTCAGGAGTGTGGAGAATCAATGCTCAGACTGCCGAGAAGCTGACGTAAGTAAAGTCGACAACGCGTCGTTGAGGGCCGCTAGTCAGGACATTCCGCAAATGCTAAATTGTTATGATTCGCCTCTATTGTGCCCATCCACAAGGAGCACACGGCATTGTGAATGTACTGACATTGTGCCAGAACAGGACAATGGTATACACATAACGAAAGCCATCATGAAACAGAAGACACGTAATGCAAACAACATATGTCAAGTATTTTTACTGTAGCAATATGTAGCTTCAATTTTGCATCATGTGACATGAACAAGTGCTTTTATAATCCCTCTATTTCAGCCTGTTATGGAGGCGAGATATTCCAAGAGTGCAAATGTAATTCATGTCAATTCTTTAATGGCAAAACCATGCCTAAACAATTGGAACAAATTTTGATATCTTTCTTCCAATCATGTGTATAATGCATGCTGCAGCAGTTTTGGAACACAAAGTTCTTAGTTCTGACTTCGAGATGCACTCCAATTATACATGATTGAAAGCCAGAATTAATATTGGAAATTTCAGCTACCGTATCTCAAATTTTAAATTAAAAAAAAGAATATCGTCTTTATCAAATTATTGAGTGTTCCAGACAGCATAGGTGCATCATAGCTAATATTTCTTTCAACAAGACTCACATAACGTGATCAAAGGCTCAATGCGATATGCAGACATCGTCCGGCTGCCATTTTCAACTCGGAAAAAGGGGATTCTGGGTAATCCACCATTCCTCAGGTTACTGCAGACAAAGAGATTTCCGTTTGAGAGGATTTCATTAGGTATGACCGAAGATCTATTTTCCTTTGAATATCAGGAACATGGCAGATTTCGTTTTAATCACCAACTCAAAGCCAGAGAATGGGAACGGTGATAGCTGATCAGAGATTGGGTAACCCAAGTGAACGTGTCGGGGTGACAGACATTGGCATATCATGGTCGATAATCACCACCGAAGGGGCTATTCTTACGAACTTGATTTACTTGGACTATTTGATGTGCAAATATATCAAGAACAAAAATCATTGTTAACATTTGCAGACTCATTACCCATGTTCATGTGTACTTTCAAAATCTAACTTATTCTATGTTAGGAAATGGACCAATTTCCATAGTAGCAATACTTGTGTCTTTATCGGGTAATATCGAGATTTTGTGATATGATATGATAAATTGAAATAAGTATTATATAAATTTTTCAACTGCCACAACATCATGCATGCATATTGTCTGTCATTCACTGCCAGTCTGTGATCGATCATTATGCAGTTGTGATTACCACACACCCATAAAAATATTCCGCCCAAAATTATGGAATGTGCATTGGAACAGAGTATAACAATTCAGAGTATCGTATATGTCCTCATTGTAATGATCACTGAATCACTATCTCCCACATCACAAGATCACGTCTGCTCCAGACAAAATGAAGACATCACAAGTTGATCAATATCTCCCACATTATCAGATCACGAGTACTCCAGAAAAAATGAAGACATCACAAGTTTTCTAATGTTCTCTTTGACAAGTGTCACATAACATGATCAAAGATTTCAAGACGAGCGGATTGTCAGGATAATGTCCACAACTGTATTTTATTGAGTCTTAGGATAAAGAGGATCCTCGAATTGATTAGAGAGGGTATTTCTTATTTGACATGATGTCCTGAGGGACGGTCAAAGATTTTGTTTTGCTATGGCTGCCCTGTCGATAGCAAGCAAATGACACGTCCACACGTAATCATCAAGGTGATCGTCTTGCAGTGACATCCAACAAACCTGGATGTGAAGAAGCAGCAGAACACGGATGTCATGCCCAATTCCACATATTTAGAAAGTGTATAAACTCTAGCTGTAGCTGAATGAATAGAGTATTGATGTATCATTGAAATATTCATTTTATAAAACTACTTCTAAACATATCAAGTGACAAAACCCAAATAAAAAGTGATACACCTGATCAAATTAATATATATTTTTTTAACATTTGAAAAAGTGACAAAACGAAACAGAGAATGTGTCAACTATTAATTTCTAAACTTATATGTTATGGCTACAAGGGATTATTCATAGTAGTGTCACGTTTCTCTGTCTAGAGTTGGTTATACTATCTCTGGCCCAAGTACCGTACACTGCTTCTTAATACTACTCGTCCACTGAAAACATACCATTTAATCCGTCTCGCACCTATTTAATCCTTATTAAATATAGAGGAAGGCGCAGGATATGATACTTGGGCCCTATCTCTCATAATTCTAGGCGTAGCCTCTGTTGTTATAAGTTTTCCATACTTGAATAACCATAGCCGTTCGCAGCCGTACCAGTCAAGATATATTACGTCACGAGAATTAAAAGGTGTTGCAAGCTTAGCGAGTGTTCCTGGGAATATTTCCATGAAAAGTCACTGCCGTGAGCAACAATTTGGATATAATGGGACGCGACGCGATTATTGGGAATAAAACAAGAGGGGGTTATACTGCCTTAGTAGGTGGGTGTTGATGGCCTTTGGCTATTCATTCTGCGAATGCCCAATGGGCAATTGTTGTAAAGGTATTATGTCCACTATATATACTGTGGAGATACTTGTGTGAAACTATATGAAATGACATATGGTCAACATTGGAATGGGAACAACGATGCACAATAAAAAAGTGCATTCAATAAGTTCATTTACTTTTCAAAAATGACCAGTGGCAATGTTAAGAATGATCGGGGAATACTGCTTCCCTCGTCATTTTTAACATTGCAAATTCATGTACCGAGTCCAGTTGGTTAATCTGTCCGGTACTCGGAAATCATAAGTTCACAATCGTTTTATTAATTGCTTTTAATTAGAATTCGAAATTTTAATTAGATCGCCAATCACTCATACTACGATGTCTATGTGACATACAGCATTATAGATTTGATTTTAATGATGGAAATCCTAAATTTTGCCTCATGATAACCTCGGCACAGGATAATATTAACATTGTACACGGCGATGAACTAGTATCATGAAGAATATTAACACTTGAGTTTATGGTTTAAAATAAGAAAGAAATATAAACCGTTTTGCACTTTTATTTGTCAATTATCTGGCTGTTGCACTGGGCCAGCCCTACCCGCCACAAATTGCAAAAGCGGCAACTTTCATGGCAAAATGAAACGATCCTTTGGCTGTCTCTCTTCATAAACCAACTAGCCTAATAACCTGGAATCAGCTAAGTAGAAGATAAAAATGTCATACAATACAAACACTTTATACTCTTGTAACTGGATATTTCTAAGTGGCATACGTTGTATATCTGATCTATCACGCAACTGGACCTTGACACAGTTTTATGTAATGATTGTTTCTTTGTAAAAGATCGATGTCGTGCACTTTATGTTGGAACACTGCCTTCCTTTGTTTTACTTACAATGCTTATGCATATCTTTAAATATATACTATGTGAATAGGTAATGTTACTATCTAATATAAATGTAAGTATTATCAGATGTTGGTAATATCTAATCGCTTCTACTGTATACCTGATGAAATATTTATGAAGTCGCCTACCTACTAGCTGCAGAAGTGAAAAACCAAAAACACATGAAATGTGCAAACTGCTGAAATCAAAATATTGATGTTTGATTTATAAATGAACATTCACATTATTGGCACAGTTCTATGTGTCAAGTATTTATGTTCTATAATACATTATCTTTCATAATTCCTCTATCCTCGGCAGATCCTGTATAGCTAGAAAGTCCACGTGCTTGAATAACCAGAGGAATTTGAAGCATGCCCTCTCAAGATAGCATAATGATTGCATCATGAAGGGAAGTGTTAGAAGCTTAGCACTCTGTTACTTGACAAATCTCGATGAACAGTCTTTGCTAAGGGCAGGAATTGCGATATAATTCATTCATCACTATTCTTGGATGGGCGACAGAGAATGGAAGGGGCTGTCGGTACTGCCTCCATTAGCAGAGAGTTGTTGAGGTACATGTGGCTATTCATCTTGCGGGTGCTGAATCGTCTATGCTTGTGGATGTGACCACAATGTCGACTGTATGGGCAGAACACGTATGATGACTGATGGTCAAAAGGGAAATGCAAGAGTAAAGGTAGATTGAATTATTTTCCCCTGCCACATTGGTAATACCAAGATTTATGACCGATTGTTGCACTACTAAATAAAGGGGTGAAGTGACGTGGTTTTTTAAATGGGCTATAAATTTCTGATTAAATCGCTGATTCGATCAAAAGTGTGCTAGTGTGTTGACATCATGCGTATAATAACCTACATGTATAATATTCAAATGATGTCTACATGGCTTATTCATTGAATAATGAAGTCGGATTCATTTCAAGCATTACAGTTGTTAAAAACAAATAACAGATACACTGTGTGGTAATGTGAAGGAAGAATCAAGTGATTGGATGGCATCCAGTTACTAGCAAGCACACTAATCGGTATTCATTTTGTGTTTTATCAGTGTTGAATGTAGATCAATTTCCACGATTTCTGAATGTGTACGAATTATAATACATATAACATAATCTCATAGTAGTAATAAAGCATTATTTAAAATGATATTATATCCAAGAACCATTGGTAGCACCTGTCTTCATTCCACAAGCAAGGCAAACCCACGATTTGTTTAGGGTTCCCATTCTTGGTCAATGCTGTTGCCTGATATTTATTTTACGAGACAACTGCAAGTATAACACAAGATTAATACCGGATGCTTCCCAGTGTTCCAACGTATGAAACGGTGCGTTTGCTGTCATAAATACTGATATCTTCTGCCCTTGTTCATACCATAGTGAACGGACTAGGAAAGACATATCATCTTATTTAGTGTAGGAATATTTGCTTGATATTAACCTGTAATTGAAACTGTGTGCAACTTAATCTACCAAGCTCATTCCCGTTATTGGGACCAAGTGGCACGTAACGTACCTAGCAATTATTTAAAATAAAATAATTATTTGAAAATAGTTGTATTATGATAATTTATCTATGAGTTAATCGTTATGACGCACCATCGGTCTATTATTCAGATTATTATATAAACACCGTTGCCAATTATATCAGACCAGCGGGACAAATAACAGACTGAATAGACTGATATTGTATGCCACCATGTGACAATATTGGAATCGTTGATCCATGCACTTTACAGTTTAATATCATATAGACGTGTAATAATGATATCAATTATATCTATGTTTCTCTGTATCATATTACCCAAGATCCTGAATTAAATTAAGCCATAAAACTACAGTGGTCCCTGTAAGATAAGACACCTCCGAAATAAGACTTCCCCGTCTGTAAAGACCTTTTTGTATTCCCCAAAGATCAATTTAACATGTACACGAACCTGTGAAATAAGACTTCCTGTAATATAAGACCTCATTTTTCCTGCAAAAGGTGAGGTCTTATCTTACAGGGTCCACTGTATATCAAATATATATCAAAAAACATTTAATAAAGTAGCAATTTATTTCCAGAATATATCTCTGACGATAGTGGTCCATCTCTTTGGCTTCCCGAAGAATAAAGCCATTCGTGTCAAGGCTGAATAATAAATCATGTATTTCCAGAATTCATTGTATGACACAATATATTTCCAGATTTCCTAAATCAGGGGAAGGAAATCAGAAAATACTGTTGGAAAAAAAATAGGAAAGGAAATCAGAAAATACTATTGGAAGTGTTTGGACATTTGGTTGGCGATTGAACAGTTTTAAATACACTTTCCTTGTTTCAACACATCCCCTACATTGAAAATATACGAAAAAATTTGCACACCAAGAGTGAAACAACAACTACTGTGGCTTTGTGTGACTCAAATGACAAGTGAGATATACTACTCTCAAAAGGTCATTTTCAAGTGGTTCAGCATTTGTCAGGGTATTTCAATTTTGATAGCAGTGCAAGCAACTACACACAGAACATGAACTGAAGCCACACAAAAACCAAGCAGTTCTGTCTATTACTCCCTTTGCGGCCCTCCTGCATTCACTAATCGTCTCCCTTTATCCATATCATTGCCCTTGGTGGATATACGGGTTGAGGGGGCAATCGAAGGTGGTAAACACACAATGACTGTGAAAACGGAGATTACATGTGTAGCGATTTTCCCCTTTTTGTATTATTTTCAAAGTCGTATCATTTATTTATATTTTGGATCCCCTTTTTGTGATTAGAATGTTTCCTTGTATATTTCTTGTAATCATGTTTTCCTCTCGTTGTGTATTTTTCAATATCACGCTACCAGTTTCTTGAAAAGGAACAACTCTGAAGTCGCTTTAATAATTTATATACATGAGTCAACAAATTCAACAATATTTTACATTTATATACATGTTGGGAAATCCGTGATGAAATGTCCAGCAAGAATAAATCATACTGTATATCTTCAAGTGTCAATCATAATTAACGAACCTATTAAAATGTACTATTTCTTGATCCAGAAAGTAATCAATAGAGTAAAACGTAGACGTATATCCCAGAAATTAACAAAGTCAAATCATTTAATCAGATAGTGGTAAATCCGTATATGCATATCCATCACGGCGGACTTGAACCCACACTACCCGTCGGTCTCAGGCCCGACTGGTTGGCGTCGCCACGGTCAGGCGGACGGCGGACGTTGAAGGTAGTCACCCTATCTCCCATGGTCAGTCCCCTGGTGGTCCCAATCCCCTGCTTAAATACTCTCCAGGGATACTTCAAAACGAGGCTGGACGGCACCGTCCGGTGGTCTGTAGGCACCGTCCGGGGGTCTGTATGCACCGTCCGGGAGTCTGTAGGCACCGTCCGGGAGTCTGTAGGCACCGTCCGGGAGTCTGTAGGCACCGTCCGGAGGTCTGTAGGCCCCGTACGGGGGTCTGTAGGCACTGTGAACCTCATATCCCGACCAGACTGAGTATACTATATATTTGTCAAATATCTGAAATTATGTTAATACTAGTAATCCAACGTTCATAAAATTATCCTTGGGGAATGGAGAATATAAATGTCTTGATATGTCCGGGACCTTGTATTTCATTAATAAAATGTTACTCCATATGTATGTAGGCCGATTGGAATAAATTCTCAGTTATTTAATTGGGGAAAATGTTTCACATGAAAGAAAGTCTAGGTGAACATGTCCTTCTGACGATCAATGAATGGTCAGTTGTTTGTGCCAGAAGAATGTAATAGATTCATGAAATAATTGGTTTAAATTTGGGTATCGACAACCATAACTCTGTTTGCTGCCGTTTCTGCTTTTTATCACACACTATAAACTACAATGCTACAGGACCCCAAAAGGTGTGATAACATTTTCTGTATCACCCTAGCCCCAAAAGTGGCTCTTCAACCTGGTGATCGATATGGGCGTTGATGGAGCCACATGACTATGGTGGCTCAATATCATACTTTCTCTTCAGTCATCAATGATTTTTTTCTTCAAACATACCACATTTTAAATGTTATAAACACGCAATACCGCTTATTACCTACCCCTGACATAATTTGGTTATCAGCGGTAATAGGTTGATACATACATTCAAACTATTACCCTACCATACATTCTCCATTTATTAATATCACGGTACGTAGACACAATACGACGTACCCTCCACCATCCTGCTATAACCCTAGTACCCTACAGATATGTGTAGAGAGTATATTGCAGCCTTTGGGAGGGGGGGGGGGGGATTTAGGATTAGCAACGTTAAGGCTAGGCAATTTCAAGCCAAAACCTATGAAATATGAACCAATTTTGATATCTTTTTTGGTCGCGGCATCAGCGGTGGCCCTAATCAAACACAAAATTACTTTAACTTTCGGTGCCGCTTAGCACAATGCACCCTGTTGCACACGCCGCTCAGCGCAAAAACTGACAAAGTGTCGTCTAGCACAAACTTCGACCAATTCCGACTGACTGATGATCTCAAAGCCAGATTTTCTGCTAAAGTGTGTGTTTAATGTAGCGACCACTTTTGCCATATTAGAATCCTGATGCTTACGTGTTCCAAATATGAATTCTTTTAGAAGTTTCAGCCATCATACAGTATATCCAAATTGAAATAACCAAAAAAAAAACGAGTATCGTCTTTATCGAATTAATGAGTGTTCCAGACAGCATGGGTGCATTTATAACTGATATTTCTTTCAACAAGACTCACATAACGCGATCAAAGACCTAACGCGAGATGCAGACATCGTCCAGCTGCCATTTTCAACGCGGAAGAAGGGGATTCTGGGTGATCCACCATTCCTCAGGTTACTGCAGACACAGAGATTCCCGTCTGACAGGATTTCATTAGGTATGACCAAAGATCTATTTTCCTGGGACTATCAGGTACATGGCAGATTTCAATTTAATCACCAACGCAAAGCCAGAGAATGGGAACGGTGATAGCTGATCAAAGGTTGGGGTGACAGACATTGGCATATCATGGTCGATAATCACCACCGAAGAGGCTATTCTTACGAACTTAATCTAATTGGGTTTTTTAATGTGCAAGTATAGGAAGAACAGAATACTGTTCTCGTTGTTGACATTCGCATACTGATTACCCACGTCCATGTGTATTTTGGAAATCTAACATTATTCTACATTAGAGCTAATTATTAGCATCCGTCGTCAGTCTACATTTGTACCTTCAAAGTTTACTGGCGAATTTTTCTGAAATTTTGTACAAATAATGCCTAAAAATATTTCAAGAATTTCAAGGCCATTTTTCAATTTCAATCGCCGGTCTGAGTGTGACGGCCATTTTGATTTTTTCCAATGTTAAATTCTCCTATGCTTTATAATTGGACACATTATTCCTAATATCTCGATTAATATTGATAATTTAGATTAGGAATTAAGTGTGGACATATAGGGAATGATATATGCCGAATATTCTCAAGACAATGAACTTGACCATTGATCTTATTTTCTAGGCCAGAGTACAAAATGGCTAATATCTTGATTAATATCGACTTCACAGCTTGGTAATCATTGTTAACATATAGGAAATGACGTATGCCGAATGTTTTGTTGACCTCGAAGTTGACCTTTGATCTCATTTCAAGGTCAAAGCACAATATGGGTAATATCTCGCTTATAATCGACTCCAAAGATTAGGAATCAATTGTGCACACATAGGAAATGATATATACTAAATTTTCTCGTGACCTTGAACTTGACCTTGAACTTCACTCTCAAAGTCAAAGCACAAAATGGCTAATATCTTACTTATTATCGACTTTACAGGTTAGGAATCAATTGTGCACATCTAGAAAGTGATAAATACTGAATATTCTTATGACCTTGAACTTGACCTTCCACCTAATTTTCAAGGTCAGAGCACAAAATGGCTAATATCAGCTTGGGAATAAATTGTGGACATATAGGAAATGATGCATGCGAAATATATTGATGACATTGAATATGACCCTTGACATCCATTTTCAAGGTTCGAGTACAAAATGGCTCATTCATTATCGAATTATCGGCTTACAAATCAATCGTGAGCATATAAGAAATGATCAGGCTGGATATTGTCAGGACTTTGAACTTGACTTGTGACCTCATGTTCAAGGTGAGAACACGAAATGACTAATATCTCGCTTATCATTGACCTTACAGCGCAGGAATAAACTGTGGACATATAGTGAATGACATATGCCAAATATTCTGATGACATTGACTTTGACCTTTGACGTCATTTCAAGGTCACAGAACAAAATCGTTAATATTTCGCTTCTTATTAACTTTATAACTCGGGAATCAATTGTAGACATATAGGAAATGATATACACTGAATACTCTAACTCTGACCTCGATTTTGACTTTCTTTCAAAGTCAGAGCATGAAATGGTTAATATCTCGATCATTATCGATTTAACAGGTTATGAATTGTGCACATATAGAAATGATATATGCTGGATATTCTCATGACCTTCAGTTTGATCTTTGACCTTATGCCCAAGGTTCAGAGCTGGCTAAATCAGAATGGCTAATATTTGATTGATTGATTTATTGAGCTCTTGAAGGCCACAGGCCCAGCCGCCATACACAAATAATGACAAGTACATAGTAAGATGGTCATCCTGTCAACATACATAAGAGTCTCAAGGTGATTTACATATTTCATCAATTTCAACATATCACGCAGTTTCACAACATATTATGTAGCTGAAATGCATGATACACAAAAGCTGATAGTGATTTAATTTTATCTGTATCATTACTGTTCATAATGGTCACAAAATCATATGTGTTTGACTGTATGTCTGGCAGGTAAACAGCTCTCATTTCTCGGTACAGAGAACATTCTACAATGAAGTGATACTCATCCTCAATCTTGGCAAGGTTTTTTGACAAACAGTATTTGCACAAATGATTTGTACTCTGAAAATTATTTACAGCCAGCTTATTGTTACCAGTCCGTAATTTAGCCAAAGATATTCTGTGACGTCTGATATTTACAGATTCAAGATACCTTTCGGGATCAAGTGAGAATTTATATGAACAATACCTAGTACTAAAGGTAGCATTTCCTAACCATGTTTGCCTTGCTGTATCGGATAAACACAATTTCAGAGCTGACATGAAGGAATCTACATCACCAACACCTTGAGCCACCCATACATAACTAAAGTCATTTATTAGAAGTATATTTTTCACATAACAGGCCCAGTTCTTTTTTCCGTTATCATCTGAGGTTTTCAACATGTTATAGCTGGATTTCAAAATACCATTCGACATTACAACTTTCAACCAGAATTTTACACATCGAGTAGCATAAGTTACATACAGAGGTAACCTTCCAAGTTCGCCTAATACTCTGATATTTGATGTATTCCTAGAAACACCCAACATCATTTTACAGAACTTTCTGTGAACTTGCTCTATTTGGTCTCGATACTCGTATCCCCAAATTTCGGATCCGTACAGCAATATGGGGAGAACAAGTTTGTCAAACAGTTCCAGACCTATACTAACTGTGAGGTCCCCACACTTTCCTAAAATACTTACAATTTTAAAAATCGATTTTTGTGCCTGTAGACAAAGTGCTTTTATCGCTGGTGTCCAAATCAATCTTGTGGAAAATGTAATACCTAGATATTTATAATATGGAACACTCTCCAGTTGCATATCATTATAATAAAATTTTTCATTTCGTCGAAGTACACCGCCATTGCGAAATATCATCACTTTTGTTTTTTGATTCATTTACACGCAATCCATATAACCTGCAGAATTCACTCAGTACATTTAGTCCTGCTTGAAGCCTACCCACAGTGTCATTCACCAAAGTGATATCGTCAGCATACAACAGTACATGTACTGATGGTGTTACCGGGTCTAGATAAATTCCAGAGTTATCAGAGTTCTCACACATTCTAACTAAAATATTTATATACAATATGAAAAGCAGTGGGCTTATCATGCACCCTTGGTGGGTTCCAACTGTACAGTGGAAAAACTCAGTCAAACCTTCTGGTGTTTTAACACAAGAAAAAAGTTTGCTATACATGGATCTCAGTACATTCAAAAATCTGCCATGAATACCTTCAGTTATCATCCTGTGCCACAATTTATCATGTGGAATGGAATCGAACGCCTGTGAAAAATCAACAAACGTGCAGTAGAACCTTCCACCGGGTTTACACAAATATTTATGGATCATAGCATACAAATTAAAAATGTTATCTGCAGTAGAACGTTGACACCTGTAAGCGCTCTGTCCATCATACAGTTTGTCAGTGGATTCTGCCCACAGTAACAACCTGTTATTGAGTATTTTAGTAAATACTTTACCAATGCATGACAAGAGAGAAATACCTCTGTAATTCTTTACATCACCTACTGGCCCTTTCTTATGCAATGGTGATATAATTGCTTCTCCCCACTTCCCTGGGAAATAACCAGTACATAATATTTTGTTAAACAGTTCATGCAAATATTCCAAAATAACATCCACTGAGTTTTTCAGCATTTCATACAATACTCCATCTGTCCCACCAGATTTGCCGTTGGGTAACTGTTTCACAACTTTGATAATTTCTTCTCTAGTAATTGGACTGTTCAAAACATCACAGTTATCATTAGAATAAGTACCACTAGTATCACATGTTAAACAGTGATTATCATGCGTCAGCAAATAATCGTTGACCACAGGGTCGTCTTCCACATTAACATCGCAAATGCTTTTGAAATGATCGAACCATTCATTTGCACTAATACAAGCTGTTTTCTGAGGAATGTTAGTGAACATCTTAATTGTATTCCACACAGTTTTTGAGTGTTTACTTGCACATGCATTTTTGAGTTTTTCCAACATCTTGGTTTGGTATAGTTGTTCTTTGCTACGACATAGTCTTACAAATTGTGCTTTGGCAACTAAATACAACTGTAAGTCAAAATGTGACCTAGTCCTTCTATAATTTCTCAATTTTCTCATTTTACACTGTCTTTGTTTATTACATTCATCATCCCACCAGTCAGCATTCTTCCGCCGAGGACGTGCCTTACTCCCACGCTGCGAAGTCTGTTTCACGGGTTTCAGCATGTCCTCGCCTGCTCGCTGGATCACCTCAACAATCAGCCTGACGGCAGTGTCGATATCATCTCGCTCAAGTGATGCTAGGCCCTGCTGGAGAGTAACACGAGAAACATTGTCCAGCATTGTCATACGAAATGCATCGCTCTCGCCATCGTCCCATTTGAACCTTGGATAATTCTGAAGTGAAGACTGTTGATCATTAACAACATTTTGAACAGTAACTGTGAGTTCACATATCAATGGGAAGTGATCTGATTCAGTCATATGATCAACACTGAAGTCACGGACAGAGTTGAATAGTGAAGAGGATGCCAGCATATAGTCTACAACACTGCACCCATTTCTAGACGTATATGTGAATTCCCCCCGACAGTCTCCAGGGAATCTTCCATTCATTATATGAACACCACATACACAACATAGATCAAGAAGCGATTTGCCGAACAGATTGGTGTGCTGATCTCTTGAGCTGCGCTCGAGGTGGAAACTGTCAATAGGGTTCCACTCTTGTAAATCAGGTAGATGCACCATACTATCATTGTCAATGAAATCAGGCTCATTAGCAGTTCTGGCATTCAAATCACCAATCAACAAAACATCACGTCACTATAATCAGCTGTAAGCTCAAGCAACATATTTTCCAGTTCATGTATCCCATTATTTTCTGATCTCTGATCATAGAAGGTTGATCTTTCCCGAGGAATGTAAACACATAGCAGTAAAACGGGCTGCTGTAAACCAAATGCTTCTTTTTTGAGCATGAAAACAAATCCATAGTCACAGCGTTTAATTAACTGAACATCTTTCTTGATACTGTCTTTCACGAACACAGACACTCCACCCGGTGTACGTCCACGGCTATGACGCCGGTGTCCATGTAACACAAATTGTTGATAGTTCTGCAAATAACCTTGTACATTGTCATTACTACTTGTCCATGTTTCGCACAGTGACACAATGTCAAACCTTGACAAATAAGTTTCAGTGTCAGCACACAAAAGAAAACGGTTAAGTCCATGAATATTCCACGTTGCGATAGTCAGCTGTTGACAGGTGATACGCTGAGCCTGCGCTGAATCCTAGCGTTGCTGGTCTGTGTGACTCTGCCGCGACGGAGAACCCGTACTTCTTGAATTGGGACTGGTTGCGAAAGATTGACTGTGTGGATTCATGTCGGATCTCTGATCAATGCCGTCATATCTATCTCTATCATTCATCATCATCGAGTTGTGTTCCCTGTTGTCATCATCTGCCTTGGGTACGAGTTTGCCATGTGACGTCAGTCGGTACTTATGTCCGTTCGGGGGTTCCTTCAGTAGAGTTTGAACATTTTTCTGGGCGACACGCTCCACATGTGACAGGGAGGACCTGATGAATACGCCCTTGTATCCAGTGTTTGCTAACTTACGCTTGTTTCGTAGAGCCTCGACTTTCTCTTTAACGGTTGGGAAGCAGATTTTCACGATGCCTGGTTTTGAATTCCTGGAACGTATCTTGAGGGCCTTTTCCACCTGTACGTTTTCCAGGGACAGTCCCGTTTCTACCAGTATTTGGGCTTTTTCGTAGATATCTTCACCTTCGTTCTCTGGCAAGCCGACACAAACAATTGATTTGTCGACCGGGAATTCATCTCGACGCTTTGCAGTCAAGTACTTGATAGCCACATCCTGCCCTTGGTAACGGGTGTCCATGTCGTCTTCTATTCTAGCTATCCTTTGTTCACAGGATTCTACTCGAGGCTCAATGTTGGCGATTGCAGTACTCAGCATGCCTACCTGAGTGTGAAGCGCGTCCAGGCTTTAAGAAAACTAATACCGCATCTGAGACATCAGTATGTAGACATCACGGATGGACACATTGTCCGGAACTTGGTATGACTGTGGGACCTGGGCTTGATTTGGTACTAACCCCGGGGGAGGAGGAAAAGTCAACATTCTCGGCAATTCTGGAATTGGATTCTGCAACGGTTGGAGCTGAGGTCGACTTCCGGTTTCCACATTCATGTTTACCCGTTACTCGATAGATGGCGGTCCTGCCTACTGGCCCCACACAAACACGGTATCCAGCAATATGTAGACGCGTTATGATAACATCGAATGGACGATAATAAGACAAGTCCCGACTTTGCAGGGCTATTTTATCCAACACAAAAACGCTTGGTCTGGTATGACTTCACAGAAATATTCCATGATCACTTGGGAGATAATTCAATCAAGAATTTAAGTGCCAACTTGTTGCAACAAGATGTTATCTTCTTAAAAGCCTCGTGCGTCAGAGTCAGATTTACACAACGAATGACCATCATAATTATCTCGCCTATTATGGACTGTACAGCTTAGGAATCAAATGCGAACATTAGGAAATGTTATATGCTAAGTATTGTCTCGACCTTGAACTTGTCATGTGACCTTGTTTTCAAAGTCAGATCACAAAATCACTTATATATTGCTTAATATCGACTCTACAGTTTGGAAACGGATTGTGTACATAGAGAAAATGAAATAAGCTGAATATTGTGATGACCTGGGACTTCGACCCTCATTTCAAGGGCGGATCACAAAGTGGCTAGTCTCTCCTTTGTTATCAACTTAATGCCTTAGGGATCGATTCTGAACAAATGACATGATATATGGTGAATGTCGTTATGACTTCGAGTTTGACCTTTGACCTCATTTCTTTCTCATAAGGGCAGCTGTATGGATTAAACTCCTAGAACACTATCAAATGGGAAATCATATTTTGCAGTTTCATCGGTGACGTTAAATTTGACCTTCAATGACCTTGAAAGTTCAATACGGCAATTATGATGAAAAAGTTTATGATTTTACAATACCAGACATTTTTTCGGTAACCTTTTTCAGTCCTTGGGCTAATTTTTATAGAAGCAGTATTTGTATCTTCATGGGGGTAATATCGAGATTTTGTGATATGATATGATAAATTTCATAAAAATATTTTCAACTGCTAGTCGCTTCAACATCATGCATACATACTGTCCGTCATTCACTATCACTCTTCCCTCGATGCACTATTGTTGTGCTGTTGCGATTACCACACACCCCTCAACAAATTCCGACCAAAATTATGTAATGTGTATTGGAGTATAACAATTCAGATTCAGAGTATAACAATTCAGAGTACCGTACATATCCTCTTTGTAATGATCGCTGAATCAATATCTCCCACATCACAAGATCACGTCTGCTCCAGACAAAATGAAGACATCACAAGTTTTCTATTGTTCTCTTTGACAAGTGTCACATAACATGATCAAAGACTTCAAATCCAAGACGAGGAGCGTGTCAGGGTGCTGTCCACAACTGTATTTTATTGAGTCCTAGGATAAAGATGATTCTCGAAGTAATTCAAGAGAGTATTTTCATTTGGCATGATCTCCTAAGGGACGGTCAAAGATTTCGTCAGTTGAGGCTGTCCTGTCAATGGCATGCGAATGAAAAGTCTACAAAATTAATCCTCAAATAATTCAAGACATAATTTATTTGACATAATGTCCTGACGGACGGTCAAAGATTTCGTTATATTAAGGCTGCCATGTCAATGGCAAGCAAATGACACGTCTATATTTGCTCATCATGGTGATAAACAAAAGAAAACCCGGATGTGAAGGAGCACCAGAACTCAAATGCTATGCCAACGTTCCCATATCTACGATGTGTATGAATCCTGGCAGTAACAGTATGAATCATTGATGTATCATTGGAATACTCATTTTATAAAAAAAAAATACTTCTGAACACATATCAAGTGACAAAATCCAAATAAAAAATGATACACCAGATCAAATTGATATATTATCAGTTTTTTAGGAGTGTGAAAAATTGATCAAGTGACGAAGAACATAGAGAATATGTCAAGTTCTAATTTCTAAACGTATATATTATCGCCAAAAGGGACCATTCATAGTAGTGTCACGTTTCTCTGTCTTGAGTTGATTATACTATCTCTCATAATTCTAGGCGTAACCCCTGTTGTTATAAATTTCCCATACTTGAATAACCATTTGCAGCCGTGCCAGTCAAGATATATTACGTCACGACAATGAGAGGGTATTGCTAGCTTAGCGAGTTGTTCCTTGGAATATTTCCATAAACAGTCACTGCCATGAACAATAATTGGGATATAATGGGACGCGACACGATTATTGGGGATAAAACAAGACTGCCTTAGTAGGTGGGTGTTGGTGGCCTGTGGCTATTCACTCTGCAAGTTTTCAGTGGGCAATTGTAAAGGTATCATATCA
Source organism: Terebella lapidaria (assembly GCA_949152475.1). NCBI lineage: Eukaryota > Metazoa > Annelida > Polychaeta > Terebellida > Terebellidae > Terebella > Terebella lapidaria. Next base: position 31,040,682 of record OX424564.1, on the reverse strand, counting down.
ACTATATATACTGTTGAGATATACTTGTATGGAATTGTATGAAATTACAGGTGGTCAACATTCGAATGGGAACAATGATGCCCAATACAAGTGCAATCAATGAGTTTATTTACTTTGCAAAAGTGACCAGTGGTAATAATTAGTGTGTATACTGCTTCCCTCGTCAGTTTTAACATTGCAAATACATGTACCTAGATATTCAAGATAACCTTTGTCGGCACAGGATAAAACTAACATTGCACACGGCGATGAACTAATACCATGAATAATAAAACACTTGAGTTTATTTTTTAAAATAAGGAAAAAATATAAATTGTTTTGTACTTTTATTTGTCAATTATCCGGCTGTTGCACTGGGCCAGCCCTACCCGCCACAAATAGCAAAAACGGCAACTTTCATGGCAAAATGAAAAGATCCTTTGGTTGACTCTTCTTATTAACCCACTAGCCTAATAACCTGGAATCAATTAGGTAGAAGAGAAGAATGTCACAGTTTTGTGTTTGACACAGTTTTGTGTAATGATTGTTTCTTTGTAAAAGATCGATGTCGTGTGCTTCATATTGGAAACACTGCCGTCCATTGCATGACTTACATTGCTTATGTATATCTTTAAATATACACTTCTGAATAGGTACTGTAACGATGTAATATAAATGGATGTATCAGATGTTGGTAATATCTATTCGTTTCTACTGTATACCTAATGAAATATTTATAAAGTCTCCTACCTACTAGCTGCAGAAGTGACAAACCAAAAACACATGAAATGTGCCAATTGCTGAAATCAAGTTATTGATGTTCGATTTATATATGGACATTCACATTACTGGCACAGTTCTCTGTATCAAGTATGTATGTTCTATAATAAATTATCTTTCATGATTCGTCTATCCTCGGCAGATCCTGTATAGCTCTGCATGCTTAAATAGCCAGAGGCATTTGCAGCATGCCCTTTCTAAATTGTAAAATGATTGCATCATGAAGGGGAGTGTTAGAAGCTCAGCACAGATCTCCATGAACAGTCTTTGTTAAGGGCAAGAATTGTGATATCATTCATTCATTACTATTCTTGGATGGGCGACAGAGAATGGAAGGGGCTGTCGGTACTGCCTCCATTAGCAGAGAGTTGTTGAGGTACATGTGGCTATTCATCTTGCGGGTGCTGAATCGTCTATGCTTGTGGATGTGACCACAATGTCGACTGTATGGGCAGAACACGTATGATGACTGATGGTCAAGAGGGAAATGCAAGAGTAAAGGTAGCCTGAATTATTTTCCCCTGCCACATTGGTAATACCAAGATTTATAACTGATTGTTGCACTACTAAATAAAGGGGTGGAGTGACGTGGTTTTTTAAATGGGCTATAAATTTCTGATTAAATCGCTGATTCGATCAAAAGTGTGCTAGTGTGTTGACATCATGCGTATAATAACCTACATGTATAATATTCAAATGATGTCTACATGGCTTGTTCATTGAATAAGGAAGTCGGATCCATTTCAAGCATTACAGTTGTTAAAAACAAATAACAGATACACTGTATGGTAATGTGAAGGAAGAATCAAGTGATTGGATGGCACCTAGTTACTAGCAAGCACACTAATTGGTATTCATTTTGTGTTTTATCAGTGTTGAATGTAGATCAATTTTCACAATTTCTGAATGTGTACGAATGATAATACATATAACATAATCTCATAGTAGTAATAAAGCGTTATTTAAAATGATATTATATCCAAGAACCATTGGTAGCACCTGTCTCCATTCCACAAGCAAGGCAAACACACGATCTGTTTAGGGTTCCCATTCGTGGTCAATGCTGTTGCCTGATATCTATCTTACGAGACAACTGCGAGTATAACACAAGATTAATACCGGATGCATATAAAATAGTTTGTTTGCTGACATGAATACTAATAACTTCTGCCCTTGTTCATACTATTGTGAACGGACTGGGAAAGACATATCATGTTATTGAGTGTAGGAATATTCGCTTGATATTAACACGTTTTCTGTTCAACAAAAAAGTGTAAGGTACATTGAAACTGTGTGCAACGTATTCTACCAAGCCCGTTCCCGTTATCGGGACCGAGTGGCAAATATCGTACTGAGCAATTATTAAAAAGATTTAGTCATTTGAAAATTAGTTGTATTATGATAATTTATCCATGAGTTAATTGTTATGACGCACCATTGGTCTATTATTCATATTATTATATAAACACCGTTGCCAATCCATGTATTTCCAGATTTCCTAAATCAAGGGAAGGAAATCAGAAAACACTATGGGAATCCATGACGTGTTTGGACATTTGGTTGGCGATTGAGCAGTTTTAAATGCACGTTCCTTGTTGTTTCAACACATACCCTACATTGAAATATATGAAATTGAAATATATGTTGCACACTTAGAGTGAAACAACAGCTATTTTGGGTTTGTGTGACTCAGATGACAAGTGAGATATCAAACTCTCAAAAGGTCATTTCCAAGTGGTTGAGCATTTGTCAGGGGTATTTCAATTTTGCTAGCAGTGCAAGCAACTACACACAGTGCATGAACTAAAGCCACACAAAAACCAATCAGTTCTGTGTATGAACTCCCTTTGCGGCCCTTCTGCATTCACTAATCGTCTCCCTTTATCCGTATCATTGTCCTTGGTGGACATACGGGTTGATGGGCAATCGAAGGTGGTAAACACACAACGACTGTGAAAACGGAGATTACAGAAAGTCTAGGTGAACATGTCCTGTCTAACGATCAATGAATGGTCAGTTGTTTGTGCCAGAAGTAAGATATAGATTCATGAAATAATTGGTTTAAATTTGGGTATCGACAACCATAACTCTGTTTGGATCTATTTTGTTGCTGCCGTTTCTGCTTTGTATACGTGAAGTTTACTTTTTTCAAAATGTTTCATTGATCAGTTCAACATGTATGGCAGGGAATGTCTATCATAAAACTTATTGTCTTTCTTAGGCAGTGGTGACCACAGGCGAAACGGGAGACCATAAGTTGAACAATTGTTCGGGAGTGTGGAGAATCAAAGCTCGGACTGTCGAGAAGCTGACATTAAATAAAGTAGACAACGCTTCGTTGAGGGTCGTTAGCAAGATCGTTCTGCAACTGATAAATTGTTATAATTTGCCTGTATTGTGCCCAAATACAAGAAGCAAATGGCATTGTGGATGTACTGACATTCTACCACTCACGAATAACTCACAAAAAAACAACTCACACCACTCATAGACCACTCACGAACAAATTTGAATCACAGCACAATGGTACACTAATAACGAAAGGCAACCTGAAACAGAATACCTGCACCTCACACAATATATTGAGGTTTTTTCTACACTAGCATCATGATGTAATGCATCATGTGACACGAACAAGTGATGTCTTCATAAACCCTCTGTTAGGTATAATAAAAAAGACAACAACTGATCTTGTTTTTCCCCATAATATATTGCAGTCTTTTTGCCGGAAGACTCAATTAGCAACGCTAATTCACGCAATTTCAAGACCGTGCCTCTGAAATAGGAACCGATTTTGGTATCTTTTTTCCAATCGTGAATTCATTTTTTGTATAGTGCATGTGAAAAAGTTCGTGTAACACAAATGGTTTTTTAGGTTACCGGACCTTTTTAGGTGGTCCGTAACCTATTGGCATGGCGATGCGTCCGGCGTCGTCGTCGTCGTCGTCGTCGTCGTCCGTCGTCCGTCGTCGTCGTCCGTCAACAATTTTATCTTTAAAGTTTACGATCGAATTTTTCTGAAATTTTGCACAAAAATGCCTAAAAATATTTCGAGAGGGAGGTATTTTTTAGTTTTTTGATTTTCGCATTTTTTTCAAAATGGCGGCCGTTTTCGACGAAAAATGCCTGATTTTGGACTTTGGCGGCCATTTTCTCAAAAAAGGTTCAGTAACTTTTTTTTTTATTGATGCATAACACTCCTCATATGTACCCCTGTGACATGTATAAATTTCGTTGCGCTTGAATCGCTCGAAGTGGGCCATTTTGGGCCCAAACTCGGCCCAAATGGGACTTTCACATGTTAAATTCTCCTATGCTTTATAATGGGACACATTAAAGCCTAATATCTCACTTAATATTGAGATTAGAGACTAGGAATCAATTGTGGACATATAGGAGATGATATGAGCTGAATATTGTCGTGACCTTGAATTTGACCTCTGACCTTGGTTTCAAGGTCAGAGCGGCCGTTTTCGTCGAAAAATAGCCAATTTTGGACTTCGACGGTCGTTTTCTCAGAATCTGTTCAGTAACTTTTTTTTCTTGATGAAAAACACTCCTCATATGTACCCCTGTGACATGTATAAATTTCGTTGCGCTTGAATCGCTTGAAGTGGGCCATTTTGGGCCCAAACTCGGCCCAAATGTGACTTTCCCATGTTAAATTTTCCTATGCTTTATAATGGCACACATTAAGCCTAATATCTCACTTAATATTGAAACTAGAGACTAGGAATGAATTGTCGACATATAGGAAATGATATATGCTGAATATTCTCGTGACCTTGAATTTGACTTTTGACCTCATTTTCAAGGTCACAGGACAAAATGGCTAATATCTCGCTTATTATCGACTTTACAGCTTAGGAATCAGTTGTGAACATATAGGAAATGATATATGCTGAATATTCTTGTGACCTTGAATTTGAACTTTGACCTCATTTTCAAGGTCACATGACAAAATGGCTAATATTTCGCTTATTATCGACTTTACAGTTTAGGAATCAATTGTGAACATATAGGAAATGATATATGCTGAATATTTTCGTGACCTTGAATTTGACCTTTGATCTCATTTCCAAAATCGCAGGACAAAATTGCTAATATCTCGCTTATTATCGACTTTACAGCTTAGGAATCAATTGTGAACATATAGGAAATGATATATGCTGAATATTCTCGTGGCCTTGAATTTGAGCTTTGACCTCATTTTCAAGGTCACAGGACAAAATGGCCAATATCTTGCTTATTAGCGACTTTACAGCGTAGGAATCGATTGTGAACATATAGGAAATGATATATGCTGAAAATTCTCGTTACCTTGAATTTGACCTTTGACCTCATTTTCAAGGTCACAGGACAAAGCGTCCAATATCTTGCTTATTAGCGACTTTACAGCTTAGGAATCAATTGTGAACATATAGGAAATGATATATGCTGAAAATTCTCATGACCTTGAATTTGACCTAATTTCCAAGGTCACATGACAAAATGGCTAATATCTCGCTTATTATCGACTTTACAGCTTAGGAATCAATTGTGAACATATAGGAACTGATATATGCTGAATATTCTCATGACCTTGAATTTGACCTTTGACCTCATTTCCAAGGTCACAGGACAAAATTGCTAATATCACGCTTATTATCGACTTTACAGCTTAGGAATGAATTGTGGACATATAGGAAATGATATATGCTGAATATTCTAATGACCTTGAATTTGACTTTTGACCTCATTTTCAAGGTCAACAGGACAAAATGGCTAATATCTCGCTTATTATCGACTTTACAGCTTAGGAATCAATTGTGAACATATAGGAAATGATATATTCTGAATATTTTAATGATATTGAATTTGACCTTTGACCTAAATTTCAAGGTCAGTCATTTTATTTTCAAAGTCAGATTACAAAATGGCTTATATCTCGCTTATTATCAAATTTACAGCTTAGGGGTCCATAGTGAACATATAGGAAATGATGTATGCTGAATAGTTTGGTGATCTAGAATTTAACCTTTGATCCCATTTTCAAGGTTAGAGATATGGCGATTTCAGTGGTCACCTTGAATTTGACCTTCAACTTTCTCGGCTTAACTCTGTATATTTCTCCGGTAACCTTTCTAGCCCATTGGGCTAATTTTTGTGATGACTTTAAAAAACTCTCAGATCATGCGTGATGTCATCCCAGACTTAATTTTGGAATTTTCAACCATCTACTTTCACATCTGATATCACAAAAAGACGGATATTGCCTTCATCGACTTACTGAGTGTTCCAGACAGCATGGGTGCATCATACCTAATAATTCTTTCAACAGGACTCACATAACGTGATCAAAGACCTAACGTGAGATGCAAACAACGTCCTGCTGTCATCTTCAACTCGGAAGAAGAGGATTCTGGGTAATCTACCATCGCTCAGGTTACTGCCGACATGGAGATTCCCGTTTGACAGGATTTCATTAGGTATGACCAAAGATCTATTATCATGGACGTCCTCAGGTAACATCAGGTATATGGCAGATCTCAATTTAATCACCAATGCAAGGGGAGAGAATAGAAACGGTGATAACCTCATACATCAGGTTGCGTAACCCAAGTGGACATTTATTGACGACAGACATTGGCATACCATTGTTGATAATCCCCATTGAAGAGGCTATTCTTACGAACTTGATCTAATTGGGTTTTTTGATGTGCAAGAATATCAAAAACAAAATACTGTTATCATTGTTGACATTTGCAGACTCATTACCCATGTTCATGTGTACTTTGGAAATCTAACTTATTCTGTGTTAGGAAATGGGGTATTTTTGATAAGAGCAATACTTGTATATTCATGGGATAATATCGAGATTTTGTGATATGATATGATAAATTTATATAAATATTTTCAGCTGCGAGTCGCCACAATATCACACATACATATTGTCTGCCATTCACTGCCAGTCTGTGATCATTGTGCAGTTGCGATTACCACACACCCCTAAACAAATCCCCTTAAAATTATGTAGTGTTTGTTGAAACAGATTCAATTCAAATGTCGTTTTTTGTAAAGTTAAAGTTATCATATTTGATATAGCGCTATTTTCAGTTGAACTAAATCCACTTTCAAAGGCGCTTGACACTTTAAACCAAATCTGAGTGATTGTACTTGGAGCAGCCACACTAAAAGCGCTCTATACAACACCCATTATGCGATCGGTACCCATTTGAATCCTGGGTGAAGATAGACACAGTGGTAAATGCCTTGCCTAAGGACACTAGTGAAATAGCACAGCAGTCCAGCTCGAGACTCGAACCCATGATCTTTGGATTCTGAATCCAACGCCTTATCCACTGCGCCACTCACTCCACATGATTGTGATGATCACGGAATCAATATCTGCCACATCATAAGATCGCAGGTGCCCCAGACAAAATGAAGACATCACAAGTTTTCTATTGTCCTCTTTGACCAATGTCACATAACATGATCAAAGACCTCAAATCGAAGACGCCAATTGTCAGGATGTTGTCCACAATTATTGAATCTTAGGTTAAAGAGGATCCTCGAATTAATTCAAGAGGGTATTTCTTATTTGACATGGTGTCCTGAGGGACGGTCAAATATTCCATTATGTTCTGGATGCCCTGTCAATGGCAAGCAATTGACAAGTCTAAATTTAATCATCGAGGTGATCGTCTTCCGGTGACATCCAAATACCCAGATTCAAAGAAGCACCAGAACTCTAATGCCATATCCACGTCCCATATCTACAATGTGTATAAATCCTGGCAGTATCATTATGAATAGAGTATTCTTTCAGGTATCATTGAAATAATAACTCTATAACAAATACTTATATACACATATCAGGTGACAAAACCCGAACAAAAAAATGATACCCTAGATCAAATTATAATACAATTTAATACAATAGTGACAAAGCAACACAGAAAATGTGTCAAGTAATACTTTCTAAGAGGCTATTCATAGTGTTGTCACGTTTCTCTATCTTAACTTGGCTATACTATCTCTCACAATTCTCTTATAGCCCCTGTTGTTAAAAATTTCCCATACTTGAATAACCAGAGCCGTTTGCAGCCGCTTGACTTTGCAGCCAGTCAAGATATATTACATCATGACAATGAGAAGGTGTTGCAAGCTTAGGAGTTGTTCCTTGGAAAAAACAGTCACTGTGGTGAGCAACAATTGGGATATAATAGGACGCGAGGCGATTCTTGGGGATAAAACAAGAGGGGGTTATATTGCGTTTATAGCAGGTTGGTGTTGATGGTCTGTGGCTATTCATCATGCGTGTACTGAATCGTCTATGCTTGTGGATGTGACCACTATGCCTACTGTGGGGGCAATACTTTTGTCGTGACTGTGGTGGTCAACACGGAAATGCAAGAGCAAAGATAGTCTGACTTAATCCCTCCTACCACATTGGTAATACCAAGATATCCAAGATATGGCTGATTGTCACCTGACTAAAAAATTCCAGTTCATGGTGATTTTCAGCAATGGCTGCAAGCTAACGGTTCTACCCTGTAGATCTGTAGATCACGTGGTATTTATGTGGTAAAGTGATGTCGTTTTTTAATTGGTTATACATTCCTGATATTAGAGATGCTGCCTTCAAAGGTATGCAATATTTGTTTTTCAAAACCAATTTTTTGTTAAACACATCTAATACAATATGAGAAAAGGTGGGCTCAATGATTTTGACGATTACAGTCTGTCCGAGATGTCTTTTCATACGTTTTAGTGCCCATTTTATACAAGTTTTGTAAAGAAACAAACGAAGTGTATCCATCAAACCCGAATGTTAACAAATGCTCAAATTGCGCGTAAAAGTACATTTTCGTATGTGCATATACTCGTATAGTGTAGTTGTGAGAAAATATTCAGTGATATACCATGATGTGCGTGGAATTGTCAGTATATCTCGCACTTTTATGCTTTGTTTACATCTGCGTGTGCTGGATACAGTTCCTGTATTTACGCGAGAACCGCCTGTTCAAACGAGCAAAATTTCCCTGAGGACTGGTTATGTTCATTACATTTGATGTGAGTATGTTTCATTCGGTTAGTTTAGCATGTTTAATATGAAATATAGTCTTCAAAAAAATATTGACTGGTTTTGAAGGCAGCTGCTTCAAATCGCTAATTCAATCAAACGTGCATTAGATTCAGTGCGTTGACCACATGTGTTTGAACAAAAAATGTTTTGATGATGTCTACTGAAGATATGATTTGTTCATTGAATGATGAAGTTGGATCCATTTCTATCATTACAATACTTGACAAATCTGTGTTTATGATATCATATGATTAACAGTCGTTCAGAGGAGTGGAGAATCAGAGTTCGCACTGTCGAGAAGTTGACATGAGTAAAGCTGACAGCGCTTTGTTGAGGCCGTTAGCCAGAACATTCTACAACTGCTAAATTGTTATGATTTGCCTCTATTGTGCCATCAACAAGGAGCACATGGCACTGTCGATGTACTGACATTATGCCAGAAAAAATTTGAATCACAGGACAAGTGTACATATAACGAAAATCATCATGAAACAGAATACCGGTAACTGAAACAATATATTGAGGTATTTTCACTCTAGCATTGTGATAAAATGCATCATGTGAAATCCCTCTGTTAGGTTCAATAGAGAAAAGGACTGGTCTCTCCCAATAGTCACACTCCACAACCTAAATCCCTACAAACGTATGTGGAGTTATACCAAGATGGCGAGAGGTTTGTAGCTTCAATATGTTTCAGTTTTCGTCAAGGGAATTACCGTTGTACAAATGAGTTAGTAATTCCACATGTTGGTGTTCAGGACGAAGAGGTCGCGATCGTGTCTGTTTTGTGAGAAGTGTTTATTTCTATTGCATTTTAGAAGTGTTTATTTCTACTGCATTTTAGATCTCCAGATTCGTGCATGTATAACCTACAGTTTGTTGCCAATAACCTTATCTACACATTATAACATACTGAAACATGTGACGGATAGGACTCCATTGTGGCACTGATGAACATCATATGTAACGATATGGTCAAACTAAGATGGCTCAATATCATGCTTTCTCTTCAGTCATCAATGATTTATTTTTTCAAACATACCATATTTGAATGTTATAAACACGCATATTTTCAACTGCTTATTACCTACCCTTAACATATTCAAACCATTACCCGACCATACATTCTCCATTTATTAACATCACGGTACGTAGACACAATACGACGTACTTTCCACCATCCTGCTATAACTCTAAAAAAATTGTAGGGTGATACGGTTCCGAATGTGATAGTATATTGCAGCCTTTTCGGGGGGATGTTCGATTAGCAACGCTAATTCAGGCAATTTCAAGACCAAACCTCTGAAATATGAACCAATTTTGATCTCTTTGTTGGTCGTGGCATCAGCGGTGGCCCTAGTCAAACGCAAAATGACTTCAACTTTTGGTGTCGCTTAGCACAATGCACCCTGTTGCACATGTCGCTCAGCGCACAAACTAAAAAAAGTCTCGTTTAGCACAAACTGCATCCATTTTCGACTGACTGATGATCTCAAAGCAAGATTTCTTACTAACACATCTGACGCTCAATTGTTCCAATCATGAATTATGTTTGTGTGTAGTGCATGTGAAAGAATGCATGTACCACGAAGGAAAAGCACTCAAGTTATTCAGGATGACAACCCAGTATTAATTTTGGAAGTTACTGCCATCGCATATCCACTTTGAAATCACAAAAAACACGAATATCGGCTATATCAAATTATTGGGTTTTACAGACAGCACGGATGCGTCATAACTAATATTTCTTTCAACAGGACTCACATAACGTGATCAGAGGCTTAATGCGAGATGCAGACATCGTCCGGCTGCAATCTTCAAATCGCAAAAAGGAGATTCTGGGTAATTCACCATCGCTCAGGTTACTGCAGACAGAGAAATTCCCGTTTGACAGGATTTCATTAGGTATGACCAAAGATCTATTTTCATGGACGTCCTGGGAACATTAGGTATATGGCAGATTTCAATTTAATCATCAATGCAAGGAGAGAGAATAGAAACGGTGATAGCTGCTCATAGGTTGTGCAACCCAAGTGAACATTATTGACGACAGACATTGGCGTACCGCTGTTAATAATCTCCACTGAATAGGCTATTCTTATGAATTTGATCTAATTGGACTTTTTGATGTGCAAATATATCAAAAACAATATACTGTTCTCATTGTTGACATATGAAGACTCTTTACCCATTTCCATGTGTATTTGCGAAGTCTAACTTATTCTATGTTTGGAAATGGGCAATTTTCATAGTAGCAATACTTGTATCTTTATGGGAAAATATCTAGATTTTGTGATATGATAATTTAGATAAAGATTTCAAGTTTTAGTCGCTTCAACATCATGCATGCATACTGTTCGTTATTCATTGTCACTCTTCCCTCGATGTACTGTTGTTGTGCTGTTGTGATTACCACACACCCCTCTACAAATTCCGTCCAAAATTATGTAAAGTGTATTGGAACAGAATATAGCAATTCAGAGTACCGTACATGTCCTCTTTGTGATGATCGCTGGATCAATATCTCCCACATCAAAAGATCACGTCTGTTCCATACAAAATGAAGACATCACAAGTTTTCTATTGTTCTCTTTGACAAATGTCACATAACATGATCAAAGACCTCAAAATACAACACGTGGAGCGTGTCAGGGTGCTGTCCACAACTGTATTTAGTCCTAGGATAAAGAGGCTCCTCGAACTAATTCAAGAGGGTATTTTTTATTTGGCATGATCTCCTGAGGGACGGTCAAAGATTTCGTTGTGTTAAGGCTGTCCTGTCAATGGCAAGCAAATGACAAATCTATAAATTAATCCTCAAATCAATTCAACAGGGTATTTTTGATATGACATGATTTCGTTATGTTGAGGCTGCCCTATCAATGGCAAGCAAATGACACGTCTATATTTAATCATCATGGTGATGATCAAAACAGGAAAACCCGGACGTGAAGAAGCACCAGAACTCAAACGCTATGCCAACGTTCCCATATCTACGATGTGTGTGAATTCTGGCAGTATCATTGTGAATAGAGTATTGATGTATCATTGAAATATTCCTTCTATAAAAAATACTTCTAATTACATACATATATCAAGTGACGAAACCCAAATAAAAAACTGATACACCAGATCAAATTAATATGATAATTGTTTACCATTTGGAAAAGTGGCAAATCAACAAATGAACTATTTATAGTATTGTCACGTTTTTCTGTCTTGAGTTGGCTATATTTTTTCTCATGATTCTCATATTTCTATGCGTAGCTCTTGTTGTTATAAAGTCCATACAAGAACCATAGCTATTTGCAGCCCCGTCAGTCAGGATATATTACATCAAGGCAATTAGATTGTTGCTTGGAATATTCCTATAAAATGTCACTGCCGTAAAGAACAATTGGGATATAATTGGACTCGACGCGATTCTTGGGGGTAGAACAACAGGGGAGGAGTTGAAAGGGTTATATTACCTCAGCTGGTGGGTGTTGATGACCTGTGTCTAATAATTCTGCCAGTGCTCAATGGGCAGTGGCTGTAAAGGTATTTTTTCAACTCTATATAAGGTGGCGATATACATGTGTGAATTGGCAGGTTCAAAATTTATATACACATTTGAAATGTATGAGCAATTCACAAGTAGGAACAAGAAAACACAAAAAAGTTGTTAGATTTCTTGACGTTGTAAATAGTGTTCTGCAACAAGAGTAAATGATTATGTGGTTGTACGAGGTATCTGTATGGTATTTTTCATGTGTTATACACTCTGTTTGATATTGATTTAATTGTAGTCTCCTATTCCCCTACAATGGGGTAAGTTTCCTGAGAATAAGCTTATGTAATATTTGCATTTGCAATATATTCTAACTAGGTAGCCAATCGTACTTACTGCACTGTAGTATATCATGGAATTGGTTTGGATATCTATGTAACAACAAGCTTGATACAGGATAAAGTTAACATTGTAAACGGCGATGAATTCATACCAAGAATAATAGAAACACTTGAATTTCTGGTTTAGAATGAGGAAATATAAATCGTCTTATACTTTTTGACAGTAGAGCGTTGGGGCGTTATATGATCCTTGCTCTAATGTCGAATCTTGCAGTTAGCTGCATTTTCTTGTTATTTGTCAATTATCCGGCTGTTGCACTGGGCCAGTTCTATCCGACACAAATTGCAAAAACGTCATCTTCCATGGCAAAATCAAATGATCCTTAGGTGCTTCTCTTTATTAACCCACTAGCCTAGTAACCGGGAATCAATTACTAAGTAGAAGCAAAAAATGTCATACAATATAAACACTTTCTATCCTTGTAACTGGATATATCCATGTGGCATATGTTGCATATCCGATCTATCATGCAAATGGACCTTGACACAGTTTTGTGTAATGTCTATTTCTTTGTAAAAACATCGATGTCGTGCGCTTTATGTCGGAAAAACTGCCTTCCGTTTACTTACATTACTTACATTGCTTATGTATATCCTTCAATATATACTATGTGAATAGGTAATGTAACTATGTAATATAAATGTAGGTATGTATCAGATGTTGGTAATATTTACTCGTTTCTACTGTAGACATAGAATCAATACCCAGTATTAAGTGTTCTGAGCGAACAAAACAAGTTCCGTTATCCAATCTCATAGCCCGGGGACAGAAAGTCATACCAGACATCCATAGTGAGAGAAAATAAAACGACGAGGAAACTCATGAACCCCCAAAAATGGCCATTAAGAGGTGAAATCAGGTGTTCCGGAAAGAGTGAGCATACCAATCAAATATTTATAAAGTTGCCTACCTACTGGCTGCAGAAGTGACAAATTAAAAAAAAAATATGTCAATTGCTGAAATAAAACTATTGATGTTTGATTTTTAAATGGACATTCACATTACTGGCACAGTTCTTTGTATCAAGTATGCATGTTCCATGCTACATTTTCTTTCATAATTCTTCTGTCCTCGGCAGATCCTGTATAGCTAGAAAGTCCGCGTGATTAAATAACCAGAGGCATTTGCAGCCTGCCCTTTCAAGATAGCATAATGATTGCATCATGAAGGGAAGTGTTAGAAGCTCAGTACTCTGTTACTTGAAAGATCTCCATGAACAGTCATTGCTAAGGGCAAGAATTGCGATATAATTCATTGCTGTTCTTGGAGGGGCGACAGGGAATGGGGGTCGGTACTGCCTCCATTAGAAGATAGTTGTTGATGACTTATGGCTATTCATCTTGCGAGTGCTGAATCGTCTGTTTTTTGGATGTGATTGTATGGGCAAAACACGTATCGTGACTGATGGTTAAGAGGGAAATGCAAGAGTAAAGGTTGCCTGATTTATTCCCCCCTACCACATGGGTAATACCAAGATATCCAAGATATAGCTGATTGTCACACGACTAGAAAAACTTACAAGAATTCATTTTAGCAATGACTAGAAGCTATTGGTTCAAGACTATACAGTTGTAACGTGGTAAAGTGACGTGATTGTTATAATCTGCTATAAATTCCTGTTTAAATTGCTAACTCAATCGAAAGTGTTTTAGTGTCTTGACATAATGTGTTTGTACCTTGAATGTTCAAAATGATGTCTGCATGACATGTGGCGTGTTCGTTGAATGATGAAGTTGGATTTTGTATGGTTACAGACACGGATTGCTCTGGGCTTCCTTTTCGTGTTCATTGATATTGCCTGATATTATTTTCACGAGACAACTGCGAGTATAACACAAGATTAATATCAGATGATTCCATTGTGCTAACATATAAAATGATGCTTTTGCTGTCACAAATACTTATCATTTCTGCCCTTGTTCATACTATACAACAAATATACCATATCATTTAGTGTAGGTATATTAGCTTAATATTATTAACACATTTTCTGTTCAACAAAAAAGTGTGTGATACATTGATACTGTTCGCAGCGTAATCTACCAAGCCCATTCTCAAAGTCCAAGCCATGATAAGTACCTATTAATACATGATTAATTTCATAACGGACCATTTATCGGGAACGAGTGGCAAAAAAACATCTCATCTCATCTATCTTATCTTATCAGAGGCACAAAGGCCACCTTGCTCACCGTGTTTACTTCGATAACTGCATCATACAAATAATTGCATGTAATGCATTCAGTTCAAGATTATTCAGTTTAAGACTATTACCCTCGCCCCGATAGGGGGAGAGGGTATTGCATTTTGGTCTGTCTGTTTGTCTGTCTGTCCTTCCGCGCGCATAACTCGACAAAATGTTCTATAAACTTCAAACTAACAGGGATGAAGCGGTATGGCAGTAGCTCGGTCCTCCTCAAATTTTGAAAACGTGAAAATCACATAAATGGCTATAACTCCGGTTCTACTTGATATAAATTTTTCCAACAATTTTAGTATTTTTCTTTGGCCAATTGCCGATCGTATGGTGTACGGCGAATGATCATACGACGAAAATTCTCCATTATCGCCCGATGTCGAAAAATTGGGGGTCACGATTTCGGTTATTTTTTGCCAGCGACTTTTCAGTGCAAATGTCTGCGCTCATAAGTCGAAGACAATCAATCTGACCAATTTTATAGGACCGGAGCGCTATGACAGTGGCACGGTTCTCTTTAAATTTTGTCGGAATCGGATGGAAAAGGTTGCCATGGCAACGGAAAACGTGGAAATCACATAATTGGCTATAACTCCAGTTCTACTTGATATTAACTTTTCCAACAATATTCGTATTTTTCTTTGGCCAATTCCCAATCGTATGGTGTACGACCGATTATCGTAGGATGAAAACTCTCCATTATCGTCCGATGTCGAAAAATTAGGGGTCACGACATCGGTTATTTTTTTACAGCGACTTTTTAGTGCATGCCTGCGCTCATAGCTCGACGACACACAATCCAATCAATGATAAATTTATAGAGCTGAAGCGCTATGGTAGTGACTTGGTTCTCCACAAATTTCGTCAAAATCGGATGTAACAGGTTGCCATGGCAACGGAAACAGTGAAAATCACATAATTGTCTATAACTCCGGTTCTACTTAATATTAATTCTCCAACTATTTTTGTATTTATCTTTGACCAGTTCCCGATCGTGTGGTGTACAGCCAATGCTAGTACGACGAAAACTCTCCAATATTGCCGAATGTCGAAAAATTGGTGGTCACAATTTTTTACTCTGGGTGTTCTGAGATTCAAAAGCATGACATGTTGCGAAGCCATTTTCGATCTTTTTTAACCATTTTCGTTTAGGAGACGTGCCTTGATAATGGAAACAACATTGCGAAATTTTACAGCACAATATTGAGCGACAAGGTCAAGGTCACCGAAAAGGTCAAAATCGCAAAGTCGCAATAGCTCTGCTTTAATATATTCATTATTAATTTCCCTCATTAATTTAGTTTTTTTCGATAATCCATTCCACATCATTTGCTATATGATCAATGGTCGTACGATCCAAATTTCTTTTCATCGCCCAAGGTCGACAATGTAAGGGTCATCAGCTTTGATTTTAGTAACCAAATCTGAAGGGGCAAGGTTCTGCAATCTCTGATTGTCTCGTTTGATGTGAACTTATATTACCACAATATAACTGTACAACCGAACACATACATCTGTCGAATTAAAGTTACGTAGCCCACTAATTTATTTTTCAGCGAAGTGCCAAACCACTCCACGCATATAAGTTACATGATTATTCGAAGGGAATTCGTCAAGTTGACAACTTAATTACAAAATATCAGCACCTGGATACTGATCGCCACGTGCGGAATTCATACATACCTACATCCATATACAGACCATGATATATGCTCACCTACGCTGAGCAAACCAGCGGGGCACAATAAGGCCGAATGACTGATATTATTTGCCGACATGCGGAATACTGGATTCCTTGATCCGTGAACGTTTCACATTAATACAAGATAGATGTGTAATAATGATACCAACTATATCTATGTTTCTCTTTATGATATTACCCAAGATCCTGAATTAACCGTGAAAATATCAAATATAAACAGTTAATAAAGTAGCAATTTATTTGAAGAACATTTTTTCTGAAAAACTATTCTCTGACGATAGTGGTCCATCCCGTTTGCTTCCCGAGGAATAAAGCCATTCTTGTCAAGGTTGAATAATTTATGTATTTCTGAATTTCATTGTATGACAATGTATTTTCAGATTTCCTAAATTGGAGAAAGGAAATCCACGAATTTTTCGGGAATCAATGACGTAATTTTCAGACTGTCATGTGGATAGCGAATGAGCAGGTTCAAGTGCATTTTTTAACATGTCACCTACATTGGGAATACACAAAAAGTGTTGTGCATCAAGAGTGGAACAACACATATTGTGGAGGAAGTACAAAGCAGATGGCAAGTGAGATTCATCTCTCTCAAAAAGTCATTTCCTGGTGGTTGGGCATTTAGCAGTGGTATTTCAAATACCAGTACAAGCAACTTCACACAATACGTGAACTGAAACCACACAAAAACCAATCAATTCTGTCTATTACTCTCTTTGCCACTTGGAAGTGTGGCTCTCATGTATTCACTAGTCACCTCCCTTTATCCATGTCATTGCCCTCGGTCGATATACGGAGCGAGGGCAATCGAAGGTGGTAAACACACAACGACTGTGAAAACGGAGGTTACAGTAAAGTCAAGGTGAAAATGTTCTGTCTGAAAATCAATGAATCGTCAGTTGTTTGTGTCAGAATTATGATATAGATTCATGAAATAATCGATTTAAATATGGGTATCGACAACCAAAACTCTGTTTGGATCGATATTTTGTTGCTTCTTGCACAATGTTCCATTGATCAGTGCCACATGTATGGCAGGGAGAGTCTGACTTCTAACAACAGCCTGGTTCTTGGATTTGCCCAAAGTATCGTGTATACCAAATTAAATCTTCCCCAATGTATAATCTGCGACTGGATTATAGGAAATTTTGATCTATAAATAAAGGATATGGTTTAAGTGTCTCTGAATGCTCTACGCTATGTCTATGTTCCATACTATTACTTTGTTGTAAGTAAGACTGCAAATTAAGAGACAATAATTCAAAAACGTAATGGGCATATTGATGATAGAAGCAGACATGGAAGACAAAAAAAGGTTATTTCTTCCTTCTGAGATACATAAGTTATAAATCCAAAATATAAATTGTTCTGCTATTCGTACTCTCCGATCAAAACATGATGTCCCACGCTTTCAAAGCCACGAATATCATGCATATACATGCGTATATACATCACCATAAGTCATCATATAAGTTACCAAAAGAATTAGGTTGAAATGAATGAATTATGCCGTTTCTATGGAGTCTCCGTGCTCGAATAACCATATCATTTGCCATTCAAGACATTGCTTCATGACAGGAAGAGGGTCTTACTAACTCAGCTATTTGTTCATAGAGAGATTTCCATGAACCTTCACTGCCATGGGCAAAAACTGGCATATAATTAGATGTGATTCTTGGGAAGTGAAGGAAGAGTTGTACTACCTACGGTACATTAGTAGAAGGGTTATGACGGCCTGTGGCTATTCTTTGTATGATTGATACAGGACCAAGGGCTGTGTTATTCGTCTAATTTGACTTATATTTGTTTAGAATTCGTGGAAAGGCAAGTGCTGAAAATTGGAATGTGAACAGTGCTACTACAATAGTAATGTTACTCCACAACTCCTATCCGCCAATGCTACTACCAAGGTATCCGGGTGAGGCTGGTTATCGTTCCAAAAGTAAACAGTTCAAAGTTGCTTTCTTGAAATACAACAGTGGTTATATACATCATTAAAGTATATTGATGTGTGACACATGACATACTTGTACATATATTGCTTAGAAGTCTACCTGAAGTCTACACTACGTTTTCAATAATGGTGAAATTATTCCAATTTTATTGATTAATACACCAGAGAAAACCATCCGATTTGGGGCGTATGAAATGAGGAAATAAATATTTTTTTGTCGTTTTTAATTGTCATATGCCGGATGTTGTACTAGGCTTACCCTCCACAAATTGCGAGCACGTAATATATAACCGCAAAATGAAACGATCCTTTGATTGATTCTGTAACCCAATAGCAGACCAGCCTACTGGCCTTGAATCACTTGAGTAGAAGAGAAGTGTCATCCAATATATGTGTCTCCTGTAACTGGATACTTCTAAGTGGTATACATTACATATCTGACAAAGTGTTGTAATGATTTTTGTTCAAGATCGAGGTCGTGTGATGAACCCCATTGTTAATCATGACGCCTTTTTTAGACGTGAAGATACCTGCACAATGATAACATGATAACATTTACGAAATAACAGCATACACTAAGAAAGGTAGAATATACTTGTTATTTTGTAATCCCCTGGGACAGAGTCACACCATTCCTTCGTTAATCCACTCCAAAAGCAGGACGATTCCAGGGGTTATCAAAATCTTTTCCTCTTGTTTATGCCATTTACCTGAGACAACTGCCCTTATAACACTTAAAAAGTGATAAATAGTGGATGCGTTCCCAGTGTTCCGGTATATACATTGGTTGCTTTCTTTGCCATCAACACTAATCGCTTCTGCCCCATCTATGCGCTCATAAAACGATTATGAATTTTATATGGTATACAATAATCTGCATCCCTCGATTATATAATGGGGACACACTATGTCATTGAAATTGTCGAAACATTCACTGAGTGTAATAAGAAGAGGCATTGATAATTTATAATTTGAGTGAACTGTTCCACAAATGAACAAATGGTAAATGGTGAGAATGCTTTACTGTTTTCCTCGCCTTCCGCGTTACCGTTGTAAAAAAAATTTCCTTCTTACGTAAAATAGGTTCCACAGACAAATATTCCTGGGAAATGTTGTCCAATGGGACAATATTCTCAAGTATATATGTCCGACGGACCTAATTTCCTGGGAAAACATGTCCTCGGACCTAATTCCCTAGGAAAACATGTCCAGGGTCATATTTCCCCAGCACTCATGTCCAGGCAGACTATCTCCCCTAGGAATGTATGTCCGGGAGGACCTAAAATACATGGGACATACATTCCATTTACACCGTCTCCACCCAGAAGCGACATAGGTGTAATATTGGGAAAATTGCTTTCGTTGAGTTTATATTGGTTCTAGATTGAATAAATGTGGAATCAATACCCAGTATCAAGTATTCCGAGCAAACAAAACAGGGTCCGTTATCCAATATCATAGTCCGGGGACAGAAAATCATATCAGGCATACGAAGTGAGAGAAAACAAAAATGACAGGGAAACTCATGAACACCCAAAAATGGATATTAGGAGATGAAACCAGGTGTTCCGGAAAAAGTGAGCATTTCCTGCCCCACTAATGGCACCCGTCATGAATTCCCCAAAATGAACATGAAAATAGAGCTAGTTGCATGGCAGACATGGATTTGGTGTATTTATCAACCAGATCATGATGACGTCCATAATAATTTCTTAAATGCAGCTATAAGTCTTGGTCTAACATATCCTTGTCGCAGCAGTTTATTGACTAGCTGGGCACTTCCATAGACAAAATCCTCATATTTGCAACTAGCTCTGGAATAGCGTATAAATTGAAAAACAAACACACCATGTGCCGGTGACATAGGAATGTTGCTGCTTAGAAAAGGGAAATTGACTATGGAGAGATTGAAATCATCACGTTTGTCATATAATCTAGTTGACAGGTTAGAATCATTATCAATCTCCAACTTCAGGTCTAGATAGTTGGAAAAAATTGGCGGAGTCTGTAGTATCCTTAATTTCAAGTTTCTTGGGATATATGACATCCGAATAATCACCAAACTTGGGATTATTTAGCGACAATACATCATCTATGTATCGGAAAGTGAAATTATAATTACATGTTAGTTTCTTAGAACCCCCTCTTTGTAAATGTTGGATAAAATCTGATTCATATAGGAATAAAAACAGGACTGCCAATAATGGTGCACAGTTTGTACCCATGAGAATACCAATATTTTGTTGAAATATTCGACCACCAAATTCCACAAAAATATTATCAATCAGACAATTAACCATATTTACCACATCTATTTCAGTAAATTTGTATGGGACATCAGAGTCACCTTTAACAAAATAAGCGGTATTATATTTAACTACAAAATAGTGGTACCGACGTTGTCCCTTTTGAGAGAAAAATGAATTATTGATCAGTTTTTAAAGTTTTTTTAGGTATAGTTGTGTACAAAGTGGAGAAATCAAGTGTTTTGATAGACGTTACTTTTGAAAGTGTGTGAGCATGTAGATATTCCAATAAAGATTTGAAATTTTTTAATGGATATTTTTTAATATCCACATTTGGTTTATACCATTTCTGAATCTAACAATGGTATATAATTATGTTACTGCATCGGGTTAATCAAAGCCATGTGTAGTCAAACCATCAGCAATGACACAAACTAGTTTTCAGTGTATACACATGGTAGATTTGATATATCACAGACTACTGAAAACGAAAATAAAAGCATCAAGCAGAAGGTGTCATTTTTGTTCACCCGAGTGCTTTGTACCTAAAATTGTTGTTTATCAGTTTCATAGTTGGAACACTATCAATTTGTAGATTATACGTTTCACATAATGTAAAGATGTCTATAATAGACTAATATATAAATACTGTGGTGAAGCAAAATTCACTAGATATATCGAATATGTTTTGATATTGAAACACCATTTCTCATTCAGGGATTTCAGTGTTATGAGGTTCTAAAATTACAATGCTGCAAATGTGTGGATGAATATCTCTCAAAAAGTGGCAATGACCATGCTTAATAATTGTATAATAAAAGTAGGCGTAAATTATTAAAGAACGACACACTAAATTAGGACTACTCAAATGAAATTTTGCTTTCTTTTATGTGTCCATTTACTTATTTGAATGAATTAAGTTAATTACTCAATTAATGGCCTTTAATGGACTATCTCGATGAATATACTTGAATATCTCGATGAATTAAGCTTACATATCTCGATAAATTAATCTCGATAACTAATCTTGATAAATTGATACCAGATACGTCATTCAAGGTCAAGTTGTCATCATATGTTCATACTGCAATCATGAGCTCTATCTACAAGCAATTCGTCTAGGTGCAAATTTGGACATTTTTGTTACCTAAAAATGGTTGTTTTGACCTTTCAAGGTCATCGAAGTTCAAATTCAACGTCACCGTACATGCCTTCCGATATGATTGTGCAAATTTTGAGCTCTTATCTTCAGTCGTTATAGGAATACAGTTGTGATAGCTCCCATTATGAAGGAAAAAGGTGTCAAAAAATGAAAATCGATAGTAATGCAATATTGGACATTTATTTTACCGGCTCGTCAAGAAATCAAAAAGGCCACCACGCACAGACCAGCGAATTAAGAGCAAGGCAAATTGCACACGTTAAATATAATCAGAATCTCTTGAAATAAAAATGTTTGAACAATTTTGGACAAAAGGGCTGTTTCGACCTTTTAAGGTCATTGAAGGTCAAATTCAAGGTCATCACTGGAGCTCCCAATATGAAGGAAAAATTGGTTGAAATTTCAAAAGATTGTTTTATAACATCTTGTTATATTGTTATTATTAAAGATTATTTAACTTTTTTTGCTGGAAATGGCTTGAAACAAATAGTGACTTGATTTGGGCCGATTATTTTTTCGCCAGCCCATCAAAAAATTAAAATGGCCGCCACACGCCTACTGGCGATTCAAGAACAACGAAACTCTTACACATCATAGACGTACATTAGTGGAATGTTTTGAAACAAAAAGCTTAAAACTGATCAGACATTTTCAAGAAAATGGCTTCCAAAGTCCAAAGTTGCTGTTGGTTGACGAAATGCTGCCATTTTGAAAAGAATGTGAACACAAAACTAAAAAATACCTCCTTCTTGAAATATTTTTAGGCAGTTTTGGGCAAACTTTCAGAATGATTCGATGACGGGCGCAATGCCATGGCAATACTTTGTCGGACAAAAGGTACGTTAACCTGATGAAGATGCACAATCGTAAATCCATTTCCCACAAAGTCGTTTTCAACGTGGTTGGGCCTTTGTGGGGGACATTTTCCCATTTGATATCAGTGCAACTAATTACACACAGGGTACATGAACCGATGACACAAATAACTAATCAGTTACGCGTAGTACTGCTTTTGACGGGGGAGCAAACCTTGGAAGTTGCGTCCTCATGCATAAAATAATCGCCTCCCCAGTATCTGTGTCATTGCTCTTGTCGATATACCGGATGTGGCACAATCGTATAGGCAAGAGATTTCAAATTTATTTGGCCCCCTTTAAGACCCCTAATGGAATAATTTCACCTTACTTCACAGAACTTCACTGGTGATCAGAACGTCGAAATAAACACACAGATTAATTGCCAGTGTTTTTTTTTTGCTCTGAAGCTGTCTATATATAAAGACGAATATACAGCTGGGTTTATTCCCTCAAATGAATTTTGGATTAAAATTCCTGGTATCCACGAAATATGTGTAAATCTTGTCATCCATACATTAATATCCTTATTGGCGTGACAGTGATAAAATAATTTGAGGCAAGAATTTGTTAGCATATCGATTTACTGATACAGGAAAAGAATATTAAAAACATATATCAGTGGCACAACCCATAATAAAACTCGATATAACCTCACATAAAATTGCTAAGCAGCATTTACGAACATATTATTCAGAACTCAATACTAATGATGTCAGCAGTAAACCAAGAATGAAACTATTTTTGGAACACCAAAATCAGTATTGTGTCATCAGAAGTAGGCGGCGTGCAACATCTACATTTACAGAGAGTAGTTGGGTATCGACGTTGGTCCTTTGCACTCGATGACATTTGGATGCCCTGATTGCATCCAGCTACAGTGTATCGTCTACTTTCATACTTTCGTTGGTGACAATATAATTACTTTATGATGGCGATGTCACTTTCCTCCAGAATTTATAAAAGGGTGTATTTTCATTGAAATATAACACACTGCCATGCAATTTATCGACACGAGAGGAGATTCAGGCAGAGATTGAGGTTGAATACACAGCAGACAAATGGGCATGTGATGTTAATTTTGCATTTGATTTTGGATTTGAATGAATTTGACTGGCGCTAAATGCAAAATTTTTAAGCAAGGTCGTGTTGTATGTTTTCATGATTCCAGCCTCCTTTAGGTAAGAAACTTTTGGTTTTAGTTTTAATTAATTAATCAAATTATCATAGTTATGAAGCTGGAATAATGCTGTGAGAGCCTACAATTGAAATGCCAATACCTTGATTAAAAATAGAATTATATTCGATTGAATACATGAATCATGAGCATTTTGGGCTCATATGTGACATTTTTGACTGCCACACAAATGATAATGACCATAGCCTTGTGATCTCACAAGTTTGACAAGTGCATATTCGATAAATATAAACAAACACTGATCATCGTTTATCGTTTGACAGTTTGACTTGGGTTGTGGATGAACTATCATAGAAAAATCAATGGAACTAACTATTTCAGTAGCACGGATGGATATCTTCAAAATACCGTTCACATATTACGCTCATTAACAAAAGCTGTCCCTCACGAATGTTCCACACGTCACCCACTTCAACCTCAAATAGATAATTTGGGAGCAGGTTTCTGTATTCGATGACTTGCAGTGAGACATGATATCAAATATTATCGCTAATCTGCTTGACACCATGCCTTTTCTCTGCATTTGGCTCAATATAGTGTTTGAGACGAACAACACGTGTTCACTGTGTTGACAAACTTCAAACTTGTGACATCACAAGGGATCACACATTCACAATCATGGAAAAATATCGGGTCGTATACATGTTAGTTTTCGCATATGCAGCGCATATAGGTTGGAAATAAAATTCCACCCTAGGTGGACTCTAAATCATTACACCACTATCGCCCAAATTGATTTTATATGTTCCGACCACTTAATCTTTTCGTGCAACAGCACGTTTCATGAAAATAGAAGAGGGTTGGAAAGATTTTATCAAAGCCTTGACAACAATTATGTATAGTTCCTGTTCCAGGGGTGAAGCATGATCATAAGGCTAAATTTGAAGGACAAAATGAAGATATTCATCATCTTCATTTTGAATGAATATTTTTTCCCTTTGACAAGAGCCTATTTCTTAGAAGACGTAAATGTGCTGTTGTTGAAATGCGATCTTTATCCTGAACATTATTCCGTCTACGAAGATTGCGTTGAGATGTTCAGTGCGGTTAGTTTAATGGACTATATAAATGTGTGTGGAAGTGAGAATTCTAACTAACTAACATATTTCTGGAATACAACATTTCATCGAAGCCTATATTCAGTGTTTTTATTGCAGAGAAAATCTCGTCAGGTGTATCAGTAATACTTACATGCCTATGTGGAAATTATGCTTCTGATCCACTACATGGTAGTAAGAATGTCTCGTTTGAACACCTTTTCAGACTGCATTCTTGTGCATAACATTACATCCAGTAAATATACATAGCATTGCAGAAATAATAAAACATTTATATGTATAACCGTTTTTTATTTATTCATCTTCTTACTCAAGGCACACTCTAATAGGAACACACATCTGTTTAATTGAGTTAATGGAGACAAGAAAATGCAGCAAACTGCGGTAGACGACATTAGAGCTTGAGCACATCATCAGCAACACGACAGCTGAATGTATCTTACACAACGTTACCCCCCCCCCCCCCCCCCAAAGAAAAAAAAGCCATAATTTTATCCCCTACATGATTCCAATTCATTTCCTTATACTAGGATGAAAAACATGGCCTACTTCATTCATATTACTCATAAGTAGGCCTAAACATTTATTTTAAAATCGATCGATGGAACAGATACGCCTGAACTTCATTAAAATATTCCCAAAACATTGGAAATTATGAGGACATGCCTTTACTGGGAAAATTAAAATACCAGTTAAGAATAAAAAAAAACTTCGCAGTCCAGCACAGAACACCAGCTTAATTGTCATTTTATAAAATACGTCAAATTACGGTAAATGTAGCCGTATCATCGCAGACGAATCGTTGTGTTTACTTCATAACGCCAAAAATGTCCACACGCAAATGCCCACATGCACGTTTGCATGCACGAATTGCTGAACAGAAATTGTGTTCCAAAATACGCGTGATTGTGGTAAAATTTGCTTTGCATTCTGGGAACGTCAATTTCCATCGGCACCGCCATTTTGGAACGTTTTTAGATAATTTGAACATTTTACGTAATTTTCTCAAACCTAGCACATCGATTCATGCCTGATATATCTGTGGAATAGTAAAAGTGTCCCATCAATTCGAGAGATTTTATGTCAAGGACGAAGAAAATCCTCATTTGAAGTAGGCATCTAAACGTTTACATGGCAAAACGTGCGTCGATAGGTTGGCATGGAACCTCCATAAAAAAGTCAGCACATAGACATGTAGAGGGTTGGGGGCTATTTCATTACAGACTCATTGAGATACACCTCATTATATTGATTAACTGCGGACCTGAATTTCATACACATCGTTTTTTTACTCAACGGAAGTAACAAGATATGCAGTGCTTTTCACAGATCGAATAATATTATTGTTTGTTAATATCTTTAGTTGAAGCTTCGTTTACCACTCTTCATTGCAATGTAATCTTTGTTAAGAATATAATATAGTGATATTATTACATACATAATACAATTCAGCATTGTCTGGCAATTGATAACTGCATTTCACCTTGAAGTGTGTTTTAAAAACCACACATTTTCGAAATCAATAAGCCAGTGCACACTTTTCTCAATAACTATAAGTAGCTGTTACTCGGGGTTTGACTTTACGTGCTTGCATAACCAGAGCCCACATCATCTTCGCCTTTGCATACGTATTATGTTCCTCTTCATTTGGTCCAACTTCGATATCGACAACATCACATCTTTTGAGATCATCTGTGTTGTTCTCAGCCATCTTCGTGAGGGCATTTATCGCACGGAACTGGGGTAACTCGTACAACATTTCTCTTTGCTCATACAATATGTCTACAGCATCTTCGGCGTATCCCAGGTCAATAAGATCGTGGGCCAACAAACCATAACAGTAAACGACTTCTTTAGATTTTCCTCTGGATACCAATTCTCTGCATAGTTCTGTGAATAGGGTTAGCGTGCGAGGTATCTTGTCCATGCGACCGGTCATCGAATAGCTTCGAGCAAGCAAATGATAGTAGATGACCTGCCACGGGTATGATATGGAACCGAAGGTACCTATACATTCTGACAGCCCTCTTAGTAAGCAATCATCCAGCCCTATGACATCGAACTTTGTGAAGAGCAACATGGACTTGTTCTCACACCGTAACAAATGTTGACTCCCTTCCAGAAAAGCAATCATTTCATCCAGCTGATTAGTTTTGTACAGGAACAGGGCAAAATAACAGATGTGATGGTGTCTTTGCCAGTCGGATAATGGTCCCTGTTCCAATGCATCACGGAAAACCTTGCGCACTTTAGATCTCAGAGCTGGCCACGCTTCGTCACATTTATCCCATCCCATGTTAATGCAATGGACAAACAAACACCATGCAATGCCTGTAAATGTGGACGATTTCATCGCTGATCCGGGAATATTCATTTCAAGAACTGCTTCAATCTCTCTCTTGGTTTTTTCAATGGTGTTTCCCGGTATTTGAATCTGTTCTCGTACCTCAACAGCCTCCCGCAGAGTACACGAAAAATCCTCACTTCTATTTGCTGTGGCGAAGAAATGCATCATTTTCGTATAAATGTATAACTTGTGACAAGAGTACACCGGAAATGACACCGCGACCTTGCTATATACTAACATTGTATTTAGAACGCCTGACAAGTTTGGGCAAAGGATGTACTCGCGTAGTTTGTATTTTCGGTCAAAAGAAATGACTTGCGTTAAAGGGAACTTTCTCAGCTTCTTGAGCATCTGCAGAGCAGTCTTAATGTGATCTCTTGGTTTGCCGTCTAGCAGATTATTCTTCCTGACAAAGTATTGGGGAAGCTTCTGTTGCGCGAAGCAGTAGATTAGCTCATCAAGAACGGTCAGAAAAGAAACTGCAAGACCAGTGGTGTTGTCTTCCCACACCGACTTCGGAACTCTTTCCATCATCCAAAAGAAGACATTTTTCAATTGGTAAGAACTCGGCAGCGATTGATTCCCAACCATATGTGAAATTAGTAACTTCAGCAAAATGTAACATCTCCTTTGGTTTGCAGTGAATGATAGCGCCAATCGTCTTTCTGCCACTGTGAATGAATAGCAAAATTCCCCCGAGCAACGGCGACTGTAAGGGTGAGCTTTAGGAATTATGTAGCATCCTTCTTTAACAATGTCATGCACCAGATGAGCATGTGGCCAGCCGGGGCGCATCCGTGAGATCCATTCCATTGCCGGTTCTGGCCACCACTCATATTTCATCGCCCAGAGGATATCGAAATTAAAGTATGTGTTGGCTGGACCATCAGTTGTCAGAGTGATAACAGAACCAGTCCTTTTCACCTCTGACGTTTCCTGTTTTGTATAAGGGAAGACTTTAGGATCTCTGATGGATTTTTCTTTGCGCTGAGCAACCTCTGATTCACGAAATGCCTGAATCAACGGTTCAACTGACATGTATGGACCTTTGTCCGTTTGCGTTCCAGATTCGTGTTTCCTGATTCGAAGGAAGCCAGGCATAGTATCTGAATTGTCAACATGCAGGTACTCCATGTTACTTTTGTCTTCAGCATATGTCTCTTGAAACGGTATGCCTGGTATGTGGTCTGATATCATCATGGCATCAATATCAGGGGAGGAAAAGCTAAGTTTCGTAGAACGGTCCATATAATCCGGGAAGGCAAGTCCGTCCTCGTTGCTTCCGGTTTCGATAATCTCTGCTCTCCCACGTAATAGTTCTGTGCCCGTTTTGTCATCTGTCTTCTTATGAAATGCAGGGGGTTTTAGTTGCCATTTTGGCAGCAGACATGACAATATAAATGACAAGTACCCAATTACAACACCACTCCGGGTGTCTTTGCTCATGATGTAATCCATTTTGTTAATAGTGTGTACTGTTCATGAGCATAGATACACCTGTACAATTTCATACGTCGCAGTTATGAACATAGTGTCCCATTTTTTTCTATGTAGTGCATAGTCCAACGAGTTCGAAGTACGGGCTGACACGTGATAACATACACAAGTACATGTATAGCCAAGTCTGTGGAAATCACAATATCACGTGAACAGTAATAAATTAAAGTACTAGTATAATGATGAGACATTCGATAATATTTAAAATCATGCTTCACTGAGCTCAACAGCTTTCACTAAATGTCATTATCTTGTTTCATGGCGAAGTTCCAAATCTGATGGTATCTGGTTATTGGGAATCTAACTCTGGAAATTCTGCTGAGGCTGATTGGTATGTTTATTGAGATATCCATGACTTATCAGGATAACATATTTTAATTAAATAAATCACTCTGATTATGCTGACTTGAAATATGAAAACTTTACTGTTTGGAATGAATTGGCTATGATTGATATTCAGTGTTATGTTAAATTGCTTGGTTGTCATGGATACCAATACCTGCATATGGTCAGTGCATATGGTCAGTGCTTGATAACCATGGCAATGTAAGTATCAATCTATTACCACCAATACAACTAGATTATTATATTCACTTCAGTCATATATCATTATGTTAAATAGTATATTCTCTTCAGTCACTGACTGTTGAGTTTTTGGAAGCATTTGAACTTAAACAGAGTTTCACCTCAACAGAACATTCAACATTGTATTATCATAACAGAAAGTATGCTAAACAAACAAATTCCTCCGATGACATCATTAAATCCTGATTTGCATTCTGATGAGCT
Source organism: Terebella lapidaria (assembly GCA_949152475.1). NCBI lineage: Eukaryota > Metazoa > Annelida > Polychaeta > Terebellida > Terebellidae > Terebella > Terebella lapidaria. The sequence goes on along the minus strand of OX424564.1, from coordinate 31,010,953 downwards.
CAACAGAAATTATCATATTGATTTTCCAAGCATACACTTCGAAACGATGTAACTTTCGCCAAACGTATCAAGATTTGGGCACGCGGTATTGCCGTAGCTTCCATTAGGCAAAGGGAGGCAAATGCCTCCTATCTTTTTTTGCAAAAAAGATGCCTATCAGTATTTAAAGTAATGACAATTTGTTTTGAAAAACATCGGTCAGTGCGCCTATCAGAAGTGAAATATTTATCCTGTCTGATCTTCATATAAATAAATGCCCAGCTGTCTTCTCTTATTTCTTAAGTCTTCCATTTGATCCTGACGCAGGGCTGGTGTAGAGGATGAAGTCCGCCTCATCCGACAGGCGATTGTAGATGGAAATCATGAATATTGTGGAAAATTTCCAAAAAAATATTTGGAAGACTTCAAACAGTGTCCTGACAGTTCTGTCAAGCTGAACCAAGATGACCTTGGTCAACTACTTCTAGCACATGACCCCTCCGTTTCTGAAAAGTATATGGCCATCCGGACGAAAGGCGACGGCAACTGTCTTTTTAATGCTGTTTCAATTTGCATGAGAGGTAGGCCTGTTAAACTTCACATGGTGGTTAATATCTCCAGACCATAGGCCTAGATCTTGGCATATCGGTATGCCAGATTGCACATCGCCTAGGACAAATAATGGCTGTCAGCCTGTCAGTGTCATCCATCTAGTAGAAGGCCTGCCCCCACCCACCTCCCCTCACTCTTGCTTTCCGTAGCTAAATAAATTTGTAGGCCTACATATTTGTTACTCACAAGATATTGTGTTGAATTGAGGTCCGAATTTCAGTGTTCACATTTCCAGGCTGTGACAATGCATCGGCTGAACTGTTGTGTGTTCATTTTTTATACGCATTTCTGTAATTTCTCGTGTCTATGTTGGATTTTTTGTCAAATCACAAACCAATCTCAGTAAATATCCATGTATTGAGAGTTGTCTTTTATGTCATAAAAAACGCTCAAGTCCCACCAGGAGCCACCTAGGATCCTCCAGCTTCTGGGGCCCTAGGCGGGCCCCAGACCCCACGCCTATTTGGAGTAGTCAGTCACCAATTCATAACATTTGCCTCCTAGCTTTGCCAAGGCTGGCTACGGCACTGCGGTAACTGTTGCAACCAGCGAAGTGATATCATTTATAGGAGTCAATGTTGTCCGACCATAATACTACCTTAAAAAGAATGAAACATGATGTTCTATATACTTTGGTTTTATAGCTTGTGTCATTTACGTCCGTGTTTTGTATATTTATTGTTACATATATGACATCTTCTATAATTTTGTAGATATTCTAATGGTTCTGAGAATTTGATTTGATGCTTCGTTCACCATCAGTATCAGCACAGATCGCTATATGAATGTCAATGAGACTATAAATAGTCCGTAATGAGTGCCTTCAGGAGTCGACAAGACAAACACTTCGAAGTTCAGATACACGTAGAGTCTGACTGCATGTTCCTGTTTGCATACACATAACGATACAATCAGAGATTGCAGACATTCGCCCTTCAGAGTTTTGGTCCTAAGACCATCGGTTGTACGCCATACGATTGGGAATTGGCCAAAGAAAAATACAAAAACAAGTTGAAAATTTAATATTGATTAGAATCGGAGTTATAGCCAATTATGTGATTTTCTTTTTTCCGTTGCCATGACAACCGTTTTTACCAGATTTTGGCAAAATTTGAAAGGGACTGAGCCACTACCATAGCACTCCAGCCCTATAAATTTCAAATCGATCGGACCGTTTGCCTTTGAGTTATGAGCGCAGACATTTGCACTGAAACGTCGCTGGCCAAAAATAACTGAAATCGTGACCCCCAATTTTTCGACATCGGGCGATAATAGAGAATTTTCGTCGTACGACCATCGGTCGTACACCAAACGATTGGGAATTGGCCAAAGAAAAATACAAAAATAGTTGGAAAAATTAATATCAGGTAGAACCGGAGTTAGAGCCAATTATATGAATTTCTTTTTTCCGTTGCCATGGCAACCGTTTTCATCCGATTTTGGCAAAATTTTAGAGACTGAGCCACTACCATAGCACTCTTGCCCTATGAATTTCAAATCGATCGGACCGTTTGCCTTTGAGTTATGAGCGCATACATTTGCACTGAAACGTCGCTGGCCAAAAAAATTCGACACCGTGACCCCCAATTTTTCGACATCGGGCGATAATGGAGAGTTCTGGTCGTACGACCACGGGCTATATATCAGATGATCAGGAATTGGCCATAGAAAAATACAAAATTAATTAGAAAAAATTATCTTGATTACAACCGAAGTTATGGTCAATTATTGATTTTTACATTTTCCGTTGCCATGGCAACAGTTTTTGTCCGATTTTGACCAGATTCGAGGAGCCACTGAGATACCGCTTCATCCATATCAGTTTCATGTTGATCAGACCATTCTCCTTTGAGATATACGCGCGGACAGACAAACAAAAACACAAACAGACATACAAACGGACAGACCCAATTGCAATACCCTCGCCCCCCTACGGGGCGAGGGTAATTATGTGACATTGGGGTTTGAAAACACTCGACTAACGGATATACAGTACATTAATTCTAAATGTGGCTATCAAGTCTGGGGTGTATTATTACAAAACGGATTGAGTTCAGGGCAAAGAGGGTACGTCGCGAGCAAGTACTTTCAATGCATAGTCTATTTACTGCTGTACATGTATGTGTAAGTGTATTGTTGAATTATGCGAAGGTAATGGCCACTTCACTAATAGCTTCCACGTAAAATTTTAATGCCAACATATATGTAAATGATAATCACATTGTACAATGTATGGCATAAATAGATTTTATATATGTAAACTAAACAACTTTCATTTATGTTAGTTTGTAAATGTTGTGTAATTTTTGTCTCACTTCACATTTGTCATGATGTTATCTGCAAAAAAAATGATGTTCAAACTTCACTGTTTCACAAATTTGTTTATGAACTGCAAACTGTAAATGTGTTATCTAACTTCAAAATCATCTCACATTTTTCATCATGTTAACTGGAATATATACATGTCTGTATAAATCTCACTAACAATACTTCATTTTAATACACAATCAATACAGGCAGTCCCACAATGTCAATATATAATTTATTCCCGCTTTGTAATGTATCTGTAATTTCAATGTGAATGCATTATGCTGGTATTCCATACGTAGCATTTTCATGCATTCATTGCATTCATTTATGTATGTACAATGTATGTACATATTGTACAATGTATGGCTAGTGCTAAGTATATTTTAAACTGATTGTAATCATGTGTATTTGAAAATATTTGTTTTAAAAATTTCTTAGCATGTCATTAATCAGCAATTATGTCAAGTCATTATTTTGCAATTATTTTTTACAATATCAATAGAATACACTGTAATGTTTTCTTACTGTGATTACCATAATCAGCTGGTCAATAAACTTCAAAATGTTCATTGTTTGAATTGACATCAAAATTTATTCCGTCACATTTTACCAGATCAAAACAATGCTACCGAAACTTCCGGTGTGTATCATAACAACATAATAATACTGAAACAAGTCTTTGCGTCTACCGCTAGGGGCAGCACCTGACGGCGCTCAATGTCACATCTCCCCCCTTTTTGAGATACTAATGTTCAGAAATTGGATCACAAAAGTACAAAGTATATTTCAACAAAGTGCCTGGTCAGGCTATAATGTTCATACATATATCACACAATCACATAACACAACATCATTATGACTGAACACTACGTGCGCTCATATAGCAGCTGGACGGGGATTATTGTGCCCCACACTGTCCAGTGCTCATGTTTCACATATCAGACGAGTCACCGGCTTCCGTTCACGTGCTGACCGACGCAGTGGCGGATCCGGCTCAAGGTTTGGGACATCCTCCACGAACGTTTCCGGTCCGTGTAGCGCTGGTGTTCTGGGCGGCGACGGCGGTGGAGACGCAACTCTCGATGATGACGGTACCAGCTGCAAGTTTTTCCGATTCCTGCGAAGTACAACGCCATTATTGGTTTCGACACTGTACGACCTTGCAGCAGGCCTCTCGCGGACTGTTGCAGGGGGACTCCACTCCTTGTCACCCTCCATGCAAATTCTGACTGTGTCTCCAGGTCTCAGCTCAGGTAACGCTCTTGCTCCGTGCCGCTGATTGAAGTTAGTTGCATATCTTTGCTTGGCTTGCTCATCTCGTGTGCTGACTCCGTTGTAGTTCACTTCCTTAGGATACAGGTTCCTTTCGAGACACGGAACTGTCGTTTTCATTTCCCGCTGCATCATTAGTTGTGCAGGACTAACTCCCGTTGCAGCCACTGGTGTGGCTCGATAGGTCATCAGACCTAAGAATGGATCTTCCTGTCTCAGAATCTTCTTAGCGGTCTGAACTGCTCGTTCAGCTTCCCCGTTCGCTTGGGGGTACCCTGGGCTACTCATTCTATGTTGAAATCCATACTCAGCTGCGAATTTCTTGAAAGCGGCTGACGAGAATTGTGGACCTCCATCTGTAGTGATCTTGTCACATATCCCCCACCTGGCAAACATCGCTTTGAACTTCAGAATGACTGCTTGACTCGTCGTTGTGGGCAGATGCGCTATTTCTATGTATCTTGAGAAGTAATCAATGACGACCAGGTAAGTTTTGTTTCTGAGTTCACACAAGTCCGCTGCCAAGTGTGACCATGCCCGCTGAGGTAGAGGTGTGGTGAGGAGAGGTTCACTCCGCTGTAGAGGCTTCTCGATTTGGCAGTGTTGGCAATTTTCCACTGTTTTGGTTATGTCAGAACCAACTCCAGGCCACCACACTGACAACCTTGCACGCTCCCGGCTTTTGACTATTCCCGGGTGCCCGTCATGTATCCGGTCCAACACTTCTTTTCTCATGGACTCGGGTACGACGATTCGGTTAACATACACCAGCAAGCCTTCAGCCACTGACAGACGATTCCTGGCCTCATACCATGTCTTCATGCCTGCCGGTACATCTCGGGCGTACCGAGGCCAGCCATCTTGAGTTAACTGTATCACTGTCTGCAATATGTTGTCTTTTCTTGTAGCTGCTCTCATTTCGTCTAACTTTGTTGGCGAGGCTGGCCACATACTGACGGTTGACTGGGCATCTTTTTCGCCTTGCTTCGATATTGTTACATCGTCTACACTCGACTTCAGTGGTTTCCGTGAGAGCAAATCTGCGACTACAAGCTGTTTTCCAGGAACGTACATAGGCTCCGGATTAAACCACATCATTCTCATGAGAAGACGTTGGCATCTCAGAGGAACTTCATTGAGATCTTTGGTTGCTATCAGTGGGACGAGTGGCTTGTGATCAGTCATTAGGCGGTAAGACGGCAGACCTCTGAGGTATTGTACAAATTTTTCGCAGCTCCAGACATATGCCAGACACTCACGTTCGATCTGTGCATATCTTCGTTCTGCTGGTGTCATTGTTCTCGAGCAGAACGCTACTGGATGCTGCTTTCCATCAGTCTCTTGGAACAAAACACCACCTATTCCATAGCTGCTGGCATCAGCACTGACTGTGGTTGGTTTCTTGGGATCAACAATACGCCAAGGTGGGCGCAGTTGTCACCAGTTTCTTCACTTTCACGAAGGCCGCTTCTTGTTCCGCGTCCCAGCTCCACACACTGTCTTTCTTGAGGAGATCACTCATAGGTTTTGTTATTGTAGACAACTGTGGCAAGTACGGCATCAGGTGGTTCACTGAGCCAAGCACCGATCGTAGTTCTGGCACATTGTTTGGTCTCTCCAATTCTGTGATGGCTCGGACCTTCTCTGGGTGTGCATTTGTACCTTCATGCCCAATTTTATGACCCAGAAACTCCAGTTCTGCCTGATTGAACACACATTTGTCACGGTTCAGCTTCAGTCCCGACCCCTTGATGCGGCTCAGTACTTGCCGGAGAGCTTCGTCGTGTTCTTCTGCAGTACGCTCATGGACGATGACATCATCTTGATAACATTCTACTCCTTTTAGGCCCTCCAAGAGTTCTTCCATCTTCCTTTGGAATATCTCACTGGCACTTGAGATGCCAAATGGGACTCGTGTCATGCAAAATCGTCCGAGTGGGGTGATGAATGTGGTAAGTTTGCTGCTTTCTTCATTTAGTGGAACTTGCCAGTACCCTCCTGATGCATCAAGTTTGGAGAATCGCACAGACCCTGAGAGCTTTGCAATGACCTGTGGTATTGAGGGTATTATATAGCGTTCACGTTCAACCACCTTGTTAAGTTGTTTCAAGTCGATACAAATTCTGACTTTATCTGGCTTTTTCGGTGCAGCCACCATTGGAGAGCACCACGGGGTTGGTTCAGTGATTTTTCTGATAACGCCTGTCTGTTCCATTCTTCTCAGTTCTGCTTCTACTTTCGACACTAGAGGGATTGGTACACGACGCGCCACATTGATGTGGTAAGGCTCAGCATCCGACTTGATCTGTATTTTAACTGGTGCAGTTTTCATAAGTCCTGTTTTCCCGAAGACCTCTGGATCTATTTTCAGCTCAGCGATGTATTTCTGGTCACCACAGAATTGCAACAATCCTAACGCGGATGCATCACAGCGTCCTAGAAGGGTACTTCCATCAATGACGAACAACTGAATGTCACAGGATTTCTTGTTATGAGTCACGACTGCTCTGAATTTACCATAGCAGTTTATCGGCCCACCTGCTCCTATCAGCTTGGCTGTAGTTTTTTCCAACGAAGGTGGCTCTTCAATGGACTGGTATGTCTTTACGTCTAGTGTTGTGACGTCTGCTCCTGAGTCGACCTTGAAAGTTACCTGTGATCCTCCGATGTGAAGTGTGACTCGCCATGGATCTGTCGCTTGAATTACTTGATGTGAGTGTATGCTGTCTATCGCTCCCAAGAAATACTCATCTTGGTCCAGTGTCGTGTGTGTGACTTCCTTGACACTCCTTGTTTTACACATCGCCTTGTAATGCCCCATTACGTGACACTTCCTGCACCTGCGACCACGAGCTGGACACCTCGCTTCTGCGTCATGTGATTCACCACATCTCTCGCACTGCTCTGTGTTACTCTGTTTGGTTGACCTCTGGTCCCCTCGATACTGTGTACTACCTCTGCGTCGACCTCTATGCCCCCTGTTTTGAGCACTGCCTCGGCCCCTATTTGTGTTACCCCGACGACCGAATGCACTGCCAAACCTTCTTGTGACTTCTTCTACTGCTGTTGTTTGCATGGCTATTTGTGATGTCACCTGTTCATATTGACGGGCTGCTGATATGGCTTCATCGAGTGTGAGATCATTTCCTTTCAGCCGCAGGCTTTGGGATAGTTCTTTGTCCCTGACACCAACAACAATTCTGTCTCGAATGTTGTTTGCTTTTTGATCTTCGAAGTTGCATTTCTGTGCCAGTTCATACAGGGACCGTATGAATTGCTCCGCCGATTCGTCTTGTTTTTGCACCCTCTCGTGGAATGCCACCCTGTTTTCTAGGTAATTCACTTTCGGCTGGAAATATGTGTCAAACTTGCTCATGACTGTGTCAAAGTTCTTGCTGTCAGCATCATTCAGGGCAAATGTTGTCAAGATTGTCTCTGCTTCTTGCCCCATAGCATATAGGAGTGCACTCACTTGTATTTCGCCATCTTCCTTATGCAGTTTGTCAGCCAACCGGAATCGCTTGAACCGCTGGCTCCATGAGGGCCATTCACTCGGCTTTGAAAAGTCAAACTGTTCCGGTGCTTTGTATGGCATTGTTGTTGTTCTGTTGTTTTCTCAACGTAAGTTCGTAACCGCTGCCACCATGTAATGTTTTCTTACTGTGATTACCATAATCAGCTGGTCAATAAACTTCAAAATGTTCATTGTTTGAATTGACATCAAAATTTATTCCGTCACATTTTACCAGATCAAAACAACGCTACCGAAACTTCCGGTGTGTATCATAACAACATATAATACTGAAACAAGTCTTTGCGTCTACCGCTAGGGGCAGCACCTGACGGCGCTCAATGTCACATACACCAGTTACATATTCCACTTTGTGAATGTGTTTTATAATTACTCATTTGGCTCATGGTCCCATACCACCAAAACTCCTATTACAATGATGGATGTGCATGTCAATTTCGTATTATCAAATTAACTAGAATACAAATTGCATCATACTATTACATCAGACACAGAAGCACAACGTGTATTATTATGTTAGTGCTCCTATAACAGTACTCATTGTTCATAGTCGAGTGTCTTTTTCTCACGCTTTAGTGGACATCGGGTACTTTATTCTCGATTGGAATGAATGGATGTTCAATGTACTCAATTCCAATTGATCTGCAAGGGGCCTCCTATTATTATGCCAATGACGCTATTATGTATTGCATATTGTTCTTGCCGTGATTGCTCTCTAATGGACCCCGATTTGGCGAGTGTTTTATTGTTCTCGTATTGCTTTACTGATGTGTTTCTCTGTTAATAGACTACATAATTCCCATTATTCTCTGATAAACTCCTAATACTTCCTCCCTATTGTGATGCTAATGACATTATTTATAATCCCTATTGTTCTCCTGATGGACCAGCTCCAAAACTCTTTTTGTTATTATTGTTACCATATTATTCAATAATCCCTTCATCCTTTGTTCTCTTGGTGGATCTATTAATCCAATTGGAAATCGGCGCATGAATCATACTGTTCTCTCAATGGTCCTATTATTTGACCCCTCTTCCATAATTACCCTATTGGTCCTATCAGTACTCTTCTGGAGGTGATCCAACCCCAGGCGTGTTCCAGTACGTTCAAATAAGGACTGTATGTCGGCAATAATATCGTCGTGACGTCATGGTTTTCGAGCCACTGTTGGTTAATCCTGGCTGTGTGAGGAGGACCATTATCTTGCTGGAAGATCACAAATTGTTCACGATAGCCAAAGATGTTATCTATGGACTGGAACAGCGAGCTTGCAAGTGTATCTTGATAACCTAACGCATTTGTTGTGCCCTGAATCTCCACAAGCTCTCCTACGCCATTCATACCAACGAACCCCCAGAACATGATTCCTCTACTTTTCGGGTTGCTAATGATGTTATTTGGGTTATAAGCATTGCCCACACCACACCAAACACGGACTTTTCCATGGACCATTGGTGACCGAGAGATTGAATGAACTTTCATCAGAAAATATCACTTTGTTTCAATTATTATCAATTGTCCATCCGCGGATGGTACGTTGATGGTACATACAAGACAAGACAAGAAGTTTATTTCAATTTCCTAGACAAAAATATTATCACATTAGTTTATAATAGACGGATGAGAACAATTGGAAATTGCGGACCAAACGATAGCGTGTGCTGTCTTCCTGTTTGGCCCCTTGTAACAAAAAAGAACATTTATGAAATTGAACAAATATTAATAAAATGGTTCGAGACGAATACGTGGGGGAAAAAATGTAAAAAATGCAGACCCATAAAGACCGAATATGTGGTATAATTTTGATTATTATATACCTATGCGAGTTGGCCTATTGTTTAGTATAGAAAAATCGATAGTGCGATTAATTCCTGTATCAGAACATATAAGTCAAGTTTAATTGCACGGTGTTTCTTTGGCAACACTGACCCAGATAGTGCCGGAACTATTTTTTTTCTGACAGACGATGTAAACAAACCTTTGACAAGGCGAATCTGTCAAAATGGAAGACACAGACTTAGATTTTGTTTGCGCTCATCTGGCTGATTTTGTTGACGATTTCGATCAACCGGGGACCAGTGGTGAGCAAAACGTTGTTCCTAAACCTAGGGACAAACCTGTCGACTTTGATGATGTTCAAGCCTTCATAGAGTCAAAGAAGAAGGTGAATACTGTCAGGAACACATCCAGGGATGTTGCCAATATCAGGCGGTGGCTTGCTGTGAACAAGTTCGAGCTCAGAGAGATAGAGGACATTCCAGTTCCCGAGTTGGACAAATACCTGGCCCAAATGTGGCTTTCTATCCAAAAACTGAAAGGCGGTGAATATGAACCGGGCACCCTCGAGCAAATGAGATGCTCACTCGACAGGTATTTGAGGGAGAAAACTGGTGGGAAGGTCACATTGAGGGGGACGGAGTTTCAGCTCTCGAACAGCAGCTTGACAGCCAAAAAACAAGATCTTAAGCAGCAGGGTTTAGGGCGGCTGGCGAATAAGGCGGTAGCGATCACCCAGGAGGAGGAGGACAAATTGTGGAGCGCAAAAGAGATGGGGACCCATAAGCCAACAGCCTTGCAGTTCACGATTTTCTTTTATTTCTCCAAGTGCCTTGGATTTCGAGGGAGGGAACAACATCGCAAGCTTCAGTTTGGGGACATCATTCAGGGTGAGACATCAGAAGGAGTCAAATACCTTGAGTACAAAGAACGTGACTCTAAAACTATGGATGGAACAGGGAAGAATGACTGGAGACCAACTGTGCCAAAGATCTTCAGTACAGGAACAGACAGGGACCTTGTGGTGATTTTCGAAGAGTATGTCAAGAAAAGACCACCAACTGCTTGTGAGGAGAACAGTCCCTTCTATTTGACCCCCATACCCACAAAGCGACTCCGTACTGATGACCTTGTATGGTACTATCCAACTCCTATGGGACAGGTAGATTTCATATTATCATATATTTAGTCTGTGATTAAGAAGAAAATCCAGATAAGTCTAGTTATCAAGTTATTCATATAATCAATGGAAAACACTGAAACAATGTAAAAGTAATCATATACAGCTATTGTCATTTGTGGATATTGATAAACTGGAAATTTCATTAAAAAAATTCTTTTCATTCACCTGTGAACAGAACACACTGGGCACCCTCATGAAAACAGCATGTGAGGCAGCCGGTGTTGTGGGGAAGAAGACTAACCATTCACTTCGCAAAACGACTGTCAAGACCTTGCAGAGAGAAAACATTGCCCCACACAAAATCATTCAAGTTACTGGACACAAAAATGTGGCGTCTCTTAAGTCCTATGACAATGAACTTGAGGAGGCGGAACAAGTTCAATACTCAAATATCCTGTGTGCTAGGTATTTGACTAAGAGCATATTAATAATGTCTACATCACAGTATTTCATAACAAGTTCCCATACAGAAAATTAGACATGTCCTATATCAACAAAATTGCAATTATTTATACAGAAGTCTTCTTGACAAGTGAAACTAAAACTTCTATCATTTTGTCTCAACTAGGTTGATTTACAGGCTATATTGTGGCCCCCGAGATGGTGGTGGGGGTGGGGTGGGGGGAGGGGCTGTGGGGAACGTCTTCTGTACCATGTTATTGCATGCTAATTCTGAGTAATTCTTTTTTTTTCTGTATTAGAAAAAAAATGCATTATTTGGGGCATACACTGTACACATAGATTCTATAACAACTTTGAAATTTGCTGTACTCTAGTAACCAAATGTTACTCTATAATATGAAATTTTATTCTGTACATCTTTATTGCACACAGTGTTCTACCATTGAACTATCCTCGTCTTTATGGGCAAGGAGTGAGATTTGAACTCACATCTCTGGTGCAATGTGAAAATGCACAAAACATTGTTCATAATTATTTATAGCACTGCCTGAACCATTTTGGTTGAGATTTCTGATCATTTTCTTAGTCATAACAGGTTTACCTTAGTACTTGGCATGTTTCATTCAATCAATGCATCAATGCACATGCTTATTTTTAATAATTCTTTGTACATTTTAGCTTTCGCTGAATTATCAGGGGAACAAAACAAAAATAATTATCTTCATGTCCATAATTTTTCTCTAGGCATGGCAGTTTAGGGGCTTCGTGCCATTTAGCAGAGCTCACATATATTCCATTCCAGATCTAATTCAGAATATCCCATATTGTAATAGACTCTAGTTTAGTAGACTCCATAAATCTATAGAATTGTTTTTTTTCTTCAAAATAAATCTATATAGACTAGTTAGGTTCTATGTATAGATCTAATATTATTTAGAGATGTAGATTCTGGATGTGGATTACGGTCTAGATTTTCTAATATTCAATATTAATATAGATCTACTTATCTTGATTTCAAAAATTCCATGACCATATCAATTTTTAGGTTACCGGACCTATGGTCCGATAACCTATTGCCATGGCGTTGCGTCCGTCGTCCGTCCGTCCGTCTAGCCGTCCGTCCGACGTCCGTCGTCCGTCTGTTAACATTTTTATCTTTTTTGTTTACGGACGAATTTTTCTGAAATTTTGCACAAAAATGCCTAAAAATATTTCGAGAGGGAGGTATTTTTTAGTTTTTTGATTTTCGCATTTTTTTCAAAATGGCGGCCGTTTTCGTCGAAAAATGCCTGATTTTGGATTTCGGCGGCCATTTTCTCAAATACTGTTCAGTAACTTTTTTTCTTTTTGATACATAACACTCCTCATATATACTCCTGTGATGTGTATAAGTTTCGTTGCGCTTGAATCGCTCGAAGTGGGCCATTTTGGGCCAAACTCGGCCCAAATGGGACTTTCCCATGTTAAATTCTCCTATGCTTTATAATGGGACACATTATGTCTTATATCTCACTTAATATTGAGATTAGAGACTAGGAATCAATTGTGGACATATAGGAAATGATATATGCTGAATATTGTCGTGACCTTGAATTTGACCTCTGACCTCGGTTTCAAGGTCAGAGCGGCCGTTTTCGTCGAAAAATGGCCAATTTTGGACTTTGACGGTCGTTTTCTCAAAATCTGTTCAGTAACTTTTTTTTGTATTGATGCATAACACTCCTCATATGTACCCCTGTGACATGTATAAATTTCGTTGCCCTTGAATCGCTCGAAGTCTGCCATTTTGGGCCCAAACTCGGCCCAAATGGGACTTTCCCATGTTAAATTCTCCTATGCTTTATAATGGGACACATTAAGCCATAATATCTCACTTAATATTGAGATTAGAGACTAGTATTCGATTGTGGACATATAGGAAATGATATATGCCGAACATTGTCGTGACCTTGAATTTGACCTTTGACCTCGGGTTCAAGGTCAGAGCACAAAATTGCTAATATCTCGCTTATTATCGACTTTACAGCTTAGGAATCAATTGTGAACATATAGGAAATGATATATGCTGAATATTCTCGTGACCTTGAATTTGACCTTTGACCTTATTTTCAAGGTCACATGACAAAAATGGCTAATATCTCGCTTATTATCGACTTTACAGCTTAGGAATCAATTGTGAACATATAGGAAATGATTTATGCTGAATATTCTCGTGACCTTGAATTTGACCTCTGACCTCGGTTTCAAGGTCAGAGCGGCCGTTTTCGTCGAAAAATGGCCAATTTTGGACTTTGACGGTCGTTTTCTCAAAATCTGTTCAGTAACTTTTTTTCTTATTGATGTATTAACTGTACATATTTTGCATATTACTGAATATATGTTCTCTTTCCAGTTCTGATTGCGTTATACCTGACATTGCACATTCTTTCACATATACAATCCTTACCATTCGAAGTTAAGCCTGAGGCGAAGTGTTTGGGGTTCACTTCTTAATACGTCCCCCGAATGGTTTTGATTGCTATATGTCTATGTGTGTGTAGGTGTCTTTATGTTTCATTTAAGAAAACTTGTATTTCCCCTATTTAACTTCGTTGATTTCGGTATTAATATGAGAGAAGGCCGCGAGCCTGTGTATCTGTGAAAGATGCACACACAATCCCTTTAACAGGTGGCACGCATCCACGCGACCGCAGCAAACCACAGATTGCTTTATGGCCCCATGGCGACAAAGTTAACGAGTTTAAATGCCCTCAAAAGCATGCCTCAGGAGCATGAGCAGACGGTTTGGTGATCACTGATCAAGGTTATAAAAGACAGTTAACCGGTGTTTGACGGTTAACCGGTTAATCGTTTGGAGATTTAACAGCCGGTTATTCGCGGTTATTAAAAAAATGCTAGCCGTCGGCGGTTAACCCGTTAATCGTGCAGGCCCTATTTATTATTGACTTTACAGCTTAGGAATCAGTTGTGCACCTATGGGGAATGATGTGTACATGCCAAATATTTTGATGACCATTGATTCGACCTTCGACCTTATTTTCAAGGTCATGGAACAAAATTGCTATTTTGTTTTACTTGTTATTGAATTTACAGCTTAGCAAACAATGGACATATCGGGATTCCAAAATGTTCTATTTTACGTTTGTTTTTGGCATCATCAAAATCTGACTATTGGTGGTAATAAATTGATACTTACTTTCATATCACTGAGTCAGTGTCACTGCTGGCGGACGTTGAATCTGTCCCCGAGGATACCATCAACTCAGTAGCCTTCTGGCTTGTGATTAGGTACTTATGTATTTGTCATATATCTATTCCATGGGGCTTGTTTCAGATTTCTAAATTATTTTCATAGGTTGTTGGGCAGTTGTATACTAATTCCATCAGGTGTACAGTAGAAACAACTACATTTAACACACTGTCTGCCCCTGATGACGCCAGTGTGTCTTTGGATAAACTATTTGGTCGGGCTTTGTTTCTATTCCAAAATGTTCTATTTTACGTTTGTTTTTGGCATCATCAAAATCTGACTATTGGTTGTAATAGATTGATACTTACATATACATGTTTGCTGGATATTCTCATGACTTTGCATTTTGACCAGTGACCTTATTTTTTAAGGTCACAGGAATATAAAACATATTTTGTCCGGTAACCTGTCTTAGCCCTTGGGCTAATTTTTATAGATCTACAGTAGATGTGACATACATCATGTACATAGATTGTTTGTAATTTTATAGGGATTGCGAAGCATATAAATCTACACGTAGAATTACACAATTAATTTTCAGATCAGTGCTCGTGGCTAAATCCTCGTCCGCGTCAATCCCTGCGCCGGGCGTGCCCGCCACAGCCGCAGCTGATACACCACGGGTCGACACACTGGAGAACCAACCTTACCTGACATCTGTTGCACGGTCTTCGACGTCTCAGTCCATGAACGAGCTGTCCATCCCCACGTCGGCTGCGCGGCCAGTCGTCGCCTCCGAGGAAAGTCCTTACCGCGTGCCTCGTGAGAGTGGTTTGACAGCTCCGTCTTCAACACGTGTCGTTCCTTCCCGTGACGGCGACCGTCTCCCGTTTTACAGCTTTGAAGGGGCAACTTTGAACAACTGCAGCATCAACGTGGTTCACACGGCAGCTCCGACTGTACCAAAACGACGACGTGTCGCGGTTATCGAATCCGACTCATCTCAATCACAGTGAAATTTGCATTCAAGTAATCCTTCTGATCGAACTTTTCAGACTGAATTCATTGTATTCCGTCAGTTGACTTGTCCATTTCTCTCGGCATTTGCCGTTTCGCTACGTTACCACTGTTTCGCCTGGTTCGTTTATTGTGTGTAATTGACTTTCGTGATTGTCATGATTAAATCACTGCTTTTTGGCAATAAAGCTTAAATATAATTGCACATGTAGGCAGTGATAATGTTCTCATACTGTGGAATACTCGTATTTCTGTTTTAAAGTATTATGAAATTTCGGAACACATCTGACGCGCAAATCAGTACGAAACAGTTTCCCGACTGTGATTCATTTGAGGTCAATATGTGGGACACTTCAGACACGCGCACGAGACACGCGTTGTCTTGTAACTATGGAAAACGTCTTGATGTATTACTCCGCCGTTCGTCACAACAACAACAGCTCCGTGACTCTACGTCGGACGTAGATCTACTGTTGTTTGTGACACAAAAGTACTGAAACAGACAGGATCAAATGCACATACTTTCTAATTTTCTATTCATTCACGATAGCACAAAGTATTCTTTGTAGGTATATAATAATAAGGTGATTGACTGATTAATGCTTTTTGGCACTCGTTCTTGTCTCGCCAGAACGCACTCGCAAGCTCGTGCGTTCTTCGGCTCCACAAGAACTCGTGCCAAAAAGCATTAATCAGTCGATTACCTATAATTACTTCACTTGAAAGAACAAACTCGCATTCACGAGATATTCAAGTTCGAAATTATTACAGCACTTATGTATAGTGAAATCTGATTGTCTAAGATAAGAAGCAATCGGGACACATAGGATTATCGCATTTCGTAGTGTCGGTATAAGATGACAAAAACTTAATTTCATACGATCGTTTCAGTATAAAACGCGAATTTATGGTAAACATTATTAATATATAACAGTATGGCATCAGTAAACAAAATTGACATTTATATTCATTATTAGCAGTAGAAATTGCAACGCTAGGAATACAAGGAATATCTGGTAGTTCACTGCTGGCCATCTTGTCTTACTGATCCTCAGAACGTTGAGATATATTCAACTTGTTCTGACACAACCCTGGAACGGAGACAGCCCTGTTCGTTTGCAACAACGATGATGGCCTTCTTCCTAGAGATGGCGCCTTCCTCAGTTCGGTCCGCAAAAACAAACTCTTCTGGTTGGTAATAGAATAAGTACAAAATAAGCATTAGGATCATCCATCGCTTTTAGATTCCTCCTGCAGAATCAAAACGCACCATCTGATGACTTGTATAGAAATTTCTTAGCGTAATCTAAAACGATACAATAGATGATATCTCCACATATATTTTCCTATTCCTGAGTACAGAAATTATTTTTAAAAAGTGTACAATCCAAATCTTTTTTAAACCGCATATTCCATGTTCTGATATGTATAAAATACAACTACATGTACATGGTATTCAAATTCACTGTCATTGTTTGCATTTTTTTAATGCAAACTAATAAAAGAGCTAAACCCCAAGACTTAAACAATAGATTATGATTCAGATGAAACAAAAATGGGATACCTAATTATTGCCAGAAGACCGTTTTCCAAGTGGTGACACTTTTCATATGATGTCAGTACAACTAACTATATACATATCCAAAATATGGACTGATGTCACGAAGGAACAAATCAATCATTTCTATTCCTGCTTTGGAGTGGTAGCGAGGCTTGAAAGTGCGGTCATCATGCATCAGCTATTCGCCTCCCCTTTATCTGTGTCATTGCTCCCAGTCAATATATGCGACCAGGGGGAAAGTGGTGAACACAAATTGTAGTCAGTGAGGTTACAGACAAACCAAGGAGAAAATGTCTTGTCAGACAATCAATGAAAGATCTTAATGTTGTGTGTCGGAAATATGATATCGACACTTGAGACACAGGCATGTATCAGTCATGTAGATATATTCGAATATTGCAGCTGGAAGGGTGATTTTCAGCGTGCAGGCTCTTGCGCATTTGTTTTCTTCTTTGGCGATTCGATGACAAGAAATATTTGCCTTTTTTTAAACACTTGTCCTAATGGGGGCTGCGTCATTGACTTTTAATTTGTATATTTTCCGAACTGACTCATATATCGTATAATATTGACATTGGTATGCAAAAATATCATTGGGTTAAATAAAGGAAATACGAATGTGGAAAAACACGGACTGGTATCAAGTTTTGGCTCATCTTATTAGATTGTTATAAGCTGACAACGTAACATTTGAAATGGCTGAACGGAAATCTAGAATGCCAACTTACCTCATTTTATTGAAATCCATATACATGTAGCTACCGCCAGTTAAAAAAACCTCTGTTTTATTTTACTGGATTCGGATACAGTAACTCAATAAAATAATGGCCATGTAGATGTGAACAACATTTTGAGGTTGAATCATTTTTTCCCCATGGGAATGAGAAATGGAATAATGAAACAATTCCACTCACTGACTTTTGCTGTTGCTTGTCTTTCTGTACTCACTGGTTTTGATAAAATATCGAGACCATCAATGAAAATGTCTGGCTATTTATTCGCACTTCACAATACTTGATAGTCTTCATTTAAATCATACAAGTGAACTCAATCTGAATATTAAATATATATTCCCAACTATGAGTCATAGAGCTGACACCATCAAGGCATAGTTAGTTTGATCAATATAAGTTCCCTTGTAAAATTAGGAGTAAATTAATTACACTGGTCATAGCATCTCTTTGGATGGAGCTTTCAGACAGTAAAATATGATGAGCGGGGTAGAAATAATCTTGATAATTAAAATTATATGAATTATCTATCACAAGAAAAAATACTACATTCCGAAAAAAATGGCCGCGATCTTGAAACAGGACACAAAACTGTCTTCAAACAAAACTATGTCAATGTCCGGTTGCGCAGTTGTGCAATTCACTTGACACGATCCAATTTCAGTGGACACATAAATTGGATGATAGTTTCATTTTTAAGTAATTGATTCCAGGTCATCAGGCTAGTTGACAAAAAAGCCAGTCTTTGGGAGAGAATAGAACATTGATAGTGTTTTCTCATCATAACAGAGGAGGTTATGCAAATTGTATTTGTAGCAAATTGTACTAATTACTAACAGTTATCAGATTTCCCTGTAATTATTGTTCATTAAACTATGTGATTCTTCATTAAAAAATATCATTTATCCTAGTGTACAATGTTATCTTTTTTTTGCACTCACAAAGGTGTATTATCTTTCAGTTATACAGAGATGTATACTCCATCATGCATATAGTGGAACACGTCTATCTGCCTCTCATGGCTGCCTCTGATCTAACGGGAATTCAGTATGTTTCAATTTCTATGATTTGTTCACGTCTGATCACCCAGCTTGAACCAAGTTAATTGGAAACCGTTTTTTTTCTGGGGTGTCAGTATGAGCACATACCAGTATTTGGATGTCACCAGGAAATGATCACCTGTCGTCATCTTGGTTACTGATTTTTGATGTATTATTTGCCTGTCGATGCAAGGCCAGCTTTGAAGAAAGCCAAAATCTTTGACCGTATCCTATCGAATGAAAAGCTCCCTGTCAAATTAATCCGAGCAACGGTGAATTACCCACAATCCCCACTATTGCTGGACTTGATAAAATCCAGTTGGGGAAGACACTTGTACGACAGGCTTGTCAAAGGGAAGAACAAATTTGTGATGTGAGATTTATTTCATCATGAACAATGATATCTGGAACATTCTTTAGTAACATAATTTGGAAAATATTGGTCTTTTTATACCAAAGTGAACTTGATATCCTTGAGTAATGCTTGAGTGGAAGGCAAATGGTCATAAGATAAGATAGTTCATTCACTATGATCATTCACTTACTACAGATATTTTTTTATTAGTTACCAGCTGATGATAAACCTTTTCTGACAATATATCATGATATATGTATTGATCGCAGGTATTTCATAAAATAACATTTCACTTTTCATTAAAAACCGATACTGAGAGTGGCCATGTGTATTATGAGTCATGGATATTATGTTACATAATACATTACCTGAAATGTATTATTACACAAAATCATGTTGTGCCCATATATTGTATGATGGGGCTAGATTTTACAATCGGATATATTTTTAGGTCGGAAATTGCTGTTTGAAAGGTGGAGATGTCATGTTACATTAAGATAAGAAAATATGTATGTAAACAGAGATATTTGTTTGGATGTTCATGAGATTCAGATGAGGAGACTCCTGTTGATTTCAAATTGCCCATGGCAAGTTATACTGTTGTACAAGATGATATATAGTAATATGACAAAATAACCACCAGAAAAAGTCTTTAAAAAGGCGAATGTAAATCGTTGTATGTATTAAATCGTGAAAAATCCATCTGCTGCACCTCGACTACTTGCCACAAATTACAGAAAATGTATTTTTCATGACAAAACGAAACGATTGTTTGTTTTAATCTCTTTCTTGAACCTAGAATCAAAATGAAAAAGAAGTGTCATCATGTGTCTCATGATACACCTGTGACGTCAAAATACACATGTGACGTCACACAATTGTGTCTTTTCACAGTTATTTTTTTGTTTAGAAGAATAAAAGAGTAAATTAATCTTATTGAATCGACGGTCTGCGTGGTGTATTGTAGGTTAGAGAAAATACTCGTAAACTATACATTCGCAGATCTGTATGGATCACATCTACAAATGGAGAGTTACTCGTACTTTCTCTTTTACGTAACTGGATAATTCTAACTGGTGTATGTTGCAAATCCAATTGTGTCACGCAATTTTACATTGACACAATTTTGCATAATAATTTTATTAAAATGGAAGTCATGTGGTATTTGTCAGAAAGAGTGTGTTTTTCGTTGTACTATGTGTATCGTTTATGTAAATGTTTATTTTCAATTTAGTTATGGAACTTTTAGCCACGAAATTAACTGTATAATTATAGTATCAACAAGATAGCAACATAAGAGCAATAAATATAATTCATATTGTTTTATGCTCTGCAGCAAAGGGTAACATACACTGGACTTTGAGAATACCTTGTGCTTGGGTATTGGTTCCACCACTCATGGATCGACCATTCAATATGCAAGGCATGTCCAGATTGTTCGGATCTCTTTCTCTTGTTTTTGTCTTTTTTACGAGACAACTGTTTATATAACAGATTAATCATGTTAATAGCGGATGCATTCCCAGTGTTCAGACATAGTGGTCCCTTTGCGGCTATAAGTACTAATCACTTGTGTCCCTCTTTTGTGTGTCTACACTATAAATCTATTATGAATGCTTTATGGTATGCAATAACATGTAACCCTTCAATATAAAGTGCACTACCATGCCAGTCAAAATGTGGGAATATTAGCTTGATATTGAGAAAAAGTTCCCTGTCATTAGAGAAATTGTTGTTTGAAAATATGTCTAATCTAGGCACCAAGCTAGTCATGAAGAGACTCCTATTGATTTGAAATTAATCCGTATTATGCCCGGGGCAAGTTATACTGTTGTACCCGATGATATATGGTAATAATAGGATGTAGTCCCCAGAAAATGTCTTGAAAAAGGCAAATGTAAATTGTTGTGTTTTAAATCATGAAAAATCCATCTGCTGCATCCCGTCTACTTACCACAAATGGCAGAAAATTAATCTTTCATGGCTAGATGAAACGATGTTTTGTCTGAATCTCTTCCTTAAGGTACAATGTAATAGCCTAATAACCTGGAATCAATTGAGTAAAAGAGAAGTGTCATCAATATATGCGTCTCCTGTGGGTGGAAAATTCTAGGTGGTATATGTTGCATATCCAAATGTATCACGCAATTGTACGTTGACAAAATTTTCTATAATTTCTCATCAAGATCGACCTCATGTGCTATTTGTCAGAACGAGTGTCTGTCGTTGTATTATGTACATTGCCTATGTAAACATTTACTTTAAATTCAGTAATGACACTTTATTTAGCTGTGAAATTTAACTGCATAATTATCTGCTTATAATATCAACAAAATAACAGTATACGTGAGAAATAGTATATATTACTTTATATTGTATGATGTTCTGCAGTAAAAGGTAACACCAGTCCAGGTTCAACCATTCAAAATGCAAGGCGAATCCAGATTTTTAGGGTCTTTTCCTCTTGTTCAGGCCATTGTATGCTATCTTCTTACGAGACAACTGTCCATATAACACATGATTAATAGCGGATGCATTCCCAGTGTTCAGACATATACTATGGTCCATTTGCTGCCATAGATACTAATCACTTGTGCCCCTCTTTTATGTGTGCATACTATAAAACCGTTATGAATGTTTCATTGTATGCAATAATCTTTATCCCATAAATATAACAGGACTGTCACGTCAGTCAAAATGTGGTATATTACCTTGATATTAGGAAGTTCCCTGTTACTAAAGAAATTCTTGTTTGAGAATATGTTCAATGTAAGCATCAATCCCGGCATTAATCCCGGCATGATTCTATCTCTTATTTCCAATGAAATACTGACGATGTCAGCAGAAAACACAGGATGGAAAACTTTAACACACCAAGCCAATATGGTGCCATCAAGAGCAGATGGCGTGTAATATCCATGTGTACTTACTGCATACCTGGTGAAATCAATGTGAAGTCGCCTCTTTCCACCTGTGAAAGTGACGAACATGCTCACATGATATGTTCCAAGCTCAAACTCCTTGATGATATCTCTATAGAGGAACTGTCCTAGTATCATCACAGTTATTTGTTTCAAGTAGGCTCAATATGCATCATAATTCTTCGCTATCCATCATAATCCTCTATAGATAAGCACTCCCCATGCCCAAAATAATGAGAGGTCATTTCCAGTCTCTGTATTCAAGATATATTGCCCTTTGTCCTTTGGGAGATTTCCGTCGCTGCCATGGACATAAACTGGGGTATAAATTGATACAATTCTGAAGGACTGTTTTTGCACCAAACCGTATGTAGTTTCGCAAATTGTTGTTTACCTAATAATAACAGTCATCCGATTTCCCTGGAATCAAAGTTCATGAACCTATGTGGTTCTTCATTCAGACATATTATTTATCCTCATTGTCTTTTTTGCATCGATAAAGGTTATTATATTTCAGTTATTTGGGCATACAAACATGTGTACTGATTCCATCATACATATAGTGGAACACGGCTATCTGCCTCTCATGGCTGCCTCATCTAATAGGAACTCAGCAAATTTCAATTTCGAAGCTTTTAACCTCTGATCACCCAATTGCTAACCAAGTTCGTTGGACACCTTTCTTTGAGGTGTTAGGATGATCACATACCAGTACTTGGATGTCACCAGGAAACGATCAACTGTCGTCATCTTGATTATCAAATTGGGATGTATCATTTGTCTGTCGATTGTGGTGCAGCTTAAAAAAAAAATTTGACCGTATCATATCAAGTGAAATCACCCTGTGAAATTAATCCGAGCAACGGTGAATTACCCACAATCCCCACTATTGCTGGACTATTCCAAAACCCAGTTGTGGAAGACACTTGTGCAACAGGCTTGTCAAAGGGAACAAAAAAATGTGATGTGAGATTTAATTTATCATGACGCCAGAATGATATCTGGAACATTCTTTAGTAACATAATGTGGAAAATATTGGTCTTTTTTTACCAAAGTGAACTTGATATCCTTGAGTAATGCTTGACTGGAAGGCAAATGGTCATAAGATAGATCATTCACTATGATCATTCACTTATTACAGATCTTTTTTAATATTTACCAGCTGATGATGAACCATTTCGGACAATACATCATGATACATGTATTGATCGCAGATATTTCATAAAATAACATTTCACTTTTCATTAAAAACCGATACTGAGAGTGGCCATGTGTATCATGAGTCATGGATATTATGTTACATAATATATTACCTGAAATGTATTATTACACAAAATCATCTTGTGCCCGTATATTGTATGATGGGGCTAGATTTTACAATCGGATAGATTATTAGAAAGGAAATTGCTGTTTGACAGGTGGAGATGTCATGTTACATTAAGATCAGAGAAAACAGAGATATTTGTGTTTGCATGTTCATGAAAATCGAATGAAGAGACTCCTGTTGATTTCAAATTTAACCTTTGTATGCCCAGGGCAAGTTTTACTGTTGTACACGATGATATATAGTAACATGAAGAAATAACCACCAGAGAAAAAGGCAAATGTAAGTCGTTGTATGTTTTAAATCGTGAAAAATACGTCTGCTGCATCTCGATTACTTGCCACAAATTACAGAAAATTAATTTTTCATGATAAAATGAAACGATTCTTTGTTTGAATCTCCTCCTTGAACCTAGAATTAATTAAATGAAAGAGAAGTGTCATGATGTGTCTCATGATACACCTGTGACGTCAAAATATACATGTGATGTCACACAATTATGTGTTTGCACAGTTATTTTTTATTTACAGAAATAAAAGAATGTAGTTTATTGACATTAGAGCGTTGGGGGCGAAGCCCCCAACTCTCTACATGTCTATGTGCTGACTTTTTCATGGAGGTTTCATGCCAACCTATCGACGTCCGTTTTGGCATGTAAACCTTTGTACACATACTTTAAATGAAGATTTTCTTCGTCCTTGACATAAAATCTCTCGATTTGATGGCAAGCTTTGAATATTCCACAGATATATAATGCATAAATCGATGTGTTAGGTTTGAGAAAATTACGCAAAATGGTCAGCTCGTCTGAAAAACGTCAAAATGGCGGAGCCGATGGAAATTCACGTTCCCAGAATGCAAAGCGAATTTTACCGCAATGACACGTACTTTGGAACGCACAATTTTCTGTGCAGCATTTTGTGCATGCATGTAAATGTAACCTTGCGTGTGGCCTTCTTTGGCGTTATGAAGTAAACACAACGATTCGTCTGCGATACCACGATTACATTTACCGTAATTTGACATATTTTATCACATGAGAATTATTCCATGCTGGGTTGCGAAACCTTTTTATTTTAAACTGTTCTTTTAATTTGCTCAGTATGCATGTGTTTTACCTATATCATGATATCAGATGCAGATACTCCTCATAGTATACACTATTTAAGGATAGTTTATTGAGGTTCAATATCATTTTATCAGGCGTATCTGTTTCATTGAGTTCAAAATAAATGTTTACTTATTAAGAATATGACTGAAGTACGCCTATATGTTTCATCATAATATAGGGAATGAATTGGAATCATGTGGGGCATGATATGGTTCAATTTTCTTTTCTTTTTTTGCGGGGGGGGGGGGGGGTAACATTATGTAAGATACATTCAGCTGTCGTGGTGCTGATGATGTGCTCGAGCTCTAATGTCGTCTCCCGCAGTTAGCTGCATTTTCTTGTTCTTATTGAGTCTAAGAATGGACAGTCTGTTTGGTGTATTTTAGGTTAGAGAAAACACTCGTAAACTATACATTCGCAGATCTGTATGGATCACATCTACGAATGGAGAGTTACTCGTACTTTCTCTTTTACGTAACTGGATAATTCTGAGTGGTGTATGTTGCATATCCAATTGTGTCACGCAATGCTACATTGACACAATTTTGCATAATGTTTTTATTAAAATCGAAATCATGTGATATTTGTCAGAAAGAGTGTGTTTTTCACTGTACTATGTGTATCGTTTATGTAAATGTTTATTTTAAATTTAGTTATGAAACTTTATTTAGCTACGAAATTAACTGTATAATCATAGTATCAACAAGATAGCAATATACGATCAATAATTCATAATGTTTCATGGTCTGCAGCAAAGGATCACATACACTGGACTTTGAGAGTGGATATCATACTCAGTTTTGTTCGCTCGGAATACCTGGATTGTGCTTGAGTATTGGTTCAATGTTTATCACCACTCATGGATCGAGGTTGTTAGGATATCTTTCTCTTGTTTAGGGCATTGTCTTTTTTTACGAGACAACTGTCCGTATAGCAGGTTATTCATATTAATAGCAGATGCATTCCCAGTGTTCAGATATAGTGGTCCCTTTGCGGCCATAAGTACTAATCACTTGTGTCCCTCTTTTATGTGTCTACACTATAAATATGTTATGAATGCTTTATGGTATGCAATAACCTGTAACCCTTGAATACAAAGTGGACTACCATGCCAGTCAAAATGTGGGAATATTAGCCTGATATTGAGAAAAAGTTATTTGGAATTGTCTGAAATTGTTGTTTGAAAATTTGTCTAATCTAGGCACCAAGCTAGTCATGAAGAGACTCCTATTGATTTCAAATTAAACCGTTGTATGCCCGGGGCAAGTTATACTGTTGTACACGATGATACATAGTAATATTAGGATATACAGCCACCAGAAAGGATATTTAAGAAGGCAAATGTGAATCGTTGTGTGTTTTGAATCGTGGAAAATCCATCTGCTGCATCCCGCCTACTTACCACAAATTGCAGAAAATTAATATTTCATGGCTAGATGAAACGATGCGTTGTCTGAATCTCTTCCTCAAGATACAATGTAATAGCATAATAACCTGGAATCAATTGAGTGAAAGAGAAGTGTCATCTAATATATGCGTCCCCGTGGCTGGAAAATTCTAAGTGGTTTACGTTGCATATCCAAATGTATCACGCAATTGTACGTTGACACAATTTGCTATAATTTTTCAAAAAGATCGACCTCATGTGCTATTTGTCAGAAAGAGTGTCTGTCGTTGTATTGTGTATGTAGCAATTTTTACGATTGATGATTATTTGGTGCCGTGAGGTTGTTTGTTGTTTATTTTCTCTCGTTGTGTTTATTTTTTCGTATAGTCTTTTTGTAGTACCTCTCGTCTCTGTGTCCGAACGCTATAGACAATTAATGGTGAGACGTCCGCAATTCCATAGTATTTCTCTGGTTAGAGAAAAGTGCTGAAGACATATTAATTCAAAGACACGGGTTTTATTACCAAATACGACAAGTTACTCACTCACAAAATATATGAAATGTTTCCCCGAATTACACAGTGTTTAGACTAAGTCACCGGGCTTTACAATACTAAAAGGTTACACCGGGTCCAGGTTTAGACTAAGACCCTGCTTTTAACGTTAGGCATCAGAACTAGCGTCAGTCTCTTCCTACGCGAAGTCCATGCTGAGGCGAAGGTTCCCTGGCTCTGCAATTCGCCGGTGCGGAGGTCCTCACTTTTGCGGAGGCCCTCTGTCTCTGCGGAAGTCTTCCGCACTGCGGAGGTCAAGATGTGCGGAGGTACGGAAAACTCTAGGTCCTCTCCCTCGCCTGTCCAAGGAGGACAGGACCATCTCAGGGTGATGTGTCTCCTCTCGAACCTTGCCCGGACTGACTCTCAGAGAGCTGTGGCTGCCTCCTTTTATTGGGCTCTCCACCGGAAGCTGTTCTGCGCATGTGCATGCCTGGTCTTCCGCAAGCACGTGGCCGATCCTCCGCAAGAACGTGATCGATCCTCCGCAAGAACGTGATCACTGCTCCGTGCATGATTCTGCGGAGGACGGTGGTTTTATGAGTTCGTTATATGTACATTGCTTATGTAAACATTCACTCCAAATCCAGGTATGAAACTTTATTGAGCTGTGAAATTAACTGCATAGTTATATGATTATAATATCAGCGAAATAGCAGTTTACGTGAGAAAAAAAAAATATATATATATATATAATTCATATTGTATTATGTTCAAGGCGAATCCAGTTTTTAGGATCTCTTCCTCTTGTTTATGCCATTGTCTGATATCTTTCTACGACACAACTGTCCATGTAACACATGACTTATAGCGGATGCATTCCCAGTGTTCAGACATAATGGTCCCTTTGTTGCCATAGATACTAATCACTTGTACCCCTCTTTTATGTGTACATACTATAAAACTGTTATGTAGGTTTTATGGTATGCAATAACCTGCATCATATAAATATAACAGGAGTGCCATGTTGATAATGCCAGGCCAGGCTGATAATCCCCAAAATGTGGGATTATCAGCCTGATATTAAGAAGTTCACTGTTACTAAAGAAATTTTTGTTTGATAATATGTCCAATGTAAGCATTAAGCCCGTCATTAGCATGGATCTATCTCTTATTTCCAATGCAATACTGACGATGTCAGCAGAAATCACGGGATGGAAAACTTTGACACACCAAGCCAATATGGTGCCTTCAAGAGCAGATGGCGTGTAATATCCATGTCTACCTACTGCATACCTGGTGAGATCAATGTGAAGTCGCCTATTTCCCACCTGCGAAAGTGACGAACATGCTCACATGATATGTTCCAAGCTTAAACTCCTTGATGATATCTCTATAGAAGAACTATCCTAGTATTATCACAGTTATGTGTTTTAAGTAGGTTATATTATGTATCATCATTCTCCGCTTATCCATCATAATCCAATAGATAAGCAATCCCCATACCCCAAATACTGAGAGGACATTTCCTGCCTCTGTATTCGAGATATATTGCATCACGACGAAGGTAGCCCTTTGTCCTTTGGGAGATTTCCGTCGTTGCCATGGACATGAACTGGGATATAAATTGATACTGAAGGGCTGGGAGGACTGCTCACATCAACAGATGGTTATTGACGACCTGGGGATATTCATCCCACGAGTGCTGAATGGTGTATAGTTGTGAATGTATATTTATTCACTCTATCTATTGTTGGCCCTGTGTTGGGCAATACTCATGTTGTGAATGATGTTCAACAAGGAAATACTACTGCGGGAGTAAAGGTAGCGAAATTTACCATCATACGATATTGTGACAAAATAGGGTTGCTTTTTTTTACCGGACTAAAACATGTAAGGTTTGTGGTGATGACTTTTATCTACGGCTAGACTCTCATCCTGCGGGATTATATTAGTACTTTATATTATTTTATTCTGATACTCATCGACTATATTCACATCTGTATGCATTTCAAATTCACTGTGGCAGTCCTAGTTTGCAAATTCTCCTACAATTTAAAACAATAAAAGAATTTGACCCAATATCAGAATAATAGCCCTCTGCTTCACATGAGACGTGGGATGCCTTTCTCTCACAAGGCTATTTTCCAAGTGGTTAGGCATTTGTGGGTGACATTTTTCATCTCATATCAGTGCCACTGACTACACACAATATATGGATTGACCCCACAAAGGAACCAATCAATTATTTCTATTGCTGCTTTGACGTGTAAGCGAGGCTTGGAAGTGAGGTCTGCATGCATGAGCTGTTCGCCTCCCCTTTATCTGTTTTATTGCTTTTTGTCAACATTTGAGGCAAGGGGCAAATAGAATGGTGAACACAAAGTGTAATCAGTGTGGTTACAGAAAAGCCAAGGTGAAAATATCTTGTCGGACAATCAACGAAAGATCTGAATGGCATGTGTCGGAAATATGATATCGATTCAGGAGACATGGGGCATTATGATAGAAATATTTGCCCTTTTTTAAACACCTGTCCTCATGGGGACACGACAAGCATGTGGAGTAATTTAGGAATAACTGAAAAACTACAATATTTTTGTGCGTATGCATATGATATGTGAAACCTGATATGATTATCATAACTCCCGTGTAGAGATTATTGGAGTAAAAATTGGGGTAAATATCGCCGGGAAAAAACCTTATTTCTGGGGATTATCAACCGCGACTAACATTTGTAAATTACATAAACGGGTAGTAGTATCTGAGACATCGATCACCCCCCTCAGTTACTCTATATATTCATCAAATTGCAGAAATTGAATTTTCCTTAGGGTGTGTCGATGTTCTGTCCAAAACTTCTGAGCTCAAGTCGGTGACAATAACATAAACTGATCCCCAGACAAAAGAACTGGGTCAGTCACCGACTTAAAATATGTTGCAAAGTGGATGAAACAGATAGTGACTCGAGTTTGGACCAAAAATTGATCAGTCAAGGAAGTGGAAGAATGCACATGTCTGAAATATGATTGAAAACCGACAAGTGACGCGCACGAAAATCACCATGTGTCAAACTTGATGGTATCTATAAAATGAGAGATTACCTCTCATAATTTCTGTTTCCAAGCAGAATCATGCTACTTGTAACACGTGTCAGCACCTGCCTCATCAATAAGAGGGCGATTAATGGGCTCAACCAAAAAGTTGGCTAAAGCCACACTGGCGTCGTCAGGGACAAATAGCGTGTACCCATGGTGAGGCACAATTAGAAGTATAAGTTCAAAGACCAGTTCAAGATAGTATTCAGGAAAATTCTTCTCATACAGAAATTACAGAAAAACAATTACAGAAATTACAGAAAAATGTACTTCTTATACAGAAATTCAAATGTCTTTCGCTTTTGATTTGTGGTTGAGGCTATTTTTGGCCACATGCAGATAGTATGGAAGTGTACATATACCTAGCCTGGAGGCAACGGCATCGAACAGGTTAAGGTTAAAATATTGAACGTTTGTCAATCCAATACTTGTGTGTAAACATTGACACATGCAATATGCGAAGAAGGTATTCTGGCAGTCTGCATTTGTCTGAATTTGCATGCGCATGCCTCAAATACATGGCAAATAGCAGAAATTGTGACTATCATAATGCAAGAGACAAGTGCATTTGTCCCACTCTAAATCTACAAAGAAACCAATATCGGCCCATTTTGTACTTCATTGGGGTTCATACATCCTTAGGACATCTTCAGATTCCCCCTTTCCTGCTCTGACGTCTGATCAAAGGTATGATGTGCGATGAACCCGTTGTCAGTTTTGATGCCTCAGATCGAGGTGGATATAAAATTCTGAGTAGTTCACGATTGATCTCGTAACTGACAATGAATCTCATTGATTCCTGGTTTGAGCATCAAAAAGAGCATCAATGCAGTTGTAATGCTCTCTATACCCCCATCATTTGGATGTTTGATATAGATTCACTGCTGGTCCATGCAAACGCAAGCAACCGTTTAAAATCGAAAATAGATGGCTTACAACATGCAGAAATATTTTCTTGACGTAGCAATATGTACGACCCGCATTGCAAAAAAGTTAACATACCCAAACAGGTAAATAGTTTACATTTATACAGTGTAGGATTTATCTCTTTCATGTGAAAGTATGCATGTCGTAAGAGATTAAGTGTTCCACGTGGGGAACAACTTTCTCCGCATATAAATTTGCTTCACATAGCAAACTCGCACATAGCGGTGTGTAATGGTAATATTCATTGACAAAGGACTATGAAGAAAAATATGATGAGTTCGGTAGAAATAAGCTTGATAACTAAAATCAATGATTTATCCATCACAAAAAAGAGATACTAGGTTCCAAGCAAATGGCCACGATCAAGAGGACACAAAACTCTCCTTGAACGAAACTGTGTCGATAGCCGGTTGCACAAATCACTTGACAAGATCCAGTTACAGTAGACACATATATTGGATGATAGTTTAATTTTTACATAATTGATTTCAGATCATTAGATTATTTGACGAAAACGCTCTTTGGTAGGGAATCGAATATAGATAGTGTTTTTGCACCATACTGGAGGTAGTTTTGCAAATTGTTTTTTACCTAATAATAACAGTCATCAGATTTCCCTGGAATGATAGTTCATCAAACTATGTGGCTCTTCATTCAGACATATTATTTATCCTCATTGTCTTTTTTGCATCGATAAACGTTATTTTCTTTCATTTATTTGGGCATACCAAACATGTATTCTGATTCCATCATGCATATAATGGAACACGTCTATCTGCCTCTCACGGCTGCATCATCTAATGGGAATTGAGCATATTTCAATTTTGATGCTTTTTCACCTCTTATCACCCAATTCCTAACCAAGTTCGTTGGACACCATTCTTCGAGGTGTCAGGATGATCACATACCAGTATTTGGATGACACTAGGAAAAGATCACTTGTCTTCATCTTGTTTATCAAATTGGGATGTATTATATGCCTGTCGATGCCAAGGGCGTTTCATTTTAAACAAAATCTTTGACCGTACCCTATCAAATGAAAGCTCCCTGTCAAATTAATCCGAGCAACGGTAAATTACCCACAATCCTCTTTATTGCTGGACTTGAAAAAATTCAGTCGGGGAAGACACTTGTACAGCAGGCTTGTCAAAGGGAACAAAAAATCTGTGATGTGAGATTTAATTTATCATAACGTCTGCATGAAATCTGGAACATCCATCAGTAACATAATGTGGAAAATATTGTCCGTTTTATACCAAAGTGAACTTGATATCCTTGAGCAATCCTTGATTGGAAGACATATGGTCGTAAAGTAAATTAGAGAACAACTGAAATATCACATTCACTATCCATTCACTCTATCCATTCACTCAATACAAATCTTTTCAATAGTTACTAGCTGGTGGCTCACTCAGGACAATATATCATGATATATGTATTGCTCGCAGATGTTTCATGAAATAACATTTCACTTTTCATTAAAAACCGATACTGAGAGTGGCCATATGTATTATGAGTCATGGATATAATGTTACATAATACATTACCTTAAATGTATTATTACACAGAATCATGTTGTGCCAGTATATTGTCTGATGGGGCTAGATTTTACAATCGGATAGATTTTTAGGTAGGAAATTGCTGTTTGACAGGTGGAGATGTCATGCTACATTAAAATCAGAGAAAATGTTTGTAAACAGAGATATTTCTTTTGGATGTTCATGAGATTCAACTGAAAAGACTCCTGTTGATTTCAAATTTAACCTTTGTATGCCCAGGGCAAGTTGTACTGTTGTACACGATGATATATAGTAATATGACGAAATAACCACCAAAGAAAAGGCAAATGTAAATCGTTGTATGTTTTAAATCGTGAAGAATCAATCTGCTGCACCTCGATTACTTGCCACAAATTACAGATAATTATTTTTTTATGATAAAATGAAACGGTTCTCTGTTTGAATCTGTTCCTTGAGCCTAGAATCAATTAAATGAAAGAGAAGTGTCATCATGTGTCTCATGATACACCTGTGACGTCAAAATACGCCTGTGACGTCACACAATTGTTTGTTTGCACAGTTATTTTTTATTTACAAAAATAAAAGATTGTAGTTTATTCTTCTTGAGTCTAAGAATGGACAGTCTGCGTTGTGAGGTTAGGTCAGAGAAAGCACTGGTAAACTACACATTCGCAGATCTGTATGGATACTTGTACTTTCTCTTTTACGTAACTGGATAATTCTAAGTGGTGTATGTTGCATATCCAATTGTGTCACGCAATTCTACATTGACACAATTTTGCATAATGTTTTTATTAAAATCGAAACCATGTGGGTGTGTTTTTCACTGTACTATGTGTATCGTTTATGTAAATGTTTATTTTAAATTTAGTTATGAAACTTTATTTAGCTACAAAATTAACTGTATAATCATAGTATCAACAAGATAGCAATATACGAGCAATAAATTTCATTCATATTGTTTCATGCTCTGCAGCAAAGGGTAACATACACTGGACTTTGAGAGTGGATAATAGACTAGGTTGTGTTCGCTCGGAATACCTTGTGCTTGGGTATTGGGTCCATGTTTATCGCCACACAAGGATCGACCATTCAAAACGCAAGGCATGTCCAGATTGTTAGGATCTCTTTCTCTTGTTTAGGCCATTGTCTTTTTTTAAGAAACAACTCTCTTTATAACAGATTAATAGCGGATGCATTCCCAGTGTTCAGACATAGTGGTCCCTTTGCGGCCATAAATACTAATCACTTGTGACCCTCTCCTGTGTGTCTACACTATAAATCTGTTATGAATGCTTTATGGTATGCAATAACCTGTAACCCTTCAATATAAAGTGGACTATCATGACAGTCAAAATGTGGGAATATTAGCCTGATATTGAGAAAAAGTTCCCTGTCATTAGAGAAATTGTGGTTTGAAAATGTGTCTAATCTAGGCACCAAGCTGGTCATGAATAAACTCCTATTGATTTCAAATTAAACTGTTGTATGTCCAGGACAATTTTGCTGTTGTACACAATAATATATAGCAATATTAGGAAATAGCTTCCAGAAAAGGTCTTTAAAAAGGCAAATGTAAATCGTTGTGTGTTTCAAATTATGAAAAATCCATCTACTGCATCCCGTCTACTTACCACAAATTGCAGAAGAATAATCTTTCATGGCTAGATGAAACGATGCTTTCTCCGAACGTCTTCCTTAACGCACATTGTAATAGCCTAATAACCTGGAATCATTTAGGTAAAAGAGAACTGTCTTCTAATATATGTGTCTCCTGTAGCTGTAAAATTCTAAGTGGTATATGTTGCATATCCAAATGTATCACGCAATTGTACGTTGACACAATTTTCTATAATTCTTCATTAGGTTCGACCTCATGTGCTATTTGTCAGAAAGAGTGTCTGTCGTTGTATTATATTCATTGCTTATGTAAACATTTACTTCAAATTCAGTTGTGAAACTTCGTTTAGCTGTGAAATTGCATAATTATCTGATTATAATATCAACAACATAGCAGTATACGTGAGCAGTAATATATATAATTCATATTGTATGATGTTCTGCAGTAAAAGGTAACACCAGTCCAGGTTCAACCATTCAAAATGCAAGGCGAATCAAGATTTTTAGGGTCTCTTCCTCTTGTTTAGGCTATGGTCTGAAAGGTTTTTACGAGACAACTGTCCATATAACACAGGATTATTGGCGGATGCAATCCCAGTGTCCAGACATATACTATGGTCCCTTTGCTGCCATAGATACTAATCACGTGTGCCCCTCATTTATGTGTGCATACTATAAAACTGTTATGAATGTTTTATGGTATGTAATAACCTGTATCCCATAAATATAACAGGACTGCCACGTCCGTCAAATGTGGGATTATTAAGCTGATACTAAGAAGTTCCCTGTTACTAAAGAAATTCTTGTTTGAGAATTATGTCCAGTGTAAGCATCAAGCACGTCATCAGCATGATTCTATCTCTTATTTCCAATGCAATACTGACGATGTCAGCAGAATTCACGGGATGGAAAACTTTGACACACCAAGCCAATAAGGTGCCATCAAGAGCAGATGGCGTGTGATATCCATGTCTACCTACTGCATACCTGGTGAAATCAAGGTGAAGTCGCCTATTTCCCACCTGCGAAAGTGATGAACATGCTCACATGATATGTTCCAAGCTTAAACTCCTTGATGATATCTCTATGGAAGAACTATCCTAGTATTATCACAGTTATGTGTTTTAAGTAGGTTATATTATGTATCATAATTCTTCGCTTATCCATCATAATCCTCTATAGATAAGCAATACCCATACCCCAAATACTGAGAGGACATTTCCTGCCTCTGTATTCGAGATATATTGCATCACGACGAAGGTAGCCCTTTGTCCTTTGGGAGATTTCCGTCGTTGCCATGGACATGAACTGGGGTATAAATTGATACAATTCTGAAGGGCTGGGAGGACGGCCCACATTAACAGAAGGTTGTTGACGACCTGGGGCTATTCATCCCACGAGTGCTGAATGGTGTATAGTTATGAATGTGTATTTGGTCACTATATCTACTGTTGGCCCTGTGTTGGGCAATACTCATGTTGTGATTGATGTGCAACACGGAGATGCTACTGGGGGAGTAAAGGTAGCGAAATTTACCATCATACGATATTGTGACAGAATAGAGTTGCTTTTTGTTACCGGACTAAAACATGTACGGGTTGTGGTGATGACTTTTATCTATGGCTAGACTCTGATCCTGCGGGTTTATATTAGTACTTTATATTATTTTATTCTGATACTCATCGATTATATTCACATCTGTATGCATTTCAAATTCACTGTGGCAGTCCTAGTTTGCAAATTCTCCTACAATTTAAATCAATAAAAGAAATTGACCCAATATCAAAATAACAGCCCTCTACTTCACATAAAACGTGGGATGCCTTTTCTGTTTTCCAAGTGGTCAGGCATTTGTGGGTGACTTTTTTCATCTCATATCAGTGCCACTGTCTACAGACAATATATATGGATTGACCCCACAAAGGAACCAATCAATTATTTCTATTGCTGCTTTGACGTGTAAGCAAGGCTTGGAAGTGGGGTCTGCATGCATGAGCTATTCACTACCCTTTATCTGTTTCATTGCTCCTTGTCAATATATGGGGCAAGGGGCAAACAGATCGGTGAACACAAATTGTAATCAGTGAGGTTACAGAAAATTACAGAAAAGGTTACAGAAAAGGTGAAAATGTCTTGTCCGACAATCAATGAAAGATCTGAACGTTGTGTGTCGGAAATATGATATCGATTCAGAAGAAATGAGGCACTATGATCTCAATACAGCCAAAACACATGCATGTAGATACATTCGAATATTGCAGCTGGAAGGGTGATTTTCAGCGTGCAGGCGTTTGCGCATTTGTTGTCTTCTTTGGCAATTCGATGACAAGAAATATTTGCCCTTTTTTGAACACCTGTTCTCATGGGGACTGCATCACTGATTTTTAATTTATATCATTCCCAAACTGACTCACACAGTATATCGGATACAGTAATTCAATAAAATAATGGCCCTGTGGATGTGAACAACAGATTGAGGATCACTCATTTCATCCCCATTAGAATGAGAAATGGAATAATAAAACAGTTCCACTAACTGACTTTTACTCTGTTGCTTGTCTTTCTGTACCCACTGGTTTTCATAAAATATCGAGACCATCAATGGAAATGTCGGGCTATTTATTCGCACTTCGCAATACTTCATAGCCTTAATTCAAAATATATAAGTGAGCTCAATCTGAATATTGAATTTTATTGTATATTCCCAACTATGAGTCATGGAGTTGACACTATTAAGGCATACTTAGTTCGATCACTATCAGTTCCCCTGAAAAATTAGAAGTAAATTAAATAAACTCATCCTAACATCTCTGGTCTGCAACGCTATTTTGATGCATTTTTCAGACAGTCATTACCACACAGAAAATTCAAATAGCATAGATTGTGTTCTGGAGAAGTAGCATTCTCCATCGAGAAATATTTTATTCCTGTTCAACGGTGAGGTAATGAAATGCATGGTGTTTTTATGAAGAGATTTCGAACAACAATCGTGTTGTCATGATATAGTCCATCGAAGTTCATATTTTTCATGTTTCAACAACATTGGATTTTTTACCTTCAATCTCATTAAAGGTTAAATTCAACTCATAATTGAAACGATGTATGCTTTGTTCATTCGAAAGTGTCAATATTTGAACTCCATCATGAATTATTCTAGGAGTTTAACTGATACAACTGTGTAGAAAAATTACAATAGCGAAAAATGAAGCGTTTCAATAGCAAAAAGAGCTTTTGACTGGAATTGGATGAAACACATAGTGACTAGAGTTTGGACCCAAAAAAACAAAGTCGTCAAGGAAAGGGAAAGCATGCACATGTTTGAAATATGACTGAAAACTGACAAGGAACGTGCACGAAAATCACTAAGTGTCAACCTTGATGGCATCTACAAAACGAGAGATTGATTCGGCAATACTACAAGTCATAACTTCTGTTTCGATGGTGAAAATAGTTATTTCTATTGTACACCAGGTGGAATTGGTGCACAACTGGAAGTATGCGTTCAAAGGCCAGTTCAAATCATGTATCGGGGAAAATACTTCTGATACAGAAGTTCAAATGTTTTTGGGTTTGTGGTTCAGGCTATTTTTGGCCACTTGCAGATAGTATGAAAGTGTACATATACCTATGCCTGAAGGCAACGGCATCGATTAAGTTATGATTGAAATATTGAACGTTTGTCCCTCCAATATCTGTGTTTAAATATTGACACATGCAACATGCAAAAAGACATCCTGGCATGTGCCTGAAATTGCATGTGCATGTGTCAAACACTCGGCAAACAGCAGAAATCGTGCCTATTGTGTGACAATGCAACATGACCCAGTAGCAAGTAGGTAAGAGACATTTCATGTGCATTTGTCTCACTCTAAAACTACAAAGAAACCAATACCCGCCCATTCCATTCTTCACTGGAGGTCTAAACATCCTCAAGACATCTTCAGATTCCCCCTTCCCTGTTTTGACGTCTGATCAAAGCTATGATATGCGATGAGGCCGTTGTCAGCTCTGATGCCTCAGATTGAGGTGGATATAAAATTCTAAGTATTTCACGATTGATCTCGTAACTGACAATGAATCTCATTGATTCAGGGTTTGACGGTCGGACGAACATCAATCCAGTTGTAATGCTCTCCACACCCCCATCATATGGATGGTTGGTATGGATTCACCGCCGGTCGATGCAAATGCAAAGCAACCATTCACAATGTGAAATAGATGGCTTCCTAACATGCAGATATATTTTCTGGACGTAGCAATGTGTGAGCCGTGGGTAGTAAAACTTTGTTGCATACCCATACAAGTAAAACGTTTCCATTTATACAGTATAGGATTTATCTGTTTCAAATGAACATATCCCTCAGGTACCTTTCTTGGGAACCTTTCATTAACTACTAAACATAGCAAACTCTTTGTGCTGTGTGTAATGGTAATATTCATTGATAAAAGACTATGAAGAAAAATATGATGCATTCGGTAGAAAGAAGCTTGATAATCAGAATCATTATTCATTTATCACAAAAAACACTACATTCCGAACGAATGGTCCCTGTCTTGAAAGAGACAAAACTGACATCAAACAAAACTGTGTCAACGTCTGTTGCGTACATGTGCAACTCACTTGACAGAGTCCAGCTACAATAGAGACATATATTGGATGACAGTTTTCATTTTCACATAATTGATGTTAGGTCATTAGGCTAGTTGACGGAAAAGGTAGTAGTTGGTAGAGAATCAAACATAGATAATGTTTTCTCACCATAACAGAGGAGATTATGCAAATTGTTGTATACTAAAGTTATACAGTTATCACATTTCCCTGGAATTAAATTTCATAAAACTAAAAAGTATTCATTAAAAATATTTTTTATTCTCGTGGACAATCTTTCAAGTATATGGGCATACAGGCATACTGATTTCATCTTGCATATAGTGGAACAGGTCTATCTGCCTCTCATGGTTGCCTCTCATCTAATGGGAATTGGGCATATTTCAATTTTGATTTCCTTCCCCACGTCTGATCACCCAATTTGAACAAGTTAATCAGAAAACTTTCTTTGAGGTGAAGATAGGATAAGCACATATCAATATTCGGATGTCACCAGGAAACAATCGCCTGTCGTCATCTTGATTACCGAATTTTGACGTATTATTTGCCTGTCGATGCAAAGCCAGCTTTAAGAAAAAACCAAAATCTTTGACCGTATCCCATCAAGTGAAAAGCTCTCTGTCAAATTAATCCGAGCAACGGTGAATTACCCACAATCTCCACTATTGCTGGACTTGATAAAGTCCAGTTGGGGAAGACACTTGTACGACAGGCTTGTCAAAGGGAACAAAAAAATTGTGATGTGAGATTTAATTTATCATGACGCCTGCATGATATCTGGAACATTCATCAGTAACATAATGTGGAAAATATTGGTCCTTTTTATACCAAAGTGAACTTCATATCCTTGGAAGGCAAATGGTCATAAGGTGAAATAGAGAACAACTGGAATCTCACTTCAATCCATTCACTTAATACAAAACTTGTTGTACACGTTGATATATAGTTATATGAGGGAATAACCACAAAAAATTCTTTGAAAAGGCAAATGTAAATCGTTGTATGTTTTAAATCGTGTAAAATCCATCTGCTATACCTCGACTACTTGCCACAAATTACAGAAAATTAATTTTTCATGACAAAAATGAACGATTCTTTGTTTGAATCTCTTCCTTGAACCTAGAATCAATTAAATGTAATAGAAGTGTCATCATCTGTCTCATGATACACCTGTGACGTCACACAATTGTTTGTTTGCACAGTTATTTTTTATTTACATGAATAAAAGAGTAGTTTATTCTTATTGAGTCTAAGAATGGACAGTCTGCTGTACCTCGACTACTTGCCACAAATTACAGAAAATTAATTTTTCATGACAAAAATGAACGATTCTTTGTTTGAATCTCTTCCTTGAACCTAGAATCAATTAAATGTAATAGAAGTGTCATCATGTGTCTCATGATACACCTGTGACATCACACAATTGTTTGTTTGCACAGTTATTTTTTATTTACATGAATAAAAGAGTAGTTTATTCTTATTGAGTCTAAGAATGGACAGTCTGCTTGGTGTATTTTAGGTCAGAGAAAGAACTCGTAAACTATACATTCACAGATCTGAATGGATCACATCTACAAATGGAGAGTTACTCGTACTTTCTTTATTATGTAACTGGATAATTCTAAGTGGTGTATGTTGCATATCCAATTGTGTCACGCAATTTTACATTGACACAATTTTGCATAATGTTTTTATTAAAATGGAAGTCATGTGGTATTTGTCAAAGAGTGTGTTTTTCGCTTTACTATGTGTATCGTTCATGTAAATGTTTATTTTAACTTTAGTTATGAAACTTTATTTAGCTACGAAATTAACTGTATAATTATACTATCAACAAGATAGCAATATACGAGCAATAATTCTTATTGTTTCATGCTCTGCAGCAAAGGGTAACATACACTGGACTTTGAGAGGGAATAACAGACTCGGTTTTGATTGTTCGGAATACCTTGTGTTTGGGTATTGGGTCCATGTTTATATCCACTCAAAGATCGGCCATTCAAAATGCAAGGCTCGCCCAGATTGTTAGGATCTCTTTCTCTTGTTTAGGGCATTTTCTTCTTATTTTTACGAGACAACTGTCTTTATAAAAAATTAATAACGGATGCATTCCCAGTGCTCAGACATTGTGGTCCTTTGCGGCCATAAATACTAATCACTTGTGTCCCTCTCCTATGTGTCTACACTATAAATCTGTTATGAATGCTTTGTGGTATACAATAACTTGTAACCCTTCATACAAAGTGGACTACCATGCCAGACAAAATGTGGTAATATTAGCCTGATATTGAGAAAAAGTTCCCTCTCATTAGAAAAATTGTGGTTTGAAAATTTGTCTAATCCAGGCACCAAGCTGGTCATGAATAGATTCCTATTGATTTCAAATTAAACTGTTGTATGCCCGGGGCAAGTTATTATTAGGATCTTTAAAAAGGCAAATGTAAATCGTTGTGTGTTTTAAATCATGAAAAATCCATCTGCTGCATCCCGTCTACTTACCACAAATTGCAGAAAATAAATCTTTCATGGCTAGATGAAACGATGCTTTCTCTGAATCTCTTCCTTAAGGTACAATGTAATTGCCTAATAACCTGGAATCAATTGAGTAAAAGAGAAGTGTCATCTAATATATGCGTCTCCTGTGGCTGGAAAATGCTAAGTGGGATACGTTGCATATCCAAATGTATCACGCAGTTGTACGTTGACACAATTTTCTATATATTTTTTTATTAAGATCGACCTCACATGCTATTCGTCAGAACGAGTGTCTGTCGTTGTATTATGAGCATTGCTTATGTAAACATTTACTTCAAATTCAGTTAGGAAACTTTATTTAGCTGTGAAATAGCTGCATAATTATTAGATTATAATATCAACAAAATAGCAGTATACGTCAGAAATAATATATATAATTTATATTATATGATGTTCTGCAGTAAAAGGTAACACCAATCCAGGCTCAACCATTCAAAATGCAAGGCGAATCCAGATTTTTAGGGTCTTTTCCTCTTGTTCAGGCCATTGTCTGCTATCTTTTTACGAGACAACTGTCCATATAACACATGATTAATAGCGGATGCATTCCCAGTGTTCAGACATAAACTGTGGTCCATTTGCTGTCATAGATACTAATCACTTGTGCCCCTCTTTTATGTGTGCATACTATAAAACTGTTATGAATGGTTTATGGTATACAATAACTTGACTGTCACGTCCTCTGAAGTCGCCTATTTCCCACCTGCGAAAGCGACGAACATGCTTACATGATATGTTCCAAGCTCAAACTCCTTGTTTACATATCTATGGAGGAACTATCCTAGTATTATCACAGTTATTTGTTTCAAGGAGGCTACATTATG
This sequence comes from Terebella lapidaria, assembly GCA_949152475.1. Lineage (NCBI taxonomy): Eukaryota > Metazoa > Annelida > Polychaeta > Terebellida > Terebellidae > Terebella > Terebella lapidaria. The sequence goes on along the minus strand of OX424564.1, from coordinate 30,969,621 downwards.
TATCATAATTCTTCGCTATCCATCATAATCCTCTATAGATAAGCAGTCAACGTGCCCTAAATAATGAGAGGACATTTCCAGCCTCTGTATTCAAGATATATTGCATCACGAGCTTTGTTCTTTGGGAGATTTTCGTCGCTGCCATGGACATGAACTGGGGTATAAATTGATACAATTCTGAAGGGCTGGGAGGACGGCTCACATTAACAGATGGTTGTTGACGACTTGTGGTTATTCATTCCACGAGTGCTGTATGGTCTATGGTTGGGAATGTGTTTTTGGTTACTACATCTACTGTAACAGTTGGGCAATACTCATATTGTGACTGATATACAACATGGAGATACTACTGCGGGAGTAAAGGTAGCCAAATTTACCATCATACGATATTGTGAAAACCAAGATAGGGTTGTTCATTGTTACCGGACTAAAACATGTACGGGTGATGACTTTTAGCTATGGCTAGACTCTCATCCTGCGGGTTTTATTCGGACACTAAATTAATGTTTGGAATGAGGTCCAAATGACACGTTGAAGTAGACTCCATTCATACTCGGGTAGAAAAATCTTGGTGGATGCAAGAAAATGAAACAAACAGATAATGTCAACGGACGCGTTCTGAAGGCATGCCACTCAGAACTGTTCCCGTAACCTGGAAGACATCAACAATCTTGCCTGTGCCCAAAAAAGCCCATCCTGAAATAATGAATGACTATCGTCCCGTAGCGTTGTCGGCAGTAATCATGAAGTGCTTTGAGAAACTCCTGCTCCAGCGCTTGTTAGCTCCAGTAAAAAGTCACACTGACCCCCTACAATTTGCTTATCGTGCAAATTATCGTGCAAGGAGCTAATTTTCCATTTCCGGAAAACATCCGAGATTGTTAGACCTGTGAATATTGATAGTGCTGATGTGGACATTGTAAACGAGTATAAACATCTCGGTACGGTGATTGATGACAAGCTCACATGGTCAGCGCATTGTAAATGTGTCTTCAGCAAAACCAACCAAAGAATGTATTTTCTTCGCAAGTTGAACGAATTCCACGTTCGTCCTTCAATAACACAATTATTTTACAAGTCGGTGATCGAGAGTCTTATAACCTTCTGTATCGTGGTGTATTTTGGAAATGCCAGACAGCACGATCTTCACAAGTTGTCACAAATCATAAAATGCTCATTTAAGTTGACAAACAGTCAATGTATGTCACTGGCGGATCTGTTTAACAAATTCTGCCATAAAAAAGTTCAATTGATCAGGTCGGACGTATCTCACCCATTGAATTGTTACTATAAAGAGCAACGCTCTGGTTCTCGACTATTTTCCTTGAAATGTAGGACCAGAAGATGTTTAAATTCGTTCGTTCCTGCATCAATTCGAGCATATAATTCCACATGTAAACGTTAGTTCAATTTTTTATTCATATGTGTGTATTTTTGGTGTATGTATAATTCTCGTATATACATGTATCTGGTGTGTTTGAGCCTTCCACTTGTAAAACAAATTTCCACACGTGGATAATAATCTATCTATCTCCCCATCACCCCATCTATCTATCTATCTATTATATATCATTAGCGGTAGAATTTGCACAACTTCTTGTCTCAATGATCCTCTTTTGGGACAATCTAGAAATTCATATTCAAAACGCCAGGAAATATTAGCCTTACTCGCACACAACCCTGGGACGATCACGGCTCTGTTTGATATATTTAAATATATTTCCAAATATATTTCCCTTTTCCTGAGAATGGAAAATAATAAAAAAAATTATTTCTGAACTGTAACTTTACATTTTCATCACCACATCAAACAAATCAGTATTCAGATATTCATTGAATATGTAACGTTCGACGCCCGCAGCGCACAGGGCGCACCCAGCGGGCGTCGGTAATTACTAGTACTACAACCAGGTAACAGTCCGTCCGGCCGTCATACATCACAACATAACACATCACCATCCCCCTCATCATCATCACCAACATCAACATCATCATCTACAACATGCATATTACATAGCTATTGTAATGTAGTCGTGTGCGGAGCCTGAGATGCCATCGGAGTGGCACCACAGAACTCGCGCACGTGGGGATATTGCTGGCCAGCCTCGCCGACGGCACTGCCGCAGGGATAGAACCCTGGACAGCCTGACGGTCTGCCAGAGCCTGTGTCGCACCATCCCAGGTGGGAGACCGGTGATCCAAAGGGCGTACACCCCCGAGTCATCAAGATCTTCCCCTCCTGGCCCCCCTTTGCAAGTCGTCCTCGAGGCCTGACTGGCTATGCAACGCTCGTGCTTGTAACACGAAGCGGCCAAAAACAAGAAAGTGTTTAGAAAGAATCTCCTGCCGCCATCTTTGAGCAAAATCGCCACAACTACATGAATATTCACATCGTTATGCATTTCAAATTCACTGTGGCGGTCCTTATTTTCCTACATTTTAAATCAGTAAAAATAAATTGACCCAATATCAGAATAATAGCCCTCTGCTTCACCTGAAACGTGGGATGCCTTACTCTCACAAGGCTATTTTCCAAGTGGTTAGGCATTTGTGGGTGACATTTTTCATCTCATATCAGTGCAACTGACTACACACAATATATATGTACAGACGCCACAAAGGAACCAATCAATTATTTCTATTGCTGCCACTGACTACACACAGTTAATTATATGGATTGACCCCACAAAGGAACCAATCAATTATTTCTATTGTTCCTTTGACGTGTAAGCGAGGCTTGGAAGTGGGGTCTGCATGCATGAGCTGTTCGCCTCCCCTTAATCTGTTCCATTGCTTCTTGTCAACATTTGAGGCAAGGGGCAAATAGAATGGTAAACACAAAGTGTAATCAGTGTTGTTACAGAAAAGCCAAGGTGAAAATGTCTTGTCGGACAATCAACGAAAGATCTGAATGTCATGTGTAGGAAATATGATATCGATTCAGGAGACATGGGGCATTATGATCTTGATACTGCCAAAACACATGCATATAGATACATTCGAATATTGCAGCTGGAAGGGTGATTTTCAACGTGCAGGCGTTTGCGCATTTGTTTTCTTCTTTGGCAATTCGATGACAAGAAATATTTGCCCTTTTTTAAACACCTGTCCTCATGGGGACTGCGTCATTGACGTTTAACTTGTACATTTTCCAAACTGAATCATATATCGTATAATATTGACATTGGTATGCAAAAATATCAATGGGTTAAATAAAGGAAATACAAAATAGAATTGTGGAAAACACAGGCTGGCATCAAGCTTTTGCTCATCTCATTAAAGTGTTATAAGCTGACAATATAACATTTGAAATGGCTGAATGGAAGTCCAGAATAAATGCCAATTCTTCCCCATTTTATTCTTCCCCAATTCTTCCCCAAACTCTCTTTCATATTACTGGATTCGTATACAGTAACTCAATAAAATAATGGTCATGTAGATGTGAGAAACAGTTTGAGGGTGAATCATTTCATCCCCATGGGAATGACAAATGTAATGATGAAGCATTTCCACTCACTTAATTTTACTCTGTTGCTTGTCTCTCTGTACTCACTGGTTTTCATACAATATCGAGACCATCATTGAAAATGTTTGGCTATTTGTTCGCACTTCGCAATACATGATAGCCTTCATTTAAAATATACAAGTGAGCTCAATCTGAATATTGAATTTTTAATGTATATTCCCAACTTTGAGTCATGGAGCTGACACTGTTATTGTATACTTAGTTCGATCACTATAAATTCCCTTGAAAAATTAAAATTAATTACACTCGTCATAGCATCACCACACAAAATTACCACACAAAAAATTCAAACAGCATACATTGTGTTCTGAAGAAGCAGGACTCGAGAAATCGAGAAATATTTTCATTGCTGTTCAATGGTGAGTCAATGAAATGCATGATGTTTCCCATGAAGAGATTTCGAACAACAATCATGATGTTATGAAAGTAGAAATGTATACTGACAAACAGACAAATTCATATTCCAAGACCGAATCCATGGACGAATTTTACAAGATCAGTGTGAGTAGTCAAATCCGAGAGATACTAAGGTATCAAAGTCAAAGCCATGTGAAAATCACAGACACCCAGCCAGCTGAGTGTGAGATCAGTTGCTCCGGAAGAGTGAGCATCTCCTGCCCCGCATGCGACACCCGCTGTGATATCCATACTGGCATTACGAGACGGAAATATATGCACAAAACTATAAGGATGGGATGATATCTTCCATCATATGTGTGACAGGCTTGGCGTAACCTTCAACCAGATCATAGTGACGACCATAAAACTTCTTGAATGTCGACCTTAGCCTAGGCATTTGGTATCCTTGTTTGAGCAATTTGGTAGTCAGAACCTGTGCTCTAACTATGAATTCCTGGTATGATGAACATGCTCTAGCATAACGAATTAACTGGGACACGTAGACGCCATAGGCTGGTGATGCTGGGATATTACTGCTCAAGACAGGAAAGTTGATAATGGGAAAATCAAAATCGTCACGTTTGTCATATAACCTTGTACACAATTTGCCTTTATGGTCAATTTCGAGATAAATGTCAAGATAAGAAGCTGACACTGGAGAATCAGTTGTTTCTTTGATTTCCAGTTGTATGGATATATCTGATGTAGGTATTCACCAAATCTAGGGTTATTCAAGGATATGACATCATCAATATACCTGTAGGTAAAATTGAACGAACTGGCCAATCGTTTATCTCCTCGTTTCATAAGATTTTGGATGAACTCAGCTTCATATGAGTATAGGAACAAGTCCGCTAATAGTGGTGCACAATTGGTACCCATAGGGATACCAACCGTTTGTTGGAAAATAACACCACCAAATTCAACAAATATGTTGTCAATGAGAAATTCCAGCATACTAACGATATATATTCTGGAGAGCCTCTCGCTAGCCGTAAGGGCTAATTGGCAATGCCAAATAAATATGTTTACACCAACGATATCATGTTCATCATATTTAGTAGCACAGTCAGTGTGTTTTTTAACAAAATAAACTGAATTGTGATTAACCACACGATCTTTTGCCATCCTTGTGCAAAAATGATTGTTGAATAATATCCTTCAACCTCGCTTTCAGCTTAGTATGAGGGATAGTAGTGTACAGTGTGGAAAAGCCATATGTTCGAATGCTGTTAACAGTGGAAAATGAATTAGATTTAAGGTTATGTATCAACTCTTTGGAGTTCTTCAATATCCACATTTGGTTTATACCATTTCTGGCATAAGCCATGTCACAGTATTTCTGGAGCCCTTCCTTCACTGCAGATAACAGTTTAGTTAGGAGTGACGAAAGGGGTTTAGTGGAACATACAGCAGAACCTGCAATATAACGCTGTTTGTATGGACATTTGTGTAATTTAGGTATCCAATATAAACTAGGAAGTTCCATTTCCTTCTGACTGATGTTGATATTATTAGACACCAGGACAGATTTATGGTTGTCCAGCACTTCCTTTTTAGATAATAGTACAGGTGTATATGTTGGGTTGCTGTATATGCCAAAAATACCTAATTCATCAATGAGGCATTGATAATAATATTTCTTGCAAACAAAAACAATGTTGTTAGATGCCTTGTCTGCTGGTATCATGACAAATTTCTCATGTAAACTTTGCAAATATTCATGAACATCAGGATCTCCCAGTACTGATTTTGGGTTGTTGTTCATTGATCCTTTCAGTTTTTGTATTCTATTTCGGACACATGTCCGTACAGCCTTAACCCATTCTGACAGGGTTTCGGCCTCAACCTCCTCACGTCTAGCCCACTTCCTTGCATAGTCTTCAACAGCATCCATGATCAATTTGAAATTGAATTTCCAGTTGAATGGTTGGGCTTCACGGTATTTAGGACCTTTCTGCAATAGTTGTCTCAAAATATCATTCTCGACAATGTCCAAGTAACCTGTGACTATGTGCCCAACGGGACTATACAAGTGGGGTGATGAAGTACATGAACATGATGGCGGGTTGGCTTTGAAATCATGCACATTGAAATGTTTTAGTGCAGACTTGTGGTTGAATATCCTGGATGCAATTGGTCTGGTGTAAGTGTAGGAAATCAAAGGACTACCACGTTCTTCAAAATAAGCGGGTATATTCGATTTAACTTTTTTATTGTGGAGGATATTGCTGACGTTGATAGCATCTATATCCTTGTTTTCAAATTTAATTTTCAGAAAAGATCTTGGTTCCTGAGAATTTTCACGTATACACACAGGGTTAAATAACCTGTGTGATGCTATATCTAATATGATAGAATTCAATTGGTATTCAGGACAAATATTTCTTGATGTAGGTCTGTCCATACACTCCCGATATAGTTGGTGGAGTACCAACTATATATAGTATAGTATGATATAGTATACCACTATACTATATCATACTATACCAAGTATAGTATGATATAGTCCATCAAAGTTCATATTTTTCATGTTTCAACAACATTGGACAATTTCAATCTCAATAAAGGTTTAATTCAACTCAACATTGGAACCACTTTGTAAGCGTTGTCCATTTGAAAGTGTCAATACTCCATCGTGAAGTATTCTGGGAGTTTAACCAATATAGTTGGGTAAACAAAACACAATAGCGAAGAAGAAGCATTTTAATCGCGAAAATATCTTTTGACTGGAAGTGGATGAAACAGATAGTGACTCGAGTATGGACCCAAAAATTGGTTCGTCAAGGAAAGGGAAGAATGCACATGTCTGAAATATGATTAAAAACCGACAAGGGGCATGCACGGAAATCACCAAATGTCAAACTTGTCCTCAATTGATTGGACAATACTACTTCTCATAATTTCTGGTTCAAATCAGAATCATGCCACATGTAAGATGTGTACATGCATCGACAAAAAGATGGCGTTTACAAGGCTCAACCAAATATTTGGCTAAAGCAACACTGGCGTCATCAGGGACAGACAGTGTGTACACATGGCCAATATAGTTATTTCTATCATTGTACACCAGGTGGAATCAGTGCACAATTGGAAGTATGAGTTCAAAGGTCAGTTCAAACAATGTATGTGGGGAAACACTTCTTATACAGAAGTTCAAATGTCTTTCACTTTGGGTTTGTGCTTCAGGCTATTATTGGCCACATGCAGATAGCATGAAAGTGTACATATACCCATGTCTAGAAGCATCGGCATCGAACAAGTTAAGGTTAAAATATTGAACGTTTGTCAATCCAATACTTGTGTCTAAACATTGACACATGCAGTATGCAAAAAAGGCATTCTTGCAGTCTTCATTTGTCTGAATTTACATGAACATGCCTCAGATACATGGCCAATAGCAGAAATCGTGACTATCATGTGACAAATGCAAGAGACATTTCAAGTTCATTTGTCCCTCTCTAAAACTACGAAGAAACCAATATCGGCCCAGTTTGTACTTCACTGGAGGTCTAGACATCGTCAGATCCCCCCTTTCCTGTTCTGACATCTGATCAAAGCTATGATGTGCGATGAGGCCATTGTCAGTTTTGATGCCTCAGATCGAGGTGGATATAAAATTCTAAGTAGTTCACGATTGATCTCGTAACTGGCAATGAATCTCATTGATTCCGGGTTTGACAGTCGAACGAACATCAATCCAGTTGTAATGCTCTCCATACCCCCATCATATGGATGGTTGGGATGGATTCACCGCCGGTCGATGCAAATGAAAAAGAAACCATTCACAATTTGAAATAGATGGTTTCCTGACATGCAGAATTATTTTCTGGACGTAGCAATGTGTGAGCCGTGGGTAGTAGAATTTTGTTGCATACCCATACAAGTAAATAGTTTCCATTTATACAGTATAGGATTTATCTGTTTCAAATGAACGTATCCCTAAGGTACCTTTATTGGGAACCTTTCATTAACGTAGTAAACATTTGCTTCACATAGCAAACTATTTGCGCTGTGTGTAATGGTGATATTCATTGGTAAAAGCCTGTGGAGAACAATATGGTGCATTCGGTGGAAATAAGCTTGATAATTAGAATCATTGTTCATTTCTCACAAAAAACACTACGCTCCGAAGGAGGACACAAAACTGACATTAAACAAAACTGTGTCAACGTCTGGTTGCGTGCATGTGCAACTCACTTGACAAGATCCATTTTCAGTGTACACATATATTGAATGACAGTTTTCATTTTCACATAATTGATTTTAGGTCATTAGGCATAAAACTATATATTTTTCATTAAAAAAAATAGTTTTTATTCTCGTGGAAAATGTAATATTTTCTTGCATCCACAAAGGTGTGGATGTATATCAAGTATATGGGCTTGCAGGCATGTATACTGATTCCATAATGCATATAGTGGAACACGTCTATCTGCCTCTCATGGCTGCCTCTAATCTAATGGGAATTGGGTATATTTCAATTTCGATGCTTTGGTCACATCTGATAACACAATTTGAACAAGTTAATCAGAAAAACTTTCTTCGAGGTGTTAGGATAGGCACATACCAATATTTGGAGGACACCAGGAAACGATCACCTGTTGTCATCTTGATTATCGAATTTTGACGTGTTATTTGCTTGTCGATGCAAGGCCAGATTTTGAAAAACCAAAATCTTCGACCATATCCTAGCAAATGAAACCCTTTTTGTCAAATTAATCCGAGCAATGGTGAATTACCCACAATCCCCACTATTGCTAGACTTGATAAAATCCAGTTGGGGAAGACAACAAAATTCGCGATGTGAGATTATATTCATCATGACGCCTGCATGATATCTGGAACATTCATCAGTAATATAATGTGGAAAATATTGGTCCTTTTTATACCAATGTGAACTTGATATCCTTGAGTGATGCTTGAGTGGAAGGCAAATGGTCATAAGGTAAAATAGAGAAAAACTGGAATCTCACTTCTATTCATTCACTTAAAGCTGTTGCCTTCGAATGTATGCAAAATTTTTTTTCAAAACCATTTTTTTTGTTAAACACATCTAATGCATTATAACAAAAGGTGTGCTCAATGATTTTGACGATTACAGTCCGTCCGAGTTGTCTTTTCATCCGTTTTAGTGCCCATTTTGTACCGGTTTTGTAAATAAACAAACGAAGTGTATCCATCAAATCCGAATGTAAACAAATGCTCAAATCGCGCTTAAAAGTCCACATCGAGTACATTTTCCAGTTCGTATGTGCATATATAGTTTAGTTGTGAGAAAATAATCAGTGATTTACCATGATGTGCGTGGAATTTTCGGTCTATCTTGCACTTCTTTGCTTTGTTTACATTTTCGTGTGATGGATACAGTTCCTATATTTACGCGACAACCGCCTTTTCAAATGAGCAAAATTTCCCTGAGAACTAGTTATTTTCATTACATTTGATGTATGTTTCATTCAGTTAATTTAGCATGTTTAGTATGAAATATAGTTTTCAAAAAATTATGACTGGTTTCGAAGGCAGCTGCTTTAATACAAATCTTTTTAATAGTTATCGGCTGATGATGAACCATTCGGACAATATATCATGATATATGTATTGATCGCAGATGTGTCATGAAAAAACATTTCACTTTTCATTAATAACCAATACTGAGAGTGGCCATATGCATTATGAGTCATGGATATTATGTTGCATAATACATTACCTCAAATGTATTATTACAAAAAAATCATGTTGTGCCTCTATATTATATGATGGGGCTAGATTTTACAATCGGGTGCATTTTGAGGTAGGAAATTGCTGTTTGACAGGTGGAGATGTCATGTTACATTAAGATCAGAAAAAAATGTATGTAAATAGAGATGTTTGTTTGGATGTTCATGAGATTCAAATGAAGAGACTCTGTTCATTTCAAATTTAACCTTTGTATGCCCGGGGCAAGTTATACTGTTGTACACGATGATATATAGTAATAGAGGAAATAACCACCGGAAAAGGTCTTTAAAAAGGCAAATGTAAATCGATGTATGTTTTAAATCTTGAAAAAATCCATCTGCTGCACATCGACTACTTGCCACAAATTACAGAAAATTTATTTGTCATGACAAAATGAAACGATTCTTTGTTCGAATCTCTTCCTTGAACCTAGAATCAAATAAATGAAAGAGAAGTGTCATCATCTGTCTCATGATACACATGTGACGTCAAAATACACCTGTGACGTCACACAATTGTTTGTTTGCACTGTTTTGTTTCAGGAATGGCCATAAATAAAAGAGTGTAGTTTTTTCTTAATGAGTCTAAGAATGGACAGTCTGCGTGGTGTATTTTAGGTTAGAGAAGGCACTCGTAAACTATACATTCGCAGATATGAATGGATCACATTTACGAATGGGGAGTTACGCGTACCAAGGATCGTCTATAATAGGATGTCCAACTCTGCTCAACGTTGACGTAAAAAACGTGATTACGTAAACTGACGAAATATCATTTGAGTGTGTCAAAACGGTGACAGGTGCTCGAAATTGAGTTTTTTATACTGCTTATCACTCCGCTCATAGTGAGAACATACAGGATCGGGCCCTGGGATTGAGCTCAGTGAACTGGGAGGGTACGCGTGTGGGGTGGAGCCTCATTGTCATCCACAGTTTGTCTTTCTTCCCGCTCGCGAAAATATTTTTGATGTGATCCAAGCACGTGCATGTCTGTATGCGTGTTTTTGAGCACATCCACGGCAATGATTTAAAAACTTACCATTCCATCATTTCAAAAATTCAGGATTGAAAAGCATCATCCATTGCCTCAGAAATATCCCGTTTTCAAGGAAATCCGATGAAAACTATCAGTATGAGAACCATTCTAATATCATTGCAATACTCAACTTTCACTAAATTTGGAGGTAAATGTTTTGTCTCGTAACTCTGAAATGAATCTATCTTCAGGGTTACATCAGAACTTGATCTCTATCATGTGGGGTTTCTTTTTTAATGAGGTGCCAATTTTATTGTCACCATGAGTGGGTGGGTCGGTTCTACAGGCGTTTTCGGTGGCAGTAAAATGGCATTTCAGGATTTTGATCGGTTGCCATGGCAACAAAAATCAACCGATTCCAATGGAAACTAAATATTTTCAAGTAGAGAGGTTATCCCTCCCATTGCTCAAATTTAAAGACGATTGGATTAAACCCGTTTGAGTTACAGCCCTTGATTTATATATAAACATGTAAACGGACACTCACAAATCCCGACCCCGATACCACATCATCGTCAACGCGAATGCTGAATATTGTTGAAGAAATTTAGGCCATACCCCCAATCAATGCGATCAGCTATCATTCATTTCAATATATGATTCACAAATCTGCTCGTTTTCATTACAAATCGATGTGCACATTCTGATTATAAGCGCCTGGCACCGTTTCAACACGCTTAAATCAGATTTACGTCATATTAAGTAATCACGCCTTTTTAGGCAGACGTGGAATCAATACCCAGTATTAAGTATTCCGAGCAAACAAAACAGGGTCCGTTATCCAATCTCATTGTCCGGGGACAGAAAGTCATAGTCAGGAGGAATATTGAGCATATGGCACTCAGGGTGGAAATGTAGTACAGACTTTTTCTATCGATTGATATGGCTTCATAATGGTCTAAGACAACCTTTTTCAGAGGGTGTGTAAAATTTTCTCCTGGGCTAACTTTTTTATGGCCTTTTTCAAAATGGCCGCCACCGAAAATTTGGTATTTTAGGAAAAAAGCAAAATTATCCTCCTGTCATGATGCTATCGGTCTAATATGATACATATTAGTTATATGGAAATATATTCTCCCTAACAATACTAATAATACCGATTCAGACCCCCCAAAATGAAAAAAAATCCAAAATGGCCGCCAAATTCTCGCCGTTTTCACACAAATACTCATTACTTCCTGCCAAATTGAGATAGGAAGCCAATTTTGGTGTCTAACCCTGGGTTTTTGGGTATGAGGATTCCAACTAAATAACCAGTTTCGTTATTGGATGGTTCAAAGCTGCTCAGAATCCAAGATGGCTGCCAAATTATAGCTCGATTTCGCAAATAAGCACCAATAACCGTCACATATTCAAAATAAGAAGACCATTTTTTTGTGGCCAGTCCTGGGGTTTGGGGCATGAGGGTGCTACCTGAAGAAATACTTTGGTGTGTAGATGGTGATTGGCCAGTTTAAAGCTATCCAACTGTCCAAAAGCCAAAATAAAGACTAATTAATTAAACACATGCAAACAAACCTGTTTAATAACACTCACGCGCACTTCAAAATAAACAGTACCACTACCAGGCATAATTTTTTTCCTAGCAATCAAACCCAAGTATATTATATTAGGCATATCAATACTAAGTATATTATATTAGGCATTTAAACCATATAACAGCTGCCAGAATGTTTGATCAGATAGTAACAAAAACTCTTCAAAATTGATAATCACTTCACCATAAAATCAAATTGGCAAAGTCTGTGACTACTTTGTTTCAATTGAGTTTCTACAAGGAGATTGCCCTCACATTGGTACTTACATTCACTGCCTTTTCTGAGTCCTAAGCTGGACATATAACTTGATGAGGAAGTTGTTGACTTTATTGACAAATATATCAAGACAGAAGACGTTGATTAGACGAGATACAACAAGTTACATGACATTATAAATGATGTTCAGCTTCATTCCAAGAATTATACAAGGTCATGCAAGAAGGGTAATAGGACCTACAGGTTCAGGTTATCCCGTCCATCTTCTTGTCAGACCTTTATGTGCCATCCCAGCAGACACTGATCCAGATGAATGAAAAAACGCTGCTGAAGAACAAGCCTGGAACATTATAGCCTCCACGAAAATGGTTGTACATAAGCATAAACACAAAGACTGATGGGTAAGTCAGTACAAATCAAAACCCTTTGAAAGCCTGGAATCCTAATTTTGACTACACAATATGTTGTTGATGCATACGCCTGCATTCGATATATTGTGTCATATTATTGCAGTAAGAAGCAGAGTGAGGATGGTCAGCTCCTCCATGAAGAACCATGCAGAGCACAATATGCTGGGATAAGACAGACGATAAGCTACAATGACTCGGCAAAACATACCTGACCAACAGGGAGATGAGTGTCACGGAGGCTATTTACAAGGCCACAGGCACACCTCTCCAAAACTGTAGTCGGGATGTTGTTTGGATACTTGCAGATCCGACAAGTACCAGACTGACACTTCCACTCTTACTGCTGGGCCACTGAGATCCAGGCATTGAAGACGTGTGGGTACACTGTACATCTGTACTAGACAGGTACATGTACATGTACCATGCACGCCCTCCTGTAGATATTCTCAAAGACCTGTCTGGTTGAAGTTGTATCCCTCTTCAAGGTTGATAGTAAACCAGATAGAGATTATATGAACCATCTGAAGAAAATTCTACCCATAACAATGACAACCGGTCCAATGTTCCATATGCTTCATTGAAGTTGGCTGGGAAAAAGGTTAAATCTCAAGACGGAAATCTTCGAGTAAAGCTTGCACATCTGTAGGGACAGTGAGAAACATGATCAGAATCTCATGGTTCTTTATCTTCACCACTTTGAAATGGATTCAAATGAGTGGGAGCATTTCCTACTATGGCAAAAGAACAAGCATCAGCAACATTATCAGAGAAAAGCAAGCGCTATTCGGAAAAAAATATCAAAGAGGTTGGAGTAGCCATGAAGAGATCCAAGAAAATGATCTTGCAGAAGATGCCTCGGCACACATTGCCTCAGAAAGTGGCGGCTGGACGCTTGGAAACAAAAGCCAACCTAGATGACGTTTACCTCGAGGACATCAGTCTCGAAGACCTGGCAGATCGAGTGGCCAGCCTAGGAGCTCCAACACCAAGATGGGCTCAGTTGTCAGTAGAACACAGCATCTTGGCAATCCCATAGAACCAGGCTCAAGTTCTCATGCAGTGCATGAACAATATGCAAGCGAAAGTCTTCATTCATACTCGCTAGTGGCGCATCGATAAGATGAATGGAATATGTTTGGGGACTTTCAATATATTGGTAAAGGAAAGTTTTATATCATCAAAGCTCTGATGTGTGGCTCCAACTGGCAAAGCAGCATTTATCATCAGTGATGGAACCATGCTTCCATGCAAAGGGGTTTGGGACAAAAGTACATACCACTCGCTGAAGAGCTCATCACTGCCCCCAAAGGTTAGGTTTCAAAACCTCGAGCTGATAATCATTGATGAGATCTCAGCAGAGGCAAGCTGAATGTCATCAGAGGTCTTCTGGATGAACTCAAGAGAACAAGAGTTCTTCATGATTCTGGCAGTCAGTGATTTTATCCACTGCCGCATGTAAGAGGACAAGTACTGAGACCCAGCTGCCCTTGCAGAGCCTTTGGACAACTTCAAGGTTACTACTTTGAGCGACATAATGACAAAAAAAAAGACATCGTTTTCGGAGGTATTGAATCATAGAGCTCTGAACATTAGGAGATGCCTAAGGATCACAGATCCAAGCAGATGTACTTCACGTGTTTCCTTTCCAAAATTCTGCTGCACACAATGTAAAGATGACTGATTCTTTGAACAGACAGAAATTGAAGATTGTGGCTGTGAATGTTATCGAAAATAGATCTGGCTTGAAGAAGAATACAACACCTGTACCCATTGAATGCAACCTTTCTGCTGAAGTTACACTCTGTGAGGGCTCCATGGTGACTATGATGAACAATCCCAATATGGAGGATGGTCTGGTGAGTGGCGTCATGGGAACAGTCTTGAGGATCATCGATCCAAACCTCTACGCCAACCACAATGTGTGTGTTAGATTTGACAATGACCAATTTGGCATCAATGCCCGTGCCTTATCACCAACAGACCTCCCGAAGAGTTGGCTCAGAAAGTTTTTGTTTCTGTCTGATAGTGGTTGATTCTGCTGAGTTTGTGCGAGTGGGTGCTATTAGACGGGTTTGTTTACATGTTTCACATTAATTAATGGTTATCTTCGCCTTTGAACACCTCTAAATTGGTCCGTCACCATCTACTCACAAGAGCATTTCTTCAGGTAGCACCATCATACCACAAAGCCCAGGACTGGCCACCAGAGTTGGCCTGTTATTGATATATATGACATTCATTGGTGCTTATTTGCGAAATCGGGCTAGAATTTGGCAGCCATCTTGGATTCTGAGCAGCTTCAAACCAACCAATCACAAAACTGGTTATATTTTGAAATCCCCATACCCCAAAACCCAGGGTTGGACACCAAAATTGGCTTCCTATCTCAATTTGGCAGAAAGTTATGAGCATTTGTGTAAAAATGGCGAGAATTTGGCGGCCATCTTGGATTTTTTCCTTTTTCGGGGCGTTTGAATCGGTATTATTAGTATTGTTATGAAGAATGTATCTCCATATAACTACATGTCATCTTATTAGACCAAAAGCATGATGCCAGGAGGATAATTTTAATTTTTTCCTAAAATACCAAATTTTCGATGTCGGCCATTTTGAAAAAGGCCATAAAAAAGTTAGCCCAGGAGAAAATTTTACACACCCTCTGAAAAAGGTTGTCTTAGACCATTATGAAGCCATATCAATCGACAGAAAAAGTCTGTACTACGTTTCCACCCTGTGTGAAATTTCCTCCTGACTATCATATCAGGCATACGAAGTGAGAGAAAACAAAAATGACAGGGAAACTCATGAACCCCCGTAAATGGCCATTAGGAGGTGAAATCAGGTGTTCCGGAAAGAGTGAGCATTTCCTGCCCCACTAGTGGCACCCGTCATGAATTCCCCAAAATTCCGAGCGAGCAAAACAGAGTCCGTTATCCAATCTCATAATCCGGGGACAGAAAGTCATATCAGGCATACGAAGTGAGCAAACAAAACAGGGTCCGTCATCCAATCTCACAGTCCGGGGACAGAAAGTAACATCAGGCACACGAAGCGAGAGAAAACAAAAACGACAAGGAAACTCATGAACCCCCCAACAATTGCAGAGTTGGATATCCTATTATAGAAGATCCTTGCTCGTACTTTCTCTTTTAAGTAACTGGATAATTCTAAGTGGCGTATGTTGCATATCCAATTGCAACACGCAATTTTACATTGAGCCAAATTGCATAATGTTTTTATCAAAATCGAAATCATGTGGTATTTGTCAGGAAGAGTATGTTTTTCGCTGTACTATATGTACCGTTTATGTAAATGTTTATTTTAAATTTAGTTATGAAATTTTATTTAGTTACGAAATTAACTGTATAATTATAGTATCAACAGGATAGCAATATACCAGCAATAAAATATAATTCATATTGTTTTATGCTCTGAGGTAAAAGGTAATATACACTGGACTTTGAGAGTGTATAACAGACTCGGTTTTGTTCGCTCGGAATACCTTGTGCTTGGGTATTGGGTCCATGTTTATCGCCACACAAGGATCGACCATTCAAAATGCAAAACATGTCCAGATTGTTAGGATCTCTTTCTCTTGTTTAGGCCATTGTCTTTTTTTACGAGACAACTCTCTGTATAACAGAATAATGGCGCATGCATTCCCAGTGTTCAGACACAGTGGTCCCTTTGCGGCCATAAATACTAATCACTTGTGTCCCTCTCCTATGTGTCTACACTATGAACTCTGTTATGAATGCTTTATGGTATGCAATAACCTGTTACCCTTCAATATCAAGTGGACTACCTTGCCAGTCAAAATGTGGGAATATTAGCCTGATATTGAGAAAAAGTTCCCTGTCATTTGAGAAATTGTGGTTTGAACAGTTTTCTAATCTAAGCACCAAGCTAGTCATGAAGAGACTCCTATTGATTTCAAATTAACCGTTGTATGCCTGGGGCAAGTTATACTGCTGTACACGATGATTTATAGTAATATTAGTATACGGCCCCCAGAAAAGGTCTTTTAAAAGGCAAATGTAAATCGTTGTGTGTTTTAAATCATGAAAAATCCATCTGCTGCATCCCGTCTACTTACCACAAATTGCAGAAAATTAATCTTTCATGGCTAGATGAAAGGATGCTTTCTCTGAATCTCTTCCTTGAGGTACAATGTAATAGCCTAATAACCTGGAATCAATTGGGTAAAAGAAAAGTGTCATCTAATATATGCGTCTTGTGTGGCTGGAAAATTCTAAGTGGAATACATTGCATATCCAAATGTATCACGCAATTGTGCGTTGACACAATTTTATATATTTTTTTTTATTGAGATCGACCTCACATGCTATTTGTCAGAACGAGTGTCTGTCGTTGTATTATGTGCATTGCTTATGTAAACGTTTACTTCAAATTCAGTTAGGAAACTTTATTTAGCTATGTCATTGACTGCGTAATTATCAGATTATGATATCAATAAAATCGCAGTATGCGTGAGAAATATATATAGTTCATACTGTATTATGCATTAAAGCAAAGAGTAACAGTCCAGATTTTTAGGACATCTTCCTCTTGTTTAGGCCATTGTCCTGATATCTTTTTAACGAGACAGCAGTCCATATAACACATGATTAATAGCGGATGCCTTCCCAGTGCTCAGACATATACAATGGTCCCTTTGCTGCCGTAAATACTAATCACTTGCGCCCCTCTTCTATGTGTCCACACTATAAACATGTAATGAATGTTTTATGGTATGCAATAACCTATAACCCTTATATGTGAAGAGGACTGACATGTCAGTCAAAGTATTGGAATATTAATCTGATATTAAGAAGTTCCCTGGTACTAAAGAAATGCTTGTTTGACAATTTGTCCATTGTCCGGAGCCCTTCGTTAGCATGCATATATCTCTTATTTCCAATACAATACTGACGATGCAGAAAACACAGAATGAAACACTTTGACACACCAAGCCAGTATGGCGTCATAGAGAGCAGATGGCATGATGGCAATCAAACATGGGTCAATTAACTTGGGTTTTTAATTATTTAAATTACAATTAAATTCTAAATCATGCAATTAAATTAAATTACAATTAACACGTTTCATCAAGTTAATTAATTAAATTGCAATTACATTACACATTTAATTAATTACATTAACAATTACTTTCTGCATCACTGAAAGTTCTGATTAAAAGTTCCCTCGTAAAAAAAAAAAAGTATGTGTCACTGTTTTGTCTTTTTAGTATAATCATATTTCCAATAAAAATGCAGTTTTGGATAGAAATACACATCTTTATATTTCCATGTGCTATATCTACCAGTCCCGTAAATGCTATTGTTTTTTGTTTAGTATCTGCGCATAACATTTTGAAAATGCAAAGTTTTTGAAAAATATATCTGTGTCATGTCTAGATTGCATATTTTATGTCATTTGTTTCGTAAGTCTGACTTCGGACCACAGTTCCAATGTTTTTGAATAGACACTCTATTGGACAATTTGAATAAAGGCATTAAAAAAGAAGTTCTCTCGTATATTTGCTGAAGGCTTGGAAATTTACATATGCACATACTGAACTTCAAATATATGTCGTAAACTTATAAGAGATGAACCCGATGTCCCGGCCATCCTTTTTCCATAGGGTTCATACGTTTGTGTGATGCTTTATGATGAGCTTTATGCTTTATGATGATGCTTTATGATGAGCTACATGGTGGGCTTTTGTTTTGGGGGAGGGGCTCCATTTATTAAGGAAGCCCTTATTGTGTGTGTGAGGGGGGGGGGGGGGGTGGATTTTGTCTGGTCACCGCTAACAATGTGAACTATCAAATGTATAGTTGATGCTGGGAAACTGCAGGTTAATTGTGATTTAATTGCAATAATTGATCTCAATTGAATATATTTAGCAATTAGATTAAATTGAATTAACCCAAAAATGGAATTTAATTAATTAAATTAAATTGATTAAGTTAATTAAATTAATCAATTTACAATTAAAAAAATAAATTAACCCATGCCTGATGGCAATATTAACTTCCATCTACTACATACCTGTTGAAATCAATCAGAAGTCTCCCACTTGCGAAGGAGACGAACATGCACAAATAATTTCAGCCAAGCCTAGATCGTTTGATGTTATCTTTTTACAAGAACTTTCCTGATATTATCACAGCTATCTGTCCTAAATAGGCTACAATTATCTATCTTAATTCTTCTCTTATCCATCATAATCATCTATATATAAGCGACTCCCATGCCGCAATAACAAAAGGACATATCCAGCCTCCGCTCTCAAGATATACTGCATCTCTACCAGGAGAGAATATTAGGAGCTTAGCCATTTGTTCCGTACAAGATTTTTGTCACTGCCATGGGCATGAACTGGGGTATAATTAAATGCAATTCGGAACGGCTGGGTAGGACTGCTCAGGCCAGCAGATGGTTATTCACGACCTGTGGCTATTCATTCATTCAGTCAATCATTCCTATGGCTACTTAAGGGGTTGTTACCCTCGCCATATTTTAGTCAGTGATGCGCACTGATTAGTTTTGAAAATGGTTTTTCTTCAAGAAATGACCACATATTTCACATAAATGTTATATTATCATGTCAATAACATAATAATTTAAAGCATTTTACGCGCAGTTATTATGCATCTTATGTTAAAATTGGTGAAATTGACTACCAAAATTTCGGGACATCCGTTCTTGTGGAAAAAGTCGATTACGAATGTTCCAAGTATTTTTCTGAGCATTACTACATATGCTTTGTATGCCCGGGGCAAGTTATACTGTTGTACACGATGATATATAGTAATAGAGGAAATAACCACCGGAAAAGGTCTTTAAAAAGGCAAATGTAAATCGATGTATGTTTTAAATCTTGAAAAAATCCATCTGCTGCACATCGACTACTTGCCACAAATTACAGAAAATTTATTTGTCATGACAAAATGAAACGATTCTTTGTTCGAATCTCTTCCTTGAACCTAGAATCAAATAAATGAAAGAGAAGTGTCATCATCTGTCTCATGATACACATGTGACGTCAAAATACACCTGTGACGTCACACAATTGTTTGTTTGCACTGTTTTGTTTCAGGAATGGCCATAAATAAAAGAGTGTAGTTTTTTCTTAATGAGTCTAAGAATGGACAGTCTGCGTGGTGTATTTTAGGTTAGAGAAGGCACTCGTAAACTATACATTCGCAGATATGAATGGATCACATTTACGAATGGGGAGTTACGCGTACCAAGGATCGTCTATAATAGGATGTCCAACTCTGCTCAACGTTGACGTAAAAAACGTGATTACGTAAACTGACGAAATATCATTTGAGTGTGTCAAAACGGTGACAGGTGCTCGAAATTGAGTTTTTTATACTGCTTATCACTCCGCTCATAGTGAGAACATACAGGATCGGGCCCTGGGATTGAGCTCAGTGAACTGGGAGGGTACGCGTGTGGGGTGGAGCCTCATTGTCATCCACAGTTTGTCTTTCTTCCCGCTCGCGAAAATATTTTTGATGTGATCCAAGCACGTGCATGTCTGTATGCGTGTTTTTGAGCACATCCACGGCAATGATTTAAAAACTTACCATTCCATCATTTCAAAAATTCAGGATTGAAAAGCATCATCCATTGCCTCAGAAATATCCCGTTTTCAAGGAAATCCGATGAAAACTATCAGTATGAGAACCATTCTAATATCATTGCAATACTCAACTTTCACTAAATTTGGAGGTAAATGTTTTGTCTCGTAACTCTGAAATGAATCTATCTTCAGGGTTACATCAGAACTTGATCTCTATCATGTGGGGTTTCTTTTTTAATGAGGTGCCAATTTTATTGTCACCATGAGTGGGTGGGTCGGTTCTACAGGCGTTTTCGGTGGCAGTAAAATGGCATTTCAGGATTTTGATCGGTTGCCATGGCAACAAAAATCAACCGATTCCAATGGAAACTAAATATTTTCAAGTAGAGAGGTTATCCCTCCCATTGCTCAAATTTAAAGACGATTGGATTAAACCCGTTTGAGTTACAGCCCTTGATTTATATATAAACATGTAAACGGACACTCACAAATCCCGACCCCGATACCACATCATCGTCAACGCGAATGCTGAATATTGTTGAAGAAATTTAGGCCATACCCCCAATCAATGCGATCAGCTATCATTCATTTCAATATATGATTCACAAATCTGCTCGTTTTCATTACAAATCGATGTGCACATTCTGATTATAAGCGCCTGGCACCGTTTCAACACGCTTAAATCAGATTTACGTCATATTAAGTAATCACGCCTTTTTAGGCAGACGTGGAATCAATACCCAGTATTAAGTATTCCGAGCAAACAAAACAGGGTCCGTTATCCAATCTCATTGTCCGGGGACAGAAAGTCATAGTCAGGAGGAATATTGAGCATATGGCACTCAGGGTGGAAATGTAGTACAGACTTTTTCTATCGATTGATATGGCTTCATAATGGTCTAAGACAACCTTTTTCAGAGGGTGTGTAAAATTTTCTCCTGGGCTAACTTTTTTATGGCCTTTTTCAAAATGGCCGCCACCGAAAATTTGGTATTTTAGGAAAAAAGCAAAATTATCCTCCTGTCATGATGCTATCGGTCTAATATGATACATATTAGTTATATGGAAATATATTCTCCCTAACAATACTAATAATACCGATTCAGACCCCCCAAAATGAAAAAAAATCCAAAATGGCCGCCAAATTCTCGCCGTTTTCACACAAATACTCATTACTTCCTGCCAAATTGAGATAGGAAGCCAATTTTGGTGTCTAACCCTGGGTTTTTGGGTATGAGGATTCCAACTAAATAACCAGTTTCGTTATTGGATGGTTCAAAGCTGCTCAGAATCCAAGGCAGACGACAATACTAATAATACCGATTCAGACCCCCCAAAATGAAAAAAAATCCAAAATGGCCGCCAAATTCTCGCCGTTTTCACACAAATACTCATTACTTCCTGCCAAATTGAGATAGGAAGCCAATTTTGGTGTCTAACCCTGGGTTTTTGGGTATGAGGATTCCAACTAAATAACCAGTTTCGTTATTGGATGGTTCAAAGCTGCTCAGAATCCAAGATGGCTGCCAAATTATAGCTCGATTTCGCAAATAAGCACCAATAACCGTCACATATTCAAAATAAGAAGACCATTTTTTTGTGGCCAGTCCTGGGGTTTGGGGCATGAGGGTGCTACCTGAAGAAATACTTTGGTGTGTAGATGGTGATTGGCCAGTTTAAAGCTATCCAACTGTCCAAAAGCCAAAATAAAGACTAATTAATTAAACACATGCAAACAAACCTGTTTAATAACACTCACGCGCACTTCAAAATAAACAGTACCACTACCAGGCATAATTTTTTTCCTAGCAATCAAACCCAAGTATATTATATTAGGCATATCAATACTAAGTATATTATATTAGGCATTTAAACCATATAACAGCTGCCAGAATGTTTGATCAGATAGTAACAAAAACTCTTCAAAATTGATAATCACTTCACCATAAAATCAAATTGGCAAAGTCTGTGACTACTTTGTTTCAATTGAGTTTCTACAAGGAGATTGCCCTCACATTGGTACTTACATTCACTGCCTTTTCTGAGTCCTAAGCTGGACATATAACTTGATGAGGAAGTTGTTGACTTTATTGACAAATATATCAAGACAGAAGACGTTGATTAGACGAGATACAACAAGTTACATGACATTATAAATGATGTTCAGCTTCATTCCAAGAATTATACAAGGTCATGCAAGAAGGGTAATAGGACCTACAGGTTCAGGTTATCCCGTCCATCTTCTTGTCAGACCTTTATGTGCCATCCCAGCAGACACTGATCCAGATGAATGAAAAAACGCTGCTGAAGAACAAGCCTGGAACATTATAGCCTCCACGAAAATGGTTGTACATAAGCATAAACACAAAGACTGATGGGTAAGTCAGTACAAATCAAAACCCTTTGAAAGCCTGGAATCCTAATTTTGACTACACAATATGTTGTTGATGCATACGCCTGCATTCGATATATTGTGTCATATTATTGCAGTAAGAAGCAGAGTGAGGATGGTCAGCTCCTCCATGAAGAACCATGCAGAGCACAATATGCTGGGATAAGACAGACGATAAGCTACAATGACTCGGCAAAACATACCTGACCAACAGGGAGATGAGTGTCACGGAGGCTATTTACAAGGCCACAGGCACACCTCTCCAAAACTGTAGTCGGGATGTTGTTTGGATACTTGCAGATCCGACAAGTACCAGACTGACACTTCCACTCTTACTGCTGGGCCACTGAGATCCAGGCATTGAAGACGTGTGGGTACACTGTACATCTGTACTAGACAGGTACATGTACATGTACCATGCACGCCCTCCTGTAGATATTCTCAAAGACCTGTCTGGTTGAAGTTGTATCCCTCTTCAAGGTTGATAGTAAACCAGATAGAGATTATATGAACCATCTGAAGAAAATTCTACCCATAACAATGACAACCGGTCCAATGTTCCATATGCTTCATTGAAGTTGGCTGGGAAAAAGGTTAAATCTCAAGACGGAAATCTTCGAGTAAAGCTTGCACATCTGTAGGGACAGTGAGAAACATGATCAGAATCTCATGGTTCTTTATCTTCACCACTTTGAAATGGATTCAAATGAGTGGGAGCATTTCCTACTATGGCAAAAGAACAAGCATCAGCAACATTATCAGAGAAAAGCAAGCGCTATTCGGAAAAAAATATCAAAGAGGTTGGAGTAGCCATGAAGAGATCCAAGAAAATGATCTTGCAGAAGATGCCTCGGCACACATTGCCTCAGAAAGTGGCGGCTGGACGCTTGGAAACAAAAGCCAACCTAGATGACGTTTACCTCGAGGACATCAGTCTCGAAGACCTGGCAGATCGAGTGGCCAGCCTAGGAGCTCCAACACCAAGATGGGCTCAGTTGTCAGTAGAACACAGCATCTTGGCAATCCCATAGAACCAGGCTCAAGTTCTCATGCAGTGCATGAACAATATGCAAGCGAAAGTCTTCATTCATACTCGCTAGTGGCGCATCGATAAGATGAATGGAATATGTTTGGGGACTTTCAATATATTGGTAAAGGAAAGTTTTATATCATCAAAGCTCTGATGTGTGGCTCCAACTGGCAAAGCAGCATTTATCATCAGTGATGGAACCATGCTTCCATGCAAAGGGGTTTGGGACAAAAGTACATACCACTCGCTGAAGAGCTCATCACTGCCCCCAAAGGTTAGGTTTCAAAACCTCGAGCTGATAATCATTGATGAGATCTCAGCAGAGGCAAGCTGAATGTCATCAGAGGTCTTCTGGATGAACTCAAGAGAACAAGAGTTCTTCATGATTCTGGCAGTCAGTGATTTTATCCACTGCCGCATGTAAGAGGACAAGTACTGAGACCCAGCTGCCCTTGCAGAGCCTTTGGACAACTTCAAGGTTACTACTTTGAGCGACATAATGACAAAAAAAAAGACATCGTTTTCGGAGGTATTGAATCATAGAGCTCTGAACATTAGGAGATGCCTAAGGATCACAGATCCAAGCAGATGTACTTCACGTGTTTCCTTTCCAAAATTCTGCTGCACACAATGTAAAGATGACTGATTCTTTGAACAGACAGAAATTGAAGATTGTGGCTGTGAATGTTATCGAAAATAGATCTGGCTTGAAGAAGAATACAACACCTGTACCCATTGAATGCAACCTTTCTGCTGAAGTTACACTCTGTGAGGGCTCCATGGTGACTATGATGAACAATCCCAATATGGAGGATGGTCTGGTGAGTGGCGTCATGGGAACAGTCTTGAGGATCATCGATCCAAACCTCTACGCCAACCACAATGTGTGTGTTAGATTTGACAATGACCAATTTGGCATCAATGCCCGTGCCTTATCACCAACAGACCTCCCGAAGAGTTGGCTCAGAAAGTTTTTGTTTCTGTCTGATAGTGGTTGATTCTGCTGAGTTTGTGCGAGTGGGTGCTATTAGACGGGTTTGTTTACATGTTTCACATTAATTAATGGTTATCTTCGCCTTTGAACACCTCTAAATTGGTCCGTCACCATCTACTCACAAGAGCATTTCTTCAGGTAGCACCATCATACCACAAAGCCCAGGACTGGCCACCAGAGTTGGCCTGTTATTGATATATATGACATTCATTGGTGCTTATTTGCGAAATCGGGCTAGAATTTGGCAGCCATCTTGGATTCTGAGCAGCTTCAAACCAACCAATCACAAAACTGGTTATATTTTGAAATCCCCATACCCCAAAACCCAGGGTTGGACACCAAAATTGGCTTCCTATCTCAATTTGGCAGAAAGTTATGAGCATTTGTGTAAAAATGGCGAGAATTTGGCGGCCATCTTGGATTTTTTCCTTTTTCGGGGCGTTTGAATCGGTATTATTAGTATTGTTATGAAGAATGTATCTCCATATAACTACATGTCATCTTATTAGACCAAAAGCATGATGCCAGGAGGATAATTTTAATTTTTTCCTAAAATACCAAATTTTCGATGTCGGCCATTTTGAAAAAGGCCATAAAAAAGTTAGCCCAGGAGAAAATTTTACACACCCTCTGAAAAAGGTTGTCTTAGACCATTATGAAGCCATATCAATCGACAGAAAAAGTCTGTACTACGTTTCCACCCTGTGTGAAATTTCCTCCTGACTATCATATCAGGCATACGAAGTGAGAGAAAACAAAAATGACAGGGAAACTCATGAACCCCCGTAAATGGCCATTAGGAGGTGAAATCAGGTGTTCCGGAAAGAGTGAGCATTTCCTGCCCCACTAGTGGCACCCGTCATGAATTCCCCAAAATTCCGAGCGAGCAAAACAGAGTCCGTTATCCAATCTCATAATCCGGGGACAGAAAGTCATATCAGGCATACGAAGTGAGCAAACAAAACAGGGTCCGTCATCCAATCTCACAGTCCGGGGACAGAAAGTAACATCAGGCACACGAAGCGAGAGAAAACAAAAACGACAAGGAAACTCATGAACCCCCCAACAATTGCAGAGTTGGATATCCTATTATAGAAGATCCTTGCTCGTACTTTCTCTTTTAAGTAACTGGATAATTCTAAGTGGCGTATGTTGCATATCCAATTGCAACACGCAATTTTACATTGAGCCAAATTGCATAATGTTTTTATCAAAATCGAAATCATGTGGTATTTGTCAGGAAGAGTATGTTTTTCGCTGTACTATATGTACCGTTTATGTAAATGTTTATTTTAAATTTAGTTATGAAATTTTATTTAGTTACGAAATTAACTGTATAATTATAGTATCAACAGGATAGCAATATACCAGCAATAAATATAATTCATATTGTTTTATGCTCTGAGGTAAAAGGTAATATACACTGGACTTTGAGAGTGTATAACAGACTCGGTTTTGTTCGCTCGGAATACCTTGTGCTTGGGTATTGGGTCCATGTTTATCGCCACACAAGGATCGACCATTCAAAATGCAAAACATGTCCAGATTGTTAGGATCTCTTTCTCTTGTTTAGGCCATTGTCTTTTTTTACGAGACAACTCTCTGTATAACAGAATAATGGCGCATGCATTCCCAGTGTTCAGACACAGTGGTCCCTTTGCGGCCATAAATACTAATCACTTGTGTCCCTCTCCTATGTGTCTACACTATGAATCTGTTATGAATGCTTTATGGTATGCAATAACCTGTTACCCTTCAATATCAAGTGGACTACCTTGCCAGTCAAAATGTGGGAATATTAGCCTGATATTGAGAAAAAGTTCCCTGTCATTTGAGAAATTGTGGTTTGAACAGTTTTCTAATCTAAGCACCAAGCTAGTCATGAAGAGACTCCTATTGATTTCAAATTAACCGTTGTATGCCTGGGGCAAGTTATACTGCTGTACACGATGATTTATAGTAATATTAGTATACGGCCCCCAGAAAAGGTCTTTTAAAAGGCAAATGTAAATCGTTGTGTGTTTTAAATCATGAAAAATCCATCTGCTGCATCCCGTCTACTTACCACAAATTGCAGAAAATTAATCTTTCATGGCTAGATGAAAGGATGCTTTCTCTGAATCTCTTCCTTGAGGTACAATGTAATAGCCTAATAACCTGGAATCAATTGGGTAAAAGAAAAGTGTCATCTAATATATGCGTCTTGTGTGGCTGGAAAATTCTAAGTGGAATACATTGCATATCCAAATGTATCACGCAATTGTGCGTTGACACAATTTTATATATTTTTTTTTATTGAGATCGACCTCACATGCTATTTGTCAGAACGAGTGTCTGTCGTTGTATTATGTGCATTGCTTATGTAAACGTTTACTTCAAATTCAGTTAGGAAACTTTATTTAGCTATGTCATTGACTGCGTAATTATCAGATTATGATATCAATAAAATCGCAGTATGCGTGAGAAATATATATAGTTCATACTGTATTATGCATTAAAGCAAAGAGTAACAGTCCAGATTTTTAGGACATCTTCCTCTTGTTTAGGCCATTGTCTGATATCTTTTTACGAGACAGCAGTCCATATAACACATGATTAATAGCGGATGCCTTCCCAGTGCTCAGACATATACAATGGTCCCTTTGCTGCCGTAAATACTAATCACTTGCGCCCCTCTTCTATGTGTCCACACTATAAACATGTAATGAATGTTTTATGGTATGCAATAACCTATAACCCTTATATGTGAAGAGGACTGACATGTCAGTCAAAGTATTGGAATATTAATCTGATATTAAGAAGTTCCCTGGTACTAAAGAAATGCTTGTTTGACAATTTGTCCATTGTCCGGGCCCTTCGTTAGCATGCATATATCTCTTATTTCCAATACAATACTGACGATGCAGAAAACACAGAATGAAACACTTTGACACACCAAGCCAGTATGGCGTCATAGAGAGCAGATGGCATGATGGCAATCAAACATGGGTCAATTAACTTGGGTTTTTAATTATTTAAATTACAATTAAATTCTAAATCATGCAATTAAATTAAATTACAATTAACACGTTTCATCAAGTTAATTAATTAAATTGCAATTACATTACACATTTAATTAATTACATTAACAATTACTTTCTGCATCACTGAAAGTTCTGATTAAAAGTTCCCTCGTAAAAAAAAAAAAGTATGTGTCACTGTTTGTCTTTTTAGTATAATCATATTTCCAATAAAAATGCAGTTTTGGATAGAAATACACATCTTTATATTTCCATGTGCTATATCTACCAGTCCCGTAAATGCTATTGTTTTTGTTTAGTATCTGCGCATAACATTTTGAAAATGCAAAGTTTTTGAAAAATATATCTGTGTCATGTCTAGATTGCATATTTTATGTCATTTGTTTCGTAAGTCTGACTTCGGACCACAGTTCCAATGTTTTTGAATAGACACTCTATTGGACAATTTGAATAAAGGCATTAAAAAAGAAGTTCTCTCGTATATTTGCTGAAGGCTTGGAAATTTACATATGCACATACTGAACTTCAAATATATGTCGTAAACTTATAAGAGATGAACCCGATGTCCCGGCCATCCTTTTTCCATAGGGTTCATACGTTTGTGTGATGCTTTATGATGAGCTTTATGCTTTATGATGATGCTTTATGATGAGCTACATGGTGGGCTTTTGTTTTGGGGGAGGGGCTCCATTTATTAAGGAAGCCCTTATTGTGTGTGTGAGGGGGGGGGGGGTGGATTTTGTCTGGTCACCGCTAACAATGTGAACTATCAAATGTATAGTTGATGCTGGGAAACTGCAGGTTAATTGTGATTTAATTGCAATAATTGATCTCAATTGAATATATTTAGCAATTAGATTAAATTGAATTAACCCAAAAATGGAATTTAATTAATTAAATTAAATTGATTAAGTTAATTAAATTAATCAATTTACAATTAAAAAAATAAATTAACCCATGCCTGATGGCAATATTAACTTCCATCTACTACATACCTGTTGAAATCAATCAGAAGTCTCCCACTTGCGAAGGAGACGAACATGCACAAATAATTTCAGCCAAGCCTAGATCGTTTGATGTTATCTTTATACAAGAACTTTCCTGATATTATCACAGCTATCTGTCCTAAATAGGCTACAATTATCTATCTTAATTCTTCTCTTATCCATCATAATCATCTATATATAAGCGACTCCCATGCCGCAATAACAAAAGGACATATCCAGCCTCCGCTCTCAAGATATACTGCATCTCTACCAGGAGAGAATATTAGGAGCTTAGCCATTTGTTCCGTACAAGATTTTTGTCACTGCCATGGGCATGAACTGGGGTATAATTAAATGCAATTCGGAACGGCTGGGTAGGACTGCTCAGGCCAGCAGATGGTTATTCACGACCTGTGGCTATTCATTCATTCAGTCAATCATTCCTATGGCTACTTAAGGGGTTGTTACCCTCGCCATATTTTAGTCAGTGATGCGCACTGATTAGTTTTGAAAATGGTTTTTCTTCAAGAAATGACCACATATTTCACATAAATGTTATATTATCATGTCAATAACATAATAATTTAAAGCATTTTACGCGCAGTTATTATGCATCTTATGTTAAAATTGGTGAAATTGACTACCAAAATTTCGGGACATCCGTTCTTGTGGAAAAAGTCGATTACGAATGTTCCAAGTATTTTTCTGAGCATTACTACATATGCTAGTTTATGAGCCGAGAAATATTTTTTTGAAATTCAAATCCATTGCATCACAAATGATTTTTGAAGTTCAGACATTTATTGACAACTAAACATTTTTCCCAAGTGGCCAGTTCAGGCACTATTTTTTAACCCTTCAAGACACTGCCACAGTGAGAGGGAGACTTCAATATCATATGCTCCACTGTGCACAATTCACACTGGCTTTTACATGTAGACTGCTACATGCTAGGGCTTCTGTGTGCATTGGGCCTTGACACTGGCTATTCACCTGATCAATGCAAATAATAACCCGTATTTCCAAAGTGACAGTTATAAGTTTAGTATTTCTTAGGAAGTGACATCTTCTTGCATTTGGCATAATTCATAACACTCTGTGTTCATCAAATAATTAACAGTATATGTATGTATTCACTGACCCTATTGTGCCTAATGCTTGTGTCTATGCATACAAAGAACACAAACCCCAAGCTAGATACAGAATACATCCTGATCCCAATAACATGTAAATGTAAATATCACCAGGCTTTTCATTCATTGTCATCATGATTACATGTGACATTAAAGTATCATTATTGCACATGGGTTGTGTCAACATAATTGATGTGAAATTCACACAAAGGTAGCATTTCATTAGTACAATTCATGAGTTATGAATTGAAGCACTTCATCTTTTGACATACATGGATCACAGGTATGATATCAAACATACCAGACAAGAAATGCCATGAATAAATAGTGTATTTGGTAGTATACTCCTTATCCATATGTTTATCTTACAAAGTTTGTACATGGAAGGTAAACAAGAACAAAATAAATCAAATATAATACCAATCACAAAGATTTTGAATTTATCATAATTGGCAAACAATATTGCACATGGCCACTTTATACACTGCCATTCAAATCTTCATAATGTATTTCTGACCTATTGATACATGTGTATCAATAACAAATTTTTTATACATACAATGTGTTGGCCACTTTATCCATTTAAGTATAAAATATGAAGATATTATTAGTTGGCCATTGAATCCCCAAACTGCTGTTGTGTAAGATATCCAATTGTCTTATAGTGACATTACAATACCCAAAATGGTGGTGTGCAATTCTGTACAGGTGTTTCAGAATTACAGATCCAATATGCACTTAATTTGAATTTATATATATATATTGTTTTAATATACATGTATATATTAGTGCAAACTTTAAAACAGTTGTTGTTATGTTTTGACATCCATATTATGCTCCTGGGTGCCTGTCATTGGGGGATCAGTGAAGTGGTGTGGAGCTGCTATTGCCTGTCTTCTGATTGAGACTTGAACCAGGATTTATGGAGCTTCTGGTTGTGTTGTCTTCTGGCTGAGCTGTCAGGAAAGTGGTGTGGAGTTGTCAGCAACACCTGGAGTCATCTGGAGTCAGAAAAATATGAGATGATGGATTTGTCAGATGGCACTCTATTCTGTTGCTGATACCAATCACATTGCCTTGAATTGACCATTGGAATATTACAATCAAGTAAACTTCTTGATTTAGAGAAATATATATATATGTAGGTGATATGAATAACTCATATAGCTGCTTATTGATAATTACCTCATACACTTGTGTTAATTAGGGCACCTAATTTAAATTTCTTGACATACATATAGATATACATCTACATACAGTGTCATTTTGTTACCGAAATGTATTTAACCACGAACTTATGGAATAGGTACTCATAGATACTTGATCAGTGTTGATAGAGACGGGGCTTCAATATACAGAATGCTTAAATTACGTGTACGTACCTGAACAAATATAATATTATATTATTCTATTTGTGAAAATGAACTCCCAATGCGCAAGGAGGGTCGAAAGATGGTTAATAATCCGCCCCATGACATGTGCTCGACGATTTTCCGTGTGGTTCCATGCGATCACTGACCGAGACTGGACTTGAGCAGCTAGTGAGTATTGCTCTCCACATTGAACTCAAAACCCTGTGCACGGATTTCAACGGCTTTCTCACCGGAGCGAATACAAACTCACGTGGTGAGCGATATGTCAGTTATCGTCTGGAAACATGGTTTTCAGTGTTTGTCATTCCCCGATCTACAACAATTCTTTGTCTATGAACTAATATGTCTTCGATTATGTACATATTTCTGGGTTTACCTCCGTCATATGCCGATATACATGCATAACACATGGGACTGTTGGTGCCTCGCGGGAAAACATTTGGAGACGAAGCTACCGAATCTCATAGTCGCAAAATATGGTCTTCACAACCGAAGGAAATATTCCGAGGATGACCGCTACCAATTGATATCATGTAATGTGTCGTACTGCGAACATTTTCTGCCGTAGTCCCGTTCAGTATTCAGAAAGTGGATTATTTGGTGTGATCAATGGATTATACGGATTACCAGAATCGACATGACCAAAGATAAGTCTCGCGTAAGGATACATCAAACTTTGACCTGGGAAATATGTAAACACGATTTCGTGGCACCTGACGTTGAAAGTAGCCGATGTTCAGACTCAAATTTACGGGGGAAAACGCATTGTCACATGGCTGTGGATAGCTCGTTATGGAATCTACGATGTACCAATCCCAAGTAAGTCAGCTATTCTTTGAAAATCATCAAAATAATAGATGATATTTCAAGTCTGTGTGTTGTCCAAATCCACGTGATATTTTGAAAATGGCGCATTTCGTAAATGTGTCAAAGACAGTCGGGCATTTTGTGACAAATGTAGGCGGTAAATTCAAAAAGTAATTCTCGGCTCATAGACACTGACTGCTCCACTATGTAAAAAGTCGATGTATTCTAAAGATTACGTGGTTGATATTGAGAACGGATGTACCAACTTTATCGTTATGATCCGGAATGATCCAGACGTTTCAGGTCGAAGATTGTATTTTTCTAAAACAAGAAAATGACTCCTCTATTCACTCCAGCTGCAAAATGTCACTTCGGACTACCAGAAGTTTTATGACAAATGCTCATATTTTGTATGCGGTACTAAAGTCGTGAAATTTTCTGCCAACAATCGGCAGGGTTTCCCCATCTTAACTAATGGTATCTAGTTGAGAATGTGATGTGGCCACTTTGTTTTCTGTTGGGCGATACTCAAGTCGTGACTGATGTTCAGCATGGTAATACTTCTGTAGGAGTAAAGGTAGCCAACTTTAGGATATTCTACTAGACTGTGAATACTAAGATATCCAAGATATGATTGATCGTCATTACCTGACCTAAACATTTACGGATCACGGTGACGACATGTAGCATTGGTTACAAACTCAATCCAGTGGTAAAGTTCTGTAGTGATATCAAAAGTAGCGTGGTAGTGACGTGGTTATAAAACATGGTATCTGCAATATAAACCGAGTTAATTGATGAATATACATCAATTATTCGGACGTGTAATGTTTGGAATAATGTCTGCATAACATGATGAACTAACCTCAATTTCTACCGAGGTTGGAAAGTCTTTGTGAATGCGAGAAAATTGGATTAAGTTAGTGATATATTATAAATTAGTTTTTTTTTTAAAATCGAGGCTATATGTCGTTCATAGTTACTATTGTAAAATGTTATGGTGTGCTGAGTTTAGTACACTTGGGTCAGTTTATCTATAATGTTTGATTGTTTAATGGTTATGTGTTGGTGTTATGGGGATGGCACTGTATAATGAAAATATATGTAAAATGGGAACGAATTGTTTATGTTGTGTTTTACAAGAATATCTTTTATTATGCCTGCACAATAGACTACTTTCACGTTTTATCACGGACTACAACAAGGTAGCATTGCAAAGTTTGGTTTTCTGGGTTACACCTTAGTCCAAGTATGGAATTTGTACGAAATTAGAACAACAAATCATTAGCAATTTTACATTATATACACATGGTAGATCTAACATATCACAACTACTGAAAACGAAAATAAATGCATCAAATAGTTTTAGTTCATTTTGGTTTGATCATTTTCGGTCATTTTGGTTCAACCAAATAATACTTGCAAGTCGCATGGTGATTTACGGTATATCAACTTTCAAATTTTATCATTTGTAGATTGTAGTGTTTTGATCGATAGTCAACAAAAATATCACTTATGTGAAATCGTGGCCAAGCACAAGCGAACTAGAGATATCAAAATTTTTCTTGAAAATCATTTCTCATTCAAGTCTTTTAGTGTTATCAATTTCTAGAATGACAAACTGCAAATGACAAATCTGTGGATGAATATCGATCGAAATAACGGGTCTTCACGATTGGCAATCACCGTACTTTATGGTTGCTGCACCAAACGAAGACATAATGGCCACTGAAAAACTGAATATAACATAACATGGAAAAACTGGTTAACACTCCGAAATTTCACAAAATGCCGAATAGGAATATTATATATCTGTGAAATATTACCAACATTCGCAGTCACCCCCGAAAACATGGTTAATGATATATAATAAAAACGAAACGCTTCACATTATCTATAACATGTATACAAAATCCAGGTCTAAAGCTTCAATTCTTGATAAAAAGACGATATCTCTGCAGATTTCTACAACACATGTCACAAACAACTGAGTCTACAAAAATGTCCAGTATCCATTTTACAAGACTCCAAGCACATCGTAATGAGCACACAGTTTGCTAAAGTAGCAAATTATCACAATTGTTCCCAGAAGATCGACTTCTCTTCCGAAACAGCCGCCGAAATATGCCGAGGGCAGCTTTCTGGAGGCAACCAAGTTTGTGGCGACTATTCTCTGTGTCGGATTCAGTGCCATTCTTCGAACGACTACTGGTGCGTTGAATATTGGGCTGATTTAGGCGGATCTGTCGAATTGTTCCGACCAACAATTCATCGATTTTGTGGTCGAGCAAAGCTGAGACTTCGGTGTATTTACAGTTGCGATGTGAAGCTAACGATCTTCCTTCTGTACATAGAAACATACATAATCAATGTTTTAGATATTGCATCAGTAAACAAAAATGGCAATGATACACATGAATATATATATACTAATAGCAAAACTCGCAATACTTGGTAAATTACTGCCAGCTTTTTTTTAGCTCACTGATCCTTGTTTTTTGGACAGTGTACGCAACTCACAATTAAAACACCGGTAGATATTCACCTTGTTCTGACACTACCCTGGAACGAACACAGTCCTGTTTGTTTCCAACAACAATGATGACCTTCTTCCGAGAGATGGCGCCTTTCTTAGTTAGATCTTGTAAACACGCATGCGCGTAGGCAAACGAGTTCCGGTCGGTAACGGAATAGACTACAACATAGGCATCGAGATCGTCCATCGCTTTTACCTCCTGTGGAATAAAAAAATACCTTTGGATGACACATATTGATACTTATTAAAGTAAGCATATATTTAACAACAAAAAATAGCCCGAGGGCTAAGAAAGAATACTACAGAAATTTATCGGGTTTGGCCACAAAAACTGCTGTCAAAGTCCAAAATTGGTTATTTTTTTATCTTTTCGAATGTGCTGTAATTTAAGCTTTACCTTGAAGTGTAATAGGAGATTACTTCTAACAGCTCCAATTATGAAGGAGAAAGTGGATTTGTTTCGGTTGGAAATTGTTCAAAAGGAAGAGTGACTCGCTTTGAGACAAGTTTTGTTCATCAAACACAGATGGGCAATCCAATGGTAACGAAATGTCTATAAATCAGAAGGGTATATATGAGAAGTCTTATGCATCAATAAGAAAAATCGTTACCAAACATATTGTGAGATAGTTTGCCGCCAAATTAAAAAACTTGTTGTTTTTCATTGAAAATGGCCGCCAAGCTGGAAAAAACATTCCCTATTTTTTCTTTTTAAATATCATCTTTTTCGGTATTTTTTTTTTATCAAACTTTCAAATTTGAACATAAGTTTTGAAGATGAAAATGTGAACGGATGACGGGTGATGAATAACGGATGCACTGCCTACCAATGGGTAGTCGGACCACAGCCTAAAAAATCATTATAAATTATAAATTTAAACGCTAGTCACCACAATATTCAATGTTTTAATATGCATCGAATATAGTTATATGTCTATTACTTTTAACTCACTGTGACAGTACTTATTTGCAAGGTTCTGCTACATTTTAATTTACGAAAGAGCTGAACCCCAACGCTAAAATAATAACTCTCAAATTCAGAATCAATGTGTGAAGCCTAATTCTCATAAGGCCGTTTTCCGAATGGTTGGGCGTTTGTGAGTGACATCAATTCAACTAACCAAACGCACAGTATATGGACTGATGCCCACAAAGGAACCAATCAATTGTGCCTATTACTACTTCGACATGGAAGGACATAGTCCTCACGCAAGAGCTATAATTCGCCTTTCATCTTTTCATTGCTCCTTGTCAATATATGCGGTGAGGTGCAATCGAGGTGATAAACTCACAAGAACTGTAATTACTGGGGTTGGAGAAAAGTCAAGGTGAAAATGGCCGAATATCAATGGATGGCTCGAATGTTGTGGATCAGACATTTGATATTAATTTTATGTGTCTTTTCGATATCGCCAAAAACACGTACATGTAGATATATCCAAATATTCCTGCTGGAGATATGATTTTGGGAACGCAGTTTTTTTTTTATTTTGAAAGCTCAGTGACAGGAAATAATTGCCCTCTCCGGCGAAAATCAATTCAAGAATTTCAAACAAAAGTTACCGGATATTTGACATCAAAATTTGACAGCACACCCGATTCTGATTGTCTGGATACACTATAATTTTTTCATGTTTTAGTTTTTCCCTTTTCACTCACCTGAAAACTTCTGGCGTCGATGAATTGAACTACAGACTCCTCGTCATCCAACATAACTGAGACAATCTTGACGTTTTCCTGATCATCATCAGCTGCAACATGAGTAAGTAAATCAAATAAGTTTCCTTTGCCTGTGCATGTACACACATTATCTAAACATGACACACATTTACAAAGACGGGAATAGAAACAAGTACTGAGGCGGATCCAGGAAGAAGGTGTTGAAATAAGAAACGGGTACTTTGAGTGAGTGTAGGTGGAATTTGAACTCAGGGTATGCCCAAACGCTACAACATAACCTAGAAAACTCTTCTTGAGTTCTTCCTGGGACCCCAGACCCCGAATCCCCCTCCCAATTTCCCAGATCCGCCCCGGAGTAGGTAAGATATTTTAGGTGTATTTGCCACCTTTACAACTGCAAAATTCCAATTCATGTACTTTATTAGCGGTAAAGACATCGAAACAATTTTTTTTTCCATTTTCCATGTATTTCCCACATCATGGTATGATGTGGACTGTGATTCATCTGTCATTCTGCAAGATTCATTTTTTATATTATTCTTGTCATTCAGATGTAGACTGATAACGACCATCAGTTGATGATTCTGTTTCAATACAATATTGTGACATAATTATTGGACTGACAAATGGAAATTCAATCACTGACTTCTAATTTTTAAGTTCGGAAAGGTTACTCATCCAGATGTTACTTATCTAGTTATTAGGTTGTAATAAGTGACATAACATTTGATGTGCCAGAATGGAGTAATTAGAAAACCAGAAGTAATTTTTGCATCACTAAATTCAGATACAATAACATGGACATGTAGATGGACGTGTAGATGTGACCAACTGGCTGCAAAACAATAAATTTGACATTTGGATCATTCGATCCCCATAGGACCCTGAAATAGAACTATAAAACGATTCCACTCACTGGATTTCACCCTGTTGCTTGTCTTTTGTACATGTAGCATGACATGATAACCCACATTTACAAGGATACAAGTGAGCTCATCCTAACTATGAGACATGGAGGTAACGCCATGAAGGCATACCAGCTTTGATCACTATAATTTCCGGTGAACAAAAATAATAGAAACACAGAAATTAAAAAGAAAATACAGAAATTATGTTGAAATGTCAAACTACAAGATTCTTCCTCATATATTAGTAGTCAGTTTCGT
Organism: Terebella lapidaria; assembly: GCA_949152475.1. NCBI lineage: Eukaryota > Metazoa > Annelida > Polychaeta > Terebellida > Terebellidae > Terebella > Terebella lapidaria. Next base: position 30,932,062 of record OX424564.1, on the reverse strand, counting down.
TATCCAATTCAGAGATGACCTCGAGCTACAAATATCTATTTGTATCTTCCACAAAAATTCTATTTCACTCAAAGGAAAATCAACGATCTTATGTCCATCCTTAAAAAAAAATGAAAAATAAAAAAGGACCAGTATCGTCCACATTATGAAACCACGAATGTTCCAGACAACATGAAAGCATCAAAATTGTTTAATTTTTCCTTTGAGAGGATTCACATAACATAGTAAAAAAAAAAACCCATTGTCTGGATTCTGAGTGATCTGCCGATGCTCAGATCCCATCGACTGGACGATTTTCGTTTGAACTGATCTCCGGAGGTAAGGTATAAATATTTTATGGCTGCCCTGTCAATGGGAAATGGCACATCCTGATTTTCTCATCAAGGTGATGACACTGGAATGTCCTCATCAAGAAAACCAACCGAAGGTAAGTTTACGGTGAAATTGTGAAGTGTCAGACAAAACTACTGTTTTTGTATCAACAAAAATTTGCTTTTTGACCCTTCTAGGTCATTCCGGGTCAAATTCAAGGTCCATACTGAAATCACCACACATAGTACTTCCCATTTGAAGGTGCGACTCCCTACAGCTCCCATTATGGAAGAAACGTGTACACGTCACAAGGGTGCATATAAGGCGTCCCATACATCAATTAGAAGAAAAAAATGCTTTTGAACAATATTCGAGAAAATGTCCATCAGAGTCCAAAATCGTCTTGTTTCAAGGCCATTGAGGTCAAACTCAAGGTCACCATTGAGACCACCAGGTCTGATTTTCCTAATCGAAAGTGTTAATATTCAAGATCTATCTCGAAGTGTTCCAGGACGTCACTCCATTCAGCTCCCATTAGGCCTAAAAAGTATTATCATTCTGGTTAGGCGCGTGGGTCATTCAAAACCCCGCACATTACTCACATAAAAAAAAACTTCTTGAGAGCAGATTACCTTCTTTAGTGATTAGACACTTGTACATTTGATCATACAATAATTATCAAATCAAATGGTCGCGGTTGTTTAACATTAACATTGCAAATTTTGGTGTATGTTGACCTATTTGACTGGACCAGTCATCAGCAGGCAACTGTAGGGGAAAATGGTTGACCAAGTGGGCAATTTTCCATACTTGGGCTATACTTGACCGGAACATTCATCAAAAGTAAATTACACGGGGGTTGGCGGACGAAGAAAAAAGAAAATCACGTCCCAGCTTCATTTTTCGGAAACCTTATTATCCAGAACCATAATTCTTTTTTATCTTATGGAGGGATCATCCGATTATCATATCTTAAGTGTACGATATTCGCTGAGTCCAAAAAAAATGTTCCTATTACGAAACAGTTATTCTTGGCTGGAAATGGCTCAAAATTTGATTTGATTCCGAACCAAATAAATCGTGTCGTCAGAGACGTCGCATACAAGTGCGAAATATGACTCAATGAAAAGTGAAACAATGGACATAAAAATCGTCAAGTGTCAAACCGAAAGCGTTGATGGCATATACATAACGAATGATGGTTTATTCAAAACTACATCTCACAATTATTCTGTTTAACAAGCAGAATCAGCTACGATGTGTTCAAGCTCCATATAACCAGAGGGCATTCACAGCCTTGCCATTCAAGATATACTGCATTACGACGTAGATACTGTGTTACACAAGCTCAGCTCCTTTTCCTTGGAAGGTTTGCTTGAACAACCACTGCCATGGGCAAGAACTGGGATATAATTGGATGTGCCATTCTTGGGGGAAGGTGCCACTGCCTTCATGTGTGTTGATGGCCCTCGGCTATTCATCAGGCGAGAGCTGAATGGTCAATCTCGGTAAGTCTATTTTCGTCCACTATGGTTCATGCGGAAACACATGAGGACTCGTGTGGATGACGGGTAGTCAACACGGAAATGTGAACAATGCTACTGGGAAATACGTATCGACTTATTAGTGGTAGCACATAGTATGGTGACGACGATAGTACAACTAACACATCAAACAACTGGAATAGAAACAAACTTGACAAAAAACCCACAATGAAGTCATCGAAGACAGATAGTTATTTCAGTATAGTTATTTCTACTCTATAACAGGTGTGATTCGTGCACAACTGGAAGTGTTAAGGTAACCAATCCTCCTCCTGCAAATTCAAAAGCCAGTTCAAGTAAGGTGTGCAATCAAATCGCACATCTCAGTTTATGTAATGTGCTGAATGAATCTATAATCATTAAATAGTTCCTAATGATGTCAAACTATATTAAGTTATAGTTTCACCAATAACACCCTGGATTTATACTAGTTTTAAATCTAATTTACAATCATAATCAATAAATTGCCTTTACTAATCTGTAAATGCTAACCAACTGTTTCACCAATACAAATCTAAATTGTATCTAAATTTTACTGAATTCGCTTTCTTTTCATCTGGTCCAACCTGAGACCACGCCTGATATAATCTTATAATCTTAGCGTTTTTTGTGTTCTCTGTGGTCTCACCCTCCCTGCCGGCATCCTTTCTTCTCCCCGGGTGACCGATGTCAAGATGGAAGCCCGCTCTGCTCGGCACCACGCGACTGGTCGGCTGGCGTTATGCGGGTTCAGGTGGATGACTTGTGTAGCAATGGATATGTTTTCTCGCTTTTATTATGTTTTGTTCCTTGTTTCTTGTTCTTTTTTCCCTTCGTCTTTAAAGGCCGTGCAGGAAGACAGCCTATTGTGGCTATGCACGGCCTCAACAACATTGTATATTTTGTGTTGTTGGAAATAAACATTATTATTATACCTTTTTTTGCGTCAACAAAATGCATCAACAAATTGCAATTACAAGCAAAGATATATCAATGATGTGATGAAAGAACCACTTATTGTTGATGTGCTCAATTGCAGTATAATAAATTATACTAGGTATTTGTTTTTGATGTGTTTCTCAAATTTCAGCTGCTTCTCTGTCCTTAGTTCAGTTAAGGCACCTATAAAAGCATCAAAAATCATCTACACCACAGAAATCGCTTGTTGCATCACTACTCCTCCTAACAAATGGATCTGCAAAACAATGTAATGTACTTTTGTGAGACTCGGTATAAAAAGGTATCATGTCTCAAGCTATGTGTGAGTTCGTTGAAAGGGATTCAAAAGTCCAATGTCTCTTGCGTTGGTTTTATTGTGTAGGCTATTTTTGACCACCTGCAAATACCATGAGAGTTTACATATACCTATGCCTGGAGACAATAGTGACGCACAAGCCATATGTACTTAGAGCTACCTGGTATTAAACGTTTGTCAATCGAGCTATCTGGAGTACGTGTATATAAATAAACATGCGATCAACAACAAAAAGTTAGGTAGTACGCATCACATATATAACGAGACAATCAAAGATTGCAGACCCTCCCCCTTCAGATTGAGTTATTAAAATTAAAGCCAATGGCTTTTACATCTTCGACCTTGGCGATAAGTGGGGGTGTTGGTCGTACGACCATTAGTCACATATCAAATGGTGGGTAGTTGGCCACAGATAAGAATAAAATACAAGAATCAAGGGAGAAATAATCATTAATAAAATTAAGTACTTCCGATTTTTCTATCTTGACCATATTCTCGAGGATGACATGAAAACTTGATACTGAACTCCCAAACGTTGCAGGTTCTCTCAGATTTCTACTGCATACTTTATGTTCAATATTTTATTGAATATCGCCAGTAGTTTTACGAATCGGTTAATTCAGCTGATGACCGTTACATTTTCGACCTTGGGGCGATCATGGGGAATTTTGATAGTACGACCATCGGTCATGTAGTCAATCATGGTGAATGAACCAAAGAAAAATACAAAATTATTAGGGAAAATAATCATGAGTGTAAGCGGAGTTATTGCAACTATTCGATTTCGACCCTTTCCATGGCCTTCACCTCCTCGTTCAATATTGAGCTGTAAAATTTCACAGTATTATTTCTATTACCAAGGCACATCACCTGGACGAAAAGATTGTAAGCTGGCTTCACAATATGGTCCTGAATCTTAGAACATTCAAAAGTCGTAATATCTTAACCCCCAAATTTTCGAGCTCGGGCGATAATAAGGAGTTTCGGTCTTAGGACCATCGTTTGTACACCATACGATCGGGAATTTTGAAAAATAAAAAAATAGTTGGAAAAATAATATTTTTTGGAAACGAAGTTACAGTCAATTATGTGCTTTTCATTTTTTTGGTTGCCATGACAACCAATTTCATTCGATTTTGACGAAAATTGAGGAGCACCGAGCCACTGCTATCCCTATAAGTTTCAAGTCGATAGAACCATTCGTTGTCAAGTTATGCACGCGGAAAGTCAAAAGTCGTGAAATCATGACCCCCGAATATTCGACCTCGGGCGATAATTGGGAGTTTCGGATCTAAGACCATCGGTGGTAAATATTACGATCGAGAAATGGCCAAGGAAAAAAAATAGTTTTAAAAATTAATAATGATTAGAACAGGAGTTATAGCCAATTATGTGATTTTTACTTTTTTGCTTGCCATGGCAACAAATTTTTTCCGATTTTGAAAAAATCGAGGAGGACCAAGCCACGCTTCATCCCTATAACTTTCAATTGGATCAGACCATTTATTTTTTAGTTATGCGCGCACAGACAGCAAAACCCAAATGCAATACCCTCTCCCCCAATCGGGGTGAGGGTAAAAATTTCATGTGCATGTCAGAAACACTTGAGAAACAACAAAATGGTGACCAACATTTCAAGAGTCGTCGTTAGAATTCTCCCAATACTCAAAAGCAGGACCCAGCAGCAAGTAGGCAAGATACGTTTCAAGTGCATTTGTCCCAATCTAAATCCACAAAGAAACCAATATCTTCCCATTATGTACTTCATCGGAGGTCTAGCCGTCTTCAAGACATCAAAACAGATTGCATTTTCCCCTTTTCTGTTCTAAAATCTGATCAAAGGTATGATGTGCGATGAGCCCTTGGTTTGATGTCTGAGATCCATTTGGGTTTGAAATTCAAGTGAATAGTTCCATTTAATTTTATATAGCAAGCTATTTAATATATTTTATTTGAACGTATGCTACACGTAGCAAATTATTTGTGCAGTGTATGAAAAGTTTTCTCCATGTAGCAAGCATGTGCTGTGAGAAACAAACTTGTTTGGCCCGTGTGTAATAATGGTATGTATTGATTGTCAACATTGAATGTATAGAATTGAAATATAATATTTGTGGCAGAAATGAGCTTCAAAGTTTATATCGTATAATTTATGTGTACGAACCACAAGAAATATAACGCTTCTAGTGAATGGCGCGTTGCTGCTTAAAGCAAGACACAAACACCGCCCTTAAACAAAACTATGTTAACGTCCGCTTGAGTGGATGGGTAACTCATGTGGCAATATCCAGTTACATTAGACACATGATATTGGATGTCATTTCTCATTTGTCCTTAATTGATTCCAGGCCATTAAGCTAGTTGACGAAAAAGGTAGACTTCGGAAGAGGATCAAATAGAGAGTGTTTTATCCCGCCATGACAGATGAATTTGTGCTAATTGTGGGCATATTTCAATTTTGGTGCTTTTTCACACTCGACAATCCAAGCTCAGCGGAAACCCTTTTTTTCGAGGTGAGATGCTGGATGAGGATATACAAGTATTTGAAAGTCACCGGAGATAATTCCACCTGTCGCCATTTTGATGATCAATTTGGGACGTGTAAATTGCCTATCACTGAAAGGGTAGCCATAACAAAAATTGTTTTGATTGTTTCCGGTCAAACGGAAACCTCCCTGTCAAATTAACTCGAACATCGGTAAATTACCCACAATCCCCTCTAGAAGGGGACTCGATAAATCCAGTTGGAGAAGAGACTTGTACGATAGGCTCGTCTCACATTTGGAATCTTTGATCGTGCTATGCGATGCTTGTCAAATAATACTGTGCAATAACATTAAATTTGACATGCCTCTATGTCTGGAACACTCGTCAATTACAAAATGTGGAAGATATGGTCTTTGTGTGATAAACAACGAGATCCTTGAACAATCCTCGGATGGAAGACAAATAGGAGCAAGATGAGGCCCCTCTTCCCGGAAAAAAAAAGAAACACTCAATGTCATACACACTGATTATATCAGGCTGAGTATAAAACTGTTCACTTTACACACATTATAACTGATATTAAAATACGTGTCCTGTATCATTTTGGACAAAATATCATGATATTTGTAAATGTATTGGTGGCAGATGTTTCGTAACATTTCACGTTTCCTTAGAAACAGTGTCTGAAAGTCGCCATCTGACTTATGAGTTTTGAATATTCGGTTGCATAAAATATTAGATCTCTGCAATTTGGTTATGTTGGTTAGGCGATGTGATGTTTTGGTTTTTGGTGATTGCAACTGCATAATGACACTAATTGCTCAGGAAGTGGGAACATGAAAGAGTCATTCAGGAATTGCAAAAGTAATTACCGCAATATCTGCTGATGGCTGCTAATGACGCGTCGCCAATTCTACTCCTGTTAGCTTCTCAAATGCCCACGGTATTCCTTGTCTATACTACCCAACCACAGCACATTGCCTTGATTTTTGACTGTGATAACGACTGTCTGAGGAATTCACATGATGATCAAACTGGTCATAAATAAGAAAGATGCTGCTTACTTTCTTGTTGTGATAAAAGGGATGACGAGTATACTTTATGCCCATTTTATGAAGTTCAATTTATTTTTGAATAGGTGAAAAAATTGCTGATATAAAGGGAGAAGAAATTGTGTCTATTTCTTAAGAAGTATAGCTGAACATTCGACACTACACGTATTCTACGCGACTTTTCCATCTAGTAACTTCTAGTGATCACATCAAATACGCCTTTGTGTCGGTAGCTCCATGGCTAATTTTTCACATCAATTTGGGCCCAGCATAATTTTTTATTCGTAAGTGTGGCTCATCTTGACCAAGCACAAGAATAACACGCAAAATGTTGGTGTTCACATGTAAATACTTTTATTCAACTCAAAAGATAAAAGAAAGCTGGTTGTTCAATTCATTAACTCCCTGGTTCATTATACCAAATCTTGCAGTCAATTAGCATAACAGAATTTGATTTACTAATTGTTTTTGTTCAATTCATTACACTATCCCACAAACCGTTGTCTCAAACTCAATACACTGAATGATCAATGTAATATGCTGTATAAACGGTTGATGCACTCTACGTTATAAATTATACTAACGATTTATTTCATTCAGTGGACAGTCTTTTTAACTCAACGTCTGATTCAATAAATTGAGTGATGGGTTTATCAAACATAGTGATTCAGTGAAAGGTTTCCACTTTCCCGCAACATTCCCTATAAGATGCTATATGTACGTGTACGTGCCGAAGTCAATATATGTGAAAGGGGAACGGGTTGTTTATGTTGGGTTTACAGTTGCTGTTTTTCGTGAGTGAATCTAATGAGGATAGATCGGCCTCTCACTACAACTAGTATATCTAATGCAGAAAATGTCCTCTCATAAATCTTTTTATTCTGACCACCTTTGAGAACCTAATCAAATTATAAACCACCGACAAAACTGGACACAAGTTGCATCAATATTGCTTCTAACGAAAAAACCTGTCCAAACTACTTTTGATTAGCTTTGGTTTGGCACAAGGTAAAAAGCTACCATGTCCCAAGCTGACAGGATTTGGAAAGTTAAATGTCTTTTGAGGTGGTAGACTCTGGCTGTTGTGTAAATACTATTCAATCGTATTGATAGAAAATATTGGTCGTCTAAAAATCAAGCTAACTCTTACGTACATGTGAATATAGACACATGCTATCTACTGTATTGGCATATTGCGTGTTTATGATTACAATGGGATAAGATAGTGTTCAGGAGATTATCTGCTGTCTGCACGCTACCTGTCCCCATTATTATATTACACTAGCTTGAGGAACGACCGTGATTAATTTCCACTGCACCGTAACACCCACTAGTGTGCACCTGTATGTATGATAATGGTGTTCATGCGTCTTGGTATATAATGCATGTAAATAACAATATCTATATATATATGTGTGTGTGTGTTCACCAATACTGTGTTTCACGTGACTCATTCACATGTTTGTCGCTATTAAATAGGTTTATCTATACCCTCAATTACGTATTTTTGATAACAAAATAGTATATATATATATATATATTCCAAGCATTAATATTGCATGTACAAAAATGATAGTATGATTTCGAGACAGTTAATAGCGATTGTCCCAGAGCCCAAATGCTTACGTATACAACGTAGTCTCCAATATACACTGATTATATATGAATATTCTAATCGAAGCATTCCCGCGTTCCCACTCACCTTGGTATCTGTCAGTGTTGGCCAGGTATTCCGATGTGAGCAACTGTCTGGTGAGTGTTCGTTTTCCCACGCCATGCATCCCTACAACAATAACTTTGAGCGGTTTCGCGTCCTCCTCTTCTTCCTCTTCTTCTACACCCTCTGCAGAATCCTCATCGATCCGGATTCCGCCCTCGAACATGAATCCAGGCGGGATACCTCTATCCATAGAGCCGGACCTGGTCCGGTCCCAGCTGGGTGACATTGGTGCTGCCTGGCTGCCCTCGCCGTACCGTGGTACAGCGTCGTATGGCGAGAGACAGTTCGTCATTGGTACGTCTTGTAGGGGGAGTGCAGCTGGACATTGGTGCTCAGAAGCGGCTTCGAGGGAGGCATAATTCTCAGGTATACTCCGCGGAGTTTCCGGACTTACACTACTTAGGTCCTCCCTTGAGAGCGACGAACGTGAAGCCATTGTGTCTGTGGACATGCGACGTCCGGGAGTTCGATTCCTGTACTGTTTAGATGACTGACGACGACTCTTGATTTTGAAGGAGTCTCCTTTGTTGACGATTCCAGCGTTTGTCGTTCGGAAACTTCGAACACGATAAATCTTGCATCCTTCAATGGGTTCTTCCTCCTCTTCTGGAACCGGTTCACTGTTCCCAGGAGCGGGCACAACTTTAGATGGTGTAGAGTTAGTACCATTAGGACTTGATGCATCCAGTTCTTCTTCCATGGAAGTCTGGTTTGCATGTTGCCTCCAAGCATTAGCGTGAGCTCGTTGTCTATAGGAGAACTGGTTCTGTTCGCGTTTGATGGAGGTCGGACGCCGACAGGACTGTGTCCGCCTTATGGCGTGGGTCACTGGTTCAGAAGTGAGAGATTCGCGAGAAGGAGAGGTTGCCATCCTGGCCAGTTTCGGTCTGGCACCTCCTGTACACATGGAACCATTCTGCTGACCTTGAACTTCTTGAAACGGATCGGGTGGTGATAGTAGACTTGCGTACACTGGGTCTCCATTCTCAACTTCTTCATCCGGTTCTTGGCAGTTTGCCGACTCGAAGTCTTGGTGATTTTCAGCGTCGTCTTCATCGTCTGGTGAATGATGAGGTGAGGTGAGAGGTGAACTGGGTAAGCTCCTGCAGAGACGAATGTTTCTCGTCTCTCGCCCTCCACTCCTCGACTGTTGCATCAACTCGTCAAACTCGTCCACATCGCTCATTTTGGAATCCACAGGTGGTGATTTTCCTCGAACGTGCCGTGAAATAATAATGTGCGAGACCGCGATACGGAGAGGGCAAAAAAAGTCTACATACAGGTTGCGTGCTCGAACATGACTGGCATGGATAAAACAACGATAATTCCCAGCGAGTCCTTGTAAAACACTTGGCTTGATATGCTAGGCGGGATCAATTTGTCGCACTATTACCCGAGACGAGTTATGCCCGTGTTCCATTCAGTCAAGTGTCAACCCGCTACCTGTATCGATCAGAAACATCGACGTTTTGTTTCCGTTTTAGTTTTGATGTTGACGACGAAAACTTGCTGCGCACTTTGTGTAATATCCTGTTGGAACCAAGTTGAAGGGTCTTTTCCTTTTTTTCTAAATGCAACTCTCCCTTACATCCTCAAACATCGTGCTTTGTTCTCTGAAGGTCAAGACCGTCTCTACGACAAACACCGGGAGAAAAATCTACATGATAATACAGCGTTATACCCCCAGCAAAGTTAATCCGCTCGTACCAGCGCCGTCTCCAAAGGCGATTGTCTAAGACTGCGATCACATAATGACGGCCTTACCGCCTCAGGGTGGTCACTCATTAGTGACCATTGCAGTGGACATTACATAGTTCCTCCGAGTGGGGCGGACGCCGTGGTCACAAAATTCCTCTGCCTATCTCAAATATCCGTCTTCATTCCTAGTTTTTTTCCCTGTCTCCTGTCCTTCTGCACTTTCCCGAAAGCAATGGAAACTCCTTTCCGTCCTTCCGTAGTTGTTGGTAGCAGTGGTGGTGACTTTGAAATGTCAACAATACGACGAGACGGGAACACGTTCATTAAATGCCGGCATACATCACGTCATGTGTGGCTTGGACTTTGGTTGACGGGGTTGGCGGTCGTGCCTCCTTGGCGGGTGGCTGGCTCAGCAGGGGGAGGGCGGATTGGATGAGTGACTGGCCAGCGGTAGGGGAGTTATGAGTGCGCGCGTGAAAGATGTCATTCGATAGTCCTAGTCGTGGAGAATGGTGATGACGGGCAACACACAGGTTATTCCCCCACCTCTGTTACGTCTCTGTGTGCTTGTGGTGTGGATGGCTGCAGCACGTTGTGGGGGTTCCGCCGTGATGGGTAAAAAGCCTGTCAGGTGCGCCAGTGTGAGAAATGCGCGAGGAATAATGCCCTGACGTGACCGAGGGAAAATCTTTCGTGGGTACCAGGGGCAGTGATACTAATGAACTCGTTGCCACACTGACAGGGTGACATATGTGAGATTTGTCGCTGGGGGTTAGAGGAATGGTTGCTATGTCGAAGTAAACGTTACATCCACACGCAAAGGTAGCGAGGAGAAAAAGGTCACCCATCAACGGAAAGAGCCATTCATCTGGTGAGAGACCTTCGGATCTTTCAGAGCAATCGACTGAATCACATGTTTCGTGACAACGTGTGTCGGCTTAAACCAAGCCCAGTGTCAGGTTACCTTCATTCCGTTTTGTCTTGACCACACACACATGACTTGAATAGCTCCCAAACAATATCTAGGTCTCTGTGGGATCCAATCGGATATTCCACCAGGGCATAACCTCGAACCAAGTTGGTCGTACGTCGGCGGTAGAAGGGAATCCAAATTGGCCAAATTGGCTCACTCTGTTCCGTGCGGACGACAAATCCAAAAGTCCTCCGTCTCCGAAAATTTATACGCCGAGTCCAAATTGATCATGTCGCAGCAAGGTAATGCCAAAGTGTTAGTGCGACCGAAGGGAAGTTGCGTGTCGCGGGGGTAACCACAGTCTGGTAGGGTCGCGAAAAGGTGGCAACATTAATCCACACAGGCGGGGTTTTCTTCCGTCGTGTTTTCTTTCCTCAGCTGGAACTCCGGGATATTCGACCGCGGTATCAGCGGTGGCCGCTCGATAGCTTGGCCGCGGGATACGTTCTTATATAACATAAAGCGACCACCTGACGCTACGTTTGTGATCACAGGCAGTTTCCAACTCAATAAATAGACCTAATGCACGTGCATCGCGTTCAATCATGTGATTGCTTTTCTCGCAATATCATTTACCAGCGCTTTTCCGACTGATCAGCGCTGTCTCAGCCTCTAATTAATCGAGCTATTTGCTGTGCTGTGTGAAGCAGGCTTCTATGGTAAATCACAAACGGCTACAGGTATGAGGTATCATCCACAAGATTACATAATGGTCCTTCTACTGCTACTATTCTCCCCTTTGTGCAATTGGTGGAGGATCACCAGAGGGGACTCCCAGTGTATATGTCCCTCCCTGGGTTCCGTTTTCCCGTTAGCTCTCCCCTTTGTTATGTGTTACCAAACGCAAGCGGCGGCGCAAATCGCGAAGACATCAAATATTCATCAAGTGTCCTTTCTAGCGGCAGTTCTATTTTCCCCATTTTTCCTGTGGTGCTAGTTTCAGTCGGCCAAGAGCCACCCCCGCCACCACAAAAGACAGCGTCCCCACCTACTCCAATAGCTAAACGTTGTGGCACACCTTTTCCAATAATCCACCAATATAATAACGACCACATAGATCGACACGCTGGCTACCCCGTATTCAATTGTCCACCTTCATACAGGATCCTAAATTAGTTTACCTCGCTGGAATTTCTCCAAAGTGGTGGGCAGACGGAGATAAAAATCTATACATTCTTAGTAAATCAATTGTAAATGGACTGGGCAACGGAAGGATTTATGGGAGGTGGGGTGAGGGAGGATTATGGGGAACCAAATATATGCAGAAATTCCTTCGTCTCCTCACACCGATCAAATATTAACGGACTCCTATCGATCCGGAACGGACACAATCGAAGCGAACACTAACAGTTATGGCGGGTATGTTGTTTGTCGGTGAGCAATGAAACGATGCCCATTTCCTCATCTTACATGCTCGACCCTGGCTGGGTCATCTACTCGCCGCCGCCCTGAACCCGATTAAATTCCCTTTTGGTCATAACCACTGGGGGATTGAGAATATGACAATACAGAGTTCCTTGGAGGGTGGGAATGCATTTTCTCTCTTTCTTCTAGGGTTCATGTTTGTCATGGGTGTACCAATCAGTTTTCCTCAGCAAACGAGAGAGAGAGAGAGAGAGAGAGAGATTATGATGAATGACCGAGGTCCGGTGAGTAGCCCGTTGACGTGACAGTAGAATGACGGAAAGACCGGGTTTCTCCGATAGACCCGTTCCCACAACCACAGAAGCAATGAGCACGAGACCCCGCACTCCACCCCCGTGCACGATGATGAATGTAAGTAATCATCACCAGAATACACGAAGGAATCGAACCCACTTCCGTGTACGAAGAGTCCTTAGGAGTGCTATATCGCTCTATACCCCGATAGGAGCTCCGCATCGATGACCTGTACGACCGATCGACCATCTGATTCATTGGCCCTATACGATACGTTGTAATTAGTGAGATCACACTAATAAATCTAATTAATATCATTGCCGTTGCAGGTAGGAATTATATGCTTTTTCTGGTGCTGAAATTGCGGTGCGTTGATGGAAAATCATTACGCAAATGCACCGACGGAGATAGATCGGTTGATGGGGGGCTGACAGGATTCTTCAGTGCGGTTATTCGATCATCCATTTAACGGGCACACGGTACATATCTGAAAAATAATACCATTTCGCTAATTAATCCCTCGCGGCTGTCCGATTCAACAGGCATCGCTGCATGTGTGAGAAAAAAGGCGATGCAACGTGATCCAACATGTTTGCGGGTGGTATTATTAGTAATAGCCCGTATTCGTTTTCAGAATCTATTCCTGCAGTTGACGCCTTGTGAAAGAGGTGTCAGAGAAACCAAAGAAATGTTCGATGCCATTGGGGAATAACCGTCACGCCAGGTGAAAGCCCTGTTTTCAATTTGTTAATGCATTAACGTTATAAACCGGAGCGGGAAATAGGAAATCTTCTTGTATTCCTATGTGATTTTTTTTTCTACAATAGTACGAACTAATTGCCTGATGTTGTCACTGGGAAAAAGAGGGATTTCGATTCACGCAGTAATTAGTTCTACGGACACGTGTTGATATTCAGACCTCAAAGCCCTATCGATTTTGTAATCAGGCGGTGAAAACAAGAGCTCAGCGCCTGTTTACGGGAACGCGTTGCTTTAATCAAGTGCCAGCTGCTGGAGACAACTGGGTGATTTATATTGATGCATATATTAATCTACCTTTATGCACCGGTTTTGTTTTTCTGCTGAGCGTGTTGTTAAAAGTTATCATTACGAAGCAAATGCTAGCACGAAAAATCTATAGGTCTGCCTATTTATTATGGAAGCCCATAGGTGACATGTGTGGGAAAAAAATTGTGTTTTTTTTCTATTAAAAACCTTGCACGTTCGAACGTAGAAAGTTCAAAACTACCACGTTCACACGTGGTAACTTTAAAACTTATCACGTTCGCGCGTAGAAAGATTTTAGGCTTCCACGTTCACATGTAGAAAGTCAAAAGCTACCACGTTCACACGTGGAAACATTATATGCTTTCCCGTTCGCACGTAGAAACTTTGAAACTTATCACGTTCGAACGTAGAAAGATTTAGGTTTCCACGCTCACACGTAGAAAATTTCAAAGCTACCACGTTCACACGTGGAAACATTAAATGCTTTCACGTTCGCACGTAGAAACTTTAAAACCTACCACGTTCGAACGTAGAAAGATGTAGGTTTCCACTTTCACACGTAGAAAGTTCCAAAGCTACCACGTTCACACGTGGAAGAATTCATACCTTTCCACGTTCGCACGTAGAAAGATTTAGGTTTCTACGTTCACACGTAGAAAGATTCAAAGCTACCACGTTCACACGTGGAAGCATTTGATGCTACCACACCCAAATTTTTGCACGTGAGAACGTGGTAGCTCCTGAAGTTTCCACGTGCGAACGTGGAAGCGTTAAATGCTTCCACGTGTGAACGTGGTACCTCGGACTTTCCACGTGTGAACGCAATAGCCTTAACTGTTTTCACGTGCGAACGTGATAGTGTTAAATGCTTCCACGTTCGAACGTGCTAGTTTTTTGCTGGAAAAGACATATAATTTTTTTACGCGCATGTCACCTATGGGCTTCCGTAATTTATGGATTCTTTTTTTGCGAAATACATCCGAGCGAAGCAATCGTGCGTTCAAAACGTTGAAACCACCTGCAGGAATATATCCACAATAGCTTGCACATATAAACCCAATTCATTCGCAAGGGTTCACCATTTATATGATTGAAACGATTGTGATTGATCATAATCGCAAAGCTTCTGGGTGCAAATTGAGATATAACGATATCTTTTCACGACAACGGGAAACAAATTATGATTTATTATGCTGGGAAATGCTCATTAGCTTCAGCTGCCGAATTTTCATTTCTTGGGTTTCCCGGACATTATTTGATAATATCAATTGTGTGTTGTTGGTTTTTTTCAGAATAAATTAACACAAAACGACATTTTCATTGCCGGCGTTTCATCCATATCATATTGGAAGTCTCCAGTATCCATGCAAAATTTAATATGTGTTCGAAATCTGCCATGTCTATTTGCCGTAATAAATCAATACAAAGTTTGAAGCTGTCCACCATTTCCATTTTGAGATTGTTTACATTTCAACTCCAAGGCAACGCTATTCTCGACTGCAGGCTGTAGTTTTGTTTTTGTCTTGATCATTTCCCTGACACTGTAACTACGCACCAAATTCGTTAAATGATTTGGTTTATATTACTGAGAAATGGCAACATTATTGGTGTTAGTTTATTATTATTTTTTTGTATTCCTTATTCGACATTCTATGCATTTGTCAAAACATGTACTTGTGATAACTCGTAGAACATTTATTTCTTGTTGCTTGTCATTGAGCTTTCGTATTCAGTCCAAATGTACTGGATTGTTTCAATTATCCGTATCTGGTTGTATTACTGATCAATATAGGTTTGATGAGCCAACATACTTTCTAAAGCAGTATTTCATTGTACTTCGGAATTCAAACATTTTGGCGTCAGCTATACTTTCTAACTTTACACTGTTTACACTGTTTTTCGCTGATATTTTTTCTCATCATATTTATCTGTACATCCTTATAACACTCGTCAAAATTTGGATAAACATATTGCCCAAAGGAAATGAAATAAGGTTTTAAGATTTTGCTTACAACAAGCTGCTATCCTATGGACTTCTCTACCTGAAAACGTCAAAACATCTCCCTCTAAATATTCCTTCAATTCAAGGATAAAAAAATATTTTGGAGAAAAACATTAGCAGCACTTTGTAATCACTCGTTATCACCAACAGGCGTATCATTATTTTTCCTGATATGTATATATTGTATTTATTTATTAGTTTCAGTACCGTCTACGATTTATCTTGTTCATCTATCTGTCTTCATGTGTGTGGGACCGCACAGTGACCCACATATACTAGTGTGTTTGTGTGTTACTGTGTGGATCCGGGCATGTGGTTATATATGTTTGTTTTTTCAGCAAATTTATTTCGATTTATGGGCTCCACTCTTGTACAAAAAACTAGTTTTCTTTAGTGCGTTTCCATTTTTGTCTCATGTTTGCTTGTATTACTTGTATAGTTGAGTTACAATTAGGAATGAATGATTGATTGATTGATTGATTGATTGATTGATTGATTGATTGATTTTGAATGGAATCATACTATAACTTGTCATACTCCACCTGGGCTTCAAACTGCAATTTTCTACATAATTTCAGACTTCTATCGCTAAAATTGAAAAAGTTGCAATTTTTCGAAATCGACATGTGTGTAGAATACACCCCAATGTGCCTTCTGCTCCAAAATTACAATAATACTTCAAATCCTGATGAATGTTAACAAGATCAAATTCCTGAATATGCGAAGATTCACGAGAACCCGTTTTGGGTTTGGGCTGAAATTTAGCAGTCTGGTAGATTTCTAACTTATTCATTTTTTTTTTGCGATAGAAGTTCGAAATTGAGCAGAAAATTGTCGTTTGACTTCCAGGTGAAGTGTACCAAATTATAGTAAGAAAACATTTAGCATCGCACGAATATCGTCAATAAACCGGTGTAAACAAGTCAGAAAAATCAGAGTATACACGATGAAAGCCAAAGCTACCATCTATTCCCAACTCGAATATTTTAATTCCAAAACCGTTCTTTCACGTGGGCAAAGCAATATCGATAATGTTAATATTGGAACACTATTAGCCTCCGCCTTTCTGCAACTGGTAGGTTGCTGATAATTCACCGCGCTACTGGGGGGAATAAATGTTCAAAAAAAATTGATAATGCATTTGAACTGCTTGATCGTGGAAGCGGTTTTCAAATATAACATGTATAATTAGTCGAATGATGTGGGCGAGTGTAGAAATATTAAAAATTCAATCAAGAAATTCAAGTCCTTGACAATAAACATTCTTTAATGTTAAGAATATAAAGGGGAGTAATTGTCACACAAATAATATATATATTTCAGTCCAGTAATCGCTGTAAATGTATAGTTTGTTGATAACACAGTGCATATTTATAATAGGCATGACACGGTAACTAAATTTACATATATGCACAAAATCTCTGGAAGGTTCATCAAATATCGTTGTTAGCTAAGTTACATAATCTTTTTCATACGTAGTTACATAATCATAGCAATACCGGTAATATAACTAGACATAAAAACCTAGAGGCCTTGGGGCATTTCGATACACAACACAATCACAGGTGAACTGTAAATTACTGACAACTCTGCAACCAAAATGATTATGTAGATACATCCATTTCACTCTAAGACGACAGTTTCTGAGATATAAATGAAAATAAACAAGATATGGCCGAAAATGAAAAATGCCGACTCAGCAGAATAATAATTTGGCCCAGGGACATGTTCACCCAGCTTACCCCTAAGACATGTTTGTCTAGTGTCACGAGTTCGCACCGTTTCCGACATAAGGCCGAAAATGAAAAACGCCGACTCAGCAAAAAAAAATTTGGCCCAGGGCCAAGCTCACTCAACATGCCCCTAAGACAAGTTTGCCTAGTGTCACGAGTCCGAAAATAACGCCAGTGCCGCTCTAAGACGCACTGTTTCCGAGATATGGCCGAAAATGAAAAACGCCGACTAAGCAAAAAAAAATTTGGCCCAGGGCCAAGTTCACCCAACATACCCCTAAGACATGTTTGTCTAGTGTCACGAGTCCAAAAATAACGTTCTTTTCGCTCTACGATGCACCGTTTCTGAGATATGCAATGAGCCTCAAGGATGACTCACCAAAATTGTTTTCGGTCCCTGGGTCGAAGGTCGTTTAAGGGATTGACCCCATAATCGATAGGGTTCCTCTGTGACACTATATCAACATATATGTCAAGTTTCAGAATGGTAGCACAAGTACTTTTTGAGTTATCATCCAGAAACCATTTAACATAAAATTCAACCTCACGGACTAACCGGACCTCGGAGCCAGCTTCAAAACAATGAGGTTCATCTACGTAATATATGTGATAACTGGTGAAAATTTCTCGAAGATTCGTCAAGGAGTTCTAGAGTTATCGTCCGGAAACCGTGAAAAAAAAGAAAAAAAATTCTGACAAAACCATAAGGACATTTCGTGCCGAAATGCCCTAATTATGACCTCCAGGATGGTGACCTTGAATTTTAGGTGTGCATTGTGATACATGTAGATTGTGATACTGTTGAACACCGTATAATGGTACCTAAAATTATGATTCCTCACGAAAACACGTGATTGACATTTGAAATCATCTATTTATTAAAACTGGCATTTGAAACCATCAGTCGAAAATCCCAGTGGAGATCGTGTTCGTGAAGCAAAATGTGTGCCCATATCAAATGTGCAATCCAGTAAGGAGCATATCAATTTTAATCACACCTACGCTTTTTAATTTGAACTACTCATTATCCAACCATTCGAACGGTCTCTTTTAATTGATGGCATGCTCAGCGTTCCGCTGATGGAACTTCCCACCCACAACACACAAGCTGGTCGCAGGGGAGATACAATACATTTTTCAAATGTTAAGTGGAAATGGGAGAGAGGCACTAACTTTTGGGGGTAAGAAATGTATCCGATGCCAGGGGAATGTTTCGTGCTAAGGGCAGTTCACGTTTGTAAATGATTAATAAATATGAGTGATGTTGCTCCGATTACACTAGACTCCCCTGTTTTATATGACACCTCAAAATACAACAGACTACGAAAGCTGATATTGCTCTATACTATATGCATTAATGTTTATCAAAAATCAAAATACTTCGGTTTCCACCTCTTCTGTTCGATATTACAAAAGCATGTCGGACGGAATATGAGATGAGAGTTATTAATTCCTCTATATGGGGTCTGTAATTGAACCTTTGGTAATCTTGTTACTATAGGTCATTGTGTCTTCGTAGATTGGCTCACAAATACGTGGGTTTCGCGTGTGAGTCTACGCCACGGGTGTGAGAATGTAAATCTCGACATGTGTTGTTCTAGCCATCTTAATTGGCAACTATCCATCTTATTTCTATACTGCATTTTTAACTAAAACGCTAGCCCGAGGGCTTAACCTGATGTGACTGCCTATATGCTCATAATACAAACCTAGGCTCCATCCACAAGTATTCTGTCTGCATGGCTCAGTTTACATTATTCACGTCGAATGTTACTTCGACAATTACGACTGAAGGTCATCTTAGGTCAAGTTCAAGGTCACCAAATGAGACATATATGATTATATTACAAACCTGAGTCTATGTACATATGTTTTGACCCAAAATGGCAATTTGTGCATATTATGCCATTTTGGGCGTTTCTGGACTATATACCCGGCCTTATGAGAACTCTACTCTAAGGCGCTCCATCTTTCAACAAATGCAGCATCAAGTATCCTAATTGGCACATTCTGAAATCAGAAACCTAGAAACTGACCAGATGGACTGTGAGACAGGACAATACAAAGTGCAAATATGACATTTTTACCCAAAATTAGCTGTTTTGACCTTTTAAGGTCATCGAAGGTCAACTTCACGATCACGAGAGAAATCATCATATATGATTTCCCATTCGAAGTGCCGATATCTTAGTCCTATTTTCAAGCTTTCTAGGAATACAGTTGTGGCAGCCCCCAATATGAAAAAAAAGTCCAAACTATCTGGCCTAGAAATGGCCCTAAATGTAACCCGATTTGGGGAGAACAAATTTTAAGATTCAAGGGCAATGAAACTTATACACATCACAGAGGTACCTGAGGGGAATCTTTTGAAACGAAAATCTCAAAACTGATTAGAAAGTATTTGTGGAACTGACCGCCAAATTCCAACATTGGCTGTTTTTGATCTGAAAAGGCCGTAATTTTGAAAAAAAGCAAAAATGAAAAAGAAACACCATAAAATACCGTCCTATTGAAATAGTTTTAGTCATTTTTGTTCAAAATATCAGAAAGAATCGACTGTAAACATTAAATCTAAAAATGTAGATGGACGACGATAGACGACAGATGATGGACGACACTTACCACACTGTCTGCCCCTGATGACGCCAGTGTGTCTTTTTATAATTTATTTGGTCGGGCTTTGTTTCTATTCCAAAATGTGTTTTACGTTTGTTATTGGAATCATCAAAATTTGGCTGTATTAGTTTTAATAGATTGATACTTACGCAACGCCATGGAAATAGGTTATCGCGCCGAGGGTTCGGTAACCTTAAAATGAAACAATACCCGTCATTTTGGCGCATGATAGAATATGTCATCTCATGGCCCTCATTTACTTCATTCAAAAATATTATCATTTTCTTCCTGTGAAGAAAATCCCAGAAACGAGGCGGTATTTAAATAACCGAAGCAGTATTCAAAACTGGGAATATGCGAATGTATGACGCCGCTGAACTACCGTGAACCACAAGGCGAAAAGTACTATGCATGATGAAGTGATAGAGTTACATTTCACTGTTGAAAGCTTCCTGGTGGAACTGTATTATTCATGTGATCGCCATTGTGGTGTGATACTTGGAACAGCGCCATGACGTAACATAACTACCACAATAGTACCACATTCCGTACATTTTGTTTCATATAATGAAGATGTGGTATGCCATCACCTAGTCAGGGTCGTCAATATTGCAAAGGATGGAACGAAAAAAGGTCAGAAAATTTCCAAGGTCGATAATTTATTGGTCGATAATTGGAAACATAATTAGTCCCAATAAATACAATAATACAATAAGTATGTTAGTAAACACAAACATATGGCCACCAATACATCCAGATTTTGATATTGAAGTGTGGAAGTCAGTGGTTCCTTAGGCTGGTCAGACTATCATGTACCCATGCATTATAGTGGTACAAAATAGATTCCTAAGACGAAGATGCATGGTTTTGAATGTTCAACAGCCACAACACTACAACATATGAGTGTTTAAAAGAAAATGTTCTGCCTCAATAACTGACTGAACGTATCAATTCAAAAACTTTCATCGACGCAGATTCTACGGAAGCGTATTGTACGGAAGCGTATTGCTATCAAGGGTGTAAAAAATATTATCTCGTACGTACGACTTATATCTCGTACGTATGACTTAATAACTCGAACGTACGACTTATTAACTCGTACGTACGACTTGTTGACCCGTACGTACGACTTAGTATCTCGTACGTACGACTTAGTAACTCGTACATACGACTTATTAACTCCTACGTATGACTTATTAACCCGTACGTACGACTTATTAACTCATACGTACGAGTTAGTAAGTCGTACTTATGAGATACTAAGTCATACGTATGAGTTATTAAGTCGTACATACGAGTTAATAAGTCATGTATACGACTTAATAAGTCGTATGTATGAGATATAACTCATACGTACGAGATAAGAAATTTTACGCACATGATAGCAATACGCTTCCGTAGTGAAACGTATTGCTATCAAGTGTGTAAAAAGATTTATCATCGGATTGCTGACAATGCGCGGTCCTGATTGGTCAATTCCCCGACAATACCATTCCGTATTTGTAGAGCTGTGAAACAACCCCACGATATTTTCTGTATCGTGGGCTTCAGGCGGGTAATACGGAATGACGTTTTGGAGAGTTCCAATGATAAAATCGTTACCATGGACTTCAGACCCCAATACGGCATGATATCTGCCTTCAGTCAGCATATCCCACTCGGCCTGCGGCCTCGTGGGATATTGTGACTTCAGGCAGATATCACGCCGTATTGGGGTCTGAAGCCCATGATAACTTATAGTATCTCGTACGTATGACTTATATCTCGTATATACGACTTATTAACTCATACGTACGACTTATTAACTCGTATGTACGACTTAGTAACTCGTACGTATGACTTAATATCTCATAAGTACGACTTACTAACTCGTACGTACGAGTTAGTAAGTCATACGTACGAGTTAACGAGTCGTATGTACGAGTTAATAAGTCATACGTATGACTTAGTAAGTCGTACGTATGACTTAATAAGTCGTACGTATGACTTAACAAGGCGTACATACGAGTTAATAAGTCAAACGTACGAGTTAGTAAGTCGTACATACGAGATACAAATTTTTACACACTTGATAGCAATACGCTTCCGTAGTATTGCTATCAAAGGTGTAAAAAAATATTATCTCGTACGTACGACTTATATCTCGTTCGTACGACTTAATAACTCGTACTCGGCAACCTGTATGTACGACTTAGTATCTCGTACATACAACTTAGTAACTCGTACATACGACTTATTAATTCCTACATATGACTTATTAACCCGTACATACGACTTATTAATTCATACGTACAAGTTAGTAAGTCGTACTCATGAGATACCGAGTCATATCTATGAGTTATTAAGTCATACATACGAGTTAATAAGTCGTACATGCGACTTAATAAGTCGTATGTATGAGATATAACTCATACGTACGAGATAAGAAATTTTACGCACTTGATAGCAATACGCTTCCATAGTGAAGCGTATTGTTATCAAGTGTGTAAAAAAATGTATCTCATACGTATGACTTATATCTCATATGTACGACTTATTAACTCGTACGTAGGACTTATTTATTAACTCATTATTATGTACGACCTCATAACTCGTACATATGACTTAGTATCTCATAAGTACGACTTATTAACTCGTACATACGAGTTAATAAGTCGTACGTACAAGTTAATAAGTCGTACGTACGAGTTAATAAGTCATACGTATGACTTAATAAGTCGTACGTATGACTTAATAAGTCGTACATATGACCTAATAAGTCATACATACGAGTTAATAAGTCGTATGTACGAGTTAATAAGTCAAACATACGAGTTAGTAAGTCGTACGTACGAGATACAAATTTTTACACATTGATAGGAATACGCTTCCGTAACCTGCTAACCGTT
This sequence comes from Terebella lapidaria, assembly GCA_949152475.1. NCBI lineage: Eukaryota > Metazoa > Annelida > Polychaeta > Terebellida > Terebellidae > Terebella > Terebella lapidaria. The sequence goes on along the minus strand of OX424564.1, from coordinate 30,909,136 downwards.
GAGGTATTGTTGTTTGTATCTTCAACTGAAGAATGGATTGCTGTCAACGGTGAAAAATGTGTGACATTTCTCGCGTGAGGTCATGAGGTGTTCAACAGTTGAGAATGAGGACACGTGTGTCCATTGAACTTTTGGAGGTCTTTCAGGACAAAATCCATTTATTCCGTTTAACCTGTGCAATGCCAGTACTGTCATCTTCAATAGCTCTGCATCTATACGTACTTGTGTGACATTTATTTTTTCAAGAGAAGCAGTTCACACCATCGGTTGTTATCGAACACCACTGCGTCGTGCTAGTACTTGAGTAATGCTACCGAATCAGGGAAGGCAATCCTCTGTGAGGGACTAAACTCACATTATTGGAACTTTTGCAAGCATGCATATGCGCGTTCACAATTATACAATCTATGCACCCATGCTATGCATAGAATGTTATTTATTGATTACACAACTACGACAGGAGTAAAATTAGGACGATTTGCATGTGTCAGCATGTCTGTGATATTTTGTTTATCATGACAAACATTAGGTACGTCATCGGTTTATTGTGGTTAGCACTTAACTGTTCAATCTATGCTATCTCTTGCCTGGGGTGGGTGGAGATTTGCTAAAGGATCAAGAGGGCTAATCGCTGTTAATCATCATGTGCGTGTCATATGTTGCATCAGGACATATGATAACATGCTCTCGTTCGTTGTTGACACAGCAGTGTGCCGATGACGATTACGATTCTGTTTTGTAAGGTGTAACCCCGCTTGACGTCAGTGTGGAGTTTTAAGGAGATGTTTGTCTGTCCAGTCTTCAACCATAACTTTCTACTGGCACTAGGAACATTGTTCGTCCTGATATACTTGAGCTATGGAAGTTTCCCTGTGCTTCTGTTCTGCAAAAGTTTTTCATCAATATTTTCAGGAAAACTGGCCTACTTTGGACTTTTGCGACCGTTTTTAAGTTACCGGACCTATGGTCCGATAACCTATTAGCATGGCGTTGCGTCCGTCATCGGTCAGCGTCGTCCGTCCACATTTTTATCTTTAAAGTTTACAATCAGATCTTTCTGAATTTTTGCACAAAAATACATAAAAAATATTTCAAGAGGTGGTTATTCTTTAGTTTTTTTTTTATTTTTCCGCATTTTTTTCCAGAATGACGCTATTTTCGACGAAAAACGGCCAATATCTGACTTTGACGGCCATTTTCTTGAAAAACTGTTCAGACAGTTTGAGATTTTTGTTTCGAAAGGTCCCCCTCATATACCTCTGTGAGATGTGTGAGTTTCGTTGCCCTTCAATTGCCAGTCTGCGTGTGACAGCCAATTTTTATTTTGACAGCGGGTCCCATTTAGGACTTTCAAATGTTAAATTTTCCTATGATTTATAATGGGACACATTTTGCCTAATATCTCACTTAATATTGAGATTAGAGACTAGAAATCAATTATGGACATATATGAAATAATATATGCTGAGTGTTGCCATGACCTTGAATTTGACCTTTGACCTGATTTTCAAGGTCAGAGCGCAAAATGGCTAATATCTCACTTAATAATGACTTTACAGCTTAGGAATCAATTTTGGACATAATAGGAAATGATATAGTCCGAATATTCGGATGACCTTGAATTTGACCCTCTGATCTCAAATTCAAGGTCAGACCACACAATAGCTAATATCTCGCTTATTATCGACTTTACAGCTTAGGAATCTAGCGTGAACACATAGAAAATGATATCTTCTGAACCTTGTCATGACCTTGAATTTGACCTCATTTTCAAGGTCATAGGACGAAATGGCCAATATCTCGCTTATTATCGACTTTACAGCTCAGAAACCAATAGTGCACATACAGGAAATGATATATGCTGAATATTTTCATGACCTAGAACTTGACCTTTGATTCTATTTCCAAGGTCATGACATAAAATGGCTAATGTCTCCCGTATTATCGACTTAACAGCTTAGAAATGAACTGTGAACATACAGGGAATTGTGTATGCTGAATATTGTCATGATCTTGATATTGGCCCATGACCTCATATTCAAGGTCACAGACCAATATGGCTAATAGACACCTTTAGATCCCCGTTTCTCTTGTACGGTACAGTAACGGGGATTTAAAGGTGTCTAATATCTTATTTATCACCGACTTTATGACTTGACAATCAATTGTGGACAAACAGGAAATGATATATGCTGAATATTCTGGTGACCTCTTTGAACTCATTTTCAAGGTCACAGGAAAAATTGCTAATATCTCTCTAATTGTTGAATTTACAGCTTAGCAATCAATTGTGGACATATAGGAAGTGATAACACTTCCACTTCTTCAAACTTGTTCGGATTCATTCAGTGAGTTTTTATTTGTCACATGGATGAAGTTTTTGACTGTTTTTCTCGATTATGTTGAAATGCTTGAACGGCCCGAATTGTGGTTCTGAAACTCACAAAATTGGTCCCTGAAGAGGGAACACTCAGCTTGAATATACAGCTTGGATATATATCATCAATCAAAATGTAGAGTCTTAATGACACATCTCTTGGTGACCCTAAAGCTGAAATGAAATGAATTTGGTTGTTAAATCTTAAGGTCTCATCTGACATGAAATGTATGAATTGGCTGTTGCATAAAAAATGGTTGTAAATATAGCTTGGGTCTCTAGCTTATAGAAATTACATATGGCAAATATGGCTTGAGTTTGACCCCATTGAATATCGAGGTCTTGATAGATTATTACAGTATTGACACATAATATCCATGAAATAAAGGTTTTCTAGCGCATTTTATTTCACCACCACCGCTTCCAAGACCTTGCGTGGCTGGATTTGGATTCAAAGCATCCGTTGAACCATTTTTGTTTAATTATATCTGAATGTGGCTTGTAATGTGTTCATGCAAATGAAGCAGTGCATACTCTGGCAACACGTGGAGCTCCTGGATTGTTGTCATACGTAATCCTATACATTGGAGAAACCAATCATGTGTAGCTTTATAAACATGATTTTTAGTTCCGGAAATATAATATACAAGATACACTGAAGGAACATACCCCTTGATGGCTGATTTGATGAAGATTCTATCACCACCTTTTCTACTAGAATCATTCGGTAGCTTTTTCCCTTCAGCGCTCCAATCAAGCGGGCTACAACAGGTCAGTTGTCGCCATTTTTCAATATTCTGCTCTCAGTCATGATAGGGTTGGTATTTAAAAATTCATATAAAAATATCGAATTGAACTGTTCGCATAAAACAAACCTCGTACATTGTAGCCATAAACCCTGTAATGATTGATTACATTTTTAAACCAGCCTATACTGGCTGTAGACATTTTCGGAATTCCTGATCCTGTATGTTTGGAGTAGAATTTAATATGGAAATAATTGGTTAAAATGTCCACTGATTTCGGTATTTTGCCCTTCAGTATCCATAAATTCAGTTGGTATGTCATTTGTGACACGCAAGTACCCATTTGATAGCATTTTTTTATCCCCTCCTAATTTTCCAATATTTACTGCAACACACATGTCAAAATGGTTTCAGCTTCTGGGGCCTGCTCTGAAAAAATTGACTGATATATTGAAAGTTAATAACAAGTATATGTGAAATTTGTCACGAGCTTTTATTCTTAAGGACTTGCGAATGAGGACGCGTGTCTCCACTGAACTCACTTGAGGTCTCTAGAAGGAAGCTTTTCTTTCCGTTCCAATTGTGCGATGCCAGTACCCCTGCCATATTCAATAATTTTACACCCATTTGGACTGAGATGACATTCATTTTTGAGAGCAAGCATTTCACATCATCAGTCAATATTAGATACAGGTAAGTGTGTCAAGCAAGTCCTTGAATAATGAAAACGAAGCAGAAAATTCATCCTCTCCCGCATGGGTAATTCTAGCACGTTTGATTCTGACCATTCAACGGAAGAGTCGTCCGCTATCAAAGGTGAGATTTTTGTGAGGTCATGACGTTTCAGTAATGAAAACATAAGATTGTCCTGATTGAACTCACTTGTGATATTTCTGGAAAAAAACCTCTTTGTTTCGTTCAACGTACAGATACCAGTACTGTCATTTTGAATAGCTCTGCACCAATACATACTCAGGTGAACTGTCGAATATTAGTGAATGCATCAAGCCAGTACTTGTGGAATGTGATATATTCCGTGAGATATTAAATTTGCATTATAGTGTCATTTTCGGGAAATCATCTGAGCGTTCAAAATTACACATGCTATGCACTACCTTTGAATACAACGCTAATTGTTAATTACACAATTACCAAAGGTGTCAAACTAAGTGTAAGATCCGTTTAATGTGATATCGCGCCATAAAATTATGTTAATCATAAGGAACATCTGATACGTCACCGGTTTAAGGTAGTCCGCTCCAATCATGAGGAAAGGAGGGGTCAAAGAGTTTTTTTAAAATACATTTGCACATAACTGTATCAACATAATCTAGAGCTTCAAAATGATATTTTATAGAGTAAGTGATCAGCATCCTAAAACTGGAAAGCGAATAGGGGGTTACCGTATCCGTTCGCATGGAACACATGATGCAAAATGTGAATATGGACAAAAAAGTTCAAAAATGTCAAAAAATATGTCATTTTAGGTATAAGTTTGTGATTTCGATCAAATATGCCGAAGAAACCAGAACGGTGACCCCCCTATTTCTTTTTATCCAACAATCTCTTTTAATTGATGGCACTCCTAATGTTACGCTGATGGAACTTCCCACCCACAACACACAAGCTGAACGCAGGGGAGATATATCTCACAAATGTAAGTGAAAGTGGGTGAGAGGTACTAACTTCCAGGGGTTAGGAATAATATCCGCCCGTGGAATATTTCGCGCTGAGAGCTATTCACAATTGTAAATAATTAATAAATAGTACACTTACAATAGGCTCCGTGTTTTCTATATGACACGTCAAAGTAACAATGGACTACCAACGATGATATTGTTCTAGACTATGCATTTATGTTACATTATTTTTTATTAATAATCAAAATTCTCTGGCAAGTCTGTAAAGTCTGTAATTGGACCTTCAATATTTTTGTAATTATGGGTTACTGTGTCTAGTAGTTTGACTCGCAAATCGTGGACACCCCATGCGAGTTTGCACGGTGGGTGTGATGAAGTGAAACTCTACAAGTATTGTTCCAATTCGAATTTCTCAGCTCGCCGTCCTATTCTTGATCGGCAAAAGCATCCAGCAGTTTGATAAAATACAGCGTTTTCAATTTGGAAATTGATACATTACCGGTCATTTTGTGGCCCCAGTCTGAAACAGATCATGTGAATAGAGAACAAAATTCTGTTTAATTCATTCATTCTAAAATATCATCACGTTTTTTTAATGTGAAGTCCTGATATCAATGACCAGAAACAAGTCTTTTGAACCCTTCGTTTAGCAGAAAGAAATATTCATGTCGGATACATTCAACTGACTATAGGGGTGGGTGAATAATTGTGGACTGAATCTCGAATGATTTTCCGATAGTTTACATTACGCTCGAAAGTTGATCAGGCAACGTCTCAGCGAATCGGTATTTACATGATGAAATCAATATTTTAAAATGGAACATGCGAATATATGACACCGCTGGACTGCCGCGAACGAAGAGGCAAAGTAAACTATACATGATGATCGCCAGTGTGGTGTGATGCTCGGAACAGCATCTTCATGTAACATATCTAACACAATAGTACCACACTCCGCCCACTTGTTCCATATAATGAAGATATGGTAGTCCATCTCTTATTCCTGGTCAATCATTATACATAGTACAAAGGATAAACAGAAAGGAGAAAGTTTTTTCCAAGAGTATATTTCCAAGAATTGGTTGATGATTGGAGAATGTAAGTATATACCCACAGACTGCCACCAGTACAGCAGATTTGATATTGACAAATGAATGTCAGTGGTTCTTTCGGCTGCTCAGGCTGTTATGAATCCATTCATAATGGTGGTTCGAATTTAATTCATAAGCTGGAGATGCCTGGCTTTGTACGTTCAATAACTATCAACATATGAGTGTGAGTAAAATAAAATGCTCTGCTCCACTGACTACTGTGTGAACTCACTGATTGGATATCTTTCATAAACGTAGCTTCTAACTGCTTACCATTTAAATAGCTTCAAGTAAAAAATCGACTACTGCCAACAATGAAAATATGTGTGAAATTTCTTCCATGAGGTTAGAAGATTTTAAGGACACGAGTAGAGAATAAGGACACGTGTATCCACGTGTCTTTTTTGCAGGTCTTGCAGGATAAGATCCATTTATTCTGCTTATTCGGTGCGATGCCAATACTATCATCTTCTTCGTCATTGCGGATTCAGGTGACATTTATTTTTAAAGAGAAAGCAATTCACACCATTCGTTTTGTCCAGCACCAGTGTGTCAAGCCAGTACTTTGCTAATGCTAACGAATCAGGGAAAGCACCCATCCGTGAATTATTAAATCAGCATTATATAGTCACTATTGACAAGCAATCACCTAAGCGTTCACGATTACACAAGCTATGCACCCTTGCTCTACATAGAAGGTTAATTATTAATTGCACAACTACCACATGCGTCAGATTAGGATGAATTGTGTGGGACATCATGTCCAGGTTATTTTGTTTATCATAGCAAACAACAGGTACGTCATTGGTGTATTGTGCTATACACTTATTCCACATCATTATGTGCATGTGGTAGGTTACATCAGGACATATGATAACACGCTCTCGTTGTTCGTTTTTGAGTGCCCATAACGATTACAGGTTCTCTATCGTAATCACTGTCTGCTGTAATGTGTAACCCCAGTTGACTGATAGAGTCTCATAGAAAGATGTTTGTCTTACCGGGCTTCAAACATAACTTTCTACTGGCAGTAGGAAAATCAGGTTCTAATAGTCTTGACATACTTGTCTTTCAAGTTCTTCAAAAGTCCTTCATCAATATTTCCAGGATAAATGGCCTACTTTGAACTTTGGCAACCGTTTTTTTGAAGATCTGTTCAAATGATTTTCTCTCATTTCGCAAAAGCATGGTATTTACTATTTATGCCCACTTTTTCAAACTTTGCTCAGATCCATTCAGTGACTTTCTTAGTTGTCACAAGAATGAAGCTTTTGACTCTTTATCTTCAATATCTTGATTCAAGAAGTGTGGGTCTGAAATCCACAAATTAGTCCCTGAAGTGGAAACGCTCGCAGATACATCTTGAATATATATCATCAAAATGTAGGAAGTCATAATGACACATCTTTTGGTGACCCTAATATTGAAATAAGATGAAATTGGGTGTTAAATCTCAAGGTCACATCTGACATGAAATGTTTGAAATGGTTATTGCACACGAAGGTTGTAAATATAGCTTAGGTTTCTAGTGTGAGCTTAGAGAAAATCACACATGGATATGTGGATGATCGCGGATGTGGCTTCAACTTGATATACTCTATTCAGTATTGAGTGATATCAAGGCCATGTCTGGTGTTAACAAATTGGAGTCAAGTGATACATATAGAAGTTTGTTTTATGAGGATATACATGGTGAATCTTCAGTGATCTTGAATGTCCTCGAATGTCCTTGAAAAGCATTGAGTGGTTATATGTATTATATGGATTGAACTATATTGGAGACTGTGAAGGGGTCAATAGTTTCGCGTGCCATACACCAATAGGCATCTGGAGACAAATGCCTCTGTATGTTGCAGCTAGCATTGTAAGTCTGATATTTTTTGTCTTATCACCTGACATTCCTCCAGTAAACTTTAAAGCTCTCATGAATGAAAGGGCATAAGTGGCTTTACAACTCTTTCGGCCGTCAACTGTGGCAGTTCCAGTTTCAGTTTGGACAAGATGCTCACAAACATGGATGCCATGTATACATCGCCAGGAGTTCTGCCTCTGGGAAAGTCTGACCACATTATGGTGTTGGCTGCTCCATGTTAGGGGACAAACCGGAAGCAAAGACTGTGTGCAGAATAAAAGTTATTGCATACACCGAACAATCAATGGAGTCCCTCCATCCGTGAAAGTACATCTCGAGTTTGTGAGGAATATATATGAAATATGCACAGTTCGACAACAGATACTTAAAATTTGCCGTTAATCGTGCATGAAAACAGTGGATAGAGAATGATCGGTCTGCCTACATTGCCGGTTGCCACAGTATCTGTACAAATACCAATGACGTCATGAGACTGTGTGTAGAACTCGCCCTCACGACGGGCCGCTTTGAAGAAAAAATTGATGCGAGATTGACTGGCCGGAGATAGAATCTTGATTTGGCAACTCAATTTAGGCACGTAATACACATTTTCAGACCAAAATTTGTACGATTCTCATTCTATAGACAAAACAAAGCTACTGCAGAATAAATACACTTTATCAATTCTAAAAGTGATTATAGCTTTAACTGATATCCATTCTTCCTGGCCAATTCGTGTGAAGAACAATTCTCCATCATTCCTGACACCATGGACACCCTCATTGAAGACCATCTACCTGTCCGGGAAAAGACATTGTTCTCAAATGATAAACCATGGACCACAATGAGGGAAAAGATAGTATTCTCAAATGATAAACCATGGATCACAATGAGGTTCAAATCGTTAATCCGCCAACGTGGAATTGACAGAGCCGGAGGTGACGTCGACCTGTACAAACAGCTTCGAAACAACATGAAATAGCAGAGGAAAAAGATAAGGTTAGACTTTTGCCAATCAACTGCCCAAGAACTCAGTCAGGTGAACCCTACATAATGGTGGCAAACTATCAAAAACCTGACTTGGATGGACCAAAGTCTGATTCGCTGGACGAACTCGCTGGACAGGTTCAAATCGTTAATCCGCCAGCGTGGAATTGCCAGAGCCCGGGGTGACGTCGACCTGTACAAACAGCTCCGAAACAAGATGAAATAGCAGAGGAAAAAGATAAGGTCAGACAGTTACTAATCAACTGTCCAGGAACTCAGTCAGGTGAACCCTAGAAAATGGTGGCAAACCATCGAAAACTTGACATGGGATGAAATTAAAGTTTGATTCGTTGGAGAAACTCGCGAATGCTCAAACTAATGGAGATCACGCTGTATCAACAGCCTCATCCACAAGGTTTTTCAGTCGGTGAAACGACCTGACCCCACTGAAACAGGAGCTCATACATCCAATAATGGTACCATCAGAGTACATATTCTCGTTAGAAATGGAGAAGAAACTGTCCCATATAAAAGTCAGGAAGGTGACTGGGCCTGACAGCAGCCCTGCCTATGTAACTGGATGTATATCGGATTCATTCACCTGACGCAGGCACTACTGAAATCCATTCCATTGTACCATTCTCTTTTCGCAATTGGATGTACTGTAACCACATTACTGATTATAGCAGAAAAAACACCGACTGATATCAAAGATATTAACAATGATTAAGTTTGACATAAGGTCACGAGATTTCAAACTTGAAGACTTGAGAACGGACCCATTGAACCCATTTGATGTATTTCTGGAAGGGAGCTCTTCTTTCGGTTCAGCTTGTGCGATACCAGTGCTGTCATCTGCAATAGCTTCGCACCGATTTGTACTTAGGTGACATTCATTTTCAAGAGCAAGCAATTCACATCATCGGTCAATATCAAATACAAGTGAGTGTGTCAAGGAAGTACTTGAGCAAAGGTAACGAAGCGGAGAATACACCCTGCAGAAGAAAAAACGTCCGCGCATTTCATTACTAGTTCAACGATCGTATAGCTTAACTACTTCACTAATATGGGAAAGCACAGTTTCACGTGATTTTCTTTCACAGTTACTATCCAAAACAATCGATAAAACCATCATAATAATCATCCTCACCTTTCCTTGTCCTTAGGAAACTGGTGAAATGTCATGCTGGGGCATCTTTTCCTGCAGTTATTAACTTGGAGCAGTTCACGGCTGCACAGAAAGCACCACTTTTCCTGCAAGCCATGACCTCGCGGCAGACAGCGCTACTTTGGCAACCGCAAGGCGGCGCCACAATCGTCGAAATCACGCGATTTGGCGGGAGTTGGCTATCTTCGTGAAGCTATACGATCGTTGACTAGTTTCTTTTTCAAGCAATCATTTGAGCGTTCACACTCATGCACCTTATGTGTCCCTTTCACCCGAAACGTTAATTGTCAATTTCACAATAGGGGTCAAATTATGATGATTTGCAGGTGGCATCTTACCCACGACATATGCTTATCATAAAAAACGTCAGGTATGTCATCGGTTTATGATGGTATACAGGTGACTTTTTATCAATATTATGTTGCTTGTATTGGGTGGAAATTTGCTGAGGGATCGAGTTGGCTAATCTCTGCACATCATTATGTGTGTGCCTAGCTTTCATCAGGACACTTGATAGCCCATCATGGCTGTTGACCTCAAGGGACCCGTGATAAATGTTGGGTTGTTATTGTGATTACTGTCTGTTCTAATGTATAACCTCCCTTTACGCCTTTGTGGTTTCGAATATGAAGGTCTTATCGAGCCTCAAACTATTCGACAATTTCGCTCATTCAACACAAACGAGACAATCAGAGATTGCAGACCCTCGCCCTTCAGATTTAGTCACTAAAATTAGGCGATAATTGAGTTTTGGTCTTAAGACCATCGGTTGTACGCCATACGATTGGGAATTGGCCAAAGAAAAATATAAAAAGAGGTTGAAGATTTAATATTGATTAGAACCGGAGTTATAGCCATTTATGTGATTTTCTTTTTTCCGTTGCCATGGCAACCGTTTTGTGAGCCACTACCATAGCACTCCAGCCCTATAAATTTCAAATCGATCGGACCGTTTGCCTTTGAGTTACGAGCGCGGACATTTGCACTGAAACGTCGCTGGCCAAAAAATAACCGAAATCGTGACCCCCAATTTTTCGACATCGGGCGATAATAGATAGTTTTCGTCGTACGACCATCGATCGTACACCAAACGATCGAGAATTGGCAAAACAAAAATACAAAAATAGTTGGACAAATTAATATTAAGTAGAACCGGAGTTAGAGCCAATGATGTGATTTTCTCTTTTCCGTTGCCATGGCAACCGTTTCCATCCGATTTCGGTAAAATTTTAAAAGGACTGAGCCACCACCATAGCACTTTTGCCCTATAAATTTCAAATCGATCAGACCGTTTGCCTTTGAGTTATGAGCGCGGACATTTGCACTGAAACGTCGCTGGCCAAAAATAACCGAAATCGTGACCCCCAATTTTTCGACATCGGGCGATAATGGAGAGTTTTCGTCGTACGAGGATCGGTCGTACACCAAACGATCGGGAATTGGCCAAAGAACAATACAAAAATAGTTGGAAAAATTAATATCAGGTAGAACCGGAGTTAGAGCCAATTATGTGATTTTCATTTTTTCCGTTGCCATGGCAACCGTTTTCATCCGATTTTGGCAAAAATTTGAAGGGACTGAGCCAGCACCATAGCACTTTTGCCCTATAAATTTCAAATCGATCGGGCCGTTTGCCTTTGAGTTATGAGCGCAGACATTTGCATTGAAACGTCGCTGGCCAAAAAAAAATCGAAACCGTGACCCCCAATTTTTCGACATCGGGCGATAATGGAGAGTTTTCGTCGTACGACCACGGGCCATATATCAGATGATCAGGAATTGGCCATAGAAAAATACAAAATTAGTTAGAAAAATTTATCTTGAATAGAACCGGAGTTATGGTCAATTATTGATTTTTACATTTTCCGTTGCCATGGCAACAGATTTTGACCAGATTCGAGGAGGACCGAGCCACTGAGATACCGCTTCATCCCTATAAGTTTCATGTTGATCGGACCATTCTCCTTTGAGATATGCGCGCGGACAGACAAACATACAAAAAATCGGCCATAGGCCAACACTTGACGAAATGACTAAACATTTGTTTACATTTAAAACATTTACCCATAATTTACACATTGAAAAGATTTACTGAACAACTCCTCGACATTTGAAGAAAGATACTTTTTTCATGAAATTTTTACGTTGGGCAAACTTTTCAAGGTCAAGGTCAAAGTGCACATTCAAGGTCAGCGGACAAAGACCTTTTGATATGCTACAATATGGTCCCAGTTTGAACTTTCTATGACGAATAGTTCCGAAGTTATGGCAATTTTCTGTGATTTTGACCTTTTCTTTGACCTTGATCTTGACCCTTGACCTTGGGTCACGAAAACTGTGCATTGCCCGTGCATGAAGATATAAATTATACTTGAACAATTCCATCAGAATCGAACAAGAATTCCGGACACTGTGGCTTTTCGAAATTTCGAAAAATTTACGTACATGAGGTCACTGTGACGTCAATAAACGTCACATTTGAAAACTGATGGGAAACTATTTATCATGGGTTCAAGGCCTTCCATTTGATATATTACTTGATACCTTTTAGTTAGTTTGAAAATTTGACCTTGAAGTTTTGCTCATGTGACCTCATTTTTCCGATCCAGTTCAAGGTTAATCATGGAATTGACATATAAGTCTGATTGCTATACCTCTTCTGAATGATATGGTTCAAATTTTATGAGACTACAACGATTCAAACAGATGTTATAACCGAAAGGGTGTTTTTCTGGGATTTCAATGACCTTGACCTTGACCTTTGACCTTTGTATTTCAATTTTTAAAGGTCAATGCTATTAATATGCATGTCAAGTTTCAAGGTATTCCATACAGTATTGACGCTGTTATGGCCTTTTGAAATTTCGGTACTTTGACGTTTATGACGTCATTGTGACGTCAGTGTACGTCGCAGCGCCGAAAATAGGGCATCACTGCAATCAATGGCTCAAAACCTTTCCAACGATATACTAATCGATATGGTGCGATGACCTTCGTATTTGACCTTGACATTCACCTTAGGCGAACTTCTCAAGGTCAAGATCAAATGCCAAGGCCAAGGTCACAGAAGATAGGACTCGAGTTTATCTACAATATGAACTTGGTTTGAAGTCTCTATAACAAATAGAACCGAAGTTATGGCCACTGATGTGTTTTTAACATTTTGCGTGACCTTGACCTTGATCTTTGACCTTGAGTCACGAAAATTGTGCATTGCCTGTGCATGAAGACATATATTATAAATGTGTAATTTCATCAGATTCAAACAAGATTTGTGGACACTACGACCGTTTGAAATTTCGGAAAATTAACGTTTATGACGTCACTGTGACGTCAATAAACGTCACATCTCAAAACTGATGAGACATTATGTACCAGGCAATCAAGACCTTTCATTTGATATACTACTTGATAGGTTTCAGTTAGTTTGAAAATTTGACCTTGAAGTTTTCCTCATATGACCTTATTTTCCTGACCAAGTTCAAGGTCAATCATGAAATTGACATATACGCCCGATTGCTATACCTCTTCTGAATGATATGGTTCAAATTTCATGAACCTACGACAATTCAAACGGATCTTATTACCGGAAACGTGTTTTTCTAGGATTTCGATGACCTTGACCTTGACCTTTGACCTTTGTACTTAAATTCGTAGAGGTCATTGCTGTCAATATGCATATCAAGTTTCAAGAGATTCCATACAGTATTAACGATGTTATGGCCTTTTGAAATTTCGGAAATTTGACGTTTATGACGTCATTGTGACGTCAGTTTACGTCGCAGCGCCAAAAATAAGGTATCACTGGAATCAGGGGGTCAAGACCTTTCCAACGATATACTACTCGATATGGTGCGCTGACATTCGTACTTGACCTTGACATTCACCTTATGGCGAACTTCTCAAGGTCAAGGTCAAATGTCAATGTCAAGGTCACAGAAGATAGAACTCAAGTATATCTACAACATGAACTTAGTTTGATGTCTCTAGGACAATTAGAACCGGAGTTATGGCCATTTATGTGTTTTTGACGTTTTGCGTGACCTTGAACTCAATATTTGACCTTGACCTCCCAAAAATGAACTCATCCATCTGTATTTGATTGCACATCTTCTGACCTATTTGCATGATTCTACGATCAAAATTGTGACCTGTGGAGCGCTAACACACAAACAAACACACAAACAAACAAACAAACAAACAAACAAAAAATCGGCCATAGGCCAACACTTGACGAAATGACTAAACATTTGTTTACATTTAAAACATTTACCCATAATTTACACATTGAAAAGATTTACTGAACAACTCCTCGACATTTGAAGAAAGATACTTTTTTCATGAAATTTTTACGTTGGGCAAACTTTTCAAGGTCAAGGTCAAAGTGCACATTCAAGGTCAGCGGACAAAGACCTTTTGATATGCTACAATATGGTCCCAGTTTGAACTTTCTATGACGAATAGTTCCGAAGTTATGGCAATTTTCTGTGATTTTGACCTTTTCTTTGACCTTGATCTTGACCCTTGACCTTGGGTCACGAAAACTGTGCATTGCCCGTGCATGAAGATATAAATTATACTTGAACAATTCCATCAGAATCGAACAAGAATTCCGGACACTGTGGCTTTTCGAAATTTCGAAAAATTTACGTACATGAGGTCACTGTGACGTCAATAAACGTCACATTTGAAAACTGATGGGAAACTATTTATCATGGGTTCAAGGCCTTCCATTTGATATATTACTTGATACCTTTTAGTTAGTTTGAAAATTTGACCTTGAAGTTTTGCTCATGTGACCTCATTTTTCCGATCCAGTTCAAGGTTAATCATGGAATTGACATATAAGTCTGATTGCTATACCTCTTCTGAATGATATGGTTCAAATTTTATGAGACTACAACGATTCAAACAGATGTTATAACCGAAAGGGTGTTTTTCTGGGATTTCAATGACCTTGACCTTGACCTTTGACCTTTGTATTTCAATTTTTAAAGGTCAATGCTATTAATATGCATGTCAAGTTTCAAGGTATTCCATACAGTATTGACGCTGTTATGGCCTTTTGAAATTTCGGTACTTTGACGTTTATGACGTCATTGTGACGTCAGTGTACGTCGCAGCGCCGAAAATAGGGCATCACTGCAATCAATGGCTCAAAACCTTTCCAACGATATACTAATCGATATGGTGCGATGACCTTCGTATTTGACCTTGACATTCACCTTAGGCGAACTTCTCAAGGTCAAGATCAAATGCCAAGGCCAAGGTCACAGAAGATAGGACTCGAGTTTATCTACAATATGAACTTGGTTTGAAGTCTCTATAACAAATAGAACCGAAGTTATGGCCACTGATGTGTTTTTAACATTTTGCGTGACCTTGACCTTGATCTTTGACCTTGAGTCACGAAAATTGTGCATTGCCTGTGCATGAAGACATATATTATAAATGTGTAATTTCATCAGATTCAAACAAGATTTGTGGACACTACGACCGTTTGAAATTTCGGAAAATTAACGTTTATGACGTCACTGTGACGTCAATAAACGTCACATCTCAAAACTGATGAGACATTATGTACCAGGCAATCAAGACCTTTCATTTGATATACTACTTGATAGGTTTCAGTTAGTTTGAAAATTTGACCTTGAAGTTTTCCTCATATGACCTTATTTTCCTGACCAAGTTCAAGGTCAATCATGAAATTGACATATACGCCCGATTGCTATACCTCTTCTGAATGATATGGTTCAAATTTCATGAACCTACGACAATTCAAACGGATCTTATTACCGGAAACGTGTTTTTCTAGGATTTCGATGACCTTGACCTTGACCTTTGACCTTTGTACTTAAATTCGTAGAGGTCATTGCTGTCAATATGCATATCAAGTTTCAAGAGATTCCATACAGTATTAACGATGTTATGGCCTTTTGAAATTTCGGAAATTTGACGTTTATGACGTCATTGTGACGTCAGTTTACGTCGCAGCGCCAAAAATAAGGTATCACTGGAATCAGGGGGTCAAGACCTTTCCAACGATATACTACTCGATATGGTGCGCTGACATTCGTACTTGACCTTGACATTCACCTTATGGCGAACTTCTCAAGGTCAAGGTCAAATGTCAATGTCAAGGTCACAGAAGATAGAACTCAAGTATATCTACAACATGAACTTAGTTTGATGTCTCTAGGACAATTAGAACCGGAGTTATGGCCATTTATGTGTTTTTGACGTTTTGCGTGACCTTGAACTCAATATTTGACCTTGACCTCCCAAAAATGAACTCATCCATCTGTATTTGATTGCACATCTTCTGACCTATTTGCATGATTCTACGATCAAAATTGTGACCTGTGGAGCGCTAACACACAAACAAACACACAAACAAACAAACAAACAAACAAACAAACAAACAGACAGACAAACGCGACTGACCAACATACTTGACGAAATTTAATTTCGTCAAGTAACAAACAGACAGACAAACGCGACTGACCAACATACTTGACGAAATTTAATTTCGTCAAGTAACAAACATACAAACGGACAGACCCAATTGCAATACCCTCTGCCCCTATCGGGGCGAGGGTAACAAATATTATTTTGGCCATATATAAGGTTTTGAAGTCAGAAGGCACAGAACGCCGAAATTCCACTTTTTGAAAGTTTGCTCAGACCAATTCAGTTGCTTTATTCTTCAGAGCCACATATGCAAGATAATTCGGAGTAATTATCTTTTGTAAAATGGCCGAACACTGCATGAGATTCACGAACTGATACCAGAAGACGAAACACATGTGAATACAGCTCGGGTATGTATTATGAACACAATAGGACGACACATATGACATATGTCCTGGTGACCTTGAACTTGAGCACACATGAATAGTGAAAGCCAAGATTTTCAAACAGATATGTGTGCATTGATCTTTGCATATGGAACAACTGCAATGATAGCTTAGGTGTTTGCGGTGATGATATAGAAAATCACATGAAGCGAATATTTCGTTGGTCATTGATGACTTTGAAAAAGTTGACCTCAGATGTGATCTCAAATCACATCGGGCCTGTATCGTGTAAACTGGATCGTGTAAAGTTGACAAATGACTTTGAATGATATTTGTAAATGTCAAGATCACATCTGACCTGGAATGTGTAAGTTAAGCTATAAAACACGGCTTTTAGATAAGAGCTCAGGTTGGTATTACAAGCCAATAGTTCAAATATAGCAGGCCGTCTGATGACTCTAAAATCTGAAAATCAGATCTGACCTGAGATATGTAAATTGGTCTCTTCATACACTAAGCGTGAATATATATATCAAATATATATATTATATCCACGTTATCCGAAGATAGGCGGTAAATCTCAAGGCCACATCTGACATGAAAATATATCAATTGGCTGCAGCATTTGTAACGGATGTAAATAGAATTCTATCAGACTTATATGATGAGCTATACAATATCTCACGAGTTTATGCAATGAATGAATGGAATGCATAATGCTGTGTTTTATGACAGAGGCAGATGCAGATTAAACACGAAGTATCGCTGGAACTCTAATGAATTCACAAACATAAATTTTGTGTTTTACAAGAAAAATTACATATAATAGAATAAACCACCAATTCAAAAATTATATCTTTGTGAGATGGTATACGATTACAAATGCTGAGAATTAATGTACATACTTCTTCATTTCACAGCACAACTGGGATTGGTTGAGCTTTATGTATCAGATTTGGAGGTATCTACATGTATCATCATAGTAAGATCTCTCATAGTTCCAATATCCAAAACGAACAAGCTGTGGAATAGAACTCATCTCCTAACTAAAACATCCACTTTATTTGAACATACTATTGTCAATTGTCAGCACGCTTTAAGTTTATGTCGATGGAATATCCCGTCCACAAGCTGATCACAGACAAGATACATCGTACATCGTAGATAAAGGACACTCCATTTGAATATCCCATTTCCTGGGGGAAGATGTTATCCACCCGTGGTATTCCGTGCTGAGAAATATTTACAATAGTTTATGAATATATACGTTTTCGACCTGAATTTAACAAATTTCTGTTGTCATGCTATCTTAGGTCAGAATACAATATATTATAAGTTGGTATTATGCTAAAAAGTATTAAAGTACTAGGAACATGAAAATATGATGTGAGCTCAAATTAAAGCACCATGTGAGCTGATCAGAACGGTTTTTACAGCATGTGAATATCTCAATTCCTTCAAAAGTTGCAATGTTTCAAAGTTCAAATTGCCCAAAGTACAATTTGAAAAATCATATAGCTCATTAATATGCAAATTTGTATGCATGACGTCACAGGGGGAACATTTTTTAATTAGATGGTTTTACTGGCTTATTGAAGTCTTAAGAAATTGCAATTATTCAACAAAAATCATTCCACATGCTCTACCTAATTGATAGTCAATGAATTTCACATCTGGATAGTTGCTAAATCCACAGTCATATCGATAAGCAAACAAAACCAAAGGTGAAAATGGATTGACTCCACATGCATAATTAATATACAATAATCAAATTCTGTCAGAACCCCTATTTCTGGCAGTTAGGACCCATAGCAACCAATGGTTGCTAGGGACTCCAGCAGGTGAATAGTAACCATGACAACAGTAACACTTTGAACAACACTGGTTATTGACCATGCGTATCAATGTTTGAAGATTAGGTTTGCAATAATTCTGACCAGATCAATTATATTAAGACTTAAACTTGCCTAATTAAAAATATTCCCCCTTCTACGTCACGAATACCTCATTTGCATACTAATTAGCTGCTCATAAAATCCTGAATTGTTCAATCCAGCCTATGTCATAACCTGCCAAAATGTGACATTCAAATGGCCATAACTTTTTAACCAATAGAGATATTGGCATGCAGTAAACTGCATTTTACTCAGCAAAACCAGGTCTATCATTTGAGTTCACATCATATTTTCATGTTCCTAGTAGTTATCTTTGATAATCAGTACCTGTGCCCAGCTCCCACTCAGATGTCATGAAACATCAAGGGATGCAATCCCTCTGACTGAAAGCCAAATGTCAGACAGAATATGATATGTTTGTTTTGTTTGGTTTTGAAGGCCTATGTCTGTAATTGGACGTTTGATATAGTCGATATTATGGTTCATTGGATATACACTTTTAATTGTATCCCCCGAACAAAGTTCGGAGGATACTATTAATTTACGATCGTCCCGCCGCTTATGGTGAGATCACGACACCTATCGATTTTAGTTGCCATAGAAACCAAATTGGCCGATTGGCGACACATTTTGTGACAAAATCAGCAATTTCAACACCCATGGCTTGTGAACGCTCTAGAAGTTGTAATTTTACAGGAATCACTACAATATTGAACAGGCTCGTTGAACGATGCTCAGGCACGAAACCTATTGTTTTTCGGAAAGATTGAATAAATATTAATAAGTTCATGAGATAACTTATTACAACAATGTGAAATATCCAGTTTGAGATCTCTTATCATTCCAGTTGATTGATACAGTTGATGGTTTTGTGTGAAGAGATTACTTTTACTGAATAAGTTAATATAAATTTGAATAGTTTAACATTAGTTTCACTAGTTAAGTTTATTACTGGCCACAATAAGAATAGTTAGACAAAGAAACATTTATCATTGGGCTCAACAAGGTAAAGGTTGTGTTCAGTACTGACTTTATGGCTGCAGTACCATTGATATTCGCGAATAAGTTAATATTAGTATTGCTAGTTAACATGGTTAGGTCTATTATTGAGCACAATAAAAATAGTTAAGGTAAGGGACATTTATTATTGGGATCAATGAAGAAAAGGTTGTGTTCAGTAGTGATTTTATGGTGCAGGATCATTGATATTAATGAATAATTTAACATCAATTTGGCTAGTTAAGTCTATTATTGAGCACAATAAAAATAGTTAAAGTGAGGAACATTTATTACTGGGCGCACATTATGAGTTAAATTATAACTTGGGGTGAAAGTTCGATCTGGCTCCAATTTCGTCATCTTGAAATACAGTTTTGGTCAAATTTTACTTTGAATTTCACATTGGAACCAAGTTTGACACAAATTATGCGGTAAAATATAACTTATGGTGAAAACTTCGATCTGGCTCCAATTTCGTCATCTTGAAATTCAATTTTGGTCAACTTTTACTTTGAATTTCAGTTTGAAACCAAGTTTGGCACATAATATGAGTTAAAATCCAACTTATGGTGGAACCTTCGATCTGGCTCCAATTTCTTCATCTGGAAATGCAGTTTTGGTCAAATTCTACATTGAATTTTAGTTTGAAATCAAGTATGGCACATATTATGAGTTAAAATATAACTTATGGTGAAAAGTTCGATCTGGCTCCAATTTCGTCATCTTGAAATGCAGTTTAAGTCAACTTTTACTTTGAATTTCAACTCGAAACCAAGTTTGCCACATATTATGAGTTAAAATATAACTCATGGTGAAAAGTTTGATCAGTCTTCAATTTCGTCATCTTAATGGCAGTTTTGGTCAACTTTTACTTTGAATTTCAACTTGATACAAAGTTTTGCACATAGTATGAGTTAAAATATAACTTACGGTGAAAAGTTTGATTTTGTCATCTTGAAATGCAGTTTTGATCAACTTTTGCTCTGATTTTCAGCTTGAAACCAAGTTTGTCAAATATTCTGAGTTGAAATATAACTTTTTATGAAAACTTTGATCTGGCTGTAATTTCGTTATCTTATCGAACATGTTGAAATGGAAATTCATATGCACTTATTTCAGTGGTGACCTTGAATTTGACCTTCAATGACTTTGAACGGTCAATGCAGCAATTTTTGGGGGAAAAAACAGTTTTGGCTTGAGCATGTTAAGATTTTACATTTCTCTGGTAATCATTTTAGCCCTTGCTCTAGTTTTTCACGCTTATCAGTAGTATTTGGGGCGACAGGGATGATGGGGCCACAGGGGGAACACCCAAGCGGTCGTAGGCGACCGGAAGCGTCTAGTTGTAATAGTTTGTGATAGAAAATACATAACATAACAATTTTCCCTCATACAAATCGACACAAAATGGAAAACACTACTGAATGATTTATAATTGAATGTAAAAATTTTGATCAACTGTGGATGAATATACACGAAAAATGTGTACTACTACACGGAAATGCCTTATGAAACATCACTCAATATTGATTCAATAGAGTCTCATATGACAGAGGTAATTGAAAGCCTCAACATTCCTCATTAGAGTCTAATATGACAGAGGTAACAACACTTGAAAGCCTAAATATTGTCTCAATAGTGTCATATGACAGAGGTAACAACACTTGAAAGCCTAAATATTGTCTCAATAGTGTCATATGACAGAGGTAACAACACTTGAAAGCCTCAATATTGTCTTAATGGAGTCTCATATGACAGAGGTAACAACACTTCAAAGCCTCAATATTTTTCAATAGAGTCTCATATGACAGAGGTAACAACACTTGAAAGCCTAAATATTGTCTTAATGGAGTCTCATATGACAGAGGTAACAACACTTGAAAGCTTCAATATTGTTTCAATGGAGTCTCATACGACACCGGTATCGGTGAGTCTACCAGGTTTACAACCATGAACGTACTGATGGGGATGCACTGGTAATAGCCACCGAGTCAGGCAGTTTGGTAACATAGTTATATTCCAAACACACATGACACACACAAATCTCCTTCTTCAATGTGTAAGTAATATGCAACTGTACATACAAACATCAGAATTCCGCCAAAGATGATGAAAATATTTATAGAGTAAGATCAATCGGGACAAGTGGTGCACTGAGAGTTCTCAGTCAGCTTCCTGTATTGTACCTGTGATCGCCGATGTGGGGTGTGATTGTTGGAACAACGTTGTCATCGTAATAAAACGGTTTCGCCCGTTGTGTTGAATACAACGAAGACTTGTGAGGTCATTTGAAGACCGGCACATCGCCAATTCGTTGTTGATATTGCGAAAGGGAAAACCGGGAAAATCAAGTAACTTTCCAAGAATTGGTTGAAAGTTGGATAAGGTCAATAGCCAAGATATCAAGTAGGCCTCGTGAAAACCAGTGATTCTCTGAGTGGCTGGGAGACAGACACGCTCACCACAGATTACTAGACAGGAGAGAGCCACTGCTGAGCTAATTATGTAACAGCGATACAACGCTAAGATCAAGGTTCATGGCATTGTGTGTTTGGTCACTACAAACATCAGGGTATGGATACAATTGAAAAACTTCGCTACACTTACCCTGTAACTGAAGTCATTTATGCATACTAATGAAGTGTTGGCACCTGTATAATATTTCGATGCATATCAGGTTCATTAACCTGACACCAACACTACTGAAATCATGTATGAACCTCCAATCGCAAGGTAACTATTATCTCACGTGTTACCTGGCTATTGAACTGAACAAAAATCAACTATTAGAGTTTGCAGAATAGATCGATGAAATGCATAATACTTTGTTTTATGACAGAGGCAAATGCAGATGGAACACAAAGTATCACTAGAATTTTTGTTTAAACGCAAACTATATATGAAAAACAAACCAACGATCTACAAAGTATATTATTGTCAAATGTGATTCGATTACAAATGTTGATAATAAATGTATGTGTTTCTTCATTTCACAGCACAACCAAAATATATTGAACTTTATGATCATATTTGGAAATATAACTACCTCTACCAGCATAGTAAGACTCCGATAGTGTCAACATCCACAACGATCAAGCTGTGAAACAGAATTCATCTCCTAACTGAAACATCCACTTCATCAGAACATACTCTATCAGTTGGCAGCACCCTTGTTTGTTCATGTGAATGGAAATTCCAGTACTCAAGCCGATCATAGACGAGATAATCTTAGAAAAGATAAGTGGAAGGAAATAAAGGATACTTCACTTGAATATCCGATATCTGGGGCTAAGATAGTATCCGTCCCTGGTATATTTTGCGCTAAGAAATATTCACAATAGTTTATGAATATATCTGTTTTCGACTTAAATTTACCAGGTCAAACTACATTATCGTAAGAGCTGATAATGTTAAACAATTATCAAAGCATTCATCTTTAATAATGAGCACCGAGTTACCATTCAGATGTCACGAAACATCAAGGAGCACAATGCTTCGGATTGAAACCAAATGTCAGACAGAATATGACGTGTTTATTTTGTTTGGTTTTGAAGGACTATGTCTGCAACTGGACGTTTGATATAGTCTGTATTATGGTTCTTTGGATATAAATGATATCATGGAAAATATCAGGAAAACAGGGAATTGGTTGAGAATTGGATAATGTTAATGGTTGAGAATTGGATAATGTTAATACCCAAGATATCAAGTATGCCACATGAAAACCGGTGGTTCTCTAAGCGACGGGGAGGCAGAAACACCCACCAACAATTACCAGAAAGGAAAGAGCCACTCCTGAGGATGTTATGTAAGCATGATACAGCCTTCTTAGATCAAGGTGCATGGCACTGTATGCTTGATTAAAACACAAATCTAAATATGAATACAAAAGAATGGACACAAAGGATAAAACATTGTTAACCTATTTAACAATGAGATCTTTAACATTTACATGGTTTCTACTTAAATTACAAAGGTATCACAAAATATCAAGGGGCGCAATGCTTCGGTCCGAAAGCCAAATGTCAGACAGAATATGAGATGTGAGATTTGTTTGGTTATAATGGCATTCGTCTGTAATTGAACATTTGGTATATTCGATGCTATGGTTCAGTTGATCCAGTAGTATGTAAAAGTGATACAACGCAACCTTCATCGATCAAGGACAAGGTGCATGACATTGTATGATTACTACAAACATCTGGGTATGGATACAAAAAAAGAACTTCGCAACACTAACTCTGTAACTAAAATCATTCACGCATGTTTACCTGGTAACCAATGAAGTGTCCTCACCTGTGTATCTCGATGCATATCGAGTTCATTCACCTGACTCCAACACCACTGAAATCAGTTATTTGTAAATTCCTGTCGCAGTTTGACGATTATGTCACGTGTTTTACTAGGCTTTTGACCTGAACAAAATTCAGCTACTATCAAAGGTAAAATATCGTGTATGAATAATGCCATGAGTTCCTGAGGTCTCTATAGTTGAAGACGTGAGAATGAGGACGCATGTTCCATTGAACTCACTCGTCGTCTTTCTAGAAGGAAGCTCCTCTTTTGGTTGAACTTGTGCGATGCCACTCATATATCCAATAGCTTTACTCGGACTTGTACTTGGGTGACATATGTTTTTCAAGAGCAAGCAGTTCACATCATCGGTCCATATCGAATACCAGAAGGTGTGCCAAGCCAGTTCTTGAGTAATACATGTACATCACTAACGAGTCAGCGAGGGTGGGCTATCAATTTTGAGTGACAGTTTCTTTTCTGAGCTTTCACAATTATGTACGTGTTCAGCCTTTACATTTACAACAATAAATATTATCCATACAGTTTACCAGGGGGCCAAATTTGGAAGAATGATTTGCGTCTGACATGATGTCTATGATATTGTGTTGGTCAAAACAAGGTACATACTACGTCATCGGTTTGTTGTGGTATAGGTTTCAATGTGACGTCACATTTTTTCGCTAATAGTTGTTATCTTGCTTTGAGTGGGTGGGAATTGGCCAAATTATCCAATGGGCTGTGACTGTTGTTAATCCATATATGCGTGGGGTAGTTTGCGTCAGGTTGTTCGTCGTTGACCTTACAGTAGTGTACCTATCATAATTATTGGTTTGTTATTGTATTTGTTGTCTGATGACTGCCCCCTGTTGACGCAGTTGTAGTTTCGAATATAAACGTGATTGACTTAATGTTTGCAAGTTAGCTACTGGCATCTCGTGATGTAGGTGTTCATAATGTGTTGTATCGCATTTCATTTGCATCAGAATCCGAAAAACCGCCGAATGACATATTTATCATATTCAAATCTGGAAAGGTCATCAGCACCTTTGTTGGCAAATTGGTGGTCAGTTTTCTCCAATTTTCGGTTGCAAAATGTAGTTAGAACATCAAAAAGGACAACATAAAAACGTATAAGTCGTCTCGTAAGTATAGGGAAATGTTTCGGATTAATCACTGCATGCAAACACGCAGGTATTCGATAGTATAGTCAAATGATACTATTATAATAATCGAACTGATAATAACAATAATACTCCTGTTTCCAAAGCAGTATTCTCTGTGATATGCTTAACTACGTTACGTGATGTATGTCAATGCGTTCTGTTCAATTACCATGTAAATCAATGCATAATTAACAGTGTAAATCAATCAAATTAACATAGAGGTCAACGGAGGGAAACGCTTTTGTGACACTTCGAGATCAACATTAATCATCCGAAACAGCAAGAATAATTTGCAGTTAATTAGTGACTCCACAGTGCTGACAAATACCCTAACAGTTTGCACTTAATTAGTGATTTACCAGTTCTAAGAAAGAGCCTAACAATTTGCAGTAAATTAGCGATTTCACAGTGATAACAAATAGCCTATATTTAGGAGGGAGGTTCCATCGCATTGCAAAATCTGGTGGGCAGTTACCACACGACGTGCTGTCACCAAGCGGGGTGGTACTATCAAGGTTTCTACTGATGGAATACAAATATGAATTTTTTTCTATCAGACAAGCATTACTTCGGTAAGATGTACATAATGAACTACATAGTGAACATACAGTAAATACGATCTCAAAATTTAATTTTTACTGTATAATCACAAACAAATATACAGCTAGATAATTTCGCAGTTGTTGTCAATAACTGAAGCAATAGGATGGAATTACTCCTTTTCTGAGATTGCAAAGCATCCAAGGCAGATCATAGTATGGCCCGGTGCCTTCCATTGAGTGTATCCTTGAGCCGGAAAAATTAATCAACGATTCATTGTCAGTCAATCTCGTGATGATTGAGTTTTCCATCAATCGATTATGCGGCATTATGCACAAGTTCATTGTCATATCTTGCAAAACCAGTTGTAAAAAATATTGTTTTGAACATATATGAGCATATTAGATTCATTATCAGGTCATAAAATATAATAGAGTTAGATAATACCCAAACATTGTATATACGTGGATTTATTCTGCCCGCGGTCGTTTCCATGAACCCGAGCTTGCATGTAGGCGGTATTTGGTTTATAATATATTAGTCCAGTAAAATTGATGTTAACCATAAGAATCCCCCTGATTATCGAGGCAAAAATTTTTGACGGCTGCAGCATTAAGAGAAATTATCGATCCTCAAATTGAACAACAGCCCAGTGTTTCGGCGTAAATAATTATTTATCGCCCAGCTATCACGTGACATTTCATTCACATGACGTTTTGTGATGACGCAATGGATGAAATGGTATAGATCTAGGCATAAGTGACCCAGGTAAGGTGCAAGAATCACATATACTGGTACTAATAGTGATATGTTTTCGGCGGGCGTAGTGATTATTAACGACCCATCTCAGATTAATTTCAGCCCTCTATGGATTTGCAGCCCTCGCACGCTTGGGCTGCAAATGAACCATGTCAGGCTGAAAATAATCTTAGCTGGGCGGTAAATAATCACTACGCTCTTCAAAAACACATTTTTGTTATATTTATAGTATCGTTTTTTCGTCCTGTAAACAATTACTTCAACCAATCAGAGCACGGGTAGAATATGGGTGGTTGCTGGGATGAAATAGGGGATTGTGTTCCCCCCGCCGAATTACATTGAATACTGAGGCAGCAACACGACGAGATATATAATTATGTAGCTTATGTTTCAAAAAATCTGTTGGTGGGATTCTTACAAGGCACGGTTAATTTGATTTCTTTGCATTAAGACGAACTTAAAATCATTGTGTGATATTTTTGTGTATCATTATGTTCGGTTCAGGTCACAGCAAGCATTGGACTTTAAAGGAATTTACCCATTCAAACGTTGAGGTATCATAGATAACATTAACGTGATGAATTGGTGTTGGTGGGTTTAATTGGTATTGTCCGAAGAATGTGAAAAAATTAACTGCTAGCAATAATATCCGTCAGTTTTTGTTTGTTGGGACAAGTTCATGTTATTTCACCATATCGTTTGATATATATATACAGTTCGCTAAAATGCATAAACCCTGAAAACCTGCTCCCAGAGATGCTGAACATAGCTTGACCTTTTACATATGTAATGAGAATGAACTCCCATGTATTAGGTGTGTGACAGGTTGGCAGCTACATGTATATACAGGACTACTGATCCGAACGTATGGTGAAAAGGTAATGTATAATACCTTTACCCCTTTACAGACTAAAAAAAAAATCCTAAATGGAATCGTGGACTCCTTAATTTTCATTAATCCTCATTAATTGACCCAGCTCGACGAGTGTTATTAATATCGTTAGGAGGATGCACACGGTATACCTCATCATATACACCACAATATGTCAAGGACACGAACTGATTTAGGACAGTGGGAACAAATGGTCGGAATAGAAATATAGGTAGACATGGTATATCGTCTCATGAAATGGACGACAATAATTCGTGGCAGGGCGTGGCGGCAACACAACAGCTAATCCTCACATAACAAGCACAATTAGAGGTGTTGCCTTGTCTAAGCTGTAGGAGGCTAAACTTACTCAACGCCTCCGAAACGAAGAGGAGGCACGACTACAAACAAAAACATGGCGGCTACCCGTAAATGACTCTTACCTGATTGAAAAATCGATTTGTTTTGTTGATGTAATTCAAAACACGAAAACCCCAAAATTAAAATGCCAAATACCATTTTTACAGTTTTCTGGAAGCCATGCACTGATTCTGTGCCAATCAATGACTAGCAAATATATTGCAGACAAGCAAAACCAACTCTGGAAAGAGTATAATACGCAGTAAACTAAAAAGAAGTGACGTTCCATATGGAAATGATATTAAACTGAAGTGACACGCATTTTCCAAGATTTTAAAATATCTGAACAATAGATATATCTTGTTGACGAATGGAAACTAAAATCCTACAACTAAAATTCAAAACACAATTTTGATATGTTTCTGAAAATCATGTTAAATATTGTGTTGAAAAATGATGATTACGGACAGCCAAATATGCTTGTTTGTAGTACATTTTTATGTTCATCAGCAGATTTCTCATACCATAAAACCTATGATTCATCATTAGATAAAAGTATTCGAGATAATTCAATTTTGAGACGAGTCATTTTCGGGTAGCAGCCATGTTTGATTTCCACTCTTGGCATCCAAGCAGGCAGGTAAATTTTCGGAATGAACTATTGAGTTGACATGCATACAATGCATACCCAATCACCTACAAAAAGTTATATTACACAAGTTTATATCCATTCACAAGACCTGCGATGCAACATATCCAATTTCGGCTGCTGCCATTTTGGATGTTCACAGCTACAGGATGTTACTTGTTGTGACATCTTGAACAGTGTATATCTATGTGCTACTACTTACCAAATTCAACATGCAAATTCCAGACCAGTAGCTAATAACGTGCCAAATTGAAAAAAAAGTGTGACCGATTCATGAATTGTAATGCTCCGCACGCTTAAATTTTGTTTTCTAGTTTCAATGTAAATGTGATTGTCATATTATTATTGACAGCCATATTTGACTTTCAGTAGACAAAGTGCTGCCCCGGAGGGTAATGTAGTCACATAGAGCAAATAAATTTCGTTTTGTATGCTATATTGTAGTGTTGTGTATTTCGGAGTAACTTGACGATTTTTGGTGGCCATCTTGGAATTTTTCGGCCATTTTGAATTTAGTAAAACTTTGAATGCATTTATTTAAAAGATATGACATAGCTGCCAATATTTTCCATGCGTTTTGTGATGACAGGTTAATTTATCGGAACACTATATTGTATTTTTGTAAAAATGTTGAATTTCAAACCCGTAAAAAATTAAGGGGGTGGGTCCACGTTTTGCCTGGTAACACCGTTAAGCTACCAGATCCAAAGGGCTATCATGCAAAAATGTGCTCTAGGGATATATAGCTTTAAAAAAATATAGTGGAGATTTGCCCCCCCCCCCCCCTTAGTGGTACCAATGACCCTAATTTGGTGTGTCCGGCCCATGAATCAGCTGGTGCCGATGTTGATGCTCACAAAGTCGAGGGCAGCACCTGCCTGGGTTCTGGAGACACCCGGAAGGTTTTGAAGAGGTTGACGTCGCCACATCACCCAACCCAATAGCTGACGCTGTTCGCCCCATCGGACGACGGATTGGACTCGCCGTTGACCTCCCCTCCGAGCAAGAAGTGTCCTACCAGTCCAGACCGCCACGTCAAGGACCCTGAGGTGATGTCACCAGAAACTTACCCTCTAGTGAGCGGTCGTCCCAGTCTGGAGAGGAATCTAGGCGACCTTGTGATGTTCTGCTCGTGACCGCTGAACTACGGGAAAATTTAAGGAAGGTCCCGCAGAAGCGCCGCAAAGTCGAGTCGTCTATGATGACCAAGGTCAATAATCAGGTATCTTCGGAACCCACTATTGAAAAGTGTTCCCCAGGGCAGTATATTAGGTCCATGGTGTTATCTTATTTATTCAAACGACATCCCAAGTTGCACAACATGCAACGTTGTTATGTATGCTGACGGAACATCCTGCTAGTGAGTGACAAAGATCTCAACTTAATACATATTCGATGCTATGGTTCATTGGATCCAGTAGTATGTAACAGTGATACAACGCGACCTCCATCGATCAAGGACAAGGTGCATGGCATTGTATGTTTACTACAAACATCTGGGTATGGATACAAAAGAGGAACTTCGCTACACTAACCCTATAACTAAAATCATGTAAGCATGTTTACCTGGTTACCAATGAAGTGTTGTCACCTGTGTACCTCGATAGATATCGGGTTCATTCACCTGACTCCTACACCACTGAAATCAACTATTTTGTAAATTCCGGTCGCAGTTTAACGATTAGGTCACGTGTTTTACCTGGCTTTTGAACTGAACAAAATTCAGCTACTATCAAGGGTAAAATATCGTGTATGAATAATGCCATGGTGTCCTGAGGTCTATAGTGTTGAAGACTTGAGTATAAGGACGCGTGTCTCCATTGAACTCACTCGAGGTCTTTCTAGAAGGAAGCTCCTCTTTCGGTTCAACTTGTGCGATGCCAATCATATATCCAATAGCTTCACTCGGACTTGTACCTAGGTGACATGTGTTTTTCAACAGCAAGCAGTTCACATCATCGGTTCATATCGAATACCAGAAGGTGTGCCAAGCCAGTTCTTGAGTAATACATGTACATCACTAACGAGTCAGCGAGGGTGGGCTATCAATTTTGAGTGACAGTTTCTTTTCTGAGCTTTCACAATTATGTACGTGTTCAGCCTTTACATTTACGACAATAAATATTATCCATACAGTTTCCCGGGGGGTCAAATTAGAATGATTTGCGTCTGACATGATGTCTATGATATTGCGTTGGTCAAAACAAGGTACATACTACGTCATCGGTTCATTGTGGTATAGGTTTGAATGTGTCGTCATGGTGTGTTTTCGCTAATAGTTGTTATCTTGCTTTGAGTGGGTGGGAATTGGCCAAATTATCCAATGGGCTGTGATTGTTGTTAATCCATATATGCGTGGGGTAGTTTGCGTCAGGTTGTTCGTCGTTGACCTTACAGTAGTGTACCCATCATAATTATTGGTTTGTTGTTGTATTTATTGTCTGATGACTACCCCCTGTTGACGCAGTTGTAGTTTTGAATATAAACGTGATTGACTTGAGGTTTGCAAGTTGGCTACTGGCATTTCGTGATGTAGGTGTTCATAATGTGTTGTATCGCATTTCATTTGCATCGGAGTCCGAAAAGCCGCCGAAAGACATATTTATCATATTCAAATCTGGAAAGATCATTAACACCTCTTTTGGCAAATTGGTGGTCAGTTTTCTCCAATTTTCGATTGCAAAATGTAGTTAGAACATCAAGAAGGACAATATGAAATCGTATAAGTCGTCTCTTAAGTATAGGGACATGTTTCGGATTAATCATTGCACGCAAACACGCAGGTATTCGATAGTACAGTCAAATGATACTATGATAATAATCGAACTGATAATAACAATAATACGCCTGTTTCCAAAGCAGTATTCTCTGTGATATGCTTAACTACGTTACATGATGTATGTCAATGCGTTCTGTTCAATAACCATGTAAATCAATGCATAATTAACAGTGTAAATCAATCAAATTAACATGAAGGTCAACGGAGGGAAACGCTTTTGTGACACTTCGAGATCAACATTAATGATCCGAAACAGCAAGAATAATTTGCAGTTAATTAGTGACTCCACAGTGCTGACAAATACCCTAACAGTTTGCACTTAATTAGTGATTTAACAGTTCTAAGAAAGAGCCTAACAATTTGCAGTAAATTAGCGATTTCACAGTGATAACAAATAGCCTATATTTAGGAGGGAGGTTCCCTCGCATTGCAAAATCTGGTGGGCAGTTACCACACGACGTGCTGTCACCCAGCGGGGTGGTACTATCAAGGTTTCTACTGATGGAATACAAGCATGATTTTTTTTCTATCAGACAAGCATTACTTCGGTAAGATGTACATAATGAAATACATAGTGAACATACAGTAGATACGATCTCAAAATTTAATTTTTACTGTATAATCACAAACAAATATACAGCTAGATAATTTCGCAGTTGTTGTCAATAACTGAAGCAATAGGATGGAATTACTCCTTTTCTGAGATTGCAAAGCATCCAAGGCCGATCATAGTATGGCCCGGTGCCTTCCATTGAGTGTATCCTTGAGCCGGGAAAATTAATCAACGATTTATTGTCAGTCAATCTCGTGATGATTGAGTTTTCCATCGATCGATTATGCGGCATTATGCACAAATTCATTGTCATATCTTGCAAAACCAGTTGTAAAATATATTGTTTTGAACATATATGAGCATATTAGATTCATTATCAGGTCATAAAATATAATAGAGTTAGATAATACCCAAACATTGTATATACGTGGATTTATTCTGCCCGCGGTCGTTTCCATGAACCCGAGCTTGCATGTAGGCGGTATTTGGTTTATAATATATTAGTCCAGTAAAATTGATGTTAACCATAAGAATCCCCCTGATTATCGAGGCAAAAATTTTTGACGGCTGCAGCATTAAGAGAAATCATCGATCCTCAAATTGAAGAACAGCCCAGTGTTTCGGCGTAAATAATTATTTATCGCCCAGCTATCACGTGACATTTCATTCACATGACGTTTTGTGATGACGCAATGGATGAAATGGTATAGATCTAGGCATAAGTGACCCAGGTAAGGTGCAAGAATCACATATACTGGTACTAATAGTGATAATATGTTTTTGGCGGGCGTAGTGATTATTAACGACCCATCTCAGATTAATTTCAGCCCTCTATGGCTTTGCAGCCCTCGCACGCTTAGGCTGCAAATGAACCATGTCAGGCTGAAAATAATCTTAGCTGGGCGGTAAATAATCACTACGCCCTTCAGAAACACATTATTGTTATCTTTACAGTATCGTTTTTTCGTCCTGTAAACAATTACTTCAACCAATCAGAGCACGGGTAGAATATGGGTGGTTGCTGGGATGAAATAGGGGATTGTGTTCCCCCCGCCGAATTACATTGAATACTGAGGCAGCAACACGACGAGATATATAATTATGTAGCTTATGTTTCAATAAATCTGTTGGTGGGATTCCTACAAGGCACGGTTAATTTGATTTCTTTGCATTAAGACGAACTTAAAATCATTGTGTGATATTTTTGTGTATCATTATGTTCGGTTCAGGTCACAGCAAGCATTGGACTTTAAAGGAATTTACCCATTCAAACGTTGAGGTATCATAGATAACATTAACGTGATGAATTGGTGTTGGTGGGTTTAATTGGTATTGTCCGAAGAATGTGAAAAAATTAACTGCTAGCAATAATATCCGTCAGTTTTTGTTTGTTGGGACAACAAGTTCATGTTATTTCACCATAACGTTTGATATATATATACAGTTCGCTAAAATGCATAAACCCTGAAAACCTGCCCCCAGAGATGCTGAACGTAGCTTGACCTTTTACATATGTAATGAGAATGAACTCCCATGTATTATGTGTGTGACAGGTTGGCAGCTACATGTATATACAGGACTACTGATCCAAACGTATGGTGAAAAGGAAATGTATAATACCTTTACCCCCTTACAGACTAAAAAAAAAATCCTAAATGGAATCGTGGACTTAATTTTCATTAATCCACATTAATTGACCCAGCTCGACGAGTGTTATTAATATCGTTTGGAGGATGCACACGGTATACCTCATCATATACACCACAACATGTCAAGGACACGAACTGATTTAGGACAGTGGGAACAAATGGTCGGAATAGAAATATAGGTAGACATGGTATATCGTCTCATGAAATGGACGACAATAATTGGTGGCAGGGCGTGGCGGCAACACAACAGCTAATCCTCACATAACAAGCACAATTAGAGGTGATGCCTTGTCTAAGCTGTAGGAGGCTAAACTTACTCAACGCCTCCGAAACGAAGAGGAGGCACGACTACAAACAAAAACATGGCGGCTACCCGTAAATGACTCTTACCTGATTGAAAAATCGATTTGTTTTGTTGATGTAATTCAAAACACGAAAACCCCAAAATTAAAATGCCAAATACCATTTTTACAGTTTTCTGGAAGCCATGCACTGATTCTGTGCCGATCAATGACTAGCAAATATATTGCAGACAAGCAAAACCAACTCTGGAACGAGTATAACATGCAGTATACTAAAAAACATTGACGTTCCATATGGAAATGATATTAAACTAAAGTGACACGCATTTTCCAAGATTTTAGAATATTTGGACAATAGATATATCTTTTTGACGAATAGAAACTAAAATCCTACAACTAAAATTCAAAACACAATTTTGATATGTTTCTGAAAATCATATTAAATATTCTGTGTTGAAAAATGATGATTACAGACAGCCAAATGTGCTTGTTTGTAGTACATTTTTATGTTCATCAGAAGATTTCTCATACCATAAAACCTATGATTCATCATTAGATAAAAGTATTCGAGATATTTCAATTTTGAGAGAGTCATTTTCGGGTAGCAGCCATGTTTGATTTCCACTCTTGGCATCCAAGCAGGCAGGTAAATTTTCGGAATGAACTATTGAGTTGACATGCATACAATGCATCACCTACAAAAAGTTATATTACACAAGTTTATATCCATTCACAAGACCTGCAATGCAACATATCCAATTTCGGTTGCTGCCATTTTGGATGTTCACAGCTACAGGAAGTTACTTGTTGTGACATCTTGAACAGTGTATATCTATGTGCTACTACTTACCAAATTCAACATGCAAATTCCAGACCAGTAGCAAATAAAGTGCCAAATTGCCAAAAATTGTGACCGATTCATGAATTGTAATGCTCCGCACGCATTAAATTTTGTTTTCTACTTTCAATGTAAATGTGATTGTCATATTATTATTGACAGCCATATTTGACTTTCAATAGACAAAGTGCTGCCCCGGAGGGTAATGTGGTCACATAGAGCAAATAAATTTCGTTTTGTATGCTATATTGTAGTGTTGTATATTTCGGAGTAAATTGACGATTTTTGGTGGTCATCTTGGAATTTTTCGGCCATTTTGAATTTAGTAAAACTTTGAATGCATTTATTTAAAAGATATGACATAGCTGCCAATATTTTCCATGCGTTTTGTGATGACAGGTTAATTTATTGGAGCACTATATTGTATTTTTGTCCAAAATGTTGAATTTCAAACCCGTAAAAAATTAAGGGGGTGGGTCCACGTTTTGCCTGGTAACACCGTTAAGCTACCAGATCCAAAGGGCTATCATGCAGAAATGTGCTCTAGGGATATTCTAGGGAGATTGCCCCCCCCCCCTCCCCCCTTAGTGGTACCAATGACCCTAATTTGGTGTGTCCGGCCCATGAATCAGCTGGTGCCGATGTTGATGCTCACAAAGTCGAGGGCAGCACCTGCCTGGGTTCTGGAGACACCCGGTAGGTTTTGAACAGGTTGACGTCGCCACATCATCCAACCCAATAGCTGACGCTGTTCGCCCCATCGGACGACGGATTGGACTCGCCATTGACCTCCCCTCTGAGCAAGAAGTGTCCTACCAGTCCAGACCGCCACGTCAAGGACACTGAGGTGATGTCACCAGAAACTTACCCTCTAGTGAGCGGTCGTCCCAGTCTGGAGAGGAATCTAGGCAACCTTGTGATGTTCTGCTCGTGACCGCTGAACTACGGGAAAATTTAAGGAAGGTCCCGCAGAAGCGCTGCAAAGTCGAGTCGTCTATGATTACCAAGGTCAATAATCAGGTATCTTCGGAACCCACTATTGAATCAAGTGTTCCCCAGGGCAGTATATTAGGTCCATGGTGTTATCTTATTTATTCAAACGACATCCCAAGTTGCACAACATGCAACGTTGTTATGTATGCTGACGGAACATCCTGCTCGTGAGTGACAAAGATCTCAACTTAATACATATTCGATGCTATGGTTCATTGGATCCAGTAGTATGTAACAGTGATACAACGCGACCTCCATCGATCAAGGACAATAGACGTGGAATCAATACCCAGTATCAAGTATTCCGAGCAAACAAAACAGGGTCCGTTATCCAATCTCATAGTCC
Organism: Terebella lapidaria; assembly: GCA_949152475.1. Lineage (NCBI taxonomy): Eukaryota > Metazoa > Annelida > Polychaeta > Terebellida > Terebellidae > Terebella > Terebella lapidaria. Next base: position 30,873,486 of record OX424564.1, on the reverse strand, counting down.
GGGGACAGAAAGTCATATCAGGCATACGAAGTGAGAGAAAACAAAAATGACAGGGAAACTCATGAACCCCCGTAAATGGCCATCAGGAGGTGAAATCAGGTGTTCCGGAAAGAGTGAGCATTTCCTGCCCCACTAGTGGCACCCGTCATGAATTCCCCAAAATTAACATGAAAATAGATCTAGTTGCATGGCAGACATGGATTTGCTGTATTTATCAACCAGATCATGATGACGTCCATAGAATTTCTTAAACGCAGCGATAAGTCTTGGTAAAACATATCCTTGTCGTAGCAGTTTAGAGACTAGCTGGGCACTTCGATAGACAAAGTCCTCATATTTGCAACTAGCTCTGGAATAGCGTATAAGTTGAGAAACAAACACACCATATGCCGGTGACATAGGAATGTTGCTGCTTAGAAAAGGGAAATTGACTATGGAAAAATTGAAATCATCACGTTTGTCATATAATCTAGTTGACAGGTTAGAATCATTATCAATCTCCAACCTCAGGTCTAGATAGTTGGAAAAATTAGCGGATTCTGTAGTATCCTTAATTTCAAGTTCCTTAGGATATATGATATCCAAATAATCACCAAACTTGGGATTATTTAGCGACAATACATCATCTATGTATCGGAAAGTGAAATTAAAATTACATGTTAGTTAGGTACATGACATTGTATGTTCACTACAAACATCTGGGTATGGATACAAAAGAGGAACTTCGCTACACTAACCCTATAACTAAAATCATATAAGCATATTTACCTGGTTACCAATGAAGTGTTGTCACCTGTGTATCTCGATAGATATCGGGTTCATTCACCTGACTTCAACACCACTGAAATCAATTATTTTGTAAATTCCGGTCGCAGTTTAACGATTATGTCACGTATTTTACCTGGCTGTTGAACTGAACAAAATTCAGCTACTGTCAAAGGTAAAATATCGTGTATGAATAATGCCATGGTGTCCTGAGGTCTCTAGTGTTGGAGACTTGAGAATGAGGACACGTGTATCCATTGAACTCACTCGAGGTCTTTCTAGAACGAAGCTCATCATTTGGTTCGACTTGTACGATGTCACTGTCATAGCCAATAGCTTCACATGGACTTGTACCTAGGTGAAATCTGTTTTTCGAGAGCAAGCAGTTCACATCATCGGTCCATATCGAATACCAGAAGGTGTGTCAAGCCAGTTCTTGAGTAATACATTATCAACGAGTCAGCGAGGGAGGGCTATCAATTTTGGGTGACAGTTTCTTTTCTGAGCTTTCACAATTATGTACGTGTGCAGCTTTTTCATTAACGGCAATAAATATTGTTCATACAGTTTCAGATGGGGTCATATTAAAATAATGTGCGTCTGAAATGATATCTATGATATTGTGTTGGTCAAAACAAGGTACATACTACGTCATCGGTTTGTTGTGGTATAGGTTTGAATGTGATGTCACGGTGTGTTTCCGCTAATAGTTGTTATCCTGCTTTGAGTGGGTGGGAATTGGCCAAATTATCCAATGGGCTGTGACTGTTGTTAATCCATATATGCGTGGGGTAGTTTGAGTCAGGTTGTTCGCCATTGATCTTACATTAGCGTACCCATCATAATTATTGGTTTGTGATTGTATGTATTGTCTGATGTCTACCGCCTTTTTTACGCCGATGTAGTTTTCAATGAAAACGTGGTTGTGGTTCGCAGGCACAGCTACTGGCACTTTGGGACGGTCGGTTCATACTACATGGTTATTCCACAATGTATTCGTTGTATCGCAATTCATTCGCATCAAAGGCTGCCGATTGACATATTCATCATATTCCAATCTGGAATGATCATTACCACTTTTGATGCAAATTAGTGATCAGTTTTCTCCAATTTTCGATTCCAAAATGTAGTCAGAACATTAAGGACGACAACATGAAAACGTATGAGTCGTCTCGTGAGTATAGAGAAATGTTTCGGATTAATCATCGCATGCCAACACGCAGGTATTCGATAGTTTAATAGTCAAATGATACCATGATAATAATCGAACTGATAATAACTATGATACTCCTGTTTCTAAAGCAGTTTTCTCTGTGACAAGCTTAACTACGTTACGTGATGTATACCAATGCGCTCTGTTCAATAATCATGTAAATCAATGCATAATGAACAGTGTAAATCAATCAAATTAACATAGAGGTAAACGGAGGGAAACGCTTTTGTGACACTCTGAGATCAACATTAATGATCCGAAACAGCAAGAAACGTTCCAGGAACTAATTTGCAGTTAATTAGTGACTTCACAGTGCTGGCAAATAGGCTAAAAGTTTGCACTTAATTAGTGATTTAATAGTTCTAAGAAAGAGCCTAATAATTTTAGTCCTTAGGCCATTTTCCAGGAGACCTCTAAAATAGGTTTTCGTTGCCAAATCGGGCATATTAGGTTTCTTGGTGTCATTCTATAGGTTTTCATGTCAGGAAAAATATTAGACTGGGTAACCTTCTCAAAAAGTGTCCAAACAATGGAAAAAATGACTTTTTCCAAGATGGCCACCGCGTCCGATCAAAAAGTTTGTTTTTGTTTTTTCTCTGCTTCTAGACAAGCTAGAAGTGTAATCTTGGTGTCTTTTCTTAGGTTTTGAAGGTTGAGGAATCCAATTAAATACATTCCAAGAACATTTATGCGTTATTTCAATTGAAAAACTACACTTTGACTGGTATTTGAACGTCAGAAATAGCAATTTGCGGAGGAAGTCTGTTTTAAACGTTACCAGTACCACTTTGAACAAAACAATTCCATGAATAAATCATCAACATATCAGTTTATGCACATACAAATTATATGAAGAAAAGTGGAACAATGGCCATATAGATCATATGCTATCTACTTGCTGAACATTCGTTTCGAAAGTTGTCTTGTTTTTTTTTCTACTCCATATTTAATACTGTATATGTGAAACAAATAAATTTGGGAAAATTGTTGTACAACATATATATCACATGTGGTTGAGTTCTATCATAGTCAACTTCCTCTCTAGATGTATCTGCAACAATTTCATCCGAATGTGTGATTCATCAAGAAACCTTGAAATCAAGCCGAGAGTTGATATTTGAGTCGGTCCACCTGACTCCGTGTTCAGGTATACAGATGGAGTGACACCGAACTTTAAAGAAGTAAAGTCAACCAAAGTTGAACGTAAAATTGATTGGAAGACCCGTTGGATAAAATAAAGCTGATAACGTCTGAGATAGCTCAGAACCCAAGCTATCAACTGAACAACCAGACGAAGAGGTCGAGGAGGAATGCGGACTAAAACCCGAATGATTGGCGATCCTTACTTTGCACAGGCAAGGAGTGACTGCAGACCCGAAACTGCCTGCAGCCAGAGAACCGACGTCACCCGAAACAACCCAAAGCCAGAGTGCCGAAGTCATTTGAGAAAAACTGCAGCCACTACAGTGGGAGAACAAGAGTCTGCCGAGTGAGCATTCCAGCTGGAGAATCAGAGTCAGATGAGTGAGCATTCCAGCGGGAGAACCAGAGTCAGGCAAACGACCCCTACAGCCAGAGAACCAGAGTCGGCCAAGTGACCATTCCAGATGGAGAACCAGAGTCAGCCGAGTGACCCCTGCACCCGGAGAACCAGAGTCAGCCAAGCAACCCCTGCATCTGGAGAACTATAGTCAGCTGAGCAACCATTCCAGCCGGAGAACCAGAGTCAGTCGTCCAGCCATTCCAGCCGGAGAACCAGAGTGAGCCGAACGACCCCTGCAGCTGGAGAACCAGAGTCAGCCGAGCAACCATTCCAGCTGGAGAACCAGAGTCAGTCGTCCAGCCATTCCAGCCGGAGAACCAGAGTAAGGTGAACGACCCCTGCAGCTGGAGAACCAGAGTCAGCCCAGCAACCATTCCAGCCAGAGAACCAGAGTCAGCCGAACGACCCCTGCAGCTGGTGAACCAGAGTCAGCCCAGCAACAATTCCAGCCGGAGAACCAGAGTCAGCCGACCGGCCATTCCAGCCGGAGAACCAGAGTAAGCTGAACGACCCCTGCAGCCAGAGAACAAGAGTAAGCCGAGTAACCATTCCAGACGGAGAACCAGAGTCAGTCGAGCGGCCGAATGACCCTTGCACCCGGAGAACCAGAGTCAGCCGAGTGACCATTCCAGACGGAGAACCAGAGTCAGCCGAGCGGCCATTTTAACCGGAGAACCAGATTCAGATGAACGACCCGGCCTGCAGTCGGAAAACCAGAGTCAGCCGAGTGACCATTCCAGACGGAGAACCAGAGTCAGCCAAGCGGCCATTCCAGCCAGAGAACCAGAGTCAACTGAGCGACCCCTGCAGTCTGAGACGAGGCAAAAAGCCAAACTCATAGGCATCTGGTCAGCTAAGCAAGGCTGGGGAGCGAACCTCAACCCAACGAACATATGCTACTACTATATCAACGCTACAACCGTTACAATATATGTATTTGATGTTCATAAAACTAGACCCTATCTGGTCGCGTACGACCACATGAGTGTATCCCCGTGATGCCCTGTCATTTCTGTTTCCCAAAATATATTATGTCAATTCGGACAAAATATCTTATATCAAAATAGCACTGCTGCCCCAGTGTCTTTCATCAATGTCAGCAATAAAAGTTCCAAGCCTTAACTAATTTTATGCCATGCAGTAATACTTTCAATTACTGAAATATTCACCACATTATTTCTTACCAGATAATTTAGCTTATCCAATTCCCAACAATACAAGTGATTTCTTCATCTACATTCGCTGATAATAAATATGATTCAACTGTTGTAATAAGTGAGTGATATTAACTAATTAATATTATTACTGCAGATATAAAATATATACTGGACAAAAAACTTACTACGTTTAATCATATAATAAAATATTCTCATCATCACTATTTTTATTGTGGGCAATAATAGACTTAACTGATAAAGTCAAGTTAATGTATTCGATAATAGTATATATTTTGAACAAATCCATCAGCTCCATACTTGTACACACATTCAGTGTGATATGTTTCCTAATTGCAACCAAAAGGAATGATCGCTGATCTTGACCTGGATATCAACTTTGTTTTAAGAAGTCTTTTCATTAACTATAATTATAATTATTGAATATCTCTGTGTCTGGTCACTGCTCAATATGCCTCTTCAATATCCTAGTGATACCTATAAAAGTAACACCCCTGGAGCCATCACAAACCATGTTTGTCGAAACAGCTAATTTTGTCAAGAAATGTGTCGCCAATCGGCCATCTTGGTCGACATGGCAACCAAAATCGATAGGTTTTGGGATGTTACTATAAGCAGAAACCCATAAGAGGATAACTTATGGGTTTCTGCTATAAGGCATGTCCATATGGAATATCAGAAACAGAATGTCAGAAACAGTTCAGATTTGCACCTTGTGGAGGAACGGCACTTGTAGCAGCGCGACGATCGTAAATTCATAGTAACTGCTTAACTTTGTTCAGGGGAAACAATAAACTCTTAATGATGTATTCATGGGATGGTTTCGTTCGAAATGGTAATACGTGGTAATGAATAGCGCAAAAACATTTGAAAACAGATTTCCTTCGCAAATAGCTATTTCTGATACTCAAATACCAGTCGAAGTGCACTTTTGCAATTGAAAAATATGCATAATTGTTATTGAAATGTGTTTGATTGGATTCCTCAACCCTCAAAACCTAAGAAAGGACACTAAGATTACACTTCTAGCACGTCTAGAAGTAGAGAAAAAAACAAAAACAAACTTTTTGATCGGACTCGGTGGCCATCTTGGAAAAAGTCATTTTTCCATTGTTTGGACACTTTTAGAGAAGGTTACCCGGTCTTATATCTTTCCTGATATAAAAACCTACAGAATGACACCAAGAAACCTAATATGCCCGATTTGGCGACGAAAATTTTTTTTTTCAGAATGGCCCACAGACTATTTGCAGTAATTAGTGACTTCACAGTGCTGGCAAATACCCTAAGAATTTGCAGTTAATTAGTGATTAACAGTTCTCAGAAACAGCCTAATAATTTGCAGTAAATTAGTGATTTCACAGTGATAACAAATAGCCTATATTTAGGAGGGAGGTTCCCTCGCATTGCAAAATCTGGTGGGCAGTTACCACACGACATGCTGTCACCCAGCTGGGTCGCACTATCAATGTTTCTACTGATGAAATACAAACTGGGATTTTTTTTTCCTATCAGACAAGCATTACTTCGGTAAGATGTACATAATGAAATACATAATGAACATACAATAAATACGATCTCAAAATTTAATTATTACTGTATAATCACAAACAAATATACAGCTTTTTTCGCAGTTGTTGTCAATAACTGAAGCAATAGGATGGAATTACTCCTTTTCTGAGATTGCAAAGCATCCAAGGCCGATGATAGTATGGCCCGGTGCCTTCCATTGAGTGTATCCTTGAGCCGGGAAAATTAATCAACGATTTATCGTCAGTCAATCCCGTGATGATTGAGTTTTCCATCGATCGATTATGCGGCATTATGCACAAATTCATTGTCATATCTTGTAAAACCAGTTGTAAAAAATATTGTTTTGAACATATTTGAGCATATTAGATTATTATCAGGTCATAAAATATAATGGAGTTGGATAATACCCAAATACTGTATATACGTGGTTTTATTCTGCCCGCGGTCGTTTCCATGAACCCGAGCTTGCATGTAGGCGGTTTTCGGTTTATTATATATTAGTACCAGTAAAATTGATGTTAACTATAAGAATCCCCCTGATTATCGAGGCAAAATTTTTTGACGGCTGCAGCATTAAGAGAATCATCGACCGCAATTTGAATAACGGCCCAGTGTTTCGGCGTAAATAACTGTTTATCGCCCAGCTATCACGTGACATTTCATTCACATGACGTTTTGTGTTTACCGTACACAAGTTAGACGATGCTGTGTTCTGGCACGTAATCTGGATTTATTTACTATAAACTGTTTGGTTCGAGATCGGGGAAGTGGAACAGAGTTTGCTGAAATGTCCAATCAGACAAGTGTGCTTGACGAAGACGCAATGGATGAAATGGTATAGATCTAGGCCTAAATGACCCAGGTAAGGTGCAAGAATCACATATACTGGTACTAATAGTAATATGTTTGTGGCGGGCGTAGTGATTGATAACCGCCCAGCTCAGATTAATTTCAGCCCTCCATGGCTTCGCAAATGAACCAGGTCGCTCTGAAAACAAACTGAGCTGGGCCATAAATAATCATTACGCCCTTCAAAAACATATTATTGTTATATTTACAGTAACGTTTTTTCGTCCTGTAAACAATTACTTCAACCAATCAGAGCACGGGTGGAATGTGGGTGGTGGATGGGGTGGAATACAGGATTGTATTCCCCCGCCGAATTACATTGAATACTGAGGCAGCAATACTTATGTTTTTAAAGATCTGTTGGTGGGATTCTTATAAGGCACGGTTAATTTCATTTCTTCGCATAAGACGACCTCAAAATCATTTGTGATATTTTTGTGTATCATAATGCTCGGTTCAGGTCACAGCAATTTCACCTATGTTCGTGATATGTTGAATGGATGTTGGACAAAAATCCAGACAAATGATTGTCACGTTTCACACTGATGTTTTCGTTTACTTGACAGTTTTTTTTTTTTCAAAAGCCATCTCAAAGGAATTATATGTCAAATTAATGGAATTTACCCATTCAAATGTTGAGGCATCATGGATAACATTAACGTGATGAATTGGTTTGATGGGTTTAATTGGTTTTGTCTGAAGATTGTGAACAAATTAACTGCTAGCAATTATATCCGTCAGTATTTTGTTTGTTTGGACAAGAAGTTGTTATTCACCATAACATTTGATATATACAGTTCGCTAAAATGCATAAACCCTGAAAATCTGCCCCCGAACATAGCTTGACGTTTTACACATGTAATGAGAATAAACTCCTGTGTAATATGTGGGTGACGGGTGGGAAGCTATATACAGGAATACTCATCCAAACGTATGGTGAAAAGTTAATTTATAATACCTTTACCCCCTTACAGACTAACAAAAATTCCTAATTGGAATCGTTGACCATTTATTTTCAATAATCCTCATTAATTGACCAAGCTCGACGAGTGTTACAAATTTCGTATTTCGTTTGTAGGATGCACACGGTATACCTCATCATCTACACCACAACATGTCACGGACACGAACTGATTTAGGACAATGGGAACATATGGTCGAAACAGAAAAATAGGTAGATATAGTATATCGTCTCATGAAATGGAAGACAATAATTGGTGCCAGGGCGAAGCGGCAACACAACAGCTAATCCGTACATAACGAGCACAATTAAGGGTGTTGCCTTGTCTAAGCTCGTTACCGAAGTTTTTCGTTAGACATATAAATCGGATTCCATCCACAGATTTTCATCCGGACGTTCTAATAATACATGTAATGAGGGTGTGGAATTATATCATTCAGACCTCCATTTTATAACTTCATTTTTCCAGCTTGTGATCATTTGTCAATATTATTATCGATGCTCTGTCTTTGTCATTGTCTTTGTCAAACAGTTGGACCATTTTGTTCGTAGACAACCACTCGAAACATTGAGAAAATGTAACAAATCTTCAGCAGTTGAGTAAACATTTCCATATCAACCTCTCATCTTGGTTGATGAAAGTCCACGATGTTATTCAGACTCACCTCATGGAAATGAAACGTTGGAAGTCAAATAAAGCAAAACCATGACCACTGACCAGCTTTAACTGACGTAGCACTCCCTGTCTCACACTTGGCATTGAACATCACCACTGTCACCCACAACTTGTGAGGTGAACGTATCATGGGGGCACATAGCACTCTCTCTTCATTCTTGTGACTGAACCACCTGTGCACACGTTGTCTATTTGTGGTATAAGGTGTTCGTGTTGCATTTGCTATACATGTTAGCATTCACAGATTGCTTCTCAGACACAGAAAATGGGCTGCTCACTTACGTGCAGAACACTTTGAAATTCAGGCTTCACTTCCTTTCAAACAATTTACAGAATGGATCCGTTGAATATCGTTTCGATCGTGTCACTGTCTATAATGTACTTGGTTTGTACGTGATACCCCTCATCAACAGAGAAAGTGTCATTCAACATCTACATGTCTTTCTGGTAAGATTATCATTACATTTTTCAATTTACATTCGAACTGAGTGATGTTATTCATATTTCGCAAGAAGGTCAGTGTGAGTGTGATGACATTAGGTGTAATTGGGATTGGGATAATCGGATATGACATCCAGGGAAGATATAGAGATATTCCGACCTAAACGTATCACTCTTGTGCTGAATAAATGCGTGGAGCAGCTGTCTGTGTATACCGTGACCAACAGCTGTAATCAAACTGTAGCAGAAAAACTCAACTGCTCAGAATTGTAATTCGAAAGCGCTTCTTATAATCACAATGCAAAATCAACTCAGAACTCGTAAAATAGTTCCTAGGTTTATAATCGCGTTTTTACCTGCATTTGTAGGTGACCATCACCAATGAAACCTCGACCGTTGGATGAATATTGTTTAAAATAATAATTGCGTGAAGACAATGTGGTAGTAACGTATTACCAATTGAGATATAATTACGAGTATATTTTCATGACAATAACACATTTCAATTATTCAGTTGTCAACACTATTTCTTCAAATGATATATCGTTTCTAGAAACGACAGTTGATGCTGCTAAATGATGAAATATGTTGTTATGTTAACCTTGATGTTTTGAAATCTACTTAGAGAAACGTGTACAGTTTTCGGCCACCCATAGAAATCGGCCACTTCAAAAGATATTGTTTATCTGTGACGAAACCTTGTATTGCTCATTCTCCTCGCAATGATGTTTTGCAAGTGCGTGCCGTTGGTTTCGAAGTTAGAATACGAATGTAAACAAATCTCCGTTTATTCTGTCAAAATTTGCAATGGAGGAGAAAGTGTTCAAAGATTCCACGCTCGAAGACTCACATTAGGCATCAAATATAAGGAGCAATAACAATTGCATCACTGTTATTCAATGTATTATATATATTTTACACGAGGTTCATTCAAGTTTGACTCGCATTTGTTGTTACCGCCATGCGGCAGTGTCGCACTATGATTGACTGCGGGGGCGGCCGAAATCTCCCAACGGTATTTTGCATACATGTACAGAAATCGGCCACCCACCCCAAAATGAACGTCACCTGGAAAAATCAAGAAATATTTGTGTTGAATAAATTAATACAGTTTTGAAAATTCATAAATATTGTGATTAATTAATTATAAACAATCAAATAATAATACCGAATATTTTGTCTTCTAACCATTATACATGTATCCATCACTCGCGGGCTTCAGAGGCCCTGGGCAACACATTCTCTTCAATTAAATCATGTGATATCACTTATTTATCATATGCCAGAATGACAGTTGATGCGAATAGTGTAGTTAATGCTATTATACAGTAATTTAAATTACTGTCAACAAACTTAGACCTGAAAATACACCATTTCTATGTATTTGGTTTTTCAATAGCTGTGCCTATTCTTCCAATAACAAACTTCTGCCCGGCGGGCTGTAAATTCCACACTTGCCCGGGCAGCTCCCAGTTCAAGAAAACGTCATTATTTTGAAGGGTAAACAAAAGCACATGGTCGCTCTCCTGGCCCGATTCCGTTATGTTTGACGTTTTTGCCGCCAATTTACGTTTTACGCTGATACTCTAGGACCTCTGAAATGGCCTGTGAATCGAATAAATACGGTATGTGAATAAAAGCTGTATTTCTTGCTCATTTCTTTCTAATCGGATATGATTCGGTCATTTGAAACATACTAAAATGTTCCCGACATCCACTGGCATATGATAAACGGGTTATTGCACAATATGGGGTTTCATGCCCTCTGGCCAAGTCTTCAAGAATCCCTCCGCTTCGCGTCGGGCTTCTCAAAGACTTGGCCCTCGGGCATAAAACCCCATATTGTGCAATAACCCTATACAATTGTGCAAGATTAAATTTTCTTCACGCTAGAACAGAGGGTGGATCATGCATCGGGTCAATGGTATGTGATTTTGTAAGGCGTGTACACTGTCTCTAGAGATCTACATTGCAGGAGAACAACAAGATATGTAGCATGCGCTAGTCCATGTACATCACACTACAGATGTACAATATATATCGATGATGACGGAGTTATGCACTGCATGCATGTGACTGTCCCTACGACAAAAATGCCGTTGCTGTCATGGAATCAACTCCGCCATACCAAAGGCGTGCATCCCTCACTACAGAATGGGCCGCAGTAGTGCAGCATATGCTTGGCACTAACTACAGCGCGCTAGTAGTAAGAGAATCTGCCCGCGTATTCTCCTACGCGTAAAGACCTGAGCATTTGTGCACCATAAACATCCAGTGCGAACACTGAGCCTGAACTGCAGCAGATACAAGCCTGCCTGACATCACATAAATGCGATTTTGCTATAATTTAATTATATATCGTGCTGTAATAGGTTAATTAGACATGAAAAATGCGATATTTCAATTTCAATCAGTGATTTAAAAAAAAAATGTTAATGGCCGAAAACTATCACCGGGGGCCGAAAACTGTGATGCCTGACATTAACTCGAAAAGTTCAACTCAAACTTTGATATATTTACATCAGAAGTTATTTTTGGGTATTTCTGAACCATGTGAACGGCAACCAAATTGTCTGCCTTTCCACGATACATCTTTTGTAATACACAAGATATTTTATCCAACAAAGGCTTTTCTCCTTAAGTGGCCGAAAACTACACGTTACTCTATTTCTAGTTAAATATTGATATCATTCATGTTGATATCATTTATGATGGTGATGTTAGGGGTTACACTTGTCGTGAATATTGAATGACTTGTAGCATGTTATATTATACACGTACTCTCTCCGATAGGGGCTGTCTGAACGTGATGGTGAGGTTCTATCACCTGTTGTCTTGAAACTGCTCAAGAGTATCACGACGAAAGGTCGCAGTATTATTTTTTACACAAAATGTTTTCAAAGAAGTGTAATTTGGTATAGCACGGAATGTCAATTATGGAATTGTCGTTTGAATACAGCGAATAATAAAAAAAACATCATTACAATGTGCCTTAATGCCAAACATTACTCAGAAGAAAATAAAGACAAAATGTAAACGAATTCATCCATCACACATGTAGCAATCGTAATATTGAAATATACAGTTTAATGATTTTCAAAATTATGAATTTCTTGTGAGTACAACGCATCCAAGTCCGATCGTGGTATTCCTCAGTGCCCTCCACTGGTTGTATTCTTTGGTAGAACAGTGTTAGTCATGTTTTCATCATCAGCGAGTCACACGATTCATCCACAGTTTTCGCTGCATACAAAGCAATTCATTAGAGTACTATGCATCACGATTTTATGTATTTAGGTTAATTTCGTAAGGAATGATGGACTTATGTTCCAATAGAGCTGAACGTAATTATTTGATGGCATGTCTCACGTCACAAAACGAAGTGGTTAAATAATTAAGTATAATGAAATTATGTGTTAGTCCATTGATTGCACTATAGTGCACACCGATATCATCATGTGATATACAAAATTTTCCTGTCATTAGTTTCTGTCGGAAGAATTGACAAAGAGAATACAAAGATGAGAGGAACAGGCATGATTAGAGATTTAGATGAAAAACACAAAGGGCGAATACAATATTCTGAGTGATTCTACACACGTTCGTGATATGCTGAATAAACCATGAACAAAAAGTCCAGACAAATGATTGTCACTTTTCGATTTATTTGTTTGCTCCTCAGCTATTTTCAGATGCCATCTTAAGGGAATAATATGACAAATTATGGGAATTTTTGGTGTATGAATACAGTGACAGTTGATCATTGGAAAGCGTGCCATTCTGCAAGTTGAAGCTCCAGATACAATCCTAAGTTATTAAATAAATGGTTAATTGGTTATTTCAGAATTTTAGAAAAGTTATGTATTTTTTGCTGGCACAACAAACATGACAAACACGAATTGTAACATTTTGATAACCACTATTTACTAAAATACAAAAAGTTCCAAAAGTCTAATTGATTTGTAGGTCTGGAGGAATCCTATTGTTGTCCGGGCCCCGGGCCCGGATATATTAAAAACGCACTAATTTCAGCTGGTTTCGTTTTGCGAGGTCTCCCGCAGTGACGGGCAGGGAGTGATTCCACGGTGGACATACGTTGCGCGCTATTGTGCGGGCTTCGCCCATTTACTATGCTGTGAACTGTAGTTCACAATGTCAGATGTCAGAGATGTTTGTGTGGTACAGCGGGGGTCGCAAATATTGTCACTCTGTTTGCCCAGGCAGTGATTTTTTGCACGGGCTGATATTACGCTGATGTAATAGAATCATATTAAAATCGCACTTAGAATTATAGGATATAGGCATATGCGCATAGAAAAAACCTGGAGTGAAGACTCGAGCACTGGGGAATAATAGGCGAGATATTAATTGAATTCATAAATTAAAAAAACAGCGAAACATTTCCTCCGGACATATTCTTAACACTTTCCATTCCTACTATTCTGTAGCTTGTAATATTACTTGTGTTACGATTATAGACTCGTGTTTTCTGTGGGCGACCTATGGAATGTTACACATTCCGAGGACTAATGAAATAAAAGTATGCAAAAAGTTAAATGTATAATACCTTTACAATAGTTCGCAGAATATCAGAAACTTTCATTACACGGAGTTGTTAGTTGCATTCATTAATTTTTCTCCTCAGTTCGACCCGGGTTAATAAGTTCGTTTGAACTTCCACAAGGTGCACACATTATCATCATTATTTACACTCTGCCTTTGCATACATGAAAACGGATTGAATCATGAAAAGGGAATATCTTGCGGGAGTAGATCAATAGAAAGACATGCGATCGACGGAAATAAGTGGTACCGATGTTGAGGAGGCGACCAACAAAACAACAGATATTCTTTACATAACAAGCATAATAATAAAACTAATCTTGTTTTCGCCCTGTTTGAGCTCGTTGTCGAAGACATTTTCCAGACAGATAAATTTGACAGTTTTGGACTGATTTCCATAGGGATGTAATGATAATGTGTTGTGGCGGGGAAAATTTCCATATAGCTCAGTTTCAGTTCCCAATCCACACCTGACTTCGCTTCCAGCTGACAGATGTTGATATTCTTCTCAATGTTTTGCATCTGTGGAACATATCTCACCCGATAGCTCACAAAATCTGGATGCTGTTATATGAATGTTTGAGTGCGATGTCATCATAAAATGCATTCAAACCCATTCTGATAGTAGTGAGTAATCCCCCTGGTAATGTGGCGGTAAAAGATCTTTTCGGCTTTTCGCTGGTCCGTAAAATTGATTTTGAACGCGCATAATTTATTATAATGCGCAACGGATCAACGGTACCAATATTGTCATATGTGAACAAACATTATCAGCCCACTTTATCAAATATGTCCACGCTGGTCCAATACGATTATTGGCAATGGTCTTCTCAACAATAGCTGAATAACAGACAGATGGCGCGTCACCTCTGAGCATGCGTAGTTACTTCATTACTCAGGGTCTGCACTGATGAATGAAATATATATTTTTTTAAATATGTGTACCATGATCAAGCATGAAGTGGCAATGGTGGATTTGCATTGTTGCTTCCAATTTGTTGACATCCACATCCTCTCTTTTGCAATCAGAGTACAAGCACCCTCATGGCGTGTCTTGATATTTGAAATTCTGACGATGTCATCTTTCACACATCGAACAATCTCGAGATTGAGTTCATTATGTCATACCATGGCAAAATCAATCAATGCAATCATAATTGTCCATTACCAATACAGCATATTAATTAGCAACTCGATATGCGTAATTATGAACATATAATAATTATGTTAGTTTTTTTTGTCATCAAAATCTTGTTGTAAGCGTTATAGGTTGATTCAACTATAGACAACTTCACACTTTAATTTATCGATGTATAACCCCACAAAATATACGGCTAGATCATTTCTCGATTATTGACGATAACTGAAGCAACAGGGTGAGTGCACCCAAGGCTGATGCTGATATCGCCCACAGGCTTCGACTAGATGTATCTTGGGGTATGAAAAAATAATCACCGATGTATTCTCAGTTCATCCCACAACGATTTTTCCAATACTTGATTATGCTGCATAATGTGCGCTTCAATGTCATACCTTCCAACAAGAAGTTGTATGAATATTGTATTGTTTCAATTTCGCAGAACATATTATGTTCATCATCATGTCACAAATATATAATATTTGGAGATAGGATACTGTATCTCGTCTTCCCAAAAATCGGTTGCAGGGATTCCTACAGGGCATGGTGAATTAATTTCATTTCTTTGCATTATAACGACCTAAACATTACCATTCTATATCATTATGTTGGGTTTAGGTCACAGCAAACAATCGACAGGACAAAAGATGACGGTAGCAGACAATTAGAAAGTAGATGAAGAGCACAAAGGGCAAAGACAAGATTCTGGGAAGTTTTACCTACGTTCCTGATATATTGAATGGATACTGGATAAAAATCCAGACAAATGATTGTCACGTTTCACGTTATTTTCGTTCGCTTGGCAATTTCTTCATCAAATGACATCTCAAAGGAATTATATGTCAAATTATGGGAATTCACAAGGCAGAGAGTGTCTTTGTGTATGAAAACAATCAATATCTTGTCGAGAATACATGCCGGTTCAAATGCTAATGTGCTCATAATGAAATTGTGGGCCTAAAAATTTCAGATATGTGATATGTACGTGTATATGATTATGATTATGTTGAAACACTTTGCTTCTATTAACGACCTATGGTGGATTTCACATTTAGAGGACTATCAAAACACACGTTGATGGAAACGGACTGGATATTTCCCAAGTTTACAATACCACGCAGACTAGCATATATGAAAAGTTAAGTGTATCATTCAATTTATCCCTTCAGATCGACTTGAGTAAGTAAGTTCTTTTGAAAGACACACGAAATACGTGTAGATATCAATATTTACATCATTTGCCTTTGCATATATAAAATCTGATTGTTCAAGGAAGGGAAAACATATTGCGAAACCAAATGGATAGAGAGAATGGTCTGATGCAATTTTTAGTGTATTTGGTACGAGGGTTAAAGGGTGAACCAGTAACACTACAGCTACTCCATACATAAGGAGCACAAGCAAGCGTACTGCCTTGTCTACTTTGTTGTCGGAGACTTTATTTAGACAGATAACTCTCATTATTTTGGACTGATTTCTATGGGGTGTTCTAATAATACGTAAGGGTATGGAAAAATATGAAATAATAAGCTCAATTGTTGTTGCATAATTGTTTCCTAACCTCGATTTTCAGCTCCTGTGCATATACCACTCCTGGGCCGATGCTTTGCTGTGGTCTTTGTCCCTTACTTTGTCGAATAGTTGTCCCATTTTTTCGTGGACAACTATTCCAAACATTGAGAATAATATGCAATGAATATTCGTCTATCTGTAAAACATTTTTATATATGTAACATCAACCACCATCTTGGATAGTGAAAGTTTTTAACTTTAATATATTATTTTTTATTATATTATACTCTTCGTTGGAATGAAACGTCACATTTTCACATGGAAATATAGATTCTGTCAGATCTCTTCATCTCACGTCGCCCATGTGTTGCTATGTGAGGAATCAATGAACAAATTTACTTGATCACGTACTCCCAGTTTCACACTTGGAATTAAAGTCACCCCTGGCACCGATATGTGAACGTATCACGGGGCAAATAACGAAATGCGTTCTTTCTTTTCATTGTTTTCATTGCACCATTAACATACGCAGAGTCTACGTATGGTATTGAGTTTTCTCGCTGCACTTGCTGCACTACGGTTGTCTTGGTGCATTTTATCATATATTTATGATCGTGTCATATTTCATCATTGTACATGTACGTTTTTGTTTGAAACTCTCAGTCTGTGGGTTTTCTGGCCGGAAGACTATGAATGGAGGGACAATCTCTTGTACAGTGCATGATTTGGTCAATCAATGCATTGGTAAATGTGTATCAGTCAGTGTTACAGAAATGCGGAGCATATTAACATATAGTATCTGTAAGCTATCAGTTTAATATTTTTATTGCTGGCATCAACATCTCGACAAGGTACGATGGTGGTCAATGCATGATTCGATGCTATGAGCCTATGTAGATCTACATATTTTTTTAACATCCATTAATGGCTAGACATGATGATTGGGTATCTCGCCTTGACTTCCTAGTGTGGGTGACAATTACAGTTGTTGGAGTACAATAAAATTACACTGTGCCATCACATATCGACAAAGAATCTTACAAATATAGACAAATATAGCAAAGAATCACAATTTGTCTTGAAACCGATCACGATGATCAAGAAGGAAGGTCGCACTAATAAATGTAATATGATTTGTTTTTCATGTATGCTTCAGCATGAAATGGCAATGATGAATTAGTCTTTATTGCTTCTAACTTTGGACATCCACATCACTTCTGTTGCAAGGCAAATGATAACGTGTCCTGATAAATGAACATCCTGACTTCAGAAGATAAAGGATGTCCTTGTTCACACATCGAACAATGCAGACATAGATTTCCATATATTATTCCCTGACTATGGGGTGCCTTGAAGGAATCTTCAGTTTGCATTCTAATGGTGTCAACATAATCATGTGATATACTTCTGTTTCTGCTTCATTATTTTCGGTTCAGGTTTAAGGTTTTACCCATGTTCGAGATATGTTTTCACGTTACTATTTTCGTTTGCATGACAGATTTTTAATGCCATCTCAAGGAATTATATGTCAAATTAATGGAATTCTAGGCAGGATGATATTTCGCGTCTGATAACATTGTTTGTTTCGAGTATATATGACATTTCACATGATGAATTAAGGCTGGGTGGTAATTTGAAAATTTCAGAAGAAACTGAAAACATTTGTCGCCAACTTTCATTTCAGTCTGTATTCACTCGGTAGGAAAGTGTACGAGATTTTCGTACGAGATTAAACAAGTTTCTCTGTTATCAAAATATGTTATGCTCTTGGTAAATACAGGTTCGCTGCACGACAAGTTTCCATCTGTTTCAGGTGGATTTGTTTTGAACTGGCATCCAGTTACATTGGACTAATGAGATTAATCTCATCGATTTTATCCATGATTTTATAGTATAATATCATCTTTGTGTAGCTGTTCTCAATGTCATTTGTTGCTGTATGATTTGTACTATACTGATTGTTTCAGGTGTTTACACTATCCAATTACTGTATCTATTCGACCTGTGAAAAAAAAAAGAAAAATTGAAATTCATGAAGCTCAAAAGTTTCAGATATGGAATTTATTTTACACAAGCGTTTATACATGTAATGATTATGGAGTTCCGCCTTGTTTCCATGGATAACCTATGATCGTTCACACATTTCCACGACTATCAAAACATACGTTGGTGATAATACGTCATATAAACCGTATGTACAGATGTACAGATAAATGTACTCATCAATTTATCCTTTCCATTCGACCTCGGTAAGTAAGTTCGTTTGAAAGACAAACAAGGTACACGTTAGTGTTTACGTCATACCTTCATATATAATTAAACTTTCAATATTTTTTTAATTTGCATCGCGCCACTTCCATTACTCAGTGCTGCTCAGAGGCGTATTACAATAAAATGCATGGAGGTAACATGGAAAATATAGATATATGAATGTACCAATAAAACCATTGAAAAAATTACTTTGCATGCATGAAAACTGATTGGTCACCAAAGGGAAATCATAACGCGAAATTAAATGAGTAGAGAGAATTGCCTTGTGAAATTGTTCGGTCTAAATGGAAGAAAGGTTGAACGGGCGGACCAGGAACACAACAGCTAATCCATACATAACGAGCACAAGTAAGCGTGTTACCTTGTCTAGCTCGTTATTGGAGACTATACTGTTTTGGACTGAGTTCCATGGGGAGGTATTCTAATCATACGTAAGGGTGTGGAGTAATATCACATAACAAGCTCATTCGTTTGTTAAAAAATTGTTGGCAAATTTCGTTTTTCAGCTCCCGAGCATCTGTTAATATTCTCGTTGATGCTTTGCTGTACCTTTGCTTCGTGGACAAACATTGAGAGTATTTATTGGATTTTCAGCAATTTGTAACATTTCTATAATATCAACCACCTTCTTGGATGGTGAAAATTCTTGATGTTATTCCGACTCATTTTAAGGGTATTAAACGTCATTTTTTTCACATGGAAATTGAAAACTTTCACATCTTTTCACCTCGCGTCGTCCATCTGTTGTCATGTGAGGAAGTCCAATAATAGAGCACAATGACCAGTTCTAACTGACCAAGGACTCCGTCTAACTCTGTAATAACATCACCTCTGGCACCGGCAACTTGTGAGCGTATCCCGGTCACACAAAGTAAGACTTTTTTTCATTTTTGTGAATGAACCATTCATGCACACCTAGTATATTTAGGCCCAAAGAAGTATTATTGTTCTGTTTAGGCATGCGCCTAAATTGAAACCCCGCGCATCACCTTCCTCCCAACCCCACCCCCCTCAAAGAAAATCACCCGTACACCCGTTCACCGATTTTGCTGAGATAATGATCGAATCAAATGGTCCTGAGTGTCTTTGACAATACAAAATTACGTGAATGACTTTTCTGGTTGGATGAATGGAGTGGGCGATCTTTTTGTGCATTGGCCAGTCAATGCATTGCCAAATGTGTAGGTATTGGGTAACAATGTTGCAGAATGTCGAACACTAATGCATGGTATGTAAATGAGTTATTATGCAGTAAAAGTATTGCAAGCAATAATGTAACCATGTGTTAACAGAGCTAAGCTGAAACAAAGTTGCCATAGCTGTGTGTGAGACATTCTCGGGTGTCAATTGCTCAGTGGTTGAGCGTTCGCTTTTCAAACGAGTGGTCCCCGGTTCGATTATAGGTCTCGATCATTGGTGAATTTATCACCTGATATGCTGTCCTTTGCCCAGAGACGACATGTAGCTAGAATTCCACAACATCGTCGAAAATTCACACAAACTGATGGCTGTTTATTCGAATTTTTTGCATGAAAATTAGTTTGAAGGTAATGATATTATGTGTAAGTGGAGTTGGGAAAACATGATATGACATGGAGGGGGCATTACAGAGAAATATGAAATAAAAATATTCAACTTGTTTTGCTGCTACCAAAGAGGATATGAACAGAAACATGAAGCCACATGTTACTATCTGGTTGTTTTCTGTTCAATTTGTGACCAACATATTTATATAGCCGAGTGAGTAGTACGAAAGGCACGGATTTTATTGCTCAAAAATGTATTAAATTTGTCTACTAGTCATCTACATGTAGCCAAATGTACTTCAAGTTTTGAGCAAACGTGTACTCTTGTACCCGTACTGTTTTACACCTACTGTTGTCTCAACCTTTTCGTGTACAGCGCATTGAGAATGTTGATAATGCTTAATGTTTAATTGGCACTTTGAAAATATCATTATCATTACTATTATCATTATTATTATTATTATTATTAATTTGACGGGGTCAGTATGATGACCGTGCTAAATCAAGCCATAATGCACAAAATATCCATCAGACTTTAAATCGATCATTCCCGAGTAGACGAAAAAACACATTTTACAGGCTTTTGAGTGTGACTGAATCGGTCAACATCAGATGAAACTATTCTTGAAAATAGTAATCGTGATCATTCGGTTGCTGACAGTATTCTTTTAAATGATATATCGTTTCTAGATCAAACCGCTCAGGCTGCTGAATGATAAATCATCATTATTAAACTTACAATTAATGTGCATGTGTGATATTATATCAGCGGACAGAAGCTTGGCAAAAAAAATAGCAATAAGACAAATGCAGGTGCGTCATGTTCCGCTTTGCTCGACATTCTGAAACTGGCCATGCCTTGAATAACTGAACAACAGCCCTTCAATAATTCTCTGGCTATTCTGATTATTTGCATATTTTACATCAATGTTAATGTTGACCATTGCTAAGCGTTACGGATATCATAGATATTGAATTACTTCATGCAATTTATTTTATACAGCCCCCATAAGACGTGTCGCTTTCATCTCACATTTGTCACTTTCTAAAGGACGTGGTGAGGTTCTCAATTGTCGAACTTCGAACTTATCAGGTTTATCATGACGAAAGGTAGCAGTATTATTTTTGTTCATAATATTCCCAGAAATTGTGTAACAAACATTCTCGGGTCTCTATTGTTCAGGAGTAGAGCTTTTGCCTCACGAACGAGTGGTCCCGGGTTCGACTATAGGGTTTTCTCCTTGGTGAATTTATCATCCGATATGTTGTCCTTTGCCCAGAGGCGAAATGAAACTTGGTGTTTTGTGAGAATTGCAGCAATGGAATTCTCAGCGGTGGTGATGGGATGCGAATAAATGTACCCTGATCTGCTTCTGATCGCTATATATGTCTGAATACTGCCAAAGAATCGACAAAGAAGAGACTTGACAAAAAGATGAAAGGGGCAGACATGGTTAGACAGTAGATATATACAGAAAGGACAAATGCTAGTTTTTCGAGATTCTACATATACGTTCGTGATATATTGAATAAATCGTGAACAAAAGTCCAGACAAATGATTGTCACATTTCAAATTGCCATTCTATTTGCTCGACTGCTATCTTTAGATTCTGTTTCAATAGAATTATATAATAAATCGTTTGCCTTTGAATATGTAACAAAACCATGCAACTGCCGCGCTGAAACGTTCGTTAGGAACGGTCACGTGATCTACAAAGTCCACTTGCGAAGACACCGTTCGCGGAAGAACCGTTGGCGGAAGCACGACTGCGGAAGCATCATCAGCGGAAGCATCGTTCGCGGAAGAACCGTTCGCGGAAGCACGATTGCGGAAGCATCATCAGCGGAAGCATCAGTCGCGGAAGAGGAGCCTTCGCGGAAGAACCGTTCGCGGACGCAGTCTTCACCACGTGGAGAAGAGTGCGGAAGATACGTTCGCGGACGAAGATGCGCGCGCAGCCACCCTGGCTATATAAGGGAGAGCGGACGGCCGCTCTGAGAGCACTGCAACAGCGACATCGACCGTGGGGAGATCGTCACCGCCACAGCCAAGGGACTCGACGAACTCCGTGCGGACGACTCCTTCTTCAGGGCCTTAGAGTCAACCGGGATTAGACCGACTACCTGGAGAAACCATTCGACTAAACGGGACGGGAAACTTCAACGGGAAGGGACAGAGAGACGCCGCCGGCTAAGAACTCTTTTTAGTTGTGCCCTCGTGCACTATTTATTTTTGAAATGTGATCATACAGTGCTCCATGTCTGAACTTCATATTTGTACGTCACGTGGGTGACCAGCCATACAGTTGTAAGTTGATTTGATGTATATAAATCTTCAATTTATTTACATCTGAGTTGCTTCTTGCCTAAGTGAAGCCGGTAAGCTACGGAGTGATGATACACCAGCGTTGGGGAACGCCAGATTAGTGACGGCTCTCGAATCACAACGAGCGGGAGTTACATAAAGTCTATACGATCAGAGAAACCAGGTTTTTTTGGGCCACACCGAAAACAAGTCATTACCAAACGTCACAACTTGGCGCCGTGACCAGGATCCCCGAGGGTCTACTGCCAGGGAACGAACCTCAGCATCACTCATGTCCGGCGAAAACGACGAAACTGCCCCAGGGAAGACAGGAGGTGAAGGGGAAGACTCTTCACGGACGGCCTCACTTGCGGACGAGGAAGACAGCGTGTCGCGGAAGCCGACCTTTCCGGAAGAGGGAGACGACCGTTCGCGGAAGACGTTCGCGGAAGACGACCGTTCGCGGAAGACGTTCGCGGACGACAACCGTTCGCGGAAGACGACCTTGGCGGAAGAGGCCGACGACCGTTCGCGGAAGACAACGTTCGCGGAAGACGACCGTTCGCGGAAGAGCAGCTTCACAGCCAGGGGTAGACGGGACGTTTCGACGAGTGAGGAGCAACCAGGGAGGTCGAGACCTTCCATGGGCCAGTCGACTAGTCAACAGAGACCCCGGAGCCAGACACCCGACAACCGTTTTCTTTTCAGACACGACTCTGGGTGGCAGCACGATCGAGACAGGGAGAGGTCAACCTACCTTGAGAGCGTTAGGAGGGGCCCCGAGTTCCGACGAGTGCTGGGACCGGAGTACGTCAATCTGGACGGGGAGGACGGCGAAATCTGGGCGAGGAGGGATCGGCTACAGCTACCGGAGCAGAGTCCAAGTGTGGCACCTCCAGAGAATGCAGCATTGAGACGGCTTTGGGACCAGTCCCAGCAGCAGTCTGGTGCAACAGGGCAGCGGTCTGGTGTGACGAGTCGACAAACGGGAGTGACTGGAGGACGGGTTACTTGGGCTCCGACCCAAGAGAGCAGCTCGAGAGGGAGAGGACTTTTCGCGGAAGAGAACATTCGCGGACGAGAGGCATTCTTCGGCGACAGGGACGCTTGCAGCCGGGGATCCTTCGTGGATGAACGGGCTCGTGGGCGAGGGGGAGTCTTTGGTGACGAGGACGCTTGTGACCGGGGAGGGCCCTTCGCGGACGACCACGTTCGCGGACGAGGACGACTCGCGGAAGAGAGTGTTCGCGGAAGAGAGGAGTCTTCACCCAGACGGCGGCTCGACGAAAGGAGTGATCCAGGCGACCAATCTTCCTTTCCAGTTTTTCAGAGTAGACGGGGAAGACCATTCGCGGATGAGCCGGTTCGCGGAAGACTCGCGGAAGATGGCGTTCGCGGACGTGCATCTTTTGTGGAGGGACGTCTCCGAGACATCTTGGCGGACGAGCCCGTTCGCGGAAGACTCGCGGAAGACGGCGTTCGCGGAAGAGGCCTGTTCGCGGAAGAACTTCTTCGGGAGCTGTTGGCGGGGGAGTCCGTTCGCGGAAGGTTCGCGGAAGACAGCGTTCGCGGAAGAGAGAGGTCTTCACCCAGTCGACAACCGAGACAGCCAGCCTCCTGGAGAAATCCAGCTTCTATTTCAGTCACCCAGGGAGGCCGGAGACAGCACCCTTTCTCATCATCGGGCGATGAGGGGCCTTCATCTGATGGAGGGACCGACAGCAGCCATGGTTACCCAGGACGGGGGAGGAGACCACCGAGGCGGGGACCGCCGCTGCACCGACGAAGCCCTAGGCCGAGACGGAGGCAGGAGGACTCGTCGTCCGAGGACAGCACAGCCTGGAATCAGAACGGCAGAAGGAACCGGAAGATGCTGACCCCTGACAAGTTCGATGGGACTTCCATAGAGTGGCCGGTGTACCGGGCCCACTTTGACGTCATCGCAGAGGTCAACGGATGGAGCAAGCGGGAACAGGGCGTCTACTTAGCCGGGAGCTTGACAGGAGAGGCGCGACGAATGCTGACCAGCCTGAGTCCTGCAGACCGGAGGGACATCGACGTTCTGACCGACAAGCTGACCCTACGATTCGACCCTGACTGTCAGGAGGAGTCCTACAAGGCGACCTTGGGACAGAGAACCCGCAGGAAGGCAGAGACACCCCAGCAGTACGGCTATGAGTTGCAGCGACTGGCCGGCCGTGGTTATCCGGATCTGAACTCCGCAGCTCAGGAGGCTATCGCCTTAGACCACTTCTGGAAGGGCCATCCAGATGGGGACATGAAGGTGATGGCGCTCATGAGGAAGATGAAGACCATGGAGGAGGCCATAGCGTTCGTGACCCAGTACGAATGTGTCAAACCCAAGCCTGGGAAGCCGGTGATGTCCATAGAGTCGGAGGACTCCGAGCCAGCTCTAGGACGGGTCCTACAGCTATTAAAGAACCAGCAGGGAGGCGAGATTACCACCAGTGGGCAGCAGAGCAACCAGCCGAACGTAGCGGGTCTACCCAGACTTCCCTACTTCAAGGGGCTCTTTGAGAGCCAAGACAGGAAGCTGGATCGACTAATCGAGCTGTGTGAGCAGGTGCTATCCATCAAGCCGAGGGCCGCCACTGCTGAGAACAAGGGACCAAGCGCTAGGCCGGGACCAGATGACTGTTGGTACTGTGGGAAGCCGGGTCATCGGAAGTACCAGTGTCCAGATCGGCCGCCACCTCGGACCAAGGAGGAGCGCTTGAGTCGACTAATCGAGGAGATTGGTGAGCGGAACAGTTTGACAGACGAGGTGTCGGAAAACCAGTAGGGCTCATACCAGCCCCCAACCGTATGGGCCATTGGCAGGTGTGTGCATGGCTTCACAGGCGAGAAGCTCGACGAAGACGTGAAGAACACATTGCCAGGGGGGAATTTTTAGTTTCACAGATTTTTAATAGGTTTTTCCGGTGTGCATCCGAAGTAACTGGATGGGCACAGGAGGAGCTCGAGGATCGAATTCTCGACTATTTGGAGGGCAAGCCTGTCAACACAGACGGGAGTGCCAATGTACAGCAAACCGATGGAGCCGTGGAGCGTCTAATGCCCCGCGGAGACGTCGACGAAATGCAGACCGATGGAGCCGTGGAGCGTCTGGGGACCCACGGAGACATCAACGAGGTTTCTGCTAGCAGCAAGGAGAACCAACAGGTTACAACCTTGAGGCTGGAGGCTGCGAAACAGCAGGGACCCCCCTATGCAACTGAACCACAAGCGGCCGTGAAAGAGGAGACGGAGGGCCGGTGGAGCGGAATGACCAAGGGGCCAGCGCAGCAGCTATTGCTGGTGGACGACTCATTACTTATCCGGAGCGGCGGTTCCGAGGGGAGTGATTCCCTTAAGACTGACAGAGAGGACCAGGGTGGTGCATCACTGTGGGTGGACGACTCAGTACTTATCCAGGGCGGCGTCCCTGAGGAGAGTGGCAGCTCTCTTAAGATTGACAGAAATGGCCAGGTGGTGTCGCTGTCAGCCGGTGCCCGAGGCACATTGGCGTGGTATGCGGCGTGCCACGTTATGGGGAAGGCGACTCGTATGTTGGTGGACACGGGTGCCTCTTCCACCGTTCTGGACGAGTGTCTCTTCGACCAAATGGATGACGAACATAAAGCAATGATAAGGCAGACGAGAATAAGGTTACGGGCAGCAACCGGAGACTACTTACAGGTTCAAGGAGAGATGACAGTTCAACTTCTACTGGGCACACGACTCGTGTCGGCAGATGTACTGGTAGCCAAACTAGGGATCCCGGGAGTGTTGGGGCTTGATGTACTTCAACAGATTGGGGGACAGCTGGATCTGCGTAAGGGCGAGTGGCAGGTGGGCGACACTACCGTAGTGATGAGCTCGGGCCACGAGGACGCCGTCTACACACTGGTGACGGAGGAGACGGTCGTCTTGCCACCCTTTTCAGAGATGATGGTGGACCTCAAGCTGACAGGAAGTGAGGGAGGAGTTCCGAAGGCCGGCCTCGTGCAGTCCGCAAGAGAGCCGTTGGAGGACGACCCCCTCGTAGTGGGACGAGCCCTGGTACGACCCCGAGGACGCCTGGTACCGGTGGTACTTCTGAACGCCGGCGCTGGAGCTTGCACTGTGCTGATGGGGACCATCCTAGCCGAGCTTCACGGAATAGAGGCCGTGATCGACCTGGGATTTCGTCCCGATGGAGGGAAAACAACCCAGTATGAACCTAAAAGGGAACAGTGGTACCGGGAGGAGAGCGGGAGGGAGCATGAGCCCCTTACACCAAACTCCACCAAGTGGCGGAACCGGACGCCCGAGCAGCCCGAAACCAGAGTGCACGCCATGCACGCAGAATCGTCGACGAAGACACCAGAGTGCCCGGAGCATTTAGAACCGCTCCTGGAGGGAATGCATCCGAACTTGACGGAAAAGGAGGTGGAGGTCGTCAGCGATCTCCTTCGACGCCACCAACAGGTCTTTATGGGACCAGATGGGAGGTTGGGCCGGACGTCCCTGGCGAAACACGTCATCGACACGGGAGATCACCCCCCGATCAAGCAGCTTCTGAGGAGAGCCCCGTACTACCAACAAGAGCTGATCGAGGACGAGGTCGACAAGATGTTGAAAGCTGACGTTGTGGAGCCAAGCGACAGTCCATGGTCGTCTCCCATCGTGCTAGTGAAAAAGAAGGATGGTGCACTGAGATTTTGCGTCGACTACCGCCGTCTAAATGATGTCACCCGGAAGGATGCGTACCCCCTGCCTCGAGTCGACGAGAGTTTTGATACCTTGTCAGGAGGACGATATTTTTCGACGCTAGACTTGGCTAGTGGTTACTGGCAGGTCGAGATGGACGACAGGGACAAGGAGAAGACGGCGTTCACTACCCGTAGTGGACTCTATCAATTTAAAGTGATGCCGTTTGGATTGGCGACGGCCCCGGCTACTTTTGAACGTCTAATGGAGCTGGCACTGAGGGGACTCCAATGGAAGCGTTGTCTAATTTATTTGGACGATGTCGTCTGTCTTGGAAAGACTTTCCAAGAAGCCGTGGACAACCTCGAGGACGTGTTCCGGAGACTGCAGGCTGCCGGGCTGAAGCTGAAACCCGCCAAGTGTGAGCTGTTTCGACAACAGGTCAACTTCCTGGGCCATGTCGTGTCCGACCGAGGCATCCAGTGCGACCCTGCCAAGGTCGAAGCTGTAACAAAAATGGTTCCTCCGACCACCTTGACAGAACTAAGGAGCTTCCTTGGGTTCGTGGGGTACTACCGCAGATTCATCCCTGACTTTGCCACCTGAGCGGGACCCCTCAACCACCTGTTAAAGAAGGAAGTCAACTACCATTGGAGCGAGGCTCATCAGCAGGCGTTCGAGGCGCTGCGTCAACCCCTGACCGAGCACCCCCTGCTGGTGTACCCTGACATGGACCAAGAATTTATTTTAGATACTGATGCTAGCGGCTACGGAGTGGGAGGCGTCTTATCCCAAGTGCAGGACGGACGAGAGCGGGTGATCGCCTATGCTTCCAGAACCCTGAGGGACACCCAGCGGAATTACTGCACCACCAAGCGGGAGCTCCTGGCCGTCGTCAGTATGATACACCATTTCAGACATTTCTTGTGGGGGAGAGCGTTCTTACTACGAACCGACCACGCCTCTCTCAAGTGGCTACTGAACTTTCGGGATGCGGAAGGAATGATCGCTAGATGGGCAGCTCGCATCGCCAGCTACGCCTTCAGGTGTGAGGTCCGACCGGGAGTACAACACGGGAATGCAGACGGGATGTCCAGATGCCGACAGTGCCGGAGACCGGATTGTCCCGCCCCTCGCCACACCACAAGACCCGAAGGAGAAGAGGAGGCCTGTCCGACTCAGGAGGAGTGTCCCCTACCCCTGGAGGACCTCTCTGACGAGGATCTGCTTCCACCGATCAGCGGAGAAGGATGGAGCCCCGGAGGACCTCAAGTTAACATCTTGCGGGAGGTCCCTGTGGAGCCCTGGACGGAGGACTACTATTGCGGAGATGGAGTCGGGATATTCCAGATCTGGGAGGTGCGCTGCCAGGAGGACCCGAGGACGACTACCCAGCCGACCGAGGAATGCCTGCCTGACCGGAGCCCCCCACAGACGGAGGAAGGAGCCAGGAGCGTCTGCAGAACCCTGCATCAGCTCCGCCCCTCTGCCTGGGTTTGGTTTCTCCTGATGATGCTCCTCGCACTGCATGGTTTGGGACCGGAGGTTGTGGCCGGAGCAGCGATCGGCGCGACGGCCGACGTGTGGATGCGCTGCCGAGAGGAGCCCTTCCTGGACCCATGCCCCAACCCTGTGATCCGAGATCCAGACAAACAAATGCTAGCTGTCACGCGGGCTATGGCTACGGGAGGACGCCGGAATCCGATGGAGGGAGCCCCGGAGGCCCAGGTCCTGAATGGTTATTCCCAGGAGGACCTAGTGACCCTTCAACGAGCCGACCCTGAAGTTGGAGGCATCCTCGGGTGGAAGAATATTTTCACTGAGAGACCTGCATGGCCCGAAGTCAGAACAAAAAGTCAGCAAATGAAGACTCTGTGGCAACAGTGGGACCAGCTGGAGCTACGTGATGGGCTTCTGTACCGGCGGTACCAAGCGGCTTGCCAGAACGCACCAATCCATCAACTGGTCGTTCCACAGGTCCTGAGACGCGCCGTCATGAAGGAGGTCCATACCGGCAAGCTGATGAGTCACCAGGGAGTCACCAAAACAGTCCACCGACTAAAAGCGAGAATGTACTGGCCGGGTATGACGAAGGACGTGGAGCGTTGGTGCCGGGAGTGCCTGAAGTGTAGTGGGAGAAAGCCGCGACCGGGGCCCAAGTACCACCCCATGGGAAATCTACCGGTAGGCGATCGGCTAGAAAGGGTGGCCATGGACATTTTGGAGCCTGGAACGATCACCAATTCTGGGAACCGGTATATACTGGTCGTGGGTGATTATTTCACCAAGTGGACTGAGGCCTACGCTCTATCCAACCATGAGGCTCAGACGGTGGCGGACGTCTTTGTGACTGAGTTCGTGTGCCGCCTGGGAATGCCAGCCAATATACACACCGACCAGGGACGAGAGTTCGAGAGTAAGCTTTTCCTTGAGATGATCAAGATCCTAGGAGGGGAGAAGACTCGGACGACCCCTTATCACGCCAAATCAGACGGGATGGTCGAGCGATTCAACCGGACCCTGCTGAACCTTCTGGCCGTGGTCGTGAACGAGAACCATGACGACTGGGACGACCATCTGCCCTACGTGATGGCGACTTATAGAACATCAGTACACGAAAGCACCGGGTGTACACCATTTCGAATGATGATGGGACGGGAGGCAACCACCCCATTGGACCTGAGGTACCGGACGAAACCGGACGATTTGGGAGGACCAGTCCCCGAGTGTGCGTCCGAATACGTCGAATGGGTGAAGGAAGCCACCATACAAGCTCACGAGACTGCCCGAGAGTGCCTGAAGACGGCTACGGTGCGACAAAAGCGCCATCATGACGTAAAATCAGCCGCTCGACATTTTCCGGTGGGCACCTGGGTGATGTATTGGTACCCTCCAAAGGCTAGACCAAAACTAGGACTAGGGTGGACGGGACCTTATCTCGTTGTGAAGTCTCATCTCGGATGGATGGTGTCCATACAAGATCGACCCGGTGGCAAGATTAAAGATGTCCACATTGACAATATAAAAAGGTGCTGGTTCACCCCTGAAACCGACGCCTGGATACCCAATCCGGACGATGTGACCCCAGTCCGGACCCCCAGTGATGACGAGGGACGAGTGGAAAACAGCGGGAATGCAGTCCAAACGATGTAAACGATGACGGGAGCGTTCGCGGAAGAACCGTTCGCGGAAGCAGCGTTCGCGGAAGCAGCGTTCGCGGAAGTATCGTTCGCGGAAGCACGTTCGCGGAAGCAGCGTTCGCGGAAGAACCGTTCGCGGAAGCAAGCGAAAAACGTTATTTCGTTCCACGACAATGCTTTTTCCCCCAGATCCCTGGTCCGCGCCTTTTCTATATAAGCAGGCCGGCCTACGATTCCGTCATCACTTCAACCATGAACACACCAACTCTGCAGATCATTGAGATACCCGCATTTGCAGACGAAGATTTCGGGGACGTTCCAGATTTCGACTTGGCTGACTTTCTGCCCCTTGAAGTCGACAAGATGAGCGACCCACCTACCAAGATAGACAAGCCTGACCGAAAGCGGGAGCGCTCGAGGAGCCGGGAGCGTCGTGAGGAGCCCCGAGGAGGTCGACGGTCCCCTGCCCGGAAGTTGTCCACCGAGAGAGGGCGACGCTGGTGCAGCCCCTGCCGGATCCACGTGACGGCATCCAACTTTAGCCGACACGTGGCGACCAAACACACGCAGAAGGAGGGGCGGCACCTCTGCAAGATGTGCAGCCAGCGATTCGCCCGCCGAGCTGACAGAGACCGGCATGAGACGTCGCATGCCAGCGGCAACACCCTCAAGCCAGGACGGAGGAGGACGACGACCGACACGCCCGTGTCCGACCCCCGAGATGGTCCGACTACTGTGTCTGCCCCTGAGCTGAAGACTGTCAGCTTTGCGGCCAGCGGGACGACCAGCTCCACGCCGTCAAGCCCCCGGGAGGACGCCCCCAGGTCAGAGGACGCCCCAGACCCCGAGGACGACCCCCCGAATAGCGAAGAGGAACCGGAGTCTCAGCAGGAGCGGAGAGAGGCGGAATCCCCGGAGGCCCCCACCCCCGAGGACGACGGACCCCCCGTTCCCAGAGACTCGGCCCCTACCTACAAGCCCCTAGACCTGAGTTGGTACCTCAAGCCCGTTCCGGAGGAGGAGGACCAACTGCGACCGTATGTGGAGGGCCTGGGCAGAGCGGTCACTGCTGGAGAGAAGGCCCTGGAGGACCTGGCATCCACGATAGCCATGGGACGACGCCACCTCACCCAAGCGGAGGCTCGGCTCCAAGCCAAGGAGGAGCAGAGACAGCTCGAGGCCGAGGTGCTGCAGCTGCGAGGGGAGGCCTCTCAACGAGAGAAGAGCCACCGGAAGGAGCTGCGAGCCCACGTCCGAGAGACCAAGCTGCTCCGGGAACAGCTCCGAGCATATACAGACACTCGGGACAGGCTGGCGGAGACGTCCGAAAGCGAGGTGGATCGCCAGTGAAGTGGAGGGAGAGAGCCCTGTAAACAACAGACAGGCAGGAAAAGACGAAGAAGGAGGAAGAAGAGAAAAGAAGAGAGAGAAAGGATCAACGGGGACGTTGATCTCCAGAAAGGGTGGAGTTGTAACAAAACCATGCAAATGCCGCGCTGAAACGTTCGTTAGGAACGGTCACGTGATCTACAAAGTCCACTTGCGAAGACACCGTTCGCGGAAGAACCGTTGGCGGAAGCACGATTGCGGAAGCATCATCAGCGGAAGCATCGTTCGCGGAAGAACCGTTCGCGGAAGCACGATTGCGGAAGCATCATCAGCGGAAGCATCAGTCGCGGAAGCACCGTTCGCGGAAGAGGAGCCTTCGCGGAAGAACCGTTCGCGGACGCAGTCTTCACCACGTGGAGAAGAGTGCGGAAGATACGTTCGCGGACGAAGATGCGCGCGCAGCCACCCTGGCTATATAAGGGAGAGCGGACGGCCGCTCTGAGAGCACTGCAACAGCGACATCGACCGTGGGGAGATCGTCACCGCCACAGCCAAGGGACTCGACGAACTCCGTGCGGACGACTCCTTCTTCAGGGCCTTAGAGTCAACCGGGATTAGACCGACTACCTGGAGAAACCATTCGACTAAACGGGACGGGAAACTTCAACGGGAAGGGACAGAGAGACGCCGCCGGCTAAGAACTCTTTTTAGTTGTGCCCTCGTGCACTATTTATTTTTGAAATGTGATCATACAGTGCTCCATGTCTGAACTTCATATTTGTACGTCACGTGGGTGACCAGCCATACAGTTGTAAGTTGATTTGATGTATATAAATCTTCAATTTATTTACATCTGAGTTGCTTCTTGCCTAAGTGAAGCCGGTAAGCTACGGAGTGATGATACACCAGCGTTGGGGAACGCCAGATTAGTGACGGCTCTCGAATCACAACGAGCGGGAGTTACATAAAGTCTATACGATCAGAGAAACCAGGTTTTTTTGGGCCACACCGAAAACAAGTCATTACCAAACGTCACAAATACATGAAAACGGGCTATATCACGAAAAGGGACATATCTTCCAGGGTCGACCAGGAACACGGCACATCCTACTTACCTAACGAGCATATGATAAAAGAATGTCTGAGCTCGTTGTCAGAGACATATATTGGACTATTTTGGACAGATTCCCATGGGTTTGTTCTGGCAATAGATATATATACATTAACTTTTATGAAAAATCGACATACACGGTTCGAATCTAGTTTAGATTTAGTTTCAAACCTGATGTCGTTCCCAGCTGAAGAGCACTTATTGATAAACCTCTCAATGTTTTGCATCGGTGGAACGTCTGGTATTCATTCATCCATGTAGTTATAATATCACTCACGGACAACCAGTATTTTTGAAATCCGTATGTTCGAAATATATTATATATCCGCCTTTTACCGCCTGCACACTGATACTCTAGAACGTCCAGGAAAAACAACATAGAAAACCACAAGTACAGCTTGCAACAACATTTAGCAGGAACAAATTTTATCTTGTTTGATGAATGTTTGAATTAACAATCAAAGCAATATCAGACCTTATTCCGAATGAAATTAAAGATTTCGTTTTTGGTGTTGTGCTTGGTATTGTGTCGTGTTCCACACAGTTACCACATTCTAATGCACTCAGTTTGTAAGTTATACAAAAGCAAAATTAATATAATGTCAATCTAGAAATCCTTCTAGGTACATTATCAGATCTTGCTGATTTCACATCCATTATTTTTCCACATGATTTGCAATGTCTTCGTAAAATGTAATCATTTCCATAATGAGTGATGTGTCGTTGAAAGTTCACATGTTGAAACTAGGATATTGCAGACCAAGACATCCTTGCAACGGGTATTAATAAGTACATTTTCGTTGGTCTGAAAGTATATTTATTAGACAACTATGCTATGATAAACCATAACCTGCAAAGTCCAAATGATCAATTATTACCTTTTGTCAGCGATCAGTACATGTATGAGTCCACATGACGATATGCTGGTCTAATATGAATCAACTGTGGTGTTTGTATAATAATCTGTATACCAAACTGATGGCGGGTCACAGCCTTTGTGTATATGCAGTGACTTCAGAATCCAAAGTGTTTACTTTTATTCGGATTTATTCTGATTTTGATTGTGGTAATTTACCCAAATTAGAGTATGTTTTACAATTACTCTGATGGTTCATATTTTCCAATGATGAAGTATGTCACAATCTATTCTTATCTACATTTTACTAGTAGTCAAATTTAAAAATAATATGTATCAAACATGCTGCTGGGTTGAAACTTACACTTGCTGGGTGGAAATAACAATGATTTACTTCCTGTTTTCATTTTTGTAACCAAGATACCCAAACCTATTCAATCAAATGAAGAAACATAAGTTGCATGCCCTAAATCTCTTTTGATGGTTTTTCCTAGCTTTCCCTTCCTGAATCAACAGTTACTCATAATTTTGAAATATTTGCAAGACTTCAGGCCAATTTATTAGATAGATGAGGGACCAGTTTTACTGACATTTGATGTTTCCGTTGCAAAACACATCAATTATTCAGATATAATTACAAGTAACTTTTCATGATATGAACACATTAGTGCAACTCAACTGTCGACAGTATTGTTTTAAATGATACATTGTTTTAGAATTAGACGTTCAGACTGCTAGATGATGGATCGTTCGGAACGTAGTCGACCTAGCACAAATGGATTAACAATTGATGTGCAGAGCTTGTGATCTTAAATCAGCCGACAGATGCGTGGTGAATAAATAACAGCACAATATAGGTAGATATTTCCACTTTGGTTAATATTCTGGTCGTGCACCAATAAAAAGCCTTATTGATATCAAAATCTTCTAATATTTGTTGGCATCGTTCACAGGTTTTCTCTAAAAAACAACAACAAATGATTCGAATTATTTCTTGCTTTATATAACGTTTCTATCGCTAATATTACAAATATGCAGGATTCAAGGCACCATATAAAGGTCGAACGGAGGTCAAGCAACTTGTTGCCTTGAAACCAATCAGGAATATCACGATAAAAGGTCGCAGTAATAACTCAACTATATTTTTTATGTTTCCAAGAATTGTTAAATGATACTGTACAACATGAAATGTCAACAATGATATTGTCTGAATTGCTTCCAATTTATCCACGTCACCATCTTTCCAGATACAATGCAAAGAATACAAGCACTTTTTAAACATGTATTGATGTAGAAGCAATGGAAAATGACGCACTTGTAAAATGAAGACAAAGGATGAACAATGTCATCGATCACATGTATCAAACAAGTTATACATATGATTGTAAAACTCACAGTTTCCTGAATATTCATAAAATCATAAAACAATCCCACACAAAATGTACGTTGACGTTGTTTTAGATTATTTTGAAGATTCAATATTGACGCCAACAGGGAGACTTTTTGGGGGGTGGGGGGCGTGGAAGGATGAAATGTATCAAAATTGGCCCAGGTGGGATGTGTCTTTGGGTTTGGGAAGCTTAATCAGCAAGTTGTCAGCAGTAAATCCAACGATGACTGAATTGGGCATAGTTTATGCTGCATGATATGCAATTCGGTGTCATACCATTACACAATAACTTATAATGTGATTAATAATGTAATTTATTTTTCAATTTATTGATTGCCACTGTCGAACCGATCCCGGATCAGCTTCCAGTAGAGCTACGGCAGAAATAGTACGGCAGTTAACATTCGTCTGCAGTAAGTGAACGGGGCTCAACTAATGGTCTCCCGCGCACAGAGGGTGTGATCTAGGCATAATATTTGATGGCATGTAGAACACCCAAAAAAGGAAGGATAAAAGAGAAATGTAGTGTCAACTTTGCAAGGTCAACACCATGAACGGCATTCATGGCTTCCCATTTGAGAGCTTAAAAACGGAATTTTGAATGAAAAATAAATCAGTGTTTGCGATACACGGACCAGCGACTTGAGAGCAACGAAACTCATATACACCACAACACATGAATTGATATAACATTGTATTGGTATAACATTGTCTGGACAATGTGACTAAACTTTTTCCTGCGTTTATCAAATTTTTTTTTGTCAGGTCCTCATTGCTTCCAAATACTGAAGAAAAATAATAAACATATACAGACATTGGGTATACAGACACAGTATATACAGACATACATGACACTTGTTTTGCTTGAATCAGTATATCGCGCTGAACTTTTTCTACTTTACTGTTCAGGATATCAACTTCCTTATAAACAATTTGTTTGGTCTGGATGAATTTAGAGACGAAATTATTAATACGATCAATTATGTGGCTCGGCATTAGGAGACATTACATAATATAACAATTTAGACACTGAGGCGGATTTTACTAGTGTTGTTTATCCATAACTCTATCAAATGTTCATTTAAGGGGCCAGTCATTATTTATTGGGTGGGGGGGATTGGATGGATTTTCCGAGAAATGAGTTTTCAAAGTTTGACCCCCCACCGATATCGAAAAAAAATGTATGAAATTGGGACAGGATATGTTGGCGTGGGGCCTGGGGCCCGCCCAGGGCCCCACAAGCTGGCGGTTACTAGGTGATCTGTGATGGACTCTGTTCATTTAATGGGACCCTGATTATGTCGTCTGAACCATAGGCTTTGTCCACAATATTCTGAATATGACTTCGGTAAAGCCATTTACAATGGATAGCGTATGACAACACGGTTCGACAGTGTTAGAATTTTTGTAGATATAACCGTTGTAGAATATATATTTCGTAGATAGATTGTTGTAAAGCCACGGTTACCACAATATTTACCATAATAAAATAATTTAGCTTTAATGACATACACCAGAACCTGGGCAATCTTATCAATATTTAAGGAGAACCTAAATAGGAAATTATGTCAGATCCTTTATTTCATCGGTACACTTATCAATTCAGCTGATTTCAAATGATTTCATAAAGTGATTATTGATTTTTCATCTTCAGAGTCAATAAACAAGAGATTCACCTGTGTGCCATTACAATAAGCGATCTCTCTAGTTATTATCCAATTATTTCATGATAGAACCACTGTCATTTCCAGAAAGTCTAGCAGTTTTAAGATCTCACTAGTCCAATCCTAAGAGCTCTCCATAATAAATATATTTACCATAATTTTTTGTCTCAAAAATTCAATGGAAGCACGTGCTTCCAGTGCTTCTATCTGCGGGCGCGCCTGTTTGGTCGGGCTTTGTTTCTATTTTAGGATGTATTTTACGTTTGTCATTGGAATCATCAAAATTTGGCTATATTGGTGGTAATAGATTGATAGTTACATTCATACCACTGAGCCGGTGTCACTGCTGGTGGACGTTAAATCTGTCCCCGAGGATACCATCAACTCAGTAGCCTTTAGGCTTGTGATTAGGTACTTATGTACTCGCATATATCGATTCCATGGGGTTTGTTTCGGATTCCTAAAGTATTTTCATAGGTTGTTGGGCAGTTGTATACTAATTCCATCAGGTGTAGAGTAGAAACAGCTACATTTAGCACACTCTCTGCCCCTGATGACGCCAGTGTGACTTTCGATAAACTGTTTGGTCGGGCTTTGTTTCTATTGCAAAATGTATTTTACGTTTGTTATTGGAATCATCAAAATTTGACTATATTGGTGGTAATAGATTGATACTTACATTCAGTCCATGTTTAGTGGATTGTTTTCATCTATTAATTCAATATTTCAACATACAGATATTCCCACATTAACTGAAATTCAAACTCCGACCCCCCCCCCCCCCCCCCAATAATGTTGAAAATGGAGGTGTGAAGAGGTTTTTACCCCCCCCCCCCCCACACACACACACACACACCTGATAAATAATGACCGGCCCCTAAACGCAAAATACATAATCTGTCGACCCGTCAGAAACTTAATATGGCCGTCACGCACAGACCCTCAAGTCAAGAGCAACGGCTTATCGTTATACACATCACGAGGATGCTCGTGAGGAATCCAAGAAGACGAGTTTTGTTTGGAACATGCAAGGGGTCTCTGTTACAAATACATGAAATGCCAAGAAGCTTCTGGTGGAAAAAAATTAGGCTCGGTTTATAAATATTACTACAGTAGGCATATGAATAATGTACAACATCTACACATTTATTCACACATACATAGCATCGTTAACGACACTATGTAATGGTACGACATTCCGCTTGATTCAGAGTCATGCATACATGTGTGTAAATGTAATTCGATCATTATGCAATGTCAATGACTTTATATGATCTTTAGGTCTCTATGTGTCTGTTTCATTAGTTTCCATTCAGGTACTGCCAATGAAGTGACAGGACGAACGATACGAGATACTTACATGACCAGAAAATATATTAAAAACACAGAGGCAAGAATAGTATGCTGAATACGTGGTGGACAAAAGTCCAGACACTTGATTGTCACGTTTCACGTTATTGCTCGTTATATTTGTTTGCTCGGCAGTTTTTCTTAAATGCCATCTCAAAGGAATTAGATGTCATATTAAGGGAATTCATGTATGGTTTCGACGGGAATATACGCCATATCAAATGTTGATTCGTATATAGCCTTTACGTGATGAATTGAGGCTGGTGGGTTGATCAGAAAAGTGTAAAAAATAATCATTGGACAACCAACTTCCTGGTAGTTACTAGTAGTTACAAGCCGATACTAATGACGTCATTGTAACTTTTGATATAAATTTATGTTACAACCATAACTATTTATAGCTGTGCGAACGAGGGCTGCCTCAAATTCAAACGTATATACCATTATTTTCATTTGAGGTCCGATTTTCCTTTTCTAATGACATTTGACGACCGCTTACCGTTCTTTTAATTTGAGTTTTGGTTTTTCGTTTCAGATGTCATAAGACGCCTGTATTTCATGTTCAATCGTTGGAGCCGAGCCCAAAAGAACGTCGCGCGCGTGAACACTTTGTCAAGTGATATTGACAGATTCGTCAGACGGACAGCTTGACAGCGCGTGAAGCAGTACCAATGGATAGTCAGTGACATTGAACATGAATCTCTGATTTTGGACGAACAAGAACTGGATGACCCGGTTAGCAATGCGCAACTCAAATCCACCGTCCGTAGCACGAAGTGGGGTGTCAAAGCGTTCCAGAACTGCACATGAGTAGTAATATAATAAAGGTGCAGCGTATGATCCCCTGGACCCAGTGATGTCTCACGTCATTCCCTTTCAATTGATCCGATACAAACGTCATATAACTGATAAGGAGGTCGCATCATCAAACAGGATGTTCACGACAATTATTAAACGATACTTCCATCAGTGAACGTCAAATCAAAACATAAATCAGCCATAGGAAATGGGGGACATAGACTGTCAACGCGGATGAAGAATCCATAAATACCACAAGAGTCTCAGTGGTTCGTATTATGCTATTATACTAGTAGACGCGGGTGAGAGGTATGGGTCGAAATGAACATAGCCTGACAGCGTCCTGGTACTATGTCACTTGGTACATTTACGCAGACGATTTCTCAGAAAGCTAGTCTGTCCACTCTTTAGATATATATATATGCCACTCTGTTGAAGAGCTTTGACTGCAACCAACCTCTTCCACGATAGCGTTTCTCAACAAAAGATAATGTACTATGACTAAACATCGCAACGATTCCTGACTCAAACACCACATAGAAAACATATCCGAAGAACAGAAGAAAAATTGATACAGAGTGTGCTGTTTGAGCAATCATTAACAAATTGCCCCGGTTTTGCCTGACAGATCATAACGAATTCATCGTGTACATCGAGTCTGTGCAGTTGTGTTACAACAACTGAGAAAATTGACAGATACTTGTTTCTGATGGAATTATTGGAACTTTTCTTAAGATGTGTAGTTCGTGTAATGAGTAAAATAAGACCTGTTCACCACATATGGCTTGTTTTGTTTTGTTTCATTCGATAAACAGAATACAACTATAATCCCACACTCATAAAAGTTTTGATAAGTCATAATAATATTACTATGGTTTTTGTGCGTTATGGTTATTTCAACGTGCTTTCCTGTTTATATAATATCGGAATATGCTATTATGGTATTATGCTTTCAACTTGGGAATCGTTCATGCCTAATGGTGTCACAGAAACACGTGAATACATGCAGTACAAATCTATTACTAGTATTGACTTCTATGCCCAGAGGTGTTACATTGAAATATTTACAGTGTGTGTGTATATATGCCATGATTATCTTTCCTGTTCCCTGTGGGCGGACTACCAAAACAGAAATTGATCAACACGACATGCATAATACAGTGCCTTTACAATACCATACTGATTACAGAGTAGCGGAAGTGAGAAGTTCGGTGCACTCGTCAATCAGTTCGACTTGGGTTAATAAGTTCGTTCCAAAGACGCATACAGTGCGCATCATTTGGTTTTTACACCATTTGGTTTTGCATAAAGGAAAACAGATTGGTTACGAAAGGGGAAAAGTATTGCGGAAGTAGATATAAGTGTAGAACGATACGTTATCGTCTTGTGAAATATAGCAGAGTCATTGGTAGCCGAATGGAGACCCGACCAGATACACGATCCTGATGTAATATACATTAGCATGTTGTATGGAATGAGCTGTCTATCGAAGACTTTATTTCAAGAAAAAAAGTCAGTATATGGGGTTCCATTCCGAACCATTTGTTATTAATGGACATACCTCGACCGAATTCCCATCAATGACGCTTACGCATCCTTCACAAACAAAGTAAAACAGGCTATGGACAAATTCGCTCCTGAAATAGAGAAAACGTGTAATAAAAGAACCCTGGATGACACAAGGGTTGTTACAGTCATCATCCAAATGTATCAAACTTTATAAAAAGTGCCTACGTAAATCAAAAACAGATAGTTCGTACCAAAAATATATTAAGCATAGGAACTTATTCAGAGCTTTGAAAAGACAATGCAAACGCGAATACTATGGGTCTCTTCTTGATAAATACAAATGTGATGTGAAAAAAACGTGGAAAAGTTTGAACAATGTTATAGGGCGAACAAATGACAAATCATCAATCACCGACACCTTTCTTATCAATAATAAACCTGAGACTGATCCAACCAAAATCGCTGACGGGTTCTGCAAATATTTCTCAAACATAGGCGTTTCGCTGGCAGAACAAATTCCATCAGCCCCTAAACATTTCACTGAATATCTAATTGAACAACCGAACCCAAACTCTATATTTCTCAACCCCATGAAAATGATAGACTCATTGAAAGGGAAAAAAAGTTCAGGAGTTGATAATTTGAGTAGTCACTTCATAAAACAGATAAAACATGCAGTTTGCACCCCGAAATCATTACTAATAAACAAATCAATTTCAACGGGAATTGTCCCTCAGCAAATGAAAACGGCGAAAATAATCCCAATCTACAAAAATAAAAACAAGCAAATGCTGAATAACTATAGGCCAATATCATTATTACCCTGTTACTCTAAACTCTTAGAAAAAATCATCCACACACGACTGTATACGTTTCTCGTACAACATAATATACTCTATCCTAAGCAATACGGATTTAGGCCCAAACATTCAACTATTAATGCAGTTACAGAATTTGTATTCGATACCCTAACTGGCCTTAACAATAACATGTACACACTTGGAGTTTTCCTGGACCTCTCCAAGGCTTTCGATACTATTGACCATTCTATTCTGTTGTCCAAATTAGAATATTATGGTATTCGAGGGATTGCCTTGGAGTGGTTCCGGAGCTACCTAAATAACCGTGAGCAGTATGTCAAGTTCAAAAACTCATGTTCGAACCTCTATCCTATAAAATACGGTGTGCCACAGGGTTCAGTATTGGGTCCGTTACTTTTTATCATATATTCAAACGATATTCCCAACTCAATAACAAAATCAAAATGTATTTTATTTGCAGACGATACAACGTTGTATTATACTCACAATAACCTTCAACACCTATATCACATTGTTAAATCAGATATCCTCCTCTGATTTCGGTTCCGGAGCAACAAATTATCACTGAATGTTAGCAAAACTAATATAATCTTATTCTCCAAGAAGCTGGTACACAACTACAACACCCATTCGTTAAAAGTCGATACCGAATACATTACACCATCACTTTCTGTTAAATTTCTTGGTATCCATATAGACAGTAAGCTGAGTTGGAATGTCCACATTGAACACGTCTTGAAAAAATTGTCCAGCGCCCTATATGTTAAACACTGTCAAAAACATGTTAAGTAGAGCCCACCTCAAATCGTTATATTTTAGTCTGTTTCATTCCTACCTACACTATGGTATATTGTTATGGGGTTCTGCACAAAAAACGATACTGCGCCCGCTTGAAATCAAGCAAAATAAAGCAATCCGATGCGTCACTGGATCACGTTTCAATGCCAGCTCTACGCCACTCTATCATAAAACAGGCATAGCTAAGCTACATGATTTGTTCAATATTGAACTTAGTAAATTCACGTATCTTCATTCCCGCAATGAACCACCAAGTTCGCTGAACAATCTTTTTGTGGCAAACAGTTCTATCCACTCTTTCAACACTAGACATTGTAAAGACCCCCATATAACTAGGTGGAATGTTCAAATTTTTGGAAACAGCTTCATTCGTAAAGGTCCGTAATTATGGCTAAATACACCAACCCATATAAAAAACAGCATTTCATTCAGCGCCTACAAATCTAAGATAAAACAACACTTCATTTCGAAATATTTGATGAATAACTAACTATCTAATCTAGTAATACTCCCTGGATACTGCAAAATTTCATGGCTGTATTGTATTTTCATAAGCTCACGTTACTACGGTCGCTTTATTAGTTTGTCTTTTTTT
This sequence comes from Terebella lapidaria, assembly GCA_949152475.1. NCBI lineage: Eukaryota > Metazoa > Annelida > Polychaeta > Terebellida > Terebellidae > Terebella > Terebella lapidaria. The sequence continues at coordinate 30,830,961 of OX424564.1, read as the reverse complement.
TGTGTCTTGTGTCATTTTTTCATATTTCATTTTTTTTTGCTTTACCAATCCTGTATCGTTTGCCAATAGTGTAAGGATGTGTGTGGGTGTGGGTGTGTGTGTCATGGGGGGGGGGGGGTATGGAAAAGGACTTTTTTCATTCATTTCTCACTCTATGTAATACCACAAGTTTGGCATTTCACAGTAGTATGTGTAAATTTTATGTTCAATCTGTTAATACTGACACAGGTTCAGCAACTGTATCATCATCTCCTGTATATATGGGTGTATGTGAATAATATGAATAATATGTATTTCTACGTGAAATTAATGTATATATATATCTACATGTTTGTGATGTTGTTATATGTAGTATGCAACTCATACGTGAGTCCAACTTGTAAATAGTTTGTTCCTATCCGTTCCATATTTTGTGTTACTATTATTTCAATGTAATGGGCTTCACCGCTTGAGCAATCAAGTTACAGGCATCGGCCTCTGGTGGAGTCCACAAATTGTGCATTTCTTATATCATCTATTGAATATGTTCATCTTGTGTGCAATTTGGAAATAAATTACTTACTTACTTACTTATAATTAATTTTCTGGTTTAATTTTTCTGGTTAAAATTATTATTCCTGGGCAGAATCAAGAGTGAAACTTATAAGATCTACATCGCAACAATTCTTGAAAGATAGCATCGTCATAATGTTCACAAAGACTTTAACTATAACAACAGTGCAACCCATGCACTGATGAAATCAGCCATTAACCACACTATAAACTGGTTCTTCTGTTGCAAACAGTGGTGCATTATGACAACACCTTCTGATACCCGAGAGGAGATAGGTATTGACCATTGATTGTCCGGTTTATAATGCATAGAAACTGGTTTACATGAATATTTAGATGGTGTGGTCTATATACCATGATTATGGGCCATGTTTATGTGGGCGACCTTACACATTTTCGGAAATTGTGCGGCGTTAGCCGTACTGTATATGTTAGTGTAATTTTAGCCCTCATGGTCATTGGGAAGAAGCTTGCCCATGCGGGGCCTGGTTGCTACCTAGCTAGGCCACCGACAACATTAACCATATGTTATGTCACATTACTACTCAAACTGGTTCTTCTGTTGCAAACAGTGGTGCATTATGACAACACCTTCTGATACCCGAGAGGAGATAGGTATTGACCATTGATTGTCCGGTTTATAATGCATAGAAACTGGTTTACATGAATATTTAGATGGTGTGGTCTATATACCATGATTATGGGCCATGTTTATGTGGGCGACCTTACACATTTTCGGAAATTGTGCGGCGTTAGCCGTACTGTATATGTTAGTGTAATTTTAGCCCTCATGGTCATTGGGAAGAAGCTTGCCCATGCGGGGCCTGGTTGCTACTAGTCCATGGGCCAAATCAACTTTTCATACCATTTTTAGGGACCAAGGGGGACCTATATTTTCTTAAAGCCCTGAGTCTGTAGTTCATGAAAATAATGGGGGGCCATTTTTAAAATGATGCTTTGGGTGATTTTTTGGTTGCCATAGCAACAGTGTGGGTGGGAATATTTAAAATATACACAGATTGCAAATAACCATCCCTCAGAGCCTATTTCGTATATATTATGAAATTTTACATCCATTCTGATAGAATTGAAGATGCTCCATCCGATAAGATAGTTTTCATGACATGCCAATACATAGTTGTCATGGTAACCTGCCTGGCAACGAAAAAAATGCATATATTATCGAAGTTTCACACAACTTACTGAAATATTTCTATTCTGAAAAGTAAAAAATTATGAAAAATATTTGTTTTATTGAATTGCCGATGAACCCTAACCTCATGATAATAAAATAAAACACCAGGATAACTTGTTACACGCATCGGTATCTATGGTTACATAAATACTTTCATATAGCTTTCATATAGTATAACAGTGTGAAAATCGTTCAGTTTGATAATGGTGGGGAAGACATATATAGACATCTGAAAGGATTGTGGATTTGGTGGCAAAAGCATCAAACTTGACACAGATGATGTCGATGACACTTGTTTTCATTTTAGATATAACGCTAAGTTGGATGTTTCATTATTCTGGAATTATGACGGAAAATTCAATATGGCCGCCACGCTTGCTGGTGAATCAAGATTTTGCAATATCTCAGCCAATATTTGCATTGAGATGATAAATAATAGGTCTATTCCTATGTTTTCAGGCACGCAGAAGTAGATTATGGGGTCTGTTTCACACTAAATGCAAAATTCTTAAATTTTCGTTGAAAATGAGTGGAAAAATCCAAGATGGTGACCACAATTCGCAGTTAAATTACGATGTTGCGATATCCCGGTCAAAATTCGAACTAAGAAAATGAATTGCAGGTCTATTCGTATGTTTTCAGACATGCTAAAGTTGACGGTGTGGTCTGTTTCACACTAAATGCAGAACTTGTCATTCTTTGTCGGGAAAGAGAGAAAAAAATCCAAGATGAACGCCACAACTTGCAGTTGATTCACGTAATTGCCAAATCCGAGCACAGAGGTGATCAATAGTCTATCCGTATGTTTTCAGACATGCAGAAGTCGGCTGTGGCGTCTGTTCCACAATGAATGCAGAACATGTGCGTCACCAACCACCTCCGAGTTTTGTTGTTCAAGAGCCACCGGCCCCATCCACTCGGCCACAGAGGCAGTTTTTACATCCATTCTAGCATCTTGGACATTGTCATTCTTCGTTGGAAATGAGAGAAAAAACACCAAGATGGCTGCCACAATTTGCAGTTGATTCACGTTATTGCCATATCCAGGTCAATATTATTAAGATGATGAACAGCAGGTCTATTCCTATGTTTTCAAGCATGCAGAAGCTGTTTGCGGGGTCTGATAAACAGCAGGTCTATTCTACTGTTTTCAGGCATGCAGAAGTTGAGTATGGGGTCTGTTTTACAATAAATGCAAAATTTCGTTGGAAATGAGAGTAAAAATCCAAGATGCCCACTACCATTGACAGTTGAATCAAGATGTTACAATATCCCAACCAATATTTGCATCAGGTATATTTGTATGTCTTCAGTCATGCCAAAATTCATTACTGATAGGCCTACACTTAGAAGACGTCTATTACCGTCCAAGAGTTCTGAAATAATGGCCTTTCCACTCAATGACAATAGTTTGCATGGTGATCGGGACAAACTAATCTTTTCTCTGAAAAGATTGGTGTTCAATAGGTGTCCAATCTAGTGCCTTCAGTTCCGTGATTATATGGCACTTTATACTTAGTTCATGATCAAAACGACACTGTTGTTCTGTATCGCCTGTTGTGCGTACAACTGAAATTGTTGATCCTGTACATCGGATTTTTTGCATATAGACTCTGCACGTGATTTTTCGAAAAGACGCTTGTAGTAAGCTCTTAAGACTAACGTAATATGTATCTCCATGGTCAGGTGTTTGTCTTTGACTAACCCAAGGTACAAGCACTGTCCATGGCACTCACAGGTGTGTAACCTGCTTCAACATCCAAGAGGCATCCAAGACCACGTCAGTGCGTTCTGGTCTGGAATCACTCTTGTACATATATGTACTAATGAATCACTCTTGTACATACATGTACTAATGAATCACTCTTGTACATACATGTACTAGATGATTGGGAACAGAGACATATCTGCGATGTACACCAACCGTTATAGCTCGTAGTTTTCTTCCGATGATGTACCGTATTGGTCCTAATAGTGGCACGCGCCCTAATAGTAGAGCGGCCCCCTTTTCTGCCCAAAAATGTTTGATTTTTGTAACCGAATAATTCACTTCATATCTTTCTAATAAGATCTTAGAGTGTTCAAATCCATACATTCATGTTATTTGAATCATAATAAAGGGAACTAAAGGCTATAGGTATATTATTCAGTGATTTTCTTAAATTTGACCTCAAGTTTGACCTCATATTTGCGCGCGGCGCTGCATGAGGTCTTGCTTTGGCTCGCCGTGCTACTATTAGGACCAATACGGTACGCGTGAGCGGCAAAGCAAGATTCAAGACAGGGCAAATACACCTGATGTTGAAGTTTAGTTTGTTCAGCATAATATGGAAGTCAACCATCTAACGCGGTCCAGTTGTACAGATAAACAGACTTGGGTACGCGCTTTGCATTCGATCTGCCGGCTGATTCTGATGAATGTGAGCAACTAGTCGTCTTTCGGCGATTTTTTTTAGCAAGCTAGAAAGTCCAGAAATTGAAAGTTATTTTGTTTTGGCTGGATGTTATGACTGTAATGTCCATACTGGATTTGTGTACCAAGGCCAATCCATGGTGACGCCAAAGCCCTTGACATGGTGCATAATTGATGTTGTAGTTCTCTGGTAATGACTCATGGGTCAGAATGTCATCCTCATGAGTACCAAGTCATATTTTTGATCTGCCAACCACATCAAAAGTTCCTGTGACACAACCTTATTTAGTAATGCTACTTTGGTTTTTATTGATTGTGCATTATATTTAAGACAAATATTAAAATGAATACTTAGAATGAATGAGCAAGATTGATCACACTGGTTTCCAAGTACTGTCCCACACATTAGGGTAACAAATACATCCAGCTACTCTTGGAACATCCTGGTAATGTTACGTGAAAAAGAGTATATCGTTTTTGAGCCAGATACGGGGTTCTTGAAGTCCGTGAGGATGAGCTCGATCATTTTATTTCCAGACATACAAATATACCTACAAAAATGTTGCAGCAATGGCTGCGAAACTTTCATGGAGGTCCATATACCACCAGGAAAGAAGCCTCTTGATTTGGGGTCAATCCGTCAAACGACCCAGGGCTATGAGAAAATTACGCTGAGACATCCCTGATGCTTCTGAGATTGAAATAGACTATATTTTTGGAATCAAAATCCTACACGCTCTCTTTGTGGTATGTTGGGCAAAGCTTGACCTAATTTTTAGGTTACCAGACCTATGGTCCGATAACCTATTGTCATTATGTTGCGTCCGTCGTCCGTCCGTCGTCCGTCCACATTTTTATCTTTAAAGTTTACAGACGGATTTTTCTGAAATTTTTGCACAAAAATGCCTAAGAATATTTCAAGAATGAGTTATTATTTTTTATTTTCGTATTTTTTTTCCAAAATGGCGGCCATTTTTTACGAAAAATGGCCAATTTTGAACTTTGGCGGCCATTTTCTCAAAAGCTGTCTGATCAGTTTTGAGATTTTTGTTTTAAAACATTGCCTTATGTACCTTTATGATGTGTATAAGTTTTGTTGTCCTTGAATCGCCGGTCATTGTGTGGCGGCCATTTTAACGGTTCAGCAAGAAATTTTTTTTGCCCCAAATCGCATTACTATCCATTCTCAATGTTTTTCACCCTTTGAAAAAAATTCTGGACTTAAAACATTTTCGGCACTTTTTTCCTTCATAATGGGAGCTGCCAGAACTGTACTCCTAGAACGCCTGAAGATAGACCTTAGAAATTGGCACTTTCAAATGGTAAGTCATATATGGCGACTTGTGTGGCGAGCTTGAATTTGACCTTGGATGACCTTAAAAAGTCGAAACAGTCAAATTTGGTCTTTGTCTGTCTTTCCTCGAATACTGTCTGATCACTTTAGATATTTTATTTCAAAACATTGTAATTGGATTTTTTGACAATGTGTATAAAGATGGAGTGCCTTGAATGCTCGGAAGGCTCGAAATCTAGGCTCAAAAGGCTGAAAAAGGCCCCAAATTCAAATTTTGGTCGTTTTCTCAAAAATTATTTCATCAGTTTTGAGATTTTTGTTGTAATAGACGTGGAATCAATACCCAGTATTAAGTATTCCGAGCAAACAAAACTGGGTCCGTTATCCAATCTCATAGTCCGGGGACAGAAAGTCATATCAGTCATACGAAGTGAGAGAAAACAAAAATGACAGGGAAACTCATGAACCCCCAAAAATGGCCATTAGGAGGTGAAATCAGGTGTTCCGGAAAGAGTAAGCATTTCCCGCCCCTAAAAAAACATGCTAATTGGGGTCCCTGACATTGTGTATAAAGCGGAGTGTCTTGAATCAATTGAAAGGCCCAAAATTTTCATGAACTACAGACTCAGGGCTTTCAGAAAATATAGGTCCCCCTTGGTCCCTAAAATTGGTATAAATCCGTCCCAAATCCACGTTTGGCCCAAGGACTATACCTAGCTAGGCCACCGACAACATTAACCATATGTTATGTCACATTACTACTCAAACTACAAATTACAACTTAAAACTAGACATTTCCGGTCGCCCACGACCGCTTGGGTGTATCCCCCGTAGCCTTATAACTTAACCAGTAAAAATAATTTTAACTCATTTGGTTACACCCATGAAATTTTTACTGGACGAAACTTTTACCTTGTTGAGCTTAATAATAAATGTTTCTCATCTTAACTATTTTTATTGTGGGAAATAATAGATTTAACTAGTAAATCTAACGTTAACTTATTCAATAATATTGTTCTGTTTTTACCCAAAACATCAGTTCTCTATTCTGAACAAGAATCCATTGCCATTTCCTTTCATAATACAGGTTATTGGAGTGAGCACAGATGTCAAAGTGGGTATTTTAAAGGTCGTAATAAGTTAGTCCATTAACTAAATTAATATTTATTTGATCATTCTGAAAAACAATAGGTTTCGTGTGACGGTCTTTCTCATCGAGCCTGTGCGATTTCATGATCATTCAATGAAAACTCCCACTCGTAGAGCGTTCACAAGCCATGTGTGTTAAACAGGCTAATTTGAGCACAAAATGTGTCGCCAATCGGCCAATTTGGTGTCGGGATCTTACCATAAGATGTGTATGTATAAAAAATTATTAGAATCGGTTAAGATTTGCAACCTGTAGAGCGTTCACAAGAAAATCTCTACGGCGGACGGCGGCGCGACGGAGACAAATCCATAGTATCCGCCGAACTTCGTTCGGGGGATACAATAATCACAACAAGTAGCAAATATCGAGAAAGGAAGTCACAAACCATGACCCTTCGTGGAAAGTGTAACTAAAACATTTTCTGGCAAGAATATTTCTGGAATAACATTTATTATTAACCACGGAGGGTTTTTTATTCTCTCATCCTCAATTATTGGTTCCAGTCTCATCTGTCCTCGTGGCCGCACACGTGACCTTAAGTTTAGCTTGTGCATAATTATACCTTTACAATACCATACAGACTATCAGAGAGAAGTTTGGTGAACTCACGAATCCATATCTCCAGTTCGACTTGGGTTAATGAGTTCGTTTATTTACACTACTTGGTTTTGCACATAGGAAAACAGATTGGTCTCAAAATGGGGAGTGTACTGCGGAAGTAGATCGATAGTGTGATCCTTTTGTAGACCTTTTGAAGTAGACAAGAATAAGTCCTTGCCGAGTTGAGGAGCCGGTCAGTAACACAATACTGGCCTGACGAGCATGAAAATGTTGTGTTGTCGGAGTTCGTAATCCGAAATTTTATTCGGACAGAAAAATACTACTATTCTCGACTGATATCAATTCGTTATCAGAGTTATGATAACATGTTCCATATCAAAATATTTCGGTAGAGCTGTTAAATTTCTCGTAATTTTTATTAGTTCCTGAGAGAGTGAGTTTTATAATAGACTTCTATCTCAAGCATCTCAACAACTCGTGAATGATGACACCGTCATGATGTTAACAGATATGTTTAACTATAACGATAGTATAGTACAACTCATGCACTGATGCGATCAGTCATTCAGCTTACCACAAACTGGTACTTTTGCCGCATTTAGTAATGCATTATGACAAACCACAGCTTTTACATTATGAGCGTTATGATATCAGCAGTTACAACGCAATGTTGATGGCGACTGCTCATATAGATAAACAGAAAATGAATGCATGTATAAACAATACATCAACTGTTGTTGATAATAGTCACCTCCATATTCCAATAGAATAAAAAGGGCAAGGGGGAGGGGAACTATTTAAAAAAAGTATTTCAAATTTGTAGGCTCGTAGGAGGTTTTACAATTCATGTATGATATCCGCCAATTATTGTTTTTAAAGAAATCATGCTTGGGTGGGCTGAAGTTAATTCCTGCCTTCTGTGGTTTGGTAATTGTTCCGATAGGATGAACGTACTGAAAGAAACTATTCCTAGAAATATGAAGATCAACATTTGCACATGGCCTTTGACTAGGCCTTGATTTTCGCAGTATATCGTGGATAGCCTCCTTATTTATAGGTGTCCCATAATGAAGGTTACGTTACGAGGTGACAAATGGCTATTGCTACATTTTCTGACCCTTACTTGCATACCCTGAAATATCGTAATAAGGCCCCTCTTAAACTGATCACTTTATCAGTTTATAATTATGTCGTTTGTTGTTATATATCCATCTATTTATCAACGGGTTTCGTTTGAAACCTTCCAGGCTCTAGCTTGTTGAAAGGCGCTGTAATTTGCACCACAAGAGAGTGTTGAAGAGATAAATGACCCAACATCACAGAGATGAAATTGAATGTCTGGAGCACGTCTGTGTGAACGTTGGTTCCATATATAAATTTATGTACGATAAATTATACTTTATAGCAAGTCAGATTGTTCTCGCCATACGTGTTGTGATCACACATGTTACACTCAGATTCGTTATAAAGAGCGTGATATTGTCAAAAGACTGAAGTTGGTAGTCATGTCTTCTGTTCGTTCATGAATATATTTGTTTGCAATTAACTCCTTAAAATGGTATAATTTATTTCTTCGAAATAATATCAACAACTCGATGATTTTCTGGGCGTAAATCAAACAGCTGTGTTTTCAATACTTTCATAACAGTAAAATAACTCGGATACAGTTTGTCATTCAATCCACCCCGACACAATATTTCAGGTTTTTTTTTCAAAATATACTCATATCATCTTCATAATGTTCGGTAACAGGTCGACATACATTCAAGCGGGCAGTACACAGTATTATAGACGTACGATTGCAGTTTGTGGTCAGAGTAATTATTTCGCAACATAGTCTACATGTATGCTACTTCATGATATAACAGATCGTGTATTCTAGGCATAGAGTTCCGCTTTCAAACGAACTATACACTTGGGTTTCCGGTGCACTTAGTAGCTGAATTCTTGTGAAAAGATTGCTTCGACCGAACTACTTTGGTAAATCGTGACTGGATTGAAAATAACTCCTGCATCGCACCATTGTCCACCACATAATTATCTATATTTCAGCTCGGTTCTTGTTTTCTGTGTTCAAGACTGATTCCCGAAGGCGATATGCAGTGTTGCACTTGCAATCCGACTTTTCCGTGCGAATTGTTTAGCGAATAATGGGATAAACTCAAGGCAGTGGTCAACGAGCTTACTTTCTTGTGAATCCGGTTCACCGTAAAACCCGCATTGGTGGCTGGGCGGAAATAAAGCCATTATGCCTCTGTCCTTGACATGTGTCACCCAATCACTGAGCTAAGCTCTTAGTAGTCGCTCGGATGACTCCCGTTGTTCTACCAGGCAATATCTTTGCCTTTGTAACATTCACTGGAGATTTTACAATAGATTAAGGCAGAGTATTCACAGTATTACCTGGATAAAGCAAGAAGATATTGACAATATTGACTTCTTGATAACAAGATATAAATTGTAGTTCACCAATATGTACACATATCTAGTTAACATTAATCGGAATGATATGTTATTCAACAGCGTGTGATTGGAAGAATATAACTAGACTAACAATGTGATAACTATGGTTAATATAGCTGTGCGTGGTTCGTTGGTTTTATGGTTATTCTTGGTTTGGGAAACATGGTTATTATTACGTAGATAATAATTTTTTGCCAATTTTTTGCAATAAGCATGGCAAAGATGTGGAGGGCAGTTTGTTTCATCAACCACCTGAGTAAGAATATACAATAATATGTTCGATAGGAATAATTTGTTTCTTCGTCTAATTTCATTCCTACCTTCCGGCAGTCAATTACTTTCCAAGTATTACCATAACGATCATTGTGTCGAAAATGAGCTCTAAATGTGATTATGGTAAAGTACAGTGGAGACAATACCGCCAAAGTTTAACAATTTCCATCAGTATACAAACAAAAGTATCCAGAAGCCATATGATTTTTTTTCTGCTTCAAAGGGTCAACTTTGTCTAAATCGGTCACACGCGACATGAATTATGTCGTCAACCCACACAGATTGTGCCATTGTGTCAGGCCTCAATCAAAATAATCGGCTTGATATCGAACGTAGACAGCGTGCCTTGACCTCCAAAGTTCTTTAGTGTATGACACCATCGACTGCAGTTATTACCTTCAGCTAGTGGTTTATTCTTGCTAGTAGTTGCTACCGATGTGAAGCCATTTATTTCAACGTAATGGTATTGGTTTCTGCATCTTTATGGTCATGAAGAGAGTGTATCTTTACAATGTGACAATACAATTTGTGACAACAACATAAAACAATATGTGTGGGCATGAGCGAGTGATTCATCATATTTGTGCACGTTCAATGTGCATTTATTTCACCAGCATCATGCATCGTGTGCAGCTTCACCTTCCGAACAAAGGAGTATGATTAAAACGTTATATCATTTATGAATGTCGTTCAGTCATAATCGGTAGCCTGAACGGAGCGTCCAAAATGGCACAAAACGGTCACAGAATTTTGTTCGAAAAAACATTACATTTCATCCTATAATCAATCAAAACTATCCAAATACATCCATATTACATAGTGTTAATGTAACTCCATTTTTCTGATATTGTGAATCTGGTCCTAAACGATATTATCAGTAGACAGCAAAATGATAGGTGTGATAACAACAGTGAGAGAAAATTATACTGGTGAGATCACTGATGTCACAAGATGGGCAAAAACCCGGACACCACCTGTCTGCTATGTGCCAAGAAGGCATCACCCAGCTCCGATCTCAATGCGACACTCTCCCTGATCTCAGCAACCTAGTTCCGTCAGTCAATCATCTGTATGAGACAGCAATTTTCAACCCACGTGGAAACTATACGTCCATCTTCCAACATGCAATTGCAAGAAGTAATATTGCTTGGTTGGAACGGATATGAAAACAACAGACATTCAGAAAAAAAGATTCAATCGAACACCGGCCAGAAAGATGACAACATAACGGCTTGATATTAACATCTCTGCATTGTTGCTCTAAAACGAATGAAACTCACATATTTACTAACTTATATATTTTGTTGAAGTTGATTTATCAATACTCTTTGCTCTTTTCCGTGTAGGTCTCGTTCCTGATATATTTTGTTCAAGTTGACAAGATTGGCATTTGGTTGTCTTTTGTGCAAGTTTCTTTCCTATTCAAAGTGTTTGATGTAGGGTCCTTTATTGGCATCCTCAAAATTTTGTAGTGAGCTGTAATAGATACTTACACTTCGCCATTTCCACCCACGATTTCTGATTCCTTGATTGCCTCTCTTCATGGACTTCACCCTCTCATACAATGTATACGTATTGTCTTGGGAATCGTAATGATCACTACAGTGGCTGATAAGTGACACTGCGGGAAAAAAAACTTATTTATTTTTCGGAGTAATCTTGACTTGGTGGACATAATTTCCGCGTAAATAATGTTATTTTCGTGTAAATAATGTTATTTATGCGGAAAAAAACTTTATTTACACCCATCGACCAAGCGAAAGATGTCATGCACGTGCAGGCAGTATTTGGTTAGTATATATCACACAGCAGAAGTAAATGTAAGTATCGATCTATTACCACCTATACAGCCAAATTTTGATGATTCCAATAACAAACATACAACATTTTGCAATCGAAACAAAGCCTGACCAATTACTTTATATAATTTTTTTTTATAAATAATGTTTTTTTACGCGGAAATAACGTTATTTACCAAGAGAAAGATGAAAGCACGTGTAGGCAGTATTTGGTTAGTATCTCACACACCGCATAAGTTAAAAAGGTATTTTACGCGTAATTAACTTTATTCATGCGTAAATAACATTATTTACGTCTAAATTATGTTGATTATGTATCAGTCAGGATTACTTCGAGAAATAAATAACTTTAGTTTTCACATTGTCACATATCAGCCACTGTAGATCACAATGGGAATTACCAAGACACATTACACTTGGTACAATTTGTAAATACAAACATCAGCGATTTCTGCTCAGGAAGGCGACCGTGCACTCATTCTACCGTCCACATTGAAAATCTACTTGCAGCAAATAGTGCTTAAATCTGCTACAGCAAGATATTTCGGTGCACCTACCAAACTTTGTGAGCCGCCAGCAGCTATTGGCGAATCCGGTCTGCGGTAATTGTTGATACATACATTAGAACCGTGTAGAGCATTTGAGCAACATCCACACATCCCATGTGAAATGTATTTTGTTTGAAGTTATATTCATACATTCAGTCAACTGGTTTCGTTTAAATCCTTCCGAGCGCCTTCTTGTTTGAAGACGTCCTAATTTTCACCACCAGAGAGAGAGGGCTGAAGAGATAAATAGCCCAACATCACAGAGGTGAAATTGAATGTCTGGAGCACGTCTTGTTAGCGTTGCTTCCATATAATTATAAGTTTTTTTCTACGATAGATTGTACTTTATAGCAAATAAGATTTTCTTGTCATGCAAGTTGTGATCACACAAGTTACACCCAAATTCCCAAAATAAAGAGAAAAACATCATTTTGTCGAAAGCAAATCCTGTTCCCATATCTTCTGGGGTTTTTTTTTATCATGGATAAAAGAATAACGGTATGTCATCTCTATGTGTATGCCATTCGGATGTTTTGATATAAATCTTTCTTAATATGTTTTAAGTCAGTGCAGATGCATAGAAGTTAAATCATTTTGATAAACAACTATATCTGTAAACTTCACTTCGATACTGAACAAATTTATATATATTTTTTTCGTATATCACCTCCTAAAATTGTATTATAGTAATAGTATTAGTAGTATAAACTGTGACACAAAGCAAGCTCAATGTCCATTTTGTGTGAATCGAGCAGTTGTGTTTTCAGTACTATCATACCAGAATATAGTTACTCAGATGCAATTTGTCATTCAGTCAAGTTCATTTCAATCCGGTGCAATTTGTCATTTGCCTTTTTTTCTTCAAATTAAAAGTATTCTAATACTCATGTCGCCTCAATAATATTTTCAGCTTGACAAGTAAATAGTTTAAATAACGATAATTGCAATTGCATTAATATTGCGATTGTAGTTTGTGGTCAGAATCAACTTTTTTTGCAACATAATCCATGAGACTGTATATTGTAGCTGATCGTGTATTCTAGGTATATATTTCTCCTCTCGAAGGGCTGAAAAGAACTAAACACATGGATTTCCGGTGTGCTTAGTGTCTGATTTCTTCTGAAGAGATTGTTTTGACTGGACCACTTAGGTAAATCGTGACTAGACTGGCGATAAACCCAGACCCCTCCGTTTATTTCAGCTCGGTTCTTGTTCAACTACTGTTCAAGACCAAGAAGATTTAACTTCCTCGTGAATCTGGTCCACCGGAAGAAAAATCCACATTCTTGGCAGGGCGGAAATATAGCCATATGCCTCTATCCTTGACATGTGTCAGCCAGTCTCTTCCCAATTCTTATAGTAGTCGTGCGAAAGAATTATGTGTTAAAACTTTATTGATGTACTCGCTGGGGTAAAATTGTGACATACGATTTTCACCTGGAGATTTTCACCTGGAGATCTATTTTTTACAGTTTAATGCATAGTATTCACAGTAACCTGGTTAAAAGAAATAGATATTGACAAAATCGAGATTTTCATAATAACATCCAGAATGTAGTTCACCAGTCATTCATGGTGTCAGTGCTGGTTCGGGCACGATTCATGGTCGATCTGTCTTTGTCTGTATTCCAAACGTGGTTTATTTTTTATCACCTATTGGCGTTAAAGGGACTGCCTAAGTAAATAGGCAATATTTTTGGAAGCAAATGACACACAGAACATTAACCGGATGGATTCTTGTCAACCACCTGGTTCTTCAGAAAAAAAGTAATCGAAGCTGCACAAGAAAACATACAATTTTATGATATTAATAATATACCGCGCTGCACAACATTTTGTAAATATTTCACATATGGCTGATGTGAGATGTATTATGTCGCCAACCCATACTGTAGGTCAGGCCATATTCGTCAATTCGTGATTGGCCTGCTGATATCGAGCGCTTCTGTTAGACACCCCTGAAATAGACCCTATGCCCAAAACCTCCTTGAGTGTATCAACGCCATCAACTGCAGCTATTATTGGCTAGTGGTATGTTCTTGCCCGACGTGAAGGCATTTATCTCAATATGTTGGTATCATTCCATAAATCTTTATGGTCGTAAAGGGAGTTTATATGTGATTGCATTGGTAGCATCAGCATACAAGAAACGTGTAAACTTAACAGCAAGGACATTCCCACTTGAGTGATTCATCATCGCTCGCATGACTTTACCATACAGATTTACGTACGCGGTCAATACTCTATTCACCAGCATCACATAAAGTGCAGTTTCTGTTGCTGGACCTAGATTGTGATGAGGTGTTATATCAACTATGGATCATCGTAATCGATATTTTGAAAGAAGATGTAAATATATAGAAACGAGAAGTTACAAAACGCAATCTAATTACCCCGAACAGTCAAATACCAACTGACGTTGATGCTCTTCAGCTTTTCACTGTGAATAGGTGCATGCAGTCGATATTAGTAGTAGACAGAATGATAACATCGCCAAGAAACTACCGGTAAGATCACTGATACTTTCTGTGATTTTGACAACCTATTTCCGCTGGTCAATCCCTATAAAGTAGCCTGCACATTTCAACTCACCTGGGAGTCACATTTCACCCAGGATTAGAAATACGATTAAACACTGGCCAGGAAAATGCTACATAAGATCAACTGGCCGCTATTCTGAAGAAAAAGGAGCAAAAATTGTTTTCAAAATAATATACACAAGTGTTACATATTAAGGACAGTTTGGTGACAAAAGCAATATGCATACAAGCATGATATTTCAAGATTGAATCTTTTATATGTTATGATAATATACTATTTGGTCGAACTTTATTTCATTTCAAAACAGGTTCCATTCTAGCTTTGTTATTCTGTCCATTATGACGTCATCATGAGACTGGCGTTGTATTTGGGTTGCATGCACACCACTATTTATAAACTTTACACATATCAAGTGAGACTTGAAATTATCATAACACACCGTGCAGAACAATGAATATACGCCTGAGGCATTCCGCAAGTTTACCAATATTAAACACACAGTAGGCCAAAGATAGTTCCCAAATGATACACCACATAAACATCGTTATTGTTATTTATATGAACAGGCCACTTCATCGTGCAGACGACAGAACGTGACTAGGCTAGAAATATGATGACGAGGGTAATTATAGCCTTGGATAGTTCGTCCGTGCGGATGGTTTGTCTTTGCTTGAAGGTGCTGATTAGCACTGCATGAAAAGTGTACAAGACATACATGCACATTGGTGCACATTATCACCCTGAGCATGATTTGGACGTGGGAGGACTTTTAACGAAAAAGTTCCAGAAGAAAAAAAACGTATCGTTTCAGACAGTTTTGTAATATACGCATGTGTTCTCAAGCTAGACAGGACAAATATAAGTATGGATGTATAACTAGATCCATGTCAGCTGCATTCAGGCAATAATTTTCAGTTCACTTCATTTCTCACTATGTAATATTGGTTCAATAACTGCAATGAATGTCGAATGTCAACAGAGAATGATATGATATACAGGAGGCATAACATAATTCCACAGTTTTTACTAATAAACGATCATAAAACGTGGAGGGCATTTAGAATCCACTGTGAAACGTACATCAATCTTCTTCAGACAAACGAAGATATTTCACCCCCGAAAGGTGCTGAATTCGGCTGTCAGTTCATTCCCCCACAAGCTGTAGTGGAAATGTACAATGTTGTCCGGAAGGCCACAGTCATGCCAGATGTATTCTTCACACCCACCCGCATTGCATTGTCAGGCCTCGGCCAAAACTACGTGCCTGATTTGGCGATGAATTATTCTGTCAGGACAATACCAGGGTGCACCCCTACGCCTTGACCTCCCGAAGTCCTTGAGTGTATCACACCATTAACTGCATCTTTTCAGCGTTGTGTTCTTGCGATCGACATGTCTCGATGTGTTGACATTGTTCCGTACATCTTTACACTCATAAATAAGTCTGTAAATTGCGTCATGCCTGGCTGATAAAAATTAATCTATTGAAATGGTGACATAAGCATATACACAGTCGTCAACGTGCGCACAGCCTGCAAAATACAACAACAGAATCTGAGAAAATTGATGGTGGGTGGGTATTTTTGGTTGGAAACACATCCGAAACGAGGTTTCCAGGAAAGGGACTTAGCAGATAGACTAACATAATGATATTATTTTGCGTGGTAATTTCATTTGTTGTTGACACCTTCATTATTATCAACTATAAACACATGAAGTGAGATTATTCCTCAACTATCGTCCGATTGCCTAATTGTCTACATGTAATCACATTATAATGGAACTTTTGCCCACTGCTAATGTGCATGGAGGTATATTGGTTCACAGTTGAACAAATTCAACATTTAATTGGAGGTGACACTCGTCTGTTTGTGTTTGTCAAGCAGTTGTTCATCGTAGCACACACAAGATATGTGCTGCAGGATTCCCGTAACACGCGCTTCAGTATTCACGTAACAGGCGCTTCAGTATTCAAGTAACACTAGACGTAAAATTGCCCCCCAAATATCCCTTTCCACTAAATTAACTTTGTACACATCAATATAAACACATACAAAGGTCAGATTCATAGACTGTGCATTTTACTTTTCCAGTACAAGCATATAGACTGCGATATTCCTGGCTGGATCTCATCAACTGGCAATGCCTTTTCTTCGTTGTAAAGTAATTCAGTATGCAAGTAGCATTATTTGAAGAATTGCCCCCAAATATCTCTTCCACTAAATTTGCAGCAAAATGACTTATTATGTATAACAACTGGAACAATATAATAAACTGAATATATACAGTGCTTATCATGTCCTATATGATATCAGTATTTGGTGTGTTGCATGGACCTGACCTATCTTACGTGCGTGTTTTTGTTAGCATCTTTCCTTCAGAGAATCAATATGGCTGGTGACTGTGGGTACTGCAGTTTCTCATCAGAGCAAACGGATGACATTGTACAACACTACATCCAGTCCCACGTTGGTCTCAATACTAATCAGTGAGGTCATGATCATGAGCACTGTACGAGGGTATATTCAGTTTATGTATAATGTACATATATATTATATTGTTCCAGTTGTTAAAAATAATAAGTCATTTTGTGGTGATTTTGTTGGAAAGAGAGATTCGGGGACAATTTTACATCTAGTGGTACTTGCATTGCCAATTGGTGATATCCAGCCAGGCATATTGCAGCCTATACACCGATTGCACCATTGGAAAATTTGGTATTTTCGCCCATTGTTTTTCCAGCTTGGCCTTGATATTGCTCAAAGAGCCATTGAGATCACTTTCAGCTCATCTCAGCAACACATCAAAATTGACTTACTAAATGCATTGCTTACATCGGGAACACCTCCGTTGTGAAACTCGATCTTCTACTTTCAGTGGGGCTTAAAATGCAAGAACTCCAATTCAATTTAGACTCTCGGGCCCAAGTATCGTACACTGCTCCTTAATACTACTCGTCCACTGAAAACATACCATTTAATTCGTCTCGCACCTTTTTAATCCTTATTGAAAATAGAGGAAGGCGCAGGATATGATACTTGGGCCGTGTCTCGTTACATGAGTAGTATTTAGGAGCTACAATAAACGGCTTACTATTTCTTCTAAATTCAATGAAGATTAAAAATGTGCCAGACAGATTAAATATGGTATACATTCAGTGGGTGAGTAGTATTAACAGAGTAAGGTGCGCTATTTGGGCCCAATAAACCCTATTTGAGTCGTCTGGACGATCAGCAATTTGAGCAAAATCAAAGCCGTGTTGGTGGAAAAATAAAGGGCGATAATACCGAATTTTCCAATGGTACAATGGGTGTATAGGCTTGTACTGGAAAAGTACAATGCACAATCCATGAATCTGACCTTTGTATGTGTTTATTAGGTTGTGTACAAAGTTAATTTTAGTGGAAAGATACGTTTTGAGGCAATTTTACATCTAGTGTTACTTGAATACTGAAGCGCCTGTTACGTGAATACTTAAGCGCCTGTTACGTGTATCCTGCAGCACATATCTCGTGTGTGCTACGATAAACAATTGCTTGACAAACACAAGCAGGCGAGTGTCACCTCCCAACAACTGTTGAATTTAATCAACGGTGAACCGATCAACCCCCATGCACATAGCAGTGGGCAAAAGTTCCATTATATGGTGATTACATGTAGACAAAGAGGCAATCGGACGATAATTGAGGAGTAATCTCAATTCATGTGTTAATAGTTAATAATAATGAAGGTGTCAACAACAAATGAAACTACCACGCAATAGAATATCATTATGTTAGTCTATCTGCTAAGTTCCTTTCCTGTAAACCTCGTTTGGGGATGTGTTTCCAACCAAAAATACCCTCCCACCATCAATTTTCTCAGATTATGTTGTTGTTTTTTGCAGGCTTCTTGTAACTCCGCTACAGGAATCCTGTGCGCACGTTGACGACTGTGATATAAGGAATGAGTAAACATCATGACAAGGAATATCCCATATCATCATCGCTCAAGTGACCCTACGATACATAAGTGTGTGGATGTTCTTCATTCACCAGCTATAAACTGTAAAACTTATATATCTTTTTTAGTCTCATTTTGTCGTAGATTCTCAACGGGAGCCTCCAATTGAGACAGAATGGGGTTGCTTCAAAACAGAGTTCATGAGATCGTATAATCAACCCAAGAGATAAAAGTATTTACGATCAAGTTTGCTAATGCTTCTTCGGTTTTAATTGTGACCATGGACCTACCGGTACATAAAATATCAGTAGACACCAAAAGAGGAGCACGCGTGATTACGTCAGTAACAAAAATCACTGGTAAAACCACAAATGTCAAAGGATGGGCAAAGACCAGACATATTCCAGACAAACTCGGCATCACACGACAACACCCAACTCAGTGAGACGTCAGGATTTCTAGTCCTAACAACCTATTTCCTCCAGTCAATCAGCTGTTTGCAGCAGTCAGCAATTACCAACTCGCCAGGAGGACTTGCAATACACCCATAAAATGTAATTTCAAGACATTCAAGTTTTTTTGCTCTAATGAATCATGTTAGTGATAATTGTTGACATCTGCTGATTCCTGACGTGAGCAGTTTAACCTGGCGAGAACCCCACTTGCTTCATTCGGACATGATTCGATGACCAAATCCCATCGCACACATTGCCGAAACCGGGAATCGCTTAGTAGACAGAAGACAAAAGACAAATAATCTATACATTCATTGGAACACCGGCCAGAAAATTCTGGAGGAACACGAGAGATTAAAATTTACTGATACTGCAGAATTATATAGTTCATGAAGGTGACAAATATACACAACTTTCGAAATCGACTGAAAATTTTTTATAAATGAGCGAATCAGACAGACAAAAACGGTAAATGTTTGCAACTTCGATTAAATAAATTAAAGAAACAAAAATTTAAAAAAAAAGAATCTGTAAAAAGACCACATTGAGAGACCAAGATAGGAAAAGGTTATCAGATACCAGTTTTCAACACCTGACACGTTTCCTAAGCCTGTGACCCATGTCTCATTCCCGTATATCTCAACCCCGCGTAGAGACATTGCTTTGATTGGCCTCTTTCATAACATCGTGACCGTCTTGACAATGGACTTAATCTTTTGTCACTATTTCCACCCAGATTGTTTGATACCTTGATTGTATCACTCCGTGGCCTTCACTCTCGTGGTGACATGGCCTTGTCAGGTTGACCAGGGGTATTTATCATGATACGCTTGTATTGTCGTGTGAATCGCAATGACCACAATGGGAATTACCATGACAAATTAAATTTTGTTGCAATTCGTTAATGCAAGCATATTAACAATCCCCATTCAAGTGGACACTCCAAACCTCAATGCTATCGTGCACATTATCATACCACATTCGGTGACCAGAGGTAATTATTATAATGCATTTATATTGTCGTATCCTAACGATCGCGAAGGGACACACTTAACTATGTGCAATTTGTAATGTACGCAATAACGACATCCACGTGAGTGGATCAACATACCCAAGTGCTACCGTGCACACTAATGATCCGCATTCAACAAATGAAGCTGAAATATATAGAAAGACACTCCAGGGTTTCATAAAAATGTCAGCTGCAGTTTGATCGACCTTCATGAAGATACGTATCTGATGGGATGGAAAATTCCGGAGATCGACCATGCTTGAGACACTGGGTGTAAACCTGATGTAGGTAACTAAGTTACCTACATCCCAAGATGGCCACGGGCAAGAACGCTTCAAGTTGCTTTTGGCGAATACAGATTATTTACGAGGCTATGGTTGAAGAAATGTGTATAATTACATCATACTGGTTATAGTTCTTGACATACAAGCATCGTTGTTCATTGATTAAGCTGGAAACGTGCATTTAGAGCGATTGATTTTTTCGAAGGGATGTAGGTAACGGAAAAGTTCGCTAACAAGAAGATGTAGGTAACGTGTTTGGTAAGATGTAGGTAACGTATTATTCAGAACGTGAATATATTGAGCGATAAATTCAATACTCGCTGGTTTTCCACTGATTTCTTTCTTCTCACATTAGCTGGTTTGACGACTTCGGCGATGCAGGTCGAGATTGAGGTAATTGGACAATCATTCGTTATTGAACAGTGCATTTGACACATTTTTTTTCAAGGGTAATGCAAGTAAAACTATGTATAAGCCTAAACTCGGATTTTAAACTCGTCCACACCGTTTTAGGTAATATGTCTGCGATGCTGCATGGTTTCATATTATAATTTGGCATATTTCACATGGGAGTCGACGACAATTTTCTACCAAATTTCAGAGTTCTATTGCGAAAATTGGAAAAGTTGGCAATCTACCCCATTGTTCAATTTCAGCCCAAAACGGGATCTCAGGAATCTGGGTATATTTCCGTGTTTGGTCATGTATACATCCGCCAGGAATGGAAGTATTGTTATAATTTCGGACCAGGAGACATTTGGGATGTATTCAACACGAATAAGCTGCTCTCAAAAATCAAGCAAATGCACAAAGTCTTGTGCGTTCGCGAAATTCTTTGGGCCGTGTAGCACATTGTACTCTACTAATACTACTCATCACTGAATAAATGTCATATTTAACCCGTCTGACACATTTTTAATCTCCCCAGGTGGAGTGAATTAATAGGATGCACTTTGAGATGAACAGGCATACTATGATATTTCTAACTCGTTTACATCGTTTTCTGCTGTTATTTTGGAAGAAATTCAATAAAATTTCAAAATGTTTCGACGGATCAAATATGACATTCATTCAGTTAGTTATGTATTAATGAGGACAGTGTGCTACATGGGCTGGTATTCGAGCTTTAATTTCGAACGATTTAAGATCAACGGCGCTCACACCTCTCAATGGAGAAAGCATGGATGGATTAGGAACTATCCCGATCATATGGTTGATAATCGCGTTTGCTATATAAGGAGTGTATAAAATGTACGCAATATAAAAGTGACACATGAAAACAGCAGTGTTTTTTTTCGGGATTATTTCGTCAAGAATTCATGCATATCGGATCTATCTCGATGAAATATTGGCAAAAGTGTTACAAGGTTTAAATTTTCGAAGGGCTTAGTATGTGAACAAAAAGTTAGCCTATTTGGGCAATACACAACGAAACAGGTAAACGACTGTGCCGGTCCGCTGTCGATTTCACCAGAAGTTTACTATGGGCGAGACAGGCCAACTCTTCTATTTCGCATCCAATCTCCTTGAAAATATGTCCCTAGTTTGGCGGTTATGAAGTAGCATACCTATCAAAATTCCATCAGATTTTCAGTGTTTTCAGTGTTTTTTAGTGTATTTTCAGTGTTTTAATTTTCAGCCAGAGCTCATGTTCAACAACCGTTACCTACATCATTAAATTTTGTCCGAGTACCGTTACCTACATCCTGTCGTTACCGTTACCTACATCCCTTCGGAAAATACAATCGCTCTAAACGCACGTTTTCAGCCTGATGAACGATTAGGGACGACTGTATGCCAAGAAATATTACCAGTATTATATAAATATACACAGTTCTTCAAGCAAAACCTCGTAAATCATCTGTAATCACCAATTGCAATTTGAAGCGATCTTGCCCGTGGCCATCTTGGGATGTAGGTAACTTAGTTACCTACATCAGGTTTGCACCCAGTGTGAGAGTCAGCAAAAATAATGCTAGTAGTTCCATCCACAACCACATTACGAAGAGCCTTATCAATTTCACCTGCTGCTTCGGTATACTTGATAACATGACATATAAAATGAGATATAAATGTTTAGGTTGTTGATAAAATTATACCAAACGAACTGCCCTTATATTGAACTATTCCAAGATGTTGAATGACTGAGGAAAATAGGAAATAACTTCTGCAAATAAATGCTTGATGATAATTCAAAATCATAGTGATAAATATAAAATAGTGACGAATTTGAAGGGTCTCGGTTCGAATAATTGTGCAAACACAAATGGATACCGACAAATTTCCAATTTCCAATTCCAAGACCGAATCCGTGGACGAAGTTTACAAGTTCAGTGTAATTGGTCAAATAATAGGGATACTATCAGTATCATAGTCAGAGCCATGTGAATATGAAAAAAATTATGATTATTATTATGATTAGTATTATTATTATTCTGATTATTATGCATTAGACGATGGGACTACAACCAAGAAAAAACACTCCAGACAATCGCTATCAAAATAACAATCCAACATTGAATGGTGTCAGTGAATTCTAAATATATTTCAGTACTTCTTTGTTGTTGATTGACATGTAGAAGGGCTTGCTCCAAACCCGGTACTGGTTGAACCACACACCTCAGTACAAAATTATGCGATCACCATTGTAGCGTGTGGTCTTCCGCAAGGATGGGCTAATCTATTTAAGATGATTATTCAAAAGGACATTCAACATTTCATCACTTCTGCTTAGGTGGATCCAGTTCAACATCATAAAATATTACCTGCAGCCATCTCTGAAGGCATAGCAATCGTCGTATTATAGGTCATGATGATACACTAGACATTGCCCAGGGTTAAATCAGGAGCCAATCATCCTTATTTTCCATGCATAAGACACGCAAAATAAACGTTAAGCAAACCATTCTATTTCTGAAGCAATGTGATTATTGCATTATATCGGCACAATTCTTCACGGCAGGATGAAACCTGCAAGAGAGATGTCAAAATATATGGGGTCTTGTTTCTGAAATTTTCAATTTTGAAATATTGTTCGGGCGATACATTTACGTCAATATCCGAACCAACAAAATATATTTTTATGAACATATGCTTGTTGGTTGATTGTTGTAAAATAACAAATTTTACTGTTTTTAAATACGAATTGGTGAAGCCTGATACATCAATCCATCAATCAACATGCAATATTCTTGTCAGTCAAGCAGTAAAGGATGATTGTGTGACGGGTGTTGCTAACCGAAGGTGTGTCCAGTGATATATAGTTGTCTATCAACAGAATGCTTTGATTGAACTTACCTTTACGGTGGTCACGTTGGTTTTATACATCGAATTTTTTTCAGCATCCTCAGGACTGAGGAAATAATAGACATACATATAGTGTTGTTAGGCAACGGTGTAGCCATAGAATTGTGTGGGTGTGTATGTGTGTGTGTGGGGGGTAAAATCATTATCATCATCATGTACCATATTTATATAGCGCTCTACTATAATGGAAATGTTTGGGGATAAGCTGAACGTGACGGGTAATGGGGCCAGCGGCGCAGCAGTGAAGCCACTCCTTAGGGGTTTCTGGGGCCATGAATCCCCCAGGATTTTTTTTTAAAAACATCATTCAAATACTGCGTTCTGACGCATTCGAGCATCGTAAATATCCAATTTGACTGGTGTCAAAGTAATAAAAATGCTTAATTACAATGATGAACATGAACAGGTGGACTGATTACAGTGATAGAAACAAATGGGGAAACATGAATAAAATTTTGATCAAACTGTACATACCAGTTAATGACTACATAAAACACATAGGCTATAGGCAAATCATAGACTTAAGCAATTAGGCTTAGTAATAATACGGTTCGAACCTGACAATGATTATGCAAAATCATAGGTCTACCCCTTGCCCCCTACCTCCCACCCCTACGAATTCCACGGATTTCGAAAAATATCAAAGGGCAGTTTGGAGGACAAGATGGGCGGAGAATTCGGACCCCCATTCCCCCTTGGCTACGCCACAGTAATGGTAGGCAATTGTATACTAAAGTTGACTACATTTTACCAGAAACCCATAAGAGAGATTTATGGGTTTCTGGTTTTACAGTTTACCAAACGATGCCAGCTTGTCTTTGGTTGAGATTTCTTGGGACGAGAATGTCATTTTTAGTACAGAAAGTGCTCCCAGCCCTACAAATAGGAAATTGATTTCTTCACTTTGGTCTAATCACCTCGTTTGCCGAGTGAAAGAAAACGTACTTTGTGTTTGCATCGGCTGTAGATGCACCCACCTGGGTTTTGGAATATGACTTAGTCTGTTTGTCGGTATCCATTTTCACATCAAAACTATCCTTTCATTATCAAGGCTTCAAATTTTTTATTTTTCCTAAGTTACCAAATGGATTATAATATGTGATTAGAGGCGGGATTTCGGGAAGGTCGCACACGTCTTTGCAACCATCATTCACTCAGTCAAAAGCAGCTCAGACATGGTAACTTAAAGCTATAATCACTTTTAGAATTGACAAAATGTATTTATTCTGCAGTAGCTTCGTTTTGTCAATAGAATGAGAAAATCGTAAAAATTTGGGTCTGAAAATGTGTAATACGTGCCTAAATTGAGTTGCCAAATCAAGATTTAAACTCTGGCCAGTCAATCTCGCATCATTTTTTTTCCTCAAAGCGGCCCGCCTTGAGGGCGACATCTACACACAGTCTCATGACGTCATTGGTATTTGTCTAGATACTGTGGCAACCGGCAATGTAGGCAGACCGATCATTCTCTATCCACTGTTTTCATGCACGATCCACTGTTTCTCTATCCACTGTTTTCATAACGGCAATTTCCTGAGTATCTGTTGTCGAAATATTTCCTGTATATTCCCGACTATCTCGAGATGTACTTTCAAGTTTGCGTGACAATCAAGAATGCTAAATTTGGCTGATTTCAAAATTGATTCCAACTTTAATGTCCTCTTTCGTGTTTGCTATCAAACCTACGGAACCACAATTTTGTTCAAATCTTCGGCACGAGCGCTACAGTCAATATTACACTGTTCAATCATTCGAAAAATAGTTAGTATTTATTACTTCGTCATATTATCATTCCATCACTTTCATTACAGAAAGTGCCTCCCATCCTACAATTAGGATGTTATATAGGAAATATATGATGATATATTTTGGTCTTCACTTTGACCTAATAACCTTGTTTGCAGAGTGAAAGTAAACATATGTATTTGCCTTTCCACCTGCTTTGGGTGCACCTGTCTTCTGTCAAAATGACGAGCAAATGTGATTTCAAATGCACAATTTAAGACAGCGTGACAAAAAATAACACGATACCCCTATGAAATGATTATTCCAGTCTAACATTATTGCAAAACAATTATAATGTTGGAACTCATCAATTGTGGCTTTCTGCGGGATTGTATGTCAACAGAACTTACGTCATTTCGCCATTCGCATGAAGTTTTATGGACTTCATGCAAAAATATGGCCCATGCATTGACGAATAATCGTCACTGCCATTCTCCCAACTGCACATGATTTACGCATTGAAGGTATTTTGATTATACATTACGATGAAGCATTCTTTGCCATCCAATACTACAATTTAGCTACAATTAATTTTTTGCATTACGACAGCGATATGAGCATGTTTTTGATGATCTTTGCTAAGAAATTGTAATGTTTGCTGATCTCTGTATGAAAAAGAGTATATATGTAAACTTACAGAGGTATGGCACGATATAACCAGTTACATGCTGTTAACACATCAATCTGCTCTCAAACGACAACTAAATGCAAGGCACAAAACACTTGTTAGCAACATCGCTGCAGAAAAATCTTGCAACAAACTTGTTAAGGTATGAATAGTTATGAAGAACTGACGTTTTGAAACCATATATCAAGGTGATTTCCAATCTAAAAGTCATACATTGTGCTCAGAACAGATGTAGCCACATCCATTAGGATTCTGATTTGTAGGTTAAATATTGCAATTAGTGGGTTTTTCAAAAAGTGGGTTTTTCCGAACCATGTAACATATGTTGGATTATGTTGGATCGCAGCATTTGGACACAAAACCAATTTCACATTCGTTAAATTACCCGAAATAGAACCACGATATCAGCTGTACAGTACATATATCTATACACATTGTCTGTTCCTGGTCATACCAATGTGGTTTTTACACGACAAATATCCGGTCGAGTTTCGTTTGTTCTCCCAAAATGGTAACTTCGGTTTGTTGTTGTCCTCATCAAAATCTGATTGGCTGTAATAAGTTAACACTTATACTAACAACCATGTATTATCTCGTATATGCTATCATATCATGAAGATCACTGGATATTATAGTAGCACCGTAATCATTTTGAATCATGTTTTAAAGTTTGTGCCACCGATCCTGTGTAATACCAGTCTTCAACTCCTGCAGAGGAATAGTCAATGTGTCGACATATATTTATCCATTTTCATTCACCTCAATATGAATCACATACGCAAGTTACTGCGTACCGATGGAGCATTCCTTGCCCTTCATTTCAAATGCCTTACATAGAAGAATGCAGCTACCATTGCATTATTATCAGAGTGATTTCATGTGCTGAGAGCCTTTTATTGATGTTTGCCAAAAATGATTATACATTTATACCAGTGAGCCGTTGCTGCTGCTAGTGTACGTTGCTCTGTCCTCGAGAATACTGTAACCAACATGTAACCTTTGCTTTTTGGTTGGGTACTTATGTTATTGTCAAACAGGTATTGCATGAGGTTTCTTTCAGATTGTAAATTGTTCAGTATGTTGTTGGGCAGCTGTATACCGAATCTATCAAGTTTAAAGTAGGAACACCTATTTTGCACACATTGTCTGCCCCTGATGACACCATTGTGTCTTTGGCTGTGAATACTCGGTGGGGCTTGAGTAGTTTTTTGTCGTTGTTGAAAATATTGTATTTCAGTGTTGTTATTGTTATGATGAAAATGTGGTTCTGTTGATGATAATAGCAAGAGTGGTACACACAAACATGTGAATTTGCTAAGATAGTACTCGTCATTTCAAGTTCTCGTGCTGTAAACTCATCCATTTGCGGTCGCAGTGACAACTAAGTTGCGATGCCCACACTTGTTAGCAGTATCGCAGCGAGGACAATCTTTGAATATGATTGATTATGACGAACTGACGTTTCAAAGCCATCGAAGCGTTTTCCAATAAAACGCACACATAACACTTGTAACAGATGTACTACTGTCATGTAATAATGTATTTTCATCACACTTTATCAATAAAAAAAATCCATTAAGAGTCTAATTTGGAGAATACAATCTTTCAAACAAGTAAAGGGTGACAGGAAATATGAAACCAAGATACCAACTGTACAGTAGAAACACCTATATTTTACTCCTTTTTTTATTTCACTTTGTTATTTATCACGGTGACTGTCATGTCGTTGTGGAATTTGATGTAAACAGTCGGTTGGGCTTTGTTTGTACTCTCAAAATGGTAACTTAGGTTGCTAATGTCTTCACAAAAAGCTGGTTGTAATGGTGATAATAGGTTGGTATTTGAGTGAACAAATGTTTATGTATTATTATAAATATGGTATTATGTTGTGAACATCCATGAATAGGATCTGATTGAATGGTTTGAAAGTTGGTGCTACTGATCCTATGTAATACTGGCCATCCCCTTGACCAGTGTAGTCGCGAATTCCCGCCTATTCGTCCCGTTGTGTGAGCGTCCAAATTGACATTTATTACACTCTCGAAGCTCCAATGCCCCAGAGGTAATCACCCAATATATCATACTTCTTGTGTGACGAATAGATTCCAAGATTGGGTCAAATCTTGTTGACGTCAGCGTAAAAAATCACTCTCATTATCGTGATGAAAGGACTTGCAATGAGTTCAAGGTTGAGGTTTCTTCCCATCTGGCGATGGTGAAATGGTATAGTGAAACCAAACGAAGTAATATGATAATTATTACATGTTTTTATTACGTTTTCTCTGCACTGAATGTTTATTTTTGCATACAATATTTTTAAAAGGAAATTTTCATTCAACAGTACTTTGAGACCATATCAATTGATGAACCTCTTGGTAGCCACCATATGGAACCATTATTAATCAGTGCAAGAAAACGTTCGCATTCGGTCATTCTAAAGAATAGCTCATTTCAGGATATTACTGAAAATGCTTCATCACAGCACATCTTCCGCGTTATGGTCATAATTAATACCTTGCAGTGATTAGAGCACAAACACCTCCCAATTAGGAGACCAAATTGCCATTATATTTCCCGCACGAGCAAGGATTGAACTTCTTATAACAAACCCAAATCATTGGAAGGGATCAAATGCTTGACCAATTATGTACAGCTTGGGCAGCTTTTATGACCTAACTACATCGGTATGTGACAACGAACGTGATACTGCTAATAATGAACGTGGTACTGCTGCTAAGGCACTGGAGACGTCTGTTGCTACCTGCCTATTTCTGAGTGTCTTTGTTGGGTACATTTGCGCTTGCAACTTGCCATGTTCAGTTTTGGTTGACTTTGATATATGTCTAGTAATCAGCTGAAACACTTATTTTGATGATATACATATATACTAAAAGTATATGAATAAAGATTAGCAGCGTATAGGTGAGATAACCTCGCGATTTGAAATGTATCATGATGGTTGAACAGAAACAATTATACAGCAACAAAATTAATATGCATGATATCTTGTAGGGAATTTTCCATCTGTAGGCATAGAACCAGGATGCACTGAACACAACTCCATGGAAAAGTGTCTGATAGCCGCAACCATTCCCCCCCGCTCCGCCTCCCGAAAAGTGCAATATGTGTTCTTGTAGGTATTGTATAGTAGGTATGACGTGGACAGGCATCATGGTGAAATATGCTTTGCATTCTAGGAAGGTCAGCTTCCCTTGATTCCACCATTTCGGCAGTTTACAGACAATCGGAAATTATTCAATTCATGGTACGGCACATAGCCACAAATACAACGATAATATGATAACGCCAATAATTTATTCCTGGAGTGGCTTCAAAATTGGAGAAGAGTAGTTCAGAGAAGAATACAAAAGAATACACACTTTCAAATATCGTTAATGAAAAGTCAATATTATAAGTATTTTGCTGTCATAAAGAGTGGACTGTGAATGCTAATTGGATGAAAAACATATCATTTTGTACCCTTGACTGAAGTATGATTTTCTGCGATACTCTAGATCTACACATATTGTATATACGTCTACTAAGATATCAGATTCAGTTCACGATTGACTAAAACATGTCAAGGTTAGATGTATTCTGTCTTTATTTCCCCCGTGCCAACTATCTGATACTTCACGTAGTGCAGTCAGTGCAATCTTTTCACAAGAAATCACTCACATGTACAAAATGGACCGGGTAGTTCGTTTGAAAGGGGGAAATCTATACATAGAGTGCACTAACCGCTTGTTGACAATATGACGCAACATCGTGAAAACACCATGTGTAAACATGTACCTCTACGGTTGTAACACTGTTTCAGACGAACCTAGCCACAAACTGCAATCCTGGATTGCGCTCATTGGTATGACACACTGAGTAAGCAGTCATGTCCCATGTAGTCATAATTGGCCAGACGTGACTGCCCTTCGTGTTAGTCGCGTTAGTTAGGAGTTCGATCATTCTTCGTGCAGGAAACGTAATTTTGATTGGATCTTTTAATTGGGAGGTATTCAAATTTTTCTCAATGCAATGTAACGAAAGAAAGTTTCCGTAATAATTTTCAACAATATCCCGTCAGCATCACCGAATGAAACTCCTAAATATATTTGTTATATTTTATATGATAACAACAGTAATGTGAACTACATGTTACTCACCACCAAGCTGTATTGCATTGACTGAATAAGATTGTGTATTTTTCAAAAGTTTCGAATGTGGACAGAAAACCTCAGTACCGTGATAATATGCAGAGACAACAGATAATAGATATTCCTTTTATTCTCTCCCTGCCGGGCCTGCCCTATTTGATCAACACACATTGAGAGGGATCTTCAACCTTGAATTCATTGCGACTCTTTTCACCAAAATAATCAAACAGATTTTGACACAAAATCAACAAGATTTGACACACGCCGTGAATCTATACATGGCATGTAAACACCCTCTCAGGACGTCATACCTAGTGAAAACAATGTTATACACATGACTACAGACGGGTCAAGTGAAGGTATCAGAGTGAAGAATGACAATTTATACGCTGTCAAACTCAACACGCGCATGATACTAGGCAAGACCTAGATATCATCTCAAATTTGCTGCGGCACTGATAGAGGCGTTCAAAAAACGAGACGAAACAGGATTCAGATACGATTCTGATCAATCGAAGCTGCAAAAAAAGGTTGCAAATACATTATAACATGATAACTATTTGATTGAAGAATGTACTTCGTATTGACACGTATGTTGATAAATGGTAGAAATATAACATATTCATAACATATATAGAAATATAACATATAATATTTATCAGTCATTCCAAAAGAATTTTTGCATCAGGTTTGCCATACAACGACAGTGATATTAGCATTTGGTTGTCATTTTTTTCAGTAAATGGATGCTTCACAGCAAAGAAATCACACACATAGTAGTCTGTAGTTTGCGACCAAGGTATTCTCAAGTCACCATAAAATATCAACATAATTGACATCCTGTATTATGTTCATGATACAAGCTCGTTCTCCATGAATTTTGTTCGTTTGATACAAGAAGCAGACACACTAACGGGTAGTGGATTTACCATCTCTGAGCTGCTGTTGACAGAGCGGATGATGAAGTGAAACGTACGGGCTTCCCAAAGTACGTATTATATTATCTTATATATCACATATTATATTAACTTTTTGGCAAATTGAATTGACAAAAAACTAATGTGGAACCTTGCTAGTGAATGGGTAGTTTCGTTGTTTGTATCAGCCTACATGTACTGCCACCAATATCTCTAGGATTTTGATGTTAACAATCGAAATCTAAAATGCAACATTTTGGGAATAGAAACAAAACACCCATCAAGTAATTAGAACCAAATACACACTGACGTCGTCTGGGGGCAGACTGATTATTATTCATTTGCGCTTATCATCGTAATGCATCTCATTAGCTCTGTTTTGAGCTACGAAATTTACACCGTTCGATTGCGATTTCAGCCTCACTGATTCGCAATAATTCGCCGGAATAATTCGCAACTGTGGGACTGGGCTTTAAGCAGCATTGATGTATACAGCCAACATGACAATCATAAACGCTACGCAAAGGTCAATTCAATCAAACGATTCTCCTGTAAATCATCGCTCTTATCCTATTACTAGGAAAATCCCTCACACAATCATCCTCTACTGGTCAGCTCCAAGGATAATTGCAGGTTGGTTGATTGATTTTCCATGCTCGACAATCTCGTATTAAAAAAAATAATTTATTCATTATACAATGGAATAATTACATTTTTGGTATCGACTTTTATTCTGCTTGTCTTATGCTAAAACAGGGATGGTTGGCAATGTCTATGTATCATCATGACCTTTCATGACGTGCTTGCTATGCCATCAGAGATTTTGAAAAACGTGAACTAGCTCCACCTAAACAAAAGTGATGAAATGGTGGATGTTATATCGACTAACCATCTAAAATCCGATCATGTTCCTCAGCGTTAATTGGTTAATTCCCAGATG
Source organism: Terebella lapidaria (assembly GCA_949152475.1). NCBI lineage: Eukaryota > Metazoa > Annelida > Polychaeta > Terebellida > Terebellidae > Terebella > Terebella lapidaria. The sequence goes on along the minus strand of OX424564.1, from coordinate 30,798,755 downwards.
ATTACCCACTGGCGAATCAGGTGTCGGATAATTGGTCTGGATTAATTCCGCCAAGCGAATTATTAGGGTGCAAAGAACACACAACACACTGGTGATCGCCTAATCTTGTACTGAGGTGTACGGATCATCCATTACAGACAGAATTTTGGTGCGAAAAATTTATGATAATCAAACAATGTGCAATAATTTATTCGAGTGAGAATTCACTGATATTGCTAGATGTTAGATTGTTAGTTTGATAACGATTATCTAGAGTGTTTCGTCCTTGGTTATAGTCCCCTCGCCTAATGAATGTACTATTGAAACGAAAATCCTCCGAGTTCGTCATTATGTCATATATATCGCTATGTTCCTGAATGTAAGTATCAATCTATTACCATCAATGCAGCCAAATTTTGATGATTAATTATAATCAAACACTTTTTTTCCCTTTTTTTTCCCCCTCAATCTTTGAAAATCTCGGTTCTTGGGTATACAAGTGCAGATAGTTTGTAGTAATTTGATCTGCAGCCTGATTATTAAACTTTCAATTATAGTAAAATCTCGTGAAATTTGTAAAAGTTAATAGGACAAACGTTTTTCCAGGTGATACCCGCTGTGATAGTCCAGATTTATGAGACAAAGTGAGCGCATTTTGATGATATTCTCTGGTCAACATACCAAAGGTAGCTGAATGATGTGTACGGTAGGATTGAGGTATGAATACCCACTTGGTAATGCTTGCATTCACGAAAAAATTCTAATACCAAATCCCATTGTGGCTATTACGATTCACAAGAAATACGACCGCATCATGATAAATTCCCCTGGGCAACATGACGTCATTCCAACACGTGAGTTAAGCAGAGGGAGTGATGTAATCAAGGATCGAACAGTGTGGCGTGGAAAGGGGAAAAGCCACACAAAAGAATGAGTATATTTTCAAGCCAGTCATGGTGTTCTAAAGGAAGCCATTCAAAGCAATGAGTCAATGACGTTACGAGAAGTTGAATACTGTTGGTTGAAACTCAGGTCACAGACTCTGACAGGTGTTGAAAAGTGGTATCTGGTGAACTCTTCCTACATCGATCAGTCAATAATGGCCCTTCTATGGACTTTTTTATGAAAAGTATTTCAAGGAAGTGATTAGCATTTTTGCCTTCTTGGCATGTTTGATTTTTAGTCGCTATTTAATAGATCATTTTAGTCGATTTCAATAGTTGTGGTGTATATCAACTGCAGGGAATAGTTTTGCAGAATGCTCAATCTCTCGTGTCGTCAGTCATATCCTCAAAATCCAAACATTCTTATATTAGTCTCCGCGATAGCTTCCAGTCTGAAATGAAATGCATGTACACAAATGTATCCTTTATTTTTTACACCATTCTTCTTATTATGTAAGTATTGTAGATATCTAATTGACGCATTTTTGCGTAACAAACTCATTGGTTTTAGTCACACTACAAAACTAAAACACAACCAGGGATTAATGAGAATAGTTTTGGAACAACTGAAAATATCAGTCTCACGTTACTTCATTGTAATTGTAAAATGCAACACGAATTAATATCAACAGGGATGAATGAGATTAGTTGTCTTTTTTTTAAACCTTTTCGCTACTGACCCATCCCTCAGCCCCCATACTGAGCCGATTCATGTATGAATAGATAGGATTTCTATATTTCTGTCTGCTTGATTATTTTTATTTAAAAATATGTTAATATAAATATGTGCGGAAATAAAGTTACATTATAGTGTGCTATTTCTATATAGTATCGTTTTCGACCTCGTGCCTTTGGTTACCATGAAAACAAAAAAGAATTCTAGCGACCAAACAAATGCACAGTGCGCAATCAGTTTGAAGATTTGGTCACTGGAGGTGGTCCTTTTCTGCAAATTTCACGGAAAACAGGCAAGTTAAATTTTAGGCTGTTGAGTTTGGTGATGTAAATGCATACTAAATTCGGAGAACTACTCAATAGAATACTGTAATTACGTTCAATACACTCAAAACTGATTATTAGCGGCGATTAAACAACATGACAGCAGATATTTTTTTATGCAGAGTGAGCACAATGTAAACATTCCCCATTTATCACCATTTCACACCCAAACGTATCAATTGCTCCGTTATATTTGACTGTGTCACGCATCAAATTTGACATTATATGAGCGATTCAACACTTTATCGTAAGCACACGCTAGAACCATGGGGGTTTCTCTGATTTTGACAAAATCTATTTGTTTTTGTGGTTTGCCGAGTCCCATAGGAGACGCAGATGTGACCCACCAGGCGATGCATCATTGACCCACAAGGGGCTGAAGAAATGTACCACCATTTAGGTTCATGAAATTCGTTTTTCTTTGTAGAAAATCCCCTATTTACTCATTTCATGTTATTTTTTTCTTAATTCAAAGCTTCTAGAATGGAATAGTACACGAACGAACGTGTCATTAAATATGAGTGTGTTATAATGCAATAAACTTGCATGTGATGGTTATCGTGGTGCATAGTTTTGAGAAGTCTCAATAACACAGTTCAGGAACGCGTACAAGATCACAATGGATGATCAAATAGCTAGTGGATATTGTGACTACAAGTCACATCATGCGTTTTCAGTATTAGAGCATTTCATTAATCATCACCCAGAACACTGGGTAAAAGCATGCAACTACGTGCACTCAAAGACGTATGGAGTTTCGGGGGACACATTACAGAACAAAATATATTCTGTAGAGGAGGACCTCTGCGTTAACGTGAGTGCATTGACCATAACTCCTGGGAAGAGTCCAGCAGCCATAAAAATTAGTTCAAGGGCTAAGAAAGGTTACCGGACAATACATATTTTAGATATTAGTAGTTTGTCCCGTGACCTTGAACATAAGGTCATTGGTCAGTTCAAGGACACAATAATATTCGGCATATGTCATTTCTAGTATGTCCACAACTGATTTTTAAGGTGTAAAGTCAATAATAAGCGAGATATTAGCCATCATGTCCTGTGACCTTGAAAATGAGGTCAAAGGTTGAATTCAAGGTCATAGCAAATTTCAGCCTATATCATTTCCTATACGTTCATAATTGATTCCTAAGCTCTGAAGTCGATAATAAGCGAGCTAATAGACATTTTGTCCTGTGACCTTGAAAATTAGGTCAAAGGTGAAGTTCAAGGTCATGACAATGTTCAGAATATATCATTTTCTATATGTCCACAATTGATTGCTAGGCTGTAAAGTCGACAAAAAGCGAGATATTAGCCATTTCGTTCTCTGACCTTGAAAATGAGGTCAAAGGTCAAATTCAAGGTCATAGCAATATTCAGCATATATCATTTCCTATATGTTCATCATTGATTCCTAAGCTGTAAAATTGATAATAAGCGAGATATTAGCCATTTTGTCCTGTGACATTGAAAATGAGGTCAAAGGTCAAGTTCAAGGTCATGACAATGTTCAGAATATATCATTTTCTATATGTCCACAATTGATCCCTTAGCTGTAAAATCGATAAGAAGTGCGATATTGGCCATTTTGTCCTGTGACCTTGAAAATGAGATCAAAGGTCAAATTCAAGGTTATCAGAATATTCAGCATATATCATTTCCTATATGTCCATAATTGATTCCTAAGCTGTAAAGTCGATAATGAACGAGATATTAGCCATTTTGTGCTCTGACCTTGAAACCGAGGTCAGAGGTCAACTTCAAGGTCACAAGAATATTCAGCATATATCATTTCCTATATGTCCACAATTGATTCCTAGTCTCTAATCTCAATATTAAGTGAGATATTAGGCTTAATGTGTCCCATTATAAAGCATAGGAGAATTTAACATGGGACAGTCCCATTTGGGCCGAGTTTTGGCCCAAAATGGCCAACTTCGAGCGATTCAAGCGCAACGAAAGTTATACATGTCACAGGGGTACATATGAGGAGTGTTATGCATCAATAAGAAAACAAGTTACTGAACAGATTTTGAGAAAACGACAATCAAATTCCAAAATTGGCCATTTTTAGACGAAAACGGCCGCTCTGACCTTGAAACCGAGGTCAGAGGTCAAATTCAAGGTCACGAGAATATTCAGCATATATCATTTCCTATATGTCTACAATTGACTCTTAGTCTCTAATTTCAATTTTAAGTGAGATATTAGGCTTAATGTGTCCCATTATAAAGCATAGGAGAATTTAACATGGGAAAGTCCCATTTGGGCCGAGTTTGGGCCCAAAATGGCCCACTTCGAGCGATTCAAGGGCAACGAAATTTATACATGTCACAGGGGTACATAGGAGGAGTGTCATGCATCAATAAGAAAAAAAGTTACTGAACAGATTTTGAGAAAACGACCATCAAAGTCCAAAATTGGCCATTTTTCGACGAAAACGGCCGCCATTTTGAAAAAAATGCGAAAATCAAAAAACTAAAAAAAACCGTTCCTGGAAATATTTTTAGGTATTTTTGTGCAAAATGTCAGAAATATTCGCCTGTAAACTTTAATGATAAAAATGTGGACGGACGACGGACGCCGGATGACGGACGACGGACGCAACGCCACGGCAATAGGTTATCGGACCAAAGGTCCGGTAACCTAAAAACAGTACACGATGGAACAAATCATTGAAGAAGAAAAATTTATTCGGAAACAATTCTGATGATGTAGGCAAATCTCATACTTCCTTCACTCCCCAGGACATAGAGTTACAGGCAATTGTCGAAATGTTACCAGAAATGTTGTCTGTTCTTCGGCAACATGGTCTTTTTTGGTGCTCGTTTCCTGGCCTAATGAGAGATCTCAAACTATGCACCACGATAACCATCACATGCAAGTTCATTGCATTACAACACACTTAGATTTAATGACACGTTCGTTCGTGTACTATTCCATTCTGGAAGTTTTGAATTAGGAAAAAAATAACAAGGAATGAGTAGATAGGGGATTTTCTACAAAGAAAAACGAATTTTATGGACCGAAATGGTGGTACATTTCTTCAGCCCCTTGTGGGTCAATGATGCATCGCCTAGTGGGTCACATCTGCATCTCCTATGGGACTCGGCAAACCACAAAAACAAAAAGATTTTGTCAAAATCAGAGAAACCCCCATGGTTCTAGCGTGTGCTTACGATAAAGTGTTGAATCACTCATCTAATGTCAAATTTAATGCGTGACACAGTCAAGTAGAAAGGAGCAATTGATACGTTTGGGTGTGAAATGGTGATAAATGGGGAATGTTTACATTGTGCTCGCTCTGCATCAAAAAATATCTGCTGTCATGTTGTTCAATCGCCGCTAATAATCAGTTTTGAGTGTATTGAACGTAATTACAGTATTCTATCGAGTAGTTCTCCGAATTTAGTATGCATTTACATCACCAAACTCAATAGCCTAAAATTTAACTTGCCTGTTTTCCGTGAAATTTGCAGAAATGGGCCTCCTCCAGTGACCAAATCTTCAAACTGATTGCGCACTGTTAAATGGTTGTGTTTCCATTTTCTCTACCATACACTATTTACGAAATTATAATGAAAAATAGCCCAATACGTTTTACTTGAGTACTTGTAGTTTTCTTTATTTGTGATGAAGGGAATCTCCTGGTTTTGATAGTGTTTACAGCATGTCAACATCTTGATTAGCTGCGAAGTTATTAAAGATTTAGTGAAAACTGTCTGTTAGTCCGATCCATTGTAACCAGTACTTGTGACGTCACAAGGTCAATGGCATGTTAATTATTCAAATAACTGAACAGTCAATTAAGCTTCTTGATTTCAATCGGTGGCAATATATATGTGCTAGTTTAGCGAGCAGGTACATTTTCGGTCATATATAACAGTAAGTACAATAAGCTGATAGATACCTAGGCATTCATTATTTGCAAAAGTTATGGTTACGCAGCGTAACCATCAGTACAGCAGCAGGGGTGTGGTATGATTACGCAGCGTAACCATGAGTAGTGAAAAGGTTAATCTAAAAAGCGTTTCCCGGGTTCGGGACTGTGTGCGATACTATGTGGTCACGAATCACGTCGGAATTTAGCAGACGTCATGAATTATCACTACCATCAATGTCAAGCAAAAAAAAAACTGTTAGTGTCTTGAAGTGACACAGGTGTACTTCAAGTCTCCCGGCGAACTGGAAATTGTCGACATAATCAAAGGATGATTGACTGGAGGAAATAGGTTGCCCAGATTAGAGAATATGTCTCATTGAGGTCCGTGCTGTCATGTGACGCTGAGTTTGTCTGGGAGGTGTCTGGGTTTTTGCCCATCCTTTGTCATCTGTGATCTTGCCAATATTTTTTTTTTGCCATTGACGTAATCACACGTATTTCTTTTGCATCTACCAATACTATGTAATGTTCGTACGGTATATATTGATCGCTTGGGTTGCTCATACAACCTTCATATACAGTGTTTTGAAACAATCCCATGCAGTGTTCGGATATTACGATATAATCAGTCTCCAAGTAGATATATAACATTTTGAGTATTCTTTTCCGAAGAATACGCTACACCTTATGTGCGATGCTGGTGAATGAATTATAGAACATGATGCACATGAATCTGTATTTTAGAGTCATTTAACTGATGGTGAATCGTTCACATCGGGGATTCCTTTCCCTAAGGTTTACATATATATATTAACAAATAAATATGCTGAAGACGCCAATGCAATTTACACATAAATTTAATTTACGGCTGTAAAAATTTGCACAACCATGTTAACACATTGAAATAAATGCTTTGATGTCAATCACAAGAACACACCACTGAAAGGATGCAGTTGAAGGCATGGTACACCCATGGACTTGGGAAGTCAAGGCGCAAGGGGGGGGGGGGGGGAGCTCCTCCGGGTTTCCGTGAAAAAATCCATTGCCAAGCCAGGCACGACGTTCTTGCCGGGGCATTTCAATACAGTGTAGAAGGGTATGGAGACAAATTGCATGTGACCTATTAAATAACATAGTGCATTTGCAGTAGAACTTGATATGATAACAGGTATGCTGGCAACTACATATATATCACAGCTTGTAGGAACTGTACTAATAGCTGAATTTCAGCATTCCTTTTGGAGTTCAAATATGGTAGTTTGTTCCGAGTTTACTTGTGTAAGTTTCGTACGCTTCGAAAATGATCGTTGTGTCCCATTGAAAACTTGAAAATACCTCGTCTTAATTTTCGGTTGATATACAACATTCATTGCAGGTTTTGAGTAGGTATTAAAATGTAAGATACCTATTGGACTGAGAATTAATTGCCTGAATGGAGGCAGATATAAATCGCACAAGAAGGCAAGAAGCATCTACTTATATTTGTCTCGTCTAAGTTACACACGAGATTTTAAAATCTCTGAAACAATACAATCTTTACTGGAAACTTTTGAATGAAATACAAAATCGCTACCACGTCCAGGTCATGCTCAGAGCGATAATGTGCACCAATTTGTATGTTCTTTGTGGGACCTAACACTAACCAGCACCCTCAATCCATGACAACTCATCCACAAGGAATAATCATCCACAGATATAATTACCCTCGTTATCACATTTCTAGCCCAGTCACGTTCTGCCAAATGCACGCTGAAGTGGCCTGTTAAAATGTAAGGCGGGAGAAGAATCGCCATGGTAATGTATCGTTTGGAAGCTGGGGACCATAGTTGGCCTAAAGTCGTGTTCACTACGGGTGAATTTTGCAAGGTGACTCCCAGACGCATACTCTTTGTTATGCAGTGTGTATTCTTTGTTCAGTGTACAGATGATGGAGTAAGAACTCTATGATTCGGACTTATTACCACATTCCCAATTACCACTGGAATTACTGGAGCGTAGAAACGAATAACCGCCGATCAAAAATTGTATGTACACATGGCACGTAGTAGATATTATCTAAACTGAATATGCCGCATAACTGGTTCTATTTCCCATTGTTTTGCCCTTTACACAGATTATCTATGAAATATAAGTAGTAGATGCATGATTTTGTTTTGTTTACAATATGTTTTGAATGAAGCGTGGATGAGGCCATATCAACTACTTTTCAATTTATCCCAGAATGCTGCGGGGGTGACACGAGCGTTTGGTTTTGCTAGAAAAAGTGAGCGAGCACGAGCGTGCAGGAACCCTGCCGCATATCAAGCAGAATAGAAATTTTAGTATACATTAACGTAGTCCGCTACAAACAGTGAGGTAACGGAGAGTCAGAATTTAAAAGTCATTTCTTGAATATTATCTCTTCAAAATGATATTATTTTATAGAGTAAATGATCAGCACCCTAATACTGAAAAGAATATAGGGGGTCACCGTGCTCGTTTTTTCTATATATTCGATCAAAATCACACATATTTACCTAAAATGACGTAAGTTCTGGCATTATTGCACATTTTTTGGTCCATATTCACATCTTGCATCGTGTTTTCCATGCGAACGGATACGGTGACCCCCTATTTTCTTTTTAGTTTCAGGATGCTGAACAGTTACTCTATAAAATATATCAGTTTGAAGCTCTAGATTTTGTTGATACAGGTATTTATTTTTAAAAACCCTTTGACCCACTTCCCTCACTGTTTGGAGCGGACTACCTTAAAATGAAAGAAAACATTCTAAGGATAAATATATGATGCCTTTATTTCCAGCCTGCCAATAATCTAGCCTTCACGATCGTAAATCAAGCTCGTTATGGTCAATGATTCGAGGGTATTTCTTTGACAAAAAGTCCCCTGTTCAGCTGATGAACCTGCCAGGACGGTATACCTTGTGGAGGGAATGTCACACATGATTACCTTTGTAGGGCATTCGAGGTTACGAGAGTAATAAATGCCAATTTGGACGCTGTCAAAATCAGTACATGCATGATACCAAGGTGCGGTTGGTGACTTTCACCATGGTGATTTAACCCCCCTCAATGGCCAGATAGGCCCCTAACACCAACTCCAATATACCATAGCTCACTAATGTGCTCATACCGCACCTTAATGGACATTTCGTGGCGTGGACGAGACAAAACAAGAGGAAATTCGCGACTACACTGATTAAGACAAACCGAGTCCGTTATCCAATCACCAAGTCCGGTGTCAGGCAAAATCGAGAAAATTGTATGGCACTTCATGGACCCACTTATGTCAATAAGGAGGTATACGATGAGTTTAGGCAATATATACGTGTACATTATAACATGACAACATTCCATAATAGATTAGTTTCCTACGCCACATGTGGCATCCGTCATCAATTCCAATAAAAAAAATCAGTATGCAAACAAGTCATGGTGTATACTGGCGACAGATTTTGTCTGCTTATTCACCAATTCTTGATGACGTTCATAGAATTTCTTTAAATCGGGTATTAGTCTTGGTTAATCATATCCTTGTCGCAGCAGTTTAGAGAATAGCTGTGAACTTTGGTGAAGAAATTCCTTAGTTCTTCAACTAGCTCTGGAATAGCGTATGAGTTGTGAGACAAACAGAATATGCTGGCGACGCAGGAATGTTGCTGTTTAGAGAAGGGAGATTGTTTATGGAAAAGTCGAAATCATCGTATTCAGTGTTGATTGCTTGTTTATGAGTGATCTTCACATCACAGTATCACATCTATATGAATAGACAGTTCAGTTGTTTATATAATTGTTAACCTCTTACCATCAATACGATTAGTTTTATATGAGAACAATAACAAACTTACTAGTACTCTCATTTTAGGAATACATGAGCGTGCTAAGGGGCAGAAAGTGCGTAACAGATGAGTGTTTGTACTATAAACTTTATATCTTACTTGGTTCAGTTTCCGGCAAGTAACCAGTAACGGAATGACTTTGGGTCCAAATAATGCAGTTCAACCTACGCTTTATTCATCTACTTACATAAATTCTATGCCATATTTCAACTCCAAATCAGACTCATTATGGATGGGGCTGAAACTACATTATTGCATGACCGTATTACATCTATTATATGTGCAATGTATGCGTTTTTATAGAAAATATCGCCCTGATATATAGTTTGAAAACATTGCTTCCTCATAATCAATCATATCGTCATTTTGTTTTGCGTGGGTTTTCCGCTGCGATGTTGCTGACAGGTGTGTCGTGGGCATCGCATTAAGTTGTCATTTTGACAGCAGATGAATGAGTTCACAGCATGGAAGTGTAAATATCGAGCCCTATCTCCGCAAATGCACATATGTCATCAGTTTCAATTGGAAGACAGCTACAAAAATGCACTCAGCTTATTCATATGGCTCAGAAAATAACATAATGGTAGCTAAGTGAATGTTTCATCATGATGATCACAGATATGCTTTCAAGAAAATTCCAATTGAGGTGAAAGGAACTTGGCTAAGGAAGTACAATGGCCGTTATTTTGCAAGAGATTCAAACTGTCTAATGTTGGTTGAACGAAAAATATCATACAGTTGAAAGCATGAAGCAATGATATATTACTGGGATGTTCATGCCAAATAGTGTACTGATCAGATTAAAATCACCAGGTTTTTGACCAGGGTGCACTGAACAGAAATCCAGGGATGAGTGTCTGATATAGAGATCTCGACAAGCTGGGACCGCATCAGTGACGACACGCCTGTGTAGAAGACGGCACCGCAATTAACGACACAGACAGGAACCCGATCCATTAGATGACACGGGCACTAAGCCACTTTCGCTACGGCATACTGACTCTGTTTGATATTGTCTCAATATTTGCTTTGCTGGATACCAGATTTTTAGGACGTTTATTTTTCGAGAAAATGTTTCAAATTAATCATCTGTCAATTTTTTAATTCTTATCCGTATTTCCTTTATTTCATGAACGACTGTTTGAGCTCATATGTGATTCCTGTGCATTGTGAAGATGTGCCAATTGTGCACTGTAACTGTCGTGTATATATTATTTATATGCTGTAGCTGCTCACAACGTATGTGCGCATAGGTTATATTGATCAGCAACAGTATTTTCTTCATATTTTCAGTGCATGCAAGTTGGTTGGTTGTTATTCGTAATCACTCATACAATGCGTGATTGTTTATAGTATATAAACCCGGAGATATCTGAAAGAAAGTCACGTAGTAATTGAGAAGTGCAGACAATCTTCGTATTATAATGTCAACGAACCCACCCCCCACCCTGACAGAACTGTTATGCCCCGTTTTATAAGAAGAACATAATCATAAAAACTGCTGATTAACAGCCAAGAACCGAGTACATAATCTGAATTTACAGCGCAAATAATATAAACTAAATCTTGTGTGGAATACGTTGGTGGCAATGATACCAATAATACAGTCTCATATCGTGTGGTAAACCATCTAGGATGCAGTCATGTGGGAGAAATGGAACCAGTCAAGTTGTGTGCCAATAAGTTGTGCGATGATGCGTTGTCGCACGCACCCTCGTCATATAGATAATATAGGGCCTCCAACCTGTCGGTAAAAGATGGAAGCAAAGGACTAGATTTTCCAGTTGATTAGAAAAAAACCCGGTCTTCTATTCTACAGGACTGTGTATTCACCTGGGGGCATTTGGAGTATTTTCAAAATGCATATCTATTTATTTTAGTCAATTATTACACATAATACGCACAATGTTGTTGTGAATAAGAATGAATGCCCAAAATGAATACACAGTCTATCCAAGTACTCCTTATTTTTATTGCCACTAAGATACTTTGTTAAACACTGTGTTGAACACCCGATAGTTTTTGCACACCCAAAAAAAAGTTAATTGATTTCATTGACTTGCATGTTTGTGCTGAATTGTATGTTTATCATGGACGTAATTTTGTATAACGCGTTAGTTCATTGAGGCACTTTTGGAATTAAGGCCATCATTTTCATTAATTGTGTTACGAACTTTTTGCTTTAAATATTTTAAGTCGGTCGGTAGGAAGGATAAAAAAAGTTACTGAAAATGTATAGTCGGGTTAATAAAAAAATGCAGCAATGAAAAATTGGTCATTTCTTACACTTTCATTTACCAGCGTGCTTGTGCGCATTAGACTAACATGTGCGTTTATGCCCAGAAATACCGCTGGGCATCAACACTCAGTCAAAACTCAGCTTTAGTATGAGCATATAGATGGAAAAAGTTTTTTTTTCTTCACAATTCAGTTCTGTCACAACCAAACTAAGACATGGTTTACCAAATTTTCAGCTTGACTTTAATGAATATACTCGGGTGATAGTGAGTAATATATCCAAATTCAACTCGTCTATGTGTCGAAATTAATATCGGGAAAACGACAACCATAATAAAACACATTGCAGTTTGTTATTTTTATCAAAAACAAAAACAAAATCTGATCACATTTATTTTCCTGGTTCATTTTTATATTTCATGTACTTGCCACAGGTCTAGACGACTCAGAAAACTGCTGCAGTGCTGCACCTGGTGACTACTAGTATACCACATGACAATGAGACAATGTGGCCATGATGACTGACAGTTAGAAGACCAATTTTTTAGTTCAAAATGGCTGCCAATTTTTTTTGAAAATTTAAATGTAAAAGTTACATAATACATACGGACTCAAATTCCGAAGATCTACCTATAAAAGTGCACAAAGAAATGATACTCGAATATTGCACCCTTGAATAATCTAGATATATGGATCATCAGTTATATTCAAATGGGACATATCCGTGATATCTGGAAAGAAATATGAGCAAGTCATTGTAAAAAAACCATAGTCGAAAGCACAGGCAGACAGACATATATATATAATCGTTTTGAATTGCTGACAAGAGACTATTCCTCCACATAACTATGAAGGCGAAGAATTATCATTTTGATCCTGCATATTTTTATCCGTGCATTTGTTTCTAGTCGGTGGGTAAAATGAAAAGAGGAACTGCTGAATTTATTTCTTATCGGCCGATTTTATGTGGAATCGGCGGGTTTGTAAAACAATCAATCAAAAAATAATGTCTACTATTGGTCAGAAGTATAACATACCATATGGGTTTATGATAACCATCTATGTGCCACAAGGCATGTGAAGCACGGAGCATGTCCAATAACTCTTTGTCACTAATGTGAAGAATCGTCAATGATTTCCTTCACTTTGTTTTCGAGTATCTCATCAGACTCCTTCCAGTGCATGCTTCTTTTAGTGCATGGTATTTTGATACCAAACATACTGAGCTTTTTTTTCATCAAAAGCAGCTGATATTTAAATTTTTATTCAGTTGCACCCAGCCTCAGGCTTGTGTCATGTTATGTTCTAGAGTGTACGTGAATGTTCTAGTTCTACATAAATCACCTAAATAAATTATTCTCGAGGAAATAAACTTTTCAGGCATTCCGATTTGCCCAACTTGTTCTCTCTGACGATCATATTATCTACGAAATATATTTGTGTTACATAAATAAACTACTCAGTTCAAAATCAGCACTTCTTGTGGTGCTACAAGGCACACGTCAGCTTATTTGTGTTGCAACTCTTATGTAAATGGAAATATGGAAAAATTAAAAACAATGGGAGTCAGTAGTAACCCATTTATATTCTGACACCAATTAGACATTGATATATCATGTCTTATGTTCTCACAACTGAAAAAGCTTTTTTATTGACAAATGTAAGTATCAATTTATTACCACCAATAAAATCATATTTTGATGATGTCAATAACAAACGTAAAATACAACATTTTGCAATAGAAACAAAGCCCGACCAAATAGTTTATCCAAAGACACAATGGAGTCATCAGGGGCAGACAGTGTGTGATATGTGGTTGTTTCTACTGTACACCTGATGGCATTAGTATACAACTGCCCAACAACCTATGGAAACAATTTAAAAATCCGAAACTAACCCCATGGAATAGATACATGACAAGTACAAAAGTACCAAATCACAAGCCAGAAGGCTACTGAGTTGATTTCTGATGCTATATTGCATCAGAAACCCATTTGCCTCATGGGTTTCTGATTGCAGGTAGTCCAAGGCATTTTGTCTAATGTCAATGTTTTTTTCTATCAAAATGGTAATTCATTTGTATGGCGGGAATGTCAACATTCGTAAGTTGGGAAGAAATTAGGGGTTACAATAACAATATTAATAATATAATTGTTAATACTGATTATAATGGTTAAAAAAGCAATATTCCAATCGATGGATGGAAGTAATTATATTGATATCAAATAATGAGAGGAAATTTTAAGGTGTATAGTTATATCATAGGAAATGTTTGACAGGTACACAGTATTGACACCACTATTATAGTAGATGTCTGTTGGTGCTGTTCTGGTCGGCCAATGGTAGAAATTAGTAGCTTACTGGCAAAACACTAAAATCGGTATTTATGCTAATTTCTGTAAGATCGAAAGATCTGGAAGAAGGACTGAAAGTACAAAAAATCAGAGCTTTACAATCTGTGGTCCTTGAATTCAATCAACATACATGAAGTTTCATGTGACATTTGAAACTTTGTGATTCTGGACGTTCTCGGTCACATCAAATCATGGAAAATTGCCTGTAGAAAAATACAAAAAGCAATTATATAAGTGGAGTATTTGTGATTTTTCGATTTTTATCGTTTTCTCATCAATGACCCACATTCTTGATGACCCACATTCTCGATACTGATCTCAGATTTGTTGTGCATATATTATGTTCATTACTCGTTCGAATATCGTGGTTTTTTAATTTACACCTGAATGGATTTCACAAATCGAAGGTTTCAGCAGATGACCTCGGATTTTTTGTTGAAAATTGTGAATGCCCGTTGTACGACAATTGGTCATATGTCCAATGATGGGGGAACTGGCCATGAGAAAAATCAATCGTTATATAAAATATAACGATAGTCAGATCATATAAGCGATGCCGAAGCTCATTCGATTCTGTGTTAGATTCAGTAAGTAATTATTTATAAGCGTCATTATTTGAGCTACATTCGTTTCGAGAGGTCAACGTGATACCTGAGAGACTGCAACTGATTTCACGTGACCAGAACATATTAAGAAGACGACACCTAATTGGACGGGTATGACCAGAGAGTTTGTAATATCATGATATGGTATCACGTGTTGCATAAGTACTCTGGTAAGCCGTAAAAGCTGGGCATTCATGTTATCCTCACATATGAGCCTACTAATTTTGCGCTGATAAGGATAAAACGGGAATATAATATCAGACAATAGTTTTATGTATTATGCAGGAATTACTAATTATTAGTTTCATGCCTGGAAGACAATATTGAAGTATTCTGAAATTATGGCGCGGAAACGAAAACGCCAGAACGTGAAAGAATATAAAAAAAAATTGACAAGACCATGAGGAATTTCTTGTCAAAATGCCCTTGATGCAACACATGTTACGGAAAACGGGTAATTCAGCACGAACATGTACAGTTTCAAACAGCGGTTTATATTCTGAATCAGGTAATTCACTTTTGGGGTTCATTGTTCGAAGACTGAAATCCATCAGCGACCATGTGCTCAAGAGCATCAAACACGGCTCGTACCATAATTGAAAGAGCATGTACAAGTGAAGCAACATGTGAATGTACCATACATTATAATCTGATAGCTCTAGCAAAACAGACAACATACCAAGGACTGTGCCTCCGAGGCACAGATTCTGGTGATTCAGATTATTTTTCTCATCCTGAAATTTCGTCTTCCGATGAATGAAGCATTTCTATTTTGGTCAAAATTTACCTTACGAACAGGTGGCACAAAGATTACAAAAAATGGCAAGACGGTGCCCTCGATAGCTGTCGCACAGCAACTAAAACATATCGTCCTGGGCCTGCGAGGCTCCCTGGTAGTGGATGACGGTAGTAAGACGTTACTTATAACATCAATTGTCACTGGCAAACATATGGAATGGTTTACAAGCTAAACATCCGATCCGAAGAAGAATTCAAATACTATCAATAAATTATATAAGTGGAATTATTGAGATTTTTCTATTTTAGCCGTTTTGTCATCCATGACCCACATTCTTGATATTGATCTCCCAAAATGTATGATGCATAATTTATATAATGTTCATTATTTGTTTGCTGTGTATTGTTATTTGCATGATGTGACATTCACAGTCCAGAAATTTCGGCTGATAACCCCAATTTTTTTTTTTACTTTTGGTGATTATTGTGAATGTCGGTTGTACGACCATCGGTCAATCACCAAATGATGGAGAATCGGCCCTGGAAAAGTAATAAGAAACAATCAACCAATCATATAAAATATAATAATAGTCAAATTATATAAACTGTGCCAAAGCTAACGGGGTACCTGTGCCAATGGCAAATTCATTGAAGTCATTCATTGAAGTCAATGGATTTCATGCCCTCTTCTGGGACAAACTTTCATGCATAGCGAAGTCGTATTATTGACAACTTCCAGTCGCCTTACTGGTCAGCACCGACCATGTCCTATGAATATCGATTAATTTTAGCCATGCACGATTAAAATGTGAAAATTTGAATATCTTTATATGGCAAGGTGATCCGAAATACAGAAAGACACAAACAATTTGCACCTTTCGATATTGTACGACATTCGATTCCGTGTTAGCAGTATAAATATAGTAAGTACATGTATATTCATAAGCGTCATTATTTGAGCCAAATCAGTTCCAAGAAAAACATTGGAACCTTGCTTTGGAAACTGCAATTGATTTCATATGACCAGAACGTAAGAGGACAACACCTAATTGGATATGGTATATTTTCTTGTCATGATATGAGGTTACGTGTTACATAAGTACTCTGGTATGTAAGCCGTAAAAACAGGGCACTCCTTATATCATTATATATGAACGCACTAATTTTGCGCTGATAAATATAAAGTGTGAATATTATATCAGATGAAAATTATGTGTATTATGCAGGAATTACATTAATTTACAAGGCCTTGCTTTTCAGTTAGAAGACCAAGGTAGTGACATTTTTTTAATTAGCACTAAGCCACTAACCATCAGTTACCATGCCTGGAAGACAATTAACCGTGGCACTGAGCGTGTGTCATTGCAATACCAACACCTTGCGGGAAGCCCCTCTTGGGAAACTCAGTAACACAAGCAATATGCATGGTAAATGAATCTGGGGCAGACACAATAATCATGATCTAAATTAAAATTTGCTGTAATCTGGTATGTACCTGGGCATATTATTTCCCTTGGTTTATTCCCATGGACTATCTATCTACCAACCCCAACCCCTGTAGCAACAGCACATGATCGGTCACTCCTGTCGTTACCAGGTACACCTGTCTCTGAGGTCAATGTCCGGAGGACAGATGGACAATCGATATGCTCTATTGACACATTGCATGTTGACCACACACCCACGTAATGTGCAATAACGACGCAGTTGATCGGTCAGTGTTTCCTTAGTTACACCCAGTTTATAACTCTCTGAAACGAGTTTTTGAATAAAAACAAACCAGAGCTCAATCCATGGTTTATGCATTTTCCCAATTTGATGAAGTAAAATACATTTATAAATGGTCGGAAACAGAACAAAATACGGATAAACTTTGAGCCAGACTACTCACGTTGTTTCATAGAAATGTACAACTACATAATAGTAGGCATACTTTTCGGGCAGCAACAATATGGAGGGGTTATATTGGGTAATGTTATTAATTAGGTGATGCCAAGGACCAGTGTACCATTGACCAGTGTGTGCTAATTGATACGAATTATCAACAATTTTTTGTTCTTTGACCCGAGTCTTACACGTTGACAGGTGTTTTCCATATATAGATATATATCCTGATGTGACACACAATCAGGTGTGAATCATATGTACAGGAAGCCATCATCTGACCTACTTTGGGCAATCAACGAAAAGCCACATGTTATGAAAGAGACCCAGAATATGTGGCTCGATTCATATCCCAGGATGATGTGACCTCATCGCACAACCAGATCACTCTAGGACAATTATGGCCACATAATGAGACAAGGGCAAAGGTCAATGTCATCAGTGGTCACTTTGTTTTGTGCCTTTGTTGTAGATTTGCCTTTTCATTGCGACGTGTCGTGTTGAATGCACATCGTTCACGGTCATTTTCAATAAATTCTGCTCATTGTATTTCTATAACCTGTACACGGGAATTAAGATAATCATTTCATGTTTCATATATCCTGCGCATACGTACCGATGTCTCTGGGTCTGACTCCATCTGATCATGTTTTGAGCAGTTGGTTGCAGTGCAACAAATATTTCTTTGAGCGTTCCATAATCCTTGAATCCAGTGTAGAAATTTATCATATCAGGATCCTAAGAAAATCTTTCGAGGAAAAACAGCTGACACTGTTGGAATCGGACTGTTGTCTTGCAGGACACTCTCCAAATCCACCCCCATTCCGCTGCCACTCGTTCCAGGTTCCATTTCATCAGGGTCTGAGGCTTTCCTATCAAACAGAATAAAATCAAATCAATTGATTGCCACATTAATAACATCAAAATCCTGTTGAACATCAGGACTATGTGTGCGGGACAACACTGTGTGTGTCAGAGAGGACATAAATACAGGTATGTTGTGATAACTGATATCTACAAACTTAGATTTACATTCTCCCACTACGAGCATTCCCAACAATAGAAAAATTACTTCATATTTATCAATACCCGTAGAAAGTTCCAAAAGATTCAATCTGGCAGTCTTGTACAATACATTACAGTGTGAATGCAGATAAGATAGCTTTAAAATTTTGTAACAAATATCAACAACGCTGCTAGATGTTTTAGCGTTATCTGAAAATATCTATCACCTCTTCAAATGAACCAAGCCATACAGAACATTTCAAATACATGCTTGCGAGACCGCTTTTGGGCTCATAGTCGTTTTTGGCGTTATCTTGGTCCAGGCAAAAACTGGAGGCACAGCATCAGGCTTTCGTCTCCTCACACCCGACATTTTTCTCTCAATATCCGATGTCGAAAAATGAGCAGAACACACCCTTGTTGCTTTGGTAATCTGCAAAGAAAAAGATCCAAATATGAATGAAAAAAAATATATGAAAGGAAAAACTTTTGGATATATAGTTCTACATGATACAAACCGCAGCTAACTCTGGCAAGCGTATTCCTTTCTCCCAAAGGCAGGGAATACTATTACTGTTAAAACATTACACCGCAACGTTACACCGCAGCAATAACACTTTCAAATTAGCACACCAATAGTGAAGATATTCATGAAGTTCATGACTTTTAATTAATTTCTTCAAGAACCAAAAACAAAACGAAAAAAAATGTCTAGCTCATATCGTATCACATAAACTGACAAGTGACATGTATTTAGTACATTCTGGCCTCCACAACAACGGGGGTAATTCCCTGTATTTTCGCTCACTTACTTGTAAGTTTTTGCCAACATCGCGTCGGATTTTGATGATCCAGGCCTTCCTCTGCTTCTTGTCACTTGGAAACTTGAAAAAAGATAGCTCTTTGTCCTTGTCATACCGCGAATCATTGGAACAAAAAGGAACACAACAGTGATACGCTGCTGAAGTTGCCATTTCTGCTCCGTTCCGAGCCTCGTTTTCACTGCTGATGACGCCACTCGTGAATACGGTGCATTTGTAACGCGAGATTTGAAAATGTGAACGATTTCGGAATTGCAAATTTTCAAGTCGGGCGTCGATTTCGAAATTGTCGCGCGATTTGAAAATGACAAGTATTGCACGTTTTGGCAATGTCAACTGTGAACTATTCACAAATCGCGCAGCTCTATTTGGAAATCAGTCACGCGATTTGTGAATGTTGCCTGCCTCGAGCTCGCTTGATCATGTTGATGTAGGTATTGTGAACAACTTGTCAACTGTGAACTATTGAATTGGCCTCAATATGCTGGAATGAATAGTCTCTAAAGAACGACATCACTTCACATACAGCTACATGGACCTGTGGAAAACTTGTGCTATTTGTTGTTGATAAAATAAATTGATGAAAACAATGCAGTTTCACTCAAACTTCGGCTGTTCGCCTATCTCAGAATCCATCACACACGGCTGTCACGTCTATCACCCCCCCCCCCCCCCCTCCCTCCGATCATAGAATGATACATGTTGGCGACTGGCGTCTGTGCGGAATTTGCCCGACTCGACAATTAAATTTGCAACTACGTCAACATGGATGCACGAAGAAATTCAGAAAGGGCCAGAACGTGCCCCAAATAGAAAAAATCCGTCCCCATACAACAAAACATGCCACGTTCATGACATACATACATCCAAACATACACACACGGTCGATCCCATATACTCACCTTCTGTGAGTAAAAAAATCAAATATCAGTAATGAATTATATAAGTGGAATTATTGAGATGTTTCTATTTTAGCCGTTTTGTCATCCATGACCCACATTCTTGATATTGATCTCCCAAAATTTATGATGCATCAAAAATTTCGGCTGATTACCCCAAAATTTTGATTTTGGTGATAATTGTTAATGTGGGTTGTACGACCATCGGTCAATTATCAAATGATGGAGAATCGGCCTGGAAAAAAGTAGTGAGGAACAATCAATCATTCTATCATTCATTTTCTCATGTTGAAAATGTATGTGTAAAAACTGCTAAACAGATTAACGCATTGCTCAGAATCAATTCTCACCTTGATGTTAAGAGTCGAAAAAGTATTTATAATAGTTATATTGTATCCAATTTTAATTATTGCTGTAATGTCTGGATGTTTACAAACTTAAGAAATTTGACTAGACTTGACAAGTTGAACGAACGTGCACTGAGATTAGTGTATCAAAATCGAACTGCTTCATATGACGAATTATTGCATCTTGACAACTTTTATGATGTTTATAAACGTTTCACGGTTTCATTAGCTATAGAAGTTTTTAAAATTCGCAATAACTTAGCGCCGGTATATCTTTGTAATTTGCTTGAGGTAAACAATCCACACTATCATCTTAGAGACCAAAGTACTTATGTACTCCCTAAGTTCAATTCTAAAACATATGGTTACCATTCCCTAAGATATATTGCTAGTAAATTATGGAATATGCTAGAATACAATGATAAGAATACATCGTCCCTATCTCAGTTCAAACGAAATATCAAAATATGGATTAAAAATAAGCAATCATCCCTACTAAGATCTGAATTATTCCAATGAAATGTGATATCGAATCTACGTACCGTTATGTCATGTATATGCACAAAATGTACTTCCCGTTTTCGAATGTCTGATTATGTCATGTATATATCCATCGCACAGAAGCTCTTTGAGCTTGTATTATATAGGTGTGATTTCATAACTGTATATACCGATTGCATGCGATGTTAAATAAATTTTATTCTATTCTATTCTTCTATTCTATTCATATAAAATATAATAATAGTCGAATTATATAAACTGTGCCAAAGCTAAAAGGGTACCTGCGCCAATGGTAAATTCATTGAAGTATTTCATTGAAGTCAATTAATGTCATGCCCTCTTCTGGGACAAGCTTTCGTGCATAGCGAAGTCAGTATTATTGATAACTTTCACATCGATTAATTTTAGTCATGCACGATTAAACTCTGAAAATTGGTATATCTTTGTATGGCAAAATACAGAAAGACACAAACAATTTGCACCTTTCGATAATGCACCCCATTCAATTCTGTGTTAGCAGTATAATTCAGTAAGTATATTTATAAGCGTCTTAATTTGAGCTAAATTAGTTCCAAGAAAAATCATTTATCGAGCTAAATTAAATTCAAGAAAAACCTTGGAACCTTGCCTTGGAAACTGCAATTGAACGTAAGAGGACAACACCTAATTGGATGGGTATCACCACATAATTTTTGGTCATGATATGGCGATACGTGTTGCGCAAGTACTCTGGTATGTAAGCCGTAAAAGCAGGGCACTCCTTGTATCATTATATATATGAACGTACTAATTTTGCGCTGATAAATAGTGTGATAAAAGTGTGAATATTATATCAGATGAAAATTATGTGTATTATGCAGGAATTACATGAATTTACAAGGCTTCGTTTTTCAGTTAAGACCAAGGTAATGACAATTTGTTTTAATTAGCACTAACCATTAGTTTCCATGCCTGGACGACAATAAACCGTGGCACTGAGCGTTTGTCATTGGCATATCAACCCCTTGTGAGAAGCCCCTCTTGGGAAATTCAGTGACACAAGCAATATGCGTGGGAAATCAGTCTCGAACACCCACAATTATCATGATCTAAATTAAAATTTGTTATGTAATCTGGTATGTACCTGGGCATATTATTTCCCTCGGTTTATTCCCATGGACTATCTATCTACCAACCCCTGTGGCAACAGCACATGATCGTTCACTCCTGTCGTTACCAGGTAGGCCCACACCTGTCTCTGAGGTCAATGTCCGGAGAACAGATGGACAATCGATATGCTCTATTGACATATTGCATGTTGACCACACACCCACGTTATGTGCAATAACAACGCAGTTGGTCGGTCAGTGTTTCCTTAGTTACACCCAGTTTATAAATCTCGGAAACGAGTTTTTAAATAAAAACAAATTAGAGCTCAATCCATGGTTTATCCATTTTCCCAATTTGATGAAGTAAAATACATGTATGAATGGTCGGAAACAGAACAAAATACGGATAAACTTTGAGCCAGACTACTCACGTTGTTTCATAGAAATGTACAACTACATAATAGTGGGCATACTTTTCGGGCAGCAACAATATGGAGAGGTTATATTGGGTTATGTTATTAATTAGGTGATGCCAAGGACCAATGCACCATTGACCAGTGTGTGCTAATTGATACGAATTATCAACAATTACTTGACTCGAGTCTTACACGTTGACAGGTGCGTTCCATTGATAGATATATATATCCTGATGTGACACACAATCAGGTGTGAATCATATGTACAGGAAGCCATCATCTGACCTACTTTGGGCAATCAACGAAAAGCCACATGTTATGAAAGAGACCCAGAATATGTGACTCGATTGATGTCCCATGATGATATGACGTCATCACACAACCAGTTCACTCTAGGACAATGATGGCCACATAATGAGCCAATGGCAAAGGTCAATGTCATCAGTGGTCACTTTGTTTTGTGCCTTTGTTGTAGATTTGCCTTTTCATTGTGACGTGGCGTGTTGAATGCACACCACCGACAGCCCGTAATTGGTGAATATCTAAGACTAATGAAGGAGAAGTACCGACCACGGAATTAGGACATACTGCTTCCGACACCTACTGGCTGTTACATGCTTTCTTTTCAGCCTGTTCGCACAATTCGTGAATGCTAATAAAACTCCCAACGCACGTACATGCTGCAGAGGAATACATGTATTATATGATATATTATCGTGTTTGTTTGCTATGTATAAGAACATACCATCCAATTTTGCCATATTACACTGCCAGTGTTAGGTCACATGTACAACTGAACTTCCATGAAGTCTATATGGTGCCCAGTTGACAGAATCAACTTCGTGAATGACACCGATGATTGTAGCCAATTACCTTATGCTCGTGAATCGCCTTCCCCTTGTGCTATGATGGACCAGAAATCAAGAGTGAATTGCTGAGAATTGACTGAACAAAATATCGTCATGATTCATGAAGGTCACGAATTTTTTTTTAGATATTTGCCACAGGGCAGACATTGTCCAAGATGCCGATCATGATCTAATTGACTTCAAGGCTGTTTGAAATGACTTCCATTGTCCGCCAGGGGGATGAGTTACAATGCATCAATATTCAACCAAGGACACTCGCTCCCATCAGTATATTATATAGAAAGTCTCGTCTTAGTTTCCGCGCCATAAAGTTCACAAATTACTGTTGGATCTTAACCTTCAGCTGCATCGTCATTTTATTTTCTTTTTTGAAAACATAATCCTTTTGAGTTGCCGTATACATATAGGTGATTCAATCATCTGAAAAAAAAAACTCAGTTAATGGAGGTGTATAACTCATCCACTTCCCAGTTTATTTACAAGGAAGTATCGACATGTAAACTTTAGTTAAACATTTGACATAATATATTATCATTCTGATATGGATGATCATATAAGATACACGTAATATATTACATAAACGCGTGTGAACATTTGGAACAATATTGAAATGATTTGAATCTGCATGGTAACGAGCAGGCATCAGAATGGTAGCAAAATTCCAATCTTGACCAACTAATAATTCTCAGCTTACCGGCCCATATGGGCCCATAAGCTATTGTCGTGGATTTTCGTCCGTCGCTGACTGGCAAATAACTTTTTTTTGCCTTGATGAATTTTTCTGAAAAATTAACGAAAACATTCCTTGGGCTACCCTGAGAAGGTTTTTTTTCTATTTTTTTTATTCAATCGTTTTTGCCGATTCGGCAGCCATTTTTTAACGAAAAATGGCCAATTTTGGATGACCATTTTCTCTAAAACTTTCAGATTAGTTTTGAGATTTTTGTTTTATAACATTTTCCTCATGTACCTCTATGATGTGTTAAGTTTCGTTGCCCTGGAATCGCCGGTCTGCGTGTGGCGGCCATTTTGATTTTTTTTTGTCTCAAATCAAGTCACTGTTCGTTTTAAGCCATTTCCAGCAACAACAAAAATTGGCCGTTGGAAATTTCTTGGGAGAAAATTTCACCTGATTTCTCCTTCATAATGGGAAGTGTGCGGAGTAAGCTCATAGAACACTTCAAGATAAAACCTAAGTATTGGCACATTCAAATGGGAAATCATATATCGCGGTTTGAATGAGCACCCTGAATATGACCTTGAATGACCTTGGGAGGTCAAACCGACCTTTGTTGTCGAAACAAAACGATGATTTTTGTCTTTGGCGACCATTTCCTCAAAGTCTATTCAGACGGTTTTCAGCAAAATGCATATGATTCTCCCTATGTACCTTTGTGATGTGTAAAAGTTGTGTTGCGTTTGAATCGACAGTCTGTGAATATATGTCATTAACGAAACACATCTTTCAAGATGTAACTTGATTTCGTATTATAGTCCATACAGAAAATGTGCTTCCGGCAACATTTACGAACATGTTTTGCCAATAGAGTTTCAGTGTAACAATCTAATGTTGGAAAATCAAAATCAATATATATGTTTTAAACTTTGTGAACATTTTAGTGAACCAATTAAACCATTATAGTTTATAATTTTAGCCCATATTCCATCAATTCGTCCGTGTATTACATTATTCTATGGGAGACAATCCATGGGAGGACAGTCTCCCTAGACATCCAATGATATAAATAGACATCCTCACGCACACCGGCCATACCATTATCGTAATATCAGTGAGTTATCAGCGATTCGCTGGTGATCAGTGTGTTACTGGTGTCATTGAATTTGTCATAGATTTCCCTCGTCATTCCCCATTGGTGTGGTTAACACTCAGCAAATCATTCGCTATACCCTGGATTTCATCTTTAATTACAGACAGCGGTGATTCCGCTCTTGAATCACGATAAACACAAATTCATGACACGTTTGCTCACCACATTGGAAACAGACATAACTCAAATGTTACTGAGCAATGTTTCTATCAGGTTTTATTATTGACTGAACGTGTATGTATTTGATCTCTTCCCAAAATCTCATTATTTGATTACATAAATAATATCCCCAGCTCGTCTGTCTGAGCATACAATATTGAACAAACTGAAACTAAATTAAGTTTGTCTGTACATGTATGTTTTGTTGCAACTGCTATTTAGTATAGTTTCATTGAGTGAACTAGTGGCGCTGACAAAAATATGGTCCTTGGGGCTAGTAATAATCACAAGGACATCACAAGGTCATTTGGTTATATCTACAACAACGTGTTTTGCAAACGTGACTGCAGACAAACAACACTGAAGACACTACAAACTGGAGATATTACCCTGGCAACATTCTGTTGTTATTCCGAACACTAACGAGATCATCGACGTTCTTACCTGCCACAAACTCCTGTGTCGCAAGAATGTAAGTATCAGTATATTACCACCAATACAACTAGATTTTGATGATAGCAATATCAAAGTAAGAATCAATCTATAACCACCAATATATTCAGATTTTGATGATGTTAATAACAAACATAAAGTACAACATTTTGCAATAGAAACAAAGCCCGACCAAATAGTTTATCCAAAACACTGGCGTCATCAGGGGCAGACAGTGTGTTAAATGTAGTTGTTTCTACTGTACACCTGATGGAATTAGTATACAACTGCCCAACAACCTATGAAAAAAATTATAAATCCAATACAAACCCCATGGAATAGATATATGACAAGTACATAAGTACCTAATCACAAGCCAAAAGGCTACTGAGTTGATGGTATCCTCGGGGACAGATTTAACGTCCGCCAGCAGTGACACCGACTCAGTGGTATGAATGTAAGAATCAATCTATAACCACCAATATATTCAGATTTTGATGATGTTAATAACAAACATAAAGTACAACATTTTGCAATAGAAACAAAGCCCGACCAAATAGTTTATCCAAAACACTGGTCATCAGGGGCAGACAGTGTGTTAAATGTAGTTGTTTCTACTGTACACCTGATGGAATTAGTATACAACTGCCCAACAACCTATGAAAAAAATTATAAATCCAATACAAACCCCATGGAATAGATATATGACAAGTACATAAGTACCTAATCACAAGCCAAAAGGCTACTGAGTTGATGGTATCCTCGGGGACAGATTTAACGTCCGCCAGCAGTGACACCGACTCAGTAGTATGAATGTAAGAATCAATCTATTACCACCAATATATTCAGATTTTGATGATGTTAATAACAAACATAAAGTACAACATTTTGCAATAGAAACAAAGCCCGACCAAATAGTTTACAACTGCTCATTTAGATCTGCCACTGTGCAGGTATATCCAGAGCCAATCATGATCTAATTGACGACTTTTCAGTTCGAAATGACCTCCATTGTCCGCCAGGGGATTGAGTTACATAGCATCAACATTCAATCAAGGACACTCCCGTCCGTAGAAAGAAAGTCTCATCTTAGTTTTTCCGCAGTACAAAGTTCACTAGATCCGGTGCTTCAGATGCATGACTGAATTTGAAAAATTCCGCAGAACGGGGTTTTTCTTTACACGGATGTCAGTCAATCAACCAAAATACAAACCAGTCACTGGAGGTTTTTAACTTTTAAACATTGCTGGCCTCCGGATATGACTATTATCCAGTTGCCAATTAAAGCAGCTGCCTTCGAGTCCACTCAATATTTTTTTAAAAATATTGTTCATATTAAACATGTTGAACTAACTGAATGAAACAAACTCACATCAAATGTAATGAAAATAACCAGTCCTCACGGAAATTTTGCTCGTTTGAACAGGCGGTTCTCGCGTAAATACAGGAGCTGTATCCATCACACGCAGATGTAAACAAAGCATTTGAAGTGAGAGATAGACTGACAATTTCCATGCACATCATTGTATATCTCTGATTATTTTCTCACAACTACACTATATATGAAAATACGAAATGGAAAATGTCTGGATGTGGTCTTTCAAGCGCGATTTGTGCATTTGTTTACATTCGGGTTTGATGGATACACTTCGTTTGTTTATTTACAAAACCGGTACAAAATGGGCACTAAAACGTATGAAAAGACAACTCGGACGAACTGTACACGTCAAAATCATTCAGCACACCTTTTGTTAGATTGCAGTAGATGTGTTTAACAAAAAGTTGCTTTTAAAAAAATTTTTGCATGCATTCGCAGACAGCAGCTTTAATCTAGATGGATGTATCGAGTACAACGTGTTATATGATACATTTTCATTCTGATATTAATGTTCCTTATACATGTACATTGTATTGATGATTTCGGACGGAGTAAATTTTGCATGGTAATGAGCATTCATTTGAATAGAAGCAAGTCTCATCTTGACCAAGTAATCCCTTTTCAAACTTTGATACATGTGTGACGTTTGGTAATGACTTGTTTTCGGTGTGGCCCAAAAAACCTGGTTTCTCTGATCGTATAGACTTTATGTAACTCCCGCTCGTTGTGATTCGAGAGCCGTCACTAAATTGGCGTTCCCCAACGCTGGTGTATCATCACTCCGTAGCTTACCGGCTTCACTTAGGCAAGAAGCAACTCAGATGTAAATAAATTGAAGATTTATATACATCAAATCAACTTACAATTGTATGGCTGGTCACCCACGTGACGTACAAATATGAAGTTCAGACATGGAGCACTGTATGATCACATTTCAAAAATAAATAGTGCACGAGGGCACAACTAAAAAGAGTTCTTAGCCGGCGGCGTCTCTCTGTCCCTTCCCGTTGAAGTTTCCCGTCCCGTTTAGTCGAATGGTTTCTCCAGGTAGTCGGTCTAATCCCGGTTGACTCTAAGGCCCTGAAGAAGGAGTTGTCCGCACGGAGTTCGTCGAGTCCCTTGGCTGTGGCGGTGACGATCTCCCCACGGTCGATGTCGCTGTTGCAGTGCTCTCAGAGCGGCCGTCCGCTCTCCCTTATATAGCCAGGGTGGCTGCGCGCGCATCTTCGTCCGCGAACGTATCTTCCGCACTCTTCTCCACGTGGTGAAGACTGCATCCGCGAACGGTTCTTCCGCGAAGGCTCCTCTTCCGCGAACGGTGCTTCCACGACTGATGCTTCCGCTGATGATGCTTCCGCAATCGTGCTTCCGCGAACGGTTCTTCCGCGAACGATGCTTCCGCTGATGATGCTTCCGCAATCGTGCTTCCGCGAACGGTTCTTCCGCGAACGGTGTCTTCGCAAGTGGACCTTGTAGATCACGTGACCGTTCCTAACGAACGTTTCAGCGCGGCAGTTGCATGGTTTTGTTACAACTCCACCCTTTCTGGAGATCAACGTCCCCGTTGATCCTTTCTCTCTCTTCTTTTCTCTTCTTCCTCCTTCTTCGTCTTTTCCTGCCTGTCTGTTGTTTACAGGGCTCTCTCCCTCCACTTCACTGGCGATCCACCTCGCTTTCGGACGTCTCCGCCAGCCTGTCCCGAGTGTCTGTATATGCTCGGAGCTGTTCCCGGAGCAGCTTGGTCTCTCGGACGTGGGCTCGCAGCTCCTTCCGGTGGCTCTTCTCTCGTTGAGAGGCCTCCCCTCGCAGCTGCAGCACCTCGGCCTCGAGCTGTCTCCGCTCCTCCTTGGCTTGGAGCCGAGCCTCCGCTTGGGTGAGGTGGCGTCGTCCCATGGCTATCGTGGATGCCAGGTCCTCCAGGGCCTTCTCTCCGGCAGTGACCGCTCTGCCCAGGCCCTCCACATACGGTCGCAGTTGGTCCTCCTCCTCCGGAACGGGCTTGAGGTACCAACTCAGGTCTAGGGGCTTGTAGGTAGGGGCCGAGTCTCTGGGAACGGGGGGTCCGTCGTCCTCGGGGGTGGGGGCCTCCGGGGATTCCGCCTCTCTCCGCTCCTGCTGAGACTCCGGTTCCTCTTCGCTATTCGGGGGGTCGTTCTCGGGGTCTGGGGCGTCCTCTGACCTGGGGGCGTCCTCCCGGGGGCTTGACGGCGTGGAGCTGGTCGTCCCGCTGGCCGCAAAGCTGACAGTCTTCAGCTCAGGGGCAGACACAGTAGTCGGACCATCTCGGGGGTCGGACACGGGCGTGTCGGTCGTCGTCCTCCTCCGTCCTGGCTTGAGGGTGTTGCCGCTGGCATGCGACGTCTCATGCCGGTCTCTGTCAGCTCGGCGGGCGAATCGCTGGCTGCACATCTTGCAGAGGTGCCGCCCCTCCTTCTGCGTGTGTTTGGTCGCCACGTGTCGGCTAAAGTTGGATGCCGTCACGTGGATCCGGCAGGGGCTGCACCAGCGTCGCCCTCTCTCGGTGGACAACTTCCGGGCAGGGGACCGTCGACCTCCTCGGGGCTCCTCACGACGCTCCCGGCTCCTCGAGCGCTCCCGCTTTCGGTCAGGCTTGTCTGTCTTGGTAGGTGGGTCGCTCATCTTGTCGACTTCAAGGGGTAGAAAGTCAGCCAAGTCGAAATCTGGAACGTCCCCGAAATCTTCGTCTGCAAATGCGGGTATCTCAATGATCTGCAGAGTTGGTGTGTTCATGGTTGAAGTGATGACGGAATCGTAGGCCGGCTTGCTTATATAGAAAAGGCGCGGACCAGGGATCTGGGGGAAAAAGCATTGTCGTGGAACGAAATAACGTTTTTCGCTTGCTTCCGCGAACGGTTCTTCCGCGAACGCTGCTTCCGCGAACGTGCTTCCGCGAACGGTACTTCCGCGAACGCTGCTTCCGCGAACGCTGCTTCCGCGAACGGTTCTTCCGCGAACGCTCCCGTCATTGTTTACATCGTTTGGACTGCATTCCCGCTGTTTTCCACTCGTCCCTCGTCATCACTGGGGGTCCGGACTGGGGTCACATCGTCCGGATTGGGTATCCAGGCGTCGGTTTCAGGGGTGAACCAGCACCTTTTTATATTGTCAATGGTCCCGGGCTCCAGAATATCCATCGCCACCCTTTCTAGCCGATGGCTCACCGGTCGTGGGGGGCTCCGGTCTTCAGGTAGGGACTCCTCGGTCGGCTCTGCAGTCGTCCTCGGGTCCTCCTGGCGGCGCACCTCCCAGATCTGGAATATCCCGACTCCATCTCCGCAATAGTGATCTTCCATCAAAGGCTCAACAGGGACCTCCAATACGATGTTGACTTGAGGTCCTCCTGGGCTCCATCCTTCTCCGCTGATCGGAGGAAGCAAATCCTCATCAGAGAAGTCCTCCAGGGGTAGGGGACACTCCTCCTGAGTCGGACAGGCCTCCTCTTCTCCTTTGGGTCTTGCTACGCTTCATATCAGGGTACACCAGCAGGGGGCGCTCGGTCAGAGGTTGACGCAGCGCCTCGAACACCTGCTGATGAGCCTCGCTCCAATGGCTGTCGAACTCCATCTCCGTCGTCCTTCTGATAAGATGTCAAATCTTTCGTCGACTCAAGGCAGAGGGTACGCATCCTTCCGGGTGACTTCATTTAGACGGCGGTTGTTGACACAACTGACGACCTCCACCTCCTTCTCCGTCAAGTCCGGATGCATTCCCTCCAGGAGCGGTTTTAGATGCTCCGGGCACTCAGGTGTCTTCGTCGACGATTCTGCGTGCATGGCGTGCACTCTGGTTTCGGGCTGCTCAGGCGTCCGGTTCCGCCACTTGGTGGAGTTTGGTGTAAGGGGCTCATGCTCCCTCCCGCTCTCCTCCCGGTACCACTGTTCCCTTTTAGGTTCATTCTGGGTTGTTTTCCCTCCATCGGGACGAAATCCTAGGTCGATCACGGCCTCTATTCCGTGAAGCTCGGCTAGGATGGTCCCCATCAGCACAGTGCAAGCTCCAGCGCCGGCGTTCAGAAGTACCACCGGTACCAGGCGTCCTCGGGGTCGTACCAGGGCTCGTCCCACTACGAGGGGGTCGTCCTCCAACGGCTCTCTTGCGGACTGCACGAGGCCGGCCTTCGGAACTCCTCCCTCACTTCCTGTCAGCTTGAGGTCCACCATCATCTCTGAAAAGGGTGGCAAGACGACCGTCTCCTCCGTCACCAGTGTGTAGACGGCGTCCTCGTGGCCCGAGCTCATCACTACGGTAGTGTCGCCCACCTGCCACTCGCCCTTACGCAGATCCAGCTGTCCCCCAATCTGTTGAAGTACATCGAGCCCCAACACTCCCGGGATCCCTAGTTTGGCTACCAGTACGTCTGCCGACACGAGTCGTGTGCCCAGTAGAAGTTGAACTGTCATCTCTCCTTGAACTTGTAAGTAGTCTCCGGTTGCTGCCCGTAACCTTATTCTCGTCTGCCTTATCATTGCTTTATGTTCGTCATCCATTTGGTCGAAGAGACACTCGTCCAGAACGGTGGAAGAGGCACCCGTCCACCAACATACGAGTCGCCTTCCCCATAACGTGGCACGCCGCATACCACGCCAATGTGCCTCGGGCACCGGCTGACAGCGACACCACCTGGCCATTTCTGTCAATCTTAAGAGAGCTGCCACTCTCCTCAGGGACGCCGCCCTGGATAAGTACTGAGTCGTCCACCCACAGTGATGCACCACCCTTGTCCTCTCTGTCAGTCTTAAGGGAATCACTCCCCTCGGAACCGCCGCTCCGGATAAGTAATGAGTCGTCCACCAGCAATAGCTGCTGCGCTGGCCCCTTGGTCATTCCGCTCCACCGGCCCTCCGTCTCCTCTTTCATGGCCGCTTGTGGTTCAGTTGCATAGGGGGGTCCCTGCTGTTTCGCAGCCTCCAGCCTCAAGGTTGTAACCTGTTGGTTCTCCTTGCTGCTAGCAGAAACCTCGTTGATGTCTCCGTGGGTCCCCAGACGCTCCACGGCTCCATCGGTCTGCATTTCGTCGACGTCTCCGCGGGTCATTAGACGCTCCGCGGCTCCATCAGTTTGCTGTACATTGGCACTCCCGTCTGTGTTGACAGGCTTGCCCTCCAAATAGTCGAGAATTCGATCCTCGAGCTCCTCCTGTGCCCATCCAGTTACTTCGGATGCACACCGGAAAAACCTATTAAAAATCTGTGAAACTAAAAATTCCCCCCTGGCAATGTGTTCTTCACGTCTTCGTCGAGCTTCTCGCCTGTGAAGCCGTGCACACACCTGCCAATGGCCCATACGGTTGGGGGCTGGTATGAGCCCTACTGGTTTTCCGACTCCTCGTCTGTCAAACTGTTCCGCTCACCAATCTCCTCGATTAGTCGACTCAAGCGCTCCTCCTTGGTCCGAGGTGGCGGCCGATCTGGACACTGGTACTTCCGATGACCCGGCTTCCCACAGTACCAACAGTCATCTGGTCCCGGCCTAGCGCTTGGTCCCTTGTTCTCAGCAGTGGCGGCCCTCGGCTTGATGGATAGCACCTGCTCACACAGCTCGATTAGTCGATCCAGCTTCCTGTCTTGGCTCTCAAAGAGCCCCTTGAAGTAGGGAAGTCTGGGTAGACCCGCTACGTTCGGCTGGTTGCTCTGCTGCCCACTGGTGGTAATCTCGCCTCCCTGCTGGTTCTTCAACAGCTGTAGGACCCGTCCTAGAGCTGGCTTGGAGTCCTCCGACTCTATGGACATCACCGGCTTCCCAGGCTTGGGTTTGACACATTCGTACTGGGTCACGAACGCTATGGCCTCCTCCATGGTCTTCATCTTCCTCATGAGCGCCATCACCTTCATGTCCCCATCTGGATGGCCCTTCCAGAAGTGGTCTAAGGCGATAGCCTCCTGAGCTGCGGAGTTCAGATCCGGATAACCACGGCCGGCCAGTCGCTGCAACTCATAGCCGTACTGCTGGGGTGTCTCTGCCTTCCTGCGGGTTCTCTGTCCCAAGGTCGCCTTGTAGGACTCCTCCTGACAGTCAGGGTCGAATCGTAGGGTCAGCTTGTCGGTCAGAACGTCGATGTCCCTCCGGTCTGCAGGACTCAGGCTGGTCAGCATTCGTCGCGCCTCTCCTGTCAAGCTCCCGGCTAAGTAGACGCCCTGTTCCCGCTTGCTCCATCCGTTGACCTCTGCGATGACGTCAAAGTGGGCCCGGTACACCGGCCACTCTATGGAAGTCCCATCGAACTTGTCAGGGGTCAGCATCTTCCGGTTCCTTCTGCCGTTCTGATTCCAGGCTGTGCTGTCCTCGGACGACGAGTCCTCCTGCCTCCGTCTCGGCCTAGGGCTTCGTCGGTGCAGCGGCGGTCCCCGCCTCGGTGGTCACCTCCCCCGTCCTGGGTAACCATGGCTGCTGTCGGTCCCTCCATCAGATGAAGGCCCCTCATCGCCCGATGATGAGAAAGGGTGCTGTCTCCGGCCTCCCTGGGTGACTGAAATAGAAGCTGGATTTCTCCAGGAGGCTGGCTGTCTCGGTTGTCGACTGGGTGAAGACCTCTCTCTTCCGCGAACGCTGTCTTCCGCGAACCTTCTGCGAACACTGTCTTCCGCGAACCTTCCGCGAACGGACTCCTCCGCCAACAGCTCCCGAAGAAGTTCTTCCGCGAACAGGCCTCTTCCGCGAACGCCGTCTTCCGCGAGTCTTCCGCGAACGGGCTCGTCCGCCAAGATGTCTCGGAGACGTCCCTCCACAAAAGATGTACGTCCGCGAACGCCATCTTCCGCGAACCGGCTCATCCGCGAATGGTCTTCCCCGTCTATTCTGAAAAACTGGAAACGAAGATTGGTCGCCTGGATCACTCCTTTCGTCGAGCCGCCGTCTGGGTGAAGACTCCTCTCTTCCGCGAACACTCTCTTCCGCGAGTCGTCCTCGTCCGCGAACGTGGTCGTCCGCGAAGGGCCCTCCCCGGTCACAAGCGTCCTTGTCACCAAAGACTCCCCCTCGCCCACGAGCCCGTTCATCCACGAAGGATCCCCGGCTGCAAGCGTCCCTGTCGCCGAAGAATGCCTCTCGTCCGCGAATGTTCTCTTCCGCGAAAAGTCCTCTCCCTCTCGAGCTGCTCTCTTGGGTCGGAGCCCAAGTAACCCGTCCTCCAGTCACTCCCGTTTGTCGACTCGTCACACCAGACCGCTGCCCTGTTGCACCAGACTGCTGCTGGGACTGGTCCCAAAGCCGTCTCAATGCTGCATTCTCTGGAGGTGCCACACTTGGACTCTGCTCCGGTAGCTGTAGCCGATCCCTCCTCGCCCAGATTTCGCCGTCCTCCCCGTCCAGATTGACGTACTCCGGTCCCAGCACTCGTCGGAACTCGGGGCCCCTCCTAACGCTCTCAAGGTAGGTTGACCTCTCCCTGTCTCGATCGTGCTGCCACCCAGAGTCGTGTCTGAAAAGAAAACGGTTGTCGGGTGTCTGGCTCCGGGGTCTCTGTTGACTAGTCGACTGGCCCATGGAAGGTCTCGACCTCCCTGGTTGCTCCTCACTCGTCGAAACGTCCCGTCTACCCCTGGCTGTGAAGCTGCTCTTCCGCGAATGGTCGTCTTCCGCGAACGTTGTCTTCCGCGAACGGTCGTCGGCCTCTTCCGCCAAGGTCGTCTTCCGCGAACGGTGGTCCTCCGCGAACGTCTTCCGCGAACGGTCGTCTTCCGCGAACGTCTTCCGCGAACGGTCGTCTCCCTCTTCCGCAAAGTTCGGCTTCCGCGAACCGCTGTCTTCCTCGTCCGCAAGTGAGGCCGTCCGCGAAGAGTCTTCCTCTTCACCTCCTGTCTTCCCTGGGGCAGTTTCGTCGTTTTCGCCGGACATGAGTGATGCTGAGGTTCGTTCCCTGGCAGTAGACCCTCGGGGATCCTGGTCACGTGCGCCAAGTTGTGACGTTTGGTAATGACTTGTTTTCGGTGTGGCCCAAAAAACCTGGTTTCTCTGATCGTATAGACTTTATGTAACTCCCGCTCGTTGTGATTCGAGAGCCGTCACTAAATTGGCGTTCCCCAACGCTGGTGTATCATCCCTCCGTAGCTTACCGGCTTCACTTAGGCAAGAAGCAACTCAGATGTAAATAAATTGAAGATTTATATACATCAAATCAACTTACAATTGTATGGCTGGTCACCCACGTGACGTACAAATATGAAGTTCAGACATGGAGCACTGTATGATCACATTTCAAAAATAAATAGTGCACGAGGGCACAACTAAAAAGAGTTCTTAGCCGGCGGCGTCTCTCTGTCCCTTCCCGTTGAAGTTTCCCGTCCCGTTTAGTCGAATGGTTTCTCCAGGTAGTCGGTCTAATCCCGGTTGACTCTAAGGCCCTGAAGAAGGAGTCGTCCGCACTGAGTTCGTCGAGTCCCTTGGCTGTGGCGGTGACGATCTCCCCACGGTCGATGTCGCTGTTGCAGTGCTCTCAGAGCGGCCGTCCGCTCTCCCTTATATAGCCAGGGTGGCTGCGCGCGCATCTTCGTCCGCGAACGTATCTTCCGCACTCTTCTCCACGTGGTGAAGACTGCATCCGCGAACGGTTCTTCCGCGAAGGCTCCTCTTCCGCGAACGGTGCTTCCGCGACTGATGCTTCCGCTGATGATGCTTCCGCAATCGTGCTTCCGCGAACGGTTCTTCCGCGAACGATGCTTCCGCTGATGATGCTTCCGCAATCGTGCTTCCGCGAACGGTTCTTCCGCGAACGGTGTCTTCGCAAGTGGACCTTGTAGATCACGTGACCGTTCCTAACGAACGTTTCAGCGCGGCAGTTGCATGGTTTTGTTACACATGACACGCCAAGGCATGTTATTTTATCCCATATGTCATCATGTTGTCCCTGTATTACATCAGTTCATGGGAGGCAATCAACCCAGGATGGTTTTCGCTTGAAATCCAATGATATAAATAGCCTCCCTGGGTGACTGAAATAGAAGCTGGATTTCTCCAGGAGGCTGGCTGTCTCGGTTGTCGACTGGGTGAAGACCTCTCTCTTCCGCGAACGCTGTCTTCCGCGAACCTTCCGCGAACACTGTCTTCCGCGAACCTTCCGCGAACGGACTCCTCCGCCAACAGCTCCCGAAGAAGTTCTTCCGCGAACAGGCCTCTTCCGCGAACGCCGTCTTCCGCGAGTCTTCCGCGAACGGGCTCGTCCGCCAAGATGTCTCGGAGACGTCCCTCCACAAAAGATGTACGTCCGCGAACGCCATCTTCCGCGAACCGGCTCATCCGCGAATGGTCTTCCCCGTCTATTCTGAAAAACTGGAAACGAAGATTGGTCGCCTGGATCACTCCTTTCGTCGAGCCGCCGTCTGGGTGAAGACTCCTCTCTTCCGCGAACACTCTCTTCCGCGAGTCGTCCTCGTCCGCGAACGTGGTCGTCCGCGAAGGGCCCTCCCCGGTCACAAGCGTCCTCGTCACCAAAGACTCCCCCTCGCCCACGAGCCCGTTCATCCACGAAGGATCCCCGGCTGCAAGCGTCCCTGTCGCCGAAGAATGCCTCTCGTCCGCGAATGTTCTCTTCCGCGAAAAGTCCTCTCCCTCTCGAGCTGCTCTCTTGGGTCGGAGCCCAAGTAACCCGTCCTCCAGTCACTCCCGTTTGTCGACTCGTCACACCAGACCGCTGCCCTGTTGCACCAGACTGCTGCTGGGACTGGTCCCAAAGCCGTCTCAATGCTGCATTCTCTGGAGGTGCCACACTTGGACTCTGCTCCGGTAGCTGTAGCCGATCCCTCCTCGCCCAGATTTCGCCGTCCTCCCCGTCCAGATTGACGTACTCCGGTCCCAGCACTCGTCGGAACTCGGGGCCCCTCCTAACGCTCTCAAGGTAGGTTGACCTCTCCCTGTCTCGATCGTGCTGCCACCCAGAGTCGTGTCTGAAAAGAAAACGGTTGTCGGGTGTCTGGCTCCGGGGTCTCTGTTGACTAGTCGACTGGCCCATGGAAGGTCTCGACCTCCCTGGTTGCTCCTCACTCGTCGAAACGTCCCGTCTACCCCTGGCTGTGAAGCTGCTCTTCCGCGAACGGTCGTCTTCCGCGAACGTTGTCTTCCGCGAACGGTCGTCGGCCTCTTCCGCCAAGGTCGTCTTCCGCGAACGGTGGTCCTCCGCGAACGTCTTCCGCGAACGGTCGTCTTCCGCGAACGTCTTCCGCGAACGGTCGTCTCCCTCTTCCGCAAAGTTCGGCTTCCGCGAACCGCTGTCTTCCTCGTCCGCAAGTGAGGCCGTCCGCGAAGAGTCTTCCTCTTCACCTCCTGTCTTCCCTGGGGCAGTTTCGTCGTTTTCGCCGGACATGAGTGATGCTGAGGTTCGTTCCCTGGCAGTAGACCCTCGGGGATCCTGGTCACGTGCGCCAAGTTGTGACGTTTGGTAATGACTTGTTTTCGGTGTGGCCCAAAAAACCTGGTTTCTCTGATCGTATAGACTTTATGTAACTCCCGCTCGTTGTGATTCGAGAGCCGTCACTAAATTGGCGTTCCCCAACGCTGGTGTATCATCCCTCCGTAGCTTACCAGCTTCACTTAGGCAAGAAGCAACTCAGATGTAAATAAATTGAAGATTTATATACATCAAATCAACTTACAATTGTATGGCTGGTCACCCACGTGACGTACAAATATGAAGTTCAGACATGGAGCACTGTATGATCACATTTCAAAAATAAATAGTGCACGAGGGCACAACTAAAAAGAGTTCTTAGCCGGCGGCGTCTCTCTGTCCCTTCCCGTTGAAGTTTCCCGTCCCGTTTAGTCGAATGGTTTCTCCAGGTAGTCGGTCTAATCCCGGTTGACTCTAAGGCCCTGAAGAAGGAGTCGTCCGCACTGAGTTCGTCGAGTCCCTTGGCTGTGGCGGTGACGATCTCCCCACGGTCGATGTCGCTGTTGCAGTGCTCTCAGAGCGGCCGTCCGCTCTCCCTTATATAGCCAGGGTGGCTGCGCGCGCATCTTCGTCCGCGAACGTATCTTCCGCACTCTTCTCCACGTGGTGAAGACTGCATCCGCGAACGGTTCTTCCGCGAAGGCTCCTCTTCCGCGAACGGTGCTTCCGCGACTGATGCTTCCGCTGATGATGCTTCCGCAATCGTGCTTCCGCGAACGGTTCTTCCGCGAACGATGCTTCCGCTGATGATGCTTCCGCAATCGTGCTTCCGCGAACGGTTCTTCCGCGAACGGTGTCTTCGCAAGTGGACCTTGTAGATCACGTGACCGTTCCTAACGAACGTTTCAGCGCGGCAGTTGCATGGTTTTGTTACACATGACACGCCAAGGCATGTTATTTTATCCCATATGTCATCATGTTGTCCCTGTATTACATCAGTTCATGGGAGGCAATCAACCCAGGATGGTTTTCGCTTGAAATCCAATGATATAAATAGCTATTCCCACGCACCGCCATACCATTAATCGTAACATCAGTGAGTTATCAGCGATTCGCTGGTGTCCCAGAAACACACATTAGAAACTTATATACTTATTATAGTATAATGTGATCTGGTGAAGAGTTCTGACAATGACGTGACAACATAGTCAATTCAGTATCGGCCTAGCGCACTGTCACCAGTGACCGATTATTCCTGTTAATTTGTGATATTTTTCCCTTGCTATTCCCTAGTGGCGTGCTCAACACACATCAAGACATTCGCTAATTATTCCACCCTGGATTTTATTTTCAACTTAAAGTAGGGGCCTCTCTTCTGTGGGAACTCGACATATAAAACTTATAGGACGTTTGCACGCCACAGTAGAACCACACAGACCTCCTGAGATAAATATGGACCCTCGAGGTAGTAATAATCACAAAGTGATTTCCTGTCATTTGAGCTGTGTGTACATGTTGTATAACAACGTGTGTTGCAATCGTGACTGCAGACAAACAACTGGTCCCTATGGAGGACTACAAAGTGGAGATATTCCCTGGAGAACATTTACGTTGTTATTGTTATTCCGAGCACTAATGAGATCATTCACTTTCTTACCTGTCACAAACTCCTGCGTCGTAAGACTAGGCTCAATTTGCCAGTGAGAAGGACTGAATTCAGGAGAAGACTTTTTTTCAAATTTCGGTAAATTTGCAGAATATTATATAACGTGATCATAATTTGCATGATATTCACTCAGGATACTGTGGATTCGATTTGGGCACATAATGTTGAGGGTTTTCCTCTACAGTATAATATGTAGCTATATGTTTCCCGTTGTATTTCTCCAACTTTGTCAAGATTGGGGAAAAAATTATCCGTCCAACCCACAGAGAAATTAGGTACAGTTTTTTTTTCTTTAACCTCCAAAGTATTTTATTTGTTTTTATCTACTCTAAGGAGATGTGTTACTTTCCGATGTGAGTATTTAAACGTGACATGGATCGTTGTTATGTTATTTTAATGTTTTATTTATATCATATTAAGTTTCTGGATTTAATTGTGGCGATGGGAAACATTTTGGTCGCATCAAAAATATTTTGGCTGCAGCAAAAATAACTTTTGCAGCGAAATTAACATTACACTGGAGACGAGAATATTATCAAGTGCATAAACATCAGAAATGTTTCATACACATCTTAAAGTATTTTCTGTGATTGGAAAATATTTTAGACGCATCAAAAAAGTTTTATTCACACCAAAAATATTTCAGATCCATTGAAAGAATTTTGTAACACATGTGGCCCTTGGTATGGGGTAGCGTGTGCGCCACAGTGTCCAGCTAATAATATTTACTTGAAGGAAGTCCAGCAAGAGTCACGGGATATGGAGGAAACTGCTCTTTATTCACACTCCACATTAAACATATACACTTATATTCCCACACAATTGACAGTAGCCGATATACTGGCACAATATATACAGGTCTGTGTTGTAACACCGCTCATGCCGATGTACTGGCTCCACTGAGGGTCACACGAGTTCTGCCACGTGGGGCCACTGACTTGCATAGAAGTACCCAGGGTAGGGAAAGGGGAAAGCATACACTCCAGCGTACAAACATCTGGACCCGATTAAAGTGTACACTCGGCTGCTGCTGCCTGCGTGGTGGCTACCTGTTCGAGCTAGGATCCCGGTCACTCCACTGGAGACCCCCCCCCCCCTTCAGAGTCTGAGTCAGTCAGGAGTCAGGGTCAAAAATCCCACGTGGAAATTGCATCACCTCTAACTAGTGAGGAACAGCCTAAACCACATATAGATACATACAGGTGCACACAAATATACATGTGATAGACATGGCCAAACAACAATTATAGCAAAAATGTAGAAAATAACATATGTCAGATTATATCGATATAAATATAGACACACAAGTGTCACACTGCCCCCTTCTCAATAAAGGCTCGTCCCGAGCCGATACAAAAATATATACATGTACCAGGGTGAACCATACAATATAAAATCACATATATAGCCTGACAATTCAACATACTCGTCCATCAAATACACACATTTCACACTGAAATTATCGTTCATGACATGGTGATGAAGATGAAGACGACGATATGCTGGCGATGCTGTCACTGGATGTTGTTCGTTTCATCCTGGACCGATGCGATGGCGATATCCTGCCTCTGAGTGAGGACCATTTCTTGCGACACTCGGCTTCCCTGTGTCCCGGGATCCTACAGAAAGCACACTTCTCCCGACTGTCATTCTCACGATTTAGCTGTAACACATTTGGGCTTCTGTTCGTGTGGTAGCGTTTTAATGCTGCCCAAGTGTACAGCTAAGTATTTACGAAAGTTGCCAGCAACACAGAGAGACAGACAGGATTTAGCAATAACACATCATTTATTGAATAGACATATCAAACATAGGCAAACAATATATACAAGATACTGCCGATATCCTGGCAGGACAGTCTCTAGCCGATATACTGGCTCCTGAGAAATACTGAGATACTGCCGATATCCTGGCAGGACAGTCTCTAGCCGATATACTGGCTCCTGAGAGACATGGAGATATTGCCGATATCCTGGCAAGAACATTCAAGTGTGGAAACATCTGAATCCAGACACTCTCCAGCCGATATCCTGGCTTCTGAGAGTCACACACTTCCGCCACATGGGCAACAGTTACACAAGCCGTGTAAAGATATATATATATATGTACAGAACGTCCTCACGATGATGTGAGCCCCAAAAGCCAGTGAGTGTCACCGCTTTTGCCGGGGAATCAGGCCTGTGACCATCGCAATACTGCGACATCCCAATACAAGTGAGTATCACTGCAATCCTGGGAAAAGGCCCATACACTATAATCTACCCAAGCTAGTGTAGCTGTCATGGGTAAGTGTAGATTAGCCAGGGGCTACCTAGCAAATTAATGTAACAATTTCCCTGCTGAACAGGTCCCCTGCAATAATGCAGGTCGGCAATCACGCCAATACCTGGTACATGTCAGCAACATTGCTAGTCTGGATCAGGATCCAGATCAGTGAGCAGCACTGAGTCGGCGACCAGCACCGAAGGCTTGCTGTCTGAGCAACAGGTCCGCTCAGAGGTACTAGTGCTCATCCCTACCATAACAATGGTGTCGCTAGATGGATCACTCCTCATGCAATACATGAGTGGTGGCGCCCCTGGTGGCGACATTTACACTACTTAGAAAACACATATAACTGGCAGAGTGCTGCCACCTGTGGGAACTGACCACAGAAACAAGAATAGTAATGATAAAGTCATAATGTACACATGTAATACACACCAACATGGACATACATTATACACTAACATGAACACAAAATATATACAGACGCAAAGCGTCACACTGCCCCCTTCTTAATGTAGGCTCGACCCGAGCCGTCAAATAACAAACATGCATAGCAAGGGCTTTCACAGTTCATTTCACAGTCCATATCACATTAACAGTCCATAGAAACAGAACACAATCCATCTTGTGCGAGGTCCAGGAAGAAATGTCCCGCGATGTGATCGCGACCAAACTTCTGCGCATCCCACGATGTGAGGCTTGGGCGTTAGCAAGATGTTGCTAATTCGGCTGTTGCCGAGAGAAGTGAAGTCCCTCGGGAATATCCCGGGCTTATAAATGCTCCGGAACGCCGGAGATTTATGGCCCGGCCGTTCGGGTGCTTCCGGTAGTACTCGGACAGGGAAATCATGGTTAATCAGTAAACATTGGTAAATCCTAGTGAAGTTGGACAATTTTGAGGCCGAAAGGTATTGTTAACGTAAATAAACAATCCCTGAAGAAGATAGATAGCTAATAAGGGTAAATATAATAAATTTAGGAGTCGAAACCTGGAAAAACCTCGGGGACGATCTAAACCCGCGTAAATAACAGAAACCCGGCTGGCTATGCCTTAACAAAAACATCACACATGAACCCGGACAATGCACGCGCATTACACTGCCCCCTTCCTAATATAGGCTCGACCCGAGCCGTGTGAACATAGTGTGACAAACATTCAAATACACATATATACAAGGTACGAAATGCAGAAAACATGACATGATCATCAAATATTTCATCAAGATACACACACAAAGTCCATCGTTCATCAAAATACACACAGAGTCCATTTTGACACTACGCCTCAAACACCTTGGTCCTTTGGTCACCATGACCCGTCGAGGATCAGGGACGTAGATCGTAGACAGTTCATAGGATGTACCATCCGGCAGAACCGCTCTCTCTGTCCTGACGACGCAGAGTGAAGTTTCTTCTAGGCGCGTGTTCACCACCTCACGCGAAGCGAGGCTGCGTAGACTGGCGAGGATGGATCCCGGACCAGAGACATCGGATCCACTCGGAGCTCCCGCGAAGTACGGCGATTCCTGACGAGAGAGGTCAGCCACTGTCTCGAACGATGAGTGGCCCGACGACGACGAGCTGGAAGACGAGACGGACGAATCCCCCACTAAGGTCAGCTCTGGAAATATTTTAGGTCGAGGCAGATCACTCGGGCAAGGGGAATTTTCCCGCTGGGCCCGGGACGTGACGACGGTTTCTCTTCCCCCGTCCTTCTTTTCCGGCGTCGATGTGTAGGTTGGCCGCGGCGGGCACGACAGATCCCGATCTTTGGCAAGCCTCTCAGCGTTTGATAGGCAGACAGGTGCCCCTCCCGCGGCGTTTTTCAGGTGTCGTCTTGAGAACTTCCTCGGGCGGGCGGTTCTCTGCTGTACGGGTGAAGTGGTTCGTCGCTTCTTTGGAGGTTGACCTCCACCCTGGCGTTCAAGTTGGAAGCGATATTCACCCATGGAGAGTCGGTGCGATTTCCACAGGTGACGGCGTAGGTCAGTGCGTCGGCTGAAACTGAGATGGCATAACCCACATCTCTCAGCAGCTGCCCTGAACTCTTTACTGGTCTTTCGTGGAGGCATCGTCGGGTCTCTAGGGGAAAGGAAAAAGACAACAGTCAGACATTCAGCAAATTATTGGACCCGTTGCTGAAGTTACCCATGGGTAATTAGTAACCTATTTTACTAATGACTGGTTTCCCCCTACTCCCCAATTAATCGTCCCACCCGAATCTTTTCGGAGGGCGATGCCTTCGCCCACTGGAACGTGCTGGTGGTGGATCTTTGGTGGGTTTCAGGTCAGGGACAGGGCCATCATCACCCTCTGAGTCTGAAAAGTGGTTAGGTTCAGATTTGTCCAGGTCACACTGGATGGCAACCCCTGAACATTTCCCAGGTGTATTGGTTACCCAAGGTTCAGGTGTGTCCTTGCCAAGATATACTTTCAGGTCGTCGACATGAACAGTTAAGGGATTTGCCTTTTGGCTTCGCTGAATCACATAATTGACTTCCCCCACTTTCTGGATAACCAGAAAGGGGCCAGTATGTGGGAAGTTCAGCTTGTCCCTAGCGACGTTCGGGGGATAATGC
This sequence comes from Terebella lapidaria, assembly GCA_949152475.1. Taxonomy (NCBI): domain Eukaryota; kingdom Metazoa; phylum Annelida; class Polychaeta; order Terebellida; family Terebellidae; genus Terebella; species Terebella lapidaria. Next base: position 30,754,697 of record OX424564.1, on the reverse strand, counting down.
CTGAGCACCCAGTCCCCAACCTGAAAAGTCCGGCTTGATGCACGAGCATCAAAATGACGCTTCTGGCGTTCGGCGGCTTTAGCCAAGTGTTCCCTGGCACGCTCGAAATTCCCTTCCATGGCCTCCTTGACCCACTCGACGTACTCGACTGGACAGTCGAACTGTCTGGCAGGGGTCCCCCCAGCGTACATCAGGTCAATAGGCAGGGAAATTTCTCGACCCAACATCATCCGGTTCGGACTGAAACCGACACTTTCATGGATGGTCGAACGATATGCGCACATCACATATGGGAGATGATCATCCCAATCACCTTTTCTGTCTGCACAGAGTTTTGAAAGCATAGAGATGAGTGTGCGGTTGAACCGTTCCACCTGGCCATCGGACTGTGGGTGATATGGGGATGTTTTTGAAGCTTTTACTTCGAGCAGTTCGCAAATCCCTGCCATGAGATCAGACCGAAATTCCGGACCTTGATCAGAGTGCAAAACTCGAGGTGTTCCGAGGCGCAGGAAGACCTCTGTCACCAGTACATCAGCCACAGTCAGGGCTTGGTGGTCTGGCAGGGCAAATGCCTCAGTCCACTTGGTAAAGTAGTCTGATACCACCAATATACACACATTGCCCCAGTCAGTTTCAGTTGGCATACTCAGGATGTCCATGGCCATTCTTTCCATGGGAGAACCGACAGGATTTTGACAGAGAGTGTGGTGTATTCGCCCTTCGCGCCGGTTGCGAAACTGACATGGGCGACACTCTTGGCACCATCTCTCAACATCCCCGGACATACCTGGCCACCAGAACCTGCGCCTGATATTAAAGCAGGTTTTCCTCACCCCAAGGTGGCCACCCACACGTTTCACGTGGAGTTGTTGGAAAACTTCTTCCCTGATTGGTTTTGGAGCCACGAGCCGTAGCTGTATCGTAGGTTCCCCATCCAGGGAACAGCGCCTGTGCAACATGCCTTGATGCATTTCAAACTGAATCCAGAGAGACCAACAAGTGCGGATCAGTGAACCTTCAGGCTTTATTTCGGACCATGGTGGTCGCTCACCATCTTTTTTCCACTGAAGCACTGCCTCCCCTGTGGTCGATCGAGTCAGGACTCGAATTTTAGCATGGCCAGGTTCGGCTGCCTTGGCCTCTTGTCGCTCACAATGGCGACAATCGTCGCATGGGCGACGGGACAGTGCATCTGCATTGCCATGAAGGCGGCCAGGTCGGTGCTTGATTGTCAGATTGAAGGTACCAATCAACTCAAGCCACCGAGCTATCTGTCCTTCTGGATTTTTGAAGTTACACAGCCAGCTGAGAGCTCCATGGTCAGTTCTCACAGTGGTTGGAATGCCATACACATAATGGTGAAACCTTTTCAGTGATTCTACCACGGCCAACAGCTCACGTCGTGTGACACAGTAACGTCTCTCCTCACTGGAGAGAGCTCGGCTGTAGTATGCCAGTACTTTCTCGACCCCATCCTGTTCCTGCGACAACACAGCGCCAAGCCCTACACCACTGGCATCGGTGTCTAGTATGAAGGGCTTCTGTGGATCAGGAAAACTAAGTACTGGGGCCGTTACCAGTGAACTTTTCAGCTTATCAAATGCCACCTGACAGTCTTCAGACCAAATGAAGGGCCGGTCTATCTCTGTTAAGATGTGTAGTGGTTTAGCAATGTCTGCAAATCCGCGAACGAATTTCCTATAATAGGAGCACAAACCCAAGAAGCTACGTAGGTCCTTAACACATTGAGGACGAGCCCAGTTGTCGATGGCTTCAGTTTTACTGGGAGCTGTTGCCAGACCCTTTTCTGAGACAATATGTCCCAAAAATTCAACTTGACGTTGGAACAACTGACATTTGCTTGGAGACAACTTGAGCCCGGCCTTTGCCATGTGAAACAAAACAGCATCCAACCGGTCTACGTGTTCCTGGAAACTGCTAGCAAACACTATCACATCATCGAGATACACAAGACAGGTCTACCAGTGGAGACCCGCTAACACCCGTTCCATCAGCCGCTCGAAAGTGGCACCGGCTGAGGTTAGCCCAAAGGGAAGGACATTCCACTGAAACAAGCCACCATGGCTGGTGCAGAAAGCAGTTTTTTCTGCATCAGTGGGATCCATCTCGACCTGCCAGTACCCACTAGCCATGTCCAAGGTCGAGAACCACTTGGACCCAGTGAGCGCATCCAGGGTGTCATCGATTCTAGGGAGTGGGTAACTATCACGCTTAGTGACACCATTTACCCTTCTGTAGTCAATACAGAAACGCCAACTCCCGTCCTTTTTCTTCACCATGACAACTGGGGACGCCCAGGGGCTGGTCGATGGTGAGATGACCCCTATGTCCAGCATACGCTGCACTTCTGCTTGGCATTCCTGTCGTTTAGCAAAGGGGAGGCGCCGTGGCCTCTGCTTGATTGGAGCTGCATCCCCAGTGGGGATTTTGTGCTGAACAAGGTGGGTATGCCCTAAGTCTTCCTTAGAGGACGAGAATGTGGCACTGTGTCTGGTCAGGAAATCCAAGGCCTGACATAGTTGCTCGGGTGTCAGCCTCTTTCCCAATTCCGACCATATAGGTTCTAGATGAGCAGGCAGACCCCGATCATTCCTGATCTCTGCGCACTTCGATACTCGAACCGAGGGCTGGGCCTCACATGTATCGACTGGCTCACAAAAACCCGCAACAGTGGACGGATACAGAGTGACTGGAGAGTCCTCCAGATTAATCACTCTGAGAGGAACAACCTTGCGGCTCGGATCTATTACCGTCTTTGCGACCAGAATCTGCTTCCTCTCTACTAGCCTTGAGCTAGGCTCCACAATACCACATGTGTAACCAGGGTTGCCCTGCACTTGTGCTTCAGTCACAAATTCACTGCCAGGGGGAATCGTAATTTTCTCCCTCAAAGTGACACGAAATGTAGACGTTGCATCTTGTTTCGCAAGACAGCGAACAAGACAACCATCTACCCAGACACAAGCTCCATTAGCATCCAGAATGCAGTTGTTGCTCTTGAAAAAGTCGAAACAGAGAATTGCCGGTGATGAAATATCAGCCACAACGAAGCGCTGTAGATACTCCCGACCTCCAATTGCTAAGGGGAAAACTGCACTGCCATACGTGTTAATAACAGTACCATCAGCAATCTCTAGCCTTGCTGATTCCCCAACCAATGCCGGCTTCCGGTCCTCAGGGAGGTCCTTGTAGCGATTCACATGCAATATGGAAGAGGTCGCCCCAGTATCTAACAGACAACAAATTTCAGTTTCAAATATTTTGGGCAACAAGTACAAACCGTCAAAATTGTTAGGGGGTCGTTGTCCTGAACCGTTCAGAGCCAGAGTGTGACCCACTACTCCAGCTGCTGGCCGTTTCCCGACTGGTCGTCCTGGTCATTGCGAGTACCAGTCAGGACCTGAGCAAGTTGCGCCTGCTTTTTGCGACAGACTGCTTCAGAGTGCCCAGGAATGTCACAGAAACCACACTTTTCCTTATTGGCTTTCTTTTTCCTCTTGGGGCACTCTGATTTGATATGGCCATTGCCATGACAGTAGAAGCACTGTACTCTAGAGCTGGTTTTCCCAGATTTGGGTTTGACCACCAGTTGGGCAATCCGCCCAATCAACTCTTCAGTTGAAATGTCAACCTGAGATTTCGCACATGCCTGCTCAGGTTTCGAGTCAGGATGCTCATCCTGGCTCCTCACTGCCTGTCTACTGCCAAGGCGCTTTTGCCGCCCTGTCTGGAATGCCTCGTATTCCAGGGCCAGTTGCAAAGCAGTGTCTAGGTCAGTGGGTTTCCCCTGACGGACCGACCACTCAAGCTCACCATCATTGAGTGCATCAATGAACGAGTCCTTTGCCAGGGTCTCTCGTATGTTTTGGTTTGCTTCGGGGTACGCTTTTCTGACCAGCACCTTAATATCCTGAGCAAGCGCAGTCAAGGCCTCAGAACGCTTGCGAAGTCGGTTCTTTAACTGAGCACGAAACACCTCAGACTGATTGTCTGGCTCAAACCGAGTCATTAGTGCCTTCACTAATCGATGGTAATTTTCGCGGTCCCCTTGGTCAATGTCAGTCAATACACTGTGGGCCGGCCCATCAAGACTTGTGGCTAGTTCTATAGCCTTAGTGACATCATCCCAGCCATTGAGTTTAGCGATCAACTCAAACTGTACAATATAGTCCTTACAGCTATTTTTGCCATTGTACAGTGTGGGGCGCTTTGCCTTTGACTTGGCCTTTGGGCCAAGAGCTGTGTCAGCGAACGGGCTAACCGTCTTACCAGGCGCATTCTGGTGATCAGACCCTGATGGGGCCACAACCCGGGACACAGCGATGGGGCTGGCTACAGACAACAACCCAGGGGCTGCCACTGTAGGTGTGGGCCTGTAGGCTGTTTGCGCGAAACAGTCAGGCTGTCCCAAATGAGAGCCAGCAGGCGACACAAGGGTGTAGACCCTTGGCTGGAGTACATGGGTACTCTCGCCTTCTGATCGTGCAACATACTCTGCACGAGAGACTGGTCTGAAGGCGGATCCCTTATTTATAGGGGCAAAGGAGCCCTGCACTCCATCTACCACCATAGGGATTGCAGGGAGGGTCATCGGGGGTCGCCCGACACTGCCTTTCCCGTCCTGTGTATCAGGCCTGACAAGACGAGAAACTGGTGCACCTGGAGCCAATGATGGCAAAGCATCGTCAGGGGTTGCCCCGTGAAGGCCGTGATGTATGGCCGGAGGGTTACCGCTCCCACCATGCATGCTTGGGGCCCTAGTTTCAAAAGGGCCCAGCATGTTCTGTGGGTGGAGCGCCGGATACGCTTTTCGCCATAATACAGCCCCGTGCTGACTGGGTTGGGTGACTCGAGAATTTATTGGTGCCCACGTGGGTCTGTGGTGTGGCACTGTCTGGGACACCATCTGCGGTGTGTAAGTTCCAGATCTCGAGGGAGCCGAGACAAATCTCACACCCTGCTGGGTGGTTGTCTCACAGGTTTTTACCTGGGTGGGTACAGCCACCGGGCTCCTATATCCCCCAACTTGATACTGGGTGGTATTTGCCATATCTAACATAGTGTTAGCAGCCGCAATTTCCACTGAAACCCGCCCATTTTGTGGTGGTATCATGGTACCCTCACACGATAACCACAATTCTCCATTGCCATTCGCCTGTGTGGTCTCAAAACCGTTCAAGTCGATTAGCGGAGACACACCTGATCGAGTACGGTTTGAGACAGGCAAGTCAGAATACTCTGAATGTTCAACCAATGGCTGAGAAAATGGGGAGATCATTCTGGCATACCCAGAGGTGCCAACTGTCTGCATGTGTGCAGAATACCTATAATCACCCGACGGAACTAGGTTAACTGAAGTTTGCTCGCCAGAAGGAGCATGCCATTGGTACATTTGAGACTGATTGTCCATGGTTGAACAAATCCTCAAATCAGTTAATATCACCAACACGTTTCTGCTGGATACTCAGGTGGCGAGTCCTGATAGAATCAGTTTTTTAGGCACCACCAGCCAATGATCACTGACCCAAGCCTAAATCCTAATACCAGCTTGTATAGATAGGCTACCTGTCTTTCCCAAACTATTAACCTATAACACGTCACTTTTCACAGTGAAAAACAGGAAAATACTTTCCCGTTTCTAATAAATAAATAGGCTACAACAAAACTTTGGGAGAAATATTCATATCATACTACCATGACTTGACGTATGTGTAAACCTGTCAGGTAATTATTTGTTCTTGAACGGTTAATATAACTTGCAGGTGACAGCAAAGTTATAATCAAGAAATACCTGATTGCTAAATTTGACTCTCTGTTTGCTGGGTTCGTATCAAGATCGCTATAAGGAGCGATCCCACCGCTGCCACCAATTTAGCTGTAACACATTTGGGCTCTTGTCTGTATGGTAGCGTTATTGCTGCCCAAGTGTACAGCTAAGAATTATATACGAAATGATGCCAGCAACACAGAGAGAAGTCTGATTTAGCAAACAAACACAATTTATTCAATAGACATAATATGTGTTCAACATAGATTTCAGACATATATTGTTATCATGCTCAAACACAAATCAAAACATCAGTATGTTACACAGTTACGATAGCCCTGGGTCAAATCATTGTAGCCTAACTGTAGATCTACACCTTCCCTCAATGATTAACCCCGCCCGACTCCTGACTACTGCAACCCACGTATATTAATAAGCCAACAAGTACCTGCTCACTGTTGTCCGCTAATGACAGCCTTGCACTCCGGTGGCAAAACAGTGATGCCTGCTATCCAGGCGCTTCCAGCAGGATCCTTGTCTGGTACTGTGCTGAGATCTTGCCGAGCCGGCAATCAGCAGTCACTGGGTGATCCCGTTAGCAAAAGCTAAGCAGCAGAGCAGTGAGGCTTGGGCGTTAGCAAGATGTTGCTAATTCGGCTGTTGCCGAGAGAAGTGAAGTCCCTCGGGAATATCCCGGGCTTATAAATGCTCCGGAACGCCGGAGATTTATGGCCCGGCCGTTCGGGCGCTTCCGGTAGTACTCGGACAGGGAAATCATGGTTAATCAGTAAACATTGGTAAATCCTAGTGAAGTTGGACAATTTTGAGGCCGAAAGGTATTGTTAACGTAAATAAACTATCCCTGAAGAAGATAGATAGCTAATAAGGGTAAATATAATAAATTTAGGAGTCGAAAAAACCTCGGGGACGATCTAAACCCGCGTAAATAACAGAAACCCGGCTGGCTATGCCTAAACAAAAACATCACACATGAACCCGGACAATGCAAGCGCATTACAATTTTAAACGTGTCAAGAATAGTTTTTGATGCATTATATTTTAGACACGTCAATGATGCAACGACATTGTAACAAATCTTTGGTTAAAACAACACAAGAACAGATGGATTGTTTCATACAAGTTCTATTGTTGCTTCGTACAGTTCTATTGTTTCGTGGCTCGATATATATAATGTATTTCATGCTTAGTATATAAATTTTGCATTAGCAACTATATTATAGTTGGAACACTCCTTGGGCAACATTATGGAGTGGTTAGATTTGGTTATACATGAGTGCACCGAATAAGGAACGTCAACATATCTTTAACCAGTTTGTGCTAATTGGTACATATTATCAACTATCCGTTGACATGGCTGGGTCCTATCCGCTAACACGTGTCTAAATATAATGTGCTACACGTTCGTGTTCAATCTATCAATATATGTATATATCCTGTTATGACACTTAATTAGGTGTTGATTCCTCTTCTCAATCATTCATTCAATAATTTAATAATGAATACATGTGTACTGATATTTATTTGTCAAAGGCGATACAGAAGGTGGTATGTATGAGGATGTCAAAGGTGAGCAAAACGTTGAGCGTTGTTTGCTAAGAGATGCGGATTATCAACAATTGTTTAACCTGGACCTTATACATTGTTGCTTATAAGATTTTGAAAGGAACGACAGGTCGTAGGTTCATTACATTTTCAAGAATGTGGTTTACGTACCATCGATGTCTGATGCTGTGAAATATCATCTGATGTTAAATCTCTGCAGGACACAAACATGACACAATCATAGTCCAGACTGATGAAGAGCCACATTTTATGACAAATATTATATAATATGTGACTCGATTGTATCACATGATCATGTGACGTCATCACACAACCAGTTCACTCCAGGACAACTATGGCCACATAATGACCCAGTGGCAAAGGTTAATGTCATCAGTGGCCACTTTTTTTGTGCGTTTGTTGTAGATTTGCCTTTTCATTGCGACGTGTCGTGTTGAATGCACATCAGTGACAGTCCGTAATTGGGGAATATCCAGGACTAATGTAGGGAAAGTACCCATGAGGAAAGTAGAAAATATTGCTTGCGAAACTTATGGACTGTCATGTGCTCATAATTCGTGAATGCTAGTGAAGCTAGTACTTCCAACCCACGTATACGCTACAGTGAAATAAAAGTATTATATGATAGAGTCTCGTGTTATTTGCTTTGAATAGAAACATTCCATTCAATTTTGCCATCTTATATTTGCGCCTGTCAGGTCACGACTGAACTTCCATGAAGTCATATATGAATCTTGTGTGCAGATGACAGAATCAACTTTGTGAATGACACCAATGATTGTAGCCAACTACCTCATTATCTTCATGAATCGCATTCGCTTCCAACCACAATGAATCAGAATCCAAGAGTGAATTACTGAGAACTGACTGAACAAAATATCCCCAAGTTCCATGAGGGTGACGAACTTTATTCAGATCAATGCCACAGGGCAGACATTGTCCAAGATGCCGATCATGATCTAATTGACGTCTTCAAGGCAGTTTGAAGTGACATGCATTGTCCGCCAGGGGATTGAGATACAATACATCAATATTCAATCAAGGACACTCTTGTCAGTTACTGTAGAAAGTCGCGTCATAGTTTCCGCAATATGAAGTTCACCAGTAATCACCATTCGATCTGGACCTCAAGAAACATCCCCGATTGTTATAGCATACAATCATTCTACTGAGTTATCATTTTACATAAATGTCATTCATTTATTCAAAATACACGCAGTCACTGGGGGTATATCACCTTCATATCTTGATGGTTCCCCAATATCACTACCATCCAGTTCCCAGATGATTTACATGGATTCACAAAGTAAGGCAGATTACGTGACACACTGCCATTTTGATAATGCTATTCAAATAATATGCACCTACACTATATAGATGCGTAAACGTTGGGAACCACCAAACAAGGGAGGTCATTTTGCATTGTATTGAGCATGTATCTGAATACAAATAAAAGTCTCATCTGGAGCATCTGATCCGTTTCAAACTTTGTGAATAACTCAGTGGACGTGATACACAATAGTATGCTATTTTATCCCATATGCCATCACTTTGTCCGTGTATTACATCATTCCATGGGAGGCAATCAGCCGAGGATGGTTCTCGCTTGAAATTCAATGGCTATTCTCACGCACACTGGCCATACCATTAATCGCAACATCAGTGAATTATTGGTGATTCCCTGGTATCAATGTGTCCCAGAAACACGCAGCAGAAGCTTATATACCTATTATAGTATACTGTGATTTGGAGTAGAGTTCTAGTAATGACGTCACAACATAGTCAATTCAGTATCGGCCTAGCGCACTGTCATCAGTGACCAATTATTCCTGTTAATTTGTCATATATTTCCCTTGCCATTCCCTAGTGGCGTGCTCGACACACATCGAGACATTCGCTAATTATTCCACCCTGGATTTTATTCTCAACTAAAAGCAGTGCTTCTGCTCTGTGGAATCACGACATACAAAACTTATGACACGTTTGCACACCACAGTGTAACCCAGCAGACCTCCAATATTACTGATCAATGTTTCTTCCTGGTTGATCAATTTGCTGAACGTGTAGGAATATACCATATCCTCAAAACCATATTATTTGATTAACATCTTTAGTATCCCCGACTCGTCTGGGCATAGAATATTGAACATTCTTGAAACCTCTAAATCAGGGATATCTCAGACATAATTTATGTTTTGTTACAACTCTTGATTATGGTATTATAGAGTGAACTAGTGGCGAAGACAGAAATATGGGCCCTCGGGGTAGTAATAATCACTAAGTAATTTCCTGTCGTTTGGGATATGTGTACAAGTTGTATAACAACATGTTTTGCAAACGTGACTGCAGACAAACAACTGGTCCCTATTAAGGACAGTACAAAGTGGAGATATTCCCTGGAGAACATTAATATGTTGTTATTGTTATTCCGAACACTAATGAGATCATTCACGTTCTTACCTGTCACAAACTCCTGGAACGATCGCATCAAATTCAGCTTACGACCTGTCGTAAATTTTGCACGGGTGTCGTACATACGTCCAGGGTTGAAAATATGCGACCTTCAAGTTAAAGAGGAATAATCGGTTTTTGACATTCGTTATCGATCGATAGGCTAGCATATATTCAGATATCATTCCATGGTTTGTTTTACATTGGCCCGTGTATGGGCCCTGACAAGATACCGGCCCTCGGGATTATACATCTTGTCAGGGCCCATACATTTGCAATGATGTGAAAATTTCAAACAATTTTTTTTTTCCTGTATACGACCAGTCCAGTTTTGTTTTATGAGGTCCAATAACACATTTGTCAGATAATACTAGATAATATAGCACCGTTCCATCCCCCAGAATACGTCCGCATGACCTTGCAGTGGAGTTTTAACATAGCGTAAAAACGCATGATGTGAATGAATTGTTTACATCTGTGCTAACATAAATCAAATTTAGACGAATTCGTGTGCGCGATGGAACTTTTGCACTGTAGAGCTGCTCTGAGAAATTGTGTTGATCACTTCTAACGGGAAAACGAAAAACCGATTATTCCACTTTAACCCTGTTGCACTAAAAAAATATTAACGGAGAGGTACTCGCGCTGTACTTTACGATTGAAACTTGGGTATATACCACTTCGCACGTGATTTTCCTTTCTTATATTCAGTCTTTATATATATCTACGTACAGCCATTTGGTTACGTTTGAACGATGATAGTTTCACCACAGGTTTCGTGGTCATATAATCACAGTTAATTTTTCGTGGTCGACACATATCCACGATTAAATAGGCCTACATGAATACATACTTAAATAGGCCTGCGCGTTCTTTAGTGTAGCTAGTGTGGGTTTGAAGGGCGACTAAGATCAAAGACTGTGTATACTTCAAACTTGAGATGGTGTAGCTGAGGGGTCAAATTTTGGCATAGTTCAACATCCAAATGAATTTAGCAGGCGTTACAACTAATATCTTGGCTAGTCATTGGTTGCCCTGAACAGTATTAGTATCTACTTCCAAGAGATACTTTCTGAAGCGAGTATAAAAAGTGACGGATTTTTGGTATATTTCAATGTTGGAATAAATTGGAGCAATACAATTCCATCAGTGACTGTACCGTAATTTATGCTGCACCATATAGCTATTCGTCTACTGGAAACGTATCATTTAACCTACTTTTTATTACCTTTTTACAGCAGCTGATTTTTGCCATAATAATTTTGTCCTGAACAATTTCGGTAGCGAATTCAATTGTGGCAACGGAAAAGTTTGGCACCTTTAATTACTGTTCGTGTGAAACACACAAATGAACCATGGTTATCAGGTTACATCCTGGATCTCATCATATCTCAACAGTAAAAGGGATAAGTACTGGGTAAAGTCCAGAGAATCTAAAACTGAACAATTGTATAATGAGTACATATGTTTACGAAACAAGGCTCATTCTACTAATAAACGAGCCAAAAAGGACTTTGTTCGTAATGAACTGGATGAACATAGAAATCATCCGAAATTCCCATGGAAAACATTAAAACGTCTTGGTGTGCTCTCAATGGCCAATGTGTGTGTTCTAACTTTGGCCTACGAATCTCTGGTGAAGTCTGTTTTAACCCAGTGAAGGTTTCAACAAGATTTTTTGTACTGTAGCACAATCACTTGTGGATAAACTACCTAGAAGGGTATTTCAAGATGACCTGGTTACAGAATATCACAAACACAAAGGTGTGTCTCTGTGTAGTTCCATGTTTTCCGCTGTATATGTACATGAAGTGAAATCATATTTGTCCAGTCTCAATGTAACAAAATCCACAGGATATGACAACATTTCTGCCAGGTTTTTTAAAATGTCTGCAAATAGCATTGTCCTCTGTGCTAAAATATTTCGAAGTAGACAGAGTGGTTCCCTTATACAAGAAAGGTGACAGTAACTATGAGGGCAATTACAGACCAGTATCTATTCTCCCTGTCATCTCCAAAATAATGGAACGTATATCATATTCTCAGGTGTATGAGTACCTAGATGGTAACAATTCATTGTATATTCTCTAATCAGGATTCAGATCCAGATATTCTACCGCCACTGCTCTATCTGTCCTCACTGATTGCATCAGACTTAACATGGACGTTGGATGCTATACCGGAGTCTATACTAATAGATCTCCGAAAAGCGTTCGGTACGGTCGACCACAAAACTCTATCTTCCAAGTTGAAGGCAATCGGTTTGAGCAGCGCCTCAGTGTCATGGTTTGAGTGCTACTTATCAGAGATGAAACATTATGTGGACATTGGTTGTATTCAACACTCTAGTCAGGGCACTGTCACCTGTGGTGACCCACAAGGCTCTATATTGGGCCCAATGTTGTTTACAGTTTATGTTAATGGCATGGTATCCTCAGTAAACTGTGACCTGTAGTATTTATTTATGCCTACATATATTGAACATAGTCTCAGTCAATGGTTGGAAGAAAACAAACTTTCCCTTCATTTAGGGAAAACTGAAAGCATTTGGTTCGCATCTAAACACAGGTTGAAAACACATAATTCTCTACATGTATCGTGTAATGATGTGAACATTCTTCCTGTGACTTCAATCAAATACTTAGGTGTAATCCTCGACCAAGACATGTCAGGAGTAACCATGGCTACTAGGATTCTTTCCAAAATTAGTGCCAACATTAAAGTTCTGTACGGGAAAGGCATATTTATGAAAGGCATATAATTGTTTAATTTTCATGTATGTGTATACAAAAATACATCCATTCATGAAAAAATTCATTCATTCATTCATAGCAGAAATGATTTGGTCGTAGTAATTACAAATTGCCAGTGGAGACATGTGAGAGGAAGGGACAGGCAAAGAGAATGGTGCAGGCTCTTCATAGTCTTGGTCCTTAGCACGAGCTACCTGAGCCAATCCGGCTGTATTGACTTGGTAACTTGAACACCACGTTACAACTGCATCTACCAGGTCACATGTGTTATCAGGTTCTCATGTCCGCATAATTCGACTATTGTTTTGATGATACATTACCTTTGTGAATGGCACCGATGATTACAGCGCACTGCCTTGTCGTCATGGATATCATTTCCTTCAAAACAAGAGGAATCAGATTTCACAAGTGAATTGCTGAAAGCCGATCATAGAGATGGATGGAGGTGACAGGGGCAAGCATCGTTTGACGAACCATTCTTGATTCAATCCATGAATTTAGGTTGTTTCTAATGACTACTATTGTACCCGTGAGATTGATACTGATATTAAATCTAAGGGTATCTCTCAGTGTACGATATTGAATTCTTACTCTAGATCATGTGTCACTGTCTGAACATAGCTCAGTTTCCAATTAGTATATACTATGCTATGCTACTGGAATGACTAGAAGATTTTAATATACCAGAGTACACTTATGAACTAAGGCAATCTCCTGTTTACTCAGTTGCTGTGCTATCCATATGAAAGAAATACGTAGTATTTTAACATAAACACACGTCTTTTCTGCAAAATTTGACTTCGATTTACATGAATAGGACTAGAATCATGCTATCACTTAGTTCCACAATTCAAACTGGTATGGTATCTGTTGTCGCACTTGATCCGGCTTTAAAGCATTTACAGATATGGTTCTGCCACCTTTTTGACCAGTTCATATACACATATTTATTATATACCTGCGATGTCATTTGTCCGCATAATACTGTTTGTGCCCTGTACGAACAATGTTCAGCGGGCAAATATCCGGGCAAATACTGGTCGGTGTCCTGCTCGCTGTCAACAATCGCTCATTCGCAACGAATGATATTACCATAGCAACATATGTACCGGGGATCCCCGTATTTAAGCCCTGGGCTTATAATTGGGGAAAAGGGGTTGTGTCGAATGAAATTTAACTCCATATATAGGCCCATGGGCTTATATTTGGGGAATGATTATTTTACGATTTTTATTTTGCACGCTTGAATTTACGATGGATTAGACAGGAAAGCGCTTCTTGTATGCGTAATAACTATATTTATACAAACATTTTATTCTATAGTTCCATAAAGATAGAATATCACAGATATTCACTGTCATATTAAACACACACATGACGAATAAAAATGTACACATATACATGCCTATGCATGCATGTACCGGAAAAAATCAAGCTGGTCACGTGTATACGTAATATAGTAGCTCTAGGCAAAGCATACACGTCAGTTTCATTTCAGTAGCTTATTCTAGGTACCAACACTTACCAACGTCTCCTACGAAAAAAAAAACGTCAACTACGTTTTCCCCAAATATAGGCCCAGTCCTGATGCGAGACAAAATTTTATTTCGTTTATAAGCCCATGGGCTTATACAAAAGTAGTACTCCCCTTGTATTAGCCCATGGGCTTATCCAAAGAGGGGCTTAAATACGAGGATCCCCGGTACGTGTCCTGTTGTTCTTTACGTTATGCCTTTCACGGTGTGATAAACAGAACATCACCCTGTTTTTTCTAGCATGTGCCCCGCTATTTGCCCTTGATCTCGGCTTTGGGCTCGGGATAGCCGGTAAATATCAAGTCACATACTCGAAAAACCAGGTGATATTGTCTATGTACAGCACCATTGAATTCTATCTTATTTCATGGTTACCACATATTGTATGTTATACTCCAGTGGTTTAACTGGGGTGAACTGGGGTGATGATCTGTCAGTAAAGAACCAAAAGCTCAGTCTGGCCATGACAACGAACAAATACCTTGTGTGATTGACAATACACACAGTCCTCCCACACAGTCCCAAAGGATACTTTAATGAGTACGATGTGTCGGCGATTCTCAGTGACCAATCCTGCCAACCTCTGAATCATCTAGTCAAGTATACAGTACATGTACTTTACTAGTATTATACTTGAATACTTGAGTCATTTTGGTATTGGCCTATAATTACGATACGTGCCCTCGGAATACTGTACATTAGTTGTCGGCATCTTCGTCAGTAGCCAATTTGTATCTGTTAGCTCGTACTAGATATCGTTTAGATTTCCCAGTGGCGTGCTGACCAGACATCAGTGACATTTGCTGATAATTTCTCACCCCGGATTTTGATTGTCATATATCAGCGGTTATGATGTGGTGACTAACCACGCAAAGAACTTTATGACAATTGCTTGTACATCTAAGTGAGACCACACAGGAGGTTATGTCAGCAATCAATTTGAGACATAGGCTATGATTGGCTAGAAACTGGTCACACGGTGCAGTCAGCATGGCGCTAATTGGTCACACCCCCGTTTGCCCAGAGTGACACTTTATCCTACACGTGCTTTTTTCCAGGTGTGTTCATAATTTGTTAGTAAAGTGAGTTTTTTTTTCAAAAGTTTATTTCACAAATTGCGAGAAAGTAGAATGAACAGTGTGAGTGTCAATTAGTAATATTGGATGCGGATGTTTTGTTGGTTTTACTAACTGGTAATTAGTGGAATAAAATATAGACATAGATTATCACACGTTGTGAACACTGACAAACATTATTGTGTAAAACTAGTTTGCCAAAATCGGAGCAATATTCGTACGTTCTCCAGAATATAAATCATCATGGCAGCTGAAGGTAGCTTTCATATTCCAAGTCAGGTAAACTCAGGTAAACATAGAAGATAACTCTTGCGCCAGGAGACTGGATCCAGTTCGGCACTGACAATAGATGATGTCCAAAAATACTAGATAAAAATATGTGATGGGAAAATTTCACAGGAGTTATCTCTCCCCCACACAATCGGCGTCAGGGGAGTATATGTTAGTAATAATCATATCATGATCATTGTATGCTTCAATAACTCCTGAGCATAGACCTACCAAATTAAAACTGATTCGATTTGGATTCATAACGAGGTAAACCACCTCGATCAATAGTATCATTCCATGTATTTTATTCTTATGCTTATGTTGTTCTTATTTTATTTTTGAACTTTGCAAGATGGGTGACGTAATCAATTACCCATCCATTCCGTGGAGAAATTAGTGCCATATAATGTATCTCCAAATGTTTTCATTTCCTATCCCGTCAGGCAGCATAAATAACACAGAAGAGCAGAGACATGCAAGGAAAGTATATCTGTCCTCGTTACATTTAACGAGCATAATAACGTATTTTTTTCTAGGGAAAGCATCAAATGTGACAATTATAGTAGGCGTTGGACTGGATCAAATTATTACAAGAATAGTTTGTTCTGGGATACATGTGCCATAGGTTGGCTACTCCCCACGTATTCCATTCAGCAGTACATATGGGCAGGAGGGAGCCGATACATGTACGTTTAGGTGTTTCATCATAAATGCAGGATAGTAGCATATTACTTATATAAGTTATGTGACGGAATAAGAATATAGCAAGTATGAGAACGACATAGCAAATATTTAATGCATACATGTATGGTGAAATACACTGTTTCATAACACGTTCAGATATGTACATTTATACATGTATGTTCACATATCTCAGAGAAAATATTAAAACGTGTTTACATGTACATTCCTGATTTTTTTCCAGACAACAACAATGAACACATTTCACATTGATAATGTTCGAATCACAAACATTCATACACAGAATTTGATGATACATCCAGTCAGTTAATTAGATTGCAAAGAACACAGCATTGATTAAAACATATAATGTGGTCATATAAATGGAAAGTGTATAATCACAGATGTACATAATGTACGCACATGCATATTTATTAATTAAATAGAACATATTTTATTAATTGCTGAACATTTCATGGTCAAAGTCATAGAATGTACATTTAGTTCTTAATGTCTTTTCTGCAAAGTGAGCAGAGCCAAGTGCCCTTATGTGCTCGTCGGATACCAACACATTCCGTGTGATACCATTCGACTGGGCAATCAGAGCCATCACATCCGATCATGGCTATGTCCTTTTTCCCATTGCATGTACACCACTGCTTGAAAACTGGTGGGACTTTCCCCTTGTCCGAACAAAGCCCACATATGACAATCGGCAGGATGTGGTTGTAGAATATTAGGCAGAACTTTGATTCCATGTGAGCAATGAACCTCATATCGCGTGTGACTGGGAGAACCATGAGCCAATTTGGTGACCAAACTACGAACTCACATGTCATCGAAGTGAATTTACACACATCTAACTGACGCTGTATTTGTGTATAGTATTGATGATCTTTTTCTCATTTCTTCAGTGATTGGGAAGTTCTACGATGCAAATGCTTCATTGTATGATGAATCACGTAGGCTGTAGGGAGTGAACAATCACGTAGGCAGTGAACAATACCATCAGGAGATGCTGCAAGGTACAGAAAATCTGATGAAATGGTGAAACCGGCCTTTTCAACACGAAGGTTTGAATGTGTGTTAGCTTGATTCAAATGAAGCACTGGCATCATTCTCATTATATTTCCCCCATTTGATGGCTGGGACATTTTCTGTGACATTCGCTGCAGTGGAAACAGGATGTTGTATGCGACATATCGATGACATGAGACTCGGCGCTGGTGACTGCTGATTGGTGTGGAGTGCAGTGTGTGCAACAGATGAAGTTATCCTTCCACATCTCTGTTCATGCCACAAAAGAGATTTTGACTGGTGTCGAGTCATCTGCTCTACATATTCGACTTCTTGCTTCGTGACAGAAATATCCAGTGACCGTGCATTCTCCAACAGGAACTTGTGTTCAGCTGATTCATTATCAGGGTCGAAGTTTGACGAGAGAGGCATCGGAAATTTTCTTTTCTCGGTTTCAACTTCCTTCGTGCATGTACGTGTCCACTGGGCCTGCTGACATGTCTCCAGATAGGTGCTGAATGAACTGATTTGAATTGAATTTAACAATAATCAATCATTTACATTTATAGCCGCATATTAACCTGGACTCTCTATGAGGTAGAAGTATATGTCGCCATAAGACACATCTGGCCACTGAGTTGGGTTGGAGATCCATTTTGATGCAGGCTCTCTATAAGGACATTGGATCAAACCTGACACCTGAAGCTTTCACTCGTATCTCACTTTGTCCTTGCCAGTCAAGTTGTCAAAATAATCATAAGACATGTCATTTGTCATTCACATGATCGGGCAGGTATACGCATACTCAACTTAGGGACACGGAAATATTATGCAGTGCTACACTCATAATCTGTTGCCGCAGCCTTCCTTGTTGTAATTTGACAGATACGTATAGTTACACGTATTTTTGTTTTCGACCGTATCGTTGCAACGCCTAGATTGAAACGGGAAAACATGCGTTTGTGACGTCACGTAATTTCGGAGAATTTCGATGGCTGACGATCTCAAAGCTACATTTTTGACTAACACATGTTTGTAATGCGGCGACCACTCTCGATTCCTGACGCTTATTTGTGCATGTTTCAATTATATATACTATGTGACCTGGTGCTACATGTCCGTGTTCCAATGGGGCATGTTTACTAAGAACTAATATCTGCAATTGCCAGTAAACAGCACTGTTTTGGGGATCAAACATAGGTCATTATTCTGTTTTTAAGGGGTTATCAATATAAACGTAATTTTACCGCCATAAATTATGACGTTACAACTAATGTTGATTACAGACGATACCCGTTAGTGATTTGACGCCCAATGTTTATCCCAATAAGGTTCCTGTTTGCCACCAGGATCTCCCAACATGTAATCCAGGTATAGATAAACCATAGAAACAGTATACTGTGTCAAATACAAACAAAAACGTAATACTGTTACATTGAATGTTTGTCATGTTTGTTTTTACACAATGCAGACAATGGACATGACGTTTTTTGTACTTCTTGGGCAGTACTACTGTTTTAGAGCCAAAAAAACACATGACATCAGCAGGTACCTCATCACACACCGCTGCTCCCTGTTCTGTTGTACATAACATGCACCACTGAAAATAAAATTTGTTTTTAAAAATTCGTAGAGCCACACCTGTTGTAGACCTGGCGTTTGCTCGGTCATTGGATTATTGACTAGATACCAGCAATATCACTCGATTTCTGTGATGATTTCAGTGGACTCGGCCAGTGATGTTACATACAACTAATTGACCTATTATATTAGTACACTGAGATAAAGCAGACATACACATCATCAACTGTTCTGCTATATAATGAACCTGTCGTTAGTTTTATTCTTTCAGACAGGCAAAACATAATTCACATCCACGGCATATTTCAGTTCTTGGTGTAGTGCATATATTTTGTTAGAAGTTTTAATTAGCCGTTTTGGCCAGAGGATTGTAACCATTGCATTGCTTCCAGGTGTTCTGACTCGCACAATTTGCTAGTCTTATGAACACTTTCTATACAATCGTTTTCTTCTACAAACTTGACTGCAGACAATTCGATTTGGACCCATAATGATGACAATTGCCATTGTTAACAATCTCAATTCTAAGTCACTTTCTCCTATGGCTATGTGTTTCCTAATTCATTTTCCGACTTTACCATGGTTGGTGTAAACAATTATCCGTCTACTCCATGGAGAAATATCCCGTTAATCTCTGTGTGTGCTTCATTTGGTATCCTGTCTGGTGGTATAAATAATATAGAAGTCACCAACTGCATGGAAAAAGGATATCTTGACTCCCATGAGACCTGACGAAAATAATGAGGTATTTTCTTACCTCATGGAAAATATCAAATGTGGCAACAGGCGTTTGTACATTGTTCGTAGAAGAAAATTATTACTCACAAGAAAGGTTTGTTCTGAAAGACATACTGTATGTCATCAGAACAAGTTTATATGAGAATTATATAGATTTATATGAGCAAATTATATAGATCATTACTTTGTCAATAACATCACATATTTAATTTGCAGCAAAATGTAATTTGGCGGTTTCTTCCTTACTGCAAAATCTGCCGAATAAATCGTCCAACAATAGTGGTCCTTTTACAGTACAACGTTTAGTATGTGTGTGTTAGTTTGTTCCTGACTTTCCACCTTTCCACCAATAATGATTGTGACAAACTTAAGTATGTCTTAAGATTATAGAATATATATTGTTTCTAATGTTCTGGATGCTTTGAAAATGTAGTGTCTCTTCATCTGTTCAGAATAACAACGAGAGAAACTTTCCCGCTCACTTTATTCTCACTTTATATATTCCATTTGGTGTTTAGTATATTGTTGAAAGGATTCAATCTATTGTTATGGGTCAATAACGATAAAAAGTTTCTTCACAAAGACATGAATACCATATTGGCTTGTAACTTCACCCGTGAGGTCCGCTGGCAAGACAATTTATGTATTTGAACATAAAAATACGCAGTGAATCGTAATAAAATCCTAACTCTGGAGAAAACGTCTACTCTGCTATAGCTATCCATTCACTTTAAACACGAACCTTTATATACCAATTACGAGTGATCCATTACGCTAATAGAACTTCTAACGAGATAAACTAGACAATCAGATATTGCAAACCGTCGCCCCTTTATTTAGTTACTGTCTAGTCAGCTGATGACCCTTACATTTCCGAGCTTTGGCGATCATAAGGAAATTTGGTGGGGAATAGGCCATAGAAAAAAACCCATAAAATATCAGGCCTAAAAAAATTAATTTTCTGTTTCTCGTCCCCGCCCGCCTGTGTTCAAAAGCGGTCTCCCGGATTATTTTATTTGCGATTCTCAAATTTAAAAAAAGGGTTCCCGCCCCTATTTTGCGGATAGTGAATGATCGAGAAACCGACTCACAGCATGCAACTCAGGTATATATTTAACTTACCTCCTTGTTTTCACTCTCCGCTAAATGAGACAAATACGCTAGGTACCAGTTTTCTAAAAAAAAAAAAAAACAGTTATTCTATGTGGTTACGTGTATGTAATAATACATAATGTGATCAAGAATTGATTTACTATATTCCTCGTGTTATACTTCAAAGGACATATTAACTGATAGAACGGTTCTCAACAATTACTCGTCATTAAAATAATCAACTGACGGTTTTTGATAATACTACTACTAGTACACAGACTCATCCTGTCTGTACTGACTGCTATAATGATGGCACACCAGTAGTGCCAATGTGCCCGGCCTAGAGGTTTCAAGCCCAAATATATCAATTTTAAATTCAAGAAATGAAATCATTAAATTAAAAGTCATGTGTTACACATAGGGTTTAATCCCGGGAATGGAATTCCCGGGAATTATTAAGATATCAGAGTTCCCGTTTCCCGGGAATAAGGTGGCCAGGAACCGGGAATATATCGCCCCTCTCCCAAGGAAAAATTACATATTAACAGAAGAAAACAACGGTATCTTTCGTTCCTGTCCATTTCCTACAACACTCTGTGGCATAGCAGGACAATGTATTGCCAAAATAAGATAAAAATAAAGAATAATAAGTACTTACTGACCTTACTGTATGCTTCCATTTGACGTTGTCATGGAAAGTCGGTGACATTTTTGTCTAGTGCATGCAAAAAGACACCTTGGGTATTTTTTTAAAATCTAAAACAAGACATTAATGTAACAGTGGGACCACCCAGCGATTTGTCCCTTCACAATATTTGTGCCCATATCAAATACTAACAAAGGCGGGGGAGGGTTGTGAACTTGCGTTACATCAAACCTCCAACGTAAATTATGATTCTGAATTTCTGATTTCACCCATGTTTATATTTGCATGCTTTACAAATTGCTGTAAGCATGGTTGCATGCAGCCTGAGCGACGCGGAGCGTCTGAGATGGCTGTCATTCACCCTCGGGACGGAAATCGTTTGGACATCTTTTCAACTAAAAAATCAAAATCTTCCACAACTGTACCTTCTAGGCCTCATCTATATACCGAGAGGACATAGGGGATACATATTTGACAAACAATCAATGACTTTATCAATGAAATATCCCAACTTGAAAACGCGAACCGGATTGTGACAACTTGACCCATCTCATGGGCGCATCCATTTTTTCAGCTGTATTGACCTCACAATTCACTTGGTGGCGCCACTTCTCATTATCTGAGATCGAGTTGTGGCGCCACCAAGCGAATTCGATATCATACTGTTGGGAAAATGGATAAACCCATGGCCCGACCAAGAGCTTGTCAAAATCTGGTTCGCGTTTTCAAGTTGGGATATTTCATTGATAAAGTCATTGATTGTTTGTCGAATATGTATCCCCTATGTCCTCTCGGTATATAGATGAGGCCTAGAAGGTACAGTTGTGGAAGATTTTGATTTTTTAGTTGAAAAGATGTCCAAACGATTTCCGTCCCGAGGGTGAATGACAGCCATCTCAGACGCTCCGCGTCGCTCAGGCTGGGTTGCATGGTGATTTATAGGGAAAACTCGTTGACAGATAGTGTCTGGAGTGATAACTAACGAACCAATTCATGTGTGCTATTGTTTTGAAGCTACGAGTTTATTTCCGGTTCCATTCCCAGGTACCCGGTTCAGAGCATTTTTTCTATTCCAGGTTCCCGGTTCCAGGAAAACCGGGAAATATAATAAACTCTAAACTTACACATGATTTCAATTCAAAAGGCTTGATTTATTTGGGCTTGAATGCGTCTGTGCGCAAGTTTTTTTTTTTAATTAATGAATAAATCAAATTTATTTTCATATGTGTTAAATGTCGTCCCACCATAAATAAGAAATAAAAGGTGTCTCCCCACCCAATTTTCTCTTGAGCTGAGGACGGTATTTTTCGCAAAATAAAAAATAAACAGTCCCTCCCTACCCAGTTTGAAAAAAATAGGAGGACGAGAAACAGAAAATTAACTTTTTTAGGCCTCAAGTAGAGTTGTATTTTTTCCTCCTATATTGACCAATGTCATAGTTGCCCATGCTCTGGATCATTCTGGATGCGGACCTCATGCTGCATACCTCATTATTCAATATTGAATATCGTTAGTGTTTTTGGAATTACTACCACTATTGACCTTAACATAGACGTGGATCAATACCCAGTATTAAGTATTCCGAGCAAACAAAACAGGGTCCGTTATCCAATCTCATAGTCCGGGGACAGAAAGTCATATCAGGCATACGAAGTGAGAGAAAAAAATGACAGGGAAACTCATGAACCCCCAAAAATGGCCATTAGGAGGTGAAATCAGGTGTTCCGGAAAGAGTGAGCATTTCCTGCCCCACTAGTGGCACCCGTCATGAAAAAAAACGTACATACTTGACTTTGGAAGATAATGGGGGAATTTTGATCGCATGACCTTTGGTCATATAGCAGATGATAGGAAATGTACCATTGAAAAATACAAGCGGATTGCAAATTTCTCTTTTTCTGTGAATTTGACCTATTTGGAGCTCTGAAAAATTCTATCCTTACAATCATCGGCCAAATACCCTACAATCAGGAATTGGCTATAGAACAAAAAAAAAACTATTGAATAACATATATTGATTAGAGCCGGACTATTTATATTGTTTTCACATTGCAACTGTTTTTATCAAAATGTGACACGTGGATACTGCTTTAAGTCATGATTCACAAATACGTCGGGCAATATTTCTCTGACATATGCGCGTGGACAGACAAACAAACATGCTAACATAGAGACGATACAAAAATACCCTGGCCCCCTATCGGGGAGAGGGTAAATATTAGCATGTTGATCTTGTTTCAAATCAGCCATTGTGTGCTGTACAACTGCGCAGAATATTCATACTATTTTGGGTCATGATATATTTAGAGTTATCTTTTGAATGTCGCAGTACTTTTGAAATACCATGCCATGACGTAACAGCCAACGTATTTGTATGATTGTGGTGACACCCTTAGGGTGTAGACAGGAAGCGAGGATATTTCGTGATTTCCAATTTGTTATAATGAGGGGAATCAAAGGCGCGGAATGGAACGAATATAACGATTCGTCAGAAACTATTGTCTATTAAGAAGTACAGATTTTGATGTGGTCAGTTATTCACATAGGAGTATGGAATCGCATTTACTTGGAAGAAGAGTATGCAAAAGAAAACAAGTGGATCTTGTATGACCAGTGGCTTAGTATACTCTGATTTTTTAACACGTTTAAACTGTTTTTGCACACATTATTGTCATGCTAAATTGTATCGCATTATAACTTGACACACTCCAGGTGGGCGTCAAACGGCAATTTTATGCCGAATTTCAGACTTCTATCGCGAAAAAAATTGGAAAAAATTCACCCCAATGTTAAATTTCAGCTCAAAACGAGAGCTCGGAAATCTGAGCATATTCAAGTATTCGATCTTTTTATAAATGTCAGTCAGTACTGGAAGTAATTTTGGAACTGAAGACACTTATTCTACTCCGAAACGCTGATTCCAAAAGATTGGGGTAAACTATCAATGTAGTATCATTTTTGTGCATATACAAATTCAGTTTATTATGTGCAAACACTGGACATAAGGAGTGTCACCCCCTAGTCATTTTCCCAAAGTAGACGGGCAACGAAACACTCACTGAAAAACAAAGAAAGTGTTCAATTGTATTCAACTTTTCTCAGTAGTATTATCTTATTTAGTTTAATCAACGTGAACACCGAAATACTTTTTTAAGGTCATGTTTGAGTTCAATAAAAGCTAATGTAGTTTGTTTCATACTACAGGGGTGACACTTCTTATGACCTGTCTGTGTATTTGCTGCTATTTGTATATCAGACGACATAGGGACATGCATATCCAGGTACACTAATTGCTGTAGACGTCTCTGTGTATATATTGTTATATTTCCCAACAATTAACAAGACAAGACAAGAAATACTTTATTAATACCGTAGGAAATTGATGCGTTCACAGCGTTGTGTATGGATGCAAACTAATCATGATGTGAACCGTGTCAGCCACAAGAGTGGCTCACACACATCATGTGTGTGACTCTCCTCGCCAGGCAAATATTTGACATTTACCCCACGTATACACTAACTATATGGCAATGATATATTCAGTACGCATCCACACGAATCCACCACCATTTGCTGAGACATACATGTAAGTGCAAAATTCTTTGGCAGTGGTCAAAGCCCGAGTGAATCGTGGCAATATATTTGACTCCCGTCAGAAAAAAAAATTCATTTTTTCGCGGGAACTTCATTGAAGGCATGGACAAAATGTCGTTTTGGGGAGAAGTATGGCGGTACCAAAAACCTAGTGATTTTGTGTTATCTCTGACAATGAGATAATCGTATTCTCGGCCCATGTATTCAATGGCAATAATTTCTTCCAACAGTTATGGAGAATAAACTGCAACACCGACAACACTTATTGTGTTCCTGAAGCTATGTATTTGTGCCAATTGGCGTCCCTGTCAAATTGACCAGATATGGTATTTTGTATCCAATATATCGAATAAGAATTGCAATCAAAGCAGTAATTTGTTTCTTCGTGCAGCGAATCTCCAACCTCTTCCTACGTGTACTAAAGTTATGATCAAATCCAGATACTTAGTCTAGTAGTAGCAACATTTTATCACCAATACCACAAGATATCAATAATTACAACAGCAAACCTGTGATACAATATTTATGAAATTCATATTTAATAAAAAAAAAACACACACACACAAGTTAACATCCAAAATCACACATATCATTTACACTGTATATATTGCATACTGCATGGAATGAACATATAACTGCCCAACAATCAATTAAAAATTTAAAATCACCATGAAATATGTGTATGAGAAGATACAAAATAAGTATACTGATTTTAGGGTTCCCCTACGACATTGAACGATAATTCAATGTCACCAATTTTGGACATTGACATGCTGAGCCATCTTTAGGAAGATGATTCTTATGCCTCTAATATCCAACACGTGACAAAATCGTGCGTCTCAAAGTAGGTTGAAGGTCTTTGGCCTTGCAAGTGCTGATGGTGGGCTAAATCTTCATTCATACATAACAAGGCAGCTCATTTTGAAAACCTCTCTGTTTCAAGGATACCTGCAATATCTGAGGTGGAACTTCTTTCAGATGGTTTACACTCCCGAACATTTCTGGGGTGTAGTATAGGAGGAAAGTCCATCCACTGGGTGACTTCGTTCTCCAGTTCGGCCTAATGTTGTGCATATCCCATACTGTCTAATCGAGACTAGTGTGTTGAAAGTAATGAATATCGGTTTATGCTGAAAACAGCAAACAATTCTTGAACACGTTTACATGCACATATCCAAGTTCAAATCCAGTTACCAGACACGGCATCACGATATGATGAGGAAGTCTCCACTGAAGAGACCTCTGTCCTTGATTTCACAAAAACGTTATTAATCCCGTTGACGTCTTTAACGTCCCCACCAAGATTATGTCTTTTGATTTGACGTACTTCTCCTGTAGACAAAACTATGCCTTCCATCGGAAGAGTCACTGAATTGACGTCTCATAAAAGTAAAACATGTCCATTTTCTGTCCGCCTGTTGAATCCAGCGATTGTAGGACACCATTTGAATCGTTTTAATATAATATAACTGTCAACCTTGGATCACTCTTGCTTTGATATGTGCCTAGCCAAAACATATGTCTCGGAGAGCCATCGATGGAACCTGTTATACATATGGCGAGAGCTTGTCGAAACCATCAAGATGCCAGCACCAGTTTGGACCTCGACTCCAAAAGCCGCGTCTGCGTAATGTTCTTCGCTAATCACAAAACTTTCCTTGATGCACTTCTGGTGCAACCAACGACACCCATGTATCTGTCCAGTCTGTGTGATTTCTTCATCAATGAAAAGAGCAACATCTAGTATAGTCGACGATATAACCAATGGCGTTACAATAACCATTCATTGACGGATGCTTAGGATAATGTCATCATCCATGCCTTTGTGCAAGACAATTAACGAACTCTGTATTGTTGAGGCCACAATTGATATACAGTTATATCAGTTCTTATCTGCTCATCTTCAGTTTAAAACTGCGATAGTAGTCGCACATGGCAACTTGTATTTGCAGATGGCGAACGTTGAACTATGACAGCTTTCATGTATTCGTATTATCTGATGATTTTCAAATGTATAAGTCACGATTATTAAAGCACGTTTACACGCACATATCCAAGTTTCGAATCGAAGAATCCAGTTACCGGACACGACATCTCAACATGGTGAGAAAGTCTCCACTGAAGTGACCTCCGTCCTTGATCTCACAAAAGACATCCAGTTGACGTCTTCAACGTTCACACCAAGAATATCTTTTGATTTGACTTACTTCTTCTGTAGACAAAACTGTGCCTTCCATCCAAGGAGTCACTGTGTTGACGTCTCATTTTAGTAAAAACTTGAACATGTCCATTTTCTGTCCCCCTGTTGGATCGAGCGACTGAGGACACCATTTGAATCATTTTACTTATGATATGTCTATCAACCTTGGATCACAGTTGCTTTGATAGGTGCCTATCCAAAGCATAGTTCTCGGAAATCCATCGGTGGAACCAGTTATACATAGGGCGAGAGCTTGTCGAAACCATCAAGATGCCAGCACCAGTTTGGACCTCGACTCCAATAGCCGCGTCTGCGTAATGTTCTTCGCTAATCACAAAACTTTCCTTCATGCACTTCTGGGGCTACCAACGACACCCATGCATCTGTCCATTCTGTGTGATTTCTTCCTCAACGAAGAGAGCAACATCTAGAATATTGCTATGGAATTTTCGACGATATAACCAATGGCGTTACAATAACCATTATCATTGACGAATGCTTAGTATAATGTCATCATCCATGCCTTTGTGCAAGACAATTAACAAATTCCGTATTGTTGAGGCCACAATTGATATACAGTTATATCAGTTCTTATAACTGCTCATCTTTCGTTTAAAACTGCGATGGTAGTCATGGCACACCTAATCAGCATCGGTAATATATCTGTGGAAATGCATCTACCATTCGGGATTATATCTTTTCCGGTAACGATAGGCCAGCACATGGCAACTTGTATTTGCAGATGGGAAACGTTGAACTATGATAGCTTTCATGTATTCATGTTATCTGATGATTTTCAAATGTATATATAAGTCACGATTATTAAAGCACGTTTACATGCACATATCCAAGTTTCAAATCGAAGAATCCAGTTACCGGACACGGCACCTCAAAATGGTGGTGAAGCCTCCATTGAAGAGACCTCCGTCCTTGATCTCACAATAGACTCTAATCCAGTTGACGTCTTTAACGTCCCCACCAGGATTCTGTCCTCGGTTTGACGTACTTCTCCTGTAGACAAAACTGTGCCTTCCATCCAAAGAGTCATTTTGTTGACGTCTCATTCCAGTAAAAATATTTTTTGTCCGCCTGTTGAATCGAGCGATTGTAGGACCCATTTGAATCATTTTACCTATAACATATCTGTCAACCTTGGATCACTGTTGCTTTGATAGATGCCTAGCCAAGAATATGTATTGGAAATCCATCGATGGAACCAATTATACATATGACATATTATGGCGAGAACTTGTCGAAACCATCAAGATGCCAGCAAAACACTGACATTTATCTTGTAGTTTCCTGCATCCGATGTTAAACATCCTTCCTCGCCATTTGCTTCTGTACGCGAGTTCTGAACATGCATAGCTTGCCATGACGAGAAAATAACACGCCGAGACAAGATAGTGACTCGCCACGACAAGATAGGTAACTCGCGACGGCAGTAATATGCTTCTGTAGTACGACCTGTTTTGCTCAATATGATTTCATTTTGCTAAAATTGTTGTCAATACGATCGATAGTGGATGAAGTCATCTATAAATGCTATCAGCATGAAAAAGAAGACATTGGATTGGTATGGTCTCCTCTGTTGTATTTTAATTTCATTTTGTTTGAAACTGTCATCATCATCATTCACAGTGGACGAAGCCATCCATGCAACATGGATGGCAAGAATTCATTTAGGGGTTTGTCCTAATAATTCATTTTTGGCCAATCTGATGGATGGGGTTTTCTTCGCTGTGGTTTTGTCTATGCACCACTACACCTATTCATCTATGGTATAACATCCATGTATCGTGACAAAAAAACTAAACTGCTTGTCATATGGATTCCTATACAGTAGTCTTGTTCTGCAAACTTGACTGCAGACAATTCAATTTGGAATCATAATATTCACAATTACCATTGCCAGCAATTTCATTTCCAGGCTAGTTTCTTTTTGTGGTTTATGTATCCTAACTCATTTTCCAAGTTTGCCATGGCAGATGTAAACAATTATTCATCGATTGCGTGGCGATTTTACGCGGCAGTCTTTCCTTCAGCCTCCAAAGGTGCTTCATTTGCTATCATGTCAGCCAACATTAATAATATAGAAGCCGCCAACTGCGTAGAATATGATATCTCAACTCCCGTGAGACCTGACGAAAATAATGAGGTATTCTCTTACCTCGTGGAAAGTTTCAAATGTTGCAGTGGGTGTTGGTACATTTTACGTTTCAGTGAATGATTACGCAAAAGAAAGGTTTGTTCTGAAAACATGCTGCATGATGTCACAAGTTTATATGAGCAACATTTGGAATATGTGTCAAAGTATGTAAATTGGTATATTCAACATTCTCCCAATCATATACCATGTTGGAACAACAAATCGTCCTTGAATATATGAGTATGCAACTCAACCACCAGGAATATGTGTATGACAGGTGAATAAATAACGAGTCACAATCCAAAATGCTCAATGAGTTGATGGCCAGGAGACCATCAACTCATTGATGTTATGTCTCTCCATTATTGATGTTTTGTCTCTCCATCTTTCCAATCACAATGAGGCAGTGACTTAAGGTGAACACTCTTCCCGCTTTTGTGCATTTATATGTTCTACTTTGTGTTGATTTTATCTTTGACCGGATTTATTCCTTTGTATGGAAGCACACACTGATGACTCACATAATTGGTTGTTTCATCACGACTTGTCGTGTTAATTTTCATAACTAGACGTGCTGTCATGAAGCTATCACGTCATGTTGTCTTAACATGATAAACTCAGCAACATGTCTTACCATTCTTTATGTATCACAACAAGTGATAAATAAGTCACAAAATGTCATTTGAAAATGACAATTATCAGATATTTAATCATATTTAGTCAAGAACGAAGTCTCGGTTGGTGATCTTCGTTGGCTATGGATCACCATAGTAAATTCTTGTGCCAAATGAATGTGTGCAAACACATGATTTTGTTATCTTTATATTCACATTATAAGTGAATGTAGAGCTGGCGCATTCCAGATTCGCGATTCGCGATCTCTAAAATATTTTTGATGCATCTAAGAGATTTCAGATGCGTCTAAAATATTTTCGATGCATATGAAACATATTCGTCACGCTTTGACGAAACAGCCAAAGTATTCCTTTGATTATGGTGACACCCTGCTTCTGCAGACCGGAAACGAGGCTGGCTTTCTGGGGACTATCAGTGTGATGTAAAGGCAATCAAATTAGCGGAATGGAACCAATTTGGTGGAGGTATGTAATACAATAAAATACAATGTAATACAATTAATATAGCAACTTATTTTCTGTAAAAAAAAAGTACAGATTGTGACGTTGTCAGTTATTCCAAATAATGAAAATGAAAAAGTATTGCTTTTGCAGGAAAGAAAGAAAAAAATAAATAAAATACTGGCTCGTGCACGACCAATGGTTGAAGAGTTGTTTCTTGTGTGTGCATGGTTTCTTCGTTCCGTATTGCATTTTTTCAGTGATCAGAGTAGATGAAAACATGAAATAGTCAGCTGCATTGTTGTTCATAAATATTATATTCCTGACTCTGGTGGATACTCAATAGAGATGACCAGTGACTTGACTGATCCTCATAGTTTTGGATCAAACAGAATGGCGGATTGGTCAAGCACCCATGGCAGTACCCCGGAATCAATATACCAATTGCAACACATTTCTGGTTTTAGGTGCCTTATTATCGAAATGACCTTGACGTTCATGCTGTGCTGTGACAAGTGACCGTTCATAATTCTATTCTTGCTTTTGAATTAATGATCGGCGAGCCGTTTTGTTCTGGGACATTGAAATTTGCCATTATAAAATCCATGGATGAAAATGGCTAGTTTTGACAAATCTGAAGTTGTGACCGTTGTAAGTCATTGTTATTCATTATGAAATCATAAAAAGTGTTATTGGCTGTGATTAAGCCATGGTAATAATATTTCACATAATAAAAATTCCAATAACATCATTACTCTTGATATTGACAGTTATCTAAACTAGTATGCATATTGTTTTCGGTTTCCGGCCAACCCTGTAGTTATATGGAAATCCGTGAGGGTACAGGTGTGTGAGAGATGACGTCTAGGAGATATAAAGTTTCTGATTAGATAAGCGGCAATAACATTTCTTGGAAACTCGTCTCAATATCAATTTAATTCCAGTGGAAATTAAATCAGCATATAACTGCCCTATAACAGTTAGAACAAATTACATTAGTAGAAACACCGTGAATTCGGTTTATGAGAAGTACACGAGCAAGAAGTTTACGGAACTCATGGATTACCCAAGCATTGCAAGCACAATTGTTTCCCACCAGAAACGACACTGGCTCAGTAGCATAAATGTCTGCATAAACCTATCACCACGAATATTATCAGATTTTGTTTTATGAAAATATCAGATGTGAAAACCCTTTTTGCGAACAGTTTGACCGTCAACTGCATTGACATTGCGCAGTGGTGTAGTGCATTATCATCCATAATGTATATCATATCCAGAATAATGCGGACTATTTCCGTGATGCCATGAACACTACTTCATTTTATGATGTTGAAAGATGACATAATTATTTTCCTGATAGTTATAGGTGAAATCATGCCTGACACTATTTCTGTTTTATAACCAGGGATGCTGAAGCCAATTACCCATGTATTCCATAGGGAAATTAACGGCAGTCTACAACTTAACCATATTATGGTGTTTATTCATCTCCGCAGGGAGTAACCTGATATAAAAGTAAATTGCCAGTTATGTCAGAATATATCTATTCCGGAGAGACAAGGAGAGAATAACAATGTACTTCCTTACCTCATTATGAAGGTGCGATTATGGAGGTGGGCGTTACTATTTGATAGTTTAGACCACATTACGTCTCTTGAGATTAACAGTTGACACTATGGCATTAATGAATGTGGAAAGAATGCTAATCCAAGAATACTTATGCACCATAACGAACGAGGCATGTTAGAAAACAACCCATATCGGGCTTTTCATAGTTCAATGCTCGTTATTGATAATGTCATCTTTTTCACTCTTGATGTGATTGGTGGATGATACTTTATTTGCAATATTCAGAATATCATACTTATTTGAAATCAATCTGTTTATTACACACACGGGACATAAGAAGTGGCGCCCGCTGCTGCAGGAGACAAACCGCTTTTTTTACATAACTAGTCTGATTTGATTAAAAATGACCTAAAATAAGTATTTTGCTGTTGGTGTGACTAGGGGTGACAATTTCGTTATGTCCAGTGTGTGTTATGTAATCTGTTCTCGCTCGCTAATTATATATAAATGGGCTATTTCAGAAAAAAAATCATTTAGGTCATAACGTACTCAAAACATCGTCGTGAAGTATTGGTCAAATATCGCACCATAACCCCTGTTGTGCCAAATCCTGATTAGAGATAGGAGATCATGGTTGCAGTTCAGGATTGGTAAACAGGAGGTATGGGGGTGGATCTACCAAGAAATACTACAACATCCACTGCTGATCCAGCCTGTGATCACTGTCTGTTAAGCCCGGGATAATTTACATTCTGAAACATATTTTAACAATAATGTGATCTAGGCATGGAAAATTCTGAAGCGCTTTTGTGGACAACCGAACCCCGTTTCTCGGGACCCCCCTTTCGTAGGCACTAAATCGTTTGTGGGACAAATGTTCTTGGTATGAATTGTACCACTGACCATGTTTATTGCACACTTGATCAATCCCCAACTGGTTTAGTCAAAGGTATTGCCTTTATACACTCATAGCAATATTACACCAGTCAAGCAGGATACATTCTGACCACACAAATACAAAATGAGTCAATCAGTTACAATGCAACTGTGAGTTATTTCGATGTGTAATAAAATATGAACTGGTTTCTCGGATTTTCAGTCTTATGTCTAACGTCAATGTGCGCGATGCTTGAAACTTCCTAGGCTTTCGTGGATGACGTCATTCCACTAACATTCAAAAAGATCAGCTCCGGTATAATCGAATGTGATGTCAATTTCATATTTTCACAAACGCAATTCACCAAGGATAAGGGAATAGTTTATAAAATACACTGATTGCAAATTTTCTTTACCTGATTCTTTTTATTCAGTGATATACTTGCACATACTCAGACCAACCGACAGATTAAAGTGTGACAAATTGCGGTAAATATGACGAACTACAAAATTTTTTGAATAAAATTTTGCCCGACACCTTGTTTTGAGATTGGATAACGGACTTGTTTTGTTCGCTCGGATACTTTGAACTTAGGTATTGGTTCCATGTTGTATAATGATGTATAATTTTCCCGTCGTTTTATGGTTTAAAAATGAGATATCCACCAACGTAAAAGGTATTGTGTCTTTGTAATCAGGTACATGTTCATGTAAATTGAAAGCTGTACCAGATAATATTGTCTGGGGTCGATGTTCAGATGTTATAAGCACCTTAATTTGTGACTGACATCTTCGATTGCAGTACATTACTCACATGGGTTTAAAAAATCCACCATCTCTCCTCTGAGGTCAAAAACGGTCAATGGAATAAGTACTGAACAGATAATTGATAGAGCATAGTTGTATGGCTGATCTTTTCTGCGAACCCTGAAGTGCCTAATGACCTGAGAATGTTACTGACTTGTCACAATTGCCCCCAAATGAATCAAACTCATTCCCAGGTGTAATTGGCGATGACAAATATAGCAAACTAAAGTGAATTCATTTCTGAACCTGATCGATATATTATTTGTATTTTATCTGGGTATCAATTTACAAGCCCAACATTTAGGATCATACATGTATCTTAAATAATTATATTTAAACATTTTCACTTGGAAATGCACACACTGGACATAAGGAGTGTCACCCCCTACTCATTTTCCCAAAGTAGACGGGCAAGGAAAAACACAGTCACTGAAAAACAAGGAAAATTTTCTCAGTAATATTATCAGATATAGTTTTATCAACGTGAACACCGAAATACTTTTTTAGGTCATGTTTGAGTTTAATAAAAGCTAGTGTGGTTTGTTTCATACTACAGGAGGGGGGAGGGGGGGGGGTGACACTTCTCATGAGCAGTCGGTGTATATGCTGCTATTTGTATATCAGACGATATAGGGACATGCATATCCAGGTACAATAATTGCTGTAGACGTCTCTGTGTATATATTGTTATATTTCCCAACAATTAACAAGACGAGACAAGAAGAACTTTATTATTCCCGTAGGAAATTTCATCGTTGTGCATGGATGCAAACTAACCACGATGTGAACCGTGTCAGTCACAAGAGTGGCTCACACACATCATGTGTGTGACTCTCCTCGCAAGACAAATTGTTGACATTTACCCCCCACTCGTACCCGTCAGCCAAGTCTCAGTCACTGAGAGCACAAGTAGTATCAATTGTTGCGCTTCATACACATTCTCGCATATTGTCCTTGTTTAGTAAATTAAAAAATAGTTTGAAGATGATATTTTCATGAATAGACCTAAAATAACTAAATAAAATTATTGTTTTCAGAGACAATATATCACATACTATTGAATGAATAATGAAAACTTACCACATAACCAATAGGACACCAAAAATGTACTTGCCAGTAGCAGACCACGTTGAATTAGGCAAGTTTGTTTTAACAGACACTTCCAATCCACATTATCCAAATGACATACACAAAGATCCAAATGACATACACAAAGACAATAAGATAATTCATTCAGTTTGGTGTTTGATTCGCTTTGAGATTAATGCTATACTGCATTCTAATTGGACGTAATCGATAAGTATACTGCACTGACGACAATTCAATAGCAACAATGTTGGACATCGACGTGTTCAGCCATCTTTTAGAAAGATGGTCCCCATGCCGATATATCACGTGACAGACTCGTGCGTCTCAAAGTATGGTGAAGCTCTTTGGCCTTGCATGTGTCTGATGGTCAGCTCAATCTACGTTCATATATAACAAGACAGCTCATTTTGGAATCCTCTCTATTACAAGGATATCTGCAATATCTGTGGTGGAATTTCTTTCA
Source organism: Terebella lapidaria (assembly GCA_949152475.1). Lineage (NCBI taxonomy): Eukaryota > Metazoa > Annelida > Polychaeta > Terebellida > Terebellidae > Terebella > Terebella lapidaria. The sequence continues at coordinate 30,719,656 of OX424564.1, read as the reverse complement.
GATGGTTCACACTCCCGAACATTTCAGGGGTGTAGTATAAGAGGAAAGTCCATCCACTCGGTTCCTACCTCCTCCAGTTAGGCCTAATCTGGTGCACATCTCATACATGTACCGTCTCATCAAGACTAGTGTGTTGAAAGCAATACATATCGGTTTATGCTGAAAATAGCAAACAATTCATGAACACGTTTACATGCATCTATCCAAGTTTCGAATCGAAGAATCCAGTTACCAGACACGGCATCTCAATATGGTGAGGGAGTCTCCACTGAAGAGACCTCTGTCCTTGATCTCACAAAAGACGTTAATCCAGTTGATGTCTTTAACGTCCCCACCAAGATTCTGTCCTTTGGTTTGACGTACATCTCCTGTAGACAAAACTGTGCCTTCCATCCAAAGAGTCGCTGTGTTGATGTCTCATAATAGTAAAAGCATGCCCATTTTCTGTCCGCCTATTGAATCCAGCGATTTTACTTATAATATAACTGTCAACCTTGGATCACTGTTGCTTTGATAGGTGCCTAGCCAAAACGTATGTTTCGGAAATCCATCGATGAAACCAATATGACATATGGCGAGAGGATGTCGAAAACATCATGATGCCAGCACCAGTTTGGACCTCGACTCCAATAGCCGCGTCTGCGTAATGTTCTTCGCTAATCACAAAACTTTGCTTGATGCACTTCTGGTGCAACCAACGACACCCATGCATCTGTCCATTCTGTGTGATTTCTTCATCAATGAAAATAGCAACATCTAGAATATTATGGAATTTTCGACGATATAACCAATGGCGTCACAATAACCATTCATTGACGAATGCTTAGTATAATGTCATCATCCATGCCTTTGTGCAAGACAATTAACAAATTCCATATTGTTGAGGCCACAATTGATATACAGTTATATCAGTTCTTATAACTGCTCATCTTCAGTGTAAAACTGCGATGGTAGTCATGGCACACCTAATCAGCAAAGGTAATATATCTGTGGAAATGCATCTACCATTCGGGATTATATCCTCCGGTAACGATAGGCTAGCATATGGCAACTTGTATTTGCAAATGGGAAACGTTGAACTATGTTAGCTTTCATGTATTCATGTTATCTGATGATTTTCAAATGTATACTATATATAAGTCACGATTATTAAAGCACGTTTACATGCACATATCCAAGTTTCAAATCGAAGAATCCAGTTACCGGACACGACACCTCAAAATGGTGAGGAAGTCTCCACTGAAGAGACCTCCTTCCTTGATCTCACAAAAGACTTTAATCCAGTTGACGTCTTCAACGTTCACACCAAGAATGTCTTTTGATTTGACGTACTTCTTCTGTAGACAAAACTGTGCCTTCCATCCAAGGAGTCACTGTGTTGACGTCTCATACTAATAAAAACATGAACATGTCCATTTTCTGTCCTCCTATTGGACCGAGCGATTGTGGGACACCATTTGAATCATTTCACTTATAATATGGTTGTCAACCTTGAATCACTGTTGCTTTGATTGGTGCCTTGCCAAGAATATGTCTCGGAAATCCATCGATGGAACCAATTATACATATGACATATGGCGAGATCATCTCGAAACCAAGATGCCATTAACAGCAAAATGCCGACATTTATCTTGTAGTCTCCTGCATCCCATGTTAAACATCCTCTTCGCCATTTGATCATATAAGCGAGTTCTGAACGACATGCTTAACTTGCCAAGACGAGAGCATAACTCGCCGTGACAAGATAGTGACTCGCCACGACAAGATAGGTAACTCGCGACGGCAGTAATATGCTTCTGTAGTACGACCTGTTTTGCTCAATATGATTTGCTCAAAACTCGCGACGGCAGTAATATGCTTCTGTAGTACGACCTGTTTTGCTCAATATGATTTCATTTTGCTAAAATTGTTGTCAATACGATCGATAGTGGATGAAGTCATCTATAAATGCTATCAGCATGAAAAAGAAGACATTGGATTGGTATGGTCTCCTCTGTTGTATTTTAATTTCATTTTGTTTGAAACTGTCATCATCATCATTCACAGTGGATGAAGCCATCCATGCAACATGGATGGCAAGAATTCATATGGGGTTATGTCCTAGTAGTCCATTTCCGGCCAATCTAATGGATGGGGCTTTGTCCGCTGCGGTTTTGCCTATGCACCACTACACCTATTCACCCATGGTATTGCGTCTATGTATCGTGACAAAAACCTAACTGCATGTCATATGGACTCCTATACAGTCGTCTTGTTCTGCAAACTTGACTGCAGACAATTAGATTTGGAATCATAATGTTCACAATTACCATTGCCAGCAATTTCATTTCCAGGCTAGTTTCTTTTTGTGGTTTATGTATCCTAACTCATTTTCCAAGTTTGCCATGGCAGATGTAAACAATTATTCATCGATTGCGTGGCGATTTTACGCGGCAGTCTTTCCTTCAGCCTCCAAAGGTGCTTCATTTGCTATCATGTCAGCCAACATGAATAATATAGAAGCCGCCAACTGCATAGAATATGATATCTCAACTCCCGTGAGACCTGACGAAAATAATGAGGTATTCTCTTACCTCGTGGAAAGTTTCAAATGTTGCAGTGGGTGTTGGTACATTTTACGTTTCAGTGAATGATTACGCAAAAGAAAGGTTTGTTCTGAAAACATGCTGCATGATGTCACAAGTTTATATGAGCAACATTTGGAATATGTGTCAAAGTATGTAAATTGGTATATTCAACATTCTCCCAATCATATACCATGTTGGAACAACAAATCGTCCTTGAATATATGAGTATGCAACTGAACCACATGGAATATGTGTATGACAGGTGAATAAATACCGAGTCACAATCCAAAAGGCTCAATGAGTTGATGGCCAGGAGACCATCAACTCATTGATGTTATGTCTCTCCATTATTGATGCTTTCTCTCTCCATCTTTCCAATCACAATGAGGCAGTGACTTAAGGCGAACACTCTTCCCGCTTTTGTGCATTTATATGTTCTACTTTGTGTTGGTTTTATCTTTGACCGGATTTATTCCTTTGTATGGAACCATACATTGATGACTCACATAATTGGTTGTTTCATCACGACTTGTCGTGTTAATTTTCATAACTAGACGTGCTGTCATGAAGCTATCACGTCATGTTGTCTTAACATGATAAACTCAGCAACATGTCTTACCATTTTTTATGTATCACAACAAGTGATAAATAAGTCACAAAATGTCATTTGAAAATGACAATTATCAGATATTTAATCATATTTAGTCAAGAACGAAGTCTCGGTTGGTGATCTTCGTTGGCTATGGATCACCATAGTAAATTCTTGTGCCAAATGAATGTGTGCAAACACATGATTTTGTTATCTTTATATTCGCATTATAAGTGAATGTAGAGCTGGCGCATTCCAGATTCGCGATTTTACCTGCAGTCCAACCTTAAGTCGTCTCTAAAATATTTTTGATGCATCTAAGAGATTCCAGATGCGTGTAAAATATTTTTGATGCATATGAAACATATTCGTCACGCTTTGACGAAACAGCCAAAGTATTCCTTTGATTATGGTGACACCCTGCGTCTGCAGACCGGAAACGAGGCTGGCTTTCTGGGGACTATCAGTGTGATGTAAAGGCAATCAAATTAGCGGAATGGAACCAATTTGGTGGAGGTATGTAATACAATGTAATACAATTAATATAGCAACTTATTTTCTGTAAAAAAAAGTACAGATTGTGACGTTGTCAGTTATTCCCAATAATGAAAATGAAAAAGTATTGCTTTTGCAGGAAAGGAAGAAAAAAATAAATAAAATATTGTCTCGTGCACGACCAATGGTTGAAGAGTTGTTTCTTGTGTGTGCATGGTTTCTTCGTTCCGTATTGCATTTTTTTAGTGATCAGAGTAGATGAAAACATGAAATAGTCAGTTGCATTGTTGTGCATAAATATTATATTCCTGACTCTGATGGATACTCAATAGAGATGACCAGTGACTTGACTGATCCTCATAGTTTTGGATCAAACAGAATGGCGGATTGGTCAAGCACCCATGGCAGTACCCCGGAATCAATATACCAATTGCAACACATTTCTGGTTTTAGGTGCCTTATTATCGAAATGACCATCACATTCATGCTGTGCTGTGACAAGTGACCGTTCATAATTATATTCTTGCTTTTGAATTAATGATCGGCGAACCGTTCTGTTCTGGGACATTGAACTTTGCCATTATAAAATCCATGGATGAAAATGGCTAGTTTTGACAAATCTGAAGTTGTGACCGTTGTAAGTCATCATTATGAAATCATAAAAAGTGTTATTGGCTGTGATTAAGCCATAATAATAATATTTCACATAATAAAAATTCCAATAACATCATTACTCTTGATATTAACAGTTATCTAAACTAGTATGCATATTGTTTTCGGTTTTCGGCCAATGTAGTTATATTGAAATCCGTGAGGGTACAGGTGTGTGAGAGATAACGTCTAGGAGATATAAAGTTTCTCATTAGATAAGCAGCAATAACATTTCTTGGAAACTTCTGAATATCAACTTAATTCCAGTGGAAATTAAATCAGCATATAACTGCCCTACAACAGTTAGAATAAATTACATTAGTAGAAACACCGTGAATTCGGTTTATGAGAAGTACACGAGCAAGAAGTTTACGGAACTCATGGATTACCCAAGCATTGCCAGCACAATTGTTTCCCACCAGAAACGACACTGCCTCAGTAGCATAAATGTCTGCATAAACCTATCACCACGAATATTATCAGATTTTGTTTTATGAAAATATCAGATGTGAAAACCCTTTTTGCGAACAGTTTGACCGTCAACTGCATTGACATTGCGCAGTGGTGTAGTGCATTATCATCCATAATGTATATCATATACTGAATAATGCGGACTATTTCCGTGATGCCATGAACACTACTTCACTTTATAATGTTGAAAGATGACATAATTATTTTCCTGATAGTTATAGGTGAAATCATGCCTGACACTATTTCTGTTTTATAGCCAAGGATGCTGAAGCCAATTACCCATGTATTCCATAGGGAAATTAACGGCAGCCTACAACTTAACCATATTATGGTGTTTATTCATCTTCGCAGGGAGTTACCTGATATAAAAGTAAATTGCCAGTTATGTCAGAATATATCTATTCCGGAGAGACGAGGAGAGAATAACAATGTACTTCCTTACCTCATTATGAAGGTGCGATTGTGGAGGTGGGCGTTACTATTTGATAGTTTAGACCCCATTACGTCTCTTGAGATTCACAGTTGACACTATGGCATTAGTGAATGTGGAAAGAATGCTAATCCAAGAATACCCATGCACCATAACGAACGAGGCATGTTAGAAAACCAACCATATCGGGCTTTTCATAGTTCAATGCTCGTTATTGATAATGACATCTTTTTCACTCTTGATGTGATTGGTGGATAATACTTTATTTGCAGTATTCAGAATATCATACCTATTTGAAATCAATGTGTTTATTACACACGCGGGACATAAGTGGCGCCCGCTGCTGCAGGATACAAACCACTTTTTTACACAACTAGTCTGATTTGGTTAAAAATGACCTAAAATAAGTATTTTGCTGTTGGTGTGACTAGGGGTGACAATTTTGTTATGTCCAGTGTGTGTTATGTAATCTGTTCTCGCTCGATAACTATATATAAATGGGCTATTTCAGAAAAAAAAATCATATAGGTCATAACGTACCCACAAACATCGTCGTGAAGTATTGATTAAATATCGCACCATAACCCCTGTTGTGCCAAATCCTGATTAGAGATAGGAAATCTTGATTGCAGTTCAGGATTGGGAAACAGGAGGTATGGGGTTGGATCTACCAAGAAATACTACAACATCCACTGCTGATCCAGCCTATGATCACTGTCTGTTAAGCCCGGGATAATTTACATTCTGAAACATATTTTAACAATAATGTGATCTAGGCATGGAAAATTCTGAAGCGCTTTTGTGGACAACCGGACCCCGTTTCTCTGGGTATTTCCACCCCTTTCGTAGGCACTAAATCGTTTGTAGGACAAAAGTTCAAATGTTCTTGGTATGAATTGTACCACTGACCATGTTTATTGCACACTCGATCAATCCCCAACTGGTTTAGTCAAAGGTATGACCACACAAATACAAAATGAGTCAATCAGTTAGTCAATGCAACTGTGAGTTATTTTGATGTGTAATGAAATATGAATTGGTTTCTCGGATTTTCAGTCTTATGTCGAACGTCAATGTGCGCGATGCTTGAAACTTTCTAAGCTTAATTCGTGGATGACGTCATTCCACTAACATTCACAAAGATCAGCTCCAGTATAATCGAATGTGGTGTCAATTTCATATTTTCACAAACGCAATTCACCAAGGATAAGGAAATAGTTAATAAAATACACTGATTGCAAATTTTCTTTACCTGATTCTTTTTATTTAGTGATATACTTGCACATACTCAGACCAACTGACAGATTAAAATGTGACATATTGCGGTAAATATGACGTAATACAATTTTGTGAATACAATTGTGCCTGACACATGGTTTTGAGATTGGATAACGGACTTGTTTTGTTCGCTTGGATACTTGTCTCTGTACTTGGGTATTGGTTCCATGTTTATTGGATGAGTGTGATAACCATGAAAAATAATGTATAATTTTCCCGTCGTTTTATGGCATAAAAATGAGATATCCACCACAGTAAAAGGTATTATGTCTTTGTAGTCAGGTACATGTTCATGTTAATTGAAAGCTGTACCGGATAATATTGTCTGGGGTCGATGTTCAGATGTTATAAGCACCTTAATTTGTGACTGACATCTTCGATTGCAGTACATTACTCACATGGGTTCAAACAATTCACAGTCACTCCTCTAAGGTCAAACACGGTCAATAGAATAAGTACTGAACAGATAATTGATAGAGCATAGTCGTATGGCTGATCTTTTCTGCAAGCTTTGAAGTGCCTAATGTCCTGAGAATGTTATTGACTTTTATTACAATTGCCCCCAAATGAATCAAACTCATTCCCATGTGTAATTGGCGATGACAAATATAGCAAAATAAAGATAATTCATTTCTGAACCTGATCGATATTTTATTTGTGTTTTATATGGGTATCAATTTGCAAGCCCAACATTTGGGATCATACATGTATCTTAAATAATTATATTTAAACATTTTCACTTGGAAATATGAAACTTTTTTTCACGTCCGACTGTTAGGAGTGAAAACCAGATCGTATACACTTAATTCAGCTTAATTATTATACACTGGATTTAAAACTGTCAATACTTTATTTAAGGGATGATATATAGATTATTCGAATGCTCTCAGCAATCATTACAGGAAGGCCACAATGTCACGGTAACTTCAAGGCGATATGATAATGTGAGAACGTAAAATAATTTTTATGCATCAGGTTTCACCTCTCGTAAATCCTACGACCTGCACTCGTGGATTTCTATAATCTGCACTTTACATTATTTACTGAATCACAATTCCTAACGTTTAATCATATTTAAATTTTCATCAGATTTAAATTCTCATGGACCTTTGCACTTAATCTCCTCATTTTAACATATATGCTGATTAAGTAGCAAGTACAAATATTCCATGAAACAGTTCAGTGTCAATATAAACATAATATTATCACACTTGATTCTGAACACTTCGTTATGACGTATAATTATGTTTTTATAAAACCATATTCTAAAATTCCTATCTATAATACGCCTTAAAACACATCATCGTTTATAACTACTGTTCCATGGTTTGAAGGAGTATGATCAAAGCCTGATATAAATTCATGAAATATGTGAATGTCACGATGTTTGACAAGAGACCCCAGCGGTGTCAGTGCCTATCCAAATGAGACGGACGTTGGAAGCGGAGCAACTCCCATTGTAAATAAAATCTTAATAATTCTTTGACGGGTGAACATCGATTACGTGTAGTTGGATTCCCTCTAGGCTCACTGACACAGGGATTCATTTTGTACATCATGAAGCTATTCATATTCGCCAGTTAAAACCCATAATTCCATAAGACCTGGAATTATATATGAAAAGCGTGAAATAGATGCTGAAACCCGGAGATTAATATTTATTTATTTCCTGGATTCCTGGATATTTATTTCCGAGTTTTGAATCTCTAGTTCCAAGTTTTTCTCAATAAGCGAATAATTCATCAGAAAAAAATAATTTCCAAACAAAAAAGTCGAATGTCCCTTTCAAGCTTCCATAATAAGGGCTTGAAGATACAGAACACATTATATGCCCCTTTACGCGTGATAGTGTATGGTGAGGATTTACCAAATTGTTCCCAACGATGTTACTAGTAGTAGCCTTATGCCTAAGTCGCATGTGCACCGATGCCTACGCCGATGAGGATACAATCCCCGAAAAAATTGAAACTTGGGAATTTGACCGTTCACCCACCGTGCGCCTGAAGATCATCCTTGACCATCGCACAACAATCGGCCATCGAGACACGTCGGAGGAAGTATCGGAAGAAATATCGCAGAGTTATTTTCATGCGACGACCGGTGAAAAAAATGACATTGGTAGTGAATCGCTAGCACGCCTGCCGGTGATCGGCCAGAGCCACTCCAGATGCATACAAGGTGCCGAGGGAATCGACCAAATTTTTAGGCCGACCAATGTGGGTAGGCGATAACCGCAAGGTATCCTGCTGAACGCTGATGACTGTCCGGAAGGTGCCCTTTAGTGGTCGGCCGATTTGTTCAAATCAGATGGTCACCGAGCAGGTATCAGTAGGGTATCACGCGATCTTCGGTAGGGCATCGTTGGTGGGTCAGGCTTTTCTTGGAATTCTTGAAATTTGGACGGACACCGTGAAGACACGCGATCGTAGTTGACTATAGCGGTCACCGGCGGACAATTCCAGGTGGTTTCATGACCACTCGAACGTTCGGGAAACATGCCTGACAAACTGTCACCGACGGCCGGAACATCGGTAAATACCACCGATGTCCCCACATCGGCCGGCGACCTGTGCAAATGTGACCCAGGCATTATTTGGTGTATTGCGACTACGTAGATCATCAAATTTCAACATTAAGAATGTCTTGATGTTCGATAATATCGGCATGAAAATTAATGAAATGTGTTTCTAGGTAATGTTAAGAATGTACATTTATTGATTTCATTAAATTTGAGGCTAAAATGAATGAATAGTGTTTCATGACCACTCGAAAGATATGGGAAAGATGCCTGACAAACTATCTCCTGCGGCAAACTATCTGACAAACTATCTACATCGGCAAATACCACGGATGTCCTCTATGGAGCAGAATTGGGGCCAAAATTAATGACATGTCATATTTTGCTATATTAAATTTTTATCTCGAGATTATAGAAAGCTAAACTATCAATTGTGGACATGTGAACTTCAGATTGTAGAAAGCACAAACAACAGTAGGTACATTATTTGTTCAAAACTCTAATATTTAAACTTTTTCGTCAAAATCAACAAACCATATGTGTGAAGAAAGGAAAATAAAATTTATATTTTAATAGTCTATGATACAGTAAAATACAATAAAAAACAACACTTTATATAAGTGGTTTTCTCCTTACGTAGTTCTATAGTTTATGTGTTTCTGATTCACGTTCTGTCATTCATCCATTGATAATTCGGCATTCAGAAATCTATCTTCTGCATTTTGACATTTTGAAGTTCGTGTTGGAAAGTCTATGAATGACTCTCGCATGTGGAACAGAGGGCGCGTGAAGCGATATGAGTTTTGTTAATGTGAAACCAAATACTCCCTCACGCCATGCCACCCACACACCCGTGTAAGACGGTTCACTCGCGGGGAAAAACTTGAACGCCTATCGGTATGCATCATGCTGATGATAGTGTTTGTGAATGGGAATAACTAGGCCTATATTTCCTACATACAAAACATTATATTTGAAAATTAATATATCATTGTAAGTTATGCAAGTTACGTGTGTGCTTCTTCCTATTACGTCATGTCCATTCATGTCATGTCCATTCCTTTATTCATATCATTTTTGCGATACTATTTGAAAAAAAAAAAATTGGAGACATCTAATTTATTGTATATCAACAAACACAACAACCGCAAGTTCACGACGAGTTGTTTTTGTTAGTTTCGCGGAAATATATTTATTATGGATTCTATGCACATAATGGTGATAAGATGGCATATAAATATGGTCACTCATTGGGATTGGTTTATTGTTTTTTAAAATCATAATTTAGGGGAAACTATCATGTGCAAGAACATACTAAAAGTTTTGTGATGAGTTAGAATCACCAAAAATTTTGTGTTTACCACAACAAAGACAATATTTATGACAAAGAACCCTTGCGATGGAACATGGAAAGATGTTTATTCCACAGTTAGACTCAACAAGACAAGCAATAATATCAGTACATTATAAAAATAAAATATATTTTCAAAATTCAGTTACACTTCAATATTATCAATTAACAAGCTAACTCCTACACAAATAAATCATACAAGGGAAGTTTCAGACAACTGAGGCCAGCAGAACTGAAGTACAGTAAATAGCTGAACACGAATGAAATTAGGTTCATCCTACAAATACTAGTACATGTATAAATGCCTTGTCCACATATTCGTAAAAAATTGTTTATCAGAAAATGATAAATTACTGTGCTTATGTTATTAACTGAACCAAACTACATGCAAATTTCACAGAATTTGAACTTTGTGAAACCACAATTGAGCATCAAAGCCTATACTATATAGGGAATGCTTCTGAACATGAACAAAACATACTTCATCATACCAAGTACATACCGGGTATGCATTTACATTTTTACTACCAAACTCATTATTTATCACACTATCAGCTCAAAGTTCAAGATGTTGAAGAGAACATCTTGAGTGTCACCCCCTTTCAGTCAGCCTTCGATCAGGAGCCATGCCTCCTTCAGTTCGCCTGTGATCTTGAGTCTTGATGCTGATTTCAGTCAGTCGATTATCTTGACTTCAGGCCATAACATCAGTCATCACCTAACAAAAATTTTAAAGAAACGTTTTGAATTCCAATACACATGTATGCAACTATCAGGTCATAACTTGATCATTTTATTATATTTCTATATCAAAAATGCAGAATATCTTGGATGATAAACTTTAACAATTTGTAATTCACCTGTCAAATATCATCATTTGCAGAGTTAAACCGTCCAATGGCGCCCCCACTTGCATCTGAAAAGTGGAAAAAATATCCAGTAGAAATGTATATTTATAGGCTATTACTATGTGGCGATTTCACCCAAAGATCACGGCAAGAGATTCTTTGTAAACACTACTCTTGTTTTGGCCGCTTCGTATTCGAAGCACATGTGCTACATAGCAACGCCCTCTAATCCTCTCGCTCCATTGTACTGTAACAATGGTCTTACGTCATCCCTCGTGTCTCATTTCTTTAAGGGTTATAAATACTCTGAAGCCGTCTTGTTCAGTGGAGTTGTCTCAGTGCTGGCAAGGCGAGAGAACGACGGAGGGCTCGGGTATGAGCTCTACGTCCGTACTCACCGGCTAAGGCCCGCGGGGGCCCTTGGGACGATTTCATAGGAGGTCCAGGAGGGAGACCGTGATGATTTGGGGCCCTGTGATCACCGGTCTCTCCCTGGGATGGTGTGACACAGGCTTTGGCAGACCGTCGTGCTGTCCAGGGTTCCATCTCTGTGGCAGTGCCGTCGGCGAGGCCGGCCAGCAACATGCCCACGTGTGTGAGTTCTGTGGTGCCGCTCCCATGGCATCTCAGGCTCTGCATTCGGCAACATTACCACAACTAATGTATATGTTGTATGATGATGATGTTGATAATGATGTGTTATGATGTGATGTAGATCTATGATCGGCCGGACTCGTCTGGACGGACTATTACCAGGTTGTAGTTCTAGTAATTACGACGCCCGCCGCGTGCACCCTGTGTGCTGTGGGCGTCAAACGTTACAACTAGTACATGGATAAACAAATAGTAGTATTTTATTTTCAAAATCTACAGAATGGATCTAAACATAATGGGCACAAGATCATGGCGGCTAGGCGTTACGCGTTATTCTGGGTGTGCCGCGTAAAATCGCGAGTATTACGCGTTATTCGTGAGGAAATTGCACAGGAAACGACATAGGTCCCCATTTCAAATGAGGTGAGTTCGTGAAAAAGTTCATTTACTTCCTAAAATTTTGTATCCACGGAACATCCCAATGAGCAAACATCACGTATGATACTATGAATTACTTGCGTACATCGTTATATCTACGAAAATGGACACACAGTTCGTGACTTCACATGCATGCTTGCGACTTGTTTGTGAAATATCGGGTGTCAATTGAAACCAACAAAGTGCATGTTGGTAAATCATAGAATGCTCGCAGAAATCTTTCTTTACTGTTACATCATGCAACCAGTTGTTTTTATCGAGTATTTTATGAAATGAGAAGCTTTTTATGGTTTACGCGTATCAGCCTGCAGGGCGAAAATCTACACACGCGTTACAGCATGAGGAAACATGTGAGCGTTGTCGGGGATGGTCGAGGTGGCAATGCATGCACAAATATTTGTATGATTTCGAGGCTGTACATGTTCCAATGATGATACTTCTCACTTATCGTTATCCTCCATATGTTCCTCCCAATCTTCATAAATCTGAAATTGACAATACTAAGAGCTTTTCGTGTCTTTTACACAAAAGCTCACCAAGTGAAAACAATATCCCTTGAACTTGAATTTATCCCATCAATTGAGCAGTAAAAACTGCAGAAAAATTCGCATTAAAAAAGAAATATCCCAACCTCAACAAAATATTTACTCATGCACATACGCGTAATGCCCTCACACAAATCGCGTAAAGTATAGCAAATAAACAAATGACACATTCAACCTAGATTCGTGGCGATTGCGACCATTGTGAAACATTTTCAAGACAGGCACACGTGAAGCCCATAATATCAATATTATACAAGCGTAGAACTCTCATTCTATTCACAATAATGCCGATATATACCATTTTTCAACCCCAAAACCGAGGAGAGCGGCTGTCGAAGCAACATTGACAGATATTGTGCAGCCGAAGGTATCGCTACACTGGCTCATTTATTTAATTTCAACTCTCAACAACAATCATGAATAATGTTCCGTGCGAAACCAAATCCGACATTTCAAAACGGTAAAATTAGAGAAATTGTATGTATTTCCTGCTAGAAGTTAACCAGAGGCTGCCATTTCCTCACGAATAACGCGTAATACTCATGATTTTACGCGGCACTCCCTGAATAACGCGTAACGCCTAGCCACCGTGAAGATGGACGTTCGCTTCGTTTTCGCCTTCGCCGAATACAAGCCTATAAGCCCTAATTATCGCCCAGACACCACATTTCGGAGATTAAATTCAACAAAATAAATTGATTGTGTACTTCAAAAACTTGAAAAGGAGAACTCCTCGTTACTTTTCTCTTCATTGAAAATCTTTTGGCGGAGTAAAAACGGCTGGTAGATGGGTACAACATGAAAGGTTTGTCGAAGTCGGCTCTGCAGACACTATTGACAATCCATCGCCAGCCAGGAGTCTTTGCGCCGGCAGGGAGGCAGCATCAGGGAGCATTTAGTTTCACACTCCTCTAACATACTTCACGACATACTTCATGACATACTTCGTGACATATTTAAAGACTTCCAAATACGAACTTTCAAACATGAACTTTCAAACACGAACTTTTGAAATACAAAAGATAGATTTGTGAATGCGGAATTAGCAATAGGTAAATGACAAAACCTGAATTATATACATGCAAGATGTTGAAATACGGAAGAAGAAAACAATTTATATAAAGTTTTCTTTGTATTTCACTGAATTGAACAATGAAATATAAATTTTATTTTCCTTTCTTCACACATAATGGGTTGTTCATTTTTGAAATGTTTGAACATTAAAGTTTAAATGATAAAGTTTTAAACAGAGAATGTGCCTATTGTTGTATGTGTTTTCTACAGTCTGAAGTCTACATGTCTTTAATTGATAGTTTAGCATTCTATAATCTCAAGGTAAAATTGAATATAGCAAAATATAACATGTCATTAATTTTGGCCCCAATTCTGTTCCATAGTCCTCACATCGACGTACAATGCTGAGATGGGGTGAGAAAGGTGAAAAGAAGAATTTTATTTTTTGACGTAACACCTGGCAATCCTATCACTCACACATTCATGGGTGTTTAATTCATTGGTGTCGTGGTTTGCACTATTTACGTTGGAGTTCACAACGTGTAATCATATTGATTCCAGGCAATAATTTTGGATGTTTTCCATAAACCCACTCAGAACAATACACATGCGTTGAATAGATTAACAGTGATTCACTAGTCATTCGTCCTTCTGATTCATGCATATCTCTCATTTTGCGTATTCCATTGGAGAGTGTTAGGTTTGTTGCCCTCGGATTGCCGGTCTCCACGTGGTGGTCATTTTGATTTTCTAAAGGGTCGGCAAGCCACTGTATGTCCAGCCAACAAAAGTATCTTTTTGCCATGAGGAGATTTTTCTAACTTGAAGAATATCATTCACTTTTCCCCTCAACACAAAAGCTGTATGGAGTTAAGTCCTAGAATACCTCAAAAGTGAGCTCAACCATTGGCACATTGAAATGGGAAGTCATGTTTAACGATTTCAATAGTGACTTGATTTTGACCTTTGATGACCTCCAAAGGTCAACAAGGCTATTTTGGCGAAACAAATTGTAACTTAGCATCAAACATCTGTCCGGTAATGGGCCGTGTGCCTTAGAATGTTTCTCGATGCATTACCATGAATGCTGAAACCAATTACCCATTTATTCCATAGAGAATTCAACAGCAATATCTAACTTCACCACCAAAGGATTTCCTTATTTTCACGAGAAGTAACACAAGGAGTAACACTAATGATACAAAAGCCAATGCCTACTGGCAATTGGTTCGGTATGTCAGAATATATTTTTCCCGGAGAGACATGAAGAGAATAACAACGTATTCCCTTACCTCATTATCGAAGTGCGGATGTGGAGGTAGGCGTTGCAATTTAGTATTTTAGATCACATTATGTCTCAAGGGATTAACGTTCACATTGCCACAATGGCATTAGTGGTGGGGATCACAATCCAACAATATTCACAATTAATAATAGTTCGTACACATTTCCGTGCACTTTCACAAATTTATGGGGATTCCTTTAAAGTTGGAATCACTTTTAAAATCAGCCAAATTTAGCATTCTTTTTTGTCACGCAAACTTGAAAGTACATTTCGAGATAGTCGGGAATATAGAGGAAATATGCACAGATCGACAACAGATACTCAGAAAATTGCCGTTGATCGTGCATGAAAAGAGTGGATAGAGAATGATCGGCCTGCATACAATGCCGGTTGCCACAGTATCTAGACAAATACCAATGACGTAATCAGACTGTGTATAGAACTCGCCCTAAAGGCGGGCCGCTTTTAGGGGAAAAATGATGCAAATCTTGATTTGGAAACTCTATTTAGGCACGTAGTACACATTTTCAGAAGCAAATTTGTACAATTTCTCATTCTATAGACAAAATAAAGCTATCGCAGAATGAATAAATTTTGTCAATTCTAAAAGTGATTATAGCTTTAATTTATTCGTGGTTCCCAAAATGCAAATCAAGACCTGCATCCTCATCCCATAATGTTTGGAATGACTCAAGTATATACTCACCATAAGCGAGATGTCATCAATGTGTATTTTCTTGAATTTTTCAGTCAGATGTCAAGGTGCGTGATGCTTGTAATTTCCAAAGCTTTCGTAGATGAAGTATTCCAATGACATTCACAAAGGACGGCTCCCGTTTATTCGTATTTGATGTCAAGTTTTATATTTTATGATGGACTTATAATTCACCATGGATATGGTAAAAGTCTATAAAATATGCATCAACCTATTTCCGCTGAAAACCAGATTTTGGTGATGCCAATAAAAAACCTAACATCAAAACTTTCGGAATAGAAACAAAGCCCGACCAAACATTCATATCGGATGCCACACTGGTGTCATCAGGGGCAGACAGTGTATAATTATAGTACACTGATAGCAATTTTGCCGTACGTAGTGATATACTCACACATACTCAGACCAACGGAGAAATTAAAGTGTGACACAGTGGTTAATAAGTTTCTACCACAAATACAACTAAATACAGTTTTGTAAATACAAATTTGCATGGCATTGCATTTTGAGATTCAATTACGGATTGTTTTTGTTCGCTTGGAAAGTTTTTACTTGTTTATTGGTTCCATATTCAATGGACGAGTGTGATAAGCACGGAAAATAATCTTATAATTTTCCCGTCGTTTTATCGCATAAAAATGAGATGTCCACCTACGTAATTGGTATTCTGTCTTTACAGTCAGGTACATGTATATTGAAGCTGTACATGACAATATGTCTGGGGTCGATGATTAAATGGTATAAGCACCTTAATTTGTGACGGCAGTACAGTACCGATACAGTTCAAACAACCCTCTGTCCTCTAAGGTTGAAAACTGTCAGTGAAATGAGTACTGAAAAGATAATTGATAGAACACAGTCGTACGGCTGATCTTTTCTGCAAGCTTTGAAGTACGTAATGACCTTGAAATGATATTGACTTTTGTCACAATTGCCCGAAATGAACCACATTCGTCCCCATGTAGAATTGGTTTGACAACTACATCAAACTAAGGTGAATTTATATCTGAATCCGATCAACATTTTATAATTGTTCTTTGTCTGGGTTTCGGTTCACCAGCCCATTATTTGGGATCATTCATTAAATAATTATATTCAAACATTTTTAATTGGAAAGAAGGAAAAGATTTTGCTTTCAAGTCCAAATGTTAGGTGAGAGAATCAGATTATATGCTCTCCATTTAGTTTGATTATTATACACTGGACTTCAAATTGTCAATACTCAGTTCATGAGAGGGTCGATTATTCGAATTCACTTAGCCATCGCTGGCAAGAAGGCCACACTCTTTATCACAGTATTTCCAACGAGATATGACAAGTTCTGAACAATGCTAATACTTCAGTATAATTTTGTCACTGTTATAAATATGAAATGTTTCGAAATATTGTCATTCCTTTCGAAAGTAGTCTATAAAGTTCTGCTATTGCTAGTACGGTGAACCCACATTATATTATATAAGCATGCACTGATCCTTCACTGGATGTTGATTATTTTGCTGGATGGTCTATTCCTCCTAAAGATTGCTCTACCAACAACACGAAAAATCAAGATTATCAAGTTTACTTGCCACATCATCATTTTGAACGCACACATGTTTTTCTTTACTATTGCAAACAAAATGATTGTATATAACACCCTATTTCCAGAAATACTAATTCCAATGGGACACGAATAGCACGAAATGATTTTTATGCATCTGATTTCAATAATCGCAAATTCTGCCTCTTGCATTCGTGGGCTTCAATCTAAAATAGGCAATTTACTTTTTTTCCTGAGTCGCAGTTCGGAATATTTAATCATATTTATTCAACTAATCACGGATATTTGCACTTAATGTTCTCATTTTAATATATAAGCTGATTAAGTAGCGGGTACAGATATTCCAGCATTTATTTCCGTGTCTATAAAAACATTATATTATCACAGATGATTTTGACGTGGATATTCAGCCTCTTGGTTGGTCGAGAAATCAATATTCTATATTTCACACAATTACGAATTATACCTGAATCATACTTGGCTCTATGTACTCTACTATTGTTCATTTATACTGATTTTAAGTATACATAACACTTCTTTTTGACGTATGTTCTGTCATTTGGAAAACTATTTCTAAAATGCAACAATAGACGTGGAATCAATACCCAGTATTAAGTATTCCGAGCAAACAAAACAGGGTCCATTATCCAATCTCATAGTCCGGGGACAGAAAGTCATATCAGGCATACGAAGTGAGAGAAAACAAAAATGACAGGGAAACTCATGAAACCCCAAAAATGGCCATTAGGAGGTGAAATCAGGTGTTCCGGAAAGAGTGAGCATTTCCTGCCCCACTAGTGGCACCCGTCATGAATTCCCCAAAATTAACATGAAAATAGATCTAATTGCATGGCAGACATGGATTTGCTGTATTTATCAACCAGATCATGATGACGTGCATATAATTTCTTAAACGCAACTATAAGTCTTGGTAAAACATATCCTTGTCGCAGCAGTTTAGAGACTAGCTGGGCACTTCGACAGACAAAGTCCTCATATTTGCAACTAGCTCTGGAATAGCGTATAAGTTGAGAAACAAACACACGCCGGTGACATAGGAATGTTGCTGCTTAGAAAAGGGAAATTGACTATGGAAAAATTGAAATCATCACGTTTGTCATATAATCTAGTTGACAGGTTAGAATCATTATCAATCTCCAACCTCAGGTCTAGATAGTTGGAAAAATTAGCGGAGTCTGTAGTATCCTTAATTTCAAGTTCCTTAGGATATATGACATCCAAATAATCACCAAACTTGGGATTATTTAGCGACAATACATCATCTATGTATCGGAAAGTGAAATTAAAATTACATGTTAGTTTCTTAGAACCTCCTCGTTGTAAATGTTGGATAAAATCTGATTCATATGGGTATAAAAACAGGTCTGCCAATAATGGTGCACAGTTTGTACCCATGGGAATACCAATAGTTTGTTGAAATATTCGACCACCAAATTCCACAAAAATATTATCAATCAGAAAATTAACCATATTTACCACATCTATTTCAGTATATTTGTATGGGGCATCAGAGTCGCCTTTAACAAAATAAGCGGTATTATATTTAACTACAATATAGTGGTACCGACGTTGTCCCTTTTAAGAGAAAAATTAATTATTGATTAGTTTTTTAAGCTGAGACTTCAGTTCAGAATGAGGTATAGTTGTGTACAAAGTGGAGAAATCAAATGTTTTGATAGACGTTACTTTTGAAAGTGTGTGAGCATGTAGATATTCCAATAAAGATTTGGAATTTTTTAATATCCACAATAATATCCTTCAATACATGTATACATTATCATTTATAACCACTTATCGACGGGTGAAAGGCAGAACGTCGTAAGTGACATTTCGGTAATTTTACAGGAGGACATGTTTTTCATCCCACACGTACCTGCTTTTATCCAGCGATTGGAGTTTTTGATATATCATGTAAACTATCTTCCTTGTTCTTCCGGAATACAAATATATTGCAAATGTGTTGCTTTAACGTTTTTATGGAACAAAATGTTACTTACGACATTCTGCCTGCAACTTCTGAAGGCGACGGAAAATATTTTCAACCTGGCAGAAGGTCGTAAGTACATATTTAAAACCCATTTTTATTCATATTTATTGTTTGTATGCTCGCGGTAAACTAATACGACCTTCCTTGCATCACAGAACAACACAATCTTCACTTCTAACTACGATTCAACAAGTTTGTTTGTTACGACGTTCTGTCGGACGCAAAATATCTGACAAGGGTGCCGATCGAACAGGCAGAATGTCGTATAAGTTTTTCAGGCAGTATTTATTCGACTGCTATGGCAACTATAAGTGTATTTCTCAGCCTGTGTCTCTCTGGCTGGATGAACAATATTTGGATCGAGAAGTGTTCGTTTCAGACACACTGGCAGGATTTGGCAGCAATATATCGTATCTGACATATTATCTGAACACTGGCCCGCCAGAATGTCGTATCTGCCTACATGTAGGTTAGCATGCTCCCGATAATTATCAATGAAATTCGTTCGTATGTTCATTCCCACGGTCTCATTGCCCGGGTCTCATTGTCATACATGTTGGTACTGGGAAGATAATAGTGATAGGAGTTCGCGGCCAACTGCAAGAAAGAAATATTATTTGTTAATAACCCTTGAGTTCAACCTTATTCCACACAAATATCGCTTCCTGTGCATTTCAGGCTCAGTACTATGAAATTTTGGAACAACCTCATCAATGTTGAGCGAAATGTCCTGATTATACCCCTGTCACACTGGAATGGCGGTGCCACTGCGGTACCACAACCGTTTTCTGCTAAAACCGCCATCACCGTTGTGACATATCCAGTAGTGTTTTCGTATTTTTCCCTACCCATCAAACATGTATTTTTCTTCAAGATGGTACTGAGGAACCAGGGAGATGTCATTGAGGCCATACCCTTACGGGTTTGTTGGCGGTTTCACGGCGGTGGTACTACGGTGTTGGACTCAGCATTGAACATGTTGAAGGGCCACTGGCGTGCTACTGCGAGGATGGCAGTGCTACTGAAGAGACACAGGGCCAGCAAATGTAAAAGGGATGTGGTTTTCAGTCA
Organism: Terebella lapidaria; assembly: GCA_949152475.1. NCBI lineage: Eukaryota > Metazoa > Annelida > Polychaeta > Terebellida > Terebellidae > Terebella > Terebella lapidaria. The sequence goes on along the minus strand of OX424564.1, from coordinate 30,699,248 downwards.
AATTCATTACCATTTTTTGCCAAAGACGTTGCGACACCCAATAATTATGCTACAAAACATGCTACAAAGGGGAAACCAGCAATCAGCGCCCTCCTATACACCCCTTCACCAACGGAAGAGGATTCTTCACATGATAATGATGATGCTGTTGCTTGTTCATCTTCTGCCTGCTGTTGCTGCAAATTTGCATGGGACCAAATTTCTGTAATTATCTGCCATTCTCAATATTAGTACTCGATTTGAATTGCTTGAAAACTTTTGAAACAATGAAATCGATTCAGGAAACCGAACTTTCATACTACAAAATATCGCAGTAACACGGTGCAAGCACCTATTAAATTGAACCTCTGTGCAACCAAATGTGTTTTTATATCAGGTGACATGTGATATTTGAATCAATGTTTAAAATATTAACTGCACAACAACATCTGCACGAGCGAATCCAGGATTTTGTAGAGAAGAGGGCTGGGGGCAAACACCAAAGAGAGTATATATGGGCTCGGAAGATGACGGTGATTAGGTGCCCCAGAGTGGGTTCTGTGCATGGTTGATTTATTCAATTCAGATAATTGTATTTACAATATGAATATACAGATAATTCTCCTATTTTACCATGGTGAAACCCTGTTTTTGCTTGAGGCTCTCTTTCCCTCACACCACCTCGCTATATCCCTATTCGACAACCTGATATTACAATCCTATTCCCGCTAGAAGGGTTATTTACGAAAAGGTTCTCCGTTCCCATCGACCCTCCTAAACCCTTTATTGACAATGATTGGAACGCTGTATCCGCCTGAGATTTGAAGGACTCTCCCATCATCGCCCTCTTGAACCACTGTATAGACAAGCCTATCCAAGCCTGATATATTATTCGGGAACAAACTCTTCCCACCCCTCCTAAACTCTTATTTTAGAACGATTAGAAGCCTATCCCCCCAGAAGAGATTTTATTTATCAAAGGTCTTTCCCGCTCACGCTGCCCCTCCTAAAACCCTATTTCACAACAATTAGAACCATGTTAACGCCTAAGGTTTTCATTGACACTTGAAATCCTTTCTCCACTTAAGAGTTTATTGACAAGGGACTGTCCCTGCAATCGCCCCTCTTGAACCCATATTCGAAAACGATTAGAACCACCTCATAGCTTACTGATGGAAAGACTCTTCCTTGCCCATCCTCCCTCCTAATCCCCTATTTTACAATGATTGTAACCTTGTCCCCGACTGAGACTTTACCTAAAAGGTGTCTTCCTTTTCCGCCTCCCCTCTTATCCCTTATACGGCAACGATTGGAACCCTTCGAAGTCTGAGAGCACATTGATGAGAGGCATTTCTCCTCCTATTGGCTTTCATCTACCCCTACTAGGCAATAAAAAGAACCATATCTTGTCAGAGTAATTATTTACGAAAGGATACTTCCCATACCACCGCCCCTCTTGATTCCTTTATTTTTGGCAACGATATAATACCCGTTATAATGCCGTTTCCTTACCACACCACCCAACCCAAATCTGATATAGTGTTGAGTATCGGATCCCGTCTGCAATTCCATCTGCAATAAAATTATTATTATAATAATTATAATAATAATTTATAAATATTATTATTATAATCTTAAAAAAACATCCTAATTGATAATAATGCAATATGCACCCAACAATTCGGAAACGCCGTTACTCACCTGTACAAGGACGATGAGTGCAGAGCTGACCTGCGTAGAGCGGAAATGTTTCAGAACAAGAAAGTTTATGTGAACTGGCCCTGCATATAACGAGTTAAACAAGATGTTATACTGATTCAAGATATGGCAATAGATGAATGCGGTCTCCCTTGTCATGATAAATAAGTTAATTGTGTCATAATAGCTAGATCAATATCTTCCCGGGGAAAAATTGTCTATACCAGCACACAACCGGTTGCTTGACCCCAATGAACGCTTACTATGCTTTCAGAATACCTATCACAACGCCACCCAATTTCTCACATAAATCATTGTCAAACAGATTATCGAAGATTTTAATTGAACTATTATTATTATGTATCCTTTTTTCCTATTAAACTTGTTCACGGAGGACTATCCGTTCTGATTTGGTTCCGACTTACGTGTATCTGCCGACAGTCAAAACAAAAGCGACCTGTGCGATGTTGCTTTGATTACTACCTCAATAATTAGCCATTTATCACCAAACATTAACATATTATGTCTTTCAGGCATGTTTTTGATATATTCAACTACTTTCATCGCAACACGCACAATTTTGCTAGAAAACTACAAGTCTTTATGTCGCATCACAAGTTCCGTTTTACCATCATGGTGATTCCGATTTACGTTGGTTTACATGTTTTGATGTTCAGATTTACCGACACTTAATTATATGTCTAGATATAAGGTAAGAATATCATTTGTTGAAAACAAATACGAACGCTTACGTGGCAATTTCCTTACCTTCATACTTTGTGTCCGCATGTGAAATGTGTATGCAAATTAAGTCAATATCAACACACAACCTCGTATGATTTTTGCCCGTAATTTTGTTTTGGACCGTCGGATCAACTTGAATCTGCTTGAATCATATTTTTTCATCAAATTTCAGATCTTCAAAACTGAAAAAGTTGACAGTCTACCTCAGTGGTAAATTTCAGCCCCAAATAGGATCACGTGAATTCAAGCAAATTGAGGATTCTTCTAATAGTTGTGACCATGAACAATTTACCAATTCTGATGGGTTTTTTTTAGTTTGAAGACGTTTGAAGAGTGTATTTTGATCAAATAATCTCTTACCAAAGCAATGTGTGATTCAAACATCGAATGACTTGCCAAGCTGTGATCAAACTCGCAAATATCTTGTTTGAGGTGAAATTTAAGAAGTAGTTTGCCGACCTTACCAGTTTTTTAAGATATAATTCTATGCCAAATGGAAAGATAAAAAATTCAAATGGATCCGACGAACCAAAATATATTTATGGTAAAAAATTATTTCAGGTTTTGTGTTGAACTCGATGTTTTATGTCATCACATGATGTGAAAACGTGGAATCTCATCAAAAGTGGAATGGTTGCAAGGTCACATCCGACTACTGATCAAGAAAATAAGCAATCAAACGAAAGAGCGTAAACGAAAAAGAAGAAATGAATTCAATGTATATGATTAAATTATTTGGGAAATTCGCGAGTCCACTATTACCCGGTTCGACAGAAGGATGGGGTCAATGAACCATGGCAGAAAATAAATGAATAAAATTTATAAAATATATCAGAATAGAGCAGAACCGGTCATATTCTCTTCTATCTAAAGCTCCTTCAGTCATCAAACGTCGTTAGGTCAGATGGTAATTCAATATTTCCAACTTTAATATGCCAAAGTGAGTTTAAAACATTTCATAATGTTGTCTATTCTAACGTTTTTATTCGTCTTGTAAATCGGAACATGAAACCACACCAGAGCTAGTTGCAAATATGAGGACTTTGTCTATCGAAGTGCCCAGCTAGTCTCTAAACTGCTACGACAAGGATATGTTATACCAAGATTTATAGCTGCGTTTAAGAAATTATATGGACGTCATCATGATCTGGTTGATAAATACACCAAATCCATGTCTGCCATGCAACTAGATCTATTTTCATGTTAATTTTGGGGAATTCATGACGGGGGCCACTAGTGGGGCAGGAAATGCTCACTCTTTCCGGAACACTTGATTTCACCTCCTAATGGCCATTTTTGGGTGTTCATGAGTTTCCCTGTCATTTTTGTTTTCTCTCACTTCGTATGCCTGATATGACTTTCTGTGCCCGGACTATGAGATTGGATAACGGACCCTGTTTTGCTTGCTCGGAATACTTAATACTGGGTATTGATTCTACGTCTATCCAATATACCCCATACTACACCGAAACTATCATTTTCCCCACGCAAATAACACTTTATATACTCCTAGGCATTACATTATAAAAATAGTCATACGGGTCTCACATACAATCTGTTAAACTTTTGCCCACAATTTCTCTCACATGGCGAAACAAACAAGCACACGTAAATCGGAACCAAACCGCCGTAAACCAATTTCTAGGGAACGGATAGTCCCCCGTGCTGTTGGTAACAGTTGAGCGTGAACAGGTGAAGAGGTTGACTTCAGTTAGCTATGCAACTTTCCAACTCCGATCTACCAACTTTAAGCCCCGTCCTCTCCACCCCCCCCCCCCCTAGGTCATGCTAAAGGGACCTGTCAAATGCCAACACAATTCGAGGGAGGTTTTGAGGATTACACGAGTTTTGGGATTAAATCAACAGGAATGTTATGTGTCTGCGTGCATCCATACAGAAATAACGCACCCACACCTTTATGTGTACAGAGACATATCTGTTCTTTTGTCAAAATCCCTACGCGATGAGAAACATGTCAGTTACGATGTTCTGCCGGTCTGGGATGTGCAGATACGATGTTCTACTGGCATACACTGTTCAGTTACGACATTCTGCCGGGAATCTGTGTTATATACGACATTCTGCCTGGTTGCATACATAGGAGTTGTCACTTACGGTGTATTTTAACATTTGCATATTTCTTTGTTCATAAGCTGATCTGAAGCACAAAGCGAAGCGTACATATCCGCGTCGTTACACAGAATGAAATGAAGCCCTAAAACCATTTTGTCCAAAAATGTCACTTACGACGTTCTGCCTTTCACCAGTCGTTATGTTCCACGGTTTGCAGGAGTATTATCAAACCTTGAGATAAATTCATGAAATATGTATCTCACCGTCTGTATGATAAGAGACCCCAGTGGTGTCAGTGCCTACCCAAATGTGGCAGAGGTTGGAGACGAAACAACATTTTTTCGTCAACGGAGTTTTATCTACTTCACCCTTTTGTGGAAAAAACTTCGAATAATTCGTTGACGGATGAAGATTGATTAGTTGGATTCTCTCTAGGCTCAGTGACAAAGGGATTCATTTTATACATCATGAAGTTATTTATATTTGTCAGTGAACGTGGTCGATAGGCAATATATAAACTCGAATCCGTCCTTGTGCTCTTTGAGAAAAAAGATTGAACAGTTTTCAACAGTCTACATATGGGATATTTTAAATTTATAACCAGAATTAGAATCGGCCATATTTATTAATTCTACAGTAGCTTCATTTTATCTACAAAATGAGAAATCAGTCATAATTTGGTCCGAAAACATGTATAATCGCCTAAATTGAGTTGCTAAAATCAAGATTCGAACTCGGGCCAATCAATCTCGCATCCGCCTTTTCCTCAAAGCGGCCCACAGTGTGGGCAAGTTCTACACAGAGTATCGTGACGTTATCGGTATTTGTCTTGATACCCTGGCAAATGGCGATGTCGGCAAGCCAATCATTCTCTATCCAGTGTTGTCATGCACGTTTAACTCTGATTATCTAAGAATCTGTCATCGAATTATGTATATTTTCTGAAATGATACCGAACAAATTGTACGGCCCCTTTCGCTTGGAAATATAATATTAAAGGGGAACTCCGGCGAAAACAAAAGTTCCATGAAAATTACATATGTGATAGTACATGGAAGTACCTTACTACTCGTAAATTATTTGAGTTCACAATCGATCTGTTATTGTCCAGCAAAGTATTCAGTGATGACGCACACATTTCTTGTGCTGATTGCCACTTTCACTTTTGATAGATTATGACGTTTTTTTCCTCTGCAATGATCCATGTATTCCTGTATGCACTCCCATGTATTGACAAATACATAGCCTCTGTTAATTGTCAGAAAACGCTAAATTGGCTAAATTGGCGCGTGAACGTTATTTGCCATGACAACGTCAGTGAATGGACCGCATGGTCTATACCGTCCCATGAAATGTGCGCGTCATAGGATTGTTCACGTCATCAAGTCTAGATGGCCTTTTCTAGAAAACCCCGAAAGAAAGAGCAGCGTTTTCGATCTCGAACAACTGGCAAAACACATCTTGTTCAAGCAAAAATTACGGTAGGTGTGTTGTGGCACTAAGCAAGGCAGGAGTTGGCAATATGACCACGACCTGTGTAGTCATAGAGCTGCTTTTCATTGTGTTTTAGGCTACGTTTGAACGCTGTAAACACCTCAGAATTCTTGTGTATTTCACACTTACTTTCCATTTTAAGCAAAACACACATCACTTCAGACACTAGAAAAAGTTATGGAAGGAAGTATACACATAGTTATATACATAATTTTGTCGAGGAGTGTATGTTTTACACACTGGTATTCTTTTTATATTTCTATGACGATGCTATAATAATTTATTTTGCGAGTGAAAACACTCAATTTCGCCGGAGTCCCCTTTAAGGAATATTTCCAATGGTTTACACGGAGTAGCCTTATTTGGTGTATTAAAGCAACGTACAGGGTACATCAGTAATTTTAGTACGTATCTTGTAAAACATTTTCAGTCCTTCGCTTTATGACATCTGTCGAGCTGGTGTCATCATGAATCTTCAATCAAACGCAAACAACATTGAAAATGTCTTGATGCCCATTAATATGAGGCTGAAATGAACGAATGGTGTTTCAGGCTACGCGGTGGCAATGTTAGGCTCAATCGTGCCGAGAGACCGCATATGACGTACCGTACTACGGAAGCGTATTGCTATCAAGTGTGTAAAAACTTGTATCTCGTGCGTACAACTTACTAACTCGTATGTTTGACTTATTAACTCGTACATACGACTTACTAACTCGTATGTACGACTTATTAAGTCATATGTACGACCTATTAACACATACGTACGACTTATGTACGACTTACTAACTCGTACGTACGACTTAATAAGTCGTACTTATGACTTATTAAGTCATACGTACGAGTTATTAAGTCGTACATACGAGTTAATAAGTTGTACGTACGAGTTAATAAGTCGTAGATACGAGATATAAGTCATACGTTCGAGACACATTTTTTTACACACTTGATAACAATATGTTTCACTACGGAAGCGTATTGTTATCAAGTGCGTAAAATTTCTTATCTCGTACGTATGAGTTATATCTCATACACACGACTTATTAAGTCGTATGTACGACTTATTAACTCGTGTGTACGACTTAATAACTCATACGTATGACATAGTATCTCATAAGTACGACTTAATAAGTACGAGTTAATAAGTCGTTCGTACGGGGTAATAAGTCATACATAGGAGTTAATAAGTCGTATGTACGAGTTACTAAGTCGTACGTACGAGATACTAAGTCGTACATACGGGTTTACAAGTCGTGCATACCAGTTAATAAGTCGTACATACGAGTTATTAAGTCGTACGTACGAGATATAAGTCGTACGTACGAGATAATATTTTTTACACCCTTGATAGCAATACGCTTCCGTACCATGCTGAGATGGGGTGAGAAAATTGATAAGAACAAATTGTAATTTTTGACGTAACACCTGACAATCCTCTCACTCACACTGACGCGTTTCTAACATCTGGGATTTGCAGTGTTTTCTCCGGAGTTCACAACGTGTAATCATATTGATTTCAGGCATAATCTTTTCCCGCGGATCTCTGATGAATTCATTTAGAACAATACCCATGAGCTAAATAGATGAACTGTGATTCACTAGTTATTCATCACATTATCCCTATTGAATATTTCCATGAGAACGGGTGAGCATACCGATATAGATCATGTATATCCGAGTCTGATCGTATTGATTATGTAGCTGGTAGCAGCTATGAAATATTAAAAACAATAACAACTTGATTGTTGAAACTTTAAACTAATGGCTAGCAAAAGCATTACGCATATAGAGAAAGAAGTTCCATTGTTGAAAAAAAATGTGTCTTTGTGGCTTTTTACGTTTGCGTGTTGTGACGTAATGACCAATTCACTTCTTTGCAGCAGCAAATACAACAAAATCCATTGTAAAATTTATACAAACTGTTGCTTTTTCAATATTCGCGTGTGTGGCGAAATTGTTTGTATGGTGGAGATGACGCTCTAGAAATGTGGTGGCAATGAAGCTCTGGGTGACTTCCACAACACGGGAAGCAAAATCAAAGGAACGAAAATGGAACAAAACTGGCGGAAGACCAGGAGACAATTTGCCCAGAATTCTACATAAAGGAAGGCTGCGTGCGAGTGCACCTTCTGACGTGTCGAACTGTTTTTCTTTGAGATTTGCCTTGTCCTGGCTTTTGTATGAGCTGAATGTGCAGAATTATATGAACAGATGTCTCGCATACGCCCACTGGTTAAGTATTTTTTTTGTCTGTGCTGTATCTTCGTGCGATTCTGACGACTGCAGTCGACTCGCTGGCTTTTTTGTGTATTCAATTTGCTAGTCGTATTTTATCTCCATGCTTGGAATCTATTATAATTTTCGTCAAAAAATAGACTCATTCCCCTGTCCCCTTCCAGAAGTGGTAATATGACTCATCGGCCATAATTGATAAGTCCATGGGATGTTATTTGTAAGTATCAATCTATTACCACCAATACAGCTCTGGACTTTGTATTTGGATTTGTCTAATTATTTGTTTAATTATTTGGATTTGTCTGATTATTAATAATTTGGAATTGTCTAATTATTGGGAGACTATGTTCACCTATTTTTACTAAAGATTACGGAGTGACAGTTTGCATCACGATGAGAAATTACATCGCGATCCCCATTATTAGATTACTTATACATTATTATGTTGTTAAGAGAAGGAAAATTGAACACCCATTTTAATTGATATAAGAGTTTGTAAACATATGTGCCTGATATCGAACGAAATGGGAAACTTTATGTGAAGATTTGTGACGTGTTATTGTTCAATGTCACGGCGATCATAATAAATTTGTTCATCTCCGAGTAGGGTCATATCATGTTAAATCTAATAGCCAACTTTATTGCGTGAATTTGTTAGAGCATTTGCGTCACACTACTATTGTTATTTTCAAATTCCAACGAGTCATGCTGTTAAAAAATGCCATGACCGTTATTATTGCTATGAAAATTGAATATGTTGTTTCCAATGCATCAAGCCTTCATAATATCAAAAGTACTGCCTGCGACATGCACGCATGCACCTTCTAGAAACAGACTTTTTATGAGAGTAATATCCTCTCAATAAGGCCAGATGTCATTGATAATTGCGTAGATACTACGCACCTGTTCAGACCAACCACGTACATGTGCACAGTATTATTTGTTGGATATCCTCGGCTTTGCATGGGGATTTGAGGTTACCACGTAGGAGCAGCTGGTTACAGGAGCCGCCCCCATTGCCATACATATACACTTCACCTTGTTTACAGAATCGATCGGGCGCTGAAGTTTATCGATAGCTATTTTAATCTCGCAACGACGTAACCGGGAATGAAATCCATCGATTTCAATTGAACTAAAGGACGGATTTTCAACGCACAATAACCCCCCCCCCCCCCACCTGGAATGCACCATGGGCTATTTTTATCACCGACGGTCAACCATCATACCCAATGACGCAATGCATCCCCCACCCAAGTGAACACGTGTTTCTGATTGGATGAGACACCCCACCCTTCCCACCACATAGACATAAAACTAATTTGTCCTTTGGTCCTCTGCCATTCTTCGAGGACCAAGTCATCACCGGCTGAACGAGGGGTACGTTTACCCACAGATGTCAAACGATAACGAAGCGACCATCCTGAGGGGGCAGTCTGACTTATTAGCGATCGATCGTTACAGCGGCCTCTTCAGTGCGAGGACCGCGCTACAGGGAGCAAGCGAGAGCATTGGGGGTCTGCTGCCGTAGATATTTACTTGTGCCCGGGCATTGCTACTGCTGGAGATGCAGTGCCATTGGTGATGATCACCGCGATGTCCTCCCGGCTTTCACCGGTCGAGGTTTCGTCGTATCCCCAGGCCTCGCTGTAGCGTTTCAGATCTACCGCCGTCGTTTTCTCGTCTTGTTCGTTTCTTTGACCACGGCTCATCAGCGGACCTCTTACTAATCGCCCGCCGGTATGGCCCGCTGATTGCAATGGATAGACTTTGGACGGAGAAGAGCTGTGGCTAAATTTGGAGCAATGCCTTAGAGACATTTACCACGAGATCGCGTTGACCGTTTCTTTGAAGAAGGGGATTTATTTAAAGGCTCGTGGACGGCAGAGATTCATCTCCCGGAGTGGTGAGAGATTTCCTGAAATCGCAGAAACAGCTTCGCTCGAATCTTGTAGTCTGCTACGATGTGTACATGTCGACCGTGCTAGAGTGAGTTGCTTACATTTTGGATTTTCGTTGTGGATTTATCAATTTGTTAAGAAGGGGGACCCACGATGGAGTCACCCGTTCATTTCGAAGACGATTTCGAGGAGTACCATGCGCGGGCCACGAGCGGTGGATCTCTGTACGGGCTCCTAAGGCGTCAAGCCTTCATACAGGGCGGCAACAAGCGCTCTCCAGAACACAGACGAGTTGTTCGTCAGCGCTCTAAAAGCTTGATTCCAAAGAGCGTCGCTTTACCGGAGGAGAAAAGCATTTTAAAACTGTTGTGTGAGTACACTGAGACGTCGAGAAAACAGACCGACTTGGAACAACGTCGGCATTCGACGGCGTGCTTAATCGACGCTCGCGACGCTAGTCACATCCACCCATTATCGCCCATACGAAGCGCTCAAACTAAATCTCTCTACGGCCAACCTGGACCCCATCTAGGGGACAGTTCTGTCTCTGGAAAGTCGGAACTTGAACCTATCCCATCATCTCCGGAATACGAGCAGGGTGATGAGTCATCCAATGAGAAGGGACAATGGCCGCCTCCTGCCCGACAAAAACTCAAACCATCTGAACAAGCCACGCCGTCGGCGGAGGCGCCACCGGCGGTTTCCCCTTCAATCTTTCGCCGTCGGTCTTTCAGCGTCACGCCGAAAGGTGTGGTTAACGAAGGCGACGATATTGTCGCGTTTCAACTACAACAGGAACAACAACAGGCCCAGCAACAAGCACAACAGCAGATGAGCGCGCTGCCCAGTTTCTACGGCAGCACCGGCAGTGACCTGCATCTCCTCTCGAAAACTTCCCGATCGGCGAGTTACAACTCGATCGGTAGCGTATACAGCGCCACGTCAAGCGACGCCCCTGTCTACAGAGTCCTGATGCTGGGGGGTCCGGGGGTCGGGAAATCGGCCCTCACGCAGCAGTTCCTCACTTCTGAGTACATGGCCGCTCAAAACACTAGCTTTGGTGAGTATTTTTGAAAAAAAAATATTCGAGCATAACTTGAAGTTGGATGAGTGCTACGCGTTGCATACGTACGATGTCATTTCGAAGCGTGTAACCTGCGTGCAAAGTCATCCATTATGCAAAGAACAACACCGCTGTTTTGTGTAATATTATCGTACGGATCAATGAATACTTCAAATACGGAGCAAGTCGTTCGAAGGCATCGAATAATAGGAACACTTGGCATTTGCTTAAACACAACAATCTTATCCACTAACCATGCTAGCGTGATACGAGGCCATTGGTTGATTCGCAATTTGTTCATGCATACAGTAAATCTGGACGACAGAATCCCAAACATACTCTTCAAGGATGTAGTATTCTTTCAAAAAATATCCTGAATCCGTCTCAGCTGATAGAAATACGATTATATAGTTTTAAAAAAACATATATATACATGTAGTAACGGTACATTAGGTCTTCATTTGTGTGAAACCCCTGCGAATAGAAAATAAAACCCCTTCAGCTGCACTAAGTTTCAAGGGAAATAAAAACTCAAGCCTAATCCTAAACCCGTAATTCGTAGAGCTCTGTTGTGAGAAGCAGTTATCTGAATTATTTTCCTTTCTAAAAAAAAATAAAGTGTATTATTTAACATCTCCCCACCCCTATCATATAATGACAATGTCATACTCCAACAAGTCGCTTCTCAAACAAATTGACCGTCATGTTCTTTCATGTCACCTGTATCATGTAATCGCGTCGAATCTTCCGATTCTGTCAAATCTGATGATCTTCTTGCCGATACTTACCTGTAATTTCAGCCCAGAAATACCCGATTTATGTATTTTTGTAACCCCGTGACGTACTTAATATGATGAGGCGAATAATAGATTTGAGGGCATCGATATATACCAGAGATAAATATGGTTTTTGTGTATCACATCGTCGGTGTTTTCTCTGGAAATGATTACACCTACACGGATGTCTCACTCCGCTAAAAATACATCTACAATGATAGAGGCGAGACGCGAACGTCAGATCTCGCTCCGCCGTTGCGAAGCCGTCTAAACGAGAGTGGTCCCTTCTTCTTCTGATGTCTCACAACTTGCAGCCTTAGATGCGTCGGTCATTAGCGAGATGTAAGAAACGCCTAATAACTAACGCAGGAGTCAACAAGCCTATTTGTCGCACTGCATGATGTGTCCTCCCTCGTTAGCAAACTGGAAAATGTATGGGTATATGCCGTTGAAGATTGGCTAGCCTGCATACATACGTAGGTAGTTGCGTGCCATCAAGCGGTCAGTTCTTGGAACGAGGGGCAGTGCGTTAAAGGTCAAATGTCAATTCTCAAATGGACGCAATATGTCGAGCGTTGTTGAGGGGTCAAAATTGGCGACATTTGCATCTCTGCGAGGGGAAAAACATTTAATGGAACGCGGCAAGTGGCAATATACCTGTCATCGACAATCAGCCGCCATCGTGTATGGAGCGACTCACCAAGTGCCGGGCAATTAGATGGGTCATTTCCCAGGGAAGCCTGAGAGGAATTCGTATGTCACTGCGTACTGTCGTCAAATGCCAGCGGTGTCATCATTTTCATCGACAATCCCATGTTTTTGCACTTGCATGCACCTATTTCGTTGACGGATGCATCTTGCGGCTAAATTATGAGTGGGCTTTGAGCGTTTCGTTCCCAGGTTCACAATGGCTTGCGAAGTGACCATCGAAAGCTTTATAAGGTTGTTGCATACCATCGGCGCCCACTTAAACTGTGTGAGCGCATGCATACTGAATGCGTATGGCTATTTTGTCACACTGCGGGCTGTTTTCTGTGTTTGACCTGGATTTCATGAACAATGTCTCCAGTATGCATGTTAGAATGGTATCAACTTCTGTACCACTGCATTGTGGAACACTAACTAAGCATCATCAACGTAATTTCAAGGTACCACGCATGGTATAGGAAACTACTCTCTCTCTCTCTCTCTCTCTCTCTCCCTCTCTGATGCCTAATATGTATCAATTCTATTTATGATATATCAAAGCCTATTTATGATGCCTCAATCATTTACATTTATTAATGATGTCTCAAACATGTGTTGTTCCTTGATTTTCACATTTCTGGTTGGTAACTGTGAAAGCTGTGCGTTGTTTTGGTTTGCTTGTGTTGAGTGACCTTGTGAGACTAGGCGGACAAGTACTCGCTGACCTTGCACTTGCACTAGCCTACAGTGTTGGATGAAAGATTTCACGATTATGGGAAGAATAATCAGAATCCCCATTTTTCATTCCTTTCCCGATAAATCCCTTCCCCAAGTTTCAAACACACGTTCACGTGAGGTATTCTGTTGGCAGACAATTTTCCACTGTCGAAAAAATCAAAGCCGTCTTTTAAAACGCCGCGAGTTTCCTCACAGTTCATCTTAGTAGGCGTGGTTGACTTCGACGTGAGGTGACAGAAGTGATGAGAAGACTCAGAATGGGTGGATTGTGTAACCGCCAGAGAATGAGCGTGGAAACGAGAAAGTCGTTAGCTTGAAATTGATGTACCCACAAAGCAATTCATCAAGTCTAACTGTCGAAAAACAATAGCCATATGACAGGATCCTCAAATAGATGGCAGTTCTCGCGTCGTTCGTCATGCATAAAATGTGTAAATCATATTCCACGCAGCAAATCATTCGAATTGCAAAAATCGTAACGACGATTGAATTAGCATACATCTTGAATGATTTTTTTTGTGGAAAAATAACGATGTTCATCCGTTGTACTTAGGAGCGTTGCAGGGAACCTGTCAATCTGAAATTATCGAGATATGAGCAGAAAATGAAAAACAAATCAGGAAAAATGTAATATTCCCCGTGGAGAAAGATCTCCTTAGAATTTATTATATTTGCCAAATACCGGAATGGTCCTGATGAAGGGCTTTCCGCCCCTTTTGAGGAAAGAGAGAAGAGAGAGAGAGAGAGAGAGCGAAACTGATTGCTGTGGCTCTGCACTAGATTCGAAGAAACATATTGGACAATAAATTATTCCAATGAAAAGAACAACAACCTTGGATATTCTAGGCACCTTGGTCCAGATCAAAACGCACACGACTGAGGGAGTGGGTGCTGAGAAGCTTAGACTGAGAAAATGTAATCTCTCTTTTCTATATTCGGTATTCTCCGCATCTTCCGACCAATAATCCGTCATATTATTGGATAAACTGGCGAGAATAATATTCGCAGCCCCCCCCCCCTCCCCCCGCCCCCACACACATCTACTCTGATCCCAGTGGTGCAAAATATCAGTGGATTTCGGATTCTTCACCAAAATACCCTCGGCGGTCTCCCCATCATAAACAAGGCTGGGCAAAAGCACATTTGTGACGACTCGGTTGTTCCGCTGCTACGCGGCACTGTACAATTATTGCACTTGACCTTAGCTTGAAGAGTTCGACGGTTTCTCTGGGCAGAAGGGAGGGGGCGGTATTGCTGAGTCGCGAAGTTCATTTGGTGCCTTGATGGGAAGTCGATACACTTAAACGCCGAGACATCGAGGAAGACGCTTCCAGGTGCCTCGCTGAAGAGAAACCCGCCTCGAAATCAAGGGTCTTGTCAAACAATCTTCGTAGAAAACGAATCCGTTAACGAACACTAAACAAAAATAATGCATTGGACGAGTGATAGACAATGCCCATATCTCGTCCTCCACTTCTGTCAGCAAAACCCAAGCGAAAACAGGCTAACAAAAGAGATTAATATATGGCAGTCTTGACAGAACAATCGCTCGCAAATGTCGCCGATGGTATGTCTGCATATGCTGGCACAACTGGCGTGCCATTGTATGTAAATGGAGGGACCGTTGCGTGAGACGCGACGGCGACAGATGCACTGTTCATCATCTTAAATGTTCTGTTTTTCTCTTAAGATACCATATGGTGTAGACGTTTCGTGTTTTTGAAGGATTTTTTGTGGTTTCTTCATGTCATTTGTCTTGAGGCACCTGACGAAATTTGTATGTTTTCTCTCTTTTAAATCACATGCTTTAATCATTACATTATCATTTTCACGATATCAAAAAGCACACATCATTATTGAAGAGTTGGAAAGCAGTAATTACTCATAACGAATATCATCTCGAATTAAAATGGAGTGTTCTCGATGTGACTGTGCAATGTGATAGATGCAATATTTGCTCTTCCATGCAATATCACATAAATGCGTTCATCAAACCCAACGCAAGTCAGAAAACAAACTTCAAAGCTGTTGAAGAGATGTCTATATTCATGCGAGTGCAGGTAGCAGAACATGATATCATCGACATCACAGCGACTTGATTCGAAAAGTAAACGTGTAAGGTTTCTACAGCTTCCAGATGAAAATTGATCAATGCTCTGGACGAGAAATGGAAGAAGCCATAAAAGCATTGAAATAATATGATATTGCTTTACCGATGTTGAGTGCAGTGTCCAGTTTCGTGCAACTGTGCAGAAGATTGGTTTTGCTGGATGTGGTGAGAAACTGTACTTGAAACAACGACTTTTTATATTGTCAGTGTGCTTTTTTATGGTTTTGCTGGATGTGGGGAGACAGTACACTTGAAATGGACAACGACTTTCCACATTGTCAATGTGCCTTATGTTTCTTCATGTGGGTTTTTCTCTTTCATTCAACCTGATGCAAATTTTTTTCGTATTAAGACACAAAATTATAACATTATATGGTCGAATTGGTAGTATCTTCCATTATCAGAACTCACTAGATACATTTGCTAGGCTACATGTTCAAAGCTGTCTGTGGAACTACAAGGCTTCTTCACGTGATAGAGCTTTCGCTATTTTGAGCAAGAGTTGGAGAGAACATGGTGTTTTTTGAGCTCTGTAGCTTTTCGACTTCACACGTATGGCGGATGTTGCTTTCTTACATGCGTGTCTTTGAGACATCGAAAGGCAAACATGAAGAGTTGCTTTCCATGTGACATATCACATCTCTCCCCGGCTGCCAGATCCGACTGTGCCCAGCCTTTGACAGTGGCACGATTAGTCGGGGAGACTAAGTCAAACAACAGCATAGTCCTAAGATAATCGATGACCATGCAGTGAGAAGAAGCGGCTTGAGCTCCCTTTTCACCTTTAGTTTGCCAGTAAATCACAATCTGGTCCAAGATCCTGCTATCCTCACCCGCACACTCCGTTGAAGACGGCATGTTAATGTGTTTAGAACACCAATCTTTAACCATGCAACACAGCGTCCAAACATTTACAAGCGTGTTCACCTGATGTGTGCGACTTACATCCGAACAGCTATAAAGGGTGGTATTTCCGTTCGAAGATTAAGTCTCATTCCCACTCCTTGCCCTCTTTCCGACACCAACACGCCCCCTATCGCAAGAAATAGGTTGACGAAAAATGAGGATTGCCGTCTGTTTTCAAGTTCAAGTTTTTAGGTCGAAAGAGGAAGGAAAACAAGAAAGTCTTGAGAAATCTTGTGCCAGTCATTTTTGTTGTCCAACAGTAAAACAACACAGGTAGCTTCTTTCTTCCTCGCGACAAGGAATTATCTACTGCGGTGTTGGACGCCCTTCTAATAGTATATAATTGCTATAATTGGAACGTCGTTGCATGGCAACGGAATAGCGTATTAAATGATCAAATGTCTGCTGACTTTGGAGGTAATGAGTATATGGTCTCCCCGAGCTGTTGCTTCCATCCTGATTATGATTTGCATAGCCTACACATGGAGAAAAACAATATTGGTGTTTGTGTTATCTGGCTATTTGAGTTTGGTACGGTGGGGTGGGATACAGGATGATAGGATAACTAGCATTGTTTCTTGTTGGCAGATAATTGTGGGAAGGAGAGTTTTCTGTTGACAAGGGGTGGGGGTGGTACCGGGGTTAGAATAAGTTGGATTATAATGGTCAATGTAGGAGGATTAACAAAGGGAATTATCCGATTCACATGGTTCATCTTGATGTAATGCTGCTAATTCGCAAAATGCCAAGGTATTTCTATTCATTGGAAGTATTGAGCCAATTATTTAATATCTTTAGAATCCTTGGCTGTTTATAATAATTTTATTGAACTCTATGATGTATCATGTCATCGCTCTTATACTCTCATGGAGGAATAACAAAGGGGAATTATCTGAGTCATGGTGATGTTTTCATGTTTATATAGTGTTGCTAACTCGGGAAAGGCCAAGGTAAGTCTATTCTTAGAGAGAACTGAGCAATTATTGAATATCACCAGAATCCTGATCTCTTATAATATTGAACTATATGATGAATTATGTAACCGCTGTTATATATTATTATTCATGCACTATTAAAAATACCAATGGATACCGACGAACAGACAAATTCGAATTCCAAGACCGAATATATGGATGAAGTTCACAAAATCAGTGTGGGTGTTCAAACCCGAGGGATAGTGTGAGATAACGCGCTCCAGAAGAGTGACCATCTCCTGCTCATTCACTGTGGCATCCACATCTGGCAAATCGAGAAGCACATATTTGAACACAGTTACAAGGATAGAATTGTGTCTTCCATCGTATATGTTACAAACTTGGCGAAACCTCCAACCAGATCGTAGTGCCGACCATAAAACTTCTTGAGAGTCTATCTCAACCCAGGTGTGACATACAGGTATCCCTGTTTGAGCAGTTTGGAAGTCAGAAGCTGTGCTCTGATTAGGATTTCCTGGTAAAATGAACACCAAGTTTTCATGATTTAATTAGATCATTAGGCTTACTATATAATACACAATATACTCGATGTTGGATCGTTACCGGATAATAATTTTAATTATTAACATTGGTAAGATATTGATGAACATCTTGATTTTACATAAAGATATATAGTTTTTGTTAACGGGTGTCAGAGTACGTTGAAGTACTTGAAAAGTTAGTGAACTCATCTGTACTTTCACACTAAAAATGGAAAATGCCTGAAATTGGCGGTTTTCCTTGCCCACTCAGTGTATGCATTGTGCATACGTATAGCGTTCGTGTATATGTAGATAACAATCATCAATAATTGATAAGGGAGTTACTGTTTTAAATGAAATGAGTATAAATAACAACATTGAAGACCTTGTGTGTTAATTGAGAAAAAAGCTGAAGACGATAGTGTCAGAGAGATGCATCCATGCCTAAAATAGTCATGATTTCTGAGAACACACCTTTCCTTCGAGGCCGCACCCATTACGTATAAAAGCGTTGAAAAACGTAGCGTGGGGAAAAAGATACTCTGTTAACAGTAAGACCAATCTATTTTCATTCTGCATCTGAAAGCATGTACCAAAACGGAATTAAATTTTGGTAAATCGGAAGATAAGAAGGATACAAACAGTTCGAAGGAGGAAAGAACACTCGAAAGATATTTTTGTATTGCATCCCGACAACACATCTGACCAATCGTTACTAATAACGAAACTACTAATTAATAGATCCAAATATGTCCAGCCTTTGAAACTGGCATACCCAGTGGAGGGTACTGTGTCAATAACATTGTACGTTTTGACAGCAGTCACAATTTTGTCGAAAATTGAATTCAGCCATCAGTTCTTCCTACACATTTGCATCATCAACATATTGTGGTATTGTAGGTAACATGTTGATGCATATATACTCTTCTTTGGAGACGGCATTATATATATATACTTATAACACCGATGTTTAGTCCTGGGGCGCAGCCCCCAAACGATTCCAAACATGTTCACCTGAGGTGTGTGCACCCGAGAAGAATATAAAGGGTGTTTCCGTTCGAAAATTATGTCTCATCCTGGCTTAGCACACAACCTGCCCTGGCTTCTTCCCAATACCCCCACGCCCTCTATCGCCTGAATTGATTTGACGGAAATGGGGATTGTCCTGTCTGTTTCAAAGTCAGTTTCTAGGTCGAGAGAGAAAGGAAAAAAGAAGTCTTGGGAAATCTTGCGCCAGTCGCGTTTTGTTGTCCAGCAGTCAAAACAACACCGGTATCTTATCTCTGCTTCGCGACAAGCAAACTATCTACTGCGCTGTTGGACACCCTTCCACAAATATGTAATTGCTATAATTGGAACGTCGTTGCCTGGCAACGGAATAGGGCATGAATGCTCCAGTGTCTGCTGACTTCAGGGGTAAGTGGGTGGATGGTCCGTGCACATCCGCGAGTTATTGTTAATGATGGAGAGAAAGCAGGCTTCCATCCTGACCCTGGATTACAAAACCTACAAGTGGGGGGATACTGTGTGTTATTAAGTGTTTGGTAGGGTTGGATATTGGAACAGGATGATGATTAGAATACAATATATAAATCTGGGATGTTATTTCTTATTAGAGGATAATTGTCGCCATGATCGTTTTTTTTTCTTGACAAGGGGTGGGGTGGTGCTGGGGTAAAATAAGTTGGATTATAAATGCTCGTCAATTTCCGAGTACAAACAAAGGGGATTATCTAATTCGCAGTCTATACTTCCATGTGAATGTCACGTTGCTGCTAATTCTGTGAAAGATCTAAATATGTTCACTGTGAGGACCGAGCCCATTTTTAATATATCTAGAATCCTTAGTACATACGCTGAAATTGAATTATATGACGAATTAAGCGTAGTGCGTATTATCAACCACGTTGATGTTTTAATTACCAGCAATATCAAAACATCATTGGTGATGACAATAAAAACCCAAAATAAAAACCATTTGGAATCGAAACAAAGCCTGATCGAATAGTTTATTCCAATACACATGTACTGGCGTCATCAAGGGCAGAAAATATGAACCATTCTTGTGTACTCCTTCATATACACGAAACAGCTAGGAGTCTTTAAAGTGAATATTTCATTACCTCATCACATTCTATCAAACAAGATTATATGCAGTATATGTATGTACGCAGTTTCGAATGAAACGAATACCTCTCGAATTCAATGGGAACGACCTTTAGTCCAGCGGCTTAGCAACATAATCGTTCAAATTGTGATACAAGCATGAAATTTAACACACACGTTGACATTAGGTCACTTTTCAAAATTGAACGTTTAGCCACTCCGAAAAAACAAAATGGCCGCCATTTTCCAAGATGGCCGCCATTTTGTCTAAGTCAAGACTTTTCACACAATAAAAACTACATAAATTTGCATTTATGGTATATCAGAATATTTTTAAAACGTTTTTATCATTACTAAATCTTTCCAAATGTACCTACGATGGGCGCCACTCTGGATTTTTCCGAAAACGCTGTAAATATGCAAATAAGGAGCCGCCATTACTGAAATATTTGTTTTTGTTGATATCTTGAGAATTAAGCATCCAATCTCATTGAATGAAGTGTCTATACCTATGTTTTCATGGTCAAAGAAGATGATTATGTCATTCAAATGTGCCATTTATGTAAATTTATTCATTAATATGCAAATTAGGAGCCACCATTACTGAAATATTTGTTTTTGTTGATATCTTGAGAACTAAGCATCCAAGCTCAATGAATGAAAGGTCTATACCTATGTTTTTATGGTCAAAGAAGATGACTATGCCATTTAAAGGTGCAATTTATGTAAATTTATTCATAAATATGCAACTTGGGAACCGCCATTACTGAAATATTTGTTTTTGTTGATATCTTGAGAACTAAGCATCCAATCTCAATGGATGGAGGGTCCATACCTATGTTTTTATGGTCAAAGAAGATGACTATGCCATTTAAAGGTGCAATTTATGTAAATTTATTCATAAATATGCAAATTAGGAGCCGCCATTACTGAAATTTTTGTTTTTGTTGATATTTTGAGAACTAAGCATCCAATCTCGATGAATGGAGGGTCTATACCTATGTTTTTATGGTCAAAGAAGACGACTATGCCTTTCAAACCTGTAATTTATGTAAATTCATGTATTAATATGCAAATTAGCAGCCGCCAATACTGAAATATTTGTTTTTGTTGATATTTTGAAAACTAAGCGTCCAAGCACAAGGATTGAAATGTCTATACTTATGTTTTTATGGTAAAAGAAGATGACTATGCCATTCATTTGATGCAGTTTATGTGATTTTTTTCGTTAATATGCAAATTAGGAGCTGTCCGACTGAAATATTTGTTTTTATTGATACATGAAAACTAAGCGAGAATTAAGCGTCCAAACACAAAGATTGAAGTGTTTACACCTATGTTTTGATGGTCAGAGTAGATGATTAGGCCATCCAAAGCTGTAATTTGTTTAAATTCATTCATTATTTTGCAAACAAGAAGCCACCATCACTGAAATATGTTTTTGTCAATATCTTGAGAACTATAGTCAAAGAAGGTCAAAGAATGGTCAATGGTCAAAGAAGATGACTGTGCCATTCAAAGGTGCGGTTTAGCTACAGAAAACGAAATAGTTGAAGAAAATGTTTGTACCACTTTAAGTTATGTAACATTGTATGTGTGCGAGTGGAGAGCTCTGCGTACAATACTTCCAGCAATTGCCTCAATCTGCCAGGAACTCACCAAATGTGGCTGCAAAAATCCGTGTGGGAGCCAGTGCAAGTGCCAACATGATTGCTTGAACATGATTGCACTACACTATGCAACTGTACTTGTGGCGAGTCATGAATTCCAACACACATCAGCCTAACAAACTAGTGTGGTACCAGTGTGGTACTACCGGTAGTAGACATGTATGTCACATTATATGTGTGGACATACACATACACATTGGGGCTCATATCTGATACCATTTCCATTCACTCCACTCGTAAAACCACAGTCACAAGAAGTTGAATATTGTACATAAGTCCTTGCACACCCACGACCGCGTGTCTCCTGATGCCGTACATGTATCATCACTGTTGCCCAAACTCTGTTACATGTAATTCAGGAAAAATATCATTACAGTCAAAATAGTAATTAATTAAATATTATTTCTTAACGAATACTTGTCGCAAGATTGGAATATGAAACTTTGCTTAATCCTAAATAGTATGGGTAAATTCAATAATTTGGATTTGCTGATAATGAATATTTTATAATTGTTATAATGATTTAGCAATATTAACCAGTTAATAATATCATTACAGAGATGAACTTTCTACAGGCCAAAACGTTTGCCGTGTTCAGTCTTATACCGGTAATAAATGTTTACTCAACTTAGGTATTTTTATTGTGGTCGATAATAGGCCTTTGATATTAACCAGTGAAAATTTGTTTTCAAATTACATTCAAATGGATCGATCACACACCACGAACTGGATATCCCACATTGTTGTAATAAGTTAACTTATTAAGTCTATTGAAAATTTATTCAATATTTCCGAAAAACAACAGGTTTCGTTGCTCAGCACGTCTGTTCAATAACACAGCATCTCCAGTGAAAATGCCACCCCAAGAGTGTTCACAAGCTATATATATCAAAGGGCCTGATTTCATCATAAAATCTGTCGCTAATTGGCCATTTTGATCGCTATGGCAACCAAAATCGATGAGTTTCGCAGCTTCACCATATCATTTGTTCATACAAAAAATTATCAAAATCAGGTGAGAAATGCGAGTGATGAGTGCTCATAATAAAGTGTTTGCGGCGAATGCAGCAACGGACGCGGCGCAACGCTAGCAAATCCATAGTATCCGCTGATCTTCGTTCGGGAGATACAATTATAACTATTTACTGTAGTTCCGTCCACCTCATCTCATTTAATACCTTAGTCACATAATGTGTATATTGCATGTAAACTAGACGTCAAGGCCTGATGCCTTGTAATTATTGTAACTTATTGGTTAAATTCCATTTATTTTTAGTATTTTGGTCACAATATTATGTTGCATATTGTATACAAAGTTACCTGCATAATACTGTATATAAATAGTTGGTTCCTTTATTTTCACTTGGCATAAGGAGCTGTATATTGCATGTAAATAGTTGTATGTAACTAGACATTTACGGTCGCCTACGACCGCTTGGGTGTATCCCCCGTAGCCTTATCATCCCTGTTGCCCCAAATATATTACTGATAAGTATGAAAAACTAGAGCAAGGGCTAAAAAATATTACCAGAGAAATGTAAAATCTTAAGCCACAACTGTTTTGTTTTCCACCAAAATTGCTGCATTGATCTTTCAAGATTATTGAAAGTCGAATTCAAGATCACCTCCGAAATCACTGCATATGGATTTCCATTTCGACATGTTCGATAAAATAACGAAATTACAGCCAGATCAATCTTTTCACCTGAAGTTATATGTCAACACAGAATATTCGACAAACCTGGTTCAAAGTTGAAATTCTGAGTAAAAATTGACCAAAACTGCATTTCAAGTTGAAGAAATTGGAGCCAGATCGAACTTTTCACCATAAATTAAATATTAATTCATAGTATGTGCCAAACTTGGTTTCAAACTGAAATTCAATGTAAAAGTTGACCAAAACTGCATTTCAAGATGACGAAATTGGAGCCAGATCGAACTTTTCGCCACGAGTTATATTTCAACTCATAATATGTGCCAAACTTGGTTTCAAATTGAAATTGAATGTAAAAGTTGACCAAAACTGCATTTCAAGATGACGAAATTGGAGCCAGATCAAACTTTGCGCCATGACTTATATTTCAACTCATAATATGTGCCAAACTTGGTTTCAAGTTGAAATTCAATGTAAAAGTTGACCAAACTGCATTTCAAGATGACGAAATTAAAGCCAGATTGAACTTTTCACCATGAGTTATATTTCAACTCATAATATGTGCCAAACTTGGTTTCAACTTGAAATTCAAACTAAAAGTTGACCAAAACTGCATTTCAAGATTACGAAATTGAAGCCAGATCGAACTTTCCACCATGAGTTATATTCCAACTCATAATATATGCCAAACTTGGTTTCAAGTTGAAATTCAGACTAAAAGTTGACCAAAACTGCATTTCAAGATGACGAAATTAGAGCCAGATAGAACTTTTCGCCATAAACGTATATTTTATCTCATGATATGTGCCAAACTTGGTTTCAAGTTGAAATTCAATGTAAAAGTTGACCAAAACTGCATTCCAAGATGACACAATGGGAGCCAGATCAATGTTTTCACAAAAAGGTCTATTTTCACCCGAAAAAAGGTTCCAATTTAGATTTGAATGTGAAATTCCATTACCTGGTTCAGCTCAATAATAAATGTTTCCCGTCTTAACTATTTTTTTTAGGTAAATAATAGACTTAACTAGCAAAAATAATGTTAACTTATTTGGTTACAGCCATAAAACCTCTACTGAACAGAACATTTACCTTGTTGAGCCCAATAATAAATATTTCTTGTCTTAACTATTTTCATTGTGGCCAAAAATAGACTTAACTAATAAAAATAATGTCAACGTTCACGTTCACAAGCCATGTGTGTTAAACAGGCTTAATTGAGCACAAAATGTGTCGCTAATCGGCCAATTTGGTCGCTATGGCAACCAAAATCGATTGGTGTCGGGATCTTACCATAAGATGTGTCTGTATAAAAAATTATTAGAATCGGTTAAGATTTGCAACCTGTAGAGCGTTCACAAGAAAATCTCTACGGCGGACGCGGCGCGACGGAGACAAATCCATAGTATCCGCCGAACTTTGTTCGGGGGATTCAATTATAAATGGTTCACTGGATGGCTGAGTTACTATTTGAATGAATGCAGTGTTTCATCAATTTTTCAATGAAATATTTTGATTCTTTTTTACACTAAAAAAAATTGACGAATGATTTCTTCTACTCTACATATTAATGAATAAATTTGTATGAATAACTTTTAAAGACATCGCCATATTGACTTTTCTAACACGTTTTTACCGCGATCCCAAATGGTTTCGTATCAGCACTTGACATACCGAATGTTAAATTCAGCCCTATCATTGAATTCCTGGATCCACATACGATTTTGTACATTTGCTCGCTTCTGTAGCGGTGCATCTTTCAAAATCAGCATCTTCGTGTAGAATTCATCCCTAATGTGTCTTCTCTTCCAAAATTAAAATACTTTATAATAATCCTGAAGGACGTAAACATGACCAAAATTCCCGAATAGGCTCGTTTTACTGAGATCCCATTTTGCGCTGAAATTTAACATCGGTGTAGATTGTCAGCTTTTTAAAATTTTTGGGATAGAAATGTGAAATTTGGTCAATTTGACTGCCAGGTGAAGTATGCCAAGTTATAATACGATGCCAATCAGGATCGCACAACTATGAGCAACAAAAAGGGGTGTAAACACGTTAAAAAGCAGGGTATCATATAAATATATCATATATATATATAGAATTTTCGATGATGTAAGTGGCTTCTAACTTGCATATTGATGAATGAATATGCATAATTGGCATTTTTGGATGGCATAGTCGTGTTCCTTGACCATAAAAACATAGGTATAGACATTTCAACCATTATGATTGGGTGTTTAGTTATCGAGATATTGCCAAAAATAGATATTTCATTAATGGCGGTTCCTGATTTGCATTTTTATGCCGTTTTTGGAAAAAAAATCTTCTCCCTAGTGACAAAACGTACACTTTTTTTTGTTGTTGGGCGAACCCATTTTTGTGTTTATGCAGTGCAACTTAATTATGAGGTGTGATATATTTACAACTGTGGAGTTCCATTCCGGTTTGGGACTGCATGACAGGGCTATGTCACACGCTTCCTATCATACCGTTCATGGACCTGGCATGGGGGTATCCCTACCAGACCATGAAGCTATCCTGGTGTCAACCAGGCCCGGTGAACATAGCACCTGCGGACCCTATGGTGTAATCATCCCCATTCCTGAGTCATACCACCAGGAAGTCCCCCAATATCGTACTCGTAGGTGAGTAACTCACGGCTGAGTGGTCAGCCTACCCATTGAGCCCACAGCACACCCATCCTGGGTGGGGATCGGCCATGATAAATCCCTCGGTCACCGATGGGATTCGAACCCACGACCTTCCGGCTTTGAATCCTGCAGCTTAACCACTGCGCTACAGGGGCCGGCATGTCAAGAATTATTGTGCGGACTGTGATGTGCGCTAATGATTTTCGTTGAATGAAAAGCCCTGGTACAGACACTATGGCGGCCATCTTGGAAAATGGTGGCCATTTAGTTTTTTCAGAGTGGCTAAACATTCAATTTTGAAAAGTGGCGTATGGTGAACGTTTGTGTGAAATTGCATGCTTGTATCACAATCTGAACGATTCGACCTAAAAATGGCCCTAAGCTGCCCCACTACTTGTACTTTACCGCTACTCGAGAAGCTTAGCTCCAAACAAGTGTCGAAAATATATCGATACAAGATCGTGCCATGGGCTCACATTTCAACCAGAATGCAATACGTTCAACGACATGACAGAAAACAGTGTTATGCACCAAAATTCAATCAATATGAACAGTTTGCTATTACAAGTACAAAACCAAATGTCATAATAAATTATCAAAGGTGCAAATATATGTGTAACCCTCCAAACATTTATGTACCGATGTATTTTGTGATCATACGGTAGAGTCACTATTGATTATCGTTTCTCTGAATTAGATCATTTATTATAGTGCAAATAAAAAAGCAAATGCCAATTTTCCACATTGGTATGAATGATGTGGCTTATGTAAACTGTCCTGTTTAAAGTTGATGTTTTATGATATTTCAATATCAACTGTTTTAAAAATCAATGGCCATATAATGATGCAAGATGTGATAAAGGTGAAAAACATTCATGTAACAATATAAATCGTGTATTTTTTAAAGTACTAGGAACATGAAAATATGATGTGAGCTCAGATTAAAGCACCATGTGAGCTGATCAGAACGGTTTTTACAACATGTGTATATCTCGATTCCTTCAAAAGTTACAGTGTTTCAAAGTTCAAATTGCCCAAAGTACAATTTGAAAAATCATATAGCTCATTAATATGCAGGGGGAACATTTTTTAATTAGATGGTTTTATTGGCTTATTGAAGTCTCAAGAAATTGCAATTATTCAACAAAGCTCATTCCACATGCTCTATATAATTGATAGTCAATGAATTTCACATCCGGATAGTTGCCAAGGTCACCAGTATTGATGTAAGGCCCATAGCAACCAGGGTTGCTATGGCACAAATCCACAGTCATATCGATAAGCAAACAAAACCAAAGGTGAAAATGGATTGACTCCACATGCATAATTAATATACAATAATCAAATTATGTCAAAACCCCTATTTCTGACAGTTAGGACCCATAGCAACCAATGGTTGCTAGGGACTCCAGCAGGTGAATAGTAACCATGGCAACAGTAACACTTTGAATAACACTGATTATTGACCATGCGCATCAATGTTTGAAGATTAGGTTTGCAATAATTCTAACCAGATCAGTTATATTAAGACTCAAACTTGCCTAATTAAAAATATTCCCCCTTCTACGTCACGAATACCTCATTTGCATACTAATTAGCTGCTCATAAAATCCTGAAGTGTTCAATCCAGCCTATGTCATAACCTGCCAAAATGTGACATTCAAATGGCCATATCTTTTTAACCAGTAGAGATATTGGCATACAGTAAACTGTATTTTACTCAGCAAAACCAGGTCTATCATTTGAGTTCACATCATATTTTCATGATCCTAGTACTTTAATATGCGGTGGATACAATATAGTGTTTATCGTTTCTCTGAAATAGATCCATTTTTGTCGTGCAAATAGAACGTAAATGCCAGTATCATAAATTAGTTCGGATGATATGGTTTATGTAAACTGTTCTGTATAAAGTTTATATGTTGGGATATTTGAATATGAACATTTTTTCAGTATTGATGGCTGTATAATGATATCTTTATGGAAAACTGTGAATAATCACCCGTTTCTCTGAAGGAACATTGTAAACTGATATTTGTATACAATGAAACTTTTTTAAAATGAAAAAAGAGATGATGTATTTTCTATATTTTTCAGATGATGGCATTGAATGCACGATACCCGTGTTATTGGATGGCGAGGAATCTGTGGTTGAAATTATAGATCTACCATATACAGGGGTATGTTCATTTTACCCACATGATATATATTTCTCTTGCTATCAGTCTGTTGCTATGGGTTGCCAACTGATGGTTCATAATCCATACTGAATACCATCTTGGGATGATTCCTTACATTCCCATTTGACTGTGACTAATTTCGTGACTAAAATATGACATCATAAATGTATCTGGAAATCATTAGTTGAATAATAATAACTGCAAATATTCAATAATATGATACAAAATTCATCTCACCAATCAAAATAGACCACTACCCACAGTATCATTTACATGTGTTTGTGCTATGATAATTTCCTCTAAATCTCATATAGAAATCTCAAATTATTACTCTTTAGGAACCCCGGGTCTGGCGTGAATATGACGTGGATTGTTACGTCGTGGTCTATTCTATCACGGATAGGCGGTCCTTCAGCAAGGCTATGGGCCTCCTGGCAGACATCCGCAGAGAGGAGCGATTCTCTGGTGCCACTCTGATACTAGTCGCGAATAAGACGGATTTAGTTAGATCCAAGCTTGTGGGAGAACAAGGTAAATGAGGTGTTTTGTTTCCTATTCAGTGTCTGCACATGGCGCTTGTGTGCCATGGTGAGAAGCGCTACTGTGTAAATTGATTGGTTTCCGCTGTACAGATTATCCTATTGCATAAGAGGGACCATGTGTAGTTATCACAGGGACGTAGATGTCATCAATTAGTTGTAATACGAGTCAAGTATGCGTGGCTAATTGCGAACATGGAACCGGTTTCGGAGCACAAAATCAATGACCTTATAACATCCCACATACGTGATAAACGAAGAATCAACATATGACGTCTTTTTGAAAACACTGCTCGAAAATGCCTAATGTACTTTTACCATGTACAGCATGCTATCTACATAAATGTACATTTTTATCCAATTATTATTATCATAAGTGAACCTATTACTCAAGACAAAATTTAAGTTAATTAACATGTTCGTTACTTCTCCTTCCATGTGTAGAGGCCAAAGCAGCCGCCCAAACTTACGATTGCAAGTACATAGAAGTCTCCGCCATATTGAATCATCGTGTGGATGAACTCCTGGTAGGACTTATCAAACAACTCCGTCACAAGCCCGAGAGGGAGAAGAAGCGAAAGAGGAAGACATTCCCATCCAGAATGAACTCTGGAGACGCTGGCTGTATGACTAACTGTCGTCAGAATACACTGTCAGCCTTCCTGGAGTCGCCACTGAAGTTTCTCTCGAAATCGTGTGAGAACCTTCTGTCTTTGTAAACGTGGTGGGTTTTTCGTTGATGTGGGGAGGCAACTCTGACATTGGAAGGTATTGTGAAAGATGCTGGGAAATCGTTATTGTCTGTTCAAGAATTGCAAAGCATTTAGTTATGCGGGTTGCTTGAAAGCTGCAATTGTAGGTGACAATTATCAAGTGTTAACTGATTTCTAATAGACTTTGAGGCTGATAGGTTTGGAGACCAAATCCTTCATGACCTTCATCGGATGAAAGACTTGGAACTATATCAGTATCTGATACAAAACCATAATTTACCGAGTCAAATCATTAAAATTTGGATGTGTTTGTGGGAATAGATTGATACTTATATATACATTGGTTCCAAGGTTTCGAATACATTTGTCCAACCTTATAATTGAGACTATTCTCACAACGACATTGTACGTTTAACGTTTGGTGCTTAACGAAACAATTTGCGATTCCCTTATAGTGTTTTACATTGTGTACACTGCACGGTTATTCCTTTTTTTGCTACACGATCTGTGTGCTCGGTTTTCTCAACGAATTTTCAAGTAGGAAAGATACGGTAGTGAGGAATTCATATGGAATGGAGGACATTGGTGGTTCTTTATTGCTTCTGTTGTAAAATGATTTCTTTTCTGTTTTTCTGTTGTAAATTAAATACTCTGCTTTTCCCGTGCATGCAAATTCATTTATTGTTTACAGTTGTGCAATGTTGAGTTCGAGAAAATACGTTTGATCATCTCGGATTTCAGAAATAACCAGCAACAATTTGGAAATCTAAAGTGGGTTCGTTTTCAGAAGTCGCAGTAAGGGCGTTTACATGTGTTGTCATAAATCTAAATTTGATGTTATTGCTGGATTTAAATAGTGTTTAAAAATATATATTTAAATATTTATGATGTATACTAATCTTTTAACACCTGGTAGACAATGAATAGCTAATTAACAATTATGTAGATAGCTTATCAGATGTCTGGAGATTGTGCTTTCAGCTAAATTTTCAATCGGAGAGATACTTCTGTAGAATTAATCATTTCCCTTTGCTCAGTGGCATATATGCGACCAATAACTTAGCCAATCCATTACCCAATTATCAATTTGTTTTTTATGTGACCAAAAACAAACCCGACAATACCAGAATGTGGACCAGATCGTTATACGATGCTCACTAGGGGAAAGACCAATTTTGTTCGACTTCAGATGGTGAATTTTGCAAATGAGAAGTTAAATTTGTACTTTCCGAAATCTTGATAGGGAAATACCATACTCTGGCAAAAATGTGTGCATGTCATCGAAGGGGTTCCGTATATTCGTATATATTAACAATCATACATACTTTCAATTATTGGTGTGTGTTTTTGTGGTATGTGTGCAACGATTCTAGTCAACTTGTTGTCATATCCATATACGAATGTTGTCCCAGGTTTTTATTGGAGTATAAAACAGATTACTATTTTTGATAAAGGTACAATGTGACATGACATTTTATATGAATTTATTTAGGTTTTTGTGGTGACATTGAAAAACTTGAAGAGTGATTGCAATGAAACGTTTCATATTTTGTGCTCAAAAAGCATGTTCAATAACTTTATATTTTGAAATACAATACTTTCAGTGTAGTTGACTCTGAAAGCTCTTCTAGATAAATTTGTATCATATGGTTATTGCTTTCTGAAAAATATATTAATTATTTGGCAGGTTGTTCAGATCATTACTTACATATCAAGAAGTAATTTCATATCTAGTCCATCGGGTATAATGGTTTAGAAAATGTCAATATTTTAGAAGGCCATATGAAGAAAATGAAGAATTTAAAACGTATACAATTGCTCAAATTAAAAATGTCGTGTCATTATATTGAAAATGTGTGTGATTTTCATGGACATCGAGGGAACTTTGCCAAATTTCAATCGATTTTCCTTGTGAGAAACGTTGGATTGTTTGCTTTTTCAAAAATATTTGTAAATAAACTGTCTGAATCTACATAACTCTCATGTCCTATTATTTACACTGCGAACATAATGAAAAGAAACACAATGAAAACCTAAGCTGACGTACACATTCTAACCTCTTGTATTCATATAAGACAAATCTGAAGTAACTACATAATTATAGCAGCATTGAACAAGGCAATGGTAACCAGCACAGAACAATGATGTATAGGTCCATATTCATTCTGAATTTGCAAATATGTACCAAGATGGAATGAAATACTAGTGAATGCGATTACAAAGAAATTTCAGAGAAATTTTCAAGAGAAAAAATTAGCCCAAAGGGCTAGGCAGGTTACCGGACAATATATACTTTTATATTTTAACCATTTTATCCTGTTTACCTTAGAAATAAGGTCACTGGTCAAATTCAAACTCACAAGAATATTCAGCATATATCATTTCTTATGTGTCCACAATTGATTCCTAAGATGTAAAGTCGATACTAAGCGACATATTAGCCATTTTGGGCTATGACCTTGAAAATCAGGTCAAAGGTCAAATTCAAGGTCACAAGAATATTGAGCGTATATCATTCCCTATATGTCCACAATTGATTCTTAAGCTTTAAAGTCGATAATAAGGGATATATTAGCCATTTTGTGGTATGACCTTGAAAATAAGGTCAAAGGTCATATTCAAAGTCATAAGAATATTGGCATATATAATTTCCTATATGTCCACAATCGATTCCTAAGCTGCAAAATCGATGATAAGCGAGATATAAGCCATTTTGTCCTGTGATCTTGAAAATGAGGTCAAAGGTCAAATTCAAGGTCACGACAATATGCAGCATATATCGTTTCCTATATGTCCACAATAGATTCCTAACCTGTAAAGTCGATACTAAGCGAGATATTAGCCATTTTGGGCTACAAACTTGAAAACCGGGTCAATTTCAAAGTCACAAGAATATTCAGCGTATATCATTTCCTATATGTCCACAATTGATTCCTAAGCTGTAAATTCAATGATAAGCGAGATATTAGCCATTTTGTGCTCTGACCTTGAAAATAAGGTCAAAGGTCAAAATCCAAGGTCATCCAAATACATCATTTCCCATATGTCCACAATTTATTCCCAAGCTGTTGAGTCCATAGTTAGTGAGATATTTTGTGCTTTGACCTTGAAAGTCAAGTTCAAGGTCATGAGAATATTCAGCATATATCATTTCCTATATGTCCACAATTGATTCCTAATCTCTAATCTCAATATTAAGTGAGATATTTGGAAAAATGTAAGCCGTTATAAAGCATACGAGAATTTAACATGGGAAAGTCCCATTTAGGCCGAGTTTGGTCCCAAAATGGCCCACTTCGAACGATTCAAGGGCAACGAAACTTATACATGTCACAGAGGTACATATGAGGAGTGTTATGCATCAATAAGAAAAAGTTACTGAACAGATTCTGAGAAAATGGCCGCCAAAGTCCAAAATTGGCCGGTATGCGACAAAAACGGCCGCCATTTTGAAAAAAAAAAATGCGAAAATAAAAAAACTAAAAAAATACCTCCCTCTTGAAATATTTTTAGGCATTTTTGTAAAAAATTTCAGAAAAATTCGATTGTTAATTTTAAACCTTAAATTGTTGACGAACGACGGTCGGTAACCTAAAAACTAACAAATACCTCCTCCTTGAAATATTTTTAAGCATTTTTGTGCAAAATGTCAGAAAGGTTTGTCTGTAAACTGTAAAGATAAAAATGTAGACGGACGACGGAATCAACGCCACGGCAATAGGTTTTCGGACCAAAGGTCCGGTAACCTAAAAAAAAGATCATCCAAGCACATGATCTCACACTGATGAAGGATGTTTTGTTTCTTAGACGTGTATCTTTGAAACATTGAAAGGTAAACATGAAGAGTGGCGTGCCATGAGACATATCACATCTTTTCCCAGCTGCCATATCAAAATGTGCCCAGCATTTGACAATGACACGATTAGTTGGGGGATACAACAGCAAAGTTGTAATATAATCGATTACAATATGCAATGGGACGTGACTGGAGTTCGCTTTTCACCTTGAATTTTGCCAGGAGTCAAAATCTGGTCCACGATCCTGCCATCCTCACCCACACACACACACACTTCTTTGAAGACGGTATGTAGCTATGTTTAACATTGATTTTAAACATGCAACACAGCCCCCAAACAAGCCCAGACGTGTTCACCTGAGGTGTGTGCAAAGTGGGTCAGGGCCTGTTTCGCTCTGCGATGCATCGTTTCCGAGATATCGAAGAAAATGAAAAATGCCGACTCAGCAAAATATATTCAGGTCAAGATCAAAGTTCATCCTCAATACCCATAAGACATGTTTGCCAAGAGTGACGAATCCGAAAATAATGTTCGTTTCCATCTACAATGCACAGTTTCTGAGATATCGACGATAGCAAAGAATGCCAACTCAGCGAAAAAATTTAAGGTCAAGATCATCCCTAATACCCCTTAGACATGTTTGTCTAGGGCGACGGGTCTGAAAATAACGTCTGTTTCGCTCCAAGGTGCACCCTCCCCGAGATCGATGAATACAAAAAATGCCGGCTCAGCGAAAAAATTTCAGGCCAAGGTCAAAGTTCATCAATGATACCCCTTAGACATGTCTAGTGCGACAAGTCCGAAAATAACGTCTGTTTCGCTCTACGATGCACCGTTCCGAGATATCGACGGAATTGAAAATTTCTGACTCGTTGAAAAAAATTTATGGTCGAGTTCAAAAGTCATCCTTAATACTCTTAAGACACGTTTGTCTGTGGCTATGAGTCCGAAAATAACGTCTGTTTCACTCTAAAACACTCCGTTTCAGAGATATCGACGAAAACGAAAATGCCGTGTCGGTGAAAACTTTTAGGGTCAAGGTAAAAAGTTATCCCTAGTACCCCTTAGACATCTTTGTCTAGGGCGACGAGTCAGAAAATAACGTCCGTTCGTTCTACGACGCACCATTTCCGAGATATCTACGAAAATGAAAAATGCCGACTCAGAGAAATAATTTAAGGTCAAAATCAGTCATCGCTGATACCCCCTTAGACATGTTCCTCTAGGGCGAAGAGTCCGAAAATAACGTCCGTTTTGCTCTACGACGCACCGTTTCGAGATATCAGAGAAAATGAAAAAATTGCTGACTCAGCAAAAAATTTGAGATTACGGTCAAAGTTCAAAATACCCCTAAGACATGTTTGTCTAGGACGGCGAGTCCAAACATAACTTCTTCTCGCTCTATGATGCACAGTTTCCGAGATGTGTGAGAAACCTTTAAGGATGACTTGGCGAAAGCTCTTTCGACCTCTGGGTCATAGGTCGTTTGACCATATGACCCCAAAATCGATAGGGTGATATATGACACATGAACCGGTGATATATGAACCTCCATGCGAAGTTTTGCAGGCATTGCCTGAAGAGTTTTTGAGTTACTAGTATCGTGCGGAAATGAAGTCCAAAAAAATTTCATCTCGATTTCATCCCCACGGACCTCGCATCCGTCTCAAAAACATCTACATAATATGTGTGAACATGGTGAAAACTTCAAATCGATCCGCTGAGGCGTTCTCGAGTTATCGCGCGAAACGAAGAAGACGTCCAAACCCTCCAGTCAACATCCACCTCCTTGTGGAGGCTGTACAGGAAGAATGGTTTGGGTTCAGACAACAGACCTTCAGCTATCTCATTGGGAGTGTAGTAATTTTAGCGACTGTTACTCCCGTCCCTCCCGCGCACTACACATTTCCACAACAAACATTCATTCTACATGACTTACATACAGGACAAGTACACACTATACGATCACAAGCATAAACTCCATGTAGTCATGGTTACATACACAGGTCAAACCACGCACCTGCGGCCCCGCTAGCTCAGTACACTCGGCCCCGTTTACCCGACCTTGACCTTCACATGCACTGACTTCTAAACATAGAACTTGACACACATACTCCATACATCACGTGCACACATACAGGCATTCCAAGTATTGACACGAGCCGGGGAAACCCACTTTCCCGGTGACATCAGCGCATTGCACCACACATTCAACCTATCACAACACCGCTTACACTTGGCGGGAAATTACACAGCCACATGGTCCCTCGGCCCCGGTCTTCTGCGCAGAAGTGTAGTGTAAATCCCAGTGGCAGGACGTATATACAAGAAGCTCCTGTGAGACTGTCGATATTAATATATATAATCTATCGGATATATGTGCAAGTTGTATAAAGGACTATACTAGGAATATAGAAACATAGACTGGGATATCACCCGACGTAGGTGAGAGTGCGACCCTGATTGTGCGTGATTGATCATCAGTCTTTATCACCACAATAAACAGTTAAATTGAAACTGCCGGCTTATTGTATCACACGACGACCCAGTTAAACCGGCTTGATATCGGCCGTGAACGATATTCGTCACATTGGCGCCGTTCGACCAGGATCTGAGCTAGTCTCGGATTATCGACCCAGACCTGACCGGCATTGATGGCATTGGCCCCGGGAGCCTCCCGCGGTGAGCCACTCGACCCTACGGATGATGAAGTGACGATCAATCCGAATTCGGCCTTCCGACCTTCCGGCCCTCGCTCAGTTGCCATGAGCGATACAGTTCCACTGTCGCAGGAGCAACAACCGTCCGGCCTTTTCGACTCCATTGGCGACCATTCGTCCCTGAGATCGTTTTCGCCGCCTACCGACCTGGTGCAGGAGTTCCTAGACGAAGACCCGCTCGACCCGTCACATACAGTAAGTGACATTCTGCGTGCGCACGCTAGAGCGTACTCGGCCACGCCGGCTAGAGCGACCCAGAAAAGTGACTTTGCCGACAGAAACTATACGCGCTCACGTCAAAGAGCGAGCGTAGATTGTGATATCGACCCAGAACAATTAGCAGTGGACGTTCGGCCGGTAACCATAGACACGTCAATGGTTACGCACCCACCAAGTAACTCTCGGATACGACAGTGGGTTTGTCAGTCTGACAATGTTCCGGAATCGACCCCGCCGAACGCTTATTCGGCCAATCGACCCCTGGCGCCGTCCATGACGCCGAGACAACACGGCCCCGCGCCAGAAATGTACTCACGCATACCGACCGAGCCTACGGTGGTAGAGTACACACGACCCAGCCAGACGGGAGCGACATCCGAAGACATCCTGATGACGACCGCTACCCGGATCGCGACGCCGCTACGACAACAACGACCCAGCGACACAATGGCGGAACCTCGCGCCACCATGCGACAAGCGCGACCCCAACAAGCACCCTCGACATCAAGTCGCCGACCCTGCGAACCCGACACGCCGACTTCCGACACACGCGCTCCCGCGCCGACCACGCACCGACCATCGCCGACTACCGGAGAACAACCGCGCTTCGATCCGTCGCAAGATCAAGTTGTGTCTGCTCCGGCAGAAAGTGTTGTGCAAATGATCGGACCTCCGATCTCACAATCAGTCGGAAACACCAACGGATATGGTGTACCGCCAGTCGGATACCCTGGCGCAACAAGCGGTGTTCCAAATGGAGTAGCTGTCGGATACTATTCACCGCATGTCGGCTACGCGAACCCACCGCCTGGATATGGTGGCGTTCCCAGCGTGATCGCTGACACCGGCTATCATGGTACACAACCCGGATTAGTGTACCATGGTGTATGCCCGGATGGATCGGTATACCGATATCCACCACCGGCTGTATTCCCACCCTCAGTCGGGATACCATGGGTGACGCCTCCATACAGTCAACCGGCCCCCGCTGCACAAGCACCACACGACCCCAGCCACACGACGGCACCACCCGCCGCATCGCTCGCCGTCTCCGCGACGACAGCACCGACCGCCCCCGCTAACGCGACCCCGATCGGCCCAGATACGACGGCTCCGGCGACTTCGGCTGTTCCGACCCCGACGGCCACTACAGCGACTACACCAGTTGCGGTGAGTGTTGACACGCCCACGCCACAGAGACTCACGTCTGAGCCCCAAACGTTGGCTACGGCTAAAATGGCTCAATGGCGTGCGACCTTTAAGGAGGGCAATCTCACTCAATACGTTCGGAGTTTCGAACAATTCGCTGCGGCCTTTACTTACTCCGACCTCAACAAGACGACGACCTTCCGGAGCACGCTACGCGGCCGCGCTGAAGCGCTAGCTCTCAATATCCCGGTCGCAACTCCCTGGGGAGAGTTCCGTCGCCAACTCCTAGAGGGCTGGGAACCCGAGCCCCGTCGACAGTCCAAACGGGACGATTTCCCGTTCCTCAAGCGGGAACGAAAAGAGGACGCGGAACACTACATGGAGCGACTCCAGGCCCTGGCGGAGCAAGTGTTCGACGACGTTACGCCAACGTCGCGGCAACGAACTGTAATTGCGCAATTCGTGAACGGCCAACCCGACCCCATTGCCGATAAACTGTGTGCCCTCACTTTTAACAGTTACAGTGAGGCACTTACGGCCGTTCTCAAGGTAGAGAGTCGTCAACAGAGGACAGCCAGAGATCGACATCGAGGCACACGACGTGCTGACATTTCCGCAAGCGGATACGCGGAAGACGACCCTGTCAATGAGGAACTGTCCTGTGCCATGGGACAAGTCACTCAGGGGGAAACACTAACCCCAGAGCAAATTGCGGCCTACTACGACCCCGCGGACAGTGACACTACCGGCCTACAAGGTTGCGACGAACACTCAGTGCCAACCAGCTCACGCGAGTGGGTGGCTGAAGCCTTCCAGTGCGTCCTTAGTGACGAGAATGGACTGTGCGAGGAAGCGGCTATCTTCTCTGTCCTACGAACAACGGCCCCGATGAAAGGTGATCGACCCCCGCAACCCGGACGACCCATGGTTTGCTTCTTTTGCAAGAAGCCC
The DNA here is from genome assembly GCA_949152475.1 of Terebella lapidaria. NCBI lineage: Eukaryota > Metazoa > Annelida > Polychaeta > Terebellida > Terebellidae > Terebella > Terebella lapidaria. The sequence goes on along the minus strand of OX424564.1, from coordinate 30,661,036 downwards.
GGCCATCGCTGGATGCGATGCTTTCGGCTTAAGGATGTGCTAGTACGTAACGGCATGAAACCGCTAGCATTTCGGCCCAATGGTCCCGGTACTGACAGAAGGACAGCTCAAGTGTTGTCAGTACCTAACCAAACCGGTAACCAAACTAAACCGGCCCCACCAACACCTCCGACCCCGTCGTCAAACCAGTAGGGGAAGGTGCTGAGGAGCAAGGACCTTCCAGACAACAGGACAACGTTCCCCGCTCCACATCTGCGGTTGTCACGACTACTGTACCGGTAACGACACCAATAACGACCCCGCAACCGGCCCAGCCCACACCTCAGCTCCTTGAGGGGGTGTGTACAAAATGTCAAGCTCCGACCCCGAAATCGGCCTCTTTTCATGAAGGGGTGTCCGCACCGCGGCCACAGCGACCACCACGTGGAGACCGTCGTCCTGAAGGGGTGTCACCCCCGACCGCCAACGGCACCGGAACGGACAGCATGTCCGAGATCGAGTGGATCTCCGACGACGGAGGATTCTACGCTTTTCCGAGTGGACCGGAATCCAAACTGCCGCCTCTGCACACACTCTTCCGGCCACCGCTAGACGACCCCGAAATTCCGGCTGTCATCAACAACTCCAGCGCCACCAATCACAAATGCTGGAAGTTGCCGGTACACGTCGGAAACAAGACGATAAAGGCTGTACTCGACTCCGGAGCGCAGATCTCCCTGCTCCGACGCGATCAGCTACGTCACGTCCCCGCTGACCAGCGACATTTGCGGTCTACTTCGGCTATTATTCGTGACGTCACCGGACAGTCAAGCCCGATCGATGGACTGATCGACCTCTCAATACAGGTCGGAACTAACCATATGGTCGTAACCTTTTGTGTGGCTGACATACATGACGACATGATTCTCGGCATGAACTTTTTTCGGCAAGCTCACGCTGTAGTGAATTACGGTGAAGGGACGATACAGGTGCACAAAGAAATCCTGTTCGCACATAAAGACATTGAGGCCAATGTTGTCAGAATGGCCGTGCGACGAGCTGTCACCGTCCCCGCACGCAGCGAAGCAATAGTGGAGCTGGTCCCGACTTCCCGAGTTCGAGTTCGACAACACCCGAGGATAGTCCAGCCACTTACGACCTTTCCCGAGGAAACCGACCTCATCATGGGGAGAACACTTACGACCCTGAATCGGCAGTGCGTAAAGGTGTCGGTAGTCAATCCAGCAGATACCGGCATTACGCTCACCCGTTCCGACCCTGTCGCCATAGCAAGCCCTGTCGAAAGTGTCGTCGGAGCCCTGCCACGACCCGGAGAGGAGCCCGACTCGGCCACGGTAGACGCCAGTCACTACCGCGACCTACCGCCACATCTACAGGAAATGGTGGATCGCGCCGGACTAGCGCCGGAACAGCATCGGCGTTGCGCCAACCTGGTTCACCAATACCAGGACACATTTATGCACCCAGACGGCCAACTGGGACGGACCCAAGTCGTCCAGCATAGAATCGACACCGGCAACTCGGCCCCGATTCGACAACGACAGCGACGCGTCCCTCAGGCGCAGCAAAGCATCATCGACGAAGAGATCGACAAGATGCTCCGCTTGGGGTGTATTGAGCCGTCCGATTCGCCCTGGAGCGCACAGGTAGTGCTCGTGCGGAAGAAGAACGGACAAGTACGCTTCTGTGTCGACTATCGGCTCCTGAATGACGTCACCCGCAAGGATTCGTATCCCTTGCCCAACATTCAGGACACTCATGACGCCCTGGCAGGCGCCAACTACTTCTCGGCCCTAGACCTGGCCTCTGGCTACTGGCAGGTTGAAGTCGACCCCAGCGACAGACCGAAGACTGCCTTCGCCACAAGGAAGGGACTCTATCAGTTTAAGGTCATGCCATTCGGCCTTAGCAACGCCCCGGCAACCTTCGAACGGCTTATGGAGACCATACTCCGTGGTTACTTGTGGACCCGGTGTATGTGCTATCTCGACGACGTGATAGCTTACGGCAGAACATTCGATCAGGCACTCGCAAACCTGGAAGCGGTCCTGGATCGAATCAGATCGGCAGGCCTGAAACTTCAGCCCAAGAAGTGTGAGTTGTTCCAACGGGAAATCTTGTACTTAGGGTTCATAGTGAGCGGCCAAGGAATCCGAGTCGACCCCAACAAAGTCAAAGCCATCAGAGAATGGCCGACCCCGTGCGAGATCACCGACGTCAGGGCTTTCCTTGGTTTCGCCAACTACCACAGGCGATTCATCAAGGACTACGCTGAGATCGCTGAACCTCTCGTAGCGCTTACCCGAGGTGAATGCCACTTCACTTGGGGACCGGCCCAGCGACGAGCTTTCCAGCGACTCCGCGACGCCCTCATCAAGGCGCCTAAGCTCGCTCATCCGACCCAGAATCCGGAGGACTACTTCATCCTCGATACGGATGCAAGCGGCTTCGCTGTGGGAGGAGCCCTCTCACAAAGGGTTAACGGGAAGGAGATCCCCATCGGGTTCGCCAGCAAGACCCTGTCCCGGACCCAGCGGAACTATTGCACCACCTATCGGGAACTACTGGCAGTAGTTGAGATGGTGCAACACTATCGGCACTACCTCTGGGGTAGGAAATTCCTCCTCCGAACCGACCATAGCTCGCTAAGGTGGCTGAAAAACTACAGCGACGCCGACGGCATGCTCGCTAGGTGGCTCGCCAAGCTACAGCAGTATGACTTTCGGATAGAGCATCGACCCGGAAAATTACACGGTAACGCCGACGGCTTGTCACGGTGCCACAGTTGCAAACACCAAGACTGTCCCGGACGACTCGTCACACCTCCGACCGACCCAGAAACAAGTTCCGGAGAACTTCCAGTTCGTCGGATAACTGTTGTTCCGACCCAGACAAGGGCAGACCTCCTGGACAGTGATTCGATAACATCACCGGTCTTGCCCCAGCTAGTTTCGGCACGCCAAGTTGTTCGAGTCCGTGCTCTGGACGCCACACTTGATGGACAAAAGTGGCTTTCGGACTATTCGACCCAGGACATTGTCGCGGCACAGCAAGCCGACCCCAGCGTCGGAAAAGTGCGGCAATGGATACTAGCCGGCACCAAGCCCGACTCACGAGAAGTCGCCCGCCAAGGAGAGGAGGTAAAGACACTTGTTTCTCGCTGGAACCTCCTGGCGCTGCAAGACGGTGTGCTAGTTCGACATATAAAACCCGACCCTGCTGGACGGCCCGTGGTGCAAACCGTGCTCCCTGTAGCACTCAGGACACAAGTTCTGCACCAACTACACGACCTCAAGATTGTCGGACATCTCGGCATACAGCGTACCATCGAGAGAGTCAGGCGCCGATTCTACTGGCCCGGCTTGGCGCTGGACGTCGCCCGCTGGTGTGCCCGCTGCCCGCAATGTGTGACCCGCAAGGGTAAACCGACCCCAAAAAGATCGCCCCTGACACAGCTACCGACAGGAGCGCCGTTCGACAGAATAGCGATGGACATCCTCGACACCCACAAGGTCACGGGAAGAGGCTATCGGTATGTACTAGTCGTGTCGGACTACTTTACGAAGTACACTGACGCTTTTCCGCTACGGCGACATACGGCCAAAAATGTTGCCGACACCCTGGTGAATCGGTGGATAGTCTACCACGGTGTCCCCAAAGCGGTCCATAGCGATCAAGGTACTGAGTTCGAGTCGTCCCTGTTCCGGCATGTTGTGCGTCTACTGGGCGCTAAGAAGATTCGTACGACCCCATACCGACCCCAGAGCGACGGCCAGGTTGAGCGATTCAACAGGACATTGCTCAACATGCTGAGTGCGTTCGTCAGCGATCGTGCAAACGATTGGGACTTGCACTTGCCATATGTGTTAATGGCCTATCGAACCTCAGTACACTCGTCCACGGGATGCACCCCGCATCTGATGGTGTATGGACACGAGTGTAACTTGCCAGTCGACCTCATGTTTCCGACCTACGACCCTGAGCCTCTACCTCCGTGTGGTCCGGAGTATGTGGAGTATTTGCGGCAAGCCATCAGGACGGCCCACGGTTTCGCACAAGACCATCTCGAGAAAGCAGCAATTCGGCAAAAGATGGGTTATGACGCCCACGCGAAACCACGACCCCAGTTTCAACCAGGCGAACTGGTCCGGTATTATTATCTGCCACTCACGCAGAATAATAAGTTCGCTCGGCCCTGGACTGGTCCCTGGAGGATCATCGACCGTGTAACCGAGGTGGATTACCGAATCGCCCTGGTTTCCAACCCTCGGAACACTCGTGTTGTTCATCTAGATGTGCTCAAGCCATACGAAGGTGACAACCAAGCGGCCCATATCTACTCCGACCCTGTACGACCCACGTCGTCGTCAAGTAAGTCCGACCCAGAACAGTCGCCCGACCCCATGGGACTTCTCAAGGAGTTCTACTACCCTTGGGAGGTAACAGTCCAAGATCGGCATACTGATTCAGACCAAACAGCTGAGTCTGATTCGCCCACGACCCAGAATCGCCAACCGCGATCTCCGACCTCATCCGGCTCAAGTCGACATCGGCAACGGAAAAGATCACGCAGATCAAGTTCCGACACTCCAAAACCGGCACGCAAGACACGCAGGCAAAAGCCTGTGGTATCTTCCGACCCCGAGACAAGCGAGGCTACGCCCCCGCCTGCACGACCAAATCGACCCAGACGCCACGCACGCAGACCGGCCCGATACAGATAACCCCGGCCTTGTTATCTGATTGATATCATTGATGATGAATTATGCATGTCTAATGGACTATGATATCGTGTCTTTCCCCAAACTAATATATTATATTACAATAACAATATATGCATTTAATATGTACAAGATGTCAGTGAGGCAAATTCGTTATATACACACTAGATATGATATTATAATTATGATGCTGGTGGAAAAATTGGTTGCATTATGATATATGTTTCGACCCCGTATAACATGTACCATTGATCAAGGCGTATGTTACGCAATGACTAAGATTATCATGTAGAGCTTCAATCCATGTGCCAGCCGAAGAGGATAATAACCAGTCACACCGCGAGTAAGGCCACTTAGTTGTCGAAGAGGTGATAGTGTGATTCGTTCTGGAGTATGCGTCGACAGAGCCTCTACTCACTCCATGTAATATTCGGAGGAACGGCCCAGTGGTACGTGAACCAGTCACTACATAGCTATCATGCCAAGATGCGGCCTGTCATCAAATTCATCACCCAAAATATTCAAAGCGCCGCGGTGTGACCGACCCAGTTCATTGCAATTTCGACCCCTACAATATTAGCGGCCCCGTCGTCCTGTGAACTGGCTGAAAATGAATGGAACGATGTCCGCCCCTGTGAGTGATTGATATTCATATCTCAGCCTTTAATAACTGTGTGTCGTCTGTGAAACAGCAACTCGACCCCGTAGTTTATTGTGCGCTAATTTGTGGGAGAAGGAACGATAAACTGATAAGTTCACAAGGCACGCACGAGCGCTAATAAACATTTTAGCTGTTTACAGCACCTACATGAAGTCGCCCCTAATAATTACAATAGTGAGTCGTCGGGCAAAAAGAGCCCAGTAATCTGAACAGTCGACTAGTATAAATAGACAATGATTCGGCACGAGTTATCCAGGGGACGGCAGATGGACATACGGAAATCTGGACAGTGTGAGGACACCCCTACTGTCGTAATGGACTGACCCAAGAGGTCAGAGAAGGATCGCCCTGCGTTTCCTTGACGACGGCCCCGCCTTGCTGTGTGTACGCTTGGAACAATGATACATAGCGTAAAGACGTTTTCTATACATATAGAGAGCGCCCCCCGGCCCAGTTCTAAGAATCGAGATGCTGTCAGCATCTTTGTGTACGGCATTGAAGATTAGCGGCAATCAGGTCACTTGTGCCTGAGACTTTGGAGGAGAAGGACTATTGTCAAAAGTTTCGGCTATTGAGATACAGACTATTATTATAGAAACTGTGCTAATCGAACAATATTTATCGGCCTATAGACTGTGATATCATTGAAATCCTGGTCACAAGACTTTGGAGTTAATTCGGCTTGTATTATCGGCATTTGAACTAGGCTGGTTTTGAAGAAATCCAGACTTTGTTACAACCAGCCTAGTCAGTACTTGGGAAGTACTTCGGCTTAATTTCGGCCCGTCAGCATGGCTGACAAACCCGGAGACGACCGGGAAAATGGCGACCCAGGTGACAATCGGCCCCGCACAGTTAAGTTGGACGGCGATAACATCACCGTCCAAGTGATCGACACCGGGGATGAATCGGATCATCCTATAGTCGTCCCCGACAACGAAGGTTCGTCCGGCCCCGACTCGCAGCCTGAACAGCGCGATCCAGTCACGCTCAGTGACACGGCAAGCGGATCGGAAAAGGGAGCGCGACCCAAAACGGCCCGGAGCAAGCTGGCGCAACGAGGAGAGCGCCATACACCGAGCCCGACTCCGGACGATATTTTTAACATCGACCCCGAACGCTTCCGCCGACTCGAGGAGGGCGGAAGTATCGTCCAGCGTGCGATTGAGGCACGACAAGCGGCCCAAGAGGCTCAACGAGTCGCCACCGCGAGCCGCCAACCCGACCCAGCAAATCAAGTGATCGCCCCGATCGCTCCGGCCCCGACTTCACCCGCTTCCGGTTCAGCGGTAGCACGACCTGCGGCCTCCCGTTCTCCAAACAAGAGAACTTATACTTCTTTCAAGAAGAAGCATGGAGCGGGAGCCCGATCGACCTCCAGCAGTTCGTCACGCTCCAGCGGCGGATCTGCTATTACGGCCCCGACCTCGACTTTCCGTCGGCAAGTGGCGGAATTAATGGAATTGGTGCCACCTCCCGTGACACCCTACGGAACTCGGCCCATAGACTGGAACAAGGTTCCACTCAGTAAGCGAAATCGGAGCGCTGGATACGGCCACATCCATAACTTCGATGAGCAGTCGACCCTGTCGGAGGGAAACCTCCTCACATTGGCCCCGCTACAGCGTGGAGACGGTCGATTCGAGTGCCCCTTCTGCATCGGCGAAGAGGAAGGAGCAGGAGAACGACAGTGGTCCTCCGTGCCACGACGCGGACCTTTTCGGACGGCCCAGAGTCTTGATGCGCACGTGCTAGCGTATCATTTTCCATTCCTGCGCTACTTCGTGTGTCCGGCCCGCGACGGCTTCCGGACATTGGCCCAGGAGGAGATGTTCCGGCATCTGTCTCAAGCGACCCCGCAACATGTGACGTCGTTCCCCTTCTACCAGGAAGGACGACTATCGGCATCCGGCCCCATGCTCGTCAGGTTCGCGCTGCGCTGCAGAGTCGACATGCAGCCGAACCCGAATTATCGACCCCCAAGAGTTCCGGCCAACATCCCGATCTTCAGGAGGGATGTCAACACCGTCCTGACGTTCGGCATCTGGCACATGGCGCCAGAGCTCTTTGAGCAGTATCCGCCCAACTCGGCCCCGGAAGTGCAACAGGTACTCCGTCGACTGGAGTACAATCGTGCTTCGACCCCGGCAGACGAGATTCGGCTTACCCGCATGGTCAGTGACATCGAGACCATGAACACGCGGGTTCGAATTCGACGACCCAGTACGATCTTCTTCGTTCGGCCCATAAACTACCAGACGACATCAGTGAGCACGGCGGAGGAGGTCCCGACAACGACCACCGGTGTTTCGGCCTCGGCAGTCGTCACGACGGCTTCGTTCGCGACAGTGGTGTCGCCAGCGACAACTCGACCGGTCACCACAGTGACATCCTCGACCCCGTCTAGAGCTCGGCCGTCGGATATCATACCCCGGCGGATGGTTGTGGAACGACCCACGGCCTCTAACGTCACGGACTACCGAGTCCGTGAGGGATTGGTCCCTCCACCTGAGGAGTATCCGCCACTCCCAAGTCGACCCCTGAATACCACACCGGTATCGTCATCAACCGGCAAGGAGACTCCCGAGCCGAAGAGCCCAGTTGAGGATCGGCCACCTCCACTCAGGGAGATTGCACCCGGATCTCCTGTACGTGCGACCCCGACACCGTTTTCGACCCCGGAATCTTCACCGGAGCCTTCACGACGGATGGTGGAACCCGTCCCGCTCCCGCCGTACCTCACGGAGGAAGTGGAACCTCTGCGTTCCGTTCCGACACGCGGCACCGATAGAGACCGGCCCCGACTCCAAGTGGACGACCCAGAGCAGCTCGAGTCACTCCACAGAGACCTCGACGAGCGTCTGCCGCTTCATGGATCCGGCGAGTTCGCGGCCGATTTCCAGTTCCTGCGGCAACACGGCAGACGTTTGGCGACCCGCTCGCTTCCCGGCCTGCAGGCACTACCCGGCCAGAATCCCGACCTCACGGACTTCCTACGGGATGAGGACGCCCAGCGGCTCCCGAACTACCTCGGATTTCACGAGGACTTTTGGACGGCTCGTCTCGAACAGGCCGCCCATAATGCCGACCCCTTGCTTCTGCCGTCAGAACCGGAGGAGCACCTTCCGACCCTGTCACTCGCCCGCGCTGACGATTTAGCGCACCAGTACTTGCGACTAATTCGTCGGGAGTATCTGTCGGCCCTGGACCATCACATCAGGCAGGCAGAATATAACGGCCTGTCTGTCGGCTTTGGGATGGGCGCCCTACATGAGCGCCACCAGCCCACGTTCCCGGACGCCCTGTCCGAAGAGAATTTACGGCTTCGAGTCCGTGTGACTCAGTTGGAGGACCAAGTCGCCCACCAACGACAGGAAATCACTCGGCTTCGAGCGACTTCGACCCCGACGCCATCGGAGGCACAAGCTCCGTCGACCCCGACCACACCGACCATCCCGGGGGAGTTGTTGGCCACGATCGTGTCCATCCTGCCCAGACTACCCCCGGACGAACAGCTACAGCTGATGCGGCAGGCATCGCCAGCGGCCCCGCCTCCTCCCGCCAGCAGGCGTGAACGGGAGGACAAGTGAAACTCGTCCCTGAACTGTTCGGCCCCTTCGATGCGGCCCCGAGTGACCAAACAATTCTGGTCACGGCACATACATTTGTGTAAATAGTTGTACATATACATTTAATATCCTAGTCATGGCTTTTTGTTTTTATACATGTAATTTTAGTTAAATTTAATCTACATTTTATTTCTGTTCGTTAGACTCTTAAAGTTATAGTTCCGTTTCGCTTTGAAACGTCGAGGAGTTTTGTTTATCATTCCATATCATACATTCCATTCATTGTTGTGCATGTATTTGTAAATGTATCATCGTAGAGACTGCTGACGGACTGACTGCTGAAGTTTATTTTGACGGTTAGGAATTTTTATTGTATGAAGTGTTTTCGCATTTCGCGCGGCGTGTGTGTGTGTGTGCTTTTGGGTTTGACCTTTAGGACTTTTTAGCTTTTTATTGTTTAGTTTTTGGCGACGGTAGGGTCCGGGGAGGGTAATCCCGAGGGCGTAGGATTAATGAAGGGGTGTTATGTAGTAATTTTAGCGACTGTTACTCCCGTCCCTCCCGCGCACTACACATTTCCACAACAAACATTCATTCTACATGACTTACATACAGGACAAGTACACACTATACGATCACAAGCATAAACTCCATGTAGTCATGGTTACATACACAGGTCAAACCACGCACCTGCGGCCCCGCTAGCTCAGTACACTCGGCCCCGTTTACCCGACCTTGACCTTCACATGCACTGACTTCTAAACATAGAACTTGACACACATACTCCATACATCACGTGCACACATACAGGCATTCCAAGTATTGACACGAGCCGGGGAAACCCACTTTCCCGGTGACATCAGCGCATTGCACCACACATTCAACCTATCACAACACCGCTTACACTTGGCGGGAAATTACACAGCCACATGGTCCCTCGGCCCCGGTCTTCTGCGCAGAAGTGTAGTGTAAATCCCAGTGGCAGGACGTATATACAAGAAGCTCCTGTGAGACTGTCGATATTAATATATATAATCTATCGGATATATGTGCAAGTTGTATAAAGGACTATACTAGGAATATAGAAACATAGACTGGGATATCACCCGACGTAGGTGAGAGTGCGACCCTGATTGTGCGTGATTGATCATCAGTCTTTATCACCACAATAAACAGTTAAATTGAAACTGCCGGCTTATTGTATCACACGACGACCCAGTTAAACCGGCTTGATATCGGCCGTGAACGATATTCGTCACAGGAGCATGCGCAGATGTTGGCAAGGCTGCATCCAAGCATGTGATGGTCACACCAGATATTGACATTTAGAATTAGGTCCAACTTAATGTGTTTTTGTTGCTTGAACAAAATATGAAAAAAACGCTTTGTATCGATGTTTTTGCTTGACGTTTGTACTTCTTCAAGTAAAATCACTATGACTGTGACTGTGAGTTTTGATATGGCGCTCAAAGTTTGAAAAGGAAATGAAAATAATGTTTCCCTAACGACAGTTGCCATTTCAATCACTTGCTGTCATGAAATGTGATAGCAGGCATGTTGGCATCATAGACAATGTCTAGAGATGGGGTAAATTTCAGTGAAAATTCGAATTCACTCGACCGGGACTCGAACCGCGGACCTTCCGCTTGCCGGGCGACTGCTCTACCAGTTGAGCTACCAAGGCTCCCCAACGTCCCACTGAAATTTTGGTGCATATATATGGGTCAATCTTGCTGTCATGCAAATGCATACACACTACAATATCCCTAACTCTCGTTTAGTATTGTATACCCTCGCCCGCTTCCCGATATCATTACCCCCTCTATTCCATGAAATAGGTTGACAAAACATAGGGATTAGATCTAGATCTACTGTTTGTTTACAAGTCGGTTTCTAGGTTGACACACAAACAAAGAAAGTTTTTGTTGTTGTCCCACAGCAAAAACAACGCAGGTAGCTACTCTCCACTTCGCGACATGCGCTTTCCTATTGCGCAGTTGGAGGCTTGTCCATTAATATGCAATTGCTATAATTGGAACGTTGTTGCCTGGCAACGGAATAGCATATTGAATGATCGAATGTCCGCTGACTTCGGCAGTAAGTAGGTGGACGGTCTGTGCATCTCCACGAGTTGTTGTAATGATAGAGGGAAATCATGCTTCCATGCTCACTCTGGCTATCACATAACCTTTAAATGGAAAGAAACAATAATTATGTTTTTAGGTGTTTGTTACAGTGGGGTGGGGCACAAGAAAACACTTACATAGATCTAGCATGTTATTAGCTTTGTTACTTGTTAGAAGATACTTGTGGAGAGGACCGTTTATTGTTGTTGACAAGGTTAGGGTCAGTGCCGGGGTAGGAATACTGGTTAGTTGGATTATAAATGCTGGCCAGTGTAGGACTAGCAAAAGGGAATTAACCAGTTCATGGAAACACTTTCATGTTGATGTAATGTTGCTATTTTGGTGAAAGCCAAGGTATGGCAGAACTTAGCCAATTATGGAATATTTCCAGAATCATCACCTCCATATCTGGAATTGAACTGTATGATGAAATATTTAATCATTGTTATGCATCTTACCCATGCACGATTGAATCTTTAAGCCTCATACATATTGTCATGACTTCCCATATGAACAAAATGAAGAATTCATAAAGATATACTTGCTCAAGTTAAAAATGTTGAGTCATTGGACTGAAATTCAAAATGTGTGTGATTTTTATGGACATCCAAGGAACTTTGCCAGGTTTCAATCGATTTTCCTTGTGACAAATGTTGGAGTGTTTTTTCTTCGAAAATGTTCGTAAATAAACTGTCAAAAGCTACTTGCCTTACTAGTATTATTTACACTGCGTACATAGTAACAATCGAATGAGATTGTAGAATTTACTACATAATACATGAGAAGCAGAATTTACCAGTGGCGCCCACAGGGGTACGCAGTATACGCACGTGCGTATACAAAAATTTCAGACAATACCCCCCTCCCCCTCCAAATCCATCGTACAGGTTGTCGTATCGATTGTCTTAATATCAGACAGCTGTGCGTCATATTTTCCAATGGTCTTCTCCACATTCTCAAATTTCAGGCCTGATAGAAACTTTGATGCAGAACCGCAATGACGCTAAATACTATATATACTGGGTCAGGGATAGAGATTAACTTTTTTCATGGCCTGTCCTGTGGAGCAGGTGGGGTCCAAATTCAACCTGCCTCACTTGGATGTTCACTCGCCTACTTTTTAACAAGTTCTTCACCAACCAGCGGCTAATTGATCAAAATATGAACTACTAACGAATACTAGTATTAACTGGGATACATTTACTAGTATTATACTAGTGAATTACTAGTATACACGCCAGATGACCAAAAGGAGTACATGTACTGAATTCATATTAATTTATCTTGACATAATATATATCCTGCAATTGTTTCAGTATATTTCACATATAACCAGCTGATAACCTGCTTTGTAGATGAGTTTGACACGAAATGTTCGTGATTTCGCTGAAATATACTCCAGTGGCCAATTGGTATTTACAGAAAATTTTGTATCAACAGAAAGTACACCTGTCCTGTGGGGAAGGTTTGTTCAAACATTCACCTGCCCTACCATTAGTTTCACCTGTCCACGGCAGGCGGACAGTCCTTGATATATCGAGCCCTGTACTGGGTAGTATTACTCCACATAACATGTATTATCTTGAATAGGCTATGTGAAGACTGTGGTGGGTACCTGAAAATGCCTAGATTCAACCAGAGAGCATCTAGACCCCTTCAGCTTCGGGGGCCCTAGGCGGGCCCCAGACCCCACGCCTACTGGCTAGGACTCTCTCCTGCCTGTGTGCGTCCTCTTTTTCAAAACCTGCGGGCGCCTTTGGAATTTACTACACATAATTACCTATTAAACAAAGCATAGCAGCATTGAACAAATCGATGAAAACCAGCACAGGACAATGACTCATACTGAATTCACAAATTTATACCAATACTGAATGAAATAACAGTAAGGCCAATGACAAAGAAATTTGAAAGGGAAAAATCGAAGCCTGCCAAAGACACACCTGAAAAGATGTATTTCCTGAGATTTGAAGTTTTTCAAGGAACACAAGAAATGTCAACCCATATCAATGTTATATCACCTCTATTGCCATCTAGTTCGTTCCAATCTGGTAGCAACCCTCAGCCCCAAACCGATCAGGATCGACCTTGCCATTGCATAGCTCATGAGCTATCCAATTTCCGCATACTTTGTCAAGTGGACAATATATAATGGAATAGCAATCCAGCCCTACATTATGTACATTTCCATGAGTCACGTTAAGTTTTGTCACGAGTCAATTCTGGTCCAAAATCCTGCCTTCCTCCCACAAACACGCACAATTCTTTGAAGACCTCAAATGATTTCAGAAATGTTCACCTGAAGTGTGTACATCCAAACAGGTATAAAAGTTGTGTCCGTTAGAAAATTATTCATCCTGGCTTGACGCACACAAAATTATGTACATACGCTCACTTCCAGAGACAACATCACGCCCCTTATCGCGTGAAATAGGTTGAATAGAAGATTCTCGTCTGTTTACAAGTCAGTTACTAGGTTGATAAAAACAGGGAAAGAAGTCTCGCGAAATGTCGCGTCAGTCTATTGTCTTACATCAAATTCAACACAGGTAGCTTCACAAGCGATTATCCACTGCGCTGTTGGAGGCCCTCCCAAAATATGTGATTACTATAATTGGAACGTTGTTGCCTGGCAACGTTTGGGCGATTGAATGCTCGAATGTCTGCTGACTTGGGGTGGGTGGGTGGGGGGGGGGGGGGAATGGGAAAAGGATGGTCAGTGCATCTCAGGGAGTCCTTGTTAATGATGTAGGGGAATATAACTAGAATACTATTAGCTTTGTTTGTCGTAGGAAGATGATTGGGTTTTATATGAGCGTTTTTGTTGTTGTTGTTGTCAACAGTTGTTGTTGTTGTTGTTGTGCTTCCCCGACGACGCACCTGACCGATTGCATACTGTGGTGCATTAAATCCTGCTCATTTACATTAAATTTTGTCAAGAAACGCGATGACTTGATATTGTCTCTCACATTACCGTCATATTAAATCTTTCTGGTCTCTGTTCATTGATAGTGAGAAAACCAATACCTTTTTCATGATATCTATCATGCAAGTCATCATCGGGAACGAGATATTGACAATGCCAGTAGAAATCGTAATGCACAAAATTTTGGAATAGAAACAAAACCAAAGACACCAAAGTCCAAATACACACTGGCGTCATCAGGGGGCGATAGTGTGTGAAATGTAGTTGTTTCTACTCTACACTTGGTGTAATTAGTATACAGCAACCTATGAAGATAATTCAGAATTCCGAAACAAACCCCAAGGAATAGATAATTGACAAGTACATAAGTATATAACCACGAGCCAATAAGGCTACTGAGTGGAACTGTATCAGTTCCTGATACAAATTTTTCGAAGACATGACCACTAAAAATCTATCAACTCTGTCCAGAGAAATCAAATTTTGAAATCAGGATTTTTCACTTCATTCTGGCAACGACAGTGAACGCTCAGTGTTTCTTGGTGGTTTACAAAACAGTTCGCCATTCCCTTATTCCTCGAACTCTAAATTACACATACATATAGAGTTCGATAAAACTACGTTCGATCACCTCGGTTTTCCAGAAATTATCAGGAATCAGTGTTTTTTTTTCAATCTGAATGTCATGTGATTGCAGGATAACAGTAATGTTCTTTAATTAGCATATATACTTATCTAGCATAAGATATATAGATAGATGTCAAAGCATGTATTGTTGAGGTGGTGTCTTATTCGTGTGCTCTTATTTAGTACCATTTATAATCCTTACACAACCTCAATCTGGAGAGTGCGTTCAGTCCAATTTTCTAATGGATAGATACTTCTCCAAACTCAATCATTTCTTCCGTGTTTAGTGGCATATATGCCACCATTAACCCAGCCAATCCATTTGCCAGATAGCAATTTGTTTTTTATGGACCAAAAGAAAAAAAAAAGACAATACTAGTATATGAATCAGTTCGATTGTATGATGCTCACTAGGGCAAAAGTACAACGTGATATAACATTTTATATGAATTTATTTATGTTATTTTCATTGATATTGGAGGGCGATTACATCATGCTGTTCTTCTATTCTTTCTTCTAGTTTGAAAGATGAAGAAAGTTCTACATGTTCAAGTTTGTTTTTCATGGATTTTTCTCCCTAAATATTAACAGTTACCTGCTAATTTGTTAAGACTTGCCTGGTTATTTAGATCATTTTCCTATTTACCATGAAGTAATTTCATATCTAGTTTATTGCTTATAATGATTGTATTGATTTAGAAATTGAATCATAACGATAGAAAACGATACAGTTGCTCAAGTTGAAAATGTTGTGTCATTGGATTGAAATGTGTGTGGTTTTGATGGACATTAATATTTTTCTCGAATTATTTGTGAAAATCTGTCTGAAATCACTTTCATGTTATTTTATTTTCATTATTTGCATGTACTATTATTTGAAACCACTAGCTGATGTGCATGTACTAAGCATGTGGATTGATAGATTACAAAGCAGAAATAGCTATGGAAGAACAATACTACATGTAGGCAGAAATGACTAGGCAACACCCAATTTTTAGAAGAGATATGTCTATTTCATATTGTATTCGAAAGCAAGGAATTTGAATCCCTCAAAGGATTAGTCTGTATCGCATCCCCGAAGACGCACCTGCCTATTGTCCACCGCGGTGCATTATTTACTGCAGGTTGACGTTTGCCGTGAACCTCCAGGAAATGACGCTGTCTCCCCGAGCAATATTATATTACCTCTCTTTTCATCATGGCCTCTTGGTCTCCCACATCCGGTCAACACTCCCACCTCGCAGTCATAATCGACCTTTGCCATCGTTTTGCTCACCGGTTATCAATGCAAAGGCAACAATGGTCAATCTTGGTTAATTCATAGGTTTTTTTCACGATACAACAAGTGGATGTCAATTGAACCAATAATTGAGAGTTCAGGGTGTCCATATATTGTGGACTGTACGAATTTAACTCAATTTCTTATCGACAATGTAAAATGTATCTTGCACACTTTGAACACATTTCCTCGTAATCAGTCGGAGTCACCTTAAATATTATATGATCTGACGCATGACCTCGGTCGCAAGAACGTGAATACATTTGCATGGAAGGCTGATCATTCTTACCACTTACCTGGATAAAGAGCTTTAAAGATTAACTTCCCTGAGAAAAGCGACCTCAGAATTGGTTCCGATTTCAATGAGGTATATATATTACTTTTAGAACGCGAATCTTAGTACAATTATGCTGTGATGTTTCAGGGCCACCTACTTTCTCGTTTGTCATGAGAACTCCAATGTAGTGTGAGCCTTTTCATATCATACAGTAGTGTTTCGGCTCTCCTGAGTTTGAATATCACACTGCCTCACTCAAATTACCATGTTTTCAGACACATTTCAAAACTTTTTTTTTCAGAGAAGCCCCATTCTGGATCCGCCTATGATTTCTCACATTTTGAAAAAGATTATACACTGGAACGAGTGCAAATACTGAAGATAAGGTTGAAATGCCTGCGTAGCTAATTATGTCAACCACTTATATTCGAAGATTAAAACACTCGTATACTTCTTGTCAACATGCTTTCGATTTTTTATACTCAAAATATATGTATGTATTTTGTGTATCAGCATTGCCAGCCAGCATTGCCATTTTCATGATTTCGTTTTTAAATAATGTACTATACAATAATATGACATGCAGCCCAGCACATCGTATCGTTTTTTTTGGTGTGCAAGATAATGTAATAGACATTGTAAACATATATCTCATGAGTTATCAAACCCCACAGGACACATTGCATGTTCAAAGCAGTCTGTGGAACTACAAGGCTTCCTCACGTGGAAAAGTTGTCGTTTTTCTTAGTCAAAAGATGTGGCGAGAACATGGTGTTTCTCAAGTTCTGATGTATTTTGACTTCACACGTGTGGGAGAACTTCTAAGGCAAATGTTTTTGATACATCGAAAGGCATGCTTGGGGAGTGGTCTTGCATGTGACATAACGACCAGACGTCGCTTTTCACCTTGGGTTTTGCCATCAATCACGATCTTGTCCTACACCAATTCTGTCATCACCAACTCACCAAACTCTTCTCCACACTCCTTCGAAGAATGTATCACACGATGTATTTATCACACATTATACCTTGAATCTATCACCAGTTATATTTTGTGACACAACCCCTAAACGACTCCAGGCATTTTCACCTCGCTTCTATCTATCCACGCAACTATAAGGGGTGTTTAAGTTTGAATGACAGGTAGCCTGCCCTCGTCTCCTGCTAATATCACCGCGCGCTCTATCCAAGGAAACAGGCTGACAAAAAATGGAGGTTATTTTTTACAGGTCTATCTTTAAGTTGACAGTATAAAAGGAGAGAGAATAGATCATCTCTTTACTAGTGCTCTGTTCTCCGTCAACTAAAAACGCCGCATGCAGCATAACTCCATCGCAATAAGCCGTTATCTACTGTGCTTTTGAACATCTATCCAGTGATATGTGATTTATAATATTGGTTCATAATTGCCTGTCAACGGAATAGCATATTAAACGCTTGAATATCTGCTGGTGAAAGGGGTGAGTAGGTGTGGGTCGGTGCGTTTCAGTCAGTTGTTTAATGAGGAAGGAAAATCAGGCTTCCACCTTAAGGCCTACACGTAGAGAAAAACATTGTGTCTGTGTAATAGGGGTATGGTACGGTGGAATGAGGCGCAAGGCCACACTCCCAGTTCAAAACATAGATCTAGCATGTTATTAGCGTTGTATCATGTTGAAATTCGAACACGAATTTATTTGAAACATGAGACAAAAATTCACACGAAAGAGTAGTGAAACAACTGAACAGAAACACTTGAACAGATAAGTGAACAGATTTCAAGTGATTCCGAAGACAATAGTAATTGGGACACTCTAGTGCGAATACGGTATACATATCCAAGCGCACTTCACGATGCAACTACACGTATATACATTGAATAGTTTCCCTTGTCCGAGTTCTGTCTGTGTCAGGCCATCTGCAGTTGTTGGGGAAGGCGTTACATTGTAGGTTTTACAGTAGATACGATACCCAAAAATTCCGACATGTCTTTTGAACAAGTATTATTTAATGACAATATCACATATGTATAAAATACAGGTCGTCTGTGCGGCAATGTCTTATTCATATATCCATAAAACGTTTTTTTAAACAAAACTGTTCGCCTAAGCCATGTGAACCAGTGTAGCATATTGACATTTACTTTTCCATTTGCATGAAAATAAATGATGTAATTCAAACGAAAATCCACATCATACAGCCATTGAAAGTTAAAACATGACTTACTCAAATACCCTAAAACATTAGTTTAAACAAAACAGTTTGTTATGCAAACCAGTGCAGGGTATTGGCATTAGCCTTTTTTCATTTGCATGATAATAAATGTTCTAATTCAGGGAAACGATAATCAATATATAAATTTCACCAGATGATCACATAATACATCATTTGTATTGATTTAAATGTGATTTACTTTCATACACTTAAATGCACATTTTTAATAGTTGGATGGGGATGAAGTCGATGAATATATTCGACATCAGGAGCATGGCGTGCCGGATGTCTGTGATATTCAAATTGCTCGGACCTTGATCACCAATTTTGAATTTTTGTCCAACCTTAACATACCGATTGCGAAATTTTGTCCATGGATTTTGAGTTTAGTCTTGCGGATTGTTTGGTGTTTGGTATCATACTTGTCTTTAGAAGGGGCAGTGGCTTTTGAATTCAGCCATTGTGTTTTTTAAACTCTGCTCCCACATAGAGACATTGCCCGCTCATGTGTATTATGTAAATATGAACCTATTGCCGTTACATTTTCAAGGCGTATGTACCCACATGTCAATCTGTTAGCTGAGACGTGTTCATACATCACGCATGATTCTTCTTCCTACGCAATCCACGTACATGTATACTGACTGCCACACCCATCAACTTTTTTCCAGATCCATCTTGTAAGGTGATACAATGTACAACAAACCCCTTATTGGATTGATCTACAGCATCAACTTCAATACGAGGTAGTGTTTCAATCTCACTCAAAACGGTGAATAAGTTCGACTTGTACATGACAATACAATTCCTGGAATCAGTTGATTTTCTAAAATTCTGTTGTGTACCCAAACACATGTCTCTTATTCGATTTTCTTATAATTGTAGAAGCTGTATGGCCTCCAGGAGTTTCAAATTGGTACTGTTTCGAAACCATCCAAAGTACAGTTATACTCTTTCTTCTTCTTATTTTACAATATTTGCAGAATGTTTATTATTCATATTTCTATTTACATATATTCCTTGCCATCTTGCCATCAGAAAGTATGTCACACTGGTGTAAATATACCTGCAATTCCCTTGTAAATATACTTCAGTATAAGCATATATGTACAGACACGAGGAGAGAAAAACAATTGACGAAGCATCGTTGACTAATTCTCTGCTACTTGTTCACTGGATGCAGGGAAGTGATCGTAGATGTAAAAGACTATGGGCAAGATGATTTATGCTATGAGCATGTATATATGTACATTTGAATTTATGGCCGTGGTGGTGCTACCATACAAAACAATATAGTTGAATTTAAAACATATGCAATATAAAATATATATTTTCACATAAAACTAGTATGAATGAATTACACCCACAATTATGAATGTAGGCTTTACTCTTGTGGTGTTTGTGTTTTCATACTGTTGCAAACATTTCCACTTTTATCCTTCATTTCAATCGTTGCAGTCATTTCAATCGAGAATTTGTTTCAAAGTATAAGAAATACGATTAGATGAGAAAAAATATACAATGCAATCAGAGACTCCTGGTGTCCAGCATAATAGTTTTCATAGAAACAGATATTTTCATAATGTTCACCAGAGTTCCTGTGGGAAACCTGAATACAGATGGTATTGTGATGGCACAGTAATTGGGATTCGTATTGTAAATATGTGCCAGACGTCCTTGGAAACACTCCGATGAGGTGCTTTTAATAGATCGGACGATGGGTTAATCTTCAAAGCTCTTTACCCAGGTAAGCGGTAAGGATACTCGGTCAGTCATGTACAATATATTTATATTCTTGTGAACAACGTCATTTGCACATGTATTAATAAAAATATTTAAGGTAACTGTGAAGACTCTCCAGAAATGCATTCAAAGTGTCCAAGATACATTGCGCATCGACAGTGACAGAGGAAATGCTATAGGTCTTGACTGTTCCACTTATATACTATTCACAGTTGATGGACATACCCTACTTGACTATTTATTAAGGTCTCAATAGAAATCACCTATACAATGACAAATCCCATGAATAACGCCTCCCCCCATCCCCATTGAAGAATTTCCAGTAACTGCTCAGAAACCAGAAAAGGAACCAGGAGGGGATTTATTACTGAGCACCTGGATGCAAGTTCGTCACCCAGATAATGACAAGGTCGATTGTAATCGGGAGAACGCAGGGAGAGAGGGTGGTGATATTGGCTGGATGTGAAAGTCCGTGATAAAAAAGAAAGGTAATATAATACTGTGTAAATATCCAATCCGGCATGTTATATAAACTTAATCTTACAGGGAATAGTGTACCAAGTTGGGCATATCGGTCAGGTGGGTCCTCAAGAATTCTCTACCGAATTTTAGATTTCTAAATGCTCATCTTTGTTGTCGGAAAAAATTAATAGTTGACTAGTCTGGAAAAAACTACAAAAAACATGCTTCCTTATTGTTAATGTCTTCAAAATGTTTGGGTCACAAGCTGATACAGTTCTACGACAATGATCCAATAACTGTCATTTCTCCCTTGTGTTGAACGAAAAGGGGTTTTATTACCGAGAACCTGGACGCAAGCTCGTCACCCAGATAATGGCAAGGTCGATTGTAATCGGGAGAACGCAGGGAGAGAGGGTGGTGATATTGGCTGGATGTGAACATCCGTAATATAAAGAAAGGTAATAAGGTAGATTTTTGTTATTTTTATATACATGCTGTATGAATATTGTATGAATGCCTGCATTGTGTATTGTTTTGTTTTACATAATTTTTATGTACAAACTGTACGAAATAAATATATATATATAGAGAGCATTTGGTCTTTGATCTTATCGGAAATCAGTTGAGAACTGAAAGCTGTCAAAATAATTGCGGTTTTTCAAGCAACTACCATACCTAAATGCTTCGCAATCATCCACAATACATTTCAAGGCCAACGTTCACAAATTACAACTACAGTAGTTTTCCACACGATTTTTTGGCCACTCGAGAAAGTCTTTCTTCATTGGCGGCCTAAGGAAGGCTGTCGATGTATCCTGACGGCACGTGGTCATGCATCCTGCATCCCCACAGTTCATCCTGGATGGAAATATTTTTCTCCTACGGGTCTCTCTCGGACTTGTAACTGAGTTGTCTGGTGACTTCTAGCAGTTCCTCCATGCACGCGATGATTCAATATCATGGCGGAGACTGCTATGTACTTGCAACTGTAAAGGCCTGGTCACACTGCCCATACGCATGAATTACGTATGAATTTCGTACAACATTTTTGTCTTACGCGATACATCTGTCATTTGCATATTTGATCATTTTTTTGACACGGAACCTCAGTGGTTGTATGTGAATGTATGCTGGATCATCGTTTTACGCGATTCCGGGTTTTGATGAGCTCAAAAATCGGATCGCGTAAGACTTTACGCAATTTTAGGCTGTTTTTATGTTATTTCTGCGTAGGTTGCGTAGTTTTCACATGGACAATGCGCAAAATATGCCTAGAATGTTAGTGATTGTTTTCGAAAATGGTGCCGCTATCGCGTTCTTCGATGACTCTTCACTGACGAATAACAGACATATCACGCATGTTCCGCACTAGTAACACGTATATTTCACTTAAAATCACTGAAGTGCGTGCTTTGTTAGTGATTTGTACGTGACATTCCCGTAGTTCTTGCGCAATTCATCCGTGATTTTTAATCAAGTAAATCAGCAAAAATGGTAAAATTCTCCACTTACAATCACGCACAACCAAATCTTAACCAAATTTTTCAAGTGATTCATGTGTTTTCGACTGTCTGACCGGGCCTTAAGTTTGAGTGACTTGTGCCGAAAGAAGTGCCGAAAATTTTATCTGAAATAACTTTATCAACTTTATCTTAATTGAATTCATCTTGGCGAACATACACAGTTGTCAAAACAATTGAAAACAAAATGCGAATTTCTGACTCATGTTTTGCAATTCCAAGTAGAGTTATTGTTTTCATTTTTGAGCAGTGTTTTGAAAAAAGTTCTTATTTTGATGTCCCTTTACAGTATATGTGACGTAGTAGCATACTTAATTGATTTCAGTTGACCAGCACCGAAGTTAATTGGCTCCATATTCGTAATTAATTATGCTTATTTCACTCTTATTATCACTAATTGATGTCATCCACGTCCCTGTGATAACTACACATGGTCCCTCCTATGCAATATGATTCTCTATGCAGCGGAAACCAATCAATTTACACAGTAGCATTTCCTCTCAAGCCACACCTACATCCATGTGCAGACAGTGAATTGGAAACAAATCCACACATTCACGTTGTTCTTCTATAAGCTTTGATATAACTAGTTCTTATTCACATCTAGTATCAGAGTGCCTCCGTATAATTGCTCATGTCTGCGGATATCTGCCGGGGGCACATAGCTTGCTGAAGCACCGCCTATCAGTGCTTGAATAGACCGCGACGTAACGATCCGCGTCATATTCACGTTAGTCATACTAGTAAGTATAAGTATGATAGTAATTATAAGAGTAGTAATTTGAAAATTTTGTGTTAGAAAAAATGGAGGAAGTTTATTCTGGCATTAAATCTAATGAATATTAATACTATGGTGATTTAGTCTACTCGAGTCCATCATGCCTTTATTGTATATTTGGCCTTCTCGAAAGATTTTTCAGAAAGATTTTCTGATAACACAAAATTATTAAGATACTACCTTCCATGGTACCACGAACAAAATTATATAAAGACTTTCAACATGATTTACTTCTCTTTTGTATTCAAAGCTATCATGAAATCATGATGTCATAACCACAAGAATCAGCCAATGAACAATCTAAATATGATTCAAAGATGTTGATCAGTATGATATTCCATCAAAACGCAATTGTAGCGACATGAAAATATGTGGAAAAGATGACCGGTCACAAGAAAAATTATACTTTCTGTCCCCGGATTATGAGATTGAATAACGGACCCTGTTTTGTTTGCTCGGAATACTTAATACTGGGTATTGATTCCACGTCTGTCTCTACTTCCACTGCGATGTAAAATGCGCAGAAAAACAACAAGAAGAAAAACGGCTGGAAGACAGCCGCATAACACGTGGATTGCGTAATAAACCAGAAGGTTTATATCAGTATGTATGTGTTTATGAGTGGCCAGTGTGTTGGTGATGGGAGCAGGGTGAAAAGATCGACTGAATTCAAACGTCACTGTGCTTTCTGAACCCCACCAGGTCACTTGATATCGGTTTTATTCATCGACATCAGATATATTAGAGATAGAATTGAATAATCACTATTTGACAACATGGTATTTCAAAATATAATAATCTGGTATTTATTCAATTCATTTGGTTGAGAAGGTGATGCTGTCGAACACAGTTGTCATGTCAAGGTATACACTACATTTTTATGCGGTTCATATATTTTGTATTAGAAATAAGTCTGTCATTCTCAAAAGAGTTCCAACAAACTAAAATATCCATTATTCTGATAAACGGTGAGGGAATGATTTTAAATATTGAGCTTTGTCAGGAAATTGCATATCTATCCAATATGCCTCCCAATAAATGGGAGTCGTGCAACATTTATAGAAAAAATGCGATTGAAACAAGGGTGCTCTTTGTTTTTCCCCCTGATGACGTTATTCAGACGAAAAATATCAGTTCGTTAAGTGACAATTACTTTACATTTGAGTAATGTAATCATTTTCAATGCATTCAAATTCTCTGAGAATATGCAATATTTAAAAAAACAAGCAACTGATTAATTTGGAACATCTAATTCTGTCCGTACATTGCATTACTAACTAAATATTGGTCTGAAAAAAAGTGTGGATATTCATGTACGAAAAACACATTATAATTCATGACAGGTTGAAACGTCTGTGAATTCTTCAAAATATTCATTAGAAACAATATCTTTATTATCGCTTAGCTACATGTTTTTGAATAATATCATGCAAATAAGAAAGCAAACGCCAATAGCCTGTATTGATTTAGATGATATGGTTTATGTCATCTGTTCTGCTCACAGTCGATGTTTCGATATATTTGGGATATGATGAAATGGAATGTTTCATGATGCAAGACATGAAAAATGCGAATAATCACCCATTTCTCTGGAGAAATATTAACCAATATATTATATAGTTACTAATGCATGTTTTCTCATAAATTAACACAAAATGATTTTTTTCTCATATTTCTTCAGATGATAGCAGTCAATGTACAATATCCGTGTTGTTGAATGTTATTGAATCTGTGGTTGATACTATGGACTTGACTTAAACGGGCTGACATGCATGCAATCTCGTTTGCGTATACATATGTTTGATCTTCATCAATAGTCTTCATTTCAGCTCTTGGATTGCTCTGCTATTTCGAAATTATGAAGTAGGACAAAATATGGATTTCAGACACTCCGGCGTGATGACCTGCATGATAGAAAAGGGTATTAGATTATATACTACTCATGGCAGAGCAGGTGGTTATAAGATATCACTGCACAGTAATTGAGATTCACGGTGTAAAAAATATAGATTGGGTCCTTGAAATCAGAACCAACTCCAAGGACGCCTTTCTCAGTACCTCATATGCAATCCAAAGTGAATAGGTCCGCTTGACTTTCTCAGGTGAAATCCATTTGTACGCAGCTCGAAGAGGCCCAGGAATGAAGAATTAAGAGTGACCAATGTCCCTATATGCTGAATTCTTAAAGAGTGCCGAGAATCTGGGAATGGTCGTGAAACGAATCAATAGGAGATTTCTTGCGTGCAGTCGGATGAAGAAAAAAAGATTACATATCTGGATGACCGCCATCTAGCCAGTGGCAAAGCCCTTTTCAGTCGGCGTGCTGCCCTGATGAATGGTCATAATGGAAAGAGATGTTATATAACATTATTGGTAGAGAGAGTGACATTTCCTGGCATTTTTGGACAACTACAGGAAATAATACACCGCGGTGGGTAATCGGTCAGGTGCTTCATCGGTGACAGGAAAATTATCTCTCGAGGTTACTTTTCTGTTTTGATTTTCTTCTATTCGATTCACCAATCGTTCATTGAATGTCGGTACATATTTGCTATTGCGACGCTGTCATACATTTAATATGGTTGCTCTTTTTGCTTTATGGGTGAAATGTGATCTCAAAACCCATAACAAATTTTTGTATTGATGCATTCTTTACACTGTTGTTTTGAGTTTTTCTTCTTGAGTAATGCATGAAATCGTCCGACATTTTCAGTCCATGGCTCATACTTCATGTTCAATGCTTAAATGAAACAATATCATAACTACGGGAAGAAATACTTCTCGTATATCAGGATAGAACTTCCAAGATCAGGATAGAACATGAACCATATAAACTGAATATCACATAATTAAAAGCTCTAACGCTCCATTGTTTTGCGAATGGTGCGCAGTTGGTTAGGGAACACCCTGTTGCATTCCCTGTATTATTGTTAACGAGTATAAAGAGCTTAACAATTTTGAAATATATGGATATTGATTCCACGTCTAATACATGTAATATGCATTCCCGAGTATAACTTAAGTCCATAATTGCAACCATAGGTTCCTCTCCATCCAATGACACAGGTACATGTATTGTATTGTACATTCAATGTTATCATATGGGAAATAAAATACATTACGTGTGTGTATTCCTCACGAGAAAACGTTTAGTAATTATTCCTTGATAATGTTGCTTCACCAAAAAATCACAGAAGAAAGATCGACTTCGAACAAACTTCATATGATACAGTGATTGAATATTATGAAAACAGTATATTATGAAAAAAGTGCTTCGCAATCATCGACAATACATTTCAAGGCCAACATTCACAAATTACAACTACGGTAGGTTTTCACACGGTTTTTTGGCCTATCGAGAAAGCCTCTTTCATTGGCGGCCTGAGGAAGGCTGTCGATGTATCCCGACGGCAAGTGGTCATGCATCCAGCATTCCCATGGTTCATCCTGGATGGAAATGTCTTTCTCCTACGCTTCTCTCTCCACACTTCTCTTGCCACTGTAAATTTGGGTGACTTCTTTGGCCTGTACACAGGGAAAGAGAAGTGCCGAAAATTTTATCTAAAATAACTCTATCTTAATTAAATTAATTTTGGCGAACATACACAGGTGTCAAAATATTGAAAACAAAATGCGAATTTCTGACTCAAGTTTTGCAATTCCAAGTAGAGTTATTGTTTTCATTTTTGAGCAGTGTTTTAAAAATGTTCTTATTTTGATGTCCCTTTACAGTATCTGTGACGTAGTAGCATAATTAATTGATTTCAGTTGACCAGCACCGAAGTTAATGGGCTCCATATTCGTAATTAATTATTCTTATGTGACTCTTATTATCACTAATTGGTGTCATCCACGTCCTTGTGATAACTACACATGGTCCCTCTCATGCAATATGATACTCCATGCAGCGGAAACCAATCAATTCACACAGTAGCATTTCCTCTCAAGCCACACCTACATCCATGTGCAGACAGTGAATTGGAAACAAATCCACACATTTACGTTGTTCTTCCGTAAGGTTGGATATAACTAGCTCTTATTCACATCTAGTATCAGAGTGCCTCCGTATAATTGCTCATATCTGCAGATATCTGCCGGGGGCACATAGCTTGCTGAAGCACCGCCTATCGGTGCTGGAATAGACCACGATGTAACGATCCGCGTCATATTAACGTTAGTCATACTAGTAAGTATAAGTATGATAGTAATTATAAGAGTAGTAATTTGAACATTTTGTGTTAGATAAAATGGAGGAAGTTTATTCTGGCATTAAATCTAATGAATATTAATACTATGGTGATTTAGTCTACTCGAGTCCATCATGCCTTTATTGTATATTTGGCCTTCTCGAAAGATTTTTCAGAAAGAATTTCTGATAACACAAAATTATTTTTAAAAACTACCTTCCATGGTACCACGAACAAAATTATATAAAGACTTTCAACATGATTTACTTCTCTTTTGTATTCAAAGCTATCATAAAATCATGATGTCATAATAGCCACAAGAATCAGCCAATGAACAATCTAAATATGATTAAAAGATGTTGATCAGTATGATATTCCATCAAAACGCAATTATAGCGACATGAAAACATGTGGAAAAGATGACCGGTCACAAGAAAAATTATACTTATTATCCCCGGACTATGAGATTGGATAACGGACCCTGTTTTGTTTGCTCGGAATACTTAATACTGGGTATTGATTCCACGTCTGTCTCTACTTCCACTGCGATGTAAAATGCGCAGAAAAACAACAAGAAGAAAAACGGCTGGAAGTTAGCCGCATAACACGTGGATTGCGTAATAAAACAGAAGGTTTATATCAGTATGTATGTGTTTATGAGTGGCCAGTGTGTTGGTGATGGGAGCAGGGTGAAAAGATCGACTGAATTCAAACGTCACTGTGCTTTCTGAACCACACCAGGTCACTTGATATCGGTTTTATTCATCGACATCAGATATATTAGAGATAGAATTAAATATTCACTATTTGACAACATGGTATTTCAAAATATAATCATCTGGTATTTATTCGATTCATTTGGTTGAGAAGGTGATGCTGCCGAACACAGTTGTCATGTCAAGGTATACACTACATTTTTATGCAGTTCATATATTTGGTATTTAGAAATAAGTCTGTCATTCTCGAAAGAATTCCAACAAATCAAAACATCCATTATTCTGATACGCGGTGAGGGAATGATTTTAAATATTGAGCTTCGTCAGGAAATTGCATATCTATCCAATATGCCTCCCAATAAATGGGAGTCGTGCAACATTTATAGAAAAAATGCGATTGAAACAAGGGTGCTCTTTGTTTTTTTCCCTGATGACGTTATTCAGACGAAAAATATCAGTTCGTTAAGTGACAATTACTTTACATTTGAGTAATGTAATCATTTTCAATGCATTCAAATTCTCTGAGAATATTGCAATATTTAAAAAAACAAGCAACTGATTAATTTGGAACATCTAATTCTGTCCGTACATTGCATTACTAACTGAATATTGGTCTGGAAAAAAGTGTGGATATTCATGTACGAAATACACATAATAATTCATCGGAGGTAAAAACGTCTGTGAATTCTTAAAACATTCATTAGAAACAGTATCTTCATTATCGCTTAGCTAAATGTTGAATAATATCATGCAAATAAGAAAGCAAACGCCTATAGCCTGTATTGATTTAGATGATATGGTTTCTGTCATCTGTTCTGCTCACGGTCGATGTTTCGATATATTTGGCATATGATTAAATGGAATGTATCATGATACAAGACATGAAAATGCGAATAATCACCCATTTCTCTGAAGAAATATTAACCAATATATTATATAGTTACTAATGCATGTTTTCTCATAAATTAACACAAAATGATTTTTTTTCTCATATTTCTTCAGATGATAGCAGTCAATGTACGATATCCGTGTTGTTGAATGTTATTGAATCTGTGGTTGATACTATGGACCTCACTTAAACAGGGTTGACATGCATGCAATCTCGTTTGCGTATACATATGTTTGATCTTCATCAATAGTCTTCATTTCAGCTCTTGGACTGCTTTGCTATTTCGGAATTATGAAGTAGGACAAAATATGGATTTTAGACACTCCTTCGTGATCACCTCGATGATAGAAAAGGGTATTAGATTTTATACTACTCGTGGCCAAGCAGGTGGTCCTAAGATATCACAGCACAGTAATTGAGATTCGCAGTGTAAAAATATACATTGAGTCCTTGAAATCAGAACCAACTCCAAGGACGCCTTTCTCAGTACCTGATATGCAGTCCACAGTGAATGGGTCCGCTTGACTTTCTCAGGTGAAATCCATTTGTACGCAGCTCGAAGAGGCCCAGGAATGAAGAATTAAATGTGACCAATTTCCCTATATGCTGAATTCTTAAAGAGTGCCCAGAACCCGGGAATGGTCGTAAGACGAATCAATAAGAGATTTCTTGCGTGCAGTCGGATGAAGAAAAAAAGATTACATATCTGGATGACCGCCATCCAGCCAGTGACGAAGCCCTTTTCAGTCGGCGTGCTGCCCTGATGAATGGTCATAATGGAAAGAGGTGTTATATAACATTAATGGGAGAGATAGTGACATTTCCTGGCATTTTTGGACAACTACAGGAAATAATACACCGCGGTGGGTAATCGGTCAGGTGCTTCATCGGTGACAGGAAAATTATCTCTCGAGGTAGATTTTCTGTTTTGATTTTTCTTCTTCTATTCGATTCACCAATCGTTCATTCAATGTCGGTACATATTTGCCGTTGCGGTGCTGTCATACATTCAATATGGTTGCTCTTATTGCTTTATGGGTGAAATGTGATCTCAAAACCCATAATAATGTTTCGTATTGATGCATTCTTTACACTGTTGTTTTGAATTTTTCTTCTTGAGTAATGCATAAAATCGTCGGACATTTTCAGTCCATGGCTCATACTTCATGTTCAATGCTTCAATAAAACAATATCATAACTACGGGAAGAAATAATTCTCGTATATCAGGATAGAACTTCCAAGATCAGGATAGAACATGAACCATATAAACTGAATATCACATAATTGAAAACTCTAACGCTCCATTGTTTTGCGAACGGTGCGCAGTTGGTTAGGGAACACCCTGTTGCATTCCCTGTATTATTGTTAACGAGTATAAAGAGCTTAACAATTTTGAAATATATATATTGATTCCACGTCTAATACATGTAATATGCATTCACGCGTATAAGGTAAGTCTATAATTGCAACCATAGGTTCCTCTCCATCCAATGACACAGGTACATGTATTGTATTGTACATTCAATGTTATCATATGGGAAATAAAATACATTACGTGTGTGTATTCCTCACGAGAAAACGTTTTGTAATTATTCCATGATAATGTTGCTTCACCAAAAAATCACAGAAAAAAGATCGACTTCGAACAAACTTCATATGATACAGCGATTGAATATTATGAAAACATGTCATATTCAAACAAACTAAAACCTTAGTTTGAACAAAACAGTTTGCTTCAGCTTTGCGAACCAGTGTAGGATATTGACATTTACGTTTCCATTCGTATGATAATATGATCTAATTCAAGGAAACGAAAATCAATATATAACTTTCACCAGATGAAAGCAAGATATATCATCCATATTGATTTTAATATTTTATACATTGCATGCATGTTGAACATTCTGAAGAAATGAATCGTGATTTAGTTCCGGACATGCAAATGCACTTATCGCCCCCCTAAAGCAAAATTAGGCCAAGGGCCAAAGATAGGTTACCGGACAATGTTTAATATTTTAGATGTTAGCCAGGTCACTGGTTGAATTCAAGGTCAAGAGAATATTCAGCATATATAACATCAAGCATATATCATGTCCACAGTTGATTGCTAAGCTGTAAATTCAATAATCAGCGAGATATCAGCAATTTTGTGCTGTGGCCTTAAATGAAGGGGCAAAGGTCGAATTCAAGGTCATCAAAATACTAAGTGTATACCATTTTCTATATCATGTCCACAATTGATTCCCAAGCCATACAGTCAATAGAGGAGCAAGGTATGCGCCAGTTTGTCCTTGGACCTTGAAAATGAGGTCAGAGGTCGAATGCAAGGTCCGAGAATATTCAGCATATATCATTTCCTACATGTCCACAATTGATTCCTAAGCTGTAAAATCGATAATAAGTGAGATATTAGCCATTTTGTCCTGTGACCTTGAAAATGAGGTCAAAGGTCAAATTCAAGGTCATGACAATAATCTGCATATATCATTTCCTAATGTTCATAACTGATTCCTAAGCTGTAAAGTCGATAACAAGCGAGATATTAGCCATTTTGTCCTATGACCTTGAAAATGTCGTCAAAGGTCAAATTCAAGGTGATCAGAATATTCAGCATATATCATTTCCTATATGTTCACAATTGATTCCTAAGCTGTAGAGTCGATAATAAGTGAGATATTAGCCATTATGTCCTGTGACCTTGAAAATTAGGTCAAAGGTCAAATTCAAGGTCATGACAATAATCTGCATATATCATTTCCTATATGTTCATAACTGATTCCTAAGCTGTAAAGTCGATAACAAGCGAGATATTAGCCATTTTGTCCTATGACCTTGAAAATGGGGTCAAAGGTCAAATTCAGGGTCATCAGAATATTCAGCATTTATCATTTCCTATATGTCCACAATTGATTCCTAAGCTGTAGAGTCGATAATAAGCGAGATATCAGCCATTTTGTGCTCTGACCTTGAAATTGAGGTCAGAGGTCAAATTCAAGGTCACGAGAATATTCAGCATATATCATTTCCTATATGTCCATAATTGATTCCTAGTCTCTAATCTCAATATTAAGTGAGATATTAGGCATAATGTGTCCCATTATAAAGCATAGGAGAATTTAACATGGGAAAGTCCCATTTGGGCCGAGTTTGGGCCAAAATGGCCCACTTCGAGCGATTCAAGCGCAACAAAATTTATAGACATCATAGGAGTACATATGAGGAGTGTTATGTATCAAAAAGAAAAAAAGTTACTGAACATATTTTGATAAAATGGCCACCAAAGTCCAAAATCAGGCATTTTTCGTCGAAACATCCGCCATTTTGAAAAAAATGCGAAAATCAAAAAACTAAAAAATACCTCCTTCTTGAATTATTTTTAAGTATTTTTGTGCAAAATTTCAGAAGAATTCGCCTGTAAACAAAAAAGATAAAAATGTGGACGACGACGACGACGACGACGACGGACGACGACGGACGACAGACGACGGACGCAACGCCATGCCAATAGGTTATCGGACCATAGGTCCGGTAACCTAAAAATGGCGTCAGTCATTTCTGACGGTTTTGAGATGATCCGTTTGAAAGGATTCTTACCCTCAAATTCCAAGTGAAAGTTTCCAAATTCAACGACCTATGAGTTTTTCACTGTATTTTATTTACTAACAACGTTCTTTTTATATATAAGTAAATGGCTTATTAACCAAGACTAGCATGACTTACGCCAAAGATGCTCTCTTTGCCAACTTAGTGGACAGAATCACTAATGCAAATTTGACGTATCTCACGAAAGTTCTAAAGCATAAATGGCGTAACTCAACAGCTAATGCTATTGTGGCGTAAGTGAATGCCCACTAGTGAACCTTTTGGCTTTAGTCCAGATCCTTTCATCACAAACACTAGAACAATTTTGGCGTAACTCAAGATCAAAATGGTGTAAGTCAAGCCTCGAGATACGCCAATATATGTTATAGGCTTCTAGTTATATAATGGTGCTAAATACAACCAGAAGTGATCTACGAGCAGATAGAGGACATATCAAACTTTACTTTCGTGTGTCTCACGCCACACAATGAGTTACGCCATTTTTGCTAAGGGAGACGATATCAACTAGTATGTTCAGGCCTATGATGGGATGGTAATAATGTCAATGAATAAATTCGAGTGTTGTTTTTTTTAATTCCGTTGTTTTTTTTTACTCTGTACGTTCATGTACATATACATATAAACCTTTCGTTTCATTGTCAAAGGCGTATGAACCCGCATATTACACTGTAAACTGATATGTGCTCATTCATCATGTATGATTCTACTTCATGGGCAACCCACCAACATGTATAGTAACTGCCAAACGTTGTTTCGTTTTGCAACCCCGTCAAAGTACTCACTATTGGATTGATCTACAGAATCAACTTCAATATGAGGTAGTGCTTCAAACTCATTCAGAACTGTGGATAAGTTCGGCTTGTACATAACAAAGACAATTCTAGGAATCAGTTGATTTTCACTGAAAAATCGTTCAGAATAGATTTCAAATATTGAAATGAAAGCATTAGTGTGGTACTAAAATACGTGTCTATAGTCTCTGATTCAATTTTCTTCTACTTGTAGAAGCTGTATGGCTTCCAGGAATTTCAAATTGATACTTATTTGAGACCATCCAAAGTTCAGTTACACTCATTTCTTCTCTGTCTTTTACAATATTTGCAATATTTGCTGATTTTTGTCATGGATTCGTGTTTCTATTTCCAAATATCATTTTGCCATCATTCGACAAATATATCCCAATGTGCCAGACCACTTGTCACACTAGTGTAAATACAAATGCAATTGGCATGGAAATTTTCTACTGTAACAGTACAAACATAATATGCACAGATATAATAGGCAAAAATTGATTGACACATCATTGTTGACAAATGCATTGCTACTCATCTATCGAATGTATGGAAAGTGATCCTTGTATGTATAAGACTAAGTGTGGACGAGTTATGGCATGATCATTTATATACTTCTATCAGAAATTCTGGCAATGGTAGTGCTAGGAAACAAAATACATAATTGAATATAAAGCAAATTTACAACAATGCAAATTACCCAAACATCTCAGTCTGAATGGAAGCATATATTTTTAAATACAACTGGTAGGCATAGATGGTACGTGCAGTAATGATTTTACATCTTGCCAAAGTCTTATGGTGTTCGTATTTTGATGTTAATACATGTACTTGCACTTGCACTTTCATTCTTCATTTCAGACCTTGCATTCACATCATTCGAGAAATTATTTCCAATTATAGGAAATACAATAAAATGTTAAATTCAGACACTCCTGGTGTTCTACATAATACATATCATAAGAACAGATATCAGTTTTCAGTTCACCAGAGTTCCCATGGGAAGCTTGAATCCAGGTGGCACTGTAATGGGATGGCATAATAAATGGGATTCGTGATGTAAATATATTCCACACGTCCTTGGAATCAGAACCGACTACGAGGACATGCTGTTAGTAGATCGGGCCATGAGTTAATCTTTAAAAGATATCTGTGACAGAATCTGTAGAAATGCATTTCAAAGTGTCAAAGAAACGTGGCAAAGGAATTAGGCTTGATGATCCCACTTCATACTTTATTCACATTTGAATAAATAGCATACTCGACTCTTTGGTGTGTCAATAGAAATCCATTTCTATGCAACTCATGATACAACCCATGAAGAAAAAAAACTGTTTAATATCGTTGAAGAATTGCCACCTTGTGCAGAGAAACCAGAAAAGAAGCAAAGGTAGGAAATACGATAGCAGATTCAGCACTCGTTCCCAACGAAAACAGGATTTATCACCAAGAAGCTGGATGTGAGCTCGTCACCCAGGCCATGACAAGGTCGGTTATAATCGAGGGAACGCAGGGAGGTGGTGGTGGTGTTGGCTAGACGTACAAGTTCATAAAAGGACAGGTAATTTAATATTGATGGCGAAAACAACGTCCAATCTGACATTTCTATACGAACATCAACTTACAGGAGATAATATACCAAGTCGTGAAATCCGTAATTGCGTCGTTAGGAATGCGGATTGATCTCTCGATGGGTCTATCTCCCGATTCAACCATCTTATTCCTCTCCCAAACTACCAGTTTTGCTTTCAATACTGATACATATTCAGAAACGAGAAAGAAAAATAGTCCTTCATTGGAAAATCGTGTTGAGCTGACTGCAGTGTGGATAAATTACTAGCATGTTCCGAAACATCATGTCATCTTGTGTTTATACAATGGTGAATCTATTATTATCTTTAGCTTGTTTCCGCCGGTAATGCTCAAGGATGCCGATGTCCCTTTTGGCACTCGGTTAGTCTGTCACCATGGTTATAAGCTATATTATGGTCAAACAGCAATTCTCTACCGAATTGTAGATTTCTATGCCGAAAATTGAAAAAAAGATTAGATAAAACACTAAGGAATACTAAATGCTCACGGTTGTTGTCTGACAAAAACAATTAGTCCAAATTGTTAATGTCTTTGAACTGTTTGTACATGTATCACGAAATATTGAGCATTTGATGAAAAATCAGTCAACACATGAAAAACGATTTCGAGAGAAACTTCAGTGGCGATTCGAAGAAGGCTGACAGTGTATTCTGTCTGCAATTGGACATACAGACAGAGTTCATTCTGAACGGAAATGTCTTCTTCCGCTTTTTCTCTGTCTCTCTCTCTTTTGGGCTTGAGACGGAGTTGTTTGAAGAGTCCTACCAGGAGTTCCGCTGTACGATTATTCAATATGGCGGGGACTTCTATGGAAGCAGAAGTAACAGTAACAGTAACAATGTTTTTTTCAACTTTATCAGCATCATCCTAATTAAATTCATCTTGTCAAATAAACATAGTTGTCATCATCATAATAATTGAAAACAAAATGTAAATTCTTGTTTTGATGTTTTGCATTTCTAAATAAACTTATTGTTTTCATTTTCGAGCAGTGCTTTCAAAAAGCCTTCATATTTTGACGCTCCATTTCTCGTGTATGTGTGACTTTATAGCGTCCTTAATTGATTCGGTTGACCAGCATCGAAATTGGCTCCATATTCGCAGTTAATCACGCTTATTTGACTCTTATTACCAGTAATTGATGACATCCACGTCCCTGCGATAGCCACATATATGGTCCCTATTATGCAATACAAATATTTTTCGCAGCTCCAACCAATCAATTCACACGGTAGTGTTTCCCATCAAGCGACATGAACACAAGCGCCACGAGCAGACAGTGAATAGGAAACAAAGCACCTCATTCCACCGGAATCTTGAACATGATTCCTTCTGAAAAATGAGGTTAGTGTTCTGGGCTAGAACTGACCGATTCTCATTCCGCAAAAATCCACAATACACTGATTAATACCCATAGCATCGCCCCTCATACACGTTGACCAATCAGGCCTACACCCCCAATGAATTGAAATTATCCCATATCACCTACAATACAAAATACAAACACCACTGTGCAGACAAACTATTCCCCTATACGTTGTAAGGGGAGAACCTTCATTTATTTTTAAAGCCATCATCTAATAATATCAGAACAACGGAAATTGATAATTGGGTGACTGAGGAACAACGAATATTGTCTTAATCGCTTCGATAGAACATCTAGAAAATTTGCAGTTATCAATTTTCAAGTAATGATGTCTGATACATTCTTCATGATATACTATACTAGATGTTGTACGGTATGGAGTTTGACATACCAATTGTTAATCCATGGAAATAAATACATATGGCTAGAAGGAAAGTACCCCCGTAT
Source organism: Terebella lapidaria (assembly GCA_949152475.1). Classification (NCBI taxonomy): domain Eukaryota; kingdom Metazoa; phylum Annelida; class Polychaeta; order Terebellida; family Terebellidae; genus Terebella; species Terebella lapidaria. The sequence goes on along the minus strand of OX424564.1, from coordinate 30,624,561 downwards.
AATGTAAGTCTGGAATATCAACCATATATTCATCTCCATTCATTCATTATATTTGAAATTATGAAGTACGACAAAATATGGATTTCAGACACTCCTCCATGATGAGTTGTATGAGTGATATCATGGAGAATGTATCAGATGTCACACTACTCATGGAAAAGCAGGTGGTTCTAAGATGCATGGCACAGTAATTGAAATTCACGGTGTAACGTATACCTTGGGTCCTTGACATCAGAACCAACACCAAGGACACCTTTCTTGGGGAAGGATCGAGTAAATCCTTATAGCTCAGGTAAGTGGTAAGAATGCTCGGCAAATCATGTAGATGTTTTTATGTCTTTGTGAACGAGGTCACTGGCACAAATATCATATAAAATATTTCAGGCAAATGTGACAAAAGCCACATTGTGTATTGTATTCAGCGTCTAGGTGACACATAGACAATGGGGGGAAGTAAATAAAGTAAATCTTGATTGTCACACCTGATATGCAGCCCACAGTGAATGGACGTGCTTGGCCCTTTCTCAATGCGCCAAGTGAAATCCATTTGTATGCAACTCGAAGAAAGCCCAGAAACACATGAACAGTGAACATTTTTCCCATCCACCTTGAAACACAACAGAACTTCAACCGAGTGCTCTGAAACCGGGGGAGATCATGAGACAAATCAATAGGAGATTCCTTGCGTGCAGTCTGACAAAAAAAGAATACCTGGATGCTTGATGCTCGCCATCTAGCCAATGACAAACTCCATTATAATCGGCGTGTTGCCCTGATGAGGGGTCATAATGAAAAGAGAGGTAATATAACATTGATGGTAGAGAGAGTGATATTTCCTGGCGTTTCTGAACAACTGCAGGAAATAATATACCGCGGTGGGTAATCGGTCAAATCGAGGTTACTTTTCTCTTTCAAATTCCTTCCTCTTGTCAATTTCTTTTTTTTTCATTTGAGCAGATGACATTGTCTAGCATCCACACTTTCTTCAAACTGTTGTTTTACCTGGCGCACCATAGAAAGGACAGTGGCTTTTGAATTGTGTTTTTTTAACCCTGGTCCCAGTGTTGAGACATTGCCCGCTCAAGTACATAAACATATAAACCTGCCGTTTCAATTTCAAAGGCGTATGAACTCGCACCTTACACTGTAAACTGATGTGATCATTAATCATATATGACTACTTCCGACGCAATCCACCCACATGTATAGTGATTGCTAAACTTTGTTTCGTTTTGCAACCCCGTCAAGGTACTCTTATTGGATCGATCTACAGCATCAGCTTCAATACAAAGTAGTGTTTCAAACTCATTCAGAACTGTGGATACGTTCGGCTTGTATATAATAATACACTTCTCTGAATCATTTGATTTTCACTGAAAAATTGGTCGCAATACAATCCAGAAATTGATTAGATACTTGTGATCAGGTACTTATGTACTTGTTATTTATCTATTCCATGGGTTTTGTTTCGGATTTCTGAATTATTTTCATAGGTTGTTGGGCAGTTGTATACTAATTCCATCAGGTGTACAGTAGAAACAACTACACTTACCACACTGTCTGCCCATGATGACGCCAGTGTGTCTTTTGATAAAGTATTTGGTCGGGCTTTGTTTCTATTGCGAAATGTTGTGTTTTACGTTCTTTATTGGAATTATCAAAATCTGGCTGTATTCGTGGTAATAGATTGATACTTACATTGAAAGCATTGGTGTGGTACTAAAATACGTGTCTATAGTCTGTGTTCGACTTCCTTCTGCTTGTAGGACCTGTATGGCCTCGAGGGATTTCAAGTTGATGATTATTTGTGACCATTCAAAGTACAGTTACAATCATTTCTTCTATGTCTGTAACAATGTTTGCATATTTTTCCATGGATTCGTGGTCCTATTTACATATATCATTTTGCCATCTGTCGACAAATATATCCCAATGTGCAAGACCTCTTGTCACATCAGTGTAAATATAGCTGCAATTTGCAGAGAAATTTTTCTAGAATACAAACTTTCTATAATAGAAATGAAATAGGAAGTAAATCAATTGACACATCATTTTTGACAAATGCATTGCTTCTCGTCTATCGAATGTACGGAAAGTGACCCTCGTATGTAAACGAATGTGTGGGCAGGACCAGTTATAACGTGAACATGTACATACTTGCCATGTTAGTGATTAAGGAAGCATATTTTGATCATCCACATAGCATACAAAATGCATAATTAAATATGAAATATATGCAATTTACCCAAAGTAAATGTACCCAAATGTGTCGATCTGAATGGAGGCGGTTTTTTTTTTATTGTAACAGGCAGGCATAATCGTATGCGCAGTTATGATTGTAGAACTGCCAAAACGTTGTGGTGATGGGGTCGTTTTGTTGATTCGTACACTTGTCCTTCCTTGAAGCTCCTGACGTCATGCATAATAATCATAATAAAAACATATATCAATTTTCATAATGTTCATGGGAGTTCCGTGAGTGGGAAACGTGAGTGCAGGTGGTACTTTGATGGGATGTCACAGTAATTGGGATTCGTATTGAAAATATATGCCACACGTCCTTCAGATCAGAACCAACTACGTGCTTTGCAGATATCAGGCCATGAGTTAATCTTTAAAGCTCTTTACCCAGGTAAGCGGTGTGAATGCTCGGTCAGTCATGCACATGTATTCATACTCTTGCGATCGAGGCACTTCACAGATATCATATTCATGAAATATTCAAGGCAACTGTGACAGATTCTGCAGAAATGCATTCAAAGTGTCCAAGATACATGGCAAAGGAAATGGTATAGTGCTTGACTGTCCCTCTATATATCATTCACAGTTGATGGACATAGCCTACTCGACTCTTTATCAATGTGTCAATAGGAAGCACCTTCTATTCAACTCATGATAAAACCCATGAACATACACTTCCGTTGCCCATATTGAACATTTCCACGAAGTGCTCAGAAACTGGAAACGAAACGGTAGCAAATACAATATTAGATTCCTCACGTGTGTCTAACGAAGAGGGGATTCATTACTGAGAACCTGGATGTAGAGTTTACCTTGACATGACACCTGTTTTCGGCTGCATCACCTTTCAGGCGCGTAGCTTGGCGTACGCACGTACGCAGTTGCGTACACATTGATTCATGCTGACATAAAAAAAAAATCACCACAAAAATAACGAATCCAATACAATCACGCAACTTGCTATATTATTGTTAATATGTTCCCTGTTCATGTATAAATGACATCGAATGCCAAACCGAATGCTAAGGAATTCAATATTGAATAAGGACCTTGGTGTCAGTGAGAGTGGAGAGTGCAGTTTGATCAAGAAACGGAACAAAATATTTCGGAAATGTTTTCCGAATGGTAACGAATCATCAGTTTTACAAGCGACTCAAATGTTACCTAAAACACAAGTTACACCACTTACTACCTACTATAGCCTCCTCCCCCCGACCCTCCTCGGCAGTGCCGGTCTGACCATGATCGTTTAGTAGGCCTACCGTACTTTAGAGCTGAGTAACCTACACGCAATATTACTATACTAATTTAACCAGACTAGACATATGCTCAGACTGAGCCCATTGGTGTTTTGTTTTATATATATAAAGTCTTCTATATAGGTACTCTCTAAGGTAAAAACCTAGGCCGCCCCATTTGTCGTCCATACTTGTTTTTGATGGTGTTGAACCAATTGGCCAAACCTGAAAATTCCCTTGACAAAAGCCTTGATTGGTTTCAATATACAGACTCAAACGACCTCGTTCATTTGATAATTTACCAGTAATAAATCCGAAATCGAACTTTGTAAAATTGTAAGAGTACCTTGTGCTGCATATATCCTCTTTATCTACTTGAAGGAAACGAATGCCAGTTTTTAGCACAATATTCCACCAGCATTCATATGACATGATACGTCCAGTTTATGCATTATTGAAAGTGCAGCAAACGAATCTTGGAAATATTTTTACTTGAACGGACTGCGAATCGCTTCTACATGTGTATACTTGTAAAATATCGGGAGAAAACGCTAAATTGCGAAAATACTATATAATTTTCACTTTTAAAAGTATAAATAATTTCTAACATTTTAAGTTAAAATATTGAATAAAAATTTTTGAATGTGCTGCCTAATATATCTTCGAATGGCTTCCAGAAAGTGCTAAAAAATTAAATTTAAATTTTGAAATAATTCTCAACAATTGTAGCCAGAATATTGAAAAAAATTGTTAATTGCGGTCCCTAATATAGCCTACAATAGCTTCCAGAAAGTGTTGAAATTAAAAGTTTCTTGGGGGCTTGCGGCGCCCCCCAACCCCCCAGACCGTGTTGTTGAAGATTTTGGGTACACTTCAATAATCTTTGGCTACGCCCCTGCCTTTTCAACCAAATTAATCATATAAATATCATATTCATAAAATATTCAAGGCAACTGTGACAGATTCTGCAGAAATGCATTAAAAGTGTCCAAAATACATGGCAAAGGAAATGGTATAGGGCTGGCATGTCCCACTCTATATACTATTCCCAGTTGATGGACATAGCCTGCTCGGCTTTTTACCAATAGAAATCCTCTTCTATGCAACTCATGATAAAACCCAAGAATAAACGCCTCCCCTACCCACATTGAAAATTTCTACCAAGTACAAATACAATCGGAGATTCCTCACGTGCGTCCAACCAAAACAAGATTTATCACTGAGAACCTGGACGCAAGCTCGTCACCCAGGCACTGGCAAGGTCGATTATAATCGGGGGTTAACAGTGAGGGGGTGGTAGTGTTTGCTGGACGTGGAATTCCATAACAAAAAGAAAAGTAATATAATATTAATGGGTGTCCGATCTGGCATTTCATACAAACTTCAACTTGCATGCGAGCTTTATCTTTCGACGGGTCTGTCTCTTGTTACGACCATCTTATTCCTCTCCCATATTACCAGTATTGCTTTCCACACTGATAGGCTATCTTTCGCTGAAATATCGATTTTATGTGGTGTGGAGCTGATTGTTGTCTGGATAAATTTCTAGTATGTTCCCAAAGATCATGACATTGTCTTGGTGTTTATACAATAGTGAAACTATTTCTATCTTCAGCTTGTTTCCGTGGTTAATGCTGAAGGTGTTGATGTCCCTTTTTGCACTGGGTTACAGTCTGCAAAAATTAAAAGAAAAACGTATAAAACACCAAAGGACACTAAATGCTCACTGCCGTTGTCAGAAAAAATAATAGTCCAAATTGTGAATCTTGAATTGTCTGTAAATAATTCACAGAAAATCAATCTTTCTTCGAAATGTTCATACATGTATCACGAAATGATAAGGGTCCATGTCTTTTATCCAATGAAGGTCATGAAGCATTCAATCTAAATACTAGTCCTAAACCTATCAGGAATCATTTGACACTTAAAAGTTTCCACCAAAAATTGCAGCATTTCAAGCATTATCTATATCTATATGCTCTGTGTTTCATATCATTATCATTCCCATTTTCTCAGCAACTTTTACAATACATTTCAATTACATAATATATAATTTCTTGCTATCTAGAAACCCACCACGATCACAGTGACAGTAGTTTCTCAGGCGATTTCGAGATAAAGTTCAGTGGCGACTCCAGGAAGGCTGAACGTGTATTCTGACGGTCGTTAGTCATACAGCCAGCATCTTCAGTGTTCAGTCTGAATAGGAATGTCTTCCTCTTTCGCTTCTCTCTCTCTCTCTCTCTCTCTCTCTCTTTCTCTCTCTCTTTCTCTCGGGCTTGTGGCGGAGTTGTTTGATGAGTCCCACCATTGCAGAGACTTCTATGGAAGCAGAAGTAACGAGAATGTTTACTCAATTTTTAATTAACTTCATCTTGTCGAATAAACCCAGTTGTCCTCATAATAATTTAAAACGAAATGTAAGTTCTGGTTTGGATGTCTCGCATTTCTAAATTGAGTTGTTATTGTCATTTTTGAGCAGTGTTATCAAAAAGCCTTCCTATTTCTACGCTCTATTTCTCGTGTATGTGTGACATAATTTAGCGCCCCTTATTGATTTCGGTTGACCAGCATCGGAGTTGGTTCCATATTCGCAGTTAGTCACGCTTCTTTCACTTACCACCACTAATTGGTGAAATCCACGTCCCTGCAATACCTACAAATGATCCCTATTATGCAATACAAATATTCTTCCCAGCTGCAGCTAATCAAATCACACACCGTAGCGCCTCTCTTCAAGCCAAACAAGCTTGTAAATTGGAAACAAAGCCCCACATTCACTTTGTTCTCTCACAATCTTGGATCTAACTAAACCCGTCTTATTAGTGACGATTATCAGAGTGGCACCAGAAAATCGCTCCTCTCTGCGGATGTCTGCCAAGAGGCCCATAGCCTTGCTGAAGGTTGCATTATCTGATGAAATACAGGTTGTCTCAAGATAAAGTAACCCCAAACAAAGCTATGAGTGTGGACGGCTTGTATGAATAAATCTTACATACATGTATCAGAGGGTATTAATGACGTCCAAATGTTTTGGAAACCATCATCATTACATCAGATATGACAGAGAAAAGTTAAAGTACGAAGGTAACCGTGCTAAAAGCAGAGCACATGCTCTTGTATCTGATGTATCAGCAGTCAACTCGTTATTCTACATTCAGCCTGATCCGGATAATATGGGCAGCAATGCACTTATACTAGGAACATGAAAATATGATGTGAACTCATGAGCGATTTAGTTTTGCTGAGTAAAATGTTGTTTACTGCATGCCAAAATCTCTATTGGTTGAAAAGCTATGGCGATTTGGATGTCACATTTTGGCAGGTTATAACACATGCTGGATTGAACACTTCTGGACTTTTCGAGAAGCTAATCAGTATGCAAATGAGATATTCGTGACGTACAAGGGAGGATATTTTTAATTATAACGTTAGATAGGAATATAACGTACATTCTCAGAAAATTTGAACACATTGGAAATGATTATAATACTCAAATGTTATATATCTCGTTTGTATATACATCCGTTTGTTTTGTACTGATTTCAATCTCCATTCTAGCTGTTGAATTCCTTTGTTATATTGAAATTATGAAGTACGACAAAAAATGGATTTCAGACACGCCTCCGTGATGAAAGGTAATAATACTTTCCTACTTTCCTACTCATTGAAATGTATCAACCTATTACCGCTGTTAATAAAATTTTGATGATGCCAATAAAAAACCTAATGTCAAAAACTTTAAGAATAGAAACGAAGCCCAACAGGAATGAAACTAATCGCTACCTCTGTTTTGTTGAACTTTATATATATAATTCATGACGGGTGCCACTAGTGGGGCAGGAAATGCTCACTCTTTCCGGAACACCTGATTTCACCTCCTAATGGCCATTTTTGGGGTTCATGAGTTTCCCTGTCATTTTTGTTTTCTCTCACTTCGTATGCCTGATATGACTTTCTGTCCCTGGACTATGAGATTGGATAACGGACCCTGTTTTGTTTGCTCGGAATACTTAATACTGGGTATTGATTCCATGTCTATTCCGTACTACTCATGGCAAACAGGTGTTTCTGAGATATCACAGCACAGTAATTGCGATTCGCGGTGTAAAATACACCTTGGGTCCTTGAAATCAGAACCGATCCCAAGGACGCCTTTTTCAGGAAAGTATCAAGTAAATCTTCAAAGCTTTTTATCCAGGTAAGCGGTAAGAATGTTCGGCCAGTGGTGCAAATGTAATTATGCTCTTGCGAATGAGGTCACTGCACTGGCTCATACATCATATCATAAATTATTCTAGGAAACTGTTATGTAATGTGTCCAGAATTTCTATGATAAGTTGACAATGGGAAAGTAGATAATGCAACTCTTGATTGTTCACACCTGATATGCACACCTCACTGAATGAACACCCTTGACTATTTTTCATTGCGCCAAGTGATATCTACCTAATTGTATGCAATTCGAAGAAAGCCCAGGAATACATGAGCAGTGACCACTGTTCAACATCCTCATTGAAACATAGCAGAAACTTAACCAAATGCTCAGAAACCGGGGGAAATTCGTGTGACGAATCAATAGGCGATTCCTTGTGTGCAGTCTAATAAAAAGAAAAGATTAAATACCTGGACGCTCGTCATCTATCCAGTTACAGAGTCCATTATAAATGTCGTGCTACCCTGATGAGTGGACATAATGAATAGAGAGGTAATATAACATTGATGGAGAGGCAATGACATTTCCTCTCGTTTCTGGACAACTACAGGAAATAATACACCACGGTAGGTAATCGGTCAGGTGCTTCGTCCGTGACAGGAAGATGATCTCTCGAGGTTACTTTGCTCGTTCGATTTTCTTCTTCCATTCGATTTACTAATCGTTCATTCAATGTCGGTACATAGTTGTTGTGGCAAAGCCGTCATATATCTAATATGGTTCCTCTTATTGCCAGTATTGCAACACGCATGCACTTTGCATGTATCCATAAGAACTACTGATTTAATCATGCATATAAAGGCTACTGAATACATAATTCGTCACATAATTCGACTGCAGCTAATGCGCTAAGGATACTGGCTATGTTCAATAATGCGCTCCGTTCCCCAAGTGAATAGGTGGAAATCTCCCAATCAAACATTCCCTGACTTAGCAACATTACATCAACATGAAAGTATGAATCAGATAATTCCCTTTCGTCAGTCCTTCTGCATTGACCAGCTTTCAAAATTGAACTCATTCAAACTCGGCACCACCTCCACCGCCCTGTCGACGAATGCGCTTCTCACCCAATCATCCATAAACTGGAACAGACTATATAAAAAATCTTTAGACGGGTACAGTAAAAAAGAACCTTCATACATCAAATTTGTCCAATATTAAAACATTCAAAATTCGTTGAAAAAAGTGATACCACTTCTAGTGAAAAACATAGAAACTTTGAATAATATATTTTTTGTTCTCAGAATACATAGTAAATTTAGAATATCTTAAGAATACACCATTGCTGGGGATATGGTAAACGCCCCTGAATTAATATCTGGTCTTTTCTCTGTGTGTTTGTTCTTTCTACCGGAACGTTATATGCAATGAAGATTCCAGCTGTATATAGAATATATGCAATTCACTAATTATCATAAAGTATTCATTATCAAGTTAGTATAATTCTATGCCATCAATTAGTGGTAATACAAATCAAGTATACGTTGTTACGCGACAGACAAGAAATTAAGAACGCTAGCTGTTACGTCATAATTACAGAAGAAACGAGCATCACAATATAACAAAAAGTCGGAAACACTGCTTGGGAGTGTAAAACAAGGAAATAAAAACACTGTTTGGGAATGCAAAATAACACAACTTGAATATAAAATAGTACATGTACATAGTTGAATATATATGTACATTTCGTTTCAATCCTTCGGAATTTAACTGTGTTTATCTGTCAAATTTTGGTTAACTCAACTATAATTGAGGCAATTAACTATCTTTCCTAGTTCTGTTCCTTCTATGTGTAGCGGATTGTATCGGAAAGCAGTCACCCAAATTAACGATTGCAAATGGATGCCAATAATTTAGCCAATCCATTAGGCAAATAGCATTACGTCCTTTATGAGACTGAAAGCAACAACAATTCATCCTTTACGGGAGTGAAAGAAACAACAATATCATAATTTGGACCGGTTCATTGGTACGATGCCCAATGGTGGACATGCTTAATTTGTTCCCACGTTCTGACGTGAAATTTGACGTCAGAGAATGTGAGTTTTGTATGCTTCCACAAGGTGAATGACACATCCAAAACGGGAGAATACCATAATGATTATGGTGGTATTGGATATTCTAGACATGTTATGATGGTATTGAAACTTGTATTATTGTAAATAATTATAAAAGGTTCCGGGCATTTGTATATATACTATTAGTGTTCATAAACGTGTTGTCATATCTATATACAAACGTTGTTCCTCTTTTCTACTCTACCATAAAACAGAATAGGATGTATTCTCATTGAAAAAGTATGATGGGGCATGACATTTTTATGAATTTTTTTGTGGTGACACTACATGTAGATTTCATATGATTCTATATTTATAATTACTGCACTGTTGGTATAGTGAACTTTGAATTCAAATATGTATTACACGGTAATTACTTCATAGAGAGGTGACAATAACCTGACACATTTATCAAGATAAGTTCTTACATTATTACCAAATTGTACTCTCTCGAAAATATTTGTAAGCTACGTTTGTCTTGGTATCCACACAAAATCCAATGCAGACAGAAAAGAACCCGTGTGCACCATGCAGATTTTAAGTAATGACAGGTATCCCATTCATACTTTAGTACACATAAGGCTGAACACATCGTAAAATGGACAAATAACAAAAAATGATTATAGTTTTGTTGCATTGATTCATGAACTACTCCACCAGTACATAAAACTAAATAATATACTGATATACTATAATATAATATACTAAATAATATACATGTTCTATGTAACAAGAGATACACATATGAGAGAAATACTGCGGGGCAACTGGAAATGTTTTCGAATAAGATTTTTTTTTTTGGTTACATATCAAATCAAACACAAAATTGGCAATCAACAGTGCCAAACATCAACAAGCATGAAAGCTTTGTTGAATAATTGCAATTTCTAAAGACATATTAAGACGCAAACTTGCCTAATTAAAATTCAAATTGAGAAATCATATAGCTCATTAATATACTAGTTTGTGTGCATGACGTCATAGGGGGGACAATTTTCAATTAGCTGGTTGCTTTGGCATATTAATGTATTAGAAATTGCAATTATTCAACAAAGCTTTCATGCTTGTTGATGTTTGGCACTGTTGATTGCCAATTTTGTGTTTGATTTGATATGTAACCAAAAAAAAAATCTTATTCGAAAACATTTCCAGTTGCCACGCAGTATTTCTCTCATATTATATGAATGAGCTATATGATTTCTCAATTTGAATTTTAATTAGGCAAGTTTGCGTCTTAATATAATTGTTTTGGTTAGAATTATTACAAACCTTAACTTTTTTAATAATCAGTGTTATTCAAAGTGTTACGGTTGGCATTGTCACTATTCACCTGCTGGAGGGCCTAGCCGCCATTGGTTGCTATGGGTCCTAATTACCAGAAACAGCGGTTTTGAAACACTTTTATTATTGTATATTTATTATGCATATGGAGTCAATCCATTTTGGTTTTGTTTGTTTATCGATATGACTGTGGATTTGGGCCAAAACAACCCTGGTTGCTAGGGGCATTATATCAATACTGGTGACCTTGGCAACCATCTGAGTGATAACTGATAGTCAGGGAAATTAATTGACTATCAATTATGGAGAGCATGTGGAATAAGCTTTGTTGAATAATTGCAATTTCTAAAGACATTAATATGCCAAAGCAATCAGCTAAGGATGTTCCCCCTGTGACGTCATGCATACAGACTAGCATATTAATGAGCTATATGATTTCTCAATTTGAACTTTGAAGCACTGTAACTTTTGAAGGAACTGAGATATTCATATGATGTAAAAACCGCTCTGATCAGCTTACACGGTACATTAGTCTGAGCTCACAGCATATTTTCATTTTCCTAGTACTTTAATTAACAAAAGATAAAGAAATTTTTTTATACAAGTCTTCATAATCATTCATTTGAAGTATTTTAGGAACAATGTATTATAAAATAACCAGGATTAAAAGTTCCGTGCCAGCGCACTATTCAGAAATTGATTTTTGATTCGGAAATCCGACAAACTGGCTCTGTTTTAAACAAAAACTATCATTATCCACATGTATATATTGCACAATTGTTTTGTTTTACTTATTGCCACTAGGATCGCATTATATTGGTATCCGAGTGGCGTTGTTAAAGCAACTGCCTTCGAAACCAGTGAAACTTTTTTTGAGAATTACATTTCATAATTATGTAAGTATGCTAAATTAACTGAATGAGACATACTCTCATCAAATATAATGTTTATAACCAGTCCTATGCGAAATTGTGCTCATTGAACAGGCGGTTCATGCGTAAATAGTAAATACAGGAACTGTATCCATCACACGCAAATGTAAACAAAGCATAAAAGTGCAAGATGGACTGACAATTCAATGTACATCATGGTATATTACTGCATGATTATTAATCTCATATCTACACTATATATGCACATACGAACTGGAAAATGTACTCAATGTGGGCTTTTACGTGTGATTTGGTCATTTGTTTACATTCGGGTTGATGGATACAATTTGATTGTTTATATACAAAACCGGTACAAAATTTGTATTAAAATGGATGAAAAGACAACTCGGACAGTTGTAAACGTCAAAATCATTGAGCACACCTTCTGTTACTTTGCATTAGATGTGTTGCACAAAAATTTAGTTTTGAAAAAATTATATTGCATACATTCGAAGGCAGTAGCTTAAATGCAGTATCCACAAAATGTGGATGTAGCTTGTTTCTGGTGGTTTATGTTATGGTAGTAAACCCGATCAACTCGTGTCTACTTTACCTTGGGACACCCTGTATAATGTGTTCTTTTTGTGCATGAAAATCCACACTTTTCATTTCTTCAGACCAATATTTAGATAGGAATGTAATGTACGAACGGAATTAGAAGATCCAAATTAATCAGTTGCTTGCGTTTTAAAATATTACACATTCTCAGGGAGTTTGAACGCATTGGAAATGATTATATTACTCAAATGTTATATATCTCGTTCGTATATACATCCGCTTGTTTTGTACTGATTTCAATCTTCATTCTAGCTGTTGAATTTCTTTGTTATGTTGAAATTATGAAGTCTGACAAATAATGGATTTCAGACACGCCTCCGTGATGAAAGGTATTCTTTTCCATACTACTCATGGCAAAGCAGGTGTTTCTGAGATATCACAGCACAGTAATTGAGATTCGAGGTGTTAAATACACCTTGGGTCCTTGAAATCAGAACCGATCCCAAGGACGCCTTTTTCAGGAAAGTATCAAGTAAATCTTCAAAGCTTTTTATCCAGGTAATCGGTGAGAATGTTCGGCCAGTCGTGCACATGTAATTATGTTCTTGCGATTGAGGTCACTGCACTGGCTCATACATCATATCATAAACTATTCTAGGAAACTGTGACAAAATAATGTAATGTGTCCAGAATTTCAATGATAAATTGACAATGGGAAAGTCAATAATGTACCTCTTGATTGTTCACACCTGATATGCACACCTCACTGAATGAACACCCTTGACTCTTTTTCATTGCGCCAAGTGATATCTACTTAATTGTATGCAATTCGAAGAAAGCCCAGGAATACATGAGCAGTGACCACTGTTCAACATCCTCATTGAAACATGGCTGAAACTTAACCAAATGCTCGGAAACCGGGGAAATTCATGAAACGAATAAATAGGCGATTCCGTGCGTGCAGTCAAAAAATAAATAAATAAATAAATGGACGCCCGTCATCTATCCAGTTACAGAGTCCATTATAATTGTCGTGCTACCCTGATGAGTGGACATAATGAATAGAGAGGTAATATAACATTGATAGAGACGCAGTAACATTTCCTCTCGTTTCTGGACAACTACAGAAAATAATACACCACGGTAGGTAATCGGTCAGGTACTTCGTCCGTGACAGGAAGATGATCTCTCGAGGTTACTTTGCTCGTTCGATTTTCTTCTTCCATTCGATTTACTAATCGTTCATTCAATGTCGGTACATAGTTGTTTTGGCAAAGCCATCATATATCTAATACGTTCTCTCTAATTGCCAGTATTGCAACACGCATGTACTTTGCATGTATCCATAAGAACTACTGATTTAATCATGCATATAAAGAAGTATGCTACTGATTACATAATTCGTCACATAATTCGGTTGCAGCTAATGCGCTAAGGATACTGGCTATGTTCAATAATGCGCTCTGTTCCCCCAAGTGAATAGGTGGAAATCTCCCATCCAAACATTACCTGACTTAGCAACATTACACCAACATGAAAGTATGAATGAGATAATTCCCTTTCGTCAGTCTTCTTGCATTGATCAGCTTTCAAAATTGAACTCATTCAAACTCGGCACCACCTCCACCCCCTGTCGACGAATGCGCTTCTCACCCAATCATCTATAAACTGGAACAGACTATATAAAAAATCTTTAGACGGGTACAGTAAAAAAGAACTTTCATACATCAAATTTGTCCAATATCGAAACATTCAAAATTCGTTGAAAAAAGTGATACCACTACTAGTGAAAAACATAGAAACTTTGAATAATATATTTTTTGTTCTCAGAATACATAGTAAATTTAGAATATCTTAAGAATACACCATTGCTGGGGATATGGTAAACGCCCCTGAATTAATATCTGGTCTTTTCTCTGTGTGTTTGTTCTTTCTACCGGAACGTTATATGCAATGAAGATTCCAGCTGCCAATCATCAATTCACTAATTATCATAAAGTATTCATTATCAAGTTAGTATAATTCTATGCCATCAATTAGTGGTAATACAAATCAAGTATACGTTGTTACGCGACAGACAAGAAATTAAGAACGCTAGCTGTTACGTCATAATTACAGAAGAAACGAGCATCACAATATAACAAAAAGTCGGAAACACTGCTTGGGAGTGTAAAACAAGGAAATAAAAACACTGTTTGGGAATGCAAAATAACACAACTTGAATATAAAATAGTACATGTACATAGTTGAATATATATGTACATTTCGTTTCAATCCTTGGGAATTTAACTGTGTTTATCTGTCAAATTTTGGTTAACTCAACTATAATTTAGGCAATTAACTATCTTTCCTAGTTCTGTTCCTTCTATGTGTAGCGGATTGTATCGGAAAGCAGTCACCCAAATTAACGATTGCGAATGGATGCCAATAATTTAGCCAATCCATTAGGCAAATAGCATTACGTCCTTTATGAGACTGAAAGCAACAACAATTCATCCTTTACGGGAGTGAAAGGAACAACAATATCATAATTTGGACCAGTTCATTGGTACGATGCCCAATGGTGGACATGCGTAATTTGTTCCCACGTTCTGACGTGAAATTTGACGTCAGAGAATGTGAGTTTTGTATGCTTCCACAAGGTGAATGACACATCCAAAACGGGAGAATACCATAATGATTATGGTGGTATTGGATATTCTAGACATGTTATGATGGTATTGAAACTTGTATTATTGTAAATAATTATAAAAGGTTCCGGCCATTTGTATATATACTATTAGTGTTCATAAACGTGTTGTCATATCTATATACAAACGTTGTTCCTCTTTTCTACTCTACTATAAAACATAATAGGATGTATTCTCGTTGAAAAAGTATGATGGGGCATGATATTTTTATGAATTTTTTTGTGGTGACACTACATGTAGATTTTATATGATTCTATATTTATAATTACTGCACTGTTGGTATAGTGAACTTTGAATTCAAATATGTATTACACGGTAATTACTTCATGGAGAGGTGACAATAACCTGACACATTTATCAAGATAAGTTCTTACATTATTACCAAATTGTACTCTCTCGAAAATATGTGTAAGCTACGTTTGTCTCGTAACTCAGCAATATCTATAACTTGGTATCCACACAAAATCCAATGCAGACAGAAAAGAACCCGTGTGCACCATGCAGATTTTAAGTAATGACGGGTATCCCTTTCATACTTTAGTACACATACGGCTGAACACATCGTAAAATGGACAAATAACAAAAAATGATTATAGTTTTGTTGCATTGATTCATGAACTACTCCACCAGTACATAAAACTAAATAATATACTGATATACTATAATATAATATACTAAATAATATACATGTTTTATGTAACAAGAGATACACATATGAGAGAAATACTGCGTGGCAACTGGAAATGTTTTCGAATAAGATTTTTTTTTTGGTTACATATCAAATCAAACACAAAATTGGCAATCAACAGTGCCAAACATCAACAAGCATGAAAGCTTTGTTGAATAATTGCAATTTCTAAAGACAGAATAAGACGCAAACTTGCCTAATTAAAATTCAAATTGAGAAATCATATAGCTCATTAATATACTAGTTTGTGTGCATGACGTCATAGGGGGGACAATTTTCAATTAGCTGGTTGCTTTGGCATATTAATGTATTAGAAATTGCAATTATTCAACAAAGCTTTCATGCTTGTTGATGTTTGGCACTGTTGATTGCCAATTTTGTGTTTGATTTGATATGTAACCAAAAAAAAAATCTTATTCGAAAACATTTCCAGTTGCCACGCAGTATTTCTCTCATATTATATGAATGAGCTATATGATTTCTCAATTTGAATTTTAATTAGGCAAGTTTGCGTCTTAATATAATTGTTTTGGTTAGAATTATTACAAACCTTAACTTTTTTAATAATCAGTGTTATTCAAAGTGTTACGGTTGGCATTGTCACTATTCACCTGCTGGAGTGCCTAGCCGCCATTGGTTGCTATGGGTCCTAATTACCAGAAACAGCGGTTTTGAAACACTTTTATTATTGTATATTTATTATGCATATGGAGTCAATCCATTTTGGTTTTTGGTTTTGTTTGTTTATCGATATGACTGTGGATTTAGGCCAAAACAACCCTGGTTGCTAGGGGCATTATATCAATACTGGTGACCTTGGCAACCATCTGAGTGATAACTGATAGTCAGGTAAATTAATTGACTATCAATTATGGAGAGCATGTGGAATAAGCTTTGTTGAATAATTGCAATTAACCTATCGCCAAACCAGTTTGTCCGAGTCTTTTTACGTCATTCTCGACGAATTCTGCAAAACGTTATCATTGGCCAAAGAGAAGTTTGCCGACGTAATTTGTGAAACTCGGACAACTTTTGGGGGCTTTGGCGATAGGTCAATTTCTAGAGACATTAATATGCCAAAGCAATCAGCTAATTGAAGAATGTTCCCCCTGTGACGTCATGCATACAGACTAGCATATTAATGAGCTATATGATTTCTCAATTTGAACTTTGAAGCACTGTAACTTTTGAAGGAACTGAGATATTCATATGATGTAAAAACCGCTCTGATCAGCTTACACGGTACATTAGTCTGAGCTCAAAGCATATTTTCATTTTCCTAGTACTTTAATTAACAAAAGACACAGAACCTTTTTATACAAGTCTTCATAATCATTCATTTGAAGTATTTTAGGAACAATGTATTATAAAATAACCAGGATTAAAAGTTCCGTGCCAGCACACTATTCAGAAATTGATTTTTGATTCGGAAATCCGACAAACTGGCTCTGTTTTAAACAAAAACTATCATTATCCACATGTATATATTGCACAATTGTTTTGTTTTACTTATTTCCACTAGGATCGCATTATATTGGTGTCCGAGTGGCGTTGTTAAAGCAACTGCCTTCGAAACCAGTGAAACTTTTTTTGAGAATTACATTTCATAATTATGTAAGTATGCTAAATTAACTGAATGAGACATACTCTCATCAAATATAATGTTTATAACCAGTCCTATGCGAAATTGTGCTCATTTGAACAGGCGGTTCATGCATATATAGTAAATACAGGAACTGTATCCATCACACGCAAATGTAAACAAAGCATAAAAGTGCAAGATGGACTGACAATTCAATGTGCATCATGGTATATTACTGCATGATTATTAATCTCATATCTACACTATATATGCACATACGAACTGGAAAATGTACTCAATGTGGGCTTTTACGTGTGATTTGGTCATTTGTTTACATTCGGGTTGATGGATACAATTTGATTGTTTATATACAAAACCGGTACAAAATTTGTATTAAAATGGATGAAAAGACAACTCGGACAGTTGTAAACGTCAAAATCATTGAGCACACCTTCTGTTACTTTGCATTAGATGTGTTGCACAAAAATTTAGTTTTGAAAAAATTATATTGCATACATTCGAAGGCAGTAGCTTAAATGCATTATCCACAAAATGTGGATGTAGCTTGTTTCTGGTGGTTTATGTTATGGTAGTAAACCCGATCAACTCGTGTCTACTTTACCTTGGGACACCCTGTATAATGTGTTCTTTTTGTGCATGAAAATCCACACTTTTCATTTCTTCAGACCAATATTTAGATAGGAATGTAATGTACGAACGGAATTAGAAGTTCCAAATTAATCAGTTGCTTGCGTTTTAAAATATTACACATTCTCAGGGAGTTTGAACGCATTGGAAATGATTATATTACTCAAATGTTATATATCTCGTTCGTATATACATCCGTTTGTTTTGTACTGATTTCAATCTTCATTCTAGCTGTTGAATTTCTTT
The DNA here is from genome assembly GCA_949152475.1 of Terebella lapidaria. Lineage (NCBI taxonomy): Eukaryota > Metazoa > Annelida > Polychaeta > Terebellida > Terebellidae > Terebella > Terebella lapidaria. Next base: position 30,606,241 of record OX424564.1, on the reverse strand, counting down.
GTTATGTTGAAATTATGAAGTCTGACAAAATATGGATTTCAGACACGCCTCCGTGATGAAAGGTATTCTTTTCCATACTACTCATGGCAGAGCAGGTGTTTCTGAGATATCACAGCACAGTAATTGAGATTCGAGGTGTTAAATACACCTTAGGTCCTTGAAATCAGAACCAATCCCAAGGACGTCTTTTTCAATGAAGTATCAAGTAAATCTTCAAAGCTTTTTATCCAGGTAAGCTGTAAGAATGTTCGTCCAGTCGTGCACATGTAATTATGTTCTTGCGATTGAGGTCACTGAACTGGCTCATACATCATATCATAAACTATTCTAGGAAACTGTGACAAAATAATGTAATGTGTCCAGAATTTCTATGATAAATTGACAATGGGAAAGTAAATAATGCAACTCTTGATTGTTCACACCTGATATGCACACCTCACTGAATGAACACCCTTGACTCTTTTTCATTGCGCCAAGTGATATCTACTTAATTGTATGCAATTCGAAGAAAGCCCAGGAATACATGAGCAGTGACCACTGTTCAACATCCTCATTGAAACATGGCAGAAACTTAACCAAATGCTCGGAAACCGGGGAAATTCATGAAACGAATAAATAGGCGATTCCGTGCGTGCAGTCAAAAAAAAAATGGAATAAATAAATGGACGCCCGTCATCTATCCAGTTACAGAGTCCATTATAATTGTCGTGCTACCCTGATGAGTGGATATAATGAATAGAGGGGTAATATAGCATTGATGGAGACGCTGAGACATTTCCTCTCGTTTCTGGACAACTACAGGGAATGATACGCCGCTGTGGGTAATCGGTCAGGTGCTTCTCTCGAGGTTATTTTTTCTCGTTCGAATTTCTTCTTCCATTCGATTTACCAATCGTTCATTCAATGTCGGTATTTTGTTACCCTTGTGCCGATTTGGGGAGAGGTTATTGCATTTGGGTATGTCTGTCTGTCTGTTCCGCACGCATGACTCAAGAACATATGGCTCGATAGACTTCAAACTTATAGGGATGAAGCGGTATGGCAGTGGCTCGGTCCTCCTCAAATTTTGTGGGAATCGGATGAAAACAGTTGCCATTGGAACGGAAAACGTGAAAATCACATAAATGGCTATAACGGTTCTATTGATATTAATTTTTCCAACTATTTTTGTATTTTTATTTGGCCAATTCCCGATCGTATGGTGTACGGCCGATGGTAGTACGACGGAAACTCTCCATTATCGCTCAATGTCGAAAAATTGAGGGTCACAATTTTATGACTTTGGGTGTTCTGAGATTCAAGACCATGACATCTTCGTTCAATCTTTTTGAACCGTTTTTGTTCAGGAGTCGTGCCTTGATAAAAAAAAACGTGCCTTGATAGAAACGACATTGCGAAATTTTACAGCACAATATTGAGCGACAAGGTCAAGGTCGCAGAAAAGGTCACAATCGAAAAGTCGCAATTGTAGCTCTGCTTATATTCATTATTAATTTCCCTCATTAATTTTGTAATTTCCTATAGTCAATTCCACATCATTTGCTATATGATCATCGAAGGCGGTATGATCCAAAATTCACTTTTATCGCCCAAGGTCGACAACGTTAGGGTCATGAGCTTTGATTTTAGTAACTAAATCTGAAAGGGCGAGGGTCTGCAATCTCTGATTGTCTCGTTGTTGTGGCAAAGCCGTCATATATCTAATATGGTTCCTCTTATTGCCAGGATTGCAACACGTGTGCACTTTGCATGTATGCAGAAAACTACTGACTTGATTATTCATATATATACCATTGATTACATAATTCGTCACATAATTCGATTGCAGCTAATGAGCTAGGGATACTGGCTATGTTCAATAATGCGCTCCGTTCCCCAAGTGAATAGGTGGAAATCTCCCATCCAAACCTTACCTGACTCAGCAACATTACACCAACATGAAAGTGTGAATCAGATAATTCCCTTTCGTCAGTCTTCTTGCATTGGCAGCTTTCAAAATCGAACTCATTAAAACTCGGCACCACCGCCACCCCCTGTCGACGAATGCGCTTCTCACCCAAATATTCATGAACTGGGACAGACTATATAAAAAATCTTAAGACAGGTGTAAAAACGAACTTTTACACATCAAGTTTGTCCAGTATCGAAACATTCAAAATTCGTTGAAAAAAAATAATATCACAATTACTTGAGAAAAACATAAATTTTGAATAATATATTATTACTTATTCATTACTAATTTACTTAATCACTAATTCACTAGTTATTATTAACTATTCATTATTAGGTTCATATACTTGTATGTCATCAATTAGTGGTAATACGAGTCAAGTATACGTTGTTAACGCAACAGACAAGAATTTAAGAACGCTAACTGTTACGTCATAATTACAGAAGAAACGAGCATCACAATATAAAAAATTAGAAACACTGCTTGAGAGTGGAAACAAAAAAAAAACTGTTTGGAAATGCAAAATAACACAACTTGAATACAAAATAGTATATGCACATAATTGAATATATGTACATTTCGTTTCAATCCTTGGGAATTTAACTGTGTTCATTTGTCAAATTTTGACTATATTTGTCAAATTTACACTCAACTATTAATTGAGGTAATTAACTATCTTTCCCAGTTCTGTTCCATCTATGTGTAGCGGAAAGCAGCCGCCTAAATTAACGATTGGACGTGGATGCAAATAATTTAGCCAATCCATTAGGCAAATAGCATTACATCCTTTACGAGACTAAAACCAACAATAAATTATCCTTTATGGGACTAAAAGGAACAACAATATCATAATTTGGACCAGTTCGTATGTACGGTGCCCACTGGGTACATGAGTAATGTCTTCCCACGTTCTGACTTGAAATTTGATGATGTGAGAAAATGAGTTTTGCACTCTCCCAGAAAGTGAATGTCACATCCAAAACGGGAAAATATCATACTTATTATGAAGGTTTTGAATATACTAGATATGTTATGATGGTACTAAAACTTGTATTTTTGGCAAATAAAACAACATCCAATGCAGACAGAAACGAACCCGTGTGCGTTAACCACGTGGAATAACAAAACAACTACTTGCTTCAAATTTTATTGACCATACCGATAATAAGTAATGACAGGTATCCCATTCATATTTTAGTACACATAAGGATGAACACATCGTAAAATGAATAAAATAACAAAAAATGATGATAGTTTTGTTGCATTGATTCATGAACTACTCTACCAGTACATAAAACTAAACAATATACTGATATACTATACTATAATATATTAAATAATATACAATGTTTTATACGAGAGATATACAAGAGATATACATGTACATATGAGAGAAATACTGCGTGGCAACTCGAAATGTTCTCGAATAAGATTTGTTTTTTGGTTACATCAAATCAAACACAAAATTGGCAGATGAACAGTTCCAGTTCTGGGTTTATGTTTTTGCAACATTTTAAAGACCAACGTTGTTCGCAGGCTAGAAACATGCATAACCTGACACATATAGTACATGACTAATTTACACGACGTGATGATTAATTATCGGTTTTATTCATATTCACCTAGATTAGATTTGAGAGGATTATGTTGATCCAGGATTCATAAATTACATGTACCAGTAAGGACGTGGGGGTGATTAACTGCTGGTGGGTACACATCGACCGGTAGTAGCTTCGAATACTTCATTATCACCTTATGGGGAATTCTTGAGCATCGTTATGATTATTTATCATACCTCAATGTATTTGGGGCATAACAATTCTGTAGATTTTTAGTCACTGCCTCAATTAGCGTATGCTACTGTTAAATGAAGAAAGAAAACCAATGGAAAAAAGCTACACATATTTCAATAGTGAATGTGGGGTATGGTTTGTCGCACATGTACTCCATCATAACGCATCCACTGCGGTCAGATATCTTCCAACTGTGGTCAGCTGTCTTCCAAAAGTGATCGCCTGCAACCTGAGAACATCGACTGTAAATATATCAATACACAAAGCTCAGGGTAAAGTGCACGTATTTCAGCATATAATCATGTATGCCTTTCATTCCATCAAATATAACAGACACAACTATTTGAGGCACATTGTTCAAATTATTTGTACATAATGCCCATTTAAACTCGAGCTAACGTTATATATGTATGAGATAATGCACTTATACATAAGAGGTGATATCACTTCGCGTGCCATCGGTGTATTATATCCCATAACTCCCGAGATCATGATCACAAAACAGCTAGTGATATCAACGGCGACTATTAAAGTAGATGTAAGTATCAATCTATTACCACCAATACAGCCAAATTTTGATGATTCCAATAACAAACCTAAAATACAACATTTTGCAATAGAAACGAAGCCGAACCAAATACATTATCAAGAGACACACTGGCGTCATCAGGGGCAGACAGTGTGGTTAATATGGTTGTTTCTACTGTACACCTGATGGAATTAGTATATCACACCCCTATGGGTTTATATGTATAGTACAACGGATCACTGTTATAAATGATCATTGAATGCTGATTGGTTTCAGCCATGCCTGATCAGCTCTTGGACACACAAATTATCCATATTTATATGTCAAGACAGATCCACAAATACTTTATAGTTTCCGATAATTTACCTCACTTGAATAGACATTACTCACTGTTTCCACCAGATTAGCAATACAGCCGATATTATCAGGCAACAAGCATGGTAGTAAAAAGTGCAAGATACTGATACCATATCATAAAAGAATATTCATTCGTGACATTCGTGTATTATACTTGCGAAACATTAAATATGCAGTTGCTATTCACGACAAAATACAATGTAAACTCAAGTTAACCTGGACGCATATTAACTTCGTGGATTAACAAAACACAACATAACAAGTTACGCATACTCTCTTCAAAATTCGTATTGACCATACATACTATCAACAATCACAGGTATCAACTTCCACCCATATTTTAGTATATATATATATATACATATAAATGATCTTCATATGATAAATCCACATGAGAAACATTTGTGTGACAAGTGGAAATAAGTATTCAATAACATACCTGTATATATTGACACTATATGTAGCACACGACCAATTTACAGGACACGATGATGATTCATCATCATACCCACCTTGATTAGATATATGGAAGGATTAGGTTAATCCGGCACTTCATTATTCACCAGTAAGTACTGTATATTGCAGAACCATTCGGTGCTAGCAGACAGATTTCGACCTTAATGGGAAGCTGCAAATGGTGTGGCACTTGCCACACTTTACTGTATACTGTCACCATAATTAAGAGAAACGGACAAGCATCGTTTTGATTATTTATCATACTTCAATATTTGGAGCATATAAAAAAGAAATTTATTCACCGCCTCAAGTAAGGTATGGGGCTCTTGAATTCAGAAATCAATCAGTGTTTTGAACCTAAATGCCCATTTTATATAGCGAATGTGGGTTAGGGTTTTATCATTCCATCATAATGCATGATCTAGCGTGATTAGAATACTTCAAACTGTGGTCTCGGTCTGTGCCTGGATCTTGAAAAAATTTATTGTCGCCTCCATCAGGACGCGACATACTCAAATACGATTAAAACGACCCATGGATAGATGCGTTGGTCCGGTCCTGCAATAGTACCGCAGCATTTGTTTTAAAATTTTTAGTGTCAACAAGCAGATGGAGACAATCACTAATAAAATATTCCAGTTAGATTGTGAAACATTCTCAAATTTTCTTCTTGCCTGACAACCGCAAAAAATTGCGAGTACTTCGATAGATTTGACCGATCAGATAGCGGCTCCGCTGGAATTCCCCGACTCCGTAGGCGTAGGGATGGCTTGTTATCATCATGGCTTGAGCACTGTTCCGAAAGATGTCATTCTTGAATGAGAACGTATTGTCCAACATTCAAATTGTCGGGGAAAAAGTTTGTCAAAGAATATTCATGCACGTTCGTATCAACCGATGTACCCAGTATACTTGCGATCATGAAGTTTTGAACATGATTGAATGGGCAATTATTTTGCGGCATTAGAACTTGGAAATATGAGGCATTAGTATTTATAGGAATCTCTTCAAATCTACACAATCTTTATGAAATTATATTGATATGATAGTCAGTTAAAAACAGGCAAAAGGGGACGGGTGATCAAACACCGCTGACACGGCGCTGTGTCTGTATCGATTTTCTACTCGGTACTGATGACAGGGTGCACAATGCTTTGCGGAAATATGTTTTATAGCGATTTTTCGCGTTTGATGCAGTTTGACGAAATATTTCACCCAAAAAATGTTGTTTAACAGATCGAATGCTATATGTATAGATGTGAATAATGGAGCCTAAGCGTACAAGTTAAGTTTGTGTAGCATGTTAAATGTATTTTAACGAGCTATCGTGCATAGGTGTTTTGCATTGACATGGGTCTGGAAAAGGTATGTAAATTGTTCCATTTTGAGTCTGCAATGTCCCTGATCTTGTTATTCACAGAATAGTGAAAACTATGTGACTATAATTACAGTATGTCAAAACTACAGCAATGCAGACTCAAATAAACTTCCCATTCCCCACATTGGAATCGAGCTATGAGCTGCTGAGAGGCGACACATGTCTTTTACTACATTTCCTGACGCTTACTTGTTGCAATAATCAACTACAATCCTGCGAATATCGACTGTAAATATATCTACGAATAGATGTGTATGTATCAATATAGTGAACTTAGTGCAAGTATAGCTGGCAAATGTACGATCTTTCAGAAAAGTGGAGGGAAAAACAATAATGAAACGGAGTGCACAGGATACATCACACATAATGCATGCGACGCAATGTGCGTGTCATTCGATATCAAAATCACCAATAACAGACACAACTGTTGAAAGATACGTTTTAATGTCTACATGCAGCCCTTTGATAATCAAGGTAGCGCATCAAAGCTCAGTCATATATAGTACAGCTGAGCACTGTCTTGAATGAATATTGATTGATTCAACCATGCCTGATCAATTCTTGGACATACAAAACAATCATATTCATATGGCAAGTGAGATAACTTGAGGCTACCGATAACTTACCTCATTTGAATACACACTCACCATAGTTATTTCATCTGTATGTTCATATAAATAAAGCAAATTAAAGCTGGATTAACACGAATGACAGTTCCATCACTCTAGCGATACAGTCAATGTGATTAGGCAGCAGCATTGCAGTTAAAGAGCAATATACGGATACTATACTATGAAAATTATGCCATTTCAACAACAAAAAACTTAGCCGATCTACAACTAACATTCAACTCATATCTTGCAAAATAAATTACACTAGGCCTTATATGTTTTAACGAAAGCGTTGATGACGTCATCACGTTGATCAACACCAGGCAACAGTGCTACGTCTAGCCGACACCCAATTACGTTACATCCATGGATGGCGGATGGACATAGCTTGGTTACCATAGCAACACACATGTTCTCAAGACGTGTCATATGTTTGAGCATCAATATAACTGATATTAGGCGGGATGAGCGCATCGATAGTCTGAAAGTGAACGAAGTCTTGACATATTAATACATTCAATACACTATTCGATCAATTTTCCTAGTGGGTGAAATCTATGAATATCCAAATAATATTAGTAGCCTTAATTAAAACAACAAATGCGAAAATTCGTGTTCCTGCAAGTGCGATATGATTGGCCCTCATTACCACAGTGTATGCATTCTACGCCCAACTTATTTGGATTATCGGCTGAGATGAAACAATATTTTTCCCGTGTGTACATTACACCGTCCAGCTGGAGCGTCATGATATATCCATAATGATAGGAAGTTGGCGGTCCTCCAGTTCCGTCGAATTTCGAAGAATTACTCCAGTATCTACTTGATATTTTTGTGTCCTGATTTTCTTTATAAGACATTTTTGCGTGTACAGTTTCGCCCTGAAACGTGCTCGTTCACATTTATGTATATAAGGGGCCCGCATTCTAGGAGAAAGTGGCCAGCGAAATAACATTCACCTGTACATGCAGGTGACAGGGCCGTTAGATAGCTACAATCGCCAAAATAATATATCGCCGGGCGGCCATATCAGCAGCGACGCAAGGGTATATGGCCTTGAACGGAGATAGGAAAGTTTGTTTTGTGGGGGGAGAGACGTGTACTAAAGGGCCAAGCGAACAACGAACGACAAGTGGAGCTTGAAACAACGGAGGGGCGAATGGACCAACAAACGATAACAGCAGTAGTAAGTTCGATCTAGAGAGAAAGCGAGCCTCTACTATAGATGATGATATTTGACCGCATTGTAATGTCTGAGCTTGGGCCCACTGCCTTCACGAAGTCAAGTGGGCCTCGGAGTCACCTCAGGTCGTCCGACCCCTACCCCCTGCACCCTACCCCCAACCGGCCACTGAGCCAGGCACCCAGCCGCCAAAACCCGCCCACCCCACGGGAGATAAGGCCCTTGCCCATACTACTGAGTACGTCCTCTGAATTCATGGTCAGCGCTTGTCACTTATCAACGGGCTCCTCGAGTGTTTTCACCTTAAGTCGTTCAATGCTGGCGACTACAATATCAGGACACGATGTTGCATTCCAACGCCACCCGTGGTCATATACACTTAAGAGTAGTATATGGTACAACTTGATAGTAGATTAAACAGTGTACGCTCTCTCTCTCTCGCGAAGGACTGGCCACGGTACTGTAGTACTGACCGAAACAGCAGATTTATTATCGTGAGATGATGTCCTAACTTGCCCCTATCTGCAATAATAATTTATTACTGTCACGAGTGTTTTATGCGCTATTGTAAACTCTGTAGATTTTTCTAGAAATTACAACGTCTATACAACGTCTGAAAGTCTAGTTGCAACTTTGCCTGTACATGCATTTTAGGGGAATTAACTAAATATTGATACAGTTTCATATTACAGTACTACTACATCTATCTCATTACGGAAGCGTAGAAGGGCCACCCAGGAATTTTTTTTTTTTAAATTCCCGACTTAGTAACTCGATAATATCGACTTAGTATCTCGATAATATCGACTTATAACTCGATAATATCGAGTTAGTATCTCGATAATATCGACTTATTGTGGAACAGGCACAGGAAGGAGATTTATTTTTTTTAAATTCCCGAGTTAGTAACTCGATAATATCGACTTAGTATCTCGATAATATCGACTTATAACTCGATAATATCGAGTTAGTATCTCGATAATATCGAGTTAGTAACTCGATAAAATCGACTTAGTAACTCGATAATATCGACTTAATATTTTAGGGTTGTCCGGCCCATGTGTACATGTATGTATAATGTACGTGGGTAACCATTAACGACTGTGTCAATTGGCGTATATGTCCACGTGTGAACATTGAAATAAATGATATCTAAAATGAAAACTTCCCCTCTGATGTAAATATCAATTACATTAATTACATAATAGAGTTCTAACAGTATTTGACCCTCATATAAAATCAGTAATGTTTATTTGTTTTCTCATTATGTATTTGCACAAGCAGACTATACATCATGTGCTGTGATTTAAGTCGAGATACTAAGTCGATATTATCGAGTTACTGAGTCGATATTATCGAGATACTAACTCGATATTATCGAGTTACTAAGTCGATATTATCGAGTTAGTAACTCGATATTATCGACTTACTAACTCGATATTATCGAGATACTAACTCGATATTATCGAGTTACTAACTCGATTTTATCGACTTACTAACTCGATATTATCGAGATACTAACTCGATTTTATCGAGTTACTAACTCGATATTATCGACTTACTAACTCGGGAATTTGAAAAAAATAAATCTTCCTGTGCCTGATCCACTCTTAAGTCGATATTATCGAGATACTAAGTCGATATTATCGAGATACTAAGTCGATATTATCGAGTTACTAAGTCGGGAATTTAAAAAAAATAATTTCCTGGGTGGCCCTTCTACGCTTCCGTAATCTCATACTGTGTACCCTAAAATTATGATACTTCCATCCATAGATTTCAAGAATATTACAATCACATCAGAGCTAGAATCCGCATTAGACTCCATATTCCAAATATCTGATAAATAATGCGATAAACAAACGAACATAGTTACAGATTCATACATATTTACTTTTAAATACTGTCTGTTCAGTGAATGAGCGTTTTCATATACACTATGATATTAGTTTGAATTTGGTTGCATTAATTTGTTACCCATTTATTTTATATAATATGTGCCTAATATAGATAAAAAAAAAGTGTAATATATCTACTTTTGACGGAAGCATAGAGACGCCACTAAAATTTTATAATTTTTAGTAATTTACAAACAAAATGTTTTACTCCGTGTAATAAATCTAAGCCAGAGAACATAATATCACGGTTTAACTGTCAGTGATGTTTTTACAGATATTCAAGTACGATAGTGTTTCAATCATGATTTAAAATCTTTCGAGCTATATAACAGCGGTATTTCATAGTCTATGATATTGTCAGATTGTTCTAATATGTTTGCATTTTTAACATGTTTCCCCAATAATTCACAGATGCACAGATGTATCCTGACCTAATTCACACACCAATAGAAGTCAAACAGCAATTCTCTACCAAGCGTGATATCTCGCTTTCTGGGTCATTTGCTTAGTTTACGAGTGAAATTAATTAAAATCAACAAGACTTGTCTGTTTGAGGATGATAGCGATGCTAGGACTAATTCGGAGGGGCTAAAATTTGGAATTCTTTTGGCGATTTTCAAACTGTTGAATAGTTATCGATATGACATTGTGTATTTAAATGTGTGTATTGGTCATAGCATTTACTAAATCACAATATTCGCAAAAGAAGTTTCGAATAATCAGTACGAATCTGATGTCGACATTAGTGTGCGCATTTTTAGCGTGCAGCACCGTGCACGCACAACATTTGTCTCTAAATATATGAGTCAACATACAATGTAATATGACGACAGGTACAACAGTTTTATTTCCAGCACCGTTACACCGCAAAATATTTGTATCCATAACCATTCGTATCTTGAATTTATCAAGAAAATTTTGAAATATATTCCCTTACCATTATTCGATACACACATGTATGCCACTGAATACAGCCAAGGTATGCCAGGATAATTGGAGTAGTTGATACCCTAGTGAATCAAAGCGCGAGTCAAACCATAAGGTGTCGACAAGCAAGAGCACACATAGACTACATGCCATGCTTGACTTACAAACACGCACTGGACTACTATCCAAAGAGAAGTTGTTGACTTCAGTGTGTCAAATCCGCCATTCAATATCCGAGGGGAAGCGGATGTGCTAACAATACTCGTTTAAGTTTACTTGATAAATACATGTGAATACAGTGACTTCGATGTTCATTCTTATATAGTGCTGTTTAAGATAGATATATGAGGCATAACGCATTGTGGGTATATCGCGTAAAAACTATCTATTCATTTGGGCAAATGTTCACATGTTCATTCAATTTTAATTGAATGAAAAGAAAAATATTCAACGCAACATTTGATTTAGCACAATAGATTATTGCATTAACACACATTATTATGAACTATGTTGTATGAAAAGGACTGATAGACTTGAGTGGCAATATTTTCACATGGAAATGATTGAATATTCAGAAATAATGCTGTTTATGCATGCTATTGTAAGGTAAACCATGTGAATTTACTTTTACTTTACTTTTACTTTGAACCTTTGTCATGTTTGTTGTAGTGATGTTTTAAAGTTCACACTTACCAAATACATGGAAAGTATATATTGTCATTTTGTTCGTGTATATTGACCTATTGTCAAAGAATTGTGTGTAAAAACAATAAGAATGAGCTGACCTAAAAAAATGATGATGCTCAAATGATCAGATTTGCTCACTTAACCCGTGAGTCAATACGTCAACAATTGATGATAGTACTTCATAATGTACATTGCCCGACTAAGATTTCCGTCATGACTAGGTGCTATTTTTAGTGGAAATATTGTTAGACCAAATAGATATCCATTTTAGCATTGCAAATACAATTGAAGTAATTAGAATACAGTAAACTAATGGCTATTTATTTCTCTTTAAGTGCATTCATATATACATGCGCTAAGTTGATGCTTTGGTTATGAAAAGTGAATTGTATGTAGTTTGCATTGTAACTACAGAGTCCACACAAAATGGTATGTTATTCCAATAGTTTGAATGTTACAGCATGAAACTATCCAGAGGCATTACGAATCAGAGAGAATCTGACACATTAGTGGAAATAATGTGCTTCAAGAAGCAAGAGGGAAACTAACAAATATCAGAATGTAATAAATGGTGATTTGTGTTCATTTATGTTGTTCAACCGTCACTGTCAAATTAGCAAATACTTAAATATGATTTACATTTTCTTGAGATTAGTGACAGTCCTTGCATGAATCTCTAATCAAAATTCTAAATTTGTAATAGTAGAATTAAAGTTAGTAATTGGTTGAAGGTAGTATTGGCAAACATGCTCATTGAGCATTATGTAACTCCGATCAACTTCTAGTTATCTGCTCGTTATCATAAAACGTACCTTAATTTCGGCAAAAAAACCGATCCACTTCCTTTGCCAAATGGCGTTAAGATTGCACAAAAATAGCACCTGGAGTAGTGGCAACCCTCGTTGTCGCATGTCGTTCTCCACTGCCAATTGAATACCTCTATCAGTGCACGCGTATATCATCTTTTTTTCTACCTGAGCGAAATCACGCCTTATCTCTGCATGTGGGTGTTAAGTTGTAAATATCGAGGTTATGTTTGATTAGGCGTGAACGTAAAATCGGGGACTGGCTGGGGGATGTCGATTTGATGGTCGAAATGTATCAGTTACTTTTCGCGTGGATCTCAAGATCTGTATCGATTTTGTCAATGTACACCCCATGATTTTGGATGGATATATGATAGGTAAGAGGGGAGGGGAGGGGCAGGTGTACACTAGATCAGGTTTGCTCATGATTCTTTCAAACAATAATAGTTTTCACAAAATGAAGTGGAAATCTCTAATCATTACCATATGGAAGGGCAATTTATTATTTCACGAATTCAGCGTGAGCTTCTTCAATGAGTCCGGTTGATCAGCGTGATGCACATATTTCATTTGCGGATGTGTCATGATTGAACAGCGTGGCTGCGGAGTTTCCCGACCGGAAGTTAATAGTGAGACAGATAGGGAAAGCCGGATAAGAACTTTCTCTTGACAATCGAATTATGTTGTAATTTATAATTGCACTGGTCCAATGTCTGACGAATTACATAATAGTAGTTTCGCATTATATGACGAAAATTTTCGAGGTCTAGTAGTCCATTTGCGAAAGATTATAATAGGCTCATTTGGGCCAATATTTCTGCCCGTCGAAGAACAAATAGATTACGACACACAGGTAAATCAAGCCTGACTCCATCGACGAAGTGTGCAAAACCATAAGAATGGTACAAATCTTCCTGATACTTCATTGTATCAAAGTGAAAATCATTTGAATATCACGGAAAATCAAAATGCCGACGACAATCTCTAGCCAGGAAGATCAGATATCTGTGGTTTTGTATTTTTTCCTCCCAATAGAATATTTCCACATCGATTTTAAAACCTGGTTACATACATTTTTACCTGTAGTTCTACAACAGTACAAGCATGCAATTGTTGTCTGGCACACCTCACCTTGAACTTTTCCTACAAATATTTAGCTCAATTTGTTGTGTTGAGAATGTAAGTATCAATCTATTACCACCAATACAGCTAAATTTGATGATTCCATTAACAAACATAGAATACAACATTTTGCAAAAGAAACGAAGCCCAACCAATTATTTTATCAAAAGACACACTGGCGTCATTAGGGGCAGATTCGATGGCGTGCTGGTAGCTTTTCACGAAATTTGTTACTAACACAGAAAATATCTCGAAAGATTTTTCAAAACATTCAAACAGCTGCCTGATACATTTTTAACGAAATTTCAACACAACACGGCCTAAAGTTGGCAACCAACCCCTAATGTTAAATTCAAGTCCAGAATTGGATATTGGGATTTTGTCGTGTTCTTACCGTAACGAATTAAATTATTGTTGCAATTTCGAACCAGAAAATACACTCAGGTGTATCGAGATACATTAAAATGTACTATTTTGCATTTGGACTCAGACAGTCCACGATGGTGCTAAAATGACATCGGGTGGAATGTCTGTTTTCTTCAATTTTTGAACTATGAACAAAATTGAAGAAAACACGTTATTAAGCTGCGCGAGATTAGAATAGCAATAGTCAAACCAATATCATTATTAATGAGGATATGTCTATAGTATGTCCATAGTAGGTCTAACGGTTAAACAATATCTAGTTAGTTTTCTACACTAATCCCTATACAATAATAAATATCTAGTCCATTTTTGACATCACATATATCGAAATGTTTAAGTTGCAGTATAATGTAGACTATGTGGTATGAGACTACTCCAAATGAAACAACATTTACGTGGTCTAGTATCAACACAAGAAGGTCAAGAACATATTAAAAACAAGTAGTCGATATAAATCTCTCTTGCGAGCAATCAAACCGCAATGTTAGGGACACCACACTGGGACCTTGAACATGTTTCAGCTGTTGAGGATACTATCGACCTCTGTACGTTGTACTATCTTGAGGTTCCCTCTCGTGAGGTTGTAAATAAATGTAGATCTGTGTGCACTCCTTTTTGGTCGTTAACTGTATAAATATGTGCTGGTTACTTTGCATGCTTGTATTTGGGTGGAAATGTTTCTCTGCGCATCAAATTGAACAAAATGTAATGCATATATGGAGTCGATAAGTGCCAACCTGAACACCAGCACAACCAGATTTTGATGATAACAATAATAAGCCTGTGACTTTGCCGTCTCTGATCACTCTCGTCATCTCAGAATAGATGATTTTGTAGATTTCACAACATTTTAATACTGGAAACACTACCAGTTTAATACGCCAGTCTATCCACGTGTTTCATTCATCACTATTCGGTACAACATGGATGTGTATCAAGTAGCTGGAACCTTAGAAGCTCAGAGAACATGCATAATGATCAGCTGGCACACAAATTCAGGAATCGAATGAATTGTATACATTACCGCCAACAGCATAAACGTTGAGGACGACAATGACGAAAACTAAATATATATCATCGTACAATGTATTGTTAGTGATGAAATGTATGGTATTGAATTGAATTGAATTGAAAAGAAATAATTCACATACTTTGTATATGTATGGACCTATTCAATAGACGTGGAATCAATACCCAGTATTAAGTATTCCGAGCAAACAAAACAGGGTCCGTTATCCAATCTCATAGTCCGGGGACAGAAAGTCATATCAGGCATACGAAGTGAGAGAAAACAAAAATGACAGGGAAACTCATGAACCCCCAAAAATGGTAATTAGGAGGTGAAATCAGGTGTTCCGGAAAGAGTGAGCATTTCCTGCCCCACTAGTGGCACCCGTCATGAATTCCCCAAAATTAACATGAAAATAGATCTAGTTGCATGGCAGACATGGATTTGCTGTATTTATCAACCAGATCATGATGACGTCCATAGAATTTCTTAAACGCAGCTTTAAGTCTTGGTAAAACATATCCTTGTCGCAGCAGTTTAGAAACTAGCTGGGCACTTCGATAGACAAAGTCCTCATATTTGCAACTAGCTCTGGAATAGCGTATAAGTTGAGAAACACACCATATGCCGGTTACATAGGAATGTTGCTGCTTAGAAAAGGGAAATTGACTATGGAAAAATTGAAACCATCACGTTTGTCATATAATCTAGTTGACAGGTTAGAATCATTATCAATGTCCAACCTCAGGTCTAGATAGTTGGAAAAAATTAGCGGAGTCTGTAGTATCCTTAATTTCAAGTTCCTTAGGATATATGACATCCAAATAATCACCAAATTTGGGATTATTTAGCGACAATACATCATTTATGTATCGGAAAGTGAAATTAAAATTACATGTTAGTTTCTTAGAACCTCCTCGTTGTAAATGTTGGATAAAATCTGATTCATATGAGTATAAAAACAGGTCTGCCGATAATGGTGCACAGTTTGTACCCATGGGAATACCAATAGTTTGTTGAAATATTCGACCACCAAATTCCACAAAAATATTATCAATAAAAAAATTAACCATATTTACCACATCTATTTCAGTATATTTGTATGGGGCATCAGAGTCGCCTTTAACAAAATAAGCGGTATTATATTTTACTACAATATAGTGGTACCGACGTTGGCCCTTTTTAGAGAAAAATGAATTATTGATTATTTTTTAAGCTGAGACTTCAGTTCAGAATGAGGTATAGTTGTGTACAAAGTAGAGAAATCAAATGTTTTGATAGACGTTACTTTTGGAAGTGTGTGAGCATGTAGATATTCCAATAAAGATTTGGAATTTTTTAATATCCACATTTGGTTTATACCACTTCTAGAATAGATGGTTTCAGAGTACTTTTGGAGACCCTGTTTAATTTTAGACAATATAACAGTTAATATTTTAGAAAGGGCTTTGGTAGAACATGATGCTGAACCTGAAATATATCTTTGTTTGTGTGGATTTTTGTGCAACTTTGGTATCCAATATACGTTTGGTAGATTATAATCTTTACATGAGGTATTAATACCAAACGAATGCAATACAGACAAATGATTTGATAAGATATCCTGTTTGGGCACGGCAATGGCTTGGTATGTACTATTGGAATTAGTATTGTTGGCAATACCCAGTTCGTCAAACAGGCACTGTATATAGTATGCTTTACAAACAAAAACAACATTATTAGAAGCTTTATCTGCAGGGACAATGACGAACCTTTCTTGAAGTTCCAACAAACTATTAGCAACCACGGGATCATTGAAGACAGAGCTATTTTTAGTACTAACTGACTTTGACAAAACATTAATGCGTTTGTTTACCAATGACCTAATCTGTTTGACCCATTCTGACAGAGAATCAGTTTCTGCCTTTTCTCGCTTTGAGTATATCTACTGAGTCAATAAGATTCACCGGTGTGTCAATAAGATTCACAATCAATAAATAAGATTCAGTCTATACAGTCAATAAGATTCGGTGTGTCAATAAGTGTCAATAAGATTCACAATACCACTTAATTGAGTACAAGACTTCAGGCGCGCCCGCAGATAGAAGCACTGGAAGCACGTGCTTCCATTAAATTTTTGAGAGAAAAAAATTATGGTAAATATATTTATTATGGAGAGCTCTTCAGATTGGAATAGGGATATCTTGAAACTGCTAGACTTTCTGGAAATGACCGTGGTTCTATCATGAAATAATTGGATAATAACTAGAGAGATCGCTTATTGTAAGGGCACACCGGTGAATCTCTTGTTTATTGACTCTGAAGATGAAAAATCAATAATCACTTTATCAAATCATTTGATATCAGCTGAATTGATAAGTGTACCGATGAAATAAAGGATCCGACATAATTTCCTAATTAGGTTCTCCTGAAATATTGATAAGATTGCCCAGGTTCTGGTGTATGTCATTAAAGCTAAATTATTTTATTATGGTAAATATTGTGATAACCGTGGCTTTACAACAATCTATATATATATTCTACAATGGTTATATCTACAAAAATTCTAACACTGTCGAATATGTTCGTGAATAAAAATTTAAAAAAAAAAAAAAAGAAAGAAAAAAAACACTGTCGAACCGTGTTGTCATATACTATCCATTGCAAATGGCTTTACCGAAGTCATATTCAAATTATTGTGGACAAAGCCTATGGTTCAGACGACATAATCAGGGTCCCAATATATGAACATATCCCAATATATGAATATATCCCAATATATGTCCCAATATATATCACAGATCACCTAGTAACCGCCAGATTGTGGGGCCCTGGGCGGGCCCCAGGCCCCACGCCAACATATCCTGTCCCAATCGCATTGATCCTTCGCATTGATCAAAATCCTGGGGGCGCGCCTGTAATACTTTAATAATGACAACAGAAAACCTGACATCAACAACTTTTTGTAGGGCCTATGTCAAAAGGCCCGATCGAACGTGTATAAACTAAATCCACACTGGCGTCATCTGGGGTATACGGTGTATCAATAAAGTTGTTTCTTCTGCAAACCAGGTGGAATCGGTGTGCTACATTGTGTGTTGGAATAACTCAGTAGATATTACGACGTTAGGCAGACAGACGAAACTGCGATCTCATTTATTTTGCTAGAATATGAAGAGAACGTCGCTAGAATCGTCTGCCTGCCATTCAACGCTCGTCTGTTCTTGATCTTGCGGAGGTCCAACAATGGTATCGATGTCATCGATGACGTTTATGGTCACTCGCTATCATAGGGTAAAATGACGATAATCATAACGTTTGAATTGGAGGAGAATGTTTGGACTTACCTAGCATCTTCTAAGAAAATGTTGTTCTGAATTATTGGATGTCATGCACAAATTAAATAAGATGCGGTAAATAATAAATAACATGACATTTTTCATCGCTTAACTCATAGCTGAATGAATATTTTGCATACATAACACAATGATTTAGATAAAAAATAGAAAATACCACGTAATAAACCGAGATTTGTTTTGCGTTGCTCTGACGACGTCGGGCAGACAGACGAAACTGCGATCTCGGTTTGCAAACAAAATCTGCGGGAGTCGTTCGCTAGCATCGTCCGCCTGCCTTTCAACAATCGTCTTCGTAAAAGTTCAAACCTCATAAATTAATTGAAAATTACAGTTTATTATCATAATGTCATTTGACTTATACGTGCACTGTGCTGAAAAGTAACAATCGGACATTACTGGATAAGTAATATCCGGATTCACACGAAGAATGACTCATTGGAAATATCTTCCAGTATTATTACCATGTTTTCATCTTGTTAAAATAGAAGGAAATAAGGACATTCTGACAATCGCTTTTAAAAGTTCAGATTCTGTCTTCAAATATGATATTTAATGGCAATTTTAGTTTGAATTTCGATATGACGGATGATACGGAAGTTTGACGGATGACGGATTCATGACGGAAGTTTATCTGAAAAAAAAACTAAACATCTAATAGGGTGAGTCTTTGTTGGTAAATATGTTGTTAATATGTTAGAGGCGATATATGAATTGCTTAAGTTTGTTGAGAACTGTGAAGATTATGACTTTGCATATATCCATCTGAAATAATAACACTTTTACACCGTTTTTTGCTCATATTTTTGCGCAGTTAAGTGGTATTGTGTTATAACTTGGCATACTTTACCCGGTAGTCAAACGACAACTTTACATAAAAAAAATAATTTCAGAATTCTATCTTTAATAAGAGAAGTAGTCGATCGACCCCAATGTTAATCTTTGAATTTCAGGGTTAATTTGCCCAAAGGATGAAAGATTGAATTTTTCTTATTATGGATACATGGGCATGGCAATAATGACTTCGGTTTCAGTTCTATCCATCCCTTATGAATTATTTCATTGTTTTTACAAGCTTTCCTCCGAATTTCAAACTGCTTGATGATAATTTTTCTGGAAAAAAAACACTAAATGCCTAAAAATTCGGATGGAATTGCTTTCGAATTTAATGAGTTTAGTAATTTAGCCAATGACGTAAAATATTTAAATATCTCATAAATTTGAAATCTTTGCAGGAATCTACGTACATGAATTTGGATTGGTTTTAATCACACTGATGAACAGTTTATAAAGGTCACAATATTGAATGCTTTGAATTTAATCTTATTCGAATGAACATTCTATTTTTCAAAAAAAGTATTGCACTCAAACTTGAGTTAGAGTACTATAATTGTGTGTAATTCGGTGAATGACTGTAGGAACTGTTTACATTGCCATATAAATGTAGTGAAAACTGACCTTCATGCTATATTCCCTAAGGTTCCAGCAAAAAAAAAAACTTGAACGACTTACAAGTATTAAATTCAACAGACATTAGTATCTTTTTTCATTGAGTTCACTGAATCGACGCGAGCTCGTGTTAAAGATAGCTACCTCCTCAGAAATTCACTGCTTTGAAAGAGCGACAGACTTTGGCCTTGAACTCAGTCGCTAAGACCAGGAATGCTTTCAAATGCAGCACTTAAATAACAAACCATGCCAGCTCGGAAACATGGTCCAATCTACAGGCTACTCAAGTGTGGATTCGGTGGAAAAGCGGGTCAAAATTTGGCGCGTTCAGCAGCACAGCAATGTTCAAATTATCTGAGAGAGAACACATTTGGGCTTTAAACGCCTACTTATTCTGCCAAGCCCTGGCAGTATCCCGGGTTGATGGTGCATTTAGGTCGCCTGTGAGGGAAGCCGCGTGTGTTTCGTGAAAAATTGGCCATCTGGTGAAATTAACACGTTTGACCCAGCAGTCACCAAAAATACAATTACACTACGAATACATTACACTACACATGTGAATACAAGTACACTACACTTGGAGCTATAACGAATAATATTATTGACATGTTATAAATTGACTAATCAGATACATAGAAGGTATTGAGGAATGTGTTTTGACGTATACTTTCGACCTCCGTTTCAACTTGTATTAATCTAATCATTTATGTCTACTTCATTTGAAAGCTTCGATAAACATTTGATACCAATGCTCATGTTCCGCTCATTATTGACGACTAAATATTCTGTATACTCTTAGTTCCTGAGGACGAATACTATGATTATAACATTTATCTAACGTTGTTATATTTTAATGCTTAAACTAGGACTGCTGTATGAGACAAACTGACAATTCCCAATGCATGATACGAACACATCTTCTAAAGGATGGACTATTGCATGAATTGTTAATCACAGTATGTTGTCATCATGCACAAGAAAACCCATGTTCTTATTCCGCTTATCACTGAAAGATTGGAGATTAACTATTTGTTTCCAAAGATGATCATTATGATTGTAGCATTTATCAAAAGTTGTAGGCCGAACTGGCACACTTTGTTATTGTCTACAACATCCGGAATACATGTACATAATTCTGATTATTGTGATTTTCTTGTGGTGTGTGTCAAATATTCAATATATTCAAATAGACAATATCAACCCATACTCTTTTTGGAGCGAAGCTTAATAGTATAATAAATAATACAGTTCAAACTTTTTTTACATAATATGTAATCATCTAAAGAGATGGATATATTTAGAATATATATTAGATAAAGTGAAATGATGTAGTGGAGTGCTTATAATAATGTGATGTTCGAGTATGATAAATTTAATAATTGAACGCATACTTGCGATGAATAAGCATTGGACAACAACAACCAAAATAAATACAAAATTTTGTCATCCTAATGTGGCCCTAACGAAGTGGAATATAAGCAACTTTGGAGTGATCACAATGACGCCCATAGTATGATTCATTCATCAAGCCAGTCTCAGCGATTTCAAATTGAGTCCATCCATCAAATGGTAACAAGCACAATATGTGTAAGTAACTGGCCACTCAGGCAAACATGCAAATCTTGTACAAGGCTTGTAAGATTCACCTGGTATTTGTTACATACAATATTGTTTTTTTCATATATGCCAGTCAATTAGGAAATATGTTCCGCTCTGCACACATAAATGTATAGCATAATAACTGAAGAAATAATTGCTTTAATAATATCTGCAATGCTTTATGCTTATGACATTTTGTGTTGTGCTATTGCAGTATTGGCTGGAGTGCCGATACGTTCAACTTGTTGGTATCTTCATCCTAAGGTTACATGTTATTTTACTATACTTTTTCATCTTGCACATATTCACTGTATCTTTAACACGAATTTATCCATCGAGGCATAAAATGCATTCCGCAACGTACCAAAACCGTACCAAACTGCCAACCAATGAGTTGAAACTCTAGTATAGCTTAGAATATATTTCTTGCAATGGTATAAAATATATCTTAATGACGTTCATGGAACTTTACTCTATATTCGTCTCTGAACATTCAACTATTCAACATTAACACAATCTCCTCATACATATCTCATCATCTATATATGATATACTATTCATACATCATTATTGATCAGTTGTCTTGCTAGTACATTACAATATAATCTTTTTAATTTAATATGAAACTGTGGCATTGTGGGAAATATTACGAATGGTTCAGTCCTAATCTCCGTAGGCTGACAGACATGCCAAATGAAAAACGTGAGCTCGTACCGTGACATGGCGTGACCTCATCAATTACGCCCATTAAAACGATCAATACTTATGAACTCTCTGTACTGATTACATCGCAGTGATACTGCACTCTTCATGGAGCAAATTATTCTCTTGTTATAGACATATAGACAAGATAATAACAGGAATTTATTAATTGACATACTCACCTTCGGCTAAGGATAATCATGGCTCGTTACGAAGTATTATGGTTCATTAGACCTTCAATCGGTAGCGAAATAGTCCACGTTATGTCTTGAGCCACATGGTTTTACCCCTAACGAGCGAAGAACGATCGGCGCAAAAACAACCTTCTAAGTGCGAGCATCGAAAAAATACCATGCTTACGTCGGCTAAACCTTCACTTAAATGAGTACCTATTTTTTGCGGCACGGTACCACGTTTTTTCTCCTTTCTTTATCTGATTTTTGCTGGGTGTGTGGGAGGGGGTGCGGGGTGAATGTATTATAACCTCGATGACCTGAAGAATGAATGGAAGAGCGACACCTCCAATGCGCATGCCCGGTGTCCCTGACCTGAAAAAATAAAGCGCTCAGGACACTAGCGCTTGGCGGAGGGGACTTTCATCGAACCATGGCCAAAACCGGTCACGGGCCAGCGACCAAGTTCCATCTAAATTGAATGAGTCCCTACCCCGTCCCCCAAACCCCACGTCCACCCCCTCACCCAAACACATCGTCCCCATACCGCTACATCCATAGGGTATAACATCCAAAGGGTACAACGTTCGAAGACACAGGCAGAGATAGCTACCAACAGAAGAAAGCGTAGATTCCATTCACATGTATAGATATTATTTAGGATGATGTGTGAAGGTCCACACAATTGCACGGGTGAGCGTGAAGACTCATAGAAATTGTGGAGGTCGTCATTTGGATCAACTGTACTTGCTGGAGCCTTGATGCCCTTCAGCGTCCCATTTCTTATTCATCTTGCATATAATTAATTTAAAGCGGAATGCCGTTGAACATTACTTTCATTGCCGTGATATGCTGCTTTTACATATACCTTGGAACACACGAAATGTTTTTGTTCAAACTTATCATCAAACCACATCCCACCATTATGGCCATCGTTCAAACCGATGCTCCCGATACAAGATACAGCAATAGATCAGCTCGTACAATTTATATCATATATGCGTCGATACACATCAATTGAAAATATATAAACAACCAAACGTTACCAAGTGTCAGAGAGATAATGAAAATCATACATGATGTTAACTTTAAATATTTTTCAACCTGTTTACGAGAAGCCATTCACTAATGGCATTCAGTTTCTGCTACACACTAACAATCATTGTCTAAAATTAATTATCTGTAAGTTTTTGTTGTATTGCTGGGTGCATGAGAATGATAATAATGATACCTCTAATCACCACTATATCACATCTGCATATTCAAAAACTTACACGACCGTTGCGTGCATTAAAGAGTGAACTCGCAAATTTCATCAAGAAAACCTATTGCAGACCATGTATGGTGTGGATTAACCTATCGTGATAAATAATAACTATATTTTTATTGTTGAATCGTGCTAATACTAGTCATATGTCGTGCATGGTATGTGGAACATAATTCTTAGTGCGAATGGAATATATCGTCCATGCATGTTCGAACATGATCTCATTGGAGAAAACGGACCAGGATAGGTTGACACTCGGTAAGAAATCTATTGTTTGACCAACAACAATAGGATCGTCAGTCTTCCAATAGGATCGTCAGTATTGACCAGTGTACGATCACATTGTCATTAACTACTCATACATTTCCCAAATCAGAGCCGCACTTTGCAAACAACGGAATACTGAAATATTTAAAGAGAAGCACCAGCAATGGATTCAGACACGAACAAAGCAAAGGTCATCCCTACACATTTCCAAAAGAAATGCCGTATGACATGGCAGGGAACATATTAATGGGGTTGGTTTGACGAAGAATGTTATTAATTATTAACATGAACCTTATTTGACACATTTCATCTGTAGGGATATGAACTGGCAGATAGCCAAATATAAGAGACATGATTATTAATGTGATTCATCAATCAGCAGAATACACTTTGGTGGAGCGGTACTGCAAAATAAACAAGCCAGTGTCCAGGAGTCTATCATCTCCATCTAAATCATCTAAATCTAGTCTCTAAACTGCTGCGACAAGGATATGTTTTACCACGACTTATGTATAGTTGCCTTTAAAAAATTCCATAGACGTCATCATGATCTGGTTGATAAATACCCAAATCCATGACTGCCATGCAAACAGATATATTTTCATGTCAATTTGGGGGAATTCATGACGGGTGCCACTAGTGGGGCAGGGAATGCTCATTTTCCCAGAACACCTGATTTCACCTCCTAATGGCCATGAGTTTCCCTGTCATTTTTGTTTTCTCTCACTTCCTATGCCTGATATGACTTTCTGTACGCGTACTTGATATTGGATAACGGACTCTGTTTTGTTCGCTCAGAATACTTAATACTGGGTATTGATGCTACGTCTATTAATCCAATCTCTAAGTGTAGTATGAGGCAAAAGAAACTTAAAAGAACTTCACTAACCCTCATATATGGCTCTAACGAGGTGAATGCCGAGAAATTTATTTGCAAGCAGTTATTCCGACAGGGGTTATGTTTGGTTTATTTATCCTCCAGATTTTGATGTTGTCCATGGAATTTATTAGAGGCAGCTATGAGGCTTGAAAGAGCTCTTCTTGTCGCAGCAGTTTAGCCACTAGCTGAGATTTTCGGTGAACAAAATCCCATATTTGCAACTTGCTCTGGAATAACCTCATGATTGTGATACAAAGGCGCCAGATATCGGCGATATAGCAATGTTGCTACTCAGAAAAGGGAAGTTGACTATGGTAAAAAGAGAATCACCATGTTTGTTATATAACTCAGTTGCCAGGTTAGAATCCTCAGCAACCATCTACCAATATTGGTCATTGTTCGTACCCAATCATAATACTCTTAGATTGTTGAGATGTTCGACCACACGATATATATCCATCAGCTGTGAAAACATTCATGTCTACTCGCCCCTCGCAGGACTATGCATGCCAATCTTTATTTCATATCAATAGCTATATCTGTGACATTATAATCTAATTAGTTTCATCTCTCATTTAGTCATTGAGGAAAACTTGCGACTGGGTTATAGGTATATAGCTAACTTTAGACCCCGCTCAATATTTGTATTCGTTGATAGTACTGGGTCATCTTGTATTCCAGTCTCGTTCTCATACATAGTGTGTCACATGATATGCACGATTACTTCATCAGCAGCATTATTCCGGCAGAACCTGACATACAGGTGAAAGCATCAAGTGTCCGTGTAACCTTTTCCTTGGTACTTTTGTTTTCATTTTGTGAATAAAAAAGATCTGATTTCTCATATACTTACTCTATTCCCAGTATTTATTTATGAACAATTTGATTGTATTGATAGATATTGGGGTTAGTAACAAACATGTCCCAAACTGACTAGTTTTCTCAATCTTACTGACTTAACTGACCTTGAAATTTTTTGAGGGCAATGCTCAGTCGATTTGATTCAGAAATATATATAGGTGAGTACATGAATTTATTTGATTGACCTTGAAGACTTCCAGTGTGTGTGTTAGAAGTTCAACTCCAAAACAAGTATTTGGTTGTCGTGTGGAATGGTTGGTTTTATATATTACTGAAAAGTGTCTTGCGGGAGTTGGTAATAATCTAAATTACGTTTTACTTTAATAGTGTGCCCTGGTTTGGCAATACATTTTTTTTGCAGAAGATAACATTATCAGGATAGGAACATATATATGATGAAATAATTAAGATGTACTTAACGGGCCAACTGAATTATTCTCTTTGGGTTGCACACTTATCACGGACATTCTCAAGAGAAACAAAATCAAGAGAACCGCAAACTATAGTTCAGTACACATGGACGAATATATGTTTTTGTTTTTCTACTATAGGTTATTGCAAGGTAATTGAGTCCAGGTATAATATATTTGTGATTACTCACATTTTCACTTCATCAGAAATAGAGTAACATTTGTTTTAAAACACGTTGTTTCAGAACAAAAATTCATGGACTATGAAACTTACCTTGAACGATAATAGGGGAAACAATCTGTCCCTACTCGACTCTCCTGCACTCTTGCATACCAGTGCATGCCGAATTCCACACTCGCATGATGATCACTCCCTGGATGCTAGCCTACAAATGCAACTTCTCGTTTGGTGGAAACCATATGGGTTCCCATGAATTGCACCCCTCTTTCAAGATACAATGAATTTTACTTCATGTTCAGCAATATCTGCACATGAATAGCTGCAAAATTTTCGGGTTGTATGACTGGCCATGAAAACAGTCGATGCATGACATGTATTTATATGAGTGTCCGTTACCGGGGGAAGCTCGAGCCTTGAATATATCTATTAATAATCATATGTCTGGTGTCCCATCATGCGAGGTACACATTGTATTTTGAATAAATTCAGATGAAATCTTGAAAGATTTTTGTACTTGATGGGTCATTTGAATTCGGAACCAACTTTCAAAATCAGACAATTTTAGCAATTGTTTGTCACATGAATTTGAGAGTTCATCTCGCGACGGCCAGGAATATAAAGAAAATTACTTAGAATACTTAGAAAATAATATTCAATCGTGCTAGAAAACAACAACATAATGGGCATTTTGACATTGCTGGTTACCACATTATCCAGACGAGTATCGATTACGTCACGATTTGTGTGTAGAATTCACCTGCAATGCTTGCCGTTTTGAGGACGAAATGGATGAGAGCCGAGTTTGAATCTCGATTATGGCAACTCGTTTTAAGCACATAATACATAATTCAACCCTAAATGACGAATTTCCATTCTATAGACGAAATAAAACCAATACAGAATGAATAAACTTGGAGCACTCTAAACGTGCTTCTAGTTAAAGTTATTGGGTCCTTCAATTGCAGATTTATCGCGGAAAATATTGTTTTCCTCTTGAACACTTGCGAAAATGAAAATCCATAAAATATATGCGATTAAAGAAAACAACATTTTATACATCATACGTGTATTTTATTTAGTGTATGTCAAACATCACAAGGCATCAAATAAATCACAGAATGTATTCAAATATATGTGTATCTTCGTGTTTTATCTGCTATCATAATTCGTTATATATCACAAAATGCTGATAGAAGAATATATAGTTTTCTGTCGTTTTGCTCATATTATCACAAACGGGCGAGATCATAAGGCATTGCACATCCCAATACGTTATGATTCGTACCTGATATGATATAGCATGTCGTCACAAATAAATATGCATAATATCTATAATAAATGCACTATAAAAATTGCATTGCGAATTGCACGTCCATGAATATGGTTACTACCTTGTCATCCAAATGTTTTGTGTATGTCGTAATGTTGTAATGGTCGTAAGTAGCCCAAACTTCATATCTGCACGTTCAGGTCATCTTTGGATTTGAATCTGTATGTGAGTGTTCCTTGTTCATTTACTGAAGAGTCATTGTAAAAGAGCTGGTTTTTTCGGTTGGTGTGACTTGGGGATATTTTTTTGTAAATGTATTAAAATATAATCTCATGGTATTCTCATGCACGCCTCATGGTATTCTCATAACGTTCTAGTTATTTCGACCTTGATCTGTATTTTATCGACGCAATCAAATGTTGCTTCGGGACCCAACCGTACTGTATTTCGTTTGTGCACTGTTTAGTTGTCTGTCCCGTGACCCCGTCTGAAAATGTGTTTTGTCTGGCCCAGAAATTATCTCATTCTTGTAGCCTTTTCGCAGGCAATATTTGACCAGGCCTTGGAAACTCATCATCGGCGTTAATTTGGTACTTTGATATGGTCTCAGGAACCCATTTCGGGCATTATTTCATTCTAGCCTTTAAAAAACCAATATCCAGCACATAATTGGTTTGGCGGATCTCGTTATCGGCATAATTTTTATCTGACCTATCTCCAGCATTAAATTGTTCTGGCCTAAGATCTCTTGTTCGATAGCGATACTTGTCCACACTTGAGAGGCATAATGATCATCTCCGATATTATTTTGGCCTGGCCTAGGAGAGCATTTCCGGTAGAAGTTGTTCCCTGAGCTCCGGATGACGGCAAATACTGACAGAGAGATACATCGGAATGTGGTCAGTCAGGCTGTGCAGGGCCGTAACCGGGTTAAAACTCGTCACAGCCTGCAAAGAGAACAAACTTGGTGAATTTAGTTCATGCTTCGCGTATAAAACGAATAATTTATATAAGTATTAACTAGATACTAGATGTTCAATAATTATATTCATGTACTAGCATTATTTATGCATCGTCTCGCCAACAGATTTATTTCTTGTTTGGTTTTTTTATTAGGGTCCTGGTTTTCTCAGCATTGTGAGTTGCATGCAACGCGTGGATTCATGCATTGTATACAGGTCTGTTTACAAAAGTGTACACTCTGTAATATAAACAAAGTTATGTTCCCAAATGAGAGAGTTACCAGGCGCATGTACGGTATTTCCTATATATTTGGCCCAGCAACGTAGACATAACAATCGAACGTTCAATTCGCGCTTATTGACAAAATTGCCTGATTGTTTATGAATTGCAAAGTAAACAACTATAAAACCCCATCAAATCCCCACAGTATAAGCAAATAAAACTCACCATATGTTTATCTCGTTGGTTATATAACAGGTAGTCAATTCTGCGCTTGCCTCCCACATTCGAAGGAATGACCCTGCCCTGTTTGTCTCTCTTGGCAAGAGATGACGCCATTTCTAGCGAAGAGTACGTTATGTCACCGTCTAAGAGATACGTTTGCATGAGGAGGGGGTCCTCCAATACACGGCGCAGGGCGGCGGGTGAGGAGAGGTGAGGGTCATATAGCAGGATCTGCCGCAACTCTGTACCTGTTTGGTAAATAAAAAAAATGGTGAACATTTCATTCACGCTTCCATTTTGCGCATTACGTTCAATGTTATTCACTAATTGAATATAACGTTTCTGAAACCCCTTCAGAGTCAAGTCAATGCACATACAGTAAACACGGTTGGTGTCACATACTGTTTAGTATCATTATACGCTAGTTCACTCTCACCGGGTACCAGATATGAAATTTTCGAATTAAGCATCAGTTCTTACCCTTAGTCCAGTCATGGTCTTTTCCGAGTCTCTCTCGGCCAATGTCTATGTAAGTATTGAAGAGAGGGTGTGTGTACGACTCCTTGTCAGCTGGTGGGGTGGAAGTGATGTTGGTTATTAAATAAGATGAGTAGACATTATCTATTGTCGCCTGTTTTTGACATTTATTGTAGCATTCAATTATACTGAAACTAGCAACCGCAAAATTTGAAATATTGCTCGAAAAGTTCCTCAATGCTGAAAGTCAATATTCGTTATCAAAAACAACATATCATGTGCAATTCGTCGAATGGTGCAAAACAGAACTGTACAAGGAGATTACAATACGTGAGTTTTCAGGTCAGGTCAGTGGAAATGGGTCAGGGTCAAGTGGTATACACATAGCCAACCCATGCTGTCACGCTACCATTGTCGAGTCCCTGTCACCAACGCATTACTCGATTTCACCTGTACAATACTAAATACTTTGTTCACTTCGAGTTCACCGAGTCACTCACGTTCGAACATGGTGCGTACGAACGTTTCGTTTATACCACTTGACCTGACCTAGAAACATTTCCGAACTGGCTTATTATATATTTGACCTACCTGGAGACATATTGTCGAGGTTGAAGTCTCCACCGAGTATGTCAAAGGCTACAATCTCCCCGGGTTTGTGTGTCTCCCGGCGGAAATCGGCGGTCCACTGCAGTATATCGTCCATCTGCTCTGTCTGGATCGGACGGTCACCTGCCGGAATTGTGCACAATGGATATGCTCGTGTTTAACATAAAAATTATGATTCGTATTTTGATGAATGTACTGTAATTTTTTAGTAATATTGTTAAATATTGTGATTTTAGTTATGATATACATGAATGTGAAATTCGTAATGAGCAGCATACGTTTATATGCTTGTAAATGCGTATTGAACACATAGCCGACTACGTCATTTCCTGCGGAACTTCTTCCCAAATACACCTGTGAACGAGTGTGCGACACTGTCATATCATGTATATAGGATGCGGCAATAACGTGGAATAGTGTAAATTATGCAAATCTGGTATAGTATGCAGATCTTATTGTGTATACCATGTCAAATACATTTGTATCAAGCAGATGTTCTCAATTTTATGCATGATTACTAGCATATTATGATTTACTCACATCACAAAAATGCCCACCTTCAGTTGTAACAATCCTTTACTAGCGAACCAACAAGGACTTGCAGCCGCCGTAAAGAGGCCAAAGCGAATATCCAAGATATTGTACTTGCTCGCAAGCATAAGACCACTATTCCCCACGTACAAATTCCCTTTGAACGAGTGTACCCCTATATCATAGACAACATATGGGTACTGAGCGTGGAGTTTTCGCACGAGCGTCTTCGCGTATTCCATGTCCCAACTAGCCTCCTGAAGAAGGATGAAGTCGGCATCAGGCATGAAGTCTAAGACGGAAACGTCAAAGTTTGGTAGCTTAGGTGCGCCTGGGGCACAATGGTGGCCTCCATGGATGGAAGGCATTGACATATGGCCATCATCACCAAGGCTTGGGCAGCTTTTGCTGTGGGCGAACGATTGGTGTTCGTTCATGTTGTGATCAGTCGTTGATAATAGCGGGTTTTGGCTATCGTTGTTAAGTGCTTGCACTGAGTCTGGGTCGTCTTCGATGTCGATGACATGGCTGGGGGAATCGACATAGGTTCTCGCCATGATCTCGCCCATGCGTTCCGCGCGATGCCAAGACTTCGAGAAGTTGTTGAACCTGGACATGCACTCCGGCATGAGACATACATTAGTGGTCACAAACCCGTAGGTAGCTTTGACCCTAGTCGTTTGATTTGGTGCACTGCAGTAGCTCAGTCTGTATGGTTTCCGCTTTGTGTGAATCATCAACCAAAGACCAAAGGCGAGGATGTTGATCGGCATCGTTAGAACCATGAGGAGGAACCCGATGGGAAAGATGATAATCATTCTGTGAATGTAGAGGTACCATCGCTCCTTCTCTGGGGTAGTCATGTAGAGGCAAGAGACCGTGATATCCATGGGCACCTTGAAGACCCTCATGCCCTGGATGGCCAGGTAATCCAGGTAGTTGAGGAGCCTGGAGGAGTAGGGGTTCTCCTCTGCGATCTCAACACGTCTCATCGTAGGGCCCGCCTGGCTTCAGTCATGGAGAGGTGCGTGAAAAGCTAAGGCGCCCATTGCTGTTTGGAGGTAATAATATATTGTATTATTTGAGCTGAAGCTATGGTGTGTTTGTGCAACTACCTTGTCTTTGACTTCAGTATGTGCTCTGTTCAACAATATATATGGGGTGTGAACGATAATGCAATTTGTATTCACTTGGCTTTGAATAATGAAAAGTAAGTTACGGGCGGATATACAGAATAATTCGCTGCTAAGTACACAACACATAGATTCATGCGCATTATTCGAATTGACAGTGCCCCCCCCCCCCCCTCCCCCGCGCCATGAGTCACCTGGAATCCGGATCTTAGAACGTGGTTCATTTTGTAATATATCCGGAATCCACTCAATCCGAAAACTACAGTATTCCGGTTTGAACTGCATACACAAAGCGAATGCTTGTTATTGACAACAATAGGGAAAATATTTATCAGTAATCCAAGGAGTAAGAAGTATCATCATTGTTTTATTTTTTCGATCAAGTTTGACAATCTTGATTCAACTAGGACGTTTCAACCTTAATTGGTGTTTAAGAGCTCAAAGGTCGAATACGTAGAATGCACCGAATTATTTACCAGAACCATGAACTAATTTGTAAACAGAACTGAAGTAAACATATCAAAGTCCATGTACTGGTGAAGGAATAGAGTTTGCACGGTATCATGCAAATATTATTGTTCCTCCTGTTTAATAGTTCGAATGGAATCACACGTTGTACAATAAGCAGCAAGGTAATGCTAATAATTCTCACAATAATATATATACATGCTCAAGGCGACAACAAGTTAATATTATGGTAATATTATGTCAAGTTCGGCGACCCCACGATAAAGAGGTATACCCATTACTGGAGTGTCACTGAATGCCTTATCAATTATACAATAATGGAAAGACTCGTATACAATGTATAACGAGACAATCAGAGATTGCAGACCCTCGCCCTTCAGATTTAGTAACTAAAATTAGGCGATAATTGAGAGTTTTGGTCTTAAGACCATCGGTTGTACGCCATACGATTAGGAATTGGCCAAAGAAAAATACAAAAATAAGTTGAAAATTTAATATTGATTAGAATCGGAGTTATAGCTCATGTGATTTTCTTCTTTCCGTTGCCATGGCAACCGTTCTCACCCGATTTTGACAAAAGTTGAAAGGGACTGAGCCACTACCATAGCACTCCAGCCCTATAAATTTCAAATCGATCGGACCGTTTGCCTTTGAGTTATGAGCGCAGACATTTGCACTGAAACGTCGCTGGCCAAAAATAACCGAAATCGTGACCCCCAATTTTTCGACATCGGGCGATAATGGAGAATTTTCGACTTACGACCATCGGTTGTACACCAAACGATTGGGAATTGGCCATAGAAGAATACAAAATTAGTTAGAAAAAATTATCTTGATTAGAACCGAAGTTATCGTCAATTATTGATTTTTACATTTTCCGTCGCCATGGCAACAGTTTTTGTCCGATTTTGACCAGATTCGAGAATGACCGAGCCACTGAGATACCGCTTCATCTCTATAAGTTTCATGTTGATCGGACCATTCTCCTTTGAGACAGACAGACAAACAAACAGACAGACATACAAACGGACAGACCCAATTACAATACCCTCTGCCCCTATCGGGGCGAGGGTAATAATATGAATGCTTACACTGAAATATGATTTTTAAAAAACTCAAATGCATAGTGTACAATTGTACCTGATACTTTTGTACATCAGGGATATTTGGTGATACCTACCGCATCTAAGAAATCCAGATGACTTACATTTCTTCTACTGTGCCCATGCCGTATCCCGCACGATTGCAATGTACTGTAACCTCTGCCACATGTACTCCGACCACCTGTTAATTTCCATCCACATGCTGCCCACAGTGCAGTTGTTGTTGTTCTACTCAGTACAAAGCCGTCCGATGAGTACAAAGTTGGACACCGAGAGATAAACAACATATTGTCCATTGTCTTCTGCGATGTACGGCTATTGTGAATGTTAATGATCTATGTCCCCTCTTCAACCGTCGATATACTAATATCAGGTCTATACATATTGGCTTCGCTCGTTACATTTAATAGTTAGGGGGTATTTACTAGAACATAATGATAACAAAGCTAAGGCTACGTTGTTTTTGTTTTATGTTCCGATCAAGCGGCTTAATTGATGTTTGACCTGTACTTTTGACAATGTATGGTCGACGATGAAATATTTTTTTCTGTGTTAAACGTGGGTGACGTGTCAATTCCTTCCGCCCAGAGCCAGAAGTTCGTTTATTTTGATTCATTTAGTTAATATATCTCGCTGCTTCATAATACCATTGAAGTGTGAATATGGTACATGCGCGTATGCGTTGCTTGCTGGAATGTTTGTAGTGGAAGTACCATTCAAATACCTTGGGAGTGAATTTCAATGAAACAGTTCCATGTGGTGATAAAATATTTATTCCGCTCCAATTTGAATTACACTTCATTGCTAATGTGTCAAAGGCTTCATAATTGCCTGGTGCGTAACTCAAAATTTGTAGTTCGTCGATCTGTGAGAGTGACAGTTTATGTTGCATGATACATGACAAAGATATTTTCTAGTTTTCTGATCCTTGATGAATACACTGTCCAGTTCATAGTTCTAATTCACAGTTCATAGTTTTCTATTCTGTATATTCTTTCTCGTGTTATCTGATCTATATGAAAGGCATTTTGAATTTATCGATATACGACCAAGGCACATACTGGTTCACACCTCTGTGACATGGGCATTTTGTAGCCCACTGCTCTGTGAATGAGGCATTTTGTAGCCCACTGCTCTGTGAATGAGGCGTTTTGTAGCTCACTGCTTTGTGACATTTTGTAGTACACTACTTTGTGACAGAGGCATTGTGTAGCTCACAGCTTTGTGACATTTTGTCGTACACTACTTTGTGACAGAGGAATTGTGTAGCGCACAGCTTTGTGACATTTTGTAGTTCACTTCTCTGTGACTGATGCACTTTGTAGCTTACTGCTTTGTGACATTTTGTAGTTCACTTCTCTGTGACTAATACATTTTTAGCTCACTTTTTTGACATTTTGTAGTTCATTACTCTGTGACAGAGGTATTTTGTTGCTCACTGCTTGTGACAGGGACATTTTGTAGCTGGCTGCTATGTGATAGATACATTTTGTGGTTCACTGTTTTGTAACAGAGGAATTTTGTATTTCGCTGATCTGTAACAGGGTCATTTTGTAGCACACTGTTCTGTGACACATAAACTTTGTAGTCTACTGCTCTGTGACTAAGGCATTTGTATGTATGCGTAATTAATAATTTATTATTACTATTATTATTGAAAATTTCGAATACACATTAAAAAAACTTAAATACACGTATTAGAATATTAAATATGCGTAATAAATAATTAAATATACGTATAAAGTATTAAATACGCGTATAAAATAATTGAATACGCCCTACAAATATTTCAAACTTTTTTTTCGAAATAAAACCCAGTGTCCTAAAAGAGCCACCGTACGCATCTGTGTTATTTTCATGATTGCAAACCCCTGAAGTCTTACTGTCATAACTTGATAACATCGATTTGTGTATCTCATTGTATCTCATCTCTTCGATTTTTCTCATCTGCCGTGTATCTCAAACCATGTAGTTCCATCACAGCCCGTACGGATTACATGTCTTGATATAGAACTGGATAAAATAAAACTTGATATACAGAAATGAAAGCGGGCAGAATGAAACTTTCTCTTGAATCGTTTTTACTGGGTTGCGCATGCGCAGTCAAGTTTTACAAGCGTTAATTGCAACTGATTTAAACCGCACCAACGAATGTGTGTTTCTTCATTTGTGTGCGCAGTCGAGTTAATTGACGGTTGCATCCGCGTGCACAGAGACACAAGTTTGTTTGCGCAATTAACATGCGCATCGGACCTATGGGAACAGGGTAAAATATAATTTATGCGCAGTAAATTTAGGCCGGGTCAGGTGGCAAAAACTCACACGTAGATGTTTGAATCGTGGAAATCCGTCAGATATAACTGGAGTTATGACCTCGAAAGTAGTTTCCAAGATAGCTGGACAACCCTAGAAGCTTTTCCGCTTGTTTTCATTGGTGTCAATTTGAAAGTCTTCTGGCTTTTGTTGGGGAACGGTGAGTTTTTTCGGGTGTGTCGGGTGTGTCATAGCTTCAGCTTTGTTTTGGAATTGTGTTTACCCGGTTCCGGATAGAACTGTGGAGGGCCGCGTCATGTTTTCACTTTGCAAGTGACATCTCGTGTATGAATGAAAAGAAAATGGTTATTGTTTTCAGTATTCACCTTTATATTTTGATATTACGGTTTAAAATTCATACCTTTATGCATCTTGGACCAAATTACAAGTAATAATATTAAGGTATGGATGAAATATGCATGTTTTTCAGATGACAGTTGACCTCATATAGTATGACAAACTCGTGAACTTCATTCAAATCTCGCGCGGTTTGGGGGGGGGGGGGGGGGCAATGCACAACATTTCATTGTGTCGGGCATATCTTGTTACCTCTTTGTTACTAGCCATGTTGGATGTACAACATGTTCGTTTTGTTTTGATACTGGATGAATTGAAGTCCACCCTGATTCGGATACGTTCACCTTTGTCTATGGTTGGCCTTGTTTCCGCTAGTTCTGCCGTATAAAAAGCTATGCACGAACCACGGCTGAAGATGACGGCCGGTATGAATCTAATCATAACGGTCTAAATGATTGTGACAAAAATCGTGTTTGGTGATGAAATGACGACTACCTTATGAACAAAGCTACTTTTAACACGTTTGCGTTCATGCTAGTTTCAGATTAACCTAACATGCTAGTTTCAGGTTAACTTCTTTACACAACGGAATCGTATAGGTGCCGCACAGGCCAACTATACATTTTTCGTCACTTGACCACTTATTGTATCGATGCACCTACTCAGTATCTGATTACATCGATTCATTATTGCGATGAACTAACATCACCATAAGTCACGATTCGGAGACATTGATCCGAGTCATAAAATCACGATATTGACCGATCGTGACGTCACATTCATTTATTGCCAATCACGAGCGAAAAACATACTTCGAAGTATGTAATAAAACAGTTTTCGAATTTTATTACTGGTCATTATGTTGTTGTACAGACCCCAGAAATGTCATAATATTTACGGTCTGTAAAACAACATAATGACCTCGTAAAGGCCAATAACTGCCAATTATAATTTTGTTTCCGTGGAAAGTTTCCACGCACTAATTAGCACTGGGTGGTGGGTGATCTTGATCGATGAGAGGAACTCTTTTATCTAATAACCATGTTGTAGAAAGTGAAACTTTTGGAATTTCAGATAGTTCTGATCTCCCATGAGTTTGAGTGCATTCAGAATAATTTTAGGGTTGTTTTTACTGGACAGACGACCCACAATTCATAATATCGACTTCTGCAGAACAGTGTGATAATTTGTCTAGGCTTTATCTCTGATTCCGACAATGTCCTCAGTTAACTATTATGTGTGAAAATCAGAATTTATACACTATTTCAAGCAGTTCTGGGTCGCGCATTAATGAATGTCAATTTCTTATGTTCTCAAGTCGTAGCAAACTTATTTGATGACGTTTCCTGAGTGAAAAAATAGTGTTCCAGAAGTCTGAGAAAAAGCTGAAGAATAAAACTTTGTTTACACAAATTCAAGTAGAAACGGATGGCTTCAAGTGGTTACGGATCGGGCGCCATCTACCGGTAGTTGCGGTTCAATTTAGGGTCCATACCAAAACCAATCGATGTTGAATTTTTCGTGAAGGAAAGTCATTGTTGAAGAATATTAAATTTCGGAACTAAAGCCTGCATTTGTGCAAATATTTACGTAACAATATGCATGTAGGCCTGTAGCAAGTTATGGTCAATAGACATGTACATACGCAAAAATGAACCCATTCAATCCAATTAAGTTCATGTTGAGAATTATTGTGGCCAAATGGTCCATTCATGTAAATTTTAAAAAAAATCCTGATTCAGAAACTTGTCCATCCATCCATCGTTCACAGCTACGAATCGAATATGGGAAACTTTTGATAGTAAGCTAACAGCTAGCCCTCGTAGACTTATGGGTTTACCAAAACACAAATAACAGTGCCAATGAAAAGTGTGTTTGCCTCGGTATCAGGTCATTTGATGAAATCTTTGAATAGGCCACTCATAAGTTCATTATTCCATCTTGAACTATCGTAGTGCAATGTAGTCCTACCATTGCAGTCACCATACAATGCAAGTCACACAGAAGGTCACTGCCCATGGTAGCCTGCCTTCTTGTCAGGCTAGCAAGTCGATGCTAGCATCTCATCCTACCGATGCACACTCAATATGGATCACGGAAAAAAAGCGAGGCCAGGCAATCCTGACTGCACCACGGTTTTTGTTTTTGTTTTCTGACATACCGTGGAACGAGGGTTTGGCTATTTTACTCGTGAAATATGTAAGTTGCCAATGTACCTGTAATCATGATATTGATGAAGTAATGTGCATTTGTAGTGTATATACATGTACTATCAATGTTCTTTTCGTAGGTGATAAAACAGATTCATCTGGTACGAAGATAAAAAAAAACACCCCTCCAATTATATTAAGAGGGTACACTTTGAGTCTACGACTATGTGTACATAGTGGTGTGATATGGAGACATCTGTTCACATTTCATTTGTACATCATCAGTTTTTGTATCGTGCTGGTAAATGATTTATAGTTATTACATTGTAGTATATTCATTATTTCATTATTGTGTTTTGAATTGTATGCTGTTCGGTTCGGCATGTACTTTAGTATGTATAAGCAGACTAGATGATTATAAATATGCACTTGCGTTAAATTTTATCGTTATAGCATAATGAAATAAACTCTTATATCGATAATATTATGCTTACTAGTACTTAATTAATTATAAAACAATACTTTAATGTATTAATATAAATAAGGTATAATCAGGAGATATAATATACTAGCATCGCGTATCATTTATACGGTGTACTTCATTTCCAACGAGTGTATCGCTCACATGTGTTGCCAATGAACGTTAACAAATTTCATTTCTATTTATTAATCAATAAAAAATACTATTGCCTATGATCAGATATCGTTGATAATTAATTGAACTACGTACAGTTCAAGCGTTATAAAGCCAGTCCATGTCTTGCACAATGACATTGCGTAAAATCACCAGAGACACTCTGGTATCACGTATGCGATTATTTGGCCAGTGATTCTAGTAAATTAACCAAACTCAGTGCCCCCGCTATGCTAGCCATCAGAGAGTGTAGAATGTAGGTATCAATCTATTACCACCAATAGTCAGATTTTGATGATGCCAATAACAAACCTAATATACAACATTTTGCAATAGAAACAAAGCCCGACCAAATAGTTTATCCAAAGACACACTGGCGTCATCAGGGGCAGACAGTGTGTTAAATGTAGTTGTTTCTACTGTACACATGATGGAATTAGTATACAACTGCCCAACAACCTATGAAAATAATTTAGAAATCTGAAACAAACCCCATGGAATAGATATATGACAAGTACATAAGTATTCTGTGTTCTATGTGTTCTATTCTGTGTTCTGTGTTCTATACATAAGTATTCTATGACAAGTACATAAGTATTCAGATAGTGTAGAACTGATATTCTACACTATCTGAAGCCATTACTTGTACGTATAATCAGAGAGCGTAAGTTAGGTAAAATACTTGGCAAACCCTCACCATGATGATCCACAAAATATCTGTCGCACCTGAAAGGGCAACTCCTCTGGCGGGACAGATGGAATTCACCATACCATAACATTATGTTTTGGGCAAAAGGTTGATATATTCATGAGGGTTTAATGCAAATCTCGTTTGTCACTCAGCACTCGCTGTCCGACAAATAGTATTTGTGTACGACATAGTAATTGAACGAAAAATCGTGGTGAATATTTGTCGGATCTCCGATCTGATCTCCGAAGTAACTGACGTGTGTTCAATTATAATGATATTCTAATTTTCTTGTTAAATCCAATTTCTTTCAAAATACATAGCAAATTTTCAGAAGGGTTTCGGTGCGTCCAGTCGCCATATACTGTTATCAGATTGGGAGTTTAACCGTAGAAAATTGGCAGCTAGTCAATAAATGACTAGTACTGGCGAATAAATACCAGTAGATCTTTGACCTTATGTCACTCTCTATATCCTCGATGAACAAAAATATCCTGGCGAGGACAGCAAAAATTTCTCTTGGAAAATATCTTCTAATGTTAGAACTATACAATGAGAAAATATTGTTCTTGTTTTACGTCCACGACACGCAAATCATCCAGTTCCAGGATTTTGGTGTTTATTTTTTGCAACACGTCAACCACGCTTGATTCTAGAGAAAGAGATGAAGCAAACATTTTTGACAACTGGAAACAACAAACATGAGTGTATAGCATCAGCAATATTGATATTACAACGTAATTGTCGGATACCCACACCGTAGATGTGGGGTAGATGTACTAGGTAATAATTTCCTGATATTTAAATGAAATTTTATCATTTCATTTCAACAACACAGTTGCTTATGAATTTGATTTCAGTGATTCCACCTTGGAAAAAAAAAATGTTGTAGTAAAAACACGCATTTATTTTACCACTGCATATCAATTCATCTTTCTCCGCTTTTCTTTTGTCCGAAATTTGAAATTTGTCAGTTACACTTTGTTCAGGTTGTGTACGATGTTGGTGCTATATTGCACCACGGAGTCTGCATGCATGCGCT
Organism: Terebella lapidaria; assembly: GCA_949152475.1. Classification (NCBI taxonomy): domain Eukaryota; kingdom Metazoa; phylum Annelida; class Polychaeta; order Terebellida; family Terebellidae; genus Terebella; species Terebella lapidaria. The sequence goes on along the minus strand of OX424564.1, from coordinate 30,565,862 downwards.
GTATGTTTCAGAATTATATACTGATAGCGGTGTTCATTACTGTAATTATGTTAGTCCGCCAGAGTGGAATATAAACTCCTTTCAATATTTATATGCCTAATAATTTGACACGGGGTAAACCGATAAAGCATAAATATAGGCCTATGGTTTCATTGAGTAATACTGTCAATAGGCCTATGCAGTTCATTTAACCTGTAGGCCTTTAGGTCCAGCGTAAAATTTACGAAAAACAAGAATAATGTGCCAATAATAATTTTTTGTCACAACCACCACCTTTGACAGGGTCCCCAAACTCCTGAAAGTCACGTGACCAGCCAGCTGACGTGTGTGATGTTTGACAACAAACAATGGCGCGCGGAATTCGAAACTACTTGAATTTTGTCAATCGTGTTATAATGATTTACAATATGAAGAAATACGGTTAGCACATTCTGCGTTTATACACGTTTTATTGAGAAATAGGAGCTCATTCTGGTAATGAATGAAAACTGTGCCTCGCCAATTTCCGCAGCTATGGAACCATTTTCGTTGGTGAACTGTTTTGTTTACATTCGGATGACAACGAGGACTGGTGGGTGGATCATCTTTACGATCGGGTGACGCAAAGAATGAAACCACACTCGGCCACAACTCTCCTAGTTTTTGAAAACACAATAGTTTTTATTATGAAATATATTTTCAGTGCACGAAGAGCAATCCAAGTAAAAATGCGATCCGGAACTACTTGAAATACTGTGCCCCATTCTTTCGAAGGAGTTTTGCAAAATGTAAGCATTGCAATGGTTTGCAAAATGTTATCGAGATTTTAATCTCTACATCGAAGTCGCCCGGATTGAATACGCCCATAAATGCGACTGTTACGTAATAAACAATCAATATATAAATTATTCTTACCATATTTCGCGCTACAATTCAAGAATACATGAATATAACTGGGAGTTAATCTATTCGTAGTATAAACAATTAGCAAACTTGATCTTATTGAATTTCTATGTAACAAGCATGTGGTCTTTACAAAGATGCGTAATTCTATGAAATCTAATAAATGACACAATTGAACCATCAGATATCCAGCTGATGTTATACAATTCGTATGAGTGCAGAGGTCCGGCTGCATCCCACCTGCCATCTTCGCACGAACATATATATCAATGGATATAAAACAAAAAATATAGGAAAAGTACCATATCTATGATAATGATAATTCAATTAACTGGTGGGCAGCGTTTTATCAATGATATGCTATGGCCTATGAGGGCGTTATCACTTTATGTATGGTCTGGCCAAAGCAAGAAAGAAACACTTGTATCTCGAGAGAAATGATGGATATTGAAACCACATAAATCCACATATTTTTAGGTATGAATTTGGGTATTACAGCCATGCGTAAAGTGGTTTTCCTAGCCATTGGATCCGCACTGGGTTTGGCGTTCCTTCTAATACACGTGACGGAACGTTTATACGAGCCGACAGGTGGGTATTTAGTAGTCAATCAAATATGATGATTGTTTTCTCAGGCGGAGCCTATATATCTACATCTCGGATCGTAATCAAATCTATTGGCTTCCGGTGAGAACGTAACTTGTACGTATTCAAATGTGATATGTAATTGTTGTACATAACACTCATAACCTGTTGACAAAGGTCGATTCAAGAAAATACTTAAAGAAAGAACATTACATATAGGAAATTGGCTAATTTTTTTCCAGTTCCAGCCATTTTAGATTTTATATAATATACTTTTATCCCAGTCTTTGGAACCTGTATGTTGGATGATTAATCAAATCCATTATTCAATATGTCATTTTGTTATTGAATATGTGCGTATTCGCTTAACATATTTGGCATGGCATAATATACTGAAAGCAAAATGGAAATATATTATTTTCAATCATTGATCCTAGATACTGAATTCATCACGGTGTGCGCCATAACATTGCATCTCTATTAAGAAGAATTTCTATCTTCAAGCCTATTTGCATATTGAATTACATAGAAACGTCCTGCTGAACATTTTCTTGTCTTAGTCTAATTGCATATTGATCTGGATCATCAAAGTTAATAGTAACATGATGATATTAGCCTTTGTTTCTATTTAGGGTGGTACAAGAACTGACTGGATTCATAATTTTGAAACTATGTCCCTGGATATTATGAATATTTGAGATGATTTCTCATAGTATACGCACTTTTTCAATGAGGTTACCGATGCAGATGTGAATCTGATTTTCAATTAATGTGTTATATTCGACCATCAAAGCTGAATCAATGGGATTATCATCATTCCATAGAAAAGAATTTCCACAGAAATTCAGATATCAAATTTCTAAATTATAAGCTACCATGAATCCACGTGCATTAGATGATAAAACCGGAAAAAGCACCGGTGATAATGCGACGCATAAAAAGAGTGCTGCGTAGTATTATTGATAGTAGGCTATATTTCCTGAACTGTGGTTCCATAGCCTTGCTACTTTTTGTATTAAAAAAAGTGCAGGAATCCAAATATGCTTCATTGAATTCGTTTAATAATGATACATATAATTACCGTTTCGACATTGGTCGTTTTGACATCACACTGATACTAAGTATGCCATAAACACTGATAAAGTGCGTGACATAACTACAGCCTACAACTCATCAGCACCCCCACTGGTTTCGCATTTGAAAGTCAGCAAAACCAAACAGCTGTTACCTTGTTTCAACTTCATCGCATTTAGATCACCACATTGTATTAATTAAGTTGAGCATTGAATTCGATAGATTATACTTGTCGATGTCTTGATTTCCCTCGTAGATTGATGTCTGCGTTAACGCGAGAAAACGACTCGTATTTCGAAGTAGAAATAATTTGATATTTAGGTCACTGTCACTGAATTCAGAAAGGACATGTTTAAAAAGTTGTTTGCAAAAGATGGATTCAGTTATTGGTTTCTTCTGTCCCATACGTTCGAAATTTGCTTTGAAATTTCTGGTATATTCAGACTCCAGCCGTCATTCTGTTGTACGAGGGCTGTTCAAAAAGTTTCAGGAATTTGGTCATGAAATTGGCAATAATGTAGGTACATCTATAAATTTTTTGAACAGCCCTCGTATATGTATGTTATATTATAAAAATGTTATATTTTTATGGTACATAATTCAAGGTTCTTTCCAATTGGATGTGAAAGGAAATTATTTCATTTAGTCCATAGATACAGATGCACATGTTATATCGATTTTATAAACGGTTGATAGGTTGACTCGTTTATGCCCCCCCCCCCTTACCCCTCACCTCTACCCCATTTACCATAATGTAATCGTGCATTCAACAACCACCGCCAGGTGTTGGTGGTCTACAGAGATAATTCGATCTAGAACAATTACACCTATCTTGATTTCTACCCGCAACGCACACCAATGGAATTTGAATTGATTAATTCCCATGATTGCATAGTCTTTGATTAACGAATTTATATCATCTTACCTGCTATGAAAGCGCGTATACATGTATAATTTCTCAGCGAGCGGACTAGAGCTGTCGGGTGTGGTTAAAACTGTTCTAGTCTAGTTTTTGCAGTAGCGACAGAAGTAGTGTCTTTTTTCAGCAGACAAAAATGTTCTCGATCTTTGAATTGATACCAGGAAAAAGGCTAATATCGTTGACGCTATGCCTCGTTTTATGGGTGTTTACATTCATATACGTGATGGAATACTATGATATCCCCCGTGGAAGCAAATGTAAGTATCTTTTTTCCAGAATTTAACAGGAATACACCTCAAGTTCTTTTAATTTGCCGGTGGGTGAGAAATTCAACTGTAATCAGTATCAAAATTAGTCTAAATTAAAATAAATATGACAACATACTATATAATTGTAATATTCATAGAATAGAATCTAGAATAGAATTAGAATAGTTCGACACCCTAAATGTATTTACATGAGGGATTACAAAATAAATTATATAGAAGTCCTGACTTCACGTAGCCTCAGTTGGCTGTCTTCCCGTGAAGCCCGAAATGATAATGACGGTAACCTAACAAAAAATAATATTATTACTAAAAAGGTACTATATAATCTCTTAAGTCGTGCCGGTTTGGAGGAGTGATGAAATGTTATTGTTACCATGGTTCCAGTTGTTACACTATTATATAATTCAAAATGAATGTACTATTTCGAATCCCATCCGCCATTAATAACAATTTAATATGAATTCTATTGATGTTTTGCATATATGATTGAAGTTATCGTTATATGATCACATGAGCTGAATTATATGTTAGATAATCGTCCAATTGCCTAAATATTTGAAAACGAATTCGTCGTAAATGATGGAATATATACCTATGAGATAATACTGTTTGACAAATACAAACAGAATGGCCATGTTATATATGACCATCATAACCGAGTGTCAAGATTTATTCCAAACATATTCAATGGTGTAATCTATATTGAAATTCAACAGCTGATTGCACACAGATGAAAGAGAACCTGATTTTTCCTATAGTTTATATTTATTGATTCTTGCAAAGTGGACTTATGGTATGCGCGTTTTTGTTCTGTCTGAGATATTCGATACAGCAGGGCAAAAGAAGAAACGCATATTCCAGAGTAAGAGTAAACTGTGTTTGAGTGTATTTTCTTGTTTGCTGCGGGGTTTTCCTTTCATGAAAGTTTTACTCGTTTGCAAAACTCCTTGTTGTTTCATGTGACGACTTGGTGATGGTTTTCATGCCAGAGTTTTCGAAAACTTGTTCACATGCGTCTTATTGATAGCGATCGATTGGGTAGTTTATTGGAATTTTAAACAGCACGTTCGGCCTGAAGTATATAATTTATGTGGTGCAACGCAGTTCGGCAAAACCAAACAGCTGTTACCTTTTACAATTTCATCACATTCAGATCATCATAATGTATTATTGAACTGTGCATTGGATTCGATTGATTATACATGACGATGTCTTGATTTGTATCCTCTTGGATATAAATGCATTTCGGCTTGTATTTCGGAGTATAAATAATATGATATTTAGGTCCCAGTCACTGAATTAAAAGAAGTCATTCTGAAACTGTAGTTTGAATTTTCTCAGCTGGAAAATAATCCTCTGTCCACATCCTGTTACCTGTAAAGCAATGTTTCATAATTTAAAGCTATAATCACTTTTAGAATTGAAAAAAAAATCATTCTGCGATAGCTTCATTTTGTGTATAGAATGAGAAATCGTACGAATTTGGGTCTGAAAATGTGTATTACGTGTCTAAATTGAGTTTCCAAATCAAGATTAAAATTCGGGCCAATCAATCTCGCATCATTTTTTTCCTCAAAGCGGCCCGCCTTGTGAGCGAGTTCTATACGCAGTCTGATGACGTCATTGGTATTTGTCTAGCAACCGGCAATGTACGCAAACCGATCATTCTCTATCCACTGTTTTCATGCACGATTAACGGCAATTTTCTGAGTATCCGTTGTCGAACTGTGCATATTTCCTATATATTCCCGATTATCTCGACATTTACTTTCAAGTTTGCGTGACAAACAAGAATGCTAAATTTGGCTGATTTTAAAATTAATTCCAACTTTAGCATGCTTTCTAATTCAATATTATTAACCTTATCTAGACAGTCTTCTCAAATATCTCAGAAAATCCCAAAAAAAGGTTTTATCTGGAATAATCGGTCGAAATAAATTTATATGGAGAAGATGAAAACTACCTAGTCAACACAGTTGAATGGCTTTCTGAACCGCTTGTAAATAAATTTATAGTAATAAGAACAGTTGTGTACGCAAGCGTGCTGCTATCAAGTGTGTAAAATCTTGTGTGCAAAATCTCATGTGTATGATTGTACGACTTGGTATCTTATATCACGACTTACTCTCTCATATATGTACGAGATAATACGTCATACGTATGAGTAAATAAGCCGTACTTGTTAGATGCTAAGTCGTATGTATGAGTTAATAAGTCTTACGTATGAGTTGATAAGTCAAACATACGAGTTAGTAAGTCCAAGTATCATACACTGCGAATTCCTCTATATTCAATAAGGATTGAAACGGAAACAGACGGATTAAATGACATTCATTCAGTGGACGATTAGTATTATAGGGTTATTGCACAATATGGGGTTTTATGCCCGAGGGCATGAAACCCCATATTGTGCAATAACCCGTTTATCATATGCCAGTGGATGTCGGGGACATTTTAGTATGTTTCAAATGACCGAATCATATCCGATTAGAAAGAAATACGCAAGAAATACAGCTTTTATTCACACATTTATCCGATCCACAGACCATTTCAGAGTTCCAAGAGCATCAGCGTAAAACGTAAATTGGGGGCAAAAACGTCAAACATAACGGAATCGGGCCCGGAGAGCGACCATGTGCTTTTGTTTAAGGAATAATGTATAGATTTGAAGTAATTGTCGCACAATAAACTTCGAGGGCAAGGTGATATGGTCCCGAGACGCCGAAGGCTATATCACCTGTCCCGAGAAGTTTATTTTGCAGACAATTACGAAAAATCTATACATTATTTCTATTCTAACATGGTAAATGATTGTTAGGAAATAAACGTTACCATGGCTACACAAGTTTGTTGCGGTCATGACGTTTTTGTAGGCCGTTGCTCTTGGAGACGAAATCTGATATTGGCCCTAGGGCCGTATATCAACTGATATAACACCTTTTGAAATGACTGAAATGCTAAGAGCCGTCTGACGTCACCATGTTAGAATTACCCTTCAAAATAATGACGTTTTCTTGAACTGGGAGCTGCCTGGGCAAGTGTGGAATTTACAGCCCGCCGGGCAGAAGTTTGTTATTGGAAAAATAGGAACAGCTATTGAAAAACAAAACACATAGAAATGGTGTATTTTCAGGTCTAAGTTTGTTGACAGTAATTTAAATTACTGTATAATAGCATTAACTACGCTATTTGCATCAACTGTCATTCTGGCATATGATAATAAGGCACAGTGTATGATACGTGGGCCGAAATTTTTACGCACTTGATGACAATACGCTTCCCCAGTAATGCGATCAGAATCGACGCAAAAACAAACTAGACACCCGCCTCAGAAGGTCAGGAAATCCCCTCGGTTATTGACTACATGCTCCAAAAAGTATTCATAACAAGCATCACAACAGCAGAACGTAAGGTTAAATGTGCGGCCACGGGGACAAATGAGGCTGGAAACAATACTTGAGGCTGAGTGAATACAATAACATTCATCAGTCGTATGAGTGAAAACAAGACCGTTCCGTGATCAAAATAAAATGATCCATAAAATAATAAATGCTATACCAATTAAAGCCCATTGATCAGTTTACTAATAATATAAAAACTCGAATCCGTGAACTCGTAGTGTATTAACTCTCTCACCGGAAGCAAAATTCCCTCTCACAGAGATCAGTTCTCGTAAATATTGCTCACAACCCTAATAACTCCAATACTGGGGCGGAAGTTTTGTCGAGGTGACATCGCCAACGAGTATGTAATAAAATTACTCTTTTCATAACACAAATAATGTGATATGGCCTACTTGCGCACGTACGTTTATTTAGGTTCGATCACAAAATACCAATACTTGAGGAAATATGCATTTGTTTTTCAAGAAAACTTTGATGACAACTTACTCTACCGGAGCACGGTTTTGTTTGTCAAGATGTCCAATGGTTTGTTATATATTCTGGTTTCCATGCACCTGTTGAGTTGGTACGTTAGATTTGGCACAACCTATTATTTTCTTTTGGAAGATATTTAAAAATGACCGTCGTCAATCAGGCAAAGGCCTATCACCAGCATGATTTTGAAAAAAATACTGGATTTTTTTGTCAAAATAAACGTTACTAATATTGTGGTCCAAAATTGCAATAGAAAATACAAAACCCCTAGAGCAAACAAGAAAATCCAACCATATACAGAGTCATTACTCTGAATTTAGGTCACTGTCGTTGATTTCAATAATGACATGTTCAAAATGTTGTTTGCAAAAGATGGATTCTGTTATTGGTTTCTGATATCCCATACGTTTGACATTTGCTTTAATATTGCTTGTATGTTCAGACCCCTGTCATTATTTCGGTGTATATGTAGTTTTGTGGTGGAATAATGTTACATAATGTAACGTTCTTTCTAATTCAATATTATGAACCTTATCTGGACAGATATATTTCGGTTTTCACATCATGAGGGCTATCCATATTCTGGTGTTGTTATATAACCCGACCATTAGAATGGGTATCATGATATTTTGTACCTGGTATAATTTTATATATTTGCCAACGTTCCCAATAAAATGTTTATATGTATTGGATGTGAAAGGAAATTATTTCGATTAGTCTATAAATTCAGATAGAACATGTTATATTAGCATAGTCGAAGGTTGATGGCTTGAGCCCTTACTCCTACCCCACTCACCATATTTAATCGTGCATTCGACAACAACCACCAGGTATTGGCGCTCTACAGATATGATTGGATCTAGAATAGTTATACCTACTGACTGATATATTGATTTCCACCAGCGACACACCCCAATGGAAATTGAAACAACTGATTCCCGTTATTATATATATATATTCTTTTATTACCGATATTATATGTCACTTACTTTTGCCGAGCAATGCCCCTGCGAGGAAAGATTTTTACCGAGTTGACTCGTCAAGAATCATGGGCAAGCTCCCACCCAGTGAATAATTGGACATCTTTACAAACAAAACCGTGCTTCGGTACTTGTCACCAAACGCTAAGTTAGCTCGAACAAAATTGCATATCGTCTCAAATACTGGTATTTTGTGATCGTAGCTAAATAAATGTGCGTGCGCAAGTAGGCCGTATTACATTATTTATGTTAGGAAACGAATAGTATCATTACACATTCTTTGGCGATGTCACCACTTAAATGAGGTAAATAATGGCAATTTATCATCATGAATACATTTTGGAGCATGTAATCAATAACGTGTTCATGCAAACATTTGCGGTGATACATATTTCGTTCCTATGACTGAGGGATTTTCCTGACATACCCAGGCTGGTGTGTCTATGAGAGAATATCGTCTTTGCATCCATTCTGATCATATTACTATGGAAGCGTATTGCTATCAAGGTTTAATTTTTTTATCTTACTAAGTCGTACGTATGACTTATCAAATCGTACGTACAGCTAATTAACTTGTACGTATGGATTATCAACTCGTACGTATGACTTATTTACTCATACATATGACATAGGATCGGCTAGGACGGCTTATTAACTCATACATACGACTTTTTACATGTATCTCATACATGTGACTTATTTACTGATACGTAAGTTTTATTAACTCGTACATACGAGTCAGTAAGTTGTACTCATGAGATACTAGGTCGTACATATATGAGATGTAAGTCGTACATACGAGATATTTTTTTTTGCACACTTGATAGCAATATGCTTCCGTACATTACTGTTCTCATAAATATAAATTTATTTATCAGCCTCTCAGTTAGCCATTCAACTGTGTTGACTAAGTAGCTCTCATCTTATCCATATAAGTTCAGTTTGATCAATTATACTATATTAAAACCTTTTTATGGGATTTTCTGAGATATTTGAGAAAACTGTCTACCACAAATTCAAAGACTGCTTCAACTTATTCTATGAAAAACAATATGGACCGTGGAATGTCCTGTGGGATTTATCCAAGGCTTTTTTGTGATCAGTGGAAATGTACAAATACTGTAGATGAACTGGAACTCAGTTACAGCCTGTATCGAGTGGTTTGTATTGAAATGTGGTGGTAAATTATCTACAATGTTGTTTACATCCATTTTCGTACTTATCTCTGTTACTTACAAACTTAAGTGATTTAGTTGTATATCGGGTATTGATTAGGTACTTATGTACTATGTACCTATATTGCTAGGATTTTAATCAGATTTCTATCAGCTTGTTGGGCATTTGTATACTAGTTCCATCTAGTGTACAGTAGCAACACCTACATTTCACACACAGATTACTCCTGATGACGTCATTGTAACTGTGGCTGTAAATATTTGGTCGGGCTTCAAAAACGTTGTATTTAGGTTTTTTATTTACATCATCAGAATCTGAGTATGTTGTTGGTAATAGGTTGGTACTAACACTGTAGTTGTCCACCTCATTATTTAAGTTATGAATTCTACCAGCCAGCCTGATTCAGGCTCGCTTTGTGGAGTTTCCTTCAATTCCTATGTCGTTGTTACTATTGACTAATGACTGATTTCCATGATTGTAGTCTTTGATTATAGATATTATATCATTTTAACTATTATGAAGGCTCGCGGTACATGTATAATTTATCAACAAAAACACATGACCATTCTAGCGGGGTTTGGATGGTTCGTTCCATATGGATCTTGTGAATAATATAAGTGAAATGTCATGTCTCTATAAGGCTATGCCACTTTTATGGATGTTCACATTTTTATGATACTATACGTGATGGAATTTTATAAAATCCTCCGAGGGAGCAGATGTACAAGTAGGTATCATTTTCCACAACTTAATAGGAATACACCACAAGTTGTGATGACACAAATTGATGAATTTCAGTGACAAGGAATTTTAAACAGCACGTTCGGTTGGTTTAAACGTATTTTATTGAACAAATGAGGCATTGACTAGCAGGGTAAACCCTATGTGAAAGTCTCTGCTGGTGCTGGTATTTACATTGAGTGAAATGAACCAGAACCGAACATATATACAATATGCACATATAAGCAATGTAATATCAATTAATTTGGTAATCAATGGTTTCCTAAATATTTCTGGTACTTGTATTTTAGGTTTTGAATGAGTAAATATCCGTAATAATTGAAACAATAATCAATATAAAATCAAGACTATTTGCAATGAACCCAGTAGTTCCAAAGTAGAGGAAAAAATCAATAAACATACACCGATATGCCATTTCAACGAAGCCCCATTTGAGCAAATCGTTTTGATGCCTTAATGTACGATTTACAGCTAAGACTATCTCAGTGTTGACATCCACAGAAAGACTGGGGTTATCACATAATAACAACTGAACTGTAAGGGTTTAGTAAAAAATCAGCCGCTTTTGCAGTTCGCTGCGACTTTGAGTATACAGAGGGCAGTAGAAAAGGAAATGTTCAACAACCTCATAAGCAAAGCCACACTCACAACTGGGGCTTGTTTCTACGTGTAAGTTGAAATGTAGATGGGCTTTCAAAACACTACAGCCAACTCGCATCCTTGTAAGGATTATATCGAATTTTCGGTCACCTATCCCATACCACAATGGTTTTGGTGCCGGTGCGAAAATTTCTGCCCACTTTCTACTAAAACTATGTAGTGTTGGCAGGTTTCGAATCCTCAAGCGGTAGGCCATTCCAATCTTCGACATGCCTCGTTTGTTTCACAGCATACTTAGAATTCATGTGATGCTACGCAGTTCGGCAAAACCAATCAGCTGTTGCCTTTTACAATTTCATCACACTCAGATCGTCATATTATATTAACTGAACTGAGCATTGAATTCGATTGATTGTTCATGTTGATGTCTTTATTTGTATCCTCGTGGATATAAATGTAGTTTGATGTCTGCGATAGCACGAGTAAACGGCTTGTATTTCAAAGTAGAAATAATATGATATGGTCACTGAATTCAAAAAGATAATTTTTAAACTGTAGTTTGAATGGTGTCAGCTGGGAAATATTCCTCTAACAGGCTTTCTTATTCAATATTGTTAACCTTATCTAGACGGATATTATGGAAAACATTTTTCTACCATAAGCGTGTTTCAACACAACATTTCTGTTTCAAAATTACTACCTAGCATACCCACGACAGGAAGTTTTGCTGTTATTACACAAAGCCAACCACCAGAAAATATATGATATTATTTTGTACCTGTATAATATTACTTCATTATTAACATTCCCAATAAAATATTGAAATTATATTCTCATTAATTCATCGCTGTTTGAATACCGCTGTCTGCATGTAAATGTTTGGACTATGAAAAGAACTTACTCCAATTAGTCAACATATACAGATGGAACATGTTACACCGATATTATCAACTATTGATAAATTTGCCCATTCTATGTTTCTTTCGCCCCCGCCCACCACTCACCATCATTGTACCCCCTCATATGATTACATGAGTGTAGTCGTGTATTAGATAATCATCCAATGACGTTAAAATTTGAGAACAAAAATGATGGAATATATACCCATCAGACCATTCCGTTTGACACAGACATATGTTATATAATGCCCATCATACACCAGGCCAACGAGGTTCAAGTTTTGTTTCAGCCATACTCATGACGGTGAAACTTTATATTGAAATTCAACAGCTGATTGCCAATACCTGATTTTTCCTTTAGTTTTTCATAGATAATTGCAAAGTGGACTTATGGTGTGCACGTTTGTGCTCTGTCTGAGAATGATACGGATATATATTCGATACCACTGGGCAAAAGAAGAAGGGCCCTGGCCCCTGGGCATACATTATTTCAGAGTTATGACTGTATATGATTGGATTTCCGTGTTTGCTCTGGGGTTTTCCTTTCGTGAAAGCTTTACTCGTTTGCAAAACTTCGAAAACGTGTTCGCAGGCATCTTATTTATCGATTCAGTAGTTTATTGTTCGATATACATGTATTGATACATTATTATTTCTTTCTTATGACTGTATTATTCAATTTATACATCCTTTATATAACTGATGTTTTGCAAACATCATATTGAATGGTTCTGGAATGTGAATATTGATACATGTTACAATATTTGACGATGGGTCACTACAGGCAACTATTGATTTCTAGACTTCTATTCCTGTCACATTTTAAGATCTATTCTACAAGATACTTCAGTACTGTGTATTCTTCTGAAGACTGGTCGCTGCAAAAATAATGTATAATCATTACATTTTATATTGAAGTTATGGACCACAATACTATTTTGACAACGAATTCAATGTTTTAAAATGTCATGCTGGTGATGGGCCTTTGTCTGATCGACGACGGCCATTTTAAATTATCTCGCTCCACCCCCTTCCCCCACCCCTTCAAAAAAGAAAAACAACTTAATAGGTGCCTGCAACCAGAAAATGTAATAAACCATTGGACATCTTGACAAACAAAACCGTGCTTCGGTACTTGTCACCAAACGCTGAGTCTTCTTGAAAAAAAGCATATCTCGTCTCAAATACTGGTATTTTGTCATCGTGGCTAAATAAATGTACGTGCGCAAGTAGGCCATATTATTACGTCATTTGTTTTGTGAAAAGAATAATATTATTAGATTCATTACATACTACACTTCTCAAACAAGAAACCTTTAATGCTTATAATCGGGCCATAGATACCGGTTTGGGTAACCAAGAATAATGTATTTCATATCAGTGTAACCGGGAGCATTTTCTGAACTGTGTTAACTTGGTTTGGTACACATCAACTGAAAGGTGTCCGTTCCGGAGTCCTTAAAGTGAGCAAGGGGTCGAAATGAAAAGTCAGAAAATTGTTGAAGACTGCTGAACGATTCCAGAACGGACACCTTTCAGTCGACGAGTACCAAACCAAATTTACACGGTTCCGAATAGCCTACAGATCACACCGATATGAGGTACTTTATTACCAGATACCAAAACCAATAAATATGCCCGATTACGAGCAATATGGTTTTTTTTTCTTTTTTGTTTGGAGAAGTGTAGTACTCGTTGGTGATGTCACTGCTGAAGTAAGATAAATATGGTGTGAAGGTGATTTATCAATCTGAAAACTTTCTAAGGCTGAGTATGTGATCAATAATGTGCATATATGTACTGTACATTGTTACATATTCAGCATTCATGATCGAGTGTTTTTCCTTATACACTCGGACGGATGTGTCTGTTACAGGATTTAGTTTTCGCGTCAATTCTGATCGCTTTAATGTACTCATAACTATACCCGCAAGTCTTTCCGTGTACTAGTCATGCAAAAAGTGCGTGAAGAAACTTTGCCTCAAAACACCTTTCTACTTGGACAGGGGTCCATCCTTCATGGTTTGCGGCCTGGCCTGATTCAGCCTCACTGCTTTGTGGTGTTTCGTGTATTTCCTATGTCGTTGCTTCTGTTCTCTCACAATTTTTGTCATTGTTTGTATTACAAATATTCTTTGATGAAAGAGACAAACTTATTGTAAAACTAATGTACATTTATTTCAGTGTACGCTAGATTACGTGGTGCTGACGGTCGCAACACAAGTACCAACGACTCCGGGGGCGTATCTAATGGCCCAGTCACAATAGCAACAACGACGACGGTGGGACCGCCCCACCCTCCTGTACGTGTGGTCCAAGAGTGAACACGTCTGATGTTTTTATCGAATATAATGTTGAATGAGTACATGTATACCAGCTGGTTAAGGATGATCCCATTTAGCTTCTTACATTCCTATGTAATATTGAATACATGTATTCTTATTTTATAACACTGTTTTATTTATTGATCAGCCTATAGAAATATATTCGATATAATACAAGACTTATAGTGGTTAATCACCCAAATTTTGCCATATATACATATTTTCATCAATTTCCCAAGTAATTCAATACCATTCTGCATACTTTTGCTTCTATATTGGATCAGATTCTTTGGATGCGACATGATGTTAGATAGAAATTATGCTATCCACATATTATGCGACTTTCTGTCACTTCGACGTAGGGTGTGCTAATTCTTCAAATAAGACATAAGTCAAATAGGACGTTTTACATCATGACCTTGACCTTGGCTCGGGTGATTGTTACAGCCGGAACAATGGATCCTTCTGCTCTCCTACCAGCGGACTGGTTCATCATTCGTGGGTGGAATATTCCTTGACCCAGAGCGTATATTCTACGTGTATGAACCACTGGATCCCCTGTACTCAGCCATGTTTGGTACGGAGGACGGCTGGAACGTACCAAGTGACATATTTAGCAATAGGGACGGTTCCCTCAGGTATCATCATATTATATACTGCATAGTAGTGGTTATACTACGCACCTAATTTCAATTTGTATTTCATGGTAGAGGATACGCTATGATATGTAGTTGAAGAAATATTTGAATGTGAGATCAGTTAGCAGATACATTTCGAGAAATGTAATGGCCAGATGATCCTTTTTATGGAATTCCGGTCACGACATCAACTTGTGACTTATGACATGTGACTTGTGACAAGCTTTTCCATATTAAATTACTGTTTAGTATGTCACAAGTCGCAATTCAAGAGTTGGTGCCGTTGACTTGTGACTTACGACTTGCGACAAGGGATCCCATACTAAACAGTAGTTTAATATGGAAAAGCAAGTCATAAGTCACAAGTAGATGTCGTGACCGAAATTCCATACTTTTTTCTCTCGCTCTGTACTTATTCAGTGAATGCTTAGTTCAAATTTTTGTAATTTTAAAATATTTGTTTGAATCCCACTCTTTTAGAGTTGATATATTCAAAAATGATATGAAATTATTCACCTCTTCCAGAGATATACCCGATGATGAACTGCAAGCGACCTATTGGTTAATGGAGAAGATATACTCGTGCAAGATGTCCACACTTCCACCGGCAATCTTAGCCCACAAATTCTGGTTCATTTTCAACAAGACAATGTCCCATACAGCGGGTTATCTTTCTTGTTTGCAACGCCGTGGAATTAACGTCAAAGACGCCCACATACGATGTCAAAGATACATAAAACCCGACTGTGGGAACCGTTTCGGTCAAGTCGAGAGGAAACAGAGAACTTGTAAGCAGTACCTCTGGGGGAACGATATGAAAAACAGCGATTACTACGAGCCGCTTTGCTCGAAAAACCGAAAGAAAGTCGATTCGGATCTTCCACAGCATTTTCAAAAGTACTACATGTGCCTCGCCAAAATGGACAAGGCGCTGACGCAATGCGCCGCCGAGCATTTCGACGCACCCTGTCGGGAGAAGTCCATAAAAGCTATCAAAACCGTGCGCGGAAACATGCGCATTGCAGACTACCTCATGCATAAACACGATAACTTGTATATGGTACATCAGTTTCGCGACCCACGCGGGGCGGTTCGATCGCGTGCGAAGGCCACCTGGTCCCAGGGGTTACATAAACGCGGCGGCGGCGGCATCTTCTCACAAGAGGCTAAACTTTATTGCAGCCAGGTTTTGGACGATATCCGTCGCAGGCGAAAACTCGAAGAAAGTCCGCGTCTTTCTAAGCGCATTCGCCAGGTGATCTACGACGCATTTTCTATGGAACCGCTGCTCAATATGCTCGATACGTATCATTTCTTAGGGCAAAACGCATCGGAAACCGTCAAACGGAAATTAGCTCAGAACAGGCAGGAAAAACCTGCAAGACAGTCGGAATCTATCGCCAAAAAGTGGGAAAAGACGTTGAAACCTGAAGAGATTGACATGATAAATAAAGAATGTTCTAATTTGATGTCGGAAGTTGAATTCGACTGGTCAAAGCAATAACGTCTGTTGTATTTATTTAAACTGGTAAATTATTTTGTAAATACATGTTATGAAATCTTACAGTATTATCATACATAATTTATAATGTAGCAACACATCATGATACAGGAAAATCCCATTATGATTTGATTATTATGCTATTAATTAGTATTTAGTATCTTAATTTTATTGTAATGTTATTTAAATGAGGATTAAAATCATCAAACATACTACTTGTCTTCTAAATTTGTGTTATTCATCATGTAATTGTATTCCCATTTTCGATGTAATCTTTGAAAGTGCGTTACGTTTCTCCCAATGTTTGCCCAATCTACATGTAAATTGCTCATATTTAATTGATGTGTGTGAAATTAAAATTTAAATGTGATATATCTGTGAATAGATTTCTGTTAAGTCTAGTTTTTATGGGGCCTTATTTGAGATATTATGTATTTCAACTGTAGTGTGCGCCAAGTCAAAACTGGTATAGTTTCTCTGGTTGTTACTGCGGAGATATGGACAAATTAATCAGGTTATTTTATGGTAAAATATCTACACGTAACTCATGAGCCTAATTTTTTTGCTACATCTTTTCGCTCAGTTGAGTTATTACAAAGACACATACTCAAGATAATTTCTTAAATAATACAAATCAAAAGGAATTCGATAATGTCATGTTTTATTTGATGAAAAATGAGAATTTAAATAGACTGTTATCTGAATATTTTTTTCTCAATATTCTCTGCATATATTAACTGTTATACTAGTTTCTTATCACTTTCCAAATGAGACATTGCAATTCCCGAGCTCTTATGAACATATTCATTACGTCACATATGGTGAAAATTTGATTCTGATAAATTAAACCAACTCGATTCTTA
This sequence comes from Terebella lapidaria, assembly GCA_949152475.1. Taxonomy (NCBI): domain Eukaryota; kingdom Metazoa; phylum Annelida; class Polychaeta; order Terebellida; family Terebellidae; genus Terebella; species Terebella lapidaria. The sequence continues at coordinate 30,548,530 of OX424564.1, read as the reverse complement.
CACCATTGCCTTCGATCATATCGCAAAATGAAACACGCGAAACGATGTCAATGTGGTGAAAAATTGAATCTAAAGAAATAAAACGGTTTACACGACTCAGCTGATAATATTGACATCGATCATATAAAAAAATCATTCATTGTCAGACCTGACAAAAATATTTATTTAACTGGCAATAAAAATGTCTTGTAGAGAAGCTTGTTAGTGGCATCCAACTTCTTTTGGTTCAGTTAATTTTTCTTTCTAAATCTTGTGGATGTAATTTGAAAAGAATTTTCGGGAAAGAATTTTCCCTCGGAATGAATTGGGATAAATTATCTATTCCAGGAAAACATTAAAACCGGGAATAAACTATTCAAACCGGGAAATAACTAGAGTATCTTCCAGAGTATCTTGACCCCAATCTACACACTGGCGTCCGTAAAAAGATGCCTGGAAGGAGGAGGCTAACGGAACGGAGGCCCTCGGAACAAATTGACGGGATTCAACCATCAACACAGATCCTCTATCATCCGTCGCAACACTGGCACCAGCTATATACGTCATTGTTAGTGTCTCCCGTTGCTTGTGACCAGTTGGTATGGAGCTAATGTTACAGCTGTCGCATATAGGGAGATGTTCCAGTGGCACCATTTATTACGTAGATGCCATTGAGGCCAACGAGAGGCCTCATCGACCTCGCTGCCCACCTTGCTGGGCGCCGGCAGGGACCCCTCGAAATGGCTGGCTGATAGCCCGACTGCAGCTGCACCCTGACAAGGCGGTCGGGCTGGGACTGCTGCTGCTGATGGGGCTGGGCGCACTTGCGCTGCTGTTGTTGAGCCAACATGCACAACCAGTGCTCCAGGAATGTAGCTGCAGTAGAGAGGTAAAAGCCTCTTGCCGGGCCTCATCCTCTTGACGACTCTTGATAGCCTCCAGTTCCTGGTGGAGGTGCACCACACAAAGGAAAGGAGAGGCTGGCCTGCTGTCCGGAAATACTGGGTGAAACCGCAGCATACTTGCCGACCACTTCCTTCCAAAAACCCAACTAAAACTACTCTAATCTAGAGTAGCTGTACGAAGTAAACTAAAATAGAGTCAATGAGCCTGGAGAACAAAGTATCCAAAGAGAAATTCAAGAAACTCCAGTTTGAAAGCCTTCAATTAAGATATTCATTGACCACCTAAAGCGGGGACAAACGTAACGGCGGTATTAAGGGTGCTGTTACGTCAAGAAATATTTGACACCATTGACTCCACTAATAATATTGTCAAGAAAGGCATATGAAGAAGGACATAGAGCGACCAGTAGAATATACCATTAAAAATTAGTATCTTGCTTAGCTTATATTTGAAAGCCAGTAACGATTTACCATGAGTGTCTATTATAGAGGTTAAAGTATGGACATATACAGGAAGTTTCAATCTGTTAAAATCAGTATTTATTACACACTTACCTCTATAATAAACACTTTTGGTAATCTTATCTTGCTTTCAAAATAAGAGGGTGAAGATGCTATAAAGCTTTCAATGGCTGACTCTCTTAAAATTGTTGTTCTATGCCCCTCAGACTCTGTCGTTCATAAAAGTTTCTCGACGAAATTTGACTGAGTCAGTTGTCTCTCAGAAATCTTTCCTGACGAAACTGTTCCCCCCCCCCCGGAACTGCCATTACTTCTGAATGTTAGGCATTGGAAGTGGGAGGGGAAATCACCGTGTTTATTATAGAGGTGAGTGTGTAATAAATATTGGTTTTAACAGGTCAAAACTTTCTATTTATGTGACCTCTATAATAAACACTTATTATCTCAGAATAACCACAGGAGGTGGCATAGAACGGCATAGAACGAACTAATTCAAAAGTTTAATGAATTTAGGAATGCAAGTAATATTATTAGAAAGTATCTCACATGCCACATGCGCAAGTGATAATACCGAAAGGGTTTAACGATATATGAGAGTAATTTTACACGCGGGCTCTAAATTGTGTGTGAGAAGATTTCATAAACAAGTAAATGAATTATCAAAGTAAGAGAATGACGTTGGTGAAGGTGTAGACCCCCGCAGTGTCTTGATGTAGGCGGGCAAAACAATTTTTTTTCCAATTAATAACAAAATCCGGCTCCCTTGAACCGACATACGTCCAGCTGACTGTGCATGTCTAGATACAGTGTGAAACAACGATATGTACACTCTTGTACAGGCGGACCTTGTTTTCCGCGGCTACGACCGGTCCCAGTCAATGGTCAACGCTATCCTGCCATGTCATTTCCCTACAATAGAAAGAGACAAAGGTATTGTTAGAGGCCCACATGCAGGACTGCATCACATCAGGTGGAATGAGCCTGAAGCCTTAGCACTCAAACTTTCATAGCAGAAAAGAACACATTTCTTGACCCAGGAAGAGATCGTTGCAGCTCCAATATCTCTCGGGAAGTTTTTCTTAAAAGCATCGAAAAGCAGACGTTTCCCGACATGTAGCTCCTTCATACAATACTGCAAATGCACAAAGCTCTGAATGGACATAACTTTGCATCTTGCTCCAAACCCGGCCCCAGAGACGAGGTAAGGGACGTGATTGTGAGACGGGACGGGGTCTGTGCTAACTTAGTTTTAGCCAAAAAGAGGGGATAGCTCCTAGCTTTACCGCGGAACCATCCTCCTTCCAGTGCACCTAGGAAAAGTCGAGAGCATGAAGATCACTTCGTCTCTTCCCTGAAGCAAGAGCCAGAAGGAAAACCATTTTAAGCAGCAAGAACTTCAGGGACGCTCTCTCCAACAATTCGGCGAACGAATCGTTGGAGAGAACGGTTCGAACGGTTCGGCGATCAAACGATTCAAAACAAGTGATAAATCCCATTCTGGAACAGGGTTCCTCATCTATGGTCTCTCAACGGAGAATCTGCTTAACAACACAGATTAACTGGCAATCTGACCAAAATCTATACACCCGTTTTAGGCCGAATCGTTTTAGCGATAGCTGTTCTATAGCCGTTCTATATTTTCAAGGAGCCCTCCCTCCCTTGAATTTCTCCAAGAGGAACTCCCAAATCAAAGGAGCAGTGACTTTATATGGACTAATCTTCCTGCCACGACACCACGCACATAATCTCATCCTATTGGATTCGTAGACTGCCAGAGAAGACAACCCCCGAAAGAGATTGACAGGGTCCAACCACCAACGCAGGTCCTCGACAATCTGACTTGACACTGGAACCAACTGCGCCATGTCTACCACTGTCGCTTGCGACCAGTGAGCATGGAGCTGAAACTGTAAAGACCTCATGCACAGGCGACCCAATGGCATCATCTGCTCCGTGGAGGCGAGCATTCCTATAGGGAATGCCAAAGGGATGCGGGCTGAGGATTCTGCTCTAAGAACCCGCAGGACTGCATGAATAACTTTAACTGATGCACCTTGGTTGGGAAAACAGATCCGGAGGTAGTCCAAATTCGATATCCCAGAAAGACGAAGTATTGCCGAGGAGATAAGTCAGACTTTTTTTAGGTTGATGTTGAACCTCATATCTTGGCAAAGATCTACCACTCACTGAGCCTGGTGGATTAGCGTCCGCTGGCAATGGTGTCTGATGAGCCAATCTTCCAGGTACTGGCACAGGACGATCACATTGTGCTGAGCCAGGGCTTGCAGCTCCCTCACGCACATGGTGAAAATCCAAGGGGCAGTGGATAGACCGAACGGCGTTGCCCGGAACTGCTAGACCTGGCCCTGATAAAAGAATCTGAGGTACTTCCTTATAGATCTTCTCATGGCCACATGGAAGTAAGCGTCTTTGAGATCGATTGTAACAACCCAATGAGGGGCATCGCCGGCCTGACCACCTCAGCCAATTCCATGGTGAAGTTCGGGATGTGAACATAGTGATTGAGGGCTGATAGATCGATTACTGGTCTCCAACCACCTGTTACCTTGGGCATGACAAACAGGGTACTGCAGAAGCTGGGAGGTCTCAACACCGGCTTCACTGCATGCTTCTCTATCATAGCCACAATCTCGTCTATCAAAGCCTGACGACGTTTGGGTTTGTGCGGTGAAGAGACTATCCAGGGACTGACTCCTAGGCTCTGCCAGCGAGGCCAAAAAGAGCTAAGTCATGTGCATACAGGCTCGCTTATATCTAATATACTTACAGAGCTGAGCTGACCTGGAGACTCGACCCGACGTGGAGGGTCCAGGGAGGTACGAACCTGACTTCTTCTCCCCTGGAGGCTTGGATGGGCTGGTGTCTTTGCCACAGCCGCAGGATTTCGCTCCACACAAACACCCCCCCCCCCTTGCTGCCTGTCGGCAGGGGCCCCTCAAAAGGGCTGATTCAGGGCCTTAGCATGTCCACAGGAGCTGCCGGAAGGAGACCCATTCCAGACTGCTTCTGAGGTTGGCTCTTAACAAAAGATCGTTTCCACCTGTCCAGGGCCTGACGGACTGAGGCATCCAGGGACACTATGGCTCGCTCCCTGTTTTCCACCTGGCTCCTAAAAGTCTTGAGCTCAGCAGCAATGTTGGCCGGGAAGAGATAAGGAGAGGCCGGACCTGACTCTGGCAGAACTGGGTGTAGATGCATGCGCGCCAACAACTGCTCAGGCACCCATAACTTAAGAGTTTGGAGCACCGCATCACCTCTCCGCAACTCGGAGGACCATACTAGGTGAGAGTCCAATGTAACCTTATCAGTCATAGCCTTGCCGATAGATTGAACAAGGCTCATATTTCCACTCAGTGCTGCTGCCAAGTCCGCTTGATCCAGGTTGGCGTTGTTGGAAACCTTGTCATGACAGGAAACCAGAGACCGAGTCACTGCATGAACGAGCCAGTCAAGCGACGAGTCAATGGCCAACCCTAGCCTGGCCGTCGATTGGGCATCTGAGAGCTGAGCCCATGGGAGAGACACCACCTTAGGCTCCGAGAAAATCTCCAAAGGCTGAAGCTTGAATGGCGCTAAGTCCAGAGACGACGAAGTGTAAAAATTCCCAACTTTAGGGTGAGACGGGTAAGAACCCATTTTCCTTCTAGACTTCTTGACCGAATCTTCGACCTGCATAGCCATAGTGTTTCTAACACCTGGAGCTACCGGAAACCAGAGACTATCCCTCGGGACCTTTGGCTGGAGCAGCTCTCTCTCCGTGAAAGTTCGCGCCCTCTTCGCTGGCGGAGGGGAAGATGACTGAAACTGCAGCCACTCTTCTCCAGGTAGAGACGACACACAAAATCAAGCATCGACCAGGTTCGCTTGAAAGGATTACGAGGATCCTCATCATCCTCATCCGAGGAAGAATGTGAATCTCTCACCCTCTTGGGCAACACCAAGCCCGAGGTGCCAGGTTGAGGGTCTTCCAGTGGAACAATCCTTGACTGATGGGGTGAAAACGGGAAATCCTCAGAGCCATGAACCGATGGGGATGGCTCCTGCTGGCGCCTCCAGATGGGTGGCACCTATGGCGAACCCCTGGAGTAAGCTCTGCAGCTGCGCCAAAAACTCATCCCGCATACTCTGCTTCTGAGACGTGAACTCTGCCTTAGACAAGTAATGGACCTGAGGGTGCAGAGTCCACAACAGAATGGAACACTTTCGAGGCCGGAGACCAAGTAGCCAGAGTCTACTTCCGCTGAGGCTGGGCAAAAGGTCCTGAACGCGGTGGCAAAGCGGGATATGGGGCTGCTGGAACGTCCCTGTTCTCGAAATCCTCTGCCACCTGCAGAGAGAAAACAGGCATTAGAGAAAATGATACTGACTTTCCTTTCAAAACAGAAGGCCACGAAGCACCAACAATTTTCAGCAGGCCACAAGCCGAAGGCTGCCTCACAATCACCCTAGGCGAAAATGTGGGAACCTCAACGGCTTCCAGCTTCGAGTGCCGTATGGGTCGCGGGAAACAGAGTCCTGGCAGGCGGGACCCAAGGACAGACTATGGCATCCTGGGCCCCAGTAAGCAGGAACCAGGTGCTGGCAAAGCCAAGGCCCCCATGGCCAAAACCCATGCCCTTACTTCGCCCCACGGCTCCAGGGAACCAAGGGGGGGGGGGGGAGCAGAAGTGGCTGATACTTGGAGGCGTTTATGGACTCAAACCCCTGGTTAGTGACCCCATGAGCATCATCCGAAAAGGAACTCGGAGACTTAAGAATCAGAGGCTGCAACTAGCCGGCTGGTTGTTGGGAAAAACGAGCCCGCTGGTTGTTGTGAAAAAGCGGTACTAAAAAATAGTACTGAGTCCCAGGAGCCAGCATGCCAGCCCCTGACAACCTGCACACTTCATCTACAAAGATACACAAACTTACGTGCGATGGGCGATAATAGGGGAAGTACAGTAACTATTGAGAAAATTACCAATTCCTCTCAACGAAACTGAACTAAACATCTAAACTACTGTAGCTGTACACAGTACACTAAAGTAGAACAAATTCGTGGGGAAAAAACGAGTATTTCTGCGAAAGAAGAATCCGAGAAGGGGGTTCAGCGATGAAAAGAGCCTGTGACCAACCGGGACCCGGGGCCGGTTGGGTACGTATACAGTGAAATCCACCTCTTCCGGAAGGGATCAATTATTATCGCACTTTTAAAGGCCTCGGTATCAATGGCCGATTATGGCACCAGTGGGCTCCCTTCAACTAACATAATATAATGATACCAGTGGTCTCCTCTCACACAGAGAGGAGAGTATGGCACTAGTGGGATCCCCTCATACAGAGAGGAGTACATCTTACTAATAAGATCCCCTCACACAAAGAGGAGTACATGTAACTAGTGGGATCCCCTTTTACAGAGAGGAGTACATGTTACTAGTGGGACCCCCTCACACAGAGAAGAGGGTATGGTACTAGTGGGATCCCCTCACACAGAGAGGAGTACATGTAACTAGTGGGATCCCCTCACACAGAGAGGAGTACATGTTACTAGTGGGATCCCCTCACACAGAGAGGAGTACATGTTACTAGTGGGATCCCCTCACACAGAGAGGAGTACATGTTACTAGTGGGATCCCCTCACACAGAGAGGAGTACATGTTACTAGTGGGATCCCCTCACACAGAGAGGAGTACATGTTACTAGTGGGATCCCCTCACACAGAGAGGATTACATGTTACTAGTGGGATCCCCTCACACAGAGAGGAGGGTATGGCACTAGTGGGATCCCCTCACACAGAGAGGAGTACATGTTACTAGTGGGACCCCCTCACACAGAGAGGAGTACATGTTACTAGTGGGATCCCCTCACACAGAGAGGAGTACATGTTACGAGTGGGATCCCCTCACACAGAGAGGATTACATGTTACTAGTGGGACCCCCTCACACAGAGAGGAGTACATGTTACTAGTGGGATCCCCTCACACAGAGAGGAGTACATGTTACGAGTGGGATCCCCTCACACAGAGAGGATTACATGTTACTAGTGGGACCCCCTCACACAGAGAGGAGTACATGTAACTAGTGGGATCCCCTCACACAGAGAGGAGTACATGTTACGAGTGGGATCCCCTCACACAGAGAGGATTACATGTTACTAGTGGGATCCCCTCACACAGAGAGGAGGGTATGGCACTAGTGGGATCCCCTCACACAGAGAGGAGTACATGTTACTAGTGGGACCCCCTCACACAGAGAGGAGTACATGTTACTAGTGGGATCCCCTCACACAGAGAGGAGTACATGTTACTAGTGGGATCCCCTCACACAGAGAGGAGTACATGTTACGAGTGGGATCCCCTCACACAGAGAGGAGTACATGTTACTAGTGGGATCCCCTCACACAGAGAGGAGTACATGTTACTAGTGGGATCCCCTCACACAGAGAGGAGTACATGTTACTAGTGGGATCCCCTCACACAGAGAGGAGGGTATGGCACTAGTGGGATCCCCTCACACAGTGAGGAGTACATATTACTAGTGGGACCCCCTCACATAGAGAGGAGTACATGTTACGAGTGGGATCCCCTCACACAGAGAGGAGTACATGTTACTAGTGGGTTCCCCTCACACAGAGAGGAGGGTATGGCACTAGTGGGATCCCCTCACACAGAGAGGAGTACATGGTACTAGTGGGATCCCCTCACACAGAGAGGAGTACATGTTACTAGTGGGATCCCCTCACACAGAGAGGAGTACATGTTACGAGTGGGATCCCCTCACACAGAGAGGAGTACATGTTACTAGTGGGATCCCCTCACACAGAGAGGAGTACATGTAACTAGTGGGATCCCCTCACACAGAGAGGAGTACATGTAACTTGTAGGATCCCCTCACACAGAGAGGAGTGCATGTAACTAGTGGGATCCCCTCACACAGAGAGGAGTACATGTAACTAGTGGGATCCCCTCACACAGAGAGGAGTACATGTTACGAGTGGGATCCCCTCACACAGAGAGGAGTACATGTTACTAGTGGGATCCCCTCACACAGAGAGGAGTACATGTAACTAGTGGGATCCCCTCACACAGAGAGGAGTACATGTAACTTGTAGGATCCCCTCACACAGAGAGGAGTGCATGTAACTAGTGGGATCCCCTCACACAGAGAGGAGTACATGTAACTAGTGGGATCCCCTCACACAGAGAGGAGTACATGTTACTAATGGGATCCCCTCACACAGAGAGGAGTACATGTTACTAGTGGGACCCCCTCACATAGAGAGGAGGGTATGGCACTAGTGGGATCCCCTCACACAGAGAGGAGTACATGTAACTAGTGGGATCCCCTCACACAGAGAGGAGTACATGTTACTAGTGGGACCCCCTCACACAGAGAGGAGTACATGTTACTAGTGGGATCCCCTCACACAGAGAGGAGTACATGTTACTAGTGGGACCCCCTCACACAGAGAGGAGTACATGTTACTAGTGGGATCCCCTCACACAGAGAGGAGTACATGTTACTAGTGGGATCCCCTCACACAGAGAGGAGTACATGTTACTAGTGGGATCCCCTCACACAGAGAGGAGTACATGTTACTAGTGGGATCCCCTCACACAGAGAGGAGGGTATGGCACTAGTGGGATCCCCTCACACAGAGAGGAGGGTATGGCACTAGTGGGATCCCCTCACACAGAGAGGAGTACATGTTACGAGTGGGATCCCCTCACACAGAGAGGAGTACATGTTACTAGTGGGATCCCCTCACACAGAGAGGAGTACATGTTACTAGTGGGATCCCCTCACACAGAGAGGAGGGTATGGCACTAGTGGGATCCCCTCACACAGAGAGGAGTACATGTTACTAGTGGGATCCCCTCACACAGAGAGGAGTACATGTTACTAGTGGGACCCCCTCACATAGAGAGGAGTACATGTTACTAGTGGGATCCCCTCACACAGAGAGGAGTACATGTTACTAGTGGGATCCCCTCACACAGAGAGGAGTACATGTTACTAGTGGGACCCCCTCACATAGAGAGGAGTACATGTTACTAGTGGGATCCCCTCACACAGAGAGGAGTACATGTTACTAGTGGGACCCCCTCACACAGAGAGGAGTACATGTTACTAGTGGGATCCCCTCACACAGAGAGGAGTACATGTAACTAGTGGGATCCCCTCACACAGAGAGGAGTACATGTAACTAGTGGGATCCCCTCACACAGAGAGGAGTACATGTTACTAGTGGGATCCCCTCACACAGAGAGGAGTACATGTTACTAGTGGGACCCCCTCACATAGAGAGGAGTACATGTTACTAGTGGGATCCCCTCACACAGAGAGGAGTACATGTTACTAGTGGGATCCCCTCACACAGAGAGGAGTACATGTTACTAGTGGGACCCCCTCACACAGAGAGGAGTACATGTTACTAGTGGGATCCCCTCACACAGAGAGGAGTACATGTAACTAGTGGGATCCCCTCACACAGAGAGGAGTACATGTTACTAGTGGGACCCCCTCACACAGAGAGGAGTACATGTTACTAGTGGGATCCCCTCACACAGAGAGGAGTACATGTTACTAGTGGGACCCCCTCACATAGAGAGGAGTACATGTTACTAGTGGGATCCCCTCACACAGAGAGGAGTACATGTTACTAGTGGGACCCCCTCACACAGAGAGGAGTACATGTTACTAGTGGGATCCCCTCACACAGAGAGGAGTACATGTAACTAGTGGGATCCCCTCACACAGAGAGGAGTACATGTAACTAGTGGGATCCCCTCACACAGAGAGGAGTACATGTTACTAGTGGGATCCCCTCACACAGAGAGGAGTACATGTTACTAGTGGGACCCCCTCACATAGAGAGGAGTACATGTTACTAGTGGGATCCCCTCACACAGAGAGGAGTACATGTTACTAGTGGGATCCCCTCACACAGAGAGGAGTACATGTTACTAGTGGGACCCCCTCACACAGAGAGGAGTACATGTTACTAGTGGGATCCCCTCACGCAGAGAGGAGTACATGTAACTAGTGGGATCCCCTCACACAGAGAGGAGTACATGTTGCTAGTGGGATCCCCTCACACAGAGAGGAGTACATGTTACTAGTGGGATCCCCTCACACAGAGAGGAGTACATGTAACTAGTGGGACCCCCTCACATAGAGAGGAGTACATGTTACTAGTGGGATCCCCTCACACAGAGAGGAGTACATGTTACTAGTGGGATCCCCTCACACAGAGAGGTGTACATGTTACTAGTGGGACCCCCTCACACAGAGAGGAGTACATGTTACTAGTGGGATCCCCTCACACAGAGAGGAGTACATGTAACTAGTGGGATCCCCTCACACAGAGAGGAGTACATGTAACTAGTGGGATCCCCTCACACAGAGAGGAGTACATGTTACTAGTGGGATCCCCTCACACAGAGAGGAGTACATGTTACTAGTGGGACCCCCTCACATAGAGAGGAGGGTATGGCACTAGTGGGATCCCCTCACACAGAGAGGAGTACATGTTACGAGTGGGATCCCCTCACACAGAGAGGAGTACATGTTACTAGTGGGACCCCCTCACACAGAGAGGAAGGTATGTAACTAGTGGGATCCCCTCACACAGAGAGGAGTACATGTTACTAGTGGGACCCCCTCACACAGAGAGGAGTACATGTTACTAGTGGGACCCCCTCACACAGAGAGGAGTACATGTTACTAGTGGGACCCCCTCACACAGAGAGGAGTACATGTTACTAGTGGGACCCCCTCACACAGAGAGGAGTACATGTTACTAGTGGGACCCCCTCACACAGAGAGGAGTACATGTTACTAGTGGGATCCCCTCACACAGAGAGGAGTACATGTTACTAGTGGGACCCCCTCACACAGAGAGGAGTACATGTTACTAGTGGGACCCCCTCACACAGAGAGGAGTACATGTTACTAGTGGGACCCCCTCACACAGAGAGGAGTACATGTTACTAGTGGGATCCCCTCACACAGAGAGGAGTACATGTTACTAGTGGGACCCCCTCACACAGAGAGGAGTACATGTTACTAGTGGGACCCCCTCACACAGAGAGGAGTACATGTTACTAGTGGGATCCCCTCACACAGAGAGGAGTACATGTTACTAGTGGGACCCCCTCACACAGAGAGGAGTACATGTTACTAGTGGGACCCCCTCACACAGAGAGGAGTACATGTTACTAGTGGGACCCCCTCACACAGAGAGGAGTACATGTTACTAGTGGGACCCCCTCACACAGAGAGGAGTACATGTTACTAGTGGGACCCCCTCACACAGAGAGGAGTACATGTTACTAGTGGGACCCCCTCACACAGAGAGGAGTACATGTTACTAGTGGGATCCCCTCACACAGAGAGGAGTACATGTTACTAGTGGGACCCCCTCACACAGAGAGGAGTACATGTTACTAGTGGGACCCCCTCACACAGAGAGGAGTACATGTTACTAGTGGGACCCCCTCACACAGAGAGGAGTACATGTTACTAGTGGGATCCCCTCACACAGAGAGGAGTACATGTTACTAGTGGGATCCCCTCACACAGAGAGGAGTACATGTTACGAGTGGGACCCCCTCACACAGAGAGGAGTACATGTTACGAGTGGGATCCCCTCACACAGAGAGGAGTACATGTTACTAGTGGGATCCCCTCACACAGTGAGGAGTACATGTTACTAGTGGGACCCCCTCACACAGAGAGGAGTACATGTTACTAGTGGGATCCCCTCACACAGAGAGGAGTACATGTTACTAGTGGGACCCCCTCACATAGAGAGGAGTACATGTTACGAGTGGGATCCCCTCACACAGAGAGGAGTACATGTAACTAGTGGGATCCCCTCACACAGAGAGGAGTACATGTTACTAGTGGGATCCCCTCACACAGAGAGAAAGGCATGTAACTAGTGGAATCCCATCATACAGAGAGGAGTACATGTTACTAGTGGGACCCCCCCCCCCCATACAGAGAGGAGTACATGAAACTAGTGGGATCCTCTCACACAGAGAGGAAGTTGGGGCACTAGTGGGATCCCCTCACACAGAGAGGAGTACGTGTAACTAGTGGGATCCCCTCACACAGAGAGGAGTACATGTAACTAGTGGGATCCGCTCACACAAAGAGGAGTACATGTTACTAGTGGGACCCCCTCATACAGAGAGGAGTACATGTAACTAGTGGGATCCCCTCACACAGAGAGGAAGTTGGGGCATTAGTGGGACCCCTTCACGCAGAGAGGAGTACATGTAACTAGTGGGATCCCCTCACACAGAGAGGAGTACATGTAACTAGTGGGATCCCCTCACACAGAGAGGGGTACATGTTACTAGTGGGATCCCCTCATACAGAGAGGAGTACATGTAACTAGTGGGATCCCCTCACACAGAGAGGAAGTTGGGGCACTAGTGGGATCCCCTCACACAGAGAGGAGTACATGTAACTAGTGGGATCCCCTCACACAGAGAGGAGTACATGTAACTAGTGGGATCCCCTCACACAGAGAGGAGAACATGTTACTAGTGGGATCCCCTCATACAGAGAGGAGTGCATGTAACTAGTGGGATCCCCTCACACAGAGAGGAAGTTGGGGCACTAGTGGGATCCCCTCACACAGAGAGGAGTACATGTAACTAGTGGCATCCCCTCACACAGAGAGGAGTACATGTATCTACTGGGATCCCCTCACACAGAGAGGAGTACATCTCACTAGTGGGATCTCCTCACACAGAGAGGAGTACATGTTACTAGTGGGACCCCCTCACCTAGAGAAGAGGGTATGGTACTAGTGGGATCCCCTCACACAGAGAGGAGTACATGTAACTAGTGGGATCCCCTCACACAGAGAGGAGTACATGTTACGAGTGGGATCCCCTCACACAGAGAGGAAGGTATGTAACTAGTGGGATCCCCTCACACAGAGAGGAGTACATGTAACTAGTGGGATCCCCTCACACAGAGAGGAGTACATGTTACTTGTGGGATCCCCTCATACAGAGAGGAGTACATGTAACTAATGGGATCCCCTCACACAGAGAGGAGTACATGTAACTAGTGGGATCCCCTCACACAGAGAGGAGTACATGTTACTAGTGGGATCCCCTCATAGAGAGAGGAAGTTAGAGTACTAGTGGGATCACCTCACATAGAGATCAAGTTAGGGTACTAGTGGGATCCTCTCACATAGAGGAAGTTAGGGTACTAGTGGGATCCCCTCACATAGAGAGGAAGTTAAGGTACTAGTGGGATTCCCTCACATAGAGAGGAAGTTAGGGCACTGGTGGGATCCCCTCACACAGAGAGGAAGTTAGGGCGCTAGTGGGATACAGTGGGCTCCCCTCACGTGAATGGAAAAATGGTTAAAATGCACTATTGAACGCTACCGGGGGTATGTTTTCAGTGTATTGTTATATGTTTTCATATAATTTCTCTCATTGTTCGTTTGCACTTTCAATGCATCTCTTTTAATGCCTTTGTTAACTCACAGTCTGTACTACAAGTACGAGTGCTGTCTGGTGTTGTAAACTATATGTTCAATATATTTATTGCTGAAATATATTGAACTGTAAATATGGCGACATTTGTAATAAAATATGGTCAGTAGGCCTAATTGTGTAAAAATATTTTTGCCTTTCGTTATATTTCAAATCGATTCCCCAATTGTCATTTGTCAGTTGTTTAAATGAGTCAAATTTACAGAAAATGTCATTTTTCAGATTTCTTTAGAAAAATATGCATCACTAGAAGCCAATGAATCCACCACTGAAGAGAAATGCTGATATTTATTCCTTTCTCTTCATATGCAAAACCAAATTGTTTTACACCATACATTCACAAATATGTACGTTATACATATAGATATTTGCACAATCCATTGGGATAATGAAGCCATCAGTTTCTGCAGCATAACTTATATATATAGGATATACTGATAACAGTGAACCACATGCCTGATATGACCATCCCAATAGATTGTTCTAGAGAAGACATGCCATTAAATATACACACAAACACCACTATCCAATAAACTGATAATCTCCTGATAGCACATTATACATTATCCTTTCATATGCAAGTTTCTGATAGTCATAAAATGACAAAACCCAGTACTCAATCTTAATTAGACATGTGACCTGGTATAAGTCACCAATAAATTGTACAACTTCATTGTTTGCACCAGTGTCATACGATTCATATACATGTCATATAACATGTATCATGTAAAAAAAATAAATTAGTCACACATATATTTACATTCTTACTACGAATGACATTTCAAAATTGCCCAGAACATAAGACAATTTGTCTGTTACTAGATATGTGTTAATCTAGAGGAAACATATATATATATAAATGTAAATTTTCAGCAAGTGCTAATCACGTTGCAGAACAACAGGCACATAATCCCACTAGTTACATGTACTCCTCTCTGTGTGAGGGGATCCCACTAGTTAAATGTACTCCTATCTGTGTGAGGGGTTCCTACTAGTTACATGTACTCCTCTCTGCGTGAGGGGATCCCACTAGTTACATGTACTCCTCTCTGTGTGAGGGGATCCCACTAGTTACATGTACTCCTCTCTGTGTGAGGGGATCCCACTAGTTACATGTACTCCTCTGTGTGAGGGGATCCCACTAGTTACATGTACTCCTCTTTGTGTAAGGGGATCCCACTAGTTACATGTACTCCTCTCTGTGTGAGGGGATCCCACTAGTTACATGTACTCCTCTTTGTGTGAGGGGATCCAACTAGTAACATACCTTCCTCTCTGTGTGAGGGGATCCCACTAGTTACATGTACTCCTCTCTGTGTGAGGGGATTCCACTAGTTACATGTACTCCTCTCTGTGTGAGGGGATCCCACTATTTACATGCCCTCCTCTCTGTGTGAGGGGATCCCACTAGTAACATGCCTTCCTCTGTGAATTAGGGGAGTCCAATGTATACCTGATTATATCTCCGGATTACATCTTCTGACTGTTATATATGACTTGGTGCACTCATTGCATCTATATGCACATATAAGTAATGTAATATCAATTAATTTGGTAATCAATGGTTTCCTAAATATTTCTGGTACTTGTATTTTAGGTTTTGAATGAATAAATATCCGTAATAATTGAAACAATAATCAATATAAAAACAAGACTATTTGCAATGAACCCAGTAGTTCCAAAGTAGAGGAAAAAATATAAAAAAAACATATACAGATATGCCATTTCATTTCAACGAAGCCCCATTTGAGCAAATCGTTTTGATGCCTTAATGTACGATTGTACAGCTAAGACTATATCAGTGTTGACATCCACAGAAAGACAGGGGACACCACATAAAAACAACTGAACTGTAAGAGGTTGGTAAAAAAATCAGCCTCTTTTGCAGTTCGCTGCGACTTTGAGTATACAGAGGGCAGTGCAAAAGGAAATGTTCAGCATCCTCATTAGGAAAGCCACACTTACAACTTGGGCTTGTTTCTACGGGTAAGTTGAAATGTAGATGGGCTTTCAAAACACTATAGCCAACTCGCATCCTAGTAAGGATTATATCGAATTTTCGGTCACCTATCCCATACCACAATGGTTTTGGTGCTGGTGCAAAAATGTCTGCCAACTTTCTACTAAAACTATGTAGTGTTGGCAGGTTTCGAACCTCAAGCGGTAGGCCAATCCAGTCTTCGACATGCCTCGTTTGTTTCACAGCATACTAAGAATTTATGTGGTGCAACGCAGTTCGGCAAAACCAAACAGCTGTTGCCTTTTACAATTTCATCACACTCAGATCGTCATATTATATTAACTGAACTGAGCATTGAATTCGATTGATTACTCATAATGATGTCTTTATTTGTATCCTCGTGGATATAAATGTAGTTTGATGTCTGCGATAGCATGAGTAAGCGGCTTGTATTTCGAAGTAGAAATAATATGATATTTAGGTCACGGTCACTGAATTCAAAAAGATAATTTTTAAACTGTAGTTTGAATGGTGTCAGCTGGAAAATATTCCTCTAACAGGCTTCCTTATTCAATATTGTTAACCTTATCTAGACGGATATTACGGAAAACCTTTTTCTACCATAAGCGTGTTTCAACACAACATTTCTGTTTAAAAAATTACGTGTTCAATATCTAGCATACCCACGACAGGAAGTTTTGCTGTTATTACATAAAGCCAACCACCAGAAAATATATGATATTATTTTGTACCAGTATAATATTACTTCATTATTAACATTCCCAATAAAATATTGAAATTATATTCTCATTAATTCATCGCTGTTTGAATACCGCTGTCTGCATGCAAATGTTTGGACTGTGAAAAGAAATTACTCCAATTAGTCTACATATACAGATGGAATATGTTACACCGATATTATCAACTATTGATAAATTTGTCCATTCAATCTTTCTTTCGCCCCCCCCCCCACCCCTCACCATCTTTGTACCCCCCCCCCACCACTCACCATTATTGTACAGCGTATTCGACCACCGCCAGGTGTTGGCGGTATACCGACATAAATCGATCTAGAACAATTACACCTATCTTGATTTCCACCCGCGACGCACACCAATAGAAATTGAAATGACCAATTCCGATCATTGTATAGTCTTTGAATAACGAGTATATATCATCTTACATGCTATGAAGGCGCGTGGTACATGTAGAGTTTCTCAGCAGAGACACTAGAGCTGTGTGGTGTGGTTAAATCTGTTGTAGTCGTTTTTGCAGTAGCGACAAAAGAAGTGTCTTCTTTGAGCAGACAAAAATGTTCTCGATCTTTGAATTGATACTATCACAAGTGGTCCTTGGAACGTAACTAGTTCCGGTACTTCATTTGTACTTTCCTTTCGAATAACTGGACAACGCGGAATTAGTTTTTATGACTAGTTTACTCTCACTTCACGTATGCATGTCACATATAACGTTGCTGGCTAGCAGGTAGAGCAGAAGTTTAAGTTGACCTGCTTGTAATGTTCCAGTATGTGAATCTCTCTTATGTCTGACCGCTACCTATTTTATATAAAAATCCACATCAGTCAACCATGCACTGAGAGCCAAAACAACCAATCAGCTGGCTTGTTTCTCTCAGTGTCGTGGTGCCTGTGTTATGGTTATTAAAACATTGCCTAAACATGATCTATAATCTGATTGTCTTGAACATGCTACAACGGGCTAAATTACAATTAAGAATGAATGGTAACTATGTAACGAAGTGCAATTAAGTTCTAACCATGATGCATGTACAGTTACAATAGCAACTAACTATAATAATATTCCAGCGATTCTAATACAATGTTACTTGTCCGATCTTGTATTTTGAATGTTTGCGCTAAATTACAATATTAGCTACCAATATAAACATGACCATGAAATAACTAATAATACATATATGTTTATAATAATGAATAATTAAGAAATATTTATAATTAATGGCTGACTTACTATATAATATAATTGCTCCTATGATAATACCAGGAAAAAAGCTAATATCGTTGACGCTATGCCTCGTTTTATGGATGTTTACATTCATATACTTGATGGAATATTATGATATCCTTCGTGGAAACAAATGTAAGTATCCTTTTCCGTGGAAGCAAGTATCTTTTTTCCACAACTTAATAGGAATATACCCTAAGTTCACTTCAATTTGCCGGTGGGCGAGAAATTCTATTGTAATCAGTTTCAAAATTAGTCTAAATTTTAAAAAAGATGACGACATACTTTATAATAGTTATAATGTATTTACTTAATTTCTTAAGTCGTGCTGGTTTGGAGGAGTGATGAACTATTGTTGTAACAGTTGTTGTTTTTCGTGAATAATCATAATATGAATTTCATTTAATATGAATTCCATGGAATGTTTCGCACCGTGTTATCGAACAAATATTATCATAGACCTGATGCTAGAGGTCTATGATATTATATTGATAAGAATACAATAACATGTAATAATTTCCAGAGAAAAAAAAACGAAAGATGAATTTTCCATTGTTTAGACATTGACATTTTTCGGAGGTCCAGAGCTCCCTTATATGATTACATGAATGTAGTCGTGTATTAAATAATCATCCAATGACATTAAAATATGAGAACAAATTCGTCGTGAATGATGGAATATATACCTATCAGACCATTCCGTTTGACACAGACATATGGTATATAATGCCCATCATACACCAGGCCAACGAGGTTCAAGTTTTGTTTCAGCCATACTCATGACGGTGAAACTTTATATTGAAATTCAACAGCTGGTTGCCAATACCTGATTTTTCCTTTAGTTTTTCGTAGATAATTGCAAAGTGGACTTATGGTGTGCACGTTTATGCTCTGTCTGAGAATGATACGGATATATATTCGATACCACTGGGCAAAAGCAGAAGGGCCCTGGCCCCTGGGCATACATTATTTCAGAGTAATGACTGTATATGATTGGATTTCCGTGTTTGCTCTGGGGTTTTCCTTTCGTGAAAGCTTTACTCGTTTGCAAAACTTCGAAAACGTGTTCGCAGGCATCTTATTTATCGATTCAGTAGTTTATTGTTCGATATACATGTATTGATACATTATTATTTCTTTCTTATGACTGTATTATTCAATTTATACATCCTTTATATAACTGATGTTTTGCAAACATCCTATTGAATGGTTCCGGAATGTGAATTTTGATACATGTACAATATTTGACGATGGGTCACTACAGGCAGATTAAATGATTTCTAGACTTCTATTCCTGTCACATTTTAAGATCTATTCTACAAGATACTTCAGTACTGTGTATTCTTCTGAAGACTGGTCGCTGCAAAAATAATGTATAATCATTACATTTTATATTGCAGTTGTGGACCACAATACTATTTTGACAACGAATTCAATGTTTTAAAATGTCATGCTGGTGATGGGCCTTTGTCTGATCGACGACGGCCATTTTAAATTATCTCGCTCCACCCCCTTGCCCCACCCCTTCAAAAAAGAAAAACAACTTAATAGGTGCCTGCAACCAGAAAATGTAATAAACCATTGGACATCTTGACAAACAAAACCGTGCTTCGGTACTTGTCACCAAACGCTGAGTCTTCTTGGAAAAAAGCATATCTCGTCTCAAATACTGGTATTTTGTCATCGTGGCTAAATAAATGTACGTGCGCAAGTAGGCCATATTATTACGTCATTTGTTTTGTGAAAAGAATAATATTATTAGATTCATTACATACTACACTTCTCAAACAAGAAACCTTTAATGCTTATAATCGGGCCATAGATACCGGTTTGGGTAACCAAGAATAATGTATTTCATATCAGTGTAACCGGGAGCATTTTCTGAACTGTGTTAACTTGGTTTGGTACACATCAACTGAAAGGTGTCCGTTCCGGAGTCCTTAAAGTGAGCAAGGGGTCGAAATGAAAAGTCAGAAAATTGTTGAAGACTGCTGAACGATTCCAGAACGGACACCTTTCAGTCGACGAGTACCAAACCAAATTTACACGGTCCCGAATAGGCTCCAGATCACACCGATATGAGGTACTTTATTACCAGATACCAAAACCAATAAATATGCCCGATTACGAGCAATATGTTTTTTTTTTCTTTTTTTTTTTGGAGAAGTGTAGTACTCGTTGGTGATGTCACTGCTGAAGTAAGATAAATATGGTGTGAAGGTGATTTATCAATCTGAAAACTTTCTAAGGCTGAGTATGTGATCAATAATGTGCATATATGTACTGTACATTGTTACATATTTAGCATTCATGATCGAGTGTTTTTCCTTATACACTCGGACGGATGTGTCTGTTACAGGATTTAGTTTTCGCGTCAATTCTGATCGCTTTAATGTACTCATAACTATACCCGCAAGTCTTTCCGTGTACTAGTCATGCAAAAAGTGCGTGAAGAAACTTTGCCTCAAAACACCTTTCTACTTGGACAGGGGTCCATCCTTCATGGTTTGCGGCCTGGCCTGATTCAGCCTCACTGCTTTGTGGTGTTTCGTGTATTTCCTATGTCGTTGCTTCTGTTCTCTTACAATTTTTGTCATTGTTTGTATTACAAATATTCTTTGATGAAAGAGACAAACTTATTGTAAAACTAATGTACACTTATTTCAGTGTACGCTAGATTACGTGGTGCTGACGGTCGCAACACAAGTACCAACGACTCCGGGGGCGTATCTAATGGCCCAGTCACAATAGCAACAACGACGACGGTGGGACCGCCCCACCCTCCTGTACGTGTGGTCCAAGAGTGAACACGTCTGATGTTTTTATCGAATATAATGTTGAATGAGTACATGTATACCAGCTGGTTAAGGATGATCCCATTTAGCTTCTTACATTCCTATGTAATATTGAATACATGTATTCTTATATTATAACACTGTTTTAATTATTGATCAGCCTATAGAAATATATTCGATATAATACAAGACTTATAGTGGTTAATCACCCAAATTTTGCCAAATATACATATTTTCATCAATTTCCCAAGTAATTCAATACCATTCTGCATACTTTTGCTTCTATATTGGATCAGATTCTTTGGATGCGACATGATGTTAGATAGAAATTATGCTATCCACATATTATGCGACTTTCTGTCACTTCGACGTAGGGTGTGCTAATTCTTCAAATAAGACATAAGTCAAATAGGACGTTTTACATCATGACCTTGACCTTGGCTCGGGTGATTGTTACAGCCGGAACAATGGATCCTTCTGCTCTCCTACCAGCGGACTGGTTCATCATTCGTGGGTGGAATATTCCTTGACCCAGAGCGTATATTCTACGTGTATGAACCACTGGATCCCCTGTACTCAGCCATGTTTGGTACGGAGGACGGCTGGAACGTACCAAGTGACATATTTAGCAATAGGGACGGTTCCCTCAGGTATCATCATATTATATACTGCATAATAGTGGTTATACTACGCAGCTAATTTCAATTTGTATTTCATGGTAGAGGATACGCTATGATATGTAGTTGAAGAAATATTTGAATGTGAGATCAGTTAGCAGATACATTTCGAGAAATGTAATGGCCAGATGATCCTTTTTATGGAATTCCGGTCACGACATCAACTTGTGACTTATGACATGTGACTTGTGACAAGCTTTTCCATATTAAATTACTGTTTAGTATGTCACAAGTCGCAATTCAAGAGTTGGTGCCGTTGACTTGTGACTTACGACTTGCGACAAGGGATCCCATACTAAACAGTAGTTTAATATGGAAAAGCAAGTCATAAGTCACAAGTAGATGTCGTGACCGAAATTCCATACTTTTTTCTCTCGCTCTGTACTTATTCAGTGAATGCTTAGTTCAAATTTTTGTAATTTTAAAATATTTGTTTGAATCCCACTCTTTTAGAGTTGATATATTCAAAAATGATATGAAATTATTCACCTCTTCCAGAGATATACCCGATGATGAACTGCAAGCGACCTATTGGTTAATGGAGAAGATATACTCGTGCAAGATGTCCACACTTCCACCGGCAATCTTAGCCCACAAATTCTGGTTCATTTTCAACAAGACAATGTCCCATACAGCGGGTTATCTTTCTTGTTTGCAACGCCGTGGAATTAACGTCAAAGACGCCCACATACGATGTCAAAGATACATAAAACCCGACTGTGGGAACCGTTTCGGTCAAGTCGAGAGGAAACAGAGAACTTGTAAGCAGTACCTCTGGGGGAACGATATGAAAAACAGCGATTACTACGAGCCGCTTTGCTCGAAAAACCGAAAGAAAGTCGATTCGGATCTTCCACAGCATTTTCAAAAGTACTACATGTGCCTCGCCAAAATGGACAAGGCGCTGACGCAATGCGCCGCCGAGCATTTCGACGCACCCTGTCGGGAGAAGTCCATAAAAGCTATCAAAACCGTGTGCGGAAACATGCGCATTGCAGACTACCTCATGCATAAACACGATAACTTGTATATGGTACATCAGTTTCGCGACCCACGCGGGGCGGTTCGATCGCGTGCGAAGGCCACCTGGTCCCAGGGGTTACATAAACGCGGCGGCGGCGGCATCTTCTCACAAGAGGCTAAACTTTATTGCAGCCAGGTTTTGGACGATATCCGTTGCAGGCGAAAACTCGAAGAAAGTCCGCGTCTTTCTAAGCGCATTCGCCAGGTGATCTACGACGCATTTTCTATGGAACCGCTGCTCAATATGCTCGATACGTATCATTTCTTAGGGCAAAACGCATCGGAAACCGTCAAACGGAAATTAGCTCAGAACAGGCAGGAAAAACCTGCAAGACAGTCGGAATCTATCGCCAAAAAGTGGGAAAAGACGTTGAAACCTGAAGAGATTGACATGATAAATAAAGAATGTTCTAATTTGATGTCGGAAGTTGAATTCGACTGGTCAAAGCAATAACGTCTGTTGTATTTATTTAAACTGGTAAATTATTTTGTAAATACATGTTATGAAATCTTACAGTATTATCATACATAATTTATAATGTAGCAACACATCATGATACAGGAAAATCCCATTATGATTTGATTATTATGCTATTAATTAGTATTTAGTATCTTAATTTTATTGTAATGTTATTTAAATGAGGATTAAAATCATCAAACATACTACTTGTCTTCTAAATTTGTGTTATTCATCATGTAATTGTATTCCCATTTTTGATGTAATCTTTGAAAGTGCGTTACGTTTCTCCCAATGTTTGCCCAATCTACATGTAAATTGCTCATATTTAATTGATGTGTGTGAAATTAAAATTTAAATGTGATATATCTGTGAATAGATTTCTGTTATTTCTAGTTTTTATGGGGCCTTATTTGAGATATTATGTATTTCAACTGTAGTGTGCGCCAAGTCAAAACTGGTATAGTTTCTCTGGTTGTTACTGCGGAGATATGGACAAATTAATCAGGTTATTTTATGGTAAAATATCTACACGTAACTCATGAGCCTAATTTTTTTGCTACATCTTTTCGCTCAGTTGAGTTATTACAAAGACACATACTCAAGATAATTTCTTAAATAATACAAATCAAAAGGAATTCGATAATGTCATGTTTTATTTGATGAAAAATGAGAATTTAAATAGACTGTTATCTGAATATTTTTTTCTCAATATTCTCTGCATATATTAACTGTTATACTAGTTTCTTATCACTTTCCAAATGAGACATTGCAATTCCCGAGCTCTTATGAACATATTCATTACGTCACATATGGTGAAAATTTGATTCTGATAAATTAAACCAACTCGATTCTTACACCATTGCCTTCGATCATATCGCAAAATGAAACACGCGAAACGATGTCAATGTGGTGAAAAATTGAATCTAAAGAAATAAAACGGTTTACACGACTCAGCTGATAATATTGACATCGATCATATAAAAAAATCATTCATTGTCAGACCTGACAAAAATATTTATTTAACTGGCAATAAAAATGTCTTGTAGAGAAGCTTGTTAGTGGCATCCAACTTCTTTTGGTTCAGTTAATTTTTCTTTCTAAATCTTGTGGATGTAATTTGAAAAGAATTTTCCCTCGGAATGAATTGGGATAAATTATTTATTCCAGGAAAACATTAAAACCGGGAATAAATTATTCAAACCGGGAAATAACTATTCAAACTGGGAATAAATTATTCAAACCAGGAAATAATTATTAAAACTGGGAAAAACTATTCAAACCGGGAAAAAACTATAGATATACAGCCCTTATCTCCAGGACGTTGATTTGCTTGTCTATTGCCAACGCAACAACAGTCCCGAGACATCGTGAGAGTTCCAGAGTATCTTGACCCCAATCTACACACTGGCGTCCGTAAAAAGATGCCTGGAAGGAGGAGGCTAACGGAACGGAGGCCCTCGATACAAATTGACGGGATTCAACCATCAACGCAGATCCTCTATCATCGGTCGCAACACTGGCACCAGCTATATACGTCATTGTTAGTGTCTCCCGTTGCTTGTGACCAGTTGGTATGGAGCTAATGTTACAGCTGTCGCATATAGGGAGATGTTCCAGTGGCACCATTTATTACGTAGATGCCATTGAGGCCAACGAGAGGCCTCATCGACCTCGCTGCCCACCTTGCTGGGCGCCGGCAGGGACCCCTCGAAATGGCTGGCTGATAGCCCGACTGCAGCTGCACCCTGACAAGGCGGTCGGGCTGGGACTGCTGCTGCTGATGGGGCTGGGCGCACTTGCGCTGCTGTTGTTGAGCCAACATGCACAACCAGTGCTCCAGGAATGTAGCTGCAGTAGAGAGGTAAAAGCCTCTTGCCGGGCCTCATCCTCTTGACGACTCTTGATAGCCTCCAGTTCCTGGTGGAGGTGCACCACACAAAGGAAAGGAGAGGCTGGCCTGCTGTCCGGAAATACTGGGTGAAACCGCAGCATACTTGCCGACCACTTCCTTCCAAAAACCCAACTAAAACTACTCTAATCTAGAGTAGCTGTACGAAGTAAACTAAAATAGAGTCAATGAGCCTGGAGAACAAAGTATCCAAAGAGAAATTCAAGAAACTCCAGTTTGAAAGCCTTCAATTAAGATATTCATTGACCACCTAAAGCGGGGACAAACGTAACGGCGGTATTAAGGGTGCTGTTACGTCAAGAAATATTTGACACCATTGACTCCACTAATAATATTGTCAAGAAAGGCATATGAAGAAGGACATAGAGCGACCAGTAGAATATACCATTAAAAATTAGTATCTTGCTTAGCTTATATTTGAAAGCCAGTAACGATTTACCATGAGTGTCTATTATAGAGGTTAAAGTATGGACATATACAGGAAGTTTCAATCTGTTAAAATCAGTATTTATTACACACTTACCTCTATAATAAACACTTTTGGTAATCTTATCTTGCTTTCAAAATAAGAGGGTGAATATGCTATAAAGCTTTCAATGGCTGACTCTCTTAAAATTGTTGTTCTATGCCCCTCAGACTCTGTCGTTCATAAAAGTTTCTCGACGAAATTTGACTGAGTCAGTGGTCTCTCAGAAATCTTTCCTGACGAAACTGTTCCCCCCCCCCCCGGAACTGCCATTACTTCTGAATGTTAGGCATTGGAAGTGGGAGGGGAAATCACCGTGTTTATGATAGAGGTGAGTGTGTAATAAATATTGGTTTTAACAGGTCAAAACTTTCTATTTATGTGACCTCTATAATAAACACTTATTATCTCAGAATAACCACAGGAGGTGGCATAGAACGGCATAGAACGAACTAATTCAAAAGTTTAATGAATTTAGGAATGCAAGTAATATTATTAGAAAGTATCTCACATGCCACATGCGCAAGTGATAATACCGAAAGGGTTTAACGATATATGAGAGTAATTTTACACGAGGGCTCTAAATCGTGTGTGAGAAGATTTCATAAACAAGTAAATGAATTATCGAAGTAAGAGAATGACGTTGGTGAAGGTGTAGACCCCCGCAGTGTCTTGATGTAGGCGGGCAAAACAATTTTTTTCCCAATTAATAACAAAATCCGGCTCCCTTGAACCGACATACGTCCAGCTGACTGTGCGTGTCTAGATACAGTGTGAAACAACGATATGTACACTCTTGTACAGGCGGACCTTATTTTCCGCGGCTACGACCGGTCCCAGTCAATGGTCAACGCTATCCTGCCATGTCATTTCCCTACAATAGAAAGAGACAAAGGTATTGTTAGAGGCCCACATGCAGGACTGCATCACATCAGGTGGAATGAGCCTGAAGCCTTAGCACTCAAACTTTCATAGCAGAAAAGAACACATTTCTTGACCCAGGAAGAGATCGTTGCAGCTCCAATATCTCTCGGGAAGTTTTTCTTAAAAGCATCGAAAAGCAGACGTTTCCCGACATGTAGCTCATACAATACTGCAAATGCACAAAGCTCTGAATGGACATAACTTTGCATCTTGCTCCAAACCCGGCCCCAGAGACGAGGTAAGGGACGTGATTTTGAGACGGGACGGGGTCTGTGCTAACTTAGTTTTAGCCAAAAAGAGGGGATAGCTCCTAGCTTTACCGCGGAACCATCCTCCTTCCAGTGCACCTAGGAAAAGTCGAGAGCATGAAGATCACTTCGTCTCTTCCCTGAAGCAAGAGCCAGAAGGAAAACCATTTTAAGCATCAAGAACTTCAGGGACGCTCTCTCCAACAATTCGGCGAACGAATCGTTGGAGAGAACAGTTCGAACGGTTCGGCGATCAAACGATTCAAAACAAGTGATAAATCCCATTCTGGAACAGGGTTCCTCATCTATGGTCTCTCAACGGAGAATCTGCTTAACAACACAGATTAACTGGCAATCTGACCAAAATCTATACACCCCTTTTAGGCCGAATCGTTTTAGCGATAGCTGTTCTATAGCCGTTCTATATTTTCAAGGAGCCCTCCCTCCCTTGAATTTCTCCAAGAGGAACTCCCAAATCAAAGGAGCAGTGACTTTATATGGACTAATCTTCCTGCCACGACACCACGCACATAATCTCATCCTATTGGATTCGTAGACTGCCAGAGAAGACAACCCCCGAAAGAGATTGACAGGGTCCAACCACCAACGCAGGTCATCGACAATCTGACTTGACACTGGAACCAACTGCGCCATGTCTACCACTGTCGCTTGCGACCAGTGAGCATGGAGCTGAAACTGTAAAGACCTCATGCACAGGCGACCCAATGGCATCATCTGCTCCGTGGAGGCGAGCGTTCCTATAGGGAATGCCAAAGGGATGCGGGCTGAGGATTCTGCTCTAAGAACCCGCAGGACTGCGTGAATAACTTTAACTGATGCACCTTGGTTGGGAAAACAGATCCGGAGGTAGTCCAAATTCGATATCCCAGAAAGACGAAGTATTGCCGAGGAGATAAGTCAGACTTTTTTTAGGTTGATGTTGAACCTCATATCTTGGCAAAGATCTACCACTCACTGAGCCTGGTGGATTAGCGTCCGCTGGCAATGGTGTCTGATGAGCCAATCTTCCAGGTACTGGCACAGGACGATCACATTGTGCTGAGCCAGGGCTTGCAGCTCCCTCACGCACATGGTGAAAATCCAAGGGGCAGTGGATAGACCGAACGGCGTTGCCCGGAACTGCTAGACCTGGCCCTGATAAAAGAATCTGAGGTACTTCCTTATAGATCTTCTCATGGCCACATGGAAGTAAGCGTCTTTGAGATCGATTGTAACAACCCAATGAGGGGCATCGCCGGCCTGACCACCTCGGCCAATTCCATGGTGAAGTTCGGGATGTGAACATAGTGATTGAGGGCTGATAGATCGATTACTGGTCTCCAACCACCTGTTACCTTGGGCATGACAAACAGGGTACTGCAGAAGCTGGGAGGTCTCAACACCGGCTTCACTGCATGCTTCTCTATCATAGCCACAATCTCGTCTATCAAAGCCTGACGACGTTTGGGTTTGTGCGGTGAAGAGACTATCCAGGGACTGACTCCTAGGCTCTGCCAGCGAGGCCAAAAAGAGCTAAGTCATGTGCATACAGGCTCGCTTATATCTAATATACTTACAGAGCTGAGCTGACCTGGAGACTCGACCCGACGTGGAGGGTCCAGGGAGGTACGAACCTGACTTCTTCTCCCCTGGAGGCTTGGATGGGCTGGTGTCTTTGCCACAGCCGCAGGATTTCGCTCCACACAAACACCCCCCCCCCTTGCTGCCTGTCGGCAGGGGCCCCTCAAAAGGGCTGATTCAGGGCCTTAGCATGTCCACAGGAGCTGCCGGAAGGAGACCCATTCCAGACTGCTTCTGAGGTTGGCTCTTAACAAAAGATCGTTTCCACCTGTCCAGGGCCTGACGGACTGAGGCATCCAGGGACACTATGGCTCGCTCCCTGTTTTCCACCTGGCTCCTAAAAGTCTTGAGCTCAGCAGCAATGTTGGCCGGGAAGAGATAAGGAGAGGCCGGACCTGACTCTGGCAGAACTGGGTGTAGATGCATGCGCGCCAACAACTGCTCAGGCACCCATAACTTAAGAGTTTGGAGCACCGCATCACCTCTCCGCAACTCGGAGGACCATACTAGGTGAGAGTCCAATGTAACCTTATCAGTCATAGCCTTGCCGATAGATTGAACAAGGCTCATATTTCCACTCAGTGCTGCTGCCAAGTCCGCTTGATCCAGGTTGGCGTTGTTGGAAACCTTGTCATGACAGGAAACCAGAGACCGAGTCACTGCATGAACGAGCCAGTCAAGCGACGAGTCAATGGCCAACCCTAGCCTGGCCGTCGATTGGGCATCTGAGAGCTGAGCCCATGGGAGAGACACCACCTTAGGCTCCGAGAAAATCTCCAAAGGCTGAAGCTTGAATGGCGCTAAGTCCAGAGACGACGAAGTGTAAAAATTCCCAACTTTAGGGTGAGACGGGTAAGAACCCATTTTCCTTCTAGACTTCTTGACCGAATCTTCGACCTGCATAGCCATAGTGTTTCTAACACCTGGAGCTACCGGAAACCAGAGACTATCCCTCGGGACCTTTGGCTGGAGCAGCTCTCTCTCCGTGAAAGTTCGCGCCCTCTTCGCTGGCGGAGGGGAAGATGACTGAAACTGCTGCCACTCTTCTCCAGGTAGAGACGACACACAAAATCAAGCATCGACCAGGTTCGCTTGAAAGGATTACGAGGATCCTCATCATCCTCATCCGAGGAAGAATGTGAATCTCTCACCCTCTTGGGCAACACCAAGCCCGAGGTGCCAGGTTGAGGGTCTTCCAGTGGAACAATCCTTGACTGATGGGGTGAAAACGGGAAATCCTCAGAGCCATGAACCGATGGGGATGGCTCCTGCTGGCGCCTCCAGATGGGTGGCACCTATGGCGAACCCCTGGAGTAAGCTCTGCAGCTGCGCCAAAAACTCATCCCGCATACTCTGCTTCTGAGACGTGAACTCTGCCTTAGACAAGTAATGGACCTGAGGGTGCAGAGTCCACAACAGAATGGAACACTTTCGAGGCCGGAGACCAAGTAGCCAGAGTCTACTTCCGCTGAGGCTGGGCAAAAGGTCCTGAACGCGGTGGCAAAGCGGGATATGGGGCTGCTGGAACGTCCCTGTTCTCGAAATCCTCTGCCACCTGCAGAGAGAAAACAGGCATTAGAGAAAATGATACTGACTTTCCTTTCAAAACAGAAGGCCACGAAGCACCAACAATTTTCAGCAGGCCACAAGCCGAAGGCTGCCTCACAATCACCCTAGGCGAAAATGTGGGAACCTCAACGGCTTCCAGCTTCGAGTGCCGTATGGGTCGCGGGAAACAGAGTCCTGGCAGGCGGGACCCAAGGACAGACTATGGCATCCTGGGCCCCAGTAAGCAGGAACCAGGTGCTGGCAAAGCCAAGGCCCCCATGGCCAAAACCCATGCCCTTACTTCGCCCCACGGCTCCAGGGAACCAAGGGGGGGGGGGGGGGGAGCAGAAGTGGCTGATACTTGGAGGCGTTTATGGACTCAAACCCCTGGTTAGTGACCCCATGAGCATCATCCGAAAAGGAACTCGGAGACTTGAGAATCAGAGGCTGCAACTAGCCGGCTGGTTGTTGGGAAAAACGAGCCCGCTGGTTGTTGTGAAAAAGCGGTACTAAAAAATAGTACTGAGTCCCAGGAGCCAGCATGCCAGCCCCTGACAACCTGCACACTTCATCTACAAAGATACACAAACTTACGTGCGATGGGCGATAATAGGGGAAGTACAGTAACTATTGAGAAAATTACCAATTCCTCTCAACGAAACTGAACTAAACATCTAAACTACTGTAGCTGTACACAGTACACTAAAGTAGAACAAATTCGTGGGGAAAAAACGAGTATTTCTGCGAAAGAAGAATCCGAGAAGGGGGTTCAGCGATGAAAAGAGCCTGTGACCAACCGGGACCCGGGGCCGGTTGGGTACGTATACAGTGGGATCCACCTCTTCCGGAAGGGATCAATTATTATCACACTTTTAAAGGCCTCGGTATCAATGGCCGATTATGGCACCAGTGGGCTCCCTTCAACTAACATAATATAATGATACCAGTGGTCTCCTCTCACACAGAGAGGAGAGTATGGCACTAGTGGGAACCCCTCATACAGAGAGGAGTACATGTTACGAGTGGGATCCCCTCACACAGAGAGGAGTACATGTTACTAGTGGGATCCCCTCACACAGAGAGGAGGGTATGGCACTAGTGGGATCCCCTCACACAGAGAGGAGTACATGTTACTAGTGGGACCCCCTCACATAGAGAGGAGGGTATGGCACTAGTGGGATCCCCTCACACAGAGAGGAGTACATGTTACGAGTGGGATCCCCTCACACAGAGAGGAGTACATGTAACTAGTGGGATCCCCTCACACAGAGAGGAGTACATGTTACTAGTGGGATCCCCTCACACAGAGAGGAGTACATGTTACCAGTGGGATCCCCTCACACAGAGAGGAGTACATGTTACTAGTGGGATCCCCTCACACAGAGAGAAAGGCATGTAACTAGTGGAATCCCATCATACAGAGAAGAGTACATGTTACTAGTGGGACCCCCCCCATACAGAGAGGAGTACATGAAACTAGTGGGATCCTCTCACACAGAGAGGAAGTTGGGGCACTAGTGGGATCCCCTCACACAGAGAGGAGTACGTGTAACTAGTGGGATCCCCTCACACAGAGAGGAGTACATGTAACTAGTGGGATCCGCTCACACAGAGAGGAGTACATGTTACTAGTGGGACCCCCTCATACAGAGAGGAGTACATGTAACTAGTGGGATCCCTTCACACAGAGAGGAAGTTGGGGCACTAGTGGGACCCCTTCACGCAGAGAGGAGTACATGTAACTAGTGGGATCCCCTCACACAGAGAGGAGTACATGTAACTAGTGGGATCCCCTCACACAGAGAGGGGTACATGTTACTAGTGGGATCCCCTCATACAGAGAGGAGTACATGTAACTAGTGGGATCCCCTCACACAGAGAGGAAGTTGGGGCACTAGTGGGATCCCCTCACACAGAGAGGAGTACATGTAACTAGTGGGATCCCCTCACACAGAGAGGAGTACATGTAACTAGTGGGATCCCCTCACACAGAGAGGAGTACATGTTACTAGTGGGATCCCCTCATACAGAGAGGAGTGCATGTAACTAGTGGGATCCCCTCACACAGAGAGGAAGTTGGGGCACTAGTGGGATCCCCTCACACAGAGAGGAGTACATGTAACTAGTGGCATCCCCTCACACAGAGAGGAGTACATGTAACTACTGGGATCCCCTCACACAGAGAGGAGTACATCTCACTAGTGGGATCCCCTCACACAGAGAGGAGTACATGTTACTAGTGGGACCCCCTCACCTAGAGAAGAGGGTATGGTACTAGTGGGATCCCCTCACACAGAGAGGAGTACATGTTACGAGTGGGATCCCCTCACACAGAGAGGAAGGTATGTAACTAGTGGGATCCCCTCACACAGAGAGGAGTACATGTAACTAGTGGGATCCCCTCACACAGAGAGGAGTACATGTTACTTGTGGGATCCCCTCATACAGAGAGGAGTACATGTAACTAGTGGGATCCCCTCACACAGAGAGGAGTACATGTAACTAGTGGGATCCCCTCACACAGAGAGGAGTACATGTTACTAGTGGGGTCCCCTCATACAGAGAGGAAGTTAGGGTACTAGTGGGATCCCCTCACATAGAGATCAAGTTAGGGTACTAGTGGGATCCTCTCACATAGAGGAAGTTAGGGCACTAGTGGGATCCCTTCACATAGAGAGGAAGCTAAGGTACTAGTGGGATTCCCTCACATAGAGAGGAAGTTAGGGCACTAGTGGGATCCCCTCACATAGAGAGGAAGTTAAGGTACTAGTGGGATTCCCTCACATAGAGAGGAAGTTAAGGTACTAGTGGGATCCCCTCACATAGAGAGGAAGTTAAGGTACTAGTGGGATTCCCTCACATAGAGAGGAAGTTAGGGCACTGGTGGGATCCCCTCACACAGAGAGGAAGTTAGGGCGCTAGTGGGATACAGTGGGCTCCCCTCACGTGAATGGAAAAATGGTTAAAATGCACTATTGAACGCTACCGGGGGTATGTTTTCAGTGTCTTGTGTGATTTTGTACTGAGCTGTCTACAAGTATAAAATATAATTTCTCTCATTGTTCGTTTGCACTTTCAATGCATCTCTTTTAATGCCTTTGTTAACTCACAGTCTGTACTACAAGTACGAGTGCTGTCTGGTGTTGTAAACTATATGTTCAATATATTTATTGCTGAAATATATTGAACTGTAAATATGGCGACATTTGTAATAAAATATGGTCAGTAGGCCTAATTGTGTAAAAATATTGTTTTAAAAATAATTTACAGAAAATGTCATTTTTCAGATTTCTTTAGAAAAATATGCATCACTAGAAGCCAATGAATCCACCACTGAAGAGAAATGCTGATATTTATTCCTTTCTCTTCATATGCAAAACCAAATTGTTTTACACCATACATTCACAAATATGTACGTTATACATATAGATATTTGCACAATCCATTGGGATAATGAAGCCATCAGTTTCTGCAGCATAACTTATATATATAGGATATACTGATAACAGTGAACCACATGCCTGATATGACCATCCCAATAGATTGTTCTAGAGAAGACATGCCATTAAATATACACACAAACACCACTATCTAATAAACTGATAATCTCCTGATAGCACATTATACATTATCCTTTCATATGCAAGTTTCTGATAGTCATAAAATGACAAAACCCAGTACTCAATCTTAATTAGACATGTGACCTGGTATAAGTCACCAATAAATTGTACAACTTCATTGTTTGCACCAGTGTCATACGATTCATATACATGTCATATAACATGTATCATGTAAAAAAAATAAATTAGTCACACATATATTTACATTCTTACCCCGAATGACATTTCAAAATTGCCCAGAACATAAGACAATTTGTCTGTTACTAGATATGTGTTAATCTAGAGGAAACATATATATATATAAATGTAAATTTTCAGCAAGTGCTAATCACGTTGCAGAACAACAGGCACATAATCCCACTAGTTACATGTACTCCTCTCTGTGTGAGGGGATCCCACTAGCTAAATGTACTCCTATCTGTGTGAGGGGTTCCTACTAGTTACACGTACTCCTCTCTGCATGAGGGGATCCCACTAGTTACATGTACTCCTCTCTGTGTGAGGGGATCCCACTAGTTACATGTACTCCTCTCTGTGTGAGGGGATCCCACTAGTTACATGTACTCCTCTCTGTGTGAGGGGATCCCACTAGTTACATGTACTCCTCTTTGTGTAAGGGGATCCCACTAGTTACATGTACTCCTCTCTGTGTGAGGGGATCCCACTAGTTACATGTACTCCTCTTTGTGTGAGGGGATCCAACTAGTAACATACCTTCCTCTCTGTGTGAGGGGATCCCACTAGTTACATGTACTCCTCTCTGTGTGAGGGGATTCCACTAGTTACATGTACTCCTCTCTGTGTGAGGGGATCCCACTATTTACATGCCCTCCTCTCTGTGTGAGGGGATCCCACTAGTAACATGCCTTCCTCTGTGAATTAGGGGAGTCCAATGTATACCTGATTATATCTCCGGATTACATCTTCTGACTGTTATATATGACTTGGTGCACTCATTGCATCTATATGCACATATAAGTAATGTAATATCAATTAATTTGGTAATCAATGGTTTCCTAAATATTTCTGGTACTTGTATTTTAGGTTTTGAATGAATAAATATCCGTAATAATTGAAACAATAATCAATATAAAAACAAGACTATTTGCAATGAACCCAGTAGTTCCAAAGTAGAGGAAAAAATATAAAAAAAAACATATACAGATATGCCATTTCATTTCAACGAAGCCCCATTTGAGCAAATCGTTTTGATGCCTTAATGTACGATTGTACAGCTAAGACTATATCAGTGTTGACATCCACAGAAAGACAGGGGACACCACATAAAAACAACTGAACTGTAAGAGGTTGGTAAAAAAATCAGCCTCTTTTGCAGTTCGCTGCGACTTTGAGTATACAGAGGGCAGTGCAAAAGGAAATGTTCAGCATCCTCATTAGGAAAGCCACACTTACAACTTGGGCTTGTTTCTACGGGTAAGTTGAAATGTAGATGGGCTTTCAAAACACTATAGCCAACTCGCATCCTAGTAAGGATTATATTGAATTTTCGGTCACCTATCCCATACCACAATGGTTTTGGTGCCGGTGCAAAAATGTCTGCCAACTTTCTACTAAAACTATGTAGTGTTGGCAGGTTTCGAACCTCAAGCGGTAGGCCAATCCAGTCTTCGACATGCCTCGTTTGTTTCACAGCATACTTAGAATTTATGTGGTGCAACGCAGTTCGGCAAAACCAAACAGCTGTTGCCTTTTACAATTTCATCACACTCAGATCGTCATATTATATTAACTGAACTGAGCATTGAATTCGATTGATTACTCATAATGATGTCTTTATTTGTATCCTCGTGGATATAAATGTAGTTTGATGTCTGCGATAGCATGAGTAAGCGGCTTGTATTTCAAAGTAGAAATAATATGATATTTAGGTCACGGTCACTGAATTCAAAAAGATAATTTTTAAACTGTAGTTTGAATGGTGTCAGCTGGAAAATATTCCTCTAACAGGCTTCCTTATTCAATATTGTTAACCTTATCTAGACGGATATTACGGAAAACCTTTTTCTACCATAAGCGTGTTTCAACACAACATTTCTGTTTAAAAAATTACGTGTTCAATATCTAGCATACCCACGACAGGAAGTTTTGCTGTTATTACATAAAGCCAACCACCAGAAAATATATGATATTATTTTGTACCTGTATAATATTACTTCATTATTAACATTCCCAATAAAATATTGAAATTATATTCTCATTAATTCATCGCTGTTTGAATACCGCTGTCTGCATGTAAATGTTTGGACTGTGAAAAGAACTTACTCCAATTAGTCTACATATACAGATGGAATATGTTACACCGATATTATCAACTATTGATAAATTTGTCCATTCAATCTTTCTTTCGCCCCCCCCCCACCCCTCACCATCTTTGTACCCCCCCCCCCCCCCCACCACTCACCATTATTGTACAGCGTATTCGACCACCGCCAGGTGTTGGCGGTATACCGACATAAATCGATCTAGAACAATTACACCTATCTTGATTTCCACCCGCGACGCACACCAATAGAAATTGAAATGACCAATTCCGATCATTGTATAGTCTTTGATTAACGAGTATATATCATCTTACATGCTATGAAGGCGCGTGGTACATGTAGAGTTTCTCAGCAGAGACACTAGAGCTGTGTGGTGTGGTTAAATCTGTTGTAGTCGTTTTTGCAGTAGCGACAAAAGAAGTGTCTTCTTTGAGCAGACAAAAATGTTCTCGATCTTTGAATTGATACTATCACAAGTGGTCCTTGGAACGTAACTAGTTCCGGTACTTCATTTGTACTTTCCTTTCGAATAACTGGACAACGCGGAATTAGTTTTTATGACTAGTTTACTCTCACTTCACGTATGCATGTCACATATAACGTTGCTGGCTAGCAGGCAGAGCAGAAGTTTAAGTTGACCTGCTTGTAATGTTCCAGTATGTGAATCTCTCTTATGTCTGACCGCTACCTATTTTATATAAAAATCCACATCAGTCAACCATGCACTGAGAGCCAAAACAACCAATCAGCTGGCTTGTTTCTCTCAGTGTCGTGGTGCCTGTGTTATGGTTATTAAAACATTGCCTAAACATGATCTATAATCTGATTGTCTTGAACATGCTACAACGGGCTAAATTACAATTAAGAATGAATGGTAACTATGTAACGAAGTGCAATTAAGTTCTAACCATGATGCATGTACAGTTACAATAGCAACTAACTATAATAATAATCCAGCGATTCTAATACAATGTTACTTGTCCGATCTTGTATTTTGAATGTTTGCGCTAAATTACAATATTAGCTACCAATATAAACATGACCATGAAATAACTAATAATACATATATGTTTATAATAATGAATAATTAAGAAATATTTATAAATAATGGCTGAGTTACTATATAATATAATTGCTCCTATGATAATACCAGGAAAAAAGCTAATATCGTTGACGCTATGCCTCGTTTTATGGATGTTTACATTCATATACTTGATGGAATATTATGATATCCTTCGTGGAAACAAATGTAAGTATCCTTTTCCGTGGAAGCAAGTATCTTTTTTTCACAACTTAATAGGAATATACCCTAAGTTCACTTCAATTTGCCGGTGGGCGAGAAATTCTATTGTAATCAGTTTCAAAATTAGTCTAAATTTTAAAAAAGATGACGACATACTTTATAATAGTTATAATGTATTTACTTAATTTCTTAAGTCGTGCTGGTTTGGAGGAGTGATGAACTATTGTTGTAACAGTTGTTGTTTTTCGTGAATAATCATAATATGAATTTCATTTAATATGAATTCCATGGAATGTTTCGCACCGTGTTTTCGAACAAATATTATCATAGACCTGATGCTAGAGGTCTATGATATTATATTGATAAGAATACAATAACATGTAATAATTTCCAGAGAAAAAAAAACGAAAGAGGAATTTTCCATTGTTTAGACATTGACATTTTTCGGAGGTCCAGAGCTCCCTTATATGAATACATGAATGTAGTCGTGTATTAAATAATCATCCAATGACATTAAAATATGAGAACAAATTCGTCGTGAATGATGGAATATATACCTATCAGACCATTCCGTTTGACACAGACATATGGTATATAATGCCCATCATACACCAGGCCAACGAGGTTCAAGTTTTGTTTCAGCCATACTCATGACGGTGAAACTTTATATTGAAATTCAACAGCTGATTGCCAATACCTGATTTTTCCTTTAGTTTTTCGTAGATAATTGCAAAGTGGACTTATGGTGTGCACGTTTATGCTCTGTCTGAGAATGATACGGATATATATTCGATACCACTGGGCAAAAGCAGAAGGGCCCTGGCCCCTGGGCATACATTATTTCAGAGTAATGACTGTATATGATTGGATTTCCGTGTTTGCTCTGGGGTTTTCCTTTCGTGAAAGCTTTACTCGTTTGCAAAACTTCGAAAACGTGTTCGCAGGCATCTTATTTATCGATTCAGTAGTTTATTGTTCGATATACATGTATTGATACATTATCATTTCTTTCTTATGACTGTATTATTCAATTTATACATCCTTTATATAACTGATGTTTTGCAAACATCATATTGAATGGTTCTGGAATGTGAATATTGATACATGTTACAATATTTGACGATGGGTCACTACAGGCAACTATTGATTTCTAGACTTCTATTTCTATCACATTTTTTTAGATCAATTCTAAAAGATACTTCAGTACTGGGTAGTCTTCTGAATACTGGTCGCTTCAAAAATAATGTATAATCATTACATTTTATATTGCAGTCATGGACCACAATACTATTTTGACAACGAATCCAATGTTTTAAAATGTCATGCTGGTGATGGGCCTTTGTCTGATCGACGACGGCCATTTTGAGTTATTTTGCTCCACCTCCTCCTCCCCCCTTCCCCCCCCCCCAAAAAAAAGAATAAATAAATAAAAATAAATAAAATAAAAACAACTTAATAGGTGCCTGGCAACCAGAAAATGTAAGAAACTATTGGACATCTTGACAAACAAAACCGTGCTTCGGTACTTGTCACCAAACGCTGAGTCTTCTTGAAAAAAAGCATATCTCGTCTCAAATACTGGTAATTTGTCATCGTAGGTAAATACATGTACGTGCGCAAGTAGGCCATATTATTACGTCATTTGTTTTGTGAAAAGAATAATATCATTAGATTCATCACATACTACACTTCTCGAACAAGAAACCTTTATTGCTTATAATCGGGCCATACAATGTAGGTACCGGTTTGGGTAACCACGAATAATGTATTTCATATCAGTGTAATCGGGAGCCTTTTCTGAACTCTGTAAACTTGGTTTTGTACACATCAACTGAAAGGTGTCCGTTCCGGAGTCCTTAAAGTGAGCAAGGGGTCGAAATGAAAAGTCAGAAAATTGAAAAAGACTGCTGAACGATTCCAGAACGGACACCTTTCAGTCGACGAGTACCAAACCAAATTTACACGGTTCCGAATAGCCTACAGATCACACCGATATGAGGTACTTTATTACCAGATACCAAAACCAATATATATGCCCGATTACAAGAAATATGGGTTTCTTTCTTTTTTGTTTGGAGAAGTGTAGTACTCGTTGGTGATGTCACTACTGAAGTAAGAT
Organism: Terebella lapidaria; assembly: GCA_949152475.1. Classification (NCBI taxonomy): domain Eukaryota; kingdom Metazoa; phylum Annelida; class Polychaeta; order Terebellida; family Terebellidae; genus Terebella; species Terebella lapidaria. Next base: position 30,509,815 of record OX424564.1, on the reverse strand, counting down.
AAATATGGTGTAAAGGTAATTTATCAATCTGAATACTTTCTGATGCTGAGTATGTGATCAATAATGTGCATATATGTACTGTACATTGTTACATATTTAGCATTTATGATCGAGTGTTTTTCCTTATAAACTCGGGCGGATGTGTCTGTTACAGGATTTTGTTTTCGCGTCAATTCTGATCGCTTTAATATACTCATAACTATACCCGCAAGTCTTCCCGTGTACTAGTCATGCAAAAAGTTCGTGAAGAAACTTTGCTTCAAAACACCTTTCCACTTGCACAGGGGTCCATCCTATACGATTTGCGGCCTGGCCTGATTCAACCTCATTGCTTTGTGGGGTTTCGTTTATTTCCTATGTCGTTGCTTCTGTTCTTTCACAATATTCTTTGATGGAAGAGACAAAATTAATGTAAAACTAATGTACATTTATTTCAGTGTACGCTGGATTACGTGGTGCTGACGGTCGCAACACAAGTACCAACGACTCTGGGGGCGTATCCAGTGGCCCAGTCACAATAGCAACGACGACGACGGTGGAACCGCCCCACCCTCCTGTACGTGTGGTCCAAGAGTGAACACGTCTAATGTATTTTTTTTATGAAATATAATGTTAAATGAGTACATGTACACGTAACGAGGTGGTTAAGGATGGAGATGTTTTGCTATTTAACTTCTTACATTTCTATGTAATATTGAATACATGTATTCTTATATTATAACGCCGTCTTAATATTTGATCGTCCTATAGAAGTATATTCAAATCATTACAAGACTCATAATGGTTAATCATCCAAATTTTGCCATATATACATATTTTCATCAATTTCCCAAGTAATTCAATATGATTCTGCATTCCTTAGCTTTTATCTTGGATCAGATTCTTTGGATGCGATATGATGTTAAATAGAAATTTCTGTCACTTCGACGGAGGGTGGGCTCATTCTTCAAATAAGACATCAGTCAAATATGACGTTTCACATCATGACCTTGACCTTGGCTCGGGTGATTGTTACAGCCGGAACAATGGATCCTTCTGCTCTCATACCAGCGGACTGGTTCATCATTCGTGGGTGGAATATTCCTTGACCCAGAGCGTATATTCTACGTATATGAACCACTGGATCCCCTGTACTCTGCCATGTTTGGTACGGAGGACGGCTGGAACGTACCAAGTGACATATTCAGCAATAGGGACGGTTCCCTCAGGTATCATCATATTATACTACATAATAGTGGTTATGTTACGCAGTTAATTTCATTTTGGATTTCATGGTAGAGGATACGCTATGATATGTAGTTAAAGAAATATTCGAATGTGAGATCAGTTAGCAGATACATTTCGAGAAATGTAATGGCCAGATGATCCTTTTTATGGAATTCCGGTCACGACATCAACTTGTGACTTATGATATGTGACTTGTGACAAGCTTTTCCATATTAAATTACTGTTTAGTATGTCACAAGTCGCAATTCAAGAGTTGGTGCCGTTGACTTGTGACTTACGACTTGCGACAAGGGATCCCATACTAAACAGTAGTTTAATATGGAAAAGCAAGTCGTAAGTCACAAGTCACAAGTAGATGTCGTGACCGAAATTCCATACTTTTTTCTCTCGCTCTGTACTTATTCAGTGAATGCTTAGTTCAAATTTTTGTAATTTTAAAATATTTGTTTGAATCCCACTCTTTTAAAGTTAATATATTCAAAAATGATATGAAATTATTCACCTCTTCCAGAGATATACCCGATGATGAACTGCAAGCGACCTATTGGTTAATGGAGACGATATACTCGTTCAAGATGTCCACACTTCCACCGGCAATCTTAGCCCACAAATTCTGGTTCATTTTCAACAAGACAATGTCCCATACAGCGGGTTATCTTTCTTGTTTGCAACGCCGTGGAATTAACGTCAAAGACGCCCACATACGATGTCAAAGATACATAAAACCCGACTGTGGGAACCGTTTCGGTCAAGTCGAGAGGAAACAGAGAACTTGTAAGCAGTACCTCTGGGGGAACGATATGAAAAACAGCGATTACTACGAGCCGCTTTGCTCGAAAAACCGGAAGAAAGTCGATTCGAATCTTCCACAGCATTTTCAGAAGTACTACACGTGCCTCGCCAAAATGGACAAGGCGCTGACGCAATGCGCCGCCGAGCATTTCGACGCACCCTGTCGGGAGAAGTCCATAAAAGCTATCAAAACCGTGCGCGGAAACATGCGCATTGCAGACTACCTTATGCATAAACACGATAACTTGTATATGGTACATCAGTTTCGCGACCCACGCGGGGCGGTTCGATCGTGCTCGAAGGCCACCTGGTCCCAGGGGTTGCATAAACGCGGTGGCGGCATCTTCTCACAAGAGGCTAAACTTTATTGCAGCCAGGTTTTGGACGATATCCGTCGCAGGCGAAAACTGGAAGAAAGTCCGCGGCTTTCCAAGCGCATTCGCCAGGTGATCCACGATGCATTTTCTATGGAACCGCTGCTCAATATGCTCGATACGTATCATTTCTTAGGGCAAAACGCATCGGAAACCGTCAAACGGAAATTAGCTCAGAACAGGCAGGAAAAACCTGCAAGACAGTCGGAATCTATCGCCAAAAAGTGGGAAAAGACGTTGAAACCTGAAGAGATTGACATGATAAATAAAGAATGTTCTAATTTGATGTCGGAAGTTGAATTCAACTGGTCGAAGCAATAACGTCTGTTGTATTTATTTGAAATGGTAAATTATTTTGTAAATACATGTTATGAAATCTTACAGTATTATCATACATAATTTATAATGTAGCAACTCATCATGATACGGGAAAATCCCATTATGATTTGATTATTATGCTATTAATTAGTATTTAGTATCTTAATTTTATTGTAATGTTATTTAAATGAGGATTAAAATCATCAAACATACTACTTGTCTTCTAAATTTGTGTTATTCATCATGTAATTGTATTCCCATTTTCGATGTAATCTTTGAAAGTGCGTTACGTTTCTCCCAATGTTTGCCCAATCTACATGTAAATTGCTCATATTTAATTGATGTGTGTGAAATTAAAATTTAAATGTGATATATCTGTGAATAGATTTCTGTTATTTCTAGTTTTTATGGGGCCTTATTTTAGATATTATGTATTTCAACTGTAGTGTGCGCCAAGTCAAAACTGGTATAGTTTCTCTGGTTGTTTTTGCGGAGATATGGACAAATTAATCAGGTTATTTTATGGTAAAATATCTACACGCAACTCATGAGCCTAATTTTTTTGCTACATCTTTTCGCTCAGTTGAGTTATTACAAAGACACATACTCGAGATAATTTCTTAAATAATACAAATCAAAAGGAATTCGATAATGTCATGTTTTATTTGATGGAAAATGAGAATTTAAATAGACTGTTATCTGAATATTTTTTTCTCAATATTCTCTGCATATATTAACTGTTATACTAGTTTCTTATCACTTTCCTAATGAGACATTGCAATTCCCGAGCTCTTATGAACATATTCATTACGTCACATATGGTGAAAATTTGATTCTGATAAATTAAACCAACTCGATTCTTACACCATTGCCTTCGATCATATCGCAAAATGAAACACGCGAAACGATGTCAATGTGGTGAAAAATTGAATCTAAAGAAATAAAACGGTTTACACGACTCAGCTGATAATATTGACATCGATCATATCAAAAAATCATTCATTGTCAGACCTGACAAAACTATTTATTTAACTGGCAATAAAAATGTCTTGTAGAGAAGCTTGTTAGTGGCATCCAACTTCTTTTGGTTCAGTTAATTTTTCTTTCTAAATCTTGTGGATGTAATTTGAAAAGAATTTTCGGGAAAGAATTTTCCCGCGGAATGAATTGGGATAAATTATTTATTCCAGGAAAACATTATTAAAACCGGGAATAAACTATTCAAACCGGGAAATAACTATTCAAACTGGGAATAAATTATTCAAACCAGGAAATAATTATTTAAACTGGGAAAAACTATTCAAACCGGGAAAGAACTATAGAAATACAGCCCTTATCTCCAGGACGTTGATTTGCTCGTCTATTGCCAACGCAACAACAGTCCCGAGACATCGTGAGAGTTCCAGAGTATCTTGACCCCAATCTACACACTGGCGTCCGTAAAAAGATGCCTGGAAGGAGGAGGCTAACGGAACGGAGGCCCTCGGAACAAATTGACGGGATTCAACCATCAACGCAGATCCTCTATCATCCGTCGCAACACTGGCACCAGCTATATACGTCATTGTTAGTGTCTCCCGTTGCTTGTGACCAGTTGGTATGGAGCTAATGTTACAGCTATCGCATATAGGGAGATGTTCCAGTGGCACCATCTATTACGTAGATGCCATTGAGGCCAACGAAAGGCCTCATCGACCTCGCTGCCCACCTTGCTGGGCGCCGGCAGGGATCCCTCGAAATGGCTGGTTGATAGCCCGACCGCAGCTGCACCCTGACAAGGCGGCTGGGCTGGGACTGCTGCTGCTGATGGGGCTGGGCGCACTTGCGCTGCTGTTGCTGAGACAACATGCACAACCAGCGCTCCAGGATTGTGACTGCAGTAGAGAGGTAAAAGCCTTTTGCCGGTCTTCATCCTCTTGACGACTCTTGATAGCCTCAAGTTCGTGGTGGACGTGCACCACACAAAGGAAAGGAGAGGCTGGCCTGCTGTCCGGAAATACTGGGTGGAACCGCAGCATACTTGCCGGCCACTTCCTTCCAAAAACCCAACTAAAACTACTCTAATCTAGAGTAGCTGTACGAAGTAAACTAAAATAGAGTCAATGAGCCTGGAGAACAAAGTATCCAAAGAGAAATTCAAGAAACTCCAGTTTGAAAGCCTTTAATTAAGATATTCATTGACCACCTAAAGCGGGGACAAACGTAACGGCGGTATTAAGGGTGCTGTTACGTCAAGAAATATTTGACACCATTGACTCCACTAATAATATTGTCAAGAAAGGCATATGAAGAAGGACATAGAGCGACCAGTAGAATATTAGTATCTTGCTTAGCTTATATTTGAAAGCCAGTAACGATTTACCATGAGTGTCTATTATAGAGGTTAAAGTATGGCCATATACAGGAAGTTTCAATCTGTTAAAATCAGTATTTATTACACACTTACCTCTATAATAAACACTTTTGGTAATCTTATCTTGCTTTCAAAATAAGAGGGTGAAGATGCTATAAAGTTTTTAATGGATAACTCTCTTAAAATAGCGTTCTATGCGACTCGACCCGACGTGGAGGGTTCAGGGAGGTACAAACCTGACTTCTTCTCCCCTGGAGGCTTGGATGGGCTGGTGTCTTTGCCACAGCCGCAGGATTTCGCTCCACACAAACACCCCCCCCCCCTTGCTGCCTGTCGGCAGGGGCCCCTCAAAAGGGCTGATTCAGGGCCTTAGCATGTCCACAGGAGCTGCCGGAAGGAGACCCATTCCAGACTGCTTCTGAGGTTGGCTCTTAACAAAAGATCGTTTCCACCTGTCCAGGGCCTGACGGACTGAGGCATCCAGGGACACTATGGCTCGCTCCCTGTTTTCCACCTGGCTCCTAAAAGTTTTGAGCTCAGCAGCAATGTTGGCCGGGAAGAGATAAGGAGAGGCCGGACCTGACTCTGGCAGAACTGGGTGTAGATGCATGCGCGCCAACAACTGCTCAGGCACCCATAACTTAAGAGTTTGGAGCACCGCATCACGTCTCCGCAACTCGGAGGACCATACTAGGTGAGAGTCCAATGTAACCTTATGAGTCATAGCCTTGCCGATAGATTGAACAAGGCTCATATTTCCACTCAGTGCTGCTGCCAAGTCCGCTTGATCCAGGTTGGCGTTGTTGGAAACCTCGTCATGACAGGAAACCAGAGACCGAGTCACTGCATGAACGAGCCAGTCAAGCGACGAGTCAGAGGCCAACCCTAGCCTGGCCGTCGATTGGGCATCTGAGAGCTGAGCCCATGGGAGAGACCCCACCTTGGGCTACGAAAAAATCTATGAGGGCTGAAGCTTGAACGGCGATAAGTCCAGAGATGATGAAGTGTAAAAATCCCCGACTTTAGGTTGAGACGGGTAAGAACCCGTTTTCTTTCTAGACTTCTTGACCGAATCTTCGACCTGCATAGCCATAGTGTTTTTAACACCTGGAGCTACCGGAAACCAGAGACAATCCCTCGGGACCTTTGGCCGGAGCAGCTCTCTTTCTGTGAAAGATCGCGCCCTCTTCACTGGCAGAGGGGAAGATGACTGAAACTGCTGCCACTCTTCTCCAGGTAGAGACGACACAAAATCAAGCATTGACCAGGTTCGCTTGAAAGGATTACGAGGATCCTCATCCGAGGAAGAATGTGAATCTCTCACCCTCTTGGGCAATGCCCGAGGTCCAGGCTGAGGGTCTTCCAGTGGAACAATCCCCGACTGATGGGGTGAAAACGGGAAGTCCTCAGAGCCATGAACCGATGGGGATGGCTCCTGCTGGCGCCTCCAGATGAGTGGCACCTACGGCGAACCCCTGGAGTAAGCTCTGCAGCTGCGCCAAGAACTCATCCCGCATACTCTGCTTCTGAGACGTGAACTCGGCCTTAGACAAGTAATGGGCCTATGAGGGTGCAGAGTCCACAACAGAATGGTACACTTTCGAGGCCGGAGACCAAGTAGCCAGAGTCTACTTCCACTGAGGCTGGGCAAAAGGTCCTGAACGCGGTGGCAAAATGGGATATGGGGCTGCTGGAACGTCCCCGTTCTCGAAATCCTCTGCCACCTGCGGAGAGAAAACAGGCATTAGAGAAAATGATACTGACTTTCCTTTCGAAACAGAAGGCCACGAAGCACCAACAGTTTTCAGCAGGCAACAAGCCGAAGGCTGCCTCACAATCACCCTAGGTGAAAATGGGTAGTGGGAACTCCATCGGCCTCCAGCTTCGAGTGCCGTATGGGTCGGGGGAAACGGAACCCTGGCAGGCGGGACCCAAGGACAGACTGTGGCATCCTGGGTTCCGGCAAGTAGGAACCAGGTGCTGGCCAAGCCAAGGCAACATGGCCAAAACCCATGCCCTTACTTCGCCCCACTGCGAACCAAGGGAGGGGAGCGGAGGTGGCTGATACTTGGAGGCGTTTACGGACTCAAACCCCTGGTTAGTGACCCCATGAGCATCATCCGAAAAGGAACTCGGAGACTTAAGAATCAGAGGCTGCAACTAGCCCGCTGGTTGTTGTGAAAAACGAGCCCGCTGGTTGTTGTGAAAAAGCGGTACTAAAAGAATAGTACTGAGTCCCAGGAGCCAGCATGCCAGCCCCTGACAACTTGCGCACTTCATCTACAAAGATACACAAACTTATGTGTGATGGGCGATAATAGGGGAAGTACAGTAACTATTGAGGAAATTTCCAATTCCTCTCAACGAAACTTAACTAAACACATCTAAACTACTGTAGCTGTACACAGTACACTAAAGTAGAACAAATTCGTGGGGGAAAAACGAGTATTTCCGCGAAAGAAGAATCCGACTCCAATCTTACAAACTCGAGTTGCAAGATGTGTCCTCATTATCAAAATCTGACTGTATCAAAATCTGACTGTATATAATCTGCAGATGTATACTTACACTCCACTCAAAGCAGGGGACAATGGTAATTGCTGTTCCGGGGGAACAATTTCGTCAGGCAAGATTTCTCAGAGACCACTGACTCAGTCAAGTTTCGTCAAGAAACTTTGAAGGACAAAGTCTGAGGGGCATAGAACGATCACTTTAAGAGAAATTGCCAATTTAACTTCTTATTTTGAAAGCCTGGTAATATTACCCAAAGTGTTTATTATAGAGGTCGAAGTCTGGACATCAATATGTGAATTGAAGCAAATCATCAAAGTGGTGTACAATTTATGAAGTTGAAATCCCGAGAAGCTTTAATCCTGAAGTGGGACACCAAGCTGGTAAAATAATGCATGTGCTTTACTAAAGTCAGTTTCCAAACTGTATTTATAACAGGTAACGTTCAAGAAGGAATTTTCTGTGAAAAAAATAATAAACAGAATAAAACGCAGACACACTTCCAATGCTTAGTTTATTATTCCAGTGACTTGTGATGGAACTATACATCTATACTGTGAATCGATACTCTTCAGCCAAATCTGTTACACATGTAATCTTTTGTAAAGGTGTATTAAAACAATATTAAAACACTATGTTACATCAATTCCAACAGAGTTGCGACACAATTCAGTTGGAACAACTCCACGATTTGTTCGCAATAAATACATTAACATCAGATGATAATGGCGCAATTAACGGTGCACACGTCCAAGATGTATAGTCAGAATAATCAACACAAGAATTGATTTTTACTTTGGAAATATCATGCAACAACCAAAAAATACTCAATTTTGGAGATAGATTTTCATTTCGGTAATTATGTGAATCGAATTTTTTTATGCCTCAATGCATTCCAAGGAAATTTAGGAGATTTTCATTTGCAATTTCACAAAAAATGTAAACTATTCACGAACACGAAGTACTAACAAGCCATGTGTTATATATAACCGCACTAGGAAACATACACTGCAAAGAACAGCAAACACAATTCCGCGTCAAGCCTTTACGAAATGGACATTAGAATCCATTTTTTACTATAAGGACAAACATAACTGTGTCATGACAACTGTGTCTAAAATATCAAAGTTACTTCGTTTAGGCAGAAAATTTTTGTGACATTTGCCCTCACTTCAATTTCAAAGGCTTTTGAAACACAGGTTATGATGAATATGATAAACGTGCATTTTTGCATTACCAGGACGTGTATTAGTAAATATATGGTGGTGACTGCAGGTTATATATTTTTCAAGCACTTCCCAAAGTGCTAGACTAAAATTTGTAACCAATACGTTTGCATTACACACAATTATAAACATATACTCTAGCCACTCTTACAATTGTAACATGAATATGTAAGGCGGTCACAAGCACGGCCAATCCAATAAAAATTATGTTCAGTGTCTAGCCACCTGATCAAAATATAATAACCAAAATGATAATGTATATAAAATAAACAAATATTTCGGTTTGATGACTACATATTCATGAGAAAAATATTCCTTGTACATTTACAACAAAATTATTTGCCGCTTTTTTTATGATACATGACTCACTGGCCTGTATTGTATTGTACTTGGACTAGGAAATAAAAATAATATATGGACTAGGAAATGAATTTATATAGACTAGGAAATTGAGACTACAAGTTCGAAAAATGACTGAATTCGACTTTTCTTTCGTCATTTGACAGTTTATACAAATGATATACATAACCAAATCAAATATACAAATAATAATAATGATCCCAAACGAGGTTCATTTGCTTGGACAAATCTACAAAAATATAATAATGAGAACTAATACTGAAAATGCGACCAGTGCATTTGACTACATTATACACCTCAGCATTAGACTTACAAAAACGATAAATAAAATACAATAATCTATGCAATATTTGAGAAATATTGTATAATTTTCAACAACCACAACCCAAGTATGTGTATCAAGAGAAACACTGTTATATCTTATTTGTCGTCAACTCCCGATATATTTTCATGGATAACCATCTGACACATTTCTACTTTTGCATGACTTGTGAAAATTTTTTTTGACGGATTTCATCTTAAAAATTTTTTTTTTTCAGGACGTAATACATTCACTCAAAAGAAATCCAGCTCTTATTTCAAATACTCTAATTTTTTCCATCTTCGATATCATTTTACTCCACAAGTTCTCCCCAAACAATACCCTGGAAACAGATATTTACTGATATGAAATGCCTCTTGCAAATAATCACACACTGATATTCAACGAGTTCTAATTTTTAGAAAAAACATATATTACTTTTTGTAATCTGCGAGTAAAATTGTTTGATAATGTAGATATGAGGTGATACATATGTCACGAAATATAAACCAAATATTGAATTTTTTTGCTCCGTTGATATGAAATCAAGAAACGATATCCGCCTTATATCTGCATTGATTGCAACTGATAAGTCGCATGTGAAATATGTTTTGTATATTGAGTGCAATTTAGCTGAATCTCTACATATTAGGAGAAAATTCTACCCTTATGAAATATTACAATACACGATGAACGATACAAAACTACAATATACAATGATACATTATTCAACAATAATACAATTGTACTGCTAATTAACATATTCTGCCCCACAATGATACTCGTTTCTAATGTGTCTTTTTTTCAACTGCAAAAAGCGATTAAATGTTGACATATAACTTTGTCGGTGGAACTATGACTTTGCACACACATATATAGATAAAACACTCACATACTCGAACAATTTCGATATTTTTCACATTTTGATATAGCTCAGTAAATTTTGCAATATTCGCAATGCAAATTTAAGTATCATAAATGCTGCATCTAGAAATATGTACAAAGATTTCAACGAACATTCCAATATCGGATTTGAACAAGATTTCCACGTGATCTATACATTGTACATCAGATGCCATATTTATACATCGATGATGAATATGTACAAACGTTTTGGTCCAGAAAATAAATTAAAGCCTATACTTTGTCAAATAAATATGGCATTGAAAAAACTTCAAGGTGAATAAGTGAAATACAGTATGGCATCTTTTTAGGAATAGATTTCAATATAATGGGAGAGAAGAAATGCAGCTAAAAGTTTTAGAAAAAAAATTGTGACTATTCAAAATAACATGAACACACATACATGAATAGGAGATATTGGGAAAAGGTCTACGAAATCATCACAATGCAAAATACGTTAGAATTCACATCAAAGAGCATATTATACAAGAGTAGTACGAAAAACAGAAACATACAGGAATGCAGGGAGGCAGGTCGCAAAAAAGCGGTGAGAAAAATGTGAGAAGGTAAGCTTGCAAAAAAGCTTAAAGCTTACTAGTAACATGCTTAAGGAATGTTAAAGCTGGGGAACAGAGAGAGGTGGGTATAATTTCGCAGAAAACAACATGATCCACTCTCGTGGAAATCGAATATCATATGTTGTACAAAAAAATGCTGTATAACTTCCATAATGCCATAATTTCAGCAGAGAAAAAACTCCATACAAATTATTACAATAAAGAAATTGTAACAATCCTGCCAAACCAAATACAGTGTTTTGACATTGAGATTATGAACATGCACGATTATGTCAATCATAAAATTATGCAATTTGATTTTGCTCATATTATTTTTCAGATCAATAACTTTTATGAGATTGTTTCAAAGGTGGGATTAATGTTTATCACATAGGGTCATCCGAAAACACATTCAAATTGGAGGACATATTACTAATGTTACTATAAACAATATATATCACAAAATACCATGTCAACAAATAAAACAAGAATAAATTTTTTTCCAACATCAACTAAAATACCGATAGGTGGGCTCAACCAAATAACCTTGCTTCTACGATTAGCTAGCCAACTAAAAACAAGTGCACAAATATATGTTCAACAACTATAGCACTGCTAAGATTTATCACACGCTAGGATATCCATAAGGCGTCCTTTTTGAGACAATTTCTGAACAGCTCAACAGTTTAACAACAAACAGTTTCACAGTTAAAGGTTGTAATATTCCTATATTTAATATCATATCTACATCTACAGTATACTAGTGTGTGCGTGGTAGAGTGATTTTTCGATTCGGGGCGTGGGGGGGGGGGATTTCCAAGTGCGAGATCTCGAATAAATGCCTAAACTCCCATTCTACTTTTTACTTTTAAGTGCGCTCCCAATTTTACTCGCGATTCCCGTGTGGTAAACAGGCTTCAAATCGAGGTGAAAATTCCGGGCTGCGACCTTTTGTGTAACCTCCCCGCTTGCCAGTTGCGCCTGTGCCGACCGACTTGCTTCGATGATTCTGAGCACCATGGCCTTACATTCCCGACAAATACTCATCGATGGCCCATGCGATGCGCCGTCTTTTCCACTACCACCACTTTTAGCTGCCTGTGATGGCGCCGCAATCGTCGCAGACCGATCCAGCGGAGCTCGTTTTGCTCTTGAGGTCCGCGAGGGAAGGCTAGATTCAGCGGTTGCGTCTCGATCAGTTGCGTGTGAAAGGGCAAGGTTTGCGCCTTGGCGTGCGAGCTCCTTTAGGCGATCAATCGGGTGGGAGGTGAGGTCATGGAGTAGGTCAGACGCCGCAGACGGGGCGTTGCCTTGGCTACTGGTGCTAGGGGAGGAGTCCGAAGATCTCGGGGACTTCTCGGAGCCGGATGTGGAGAGGGAGGAGGGCGTTGGCTGCTTGGCTTTTGACGCCAATCTCCTAATTTGATGAAGAAATGGAATGAGTGAATTATTATAACATTCAAATTGTTTTACCTGCCAATTAAATAGCAGAGTAGTACGTACATAATCCCAAAGGTATCATCAATAATTATTGTAGATAATATGGAGCTAATTTATCTTTAAGATCTACCTTCAAGATAATTTTTTTTTAGATTCATATTTTACATTGAATGGCTGCATTCAAAAGATCGAACATTCTTTAATAATTTATTAGTTTTATATTTATCTTTTACTCATACTGCTCTAATCTTCATCCTCCAACTGATTCCCAACAATCTTTCTAAAGCCCAGTGTATTGATACTCACTCAGCAAGGTTGAACTGGAACATGCTGTCAGGTGTGGAGAGGGGACTGGGACTCAGTGTACACACAGGGACGTGTTCAAAGTGATCAGTCGGAATCCGCATCTATAAGAGGACACAAAGTACATGTATGTTTTATATATATCAATATCCTTACGATCCCAAGCATAATTTGTGTTTGCAGCACATTGACTTGCAGTAGTGAATTTCGCAATGATGAAAACTTTTGAAAAATTGTACTCATCAAAAAATGATGTACAGGATGTACATTTGAATACCCAGTATGTCTGTGCTACTTCCTGTTGCACATACTATGATTATGCTAGTGAGATTGTTATGAATAACTGCCTAATAATTACATGTACATTGTACTAACCTTGCTGACACATTTTGAGCAGACATGTCGCTTGCAGAATCGACACTGTGTTGACCAACTTCCAAAGAGAGAGAACTTGGCAATCTTACAAACAAAGCAAACCTGGAAAGAAAGATGTTTTCGTTATAATTTATAGTATTATTTGTAATTGTTGTATATCATACATATACACAATGTATATACATACCATCATATTTTCTGTTCAAGGACAAATAAATTCTTCACACTACTATTAGCCACTGATGAACGAAAATATTCACCCTTGACTGAAAATTTAATTACAAATCAAAAATCAGAACGAACACCTTAATTTTTGACCATCAGAATGTACTTCAGTTTTAACCCTCCATTATAACTTCACCCCAATATAACATTAACCCCCTTATTCCTACCTTTCCCTTCTCGACAAGCTGGTGTAACTCAGCGTCCACAAGCAGACTTTCCAACTCGGCTTTCGTCAGCACGCTGCGAATGTGCATCACCTCCTCAACGGTCAGAGATAGACACTCGATAGAACTCAAGACTGGGACTGCATCCTGCTTGGGGAATGATGAAAAAAAATATTTTGAAATTTCCTATTTATTAGAGTACTTCCGACAAAAATAAATTGTATTTAAATGATTGAAAAATGCCTGTACTTTGGACTCGTACTTTGCATACATGAGGCATGTAATGTAAAATAGGCATTTACTTGTACCGGTAAGTTGTTTTCATTTCTAGTAAAACTCAGACTCAACTAGACGCTTCCGGTCGCCTACGACCGCTTGGGTGTATCCCCCGTAGCCCTATCATCCCTGTTGCCCCAAATATATCACTGATGTACATTGTGAGTGTGAAACCTTTCAAGCTTATTGAAGGTCGAATTCAAGATCACCACTAAAATCACTGCATACGAATTTCCATTTCGACATGTTCGATAAAATAACGAAATTACAGCCAGATAAAAGTTTTCACCTAAAGTTACACTTCAACTCAGAATATTTGACAAACTTGGTTCCAAGTTGAAATTCAAGCAAAAGTTGACAAAAACTGCATTTCAAGATGACTAAATTGGAGCCAGATCGAACTTTTCACCATAAATTATATTTCAACTCATACTATATGCCAAACTTGGTTCCAAGTTGAAATTCAAAGTAAAAGTTGACCAAAACTACATTTCAAGATGACGAAATAGGAGCCAGATCAAACTTTTCACCATAATTTAAATTTTAATTCATAATAATTATGTGCCAAACTTGGTTTCAAGCTGAAATTCAAGTAAAAGTTTACCAAAACTGCATTTCACGATGACGAAATTGGAGCCAGATCGATTTTTTCACCATAAATTATATTTTAATTCATAATATGTGCCAAACTTGGTTTCGAGTTGAAATTCGAAGTAAAAATTGACTTTAATGGTAAAAATAATGTTAACTTATCCAGTTACACCCATGAAATCTCTACTGGACAAAACTTTTAAATTGTTGAGCTCAATAATAAATGTTTCTTGTCTTAACTATTTTTCTTGAGGTCAATAATAGACTAACTAGTAAAAATGATGTTAACTTATTCGGCTACAGCCATGAAATTTCTACTGCACAGAAGCTTTACCTTGTTGAGCCCAATAATAAATGTTTCTTGTCTTAACTATTTTTATTGTGGTCAATAATAGACTAAACTAGTGAAAATAATGTTAACTTATTTGGTTACACCTGTGAAATCTCTACTGGACAAAACCTTTACCTTGTTGAGCTCAATAATAAATGTTTCTCATCTTAACTATTTTTATTGTGGTCAATAATAGACTTAACTAGTAAAACCAATGTTAATTTATTCAGTAATATTGTTCTGTTTTCACCAAAAACATCAGTTCTGTATTCTGAACAAGAATCCAGTGCAATTTGCTTTCATAGTACAGGTTATTGGAGTGATCACACATGTCAAAGTAGGCATTTTAATTGTTGTAATAAGTTAACCTCTCAAACTTATTAATATTTATTCGATCATTCTGAAAAACAATAGGTTTCGTGTGATGGTCTTTCTCATTGAGCCTGTGCGATTTCATCATCATTCATCGAAAACTCCCACCCGTAGAGCGTTCACAACCCATGTGTGTTAAACAGGCTAATTTGAGCACAAAATGTTACGCCAATCGGCTATTTTGGTTGCTATGGCAACCAAAATCGATAGGTGTTGAGATCTCACCATAAGTCATGTCCATATAAAATATTATCAAAATCGGTTCAGATTTGTAAGCTGTAGCGCGTTCACAAGAAAGTGTCTGCGGACGCGGACGCGGCGGCGGCGGCGGCGGCGGCGGCGGCGGCGATCGTAAATCCATAGTATCCGCCGAACTTTGTTCGGGGGATACAATAATTAACATCACTATTATAATATTATTACTGGTGGTAATGCTTTTGTTACCCTGCCAAAGAGCTGACCAAATGAAGGCAAGCTGCACACTGACCTGCTGGTTTCGGCGGGCAGTGGACGGGGTTGTCGCACCCACGGACGAACCGCAGAGAGATGTGCTGTGTCTACGTCCGTCGTCCGATCGGTCATGTTTGTCCGCGAGTTGTAATGCATCATCATCCACTGGTTGGAGAAGTTTAAAATACATGTAGAACTTATTTCAATGGTTGATGGTAATGTACTTGTAAATGCAAAATTCACATGGCAAGTTGGCACAAGATCACAAGACAACTACACAAATTATTTTTTCACACTTTAAAAAAAATTTAATGAACTTAATAATTAAATTTCTTTTTCTTCAACAGGATATTTCCCAGAATACACAGAGAAAATTGAACATTCCAACAATATTGCAAAACAAATTTCATATCACTTTCATTACACAAGTTATACAGGCAGCACAATATCAATAAAAAAATCTGCGATTATATTGTTGCCATAGTTACCAGATTGTTTCCAGATGGCAGGGTCGCCAAACGTTGGGGAGAGGGGGCTGAAGGGGGTCATGGGGGAGGGGCTGACTCTATTTTTGTCGTCAAACGCAGACCCATCCATGGAGTCGTCATGATCATCGTCCTCGTCATCTTCACTGGTCAGCTCCTATTGCCATAGCAACAAAGAAGGGTTTTTCCATAACAACGAAAAGGGTTTTTCCAGTACAACAAAGAAAGGTTTTCCCTTACAGAAAGGAATGGGTTTTTTTTATAAACCTTCAAAACATAGAAGTTATTTGATATGAATTGTTGCGTACTCTATCAAAAAGGTTTTGATTTAAATGCAAAAGTATTTATGTTTTTATATAGTTACGGAATATACCAATTTAAGAAAAAGCCCATGACAAGAATGCTCAGAATTTAATTTTACATTCGCTGTTGTCAAGAAAACTCACATCTTCCGATTCAAAGAGCATGATGTCTGGTTTGATGATTTTCCGGGAAGGTTTCGGCTCACTTTCAAGCGAGTCCAGGCGCGTGGGTTGTGCTGCTACAAAACAAGTATATATATTACATAATAATAAAAGTTATATTACACATTGTTATTGATCACACAACTATCATATTATTGATATTAACACATATTGACACATCATTCACAATCAGATATTAACAGGAATGATTGTAATTCACACGTATCTGAAATTGACCCAGGTTTGTGAATGTAAAATGAAAAGGTTCATCCTTTTTATAGGTAGGCCTCATATTACCCCAAACTTAGATTAATGCACATGCGTGTGCCCTTACCTTTCTGCGGTACAGGCGTTGGTCGTAGCCTGGGTTCTGAGCGGATTGCCCGAAGGACCTGTTCACGCACGCCAACAGTTCTCTCTGGAGCTGTTGCTAACGATCGACGAGTGACCTGTAGAAATTACATGATTGGTATTTGTTTGGGTGAATTTCATTCTAATATTATTAATTCATGAATTACAGATATTTGTGATATTTTTATGTTCTATCAAGACTTTATGTTCTATTTTTATGTTCTATCAATTTTTAGACGAAATGTTGTAAAATAACTTAATATAAACATTACTTGCTAAATACTAACAATATCTGTAATGTCATACTTTTACATGTAACAGTGTGCCACTACTATTTTCCATATGATAGAAAATCCCAACAATATAGATGAGTTTATGAGATGATCACCAATATTGTGTGATACAACATGATGTTGAAGACTCACAGGATGCAACGGTGGCCTAGACCTGATAAACTCCAGAATGATACTGTGTACATCTTTCCTGGTCTGTAGTGGAGCATTTCCTTCAACCTGCAAAGATGAGAGGTTGTGAATGAATATTGATCTAGTACACATTCATATATATCAAAAGTACCCGTGTTTGGGCAATACCCACAAAGAATATGTCCACATGTACATAAATGGTGAAGTTGTATTGCCGGTATAAATTTATTACTGTCTAATCATTTATGTGGAAAAGTTAAATCCCAAAATCATAATCACAATTTACTAGAACTATAGAGCAACTGTACACCTAAATTTTTATTTTATTCAGATGCAGCCATGGTAAGCACAGCAGTTGTGAGAAGTGAATTCAGTGAACTTGCAGTAGATGAATCACACCAAAATTTCCTTGGTGCGCAGAATTCCGGCAACTCACCATGATTTTATTCAGTGTGTATCTGCGGAAGCGAATGTCTTCCATTAGAATCTCATACGGTGTCAGTTCAAACTCATGTGGGTGTTGACAGGCTGAGTGGTCGACCTTCCTTAGATTGACGCCTTCGCGTAGCTCCCTCATCATTTGAACCCACAGTCGAGCCTGAGGCAAATGGATCATTTTTGTTTCATATTCTTTTATTGTTTTACACACATAGCCTTTACCCTTTAGCTTATTATTGTTTTTCTTAATATTTTTAGTGGATTAAGTGTACTATCCTTATTACAAAACAATTTAATTGTGACGGCCTAATGATATTTTGCGTGATGTGTAACTTGAGCATGAACATATATAAAAGTTCAAAACGAATGTGGTTCATCCCAATAGCATACATGTATCCAGAAATCCTTTAAAATGTCATGCATGTACGCTTACTTCGTTCTGTGTACGAGTACTCAATACTTGCTGGTATTGAAAATATCTAACAATCTGCTCACCCAGTCGGCACTTTTCATCTGTTCAAGAGGTGCAGGACCATCGACATCATCATCTCCCACTTGTTCAAGGCGACGCTTCAAAACAAATTTGGATATGCGTTAGTTTTAGTGTTAAATACTGAGAACACTGCACTACTTTATACCAATATTGATGTACAGTACAAAATGTGTATTTCTGTATAAAATTTTGATTTTTGTGAAAATTTTGAAAACTTTCTTGCAAAGAGAGAAGGAACATAGGATAATATACCTGTTTTTCTCTCGCCATTTTCTCAAGGAAGGTTTCCAGCTCCTCACACTCGGTGAATATCGCACGACAGACAGCTTTGTGGTGGGCAGCAGCATCCTTCGCCGACATCCGAGAGTTCTCTATGCAGATCTGGAAAGATAATTTCATTGGATTTCATTGGATTTTGTATCCTATCCTCACAGGGAAGAGTTACAGTACTAAATAAACAATATACCTGTACATTGTACAATACATATATTTCAATATTCAACATGTTCAATGGAGGATCGGAAAAGTGAAAGAATGCACTGTGACACACAAATTTAAACAATAGTTTCAAGAAGCTCGAAATAGATGTCGCAACAGCATCTAGACAAAATTCTTCATGAAAAGGTCAGCATCTAATCTGAATTCCCAACATGGAAACAAAAATTCAATATAGCCAATGACAACTCACGCGTAGAACATCGCTGAAGTACAGCTGCTTCCCCGCCCGTCCACTGACATCATCCTCCACGTCGTTTTCAATCCCCTCGTCGCCCTCGTCACTCCGTTCATCACCACCGCCCGCCCGCGGTTCCGTCATCGTCTCGATCAACTGCTCAAGATCCGGGCTGAGTTTGTGTTCTTCAGCCTCGTCCAAGCCATAGTCGAGAGCTTGGAAGATGACGACCCCAACCGACTCTACCAGCTGCGAGTGATTTTTTTATTTTTGGGTGGTTGAAAAAAATTTACAGTGTACATAATATTATATTGAAATCAATTTCAAGGTTTGATATCTACTATGAATTTATGAATATTTGATGTCCATTAGTTAGTAAATAGATATAGTTCAAATGAAATAACCAAAGTTTCTGAATTAAATTTGTTTTAAAACAAGATTACCAATTTGATCCTGATAGATCTTTACTGGGACATCATACGTTACTTTGCAATGTTACAAACATTACAAAATCTAAATGGTTAATACTGCCTTTGAAGTATAACATCTTGAAAGTTCATGGGTTTACCTGCGACTCCGTTATGGTATCATCTGCAAAAAC
This sequence comes from Terebella lapidaria, assembly GCA_949152475.1. Lineage (NCBI taxonomy): Eukaryota > Metazoa > Annelida > Polychaeta > Terebellida > Terebellidae > Terebella > Terebella lapidaria. The sequence goes on along the minus strand of OX424564.1, from coordinate 30,490,436 downwards.
AAAATACATAGATATCAATTGTTTTGACACATCAACCACAGCCATAGAGATCAGTTCACTTAGCACATGTAGCAAAAAGTTTTGGGCAATTCTGTTTCTTTATGTTAAATCAATAATAATGCATGATGTGGCTCATGATATGACATGATGAATGCACATATTAATTATTACATTTTCATTTTAGAGTCAAAATACAGGAAAATAACTTGGAATAAAATTGCCGACAAAATACACAAAATACCCATGCGATTTATTCCGTATGCATGTATCTCAGACTATTTTCTCAGACTGCAGTTTCATGTCATTGTCCCACGAGATCTATATATTTATTTTTGTGCTTTCAAATATATACAATATATACTCTGATTTTTTCTAACTTGTTTACACCGGTTTTTGATGATGATTTTGTGATGCTAAATCGTATCGTTCTATAATTTATCATACTTCAACTGGGAGTCAAACGGCAATTTTGTACCAAATTTCAGACTTCTATTGCAAAAATTGAAGAAGTTGGCTAACTACCCCATTGTTAAATTTCAACCCAAAACGGGATCTCGAGAGTCTGAGCATCATCGAGAATTTGGTCCAAACGGAAATAAGTGAATTTTTCACTTTTTTGTGTATTGTATTTTTTTAATGTTTACAATTTTATGTATACATTGAAATTTTACTGAATAAATTCAATCAATCAATTTACATCCATCAGGATTCAGTGTATTATCATAACTTTGGACTAGAAGACACACTGGGATGTATTCTACACAAACATGTTGATTTCGAAAGATTCCACCGCTACAAAAAAACGAGCAAATGCACAAAAGTGTGTGCGAACCCAGAAATTAAATGACAGGGCTAAAGTTGGGGTAGACAGCCAATTTTTTCAATTTACGCGATAGAAGTCCGAAATTCGTTACTAAATTGCCGTTTGACTCCCATCTGAAGTATGCCAAATTATAGAATTATACCATCTGACCATTTAGCATCGCAAAAATATTAGCAAACAACAGTGTAAAGGAGTTAGAAAAATCAGAGTATAGACTGTAAAACTTAGTAGATCTATATCTAAATATGGTGTCATGTGACTGATCTACTTTTGTTTGCAATGCCAATGGGACAGTGAAAGATCCCCCTACTTGAAAAATTCATCAAAAACAGAGGCATTCAGCATTCACAGCACATACTGACCAATAGGCGTGACTGCCTGGCAGCGTTGTACCGACCCATCGCTGAGGATCTCCACTGTTTGCACGCCAGAGAAAGGAATGCATTTATCCTTGTCGGTTTTCCATTTTTGCTCGAGACAACTGACCGACAAAAAGCAAATGGCCCAGGCCTGTTCTTCGCTCAGCGGCGCACCAAACACCTCTAAAATGTGTTCCAGCGTCTTACAATCCATCGTTAGACGCTTTTTCACCTCGATTAAAACGATTTCCGCTAAGAGCGAGCGATTTCATTATTTTGACAGTTGGTCAACAAATTCTCCAATTTTCGGGCCAGATAAATAAACAAAATGGTGCCGCTTAGAGCAAGAAGTCGGTGTTCGAATGAGGTCCCTGCGCAGGCGCGCACGTTTATACTGTGATGTGCAATGGCATCACGCTCCAAAATATACTACATCGTCAGCTACTGTATGACTAATACATGTACATCTTCAACATTATAATAGATCTTAAGTTAGATACACTCGCACTCAATGTTTGATTATTTTGCGATAATGAATTGTCTTACATTTTACAATTATAGCCCATGCATGCGGACACTTACGTAATTTCTAAAACTGGGTCTGTATGATTGCAACATGCCACGTATGTGTTTACTAAGCTGGCCCTAAGATATGTATGTGTCAGAACTTTTAACAGTTTTTATAGACAAGCTATAGCCTACATTAAATGGTATATTTCAAATATAGATGGGCACCATAAAAATATTATAGCTTACATGTATAATGATGTATAGGCCTAGCCCAAATTTTTATCAGTATTTTATTTTGTCAATACTAACGAGCGTTGGTCGTTCATGTGAATCCAGAACTATCGTCTACATTTCTGGGATGGGGGGGGGGTGGAAGAGCTTGGCTCACAGAGTAGGCTCGATTTGCGAGGTAGGGACGACACACCGTTTCTGAGATAGCGATGAAAATGAATTTAGGCCGAGGTCAAAGTTCACCCAATGTACCCAAAACACATGTATGTCTATAGAGCCACGAGTCTGAAAAAAAAATGTCTGTTTCGCTCTACGACGCACAGTTTCCTAGATAGTGATGAGAATTAGCTGAAGGGCTAAGAAAGGCTACCGGAAAATATTATATTTTATATTTTAGAAATCAATCATTTTGCCCCATGACCTTAAAAATGAGGTCACTCATCGAATTCAAAGTCACAAGAACATTCAGCATATATCATTTCCTATACTAGTATGTCCACAATTGATTACTATAAAGGCATTTCAATAATGAAAGAGATATTAGTCATTTTGTGCTTTGGCCTTGGAAATGAAGTCAAAGCTCAAGTTCAAGGTCATCAGAATATTGGGCATCTATGTCCACAATTGATTCTCAAGTTGTAAAGTTGATAATAAATGAGATGTTAGCCATTTTGTCCTGGGACCTTGAAAATGAGGTCATGGCTCACAGGGTAGGCTAGATTTGCTATGTAGAGACGGGTAATCGAAAACACAACTATTATTTTTGTGAAATTATTGACTATCGTCCGCTCTTCGGGATCCTCGAGGATAGTCCTCTCACCGCGAGTCCTTGCGGACGCGCATCCGCTATTCCGGATCCTTGCGGCGGCGCCGCTCACCGGAGGTCACTGCGGACACGGTAACCACTCTAGCATTAACGGTAACCAGGTAACAGCCCACCCGACACTCCCAGGCCTACGGACACCGTTCAGAAACTGGTTCATCACCACGGTGTTAGCTGGAGGGGCCTGGCGAGCCGCGGTCTGCCTCGGGGACGGAACCCCGTACAGTCCGACATGCTGGCCAGAGCCTATGTCACACGTCCCGGGAAGGGAGAGAACTGGCGATCCACAGGGCTTGCGCCCCCTAGTCAGCAACTTGTCTCTCCCAGCCCGGGCCTCCCCATGGAAATCGTCCCCAGGGCTCTAGGAGCCCACTACTCCCGAACAGGGAACTCAAAGCTCATGGCGAGCTCCGAGTGCATCCTGTCACTCGATCTTGGACAATCTCCTCGATCGAGCCGCTTCCAGTGTATATATAATACACCAGAAACTAGAGGCTGCACGCGAAGCATAATCAAACCATTGTTATAGTTTACTGGAGCGTAAATTACAATGCGTTGCCGTAGCAACGCCCGCTCGAACGGAGCGTGTCAAAACAAGGCCAAGAACGAAAAGGCCACATAAATGGCATGTATGTTTACAATCACCTGCCGCGTGCTTAGGGCAAAATCGCCACATTACCCCCTTCTTACAATGTTGGTCCCCAACATGTTCCGCCCGCGCCCAAAATGCCAGAAACCCGACGAAGGCTTCGCATGGCGGGGGCCGATAGAAGGCAAGATGGCAACGCTTGGAAGTCACGGCGCAAAACTAGGACTTTAAGAGTCCCTTTTGGAAGAATGGGGAACTACCCCCGGACTTACGGAGTAAACTATAACGCGCTTTGTAATTTTTACTAAACCCTCATAAACAAGCTAAAATTTTGACCGAGGTGGTCCAAAACCGTGTGATGACCTTAGAAGGTCATCCATTATAAAAGGACGGTGTGTCGAGTCTTTGGAATATCTTTAAGGTTAAACTTTAAATTTAGAAATTTTGTAAAACGACACACCGAGTGATCAAAAGTGATAGTACCTCTAAAAAGTGTTGCCGACCGGCCTGCCGGCCGGCTCCTCAGATCCGCAGAACGGGTCTGAGGCAGGGCGGAGCCACGGGAGCGACTCCGGCACGCCGCCGCGCAAGTGCGGCGACAAGGCTAGCACCCTAGCCCTCCCCCTCTGTCATAGGCTCCTCATCCGTGCCGCCTGTCCTGGGGTTTGGCGGCGGTGACGGGTCCCTACGCTGCGGAAGCAGCGGAACCGGCAGTGTGTAAGCCGGTTGCGCGGGCGGATGAGGCAGGCCCGGTGGCGCTTGCAGGGGCTTATGCGGTGAGCCCTGCAACCCGGGTCCTGACGGAGCCATGACAACGGAGGACGGCAGAGATGTGGCGCCGAGGTTTGTGATGGTGCGGAACATCTCTACCGTATCGCGGGTGCGCTGAGGACCAGCCGTGCGCTCTCCCCATACCTGGACTAGGTATGGGTAGATGGCCAGCTCCAAAGCGGCATCCGCCCGATGGAGAGCCGCCTGGTTCCGGGCGGACGACTCGGGGTCATCGACGCTCTGGAGTAGGCGAGTCCGAGCGGCCTCGGCTTCGTCAAGACGACGCCGTAGCTGCTCATTCTCAGCCTCCAGGTGCTCCATCCTAGCGGCTACCTCTGGGGAGGGGGCGGACGCCCCGGACTGCTCGGCTAGAGCGGCAGTCCGACCCTGGTCGAACGTGCGCCGCTCAATGATGGCCGACAAAGTCCGGTAGCTCTCTAGGCTCCGCCGGGTGCCTTCCATGAGGCCTTGGTCATATGCAAGGTCGCATGCGACACGGGAGGCCTCGGCGCGGCACTGGCTGAACCGGTCCAGAGAGCTGTCCATCTCGGCCACAAGGTACTCCGCCACTTGAGTGAGTCGACCGCGCTGGGGGTGATCCCAGGGGTGCTCTTCTCTAGCACGGCCACGCCTGCGGACCCCAAGTCACGAATGACTCGGGGCACTGGCAGGTTCACCAACGCTGGGTCACCGGAGATCCGGTCCAAACCATCGCGACGATGGCCGACCGCCTGGCCTACAGACTCGCGGAAAGTCTCGTAGGCGCTGGCGGTCGTGGGACCGAACCTCCGGCGTACGTCCGCCGTGGCGTCGAGGGGCCCAGAGACGCAAGCATCTCCGGGGACGGATGCAACACAATGTCGACACCAGCGGGTCCTACCTCACTGCAGTCCATCAACTCTTCCACGCGGGGAAAAGGAGACGGATCTAGGAGCTGCTCGGCGCCTAAAGTAGCCGAGTCACTCTCTGCAGGGCGGTCCGCCGCGACCTCACTCTCGGACTCGGTTCCTGTACCAGAACCAGAGTCGGAGCTGGATTCCGCAGAACCCACATACGCGCCTTCGGGGTTATCTCTCTCGTCATCCCCCTTCAGGACGCATGGGTCTCGAGTACGAATTACCGCGCTCAAGAGACCCATCTCCGGACTTGATCTTGCGATCGTCGTCCGAAGGAAACTCCTTCCACCCGTCACTACTTTCTGACATTTCAAGCGCTCTCCGCTTAAACACTGGGAGTCAGATCCGCAGATCTGTCTCCACCAGTGCCGAGTGCTCGAATGACCAGAGATTAACGAGTTACATAGCTTTAAAGGCATCAAGTGTTGGCAGTTATACTGCACGCGCACCGCATGACGCGTTCCCGTGTAAACGTCTGTCCACTGCATCTACCAGATCGACAGACAAAAGAACGTTTTACACTATCTCATACATATACACGCATGTCCCCCCGGTGACTCCTATCACTCCATGTATACGGGTGGCTTACATACACAAGCCATCCCGGGGGAACCCGCTAAAATACTTCAGTAATTAACAGCAGTCATTAGCAATAGCTTTCGCACTGGCGATCAATGACGTGAAGTTAATCACCCTCGCAGGTTAAAGATTGTATACAATGTATCAAAAACCAAACTACTTGTGGGTGTTACGATTATGTCACCCTATCAGCAGCGATAAATAAAAATTTAACACCGCCCAAGCAGCAATGGAAATAAATCCACCACCACTTGCATGCTTTTCATAGATCACGGCATACAGCCTTTGATACAATGTACACAATCTCCTACACCCCTCTTGCGAAAGCAGAAATCTCCCGATTTCTTACTCTCTATTGCACCAGGGAAAAGAGATATATCACTGAACTTTCTCATATATTTGGTAAATGAGTAAGAATAGCATTTCCACGGGAACACGCGCACACTTGTGGCTTATAATCCTCCCATAAATAATAAATGAGATGGAAAACAAACAAAATCACTCCCCGTAGCCGCTGGTACGCTTACAAGGCAATCGGACATACCCATGACGTCCGGACCGACAATCGGGCGCCCTATGGGCGTTAGCTAAACGCCCACTAGCAACCCCGATGTACAGCCCGGCTGCGGAGCGGTGCCCGGTCCAGCCCAGAGCCTCCTCAAACGACTACCGGAGCGCGGAGCCAATAGATTCGACGCGGAGCCGGCATGGGCCATAACCTCAATGGTTAGGGGGTGAACCCTTCATACCGGCGCCCAATCTAGAGGTGCCTAAAGATGGTGAAAGCAATAGCCGGCGGACGTCCGGAGCTGCCCGCGGACGGAGTCCAGGCCGGACGCCTACCATAGAATGGCGTATTGCCCTTATCCAATGTATATGAAATTGGAATTAAAAGCCACCACAAGTGTTGCGCATGTAATATACGACCCCCTTCTTAGAAGGAGGCCGGGGTTCCGGTTATTCCGGCCGGACCGCGTATTGTAAGGTACAATCCGGACGAGAATGAGCGTCACCCGCTGCCGCGGCTGGTCCGTACACGCGGACTTAACAACCACTTCATTATCATAATGGATAGTCGGTTTCCTGCCGTTAGAAACCTTACTTACTATAACCTTAATTATAGTAATGGCGCACGGGGGATAACTACACCGAAGTGCGTCATCTTAAAGCGTCGCGGACGCCGGACGATTCACGTGGACGAACCGTGGACGTCAGTCCTCACGTGCGGACACTATCCCCGTGTCCAAAGCCAGTTCCCCAAATCCATGGGAAGGCGCTTCTCCCATAGCGAACGTAAATCCCAACCTCAGTCTGGCCACTTAAGAGGCTGTTCCGGGACCAGGGGCGTCCGGCAGATCCACAAAAGTCGTCCGGCCAGCGTAGCCGCTGTGTTAATTACGCCGGACTACAGGCGAACTGATGCGGATAGGGTTGCCGCACGTCCCTAGAGCTGAAAACTACGGGAGGGCGGATGCGGAGCGGCGGCGTTACGACATGAAAGTATCCGCGGACCTCAACTCCGAAGATAGCCACAAAGTAGCCACCCGCGGAGTTAAGTCACGCGGACTCTCACGGAACGACCTAAAACCCGTCCTTGGTGTGATAGACGGGTACCGCAGATGCATCCGCATGGGCGGCATGTTATTCCCACCCATACCGGGCCGGCGCACGTGGTTTCCGGCGTGGCCGCCCGTCATCCGCAGGTACTGGAGGGAGTGGGGGTACCTGCGGATCGCCGTCATCTGGCTGGTAGCCATCCAGTCCATCATCTGACGGGTCAGAGAGGTCCGGGAGGCCCACCATACGGCGCACACGCTCGTCTGGAGTCCGCGGATGCTGACTGGACGGATCCCATACGGGAGCATCATCCGGTTCTGCATCTTGAACGAGCGGATCCATGACAAGCGGGCCCTCGTACTTCTTCAGATTATCGATATGGACAACCAGAACCCTGTCCGGATCGGAATCCCTCCGGATCCGGTAGTCCACATCTGTCACCTGTTTCAGTACCGTAAACGGGCCTATCCACGGCTTAGCAAATTTGTTACCTTGCTTAAGCGGCGGATAATAATAGTGCACCTTGTCTCCTTCTGCAAAAGCTGGCCTACCCTTAGCATGGGCATCATAGCCTCACTTCTGCCGGATAGCAGACTTGTCCAGGCGCGCGTGCGCGAAATCATGGGCGTTGCAGGGCGCGGCGAATCCACTCCACGTACTCCGGACCGCACTGGGGTACTGCGCCGGTCTCTGCCGCAGTTGGATACATAATATCCACGGGCAGATTTAGCTCCCGGCCGTACAACATCGCGTGCGGAGTAACTCCGGTCGAAGAGTGGACCGACGACCTGTACGCCATTAAGACATATGGGAGGTGGTCATCCCAATCATTCGCACGATCGTTCACAAAGGCCGCCAGCATATTAAGGACCGATCGATTGAAGCGTTCGACCTGGCCATCAGACTGGGGCCTGTAGGGGGTGGTCCACACCTTGGTACTGCCCAGCATCTGTGCTAGGTTCCGGAACAGGTTGCTCTCAAATTGCGTGCCCTGATCCGAATGTACCTGCTTAGGTACCCCATGGTACACCACCCATCTATTCACCAGCACCAGGCTACCTCGTCCGCAGTCTGGCGGCGCAGTGGGTAGGCATCGGTGTATTTGGTGAAATAGTCGGAAATCACCAGGATGTACCGGAAACCGTGCGGGGTGACCCGGTGGGTATCCAGTATATCCAAAGCTATCCGATCAAACAGCGCGCCCGCCTTAACCGTGGTTAAGGGGTGGCGGCCAGGAGCCGGGACTCCTTTGCGAGCTTGACACCGAGGGCAGGCTGCGCACCACCGTTGCACGTCCAAGCTGCTACCAGGCCAATGAAAGTGCTGTTGTAGCCTATGGACGGTCCTCCGGATTCCCAAGTGACCGGTCACCCGGAGGTCAAAATGGTCCGGCAGGGTGAACGGGTCATCTCCGGCGGCCGCCGCCGCGCATGCAGCGCGGCAGACAGGATCGTCGGGGAGGACACGACTCGATGACGCGGGAGTAGCAGTTGCTGCTATGCATCCGCGCCGCAGTACAATCGGAGCATCCGTAGGGTTCACCACAAGGATGGGCATCGCGCGGGGGTTGGACATGACCAGGGCCCCACCCAGCACTAGTCCGGTTCCTTTGGCGAAACTGCTCACTGGTTGCACTATACACGGTCGACCATCGAGGGGCATGCGGGGACGACGCGGCCTCGCCTCAATGATCATCTCACTCATTGGCGGCACTACCACAGTGCGCGCCGCCCGCATTTGAAATGAATGCATCGGGCCCGAGCGGAAGAGAAAGTGTATGTCCTCTCCCATCTGGAATTCGCCAGCACTAAAGTTGGCGGTCACCCGGTGGACCCGTAGAAAATTCATTCCAATAATCCCGGCCGCTCCGATATCCGCAACGATTGCCTCTATCAGATACACCTTGTCCCCAAGGGTAATGGGCAGATCGATGATGCCGTGGATACGGATGCGGTTGTCACCCGCTCCGTAGAGCTTGTAGGGTCTGGGGTCCCGCAACTCAAGGTTGTGGAGTGCGGGCTCCTTCCTGAACGTTCCTGCGGCAACGAGGGTCACCTCCGAGCCAGAGTCCACGAGGAACCGGACCGGCTCCCGTCCGAAGGACAGGGGCAGGTACCAACAGGGGTCCCTCACCAGCACGCAGGTAGGGCGATACCGTTCGCACGCGCTGGGCTCATCTACGGAGTCCTCACCATCCGCCTCAGCCGCGGAGGAGCCAGACTGATCCCCAAGGACTACTTCCGGAGAAGTCATATCAACTTGAGGTTCGTCCGGATGTATCCCCGGACGTAGTGTTGGTCGCCACCACGTCCGGATCTAGTTTCCCTGCCGCGGGTTCCGACCTTGCTGTCCCGGAGGACCAGACCGGAAGGAATTCCTCCGTTGCGGGCCGGGGAGGGCTCCCTGGTATCCGTGCGACCGCAGGCGTTCCAACAACTCCGGACACTTCAGTCAAAAGTGTCCCTGCTTTCCGCAGAAGTAACAGGGACGGTTCTGGGCTGGTCCGGAGGTGAACGCGCAACATTCTGCGGGTCCTGGAGCTTCGATCCCGGCGCAGTGCGCAATCATCTGCGCGGCGCCGAAATCGTATTCCTCCATGTCGCACTCGTCCGAGGACGAGCACGGCGCGGCGACTGGTGCCGCATGTGCGGGCATCCCTGTGGAGGGTGCCGGCGCACTAACCCACTGCGGGGTAGGTTCCCTGGCGGGTTCCCGGACGAACGGGGTTACCTGTGACGCTTTGGCCGGAGGAGGGGTCGCCGCCTGCACGGGAACAGCCGAGGCCGGAGCCGGGGCCGGAGGCAACTGTCTAGGGCGGACAGTCTATCGCCTCCTCCATCGATCGCTTTTCATGGGTGGCCAGCCCGTATGATAAGTGGTAAGGCTGGCCATCGATGAACTGATCGATCAGCATCGTCTCAAACCGTCTGGAGTCCATGTCCGGATAAGCTCTCTGGCCGAGTATGCGCAAGTTAAACGCATAGTCTGTCACGGACTCAGTCGGTTGGCGGGTACGCGCTTTGAACTCTCGTTCAAACTGCCGCCGGTTGGTCGTCGGCGTGAACAGCAGGCGAAGTTGACGGGCAACCTCGCCGAAGGTCACTGTTCCCACCGGCAGACACGGCATAACACGGAGAGCTTTTCCTTCCAAGCTCCCCGCGAGGACATGCCCAGCTTCCTGCTGGGTCCATCCTCCGTACACGGCGGTACGCCACACTTGGAGTAAGTAGTCCACCAAGTCGGCGTTATCCCCGTTGAACCGTTTCCGCCACGAGGAGTGGTCGGGCCCGTCATCGCGTTTGTTACGCGCCCGACGTGCGGTCCCGGCTCCGGGGTCGTCCGTGTACAGCGGCAAGGCCCGCGAGCTACCCGTGCCTGCGGCGGAGTCTGCCGGAGCAAACATCGACGCCGCGGACATGGGAGCAGGAAAGCTCACGCTTGCCGCTGGGGTCATTCCCGCTGAAAAAACACCCTGGCTAGGTGCGGGCGTGGCTCCCATCGAACCTACTGGGTAGGCTCCAGATGGGGCGGCAAAGCTTGGGGCCGAAGCCACCTGTTGCCACTGCCCGTCCGACACACTGTATGTGCCAGGGTAAGTAGACCACGCGGCTTGCGCTCCAACCGTCGGAACGGTCAACGCGGTCGCCAACGTGGTGCCTCCGAGCTGCGGAGCAGGCGCGGGTCCCATTGCGGGGGCCACTGGCGCCTGCAGACTCGGCAGGACTTGGGGAGGGGCCATGGGCCCAGTCATCCCCGGACTGAACGCGGCCGACGGATCGACGCTCGGAGGCTGAGTCTGCTTGAACTGTACAAGCGCCTCGGATATCAGCCACCTCTCCCTCTCCGTCAAAGGCCCCGAGTTGCCTTGTGACGGCGGAGAGGATGAACGGTTCCGCCGATCTGATCATCCCTGGTGGGGCGACCGGGCGCGGTCATAGTGCCCTAAAGGAGCCAGCGCACTAAGAGTGTTAGTGAGCTGGTCCATTCCACCTGATGCGGACTGCCTGGAATTCCCGCCGGGAGCCCTCGCAAGAGCTCCTCCGGCCGGAGGTGGCATCCAGTAACGCTGGTCCGCTTGCCCGGAGGTGCTCGCGCCGGCGTCCACTCGATCCCGGACATCCGGAGATGTCCCCTGAAAGAGTGTCGCCTGCCACGACCCCCGCCCGGACTTAGGCGGGCGCGGTGTGAAGCCGTTGCCAGCTCCACCCACCGCGCCTAACGGATCAGGGCTAGACCCTGATAGCAACCTCGGTTGCGGCCCCGCGGGGCGCGACTCTACGTCCGGAGACGGAGCCAGGGACGCCGGAGTCGACTCTGTAGACGGGGTTCCGTCCACGGAGGTCTCCGCACGTACCTTACTACCGCTGGAGTCACCCAAAGATGTCTCACGGCGGTCGTCGCTCGACCGGGTACGGTCTGCGACGTTTCCACCCGTTTCCCTCCCCTTTGGTTCATTGACTTTGTCTTTGTCTTTTGTCATTTTCCTGAGTCGCCCTTGAGGAGCGGGCGATCCTCAATGACGAAGGAGGCTACAACACTGTGACGGTAGGCTGCGATGGAACACTGTCGGACTGCTCCTGGTCACGGCACCAATGTAAAGTTATTGACTATCATCCGCTCTTCGGGATCCTCGAGGATAGTCCTCTCACCGCGAGTCCTTGCGGACGCGCATCCGCTATTCCGGATCCTTGCGGCGGCGCCGCTCACCGGAGGTCACTGCGGACACGGTAACCACTCTAGCATTAACGGTAACCAGGTAACAGCCCACCCGACACTCCCAGGCCTACGGACACCGTTCAGAAACTGGTTCATCACCACGGTGTTAGCTGGAGGGGCCTGGCGAGCCGCGGTCTGCCTCGGGGACGGAACCCCGTACAGTCCGACATGCTGGCCAGAGCCTATGTCACACGTCCCGGGAAGGGAGAGAACTGGCGATCCACAGGGCTTGCGCCCCCTAGTCAGCAACTTGTCTCTCCCAGCCCGGGCCTCCCCATGGAAATCGTCCCCAGGGCTCTAGGAGCCCACTACTCCCGAACAGGGAACTCAAAGCTCATGGCGAGCTCCGAGTGCATCCTGTCACTCGATCTTGGACAATCTCCTCGATCGAGCCGCTTCCAGTGTATATATAATACACCAGAAACTAGAGGCTGCACGCGAAGCATAATCAAACCATTGTTATAGTAAATTACAATGCGTTGCCGTAGCAACGCCCGCTCGAACATAGCATGTCAAAACAAGGCCAAGAACGAAAAGGCCACATAAATGGCATGTATGTTTACAATCACCTGGCGCGTGCTTAGGGCAAAATCGCCACATTTTGTTTGGCCTTTTGTAAGGCCTTAAAATACACCGTTTCTGAGATTGCGATGAAAATTTAGGACGAGGTCAAAGTTTACCCAATGTACCCACGATTCTGAAAATAACATTGTTTTGGCTCTACGACGCATAGTTTCCGAGATAACGATGAAAATAAAAAAGATTAGCCCAAGGGCTAAGAAAAGGTTACCGGACAATATGATCTTTATATTTTAGAAATCAGCAATTTTGTCCCGTGACCTTGAAAATGAGGTCACTGGTCGAACTCAGTCACAAGAATATTCGGCATCATTCCTATACTATTGTATGTCCACAATTGATTACTAAACTGTAAATTCAATAATGAGCGAGATATTAGCCATTATGAGCTCTGGGTATGTATCATTTCCTATATGTCCACAATTGATTCTCAAGCTGTTAAGTTGATAACGAATGAGGTATTAGCCATTCTGTCTTATGACCTTGAAAATGAGGTCAAAGGTCAAGTTCAAGGTCATAACAATATTCAGCATATATTATTTCTTATGTGTTCACAATTGATTCGTAAACTGTAAAGTCGATAATCAGCCATTTTGAGGTGTGACCTTGAAAATTAGGTCAAATGTCAAATTCAAGGTCATCAAAGTATTCTGCATTCATCATTTCCTATACGTACAATTTATTCCCACGCTATAAAGTTGATAATCAGCGAGACATTAGCCATTTTGTGCTCTGACCTTGAATATGAGATCAAAGGTCAAATTCAATGTCATCAGAATATTGTGACTATATCACTTCATATTTGTCCAAAATTGATTTCTAAGCTGTAAAGTCAATAATAAGCGAGATATTAGCCAATTTGTGCTCCGTCGAGAAACCATCGAGAAAATGAAAATGGCCGCCAAATGCAGACTTACACATCACAGAGGTATATGACTGGGATCTTCTGAAACGAAAATCTCACAGTTTTTTGAGAAAATGGACTCCAAGTCAGAAATTGGCCGTTTTGCGTCGAAAATGGCCACCATTTTGAAAAAAAATTTGAAAATAAAAAAACCTAAAAAAAATACCCCCTTTTAAAAATATTTTTAGCCATTTTTTTCAAAATTTCAGAAAGATTCACCCGTAAGCATTAAACGGTAAGGATAAGAAGGTGGACGTACGACGCCGACGTGACGACGATGCCGACCGACGACGGACGCAACGCCATGCCAATAGGCTATCGGACCATAGGTCCGGGAACATGTATGCAGGAAGCCTCGAGGATGATTCAGTGGAAATTCTTTCAACCTCTAGGTCAGAAGTCGTTTCACCATACATTTGTATGACCCTAAAATCGATAGGTTCTTCCCTTGTGATATATGGGCCTCCATGCAAAGTTTTGCAGCCATTGCCTAAATAGTTATCGCGCAGAAACAAAGTCCAAAAATTGACATCGATTTCATCCTCACGGACCTCAAGGACCTTGGATCCGGGCTCCAAAACTACACAGCACATCTACATAATATTTCTGAGCAGTGGCTAAAATTTCAAGTCGATCACTTTAGACATTCTCGCGTTATCGCGCAGAAACGAAAACGACAGAAAGTGAAAGAAGAAGAAGAAGAAGAAGAAGAAGAAGAAAATTTATTTCATTTTATTTATTTTCTTTATATCGAAGGTGTATTTTTTAGTTCCCAACAACTACCGTGCTGTGTTTCACTGACGATATCGTTAACCTTTGCTGTGTACAGCAAAAAAAAATTTTTGTGTGTAGACCAGGTTGTATGACTAATTGACAATGTTTGCGTTGTAAATAACGGATTGAATATATCTGTTCACACAGAATAAACGGGCTGTTAACATACGGATGGCAACAAAAATAAAAAAAATAAAAAGTAAATGGGCCTACTTGATACACAATTTTTCTGGGAATAATGATACTTGGCCATAACTTTTATCACCTATAGGTGTCTGAAACATCTTTATGTGGAATGCGCCAATGAGCTATGCGCGCACATCAGGTAGGTCTATGTGTGTTTTTCATTATTATTACCAAATTTTCACCACAATTGACACTTTTTTGTTTTTTACTGCGTATATATACAGGTATTCTGTTAGCATTCAATATCGTACGCCGCACATTGGCCTTAGTGTACATGTAATGGAGTTCTCGAAAAATCCGCTTTGCGCAAAATGTTTAGTGGAAACGTATTCGAGTTACAATAACACGATTTGGTCACATGACCGTCGGCTTCGAAAAAACGAGGCTCTCACACAGGTCAGAAGGAAAAACCACGTTCGCAAAGGATATTTGTATGAACTTTACCCGTCAAATACCAGACAAAACACTTGATAAATAAATAATGTCCAAACAAGACCAGATTTTGAAGTTGGAACCGGCCGGGGAGTTGCGATTTCGAGGTAATATCAAGTTCACCGCTGGCACAAAAACACTCACTCAGACACTCAACCGTTCGCCACGGTTCGGTCTCAAGACTCAAGACAAGTTCAACGCATTCACCAGTGTTCACAATCACTGAATTTCATCACAGCTAACGTGTCTTTTTCGTGACTGTCGAACTCAAAAATTCCTTCAACATTATCCTCTTAATGTGATTGTTGCTGCTTATATTTCCCAAATTTGTTACTATACTCTGATTTTTCTAACTCGTTTACACAGTTTTTCGCTGATACTTTTGCGATGCTAAATGTTACCGTTCTATAACTTGGCATACTTCACCTGGGAGTCAAACGGCAATTCTCTTCCGATTTTCAGACTTCTATTACGAAAATTGAAAAAGTTGGCAATCTACCACAATGTTAAATTTAGCCCTCTCATTTAACCCTGTAAATTTAGCCCTGTCCAGTGTCCGCACACAATTTTGTACATTTGCTCGATTTTGTAGTGGTGCAATCTTCTAAAATCAGCACGTTTGTGTAGAATACACCCCTTGTGTCTTCTGATTTAAAATTACAACAATACTCCGAATCCTGATTGGTGTAAACAGGATCGAATACTCGAATAAGATCAGATTCTCGACATCCCGTTTTTGACTGAAATTTAACATTGGGGTAGATTGCCAACTTCTTCAATTATTGCGATAGAAGTATGAAATTTGGTAGAAAATTGCCGTTTGTCTTCGAGGTGAAGTGTGCCAAGTTATAGAACGATACCATTTACATTCGCAAAGATGTCGTCAAAAACCGGTGTAAACAAGTTCGAGTATAGTATAAAAATCCGAGTATAGATCCATCACTTATTGAATTGGCTTCATGATTTGTACGAGTTATCGTCAAATCAAATACGAGCCATCCAAAGCCAAAGAGCCTTACCCTGTGGAAATGTAGTCCCTGATGGCTCCACCATTCCATTGCTCTAGATCCATAGCCATTTCTGAAAAGATCTGATGCGACAGAAATGATCGTATCGCGTTATCGTCAAATCAAATACGAGCCATCCAAAGCCAAAGAGCCTTACCCTGTGGAAATGTAGTCCCTGATGGCTCCACCATTCCATTGCTCTAGATCCATAGCCATTTCTGAAAAGATCTGATGCGACAGAAATGATCGTATCGCGTACACCAACAGATATTTAACGCGATGGAGCCCTGTTTTGCAGTGCTAGCTCCACCAACTGCTAGATCTACTCTAGATATCGGATTTGGATGAGTGGTGGAGCCACATGACACTCACATCCACAGGCATCTGTCTCAGGAGAGTGAGGAGAGGGCGTGCAGTGATGTGGCTTCTTTTTTAACCCCCACACCACCCCACATCCACCTGAGATAAATGCCTGTGCTCGCATCCTCTGCATTAGGCTGCAATGTCGACCCAGCTTCAGGACTGCAGGGCTTCACTGCTGCCATGTTTGGCGTTACACAATCTATCCAAATTATAGACCTATCTATTCTATGATAATTTTTGTAGCATGGGTTTAACATTTGGAAGTCCTAAGCACCATTCGTATCCTGTATCGCATATTATCATTGATTATTATGGCCTGTTTTGGCCACTGCAGTCCAAACAGAGTGCACATATCACTGGTGAGTTGTAAAAATGGTTTCGCTCACAACAGTATATAATGCACATCCATCACAACACAACGAGCAACACTGACTGGTCCAAAATATAAACAAACTTAAATAAAACCAAAATGTTTGAATCGAAAACTGAACCGAAGTACCGAACCATGGCTCATTGTACTACAAAGATCTGCCCAATATCTATAGACAAGCGTTCATTGATGAAAAAAAAAAACATGTTCAAGACACAATTGCTGGTGTTGCGTATCATGCAGTTAGTTGTAATTTACAATCCAGAATAAAAGTGGATTTAACAACAGAAGATCATGTTGTTAGGTTTTTGAATAATATTGAACAGATTTAGAAACCAAAGGATAGTACATGATGTGTATATCATACGAAAAGTAAAACTGGAAATCATTCAGGCCTACTACTCGCATGTGAAACTGTTTTGAATCCTCAACGAGACAGGTAGTATCGGTTCTTGGCTGTATAAAAAAAAATATTGTTATTAATCGTCTGGTTATAAAGGGAAGCCTAGTGTAAGTTTACTAGTAAATGTAATTTGGAAAACATTTTTTCAACATTAAGTTTTCAGTTCATGACATGTATGTTCAATTTGTATACTAGTATATCTACAGGATGACTGTGACGGTGTCATAATGGTGCAGACGTTTATCACTGGTCATTTGCTCTATTACTTATATGGACCTTTAATCCTTTATACTTTGGAGTCTTGTTTTGATCACTGTTGCAGACACTATGACCCTCACCTAATCTCACAATACGGAGGGCAAATTGCAGTGATCCAGTCTATGGTCCAGAGATATTGATGAGATAAATATATGTAAAAAACTGTTAATGGTCTTTCAGTTAGGTTCACCGATGCTTTTGTAGATAAACTGTATATAATCATCCATCTTGATTACGTATGCATTGAACATGTTGAAGATGTGGTTGTGATGTTAGGAGATGAATCACCTTTGATCAATACCAGTCGCCATAATGATACTCGAAATATTATTTGGTTTATTATGTATTCATTCTATATATAGGTATTTATTCATTATATATACACAAGTTCACATCATTCGTCAGGGATGATTTTGGATTCCAATACACATGATACCCAATTTAAAATTTTTTTTTATCCAATGTGTCGCTTATATTGTGTGCTTATAAACATGTATGAGGCATTAACCATGTTAACCTAAGCATTTCCTCCAATAAATATCCAGTAGCCATGGTAACTGTTGTATAATAAACAATTATGGGGTCAAAATGACCAATAATCAATCAATCATATTGCATGTATCGATATACATCAATGTCCGATACTCCCCCTCTACAATCAACAGTACAGTAATAATCAATACCTAGAATTTCCTACACCTGATGACTAAACGTCTTTGATTTCCGTATGTTGCAGGCCCTTTCACAGATGTAGTTACCGCAGAACTGCGCCTTGGCAATCCGTCCAATAGGAAGGTATGCTTCAAGGTGAAGACAACCGCGCCCAAGCGGTACTGTGTCCGCCCAAACAGCGGACTGATAGAACCCGGGGGAAGTGTAGCGGTGGCTGGTGAGTTTGAAGGCTTAAAAGTGTAATAACATTATTTTCTGTAAGTAGTGAATGTGTGAACTGTTTGTTATAAAATCATGACAATATGTATAAAAATGTATCTGTATTTGCACACTATTTCAGCGCATCTTGTACATTATTTCTGCACTGAACAAAATCAGCATTAGAGTATGAAAGTGATTAATTGTTTGTGGTCAAATCAAGGAAGTTTACACAAAGCCAATTAACAAATTACACATAATTGTATCCCCCGAACAAAGTTCGGCGGATACTATGGATTTGGCTTCGTCGTCCGCGTCCGCGTCCGTGTCCGCGTCCGCAGAGATTTTCTTGTGAACGCGCTACAGGCCGCAATTCTCATCCGATCACCATTATTTTTTGCAGGCACATATATAATGGTAAGATCCCGACACCAATCGATTTTGGTTGCCGTGGCAACTGAATTGGTCGTTTGGGGACACATTTTGCATTGAAAACAGCCTGTTTGAGACACATGGCTTGTGAACGCGCTATAGGCCGCAATTCTCACCCGATCACCATTATTTTTCGCAGGCACATATATTATGGTAAGATCCCGACACCAATCGATTTTGGTTGCCGTGGCAACTGAATTGGTCGTTTGGGGACACATTTTGCATTGAAAACAGCCTGTTTAAGACACATGGCTTGTGAACGCTCTACAGATGGCAATTTTTGACGAATCTCGATAATATTTGGAAGTGTTGTTGGGAAGGGCTGTCACACGAAACCAATCGTTTTTTAGAATGATCATATACATATTAATATGTTAACAGCCTAACTTATTACAGAATTTTGAAATATCCATTTTGACATGTACGATCATTCCAATAGCCTGTACAGTGGAAGGTAATGACACTGGTTTCTTGTTCAGAATGGAGAACTGAAGTTTCCAGTGAAAACAGGACAATATTACTGAATAAGTTAACATTAGTTCTATTAGTTAAGTCTATTATTGTCCACAATAAAAATAGTTAAGACGAGAAACGTTTATTATTAAGCTCAACAAGGTAAAGGTTTTGTCCAGTACAAATTTCATGGGTGTAACTGAATAAGTTAACATTATTTTTAATAGTTAAGTCTATTATTGACCACAATAAAAATAGTTAAGACAAGAAATATTTATTATTAACCTCAACAAGGTAAATGTTTTGTCCAGTACAAATTTCATTGGTGTAACTGAATAAGTTAACATTATTTTCACTAGTTAAGTCTATTATTGACCACAATAAAAATAGTTAAGTCTATTATTGACCACAATAAAAATAGTTAAGATGAGAAATATTTATTATTAAGCTCAACAAGGTGAAAGTATGTCCAGTACAGATTTCATGGGTGTACTGAATAAGTTAACATTATTTTTACTAGTTTAGTCTATTATTGACTACAATAAAAATAGTTAAGACAAGAAATATTTATCATTGGGCTCAACAAGGTAAAGATTCTGTCCAGTAGACATTTTATGTCTGTAACCAAATAAGTTAACATTTTTTTTGCTAGTTAAGTCTATTATTGACCTCAATAAAAATAGTTAAGATGAGAAACAATTATTATTGAGCTCAACAAGGTTAAGGTTTTGTCCGGTAGAAATTTCTGGGTGTAACCGAATAAGTTAACTTTATTTTTACATGTTAAGTCTATAAGTGACGACAATGAAAATAGTTAAGACAAGAAATATTTATTATTGGGCTCAACAAGGTGAAGGCTTTGTCCAGTAGAGATTTTATGGCTGTGACCAAATAAGTCAACATTATTTTTTTGCTAGTTAAGTCTATTATTGATCACAATAGCTTTTTATGAAAACATTGATCAACTTTTACTTTGAATTTCAACTTGAGACCATGTTTGGCTCAAATTATGAGTTAAAATATAACTTATGGTGAAAAATTCGATCTGGCTCCAATTTTGTCATCTTGAAATGCAGTTTTGGTCAACTTTTACTTTGAATTTCAACTTGAAAGCATGTTTGGCACATATTATGAGTCGAAATATAACTTATGGTGAAAAGTTCGATTTGGCTCCATTTTCGTCATCTTGAAATGCAGTTTTGGTCAATTTTTAGTTTGAATTTCAACTTGAAACCAAGTTTGGCACATATTATGAGTTAAAATATAACTTATGATGGAAAGTTCGATCTGGCTCCAATTTCTTCATCTTGAAATGCAGTTTTGGTAAACTTTTAGCTTGAATTTCAACTTGAAACCAAGTTTGGCACATATTATGAGTTAAAATATAACTTATGACGAAAAGTTCTATCTGGCTCCAATTTCGTCATCTTGAAATGCAGTTTTGGTCAACTTTTACATTGAATTTCAACTTAATACCAAGTTTGGCACATATTATGAGTTGAAATATAACTCATGGCGAAAAGTTTGATCTGGGTCCAATTTCGTCATCTTAAAATGCAGTTTTGGTAAACTTTTAGTTTGAATTTCAACTTGAAATCAAGTTGGGCAGGTATTATGAGTTAAAATATAGCTCATGACGAAAAGTTTGATCTGGCTCCAATTTTGTCATCTTGAAATGCAGTTTTGATTACCTTTTACTTTGAATTTCAACTTGAAACCATGTTTGGCACATACATGTATTATGGATCGAAATATAACTTATGGTGAGAAGTTCAATCTAGCTCCAATTTTGTCATCTTGAAATGCATTTTTGGTCAAATTTTACTTTGAATTTCAACTTGGAACCAAGTTTGTAAAATATTCTGAGTTGAAATATAAATAGGTGAAAAGATTGATCTATCTGTATTTTCGTTATTTTATCAAACATGTCGAATGGAAATTCATATAAAGAGATTTCAGTGGTGATTTTGAATTCGACCTTCAATAACCTCGGAAAATCAGTGCAGCAATTTTGGTGGGGAAAAGAAAACAGTTGTGACTTGAGATTTAACATTTCTCTGGTAATCTTTTTTAGCCCTTACTCTAGTTTTTCACAATTGACAGCGATATATTTGGGGCAACAGAGATGATAGGGCTACGGGGGATACACCCAAGCGGTCGTAGGCGACCGGAAGCGTCTAGTTAATAATTGAAACCTGTCGCGGTGTATAAAAATTATAGGAAATGAGGCTGGTCATGCAATGGTACATGTATAACAGTCTGGACAATATAGCAAAAGCGTATTTCTGCAGAACTACTGCAGAAATATTTCGTAGTCCTGCAGAAATACGAAATATTGTATTCAAAACATAGAAATACATGAAACTGTATTCCTTTTGTCAGTACAAATTACACAATTTTGTATTTGTAAACACTGAAACCTGTGAATTCTTTACTTTGTTACTCATTGTCACAACTTGTAAGATATCACACATGTCAATTTAGGTGGAATATCACTCCAAGAACCTCTCTTTCAATCCATATCAATCCCTATCCAGCAATTCATGTTGAAAAGTGCTTAAAAGAGCTTTTCAACATGAATGTTGGATACGAATTGATACGGACTGAAAGACAGGTTCTTCGAGTGATATTACACCTAACCTGCCAAGTGGGATAAATTACTAGTATTAACAATATATAATAAAATTGAAAGAATTTACAAATTTCAAAATCTACAAATACGATATTGTGTATTTGTACGGATAACAGGAATACAGTTTCATGTATTTCTATATTTTGACTACAATATTTTGTAATTCTGCAGGACTACGAAAAATGGTATTTCTGCAGAAGTACGCTTTTGCTATATTGTCCAGACTGTATAAAGGCCCATTATCATGTGTATTTCGATAAGATAACATATATTTATAAGTACATTTCCAGTAATGCTGCAACCGTTTGAGTTTGACCCGAATGAGAAGAACAAGCACAAGTTTATGGTGCAGACGATGTTGGCGCCCGACAGCGCGACGGACAGCAATGAGACACTGGTACGATACGATGTTTCATTACTTTCTAGACGAGTTGCCCTTTTGATTCATTCTACCTGGGTTTTGAAAACGTGAATGACATTGTGGCGTTTTGAATAAATATTTCGTAAAGATCTTATCGAAGGTTACACTGCCATGGAATTCAGATTTTGTTGTATTTAATTCATCATATTCGAGCATGAATTATTATTGTCCACATCGTGTTGTGCAAAATTTCATACAGATGTGATCGTATTTTAACAGTGTGATATTCAAATTTTTCTACCATGTTAATTACCATCCCAATTTGTACACTTTCGGTTTCTGTTTACTCTAGTGGAAAGAGGCCAAACCTGAGGATTTGATGGACTCCAAACTCAAGTGTGTCTTTGAACTACCATCAGACAACTCACAGGTAGTAAATATTTTCTCGACTTCCTTTCTGAGATCACCTCCATTACGTCAGCAAAGCTCATGTCAATTGACAGTGAAAGTTCGATTTTTGTGGTGAAAGCTGGTCAACACAATGTACAGCGCAATTCAAAAGTCAAACTCTACAACTGTGATGCACAAGTATTTGCTAGTGGCGACATCTGGGATGAGTATTTTATGCCTGATTTATTGCTGTTTTTTGCCAGAATTTGGACACAACGGGTGCCTCAGATGACTCGGCTAAGTTGGGGGTGAAGAGTGGCTCCGAAAAACTTTCGAGTACCAAGGTATGACTCAGTGATGGCAATCTATTTATACCTAATCATCTAGTTTCATACCCAATCATCTAGGCCCTTTGGGCCGATAAGCTATTTTCGTGGTTTTTCGTCCGTTGTCTGTCCGGGTCTGTTACTTTTTTTTGGCATGATGAATTTCCCCATAAATTTGTCAGAACATACCTTAGGCCAATATCTAAAATCGTTTTTTTTTTTAATTTTAGGTTACCGGACCTTTGGTCCGATAACCTATTGGCATGGCGTTGCGTCCGTCGTCCGTCCGTCCGTCCGTCCAGCCGTCCGTCCGTCCGTCCGTCCGTCCGTCCGTCCGGCGTTAACATTTTTATCTTTAAAGTTAACGATCGAATCTTTCTGAAATTTTGCACAAAAATGCCTAAAAATATTTTGAGAAGGAGGTATTTTTTTGTTTTTTGATTTTCGCATTTTTTTCAAAATGACGGCCGTTTTTCTCGAAAAACGCTCAATTTTGGACTTTGACGGCCATTTTCTCAAAAACTGTCTGATCAGTTTTGAGTTTTTGGTTTCAAAAGATTCCCCTCATATACCTCTGTGATATGTATAAGTTTGGTTGCCCTAAATCTGCCGGTTTCCGTGTGGCGGCCATTTTGAATTTTTGGCGGGTCGGCGAAAAAAATTTTTTTCACCCCAGATCGCATTACTATCCATTTTGGGCCATTTCTAGAGCAAAAAAAAATTTTCACCCTTTGAAAAAAATTTTGGACTTAGAAAATTTTCGGCACTTTTTCCCTTCATAATGGGAGCTGTCCGGACTGTACTCATAGAACGCTTGAAGATAGAGCTTAGAAATTGGCACTTTCAAATGGGAAGTCATATATGGCGACTTGTGTGGTGACCTTGAATTTGACCTTGGATGACCTTGAAAGGTCAAAACAGCCATTTTTGGGTCGAAAAACGCTCAAATTTGCACCTGGTCTGTATTTTCTCAAAAACTCTCTGATCAGTTTTGAGATTTTTGCTTAAAAAGATTCCTCTTATATACCTCTGCGACGTGTATAAGTTTTGTTGCCCTTGAATCGCCGATCTCAGTGTGGCGGCCATTTTGAATTTTTGACGAGTCGGCGAAAAAAAATTTTTTCGCCCCAAATAACATTACTATCCATTTTGGGCCATTTCTAGGCAAAAAAAATTTATCACCCTTTGAAAAAAGCTGTCAGGAGCTGTCAGGACTGTACTCATAGAACGCTTGAATATAGAGCTTAGAAATTGGCACTTTCAAATCGGAAGTCATATATGGCGACTTGTGTGGTGACCTTGAATTTGACCTTGGATGACATTGAAAGGTCAAAACAGCCATTTTGGGGTCAAAAAATGCCCAGATTTGCCTTTGCAAGATGAAATGCTTGCAGATAGAGCTCCTGTTTGCATTATGAACATATAGGAAGACATATATGGCACAACTAATGATGACCTTGAACTTGACGTCAGATGACCTTGAGTGCCAAATGTCTGACTTGGAATGTGTAAATTGACCTGAGCGGCCTAAACGATTCCACCCAACATATAGAATATCAAATGCCGCACACATACATGTAATGGTTACATCGAAGTTCATACGGATGACCTTGATTGGTAAATCCCAAGGTCATATGTTTACACTGCGAACCTTGATTGGTAAATCTCAAGGTCTGTTACCTGCCAATGCTGCCATGGCCAAACCAAAATTGTCCGGTAACCTATCTTAGCCTTTGGGCTAATTTTTAGGTTACCGGACCTATGGTCCGATAACCTATTGGCATGGCGTTGCGTCCGTCGTCCGTCGTCCGTCGTCCGTCGTCGTCCGTCGTCGTCCGTCGTCGTCGTCGTCGTCGTCCACATTTTTATCTTTTTTGTTTACAGGCGAATATTTCTGAAATTTTGCACAAAAATACTTAAAAATAATTCAAGAAGGAGGTATTTTTTAGTTTTTTGATTTTCGCATTTTTTTCAAAATGGCGGCCGTTTTCGACGAAAAATGCCTGATTTTGGACTTTGGCGGCCATTTTCTCAAAATCTGTTCAGTAACTTTTTTTCTTTTTGATAAATAACACTCCTCATATGTACTGCTATGATGTCTATAAATTTCGTTGCGCTTGAATCGCTCGAAGTGGGCCATTTTGGCCCAAACTCGGCTCAAATGGGACTTTCCCATGTTAAATTCTCCTATGCTTTATAATGGGACACATTATGCCTAATATCTCACTTGATATTGAGATTAGAGACTAGGAGTCAATTGTGGACCTATAGGAAATGATATATGCTGAATATTCTCGTGACCTTGAATTTGACCTCTGACCTCACTTTCAAGGTCAGAGCACAAAATGGCTTATATCTCGCTTATTATCGACTCTACAGCTTAGGAATCAATTGTGGACATATAGGAAATGATATATTCTGAATATTCTCGTGACCTTGAATTTGACCTCTGACCTCAGTTTCAAGGTCAGAGCACAAAATGGCTAATATCTCGCTTGTTATCGACTTTACAGCTTAGCAATCAATTATGAACATATAGGAAATGATATATGCAGATTATTGTCATGACCTTGAATTTGACCTTTGACCTCATTTTCAAGGTCACAGGACAAAATGGCTAATATCTCACTTATTATCGATTTTACAGCTTAGGAATCAATTGTGCACATATAGGAAATGATATATGCTGAATATTCTCGTGACCTTGAATTTGACCTCTGACCTCATTTCTAAGGTGCAAGGACAAACTGGCTCATATCTTGCTCCTCTATTGACTGTATGGCTTGGGAATCAATTGTGGACATGATATACATGATATAGAAAATGATATACACTGAATATTTTGATGACCTTGAATTTGACCTTTGCCCCTTCATTTTCAAGGCTACAGCATAAAATTGCTAATCTCTCTCTGATTATTGAACTTACAGCTTAGCAATCAACTGTGGACATGATATATGCTTAATGTTATATATGCTGAATATTCTCTTGACCTTGAATTCAACCAGTGACCTGGCTAATACCTAAAATATTAAACATTGTCCGGTAACCTATCTTTGGCCCTTGTTTTGATTGAATCGTTTTTGCCGATTTGACGGCCATTTTTGATGAAAAATTGCCAATTTTGGACTTTGGTGACCATTTTCTCGAAAAATGTCTGATCAGTTTTGGGATTTTTGTTTCAAAACATTCCTTCCATGTACCTTTATGACGTGTATAAGTTTTGTTGCCCTTGAAGCGCCCGTCTGCGTGTGGCGGCCACTTTGATTTTTTGACGGGTCGGCGAAAAAAATTTTGTTTGTCCCAAATCAAGTCAATATTTGTTTTGAGCCATTTCCAGCAAAAAAAAAAAAAAAATTTTTTTCTGAGAATTTCAACCAATTTATCCTTGATAATGGGAGCTGCACGGAGTAATCTCATAGAACACTTCAAGATAGGGCCTAAGTATTCACATATTCAAATGGGAAATCATATATTGCAGTTTGAGTGGTGACCTTGAATATGACCTTGAAAGGTCGAACAACCTTTTTTGTCAAAAGAAACAATGATTTCTGTCTTTGGTGGCCATTTTCTCAAAACCTATTCAGACAATTTCCTCAAAATGCACAAGATTCTACCTTCGTGAAATGTACCTCTGTGATGTGTAAAAGTTTTGTTGGTTTTGAATCGACGGTCTGTGAATATATGTCATTTACAACAAAAAATTCCTTCAAGATGTAACTTGATTTCGTATTATAGTACATACAGAAAATGTGTTTCCAGCGACATTTATGAACATGTTTTGACAATAGAGTTTAAAATCAGAGTAACAATTTATAGGTTGGAAAATCAATACGTACTCCGCATTTCTCATGATTGCCG
This sequence comes from Terebella lapidaria, assembly GCA_949152475.1. NCBI lineage: Eukaryota > Metazoa > Annelida > Polychaeta > Terebellida > Terebellidae > Terebella > Terebella lapidaria. The sequence goes on along the minus strand of OX424564.1, from coordinate 30,463,981 downwards.
TTAAGCTACAGCACACTTGGTGCTATGTTTGGTTATTGTTCCATTTGGATGGGTGATCAGACACTGGAGATATGCCTATCGCCATTTGTGACGAATTGTTGAGTTATCGATCAAGTTTTGAAGGCTTTTTCTCTATTTCTTGCAACAGGGCAGCAATGAAATTGAGAAGAAAATTGATGACCTGAAGCGACTACAAGCAGAAATCCAGAAATTAAGCAGTGAAAATCAACAATTAAAGGTAAAGATCTCTGCATCGTGATCCAAGACACCATGATTGTTGGTAACTTCATATTCCTACTTTGTGTAATCTCATGATTTTCTTGAATTACTAAATAAAGGAGTACTTTCTTGTAGATGTAAAGGCCATGTAGATGAACTGTACTTGAACTGAGAAACATTGAATAAGTACGCTGTCATCAGGAGTCCTTTCTTGATGATTGAAACCCAGATAACCATGGATAACACACAGGGAAAGAAGTTTTCATCTAACAAGACTTGACAGATTCGTGACTCGAACCTTTCTGTTTCTTGTAGGATGACACGTTGCGGCTGCGAAAACTGACGATGCAGGACACGACTTCGTCCACGCCAGCGCCGACTGCGACCATGGTCGACGCGCCTACCAACGCCCTACCCCCAATCGTTTACCTGGTCGCCGCAGTGATTCTCGGCTTAATCATCGGCAAATTCATCCTGTAGTTATTCGTTATCACAGCTTGGCATCGTATGGCGGTGCTCAATCTACTTTTTAATTGACGCCTACAATTTACAGCGAGGAAAAGAAAAATTGTGCGGAAAAAAAAAATTATGTGTTTGTTTTTTTCGACGGATGTTTAATTACTTCACGATGAATGATAATATATATTGATATTGTTACTTTTCAGTTTTATTTTTTTTTTCTTCGTTTGTGCGTGTTGACCAACTTTGTGGGTTTTCGCTGCATTTGTTTGTGGTTTAACCCTCGTCACCCCTAGTGCTAATCTTGTAAAGTACATTTATTGCATGATATGAAAGGCTGCTTACCAGTCGAGCATTGTTTCTTTTCCAACAGCGAAAAAATTTCCAGTCAATTTAAATGTTTTTTTGTTTCTGGAAAGAGCGTAAAATATGGGAATTGGGGGTTGTAAGATATGGACAGGAACAAAAAACAGCATGTGAAACACAAGTCAATCACAGATTTAGGATTTTAGTTTAGTGAACAGTAATGTAGTCAGTCTGTTGAGATGGGGGTAGGCTTACGAATGTGTCCTATTGGTGAATGATTCAATTCAAGCATTTATTCGGATTTATTGGAAACGTGTGCATACGCTGTTGACTTCTTATTTAGTTATGAGTTTCTAAGGTTTGTTTCACGTCGGATAATTTCTTTTTCGTCGTTACTCTAGGTCACCGTATTTTTGTCTTTCTTATGAGGATGTAACTGTTGAAATTTGCACTGATCCCCTTGATAATCATGTTAATAGGTCAGTAAACGTTGCAGCATGTTTTGTTGATTTTTTTCCATCTCGTTAATTTTGTACATTGTCTATTGAGACCAATAATAGCTTGAGAATTGTGTTAAGATTATCAATACCCTGTCAGTTTCCAGATACTTTTGCTAACATTCCACATTCGTGGACTGACATTGTAGTAAATGTAGGTTTACTGTCAATTACATGTGAGTTTTTCAAAATACAGTTCTGGTTGTACATGTACCTGCTGTAACACAATTCACAGTTTTGTCCTTTGTTGAATCCTCTGTTAAAGAAGGAGTTCATTATGGAATTATGCTGCCACAAGAAGTAATATACTATGTTACCTGATAAATTACTGCTTAACATTGTAAAAATGGAGGTCGTAATACTAGTATACAAGTCTTATACTTGCACGGTATGACCTAACTGCTCGCAAATTGACACGTATTGGTCGCAAAAAAATGGAAACGAAATTGTACAAATATTTAAGTCGGTGGTCTCAATTTCACTCAACCTGTTGATTGTACATTGCTACTCGAGCGAATATTGTAAAGATTTTTCGCTGCACCTGAACTGGTATAAAAGAAAACACTGGATATATTGCACCCTTGATCTTGTATACAGTTTTTGCTGTACCACAGTGTATATACCTATACTAGCTTCTCCGTAACTTTCAGTTTTAACAGCCAGATTATGACACCGCTGTTTAATAGTCGCCTGCAATGAATCATAGCTAAGGCCTTGCTGAAATATTCGATGAGGGGCTATTGTAGTCCGCATGACTCTGTATAGTTGAATGCATGGGGTGAAAGTCTGCTGTCGATCGAGCTATGTTAGATTATTCGTCTGAGATTTTCTGTTATTGTTGTTGCATGTTTTCATTCTTAGGATTCAGATACCTATAATATGAATATGTATGGCATGCGGAGAATATGAATATGTATGATGCACGGACCCCTTTTTTTTTTACTGGGAATTAAGAACAAGCCAAAATGGGGAGTGCAATAATCGGTCAAGTTTGTTTAAATGATTTTCGTTTTGTAAATCTGAAGATTTTTTTGAGTAACGGATAGTGTTATGTGGTATCTACTTATGTGTATACTTCCCTGGCACTCCTATGTACAGTCGTAGTAATTTATGTTAATTAGGGGTGAGAAGGGATTCCTCGAATAAAAATGAAACATTGTATTATAATTGTTCGTTTATCATCGGTTCGTTTCAGTTATTGTGAAGACATATCCGTGATTTTGTGAGAGTCAGAAATTTGGTTGATTTGCAAGGGGAAAGAAAGAAATACTGGAACCAGTGTGATTAACCTCAAATAATTGGGGTATTAAATAGTAAAAAAAACCAATAGAATCACAGTATGAAATCAATATTTAATCACACATGATAACTAGCATAATTATCCTGTTTGAGTATTTCTAATTATAACACCGTATTGGATAGACCACATTGATGTTTGTTTTATCCTTGTGTTGAAAGATGCGAAGAGTATATTGAAGATACTCTTACGAAAAAAAATAAATCTTTCTTTGCAAACTCCAACTAATTTCATTATTGCAAGTGCTCTTTTATCAAATGTCTTATTGAACGTTAAGCAAAATGTAAGAAATATGGTTGATATCTTAATAGATATGATGTTAGATGAAGTTTGATTACTAGTATAAGGTGATCGCCTGTACTTTGGTTAGGCCCAGGGCTTTTGGGGGGAAGGATATGGGGTATGATCCTCCCCCAGTACTTGTCACCTTCCCTCTCGCCTTCATGCTTTCTATGTTCAATCAACAATGCCCCGAGGGGCAGTCATGTTACATGCTGGCGAAGTCGGTCTCCGTTACTGCCAGCCCAATGTAATCAGTGATGAGTGTGCGAGTTGGTCATCCAGTTTGTAGAAGGCCTGTCTGAAGGGATTATGGATTGTGTAAGCCAGACATATAGCTGAGTGTTCCCTCCTCCTGCCCAGTGTCCCCTGCTAGTAACATCACTCCAAATACAGACTACAGAAGAGTAGATATAGCGAGAGGAGCTCGTCCTTCCCAATGCTGTCTGTGCTGTGAGTCACTCGTGTCTACCTTGAAGCTTGTGCGTATGGGACACGCCACGGCAGCCTCAGCCATTCATCCAGTAGTAATAGTGCTTGAGCCTTTACATGAGACCTTCGGTTCAATCTGGCTTCATACTAGCCTCATTTACAGCCGTCCCTTCCCAGGTTCTCGCCATCTCTGATGCTTCTGCAGTCGCTATATATGATGACCATCCCTGTTTCTGAGTGAAGTCTCATTGATTGTGGGTTCAAAGGTCCTTTTCTACACAAGATGCCACTTCATTTTAGGGTCTTCTCGCCTCAGTGCAATCATGTTTCATGAGCTCTTCCAGATTTACCATTTACACGGTCCTCACTCGGGAATTTAGACTAGGATCCTGCATTCCAAATCATTTTGAGACTGCGGAGCGGAATGTTTTTCTGAAGACTAGAAGCACTAAAAACTTTGCTTCTTTTGTGAATGACAGTTCCCGTATATCTCGGATCACTGAAGACGATATAGATATCTGCAGGTGGTGGTTGCCACGGCTCTTTCGCCACCACCATTGTCCACCTGATCCCCTATTGGTTCCATTTTTCGGGCCTCTGGGTTATTGGGGGGACCTTTGCTAACTTGAACCATCTACCATAATGCCCTCTTGTGATCTCGAATCACTGAAGACGATCATGTTCCAAGACGATATAGATATTAACTTTAATATCTGCGGATAGTGGGCGCCACGCTCTTTCGCCACCACCATTGTCCACCTGATCCCTTATTGGTTCCATTCTTTGGGTTATTGGGGCGACGTTTGCTAACTTAAACCATCTACCATACTCCCCTCTTGTGTTTAACCCCCCCCCCCCCCCTTTCTCCCAGAGCGCCGCCACAGGCCCCACCATCAATTTAGAGCGTCACGGACCCTTCTCAACCTCAGGACAATGACTTTGATACTCCAATTGGATGCCAGAACTCACTCTAGCCTCTTGACGACGATCCACAGCCTAGAACTTCGAGGTTGTTTGTTCCGGTCAAAAGGAAGCACGAAGAGGCAGGCCCCGGGTTTTCCATGCGAATTCTGATGATGTTTTCTCCTGATGATTGGCATCAGTACTGCCTAAGAAAAAGGAATGCCTTGGTCATTTTAAGCAAATTGGAGCATCTCCTTTTAAAGCGGGATGCTATCTGCTTTCCATTGACACATAGCATCTCACCATAAACTGCATTCCGTGTCGTATCCAGTAAAGCAACCCGTCAATGATTTCACCTCGTGGTCAATGATTGATTAAGGACCAACTTCGTTGACCAACAACAGTCACCACCATGCTTTCTTCAACGAACCGAAGAATATTGAAGTTTCCTTATGGTGTCTCTTAGTTCGGCCAAGTATAGCAACTGATTCAGTGTATGTCCGGGTGTTATTGTACTGCTGACGTTGATCGCCAAGAGGGTGAGCGACCACAACTTTTTACCGAGATCCGGCGTAGATGCAAAGCCAATTACTAAGGCCTTGCCATCTCATAGGAGCTCATGACCTCATGTTGGTCAGCGTTAAGTTTGGCCCACCTAGTACTGTCCTCGCTGACCGATTTGAGAATCTACTATAGGCCAGAGTAGACGAAAAATGAAGGCATTGGCATCTCAGGAGCTCATGACCTCATGTTGGTCAGCCCGAATTCTGGCCCACCTACTCCTCTCCTCCATGACTGGTCTGAAAATCTGCTATAGGCCAGAGTAGTTGAGAAGAAGCAACTGTCTCTGTAAGAGGTCACTGCCCATCTCTCTCAGTCCCAAGACATACTGGTCAAGTTATTCGCCGCCGTGGTGAAGACTAGGCAGTTGTTGCGAGACAAATCAGCTGCGATGGCTGCATCATCAGTTCCAGTAAAAATCTATTCAGAAGAGTCAAAGACATGGTCGTGCCTACGACAGAGCCACAGGAATGTCTTTTTGCATGGCCATTGCTGGTGAAGCCCTAGGTGGCTAGACGCAGTCACTAATGCATATGCGGGACCAACCCCAAAGTAAAGATTGACAAGAAGCAATGAATGAACTGCCTCATATCAAAGACGATCTTGCTCTTGACCCTGGCTTCTGACAAGCAACGGAATGAGCTCCACGCCCTCTGGTTCTCAGATTCGATTGGAAAACAGCAGTCCAGCTGGGCGTCTTCCCATCATTACTAACCAAGACTTAAATCGGCGTGTCCCCTCTCTTGAGGATCATAATCATACCCCAGACTGAGGTAGCAGAGAAGGATAAGGCAACTTTCTGATGTGGTCACTCGAATCATGCATGTACAGGTGCTTGTTTGAAGACTTTTTATTGTATACATGTATATACGTTGATAACACACACGTTGGATGTTGCATCTTACATTTTAAAAGGTACACTGAAAAACGCCTTTTCATGACATGAAAAGGTACACTACTAGTATGTAATCACCAATATGCATGTGATCACAATTTACACATTGGCAAAATTATTTATCGACACTGTCTTGGAGAGTGCTGTCGTAGGAGCTGATCTGGGATTGGAGCAGTGGTTCTCTACTGAGACCAGGGGTTGGGGACCTCAGGATGTATACAAACCTGCAAAAGTGGAATGATATGAATACTGAACGTTAAAAGGTCTCAAAATTTATATTTCATGTGTATGCAGTGTGTGATACTTATTAATGTAAGTTGTGATTCGAATGACAGTTTGGAATATGGTCTCATCACATAATTATCATCACAAAACTATAATGTGTGATGATTTTTTTATATGGCATCTATTTTCGATACATACACGAGCAACACCATGACGATGATTTCCACCAGGGCACAGAAGAGGAAGACGGTACCGTTGAAGGACGTCAGAGTGGCCAGGTAGACTTGAATCAGCACCACGGAGCTGAGCACTTGTCCTAGAGCATTGACGATACTTAGACTCGCCTGTAGAGCTCCTGCAACACATCGCGATCTATCATAAGACTGATACTGGTGTATATCGTGGTCAGTTTCTATGTCTATAAAAGCAATATGCCTTCGACAATATCTGTATCGTCTTAGCCGAGCCAACTGCGTCAAATAAATGAACGTTAGTTTACAATGGCTTCCTTGAATTTTATCCTCTAAATAGATGTTTTTCCAGATCACAAAGCTACTGACCTTGTTCTTCAGGATGAACGTTCTGAGACATACAAGCTCTAATCAGACTCGGTGAAGCAACTCCGAGAATGTATAAAATTGGAACTGAAAAAAATGAAATTGGAAAATAAAAGTGGACCCCGTTCTAAAGGGTATAGATCTACATAAAATGCCAAGGTCAGCGAATCGAATTTAATTTGCATTATTAAAGCGACGTTTGACACATCAAGACAAATAATACTTGCAAGCAATGGATATGACCAGGGTATTCGTGGTGGACGCCTGGACGACGAAGGATGCACACGTGGTCAGTGCCGCGATGGCCGTAATGGGAACACTCGAGAGGCAGCACCTCAAGATCTTCACGACCACGATAGCTCCTAATGCCCCTACCACCGCCACGATGCCGTTGAAGTACCCGACCCACACAGCGCTCAGGCAGTACGGGACACCGATCAGGTACAACGTTTCCAGCACGACGTTACCATCGATAACTAGTGACGTCAGAAGAATGGTCACCAACAGCAGAGCCAGGCGGATTCTCTGGTTGGGGTCTTGTCTGGTTTTGATGTATACTTTGAAGACCATCAGGGTATTTTTCAGCATGACACAGAAGCCTCCATCCTCGTCACTACCACCTCCTGGTATGTGCTGAGGCACGAATATTATCGTGAAGATGATAGTCAAAACATAGAAGGCGGAAGCCATCCAGAAGATCCGATAGAAACCTATAAGTTCAACAAGTTCACCAGAGAACATGATGCAAAGGGCACCAGCGAGGCAATACATGGAATTCAGTATCACAAAACGCTGGGCCCTTTTCTCACTTGTTGTGATATCGGCGAGGTAAGCGAAGAAGGCCGAAGCATATCCCATGAGGTAACCCGTACATCCTTCGATGAAGGAAGGAATAAGCAAGTAAACAATATCCAACTTATAGGCGTCGATTATGACGTAACCAAGACCACGAATTAGACCACCAACTGGTGGCACTAGCATTATAGGCTTGCGCCCAGCGGTGTCACTGAAAACCCCTAAGATCGGAATAGCGAATATCCCAGGGGCGTAAAGAGCTATCATAACGTACATCTGCCATGTCGAGGCCTCGGATTTAATCTGCAGATCTAGATCCAGGGTCACACTTGCAGCGTCTCTACTGGCGTTGTTCACAACAGCGCACGTGCCTTCGTTGCTCACGTGACTCAATGTGGAATACGATATAATTCCAGCCAATGGCGAGTCTTCAATCAGTCTGCTATATACGTAGAGAACTGTTGTGACGTACATTGGCCAGTATCCGAAACAATACAGCAAAACTGCCACTTCCAAGAAAAAAGGGAAACTGCATTTCCTCTTCTGTTCAGAGTCCTGTTTTCCCAGAGTCTCGCGATTGTGTTCAAGGCTGTCCTCCATTTTCATTATTTGTGGCATCTAGTTTACTAGTTTCTGTTGTACATGTCGCAAACATTGTGACGACAGCTGTTACAGTTAAAATACAGTCACAATTGCAACCGTAGAGTTTTCCAATGTAATGTTTCCTATTAAATCTGATACCATCAGTTATATTATCATATAGCTTGGACCTACATATATGCGCCAGAACTATAGATATATAATGCCTTGTGCATGTGCATAGTGTAGTCCTGCCGCTATAATTATATTCTGATGTAGATAGCATGTTCTTACTTAATTCAGCATAACCCGCATACTGAACCACACAAGTCGAATGATCCCGTAGAAGTTGACAAAATAGAACAGAAAGAGGGGTTGACCGTGTTGTTGATAATAGAAATTTGTTCAATTCAAATTCTAATGCACAAAATTTCATACAGTTTGCGCATGAACGTTTTACACTTGGGGTTCAACTGCACCGGTCGTCAGTTCATACTAATGCCTAGGTCACATTTGTACCGATGCCTTCGCCGATGAGGATATGATGCCCGAAAAGGCTGAAATTTGGCCATTTCGGCCGGTCACCCACCGAGCACCTGAGGATCATCCGTGACCATCTGGCAACAAGCGGACATCGTAGACACGTCGGTAGAGGCATCGGAAGAAAATAACGCAGAGTTATTTTCTTGCGGCGACCGTTGGAAAAAAATGACATCGGTGGTGAATCGCTTGCACGTCTGCCGGTGACCGGCCAGAGCCCCTTCAGATGCCCATCAGGTGCCGAGGGAATCGACCAAATTTTTCGGCCGACCAATGTGGACAGCTCACCAGGCGATCACCACAGGGTTTCCTGCCGGCCGCCGGTGAATGTCCGGAATGTACCGTTCAGACAATCGGGCCGATTTGTACATATCAGACGATCACCGAGCAGGTATCAGTAGGGTATCATGTGGTCTCCGGTAGGGCATCGTTGGTTGGCCAGTCTTTCTTGAAATTCTTAAAATTTGGACGGACACGGTGAAGACACGCGATCGTAGGTGACTATAGCGGTCATCGGTGGTCAATGCCTGGTGGTTTCATGACCACTCGGAAGATATGAGAAAGATGCCTGACAAATTATAACCGGTGGCCGGAATATCGGTAAATACCACCGTTTTGTCCACCAGACGGCACTCCGAAGCACCCGTCTTTGTAATAACCGATTCTCTGGTCCCCTGAATCAGGGGACAGTGTCAATGCGCGGTAACAAAATAGTCCGTATTAATGCGCGTTTTGTAAACACGAGCACGTGCTTTCTTGTTTTGCATGGGTCGACCCAGGGCTGGCCAGGGGTCGACCCGACAGTCATGACTCAGCCATGGATTTTTCAGAGGCACTAAAGATTGCCACGGACACCGCTACTGGAGTTATTCTATCACAATATAATAATAATAATAATAATAATAATAACCGGTTCTTATATAGCGCTTTATCAACGTTACACACATTATCAAAGCGCTTCACAATTTGGAATTTAGTCCTCTGAGAGTGGTCACTGCCAGGGTACATGTCGTTCTCAGAGGGGTCTTTTACATCCCTTTACAACATTTTTTTAGAGATGGGACCTCCATTTTACGTGATATCCGAGTCACGGGCACACTGCCAGGTGTGAGGGCAGGGAGAAAATATCCCTACAATTACCGCACATGCGGCCCAACGTGGGATCGAACCCACGCCGGCGACAGCTGTTGGTTCAAATTGAGCGACTAAGCGCTCGCACGTATTAAACCACTCGGCCATCTCGCCACCCGCCACAATCTCTTAAAAAATTGTATAGTTTTCGACAATATGTCCTGTCAGTAACAAAATATCCCAAACATTCAAATTTATTTCGATTCATAGAGGCATCCATGTTGGAACTATTTTCGGTATCGAAGAATACAAAGGACGAATTGTGTGAAAGACGGGTGCTGGAGCGCCGCCTTTCGTGAAAACGTAAATACCACCGATGTCCCTACATCGGCCGGCGACCTGTGCAAATGTGACCCAGGCATTAGTAGGTGTTGTTAATAGGTGTAGGATGGGGGGATGTCGTGGTGAATATATTAGTGACCTTGGACTTGGCCTCTAAGTCAGATACCTTGAGTGACATATTTAAGGGGATCATGCCCGTTTGCCAGCATATATGGGAAATCATATATGGTAGGCTACATATTCTGGTGATCTTGATCTTGGATGACCTTGAGTAGTAAATCAGCAAATCACGTCTGAAGTGAAACAATATTAGCGTCTGCGAACAGAACGCGTCTGCAAGCAGATCTCATATTGTATCACGGGTACACGAGAAGTTATAAGTTCAAATTTCGGTGACCTTGAACTTGACATGAACTTCGGTTATTTTCAGGATCGCACCAACATGGAATTATAAATTGGACTCTGCGAACGAAACACTTGTAGATAGGGATTAGGTTTGTATAATGAGCATATGGGAAATCATATAAGACTAACATTTTGTGGTAATTAACTTTGAACTGGACCTCAGGGGACGTTGGGCGGTTAATTTTGAGTCTCGAGAAACAAAAGATGTTAAAGTTTGCATTATGAGCATATATATATACAGGCAGTCACAATGAGTCACATTATTGTATTGGTAACTTTAAACTAGACAATAAATGGTCTTTAGTTGTCGATGTTGAGTTCAGACTTGGTATCAATCGAACAAAATTACATCTTCAGAGACTGGATGCACAGATTAACATTTTGCTTGTTACATGTATGAGCATGTACGAATTCTACAAATATGTTAAGATTTGTTTCGGTAACTCAACCGTTATGAGTCGATGCAATGTACTAAGATCTTTATTTACCCAGTAACCTACTACTGTATCCATTCCTTTGGTTATATTGTTTTGTCATGCCAGTAGTGTAGTAATGATGAGTAATCTACTTGAAATTATCATATTTGCATAATAAAATTTAGATATGACCTTGAATTGGGATGTACTGTCGACATCCAATGGAGTTATACTGGTATCGGTAAATACATCATTCTCTCTGGCTGCGTTACTAGCTTGTAGAGAAACTCCAGAATAAATATCGAAACACTCAAGGCTAAAGAGACAATGAAGTTTAAATCTACGATGTTTGTAAGCATTTATTCTTAAAGAAACAAATTGAGCACTATATGGTAACTTCGCTTCCACAACGTCCATCGCCACATCTGGACAATGTCATTATGCACAAAATATGACGTCACATTTGACAGCTGATGACGTCATTCCCTGTGATGACGTCATTGCCGGTGATGACGTCACATTAGTTCACGGTGGCAATAATTTACTTCACTCCGTACTTGGCAGCTGCTTTCTTGGCCTCTTCGATGTATGCTTTGGCGGCATCAGCCTTGCTCATACCTAAGTGTTGTAATTCGAAAATTACAATTAAAATGATTGTGTTACAAATAAGTGTTACAAATAAGTTTTTATAATCAATAATAGGCCCTAACCATTACTAATCTCATCCTATTTTAATTTATCATATGACTGATAATGTTTATCGCTGTTTCTATTCGAAAATTTATTTAGTATTTATCCCTAATAATTCATTCGACATAATCAGTTAACTTATTGCTTTTACATGATTCAACGTTTTTTTCGTTAATTTCTGATAAACCAGACTGTTATCTTAATAACATACCTTTTCTCGAGATCCAAGCGTCGTATTTTGCCTTTTCTAATACATTCACTGCCGCTGGTTTGCCTGGAAAATAACAGAAAATTGTACTCCACCATGGCGTTATGATAAGAAATCAATGTTACATCATAATATGACCGTTCGAACTCCATGTGGAGTTATCATTCGCAATCATCATTAAAAAGGCGTCTGAGTAAGTAATGATTTAGTAAAGTAAGAAAAATGTATCCAAACTGACCACGTTAATATATACTACTGTAAACCATTCATTGGTACATTTAATTATACTAGTGGTAATGTTATACAAAAGTTTTATATTTACTTTTATCACAATCTCCGCAAGTGGCCTGTTTGTATAAGCTGTAGATTGAAGCATATTCATCATTCGATGGAGTTTTGGCCAAGTCTCGGACTTTTGCGGCCGCGTCTTTGAATTCCTGGAAGAAAAAATACATTCTAGATAAAATTTATTGAACAAATCATTTGTATGTTGAGATGTACATAACCCGCATTCCTTTCTGTTCAAGAAGATCTCGTTACTCGTAATGTAGGAATTATAATTTAAATATCTGATGCAAAAACAGTGAGCCTATTGATTTCGAATTATTTATTCACTGCCTAGGTAATGACATCACTTAACTATAAACCAAACAATTTGATAATTTTTGATAACTGAATATGAATAATACTAATAATCTCCAATGCACATCCACGGTTCCACATGTATTCACAATATTAGTATTGACAATGTCAGATTGATCAAGGTCAATGTGACATTCGAAAAAAGACAAACAATATCACACCTTCACTCTATCACTGATTACATATTAATTATTCCCACTATCTCTTCTGATATATCTTCTGATAAACGGCGCGAGTCTAAACATCAAAGTTTGATAGGGACTGAGTAGTAGGACAGTGAAAATAATTCAATGTGCATCGAAAATTTTCCATTCTCTGGGCGATTGTCTCGGAAAAGTTTTCCGCACACTCCTAAGTCTGATAGAACACGGCCACTGTTTTTTTTTCTCTCATAAAAGCTTCGCCCAATCACGTTCTTGTGAGATTAGCCGCTTATGCCCTTGAGACATCACGCCTTATTCACTGCTTCGTATCAGATACCATAATACATCATTATCAGTTCATTGATAAGGGTAGTTATGCATCTGATAACTACTAGGATAGCAGCGTCGTTGACCGTTATATATACCACAACTGATAACATATATGTTATTGCTAATGAATCTCTGCAAGTACAGGCAAGGTTTTTTTTTGCGTTGTCCAGAAAAAAATTGGAAAAAACGCCGAAAGGGGGAGATACTAATAATTATTAATGAGGTAATTGTAGCGTCTACCGTAACGGAAGTTTTTCTGATGTGTCTGTGATAAAAAGTACTCATTATTCAATTCGAAAGATATGATTCCTTATACAGTTGCAGATTTAAAACTACGACACAAAATGTTTGTACAAACACTCACATTGATGTTCATCTTGCAACATAACTCATTGAAAATGTTAATCATTGAACACGTGTACGAAATTGTTCGACATTAATCGAACTGTGTATTATTCAAACATTGAAATGTATCGTGAAATTGACAGTAAAAGATAGTTTACCACCAGAGGCCTATGATTTCTGGTGCTTATATTTAGTATAAACGTGCCTGGATACTATGTGGTGTTTTTCGTGAACCCCCTGTAACTGTATGTACTCTACAAACTATCAGTGATATATCTGTAAAATGATACATGTCAAGAGATTGGTGCTTTATTAGTGAGAATTATCACAAGTGATATCAAGAGATAATCCATGGAGTCTGGTGGTTTTCCATAGATAATCTATGGCCAATCAGACTTTCCAAAAAAGAATATACCTCTCCTGAAGATATGAGCTGAAAATTGCAATGAAGATCGTGCACCGCATGGTCACACGTGTGGACCTAACAAAATATTAGCGGATAAAATTAGGTCGGATCGCCCTTGAATCAAATTTGTCTTCAGAATTTAGTATCAGGCATTCAATTCCAGAACGAATTTGTTTCTGTCTCAATAGGGAAAAGCGATGAATTGCAAGGTCAATTCAAAGTAGGATGGAAACTCAGCTTACGGATGTTTACTCCGTTTGCACCCAAGAGGAGGGACTGAATTTTGAAATTCGTTTGAAGGTTTTCAGACTTTTCAACAATCATCAATATGACACTGCATTTGAAAACAGAAAATCGTGATCAAATATTCTCTTTAGTGTGGAAATATGGCTAATTTTATCGACCAAAATACAGCAAATTGTGCCATTTTTTTTGGCTATTTCACCTTATTCAATATTTAATGAAACTTGTGAATAGATTTCTCGATTTCTCTGAAAATCTGTCTATTCATCAATGAACCGCTGTGCATGCTTTTGATAAAAAATATGAGGGTCACCATGCTACTTTCCCGTCTATAGGCCTCCATATGATTCCAAAACAGAAACTTTTACCTGAATTTACTGAAACTTCGATAAATTCACCGACATTCACAAGTATGACAACATATAACAGAAAAATTAGCAATGTGACCTTTTTGTATCGAAATCATACACAGCAGTTCGCTAATAAATATACACAATTTTAAAGAAATCCATCCACAAGTTTCTAATAAATTTTGATGTTAGTGAAAATGGCCAAAAATTATTCATTTTGCTGGTATTTTGGGGGTATAATTACCCATAATTCGACACTAAAGAGAATATTTGATCGCCATTTTCTGCTTTCGAATGCACAATGTTAAACTGATGATAGTTTATAATTCTGAGAATCATCAAATGAGTTTCAAGTTTCAGCCCTTCTGACTGTGTTTGAAGGTAGCGAACATCCTTAAATGCTAATCATGCTACTGAGGCAGGTGCAGAGACAGGACGACTGAAATAGAAATTTCTTGATAATGTACTGGGGGAAAAGCGTGTGTCAGTTACAAGTCATACATCTATAGAACGTATTAAATCTCATAATCCTTTTCATCGAATTGTACATGCCGCGTTTTGTGACAAAAATATAATCGGATTTATTTTTGCAACGTTTACCACTGTGTGTATCTTGGGAAGCCAGCTGCTTGTAAGTTGGGTCCACAGCTTCACGTTGGGCGACAGAATTTTGAATTTGGTAAGCACCTTTCAGTGGGAGAAAACCTTAATCAGCATTATTCATACAGGATGAAAAGCCCCACTTGAAGAGCCGCTCCGGGGCGCGAACCCAGACCTCCCGCAATGTAGGCTTCCCACCACTTGCACCTATTCTACCAAACAGGCGGTGTAACTTACTTTTCTCATGCAAACTCATTTTTGACCTATCAATATCTCTTAGTTTTAGCAAATATCGAATAATACACAGTGACATGATTAGCTGTGAATATTCCACCCGAGAGTCAAACGGAAATTTTCCACCAAAAACTTCAATTTGAATAAAAAAACATCATTGAAAAAATTTACTCCAATCTATTTCTATCTATTTCTCGAGGGTTCTTGAAACGTTCGTCAACGCTTTATCAAGGAGTGAAAGTACTATTACACTTCTGACCTTAAGAGACATTCCGCTATGATGATACTCAGCCAAACATGCTGAACTCAAAAGGTTGCACGGCTATACTGTCCCCAGAAATTGTGACATATTCAAGTCTGCAACAATGCACAAACTTCTCCAAACTTTCTCAAAAAATGTTTGCAATACACCCCCATGTCGTTTCAACATTGTCGGACAATAGCGTATGTCAAGTAGGTTTTATAGATTATTTCTCCAATTCCGGACACTTGTAGGGTTGAGAATAAATTTGGCAGACCTTGTTGCCCAGACGGAGCCCTAGAATTCGTCTAACCATTCAACACAAAAACTACAATTATAGGCATCTGTGAAATAGAAACTTAATACAGCGAACTGCTTGCTAATTTTGAGCGAGTATCAAATGATTTACAGCGATAGAACAGGAATACTCTCTCACAATATGCGCACGTTCAATCGGATACTGTATCGCATTCGAGTTCGAGATGTATACATTGTAGTTTCAACAAGTATAATTTCTAACAATTCCAACGCTATTTCTCTTGAACAGACGACGTAATGCATCGCTTCACACAAGGATGTTTTTTCACAGCCGCTCAAAGTTTGATCGATGAAGTCACCGGACAAAAAATTCTCGTTAGCATTAAAATCCCCAGTTTATCAACCATTATCGGGAGTTGAGCGTACAAGTCACCGGTGAATTATACCTAGAACTACTAGCGATTTGTGTGGACTTACCGCGCTATCAGCCATGGTTCTTTGTATGAAGGAGAGTGGTGAAATCGCCTGACGAAGTGTGGTCGAGTGAAGCCTGTGACACCGTGTGCTGCTGTGGACGTTGTGTGAAAGCGTCTGTTGCTTGCACCGAAATATAAACACGCTAGATCACTCAAAATGGTCAGAGTTCGGGCGACAAATCGTGGCGCGACGCTCATTGATTGAGCAAAGAGCAGTAACGTGTTTTTATTCCTTTCGACCAAATTACGGGGGGTATTATAGTTTGGGCGTATTTATAGCAGATCGGTTGAGGGGCACTATCCGTTCTACTTTGTGTAATGAACTATCGGTAATATTTATACAGCACCGCTGGAAAAGTGTTTTTTTCTCGTCTTTCATTCTGGGCGATATAGTTGTGTGTTATCTTTGAATTGGCGAGAATAGCGACAAAACAGAGCTCTCCAATGCAAGCATATTGCATGCATCATTGACAATTTATATTTGTTTGTCGGAGACTGTTGCATGTGAATAGGTACATGCACATCAATATTTACGAACGAATAGTCTAGCGTTGTCTACATGAAAAGATCAAAGAAGTTCTTTTTTTCTTCAATCTAGGATTATATCATTTATACGTACGTGAGAATTTGAAATCACACACGATATCGATGAATAGAGGGCCTTTGCTATAGTATTTGCTAAACTGAACAACTATCATGCGTTTGATGTAACAAGAATGATTAACTGGTTAAAGTATTAACAACAAGAAAATGCAGCTAACTGCGGGAGACGACATTAGAGCTCGAGCACACCATCAGCACCACGAGACCTGAATATATCTTACACAACGTTCCCCCCTCCCCCCCCCCCCCCCCTCACAAAAGAAGAAAATTGAAACATATCATGTCCCACATGATTCCAATTCATTCCCGTATATTATGATGAAACACATAGACCTACTTCAATCATATTCCTAATGAGTAAACATAAAACGCCTGATAAAATGATATTGAACCTCAATAAAATATCCTTAAAATATTGGAAACTATGAGGAATATCTGCATCTGATATCATGATATAGAGAACACATGCATACTGAGCAAATTAAAAGACCAGTTTCAAATAAAAAGGTTTCGCAACCCAGCATGGAACACCTTGTCATGTGATAAAATATGTCCAATTACGGTAAATGTAGTCGTGGTACCGCAGACGAATCGTTGTGTTTACTTCATGACGCCAAAGAAGGCCACACGCAAGGTTACATGTACATACATGCACAAAATGCTGCACAGAAAATTGTGCGTTCCAAAGTACGCGTCATTGCGGTAAAATTTGCTTTGCATTCTGGGAACGTGAATTTCCATCGGCTCCGCCATTTTGACGTTTTCCAGACGAGCTGACCATTTTGCGTAATTTTCTCAAACCTAACACATCGATTTATGCATTATATATCTGTGGAATATTCAAAGCTTGCCATCAAATCGAGAGATTTTATGTCAAGGACGAAGAAAATACTCATTTGAAGTAGGTGTACAAAGGTTTACATGCGAAAACGGGCGTCGATAAGTTGGCATGAAACCTCCATAAAAAAGTCAGCACATAGACATGTAGAGGGTTGGGGGCTTCGCCCCCAACGCTCTAATGTCAAAAATCAATTGCTCGATAAAACCTGTGGGACTCGATGGTATTAGTTGTAGTTATGAGTACAGTAGGAAAGTAACCAATCATGGCTTGCACACGCTTCCGCGCGTCGTCTGCAGTGGGCAGTGGGTACCGTTACTTTTTTATGAACCCAAACTTTTCAATCTACTCCATTAATCATAACATCCCGTTATATCATCGATTACACACTGACTTTGATCAGTTGATCATTCTTATCTGGATAACAAACTGTGACTCATCGCTGGCTATTTTAGGATAATTTATTGAACATGTGTCGACCTGATTTTGCGCACGTCGAATGTTGGTTTGCAACAACACGTATTCGCACATACAAGCATATACGCACACTAAACTTGCTACTACCAATATGCACCGTTTCATGCATGTTATCATTTATTACCATGTACTTTCTTACATGCTAATACGAATTGTAGTGAAGTGCGTTACAACAACGTAGCCATTGTCATCACTTTGCAAACTGCTAAAAACTAAAATGTGTGATAGTTTTCCAGTTCGAATCTCGACAATACGACCTGTATGTTATTGATAAGATACAAGATGCCTCCCCAAGCCGTGACCTTGCATGTTTTCTACCAAAAGGTGTATTTCCTAACGCGTTATGATCAGGTATGTTTGCCAGTATCAGTTTTCTTGATCCATATATATATATGCTTTATTAATCCATATATTCGGGCGACTATTGTACAGCTCCTTATTAAATAAATTAAACACAAAATAATCTACATCGGAAATATTTTTTGGGTTGTCAGCCGCTGTTCTGAAAATAAAGAAAATTGTCGGATTTTTTTTTTTTACTCACCGAAGGTTAGTCAATAATTTATTTGACGTTGTTTAGAAGTTACCACCTTCTCAGTGCGCTTGTACCTATAAAAATGTATTACCTGTATACACTCCTAGAGTGGTCAGTCTCCCTCTGAGCGCTGGACGGATAACATTTACTTGTTGCTTGGTCAGCATTTACGCCCAGCATTGACTGTCTTTCAGTTCGTCCTGATACACGAAGTGGAAAATTAACCTACCAGGGAATATTTATAAGAGGGAGACTAAGTGGTTTTAATCATACTTTTACCGAAATTGAAGATACATTGCAAATATGAATACAGAAGAGCAAGTTGAAGTGCACACGGACCATGACCAGATCAGCTCAGCCGAAAGTACAGTTCAATACTCAGGCGAGACCGGTGGCAACAGCGTGGTTTTCCAGTTTGACCAGTGGGCGGAAAATATTGGTCTGAGTCGTGCCACGATCAAAACATTGCGCAAAGAGGACTTGATAAATGAAGAAACACTGTTGCTAATTGAAGATAGTGACATTGCACGTCTTGGTCTTACCATTGGACAGAGGAGAGTGCTGCAAAAATTTATAGCCGCACTCGCGGGACAACCCGAAACACCAATAGCGATTTCAATTCCGAGGCCGACGACAGAATCAAATCCGCCGGACGCGGGTGACCCCACTCCCCCTCCGGCCGCGTCCAGAGTCAACATCCAAGACATCCGAAAACAAGCGGCATCTCTGTCAACGGCAGGTAACCAGTTCGATGCATTCCTGTCGCAATTAACTACTGATAGAAGAACATATAACAATGGTCCGAACACGTGGTTACCAGCGCCCACCGCTGCCAACGAAAGTCACAGTATGATCGAACCCAACGATCCCAGAGCCATGCTGACAATTAGGGCAACAAAGAAAAAGACATTACACATTCATCAGTTCGTGGGCGAGGCGGCGAAACGCCGATTGAGGAATAAACGAGACTGTGTACTGAGGCGTGGTTCAGAACTGTGTCCAGACTCGCTCGTGCTACAGATGGATGACGAGCATCCCTACACAGGTATCTCCGTCAGCGAGTGGGCCGCTGCAAACTGCCGATTGATGAACCAGCTCCTGATTAGCGGTGACCTGGAAAGAAACGATATCGAATACTATCTGGCCTACACTGCCACAGTAATGGACTTTGTGAGTACATATGAGTGGTCTAATGTACTTGACTTTGATTACAACTATCGTGAGCAACAGAATGCTCACAACTTCCAGTGGGGATATATCAACCCATTGATGCGTATGCACTACCTGTCTCATCCACGTCAGCGACCGATTCCTAGGCAGACAACACAACGACGCCCCACCAACTCGCCTCAGGAAGAGTGCCGCCAGTGGAAAGCAAACAACGGATACTGCCCATTCGGAAAATCGTGCAAGTACAGACACGTCAACACCACACAGACGGCTACGGGAAGAGACAGAGCCACCTCCGATAGCCAGTCAAAAAACGACCGCGGCTCCCGCCAAAGCCACCCCACGTAACCCGCCAAGGCTCCTTGGTGTACGAGGCCTGGAGAGACACTTTGCCTCCGGGCAACCCGGAAAGAGAGTGTATACTTTCCGGGATTCTCGACGGGTTCGACATTGTAGATACATCTCTCATCGAAGCACCTGCCTTCACCGCCAACTATAAATCTGCAACAGGACCGGAAAATAAAACCAAAGTTGAAGCCCAGATAAACAATGAGCTGATGAATAACCGTTACCAGGTGGTCAAGTGCAAACCAGACATTGTGTCAGCGCTGGGTGCTATCCCAAAACGCAGTGGTGTCCGCCTGATACACGATTGCTCCCGGCCACATGGAAGTGCCCTCAATGACTATGCGACGGGAGTAAAATTCCATTACCAGACCATTCAAAATGCAATGGACCTCATCAGGCCTGGCAATTACATGTCCAAAGTTGATTTGTCAAATGCCTTTCGTTCCGTAAAGATCCACCCATCTAACTACAAGTTTACTGGGCTGCAATGGACGTTCAGCGGCAATGTTGACCCTCACTATCTGGTCGACACCAGATTACCCTTCGGTGCACGCAAGTCGCCGGAAATTTTCAACTCTCTCACCCAGGCCGTGCGACGAATAATGGCAGCCCAAGGCTACCCCAACCTGGTGGTGTACTTAGATGACTTTCTGTGTGTCGGTAGCTCGTACGTCGACTGTAACCGCACTATGCACCATCTGATGCGGCTCCTGCGCCAGCTTGGGTTCGCCATCAACTATGACAAGCTCGTGACACCTTCAAGGCGCATCACCTTCTTGGGAGTGATCCTGGATTCTGAGTCAATTCGCTTAGAACTACCGGCAGAGAAAGTTCAAGACCTACAGAATATCCTAAACAGTACCCTGGTCAGACAAAAAATCTCCAAACGCGACCTCCAGTCAATCGTGGGAAAGTTAAACTGGGCAACGCAATGTATATACGGGGGTAGGTTCCACGTTCGTCGGCTCATTGGAAAAATAAACCTCCTGCGCAACCCCTGGCATTACACAAGGATCACCAAGGATATGCGGGCGGACCTAATCTGGTGGCGGGACTTCATGCAGGTGTTCAACGGCACTGTCCCAATGATCGACCCACGACCTACGACCCCCGTGTATGTGGATGCTTGCACAACTGCCAGTGGCGCCGTCTATGACGGGCAGTTTGTGTACATGCCCTGGTCAGCCTGGCAAGGTACAGCAGAACTACACATCAATCACAAAGAGGCTCTCTCACTAGAAATTGCGGCTCAAACTTGGGCTCACTTTTGGTCAAACAAGAAGGTTGTAGTGTACTGTGACAACCAGGCAGCGGTCGGCATGATCAACAAAGGGAGTACTCGGAATCAGATTGTCATGGATTCCCTAAGAAGAACATTTTGGTTATCCGCTTTATATAATTTCAGAATCAGAGCTCACTACATCCCAGGGTCCCATAACTATGTGGCAGATGCCATAAGTAGACTCCATGAGCCCCGCCAGGCACGACAGTTAAATATATGCCTCGATAACCATAACTGACTGTTCTACATGTTACAGGTGGAACACGGAACAACCTGGAAACTGAATTAGACAAAGAATTGCAACTCTACCAGTCCAAAGTGTTCTCCGAGTCGACCAAGCGCTCCTACTCCACTCAGGTCACGTCATACCTAGCCTTCTGTCAGGTGATGGGGTACTGCGCCATTCCAGCTTCCACCACTACTCTGTGCAGGTACGCTGTGATTCTGGCTAGGACACTCAAATACTCGTCTATCAAGCAATATTTGAATGTTGTGCGCCTACTCCATCTGGAATGGGACGTTCCAAACCCCCTTCAACAGAACTTCCACGTCACATCTCTACTCAAGGGTATCAAGCGCCACCTGGGGGATTCTGTGAGTCGTAAGTCTCCTATCACGCCGCAAATGTTGATCAGCATCCTGCGGAATCTGAACCTGGATGACTTACGCGACTGCCACATGTGGGCGGCCTGCCTCGTCATGTTCTTCACCATGCTTCGACGTTCCAATGTGATGCCTACGTCCGCTCGGGATTTCGATCCTAACTGTCACCTGAGGAGGCAAGATCTGCTCTTCACAGACAGTGGAATTGTGGTGAAGATCCGGTGGTCGAAGACCATACAGTTCCGCCAAAGAACTCTATCGATCCCACTGCCACGAGTTGAATCCTCTGTTCTCTGCCCCACCCAAGCAGTATACCTCGCCATCTCGAGGTCACGGGACGTCGCCCCATCAGAGCCAGCCTTCTCATGGAAGGCAAACTCAGCGCCGTATGTCCTCACAAGCTCCGTGTTCCTGGCTCGATTGCGGACTATCCTCAAACGGGAGGGCTTCGATGAAGCCACTTTCAGCGCTCACAGTTTCCGGCGAGGAGGCGCGTCATGGGCTTTCCAGTCGGGCGTCCCGATAGAAACGATAAGACGGATAGGCGACTGGAAGTCAAACGCCTATATGAGGTATATTTCAGACTCCAACAAAACCATCAGGCAAGCTGTGAATAAGATGTCCGTATCTCTTCCTAACTAATAAACTACTTCACTACTTGTACCTTACTGGACGTTTGGGACATTTCACATATACATGTTTTAATAATTTGTCATTCGTGTATTTTTCACTATCATTACTGTTGTATACTAATTTTACATTTCATGTCGCGCCGCGCGTAGTCGGCATTTGTAGTTAGATTATTAGAATAAATGCCATTTTTACCCCTTAGAAGTGGTTGTCTTCTAAGGTTAGTCAATAATTTATTTGACGTTGTTTAGAAGTTACCACCTTCTCAGTGCGCTTGTACCTATAAAAATTTATTACCTGTATGCACTCCTAGAGTGGTCAGTCTCCCTCTGAGCGCTGGACAGATAACATTAACTTGTTGCTTCCCACCCACCACTACCCAAAAAATGTTATATTTTTACAAGGGACATTTCACATATACATGTTTTAATAATTTGTCATTCGTGTATTTTTCACTATCATTACTGTTGTATACTAATTTTACATTTCATGTCGCGCCGCGCGTAGTCGGCATTTGTAGTTAGATTATTAGAATAAATGCCATTTTTACCCCTTAGAAGTGGTTGTCTTCTAAGGTGAGTATATGGGATCGACCGTGTGTGTATGTTTGGAATGTATGTATGTCACAAACGTGGCACGTTTTGTTGTATGGGGACGGATTTTTTCCATTTGGGGCACGTTCTGGCCCTTTCTGCTCCCTCTATCGATATGCCAACTTTGGAATTTCTTCGTGCATCCATGTTGACGTAGTTGCAAATTTAATTGTCGAGTCGGACAAATTCCGCACACAACGTCAGTCGCCATGTATCTAAGATCGGAGGGAGGGAGATGATAGACGTGACAGCCGTGTTCTGAGATGGGCGAACGCAGGGCTCCACACTAAGGACCTCCCGGGGCAAGTAATAATTAGGTGAGGGCAAGTGAGAAAATACAAGCAGTCGCCCGACGGGCAACGACAAATTTGCGGCCAAATCATAGACATATTATTCAAATAAATGTGTTCGTTTTTGTCTCACAACCTGTCAAGATTGATTCACCACCGTATTGATTTATCGAGTGCTGGATGACACATCAATACTTTGTATGTACATAAATTATGCAAATTACGCAGTTAGCGAATAGCATTTGCGGGTTTACCATGACACAGCAGAACTTTGTATGTAGGCCTACATAAATTATGCAAATTTCGAAGTCAGCCAATAGCATGCGCGGGTTTCTCAGATCGTGTGCATGTTTACGATGTTGCATAGCAACGCATCTACCGAACGAACATGTTCTAAGTATTTGAAGCGTGCCGAATAAGTAGGCGAGATACGGTGGCTGCTGTTTAAGTGTTTGGCTCAATGGAGATCCCGATGGATCACAACGGAGATCCCGAGGGATTTTTGTTAGAAACAGACATCGAACCAAACATAGTTTTATCCCGATTAAAACATGGCATCCTAACGTGTTGGTGTTTTCCAATCTTTAATGAAAATGATCAACAAACCCGGTTTGTCCATGTCAACAACTTTCCGTTGTTGTTGCAGTCTGCTTGGCTAAGTAGCGCCACGGCTCATTTGCATATCGATCGATCAAATACGCGCATGTGATTGGTCAGTTTTATTTACGTTTCCCACCTGGATCCCTGTACTCGATTAGAAACCGCTGCCTGCCGTTCCAGATTACGGAAAGACGTTTCTGTCACAGCAATGCCATGTTATAATTTTTGGTTACAAAGCGATACTGTACTATGTTATTGTTAATATCAGAATATAATATAATTTGATGATTGGAAGGAAGAAATTTGGATCTAGAGTACAATAGCAAGTTATTAACAACACCATGCATTTCATTGACTGAAATATTGTGTAGGTAACTTGTCAGTCACGAATGATGCAGGTCAGCTGAGATAACATTGATGAGTTTATTGAACTGAAATATTGTGTAGGTAACTTGTCAGTCACGAATGATGCAGGTCAGCTGAGATAACATTGATGAGTTAATTGAACAAAGAGGCGGGCAAGATCTTCTTCGGATCCTGATATGATAAATTTCTACACTGGATTCAAGGATTATAAAACGCTCAAAGGAGTATTTGTGGCACTGCAACCAACTGCCCAAAACATGATCATATGGAGTCAGATCTAGATACATTCCCAGCGCATGAACACTGCCGGTAGTGTTTTCCAGGAATCCTTGCCTCTGTCATCTGTGAGCAGGATTCTTATTACATGGACGAACTATATGTATTTCATGTTAGGCTCCTTAGTAATATGGCCTATTATGCCAGAGTGTTTCAGGTCCACATACCCAAAACTAGGACTGCACTATTGGACTGCACATAGTTAAGGTGCTGACGCCGAGTTCCAAGGTCTTAAACTCGGATTCTCCAATTATAAACGTCACACCACATTTAAAGGCCTGATAGGTATATCACCTTGTGAAATGGTTACTTTTATCAGTTCTTCGTATACTGGCTGCATTTCTGACAAAGAAATAACATCAAGATCTGGAATCGTGGATTTACTAGAAACCATCGACGACGTAATGGCGGACAAAGGATTTCTTATTCAGGATCTTTTGTCAAGAAAGAAATCGCGTCTTGTGATTCCACTCCACTTCTTAGGCCAGAAAAGAAAGGTTTTTGAGAGGAAGTGCAGCTGACATATGAAAATCGCAAGACTTCGTATCTACGTTGAACGGGCAATCAGAAGGATAAAAGAATATCATATTTTTGAAGGTGTTTTTCCACTCAGTGTGGCTTCTTGTATCAACCAGATTTGGACAATCTGTGGGATTTTGACCACAATTCGTGGTCCCCTGTTCTAACATGAAATTCGTGCAGTAGTTGTAGTACACTTTCCAGAGTAATACATGTCTTGAGACTTCAACATGTACAAAATACAGCAGAAATGTACAGTATATTTGTGTATACAACATGTACAAAATACAGCAGAAATGTACAGTATATTTGTGTATACAATTGTATAATTGTGTTGTAACTCAGTAGATTATTGTCAGGTGCATCAAGTATTTATAGCTTAATTAGCAGTACTTGTATATATTATACCACCAATGTATGTGTGCTTAACAAATAAAGGTCTTCCAAATATAACTTTGAATTGAGTGACTCTGGATATATGCTGGCGAGATAGAGTGTGTCCCAAAAAAAGAAGTATACCGGAAATTGGTGGATTATGTGATGGATATAAATAGTTACCAGTTAGCGAAAAACAGTTGCAATTGCGATCAAACATACGTATGACAAAATGTTATAACGTATATTCTTTTCAATTATCCTAAACATACCGAAAATTGGTGGATTATGTGATGAATATAAATAGTTACCAATTGGCGAAAAACAGTTGCAACTGCGATAAAACATGTTGTAAAGTATATACTTTTCTATTATCGTAAACTGAACCTCTGGCCTAAACATCAAAAAACTCATTTTATCAATTATAGATACGATATTCATACATGTATATTGCCACAGTATATTCCAGATATTTTCTGTAAACTTGTAGGACACACTGTATTTTATTCGGTAAAAAAACTGCCACAGGTGTATGAAACATGAATTTTGTCCCTGGGATGATTATTGGTATTCAAATTTAGCTGGTGTGCTACAGGAAACGTGGTCCTATTTTGTAATTTGTATTTCTGTAAGCTTGCATAGGGGTACATCATGATAGGCTGCATCACGTCATAATGGGTACATTAATACATGCTGGAGCCCGTCATAATGTACCCATATGTACCCATCTTCGGTGAGTACGGCGCCCCATGGGCCCTTGTATATGAAGGAGTTATTTCAAGGAACACAAAATATGCACTTATTTTCATAGCAATGATCAGAAATATCAATGCTTCCGTTGCCCAAAGCCTGGCGCAAACGAATGCCATGTCCCCCTCCAGGGATCTGTTTTTAAATTAGCCAATTTCGGAAGATTATAGCGCTTTGTCAATACATGTAATACTCAACCACATCATTGTATGCATCTCGAATGTTTTGGGTAAAATATTTTGGATGTGTAACTCAATATATATACACTGACGTCATGTTTGAGCGAATCTTTGAATATCTTTGTAATACATGCTCACGGAATATAGCCTTCTTTGAAACGATGAACAACATTACAATGCCATTCGTGTGAACATATTAACTCAATTACATAAAAGGCAAACAAAATGTCCTTGCACAATATATGCTTCAGGTGTGTTGACTAAGCACAACAGGTATGCGATTATATGATCTGCAAACATACTAATTCTATGAACATCACTGATGTTGGGCAGCATGATTATAATAATCATAGCAAGACATTTTGTCCGCCAGTCGCCACATAAAGAACCTCAGAAGAGTAATCGCCCCATACCTTTTACTTAGCATATTACCTGATTACAACATATATAGGACAATTCCCTGGGGCCTATTTCACAAAGAATCTAAATCTACTTTAGCCGACTAAGTTCGGCATTTAGCATGGTAGATAGTAGGCTAAATCATATTTTAGTCGGCTAAAGTTGATTTAGATTCTTTGTGAAATAGGCCCCTGGAGATCCACTGTGGATGGTCATGAACACACAGTCAATTTCTTCGCAGCCAAAGGAAACACCCAAGAGACTTAAAGAGTAATGCTAAATTAGATAGTTGACGTTGGGCCTTAGATCAACTGGAACAGTAAAGTAGCATTCATATAGCTACTAGTTAATACTGACAATTGAACTTTGGTCAATCCATCGCTAAGGTGGAGGAAATGAGAATGCAGTGATATTAAACAATTACTGCTATATTCAGGCAGCTATAACATACATATATATATATTTAGTGCTCACAGAAAACATGTTCGCTGTTCCGAGATTCTGAACTCACCACGAATTTGTGTTGATAACCCAACTGTTATTGCATTCCACAAAGACGGGCGAGACATATTTCCGCCTCCACGGTTGGCTTTGTACTACGACATATCATAATTGTTGGACGTAAATATGTTTAATACTATTCAATGGAAATATGAGATATATTGTTTTAAAGCAGGTGTCACGTTTTTATGGGTAGGCTGATTGAGAGAAACACCAAAAAGAAAACTTGACATAAAAACAGCTCACGAAGGGCACACCCATGGTGTGAAAGTGGAGTGGCGGGGGGGAGGGGATCGGCCTAATACCTGGATCGAAATATATTTTTTAGCGCGAATCCATTATGGGCGAAGCAACACTAGGGGTGTCTGGAGGCATATCTCCCGAGAAATGTTTGGAAATACATATATCTGAAACTTTCTAGCATAAATTTGTCACATAAGCTTATATATTCTCCCAAAGCAACTGTCCCAAAGTTGGGGGGTGGGGGGGGGGGTGGCGGAGTTCACCACAAAAGTTTGTGGGGGAGGGGATCGTGACACTACGACCTCCAATATTATTAGCACAATAAAATCTTACTCGTCTAGCATATGCACTGGTCTGGGTTTATAAAAGAAGCTCTTCTCTGCTGGGAAATGGCTTAGGGTACCAGTCGCCCTCTCCGCGTTTGTTTGCATTTGTTGTATCCAAATATGAAAAAGGGTATTGGTTGCCAAGTTCCCCATCGTATTACCTCGTCCTCCAGACAGAGGCAACTTGTTGAACAAGCGATATGTTGGATCAGCGATCATCACACTCTCGTTATAGCCACCTCTCACACCACACTCCAGCGATGAAGCCCCACGTTTGTTTGTCCAGGGTCAGATGATCAATCGGGGAGACATCCCCTGGTGAGATGGATTTCATTACTGTCCATGATGAGTAACTTCCCCGAACCCGCTCTATTAAGTCATAAATATACATCCACAGAGGATCTGACCATAGAACAGTTTTAATCACGATGCCATGTCTAAATTCTCAACCATAATCATACTCTGGATACATTTATCTGTAGACGGTCAACAAGGTACACAGACCTTTTTAAACTGAGCTAAACATGGTATATATGAGTAATGACGCGTTATGTTTCCCCATAACATCGGCGTTTTTTTTTTTGCAAGAGCCTGTCGAGAGTAGTAGTTCCTTCCCATGTTTCCTGCCTTGATGCTAGATGGGTTTCCTCGAGTAAATCTTCGTCGAAACCATCTGTTGTGACGTTTGTCAAACAACTGGAATGTATTGTATGGTTTTTGCTGAAAATATATGATTGGCTTTTCGTTCTCATTCCAAAAATGTGTTTATGCTTGGAATTTACTTTCATTAAAAAATTGGTCATCTTCAAAATCTGGCCATGTCCATACCCACAATCTAATGGCGCCACATCTGTAGCACAGTGCAGGAATGACACGTGGGATTCTCCACCAATTGAGAGTCCAATTGCCTGTTGTCTGCCGATTCTCATGTCATGATTTCCCATGTTTCCCAAATGTCCACAGCAGAATATAGCCCTGGTTGCTTCCATGAGGATCATTGAACAAAGGAAAGCATCTGATGCATTGTTGTAGTAACAATATTCGCTTGTGCAACTTAATGGAATGCCATCTGACAAAACACAATTCTTTCTCTCGTACAGCAGCATTTGAATTGTAATGAAATGATGGACTGGGAATATGTTATAATGTAGATCGCATATGATACGCATGTACATATACCACATATAGGTAGGTTTATTTCAATAAAATGTGAAATTCACAGAATAATGCTTGTTATGACCGCATCATGTAACTAGTTTCACCTTGTCGACTTCTCAGCCAGAGGGCCTATATTCTTTGGGGGTCAATAAATTACCAAGGAAAAAAATCCTGTTCAGCAGAATTTCATTACCACTTATGATGAATGACCGTTCCTGTCGTAGTATAAAAAATCGACGGAGATATTTTTGGCAAGAGTATATCAGGTGCAGTAATTACTACCCAAAATGGCCTCTTTGGGGCTTTAAACGTCTCCTTTATGTGTGACCAAGACGTTTGTGACATAACACTATGCCAAGTAGCTATAAGGTCGTTGGTCACATCCCCAGAGAATACATTTCTAGCAAATGGCTCCCAAACGCGCATTAATATTCGTTAAAATTATGAACTAGGAAAATGGCTATGTTTTTTGCTTCACACTCTACACACACTTCCACATGTGCCTGCTGCTCGGATCCAGAAACACTCAGGGGACAAACTCGGACTTACAAATGATCCTACATTGATCAGTTGTGCATAATATATTTATACACTTTAGAAACATCACATGCGCATCACAGCTGGTTCAAAATACAAACTTTGCAGACTGTACAAGAACAATTTGGGCCTGTCCATGCTTTTATCATTCTTTTGAATGTGTTGTAATTTTCACTAGATTTAATTGTGGTAGGCAGTTTATTCCATAAGGCCGAACCTTGGTATCTAAGACTTTCTTTTCCGTAACTTACGTTGTTATACTTGGGTATTTTGACAATACTATTTCTTTCTCAGTTCTTCATATGATGAGTTAAAATCATTGAAAACATATCGGAGTGCACGTTCTTGTATTTTCTCGATTTTCTTCAAACTAGTTACGCTACAGAAATGCCGGACTAGTGGACAGTAGTTGAAGTAAGACAATATAAAACTTTCGAGCAACATAAGCTTCTGCTTTTCCCCCAGTACTTTCGACAGTCTTGCTATTACAGTAAGATTTCTGCCTGCTTTTTTGCAAATTTCAGACACATGTACATCAAAGTTCAAACTGTGGTCTATGTGAACACCAAGTAGTTTAACACATTTTTGAGGTTCCAGGGTTATATCACCTATAGACATCTGACCAGCACAGCAGTTCGTATGAAAGCCAATCTTTATTTTTGCGGGTAGTCACTCATCTAACCTAGGACTGCATGGTGCTTGCCAACACATTTTCCATAACATTAGATGAAAAGCTATTGCTTGCGCCTCTATGTTCCAACAGAAAAGATATCTGCGAGCAACAGCATGTAATGACCCGTCCCAAAAAAGACGCCTCTTCTCTCAAGACATTCTTTTCTAGCCATCATTCATCTTGCGACGTTTATGTACTCTGTAATCTATTTTTAAAAGGCAGTTGAATGATTCATGATGACACTTGTTGAATGGTTACAAAGAAAGCATGTGCAACCAAGGGAATCATGCACTCATGATCCATCTTCTTTGACGCTAGCTTGGCTTAACTCAAGTCTGTGTTATATATTTGTATCGCGCACATAGACATGATAGAGATAGTATTCAAATTCATGGCCATGTACATGTACAATGTAATGTTTCGAGCCAACTGTTGTGAAAACAGTTGGATAACTGGAAGGTGAAATATATTGCCGGGTTTACTAGTTATAAATTCTGATAATACGGAGCATAATTAGAATAATCACTGAAATAATAATAACTAATATTTATAATATAATGAGAAGCATAACTAAAGTAACAAAGATGTGACCTCTTCACTTGCGTACACGCTAACTTGCATTATGCTTTATTCACAATGTGAAATTCTTATGGCGTTATGATCAGACATGTTGCCCGTATCAGCACTTCTGCTAGTCTTTCCTGACAACTTTTTTCACTATTATACAGATCTTAGCTTACACAAATATCTGCATTGGAAATAAGTATTTGTGTGACCTGCGAAAATATTTTGGAAAAATAATAGCCCAAGGGCTAAGTGAGGTTACCGGAGAAATGTTTAGTGATAAACTACAACTTTATTCACCTGAGTTGCCTTTTCGACCTTTGAAAGTCATTGAAGGTCAAATACAGGGTCACCTGTAAATTCGCAATGTTGACTTCTCATTTGAATGTGCCAATATTTAAGCACTATTTCAAAGTGTTCTAGGAGTTTACTCCATACAACCCCCAATATAAAGGGATTGTGTGCAATTTTCTAATACCAAAAACTTTTCAATGCAAAAAATATTCTTTTTGGCTGCAAATGGATAACCTGCAGGTTTGCAAAAACAAAACAAAAAGACACAGAAAAGGTCCTTGTGCAATACGTACATGTGTGTTGAGTAAGCCCTGTCATTAATAGTATCAACTTCCGATAGATCCATTGAAAAACTGGAAACATGATTTGTAAATATCATTGAAGATTGGCTGCCAGAAATTATGTCCCCACGACTGCAGGATACAGAACCTCGGAAGAATAATCGCTCCATACCTTTCACTTAACATATTACCTTGTTACAACATGTACAAATGTATAGGACAATTTCCTGTAGATACACTATGGATAGTCATGAACACACAGTCAACTTCCTTGCAGTCATATAGTCTGGGAGCCAATTCTCAAAAGAGGCCTAAAAACGGGTTTTCGTGGTTCCCATGAGGTAACCGCATCATAATATACCATTGGAAAGGTAATTTTGTCACTCTTTTATGGGTAGTTAAAGAAACACAAGACATGTGTTTAAAGAAACACAAGACATGAAACTTAACATAAAAAAAACTACGAAGCCCCTAAGGGGACATAGTGGGAATTCTAAGATAACTATTTCGTTCCCTCGAAATAGATTGTGTTCGAACGAAATCTGATTTCGTTCCTTCGAAATAGATTTTGTTTGAACGAAAAAAAATTTGTTCCCTCGAATTAATATTTCGTTCCCTCGAAATAACATTTCATTAAAATGCAATAGATTTCACATCATACTATTTCAAGTGAACGAAATCTAATTTGAGTGAACGAAATGTTATTTCGAGATAATGAAACATTATTTTGAGGGAACAAAATGTTATTTCGACATAACGAAATGCTATTGCGAGACAACGAAATTTATTTCAATATAATGAAATGTTATTTTGAAATAACGAAATGTTATTTCGAGGGAATGAAATCTATTCTGAGGGAGCAAAATCTATTTCGAGGGAACAAAATAATTATCTCAGAATTCCCACCATGTCCCCTCTATTTCAAGGAATGAAAGCTATTTCGAGGAAACAGAATCTATTTCGAGGGAATGAAATCTGATTTCGATTGAGCGAAATATATTTCGATGGAACGAAATCTCTTTCCGTTCAAACAAAATATATTTCGTTCGAATGAAATCAGATTTCGATCGATCGAAATCTATTTCGAGGGAGCGAAATATATTTTGGGGGAACGAAATAATTATCTCATTCCCACCATGTCCCCTTAGGGGCTCCGTAAAAAACAGCCATGTCATTCACCATCATACAAACATAACATCCATTTACTTCGAAACCACACTCGAACACAATACATAATAAATACTAATCTTACTCAGTTATAGGATAATCCACTGATCTGAGTTTATAAAAGAACCCGGCCTTCTCTGCTGGGAAATTACTTAGGGCACCAGTCGCCCTCTTTGTGTCTGTTTGCATTTGTTGCAACCAAATATGAAATAGGTTATTAGCTTGCCAAGTTCCCTATCGTATAGCCTCGTCATCCAGATAGAGGCAACTTGTTGAACAAGCGATATGTTGGATCAGCGATCATCACACTCTCGTTATAGCCACCGCATGTCACACTCTAGCGATGAAGCTCCACGATTGTTTGTCCAGGGTCAGATGATCTATTGGGGACAAATCGCCTGGTGAGGTGGATTTCATTACCGTTCATGATCTCCCCCAAAATAAACCATGAATATACATCCATGGAGGACCTGACCATAGAACAGTTTTGATCACGAAGCCATGTCCCAATTCTCAACCATAATCATACTCTGGATACATACATGTATCTGTAGATAGACGGTCAATAAGGTACACGAATAGACTTTTGTGAACTGAGATAAACATGGTATATATGACAAATTACCCGTTATATTTTCCCCATAACATCAGCGCCATATTTTCGCAAGAGCCTGTCAAGTGTAGTAATTCCTCCCCATGTTTCCCCCTTGAGTCTGGATGGGTTCCCCCGGGTAACTGTTCGTCAAAACCATCTGTTATGACGTTTGTCAAACAACTGAAATGTATTGTGTGGCAATTGCTGAAGATATATGATTGGGCTTTGTTCTCATTCCAAAAATGTATTAATGCTTCAGAGTTGCTCTCATTCCAAAAATGGTCATCTTCAAAATCTGGCTATGTGCAGACCCACAATCTTATAGCGCCACATCTGGAGCACAGTGCAGGAGTGGCAAGTGGAATTCGCCACCAATTGAGAGTCCAGTTGCCTATTGTCTGCCGATACACTATTCATGATTTCCCATGTTTCTCAAATGTCCACAGCAGAATATAACCCTGGTTGCTTCAATGAGGATCATTGCACATAGGAAACCATTTGATTCAATGTTATAGAAACAATTTTCATTTGTGCAACATAATGGAATGCCATCTTACAAAGCATAATTCTTTCTCTCGTACTGCAACATCTGAATTGATATGATGGACTGGGAATATGTTATAGTATAGACACATATAATATGTACATAGATCACATATAAGATAGGTTCATCTCATTATAATGTGAAATTCACAGAATAATGCTTGTGATTGCCAACACATATTCCATAACATTTGATGAAAAATGATTGTTTGGGTCTCATATATTTCAGGAGAGAAGGTATCTGCGACCAATGGAGCGTATTGACCCGTCCCTAATGACGCCTCATCCCTCCCACGCCTATCCAGAAAAGACATTCTATTCCAGCCGCCATCCACCTTGAGACGTTTCTGGAGCTTGTGATCCATTTTGAAAAGGCAGTTGAATGATTCATGATGACACTTATTGAATGGTTACAAAGAAAACATGTGAAATCGAGGTAATGGCGCATTCATAATTCGTCTTCTTTGACGCTAGCTGGGCATAGCTCAAGTTTGTGTTACGTATACTTTTCGCACTCATGGAGATAGTACTATAGTGGCAATATATACAAGTACATATGGACATGTACAAATGGCAACATGAATCCCATAAAATAACAGGGAAGCAGATGTTGTAGAATAATGAATTTTTGTTCCCATGCATTATGATATAATATCAACCTATCACCACGAAAAGCATAAAATTTTGATGATGGCATTAAAAAACTAAAACTGATGATGGCATTGAAAAATGAAAATTCAGTATTAACAATGCTACATTTGACGATTCTCAACACCCACACAAAAAAGATTACGCGATCGGGGATTGCCCTTGGGTCTTGTCTTGTGTGTATATGTCGAGTTGTAGGTGTTGTTGTCAATTTCTGTTATCCCCCTGTTTCTCAGCCCACAATTATTACACCCCACAGGGAGACTTGTTGAACGAATGATTCACAGACCATCAAACACCCAATATTTCACGTCTCAATCCACCTCCCAGCGATGAAGCCCCAAAGTTGTAAGGGTACAACGCCTGCCGAGGTAGATTTCATTATGTCCTATGATTAATAACTCCCCAAATCGCACTTAAGCATCATCATGTCCCTATGCTCGAGGGCAAGGAACCTCCCACGCTTCCTAGAATTATGCTCCCATCGGAGATTGACCAATAGTCCAAATAGTCACATTTTATATTCAAAATGTGTCTGCTGCAATGCACAGAAATGTCTGGTATGCATCGTAGTTTGGTGCTGATTGTGACCTCAGAATGTTCTGTGAATATTTGTTAAGCCACTGTATGTTTTACGTTACCAACAATCAATATTCTAAATAATATTACATATTGTTTATCGTCCGGATATTTGAAGAACGAACTACGATCACATTCTGCCCAGGTTTATTCTGCCCAGGTCTAACAAACACCGTGGAAGTGAATTGCATAAAACTCGACTATAAATATGTCTATACAAGTGATCAGTTCATTAATTACTAATGACGAACAAGATACATATATACAATGCAACGTTCTGGTACACCACACAAGTATACTTCTTTCAGGGATTCAATAAACAAAGCACTCATCTAGAAATGACCTAGGAGTGAATGCGCTAGGAAGTGAATATTTATGACGTTTAGGAACGTTCACATAATACTACTGTCAAATCATTCCTCGCTGATTCATACATCATGTAAGTACATCATTGTAAGTGTGCATTAATGTACGTGTAGTAAACAATTGTGATGTTTGCAATATGTGCGAATTTTTTACCCCCTCTCAAGACTCTGTGGAATATTAGTTAAATAACATTTTACTGTCATGACAAGAAAATAATAACACTTTCCCATCCACCCATAGCATCGAAAGGATATGTTTTACCAATACTAAGTTAACATGGTTAAGATGGAATAAGATTAGGAAAGAAAATTTATTTAAAGTCGGGTACAAAAGAAACATCAACACTAGCTGAGGGAAGCTATTATCACCGACGTGATACAATGAAATAGTTACGATGATATATGAAGAAGTCTGCCTTTAAGAAGATCCATGGATGTCATCAAGATCTGGTTCTTAAATTTACCACATGTACGAGATATACGCAGCAAGATTTTTTGGCATAGTAGTTATGTGGAATTCCTGACGGATGCTACATATGGGGTAGGAAATGCTCACTCTCAGCACGGCACAGCAGATTTCACTTAGGTATGGCCATCTATGGGGGTTCATGAAGTCCCATAAAATTTTCTCCATTTTGCTTGACATTGAACTTTGAGATTGGGCAACAGGCATGGTTTTGTTTGCCCGAAATAAGTTACCCTTGGGTATTGGGTTCATGTTTATCAAAATATGATAATACATTAGGTTCGATTTACATAACTGTTGACTCGTGATCTCAGTGTAATCACTTCGTACACGAACCCACATATGTATCCCATATGTACCCACCGAACAAATTCCAAAGAGCCAAAAAGATGCATATGTCCTTGTAATCGCAATAAGTATTCATTACTCTCCAATGAGACATGTATACATTTCATAGTGAGACTTTGTTTGCCAACAAAAACTCAATTGCAGTCACTGGTAAATAATGTTTCTGATTTTACAGCGAAACTTCCCCGCGAGCAATGGATGTCGTGCTCATTTTTGGGCATTTGGACATTCTCGGGGATGCCCAGTTTGACCAGGACAATCTTGGAATATAAAATGTTTCTTATTAAATATTAGATGTAAATAGCAAAAAAATGTTCACACAATTTTCCTTCCAATTAAAATCGAGGAATATGAATTCATAAAATCTTCCCACATGTTTATTCAATGATTAAATACATTCATATGGAAGTTTGTTTTATTTAAATTTATCAGTGAACTTCATGGTATTTCCCTGCTTGTCAATTATCTGCCATTTAATTAGCTTTGTATAATCCAACTTGGTAATAAAACATAAGTTACATTAATATTTCTTGCCATATTGTCAAGAAATAAATCAATATCATCTTAGTAAAGCACCGTTCCAAAATGGTCCAGGGCCATTTTGGAATGCTCAAGTTTGCCCTGGACTTTCTCGAGATTGTCCAAATTTCCAAGAATGACCACTGGACTGTAGCGACCTGTCCCAAGAGACGTCCGGTCCCTCCCACGCCTGTCCAGACAACAATCTCTCGCTCGTCACCTGTCTTCAGACAGAATGATGCGTCTTGAACGACGTGGACTACATAGACATATCCCTGTTTAAATGGAGCAATGTATTATTTGTGGCATAGTCTTTGTCTCAATGTAACTTTTGGCTCGACAACAAGCTCGGAAACCATGTGTGCAAAACAAGAATTGCAATGATGTATGTGTCAACATAATATTACCATAATCAAAACCAGATTTTGGTGATGACAAAGTCGAACTAAAACGAAAGCCCAACCGAATAGTTTTTTCTACTGTACACTTGATGGAAATGAACAACTGCATGTGTTATTGCGCTCCTGTATCCACCTACAGGTATTGGATATGAAACGAAATTTATTAAAGATAATTTATGGATAGTATGACTTTGTACACTGTTGTAAAGTTCGTTCGATGACCCTTGACTCATTAAAATCATTTCACCAATTTAGTAAATTAGTGTGTTGTGTACATACTTGCTATCACAAGTGCAATCAAAATAGAGGGTGTTCGAGCTATCATTCAATAGGGGGCAGCATGGTAATATGGGTCGGTTTTGGCGCCAAATCACTAACATATATCGTCTGTAATCATCAATAACATAAATTATGGCGGTAAAGCTACGCTCATACTGTTAACACAAGAAAAAACCCATGAAACAGTGCTGCCAGCTGGCGATTGAAGCTATTCCTGAACACCTCCCATTGGCACAGTGCCGAAACCGACTATGGTAACGCGCATTACCATAGCCTAAAATGGCGACAGGCACTTGTGATTCGAATTTGCTTGTGAATTTCTATGTATATAACGTGTATAAATCGAGGGAATCTCCGAACTATAGCGATATCGATACATGTAGGTTAATCCCGAGTATGTGCAATGAGTCATTTGATATATTAGTGGAAACGAAATGTGGACAATTTTGTCCTGACTATGGTAACGTGAATGCCAGACTATGGTAATGTGATTTGTAGGAAATTCAATGACTATGGTAATGCGATGGGGCTTTCGTACACAAATACAATTCTGTGTCAACATAACAATGATTTGAGGGGTAGAATATATGTGTTGGAAACTCTCGAATCGTCTGTTAGTATCACATATCCATGTAAAAAAAAAACACACATGCGATTTTATTACTGTACACAGGTCAGCAACTCCATCAATGTTATTATTTCAGACCTATGCTACACATGATGAGAAACACCAAGTTGTCGATTAAACGCAGGGTCTGCCATAAAGCCACCTTTGAATTTTTACAAATCTGTGCATTTCCTCATCAAATTGTCAGAATTATTGAGGAATTTCTAAACCGAAGACAATACAGGTTTGATTTAAGCTTGCCATCAGACTATGCGAGTCATTTGCAGCGACTCGGTTGCACGCCAATCGCATGCGATCTGGTCGCGGCGACCGTCACTGGTCACACTGTGCGTTCGAGTCGCATATAAATTGACGATATTTGAGTGCGATTTGTAAAGAACCTGTATGCAGACGGGTGTTTTTGTCGTGTGAACATGGTTCACCATTAATGTAGGCTATGTCGGTGCCTTTTCACGACAACAATCATGCCTAAAATACGAAAGAGAAGGCAAAATAGAGGTCATAAAAGGCCTGTATTGGGCCAGTGCATGGGTCATACCTGTGGCACCGTTCATCTTGTTTTCTATCTAGGCCTTTTATCCTATCGAGAACAAACCATGTTTGTCTTGATAAATATTGATACCGGTATGTCGGCACTGACTTTGGGACCATGCTTTTTGGGCCTCTGGGAATTTGCATGCCATTCTATCTGTCTGCCACCTTTATCTCTGATGAAAATACTGAGTAGTAAGAAGAGTAGGGAACTTAGTTCGAGGCAACTTTCTTACAACTGATGTGCGAGGGGTAAGAAGTGTCCCATTTTATTCAAATATTTCAATATTTACTAGTCCGACGCACCCTTGTCCTTGTTCCTGTATTCAGGGCAGTGACGTCGGAAAGTGACGGACTGTGTTTTCATATATTGGAACATCGGCCGCAAATTGTGTTCAGTCCATCGATCCTGTTGTCATCAAATTATCAAGTGTCAGCATGTAACCGGGACTAATCACATGCGACTCAGTGGTTTTACATCTCACGATGTCAGCATGGGTTTCAGCACGGTACTACACCCAGTATATGCAGTTTTAAAGAAAAAAAGCACTGTAACCTGAAATAGACCTATTCCCGGTAGTAAATATACGAATATCGTATGAATCACAGTTCAATTCTTGTGTTATATACATTATTTGCAGTGCAGTAGTGAATGCATTACCATAGTCGGCATTATGCGTTACCATAGTCAATTTATCCTTGGACTCGGGCGTTACCATAGTCAGCCATGATTTTCAGTCGCCGATATCTAGTAGAAAAAGTATATTTTTCTGTAACTCGCCTTATTAATTATGTGCAGCACAATCAACTTTATATCACAGACTTCTGAATGCTTCAAAATAGCCTCCCATTCAAGTTGTTAAGCTCGATCAAATTCGAACCACAAATACCTGCCGCCATTTTTGACTATGGTAATGCGCGTTACCATAGTCGGTTTCGGCACTGTGATTGGCTGTGTCATCAAAAAAAAACCCCCACAATTAGTAACTTTTGGTAAGGAATCAAATCCTGAAATTTCTGCCAAAAAACATTTATAGGCTTCATCAGCGGCGATCACTGTATCAGTTTTCATAGTAGTTTCGTTCATCTGCGATTCATTGCACTTGTACGAACAAGACATGAACAATTCTTTTCTTGTTTGGCAACAAGATTTATTGAAACAGGAAAATCGTATTATGGTTTCAACAAACATTGTAAAACGGTGAACGGGCATCATGCCACAATAATTTTCAAATGCCTTAGTAGACTCAAGCTAATGTCTACCAAAAGTGATTCACGCAGCAAGGAACAACTACAACCTAATTTGTATCATAATAAAATCTTCATTGTGAAAGATACGCCTACACTTTATATAACCTGAAATTGGACAAAACTCGTGAAAGCAACTGGCCTATAAATAGAACTCTATTGATAGAATTCGAATGGTCACTAGAAAAAATGGCATACAATAATACTCGTACCATAATAATAACGCATTTCAAACACAAGAAGCAAAAGAGATCCACGGATGATCCGAAATAGCGATAGGACCCATACTTAACTACATAAATATACGAACTCACATCCTCGTCACAAATGATTTAAATCTCATGCAATACAAACAACAATATATCAAGTGATAGTGCATATGTTCATTAACCCCCAAACAATTTAATAGTATCAGTGGATCATTTAATACCTATTGGCTAGTTGAATACACGTTATGAACGTGTTGAGTTATGGAGTTAGCCGAGTCTATTTATTGCAGGTTTCAACTATTTGATGTTCAGTAATTCCCCACGTGACATTTCTGTGACAGGAAACATGTCATCACTGCCAGCATTCATTGAAATACGAGCACCACTGGGGTTATATGGCATGGCAGGCAAATCGGGAAATAACTGTAAGTGTCTATTTTAGCGACTGTGTCAGAGCTGATAGAGCGACTGACTACTCCGTGTTGTTCCTCTGTTGACGTAGTTGCTGATCTCTGGGGTCTGTGGGGGTCTTGTTCTGTGGCTCAGCTCTTGGGACATTCAGACACTACTCGGTATGACGGAGGTATACCGGGTACTCGGTTGTCAATCCGCATGTTTCGTAGACAGCCAGAAAACCTATGGTTGGAAGCCTTTCCCTTCGGGGCCGAATGTAGAAAAAGGTAAACATAATTCACTTACACGCAAAATATGTAAAGTAAATCAGGAATTTCGTGACAAAAAATTGTTATTTGTATTCAGTCGTATTTCTGCATGATACCTGCAGTGCTTTCTAATTTCGTAACAATCCGAAAATTTTCAGAACAATAATAATTGATCAAATGAAACGAATGGTTCTGACACATCAATATTTGATATTGGAGCACAATATATTCTACTCCTCTAAGTCTATAAAGGAATGAATGATTCCGTGATGTTTAATTCGCAACTCTCTTCATTAGTGGACCAAAGTTTTTAGAACCATGCTCCAATTCAGAAAGGTATAGACAAAAAGAGGTAGCCAGTATCATGTGCGAGACCCGTGTGGAATTGAGCTAATTATCAGTAACATCACGTAAAGGTTTTTATGGAGAAAATAAACGCAAATTCGATATGGTAGGGAAAATAATACGTCAGTTCCTCCACGTGACGTCTTGTTAGCGTGAGCTATGTGTTCTCAAACTTTTTCTCTATTTTAGCGCATAATTCGCTGCGTGTGAAGCAAGTGATTTTTGTACGTGTATTTATGTTACAATTCCATCATGTTTCATCGACATTGTTCAGGACATGCAAATATAAATCATATTTTTACAACGAATCGGGAGGTTTTTTTCGGTTCGGGATACCTACCGCCATTCCACCAATGATATCATAGACGTGTGGGGAGAGCCCACCGAATAGCAAGGATGTGACGTCAGCACACGGGCCCATGTGATATCGCCTGAAGGGGTTCCTGTCATCGACCAATAGCGTACCGCCACGTATGCCGTGTATGTACTTCAACTGATAGCGGACAGAACACATTTTTAGCTATACCGAGAACAATTATTTGAAATGTTTACAGTTCAGTTCCAACGTATTTGATTGTAAAAAATAAGTTATTACAACCCACACAACCAAATCTCGACGGTGACAATAATAAACCTAAACCTAAGAGACAACATTTCAGGAATGAAAACGAATGCCCCATCTAATATTTACATCCAAAGCAACATTGTGATATAATACTATAACATATATTTACATTTCAAACCGTTAGTCAACTGTGCAAGCTGAAAAGATTCACTACACCGATTTCAAACAGCTAGCAACAAAACTAATACGTTATGATTTGGGCTTCGTGTTATCATGCTGATGTTAGTGGGTAGTCTAATTATTTTTGCAATTCACAAAACAAAGCTAACTGTGAGTCGTTGACTTATTATTCGCATCGTCATGAGATCTCGGCGAAAGCAGTAAATATAGTAAAGATCTGATCTAGGAATTTGTGTGTAGTGTTCTGATGTTAGTTATACAACCATGATTTATGCTCATGATATCTCCAGTGTCATAACATAACCTCGAACAACCCGTCATCTGGAACAAGACTTGATGTCTTCTGAGGTCAATGGTCATGGTCACAGGATGTACCCTGTGACTTCCGATGTAGTCATCATACAAACTCCAATGTAGGCGATCTGCTTTCATCAAATGGCATGGGCACGCGTATGCATGCCCATATAAGCACAGTCGTGTTTAACAACAAACCACTGAACTCGATACCATTCAGTAGAACTCGGCGCATCACTACAATGAAGTTCATTGTAGTTGACATGAAAAGAACTCCTAGGTAATATAACAAGGTCTTGGCACTCTTGTGTATCAAACATTGTTCTCTTATTACGATCGTTTCGACCATATGTCTGTATTTGTAGAGCGAATGCCTTCATTAAGGTGGTATGAGTGAGTACGCTGTGCGCATAATAACGCGCATGTTCAATCAAGCGTGACAACGATGTTCTAGTACGGCAATGCCCTGCGTGCTTGCTTTTTCGATCACTTTGGACGTCTTTGGTGGTCAAACTCCAGTAATAACATGATAAAATTGTTGGCTCTTATTTTAGGCCTAATAATTGTGTGGTTGCATCCATGTTGTACTGTTTTAAATTACACATTGAATTTGTGCAATGTAATGATAATTGACCAATGTAGTTCCCGGCTTGTTCCGTACGCATGCTATATCTTGAACTTGAATGAAAATTTGAGCAAACATGGTAAAATATGACAGGCAGAGTACTAATACAGCATGAAATGATATCGAAAATTCGATCATGTTGCTATGGGCATAAACGTGTATTTGAAGCATGCTAAATTTGCTTATAATGATTTACATGCTAATCAATAAACTACATAGTGCTGAGCATATTTTACAGGTTTCTTCTATGCCTTGGCAACAGCACCATCGGTCATAGAAAAGTGGTTGCTACCCTCTGTATAGATTGATTCGGATACTGATTCGGAATATAGATCTATTGGCCATTGATGTCACGAAAAGGAAGCTTACATTCTTCGCCAATATCACCGTGTGGTTTGGTAATTGATATTCATGGTTATAGTATTACAGTACCAACATCGGTTGTCATAGCAACCTCCATTGTACTGGTAAATATGCATCCTAAATTGTTAACTGTTTTATACTCTGTTGACCCAACCTTGAAATTAATCGTGAGAAATTGTTTGCTTCCAAATATTCAAAAACACGGATTCAACGCACATGGATACATGGGTTAACGTAGTCCGCTACAAACAGTGAGGTAACGGAGAGTCAAAATTTAAAAGTCATTTCTTGAATATTATCTATTCAAAATGACATTATTTTATAGAGTAAATGATCAGCATCCTAATACTGAAAAGAAAAGAGGGGGTCACCGTGCTCGTTTCCTCTACATATTCGATCAAAATCACACTTATTTACCTAAAATGACATAAATTATGGCATTTTTGCACATTTTTTTGTCCATGTTCACATCTTGCATCGTGTTTTCCATGCGAACGGATACGGTGACCCACTATTTTCTTTTTAGTTTTAGGATGCTGAACAGTTACTTTATAAAATATATCATTTTGAAGCTCTAGATTTTGTTGATACAGGTATTTATTTTTAAAAACCCTCTGACCCCCTTCCCTCACTGTTTGGAGCGGACTACCTTAAAACACATGATCATCGGATATATTGGCTCCAACAACCACAATTTTCCCCCGTGACCCCTATTTTTTTCTTCATAATCAGAATCCTTGTGTTTCTGGCTACAAAATACACCAACTCTGGCCATTTCTTGAAAAAATTAACAGTGGTAGAAGGAAAAAACTGGATACGACGTCTTTGATTAGCAATGTAAATGGGCAGAAAACTATGAGAAAAACACCTGATCACCAGATATATCTTGACACCAAACACCTCAATTTTCCCCCATGACCACTATTTTGTCTCGATAATCAGATTCATAGTGCTTTTTTGTACAACATATGC
Organism: Terebella lapidaria; assembly: GCA_949152475.1. Classification (NCBI taxonomy): domain Eukaryota; kingdom Metazoa; phylum Annelida; class Polychaeta; order Terebellida; family Terebellidae; genus Terebella; species Terebella lapidaria. The sequence continues at coordinate 30,420,095 of OX424564.1, read as the reverse complement.
AAAATCGGATTTTTAAAAAAAAACAAATTAGTCTTAATAGACGACAAAAATAAAATTGACACTTATGCGATCAACCACCGACAACAATGTCAATCTTCCGGCAACTGTGAAATCTGACATAAGTTTTTGAATGTAGATTATTTTACAGGGGAGCCCCGGTACATATGGTTTTTATTTTTTTGAATGAATACATGTAACCTTACTTTTCCAAAACCACAATTATTTGGGATGTCTTGAAATTTTTGTTTACTCACTAATACCACCTTAAGCTGTTTTTCTCTCACTTCTGGCCAAATGGCGCATATATGCTAGAAAAGTCTTGATGATAAATTGCACTCGAGGTGAAATTTATAGCCGCAAAAACTCTCCGTCCTGATATTATATTACTTCATATATGTTTATACTAGGAATTAATGCCTCGAGTTTTATTTCACTTACAGGTGAGGGAACCAAAATACATAACATAATAGTATATGTTAAGGAAACAGAATTTTTCCTTCAAGCATAATCATGCTGGTTTAAGTATAGGGTCACCGAGAGATGCGTATTAAATACGTATTGTTCATTTATTTCCTTAACATAAATCATAATACAAACTATTTCGGCGCCAATCACTAATGTAATGTATGTTTCTAGATGGATATAAACACTCAATGTCATCCGAGTGGTCTCTGAAGTGATGTGAAAAAAAATTGGATACCAGCCTAGCTACAACAAAATTAGCATCATAGGTACAAGAATTAGCATCATTCCGAACGTAATGTGGGCCTCAACACGATCCAGGTAATATATTGTTAAAGTCCATACCCCAATGCCGAGGGATATTGAGGAGAAGCCGTGGCCGGATATGAAAATGTTAGTCATGCGTCAATATGAACCTTTTTATTGGTGTACAATTCAAAGATTATAACAAGTATCATGGCGTATCAGTTGTCTGGCAGGTACTTCAACTGGATGACCACAAAAAACTGATACCATATAGTCTGATCTTAGTAATTTATTGAGCTACCCTAGCTGGGCAAAAATATCGATTACTTTCACAATAACATTATGCTACTCTATTCAACTTTGGCGTGTGCGATGTCTCCGCTCTGACAGACTGTCAGATTCCTACGTGTCATTTCAAAGATTCTTCGTGTCATCGCACGGCTATGATGAGCTCAGTGCGACATCAGGATGTCTTGACGATGGAACTGCCTGTCGTGGTAGCACTTGACATAATGACAACAGTTTCTTCGAGTTTTGCTGTGAAAAACATGACATCTGTCAAATTTAACAACATGTACGTGATGATGTCGACAGGATTTGGGGACTGTGACATCAGAGTGTTTGAACACAGACACAAGTCTGTTTCTTAGTGGATGTACTGCAATGTGAGTCCTTTCACTACTGAAAACTAACGTACATAATATTTGACGACATTATGGTATGGGACCGGCACTGATCCGAAATTTTTTTTCGAAGATGTCATAAAGAATTTGAATCGAGGTTTCTTAATTATGGGGTTACTTGTGATTAACACATTTACTTGTGATTTATTGTGTGCGTTATGTAATTGTTTCATATGGGCTCAGTTCAAACTAGATTTGTGGTTGGAGACGATCAGTATATTGCTTCAGTATTCAAGTTTGAATTCAGCCGAAAATCAATGTCAAAACATCCTTACAAATGCTTGTATTTCTGCAATAACATAATATGAAGATGATAATATGGTGATAACATAATATGAATGATAACATAATATGGTGATAACATAATATGAAGATTCATATGAACGACACGCATGGATAGATGCAGTTATATCTCAGCTGCTATTTTTGGCAGTATATTAACAATCACATCGAAAAATCCTTCTCCTGTGCTGATAAAATATTTCCACAATAATGAATGTAAAACACCCGGTCCTTGTTTGCAAATGAGCTGTGTGTTTGCTGCCTAATATTTACATTTCCTATTCGCTTGGATGCCACACAAGACACCCCTGGGACAAGATGAGGGTCATTACTAGGATCCAAATCACCTCTCCTGCAGTTACAACAGCAGCAATTCGTGCGATGGCGACCCGGTCTGGGTTTACGTGGAAGGTAAATGCGGGACATGCCGCCCACAAGCCAATCTTCCATAATCTATCTGCCTATTATAGGGACATCTACGCAATTAACCCATCTCAGCACGTTAATTATGTAGACTATCAGAACATTTTCATGCGGAAATGGGGAGCGAAGGAACTTTGAAAAGCTCGCAACCTGCAGTTTGCTCAGACGTTTAAACACATTCGCCAACAGATTATACTCCTAATGAAGAGTCCTAATGAAAAATGCCTAAAAATATTTCCAGGAAGGGTTTTTTAAAAATATTATTTTCGCTTTCTTTTTTTTTCAAAGGATTCCCCTCATGTACCTTCATGACGTGTATAGCTATCGTTGCCATTAAATCGCTGGTCTGTGCATCGCGGTCATTTTTCTTTGACGAGTCGGTAAAAAATTGTTGTTTTTTCCAAATCGCGTTACTATCCATTTTTGGGTGATTTCTAGGCAGAACAATTCACCCTTGGAAAACAAATTTCAAAAGGTAGATCCGAAAGGCCTAAAATGACACCATAGGCACGAATTGGCCTCTGGGGCCAAAACGCTTGTACACAGACCTCAGATTTGTAATATAAGCATATACGAAATTTTATATGGAGCATTATTTTGGTGACATTGAACTTAGATGACCTTGAAATCTTTGGTAACGCTCGACGTGAATAATGAAAATTGACTGATGCAGACAGAATGCATTTAGATAAACTTGGGTTTGTGTAGTGGGCATATAGGCAGTCACATCAGGTGGTTCTTTTGACATTTTGACGACCTTGAATTTGATCTTTAGTGAAACTGATATGTCAAAGCAGTAAGTTTACTGGAAGTTTTATGTGTACACTGAACTTTCTCCTTTCTTAGCCCTTGGGTTTATTTTTTACCTCTCAGCTCAAGTAGGCGGAAATTTAAAAAAAAAAGCATATAGACAACGACATCAGGCTTTTAACTTTCCAGTGTAGGCCTTCCACATACAATGACCATGATATGAGCTCCCAATGATATCTAAATATGACTGCAGTTCGGTTTACTTCTTCGAAGTCAACACGAAAGATCAACTACAAATCTCATTTGTTAATGTGATTAAACGCGTAGAACAAATTGTCTAACCCGTGTTCAGAGGCGCTTTACGGGTGTAATAATAGGAAGGAAGCCAGATATATGCAATACAGACAACCTCTGACGTTACGCAAGGCTTCTATGTCACATGTTAGATTCTTTTTTTTTTTGCAGTTTGCACTGACTGTTAAGAGCCGATAAACCAATGTTTTCATGCGATGTTATACTGTGTGAATTTGTAATATAATCAGCATTATATTATCATATACACCTACACTATTGATTGCTACAGTTTTTGAAATGTAATTCATGAAATCAAATTCATGAAATGGAATTCTACATCATGATTGCTTAAGAGTATATTTCTAGAACAAAAATGTTCAGGAAAATCTCTCAGTCACATTTGGTTATTTCAAGAGTTTTAAATTGGTGCATTTTTAATTCCTTTTTCTCCAAAGAAGGACAACGTCGTTATAAGTATATTGTAGTCAAATATAATACAGCCTACTTTGTTGAAGATGATCCAGATGCTCCACATAAATATACAGAAACCGATGTTGTGAATATGGTTAATTTCCTTATTGATAATATCTTTGTGGAGTTTGGTGGCCGAATATTTCAGAAGACTATTGGTATTCCAATGGGTACAAACTGTGCACCATTATTGGCAGACCTATACTCATATGAATCAGATTTCATCCAACATCTACAAAGAGGAGTATACGAGTTTCAAACTAGTAGCTTTAATTTCACTTTCCGATAAATAGATGATGTATTGTCAAAAAATAATCCCAAATTTGATGATTATTTGGATGATATATATCCTAAGGAACTTGAAATTAAATATACTACAGACTCCTCGAATTTTTCCAATTCGCCATCAGGAGCGTCAAGTGCTCACCCAAAATTGAAGCAGACGACACCTAAGATAACGTGGACTTAAATATGACCATATGTTATCTATTGTTTAAGTCTATGTTATTTCCTTACCCTGTGCCACTTCCCGTCATCGACTCTGCCCCAAGCCGTCTCGAAAGCCCTGCCGTATCCACATCGTCGTGCAAATATCACATGTCCATTTCTTAGGAAGGCCCATACCATATCCCCATATCGAATGTTACCGGCCAGGAATATCAGTCCGTTCTCTTCTCTCGTTTTGAATTCTATGCATAAATGGTGGCTGAAACGTGAAGACATCAGTAAAGATTGTGAAAGTACATGGATGGTCGTTAGATCATGTACTTGATTTGCAATTATAGGAACTTGTACTTGAAATTTACTCAGAGTACTTTAGATCTAGTCACACTCTCACCAGATGACAATAGTATGAACGTCCACCCAGTGAAAATAACATTGGTGAACAGACGGTATTACCGTCACCAAAACGTTAACTAACAAATGTTTTCTGTGAGAACACGTACCCTGGTTGTATGGAGTAGTTTCCCGGAAAAGGGTCGTACTCTGCTCGACTCTCAGGAAGTTGTTCCGTTTGGACTCCCTGTTCAAAGCGAATATCCATTGGATGCTGCGAAGGAGGGAGAAAATTATTTAATCTCTATTAATATTCACTTATATACATACATATACATTCAGGCATTCATGGAATTCACTTTAAACAAAAAATCGGTGATAATGGATGAAAATGACAACTTTCTGGAATATTTTATGGCAATGGAATTATTTCCGTTTGTATTTGTAGTTATGATAAAATAATCTGCCACATTACAGTGTTTAATAACAAAATCGTGGGAATTTTTTACAACATTTGACGCGAGATTTAATTTAGTTATTTTCAACACATATTATTTTTATTCAGTTTTTAACAATCTAAACAATGATCGGGAGATACATGTAATTCCCCAAGTTTATGCATGAAATTGTCCGGACATATACTCTGATTTTTCCAACTCGTTTACAATGTTTTTCACTGATATTTTTGCGATTCTAAATGTCATCGTTCTATAACTTGGCATATTTCACCTGGGAGTCAAACGGCACCTACTTACCGAATTTCAGACTTGTATCACGAAAACTGAAAAAGTTGGCAATCTACACCAATGTTAAATTTAGCCCTGTCATTTAATTTCTGGGTCCGCACATAATTTTGTGTATTTGCTCAGTTTTGTAGTGGTGCAATCTTTTGAAATTAACATGTTTGTGTAGAATACACCACAATGTGTTTTCTGGTCTAAAATTACAACAATACATCGATTCCTGATGGATGTAAACAGGATCAAATCCTCGAATAAACTCAGATTCTCAAGACTGTTTTTGGCTGAAATGTATCGTTGGGGTAGATTGCCAACTTTTTCAATAATTGCAATAGAAGTATGAAATTCGGTGGAAAATTGCCGTTTGACTCCCAGGTGAGGTATGCCAAGTTATAGAACTATACGATTTAGCACCGCAAAGATGTAACCAAAAACCGGTGTAAACAAGTTTTTCAGAGTATAGGAACAAAAACGTCATGAGACCTGTGAAATTTATAGGGTAATGGATATTTTTTTTCGTGTCTTTTCAATAATGCCTTTCTTCACGCATTGTTCAAGACTTGTGTATCAATTTAGACATATTTTTCACAACATATAACGAAAGGAATAATAAATACATTAAATTTTCAAGGTAATATGTGCACATAAATAATTTTAAATATAAAAATTAGGTATTATTTGTCAATGTCCAAGACGTAACGCTTCGTATCCTTTGTGTAACGTCTTGACAATTACATCAAAATAGACGATTTGAATGGAAATACAAAATAATCTCAAATACATTGAAAGAAATATAAGCGATGTTCACTTGTGCACATAATATCACCAGACAGATGCTATCTTTGCAGAATCACATAAGGTCATATTATCTCTAAGGCTTTCGTGTCCAAAAGGTTACGTCTTAGACTATGGTGTTTAAAAATGGTTCACCAGAAACACAACTTTTTTTTATTATTCTAATCAGTGTATTTTACAACTTTTATGACTGCCAACAATGGGCTTGGATATACACGGTCCAAATTAACACGGTGAGGGTGCCCTCCAAAAGAGCCAAAATAGGATAATAACATCTGACCAAAACACGTATTGGTAAAAAGTAATAAATGTGGGACTGTATAACCTACTGAATATACCTATACCGTATTTGTTGGGTTATGAATGACGATGGATCGTGCAGTGATTCGCGTCCGTGTTACATCTGGCCGTATATATCCCAGCACTCGATTGTGTGACATCCGCATTCAGATTCATATTGCGCTATATGAATCAAGTGGATCTTATTGCCAGTAACTCGGATATAGGGGGTGTTTCGCGCTACTATGAGAAATCAACCACCAGACGTATCAGAGACACGATCTTGGTGTTCCTGTTACATTTCGACTTTCTAAACGTGTAGAATAGGGTACATATTCTCTGTTCTGCCTGCATGTTCAACTTTTATACTAGCATATGGACAGCGAATGCATTATCAATGTATTATATATTTTCTGCGAGATGAAGTATGTGGATATTGAATTATTTATGCGAAGACGTAACACGGACACTTTTATTCTGTTGACATCGAGTCATGGTTATATCTTCACAAACAATTTCTCTTATTTTCAACATTCCACGCCCTAAGCACTTCTACTCTATACCTTCTGACTTTTCGTATTATGAATCCCACAAAATCATATTGTTATATTCATGATAAATGATAAAGAATCACAAACTGGTGTGTTATTTGCAGATGTCTTCATTATTAGACGTATCAGGGACGCGAATTTTTTCATATGACTTTTTCATGAAGTTCATTACAAATATGATTGCCACCTTGCTTCAAAGTGTTATTACGCTATATATTGTCAAGAAAGACAATCATTTTACGCCATGAAAAGCTTTTGCATGCACATGTATTTTCGCATCCTGGTACATCTGCTACTTATTTCCATGTACTTCACCCATGTACAATAACAAAAATGTGCTCATTACATATCTTTTCAAAGAATAATTACCAGAGATATGGAATTAATCAAAACTGAATATAAAATAGGCATATAACTCTTCAAATAAGAGCTGCAATCTTTGATCTAGTCTCATGTTACATCTGACCGAATTATTTTTATGAGTCATTTTTCTCTAACTCAGTGGTGCTTGATTATCTTCCTATATGCAGAACAAAATGGAGTGTTCAATAGTTCCATTCGATAGTTTAATTAAAACAAAAAAGATGAAAATCCGGAAAATCATGCTTTTTGGGATTAGTCAGATGTAACGAAATAATGCCTGACAGTAACTCCCGCGTCATTTATGGATCAAACTTGTTGCGATAACCAATGCCTTGCAGTGATTTTTTCGCTAGCCTTGATCCTGACTAATCCCATAGATGTTGTATCGTGAGGTGTCATCCACAATCCGGGGCTTAGGAACAGGAGAACACCCCTCATGCAACAGTAACATGCTCGTGACCTTCAGTGTCAGGTGAATAATACTGGTTGATACGTGCTTTACCGCAAAGTTATGACGCATTACTCATGTTACTTGGGTCTTCTCTTGTAGAGGGAAGAAGTATTATAATGTATCATTGAGTCCATTCATGTTACCAACATAGCAATGTACGTATTAATCTATTACCACCAATACAACTAGATTTTGATGATGCCAATAGCAAACGTAAAATACAACATTTTGCAATAGAAACAAAGCCCGACCAAACAGTTTATCCAAAGACACACTGCCGTATTCAGGGACACACAGTGTGTGAACTGCCCAACAACCTATGAAACCAATGTAGAAATCCGAAACAAACCCAATGGAATAGATGTATGACACCTACATAAGTATAATCACAAGCCAAAAGGCTACTGAATTTATGGCAATGTAAGAATACGTGAAAACGACTGAATAAGGTTTTGAACATACAGTCAGCTTCTATGAATCACTACTTTAGTAAAACAATGAATGTGAATATCAACCATTATACTTTGGTACAAGTTGAAATGACGCCAGCGTGGCTTTGACTGTGAATATTGAAAGGGGTTTTGTTTTGTTGCAAAAAACATATTATAGGCTTGTTTTGGCATCATCGAAATCTGTTTGCATTGGTGGTAATAGGTTGATATGTACAATTCTACACATACACAGTGAGAACAGCCATATCAAATACATCGCCATCCCTAGTGACGTGTGACGCCAGGGTGGTGTTGGGTATCATTGTGAATATTTCGTGAACAGATATGTTTTCGATGTGTTGGGTTGCAAAAGAGATCATGTACAAATCACGCTAGATGGCGCCTTTCCCGGAAGCGTTCAAGACTAGGACTTTTTCACTCGATCATCACTTAGAGAAGGAATGAAAAGGTTGCGTGTCATGCCGCGTGAATCACTTGAAATGCAAGTTCTAAAGCCCAGTCACGATTGCAGCAACTGTTGTAACCTATCGGCAAGGTAGCGAATCGTGCAACATAAAATTTGCGCAAGCAACTGCAGCCCTCGAAGCTTCAATATTGGACATTTTCTCCTTACTCCTATCGATATGAAAATGCTCATACTCATACAGAAATCATTTGGAACAAACGTTGTGAGGTTAATCAGCTGTTAATATAACCGAACAATACAAGTTATACCGACAAATATTCTCGGTTGAGTCCAATTGTACAGAGCCGTTGATGTCACATTGGAGAACTACATGTATTTTGACCAGTTATTAAATTGCGTTCCCTCGCATTCCGGATTGCGATCTTATTCTGTTCCCTTGCAATCGGGTCGCGTTCCCTGATACTGCATTCGGTGATTTTTTTACGACGAAAAGCACACAGAAAAAGAACGATAGAGTTTAAGGGAGAAGACCCAAGAGAAGTTGGTCCACGTGTTGTGGAGGGTGAAGAGGAGGGTGGCGCAAGGGGATAACCCCGGCGGCAGAGTAGTGACCGACACTAAGCCCTGAGTACAGGTGACTGTGGGTGGGCGGGCGACTACACGGGGATAACCCGATACTTCCACCTATCTAACGTCTTTGACAATGATTGTATGAAATTAGCTTCGTCGACTGCCGGAACAAACATCTCTCCTTACAGTCCACCAGAGCTGGCGCTTCCAGCCTAGCTACGAACGGCTGGTCGGTCGACCATCTACTGCGCAATGCAAGAGAGATGGGTACTTAAAGCTTAGTTTTTCTCTGCTCATTCTACGCCGTCTCTTGTGCCAGTCTTTCTGTGACTCCCACTGCACGATGACTCGATATTGTAGATCACTTCTAATCGACCATTACCCATTGTAAATGAGAAGTAAAGGGTGTTTCAATACAATGCGACACATTGCAGAGAGCTTCACGAGCGGTTCGCAGTTCCAACGCAACCGTGCTGATTTCATGACGTGTTCCATTGAAGTTCATAGACGTGGAATCAATACCCAGTATTAAAAAGTACTAGGAACATGAAAATATGATGTGAGCTCAAATTAAAGCACCATGTGAGCTGATCAGAACGGTTTTTATCGCATGTGAATATCTCGATTCCTTCAAAAGTTACAGTGTTTCAAAGTTCAAATTGCCCAAAGTACAATTTGAAAAATCATATAGCTCATTAATATGCAAATTTGTATGCATGACGTCACAGGGGGAACATTTTTTAATTAGATGGTTTTATTGGCTTATTGAAGTCTTAAGAAATTGCAATTATTCAACAAAGCTCATTCCACATGCTCTACATAATTGATAGTCAATGAATTTCACATCCGGATAGTTGCCAAGGTCACCAGTATTGATGTAAGGCCCCTAGCAACCAGGGTTGCTATGGCCCAAATCCACAGTCATATCGATAAGCAAACAAAACCAAAGGTGAAAATGGATTGACTCCACATGCATAATTAATATACAATAATCAAATTCTGTCAAAACCCCTATTTCTGGCAGTTAGGACCCATAGCAACCAATGGTTGCTAGGGACTCCAGCAGGTGAATAGTAACCATGGCAACAGTAAAACTTTGAACAACACTGATTATTGACCATGCGTATCAATGTTTGAAGATTAGGTTTGCAATAATCCTGACCAGATCAATTATATTAAGACTCAAACTTGCCTAATTAAAAATATTCCCCCTTCTACGTCACGAATACCTCATCTGCATACTAATTAGCTGCTCATAAAATCCTGAATTGTTCAATCCAGCCTATGTCATAACCTGCCAAAATGTGACATTCAAATGGCCATAACTTTTTAACCAATAGAGATATTGGCATGCAGTAAACTGCATTTTACTCAGCAAAACCAGGTCTATAATTTCAGTTCACACCATATTTTCATGTTCCTAGTACTTTAAGTATTCCGAGCAAACAAAACAGGGTCCGTTATCCAATCTCATAGTCCGGGGACAGAAAGTCATATCAGGCATACGAAGTGAGAGAAAACAAAAATGACAGGGAAACTCATGAACCCCCAAAAATGGCCATTAGGAGGTGAAATCAGGTGTTCCGGAAAGAGTGAGCATTTCCTGCCCCACTAGTGGCACCCGTCATGAATTCCCCCAAAATTAACATGAAAATAGATCTAGTTGCATGGCAGACATGGATTTGCTGTATTTATCAACCAGATCATGATGACGTCCATAGAATTTCCTAAACGCAGCTATAAGTCTTGGTAAAACATATCCTTGTCGTAGCAGTTTAGAGACTAGCTGGGCACTTCGATAGACAAAGTCCTCATATTTGCAACTAGCTCTGGAATAGCGTATAAGTTGAGAAACAAACACACCATATGCCGGTGACATAGGAATGTTGCTGCTTAGAAAAGGAGATCCTATCCATCCTAACAACTATTCATCCGATAAATTCAGACGGCTTCTGTTCACTTCTTGGAACCTGCCAATTTGAGTCACTATCCACAATGGTAACTTCTATTCGAACAGAGCCTTTATATTGCTGAGTATTCGAAATGATCTTGTCATTCTCGTCCTACCTCTTCCCTTTTGAAAGTGAAAGTAAAATTCAGGGTTATGAAAAACTAAGCTCAGATTGACCTCTTCCATATCTACCGGAAGCGATAAATATTGTGTTGAACATTCAACAACCCTCCTTTAGGATTTAGTTGCCCGACAACCGATTGCTAGTAACATGTGAACCGAGGTTTTATTATATATAATGATATATTTGGTAGATTAGCTGATCCAGTGAGCGACCCTGTATAATATGTATGCATTAGAATTGAAGCCGAAAGTATTGCCTGTCTTCCAATCTTATAGAATGCTGCATTACAAATTGCAGACATAATAACGGTAGAAACTATATGAAATAGGTATCGGTCATATCGCTCAAACATCCATATTTATACTTTTTAAAGTCATTTTACAGTCTGGAAATGCAGTTAGATTTTTATTCCAAAATATAATGCGAAATATAGTGAAACACTAACAGTTAATGTTCAAGATTTCTTCTTTCTTTACAATTCTCATCGACGATCACGAAAAAATAAGAATCATTCACACTGCCATATTTGAAAGTTCATTACAAAAAATCTTGATGTTTCGCATATCTGTATTGTCATTTTTTTTATTCTCTAGATTCCAAAGTTCGTGAAGCAAAATTTCTACATTTTTCGCATTTCGCAGTTCTACATTTGAATATTCGTGAAACGAAACCCCCTTTTTCGCATTCCTTCTATTGAAAGTACTTTGTTCGAACGTTTGTAAACTCAGAAGCCTTTCGGCTCCAGATTATGAACTTATGTACTTGCCATACAATTTCTGCGTGGGGTTCGCTTCGGATTTTTGAAGTTGTTACAGAATGTTGTTGGACAGTTGTATGCTGATTCCATCAATTGTACAGTGGAAACACCTATATTCTACACACTGTCTACCCCTGATGACACCAGTGTGGCTTTGATTGTGAATCTGTGGTCGGACTTCGTTTCTATTGTCATAATCACAATCTGGTTGCGTTGATGGTGATAGGTTACAATGTACACATGTGAACGCTTTGTTATGGCAAACGACGTGGCATTGTTTTATAAACTTTCACCTCGAACTTTTACAAAAAAAGTAGATATTGGGGAATATATATGCATTTAGTCGCGGATTTTCGATATATTCACGCGTAGGTAACTATCAAAATACGCTTAATAGACAAAGGGTTCAAGGAGGGCAAAACCAGTACCTGTCAGTTGTGGAACATAATAAAAAATTAGTTGCAAAAGTCACCGGATGAAAGTTTCATAGTCGTGAGTTTGCCTCTAAAATTCACTTTCATATTGTAGAGGACATAGTGTTGGGAATTCAGTGTTTGAGCGCTCAGTGTCACCAAACTATTCTTCATAATACGGTTTCATTCATGCTCATAGAAGGAGTCTTCAAGAGTCGGCCTTCATATCAAAAGCCGAATTGTTACAATCATACTCATTCAAAAGAATGGGGTTTCTTCTATACCATGATTGAGAGCTTATTAGCAATAATATTGGCCAATTTTTTTCACTCGACGTATGTCTTTCCATGGTAAATGTATTTTTTCCTTCTATATATGATGTTGTGCTGGATTGAATGGTGACAATGGCGGGAAATAATACTCTGATTCACAGTCACTTAACACGTCTATTGTCGATCGTTGTTCTGCTTTATGGAGGACCCTTCACCATTATATCCTACTCAATGTTGACAACTAAGCGTAACGATAACAAATTGTGATCTCCAAATCGAGTGCCTAATGTGTGGGCAGAGCATTTAACCGCCATAGTTCAATCAATTAAGTCCACAAATAGAGCAAAGACTAATTAACTTTCTACAATATGACAGGAGTGAGGCCTAAAATAGAAATTCGGTCCATCTTAATTCAGACGAATTGGTTCACTCAGTAAGAATTTATTGGCAGCTTGATCGCTCTTTTTCGTGCCTTCAAAAGTACGCGCTTCAAATGCCTTTTTGGTGTTTTATTTTGGACTAATAAATCACAGCCACATTTACCATCTATCCATCCAAAAGCTTCAATGGCTTTGTTGACTTTTTTTGTTTTGAATTATCAGGTTAATTACATTTCCTGGTCGCATTTCTTGTTCTGTAGTGTTCACAATAGTGAGAGAAATCCGCAGATACCGCTCGTGTCAGAACTCGAATATAATTCATACAATGACATACATTAAAGCCGAACAATTCCGATAAAGAGAGGAGTTTCGGTGACTAAAAAATAGCGGTCACACACCTACAATGCTGCACTACAATTGCCCGTCACTCATTCCAGAAACTCGGCGTTTGTCAATGCCTATCGATTGAATACGACCAGTCTGATTCAGTGAAAATATGAAAACCATAACCTAACTTTAAAATTCTACAGAGCCTCGGAATAGCTAATGTTCATTAAATTTGTCATCGGAGAACTGCGTTTGCAGAGGAGACTCCAAAAATACATGTATGACATAAGATTTTACAAGATAATGTAAATATTTTGTAAATATTTTATATCTGAGAAATACAATCTTTGATCAAGCAACACACAAAAACCGAAAATAATACACAATGGTAAATTGATTGTTCTTGTTGCTCTCCACAGACAAAATCCTCTTCAATACTAATTTTCTGTGCCGTTAACAAGTGCCCTGGCTACCACTCGACCTTTTTCCAGCCACATGTTACTGCTCTGACTATACGGTTCAACGACCATGACCTTAATGTTGTACCAATTATCATGCTGGTTGATAGGGCCTTAAGTTTCGCAGGCCCTCCTCTGTGGAACAGCCTTCCGCTATCCGTGAGGTATATCACCGCTATATACATATTCAACTTATTCGGTGCCTCTGCTGTATAGACCTAGTCATTTAGTTCACACCTATAACCGTTTGCATGTCTGATTGTATCTTCATATATTATATACACACATATATTTGGGAATAAAATTTCAGCGTTCAATGAATCATTCTGAGGGACCCACGGTGTGAAGGAATTCAAACCAGCCCCACGGCGTCACCAGTGAAAAAGAAATCCCACAGCAAACACATTACCGCGACATTGTTAAATCAATGCCTGAGTAAACCCAAGGATCCCATTAATTGCCTCGTAGTGAAATTGGAGAATATTTCGGTCAATTACTGAACATCAGCGTACGAGATACTAATAGTAATATCACGTCTTTATACGAGTCATTATTTACTCTAAGGTTTATCCAGGCAAATAGCTTTCCCAGCGAGAAAATCACACCATTTTTGCCGAGTTGCGGGGGCGTGAATTACCGGTCAAGGCCCCAACGTCACATTTCAGACTGGGTTAAGGGGACGGCGTTAATTTTGACCGGCAGAGCTAATAACGTCCTACACCATTACATGCCGAGGTAAATTTGATGTGCCACTGACACCCGGGAAGCATCAATTTTGACAAGCAAATTACATGGGATGACAAAAAAGAATACAATACTCTTTCCTATCACAGTTGTATTTCTTGTTTTCCTTGACATGAGAAGACTTTTTTAATTGAGACTAAAAGGTCTGTTGTGCAGAGCATACAAACCTAAAAGCATGATCATTGATCAGTGATACTAATGAAACATGACATTCAGCTACTGGAGATGCTCATGTCAATTTTAACAGAATTGAATCATCTCGATTTTAAAAAGAAATATGCATGTTCTGATGTTCAAAACCAGAGTGGAATGTTACCCCTTCAGCCGGGACAAATTATAAGGTTGGTCAATGGAGTTGCCGCCCCTAAAAATCACTTCTCAAAGTTTCGGTAAAAAGACGGCCGCATCTATTTTGAGCTCACCAAATCCATTAACCATATTGACAATTCATACTTGCCCCAAATTAAAGTTTGGCCCAAATTGACCCAGTATATTCAGAAAATTGATTTAGTTGGCATTGATTGTTTTAATTAGATATTAAAAGGCAAGTATGGTGCAACTAAAATGCTTTCTTAAAATTACTTTACTCAAGAGATGGATGGTTTCAATAAATATTTGTACACTCCTTTATAGAGCATTGTCGGGGTCTTTAATTTTCGTTGCACAGCGCACAAGAATGTGGTTCTTAATGTATTGATTTATTTATCATGGCCATCTGGTTGTTGGTCGGGAACTGGGGTATATATCGAACATTTTCAATGTAATGAAAAAAGAATAAGTACTGAACTGATATCAGTTTCAACAATACGCCATTAAAATTGCTGATTGAAAGAAATTATTTAGTTGACTAAATAGTTGATAATATCAGATTTTAAGAACTTTATGAGACATAAAATTCAGATATTTAAACGTATATCCCAATAAGGAATCGAAATACAACATTTCTGTAGAAGGCAAGTATGAATCCATGACAGTTAATGATTGACAGTTGTGGCACATGCGTTAGTTGGTAGAGTTCAGTCTTTTTGCTCATAAGTATTTGCTTGTTACAATATATGTTGTACTTAAACGTCCTGTGATTATGTTTGACGTCAAGTTTATTGAGTTTACTATAGCGCTCAAAACTGCATTTACAAATGACTGCATTCTTTGGCACTGTACAAGAAATATGAACATAATATACATTCTTTGAGAATTATATCCAATGAAAACTGTAATACAATGGATGTACAATAGATAACCATCATAGTGAAGTTATGATGTATCAGAGGTTCTGTGGGAGAGGTGGGTTTTGAAGGAAGGTGGGTTTGAAATTGCAATAGATTCAAGGCTTTCTGGTAATGCGTTCCAGAAACGGGGTTCCGCCAGAAAGATCGGTCGGCAGAGGTGGAGTGTTTAGTGAATGGAACATTGAGATAGTTACTTCTGGAAGCACTTCTTGGTAGATGGTTGGGTACAACTGGTGTAAGGAGAATAGATATCGATATTTTCCCAACATGCGATGACACCGAATCTTTTTTCAACATTCTCCATATGATTTCATTTGAGGTAACGACATCTTACGATATCCGAAAGTAAATAAATTATTTCGTTAGAACCTTCAGCATAACATGTACGATATTACATGTATATGAGGACGGTTTTTATACACTGCAATCCGTTACCTCTAGGGTTCATTTGGGTAATGTGAAGGAGGCAAGAATCCAATATATACCGGGTATCCCTAATTGGATAACAAACATATTACAATATGGGTACCTATCTAAAGTTCAAAAGATAAATCACTTTAAGGAGTTCATTTATGAAAAGAGGAAAGTTTACTTACACTGCATGTGAAGCGGGCGGCTAGTAGCTCCAGGAACCGAATCTGTAGTAGAACGACAGTCAACAGCAGTGTCGAGGGTCGTGCGTCTATCGTCGACATCACTGTCAGCAAACCGACAGCGACACTCCGTGGCACTGTGTCAATAGTCGACGTGATGAGAGTGGAACGCACAGCCACGAGCGTCAAGTCGCCAAGTGACAAGTCCTCTCGTTCCTTCCGCGACGCAAGAGCACAAAGTCCAACTTCCAATGCAACTAAAGATGCTCACAGTCGCAGTTACGATGAGAGCTGTCGTGGTGACCAAGTAGACTAACTGTGCAGATGTGCCACATTGGTCAACCTCATATACATCGGTCACGGTCCGCCTATTCGGCAATAGCTGCCTGTCCATCCGTCATCGCATTAAACGCGTCAGTCATTTAATGGAAGCCCCCGTGTCTCCTGACGGCAACAGCTGATTTGTAAGACAAAGTCCATGATGCTGTCGTTGCGAAGCCCTCCAGTTTTCTACAAATGAACTGATCAACTCAGCGGGCGGATGAGTCTTGATTATCTAATTAGGCTGGCAAATGTACCTGACACTGTGTGGCTACTAAACACCGCTGTCTACTAGAGCTTACCAGTCAGGGACATGATCAGAAAAGATCACTGTAATTAAGGAGACGGAATTACGTGTCTTTGTAGACGGATCGGTCACTGATATTAACTCAGCCCTTTGCCGTCTGATTTCCGATGTTTAGAGTTTATCTTATTCAAACGTAGAATTCCCTGGAATACAATATGTCATAAACAGTTGATAAAACTTTTACGTGAAATTTAATAAATGGATCAAAACGTTTGATAGAATTGTGTTGCTGACTGCGGTGTGATACGTTATTTTTTCAGAGTTTCGTTAATTGCATATCATTACATACTGAAAAATCTTCATGAACTCACGCTAAAAGGTTACATTGACTATAAGAATAAGGGACTACCAAACGGTTTCAGTACTGATCATGCCAACGTCTGTCAAGCGAACTCCAATTCAAAGCAATTTTCGTTCATTCCTCCATGTTCTCTTCAAGTGGCATCCTCGGCAGGATGACAGAAATACTAATATCAAGCAGCTGCTGTCCATACGATACTATTTTTGGCGAGGGAGTCCTAATTCTCCTTATCAACTTTTCAATAGCAAAACGTGTGAAATAAACGTTGATCAAACCACTACTTTCCGTCTTTCATGACAAAAATACGGGGAAAAAAATAACAAAACGTGAAGAACGCGTGTTAATGATCAGTTCCACAGGGCCATATATAATCCTGATGCAATTTTCTCCATTATGCCTTTTTCATTCAGTATTATGTATTTTCTGTCCATGGAATATGACTGGTTGTCTCTGCCGATCGCGCTCAAACTTCGCAGCTCGGAGGTGTTACCTTTGACAAGTGTAGTTTAAAGTATGCTGATCACTGTCACGCACTCTGTATATATATCCTTTTAGAATTCTTGTTTTTCTTTTTTGTCGCTGTGAAAAAAAATTGTAATCCCCTCGCAATGTCAGGAAACTGCGACGCCTTTGCGTACGTGCATAATTCTTTTTGTTTTGCACAGTTTACTTCCCAAGTCAAATACGATTGCTCTTGTCGGAGCTCGATCAACCTTCTAATCCATACCAATTAAGAGATCACTTTCACATCCTCGCCATTAAATCAAAACCGACAAATCAAATAATATAATTATAATGGGCCTGGCAGCGGCTTCCACTGCGACGATATCGCGGAGCTGTCGCGTAATGCCTTAAAACCAACCATCCCCCAGAGTGATGCGCTTAACCGCCCTCGGCAGGCGCATGTCCACTGTGAAATCGCTGACTCCCCACCAAATGAGCCCATGAAGAAGATTTCCTTCCAAATAAAACACCCCTCTTCCCGACCCCCAGCGCGATACCCTTCCGCAGCTAGCTTTCCGCCCCGACTACCGCAGACGAGCAATGCGTCGTTTTGATTACTCCTGATGAGGCCTAGTCGAGTGAAGGGTAGTTGCTTTCTTGATCACGACCAACTACTGTAGAGCGCAACTCTCGTGAGCAGGTTGGTCCTCCCTCGCTTTCCCCAGCCCCAAGATGAATGAACCAAATGAGTGAATGGGTAATTCGGCGAAAGGAGTATCACGGCAACAGGAGGCAGCTATGCGGAAACTCCCACACAGCCGAGCAACGCACGCACAATCGGGCCAGCAGCTACTGTCTCCAAGAGCTATATATAACTGTCATCCTGCCTCGCATAAAGGGGCCATCGAGCCTCCTTCTCCACCGCTTCAAAGTAGGTTTCCTTCGTCGTCTCCGTCCAGAGCCTCCCCCAGCCCAGCCAAAACTCCCATCCATCCACTGTTGTCCGCCCTCTCTCAAAGGAAACCCCCAATATTTCAATTCCGATGATGTTTTGCCTGCGGGGATGGCTGGTTGGCTGGCAGACTACAGCGCTCAGGTGCAGAAAGCGTTGGTGGCGGTGGCGGCGATGACGGTCGGGGTCAGAGCGCAGCCGGCGGACAACGATCCGGACGGCATATTGCCTGGCGACATCCGATTAAAGACCATCGATTTCCGAGGAAGGGTGGGTGGCTTGACTGGCACGTGGTGGGCCCCTTGAAAGGATGCATCTGTTACTGGCGGCTCACCTGACTGACCTTTGAGCGGGTGCATGGTACAGGAGCAGAAACCAAACGTGCTGTGATTGCCGCGATTGTGACGTTTCCTGGGTTGATGCTCACGGCTGGCGTATAGAGATGCTAATTAGGCATTGGTAGGTTGTCGCGGTACTCCTTTTCATTCTTGTGCACTATTTTTTATTTGACGAACTAGTCCTCATTTGCATTTCTTTCTCCAAGTGAAAAAAAACATGTAAGTCCAATGCAAATCCAACGTCAGCTTGGATAGTCAGAATTCAATTTTGCCCAACTCTGTTACCTAAGAAGTGGTTTTAGAATGTGCAAGGATCACAATATTATGTGTCGACACTACTAAACATACATATATGTAGATTGAGTCATCGCAGAAACATTCTGTCATTTCCGAACAATCAAAACGATAGATTGAAACACATAGCTATAATTGCATGGACATATACGTGTATACGGACCACACTTTGCTACTTCTATCGCACTTAACGGCCTATTTTGTCAGAACAACCAACTGTATTATGATCAATTATCTGAAAATTGTTGCAAAATTTTACAACATACATCGCACATATATTCACACAATAGCATGAACACTCAGAGCGGCTGTTTGTATTAATATTAAAACAACTTTACGTGGTTTGTTTTTGGATGATTACCACTTCTACGTTAGGCAATTGTGGGTTACAATAATTTTGAGTCTGCTCAGGAAAGAAAACGAGAATATTTTGACATATAATGAATAAAATATTTCCATGATATTTCAAAGTGTTAACCAATTCTCAGAGGTCAGAAATTCACAGATTAAAGACACATTGGAACATTTACTTAATTCAGGAACGTATTTTAGCTGAGAACCATGATCCCTACACGAATATAAATGTTTCGATTATGCTATCTCTGGATAATGCTAACGACGACCAGGTACATGACGTATATGCAAAGGATAAAACACGGAAATGCTTAAATCATCGCATTTCAGAATATTCAATGGTTGTTTTTTATGAGTATTTGATACCAGCATTAATGCTCAGACCATCCTAACAAATTCTGATCAGATACTTTCTATAATTCATAGTCATTCATTGTGCGATAAGAATAAGATTGGCACAATCTTTTGGAATTTATCACCATGTGCTGAAAAAATGACACATCCAATGTATCAAATATATCTTGACTACTGGATCATTACCCCGCTTACCACCCAATAAATAAGAACACGGTGACGTCGAACATCCTAAATGTATGTATAAAGTAGTAAATTATGTATTGAACTAGAACACATTATAATGCATAGAGTCAACTGCAATGAACATATGAGGTGGACTTTCCACAAGTGGAATCCACGAGTAGAAAAAAGAAAGTTTGAACGAAACTTCTGAAAGGAACACATCACGGAGGAGGGGACGAACTGTGAGATACGAATAAGCTGTAACTTTCATTTCAATATTCCTGAAAACATCCATACCAAAACACATTAATATACAGTGTTTATTATTTCACAATATTTGATCTTTGAATAGATGATTGGTGAAAGGCATTCCCCTTAGCCTGGCCCAATTCCCGCCTGCTCCCATTGCGGGACATCAACTATAATCACTAATAACCTGTCTAAGTTTATTACAGTAATGAAGGCCGAGATCCCGCACAAAAAAAACACCACATTGTTACAGCAATGAGACAATGACAAAAATTACGAAATCATTTACACTTTAGCCCCCCTCTATTATGAGGCGCAGCACGTCCGTCGCTTTTATAGTGGCGAACAGGAAGAGCAACAATATGATCAATTGCTTTCCCAGAAGTCCTGATGCGTAGAAAACCCGCCCACGCAAGGTTTCAATGGTGTGCGATAGTTCGTCGCAGTGAACATCATTCTTCCAATTATCTGTGAAATTCGAAGACAGCGCTGGCAATTGACTCTGGTAGGGTTTCCTCTGGTTATTTGCTGACGATAATGAAGGAAGGATGCCGAGCTGGCCAGCGGAACATCATCCCAACGCGTCACAGTCGTATTGTGTGGAAAAGTTGCGGGTCAGTTTTCCAGTGCTTTCTATGTCGGAAAGATTACAAGTAATGTGACTGTCCAGTAACGATAGGAAAGTATACTTTTAGGCGTGGCAGATCACGGCTTCAAATGGGATGCATGATCGTGTGACAGCTCTCTCCCGTCTCATGGCCGTGTCATTGAGTGATTGACGCAGTGGCGAAATGTTATGGCAATTACCTCACCTGATGTCAACGGCATTGAGTATGATTAGGCAACGTAAGTTTTTTTTTGGTTTCAACAAGCGTGCGAATCACATGCAGTTGCGTGTTATCATAAGCTGTACATGAAATTACACTTCCATGAATTATTGTAGTGTGCAAGCCTTAACAATTTGTAAGAAGACCCATTTTGACATTTCACTATTCTTGGATACATCCAACATAACACCACTGAAAAAATGGAAGGGTTTGGGGTTGTTAAAGTGTGATGCTGATGTTGTGCAGGCATTCAGAACCGAGTCTCTTACCTCATTCCATTTTCTATTACAATTCCTGCCCCATTTGTGGCACACATAATATCTTCCAATATAGATCAAATGCAAACCAATCTAACCGGAAGTGCTTCACATGTTCGCTCAATATAATAACCCTGTCATGGTGACGTGCATTTAAACCATATACTACAAATAAATTGCATGCACATATCTGCAGTTATCTCTGAGTCGTCTGTGATTTTCTCCGAATGACTTTGGTTCTGGATGCAGTATTCTGGTGTACAGAATGGAAAAGTCAACTGTTTTGGTAAGCATTTTCTATTTTGGAAGTGGCTGAGCATGTACCTACATTTGGTCCAAATCTATGTCTAACATTGTGTAGCATCCAACTGATTGTTAATATTTTGCTGATAATTAGACTAGATATAGGCATCGATATTATATTCGTGAACTAACGAAGTATGTATTTGGAACAATTCACGTAATACCCTTCCCGCATTCGTTTCACCCTTTTACTGCCTGAAGCGACTTTGGTCGACCAAAAAATGGGACATCTGGGCAAACTGAAGCACGGAAGCTTAATATTGAGTGTGTATTTCGCTAGCGAAATTCTGAAGCTTATATGTGTATTACTGAGAACAAACCCACTTGATATTCCAGTATGATTGAATATGTTTTATAGTAAATATGTCATTTAAAAATACTTTTAAAAATACGTTGGCAATGGGAGACAAGGTATGAAACAGTGTTCGGCAGTGAAAGGGTTGAATTTCTTTTCTTTATAATTATTATGCATGCCACAAAGTGTGACGAATATCGTTCACGGCCGATATCAAGCCGATTTATCTTGATCGTTGTGTGGATCAATAAGCCGGCAGTTCAATTTAACTGTTTATTGTGGCGATAAATTCTGATGGCACACTCGCTCACAATCAGGGCCGCAATTTCACACTAAATGTCCACGATTATCCCAGTCGAATTATATTCCTATTATAGTCCTTCGTATATCTTGTACATATATCCAACAGTTTATATATCACTTGTATTTAGTTCGTATATTTATATCGACAATCTTCACAGGCACTATATTTTGCACGTCCTGTCACTGGGATTTCTTCCATTCTTCTGCGCAGATAACTGGGGCCGAGGGATCATGTGCTTGTGTAATTTCCCGCCAAGTGTATGCGGTGTTGTGATTGGTCGAATGTATGCTGCAATGCGTTGATGTCACCGGGAAAGTGGGTTTCCCCGGCTCGTGTCAATACTTGTAATGCCTGTATCTGTGCACGTGATGTGTGGGGTATGTGTGTCAAGTTCTATGTTTAGAAGTCAGTGCATGTGAAGGTCAAGGCCGGGTATCTTGGGTCGAGTGTACCGAACGAGTGGGGCCGCAGGTGCGTGGTTTGACCTGTGTATGTAACCATGACTACATGGAGTTTATGCTTGTGATCGTATAGTGTGTACTTGTCCTGTATGTAAGTCATGTAGAATGAATGTTTGTTGTGGAAAT
Organism: Terebella lapidaria; assembly: GCA_949152475.1. Taxonomy (NCBI): domain Eukaryota; kingdom Metazoa; phylum Annelida; class Polychaeta; order Terebellida; family Terebellidae; genus Terebella; species Terebella lapidaria. The sequence continues at coordinate 30,397,200 of OX424564.1, read as the reverse complement.
GTGTAGTGCGCGGGAGGGACGGGAGTTACAGTCGCTAAAATTACTACAAAAGCAATATTGCTAGGACATCACATCTTGATTCCCATACCGCTGTGCTAAATTACGTGTCATCACAAATGTTGTACATGTATATGTTCATTAGAAAGTACAAGAATACAGATTGGTTTCAAAGACATGTTCATTGCTGCTGAGGGAATACTACCAACTTTTACTTTTTGAAGTTAACAAGAACTGTAACAATAAATTGTATGCATATGAAATCAGCTCAAGAGCCGCATTGTTCACCACTGCTAGATACTAGTATGAACAGATTACATGGCCATATGGGTGCGTAACGACACGGACCTTATGATACAGCTCAGCCAGAGACAGATGCCAGTGTCACCACAAAATTCCATCATACCGGCACCACTGAGGCCGCCATCCCAGCCACTGCATTGTGTTTTTCCGAAAGTGCTGAGGACAGGATATTTGATGATGGAGCATCTGTATATGGATTCAGTGATGTTTGTTGTATATTATATTTTCCGAGACCAGGAACATTGCAACAGAACATAAACAAATTGCAACAAAACAGTCAAGATCGTTGTCCATGATATATGAAGTATGTGATACATAAACCTCAATAATATATAATAGTATCGACATTTAGGATGATGAATTATCCAGATCGATTAAACCAAATTCAGTCGTCCGATCTCAACGGCCATTGGCAGGCAATTTCGCGACATGTTAAGGATTCCATGCACATTCACAGAAGACCATAATTTATAGAGGTAAAATCATATTCCCAATTGATGTGATATTCAGAAAACAATAGCCAGCAAGTTATATGGCACCAAAACGCCAGATTATTCATACGTGTGCATTGCGAAAATGCACACAGAAGGGTTTTTTTCCCACTAATATCTCCAATGTAGCCACTGTTTCATTACTGATAATTTGGCCAATTCCACACGTGTCGTGTTCATTTCTGCTGGCTACATTTTTCTGTCTATATACGGTGGATTACCACAAGAGCCAACTTATCAATACTTCTCCTGTCTTCTGACGAAAAGAGCTGCAAAGTTAACACAATGAAAGGTTCTCCGTAGTTCGGAGTGTGGTCCTAAAAGGAATACAATAATACCAATTAATATACCTGGCCCTTGCTCATTTTCCACTGAATACATGAGAGAAAACGTCAGAACCTTCTCATAACTGCACTGCATCTTATAAATAATACCTCCATCCTTTTACTATTTGGAGCAAAAAACGTTGTCTAGAAAGTCAGGGTTATTCATAAGCCCACATCACATTTCTTGAGGTTTGAATGGAATTAGAGAAGATACAAGCTATCAATGATAATGTATTTGATGTGCATGCTTTGAATTCGTTGAATTAGAAAAATTGCGTTGCGTTTTGCCCAGAAACATAATCACAAATTTAAAATGTATTACCGATGCAAGCTATATATAAAATTGAAATCATAAGAATTCAATAAATTTGCCAAACTATAGTATTGAACCATTGCCTTGCGAGAATATCAGAAATACTGAATGGACTACGCAGCAGAATATATGAATGATATAGAAGTACTTTCGAGATGATTCACTGCCACCTGGGAGAATGAAAGAGGCATGTTGATCCGTCTTTGACGAGTGTCTACTATGGAAAGTTGAAAACCTCGTCCATTTGGGCGTGTGGGTAACTGCACTCGATTACTAGATGCCTAAAATACATGCAATGATGTGGCTATATGTGGTAGGTTTTCATCATAGACTATAATAGAACCCATCTTGGCAGGCGTCTTGTCACCAGTGACCCTGACCTAACAAATCTTTGGCTTCATCGCCGGAAAGTGCATGCGGAAGGTGGCTGTAACGAGTGCTTGATGCCCAGTGATCCAATATATCACTCGTTCAACAAGTTCCGTCTGTGGGAAGCTCATGTGACAAGAATGGATGTGTCTTTGACGGGTTCATGATCATGGGGAGGGATTTATTGTAGTTGACTTGTATTTATTTGTATTTACTTTTTGCCGAAACATATTCCAGGAACTCTATCTGAACATTGTTGAAAAAACACTCCGCATAGCTTGCATCAAAGAAGATGGATTATGGATGCATCGAGCCCCTTTTCATCACCCTTTTTGTGTAAATGTTCCACAAATGTCAGCGCAAATCATTTAACTTCCTAGTCAAGATGGATTATGGACACCAAAGCCACCTGAAGGTGGATGGCCACTGAAACAGCAGCTCTTGTCTGTAGAGATGTGGGAGGGAAGGGACGTCTTCTGTGACGGGTCACTACCGCTGTCCGGAATCCGTTTCGGCAGGGGATATTGGGAAACGATATTTTTCGGTTGGGAAATGATATTTTCAATTGGGAAACGCCAAGCTGCAAGGGGGTGTATGTTGTTTTCCTCAATAAAGTATGAAATACTAGGTGTAATCGTTAATCTGGAGAAAAACAAGCATGCGCTAATGTAGTATAAAGTCTTCAGTGTCGACCAAACCTGCTATACTTGATATAATATCGTTTTTGTGACGTGAAATGCGATGAAAAGCACCCCGTTTTGAACAAATGAACACTGGTTAATAAATATTGTGTCTGATGCACACAAAAAGTAACACGAGTCAAGAGAAAGGTGTATTACATAATCCCCACCGAAAAGAAACATTTTACATCGTCTCATTAATAAATACTTGCTGATTTTCTGAACCATTGATGTTTCGGTCGGTAAACGAAGGTTCGCCTTTCAATTTCTCGTCTCAAACTCAGGTCCTTGGTTGCCAAATATCCTATCCCTCCTGGTTCGGTAGTTGCAAGCAACTTCCGACAAAATCGATCTGAAACCCACTTTTCGATTTCAATGAGTGTGAATGTCACACCAAAACTGTCATTCACCATTCCTCTGAATGTTATATCGTAGCATTTATCACTTTCGGCCACATTTCTATATGTTTACGACGGATTTTGTGGACCATTTTCGCGTTTCCCAATTGCTGATACTCTGGGGGCTAAATTGGGACCGCTGATGACGGATATTTTGTAAGAGTTAGTTCCAACAACTTATGCTACATGCTTCCCATTATGATTCCCATAGCGGATGGGCGTTCTGATATGTACTTGGAACGTGTTAATCTCCTAACATATATACATTTTCTGGACTGACCTGTCCACTGTTTTATTTTTTTCCTCGATTTTGAGCGTTGCATCCCCGGATCCGTCAGTTGCGCCTTTATGTCAACCGTTGACGTTACCCAGCGTGAAAATGTGAATGAAATTCTTGTGGGATTGTGCTGTAGGTATGTACGCAGGGAACATGCTGACACAGGAGAAATCACAAGTAGATTATATGACCACATGTAACTTGAAGTCGGACATTCAAATGGTTGAGAATTCCACATGGTGTTTGTGTATCATGATATGTATAGTAGCTATAATCAAAATTTTATGAATCGAATCAATAGGCAAAGACAAAAATGTATACAACTCGTAAAACGAACAATGAATGATCTCTGTTCATGTTCATTGAATGAAACGTTGGCGTCATGAATAACGGATCATGACCATTTGAGTGATATCATACGCCTATAGAGGAAGCTCAAAATCCAAGAGAGGAAATCCAGAAAATAAAATTAGGCCAAGGGCCGAAGATAGGTTACCGGACAATGTTTAATATTTTAGATGTTAGCCAGGTCACTGGTTGAATTCAAGGTCAAGAGAATATTCAGTATATATAACATTAAGCATATATCATGTCCACAGTTGATTGCTAAGCTGTCAATTCAATAATCAGAGAGATATTAGCAATTTTGTGCTGTGGCCTTGAAAATGAAGGGGCAAAGGTCAAATTCAAGATCATCAAAATATTCAATGTATATCATTTTGTATATCATGTCCACAATTGATTCCCAAGCCATACAGTCAATAGAGGAGCTAGATATGAGCCAGTTTGTCCTTGGACCTTGAAAATGAGGTCAGAGGTCAAATTCAAGGTCACGAGAATATTCAGCATATATCATTTCCTATATGTCCACAATTGATTCCTAAGCTGTAAAATCGATAATAAGTGAGATATTAGCCATTTTGTCCTGTGACCTTGAAACTGAGGTCAGAGGTCAAATTCAAGGTCACGAGAATATTCAGCATATATCATTTCCTATATGTCCACAATTGATTCCTAGTCTCTAATCTCAATATCAAGTGAGATATTAGGCATAATGTGTCCCATTATAAAGCATAGGAGAATTTAACATGGGAAAGTCCCATTTGGGCCGAGTTTGGGCCAAAATGGCCCACTTCAAGCGATTCAAGCGCAACGAAATTTATAGACATCATAGAAGTACATATGAGGAGTCTTATGTATCAAAAAGAAAAAAAAGTTACTGAACAGATTTTGAGAAAATGGCCGCCAAAGTCCGAAATCAGGCCTTTTTCGTCGAAAACGGCCGCCATTTTGAAGAAAAAGCGAAAATCAAAAAACTAAAAAATACGTCCTTCTTGAATTATTTTTAAGTATTTTTCTGCAAAATTTCAGAAAAATTCGCCCGTAAACAAAAAAGATAAAAATGTGGACGACGACGACGACGACGAACGACGGACGACGGACGCAACGCCATGCCAATAGGTTATCGGACCATAGATCCGGTAACCTAAAAACAACACACGGAAAAAGCACCGCCGATGTTATGCAACAATTTTACTGCAACAAAGATGATCATTTATGATAGATGGTGATGAAACTATGATATTAAGTGTGTGTGTGTGGGGGGGGGGGGGGGAACAGCAGAAACAGAAATACAGTTGCTCAGTCAGATGACTCAATGAGTGGCCACTCTTAGGATTGGGACTAGCTTGATGTTATTCAGTGAGCAAAATGGAAATCAAAGGTTGAACTCACAGGGCGACAGTGAAACGTGAAACGCCACATTCAAATTTTATCAACTTTTGCTCCACTGTCAACAGATGTCAGAAGTCCCACAAGGCATCACTAAGGTGGATTCCAGTAACATAGTTTGTAAATAATAAGGCAATGGTCATTACCATTTCCTTGTGCTACAAGTCTCATAAAACTGTCTTAGGGTGTCATATTGAATGACATATTAGCGTGAGAAATATAACCCTATGGCTTCTTGGAGACGCTTGGAGCCCCCGAGCGGAAACGTGGGATGTAATTACTGTACTTGATAGGCGCTTGCGAAGAATACATCGCCGATTTTATACCGCTAAAGAGACGGTCATTCATCACATAATATGGTAATGAAATTCTGGTGAACAGGGTCATTCTCGTTGGTAATTTATTGTAATGATGACAAATATATCTACGGTATATGGCTGAAAAACTGTTGCCTTATCCGGTCGTCACAAGAAATTTTGGATCGTCTTACCTGACATGATTATGAAATGAAACTGATTTACAACTATGTCATGTTGTCATATCCTCAGTCAATCATTTCAGACCCTGCAATCGAGAATTCGTAAACTAGAATTCCTGATGTTGCCTGGAAGAATAACGTTACTGTGGCGACTGTGGCGTGAACCATGCAATACAAATACTTGATTTCAATAGCCAGGTATATCGTTTGGAAATGACTACTCTACACTCTTCATTCTGCGGTGTGTATAGCAGTTATATACAAGAAGAATTAAATGCATCCAGATTCTGTTTTAAGGTATCACAAGATTCTTTTATATTTTAGTCATGTAACCTATCAATAGTTCTAAAAGTATTATATTTTTATGTAAACATAGGCTCGAAATATACTTTACTGGTTTTGGTGATATATATTCACACAACAATTCTGATTTTTTTGTTCAAAATTCTGCAAATGTATATCCTCGCAAGCAAAAAGGTTAGGTTTTGTGATACTTTTGGTATTGTAGCGATTCTGGAACATAACCACGAGTAGATTTGATGTTGTTCAATCATGTCTTTTAATCCCACCGAATGGTCTACGAGTGACCACTGTGATATTTTACGAGTGGTAACAGGGGAAATCACAAAAAAATACACCCACTTGACATATAACGTCTCCATCACCTGGTCATTTTGGCAAAGTAAATCGAAAACAAAACATCATTACAAAACAATGAAGAACGTGTCCAATGATAATTATGATTTCTATATGTGTATGCATATTATTGATTACGAATGGAGTGCATTAAAGTGCAAAAAAATGATAATCAGGATTTTGCAGTGAAAGATTTCAGATATAAACAATGAAATTCTGATTTCATGTCATTTTTTTTCATCCAAATGAGATCAGTATATACGCATTGCAGTTTTGTGCATAATGTAGGGGTGACATTGTATTTGTTCAGTTTGTGTATGTAATTATCAACCTATTACCACCAATACAACTGAATTGTTATTCAGATCGATTAAAACCGGATCAGTCGTCCAATCTCAACGGCCATTGTCAGGCAAGTTCGCGCAATGTTAAGAACTCCATGAACATTCATAGATGACCATAATTTATACAGGTGAAATCATATTCTCTGAAAATGTGTAATTACGTGATATTCAGAAAACAATATACAACAAGTAATATGGCGCCAAAACGGCAGATTATATATATTTGCGCATTGCGCGAAGGGATACGACATTAGGACACCATCAGAAGGGGAATATTTTCCACTGATATCCCCAATGCATCCACTGTTACATTATTGATAATTGGGCCAATTCCACGCGTGTCGTGTTCATTCTGCTTGTTACATTTTCTGTCTGTACTCGGTGGATTAACACAAGAGCCAACTTATCAATAGAAGACAAGTCTTCTAATGAAAAGAGCTGCGAAGTTAACACAATGAAATGTTCTACTTAGTTCGAAGTGTGGTTCTAAAGGCCCTAAAAGGAATACAATAACCACAATAAATTTTGTCCTCGCTAATTTTCCCACTGAATACGTGAGAGGGAATGTCAGAACTTTCTCATGAAACACCTCACGTGATGAATAAGACCTACACCCTATTACTATTTGGAAGGAAAAGTTGTCTAGAAATTCAGGGTTATTCTTAACTTCTCATTCGAATCGCGAATGGAACTTCTTCAACCAGACACATTTCTTGGATGTTAGCTTGCGTTTAGCATGCCCATTCAAAAAGTTTTTGAGAGCATACGACAGACGCAGGATATGATTTGGATGGGTTGCTACACATGATTTCTTGTAGTGATATCTCCAGTTACAGAACCAACCCTTTTCATAGGCTCGTGCTAAACAAGGGGTCATAGAAATTTAACCGAAAAATAGGTGGTCATTCATCAACGGCCATAATTAATCCTGCTTACAGTGGTTATTCTGTTTTCAATGCACAGACTAAAAGGTGAACAGGATGATTTCAGCTTGTCATGTGTCCTCGTGCAAAGCTGATTTCATTTTGTGTGAAAGATATGTCACCGGAGGATTAAACATTTAAGGAGCAGTCCTAATCTAATTATATCACTGATCTACATGTCGTATGGATACTCATACGTAACAGAAGATATGGCATGGAAGTACTTTCGAAATGATTCACTGCCACTTGGGGATTGAAAGAGGCATGTTGATCCGTCCTTGATGAGTTTCCAATATGGAAAGTAGAAAACCTCGTCCATTTGGGCGTGTAGGTCCCTTAACTCGATTGCTAGCTGCCTAAAATACATGCACTGACGTGGCTATATGAGGTAGGTTTTCATCATAGACTATATAGAACCCATTTTGGCAGACGCCTTGTCACCAGTGACCCTGACCTAACAAACCTTTGGCTTCATCGCTGGCAAGTACATACGAGAGGTGGCTGTAACAAGTGTTTGATGCCCATTGTTCCAATAGATCACTCGTTCAACAAGTTCCGTCAGTAGGTTTTGTGAGGGAAGCTCAGTTGACATGAATGGATGTGTGTTGGACGGGTTGAGGTTTTTTTTTATTTGACTTGTTCGTTATTTGTATTCATCTTTTGCCGAAACATATTCCAAAAATCTTTCACCATTTTCATGCATGTATCTAAACATTGTTGAAAAAAACCCGATCGCATAGCTTGCATCAAAGAAGATGGATTGTGGATGCATCGAGCCTATTCATCACCCTCTCTTTGTAAATAATCCACACATGTCAGCGCAAATCATTTAACTGCCTATTCAAGATGGATTATGGACTCCAAAGCCATCCGAAGGTGGATGCCGACTGGAATAGCAGCTCTTATCTGCAGAGATCTGGGAGAGAAGCGAGGTCTTCTGGGACGGGTCACCACGCTCCATTGCTCGCAGTAATACTATCTCCTGATAAGCAGGGATTTGTACTTCGTAAAATGTGAATGAAATTCTTATGGGATTGTGTTGTGGGCGTGTAGGTGGGAAACAAGCTGACACAAGGGGCATCACAAGTAGATTATATGACCACCGGTAACTTGAAGTCGGACACGCAATCCAATCAACAGACAAAGACGGAAATGTATACAGCTCGTTGAACGAACAATGAACGATCTCTGTTCATGTTTACCAAATGACACGTTGGCGTCATAAATATGGCTCCATGACCTTTTGCATGAGCATATGCCTACACACCAAGAGGCAGATCAGAGTCGGAGCGAGGAAATGCAGTAAGTAAAAACTACACACGGAAAAATGCACCTCCGATATTAGGCAACATCTTTACTGCAACAAAGATAATCATTTATGATAGATGGTGATGGAAATCTGATGAAAATGTAATTTGTGAATACATAATGATATCAAATGAGGGGTAAACAGTACAATAACAGAAATAACAGTCAGATTACTCAGTTAAATGACTCATTACGCTTGATACATGGAGTGCTTGATGAGTGACTACTTTTAGGATTAAGACTAGTTAGATGGTATTTAGTGACGAACAGCGAATTCACAAGTTGAAATCACAGGGCGACAGTAAAACGTGAAACGGCACACTCAGTTTTTTATGTACTTGTGCTCAAACAAATGTCGTCAACAAATGTCCCAAGAGGCGTCACAGAGGTTGATTCCAGTAACAGAATTTGTAGATTATGAAACAATGATCAATTCTCGTACGAGTGTCTTTGCGCGCCATATTGAATGAAATATTAGCCTGGAAACATAACGCTATGACAATTTGGGTATGTCACAAGCTTCTTGGAGATGCTTTGGGGGCCAGAGCGGAAACGTGGGATGTAATTGCTACACTTGATAGGCTCTTGCCAAAAATAACCCGACGATTTTACACAGCAATAGGGACGGTCACTCATCACAAATTGTAATGAAATTCTGGTGAAGAGGGTCATTCTCGTTGGTAATCTATTGTAATGATGACAAATATATCTACGGTATATGGCTGAAAAACTGTGAATTCAAGATCAAGTATTCTTGATATTCCACTCTCAATTATGACACCATGTTTAGAACACCACAGTTATATCAATGCAAACATAATAACTTTTTCATTGGAGAGAAACTTTCAAAAAATTATGTATATTTGTCAATATTGCTGTTATGATATCCTCGTAAGCAAAAGGTTTGGTTTTGTGATAGTTTGGCATTGTAACGATTCTGGAACATAAACACGAGTAGATTTGATGTTGTTCAATCATGTCTTTTAATTCCACCGAATGGTCTGTGAGTGACCACTGCGGGATTTTGCGAGTGCAGGGGAAATCACAAAAATACACCCACGCGACGTATGAAGTGTCCATCACTTGGTCATTTTGACAAAGTAAATGGAAAACAAAACATCATTTCAAAACAATGAGGAACGTGTCCAATGATAATCATGATTTCTATATGTGGACGTATATTATTGATCACGAATGAAGTGCATTAAAGGGAAAAATGATAATCAGGGTTTTGCAGTAAAAGATATCAGTTATAAACAAAAAAAATCTGATTTCGTGTCATTTTTTATCCAAATCAGATGAGTTTATAACACAGTGTCTTTTTGTGCATATTGTAGGGTTGACATATTCTTTGTTCAGTTTGTGTATGTAGTTGTCAACCTATTACCATCAATACAACTAAATTTTTATGATGACAATAACAAACGTAAAATACAACATTTTGGAATAGAAACAAAGCCCACCTTAGCCCAGTTTATACTGGAGAGAACATAGTGTAGCACACAATTCGTGATTAATTGTACATCTTCTCCCTTTGTTATACATGCGTACCAAGGTCACCTGAATACACTAAACAGCTTTTGATATCATTCTTGGGAAAACCTGGATCCCATCAGTTACTGCGTATTAGAAACTTTTCATATCACAGAGAGGTGAATTCATCATGGACCGTCAAACCTTCTCAGCAAGGTCTTTCTATATTATTAGCAGGTCGAGATGTGTATCCGGGGTGTATGACTAGGAAGTGGCCGTTTATAACTGATATCTTTCACTGCAAAACCATCGTTCAATAAGTTCCGTCTGCAGGTCATGTGAGGGACGCTGAGGTGACGTGAACGGACGTCTTTGGCGAGTTGCGGATCAAGAGAAAAATTATTGTATTTGACAACCGCATCTACAACACAGCATGAATATGCACAAACACCGAGGTCAATTCCTAAATGAATAATTCTTTTGCCAGTGAATTACGTTATTTCACCTCATAGCATAGCTGAGAAGAGCAACAAACGGTCTGAAATTTAAGACATACACCTACTGTTCAATTCATACTGTCCTAGAATGAATCAGTGTGAGCGGTCTGAATCTGCGTAACTGTGGAATATATCGAAGTCGAGTTATCTAAATATTGATAACAGTATATGGTCTGTGCTCCGGGAGATTCGCCGTCTTCTGAAGACACTTTCATGCTATCTGGAGACAAATCTATCGTTAATTTTACGAGTTCAATGATAGCGTAGTATGCCTATGACTATTGCGTGTCACAATCCTTTGCCGAAACATGTTCCAGCAAGTCCTTCACCATTTTCGCGCTATTGATGATATCGCCAAACTTCAAATGTATCTGAACATTGTTGAAAAACTCTGCATTGCCTGCATCAAAGATGGATTATGGATGCATCGAGCCCCTGTTCATCAATTTTTTTTGTAAATGTTCCACAAATGTCAGCGCAAATCATTTAACTGCCTATTCAAGATGGATTATGGGCTCCGAAGCCATCTGAAGGTGGATGACGACTGGAATAGCAGCTATTGTCTGCAGAGATGTGGGAGGGAAGGGACGTCTTCTGGGACGGGTCACTACGCTCCATTGCTCGCAGTAATACTATCTCCTGATAAGCAGGGATTTGTACTTCGTAAAATGTGAATGAAATTCTTATAGGATTGTGTTGTGGGCGTGTAGGTGGGAAACATGCTGACACAAGGGGCATCACAAGTAGATTATATGACCACCGGTAACTAGAAGTCGGACACGCAATTGGTGGAGAATTCCACATGGTGTTCGTGCATCATATGTATAGTAGCTATGATCCGAAGTTTGTGAATCCAATCAACAGACAAAGACGGAAATGTATACAGCTCGTTGAACGAACAATGAACGATCTCTGTTCATGTTTACCAAATGACACGTTGGCGTCATAAATATCGCTCCATGACCTTTTGCATGAGCATATGCCTACACACCAAGAGGAAGATCAGAGTCGGAGAGAGGAATTGCAGTAAGTAAAAACTACACACGGAAAAATGCACCTCCGATATTATGCAACATTTTTACTGCAACAAAGATAATCATTTATGATAGATGGTGATGGAAATCTGCTGCAAATGTAATTTGTGAATACATAATGATATCAAATGAGGGGTAAACAGTACAATAACAGAAATAACAGTCAGATTACTCAGTCAGATGACTCATTACGCTTGATACATGGAGTGCTTGATGAGTGACTACTTTTAGGATTAAGACTAGTTAGATGGTATTTAGTGACGAACAGCGAATTCACAAGTTGAAATCACAGGGCGACAGTAAAACGTGAAACGGCACACTCAGTTTTTTATGTGCTTGTGCTCAAACAAATATCGACAAGTCGTCAACAAATGTCCCAAGAGGCGTCACAGAGGTTGATTCCAGTAACAGAATTTGTAGATTATGAAGCAATGATCAATTCTCGTACGAGTGTCTTTGCGCGCCATATTGAATGAAATATTAGCCTGGAAACATAACGCTATGACAATTTGGGTATGTCACAAGCTTCTTGGAGACGCTTGGGGGGGGGGGACAGAGTGGAAATGTGGGATGTAATTACTACACTTGATAGGCTCTTGCCAAAAATACCCCGACGATTTTACACAGCAATAGGGACGGTCATTCATCACAAATTGTAATGAAATTCTGGTGAACATGGTCATTCTCGTTGGTAATTTATTGTAATGAGGACAAAATATCTACGGTACATGGCTGAGAAACTGTTGCCTTATATCCGGTTGTCACAAGAAATTTGGGAACGTCTCACCTGACATAATTTTGAAATGAAACTGATTTACAGCCAAGTCATCTTGTCATATCCTTAGTCAATCATTTCAGACTCTTCAATCGAGAATTTGTAAACTAGAATTCCTGTTGTTGCCTGGAAAATTAATGCTACTGTAGCGTGAACCATTCAATAAAAATATCTGATTTCAATAGCCAGGTATATTGTTTGGAAATGAGTACTCTACACTCTTCATTCTGAGGTGTGTATAGGAGTTATATACAAGAAGAAATAAATGCATCCAGGTTCTGTTTTGAGCAATCACAAGATTCTTTTATATTCTAGTCATGTAACCTATCAATAGTTCTAAAAGTATTATACTTTTATGTTAACATGGGCTCGAAATATACTCTACTCGTTTTGGTGATATATATCCACACAGCAATTATAAAATTTTGTTTAAAATTATGCAAATGTGTTTTGTCTTGCAATACTTTACTTTGTGATTGTCAGTGACCCAGTTACTACTTAACATGGGTCATGTCAATAGTTCTAAAAGTATTAAACTTTTATGTCAACATAGGCTCGAAATATACTCTACTGGTTTTGGTGATATATATTCACACAGCCATTCTAAAATTTCGTTCAATATTCTGCAATCGTGTTCTTTTTTTTGCAATATTATAACATGTGGTTGTTAGTGACCCATTTATTATTTAACACGGGTCATACAATTCCTCATGGACACCAAGGCACTGCACTGCCACGGAATTTGCCAACACTAAATATGATGTAAATTTGGGATGAAGTATTCTTGATATCCCCCTCTCAATCATGTCACCATGTTTAGAACACCACAGTTATATCAATGCGAACATAAATAACCTTTTTTTTTTACATAAGTTTTCACAAACTAATGTATATTTGTCAATATCGCTGTTATGATATCCTCCTAAGCGAAAAGGTTTGGTTTTGTGATAGTTTGGCATTGTAACGACTCTGGAACATAAACACGAGTAGATTTGTTGTTGTTCAATCATGTCTTTTAATTCCACCGAATGGTCTGTGTCACAGGTCCGAATCCCAGGTAAACATGTTCCGCAGTACATATCTGTCAATTACGGCTCACAGTTTGTTCTGAATTCTAGTGTATAAAAGATAGCAGTTTCCTGCACAAACGTGTTTCAATTTCACTTCCCACAACACAAATGAACCCACTATTACATGGTGGCAGCGGCGGTAGGAACACTGTATAAACACTCAATGCCCCGAATAGACTGTTGTCAACGCAAAACCGCCTCGCTAAACTGCTAAAAATTCGCACAAAGTGACCAACGCTGATTTGCAAAATGGGCGATATTAGGGCACCAGTGATGGACTGGACGCGGCCAGACAGAGCCAATGCATACAAATTGTTCAAGCAAAAAGCCCTGATGTATTTTGATTGCAAAGAATTGATGCTGCAAAACAAGTGTCACATATCCTGCTAATGACTGGAGATGAAGGTGTAGCCATGTTCAACAGCTGGGGTCTCAATGACGCCGATAAAAAAGATGCTGCCAAGGTATGGGAGAAATTTGATCAGCATATTGAGCCAAAATCAAGCTTCAGGGTGGAAAGACTAACATTCCAACGCATGAAGCTGCTGCCCACTGAGACTAGTGATGATTTTGTTAGTCGGCTCACAAACCAAGCAAGACTATGCAAGTTCAAAGACGATGATGAGCGCATCATAGAGCAGATAACTTATGGCACCAAGCATGCAGAAGTGCAAAAAAACACTGCTAGTTCAAGATGACAAATATACGCTCGCACAAGTAATGGAGACGTGTCGTATCCATGACGCCTCGGTCGGCCACCAGCAGGCTTTTCGCGACATACAAGGTGGTGCAACATCTGTCAGTGCAGTGTCAAGCGAAGGTTATCGCTCCTCGCACCCACAGTGATGCTACCAGTGTGGCGAAAAACGTCACAAGTCTGACAGGGGATGACCAGCTAAGGGAACTTTTTGCCAAAAATGTGGAGGCGCCGACCACTGGGCAAAAGCACAAGCCTGCCCCAAAAAATCATCGTCAAGCCCTGGACAACATCGAGGTCGCAGAGGACGGGGCAGAGCGCGTTCACGTGACCGCTACCGCAACAACTCACGTGGTCGTTACCGCAGTAGCTCATCACATGGTCGCTTCAGGAAAAATATACATGAATCGAGGACTGATGACAGCGAGCCTGAAGATGGAGGTCAAGGCACTGACTTCAACAGCATTTCATTTCACGCCATTCATGTTGGCCAGATATCAGAAAATGCGTCAGCATATGCAACACTCAACATACAGCTGCAACACAGACCTGTGCAAGACACACTCCGGGTCAAGGTGGACACAGGAGCAGAGGGAAACATACTACCACTCCGAGTGTACAGGCGAATGTTTCCTCACACCCTGGACGCCAGTGGTTTCCCAGAACAATCTCATATACAACAACAGAAAGGCGTACAACTCGTGGCATACAACCAAACCACTATCATGCAGTATGGGTCTATACTGTTGAACTGCCGATTCCGAGACTCCTCATGGACCTCACTGAAATTCTATGTTGCGGAATCCGATGGTCCTCCAATAGTCGGATTGCCAAGCTGCAAACAGCTGAATATCGTGAAGCTGCTGTGTGATGACATTGGAGTTCAGATCTCTGCAAGCCAAGTTGACAACTGCAAATCACAGGAACACAGTATCAACTCTATCGAAGATCTGGTAAGAAAATTTCCAAACTCCTTCGACACGCTAGGAAACTTTGCAGGAGAGCACCACTTGATCGTGGATCCTGCAGTCGCTCCTGTGGTTCATGCAAGCCGGAAATATCCCATACAGAGACGTGATGCTATCAAGAAGGAAATCAACAAGTTGGAGTCACTTGGCGTGATCAAGCGTGAAACGCAGCCCACCGACTGGGTGTCTAGTTTCACTTTCACTGAAAAGAAAGATGGCAGTATCAGAGTTTGTCTTGACCCCAAAGACCTAAACACAGCACTCAGACGTCCACACCACAGAACACCAACCCTGGAAGACGTCACGCACAATGTCAGCGGAGCAACCGTGTTCAGTAAGCTTGACGCCAAGAATGGCTACTGGTCAGTTAAATTGGATGAACCAAGCTCCAAGCTCACAACCTTCAACACGCCATTCGGAAGGTATCGATTTCTCCGCCTTCCCTTCGGTTTGGCGGTATCTCAAGACATTTTCCAGCAGAAAATGGATTCCATTCTGCAAAACTGCCCTGGGTGTACGGGAATTGCAGACGATGTGGTCGTGTACGGTCGTAGTGTTGCAGAACATGACAAAAACTTGCTGAATCTGATGTCAGCTGCAGAAGAAAATGGCCTGGTCTTCAACTCAAGCAAGTGCGTAATCAAGACCAATGAGATACCATTCTTCGGTATGGTGTACGCAGTTGATGGAGTCAAGCCTGACCCCTCGCGAGTTGAAGCAGTCGCCAGCTTGCCACAGCCAAAGAACACAAGGGAGCTGCAAGAGTTTCTGGGAATTGCAACATACATGTCGCCTTTCATTCCCAACTTGTCACACCACACAGCCGTGCTGAGAGATCTTCTTAAAAAAGATGCAAAGTTCGAATGGTTGCCAAATCACGATGACGCTTTCATGCAAATCAAAACACTCATTTGCCAAGCTACCGCACTCGCCTACTTTGATGTCGACAAGGAAACTGTTCTGCAAGTGGACAGCTCACAGAGAGGTATTGGCGCTGTCTTGATGCAGCAAGGCCGACCTGTCGTGTTTGCCAGTAAATCGCTCACAGAAACTGAGACCCGCTATGCCAACATAGAGCGTGAGCTGCTGGCAGTCGTGTTTGCCTGTGAACGTTTCCACACCTATGTATACGGCAAACCATTCGTGGTGCACTCTGACCACAAGCCGCTGGAGATGATACAGCTCAAAACCCTGCACGCTGCACCCCCACGTCTACAACGAATGCTTCTGCGACTACAAAACTACAATGTTACTATCAAGTACATGCCAGGCAAGTCACTGCTGCTGGCAGATGGACTCTCAAGGCTTATAAGTGCGAAACCAGCATACGAGATTCCACTTGATGTACAAGTAAACCTGGTACACTTCAGCACAGAGAAGGTACAGGAAATCAGAGACAAAACCGCTAATGATCCTGTTCTGGCACCGCTATACTCACTCATCTGCACCGGCTGGCCAGGCACACAGCGGGAAGTTCCGAAGATTCTTCGATCTTACTGGTCACTTCGAGATGAACTTTCTGTAGAAGATGGTGTGATCCTCAAAGGCAGCCAGCAAGTGGTCATACCCACTTCCATGAAGCAGTACATACTGGAAGCCCTGCACACAGGTCACCAGGGTCGTGACAAAACCGTCCTGCGTGCCAAGTCTTGTGTGTTCTGGGCTGGAATGAGCAAGGACATTGACTCGTATGTTGCAAGCTGCCAAACTTGCCAGAGCTACGCACCCAATCAGAAGAAAGAACCGCTCATGCCAAAAGATATTCCACCACAACCGTGGCACACCATCAGCATTGACTTCTTTGAGTTCGGAGGTAATGAGTATGCTCTGGTGGTGGATCACTACACAAAATTTCCATTTGTCAGGAATATGGGCAAGTCATGCTCAAGCAAATCAACAATCAGCTACTTGAAAGAGCTGTTCAGCACACAAGGAATCCCTGAAATACTCTACTCTGACAACGGCCCACAATTCAGCTCGTTCGCATTCAGAAGTTTCGCAGGGAACTGGTCGTTCAACCACATAACATCATCTCCAACTTACCCGCAATCAAATGGCCTCATAGAGAGGATGGTACGCACCGTGAAACAAACTCTCAAGAAAGCAAACACGGAGAACATTGACCCTGACATGGCACTGCTATGCCTGAGAACAACGCCTATATCAGACAGCATAAAGTCACCGCTTGAGATGCTATTAGGACGGAAAGCAAAGTCTAACTTGCCGGTTGTGCTACGAAACGAAGACGCACATCGCCACAAGATAAACAGTGAACTGGCACGGCGACAGAATTACCAGAAGTCAAACTTTGACACTACAGCAGGGCCAGATCTACCACAGCTCTTGCCAGGACAGCACGTCCGCATGCAACAAGCACCAGGTGCAACCTGGATTCCGGCCAAGGTTGTTGCCAAGGCAACAGAGCCAAGGTCCTACCTCCTGGACACAGGTGGAGGACTGTTGCGTCGAAACCGGAGACACATCAAGGATGTGCCGAGCCAAGCACCACAGCAGGAGCATCCTGAGGTGCCCGACGCACCACCAACCGTCACTGTGCCTTCTGAAGCTGCAACGCCCTCCGAGGATGCAACTTCCAAGGGTCAGGACGTTCCGCTTTTGGAAGCAGGACGGAAGCATGTTCGCTTCAAGGACAGAAAAGCGTCCAACGACGAACAGAGGTTCAGTCGTTACGGTCGGAAGCTAAAGCCTACACAGAATCTGTCTTATTGACTTTACATAGATTTCATATAATTCACATTTTGTTGTTTACATGCATGCCAATCTTTTCGTCGTAGTTTTTGATGCTAGTATGTTTTTGTGTGTAGTATTCATTTTTGTTTACTCAATAAGGGGGATGTCACAGGTCCGAATCCCAGGTAAACATGTTCCGCAGTACATATCTGTCAATTACGGCTCACAGTTTGTTCTGAATTCTAGTGTATAAAAGATAGCAGTTTCCTGCACAAACGTGTTTCAATTTCACTTCCCACAACACAAATGAACCCACTATTACAGTCTGTGAGTGACCAATGCGGGATTTTGCGAGTGCGAACAGTGGAAATCACAAAAATACACCCAATCGACATATGAAGTGTGCATCACTTGGTCATTTTGACAAAGTACATGGAAAACAAAACATCATTTCAAAACAATTAGGAATGTGTCCAATGGTAATCATGATTTCTATATGTGGACGTATATTATTGATCACGAATGAAGTGCATTACAGGGAAAAATGATAATCAGGGTTTTGCAGTGAAAGATATCAGTTATCAACAAAAAAAATCTGATTTCGTATCATTTTTCAACCAAATCAGATGAGTTTATAACACAGTGTGGTTTTGTGCATATTGTAGGGGTGACATATTATTTGTTCAGTTTGTGTATGTAGTTATCAACCTATTACCTTCAATACAACTGAATTTTTATGACGACAATAACATACGTAAAATACAACATTTTGGAATAGAATCAAAGCCCCCCATAGCCCAGTATATACTGGAGAGAACATAGTGTAGCACACAATTCGTGATTAATTGTACATCTGTTCCTTTGTTGTACATGCGTACCAAGGTCACCTGAATACACAAACAGTATTTGATATCATTCGTTGAGAAAACCTGGATCCCATGAGTTACTACGTATTAGAAACTTTTCATATGACAGAGAGGTGAATTCATCATGGACTGTCAAACCTTCTTAGCAAGGTCTTTCTATGTTATTAGCCGGTCGAGATGTGTATCCGGGGTGTATGACTAGGAAGTGGCCGTTTATAACTGATATCTTTCACTGCAAAACCCTCGTTAGACAAGTTCAGTCTGTGGGTCATGTGAGGGACGCTGAGGTGACGTGAACGGACGTCTTTGGCGAGTTGCGGATCAAGAGAAATTTTTTTTTATGTATTTGACAACCGCATCTACAACACAGCATGAATATGCACAAACACCGAGGTCATTTCCTAAATGAATAATTCTTTTGCCAGTGAATTACGTTATTTCACCTCATAGCGTAGCTGAGAAGAGCAACAAACGGTCTAAAATTTACGACATAAAGTCGACTTATCTAAATATTGATAACAGTATATGGTCTGTGCTCCGGGAGATTCGCCGTCTTCTGAAGACACTTTCATGCCAATTCTATCTGGAGACAAATCTATCGGTAATTTTACGAGTTCAATGATAGCGTAGTATGCCTATGACTATTGCGTGTCACTATCCTTTGCCGAAACATGTTCCAGCAAGTCCTTCACCATTTTCGCGCTATTGATGATATCGCCAAACTTCAAATGTATCTGAACATTGTTGAAAAACTCTGCATTGCCTGCATCAAAGATGGATTATGGATGCATCGAGCCCCTGTTCATCAATTTTTTTGTAAATGTTCCACAAATGTCAGCGCAAATCATTTAACTGCCTATTCAAGATGGATTATGGGCTCCGAAGCCATCTGAAGGTGGATGACGACTGGAATAGCAGCTATTGTCTGCAGAGATGTGGGAGGGAAGGGACGTCTTCTGGGACGGGTCACTACGCTCCATTGCTCGCACTGAAACTCTCTCCTGTTAAGCAGGGACTTGTTCTTCCTAGAATGTGAACGAAATTCTTGTGGGATTGTGTTGTGGGCGTGTAGGCAGGGAACATGCTGACACAAGGGGTATCACAAGTAGATTATATGACCATAGGTAATTTGAAGTCGGATACGCAACTGGTGGAGAATTCCACATGGTGTTTGTGTATCATGATATGTATAGTAGCTATGATCCGAATTTTATGAATCCAATCAACAGACAAAGACGGAACTGTATACAGCTCGTAAAACGAAAAATGAACGATCTTTGTTCATGTTTATTGAATAAAACGTGACAATTTGAGTGATGTCATACGCCTACACACCAAGAGGACGCTCAGACCCGGGAGAGGAAATTCAGGAAGTGAAAAAACTACACACAGAAAAATGCACCGCCGATATTATGCAACATTTTTACAGCAACAAAGATAATCATGTATGATTGATGGTGATGAAAATCGGCTGGAAATGGAATTTGTGAATGCATCATAATAATAAATAGGGGGGGGGATAAGCAGGAACAGTAATACAGTTGCTCAGTCAGATGACTCAATGAGTGACCACTTTTAGGATTGAGACTAGCTTGATGCTATTTAGTGACGAAAAACAAAGGTTGAAATCACAGGGCGACAGTAAAACGTGAAGCGCCACACTCAATTTTTGCACCACTGTGGTCAACATATGTCAGATGTCCCACAAGGCGTCACAAAGGTAACAAAGGATAACGTAGATAACGTACATAACAAGGCAATGGTCATTAACATTTCTTTGTGCCATAAAACTGTCTTAGGGTGTCATATTGAATGACATATTACCCTGGGAAATACAACCCTGTGGTTATTTGAGTATGTCACAAGCTTCTTGGAGACGCTTGGAGCCCCCGAGCGGAAACGTGGGATGTAATTACTATACTTGATAGGCTCTTGCCAAAAATACCCCGCCGATTTTACAGAGCAATAGGGACGGTCATTCGTCACAAATTGTAATGAATTTCTGGTGAACAGGGTCATTCTCGTTGGTAATTCATTGTAATGATCATAAATATATCTACGTTATATGACTGAGAACATGTTGCCTTATCCGATCGTCACAATAAATTTGGCCACATTTCAACTGGTTAGGAACCGACACTGTGATGTCCAACTGTACATGTCATGTTGTCACATACTTGGTCAATTATTTCATACTCTGCAATCGAGGAATCAACTGAGAATGTGTAAACTAAAATTCCTCGACATTGCCTGGAAACATAATGATACAGTAGCTTGAACCAGTGAATAAATTTACATCCAAACTCACAATTGGATAGTCTGATTTCATTAACCAGGTATATTTTATTTAGATGTGACTATTGACCACTCTCCATCTGCGGTGCGTAAAGGAGTTATATATACATGCATAACTTAATGCATCCAGAACTGTTGAAACTCTGGTTCGGGGAATCACTAGATTCTTCCATATACTGTAGTCATGTAACCTATCAATAGTTCTGAAGTGTATAAATTCATGTGAACACAGACCCAGAATATACTTCACTGGTTTTGGCGATTGTTCAATCATGTCTACTACACTTCCACCGAATGGTCTGCGAGGGGTACAGGGGAAATCACATATATGCACACACTCGACATATATCACAAGGTCATTCTTGCAAGATAAATGGAAAAGAAATATCATCACAAAACTATGAAAAACGTGTCCGAATGATAAATAAGCGAATGATATCGAGTCGTCTATGAACGAAAACATACTAGTATTTTTTACCTGAATCAGATGAGTTTGGAACTCCTCAATGTAATAGGCGTTGGGTGACTACAATCGGGAACTTTTGTTCTCCGCCTCCAAAGTCAGAATCATTCGTTCGATTTGATCAATTATGTTCGATCAAGTGTTTCCGAATTGTTTGGAATTCGCAGGTGATTTTTCTCAGTAAAACTGACTGATTACACATTTTGTCAGGAAAGGCATACTTTACTAACAGATTTGGTGCATTACATGTGAATGATAAATGTTTTTTCTCCTTCTTCTAAATTGTAAGGCTTCCAACCATAGATATTCTGACTGTCTACGAAACATGCAGATTGGCATTCGAGTACACCTCCGTAATACCGGGTATAGTGCCCAAGAGCTGAGCCACAAAACAAACCAGCTACCCTTCAAATACCAGCAATAAAGGGACTTTCAACAAGTAGTAGACTAGTTCATCATCCTTGACACAGTCGCTAAAATGGACATTTGTATTTATTTCTTGATGTCCCTGACATGCCCTTTAGACCCCAATGGTGCTCCTATTTCATTGAATGCTCACAACAATGACTGACGTGATTCCTGTCACAAGAATTGCACTTGAAGAACTACGGGACATTACTGGCTGAACCTATTTCCAAATGAGAAATATATTCATGTACTGTATTCAACTACCCATTTGGTATTGCGAGGATCTGCTGATAATATTTTGAGACTGTGGTTACAAAACATATGTACTATCACATATCACAAGATATACTGTGTACATGAATGTATTGCATGAGAATTAAACCATTTGTGACAAGAATAGGTTCATATCTACATATAATTAAGAGGTTTAATGTTTTTCTTTGTTTCTTGTGATCAGAGTGGGTTATCATTGTTATTTGAGTGTCACTGTGTGTCATAGGCCTATATTTCGAATGACCATTCGATTTTTAAGTACAAGGTAAAACTTATAGGCTAGTCACTTTCACGAGTTTTATCAGATAGTGTAGAATGTACACTCCCTGATTTTATTCAATTTTTGTTTATATGTTGGCGCATCTGTCACAATGAAGATATTATCATGAAGAAGATTAGGTTGTAGTTCTTCCTTGCCTTTTGAGAACATTTTGGAAGACATATGCTTGAGTCCACTAATGAATTTGAAAATAATCATTGTATGATATCCGCGAGTGTAACGGTTTACTATGTTTGTTGACACTATAATGTGATTTTCCTATTCCAATAAATCTTGTTGCCAAACAAGGAATGGGTTGTTCACTTTTTGTGTGTGATAAATCTGTAGTAAATCTCAAATTGAAAGGCACTAGACTAAGTTTTATTAGGTGTAATATGCTCACATCGATATAGGACCTAATGAATGTCGCTTACGACGCCAATATGGATTTGGATAGAAATATCATGATTTAGGTTCCATACCAAAAGTTATCAAGTATAGGTTTCCAAGGTTAATAATGTTTATTCATTTGAAGCTACGGGACTGTGTGAAACAAGACTTACATCTACAGTTTCTATCCGGATCATACAAAATGACTTCCTTCAAACCATAACTCCGGGAACACTGAGAAATAACACTGCAAAATAATATTCAAATAGAATTGTGACATCAAACCAACTAATACTTCGTCATTACTTCGCAGCGATGTACACATTCATGTTACCTGGGAATATGAAATTAAACAGATTGTAAATCGATTTGATAACTATTTTGATTGGTAACTTATCCTTTGAAGGAAGTGCACGAAAATAATGCCACTAAAATGATTTTATTGATTACATACTTTGATAGTAAACAGATCCTCTGAACAACGCTATTTTTTATGATAATTAGTCAATTAAACAATCGGATACATTCATCTGAACTTGAAGGAGCATTGCAAAATATATACTAGTGTTATCACAATAATCATGCGACTACAATTTAAAGACATACAATTGATCGAAACTATTTAGGCTAAACTAATATGGAATAGTATCTAGTCTGATGCAAGCAACATGAGGGCCTTCGTGTGCCTTAAAATATTATACACTAAAGCGTGAAATGTAAAGTTTTCACAGTATATCAAAATCCCGATGTCTTTGATTATGAATACGATACATGCAACTCAGTTTATTTCAACAAACTGTTTATTGATAATAAATACCTTACCTCACTAGTACAAATGACACCAGAGAATAATTTTGCTCAGGGTGCTCTTACACATAATACCCCAAGAGTTTCAATTACACGCATTCCCATTGTATAGATGTACTATTTTCGCCCACCTGGTGATTATAACGAACATAAAATAAAAAATATTTTATTAACGTGCGGAGACTGTGTGGGGGCATTCAACTGAAAAAACATAGGCCGTACAAGAAAGAAACTTGGAAAGAAATTTGCGCCGGATATTTTCGGCACAAATACTCTGATTGTTTACTAACTTCTTAATTTTTTTCAACTTCTTCATTGTTCGAGATAGAAGTCTAAAATTTACTTTGAAAAATTTAAGTTTGACTAGCAAGTGAAGTATGCCAGGATATAGAAAGATAACATTTAGCATCGCAAAAATATCGTCGGAAACTAGACTAAGCACTAGACTAAGTTTTATTAGGTGTAATATGCTCACATCGATATAGGTCCCCATGAATGTCGCTTACGACGCCAATATGGATTTGGATAGAAATATCATGATTTAGGTTCCATACCAAAAATTATCAAGTATAGGTTTCCAAGGTTAATAATGTTTATTCATTTGAAGCTACGTGACTGTGTGAAACAAGACTTACATCTACAGTTTATGTAAGGGATAATCGGTGAAGTGGAGCGCCTCTTCGAAATAATGTACGAGGCCGAAGGCCGAGTACATTATTTCGAAGGGGCGCGACACTGAACCCATTATCCCACTTAGTACACGGTCTCCAGTGAACAATCCCCCCCCCCCCCCACACACACACACATACCTACATGCAAACAAATATACGGCCGTCTCGGATGACTGAATTCCTTGACCAAGCTATTTGACATCTTGCCTCCAAAGGTGCGCAATATTTGTCCCAAGATTTTCAGTAATTTTGTTCTCATTTATGCGGTCAAGTGGAACCAACATCACGGCGGGTGCCTTCCATTCAACTCTGATAATTTACATGGTTATCTATATACGACAGAGAGCTTCCTGTTGTTATGACTACAGTTTACACGGTTCCGATTGAATAGTTTTTTGGTTGATTCGCAATGCGCGTTTAGTCGTTTTCGCCTCTTTTCATATGGTTGTGAGTATTACTCGAATGAAGCAGTATAAAAGGAAACACGACGACTCACGTGCTCTCTTTTGCCACAGAAAGCTCACTAGAAAAGCTCCGTGATGTCGGAATGAAGCAGTTGGATAGTACAATTGGATTTCAAAGCAGGAGCCTATAAAGTACCAGGGAATGCTACTTGAGTATTTAAAACGGCATTCATTTATTTAAAACGGCATTCATTGGAAGAACCTAGAAAAAATGATGCGAGCACATATCGGCAAACAGGTGAGTCATTTACTAAACTGATTTCATTGAAGGTTCAACAGAGATAACATTCCTTACTTTCTGCACCAAAATGCGGTAGCCTTAAAGTCCATACAAAATGGATAGGAATATTCTGCATCCTTTAATTCGTTTCAAGATATACGATTTTTTATCTATGGCAGAATTTTGCTTGATTTCAAGACTGGTTGAAAAGGTCCATCCCTGTCCACGATATATACGATCCATCATACTGGTGAGTAGGTGTATTTTTACTTTGCGCTATTTATTCGACAATGGATACGTTATGTTCAAAATTGTAAAGATGCCGCCAAATAGGCACTATAATTATTACGTTATATTCAAAATGACAAGCTAAGCACTTAATGTTTCATATGCTTGTACATTCTGTATATTTGCAGGAAATGTGTGAAATGTTTGCGAATATGATCTGGAGATTTCTGGCAGAAATATTCACAATTTTGGACCTACGAAATCTCCCAAGGAATATCGAAATATCGAGGATAATGTTTTCACTGGATATCTGCAATGGATTATATCACGAAGTGAAAAGCCAAATACAACCCATGGATATTAATCAGCATCTCATGGCTGCAATGATCATCTGTACGTCGAGAATTGAGAAATGTTCCAACATTACTTTTTGTTCTTTTTGCAATTTGTGATGCATCTCGTGCTGTAATTTGTCACCTGAATAAATATGTAGAGTTAATACATCGGTTTGTTGTGCTTCGTTTTTTCTACACAGGAGTGGATTATTGGAGTACATTATTTGAATAATATACTCCAATAATCTACTGAACGCAAATAATCTACTACTGGTGATGGATTCTGAAAAATAGTCGATTGCATAGGACAATAGAACCGTGTACTAAATCCGGATCATACAAAATGACTTCCTTCAAACCATAACTCCGGGAACACTGAGAAATAACACTGCAAAATAATATTCAAATAAAATTGTGACATCAAACCAACTAATACTTCGTCATTACTTCGCAGCGATGTACTAGCTATACACCCAGACAAGGAGATGTAAAACATGTTCATTTGAATTATATATGTATCGGTGTAAAAATGGACCTTTTGAACAATTATATATGTATCGGTGTCAAAATGGACCTTTTGAACAATTATATATGTATCGGTGTCAAAATGGACCTTTTGAACAACTATATATGTATCGGTGTCAAAATGGACCTTTTGAACAATTATATATGTATCGGTGTCAAAATGGACCTTTTGAACAATTATATATGTATCGGTGTCAAAATGGACCTTTTGAACAATTATATATGTATCGGTGTCAAAATGGACCTTTTGAACAATTATATATGTATCGGTGTCAAAATGGACCTTTTGAACAATTATATATGTATCGGTGTCAAAATGGACCTTTTGAACAGTTTCGAAAAGTGTTCTAGAAGATCTTTCTGTATATAATTTTTATCGCCTGAGCAATAGCTCACAAGACATCTCTGTGCTTATATGGAGTTGTAAGTGCTCATATCAACTAGTGAGTTGCGTACTCCGCCCCTACCCGCCACATTCCCAGACTGTTCCTCAGCCCAACGATCTCTACGTCCCCCAAAGAAAGATTCCTTGAAAGACCGGTGTATTGAATCACTGACCGTCAAAGACCTGTTATATCGCCCTCTCGATCCACTTCCCAGTAATGAAGCCCCAAATTAGTGTCGCTAGGGTGAATGAAACTATGGGGGATACAACGCCTGCACAGATGGATTTCATTATGTCCCATGATTAGTAACTCCATAAATCACACTTGAGCATCACCATGCATTTATATGTGCACGAGGTCGAGGGCAGGGAACCTCCCACGCCTTCCAGTGATACCCCCATTGGGAATGGACCAATAGTCCGAACGGTCACAGTTTATATTTGAAGTGTGTCCTTTATATCATGTATACAATTATATGGACGTCATCGCGATAATGGCTGATAAGTACACCAACCATATGACAAATACGCGGAAATACTTCGCATATTACTTCTGAGGAACACATGGTTTCACTTCCTTATGGCCTTTTGAGATTCCATGATTTTTTTTTCGGTTTTGGTTGGCCTTAGGATGACGAGTTTGGTTTTGTTTGCTCGGAATACTTTACACATGGCAATTGATTCCATGTTTATAAAAAAATATCATCAATCGTTCGATGTACGTTCACTGTTTACATGTGATATCTGTGTAACCCCTCGTGCTCGAGCCCATATACTGATCCCTTATGAACTCATCACGCAAACTCACAATTGAATAAAATTAAATAGTATAGGCCTTTGTTCTTGCAATCACATTAAATATTCGGTACTCTCTAAAGGGTTGGAAGAAGCCTGTTTGTAGTGTAGTGATTGTAGTGTTTGAAGTGAACCATTGCTTCTATTTTGTGATATTTTAGGTTTAATTTTCCCAAGCAATGGAGCGTAGTGGCCTGTCCAGAAAGACGTCTCTTCCCTCCCACGCATGTCCAGACAACAGACTCAGTAACTCCAGACAGACAGAGTGATGTGTCTTAAAAAGACATCCGAACGACAAGGACTACAAAGGAATGTTACTGATTAAAGGGAACGATGTTTTTATTATTCACGGCATAATCCTGTTCTCAACGAATGATTTGGTTTGGCCATAAGCTCAAAAATCACATGTGCAAGACAAGATTAGCACTGATGACATGTTGATAGCATTACATTCGGTGAATTTCTTCGATTGCTTTTTATTTTTATTCACTTGAGTTCCAGTGGAGGTGGCACAGGGAGACAGTCAATGGTTATGTGTCACATCCCAGTAGCTATTATATTTTCTCTTCATTTTTAATATGTATTACTTTGCTTCTTTAAATACATTGATTTCATTTTGATTTGATATACGTAAAGTAGAACCGATAATTTCCATGTGATATTGCACCTTTTTAGTTTTAATCCGGTGGCTACACTCCTTCTGTGAGGACACGAAGACTATGTCTTTACCTGAAAAAACAAATGTCATTTGTAACATATATACTGTTTACTAAATCAAAATTGATTGTTGTAAAAAAAATATCAATAGTTGTTTGTCTGCGATATATGGTGTCCTCCCATTATCAATATCTGACATTTCGCACATAATTTTTCTCTACAGATAAAATTGCATTGTTATATCTAGTAAGACTTGCATAGCGGAAACACGTTGATCTTCGTTTTTCTTTGATTCAAGCAACAGGCACATGGGTACATGTGTTCAGATTGTCGATCAATAACCATGTCAAATGTCTATGCACATTTTCGGACTAATAGACGTAGAATCAATACCCAGTATTTGGAGGAAAAGTAGACTCGAGCAATATGATCCTATGGCATTATGAGTAATGCCCGGGTATCTTGGTAAAAGGAGAAAACTTACAGCCCCGGAAAGGAAACTTGGAAAAGTTATTACTACACTCTGGCCGAAAATAACCCATCGACTGCATATTATAGGCCTTTGTCCTTGCAATCACATTAAACATCCGGTACTCTCTAAAAGGATGGAAGAAGCCTGTTTGTAGTGTAGTGTTTCGTGCTTCTATTTTGTGATATTTTAAGTTTAATTTTCCCAAGCAATGGAGCGTAGTGGTCTGTCCAGAAAGACGTCTCTTCCCTCCCACGCATGTCCAGACAACAGACTCAGTAACTCCAGACAAACAGAGTGATGTGTCTTGAAAAGACATCCGAACGACAAGGACTACAAAGGAATGTTACTGATTAAAGGGAACGATGTTTTTATTATTCACGGCATAATCCTGTTCTCAACGAATGATTTGGTTTGGCCATAAGCTCAAAAATCACGTATGCAAGACAAAATTAGCACTGATGACAGGTTGATAGCATTACATTCGGTGAATTTCTTCGATTGCTTTTTATTTTTATTCACTTGAGTTCCAGTGGAGGTGGCACAGGGAGACAGTCAATGGTTATGTGTCACATCCCAGTAGCTATTATATTTTCTCTTCATTTTTAATATGTATTACTTTGCTTCTTTAAATACATTGATTTCATTTTGATTTGATATACGTAAAGTAGAACCGATAATTTCCATGTGATATTGCACCTTTTTAGTTTTAATCCGGTGGCTACACTCCTTCTGTGAGGACACGAAGACTATGTCTTTACCTGAAAAAACAAATGTCATTTGTAACATATATACTGTTTACTAAATAAAAATTGATTGTTGTAAAAAAAATATCAATAGTTGTTTGTCTGCGATATATGGTGTCCTCCCATTATCAATATCTGACATTTCGCACATAATTTTTCTCTACAGATAAAATTGCATTGTTATATCTAGTAAGACTTGCATAGCGGAAACACGTTGACCTTCGTTTTTCTTTGATTCAAGCAACAGGCACATGGGTACATGTGTTCAGATTGTCGATCAATAACCATGTCAAATGTCTATGCACATTTTCGGACTAATAGACGTAGAATCAATACCCAGTATTTGGAGGAAAAGTAGACTCGAGCAATATGATCCTATGGCATTATGAGTAATGCCCGGGTATCTTGGTAAAAGGAGAAAACTTACAGCCCCGGAAAGGAAACTTGGAAAAGTTATTACTACACTCTGGCCGAAAATAACCCATCGACTGCATAATACAACACTGACAATCATTCAATATTGAGTGCAACGAAATTATGCATTTTTCCTGCTTAGTATTTTCATGTACCTAGCGTGTATATGACTGAGGAGTCGACAAGGTGAAACTAGTTGCCTGTTCCGGTCTTCACAAGCATTAGTTCCGGGTCATTTCAGCAGTACGTTATTTAGCCGTACTCCAAAAGTGACGTCCAAAAGTGACGTCCAAAAGTGAGGATTCGGGTATATTGGAGCTGAGTGTGATTTTATTTTAGTATTATGTTATGCATCAACTTTTTACCACCAGATGACCAGAGTTTGAAGATGTCATTTGCAAGCCTAATATTTGGAGTGAATACAAAGCCCAGCCATACATTTACAGCCAAAGCCACTGTGACACTGGCGTCATCAGGGGCAAGGGATGTGCAAAAGAGTTGTTTTGTAGAGATCAATGAATATTATACTATTTAACAAGCGCCGAACCCATCCAGTTTCAAGGCAGAAAAGATGGCAAGGAGCTACTACACTCAGCAGGCTCTCGCCAAAAATAAGGCGCTGATTATATGGGGATACCAAACGGGTCATTCATCATATACCATGTTTAGTCCCGTCCGGTTGTGTAACTTATTGACCGTCCGTCTATACATGTATGTATCTAGAGTGTAATTGAGGTGTAGGCTTGAGACATGTCTTCATAGTTTGAACTGTCCCATGGTCGAAGCATTTGTGGATGTACGTTTATGGTTTGTTTACATGTATATACGGTTCGGGGGGAGTAACTTATCATAGACGATAATGAAATCCATCTCAGCAGTGCAATGGTGGTGTGCCCCCAATAGATCATATGAGCCTGGACAAACAAACGTGAGGCTTCATCGCTGGAGCGTGGTCTGTGTGGTGGCGAGTCTGTGATGGTCATTGATCCATCATATCGCTCGTTCAACAACTTGCCTCTGTGGGGAGGACAAGGTGGAGTGGCTACAGTAAATGCAACTGGAGAGGGCGACTTGTACGCCAACCCTAGCGGAGGAGGGGTTATTCTGTATATTCTCATGCTACAGCTGAGTAAGCCTATATATTGTACGAGTTCATATTTGGGATCTGCTTGTAACGTATAGAGGAGTTGCTGGTTTTTCAGTTGGGCAGCTTGGTTTGTATCATATCAGTGCTTAACATAATGTTTTTTTTATATGGAGTCAATTATATACTCCATATAACCAGTTCTTTAGTTTGTCATATTGTTGCGAAGATAATCAATTACAGGGTATGGATCGCCTATAATGTGGCGCGAAAATATTTTCATTTTACTTGTACTATGTATGGGATAGTGACCCAGGTTGAGTGGTTCGCCTAGTTAGTAACCTCCCACGAGCGCGAAGCGCGAGGGGGTTACTAACTGTGCGAATCACGAAACCGTGGTCACTATCCTATATAGTGCATGATTTCACCCCCTGGCCATTGCGGCCCATGACGCTACAGTTCGACCAGGCATGTACATAAATGGTCACACTTGAATGGACACAATAACTGAAAATACTAGAATGAAAATTAGTAGTGAATACATACCCCTTGTATATGATGCCGATTAATTTATTGCAAAACCCTGTTTTCAAAATGCGGTCAAGTGGAACCAAGATCAACAGTAGGCTAACATGCAACTGACGGCTTCGGCTTAGCCCCAGTGGTGACCCTGTACACAACTATTTTATATCTGATGTTTATGTTGTTGTGTGAGGGTCACAGTTCCTGGCAATTGCCCAGATTATCGCCCGGACCTTTGCAGCTTCAAACGGACATGAAAACAATGACAGGCTGCCATTCAAAGATTTTATTTGTGAAGAAGCATATCTTCGCTAGAAATCCGGTATATCAATTGCATGTCAGGTCCAGTTTATCACCAGATAACAGCTTACTTTCCCCAGGGGATAATTTTCAAGTCTTTTGCTCATGGCCGCTCCAAGGGAGTGACGGCCTCTGATTGGCTGCCTCGCCAAGGCCACCAAGGTCGTCTGGAATACGGTGTCCGAATGTGGCCATTAGTAACCTCGTTTTATTAAATTGTTGAATTGCCGTTGCAAACCATATCAGTGTACATTGGATGATGATACGGGTGTGAAATTTTTTTATTATGTACCTCTGATTATTTTCTGTGAATGATACAATCATTTTTATCAATAAAATACCTTTAAAAATACTACGTGTTGATTTTGTCACTTGGACTTTTTTTTTTATTGTTTTAATAGTTTTATGCTAATATCCCTCCTAAATATGGATCATGTGATCTGGTGCCAAATGCAAACATGGCTGAGTCAACATGTTCATCGTGGTCATTTAAATTTGTGAAATCATCTAAGGGTTTTAACAGAAAACGACTACAAAAGTTGGCATCTCCACACACAGTGAAGAGAGTGTTCCCTAGTATTCATAATGTAACAAAACCATGCAACTGCCGCGCTGAAACGTTCGTTAGGAACGGTCACGTGATCTACAAAGTCCACTTGCGAAGACACCGTTCGCGGAAGAACCGTTCGCGGAAGCACGATTGCGGAAGCATCATCAGCGGAAGCATCGTTCGCGGAAGAACCGTTCGCGGAAGCACGATTGCGGAAGCATCATCAGCGGAAGCATCGTTCGCGGAAGAACCGTTCGCGGAAGCACGATTGCGGAAGCATCATCAGCGGAAGCATCAGTCGCGGAAGCACCGTTCGCGGAAGAGGAGCCTCCGCGGAAGAACCGTTCGCGGACGCAGTCTTCACCACGTGGAGAAGAGTGCGGAAGATACGTTCGCGGACGAAGATGCGCGCGCAGCCACCCTGGCTATATAAGGGAGAGCGGACGGCCGCTCTGAGAGCACTGCAACAGCGACATCGACCGTGGGGAGATCGTCACCGCCACAGCCAAGGGACTCGACGAACTCCGTGCGGACGACTCCTTCTTCAGGGCCTTAGAGTCAACCGGGATTAGACCGACTACCTGGAGAAACCATTCGACTAAACGGGACGGGAAACTTCAACGGGAAGGGACAGAGAGACGCCGCCGGCTAAGAACTCTTTTTAGTTGTGCCCTCGTGCACTATTTATTTTTGAAATGTGATCATACAGTGCTCCATGTCTGAACTTCATATTTGTACGTCACGTGGGTGACCAGCCATACAATTGTAAGTTGATTTGATGTATATAAATCTTCAATTTATTTACATCTGAGTTGCTTCTTGCCTAAGTGAAGCCGGTAAGCTACGGAGTGATGATACACCAGCGTTGGGGGACACCAATTTAGTGACGGCTCTCGAATCACAACGAGCGGGAGTTACATAAAGTCTATACGATCAGAGAAACCAGGTTTTTTGGGCCACACCGAAAACAAGTCATTACCAAACGTCACAACTTGGTGCCGTGACCAGGATCCCCGAGGGTCTACTGCCAGGGAACGAACCTCAGCATCACTCATGTCCGGCGAAAACGACGAAACTGCCCCAGGGAAGACAGGAGGTGAAGAGGAAGACTCTTCGCGGACGGCCTCACTTGCGGACGAGGAAGACAGCGGTTCGCGGAAGCCGACCTTTGCGGAAGAGGGAGACGACCGTTCGCGGAAGACGTTCGCGGAAGACGACCGTTCGCGGAAGACGTTCGCGGACGACAACCGTTCGCGGAAGACGACCTTGGCGGAAGAGGCCGACGACCGTTCGCGGAAGACAACGTTCGCGGAAGACGACCGTTCGCGGAAGAGCAGCTTCACAGCCAGGGGTAGACGGGACGTTTCGACGAGTGAGGAGCAACCAGGGAGGTCGAGACCTTCCATGGGCCAGTCGACTAGTCAACAGAGACCCCGGAGCCAGACACCCGACAACCGTTTTCTTTTCAGACACGACTCTGGGTGGCAGCACGATCGAGACAGGGAGAGGTCAACCTACCTTGAGAGCGTTAGGAGGGGCCCCGAGTTCCGACGAGTGCTGGGACCGGAGTACGTCAATCTGGACGGGGAGGACGGCGAAATCTGGGCGAGGAGGGATCGGCTACAGCTACCGGAGCAGAGTCCAAGTGTGGCACCTCCAGAGAATGCAGCATTGAGACGGCTTTGGGACCAGTCCCAGCAGCAGTCTGGTGCAACAGGGCAGCGGTCGGGTGTGACGAGTCGACAAACGGGAGTGACTGGAGGACGGGTTACTTGGGCTCCGACCCAAGAGAGCAGCTCGAGAGGGAGAGGACTTTTCGCGGAAGAGAACATTCGCGGACGAGAGGCATTCTTCGGCGACAGGGACGCTTGCAGCCGGGGATCCTTCGTGGATGAACGGGCTCGTGGGCGAGGGGGAGTCTTTGGTGACGAGGACGCTTGTGACCGGGGAGGGCCCTTCGCGGACGACCACGTTCGCGGACGAGGACGACTCGCGGAAGAGAGTGTTCGCGGAAGAGAGGAGTCTTCACCCAGACGGCGGCTCGACGAAAGGAGTGATCCAGGCGACCAATCTTCCTTTCCAGTTTTTCAGAATAGACGGGGAAGACCATTCGCGGATGAGCCGGTTCGCGGAAGACTCGCGGAAGATGGCGTTCGCGGACGTGCATCTTTTGTGGAGGGACGTCTCCGAGACATCTTGGCGGACGAGCCCGTTCGCGGAAGACTCGCGGAAGACGGCGTTCGCGGAAGAGGCCTGTTCGCGGAAGAACTTCTTCGGGAGCTGTTGGCGGAAGAGTCCGTTCGCGGAAGGTTCGCGGAAGACAGTGTTCGCGGAGGGTTCGCGGAAGACAGCGTTCGCGGAAGAGGGAGGTCTTCACCCAGTCGACAACCGAGACAGCCAGCCTCCTGGAGAAATCCAGCTTCTATTTCAGTCACCCAGGGAGGCCGGAGACAGCACCCTTTCTCATCAT
This sequence comes from Terebella lapidaria, assembly GCA_949152475.1. Taxonomy (NCBI): domain Eukaryota; kingdom Metazoa; phylum Annelida; class Polychaeta; order Terebellida; family Terebellidae; genus Terebella; species Terebella lapidaria. Next base: position 30,362,825 of record OX424564.1, on the reverse strand, counting down.
CGGGCGATGAGGGGCCTTCATCTGATGGAGGGACCGACAGCAGCCATGGTTACCCAGGACGGGGGAGGAGACCACCGAGGCGGGGACCGCCGCTGCACCGACGAAGCCCTAGGCCGAGACGGAGGCAGGAGGACTCGTCGTCCGAGGACAGCACAGTCTGGAATCAGAACGGCAGAAGGAACCGGAAGATGCTGACCCCTGACAAGTTCGATGGGACTTCCATAGAGTGGCCGGTGTACCGGGCCCACTTTGACGTCATCGCAGAGGTCAACGGATGGAGCAAGCGGGAACAGGGCGTCTACTTAGCCGGGAGCTTGACAGGAGAGGCGCGACGAATGCTGACCAGCCTGAGTCCTGCAGACCGGAGGGACATCGACGTTCTGACCGACAAGCTGACCCTACGATTCGACCCTGACTGTCAGGAGGAGTCCTACAAGGCGACCTTGGGACAGAGAACCCGCAGGAAGGCAGAGACACCCCAGCAGTACGGCTATGAGTTGCAGCGACTGGCCGGCCGTGGTTATCCGGATCTGAACTCCGCAGCTCAGGAGGCTATCGCCTTAGACCACTTCTGGAAGGGCCATCCAGATGGGGACATGAAGGTGATGGCGCTCATGAGGAAGATGAAGACCATGGAGGAGGCCATAGCGTTCGTGACCCAGTACGAATGTGTCAAACCCAAGCCTGGGAAGCCGGTGATGTCCATAGAGTCGGAGGACTCCGAGCCAGCTCTAGGACGGGTCCTACAGCTGTTGAAGAACCAGCAGGGAGGCGAGATTACCACCAGTGGGCAGCAGAGCAACCAGCCGAACGTAGCGGGTCTACCCAGACTTCCCTACTTCAAGGGGCTCTTTGAGAGCCAAGACAGGAAGCTGGATCGACTAATCGAGCTGTGTGAGCAGGTGCTATCCATCAAGCCGAGGGCCGCCACTGCTGAGAACAAGGGACCAAGCGCTAGGCCGGGACCAGATGACTGTTGGTACTGTGGGAAGCCGGGTCATCGGAAGTACCAGTGTCCAGATCGGCCGCCACCTCGGACCAAGGAGGAGCGCTTGAGTCGACTAATCGAGGAGATTGGTGAGCGGAACAGTTTGACAGACGAGGTGTCGGAAAACCAGTAGGGCTCATACCAGCCCCCAACCGTATGGGCCATTGGCAGGTGTGTGCACGGCTTCACAGGCGAGAAGCTCGACGAAGACGTGAAGAACACATTGCCAGGGGGGAATTTTTAGTTTCACAGATTTTTAATAGGTTTTTCCGGTGTGCATCCGAAGTAACTGGATGGGCGCAGGAGGAGCTCGAGGATCGAATTCTCGACTATTTGGAGGGCAAGCCTGTCAACACAGACGGGAGTGCCAATGTACAGCAAACCGATGGAGCCGTGGAGCGTCTAATGCCCCGCGGAGACGTCAAGGAAATGCAGACCGATGGAGCCGTGGAGCGTCTAATGACCCGCGGAGACGTCGACGAAATGCAGACCGATGGAGCCGTGGAGCGTCTGGGGACCCACGGAGACATCAACGAGGTTTCTGCTAGCAGCAAGGAGAACCAACAGGTTACAACCTTGAGGCTGGAGGCTGCGAAACAGCAGGGACCCCCCTATGCAACTGAACCACAAGCGGCCGTGAAAGAGGAGACGGAGGGCCGGTGGAGCGGAATGACCAAGGGGCCAGCGCAGCAGCTATTGCTGGTGGACGACTCATTACTTATCCGGAGCGGCGGTTCCGAGGGGAGTGATTCCCTTAAGACTGACAGAGAGGACCAGGGTGGTGCATCACTGTGGGTGGACGACTCAGTACTTATCCAGGGCGGCGTCCCTGAGGAGAGTGGCAGCTCTCTTAAGATTGACAGAAATGGCCAGGTGGTGTCGCTGTCAGCCGGTGCCCGAGGCACATTGGCGTGGTATGCGGCGTGCCACGTTATGGGGAAGGCGACTCGTATGTTGGTGGACACGGGTGCCTCTTCCACCGTTCTGGACGAGTGTCTCTTCGACCAAATGGATGACGAACATAAAGCAATGATAAGGCAGACGAGAATAAGGTTACGGGCAGCAACCGGAGACTACTTACAGGTTCAAGGAGAGATGACAGTTCAACTTCTACTGGGCACACGACTCGTGTCGGCAGATGTACTGGTAGCCAAACTAGGGATCCCGGGAGTGTTGGGGCTTGATGTACTTCAACAGATTGGGGGACAGCTGGATCTGCGTAAGGGCGAGTGGCAGGTGGGCGACACTACCGTAGTGATGAGCTCGGGCCACGAGGGCGCCGTCTACACACTGGTGACGGAGGAGACGGTCGTCTTGCCACCCTTTTCAGAGATGATGGTGGACCTCAAGCTGACAGGAAGTGAGGGAGGAGTTCCGAAGGCCGGCCTCGTGCAGTCCGCAAGAGAGCCGTTGGAGGACGACCCCCTCGTAGTGGGACGAGCCCTGGTACGACCCCGAGGACGCCTGGTACCGGTGGTACTTCTGAACGCCGGCGCTGGAGCTTGCACTGTGCTGATGGGGACCATCCTAGCCGAGCTTCACGGAATAGAGGCCGTGATCGACCTGGGATTTCGTCCCGATGGAGGGAAAACAACCCAGAATGAACCTAAAAGGGAACAGTGGTACCGGGAGGAGAGCGGGAGGGAGCATGAGCCCCTTACACCAAACTCCACCAAGTGGCGGAACCGGACGCCTGAGCAGCCCGAAACCAGAGTGCACGCCATGCACGCAGAATCGTCGACGAAGACACCAGAGTGCCCGGAGCATTTAGAACCGCTCCTGGAGGGAATGCATCCGAACTTGACGGAAAAGGAGGTGGAGGTCGTCAGCGATCTCCTTCGACGCCACCAGCAGGTCTTTATGGGACCAGATGGGAGGTTGGGCCGGACGTCCCTGGCGAAACACGTCATCGACACGGGAGATCACCCCCCGATCAAGCAGCCTCTGAGGAGAGCCCCGTACTACCAACAAGAGCTGATCGAGGACGAGGTCGACAAGATGTTGAAAGCTGACGTTGTGGAGCCAAGTGACAGTCCATGGTCGTCTCCCATCGTGCTAGTGAAAAAGAAGGATGGTGCACTGAGATTTTGCGTCGACTACCGCCGTCTAAATGATGTCACCCGGAAGGATGCGTACCCCCTGCCTCGAGTCGACGAGAGTTTTGATACCTTGTCAGGAGGACGATATTTTTCGACGCTAGACTTGGCTAGTGGTTACTGGCAGGTCGAGATGGACGACAGGGACAAGGAGAAGACGGCGTTCACTACCCGTAGTGGACTCTATCAATTTAAAGTGATGCCGTTTGGATTGGCGACGGCCCCGGCTACTTTTGAACGTCTAATGGAGCTGGCACTGAGGGGACTCCAATGGAAGCGTTGTCTAATTTATTTGGACGATGTCGTCTGTCTTGGAAAGACTTTCCAAGAAGCCGTGGACAACCTCGAGGACGTGTTCCGGAGACTGCAGGCTGCCGGGCTGAAGCTGAAACCCGCCAAGTGTGAGCTGTTTCGACAACAGGTCAACTTCCTGGGCCATGTCGTGTCCGACCGAGGCATCCAGTGCGACCCTGCCAAGGTCGAAGCTGTAACAAAAATGGTTCCTCCGACCACCTTGACAGAACTAAGGAGCTTCCTTGGGTTCGTGGGGTACTACCGCAGATTCATCCCTGACTTTGCCACCCGAGCGGGACCCCTCAACCACCTGTTAAAGAAGGAAGTCAACTACCATTGGAGCGAGGCTCATCAGCAGGCGTTCGAGGCGCTGCGTCAACCCCTGACCGAGCACCCCCTGCTGGTGTACCCTGACATGGACCAAGAATTTATTTTAGATACTGATGCTAGCGGCTACGGAGTGGGAGGCGTCTTATCCCAAGTGCAGGACGGACGAGAGCGGGTGATCGCCTATGCTTCCAGAACCCTGAGGGACACCCAGCGGAATTACTGCACCACCAAGCGGGAGCTCCTGGCCGTCGTCAGTATGATACACCATTTCAGACATTTCTTGTGGGGGAGAGCGTTCTTACTACGAACCGACCACGCCTCTCTCAAGTGGCTACTGAACTTTCGGGATGCGGAAGGAATGATCGCTAGATGGGCAGCTCGCATCGCCAGCTACGCCTTCAGGTGTGAGGTCCGACCGGGAGTACAACACGGGAATGCAGACGGGATGTCCAGATGCCGACAGTGCCGGAGACCGGATTGTCCCGCCCCTCGCCACACCACAAGACCCGAAGGAGAAGAGGAGGCCTGTCCGACTCAGGAGGAGTGTCCCCTACCCCTGGAGGACCTCTCTGACGAGGATCTGCTTCCACCGATCAGCGGAGAAGGATGGAGCCCCGGAGGACCTCAAGTTAACATCTTGCGGGAGGTCCCTGTGGAGCCCTGGACGGAGGACTACTATTGCGGAGATGGAGTCGGGATATTCCAGATCTGGGAGGTGCGCTGCCAGGAGGACCCGAGGACGACTACCCAGCCGACCGAGGAATGCCTGCCTGACCGGAGCCCCCCACAGACGGAGGAAGGAGCCAGGAGCGTCTGCAGAACCCTGCATCAGCTCCGCCCCTCTGCCTGGGTTTGGTTTCTCCTGATGATGCTCCTCGCACTGCATGGTTTGGGACCGGAGGTTGTGGCCGGAGCAGCGATCGGCGCGACGGCCGACGTGTGGATGCGCTGCCGAGAGGAGCCCTTCCTGGACCCATGCCCCAACCCTGTGCTCCGAGATCCAGACAAACAAATGCTAGCTGTCACGCGGGCTATGGCTACGGGAGGACGCCGGAATCCGATGGAGGGAGCCCCGGAGGCCCAGGTCCTGAATGGTTATTCCCAGGAGGACCTAGTGACCCTTCAACGAGCCGACCCTGAAGTTGGAGGCATCCTCGGGTGGAAGAATATTTTCACTGAGAGACCTGCATGGCCCGAAGTCAGAACAAAAAGTCAGCAAATGAAGACTCTGTGGCAACAGTGGGACCAGCTGGAGCTACGTGATGGGCTTCTGTACCGGCGGTACCAAGCGGCTTGCCAGAACGCACCAATCCATCAACTGGTCGTTCCACAGGTCCTGAGACGCGCCGTCATGAAGGAGGTCCACACCGGCAAGCTGATGAGCCACCAGGGAATCACCAAAACAGTCCACCGACTAAAAGCGAGAATGTACTGGCCGGGTATGACGAAGGACGTGGAGCGTTGGTGCCGGGAGTGCCTGAAGTGTAGTGGGAGAAAGCCGCGACCGGGGCCCAAGTACCACCCCATGGGAAATCTACCGGTAGGCGATCGGCTAGAAAGGGTGGCCATGGACATTTTGGAGCCTGGAACGATCACCAATTCTGGGAACCGGTATATACTGGTCGTGGGTGATTATTTCACCAAGTGGACTGAGGCCTACGCTCTACCCAACCATGAGGCTCAGACGGTGGCGGACGTCTTTGTGACTGAGTTCGTGTGCCGCCTGGGAATGCCAGCCAAGATACACACCGACCAGGGACGAGAGTTCGAGAGTAAGCTTTTCCTTGAGATGATCAAGATCCTAGGAGGGGAGAAGACTCGGACGACCCCTTATCACGCCAAATCAGACGGGATGGTCGAGCGATTCAACCGGACCCTGCTGAACCTTCTGGCCGTGGTCGTGGACGAGAACCATGACGACTGGGACGACCATCTGCCCTACGTGATGGCGACTTATAGAACATCAGTACACGAAAGCACCGGGTGTACACCATTTCGAATGATGATGGGACGGGAGGCAACCACCCCATTGGACCTGAGGTACCGGACGAAACCGGACGATTTGGGAGGACCAGTCCCCGAGTGTGCGTCCGAATACGTCGAATGGGTGAAGGAAGCCACCATACAAGCTCACGAGACTGCCCGAGAGTGCCTGAAGACGGCTACGGTGCGACAAAAGCGCCATCATGACATAAAATCAGCCGCTCGACATTTTCCGGTGGGCACCTGGGTGATGTATTGGTACCCTCCAAAGGCTAGACCAAAACTAGGACTAGGGTGGACGGGACCTTATCTCGTTGTGAAGTCTCATCTCGGATGGATGGTGTCCATACAAGATCGACCCGGTGGCAAGATTAAAGATGTCCACATTGACAATATAAAAAGGTGCTGGTTCACCCCTGAAACCGACGCCTGGATACCCAATCCGGACGATGTGACCCCAGTCCGGACCCCCAGTGATGACGAGGGACGAGTGGAAAACAGCGGGAATGCAGTCCAAACGATGTAAACGATGACGGGAGCGTTCGCGGAAGAACCGTTCGCGGAAGCAGCGTTCGCGGAAGCAGCGTTCGCGGAAGTACCGTTCGCGGAAGCACGTTCGCGGAAGCAGCGTTCGCGGAAGAACCGTTCGCGGAAGCAAGCGAAAAACGTTATTTCGTTCCACGACAATGCTTTTTCCCCCAGATCCCTGGTCCGCGCCTTTTCTATATAAGCAGGCCGGCCTACGATTCCGTCATCACTTCAACCATGAACACACCAACTCTGCAGATCATTGAGATACCCGCATTTGCAGACGAAGATTTCGGGGACGTTCCAGATTTCGACTTGGCTGACTTTCTGCCCCTTGAAGTCGACAAGATGAGCGACCCACCTACCAAGCCTGACCGGAAGCGGGAGCGCTCGAGGAGCCGGGAGCGTCGTGAGGAGCCCCGAGGAGGTCGACGGTCCCCTGCCCGGAAGTTGTCCACCGAGAGAGGGCGACGCTGGTGCAGCCCCTGCCGGATCCACGTGACGGCATCCAACTTTAGCCGACACGTGGCGACCAAACACACGCAGAAGGAGGGGCGGCACCTCTGCAAGATGTGCAGCCAGCGATTCGCCCGCCGAGCTGACAGAGACCGGCATGAGACGTCGCATGCCAGCGGCAACACCCTCAAGCCAGGACGGAGGAGGACGACGACCGACACGCCCGTGTCCGACCCCCGAGATGGTCCGACTACTGTGTCTGCCCCTGAGCTGAAGACTGTCAGCTTTGCGGCCAGCGGGACGACCAGCTCCACGCCGTCAAGCCCCCGGGAGGACGCCCCCAGGTCAGAGGACGCCCCAGACCCCGAGGACGACCCCCCGAATAGCGAAGAGGAACCGGAGTCTCAGCAGGAGCGGAGAGAGGCGGAATCCCCGGAGGCCCCCACCCCCGAGGACGACGGACCCCCCGTTCCCAGAGACTCGGCCCCTACCTACAAGCCCCTAGACCTGAGTTGGTACCTCAAGCCCGTTCCGGAGGAGGAGGACCAACTGCGACCGTATGTGGAGGGCCTGGGCAGAGCGGTCACTGCCGGAGAGAAGGCCCTGGAGGACCTGGCGTCCACGATAGCCATGGGACGACGCCACCTCACCCAAGCGGAGGCTCGGCTCCAAGCCAAGGAGGAGCAGAGACAGCTCGAGGCCGAGGTGCTGCAGCTGCGAGGGGAGGCCTCTCAACGAGAGAAGAGCCACCGGAAGGAGCTGCGAGCCCACGTCCGAGAGACCAAGCTGCTCCGGGAACAGCTCCGAGCATATACAGACACTCGAGACAGGCTGGCGGAGACGTCCGAAAGCGAGGTGGATCGCCAGTGAAGTGGAGGGAGAGAGCCCTGTAAACATCAGACAGGCAGGAAAAGACGAAGAAGGAGGAAGAAGAGAAAAGAAGAGAGAGAAAGGATCAACGGGGACGTTGATCTCCAGAAAGGGTGGAGTTGTAACAAAACCATGCAACTGCCGCGCTGAAACGTTCGTTAGGAACGGTCACGTGATCTACAAAGTCCACTTGCGAAGACACCGTTCGCGGAAGAACCGTTCGCGGAAGCACGATTGCGGAAGCATCATCAGCGGAAGCATCGTTCGCGGAAGAACCGTTCGCGGAAGCACGATTGCGGAAGCATCATCAGCGGAAGCATCGTTCGCGGAAGAACCGTTCGCGGAAGCACGATTGCGGAAGCATCATCAGCGGAAGCATCAGTCGCGGAAGCACCGTTCGCGGAAGAGGAGCCTCCGCGGAAGAACCGTTCGCGGACGCAGTCTTCACCACGTGGAGAAGAGTGCGGAAGATACGTTCGCGGACGAAGATGCGCGCGCAGCCACCCTGGCTATATAAGGGAGAGCGGACGGCCGCTCTGAGAGCACTGCAACAGCGACATCGACCGTGGGGAGATCGTCACCGCCACAGCCAAGGGACTCGACGAACTCCGTGCGGACGACTCCTTCTTCAGGGCCTTAGAGTCAACCGGGATTAGACCGACTACCTGGAGAAACCATTCGACTAAACGGGACGGGAAACTTCAACGGGAAGGGACAGAGAGACGCCGCCGGCTAAGAACTCTTTTTAGTTGTGCCCTCGTGCACTATTTATTTTTGAAATGTGATCATACAGTGCTCCATGTCTGAACTTCATATTTGTACGTCACGTGGGTGACCAGCCATACAATTGTAAGTTGATTTGATGTATATAAATCTTCAATTTATTTACATCTGAGTTGCTTCTTGCCTAAGTGAAGCCGGTAAGCTACGGAGTGATGATACACCAGCGTTGGGGGACACCAATTTAGTGACGGCTCTCGAATCACAACGAGCGGGAGTTACATAAAGTCTATACGATCAGAGAAACCAGGTTTTTTGGGCCACACCGAAAACAAGTCATTACCAAACGTCACAATAACTACACCGGTGGTTATATTTGCACAGATTGCATATCTCTTATGCAGAAAAAAACTATTCTCAAAAGAACTATAACACGAAAATGTGTAACACCAATTAAAACAACGACAGCTAAGAGGCCAGCATTGTCGCTACCGGGAACACCCCAACCCCACAAGCAACTAGACATGAAAGAAACCCCCAAGCCAAAACAAATACATATAGAAACGCAGGCTGACGAAAACCATAGCTACAGAGACAGAGCTTGCATGTACATCCAGAGCTCAAAGTATTTGTCAGCTTTCAAGGTACTAGTGTGTAATAGCCCATCAGCGAAGGAAGCTCACAGTCAGGGTTATGACAGATACAGTCAAGCGGGAGGTAATGAGTGTATCGGCTCGTGGACAGAAAGGGAAAATCACCTCACTAGCTGACGTGGTGACAGGGCCAACGTTGGACCAGTTCTCCTGGCAGGATGTCGTCGAGGAATGTCTGGAGAAATTGCCATTTTTGACAACATGCTTGCGAGCGGCCATGCCAAGCCAGGAGAAGTTAGGCAGCCAAGTTAGCCTTGGTCCAAAGAAGGAGAAGAGGTAGTCAAGACAGAAAGAGTAACAAAAAGTGCAATAAAATTATACAATAAAATTATACAATAATAATATAAAATCAGGGTCGGGTTCAAATATTTATGACAATTACAATTGCATTTGTCCTAGAACATAAAGCTTCATAAATACAAATCTCGTGTGTGCAAAATTCCATTTAAAAAATAAACACGGAATCAATATTGGTCCCACTATTTTAATTGTCAATTACTGAGAATTTTCACCCACATAGGAATATCTAGGTCAAAGGATAAAGAAGACTTTGCCCATTTTTTGGTGAGAGCATAAGAATAAAATAGGGTAACTCAAAATACTACAAATCAGGAGTTAAAATAATCTGCTGGCGAGTCCCAAAGTTACGTCTGTGTTCCTCTATGAGGCATTTTTCCAAGGATATCATAAAATGAGAAATGTTGATGCATACAAAAAATGATAAATCGAGGTCCCGAAGTCAAGGTCATAGCTCAAGTTCAAAGCTCACTCGTCATACCCCCCCCCCCCCCCCCCGAATATTTTTCTGGGGCTTCCAGTTTACAGATATACGGCATTGTATCTTTGATATATCACCGAAATGAAACATACACACACAAATAAGGTCAAGTTCAAGGTTCACCCAACATACCCTTAAGAAATGACATAACTTAACCTTTTCGCTACTGACCCGCCCCTCAGCTTCCATACTAAGCCGATTCATATATGAATTGATAGGATTTGTTTGATTTGTTTTTATTTAAAGATGTTTCAGAATAATTATGTGTGAAAATAGTCACATTTTAGTGTGATGTTTCTATATACTTTAGTAGTATACTTTCAATCCCATTTCATCAGTTACCGTGGAAACAAGAAGGGATATTAGCATTTATAAAACTGTTAAAACAATAAAAAAAAATATCCAAGTGACAAAATCAACACGTAGTATTTTTAAAGGTATTTTATTGATAAAAATGATTGTATCATTCACAGAAAATAATCAGAGGTACATAATAAAAAAATTTCACACCCGTATCATCATCCAATGTACACTGATATGGTTTGCAACGGCAATTCAACAATTTAATAAAACGAGGTTACTAATGGCCACATTCGGACACCGTATTCCAGACGACCTTGGTGGCCTTGGCGAGGCAGCCAATCAGAGGCCGTCACTCCCTTGGAGCGGCCATGAGCAAAAGACTTGAAAATTATCCCCTGGGGAAAGTAAGCTGTTATCTGGTGATAAACTGGACCTGACATGCAATTGATATACCGGATTTCTAGCGAAGATATGCTTCTTCACAAATAAAATCTTTGAATGGCAGCCTGTCATTGTTTTCATGTCCGTTTGAAGCTGCAAAGGTCCGGGCGATAATCTGGGCAATTGCCAGGAACTGTGACCCTCACACAACAACATAAACATCAGATATAAAATAGTTGTGTACAGGGTCACCACTGGGGCTACTTCGGCTCAACTCAGATATTTACATGGCGACATTCAACTCCAGAGACCATTCTGTTGTTATGGCTACTATGCACATAGTCCGACCGAGCATGTTTCTAGTGGATGTGTTCACCTGTTTCCCTAGTAACTTGTGTGTATTGCTCACATGAACCATTATAAAAGCGAACGCGGCAAGAGGCGCGCTCACTTTACCACGGAAAACACTGCAATACCGTTCAATGACCAGTGCGAAAATGCATAACTTTCATATTAACACTGGGGATTTCAATTCGTATTCAAACCTGTTGTTATTGGCGGAATCACAGTGGCTCGTGACCATATGTGTGCGTTGTGGATGTAATATATAATATACAAGTGAGGACACAGATTTTGACAAGTTCTGGCCACAGGGTTCCTAGGTGCATGGCACACAAAACCAAAGCGATATATTGATCACAGATACTGTCTCGAATATCACAGGCGTGAACATGCCTACACTGAAAATATTACCCAATCAGCGGTTTGTCAAAATATAGTCAAAAACTTGTTTTTCTGACAAGTTTGCTATCGTCGTGTACGTGACTAGTTTTCGAATCACAGCGGCTGGATAGTTTCGTCAAAACCTAGTCATGCCTTCGTCAGAAATTGATATTCGGTTGGTCGGAAGTGATGTCACAAGTGATTACAACCATGACAACACGTGCGACAAAATGACAAATGGCTGGTTTGTAATTTTGTTTGAGGAATAGATTTTATATCGTTGAAAATCACTGTACTGGTCGGTAATCTGTACAAGTAGAATAGTGCTTTAGCAAATAGCAACATTATAGGGCATTGTGATGGAGTAAATATTAAGCTAAAATGTGTTAGATGGAGCTAGATTGCGATTTTGGATAGGCATTATGGCCTGGTATATAACTGCTGATATTCTACATTGTCTCAGAACTCATGCTTCGTGGATCATTTCTGGCGCTCATTGTACAGGTCGGAGATAAGGTAGAGGAATTCATCGCACTAGGGAATGACCAGGTAATTCTAAAAGATGGTGCGGTTCCACGTCCACATTGTTTATAGGTTACCGTACCCTTGGTCCGATAGCCTATATCGTTGTCAGTCGTCATCGTCGTCTGTCTACTTTTTCATCTTTAAAGTTTACAGTGGAATCTTTCTGAAATTTTGAACAAAAACAGATCTAGAGGGCCTACCTAAAAATATTTACGAGGGAGATATTTTTAGGTTACCGGACCTATGGTCTGATAACCTATTGGCAAGGCTTGTGTCCGTCGATGTCGTCCACATTTTTTTCTTTTTTGTTTACGGACAAATTTTTCTGAAATTTTGCAAAAAATGCTTGAAAATAATTGAAGAAGGCGGTATTTTTTAGTTTTTTTATTTTCGCGATTTTTAGCTTACCGACCCATGAGGGCCGATAAGCTATTGTCGTGGTTTTTCGTCCGTCTCGTCGTCGTCGTCCGCCACATCATCTGTTAACATTTTTTATCTTTTTCGGGCTGATGAATTTGTCCATAAATTTGTGTGAATTTTTCTGGCCAGACGTTTTTTTTCATTTTTTTGATTGAATCGAATATGCAGTTTTGGCGGCCATTTTCTTGCATGTTTTCAAGTTTAAAAATTATTTTCTCAAAAAGTTTTGAGATTTTAATTTCAAAATGTTCCCCTCATGTTTCCTTATAATGCGTATAATTTTCGATGCTCTTGAATCTCCGGTCTGTGTGTGGCGGTCATTTTGATGTTTTTTATGGGGCCCAAATAGGACTTTCCCATGTTAAATTCTCCTATGCATTATAATGGTCCACAATGTTCTTGATATCTCACTTAATATTGAGATTAGAGACTTGGAATCAATTGTGGACATATAGGAAGTGATATATGCTGAATATTCTTGTGACCTTGAATTTGACCTTTGACCTCATTTTCAAGGTCAGAGCACAAAATAGCTAATATCTCGCATATTATCGACTTTACAGCTTAGAAGTCTATTGTGACCATATAGGAAATGATATATGCCGAATATTCTGATGACCTTGAATTTGACCTTCGACCTCATTTCAAGGTCAGAGCACAAAATCGCTAATATCTCGCTAATTATTCACTTTACAGCTTGGGAATCAATTGTAAGAAATTGTAAGAAACATATAAGAAATGATATACACTGAATATTCTCGTGACTTTGGATATGACCTTTGACCTCATTTTCAAGGTCAGAGCACGAAATGGCGCATATCTCACTTGTTGTCAACTTTACAGCTTATGAATCAATTGTGGACATATATGAAATGATATGCTGAATATACTCGTAACCTTGAAGTTACCAGACCATCGGTCCGATCCCCTATTGGCTAGCCGGTAAGCTACAGGTCCCTTGGGCCTATGTTTCAAAAATAGCGGACATTTTTGTCAAAAAAAAAACCCTGGCCAATTTTAAATTTTGGCGGCCATTTTCTCAAAATCGGTTCAGTAACTTTTTTTCTCATTGATGCATAACACCTCCTCATATGTATTCCTGTGACGTGTGTAAGTTTTGTTCCCCTTTGAAAGAAATTTTGGACTTGGAAAATTTTCAGCACTTTTTTCCTTCATAATGGGAGCTGCCAGAACTGTACTTCTAGAACGCCTGAAGATAGAGCCTAGAAATTGGTACTTTCAAATGGGAAGTCATAAATGGCGACTTGTGTGGTGACCTTGAATTTGACCTTGGATGACCTTGAAATGTCAAAACAGCCATTTTTAGGTCGAAAAATGCTCAAATTTGCACCTGGTAGACCAAAATTCTGCGGAAACCTATCTTAGCCCTTGGGCTATTTTTTTTTTTTATTTTCCAATGATTTTTTTTGCAAATCTAACTACATCAACGTGTCTTGTCTATTCAAGGATGAGAATGAGTCGTTGAAGTTCGTGGTCATAGAGCCCCTGAAGACTTTGGTGGATATGGGATCGGAAATATTCCTTGTAGTCGTTGGCGGATTCACCTTCTACTTACTGGATTGTGTGATGAAAGGAGTCATTTCGCATTTGATCAAATATGACCGGTTGAATGGGATATCAGTGACATATATATTGACCAATAACATTATCAATGTATCACACTGCTTTGCAGAATTGTTTTGAAAAAAAGGAATAATTTGTGTGCTTGTATATACAGGCATGTGCCTCTCTATTGTTGTGCACTTGTATTATAATGAAAATAAAATGAAAATAAATAGAGTAGTCAGTCTTGATGATGTTTCAACGATCTTTTGACAAATGTGCGACAAACTTGAATATTTGACGAATAATGGATAAAGTTAATTTATTCAACTAACTATTGACTAACTTTTGACGATGACCAAGTTTCGACAACCCAAAACTTGTTGTTTTCAGCATCGTCAGGTGGACGACCCAAACTTCGTCAGGATGATGACCTTTCGACAAACCGATGATTGGCTAATATTTTCAGTGTACCATACATGCAAATATTGTTAATTTTCCGATTTTTGTTACATTTGTACTTTCCGTGAGTTTGTTCGTATCGGAAGTTGATTGTTGTAAGTGGGTATGAAACAACTATGAATTTCGGATGTACTTTGGGGGACCCGGATCTGGTCCGGGTATGTGATCCGACTTCTCACCACAGCATTCGGTTTACATGCGGTTTCAATCCCCGGCCTTGGCAGTATTTGAGGTGATGTATGGTCGCCAAACTGTGCAAATGTGTTTCCACGAGGCTCTCTGGTTTCCTTTGACGTTAATAACCTCCCTTACGCTAGCACCATTCACGGGCAATGTCCTGTCCTACTGCAGGCTAAATGTTTCAATGTAAAATTTAACACCAAAAATTTAAAGGGGGGTATTTTCCGGATTATGACATCAGATCAGATCCTTAATCAGCTGATTGTATGATGCTCCCTGATTGTGTAAATCGCGTGGTAGATTTGAAAATGACAAGACTGCATCCTTGATGAAAATCACGGTGAACAAACACTTTTCAAGTGACAAAGTTTAGAATTAAGTTTAAAAATTGAAGGACATAATTCGTTGAAAACAACTGAGGTTGGAAGAGAATGATACATATAGTAACTATACCATGCATTCAAAACATGTTTGATTCTGAACTAAATTTCGTAATTTCCTGGAAAGGTGACCGGGTAGAGGTAGTTCTTAACCATGTTTTTTTTTCATTTCTTGGTTATTTCAAACACTGAGATAATATGTGTCGTTTTGAAAGGTATCATTAGTGTATTGTATGTCTCGTTGAAATATTAAAAGCGCGAATGCGATGGAAAAAAATGGATGTCATGTCGCATACTAGTATATGGAATGAAGAGATTACTGCAAGTAAAAAAATGCAATGCGATGTGTGAGGGGCGCTAAAAGTCGTGAGCGTCTGCATTTTTGCTGCGCGCCTCGGGCCGTATTAGCGATAAATACGAAGGCGTGGGCCTTATCCTATACATATAGAAAATTATATAAGCTGGATATTCTGATGACCTTGAATTTGATCTTTGAACTTATTTTCAATGTCAGAGCACAAAATGGCTAATATTTTGCTTGTTATTATCTTTTCAGCTCGGGAATCAATTGTGCAAATATTGGGAGTGATGTGTGCCGAATGTTTTGATGCCTTTGAATTTGACCATTGACTTCATTTGCAAGGTCATAGGACAAAATTGCTCATATCTTCCTCGTTATTGAATTTACAGCTTAGCAATCAATTGTGGACATGTGGGGAATGATATACATCATGTACAGAATAATATGCTGGATATTCTCGTGACCTTGAATTTGACCAGATACCTTATTTTCAAGGTCACCGGACAAAATGGCTAATATCTAAAACATGAAACATATATCGTCCGGTAACCTGTCTTAGATTTGAGCTAATTTTGTGAACAAGAAAATGCAGCACACTGCGGGAGACGACATTAGAGCTTGAGCACATTGAGCACCACAACAGCTGAATGTATCTTACACAACGTTACTCGGCCCTCGCCCCCCTCCCCAAAAAAAGAAGCTATAATTTCATCCCCTACATGATTCCGGTCATTTATGTATACTAGGATGAAAAGTTTAAAATAAATAGACTTAATAAATTGTGTTCCAAAACACGCGTGATTGTGGTAAAATTTGCTTTGCATTCTGGGAACGTCAATTTCCATCGGCTCCGCCATTTTGGGACGTTTCTAGATAATTTGTACATTTTACGTAATTCTCTCAAACCTGACACATCGATTTATGCCTAATATATTTGTGGAATAGTCACAGTTTCCCATCAATTCGAGAGATTTTATGTCAAGGACGAAGAAAATCCTCATTTGAAGTAGGTATCTAAACACTTACATGCCAAAACGTGCGTCGATAGGTTGGCATGAAACCTCCATGAAAAAGTCAGCACATAGACATGTAGAGGGTTGGGGGCTTCGCCCCCAACGCTCTACTGTCAAAAACAACATCAATATTTGGAAGGCATGATAGTGGACTTTATATATACAGCATGACACGAATTGAATGCCCACAAATTTAATAATCTGCACAATACAATATTTGACACAAATACACAGTATATGCACTTGTCAGTGAGTTCCCTCTGGCTATGGGTAGCCGACGATATCCAGCTCACGAATTCCTTGGGCCGCTTTGACGTAACAGACGCCAGTCGCTATCAGCCTGACGTAATTACTGTGGACGTTGACTTGCAGGTCAACTGTGAACCAATCATTCGCCTCCGTGGTGCAATCCTTGATATCGTAACCACCGCCACATTCTCCAGATACCTGAAGCGGAACAGCGATATATCAATACTGTAGGCGTGTTTTCATCGCATACTCATCCCTACCAAAAAGGATACAAAACGATATACATAAATCATAGTCTGCATGGTGTGGAAACGTATTACGGCCACATGGGTATTTTTAAATTCAAATTGTCGACCTATTATCTAGATAAATCAAGATAACTATCTAAATCGAGTTTATTATCTCATTAAATCTGCCTATTATTTTGATGGATCAAGATAGAATCTTGATGAATAAACTTTACATAATTTGATAAATCGACTTATGACTTGTGCATTCATAGTACAAGTAAAATGAAAATATTTTCGCCACGTAATTGATTATTTTCGCAACAATTGGGCAAACTTAAGAACTGACTACTCATATTGAAAAAACCTATATGGAGTATATAGTTGACAATAAAATCATTATGTTAAGCACTGATATGACACAAACCAAACTGCAAAACTGCAAAATTATCCCAAGGGCTATGAAAATATATATTTTAGATATTAGTCATTTTGTACGTGACCTTGAAAATAAGGTCATTGGTCAATTCAAGGCCACGAGAATATACATCATATATCATTTCTATTATGTCCACAATTGATTCCTAAGCTGTAAAGTCGATAATCAGTGATATATTAGCCATTTTGTGTTCTGACCTTGAAAATGAGGTCGAAGATCAAGTTAAAGGTCATGATAATATTCATCATATATCATTTCCCATATGTTCGCAATTGATTCCTAGGCTGTAAAGTCGATACTAAGCGATATATTAGCCATTTTGTTCTCTGATCCTGAAAATGAGGTCAATGTCAAATTCAAGGTAACCATAATATTCAGAATATATCATTTCCTATGTGTTCACTATGGATTCCTGAACTGTAAAGTTGATAATAAGCGAGATATTAGCCATTTGTGCTCTGACCTTGAAAATAAGGTCAAAGGTCAAGTTCAGGGTCATGAGAATATCCAGCATATATCATTTCCTATATGTCAACAATTGATTCCTAGGCTATAAAGTGGATATTAAGCTAGATGTTAGCCATTTTATTCTCTGACCTTGAAAATGAGGTCAAAGGTCAAGTTCAAGATCACCAGATTATTCAGCATATATCATTCGGACCTTGAAAATAAGGTCAAAGGTCAAGTTCAAGGTCATGAGAATATCCAGCATATGTCATTTTAGGGTGGTCCTTATTTTTGAAGTTGATAGGTATGCTGGTCTTAACCCTTGAGTTTGTTCCAATACCTAAAATAACTTTGCTGACCAAATATAATCATATTTGAATAATATTTATAGGTAGCTCAATTTGAAATACCTGGCATTTTCGGCCAAGGTAGCACTATAATTCTGAGCTGAAGCTCGTTATAGCTGAGATATGTATTATTGTGATATATCATTTCCCATACATATATTATTTATCATGTAGGCCCATGGGTTTATATGATTCCTCCAACACATGTCCTGTTCTTTTCCACCATATTTTTTGAAAATGTTCAAATATACTTTGCAAACATGTCATTCATATAGTGTTCTATGTTCGGGAATAGAAATTATTGCCTGAAACTTTGATGCATTTGAGCTACCAGTGAATATAAGTATATAATATTTTCGTCTGTTCTTTCTTATATTTCTATACCAAAAGGAACAACTTCAAGGTGTAAGACCTTGACTAATCTGAAAAAAAAAAATTGGCCCATGTACGGACCACCCTAATGTCATTACCTATATGTCCACAACATATGAGAAAATAACCATTTTGTCCTGTGACCATGAAAATTAGGTCAAAGGTCAAATTCAAGGTCGCGAGAATATTCAGCATATATCATTTCCTATATGACCACAATTGATTCCTAATCTCTAATTTCAATATTAAGTGAGATATTTGGAATAATGTGTCCCATGATAAAGCATAGGAGAATTTAACATGAGAAAGTCCAATTTGGGCCAAGTTTGGGACAAAATGGCCCACTTCGAGCCATTCAAGGGTGACGAAACTTATAAACATCACGGGGACACATATAAGAAGTGTTATGTATCAATAAGAAAAATGTTACTGACTAGATTTGAGAGAATGGCCGCCGAAGTCCAAAGGGTACGGTAACCCAAAAAGTCGTCTGATATGACGATACGAATATACCCTATCCGCGAGCTTATTCGCAACTTTTGAACAGATAGTGACATAGTGATTTCAATATACTTTTTATTCGGTTGTTTGGTCTGAATTATTCAATATTTAATGTTATAATGGCCAATCAAATAATCAATATAGTTTTTAAAATAAATAATTATCTATGTTTTTTCTACTGTTGTCGAGGCAACCAAAGAAATTATATGTGACTCATGAAGCATTTTTATTTACCAATCCCCCACCCCCTTATTACCATGATTACTGATGAGCTGGATGATAATATTTTAATATTTATCGTACTTTTTCAGAAACAATATCTGAGCATCCAAATAAACACACATCTACAGCGCTAGAGTCCCCCCAGGATGCTTCAGCACCTAAGATCGTGCCCCACCCCCAGACACACTTCAAAACTCGACGCTACGGCCCTGCGATGTTAATGTCGTTGGAGTTCGAGCGGTCCCATTGAAGTTCACTGCCCTTGTAAAAATCGTCGCAGTATTTCGGATCAAGATCACTCGGTGACGGGTATTAATGGATTCTTGAATGTTTCAGAGAGGTCATTACTTTTGTTGAATGAATCTCGACGGAGGTCATTATTTGCAATAATGACCTAATAGCAGGCATCTATTAAGTCAGATAATGGGCGAGACGCAGGGCATCATTAGAAACGAAGAACTTTCCAGGCGAACTGCAGTATGGGCACCAACTTTCGAGGAGTATCGGTACCGATGACGCCGCTAGTCCACATCAGATCTTCTTCCGCTACAGTGATGACGTCAGCCTGATGTCAGGGCTGATTGACACCTTGCTTGACACAGATCTTCACTTGGTTGTCAACAGTATTTCGGGTTTGTCTAAAGCTGTCATCGACGAAGAAGTTTTAGAACTTGCCGTGTGTCTCCAGATGTAGCTGAAACATCATGACCAGGGATCTGATGGTATCGCCCGGATACTCGGATCCGTTCTGTCGCATTTGTCTCGGAGATAAATCTGCTGATGTTGGCATCCAGTTCATCGACACTCATATCGTCCAGCGTGCCTGTCACAGATCGCAAGATGTAGGCCGGGTCCCTGGCGCGCACATTCCTCTCCCGCTGCCATTTATTGAACATGGCCCAGTCGATTTTCAAGAGTCTTCTCAGCGTATCTGCGTTAAAAACACACTGTTTAAATACTCGACACACAAGTGGACAGAAATCAACGTTTTTGTCTTTTAAGTATTACTATTACGAACGAAATTAGTAGTCAGTCAGAATCGAAATAACGTGCACTGCATGCATTGAATACCTTTTAACAGTCAGTCTCGCCATCTCGACTTCTGACACTGGCTCTCTGAACCTTGTAGTTTCGTGATGTTGCGCGTCATCAACCGTCAGCTCCGAGAGCGTCGTTTCCACTTCCTGACTCAGTTGAACGAGTTCGTCATCTCCAATATTTCAGAAAAATACGCAGCCAAAATCGTCTCAAAATCCTGACTAGCATTGACTGACATAGCATCGTCGATTTGTCCCCAATCGTCTATCAAAGAAATCGCGTCACTTATTGCACTTTGGGTATCGTATTCCATTCGGCGGTTTGGTATTATACATGTACATGTAGTATAAAAGACCACATTGTATCTGTATTTGTATCTGTCCAATACTTGACGAGGCCTTTTCAGGTACTATGGCAAGGTGCGCATGTTAGTGTACGAACGGAACAGAAAATGTACCTCGCTATCTACAGTGCTGTCTTGCACACAATGGAGGTGAGTGAAACCGGCCTGTATTTGGATGGCTTGCTTCTTTCTCCTTTCTTGAACAGAGGTGCCACATTCGCAGTCCTCCAGTCAGCAGGGACACATCCTTGATCCAGGGTTTGCTGGAAGATGAAGGTCTATATGCCACTGAGGGGTGGAGCCATTTCCTTCAGAAAGCGTGCTGGCAATCCGTCGGGACCTGCAGCCTTGTTTGGTTTCAGCTTTCCGAGTAGAGTAGCCACTCCTAATCGCGATACGGTGATGTCTGCCATCTTCGGGAAGTGTGGAGGATCCAGTTGTGGGCGTGCATCAGTGTTGTCCCTGGTGAACACAGAGCAGAACTGCTTGTTCAAGGTGCCTTCTCTTTGGCTTCGGTTACCAGTTCTCTTCCACTGTCTTCCCTTCAGGGTTTCCTTGGCATACCTGTGCCTCAAACTGGTGAATATCATCACCAGTTCGTTCTGCTGAATAACTGTACCTTCCTTGGCTTCTTCTGGTTCATCTGGGCCTTCAATTGGGTTTCGACTATCATTAGATGGTCATGGTCGCTTATATCTGGGCCAGTGGTGCATCTCTCAACCAGTGTTGGGTTTGTGGTGAAACATAAGTCAAGGTGTTTGCTCCTCTGGTTGGCTCATGTACTAGCTGTTCTAAGTTGTGAGTCAAGGCAATGTCAAGGCGTTTGTGGCTTTGTGTCAGGTCACTGGATCCAGGTACTGTAGACAGGGTGTTCCAGTCTATTCCTGGGAGATTTAGGTCTCCGCCAATGATCACTGTAGCTTTCCTATGGTGCTGGATAACATCTGAGATGGAGGCATCAAGGTCCGACAGCACATCTTCTGCGCAGTTTGGTGGTCTGTAGTGTGCTCCAATGAGTACTTTCCCATGGTGTGTTTGAAGCTCTGCCCATGCTGTTTCTGAGTTCAGGGAGCTATATTCAGGAAGGGGAGTGATGTCAATGTCATCTCTGCTGGCACTGGAATAGCTACATATAATACTGCCCTCGAGCGTGTACACAGCCAACAGCTCACTGCTGCAACAGGGGACAGTATTCCGCTAGGATAAACAAATCAAAGCATACCGTCGGAAGGTCAATTGTGTACAACTTCGCGCATTCATTCACCGACACGCTACAATTTAGTGACCATCCAACTGGCGGTGGGCTGGAGAGTGGGGACGTGGAGTTGTGATCGGTTCTGGTTGGATGGGTTTTAGATTACTCAACATCCCCAGAACACTACGTCAATGTAGTGTTCTGAGGACACTAATACATAATAGCTCATAATCCGTATTAGTAAATACACTATATATATGTGTTTATCTGCATCTCAAAACCATACTGCATTTGGATTTTCCATGAAGACACTTGTTCATACACGTGACATCGATGTTTGATCTGGATGGTAGAAAGCATGTATGACTTGTCGAGGTTAACCTGAATGTAGCCTCCGAGACCTCGGCCTGTCTTCATGGCCCATTCTTTTCCTGGAGCTGAAAGATCACTGCCATCGTAAGCGTACTGGCACAGGTAGTCTCCATTCCATGCGCTGCTGGCTGTGCACGAAGTGATTCTGGAGACCAGACTGATCTCACCTGATGGAGAATGCATGACGAAGGTTTTGTTCAATACCAAAGTGGATATTGCAGTAATAAAATATTTCTTCGGTTTTTCCATCTTGATACCCGCATTTCCATCACTGATCTGGTGTCCCTGATGGAAGATTTTAGATCCACCCAAGGAGACCATTAGTGTAGCTTTTGGTTTTCTCTTCTTTACATACGCTTGCCAATGTGATTGTCATGTGGGTGTCAGCTGCATCTCAATTGCTTCATTAGAAAGTTTGGCAGTCATATACTGTATTAACAAAGTTATTCAGGTCAGGTGTTCAATTACCTATCTTCAAAGCTAGGGTGCTTATTATAGAATTATTTACCAATGGGAATTGCACAGGGAGTGAATTCTACCGCTCTCAGACTTTATCCAAATATCTGTGCACTCACAAAAAAATCATATATAATAGTTTTCACAAAGAAATTGGCAAAGAAAGTAATATGAGCCACCGAAGTAGAATATCACCTTGACTTTTTCGGTACGTGTGCACGAAGTGTTTGAATGATTTTCATTGTTTCCTAGGCCACCCTGATTAAAATGTATGTGAAAACTTACCACAGTGTCTTGGTCGTTCATAGTATTTGAAGTCAGAGTTGAGAGATGGGAGGAAAGGTGCCATTCTGAAGTTCTCTGAGTGAATACATTTACCACTCGATAAGCTGAAGTAGAAAGACTGGCATCGGTAGTTCTTAGCCTCCATGCACGTCTTCTTACATTCTTCGACTGACTATACGTTATATGTTCTCTTCTCGTATGGATCAGTTATCACATCACAGCCTGAAAGTAATGTTATTCAGTGGATTCACTAACGTATTTGATATTGGGTATTTAAGATGCACTATAATCTCAAAATGGTACTTCATGATATATACCTTAAAATAACACAACAACAATTGAATGATCTCATATAATACATAAATACACTATGTCACAAAGCAATAGTACGTGCGAAATTCCGCTACATATTTGCCCATACATGGTTAATCGTGTTGAGCTCTTACATACGTTTATACGTGTGAACAGGTTTCACTGATGTGGACACTGAAATGTTTTGTATCATGATACAATATATGTTCTCATCAGTGGATGGACATTGTGGCCAACAGACGTTTTGGCCACGAATCTTTAGGCCAACAGATTCTTGCAGAGTAGGTACTCTCAGCCAGGTTTGTTTTGAATTGGATTTGTGCTTTCTGTATCCACCGAAGCCACAATGAAGGCTCACTTCATAATATGCCCCTAAAACTTGCATCACTATCATGTCAGTTATAAATTGTCCGAAACAAATTCACTTTTGAAGTTCTGTTATTTCCATAAATACGGACGGGACAGGACAGGACGCATATTTGCGCGGATTTTATGGCAATGTATGACATTATGAAAAGACTCGAATATTATGAAACAGACTCAAATGTTGACAATGGAAGCTCACAATGTCAACCAGTGATATACCAGTGATTTGAAATCAGCATTCCATGTCCTAAACATTTTCTTACATCAGCCTGTAATGAACAGATACACACCAATAACTTCGCTCTCTGCCACATCTTGTTCAGCGCAGGATCCAATTGGCACTGTAATTCATAACACTGCAACACTTAAACTTGTTTTGAAATAATTTTACCCAAATACATCGAACTCAGCATCCAGTAAATAACACTTTTCAGTTCTTAATAGTCTCTATTGTGAATAAAATATGTTTGACACTTCAAGAAAAATCAGACCGATCAGTCTACCGATCCTTGGATAACAACTACCAACTCACCCATCCACAAACACGCCGCAGAAGACAGAAGAATCAGATTGACAGAGTACATTGTCGTCATTCTCTCACTACAGTTCTCACTGATGAAGAAAAATATTCAACTAAGACAATACATGCCTAATGCATCGAGGCTCACGTAGAAAATCATCCGTGGCTTGACAGCTTGGATTACAATTCTGATACATACCAAGTGATGAGAGAGTCCACAATATAATAAAATGTAACAATACGTGCTCTATTATATACCGAAATCCAGTCAAGATTAGAATATTTTTTTAGCCAATGCGACACTATATTATATGTAATGACATGCACGATCTGTTAATATTACTGTCATGCTTTCATTACCATTTATTCATCATGTTCATATATCGTTGATTAAACATTCATCATTTGTACTGACACTCAACATTATATGAGTTAAATTATGCACTACTGCACGTCTCAAAAAAGTTTAAGGACTGGGCTGATATCAGATGAATAGTGATTTTACTCCAGGTTCTAAGTCAAATTTTTCCGGAAGTGCCAGTTTTTGATTTCCCAGAATTTGAAGAAAAAAATCAATACTTTAGCACTAACAAGTATGAACTGTATGATACTATGATATACTATCTGGTCCCTCAATCAACCCGTTCAGTTATCAGCACCACGCTTGCAAAAGATCACAAGACTATTATATTCAGTTACCCTTATTAACACATGTTCTAACGATTCCATGGGATGAGGAATAGACAGCTGTCCACTTTCTATGCCTGTCCCACCTCTAGAATTCACATCGGAGATGTCGGCATATGACAATAGGACTTGCTGGCCGGTGCTGTATGGACACCAACTTTGCTGGAAAACGATGAACAAAAATTAGCATGGCGCCCTTGAGGAACATGTATGTGTTTGGTGTCCTATGGAATGGGAATTCAACTGACCAACTGGTTTGACACACTGGCCACTGTAATCTACATCAGTGACCACCTGCACACCCACACACACTTGTGGCTGTTATCTGGGTCAAATATCTCACATTTTCCGAATGTTCCTTAAGCTATTTTGCTGAGTGTATTCCCTACAGTATCCTCCGTCATTTAATCAAATAGCAGTTAATTGCAATAAACGTGGAATCAATACCCAGTATCAGGTATCCGAGCAAACAAAACAGGGTCCGTTATCCAATCTCATAGTCCGGGGACAGAAAGTCATATCAGGCATACGAAGTGCGAGAAAACAAAAATGACTGCAACATACATCAATTATTGAAGAGTCTTGGTCGTAATAACTGGGTGATTATATGATTAATATATTGTGATAAATTTATTCACATGACACGAAATGTTGTCATGAATTCTCAAGCATATTACAATTGCAGATGTACTTCACTATGTGAATAAAATGAACATATATGCATATGAGTCAAGTTGGTGTCATTTAATACATTACTATGGGTCAAAAAGGTTGCAAGTATATCACTGCATTATTGAGTTATTACTGAATATCTATATGTTTTTTTTGTGTATTTAATATGCAGAAATATACGTTTTTGTGTATTTAATATCATGCATAAATTTTATTATACTCGTATATAATTTTTATACTATACTTCTATTAATTCTGTATTATTCTCGTTAAATTCGTCAATTCTTGTCAGATCCGTTTCTTCTATGAATATATCATGAAAATATGTCTTGGGTTTGATACCCTGATTTGTAACATTTGGTAGTAAAATATCTGGTTATGTTGATATTGATTGCTTGATACATACATTCATAGTTTGTTCTTTATATATTTGATACCAGTATGCATTATAAGATATTACACAGAAATATTCTGACGTGGGTGGAGACGTTGGTGTGCTGCAGTCACATCAAGTCCATGATTTTTCTAACTCACCTGCCCATATGGGATAAGCTCATAAATCATACTCAAACTATATCTAAGAAACGTTTGTATATGGAGCCAAGTCCTGCATCTGTGACCACTTTGATCATTTGGGCCTGCAGTTGCTGCCTTTCGAACGATACATGGCATTCCGTCTTCACATACCAGGTCAATAGTCCGATGTATCATCCAAATCCGATGTATCATCCAAGTCCGATGTATCATCCATATGCAGTATTGGTTAGCAAATTACTGACAAAAATGGAGCAAAGTACTTGATAATGGACCATCAGTTTTTAACGACCTTTCGAGTCCACAATTTTGGCTTTGCGAGTAAGTCGAGCTATTCCATATTTGATAGGTGAATGTAAGTATCAATCTATTACCACCAATACAATCAGACCAAATTGCAACAAAAGGTTTTATCGTGGTCTTCACCCCTGCTGGGTATACTGATTGACAGAAAAAAGTCTGACCCCCGGAAATAAGTTAAAATGACGTCATTTCAAGGATGGCCGCCACGTGGCTACGGAAATTCTTGAACAGCTATAACTTCTTCGATAATTGTGATAGGAACATAATTTTGGATTCTAGTTCAGGGTTTTGAAGGGTGGGGAATCTTTTTTTTTCATTTTGGTTTTTTTTGTCATCATCAAAATCTGTGGTTTCGGCATTCCTCGTTTCATAGGTTCATTATGACATCAAGGCAGGAAAAGTTCATTCTTCTAACCTCTGCTTCACTATTGTTTATGGGATCGATATTGTCATTATGTACATTTCCCTGTCATGTTTATAGCAATTGGACCTGCCTTTTGTGTGTCGCTAGTTTGTCCAGTAACTATAAATGAATGACGACGCACAACCTCGCATGTAACTTTCGTGGACATTCAAGGTCAGCAGCAGAAAGCCAGTATATGGCAACAAAATATCGTCCAAATCGAGGTAAAGACGCAATGGCATTGAAGACTGAGTTACATCTCTCATGGAGATAGCACCTATGTAGTCTTTATGTTGTTTTGGACAAGTTTCAAGAAAATTTACTTCCGATCGGAACACATGACCATGATTTGGACCTGACAAGGTCACTCAAAGTCAATAAAGTACATAACTACAATTAACATAATGTGTGTATATTTAGAGTCAGTTTCCTTAGTCATGAATAATTTCATCGCAATTAAATTGTCCAGCATACATTACATATATTGTGTTTGCGTAGCTCATGCCATGTCTTGTGACATAAGGATAAAAGACTAATTTCATGATAGTTATTTCGAAATATTGCATCGCCTTGATTTTGAATTTTCCCGGATGTGTGCGAAAAATGCATATAACCCTGATAACACAGAGTTTCTTTATACACAACTTCGCAGCTTGCGTAAAAGATGGATTATGAATGCATTCTTTGTAACTATTAAAGGAGTGTCATCATGAATCATTCAATTGCCTTTTCGAAATAGATTACACACTCCGAAGACGTCTCAAGATGGATGACGGCTGGAATAGAATGTCTTTTCTTGATAGGCGTGGGAGGGATGGGGCGTCATTTTGGACGGGTCAATACGCTCCATTGGTCGAAAAAGTTCCCTCTGGTGATTATGAATGCATCGAAAAGCGAACAACCGTGTTTGCAAATGAATGTACTGGAATCTGTGTTGGCAAGCACCGTTCCTATGCTTGATGAATGAGAACCTGCAAAATTATTGATGACGGTTGGATTCATGCGGCCTGCTGTGCTGGTCAGATGTGACAATGTGGGATGGGGTGGTGAAGTCTCGAGTGAAGAATTATACATCGGTGACAAAGGTGCGTCAACTGGCGAATAGATATTGGAAGCTGAACATTAATTGTGCTCCGAATAATAGTCCACACCACATCCAAACGCGGAAGTGTGTGTAGATTGTGAAGCAAAAGCATTGTCATTCCCTTGGTTCATATGTATCGAATATCCATGCGCACTTTTTGCGTCTTTCGAAGATATGTGGGCTCGGGAAATATGGCCACCTGGCCATCTAAGTAATGTCACAAACCTCTGCTTAACACCTCGAGAGGCGCTCAAAGCCCTGGAGAGGACACCTGGGAGGTACTTACTACACCTGATAGACTATTGCCCAAATACCCCCGTCGATTCTATACTGCCACAAAGACGTCATCTATCATGTATGGTGATGAACTTCTGCTGGAACGGGCCGTTCTGGCTAGTAATTCGGTGGTCCACACTAACATCAAAATTATCAGTTGTATGTGTAACAAAACGTATGTTGTAAATCGTACCTACCTCGGTTGACACCAGAGAACTTCGAATGCATTGTGATATTAAGTGAAGGCCAGAATACATGACGAGAGATATCTCTGGAGAGAGGTATAACCCAGAAATCGAAATAAGAGGTGCTCAATCAGATGGTTTATTATGCTAGGTCTATTATGTTAGGTAGGAGCACGTGGATGTTTGTGTGTTTTATTATTCAGTAGAGAATAAATATTCGCGCTATATGGCTGACATATTCCGTCATGGACATCACTGCTAAATGGCTAGGTTGCCAATATATTAATTGTAAGTTCTGGAAGAGGATTCGTCCTGGGCCGGAGCGAAATCAATCCTGGCATGATGTGTCTCAGTAGTTTTAATGACCGTGGACAAACAAACGTGGGGCTTCTTCGCTGGAAAGTGAATGCCAGGGGGCTATCGATGGTCAGTGATCTACATCAGTTGGTCAACAAGTCTCCTCTGTGGGGAGAATAAAGTGATATGATGAGGAATATTGACTGATTAATTTGTCTCCTCTGTGGGGAGAATAAAGTGATATGATGAGGAATATTGACTGATTAATGTGTCTCCTCTGTGGGGAGAATAAAGTGATATGATGAGGAATATTGACTGATTAATTTGTTCCGAGTCATTTCATTTTGAGTCTTTTTGACCCAAGTAATTTCCCAGTGGTGAAAATGTATTTAAAACGTGGGTCTATACCTAGAGTTTTATGTTATACGTACCCAAATGTGTACCTACATTGTTATACGGATATTAGTTTCCACTGCGTTATGATACAGTGATAACGGTATTTGTTTGGTATGCATGGTCGAACCTCGCAATTTGTTGATGAGCGAAATAGTAAACTCAGTAGCCTTATTCCAATAACATTAGTGAAGACGTAAATATGTTTCGTCTGTCTTCGTGGAATGTAATAACGAATTTTGTGTGAGGTCAGAATATCGAAATTGACAACAAGGTACAATGTCAATGTCCAATCTACGCCAATAATCGCGGCATTATTTCCGGGATTTACTTAACGTTGATTCCTTCTCATCGAATCAACTAGGAGATGACAATACTTTCACCAGCTGGTGGGTCTGATGAATACCTGCATCTTCAGTAGCCATATTCACCTGTATACATACGAAATTATTCTCGCAAGGTGTTTTTCGCTTGTGCAAACTAGTTGCCATCATTGCTTCGATTCCTGTTCATATTTATTATCGGCTCATGAGGAAATTGGTTGTCATTATATTCAATCACTCACATTGCATGTTCAGGAAATTATCATGTTTATCTTGCCAGCGATGTTATCATTCGATTTGCTTGATATCAAAACACAGCGATTAGATTTCTGAAGTGCTTTAATACACGATGTTAAGGAGGAAATGGCTGATTGTCTGGACAGCAATGATGTTGATTAATTCGTGGAAATAACCTATTCACGAATGTTTTACCAATGTATCGATTTGAAGCTAAT
This sequence comes from Terebella lapidaria, assembly GCA_949152475.1. NCBI lineage: Eukaryota > Metazoa > Annelida > Polychaeta > Terebellida > Terebellidae > Terebella > Terebella lapidaria. The sequence goes on along the minus strand of OX424564.1, from coordinate 30,333,575 downwards.
TGATGCAATGACAATTTACAGGTAATCAACACCCTAAGCACTATACTGTCGTGGAAGGATATGTACACATGGTATGTTTTCGCATTTTATAGCATAATGGCATCCAGTGCCGTAATGAGTTGCTCGAACATAATTATAATCTTAATTGAGATGGACTTTCTCGACCTGTGTTCATCATCTGGATGTATATTATATGGAGTTTATAACAAATAGCAAGATATATATCACTCGGCTCCAGGCGTAATACTTTTTCAGTGATCATGATGAAATCCAATACCTGTAGTTCTATTGGAAATAGGTAAAAGTGATGGGGTGAACACCGGAAATGGACATATTCTTGCCACATGTGTTACAAGTTGCTTCTGGGGATTGAAATTGAAATATGAGTGATAAAAAGTTAACTAAACTGTTGAGAACAGAACTAATGTGCAGCTAAATAGGATATCGATGTAAAACCATGATAACTGGTGGGGATTCTCACGTTTTATTCCCTAAAGAAGACGACAGCGTGAGAAATACCAACTGAAGATCATCTCACATTCACATAACAAACATTTGTTCATGTTCATAAACATGTGTTCATATTTTACAAAACTCATAGTGTGTTAATCTGGACATTATTTAAAATAAAATTATTTCCTTAATTTTAATTTGACTAGTCAACTGAGCTATTTCTTTTCGTCTATGAGGAGGGGCTAGGGCCAATGCATTTATCCAATCAACAGGTCTTCCCTAAAATGAGATTGTTTTTATTTCCTTCTTCAACATCGTCGCTGGTTAAAAATTATATCTGAGTTGTATGGGAAGGGAGTGTGCATGGTGGGAAAAGATGGTAGTCGATAACGCTGTCTACAGCTACACGTGCCCGTCACAAATAACCCTGAAAGTATTCGTCCTGAGGTGTTATCGCACTTATTTATGTGAAAGCCAAAGCACATTGGTTGATAGTGAATAACATTTCCCTCCATTCCTTACCTTCTATCTGGAACTATTCCAGAAGTGTCAATATAAATACATTTGTTAGTTTGAATATAAAACGTTAGCCCAAGAAATAAGGCTCTGTAGCCATTTGAGTGACATCACACGCATTTAGCTTACACATGTAGATGATGCTTAAAGCCCCGGAGAGGAAACAAGGGAAGGAATTACTCAACTTGATATGTTCTTGCACAAAATACCTTGTCGATTATATACTTCGAAGATTGAGGATAGCAAATATCAGCTCTGCGGGGTTGGATTTTTGGACTGGTCAACACGCTCGTAAAGGTCCTAGAATGCGTTTGCAAACAGGTTGGTTTTCAATGGTAAAAAAAGAAACGGGAACGACCGTCTGCTATTTTAATCATGCGGTCCACTTCTTGTGGCTATCTAGTGATCAGCGTGGGATTTCCTGGTCGGTGTTGAAGGAGATCGGGGAAATCATGGATTATCTGGTAAAAACAGATGTGATACATACTGGACCCACAACTGGTGGAGAATTCCCTCCTTCAATGTAGCTTTGCCGCCACGAGAGGTCAGTAGCTATCCCAACTGGCGTCATGGATATGGGTTATACTGGATTTTAGTGAGAGTCCACGGAATTCCAAGACGTAAGTTGGAAGACGGCTGGTATAGAAGTCGTTTCCTAGACAGGGGTGGACGGGAAGGAGTGTTTCTATGCTCCATTGCTTGTAATGATGCTTTTGTTGGAAAACACGTGGTGAAGAGAGATAATCATTTTCCCAATGAACGTAATGAAATTGCTATTAGCTAGTATCACTCTCAGGTTCGACTGCGTACGGGAAATGGATTAGATGGTTTCTTGTGTATATGTTTTGAACAGACTGCCTGTCTCCCTCGTGATCACTGTGGGGTTGTGTGGTTGTTGTTCAGGGAGAGAGCTCGCTTATTTCTAGAAGAAACAATCATGAAATGGACATTCCGTTGGTGGAAAAAGCCACTTGTTATGAAGCTTTCCCTGCGGAATGTCATCAGAGGCGCCATCAAGATGTGGTGTTTCTGGACACGGGTGACAGGTACATGTAAACATGTTTCATAATGTCAAGTGTCTTTCTAGACGTTCTACGTAACCGAGTTGAGAGCATGGTAAATATAGCCAGCCACTGAGCACCTATTCGGTCACCCTTTGACGAGATACTTCGAACCCCAGAGATCGAGCTTTGGAAGGAATTACTACACTTCATAAAAAAAACATTCGGCCCATCTGATAACTGCTACAGAGACGATGAATCATCGTTGAGTGTAATGATATTCAGCTAAATACGGTACTATTGCTTTGTGTTTTATCACCACGCTGACACGTGTATTATCCGAGTGGTATCTAAGATGTGAGTTTTATTTTGTGAAAATACTGACCTGTTGTTAGTACAAAGTAATGTATTTACTAATAGAGTTGACACTTAGGCGTCCCCATAAAACGACGAATGCTAATGTTTTGAATATGATATCACACTCCTAAAGGCGCTAGTGGAAATTGACCCGAGAATATAAGGGTGATATATTGATACTTACAATCATGTATCCAGCCGCATTGATTGATACAGATAATTAATAAGTCCTACTTCATATAAATCTATATTTAGTATTTATGTTTACTGGTTTATTTGTCAACATTACAAATACATAATATCTGATCAAATTGTGAAAATAAATTATGGTTAGAACTATCGGATGATAAGGTATTTCATTCAATCCATGAATATTTGGTGACTTTGTTTATTATAAAATGCACAGCTACATTATTATTTTTTTTGGGATCCCGAAGTTCTTCTGATGTATTTTAGCTCTCATCAGTAGAGCTCTGTGCAGCAAGACAATAAGTCATCTCAGGAAGACGTCCAAACGACCTGTTGTGACACCTGTAAAGCAAGAGCAAGAAAAACCAGTCGCTGCTGTCAGATAATCTAGTTGTAATTTCCTTGCAGGTGTCATTGTACTTTTTGTACCTTATTGATACAACAAATATTACCATTATTCACGGTTGCATTTATTGTTTAGTACTGGAGTATCTGGAGTGTCACGTCGGATTTATTTACTTCTTAAACAACTCAACTGTATCCAAGATGTTTCTGCGTGGCATTTCCACCATGATGAAGGTTGTTAGCCTGCGCTATTTTGGTCGGGACAATGAATAAATGTAGAAAATTTTCTCAAAGGGAGATGAAAACCCACTACACTGAGTGTTGCAGAAAAAAACCCAGCAAGAATCGAAGTGATTATCCTTAACACACTAAAACGGGTTTGTAGTATAGAATGTTTATATAGTACCGTGTAATAATTAGATAGTTTGCATATTCACATATTTACTGGCATAGGTAACAAACAAACGCCTGGAAACGAATTCAAAAAATGATTGCAATGTGAATGTAACAGGGAATCCAACTTTAGAATTACACCTCTGAAGCTCGAGAAAACAATTACAGAACACCTCCTAATAGACGATCACCTTTGAATAAACCTTCCACACTTTTTCGGACCTGACTGCAATATCTTGTACGATCCGCTCAAGAAAGTCGGAGGGACGAGAAAAAAAATCACCCGCCTTTTCACCTCCCCCCGTCCCCTCCCCCTGTGTACAATGCCTGAAAGCATCATCATTTCAGGAACAAATACGGACTTGACTATTGGAAAACGACCTCAATGCAGAACTGACCTAGTAATAATAGTAAAGGTTTGACGCGTGTATTAGACAACAGGGTTCGATGCTTGTCTGCATAAATTAATCACTTAATTCCATGTCGATTAATTTCATCAAACAATATTGGTTTTGTTTAAAAATGATCAGACTAAAATGTATATTCTAAATTTTGATGTGAATAAACATAGAGTATGTTGGAGTTGTATATGGAGTTGTTATAAAGGTAAGATGAAAAATGGAAGATTTAATTATCATGTAAAAGTGGTATTTTGTAATTGTATAACAATTCGAAATATTACTTTTGGTTCATTGAAGTTAAGAGTATTGCTGGCTTGCATGTTCGAAAAATGGAATATCATTCAATGTGAATTGGTACAATATTATTATGTACATCAATCAACAGCCCAGTTGACGTCACACAATTTCCATTTTTCCCATCCTGAAATGGCCAAACATCTATAAATAGCTGCAATGTACTTATTCCCGTTCGTTCAAGAAGTCTTTGAACCTTGATCATGTTATAACGGAATTCATGCATAACAATTACATTATGACACACCGTCACATTTACATTATGTGAAAATGATTTCGGGATTTTATCAATGAAGGTTTAACTGTGTGATAGCTTATCGTGAAATGCATATTTATTCATAGCCAGATCGAGGTTTGTTAGGATCTATTTTTAATTGTAATCAGTAGTCGTTTTTGTACGGTGCCCGTGATAGGACATGATGAAAAAAAAACCTACTTCGTTCGCACGAAGTACTAAGTCGTTCCCACGAAGTACTACTTCGTTCGCACAAAATACTACTTCATTCGCACGAAGTACTACTTCGTTTGCATGAAGTACTAACTCGTTTGCATGAAGTACTACTTCGTTTGCACGAAATACTACTTCATTCGCACGAAATACTACTTCATTTGCACGAAGTACTACTTCGTTTGCACGAAGTACTAAGTCGTTTGCACGAGGTACTACTTCGTTCGCACGAAATACTACTTCATTCGCACTTCGTTTGCACGAAGTACTAAGTCGTTTGCACGAAGTACTACTTCGTTTGCACGAAATACTACTTCATTCGCACGAAATACTACTTCATTCGCATGAAGTACTACTTCGTTTGCACGAAGTACTAAGTCGTTTGCACGAAGTACTACTTCGTTCGCATGAAGTACTACTTCGTTCGCATGAAGTACTACTTCGTTTGCACGAAGTACCAAGTCGTTTGCACGAAGTACTAAGTCGTTTGCACGAAGTACTAAGTCGTTCGCATGAAATAATAAGTCGTTCGCATGAAATAATAAGTCATTCACATATCCATACATGGTATTCGAACATTGTAATAAGCCTATGAAGTGATTGATCCTGGTGTTACCAATTAACCCTTTAATTACCATAGTCAATTTTCAGGGTCCTCCCTATGTCCTAATCTGGATACCGCTATTTACATTTATTAATTAACTCATAAAATAATGAATAGTCCATCGATACATATAAATTTACCTCAAATAATAGCAGAAGATTGTATTCAGTAATATCTATTTGATCAAGGTTTTTTTAGTTTAAAATGACCACACTTTTGCTAGGGGAAATATGGATGATTTAGAGCGCCATGTGGTGCTTATGGAGATATAAGGCACCAAATTTGGAGCACCATGTGGAGCGCCATGTAGCGCTTGTTATTTAATGGGGTAAGATGATGTAGAGGGGTTTGTCAACTATGTAACATTAGTACAGTAGTTCTTCGTTCAAACGAAGTAGTACTTCGTGCAAACGAAGTAGTACTTCGTGCAAACGACTTAGTACTTCGTGCAAACGAAGTAGTACTTCGTTCAAACGAAGTAGTAATTCGTGCAAACGAAGTAGTACTTCGTGCAAACGACTTAGTACTTCGTGCAAACGACTTAGTACTTCGTGCGAACGAAGTAGTACTTCGTGCGAACGAAGTAGTATTTTTGTCATCATGTCCTATCGGGGGCACCGTATTTTTGTGAAGCAAGACAATAAGTCATCTCAGGAGGACGACCACACGACCTATTGCGACATCTGTAAAGCATGAACAGCGAAAAGTCAGTGAATACTCTCAAGTGAGCTAGGTGTAATATCCTTGTACCTGTCATTGTGCAACAGGGCAAAGACATTCGAACGCTAGGGGAATATCTGATGGGTAGCATATTCATAATATTCGAACATATAATGTATTTAACAATTGCTTCGGACTTCTTTTATGCAAACTGTTGAAATGTTCGTATATTGGATTGCTTTCCATCGACATTCAACCGTAACCCTGTTGTTATCAAATAAAATGTCAGGAAACTCCAAGATCACTGATTAACTGCAAGAATCAGTGATCCCAATGAGCACATGCCAAAATCATTGGAACCTTGCGTTTGCAAAGTGGCACGTGTATTGTCTATATCTCTTTTGAATGATTACACATATTCTAGAAACATGTTGGTTGAACCATTGGCTGTCTTCAACGTGTCTCATTGTAAGTACATGCAGCTTAGCCAGATATATCCGAAATTGCACCATCGTACAGACGTAACACGGCATCATCCATCCACACAGGAGTTCACCTGTTTGTTGCTCTCGTTTGATTTACATCTGAATACGTTTTTTTTTTGACCTGTTACTATTAATACTATTTCAGTTTTGTAATGGGTCAATTACCAAGATTCAAGTTCATAGTTATTGATTTTGGTACACATGTGAAACACAAAACCATAGTACATACTCTCAAGACAGGATATTAGTTAGACAGGTAAGTTCTATTCTCGTCCATTCAACTTACCTGATTGGGTCTCAGGAGAAGATATTGTAGTGAGGTCGAAGAAGTGTGAAAGACTGATGTAAGGGTCTTCTGCTCAACTTGAAAGGCTTTTCTCATAATATTTTATTAAATTTTAATATGTTCCTTATTTTGGTAATATGTTTTTTTCTTCAGGCATGTGTTCACTACATCTGGTACTCATATTGAACATTATGGGTGCCAGCATAGGGACAATTATTTTGTTAACACGGTTTTTCAATCACAATTCATCTACCTTGTGAGAATTTGCGGCAGTTATTCATTGTCCTGACGAAAATAGTTCCATGTAATGAGCTTCATGATGGGAATGTCATACTAAACCACTGGCAAATGTGTGAAAGATTTAGGCATGAAAAAACACAAATCTTACTATGTTTCATAATCATCTCAGTAAATTCCCCAGGATAGCAACATAACTGCAAACAAAACCTGTAGTTATCTACTGATTACCTTTGCCTTCCAAGACGTCTTTGAACCTTCATCATGTTTCAAGCTGATACAGATCTTATTGCGTGGTGGCGTGTACCATTGAGTGTGTCATAGGGTCACACGAAAGAAAATGTACCATAAAAGAACAACTTCCTTGATGTGTATGACAGATGTGATTCTATTCCGGTCTAAAAATTTCTACCATCTGACAAAGTTTCATGGAATCAAAGGTCTTCCTTTCCACTGGAGATGTGAGAAAAATTCTGAAAATATGTTTTCATCTTACCCAGCTACATTTATTCGTATTTTAGGATTGTTAATTGATATGCAGATCATTTATCTAGTGATATTGTATGAATATATATGTATATTTCAAAATCATCTGCAACACTCGTATGTTTGTGTGTTCAATCATGTCATGATGAATTAATATGAGGCACTGTGGAATGTCCTATAATCTTCTCGAGTTTACATCTGTGGGTGTGTTTCATATCATTCTTCATATCGTTGTTCACGATATGTTTCTCGACCCGTTTGATCAGATTGTAGATTGTTTATTTCCCTATACAAAATAACATGACATGAACAATAAAATAAGTAATGGTAACTGAATATTCATATACAAAGGAGGAAACCACATAGCCACGGATGGCTGTCTTCCTGCGGCACCTGAAATAAAGATGAAAGAGATAAACGGTAGAGAACAATCATACCACACACAGTATTAGCATTGACAGACAATTGGTACAATGAATGGGATGAAATGAAATGAAACACGAAGCAGATGGATACAAATGAATATTGTTGTACAGTACATTTGATTTATGATTTATATCGAAATTGTACACATGTCCATAATTAGAGTAGGACATGTCCATAATTAGAGTAGGAGATGATTAAATAGTAACTGTTTGAAAATAGATCTGTTTTTGGTTTCTTTAAAGTCATGGTAGCAAGGTACCATTATATGGTTTTATTCCTGTTCAGATAAAGGCATTGTGGACATTTGGTGATAAAAAAAGATGTTCGCGTTAATTGGTAATTAATAACAGCGACATATAATCGAGTATATTGAGCCAGTATTGCAATTGCCTTCTCATGCCGATGAAAAAAATAGCTTCGGTAGTTTCCGTAATCGTGACGTCAGTTGAGGCAAAATGGGCTTTGATGGCTGGCCAAAAACGTAAAACACGTAATTTGGGCGGTCAGCTCAAAGATAGAAAACCACTACAAAATGCATGATATTCAAAAGAAAACACGTGAAAACCAACATATACTGGACATCTTGCAGTTCAACAAACCTCCCTTCTGGGAGAATGAATAGTACTGATTCTAAATATCAAGACAAGAAATGCCGTATTCCAACTATCTCACCCGTTCACTTGAATTGTCAAACATACACAACGAGAATGAATATGCGGCATGCAGTTTACCTTGCTGGCTACATGTACTTTCAGTACTGCCTCAAATGACGTCACAAACCACGTGACCCATACTAAAATCGTGATCAAAATCTCGGCAATTTACGGAAGGAGTGCCTTTTTTATTCAATATCTCGAAACCCATTGATTGTATTTGTAAAATTCGTTCGAATTTACAGATAACTATTCAAAATGGACTAAATGAAAAGCACTTTCATCGGCATGCTACTAGGTCTTTAAGGTCGTGGCTTAAATTATTCCACAAGCGAGGTAGGTTGTGAAATGGTAGCTTGGCCGAGAATTTAGTTCTTGCACGTTGTACATAAAAATGATTGTTTTGTCTGGTAGTCCGTTGTGTTATCTCTTCACACATGGGTGGTAAGAAATGTTTGAACGATGTTGGAAGGCTATTGTGGATATAATCAAAGACAAACAACAAAGCTTGGTACATATATAGGTTGCTTACATTCAGTATTTTGTTCTCTCTGAATAATTCTGAAGTGTGAGACCTGTTCGGTTTTCTATTTATTGTTCTTAAGGATCTTTTTTGTAGTATCTTTAGGCTTTTTAAATGACATTCATCAGCATTTCCCCATGCTAGTATTCCATACGTCAAGTGCGACTGGATGAGTGTGAAGTAAAGATCTTTCAGCAGTTTCTTGTTGAGATGGTTTATATACTGAGATGATCATATACTGTACACAACAGTTGTCGATAATATTATGAATTCATTCATTCATTCATGCATTCACATATTTTCTAGCACAGATACTGGCCATATGCCTAGAAATGATAAAAAGCTGACATTGAAGAAAAGATAGTGAGAATGAAAGTAATATGCAACACACCTACATCAACACTACACATCTGAAGCCGAGAAAACTATTACACAACACCTTCTCATAGACAATCACCTTCCAATCAACCTTTCACAACTCTTTGGATCTGACTACAATATATATATATATATATCTTCTAAGATCCGATCAAGAAAGTTGGAGTGATGCGTATTTGATTCATCTGCTTCTTCAATGTCGTCTCAAAATGTTTTCCACTACTTGTTATCATCAACACATGATACTGTTTCTCACGTGTTTACCGCAATAATTCCAAGATCAATTACGGACGTAACTTTTCGTTATCGACCTTATTGCAAAACTTAGTATTAATAAAAACAATAAATACAATAATAAATGTAGAATATTTACGACAGTTAATGACCCGAAACCCTCCCTCACACGTTATTCCACTTGACATACACGGCACAGATTCATCACATGACTTCATACTCACGAGAACTGACACACACCGTCCAAGACATGTAAACTACTCCACAAATGACGTCATGCAGAACACACCACCAATCACAACATTTCCAGACACCTAACCACGCCCACACAGACATTACATCACATTCAACGAATCACATGAACTCCTGATTTAGAGAGAGAAGACGGGTCTCTGAATTACCGAAGAAATTATAAAGAAGTTATGAAAGAGAATATATGTGATACACTGTGATATACTGTTGTACGTGTCGGACTATTATTCAGACTATATCGGGAAGTGCGTATGTGGCCGTGATCGAGTCATGGGAATATTCATTCCAATAAACTTGGATTAATTGAACTCAGACTGGTTTGTGATATTTCAAGCACAACGCTAACGAACACTATACGTCAGTAAAAGGGCTGATCGGACCCTGAAGAATCCCGATTTTGTAACATCAATACATAGTATTAATTGTCCACGTAGCATAATGCAATGGTTGGCATGTACTCTAACGAAAGTGTCACATTTCAATTGGACAGACTATTTGTAATATAGATTTAAATATTCAGTCGTGCTTTCTTTTATGCAATTTTTCATCGGAATCTTGCTGTATTGGCGTTGATTAGTTGATGCTCACAATATTGATACCGCATTGAAATGATATATATTCTAAATTTTGACGTGATAAAGGAAGGAATAAAATGTTTAACATTGCAATTTTAACGTGCGATCAAAGCGGATGTGCACATTAGAAATGGCAATTCATGTTTTTGTAGTGTGTGACAGATCGAGTGGGTAAATGAAAATGTTACCATTGTAAATTTTGGAGGTATTGCTAACACTCATTCGAATAAGAATCTCCAATCAATACTATTATTCTATACATCAATCAACAGGCCAGTGGACATCACAGAATTTCCATTCAGCCTTATCAATGATACGTCCTGGTATGATCAGACTTCTATATATAGCTTCGTTCAAGAAGTCTCTGAACATCGGTCATATTATAAAGGAACTAGATATTGAATAATGATTACCCTATGACGTGTGGTAGGTGGAGGCAGCTGCGTTTGCCACACTGTCTGCCCCTGATGACGCCAGTGTGTCTTTTGATAGAGTGTTTGGTCGGCTTTGTTTCTATTGCAAAATGTTGTATTTTGCGTTTGTTGTTGGAATCATCCAGATTTGGCTGTATCGGTGGTAATAGATTGATACTCACGTTTGAATGCCCAATGCAAAACTAATACGGCAATATCTTTCATCTGAGTTAGAAAACGTGCTTTCTACGTTAGTCTAGTGATATGCATATTACACATTCACACCCATGTGTGGTTCCCATGAAAAATTGTATACAGTACCATCACTCAGTTGTTCTGAATGGAATTACTTTTAAACACAAAACAACAGGGATATGTGACATCTGAATTCACGAGGAAGTAGGCCATCAATAGACATTGGACCACGGTAGAATTTCAACACTATCTGAGATAATACGTGTGACATTTACATTATGTCAAATGATCTAGGTGTAATTTCCTTGTACCTGTCATTGTCCAACCGGGCAAAGACATCCGAACGCCAGGGGAATATCTGATGGGTAGCATATTCATATTATTCAAGCATATGATTTATTTGAAAATTGTGTGAACTTCTTTTATGCAAACTGTTGTTACGTTCGTACATTGTATGTTGAATTGCGTTCCATCGAAATTCAATCGTAACCCTGTTGTTATTAAATAACATGTATGTCTCCAAGAATCAGTGATCCCAATGAGCACAAGCCAAAATCCTTGGAGCCTTGCGTTTGCAAAGTGGCACGTGTATTGCCTACATCCATTTTGAATAAATACACAAATTCTAGGAATATAACCAGCATGTTTGCTGAACCATTGGCTGTCTTTCAGGTGTCTCATTTGAAGAACATATCAGCTTAGCCAGATATATCCAAATTGCACCATCATACAAACGTAACATGGCATGATCCATCCACAAAACATTTTACCTACATATATTCACACCAAATAGATTATGTAAACTCAGGAAGAATTTAGAAATTTGGACACGTGCCTGACGCCATCAGCTTTTCATAGTATTCGAAGTCGAACCCTAAAAATGGAAAGAAGTGTTCATACTGTTCTAAACAGTATGAAAACTGATTCGTCGAACCAACACGATAACTTCACTTTATGTATAATCGCCATTATGTGTAAACCCCCATCCACAAATAATAAATACATAAGCATATATGAACATCGTCTATGAGACAATTTATGTTTTCAGTGGGCGGAAAGATTTTTTATCGCAGTGAAACTATGTGTTCAAAATATCAGACGGAAATAGAATCGCATCTGTCATTTCCGCCAAAATAGTCGTTATTTCCTCGCTCGATTGCGCACGTGACACATTCAAATAACACTCACTACACTGCAGTCACTATGTAATGAATATCCATTTGTATGTGATCAAGGTTCAAAGACATTTTGGAAGGCGTAGATAGACGAGATATCCGAACAGAGCATAACTGTCTGTGGGTATGTTGCTATTTTGGGGATGAAGGGATAATGACATGATGTGGACAATAACATTCATGTTTACCTGCATGAATAACTCATCCCAGATAAAATAAAATAACACCCATAATGTGTTGATCAGTATGTCTGGACGTTTGCCTTAAATATATATCTAAGCTTGAATAGACGTATAATAGAGATCTAGCCTCTTCTGAAATTAGTGCATTTATCCATAATTGTGTCAGACAATTACTAAGACATGCCACCATATTCCTCATTGCTATTTTGGATTCGTTTTTCTATTCACATATATTCCCGAAATAACACAATGTCTTCTGGCATCCACTCTCACTTTATCATGTTTATAAGCACTGGTACGAATATCTGCAAATAACATTCATTTGATGAGAACAGAATGGTGACGGTTTGACGTTTGATATGACAATTTAAGGGGAATATGGATGAATCTTTAATTGACAGAACACCATGGAACATTCCGTCATGAATCAGATGGTACCAGTCGGATATTGCAATGGCTCATTCGCATTCTGATGGCGTTTGGATGTCACTCCTTTGGTGCACAGTGACAGGAAGAAAGGAAATTACACCTAGATTATCTATCAGCAGTCACTAGATTTTCCATCCTCTTGCTTTACAGATGTCACAACTGCCTGTTTGGAGTCCTCCAGAGATGATCTATTACCTTGCTCTACACGAGCGAGTTCCAATTAAAAAATATAAATTAAAAACATATTATTACAAACCGTGTTAGCTAAAAAAAAAGATGCAATTCGTCATATTGCACAGTTGATATTGTGTCATGGTGCTTTCATTGACATGTTACTATTATTCCTATTTCAGTTTTGTAATGGGTCAAATACGCACAATTATGTTCATAAGTGATTTCTGACACACATGTGAAACACAAGATCATATCGCATATTAAACATGTGAAACACAAGATCATATCGCATATTTAACATGTGAAACACAAGATTATATCGCATATGAAACACTATGTGATATAACATAACACTATGTTCATATTGCATACTCTCGAAACAGGTGTAATATATACGTGAGTTCGGAAATGTTTTTCAGGTCAGGTCAGTGGATGTGGGTCAGGGTCAAATGGTATAAACATTGCCAACCCATGCTGTCACGCTACCATTGTCGAGTCACTGTCACCAACACACTACTCGATTTCGCCTGTACAATACTGAATACTGTGTTTACTTCGAGTTCACCGCGTCACTCACATTTGAACATGGTGTGTACGACCGTTTTGTTTATATCACTTGTCCTGACCTAGAAACATTTCCGAACTGGCTTATTGCATGATGTTTAATAATGTACTCGATTTGCAGGGGAAAGAACAGCTTTTGTCACCACATTATGTCATGGATAAAGCACGAGAAACAGTGAATTCGTGCCTACGAATTCACGAGCGCAACGCGCGAGTGAATTCGTGAACGAATTCATTGTTTCGAGTGTTTTATCCGACTTAAAATATTGCTCTTACAATCACAATGCGACCAACATATTACTCGTACACATGTATACTGTTTCTGTTACATCTATTGCAAGTCAAGCATGACAAAGATGTATTCATAAATAGCCGGCAACCGAGTGAATTTAGATTGCTAAACTCAACATGGTTTTCGGCCCAGGTACTATGTTTGATCTTTATTTCAGACACCATGGTCCATAGACACCTACAATTAATATGAGTTGTATAAAAACATACAGATTACAAAAATAAAAATATCATGTAAAAAACACGTTCACACAAGAACAGTAAACAAAGATAAATTCCAAAGTTTGACAAGGACGGATTCACGGAAGACATCACTGGATACAAGAGTGACCAAAATACTGTTGGCGGAATGGAGCACTCTGCACTTAAGGCCATACACTGTGTTTCGAAGATATGTATGGAAATTATCAACATGAGAATGTGCAAACATCTGACTTGCACTACATCGCCAGGGCCGGTTCAGCAAAATTCTATAGGCATTATTGTAAGCAACCTTGATACTATTAAAGGAGGAATTACTAAATTTGGCCCAGAGGCCGACCATATATATATTACGACAATGTACATTAAACAATTTTACTTTAATAAAATCAGAACAAAAGTAAAACTTTCGGATCAGCATATTGGCTCTAGCATACAAAACACTGCGTTTAGATTTGATGTCATCATCGTCACATAATTTTGAGTTTACAATGTGACCTAGATATCTATAACAGTCAACCTCTGCTAACACATTAGAGCCCAAAGACAGTTTAGAGGGTTCAATGATATTAAACTTTTCCTTATTACATACCATAACTTGTGACTTGGTTGAGCTAAATATAATATCATTATCAATGCCAAAGGCGAAACAATGATCGAGGAGGGCCTGTAACCCTTTAGCCGACGGTGCAATTAACCTTTTCAGCGCCTACAGCGCCGGATATTTCCGGCGCAAAACGTAATTGTGAGACGCCTATGTGCCGGAAATATCCGGCGCAAAGTCATTCCCATGTATCTTCCTGTACGGTCTATATTTTTCAGTCAAAAGTACCCATGCAGCTTCCGTATATTGATGAAACTGTTGTAGTATTCGGTACAATCGATATGTGGGTCAAAGATAGTATATCAATACATTGGGAATGCTAGAATGGAAAGAGAAATTATTGGGTTTTCCGTGGTGTTGTCGTCTGACAGATGTCTGACAGATGTATGTAAGTGTGTGAGCATGCTGAGCAAAGGTATTATCCACTGAATTCACTGTGATTTGTACCAGTTAGATCTAGGTATGGTATTTAACATCAATAAAAGAAACTGAGTTGCATGTATAATATTCATAATCAAAGACATGGGGATATTAACATTCTGTGAAAACATTGCATGCATTCGTGTATATTATTTCAAAATTTGTGAAAAGTTCAAGAATTAGTGGTTGTTGCTGCTATGGTAACCAGAACACACCAAGGCCCAATGATGTTGCTTGCATAAGGCTAGATACTTGTTCATACTTGTTTAAATAATTTTAATCAACTGTGGGTCTTTCTTTAGAGATATTATTGTGATAATATATATTTTGCAATTTTCCTAGAAAAAATGCCCGGCGTGGGACAATTTTTCAGCTCTGGCGGTCAAGAGGTTAAGACTAGATCATCAGCGTAAAGTAAATGATTAGTAATCTTGTTGTCGATACAACACCCAACAGGAATATTATTCAGTGTAGTACTCAGGTCATTAATATATAAATTAAACAAGAGAGGAGATAAGGTACCACCCTGTCTAACACCATTTGTTATCCTAAAGGGTTCAGACACCTGTCCGCCCCACCTAATGGACATAGTTTGAATACTGTACCAATAGGCAATAAGTCGTATGACATAGGTAGGGATACCAGTATTACTTAACTTTACAAGAAGCTTGTGGTGATTGACCCGATCAAACGCTTTTGTAGCATCTAAAAATGCAATGAACATACATGAACCATGTGAAACATAAAACCTGAGTAATTCTTTGAGAGCAAACACACACAGATCAGTTCCATGCTTCCTCTTGAAACCAAACTGGTTTGCAGTGGACACAAGAAAAACATCAACTCTGTTCAAAATAATTTTTTCAAAGATTCTAGTGAAAACATTGGACAAACAGATCGGTCGATAATTATGTTTATCAGTGATACTACTGTGTTTATTTTTAATAATTGGAATGATGATGGACTGAACCAAGCATTCAGGCATATACCCATGAATAAACATAGATGTACTGAGTTGAGCCAACAGTGAACCGATTAATGGATGGCAATATTTCAAATGTTCCACCGTAATATTATCGGGGCCTGAAGCCTTACCCCCTTTAAGACCACAAACTATTCCCTGTACTTCACTAGCAGCGACCACCATGTCTTGATCTAAAACAATCACTTGGTCAGCTAACTGAGATGATAATTCCTGACAGTTACTATCGGCAACCGTAGTAAAAATATTCTGATAGTGAGTCTTCCACATATCAGTGATACCTGCCTCACCACATACACCATCGATATTACTAGGAAGTGGGATTTTACTGTTCAGCTTGTTTTTAACAAGGCTCAAAAATTTTTTATCATTTTTCTCACACATGTTCAGTGCCAGTTTGTCTGCAATGATAGACTCCTTATCACGCTTACACTGCCGGAGGGCATATTTGAATTGAGCTCTGGTAGACTTCATCAAGTCATGAACAACTCCATGTCTAGGTTTACCAAGGTCACGCCACAAAACATAAGCATCACGCGCAGCACAGTATATCTCGCGCATTCCTCTATATATTCAATAAGGATTAAAAAGGTGGCACGCGGGTTAAATGCATTCATTTAGTGAGCGCATTTAGTGCATTCATTTAGTATTAAGGAGCAGGGTTTGATGCGTGGAACGTGTTTCAATGGACATCTCCATTGGATGATGGTGAGTTTTAATATATTGTACTCAAAACACAGCGACATAGTGACCTATACCACACACATTCTCGCATTTCTGTTACTGGACATCGACTGGTTGACATTAAATTTCAACATGGCAGATAATTTGGACACATTTTTAAATGAAATCGTGGATATTATGGTCGCATTTAATGCTGCAAACATTCTGAACGATGTTGGAAATTCAACATTAGATGATCTTGAGATTACTGATTATAAACTTGTTCAACATGACATTACATGCATCAGTGAACCAATGAATTCGTATGGGGCAAACGGTGGATTCGTGCGGACGAATCCACTGTTCAGACAATGGTGTGACGTCACAACAATATTTTAAATACCGTAGACATGCAGAGTCAAGCTCTATCCATTGATGCGTGACCGTGACTGGGTTCAGGCTAAGGCCAATGCAAATACATTGCTGTTTCACTATGTTCAACAACCCTGAACACATGACAACAGGGTATTAGTTAGACCAGTATTTTCTATTCTCGTCAATTCAAATTTCTCGATTGGGTCGCAAAAGACGACATTGTAATCGAGTCCATAGCGTGAAAGACTTTTGTAAGGATATATTATTTTGTTTTACTTCATAGACCTATAACGTAAATATTATTGGTAAATTTCAGCACTAACTGTTCCTTGATAGCGATATTATGTTTTGTATGTATTTATATGTCATATGCAATTCTAACATGGTGATCCAGTTGATGGAAGAAGTATTTCTCAGCTGAGATGCCAATTATGTATTTCTATTTTAGTCTAATATTTTGCATCTTTTAATCACACAATCACATGAGAAGTGCCCATAAAAATTTATTCGACAGTATCATCATCCAGTTAATGCTAAAGAAATTATTTTGAGACCAACAGTGATACCGGACAAGTTGTAGGCCTCTAGGCGTCATCCAGTCTAAAGCCTACATTCATGAGGAAGTCAAAAAGGAAAATAGGTCACACTAGAAATTTAATATCTATATCTTAGTTACGTGTGGCATTTCTTTTATGCAGGTTACTGGGGATATCTTTGTCGGGATAATGAGATACTGCAGCAAATTTTCTCAAATTAACAGCGATGAATTGTGTTATAAACATAACACAGGTGCTGAATGGGGCTTGTGCTGTAAAAGCATGATACGTCGTGGAATATATGTCTACATATTGCACATTAAAATATTTTTATAAACGTGGTGACCACATGTTTTGACAAGGGAAAAGAATCCAAATAGAAAAAACTCAGAATTACATCTCTACACTCCTTTATATCAACCTTTCACACATTTCAGAAACATCTTTTTACAGTATATATTCGATCCAATAAAAATGGTTGCAGGGACGAGATAGGAATCAACTGCTTCAACAATATACTGTCTCAAGAGTATGCGACATATACAGCACTGTGTTTCACGTGCTCATCAAAGATAATTCATGGACTTGACTATTGGAAATTGACCGCGTTACAAAACTGAAATAGGTCGATAAATGTTGTCACGACAAAATATCTGACTGATGATTAACTGTGTAATATCACGAAATGCGCACATATTTATAGCTACCGAGGTTTGTTATGGATCTACTTTTAACTCTCATTCGTGGTCGTTCTTGTAAAGCAAGATAATACATCAATCCAAGAGGACGGCCAAATTACTTGCTTTGACATATGTAAAGCAATATCAGGGGAAAGCCAGTGGCTGCTGTCAGATTATCTAGGTGTAATTTCCTTGTACCTGCCACTCCAAAGACATCCGAATGTAAGGGGAATACAAGTAACCTACAGTGGAGAGAATTATTTTTGTGGCCAGCGGAAATATGTTGGGATGGGAAAGTTTGTGTGACTAATAACCTTACTTTAACAGAATAAATTGCTCATTATTCTCCGTATGATAAACAAAGAAGAACATATCTATAGATGTATATCTGAGTTCAGACCGTCAATGGTTTTAATGTTGCCCAATGTTTTGGATCAAGTTGATATAAAATATAAAATATTCAGATATAAAATCGCTTCCAATCGAAATTCAACCGTAGTCCTGTTGCTATAAAATAAAATGAATGTCTCCAGGAACCAGTAGTCCCACTGAGCAGTTACCAAAATTATTGGACACTTGCAGAGTGGCACGCGTATTGTCTACATCTCTTTTGAATAATTACACAGATTTTAAAAACATGATTAATATGTTTGCTGGGTCACTGACTGTCTATCCCACGTCTCTGTTTCGGAGAATGTTGAAGTATATGGCAGCCCATCCAGAAATATCCAAAAGTGCACCGTCATTCACAGCACTGGAATACATGTAATATTGGTGTTTATGTCTGGCTTGTACTAGGAATATTGTTTGTACCCAGGAAGAATTTAGGGAATTGCGCACGTGCCTGATGTCAAAAGCTTTTCATGGCAATCAAAATCGAACTCTCCAAGGGATGCTCTCCAAGTGCTCATTGCTAGTCATATCTAAATTTTCGATTAGCAAATTCTACAAACCAACTCCACTTTATGTATAACCCCCATGCAGATGTTACCGCTACTTCCTCCAAGAAAATAATAAATAGATGGGTGTAAATGAACATAATATATGAAAAAAAATCACACTTTGGTGGGCAAAAGCCCTCTTGCTGAAATGAAACTAAGTCGGGTGGTTCAAAATACCAGACGAAAATATAATCGCCCAGATAATTCGTTTGATAAAAACATATTTTATCAAACGACACACTGGCGTCATCAGGGGCAGACAGTGTGTTAGATGTAGTTGTTTCTACTGTACACCTGATGGAATCAGCATACAACTGCCCAACAACCTATGAAAATAATTTAGAAATCCGAAATAAACCCCATGGAATAGATATACGACAAGTACATAAGTACCTAACCACAAGCCAAAAGGCTACTGAGTGGATGGTATCCTCGGGGACAGACTTAACGTCCACCAGCAGTGATACAGGCTCATGTTACATGAAAATCAGATACGTACATTGCTAAAACAAATAACTCTAGCGATGATATAATCTGTAAAATATCATGGTATTCCCTACAATGTTATGATGTCATGCATTATTAAACTTTTTGTCATACATTTTTTTCAATAGCCTTACCGTGTCTAAGTATGAGACGTGGATACAAAACTGAAACAGAAATTTGCCTCAGGTGATACCCCGCATTCTTAAAAGGGACCTAAGAACATCCCCAATACTAGTACTGTCATTTAGGATAAAATGGCGAGTGCCACAAACGAGACTTCCAAAAATAAGCGGTCATTTCACCCTGATGATTCAATTTTGTTTTGTTGTAAGATGATCATGGAATGGTGTCATTCCCGCTCAACCAGTAGTGATAATAAACGTTTTATAATCATACTCTGCCACATTATTCACCAACAACCACGATCTTACAACTTCGAAGAACAAACTGATTTAAGAACTGTGTAGATGTAAATTTATTTCCATCTATATGTACCGAATAAAAAATAGAAAGTAATTTCTAACAGGGTTGGAAAGTCCAATTCGATCGGATGGACAGTGACAAATATTTCACTGGAGCTTAGAGATGTGTTACACCGGTCTGTTGTCATTATATATCACTGGGACATGTGGGTTTTGTGGGACATGTGGGTTTTCATGTGTTTGCACTTACAGATTACCATAGACACCATTTTTCATTGAAATACCTATAATATTCACATACACAGTCTCTATACTTATGCCATTTGATAAGCTTAAGTATGGATAGAACGTGGAAACAAATTTAACATATTTTAATTCAAATATTATGATATTATTTAATTATAGAGAAATTTCACTATTTCAAGGATTGATTAGCTTACTCGCAGCTGAGATCAAAGGGGATCCAGGGTCCCATTTACCCGGTATGTATGTTTTCCAGGACGTTGACTTCACGTTGTGTCATAATTTGCGCATGTAATATATACATGCATTCTCTATGATTGCTAAACATATAAATCATATACACGCAATAGAACTACATTTTGAGTCGAAAAATATGTTCGTTCACAGTACTGAAGGCATCATTCTGCATCGAAGTTAGCTCTTCTACAAAGTGTACATTGTTTTGTTGGCTTTGTTCAAGAAGTTATTTTAAGGTATTACCATGAACGCCAGTAAAATACCAAATTGTTCCAATAATGAACTTAACATTACGTTTCAGCACCCACTGACGCCAAAAATCTGTGATGTCATTTGCCACAGGAATTAACGAACAAAAGTGTACGCCGGTTGAAAATAAAATTGTATGTTTACTCTTGACATGTAGTACATATGTATTAATTCAAACAAGTGTTAGTTTGGGCACAACTGGTAATGGCGGTGTTGTATATTGGCTTTAGTCCACATAAAATTGTAGTTAATGTCATTATCCGGTGAACCCTAGGTTAACGTTAATCCCATGATCATTTCTGTAGCACTACACATATAACACTTTATTTTAGATGAGGTAATTGTACTAATTTGTCACGTTGATCCAAACCAAGGGCAGCTGACAAAGAAGTCTAGGCGGGAGAAGTGGACATGCTCTGATGGTCAAAGTGGCCATGCCGCTTTGCCCTGATCAGCTTTGCAATTCATTAGATATTTTAATTCATTTATGAAATTTGTATTTCTCTGGAAACACATAAAATGCATTGGCACAACAATGTTTTACTGACTTGTATTGAATGTGATGGCCTTGGAACAAAATAAATATCATTAGTCAAATCGTTGCATTATTGATGAGAAAACTGGCAAAATACTATAAATTTTGGCGTTTTTGGTTTTTTCAGTTCTTTTCCATTATTTTGATCTTGACACAATGTATATTGTTTTCAAAATATATGATACTTTGTTTCTGCAATACTTGATAGTTATTAGACACGCATTATTCAAAGTGTCAGCAAATTAGGTCCAAGATTCACTTTGCATGGTCGGTCCACTTTGCCTGCCTCTTCAATACATCAAAATATTTGAACAAAATTTATTGCGACACAATATTTCAGTTACTCAGTCAATGCATTTTCTTTAACTCAATACTTGTCTCGAATTAAGTATAGAATATTACTAGACCTGTTTTTATGAATTTCCGATACATTTTATAGATCCGCCATCACAGTCATATGGCTCTTGCTTTATAATCCAAATGAATTTAACACTGACTCTATAAGTTTTAATCATTCGGATATACTGCTGTTAGTGAGAATAACTTTCACATATATGAATTCTGAGAATAACGGTGTTGTTTACTGCAGTGTTGTTTACTCATGTTGTTTACTGCAGTGTCATGCATCACTACAAATTGTATGGTGAATCAAATCATCAAATCAGCGTTGTCATCATCACACAGTTCAGATGTGTTGTCATCATCACACAGTTCAGATGTGTTGTCATCATCACACTGTTCAGATGTGTTGTCATCATCACACTGTTCAGATGTGTTGTCATCATCACACAGTTCAGATGTGTTGTCATCATCACACAGTTCAGATGTGTTGTCATCATCACACAGTTCAGATGTGTTGTCATCATCACACTGTTCAGATGTGTTGTCATCATCACACTGTTCAGATGTGTTGTCATCATCACACAGTTCAGATGTGTTGTCATCATCACACTGTTCAGATGTGTTGTCATCATCACACAGTTCAGATGTGTTGTCATCATCACACAGTTCAGATGTGTTGTCATCATCACACTGTTCAGATGTGTTGTCATCATCACACAGTTCAGATGTGTTGTCATCATCACACTGTTCAGATGTGTTGTCATCATCACACAGTTCAGATGTGTTGTCATCATCACACTGTTCAGATGTGTTGTCATCATCACACAGTTCAGATGTGTTGTCATCATCACACAGTTCAGATGTGTTGTCATCATCACACTGTTCAGATGTGTTGTCATCATCACACTGTTCAGATGTGTTGTCATCATCACACTGTTCAGATGGGTTGTCATCATCACACTGTTCAGATGTGTTGCCATCATCACACAGTTCAGATGTGTTGTCATCATCATCACACAGTTCAGATGTGTTGTCATCATCACACTGTTCAGATGTGTTGTTATTATTACACAGTTCAGATGTGACATTATCACTCTGCTCAGGTGTGCTCTCCTCAACACATGGTTTATACCTGTGGGACACTTTAGTGAATTCTTCGTGCAATTTTTGTAGCAAGTTTTGAAATTGTTGTTCTGCAAGCGGATTGAGATTCTGAGCATCATCTCTTTGATGTTCCAGTATGGTTGTAGCTAGATCTGGTATCCTTTCATAGAATTCTGACAGACCTTCCCTAAAAGTACCAGCCTTCTTAAAAGCTTTATAGTTAACTGATGGTCCTCCGAATATTTTTCCAAGGTTTTCTCGCTTCAATGCTATATCGTAAAAATACTGAATGTTTTCTAGCATTGGACCACATGTCACATCCATAATAGTTGCAGCCATGTCTCCGTAGTCGCGCGTCACACGTTGAGTTCTGACTGACATCTCAGTGAATGTTGAAACTAAATTTCGTATATGTACTAAATTAACAAATCCAACACCAACCAGAAGCGTATTGGTTATGTCCAGTATACCATTGGACAGAATGTCACAGACATCTCTTATGCTCGTTGCATCTTCCACATGGTGGTTAGCACATTCGTGTATGAATTTGTAGTACAAAAACAAACAGCACGGCTTCAACAGTGATCCATGTATTGCACTGAATACTATGGATGCTAACTGACTCTGGTGATCATTTGCAGCTGCAGAAACTGTATGTGGTACTTGCGCACATTCCTTAGACAATGCTTTTGAGTCAATATATTCTGTGAGACGCTTGAATTTCCCAGTTAAAGAAATCAAGGACATAGCAATGTTGCCCAAGATCTCTGAACATCCCGCGAAAAGTTTCCTCCCAAATATTTTCTCAAGAAGAGTTTGTGTTGGGAGCTGTTCGTCATACAGAAAACTTAACATAGCATTTTCTACTGGAGAGTGAAATCCATAGTTCTGTGAAATGGCATGAAGCACGGGTATGACAAAGGTACTTGGTATTTCCTCGGAACTGGGCCAAAGTCCGTGTATCTTCAGCAGTGCAACTGCCTCACCCATCCGGCTGGTACACACGAAGAACATGACACAGTGTGCAATACACTGCGGCGACTTTGTCCTCGCCATGACTAGTCTGAAAGCTTCATCCACCAGGTGTCTTTCATCGTCAAGAGAGCCTCTTGTGAGGAAGACGACACAGCTTAGTATGGCCAGGAATGTTAAGTCTCCGTCAGCATACATCTTTTGCTGATGCTCGATGCTCTCCAGAATAAAGATCAACTGATCTTTGACAGGTGACTTGTGTTCATTTGTCAGTAAAGGTTCCATTGCCCCTATCGCACCATCGATCGATTGTTGTTTGATTTGTTCAGTGAAATATGTATGCCTGTCTGTTTGTTGCATCGACAAGCACTGTTGGAGAGAGATCATTTCACATGTCATTGAGTGCTGACTCGATGTGTAGTGTAGAACAGTGTGTAGTGGTCTCGGTGCTGGTACCTTCAATCCAGTGTTTTTGCTTGACATAAGCTTTTGTGACAGATCAATCAAGTTTCCTAAATCAGCCAACTGATATCTATGGTCAAAACTGATGAATGCCTCAACAGGGTTGCGACGAACTTCCAACAGTTTTCTTAGTTCAATTCTGAGTGCCTCTTTGTCCTTATGAGCAATTAGATTGTTCTTTGGGTTGAAATAGTGAGGAATATTGTACTCAGTGAGACAATGTATCAGCGTGTTCAGCAGCTCCAAGAAACCAACTGCAACACCGTCGACGATATCATCCCAAACTCGTTGTGGGACACGTTCCAGGGTCCAAAACAATGTTGTCTTCAGGCAGTAAGAAGTGACGTTTGAGTCCTCAGGCAAGGTATTTTTCACCAGAAGCTTGAAAATCACGAAGCATTGTTTTTGTGCAATAGACAAACTGGATAATAGCGTTTTTTCAGCAAGCACATAAGAGAAGCGCAGCTCATTGAATTGTTTTTCACTGAGTTCATGGCTTGCGATGACAAAATGACACCCATCATCGTGTATTTTACACTTGGAAGCTGTTGGCGGCCATCCAGTGAAGGGATCTCTAGTGAACCAGATGAGGGCTTCATCGGGCCACAAAGGACAGGGCCAAGTTCCGACTATATCAGCAGACACTCCATGCAGAAAGAGATTACGAATCACATTTGAAAAATGCTCTTGTTGGACAACTGATATTGCGGGCATTTTCTTCCGATAATCATCCATGTTTTTATACTGATAACAGCCCATGGTATTCGTCCATATCACAGCGTTAAAAATATCGTCTGGTAAGTTGAAATATCCAGGATAGTGTCCATCTGTGATAATACTGAAAGCAGTCGTCTTAAGTACACGTTGGTAATCACACATTTGAAGAATATCGACGTCATAAGACTCTGCAATGTCTGTCAGTGTTCTGCTGTTCCCTCTGAGCTTGACATCCGGTCTATTGGTATCATCTGCAAGACTGCCAGCAACCATTCCACAACGCGGTAAAAACACATAACAGTAGGATTTCAATTTCTCGTCAAAATCAAGGGAGAGCCTCATTTTATCCCTCATCCAGTTGTAAACATGATTTATTACACTCTCTGTACAGTGTATCACAGCTGCCCGGACATCCTCTCGCCATCCTAGCATATACCACTGTGGGTAGAGGTGGCTCAACAAGAAGCTGAACTGACAGAGGAGTGTCCGACTCACGAGATCCCTCCGGGGCCGTATCGGGTAACCCATGTTGCCTTCCTCCAAGCCACTGGGCGTGTTGTCGACAAGGTTTGTATCTTGAAACGTACTTTCCTGTATATGCATATTTGTTGCTTTTATACTTCTGCTGGATGGAATCTAGCCTTCTCGCCTCTTCTGATGTCTTTTACTGATCCGCTAGACATTAATACAATAACATTAGTGCCGCGTGTGACATGAAGTAACTGGTAGCCGAAATGTATATATAAATGCATGTGCTAAAACTAAAGACGGCCACACTGGCTCACAGATGCTCGCTTTCTGAAGCAAAAAAGGAATCGACTATATCGGCGTACCTGTACAGGTAATTTATCACATGCACTATGAACTCGTCGTAAACTACAACGCTATATGGACTCGATAAACTGTGATAAACCTTTCTGTATCACCCTACTTCATGTCTGTATCACTCGCTGAGCCACATCGCGCCGGAACTACTTTTTACAGCAGTGCAGCTGCACTGGATTTGCATTTTTGAATATTCTAAAATACACATCTCAATCATGTCTGAAATGTGTAGTAACTTTCCACGTGTCTGGCATTTGAAAAATGGGCGAAGCTCATATCTAGGTCAATGACGCAGACAGGCACTTATCCCGAGAACTACCCACTGTTCACAACTCACATGCAAGGCCAGGTCGGAGAGTTTGCAGGCATAAATGCATAATCATGAATATTATTCATACTTGAACAACAGTATCTGAAGTTCGATGAGTCTGATCAGCTGTGTGTGATAAGATATAAACCACGCTCGGTGTTTTCCGCAAAAAAGATTTCGGTCGAGTTTGATCTGGCGGATGAATTCAGGATGCACGAGTGTATGCTATATACATCCGCCAGACCAAACGACCAGCACACGTGCATGTACCATATCATATCCCTCCCCTCTCAGGACCACGAGTCATCTCTCCATACTCTCATTGTTATCACCTACAAACATGCTATCTGTGTATTGCGTCCTGCAGCTAGAGTGAGTACATGAACAATAGCACGCGTGCTATAACAAGTCCTGGTTTTTGGCGACTATGGTAAAACTTATAATGCGTGGTAAAGTGTCTGGATAACCTGATTAGATGAGACTCCCTCGTTCGCCAATGGAGGGGGGGGGGGGGCAGTTTAACTATTAAAGTACTAGTATAGTGAAAATATGATGTGAACTTATATGAAAGATCTCATTGATCTGAGCAAAATTGTTTTTACGGAATGTATATATCACAATCCGTTCAAAAGTTATAGCACTTTAAAGACTGAAATCGGCAAATTTGCTTTTTCAAAACAATTTAGCTAATTAGTATGCAAATGAGATATTCATGACGTCATCGGGGGAAGTTGTTTTAATTAGGTACTTTGATATGTATTATTCATTCATTTAATGTTATGATTATTCATCAAAACTTATTCTATACATATTTTAATATGAATAATCAGTGTTTTCACTTTCTCTGTTGTTGTCAAGGTAACCAGTGACCTGGTATGGCCCATAGCAACCATGGTTGCTAGGGCCAGAAACCCACTTAGAATAGGGTATGCACAAATAAAAATGGTGCCAACTTGAGCTCTATAATTATTTATTTCATAAATAATCGACAGAAAGTCTGTAGATAGACTGAATTGGCAGTTAATGGCCATGGCAACCATGGGTAACTACGGCTATATGGAACGATTGGTAACCATAGCAACAGTACAGTTTGTGTGGATATTGACTATGTATGGTACATACTGATATGCACTAGTCAGATCGTCAGAACCTTCAATAATAATCACTGTATCATGGCTTGAAATATCCTAATTTAAATTTGTTCCCCTCGTGACCTCATGAATTCTCATTAGCATCTAATTTGCATATTAATGAGTTGCTAGAACTTTTCAAGTGGCTTCTCTAATGTAGTGCTGAAATGGCAGTTTCAAATGGATGTAACTTTTGAACGGATAGAGATATTGATATACCGTAAAGACCATTTTGCTCAGATCAATGAGATCTTTCATATAACAAAACATCATATTTTCACTTTACTAGTACTTTAAAGATGGTTTGTACTTCTGAAATTGGAATATAACACCTGTGTCTATTCACATATAACCCAATTGACCTATCCCAAATCCGGTTTGTCCGAGTTTTTTTTTACGTCATTTTCAACGTATTCTGCAAAACGTTGTTATTGGCCAAAGAGAAGTTTTCTGATGTAATTTGTGAAACTCGGACAACTTTTGGTGTTATTTGGGATAGTTCAATTATTTAGGTGACACGTCCACGTAGTTGCAGACATTCGATCATCTTGAAAAATTACCCAGCTTATCTGTAGCCATCAAAGAGGTCTTAGGGGCCCAAGTAAATTGTGCTGTTCCTCTATATTCAATGAGTGCGAGACGGATTAAATGGTGCGCTTTAAGTGGACGAGTATTAATATGGAGCAGTACAACGTACATGTACGTAACGAATTAGGTATGTCCAAGTAGATTTCTGGGCCCTTGTAACTTGTACTGCCCAGTAATACTACTCGTCAATTGAAAACGAGGCAACTTTTTCATCCTTATTGAATATAGAATAACAAGCAGCACAGGTTACTTGGGCCGATTTCTGGTCACGTGGCTCGTAGATTACTGCCCAATAATACAACTCTTCCACTGGAGACATTCCATTAATCCACCTGACACTATTGAAGAACAAGTGGCATCCCAGGTAACTTTCCGCCATGCTACGTAGACCTGGGACCATGAGGGTCTATAAGTCATGTGCCGTCACGGTAAGATTCTGGTGACCAACAAACATACACCTTTTGTGTTATTTGAGTATTTAATGTAGTATTACTCATATTAAACAAAAGATTATGAATCACACCATGACGACACATCACTTACAGGCCCCAGAATACCATGGACCTTGACGGACCACAGATAACTTGAACATACTGTTATGTGAAAATGATAATATGCCCATGAGGCGATATGGCGCCTCTATGATGCATGGAACCAGCCATGCAGTCGATTTCATCGATGGGACAGATTTCACAACACCTATCAAACCGATTAGGAGTGTGCTTCTGTGTACTGTCAACGCATTTACTTGTCAGTTGTGGAGGCAGCAGATAATGGAGGTTGTCATGTCGCTGGTGTGCCTGGTTTGCTGCTGACGCAGTTGTTTGAGGTTCTAGTGAAGAATCGCTGATCATCAAGTTGAAGCTGGAAGAGAAGGCTCATGATCCTCCCCCCCCCCCCCTCCTTTGCCGACCTTCTACTTTCCCTGCGTATGGTGGAGAGCAAGTTGACTGAAAAGCGACTTAGGCTAAGGATGCTGGTCGATCCGAACTTGGGGATAAGGAGCTTGTTTCTGAGTTGAAGGCTAAGATCACAAAGCTCGAAGCTCAGGTTCAGCACATGGCTGCTAGTCCCAATCCTCTGTTGTCCTCAATTAATCCTTCTACTTCTTAGAAATTTGCAGGACAAGAGCCTTCTAGCTCGAAGCGTCCTGGGGTATTTTGTTACCGTTGTGGCCATTATGGTTATCGTATCAGCACCTGAAAGAACTCCAAGAACCAAGGTCTTGTGCAGGAGAAATTGGAGGAAAGGTTCCCCTGGGAAACGAGTAGGGATATCCGGTTCAGGATCTTCGGATATCCGAGTTTCAAAACGGTCCTGTGTTAAGTTTGGTTGGTTGTACTAATGAATGTCAGGTGACGGTTGATGAGATTGCTTGTCGTAGCTTGTTGGGTACTGGTTCCATGGTATACACAGTTGCAAAATCCTTCTTGAAGTCACACTTTCCAGCTTTGCCTGTGTATTCTCTCTTTGAGTTAGTGGTGTTCAAAGGTCCCCTGGATGATAAGCTTCCATATGATGGCTTTGTCGATCATTGGAGTTGACCTTTCCGGTACAGAACAGAGGTATACAGGTTGGAGTCTTCCCAATTCTCGTGTCACCAGACATGCGCTACAATGCGAATGTCCCAATTCTTATTGGAATGAATGTGTTGTGGACAGTTATGAGCTTCAGTCAGGAAATTGGTCTCGACCCATGCATCCGACTTGCACTTCAGACTTTGGAATTACAGAAGTGACATCTAGACAAGAGTGATGGTGTCTATGGTTTACTCCGTTGTAAGGAACCAGTTCTGCTCAAGTCTCAGGAGGTCAAGGTTGTGCGAGCTCATACTCAGATAGCAATTCCCATTCGCCGGGCTCTTGCTTTGGTTCAGGACAATGTTCAGGATCCCATCAAGAACATCGGAGGTAGTTGCCACCCTTGGTTTGGTCCGGTTGTCTGTGGAGGAGTTGGTGTCGGTTGAGATGGCAAATCTCACAGCTAAGGACATCTTCTGATGTCCTTTTCTGAGGTGGATTTGAAGACGTTCTTGGAGGAGTTCAAGTTGGAGGGTTGGAATCTGTGGTGTCTACGGATGATCTTACTAAATTGGAGGATCTTCTTTTGGAACAGAAGATAGTGTTTGCCCAATCTTCGAATGACCTGGGTTGCACTTCTTTGTTCAAGCATCGTATTCACCTTAGTGCTGATACTCCATTTAAGACCCATTCCAGGCAGAATCCACCAGGTTTGTATGAGGAGGTTAGGGATTATTTGTGTGATATGATGGAGTCTTGAGTGATTCGGGAGTCCTGTAGTCCCTATTCTTCAAATGTAGTCTTGGTCTGGAAAACGGATGATTCTCTACATCTATGCATCGATTATCGTCGCCTGAATAAACTCACTGTGAGAGATGCATATACATTGCCCAGGACTGAGGATACATTAGCGCTTAATGGTTCGTGCTGGTCTCCCCGATGGACCTTAGAAGTGAGTACTGGCAGGTGGAACTCAAGGAGGAGGATAAACCCAAAACCAAACCCAAAACCGCTTGGGATGGTATCGAATCTGTCCAGAGGGTATTGAGGAGTTGTTATCATGGAATGTCCCCACGTGTGTGAAGGAACTTCTTAGGCTTGGCTGGCTATTTCAGACGGTATGTCAAGAATTTTAAGGGTGGAAGGTAAGGATGGTCGGCGTATTGCCGTTCCATGGTTTCGGTCTCAGGAGCAGCAGTTAGCATTTAATATGTTGAACGAGACTCTCACTAGTCCACCCATACTGGCATGTCCGGATTTTTCCAAATCCTTCATACTTTGGGTAGATGCCAGCTATGAGGGTCTCCTGTTCTTTGTCAATATAAGGAGGGTGTCACCCGTGTCATCGCCTATGCTAGAGTTGAACTATTCATCAAATAGGTTGGAGTCTTTGTGCTTGTATTGGGCAGTAACGAAAAAATTGATTACCTCTATGGTAATAAATGTTTGCTTACAACGGATAACAATCTGCTCACATATGTCATGACCACTGCTAAGTTGGACGCAGTTGGGCACTGTTGGGTGGCTGAGTTATCCACTTATGATTTTGAGCTGGCTTACAAGCCAGAGAGGTGTAATGTGGATGCCGATGTTCTGTCCAGGAAGCCCAGGGGGTATGTCCTCTGCACAAGTATCTGAGGTGTGTCGTTCATTGGAGGCTGCTCGGGCTGAAGATTTTCATGGCTTGGTGCAGAGTCTGGTCACAGATTCGTCTCTGGCAAAGTATCCTCTGAAATGGTTTGTCCTGAAGTGCCCAACTTGCCTTCTTTGGACGTCAATTTGCAAGAGGAACAGTTGAAGGATTAAGTCATAGGTCAGGTCCTGAAGTGGAAGCTGGATGGTCTTGAAACTGTGTCTGCTAATCTTTCTCCAGATCTTCGCCTGTACTTGTGAATATGGGAGAAATTGGTGGTTATTGGTTCAGTGCTGTATCACAAGTCCAAGGAGTGCGATCAACTCGTGTTATCATCTTTTTGGCGACAGGATGCTTTTCGTTTTCTTCATGACGAGATGGGTCACTTGGGCAGAGGTCGGACTGCTGCTTTCTTTCGCGGTAGGTTTTATTGGCCTGGTATGGTGAAATTTGTGGAGAAAAGTGTCAAGAATTGTGATCGTTGTCTTCGGACTAAGGAACCAAACCTTCCGGATAGGGCACCATTGAGGAGTATTATTTCCACCCAGCCAGTGGAATTGGTTTGTGTTGGATATGATAACATCATGGTTGTCATGGATCACTTTACGAAATTCACACAAGCTTATCCCACCAGAAATCAGACGGCCGTGACCACAGCGTGAATTTTGTTTGATGATTTCTTCGTGCACTATGGGTTGCACAAGTACATTCTCAGCGACCAGGGTCGTAACTTCGAGAGCAGGGTGATTCACCAGTTGTGTCGCTGAAATGGGTAAAGAAGATAAGACAACACCCTACCACCCTATGTGCAATGGGATAACACAGCAAATGAGTTGCAGCCTTTTGACAATGATGCTTGTCACAAGAGCACAAGTCTGATTGGAAGTCCTTCCTCCACAAACTGGTTCACGCCTACAATGCTTCAAGGCATGACACAACTGGGTTTTCTCCTCACTATCTCATGTTCGGTTATGAACCTGGGTTACCGGTTGATGTATTGTTTGGTTTGAAAAAATCTGGTACATCTAGTTCTGGTACAGATCCCATTATGGTGGACAAGTCTGAAGTTCCGCAAGCAGCTCGAGCAGCTCAAGTACAGATCCCATTATGGTGGAGAAGTCTGAAGTTCCGCAAGCAGCTCGAATATGCCTATGCGTTGGCATCTGCTAATAAGTCTTCTGCTTCTCAGAAGAATACGCGTCGGTATGACATCAAGGCTGGAGGTTCTGTTCCGGAAATTGGTAAATGTGTGCTTCTGAGGAACGGGAGCCTGGGAGCCGGGTGTCTATATTGTTGTCAATCAGCCTGACCCCACTCTCTGTTTATTCCATCCGATTGGTCTATCGCAACCTCACTCCACCCCTAGAGGCTCCAAAGGTGACCAGACAGGTGGATTTGCAAAGATCAGATAGCGAGTCAGGCGTCCCTTTGGTGTCTGGTGTGCCTGCTAATCACCCTCTTCCTTCATCTTATTCTTCATTTTATTCATCAGGAAAAGCGACAGTGGTCGAGACTTCAAAGTCTACTTCTGAAGTGGCTGGTTCGTCAATGTCAGCTAGCTCAGTTTCTGAGTCTGATGTTGATCAGAATTCTGAATCTGATCGTGCTGAGGTTCCTCCCCTCCTCAGGAGTACCATGCTGAGGTTCCTGTCCTCCTTGGGAGTATCAGAGCTCGTCTTCTCCCTTCATGGATTTGAGTGGTGATTTTCATACGTTTTCGCAACGTTGTCATGAATCTGGTGTGACTGTTAGTAAGTTCTACTTACTGGTGAATTGTACATATCATTCCTGGATCCAGGATTCCAGGGGCGGGATTCAGGATTTTAGGAAAGGGGGGCCGACGGGACTGAGATGTTGGATATTACGACCGAGCGAAGTGAGGGAGCAAGGCGGGGGGGGGGGGGTCTGGGGGGCCCCAGAAGCTGTAGCCTTCTATGCTGCCAGAGATGCATTCTAGTACATTACTTGGCCTTAAATCTGAGTTTTTCAAGCATACCTTTTGAAAGATTTTTTTTTCAATTTGATGCTGCCTAATCCTGAAATGTCTTGAATATCCCCCTTATATATCACTTCGCACCATATTTCGCACGTTTTCTGTATGTTTCTCAATGTTTAATAATGCTTGGCTTTTCTTCAACATCCAAGATTACATTTTGGGGAGGAATTTCGTACTCATTCTGTGTGTGTAACACTTACTAGTAAAACCTAGGTATATTACAACTGCCTGTGGCACCGAGCACCATGGCCTAGTTTAAAATGGTCCATCATAGAATTATTTGGTGCAAGCGATCCATAAAGACTAACGCTTGGACCTACAATACAGTACTCGGTAGAATGAGCTAGATGATATTACCAAATGTTGTGTGCAAGCTGTTAGAACAGCTAAACTGGCTAAAAATTGAAAGATTTTTTTTTCAATTTGATGCTGCCTAATCCTGAAATGTCTTGAATATCCCTCTTATATATCACTTCACACCATATTTCGCACGTTTTCTGTATGTTTCTCAATGTTTAATAATGCTTGGCTTTTCTTCAACATCCAAGATTACATTTTGGGAAGGAATTTCGTACTCATTCTGTGTGTGTAACACTTACTAGTAAATCCTAGGTATATTACAACTGCCTGTGGCACCGAGCACCCTGGCCTGGTTTAAAATGGTCCATCATAGAATTATTTGGTGCAAGCGATCCATAAAGACTAACGCTTGGACCTACAATACAGTACTCGGTAGAATGAGCTAGATGATATTACCAAATGTAGTGTGCAAGCTGTTAGAACAGCTAAACTGGCTAAATTCTCCCCGTGCATGTAAAACGAGTTATCCCGTCTGACACGGGATCCCCCGCCCCACCCCCCGGTCTAAATGACCTATGGTTTTTGTCGGTCCGGATTTTGGATTATAGGCCTAGGGGTTATCCATAAAGATAAATGGATAGATAAACAATTATGTACTTGGATAATACACATGACTAATATAGATTTACTTCTTCAAAGGCAAATCGATGTACATTTAACTTTCCTCTGCTGGTGCCGACAGATTTGGCTTGGTTAAATGGTATAACTCAAGATGGGGTCTGGAGCCGGATTTTTTATGAAATGGGTTGGGGCGGGTCGGACCCGCTAAATCCGCCGCTGTTATTGTCATTTGTTCAAACAGCTCCTTTCTGTTTCTTCATAAAATGTCAGGAGACATTTCTTCTTTAATGGGGAGGTATGTAGCTAGGGGCCTACTTTACAGCATGCATGTATATATATTTTCTTACAGAATGATTCTACAGTCCGCAATTACATAGTAGTTCCTGCCAGTCTATTAATCTCTTTTGCTGGCTACTGCTAAAAGTTTCTGTAAGTGTTTTGCCGTATAAAAGTAACTTCGCGCCATTTCCATTCGTCATTTGCTGTTTACCAATTGACGGATGGACGTTCATCACCACTCATTGTGTTTTTTTACACCTGTACATAGATCGACATGAGTCAATAAATTATTATAAACAACCACCCGTTGTTTATCGGGTATCGGCGACAAGTGCCCAAGTGCCCAGCTACAAGTGTACAAACTGTGCATGCAAAAAACAACACGTGTTGAGTTTGAGTCATTGTTATCATTAAGGAAAGTTAATTTGACATCACACATGGTTGCAGTCGTTCATGTCATCCCGTGGGCTTGAAATGATGAAGTATTGGCACCTATCTCATAAGTTTATATAGTCAACCATTAGTCAGAGAAGCGAGGGTGCCAAGTTGGGAACCCTCTGTCAATATTTGGAATAGGAAAAGAAATTGTGTGTACACTCGTTCCCTCGCAATATTATTGCGTTCCCTCGCAATATCATCGCGTTCCCTCGCGATCTTATTGCGTTCCCTCGCAATCTTGATCTCGTTCCCTCGCGATATTATCGTGTTCCCTCACATTCCGGATCGCGTTTCCTTGGCGTCAGCACAATGCTAGGGAACGCGATCCAGAATGCGAGGGAATGCAATAAGATCGCGAGGGAACGCGATCCGGAATGCGAGGGAACGCAATAAGATCGCGAGGGAACGCGCTCGGGCTGCAAATGACCAATGTCGGGCTGAAAATAATCTGAGCAGGGCCGTAAATAATCACTACACCCTTCAAAAACATATTTTTAGACATGGACAGCATATGAACATTGGTTTGTAGGCATTGGTTGTAGGTGTCGGATCCTGAAATTAACATTTTGAACCTTTGATTTTGCATCCGTATTTTAGTGACCCATGAAAAAAATCCATTTTATTTGTACAGATGAGGATACAGACGCTCGGGCTGCAAATGAACCATGTCAGGCTGTAAATAATCAGTACGCCCTTCAAAAACATATTATTGTTATATTATGGAAACGTCACACGTAAACAGTTGGAAACTACAGTATGTCAGCGATTCACACAAGAAATGAGCATGAACATTACAGTCTGTGTTTCATTATCATCTCCCAGAATAGCAACATAACTGCAGACAATACATCCAGATATCTAAGGATTAACTACGCCTTCCGAGACGGCTTTGAACCTTGATAATGTTTCAAGCTGATATAGATCTTTTTGAGTCGTGGCGTGTACCATTGAGTGTGTTATCAGAACAAACTAAATGTATCATAAAAGAACGACTTCTTAGGTGTGTATGACAGACGTGATTCTATTTGGTCGGAAAGTTTTTGCCAGTAATCTGCAACATCTGACAAGTTTCGTAGAATCAAAAGGATTCCTTTCCATGCAAGAAGATATGTGAGAAAAAATACGAAAATATGTTTTCATCTTACCCAGATACATGAATTCGTATTTGAGGATCATTGTATTAATATGCAATTACTTAAAGACGACGGACAGTAAACAAGAAAATGCAGCTAACTGCGGGAGACGACATTAGAGCTCGAGCACACCATCAGCACCACGAGACCTGAATATATCTTACAACCCCCCCCCCCCCCCCCTTACAAAAAAAGAAAATTGAAACATATCATGTCCCACATGATTCCAATTCATTCCCGTATATTATGATGAAACAAATAGGCCTACTTCAATCATATTCCTAATGAGTAAACATTTATTTTGAACTGAATGAAACAGATACGCCTGATAAAATGATATTGAACATCATTAATATTTCCTTAAAATATTGGAAACTATGAGGAATATCTGCATCTGATATCATGATATAGATAACACATGCATACTGAGCAAATTAAAAGACCAGTTTAAAATAAAAAGGTTTCGCAACCCAGCATGGAACACCTTGTCATGTGATAAAATATGTCCAATTACGGTAAATGTAGTCGTGGTACCGTAGACGATTCGTTGTGTTTACTTCATTACGCCAAAGAAGGCCGCACGCAAGGTTACATGTACATGCATGCACAAAATGCTGCACAGAAAATTGTACGTTCCAAAGTACGCGTCATTGCGGTAAAATTTGCTTTGCATTCTGGGAACGTGAATTTCCATCGGCTCCGCCATTTTGACGTTTTCCAGACGAGCTGACCATTTTGCGTAATTTTCTCAAACCTAACACATCGATTTATGCATAATATATCTGCGGAATATTCAAAGCTTTCCATCAAATCGAGAGATTTTATGTCAAGGACGAAGAAAATACTCATTTGAAGTAGGTGTACAAAGAAAATGCAGCTGAAACGGGCGTCGATAGGTTGGCATGAAACCTCCATAAAAAAGTCAGCACATAGACATGTAGAGAGTTGGGGGCTTTGCCCCCAACGCTCTAATGTCAAAAAATTTTCTTGCACAAATATACTGCTTATGTTCATATAATATGCTACGAAATAAATAAATGTACGAATTCCATCGATATAATGCGCGTCTGGCACGATCAAAATGCTGTTAACAGTGCCCCAGCCATGCCGTGTGTTTCAGGTGAAAGAATCGTGACGTCACGATAGGTCATTACGTTTTCCATACCGCTGTAAGTTATAGATACCTGAACGTTTTCCGCGGATGCTGTGGCCACCTCGGTGAGGTCGAAGAATTTTCATGCGATGAGATGGCGTTCATTAAATATTTGCGACACACCCATTTTTGGGCAGAAGGATATGAAAATTTGCCACCATGTTCAGGATAGTATAGAGATGACACTGTTATGGTGAAATATATGGCTAACCTGAAAAATATGCACAGTCCATGCCCTAATATGGTCTCTAATCGGAAAATATGTCAAGAGGGTGATGATTTATAACCCACAGGTAAATATGTGCTCATCAGAATTTTCTCAAAATTTGTCTGATTATCATGTGATATGTGTAGATTGAAATCGTTGAATAAAAATTGGGGGTCACCGCGTTGGATTTGTTGCAAAACACTTTCGAAAGAGTTTATCTCTATCCTTCGAAATCCGCCATATTATTGATTTCAAAATGAATTAACAGCCCCAGAAAAAAATCCATACGGTAGAAACTTCCAAAATTTAGAATAGATGTCTAGTGGATTATACACATGTAAAAAATGAAAAAAAAATTGGGGGTCACTGCGGCAGAATTTTCGCAATCTGCATTTGAATGCTGTATGTCGGACTAGGATCGTGCGCCGATTTGACACCAAAACGTCAGAGGTTGACCTATCGTGACGTCACACCATTCGCTGGAAGCTTCTTGAAGGGAGTCTCTACTACAGAGCGCCCACAGGGCAACAGGATGCATATTCATTGAAAATATTGTTGCTATCATTTATAACCCATACGACTCTATCTTATAAGGAAAAAATCCTGAATATTATTTTTTCACCGTCCGTCGCCTTTAACTAGTCATATCTGTAACACTCTCGTATGTTTGTGTGTTTGATCATGTGACGATGAAGTTCAATTTCCTATATAACTTTCTTAATCTTAAATATGTGCGGGCGTTTCATGTCATCCTTCATCTCATTGTCCCATCAAAAAGAATGTGGTTTCCCGTAGGATTCTCGGCCTGATTTAGACAATAGTGTGCACAACAGTTGTCTAAGACGTCATTCATTCATTCATTCTCTTAATCGGCGGAAGAGACGTACTGTATAATCGTTCATATAAGAACAATATCTTTATATTCGAACCTATTCTTATAGTCGAATATAAGAGTTCTAAATTGAGAGCAGTTATTATACTGTGGGGAAGACTATTCCAGAGACGTGGCCCTGCAACACTGAAGGCACAGGTCTGAACAGGTGATGACCTTGTGAAGGGCATTTGGAGCAAGGACTGGTCACCGGAACGTTTCTGGCAATCACGCATCATGCAACAGGTTATCCATTTATCCACACAATTGCACACGAACACACACATGAAACTCAGGAAATAGATAATCGAAAATCGTCCAAATCTTCAAATAAACTAAAATTATGCGAGTGTATGATACTTTTGGTATATGTTCAGTGGAATCACTCACGCAACAAGTTGCGTATCAAAGCTCAACATACCGACATATAATCATAATTCATATTTCAAAACCGTACTCATGGACGGAGTTTGCAACATTATTTTTTCAAAAACATGATTATGTTTGGGTTTTTATGGCCAATGATATCAGAAATCTGGAGCAGTTGCCAGACATCTATTACAAATATACCCATCAGATATTGCATTGATGCCCCGCCCCTCAATCAGACGTCATTGCACATTGAACAGAACAAGTACAAGGAAATTACACCTAGATTATCAGCCACTGATAACAGCAGTCATTGGCTTTCCTCTCCTCTTGTTTTACAGGTGTCACAACAGGTCGTTTGGATTACTTCCTGAGATGATTCGTTGTCTTGCTTTTACAAAAACGACTACACTGATGAGAGTTGAAAATAGATCCTAACCAACCTCAGTAGCCATAAATAAATACGTAGTGCTTGATATTACACAGTTGATCATTAATCATATTATGTTGTGACTACCTTTATCGACATGTTACTAGTATTCCTTTTTCATTTTTGTAATGAGGTCAATAACCAACAGTCAAGTCCATAAAATCAACTCGTGAAACACAAAACCTCGAGACTGCATATTGTGATTTCGATTCTCGTCCTTCCAGCTTCCAGCTTAATTGGATCGTAGAAGATACTGCAACGAGGTCTTAAACGTGTGAAAAGTTGATTAAAAGGTAAATGGTCTATTCGGAGTTGTGTAATTGTATCCCCCTGAACGAAGGTCGGAGGATACTATGGATTCGCGCTCGTTCCCCCGCGTCCGCCGCAGACACTTTCTTGTGAACGCGCTACAGGTCGCATTTCTAATCCGATTTTGATAATTTTTCAGAGGAACACGTCTTATGGTGAGATCATGACACCAATCGATTTTGGTGGGATTCTTCGATGAATGATGATGAAATTGCACAGACTTGATGAGGAAGACCATCACACGAAACCTATTGTTTTTCAGAATGATCGACCAAATATTAATTAGTTAACAGACTAACTTATTACGACCATTCAAATACCCACTTCAACATCTATGATCACTCCAAAACCCTGTTCTCTGAAAGCAAATGGCACTGGATTCTTGTTCAGAATGGAGAACTGATGTTTTTGGTGAAAACAAAACAATATTATTAAATAAGTTAATATTTAGTTTTACTAGTTAAGTCTATCATTGACCACAATAAACATAGTTAAGATGAGAAACATTTATTATTAAGCTCAACAAGAAAAAAGGTTTTGTCCAGTACAGATTTCATGGTTGTAACCGAAACATTATTTTAACCGTTAACATTATTTTTACTAGTTAGGTCTATTATTGACCACAATAAAAATAGTCAAGACAAGAGATATTTATTATTGGGCTCAACGAGGTGAAGGTTCCGTCCAGTAGAAATTTTATGGCTGTAACCAAAGAAGTTAACATTAAGTTTGTTAGTTATGTCTATTATTGACCTTAATAAAAATAATTAAGATGAGAAACATTTATTATTGAGCTCAACAAGGTTAAGGTTTTGACCAGTAGATATTTCTGGATGTAACCGAATAAGTTAACATTATTTTAACTTGTTAAGTCTATTATTGACCACAATAAAAATAGTTGAGACAAGAAATATTTATTATTGGGCTCAACAAGGTAAAGGTTCTGTCCAGTAGAGATTTTAACATTACTTTTTGCCATTTCGGTCTATTATTGACCACAATAAGAATAATCAAGACGAGAAACATTTATTATTCAACTCAATCAGGTTATTGGAATTTCACATTCGAACCTAATTTGGAACATATTTGGGGCGAAAATAGAGCTTTTTGTGGAAACATTGATCTGGCTCCAATTTTGTCATCTTGAAATGCAGTTTTGGTCATCTTTTAATTCGAATTCCAACTTGAAACCATGTTTGGCACACATTATGGATTAAAATATAATTTATGGTGAAAAGTCAGTTCTGACTCCAATCTCGTCATCTTGAAATATAGTTTTGGTCAACTTTTACTTTGAATTTCAACTTGAAACCACGTTTGGCACATATTATGACTTGAAGTATATCTTTTGGTGAAAATTTCAATCTGGCTCCAATTTCGTCATCTTGAAATGCAGTTTTGGTCAACTTTTACTTTGAATTTCATCTTGAAACCACGCTTTGGCACTTTGGAACCACGCTTTGGCACTTTTCTTGAAACCTTTTCAGTAACTTTCTCGCTAATAAAACAGATGGCCCATATATGGCGGATCTTTCGATAATTCTAAATGTGACCTCAAATGACCTTGAATGGTAAATCTCAAGGTCGCAGCCAAACTAAAATGTGAAATTTTACCTCTGTATATTTGACGGCAGCAGATAGAGCTTAGGTTTGTATTATGAATGTATGGGAAGTCATGTATTGTGGATATTTCGACATTCTTGCAGGCGACATCAGAGGACCTTGAATGGTAAATCCGAAGGTGATATCTGACCTTAAATGTGTAAGTTGAACTTACAATATGTAAATTGGACACACAACAGTGACAACACGTCTGTAGATAGAGCTTATAGTAGAGTCATTATGTCAGATTTTCTGGTGGTCTTGAAGTTAACATCATATGACCTTGGTTGGTAAGTCCGACCTGAAATGTGTGAATTTGACCCACAGTGTGTAAATTGGGCACACAACACGTCTGTTGATTGAGCTTAGATTCGTATAATGAGTTTTGAAGTTGACACCATATATGACCCTGATTGGTCAAACCGACCTGAAATATGTACTTGTTTTTTATAAACAATATTTATTTGGATTGATCAACAGGACATGCCTATACAAAGATCTTTCCGGTGAGAGGGTCAAAATAGGCATCAAATATACAACAACATTTTAAATGTGTAAATTGGACACACAACATGTCTGTAGATAGAGCTTAGATTTGTATAATGGACATATAGAAAGTCATATATGTCTTGTAGTTGAACTCATTTGACCTTGAGTGGAAAATCCGAAGGTCATAACTGACCTGGAATTTTCAAATTGGACTCTGCATACAAGATGGCTGTAGATAAAGCTAGATTTGAATTGTGAGTATAGGAAGTCATTTGCACGTAAGATGGATCTTTTGGTGAGCTTGATGTTGACCTCCGATGATATTGAATAATTCCAAAGGTCAATTCTGACTCGAAATTGGACTCTGCATTCAACAAGGCTGTACGCATAGCTTCGGTCTGTATTATGAGTATTAAGAACTACATATATGCCAGAGCTTTTGGTGACCTTGGATATGACCTAAGATAATCTCAAGCGGTAATTTTTTATGTGTAATACTGACATTTTACACTAGCCTTTGGGTTCATTTTGTGTCATGTGATACTATCCTGTGAAGTACTGTTCCACTGCATATTACTAGACTTACATGTACACGCACATTTTTTGCCAAAGATGAAAGATATTCGTCCGTGATGATATCCGGAGTTGAATCCAACTTTGATTTTGCATTAGCCATATAATACTCCACGTCATAAAGTAATTATTTTGCTATATCTAAGAACTCGGTGGTTTGCAGCTATATGTAGATGTTTTAACAATATTAGTGGGCAAAATTTGATATCTGGCTATCTGCTCAGTGAGAGTATGCATGTACATGGACACACACGTCTTTTGATTACAATACACCAGTGATGAATTTCGATGGCAGGTAATTAAGTATACATGATATTTCAGCAGTGTTCATAGCAGAAATCTAAAGCAATTGTCAAACACCAAATATAAATATACCACCCATCAGACATTACACTGTTCCGCTGGCATTCGGATGTCAATATTATGGTTGCACAGTTACAGGTACAAGGAAAGTACACATAGATTGTCTGACAGCAGCAACCGGCATTTACCTGATCTTGCTTTACAGATGTCGAAACAGGTCATTTGG
Organism: Terebella lapidaria; assembly: GCA_949152475.1. Lineage (NCBI taxonomy): Eukaryota > Metazoa > Annelida > Polychaeta > Terebellida > Terebellidae > Terebella > Terebella lapidaria. Next base: position 30,291,479 of record OX424564.1, on the reverse strand, counting down.
TTGTCCTTTGGAGATGACTCATTGCCTTGCTTACAAGAACGACAAGCAATGAGAGTTAAAAATAGATCCTAACGAACCTGTGTGGCTATGAATAAATATGCATTTCGTGATATTACACTGTTAATCACTGTACCAAGATTGACTTCATCGACCTGGTACTATTGTTACTGATTCAGTTTTGTAATGGGGTCAATAACCAATAGTAACGACCATAATTGATTTGTGATAACACGTGAAACATAATACCATGATATTACACTCCATGATATTACCTACTCTAGGCAGGGTATTGGTCCAGCTTCCTTGATTGGATCATAGAAGATATTACGACCAGGTCTCAAAAGTGTGAGAGGCTAACGTGAATGTGATGGACTATAAGGAGCTGTTTTTGTATTGTTTCATTGAGTCATAGAGACTTTCGAGATTAGATAGTCATAGAGAAGCTTGGGTTAATTTTTCTCCCTGTTAAGAATAGGAAATTATTTATTGTCCTGACGGAAATAGCTTTAATATGGAAATGTCACACGTGAACAGTTGGAAACTACAATATGTCAGCGATTCACACAAGAAATGAACATGAACCTATCAGTCTGTGTTTCGTTATCATCTCCCAGAATAGCAACATAACTGCAAACAAAACATTCAGAAATCTACAGATCAACTACGCCTTTCGAGACGTCTTTGAACCTTGATAATGTTTCAAGCTGATAAAGATCTGTTTGTGTCGTAGCGTGTACCATTCAGTGTGTCATCAGAACAAAATGAATTGTACCATAAAAGAACGACTTCCAAGGTGTGTATGACAGACGTGATTCTATTTCGGTCGGAGGGTCTTTGCCAGTAATTTGCAGCACCCGACAAAGTTTCGTAGAATCAAAAGGCTTCCTTTACATGCTAGAAGATATGTGAGAATAATTACGAAAATATGTTTTCATCTTAACCAGATACATGAATTCGTATTTGAGTATTATTGTATTAACAGGCAGATTAATTAATTAATCATATTTGTAATATTCTCGTATGTTTGTGTGTTCGATCATGTCATGGTGAAGCTCAATTTCCTCAATTGAAGTTCAAGTTTCTTAACCTCAAACATATGGGGGCGTTTCATGTCATCCTTCATTTCATTGTCCCACCAAATCCCATTGGAGTCTCGGCCTGATTTAATCTATAGTATGCACAACAGTTGTCTGAAACGTCATTCATTCATTCTCTTAATCGGCAAAGAAGACGTACTGTATAATCGTGCATATAAGGACACTATCCTTATATTCGAGCTTCTCCCTGTTAAGAATAGGAAATTATTTATTGTCCTGACGGAAATAGCTTTAATATGGAAATGTCACACGTGAACAGTTGGAAACTACAATATGTCAGCGATTCACACAAGAAATGAACATGAACCTATCAGTCTGTGTTTCGTTATCATCTCCCAGAATAGCAACATAACTGCAAACAAAACATTCAGAAATCTACAGATCAACTACGCCTTTCGAGACGTCTTTGAACCTTGATAATGTTTCAAGCTGATAAAGATCTGTTTGTGTCGTAGCGTGTGCCATTCAGTGTGTCATCAGAACAAAATGAATTGTACCATAAAAGAACGACTTCCAAGGTGTGTATGACAGACGTGATTCTATTTCGGTCGGAGGGTCTTTGCCAGTAATTTGCAGCACCCGACAAAGTTTCGTAGAATCAAAAGGCTTCCTTTACATGCTAGAAGATATGTGAGAATAATTACGAAAATATGTTTTCATCTTAACCAGATACATGAATTCGTATTTGAGTATTATTGTATTAACAGGCAGATTAATTAATTAGTCATATTTGTAATATTCTCGTATGTTTGTGTGTTCGATCATGTCATGGTGAAGCTCAACTTCCTCAATTGAAGTTCAAGTTTCTTAATCTCAAACATGTGGGGGCGTTTCATGTCATCCTTCATCTCATTGTCCCACCAAATCCCATTGGAGTCTCGGCCTGATTTAATCTATAGTATGCACAACAGTTGTCTGAAACGTCATTCATTCATTCTCTTAATCGGCAAAGAAGACGTACTGTATAATCGTGCATATAAGGACACTATCCTTATATTCGAGCTTGTCCTTATATTCGAGTATAAGGACATATCCCTATATTCGAAACACTTTGTTTTTTATGAGCGCCCGAAACGCAATTTTCCGGATATAACAACATGTCTTATATACGAGAATGTACCTTAAGCAATTATGAAATGTTGTGAAGATGGGCCTTCCACAATACGTCTGGGTGACAGTTCACTTCTGATTACAAACAGCTGCCATACGCTTCAAGTGACACTCATGGTCAAAACACTCGGTCGCCAAATATACACACCCCAGGTCGTGCATTTATCCGAAACGGTTGTAGTTGAATACTGATAGATACTTCGCAAACGTATATTTTTTTATATATTTTTTGATATTTAACATCATATAACATGATGTTTTTTGATATATTTGATATTCGATATATTTGGAATATATTCAACTCTTCAATAATAAGTGGACTCTCATATCATGTAAATGCATAGTAATTTTGGTGTGTTTTATCGATGGGATTACTTATTAGTGTATTTCGGCATGAAATGTCCTATAATTTTGTCCCTTTTCCACTCTTAGTTTTCAGAGGATCAGTCTGGTAATTTGATATCAAGATGTCTTCTGTTAATTGGAAATACAAGAATCTGAATAAAATTAATCTTAACCAAATAGATGAAAGTTCATTCTGGTGGTTTACATCAACATGCAAATATACTGGTGCAGATTTCCGGTATTGGTTGAGAATGATCCTGTACTACATGTAGTTAAAAATTATACTAGTAGGTTTAGAGCTAAACATGAGCTGATTATTTCATATATTTTTAGGCCTGACAATAATAGCTTCTATTATGAAGTAGTGAAATCCGACACGTGTGCAATATCCTATAATCTTCCTGACCTCACACAATCTCTAGAGCAGATCAAACCTAAGCACCAGCTTTTCGTGCGAAAACAATGATGTGACGATCGAGTATGCCATGTTACGTCTGGATGATAGTGTACTTTTGGATATGGCTAAACTGTCTTGTTATTCAATATTCTGAAACGGGGACACGGTAAAGTCAGTTGCCCAGCAAACATGTTGGTCATGTTCCTGGCAACCGTGCATTATCCAACAATTTATTCATTTATCCAGACAATTTAACACAAACACACACATGGAACTCAGGAACTATAGATAATTGGTGTTAGTCAAAATTTTCAAATAAACTTAAATTATGTGAGTACAATACTTTTGGTATATGTTCAGTGAGATTACTCAAACAAGAAGACGCTTATCAAAGCACGACATATCGACAGACATAATTCATATTTCAAGGCCGAACTTATGGACGAAGTTTACAACATTATTCTTTCAAGAACATGATTTTGTTTGGGTTTTATGGCCAATGATTATCAGGATTCTCGAGCAGTGGCCAGACATCTAGTACAAATAGACTACCCATCAGATATAACACTGACGCCACCCCCCTCCCCGCCCCCAATCAGATGTCATTGCCCGTTGCACATTGACAGGTACAAGGAAATTACACATAGATTATCTGACAACAGCTAAATTTTCCCCACCTCTTATTTTACAGATGTCACAGCAGGTCGTTTGGACTACTTCCTGAGATGACTCATTGTCTTGTTTTACAAGAACGACTAGTGATGAGAGTTAAAAATATATCCTAACCAACCTCAGTAGCCATAAATAAATACACAGTGCGTGATATTACACAGTTGATCATTAATCGGAGATTATGTTGTGACTACTTTTATCAACATGTTACTATTAATACTATTTCAGTCTTGTAGCATGTGTAGTGACGTCAATAATCTATAGTAGAGATCGAAACTGATTTGTGATAAACGTGTGAAACACCATAACAATTGCTTACTCTTGAGACATGATATTGGTGAGGCAGGTTATTTCTATTCGCGTCCTCCCGACTTTCCTGGTTTGATCGTAGAAGATACATGTATTGCAACCAAGTCTTAAAACATGTGAAAGTGAAAGGTTGGTGTAAAGCTAATTGTCTATTAGGAGCTGTGTAATTGTTTTGTTGAACAGCTAAAATGTAAGTTCAATTCACAGAAATTACTGCCTGAGCAAATGGGTGATGGAACTGTAGAGTAATTTTTCATGGAAACTTATTGTGGGAGTGTATCTTGCAAATAATCATACTGAAAAAGAAACACCTATTTGGCATTCTTTGAAGTTCAGATAATCCTTCCGTCATGGCATTTGATCACCATTATAGTTTTCCAACAGGCATTCACCGCCACATGTCAAAAGATGATTACTAGGCTACAAGTAGTCCCTTCATAACATGATCAAGGCTCAAACATTCAAAGGGTAATCAGTAAGTTGCAGCTATTTATAGATGTGTGACGATTCCAGGACGTGAAAATGATAAGGCCAAAGGAAATTCCATGACGTCAACTGGGCAGTTGATTGATGTGTAAAATAATATTGTATCAAATCTACATCAAACAAGATTCTCCATGTAGAGCACTGTATTCTACTAATACTACTCACCCACTGAATCAATGTTACATTTAATCCGTCCGACACAGTTTTTTTTATCTTCTTTGAATTTACGACAAAGAGTATCATGCAATACATGGGCCCAAGATTCCATTTTTGAACAGATGATAGTTGTACTTTCAAATCTTGCCAAACAAAGGAAATATTTCAATATATTCGATTGATTTGCTAATAAAGTTATAAAACACTAAATTTCAGAGATATATATGATGTGGCACATATGGCTAAGCTGATGTGAGATTGCAATTCTCCATTTAACAAATTACTTTCAAAACAATTAACAAATTCAGAATATTGGACTTCTGACCAGATTCAATACGTTCGAGTAAACCCTCATGTTACAATTTCAGTGAAGAATATTATTTATTCCTTTTTTTTTTTCCTTTCAAAACAAACACTGCTTGATGGATTTCTGAGATCCAACCAATTCCCCACGACACAACCAGATTTTGATGATGCTAACAACAAACCTAAAATACAATTTTTTTCAAAACAGAATGATAGATACCTAGATTCTTTGACAGCAGCCACTGACTCTTAATAAATTGTCGGAAGGAACATAATACTCACTTTACTTATCATGAAAAGTTGACACCATCACAGAAATTCACCCACATGATACATCACAAGAATATAATATTATGATGGGGTGGGGGTTATGTTATCAATTAACGAGATCACCAATAGCTATGTAGGCCTACATATTGCTCATAGATTCAGACGTTCTACTTGATGACATCTAGTACCCACCAGATGTCTTGTATCATTGTTGGTCTCACAGTAATTATTACCTGAACCACCAATCGGTGGCATTTTGGAATATTTTTGTCATGTTATACTTTCCTGTAAAAGTTCCACTGCAAATTACTAGACTGAAATGTACACGCACATTTCTCAACAAAATAGAAGATATTCGTCCTTCATGATATCCGGATTACGAATTTTCTTTTGTTTTAGCTATACAATACCGCACGTCATAAAGTAAGAATTTTGCTATATCTAATTCCGTTACAACATCATTGTACAAAGATGTCTTTGACGAACAGGAACCAGCGGTTTGCAGCTATATGTAGATGTTTGAACAATTTCGGTGGGCAAAATTTTATATCTGGCTATCTGCTCAGTGAGTGCGTGTACATGGAAACACATATGGATATGGATATTTCAGCAGTATACATAGCGGAAATCTAAAGCAATTGTCAAACACCAAATATAAATATACCACTCATCAGTGGTATTACACTGTTCCGCTGGCATTCGGATGCCAATATTATGGTTGCACAGTGACATGTACAAGGAAATTACACGTAGATTGTCTGACAGCAGCCACTGGCTTTTACCTGATCTTGCTTTACAGATGTCGAAACAGGTCATTTGGTTGTCCTTTGGAGATGACTTATTGCCTTGCTTTACAAGAACGACAAGCAATGAGAGTTAAAAATAGATCCTAACAAACCTCGGTTGCTATAAATATATAGGCATTTCGTTATATTACACACTTAATCATTGGTCTAAGATTGACTTCATCGACCTGGTACTATTATTTCGGTTTTGTATTGGGGTCAATAACCAATAGTCAAGTCCATAAGTGATTTGTGACAAACACGTGGAACACAATAGCATATTACCTACTCTTGCATCAGGATATTTGTTCAACTCCCTCGATTGTATCATTGATCTTGCAACCGAGTCTGAGAAGTGCAAGGGGCTGATGTAAATGTGATTACTTATCAGCTGCCGTGTATTGTTTTGTTGTGTCATAGAGACTTTCGAGATTAGAGAGCCATAAAGAATTTTGGGTTTAATTATTCTTCTTGTTGTTGAGATCCTTTCACATTTCCAGATTTGTTGTCACTACACCTGGACTCAAAAATAGCTTCAGGTGTTTTACCTCTTTAATGGAAATGTCACATGTAAATATTTGAGATATAGTTGATAAACTATAGGGAACTACAATGTATTTCATTATTTCGTCCAGATTCCTACACTCTACCACATATCAGTGTTGGTTTCACAGTATTTACAACCAGAACAACTGAATGATGGCATACATTGGACAAAAAACTACTTTTCCAATTCCACACTACCTTGGTGACTATAATTCAATCGATTTGTTTTGAATTGGTACACAATTACAGGGAAGCTAGATTCCAGAGAATATGAAGTAGCAGTAGCATACGTTATGTGCCAATTCTATACACCTTCACATTGTTAACAAAATTCATATTGCTCTGTGACCAAATTGAACGCCAACCCATTGTAAAAGCATATTACAGTGCCAATGTTGGAGCAATATTTTATTTTCCAATCTTTCACCGTCAAACCATGAATGTACTTATTTATTGATGTATTTATTGAAACAAACCGTCTGAAAAAGATTGCTTGTACCTCGATCGGCCTGTGAGGTATCTAATTAGCATTCTCGTCATTTCAACGGTACTGATTGGCACCAGCAGGGATGAATGTGAAATGTTGATGCCAAGGTAGTGCTCTGGCCATGTGCAAATAAATATCTAAAGCCATCCAAAGAAAAAAAAGCCCAAGGGCTAAGAAAGGTTACCGGAAAAATGTTTAGTTTTAAAACAACTTCTTTTTCATAAAAATTGCCGTATTGCCCTTTCAAGGTCATTGAAGGTCAAATTTACGGTCACCATTGAAGCTGCAATATATTGTAACGGATTTGGGGTGTTCCCATATGTTCCCCAGGTTGTCCGTCAAGGAAATACACGGATCATAGATTCAAAGAGTGTTCTTATCCTGTACGTGTGTTATGTCGTTGGTAAAAGTTATATACGGTTATATATTATTGGTATTAGAGAGGTGATCCGGCTAAGAACTTAGTATATTGTCTCACGGTTGAGACGGAGCCGCTGGACACCGTCTCGGTTGAGCCGGAGCATCCGGAGTACAAAAACGTCAAACTACGTAATTTCCAAAAGGTCACGTGATCAGCCTCATTTTCGGTTTAAAAGGTGACGTGGCAGCCACTGATTGGTTCTAGCATGTTTTTAAAAATTCCGGAAAATCAGTGTTTGGGTGTATAAAAGCTCTCGTCCCGGCGAGGGTCAATGAAGTTGGATATCGATCAACTAGTTGAGTGTGGTAAACCGTTTGAGTGTTCCATAGCTGGCTTAGGAACTATTTCATGGCGTATGAATTCATCATGCATGTACCTACTATAAATGGGGAAAATTCAAACTTCGCGTCCTCTTCTCACCACAATCGCCGCTCAGTCACATGTTGAAATTCCCACCCACTCTCAGTCCCAGGTTATGTGCCCTTTTATATGTATCCCTCGATTGGTATATCGCTGTCAACTCTTGTTATCTTATCAAGTGTTTTGTCTATTTCAAACTAACGGTCGGTATATCCATTGTATTTACATTGTTTGTACATGTCAAATTGTATGTATTTTATGTCATAATTTTTATATACGCCTTACTGTTTTTTATCCATGTCAATTTGGTATGCGCTATGTGTAGTTGTGGGGACATTTGTAGATTAGCCTGTAGCAATAAAGCCCTACAGCAAGGAGAACTCGACAACCTGCCCACCTGGGGGCCCGGCGCCTGACCGCGAACAAGAATGACAACGTTTCTTCATGATTGATATGGAGTTTACTAGCCGCAGGGTAGTCCAGATCCCAGTTAATATACCCCCAATCTCCAGAGCATGCAAAACCGGCACCCTTTCTGCACGCGTCTGTATACACCACAAATTGATTTCTAGGCAATGGGACAATTTGTTTTCCATTGAAGTCTCTCTGACACGCTGACCACCAGGCCAGGTCCTTATAAAACCCTTCAGACAGCTTATCTTTATGGTGAGGGAGTTTTAGCTTGCTCAAAATCCCAAAAATTCGCCTGAGGTAAATCCTACCTCCCCGGACCAATTGAGCTGCGTAGCTGAGCTTCCTGCCAAACTCTCTAGCTCCCTCTTACTTGCGCGTTTGCGAGCTAATGCTTTGCTTATCAGTGATTGCAGCGAGGACACTTTCTCCTCCGGCAGCGTTAGAAACATGTGGCGAGTAATAATATTGACACCAAGAAAGACAATATCCTGAACGGGGCTTAAAATCTTTTCCCATGCTATTGCGAAACCCAATTTTCTCAGTAGTCGTAAGAGACGGTGGAACTGGAGATTACACTCCTCTTGAGACGGGGCCACAACGAGCATATCATCTAAAAGGATACAATATCGGCGTTATACTGACTTTTCATGACACGGCGAATGGCTTGAGTAAGTCTGTTGAAAATGCCAGGTGCCAGCCTACTACCGAACATCAATCTAGTATCGACCAGGAACGAGGGATCCTTACTATTTTTAAAAGTCCACTGCAAACCCGCCAACTTATAACAAGATGGATGGATGGGAACCGATCTGTAAGCTTCTTTTAAGTCGATTTTTGCCATAAAATAGTTGGGATTGATAAGACCACAAGCATCCGACACCGTCTGATACTTCGTTTTGTCATAGGTTAAAGCATAATCATTGACTGCCCTTGAGGGAGGCCGACTACAGTCATGGAAAAGGCGTACGTTTTTGTTTGTTTTTAGTATGGCTCCAAGACCACTGATAATAGTAGGCTTCTCTTCAACCAATCGATATCGATCGTATGCCAACTCGGCCAATATTGATTTTTCAACTAGGTCCTTGTTTGACAGATCGGATTTGTAATTGGAACAATAAGCTTCTTGTGGATCAGCATCTTTGTCGACAATATATAATAATAATACTTTATTAAGCCGTATTGTGGAAATCACAACATAGGTACAAAATAATAAAGTATGAAACAACATAGAGATATAGTGACAATTAATAGAAATCCGCAACCTGACACAGCAGTATTTTACAGGCATTAGCACACAAAAGTTCAGGTTTATATATATGTTCACATGCCTACTGGTAATATATACATGTACAAACTATTCAAAATAGAGCAAACATTTCCTGATAAAAGGAGCAACTATCTTACAGCAGTCAATATCCGCGCATGATGCAATATAAATAAATTTATCCCTCATGGTCAAGAATTGAAATTGTGGAATGTTTGATTGAATTACTTCTTTACATTGATCTCTCAAGGTTTGTAAATATTCGCTTGTGCACTCCATGATAACATGGTATTCATCCCCTACCTTGCCCGAGTTACAAACTCTACAGACCCTTTTGTTTCTTTCGATTCCATAGATTCTACCCCTCTCAATATCAAATGCATGAGCAGATAATCGTAGCTTAGTAAGAGATTTCCTGTATTCCACGTTAGGTATGGCGATTAGGTATCTTTCCAAAATATTATTTTTTTTTACAATTGACAATATTTCAAGTTTTCTGCTTTTTTCGAATAGACCAGATTGTATTTCATAGAAGATGTCCTTCATATTGTTCATTAACTTTTTTGCTAGTTCACCTATTTGGTTCTTACAGAGAGGCATATTGACTTGCACTGGCGACTGCGGTAATAAATTGCCACATTTATTTTCAATAAATGAACAGATTGATTTCTTACCTGAGAATTTGAAAATATTGTGGAGGGCATATGCTTGACCAAGTAATTTTTTGGGCGACACTCCCTGCAATATTAGATAGTATCGATAGGTACGTGACATCAACGTTATGGCCAAGGGATATCTACCTAATTCCGCCCTGCATGCCATATGACTAACATTTCGTTTCATGCCGAGTATATTCTGACAAACCCGAGAATGAAATTTTTCCATTTTATTATTAATATTTGCCAATATTTGGGCAATAGTTCCATTATATATGTAGCAAGGCCACAACTCACTAACATATGATAATATGGGGAGGATTGTTGCGTCAAACATTTTCAGCAATATCTTTGGGTTTGCTCCCTCATATATATTTATTTTGGCATATTGTGCTGCATATGCATTCTTTGCTCTAGTTAAAAGATCGGCTACGGCTTCTTTAAAAGACATTGAGTTGTTTACAGTGATACCCAAGTACTTATAGTTTGTAACCACATCAATTATTTCGCTCCCGTAATAAAGGGTGCACGTCCTATGAGCATTAATACCGCCATTGAAAATGATAACTTTGGTCTTTTTTATATTAACTTCTAATTTCCATTTTCCAAAGTATTTGAAGCAAACATCCAAATTCTGTTGCATATCTTTCTCTGTCCTACTAAGGAGTAAGATATCATCCGCATACATTAAAATGCGCAAAGGCCTGGAGCCCAGCATAATTGGTGCCGCACCATTTCTGTCCAGAAATGCCGGTAGATCATTTAGGTATAAATTGAAAATTGTGGGGCTCAGGTTGCAACCTTGTCTTGTACCTATATGCGTTTCGAATGTATTTGATAAATAACCGTCCACCATAACTCTGTTCGCAGATTTGGAGTAGAGATCTTTTATTATTGAAACGATTTTTGGACTGATTCCCGTCTTGAGCAATTTATAGAATAGTCCTACCCTCCATACAGAATCAAAAGCTTTTCGTAGGTCAATAAAACATCCATAAAGGGTTTGCTTTTTTGCCTTGTAGAAATCCACCAAGGTTTTGAGTACAAATGAATGGTCGGCTGTTCGTGATTTGGGGCGGAAACCTATTTGTTCTTCTCGGAGGATGTCATTAGTTTCTAGGAAAGTTAAGATCCTTTCATTTATTATCTTATTAAACAACTTAGATAAACAGCTAGAAAGCGTTATTCCCCTGTAATTATTTGGATCTTGCGTGTCTCCAGATTTATATACAGGGACCATTTTCGATACCTGATAATAAGAAATCCCTGTCGAGGTCATTCTCCAAACAGTGACGCCAACACTCCACAGCATTTGAAATACCCCCTAAGCTTGGTCGTTTTTTGGATGATAGCTAGACCCCGTGGTCATGCCCGTGGTAGCGTGTTGTATTTGGGGGTGTTGCTGTTTGCAGTTGTTCACGCTGCAAACGTGGGCGAACTTACAAGGATCAAAGTGGCATCGACCCGTATTATACAATCTACAGGGTTCGGCTGATTGACCCGATCGACCTTTGTTACGTGCATTAATCCTTGATTTTGCGTTTTCATGGTTGGGTCCCGACTTATTTAGAACTCTCAGGTATAGCTGGTCCAGATGGGGATGATCAGCATCCCAACGACATTTGGTTTCCTGTTGGACAACCCTGAATGCTTGGTCATATTTGAGAATGGATGCCCACTCTTAATGTTCACACAATTCACACACCCGTCGGACATATTCAAGATACTGAGATAATCGATTGGTATCAGTGGATTCGTTCAATAGAGTTTGCAGTATTTTACAATTCAACGCAAACCATTGTGCTGGTTGGAGTTTTTCGAATTTAACTTTTGGCTTTGAACTTTTGAGAACAAGCTGAGCACCCGAAGGCAGAGAAGACAATATGAATCCTCCCCGTGATCACAGTCTCTGGAATTCCAGCGTGTCTAGCGTCCGCGCTACCTGTGAGAGACTGAGACTGTTGCTCATGGATGGAGTCTGAAGGCCCGTCGAGTAGATTTGCGAGGATCTGCGAGACGTCCGTGAGTCGTACCCCCGTCGACGACTGAGTTGTTGCGGTCCGCTGATCTCCCGGCACCCTGACCTGCTTCGTTGTCGCTTGTTGTGGCTGTGTGTCTGTTGTGTTCGAATTTGCGGACAGTGCCTCTGTGTTTTCTCGTGGTAACTGCAGAATTCCTGCCGTCAAAAGTTTACGTTGTCCCAACGACAAAGGCATATAGTTAATATCAACGTCAGTTAGTAAGCACAACACCTGTTCACCAATAAGTTCCTCGGCCCGTAGAAATTTCTCGGTCTTGCGCGTGAGCCCCGTTTTCTTGGCCAGGCCTCAAAATTGAAGTCCCCTCCTCTCAGTCCACTTTTTGAATCTGTAATTGTGCTGCTCTCCCCATTTCTTCTGTATCTCGGGTTGCGTCAGGTCCCGACATGCTGCAACACAGTAAACTATTAGCTTGTATGCGAAACAATGCACTAATAAAACGTGTAAAAATTTCAACATATGAGCGGCGATTGTGGTGAGAAGAGCACGCGAAGTTTGAATTTTCCCCATTTATAGTAGGTACATGCATGATGAATTGTACTCCAGCTCACGGCAGTGACATGCAGATGGTATCAAAATACATCTTCCGGCTGTAAACTTAGAAAATAAAGCTGAAAACTTCATCCGAGTTATTTTTCCGTGTTCCTCAAGAAACTTGGAGAATGATAAAGTAATAGTAAATTCAGAGAAATGAGAGTTAATGGAGAAGATATATATGAAGTAAAAGATATATGAAGTTACAGTCGGTTAAGATAAAGTTGATAACGTCTGAGGGTGATCCAGAACCCAGATCATCAGAGAAGAAGACGGAGACGGGCGGAGGCAGAGCAGCGGAGTTCTGGTGCACAGCGACAGGTACAAGGAAATTACACCTAGATTGTCTAACAGCAGCCACTGGCTTTTCCCTGAACATGCTTTACAGATGTCGAAACAGGTCATTTGGTTGTCCTCTGGAGAGGACTTATTGCCTTGCTTTACAAGAACGACAAGCAATGAGAGTTAAAAATAGATCCTAACAAACCTGGGTGGCTATAAATATATATGCATTTCGTGATATTACACACTTAATCATTGGTCCAAGATTGACTTTATCGACCTGGTACTATTAGTACTATTCCAGTTTTGTAATGGGGTCAAGAACCAATAATCAAGACCATAATTGATTTGAGATAAACGCGTGAAACACAATACCATGATATTACCTACTCTCGAGGCAGGGTATTGGTCCAGCTTCCTTGATTAGATCATAGACGATATTGCCATCAGGTCTGAGAAGTGTGAGAGGCTAATGTAAATGTGATGGACTATAAGGAGTTGTTGTTGTATTGTTTCATTGAGCCATAGAGACTTTCGAGATTAGAGAGCCATCAATAAATTTGGGTCTAATTTTTCTTCTTGTTAATGGGATCCTTTCCCATTTCCAGATTTGTGGTCACTACATCTGGACTCAATGGCTGTTCGAGACAATGGACACATGTCACATGTAAATATTTGAGATATAATGCATGATTCCATTGTCTCGAGCAGGTATCTATTTGTAACTAAATACCTCCCACAGAGGTATCTATTTCCAATAAATACCTGTCCCATGTATTGAATGAAAATAAATCAATACTGGTGGACACAATAAACACACCGGGATTGTATTTTTAATTGCCAAGCATATACAAGTATCAGACTTATATTACTCGATGTACATAAACGGCTAATCGCTATGGTGTGTGAGTTTTAATCCATGGGTCACAACAGATGTTAATTTTTGGACATTTGGTTCATGAAATCATCCGCCTTCTGCAGAAATCCAGTGAAAACGTATATATCCACAATATCCTTGGAATTCCGGAGGTTTTGATAATAATCCTGCGATATTCCACATCCGCAAATGTACCGGAATCCTAGAGAAGCCTCCAGAGATCACGCATAACGTGATTTTCCTGCAAACATGAATGAAATAGACAAGCATGAATGTTTGATTTTTCCTCGTCAAACCTAGTTTATAGCTATTCAGCATACGAACCATCCGTCCTAAATTCGCCGCATCCCAAAATTCGCCAACTCGATATTATCAGAACTTAGAAGCTCGTTTTGTGGAAAATAAATTACTGGAACAAAGATTGAATATCAGAGTCTCGATTGACGATCGAACTTGTTAGTATTATTTACGTTACAAGGCCTGAAATCCACGTTGGCGAATTTGGGAATGCGGCGAATTTAGGACGGATGGCTCGTATGTATTACGGGAACAATTTGAACAGAACTTTCACTCCGCCATATAAATCAAATGCAGGAATAGCACACAAACAAACTTTTACTTACCAGTCGTACGTTGAAGTCAGGGAAGTCATGGATTAAACTTTATAAACGCCGTAGTGATTTTACGAGGAATTCTGTAAATACATGTGTACAAATCGTTTTTTATTTTCTTATAAGGATTGAAAGAACGCAGGATAAAGATATTTGTTCGGGGAATAAATTATGATTCAATTCTTTGTACACGGGTACAACCCGTTGGATAATGCAGAAGGAGAAAATGCTAATTTTGTTTTGAATTCAAAGAAAAAAGTGATATACTCACCGGTTTACAAATCTGGTATGTTGTTCATGTACTGCATCTGGTTAGACAAAAAATTTGAGTCATTCATAAAATTTTGCAACTGTATCCAACAAACAAGCGCGTCAGAACACGCGTTTGTATCCGCATGCATCGTATCCATGTGTTGCATTTTTCATCACGAAACGTTGATGTCACGTAGCTTGCTGTTTCAAAATGAGCGCGCCTTTTGTCGCGTTTGTTTTTATAGGGTTCCATTTGAGCAATACTCACAAACGCGTTACTAGGGGGAGAAAACAGCTCAAAGGCACAGTGCGAGTCCACCAGAAACACACTCAATTGGAACCATGCATACTGTAGCCATAACAACAGAATGCGGGCTAGGGTTGAAGGTACAAATCTATGAGCTGAGTCATGTGGTGAAGCAGTTTCTGTAGCGAGTAATAGATCCAAAGCTTTCCTGACGGATACACTTGATTGGGCAAGGACTGTGCGTTGCATTTGCAGTTTTGTTCTTTTGATATATAGTGAATTACGTAAAGTGTATGGGGGAGGGGAGTGGCTTGTACCAGAAATGTGTGCGTGTGTGTGGGGGGGGGGGGGGCGGTGCATGCACTATGTCGGATAATGCCTACGGCTTCGTATTCCTCACGAATAGAAACCTCGGCCTTCGGCCTCGGTCTCTATTCGTGAGAAATACTCAGCCTAGGGCATTATCCTATACATAGTTAATAAAGTATGAGGACCTACAATGTACTTCCCATTTTTTCATCCAGAGTCCTACACTATAGTGTTGGTCCACAGTAATTGCAACCTGAACAACTGAGTGATGGAAGTACATAATAACTTTTCGTGGGAAACACGTCGTGTGAATGTGCAAATTAGTCGACTAAAATAGAAGCACACATCTTTCAACTCAGCTAGTTCCGTCAGGACATCTAGATTAACGTATTAGTTGTGCATTAGGCATCCAAAATCACACGTCATGAGGTAATTATTATGCTATATCTAGTTACTTTAAGACTTCTTGGACGAGCGGGAATTAGGACGTACATGAACAAAGACGTCGATGACGTCAACGGTTGACCGAACTGTGGATTGAAGTATGGAATGATATTCTACTAAAATTACATTGGAAAAGACTACTTTTGGAAATTCACACTTCCTTGGTCACATTAATTCAATCGATTCGTTTTGAATTGGTATACAATTTTAAATTAACGCTTGATTCCAGAGACTATAAAGTAGCATACGTACGCGCCAATTCTATACACCTTCATCTTTTCACTGTCAAACTATGGGTGTACTCAATGTATTTATTCTGATCATTGTGAAACAATCCGTCTGAAATATGTTGCTTTTACCTCGATCGGCCTGTGAGGTATCTAATTAGCATTCTCGTCATTTTAACGGTACTGATTGGCACCAGCAGGGGTGAATGTGTAAGGTTAATGCAAAGGTGGTGCTCTGGTCGTGTGCAATTAAATGTCTAAAGCCAACACAAAACTTCAGTTCATTTCTCGTTCAATTTTCAATTACGTCGAATTCTGATTCTTTGTTGCCTCCATATACAAAGAATGTATAGAGCTTTAAAATATCCAGGTCTTTCATGTTCTGTACTCAGCAGCATTGTCAGACCAATGTATGTATGGCAATATTAAGGTTATTTCGTCAGTTGAGAACTCGCCAGGAAAATTTAGCTTTTTGTCCACAGCAGCGTAAACATTTTCTCCACAGCATGAATTTTTCCAACATTTACTTGGCTTATTCCCAGAAAACTCCCATCACTTGATGGCAGTTGCTGCATTTTGAAAATGTGCTCATCACAAGTACGTCAGAACATTGCTACCTTGCTCAATGACAACAGAACATCATAAAGGACACATCATAAGGCAAGCAAACAAAATTTATTTCGAGAAGTAGCACAGAATTGACAGAATTTTTCTTAATCAAGATATAGGAACAAAGGACTTATTGACTATGCTTTGGTTTACATGGTTGACAATTTTATGATCATAAACTTTTAACTTGATGATACTCAAATTTTATATAATTCACAACAATTCAATTCAGGGAATATTTGTTATCTTCAGAATTAAAAGTATATCCAATGAACCTTTTTACGAAAACTCTTGATCTCATACGATACAATCATGAAATACACATATAGTTGACAATTTTATGATCATAAACTTTTAACTTGATGATACTAAAATTTTATGTAATTCACAACAATTCAATTCAAGGAATATTTGTTGGAATATCTTAAGAATTAAAAGTATATCCAATGAACCATTTTTTAGAAAACTCTTGATCTTATACAATATGATCACCAAATTCTCAAAATGAGTATACTCCTGTATTGTTTTTTAAGCTGAAATAAATGACCACTTCCAGAATACATCAAATATGATTGAAATTTTAGATAACCTTAACAAGCAAAAGAAGAAATTCCCATAGATCTACAACTGTGATGTCCGCGAATCCACGACCACATGACAAGTTCCTCCCTATGACCCAAGCGTGGAGCTTGTCAGGGCCACGCCTCTCTCGTAGAAGCTGTGGCACTCGCCGGAACCCTGACCCTCCGTCTCGAAGTCCACGGTGAAGAGGAGGTGTGCCCTCGTGGCGTTCAGGTAGACGGGGAGGGTGACCCGAGTCACTGATGGCTTGACACTGTCAAGTCTGTGAGCGGAAAAAAGATTCCAACATGTATTTCATGAGATGAATTTTCAATGTTGTGGGAAGTTTGCTATGGTTTTGAAGAATAAATTCCTCTGAATGTATATGAGAAGGTAATGATTATGAATTAGATTTTGAATTTCGAGTTTCATTATTACACAACATCGTTTCTTTATACTTTGAATAATCAGTAACTACTCAACAAGCTACCGTACACAGGCTAACACATTACCACAAACAATGAATTTCAAGTCTCGAAACTAAACAATTATCCCCATTTTCCCCACAAAATTCTGAGCGAATGTATATCCGTACCTGATCCACTTCAGGCTGATGAGTGGCAGGTCTGTGTTGATGGTGGTCGACAGCTGAAGGTGGTTGTTTTTGCACACCGCCCCTTGCAGCTTGAGCCCGACCACCCCGAAGCTACAGTCGTCGAGGGCAACCTTCTTGTCCCCTTCACTCACCAGCACCTAGATGGAAAATATTTTTTAGAACAAATGCATTGCAGAATTGGATTGCTGATGCTTTTGTAGAAATTCATAGTTAATTTTCAAATTCTTCAATCATCATTATGCCTTATTTTTTGTTGTATGTAAATATTGAGTAAATCAACTTTTTGCATGGATTACATGGACTAAAATAGAGGTGCAAATTTTATTGTTCCTGACTAGTTTGGTCAACATTTTAGGAACAATCACAGGCTCAAATGGCTGGGAATTCCATTACAGTTCATTCTATGTTGACCAGAGTTGCCAACTCGTACAGTTTTCCCGTATTTAGTACGGTTTTGAGAGCACAATACGAGAGTACGACCAGTTACCAAAATAGTACGGTTTTGTGGCGCCAAATAAAATAATTTCGTACGTAGAAAATGTTTTTTTCCGTGCATAAAATCGAGAATTTTGACAAGTGCGCACACTTATTACGAAAATGCGCGAAGACGGACAGAAACGGTAGCGGTCTTGTCAATGCTGCACGCTGATTGGCTGATCTGCTGATCATTTCAATGTCATGGTCGACCGCGATTGAATCAGTGTGAATAGCAACAAGCTAACAAAAATTAGCCCAAAGGCTAAGATAGGTTACCGGACAATTTTGGTTTGGCCATGGCAGCATTGGCAGGTAACAGACCTTGAGATTTACCAATCAAGGTTCGCAGTGTAAACATATGACCTTGGGATTTACCAATCAAGGTCATCCGTATGAACTTCGATGTAACCATTACATGTATGTGTGCGGCATTTGATATTCTATATGTTGGGTGGAATCGTTTAGGCCGCTCAGGTCAATTTACACATTCCAAGTCAGACATTTGGCACTCAAGGTCATCTGACGTCAAGTTCAAGGTCATCATTAGTTGTGCCATATATGTCTTCCTATATGTTCATAATGCAAACAGGAGCTCTATCTGCAAGCATTTCATCTACAAAGGCAAATCTGGGCATTTTTTGACCCCAAAATGGCTGTTTTGACCTTTCAAGGTCATCCAAGGTCAAATTCAAGGTCACCACACAAGTCGCCATATATGACTTCCGATTTGAAAGTGCCAATTTCTAAGCTCTATCTTCAAGCGTTCTATGAGTACAGTCCTGACAGCTCCCATTATGAAGGAAAAAAGTGCCGAAAATTTTCCAAGTCCAAAATTTTTTTCAAAGGGTGAAAATTTTTTTTTGCCTAGAAATGGCCCAAAATGGATAGTAATGTTATTTGGGGCGAAAAAATTTTTTTTCGCCGACTCGTCAAAAATTCAAAATGGCCGCCACAACGGCAACAAAACTTATACACGTCGCAGAGGTATATAAGAGGAATCTTTTTAAGCAAAAATCTCAAAACTTATCAGAGAGTTTTTGAGAAAATACAGACCAGGTGCAAATTTGAGCGTTTTTCGACCCAAAAATGGCTGTTTTGACCTTTCAAGGTCAAATTCAAGGTCACCACACAAGTCGCCATATATGACTTCCCATTTGAAAGTGCCAATTTCTAAGCTCTATCTTCAAGCGTTCTATGAGTACAGTCCGGACAGCTCCCATTATGAAGGGAAAAAGTGCCGAAAATTTTCTAAGTCCAAAATTTTTTTCAAAGGGTGAAAATTTAGAAATGGCCCAAAATGGATAGTAATGCGATCTGGGGCGAAAAATTTTTTTTTCGCCGACCCGCCAAAAATTCAAAATGGCCGCCACACGAAAACCGGCAGATTTAGGGCAACCAAACTTATACATATCACAGAGGTATATGAGGGGAATCTTTTGAAACCAAAAACTCAAAACTGATCAGACAGTTTTTGAGAAAATGGCCGTCAAAGTCCAAAATTCAGCGTTTTTCGACAAAAATGGCCGCCATTTTGAAAAAAATGCGAAAATAAAAAATTAGCCCAAGGGCTAAGAAAGGTTACCGGACAATACATATTTTAGATATTAGTAGTTTGTCCCGTGACCTTGAAAATAAGGTCATTGGTTAATTCAAGGACACGATAATATTCGGCATATGTCATTTCTAGTATGTCCACAACTGATTCTTAAGCTGTAAAGTCAATAAAAAGCGAGATATTAGCCATTATGTCCTGTGACCTTGAAAATGAGGTCAAAGGTCAAGTTCAAGGTCATGACAATGTTCAGAATATATCATTTTCTATATGTCCACAACTGATTTCTAAGCTGTAAAGTCGATAATAAGCGAGATATTAGCCATTTTGTCCGGTGATCCTGAAAATGAGGTCAGAGGTCAAATTCAAGGTCATGATAATATTCAGCATATATCATTTCCTATATGTCCACAATTGATCCCTTAGTTGTAAAATCGATAATAAGTGAGATATTAGCCATTTTGTCATGTGACTTTGTAAATGAGGTCAAAGGTCAAAATCAACGTCATCAGAATATTTGGCATTTATCATTTCCTATATGTCCACAATTGATTCCTAAGCTGTAAAGTCGATAATAAGCTTGATATTAGACATTTTGTACTCTGACCTTGAAACCGAGGTCAGAGGTCAAATTCAAGGTCACAAGAATATTCAGCATATATCATTTCCTATATGCCCACAATTGATCCCTTAGCTGTAAAATCGATAATAAGTGAGATATTAGCCATTTTGTCCTGTGTCCTTGAAAATGAAGTGAAAGGTCAAATTCAAGGTTATCAGAATATTCGGCATATATCATTTCCTATATGTCCACAATTGATTCCTAAGCTGTAAAGTCGATAATAAGCGAGATATTAGCCATTTTGTGCTCTGACCTTGAAACTGAAGTCAGAGGTCAAATTCGAGGTCACGAGAATATTCAGCATATATCATTTCCTATATGTCCACAATTAATCCCTAAGCTGTAAAATCGATAATAAGTGAGATATTAGCCATTTTGTCCTGTGACCTTGAAAATGAGGTCAAAGGTCAAATTCAAGGTTATCAGAATATTCGGCATATATCATTTCCTATATGTCCACAATTGATTCCTAAGCTGTAAAGTCGATAATAAGCGATATATTAGCCATTTTGTGCTCTGACCTTGAAACTGAGATCAGAGGTCAAATTCGAGGTCACGAGAATATTCAGCATATATCATTTCCTATATGACCACGATTAATCCCTAACCTGTAAAATCGATAATAAGTGAGATATTAGCCATTTTGTCCTGTGACCTTGAAAATTAGGTCAAAGGTCAAATTCAAGGTTATCAGAATATTCAGCATATATCATTTCCTATATGTCCACAATTGATTCCTAAGCTGTAAAGTCGATAATGAATGAGATGTTAGCCATTGTGTGCTCTGGCATTGAAACCGAGGTCAGAGGTCTACTTCAAGGTCACAATAATATTTGGCATATATCATTTCCTATATGTCCACAATTGATTCCTAGTCTCTAACCTCAATATTAAGTGAGATATTAGGCTTAATGTGTCCCATTATAAAGCATAGGAGAATTTAACATGGGAAAGTCCCATTTGGGCCGTGTTTGGGCCCAAAATGGCCCTTTCCAAGTGATTCAAAAGCAACGAAATTTATACATGTCAGAGGGGTACATATGAGGAGTGTCATGCATCAATAAGAAACAAAAGTTACTGAACAGATTTTGAGAAAAGGACCGTCAAAGTCCAAAATTGGCCAATTTTTCACGAAAATGGCCGCTCTGACCTTGAAACCGAGGTCAGAGGTCAAATTCAAGGTCACGAGAATATCCAGCATATATCATTTCCTATATGTCCACAATTGACTCCTAGTCTCTAATCTCAATATTAAGTGAGATATTAGGCTGAGTGTTTAACATGGGAAAGTCCCATTTGGGCCGAGTTTGGGCCCAAAATGGCCAACTTCGAGCGATTCAAGCGCAACGAAATTTATGCATGTCACAGGGGTACATATGAGGAGTGTTATGCATCAATAAAAAAAAAAGTTACTGAACAGATTTTGAGAAAACGACCGTCAAAGTCCAAAATTGGCCATTTTTAGACGAAAACGGCCGCTCTGACCTTGAAACCGAGGTCAGAGGTCAAATTCAAGGTCACAAGAATATTCAGCATATATCATTTCCTATATGTCCACAATTGATTCTTAGTCTCTAATTTCAATTTTAAGTGAGATATTAGGCTTAATGTGTCCCATTATAAAGCATAGGAGAATTTAACATGGGAAAGTCCCATTTGGGCCGAGTTTGGGCCCAAAATGGCCCACTTCGAGCGATTCAAGGGCAACGAAATTTATACATGTCACAGGGGTACATAGGAGGAGTGTCATGCATCAATAAGAAAAAAATTAGCCCAAGGGCTAAGAAAGGTTACCGGAAAATATATATTTTAGATATTAGTATTTTGTCCCGTGACCTTGAAAATAAGGTCATTGGTTAATTCAAGGACATGATAATATTCGGCATATGTCATTTCTAGTATGTCCACAATTGATTCCTAAGCTGTAAAGTCAATAATAAGCGAGATATTAGCCATCATGTCCTGTCACCTTGAAAATGAGGTCAAAGGTCGAATTCAAGGTCATAGCAATATTCAGCTTATATCATTTCCTATATGTTCATAATTGATTCCTAAACTGATCCTGAAAATGAGGTCAAAGGTCAAATTCAATGTCAAGGCAATAATCTGCATATATCATTTCCTATATGTTCATAATTGATTCTCAAGCTGTAAAGTTGATAAGAAGCGAGATATTAGCCACTTTTCCTGTGATCTTGCAAATGAGGTCAAAGGTCAAATTCAAGGTCATTAGAATATTCGGCATATATCATTTCCTATATGTCCACAATTGATTCCTAAGCTGTAAAGTCAATAATAGGCGAGATATTAGCCATTTTGTGCTCTGACCTTGAAACTGAAGTCAGAGGTCAAATTCAAGGTCACGGGAATATTCAGCATATATCATTTCCTTTATGTCCACAATTGATCCCTAAGCTGTAAAATCGATAATAAGTGAGATATTAGCCATTTTGTTCTGTAACCTTGAAAATGAGGTCAAACGTCAAATTCAAGGTCATCAGATTATTCGGCATGTATCAGTTCCCATATGTCAACAATTGATTCCTAGGCTGTAAAGTTGATAATAAGCGAGGTATTAGACATTTTGTGCTCTGACCTTGAAACCGAGGTCAGAGGTCAAATTCAAGGTCACGAGAATATTCAGCATATATCATTTCCTATATGTCCACAATTGATCCCTAAGCTGTAAATCGATAATAAGCGAGATATTAGCCATTTTGTCCTGTGACCTTGAGAATGAGGTCAAACGTCAAATTCAAGGTCATCAGATTATTCGGCATGTATCATTTCCTATATGTCCACAATTGATTCCTGGGCTGTAAAGTTGATAATAAGCAAGATATTAGACATTTTGTGCTCTGACCTTGAAACCGAGGTCAGAGGTCAAATTCAAGGTCACGAGAATATTCAGCATATATCATTTCCTATATGTCCACAATTGATCCCTAAGCTGTAAAATCGATAATAAGTGAGATATTAGTCATTTTGTTCTGTGACCTTGAAAATGAGGTCAAACGTCAAATTCAAGGGCATCAGATTATTCGGCATGTATCATTTCCTATATGTCCACAATTAATTCCTAGGCTGTAAAGTTGATAATAAGCGAGATATTATACATTTTGTGCTCTGACCTTGAAACCGAGGTCAGAGGTCAAATTCAAGGTCACGAGAATATTCAGCATATATCATTTCCTATATGTCCACAATTGATCCCTAAGCTGTAAAATCGATAATAAGTGAGATATTAGCCATTTTGTCCTGTGACCTTGAGAATGAGGTCAAACGTCAAATTCAAGGTCATCCGATTATTCGGCATGTATCATTTCCTATATGTCCACAATTGATTCCTGGGCTGTAAAGTTGATAATAAGCAAGATATTAGACATTTTGTGCTCTGACATTGAAACCGAGGTCAGAGGTCAAATTCAAGGTCACGAGAATATTCAGCATATATCATTTCCTATATGTCCACAATTGATCCCTAAGCTGTAAAATCGATAATAAGTGAGATATTAGCCATTTTGTTCTGTGACCTTGAAAATGAGGTCAAACGTCAAATTCAAGGGCATCAGATTATTCAGCATATATCATTTCCTATATGTCCACAATTAATTCCTAGGCTGTAAAGTTGATAATAAGCGAGATATTAGACATTTTGTGCTCTGACCTTGAAACCGAG
The DNA here is from genome assembly GCA_949152475.1 of Terebella lapidaria. Lineage (NCBI taxonomy): Eukaryota > Metazoa > Annelida > Polychaeta > Terebellida > Terebellidae > Terebella > Terebella lapidaria. Next base: position 30,267,460 of record OX424564.1, on the reverse strand, counting down.
GTCAGAGGTCAAATTCAAGGTCACGAGAATATTCAGCATATATCATTTCCTATATGTCCACAATTGATTCCTAGGCTGTAAAGTTGATAATAAGCAAGATATTAGACATTTTGTGCTCTGACCTTGAAACCGAGGTCAGAGGTCAAATTCAAGGTCACAAGAATATTCAGCATATATCATTTCCTATAGGTCCACAATTGATTCCTAGTCTCTAATCTCAATATTACGTGAGATATTAAGCTCAATGTGTCCCATTATAAAGCATAGGAGAATTTAACATGGGAAAGTCCCATTTGGGTGGAGTTTGGGCCCAAAGTAGCCCACTTCGAGCGATTCAAGGGCAACGAAATTTATACATGTCACAGGGGTACATATGAGGAGTGTTATGCATCAACAAGAACAAAAGTTACTGAACAGATTTTGAGAAAACGACCATCAAAATCCAAAATTGGTCAGTTTTTAAAGAAAACGGCCGCTCTGACCTTGAGACTGAGGTCAGAGGTCGAATTCAAGATCACGAGAATATTCAGCATATATCATTTCCTATATGTCCACAATTGATTCCTAGTCTCTAATCTCAATATTAAGTGAGATATTAGGCATAATGTGTCCCATTATAAAGCATAGGAGAATTTAACATGGGAAAGTCCCATTTGGGCCGAGTTTGGGCCAAAATGGCCCACTTCGAGCGATTCAAGCGCAACGAAATTTATAGACATCATAGAAGTACATATAAGGAGTGTTATGTATCACAAAAAAAAAAAGTTACTGAACAGATTTTGAGAGAATGGCCGCCAAAGTCCAAAATCAGGCATTTTTCGTCGAAAATGGCCGCCATTTTGAAAAAAATGCGGAAATCAGAAAACTAAAAAAAACCTTTCCTGGAAATATTTTTAAGTATTTTTGTGCAAAATTTCAGAAAGATCGGACCATATACTTTAAAGATAAAAATGTGAACGGACGGACGCCGGACGACGGACGCCGGACGCAACGCCATGCCAATAGGTTATCGGACCATAGGTCCGGTAACCTAAAAAGTTACTGAACAGATTTTGGGAAAACAACCGTCAAAGTCCACAATTGGCCATTTTTCGACGAAAACAGCCGCCATTTTGAAAAAAATGCGAAAATCAAAAAACTAAAAAAAACCTTTCCTGGAAATATTTTTAGGTATTTTTGTGCAAAATTTCAGAAATATTCGACTGTAAACTTTAATGATAAAAATGTGGACGGACGGACGGACGACGGACGCAACGCCACGGCAATAGGTTATCGGACCAAAGGTCCGGTAACCTAAAAACAAAAAAATACCTCCTTCTCAAAATATTTTTAGGCATTTTTGTGCAAAATTTCAGAAAGATTCGATCGTTAACTTTAAAGATAAAAATGTTAACGCCGGACGGACGGACGGCTAGACGGACGGACGGACGCAACGCCATGCCAATAGGTTATCGGACCAAAGGTCCGGTAACCTAAAAATGGCTTAATGTACATAATGAGGTCAATATTATATGTATAAATACATAAAATACAGTTTTTCAGAGTGAATACAGGTTCTCATGTGAAAATACAGGTTTAACGCGATAGGAATACAGGTTCGTCCATGAAAATACCGGTTTTGGTATTGGAAAGTACAGGTTCCAATTTCACCATGTTGGCAGCTCTGATCTTGACACACACCTGTAGATAGAGCTCCTCAAGGGACCAGCTGTTGGCCTGAGCGACGTACTGGCGAGTCGCTGTGATGTATGCCTCGGGGATGAAGAGACCACCCAGCCACACATGTAGGTTCTATCAGGGGAGAAAATATAAATTGCATGGATATAAATGATTGTCATGAGTTTATACGACGATCAAATTTATCTGACTATAAATATGTGGAAGGTCACCCGACGAATGGCATGTATTCTACGATTTAGATCCTATTCAGGCAGTTTTCAACCCATCATTTCAACAGATACAGTTTAATCCAGCGATGCAAATCAGAACAGAACAACCCACTATCCATACCTTGAGAGCTGCCGAGCCGCCGGACTGCGATGCCTGTGAGATGGTCTGCAGCTGTTTGATGCGGTCGCTGAAGTCGGTGATCCACTGGATGACGGTCAGACCGCTAGGAATCGTGTACCGCTTCCACGACTGCGGGATCATACCTGGGGGTGGAGGTTGTTCATTGTAAGGTAATTTGTGGGTTGAAGGTTTTGATCATGGTTCGGTGGTTTAATATGTTTGAGATACAGCTTCCTACATTGTGTATTTGCAACATAGGCTGGTAAACATAGTGAAAGTGTCTTGCATTGGAAATCATCAATTCACAGCTCCATAATGATTTCACCAATTTCCCCAAATCAGCATATTTCTTTCCAAATCCCCTTGTCACATTCCTGATTTCACCAAATAAACACCACCGATAGTTATCCCTACCTTTGGCGAGGTCGCTGATGAGCATGCGATGGTGATTGGTTGGTTTTTTGTCGCCCTGGCAGATCAGCATGACCTCGTTCATGTCTCGACGCACGTCCGCGAGCAGTCTGATCCCGGCGTTCACCTCACGCTCGTAGAAACGGAACAGTGGATCCTTGATGTTCTCCACGGTTCTGCGCATGGCTTGGATGTTCTGGAAAGTGGGTACAAGGTATAGGATGGTTACTAATTGTGGTTAGTCAATTGGTTATTTCTTTTGGTTAGAATTTTGTTGAGTAGCAAAGTCGGAAAATATAAAATCTCATGCACGGTGCGAATATCGAGAAAACATTCCACTCAATTAACCAGCATTGCCATCACCATGAAAACACACCTGTAAATTCATATATATATATCGACCATTACATAGATACTGGTATAGGTATCAAAGTACCAACAATATATCAAGTACATTCAGCACTTTAGATGAAACCTTGAAATGAACATGCACCAAAACCAAACTGAAAATAGTTCCACATGACAAAGCCCTATACCGTTCATATTTCACCTATTTGTATACAGTCTAGAAAAGGTATCCACATTGTTTATTGTAAGCCTATAGGCAATAGTTTCCTGAAATAGCTCTCAACAACTTTGACAAGATATCTTGACAAAGTCCTCCTAGAACCCCCAATGTCCACATCAAGTCTATGTACATAATTCTATATGTCTCTGATATACTTACAATCTGATTGGAGAAACGATAAATAAACATTAAACTACACATATATTGTAGAATATTGGTGATCAGTTACTATAGTCAAATGTTTGTAGGGTTAATTTATGCAAATAACACATCAGTGAAATTCACATGTAACATGCAATGTTCAACTACAGGATGGACACTTATATTCATGCATTGAAACGTTAGTCATGCAAACCGTGCAAATTGAAGTGAATTTGAATGAGTAAGATAATTGTGTGGATTCTAAATAGCCATTCGCAGAAAACGATCAACATTCAAAAACCAATAGGTGACTATCTTGCAGGCAGTGGTGCTACTAAAATTTCAAACCTAAGTGAATCAATATCATAAATCAATTTTCAAAACTAGGCAATCATTATTACGAAATAAAGAGTTTCCATTTCTAAGACTTTTACATCTACAAGACTGACAGGCAAATATTCCAACCTGTGGCATCATTTTGATCCAGGTGGCGAGAGAGGCGTGCAGCTGTCTCATCCAGCTGGGTCGGCCGTCTGCGGGCTTGTCGCGCTGCTGGTCGGCCTCGGACGGGCTGCTGTAGGCCAGTTCGTCGTCGTCCTCAAGCAGCTGCATCTTCATCAGCTTGCCGATCATCTCACCACCTGGGGGATTGGAAGGAGAGGGGCGAGTTTAGTAACGTTTTAATGTTAATATTGCGATAGGACTTCTATCTTCAGGACTGAAGATTTGGAAAGGAGTGACACTGCCCAAGAAGTTATTTTCGGAGATTTTCATTCGCCATTGTCCCCTGCGTATTTGCAACGTGATATTAACTACTAGAGGTTGAGGAATAACTGGCAATGTCATTTTCCAAGCTGGGGAAAAATGCAGTTTTCATGTTCTCATAGAAGTAAACACTAGAAATTCAATCCAGAAAGAATGCTGAACATGTGAAAGTCGTGACAAACATAGAACATGTTAAACACCCAAGTCACAGTGGTTCACACGTACCAAGTGTGGTCAGAAGAAGTTTCTCTGCGTTGTTCGGCAGCCCGAGCCACGAGGGCGTCTGACGCTCGGACATCATCTCCGCCCACTTCATGAACTGCTCACGTCTGTACAGAAATACAAGAGGGAGGGTTTCATTTCACAGAAATGTATTTGGAAGGGGCCATTGCTCATGGTCGAAAAGATGTTGCCGATTGAATGCATGCAAGTTAGTAAGGTTTTAAATCAGGCAGATTTATAAGTTTTGTGAAAATCACTGGAAATCGTGCTCATTTTAGAAGATTTATTTGTGGAATTTCAAATTTGACCAAAATGGGAAACAAACATAATTTCCAGTGGTGGAATTGTTATTTATCATAGAAGGAGTGAGTTACCATGCAAAAGTTAAGATATGGAATGATTTTCGAGAGTGAAACTTGATTCTTTTACATCTTTTTTACATCTTTTACATCAACAGTGATGTTGACAAGAGAATACCCCACAACCATCCTGTTCTGGAACATTTATATACACATGTATCTATCTACAAATGAACTTGAATAATTGAAGGCTCGAGTTGTAACCAAAGAAAAAGATGCTTGGATATTAGGAAAAGAATGTATGGCATAATCTTTGTTGCTGTTTGTGGCTGAAACTATACAGCGTGGTACATTATCAAGGTTATCAACATCGGCAGAGTAAGAAATAGAAAATAAATAAAATCTGGGAAAAACCGAGAAAAATTTTGGCAAATATACACACACGGAACACACTGTACATCCAAATTTAAACATCCTATCACTATTCTGAATGGTGGAACTAACTTATTCAATACCATCGTAACCATTTCATTGACTTCCGTTTTTCATAAATAAATGTGATTACCATCACCCCATTGTACCATTTCTTCCCAACCCGCCCAACCTGTCTCAAACATTTTTGCACTTATCCAGTACAAGCAAGCCTTCAATACTCACCCACTGTTTTTAAACAAAGACATCAGATATTTTAGAATGTGAAATATATTCAGCAAATTTGTTTTTCCCTTCGGTGCATTCAACAATGCTGAGCATGTGCATACTAAAATTTTTCAATTTTGGAGGCTTTTTCTTACCCCCAAAATTGCTTTTCTATAGTAAACTACAAACAATTCGTTACTATCAGTACTATGTATACTTTTGATAAATTTTAACCGAGTATCATACCTGATGCCGTCGGGCATGTTGATATGTTTGTCTTTCATTCCGTCAACATTTTGCACGAGAGCGAAATCCGCCTCGAAACTCTTCTTGGTGAACATCTTGTCGATGAAGGCAGTCAGCAGACGCTGTGTAAAAACAAACATAATCTTGTTTACCATGTGAAGATGCAAACGCAGAGCAAAAGTTTTGGGATGGGAAACATATTTATGTATTTGGAGCATAGTGCAATGTCAAAATTTGAGGGATCGGTTGACTATTTTCAATAGCTAATCACACTCTTACAAACACACATAAAATGCTAAAATAGTAATATTCGAACGAAATACATGTTTTTCGATGTGAATACCTGATCAAACTCGTTGTCGATCTTGCCTCCATAGATACACTGTGAGAGCAGGGTCCTGAAGGCATCCCACGGAACCTTCTCAGGGGGCAGGTTGGTCCGTCCCTTGAAAATTACACATCAAATGTAACCAACAGTTGAGACATCACCTATTTTGACCAACTCAGATGGATAAAGTGCATTTAGACACTCAATGACAACGCCGAACCATGTACACTTTATTGTTTCAAATACTGCCGACATTATATGTGTTTTTTAAATTGTTCATGTCCATGGTTCAAATAAATTCTATTCTACATCAGGCCAACGGGATTTTTTTCGAAACTCTTTTCCTGTATCTTCAAAGACTCTTTTATTATAAAAGGAATCACATAGTTACCATGGCAACAGTGTCAATCCAAATGTCCAGCGTGTCACACCCGCAGCGCAGATCCGACTCGTTAAACTCATACTTCTTGGACCAGCCAAGTGGCGCGTAGCGCAGCCTCTCTTGTACGATCGCGTGCAACCATGCAAGGAGGAAGTACAAACGAGCTCGTTCGTTCGGCTGTCGACACATCCTAGCCGCGGGCACCGTGCTAAACGTACGGAGAAGGTTGGCCTTGACTCCAGGGGGCGGCTCGAAGACGAACACTCGCCCGGCACGGAGGAGGTTCACGGGGAGTTTTGGGGTGATTTCCATCGTCAGAAAGAGGCGGAAGTTGGCGTGCGGTGTAAGACTGTGGAGTTTCTTCTCGAGCTGAACAAGCCAGCTGGAGGCAAGGTGCACGTTCTTCAACATGACCCACCTGCCGGACTTGGAGGCCGAGTTGATGGCTTTCTCGGCTAGAGTGAAGCCCTCGGCGGAACCTGTGTACAGTCAAGTCATGAGTTTCGAGTATATGGCGAATATATCATGTGCACATACAAATAAATCATTGGAAACATTACTTGGTACAAGCGAAGAGTGGTCCTAAAAAAAGAACATATTGTTAAATTTGTCAGGTACAAAAAAAGGCAAACTATCAATAAATTTTACAGATGGATACCGTAAGAGATTCATTACAAGTTGTTCTTCTGTAAATGGTCCGTCAGTAAGAGACATATCCGATCAATTGTTACCTATGGCGATGGATGTGAGCTGCTTGCTGAGTTCGGCAGCAAGGTCTTCCGCTCGTCCACTGGCATCAAACCCAGGAACGGAGCACATCAGGATTGGTGTGTTGGATTTCACCTGGTCGACCACAAATGTAAAGAATTATGCTAGTTTTCAAGAAGTCCAAAATTGTGGCAGCCATTCAGACTGTCACACTGATTGGAACTACAGTGTATAGTATGTGTACATGAACCTTTTTCTACATAATCTTTTTCTCAGCATTCTCTGATATTCCAATGAATATTCTTCACAGCAAATACACCGAAAGCAGCTCCTGATGAAAAGGTATGACCATCTCACCCAATATCTCAAGTGTAAATTTTACCTCATTTTCAATGATGTGAGCAAGGTTCATCTCCTGCTCAGCGGCTTGCATGAAGGAGTGGCCCATGACAGCGTCCACAAACTGGTGCGAGGCGGAGAGCAGGCGGTCCGGGCGGAACGCTTGGATCAGTAGGAGGCGGTGCACAGTCTGGCCCACCTCAGCTGTGTACAGTGAAGGTAGGGATTTAGTGTTCACAGGGGCCAAGGAATATTCTAGGTTTTGAATTCTAGGTTGGAAAAACATCGATGGTATTTATTACTAGTATATGTAATACAAGTATTGATATAATGGGCTGAACACTGACTGAGTGGTTTATCCTCCTGCCAAAGCGTGGGGACGTTCTGCTCGGCCATGTCGCTCTGCAGCCACTCAGTTATACCCTAGGGAAATGATGGATACACTTATTGTACATTTCGTGATGCACAATTCATGGCAACAATATATAGCAAACGTACATTATATATTGTAATGCGACTGAGTTTCCAATTGTTAGGAACGACCTGCAGGCTAATTTCACCGAGCAACAACATATACCCACACAGGACATCATAAAGCAACATGGTCCCACACGAACCTTGTTTTTCTGCACGATGCCTGGCAGGCCGGCGAAGGCTGGCAGCTTGCTAAGCTGGACCATGAGCAGCCCCTGTTGTGGCGAGAGTCCCGGAACTGACGGAGCTTTGTCCAGCATCAGACCCTCTTGGCTTTTGAGGAACATCTGGAACTCCGTGTCGTAGGTCTGCTCTCTGTACGGGTGAAAACGAAGATTTAAACCTTGTTCGCTTGACAATTCATTGTGCACAAAAAGGTGAAAATTTGAATTGGTTCGGCAAATATGGTCAGTATAGAGATTGAAGCAAAACGAAATCCATTGATGCAATCTGAGTTCTTGCATAGCAACAACGTTTCAGGCACTTTTTCTTTAAATATTCATCTTCAAATTTTCTAGATTTTCACAAAATATCACCAAGGTCTTCATGAGCTAGGATGACACTTACCCAGGTTTCTGTTTGAGGTGGATTTTGGCCATGAGGATGGCGAGCGTGATTCTGTCCTGGTGAAGCATGCCTCGAGCCACTCGGTTGTATGTCACCTACAGGGTGATACAATATATCCCAGGTTTATGATAGGCAACTAGGAACTCACGTCCATGCAGTTAAGAATGCACCAGTTGACAAGTACAAACAAGCATAGACACCATCAATCTATTTTTTTACGGACAATTCACTACAATGAACTAGTAGTACATTAGATTGCAATCGGATGTACACTTTAATAGACTACTTTTCCCTGTCATAGCTCACTCATTATGAGATCAAAGTAATTGTTACATGTAATGTCAGTTAAATATCTTTATTCGAAGCGCACCTGGAACAGATCGGTGGTGATGATTCCAAGACGTGATGCGTACTCCTTGACACCGTTGAGGTTCTGGTTGTTGTGGAGAACTGCTCCAAAGATGTCCAGGAAGAATTGTAGGGAGTACTGGTACAGGAAGTACACCTGTCACGGGGAGGAGTGGGAGTTAAAGCTAGGTGATTCGTTGTATGGAGCACAACATGTGGCTATCTCTGGAAAATTGCCTAATTTATGCAACATTATTATTGATGTGCAAATGAGTTTAATTCCTTTGCAATGTGTACAAGTCACTCAAATTACAAAAGTGAAAGTTGAATGATGAATATCCAACATCATATTTCTTGTAGTTCGTTCAAATTTCTAATTGTCGGTAAAGGACTTTAACATGGCTACCTTATGCAGCATCAGAAAACTTTAACATTTTTATATTTCCAACTTATGTCACAAGTTTCCAGCTCTTTTTTTCCCCCCCGTCTAGCTCTTACCTGGTTTAGTGACTCGAGTGTGAAGTAGATGGCGCTGCAGGACTGAGCTAGCGGGATGTACTGTTGGCTGACAGCCTCCACCTCCGCCATGATCGTGTCGGTCTCCTCGACTTTACGGGCGATTTCGGCTGCCTCCGTCTTCAACTTCTCCAAGTGGGTGATGATGCTGTATGGCAGAGAGATGTCTGAAGTTATTTAGTATCCACACAATTGTCATCATAGACATTTTTTTTTTTTGGTAGTGTGACATCAATTTCCAAGGTTGATTCAGACTTCTTGGGTATACCTCTTTTGCCTTTAATAGGAAGGGTGGATGGAAATTGCCAAAAATTTCGTAGGAAGGTAGGCTCAAACAAACAATGGCCTATGACTTGATCTGATTTCAAGTCACCCTAACTACTAACCTGTCATCATCCAGGATACGACCTTTGACCTCGTTCAGGGACGACAGTAGAGATTTCTCCAGATGTCGTAGTCGCAAGTTGAACTCGCCTGGAAATGAAGATTTCCCATCAATTCATTCGAAGAACACAGCACCAAACTGACAACCATCTCTATCTATTGCACCTAGAATCCGGCCAATTTGTTTCCTGAACTGATTCATAACTTATTCTGAATGACAGTGTCAGAGAATAACTAGCGCACTAGAGACCAGTTACCTGTTGATCTGGCAATTTCACCCACATACCCTGCAGTTTGAGAAGGTCCGAGCGTTTCTCGTCCACGTCGGGTCTCTCGGCCTTGAGCACCTGGTTCAGACACTGACTCTGGAGACTGCTTCTTGTAACAGTAAAGTTGACGAACGTCACCCTCGAGCAGATGTCCGGAGGGAACTCAACCTGGAAAAGATTACGACAGGATTTGTTAAAGGAAAATGGCTCATACATTCCTCATATTATTAGATGCTGAATGTTGTATTTGGCATATCTATAGGCATAGCTGAAAGTAGCATTTAATCAGTTGAATATTAATATATTTAACATCCCATCGAAGAGACACCAATTTTTTACAAATTTTTTTCCTTATAATTTTCAAGCTTTCCCCATATTTCCAAACAAACCGTGGGATCTCTAGTCGAGAGGAAGATTGTGAAGGACGGTGACAGATCGATGTCCTGGTCGCCGAGTGTGATGAGAACACGTCCGCCCGTACGTCGCACCTCCCTGTTCAGTACAGGGTTCAGGATCGCATCGTAACTCTCGACGTCTTGTACGAGGAGCGGGTTGCCGAACCGGAGCGCGCTCTCAAGGTTCTTACGGAAAGCGTCGTCTAGGAAGCTGGAAAAGCATATGTTTTCTTATGATGAAATCTGCATATTGATTTACACATATTGTGGACGTTGTACATCAGTAAGAAGGAAACCTCAAGGATTCAACCCTAGGAAATTGTGTCAAATTTGCTACCCGTGAAATGAAGGAGCATTTACTAAGCTAAACTGGAGCCTTGTGTCATGTCTGATGGGTACCTTTGACAAACTGCTATTCCATGCCATATACCTACATGTTAGCACTCATTCTCAAAGTCAATTTTACCAGCCACTCACCTGGTCTTTGTGATCTTTTTGTCGCGGAACTCGTTGAGTAGGAAGTCTGTGGCCTGCCCTGATGGGTCGATGATCAAAGGGTAGCGGTTGAATCGCTTCAGCATGATCGCGTTCTCTGTGCAGAGGTCATCTGACGGGAGGGCATTGGCTTGCCAGCGGAGTCGATCGTCCGCATTGGACAGGTACTGAAAAGTTCAAGGAGTAACTTTGAATCATATTTGGAGCACCAATTTCCTACTTTCAATCGGTAGATTAGGTGCGAGCTGTGTTGGGATGGTCTGGTTTGTTTTATTTTCTCAATGATACATCGACAGTCAGGAATATTCTGAGAACAAAGAATTTGTTTTTCAAGATACTACATATTCAGATGATCAGAGAATTCAAGGCTACCTCAATACGAGCGACATCGTTCTTGAATTGGATGTTGGCCTGCTGCAGATGGTTACACCAGTTGGTGAATAGGGTCTGACGCATGTGTTGGTCAAAGTAACCTGTAATCAGCAAGAGAACCTTGAGAAATATTCACGAGTATCAGGCTCACATACCCAGCCCATTTTTGTTGATCATATCATCATGAAATCAACATAAAGAACAAGACATCCATTTAAATTTTTTGGTGCCCCATTACCGAATACATTACATCCAAGTGCCCCATTCACAATGAGTACACACCTGCATAAGCCATGAAGGCTGACATGAGGAGGATGTCCCCGATGATGGTCGACATCTGGTTCTTGAAGGTCTCGGAGCCGTCTTCCCAACGCTGCTTTTCTCCGGCAAGACTCTTCAACAGGGACACACTGCGCTCAACCTGTGGGGTAGAACGAGAGGTGTTAACACCTGTGGTATTCGAAGCTTTTCCAGAATAAAATTTCAAGTAGAAATACATGGAGATACCAATAATAGCAAATGACCATAGGTATTATCCAGTTCTCTCTTAGTGTTATCTTGGAGAGTAGAGATAATTTTGCTGTACATGAAGGAATTAATGTTATCTTCACTTTGAGGGATATTATTCAAGTTGGTGAGTGCTTTCCATGCATTCAAAAGGAATCAAATGCAAGTAACTATATACACAAAAGTAAAATACACAGTTGAAATCCATGGATGGGATATCAGTTTGTCTGCATTTTGCCTTTTTTATGACAGTGCATTTACAATGCCAAATAAATTTCTAAGACCCATACCTTGCCCTCGACATTGGCGAGATCAGCTTTGATGGCCTGAGCCTGACTGATCAACATCGCATACTCTTCCTTGTAGCAGGCGATGGATTTCTCCAGGTCTTGGATCAGTTTCTGTACATCCTCGTTCTTTCTCGCATTCTTCTCGGCCTCCTGTTCTAGAGCCGAGAGCTCGTTCCGGAGAGGCTCAACGCGACTCAACATGTCCGAGTAGTTGATCTAGGGGAGGTGAAATAAACACAGAAGATGTACAGGGTATACCACGAACACAATTTGGTCATTGTAGATACATTTTCATTATAATACAAAGAAGTAAGGTTTGATAATGTTGGCCCAATATTCATTTGAGACAGTCTGCTTTAAATTTATTTGCAATTTCATAAACTGTACAATACCATCACATAATATGTAAATACACAACACACCTGTGCGATGGCCCACTTGACCATGGGACCACACGCCAAGCTGGCCCTGTTGATCTTCTCAAAGTTGTAGTTGGGGTCACTCAGGTACTTCGTCCTCATCTTGTTCCGGATGTCATCCCTGAAACATGACATAACATCAACCATTCAATAATCCATCAACCATTTATTAACCATATTAATATAGTGTTGCCTTTGATTTTTTCTAAATACACTAAGTTCGACCATGGAAAGATTGCTAAGTGAAATAATGATCTTTCAGGAATATTCGTGGAATGTTTGAGGGTGGTTGGGTGAACGTAAACGAATGCCATAACCAGAACTACAAACACAAACTACACGGCAAACCACAAGGAAGTACATGTATTTTCAAGTTTTTTTAAATGCCAAACAATTAACAATTCACAACAACAACTGACACACATCTTACAATTTGCAAAAGTCCCTTTAGAAACACTTACGATAACTCCATGGTATCAAAATTGACGATGGTACTTATGAAGTTCTCTCGGACGATTATCTGTCGGATGGACTTCCAGTCCGGTGCGTTTTCTCCGAGTAGGAGACAGATCGACTCGAGGGCGGTCTTGACGGGAGCGGGGGGATTCCCCATGGTCCTCAGCTCAACGAGGTGCTGCTTCTTGATCGATTTTACAGCTGTAGATTTAAGGGGATTTCCGTACATTTTTTTGGCTGTCCTGTTAGGCACTTACTGTTGATCGAGTTGCAGGTCTCAAAGTTGTTTTGGCTTGAAAGTGGGTGACAGCTTGCATTTTGAGATTTTTTTTCAATTTTGTGACTTGATTTTTGTAACTTAACTACCCCAATTTGATATTTCGAATGACAGCTGACTTTACCCAGTTGGTTTATGTTTGCTACAACGTCATAAAAGCTCAAATGCAATGCCAGCAGCCACTGCCAAATCCAGTTCACTTTTTGAACTTTCCTTCACATGCCACACACAATTCAACGAAAAATACAACTCAAGAAATAGACACATCATCCCCAGATACAAAATCTAAAAGAGAAAAGAACAATGCTAGCTAGCTCTGTACAAGTCTGAAAAAGAATCAAGCACATCAAATGGGAACAAAATCATATATGCTACGTAAATGCAACCACATGTACAAGCAGCAAGCAAACAATCACTCAAGCAAATGATACTTTGAAAACACTCAGCATGACACCAAATAAAACATCGAGCTGGAAAAAAACAAAAATTTAAAACAAAACATCCAGGTCATGATGATTTTGGGGGGGAGGGGCGGGGGGAAGAATGGGGTAGGAATGTTGCCATAGCAACATCTCCCCCACTTACGAGATCATGTCAGTGTTGAAGTTGATGATCATGCTGATGAAGTTGTCTTTCATGATGATTCCACGCATGGATTTCCACGTGAGGTCGCGCTCGCCCAGGAGGGTACAGATGGACTCCAAGGTCACCTTGATGATGTCCGGGGGGTTAGCTAGGGATCGGATCTCCACCAGATGTTGTTTCTTGATGCTCTTTACAGCTACAGTGGCGATGGGAATTTAGAGATTTGGTGGGTGGAGGTATTGACCGAAGTCAAAAGGAGAAATGACATGTTAGGTACATTATATAAGTTGTATCTTCTATGGCCGTCTCCACTGCTGATCGGTGTTAATTGGTAAAGTGTACATGCATAATAAACATGTTTGAGTTCCAGAAACTTACTGGATATCAGGTAAAGATATTCACAGTAGGCTACGAATGTTTGCATTCAACTTCTATTGGTTTCTGACGATTGAGATGCATTCAACTTCTATTGGTTTCTGACAATAAAGATGTTAAGTCTAGGGCATTGACATATCTTGAAATATATTTGTACTTACGATGTAATGTCTCTACCTGTTCATAATTTAGTTGCGATTCTTCACCCGAAACTCCAAATATGCTTGATATTTCGGTACAAATGTTTAAGATTAGCATCAGTTCCAAACCCTGAATCTGTACCTTGTTGAGCCTCGACTACGGCTGGCTCCACCTGTGCCAGGTCGTGCATGACGGACGCTTTCTTCTCCACGATGTTCTTCGTCTGGGTCTCGAGGGCCTGCTGGATCTCCTGCGAGGTCACCTTCTTACGCTCGGCTTCCTGCTGGTCTTTCATCTGGCAGGGAATTTTTTTTTCCATCAAGGCATGTGTTACTGGTACAACATGAGAGTTCGTGTACATTACTTTTTTTTAAAAGTTAAAATGTGAGGTAGTAATGTGTATTTCCTAGTTTTGCATCATGGAAGGTATCTTGGTAGCTATTCCACGAGATTAATCCTCTAATTATACTTGTAAGAGTTGGAAAATAAACATCTATCTATTTTCTTGGTGTCTAGTGATTAGAATAAATCCATTCTTCACTTGAACGCTCAAGATAACTGACGCCGATATATACAGTGGTCCCCCTCAGTTACAACCCCCTCGCCGACGACTTCCCCGTGCTTACGACTTTTTCCCCATGCACGGACAGTTTCTCAATGCTATTGCCCCCCTCGCCAACGACATCCCCTTGATTCCGTTATACGGTCGACCTTACGAGGCTAACGTCCCCTCCGTAACGACTGTTTAATCACTTTCAGCGATGTTAATCCACCGTGACGGCAATCAGCGGTCGCTCCCCGGCCGGCCGGCTTGTGAGCCGTAACGACCGTAGCAAGCTTGTTCCCGCGTGTTTGTCACTGAATGAAGTGCGAATTGACGATTGGTACATGTTGTCTTTGATATTTATGTGTTGTCTTAGTGTGACTGTTAACTGGCTTCAAAGAAAAAAAAACAAGTTGCGAAAACATTGAGCAACTCATCAACTATCAAGTGACAGGGGAATAAATGAACCAATCAGATTCGTTCTTTTAAGTGTTTTCGGGAGTAATCCAATGACGCGCATCGGTACAGAGCAGATCAGGAAACAGTTAATCTGCGGACTGTAGAATATAAATGGGGGCTGTTTTGCCGCTATCACAGCTTATGCCACATTAGCCTTGTGATAATAATCAAAATGCCAAACAAACTCAAACATCTCACCCCCTAAGAGAAGATGAAAGTCATACAATTGAAAGTCAAGTGTTGTGTGTATGTTTGTAAATTTGCGGTATGTCATACATGTATTGGGAAATAAAATGCAAGAAATTATTGCATGACTCGTTGTTGGATTCACAGTTCGCAAATTCCCATAAGCCGCTATGATGGCGGTTTTAGAAGTTGTCAAATCTTCCGACCACAAAACCAATTAAAATAAACAACAACAAACTTTATTCATGAAGAAGAAGAAAACACATGTGTATGGTCATGTCTTTAATCAATGTTAATCACCCTCATGATTGGGATAAACCGTGTGAGAGACAACTGAGCCGTGTGAGCTGTGATAACGATCGATCGTTCATCATGTCTGATGATCAGTCATGAGTGACATGATTGACAACAAATGTAACCCCCTCATGAATACGAGGACCCAGGGGTCGTAACGTCCCCTCCCTAACGACTCCCCCGTGGATACGACTTTGACAGCCTGGCAGAAGGGTCGGTCTTATGTGAGGGGGACCACTGTATCTCTTTGGTATCTAACATAGTCACACACAGTCCCAAATCACCATACCTGATGAGAGATTTTCACCGACCATCAGCATCCCATAGAACATGCATAGACTTTTTCATTTGGAATTGGCATTAGCTATGTTATCCACTTGACGACCTACCATCTGTTTGAGCTTGGCGTTGGCCATGTTGTTCTTCTCCTCAAGCTCGTTACGTTTGATTGAGAGAGACTTCTGCAGCTCCTCAACTTGTTCCACGGTCTCCCTGATTTTGGACAGACCGACGTTCAGGTGAAGTTGCTGCTCTTCTAAGTCAGTTCGCTTCTCATTGAACAGCTTCACCTGGAAACAAGTACAGAAATTTGTATGGAAAAGAATCAGAAATAAAGCATTGTGAGGTCTTAGATTATGGATCATTTTTCTTGTTCCCCTCTGATCTCATGCCATTATTTTTCACTGCAGTTTTATATACTTACTTCACACCAGCTCTTTCACAAGCGCAATGGGTATTCGAAAAACATGATCATTTATTACTTTATATAGTGCAGCATCAGTAATGCTATGCACTTTACATTGATGAATAGTTCATAGTTTTTTTTGTTCAATGACTTATAAGTAGTTATTAGAAATATCATTGGATACATGAATATATGAAATCTCCCACAGGCAATCAAAATTGCTCCACAGCATAACAATGATGTTTCAACAGCTTCAATACTTCACATCTACCAGGAAATGTTCCAGCAGACTCACATAGTGGTTGATGAAGTCCAGGTAGTGTCGTGGGGTGATGGCCATGGTTCGGCCGCCCCTCTTTGCGACACGGGCATTGGCCTGGTGTAGTGTTTGGTGCACATAGACGAAGGCATTGATCACGGCGTCTCGGTGTGACGGTGGCATCTGAAGGTTCTCATAGGCGATTGGCAGGTGTTCTGGGGCAATGTACTGTGTGTGATAGGTGAGATGCAAATAAGATTCAAGATTAATAGTACATAAAATAAGTTTTGGTAATTTGGTAGAGTTATTGACAGCCATGTTGATCCTACAACAACAGCATTATATTCATCAGGTGTAGTTTCAAACTTTCACAGCTGCTTTTTTCCATTTGATGCAATGAGATCGATGTTATAACACATTGTACATACGTTGCCTTTCTCGAGGTCCAGTTTGCTCGTGAACTCCTTGCCGACCTGGTAGAGGGCGCCAGTGCTCCAATCTCCGAACCAGTTCAGGACACACCTGAAACAGTTGCATAGTGTTAAATTTGTATGATATAATTCAAAGGAGTCACAATTCACAGCGACCATGGTACATGTTTCATCCTTATCACATTACCAATTCACACCACCAAGCTCAATTTGGTTGGAAATCTGGCTAACATCTTCGCTGATATTTTTTTTTTTAGTACAAAGAGAATGTTACAACATTCTGGAGTTTAGTTATAGTAGGAAACCCAGTAAACTTTGAATGAATTTTGATCACAGAAAGCAGTTATCACTAGTATCAAGAAGTAGGGTTACCTGTTGAACAAGGCTGGGGAGGTGGCAGCTCGATCTTTGAGGCCCTCCGACGATGGGTTCATTGTGAACACCACGTGAAGGTTGTACATCACCTGTGAACACAACCACCACACATCAACATCATGAACCATGTGCATGTGCACTGATGACATGTTGTTGTCTATTTAGGACACATGTTTCGTGGAACGAGAGAAATTACAATTCATCTTTACTTGACAAAGAATATTAGACCCATATGACATCAAACTATATCGCCAATCCCGACCGAGGCTACCCTCATCTTTCCCACAAACCTGCTCTGATTTGATACCACTAACAACACTCACCTGCTGCGTAAACCACTTGTACAACTCCTCCTGAGTGTCAAGCATCAGGCCCTCTCGTTGTGAGCCTTCCTTACACTGGGTCATCAGTGTCGTGAGCTCATCTCCCTCAAACAGGCCGGGGACTTCACCATTAGCAAGGAGCGTGTTCATGCGCTCCAGGAAGCTGGAGTCGAGGACGTTGGATTCGTCCATCACGAAGCAGATCTTTTCACTCTGTGAGAAAAGTGCGTTGTGATTGGATTTCCTCTTCATTATGTACAAGCTCAAAATGTTGTCAGTTATTGTCATTTATCATCAAGCATCAGCATACAAGCTCACAAGCATTTAGCAGTAAGTTCACAGGTAATTTTCTGATTTTCTTCCATTACTTTAATTTTAAATCTTACCCTGCACCCAGCTCTCCTCAGCACTCCTCTCAAATCCTCATCGAAGTCATCGGCAGTGTACTTGTTGTGAACTTTGACCTGGAACACGCTCAAGCCGTTCATCCATGCCACAAATCGCGAGAGCGTGGTTTTCCCAGCACCACTGACGCCGATCAGCAAGACGTGGCCTTGGGGCTGGCGGAAGATTCGGTCGATTCGCAGGACATGATCGAGGACTTCGTCGAAGAGAACCAACGGAACGTCCAATTCTTCCTCGTAGAAGATCTGTGAAAGGATGAAGACACAAGGTATATTATTAGTATTTAATCTATGTCCCTGGATATCCTGGGACAGTTGTCAATTCTTAACACTACCATAACCATATTGTACATAATTTCCTCATTGCTACACATGCACAGTATCCAGTTACATACATGACTGCAACACTATACATCACTACTAAATCGTGAAAGAGCATGCATCCAGACTAAGTTTTACAATTCCTGAGTATCAATGCCTCATGCACACCACCCCTCACCTTGAGCCTGGCCTTGACATACTCTCTCAGTTCCTCCTGCTCGACAGGCACGTAGTCCTTGGACAGCCAGTTACTGTAGAGGATTGGCTTCCGCAGGGCCGTCTCGCGGTCGATGTTGGGGAAGTGTGTGAGAGCCACAGTGCTGATGTGTTCATTAGTCCACAGTCGCTCATCATCATTAACCAGTCTGTCAATTTGAATTGTTTGATGAAATGTACAAGAAATCTTCCGCATTCTAAGAATACTGGTTCCAGAAAATCATAAATTTCCTTATTTCTTTTTAATTCTAGGCAAGAATTCCTTCTGCAACTTTCATTTTAAGTTAGATCATCTGATACAAGACTCCACAGGGAGTATGGCCCCTCCCTCACCAATTTTTATTCCCATTAAAATGTATAATCTAATACAACGTTCTACATATAAAATACAGAAACTATCCTACATAAACCCCTTCCTTACCTGTCATTGAAGAGCCGGAGAGCTTCATGTGCCCAGATCCTGACGAGTCCCTCCACGGAGAGTGTTTCAAGCGGCTTCAGTGCCTCACAGATCCCCCGAACCCATCGACTCATCTCACGAGGACTGTAGATGTAGTGCGGCTGCATGTCTTGGGTAAAGCGGTCCTATGGTGGGGGGGGGGGGGGGACATAGCACTGTGGTATATGATACCATATAAAGCATGCTCGTAAAATTCAGTCAACCTGTTTTCCCTAGTACAATTTGTAGTGAAGTTAAACTTCAACATCAACTTAATTTGTTTCAGACGTTGAGGCAAGTCACAATCATAGTTGCAAAAATTTTGCTTCTGGGAGGACATCGATTTGACTACACTAATTTGGTCATGAATAGGTCTGAAAATTTATCGCCAAACCTGTGACATGAGGTACAACTCGACCATCGCGTTGGTCAGCGGCTCCGCGTACATCCGCAAGCTTGGCACGAGTCTCAGCATGGCTCGGTTGAAGGTCCCGTAGATCTGCGTCAGGGAGATCTTGCCTGGATAGTCCACGTAGACGACGGGCACGTGGCGAAGGAATCTGTGCGACAGCGGTTTTCGTCCAGGGTCGGTGGGCGGGTTACAAGCGCCGACGAATTGTATTCTCTCGAATTTGACCCAAGTCTGGTCGGAAGTCCTGTAGAAACCTCCGTGTTCGACCATCTGACGCAGGAAGGAGATTACTCGTTGGGTTCCTGTGGGGGCGAGCATATTTTGTATTGATTCGGAGAATGCTCAATTCACGATGATCATTCCTAGATATTTTCTGAAGAACGTACTTCAACATAACATTACCAAGCCTCTCTGATGACCTAGCAGTGATCATCGACATGAATGAAAGCTAAGCACATTTTTGACATAGCCGCATGGACTGAACTGTAAGATATTTAGCATGTTCACTCACCATACTTGTCCATGTCAGGCAAGTTGATCTCGTCACAGAAGAGGACCAGCCACTTGTTCAGCTGTACCGGGGACATCACCATCCCATTGGGCGTTTTCTTGTACTCACAGTAGTGGTCAAAAGTCTTCAACATCAACTCGGGTGTTGTGGCGCTTGAGAAGTTCAGGCCAACCACCTAGAATAGAAATATTGATTCACAAGTTATTATAATTTTATTCTAAAACTGTTTGTATCGAAAAATCCTTTGCAATTATTTTGTTTCTCCCATGCTGAGCCTGATGTAAAATATTGCACCATGAATATACTTAAATTGACAACTTTGAGAATATTATTAAGTGGGTATGTTTAATTCAATTATCCATGAAGTCAGTTACACACCTCAAGATCTGGCAGGGCTCGGAGCGCGCTGAAGAGCGTCATGGTCTTTCCCGACCCTGGCGGCCCGCAGAGGACCATGGGCTTGTGCTCTGCTAGCCAGGTGTATAGCAGAGCCTCGTGCCGGACGGTGTCGATTGTCGGGATCACCACGTCTGGGGAGGCCACCTTGTGAGTCTCGACCTCGACCTGGGGGACCTTGGCAGACCATGGGCACCACTCACCCTGGATGGACACCTATTAGGGAGGAGAGAGATAAGTTGCACTCAAGACTACTATGAGCAGTGTAAAGTCGGTTATTGTAAATACGGTAACGAAATTGATCAAGATCGATTGATCATTAGCAACATGACTGAATGGTACATTGATTATCAAATTGAATAGCAATTGTAAATGTCTGCTGATCAATTCAGTAGATCATGTTGTATGAATTTACAGGCAGACAGGTTGTCATCTTGGTAACTACAACCGACTTTGAGTAACACTTACACATACATCTGAAAAAATTTCAGACTTATTTATGATTAGACAACCTTCCTGCAGCACTGAATTTAGTCAAGTACTTTGTGTGTATGGCCACTGACCTCAAAGTCGATGATGGTCTGTTGTTGTGTGGCTGGTGGTAGCGGGATTGTGGTCACTCCCCGGATGAACTGGGCGAGTTCCTTGCGAGCCTTGAGCTTACAGTCACCAGCCACCGCCCAGAGAAGGGAGTACACTAGGGCCTTGGGTATGTATGCCTCTAGCTGTTCTGACTGTCAATAGATGCAACAAAATATAATCATTTACTAAAAGTTTTGTATCTAGTACAGGAGCATTGAGATTCGTTCAACTAGGATCTCATTTCGGCAGAATGAATTTGAATCAACTGTATTTGTTACCAAAAAATTTGCGAAATTAGGATAAATTTTGACAAATGCAAAACACTATTGGAGGTGAACGAACCTGGATTGGGAAGTCTGAGTGAGCATTGTTGTAACTGATGACGTTGCGGATCGCCTGGTTCAGCATGGAGAACAGCGTCCCAAGAGCTCGGAGACGTGTGAAGTCCATGATGTGTTCTAGGCTCGCTCCGTACTCCAGGCACTTGTTGACGAGGCCATTCGGAGCGAAGGATGGCTGAAGGATGGTGGCACAGTCTCGCTGGACCTATGGGTGGAAAAGGATTAAGGACTCCAATTTACAGCAAATGGAGATTGCCTGGCATGATAGGCTCGAGATCCTACAGTATATTTCTAGTCCATGTATGAATGAATGGTGCTTTAGGCCCCTCTTACACACTGTGCAGGCTGATTCGAGCAGAAAAACAACCAGGATCAACAGAACTAGCAGGACATTCACTTTTAGATATTCTGGGAGATACCCATCACATTCTCTTTTGAAATCTAGACTCTCAAAACCAACAAACCTGAAGCGTAGGAGATACTTCATCCTCCTGGTCAGTGCCGTGTTTGATGATGGACACGTCGTCTTCGCCCTCCTCCACAGGGAGACTCCTCAGGCGCAGCAGGTAGTTCTCAAAGATCATCTCGGACGAGAGGACATCCTCCGAGAACCAGACCATACCACAGCGACTGACGGTAGCGAGGGTCGCGTAGCGCAAGTCCTGTACCTCAAACATGATTCGCACCTGGTTTGAGAAGAAAAGGGCACATGTGAGATATAGTCTCTGTTCATAACATTTGTTTCTGGTAAGGCAGCCAATATCATTGAATTACATGTCCAAATATTGTAAAACGCTGATGGCTTGCAATTTTATAAGCAAAATAAAATTATTTCAGTAATTTCCCAGACTTTCTGCACCATTCCGAATGACATTATCATCAAGTATGTATTATTCACAGTATGCAAACTATACTTGCTGGCAGGTCAACACAATACCAAGAAAGCAATTCTACCCTGCATGAAGAGTCTACTCCACCTAATTGCAACAATTCCAGAACAATTCACTCTGAATTCACTATGATAGTGAATTCACTCGGACAGCACATTCAGTTTTAGGACGTACATTTGGCGGGATTGCGAGACGCTCTCCATTGGGCAGGGTCAGGAGTTTGTTGTCGTCTAGGACGGAGTTCAAGTTCTCGACCCACTCGGGATCCACGTCTCCGTCGAAGATGATCCACTGTCGCTTGTTGATCTCACCGCGAACGTTGTCCGTGATCCTGCAAGGCAAGACAGCAATAAAATCTCGAGCTATTCGCACAATGCTAAGTTTAGTCTTAAGTGGATTTTCTTTTCAAAATTTGCTGTTTGTTTGTATTTACAGTTATTCTACAGGGATATATATATCTAGCTTTTGACATCATTCAATAAAAATAAATCGACTACTGATTCTTCCAATATTCACAAGATTTTTATAAGCATAGTACAGTGATATCAAAACACCAAGCTTACTTTCGCAGAATGTGCGTGAAGAGACCATCCGTCCATTCTCTCGTGTTTGGGTCCAGGCTTCCGTAGAGGCTCTCCTTCGAGATTGACTACACAAACAGAAATATATACACATATGTGTTGAATGTGAAACGACATGCAAGATATGTAGTACACAATTATTCTACTTAAATTTTTTCAACCGAAATTTTCGGGTGGAGTAGAAGGACTGAACATGACTTCATCATCTTGCAAAAAGAAGCAATTACATATCGTTGTGTGAAGGTGTTAAACTTCAAAACAAAGCTACCAACCTTGGGATCAAGCACGTGGGGCACGCCTTCGACTCCCTCGATCCTCTCCAGAGCCTTGAGCAGCACCTTCCAGGCCATGCTCTTACCACTGCCGCTAGGTCCGACCATCATCAGTCCGTGGTGGATCATCGTGATCTGGTACAGCTGCAGCACCTGTGAGGGGGAAAGAAGGACTGAGGAGTTGAGTTTACGTGGAGTTTGGATGGTTAATGTGGACAAGAAATTCATCAAATGTTTCATTTATATTCGACAAATGCCACTGGAGCCTTCAGAAGATATTGCTCAGACATTGCATCAAAGACAGGTTGATCTACTGGTATAAGTGTTCATTTTCTTTCTTACAGAGTATATTACAGTACAAAACGTCAGTTCATATGTTTTCCTACAGCTTAAAATACAGAATGCAAGTAATAACTGTTCAATGCACATACATAACAAATGTTGACGTCTAAAGCACATCTACACAACCATGCACCGAATCTCAATTTGCTTTGTCAAGTAATAAATAGCAATTAGCCTTTCTCCCATCATACAGCACAAAATTTAAACTTCAGCCACTCTATTCAAACTTACAGGCCAGAATTTTCCCTACCTTTTCAACCCATGAGCTGCCCAGCTCCTCTCCGTTGCCATAGACAAGGTACATCTCCTTGCAGACTTTAGCCACCTCCTCCCTCAGTCTGGTCATCTCGGCAGGGGTGTACTGGACCCCTGGGAACACGTCGCTGAGGAGACTGTTCAGCAGGGGGATGTCCTCAGCAACAAGCTTTGGGACCATCGTCTCCATCACACTTTGGATCAGGATCTGGCAAGGGGAACAGGCGACAGAATTGTTTATTACACAAACAAATCTTTTCTTTTCTGTAAATTTATAGTAATTTGTTCTTTAATTGTAACAAGTCTTTTTCAGGAATTGGATATAAACATTGTAAACTTTTCTGCAATACCAAAAATGTTTTCCAGAACTGTTGATTTCAACAGCAATCAATGACAATCGTATGGAAATCAAATACTCATCATGATCAACCTACCCCACAAAGATACAAATCAAGTTCTATATAACCTAAGATATACCTCCTGTTCCGGCAACTGTTCTCCAATGGCTGCCTCGTCCACTGGTTCACCCCGCTCAAGTAGTCCTTGCTTCACTCTCTGGATGCGCTCACGCTTGACGTTTCCTGCACTCACTAGTACGCTCTTCAGCGCTCGCAGACCAAAGTCATAATGAGACTGTGGTGACAGCTGCTCCTCGCACAGTCTAAGTGGAGAGATTTGGTCATTCAGAGATGTTTATTTCAGATTTCAGGAGATATTTTGTACTTGTTCATGAATATTCAACAGATATTTGACTACTAATTCTCCATTTTGTACAGTTTCTATCAGTGACAGTTTTGCAGAACAAATTTTTTAACTCGATTATTCTGAGTAATGTAGCTATTTTCATCAGTTCTCAGGCGACTACGAATATTAAATCAACATCAAGACAGAGACAGATTCCAATACTTTAACAAACTATTTCACATTGACATCGATAACCAACATTGACACTCACTTGAAGAACGGCACGATTTTGCTGGCGAGTTTCTCAGCTGTTCTGAAGCCCTGTGAGTAGAGCATGACCTGAGCGATGAGTTGTCTGTTGGGGGTCGTCATGGCCAAGCTTCGGAAGAGTTGTTTCAAGTTGTCGGGCAGGTTGGATCGTCCCGCATAGCCAGGGTTCATCGTGATGAAGATGGCCATATCCGTGCTGACCTTGACCTGCTTGCCCACGAGTTCAACGGCAATGCTCTGGGCACCTGCTGTACATGAATAGTAAGTGCTTGATGCTAGATTTTGCATAATAGATCACTGCTTGAAAAGTTTGGTATTTGACTTTATTTAGAGGGGTTTCACTGGCATTGAGTACATGAATCTTCAAATTTGTTTCATCGGAAAAGATCTACAGCCCAAAAACCTAACACAGACTTGATCAACCAATCAAATATCCAACATATTTGCTGAAGTTTGTTTTTACAGGATACACCTCTTCTTCTACCATTTACCTTTCTCAGATCCGGCCTTAGCGTTCTCTTTGAGAGCCTCCTGGATTGTCTGGATCTGTTGGGAGACGGCTGACAACATCCTCTCCTCCAGTCGGTTGAACTCGTCGAAACAGCCCCAGGCTCCGACCTGGCACAGGCCCACGAAGATTCGACCCATCGCCTGTGGTGAAGAAGCAATCAATGTCATATAAATTAAAAATGATTTTGAACATTAAAGTTTTGCAGTAAAAGACAAGACTACTTATAAATGTGTTGAATTTCAATAATAACTCAAGTATGTACCTGGAAGTCGAAGGTTTCGTCACAGTTGAAGACGAGCACAAAGCGTCCAAGCTGATTGCCAAGAGCTTTCACAGACTCCGTCTTTCCAGTTCCAGCAGGGCCTGAAGACAGTAAGGATGCTCAGAATGACCATGAATTGTGTGCAATGAAGGTGATTGTGATATAATAAAGGTAAAGGTTCTCACAATTTTTTCTCGGAATTTCAGCAATTCATCACATAATCATCATACCAAATTCCAGTTTTTTCTCTCTTGCAAATTCTAACATTCATTGATCAAAAGCTAATGGAAGACTAACCGAAGGGGGAGCCTCCCAGTCTAGCCTCAAGTGCTTGAGTCATCGTCAGGTAGCATCGATCAGTCAGCGGAGTCTGCACGAGTTTCTCCTGAACCCCAAGGTACTCAAAGCCGTAGCCGAACTTGGCATTGGCCATGTGGATGGACAGTTGATGCAGGGGCTCGGGGTTCTTTGGGTCGAAGTAGAAACGCATCTGGCAGAGCCACGTGAAGGATTTCGGGCTGGAGATACGGTCCGTGACCATCTGGCGAGTGACGTCTCGTTGATGCACAAGTTCTGTGATCTACAAGAAAAGAACAATGCTTGAAATGCAAAGGTTGAAACCAGAAGATGTCAACACTAATGGCATAGCAAAATCGGGCATTCAAGAAAACGTGGGGATACAAATCTAATATCGCAACATCATCCAGTTTCACTCTCTGATCACAGTGGTCAATATTATGAAATGTTATGTTCAAAACTTGAAAGAACAACTTTTGTAACAACTTCATCTCTGGAACAATTGTATTTCCATAACGGTCAACACATAAAAGGCCAATCAAATAGCTTACCAGATGTTCCAGTTTCTTCCTACGGACTGGAGGCTGTTCATGCAGGACAGAGTCCGCAAGTACGTTCAGGGTTGCCTCGACCACCTGGCTGACTCCCTGGAGAGGCTGGATGTCAGCACCTTTCTGCTGCTCGATGGCAGACAGGGCTCTATCCACAGACTCTGACCAAGAGATCTGAGCGGCGAGCACCACCAGCTGTGCTTGGAACCTGTCCACCCACTGCCAAGGGGAGAATGAAAAGTAGGAATGGAATTGAATATTCGTATTTTATTTCCCAAATTAGTTGGCATTCATGATCATCTTACATGATAGTAGGGTATGTTTAGATTACAGTCTGGTATTCATTCAACTTTTTTTTGGCAAGAATTCAGAAAATTACAGAACTATATTTCTCACAAATTCCTGAGAATCATGAATATTCTCCAATTCTCCTGAAATGTTCAGCTCATCCACTGAATCCAACCCACCTCCATGAAGTCCTGTTGGTTGATCTCTGTGGACCTGAAGACCGCGATCTCGCTGACGGCCTGAGCGAGAAGTCTCGCGAGCGTGAGGCGGATCTCTTTCTCTACGAGGGTCAGCCACTCGTTGATACGTCGGTCCTTGATCAGGACTGGGTTCGAGAACTTCAACTGTATGGGTGGAAAATTGTGAGGATATATTTTCATGTCAGCAATAACGTTCCTTTTTGATTGATTATAAGGTGAATACAAAGAGCTCTAGAAGATTTTGGTAGTGACTAAGTGGATATGCTGCCCAGGTTGACACATGAAATCTCATCTCATTGTTACACTATCATGAGTGCTGTTGAACAATGACCATTCCATAACTTTCCAAGCTATTTTGGAAAGTTTCGCCATTAAGAACTATGCCATGACATTATTTCTATCAACTTCCTTCAGATCATATCATCCACAATTTACCACTGACCTCTTCTCCCTCCTTCGAGGCGACCCCAAGAACTTGGGTCTGGTCCTCGTCGATGAGGATCTGAGCCACACCAGCGAACATCTTCTTGAAGTGTTTCTGCAGGCGCGGGACGTTCTTGCTGTTACCGATGATCTCCAACAGATCCTCGTCTCCCACGAAGTAGAACCTGGTCAGATTGTGAATGCAAACAATTCAATATAATATGTGGTCTACTACTTTGCACTTTCTTTTCCTTTTCAGATACCACTTATTTCAAGTGGTACTGAACTGGAATCATTTGAATGTTTTGCTGTTTTTCTCACTGCGACATACATGTACATGAGCATGTTATTTTGAGTGGTCATTTGAATTATTTTCATTTGAATTGTTTTCACATGCATACATGTTCAGAATCAACATACTTTCGTCTTATTCAGAAAATATACGTCCACCCTTACATCCGCAAGGATGTATGGAGAAAATTGATATTCTGTCAATCTGACCATACTAGCAGCATACCTAGGGAAGGAGGCTCTCTCTCGCTCCAGGTACTCTCCCAGCGCCTTCTGGATCTTGTTGAGGAGATCAGCCAGTCTCTCCAGCTGCCTCTGAGCATTGGGCAGGTTGACGACGTCCATCACGAGTGGAGACTTGGTCACTTTCTTCATCAGTCCTAGGAACTCGGTGCTCACGCTGGAAAATAGTCATTGAAAATATATTTGTCCGGTCTATATACATGTAATTTACACCATATACATGTAATTTACACCAACTGAAAACGATACCAGTTTATGATAATTAGTGCAACAGTTAGAACTTTTCACATACCAAATTACATCTAACACAACGTCATATATACAGCAATATGTTGACATCATATTCTCGCATGTGATGTTATACCGCAGTCAAAATATTAAAGGCAGTATACCAATTCCCAGCAAGATTTATCATTACCTCTGGAAGCGGGAGGTTTCCACAGGCAGCAGGTGCTTGATGTCCGCGCTTCCCGTGAAGATTCCCTCGAGGTAGACCCAGCGTCTCTGGACGTCAATCCACACGTCGAAGAGAGCGTTGATCCGGTTCAGTTTGTCCTCCCATGCTAGAGCATCCTCCTCGAACTCCTATGATTAAAAAACCAAGGCTTCATTTCACTAATATGTTGGCACTATCAGTTTATTACATGGCTGTCAATACTTGTATGCTTGCACTCAGGCAAAAATTTTGTAATAATCATGCTCCGAATACACATAAGAAATATTCATGACAATATTTAGCAGGGAAACAGTGTACATTACCAAGAAATTCAAATACATTAACAAGATTATTTTTTGAGAGAACATTCTAGTAGTATGTATGCATATGCTATATCACAATTTTTTTCAGACATAACACGTGTCCACCATACCTTGTAGTAGGGCGACAGTTTCATGGCGGCGACGCTGTTGATGTGCTCCTTGACCTTGTTGAAGAGGTCGTCCCAGCCTCGGATCAGGCGACACTTGTTCTGGTAGTTGACGAGCTCCAGCACGTACGCTCGCCACACTTCGCTCACCTGTATGCAACAATGGCGAGTTTGTTATTTCTTGATTTTTATACATTGCTAGTGAATTCAAGGGTTTGTGGATCACACAGGGGTGATTTTGATACTTGTGCATATCAGTTTAGTTTGTTTCTCCTTAGAAATTTGCTAGTTCCTATAAAATCTATTGATTTTGACAGATGGGTATGGGATTTCATTGAAACAAGAACAAGTCAAAAAGCATGCAAAGTGAGAATCCTTCTTATCCTACGACCAAAGATAATTAATTTACACAAACGATAGCACATACCTGCTTGAGGAACTCCTCCAGAGCCATCTCACCCTGCGCCACTGCGAGCACGTCCCTGATCACCGTGTCATTTTTTAGCAAGTCCACGTCCCAGAGGTGCCCGAGGGTGAGTTCCGGCAGAGCCCACTTCACGTGGAGTCGACGCATGAGCTGTTTCCAGTGGCGTTCTTTGACGGCTTCTGACTTCAGCTCCATTACCAGCATGTTCACCTGTTTTAGGTTTTTTGAAGGATGGGAAGAAAAAATGTTTCAATTTCCACTATAATTTTGATTTGCATTTTTTTTTTCGTTCATTCACAGCCTTCTGTAAACTTTCGTCCAGAAATCGAATTGCTCACTTTTGTATTTTCGAGATATGTTTTCAGATGAGTTTGCCATATTCACCAAAGAGAGAAAAGTTGCTGACTACGGGATAGGAGTTATTTTTTTAACATGAGTCTATAATGACATTGTTTACATCATCAATTACCAAACACTAACCTTGGCGTAGCCCTGTAGCATGCGCTTGACATGCTCGAAGGATGAGTACTGTTTCAGTCGGCTTGGCATTTCCTTCATCTGGTTCAGCAGTGCATCAATTGACTGCCTCAACTGTGAAATACATCAAAACTCGTGAGCATAAATTAAGTTATAATAGGGAATTAACGACAAACAGTTTTTCACACTGAACATAAACTTTTCTGAATGTTGCAGTTCCTCATTTGATTTGTCTAAGTTGTACCCAGATATCTAACCTAATCAGACAAAGAATCACGTCCTTGAAATCAAACACATCTGGTGCTTAATGTTCAACCAATATATTCAACCATCAAAGTCATCAATTTCACCTTCCTAGGCTGGACAGAGAGCCAGGGTTTCTCCTTCATGTCGTCGATCTGTTCCCAGACCTTGGCTAGTTCGCACCATACGCCCTTCAGGTCCTGGAGTTCCTCCAGAGCGACCTGGACACGCTCCTCACTGGGGCTCAGCTGACCTACAGGGTGGAAAATTGATAGCGTTATGCCACATGTGGACTTCTCCAGGGTGAGTATGAATGCTACATGCATTATGAAAACTTTTGCTGCTTTTGTTCATAAATTGCAGCAGAGAACCCTTGGAGGATCCAGTTTGGATTCAAAGCATATTGCACTCGAATGCTTCCACATAACTGGATAATCTAGCTGCTGTATCAACAATAGATACACGGAGAGAGGGATAGAGTGGTAACATTGTATCGTTTGTACCTGGTTCAGCCAGCTCCAGAGCTTCCTTGGCCTTGGTGACATTGTCTCTCTCCTCCTTCAGACGAGTGATCTTCCCCTCGAAGATTGTCAGGTTCTTGAGAGCTTCATCTGGTCGCATGTTACCCTGCAAGATGATAAGTTCTGACATACATTATCTTATGTACTTTGTTACTACTGCGATATTGGTTTATCGGTCTGGAAAAAGTATGCACACTGTTCTAAGCAAGCAAAATTACAATGTATTCATAAATGCACAAGCCTGGATTTCATCTATAACCGAGTACTGTACATAACCATCATACAACCACCAAATAACCATCATATAACCACATACCTCGATGGGCTTGTCCTTCTCCCAGCCAGAGAGCAGATCTGCGGTCTTCGTCTCAACCACCTTGTCCTCTGAGACGATCTTCATCTGCAAACTCGCGACTTGCGTCTGGATCGACGAGTCCTTGCGTTTGATGATGTCGTTGAACGCGCCCCATTCGCCCTCGATGTTGTCGCTGTACATCCACGTGGGCGGGAAGAGGAAGCGTTGTCGCTCGAGGATTCGCTGCCCCTCCTTGTAGAGGTCAACTTGCTTCTCCCAGTTCTTCATCTTACGCTTGAGGGACTGGACGTAGGTGATCAGACCCACTGCCTCAGACGTGTTTGAGGTCTCAAGTGACTGCTGCTCAAGGTCGGAGCGAGACTGCAAGAGACAAGAAAATTGTTTGTCCTTTATTTAGGATATTCATTTCTGACATTTTTAGGACTAAACCCTGAAGATCTGCATGATATTTTTGCATGGGAAATTCATAATGCTTCTCCAATCCTTCTCCATTCAAATTTTGAAGAGCGAGGACATTCTCCCAAACATACTCACAAAGACTCAAACATCTAAAGACATATCTCCCATTCTAAAGTACCTTGGACACAGTTCCATGGAACTCCTGCATCTCAGAGCCCAGCATGCCACCGAAGCGGCCCAAGACTTCCTTGTGTAGGGAGTCATACTTCAGGTTCACCTTTGACTGCACCTGTAGGTAAAGGGTAGAATTTGTGTAATTTTGTAAAAGTTACATGAATTGTAATGTGCACATCCTACTTACATAGCTTTGGTAAATGTTGATAAACTGGGTTAATTAGTTGAACACTAAGCATCACTTTCTTGTCAAAACAGGGTTTCATTTTCAAAGTAATATGTTACTGATATGGCAGCTTACCTTGCCAAACTCAATTCTGACAGGGCCAAAGTCCTTGTGTGTGTCGGAGGTGTCGATGGTCTTTCTGGCCGTTCTATTGAGAAAACACGACCAGTGTCATTTGTATATAGAAGTAAAATTAACTAAACCTACTGTTAAAAGTTGTTCGATACAGCTGTTTGTACGGTTAAGATATCCACAACTCACTTGAGCTCTTGAAGCAGCTGCATCCAGCTGTTGAGGTTGCTGCCACAGCGGGCAGTGATCTGCTCGGGCTGGAGATCCCACAGCGCCTGGTACCTCAGCCACTCCTAAAGGGGGCACAAATGATGTCAGTGTCAACGAATTTCATCGTCAGTTGCCATTGACTTTGGTTATCATGTTTTCCTTTAAATGTTCCCTGGGCAAATGGGTCATCGTGAATGAGTTGATTTCTAGCTGTACATGTGTACTAGATTTCCGTAAACAGTGTTGTAATTTACTCATGGTGATATCAGAAGTCTAGCTATCCTGATCCTGATCATTCGGAATCATTTTATGAACATATCATTGACTGTGGGTGACAAAATAATAGTATGCAAGCTGGCTGCATAATGTTGATTCCAAGTGACTGCTCACCGTGACGTATTTCTCGGAGTCATTGACGATGTTCTCCACGGCCTCGTAGGAGGACTGCAGGATCTCCGGACCTGCGGGGAGCTTTGTCAGCAGTGTCTTGTAGGTCATCTCAGCCTCGGAACCGGCGTCCAGGCCCACCTAGATATGGCGAGTCAGGGATGTTAGTCATAGAACATTTAATGTATCCAGGGAGATTTCTAAGCTGGATAGGGCCCACCTAGACATGACGAGTTACCGTATTTATTCAATTAGTTCGAACAGCTAAAAATAATTAAATTTTGAAATGTTCGAATTATTAGATTCACCATAAAATCGTCCGTCAAAACCTAAAAAAATCCCAAACCCAGATCGATCATGCCGTGGCAGATAGGCCTACGCGAGTTGACAGATGCCGCTCATGCTGGCTGGTTAGGGCCTGTACGATTGATAGGTTAACTGCAGACAACTAGCATTTTAAAAAAAATTTGAATAACAGGCTGCTAAATCGCCGGGTAACTGTAATTTATAATCTCGCATTGATGCTAGATTCTAGTCATATTGCAAGTGCAATCGTGTCACTCGACTCGGAAAATCTTCAATGGCCCGCAAACCGCCTGGCACTATGAGGTCCGCGCTTTTTGTCATATACCCTAGCATTGGAAGGCCTAATCGCGATCACTGCCACCTGGTGAATATATCGCTGATTACTCATTTCGTAGTGCTGCCACCTGTCGAGTTGTATGTTTTGGCAGCTGACAAGTTGATTTCGTTCGTTGTTTCAATCGAAATTTCGATCGTAAATTTGACTGTTCGAACTAAACGAGTCAATTTGAAAATTATTTTCTTGAAAATTTTTGGTGTTCGAATTATTAGAGTGTTCGAACTAATTGAATAAACACGGTAGAAATGGGTTGCAATTTGCCATTATTTTTGTGGATGTCCACCATTACATTAGGGACCCCGAAGGATGGTTCATCAGTAACACATGACATGGCAGAGTCTGACTCGCCTGGTATCTGGAGTGCTGTATGCGAGGCAGGGACAACACGACAGACTCCCAAGAGAAGAGATCAGCGAGGAGGTTCTGTCTGGCTTCCTCCACCGGCGGACTCAGGTACATCACTTGGTTAGTGATGCGGATCTCGTGGACGAACGTCTGTCAAAAAAAATCAATACAATTTATTGATTTTATCCAATACAACACAACTGACTTCATTCAAACAACACAATTTATTGACTTAAATCAACATTTTCCGTTGACAAAATGACATTCAACATTATCATTCCAAGAACATTGGGATTACCAGTTCCTCATATCATCAAGCAAATTCCAGCACACAACTTTAATCGATCAATTCACCAACATTCTACCTTGAGGTTGGGGTCACCGCCCAGCTTGTGCGTGACCACCTGTGGGGCATCCGTGTCCATACTGAAGTCCTGATTCTCAACACTCTGGGCGTTAGTGGTCAAGGCTTTGGTCCAGGCCTTGAGACCTGCCTCCAGACGAGCTGCAAGCTTCGACTCAACCTGTACAAGTACGGAGAGGACAATAAGAGCTTATTTTTTTTATGGTGTTGTTTTCGAGAGTTTCTTTATGACCTCAAGTTTCGATATTCATGCCACAGGCAGTTAACAGTCTGGCAGCTGAAAAACAAACTCCAATTATTCTGAATGTGCATCCTATGTTTTCAACTCTTCATCTGTATTTTCTTAATGAACCACAGAGGTGGAAGTAGATGCCTATGTATTCATCTCATAATAGTCTGGCTTGAAATGGCATTTATTTATGGCAACATACATGCTGAGTATCTATGGTTACATACATGTATATACATCCTTACCTGTTCATCCAGTTTGTTGACCCACTGAGCCAGGTTGGAGTATTGATGGAGACTCAAGTCATCCACTGCCTTCTGCACCTTCGCGAGAATCTCACAGAACATCGCGAAACCATAGCTGCATGTGTCCAAGGCCTTGACGTCAATATCGATCTGTTCCTCGACGGTCAGCAAGTCATCCACCTTTTCCTGGTATGTGCAGACTGCTTCCGCAAGTCGCTGCACGTATGGGTCTAGTTTGTACGACTCCCAGACCAGGTTACCACCCTAAAGAGGTACAGGATAGATGAAGGATGAATAGCGCTTTGCAATATTTATCATTGATGACAGCAGGTGGTCAGAGTTTTCAGTTACATGTACAACGAAAATATTGAAGGATCTGGCTTGTGACGGTTTTGTTTCTATTCATATTTCAGTGACATACGCCAATCTCGAATAATAGTTATTGCCTAAATTGACAACAAATGAGTTTGAGTACCGACCTCAGCCAACATATTCTGGACTTCCTTCCTCATCCCAGCTACGAGCAGGCAGATGGAAGGTCGCTCATCTACCTGGAAATACCATAGAAATAGTGTCAAGAAAACATTGTTAAACAGCTCACAGTTCAGTCATATTTACACAAACAAGTTTTGTCCAACTGCCTGTTAATAATCTACACAAATATTTTAAGTAGCATTGTGTGACCAAAGTTCGGGATACTAAGCTGTTTCAATCTGTATCTAAAGAATATGACTGGAATATTTGATGAATGTCAAATGAAAATCAAAACTACAATTGTTTACGCTGACAGTGATGTGTTTTATGGAAATCTTCCACGAGATTTCGAATAGCAGCAAGTTTGTTTACTGATGATGTATGCAGTGCCCCTAGCGAGTGAAAGTGTGCCTAAGTTCGGGATATGGCAAGCCATCATTCTAATATGTCTATTCAACCATACAATTCTTTGGAAAAAATTGTGATCAAATCCAATATTATTAACTTCCACAATATCAGACATAATGGCTTGCCATACCAAATAATGTTTGTGGCTTATGCCCAACTAATTATCATAATCAAGATGGCGACGAAAATTTCCTAGCAGACGCTGTTGGTGTTATTATTAGGTATTGTGTGCTGTACAGGCAATATTTTCAATTTTGCATTTGAGTGTTTTCTTCTATGGAACTTGAGTCAGGTGTCAACAACAACATGTAAACAAACAATGATGGTAATGGCGTCAAAACAGCGTGCAAAGCCAAGCATCAGTCTCACTCCCGAACTTAGGGCTATCCCGAACTTTGGTCACCCGACGATATAACGATAGATGTGAAACAGTAATTTGTGTATTGCTCATAGAAAGAAATTCAAAGAGAAGTGAAAATCCCAAGAATGAATTTTACCTTGTCACAGGTGCGTTCGTAGGTGCGGACACTCTCGATCAGGGAGATGGCGAAGGGGTACATCTGGTTGGCCTGGTGAGCTTTGTTCACGATTGCCAGTGGCACTCGGAAACCTAACCACTTAAGGTTACGTGCCTGGAACAGACAGAACATGAAGTTTTTCTTAGCATGATCAATCATTGTTGAGTTGTGTTCCGTATACAACACAAACCAAACAAACATTTCATTGCCGCACAATGTCGAGAATAAATCTTGTTTTGTAATTATTCCCTCATACCTCCTTCGACAGTGTGATGATCTCCGGAATGAAGTTGACTTTCAGACGAAGGACAGATCCTTTGCCAACCACTCTCGATCTTACACTCTCCACACCGAATATCCGACCGGACACGCCCAGCTGTTTCTGCTGAACCTGCAAGAAGGAATACGACCCATTGTGAATAAAAAATGTAGAATGAAATTTTTGTAGGTTCAGCATATGTTCTGTTCTGTTTTATTACATTTATTCAAGAAATATTTTCTCTAGATCATATTTTATAGATTAGTTTTTTGTATATAGTGTCTTTTATTCTACAAGGTACAAATTCCAGAAGCAACATCAACTTTTCAAAGCACTGGTAACATATTGCTAATGTCTTTTCTCAAAGTTTAATGCGAATAAAAAAGTTATCAAACCTTGCGGGACCAGTCATCAAAGAGCTCTTGTGTGTTTAGTTTCAGTCGGAAACTGTCTCCGTCAGCCTTCAGTTTCTGCCCCTCTACGTGGTTCTCCCAACCTTTGCCGAGGACGTGCTCAACTCTCCGCATGTACGCGTTCAACTGTCGCTCAATCTGAAAGTAAACAATAGAGTATTATTACTGCATAACTGTTTGTTATATAATGTGGCAACGAATAGCAGTAAATGAAGCCTTGAGTCTACAAAGCTTCCAAGACATCCAAGCTAAATTTGACGGAAATTTTAAATTCTATGATACTTCAGAACATACTATGAACACAAAAGTATGTACCTGTCTGGCCCAAATGATTGAGCCGGAAACCGGTGGCAGATCCCGAACTCGACTCATCCGGCATGATTTGCTCATTGGGTACTGGACTTTGAACTTCTCGTGTAAATTCTCAATGTCATCTTTCACACGCTGAATGAGCTGTGTTTGGTACTCGCGAATGGCACCACCGATGTGCGGACGGACGAAGAGGGCGTTGAATCGCGAAAAGATTCGGAACATCTCGTTGGCGTTCTTCGCAGTGCCGAGCTGGTCACGGAGTCGAGCTGTGATTCTCGTCTCAACACGGTCGATTCTCTCATCGTATCTGCACAAAAAAGAATATAATGCAATGAATATGAATCTCACTATTTTCAAGATAAATACATGTTCAGCATGACCTGAAGCTGATCTACTAGTGTGAAATGTAAGCAGGGCTTGAAGATGTCACAATAAGGAAATGTCATGACATCTTTTTCGACTTTGAGAGCAAGTAGAAATTCTACCAACCTCTTCACAGCAGCGTCCCAGGA
Organism: Terebella lapidaria; assembly: GCA_949152475.1. Classification (NCBI taxonomy): domain Eukaryota; kingdom Metazoa; phylum Annelida; class Polychaeta; order Terebellida; family Terebellidae; genus Terebella; species Terebella lapidaria. The sequence continues at coordinate 30,230,954 of OX424564.1, read as the reverse complement.
ATCTGTGCCCTCTTTGGACACATCCAAACAGTCCACCTCTTTCACATTGTCATAAGCAACGTTGACCTCCTGCGAATATAAAATATTGATCCATCATGACATTCATATTGATTAATTCATAGATATGATCATATTGATTACTACGATCTGGAGAATTTCGTGAGAGTGTGTTGTTGTGCAGAGCAACCAACCTCTATTGGCCTATTTTATGAACATTATGCATATTTTACAGTCATGCACCACATTCACCTCAATGGCGTTAGCATCGGCTGCGTCCAGTGGAACCTCTCCCTTTGCATCAGGATCGTCAGTTGGCGGACTGCCAGATCGTCCACTCGTCATCGGGCGGAGAACACGAACAATCACTTGTCGGAGCTGTTCATGTTGACGACGGAACCTGCAACAGCACAAAACATGTACAGAAATATTTGTAATTTCGTAATTTTTTAGCATGATGGGCATTCTGAGAATTATAATTCAAGTTATTGTAAGGGATCATTGTCAAATATAGTGTGTGTTCATTCATTTGTCAATTGCTGGCTGATTGATCTCATCAAGTACTCTCGAATGACTACCGCAATCAAGGGCTGAATTAACAAAATTCATCAATTCTATAAAATATTTCCATATGCGGATAAAAGTCAAAGGTGAATGGAGGATTTCCGAGCACGTACTTTCTCATCTGTTCCAGCCTTGTCTGAAGTTTCTTGTGGACAGGGTTGATTCTCCAGACCATCTTGAGTTGATCGTGTCTCATCTTTTTGACAATATCACGAAGGAGTCCTTGTAACTTGTCATACTCGTCGTCCCAGGTGCCGAACACGTCAAAACAGGTTGACATCACCTGTAATTGGCAAGATTTCAAACTTATAAGTTATGCACAAAAATATCATATTTACTGTAAAGTCACCAATTATTCGCGACCTTTTATTTTCGCGAATCCAAAAAATCGTGAAATTAAATGGACGCGAAACATTTCTGAAGACAACCCATATTGTTACGGAGAAATTGTTCAAGACGGCCAACCCGCCAAATTAAATGGCCGCGAACATGGCCTAATCGCAAATACGCGAAAATTTGTGGCAGCGAATTTGAATGGCTTTACAGTATTGCGGGAAAGCCACATGAAGCCGTTGAATATTTCAGTTCAGTGAAACACTTTTAATCCAAATTTAGGCAAATTGTTTAGATATTTCCTTGCACACCACATTTTTGTCCACTGTGGTGCTATTGGCCACTTGGCTATTAGGCCTATATTATTTTTATTATATAAAGTAACCATCATATTACATGTACAACAAACATTCCCAAAACACACATAAAATTTGAAAAGGGAAGTTCACCTTCTCAAACTCATCGAATGGAATGTGCATCAGCCTCCTCGTGCCTAGAACCTTCAACAGTTGCGAGCTTAGATCTCGGGAGATTGCCTCAACCAGACGCAAGGCCCGCTGTATGGGGTACTTGGTGGTTCTGATCTTGCGGAGGTGGTTGAAAATCGCAGTCAGGGCGGTCCTAATGCGGTCCAGCTCAGTCGCGGAGAGCAAGTCATTCAGTGGGAAGTCTTTCATCAGCGGGTTGTAATCGTTGACCATTGCCAGCGCTTGCTTGAGGCCTGTCCAAAAGAAGGTTTGGATATAATTTTGTTTTCTTATTTTGAAGGAGAAGAAGAAAACTTTGACAAACTTTGACATCAGTACATAAACATGACAAACTGACTTTTCAATTTCATAAACCCCAGAATATGCATGAGGAATAGAAGTTCACAATTTCAGACATTCATTTCACATAATATTCAGCATGTTTAGTCCACCAGAAAAACAAGGAGTATTCACTTGTTCAGAACTACATGCAATTAACCTATCGCCCAACAAATTTGTTATTATTGGTCAGAAAAGTTGGCCGACGTAATATGTGAAACTCGGACAGCTTTTCGACGCTTTGGCGATAGGTCAATTAGTTGCAAAGATTCAAGATTTATGTGGCTTTAGTGAGGGGTTTCCCAGAACATTTTACTCTCCTATTGATCTGGATTACCCACCTGTATCTGTGTCAAAGCTGACGGTAGCGTGGAACCTCTTCCCGTGTCGGAGGATGTCCTGGGTGAGAGTGATCTCAGGACTGTCTCTCTTCTCCTGGATCCTGAGCAGGGCTCGCTCCAGATTCAGCCAGAAGCTGATCTCCTGTAGAGCTGTCCCAGAAGCCGGGTCCCTGTCTAGTTTGGTTACCTAGCAACAGGAGTCAGGGGTCAATATATGAAGATGAGGCGCTTTTTTTAAGCTTTGAAAAATTTATATGCGTGATGAATTCAAAACTAATTTGTATTTCATATTCTAGATGCCAAAAACACTCAAACCGGTTGATTGTCATAAAATCAAATCATTTGTGAATTTTGTGAAAGGTTTATTTTATGCAATTTGAACTTCTTTCGATTTTGCTAGTCAAAAGACAACAACTTGGTGAACTTTGGGTGATTCATACTTTGGGCAAGATGTCTAAAACAATACCTTCTGTATCTCTCGAATCCAGCGGTTGACTCCACTCTGCAATGCGTTGAGGAACGTCGCATCCTGCACTTTATCTCCGAAGTCGTTCACGTCACACTTGCGCCCCTCGTCTTGTGCTTTCTTCATGACCGCAGCGACTTGTGGGTGAATCGTCAGCGTGATTTCCGGGATGTCGATGTTCTGTTGCAGATGGAGAAGTCCCATCTCCAGTTCAGCGAGTTTCTTCTCAACCGTCGGAGCCATCTTGTCCCCATCTCTGAAGTAGGAGTAGAAATTTAGTATTTGATTTATTTTCAGTAATTTTTTTCTAACCCCCAGACTCTTTGCATTCGGCGAGACAACATTACACTTCCTGTAATTTTTTCACTGATACATATGTTCACACATTGCAAGTCTAGATTCAGTAACGATAAATTCAGTACTAGTAATAGTCTATCATACATGCACCGTAAAATGACTTTTGAACAGTGATCACCCACAAATGTCAAGATATGGACAACAAATTTCCCAAACCTATCGGCCTTGCCAGTGACCCGGACAAAGGACTTGAAGTATGGAGCGACTGCATTGGCTACGATGGAGTGCAGTGTTTCGTATGGCGAGCCCTCACTGATGTTGATCACACGTAGCTGAGAGGCGAAGCTTTTGTCGGCCTCAACCACTTGTCCTTTCTTGATCACCACCACACTGGGAACAAAAGAAATTTTACTCAACATTCAAAACTGAATAGAGTACATTTTCAGTGAAAGTCACTAAATGATCATCTGTATTCAAAATTCTACGTCTAGACACCTGTTCATCTTGGTGTTCTGATACAACAGGTCTGTCGTGATGCCATAAGTAACATTTTCTTTTTCTTCTGTCTCGCCTTCACCTTCAATTTCATCTGCAAGCAGAAATACATGCATTTGATCGAAACAATTATATTCAATTTAGGAAAAATTGCATCCGAGTAATGCAAATTAGTCAATTAAATTATTCCAATTAGATCTATTTTATTTCGTACCTTTGATGGTCTGCTTCTGCACGACAAGCACTTGCGTCTGTGAGTCGCTCAGGAATTTTTTCATCGACTCGACGACAGTCTTTTCTTTCAGCACAGCATTCAGTGCTTCTGGCGTGTCGTCGACATCTTCCAAAAGCACCGGGACCACTCTTCTTAGGTAGTTGGCGAAAGCCGACACCTCGATGACGACTTGCGTCGGTGCCCCGTCATCTGACGACGTCGGTTGCGCCGCCGCCGACATTTTCGACAGTCAAATGTCGGTGACGTCGAAAATTTGACAGTTTTTTTTTCCGCGGGGACAGCGTCCAAAAGGGCGCTCGATTTTCTGGCGTCGAGCCTTATTGCAGTAATTTGTGTTGCATCGAAATAAGGATAAAATGTCTGGAAAAGAGCGGTTTTTCTTTGCAGACTGTCACATCATCGATGAAATATGGCCGACTGACTGTCTGGAAAAAGGTTGTGCTCTCTACTCGCCAGATGGCGCGCTTTTTTCAGCTCAGCTCCGACGATGAGTCATTCGAATGGTGCGGATCTAGAGGAGCGGATCCTGTAGGGGTCGATGCGCGAGTAGCGGCGAAATTCGAGAATTGGGTTATCAAGACCAGACCTGGATATATCCCAAGACCAACTTTGTATGTCCTGGAAATCGAGAACCAACTGGCTTCTGAACTGAATTTAGTCAGGGACTGGTTGAATGATAACAAGTTGTCACTGCATCTGGGTAAGACCGAATTCATTGGGCACATGGAGTTAAAAAAGGTCGGCATGCTTCCTATTAAAAAAAAGGTCACCCAGTTACAGCTGAATCATGTTCATATTGTTATTCATGGCTCTGCCCCTAAATATCTTGAGGCTAACTTTAACTTTGTTCACTCTCAGCACATTTTTAATACAAGGTCAAGTTCAAGATCCCTCATAATACCCGCATTCAAAAATATTTCCAGCAAAACCACTTTTAACTACACCGGGATAGCAGCATGGAATGCCCTACCACCGACACTGCACAATATAACATATAAAGATCTTTTTAAAAAAACTAGTCAAAACTCATTTATTCGATGAATTGTTACACCAAGAACATAGTCAGTTATGTACTAGTCAATACTCTTTACCTTTAATATTCCTTTTTGATATTTACTATTTTTTATTTTACTTTTACTATTTTTTATATTTACTATTTTGTATTGTTATTATTAGTATTATTATTCATTCTTAGTCAATATTTCATCTAGTCATAATCAAATTTAGATCTTTTAGCTTTTGCCTATCTTGTCAGTGCCTAAATGTTTCAGAGGACCTCAATGGAAATAAGTGTTCAGTCATTTTCTTGTGCTACCTCGGAGCTATTTTATGTACCTGATCATAATATTCAAATGTACATTTTTTACACCAAATAAACTAAACTAAACTGAAACGTGTCGTTAGGATGTGAGATTGGTCACACACATTACAAGCATATAGCCTATATAGGGTCCGGACCTACACATTTTGCGTTAGACATCTAGGTAATTTTAGTTGTAAATGGAGCTCTACACATATGGAAATGTTATGTTTGTTTATCACCCCAATCACACAATGACGGCACGTGAATTACCAGCCATATTTGAAATCAATACTATTTCCCCATTATCCAAGTTCGACCATTCTAGATCCGCCTCGTTTGCTTTTAATCAGCTGACGTGTGAGCAGCTGCTGTTGTGGCTCAACTCAGAGATCGATACTGCTCCCAATCCTGCTGACATTACGTCATGGCTTGCACAAATGACAAGGTGATTTTTTCTTCACAGAGGCCTGGAAAAATTCAGTGTGACTTAATCGAGTGTTCGTATGTGCGACATATACCTGTATGTGTAGGTCTATTTGTGTTTTTTTTCTCAATCAAGAACTGAATCGGTACTGCACTGGCGTAGATGTAAGTCCCATGGGTGATTATACTATAGCATACACAATACAACAAGACCCATGCCATGTAGGTCCGACAGGTATATGTCTATCTAAATGTCAGAGTGCGGCAGGCCCAGCCTCAAAATGTTTATACATAAATATACCACTCCAAAATCATATTGAATTGTGAATTACGATAAACAGTTCAAATTAGTGATAGAGGTGAGGGAGAATTTGATGGCATACATGTAGGGAAGCCAAAAAATTCACACTCTTGTGTTATTTTCGATACGACGTTCTTTTTCAGACAAAAACACATTTATCCATGCGTGCTCAAAATGCAAGATTCAATGAAATGAGAGAATATGATATACTGAAAATGTTTTAAAGCTCTACGGGTCCAATATCCAAAATAGAACAAAATTTGCTCACACATACGTTCACTTGTGTTCAACTAGTAGCTACTAGTGAAACTGATGATTGATACTATATGGACACGTTATGATCAGCAATATGCAACCAAAATAACACCATACATGCATCGATTGAAGTTCAGAAAACTTCTGTGCTCTCGATCCTTAAAATTATTATCTGTGAAATAAATTGTACCAAACTGCCGTTTCAATTTGTCAAATTTGTAGAATTCGTTACACTTTATCTTATGGGTTTCTGACTGTACATAGATGGCTGGGTTCCAAAAATAATCCATTATTGCAGCAGTATGCATGAATCTAAAACACTGAATTTAACTCTTTATCCAGGCTCTACGTTTGATTACATTGGAACGGTGGATAACAGCATAACAAATAAAAGCATGTTATTTCAACATACAAATATAAATAATGATTATGATACTAATCGATCTCGTTTATATGAACTGTTCTCATCTATCGTCTTTTCGTTAGTGATACACGCCTCTGTGAGAAGTAGCTCTTCCCAGGCATCACTCCAGCACGCCCAGGCTTCCGGAACATAGGCGCCATGAGGTCCTTCCTTGAAGTCCCTAGAGTTGCTGGGCTTGACTTAGGGCGTATAAGGAGGGGCCGTCCAGATTTCGGTCGCTCTAGGGTTACTTGACTGGATTTTGGGCGTTCCACTGGCCCTCGACGACCTGACTTGGGCCGGTCTGTCGTGGAGTAGCTTGATCTCGGCCGCTCAGGTGTCGCAGTGCGATGAGATCTTGGGCGTTCGAACGTGCCACTAGAAGATTTCAAAACGTCACAAGCAAGGCATCCTGATTTAGGTCTTTCACGAGAACTGGAGCGACCTGATTTAGGTCGGCCAATCTCCCCAAAGTCAGATCCTAGACGCTCGCCAGAATCCCCAAGGAGAAGTCCCTCGTCGTCGCTAGCTTCATGGCGACTACGCGAATCATAAACGCTGGTTCCACAACGTCCGCCACAGTTCACCTCATCACACTGCTGACAGACGGGTGACTTGTCGGGTGGCTGCTGTGGGCAGTCCCCAACGCACGCTGGTTGCACACAGTGGGACCAGCAAGTCTTCTCACGCCAGGTTCGTGCGCTGGTCGCTTTGGACATCCTGTACACTTTGCTCATGGCGTGCCTCTGGCGTATGGCTTTGGCCTTCTCCAGTTGTGCCTCCTCGATTTCGATCGTCTCTGCTTGTAGCTGGGCGAATCTTTCCAATCGCTCCTTCAGGATATTAATAGAGTCATCGACGACTTTGCTCGGAGTCTTTTTCAGAGAGTCCTGTTGCTTGGTGGGTCCACTTTTAGTGGTTGTCTCAAGTTCCTCTGGTTCATCTATCGGGAAAACCTCGGCAAATTCGTATGCTGGGCTTTCGTTCGCATAAGGTTCGAAGGTGTACTTGCCCCGACCAACCTGTTGAAATGGATGTGCATCTAGCGCCCTCAGTGAAGCCAGTTGACTTGACAAGTTCTCGACTTGCTTTCCATGGGATTCCTCATCAAGTTCATCGAGGTGTCCAACATCACCAGAAACGTCACTAAGGCAGAAAGATACATCGTGATGACCTTCCTCCGGAGCCTTTCCGTTGATCAATGTATCTCCCCAGACGGAATGCAGGTGAACGATTGAAGAGCCATCCTCGTCGACACGTTTATTCCTCGTGTCACCAGCTGAAAACTCAACACCTTCATTATGGCTGTACTGTGTGAGAATAGGATGCGCGGATATAGGTCGCCTTGCAGATAAGCGATCATTCCTCTCTGAGAAGCCATACTCCATCAGGTCGCTATCATGAGCTTGGTCTGCATCCAAGGTAGTGTGTATTCTCCTGACAGGACTCGACTTGGGTCTAGGGGTCTTCTGTAGCCGAGCGTCAGTGACATTTGGTGCCCCATGGCTGCTCCCAGGGCGACTGAAATGGGATTTTGAGCGAGTTACAAACATTTTACATGTACATGTAACATGAAATATGGGCCACTTAGCACAGCAGAATGACTGAAATTTCTGGCATTCATAAAAGTAAATAATTTTTTTTTTCATGATGCTAAATATGCTAAATTATCATATTCAGGCCTTTCATTCATCTTCAATATTCATTCACTAGTAATGTCACATATCTAGTATTACCTCCTTGCCAGTTTCTTGTCACAGACGGTTCTCTCTGTTGGCGGACGGTTGAGGATGTTGACCGGGTCGCCTTCATACTTCTTCTCACCTAGTTTTCTCCTGTGTCGGTCTTGGAACGCCTTGAGACTTCGGGTCAGCTCGTATTTCTTCGTAGGGCTCTCGGGTTTGCTATCGACCACGTAATTCTACGGTGCAGGAAGATACATTTTATTATTGATTAATGTTGGGATTTTTTCTGTGCTCAAGTATGCAAGCTGATGAAAATAAAAGCGTTTGGTATGCGTCTTTACTTACTCTCAGTAGCACTGTACTCAAATTGTCTGAAATCATCAAATAACATAATACCATAATATATATTAGGTGTAAACATACATTGAAACACAATGAATCATATTAAGGCTACACAAAGCTACCCTCAAGATCTACCATGACAGATAATCTATTCCAAATGCCATGTCGATTACACACCTCCCAGGACATCACCCTCTGACGGCACGATAGCTGGGACGTGTACGTTTGACGTCCACGTCTTCCATAGGAGGGTGCTCTGTAATAATAATAAATAATAACAATAATAGGCTAGACAGACGGAAAAAAGATTGATATTATTTTTCCATCATATTTTCATGTTTTGCAATGCATGTTATCGTTTCCAATCAGTTGCAATAACATATTATATTCATCTTGAAACACCTCCATATTGCATGCATTGCCGCAGATACTGTATGACGATCTATTTATAGCTCTATACCTGGTCGACCGATGTTTCTCTCAGAGGAAACTCCACAAGAGCTCTGCTTGTGTCGCGGCTATATGTTTCACTGGGAGTGGCGCATTTTTCTACACTGCTGCAACGGAAGACAGACACAATTTGCCGAGTGAAGAGGCTATCGACTAATTCCAACGGCTTTGTAAACGCTTGGAAATCGATCTTGTTTGTTTTGATGCTCACAGACACATTTAGTACACACAATTCAGCCAATACGCTTGTTTGAAATAACTTTTTAACAAAGGTCTAATTATATGATGTAACTTACAACTTAATACGTAATTTTTCATGAAATAAATGTGCAGAAAAATCCATACTGAATAAGCATTTCTTATCATCAAAAATGAAATCTAATTCTTACCTATTGGCATAGTTATCTACAAAGTTCAGAAGGGATCCGATCTTCAAACCCCCAGACATTATTCCGAAGATGTCCTTCCGATATCAAGGCAAATATTCATTTCGGCCCAATCGTATTACCGTGATGCCTTCCTCGGTGTTGTAGATTAGCAAAAGTAATATCTTCAAACAACAGAATCTTATTTAATCCACTCCGTTTTCACATATGTATGCTATAATCCTGTAATCCGTGTACATATTCATAGGTTCAAGGATTAGTGTATATTTTCAGTACAATATTGAATTCTTTAGTTCGTGACATTCACGTTTCAAAGTGTGAAGTGTTCATGAAACAACGTAATGCGTTTACAATCAAATTTCACGCTAATCCTGTCACAAAATTTTCACTCCACCTTAATCTACAGTCCCCATGCGCTATAATATAAGCCATGTGTGTGATATAGATCTGTCACCGTGTCATATCCATAAGCACCGGTGGATGGCCCCATAACATTAGCATGTAAATAGAAACATTGACAATGTTGACGTTCGGGTCACCAGTCGCGATGCGGGGGCTCACTCTCAAGGTAGAATTCTGTCCAGTGGACGGTAGACCGGCCAAAAAAATATTTCAATGGGGGCCCTTCGGGTTCATTTTTTTTTCTTTCTGGGTCAATATGTAGCGGCGAGACACGATAATACGTATTGATTGGAAACGGATCGATATCGATCGAGCACTGGTACGGAAAGGCAAACGCGAGTAAATGCATGTTATCGATTTCTTAATTAGCTGTTATTTTCGACGTGCTTGTTTAGACTACTAGTAGTGTCGAGCAACATCAAGAAAAGGGTTTCTATGAAATGAATTCAAAAATCGGATTGGAGCTAGAATATAGCGATAGCTCAATATATATATTGAATGAAACAAGAATATAAATGGTTAGTATATATTGAACGAAACAATGAATATTTCTCAAGGTTTATACCCCCTTATAAGACCCATAATATCGCTTTTAATATGCCCTCGAAGAAGATAAGACAATGCAATCGAAGGGATTAAGTCTCGTATTGCGGGCAATACAAGTCGATCAAGCCGAAACATTTGATCATCCATTATCTACCAGTAAGATCGATGTATCACGCGCAGCTTAATCCAAATGTCCTTGGCCACTGTCCCATCGTGTTAAAACGCTAGCCATGTACATGAACGGGTAAGTGTCGTTCCACAACGCGAAGCACTTTGCAAATATTTGACAGCAATCCCGGGATTGCCCTAGTTGGTGCATGGCTATTTGCAGATCAGATTGGGTGGCTCGGCGTTGGGTTTTGTTGGGATGAACTGTACATGTTTGCTACACTCACATTGCCTGATTACGGGGAATAAGATCCAGTATCCAGTATGTTGGTTTTTTCTTCATTTCAGAGCTCTGTATATCATGTATAACTGTTAATTTGTTCAATTTGATAATACATCCTTGTTCAAACAGTGTGTTGAGAAATTGATCAGAATTATTCATTTGTTTCAATGTGGAAGCAAAACCAACTGCATGTGTACTTCATTCTAATGACATGTACAAACATTGTTATAGTGGTAGCATCTTTGTCAGAACTGCATTTTGATATAATATAGGTAGATCCGCACACAAAAATGTTATTTTAATAACCAACTTAGTTTCCACCAGCCAGAAACATGCTCTGCAGAGTCATACTCCCCACGGTGGTGAATTTTTTGCTTCTTACGTGGTGACAAGGCCATACCCTCGTCTCCAACTGCTCTCGGATCAGCATAAGTGCTCACGAAAATATCCAATACATCACGAGAATGCATGCCTCTTGGTAAATATCTTGGTATTCTTATAGGCGTGAGAAACATGCCTACCGTTTTGCACGCACGGTGTTGTCATTATGCAAAGTGCACTTGATGTCTAAGATGATGGGCTTTGTGCGTTTCAAATGCAGTGAAATATCTCCTTAATTAATTATTTTCGTGGGAACTGAGTCGTAAATTTCTGCATGCTTATTTTTGTATCGGCAAGAAAATAAATTCGTCTTCATGGTTTTGAGTCAGAGTATGATTCATTGATCCACCCATCATCCATGAGCTTTTCACGTGAACTATTCCAGTCGCAACACCGTCACATCAAAGGATTTCAGGATCAAAACCCCATTTACACAGATGTCTTTGAAGTTTGGAACATCTTTTAATCCGTTTCAAAGTGGTCGCTCGAGCGATAGATAATCTTCAGGGATTTGTAAAGTCTGTATTCTGGTCTATATAAAGACATGTCGTCCGGTGATTCACTCGGGTATGATATAGAACGTAAATGTGCAAGAGAAAATCATGTGGCTGACCGCACTGTCATCCTTGAAGTTTCTGAACGAAAACTGACATGAAAGATTGATAAAAATTCCCATGAATATGATATGGATCAATTTTATTTGGACTGCTAAATATTGCCACATATACGTTAATCTACTGCGCTATTGGTAGTTTTCCTCGTTTCCTGATCGAGAAACAAATGTTAAATTTGTAAACTATAGCACCCTGCAACATGACTGACCTAGTTCTTTAGTCTAGGGGTCAGGTCATGTAATGGGGCATGACCAGAAAAACGCCTATTCGCCAGCTGGCAGCACTGTTTTAGTGGTAAAATGACGTCATAACGTTATTTATTATCAGGATACCATGGTATTACTCCAAACATACGGAATTTTCGCGCCAAATGCCACGTGCATGGTTCACAACAGACGACATTCCCTAGTGATTTGGCGCCAAATTTACCACTATTACAATGCTGCCATCTATTGAATGAGCTTTGCCCACGCCCCATTGTCACCGACTTGAGCTCAGATTTTTTGGACGAAACCTTGACACTCCATACGAAAAATTCAATATCTGCAATATAAGCCATACATACAGTAATTGAGGGGGATGATACGATGTCCGAGACACTACTGCCCATGTATGTACTTCACAAATGTTAGTAGCAGTTGATATTCCCCAGAAATAAGGTTTCTTCCGCCGATATTTACCCCAATTTTGACACGGTGATCACAATCATCGTCATTCTCAAGAACTTCTGGACAATGTAGTTCAACAATCTCCACACGGGAGGTAAGATAATCATCTCATGTTATATCCTGTGCATATTATGCACAAATATACTATAATTTTTCAGTTATTCCTAAATTACTCCACATGCTTGTCGTGACACCGATTTACCAAAAATAGCATAATTTTCGTAGGTGGGGGGGGGGGGGGGAACAAATGTGGCAATTTTGCCCTAAGCACGCGGCAGGTGATTGTAAACATACATGCCATTTATGTGGCCTTTTCGGTCTTGGCCTTGTTTTGACACGCTCCGTTCGAGCGGACATTGCCACGGCAACGCATTGTAATTTACGCTCCAGTAAACTATAACAATGGTTTGATTATGCTTCACGTGCAGCCTCTAGTTTCTGGTGTATTATATATACACTGGAAGCGGCTCGGTCGAGGAGATTGTCCAAGATCGAGTGACAGGATGCACTCGGAGCTCCCTATGACCGGGCCCGGTCGCCCCACCAGGGACGATCAGACCGGCGGAACCGTTCACCCTCTCCGCCGTCACAAGGCAACTCGGGGCCTTTGACGGAGAGGGAGAGGTGGCTGATATCCGAGGCGCTTGTACAGTTCAAGCAGAATCAACCGCCTCCGAGCGTCGATCCGTCGGCCGCGTTCAGTCCGGGGATGACTGGGCCCATGGCCCCTCCCCAAGTCCTGCCGAGTCTGCAGGCGCCAGTGGCCCCCGCAATGGGACCCGCGCCTGCTCCGCAGCTCGGAGGCACCACGTTGGCGACCGCGTCGACCGTTCCGACGGTTGGAGCGCAAGCCGCGTGGTCTACTTACCCTGGCGCGTACAGTGTGTCGGACGGGCAGTGGCAACAGGTGGCTTCGGCCCCAAGCTTTGCCGCCCCATCTGGAGCCTACCCAGTAGGTTCGATGGGAGCCCCGCCCGCACCTAGCCAGGGTGGGTTTTCAGCGGGAATGACCCCGGCGGCGAGCGTGAGCTTTCCTGCTCCCATGTCCGCGGCGTCGATGTTTGCTCCGGCAGACTCCGCCGCGGGCACGGGTAGCTCGCGGGCCTTGCCGCTGTACACGGACGACCCCGGAGCCGGGACCGCATGTCGGGCGCGTAACAAATGCGATGACGGGCCCGACCACTCCTCGTGGCGGAAACGATTCAACGGGGATAACGCCGACTTGGAGGACTACTTACTCCAAGTGTGGCGGACCGCCGTGTACGAAGGATGGACCCAGCAGGAAGCTGGGCATGTCCTCGCGGGGAGCTTGGAAGGAAAAGCTCTCCGCGTTATGCCGTGTCTGCCGGTGGGAACAGTGACCTTCGGCGAGGTTGCCCGTCAACTTCGCCTGCTGTTCACGCCGACGACCAACCGGCGGCAGTTTGAACGAGAGTTCAAAGCGCGTATCCGCCAACCGACTGAGTCCGTGACAGACTATGCGTTTAACCTGCGCATACTCGGCTGGAGAGATTATCCGGACATGGACTCCAGACGGTTTGAGATGATGCTGATCGATCAGTTCATCGATGGCCAGCCTTACCACTTATCATACGGGCTGGCCACCCATGAAAAGCGATCGATGGAGGAGGCGATAGAGGAGGCGACATGGAGGAATACGATTTCGACGCCGTGCAGATGATTGCGCACTGCGCCGGGATCGAAGCTCCGGGACCCGCAGAATGTTGCGCGTTCACCTCCGGACCAGCCCAGAACCGTCCCTGTTACTTCTGCGGAAAGCAGGGACACTTTTGGCTGAAGTGTCCGGAGTTGTTGGAATGCCTGCGGTTGCGCGGATACCAGGGAGCCCTCCCTGGCCCGCAACGGAGGAATTCCTTCTGGTCTGGTCCTCCGGGACAGCAAGGTCGGAACCCGCGGCAGGGAAACTAGATCCGGACGTGGTGGCGACCAACACTACGTCCGGGAACAGTTGTTACGTGGCATCAGATGCCGCTCCACCCGTTGATGGGCAGGACGAACCTCAAGTTGATATGACTTCTCTGGAAGTAGTCCTTGGGGATCAGTCTGGCTCCTCCGTGGCTGAGGCGGATGGTGAGGACTCCGTAGATGAGCCCAGCGCGTGCAAACGGTATCGCCCTACCTGTGCGCTGGTGAGGGACCCCTGCTGGTACCTGTCCTTCGGATGGGAGCCGGTCCGGTTCCTCGTGGACTCTGGTTCGGAGGTGACCCTCGTTGCCGCAGGAACGTTCAGGAAGGAGCCCGCGCTCCGCAACTTTGAGTTGCGGGATCCCGGACCCTACAAGCTCTACGGAGCGGGTGACAACCGCATCCGTATCCACGGCATCATCGATCTGCCTATTACCCTTGGGGACAAGGTGTATCTGACAGAGGCAATCGTTGCGGATATCGGAGCGGCCGGGATTATTGGGATGAATTTTCTACGGGTCCACCGGGTGACCGCCAACTTTAGTGCTGGCGAATTCCGGATGGGAGAGGACATACACTTTCTCTTCCGCTCGGGCCCAATGCATTCATTCCAAATGCGGGCGGCGCGCACTGTGGTAGTGCCGCCAATGAGTGAGATGATCATTGAGGCGAGGCCGCGTCATCCCCGCATGCCCCTCGATGGTCGACCGTGTATAGTGCAACCAGTGAGCAGTTTCGCCGAAGGAACCGGACTAGTGCTGGGTGGGGCCCTGGTCATGTCCAACCCCCGCGCGATGCCCATCCTTGTGGTGAACCCTACGGATGCTCCGATTGTACTGCGGCGCGGATGCATAGCAGCTACTGCTACTCCCGCGTCATCGAGTCGTGTCCTCCCCGACGATCCTGTCTGCCGCGCTGCGTGCGCGGCGGCGGCCGCCGGAGATGACCCGTTCACCCTGCCGGACCATTTGGAATCTCGGGTTCCGAAGGACCGGCTGGATGAAGAGCAGTGCCAAGCGCTCCATAAACTGCTGCGGCAGTATGCGGATGTGTTCATGGGTCCTGATGGTGCGGTAGGCAAGACTGACGTCGCCAAACACCGCATCGACCTCGTGGACGAGCGTCCTCTCAAGCAGCATCTTCGTCGGGCAGCGATAGTGCACCAAGAGGTCATAGACCAGGAGGTTTAAAAGATGCTCGACTTGGACATCATCGAACCCAGTGACAGCCCTTGGGCCAGCCCTGTGGTTATGGTGAAGAAGGACGGCTCGTGGAGGTTCTGCATGGATTATCGGAAACTCAACGATGCCACGTGGAAGGACTCATATCCTCTCCCGCACATTGAAGATACCTTCGATGCCCTGGCCGGGTCGCACTATTTCTGTGCTTTGGATCTGGCCTCCGTATATTGGCAGGTGGAGAAGGAGGAGAGTGATCGGGCGAAGAGTGCCTTCGTTACCAAGAACGGGCTCTACCAATTCAAGGTAATGCCGTTCGGGCTCTGTAACGCACCAGCGACGTTCGAGCGCCTCATGGAGATGGTACTTAAAGGGTTCCTCTGGAAGCGATGTATGGTCTACATCGACGATGTCGTCGTGTATGGCCGGTCGTTCGAGGAAACCCTCACCAACCTCCAAATGGTGCTCCATCGCATCCGCAGAGCAGGGCTTAAATTGACCTATCGCCGAACCAATTTGTCCGAGTCTTTTTACGTCATTTCCGACACATTCTGCAAAACGTTATTATTGGCAAAAGAGAAGTTTGCCGACGTAATATGTGCAACTCGGACAACTTTTTGGGGCTTTGGCGATAGGTCAATTGAAGCCGAGTAAGTGCGAACTATTCGCGCAGGAAATCCTGTACTTGGGCTTCATGGTAACGGTCACCGGAGTGAGACCAGACCCCGCAAAGGTGGCGGCCGTACAGAAATGTCCTCCGCCATGTAACGTGGCGGACGTGAGGTCCTTCTTGGGCTTCGCGAGCTACCACCGCAGGTTTATTCGCGGCTTTGCGGAGATCGCGCGTCCCCTTACCATCCTCACGGAAAAGGGCGCCGATTTTGTTTGGTCCGCCGAGCAGGCTGACGCCTTCTCGGGACTCCGGCAGGCCTTGGTAGCGGCCCCGGTGCTGCGGCACCCTCGTCCGGACTGCGAGTTCATCTTGGACACTGACGCGAGTAACTTTGCACTCGGCGGTGTCCTCTCGCAGATCGTGGACGGGCAAGAGCGGGTAGTAGCTTATGCGAGTGTGGCCTTGAGCCGCTCTCAAATGAACTACTGTACCACTCATCGCGAGTTGCTCGCAGTGGTTACGATGACCAAGCGGTTCCGGCATTACTTGTTGGGACGCCATTTCCGCTTGCGGACTGATCACAGTTCGCTGAGATGGCTCCTCAACTATAGTGAGGCTGATGGCTTGGTGGCGCGGTGGCTCGTCAAACTCCAGGAGTATGACATGCATATAGAGCATCGCGCTGGTAAGTTGCACGGCAACGCGGACGGCCTGTCCCGTTGCCATAAGTGCAAGAATCCTGGCTGTGCAGGGATGGCTCCATTCCAGCAAGCCGCGGATTCGTCCTCAGACTCGGAATTGGACGTTCCGGGGAGACCGCAGGCCGCCACCCCCTCTAACAATACGGCGGCCGGAGCGTCTAGGGCTCATCTCCGCGCGCGGACCCGCCGATATCGGCGAGGGCGTCCCGCATATGAAGCGGAGGTGCGGCTCAGCTCCAGCGAGTCCTCCTCGAGTCCAGCGGTGTACTCCTCGTGGGTACCCTCGTCCTCTGGAGAGTCTGAGTATGAGCGGTCCTTGCCCCATGTGGTAATGGCGGCTGCGGCGCAGCCGGACGCGACGGATGAGGAGCCTAATTACTTGTGTGGCTACTCTCAGGCGCAGATAGCTGCGAAGCAGAGAGCTGACAGTGCTCTGGCACCGGTAATCACAGCCCTTGAGGCCGGCCAGAAACCCTCTAAGGATGAGCGGAAAACCTACAGGGAGGAGACTTTGTCTCTAGTATCCCAGTGGGAAAGACTGGGATATAGGGATGGCCTCTTATACCGGCACTATGAGCCACCGACCCCACTGCCTCCAATATGGCAGTTGGTGCTTCCGGCGGAGCTGCGGAAAGAAGTACTCCACCAGTTGCATGACCTCCGGGTGACTGGTCACTTGGGAATCCGGAGGACCGTCCATAGGCTACAACAGCGCTTTCATTGGCCTGGTAGCAGCTTGGACGTGCAACGGTGGTGCGCAGCCTGCCCTCGGTGTCAAGCTCGCAAAGGAGTTCCGGCTCCTGGCCGCCACCCCTTAGCCACGGTTGAGGCGGGCGCGCCGTTTGATCGGATAGCTTTGGATATACTGGATACCCACCGGGTCACCCCGCGCGGTTTCCGGTACATCCTGGTGATTTCCGACCAGGACCCGGTCTCCTCGCCTCCTAAGAAGAAGAAGAAGTGGACCCACCAGAAAAAGAAGTCCGGCGGTGCCCCGCCTCAACCCGGATCACAGTCCGGAGGACCTAAGCCGCTGGCGCCTAAGCCGGGCGGCCAGTCAGCGTCCTCCGCCAAACCCGGAGACGCCAAGGCGCCTAATCCCTCGGGATCTGGTGCGGGCGGCGCCTCCGAAGGATCCGGCCAGGGCGCGGGAGGTTCCAGTAAGCGGGTGCCCATCCAGGCACCAAAAGGAACCTCCTCTTCTTCTTCCTCCGGTAAAAAGAAGCCTACCGGAGCTGCAGAGGTGGGGTCGAGTCCAGTGGACCGTGGGCGGCCCGTGCCGAAGGAAGGAGATCTTCGCTTAGAACTCCACCGGAAGCGCGCGGAGCAAGACGGGGTCAACCTGTCTGACGCCGCACTGGACGCGGGACGTCGGGCTTTTGTTTTTTGTTTTTTTTTAATTTTTTATTCATTTATTATTTTGAACATGTATGCCCATTTACAATGATGACCTGTGTCTCGGAGCCAAGGCACAGATCGCCTCAAAATCAATAAATGGTCATACAGTGTAACATCTAATACAAAATTTATAATGCAATATAATATGAAATGAAAATACAACATTTCATGATATATAATAGTCTACTAATAGTACTCCTAAAAAAATACATATCTATATGGTAGGAACAGTCAGGGTTGATAAGGCTTCCCACTTGCGGTTATGCAGTTGGATTTCATTTTGTCGAATAGCGATGTCTTTTTCAATTTGTTCCAGATTGACTATATCGTTGATTAGTGACTGAAGATTTAGCGGACCTTTTGATAAAAATGCTTTGTACATGTAATATTTGGTACAAAGTATCACAAAATCTAAGAGTTCAGAGTTGGATATGTTTGATATAATATCTTGATAGGTTAATGTTTCCCTTCCCTCTAATGTATGTCTATTGTACCATTGCAAAACTGCTTTCCATAAGTCTTGTACCTTTCTACACTCCCAGAACCTATGTTCGGTTGAATCAATAGACTCATCACAGAAGTCACAAATATTCGAATCCACTAAATTAAATAGATATAACTTATCATTAAAATATATTATACGATGGAGTACCTTAAACTGAAAACTGCGCAGTACGTTATCAATAGTGATAAGGTTTATATGCGAAAATCATTGTTCTGTGTCGATGTGTCCGATATCAAGTTTTTTTGACCACTTTTTGGTCAGATCCACACATCTTACAGTTTTTAGAAGCATTTCAGAATAAACAGTTTTGGATATCAACTTCTGAGAGGTACATTCAAAAGACTGAAGTTTGTTTTTTTGTGTTTGTACCTTGCTCATCCATGGCATTTTGTGTTTTCATATGGCGACGCCACTGTTCAGGTATTGCGCTGATCATGCTATTAAATTGCATGACAGTGATATCCACATTGTATATTATATTGAGTATTGTTCTGTCCATCAGTTGATTGTTTTCATAAAGTTGACCTACCTCACAAAGCCCATTTGATATGCATTGCTCATTATATAACACTTTTTCTTGAACGTGAATGTGCGAATTCAACCATATGCTTTCTTTATGTATGTCAGATGTATCCACAATTGGTCTATGATTATATTCACACCAGCTGACTAGAACATCTAGCCAGAATTTAGAAGTCAATTCACATTTCAGTGCATCACTTTTGGACAGGTTACATTTGAAAACGTACTTTCCACCAACTTGTCGTAGCCCATAACTAACCAGAGATGTCCACTGTGAGTTTTCATTTTCAATATTGAGGTACCTTTTCACCCACGTAATATTTTGTGCTAGACATATAATGTTGAAATGTGGTATACTCAGTCCACCCATATCCAATGTATTAAACAAGAAGTCACGTTTTATTTTATCATGGGTGAAGCCGGCAACAAAGAGCCGCGACCCAACGCGCGGAGAGTGTGCCCCGACAACCCAGATCGGAGAATCGTTCGGGGCCGGCCAAGAAAAAGCGGTCGTCCTCGGAGCAGCCCTCTATCCAGAGGCTGCGGGCCGCGATGGGCCCCGAACTCCCTGGGGTGCGTCAGGAACACATGTTCCTCCCGCGTTATGGCAGGGATCCGCAGGCGCGCCGCACGGCGGACGCCGGTGCGGCGGCCGAAATGCCTTTCACACGGCCTCGTCCACTCACGGACGAGGAGCGTGTCGGGCTGCCACCCGAGACGGAGGACGGGGTAACATGCCTCCTCTGTCCGGAATCCCTGGACGGGTATCAGGACCCGCATCGTGCGCTCAACCGGGATCGTAGGTATCCTTCCTACGACCATCTGAGTCGACACGTTGCGGGGTACCATTACCCCTGGGTGAGGATGTTCGTGTGCAAGAGGTGCTACTCACGTAGACCGGAGCAACGATACTTCCCCAGTTTGGAGGCCCTGAACACTCACCGCGCGGGTGCACACCGCGGTGAGGGACTTCACACTGCTAGTGATGAAGCAGGGCCTGTATTCAACTTTGGATACATTCCACCATGGGTGGCGTCGTTCATGACTACGTCAGGAACGGCGAAGAACCGATTCTTTCACTGGGGTCCGTGGCGCTTTGCACAGCGCATCATGGACGATGCTTGGAAGGAGTCTGGCGTCGTGTCCGCAGGCTCGAGCTACACAGCTCGCCTGACGGCTTCGATGGGCCAGACTGCAGCGGAGTACCAGGCGGCGGAAGCCGCCCGGACAGCAGCAGAGGCTGTCCGTCAACCGCCGGCAACCCAGGCAGTGGAAGAACGGCACCGGGTCACCATGGTCGTGTCCGAGATGGCGCAGATTGCGGCCAAGACACGAGTGGCTTCTCCTAAGCCGCGCGCCCCGACAAGGACTCAGGGGAAGGGTTCGTCAGCTGGAACAACTCCGGCCGGGACGACACCCCTGCAGTCCCCGGGCGCGCTGACTCAGGAGGATTACCCGGGCTTGCTCGAGGTGACGGTACCTGCGTGTCCGTCTGAGGGACGGGTGGTGGCAGACACCTCCGCCTCCTCAAGTACCACGTCGGTGGTCCGGCCAAGGACCCCACGTGTGGCTCCCTCGGTAGCGAGCAGTAGCGGATGTGCGGCACCTCTCTCGAGGTCGACGTCCGCGTCCTTGTTGGTAGTTGAGGGGACGTCCGCGGGATGGCAAAGCACCGCTGCGGAGGTGGGGTCGAGTCCAGTGGACCGTGGGCGGCCCGTGCCGAAGGAAGGAGATCTTCGCTTAGAACTCCTCCGGAAGCGCGCGGAGCAAGACGGAACAACTCCGGCCGGGACGACACCCCTGCAGTCCCCGGGCGCGCTGACTCAGGAGGTGGTCCGGCCAAGGACCCCACGTGTGACTCCCTCGGTAGCGAGCAGTAGCGGACGTGCGGCACCTCTCTTGAGGTCGACGTCCGCGTCCTCGTTGGTAGTTGAGGGTACGTCCGCGGGATGGCAAAGCACCGCCTCCCTGGACTTGGATCCCCTTGACGCCACGGCAGACGTACGCCGGAGGTTTGGTCCCACGACCGCCAGCGCCTACGAGACTCCTCCTCGAGTCTGTAGGCCACGCGGTCGGCCATCGTCGCGATGGTTTGGACCGGATCCCCGGTGACCCAGCGCTGGTGAACCTGCCAGTGCCCCGAGCCATTCGTGACTTGGATTTCGCAGGCATGGCCGCGCTGGTCCGCGCTAGAGAAGAGCACCCCTGGGATCACCCCCAGCGCGGTCGGCTCACTCAAGCTGCGGAGTACCTTGTGGCGGAGATGGACAGCTCTCTGGACCGGTTCAGCCGGTGCCGCGCCGAGGCCTCCCGTGTTGCATGCGATCTTGCATACGACCAAGGCCTCATGGAAGGCACCCGGCGGAGCCTAGAGAGCTACTCGACTTTGTCGGCTGTCATTGAGTGACCAGGGTCGAACCGCCGCTCTAGCCGAGCAGTCCGGGGCGTCCGCCTCCTCCCCAGAGGTAGCCGCTAGGATGGAGCACCTGGAGGCTGAGAATGAGCAGCTACGGCGTCGTCTTGACGAAGCCGAGGCCGCTCGGACTCGCCTACTCCAGGGCGTCGATGACCCCGAGTCGTCCGCCCGGAACCAGGCGGCTCTCCAGCGGGCGGATGCCGCTTTGGAGCTGGCCATCTACCCATACCTAGTCCAGGTGTGGGGAGAACGCAAGGCCGATCCTCAGCGCACCCGCGATACGGTAGAGATGTTCCGCGCCATTGCAAACCTCGGCGCCACATCTCTGCCGTCCTCCGTTGTCATAGCTCCGTCAGGACCCGGGTTGCAGGGCTCACCGCAGAAGCCCCTGCAAGCGCCACCGGGCCTGCCTCATCCGCCCGAGCAGCCGGCTTACACACTGCCGGTTCCGCAGCATAGGGACCCGTCACCGCCGCCAAACCCCAGGACAGGCGGCACGGATGAGGAGCCTATGACAGAGGGGGAAGGCTAGGTGCTAGCCTCGTCGCCGCTCCCGCGGCTCCGCCCTGCCTCAGACCCATTCTGCGGATCTGAGGAGCCGGCCGGCAGGGCGGTCGGCAACACTTTTTAGAGGTACTATCACTTTTGATCACTCGGTGTGTCGTTTTACAAAATTGCTAAATTTAAAGTTTAACCTTAAAGATATTCCAAAGACTCGACACACCGTCCTTTTATAACGGATGACCTTCCAAGGTCATCACACGGTTTTGGACCACCTCGGTCAAAATTTTAGCTTGTTTATGAGGGTTTAGTCAAAATTACAAAGCGCGTTATAGTTTACTCCGTAAGTCCGGGGGTAGTTCCCCATTCTTCCAAAAGGGACTCTTAAAGTCCCAGTTTTGCGCCGTGACTTCCGGGCGTTGCCATCTTGCCTTCTTCCGGCCCCCGCCATGCGAAGCCTTCGTCGGGTTTCGAGCATTTTGGGCGTGGGCGGAACATGTTGGGGACCAACATTGTAAGAAGGGGGTAATGTGGCGATTTTGCCCTAAGCACGCGGCAGGTGATTGTAAACATACATGCCATTTATGTGGCCTTTTCGGTCTTGGCCTTGTTTTGACACGCTCCGTTCGAGCGGGCGTTGCCACGGCAACGCATTGTAATTTACGCTCCAGTAAACTATAACAATGGTTTGATTATGCTTCGCGTGCAGCCTCTAGTTTCTGGTGTATTATATATACACTGGAAGCGGCTCGGTCGAGGAGATTGTCCAAGATCGAGTGACAGGATGCACTCGGAGCTCGCCATGAGCTTTGAGTTCCCTATTCGGGAGTAGTGGGCTCCTAGAGCCCTGGGGACGATTTCCATGGGGAGGCCCGGGCTGGGAGAGACAAGTTGCTGACTCAGGGGCGCAAGCCCTGTGGATCGCCAGTTCTCTCCCTTCCCGGGACGTGTGACATAGGCTCTGGCCAGCATGTCGGACTGTACGGGGTTCCGTCCCCGAGGCAGACCGCGGCTCGCCAGGCCCCTCCAGCTAACACCGTGGTGATGAACCAGTTTCTGAACGGTGTCCGTAGGCCTGGGAGTGTCGGGTGGGCTGTTACCTGGTTACCGTTAATGCTAGAGTGGTTACCGTGTCCGCAGTGACCTCCGATGAGCGGCGCCGCCGCAAGGATCGGGAATAGCGGATGCGCGTCCGCAAGGACTCGCGGTGAGAGGACTATCCTCGAGGATCCCGAAGAGCGGACGATAGTCAATAACTTTATACAAGTGAGCTGAAGCATGTGGTCTGGGTGCCGGGGGTCGCCGTAAGTTCCCTGGAAAGTTTTTCATTTTGTGCTCTTTGGAAGCATTTCTAGTGCATAAATGACATTGATTTTCATCACATTCCGGGGTTATTCTCCCCAACATTTATCTCAATTTTATCTCTGATGCACGGTCCGATCCGCGATTTTGGATGGTTCAGGGATGTAGAGTTCTGGATTCCAAGAGTGAGGAAGTTTGCTTTGGGCTCTGTATGCACATATCCATGTGCACTTTCATAGGAATACAATTTTTCGAGATTGTAAAGTTGAAAAAATATTTTTTGGGGGAATTTAACAATCCTCACAATTTATTTTGCAACGATGCTAGATCTAGGCCTACATAGGCCGGCCATCGTATTTTTACAAGCTTGTAGCTCATGAAAATAAAATATTTCGATGTTTTCCCGGCACATTTTTATCCCGTGCAATAAGTTCAGAGGATAATAGCTGGCCTACATACTTCAACACCACCACTTGTGTATGTGTGTGTGTGAGGGGGGGGGGGGGGAGGGGGGTACCACGTTTGCTATAGGCCTATTGGACCAACTCCAGATCTGAGAGTTGGTCCCACAGCAATGTGTTTATATAAACAATCGGGTTTCAAGTGTCCTTTTTTGCGCTATTCCAGGACAATAGGGGCCTAATCTGTAGCCTGTCATACACTAACCTGTCATAATTCGAAGCGACCGTTTTGACCTCGGTCGCCGTGCGAACCGCACCGAAGCGCACCGACCCGGTTGGTGGCCGTTTTTATAATTTGGCCAGCCATACTCGATAATTTCAAAACATGACCGCTCTGCGGGCACCGATAATAACGCGACATTGTTGCCTGTGTTTACGAGAAAATGTTGCATTTCTGAATGTAACGAATACACGATTAGGTCACAGGAGTGGCATTCGTTTGAAATCAACAAGCAGTGGCGTTCAATATTGTATGAATGCTGTCAGGTCAGTAAAAATGCCGCATGACTTTTGTGAAGTTTTGATCTCACGGAAACGCTGCGGTGGTAGGGAATGACTTCAGGCTACTGTATATTAATTATATTGGCCATTCAACTCAATGTTAAATGACCTTACTTTGACGGTCCATAACACCTTCCTAAAAAAAATCCCAGCCTACCCACTATGCTAGTTTTATCCCTCAACGTATTGGGCATCGCGTGGTAAGCATGAATATATTTGACGACACATGGGATTTTTCGCTATTCTGCCTTGAATGGACCCGGGGTGAAAATACCCAAAATTATGGGTACTGATGCCCATGCAAACCCCCTTTGATTCCCCAGCTCCTGAGAAGAACACCAACAAGATACTGCCTTGAAAACCGGGTCATTATATCCCAGCACTGCGTTCTTTCAGGTGAATATACACTCGTCCAGAAGTCTGGCCTAAAAAATATATGAGGCGATGTTTAACAACAGTTTCCCTTTAAATTGCCTAAGTGAGGTGAACGCTCGCTGATTGGCTGAGGGAATTACTGTACACTGCCCTTCAAAACCAAGCCCTTTGGGCCGGGGCGGATCCAATATCGTGAGAGGGGGGGGGGGGGGGGGGAGGCTCTGCATATTTTTGGACAGGATATATATTTTTTAAAACATATATACTTGCCAAAACGAATAGCAGGACTTTTTTCTCAACTTTTTTCTTGTATAAATGCTGACTTTATATTGCATACCGTGTTTACTTTGTTACTCCCGTGCCTCCTAACCACTATTTGTTGTTTAATTACACCTAGGCCTAGGGCTAATTAACAAATTCATTTTTCAATTCGACGCTTGTTCTATGGCTGCATGCATGAACTACACACAATAAAAGTACAAGGTATTAATTATACTGAACTCCACAGAAAGCTGGACCATGAGAGCTACCTATCTTGTTTGTTGCTGCCGAAGCGAGGTAGAGCGGCTGCCTTCGCTATCCGGGCATTCAATGCTGAAATTTCACAGGTACATGTAGGCCTACATGTACTTGAAATTCCATATTTCCGAAAATATATTACCAAATGAAAATCAGTAATCCTAAATTAAATTTTTAACTTGTATTTGGGCTTGCTTTGGATAACGAATCTGATTGTATTTCAGATTGAAGATCTAGTGACCGACTCTCACACAGGGTTGATGCGGCTTGAATTCTGGAGGAACACTCTTAATCTCACCTTTCAGGTAGAATATAGCCTACCCGCAGTGAATAACGACTTGTTTTGAAATACATGCAAATGCAAAGTCTAGATTGTTAATTTGCTCATCATTGTGTTACCTCTTAGAGTGAAAATATATTCCATTATATATATATATATTCACTTTTTTAATTTACTTTTTAAAAAAAATTTCCAAACAGGGTTCACCACCTGAACATCCAATAGCAGAGGAACTGGCAAGGGTGTGTTGTTTTGTGGAATGTTTCCTTTACTTCTGCAATGCGTTCTGATGTACAAGTACTAGGATGTGCACAAAGTGTTCTTTTAAAACTTTTGACTTAAACTTACAGGCACACGGTAAACACAAATTAACCAAACGATGGTTCTCAAGGATGCTCGATGCCAGGGTAGGTCAACGTGTACATGTAGGCCTATCGTTCTTAAATGATCAAATTAGACAACCATATCCCGGTGACGTCAAACATTGAAAATCAGGTATTGCATGCCACAGGTTTTTGCATGAATATGTCCTAAACACCACTACAACTTTTATAATTCGCCTTCCTTCAATTTCAACCATTTTAATGACACTGAATTTCGGTTAAAAAAATAAATGATAAACGAAACACGTGACATTTATTCTATTTCATCTAGGAAGAAAGTCTACGACAAGAAACTTCGCAAAACCTTGCACAACTGGAAGCGTACTCGGAGAAAGTTTTCTCTTCACCTCTGCTGTTACTGCTTGAAACTCTTGGTGAATAAATGTACCAAATAAAATAAAATAAATAATTATAATTGTATAAATAAACATTTTGTAATTATGTAAATGTATAAAGAAGGAACTTTGCATTCCAAAATGAACCGAGATCTCCAATTTACTTAGATTTAATGTTAAAGCTGTCTGCCGAACTTCATAGATATACGCGATGTGCAGGCAGACCACGCAGCTAGCCACGTTGGCAAAGCGTTAGGCCTCGCTACGGCGCTACGTGCAGTCTCGTACCACGCACGGCACAGCAGGGTCCGGCTTCCCACTCAGATACTCATAGGGGTACGTGTGAAATATGTCGTGGCCGACATTTATGAAATTTATTGGTTTTGCCGCTTTTATAGTTGTGCTGTTGGCTAATTAGATCTATTGCGAGGTTTGGAGAAAAAAAAACAAGTTTTAGTTTCCATTTTAGCGCTGTCGTTTAGCAGTGTTTAGTCAGTAAGCATAGTAATACGAACCTAATAATGTTTCCATATTAAAATAATTGATCTACAAGTATTGAATGTAGATAATATTTGGCAGAATGACGTCTCAGAGCAGGATATTTTGCGTGCCTCCAAGGAACAGAAAGTAAAAGATGTTTTCTTCACTATCGCCAGTGCTGCCAATACACATCTAGAACTGGTAAGATGAGCCCCATACACTGCAAGATTACTAATAATGCGTGTGACTAATCAGTCATGTCAGATAGTTATTCTGCGTTTGGATATTGAATTTCTGCAGGCACGGGGTATGCGGGAGAAGATTCCGAAGAGTTCGCATCTTGCCTTTCTATCGTCTGTGAGTGAATTGCTACATGTAACAAATTTTTCAGATGAGATTAGTCGGTTTTCCTTTTGAACTAGATTAATTCATAAACTTCATTGGTAATGTTTTTTCTTCCAGGCAAGCTGTTCAGCCTATTTGAAAGCCTTGCAACGGGCGGAATTCGATGTTTTCAACGGTTCTCTTCAACAGAGGAATAACTGGTTGCCACTAGCTATGTTGCTACAGAAATACAAAAAGACTTTCTAGCAGCAAATACAAAAATACCATATTAAACTGTAATACAACGTCTGTGTCGACGGTGTACGCAATTCATTTCTTAAAAACTCTGCATGCCATTTATTTTCGCATTTCGTTTTGTTATTCTGCGTACGCCTACTTGGTACATCTTTCATTCATTTGATGATCATTGCGATTGCAGTGATTGTGTTCATGTCAGTAAAACATAATACCCGAGGTAGACTGTATAAATTGAACGTGCCAAGACGATGAATAAACCCTTGTACGAATCACCCGTTTTGTGCTGATCCTTTTCGAACATATACCGCCCACAGAATTGCGGAAAAGTCTGATTTACGATCTTGCGAAGATAATTTTGCGTCTGCACCGCTGAAGATTTTCCAGTTATGTGCCAAAAGTCGTAAATTGTCCATGACATTACGACACGTCGGGTCAGGATATTGCAATAGCACGCCGTCAAGCACAATGGAATGACGGCGTATTTGTAATGTCAGTTCATTACCCCGCCTCGTGTCTGTAATGTAAATGTCTTGTCGTCTATGCAATCATCATCTTTCACGCAAAAGCCCAGGTGATAAATCAGAATGATTGCGGACGTTTTCGAAGCCGCGTTCCTGTCCCATCAATTACATTAAATATAAATGCCGTGCAATAGGTATAGCCCTACATCCATCTACTGGGTGCGTTCGTTTCAAGGAAGACTGACTATCAATCCATTTGATGGACATTTGATCCATCATATTATATAACATTGTGTCATCCTATCATCGTGGAATATTGTCGCTATTTCATGAGAGATTTTGTCCAGTGTAGCTGTTGGAAGTGATCGTAAATTTTGCAGTCTAAGTTTGCTCATCGCACATGACCCTCTATATTATACTTAGAAGTTTTGGCAATAGTGACATCCAATAATATATAGATATACATAGATCTATCTTCCAAGATTACTGCACTAAAGTGGGATATATTTGAGCTCCAAGATTTCAGCTGAAATACGGATACCCATGAAAACCCGGTTGTAGACGTATCTAAAACGTCAAATAACGTAATATTTCACCCCCTTCTTGCACAAAACTGGAAACTTGGGAGTTCTGCTGAAACCCCATCACTTCCCAAAACGAAACAGAAACACGAGCCGCTGTCAGCCGCATCGGAGTTCCAGTCACGTGTTCCAGTCAGTGAAGATGACGGTCCTACAAGAGGATGCAGTCGACCATAAGGCGAGAGACCCCGCCGAGAGAACAACGGATTCTCCACAAAATGAATCACAACATGGACTGGAACTTTCGCATGCAGTCGATGATGGAGTTGCATCGAGGAGTAGCATTGCCGTTTGGCAAAAAGTCATGAGCCGTGATGCAGGTGATGTTCCATTAGGCTATCATTCAAAAGTTAAAACACATGTGTTAGGTTATCCAATCCTTGACAATATAGGGCACCTGGCACAGTACCGTATGGACCAAGTATCCACTAAATTAGTGGATCATTTTGTCTGCACTGTCAGCCTTCCTTGATATATCACAATTTCCAATAATTCGTAATAAACAATTGCTATCTCAGTATAAATATGGATCTAATGCCAAATTTTATTTACATGTAACAACGCCCCGATCTTTGCTACGCAGGGACAAAACTCCAACCAGCTGAGCTTGCTGAACTGCTGGAAGATCGCACATTTGTGGACTTTTTCAATGTATTTCTCTCACTTCCGGTATGCATTTTACACAGCACAAGGTCGCTGAATAAAACACAACAACATCGTTATAGTTCATGTTATCCGCCCTCTATGAAATTTGTTAGCTTACATGTAATGTGTGTTCTTGTTCGTATTCTTATCATTAAACCTCATACTATGTTCGTTACCAAATTCACTACAACCCGCTGTTCTGTATTTTACAGATCTTCCCACAAAGAATGATCTATAAATATGATGTGAGAGAATTCGAATTGGACCCACCATTGAAGAAACAGAAATTTGTAAGTGCACCGCAAATTACTAATGCGAATATACGTGAATACACTCTCCTATCCAGTGTGGTTTCTCAGTATCGAGCCTGACCGGGCTCACTACAATTATAGCCTACATTTGGGCTTTTGAATAGATAAGAAATTCACCTGAATGAAATACAGGCTAGTAATTATGTGTTCAAATATCTCCTTTTTTTATGCACCTGCACCCAAACGCATAATTTTCGATAGGTGTTGGATCGCAGAAACCTCGTGAGGTGGCTAATAAAAGAAAGATGGCCGCTATTCTTGGACAGCAATTTGGCGTTGCAATATTGCATCTGTAAACAACTGCTTTCCAGCCCAGAACGCAAAGAAAACGGTGTGTTCAATGTATGCAAAATAGTCTTCATTGAATTCTGTTCCACATTATCACCAAAGTATATGGTTTCCAACGTTCCATTTATTCTTCACAATCATATCAGTAACCTAGCAATCATAACATTCGTTTGCAAGCGTGATACAGAGGCAAATGACTATATCAAGTTCAGAATGGCTACATACTAAAATTCAAACGCAGTGAAACTAAGTAATACGCGTTCCTCTAGGTCAAGAACATACGGAGGAATACACCAAACTGGTGGAGAACCGAATCGGTCACGTAACAGGGATGTGTGGCTTTCGTTCTTATTTGACTGGAAGTCCTGGTGGAACGTTGTACCAATGTCTACTCGACATCAAAAGATTCCACAAAATGGGTGGGGACGACCAGCAGGCGAGATGGGCCGCCTTCCGTGAGATACAGATCAAGTATTTCCACGCAACTGAGCTAACGAAGCATCTATCAGGTAAACTGCCAATTCCACAAATATCTTTGTGCGTAGTTCGTAGCCTTTCAATGTACACTAATATTGATTGCTGATTGAAATATGTTCCCTGCCATAATTGAATTTCATACAAATAAATGCTAATATGATGGTAAAATATATCCATATCTGAATCTAGTCTAGTTTCTTCTATTTTCTCATTGGCTTGCAGACAAAAGAAACCTTCAACAACTGGTCGATTTTGACAACAGTAACTTCTCTCCGAGGGCCACAAACAAATCAACTAGTTGTGACAAATTCGCAGCTGTACTGGATTCCACTGCGCCTGTGTCAGAGGACGACATTCGGAACCAAGGACTCCATGAGTTGGAGGATGTACTCCTTGTCCTGTTGAAAAACTACTGGCTTCAGAAGTACATCGGCCATTGTGTGAGTTCTCCAACCAAGAACTCAACTGTGGCTGTGGATAGTCCTGATGCGATAGTCTCCAAATATCTCAAGACAATAAACAAGTCAATGGAGGATGAGAAAGAGACAATGCCGTCAGATCTCAAGGTGAAACACCTGAAAGCAAAGATGAACTGGAAAGCAATGTTTCCAGCAGAAGAGAGTGAAACCCCTCCTCGTGAGGACAAAATTGTGGAAACCCCAAATGGTGAGTTTTTTCTTCCAGTAAAGATATTAATTGATTCTCTATTTTTTCAATAAACTCTACCAAAACCATGATATTCATACATGTAATCGCGCATATAACGATTTTCATGTACATTCTCCAAGAAGATGATATAATACAACGTTTCTAATTGTCTTTCGTATAGACATCGATCTAAGTGAGAGCGACGTGTCGAAATGTGGCGAAAAAAGTGTCGAGCTAGACAAGACGGAACCTAACACTACGAATCAAAACATGATCGAGAACATTCTGGACACGACGTTCGAAATGATTCCGAAAAATTGTGAGAAAAGTAGTGAAACAGGCAAGAAGATGTTTCCTTCACGTGAACTACCGCCAGTGACGTCACATCTGTTGCTGAACCCAATACCAGAAAATACTGACAAAGTAGATACCAAGCTTCGACGTCTTCAGCAGACAGACACCACCATCAGCTGTCTCGCACCACATAAAAACAAAGTTTCCATCCCTGTATTTCAGTATAGAAACATGTGCCAGGGCTACTATCGCTATGATAATAGACAGTATGTCCTAGCTATCACGTCCGACTTGGAAGCAGGTGGACCATTCAAGAAGTATCTGGCACGTCAGAACCAAGTCGAACACTGGGCCTGCCTGGATTTCTGGTTCAATGCCCAGCAATACCTTTCATCCAGGGGCCAACAGGCCACGACCCTGGAGGCATATATCCAGTTCCGCAAGGCAAAATTCATGATACAACGGTACTTGGGTTTCTATGGCGACATTAGTCTACGTTTTCTACCGCCTGGACTCGCTGAAACGCTGAGGGAACTCATACTAGTCGGAAAGGCTGACGATGTATTAAGAGATGCTCAAGATCTGGCATTGAAGGTAACACAATGGCCAAGGTCTTGGTCTGGAGCATATAATTTATATGACCAATCACTTATCTCAGCATATCAAAACCCTGATCCGTTACATGAGACATCCATAGCTCACATGTATCTTCATTATTGCATGGTATACACATTTACATATGGTTTGTGTCGTCCAGAACACACAGAGGAGAACGTGGGTGAATTTCTTGCATGAAGATCTCACCAGCTTCTGGCAGAATGTTGTACGTATCCATACATGTACCTTTTCCGTTTGCTTTTTGAAGCGCGTGTTTTCGCAGACGATTACCGGAAACAAGATTAACTATGCCACTTGCTGGCTAACGAGTCCCGCCTCGGCGAAAAAATCCATCCCCCAATTTCTCAACCGTTCAATGTGGTGTCCCTGTACAATTATAACGCAATGAAGTTCCACACAACCTGCATGATGCTGTTCTTTGTGATCAGGTGAGCCAGCACCCCACTGACATTGCAACTAAAAAGTCCAAAAGAAGATCGTTGCCTATCAACTTGGACCAGAGCTTCGAAGATCAGGTTTTCTCGGAGATTATGAACCTCATTGGTCAGAACCAGATTGACGACACGAGCAGCGACTCCACACGCCTCAAGACGCGAGCCCTTCAGCTTGCTATGTTCCTAGCCGACAGTCGTAAGTGTCAGACTCATCTTGTCCTTGCCTCTGCATGGCTGCTTCCTATGTGATAGAATAAACATACAGTGTACATGACTTTGTTCTTAATGTTGTACTCTGCCGACACCTTTTTGATATTTCACTTAGTACTTGAAGACAACGCTTATAGTCATTGAAATTAACCAACTACATGTTATACGATCTGCCTAATAAAGTGGGATATGCAACTTGTCCATAAGAAACAAACTCGTATGGAAACATGTGTTCATTTTCACTCACCGCTAGATGACGAGGGATTACCGATCAGTCCTTTAGACATGCACAGTTTCCAGCATTCCCAGGATCATCCGCGAGGAAGTTTAGCTCTTCAACCGCTGGTCATAGTACAACGTCGTACGTAAATCAATGAGGTTTACAGGCACAATCTACCAAATGTCACTCACACCTAGATCCTACCTGAAGTAGGAAATATATCCTACTTCGAGAATTCACACATGATACATACATCTCCCGGCTGGTATACCAAAAGCCTTCGCCATTTACAAATTCATGGGCTGATATGGCGTTAAGCGTCCTTATGTAACGAACTACTAGTATATCGTAACTAATCTCAAGAACCGACACTATATCCAAAGCAGAGTAAAATGAACCACATTACAATGTACCGGGCTACAACTTACCTCTGTAGGTGACCTGGTTGCTGAGAGGAAGCGTCAGCTGATCAAAGCTCGCCTGGCCCGGGCCGCTCAGAAGGCAGCCTTCGAGGAGAACAGGATGTCTGTCAGGCTGAAAACAGATCACAAACAGGAGGACGACACCCCAATCTATAAGCGGTCTTTCAAGAAGGGAGGTCTTTGGTATCATCGGCCATCGAAACCCAAGTACGCGCTAGTTCCAAGCAGAACATACCCATATAAGGCGTGTCCTTGACCAATCATGATGGAGTATTGACCTAGCTTGATCAACTTACCAATATTTTCTTAATAATCAGCTCATTAGCCTAAGCCGATATATAAGAAGTTTCAATTCTACACTTCCGACAGAAATATCTCACAATAAAGTCTATTTTCATAAAAAAATTCCACGAATTATTTGAGCCAGGTCATTTGGCGAAGTACTGAAGGACCCAACCCACCTGGAGTTTTTCCGCCGGTATCTGCTGCACCACGGGGCTGAGATACCATTGACGTTCTTCCTTGCAGTGGAAGATATGAAGAAGTGCAAAGAGGCCAAGCCGCGACAGGCCAAACTCAACCAGATCCTCAGGCGCTTCTTCAACTCGACCAGCGGCACAGGTACATCAGAGCTGACGAGAAGAAAGAAGAATGACAGACGAAACTTAGTGTGAAAATAGTGTAACAAATAGTGCGATTTGGTAGATACTATGAATCTAGATCACGATGTCAATCAATTCATAATGACATTATGTAGATCATCGTGTATAATCACACTGACAATCGCAGAGATTGACATTACTTGCACTATAGGTATCGAGGCACTGGAGTGTAGTGCTGACGTCCTCAAGGAGATCCCGAAGATGGAACGAGTCGCGCCAGCAATGCTGATCTCTGCCCAGTCCTGTGTGGCTCGAAGTCTCGAAGAGAAATGGTAGACCCCGTCTTGTCCACAAAAGAGGAATTATTACTGCTCATTTACTTACCAACCAAACTCTTCATGATTGTCTTTCTGTCCCAATCCTCGGAAATATCAAATTAGTGGCGATACCCTCGAAGAAAAACGGTACGATGGAATCGTGATGAAAACTGGGAATAATTGTTTGACATGCATGCAATATTATGTGTTTTGTGATAGCCAGTACCACGTTCAAGACTGCTTAAGCGAACGTTAGGGCTATCCCCATTTTAGTCATAGAAGTCCCATAATATAAGAAATCTATCCAGAAGGAATGCGAGACAGAATCAATTGCACTACTAGTATATGATTGCGATGCATGTTGTTGTTTATTATAATTGCTGTTTCACTATAAATTGTACAATCAGAACATCTTGCTTTTTTAGGGCATCTGCTTATATGGACACCTTTGATGAAACCATAAGCAAGCACGTGCTGAAAGTAACTTTGCAACTGTTTACGGAGAGAAGTTTTGGGAAGGAAAAAACAGTATGCGATATGTGACACAGTTCCTTTATTTTTACCAGCAATTTTTCGTTGTGCTCATGTAGAATGGGTGATCTTTAAATGCGACATTTCCAAATGTTCATGATTGTGTTGACATTTTCAGCGTCTACTGTGGATTAGTTTCGTGCGGAGTGTGAGTCACTTCAGACGCGGGATTTTGTGCCCACAGTCAGCCAGAGAATTCATTGACTTCTTGAAGTCCAAAGCCAAAAAGGAAATTGACAGTGCGTACAGTTACAACAAATTCTTGCATTACCTAGCGTTTATTGTTTATATTAAGCCCTGGGCGATGCTACCCTGGGCACGAATGTTGGCATAACAACTGCTTTGTTGTGTTGTAAACAGAACAAAAGACGACGACAGGTCAGCCCTTCGTTGTTGGTGTTCCCGTGAAGAAAGTCATCAGTAACAGAGTTGTTGACGTCACTAGACTCGCTAGTGATGCACTGTTCTTGGCGGAAGTTGAACGGTAGTCAAATCATTATCCAATTGGTAGCGATTATACATGTACATATTTGCCACTACAGATACTGTATACACTTCCATTAAGAGCCTATTAGTATCACTAGTATCACACACTTGAATGTATCACTAGTTATTTACGATGGCTTATTCGTCCATCTAGCTACCGTACGATGGTTGATGACGCTGCTGATGCGGCCAAGTCTGGGGACTATTCTATCCACGATCAGTCCAGTCTCGAAACCAAGGCTAAGACCATCATTGATTGCTATGTGAACTCTGACCTCCCGCCACGCATACAGGTAAATTTCCACTGTAAAACGTGGACAGGTGTGACTGTATACCTAGATGATATAGTAGTCTTTTTTCTCCCCCAAAAAATGGTGTGGCTGGTTAAACAATGTGCTCAGTTTTCAAATGATTTTGGTGCTGAAAAAAATATCGGATATTATGTGACGGGATACTACATGCAATACAATATACTACGTTTATAGAATCAAGCTCAATTAGCCCAGTGATGACCAGATGTTCCTTCCTTATCCACATTCCATTTTCCCTGAAGACAAATATTTAAAATCCTATACCATCTAGAATTCATTCGTTTATCATCGGATTGATGTTTCGAAATGTGCGGTCTTGATTGGTTAATTCCCCGACAATGCCGTCTTAATTTGGAGAGCTATCAATGTAATACAGCATGATATCTGCCTTCATTCACCATATCCAATGTTTTTTTTTTTTTCATTTAAACATATATTTATTTCTACTGATATGCACATGCATGGTACTTGCTCGCAATCCAGAACAACACTAAAATGCTACTTTGTAAAAGTAGAAATCGAGATTCAATATTAGATAAAACATAGGCTCATATATTTATAAATGGTTTGAGTGAAGCGGATCCTGTGTCGTCAGGATATCCAATGGTAACTTATAGTCTCTCACGAATCTCGTGTTTCTTTGTCAACTAATGGTATGGTAAATATATCTACCGTCCTCAGAAGAACGATCACTATCATATACTAGTACTTACCAGTCAGGTCAATTAACTGACACACGCTCCCATCTGCGACATCATACGTCTTCCATTTTGTCCCAATCCTCTGGGGAAGGTCTACCAGGCGAGGTGTAATCAAATTAGTGCCACTGTCCATATGGTGCACTGTCTCCTCGGCAATGTATGGTTTCCATTCCCTATAATGTACGTCTTATGCTGTTTTTGTATGGAGTAAGAAAGTAGCATGTGGTATATAAAGGGAAAGATCCCAGGTCGTAACTACGTTAAACTCTAAATTTCTGAGATCGTTTTCTGTTAGGTTGTATGAGTTATTTTCAGTCCAATGGCTTTTCAGACCGATTTTCCACATGGTATATATCACTTTACACATCTCCACTAAACACAGTGAAGGAACCATGTTATATTATTCATGAATGTGGGGAACATTATGCCATCTAATATGTGCAATACAATTACATCCTCATAATTGTGTGACCTTATATGGCACAGTCATCAGTTATGTTGCAAACGTGCATGAATTTTTCAGGTGAACATCACCCAAGAACAGGCTGATGAAATTGTACAGAACTTCGAGAGCAACATCGTCGAGCGTGGACTTTTTCACGATGCCACGCTTGCAATCTTCCCTGTCGTAGTCTACATGTGGAAAATGTTAGTTTTCATAGTTTACATTTTCTATTATCAGTTGTACAATTTAGACATCAATATTTGGTGTACATATCGCATTCACGTGTTATCTAGATATATATCATTTTCTGTCAAGTCATACGACCCCATATAAATAACAATTTTAGTTTGCAGGCTAAACCGAACATCTTAAATCAAACGAGTATAATCAACAAGAATGTCCAGTTAGTAAGTGACTTGGTCAAACCACTCTTCCTATCATCCAGGTTCCAGACTTTCCGTGTGTTGACGATGTTTGAGAGTATAAACATCGAGGACAAGCCCGAAATCGAAGTGGAGGCTTCCACACCAGACTACAACAACGTCACAGACATCAAAACCAAGAAAATACCTTTTCACCATGGTGAGAAGAGCTTATTCATTGGTTCAAGTAGCTTTTGCAGTGCCGTAGCGGTGCAGTGGTATTTAAGCAAACTCTTATACCATTAGTAATGGAGTGGCGTGTATACCTTAGGGTTTCTAATTGACTGACTTGTACTTTGTATTTCATTACAGAGGAAGAAGCTTCCCGGATGACATTCACTTTGGCACATGGGCCACGAATCCTTGTGCCGATGACTCGATATGAACACTTGCAGGAGAGCCACCGACGAACTCCCGGTCAAGAAGACCGTCATCATTCTCCAGGTGTAGAAGGAACCGCTGACGCCGGGGCTCGAAGGAACACGATACTTCCAGATGTCTACATGAGTGGACACTCGGTGAGCCCCGTCCTTGAGCAGGGCAGGCTAGGACGAAGGGGCACCTTGGGTCCACAGGGCACCAGTTCCAGACGGCTCAGTATTCTTCATAGAGGGTCAAATCATCGCAAGAGTAAATCCGGTATCAGTGACGTCATGGAGTTGCCTGCTATCCCATCAGTCAATAACGCCAGGAGACCATCTTCAAGGCGTCTGTCTACTGTCTTGGCTGAATGAAAAAATGTTTATGTTTATGTATGATGATGAGATATTCTTCGATTATTTTGGCAGCACTAATTTTTTCCATGTTTTGTGAATAATCTTGGATAGACTCACTTTTTGGATATGAGCCCAACACATTGTGTTCATGTATTTTTGGCATGGCTGTGTATGAAAACCATTTCTTGTGGAATGTCTGTTTTATATGACGTGATGCAAAACTAATGTCGTGACTTTAGTCATTTCTCAGTTTATTTTTCGATAAACTATGAAGTTAATAAAACAATAATGATGCCTACACATGGATCCTGGTCTTTCATTTCATTCTTAACATGATTATATTGAGTACGTTTTTGACTGACATGTAAAGAATAAGCGTCATGTTCCCAGAGACATTTTTTCATACAACATAAACGTGTCTTGATTCACTTAGGACATTTTAGATCACGTGCCAACAAACCGACAAACTATATTTAGTTTCAGACTACTGGTCAGTCGTATATTTTTTGTGTATTTTAGGTTACCATCCCTTTGGTCCGATAATCTATTAGCATGGCTTTGCGTCCGTTGTCACCGTAGTCCGCCTAGATTTTTATATTCTAAGTTTACAGTCAAATCTTTCTGAAATTTTGAACTAAAATTGCTAAAAGAATTATCACTAGAGGGAAGTAATTTTTTAGCTTTTTAATTTTTGAAAAAAAGGGGCAATTTCGGACTTTGACAATCGCTTCCTCCAAATCTGTTCAGTAACTTTTTCTATTTTGATGCATAAGACTCCCTTATATATGTACCCCTGTGATGTGTAAAATATTCGTTGCCTTGAGACGCTCGAATTGGGCCATTTTGGCCCATGGTGGAACTTTCCCATGTTAAATTATCTGATGCTTTATAATGGGAGACATTATCCCTAATATCTCATGTGACAACCGAAAATTCGTTGTCCAGACCGGGGATCGAACCCACGATCTCTGCGTTTTGAGACCGACGCTCTACCAAGTGAGCTAAAGGGATATCCCACTAGCCAAGCTAGTAGGAACGAGGTCACATATGGTGGCAGCGGTGGGACACATCGTCCTCGATGTGCGGGGTGTCCTTATCTGTTAATGCCCTGGAATACATCCATTTCACGCCGGGGACATGCCCTAACTGCACCCCCACCAACCTACCCTGCTCGCAGCGCCAAATGTGACAACCGAAAATTCGTTGTCCAGACCGGGAATCGAACCCACGATCTCTGCGTTTTGAGACCGACGCTCTACCAAGTGAGCTAAAGGGATATCCCACTAGCCAAGCTAGTAGGAACGAGGTCACACTCACTTAATATTGAGATTAAGAATTAGGAATCAATCATGGAAAGGATAAGATATTGTCGTGACCTTGAATATTACCTTTGACCTAATTTTCAAGATCACAGGACAATGTGGCTAATTAATTGCTTCTTATCAACTTTATAGCTTAGGATTCAATTTTGTACATATAGTAAATGGTATGAACCGAATATTCTACTCACGTCGAAATTGATATTCGACCTTATGTTCAAGGTGAGAGTACAAAATGGCTAATATCTCTTCTAATCGACTTTACAGCTTGGGAATAAATTGTGTACATATATGAATGATGCATGGCGGATATTTTGATGACACTGAATTTGGCCTTTGACCTCATTTTCAATGTCAAAGCACAAAATTATATCTCGCATTTTATATCCTCATTTTCAAGGTCAGCACACAAAATGGCTAATATCTCGTTTATTAGCGACTTTATAATTTGATAATCAATTGTGGACTATGATAGTGGGTTATTCGGAGTTTTGATTATGATTGAAAGTAATGCTTGAGTGATAGTTGACAGACTACTTGTCATGACCTCTGCGCATGTCTTTGAGTATAGTTCAACTCTTTCCAGCTTTCTATTGGCTTCTCCGTCGTACAATGATGTTGGTAAACTGCCGGTTGCACATTGTACCTATAGAATCTTTATGTTAGCAGATTTCTGTTGCTTTTAGAAATTCGCCTAATGAGAGAGCTTTTTCTTTGATATAATTAATGCTTATATTATTACTAGTATTATGTTTGTGAGCTTACACCAAATTCCCGGATGATCGTCAGACCTTGCCAGCGATGAGCAGTGATATCATGGAAATGTATAGTTTAAACGTATTTATTTTAATTGCATTGCCCAATAGCATATAGCTAATCGAGGAGCTCTCCACAAACGTATATACAAGAACAAATTAATATAATGAACATCCAAACAACAGCACAAGGAAACATTCTCAGAAGAATAAATTCACCACAACCTCGAATAATTACTATAATACAAGTTATGAATGAAATGAATGAATGATGAGTGGATGAATAAATGAATGAATTAATGTATGATTATATTTCTTCTGGTAGTATACTTGTATAATTGATACAGTACGATCCTTGCCTGTTGATCGAGGTCATAACAATGGATATGTACCCTCTTATGTCGGCTCGCTTGCACACAATGTTACAAGGCATGGTGCTTACCCATATATAAAACATATATTGAGGCGACATGTAGAGGTCCGTTAGTATTGGAAGCAATTTGACTGTTGTCCGGTAGATTTTCCCAAAAATGAAATCTGGCAATCACATTGCCATAGCGTTCATAATGTTGATCTATACAAACAAGTGATAAATTTAGAATACCATTAAACTGAAGTCATTATTATATTTCTATGAACAAATCGATACGATAATCAAACCTAACATCATTTTATCAAGGCTCATTGATTTCTGATGTGACAAATATGTACTCCGTAATAAGGCTCCATTGTAATAGAGAAGGACATATGAGCACTACCCAATTAGGCATTCTGTGTAAATATATTGATGCATCATTTTGACGTACCACTGGATGTAGCAAACTATTAGAAATGGAGACAAACCTCCAGATAATAATCGATACTGATTGCCAATCAGTATCGATCCTCATTTATCCTCGATCCTCATTTATTATCGATCCTATCCTCGATCCTCGATCCTCGATTCGTTGGCTCCATATCAACGGAATAGAGCTATGAACGCACGGATTCAAGACGTAAATGCAGCTCTTGAACTACATTACCAGAACTCTCGAAATGTATTAGTGTACCCTAACCACAACATCCGACCGGAAGGTGACCATCACACTGAAGATGGTGTTCATCTCAATCGTAAAGGCAGCATTCTGTTGGCTGCCAACATTCGTTGGATAATCCGTGAAAATCTCGACAATAGAAAACCAAATGCATGGAATAAAATCCCGAGCGGACCTTATCGTTATTAAGTTCTGCTATCGGACTAAAGGAATTATTGTTAGTGATCCATTGGTACATGTACCTTGTATGTACACGCAATTGTTTGAACGTATAAAGTATTATGAATATTACAATGAATAATGCATGCCACATCTACTGAATTTCATTCTTTGTAATATTGTGATGTACAAAAAAAAAAAAAAAAAAAAAAAAAAAAAAAAAAACACTAATATGTCCCATATGTACCGGGTATTTAGTGCTACGTACACGCAATTGTTGAATCTGTAATGTCATGTAAATATTTCACTGATAATGCATGCCACATCTGAATTCCATGCCTTACAATTATGATGTACATGTATATGATTACATGCAATTGTTGAAGTTATAGTGTCATGTATATTTCGCTGTATAATGCATGCCACATCTAAAGAATTCCATGCTCTTCAATATTATGATGTATAATCAAAGTCATCAATATTTTCCAAATGTGATAATGTTGTGACAACCACCAACGCATTCCATAATTGGTAATTTTGTTGGAACTGTTATGAGAATCACCAGTATATACTATATAAGATATCACCAATGTATTATATAATTAGTAACTTCAACAGTATGAAAATAAGTATGAATATAAAAATCTCCAGTATATTTATATCATGATGTATCAGGGTGTTTGCTCACCAGTGCATTTTGTACAGATTCCTCTTGGGTGGAGAAACCTGCTGATTTACTTCAAATAATTCACGAAAACTATATCCCTGTGCTACAATTATGACCTTCCCATGTGAAATTTGTTCTTGTTATATCAAATTAGAATCGGTTTATAAAATTTGTTGTAGTCTCTGTGAGAGCATGTATCATCCATCATGTGCTGGCATGTCTAACAATCTATTCAAATGCATGCGATATCAAGACAAGCTTAATCGGCTATGTACCGGTTGTGCTAATTCATTCCCTTTCAATCACATTGTAGACGACACATTATATCTCGAAGCTTTGCCCGGGTGTGACACCAACACACACATTTTTTATAGTGATCAGTATCTGTTCAATCCGTTTGACGCCGATATGGATAAATGTTTACCCACTGATGAGTACAATCCCGATCTCAATTATTTTCGAGATCCAGGCAATTATTCCAAATATTACACATTTGAAGAATTTAACTCACTACCGGTTCATAATAACAGACTCTCCCTGCTGCACTGCAACATACGGAGTGCTAACAAAAATAGTAATAATCTTAGTCATAACTTAGCTGCATTAAATAGTAATTTTGATATTATTGTATTATCAGAAACCTGGTTGAATGAAAACAACACCGGCATTGTCGGTTTTCCAAACTACGATCACGTATATAAATATCGAGAACATAAAACTGGCGGGGGGGTTTCTATTCTAATTAAAACCGGACTTGACTATCAAGAGTTGACGGACATACCGTTGCTTGATTCTATAGAATGTGTTTTTATTGAACTCAGTATACCAAACCCTGTCATCGTTGGTTGCATATATAGACCGCCTGGCTCTGACATAAGAGAGTTTATAAATGACTTTGAAAAGCTTGCTTCATATTTTGCAAAATGTAACCGACCCATTTATTTATTAGGTGACTTTAATATTGATCTCCTAAAATATCAGTCTCACAGCCTGACTTCAGAATTTATTGATTGTATGTTTTCATCATCGTTTATACCACTCATCAATCGACCAACCAGGGTCACGGATATGACTGCAACTATAATTGATAAC
The DNA here is from genome assembly GCA_949152475.1 of Terebella lapidaria. NCBI lineage: Eukaryota > Metazoa > Annelida > Polychaeta > Terebellida > Terebellidae > Terebella > Terebella lapidaria. Next base: position 30,188,726 of record OX424564.1, on the reverse strand, counting down.
TGTTATTCGAATGATCTTCATCCAGATCTTGTTTCCGGTATTCTACCAATGGATGTCACTGATCATTTTCCATTTTTTATAATGCTGCAAAATTCCTTCTATTCCGAAATGAAACGCGACACTATAACATACAGAGTTGTCAACGACAGTACAATTGAACAATGTTTATATCATCTTCAAACAACAGGATGGGACGATATTTACAGTATAAATAATGTGAATGACGCTTATAATAAATTTATTAAACACTATACCAAAATCGTGGATGAAAATATTCCATTGAAATGCGTTAAGAAGAGAAAGGAAGTTCCATCTAAACCCTGGGTAAATGATGAATTATTATTTTTGATTAACGAGAAAAATAACTTGTATAAAAAGCTCAAAATGTCAGGTAATAAAGAACTTGAAAAGGAGTATAAAAGAAAGAAAAATAATTTAACTAATATGTTAAGATTGGCCGAGAAAAATTATTATAAAAAAACACTTGATCAGAACAAAAATAATCTCTCGCAACTTTGGAAAACACTGAATCATGTCATTTCTCGAAAAAAACAATGCAAGAGGAAAATTGTGTTTATGCATAACAATAATGAAGTTATAAATGACAAAGAAATAGCCAATCATTTCAACAAATATTTCTTGAATGTTGCTAAAAATGTGCAAGCCAGTTTGTCCAGTAGTTCACTTGACCCTATTGCAAATGTAAAATATGTGCCTACTTCTTTTTATATGCAACCAACCAATGAAGAGGAGATATCAAATATTATATCCAGTTTAAAAAACTCCGCTGCTGGTTATGACGGTACAAGTACAAAGTTTATTAAACAGATTAAGCAGGGTATCATTTCTCCATTAGCATATATAATTAACCTATCATTCAATCAAGGAATGGTACCTGATAATTTAAAGATTGCTAAAATTATTCCCATTCATAAAAATGGCGAAAAGTCTAAATTCTCTAACTATCGTCCTATATCTATTTTGCCTGTCTTCTCAAAAATTGTGGAGCGTTTAGTTTACAATCGCTTAATAGAATTCCTTCAGAAAAATGATGTTTTATCTGATAATCAATTTGGCTTCAGGAAAGAACGATCGACAGATATGGCTGTTCATAAATTTGTAGAAAAGTACTATGATTGCATTGAAAATAATGAAATTATGATGGGTTTATTTCTTGACCTTAGCAAAGCTTTCGATACTATTTCTCATCAAATACTTATTCGTAAATTACATGTGTATGGCATTCGTGGAATACCCAATAATTGGTTCCGCGATTACTTGAATAATCGCAAGCAGTATGTTTCATATAACGGCTCATCATCAGAACTCGGTGACATCAAATTTGGTGTGCCACAGGGTTCTATATTGGGACCGCTTTTGTTCTTAATATATATTAATGATTTGTGTAACACATCGAAAATTTTATCTTTTATATTATTTGCTGATGATACAAGCATACATATCACCGGTAATGATTTGGCTGACATGGCTGAATCACTAAATAATGAACTAGTAATTGTTAATGAATGGCTTCAGTGCAATAGACTTTGTCTGAACATAGAAAAAACCAACTATATTGTATTATCGCATCCTAGAAAAAAGTTAGACCGTGACGCATGTAACATAATAATGAATCACTGTTCTATTACTCGTATACAAAATATCAAATTTCTTGGTCTGAGGATAGACGAATGCATGTCTTGGCATCATCATATCAATTATGTGTGTAAACGGGTTTCTAAAACCATTGGCATATTATTAAGAGCACGTCATATGCTATATGGACATACTTTATCCATGTTGTATAATGCACTTGTTAAACCACACTTTATATATGGTATAACCTTATGGGGGTAACACTCATAAAAAAAGTCTCAACAGGTTAACTATCCTACAGAAACGTGTGATTCGTATCATCAGCTTCTCCGAGTATAATGCACATACTGAACCTTTGTTTAATCGATATAAGATACTGTCAATATTTGATTTACACGCTTTATTCGTTGGAATATTTATTCACAAGAGTCTTTATCAACCAGTGCCAATATTTTTCAGATGTCTTTTCCACAGGAATATTAATCACAGAACTAATTACAATCTTAGATCCGTTTTCCAAAGAAAAAAGTTTGCTCAATTTTCCATAAAAACTGTTGGCCCCAGAATATGGAATTCACTCCCACAACAATGCAAGATGGCCAAATCATTATTTACATTCAAAAGGTTATTGAAAAAATATCTCAGTGAGCGCTGATTCAGACTTCACGCAAAATCTCGTAATAATATAATGCAACAATATTGGAAAACATGTCTACCTATTTAGAATTCCAATAGATATACATGTAATATGACGTGTTCTCACAGGGATTACATTGTACATTTGTGCCGTTTAAATATGTCTTTGTAGTAACAATTTAAGTGATGTCTTGTAAATATGTTGCAGCGACATACAAGCTTCACTGTAAACTTTTGTCATTATGCTGAAATAAATTGAAATTGAAAATTAAAAAAAAAAAAAAAAAAAAAAATCAATCTAGCACCATTTGTCCCCCTGTTTCATCGACTTCTGAATTGACGCGATCCACTCAAGTATGGGGTTTTATTATGAGGGGAGGACATGACGACGGTACATGAAATGTATATTGTGGAAATATATTAGTAGCATTTGCGAGTTAATTCGTATTAATTTCTGAGTCACTTTTAAGGACACCACTTTGGTGTTTACTCGTTAGTGCAGTGGCTGATAAGTGACATTGTGAAAAAATATTTATTTATTTCTCGAAGTAATCCTGACTGACACATGAGTAACATGATATTAACGGAGATAACATTTCTTACGCGGAATTAACAATTTTGTACGCGTAAATAACGTTTATTTCCGCGTAAATAAAGTTATTTTTGTGTAAATAATGTTATTTACGCGTGAATAATGTTATTTACGCGTTAAAAGTGATATTTCCGTTCATATTATGTTACTAATGTATCAGTCAGGATTATTTCGAGAAATAAATAACTTTTTTTTAGAATGTCACTTATCAGCCACTGTACGTTAGGAACGTTTCCAAGTTGAATGTTCCTATCAGTGAGAGTGGAAAATTACCTTGAATATATAAGTTGGTTATAAGCGTATTCTCAGATAGGAATACATATTAATTTCTGCGTCACTTTTGGGGACATCGCATCGGTGTTTACCCGTGAGAAACGTTTCCAAGTTGAATGTACCTATCAGTGAGAGTGAAAATATACATGTTGTAAACCTTGAATAAAAAATATATTAGCTCGTTATAACCGTATTCTCACATAGGAGTGAATGTGAAGCTGTCTTCATTCAGGAAGATTCCTGTCCAAATTTATTTGATCAATAACATGGATAATGATAATCAACTCATAAGCAACCAAGTAAATTTGTAATTCACAGTTCGTTGTCAACAAGAAAAGGTGATGCATCAAAATGTTACATTGTGAATCCAATAGGGGGAAAAAATCAATATAATATCATGAAATTGGTTGATCATAAATGCATAAATCTCTGTAAATGACAATCAGTGACATGTCTATGTACACAAAAGTTTCATCAATCGAAACACCCTAAAATAACATTTCACTTCTTGAGCAAAAATGCAACAAATTCTTCATACTGCAGTTCACCATCTTTATTTTTGTCGTACAAAGCCACGAGCCCTTCCACTTCGTCCTCAGAAATCTGAAGTTTGTCCAGCATCTGTTTAGCCTCTTCCACAGAGACAGCTCCATTCATATCCAAGTCAAAGTCATGGAATATATCACGTATTTCATTGGCTCTGAGGAAGGGAGAACAAGTAACACAATAATTATAACATTCATCTGAATCATTTACTTCTATAGGCGACTAGATCTAGTCCACACAAAAATGGCACAAGATCAGAAGATTGTGATGTTGAGGATGTAAACATTATAATTTTTGTGGTGACATTTTCCCTTTTTCGGATTTCTAACAAACTTTTCAGCCATACTAAGTCACAGCTTGTGGAAATGTTTGAAGGATATGATCAACAATGCGCACATTTATACAGTATGCTAGAAAATACTCACTTCGTGCATATCTTTGTGTAGAAATCAACAAATTCTTCATACGACAACTGCCCATCGTTATTGGTATCATACTTGGCTACAACTTGTGCTGACTGTTCTGGTGTGAAAGCCAGTTCTCGTCTCAAAATCTCGTGAGCCTCGTCCATAGTCACGTGACCGTTGTGATCTTTGTCATACTCCATGAACTTCCTCCGAATCTGAGCAGCTCTGTTTATGACAAGTCGCCAAAATATGAAATATGAGATCGACATCTCCAATTATAATACTGTAGTAGCTAAATAGTGCTTCAGTCATCACGAATATCGCTGTGAGCCGAGATCTGATGTGCTTGTAAAATTTAACACGTTGATAGAAGATTGAACACAATGTCATCTACTATACATTGAGCTCTGAGTGACATCTGTATGTATGAACCCGTACAAATTCATTGCGTTTCATTTTATAGCTGATTTGTCTGCTAAGGGTTCAATTGTCCCGATATATGTAACACTATTTGCAATATATACCTGTGGTCGTCTGAAGAGATGTCTGAGTTTCCAGGCATAGAGAGTATAAACTCCTCAAAGCTCAGGAATCCGTTGGTATCCAGGTCAGCATTTCGCATTATTTCCTGAAATGTATGTAATATGGAATTAATAACAGTAAGCGCCCGATTATGAAGGTTTGACGAGCATCAGGAATTCACATTAGGGATTATTTTCTTGTCACATAAAAAATGTGATATACATTCAAACGACTGAACCATGGGGACGAATTTTGAAATGAGGTACACCACTGTGGCTTCTGGGGATTACTCTTTTTGAATGCTATACCATTTCAATTTGGCAGAATTTACAATTGTTAAAATATCATGGTAACCGTCTCTAAGAGAATACTACGATTGAGCAATGAACAATGCCAGGAAAATTATTCTCAGATGTCATGATGGAAACATGGCAGCTGTGATAAATTGGTGGCAAATCATTCCGTTAATAAACAACAAGGTGAGTCCCTCACCTTGATCTCGCCTTTTGCGAGGCGATATCCCATGTTCCTGGATGCTTTCTCCAGCTCCCCAGCACTTATCGCCCCGTCCTTGTTCAGATCAAAGACATCGAAGTATTTCCTGTAAGCCTCCAGCTCCTCGAGGCTGAACCTGGACCGAACCAACTCCACAAGATGCTGCTTATCACAAATCGCAGCCATTTCTTCTCGTATTAAAAAAGAGAAAACTGATTAGTGGAATACTCTTTTTATCTAGTTACATAATATCATTCCTTTTCTCTAGCGACTTATCAATATATCCACATCAATAGCCCACAGTAATCCATCGAGACACAACCGGGGAGACTCAGTTATAATCCACCACGATCTATAGATGCCTAAATCATGCAACAAGCGCAATAGATGCTGCTACAAGCCTCACTGAGGGATCTCCAGCCGTTCAGTCAATATCTTTTGGCTCTTTCCCCTCAAGCGAGTGGGAAGCAGTGTCCCCTCTAATCCTGGCCCGGGAACAAGACCATGGGTGGCACCTTGTGCTTGCTGCACGGCTTCCTCATGACAAAGTCCCAGTGTGTGAGATGGGAGGGGGCAGACAGACCCCACACATGCACGCCGTATGGTAGCAAGCAATTAACGCTGTCTATAGCACAGAGCCAAGGGATGGAAAGTCAATATCAGGACTACTTAGCACCGACGTGCAATGTAATTGCCTTTTATACTAAGTTGTGTCTACCACATGTGTGCTTTGCATCTGAAACTGATCCAGGATTAGTTTCCTTTTGTGGCGATTCTTGTGGATCACAGTTGCTGAACTTGATCGCAACACATATATGAGGTGCACACACAATAGCAGTATAAGTATAGTCACCGAGTCAAGTTGCTACTTTTTATAATGTTTGACGTTGATATATGGTACACTTGACATTGATATACATGTAGTGAAAAGCTGATTGGAGTTTATCTTATTCATAACAGTAGAGTATTAAGGGCCGAGTGTGAAACTCTTACTTTAGGCTAACGTATGGCTTTGGTAATGATAAATACATAAGAAGTGACACTTCAGCCTAAAGCATGAGTTTCAAACTCGTCCCTAAACACTGAGCAAAGCTGGAGATGTATTGTGGAGTTATGTTCTATGCTGTTCTGTTTTGTAACACAATTGCAATGGACAGTTTCCATAAAGCTAGGAGGCCATCTTAGCTTGCTCCTAGTTTATGGCATCTGGCTATCCTTGATCGTCAAGTCGATTTGTCAATCAATATAATTGAGTAATGGTATTCGCCGTAGGTTGTTCAACGTTGCTTGTTTGCAAACATAGTTTCGCATACAAATATGTATGCAGTAACGTTACTTGGGGTTAATTTAACAAAACACCAGGAAGCCTGTCACCCATGTTGAATGAAATAAGATGTTTTATCAGTATTTCTGAACAATGTATACATTCGCCTTTTTGCAATTTTTGTCTAGGGACCTCAATGGAAATAAGTCCTCTATTGGACGTTTTTTAGTTATCCCTGGTGTAATTTTTTATGTTCACATATTTATTCAATTATTTACATAGTTTTACATTGATCTGGATCATATGTATTTTTGTATATGTTTGGATTGTATATGATATGACATTTTATGCTGAAATAAATGGTGGGATAAATTCAATCATTGAATGTTGTAAATTAGGCGTGTTATGAAGAACAACTGCCACCAAAACTAAAAATTGCCATTGACTAGCCCAAGGATGATATTCTCCAAACAATCCTCCTTAATTCAATTTGCATTTCCCCTGATGGCAATTCAATTACTCGACAACATGCTGTCACGAAGGCAGCCACCACATATTTTGAACAACTGACAGTACCCAGACTGACTTGTACCCAGAACAGCGATCGCTACCATATATTTACGGGCCAGGTCAATTACCTGACACACGCCACACGTCCTCCATAATGTTCCGACTTTCTGGAGAAGATACGCAGGGCAGGTCGTAATCAAATTAGTGCCACTGTCCATATGATCTGATGATACACCAAGACCTTTGCAATTGATAGTTACCACTCTCTATAATGTATGTCTTGTGCTGTGTATAAAGAAATAACTTAATTTCTGGCATATATCATGCGGTATGAATATTGCCGAGGTCATTCCAAGGAAAAAACGACCTATGTTAAACCATAAACAATTTAAAAGTTCATAACACATGTGTTTAGGGCTGCTTTCTTTCCTGTCATATGATTCGTTTTCGGTCCACTCCCCGTTAGCCAGTCTTAAGCATGGTACATGACTCCTAACAATTCTCCACTGTAGACGACAGTAGAAGACAGTCAAGACGCTATCATGAATGTGAGAAATATGCACCACATTTTCAATGGAATGCAATAATATGCTCACAAATGTGCCACCACATGTGACACCATCAGCTATTTGGCGAATGTGCATGAATGAAAATCACCCAGGAAACAATCGGAATTTCGGGAGCAAAATAGTGGACGATAGATTTTTTCACAATGTCACGCTTGCAATCTACCCTGTCATTGTACATCAGTGTAGAAATTCTAGAAGAAAAATTAGAGAACTGCTATAATATGTCATCAAATCATATTATGATATCAAGTTCTTCGACTCTTGGTGCATACAGTAATATTTTGGCATTCTTTATAAGATATAAAAAAATATTTACATCATGTGTATTGTGGCCATAACATTTTTGCTTATGTATGTTTGGGAGGCCTGTGTAAGGAAATCATCTCATCTATTGTATGTTTTGTATAGCGTGGGTAAAAGACATTCATGACTTTACCAATTCAGACTTCAGTATTGAAACAATGATGATGAGAACACATGAGTTCTCGTTTTTGCTTCATTTCTCATGCGATTATAGTAACTGATCATGTTGAGTACATACTGGATTGGCATGAAAAAGGGTCATGTTCCCAAGAACATGTTCTCAAACAAATTTACATACATTTGGTAACATAGGATGAATTCTGTTTAGATCACATACCCACAAACTGACTATACTTAGACTTACACCAATGGTAAGACATATGTTTTTCTGTGTATTTCTCTATCGCTTACTTTCATCATCTGCCGTATCCAGCACATGTTCACCTTTCCGAAATTTTCCCATGTTTCCTGGGGAGAAGTGTTTAGCTGAAATATTGGACCATAATGGTGGGTTATTTGGAATTATGATATGACTGAAAGTGATGCAATTTTGACAGGCTACATGTAATGGCGTCTGCACATGTCTTTGAGTTATTACAGTTCTTACCAGCTTTCTGTTGGCTTCATCAAAGTCTTATGGTGTTGGTAAAAGGTCGGCTACGCATTGTTTCCACGTGGACCGTTGATAACAATTCTGTCCAGGTATGTTTACAGTTGTCTGTCCTCTGCATTAATAAATGCCTCTGAAGTTTCAACCTAGAGCCCTATGTTTCATATAATTGATGCCTATATCCATTTTCCCAAGACGGATATATAACTAGCAGTAACCATGCAAGACGAGAAACAGTGATGATGTTTGTGAGTTTACATTTGTGAGAATTCCCTGATGATCGTCAGACCTTGTCAGTGACGAACAGTAATATCATGGAAATATATGCTATATTTTTTTGGTAGTATGTTTGTATAATGGATACAGTACATCAATGTCAGCTGATACATGTAGAGGCCATTAGCATGGATATGTACCCTCCATTGTCGGCTCGCTTGCCCAAAATGTTGAACGGCATGGTGCCTGATGCTATACCGAGCTAGTAACACGATATATAAATCATATATTGAGTCGACATGTAGAGCTGCATTAGTATTGGAAGCCGTGTTGGCTATACCTCGGTCTATATTGCAAAAACGGAAATTAAAAAAAAGTTTTAACATAAATTCGGAATGCCATCAATCTGAAGTCATTATATTTCTATGAACAAATCAATACGATAATAAACCTAACACAGTTTTCATCAAGATTCATTGATTTCTAATGTGACAAATCTGTACTCTGTATTGAGGTTCTATTGTAATGGATAAATACATATGAACGCTACTCAATTAGGCATTGTGTGCAAATATATTGATGCATCATTTTGCCGTACCACTGGATGTAGCATACCACTAGTAATGGAGACAAACCGCCAGATGAAAATCGATACTGATTGCCAATCTATCTAGCACCATTGTCCCCCTGTTTCATTGATTTCTGATTTAACACACATGCACTTAAAGATTGACTGCGGGTAACAAACCAAACACTGTGGTGAGCCGCTCTCCCATTCATTTGTAATGTAAACATAAGGGTAACAAAATCAGCAAGACTACCCACCCTTTCTCCCTGAAACTTCATTAACAGAGAAATGTATAGCCATGGATGATGAACCGAGACATGATTCTATAAAAAGTATCACTGGAATTGTACAAAGTGATGAGCAATGATGTCCTGTGTTACATGTCCTGTGCTGTACACTCCTATCCTGTGATGCATGTCCTGTGATGTACAATCATGTCCTGTGATGCATGTCCTGTGATGTACAATCATGTCCTGTGATGCATGTCCTGTGATGTACAATCCTGTCCTGTGATGCATGTCCTGAGATGTACAATTCTGTCCTGTGATGCATGTCCTGTGATGTACAATCCTGTCCTGTGTTACATGTCCTGTGATGTACAATCCTGTCCTGTGATGCATGTCCTGAGATGTACTATCCTATCCTGTGTTGCAAGTATGTCTTTGATTGGAGCATCTTTGGACCATGCTATCATTATCTATTATTATGCCAATAAGTTGCTTTGTACTTGCACTTTGAATGTGTCAGATTCATGGTTGGTGATCTTCTGGCATCTCCTTATCAGTCTCAAGTCATGCAATTGCATCACAAAATTTCTTGTGTTGTCACATATGTGTGAATCTCTGATGCAATTTCTCCTGTGAATCTGGATGTTTTGATATGCTTTGTAAAGCATAACTAGACAACTAATCTCCCTGTGATATATTATACTTACCTAATATTTTCTAGTACTCTGGACTAGTGTTGGTTTAGTCTTCTGATTACACAAATTTGACATGTTGATGAAAATTATATTATGTCAGATTCTGAGTGCATGTACTTGAATAGATTTTTGACAGGAACTGGTACTTTATGGTTTTCTAAGCTGTCAGATTGAAACTGGATGTTTGTTATCTTTTGTGGCTGTCATCAGATCAAAAATCAATTTAACTGACAGTTGTGTCACTGGTGCCAGCTCTTATATGTACATATCTTTGCATGCCCACTTTGCTGTATAGTTCTATATTATTGTGGATGACCTTCATGTACTGCATGGTACTGACATGCAACTTTCACATGTGGTATATAATTGATATGCCACATATCATGTCAAACTGCATGTTTTGTATATAAGTTACTAACATTTTATTATGTGAATGCTAGAAAGAATCATTCACATGCATATGATGGCTAGTTTATGTCTGTTGCAATGCATATTATCTCAATTTGAATGCATGTTATGTAGATTATATTGTAAGGTACTGTATTACTTGACAGTTCTGAAATTTTCATAGGGACTACCAGACTAAGCTATGTTTTTGCTTGCTCCAACTAACACTTCCATGAAGATTCTTTTTGTCATATTTTCAAGTATATGTGTATTCCTTGAATATCTTTCATTGTAGTATTTATATGTAGTTGCTGAGTAGCTAATTTTCTCTCATGTTGTGTACATCTAAGTGCCACAAGCAAACTATATATAATATCTAGCAGGTACTTGTTTTCATTGTTTTTGTTTGTTTGAATACGATAGTGTTGTAGTAGTATATTGGTGACACCGGTATTAATTTTGTTTGCATTTTTGACTTATCAATAACTTGTTTAGATATGGGGGTTTCAACTGAACAGTACAGAGCTGCGATTGGGAACTTTCATGCTTGTGTTTGCCACTTCCTAGCGTCATGTCGGTCTCAGGTGACTGCACGACCATACAAGCAGTTGCGCACCTGTTGTGACATACTTGCGTGTCCTGCAACTGTGTTGTTATTTCTCTTTATTCTTTTGAGCTTTATTGGCGGGATTGAGTTCAATTGTTCTACCTCACATAATCTGCGAAAACTGACTTTGTGCCATGTCAACATTAGAAGTATCAAGCAGTGCAGAGACAAAATTGACCATATAAGGTCTGAACTATGCCCTGAGTATGATATTATCACTTTAAGTGAAACTTGGCTAAATAGCAGTGATTTGGAGGATGACTCTAGAAACGCATATAAACTTCATGGTTATCATGATCCCATAGCACTATGCCGAGAGGGTAAGCGGGGAGGGGGTGTTTTGGCGTGGGTGTCTGACAAATTGTTCGTGAAGCGTAGAGACGACTTAGAATATTCTGATCAAGTGGAACAAATGTGGTTGGAAATTAGATCAAACTAGACGTCAAGGGCTAAAGATGCCTTGGAGGCATTTCGGTGTGATGAATAATTCATAATACTAGATATCGACGAAAATGAAAAATGTCGACAAATTTCAGGTCAAGGTCAAAGTTCATCCATAATACCCGCTAGACATGTTTGTCTAGGGCGACGAGTCCGAAAATACCATCCGTTTCGCTCTACGACGCACCGTTTCCGAGATATCGACGAAAACAAAAACTGCCGACTCGGCAAAAAAATTTCGGGTCAAGGTCAAAGTTAATCCATAATACCCCTTAGACATGTTTGTCTAGGGCGACGAGTCCGAAAGTAACGTCCGTTTCGCTCTACGACGCACCGTTTCCGAGATATCGACGAAAACGAAAAATGCCGACTCGGCAAAAAAATTTCGGGTCAAGGTCAAAGTTCATCAATAATTTCTCTTAGACATGTTTGTCTAGTGCGACGAGTCCGAAAATAACGTCCGTTTCGCTCTACGACGCACCGTTTCCGAGATATCGACGAAAACGAAAAATGCCGACTCGGCAAAAAAATTTCGGGTCAAGGTCAAAGTTCATCAATAATTCCCCTCCCTTAGACATGTTTGTCTAGTGCGACGAGTCCGAAAATAACTTCCGTTTCGCTCTACGACGCACCGTTTCCGAGATATCGACGAAAACGAAAAATGCCGACTCGGCAAAAAAAATTCGGGTCAAGGTCAAAGTTCATCCATAATACCCCTTAGACATGTTTGTCTAGTGCGACGAGTCCGAAAATAACGTCCGTTTCGCTCTACGACGCACCGTTTCCAAGATATCGACGAAAACGAAAAATGCCGACTCGGCAAAAAAATTTCGGGTCAAGGTCAAAGTTCATCCATAATACCCCTTAGACATGTTTGTCTAGTGCGACGAGTCCGAAAATAACGTCCGTTTCGCTCTACGACGCACCGTTTCCGAGATAACGACGAAAACGAAAAATGCCGACTCGGCAAAAAAATTTCGGGTCAAGGTCAAAGTTCATCAATAATACCCCTTAGACATGTTTGTCTAGTGCGACGAGTCCGAAAATAACGTCCGTTTCGCTCTACGACGCACCTTCGCTCTACGACGCACCGTTTCCGAGATATCGACGAAAACGAAAAATGCCGACTCGACAAAAAAATTTCGGGTCAAGGTCAAAGTTCATCCATAATACCCCTTAGACATGTTTGTCTAGTGCGACGAGTCCGAAAATAACGTCCGTTTCGCTCTACGACGCACCGTTTCCGAGATATCGACGAAAACGAAAAATGCCGACTCGGCAAAAAAATTTCGGGTCAAGGTCAAAGTTCATCCATAATACCCCTTAGACATGTTTGTCTAGTGCGACGAGTCCGAAAATAACGTCCGTTTCGCTCTACGACGCACCGTTTCCGAGATATCGACGAAAACGAAAAATGCCGACTCGGCAAAAAAATTTCGGGTCAAGGTCAAAGTTCATCCATAATACCCCTTAGACATGTTTGTCTAGGGCGACGAGTCCGAAAATAACGTCCGTTTCGCTCTACGACGCACCGTTTCCGAGATATGCAGGATGAATCAAGGATGACTCAGCAAAAAATTATTTCGACCTCTAGGTCAAAGGTCGTTTGAGGTATCGATCCCAAAATCAATAGGGTTCTTCCCTGGTGAAGGGAACCTCCGTGCAAAATTCTGCAACTATTGCCTGAATATTTTTTGAGTTATCGTCCGGAAACCAAGTTCCTCGATTTCATCCTCACGGACCTCACGGACCTCGGAGCCGGATCAAAAAAAAAAGTACACCCTAGAGATGTTTGTCTAGAGATGTTTGTCACCCTAGAGAAAATTTGACAAGGATCCGTCAAGGCAATCTAAAGTTATCGTCCGGAAACCAAAAGTGGCGGAAGAAGAAAAAAAAGAAAAAAAAAAAAAAAAAAAAAAAAAAATTCTGCTAAAACCATAAAGGCATTTCTGCCGAAATGCCTTAATAACAATAAATTTTTGCTTTGCGTCGCCTATCGCACTGACGAGCAGGAGAGCTTTTGGGACACATTACAAGAAAGTTACAATCGTGGGATTACCACTAATACCGGTAACTGTATTATAACTGGTGATCTCAACGCAGATCCAAACACAACTCATGGCCAAAACTTACGAAATTTTGTTTACACGTATGGCTTAACTAAGCATGTCAACCAACCTACTCGAATTGTTGGTGACTGTTCCTCTGAACTGGACCAAATTCTATCGAATTGTCCAAGTTTGGTGAGAGATATCAAGGTGGTAGATCCTGTTTCGTATAATGATCACCACACCGTCGCTGCCACTTTAAGTTTCGTGTGTGATTTTCATCGCATTTCACGTCACAAAAACGATATTACTTCAAGTATAGCAGGTTTGGTCGACACTGAAGACTTTATACAACATCAGCGCATGTTTGTCTTTCTTCTGGTCAACGATTATACCTATTTTTTCATACTTTATTGAGGAAAACAACACATACCCCCTTGCAGCTTGGCGTTTCCCAATCGAACATATCGTTTCCCAACCGAAAAATATCGTTTCCCAATATCCTCTGCCGAAACGGATTCCGGACAGTGATATCTGGGATTATAGTAGAGCCGATTTTATTGGTTTGAGACATAGACTGTGTAACACTGACTGGAGTGTCTGTTTTGACACCAATGATATTGATATTGCTGAAAGGAAATGGACAGAATGTCTTCTAACAGCGGCCAGAGAATATATCCCTAATAAGGTTGTGACTGTCAGACCTGCTGACAAACCATTTTTTAATGGGCATTTACGTCGCCTTAAACGCGCCAAAGACAGGGCACACAAAGTAGCCAAATACGACAATACTCCCGAAGCATGGACACATTTTCGTAGTACGCGTAATGTATATTTTGCCGAAATAAAAAGATGTAGGAATGAACACGAACAAAAATTTCTTCATAGCGCCGCTGCTAATGTTCATTCAAACCCACGAAAATGGTGGGCACAATCCAAAAAAATACTAGGCACTTCTAATATGTCAATACCAGTTATTTGTGCGAATGATGAGGTGATAGTCAGCGATGAGTCAAAGGCTGAGAAATTTAATGAACACTTCTTGCTGAATTCTTTCCTTGATGACTCCAATGCAGTGTTACCCGATGATTATCCACAACTCACAGAGGCTTGTTTATCAAATATACAATTTAGTGAGCTTGATGTTGCCAAACAATTACTTTCTCTCAATCCAAACAAAGCGTTCGGTCCGGACGGCATAAGCCCGCGTCTTCTGAGAGAAACAGCACCTGCAATACACAGAAGCCTGTGTCAATTGTTCAAACTCTCTTTAACGCTATGCAAATTTCCGACGAATTGGAAAAAGGCAAATGTAATTCCACTCTTTAAGAAACATGACCGTTCCTTGCCCAATAACTATAGACCCGTGTCCCTTTTGAGCGCAGTTGGGAAAACCATGGAAAGATTGGTTTTCAGCTCTTTGATGTCATTTTTCGAGGAGAATTCTCTGCTGTCAGTATGGCAATCTGGATTTATACCAGGTAGATCTACGGTTACACACCTCGTAGAAATGTATAATAGTTTTTGTGAAACTGTGTCGAGAGGGAGGGAAATCAGGGCTATATTTTTAGATATGAGCAAAGCTTTCGATAGAGTGTGGCATAGCGGTTTATTGTTCAAACTAAAGAAATATGGTATACATAATGATTTGCATGTATGGCTCACTGACTATCTAGAAAATCGCACACAACGAGTTGTCATCAATGGGCAATCGTCAAGCTGGTCACCTGTAAGTGCGGGTGTGCCACAGGGATCCGTTATTGGGCCGTTGTTATTTCTTGTCTTTATTAATGATATCACGCTTGCTGTTAAGAAATGTAATATACGTCTCTTCGCAGATGACACATCTATTTTCATTGAAGTAAATGATAGAGAGGAAAGGGCGATTTTGATCAATGAGGATCTACAAGCGATTTCATCATGGGCTGACAAGTGGCTGGTCACTTTCAATGCTTCAAAATCCGAATCTCTCGTTATACCCAAGAAACGTGATCTCGGGCACCATCCCCCTGTATTTTTGAATGGCTCCATTATTGAGGAGACTACCAGTCATAAACATGTTGGCGTAACTTTCACTAGGGATCTTTCTTGGAGCAGCCACATATCAGACCTTGCGTCTAAAGCTACTAAGGTATTGAATGTTATCAAGCCATTCAAATTTAAAATGGACAGATTATCTTTGGAACGTTTATATATTTCCTGCATTAGACCTATTATGGAGTATGCAGATGTTGTTTGGGCTGGGGCCAATTTAACTGATTTAGCAAAACTTGACAAAGTTCAAAAGGAAGCCGCTAGACTAGTAACAGGCGCCACTGCCCGCTGTAATTCAGCCGCGTTAATGGCTGAATTAAATTGGATTCCTCTCTCCGAGAGAAGAACACGTCATAGACTATGTCTTTTTTATAACATTGTCAATGGTCATTGTCCACAATATTTGATTGAATGCTTGCCGGAGTCTGTAGGCCAAAGATCAGCTTATGCTTTACGATCATCCTCTAATTTCACTGCTATACCATCTCGACATAAGTATATGTCATCCTCTTTTTTTCCGTCTACGATTACGTCTTGGAACGCATTGCCCATAGACGTGCGTAATGCTACTAACAGAAGGATCTTCACTCACAATCTTTCCACTAATGATACTATGCGCAACCCCCTGTATTATAGGGGTGATCGCTTTGCAAATGTTCATTTAGCCCGCATGAGAATTGGCTGCAGTCTTTTGAATGATCACTTACATACTAATTTACATGTGGCGGATAGCGCAGCTTGCCGATGTGGCTATGTGAAGGAAGACCCAGACCATTATTTTTTATCATGTCCACTTTTCAATGATGAAAGACAAATGCTATTCGATAGATTGGGTAATATACAAATCAGTTCATCTGACATCTTGATGCATGGAAGCAGATATTATGATTACGCTTCGAATATACTGATCATTGACGCGGCTCTAGATTTTATTGGGCAGACTAAAAGATTTGATGTTGCGTGGCGAGTCCCTTATATCTAAAAAACTGGATATAATAATATAATTGGTAATTTTAAACAGATTCAACTCATGAAGCGATCATTGAGTACGTTAATATCTTGATACAGGTGTCACCTTTTGTGCTTCTGACAGCGATCATATTTTGCTCATATTTTTGTCATAGAACGATAATGAAATGATAGTTTTATATTGTGTCACTTTGTGTACATAGTATGTGTGTTTCTGTTTTTCTCGTTGTGTTGAGACCCATTAATATAAGCTTTTGCTTGTTTGGGGATCCTTAAATAAAGTTTATATAAAAAAAAAGTGATGAGCAAACAACGCGTCGTATCTTCAGCGTTACAAACAAGCTGTTGTTGGTATGTACGTTTTGTTGTGTGACCATCCAATAATAGATACATATACGACTTGCATTTTTGGGCCAAGAATACAATAGGTGGATTTGGTGCACCCGAGCGCAACTCACCAGTGAGCTCAACTAGCATTACTAGTTGTCCGGGCCCAAGTATCATACACTGCGCCTTCCTCTATATTCAATAAGGATTAAAAAGGTGCGAGACGGATTAAATGGTATGTTTTCAGTGAACGAGTAGTATTAAGGAGCAGTGTATGGTACTTGGGCCGTTGTCCGCAGTAAAAAATAATCCTGTCGTTGGGCATGTTTTGAGTGTACCTTGTCTTTTGAGAAATAAGTCACAAAATAACATCTGAAAATGACAATTATTAGAAAATTAATCATATTTAGTCAAGAACCAAGTCTCGGTTGGTGATCCTTGATGGTTATAGGTCGTCACAGTAAATTCTGGTGCCGATTGGATGTTTGCAAGTTCATGGTTTTGTTACTTTCATATCTACATTATAAGTGAGTGGAGAACTGGCGCATTCCAGATTCGGGATTTTACATGCAGTTCGTCCTTAAGTATGGGGTTCTATTGTAAGAAGAGGACATGACGACGATACCTAAACATGTATATTATGGAAATATATAGCATCTCTGAGCTAATTTGTATTAGTTTCTGAGTCACTTATGAGGGTACCACATTGGTCTTTACCATGTTTACTCGTTAGGAACGTTTCCAAATGGAATACACCTATCGGTTAGAGTTAAATATGACTTTGAATCAAAATATATTAGCTCGTAATAAGCATATTATCAGATAGAAGTGTATGTGAAGTCTTCATTCTGAAAGATTCCTGTCCAAATTATTTCATTGGTAATATGAATAACATAATTACAATCAACACATATGCAATCAGCGAAAACACACAATTCGGAGTTCGTTGTAGAAAGAAAAAGTGATGCATCAAAGTGTTACATTGTGCATCCAGTAGGAAATAGAATCGATATAATATCATGAAATTGGTTGATCATAAATGCATAAATTTATGTTTTTAATAATCAGTGACATGTCTATGTCGAAAGATGATGCATAAATCGAAACACCCAAAAAGGAAAAAAAGATCACTTCTGGAGCAAAAATGCAACAAATTCTTCATACTGCAGTTCACCATCTTTATTTTTGTCGTACAATGCCACGAGACCTTTCACATTGTCCTTAGAAATCTGCAGTTTGTCCAGCATCCGTTTAGCCTCTTCCACAGAGACAGCTCCATTCATATCCAAGTCAAAGTCAAAGTCATGAAATATATCACGTATTTCATTGGCTCTGATGAAGGGAGAATGAGTAACACGATAAAATTCATTTGAATCAATTACTGCAATAGGCGACTAGCCTCAGTCCACTAAGATGGTACATGAGCAAAAGATACATTCCAATTTTTTGCACAAGAACATTTTCCAAATGTTTGTTGACCTCGACCGAACTACTTCAGCCATATTGACTCAGAGCTTATGGAAATTTTCGAAGGATATGATCAATTGTGGGTACAATCATACAGTATGCAAACCAATACTCACTTCGTGCATATCTTTGTGTAGAAGTCAACAAATCCTTCATATGACAACTGCCCGTCGTTATTGGTGTCATACTTGGCCACGACTTGTGCTGACTGTTCTGGTGTGAAAGCCAGTTCTCGCCTTAAGATCTCGTGAGCCTCGTCCATGGTCACGTGACCATTGTGGTCTCTGTCATACTCCATAAACTTCCTCCGAATTTGTGCAGCTCTGTTTTGTTCAAACGTCACTAATATATTAAGTTTAATGCGACTGATATTCTCTGCTTTAATGAACAGTGATGAACAGTATAACATTTCTTTACCATTACAAGAATTGAAAGCCATTGAACTCATGTGATTTAAACTAATGCGCAGTTTAACTCATGTATTTACTATACTTTCCAGTGGGATTTATATGTACGAATTCATGGTGTGCCATTTTATTTTAATATTGATTACAAAAGCTCCATTGTTCTCATTCTGCAATTCTTTGAATCGATTACCTGTGTTCGTCAAGGCATGGAAAGTATGAACTCCTCAAAGCTTAAGAACCCATTTGTATAAAGATGGAAGTATTTCATTGGTTCAAGTGTATAGACCATGAAACCAAATCTCGATACACGAAACAACATTGTCACTTGTGGGCAGTGCTATTTTCACCAACTCGGATTCAGTGTTGTTCCTATTGAGCATAAATTATATTAATACGTGTTAGACGGTACATTGCAATATTTGAACATAAATTCTAGAAAATAATATTCATTTTATTAATTAAGTATTTCCTGTAAGCTACCAACTCCTCAGTGCTAAATCTTGAGCGGACCAATTCCACAAGGTGCTGCCTATCACAGGCCGCAGACATAATGTCTCTCATTGTGAGTGACAGAGAACCGGTGATGAATGCATTACTCTTTTAATCCCGCGATATGTTATCATTCTTTTCCCACTGGCGATTCGGTAATATATCTACACCAGTAGCACACACTTTTCCATCAAGACACAACTGAAGAGACAATATACTCGGATATAACTCCCCACGATCTATAAATGCCTATATCATGCAACAAGCCCAATAGATGCTGCTGCCATTGATGGCTGAGGACTCTCTAGCAATCCAGTCACTCAGTAGTGGCTCTCACCCGCAGGCGACTGGGAGGTAGTGTCCTCTCTAATCCTGCCCGGCTAAGACCCTGTGTGACGCGTTGTTGCTGTATCATAAAAGCTGCCTCGCGACACAGTTCCAGTGCGATGGGGAAGGGAGGAAGAGACAGGCCTCTCACATGTACGCCTGCATAGAAGCAAGCAATTAACCCTGTTTAAAGCACATAGCTATTTTCTGGAGTATTTAGCACAAACGTGCAATGTGATTGGATGGTTGTACCAATCTGACGCTGATCCAGGATTAGTGTCCGTTTGTGTCGATTTCTCGTAAATCCACTGGTATCAAACTTGATCACAATGAGTCTATAGTAGACTTCATTTCACTGAGTTACCTTTGGTAATTGAGCCAGTTTTGTCAACATTTGTACATGTTTATGATGTACTTAACATTAACATAGTGAGAACTGGTTAAAGTTTTTAACCTTTAACAGTGAGATACTGAGCAGTTACCTGAGCAACGAGAATGCATGGCATGATGATCCATGCGAGGCTTCGGTTTATGCTGTTTGCGTAAAGTAAACACCATTAACATGGTGTGATGATTTTACAAGAGCATTTATCACGAGTGCACTAAGGAGCTGTCATAAAATACAAGAGGACACCAGGTCCTGACGTCCATACTTTGGCGTTTCTTTATCAACAAAACGACATTCATTGTGTTTACACTGCAGGACAAGACACATCTGTCTCCAAGTGGTCGTCCCTGGACATTTGTGTATTTACGTGATGCATCATGGTGGATGCATCCTGTAGTACTTCCACAAAAGTCGAGGTAAACCATTGTGACTGAATTTCCTGAATGAAATATCTAGAAAGAAACCCAAATTATACAGAATGAAACGAATTTCTGGAGCAAAAAACAATATTGGATTTGAAACTTCAAAGCCAAATTCCGGCTGAGAAAGGAAACGTCATGCTGGTATTATAACACAGTGGATTTGATTGTAAATACCGGTAGGTCACCAGTGTAAGCCAAAATAATATTAAGAAGAAACTATTGTTGTGAGAAAATAACAATGATAGTTCCATAGGGTTCTCCTAGAAATATGTTTTTAACCTTTGTACCCAGATGGATGCTGCTGATGATATTGTCAACACTAGACACAATCGTAGCATTCATGCTCAGCAAAGAAAGACTAGCAGAAACATTGAATTGTTTGGAACCATCGCCACCACTGAAAATTTTCTCTCAATTAGCTAACTATCGAGATCAGTTCCCACATATTTATTTCTAATTCAACTTCCAACAGCTGTTGGAACATTCCACAATATGCATCTATTGTCGTCAGAAGAGCTACCATGTAATATATTAGTAACGTCCTGAACCTCTGGGGGAAAAATTACTGAACAAGATTTACTCAAATTGTAAATATGATTCAGAGGGACGTCTGTCTTCTGTAATAATGAATGCCACACTTCATAATGTCCATCATGTGCCGTTTTGTATAATGATGTGTTTTATAAAGTAAGCAACCAATGCATGGTCAATAAAAACATACAGCAAACTCGTCCATAAGCCTTGTGTGTCTGATATGTTTCCTGCTATGCCATAAGTTATTTTTAATCCAATGCCAGTTGACCATTGTTCTACATGATATATTACACTCAACACGTATCCACTAGATCATAGCATGGTGCGCGTTCAATTATTCATGTACAGTATGTGAAGAACATACCGCCTCTTTGTATGGAATGCAATTATATGCTCACAAATGTGCTAGTTCATGTGACACAACCAACATTTATGGGGCAGTGTGCATAAATATGAACATCCCACAGGTGACCATCCCGTAAGAACAGGCTGTTGCCATTGTGCAGAACCTCGACAAGCAACGCGAAAACCACAATTGCAAAGTGTTATTCATTATCATTATATGCAATAACAACAATAGAGTCTAATTTGTTTAGGTTTGTAAATATTAGATTATTTTTGTTGTATTCATAACCATGTGTTTATAGTTTATATCTAGTCAATTAGGTAATATATTAAGTGTGACTTGATTACATTTTGGTAGTCAAGTATACTTCAGTCGGATATTTACTGAATTCGAGCTTCTCTGGTCACAATTTGTCATTCTGTTAATTCGTCTTGCTTTGCTAAATTCGAAACCATCAGATGCTGCAGATATTCTATTCCAAGGGTATATATATATAATTCATCTCATGACATAGTCCTCGATGTCATCTGTATAGGAGAATATTTGTACCTCGTTTCTGGCATTGACTCCAAAAGTGGAAATACTGTATCGGCTGAATGGAAATATGTGAAGAATATATCAGGTGAAAATGAATATGACATGATGTTCTATGTTTTGCTGTACTTTGGCAGCAATACTCACATATTTTGTGAATCTTTATAATATTTTACTCTTCGGATATTATGTATTGTGGTTGAAACATTGGATGTTGAGTTGATATTGATTAGATCAGTATACAAATACTATTCCCCACAAAATATAATGTACAATGTAATGAAAAAAAATATAGTCATGACTTTACTTTCGTACGGCATGCCCCAGACTTTGATTCTCTTGTTTTGAGTGGCAGAGTACCAATGATGGATGGACTATTCATTTGCTAGAGTGAAATGTCATCATTTTTTTTTTCACGGCAGACTCGGGAATATTTCTACACCATCTGGACACAACCGAGGAGAGTCAGGTGACAGTAGACTCGGTTAGGACAGAAAGCACAGTGGTTAAGGCACTAGCCTTGTAACCATCAGGTTGGTGGTTCGAGCCACAGTGCTGGCGCTGTTGTGTTATCTGTCTAACACCTGGCAAGGTGTGCATTACAATATGTCTCCATTCACTTAGTTGTATAAGTGAGTACCCGATTGGCAATGTTGGCAATTGTACGGTTGCCCAGTCACTTTGCACTGAAATGGCAGCCATATAAATGCGACTGTATATGGACTCTTAATGAGTTGCTTCCAGGACATAATATCAATGTAATAATTGTAAAGCGCTTTGAGCATGCCATGCATGAAAAATCGCTAAATAAAAAAACTACCAGGGAGGTGACTGAAGTTTCTCAACAATACTAACTTCGCTATGCATGAAAGGTTTTCCCATAAGAGGGCATGAATTCGGTGCGTCTTTACCGAATGATTTCAATGAATTTGCATTTGGCGCAGGACCCCATTATAACTCACAACGACTTATGAATGCCTCTATTATACAACAAGCTTAGTCAATGTTATTACATTCCATACTGAGGGCTCTCCACCAATCCAGTCACTCACTCGTGGCTCTCTCCCTGCAGGCGACTGGGAGGTAGCGTCCTGACTAATCCTGGCTGGCTAAGACCTTGTGTGACACCTCTTGGCTGTATCATAAAGTTGCTTCGTGACACAGTTCCAGTGTGCTGGGAGGGGAGAAAGAGACAGGCCTCTCATATGTCCGCCTGCATCACAACAGCAAGCAATTAGCACAATCTCTGGCTAATTTAGTGCTAGGTTATATTTAGCAGCGAAGTGCAGTGTGGAAGCCTGGTTGTTGCAATTTGTGCATTTCTCGATTTGTGTCCCCAGTTGTGGTTTTGCTGCATATGTGACACTTGATCACGATACATCATGGGGTACATGTGAAAAAGTAATCATTATACAACAGCAGTCTGAGTTTTGCTTAGAAAGTTAATATTGGCGTCTGCATAGCAGCAAGCAATTAATCCTATTTACAGCACATACCAAATGAATCGAAAGTTAATATCAGTAGTATTTAGCACAAACGTGCAGTGTTATTGACTGGGTGTACCAAGTTGTTTGTACAATATCTGTGCATCTCATCTGACGCTGAATCAGGATTGGTGTCCGTTTGTGTCAATTTCTCGTAGATTCACTGATATCAAACTTGATCACAATGAGTCAATGGTAGACTCCATTTTACTGAGTTACCTGCGTAGTAATTGATCCGGTTTTGTTAACATTTGTACATGTTTACGGTGTACTTAACATTAATATAAGTAAAAACTGGTTAAAGTTTTTAGCCTCTAACAGTGAGATACTAAGCAGTTACCCGAATAACGAGAATGCATGGCATGTTGATCCATGTGAGGCTTCGTTTTATGCTGTTTGCATAAAATAAGCACCATTACCATGGTGCGATGGTTTTACAAGAGTATTTAACAACAGTGAGATACTAAGCAGTTACCCGAATAACGAGAATGCATGGCATGTTGATCCATGTGAGGCTTCGTTTTATGCTGTTTGCATAAAATAAGCACCATTACCATGGTGCGATGGTTTTACAAGAGTATTTAACACAAGTGCACTAAGGAGCTTTCATAAAATACTAGAGGACACCAGGTCCTGGCGTCCATACTTTGGCGTTTCTTTATCAACAAAACAAAACACTTCTGTCTCCAATTGGTCATACCTGGACATTTGTGTATTTATGTGATGAATCAAGGTGGATGCATCCTGTAGTACTTCCACAAAAGTCGAGGTAAACCATTGTGACTGAATTTCCTTAATGAAATATCCAGAAAGAAACAAATGAAAACCCAAATTATACAGAATGTAAAGAATTTCTGGAGCAAAAAACAACATTGAATTTGAAACTTCAAAGCCAAATTCCGGCTGAGGAAGGAAACGTCGTGCTGGTATTATAACACAGTGGATTTGATTGTAAATACCGGTCGTTCACCAGTGTAAGCCAAAATAACATTAATAATAAACTATTGTTGTGAGAAAAAAACACTGATTTGTATGTCCTTGAAATCAGTTTTTAACTTTTGTACCCAGATGGATGCTGCTGATGATATTGTCAACTCTGGACACTATCGTAGCATTCATGCTCAGCACAGAAAGACTACCAAAAACATTGAATGGTTTGGAACCATCGCCACCACTAAATAACTGCTTTCAAATAGCAATTTATCGAGATTAGTTTCCTCATATTCTTGTCTAATTCAGCTGCCAGCAGCATTTGGAACAGTCCATCGTATGCATCGATTGTCGTCAGAAGAGCTACCATGTGATATACTAGTAACGTCCTAACCCTCTAGGGAAGATTCACTGAACAAGATATAATCAATTCAGTACCAATCTGATTTCACTGAGATGTATGTCTTCTGCAATATAGGATTGTCACACTTCATCATGTCCGTCATGTGATGTTTTGCATAAAGTGGTGTTTTATAAATGAAACAACTAGGGCATGAACAATAAAAACATACAGCAACCTCGTCCATAAGCCTTGTATGTCTGATATGTTTCCTGCTATGTCATAAGAGTTATTTTCAATCCGATGCCCGTTGACCATTGTTCTACATGATATATTACACTCAACACGTATCCACTAGATCAGAGCAGGGCGCGTGTTCAATTATTCATGTATGTGAGGAACATACCGCCTTTTTGTATGGAATGCAATTATCTGCTCACAAATGTGCTAGTTCATGTGACACAACCAACATTTATGGGGCAGTGTGCATAAATATGAACATCCCACAGGTGACCATCCCGCAAGACCAGGCTGTTGCCATTGTGCAGAACCTCGACAAGCAACGCGAAAACCACAATTGCAAAGTGTTATTTATTTCATTATATGCAATAACAAGAATAGAGTCTAATTTGTTTAGGTTTGTAAATATTATATTATTTTTGTTGTATTCATAACCATGTGTTTATAGATTATATGTAGTCAATTAAGTCATATATTAAGTGTGACTTGATTACATTTTTGTAGTCAAGTATACTTCAGTCGGATCTTTACTGAATTCGAGCTTCTCTGGTCACAATTTGTCATTCTGTTAATTCGTCTTGCTTTGCTAAATTCGAAACCATCAGATGCTGCAGATATTATATTCCAAGGCTATATATATATAATTCCTCTCATGACATAGTCCTCGATGTCATCTGTATAGGAGAATATATGTACCTCATTTCTGGCATTGACTCCAAAGATGTAAATACTGTATCGGCTGAATGGAAATATGTGAAAAATATATCAGGTGAAAAAGAATATGACATGATGTTCTATGTTTTGCTGTACTTTGGCAGCAATACTCACATATTTTGTGAATCTTTATAATATTTTACTCTTTGGATATTATGTATTGTGGTTGAAACATTGGAGGTTGAGTTCCCCACAAAATATAATGTACAATGTAATGAAAAAAAATATAGCCATGACTTTACTTTCGTACGGCATGCCCCAGACTGTGATTCTCTTGTTTTGAGCGGCAGAGTACCAATGATGGATGGACTATTCATTTTATAGAGTGATATGTCATCATATTTTTTTTTATGGCAGACTCAGGAATATTTCTCCTATACAGATGACATATCCGCCTTTTTGTATGGAATGCAATTATCTGCTCACAAATGTGCTAGTTCATGTGACACAACCAACATTTATGGGGCAGTGTGCATAAATATGAACATCCCACAGGTGACCATCCCGCAAGACCAGGCTGTTGCCATTGTGCAGAACCTCGACAAGCAACGCGAAAACCACAATTGCAAAGTGTTATTTATTTCATTATATGCAATAACAAGAATAGAGTCTAATTTGTTTAGGTTTGTAAATATTATATTATTTTTGTTGTATTCATAACCATGTGTTTATAGATTATATGTAGTCAATTAAGTCATATATTAAGTGTGACTTGATTACATTTTTGTAGTCAAGTATACTTCAGTCGGATCTTTACTGAATTCGAGCTTCTCTGGTCACAATTTGTCATTCTGTTAATTCGTCTTGCTTTGCTAAATTCGAAACCATCAGATGCTGCAGATATTATATTCCAAGGCTATATATATATAATTCCTCTCATGACATAGTCCTCGATGTCATCTGTATAGGAGAATATTTGTACCTCGTTTCTGGCATTGACTCCAAAAATGGAAATACTGTATCGGCTGAATGGAAATATGTGAAAAGTATATCAGGTGAAAAAGAATATGACATGATGTTCTATGTTTTGCTGTACTTTGGCAGCAATACTCACATATTTTGTGAATCTTTATAATATTTTACTCTTTGGATATTATGTATTGTGGTTGAAACATTGGATGTTGAGTTGCCCACAAAATATAATGTACAATGTAATGAAAAAAAATATAGCCATGACTTTACTTTCGTACGGCATGCCCCAGACTGTGATTCTCTTGTTTTGAGCGGCAGAGTACCAATGATGGATGGACTATTCATTTTATAGAGGGATATGTCATCATATTTTTTTTCACGGCAGACTCGGGAATATTTCTACACCATCTGGACACAACCGAGGAGAGTCAGGAGACAGTAGACTCGGTTAGGACAGAAAGCACAGTGGTTAAGGCACTAGCCTTGTAACCATCAGGTTGGTGGTTCGAGCCACAGTGCTGGCGCTGTTGTGTTATCTGTCTAACACCCTGGGCAAGGTGTGTATTACAATATGTCTCCATTCACTTAGTTGTATAAGTGAGTACCCGATTGGCAATGTTGGCAATTGTACGGTTGCCCAGTCACTTTGCACTGAAATGGCAGCCATATAAAAGCCACTGTATATGGACTCTTAATGAGTTGCTTCCAGGACATAATATCAATGTAATAATTGTAAAGCGCTTTGAGCATGCCATGCATGAAAAATCGCTAAATAAAAAAACCTACCAGGGAGGTGACTGAAGTTTCTCAACAACACTAACTTCGCTATGCATGAAAGGTTTTCCCATAAGAGGGCATGAATTCGGTGCGTCTTTACCGAATGATTTCAATGAATTTGCATTTGGCGCAGGACCCCATTATAACTAACAACGACTTATGAATGCCTCTATTATACAACAAGCCTAGTCAATGTTATTACATTCCATACTGAGGGCTCTCCAGCAATCCAGTCACTCACTCGTGGCTCTCTCCCTGCAGGCGACTGGGAGGTAGCGTCCTGACTAATCCTGGCTGGCTAAGACCTTGTGTGACACCTCTTGGCTGTATCATAAAAGCTGCTTCGTGACACAGTTCCAGTGTGCTGGGAGGGGAGAAAGAGACAGGCCTCTCATATGTCCGCCTGCATCACAACAGCAAGCAATTAGCACAATCTCTGGCTAATTTAGTGCTAGGTTATATTTAGCAGCGAAGTGCAGTGTGGAAGCCTGGTTGTGGCAATTTGTGCGTTTCTCGATTTGTGTCCCCAGTGGTGGTTTTGCTGCATATGTGACACTTGATCACGATACATCATGGGGTACATGTGAAAAAGTAATCATTATACAACAGCAGTCTGAGTTTTGCTTAGAAAGTTAATATTGGCGTCTGCATAGCAGCAAGCAATTAATCCTATTTACAGCACATACCAAATGAATCGAAAGTTAATATCAGTAGTATTTAGCACAAACGTGCAGTGTTATTGACTGGGTGTACCAAGTTGTTTGTACAATATCTGTGCATCTCATCTGACGCTGAATCAGGATTGGTGTCCGTTTGTGTCAATTTCTCGTAGATTCACTGATATCAAACTTGATCACAATGAGTCAATGGTAGACTCCATTTTACTGAGTTACCTGCGTAGTAATTGATCCGGTTTTGTTAACATTTGTACATGTTTACGGTGTACTTAACATTAATATAAGTAAAAACTGGTTAAAGTTTTTAGCCTCTAACAGTGAGATACTAAGCAGTTACCCGAATAACGAGAATGCATGGCATGTTGATCCATGTGAGGCTTCGTTTTATGCTGTTTGCATAAAATAAGCACCATTACCATGGTGCGATGGTTTTACAAGAGTATTTACCACAAGTGCACTAAGGAGCTTTCATGAAATACTAGAGGACACCAGGTCCTGGCGTCGATACTTTGGCGTTTCTTTATCAACAAAACAAAACACTTCTGTCTCCAATTGGTCATACCTGGACATTTGTGTATTTATGTGATGAATCAAGGTGGATGCATCCTGTAGTACTTCCACAAAAGTCGAGGTAAACCATTGTGACTGAATTTCCTTAATGAAATATCCAGAAAGAAACAAATGAAAACCCAAATTATACAGAATGTAAAGAATTTCTGGAGCAAAAAACAACATTGAATTTGAAACTTCAAAGCCAAATTCCGGCTGAGGAAGGAAACGTCGTGCTGGTATTATAACACAGTGGATTTGATTGTAAATACCGGTCGTTCACCAGTGTAAGCCAAAATAATATTAATAATAAACTATTGTTGTGAGAAAAGAACACTGATTTGTATGTCCTTGAAATCAGTTTTTAACTTTTGTACCCAGATGGATGCTGCTGATGATATTGTCAACTCTGGACACTATCGTAGCATTCATGCTCAGCGCAGAAAGACTACCAAAAACATTGAATGGTTTGGAACCATCGCCACAACTAAATAACTGCTTTCAAATAGCAATTTATCGAGATTAGTTTCCTCATATTCTTGTCTAATTCAGCTGCCAGCAGCATTTGGAACAGTCCATCGTATGCATCGATTGTCGTCAGAAGAGCTACCATGTGATATACTAGTAACGTCCTAACCCTCTAGGGAAGATTCACTGAACAAGATATAATCAATTCAGTACCAATCTGATTTCACAGAGATGTATGTCTTCTGCAATATAGGATTGTCACACTTCATCATGTCCGTCATGTGATGTTTTGCATAAAGTGGTGTTTTATAAATGAAACAACTAGGGCATGAACAATAAAAACATACAGCAATAGACGTGGCATCAATACCCAGTATTAAGTATTCCGAGCAAACAAAACAGGGTCCGTTATCCAATCACATAGTCCGGGGACAGAAAGTCATATCAGGCATACGAAGTGAGAGAAAACAAAAATGACAGGGAAACTCATGAACCTCGTCCATAAGCATTGTATGTATGATATGTTTCCTGCTATGTCATAAGAGTTATTTTCAATCCAATGCCCGTTGACCATTGTTCTACATGATATATTACACTCAACACGTATCCACTAGATCAGAGCAGGGCGCGTGTTCAATTATTCATGTATGTGAGGAACATACCACCTATTTGTATGGAATGCCATTATATGCTCACAAATGTGCTAGTTCATGCGACACAACCAACATTTATGGGGCAGTGTGCATAAATATTAACATCCCACAGGTGACCATCCCGTAAGAACAGGCTGTTGCCATTGTGCAGAACCTCGACAAGCAACGCGAAAAACCACAATTGCAAAGTGTTCTTTATTTCATTATATGCAATAACAAGAATAGAGTCTAATTTGTTTGGGTTTGTAAATATTATACTGTTTTGTATTTATTACCATGTATTCTTAGAATATATTTAGTCAATTAAGTAATATATAAAATGTGACTTGATTGCATTTTGATAGTCAAGTATACTTCAGTTTCATCCTCACTGAATTCGAGCTCCTCTGGCCACAATTTGTCATTCTGTTAATTCGTATTGCTGTGCAATATTCGAATCCATCAGATGCTGCAGATATTTTTTTCCATGACTTTACTCTTGTATGGCATGCCGCAGACATTGATTCTCTTGTTTTGAGCGGCAGAGGACTAATTATGGATGGACTATTCGATTTAAAAAGTGATATGTCGTCATGTCTTTTTCACGGCCGACTCGGGAATATATCCACATCATTGGGACACAACCGAGGAAGTTCAGGAGACAGTAGACTCGGTTAGGACAGGTAGCACAGTGCTTAAGGCACTAGCCTCTTAACCAGCAGGTTGGTGGTTCGAGCCACAGTGCTGGCGCTGTTGAGTTATCTGTCTATGTCTCCATTTACCTAGTTGTAAAAGTGAGTACCCGATTGGCAGTGTTGGCAATTGCACGGGTGCCCAGCCACCTTGCACTGAAATGGCAGCCATATAAGTGTGACTGTATATGGACTCTTATTGAGTTACTTCCAGGACATAATATCAACGTAATAATTGTGAAGCGCTTGGAGCATGTCATGCATGAAGAATCGCTAAATAAAACACTGCAATGGGGAACATTATCGAAAGGTGCAAATTTTTGGGTCTTTCTGTATTTTGGCCAGATTGCCATATAAAGAGATTCCAATTTTCACATATTAATCATGCATGAATAAAATTAATCGATATTCATAGAACATGGTTGGTGCTGACCAGGGAGGCGACTGAAATTTGTCAACAATAGTAACTTCGCTATGCATGAAAGGTTTTTCCCATAAGAGGGCATGAATTCGGTGCGTCTTTACCAAATGACTTCAATGAATTTGCATTGGGCGCAGGACCCCATTATAACCCACAATGACTTATGAATGCCTCTATTATGCAATAAGCCTGGTCAATGTTATCACTTTCCATACTGAGAGCTCTCCAGCAATCCAGTCACTCACTCGTGGCTCTCTCCCTGCAGGGGACTGGTAGGTAGCGTCCTGTCTAATCCTCGCCGGCTAAGAACTTGTGTGACGCCTCGTGGCTGTATTACGAAAGCTGCCTCGTGACACAGTTCCAGTGTGCTGGGGAGGGGAGAAAGAGACAGGTCTCTCACATGTACGCCTGCATCACAACAGCAAGCAATTAGCACAGTCTATGGCTAATTTAGTGGTAGGTTATATTTAGCAGCGAAGTGCAGTGTGGAAGCCTGGTTGTGGCAAGTTGTGCATTTCTCGATTTGTGTCCCCAGTGGTGGTTTTGCTGCATATGTGACATTTGATTACGATACATCATGGGGTGCATGTGAAAAAGTAATCATTATAACACAGCAGTCTGAACTTTGCTTAGAAAGTTAATGTTGGCATGGCCGTTTACACTGGTTGACCTAGTTTACTCTGCAATTTTATCCCATAATACCAATGGGGTCAAGTTATGATTTCATGCATATAAACCTATAACCGCCAACATCACACAAGTTGGATGATGACAATAACAACCTGAATTGGAACAAAAGAAACAACGCCCGACCAAATACTAGTTGTCATTGTCAAAGGCAAGGCCCAATTATGAGTGTTTCCCTGCCAGTCAACCAGTAGTTGTTGTTTCGCACCAAGACAACTAACAGGTATTTCTGGAGCATACTTAAAAATAGTGTTTCATTCTTCCTTGTTACATAGCATGGTATTGAATGTGTTCTGACACTGTGTGATAACATCCCACCATATTGACATAAGAATACAATCACCACGTGTATGTGATTGCGTTATTCCAATTGCTGCCCAATTGGTGACACGAGCTTGCACATCTGCAGCAGTTACACGAGACGCCTGTCGTAACATCAATATTTACCTACTATTCTTAATTCATAGGACACTAGTTCCATAGAGATTAGGTAATACAGCATAGATCTGGGCCATGTCAACAGAGAAGCTTTGCTCTGTTTAATATGACTTCTATTGGCAAATCAAATTGGGATTTGGAGAAGAAGCTTTTAAACTCACTTCATTGTCATGTTGTTTAGTACTTTCCGTTAGGTGATATAGTATTCAAATATGTTATGATACTGTGTGATAACACCGCATCATATTATTATAAGAATATTGTTAGCACGTGTATGTGATTGGATTCACTAATTGCCCTCCTAATTCACGACACAAGGTTGCACGTCTTCATTCATTACACGAGATGCTACAAAAAATCCTGCCATAACATTAATTTACCTACTGTCCAAAACTGATTGGGCGCCATTTACACAAGTATTGAGTAACATCGCGTGGATCTGGGTCATGTTAACAGAGAAGCTTTGCTTCTTTTTAGTATGACTTTCAAATGAGAACATGTTTTTACAACATATCACTTCATAGTCATGTTGTGTGCTACTTCTAGTTAGAATATATGCAAAGACTTATTCATGGTTTTCAGCCGATCTGCTATCTAATAGGTTATTAACATCATTGAACTAGTGATGTGCTGGTCACTAAAATTCTGATTTAGGTTTGGAGAATGGCCAGGAATAGGAAATATGCTATTCATTTCAAGAAAACTGATGCTCTAAACCCCATAATGTATTTTACCACATGTTCAGATACCACATGTTCAAACATTACTGAAATATTCACAAATATACTGAACATAGATATACCCAGCAATATGGCAGACATCTATCGCCTGAATCAAGAACTCTCACATGTACTGGTCATGACGGAGTCACTTGAAAGTCATTTTAGAAAGGTCAGTTATGTAACAGGCCTAATTAGGAGCTGAACATTGATAAGTATGAGTTCTGGCGCTCTTATAATTATTTCTGATGTATACCTGGGTAGGACATTTTAGCACGGATTTCCTAAAAGGATTTGCCTGAATGTTCCCCTTTTTTAACCGTTTCGGTTTCAAACAATAACTTTTTGCAATTGCAATGCCCAAATTTTCACAGCTTCCCACTAATATGTAATACCAGTTCAATTGGCAAGCACTTATGTTTCATGTTGATTTTGCTGTACTTTCAACCCGTCACCAGTTCAATTGGCCAGCACTTATGTTTGGTGTTGATTTTTCTTGGTTGATGCCTGATGAGATGATATATGCTGTCACTGTGATTTATTTTTTGCGCAGGACAAAAGCAGGTATGTCAGGTTAAGCTCAGAATAGCTGCAGACTCACAGGAAATCATTCAACAAGAACGGGGCGTCAAGTACTAGACACTTGAAGAAAGCATCCAGGATCATTGGATATTGCAAAAAGCGAGGTCAAGATGAGCGATATTGATAATGGAGGACATGATTCTCCACCAATTTACAACGTGTTCTTCTAGCCGGAGCCAATGAGCACATGATGTTGAACAGCATCAAGCTGGGGGTTTATTTATCACAAGTATTAACATGAGATAAATAGTCTGAAATTTATGACAGCTGTTATGTTGCTCTTGCTTCACTCCGGTTCTCAGCAGCAAATACATTGGAATATGTCATTCAAGTTCACATATTTAGGAAGCCAGTTCGCTACTACTTGATTGTTTCATGCATCAGAGTATACGATGTATCTATGATAACCAACGAAAACCACATAGGCAGTCCAGAGAGTCCAACATTTATAAATGTACGTAATTGCATGAATATTAATCCACGAGAGTACGTATTCATTCTGCATTATAATGGAACGTGTGTTGCCAGTGAATATCGAAGTGACCCACTGTAAATAATTACGTTCTGAAAGAGACAAGTATGTTGTCATTACTCCTGCTGCCTGGTCACAGAGCTGATATCGGTCATTCATTGTCAGTGGTGACCGGGTAATATGTCCCACAGGAAATAATGTGAAACAATTGCCTGAAGGCTGATGGGATACTGAGCTTTGAGAGTTTCTTACTCTCCATGTTTAGAAACTCAAGACTCCTGTTCAGATGATGTGAAACAATTCATGTTAACAGTCCTAGATCTAAATATGAAACGTCGGCATTGTGTGGACGAATATGACACACTAAAGGCACATGCCGAATCGATTCGAATCAATAAACATGTCAGTGCATGAATCAGCTAAATACAACACTGCATTGAGACATTTGTGTCTATTTCACCAATATTAACGAGCTTGTCTATTAGTTTTATATGGCTTCGATAGTGTGCTAATAATAAAATCGATATGCATGTTCCTCCTCAACAACGTTCCATGAGACTTCTAAAAACGAATGTCCAAATTTAAACTCAAAACGGCATTTTGGTTTGTGATTGGGAACATATTTTAGTTTTCATGATAAACCCATTTCTTATGTGGGCTTTATTTAGAGTTTGTATATTGAGTTGGGGCAGTTGTGAAATAATTGAACATTTGGTCGGGGTCTGTATTGTTAGAAAAGCAGTGGTAATTGGTTCACCATATTTCAATTTGTTTACCACACCAAGAACTGCACAATTCCGGAGAACCTTCATGGAATACACGACCACAATGGTCATGTGACTGTTGGCGAGGCTCATGAGATTTTAAGACGAGAACAGGTTCTCAGAATTATCCGGAATATTTTGGTTGCGTGTGGATATACACATATTTGAATTTATGATCCAATGCATGACAGATAAAACGACAAGTATCAATGCATATCTGTAATTTCAGCATTGCGTGCACACTTCAATGTACATGTTTTGAAACAACTAGATTGTTACAAAGAAAAAATTGAAGACATCATAATTAGTTGTGAATGTAAATATAATAGCAGTCAAAAACGCCTTGTTATTTGTGAATGTATTTACTGTAGCAGCCAAGAGAAGTTGTGAATGTTGACATAGTTGCAGTCGAAGATATGAACATGAACATATGTCTCGTTGTCATGTTTGGAATTTCATTGATAATTACGTAATGGTACATATTGATACAGTGACATCTGCGAGCATTATTTATTCTGAATGTGGAAATATACACTAACAACATCACATTTCAATAGGATAAAATCGTTGTCATAAACAATGTTTGATAAATAAATTAACAATTGACAACAATCATGTATTAAAGCATAAAAAAGTGGTAGAATGTTATTTCTTGAGCAAAAATGCAACGAATTCTTCATATTGCAGTTCACCATCTTTATTTTTGTCGTACAAAGCCACGAGCCCTTCCACTTCGTGTTCAGATATTTGGCCAGCACTTATGTTTGGTGTTGATTTTTCTTGGTTGATGCCTGATGAGATGATATATGCTGTCACTGTGATTTATTTTTTGCGCAGGACAAAAGCAGGTATGTCAGGTTAAGCTCAGAATAGCTGCAGACTCACAGGAAATCATTCAACAAGAACGGGGCGTCAAGTACTAGACACTTGAAGAAAGCATCCAGGATCATTGGATATTGCAAAAAGCGAGGTCAAGATGAGCGATATTGATAATGGAGGACATGATTCTCCACCAATTTACAACGTGTTCTTCTAGCCGGAGCCAATGAGCACATGATGTTGAACAGCATCAAGCTGGGGGTTTATTTATCACAAGTATTAACATGAGATAAATAGTCTGAAATTTATAACAGCTGTTATGTTGCTCTTGCTTCACTCCGGTTCTCAGCAGCAAATACATTGGAATATGTCATTCAAGTTCACATATTTAGGAAGCCAGTTCGCTACTACTTGATTGTTTCATGCATCAGAGTATACGATGTATCTATGATAACCAACGAAAACCACATAGGCAGTCCAGAGAGTCCAACATTTATAAATGTACGTAATTGCATGAATATTAATCCACGAGAGTACGTATTCATTCTGCATTATAATGGAACGTGTGTTGCCAGTGAATATCGAAGTGACCCACTGTAAATAATTACGTTCTGAAAGAGACAAGTATGTTGTCATTACTCCTGCTGCCTGGTCACAGAGCTGATATCGGTCATTCATTGTCAGTGGTGACCGGGTAATATGTCCCACAGGAAATAATGTGAAACAATTGCCTGAAGGCTGATGGGATACTGAGCTTTGAGAGTTTCTTACTCTCCATGTTTAGAAACTCAAGACTCCTGTTCAGATGATGTGAAACAATTCATGTTAACAGTCCTAGATCTAAATATGAAACGTCGGCATTGTGTGGACGAATATGACACACTAAAGGCACATGCCGAATCGATTCGAATCAATAAACATGTCAGTGCATGAATCAGCTAAATACAACACTGCATTGAGACATTTGTGTCTATTTCACCAATATTAACGAGCTTGTCTATTAGTTTTATATGGCTTCGATAGTGTGCTAATAATAAAATCGATATGCATGTTCCTCCTCAACAACGTTCCATGAGACTTCTAAAAACGAATGTCCAAATTTAAACTCAAAACGGCATTTTGGTTTGTGATTGGGAACATATTTTAGTTTTCATGATAAACCCATTTCTTATGTGGGCTTTATTTAGAGTTTGTATATTGAGTTGGGGCAGTTGTGAAATAATTGAACATTTGGTCGGGGTCTGTATTGTTAGAAAAGCAGTGGTAATTGGTTCACCATATTTCAATTTGTTTACCACACCAAGAACTGCACAATTCCGGAGAACCTTCATGGAATACACGACCACAATGGTCATGTGACTGTTGGCGAGGCTCATGAGATTTTAAGACGAGAACAGGTTCTCAGAATTATCCGGAATATTTTGGTTGCGTGTGGATATACACATATTTGAATTTATGATCCAATGCATGACAGATAAAACGACAAGTATCAATGCATATCTGTAATTTCAGCATTGCGTGCACACTTCAATGTACATGTTTTGAAACAACTAGATTGTTACAAAGAAAAAATTGAAGACATCATAATTAGTTGTGAATGTAAATATAATAGCAGTCAAAAACGCCTTGTTATTTGTGAATGTATTTACTGTAGCAGCCAAGAGAAGTTGTGAATGTTGACATAGTTGCAGTCGAAGATATGAACATGAACATATGTCTCGTTGTCATGTTTGGAATTTCATTGATAATTACGTAATGGTACATATTGATACAGTGACATCTGCGAGCATTATTTATTCTGAATGTGGAAATATACACTAACAACATCACATTTCAATAGGATAAAATCGTTGTCATAAACAATGTTTGATAAATAAATTAACAATTGACAACAATCATGTATTAAAGCATAAAAAAGTGGTAGAATGTTATTTCTTGAGCAAAAATGCAACGAATTCTTCATATTGCAGTTCACCATCTTTATTTTTGTCGTACAAAGCCACGAGCCCTTCCACTTCGTGTTCAGATATTTGCAGTTTGTCCAGCATCCGTTTAGCCTCTTCCACAGAGACAGCGCCATTCATGACAAGGTCAAAGTCGTGAAAGATGTCACGGATTTCATTTGCTCTGGAAGGAAATAAACATAGATGGAATTGATCTGACATATCATCAGGTTAATTTTTACATGGAACTTTCAATTTGAGAGAACATACAATTCAGTTCAATTGTATGAGAGATGACCCGACAACCATGTACTTCAGGATACAGCAGAATCAGTTCTCAGCATTTTCTTCAATTCTCAGAGGAGTTAAATTGGGAAAGTGTTTGTTCTAAAATATATCGCCATGCCTTACCATTTCACCCAAAAATGGTATATTGTTTTGTAACGTATATATCTTATGGGTTTCTGATTGACTACATACACATATGTCCGAAAGTTGACGACATGCAGAGTTATTGTTGTGGTTAATAATTCATGCCAAGTTTCACCCGTCGCGAGTTCGGCTAATTGTATACACCCACATCAATAAAGTTGGGTCAATTCATAATAATAGCAAGTGAAATTGAGGATTTTACTTGGTGCAGATCTTAATGTAGAAATCCACAAACTCTTCATACGACAGCTGTCCATCATTATTGGTGTCATACTTGGCTACGACTTGTGCTGACTGTTCTGGTGTGAAAGCCAGTTCTCGTCTCAAAATCTCGTGCGCCTCGTCCATAGTCACGTGACCATTGTGGTCGCTGTCATACTCCATGAACTTCCTCCGAATCTGAGCAGCTCTGTATATAGGAAGTCATTGACATTTAGATTTGCTAATACCAGATACCTCTAAAAGGATGTTAGGTCATTCACTAAAATGATCTATCGATGCACGCCATTGTGAACTAACATTCATGCAGTTTAGTGTTTATAATAGAAGTATACCATGTATCCCCACAGTGTTATATATCGAAAGGCTACTGCACGCACCGACAGGAGAAAGATTATTGACTTATATCAAATATGTATGTGCTGACAGTATGCCATGATATCGTCCACACAATCCCAAAATGGTGCAAATATAAAACTATTTGCTTTACCTGTGTTCGTCTGAAGAGATGTCTGAGTTTCCAGGCATGGATAGTATAAACTCCTCAAAGCTCAGGAATCCATCAGCATCCAGGTCTTTGCTTCGCATTATTTCCTGTGGGACACATAATTGAGCACAGACAATGGGTGACCTGTGCCAGTTCTATGGCATAGGAGCATGAATAATTACTATTATACACCCTATCAGTAGTGGATGGTTGCAAACATGTCATTACATTCCATATTATATTCATTACATTCATACAGTGTCATTTACAGAGTAAATATAATCTGTTGAAAAAATTACATTATATTTATTAAACGTCTTTGATTTGTAATTTTCAGTCGTTCATATCTACGTGAGATTAAACAAAAATTTCACATGCCAGAAAACACCCACGGCGTTCTTCTTCTTAGAGGTGAGAAGGAGTAAAATGAGCATAACAGCTGTCATAAACAATGGGATATTTTATTTACTATTTACACTCGTGATGGCAGGACGAACGATTGCTGCTTGAGTATCCTCGAGAGCACCCTCAAAAGTGGCTAAAAGAGCATGTCTCGGTGGAGAATCTTTTTGACTACTGACTTGGGCTTTCACCTTGATCTCGC
Source organism: Terebella lapidaria (assembly GCA_949152475.1). NCBI lineage: Eukaryota > Metazoa > Annelida > Polychaeta > Terebellida > Terebellidae > Terebella > Terebella lapidaria. Next base: position 30,149,968 of record OX424564.1, on the reverse strand, counting down.
CTTTGCCAGGCAATATCCTATGTTCCGCGATGCTTTCTCCAGCTCCCCAGCACTTATCCCCCCGTCCTTGTTCAGATCAGACACGTCGAAGTATTTCCTATAAGCCTCCAGCTCCTCTGAGTTGAATCTTGAGTGGACCAACTCCACGAGGTGCTGCTGATGACAGGCCCCAGACATAATGTCTGTTATTGTGTGTGGCAGAGAACTGATGATTAACGGAATACTCTTTTATTCAGTGATATATTATGATTCTTGTTTCAGTGGCGATTCAGGAATATATACACAACAATAGCACAGAATATTCCTTTGAGACACAATCGAGGAAACGGTATACTCAGTTATAATTCACTACGATCTATAAATGCCTTTATCATGCAACAAACCCAATAGACTCTGCTGTTTTTGAGGGCTTGGGGCTCTCCACCCATTCAGTCACTCACTCCTGGCTCTCCCCCCGCAGGCGACTGGGAGGTAGTGTCCTGTCTAATGTTGGCTGGCTAAGACCTTGTGTGACGCCTCGTAGCTGTATCATAAAAGCTTCCCTCTGACACAGTTCCAGTGCGATGGGGAGGGGAGGGGAGACATGTCTCTCACATGCACGCCTGCATAGCAGCAAGCGATTAACCCTGTTTACAGCATATAGCAAATGAATCGAAAGTTAATATCAGAAGTGTTTAGCACAAACGTGCAGTGTTATTGACTGGGTGTACCAAATTGTTTGTTTAACATCTGTACAACTCATCTGACGCTGAGCCAGGATTAGTGTCCGTTTGTGTCAGTTTCTCGTAGATTCACTGGTATCGAACTTGATCACAATGAGTCTATAGTAGACTCCATTTCACTAAGTTAACATTTGTCAAGTCAACATTTATACATGTTTATGATGTACTTAACATTAATACTTAACATTAATATAAGTAAAAACTTGTTAAAGTTTTTAGCCTCTAGCAGTGAGCTACTAAGCAGTTACCCGAGCAACGAGAATGCATGGCAAGCTGATCCATGCGATGCTTCGTTTAATGCTGTTTACATAAAGTAAACACCATTAACATGGTGTTATGGTTTTACAAGAGCATTTAACACAAGTGCACTGACTAGCTGTCACAGAATACAAGAGGCCATCAGGTCCTGACGCCCATACTTTGCCATTTCTTTATCAACAAAATGACATTCACTGCGTTTCTACTGCAAAACAAGACACTTCTGTCCCCAACCACTCATACCTGGACATTTGAATATTTAGGTGATGCATCATGGTAGATGCATCCTGTAGTACACCACAAAAGTCGAGGTAAACCATTGTGCCTGAATTTCCTGAAATAAATATCTAGTTAGAAAGATATGAAAACCCAAGTTATACAGAATGTAAATTTTTTTTCCGAGCCAAAAACAGTATTGGATTTGAAACTTCAAAGCCAAATTTCGGGTGAGAAAGGAAACGTCGTGCTAGTATTATAACACAGTGAATTTGATTGTAAATACCAGTAGTTCACCAGTGTACGCCAAGATAATATTAAGAATAAACTTTTGTTGTGAGAAAAACACTGATTTGTATATCCCTGAATTATGTTTTTAACTTTTGTACCCAGATGGATGCTGCTGATGATATTGTCAACACTGGACATAATCGTGGCATTCATGCTGAGCATATACGACTAGCAAAACCGTTAAATGTTTTGGAACCATCGCCACTACTAAAAATTTCTGTCGAATAGCAAATTATCGAGATTAGTTTCCTCATATATTCCTTTCTAAATCAGCTGCCCACAGCTTCCGGAATAGTACGCATATGCATCGATTGTCGTTCGAAGAGTTATCGTGTGATATAACGTCCTAACCCTCTGGGGAATATTCACTGAACAAGATATACTCACATTGTAAATATGATTCAAAGGGACATCTGTCTTCTGCAATATATGGTTGTCACACTTCATAATGGCATTTGCCATTTGCCATTTTGTGTAAAGTGATGTGTTTTATAAAGTAAGCAACCAGGGCATGGTCAATAAAAACATACAGCAAAATCGTCCATAAGCCTTGTATGTCTGATATGTTTCCTGCTATGCCATAAGTTATTTTTAATCCAATGCCGGTTGACCATTGTTCTACATGATATACTACACTCAACACGTATCCACTAGATCACAGCAAAGCGCGCGTTCAATTATTCATGTATGTGAAGAACATACCGCCTTTTTGTATGGAATGCAATTATATGTTCACAAAAGTGCTAGTTCATGCGACACAACCATCATGTATGGGGCAGCGTGCATTAATATGAATAACCCACAAGTGAACACCCCCAAGAGCAGGCTGAAGGAATTATGCAGAACCTCAATAAGCAACGTGAAAATCACAATTGCAAAGTGTTCTTTAATTCATCATATGCTATAACCAGAGTAGAGTCTAATTTGTTTAGGTTTGTAAGTATTAGACTGTTTTTGTTGTATTCATAACCATGTAGATATTCGCAGAATATATGTAGTCAATTAAGTGATATATTAAGTGTGACATTGTTGCATTTTGATAGTCAAGTATACTGCAGTCAGATCGTTACTGAATTCGAGCTCCTCTGGCCACAATTTGTCCTTCTATTAATTCGTCTTGGTGTGCAATATTCGAAACTACCAGATGCTGCAGATATTCTATTTGAACATTTGTACCTCTTGTCTGGCATTGACTTCAAAAATGAAAATATTATCGGCTGAACGGAAATATGGGAAAAATATATCATGAGAAGATGAATATGACATGATGTTCTATGTTCTTGCTGCATTCTAGCAGCAATACTCACATATTTGGTGTATCTTCATAATATTTTACTCTGGATATTATTTATTGTGAAACATTGGAAATTGAGTTCATATTGATGAGATCAGTATACGAATACTATTTCCCACGAATTATAATGTCAATGTAATGAAAAATATATAGTCATGACTTTACTCTTGTAAGGAAGCCCATAGGTGACATGCGCGTGATAATTTTCTATGTCTTTTTCAGCAAAAAGCCAGCACGTTCGAACGTGAAAGCATTTAACACTATCACGTTCGCACGTGGAAACAGTTAAGGCTATTGCGTTCAAACGTGGAAAGTCCGAAGTTACCACGTTCACACGTGGAAGCATTTAACGCTTCCACGTTCGCACGTGGAAACTCCAGGAGCTACCACGTTCGCACGTGCAAAGATTTGGGTGTGGCAGCATCAAATGCTTTCACGTGTGAACGTGGTAACTTTGAATCTTTCTACGTGTGAACATAGAAACCCAAATCTTTCTACGTGCGAACGTGGAAAGGTATAAATGCTTCCACGTGTGAACGTGGTAGCTTTGAAACTTTCTACGTGTGAACGTGGAAACCTATATCTTTCTACGTTCGAACGTGATAAGTTTTAAAGTTTCTACGTGCGAACGTGAAAGCATATAATACTTCCACGTGTGAACGTGGTAGCTTTGAAACTTTCTACGTGTGAACGTGGAAACCTACATCTTTCTCGTTCGAACGTGATAGTTTTAAAGTTTCTACGTGCAAACGTGAAAACATATAATGTTTCCACAAGTGAACGTGGAAGCCTAAAACCTTTCTACGTGCGAACGTGATAAGTTTCAATGTTACCACGTGCGAACGTGATAGCGCTGAATGCTTCCACGTGCGAACGTGGTAGTTTTGAACTTTCTACGTTCGAACGGGCAAGGTTTTCAATAGAAAAAAACACCAATTTTTTTTCCCGCACCTGTCACCTATGGGCTTCCATACTCTTGTACGGCATGCCGCAGATATTGATTCTCTTGTTTTGAGTGGCAGAGGACTAATGATGGACGGACTATTCATTTTAAAGAGTGATATGCCATCATATATTTTTACGGCAGACTCGGGAATATTTCTACACCACCGGGACACAACCGAGGAGAGTCAGGAGACAGTAGACTCGGTCAGGACAGGTAGCGCAGTGGTTAAGGCACTGGCCTCGTAACCATCACGTTGGTGGTTCGAGCCACAGTACTGGCGCTGTTGTCTTATCTAACACCCTGTGCAAGGTGTGTATTACAATATGTTTCCATTCACTTAGTTGTATAAGTGAGTACCCGATTGGCAGTGTTGGCAAATGTACGGGTGCCTAGTTACCTTGCACTAAAATGGTAGCCATATAAGTGTAACTATATATGGACTCTTAATGAGTTGGTTCCAGGCCATAATATCAATGTGATAATTGTAAAGTGTTTTGAGCTTGCCATGCATGAAAAAACGCTAAAAAAACTGCAATTATGATCCACATCGACTTGTGAAAACCTCTATTATGCAACAAGCCTAGTCAATGTTATTGCATTCCATACTGAGGGCTCTCTAGCAATCCAGTCACTCCCATGATCATAGCTCTCTCCGCAGGGGCTTGGGAGGTAGCGTCCCGTCTGATTCTGGCTGGCTAAGACCTTGTGTGACGCCTCATGGTTGTATCATTGGCTGCCCTGTGACACAGTTACATTGTGATGGATAGGGTAGAACGAGACAGGCCTCTCACATGTATGCCTGTATAGCAGCAATTAGCAGAGTCTATAGCTACAATGTAAGTGCCAGGTTATATTTAGCACAGGCGTGCAATGTGAAAGCCTGGTTATGACATTGTGTGCGTTTCTCGATTTGCAGTTTCTCGACTGCATTGTGTTGTTTTGCTGCACATGTGACACTAGATCACAATTACATCATGGGGTGCATGTGAAAAAAGTAATCATTATACTACAGGAATCTGAACTTTGCTTAGAAAGTTAATGTTGGCATGGCCGTTGGTACACTGGCCATATGTCACGGTTGACCTAGTTTACTCTGCAATTTTATCCCATAATACCAATGGGGTCAAGTTACGATTTCATGTATATAAACCTAAAACCGTAAGATATCACACAATATGGATGATGACAATAACAACCTAAACTGAAACATGTTCAGAAAAGAAACAACGCCTGACCTAATACTAGTAGTCATTGTCAAAGGCAAGGCCCAATGATGAGTGTTTCCCTGCCAGTCAAGCAATAGTTGTTATTTCACACCAAGACAACTAATAGTTATTCCTGGAGCATACCTAAAATCCCTTGTTACATGGTATTGAATATGTTCTAACACTGTGTGATAACATCTCACAATATTGACATAATAATACAATCATCGCGTGTATGTGATTGCACATTCCAATTGCTGCCCAATTTGTGACAAGAGCTTACACGTCTGCAGCAGTTACACGAGACGCTACAACACATACTGCGCCTGTCATAACATCAATATTTACCTACTATCCATAATTCATAGGGACCTAGTTCTACAAATGTTGAGTAACATCGCGTGGATCTAGGTCATGCCAACAGAGAGCCTTTGTTTCTGTTTATTAGGACTCCTATATGAGAATCAATTTGAGAACACGTTTCATACTCGTTTAATAGTCACGTTATGTACAACGTTGAGTTATATGCTATGCAGATATTTAATAACAGTGTTCTTCCAAAATTTTCATGTGCATGTTATGATTAAAATGTTTAACACCAATTTATGCCTAAATATGTGTCTTTCATTTTCATGTCATCTCATATCATACTCATGGATCATCAATACCTTTCTCTCATGCATTATAACTTAGTATATATCTAGTTCGTTTGCATATTTCATGTTTCATTGTTTAAGCTCAACTTTTTCCACTTTTTTTTCTCTTGGAGAAAAAAAATGTTTAAACTTCAAACGAAACATGTAGTATTGTATCTAATGTAAAATCTAGTAAGCATAACCTTACTTGACTAGTGATATGCTGGTCAATAACATTTCACTTTAAGTCTGGAGAATGGTCAAGAATAGACAATGTACATTTCATGGACACTGGTGTCATAACCTGCATATATGATAATCGACATATGTTCAGATGCCATATGTTCAAAACACATTTATTAACAATTACACGGTACTAAACATTAATAGCCAGCAAAAGGACACACATTCCTTACCTGAACCACGAGGTATTGCATGTATCTTTTCCTGGAAGAACTACCTGACACTTATTTCAGAAAGGTGAGTTATGTAACATTTCAGCATTGCGTCACACCTCAATGTACATGTTTTGAAACAACTAGCTTGTTACAAAGTATATACTAAAGACAACTTATTAGTTGTGAATGTAAATATAATAACAGTCAAAAACACCTTGCTATTTGTAAATGTATTTACTGTAGCAGCCAAGAAAAGTTGTGAATGTGTATATAGTTGCAGTCCACAGACGTCTTACCAGTCAGGAATGTGTACATAAAACATTAAAAAGATCATATATCTCGTTGTCATGTTTGGAATTGCATTCTTGATTACAAAATGGTACATATTGATACAGTGACATCTGCCAGCATTATTTATTCTGAATGTGGAAATATACACTAACAACATCACATGTTCATTGAATAAAATCGTTGTCATAAACAATGTTTGATAAATAACTTCAACTGTTGACAACAATCATGTATTAGAGCATAAAAAGTGGTAGAATGTTATTTCTTGAGCAAAAATGCAACGAATTCTTCATACTGCAGTTCACCATCTTTATTTTTGTCGTACAAAGCAACGAGTCCTTCCATTTCGTTCTCCGAGACCTGCAAATTGACGCTACACGAGACGCTACAACACATACTGCGCCTGTCATAACATCAATATTTACCTACTATCCATAATTCATAGGGACCTAGTTCTACAAAGGTTGAGTAACATCGCGTGGATCTAGGTCATGCCAACAGAGAACCTTTGTTTCTGTTCAATAGGACTTCTATATGGGAATCAATTTGAGAACACGTTTTATACCCGTTTAATAGTCACGTTATGTACTACGTTCAGCTATACGCTATGAAGATATTTAATAACAGTGTTCTTCCAAAATGTTCATGTACATGTTATGATTAAAATGTTTAACACCAATTTATGCCTAAATATGTGTCTTTCATTTTCATGTCATCTCATATCATACTCATGGATCATCAATACCTTTCTCTCATGCATTATAACTTAGTATATATCTAGTTCGTTTGCATATTTCATGTTTCATTGTTTAAGCTCAACTTTTTCCACTTTTTTTTCTCTTGGAGAAAAAAAATGTTTAAACTTCAAACGAAACATGTAGTATTGTATCTAATGTAAAATCTAGTAAGCATAACCTTACTTGACTAGTGATATGCTGGTCAATAACATTTCACTTTAAGTCTGGAGAATGGTCAAGAATAGACAATGTACATTTCATGGACACTGGTGTCATAACCTGCATATATGATAATCGACATATGTTCAGATGCCATATGTTCAAAACACATTTATTAACAATTACACGGTACTAAACATTAATAGCCAGCAAAAGCACACACATTCCTTACCTGAACCACGAGGTATTGCATGTATCTTTTCCTGGAAGAACTACCTGACACTTATTTCAGAAAGGTGAGTTATGTAACATTTCAGCATTGCGTCACACCTCAATGTACATGTTTTGAAACAACTAGCTTGTTACAAAGTATATACTAAAGACAACTTATTAGTTGTGAATGTAAATATAATAACAGTCAAAAACACCTTGCTATTTGTAAATGTATTTACTGTAGCAGCCAAGAAAAGTTGTGAATGTGTATATAGTTGCAGTCCACAGACGTCTTACCAGTCAGGAATGTGTACATAAAACATTAAAAAGATCATATATCTCGTTGTCATGTTTGGAATTGCATCCTTGATTACAAAATGGTACATATTGATACAGTGACATCTGCCAGCATTATTTATTCTGAATGTGGAAATATACACTAACAACATCACATGTTCATTGAATAAAATCGTTGTCATAAACAATGTTTGATAAATAACTTCAACTGTTGACAACAATCATGTATTAGAGCATAAAAAGTGGTAGAATGTTATTTCTTGAGCAAAAATGCAACGAATTCTTCATACTGCAGTTCACCATCTTTATTTTTGTCGTACAAAGCAACGAGTCCTTCCATTTCGTTCTCCGAGACCTGCAAATTGTCCAGCATCCGTTTAGCCTCTTCCACAGAGACAGCGCCTTTCGTGTCAAGGTCAAAGTCGTGGAAGATGTCACGGATTTCATTGGCTCTGGGAAGAAATAAACACAGATGGAATTGACGTGACTTATCGTGAAGTATCAACATTTTATTGTCAGGATATCAATGCTCAGAGGAGTTACATTGGAGAAAAATGGCATATTGTTTGTAATATATATAATAAATCAGAAACTTTTGAAAGAATTTCGCATGGTTTCTGATTAAAAATATAAACATATACGTGTACGAAATCTAAGTACATGCCGAGTTAATGTTGTAATTAATATTTTTTACCAGGGAGCTCCCCCCCCCATAACGAGAATGGCTAATTGCAAGCATCCACATTATTAAAGTTGGGTCAATTCATATTAATATCAAGTGAAATTGAGGATCTTACTTGGTGCAGATCTTAATGTAGAAATCCACAAACTCTTCATACGACAGCTGTCCATCATTATTTGTATCATACTTGGCTACGACTTGTGCTGACTGTTCTGGTGTGAAGGCCAGTTCTCGTCTCAAAATCTCGTGCGCCTCGTCCATAGTCACGTGACCGTTGTGGTCTCTGTCGTACTCCATGAACTTCCTCCAAATCTGAGCAGCTCTGTATATGTATATGGGAAGCCATTGGCATTAAGAATTTCTAATACCTGAGAGCTCTAAAAGGATGTGAGGTCATTCATCAAAATCGTCTATTGATGCTCGCCATCGTGAACTAACATCCAAGCAGTTCAGTGTTTATAATACAAGTAGACCACATATCCCCAACAAAGTGTTATATATAGCTACTGCACGCTCTGACGGGAAGAAGATTATTGATTTATATCAAATATGTATGCATTGACGATGTGCCATAATACTGTCCACACAATCCCAGCATGGTGTATATAAAACTATTTGCTTTACCTGTGTACGTCTGAAGAGCTGTCTGAATTGCCAGGCATGGATAGTATAAACTCCTCAAAGCTCAGGAATCCATCAGCATCCAGGTCTTTGCTTCGCATTATTTCCTGTGGGACACATAATTGAGCACAGACAATGGATGACCTGTGACAGCTCTTGGACATAGGAGCATGAATAATTACTACATAAATGTCTCTCTCAGTATCCAATTATATACTATATCAGTAGTGGTTGCTTACAAACATGTCTTTACATCCATATTGTATTCATTACATTCATATAGTGTAATTTACAAAGTAAACATAATCTGTTGAAAAATTACATTATATCAAACAAACGTCTTTGATTTGTAATATTCAGTCATTCATTTCTATGTGGGATTAAATAAAAAATTCACATGCCAGAAAACACCCACGGCGTTCGTCTGCTTATAGCTGAGAAAGAGCAAAATAGGCATAACAGCTGTCATAAACAATGGTATATTTTATTTCCTATTTACACTCGTGATGGTAGCACGAACGATTGCTGCTTGAGTGGAGAATCTTTAAATCGGTGGATAATCTTTTTTGACTACTGACTTGGGCTTTACCTTGTTCTCGCCTTTTGTCAGGCGATATCCCATGTTCCGCGATGCTTTCTCCAGCTCCCCAGCACTTATCGCCATGTCCTTTGTTCAGATCAAAGACATCGAAGTATTTCCTGTAAGCCTCCAGCTCCTCTGAGTTAAATCTTGAGTGAACCAACTCCACAAGGTGCTGCTTATCACAGGCCGCAGGCAAAATGTCTTTTATTGTGAGTGACAGAGAACTGATGATTAACGGAATACATGGGTGATATATTAAGATTCTTGTTTTGCTGGCTATTCAGAAATATATACACAACAGTAGCACAGAATATTCCTTCGAGACACAATCGAAGAAACGGTGTACTCAGTTATAATCCACTAGGATCTATAAATGCCTATATCATGCAACAAGCCCAATCGACGCTGCTGCTATTAAGGGCTTAGGGCTCTCCAGCCATCCAGTCACTCAGTAGTGGCTCTCTCCCCGCAGGGGACTGGGAGATAGCGTCCTGTCTAATCCTCCCTGGCTAAGACCTTAAGTGACGCCTCGTGGCTGTATCTTAAGCTTCCCTCTGACACAGTTCCAGTGTGATGAGGACAGGGAAAAGACAGGTCTCTCACATGCTCACCTGCAGAACAGCTACCAATTAACCTTGTTCATAGCACATAGCAAATCGATCGACAGTTACAATCAGGAGTATTTAGCACAAACTTGCATTGTTATTGACTGGGTGTACCAAGTTGTTTCTGCAACATATGTGCATCTCATCTGACGCTGATCCAGGATTAGTGTCCGTCTGTGTCGATTTCTCATAGATTCACTGGTATTGAACTTGATCATAATGAGTCTATAGTGTACTCCATTTCACCAAGTTAATATTTGTCAAGTCAACATTTGTACATGTTTATGATATACTTAACATTAATATAAGTAAAAACTGGTTAAAGTTTTTAGCCTCTAACAGTGAGATACTAAGCAGTTACCTGAGCAACGAGTATGCATGGCATGCTGATCCATGCGAGGCTTCGTTTTATGCTGTTTGCATCAATCAAGCACCATCAACATGGTGTGATGGTTTTACAAGAGCATTTATCACAAGACACTAAGGAGCTGTCATAAAATACTAGAGGACACCAGGTCCTGGCGTCCATACTTGGGCGTTTCTTTATCAACAAAACGACATTCATTGCGTTTCCACTGCAGAACAAGACACTTCTGTCTCCAATTGGTCATACCTGGACATCTGTGTATTTATGTGATGAATCATAGTGGATGCATCCTGTAGTACTTCCACAAAAGTCGAGGTAAACCATTGTGACTGAATTTCCTTAATGAAATATCTAGAAAGAAACAAATGAGAACCACAATTATACAGAATGTAAAGAATTTCTGGAGCAAAAAACAATATTGGATTTGAAACTTCAAAGCCAAATTCCGGCTGAGGAAAGAAACGTCGTGCTGGTATTATAACACAGTGGATTTACCGGTCGTTCACCAGTGTAAGCCAAAATAATATTAAGAATAAACTATTATTGTGAGAAAAAAAACACTGATTTGTATGTCCTTGAAATCAGTTTTTAACTTTTGTACCCAGATGGATGCTGCTGATGATATTGTCAACTCTGGACACTATCATAGAATTCATGCTCAGCACAGAAAGACTACCAAAAACATTGAATGGTTTGGAACCATCGCCACCACTAAATAACCGCTTTCAAATAGCAATTTATCGAGATTAGTTTCCTCATATTCTTGTCTAATTCAGCTGCCAGCATCATTTGGAACAGTCCATCGTATGCATCGATTGTCGTCAGAAGAGCTACCATGTGATATACTAGTAACGTCCTAACCCTCTAGGGAAGATTCACTGAACAAGATATAATCAAATCAGTACCAATCTGATTTCACTGAGACGTATGTCTTCTGCAATATAGGATTGCCACACTTCATCATGTCCGTCATGTGATGTTTTGCATAAAGTGGTGTTTTATAAATGAAACAACTAGGGCATGAACAATAAAAATATACAGCAACCTCGTCCATAAGCCTTGTATGTCTGATATGTTTCCTGCTACGTCATAAGAGTTATTTTCAATCCAATGCCCATTGACCATTGTTCTACATGATATATTACACTCAACACGTATCCACTAGATCAGAGCAGGGCGCGTGTTCAATTATTCATGTATGTGAGCAACATACCACCTATTTGTATGGAATGCCATTATATGCTCACAAATGTGCTAGTTCATGGGACACAACCAACATTTATGGGGCAGTGTGCATAAATATGAACATCCCACAGGTGACCATCCCGTAAGAACAGGCTGTTGCTATTGTGCAGAACCTCGACAAGCAACGGGAAAAACCACAATTGCAAAGTGTTCTTTATTTCATTTTAAAATATTGTTGTGACGTCACACCATTGTCTGAACAGTGGATTCGTCCGCACGAATCCACCGTTTGCCCCATACGAATTCATTGGTTCACTGATGCATGTAATGTCATGTTGCACAAATTCATAATCAGTGATCTCAAGATCATCTAATGTTGAATTTCCAACATCGTTCAGAATGTTTGCAGCATTAAATGCGACCATACTATCCACGATTTCATTTTAAAATGTGTCCAAATTATCTGCGATGTTGAAATTTAATGTCAACCAGTCGATGTCCAGTGACAGAAATGCGAGAATGTGTGTGGTATAGGTCACTGTTACGCTGTGTTTTGAGTACAATATATATATTATTACAACTCACCATCATCCAATGGAGATGTCCATTGAAACACGTTCCACGCATCAAACCCTGCTCCTTAATACTACTCGCTCACTAAATGAATGCATTTAGCCCGTGTGCCACCTTTTTAATCCTAATTGAATATATAGAGGAATGCGCGAGATATAGTACTTGGGCCGAAAACCATGTTGAGTTGAGCAATCTAAATTCACTCGGTTGCCGGCTATTTATGAATACATCTTTGTCATGCTTGACTTGCAATAGATCTAACAGAAACAATATACATGTGTACGAGTAATATGTTGGTCGCATTGTGATTGTAAGAGCAATATTTTAAGTCGGATAAAACACTCCAAACAATGAATGAGTTGCGCTCGTGAATTCGTAGGCACGAATTCACTGTTTCTCGTGCTTTATCCATGACATATGCGGCCCAAGTATCATATCCTGCGCCTTCCTCTATATTCAATAAGGATTAAAAAGGTGCGAGACGGATTAAATGGTATTTTTCAGAGGACGAGTAGTATTAAGGAGCAGTGTACGGTACTTGGGCCACATATGCAATAACAACAATAGAGTCTAATTTGTTTAGGTTTGTAAATATTATACTGTTTTGTATTCATTACCATGTATTCTTAGAATATATTTAGTCAATTAAGTAATATATAAAATGTGACTTGATTGCATTTTGATAGTCAAGTATACTTCAGTTTCATCTTTACTGAATTCGAGCTCCTCTGGCCACAATTTGTCATTCTGTTAATTCGTCTCGCTGTGCAATATTCGAATCCATCAGATGCTGCAGATATTTTTTTCCATGACTTTACTCTTGTATGGCATGCCGCAGATATTGCTTGTCTTGTTTTGAGCGGCAGAGGACTAATTATGGATGGACTATTCGATTTATAAAGTGATATGTCATCATATTTTTTTTCACGGCAGACTCGTGAATATTTCTACACTACCGGGACACAACCGAGGGGATTCAGGAGACAGTAGACTCGGTTAGGACAGGTAGCACAGTGCTTAAGGCACTAGCCTCTCAATCAGCAGGTTGGTGGTTCGAGCCACAATGCTGGCGCTGTTGTGTTATCTGTCTATGTCTCCATTTACTTAGTTGTAAAAGTGAGTACCCGATTGGCAGTGTTGGCAATTGCACGGGTGCCCAGCCACCTTGCACTGAAATGGCAGCAATATAAGTGTGACTGTATGTGGACTCTTATTGAGTTACTTCTAGGACATAATATCAACGTAATAATTGTGAAGCGCTTTGAGCATGTCATGCATGAAGAATCGCTAAATAAAAAATAGGGAACATTATCGAAAGGTGCAAATTTTTGGGTCTTTCTGTATTTTGGCCACCTTGCCATATAAAGATATTCCAATTTTCACATATTAATAATGCATGAATAAAATTAATCGATATTCATGGAACATGGTTGGTGCTGACCAGGGAGGCGACTGAAATTTGTCAACAATACTAACTTCGCTATGCATGAAAGGTTTTCACATAATATGGCATGAATTCGGTGCGTCTTTACCAAATGACTTCAATGAATTTGCATTTGGCGCAGGACCCCATTATAACCCACAATGACTTATGAATGCCTCTATTATGCAACAAGCCTGGTCAATGTTATCACTTTCCATACTGAGAGCTCTCCAGCAATCCAGTCACTCACTCGTGGCTCTCTCCCTGCAGGGGACTGGTAGGTAGCGTCATGTCTAATCCTCGCCGGCTAAGAACTTGTGTGACGCCTCGTGGCTGTATTACAAAAGCTGCCTCGTGACACAGTTCCAGTGCGCTGGGGAGGGGAGAAAGAAACAGGCCTCTCACATGTACGCCTGCATCACAATAGGAAGCAATTAGCATAGTGTATGGCTAATTTAGTGGTAGGTTATATTTAGCAGCGAAGTGCAGTGTGGAAGCCTGGTTGTGGCAAGTTGTGCATTTCTCGATTTGTGTCCCCAGTGGTGGTTTTGCTGCATATACATACCTAGAGAGAGTGTGTTATATGAAAAATCCCACGAGGCGATATTGCGCCTTCATGCGTGGAAGCAGCCAACAACCACTACAAGTGTACAAACTGTGTATGCCAAAACAACAACACGTGTTTGTTTGCTTGAGTCATTTTCATCATTGCCGAAAGTTAATTCGGTTGACGGCACACACTGTGGGTCGAAGCAGAATTATATAGAAACCATATTGCGATATGTTTGTGGTGTTCATACTGATCCCATATCCTTTTGACGATAGGTGTCAAAGGCTTGGCCAAAAGATGAGGGTTGGGGATAGAAGTATAATTTTCAATGATACGGATGTACGACTGGAATGACCAATCAATGATCAGTCTAGATGTATTCAATGTATCACTTGCTTGTAGAAAGCACACGACAAATTTAACGTTTATAGCCTTGTATGGCATTACTAGGAGTTTTGTCAACAAACGAAATTCATTCCCTTATCATAGCCAGGATATAGAACATAAAAATAGTGTCACTACCAGGAAACACTGGCGCCACCTAGTTTAGATTATGTATTGCTCTTACGTGTGGAGCAGACATATGTCTCACATGTACAGGCCTTGCTGAAGTGAAGCGCGACGGGCGAGTCCATTGTTCATATCCCGCTCTAGGGGCGATATGAGGACCATTCCACATTATTTGGGGAGGTTCTGGTCCTTTTTGGCAATAAAACAATCGGTTTTACTCGGTATGTATGACAAATAATACACTGTCACCCCTCGGCGATATACACGATCATCACGCCTCGCTGACGCTCGGCATGATATCGTTTATATCGCCTCAGTAACAGTGTATTATTTCACACATGTGACACTTGATAACGATACATCATAGGGTGCATGTGAAAAAGTAATCATTATACCACATCAGTCTGAACTTTGCTTAGAAAGGTAATGTTGGCATGGCCGTTTACACTGGTTGACCTAGTTTATTCTGCAATTTTATCCCAGAATACCAATGTGGTCAAGTTATGATTTCATGCATATAAACCTATAACCGCCAACATCACACAAGTTGGATGATGACAATTAGAACCTAAATTGGAACAAAAGAAACGACGCCCGACCAAATACTAGTTGTCATTGTCAAAGGCAAGGCCCAATTATGAGTGCTTCCCTGCCAGTCAAGCAGTAGTTGTTTTTTCGCACCAAGACAACGAACAGGTATTTCTGGAGCATACTTAAAAACCGTGTTTCATTCTTCCTTGTTACAAAGTATGGTATTGAATATGTTCTGACACTGTGTGATAACATCCCACCATATTGACATGAGAATACAATCACCACGTGTATGTAATTGCGTTATTCCAATTGCTGCCCAATTGGTGACACGAGCTTGCACGTCTACAGCAGTTACACGAGACGCCTGTCGTAACATCAATATTTACCTACCATTCTTAATTCATAGGACACTAGTTCCATAGAGCACAGAGATTAGGTAATATAGCATAGATCTGGGCCATGTCAACAGAGAAGCTTTGCTCTGTTTAATATGACTTCTATTGGCAAATCTAATTGGGATTTGGAGAAGAAGCTTTTAAACTCACTTCATTGTCATGTTGTGTACTACTTTCCGTTAGGTGATATAGTATTCAAATATGTCATAAGAATATTATTATTATAAGAATATTATTAGTACGTGAATGTGATTGGATTCACTATATGTGCTCCTAATTCGTGACACCAGCTTGCACGTCTTCAGCCGTTACACGAGATGCTACAAAAAATCCTACCATAGCATTAATTTACCTACTGTCCATAACTGACTGGGCGCCATTTACACAAGTACTGAATAACATCGCGTGGATCTGGGTCATGTCAACAGAGAAGCTTTGCTTCTTTTTAATATGCCTTCTAAGAGATCCAAATTGAGATTTGAGAACATGTTTTTACAACATACCCACTTCATAGTCATGTGTGCTACTTTTAGATAGAATATATGCAAAGATTTATTCATGGTTTTCAGAGTAGATATACATTCATAATATTTTATCTGCTATTCAATAGCTTATTAACATCATTTAACTAGATTTGGAGAATGGCGAGAAATAGGCAATATGCAATTCAAGAACACTGATGCTCTAACCCTCATATATAACAACAAAGATGTGTTCAGATACCACATGTTCAAACATCAATGAATTATTCATAAATATATATCCAGCAATATGGCAGACATCTTTCGCCTGAAAAAACTCCCATCATGTATCTTTTCATGAAGGAGTCATTTGAAAGTCATGTTATAAAGGTCAGTTATGTAACATGCTTAACTAGGGGCTGAACATTGATAATTCTGAGTTCTGGCGCTCTCATAATTATTTCTGATGTATGCCTGGGTAGGACATTTTGGCTCGGACTTCCTAAAAGTATCTACCTGAGTGTTCTTTTTTTTTCAACGTTTCGGTTTCAGATGATGGCTTAAGTGTACAATGCCCAAATCTTCACAACTTTCCACTAATATGTAATACCAGTTCAATTAGCGAGCACTTATGTTTGGTGTTGATTTTGCTGTACTTTCAACCCGTCACCAGATATGGTACTTCGACACACATAGATGATCGTATGTGAATTTGCGAGCAACAACAATCAGGTTGTTAACCTGTTCAAATATGGCAATATCTTGTTTGACGCACCTAACACCCAGCCCTAGAACAACCCTACTGTCCCATCTGGTGTGTTGAGTAATAGAGTGGGCCAGCCACAAGGCGTCACCCAAGGTCTTGTTTCCTGGATGGGATTAGATGGGACACTGCATCTCACTAGGCTCTCAGTCGACTGCGGAGCGAGAGCCACAGTGGGTGACTTGATGGCTGGCGAGCCTTCAATGTCAATAGCAGCAGCGTCTGTTTGTTTATGCTTGATAATGATGAAGCCATTCACACATCAATGGATGTGTAACTGGAGGTGATATATTCTTGGTTGATGCCTGATTGGGTGATAAGAAATACTTTAAAAAAGAACGGGGCGTAAAGTACTGGACACCTGGAAAAAGCATCCAGGAACATTGGATATTGCAAAAAGCGAGATCAAGATGGGCAATCATTGATAATAGAAGGCATAATTCTTCACCAATTTACATGCTCTTCTAGCCAGAACCAATGGGCACATGATGTTGAACACACCCTGCCAAGATTTGTGAACATACTCAGAAACCATGTTTTGTTCTTCCGTATTACATAACATGATATTGAATATGTTATGACACTGTGTGATAGCACCACATCACACTAACATAAAAACATTATTAGCACGTGTATGTGATTGCATTTACTGATTGCCAACCCAATTTGTGACACGAGTTTGCACGTCTATAGCCCTTAGATACGATGTAGCCACGAAATTCCACCCCTGTCATTACATCAATATTTACCAACCATCCATAATTCATAGGGCACTAATTCTACAAAGATGGAGTAATATCGCATGGAGCTGAGCCATGTCAACAGAGATGCTTTGTTTCCGTTTAATATGACTTCTATAAGGGAATCAAATTGGGATTTGAGAAGATAATTGTACAACATTTTCACTTCATAGTCATGTTTTGCATTACTTTCAGTTAGATCATATGCTGAGATTCACGGATGGTTTTCATCCAAGATGTATGCAGTATATTTTATCTACTATATAATAGCTCAATAAATATAACATCATTTAACTAGTTATCTGCAGCTGGTCACTAAGACTCCACTTTAAATCTGGAAAATGGCCACGAATAATAATAATAATAATAATAATAATAATAATCAGATTTATTTAACGATGGTCCATGATGATAGGCAATTCTGCCTGTCGAGTGACAATTTTGAATTTGGAAAGCACATTCGAATGAAGAAACCTTTGCTTTGCCAGGATGAAAACTCCACTTACTTTGTGCCGGTGACGGGGATCGAACCCGCGTCACCTACCCCCTCTGAGCTTCGTCGCTTCAAGAGCCACGAGTCCCATCCACTCGGCCAGAGAGGCGGGTTTACGAATAGGTAATGTTCATTTCATGGAACCTGAAACCCTTACCCTCATATGTGATAACCGACATGACAGATACCACATGTTCAAACATCACTGAATTATTCACGAATATAATTTAAATTCCATGGAACCTGATACACTAACCTCCATATGTGATAACCGACACCACATGTTCAGACACCACTGAGTTTTTCATAAATATGTTAAATATAGATAGCCAGCAACCTGAACCAAAAACTCTTACAGGTATCTTTTCATAAATGAACCATTTGAAAGTCATCTCAGAAAGGTCAGTTATGTAACAGGCCTAATTAGGAGTTGTACATTGATAAAGTTGAATTCTCGAGTTCTGATAATTATCTGTGTGCAAACCTATTATATTCGTACCTAGGGTATTTCGGCATGGGTTTCCTAGAAAGATCTGCCTGAATGTTGCCCTGTTTACATGCCATCTGTTCAACCAGGATGCAATGATAATGAGACTCTCATACTGTCCCATCTGGTGCATTGAGCGATATAGTGGGCCACCCACGAGGCGTCACACAGGGTCTTGTTTCCGGGTTGGGATTTGATGGGACGCTACCTCCAATAGCTTGCGGGGAGAGAGCCACGAGATAGATGACTGGAGATCTCTCGCTCGCTGTTGATAGTAGAAGCATATGTTTTCCCTTCTTGATAATGATGACGATGAAGGTTGATATCTCGAGGTGCTATATTCTCGGCTGTTGCACGATGGGATGATAATACTGTTACTGTGAGTTATTTGTTCCCTCTTTGTTGAATTAATCGTTCCCTCTTGCAAAAAGCGAACAAAAATGTTTAGAGAAAATATCCATCATTAATAAACACCGCAAAAGGCGAGATCAAGATGAGCAATCATTGATAATAGAGAACATGATTCTCTACCAATTTACAACATGCTCTTCTTGCCGAAGCCAATGGGCCCATGAACTTGAACGGCAGCAAGCTTGGGGTTTTTCATCACAAGTATTATCAGGAGATAAATAGGCCGAAATTTATAACAGCTGGTATGTTGTTTTTGCTCCAATTCGACTCTCAGCAGCAAATACATTGGAATATGTCATTCAAGTTCACAGATATAGGAAGCCAATTCGTTACCACTCGATTGCTTCACGCATTAGAGTATATCAGAGATAACCATACCAATGGAAACCACGAAGGCAGTCCAGTGAGTCCACCATTTATGAATATACATTATTGCATGAATATTACGTGGTCTTTCATTTAGGGAACCTCTGTTGTCACTAAATATCGACGTGACCCAATGTACATAATTACATTGAGAAAGAGACATGACTTGTATGTTGTCATTACTCCTGCTCCCTGGTCACAGAGCTGATATTGGTCATTCATTGTCTGTGGTGACCGGGTAATATGTCCCACAGGAAATGATACGAAACAATTACCTGAAGGCTGACGGGTTACTGAGCTTTGAGGGTTTATACTCTCCATGTTTAGAAACTCAAGACTCCTCTTCAGATGATGTGAAACAATTCATGTTAACAGTTCTAGATCTAACTATGGAACATCGGCATTGTGTGGATTATGGCACATGCCGAATCGATTCGAATCAATAAACATGTCAGTGCATGAATCAGCTAAATACAACACTGTATTGAGACATTTGTGTCTATTTCACTAGTCTAGCTCATATTGACGAGCTTGTCTATTAGTTTTATGATGGCTTCCATAGTGTGCTAATAATACAATCGATATGCATGTTCCTCCTCAACAACGTTCCATGAGACTTCTAAACACGAATGTCCAACTTTAATCCCAATACAGCATTTTTGTTTGTGATTGGGAACATTTTTTAGTTCTTGTGATAAACCCATTTCTTACATGGGCTTTATTTAGGGTTTGTATATTGAGTTGGGGCAGTTGTAAAATGATTGACCATTTGGTCGGGGTCTGTATTGTTAGAAAGTTAGTGGTAATTTGTTCACCATATTTCAACTTGTTTACCACACCAAGAACTGCACAATTCCGGAGAACCTTCATGGGATACATGATCACAATGGTCACGTGACTGTGGACGAGGCTCACGAGATCTTCAGACGAGAACAGGTTCTCAAAAACATCGGGAGTCTTTTTGTTACGGGTGTATATACACATATTTGCAATTACGATTTGATGCATGACAGACAAAACGTCAAGTAGGTATATATTCAATGCATACTGTCATTTCAACATTGCGTCACACCTCAATGTACATGTTTTGAAACAACTAGGTTGTTACAAAGTATATACTAAAGACATTTTATTAGTTGTGAATGTAAATATAATAGCAGTCACAACGCCTTGCTATTTGTAAATGCATTTACTGTAGCAGACAAGAATGTGTACATAGTTACAGTCTACAGACGTCTTACCAGTCAGGAATGTGTATATAAAACATGAAAAAGAATATATGCCTCGTTGTCATGTTTGGAATTGCATTCATGATTACATAAAGGTACTTATTGATATAGTGACATTTGCAAGCATTATTTATTCTGAATGTGGAAATATACACTAACAACATCACATTTTCATTGAATAAAATCGTTGTCATAAACAATGTTTGATAAATAACTTCAACAATTGACAACAATCATGTACTAGAGCATAAAAAAAGTGGTAGAATGTTATTTCTTGAGCAAAAATACAACGAATTCTTCATACTGCAGTTCACCATCTTTATTTTTGTCGTACAAAACCACGAGCCCTTCCACTTCGTTCTCAGAGACCTGCAATTTGTCCAGCATCCGTTTAGCCTCTTCCACAGAGACAGCGCCATTCATGTCAAGGTCAAAGTCGTGGAAGATGTCACAGATTTCATTGGCTCTGGGAGGGAATAAAATAGATGGAATTGACGTGACTTATCGTGAGGTATCAACATGTCCTTGTCAGGATATCAATGCTCAGAGGAGTTACATTGGAGAAAAATGACATTTTGTTTATAATGTATATAATAAATCAGAAACTTTTAAAAGAATTTCGCATGGTTTCTGATTAAACACATAAACATATGTACGAAATCTAAGTACATGCCGAGGTAATGTTGTAATTAATATTTTATGCCAGGGAGCTTCCCCCATAACGAGACTGGCGAATTGCAAGCATCCACATAAATAAAGTTGGGTCAATTCATATTCATATCAAGTGAAATTGAGGATCTTCTTGGTGCAGATCTTGATGTAGAAATCCACAAACTCTTCATAAGACAGCTGTCCATCATTATTGGTGTCATACTTGGCTACGACTTGTGATGACTGTTCTGGTGTGAAAGCCAGTTCTCGTCTCAAAATCTCGTGAGCCTCGTCCATAGTCACGTGACCGTTGTGGTCTCTGTCATACTCCATGAACTTCCTCCGAATCTGAGCAGCTCTGTTTATGTATATGGGAAGTTATTGACATTAAGATTTGCTAATACCTCAGAGCTCAAAAACGATGATAGGTCATTCACCAAAATGATCTATTGATGCACGCCATTGTAAACTGACATACATGCAGTTTAGTGTTTTTAATACAAGTAGACCACATATCCCCAACACAGTGTTATATATAGCTACTGCACGCTCTGACGGGAGAAAGATTATTGATTTATATCAAATATGTATGCATTGACAATGTGCCATAATACTGTCAACACAATCCCAGCATGGTGTATATAAAACTATTTGCTTTACCTGTGTACGTCTGAAGAGCAGTCTGAATTGCCAGGCATGGATAGTATAAACTCCTCGAAGCTCAGGAATCCATCAGCATCCAGGTCTTTGCTTCGCATTATTTCCTGTGGGACACATAATTGAGCACGGACAATGGATGACCTGTGACAGCTCTTGGACATAGGAGCATGAATAATTACTACATAAATCTCTCTCTCAGTATCCAATTATATACTATATCAGTAGCGGTTGCTTGCAAACATGTCTTTACATCCATATTGTATTCATTACATTCATAAAGTGTAATTTACAGAGTAAACATAATATGTTGAAAGTTACATTATATCAAACAAACGTCTTTGGTTCGTAATATTCAGTCATTCATTTCTATGTGGGATTAAATAAAAAATTCACATGCCAGAAAACACCCACGGCGTTCGCCTGCTTATAGCTGAGAAGGAGCAAAATAGGCATAACAGCTGTCATAAACAATGGTATATTTATTTCCTATTTACACTCGTGATGGTAGCACGAACGATTGCTGCTTGAGTGGAGAATCTTTAAATCGGTGGAGAATCTTTTTTGACTACTGACTTGGGCTTTCACCTTGTTCTCGCCTTTTGTCAGGCGATATCCCATGTTCCGCGATGCTTTCTCCAGCTCCCCAGCACTTATCGCCATGTCCTTTGTTCAGATCAAAGACATCGAAGTATTTCCTGTAAGCCTCCAGCTCCTCTGAGTTAAATCTTGAGTGAACCAACTCCACAAGGTGCTGCTTATCACAGGCCGCAGGCAAAATGTCTTTTATTGTGAGTGACAGAGAACTGATGATTAACGGAATACATGGGTGATATATTAAGATTCTTGTTTTGCTGGCGATTCAGAAATATATACACAACAGTAGCACAGAATATTCCTTCGAGACACAATCGAAGAAACGGTGTACTCAGTTATAATCCACTAGGATCTATAAATGCCTGTATCATGCAACAAGCCCAATCGACGCTGCTGCTATTGAGGGCTTAGGGCTCTCCAGCCATCCAGTCACTCAGTAGTGGCTCTCTCCCCGCAGGCGACTGGGAGATAGCGTCCTGTCTAATTCTCCCTGGCTAAGACCTTATGTGACGCCTCGTGGCTGTATCTTAAGCTTCCCTCTGACACAGTTCCAGTGTGATGAGGACAGGGAAAAGACAGGTCTCTCACATGCTCACCTGCAGAACAGCTACCAATTAACCTTGTTCATAGCACATAGCAAATCGATCGACAGTTACAATCAGGAGTATTTAGCACAAACTTGCATTGTTATTGACTGGGTGTACCAAGTTGTTTCTGCAACATATGTGCATCTCATCTGACGCTGATCCAGGATTAGTGTCCGTCTGTGTCGATTTCTCATAGA
The DNA here is from genome assembly GCA_949152475.1 of Terebella lapidaria. Taxonomy (NCBI): domain Eukaryota; kingdom Metazoa; phylum Annelida; class Polychaeta; order Terebellida; family Terebellidae; genus Terebella; species Terebella lapidaria. The sequence continues at coordinate 30,126,639 of OX424564.1, read as the reverse complement.
TTCACCAGTATTGAACTTGATCATAATGAGTATAGTGTACTCCATTTCACTAAGTTAATATTTGTCAAGTCAACATTTATACATGTTTATGATGTACTTAACATTAATATAGGTAAAAACTGGTTAAAGTTTTTAGCCTCTAACAGTGAGATACTAAGCAGTTACCTGAGCAACGAGTATGCATGGCATGCTGATCCATGCGAGGCTTCGTTTTATGCTGTTTGCATCAATCAAGCACCATCAACATGGTGTGATGGTTTTACAAGAGCATTTATCACAAGACAATAAGGAGCTGTCATAAAATACTAGAGGACACCAGGTCCTGGCGTTCATACTTGGGCGTTTCTTTATCAACAAAACGACATTCATTGCGTTTCCACTGCAGAACAAGACACTCCTGTCTCCAATTGGTCATACCTGGACATTTGTGTATTTACGTGAGGAATCATGGTGGATGCATCATGTAGTACTTCCACAAAATTCGAGGTAAACCATTGTGACTGAATTTCCTTAATGAAATGTCTAGAAAGAAACAAATGAAAACCCAAATTATACAGAATGTAAAGAATTTCTGGAGCAAAAAACAATATTGGATTTGAAACTTCAAAGCCAAATTCCGGCTGAGGAAGGGAACGTCGTGCTGGTATTATAACACAGTGGATTTGATTGTAAATACCGGTCGTTCACCAGTGTAAGCCAAAATAATATTAAGAATAAACTATTGTTGTGAGAAAAAAACACTGATTTGTATGTCCTTGAAATCAGTTTTTAACTTTTGTACCCAGATGGATGCTGCTGATGATATTGTCAACTCTGGCCCCTATCGTAGCATTTATGCTCAGCACAGAAAGACAACTAAAATTATTGAATGGTTTGGAACCATCGCCACCACTAAATAACTGCTCTCAAGTAGCAATTTATCGAGATTAGTTTCCTCATATTGTTGTCTAATTCAGCTGCATTTGGAACAGTCCATCGTATGCATCGATTGTCGTCAGAAGAGCTACCATGTGATATACTAGTAACGTCCTAACCCTCTAAGGAAGATTCACTGAACAAGATATAATCAAATCAGTACCAATCTGATTTCACTGAGACGTATGTATTCTGCAATATAGGATTGCCACACTTCATCATGTCCGTCATGTGATCTTTTGCATAAAGTGGTGTTTTATAGATGAAACAACTAGGGCATGAACAATAAAAACATACAGCAACCTCGTCCATAAGCCTTGTATGTCTGATATATTTCCTGCTATGTCATAAGAGTTATTTTCAATCCAATGCCCGTTGACCATTGTTCTACATGATATATTACACTCAACATGTATCCACTAGATCAGAGCAGGGCGCGTGTTCAATTATTCATGTATGTGAGGAACATACCACCTATTTGTATGGAATGCCATTATATGCTCACAAATGTGCTAGTTCATGCGACACAACCAACATTTATGGGGCAGTGTGCATAAATATGAACATCCCACAGGTGACCATCCCGTAAGAACAGGCTGTTGCCATTGTGCAGAACCTCGACAAGCAACGCGAAAAACCACAATTGCAAAATGTTCTTCATTTCATTATATGCAATAACAAGAATAGAGTCTAATTTGTTTAGGTTTGTAAATATTATACTGTTTTGTATTCATTACCATGTATTCTTAGAATATATTTAGTCAATTAAGTAATATACAAAATGTGACTTGATTGCATTTTGATAGTCAAGTATACTTCAGTTTCATCTTTACTTCAGTTTCATCTTGAATTCGAGCTCCTCTGGCCACAATTTGTCATTCTGTTAATTTGTCTTGCTGTGCAATATTCAAATCCATCAGAAGCTGCAGATATTTTTTCCATGACTTTACTCTTGTACGGCATGCCGCAGACATTGATTCTCTTGTTTTGAGCGGCAGAGGACTAATTATGGATGGCCTATTCGATTTAAAAAGTGATATGTCATCATGTCTTTTTCACGGCCGACTCGGGAGTATATCCACATCATCGGGACACAACCGAGGAGAATCAGGAGACAGTAGACTCGGTTAGGACAGGTAGCACAGTGCTTAAGGCACTAGCCTCTTAACCAGCAGGTTGGTGGTTCGAGCCACAGTGCTGGCGCTGTTGTGTTATCTGTCTATGTCTCCATTTACTTAGATGTAAAAGTGAGTACCCGATTGGCAGTGTTGGCAATTGCACGGGTGCCCAGCCACCTTGCACTGAAATAGCAGCCATATAAGTGTGACTGTATATGGACTCTTATTTAGTTACATCCAGGACATAATATCAACGTAATAATTGTGAAGCGCTTTGAGCATGTCATGCATGAAGAATCACTGAATAAAAATCTGCAATAGGGAACATTATCGAAAGGTGCAAATTTTTGGGTCTTTCTGTATTTTGGCCACCTTGCCATATAAAGAGATTCCAATTTTCACATATTAATCATGGATGAATAAAATTAATCGATATTCATGGAACATGGTTGGTGCTGACCAGGGAGACGACTTAAATTTGTCAACAATACTAACTTCGCTATGCATGAAAGGTTTTCACATAATATGGCATGAATTCGGTGCGTCTTTACCAAATGACTTCAATGAATTTGCATTTGGCGCAGGACCCCATTGTAACTCACAATGACTTATGAATGCCTCTATTATGCAACAAGCCTGGTCAATGTTATCACTTTTCATACTGAGAGCTCTCCAGCAATCCAGTCACTCACTCGTGGCTCTCTCCCTGCAATGGACTGGTAGGTAGCGTCCTGTCTAATCCTCGCCGGCTAAGAACTTGTGTGACGCCTCGTGGCTGTATTACAAAAGGTGCCTCGTGACACAGTTCCAGTGTGCTGGGGAGGGGAGAAAGAGACAGGCCTCTCATATGTACGCCTGCATCACAACAGCAAGCAATTAGCACAGTCTAATGCTAATTTAGAGGTAGGTTATATTTAGCAGCGAAGTGCAGTGTGGAAGCCTGGTTGTGGCAAGTTGTGCATTTCTCGATTTGTGTCCCCAGTGGTGTTTTTGCTGCATATGTGACATTTGATTACGATACGTCATGGGGTGCATGTGAAAAAGTAATCATTATACCACAGCAGTCTGAACTTTGCTTAGAAAGTTAATGTTGGCATGGCCGTTCACACTGGTTGACCTAGTTTACTCTGCAATTTTATCCCAGAATACCAATGGGGTCAAGTTATGATTTCATGCATATAAACCTATAACCGCCAACATCACACAAGTTGGATGATGACAACCTAAATTGGAACAAAAGAAACAACGCCCGACCAAATACTAGTTGTCATTGTCAAAGGCAGGGCCCAATTATGAGTGTTTCCCTGCCAGTCAACCAGTATTTGTTGTTTCGCACCAAGACAACAGGTATTTCTGGAGCATACTTAAAAACCGTGTTTCATTCTTCCTTGTTACATAGCATGGTATTGAATATGTTCTGACACTGTGTGATAACATTCCACCATATTGACATAAGAATACAATCACCACGTGTATGTGATTGCGTTATTCCAATTGCTGCCCAATTGGTGACACGAGCTTGCACATCTGCAGCAGTTACACGAGACACCTGTCGTAACATCAATATTTACCTACTATTCTTAATTCATAGGACACTAGTTCCATAGAGCATAGAGATTAGGTAATACAGCATAGATCTGGGCCATGTCAACAGAGAAGCTTTGCTCTGTTTAATATGACTTCTAATGGCAAATCAAATTGGGATTTGGAGAAGCGGCTTTTATACTCACTTCATTGTCACGTTGTGTACTATTTTCAGTTAGGTGATATAGTATTCAAATATGTTATGACACTGTGTGATAATGCTGCATCACATTATTATAAGAATATTATTAGCACTTGTATGTGATTGGATTCACAAATTGCGCTCCTAATTCGCTTGCACGTCTTTAGCCATTACACGAGATGCTACAAAAAATCCTGCCATAACATTAATTTACCTAATTCAATACTTGTGTAAATGGGCGCCATTTACACAAGTATTGAATAACATCGCGTGGATCTGGGTCATGTCAACAGAGAAGCTTTGCTTCTTTTTAGTATGACTTTCAAATCAAGAGGATCAAATTGAGATTTGAGAACATGTTTTTACAACATACCCACTTCATAGTCATGTTGTGTGCTACTTCTAGTTAGAATATATGCAAAGATTTATTCATGGTTTTTTACCAAGATATACATTCATAATATTTTATCTGCTATTTAATAGGTTATTAACATCATTGAACTAGTGAGTGTTAGTCACTAAATTACATGTATTTTTCATGACGGAGTCACTTGAAAGTCATTTAAGAAAGGTCACTTATGTAACAGGCCTAATTAGGAGCTGAACATTGATAAGTATGAGTTCTGGCGCTCTTATAATTATTTCTGATGTATACCTGGGTAGGACATTTTAGCACGAATTTCCTGAAAGGATTTGCTTGAATGTTCCCCTTTTTTAACCGTTTCGGTTTCAAACAATAACTTGAGTTTTCAATGCCCAAATTTTCACAGCTTTCCACTAATATGTAATGCCAGTTCCATTGGCAAGCACTTATGTTTCGTGTTGATTTTGCTGTACTTTCAACTCGTCAACAGTTCAATTCGCCAGCACTTATGTTGGGTGTTGATTTTCCTTGGTTGATGCCTGATGAGAAGATATATGCTGTCACTGTGAGATATATATTGCGCAGGACAAAAGGAGGTATGTCCTAGGATTATCCTCTCCTTCTTGTACGGTCCAGGTTAAGCTCAGAAGAGCTGCAGGCTCACAGGAAGTCCTTCAACAAGAACTGCGCGTCAAGTACTAACCACTTGAAGAAAGCATCCAGGATCATTGGATATTGCAAAAAGCGAGATCAAGATGAGCCATTTTGAAAATAGAGGGCATGATTCTCTACAATTTACAACATGCTCTTCTAGCCGGAACCAATGAGCACATGATGTTGAACAGCATCAAGCTTGGGGTTTATTTATCACAAGTATTAACACGAGATAAATAGTCTGAAGCTTATAACAGCTGTTATGTTGCTCTTGCTTCACTTCGGTTCTCAGCAGCAATACATTGGAATATGTCATCCAAGTTCACATATTTGGGAAGCCAGTTCGGTACTACTTGATTGTTTGATGCATCAGAGTATACGATGTATCTATGATAACCAACGGAAACCACATGGGCAGTCCAGTGAGTCCAACATTTATAAATGTACGTTATTGCATGAATATTACTCCATGAGAGTACGTATTCATTCTGCATTATAATGGAACGTGTGTTGCCAGTGAATATCGAAGTGACCCACTGTACATAATTACGTTCTGAAAGAGACAGGTATGTTGTCATTACTTCTGCTGCCTGGTCACAGAGCTGATATCGGTCATTCATTGTCAGTGGTGACCGGGTAATATGTCCCACAGGAAACAATGTGAAACAATTACCTGAAGGCTGATGGGATACTGCATGAGCTTTGAGAGTTCATACTCTCCATGTTTAGAAACTCAAGACTCTTCAGATGATGTGAAACAATTCATGTTAACATTCCTAGATCTAAATATGAAACGTCGGCATTGTGTGGACGAATATGGCACACTAAAGGCACATGCCGAATCGATTCGAATCAATAAACATGTCAGTGCATGAATCAGCTAAATACAACACTGCATTGAGACATTTGTGTCTATTTCACCAATATTAACGAGCTTGTCTATTAGTTTTATATGGCTTCGATAGTGTGCTAATAATAAAATCGATATGCATGTTCCTCCTCAACAACGTTCCATGAGACTTCTAAAAACGAATGTCCAAATTTAAACCCAAAACGGCATTTTGGTTTGTGATTGGGAACATATTTTAGTTTTCATGATAAACCCATTTCTTATGTGGGCTTTATTTGGGGTTTGTATATTGATTTGGGGCAGTTGTAAAATAATTGCTCATTTGGTCGGGGTATGTATTGTTAGAAAGTTAGTGGTAATAGGTTCACTATAAATCAACTTGTTTACCACACCAAGAACTGCACAAATCCGGAGAACCTTCATGGAATACACGACCACAATGGTCACGTGACTGTTGGCGAGGCTCATGAGATCCTAAGACGGGAACAGGTTCTCAGAATTATCCGGATTTTTTGGTTGCGTGTGGATATACACATATTAGAATTTATGATCCAATGCATAACATATAAAATGACAAGTATCAGTGCATATCTGTAATTTCAGCATTGCGTGACACTTCAATGCACATGTTTTGAAACAACTAGATTGTTACAAAGAAAAAATTAAAGACATCATAATTAGTTGTGAATGTATATATAATAGCAGTCAAACACGCCTTGTTATTTGCGAATGTATTTACTGTAGCAGCCAAGAGAAGTTGTGAATGTTGACATAGTTGCAGTCGAAGATATGAACATGAACATATGTCTCGTTGTCATGTTTGGAATTGCATTCATAATTACGTAATGGTACATATTGATACAGTGACATCTGCGAGCATTATTTATTCTGAATGTGGAAATATACACTAACAACATCGCATTTCCATAGAATAAAATCGTTGTCATAAACAATGTTTGATAAATAAATTCAACAATTGACAACAATCATGTATTAAAGCATAAAAAAGTGGTAGAATGTTATTTCTTGAGCAAAAATGCAACGAATTCTTCATATTGCAGTTCACCATCTTTATTTTTGTCGTACAAAGCCACGAGCCCTTCCACTTCGTTTTCAGATATTTGCAGTTTGTCCAGCATCCGTTTAGCCTCTTCCACAGAGACAGCGCCATTCATGTCAAGATCAAAGTCGTGAAATATGTCACGGATTTCATTTGCTCTGGAAGGAAATAAACATAGATGGAATTGATATGACATATCATCAGGTTAAATTTTACATGGAACTTTCAATTTGAGAGAACATTTGTATTGCAACGTATATATCTTATGGGTTTCTGATTGACTACATACACATATGTCCGAAAGTTGACGACATGCATATTATTGTTGTGGTAATAATTTATGCCAAGTTTCACCCGTCGCGAGTTCGGCTAATTGTATACACCAACATCAATAAAGTTGGGTCAATTCATATTAATAGCAAGTGAAATTGAGGATCTTACTTGGTGCAGATCTTAATGTAGAAATCCACAAACTCTTCATACGACAGCTGTCCATCATTATTTGTATCATACTTGGCTACGACTTGTGCTGACTGTTCCGGTGTGAAAGCCAGTTCTCGTCTCAAAATCTCGTGCGCCTCGTCCATAGTCACGTGACCATTGTGGTCGCTGTCATACTCCATGAACTTCCTCCGAATCTGAGCAGCTCTGTATATAGGAAGTCATTGACATTTAGATTTGCTAATACCAGATACCTCTAAAAGGATGTTAAGTCATTCGCTAAAATGATCTATTGATGCATGCCATTGTGAACTAACATTCACGCAGTTTAATGTTTATAATAAAAGTAGACCATGTATCCCCACAGTGTTATATATGGAAAGGCTACTGCACGCACCGACAGGAGAAAGATTATTGACTTATATGAAATATGTATGTGCTGACAGTATGCCATGATATCGTCCACACAATCCCAACATGGTGCAAATATAAAACTATTTGCTTTACCTGTGTTCGTCTGAAGAGATGTCTGAGTTCCCAGGCATGGATAGTATAAACTCCTCAAAGCTCAGGAATCCATCAGCATCCAGGTCTTTGCTTCGCATTATTTCCTGTGGGACACATAATTGAGCGCAGATAATGGATGACCTATGCCAGCTCTGTGACATAGAAGCAGGAGTAATTGCAACATACATGTGTTTCTCTGTATCCAAATATATACTATATCAGTAGTGGTTGCTACCAAACATGTCATTACATCCGTATTGTATTCATTACATTCATATAGTGTAATTCACAGAGTAAACATAATCTGTTGAAAAATTACATTATATCGATCAAACGTCTTTGATTTGTAATATTCAGTCGCTTATTTCTATGTGGGGTTAAACAATAATTCCACATGCCAGAGAACACCCACAGCGTTCATCTGCTGAGAGCTGAGAGGGGCAAAATTAGCATAACAGCTGTCATAAATTATGTGGTATTTTATTTCCTTTTTACACTCGTGAAGTGGAACCAAAGATTGCTGCTTGAGTACCCTCGTGAACACTCTCAAGAGTGGCTGGAAGAGCATGTCATAAATTGGTGGAGAATCGTGTCTCATTTTGTCCACTGACTGGGTCGCTCACCTTGATCTCGCCTTTTGCCAGACGATATCCCATGTTCCTCGATGCTTTCTCCAGCTCCCCAGCACTTATCGCCCCGTCCTTATTCAGATCAAACACGTCGAAGTATTTCCTGTAAGCTTCCAGCTCCTCTGAGGTAAACCTGGAGCGGACCAACTCCACGAGGTGTTGCTTATCACAGGCCGCAGACATGATATTTTCTATTTATTACAAGAGGGTATAATAACGTATGAAAGATCTACTCCTTTGCTCAGTGCGATATGTTATCATTCGACAGCAGAAAATACCCCCATCGGACCACAATCAACAAGACACGTCCTCTCCAGTTAGCATCCGATCTATAATGCCCGCATCATGCAGCGAGCCAGAGAGATGCTGCTGCTAGTCAAACCAGCCACCCAGTAATTCGCTCGTGGCTCTCTCCCCGCAGGCTACTGGGAGCCAGTGTCCCATCTAATCCTGGGCCGGAAACAAGACCTTGTGTGACGCCTCGTGGCGGGCCCACTCTGCCTCTCAACGTATCAGAAGGGAAAAATGCTAGCGACTTGCCTCATGCAGCTTGTCCATCCGGGAACGCAGTGTTGCCGTTCCAGGGCATGACTTTGGATGCATCACGCCACCAGACAATTGCGTGATTGAAAACCAGTGAGCAACCTAATTGTTTGGTATTTGTAAATTAACAGATGCTCTGCCATGCGTGCTATCGGGAACAGTAAATGAGCAGGCATTTGTGTTTTGCTCGACGTTAATTGTGTTGCTTTTCCGGGTGTGTTGTGTTGTTGAAATGCAATAATATGTATTGAAAATGTAATGAATGTTATCAAGTTTTGATAATGTGTGTATTTATTACAAAGTTATGGGGTGGGACACCCGTGACACTGATCAGAAGTGGGTACATAGATAATATTTAGTTTTTGTTCGGTTTTCGATTTTGTGAGGATCGTTATCTTAACGTATTCGAGGAGGGTTGACTTTATTTCTAGACACTGGTGGTTAGGTGGTCACATGTTTTATGAAATGCGAGAAAATCCAGGTAGTTCTCGCCCATACCTATACAAGCAAGGCAATGAACAGTATATGAAAAGCTAATCATATCTAGATATTGATATACGATACTAATTGATTTAAGATAAAATAAACTGATTGAATCTACAATGTTCATACATTATGAACATCTATGAACATCTATAATGTTCCAATTCACATAACATATTATATCATGCTATATAAACATATTATGTAATATTATCTAAGTTACTGAACTTGGTTGTGATCAAGTAGTAAATATCGGTAGCAAATATCGGCGTTCTCTTCAAGCCTAAAGAGGTTTGATAGTGAACAGTAGCACAAGCAACAGACAGGGCCCACGTCCACGTGAGGTTACCCAATCTATGGATAATTGTTAATTGGCTCCATGAATTACTGATAATAGATCAATATTGGTGTCATGACAGGTGATACGTGAGGGGCGGTATTTGCACATGCGTCATAACAGTTCGTTTAACATTGGCTAGACAGTTTGAAAACAACATCATCATGGTCGATGTAGATTGACCAATATCTTATCACAAGACAGATGAATTGTATTGTCTGTGAAAGATGAAGTTTGTTGTCTTTGACACTCGCCATAAGTAATTGGAATCAGATGACCAGAAATTCCTACTGTCTATTTAGGCTGCCTAAATTCATTTCATTTTCATGCGCGTTATGTCAACGATTCAATATGACCTTTCAACGTTTTAACGCTGAACTCCTAATAGGTATTCGCTTGAGAAATACACTGAAAATGGTTCAAGTAAAAATTAGTTCGTGCCTCGGCTACAATTACATCACAGTGATACGACGTAGCGAAGATGATCGTCAATAATATTTTTTTTTCACCTTGCCAGAAACTCAAGAGCTGTGATCACCAGCAGTTACTTATCCTGTGACATCGTGGAGTTGGTTCGCTCCATTGACCATGTCGCCAAATACGGAGCTCAACGAATGCAAGGAATTCTCTGAGTATGATGAAAATATCAACTTATACAACGAAAACAACGAAATATTTCGTCTTTCGCTCCAGTGTCAGATTTCATACCAACCCATCTTATGTAACATACTCATTATCATTACTCATAAATATGTTGTCTTTCGCCAATCCCGATTTCAACCTTTCATCCACAGCGCAAGGGTATTTGTACATTTTTTTTTGTTCAGCTTAATTTCAATTTGTTAGTAGTCTATGTCTTCAAATTTGTCGTATTTTCCTTCAATTATTAGTTGAGGCCATACGTAATACAGCCCCTAGGCTCTGTATGTGTCTCTCAGCATTTCTCTGAATTTAACCTATGTATCAAAACAGAGTATATTATTAGATTCGTACTCATCTCGAGAAATTTGGGGCACAATAGACTTCTACTTCAAATCATTCAGTCCGTTTCGTGACCAAATATGGCACAAATGACCATGGAAATGGGGTGTCGTATGATGAAATCTGGGCAGTCCGGATGCAGATTTGTAACAAACGAAGTCTACCTACACAACCATGTAGGTGATCCAGCCTACTTTCCAAGTGCAAAAAACAATATGGTTGTGACATATTGAAAACTGGCTGAAGAAATATTGATCCAAAGTGTGATCTTACAGCGAATATACCATGCTATCACGTTGAGAGCCCCTAAATTTCAGTCTCGTTTAGTTGGGCCCAGTGGGTTGTTACTGGTATAAATGACCAATATATCTATTCAAACAGTCAGATAATCGTGAAACAATTCTCAAGAACCGATACAATTCATGACATCTTTCAAGACTTTGGGCGGAACCTGAGTGGAACTATGTCCGTGGAATAAACATGGAACCAATACCCAATCACAGAGTATTCCGAACGAACAAAACCGAGTCCATTATCCAGTCTCAATTACAATGTCCAATCTCAGTGGCAGGCAAAATCGATAAAATTGTATGGAGCTTCATGTACCTCCATTATATGGCCACAAGGAGGTGAAATCGGGTGCCCACATGTGACACCCGTATAAACATTAACATGCAAACTGGTGACAAATTTTGTGTACGACTTATCAACTAGATTGTGATGACGTCCAGATAATTTCTTGAAAGCAGTTGTTAGTCTTGGTGAAACATATCTTTGTCCCAGCAGTTGGAGACTAGCTGGGAACTTCGGTGAACAAAGTCTTCATATCCGCAGCTAGTTCTGAAATAGCGTATGAGTTGTGCGACAAACAGGCCATTCGCTGGCGACATAGGAATGGTGCTGGTTAGAAAAGAGAAATTGATTAAGGAAGATGACTATGGAAGATGCTTTATACGGCAGGAAGAAAGGTGGTGAAATTTGGTACGAAGTATGTGTTGCGTTTTCACTCAAGTTGTGCTGCTTGATTTATTTTGATTGCCAGATTACAGTTTTCATCTGATTCTTTGTGGGCTGAACGTTTGCTTGGTGTTATCAATTTGTGTTTCGAATCCGTTGCAGTGATAATTGTCATACATTGTCTGAAAATGTGCTCCAGCTTGAGCATAACGATGTTCATATTTGCTGAAAAATATGCCAATGTCCATAGTCGTTTTGGCGTATGGTAAACTTGGCCTCGTGGAAAGACCAACGGCCTTATCAGCCCAGTAAACAATACAATTCATATCCAATCACGGGTAAACTAGCTCTCGCAGACGTTCAGTGTGGAGGTTAGATATGAGCCTGATAACCCATAAACGGAAACAATATAACATGTATATTTGTTTTATATAACGAAGCATGCAACACAAAAACACAATGTCTTCAGGTGAAATGATGAATGTATTGTTCACGTCACACTTTTTTAATGGATGAAAGACATTATTGGTGGAATATTTACAGGAACTTTCCAAGTACAGTTCACAAACCTTGATATTTATAGTATATGAGGGATGGTGTATTCGCTTGGAAACATAGAGTGATTTCATGTAGAATTTGTTTCCTGTTAATTATTCACAATGTAAATATTTATATTATCAAAAGCGATGAGTAAATGTCGGCTTCACCATGTTTACTGTAATGATTTTGCATTAGTAGGCCTAACGTATACATCTGATAAAGTCATTAGATAAAGTCACCCAGACATCTGTGGAACTGTGTACGACTGCAGTGATCGTTGACATTTGACGATCGAAAAGCCATTAGGCTATATATTAGTGTGTTTGGTGTCAGAAATGCAAATACGAGTAAATGACACATAGACACAAGATTGGCAACAATAAATATTTGCCATCTAAGCACTCGTCCCCTGTGACAGTACCAACAAAATTAGATTTCACCAACAGGCCTATTCTGGGGTGGTTTTGGTAAAGGAACAGAACTTGAATTATCACTGCATATGATAGCAAAAGATTTGTTTGGGGTGGAATTACATCAAATAAAATCTCAATGTGCATATTTACGTCAGAAGAGAACAACAGTGTTCACTATACTGCTCTTTGGAAAGCTATTCAGATTCTTGAAGCCATTCTTATCAATTCATAACATCGCAGGATTTATGATCCAATAATGCACATTGATTCTCTTGTCTGTAGTTTCACATCCGTTGTTGCATGACATGAAGAATGAAAATGGGGGAAGGGCTCACAATGCATAAAAAGCAATGCATAATGCATAAATGCATACTGCATAAAAAGTGTTTGTGTATATATATCATGTTGCTGCATTGTCCATACACGATCTTAGGTAATTTTGTGAACATTCATTGTTGACAACACAGTGTTACTTGATATTTTCACAGTTATTGAAGGATCAACATTTTAGTGTGTTAATAATTTTCATGTATGTATTTGGTTATTCTTCCAGTTTAATGTAAACGTCAAATGTGTTGAAGGTGCAAATAATGAGGAGAACAAATATACATGTATCAACATGAAATGTGATATGTCTATTCCGTAATGAATCTCATGTGAATAGTACAACAGAAGACATTCGACAACTTCGGGAGAGCTGCATATCATCTTACACGAAACATCAAGAAGAAATAAAACTTGTCATGTCCCTAACTACAATTCCTTATAGTCATATAACTCCAGACCTCAAGCATGCTGAACATCAGTCCCCAAGCTTGAATTATGTGGCAATCATGGGACAAGCACGACGAGACGTTGTTCTTAAGAAGGGACTCATGTTGAAGACGCCTGTGGGTATAGGGAGCCCCGAATGAAGGAATGGATAGCTGGAGATACTTCCATGGGAAGCACGTTTTGGTTTGACTGGGCTTTGATGCGATATGGTGTCTTTAATCCAGTAACAATCTCCCCTTGGACAAAGATGAGAGCAATGTGGTCCATTGCATAACAATTAAAATACGAAAAGTGAATCCTGAGTCACAGGTCCACTCCAGGCTTACCGCAGAGGAGCTTGAAGCTTATAGGAAATACTTCGACGTGTTTGATCTGAACAAGGATGGGGCGATAAGTGCTGGGGAGCTGGAGAAAGCATCGGGGAATAAGGGATATCACCTGGCAAAAGAGACACAGGTGATTACTAGAGGGCGAGATTCTCTACCAATTTATAACATACTTTTTTTCTGAACGATGTATGGTTTGAGTGTCACAAATTAGGTCTATGGACCTCTTGCTTTTAGGTTTCTTTACAGCTGAGTGGTTTCGTTCTTGAGGGCTAAGCTGGTATTTCTCAGTATTGATTTAGGCTGGATTATAATGAGTATTTTCTTCCGGGCTGCATACGGATTATTGAGGGTATGGGATTATAAATTTGTCACCAGAAGTTATGAGTGAATTTTATATAGTGATATACCTGAAAATTGTACTCTGTAGAATTTCGTAATTGAACAAAGAATATTTCGAGTTGTTATTTATAGGAGTGGTTCCTACCTGTATAAATTGGTGTGTGATTTTGTCATATGTCACTACAAGCAAACTAGTCGACAAGGCCTGAAGTGTTGGGAAAGAAAGAAAAGAAATATTGTACCAAGGAAGAAATTATAAAGAAAACCAGGAAATTGTGAAACTATGAAATTGTGAAACAAGTGCAAGTGGAATTTATAAGTGGAGTTGTACAAACAAAATTCAGCTAAGTTGTAAGTACGATTATTGGTTGTATGTATGGGCAAATATGACGGCTGTATTAGAATTGTTATAAATAGTTATGTTGGGTGTTATATTGATTATGTTCTAGTGAGTGCAAAGTTCAAGTCAGAGCACAAGTCCAAAGAAGTGTCGTCAGTGTGTGATATTGACTAAGCCGGCGTGTACGAGTGTCTGTGGGATCGAGGGTCGTCGTGGGACATCACATCGAGGGTCATCGAGGGACATCACATCGAGGGTCATCAGGGAACATCACTTCGAGGGATTCATCGGGGGATTATCAACGTCGTGTGAGATTGTCAAAGGGGGAAGTTTGGGACATTTGGGGAAAGTTGGTCTATTGTTTTTCTGTTTATGTAAATGTTGTATATATATATTGTGGCCAAAAGTAAAGTGTACACTGTGTGAAATACATCTGTTATCTGAGTATTTGCTATTTCATTAAAGTTCATACATATTACCAGTAGTTTTCCGTCAGTTTATTTTGAGTTGGGTATATTTTCATAAATTTTGTGACATTTATGGTGGCAGCGGTGGGATAGAAGGGACGGTGTTTTGGTCAGTAGGTGTTTGGTGAAGTCGTTTTAGGGTAAGTCTCCAGTTTGCTTTTTTTTCTCGAGCAAAGTTCTTATCCATATTTCCCCATCCCAGTTAACATATAATTTGTTGTGTTTGTATTAATAATGTACTAGTTTGTGCACTCAAACTCGGCGTACTATTGAGCGTATATTGCGTTTGCGTTTATCAGAATGGTTTAGTGGCTAGCGAGCGACCACTATTGGTATACTAAATTATTGGGTTTATTTTGTTTGCAGGGAGTCCACACTTTATCATGGTAGTTCTGTGGTATATGTTATGTGATTCTTTGTGTATGTATGTAGTATGTTGAATATATGGTGTGTGTGAAGTTGTTTCCAGCCATTTTCAGAGTACAAAGTCAAAAATGGCAACTAATTTTCAACAGTGGGTTGAAATTGGCTCAAAGTTGGGCTATGAAGGCAAAGAACTGCGTGAGTTTGTCTCTGAGCAACAAGCAAGGGAAAGAGAGGAAAGAGCTCAAGAGAGACAGCGCCTCAAAGAAGAACAAGACAGGAAAGACTACGAGACAAGAGCAGCACGAGAGCACGAGTTAGAGATGAGACGGCTAGAGATTCAAGCCGGAGATATTCATGAAGGTGAGCAAAGAGACAGAACAGTGAGAGCTAAAGTTCCAAAGTTACCAGAATATCGTGATAAAGATGATATGGATGCATATCTGGAAAGATTTGAAAGGTTCGCTAGTGCTCAGAACTGGGACAGAGATAATTGGGCTGTCAACTTAAGCGCATTACTGACAGGTAGAGCTTTGGAAACATATGCAAGGCTGTCCGCAACAGATGCATGTAATTATGACAAGTTGAAAGAAGCTGTGTTGAAGGATTATCACCTGACTGCTGAGGGTTTCAGATGTAAATTTAGGGAGTCCAAGAAGAAGCCAGACGAGACTCCAACACAATTCATCACACGTATTGAGTCCTATTTCGACCGATGGTTACAGCTCGTAGGTGCTGAGGAAGTTCAGGACGTACGGGAAGTGATGATAAAGGAACAATTCTTGAATACGTGCGACAAGGATGTAAGTACATACATAAAAGAGAAACAAAATTTGAGTTTGCAGGAGATGGCACAGGCAGCAGAAAGCTTTTTAGAAGCACGAGGCCGTCTCCACAGCCAAAGGGGTCTGAGTAATACTGGTACTTGCAACAAGGTTTGCATAGCATGTGGTAAGACAGGCCATATAGGACGTGATTGTCCTAGTAATAAGCACAAAAACCTTACCTGTAATAAGTGTCAACGCCAGGGCCATATCGCTCCAGATTGCAAAACCAAGGTACGCAATGCTCAGAACACCTATCCACAGAAAACTGGTGTGAGAGACATAACGTGCTTCCTGTGTGGTAAGAGTGGACACATAGCAAGGGACTGTTCGGCTAAAACAAATAAGGGTATGGCAATGGTAGACATGAAAGAATTGGCTCACATGTTGTCAGCAGAATTGAAGCATTCTAACACAGAACCGACGGCTGCATGTCATCTTGAGCACAAGTGCTCTGACAAGTGTGATTGTGTTGGTACGGAGTCCATTCGACTGGCATGTGGTAAGGAGCTTCCAGTCATACAAGGGTTGTGTCCGAAGTCCATGAAGCTGCAGACGAGAGGGATGCCTGTGGTAAGAGGTCTCGTGGAAGGTATGGAAGTTGAGACCCTCCGAGATACAGGATGTTCTGGAGTTGTAGTCAAGAGATCCCTCATTGAAGACGGGCAACTCACTGGGTCAACACAAACGTGCATGCTCATAGATGGTACCATTGTGCACGTTCCCATGGCGAATGTCTTCGTGGATACCCCATTCTTTACAGGCAGGGTTGAAGCCATGTGCATGCGCACGCCTATTTACGACTTGGTGATCGGCAATATTCCGGATGCCAGGGCTCCAGATGATCCGGACACAAATTGGAAGGGAACCCAGGACCAGGCCTGTGTGATGACAAGAGCTCAAGTAAGGAACGCAGACAAACCATTGAAGCCTCTTCATGTACAAGACTCTGGGGGTAAGAACAACAAACCAGTTGATCATAAGGTTTTACGTGAGCTGCAGCGTCAAGACTCATCTATATCTAAGTTGCGACAACTAGAGCAACAGCGCCATAAGCGTGGTAAGAATGTTCACTGGTATGCAGTGGAGAATGATATACTGTACCGGTATTTCCAGTCGCCAGACAGTCGCAGCACCACTAAAGTCATCAAGCAAGTTGTCGTACCGAAAGATCTCAGGTTACAAGTATTGAGCCTAGGGCATGACTCCATCATGGCAGGTCATATGGGAATTGGTAAAACACTCCAAAGGATATCATCTTCGTTTTACTGGCCAGGCATCCAAGGTGATGTCAAGAGATATTGTCAGTCATGTGACTTGTGCCAAAAGACAATACCTAAGGGGCGAGTTGGAAAAGTGCCTCTAGGTCAGATGCCATTGATTGAGACACCTTTCAAGAGAGTGGGAATCGACTTAGTGGGACCAATACAACCTGTCACTGAGAAAGGTAACCGTTACATACTCACGATAGTTGATTATGCTTCTAGATTTCCCGAGGCGGTTGCCCTCAGATCGATCACGACTGAAGCGGTGGCGGAAGCACTGGTGGAAGTGTTCAGTCGGGTAGGTGTACCAGATGAAGTGATGAGTGACTTAGGGTCACAATTCACATCTGCACTTATGAAGGAGGTGAGTCGACTACTCTCCATAAAACTGCTGCACAGTACGCCCTATCACCCAATCTGTAATGGATTGGTGGAGCGCATGAACGGTGTACTAAAAAGTATGTTGCGGAAGCTCACAGCAGAAAAACCCAAGGATTGGGACCGATATTTAGCGCCATTACTGTTCGCCTACAGAGAAGTGCCTCAAGATAGCACGGGTTGGTCTCCATTCGAGTTGGTCTATGGGCGGTCAGTCAGAGGTCCATTACAGATATTGAAACAGTGTTGGTCAGGAGATGAAACTGATAGTGATGTGCAAAACAGTTATGAGTATGTGATTGACTTGAAGCAAAGGTTAAGCGAGACCTGCAAGCTAGCACAAGAGGAGCTAGGCAAGTCGCAGAAAAGGTATACCAAGTACTACAATCGCAAAGCTCGCATGAGGAAGTACAAACAAGGTGATCTAGTCTTGATTCTCCTGCCAACAGAGAACAACAAATTACTCTTCCATTGGAAAGGGCCGTACCCAATTCTAGAAAAAATCTCAGATTATGACTATAAAATCGACGTAGCCGGCAATCAGAAGTTGTTTCATGCCAATATGCTGAAACGCTACGTGCGTCGTGGCGACAGAGAGCTCCCTACTGTTCCATTACTACAGGCAGTTAGAGCAGCGGTAGTTGAAGCAGATGAAGAGTCTGTGTTTGAGCTGAGTGATGATGAACTCCTTCATTTCTCGAAACAGGAACTCCCCAAACCAAAAGATAGTCCATTGGCAAACAACCTAGATTCGTGTCAGAAACAGACAATTGAGGAAATGCTCGACTCATTTCAGGATGTCTTTTCAGATTTGCCGGGAGAAACCCACTTGGTGGAACACCATATTAACCTGACCACGGATGAACCTGTACTAGCCAAGGTCTATCCAATGCCGTATATGCTGCGTGAGGAAGTGAACAAAGAGATTCAGCAGATGCTTGACATGGACGTCATCGAGCCATCAGAATCACCTTTTGCAGCTCCAATAGTTATGGTCCGTAAGAAAGATGGAACAAACCGATTTTGTATAGACTATAGGGTTTTGAATCGAGTCACAGTATTTGATCCTGAGCCAATGCCGAACCATGAGGCAATTTATGCTAAGATTGGGAATGACAAAATCTTCTCGAAACTAGACCTCAGTAAGGGGTACTGGCAAATTTCGGTTGCGACAGAAGATAGACCAAAGACCGCTTTTCTGAGTCCAGATCTAGGCACGTTCCAGTTCAAAAGAATGCCATTTGGACTTGTGAACTCGGCGGCGACATTCAACAGAATGATGAGAAAATTGCTCCAGGGCATGGATTCTATAGATAGTTACATAGATGACGTCTTAGTACACACGGAGACTTTCGAAGATCATGTGAGAGTGCTCCGAGAGTTATTTTTAAGGTTGCAGAAAGCTGGATTGACTATAAAGAAGCCTAAATGTATGTTCGGTTTCAACAACCTAGAGTATGTAGGACACACGGTGGGTAGAGGTGAAGTAGCAATGACAAATGATAACATTGTGAAGATAAGGAACGTGACACGTCCTACAACGAAGAAGACTCTTAGGTCTTTTCTAGGGTTAGCAGGGTATTACCGGGATCATATTCCCAACTACTCATCTATTGCTCTTCCATTGACTGAGCTGACAAAAAAGAAGCAGCCCAACAATCTCCAATGGACAGAGGCACAAGAGAGAGCTTTCATGACTCTCAAACGGCTACTTACCTCCAATCCAATTCTGCAATTGCCTAACATAAATCAACCTTTTGTTTTGCAGACTGACGCATCTGATGATGGATTAGGAGCAGCCTTGCTACAGCTCAAGGATGGTCGTCTAATGCCAGTTTCTTTTGCTAGCCGAAAGCTGTTGCCACGTGAGAAGGCATACAGTGTCATGGAGAAAGAGTGCCTTGCTGTTGTATGGGCAGTACAGAAGTACAAGCGTTATCTATATGGTCGTCAGTTTACACTCCAAACTGATCATCAGCCACTGATTAGTTTGGGTAAGTCGCGCGTCGCGAATGACCGAATCATGCGATGGTCGTTGCTTTTGCAACTATTTCAAATGCGAATCGAAGCTATCAAAGGTTCCGATAACGTGATAGCTGATTATTTCAGTCGTTGCACATAAATTTCTAACATGTGTGTGTGTGTTCCTAATTTGTGTGATTTTAACAAGTCCTTTAACAAGTCTTGTCTTAGAAATGGGGGTGTTGTCACAAATTAGGTCTATGGACCTCTTGCTTTTAGGTTTCTTTACAGCTGAGTGGTTTCGTTCTTGAGGGCTAAGCTGGTATTTCTCAGTATTGATTTAGGCTGGATTATAATGAGTATTTTCTTCCGGGCTGCATACGGATTATTGAGGGTATGGGATTATAAATTTGTCACCAGAAGTTATGAGTGAATTTTATATAGTGATATACCTGAAAATTGTACTCTGTAGAATTTCGTAATTGAACAAAGAATATTTCGAGTTGTTATTTATAGGAGTGGTTCCTACCTGTATAAATTGGTGTGTGATTTTGTCATATGTCACTACAAGCAAACTAGTCGACAAGGCCTGAAGTGTTGGGAAAGAAAGAAAAGAAATATTGTACCAAGGAAGAAATTATAAAGAAAACCAGGAAATTGTGAAACTAGGAAATTGTGAAACAAGTGCAAGTGGAATTTATAAGTGGAGTTGTACAAACAAAATTCAGCTAAGTTGTAAGTACGATTATTGGTTGTATGTATGGGCAAATATGACGGCTGTATTAGAATTGTTATAAATAGTTATGTTGGGTGTTATATTGATTATGTTCTAGTGAGTGCAAAGTTCAAGTCAGAGCACAAGTCCAAAGAAGTGTCGTCAGTGTGTGATATTGACTAAGCCGGCGTGTACGAGTGTCTGTGGGATCGAGGGTCGTCGTGGGACATCACATCGAGGGTCATCGAGGGACATCACATCGAGGGTCATCAGGGAACATCACTTCGAGGGATTCATCGGGGGATTATCAACGTCGTGTGAGATTGTCAAAGGGGGAAGTTTGGGACATTTGGGGAAAGTTGGTCTATTGTTTTTCTGTTTATGTAAATGTTGTATATATATATTGTGGCCAAAAGTAAAGTGTACACTGTGTGAAATACATCTGTTATCTGAGTATTTGCTATTTCATTAAAGTTCATACATATTACCAGTAGTTTTCCGTCAGTTTATTTTGAGTTGGGTATATTTTCATAAATTTTGTGACATTGAGTTCAGGTGTTGTTTCATATTTTGTCAATGAGATTGCATAAACAATGAGATATCTCATGTTTTGATCTCATTGACACATTGAATATACTTGAACAAAATGGATATCATTTCAACATTTGAAAATCAATATATATCCACTCGTTCCATTATATTCTACATGTAATCTATTTCTTTGTGTGGGATACATATAGTGCAGTATGATCCATGGTGTCTCTCAAGACTTTGACATGTACATCAATAAAGCTATGTCTGTGGATGAGGCTAAACGGATGTAGGACAAACTGCACAGGTCTGGGGACGAAGAGGAAGGACATCAGGTTTCATATAAAAATGTTGATCCCGTATGAAGAATGATTTCGCACCGTGTTCACAGGAGTATTACGTTGCTGCTAGAATGTTCCGTTATCTTTGCACATTGCCACCACATATTCAAAAAAGAGTTGTTGTATGTTCATTCATTGCCGAATATATTGGTGTCGAAGAATACCACCCTTCCCCGGTATTTAACCTGGGCTTGAAAGTAATTTGCAGCCATATTGAATTCATGCCAAAATCGCTTGATAATCAAACTTATTTTTCAACTATCAACAGTTTTTCATGGATTGTATGTATGGCTGGTGACTAAAAGTATTATTTCCGTCATATGTATCAAGTGATAATGGCTCATATCCTGCAATATTTACATGAACTTTTTTGAGACAAAACAAATAACTCTATTACTGTTTGTTTTGTGCTGACGTTGTATTTATGTCCTATGAATTGTTTACCATGTAAACATCGATGATATGACAATCGATGAAAGTGTGACAGATTCAGATGTTTGAGACAACTGTTAAACAGTTCAAAAGGGATTTGTCTTCCAGACGATTTCCCTTACTACTGACACATATTTGCAAGACTAGAACAAATACTCATTTATTATCTATAATGATAATTCATGTGCCTATCGAAATTTAATATCTGACACACAAAGACCCATTTTAGGTGGGTTTGTTGAAATTGTGTCCCTAGCTGATCCTAAATATATTGTATCAAGTCGTTCGTCTTCTGGGACAGACCTGCATTGAAGTCATATTCAGTGTGCATATTTGTCTCAACAACAAAATTACACTTCCACCATGTTGTAGGGAATGACATATATTGCAAGTGTAACATTCTATGCATTGGCAAGCTCCTTAAGGCCCAGTCACACTGAAGATACGACCAAGATACGACCTAAAATTTTTGTAATCGCGGACAAATTGTGACACGAATGTACGACTGGTCGTAGAGGTCGTGAGTGGTCGAGAACAAGAAACCGGTCGAAACGAGGTTGATGGACATGTTCAAAACTTTCAACCTACGATCTCTGGTCGCACGTTGGTCTTGCACAATCGTGTCACCAGTCGGGAAAGGTGGAACCACCAATTGGACATTGTCGTGCGTTATTCACTAGCCGAATTGGTCATGCTACTAGTCGTACAACCTGGCGACCAGTGGTGCAATCAGTCGTACAACTTCACGATCAGTGGTGCGATTATTCACGACCTGTACCCACTGGTGGTACGACCTTAAGATTGATGACACCACTCATTTAGAGCTTCCCTGAACGAGGATAAAACACGCTGTGTAAGAAACTTCACACGAAACACCAATATGTTTCAGCATTTTTTTTTTTTGCCTTTAAAAGGGCAAAAATATGTTTCCTAATCAATTTTACACTCTATAACTAATCGTATCGTACGACTGGTTGTTGGTCACCACGATTGGTTGCACGACATGTCAGTGATCGCCACGACTGAATGTACGACAGGTCGGTAGTCGCTACGAGTGAAAGTACAACAGGTCGGTGGTCGCTGCCACTGGTCGTATGACTGCCGGCGATCAATCGTTTCCATTCTTTCGGTGATCGTACAATTACGCGTGCCACCAATCGTATCAACAGTCGCCATTTGCGATTGTAGTGGATATCACTGGCGATCAATCGTAACTTAGCAAAATTGAAACTAATCGTGCGATCATAAAATCGTACGACTCGGTGTGACTGGGCCTTTAGGGAACTCATTTTGAATGAGAAAACCAAGTATAGCTTTTCATAGATGTCTTTTAACTTACCAAATGTCAATGAACAATTGTACTTGGATTTGTATTATATCGTGATAACAGTATTTGTGCTTGTTTTAGTACCACATACTAGTATTTACCACATTTTCTATTTCTTATAATTTATTCCCACTAGATTAGCAAAAATTGTCATTCGCTATATAGTTTCAAATTATGTGCACAGAAAAAAATGTCATTTATGTCACCCACAACAATGTTTTTGATAAATTTTCTGAAACGCTTTACCTGGGGTAATTGCATATGAAGGGCTATGTTGAAATTGCATTTCCTATCTTTGTGTAGTAGCACGTAGAGCCGTTGGTCTCCTGGGATAGAACTGTTTCTAAGAATTTTTTTTCATATTCGTCTCAGCAACGAATACAAATCTTCCACCACCCTCACAGTATGACATGTTTTGCAAACAACGAGTGGAACACTCTATGAATTGATAAACTCGTTAGGGACGCGATTATGATAATCTTGATTTTATCGAGGCAAAATTGCTTATTCTAAAACAACAAACCCAATTTGAATAAAAGTTTTTCATGGATGTCTTCAATTTCACTAACTCATTGTCACGGTGCTGAACTTGCGCAAAGCTTACTGTTATGCTTCCAACTTCGAGCCATGAGACTGGTGTACGGGCACGGCAGGTGTCATGTATATTTGTAGTTTCCATCCTAAACGAGCAACGTTACTGCTTTTTCCAAATGTACAAAATGTTATGACATCATTATCGTAGGCCTACATCCATAAAATCGCTGAATTAATTGTTTGCTTCACAGTATGTGCAATTCAAGGTTTGAGCATAAATTATCCATATTTTGGTGATTGGATCAATATATTCAACAGGAAGTTGTTGTTTATGAAAGGTCTAGCAACCCGAAGCCTACTTTCCTTACTTATACAGAAAGTCCGTACGTGTTTATGACTGAGTAATGCACATTATTCATTTTTATCGTGGTATATCATGTCCGATGTTGCATGACAAGAGGTACGTCAATGGGCTGGAAATGAGATTTTGTAGAGACCATTGATGAATATATGATACAAAAAATACAAGTTTTATATGCGATAAATATTTATGTTGCTGCAAGAATTATGGTGTGTTTTCAGGTAGTTTTTTACAACAAGAAATAGGGACCATACAAAGATGTTTCCAATTAATAATGTATCAAAATTGATACACTGTGGGCATCAGAATACTTTTATATTCTCATATTCTGCAGGTATGTGTGTGGGTCCCTCGAGGAAAGGCGTATGTTATTCTTATCCTTGTGAGTGAAAGCGATAGAGGAACAATTAAAAAAACACGAGGTAGGATAGAATAAGATATAGCAATTTATTACATTGCCGGGAGAAGGCTGATAACCCACTCGTTTTTATGGGAGACTCGTTTTTATCAGGTTCTCCACCAATTTATGACGGCTCTCCCACGTGTGTATCCAATACGTCTTTGCTTCGTTCTGCTATTGCTATTTGTGAATTGTGCTCAGGGTTATGGTCGTCAGTTTTCAGTTGTGTGAAAAAGGTAACAGTACTGACGTATGACACCACGATCCCATTCATTTTTTATACAGTTACGACAATGTTTCGGGGATTTGTAGGGGTGATTAACTTCATAATGGCAGATGAATGGCAAGGAAATTTAGATTCGCCAATGCAACTTGGTGGTTCATGAACTGATGATCAGATAACGTTACACGGGGAAAATGTCATATGGTGCCATTACAAATAAATGTATGCCCCACAAGAGGATAATAATTAAAAATGCACCTCGACAATCATACAATAATACCAAAAAATAGCCAAAGGCACGTTATGTATATAGGCCATCGATCTCAAAACTCTCACGGGGCTCACGATATTATGATGATGAATAAAGTAAGTATTTTTTTGAAGCACCAATTGTTATGGAGATGAAAATATCGATGTGGCATTTTATCAGTATGATGTGCCAATGCTTTTAAGGTTATCGTACCCATATCATGATCCAATTCTTACATTTCATTTTATATATTGGACAAAATTACAACCAATGCTGCAAAACCAATCAACATAACTTTCATATGTATGTGTCTCTAGAACGTGAATTTGG
Source organism: Terebella lapidaria (assembly GCA_949152475.1). NCBI lineage: Eukaryota > Metazoa > Annelida > Polychaeta > Terebellida > Terebellidae > Terebella > Terebella lapidaria. The sequence continues at coordinate 30,101,636 of OX424564.1, read as the reverse complement.
TGGATAAACAAAATCATGTGACTTTGTTGTCTGAAGAAAAAACGTAAAACTTTGCAGAGATAACCCCATCGTCTCAGATTTGAATGCGTGTAAAATTAATCATGTGCTTTTGTTTATCCACCAATTTCTGGAATGCTGATCTCGCTTATTCACATGGAAACATGGAGTGATTTCATGTAGAATTTGTTTCCTTTGAATTATTTACAGTGTAAATATTTATATTATCAAGAGTGATGAGTAATTGTCGGCTTCACTAGAATGATTTTGCAGTAGTGACTCTTATGTGCACATCTGATGAAATCATTAGTTCGGCCTGCTTACGATTCCAGAAACTGTGCACGATTGCAGTAATCGTTGATATTGGACAAATAGAGTAGCCATTAGGCTATATATCGGGATGTTCGATGTCAGAAATGCAAATACAAGCAAATGACACATAGAGACAAGATTGGCAACAATAAATATTTGCCATCTAAGCACTCGTCCACTGTGACAGTACCAGCACAATTAGACTATACCCACAGGCTATTCTGGGATGGTTTTGATGAAGGAACAGAACTTGAATGATCATTGCATATGAGAGCATAGATCTGTTTGGAATGGAATTTTATCAAATAAAATTTCAATGTGTATATTTATGTCAGACAAGAACAACAGTGTTCACTATACTGCCCTTTGGAAAGCTACTCAGATACTTGATGCCACTATTATCAATTCATAACATCGCAATATGTATGATCCAGTAATGCACATCAATTCTCTTGTCTATAGTTTTCATGTCCGTTGTTGCATGACAAGAAGAATGAAAATGGGAGAAAGGCTCACAATGAACGATACTGCATAAAACGTGTATGTGTATATATCATGTGGCTGTGTTGTCCATACACGATTTCAGATCATTTTGTAGACAAAATGAACTGATATTCATTGTTGACAACACAGTGTCACTTGATATTTTTATAGCTACTGACGGATCAACATTTTATTGTGTTAATAATTCTCATGTATGTATTTGGTTATTCTTCCAGTTAATATAAACGTCAAATGTGTTGGTGGTGTAAATAATGAGGAGAACAAACATATCGACACGGAATGAATCACCGCGATTTGTCTATATCGTAATGAATCTCATATGAATTGTACAACAGAAGACGTTCAACAGCTTTGGGATTGCTGCATATCATCTTACACAAAACATCAAGATGAAACAGAATTTGTCATGTCCCTAACTACAATTCCCCATAGTCATATAACTCCGTACTCTAAGCTTGAATTCTGTGGCAATCACGGGACAAGCACAGAGAAGGGATACATTTTGAAGACGCCTGTGTGTATAGGGAGCCCCGAATGAAGGAATGGATAGCTGGAGATACCTCCAAGGGGAGGATGTTCTGGTTTGACTGGGCTTTGATGCAATATAGTGTACCTTTATTTTGTGGATATCGTCATAAATCACCAGTGCGGCAGGAATGAAAAGAACGAAAGGACTCCTGAATTCAGTAATAATCTCCCCTTGGAGAAAGATGAGAGCAATGTGGTCCATTGCAAAACAATTAAAACACGAAAAGTGAATCCTGAGTCATGTCCGCTTCAGATTGGCTCAGAAAAGCTGGCATCTTACAGGAAATACTTCAACGTTAATGATCTGAAAAAGAACGGAACAGTAAGTGCTGTGAAGCTGGAGATAGCATCAGGGAATAAAGGATATCACCTGGCAAACGAGAGCCAGGTGAATACTAGAGGGCGAGATTCTCTACCAATTTATAACATACTTTTTCCTGAACGATGTATATTTGAAGTTCAGGTGTTGTTTCATATTTTGTCAATGAGATTGCATAAGCAATGAGATATCTCATGTTTTGATCTCATTGACACATTGAATATACTTGAACAAAATGGATATCATTTCAACATTTGAAAATCAATATATATCCACTTGGTAGCTCGTTCCAGTATATTCTACATGCAATCTATTTCTTTGTGAAGGATACATATAGTGCAGTATAACATAACCATTTCACAGAACATTGCATGTATAAAGATTGATCAAGTCAAACGAACTATCCAGATTTCCCAATATCATTAAGGCATTTCGGCAGAAATGCCTTGATGGTTTTGTCAGAATTCTTCTTTTTTTTCTTCCGCCGCTTTCGTTTCACTTCGTTTCGCTCCCACTGCTCAGACATATTATGTAGATGTGCTGTATACCGGTAGTTTTTGAACCGGATCCGAGGTCCGTGAGGTCCGTGAGGATGAAATTGAGATAATTCAGACAATGGCTGCAATATATTGCATGGAGGTAAAAATATCACCCGGGAACAATCCTATCGATTTTGGGGTGATATGGTCAAACGACCTATGACCTTGAGGTCGAAAGAGTTTTCGCCCATTCACCTTGAGGTCTCTGCATATCGAGGAAACGGTGCATCTTAGAACGAAACGGGCATTATTTTCAGACTCGTCGCCCTAGACAAACATGTCTGTGGGGTATTAGGGATGACTTTGACCTTGACCTTGAATTTTTCTGCTGAGTCAGCATTTTTCGTTTTCATCGATATCTCGGAAACGGTGCATCGTAGAGCGAAACGGACGTTATATTCAGATTCGTCGCCCTGGACAAACATACCTATGACCTTGAGGTCGAAAGAGTTTTTGCCCAGTCACCCTTGAGGTCTCTGCATATCTTGGAAACGGTGCGTCATCGAACGAAACGGACGTTATTTCCGGACGTCGCCCTAGATTAACATGTCCAATGGGTATTAGGGATGATTTTGACCTTGACCTTGAATTTTTCTGCTGAGTCAGCATTCTTCGTTTTCGTCGATATCTCGGAAACGTAGTGTCATAGAGCGAAACGGACGTTATTTTCGGACTCGTCGCCTTATGGATGAACTTTGACCTTGACCTTGAATTTTTCTGCTGATTCGGCATTTTTCGTTCTCGTCGATATCTCGGAAATGGTGCGTCGTAGAGCGAAACAGACGTTATTTTCGGACTCGTGGCCCTAGACCAACATACCTATGACCTTGAGGTCAAAGGAGTCTTCGCCCAGTCATCCTTGAAGTCTCTGCATATCTCGGAATCGGTGCATCGTAGAACGAAATGGACGTTATTTTCGGACTCGTTGCTCTAGACAAACATGTCTAAGGGGTATTAGGGATGACTTTGACCTTGACCTTGAACTTTTCTGCTAATTTGGAATTTTTCGATTTCGTCGATATCTCGGAAACGGTGCGTCGTAGAGCGAATCGGACATTATTTTCGGACTCGTTTTTCGTTTTCGTCAATATCTCGGAAACGGTGTGTCGTAGAGTGAAATGGACATTATTTTCGGACTCGTCGCCCTAGACAAATATATCTGAGAGGTATTAGGGATGACTTTTGACCTTGACCCGAGTCAGCATTTTTCGTTTTCATCGATATCTCAGAAACTGTGGGACGTATAGCGAAACAGATGTTATTTTCGGACTCATTTTTCTGGCGAGTCAGCATTTTTCATTTTCATCGATATCTCAGAAACTGTGGGACGTACAGCGAAATAGATGTTATTTTCGGACTCGTCGCCCTAGACAAACATGTCTGCGGGTATTACAGAGGAACTTCGACTTTGACCTGATTGTTTTCTGCTGAGTCGACATTTTTCATTTTCGTTGATATCTAGTTTATATTATAAATTAGTCATCACACCGGAATGCTTCCAAGGCATCTTCAGGCCTTGACGTCTAGGCTTTTTACTGTAATCCACCTCATCTTTTTTTACAAATCAGGCACATCCTTCTTCAACACACAATTGATATCAATAATTCAGTCGAGGTCAGTCTTGTATCCCGCGGGAAATAAGCTGAAATGCTAACTTGGATGCTGATGGTTTCCATTGTTAAAAGTCCACTGTGGGTTCCCACATGAAGATATTCACAATATAAGTGTGGAATTTTCACTTCAGTTTCAGTGTATTCCACTATACACAAGCATAGTACTCTACTGAGAAGCATGACTGCAAAGTAATGGCGTTTTGAAACAAAAATAAAAGGCAAATGGATACGGACGAAAAACATATAAATATTCCAAAATCGAATGATCTGACGATCGAGATACTGCTAATAGATCCTAAGTGATGTTTGAATAGGGCATGGATAGTTAATCCCAACCCTTCTTTTCATTCAAGAGTTAATGAGATCCATGGTGTCTTTCAAGACTTTGACATGTACATCTATAGAGCAATACCGGTGGATGAGGCTAAACGGATGTAGGACAAACTGCACAGGTCTGGGGATGAAGAGGAAGGACATCAAGTTCCATATAAGAATGGTGATCCCATATGAAGAATGACTCCGCACTGTGCTCAGAAGTATTACGTTGCTGCTAGAATGTTTCTTTATCTTTGCACATTGCCACCGTATATTAAAAAAAAATGTTGTTCTTCATTGTTGAGTTGTTGTATGTTCATTCATTGTCGAATATATTGGTGTCGAGGAATATCTCCCTTCCTCGGTATTTAACCTGGGCTCTATAATCACAGAAAATTGTAAACGACCCTGTATGAACAGCTCTTCTGCATATGTTTTATGACATGGATCATTACATAGCGAAACCAGGCGAAAATCAGGTCTTGAGTGGTTCCTTCTCACATGTGGCATCAATTCAGTTCACATGTGTCTCACATGCTTATTGTGTTCTTCAGACAGATAATGACGACGTTCATGTACTTTGTTGAAAGTAATTCGCAGCCATATTGAGTTGATGCCAAAATCGACTAATAATCCAAGTTACTGTTCAACTATCAACAGTTTTCCATAGATTATATGGCTGGAGACTAAAAGTGTTATTCCCTTCATATGGATCAAGTGATAATCGCTAATATCCTGCAATATTTCCATGACCGTTTTTGAGACAAAACAAATAACTCTATTGCTGTTTGTTTTGTGCTGACGTTGCGTCCTATGAATTGTTTACAATATAAACATCGATGTTATGACAAGCGATGAAAGTGTGACAAATTCAGATGTTTGAGACAACTGTTGAACAGATCAGAAGGGATTTGTCTCTCAGACGTTTTCCTTTACTACTGACACATATTTGCAAGACTAGAACAAATAATCATTCATCATCTATAGTGACAATTTATGTGCCTTTATAAATTGAATTTTTGACACCCACAGGCCCATTCTGGGTAGGTTAGTTGAAATTGTATCCCTGGCTGGTCCTGAATTATTTGCATATGAAGTCGTCGGTCTTTTGGGACAGACCTAAGTCATACACCGAAGTCATATTCAGTGTCATATTCAGTGTGCATAGTTGTCTCAACAACAACAATACATTTCCACCATGTTGCAGGGAATGACATATATTGCAAACAACATTCTATGAATTGGCAAGCTCCTCAGGGAACTCGGGTATGATAATCTTGACCTTTAAATCGAGATCATTTGAAGTGAGAAAACCAAGTATAGGTTTTCTTATATGTCTTTTAATCTACCAAATGTCAATAAACAATTGTACATGTATTCGTACTTAGATTAAAAACTTCAAGCACTATATCGTGATAAGAGTATTTGTAGTGCTAGTATTTATCACATTTGCAATTTCTCATAACTTTCCCTTACAACATTAGCGAAAATAGTCGATAGCTATCCAGTTACGAAATCTGTGCATACAGAAATGTCATTAATGTCAGCCACAAGAATGTTCTGTTATTTTTAAAAGGTTTACTTGGGTTATTTGCATATGAATGTTTTTTTGGCAATTGCATTCTCTCACTGTGTGTAATAGCATGTTGAGCTGGGATAAAACTGCATCTAAGAAATATTGCTTAAGCATAATTGTTTTAGCAATGAACATTACTCTGGCACCATTTTGCACAGTGTGACATGTATTACAAACAACAAGCGTGATCTCGTCGAGGTCATTTGCTCATTTTTAATGAACACAACCAACATGACCAAATAATACATAATGTCAATGTAAGGGTACAATTGTCAGGTAATGGTACAATTAAAAGTACGTCACGTAATCAGATTCTTGGTTATAAGAGCACTTGTGATCAAAGGCGCCCACAGGTTTTGAAAAAGAGAACGCATTCATGCTGGAGAGAGTCCCAGTCAGTAGGCGTTGGGGTCTGGGGCCCGCCTACGGCCCCAGAAGTTGAAGGGGTCTAGATGCTCTCTTGTTGAATCTAGGCGTACCTAACACAGTCTTAGATCCTTTTTTTCTGTGATGAAAATTAAATTTCCAATGAACAGCATAACGTTAGCCTATTCAAGGTAATACATGTAGAGTATGATATATAGCGTCATTGTGTTGTGCATCAAAGTTCCTATCGAGCCTGAAATTTGAGGATGTGGAGAAAACCATTGGAAAATATAATGAACAATTATTAGATAAGACAATCAATATGACAACCAGTTCGATGGATTTGGAGGGGGGGGGGGGGGTGGCGTCTGAAATTGTTGTATACGCACGTGCGTATACTGCGTACCCCTGTGGGCGGCACTGCTTGTGATCGTAATCAGTGTGTTATCACGTACTTGCACTTGAAAAGATGTACGAGGCCTGCTATGACATTGGTGAACCTACAATGGATATACAAATGGATGGATTAAATTGTACTTTAATTGGATTAATTTAATTGGATGGATTAAATTGTGGATTAAATTGGTGAACCTACAATGGATATACAAATGGATGGATTAAATTGTATGGAACTTCATGTACCTCCATTATATGGCCATGAGGAGGTGGAATCGGGTGTTCCAGAAAGAGTGAGCATTTCTTGCCCACATGTGATGACAGACTGGTGACAGATTGTGTGTACTTATCAACTAGATTGTGATGACGTCCATATAATTTCTTGAAAGCAGCTGTTAGTCTTGGTGAAACATATCTTTGTACCAGCAGTTAGAGACTAGCTGGGAACTTCGGTGAACAAAGTCCTGATATCCGCAGCTAGCTCTGGAATAGCTATGAGTTGTGCGACAAACACGCCATATATGCTGGCGACATAATAATGTTGCTGGATAGAAAAGGGAGATTCACTATGAAAGATGACTAGGGAAGATGCTTTATACGGCACAAAGAAAGATGCTGAAATTTAGTACGAATGATGTGTCGCATTTTCACTCAAGGGGTGCTGCTTGATTTATTTTGATTGCCAGAGTACAGTTTTCATCTGATTCATTTTAGGCTGAATGTTTGCTTGGTGTTATTAATTTGTGTTTCGAAACCATTGCAGTGACAATTATCATACGTTGTCTGAAAATGTGCTCCAGCTTGAGCATAACGATGTTCATATTTGCTGAAAAATATTCCAATGTCTATAGTCGTTTTGGCGTATGGTAAACTGGGCCTCGTGGAAAGACCAACGGCCTTATCAGCCCACTAAACAATACAATTCATATCCAATCACGGGTAAACTAGCTCTCGCAGACGTTCAGTGTGGAGGTTAGATATGAGCCTGATAACCCATAAACGGAAACAATATAACATGTATATTTGTTTTATTTAACGAAGCATGCAACACAAAAACACAATGTCTTCAGGTGAAATGATGAATGTATTGTTCACGTCACACTTTTTTAATGGACGAAAGACATTATTGGTGGAATATTTACAGGAACTTTCCAAGTACAGTACACAAACCTTAATATTTATACAATACGAGGAACGGTGTATATCGCATGGAAACATAGAGTGATTCCATGTAGAATTTGTTTTCTGTTAATTATTCACAATATAAATATTTATATTATCAAAATCGATGAGTAAATGTCGGCTTCACCATGTTCACTGTAATGATTTTGCATTAGTAGGTCTAACGTATACATCTGATAAAGTCATTAGTTCGACCTGCTTCCGATTTCAGGAACTGTATACGACTGCAGTGATCGTTGACATTTGACGATCGAAAAGCCATTAGGCTATATATTAGTGTGTTTGGTTTCAGAAATGCAAATACGAGTAAATGACACATAGACACAAGATTGGCAAAAATAAATATTTGCCATCTAAGCACTCGTCCCCTGTGACAGTACCAACAAAATTAGATTTCACCCACAGGCCTATTCTGGGGTGGTTTGGGTAAAGGAACAGAACCTGAATTATCACTGCATATGATAGCAAAAGATCTGGTTGGGGTGGAATTACATCAAATAAAATCTCAATGTGCATATTTACATCAGAAGAGAACAACAGTGTTCACTCTACTGCTCCTTGGAAAGCTATTCAGATTCTTGAAGCCATTCTTATCAATTCATAACATCGCAGTATTTATGATCCAATAATGCACATTGATTCTCTTGTCTATAGTTTTCACATCCGTTGTAGCATGACATAAAGAATGAAAATGGGGGAAGGGCTCACAATGCGTGAAGAGCAATGCATAATGCAGAATGCATAAATGCATAATGCATAAAAAGTGTTTGTGTATATATCATGTTGCTGTATTGTCCATACACGATCTTAGGTAATTTTGTGAACATTCATTGTTGATAACACAGTGTTACTTGATATTTTCACAGTTATTGAAGGATCAACATTTTAGTGTGTTAATAATTTTCATGTATGTATTTGGTTTTTCTTCCAGTTTAATATAAACGTCGAATGTGTTGATGGTGCAAATAATGAGGAGAACAAATATACATGTATCAACATGAAATGTGATATGTCTATTCCGTAATGAATCTCATGTGAATAGTACAACAGAAGACATTCGACAACTTTGGGAGAGCTGCATATCATCTTACACGAAACATCAAGAAGAAATAAAACTTGTCATGTCCCTAACTACAATTCCTTATAGTCAATCCATACGTCAAGCATGCTGAACATCAGTCTCTAAGCTTGAATTATGTGGCAATCATGGGACAAGCATAATGAGACTGCGTTCTTCAGAAGGGACACATGTTGAAGACGCCTGTGGGTATAGGGAGCCTCGAAAGAAGGAATGGATAGCTGGAGATACCTCCATGGGGAGGACGTTTTGGTTTGACTGGGCTTTGATGCAATGTGGTGTCCTTAATCCAGTAACACTCTCCCCTTGGACAAAGATGAGAGCAATGTGGTACATTGCAAAACAATTAAAACACGAAAAGTGAATCCTGATTCACAGGTCCGGTCCAGGTTTACCTCAGAGGAGCTTGAAGCTTATAGGAAATACTTCGACGTGTTTGATCTGAACAAGGATGGGGCGATAAGTGCTGGGGAGCTGGAGAAAGCATCGGGGAATAAGGGATATCACCTGGCAAAAAAGACCCAAGTGATTACTAGAGGGCGAGATTCTCTACCAATTTATAACATACTTTTTTTCTGAACGATGTATGGTTTGAGTTCAGGTGTTGTTTCATATTTTGTCAATGAGATTGCATAAACAATGAGTTATCTCATGTTTTGATCTCATTGAATATACTTGAACAAAATGGATATCATTTCAACATTTGAAAATCAATATATATCCACTCGTTCCATTATATTCTAGATGTAATATATTTCTTTGTGTAGGATAGATATAGTGCAGTATGACATGAACATTTCGCAGTACATTACATGTATAAAGAAGGGTATCGATCAAGTCAAACGAACTTTCCAGATTTCTCAATATCATTGAGGCATTTCGCTTGATGGTTTTGTCAGAATTCTTCTTTTTTTTTCTTCCGCTGCTTTCGTTTCCGCGCAATAACTCGAGAACACCTTGACGGATCAACTTGAAATTTTCACCACTGCTCAGACATATTATGTAGATGTGCTGTATAGTTTTCGAACCGGATCCGAGGTCCGTGAGGATGAAATTGAGATAATTCAAAAACTATTCAGACAATGGCTGCAAAATATTTCATGGTGGTTCATATATCACCCGGGAACAATCCTATCCTATCCCTTAGACAGACATGTCTAAGGGGTATCATGGATGAACTTTGACCTTGACCTTGAATGTTCTGCTGATTCGGCATTTTTCGTTTTCGTCGATATCTCGAAAATGGTGCGCCGTAGAACAAAACGGACGTTATATTCGGACTCGTCGCCCTAGTCAAACATTCCTATGACCTTGAGGTCAAAAGAGTTTTCGCCCAGTCATCCTTGAGGTCTCTGCATATTTCGGATACGGTGTGTCATAGAATGAAACGGACGTTATTTTCGGACTCGTCGCCCCAGACAAACATGTCTAAGGGGCATGAAGGATGATTTTGACCTTGACCTTGAATTTTTCTGCTGATTCGGCATTTTTCGTTTTCGTCGATATCTCGGAAAGGGTGCGTCGTAGAGCGGAACAGACGTCATTTTCGGACTCGTCGCCCTAGACAAACATACCTATGACCTTGAAGTCAAAAGAGTTTTCGCCCAGTCATCATTGAGGTCTCTGCATATCTTGGAATCGGTGTGTCGTAGAACTAAATGGACGTTATTTTCGGACTCGACGCCCTAAACAAACATGTCTAAGGGGTATTAGGGATGACTTTGACCTTGAAGCAGACCTTTTTCTGCTGAGTCAGCATTTTTCGTTTTCGTCGATATCTCGGAAACGGTGCGTCAAACATGTCTAAGGGGCATTCGGGATGACCTTTGACCTTGACCTTGAATTTTTCTGCTTAGTCGGCATTTTTCGTTTTCGTCGATATCTCGGAAAAGGTGTGTCGTAGAGTGGAACGGACGTTATTTGTGGACTCGTCGCCCTAGACAAATATGTCTAAGGGGTTTCAGGGATGACTTTTGACCTAGACCTGAAAATTTTCTGGCGAGTCAGCATTTTTTGTTTTCATCGATATCTCAGAAACGGTGGGACGTACAGCAAAACAGATGTTATTTTCGGACTCGTCGCCCTAGACAAACATGTCTAAGGGTATTACAGAGGAACTTTGACCTTGACCTGATTTTTTTTTGCTGAGTCGACATTTTTCATTTTCGTCGATATCTAGTTTATATTATAAATTAGTCATCACACTGAAGTGCTTCCAAGGCATCTTTAGGCCTCGACGTCTAGTTTTTTTTATTGTAATCCACCTCATCCCTTGTCAAAATCAGGCACATCCTTCTTCAACACACAACTGATATAAATAATTCAGTCGAGGTCAATCTTGTATTCCATGATAATAAGGTGAAATGCTAACTTGAATGCTGATGGTCTCCACTGTTAAAAGTCCACTGTGGGTTCCTACATGAAGATATTCACAATATAAGTGTGGAATTTTTACTTCAGTTTCAGTGTATTCCACCATACACATTCATAGTACTCTACTGAGAAGCATGACTGCAAAGTAATGGCGTTTTGAAACAAAAATGCAAATGGATACCGACAAAAAACATATAAATATTGCAAAATCGAATGATCTGACGATCGAGGTCTTGCTTGAATGATGTTTGAATAGGGCATGGATAGTTGATCCCTCCTCTTCATTCGAGAGTTAATAGGATCCATGGTGTCTCTCAAGACTTTGACATGTGCATCAATAGAGCTATGTCTGTAGATGAGGCTAAACGGATGTAGGACAAACTGCACAGGTCTGGGGACGAAGAGGAAGGACATCAGGTTTCATATAAAAATGGTGATTCCATATGAAGGATGATTTCGCACCGTGTTCACAGGAGTATTACGTTGCTGCTAAAATGTTCCGTTATCTTTGCACATTGCCACCGTATATTAAAAAAAATGTCTTCATTGTTGAGTTGTTGTATGTTCATTCATTGTTGAATATATTGGTGTCGAGGAATACCTACCTTCCCCGGTATTTAACATGGGCTCTATAATCACAGAAAATTGTAAACGACCCTGTATGAACAGCTCTTCTGCATATGTTTTATGGCATGGATCATTACATAGCGAAGCCAGGCGAAAATCAGGTCATGAGTGGTTCCTTCTCACATCTGGCACCAAATCAGTTCACATGTGTCTCACATGCTCATTGTGTTCTTCAGACAGATTATGACGACGTTCATGTACTTTCTTGAAAGTAATTTGCAGCCATATTGAATTCATGCCAAAATCGATTGATAATCAAACTTATTTTTCAACTATCAACAGTTTTTCATGGATTGTATGTATGGCTGGTGATTAAAGGTTTATTTCCGTCATATGTATCAAGTGATAATGGCTCATATCTTGCAATATTTACATGAACTTTTTTGAGACAAAACAAATAACTCTATTACTGTTTGTTTTGTGCTGACGTTGTATTTGTGTCCTATGAATTGTTTACCATGTAAACATCGATGATATGACAAGCGATGAAAGTGTGACAGATTCAGATGTTTGAGACAACTGTTGAACAGTTCAAAAGGGATTTGTCTCTCAGACGATTTCCCTTACTACTGACACATATTTGCAAGACTAGAACAAATACTCATTTATTATATATAATGACAATTCATGTGCCTATCGAAATTTAATATCTGACACATAAAGACCCATTTTTGGGTTTGTTGAAATTGTGTCCCTAGCTAATCCTAAATATATTGCATCAAGTCGTTCGTCTTCTGGGACAGACCTGCATTGAAGTCATATTCAGTGTGCATATTTGTCTCAACAACAACAATACATTTCCACCATGTTGTAGGGAGTGACATATATTGCAAGTGTAACATTCTTTGCATTGGCAAGCTCCTTAGGGAACTCGATTATCATAAGCTGACCTTACAATCGAGATCATTTTGAATGAGAAAACCAAGTATAGTTTTTCATAGATGTATTTTGAACTTACCAAATGTCAATGAACAATTGTACTTGGATTTGTATTATATCGTGATAACAGTATTAGTGCTTGTTTTAGTACCACATACTAGTATTTACCAAATTTTCTATTTCTCATAAATTATTCCCACTAGAATAGCCAAAATAGTCATTCGCTATCCAGTTTCAAATTCTGTGCACAGAAAAAAATGTCATTTATGTCACCCACAAGAATGTTTTTGGTAGATTTTCTGAAACGCTTCACCTGGGGTATTCGCATATGAAGGGCTATCTTGAAATTGCATTTCCTATCTTTGTGTAGTAGCATGTAGAGCCGTTGGTCTCCTGGGATAGAACTTTTTTGGGGGGGATAGAATTTTTTTTTCATATTTGTCTCAGCAACGAATACAAATCTTCCACCACCATCACAGTATGACATGTATTGCAAACAACAAGTGGAACACTCTATGAATTGATAAACACGTTAGGGACGCGATTATGATAATCTGGATTTTATCGAGGCAATTTGCTTATTTTAAAATAATAAAACTATTCTGAATAACAGTTTTCCATGGATGACTTCAATTTCACTAACTTATTGCTAACTTGCGCAAAGCTTACTGTTATGCTTTCAACTTCGAGCCATGAGACTGTTGTAACCAGTGCTGAACTTGCGCCAAATTTCTTGGTACACGGGCACGGCAGGTGTCATGTATATTGGTAGTTTCCATCCTAAACGAGCAACGTTTCTGATTTTTCCAAATGTACAAAATGTTATGACATCATATCGTAGGCCTACAACCATGAAATCGCTGAATTAATTGTTCGCTTTACAGTATGTGCAGTTCAAGGTTTGAGCTTAAATTATCCATATTTTGGTGATTGGATCAATATGTTCACCTATCATCCAACAGGAAGTTTTTGTTTATGAAAGGTCTAGCAACCCGAAGCCTACTTTCCTTACTTATACAGAAAGTCCGTACGTGTTTATGACTGAGTAATGCACATCATCCATTTTTATCGTGGTATATCATGTCCAATGTTGCATGACAAGAGGTACGTCAATGGACTGGGAATGGGTTTTTGTAGTGACCATTAATGAATATATGATACAAAAAATACAAGTTTTATATGCGATAAATATTTATTTTGCTGCAAGAATTACGGTGCGTTTTCAGGTAGTTTTTTACAACAATAAATGGGGACCATACAAAGATGTTTCCAAATAATGATGTATCAAAATTGATACACTCTGGGCATCAGAATACTTATATTCTCATATTCTGCAGGTATGTGTGTGGGTCCCTCGAGGAAAGGCGTATGTTATTCTTATCCTTGTGAGTGAAAGCGATAGAGGAACAATTAAAAAACACGAGGTAGGATAGAATAAGATATAGCAATTTATTACATTGCCGGGAGAAGGCTGATAACACACTCGTTTTTATGGGAGACTCGTTTTTATAAGATTCTCCTCCATTTTATGACGGCTCCCCCACGTGTGTATCCAATACGTCTTTGCTTCATTCTGCTATTGCTATTTGTGAATTGTGCTCAGGGTTATGGTCGTCAGTTTTCAGTTGTGTGAAAAAGGTAACAGTACTGACGCATGACACCACGATCCCATTCATTTTTTATACAGTTACGACAATGTTTCGGGGATTTGTAGGGGTGATTAACTTCATAATGGCAGATGAATGGCAAGGAAATTTAGATTCGCCAATGCAACTTGGTGGTTCATGAACTGATGATCAGATAACGTTACACGGGGAAAATGTCATATGGTGCCATTACAAATAAATGTATGCCCCACAAGAGGATAATAATTAAAAATGCACCTCGACAATCATACAATAATACCAAAAAAATAGCCACAGGCGCGTTGTGTATATAGGCCATCGATCTCAAAACTCTCATGGGGCTCACGATATTATGATGATGAATAAAGTAAGTATTTTTTGTGCACCAATTGTTATGGAGATGAAAATATCGATGTGGCATTTTATCAGTATGATGTGCCAATGCTTTTAAGGTTATCGTACCCATATCATGATCCAATTCTTACATTTCATTTTATATATTGGACAAAATTACAACCAATGCTGCAAAACCAATCAACATAATTTTCATATCTATGTGTCTCTAAAACGTTATTTTGGTGGATGAACAAAATCATGTGACTTTGTTGTCTGAAGAAAAAACGTCAAACTTTGCAGAGATAAGCCCTTCGTCTCAGATTTGAACGCGTGTAAAACCAAACATGTGCTTTTGTTTATCCACCAATTTCGGGAATGCTGATCTCGCTTATTCGATCAATCAATCAATCAATCAATCAATCAATCAATCAATCAATCAATCAATCAGTTTATTCAACAATAACAATTAAGACAATATATAAGTGTACATGTTGAAAGGTGAATACCTGAAGTTTGCAAAACTTATGTACATGGTATTCCCTGACCTTTCCCACTAAGACATAAAGTTTCCCATCCCAAAGCCCCAACACCACCACCACAATTCAAATACAACACAGATTTAATTGAGAAAAAACAAAAACAAAAAAAAAACAAAAAAAAAAAAAACGAAAAAAAACACAGCAACAACACCTAACTCACCAATTCAACATATAATTGACTACCCTTTCTTCCATACACCCAATGCGCAGGTTCACCCATACACCCACACCCACCTACACACACATATATTCACCTACACCTGCACCACCCACCCATTCACATCTTCCCTCCCATATCCACAGACACCCACACACATACTTCCACACCAAACTACCCCCCCCCCCCCCCACACACACACATACATATGTCATGTAATAAATACATACTTAACATATAACTAACTTGACAACTTGACACACACACACATACATATGTCATGTAATAAATACCTACTTAACAATACATTAGCTAGCTTGACAATCGATAAATAATATTATATGAATCATATGAATCACACGCGGATACGAGTATGAATACTATATTAGTTACAATGATATTGCTCAATTAATGTTTTCTTGTAGGTACGTTTGAATTTGAGCAAATGTTCACTATTTATAATGTCTTTCGGTAAACTGCCCCACCCTAGCAATCCCACATTTATAGTTGTCATTCTTTTGTAATTTGTTCTACAGAGGTAACTTTTGAGAGTATGTTTTCCTCTGGTATTGTATTCATGATTGCGTTGTTGATTAGTTACTATTTCTTGTAATCTATTTGGCAATTCATCTTTGAGAGCTCTGTAAATAATTTCCATAGTTTTAAGTTTTATTAAATCATCTAGTTTCAAGGCCTTGTTTTTTTTTTTTTTTTTTTTTTTTTTTTTTTTTTTTTTTTTTATAAAATATTTATTTCAAGTGGATCTTACACGCCATTAAAATGGCACAAGGTAATTTCCACATTTATCATTACAATAATTGTGCATGGATAGCAAACAAACAATCTTATATACATGAAAAATACATTAAAAAACAGGTCAAATGTTTGGCAGAGCATAGTCAATTTTTTCCTACAATCATATATTAGGCACTATGATAGGAATCTCTTGGAATTGAGTATATATATGAAAACAGCGTCGAAAATTTTGCTATTGGATGGAAAGTCGAGTAAATGCGAACCAGTAGTTAAAATATCAAGGAGTTGAGTAGAGTCAAGGTCACTGAAGTCTTGTATGATTGCCGACACGGAATTGAATAATATATGTCTTTGTTCGTCATAGGTGGGACACACCAAGAAGTAATGATTGATGTCTTCATCGCAGTGACCGCAAGTCATACAGCGAGGATCGTCGATAAAGTGGTAATTGTGCCGATGTCTGTTAAGACCACTGAGGCCCATCCTAATTTGGCTCAAATTTACCTGACCGTGACCTGTTCCATATGAGAACAGTTTGTTTTTAGCTGGAAAAATCATATGTTTTAATTTAACTTTGAATGAGTTGTTACTAGGTATCGAACGTATTGATACCGGAATCTTATTCCATAAGCGAGCGGTTGACGGGAAGAAGGAATTTGCGAGGTATGATGTTCTTGCCGCGGGAACACGCAAGTTTGCAGCGTTACGCAAGGAATAAGGGAGTGGTGGATGCATGGACTCCAGGCAGTCACGAAGATACTGTGGTGATCTTCCGCACTGAATTTTGTGAAGTAATGTCAATTTATAATATTTCCTTCTGTCCTGAAGGGTAGGCCAGCCCAGTTCAGTTAGCAGAGAGGTATGAGCAGTATGACGGTAAGCACCAGTGACTATAAGACCTGCCGTTCTTTGGGTTTTTTCTATCAATTGAGATGAACTTTCTGGGCTGTTGTCATACAATAGGCAGCCGAATTCAAGCACTGGCCTTATGTATGAAATATATATTTGTTCCCTGCATCGGCGAGGAAGCACTCGTGATAGTCGTGCAAGCATATTTGTCATTGGTGCACATTTATCAATCCGAGATTGAATATGGGGTTCCCAGGACATTTTGTGATTCATCAACACCCCCAGGTGATTGTGTTCATACACCCTTTGAATATCGGTGTTGAAGAAACGTAATACTGGGTAATTACTTGGTCCACGCTTTTTGGATATGATCATATGTTCAGTTTTCTGGGCGCTGAATTGCACAGCCCACTGAGTTGCCCAATATTCTAGTTTACATAGGTCCGAGTTTAACTCGTATATGCTATGAATTGGATCATGAATAACTTTCATCAACGTTGAATCATCAGCATATAAAAATATGTCGGTTCCAATATCCTGGACAATGTCATTTACAAATACTAGAAATAAAAGAGGGCCTAGTATTGACCCCTGGGGAACTCCAGCATGAATATCTATTAGTTCGGAACTTTTCCCATTTATTACAACTCTCTGTTTTCTATCATGGAGATAATTTCTGAACCATGTTAAAAGATTACCATTGATTCCTAGCGATTCTAATTTGTATAATAGGCCCGTATGCCATCAAGGCCTTGTACTGAGAAAATATCGGTTGAGTGTGATCTAGGAAGTTTGATCTGCTAATAATTCTGATAGCTTTTTTTTGCAGTATTGTTAAAGGTGTAAGTCTAGAGTGGTAATTGTTGCCCCAAATTTCACAGCAGTATGTTAGGTACGGCATAATGAGTGTATTATATAAGGTTCGTAATGCATGTTTGTTTAATAAATGTTTGGTTCTATAAATAATACCTATGTTTTTCGAGACTTTATTCATTAGGTTCTTTATATGAACTTTCCAGGTTATTTTGCTGTCTATGTGCACGCCGAGAAATTTTGTTGAGTTTACCCTATCAATATTACATCCATCTATGTTAATGCGAATGGTTTCTGTATCTTTTCTGGTTCCGAACACCATGTAATTAGTTTTAGATAAATTTAATGATAGTTTGTTACTTTTGAACCATTTATTCAATTTTGACATTTCATTAGAAATTTCACGGTTTGTGTCGACAACGTTTTCTCCTGAATAAAGTAGGTTAGTGTCGTCAGCAAACAGAACAAATTTAAGTAATTTTGATGCATTGGCTAGATCATTAATGTAAATGAGAAATAAAGTGGGTCCCAATATTGATCCTTGCGGAACCCCGCATTTGATATTTTGCAAATCAGAGTTTGTATTTTTAAAGGACACAAATTGTTTTCTGTTTGTTAGATAACTTGCTATCCAATCGTTCACTTTACCCCGTATCCCGTAATAATGTAGTTTCTGTATAAGTATATCGTGATCTATGGTGTCAAAGGCCTTTTTTAAATCTATGAAAATTCCCACACTTATTCTAGATTTGTCAAGCGCGTTGGTTATTTCTTCAACCAGGTCAATTAATGCCATGAAAGTTGAGTGCTGTTTTCGAAAGCCGTACTGACATGATTTCAATATTTGTTTAGAATCCAGAAATGCGACAAGCTTTAAATTAAAGGCTTTTTCGATAATTTTTGAAAATTGTGTCAATAAGGAGATTGGGCGGTAATTGGTAAACGAGCTTGGATTTCCAGACTTGAATAATGGGATTACTCGCGCAGTTTTAAAATTATCAGGGAAGATTCCCATTTCAAACGATTTGTTGATTAAATAAGTTAAAGGGCCGACTATCGAGTAGCTTGTTTTCTTCACTAATGTCATGTCAATACCATCATACCCCTTAGAGCTTTTGAATCTTTTTATTATATTTAGAATTTCTGTTTCACTACAAGGTTCAAGAAACATTGTGTTTGACACTTTCTCATCTAGATATGTAGTGAAATTGTTCGTGTCACAATTTGATATATTGTTCGCTAAATTCGGCCCAATATTAACCAAAAAATCGTTAAAACCATTTGAAATTTCTTTGCTTTCGGATACCCTAGTTCCATCCGAAATAAATTCAGAAGGATAACTCGCTGACACGCCCCTCCTCCCTGTTATTGAATTGAGTGTTTTCCACATTTTTTTAATGTCACACTTACATTCCTCAAGTTTATCAGAATAATAATCCCTTTCACAACGTCTTAATATATGTGTCAATTTATTTTTGTATCGCTTGTACCTATCTTCTGATTCTTTAGTTCTGCACTTCAAGAACTGCTTATAAAGTGCATTTTTCTTTTTGCATGCATTGATGAGCGAGGGTGTTATCCAAGGTTTGTTATCTCGTTTTTTACTATATTTAGTTTTAACCGTGACGGGGCAACATTTATCATACATTTCTCCGAAAAGTTTGCTAAATTTACAGAAAGCACTATTTACATCATTTTCATAATAAACTTCTGCCCAATCAGTAGATTTCAAATTGTTGTTTAAAATTGCAATGTTGTGCTCCCTCACTTCTCTGGTATATATATATTCTTTAGCTGTTTTCGATTTCATCAACCCATAATCAACAAAGAGTAAAATTGGTAGGTGATCGCTTATGTCACACATTAGGACGGCGCTTTTTAGGCACGAGTTTCGTTCATTTGTAAATATATTATCAATCAATGTGTTACTATGATGTGTTATTCGCGTCGGTCTTGTTATCGTAGGATAAAATCCTTCACTGTATAAATTGTTGACAAAATCGTTCGTATCTGCATGTGATTCGTACTGTAGTAAATTGATATTAAAATCACCGCATATGTATAAACTGTGTCGACGTTTGTTGTACTTTTTTAGAAATAATCTGAACATCTCGTTAAAAGCAACCATTTGCATCCCAGGTGATCTATAAATACAGGCGATCGCGATGCGCTTGTGGTTAGACAATGATAAATCCACCATCGTCATCTCCACTCCATGACTATCAAAACTATTTACATCCAATATTAATTCAAAGGGCAAATCGTTGCGAACAAAAATGGCAGTACCACCACCTCTCTTATTCTCACGACAATTATATGATGCCGAGTATCCAGGTAATTGGAACAAATCACAATCTTCCTCATGTAACCAAGTCTCAGTCACTGCGACGACGCTGAAATTTTGGGGATATAAATTTAATATATTTTTCATCTTTTCGAAGTTACTATATATACTTCGACAATTGAAATGTATGATAGAAAATGCATCTTTCGATTCGCCAGGCTCAGCTGACAGTTCTTTCAGTTGATTGCAATCGTAATATAAGCTATCAACTTGCAAATCTTTGTACCAATTGTTGTCAGGATCTATATCAGCACCCCAAGTGTGATCTCTGACCTCTGTATGAGCGAACGGCTCGAAATTCAGTGTCAGACCTTTATTGGTAATAAAGTCAGAGTCATCAGAGCTATAAGTATGGTCCTCGCTTTCGTCGGAAGATTGTAAAATGTCACACTCACAGTCTAAACAGACCCACTCATCATTGTCGACAACATCAGTATTTGAGCAAACTTTATGAAAATGAGTATCACATTGAGTACATGTCAACATGTGTGTTTCAATATGACGTGCACAGATACCACATATATACATGCAATTCATATTAGTATGATCAGCCATTTCCATGCATAATTTACGTGATTCGTTAAACGGTCTGCAACATATCAGTAGTTGTAGATGGAACGGTGCACGGCTCGTTTAAATGCTGCCGCTAACATTTTGGTACCACCTGTAGTTAAATGTATATCATCACTCAGATGTCTGTACATGCCATTGCTGATAGAAGATATGTTATAACACTGAACTAATGATAGTCTCGGTGAGTTAGGAAGCTTTTCTTTTACGAAACTGTTTATGTCTTTTCGCTTGATGTCCAGCCTCCTGTCCTGTATAGGCAGTATGGGAGAGAGAATAACCTTTGTTCTCGGGAAAAGTCTCAGGGCCTTGTTCACCACAGAGACGATCATGTCGGCGCATACATAGCTGGGGTTATTGTCTCTTTTTGCATCGTTCGTGCCAAGATGTAGGACAATGGCGTCAGGTTGCGAGTTTTGGTACTTCGCCAGGAGACCATCCGCATCGTTGCATGTGTAGGCTGTACAGTCAATGGTCGCATGGAGTTTGGTGGCAAATTTCTCGCTGGATATGTTTCTGGTATTGGATCCTCCCAAGATCAATACACGTGGTGTTGGTGTGTTCCGGTGTACAGTGTCAGCATGGGAACTGGGGGAGGGTGGAGAGTGATGGTTGGTGTGGTAAGTATGATTTTGGGTGAGCTTCTTGCGCAAGGACATCAGCAGCAAACCTAGTGTGTTTGCCCCAGGCCATTGGTCTGGATGACGATTTCGAGTATCCACCACAGATAGCCCGGTTCCCCAGAAAGAGTTAAACGTAGCTTCCGCTAATATGGCGTTGCCACTATCAATGAGAGTTCTTCGGAATTCTGGACAAGCTTCAACTTTGGCATCGAGAATTCTCCCCATGTAAGCAACCTTCTCAGATTCCCAGCCCTGATTGGAACGGACTTCATCACCCAGGTGTTTAGCTTGCGCTGGGTGATCAGCTTCCTTGATCATGCGGAGATGATCTTCATTTGCTCCCAGATATCGAGCCTTCGCGAACTGGTATGCTTTTTCAGCACAGTCGAAGATTTCGTTGAAGATATGTAATCCACTTTTTATTCCATAGAAATTGGAGAGTGGAGACCCAGCTCCCTGGAATGGCAACACTCGTGGGTGGTTGTGTCGAGTCTCTGTTGATGGTTTAGGATGCTGTTCAGGTCCTGGGTAGTGATGACCTTTGATCATGTCAGAGCATTGACCTTGGTCTTTTTTCACTGCTTCCGAGTAGAGCTGTTGGTTGTTGAGCTGTTTCACAAACTCCGTTTTAACGTCTAAAGCATTCGTTCTGAGACTTATTTGTTGCAGTTCAGACCTCAAGAAGTTTATCTCTGTTACTTTGACAGCCAAGACTTCTTCTGTTGTTTTCAGCTTCGTGGATACATTGGCCAACTTGGATTCAAGAGCTACGAGTTTATGCTCCATAATGGACATTCGTTCAGAATAGTCTTCGTAGCGTGTCAGGTCATTCTGATTTGATGTGGCTTCATAACCTTGTTTCGTCTCTCGCAGCTCATTCTCCAGTTGTGCAATTTTGGATTCATACTGTTCTTTCATAACAGATAGTAGGCCGGAGTTTCACTCCATGTTTCGCATGGAAACATGGAGTGATTTCATGTAGAATTTGTTTCCTTTGAATTATTTACAGTGTAAATATTTATATTATCAAGAGTGATGAGTAATTGTCGGCTTCACTAGAATGATTTTGCAGTAGTGACTCTTATGTGCACATCTGATGAAATCATTAGTTCGGCCTGCTTACGATTCCAGAAACTGTGCACGATTGCAGTAATCGTTGATATTGGACAAATAGAGTAGCCATTAGGCTATATATCGGGATGTTCGATGTCAGAAATGCAAATACAAGCAAATGACACATAGAGACAAGATTGGCAACAATAAATATTTGCCATCTAAGCACTCGTCCACTGTGACAGTACCAACACAATTAGACTTAACCCACAGGCTATTCTGGGATGGTTTTGATGAAGGAACAGAACTTGAATGATCATTGCATATGAGAGCATAGATCTGTTTGGAATGGAATTTTATCAAATAAAATTTCAATGTGCACATTTATGTCAGAAAAGAACAACAGTGTTCACTATACTGCTCTTTGGAAAGCTATTCAGATACTTGAAGCCACTCTTATCAACTCATAACATCGCAGTATTTATGAACCAGTGATGCGCATCAATCCTCTTGTCTATAGTTTTCATGTCCGTTGTTGCATGACAAGAAGAATGAAAATGGGAGGACTCACAAAGAACGATACTGCATAAAACGTGTATGTGTATATATCATGTGGTTGTGTTGTCCATACACGATTTCAGATCATTTTGTGAACAAAATAAACTGATATTCATTGTTGACAACACAGTGTCACTTGATATTTTTTTATAGTTATTGACGGATCAACATTTTTCATTGTGTTAATAATTCTCATGTATGTATCTGGTTATTCTTTCAGTTTAATATAAACGTCAAATTTGTTGGTGGTGCAAATAAACGAGGAGAACCAACATATCGACATGAAATGAATCAATGTGATTTGTGTATTCCTCAATGGATTTCAAATGAACAGTACAACAGAAGACGTTCAACGACTTTGAGATTGCTGTATATCATCATACACGGAACATCAAGAAGAAATAAGATTTGTCATGTCCCTAACTACAATTCCCCATAGTCATATAACTCCGTACTTGCGGCATGCTGAACATCAGTCTCTAAGCTTGAATTATGTGGTAATCATGGGACAAGCACGACGAGACGCCGTTCTTCAGGAGGAACACATGTTGAAGACGCCTGTGGGTATAGGGAGCCCCGAATGAAGGAGCTGGATAGATGGAGATACTTCCACGGGGAGGACGTTTTGGTTTGACTAGGCTTTGATGCAAAATAGTGTACCTTTATTTCGTGGATATCGCCATAAATAATCACCAGTGCGACAGGAATGAAAAGAACAAAAAACTCCTGAATTCAGTAATGATCTCCCCTTGGAGAAAGATGAGAGCAATGTGGTCCATTGCAAAACAATTAAAACACGAAAAGTGAATCCTGAGTCATGTCCGCTTCAGATTGGCTAAAAAAAGCTGGCATCTGACAGGAAATACTTCAACGTTAATGATCTGAAAAAGAACGGAACAGTAAGTGCTGTGGAGCTGGAGATAGCATCAGGGAATAAAGGATATCACCTGGCAAACGAGAGCCAGGTGAATACTAGAGGGCGAGATTCTCTACCAATTTATAACATACTTTTTCCTGAACGATGTATATTTGAAGTTCAGGTGTTGTTTCATATTTTGTCAATGAGATTGCATAAGCAATGAGATATCTCATGTTTTGATCTCATTGACACATTGAATATACTTGAATAAAATGGATATCATTTCAACATTTGAAAATCAATATATATCCACTTGGTAGTTCGTTCCAGTATATTCTACATGCAATCTATTTCTTTGTGAAGGATACATATAGTGCAGTATAACATAACCATTTCACAGATTGATCAAGTCAAACGAACTATCTAGATTTCCCAATATCATTAAGGCATTTCGGCAGAAATGCCTTGATGGTTTTGTCAGAATTCTTCTTTTTTTTCTTCCGCCGCTTTCGTTTCACTTCGTTTCGCTTCCACTGCTCTGACATATTATGTAGATGTGCTGTATACCGGTAGTTTTTGAACCGGATCCGAGGTCCGTGAGGATGAAATTGAGATAACTCAGACAATGGCTGCAATATATTGCATGGAGGTAAACACCCGGGAACAATCCTATCGATTTTGGGGTGATATGGTCAAACGACCTATGACCTTGAGGTCGAAAGAGTTTTCGCCCATTCACCTTGAGGTCTCTGCATATCTCGGAAACGGTGCATCGTAGAACGAAACGGACATTATTTTCAGACTCGTCGCCCTAGACAAACATGTCTGTGGGGGTATTAGGGATGACTTTGACCTTGACCTTGAATTTTTCTGCTGAGTCAGCATTTTTCGTTTTCATCGATATCTCGGAAACGGTGCATCGTAGAGCGAAACGGACGTTATATTCAGATTCGTCGCCCTGGACAAACATACATATGACCTTGAGGTCGAAAGAGTTTTCACCCAGTCACCCTTGAGGTCTCTGCATATCTTGGAAACGGTGCGTCATAGAACGAAACGGACGTTATTTCCGGACTTGTCACCCTAGATTAACATGTCCAATGGATATTAGGGATGATTTTGACCTTGACCTTGAATTTTTCTGCTGAGTCAGCATTCTTCGTTTTTGTCGATATCTCGGAAACGTAGTGTCGTAGAGCGAAACGGACGTTATTTTCGGACTCGTCGCCCTGGACAAACATGTCTAAGGGGGTATTATGGATGAACTTTGACCTTGACCTTGAATTTTTCTGCTGATTCGGCATTTTTCGTTCTCGTCGATATCTCGGAAATGGTGCGTCGTAAAGCGAAACAGACGTTATTTTCGGACTCGTGGCCCTAGACCAACATACCTATGACCTTGAGGTCAAAGGAGTCTTCGCCCAGTCATCCTTGAAGTCTCTGCATATCTCGGAATCGGTGCATCGTAGAACGAAATGGACGTTATTTTCGGACTCGTCGCTCTAGACAAACATGTCTAAGGGGTATTAGGGATGACTTTGACCTTGACCTGGAACTTTTCTGCTAATTTGGAATTTTTCCATTTCGTCGATATTTCGGAAACGGTGCGTCGTAGAGCGAATCGGACATTATTTTCGGACTCGTTTTTCGTTTTCGTCAATATCTCGGAAACGGTGTGTCGTAGAGTGAAATGGACATTATTTTCGGACTCGTCGCCCTAGACAAATATATCTGAGAGGTATTAGGGATGACTTTTGACCTTGACCCGAGTCAGCATTTTTCGTTTTCATCGATATCTCAGAAACTGTGGGACGTACAGCGAAACAGATGTTATTTTCAGACTCATTTTTCTGGCGAGTCAGCATTTTTCGTTTTCATCGATATCTCAGAAACTGTGGGACGTACAGCGAAACAGATGTTATTTTCGGACTCGTCGCCCTAGACAAACATGCCTGCGGGTATTACAGAGGAACTTCGACTTTGACCTGATTGTTTTCTGCTGATTCGACATTTTTCATTTTCGTTGATATCTAGTTTATATTATAAATTAGTCATCACACCGAAATGCTTCCAAGGCATCTTTAGGCCTTGACGTCTAGGCTTTTTACTGTAATCTACCTCATCTTTTGTTACAAATCAGGCACATCCTTCTTCAACACAGAATTGATATCAATAATTCAGTCGAGGTCAGTTTTGTATTCCGCGGGAAATAAGCTGAAATGCTAACTTGGATGCTGATGGTTTCCATTGTTAAAAGTCCACTTTTCATTCGAGAGTTAATAAGCTCCATGGTGTCTTTCAAGACTTAGACATGTACGTCAATAGAGCTACGTCTGTGGATGAGGCTAAACGGATGTAGGACAAACTGCACAGGTCTGGGGATGAAGAGAAAGGATATCGGGTTACATATAAAAATGGTGATCCCGTATGAAAAATGATTTCGTACCGTGTTCACAGGAGTATTACGTTGCTGCTAAAATGTTCCGTTATCTTTGCACATTGCCACCATATATTAAAAAAAAGTTGTTGTATGTTCATTCATAGTCGAATATATTGGTGTCGAAGAATACCTCCCTTCCCCGGTATTTAACCTGGGCTCTATAATCACAGAAAATTGTAAACGACGCTGTATGAACAGCTCTTCTGCATATGTTTTATGGCATTGATCATTACATAGCGGAACCAGGCGAAAATCAGGTCTTAAGTGTTTCCTTCTCACATGTGGAACCAAATCAGTTCACATGTGTATCACATGCTTATTGTGTTCTTCAGACAGATTATGACGACGTTCATGTACTTTCTTGAAAGTAATTTGCAGCCATATAGAATTCTTGCCAAAATCGATTGATAATCAAACTTATTTTTCAACTATCAACAGCTTTTCATGGATTGTATATATGGCTGAAGTATTATTTCCGTCATATGTATCAAGTGATGATGGCTCATATCCTGCAATATTTACATAAACATTTTTGAGACAAAACAAATAACTATATTACTGTTTGTTTTGTGCTGACGTTGTATTTGTATCCTATGAATTGTTCACCATGTAAACATCGATGATATGACAATCGATGAAAGTGTGACAGATTCAGATGTTTGAGACAACTGTTGAACAGTTCAAAAGGGATTTGCTCTCAGACGATTTCCCTTACTACTGACACATATTTGCAAGACGAGAACAAATACTCATTTATTATCTATAATGACAATTCATGTGCCAATGGAAATTTAATATCTGACACACAAAGACCCATTCTAGGTGGGTTTGTTGAAATTGTGTCCCTAGCTGATCCTAAATATATTGTATCAAGTCGTTCGTCTTCTGGGACAGACCTGCATTGAAGTCATATTCAGTGTGCAAATTTGTCTCAACAACAACAATACACTTCCACCATGTTGTAGGGAATGACATCTATTGCAAGTGTAACATTCTATGAATTGGCAAGCTCCTTAGGGAACTCGATTATGATAATATTGACCTTAAGATCACTTCGGATGATAAAACCAAGTATAGCTTTTCATAGATGTCTTTTAACCTACCTAATGTCAATGAACAATTGTACATGTATTCGTACTTAGATTAAAAGTACTTCAAGCACGATATCGTGATAAGAGTACTTGTAGTTGTTTTAGTATCATCTGCTAATATTTATCACATTAGCTATTTCTCATAATGTTTCCTTACTACACTAGCAAAAAGTCAATAGCTATGCAGTTACAAATTCTGTGCATATAAAAAATTTATTCATGTCAACCACAAGAATGTTCTTTGTGGTTGGTAAAAGCTTAAAAGCTAACCGGGGTTATTTGCATATGAATTGTTGAAATTGCATTCCCTAGCTTTGTGTAATAGCATTTCTAGCTGGGATAGAACTGCATCTAAGAAATATTGGTTTGGCCTAATTGCTTCAGCAACGAACAATGCCCTGCGACCATTCTGCACAGTGTGACATGTATTGCAAACAACAAGCGTGATCTTGCCGAGGTCATTTGCTCATTTTCAATGAACACAACCAACTTGACCTAGTTTATATAGTTTTTCATGGATGTCCCACAGTATGTGCAGTTCGAAGTCTGAGCATTAATATCCATAGTCTGCTGTGGGGATCAATATGTTCACCTATCATCCAACAGAGTCTTTGTTTATGAAATGTCTAGCAACCCGAAATCTACTTTACAGAATGTCCGTACGTGTCTATGACTGAGTAATGCACATTATTCATGTTTATCGTGGTATATCTTGTCCGATATTGCATGATAAGAGGTACGTCAATGGGCTATGGGCTTTTGTGGTGACCATTACTGAATATATGATACAAAAAATACAAGTTTTATATGCGATAAATATTTATGTTTCTTGAAAAAATTTGGTGTGTTTTCAGGTAGTTTCTTACAAAAATAAATATGGACCAAACAAGGTAAAGATGTTTTCAGTTAATAATGTATAAACATTGATATATTGTGGCCATCAGAATACTTTTATATTCTCATATTCTGCAGGAGGATAGAAAAAGATATAGCAATTTATTACATCCCGGGAGAAGGGTGATAACCCACTCGTATTTATGGGAGATTCGTTTTTATAAGATTCTCCACCAATTAATGACGACTCTCCCACGTGTGTATCCTATGGAAGCCCATAGGTGACATGTGCGGAGAAAAAAAATGTGTTAAAAAAAATTAAAAACCTTGCACGTTCGAACGTAGAAAGTTCAAAACTACCACGTTTGCACGTGGAAGCATTTAGCGCTATCACGTTCGCACGTGATAACTTAAAAACTTATCACGTTCGCACGTAGAAAGTTTTAGGCTTCCACGTTCACACAGAGGAAGTCAAAAGCTACCACGTTCACACGTGGAAACATTATATGCTTTCACGTTCGCACGTAGAAACTTTAAAACTTATCACGTTCGAACGTAGAAAGATGTAGGTTTCCACGTTCACACGTAGAAAGTTTCAACACATACCACGTTCACACATGGAAACATTATATGCTTTCACGTTCGCACGTAGAAACTTTAAAACCTACCATGTTCGAACGTGGAAGCATTTATACCTTTCCACGTTCGCACGTAGAAAAAACTAGGTTTCTACGTTCACACGTAGAAATATTCAAAGCTACCACGTTCACACGTGAAAGCATTTGATGCTACTACACCCAAATCTTTCCACGTGCGAACGTGGAAGCGTTGAATGCTTCCACGTGTGAACGTGGTAACATCGGACTTTCCAGGTGTGAACGGAATAGCCTTAACTGTTTCCACGTGCGAACGTGATAGTGTTAAATGCTTCCACGTTCGAACGTGCTAGCTTCTTGCTGGAAAAGACATAGAATTGTTTTTACGCGCATGTCACCTATGGGCTTCAGTAGTATCCAATACGTCTTTGCTCTGTTCTGCTATTGCTACTTGTGAATTGTGCTCAGGATTATGTTCGTCAGTTTTCAGTTGTGTGAAAAGTATAACATTGCTGACGTACGACACCATGATCCAACTCAATTTGGTACAGTTACGACAATGTTTCGGGGTTTTCTGGGGTTGATTAACTTCAATATTGTAGATAGATGGCATGGACATTGAGATTCGCCAATGCAACTTGGTAATTCATGAACAGATGATCAGATAACGTTCCACAGAGAAAATGTCATATGGTGCCATTACAAATAAATGTATGCCCAACAAGAGGATAATAATTAAAAATGCACCTCGACATTTATACAAAAATACCAAAAAATAGCCACAGGCACGGGATGTATATACTCCATCGATTGCACGGGGCTCACGATATTATGATGATGAATAGAGTAAGTATTATTTTTGAAGCACCAATTGTTATGGAGGTGAAAATATCGATGTGGCATTTTATCAGTATGATGTACCAATGCTTTTAAGGTTATCGTGCCCATATTATGATCCAATTCTTGCTTTTCGTTTTATATACTGGACAAAATTACAGGCAATGCTGCGAAACCAAGCAACATAATTTTCATATCTATGTGTCTCTATCGCCGTTTCCAGCATTTTTTATTGACACATCAATACTTCTCTTATTAAATATGCATATAATCTCATTAGGAATTGGAGTTTAATCGATCTGAACGTGTAGGTGGTTTAATGAGGGTCTGGTTTCAAAAAGAGATATAATATACTGTGGAACATATTTAAACCTACTCGGCTGAAGTAAGACGAATATGCGAGAAGGTAATTCATTCAATATTCAAGTATATTGTTGTTTTCTTTCTAGTTAAAATAATATATCATGGTCTGAGTTCTTTCTCAGTTAGAGGCTAGCAAAATAATATCTCGCTTGTTTATATGGAATCATCATTCCTACGATGCACTATTTACCTTGTGCAAATGCAATCTTTTACTAACGTGACCAGCATGGAGACCCGCCGCATTGCCGCCGTTCTAATGACCAGAACCTAACATCCATAATGCTTTCACGTGCACAGATTCTGAATTATAAAATATTTTCGTGTAGTTTCCTCACTAATGTGCGTGCATTCCTTCCGAGTGAAAAAGATATCGAACAAAGAAATGTATGATTCTCTCGAAAATGCCACTAGCACATAATGTCATTCCTTTGATTGTGAAGTTTTCACTTTATCTGGCATGAGTCGTCGTTTTGGGGGATGGGACGCATCACAGAAATATTCGGAAACATTCAGTGTGTATAGAAATATTCAGTGTGTATATTCGTCTCAGCAACCAAAAATGTCCTTCCACTATGCTGCATATTGTGACATGTACCGGTATATCCAGCAAGTGGAACACTATGAATTGCTAAGCTCATTAGGGAACACGATTATGATAATTTTGACCTTATCGAGGATATTTGTTTATTTCGAATGAGCACAACCAAGCATATGTTTCCGCACAATCTGATATCATAAATTTGAATTACTTACCGTCAATGTACATTATCTTACTTGCACACGTAATTGGATTGAAGTAATTCAAGTATTAAAGTACTTTGTCGTGGAGAGAGCACTTGTTTGGTTTAGTATCATGTACTGGTACTTGAAAGATTAGCCCAAAGGTTAGGAAAGGTTACCGGGGAAATGTACACTGTTAAGCTCTCAAAGTCTGAAATGGTAATTTTTCGACAATGTCTGCCCAAGGGGAACATTGTTTTCCAGGTCAAAGGTCAACTTCAAACTCATGAGGAAAAGAGGTACGTCAATGGGCTGGAATTGGGCTTTTGTTGTGACCATTGATGAATATATAATACAAAAAAAAAATACAAGCTTCATATGCAATAAATATTTATGTTGCTGCGAGAATTATGGTGTGTTTTCAGGTAGTTTCTTACAAAAATAAATAGGGACCATACAAATATGTTTTCAGCTAATAATGTATCACCATTGATACATTGTGGGCATCAGAATACTTTTATATTCTCATATCTTGCAGGTATGTTTGTGTCCCTCGAAGAACCAAAAAGGGTGTATGCTATTCATATCTTGTGAGTGAAAGCGATAGAGGAACATTCAAAAAGCACGAGCCTCAGGGAGGTTAGAATAAGATATAGCAATTTATTCCATTGCTGGGAGAAGGGTGATAACCCACTCGCTTTTATGGGAAACTCGTTTTTATAAGATTCTCCACCAATTTATGACGGCTCCCCCACGTGTGTATCCAATACGTCTTTGCTCTGTTATACTATTATTGCTATTTGTGAATTATGCGCAGGATTATGGTCGTCAGTTTTCAGTAGTGTGGAAAATATACCATTGCTGACGCATGACACCACGATCCTTTCCTTTTTCATACAGTTACGACAAGGTTTCGGGGGTTTGTAGTGGTGATTAACTTCATAACGGCAGATGAATGGCAAGGAAAGTTAGATTCGCCAATGCAACTTGGGTGATTCATGAACCAATGACCAGGCAACGTTCCACAGAGCAAGTGTCATATGGTGCCATTACAAAAAAATGTATGCCCCACAAGAGGATAATAATTAAAAATGCACCTCGACAATCATACAATAATACCAAAAAAAGGGCACGTGATGTATATACACTATCGATCTCAAAACTTGCATGGGCCTACGATAATATGATGATGAATAAAGTGAGTATTTTTTTTGAAGCACCAATTGTTATGGAGGTGAAAATATCGATGTGACATTTTATCAGTATGATGTGCCAATGCTTTTAAGGTTATCGTACCCATATCATGATCCAATTCTTACATTTCATACTATATATTGGACAAAATTATAATGCTGCAAAACCAAGCAACATAATTTTTATATCTGTGTGTCTCTATCGCGGTTTCCATAAAGTTTTATTGACACATCAATTACCCTCGTATGAGATATGCAAAATATCCCATTAGAAATTGGAGTTCAATTGATCTGAAATACGTAGGTGGTTTAATGAGGGTCTGGTTTCAAAAAGAGAAATATACTGTGGAACATATTTAAACCTCTTCGGCTGAAGTGAGAAAAATATGGGAGAAGGTAATTCATCCAATTGTCGAGTATATTTTTATTTTCTTAATAGTTAAAATACTATCATGGTTTGAGTGGTTTCTCAGTTAGAGGCTAGCAAGATAATATCTCGCTTGTTTCTATGGAATCATGATTTCTACGATGCATTATTTCCCTTGTGGAAAAGCTTTTATCTGTTCATAACCTGACCAGCCTGGAAGCCATCCGCATTAAAGCCCCTACAAAGCCTAACATCCATTATGCTTTTACGTGCACAGGTTGTGAATTATTACAAATTTTCATGCAGTTTCTTTACGAATGTGCGCGCTTCTGGGTAAAAAAGACATAGAACAAAGAAATACATGATTCTCTCGAACATGCCACTAGCACATAATGTCACTCCTTTCACTGAAATTTGAAGTTTCCACTTTATCTGGCATGATTCGTTGTTTTTTTTTTTGGATAGGACGGCATCGAAGAAATATTCAGAAACATTCAGTGTGTATAGAAATATTCAGAAATATGCGTATATTTGTCTCAGCGACCAAAAATACAATTCCACCATGCAATGTGCCATGTAAATCAAACAAGTGGAACACTCTATGAATTGTTAAACTCGTTAAGGAACACGATAATGATAATTGGACCTTATCGAGGTCATTTGCTCATTTGGAATGAGCATAACCAAGCATTGGTTTTCGCAGAATATGA
Source organism: Terebella lapidaria (assembly GCA_949152475.1). Classification (NCBI taxonomy): domain Eukaryota; kingdom Metazoa; phylum Annelida; class Polychaeta; order Terebellida; family Terebellidae; genus Terebella; species Terebella lapidaria. Next base: position 30,068,799 of record OX424564.1, on the reverse strand, counting down.
TGTCCTAAACTTTACTCACGTATTGTGAATACACAATTTTACTTGTAAATGTAATTGGATTGAAATTAATTCATGTACCTAGGTACTTTGTGGTGAAGACAGGACATTACTTGGTTTAATACCACGTACTAGTACTGAGAAGGATGCATGTACTCGACTGGAGGTTTCAATAACGAGTCTAATAGGTGGGGAAGTATGATGCATAGCTGACAATTTATAATAGTCAGTGGCCTACTGTGAACAGCTCAAAAGACTGCGCTGATAAGCACCACGTTACCACTGAGATAAACGCATGTGGTTTCCTTACCGAAATATTAAATCCTAGTCAAATACAAAATAACGGTGGTCAAAGCCATATTTGTGACCCCCACAGAATATGTTACACAATCACAAGATACCGTACACCATTCAAGCACACTGTTGTCAAACAAATACGATGGAAATAGAACAGAGCGATAGAGACAAGATTGCCCACCAATTTATGACGGCTGTCCCACTAGTGTGTTCATTGATCTTTGCTCTTCTGTTACTGAACTATTGCAATGTGTGAAGAGTGGTTAAGACTGTGATATTTAGCACTCCCTTATGTGATGAGCGAAACTTTGCTGCTGGGCCAGACCTGTTCCTGCACGACAGGAATTGTGTAAATGTGTGGCTTTGATCCGAAGGGAGCAATATAACTATGGTACCAAATGTACTTCTTTGTATAGTTTGTTGGGATACAACAGTGATTTAAATCTATTCATCTACCTGAAATAAAGTTTGTGATTCAATTTGATATCTGGTATAACAACACGAAGCATGTGCCATGCATCAACATATTCATATCTTCGTTTGATCCATAATAGCATAGAACCTACTTCGACTTAAGTAATTAACACATATGCTAAACAGCGGATATTCCATGATAACATTCCATTAAATCGTTGGATGAGTTATGTTTTTCTTTCATATCGTGTGCAGGTCAAGATTAAAGTATCGGTTTTCTACACTTTTGTACCAACTTTACAGTCATTACGCTCGTAAACACTAAATTCACATGGCGTCCTACAGTATGGCTTTGCTCACAGAAAGTTCAGAAACTCGAAGCCTACTTTACTTATTCATAAAGTTCGTACGTGTTTATGACTGAGTAGGCACATTATTCATTTTTATCGCATTATATCAGGTGCGATGTTGCATGACAAGAAGTATATCAATGTGGAAAATGGTCTCGTGCATTGACCATTGATGAATGTAACACAATTGATGCAATTTTCTATGTGAAATAAATATTTTTATGCTGCTTCAGGAATTATGGTATGTTTTCAGGTAGTTTCTTGCAAAAATAACCTGTCACTCGACGGGTGGATGTTTTCAATAATTAATGTATAAACATAATTAAATCGTGGTCATCGGTATACTTCCATATTCGGCAAGTGTGTGTGTTCTCCAATGTCAAAGTGAAAAACACCCTCGGTCATCTACAATTTGATGTGACCGTCGACAATTAATACATCTACTAATTCTTTTTGACATAATTGTATTTGATATCTTGACGTTCTGTCATAACAGTAGATAAATGGCACGGGGCTGTAGGCTTCTGCTGAAGCAAGCATTTGATATCTAGTTACAAAAATATGTACATATGAAATTTAATTTCTGACACCCACATATCTCTTCGGGTTGGGTTTGTTGATATGGAATTCCCTAGCTGGGTAATTGCATATAAAGTCGTTAGTCTTCTGGGACAGAACTGCATCGAAGAAATATATGCAGTGTGCCTACATGTATTTGTTCAGAAATTCAACAACACCCTTCCACTATGTTACAGTGTCTTGATTTCATCATATCTTTGGCCATGAGTTATGTCGGGTGCATGGTGCTTTTTATGATAGTAGAATTAACATATTTCACGAGAGTCACCAAATATGACTTAAACCGTTATCATTGTATTCGATTCGATTTCAATATACGAGACAACAAACGGTAATCTCGATGTCGGACATCAATGTGGAGGTAATCAATGACGTTGGTTTGTTGACAGTAGGACAGTACATTGTATTTGTTTTAAATTTCCATCGGTTTATGTACGTCATATTTTCACCACAGTAATACTCACTACGCAGGCGTGTGATGGGGTCGGATACATCTTATCAGAAACCGATAAGAGATATGACCTCAAAGTTGTCAAAATGAACAAATGACCTCGACAGGGTCAAGATTATCATAATCAAATTCCAAGCGATTTCATCAATTCATATAATGCACCACCTGTTGTACTTGTTGTACCACAGAAGACCCACAAATTCATTACCCAATTGCAGTTTGCGGATTTTTTTTTCATCTCCATAATATAAAAATTGTCAGGTGTCTCACAAAGTTTACCGAAGCAAGAAAGTGTATCACTTCTTCTGTATGCAACTGCACTGTATTTTGCCTGTGCAAATGCCTTTGTATCTGTTTATTACGTGACGAGTCGGGAGACAGAATCGCACACAAATGGGCTCATGCATTTCCTGTAACGGACAAAACCTGAAATGCATGTTGCTTTTATCTACGTGTATGGGTGCGAAGTATTACATTAATTCACGTTCTTTTTCTACGAATGTGCGTGCAATATTTCGACCGAAAAAATTAACGTGGAAAATGCAACGAAGGCTTCATTGTTTCCTTTTTGTTGGCAATCGATTGAGATTGAGGGTTAGATAGACGTGCTCACTGCTTATTTATTGAGCATATTTTCACTGTTGCCAAAAAAATTATCCTGCTAGATTGAAGTTGTGGTACTAAATCTGTGGCAATTTATGAATTTGTTGCTGATTAAAAACCTCAAAGTGATTAATAAAATACATCAAACAAACAATGTTGATATCATTGCAAGTGTTTATTCCAACAAACTTTGGCTAAATACAAACGGATGACTACATGTAAATTTACAATATCAATACATAAATATATATCACATTCCATCTCAGTTTGGCACAACATTTCAGTTTAAAATAAAATTTGGCACGCATTCAAACCAACCAGAAAACATCAACAATGCTGATGTTAAATACTGTGAATTATTTTGGTGTCGAGGAAATAAAATATGGCAAAAGTAGGCCACATCCCTTCCAATGATAAAATACATCAAATCATGACAAATAGTTCACATTTGCTTGGCAAATAAAAGATATTGAATATATTACAACGAGATGTCAATTGGTATGAAAATCAATCTAGTTTGTTGCAACTTTGCCATAATCAGGTATGCCCACAATCCAAAAATTTGATTCAATATTTCATTAATATTTATGTATATACGAAGATCTGTGTACATGATTCAATAATTTAAAAAAAATACACATGACACATAACATCAAAATTAGCTCACCATTTATTTTGTTTTCTTGACATCAGAAAATAATCACATGCAGAAAATTTGACAGCACATATATTGTGTAAAGGCAAACCCTTAATGTTTTTTTTCAACGAAAATTTTTTAAACAATATTTTTTTCTTCATGAAAAAGTCATAGCAAGACATAAAAATTAGGCCAAGGGCCAAAGATAGGTTACCGGACAATGTTTAATATTTTAGGTGTTAGCCAGGTCACTGGTTGAATTCAAGGTCAAGAGAATATTCAGCATATATAACATTAAGCATATATCATGTCCACAGTTGATTGCTAAGCTGTAAGTTCAATAATCAGAGAGATATTAGCAATTTTATGCTGTAGCCTTGAAAATGAAGGGGTAAAGGTCAAATTCAAGGTCATCAAAATATTCAGTGTATATCATTTTCTATATCATGTATATCATGTCCACAATTGATTCCCAAGCCATACAGTCAATAGAGGAGCAAGATATGAGCCAGTTTGTCCTTGGACCTTGGAAATGAGGTCAGAGGTCAAATTCAAGGTCACGAGAATATTCAGCATATATCATTTCCTATATGTCCACAATTGATTCCTAAGCTGTAAAATCGATAATAAGTGAGATATTAGCCATTTTGTCCTGTGACCTTGAAAATGAGGTCAAAGGTCAAATTCAAGGTCATGACAATAATCTGCATATATCATTTCCTATATGTTCATAATTGATTGCTAAGCTGTAAAGTCGATAATAAGCGAGATATAAGCCATTTTGTCCTGTGACCTTGAAAATGAGGTCGAAGGTCAAATTCAAGGTCATCAGAATATTCAGCATATATCATTTCCTATATGTCCACAATTGATTCCCAAGCTGTAGAGTCGATAATAAGCGAGATATAAGCCATTTTGTGCTCTGACCTTGAAACTGAGGTCAGAGGTCAAATTCAAGGTCACGAGAATATTCAGAATATATCATTTCCTATATGTCCACAATTGATTCCTAAGCTGTAGAGTCGATAATAAGCGAGATATAAGCCATTTTGTGCTCTGACCTTGAAAGTGAGGTCAGAGGTCAAATTCAAGGTCACGAGAATATTCAGCATATATCATTTCCTATAGGTCCACAATTGATTCCTAGTCTCTAATCTCAATATCAAGTGAGATATTAGGCATAATGTGTCCCATTATAAAGCATAGGAGAATTTAACATGGAAAAGTCCCATTTGAGCCGAGTTTGGGCCAAAATGGCCCACTTCGAGCGATTCAAGCGCAACGAAATTTATAGACATCATAGGAGTACATATGAGGAGTGTTATTTATCAAAAAGAAAAAAAGTTACTGAACAGATTTTGAGAAAATGGCCGCCAAAGTCCAAAATCAGGCATTTTTCGTCGAAAACGGCCGCCATTTTGAAAAAAATGCGAAAATCAAAAAACTAAAAAATACCTCCTTCTTGAATTATTTTTAAGTATTTTTGTGCAAAATTTCAGAAAAATTCGCCTGTAAACAAAAAAGATAAAAATGTGGACGACGACGACGACGGACGACGGACGACGGACGCAACGCCATGCCAATAGGTTATCGGACCATAGGTCCGGTAACCTAATGATAAACACAGGCAATACATTCAATATTTTACAGTTTCAAGTATCGCTTGCTTCAACATTCTGTGTTTCACCAGGGTCATTGTAAATTTCACTCGGGACTTGAACAATGTCATTTGAATTTGAGCTTTCTAGGTTTTCATCCACATTTTCCTGCTGGGTTTCAAGATTATCTGCATTTTCACGATTCTGTTCATCTGTTGATTCTTCAGGTTGCTCAGTTGCTGAATTGCCGTCTTCTATTTGGAGATCGTTCAGTTGCTCGGTCACGCCTTGGAATGAAATTACATTTGGTAAAATGTCAAACTTTTGCGATTCTATTTCCTAATAATTTCCTGTCCAACTTGTAGAAGAAATCAATACAGCGGTATGCTTACACAATTAGCCTAAAATGTTTGGAATTTTTAATTGTTATATTTTAATTTGATTGAAAATATTTACCATTGTAATGTGTTACTGGAATTTATAGCTGAGATCATAAAAAGATTCTCTACACAGCTAACCAAACGCTTCATTTAAATTTGTTATATGTTATACTCTATATAATTCACCTTCTTGCCCTTCTGATTCTTTGCCCCTAGCCGAGAGAGGCCCTTCGCTGACGGATTCAATTTCTTCCTTCCCCACTCTTTCGGTTTCACTTTCATTTTCTCCCTTCCTCCCGGTTTCAGTTTCGTTTTCTGCCTGTTCCCTGCTGGTGGAACCATCCATGCTACCAGCCCTCAGAGAGGGAACAGGGGTTCTCAAACTTGTGGGGTCATCCAAAGCCTGAAAAAATGTAATATTATGATTTACAAAATTGTGACACCATTTCAAGCGGTGCCATGTTTTTGTGACATTATTTACTATTTTTTTTTGCATTCTACTAATAAAAATATTGAGACATGAATATCAGATGGCATGGAATTGGAGATATGCATGTTAACATGGCTGATGAAACAGCACATTGTAGCTGAAAAATTGTAAGCACTGAATGAGACAAATTGTTTACTACAGTTTCATGCATGTGATTTCAATACGGCAGCTCACTAGTGCTAGTGGAATTTTGTTTTGAATGTGTATATATGAATTGTGCTATAAAGAAATATTGTTTACAATACAGCCTACAAGCTTGTTCTTTTTGTGTGTGTGTGTGTGTGTGTGTGTGTGGAGCAAATCCAGTACATGCACTATCATAATGCACACATCATGCACAAATGACAATCATAACGTTCACGATAGTGCAGTGTTTGAATTACAATCTTGCAAGATGTGCAACAATAAATTACCAATCTCGATATTGTGGATGTGAAGTACACTGCAATTACAGCATTTCCTGTTTGCTGTGGATAGGTCATATATCAAATTACATAATTTCATTATTTGAAAATAAAGACATCATAAAATGCATCTCCCATATATTTTTTGATGGAGAAAAACTTGAGAAAAAAAAATTAGCCCAATGGGCTACAAAGGTTACCGGAGAAATATACAGAGTTAAGCCGAGAAAGTTGAAGGTCAAATTCAAGGTGACCACTGAAATCGCCATATCTCTAACCTTGAAAATGGGATCAAAGGTTCAATTCTAGATCACCAAACTATTCAGCATACATCATTTCCTATATGTTCACTATGGACCCCTAAGCTGTAAATTTGATAATAAGCGAGATATAAGCCATTTTGTAATCTGACTTTGAAAATAAAATGACTGACCTTGAAATTTAGGTCAAAGGTCAAATTCAATATCATTAAAATATTCAGAATATATCATTTCCTATATGTTCACAATTGATTCCTAAGCTGTAAAGTCGATAATAAGCGAGATATTAGCCATTTTGTCCTGTTGACCTTGAAAATGAGGTCAAAAGTCAAATTCAAGGTCACTAGAATATTCAGCATATATCATTTCCTATATGTTCACAATTGATTTCTAAGCTGTAAAGGCGCTAATAAGCAAGATATTGGCCATTTTGTCCTGTGACCTTGAAAATGAGGTCAAAGGTCAAATTCAAGGTCATGAGAATATTCAGCATTGATCATTTCCTATATGTTCACAATTGATTCCTAAGCTGTAAAGTCGATAATAAGCGAGATATTAGCAATTTTGTCCTGTGACCTTGGAAATGAGGTCAAAGGTCAAATTCAAGGTCATGAGAATATTCAGCATATATCATTTCCTATATGTTCACAATTGATTCCTAAGCTGTAAAGTCGATAATAAGCGAGATATTAGCCATTTTGTCATGTGACCTTGAAAATGAGGTCAAAGGTCAAATTCAAGGTCATGAGAATTTTCAGCATATATCATTTCCTATATGTTCACAATTGATTCCTAAGCTGTAAAGTCGCTAATAAGCAAGATATTGGCCGTTTTGTCCTGTGACCTTGAAAATGAGGTCAAAGGTCAAATTCAAGGTCACGAGAATTTTCAGCATATATCATTTCCTATATGTTCACAATTGATTCCTAAGCTGTAAAGTCGATAATAAGCGAGATATTAGCCATTTTGTCATGTGACCTTGAAAATGAGGTCAAAGGTCAAATTCAAGGTCATGAGAATTTTCAGCATATATCATTTCCTATATGTTCACAATTGATTCCTAAGCTGTAAAGTCGCTAATAAGCAAGATATTGGCCATTTTGTCCTGTGACCTTGAAAATGAGGTCAAAGCTCAAATTCAAGGCCACGAGAATATTCAGCATATATCATTTCCTATATGTTCACAATTGATTCCTAAGCTGTAAAGTCGATAATAAGCGAGATATTAGCAATTTTGTCCTGCGACCTTGGAAATGAGGTCAAAGGTCAAATTCAAGGTCACGAAAATATTCAGCATATATCATTTCCTATATGTTCACAATTGATTCCTAAACTGTAAAGTCGATAATAAGCGAGATATTAGCCATTTTGTCATGTGACCTTGAAAATGAGGTCAAAGGTCAAGTTCAAGGTCACAAGAATATTCAGCATATATCATTTCCTATATGTTCACAATTGATTCCTAAGCTGTAAAGTCGATAATAAGCGAGATATTAGCCATTTTGTCCTGTGACGTTGAAAATGAGGTCAAAAGTCAAATTCAAGGTCACGAGAATATTCAGCATATATCATTTCCTATATGTCCACAATTCATTCCTAGTCTCTAATTTCAATATTAAGTGAGATATTAGGCTTAATGTGTGCCATTATAAAGCATAGGAAAATTTAACATGGGAAAGTCACATTTGGGCCGAGTTTGGGCCCAAAATGGCCCACTTCAAGCAATTCAAGCGCAACGAAATTTATACATGTCACAGGGGTACATATCAGGAGTGTTTTTCATTAATAAGAAAAAAAAGTTACTGACTAGATTTTGAGAAAACGACCATCGAAGTCCAAAATTGGCCATTTTTCGACGAAAACGGCCGCTCTGACCTTGAGGTCAAATTCAAGGTCACGACAATATTCAGCATATATCATTTCCTATATGTCCACAATTGATTCCCAGTCTCTAATCTCAATATTAAGTGAGATATTAGGCTTTATTGTGTCCCATTATAAAGCATAGGAGAATTTAACATGGGAAAGTCCCATTTGGGCCGAGTTTGGGCCCAAAATGGCCCACTTCGAGCGATTCAAGCGCAACGAAATTTATACATGTCACAGGGGTACATATGAGGAGTGTTATGCATCAATAAAAAATAAAGTTACTGAACAGATTTTGAGAAAATGGCCGCCAAAGTCCAAAATCAGGCATTTTTCGTCGAAAACGGCCGCCATTTTGAAAAAAATGCAAAAATAAAAAAACTAAAAAATACCTCCCTCTCGAAATATTTTTAGGCATTTTTGTGCCAAATTTCAGAAAAATTCGATCGTAAACTTTAAAGATAAAATTGTTGACGGACGACGACGACGACGACGCCGGACGCATCGCCATGCCAATAGGTTACGGACCAAAGGTCCGGTAACCTAAAAAGTTACTGAACAGATTTTGAGAAAACGACCGTAGAAGTCCAAAATTGGCCATTTTTCGACGAAAACGGCCGCTCTGACCTTGAAACTTTAGGCTTTAATGTGTCCCATTATAAAGCATAGGAGAATTTAACATGGGAAAGTCCCATTTGGGCCGAGTTTGGGCCCAAAATGGCCCACTTCGAGCGATTCAAGCGCAACGAAATTTATACATGTCACAGGGGTACAGTGTACATATGAGGAGTGTTATGCATCAATAAAAAAAATTAGCCCAAGGGCTAAGAAAGGTTACCGGACAATATACATTTTAGATATTAGCCTTTTGTCCAGTGACCTTGAAAATAAAGTCACTGATAAATTCAAGGCCATGAAATTTTCAACAAATATATCACTTCTAGTATGTCCACAATAAATTCCTAAGCTGTAAAGTCGATAATAAGTGAGACATTAGCCATTCTGTGATGTGACCTTGAAAATGAGGTCAAAGTTCAAGTTCAAGGTTATGAAAATATTCAGTATATATCATTCCTCTATATTCGAAATTGATTCCTATGCTGTAAATGTAAGTACCAATCTATTACCACCAATACAATCAGATTTTGATGATGCCAATAAGAAACGTAAAATACTACACTTTGCAATAGAAACAAACAAAGCCCGACCAAATAGTTTATCCAAAGACACACTGGCGTCTTCAGGGGCAGACAATGTGTTAAATGTAGTTGTTTCTACTGTACACCAGATGGAATTAGTATACAACTGCCCAACAACCTATGAAAATAATTTAGAAATCCGAATCTAACCCCATGGAATAGATACATGACAAGTACAAAAGTACCCAATCACAAGCCCGAAGGCTACTGAGTTGATGGTATCCTCGGGGACAGATTTAACCTCCGCCAGCAGTGACACCGACTCAGTGGTATAAATGTAAGTATCAATCTATTACCACCAATACAATCAAATTATGATGATGCCAATAAGAAAGGTAAAATACAACATTTTGCAATAGAAACAAAGCCCGACCAAATAGTTTATCCAAAGACAAACTGGCGTCATCAGGGGCAGATGTAAATATGATAATAAGGGACATATTAGCCATTTTGTTCTCTGACCATGAAAATGAGATCAAAGGTCAAATTCTAGATCACCAAAATATTCAGCATACATCATTTCCTATATGTTCACTATGGACCCCTAAGCTGTAAATTTGATAATAAGCGAGATATAAGCCATTTTGTATTCTGACCTTGAAAATAAAATGACTAACCTTGAAATTTAGGTCAAGGGTCAAATTCAAGGTCACTAGAATATTCAGCATATATCATTTCCTATATGTTCACAATTGATTCCTAAGCTGCAAAGTCGATAATAAGCAAGATATTGGCCATTTTGTCCTGTGACCTTGAAAATGAGGTCAAAGGTCAAATTCAAGGTCACGAGAATATTCAGCATATATCATTTCCTATATGTTCACAATTGATTCCTAAGCCGTAAAGTCGATAATAAGCGAGATATTAGCAATTTTGTCCTGTGGCCTTGGAAATGAAGTCAAAGGTCAAATTCAAGGTCACGAGAATATTCAGCATATATCATTTCCTATATGTTCATAATTGATTCCTAAGCTGTAAAGTCGATAATAAGCGAGATATTAGCCATTTTGTCTTGTGACCTTGAAAATGAGGCCAAAGGTCAAATTCAAGGTCACGAGAATATTCAGCATATATCATTCCCTATATGTTCACAATGGATTCCTAAGCTGTAAAGTCGATAATAAGCGAGATATTAGCCATTTTGTCCTGTGACCTTGAAAATGAGGTCAAAGGTCAAATTCAAGGTCACGAGAATATTCAGCATATATCATTTCCTATATGTTCACAATTGATTTCTAAGCTGTAAAGTCGATAATAAGCGAGATATTAGCCATTTTGTCCTGTGACCTTGAAAATGAGGTCAAAGGTCAAATTCAAGGTCACGAGAATATTCAGCATATATCATTTCCTATATGTCCACAATTGATTCCTAATCTCTAATCTCAATATTAAGTGAGATATTAGGCTTGATGTGTCCCATTATAAAGCATGGGAAAATTTAACATGGGAAAGTCACATCTGGGCCGAGTTTGGGCCCAAAATGGCCCAATTCGAGTGATTCAAGCGCAACGAAATTTATACATGTCACAGAAGTACATATGAGGAGTGTTATGCATCAATAAGAAAAAAAGTTACTGAACAGATTTTGAGAAAACGACCATCAAAGTCCAAAATTAGCCATTTTCGACGAGAACGGCCGCTATGACCTTGAAACCAAGGTCAGAGGTCAAATTCAAAGTCGCGAGAATATTCAGCATATTTCATTTCCTATATGTCCACAATTGATTCTTAGTCTCTAATTTCAATTTTAAGTGAGATATTAGGCTTAATGTGTCCCATTATAAAGCATACGAGAATTTAACATGGGAAAGTCCCATTTGGGCCGAGTTTGGGCCCAAAATGGCCAACTTCGAGCGATTCAAGAGCAACGAAATTTATACATGTCAAAGGGGTACATAGGAGGAGTGTCATGCATCAATAAGAAAAAAAGTTACTGAACAGATTTTGAGAAAACGACCCTCAAAGTCCAAAATTGGCCATTTTTCGACGAAAAAGGCCGCCATTTTGAAAAAAATGCGAAAATCAAAAAACTAAAAAAAACCTTTCCTGGAAATATTTTTAGGTATTTTCGTGCAAAATTTCAGAAATATTCGACCATAAACTTTAAAGATAAAAATGTGAACGGACGACGGACGGACGGACGGACGGACGGACGGACGGACGGACGACGGACGCAACGCCACGACAATAGGTTATCGGACCAAAGGTCCGGTAACCTAAAAATTAGCCCAAGGGCTAAGAAAGGTTACCGGACAATATACATTTTAGATATTAGCCTTTTGTCCAGTGACCTTGAAAATAAAGTCACTGATAAATTCAAGGCCATGAAATTTTCAACAAATATATCACTTCTAGTATGTCCACAATAAATTCATAAGCTGTAAAGTCGATAATAAGTGAGACATTAGCCATTCTGTGATGTGACCTTGAAAATGAGGTCAAAGTTCAAGTTCAAGGTTATGAAAATATTCAGTATATATCATTCCTCTATATTCGCAATTGATTCCTATGCTGTAAATGTAAGTACCAATCTATTACCACCAATACAATCAGATTTTGATGATGCCAATAAGAAACGTAAAATACTACACTTTGCCATGGAAACAAACAAAGCCCGACCAAATAGTTTATCCAAAGACACACTGGCGTCTTCAGGGGCAGACAATGTGTTAAATGTAGTTGTTTCTACTGTACACCAGATGGAATTAGTACTATGAAAATAATTTAGAAATCCGAATCTAACCCCATGGAATAGATACATGACAAGTACAAAAGTACCCAATCACAAGCCCGAAGGCTACTGAGTTGATGGTATCCTCGGGGACAGATTTAACGTCCGCCAGCAGTGACACCGACTCAGTGGTATAAATGTAAGTATCAATCTATTACCACCAATACAATCAAATTTTGAAGTTGCCAATAAGGAAAGTAAAATACAACATTTTGCAATAGAAACAAAGCCCGACCAAATAGTTTATCCAAAGACACACTGGCGTCATCAGGGGCAGATGTAAAGATGATAATAAGGGACATATTAGCCATTTTGTTCTCTGACCTTGAAAATGAGATCAAAGGTCAAATTCTAGATCACCAAAATATTCGGCATACATCATTTCCTATATGTTCACTATGGACCCCTAAGCTGTAAATTTGATAATAAGCGAGATATAAGCCATTTTGTATTTTGACCTTGAAAATAAAATGACTAACCTTGAAATTTAGGTCAAGGGTCAAATTCAAGGTCACTAGAATATTCAGCATATATCATTTCCTATATGTTCACAATTGATTCCTAAGCTGCAAAGTCGCTAATAAGCAAGATATTGGCCATTTTGTCCTGTGACCTTGAAAATGAGGTCAAAGGTCAAATTCAAGGTCACGAGAATATTCAGCATATATCATTTCCTATATGTTCACAATTGATTCCTAAGCTGTAAAGTCGATAATAAGCGAGATATTAGCCATTTTGTCTTGTGACCTTGAAAATGAGGCCAAAGGTCAAATTCAAGGTCACGAGAATATTCAGCATATATCATTTCCTATATGTTCACAATGGATTCCTAAGCTGTAAAGTCGATAATAAGCGAGATATTAGCCATTTTGTCCTGTGACCTTGAAAATGAGGTCAAAGGTCAAATTCAAGGTCACGAGAATATTCAGCATATATCATTTCCTATATGTTCACAATTGATTTCTAAGCTGTAAAGTCGATAATAAGCGAGATATTAGCCATTTTGTCCTGTGACCTTGAAAATGAGGTCAAAGGTCAAATTCAAGGTCACGAGAATATTCAGCATATATCATTTCCTATATGTCCACAATTGATTCCTAGTCTCTAATCTCAATATTAAGTGAGATATTAGGCTTGATGTGTCCCATTATAAAGCATGGGAAAATTTAACATGGGAAAGTCACATCTGGGCCGAGTTTGGGCCCAAAATGGCCCACTTCGAGTGATTCAAGCGCAACGAAATTTATACATGTCACAGAAGTACATATGAGGAGTGTTATGCATCAATAAGAAAAAAAGTTACTGAACAGATTTTGAGAAAACGACCATCAAAGTCCAAAATTAGCCATTTTCGACGAGAACGGCCGCTATGACCTTGAAACCAAGGTCAGAGGTCAAATTCAAAGTCGCGAGAATATTCAGCATATTTCATTTCCTATATGTCCACAATTGATTCTTAGTCTCTAATTTCAATTTTAAGTGAGATATTAGGCTTAATGTGTCCCATTATAAAGCATAGGAGAATTTAACATGGGAAAGTCCCATTTGGGCCGAGTTTGGGCCCAAAATGGCCAACTTCGAGCGATTCAAGGGCAACGAAATTTATACATGTCAAAGGGGTACATAGGAGGAGTGTCATGCATCAATAAGAAAAAAAGTTACTGAACAGATTTTGAGAAAACGACCGTCAAAGTCCAAAATTGGCCATTTTTCGACGAAAAAGGCCGCCATTTTGAAAAAAATGCGAAAATCAAAAAACTAAAAAAAACCTTTCCTGGAAATATTTTTAGGTATTTTTGTGCAAAATTTCAGAAATATTCGACCATAAACTTTAAAGATAAAAATTAGCCCAAGGACTAAGAAAGGTTACCGGACAATATATATTTTAGATATTAGTATTTTGTCCCGTGACCTTTAAAAAACGTCATTGGTCAATTCAAGGACACGATAATATTCGGCATATGTCATTTCTAGTATGTCCACAATTAATTCCTAAGCTGTGAAGTCAATAATAAGCGAGATATTAGCCATTATGTCCTGTGACCTTGAAAATGAGGTCAAAGGTCGAATTCAAGGTCATAGCAATATTCAGCATATATCATTTCCTATATGTTCATAATTGATTCCTAAGCTGTAAAGTCCATAATGAGCAAGCTATTAGCCATTTTGTCCTGTGACCTTGGAAATTAGGTCAAAGGTGAAGTTCAAGGTCATCACAATGTCCAGAATATATCATTTTCTATATGTCCCCAATTGATTGCTAAGCTGTAAAGTCGATAAAAAGCGAGATATTACCCATTTCGTTCTCTGACCTTGAAAATGAGGTCAAAGGTCAAATTCAAGGTCATAGCAATATTCAGCATATATCATTTCCTATATGTTCATAATTGTTTCCTAAGCTGTAAAATCGATAATAAGCGAGATATTAGCTATTTTGTCCTGCGACCTTGAAAAGGAGGTCAAAGGTCAAATTCAAGGTCATGACAATAATCTGCATATATCATTTCCTATAAGTTCATAATTGATTCCTACACTGTAAAGTCAATAATAAGCAAGATATTAGCCATTTTGTGCTCTGACCTTGAAACTGAGGTCAGAAGTCAAATTCAAGGTCACGAGAATATTCAGCATATATCATTTCCTATATGTCCACAATTGATCCCTAAGCTGTAAAATCGATAATAAGGGAGATATTACCCATTCTGTGGTGTGACCTTGAAAATGAGGTCAAAGGTCAAATTCAAGGTCATCAGAATATTCGGCATATATCATTTCCTATATGTCCACAATTGGTTCCTAAGCTGTAAAGTCGTTAATAAGCAAGATATTAGGCTTAATGTGTCCCATTGTAAAGCATAGGAGAATTTAACATGGGAAAGTCCCATTTGGGCCGAGTTTGGGCCCAAAATGGCCTACTTCGAGCGATTCAAGGGCAACGAAATTTATACGTGTCACAGGGGTACATATGAGGAGTGTTATGCATTGATAAGAAAAATAGTTACTGAACGGATTCTGAGAAAACGACCGTCAAAGTCCAAAATTGGCCAGTTTTCGACGAAAATGGCCCTCTGACCTTGAAACCGAGGTCAGAGGTCAAATTCAAGGTCACCAGAATATTCAGGATATATCATTTCCTATATGTGCACAATTGATTCCTAGTCTCTAATCTCAATATTAAGTGAGATATTAGGCTTAATTTTGTCCCATTATAAAGCATAGGAGAATTTAACATGGGAGAGTCCCATTTGGGCCGAGTTTGGGCCCAAAATGGCCCACTTCGAGCGATTCAAGGGCAACGAAATTTATACATGTCACAGGGGCACATAAGAGGAGTGTTATGCATCAATAAGAAAAAAAGTTACTGATAAGATTTTGAGAAAATGACTGTCAAAGTCCAAAATTGGCCATTTTTCGACGAAAACGGCCGCCATTTTGAAAAAAATTGGAAAATCAGAAAACTAAAAAAAACCTTCCTTGGAAATATTTTTAGGTATTTTTGTGCAAAATTTCAGAAATATTCCATCATAAACTTTAAAGATAAAAATGTGAACGGACGGACGACGGACGCCGGACGCAACGCCATGGCAATAGGTTATCGGACCAAAGGTCCGGTAACCTAAAAATGTGAACGGACGACGGACGGACGGACGGACGGCTAGACGGACGACGGACGCAACGCCACGGCAATAGGTTATAGGACCAAAGGTCCGGTAACCTAAAAATTAGCCCAAGGGCTAAGAAAGGTTACCGGACAATATACATTTTAGATATTAGCCTTTTGTCCAGTGACCTTGAAAATAATTTTTCAACAAATATATCACTTCTAGTATGTCCACAATAAATTCCTAAGCTGTAAAGTCGATAATAAATGAGATATTAGCCATTCTGTGATCGGTGATGTGACCTAGAAAATGAGGTCAAAGTTCAAGTTCATGAAAAGATTCAGTATATATCATTCCTCTATTTTCGCAATTGATTCCGAAGCTGTAAAGATGATAATAAGCGACATATTAGCCATTTTGTTCTCTGACCTTGAAAATTGGATCAAAGGTCAAATTCTAGATCACCAAAATATTCAGCATACATCATTTCCTATATGTTCACTATGGACCCCTAAGCTGTGAATTTGATAATAAGAGAGATATAAACCATTTTGTATTCTGACCTTGAAAATAAAATGACTGGCCTTGAAATTTAGGTCAAAGGTCAAATTCAAGGTCATGAGAATATTCAGAATATATCATTTCCTATATGTTCACAATTGATTCCTAAGCTGTAAAGTTGATAATAAGCAAGATATTAGCCATTTTGTCCTGTTGACCTTGAAAATGATGTCAAAAGTCAAATTCAAGGTCACTAGAATATTCAGCATATATCATTTCCTATATGTTCACAATTGATTCAGAAGGCGTAAAGTCACTAATAAGCAAGATATTGGCCATTTTGTCCTGACCTTGAAAATGAGGTCAAAGGTCAAATTCAAGGTCACAAAAATATTCAGCATATCATTTCCTATATGTTCACAATTGATTCCTAAGCTGTAAAGTCGATAATAAGCGAGATATTAGCAATTTTGTCCTATGACCTTGGAAATGAGGTCAAGGTCAAATTCGAGGTCACGAGAAAATTCAGCATATATCATTTCCTATATGTTCACAATGTATTCCTAAGCTGTAAAGTCGATAATAAGCGAGATATTAGCCATTTTGTCCTATGACCTTGAAAATGAGGGCAAAGGTCAAATTCAAGGTCACGACAATATTCAGCATATATCATTTCCTATAAGTCCACAATTGATTCCTAGTCTCTAATCTCAATATTAAGTGAGATATTAGGCTTAATGTGTCCCATTATAAAGCATAGGAGAATTTAACATGGAAAAGTCCCATTTGGGCCGAGTTTGGGCCCAAAATGGCCCACTTCGAGCGATTCAAGGGCAACGAAATTTATACATGTCACAGAGGTACATATGAGGAGTGTTATGCATGAATAAGAAAAAAAGTTACTGAACAGATTTTGAGAAAACGACAGCCAAAGTCCAAAATTGGCCATTTTTCGACGAAAACGGCCGCCATTTTGAAATAATTGCGAAAATCAAAAAACTAAAAAATACCTCCCTCTCGAAATATTTTTAGGCATTTTTGTACAAAATTTCAGGAAGATTCGATCGTAAACTTTAAAGATAAAAATGTAGACGGACGACGACGACGGACGACGGACGCAACGCCACGGCAATAGGTTATCGGACCAAAGGTCCGGTAACCTAAAAAGTTACTGAACAGATTTTGAGAAAATGGCCGCCAAAGTCCAAAATCAGGCATTTTTCGTCGAAAACGGCCGCCATTTTGAAAAAAATGCGAAAATCAAAAAACTAAAAAATACCTCCCTCTCGAAATATTTTTAGGCATTTTTGTGCAAAATTTCAGAAAAATTTGATCGTAAACTTTAAAGATAAAATTGTTGACGGACTACGGACCACGGACGACGACGGACGACAACGACGCCGGACGCATCGCCATGCCAATAGGTTACGGACCATAGGTCCGGTAACCTAAAAAGAAACTTGGTTCTTAAGTTTTGAAAGAATGAAATTTGAAATCAGATTTAAACCATCCTTGTACCTACAAGTTACAATTTTACATATGAAAATTTGAACTACTCAACTTACGTTGCTTTGCAAATGGTCGGGAATGTATTGGTCCCCTCGGTGGTTGCTGAGAAAAGAAAACATAAATATGGAGTATTTTCAGCACTATGCATGTCAATCAATGAGTGTTCGCCCATAAATTTAACCCTGTTATTGCTGTAGTCTCAAAACCTATCCCCCTCTCTCATACATTTATTATTCCCAGACCTACCTGGTCCCCCTCCTCCACTTGTACTTTATTCCTAGACCTACCTGACCCCCCCATGTGGCTGTCCCTCTTGCCGCGCCCGTGACAGCTCTCGTAGCCGGATCAGTTCCTCGTTCTCTACGTGGTATTTCGGCTTGACTCGGAGAGTGGACCCCGTCATGTAGTACATCCTGTCCACACGGTGCGGCTGGATCTGAACGATAATTTCAAAGTTCCATCAATGAAATACAAAACTTGATGATTTTATTTTTATCTGTTAACACGGATCAGAGCAATGACACAAAAACACGCAAAAACTAGACGCTTCCGTTCGCCTACGACCGCTTGGGTGTATCCCCCGCAGGGCTAGAATTTCGGCGAGAATCCGAGAATCGATTCTCGCAAAGATTCTCGCAAAATGGCCCTTGATTCTCGCAAAATATAATGGAGTATATGAGAATAGGATTCTCGCAAAATTTTACGAAATTCTAGCCCTGCCCCGTAACCCTATCATCTTCGTTGCCCCAAATATATCACTGTCAAGTGTGAAAAACTAGAGCAAGGGCTAAAAAAGATTACCAGAGGTATGTTAAATCTCAAGTCACAACTGTTTTCTTTTTTTTCCCCACCGAAATTGCTGCACTGATCTTCCGAGGTTATTGAAGGTCGAATTCAAAATCACCACTGAAATCTCTTTATATGAATTTCCATTTCGACATGTTTGATAAAATAACGAAAATACAGATAGATCAATCTTTTCACCTATTTATATCTCAACTCAGAATATTTTACAAACTTGGTTCCAAGTTGAAATTCAAAGTAAAAGTTGACCAAAACTGCATTTCAAGATGACGAAATTGGAGCCAGATCGAACTTCTCACCATAAGTTATATTTCGACTCATAATACATGTACATGTATGTGCCAAACATGGTTTCAAGTTGAAATTCAAAGTAAAAGTTAACCAAAACTGCATTTCAAGATGACGAATTTGGAGCCAGATCGAACTTTTCGTCATAAGTTATATTTTAACTCATAATACCTGCCCAACTTAATTCCAAGTTGAAATTCAAACTAAAAGTTGACCAAAACTGCATTTCAAGATGACGAAATTGGAGCCAGATCGAACTTTTTACCATAAGTTATATTTCGACTCATAATATGTGCCAAACATGCTTTCAAGTTGAAATTCAAAGTAAAAGTTGACCAAAACTGCATTTCAAGATGACTAAATTGGAGCCAGATCGAACTTTTCACCATAAGTTATATTTTGACTCATAATATGTGCCAAACATGCTTTCAAGTTGAAATTCAAAGTAAAAATTTACAAAACTGCATTTCAAGATGACGAAATTGGAGCCAGATCGAACTTTTCGCCACAAGTTATATTTTAACTCATAATATGTGCCAAACTTCGTTTCAAGTTGAAATTCAAGCTAAAAGTTTACCCAAACTGCATTTCAAGATGAAGAAATTGGAGCCAGATCGAACTTTTCACCATAAGTTATATTTCGACTTATAATATGTGCCAAACATGCTTTCAAGTTGAAATTCAAAGTAAAAGTTGACCAAAACTGCATTTCAAGATGACGAAATTGGAGCCAGATTGAATTTTTCACCATAAGTTATATTTTAACTATGGGGGGATTTTCATTGTGGTCAATAATACACTTAACATGTAAAAATAATGTTAACTTATCCGGTCACACCCAGAAATGTCTACCGGACAAAACCTTAACCTTGTTGAGCTCAATAATAATTGTTTCTCATCTTAACTATTTTTATTGAGGTCAATAATAGACTCAACTAGCAAAAAAAATGTTAAACTTATTTGGTTACAGACATAAAATGTCTAATGGACAGAATCTTTACCTTGTTGAGCCCAATGATAAATATTTCTTGTCTTAACTATTTTTATTGTGGTCAATAATAGACTAAACTAGTAAAAATAATGTTAACTTATTTAGTACACCCATGAAATCTGTACTGGACATACTTTCACCTTGTTGAGCTTAATAATAAATATTTCTCATCTTAACTATTTTTATTGTGGTCAATAATAGACTTAACTATTTTTATTGTGGCACCTTGTTGAGCTTAATAATAAATATTTCTCATCTTAACTATTTTTATTGTGGTCAATAATAGACTTAACTATTTTTATTGTGGTCAATAATAGACTTAACTAGTGAAAATAATGTTAACTTATTCGATTACACCAATGAAATTTGTACTGGACAAAACATTTACCTTGTTGAGGTTAATAATAAATATTTCTTGTCTTAACTATTTTTATTGTGGTCAATAATAGACTTAACTATTAAAAATAATGCTAACTTATTCAGTTACACCCATGAAATCTGTACTGGACAAAACCTTAACCTTGTTGAGCTTAATAATAAACGTTTCTCGTCTTAACTATTTTTATTGTGGACAATAATAGACTTAACTAGTAAAACTAATGTCAACTTATTCAGTAATATTGTCCTGTTTTCACTGAAAACATCAGTTCTCCATTCTGAACAAGAAACCAGTGTCATTACCTTCCATTGTACAGGCTATTGGAATGATCGTACATGTCAAAATGGATATTTCAAAATTCTGTAATAAGTTAGGCTGGTAACATATTAATATTTATATGATCATTCTGATCAGCCTGTAGCGCGTTCACAAGCCATGTGTCTCAAACAGGCTGTTCTCAATGCAAAATGTGTCCCCAAACGTCCAATTTGGTTGCCACGGCAACCAAAATCGATTGGTGTCGGGATCTTACCATTATATATGTGCCTGCAAAAAATAATGGTGATCGGGTGAGAATTGCGGCCTGTAGCGCGTTCACAAGAAAATCTCTGCGGACGCGGACGACGAAGCCAAATCCATAGTATCCGCCGAACTTTGTTCGGGGGATACAATAATTGAACCACTGTTACAACCTATCAATGACTTACACTTTTCGTTAATTTGGTTTTGAATTTAAAAATTGAAAAACTCACTGTTTGTTATTCAGTCAATTACATAGTTAACAACGTAACTTTTGGTATTTCCGATACATGTACTTGAAACATTGCATGAATAGATATACTGATTACATATTTCTTTAGCTCTCATCCAAAACTTACCTCTCACAGGAAATCCATTAAATATATTTTTTCCAACACTTAATACCATATAATAAAACACTTACTTCAGAAGTACGTTTCCTGGTGCGACATTTCTGCAGGTCCGACTGCTCTGTCTCGAAGCGTAGCGACTGGGTACTTTTCTGTGGACCTTTGCTGCCAGCGGAATTACCCAGGGTGCTTTGTGAACTGGTCACATGGCCCAACGCACTGAGTTCTCGCTGGGATGATGACTAAAAATAAATTTTTAAAAAAACGTATCTATCAATATCTTTCTATCATACATGTACATTGTATTTTTGTATATGATTTCAGGAAACATTTTTGTGGTATCTAAAGTCATCAACAGCAGATATTTTGTCAAATTAAAATGACATCATGCTACAGTATGCACAACCTTGAATGATAGCATTATGATGAATATTGTAGTGTGACATTATGATTCTGGCTAGCACCTACAATATTCAGTCAAATATTTACCTGATCTGTAGTCTTTTTTTAATGAATTTTTCTATGTATAATTTATTATGTACATGATGCAACAGGCAAGTGACATTATAGGAACACTGTTTTTCTGATACCTTTTTGGCCTGAATTGAGGCTTTGTATCTCTGGTGCTGTGGTGGCAACATGGCTCTAAATCACAACTATTCATCCGTTTTCAGATTTTTTGTATACACATTGTATAAGTTCACATTTCATAATAGTCAAGGAAAAATAATCCAGTAATCCTGTCCAACACGATATTGAAACAGATCCCATAAACTTCTACATCATCCTTGCAGTTCATGCAAGTGTTATGTATCCATGAAAAGCTTGTAAACAGAAAGAATTTTATCCTTGAATGAAAACTCTGAAGTGAAACTCCAAAACTTCAACCGGAGACAACCATACACATAAATCTCGCTGCTTTTATCCACTGATGTCAAGTCAGTCGCAAAATGAAAACCAACAGCGAACAAATCAAATATGATACAACTGAAATTCACAATTGAAATACCCCATTCCTAATACACGCACAAGTACATATAGCGATACACCAACAAGCTTTGCGAGACATATTATAAATGCATGCTCAATATTCAATAAATTGATTGGGCAGGGCTACTCCCAATGTAAAAACTTTATTCATCGCGCTCTTATGGTGCTCCGCAGTGAATAGACGCTATTTGCCTGACATGAGATGTGTCAATAAGGCGAATGTGGGAACTTGGCCGTGGAATCGATCATGCATGTCGCTTAAATGCCCCCTAAAAGAATTACGATTTTTTTTCTTCACATGGAATGCTCCAAGCACGTAACTTTTTTTCGCTCGGATGAAGTGCATGTTCATTGGTTATTCAATGGTGGTATAATAGGTAGAATTGTTGACGGTGTATGTGATCAAGCTGTTTCAATAAACATCTCTGTTTGATGAACACTATGCTGATAAATATGAGAATGTTAGTTTCATTGTACGTATTCAGCTGACGAATTCAATATTCTGCCATTACAGTTTTGCAAGTGTTTGAAGTCTATAATCTCACTAGTATGTTCAATTTTATATTACTGAGTACCATGTAAGAAAAAAAAGTGAAGAACTTTATCTTTGCTCTTCTAATGTTGTCGACAAAACTGAGCTCTACTTGAAACATGAAAAGATGATAATGTCAACGAGAGATCAAAGTTACGAAAATAACTTGTTACTTTTTCAAGTGGATATTATTGATTGAATCCACGCTGAGAAAAAAATATTGCTTTAAAAAGCTGGGAGCTACAATATAATAGACAACAAATATACCAGGTAGTTTTTTGTACATATATGAATACAACTTACCAGAAATCCACCCCACTGCCTAGGCAATAGTTTGGCATAGTGGGTATTGTTCTGGTTGCCATGGTGACCAATATAAGGGATGTTCCCATGGTAACAGTGATTAGTGAATTGCATTTTCCCAATATCCTTTTGGTTCAGTCCATCTTTCATGTCCATTTTCAACTTCGATTTGTGCAACATTTATACCACTTCAAATTTAAATTTGGAGATAAAAATAACACTAAAATGGGCTTTTCCTCTGCATATGAAACCATGCAGTTAGTAATCATCGAATCATATGTCATTGCACATGCAAGGTTCCCACTCAACTTCAAGTGACAAATTTATAAGCCTTCAAATGTAATTTCCATTGACTTTCAATGCCCAGCAACCAGACACGCAGGAAGGTTATTAATCACAAGTATCCAATGATTGGTTCCTGAGAGTGACTTAATTGGCATAGAATACAACATACGATATCCAGGTCGATTCTTCAACCTAAATCTTTTCCAGTTAATTTTACGGGAATAAAACATCCAATTCACCAAGTTCTAGTGAGTGTATGTTCCATAGTATCCAGGCAACTGTAACAGAGTCGATTTTTTTTTTTTCTTCGATGGCCCCCAAAGATCGACAAATTTGGCAAGTCAGAAAGTCCTCACTTTTCAATTATCTTTTTTTAGGGGCTCTTTCCTCCGCGTACAACAGATTTTAGCATGAAACCGTGCAACATCACAAAGTTTTACCGTCACAAAACAAACATATCATATACCGGCGAAACACTCCCGTCTTTGTTTGTCGATGATCTTTGCCATACGCCTAGAACTAAAGGGCCTAATCTCGTTTCTTTATCGATCAAACAATATAATATTGACAGACACGAAAGCAGTAGCTATGATGGGACACAAAAAACAACAACACACTGACCCCCCTTTGTCATTAAACTTTGCCTCAGGGATTTACAAGCAACGTACACTTGGTTATCTTAGATGTCTACGTATAGCTTTATAATGGGGGGGGGGGGGGGGGGAAGTACACAATAAATACCATAGAGAGATTCTGTACATTGCATATGTGTTTATGGTTTGTACTCAGGTAGACTCATAATGGTTACTTAAGGACATGAGGGACATTGAGAAGTGTTTGTTCATGGTTTTAGCCATGATTAGCAGGCAATACCAATTGATATCAATACTAGCAGGAGACAAGCAGTATGACTATTATCAAGTGATCTTCACTTCTAGCAACTCATGTACATACATTGGTCCCCCCTCAGATAAGACCTAGGGTACCCTTCTTCCAAAAGCTTATGGTCTTATCTAAGGGGGTGTCTTAATAGAGAGGTTCATTTACATGTTAAAGTCATCCTAGCGCCACAAGAAAAAGTCTTTACAGAGGGGAAGTCTTTATTGAGGGGGGTCTTATCTGAGGGGGACCACTGTATGCACACACAAAATAAATTTGAAAATTTCCCTGTGGGAAAACAATTACCGGTAGATGTATCATGACTTATTTTGGTACTATCATAAATATATATATCATATATAGGGCTTGCACGATATGTCAAAATATTGATATTAATATCGATACATACATGAAAAACGATTATCGATAGGGAGTGTCTGAATAAACACTGATAACACATCAGGTCATATAATTTGAGGTTATAACAATCTGTCCATGGGCTCGCCTCGTAGCGATATTTCATCGATATATCGTTGGGATGACCAGCGATATCGATATTGAAGATTGAGTCTAATCATAATCATATATTATGTTCAAGTACTGCTTTATGGAAAATTAAATGATGGATCGGAAACCCGATATTCAAATTTTCTTGTGGTTTTATCTTCGAAACACACAATTTTTCATTTCCACATGAACATGTACGTAGCTTAGCAGATTTGAGCGTGACCCTGTTACCATGGTTACCTTTGAGTGTGGGCATGGCTTGCGAGCTGATTGGACACGACTGTTCGGTGCAGTGGGCTGGATGGACGGGGTGTGTAGCCCACTTCTCTGTGAGCGATGGGTGTACGATGACTTCACTCGAGATGTACTGCAACAAAATTTTAATTTGATACACGTTTCAGATAAATTGTGGTATGATCTTATATTTTAGAAATATTGGTGGTGTAGATTTAGTACCAACTCAGTGAGTAACAATCATTTTCCCAGTGATGCTCAGGGCAAAAAAAGCAAACAAACTGAACTCTTTGACACACACAAGTACGTCATCAATGTGGGATACTCCCAAAATTTTGTCCTGAAATTGCAAAAATTGTACAGTACATGCGAATGTCAAATACCTTTTAGTGTTTTGTAGGGAGCGTTGTTTTTACCATTTCACTTACCTTGAATAAGGAGTGTACACTTGTCTACTGCCTCCTTCTCGGGATAGCTGCATGTCATGAAAGGAAATAGATTTTTTTGAAAACATATCTTAATGGAGACAGATTGGAAGACATCATAATTATTTGGTCTAGTATGGTTATGTCTTCCCATATACACCAGCAAGCAACATATTTTTATGACAGACAGTGTTTCATTTGATCTAGTGCCATATTGCATGTACATGTAACGATGAATAAAATCTTTTATTACAAGTGAACGAGTTTTGATCAATACAGTTATACTCATACATTGAAGTTTGAACTTATATAGTAAATAACTGTTAATTTATATAGTACAAATGAAAATTTGTATATAAATTTTCCTCATATAAATTTTGGGGTTTTAGTGAAACTATGAAATACAGGTACACGTGAATTTATAATAAGGAATGACCACTCACAGGCACGACCAGGTTGTGAATATACGTCGACACTGGCGAATCAACCGGCTTCTTCTGTATACTTTTTGCCGAACCCACGCTCGAGTAACTCTGATTTCCGATGTTTGCTCCACTGAGCGCGCTTGCATTCGTACGGGGCGACCATGGTGACCCGGCCCGGTTGGATCGCTGTTTCGCGGGGAACGTGATGGGAATTTCATTATAGCGGAGGTTTATGCCGAGTTGGTTCGCGTGTCCTACTAGGTCGGAAGTTGTTGGCATGCCGCGGCGGTAGTTATGGTAGCAAACTTCATCTGAAGTGTGAAGGTCAAAATAAGCAATATACATATTAACATTTTTTTTGTTTCAGCATTGCAGATATACAGCAATACATATATTTTGGATAAAATCTGCCCAATGGCACGCACAGTTAATAATCCCTGCGGTCTAGAATTTGCGGATCTTTTTATTGATTATGGGATATCCAATATGGGATATTTATTATGCGATATGCATGTTTACATGTAGGTTTTAAATACTTGAAAGAAAAATTGTGACAAAGAATAATTTGTTTTGTATTTAGTGATAATTAGTTGAACACAATGAAAGTAAGCGCAACATAATTTGAACATTAATTTCTATCGCATCAGCCATACTGGTCCCATCTCTGAAAATTACCACCATACCCACAAAATATCAGCGGCGGCCTATATCAAATACAAAGTTACTTTAACTTCCGGTGCCGCTTAGCACAGTGCACCTTTTTCCACCTGCCGCTCAGCGCACGAACTGATATTCTAGAACAAACATCATTCAATTTTATCATTTTTTTTGACTGACGATCTCACAGCAAGAATTTTGGCCAACGCATTTGTTTCATGCGGCGACCACTTTTGCTACTCTGGATCCCTGACGTTTACTTGTTATATATATAAATGCACATATAGACCTATATGTTATCAAAGAATTATGTCTAGTGCAGCAAGGAACATTCTGTAGCATAATACTAAACCAGCAATGGCATATAATTTTCCCAACTTCTTATATTTACAATCACCAGATCAGAGCCAGAGCACCTGCAGAACTTTGCAGGTGCGCACTGCGACACGATCTGTCAGAAAGTGACAGCCCACAATTACGATATTCAAACAAGAAAACGACTGACAATGCTTACCCATATCGACGCCTGTCTGTCTTCATTATATTCAATCACTTCCCGTGTCTTTATCCTGCAAATATCAGCTCAGCGATTACATATTTACTGCTTGTTTCGGGTAATTTTCGGCGTCAGAAATCGGGCGCCATTCCTCGGAGATTTGTTGACGATAGAAACGGGCGATGCTAATTTGCGGGCTGCTACTTGAAAACACGTCACTCGTCTGAAGAGGTCATTGATCGCCTGTCCTTTGCCAATAACACGCTACTTGTTTGCGTGCTTGGGGGCAGCCTCTATGACCAGTTAGTGTGGGGATAATTAAATTTGACCGTATTTAATCCGGTAAACAACGGTTATTGCCAAAACTAATTATATGTGATCAAGTAGCATAATACAGAAACACAAAGAAATGTTCGAGTACCGAGAGCGAAATAAAGAAACAAATATTATTGGTAGATACCCGTGCACTCTAAAAATAGTCATAATTGAAGGTTTGAATGTCGGGAATATAAATAGCTGAACATGTGGATAGGCCTACATAAATTTAATAGCACATGTAAATCCACGGGTAATGCATTAATTTGTGGATACAAGAGTACGTCATGATAACTGCGTTATGATGTTAGAATGATTCAGTTGTATCATAACGGATCTCTGCTTTGTTCACGATAGCAGAGTTAAAATATATTTGAAATACCTCTATGTATCATCACGTAAACATGATGAGTTATGCAACGTCTTTCTTACACATATACTTTATTCGTACAATTGCACAGTATAAACAATTACTACAAACAAAATGTGAAAAAATCTCACTCTAATAATATAAATTATTATGATGACTTGTATGACACATATATACAAACGAACTTTCTACGACTCCTGTTGAACATTGTATGATTCATATACTCAAACGTCATATGGGTGTTCTAAATATTTCATTTTGTAATAACATAATATGACCACAGTGATTCAATTTGTTTGTTATAATTATAGTATCATACAATATTTATTGGAATTCCTTTATTTTTTAATTAGCTATCATTTTATCCACGGCATAAACATATTTTCTCACTACCAACGATTTCCTATTAATGTTATTGCTTTTTTAGTCCCTTGGAGATGATCCCTTCACTTAAAAAACATAATATTTTCAGGACGGTTCTCATTGTCATATCGATTCAGCAGTGTCCA
Organism: Terebella lapidaria; assembly: GCA_949152475.1. Lineage (NCBI taxonomy): Eukaryota > Metazoa > Annelida > Polychaeta > Terebellida > Terebellidae > Terebella > Terebella lapidaria. Next base: position 30,040,673 of record OX424564.1, on the reverse strand, counting down.
CGTTCGTGGAGATGACCCCTCTAGCTGCTTCCAAAGCGTCGTCTGCGTCATCGAGCTTTTCAACCTCAACAACATAGGAGAGAATCCGCTTGGAAAACTTGGAGGGGTTCCGAAACAGCAGGTAGCCTGTATCAGGGAATTGAATTTGGAGGATGTTCAAATTGATTTTTAATACTGATTAATAATGATTAAAAATCACTCATATACGAACACAATGAGGCTGGGTTTAGTACGTAGAAATTATGTACACATACACTACACTAAATACTATTTATTAACATTACACATTTCACAAAAGTGATTGAATTTCTTTTTTCGCTTTTATAAAATTATTTCATTCTTTTAAAAAAACTTATGTCTTATGGAAGTTTTCCCATATGAATCGAAATCTCAATTCAATATGATAATATATAATCCAGGCTACTTTATTCACTTACAATACATGTAAATATCAACCTACATATTCCTGGTTTCTCGAAGAACAACATCCCATCTTCTGGCACTCTGTGACACTGAAACTTTGCCGGCGTCAAGATGACGTCCATCTTACTGACGTCAACTCCCTTCAGTTTGACGTCAGTGGGAATGACGTCATTGGAGTCTAAGCCAGTTGGGTCCAAGTAGGCTCCGAATTCCACCTCGGCCGAGTCAATTGCGAAGATAAATCTACATAAATTATGCAAATATTTGTTAACTTACTACTGTTTGTTAGCTTACTACCTAACTAGTCTGGCTAAAAAATATAATGAATCACATTAGGCCATGTTGTGTTTTTTCTTTGTTTCCCGTCAACATTTTTTTTTTCGAAAAGTACCCGCCAGCCAGGAAAAAAACAAGCACAGAAAAAAAACACAGACGTTTATCATCACGATACCATCTTTTATCACAAAGTAACTCATGCCAAAAATGTAAAATAAATGGTATTTGACCATTTGCTAAGCTATTAAATACTTCATTGATAATAACAGAGAGGGAAACAGCAAAATGGAAACCATTTACTATCCTTCAGGAAGTTCTGTTTTTGGGGCTGGAAAACATCATTTTTGAGGGGAAAAAAGACAAAAAGTTTTGTGTTTTTCTCTCAAAATAATTGCTATTTTCACCCGCCCGCTGATGGGAAAGAAAAAACAACAACACGGCCTTATAGTGTTGGACAGAGTGTCTGAGCATTCTCGTTCGCATTCAAATGGAAATGACATATGAAGTATATTTTTGTATGAATTCATAATAAAATCGGCGATAATTATATATAATTGAATATTCAATTGATATAATTAATAGACGGGTGACTGGACCTTGCACGTGATTGCCTATATACCTGACCACGTGACGAGTATCGGGCACGTGATATGCTAATGTGATAGTGTTCCCCCGTCCAATCGTCTCTGGTTTAGGGGTTGACGGGAAGAATTCCTCTTTCTTTCTGTACAGATCTTTGGGCACGGGTCCTCCATAACACACCTTCAATTGATACAATTATTTTAAATATATTTACTCGACTGTTAGTTATATCATTGGTTTCGTTACTCTTTAGGCTTGGTTTTTCACCAATATGATTCAATACGATGGTTTTCAATTTCAATATGATGGTTCGAAAATGCACAATGAAACAAGATATAAAAAAAAAACATAGAAAATAATATATGGTTCCTATTATCGTTCACGCTTCATGCTTATATTTCGTTGCATCAAGAAACATATGTCCGATATTGTTAATGTAATATAATAAAATTTCGATTTGATCCAGATTACGAAAATGACGAAACCTTGGATGGACACTTGGGATCACCATCTGGATCAGTCAGAGTACCGCCGTAGTGTACAGGAAGGGTGTCCATGTCCATCAAACCCGCTATAGTCTTTTTCCAACCACCTTGGGGGAATCATAGAAATATAATTCCATCGGAAATTTAAAAATGACTACCAGTTTATTTTTGAACATATCATTATAGCAGAAACATATCTATTATAGCAGAAACCCGTGAGGTTTCCACCTCTAATGGAATATGGCAGACTGGAAACCAGGCTGCCAAGAAGGTATTATGTATTGTGCCAAAATATTTTCACACAAAAATTGGCTCAATCCCAACTTACTATCGAGAAACTTGAACTTTTTAGCTGTGTCCTTGTCTATAAATTGTTTGATGACATTGTAACCAACTTGGAATATTTTTGGGGCTGAAACGAATGAAATACATGTAGAACAAAAAGAATTAAAACGAATATAATTATAGATTTGATCCCGGAGTTCAGGGATTAATCGGTTCATATCTGCGCTCTAGAGTACATTATGATACCGATAACCATTTACTATTCAAAGTTGCGTTTTTAGACGTGCTATCTGACCAATATCTGGGGTCATTATGATATATATCATCATGCACGGCTTTGAAGTGTTGAACAAAGATTAGAGTGCACCAATTTTAGACCATGCATTCTTTGGTTGACAATTACAAATACAATACATTACCGTTTATGAAGTAAGTTCTGTACAGTGTTTCCGGGTAATTATCTTCTAACTGATGCAATACATCAACATAGACGTCCAAAGCTGCCATGTAAACATATTTAACAGTTCACACCATATCTAGAAAACGAACCAGTCTCATTCTCATAGTAATAGTTACAATTCCTACACTGCGTGCATAAACCGCAACATTAGCCTACTAATATTAATGAATATATCGTCTTTTTACATGTAAGTAGAAATATATGTAACTGAGTTAAAGCTGGAGGTACCTGGTTTCCACATAAAGTTCGAGCCGAATCCCTGCATATCTATGATGTGAACACACTGGTGAACGAGTTTACCCTTATCCTTTGTGCACTGTTTGAATTCGCCGTGCAATCTTTCGAGGCGATATGCGAATGTTTTCAAAATATCACTCTTCTTCACTGAATATATTATACCTGCAAGCAGAATGGTGTGAAATGTTCATGACTCGATAATTGGTTTACATTATTGACTTGTGTCAGTCATCATAATCTCAATTTCCGAGTCTGTAACCCTTCTGAGTCTGTAACTCATTTGGGATCCGCTTCACCCCTAACATCTTCTCCTAACGTTGAGCCCCACCCTCATTTCTGAGTTCCGTTCGTCCTCAAGCCAACATCTCGCCGGCCCTCTACCCTACGCCACGAGATCCGCTCTCACATATACCTCTGAGATCCGCCCCGCCGAGAGGGTCTATCCAAAGAGGCCGGCCTTCCTTATCCCGTCCACAGAGCCCGCCCGGGTAATACTTCTTCATTATCTCCGGCTCCTTGAAGGTTTGTACGATGGTGTCCGCACCGATCTCATCACGCCACGCCATGCTCTGGATATTTGTAAAGTATAGTATTTTTTCCATATTTTTTAAGAACATAAGATGAATTCTATCTACATTTTAGGCATCACTCATAGGAAACATATGAACATGTATGCAACTTAATTTTTTAAAAAAGATATGAACAACATAGTACTGATAACTTGCTGTAAGCTGTATTAAATATTCCTCAGATTTTGGTGTGTCAACGAACTGATTCTGCTTTGTTATACATATCTTAAAGTTACTCCGGCGTTTCTTCTTGTTTTACCTTCCTATACATGGCTTCTGACTTCTTTAGGTTGAAATTTCTGGCTGGAAATAAAAGATCCATTCACAAGGTTAATCAATCTGAGTTGAATAATTTCCTCCGCACAGAAAAATCATCACATTTTGGTAAATAGAAGGAAGTAATCCCGATATTATCCCAGCACAAATATATGTTTGGTTTTACCTTTGAGCCATTTACAGAGCACGTTATCATCATGGCCTTCTCGGAGCACATCTTTGATCTTTTCTCTAAACTAAACAAGACACATATCAAACAATTTTTTTTTATTAATGTTATATTAAACATGGGCATGAAAGTAGTTTTCTTCATTTAAAAACGAGGTTCGAGCCTTCCAATCAGAATCAGTTGCTAATATTCGAAGTACAGAATATTGTTCATTGACAATGACTTATTACACATCACTTATGCATCGATACGAAGCAACATATGTTTGAAGAGTATCACTGATAATAATAACAAAAACACCAGCAACAGCATTGTTATACCGCTTGTAACACGTGGCAAGTGCGTGAACAATCTGATACAACATCGAACTAATCTCCACTATTTACCTTTGCTAGGGTCTCTTTCTGAGCATCCGTTAGCGACTCCATCCTTTACTGGTTTCTCTATTCCTTTCTCAGCTTCAATATCCGAAATCTCCACCAAATTTCCTCCAGCTTTCAACAATTAAAGTACAACACCTAGACCTATATGTTCTAACATCTGTAGGGGCGTATTCGATACGTACATTAGATAATTAGGTAATATCCAAGCGTATAAGGCAGATGATTCTGACGGCAATTATATCATCTAGATAAGCCATACCGAAGATCTACCAGAAGTCAGGTCAAAGGTTGAGATCGATATGTTGTGATCGCCTACGGTAGCTCAAATGTACAATGTGCACACAGGGTGTATAACAATATTCCGTGAAGTACATTTCTGGTGGAATTCATGCCAATTTTATTTTGACGGAAATTCATGTGATTTACATAATAGCTCTTGGTCTGTCCGCGTAATGTAATATTTGTTCTCCATAGTTTTTTCAAGGGTAATAACCGGGTTAGTTTCACGAAGGAGTGTTCGGTGTTTTGTGAGTAATTTGCCTATGTATGGAAATTGTGAGCGAGTTGATTCAGTGCATCTATGCCAGTTTCTGTACATATGATTACATGTGGTACAACACAACATTTAATGCCCAATTGAAAATATACAGGAATTGACTAGTTTCATCAACTGTGCATCACATACAGAAAGGAGTGTCTCATTCTGTGCACGTTCAAACTCTTCAGCAAGAAACATTTGATTATCAAGAAACGCCTCTTGCACATGTTTTTATGCATTAGCTGTACTCAGAGCTAATAAATTAAATTGTGGTCCTCCCACACAGCAGGTCAATAAGCGTATTGGATATCAGATCGATCGATCGAGTCAGCGAGCATACGTACATCTCAAATTTACAAATGTGTATCGAGAGCTTATCAGGAATATTATCAGCTTGTGATCGATGCTCGAGAAAAGATGATAAGATACATTTTCTCGTAGTTTTATTTCTGCGGAAAGGTGTGTACATAATTACGTATTGAGTAAATTGACACGTGTCAAGTACTGTTGCAAACGTTTGGTCTCTCATTCTTGACTGGTCTTCGTACATGGTACAAAGTAATAAGTTCAAATATCCCTGGAGTGTGCTCAGCAAATGATGGATTGTGAATACTGCACATTTCATTAAATTCAAATTTGAGCAGTGGAAAACAATCAGTGGTATTGTATTTTAGGCGCATATATACTATTAATTGCCTATGAACCGTGCTAAATTGTCTAATCCAAAATAATACAGCACAAAATCCACTTCAGAATAACTTATTATGATCAAATATTCCGACTTCACAAACAAAGCCATTTTCATTGCCATTAATCATGCAAATTATTCTAAATACTGGTGTGTACGGATATGTCTATTCCTCTTTGTTTCGGGTGAAAATAACAATTATTTGGAGAAAAGTACAGAACATTTCTGGTCGTTTATCTCTCTCGAAATTTTTTTTATATCTCAAAAAACATTCAACGTCGAGAAGGATTGTGAACGGTTTCCATTTTGCTGTTTTTCTTTCTGTTATAAAGTAATCAATAGCTTTGCAATGATCAAATATAATTCATTTTACATTTTTGGCGCGTGTTACTTTGTGGATAAAGGCGTTATTGGATGTGATAATAAACGTATGTGTTTTGTTTGTTTTTGTTTTTTCCTATCTGGTTGGAACTTTCATCGACGGGAAACATGAAAAAAACACAACATGTTTTTCTCCAGAAGTAAAACAGTCTAAACAGTCTTTCCGTTTTCTAAACAGTCTTTTTATGGAATAAAAAGGATCCAATTTCATATGACTCAAAGCGGTCACCAACCGTGGACTAGTATTATGGGTTTGGTCGTTTACTATTTACGCGACACAAATTAAGGAAACATGAACCCTATCTAATATTGGACTACAATTTAATGTAGACCTGATAGAATGACAAGAAGACTGGGAATTATTAGTCTAGAACATCCCATATATAGTAACAATATCCCCGTATTATCACAAAGGCAGGCCGAAAAAGTTGTTATAGTCTAAACACTGAAAACAAAAAGCAATGCGGAATTTATATCCTGCTGACTTCAACACTCGGCAGGTTTTACAACAAGTACCAAGCCTACTGGAAAATATATTCTCTATCACAAAGAAATACTTTCCATTACAAGTTTTATTAACTATACGAGAGAGCGGCTATAAAACGCAGAAAGTTTCTCCTTCCGAAAGGAATTCAGAAACTGTTTGGAGGATTACATCAAACTCGTTAGTTCAGGAACATTGCTTTGTAGTCAGGAGGAAATTTCACACAGGGTGGAAACGTAGTACAGACTTTTTCTGTCGATTGATATGGCTTCATAATGGTCTGAGACAACCTTTTTCAGAGGGTGTGTAAAATTTTCTCCTGGGCTAACTTTTTCTATGGCCTATTTCAAAATGGCCGACATTGAAAATTTGGTATTTTAGGAAAAAATTAAAATTATCCTCCTGGCATTATGCTCTTGGTCTATTAAGGTGACATTTAGTTATATGGAGATATATTCTTCATCACAATACTAAAAATACCGATTCAAACGCCCCGAAAATGGAAAAAATCCAAGATGGCCACCAATTCTCGTTATTTTTACACAAATGCTCATAACTTTCTGCCAAATTGAGATAGGAAGCCAATTTTGGTGTCTAACCCTGGGTTTTGGGGTATGAGGATTTCAAATATATAACCAATTTTGTGATTGGGTGGTTTGAACCTGCTCAGAATCCAAGATGGCTGCCAAATTTTAGCCCGATTTCGCAAATAAGCACCAATGACCGTCATATATATCAATAACAAGCCAACTCTGGTGGCCAGTCCTGGGCTTTGGGGTATGAGGGTGCTGAAGAAATGTTGTTGTGTGTAGATGGTGACTGACCAATTTAGAGGTGTTCAAAGGCGAAGATAACCATTAAATAATGTGAAACATGTAAACGAACCCGTCTAGTAGCACCCACTCGCACAAAATCAACAGAATCATTGAGAATCAACCACTATCAGACAGAAACAAAACATTTCTGAGCCAACTCTTCGGGAGGTCTGTTGGTGCACTGATGAGGCACGGGCATTGATGCCAAATTGGGCAATGTCAAATCTAACACACACATTGTGTTTGGCGTAGAGGTTTGTTTGGATCCTTCAATGATCCTAAAGACCGTTCCCATGACGCCACTCACCAGACCATCCTCTACATTGGGATTGCTCATGATAGTCACCATGGAGCCCTTACAGAGTGTAACTTCAGCAGAAAGGTTGTATTCAATGGGTACAGGTGTTGTATTCTTCTTCAAGCCAGATCTATTCTCGATAACATTCACAGCCACAATCTTCAATTCCTGTCTGTTCAAAGGATCAGTCATCTTAACATTGTGTGCAGCAGCAACTTTTTGGAAAGGAAACACACGAAGTACATCTTGATTGGATCTGTGATCCTTAAGCATCTCCTAATTTTCAGAGCTCTATGATTCAATATCTCCGAAAACGATTTGTCTTTTTTTGTCATTATGTCGGTCAAAGTAATAACCTTGAGGTCGTCCCAAGGGTCTGCAAGAGCAGCTGGGTCTCAGTATTTGTACTCTTACATGCGGCAGTTGATAAAATCACTGACTGCCAGAATCATGAAGAACTCTTGTTTCTCTTGAGTTGATCCAGATGACCTCTGATGACATTCAGTATGCCTCTGCTGAGATCTCATCAATGATTATCAGCTCGAGGTTTTAATACAAAAGCCTTTGGGGGCAGTGATGAGCTCTTCAGCGAGTGGTGTGCACTTTTGTCCCACACCCCTTTGCATGCAAGCATGGTTCCGCCACTGATGGTAAATGCTGCTTTGCCAGATGGAGCCACACATCACAGCTTTGATGATATAAAACTTTCCTTTACCAATATATTGAAAGTCCCCAAACATTTTCCATTCATCTTATCGATGCACCACTAGCGAGTATGAATGAACACTTTCCCTTGCATATTGTTCATGCACTGCATGAAAACTTGAGCCTGGTTCTATGAGATTGCCAAGATGCTGTGTTCTACTGACAACTGAGCCCATCTTGGTGTTGGAGCTTGATGCTCGATCTGCCAGGTCCTCGAGACTGGTGTCCTCGAGGTAATCGTCATCTAGGTTGGCTTTTGTTTCCAAGCGTCCAGCTGCCACATTCTGGGATAATGTGTGCCAAGGTATCTTCTGCAAGATGATTTTCTTGGATCTCTTCATGGCTACTTCAACCTCTTTGATATTATTTCCAAATAGCGCTTGCTTTTCTCTGATAATGTTGCTGATGCTTGTCCTTTTGCCATAGTATGAAATGCTCCCACTCATTTAAATCCATTTCAAAGTGGTGAAGATAAAGAACCATGAGATTCTGATAATGTTTCTCACTGTCTCTACAGATGTGCAAGCTTTACTGGAAGATTTCCGTTTTGAGATCTATCCTTTATTCCCAGCCAACTTCAATGAAGCATATGGAACATTAGACCGGTTGTCATTGTTATGGGAAGAATTTTCTTCAGATGGTTCATAATCTCTATCTGGTTTACTATCAACCTTGAAGAGGGATACAATTTCAACCAGACAGGTCTTTGAGAATATCTACAGGAGGGCGTGCATGGTACATGTACATGTACCTGTCCAGTACAGATTTACAGTGTAGCCACACGTCTTCAATGCCAGGATCTCAGTGGCCCAGCAGGAAGAGTGGAAGTGTCAGTCTGGTACTTGTCGGATCTGCAAGTATCCAAACAACATCCCGACTACAGTTTTTGAGAGGTGTGCTTGTGGCCTTGTAAATAGCCTCCGTGACACTCATCTCCCTGTTGGTCAGATATGTTTTGCCGAGTCATTGTAGCTTGTCGTCTGTCTTATCCCAGCATATTGTACTCTGCATGGTTCTTCATGGAGGAACTGACCATCTTCACTCTGCTTCTTACTGCAATAATATGACACAATATATCGAATGCAGGCGTATGCATCAACAACATATTGTGTAGTCAAAATTAGGATTCCAGGCTTTCAAAGGGTTTTGATTTGTACTGACTTACACATCAGTCTTTGTGTTTATGCTTATGTACAACCATTTTCGTGGAGGCTATAATGTTCCAGGCTTGTTCTTCAGCAGCGTTTTTTCACTCATCTGGATCAGTGTCTGCTGGGATGGCACATAAAAGTCTGACAGGAAGGTGGACGAGATAACCTGAACCTGTAGGTCCTGTTACCCACTTGCATGACCTTGTATAATTCTTGGAATGAAGCTGAACATCATTTATGATGTCATGTAACTTGCTGTATCGTCAAGTTATACGTCCAGCTTAGGACTCAGAAAAGGCAGTGAATGTAAGTACCAATGTGAAGGCAATCTCCTTGTAGAAGCTCAATTGAAACAAAGTAGTCACAGACTTTGCCAATTTGATTTGATGGTGAAGTGATCATCAATTTCAAGGAGTTTTTTTTACTATCTGATCAAACATTCTGGCAGCTGTTATATGTTTTAAAATGCCTAATAAAATATACTTGCTAATGATATGCCTAATATAATATACTTGGGTTTGATTGCTCGGAAAAAAAATTATGCCCGGTAGTGGTACTGTTTATTTTGAAGTGCGAGTGAGTGTTATTAAACAGGTTTGTTTGCATGTGTTTCATTAATTAGTCTTTATCTTGGCTTTTGGACAGTTGGATAGCTTTAAACTGGCCAATCACCATCTACACACCAAAGTATTTCTTCAGGTAGCACCCTCATGCCCCAAACCCCAGGACTGGCCACCAAAATTGCCTTCTTATTTTGAATATGTAACGGTTATTGGTGCTTATTTGCGAAATCGAGCTATAATTTGGCAGCCATCTTGGATTCTGAGCAGCTTCGAACCATCCAATCACGAAACTGGTTATTAAGTTGGAATCCTCATACCCAAAAACCCAGGGGTAGACACCAAAATTGACTTCCTATCTCAATTTGGCAGGAAGTAATGAGTATTTGTGTAAAAACGGCGAGAATTTGGCGGCCATCTTGGATTCTTTTTCACTTTTGGGGGTCTGAATCGGTATTATTAGTATTGTTAGGAAGAATATATTTCCATATAACTGATATGTATCATATTAGACCGAAAGCATCATGACAGGAGGATAATTTTGATTTTTTCCTAAAATACCACATTTTCGGTGGCGGCCATTTTGAAAAAGGCCATAAAAAAGTTAGCCCAGGAGAAAATTTTACACACCCTCTGAAAAAGGTTGTCTTAGACCATTATGAAGCCATATCAATCGACAGAAAAAGTCTGTACTACATTTCCACCCTGAGTGCTATATGCTCAAAATTCCTCCTGACTATTGCCAACCAGAAGAACATTACAAAATACTAATTATCACGTTGTGTGACATGTATGCCAAAATGATCATCACAATAATTGGGTTTTGTGAAAAAAATGCACAACAAATTACATCATCTTACACTTATCAGTGGAAGCAGCATTGCATATTTTATTTACCCAATGTCGTTTAAAACATGTAAATTGAATTTCGTTGTGTAAAATAAACTCGCTCAATCTGTAGATCATTTCGTTCAGATAAACTGTTCAGAGTGTTATAAATCATATTTACAATAAATTAGTCCATATAATCAGAAACATTAGTTTTCGCAAGGAAGGCCGATTTCACGAACAGAGATAGTTGTACCTCTAAACATCACGTATTTTACTTAAAACACAAGTACCAAATATACATATATCTGTAATAAAATTGAATTTACCAATATATGGGGGGGGGGGGGGGAGTCGCAGTTTATATTTTTCAGGTCGTGATATGATACACTACCCCAGTTTTCATCGGCACACATACACAGACTTGAGCTGTAATAAAAAAAACAACGATCATGGGCTTATATTGACATGAACCAATATTTGGACACCATCCTACCATCGGTGGTCTTTAAGTTACGACAAAAATTAATAAGACATGATACTGTAGAATATTCACGACTGTTATGGCCCGAAACCCGCCCCTGACACATTCTCCCACTCGACATACACGGCACAGATTCATCACATGACTTCATACTTACTTACCTTACGTCACCGGGCACGCACCGTCCTCGCACCACATCTACATGTAAACAACACTGCTCACGTTATCACTTCCTACAATCCCACCAATCACCACATTCACAGACACATGACTCCGCCCACACAGACATGACATCACTTTCCCGCCATTTCACATGAACACCTGCCACATTACGCGGGAAAACCCACACACATCATAGACTTAGCCCCGCGCTTTCCCACGGACAAGTCAGTTGCAATATTGGAGTTGAACAGTGTAGTAGTTGAGGAATCTGTTGAAGAGAGAAGTTGTATTGAGAGGTACTAAGCCAAAGATTGTGATTAGAGGATATCAAATTTATACAGGACTATTAATACTTCGGACTATTGTGGGGATTACGATTGTGTGAGTGACCGTGATCGTACATCGGACTTAATCATCCAAATAAACATCGGATATTGTTGAAATTTACGTCGGACTTCCTGTTGGTGTGTTAACGCACAACATACATCGTACTATTCGATCAGTGGGCGTAATAGCCGCCCGAAGAACTCCGCTATTCCGTCACATTGGTGCCGTGACCAGGATAGCGAAGGCCAGTTCTCGGCTTACGAACTATCCCGACGTACGAACTTTTGATGAATACCCGATCTACGACTCGGAACCCGATCGGACCAAGCCCGGAAGATGAGGTGACGATGAATCCGGTCCCAGCGAACCAGCGAACTGCACGACCAAGGTCAGTGGCGATGAGCGATACTATTACGCTATCGCAAGTACAACCGCCAAACGAACTGTACGAACTATCGTCGGCGGCATCCGTAGAGTACATGCCGGACTGGATGCGAACCGATAGTAATCTCAAAGAACTGTTGGACGGTGACCCGTACCAGCCGTCGCGCACGGTGACAGAAATCCTTGACGCGCATGCGCGGTCATATCACGCGACACCTGCCGGACCGCCAAGGTCGCGACCAAGCGACGGAAGTGAAACGGACTATGCGCGCTTCCAGCGCCAACCCAATACCGACCCGCTACCTAAGTCGGTGAGTGTACGACCAACGAACTATGACAATTCAATGCTAACGCACCCGCCGAGTCGGTCGCGTGTCCAACAATGGTCGCATGAATCGGATACGGGTGCTGAACTGTATCCGCGACACGACAATGTAATGTCGCGCCCATCGGTAACAATCCACACACTGACGCGACCCGACCGAACCCCGCCGGTGTACTCCAGAGTACCGGCCGACCCAGTTGTCACGGGAGAGCTGCCGGATGTCCACCTGCCGAACCGGAGAAGGGCCGCCACCGAGAGTACCCCAGCGGCCGACCCCAGGTTCAACGCCGCCCAGACGAACGACCCGCCGACACGATTCTACGCACCCGCCCCGAGATCGGAGGTCCGATACACCAGCGACACCATCGATCACCGACCGCGCAACATCGGAGTACCGATCTCCGACACCAGCGAGAACACGCACCCCGCGCATCTGCCACCACCGGTAGTCAACATCGGACCATCGCACGGCGAACCGTCGCTACCAGCGGAACATTCCGCCTCACACGGCTACGTGCCCAACCATGGAAATGCGGTGCCCATGCACAATCATGGGGGAGTAGCAGTATCGAACTATGGAAATGCGGTGCCCATGCACAATCATGGGGGAATAGCTGTATCAAACCATGGAGTACCAGCGTACGGTGTTGCCGCGTACAATCACGGAACAGTGCCCAATTTGGGAATTGTGCCGCAAAACCCTGGAGTAGCAGTTCCCAGTGTGTACGCTCCTGGTTCGGGATATCAGTTCCCACAAATGCCACACCCAACTCCGTCATACGGAATGCCGGAAATGTCGCCGCCATACGGACCGGTCTCCCAAACCGCGCCGTTGTCAAATCACGCTGGCTACCCGCCCGCACCCGACGCCATGCCATACGTCGTACCGGTCACCACGACCACTGCCGCACCGACCACGGAGGTCGCGCCGCCAACTCCCGCCGTTTCTGCGACGACTGCCCACGCTACGACAGCGGCATCACAAGCGCCCATCATCCCGACGCTAGCGCTGAGTACTGCCAAACCAGCACAGTGGCGAGCCACGTTTAAGGAGGGTAATCTGAACCAGTACCTCCGCAGCTTCGAACAGTTTACGGCTGCATTCACGTACACGGACCTGAACAAAACTACGACATTTCGTAGTACGTTACGCGGACGAGCGGAAGCAATCGCTCTGAACATTCCGTTCAACACGCCTTGGGATGAATTCAGGCGTCGTCTCCTGGAAGGATGGGAACCCGCCGCCCGCCGACAATCGAAACGAGACGACTTCCCGTTCTTGAAGCGTGAACGGAAAGAAGATGCCGAACATTTCCTTGAACGGTTACAAGCCATAGCAGAACAGGTGTTCGATGACGTCACACCTGAGTTTCTCCAACGAACTGTTATTTCGCAATTTGTCAATGGTCAGCCTGACCATATTGCGGATAGACTTTGTGTAATGACATTCACTTCGTACAGCGACGCACTCACGGCTGTACTGAAAGCGGAGAGTCGCCAGCAGCGGACCAAGAGAGATCGGCCCCACGGTACCCGCCGAGCGGACGCTACCTACCACGGGTATGCCGACGACACGGAAGCGAACGACGAACTTTCATGTGCGATCGGACAGTTGAACCATTGGGATACACCAACTCCCGATCAGATCGCTGCATACTACGACCCTGCAGATAGCGACACGACCGGACTGCAAGGGTGTGAAGAACATTCTGTCCCTTCCTGCTCCCGCGAATGGGTCGCGGAAGCGTTCCAGTGTGTTGTTAGTGATGAGTGCGGACAATACGGTGAGGACGCACTGTACTCTGTTCTACGGGCTATCGCTCAAGCTCGTGGCGACCGTCCTACGCCTAAAGGTCGAACTGAAATATGTTTCTTTTGTAAGAAACCCGGACACAGATGGATACGGTGTTTCCGTTTGAAGGACATATTGGTACGAAACGGAATGAAACCGTTCCCGCCACGCTCTGGCGCAAATCGGAATAACGGACAGATCGGTATACCGAACTCGGACTCTCAGCCAATGGCTACGACGCCACCGGCCCAGCCACCACCACAGGCCAGGCCGTCAAACTAAGGGAGGAAGGAACTGCGGAGCAAGAACCTTCCGTTAAACCGAGCTACGCTCACAGCTCCAAACCAGTGGTTGTGTCCACAGCCACGAACACGACACCGCTCAAGCTGGCGCCGACACCACGGGCCCTTCCGCTCCACGAAGGGGTGTGCGCCAAGTGTGCTTCGTCGACTTCAGGTACGGAATCCCTCCACGAAGGGGTGTCGGAACCATTGCCACGCAGGCCATCACGGACTAATCGTCACGAAGGAGTGTCGTCACGCACCGTCAGACGGATTAAGGTGGTTCCCGTCGGACCCGAGAAATACTCCCTGGACAGTGATACCATGACATCACCGGTCTTATCTCGGATGATCTCCATACGCCAAGCTGCACGTGTGCGAGCATTGGATGTGAAATTGAACGGACAAGAATGGTTGTCGGACTATTCCAGCGCCGATATTGTTGCCGCACAGCAAGCCGACCCGAGCGTCGGATTCGTACGACAGTGGGTATTGAACGGAACGAAACCCACGTCAAAGGAAGTCGCCCGCTACGGTGAGGAAGTGAAAACTTTGGTTTCACGATGGACTTTGTTAGCGCTACAGGATGGAGTCCTCATACGAACTACCAAGCCGGACCCAGCTGGTCGGACTGTCGTACAAACTGTGTTACCAGCGGCATTACGAACGGTGGTTCTACACCAACTCCACGACCTCAAGGTCGTAGGCCACCTCGGAATACAACGGACTGTTGAGAGAGTAAAGCGCCGGTTTTACTGGCCAGGTCTCGCCTTGGATGTTGCCCGCTGGTGCGCCCGCTGCCCGCAGTGTGTGTCACGGAAAGGAAAACCAGCGCCCAAGAAATCGCCTCTAACGCAACTACCAACTGGGGCGCCATTTGATCGTATTGCCATGGATATCTTAGATACCCATAAAGTTACCGGACGAGGTCACAGGTACATTCTTGTCATATCGGACTACTTTTCAAAGTACACGGACGCATTCCCGCTCCGCCGCCATACGGCCAAAAATGTCGCCGATGTTCTGGTGAATCGTTGGATCGTGTACCACGGGGTACCGAAAGCCATACACAGCGACCAAGGAACGGAATTTGAGTCGTCGTTATTTCGGAGCGTTGTACGCCTTTTGGGCGCCAAGAAAATTCGGACCACGCCCTACCGCCCACAAAGTGACGGTCAAGTCGAACGATTCAATCGGACTTTGTTGAATATGTTGAGTGCATTCGTCAGTGATCGTGGGAATGACTGGGATCTGCACTTACCATATGTACTCATGGCGTACCGCACCTCGGTGCACTCTTCTACCGGGTGTACACCACACCTGATGGTATACGGACATGAATGCAATTTGCCTGTTGACTTGATGTTTCCCACGCATGACCCAGAACCGCTACCTCCATGCGGACCTGAATACGTCGAGTATCTCCGAACTGCCATCAGAGCTGCCCATGGGTTTGCGCAAGACCATCTGCAAAAAGCTGCAACCCGCCAGAAAATGGGGTATGACGCCCATGCGAAATCTCGCCCTCAGTTCCAGCCGGGAGAGTTGGTACGGTACTACTACCTGCCCCTCACTCAGAACAACAAATTCGCCCGACCCTGGACCGGACCCTGGAGAGTCCTGGAACGCGTAACTGAGGTAGACTATCGAATTGCTCTAGTCTCCAATCTACGAAATACTAGAGTCGTCCATCTGGATGTCATCAAACCGTACGAAGGCGACGCACAGTTGTTGAACCTTCAACCTCAAGTCGTATCGCCACCTGAGTCGTCAAGTAGCACAGACTCCAAGACCGAACCATCGAACGATCCCTTGGAGCTCCTCAAGGAATTCCTCTACCCTTGGGACGTCACCGTACAAGACAAGTCGTCAGACACAGATCGGACTACCGAGACTGATACTTCGTCATCACCCGCCAGTCGGAGAAGTCCCGCAATCGGACCGCGACGCCGTCGCCAGAAGCGAAAATCGCGCAAGTCGAACTCCAGCGCTTCACAGCAAGCGCCAAAACCCCGCGGACCCAAACCCGCGATTGCTACGGACTCATCAACAAGCGAGGCTACGCCCCAGCCTGCTCCGTACAATCGACCCAGACGCACGATTCGCCGCCCAGCCCGGTTCAGATAACCACGGCTGTGCCAAGGGACTGATCTCTATGATGATGAATAAATGCCTGTCTATTGGACTATAATGTCATATCACCCCAAAATATATTTATAATATAATAATATTATGTACATATTCATTTCAATAACCATTTTTATGTACTGATGTCAGTGAGGCAATTTTCATATAAAATATTGATATGACGTTATAATATTGATGCTGGTTACGATACTATAATGTGGTATATGTGTGTTATGCATTGCATATAACTTCGTACTTCTCCATACCATCTCGCGCCTGTTGCGCACTACCTAAATATTGCATGACTAACAATTCCACCCATGTGTCAGCCGTCATGTCCTGCCGTGAGTAAGATCACTTTGTCGCGGACGAGGTGAGAGGATAGCCGTCTTCCGAGCAAGCGTCTGATAAGAGCCTCTGCTCCCCCTACGTACAATTCAGGGGAATGCCCTCAGGAGCAGAATTCAGCTATGAACAAACCTCTGCATTCCAACGCGCGATCTGTCATCACATTCATTAAAAATTATGCAACGCGCCACGGCAGGGCCGCCCAGATCACCCCATCACCCCTCATGATAATATCAGCGGTTCCATTATCTACGGCACTAGATGAAAATGAACGGACTGAGCAAACTTCTGTGAGCTTGGTATTTATACCTCAGCATACGTACGGACAGTGATCATCAGTTATAAACAAGTTGGTCAAAAGTTTATTGTGTGCTAATTGTGCAGATAAGGAACGGACTAATTGTAAGAGTTCACACGGAAAAGCATGAAGCGCAAATAAACACTGAAGCCGCCCGCGGCACCCCCATAAACATTCCCAGTTAACTACAATAGAGAGTGGAAGCACGTAAAAGGTGCAGTAATTTTGACTGTATGCTAGACGGACAGTGAAATGATTGGATTGCGTTATCCAGAAGTTTGTGTCGGACTATGGGAAAATAGAGCAGCTGTGTGCTAACCTACTGCCCCGCCTGACTGGTGTGATGAACCAGAGCTTTGATGTACACGCGTTGCCTAGGTGATGGACCGCCCCCTCTTCGCACGACTGAGAGCCGAGATGGATCAAGCGAACGTAAAAAGACGTATGAGACAATAGACCGAGCGCACCCCCCCCCCCCCGATTGTGGAAAACCGCAAAAGACACTGTCAGCACTTTGTGTGTGTACGGATGCCAGATAAGCAGGAAAGTTTTAGAAGTGGGTCATTCTGGCTGCGGACACTGGAGAGTTAACATCTAGCGGAAAAGTGTTGAATATCAATAGTGTTCTTGTAAGACAATTGACTATATCTTGTGGATATTTCGTACGGCAATTGCACGGACTTTTGCCTAGTATTTCACGGACTGCGTGAATAATCCTGGTACGCACCTTGTATTAGGATAAAAGTCGGACTAGTGAGTGTGGACTCACGCCAGTGAGCGGAGTCGAACCATGTCGTCTTCCGACAACATGGACAAGGAGAGAGACAAGCCACCGGACAAGAAGACGACATCTGATGCCGATAATAACGAACTACCACTTGCCGTGAGGATAGTGGAGGCTGGGGATGAGCCGGAACATCCTATCGTACTTGGAGAATCGACGACTCCGGGAGGAACTCCGTACTGCGGAGCGAAATAATTCGGACTTACGAGAAGAGGCACAGGAGCTTAGAGCCCGCCTCTCTACTACTTCGTCATCGTCCTCGTCGCCGGAACCTCAGGGAATCCCTGACGAACTGTGGACAACGATTGTGGCGGTTCTACCGCACTTGCCGGCCGACGACCAAAGGCGGCTGATGCAACAGGCATCGCCAGCCGCCCGGCCTCCCGCGTCACGGAGACGCGACCGTCAGTCGGACTAAGCCACGTACCTCAGGTCACAGCACCAGGATAGCTGTGGCCTGCAAATATCGTACTTATTGTATCATGTGGTATGCATGAGTATCATGTACTAATCCTGGTCATTTTCAGGTATTTCGGACTTTAAATTGTTTCCGTTCCGCTAGGGAGCGTCGAGGAGTATTTTTATCATTCCAATAATATAATATGTATATACATTTGTGATTCTTTTAACTGTGATTTATGCCTTGATTTATGTGTTTCATCGTCACCTGTCGTTGTTTTAAATGTATTTGTCAAATGTGTTCATATCATCTTAGTGACTGTTGACTGACCGACTAATGACTTTATTTTGACAGTTAGAACTTTTATTGTATCCATTGCTTTATCATTGTCTCGCGCGGTGAATGCGTTTCCCTTTAGGACTTTTAGCTTATCATGTTTAGATTTTTGGACAGTTAGGTTTCGGAGAGGGTAAATTCCCAGGGGGTAATTTGACGAAGGGGTGTTATATTACGACTGTTATGGCCCGAAACCCGCCCCTGACACATTCTCCCACTCGACATACACGGCACAGATTCATCACATGACTTCATACTTACTTACCTTACGTCACCGGGCACGCACCGTCCTCGCACCACATCTACATGTAAACAACACTGCTCACGTTATCACTTCCTACAATCCCACCAATCACCACATTCCCAGACACATGACTCCGCCCACACAGACATGACATCACTTTCCCGCCATTTCACATGAACACCTGCCACATTACGCGGGAAAACCCACACACATCATAGACTTAGCCCCGCGCTTTCCCACGGACAAGTCAGTTGCAATATTGGAGTTGAACAGTGTAGTAGTTGAGGAATCTGTTGAAGAGAGAAGTTGTATTGAGAGGTACTAAGCCAAAGATTGTGATTAGAGGATATCAAATTTATACAGGACTATTAATACTTCGGACTATTGTGGGGATTACGATTGTGTGAGTGACCGTGATCGTACATCGGACTTAATCATCCAAATAAACATCGGATATTGTTGAAATTTACGTCGGACTTCCTGTTGGTGTGTTAACGCACAACATACATCGTACTATTCGATCAGTCGGCGTAATAGCCGCCCGAAGAACTCCGCTATTCCGTCACAATACCATCAACTCAGTAGCCTTTTGGCTTGTGATTGGGTACTTTTGTACTTGTCATATATCTATTCCATGGGGTTTGTTTCAGATTTCTAAATTATATTCATAGGTTGTTGGGCAGTTGTATACTAATTCCATCAGGTGTACAGTAGAAACAACTACATTTACCACACTGTCTGCCCCTGATGACACCAGTGTGTCTATTAATAAAGTATTTGGTCGGGCTCTGTTTCTATTGCAAAATGTTGTATTTCATGTTTGTTATTGGAATCATCAAAATTTGGCTATATTGGTGGTAATAGATTGATACTTACACCTACATGAATATAGAGCACAGTTTAATATAGATATGATATAAATACACAATATTAGACTACAGTTCAACGTATACCTGATATAAATACAAGGAAGTTGTGAATTAATGGTCTGCATCTAATACCCTGAAGTACTATTTTTATATCGTAACCAATTCTCGACTGGCAACTTCACCATCAAAATAAACTCCATGTATGACCCCTCCAGGGCGGAAGTAAGAAACTGTTCAAGAAACGGAATTAATTGACAATTACATTAAACTCGTTGGTTCAGGAAAGTTTGCTCAGTCAATCTGAAGAAAACTACAAATACTATTCACTATTGTGTGTAGCATGATAAGAATAACATTACCATGATTGCACTGTGAGAAATAGTTGCACAATGAAGTAGATCATATTACACCTATCGGTGTAAGAATCATGTTATACGTTTTTCGTCTACGTTGTCTAAATATTCAAAGTAAATTTTGTTTCGGTTAAAATAAAGTTGAATATCTCATCATATAGTTATCTGCATACACAAGAAACACAAGCACGGAATTTACAATGTGTATGATTGTGTCCAAAATAAGACTTACTATAATTGTTTTGTTCTGACATCCGAAGAAAACTATGAAAAGCTTTTTATGTGATGTCAGGCTTGAGAATATCAATGGAAGGATATTTATACACAGTCCTGTGAACAATTAACATCCTGACTTCAAACCATTTATTATTCTGAATGAACAATCACACAAATGTGACTTTTTTGCGGAAAAACACATTTCAGCTTTATCATATAGGACATTGGTATTAGGAAGAAACATTTCATTATTTCTTGGGAACCAACACTGCCACGCCAAGTGCCATTAACTCGACTTCAGACTTCAGATAGCTTCAGCAACTGGTAAATTGTGTCACCGTTTGCTAGAAACTCCATCCATACTGAAGTGTAGTCTATATAGTGAAAAGGTACCATTTAATGGAACTCTTAGCACTTTACAACTACAACTGGTTGGTTGTCGACCGGCGAGCAAATTCAGTCCCGCTGTAAATATGAAGCAATTGTAATGTTCAGTTGCCATTAGCATCTGCTTTTTGGCTATTATATGTGTGGACGGCGCAGTCACCTATAATACATAGGAGCAGAAATACGAAATAGGGGGGGTATTCCTTGTGGTAAATAAAATAATACTACTATGTTTGTCTGGTGGATATTGTAGCACGTTTACTCCGGTTTGTTAAATTTAGCCAGTCTTCCTCATATGGTAACATAGAGAGTTACACTCATGGACGATGAAACCATATAATCAGGATAATGACTTCCTCGTATCTGCAAATATTTCAAGCTTGTTGGAAATGTTGTAATTTGTTGTCAAAGCACATACAATATCATGCATAAAGTAGATAATTAAATGCAATTTTAATTTACAGATACGTTGTCACAGGATGAAAAAGTGTTTTCATTGAAAATGCTAAAAAGTACAGAGCTTTTTTGAAAACCACAAATCTTACACACTCAAGTTAATTCCCCTGCTGACAAATAGCGTGGGACACAGTGAGATTACACTGTTAGGGTTAGAATAAATACGAATCGCAAAACACTATAAAAAATATTGCTAATTTGGGTACATTGTCAATTATTTCGACTACCCATTATGGGCCCAAGTATCATATCCTGCGCCTTCCTCTATATTCAATAAGGATTATAAAGGTGTGAGACGGATTAAATGGTATGTTTTCAGTGGACGAGTAGTATTAAGGAGCAGTGTACGGTACTTGGGTCCCATTATGTATAGGATAAGGCACTAGCCTGAGTATTTATCGCTAATACGACCCGACCACTAATGTATAATTCCCCCAACAATATTACTCCAAGCACTAAATGTCAGCCCGGTCTGTAGATGTGAGTCATACCACTAAAATTTGTCATACGTGAATGAATCCAGTGCCTCCGTGTGAACGGGTATACATAAACCGGCCCAAGTAACGCACCTTACTCTGTTAATACTTCTCACCTACTAAATGTATACCATATTTAATCCGTCTGGCACATTTTTAATCTTCATTGAATTTAGAAGAAATAGTAAGCTGCGCTACATGGGCCCATAAACCAATAGGTCATGTCATGTATCATAGTATCGACACCGTTTATATGTTTCGTATCCTGGCTATGAGAGATGAATGTATTCTGACCACCAGGACCGTAGCACTCTTCGTTAAAGCCATTACTATGTACTGTACCTGTATATGGCAGATTTGACGTGTTTTGAATACACCCCTCGTTGACTGGAGGGCAGAAAATTGAGTTCCATTCTTGGATCGTAGATGACGCAAGCCATTCCGATGGGACAATCATGTTGTCAATACCATCATCCAGTTCAATATGTATCTACACCACTTTTTATTTTCGTGTGCTGCCACCTGTTGGCAATGTTGTTGGCATTCAATCTCCAATATGAACACCACCAACATGGTATGACTTCGTGTCTACATAGTTCGGCGCAGCGTGCAGTCTGTGACGTCATCCGGATTGATTTTCGGCAATGATGAAAACGACTCAAGTGAACAAACATGACTTGTGTACTTTTTGGCATACACTGTTTGTACAATAGCAGTCGTTACGGGCAGGTTCCGCATACAGGGCCAGGGCCGTATTATAATACGAGAGGGCCGTATTGAAATTACGGCCCTGGTGCGAACAAAAGAATTATACATTATTACCACTTAATTCTTATATAACTACAATAGAAATCTTTCAATATACTCCTTAAACGTAACATGGCGAAGTATGGATACACTACACAATGACTATTGTTGCACAATAATCAGCCTATATACCTGGATTTATGGGTAGCTCGGGCAATTGTTTATGCCCGTTTAACTACAATGAACATTTGAATGGTGCAAGTTTGATAAAAATACCCGTTAAATATAAGTTGAATATAAAATACACGTTCAGCGATATTTAACACTTAATTGGATTATAATTCCCATTTATGTGAAACTTGTGCAGATGGATGTTGGGTTGGTCAAACAATAATTGAGCCACCTTCTTCTGGAACCCTTGTAATGTTCATAAAAGTTATATTTGTGTCTTTATTATTTGCGTATTGGTAATTTGTGGGTTCCATCGAGTTCATATCAGGAACTACTATATTCTCCGCTGCTACCTATAAAACAATATGACAAAAACAGTTATGAACATTGCAAAATAAGAATTCGTGAAATTGTAAGTAATTATAACTGCAAATATTAGCACTGTGCGTAGGCCTACAGTCACAGTGTATTGCTGTATTAATATATTTTTCATGTTAAACATGAAAAGTATATTAGTACATATATGTTCCTGATCATTGATATAATGTTATTATCAATTATTGGGTATTTTTGACCTAGAATATTCGGCATAGATGCGGTGTATTACTCTTAGTAATACCAGATTAATATTGGCATGTGCTTTAATTCATCTATAACCTTTTCTTGGAAAGAGTCAAAATATGGGATGGAAGGCCTTCTTTGGTATTTAATCCCGTTTCAATCCTGATGCATATCTCAATTGTTTGGTAAGATTGTGTGGTATTTTTTAATAAACATCTCTAGACAACTTTTTGTTTGTATATTGTACCTGTCGTTCACACCACATCAAGACTGTCTAACGTGTTGATTTAATATACAGTTCTCTAGTTCTCTCAGGGACACTTCCACCAGCTCTTTGACAGGAGAAGCCAAACATTCAAATATGTGAAGCCCGCTAGGACAATTTACCCTGTTCTCTGCCAGTAGGACATTGGTACATCTAGGCCAGGGGAGTAATGACAGTTTGGTTTTCCTTAATGGGTGTTTCAATGCTGTTTCTACATGTGACCAAGAAATCACATAAAATCATTTCACTTCATGAACCGAAGATAAAATTAAAGACGAATTATGAACAGAACAATCATACACATATCACTATTTATACAATACATTCCTAGAATTAATGGAATGATGAATAACGTAAACACTTTACATGATATGAACTCATATTACTAACATTCAGAGGAGTGGCGAAAAGAAAATAAGGATACAAACGAGAAGAAGAAAATGTTATGAAAAGGTTTTGAATTATTCATATGGTAAGGATTGATGAGAAACTAATTTAGCATACTGGTAGAAATGGCCAAGTGATTGTAATGGCTAGTAATGGACAAGAGAACAGACTGCTGATTTGAACTATATCTCGAACTGGGTGAATGTACATGCGTATATTTCATTATTGAAAATGTATGCAGCATAGCAGTAAGTACACGTGATGTTTATAAGGTCAAATATACAAGTTTCTTTCCAAATGATTTGTTTCTGGGTTTTTTGTCGGGGCGGGGGCGGGGGGGGGGGGGGGTGAATTGTTTTCGATAGTGTTCAATCGGTACTTTGCGTAGCACGACATCCGAAATAATGACATGCCCTGTGCCTAAGTGAGAAAAATATACTGAATTGTATTGTGTTTATCATTGATCAATATTCGACTGCGTTTTGTATCAATAACATTGCTCGTCATTACATCTGTGCTCAGTTGGTTCATTCAAGTCGCGACAACAACGTTACAAACCAGTGCCATGACACAATATAATTACTAAAGGAGCACACTTGTGGGTGGATGTGGCTCTAGAACTTCCCGTTGTCCACATTTGGAGACCTCCACAGTCCACTCTTTGTGGAATTTATTTCTTTACTTCCACGTGGTGTTGAAGTGTGTTTTAATGGTACAATCCACCAATAATTCCTGGCCATAATAACCAGCGAAATTGACAACAATTTTGACTACCTACGCATGATTCACAATGTGATGAACTTAAACTAACACAGGGACAACCATAATCACACATTTATTTGCTCTTAACTGCTAGTATCTGTGATCTGGAAGTTGTGCATTATGTATTACACTGCATCGACATATATTGTTCTGCAAATAACTGAGCGAGCTCATGAAACAATGGTCAGTGATTTACACTCTGACCATTGTCAGAACATCTTGTTGAACAAGATATCAGATACATGTATGCAAGACAAAACGGTATGATTATTGCACCCCCATCAATAATGATCAGTGTCATGTCCAGTTTCCCCTTTTCCGGGAAATTTTCTAGTGTCAACAACCCATTTGTAATGTGACCTCATCACTGACCAGCGCAGTACCGGACACTGCGAGTAGCTCCCGGTGCGGTTAATGAAGATGCAGACGCGAGTAATGAGCTGTCGGTGTAATCTACGGAATAGAAATAGATATGACACGAGGTTGGATAAAACCAAGCGAATGAATAGGTTTGTTCATGCAATGACGACCTACTTCCTAATTAGCGAATGCCTGTAATATGGACGTAGTTAGAGAAGAAGGTGCCCAAAAGTCACCACTTTTTCAATTCGAGTCATTGTTTGGTGTGGGCGTATACATTGATCGGGTTTTTAAAGAGTTCAGATATCAGTTGTCTACAATCCATAATATATGTATATTAAGACAAATTTCATGTCTTTTGCATGGGGAATTTGCGCAGGGCACACAATCGTTTTCGAAAGTGTTCCATTGCAGTGAATATGTTGAATGTCCACCCCCTTGAATGGAACCATCTAAGTATATGGTGTAAAATTTCAAAAATAAATAAAATAAACAAATGAATTAGTTATGTCAGTTGAATATTACATGGAAAAGTCCCTGCACATATCGTGGGCCTTCCAAGCATTAGGTCAACAATTAATCCAATTGGATATTGGATCAAGCAATCGAGTCGGCAAGTTTGGTAATTATTTATATTCACAAATGTATTTCTGGAAAGATTATCAAGAATCTTTTTTTTTATCAACCCGATCGATGTTCGAGCAAGGATGATAAAAATCGTTTCATTGTATTGTTTTCAGTAGAAAGGAGTATGCATATTAACGTACATGTACATGTATAGTATTTTCTCTTTCGTTGTTTCTCTTTCTTGGATCACTGTTCTAGTTACCGAGTACCCAGATAAAAAAAACCTGAATAGTTACTGAGTAGCCAAAAAAAAAACTCAATTGAACTTTAGAAAATTTTATTAATACTGTCTTCTTTATTAGATAGATATAACCAATATGTGTGTCAATTCAGCATGACATCACATCACGAAATCCATGAGAATAAATTCCGATTTCATGAACCATGATAGTTGTACCTCCAATGCGTCATCGACTTAAAGACCTAGTAGCATATTGGTGAAAAAATGTTCTTCTATTATCAATAGTTTTCAGTGTAAAAGAACGAATATTACAAATACAATCAATGCATTTTGAGATATTGAATCAAGTAGGCCCTCATTACAGAAAATTTTAATCACGATTATAGTTTGAGTCACGTGGTGAGTGACGTCAGTTGACATCCATGAGCAGAATAAACAGCCGTGTATTGCTACCGAAATAACCTTATTTGGACATTTTAATATCGCATCTTCTGTGATAATCG
Organism: Terebella lapidaria; assembly: GCA_949152475.1. Lineage (NCBI taxonomy): Eukaryota > Metazoa > Annelida > Polychaeta > Terebellida > Terebellidae > Terebella > Terebella lapidaria. The sequence continues at coordinate 30,014,467 of OX424564.1, read as the reverse complement.
AGTTACGGAACAAATTAAAGAGACATAAATATACATGATAATAGAATATAGACTTTATTTGATTACATGATATTGGGCTACAATTTAATGTATACCTGATACAATGACAAGCAGATTGTGTATTAATGGTCTACATCTCATCCCAGACACACACACACACTATATCTATAAATAAATTGTTACAAAATTAAAGTTAATCAAAGCTTATACCCAACACTCTAGACAATCAAAACAGGAAGCAATATATGATTTACGTTCGACTAAGTTCCTCATAGACGTGGCATGTTTGACAACTTGTACCAATCGTACTTGAAAATATATTCCCGAGTTGTAACTCAATCTCACAAATGAACTTTCCATCACTAGTTTTCTTAACTACACGAGAAGATGTCTATTAAAACACGTAGAGTGAATCCACTAGGACGGAGTTCAGAAATTGTCTTGACAATTACATTAAACTGATTGGTTCAGAAAATTTTGCCTTGCTAATCTGATGAAAACTACAAAATACTATTCCTTACTTTGTGTGACATGCTTGGAAGAAGAACATCACCATGATTGGATTGTGTGAAATAATTGCACAACGAAGTGCATCATATTGCAACTATACGTATAAAAAACATGTTTTATATTTTTGTCAATGTTGCATAAAATATTCAAAGTGAAATTTTGTTTCGATTAAAATAAAATCTACTAGCGCATCAAATAATGATCATTATAACAATAAACACGAGAACGGATCTTGCGTTGTGCAATGGTTATAATAGTTGTGTGCAAATTCTTAAATTAAAAAAAATCGAACTAGGTATGGTCATTTTGTGACATGTTTACGTGCCTTTTTGGTATGTGATGTCAGGTTTGACAATATAAATGAAACGATATTTTGACATATTCCTGCCAACACCATGACACCAAGCCATTTATTATTCTGAATGAACAGTCATATACATGTGACTTACATCAAAGCAAATCAATTCAAGTTATCAATATGGTATTACACCAGGCCATACAAAGTTTTGTCACCGGCAAGACATTTGGGAAAGTTGAAATCTGATATATCAGTCTCATATATTATGTCGAATTAGACATTAAAGTTCCCAGAATTCCAAGAAGAGAGCTGTGTTGTCTTAATATAGAATGAAACATTCCATCTTTGTTGGGAAACAACAGTGGCACAACCAAGTGTCATAACCGCAGTGAACTGCGACTTCAGACAGTATTAGCAACTGGCGAATTACGTCACCGTTTGCCAGAAATACCGTCCAGACTGAAGCATAGTCTATGCATCCACAAGGCACCATGTAATGGAACTCTCAACACTTTGTGTTTACAATTGGTTGCCGAGTTACTGACAAGCAAAGGGACAACTGTCGAAGCTCTTGTAATGCTCAGGTGCCATAACCATGTGCTTATTGTCCATTGTGGGTTGTTTGGTCTATATATATGTATGTTTGTGCGACGTCGTATATAAAAGATGTGAGAGGCTATTTTTCCGTGTGGTAAATGCCAGAGTATGTTTGTCTGGCTGTATATCATATTGGTTGCGAACAGAACTCTAGTAACTCTTTAGTTGTTCAATTTACACCCGTATTATTCCTTTGGGTGGCCTGACAGTTGCATCGGTCAACGCAAGTGCAAAAATTGACTTCAGTGTCACACAAATACCCGACATCAACTGCGGAACTATTGAAATAGCTTTTGTTCGTGAAATTCACGACATGCACGACCATATTATCGTCCAATTTATGGACTTCCACTCCATATTGAATCAGGACTCCGTGCTGAAATCGATTAGGGGTGGGGGATCTGGCACAACATGGGTTTTATGGTGCGATATTTAACCAATACCTCGAACGATGCTTTGGGTGCGTTATGTGCTGCGTCCTATTCAAGTGGTGCAAATGGTGATCACGAGTGGAAAGTCACGGTGGTGCAGAACGAGTTCAAAGTATTCCATTGGCAATAGACGTGGAATCAATACCCAGTATCAAGTATTCCGAGCAAACAAAACAGGGTCCGTTATCCAATCTCATAGTCCGGGGATAGAAAGTCATATCAGGCATACGAAGTGAGAGAAAACAAAAATGACAGGGAAACACACGAAGTATCTGTATGTTTACCATTCCTAATGCAACAAATATATTTGAATTGAAGCGTATTCAGAAGTCAAATAATCTATGATTGCAAGCAAACTAGAATAAAATATTATTCACCAATCACATCAGGCGTGAAAAATGCGACATGGACGATAATAAGCATTCGATTGTGAAAAAAGCCACATATAATACGTGCTATTCGGTTTCCTCGCATGTCGCGCTTTTCATGCTAGATGTACTAATTGTTCACAAGTCATTCGAAGTTTGGCACAAGCGAAATAGGAACATTACCACAATACTGTTTTCCCCAGGAAGTTTATTGCCTACGACGTATTGACTATGATTGTCAGACACAATTTGTACAAATAGTGATGACAGCATATCAAATGGATACATGTACTTCAGAGGTATTGTGTGACAGATTTGTGTCCTAATGGGCTGCCCTGTCCTAATGACTTGAATGTCGAGGACACTGGACAAAGGCTGTATTCCATTTAGTGTTTCCACACACGCACGTCTTCATATTGGGCACGTTTGCTTCTTCACCGATAAAACGAGGATATATAATCATAATTAGATTTTTCTAAACACATATATCACAAAAACATCAGAAACTAAAATATTGTCAGAAATATAGCACAATATAAAACACGAATAATAATCAACGCTCTGGGCAGTTAATCTAGACTGAACGATAGACATCATGTCTCCACTGGTTTCTTGTTTGGCTTTTTAGAATATGTTGTGGGATTCGGGATTCCTGGCTTTGGGTGGCTATGATATATGTAACGAACACAATGCTTCTATTGATGCTAAATATTACGAACTGTTCCATGAACAGAGATGACGACTGACAAACCAAGTTCATCGGCGCCATTCCACAGCTTCCAACGAAAAAAGCATCACCTAAACCACTGTACACTCACAATTGTGATATGTCAGGTTTCTCAAAATATCATAGTTCACGGGGACATAATAATTGTCGCTGCCATGTGTCAACATGGAGGTAGGTACAATGTACTACCTCAATAATTATTGCTACTGCATTCATAGAGAGACACATTGGATATTCGTTAAGACGACAGGATCATTCCAGCATACATGTAGATACAATTACCCAGTCTTTAGTAGTGTACTAGGCATGAGTGTCAAGTTAATCACCGGTAGCTGGACTCATTAGTGATTGCAGTGCGACTGTGTGTTGAACGTGTCAAAGCATGTACACAGAGTGCGAATTATCCCCAAACCATGTGTGAAGACGAAGGACTGATTCCTGGACGGAATTACAATTTAACGAGGGTACAAATGTATATGTGAGAACAGATTTTCAAATATTGGTCGGTATTTGAACATCTTTAAACGATCCAGGGAATATGTATTATCGAACAGAAAATTATAGCGCGAGATGATTAACGAATTGGACAGGCAGCGGTTGGGTTCCACATTCTTTCTGACAACCCAGCGTGAGAATTCGTTCTCTCATTCAAATGTTTTTTCCCTTGTCAGATTTATGACAAAGCCACTCCGCCTCCACTCATGATACCAATTACTGTAAAGTGGACCGTCACGTCCTGTAAAGAGCAGGACATCTGTTACGAGGTGACGCTAGTTCCGTTTTGTGCCATATCATAGCTTGGTAGACACATGCTATCAACTTTGTAGCGAATTCGTCTATTTGGTGAATGAGTGATGTGAAGATATGATTCATCTGTTGGAGAATACAGTGAAATATTGATGAGAACGCACTGATTGCACTGAATATTTCCCTCAATGAACATTGTATTCAGGCAGGCATGTATAGCAAAGGGAACCAGCGAACACACCATTCACCTGTGTTGTTATGTTTGCTTGGCAATCACGATGGCATGAGTAAGTTACCAGAATAGTTGCAGCTTCGTGAAACAGGTGTGTGACAAGTACTGTACTTGAGAACATATTCACTCACCGACAGACTACCAGTTGATGCATCTACTATCAAGGTGCCGTCTATCTTCACACAGGTGGAATATGCATTCGTATTCTTCATAAATGTGTCAACTTCAGGTCTTGGGTGTCAACCAATGCGAAGTGTGCAGTGACATAAAGTCGTAATGTCAAGTGTAATATATATAGTCAAATGCTGAAGTTGTCCCATAATCGCGGATATTTACGCAGTATACCATATAAAATTTCTAAAATTCATAATTCGTTTGGGGCACAAAGATTTGAGTTTGTTTACATTACCGCCATTCATAACCTGGACATCTATTACAAGGTAACGCTGGTCCCGTTCTGCACCAGACCATTTGACATCTGGTCATGTAACCGTTGATGTTGCTTGGTATCCCATATTCACCACATGTGTGATGTCAAATTATACTATATATGTGAATGAGTAATGTGGAGGTATGATTCTTCTGTTGGAGAATATAATAAACTAATGATTAGGAGAATGAACTGATTGCACAGAATAACCATCAAAACCATCAATGAAAGTTGCTTTCAAACAACCCTGCGTAGGATCGACTACATCCTCCACATATTTTGTTCCATTTGATAGATAATCACCAAGGCATCAGTATGTCACGAGAAAAGTTGCGAGGAAGGCATCTTTTACCTAGGATAATTACATGTTCAAGTGTTTTAGGGTTTTATTGTTTGTAAAATTATGTATATTTTTTTTGTCTGCACTAAAACATATCCACAGTTTCGATCTGTGTTTAATACGCATTATTGTCATATGTCAAGTTGTCATATGTAAAGTACCATTGTTCGTTGGAGCACAAAAGCGTGTTTTTGCATTGTCATTGTGGTTGTTTGAAAAAAAGTCTGCAATGGCATTAACAGTCAGTAGATAATTCGCCCTGAATATTGGATAATCTGCTGGGAATTTGTATTGTTAAGTATGCTAAATTTTAACATTTGTGTCAATATATGCACGAGCAGCTTGAATAATTAGTGAATGTAGTGAGACTGTGACAAAAAAAGGGTGCGAAATGAGACACCACAGCACAGAGCGTGTTGACTTCTGGGGAAACGAGAACTGATTATGTGTGGAGCCATATAGTACCTAAAGGCCCGGTCAGACAGCCGAAAACGCATGAATCACGTACAAATTTTGGATAAGATTTGTTTGTGCGTGATTGTTAGTGGAGAATTTGACCATTTTCTCTGATTTACGTGATGAAAAATCACCGATGAATTGCGCAAGAACTACGGAAATGTCACGTACATATCACTGACAAAGCACGCACTTCAGCGAAAATTAAAGCGATTATCAGTGATTTTAGATGAAATATATGTGTTACTAGTGTGGAACATGCGTGATATGTCTGTTATTCTTCAGTGGGAAGTCATCGATGAACGATATGTCTGTTATTATTCAGTGGGAAGTCATCGATGAACGCGATAGCGGCAACATTTTCGCGAACAATCACTAATATTCTACGCATAAATCCCGCATTGTCCACGTAAGAACTACGCAACCTACGCAGAAATAGCGCAAAAACAGCTTAAAACTGCGTAAAGTCTTACGCGAACCGATTTTTCAACTGCTCAAAACCCGGAATCGAGTAAAACGATGATCGGGCGTACATCCACATACAACCACTAAAGTTCCACGTCAGAAAAAAAATGATGAAATACGCAAATGACAGATGTATCGCGTAAGACTAAAAATTTGTACGAAATTCATAGGTAATTCATGCGCCTGGGCAGTGTGACCGCGCCTTTACCTATATGAGAAGCATGTGGTCAGTGTAAATGTAAAGTTATTGACTACCGTCCGCTCTTCGGGATCCTCGAGGATAGTCCTCTCTCATCCGAGTCCTTGCGGACGCGCATCCGCTATTCCGGATCCTTGCGGCAGGGCCGCTCACCGGAGGTCGCGGCGGACACGGTAACTACTTCAGCATTAACGGTAACCAGGTAACAGCCCACCCGACACTCCCAGGCCTACGGACACCGTTCAGAAACTAGTTCATCCCTACGGTGTTAACTGGCGGGGCCTGGCGAGCCGCGGTCTGCCTCGGGGACGGAACCCCGTACAGCCCGACATGCTGGCCAGAGCCTCTGTCACACGTCCCGGGAAGGGAGAGAGCTGGCGATCCACAGGGCCGAAGGCCCCCGAGTCAGCAACTTGTCTCTCCCAGCCCGGGCCTCCCCATGGAAATCGTCCCCAGGGCTCTAGGAGCCCACTACTCACAAACAGGGAACACAAAGCTCATGGCGAGCCTCGTGTGCGTCCTGTCTCTCGATCTTGGACAATCTCCTCGAACGAGTCGCTTCCAGTATATTAGTCTACTGTATTTAGGGTTTGGGGTAGACATTTGGGTGTCAAAGCTGAATTTTTGCACAGTGACTCTGGAGACCATATAGATAACCCACAAAAAAGTCCCCATCAATCCCATCGGGGGTTTTCCCAAAAATCCAAGATGGCCGCCATTTATACGCGAAATAGCTTAAAATTGACCTAGCGAGTTACCTACTGCACCTACGATGGTGATTTTAGTGTCTACCCCCATGTTTTCTGACCCAAGGAATCTGATGGTGATATTGCTGAGTCTCTGTGACGGTTGGTTGTTTCAAAATCCAACATGGCTGCCACGAAAACCCGGGAAATTCGTAAAATCACGTTTCCAGCTATATTTCAGCGGCTATGGCAGATAGAAGCAGAACTTTGGTGTCTACCCGCATGTGTTCTGACTTAAGGAATCCAATGGTGATAATGCTGAGTCTATGTGACTGTTGGTTGTTTCAAAATCCAAAATGGCTGCCACAAAAACCCGGTAAATTCGTAAAATCACGTTTCCAGCTATATTTCAGCTGCTATGGCAGATAGAAGCAAAATTTTGGTGTCTACCACCCCGTTTTCTGACCTGAGGAATCAAATTGTGATAATGTTGAGTCTGTGACTGTTGGTTGTTTCAAAATCCAAAATGGCCACAACAAAACCCCGTAGAATTCGAAAACCCCGTAGAATCATGTTTCCAGCTATATTCCAGCTTCTATGGCAGATTGAGGCAACATTTTGGTGTCTACCCCCATATTTTCTGACCCAAGGAATACAGTGGTGATAATGCCGTGTCTCTGTAACTGTTGTTTGCCACAGAAATGAATATGACTGCCATCAAAATCTGTGAATTTTTTTTTCACAAACCCCGTTTCGACTATATATCAGCTTCTGTGGCAGATAAAAGATTTTGGTGTCTATATCTATGATTTACCCAGTGAAAGAAATACGATCACCAGTGGACCCATATTCAACTAACAAGTTAAAAATGCTACATAATCTCTGTAAACTCATAAATTGAAGTTTAGAACCAACACAGACATTGGCTCACTACAATTTATTGATGTGACATAATGACAATCACAGTGCCGAATTGAATTTGCAGGAATGTGGATGGACTGCATCTTAGCAGAGCCATTTGCTCAAGAGAGACAACTCAGTTTTTCATGACTGAAAGTAGCAATCATCTGTTCGGTAGTAGTTTGGAATAAGTCCACAATTTTGATGAATAATTGCTGGTCACGATGCAATGTTTTTTTTTTATTTACAAAGAGGCTTCGTTTCGAATGACAACCACAGCTGTGTGAATGGTGTCTGCTCAGCACAGTAAAGAGTTTTTATGATTCATGATATTCACAAACAGGGAGAATAGATTATTGCTTATTTATGAGAGGCAAAGCATGTCAAAATTCTTGATGGAGCATGCTTGCATGTACTTCTAAAGCAGATCATTGCACGACAAGAACTCCTCCACAATGGATCTCAGCTCATCCACATCCACAACTCTCACCCACAATGATACCGTAAGCAAGTGGCTCTGCTGAGATCCCTTCAACAACCCGCATGTTCCTGTAAGTTCAGTTTTGATATGGCAAATAGTTTGAGCGCATTGGTTTCAGAGGGGAACTACGGGCTTGAAATCTCCCAAATGTCGGCTCAGATCGTGCTGCTGTTCCAAAGGGATTGCTCAAATTGATCTATTATGATTTTCAAGCAACTTGCTGGCTTAGAATGTGTGGACATGGTGGGTTTAAGCTGTACAGCTGTGCCAGATGAAGACATCATATATATGACAGACTGAACGAGTATTATACTTGCACATGAAATGAACTTTAAATTAACTGCTCATATACTGCCATGCCCTTGGTAAAAAAAGCAAACTAAATGTTTGATGGTGTTTTACACACGTGTTGATTATTCATATTGCAAAGAACCACAGTATACAAGTAGTTATTAAATGTGAGTATGATACATCATGACATATACTCCAGTTTATGGATACATTCACTACATTGTACATGGTAGCCATATTGCATCTATAGAAGTTATACGTTGTACTTACATATGGGTCCACTGCTGCCTTCCTTGAATTCCTTGGGTCACAAAACCAGGATGTGGACACCAAAATGTTGTATATGTTTGTCATACATGCTGGCATAATCTTGATGGATTGATTATATTGTTGATATAAACGAATAGGTACATGCAGTTCGTTAGATTTCACCTTCAGATATATTGCTGGTGTCATATCACGGAATACCCCCAGATTTGGTGAATACCTACATCAGATATATCCAGACGGATTGAAAAGCACACAAATTATTGATTCTTCAATGTCAACTTCTTACCTCGATATTTTCCTCGAAATTGACCACAATAGGTAAAGTGTGTACAAGGTTGTATGACAAACGTGACGAATCTGGTTTCCTCTTATCAATATCTATGTTTTGAGCGGTAATATCGCAACTTTACCAGCCTACGGCGTCTTAACATGTGTGTCGCAGTTTTCCAGCTTCGCCAGATGAATACATCTTACCAGGAACTCATAGCCGGAGCACAGGTTTCGACTTCCAAACTGCTCAAACATGATTTTATAATGTTTAGACTTTAAAGGATTTCATGGTAGGCATGGTTGAAGGTTAGTTAAAACATCTCACATACATGTAAGATGTACATGGTATATATTTTCCCATCATTGTGATTTTGTGGATATATTTGCATCTAAATTTACAGGTGTGGAAGCAAATGCCACTGGCGGGGCAAGAGATACTCACTAATCCGGAGCACTTGATCTCACACTCAATTGCTTGGTTACATGTGATGTTTAGGTGGCTACGACTTTGTAACTGATAGTATCATCTGGATTTTACCACTTACATCAGAAACCCATAAGAGATCTTATGGGTTTCTGCTTACATGTATTTTGATTGGATGGATTGTATCCTTGGTCTTCGGATATGAATTTATATGTTTGTTGATATATCTATTCGTGCTCATCTAGCCAGAAACCTGGATTTGTGGTTCCGATATCACTGGAACTTCAATACTACAACGCGTCCCAGAGACTATTATCACCGTTCCAACATTACCATTGGACTCCATGGGTCAGAAAACGTGGAGTAAACACCAAAATCTTGCTTCGCTCTGCCAGAGAAGCTTACACAATTGAAATTTAATTTTGCGAATTTCACAGGTTTTTATGACAGCCATATTGAATTCTGAGGCCACTATTAGTGACAGAGACTCAGCAATATCTTTAGAATATCCTCTGATCAGAACACACGGGGGCAGATACCAAAACGTTTGCCAGATCATTAGCTGAAATATTGCAAGAAAACGTAATTTTCCAAATCTCACCGGTATTGATGGCAGCCATTTTGAATTCCGAGGCAATTACCAGTCACACAGACCCAGCATTATCACCATTGGATTCCTTAGGTAAGAAAACTTGGGGGTAGACACCAATATTTTGCCACTATTAGCCATATGAGCTGAAATATAGCTGAAAACGTGATTTTACGAATTTCTCGGGTTTTTGTGGCAGCCATATTGGAATTTGAAACAACCAACCGCCACAGAGACTCAGCAATATCGCCATCAGATTCCTTGGGTAAAAAAACATGGGGGTAGACATTAAAATCACCAACGTAGGTGCAGTAGGTAACTCGCTAGGTCAATTTTAAGCTATTTCGCGTATAAATGGCGGCCATCTTGGATTTTTGGGAAAACCCCACATGGGATTGATGGGGACTTTTTTGTGGGTTATCTATATGGTCTCCAGAGTCACTGTGCAAAAATTCAGCTTTGACACCCAAATGTCTACCTTATGGGCTTTTTGGACCTAATTTTGGTAGACTATATATATAATACACCAGAAACTGTAGGGCGCACGCGAGGTTTAATCGATCCATTGTTATAGTTTACTGGAACGTAAATTACAATACGTCGCCGTGGCAACGCACGCTCGAACGGAGCATGTCAAAACAAGGCCAAGTACGAAAAGGCCACATACATGGCATTTATGTTTACAATCACCTGCCGCGTGCTTAGGGCAAAATCGCCACATTAATAACTTGTATCTCTGAAATATGTGAAGTTTAATGCGTGGTATGGCATCGCTGGCCCCATGTGTTTACACACAATTATTATCGCCCAGGTGTCATCCCATAGCTCTAGACAAACTTACTGAAAGATCAGATGCATTAATATAATGCCAAAACATACGGTGGCTCCTATCTGCCAAAATTTTGAGTTTTGCTCCCGAGCAAAGATTCAAAGAAGATATTGAAAATAAAGTCAATTTAAACGCGTCTAAAATCCTTTCCGATGCGTCTAAACATTTCCGACGTATGCAACTTTATGTTTAAGATGCACCTAATAATTTCCGATTCATAAACATTAGAACTGTTTCATACACATTCTATGCATCAAAAATGTTTTAAATGCATCGAAAATATTTTAGATGCATAGAAAATGTTTTAGATGCGTTGGAAATGTTTTAGACGCATCAGAAATATTTAAGACGCATCGAAAATAGTTCTAGACGCATCAGAAATATTTTAGACGCATCGAAAATGTTTTAGGCACATTGAAAATAGTTTTAGACGCATCGAGAATATTTTAGATGCATCGAAAATGTTTTAGATGCATCAAGAATAGTTTTAGACGCTTCGAAAATATTTTAGACGCATCGAAAATGTTTTAGACGCATCTCAAACTATTTTCGATGCGTCTAAAATGTTTCCGACGCGCGGGAAAGTTCTGTATTCTATAATTTTGTCCTAAAGCTCCTGTTTGAAAGCAAAAATCAAAATTCTCGCCTGCTAAGAGCGGATCCAATTTACAAGATTTTGGAACAGAAACAAAAGCGGACGATATATTTTATTCGAATACACACCGGCGTTATCAGGGGGCAGACAGTGTGTAAAATGTACTTGTTTCTACTGTACATCTGATGGATGAAAATTGTACTTCTCATAAACACATTAAAACAATTTTAAAATCTGGAACAAACCCCATGAAAAAGGTGTATGGTATGGTATCCTTGGGAACAGATTTAGCGTTCACCAGCAGTGACACGTATATGATGTGTACTGGTATAGTTCTGGTGTATTAGTCAGGATGAATTAATCCCCAAATGAAAAAAGCCTCTCTACAGAAAGCCAGACATTGTAACAATAAAAAACATTTTGTGAGATTTGACGGGTACAGTTATGAAGCAACCAAGCTGTGATATCAAGTGAAAAGCAGAAGGTATGAAACACTTGGACATAATCATTATTGACATCATGTCAGAATCATCATCGGTACTAATGAAATTTAAAATGGGGGTGTTTTAACCAACATGGACAGAGCCTTGTTGTCTAATGTGAGTCTGACAGACAGACGGAGAAAAACAATTTGGCTGTGACGTATCTATGAGGTACATGTTTGACTTACCGTGTAAATATAACTTTGAATTTTTATAAGAATCAACAAAATGGGAACATGTGCAAACATGGTAAAATTTTGGCTCTACACAGTTGATTTGTCTAAATCTTGCCTAATGTGTTGATCATATCACCTTTGAATATATATATATATATATATATATATATATATATATATATATATATATATATATATATATATATATTATCTATTACCATTCACCGCGATTGCCACCCCTTTATTAGGCAGCTGCCAAACTATTTTGTTTTGCGGAATGTCCGGTGCACTATTTGTCAGTGATTTGGCTGCACTATGGGTGTAGCGAACGGAATGGTAAAACTGGGATGTGACAGTGATTGTTATTGATGGGACGTACGTCATACATATATGGACACATGCAGATGGCCCTTATATGTGAGAGAACGTATTATTCAGTCATTGTGCGTGTTTTTTTGCGAAAGGTGATGCTAGGTGCAGAAATAATAATGGCTCGACACAGAAAATACATAACGGTTTGGACGAATGGACGTGATCAAATGAACAACACTGTTCTTCTCTTGGTTTAAAACCATGTTGTGGGCAGCTGGATATACATGATAAATGTTGCTGGTTTTTAAGTATAAATATCTTGTAATAATTGCAAACAAACGCCAACAAAGGGTACTCTGGCGTCTCCACATGTAGAGGTAACATTTCTTGAAACTATGATTCGCCGGTGATTAACATACCCAATTGCCTGTTTCTCTAAAGTTTATGATCCAAGTCCTTGTTTTAAATCTGAACGTTGTACAACATCCATTGTCGCCATAATTACAAAAAAAGAGCTAACGAATCAGTGTTTCATTGATTATGAACCAGTAGCTTCAAATGTTCTTGTACATTTTCAATCACCCATAAAACGTATTTTCCATAAATATGTTATAGGGTTCAAAATATTCCACTTGGCTGAGAGGAGATTCGAACCCAGGCCCCACGAACAGTAGTCCAACACTCTACCAAGTGAAGTAAAGGGATTTCCCACGAGCCGAGCTAGTGGGAATGCCGACTACCATATTGTGTGAACCCCGAATGGGCCTTGGCACATACTTCCCCCTCTTTGGAAATTTCGTCACCGAGATTTGGGCAAGTCTCAAATGGACGCCAAGGTTATAGGTTTCGGAATAATCCACGTGCGCGAGAGGGGATTCGAACCCAGGACCCCACGAACGGTAGTCCAACACTCTACCAAGTGAGCTAAAGGGATATCTCTTTAGCCGAACTAATAGGAATGCTGACTACCATATAGGGGGTTATCATTCAACAGAGGGCAACATTGTACTATCAGTCCTTTTTGGCGCCAAAATCATAAACGGATATCGTCTGTATTCATTAATGACGTACATTTTGGCGGGAAAATTACGTTTATATTGATAACGCCAGCAAAAACAGTAAAATGACGTCATAAGACTGATAAAGCAGTGCTGCCAGCTGGTGATTGCAGATATATCTGATAACCCCTCATTGGGCGAACCCCGAATGGGCCCTGGCACATACTCTCCCTTCTTCGGTCCCACATTGGGCGCCAATGTTATTGGGTTCGGAATAATCCTGGCACACATGAATTGGGAAAAAGAACAATGTCTGTACCAACATATCATCATAACGAAATTTTAATAATGACGATAGAAAACCGAACATGAAATACTGCTGGAATCATGGAAATAGGGGAAAGCCCAGCCCAAATATGTATGCTCGAATTTACATTAGAATCACCGGAGACAGACAGTGTGTGTGTGAATATAATTGTTTGTACTGTGAACGTTTTACTGTTTATGTCTTCTGCAGATTTGGGTGTGTGTTTTGGGGTGTTTGAAAATTTCAAATATGTCTTCTTTGGTATCGATGGTATATCATGTATTAAATGTTGATAATGAAACAGAGTCAGTGTTGCACTTACACGGACAGTCCCAAAACCTGTAGTCTGGCAGCCAATTATGACAGAAAAACTCATGTATGTGAACGGATATTGAAGAAGGCTACCACACCCCCCATCCATAAATTATTTTTATTGAATCAACAACATTATTGTTGATTCAATGTCGATGATGCTCGATTAAAACTCACTACATACGCTTTCTCCTTTCTGCTTTTTGCATTGGTCTTCCAAATCCAATGTGGACCTTCAAATATATATTCCTTCATAAACTGTGAATCACAGTGATATAGTGGCAGAGTGGCATTTGACATGGCATATGCGTATGTTTTGTTGCAGACTCTGCTGTCTTTTATTGTCAGTGTCATAAGTGAACATATTCATCTTTGCTGTAATTGCGACGTCACTATCATCCGCTTAGTGTAGCGATCTGACGTGGGACGCAAATGTGATAATACAATAACTACTGATATGAGTTTTGTGGCATTTGATTCGACGTGATGTGTTTTTTTTCGAATTCATCAAAATTCATGTTTCCGGTTTTCATTGTGCCGATATAACAATTATTAGTAAATGGATATACAATTTTGTACATGAAATTATTTTTCAAAATAACTCATCAAACCAATTGTCAGATGACAAATTGTTCACCAAGGATCCTCACAACTTTATGATTGAAAGCAGTTTGTAGAATGTGGTCTTGTGTTTCAAGACCTATTCGATCAACACGAAGAGCCCGAGTTTTGTTAGCCATTTATAGGTACAACATAAAAATTGTATCATTGCAAAGCATCATCCCTGTGACAGACAAAATCAGAAAATTGCATTCCATGATGATTCCCGAAAAATTCATATGTAAGTCTTGCATCAATATCTCTGAACTAAGCGATTCAACAGTCTCAATTTATCGAGTACACAACCTCTAAGTAGAAACAACTATAGATACACACTGTTTGCCCCCCTGGTGACGCCAAACAAGTGTGATTTGGGAAATAAATGTTTGGTCGGTCTTTGCTCCTGTTCCAAATGTGTTTTGATGTTATATATTGTAGTATTGTACTAGTATTGGCCCTAGTAAGGACTTCTCCAATCCCCCGCGATCCTCCGTAGGATCAGAAACTCATTTGTCATTGTTATGGCTAATTAGCTGTAGTGGTTCGTTTACGCACGTTACTAACACTGAGCCTGTGTAACAGGTGGTGGACGGTAAATATCGATCTCATCAACTAATATGGTTTCCAGTAAGGTAATTACAGCAACGTGCAACTATGTTAAAAGTGAAAAGATAATTGCAGAACATCAACATAAACACACCCTGAGTGTAAAACAACGATAATTAGATAACAAACTTGAACATTCGCGTCAAGCGTATTTTACAAGTGAATCACTTTGGGTTATGCGTGATACTTAGTACATACTGAAGAATGGGGTTTGTTTCAAATTAATCAAGGACACATCTGCATGATATAGACCTGTATGTGACGTACCGTAAGTGCCATTCAAAGTCACCTAGATCTATTTTGGTGGGTCTCTGAATGGATTGATCCAGTCACCATATATTCACAGGCACACAAATACAAAGACATAGCAAAGTTCACTGTCATGGGATTAGAGTCTACGTTGTGTTACATTCGCCAAAGACATAATTAATATTTGTGATGATTATGGTCGGTTGTGGATGACTGTCTTGTTCAAATGAGATATCTACATTGAAGGTGATTTGCATTGAAGGTCGTTGTAACCTGATTTAATATCCATACCTCAACTTTCCCATGACTACGAGTACAGTCAAATTGGGTTGATTCAATCGGAATGTCGGACATGTCGCTGTTCGTTTTCTGGTCGTTGATCTTTTCTATTCGAGGCTCTCACTAGGTTCTGCCAAGGTCGCTATATATGGTGGGAGGGACGTGGGTAAAATTTTTATATTTTATGAACAGGCAAACATATTGTGCACGAACATACTGCTAGCAGATACCAAAAATCATATACAACCTAGACTTTTGAAGGTAGTATCTCAATACTTTGAGATATTCTGAAATGTGAGATGATACAACATTATTTCTGCTGGCTGCAGAGAGGCAACTTTCTGTCACCCAAATCAAAAGGCTTGTAGTGCAATGATTCGTATGTGAGATACAAGATCAAGATACAAATGTAAAGTAGCGGCACATCTTCATTGTTGATGCTGTTTCATTGTTCGGTATACATCTCCCATTACACGTTTCTTCTTCCTTGAGTTGTCACTGCTAACAAAGTAATAGAAAAAATATTTGATGTATAATATAGTTGTGATGTTCAACTGTGTAGGCATTGTCCTGTTGTCAACTTGTTACCTTGTAAGATATGGCTTCTCTTTAACAAGATGTCTCGGTCCAATCTTTACTGACTGGTGTCATGAATGGAACAGAGTAGCTTTGTCATAAATCGTGCAGATAAAAAGAACACCTTATTAGAGAACGATTTGGACTGAGTGCTAGATTGTCATAATGGATGGGAAGCCTAGTTGCCTGTCTAATTGACTCACCACTCAACACCATTTATGCTATGATAGTCACAAATTTGCCCACCATATTATTATATTCGTGAATACTCAATTATCAACATCTAATTATCTATTATTTCAGGTAGAGACCCACTCAAATATTAGCATGGTTTATCAGAGATTATTTTCACACCAGAATGCAGCAAGCCATGTCGAATCATGAATTTTGTTGAAATTTTCCGATTTTTACCGACGCTGAAACATTCTATTAGATAACATTTTGTTTGGAATGCATATGTTTCAGTCTGATTTTTCATGGATGATTCATTCCTACAGTTGGACTAGCTCTATATATATATGCGGTAGTTTAGGCCAAGGAAACTACAGGTACAACAGCAGCGTGGTATGGACCCATGTGTGCAATTTGGTTGATTTGTATGTTAATATAAATGAAGATTAATATGGCTATTTTTGTTGTTCCTTCCCATCGTGTGCGTAAAATACACGCCTTACTCGTGAAGGACAAATCGCTTTGAACTGTAGGATAGACAATGAGGCCAGTTCCAGGCATGAGGTATTCCAGGCTACATCCTTTATCCAACTTCGACATCGGGAAAAAGTACCATAAGAAGGTGGAACACGTTTTGCTGCCAATGTGTCATAAATTTATTGTATTCAATAAACCATATTGCATTATCGTTGATATCGTTTATTTTATTGCATCTATATTTTTAATCAGACACAGCTGTTATACTTCATAGAACAGTGCAAAACGATACTGTGATCAAAGTCATGGTGTTAACGTGTACAAGCAGCAAACATTACAAACACTGACTACACATATATCCAAATATGTAGTCAACAAAACATATTGAACAAGGTTGTTTTTGAACTTTTATGCATCCAGATACGAGACAAGACTTCACGTATTCGAGAATTTTCGAGAATGTTGCTCTTGGAAGAAGCATTGTCCTTATCGCAATTCCTAACCAAGAGCAGAGAGATGCCGATGTTGCAAAAATGTTTTAGTACTACGATCAAACGTGGTACAACAAGATACAGTTCAAGAGGAGCGCAGTGTACAAAAACTATGCAGAGAATGGCTTACAGCCAGATCATCCATAATGCACTATAGGGAACATCAGATTGGCATCGGCAGGCTAAAGGCGACACATCCTTGAAACTTGGAGAATACATACGTCTTATGCATATGATGGTATGGCATGACAACTATCTGAACACATACATAATGATGTCGAAACACATAATTCAACAGTTTCAAGAAGCAAAAATATCGAAGATTTAAGTATTTAGGTATTACATCAATGTTTCAGGTGACAACATTATAATACTCATCGGGATTACTCAAGAATCATCCGAATAAGTCAGGTTAGTATTTAGTGTCTGAAGCAAACAATTCCGCTCCACAATACTGTTGGTGTTCGAGGTATGTTCAATTCCACATCACAACATGACAGCAATGTATGTTGAAATATATGTAGGACTAAAACGTGTATTACAATATGAGTTACCTTTTTCATTTTACGCCAGACTGACAGATCCAACACTTACAGGTATCTGATTTTGTAGTTGTATGAAAGAAAGTCAGCAACAGGATCGTTGCCATTCATATGCAAGTTATTATATCGGCTTAACAGCATCACACATTTCACTGTTTACAATTAGAACTTCTGAATTGTCAAGAATGATTGTTGTTGACGATCATTGTCAGAGGTTGCCAATAAAGGTTCCATCCAAGTAACGTATCCATTTGTTTTCTTTGGACGAGGCAAAACGTCACTTTTGCACAACAAAAATCATGGTTCAAGAAACATCCCTTTATGTGTCATTACTGTAACCAGACAAAACACATAATGGCTCTCTGCACTTTACGTGTCCTCCTTACGAGTCACCCACCTCAAACATTTGATATCATGGATGTAACCTTTGTTATAAGCACGCCAGAGGAAAATACCACCTTGGTCGGACAATATTGTGCTTTGATGAGCAATGTGAAGAGAGACCCAGTAAGTAACCGACCCTTGAATCGAATCATGTTTTGACGGTGTGTTACATTTTGCTCCGACGTGACCTGAGATTTGGTTATTGCTTTCACACGAAATCATGTTCAATTATTTTTGCATACAATGTACACGCATGACGCTTGACTGGTGCTGTTTCTGATATTGATACTACGATGCCAGAGTCACCGGAAGTGATGACAGGTACATTCATGTGTTTCCCAAAATGGTCGATAAAATGACCGACCATTGAACATTGTTTGAGAGGTCATTATGAAGTGAGTGGGTTGTTTTGGGTAAGCCGAAGGACACCACTGGAGCGTGACGGGCCATTCCGTGCAAAATGTCAGGAACAAATTGTGCTGTGATCCATTGTTGCCCGGTCTTTAAGTTGATTCTGTATAATGATTGATGCATGCCATCTTCTTTGGTAGTTCGCTGAGTTTGCTTATGTGTGGTATGCACACACATGTCCTACAACATACGATTATCGCTTATAGGGTATCCATTTGTGCACATGGAGAGGCAGCCATATGTAATGTTCGTGCAACCTTAGTGGCTCGTGGAAGAGGGGTGTACGCTTTCTCCAGACCACATGATTTCAGCTTCAAAAATGGTATTAATGACGTTGTTGACGTCCACCATAGTACAATGGATATATATTTATTGGATTTGCAATAAATACCGATAATTTCATACCATATGACACCAACAAGTAACATTTACTACAAAGCTACGAAGTTATTATTCTCTGTTGAAGTTGAGAAAAGGTCATACCGCACTGAATAAAATGTCCAAGTAAAAATAACTCATTTGTGCGTGTGAAACTGATGAGTGTTAGAAGAATTTGAAAAAGCTAGCTGGGAATATGACCTTGGTTTATTACATATTGAAACATAATAATCGACACGATTACAACTATGAACATAATTTGACATAAACTGACAATTACAAGTGGAAATGTTGGACATGAACAAACAAGCTACTGAATGAGAATTACCCGAGTATATGTGTTGAAATACAACTAAACATTTGAGACAAACCAAGTAACAGGCTGACACATGCCAAAAACAATTGAGAGTTTGAGACAAAACCAAGTAACAAGCGAACACAGACACAAGTCTCGACACGTTTTCAATGTGAACATATTTGACAGATGAGTGAAAATACAAGATACATTTTTTGAACATGTACAAACATAATACGAAAACGGAACTATATGTATATATGATTGAAAATACAAAGGACGATGGAGACAACACCCAATAACAAGCTGACACAGGCAGCTGACACATGCCACATTGAAATTACATAATAGTCTAGTTGATAACCAAACAGGACATGACGAAAGCATATGTATTGAAACCAAAGGTCCAGTGGGATCATAAACGAGTTAAATAATAATACAAATTAATTGATGAAGTTAGCGACATATTTTAACAGTCAGCTTCTGGGATACGTACATGTGGAAGACAAAGGACAAAAAGTGAGGAAATGTAATCAAATACAAAATCTGCAACATAGACAGAAACGGCTGGATAGCTGTCCATGACGGGAAGGGCGGGAGGGAAAAAACGGAGCCTCTCGAAGTTGAATACTTAGATTTCTTTGTCTGTGAACTAGCGGGTTGATTGGATGGGCTAATCACGTGATTGACAAATATGGAAAAACAATTGGATTGATAGAAGGCAGACTGACAATCTACATGTACTACTTGTTAATTGCGGGTTGACAAACCAAATTGGATATTAAGCATAATTAACGAGAAGTTTGTCACACTCACAAAACCGTTTGTGGTTTGATGCCCCAAACGGATGTATTGTGCGTGTGAAACTGATGAGTGTTAGAAGAATTTGAAAAAGCTAGCTGGGAATATGACCTTGGTTTATTACATATTGAAACATAATAATCGACACGATTACAACTATGAACATAATTTGACATAAACTGACAATTACAAGTGGAAATGTTGGACATGAACAAACAAGCTACTGAATGAGAATTACCCGAGTATATGTGTTGAAATACAACTAAACATTTGAGACAAACCAAGTAACAGGCTGACACATGCCACTAAGCATTCTTCGAAATCATGAGAAGAATGGTGGCAGCCAAAATGAAACCAAGGTTAACCCAGCCGGATATACGCCAAAAAGGCATCCGAATGCCATCTGCCCATATGTTTAATCTGAAGGTCTGTCAAACCCTGAGTCGCTGCATAAGAAGCAGCGCCTATCCTAAAACTATGAGTCTTATACAAGGACGTATCTAACCGGAGAAAGGATAGGGTTTTATGGAGCTGAGAAGCAAACCATGGTCTAGTAACTGGATTTCCGTCCGGGGTCTGGAATAAGGGACCTGATACAAAACCTCTATAACGAAGAAACTGGCTAAGAGAAATCACCGGACAGTAGTCTGAATGTTGAGCATGAACCCGAATCGAATGAGATCGTTCTTTGGAATGTTTGAAATGGTGGAACGTTATGATAATGGATGTACCATCCGGCTCAAAGACCAACTGATTCAGGGTCATGTTATTTCTGGTACAACCATGGGATAACGTCATCTCGCCTACACGTAAAAAAGCAAAAAATGCTAGGAGATACATTGACTTCAAAATGACCCGCTCACGAGGGGAATCTACCGTGTGAGCTAATGCATCGCATAATTTATGAAGGAGCTGCAGGGAGATGTGAAGTCTGGTATCGGAAACATTATTCGATTTTCTTATACCTAACAATGTTCTAGACACTAATACATTGCCAGCGGGATCTGGCACCGAATGGATTTTATGGATGAAAGATACGGACGAGATGAAGGACCGTATGGTGCTATATGCATATCCCTGGTTATGGAGATGAGTTAGATATAGGGAAATCGAAACAGGCATGATGGGGAGACTGATGAGTAAACCATACTGATGTAAAAAAGTCAGAAATTGTGACAGTGATTTGTTGTAAGCTATTTGGGTCGAAGGAGCTAGGGAAGCTTGTATCAATCTTGTCATATCTCTGGAAAGCGCGGCGGGGTCAGCCAGGAGGGTATGTCTGTTGGTCGGGGATCGGCCCATGGCGCGTGAACTCGAAATCTGTCCATCTGGAATCGAGAAAGAGAATCAGCCAAAGTGTTGGATTTACCGCTTATATGTTTGGCCAGAACCTGAATGTTATACGACATACAGTCTACTACTAACTGCCGAACCAGCGCCATAATATCTGGCTGTTTAGAGGTCGATTGATTGATAATGGACACTAGAGCTTCATTGTCTGTATGGAGGATGATTCGTTTGTTGGACAGTGCAGCCCCCCACACCTGAACTGACACGACAATTGGAAACAGTTCCAAAAATGATATGGACTTACTTCCCCACTCAGAGGGCCATCTGCCCTGGAACCAATGAGTTTTGAAGATGGCCCCATAACCGACTGACTGAGCCGCGTCCGTGTAGAAATGCAAACATTCAGAAGCTGTCCAGGGATCATACTGGAAAATTGATTTGCCGTTAAACGATGTCAGAAAAGACAACCATGATTTCATGCCCTTTCGGGCCTCCGCGTTGATACGAATATGCTGAAAAGGTTTGGTATAACCAACTGTGAGATTAACCAGTCGCCGAAGAAATGCCCGTCCTGGTCTGACAACCTGACATGCAAAGTTCAGAGAACCGATGATGTGTTGAATCTCAGGGTCAGTTTTTTCTTACCAAGAGCCTCCTGGAGGATATTGCGGCATTTGATAATCTTGTCGTTGGGAAGACGAGCCTCGAAAGATACCGTATCGATTTCTATTCCGAGGTAATTCATGATATTTGCAGGTGAGAACGTTTTATCAGCTGCAATAGGGACACCTATCTCAGCGCAGAACTGGCAAAACACACGCAAATGAGCAGCGCACTGCTCCTCGGTTCGAGCTAGGAACAAGAAATCGTCCAACAGATGAGTGATGTGGGAAATGCCCAACGTGATGCGAGCAATATCTTCCAGGGCAGTGCTGAAGGTTTCAAATATCCGACAACTGGATTTCAGGCCCATTGGGAGATTGGTATCAAAATAATAGTGGCCTTGAAATGTGAAGCCAAGAAGATGGTGTTCTGAAGGGGATATAGGTATAATTCTAAAAGCAGACTTGATGTCGGTCTTTGCTAAAAAACAACCCTTCCCCAACTCTCTGACCAAAGCCACAGCACTTTCAAAATTAGAATATTGGACCTGACCAATGTCATCTGGTATTCCGTCATTGACTGAATGCCCATATGGGAAAGATAAATGTTGAATCATACGGAAAGTACCAGGGACACTTTTGGGAACCACACCAATTGGCGACAGAACTATCGTGGGAAACGGGGATGATTTAAAGGGTCCTTGAATCCTGCCTGCTTCTAATTCCTGGGCAATTTTTTCAGCAACTGCTGCTGGATGTTGATACACCGACTTCAGGTTCTTGACAAACTTTGCCTTGAGGCATCCTTGAAAACCCGTATGGAACCCATAACGAAACCCCTGAATTAAATATTTACTGACGTCGGGCCTGACTACGTGCAGAGCTCTCTGAAGGTTCGTTAACCTGATCGGCGTTGTGAGAGGGATATCGCCTGGGGGGCTGCTGTGGTGGGGGGTAACGGGGTGTGTATGTCGAGTTTCGGGGACGAAAGGAATTCTGAGATCCGTGAAAGTCTTGGACATTGGAACGAAAACGATGGCGTTGTGGGGACTGAGTGAAAGGGGATGGATTGTGTCTTACTCCGGTTGAGTGGCATTGTGTTTGAGGATGGAGTCCATTGCACTGAGGGCACGTATGTTTAAATTGGCAACCCGAGCAGAATTGCCCGTGATGGTAACGGAAACAGTAACCTCGTGGTACTCTGGTGGACAACTGAGTAGGAGGCTGAACCGAGCGAGATGTCAGAGCTTGGACATAATGTTCGGCAAAGAACGTGTCCCAGGGAACGGGGGACAACTGTCGAGAGTAGCTAACGTTCTCATCATAAGACACGAAATCCCCCCCTTTTTGGGCTAAAACCCGAACTGTCTCCGAATGTTTCAAAATCGGACTTGCCTGTTCAGGATATTTCTGAAGGTATATTGACATAAAGATGGCAAAGGCAGACGACCATCTTTCAATGGTGTGGAGTTTGGGGCCTTTCTTTGGAAACAGAGTCAGAGCTGGCTTTCCTGTAGTAGTGGACATAGATACATCAAATTGTTCTCGATCGGTTTTCAACAAGAGTGAAAGATCGAAAAACTCATTGGCCCAAATCTTCTCTTTTATATGTGATGGAAATCTTGCATCGATGGGAAGGCCTGCCGAAAGGGGGATTGGCTCGTCTGAGGGAGGGGATGCTGGTAAGAGCGGGATTGAGGAAGTGGCCATTTGAGCACTCAACCCGCAAAGAGAGCACGCACTGACAGAATAGATTTTCAGCTAATCTGAAAAGTAAACGGCAACGGGCCGAAAAGTAACGTTCACTGTATCATCAAACCATCCACCGATATACCATAGAATTGTATATAATGTATATATAGATTTATCCATATATGTTTATGTATGGATGTAAATGTACATCAATTGAAATATATCTAAATATGTATATCGATATATCATTATCTATATAGATAGATAACTATATGCTACATGTATGTACCGTATATATCGTGAAAAGATACCAAAAATAAGTCAATAAATAACAAATACATAAATAAATGAGGAATATTGAGAAACAATTGACATGAGAATGTGAATAGAACAAATTGTTTCATTCCTACCTAACTTCTTTTAGAATGAACGAAAGCACCCCGAATTGCTTTGAAGTATTTAAAAAGCCCCCGTGGATTTAGGTGAACCCCGTCTTTGTCCATCACATTAGCGGGCGGGTTATTCAATCCCTTTGCCACCCACCAGTAGCAGCAAGCAGTGTCCTTGAAGTGGTTTTTCACGAGTTTGTTCACCACAAACACTAGTCTGTTATAATGTTCAGCATTGAACTGATTCAAATATCTGCCCTGAAAACGCTGAAATAACTGCCCAAGGTATATCTTGCAGCAAGGGTTCGATCGTAGTAATTCCGAAACTAAGTTGGTGATCTTCTCAAATACAATATACGAATTGTCATGCACTACTGACAGGTCGTTGCCTCCTATTTGAAGGAATATGACATGCGGCTGAAAACGATTAATTAAAGGCAACAACCGACGGATATCCTCAATTTTTCCACCTCGACGATAGATGAATTTCACTTGATCCTGGGCCAGAGAAAAATCCAGAGGGATATCTTCCCGGGTACCAGCCGCCTGTGCTAAGCGACCGATGAAACTATGCCCGACAATCAGAAAACGTTTCATTGTAATGAGGCACTTACACTGTCTGAGCCGTGAACACGTCAGATGTAACTCCTTGACCTCAGACCAACGGGTGAGGCGTTTGGGTGGGAGAGAAGCAGCGGCGCGGGCTCGCTTCCTCCACTGACCGCCCAAGCTCAGAGCGCAAACTACTGCGCAGTATTTTTCGGCTCCCGCGAGCGAACTTTCGCCCCGAAAAGTTTCTTCAATGAGAAGTCCTAGAGCGTTTGTTAATCTCCAAAAAGTAACTTCAACGTTAGCACGTTCACTGGTCAATGGTGTAACATAGTGTGAACAGAGTTGACGGTGCGATGACGAGTAGAATAGTAGAAAATATCCGGTAATTGCGGGGAGAAAAAAACGGAGCCTCTCGAAGTTGAATACTTAGATTTCTTTGTCTGTGAACTAGCGGGTTGATTGGATGGGCTAATCACGTGATTGACAAATATGGAAAAACAATTGGATTGATAGAAGGCAGACTGACAATCTACATGTACTACTTGTTAATTGCGGGTTGACAAACCAAATTGGATATTAAGCATAATTAACGAGAAGTTTGTCACACTCACAAAACCGTTTGTGGTTTGATGCCCCAAACGGATGTAATCAGGACTCATTGTATTCTGACAATATCAAACTTCAGATTGCTATATTAGAGGGAGGGTGTCGAATCACAATGACATATAGATTCATTGTCAATTGTGGCTATCTCGGGAATAACACTGTCTGGGAATCTACAGTTAATTAGCCGCTCTGAATCATTATGTATCGCTGTGATTTACGATAGTATGTTCTACTGGAAACTTTCGGCCATGATGACGCCAGTGACGGTTTGGACAGAGGTATTGGCCTATGTCTAACTGTGTTTATTTTCCAGCGGGTACTTTACTCGAGGCTCATTATTGTCTATTTCCTAATCGTTTGCTATCAGTAATGGGTTAATATATACAACTCATTTATACATGTAGACAGTTATTATGGGTTTGTGTAAATCATGATCTGAACGGAGTACTGTAAAAGCGAATTAAGCGAAGCTCAGTACGTTTTCAGCAATTGTTTATTCTGGCAATTTGTCCTATTAAACAATATTGAAAGAGCCTGTAAAGTTGTTTTCACAATGAGCTAGTCCTGTTCTCTGTGTTGATGATTATTCCCATATATCTTTCCCTGGCGTTGATCCCTCCATGTTTCTAATATATATATAATATCGTTGACTTTATTTCAAGAAAAAGCCATAGATCTGGATTTAGTCAGAATAATTGAAGGAAAATTGCACTGAGTGACATGAATCACTCACAAGTAATCCACTTTCACGTACACATCTTTCATTCTATATCTTAGGAGACATATTTACTTAGACTGAGAGATGCTAGGGTTCCTTGTGTTGGGGTTACTGTGCCATTTTTCTTGGAAAATTACGCCTGTAAAGAGCTGTACCATCTCTCCAGTTGTCCACAAATTTAGAACAACACGGCAATAAACCAAGAGATGTATAGTTTTGTGCTTTTGTCCAAACTGATATCTAACGGGTTTGTTGATGTTATCATCAGAATCTGGTGCTGTTGGTGCAAACATGTTGATATATATTTAATTGCACTCTGGTATGAATCGTTGTAATGGTCCACCTGAGCGTACATTTCCTATAACATATCGAACACAATCATCTATGCCAAACACTGTTTACTGACACAATAATTAACGTTTTCCTGTATTTATAAACAGACATGCCATCTCAGCAAGACTACATTTGATCAATCACCTTATGTTTTGCCAATGATAACCTTCGTCACATCCGTATTTGGTAAGACCGCATCTTCGCTAATACAGCCGATTCACTGACCAATGCCGCACGATACTCTCCGTGAAACAAAGTAGTTCTATGCATGACTGATGCAGATGGAGTCTGTTGTGGTCTGTGGCTAAGTTGGCGAAGTAGCTTATGTGCATTTTTGATGTTTTTTGACCTCATGTGCATCTATTTATTGCTGGTAGGTAAAATACATGACGCAAACACATAAAATTGATCAGATATTAACACATACCCAAATAACTACTCAGAGTTATATTATGTGTGGCAGTCTTAAGAACATCACCAGGTCAAGCGTTTCCAAGATAAAAATCTCCATTGCCAACTTAATTATTACTGATGATGATTGTGACAGGTTATCAATAACGGTTGTGTTCACGTCACTCCGGCACTTTGTTCTGATCCGGTCAGCATGGGTCAGGGCAGCTACACTAAATTATTCGTCGTACCCATCGAATCCAATAAATTATGGTCTTATGATGCCGGGAATTTTGGTACATGTCCATCATCCTTCATTTCATCTCTGATAATTTACCTTTCGTCTTTGTTGTATATTGTCATATAACAACAAAACGTTCCAGGTGCTCCAGGTGCTCTATAGTATCTCTGACTTGCCAAAGTCACATACCATTTGAGCTGATATAACTAGTTTAGGCATCAGCCTGGCTTCCCGAAAAAAAAGTTTAAAGGAGAACGACATTTTGTGAAATTCCATGGACGTTAACTGATTAACAACATAGAGCATGTTGATCATCACAACATATTCATAACATACATGCAACAGGCTATGGTTGGATTTATATGTATCCTATATTACATTGTATACTTTTCATGTTTTTCACATTTGTTATCATAACATGTCATGTTCAGCGCTTTGCGGGTAATGAACTTCAAAGCGCTATACAAAAATTAATTACTATAATGAATATTAATATTGAGGTAGTTAGGCAGATGACGACTTTGTTGTCTATGAAACTGAAACAAGGTAACTTGAACACAAGCCACGTTTATTTTCTCACCACACGAGCATGTTTTTCTTTATTTTCTATACTTTCTTTATTCTGTACACTTTACGCTGAAATATCACACAGTATATTCTGAGCAATGAGAAGAAATTATATATTTACCATCGTATATAAAAAAAGAAACTGCTAGAGTTAATTTGTGAAGTTTTGTAGCATTAGTTAAAATGCAGGACATATATTATCAAGCAAATTATGGTATACATCTATGCATCATCCCAATATAAAAGAACTTCGATTTGGACTGAAACCCTAACAGTTGTCCCATATGTTATGAACATCCATGATACTATATATAATTGCCCTGCAAAAATAGGTAACCTATACAGATAAACACAAGTTATATAAATCATTAGTGAAATTTTCCATACAGTAATATACAAATGTTTTGAACAAAATCCGTTCCTCAAATTCCTTCCTCAGCAACGACTCAGTTATTCAGCGGGCACAAGACTAAACACATCTAATCTTTTTGAGGGCAGTGAAACATTTGAAAAATTCGATCACAATGTCAGTTCATGTCACTTCAAAATCATGAAATTTATATCTAGTGTATAAGGCCAAAAAAAAATTATTATGGTTCTGGTTATTGGGGTCCCCGAAAAAGTGATGCGACGACGCGATTTTCTTTTTTTTTTCTTCTTTTCTATTTGCTAAAATTGGCGATCGATGACTGATCCGGTCAAATATGGCCCATTTGGCCAACCATTTTCCCCTAAAATTGGCTGTTGATAAGCGACCCGGTTGAATTTGCCCTGTTTGGCCAGCCATACACCAAGTTTTGCAATGTCAAAGACACTCGGGATCATTTGAATTGATCATTATCTCACCAAGAGTGTACGGGTGTCAATTTACTAAAAAAAAAACGCAAAGCAGCTCTCAGAAAGTGATGCGTGCAATTTTTTTTTTTCGTTCTTAAAAAAAAACGAGTGATGCGCGGGGTCCAATGTGATGCGCACGCATAACCAGAACCAAAATACTTTTTTTTTGGCCTTAAGCCATCTAAAATCTGGTCTTCAATGGAAACCTTCATGTTCAGTCATTTTACACCTGCATAGAGGCGCTATCACAACAAAATACAGCATCTCTTTATCCTAACTTGGAATATGAGTTATTTTAAACATCAATTTTTCAATTCACAGATTGAATTTGCCCTGTTTGGCCAGCCATACACCAAGTTTTGCAATGTCAAAGACACTCGGATTGACAGATTGATGGGATGCAGCCGTTGATGAGAGAACAACCATGGCATTGTGCAACATGAAAGCTCCTTGTCTGTGGACTTTATCACATCTTCAACTGGATATGCCAGTTACGCGCTGCAAATATAAGAAATTCAAAAATATTTATTGAAACTTACGCTATTTTAATAACAATCATATATTGAATGTAAAACAACATTGACTTGAATTTAATGATACTATTTCATAATAAAAGACGGAAATATTTTGGGATATGTGATCTGTTGAATTATGTCAAGACTATTGATCGAAGTAAACATGCCTGTCAAGTTCTCGATCCCGGCTTAGTAACAAATCCAGGAGAGCCAAAGAAAGTTTGGATTTTATATCCGATTCCATTGCCGATGGATATAATGGCACTTCGTTGTAACGAGTGTCACCTGTAAGTTCTGCAGTTAACGAGTCCGATCTTTTACCAAAGCTGTTGGAATAGATATCCACGAATATTAGTTTGTTCCGGAGCAAAGTAAGGTGTTTTTCAAGATGTTGACGAATTGGAGTCAACAGATTGGGTAAATAAATAAGATAACTCCGAAGCGTGCAAGGAATAACTCCAAGTGCTACGATCAATGATTCGATAAAAACACGTCTTCGTCAATTTGAAGGCAGATATTATTGAAGTTATCAGTGCGACAGGTAAGAGAACACATAAATGGCATTTCAGAAGTGAGGGGAACAACAATAGTCCACTGTATTTAGGGTTTGCGGTAGACATTTGGGTGTCAAAGCTGATATTTCCCACAGTTACTTGGGAGACCAAGTATATAACCCACAAAAAAGTCCCTGTGAATCCCATGAGGGGTTTTCCCAAAAATCCAAGATGGCCGCCATTTATACGCGAATTAGTTTAGAATTGACATAGCGAGTGATGTACTGCACCTACGTTAGTGATTTCAGTGTCTTATGAAAAATCTTTCGGACTAGGCGAAGGCAAAACATTATCCTCGAAATATGAATCATATTTGGTTTCCATTTTATGGTAATTTCGTAGTTTTGGTAGATGGACTATACGTGTAGTTCTTTTTGAAAAGGAACATGATGCAAGTGAGAAAACGATGCACCAGTTCATTCTGCCAAGTGTTTGTGATATAACGTGCATAGTATCCTGAATAAACGTGAGTCCCGTTTTTCCATCTTTAATAACAGTAAACCGTATCAAGATGAGTACTTAATTATAGCTGCGTGGGAAAATGTGTACAATGCACGGTTGGGTGTCATGGGAAATTGTGGAATCTGTATTGTATAAGTTTGAAGGAAAGCGTGTAC
Organism: Terebella lapidaria; assembly: GCA_949152475.1. Classification (NCBI taxonomy): domain Eukaryota; kingdom Metazoa; phylum Annelida; class Polychaeta; order Terebellida; family Terebellidae; genus Terebella; species Terebella lapidaria. The sequence continues at coordinate 29,984,582 of OX424564.1, read as the reverse complement.
AGAATGAAATCATGATTGAAGTTTTTTTATGAAATTATTAAAGAAACATATTCGTGAAGAATTTATTGTGGTAAATACTCGTGAAGAATACCGAGAAAAAAGAAGAATGACGAATGTGAAAAGTAAAGAATGAAAAAAGATACCCTCCCTTACCTCGGACGTCCGAGAACATTGTAGTAATCTGTTAGCGCCGTCAAGTATCGATTGAGCTCCTCTACCGATTTAAACTGTTCTGGCCGTTTAGGCGCCCCGTCCCTTGAAGGCGCCCGTTTCTGCTCAAGAGTTGGGGAATACGACTGTGCACGTTTACTCTCTAGGGGGTAAGACTGCACTCTTTCCTCTGCAAGTGGGTAAGCTAGAGCAGGTAGAACTTGTGACATTAGGAGTACCGCCATCATAGCTGTTAAGGGGTCCGTGAGGCTTGATACCGTGTACTTCATATTTATCTGAAAAGTATATATTTGAATATTAACGTATTGTCTTTATTTGGTCATTGTTCCATCTCATATATCAATGTGACAACGTGAGTAATAATACCAATGTAATAATACCAACGTTATCTTATTCTGGATACATTTAATGTTGATCATGTTTCTACCGATTTGTATGCAGCTTAGAAAATTACTCATGATAAACCATGTACATCACATTATGTTGTATGTAAAACCGAATGACAAACGACTAAAAAGTATCATACGGTCCATTTCTAATTGTGATATTTCCCATAATCTGCGAACATTCAAATTTGACTTTGCTTTTTATATTTGTTTATGTTATCCGTATGAAATTGTCAAGGGTACAACATATATGATTTTTCAACAGAATTGACATTAACAACCTTGTTATTCTGGAATGAAGACTCAAAGAAATCCAGCTTTTTGCCAGAAAGCGTCACTCCCAATATACACACTCTACCGTCACCATGTCGCTATCCTACTAAGAAGAAACATATCATTATTATTGGGAAGCGACTCTGCCACGTCAAGTGCCATTAACGCAGTGAACTTCGACTTCAGACAGCTTCAGCAACTGGTGAGTTGCGTCGCCGTTTGCTAGAAACTCCATCCATACTGAAGTGTAGTCTCTGTAGCAAAAAGGTACCATTTAATGGAACTCTCAACACTTAGTGTTTACAACTGGTTGTCGAGTGAGTGCCAAGCAGAGGGACCGCTGTTGAAGCCCTTGTAATGCTCAGGTGCCATTAGCATCTGCTTATTGCCCATTGAAGGTTTTTCCGTTTGGATAGGGTGTGAAGTCGTATAAAGAGAGGAATGGGTTATTTTCCCCTGTGTACAATTAGCAGTTTAAAGTTACATGCAAATCTTAGCATGGAGGATGTGAAAAATGTCATTATTTAAATGTACTTTAATAAAAAGTGTTCCTGTATTGGTTGTAAATGAAGATTTGAATATATCTATTTTTGTGAAAGTTATGAAAAATAATTGATCCTATTCTCTGTTCTTCAGAAACACTGAGAATACCACTCACATTAGAGTGTTAGAAAGTGATGACAGGTACATTCATGTGTTTCGAAAAAGGCTGATAAAATGACCGACCATTGGACATTGTTTGAGAGGTCATTATGCATTGCGTGGATTGTTTTGGGTTAGCCCTTTTTGCTGTGGATCAGTAATTCGAAGGACATCACTGACGTGCCATTGCGTGCAAAATGTCAGAAACAAATTGTGCTGTGATCCGTGAATGCCCGGTCGTTAAGTTGATTCTGCATGATGATTGATGCATGCCATCTTCTTTGGTAGTTCGCTCAGTTTGCTTATGTGAGATATGCACGCCCATGTCCTACAACATACAATTATCGCACGTAAGGTATCCGTTTGTGCTTATAGATAGCCAGTCGTAAGTGAACTTCTGGCAATCTAAGTGAATTGTGGAAGTGAACTGTTGGTTTTTTCCGGACCACATGATTTCATTTACTTGGAGGGGGAGGGGGGCCAGTCGGGTCGAGCGTTTGCTCAGAACTTGCCTGATTATGGAACCTAGTATTCGGTGTATGCTCAACTGAAATATGTGACTGATATTAATAACGTTCTTGTCTTGTGGGTGCAAAATAATTTCTTGCCGAATACTCCTGTATGTTCATGAACACAATGGATATTATATTATTTTGGATATGCAATAATATAGAAAATGTAACATCATGTGGCACCCACAAGCAACAATTACCGCAAATCTAGATAGGGATTATTTTCTGATGAGGTTGCAAAAAAGTCACACCAGGCGGAATAAAATGTCAAATGAAAAATAACTCATATCAGGACTCATTGTATTCTGACAATATCAAACTTCAAATTGCTATATTACAGGGAGGGTGCCAAATCACAATGACATATACATTCATTGTCAATTTTGGCTATATCGGGTATAACACTGTCTGGGAATCTACAGTTAATTAGCCGCTCTGAATCACTATATACCGCTGTGATTTACAATAGTATGTTCTACTGGAAACTGTCGACCCCGATGACGCCAGTGACGGTTTGGACAGAGGTGTATAGTCTGGTGGGTTATTCAGATAATTGTTCAAATCCATCTACAGGCACCATTTTTGGCATAGATATAGAGGGAACCAGTTAGTTTCAATTTCTGCCGGGAGCCAAGTTTGGCTCCAGCTATGGCGGCCATGTTGGACAAATCCAAGATGGCGGCCATACAGGGTTATTTTTCATGTTTTATTGTGGAGTTATATGTGCACATAATTTGCATTTAACTCAATGAACAGTCAATCGGTATAGTGTTGCATACTTATCGTCCATATTGTTTAACATGGACAAGTTAAGCATACATAATACGGCATTGTGCATTAAGAGTGAAATAAACGTGCGAACACAATGTAGCATCCGCCATTATCGAAAATCACAATTTTTGCTATATCTCTATGAATATTGAGTCTATGTTGATGGAAATTACATGTACCTATAGGTTTTCAAGGTCAACAAAAACGATAAACACAATTTTAAACTGATTCCATGTAAGGTTCTTATATAATATGCGCACTAGTTATGATATCAATGAAAAATGTGTGTGATATCATGTGATAAATGGTAATACAAATGTGAAGAATGAAACACAACCAATGGAGCAGTGTGAAAATATATGATCCCGAAATCTATAGTTACCCTTTGTGTTGTTATTAATTACGTAATTTCACGTAATTATAAGCACTTTGAAGTTCAGAATGATGCTACAGGTGAGGGTGAAAACACCTACCTTGTTCAATTTGCTGTTATTACCTCGTGAGACACACCTGTAATGCAGGAGCTCCACTTTGGCTTAATATATTTATGTAAGTGTATCTATTTCATCTATTTGTCAATTATCCAGTTTCACATATTCACAGATTGCAAGTCAGCAATATAGAATAAATTATAATATTCTGCATTAAATTCTTTGATTCAGGACTACAAAGAACACGTCTGAAAATTGACCATCATGAGTAAACGTAAGTTTTTCAATCAAGCAAATATAGGTCTACCATACATGTAATTGATATTTCTTATTCAAGGGTGTGGTAAAACATGTACCGGTTTGCCAAAAACCATGCCCTCACTAATTCATCCGATATGTATTAACCTTATTTCCATTCTAGGACTACATCATGAGACCCGCTGCAATGAACTGCTAGATGCTAAATTGCCGACCACATTCATGTCTTCCTTTCAGCATCGCGAAAAACACCGACAACAGAATGAAAAGTACAAGGAGTGAAATGAGCAATTATGTATTGAGGTAAGTTCTGATAACAAGAAAAACGAATAATACCAAAATATAGGTGTGCATGGAAATCAAGGCATTAATATATACCAGTATGAAATCTTTATCAAAATCATTAAGACAATTGTATTATAGTAAAATTATATTGGAATAGTTTTCGGACTTCTTTAATTTCTGCACGTTATCGCTTTCAGATGCTGGCAACTCCATGATGAGACAGCAATGATTACTCGAAAAGAAATTGTATGTGTCATGTAACGTGTTGTGTTCCTTGTCATATATGTAGTTTTATTGAGTATGTCGGGAGACATTGATTGGACGCTATGTTGTTTGTGTCACATACAAAAGCTTGAACCTTTACAACAACCGACTGAACAAGGCTTTGCTTCATTAGAAAAAGATATCAATGAATTTGTAGAGCTCAATTCCGTGCCAGCTGCTATAAATATCGATGGTTTGGATGATGGTACAGGCATCGCACATACACTTCAATCCCGAGCAGCGGTTTACCACAAATCATGTAGAAGTTACTGCAACAGTCACAGAATCAGTAGGGTGCGATCTAAGCTAAAGCAATCTGAGCAGCCTGCAGGTAATAGTCCGAAAAAGCTGAGGTCAAGTTTTGGGTTTTCGATAACTCCACAAAACTTGTGTTGCATCGTATGTGAAGGCGAAGACAAGACTGATCTCCGCAAAGCTGCAAGTGTTTCTGTTGAGACACATCTGAAGGAATGGGCGATAACAACAAAAAACTGGAGACTGCATTATCGACTGATTGAGTGCACTGAAACGACTGTGCCATGTGTATATTACCACACACAGTGTTACTTGAAACTTCGTGACAGAGCTCGTGTAATCGATCGGCAAGAAGTGGAAGGTAATAATGTTTCCTGCCCCTTCAACTCCATTGTTGTGGCCAAGATAATTGCAGTTATAGAAGATGGTCAATCTGAGGTACTCAAGTTGTCTGATTTGCGAGAGTTGTACCAGGAAATGATGGCTGAAAGTGGTCACCCATGCTCTGGTAGAGAGCCACACGCGACACGATTCAAACAACTCTTGCTCCATCATCTTCCAGAATGGGTTGAGTTTTCCCAAGGCAGGGATGTTTTCATAAGTCACAAGTCCACCGTAGGAGCCGTGTTAGCAAAGACATACCACTCTTCTGAGATCGAACAAGATGAGGCGTTGCTCTTGGTTCGTTCTGCGATGGCACTTCGAAGGCGAATTCTACAGAAACAAATACCCTTCAATGGTTCATTTTCAACTGAATGTCTCAGCTCACCTGTAGGGGAAGCCGTGTTGAGTTTCGTTAATGTTGTTTTGCAAGGCCCCGACACTGTAAGTGATGATGCTCGAAATGGCACGAATTCTACAATAGGAGCTAGAAAGAGAGTAGCATGCACTATATCACAGCTCTTGATCTTCAACACTGTGAAATATGTTTCACCATCAGACAGCACACAGATACGTCATAGCAGAGAACGTGAGACTCCATTCCCACTGTATCACGGTATTAAGCTACATGGCGATGCCAGACTCAAGCTGCAGATAGAGAATTGTCATAGACTTGGTCTGTCTGTTTCATACGACAGAGTCATGGAAATCAGGGTACAAATTGCAAGAGCTGTCAGCAAAAAGTTTTCTGAAGATCAAGTGGTAACACCCTCGAATATGCGTATGTCTGTTTTCACAACACATGATGTTGACAACCTAGACAGTAACAAAACTGGTAACCTGTCACGAGAGGATTTCCATGGGACATGCATAACTGCTACCAGTCATCTGTCACAAGAGAACAAAGGGATTCGTCGTCCGCCAATCACACTGGATACATCAGACAAGTCCAAGCCAAAGCTACCAGACAAGTACATGATTGTTCCTCCCGTTGAGTTGAGAGGCTCAGACGTCTTCGTCCCCAGGCATGATGATGGGAAGGTCCGACCAGACTACAATGCTATCGAAGGTGCAAGGGAAAAAGACAACAATTGGTTAACACATGTTGCTGGAGTACTGGAGAAGGGAGAGTTGGAGAAGGACGATGTGATCACATGGGCGGGTTTCAACTCGAAACAACAGGATGATTCTTCCATCAAGCCACGAGCAGAAATTGGGATATTTCCATTATTCCCAGACAGCGCTGCAACTCCATCAATGATGAAGCACGCCATGGAAGTCACCAGGGAAAGCACCGAATTCATCAATCCGGGTCAGGTGCCCATACTTGGATGTGATCAACCCCTGTATGCCATATGTAAGCAGCTGCAATGGCAATACCCAGACACGCTAGGTGAAGACAAGTTTCTTGTACAAATGGGAGCAATGCACATTGAGGACAAGTGTCAGATAATGATGGGAAAGTTATTACGGGGTTCTGGCTGGGACACTATTCTCACGCAGGCTGAGGTGCTTTCATCTGGACGTGTTCAGTCTACCCTAGATGATCATCACATCAAAAGAACAAGGTATACTCATCAAGTGTCACTTGCTGCACTATCAGTTTTGAAGAGCAGAGCATACATCAAATATGAAGCCAATGTCTTGGGGCCTGCTGAAACATTTGAGATGTGGTGTGAAGAGCGATCTGCAGAAGTGAGTATGTTTGCATACTGGACGATGGTTATGGAACTGGAACTCTTGCTGTGTCGATTCATTCGCTCCCTGAGAGAAGGCGATTTTCATCTGTATGTACAAGTATGTGATGAGCTCTGCCCGTGGTTTTTCATCATGGATCACACCAATTATGCAAGATGGCTCCCGATTCACGTCAAAGGCATGACTGAACTGAGCAGAAGACACCCTAATGTGTACGAAGAATATTGCAAAGGGAACTTCACTGTCCAGAAGACTGAACACAAGTTCAGCCGCATTGCAAAAGACCAATCACACGAGCAGACCAACAAGCTGCTACAGGGACATGGTAGAGCCTCCGACCTGTATGGTGATACTCATGCCATAACATTGTACATGCTGTCAACTCCAGAGCTGGTGAGACTCATTGAAGAATTTGAGGGAGGTACTAAGCCAACAGAGACAACTGGGCATCATGAAGAAGCGAAGAGCTTGCAAATCAAGTTCCTGAAGGATGTAACATCATTTATTGATGTGGTCACTGGGCTAGGCAACCCCTTCCTGCATACTGATCATGAGCTTATAGCTATAGATACACGAGCCGTGATGGAACCTGAAGTCATGATGTCTCTCTCACACATCCATAAGCTTGGACAAGCAATCCATGCAAATTACGTGTCTTCAAGAATCGTTGAAGCGGAGGTTCCAATCTCAGACACTATCAAAAGAAGAAATGTGCTGACGTTTGCAAACCGGCCTGATCCTAAAAAAAAAGAAAACAAAGTTGGGATGATGAAACAAGACACAAGGCTCATAACACAGCTGTTCCTTTCTCTCCAATCACACCCAGAGGCAGATATGGCCGAGTTCTTCAAATTTGAGAATCAGCAAGCTCCACCATCTCTAGCTCAACAGAACTCACTCAGATATGGAAAAAAATCAGAAATTCTCAAATGCGTTGAAGTTCCAACAGGAACTGCTAATTCAGCTAAGCAAGCAACAGTCCAAGTATTTGATATGGCTGCTGTCATCCACATGCTGTACCCTACAAGAGCCTCAACTTTTGCGGATTATGTATCTCTGCACATCATTCCTTTCTTAAAAGCTCAGAGTACATCAACAGTTGAACGGATTGACGCCGTCTGGGATACCTACCCGGAAGAAAATCTGAAATCCATGACACAGCAGAGTCGCGGAATAGGTGCCCGTACTCGCCTCGATCCAGAAGGAGATGGCAACACACCCCTTCCAAAAAGAGTATGGCAGACTTACTTGCAAAATTCAGAAAACAAACAAGAGCTGTTCAAATTTATCAGCAAGCAACTTGCAAAAGAGAGCATGGATGGAAAACTTATGATCACCACATATTCTCAAGACGTTCTGTCCAACACACCATCCAATGTCCCACTAACTGAACTTCAACCCTCTAACCACACAGAAGCAGATACACGAATCATCCTGCATCTCGCTCATGCATCAGCCCAGGGACATCGCAAGGCTTACGTGCGCACAGTCGACAGTGACATTGTAATTCTTGCAGTAGCCTTCTTTGACCAACTTGATCTTTCTGAGCTATGGATTGGTTTTGGCAGTGGCAAAAATTATAGGGATATTCCTGTGCACGAGATCCAACCTCAGCTTGGTCAACAAAAGTCCAGAGCTCTTCCACTGTTCCATGCTCTTTCTGGATGTGATACAACATCTCAGTTCTTTGGTTGTGGGAAGAAGACAGCGTGGAATGCATGGAACAATACTCCAGATCTGACAGAAACGATGAATACCCTGACATACAACCCTGAATCCTGACTATCGAATCTATTCATATGCAGAGGATAGAGCGCTTTGTTGTTTTGATGTACAGCAAATCATGCGGAGCTGCAACGGTCAATAGAGCCAGAGAGCAGCTTTTCTCAGGCGGCACTCGTACACTTGAAAACCTTCCCCCCACACAGGCTGCGCTCTTTCAGCACGTCAAGAGGTATATGCTTCAAGCATGCTTTGTGTGGAAACAGTCGAATGTATGTAATCAAGTAATTCCACCCTTCAATCAATGGGGATGGCAACGAAAAGAGGGCAGTAAACAATGGCTTCCATACTGGACTACTCTTGCTGATGCGAGCGAGGCATGCAGGGTGCTTTTACACTGTGCTTGCACAAAAGCCTGCAAAGGAAACTGTAAATGTCGGAAATCAAGCATCCAATGCACGGTGTTGTGTAAATGTGAGGGCGGCTGCTTCAAGTGATTCTGTATTGTGAAACTGTAAATGTCGGAAATCAAGCATCCAATGCACAGTATTGTGTGAATTCGAGGGCTGCTGCTTCAAATGATTCTGTGTTGTGAACCTGTAAATGGCGGAAATCAAGCATCCAATGCACAGTGTTGTTTGAATGTGAGGGCTGCTGCTTCAAGTGATTCTGTATTGTGAAACTGTAAATGTCGGAAATCAAGCATACAATGCACAGTGTTGTGTAAATGTGAGGGCTGCTGCTTCAAGTGAATATATGTTGTGTAAATGTCATTCGAAAAACGTACATCCAATGTACAGTGTTATTTAGGTATCAATATTACATTAGATATGAAGTTATTCGCTTCGTGCTTGCTTACCTTTGAATGTTGACTTTCAAAAGACGAAATATATTTCAAATTTGATATTCATTCTATCATCTCAATGCAATTGATGCCAACCTCAATAAAGCATATGCATGAAGAATGAGTTCCAATTGGGTGTCCATTTCAGAGTGAACAGTCATTTGACTGTGCGATACCGGTATCTACAATATGGAACAATGTAAATGGTAACCGGTAAAAAATATATGTAGAGTGAAGAAACTAGTGATATCGTCTTACTGATTCAATATCTGTCGAGTTGCTGCCAAAGTGGTTACATCACATAGTTGATATTTTTCTGGAAAAAAACCGTAAATTTAAAAGCTCACATACACCATCGTTTATAATTCTTTTGTCTTAAAAGGATGCATCATGTTCTAGTATCACAGCAATCAACCAGTTGCTATTGCAACCAAAGTCCATAATTTTCTTTCCATGACCATTGCGTATGTACATGATGATGATGGTAATTAATTGAGAGATGGGATCTATATGGTGTTCACGAGAGAATCTGTGGGGGAGGGGGGGGGGGGGTGGCATGATGATTGCAGATCAATCTGGAACGGGCTAGCTTCACTTCAAAATGTGTCATAACATGTGTCCTAAAAATCAATCAATTACAGATGTCCAGTTAAGAAATAATGAGAATCCATTGAGATTTGTGGCTCTAGAGTGTTTACAATAAGTTTTAGCTCACGCAGTGCGACGATCGCAAATTTCATCGTGTCTGCTGAACTTTGTATGGGGAAAAACTATATAGTATATCTTTCACATTATCATATGTGAATCACTCATACGTCGACATTTACTATCATAGCTCCTAAAATAACCGCAAAAAGTATTTTTAAAGTTCCAAACCGAATAAAAAGTAGTTACAACATGCATGTATAATGGCTCCATGCACCCTGTACGTCGAATAGCTCATCTTGGCTCTGAAAATGACGGCCATTTTGGATTTGTCCAATATGGCCGCCAAAGGCACCGCCCCTGTTGGCTCCCGCTGAATTATGAAATGGCAGGGTCTTATCTATATCTGGACCAAAAATGGTGCCTGTAGATAAATTTGAACAATTCGGCCATTATTTTAGATTAAGCCGCCTGACTAGTAGGCATATGTCTGACTGTGTTAATGTTCCAACGGGTACTTTATTCGAGGCTCATTATTGTCTGTGAGCTATATGTATGCCATCGGTAATGGGTTAATATATACAGCTCATTTATAGACATTTATTATGGGTTTGTATACATCACTCACTGAACGAAGTACTGTATAAGCGAATGATTCGAAGGTCAGTAATTTTTCAGCATTTGTTTATTCTGACTATTGTTCATGTTATACTTTATTTAAAGACCTTGTGAAGTTGTTTTCATGAGAACCTAATCCTGTTCTCTTTGGTGATGATTACCCCCCATATATCTTTCCCTGATGGTGATCCTCCGATGCTTCCAATATAATAGCGTTGACTATCCTTCAAGAAAAAAAACATAGATCTGGATTTAGTCCAGAATAATTGAAGTAAAATTGCACTGAGTGATATGAATCACTCACAAGTAATCCAACTTCACGTACACATCTTTCAGTCTGTATCTTAGGCGACATATTCACTTTGACTATGGAGATCTTAGAGTTCCCTGTGTTGGGGTTACAATGCACATTATTTCTGGATAATTACGCCTGTAAAGAGCTGTACAATCTCTCCAGTTGCCCACAAATTTAGGACAACACGGCAATGAAGCAAGAGATGTATTGTTTTGTGCTGTTTGTCCAAACTGATCATAAGCGGCGCTGGTGCCTCTATCCCGTATGTGATACATGTGGATTTGTCGGGGTGTATTCGGTAGGCCTTATATCAAAATTATATTTATTTGCATTCTGGTATGAATCGTTGTAATGGTCCACCTGAGCGTACATTTCCTATAACATATCAAACACACTCATATATGCCAAACCGTGATTACTCACTCAATAATTAATGTTATCCTATATTATAAAACAGACATCCCATGTGATCACCGTTCGTCTTGCCAATGATAATCTTCGTCACATCCGTTTCTTGTTGGATCACATCTTCGCTAATACAACCGATTCACTGACCACTGCCGCACGATACTCTCCGTGAAACAAAGTAGTTCCATGAATGACTGATCAAGATGGAGTGTGTTGTGGTTTGTGGCTAAGTTTGCAAAGTAGCTTAGGTTTTTGTCTTCATGTGCATCTATTTATTGCTCGTAGGTACAATACATGAAGCAAACACATAAAAATTTGACAATAACCAAATCGTTCATGAACCAATGGAATGCTATCATTTTACACGAAATCTCTTTATCATTAAAATTCGATATATCCAGTGAAGATGTAATATCTCATGAGGTCACTCTATACTGTTAAAGCATCCAACCCCTATTGAGATGTATCCTACTGACGAACGAAAATTGCCGATTCCCTTTGAAAAAGATTTGTGTTTGTTTGTAGTTAATCTTTTCTAATGATCACCATTCATTATGGAAATGTGCATTTTTCAAAATGTAGAAGGATATATATATATATCCTTACAACCATATAAAGTTGCATGCACACAAATAGTCATATTTGTCATATTGAATCATATTTATGCAAGCACAATATTTGGACTTGATTAATGTGTTTGATCATAATTGATTAATCATCAAGAAAATCACGGAATTATTGTCTTCCAAAACGAGCACAATAATACCCAAGTGACTGTTCATAGTTATGTGTGGCAGTATTAAATACATCACCAGGTCAAGCGTTTCCAAGATAAAAGCATCTCCATTGTCAAACTAATTATTATTGATGATGATTGTGACAGGTTATCAATAACGGCTGGGTTCACGTCACTCCGGCACTTTGTTCTGATCCGATCAGGGCAGCTACACTATATTATTCGTCGTACCCAACGAATCCAATAAATTGTGGTCTTATGATGTCGGGAAATTTGGTAAATGTGCATCATTCTTCATTTCATCTCTAATAATTTAACTTTCGCCCTTGGTGTAACGTTCAAGTATTCAGGTGCTCTATAATATCTCTGACTTGCCAAAATCACATAGCCTACCATTCGAGCTCAAAGAACTAGTTTGGGAATGAGCCTGGTTTCTCGAAAAAGTTTCTAAAGGAGGAGGACGTTTTGTGAAATTCCACAGACGTAAACTGATTAGCAACATAAGAGCTTATTGATCATCACAATAGATTCATAACATACACGCAACAGGCTATGGTTGGATTTATATGTATCCTATGTTACATTGTATACTTTTTCATGTTTTCGACATTTGATATTATAACATGTCATGTTCAGCGCTTTGCAGGTAATGAACTTAAAAGCGCTATACAAAAATAAATTACGATAATTAATATTAATATTGAGGTAGTTAGGCGGATGACGACATTGTTGTCTATGAAACTGAACAAAATAACTTAAACACAAGCCACGTTTATTTTCTCACCACACGAGCAGGTTTTTCTTTATTTTCTATACTTTCTCTATTTTGTACACTTTATGCTGAAATATCACACAGTATAATCTGAGCATGAGAAAAAAATGTATATATTAACCATCACACATAAAACAGGAAACTGCTAGAGTTAATTTGTAAAGTTTTATAGCATTAGTTAAAATGCAGGACATATATTATCAAGCAAGTTATGGTATACATCTATGTATGATACCATCCCAATAGAAAAGCATTTCGATTTGGACTGAAACCCTAATAGCTGTCCACTATGCTATGAATATCCATGAGTTAAGATACTATATATAATTGCCCTGCAAAAATTGGTAACCCATACAGATAAGCACAAATTATATACATCATTAGTGAACTTTTCCATACAGTAATATACAAATGTTTTGAACGAAATCCGTTTCTCAAATTCCTTCCTCAGCAACGACTCAGTTATTCAGCAGGCACAAGACTAAACACATTTAATCTTGTTCATAGAAGTGAAACATTCGGATATTAAATCACAGTGTCAGTTCATGCCACTTGAAATTTATATCTAGTGCAAATAAGCCATCTACAATCTGGTCTTCAATGAAAACCTTCATATTCAGTCATTTTACACCTGCATAGAGGCGCTATCACAACAAAATACAGCATCTCTTTATCCTAACTTGGAATATGAGTTAGTTTAAACATCGATTTTTCAATGGGAGAACAACCATGGCATTGTGCAACATGAAAGCTCCTTGTCTGTGGACTTTATCACATCTTCAACTGGATATGCCAGTTACGCACTGCAAATATATGGAATTCAAGAATATTAAATGGAACTTACGATATTTTCAATAACAATCATATATTGAATGTAAAACAACATTGACTTGAATTGAATGATACTATTTCACAATAAAAGACGGAAATACTTTGGGATATGTGATCTGTTGAATTATGTAAAGACTATTGATCGAAGTGAACATACCTGTCAAGTTCTCGATCCCGACTTAGCAACAAATCCAAGAGAGCCAATGAAATTTTGGATTTTATATCCGACTCCATTGCTGATGGATATAATGGCACTTCGTTGTAACGAGTGTCACCTGTAAGTTCTGCAGTTAACGAGTCCGATCTTTTACCAAATCTATTGGAATAGATATCCACGAATATCAGTTTGTTCCGGAGCAAAGTAAGGTGTTTTTCAAGATGTTGACGAATTGGAGTAAACAGATTGGGTAAAAAAATAAGATAACTCCGAAGCGTGCAAGGAATAAATCCAAGTGCTACGATCAATGATTCCATAAACACACGTCTTCGTCAAATTGAAGGCAGATATTATTGAAGTTATCAGCGCGACAGGTAATTGGCATTTTAGAAGTGAGGGGAACAACAACAGTCCACTGTATTTTGGGTTTGCGGTAGACATTTGGGTGTCAAAGCTGATATTTCGCACAGTTACTTGGGAGACCACGTATATAACCCACAAGAAAGTCCCTATGAATCCCATGAGGGCTTTTCCCAAAAATCCAAGATGGCCGCCATTTATACGCGAATTAGCTTAGAATTGACATAGCGAGTTATGTACTGCACCTACGTTAGTGATTTCAGTGTCTTATGAAAAATAATTCAGACTAGGCGAAGTCAAAACATTATCTTCGAAATATTAAACATATTTGGTTTCCATTTTATGGTAATTTCGTAGTTTTGGTAGATGGACTATATGTGTAGTTCTTTATTAGAAGGAACATGATGCAAGTGAGAAAACGATGCACCAGTTCATTCTGCCAAGTGTTTGTGATATAACGTGCATAGTATCACGAATAAAGGTGAGTCCCGTTTTTCCATCTTTAATAACAGGAAACCGTATCAAGATGAGTACTTAATTATAGCTGCGTGGGAAAATGTGTACACTGCACGGTTGGATGTCATGTGACATTGTGGAATCTGTATTGTATAAGTTTGAAGGAAAGCGTGTACAGAATGAAATCATGAATGAAGTTTTTTTTATGAAATTATTAAAGAAACATATTCGTGAAGAATATATTGTGGTAAATAGTCGTGAAGAATACCGACAAAAAAGAACAATGACGAAAGTGAAAAGTAAAGAATGAAAAAGATACCCTCCCTCACCTCGGACGTCCGAGAACATTGTAGTAATCTGTTAACGCAGTCAAGTATCGATTGAGTTCCTCTACCGATTTAAACTGTTCTGGCCGTTTAGGCGCCCCGTCCCTTGAAGGCGCCCGTTTCTGCTCAAGCGTTGGGGAATACGACTGTGCACGTTTACTCTCTAGTGGGTAGGACTGCACTCTTTCCTCTGTAAGTGGGTAAGCTAGAGCAGGTAGAACTTGTGACATTAGGAGTACCGCCATCATAGCTGTTAAAGGTCCGTGAGGCTTGATACCGTGTACTTCATCTTTATCTGAAATATATATATATTTGAATATTAACGTATTGTCAAGTGGATCTCTGAAAACAATAATTTGTTATTATATGAAGATTGTTCCATCTCATATATCAATGTGCCAACGTGAGTAATAATACCAATGTAATAACACCAACGTTATCTTTTTCTAGATACATTTAATACTGATCAAGTTTCTACCGATTAGTATGCTGCATTAGAAAATTACTCATGATAAACCATCAACATCGCATTGATTATGTTGTTTGTAAAACTGAATGACAAACGATAAGAAATTATCATATGGTCCTTGGTCCATTTCTAATTGTGATATTTCCGATTTAAGTGGACACACTGTTTGATGGGCGGATGTGTCCACATTTAAGTTTGGCTTTGCTTTTTATATCTCTATTACCATCAATACAGCCAAATTTTGATGATTCCAATAACGAACGTAAAACACAACATTTTACAGTAGAAACAAAGCCCAACCAAATACTTTATAAAAAAAACACACTGGCTTCATTAGGGGCAGACAGTGTGGTTAATGTAGTTGTTTCTACTGTACACCTGGTGGAATTAGTATACAATCAACAACCTATGAAACTCATTTAGAAATCCAAAACTAATCCCGTGGAATAGATATATGACAAATACATAAGTACCTAATCACACAACCATGTTATTCTGGAATGAAGACTCGAAGAAATCCAGCTTTTTGCCAGAAAGCGGCACTCCCAATTTACACACTACCGTCACCGTGTCGCTATCCTACCAGGAAGAAACATTTCATTGTTGTTGGGAAGCGACACTGCCACGTCAAGTGTCATTAACGCACTGAACTTCGACTTCAGACAGCTTCAGCAACTGGTAAATTGCGTCACCGTTTGCTAGAAACTCCATCCATACTGAAGTGTAGTCTATGTAGCGAAAAGGCACCATTTAAAGGAACTCTCTACACTTAGTGTTTACAACTGGTTGTCGAGTGAGTGACAAGCAGGGGACCGATGTGGAAGCCCTTGTAATGCTCAGGTGCCATTAGCATCTGCTTATTGCCCATTGTAGGTTTTTCGTTTGGATAGGGTGTGAAGTCGTATAAACAGAGAAATGGGTTATTTTCCCCTGTGTAAAATTAGCAGTTTAAAGTTACATGCAAATCATGGCATGGAGGATGTGAGAAATGTCATTATTTAAACATACTTCAATAACGAGTGTTCCTGCATTGGTGGTAAATGGAGATTTGAATATGTCCATTTTTATAAAAGTTCATGAACATGAACAATATACATACATTTACTATTTATTGTTGGTCAGAAACACTGAGATTACCACTCATGTTAGAGTGTTAGAAATATTACTGAAGATGAATTAAGAAGTCCGTGAAAACTATTGAGGAACTGCAGCTGAATAGCAGGAACGGACAATTCTGCATTTCAGTACTTAACATACAGTAAGAATTGTGTTTTGGGACAGATAATGCGAAAATCAAATGAAATACAATATCACTGTATAACAATACAGGTCAAAACGTCATATATTGGGCCGATAGAATATAAATGAAAAACTGATTCAATATCAACTAAAAAAAACGACAAAAATTCCACAAAATGCTGTCCTAAACATCACAACTTACATAACCAAAACTGGACAGGAAAGGTCATCCGTTACACGAAAGCTCGATCCATCCTTCCTGTCGACAATGACTCATTATTGATAAAAATTGAGGTGAACTATTTTCTCCCGCTGAATGTGTCATGCTTGGAGTTTGTTCACCTTTATCGTGCATTATTAGGGTGCATGAGTCTGTATCAAGATTTCAACACCCCGCTAGAGGCAGCATAAGAAATAATAGTATATGGTATGAATCGATGTATGATTCAGCACATTACCACGAGTACCACGAAATTTTGAGAACAACAATGAAAAGCCTCAAATGAATCATATTAAAAATCCCGACCTAAAGCTACACTGGCTTCATCAGGAGCAAACAGTATGTGAGTACAGTTACTTTTAACGAAAACTTGATGGATCAGTTATACAACTGCCCAACTATCGGGATATCGAGGATATTATCGGGGTTATGTGGGGGGATAATACATGTGTCTGGGGTGCAAAATGTTCATATGAAAACCTTTATGATAAAATTTCCCGTGAAACCAGAATGTACCAATTCTCACCCAGAAGAATATTGTAGTGATTATATTATATGATTCCAGTAGAGAGTCCGTTCTGTTGTGTTCAAAAGCCTACAGGAATATTTCAACAATATTAAAGCATAATATTGAAGCTGCCTTCGAAACAAGTCATAATTTTTTGAAAACCCTATTCCATACTGAACATGCTAAACCAACTAAATGAAACTCACATCGAACGTAATGAAAATAACCAGTTCTCAGGGAAATTTTGCTCATTTGAACAGGCGGCTATCGCGTAAATACAGGAACTGTATCCATCACACTGATACTGACAATTTCACGCACATCATATATATCACTGATTATTTTCTCACAGCTACACTGCATAGGTACATACGAACTTGAAAATGTTCTCGATGTGTACTTTTAAGCGCGATTTGAGCATATGTTTACATTCGGGTTTGATGGATACACTTCGTTTGTTCATTTACAAAACCGGTACAAAATGGGCACTAAAACGGATGAAAAGACAACTCAGACGGACTGTAATCGTCAAAATCATTGAGCACACCTTTTGTTATATTGCATTAAATGTGTTTAACACAAAGAAAATGGTTTTGAAAAAAATATTGCATACATTCGAAGGCAGCAGCTTTAAAGTCCGCATGATATTTTATCACTTCTTCATTATAATATATAATTTTCCAAAAGCTTATATAGATGTATGCGAAATAGTTGTTCTAATTGGATAGGCTTGCAAATACCATCGGATCAACGAGTTCTATCAACCCGTATTCCATCTATGTTGTGGAATAACATGATGCAATACGACATTTCATGGGATTTGGCTAGCTGATATCGATCTATTTAATCAACGGCAGGAAATTTCCCATCAGAATACTGCAGCCAAAATGCATATTCATGAGAGCTCCTAGACATATCCACCCATTGGTGGCTTTTGTTGAAGATATGGGAAATACATATTATCAGCGACACCAGAACATGATGTCAATAAAATACTCAAAGGAATAACCTTAAGAAAGGATCAAAGCTCGTTGAAACATGCATATATATTCAATACCTCGACTGGATACTCAATACGACCACCTGGAAGACGACCACCTGTAATTGTCCGAGACTAATGCGAGCACGTTAAACAATTTACAGAAGGTCATCGGGTCGCCATCTTCATAAATACTAATGGTCCGCGGTCCGTAGAGCGAATAAAAAGGAACAAAAAGTACCACTGGATGTCACTGTGGCAAACAATGGTTGCAAATTGATTCCACAGACAACCGTAGAAGAATAAAATGCAGAATCGATTCAAAAGAAGTAAAAAAAATTCTATTTGGTATAGGAGAGTTTCATCATGCATCAGGTGAACTCAATCGAATCATTAGGATATACAGCGGAAAGTCGACTACAAAAGCAGACATTTTATTCCTTGAAATAAACTGCTCTCGCAAATGTTCGATACACAATGGAATCAAAATAGATCTACTTCATGTATACGTGGAACGGTGTGCGTTTTTTTTTTAGTGTAACATGTCCTACGCGTGGGCGCAGTGCCTTTACTAATGATGTTGATCACAGGAGAGGGAATGAAAAAACAAGAAGGAAATACAGAAATAAGGACGTCGCAGGGAAATATAGAAGTATATGGGGGAAACGCATTCGATTTCGAAAAAAAACACTCGTTAAGTTGATTCTGCATGATGATTGATGCATGCCATCTTCCTTGGTAGTTCGCTCAGTTGGCTAATGTGAGGTATGCGCAACATACGATTATCGCACATAAGGTATCCGTTTGTGCTTATGGATAACCAGTCGTAAATGAACTTCTGGTAACCTATACGAATTGTGGGAGTGGACTGTTGGTATTTTTTTTCCCGAACCACATGATTTCATTTACTTGGAGGGGTTGGGGGGCGAGTAGGGTCGAGCGTTTGCTCAGAACTTGCCTGATTATGAAACCTAGTATTCGGTGTATGCTCAACTGAAATATGTGACTGATATTAATGACGTTCTTGTCTTGCAAAATAGTTTCTTGCCGAATACTCCTGTATGTTCATGAACACAATGGATATTTTATTATATTGGATATGCAATAATATAGAAAATGTAATATCACGTGGCACCCACAAGCAACAATCACTGCAAATCTACAAAGGGATTATTTTCTGATGAGGTTGCAAAAAAGTCACACCACACCGAATAAAATGTCAAATGAAAAATAACTCATATCAGGGACTCCTTGTATTCTGATAATATCAAATTTCAGATTGTTATATTGGAGGGAGGGTGCCGAATCACAATGACATATAGATTCATTGTCAATTGTTGCTCTCTGGGGAATAACACTGTCTGGGAATCTACAGTTAATTATCCACTCTGATTCATTGTATACCGCTGTATTGTATACAGGTTGCAAAAAAGTCACACCACGCCGAATAAAATGTCAAATGAAAAATAACTCATATCAGGGACTCCTTGTATTCTGACAATATCAAACTTCAGATTGCAATATTAGAGGGAGGGTGCCGAATCACAATGACATATAGATTAATTGTCAATTGTTGCTATCTGAGGAATAACACTGTCTGGGAATCTACAGTAAATTATCCACTATGATTCATTGTATACCGCTGTGATTTACAAAAGTATGTTTTACTGGAAACTGTCGGCCCCGATGACGCCAGTGACGGTTTGGACAGACGTGTAGGCCTAAATCTGACTGTGTTAATGTTCCAACGAGTACTATACTCCAGACTCATTATTGTCTATGTCCTAATCGTTTGCTATCAGTAACGGGTTAATATATACAGCTCATTTATAAACTGTTGATATGAGTTTGCATACATCATGAACTGAACGAAGTAATGTACTTGTAAACAAATGATGCGATGGTGAGTAATTTTTCAGCATTTGTTTATTCTGGCAATTTTTTCATGTTACACAATATTCAAAGACCTTGTGTTGTTTTCACGATGAGCTAATCCTGTTCTCTTTGGTGATGATAACCCCATATATCTTTCCCTGGTGGTGACCCCCCGATGCTTCTAATATAATAGCGTTGACTATATTTCAAGAAAAAGCCATAGATCTGGATTTAGTCAGAATAATTGAAGGAAAATTGCACTGAGTGACATGAATCACTCACAAGTAATCCACTTTCACGTACACATCCTTCAGTCTATATCTTATGAGACATATTTACTTAGACTGTGGAGATGTTAGGGTTCCCTGTGTTGGGGTTACTGTGCCATTATTCTTGGAAAATTACGCCTGTAAAGAGCTGTACCATCTCTCCAGTTGCCCACAAATTTAGAACAACACGGCAATAAACCAAGGGATGTATAGTTTTGTGCTTTTGTCCAAACTGATATCTAACGGGTTTGTTGATGTTATTATCAGAAACTGGTGCTGTTGGTGAAAACAGGTTGATATATAATTATTTGCATTCTGGTATGAATCGTTGTAATGGTCCATCTGAGCGTACAATTCCTATAGCATATCGAACACACTCATGTATGCCAAACACTGTTTACTGACTCAATAATTAACGTTATCTTGTATTTGACAAAAACAGACATGCCATCTCAGCAAGACTACATTTATTTAATCACCTATGTTTTGCCAATGATAACCTTCGTCACATTATTTGGTCAGACCGCATCTTCGCTAATATAGCCGATTCACTGACCAATGCCGCACGATACTCTCTGTGAAACAAAGTAGTTCTACGCATGACTGATGACGATGGAGTCTGTTGTGGTCTGTGGCTAAGTTGGCGAAGTAGCTTATGTGCATTTTTGATGTTTTTTTACCTCATGTGCATCTATTTATTGCTGGAAAAATAAGGTAAAATACATGATGCAAACACATAAAATTGATTTGACAATCACTAAATCGTTCATGAACCATTGGAATGCTATCATTTCACACCAAAATCTCTTTATCATTAAAATTGGATATATCCAGTGAAGATGTAATATCTCATAAGGTCACTCTATACTGTAAAGGCATCCAGTCCTTATTGAGATGTATCTTACTGACGAACGATAATTTACCATTGCCGATGATCTGTGTTGTAGTCATTATTTTGTAATGATCACCATTCGTTATGGAAATGTGTATTTTACGAAATGCAGAAGGATACACACACTAGTATATCCTCACAACTATATTTAGTTGTATGCACACAGTCATGTTTGTCATATTGAATCAAGCAAGATTTAGGACAGGGCACAATATTAGAACTTGATTAATCTAAGTGTCTATCATCAAGAAAATCACAGAATTATTTTGTCTATCAAAAAGGGAACATTAATACCCAAGTAACTGCTCATAGTTATGTGTGGCAGCCTTAAATACATCACCAGGTCAAGCCCTTCCAAGATAAAAGCATCTCTATTGCCAACTTAATTATTACTGATGATGATTGTGACAGGTTATCAATAACGGTTGTGTTCACGTCACTCCAGCACTTTGTTCTGATCCGGTCAGGGCAGCTACACTATAATATTCGTCGTAAACATCGAATCCGATAAATTATGGTCTTATGATGCCGGGAATTATGGTACATGTCCATCATTCTTCATTTCATCTCTGATAATTTACCTTTCGTCCTTGGTGTATAATGTCATATAACAACAAAACGTTCAAGTATTCAGGTGCTCTATAATATCTTTGACTTGCCAAAGTCACATACCATTCGAGCTGATATAACTAGTTTGGGCATTAGCCTGGCTTCCCGAAAAAAAGTTTATAGAACGACATTTTGTATCCTATATTACATTGTATACTTTTCATGTTTTTCACATTTGTTATTATAACATGTCATGTTCAGCGCTTTGCGGGTAATGAACTTCAAAGCGCTATACAAAAATAAATTACTATAATGAATATCAATATTGAGGTAGTTAGGTGGATTACGACTTTGTTGTCTATGAAACTGAAACAAGATAACTTGAACACAAGCCATGTTTATTTTCTCACCACACGAGCATGTTTTTCTTTATTTTCTATATTTTCTTTATTTTGTACACTTTACGCTGAAATATCACACAGTATATTCTGAGCATGAGAAAAAATTATATAATTACCATCATATATAAAACAAGAAACTGCTAGAGTTAATTTGTAAAGTTTTATGGCATTAGTTAAAATGCAGGACATATATTATCAAGCAAATTATGGTATACATCTATGCATCATCCCAATATAAAAGCATTTCGATTTGGACTGAAACCCTAATAGTTGTCCAATATGTTATGAACATCCATAAGTTAAGATACTATATATAATTGCCCTGCAAAAATAGGTAACCTATACAGATAAACACAAGTTATATACATCACTAGTGAACTTTTCCATACAGTAATATACAAATGTTTTGAACAAAATCCGTTCCTCAAATTCCTGCCTCAGCAGCGACTCAGTTATTCAGCATGCACAAGACTAAACACATTTAATCTTGTTCATAGAAGTGAAACATTCAGATATTAAATCACAGTGTCAGTTCATGCCACTTCAAAATCATAAAATTTATATCTAGTGTATAAATAAGCCATCTACAATCTGGTCTTCAATGAAAACCTTCATGTTCAGTCATTTTACACCTGCATAGAGGCGCTATCACAACAAAATACAGCATCTCTTTATCCTAACTTGTATACGAGTTATTTTAAACATCGATTTTTCAATTGACAGATTGATGGGAAGCAGCCGTTGATGAGAGAACAACCATGGCATTGTGCAACATGAAAGCTCCTTGTCTGTGGACTTTATCACATCTTCAACTGGATATGCCAGTTACGCACTGCAAATATATGGAATTCAAAAATATTAAATGAAACTTACGCTATTTTTAATAACAATCATATATTGAATGTAAAACAACATCGACTTGAATTGAATGATACTATTTCATAATAAAAGACGGAAATTCTTTGGGATATGTGATCTGTTGAATTATGTGAAGACTATTGATCGAAGAAAACATACCTGTCATGTTCTCGTTCCCGACTTAGTAACAAATCCAAGAGAGCCAAAGAAAGTTTGGATTTTATATCCGACTCCATTGCCGATGGATATAATGGCACTTCGTTGTAACGAGTGTCACCTGTACGTTCTGCAGTTAACGAGTCCGATCTTTTACCAAACCTGTTGGAATAGATATCCACAAATATTAGTTTGTTCCGGAGCTTGAATAGACATAGCGAGTTATGTACTGCACCTACGTTAGTGATTTCAGTGTCTTATGAAAAATCTTTCGGACTAGGCGAAGGCAAAACATTATCTTCGAAATATGAAACATATTTGGTTTCCATTTTATGGTAATTTCGTAGTTTTGGTAGATGGACTATACGTGTAGTTCTTTTTTAGAAGGAACATGATGCAAGTGAGAAAACGATGCACCAGTTCATTCTGCCAAGTGTTTGTGATATAACGTGCATAGTATCCTGAATAAACGTGAGTCCCGTTTTTCCATCTTTAATAACAGTAAACCGTATCAAGATGAGTACTTAATTATAGCTGCGTGGGAAAATGTGTACAATGCACGGTTGGGTGTCATGGGAAATTGTGGAATCTGTATTGTATAAGTTTGAAGGAAAGCGTGTACAGAATGAAATCATGATTGAAGTTTTTTTATGAAATTATTGAAGAAACATATTCGTGAAGAATTTATTGTGGTGAATACTCGTGAAGAATACCGAGAAAAAAGAAGAATGGCGAATGTGAAAAGTAAAGAATGAAAAAAGATACCCTCCCTTACCTCGGACGTCCGAGAACATTGTAGTAATCTGTTAGCGCCGTCAAGTATCGATTGAGCTCCTCTACCGATTTAAACTGTTCTGGCCGTTTAGGCGCCCCGTCCCTTGAAGGCGCCCGTTTCTGCTCAAAAGTTGGGGAATACGACTGTGCACGTTTACTCTCTAGGGGTAAGACTGCACTCGTTCCTCTGCAAGTGGGTAAGCTAGAGCAGGTAGAACTTGTGACATTAGGAGTACCGCCATCATAGCTGTTAAGGGGTCCGTGAGGCTTGATACCGTGTACTTCATATTTATCTGAAAAGTATATATTTGAATATTAACGTATTGTCTTTATTTGGTCATTGTTCCATCTCATATATCAATGTGACAACGTGAGTAATAATACCAATGTAATAATACCAACGTTATCTTATTCTGGATACATTTAATGTTGATCATGTTTCTACCGATTTGTATGCAGCTTAGAAAATTACTCATGATAAACCATGTACATCACATTATGTTGTATGTAAAACCGAATGACAAACGACTAAAAAGTATCATACGGTCCATTTCTAATTGTGATATTTCCCAGAATCTGCGAACATTCAAATTTGACTTTGCTTTTTATATTTGTTTATGTTATCCGTATGAAATTGTCAAGGGTACAACATATATGATTTTTCAACAGAATTGACATTAACAACCTTGTTATTCTGGAATGAAGACTCAAAGAAATCCAGCTTTTTGCCAGAAAGCGTCACTCCCAATATACACACTCTACCGTCACCATGTCGCTATCCTACTAAGAAGAAACATATCATTATTATTGGGAAGCGACTCTGCCACGTCAAGTGCCATTAACGCAGTGAACTTCGACTTCAGACAGCTTCAGCAACTGGTGAGTTGCGTCGCCGTTTGCTAGAAACTCCATCCATACTGAAGTGTAGTCTCTGTAGCAAAAAGGTACCATTTAATGGAACTCTCAACACTTAGTGTTTACAACTGGTTGTCGAGTGACTGCCAAGCAGAGGGACCGCTGTTGAAGCCCTTGTAATGCTCAGGTGCCATTAGCATCTGCTTATTGCCCATTGAAGGTTTTTCCGTTTGGATAGGGTGTGAAGTCGTATAAACAGAGGAATGGGTTATTTTCCCCTGTGTACAATTAGCAGTTTAAAGTTACATGCAAATCTTAGCATGGAGGATGTGAAAAATGTCATTATTTAAATGTATTTTAATAAAAAGTGTTCCTGTATTGGTTGTAAATGAAGATTTGAATATATCTATTTTTGTGAAAGTTATGAAAAATAATTGATCCTATTCTCTGTTCTTCAGAAACACTGAGAATACCACTCACATTAGAGTGTTAGAAAGTGATGACAGGTACATTCATGTGTTTCGAAAAAGGCTGATAAAATGACCGACCATTGGACATTGTTTGAGAGGTCATTATGCATTGCGTGGATTGTTTTGGGTTAGCCCTTTTTGCTGTGGATCAGTAATTCGAAGGACATCACTGACGTGCCATTGCGTGCAAAATGTCAGAAACAAATTGTGCTGTGATCCGTGAATGCCCGGTCGTTAAGTTGATTCTGCATGATGATTGATGCATGCCATCTTCTTTGGTAGTTCGCTCAGTTTGCTTATGTGAGATATGCACGCCCATGTCCTACAACATACAATTATCGCACATAAGGTATCCGTTTGTGCTTATAGATAGCCAGTCGTAAGTGAACTTCTGGCAATCTAAGTGAATTGTGGAAGTGAACTGTTGGTTTTTTCCGGACCACATGATTTCATTTACTTGGAGGGGGAGGGGGGCCAGTCGGGTCGAGCGTTTGCTCAGAACTTGCCTGATTATGGAACCTAGTATTCGGTGTATACTCAACTGAAATATGTGACTGATATTAATAACGTTCTTGTCTTGTGGGTGCAAAATAATTTCTTGCCGAATACTCCTGTATGTTCATGAACACAATGGATATTATATTATTTTGGATATGCAATAATATAGAAAATGTAACATCATGTGGCACCCACAAGCAACAATTACCGCAAATCTAGATAGGGATTATTTTCTGATGAGGTTGCAAAAAAGTCACACCAGGCGGAATAAAATGTCAAATGAAAAATAACTCATATCAGGACTCATTGTATTCTGACAATATCAAACTTCAAATTGCTATATTACAGGGAGGGTGCCAAATCACAATGACATATACATTCATTGTCAATTTTGGCTATATCGGGTATAACACTGTCTGGGAATCTACAGTTAATTAGCCGCTCTGAATCACTATATACCGCTGTGATTTACAATAGTATGTTCTACTGGAAACTGTTGGCCCCGATGACGCCAGTGACGGTTTGGACAGAGGTGTAGGCATATGTCTGACTGTGTTAATGTTCCAACGGGTACTTTATTCGAGGCTCATTATTGTCTGTGAGCTAAATGTATGCCATCGGTAATGGGTTAATATATACAGCTCATTTATAGACATTTATTATGGGTTTGTATACATCACTCACCGAACGAAGTACTGTACAAGCGAATGATTCGAAGGTCAGTAATTTTTCAGCATTTGTTTATTCTGACAATTGTTCATGTTATACTTTATTTAAAGACCTTGTGAAGTTGTTTTCACGAGAACCTAATCCTGTTCTCTTTGGTGACGATTACCCCCCATATATCTTTCCCTGATGGTGATCCTCCGATGCTTCCAATATAATAGCGTTGACTATCCTTCAAGAAAAAAAACATAGATCTGGATTTAGTCCAGAATAATTGAAGTAAAATTGCACTGAGTGATATGAATCACTCACAAGTAATCCAACTTCACGTACACATCTTTCAGTCTATATCTTAGGCGACATATTCACTTTGACTTTGGAGATCTTAGAGTTCCCTGTGTTGGGGTTACAATGCACATTATTTCTGGATAATTACGCCTGTAAAGAGCTGTACAATCTCTCCAGTTGCCCACAAATTTAGGACAACACGGCAATGAAGCAAGAGATGTATTGTTTTGTGCTGTTTGTCCAAACTGATCATAAGCGGCGCTGGTGCCTCTATCCCGTATGTGATACATGTGGATTTGTCGGGGTGTATTCGGTAGGCCTTATATCAAAATTATATTTATTTGCATTCTGGTATGAATCGTTGTAATGGTCCACCTGAGCGTACATTTCCTATAACATATCAAACACACTCATATATGCCAAACCGTGATTACTCACTCAATAATTAATGTTATCCTATATTATAAAACAGACATCCCATGTGATCACCGTTCGTCTTGCCAATGATAATCTTCGTCACATCCGTTTCTTGTTGGACCACATCTTCGCTAATACAACCGATTCACTGACCACTGCCGCACGATACTCTCCGTGAAACAAAGTAGTTCCATGAATGACTGATCAAGATGGAGTGTGTTGTGGTTTGTGGCTAAGTTTGCAAAGTAGCTTAGGTTTTTGTCTTCATGTGCATCTATTTATTGCTCGTAGGTACAATACATGAAGCAAACACATAAAAATTTGACAATAACCAAATCGTTCATGAACCAATGGAATGCTATCATTTTACACGAAATCTCTTTATCATTAAAATTCGATATATCCAGTGAAGATGTAATATCTCATGAGGTCACTCTATACTGTTAAAGCATCCAACCCCTATTGAGATGTATCCTACTGACGAACGAAAATTGCCGATTCCCTTTGAAAAAGATTTGTGTTTGTTTGTAGTTAATCTTTTTTAATGATCACCATTCATTATGGAAATGTGCATTTTTCAAAATGTAGAAGGATATATATATATATCCTTACAACCATATAAAGTTGCATGCACACAAATAGTCATATTTGTCATATTGAATCATATTTATGCAAGATTTCTGACGGGGCACAATATTTGGACTTGATTAATGTGTTTGATCATAATTGATTAATCATCAAGAAAATCACGGAATTATTGTCTTCCAAAACGAGCACAATAATACCCAAGTGACTGTTCATAGTTATGTGTGGCAGTATTAAATACATCACCAGGTCAAGCGTTTCCAAGATAAAAGCATCTCCATTGTCAAACTAATTATTACTGATGATGATTGTGACAGGTTATCAATAACGGCTGGGTTCACGTCACTCCGGCACTTTGTTCTGATCCGATCAGGGCAGCTACACTATATTATTCGTCGTACCCAACGAATCCAATAAATTATGGTCTTATGATGTCGGGAAATTTGGTAAATGTGCATCATTCTTCATTTCATCTCTAATAATTTAACTTTCGCCCTTGGTGTAACGTTCAAGTATTCAGGTGCTCTATAATATCTCTGACTTGCCAAAATCACATAGCCTACCATTCGAGCTCAAAGAACTAGTTTGGGAATGAGCCTGGTTTCTCGAAAAAGTTTCTAAAGGAGGAGGACGTTTTGTGAAATTCCACAGACGTAAACTGATTAGCAACATAAGAGCTTATTGATCATCACAATAGATTCATAACATACACGCAACAGGCTATGGTTGGATTTATATGTATCCTATGTTACATGGTATACTTTTTCATGTTTTCGACATTTGATATTATAACATGTCATGTTCAGCGCTTTGCAGGTAATGAACTTAAAAGCGCTATACAAAAATAAATTACGATAATTAATATTAATATTGAGGTAGTTAGGCGGATGACGACATTGTTGTCTATGAAACTGAACAAAATAACTTAAACACAAGCCACGTTTATTTTCTCACCACACGAGCAGGTTTTTCTTTATTTTCTATACTTTCTCTATTTTGTACACTTTATGCTGAAATATCACACAGTATAATCTGAACATGAGAAAAAAAATGTATATATTAACCATCGCACATAAAACAGGAAACTGCTAGAGTTAATTTGTAAAGTTTCATAGCATTAGTTAAAATGCAGGACATATATTATCAAGCAAGTTATGGTATACATCTATGTATGATACCATCCCAATAGAAAAGCATTTCGATTTGGACTGAAACCCTAATAGCTGTCCACTATGCTATGAATATCCATGAGTTAAGATACTATATATAATTGCCCTGCAAAAATTGGTAACCCATACAGATAAGCACAAATTATATACATCATTAGTGAACTTTTCCATACAGTAATATACAAATGTTTTGAACGAAATCCGTTTCTCAAATTCCTTCCTCAGCAACGACTCAGTTATTCAGCAGGCACAAGACTAAACACATTTAATCTTGTTCATAGAAGTGAAACATTCGGATATTAAATCACAGTGTCAGTTCATGCCACTTGAAATTTATATCTAGTGCAAATAAGCCATCTACAATCTGGTCTTCAATGAAAACCTTCATATTCAGTCATTTTACACCTGCATAGAGGCGCTATCACAACAAAACACAGCATCTCTTTATCCTAACTTGGAATATGAGTTAGTTTAAACATCGATTTTTCAATGGGAGAACAACCATGGCATTGTGCAACATGAAAGCTCCTTGTCTGTGGACTTTATCACATCTTCAACTGGATATGCCAGTTACGCACTGCAAATATATGGAATTCAAGAATATTAAATGGAACTTACGATATTTTCAATAACAATCATATATTGAATGTAAAACAACATTGACTTGAATTGAATGATACTATTTCACAATAAAAGACGGATATACTTTGGGATATGTGATCTGTTGAATTATGTAAAGACTATTGATCGAAGTGAACATACCTGTCAAGTTCTCGATCCCGACTTAGCAACAAATCCAAGAGAGCCAATGAAATTTTGGATTTTATATCCGACTCCATTGCTGATAGATATAATGGCACTTCGTTGTAACGAGTGTCACCTGTAAGTTCTGCAGTTAACGAGTCCGATCTTTTACCAAATCTATTGGAATAGATATCCACGAATATCAGTTTGTTCCGGAGCAAAGTAAGGTGTTTTTCAAGATGTTGACGAATTGGAGTAAACAGATTGGGTAAAAAAATAAGATAACTCCGAAGCGTGCAAGGAATAAATCCAAGTGCTACGATCAATGATTCCATAAACACACGTCTTCGTCAAATTGAAGGCAGATATTATTGAAGTTATCAGCGCGACAGGTAATTGGCATTTTAGAAGTGAGGGGAACAACAACAGTCCACTGTATTTTGGGTTTGCGGTAGACATTTGGGTGTCAAAGCTGATATTTCGCACAGTTACTTGGGAGACCACGTATATAACCCACAAGAAAGTCCCTATGAATCCCATGAGGGGTTTTCCCAAAAATCCAAGATGGCCGCCATTTATACGCGAATTAGCTTAGAATTGACATAGCGAGTTATGTACTGCACCTACTTTAGTGATTTCAGTGTCTTATGAAAAATAGTTCAGACTAGGCGAAGTCAAAACATTATCTTCGAAATATTAAACATATTTGGTTTCCATTTTATGGTAATTTCGTAGTTTTGGTAGATGGACTATATGTGTAGTTCTTTATTAGAAGGAACATGATGCAAGTGAGAAAACGATGCACCAGTTCATTCTGCCAAGTGTTTGTGATATAACGTGCATAGTATCACGAATAAAGGTGAGTCCCGTTTTTCCATCTTTAATAACAGGAAACCGTATCAAGATGAGTACTTAATTATGGCTGCGTGGGAAAATGTGTACACTGCACGGTTGGATGTCATGTGACATTGTGGAATCTGTATTGTATAAGTTTGCAGGAAAGCGTGTACAGAATGAAATCATGAATGAAGTTTTTTTTATGAAATTATTAAAGAAACATATTCGTGAAGAATATATTGTGGTAAATAGTCGTGAAGAATACCGACAAAAAAGAACAATGACGAAAGTGAAAAGTAAAGAATGAAAAAGATACCCTCCCTCACCTCGGACGTCCGAGAACATTGTAGTAATCTGTTAACGCAGTCAAGTATCGATTGAGTTCCTCTACCGATTTAAACTGTTCTGGCCGTTTAGGCGCCCCGTCCCTTGAAGGCGCCCGTTTCTGCTCAAGCGTTGGGGAATACGACTGTGCACGTTTACTCTCTAGTGGGTAGGACTGCACTCTTTCCTCTGTAAGTGGGTAAGCTAGAGCAGGTAGAACTTGTGACATTAGGAGTACCGCCATCATAGCTGTTAAAGGTCCGTGAGGCTTGATACCGTGTACTTCATCTTTATCTGAAATATATATATATTTGAATATTAACGTATTGTCAAGTGGATCTCTGAAAACAATAATTTGTTATTATATGAAGATTGTTCCATCTCATATATCAATGTGCCAACGTGAGTAATAATACCAATGTAATAATACCAACGTTATTGCTTTTTCTAGATACATTTAATACTGATCAAGTTTCTACCGATTAGTATGCTGCATTAGAAAATTACTCATGATAAACCATCAACATCGCATTGATTCTGTTGTTTGTAAAACTGAATGACAAACGATAAAAAATTATCATATGGTCCTTGGTCCATTTCTAATTGTGATATTTCCGATTTAAGTGGACACACTGTTTGATGGGCGGATGTGTCCACATTTAAGTTTGGCTTTGCTTTTTATATCTCTATTACCATCAATACAGCCAAATTTTGATGATTCCAATAACGAACGTAAAACACAACATTTTACAGTAGAAACAAAGCCCAACCAAATACTTTATAAAAAAACACACTGGCTTCATTAGGGGCAGACAGTGGGGTTAATGTAGTTGTTTCTACTGTACACCTGGTGGAATTAGTATACAACCAACAACCTATGAAACTCATTTAGAAATCCAAAACTAATCCCGTGGAATAGATATATGACAAATACATAAGTACCTAATCACACAACCATGTTATTCTGGAATGAAGACTCGAAGAAATCCAGCTTTTTGCCAGAAAGCGGCACTCCCAATTTACACACTACCGTCACCGTGTCGCTATCCTACCAGGAAGAAACATTTCATTGTTGTTGGGAAGCGACACTGCCACGTCAAGTGTCATTAACGCACTGAACTTCGACTTCAGACAGCTTCAGCAACTGGTAAATTGCGTCACCGTTTGCTAGAAACTCCATCCATACTGAAGTGCAGTCTATGTAGCGAAAAGGCACCATTTAAAGGAACTCTCTACACTTAGTGTTTACAACTGGTTGTCGAGTGAGTGACAAGCAGGGGACCGATGTGGAAGCCCTTGTAATGCTCAGGTGCCATTAGCATCTGCTTATTGCCCATTGTAGGTTTTTCGTTTGGATAGGGTGTGAAGTCGTATAAACAGAGAAATGGGTTATTTTCCCCTGTGTAAAATTAGCAGTTTAAAGTTACATGCAAATCATGGCATGGAGGATGTGAGAAATGTCATTATTTAAACATACTTCAATAACGAGTGTTCCTGCATTGGTGGTAAATGGAGATTTGAATATGTCCATTTTTATAAAAGTTCATGAACATGAACAATATACATACATTTACTATTTATTGTTGGTCAGAAACACTGAGATTACCACTCATGTTAGAGTGTTAGAAATATTACTGAAGATGAATTAAGAAGTCCGTGAAAACTATTGAGGAACTGCAGCTGAATAGCAGGAACGGACAATTCTGCATTTCAGTACTTAACATACAGTAAGAATTGTGTTTTGGGACAGATAATGCGAAAATCAAATGAAATACAATATCACTGTATAACAATACAGGTCAAAACGTCATATATTGGGCCGATAGAATATAAATGAAAAACTGATTCAATATCAACTAAAAAAAAACGACAAAAATTCCACAAAATGCTGTCCTAAACATCACAACTTACATAACCAAAACTGGACAGGAAAGGTCATCCGTTACACGAAAGCTCGATCCATCCTTCCTGTCGACAATGACTCATTATTGATAAAAATTGAGGTGAACTATTTTCTCCCGCTGAATGTGTCATGCTTGGAGTTTGTTCACCTTTATCGTGCATTATTAGGGTGCATGAGTCTGTATCAAGATTTCAACACCCCGCTAGAGGCAGCATAAGAAATAATAGTATCTGGTATGAATCGATGTATGATTCAGCACATTACCACGAGTACCACGAAATTTTGAGAACAACAATGAAAAGCCTCAAATGAATCATATTAAAAATCCCGACCTAAAGCTACACTGGCTTCATCAGGAGCAAACAGTATGTGAGTACAGTTACTTTTAACGAAAACTTGATGGATCTATTATACAACTGCCCAACTATCGGGATATCGAGGATATTATCGGGGTTATGTGGGGGGATAATACATGTGTCTGGGGTGCAAAATGTTCATATGAAAACCTTTATGATAAAATTTCCCGTGAAACCAGAATGTACCAATTCTCACCCAGAAGAATATTGTAGTGATTATATTATATGATTCCAGTAGAGAGTCCGTTCTGTTGTGTTCAAAAGCCTCCAGGAATATTTCAACAATATTAAAGCATAATATTGAAGCTGCCTTCGAAACAAGTCATAATTTTTTGAAAACCCTATTCCATACTGAACATGCTAAACCAACTAAATGAAACTCACATCGAACGTAATGAAAATAACCAGTTCTCAGGGAAATTTTGCTCATTTGAACAGGCGGCTATCGCGTAAATACAGGAACTGTACCCATCACACTGATACTGACAATTTCACGCACATCATATATATCACTGATTATTTTCTCACAGCTACACTGCATAGGTACATACGAACTTGAAAATGTTCTCGATGTGGACTTTTAAGCGCGATTTGAGAATATGTTTACATTCGGGTTTGATGGATACACTTCGTTTGTTCATTTACAAAACCGGTACAAAATGGGCACTAAAACGGATGAAAAGACAAATCAGACGGACTGTAATCGTCAAAATCATTGAGCACACCTTTTGTTATATTGCATTAAATGTGTTTAACACAAAGAAAATGGTTTTGAAAAAAAATATTGCATACATTCGAAGGCAGCAGCTTTAAAGTCCGCATGATATTTTATCACTTCTTCATTATAATATATAATTTTCCAAAAGCTTATATAGATGTATGCGAAATAGTTGTTCTAATTGGATAGGCTTGCAAATACCATCGGATCAACGAGTTCTATCAACCCGTATTCCATCTATGTCGTGGAATAACATGATGCAATACGACATTTCATGGGATTTGTCTAGCTGATATTGATCTATTTAATCAACGGCAGGAAATTTCCCATCAGGATACTGCAGCCAAAATGCATATTCATGAGAGTTCCTAGACATATCCACCCATTGGTGGCTTTTGTTGAAGATATGGGTAATACATATTATCAGCGACACCAGAACATGATGTCAATAAAATACTCAAAGGAATAACCTTAAGAAAGGATCAAAGCTCGTTGAAACATGCATATATATTCAATACCTCGACTGGATACTCAATACGACCACCTGGAAGACGACCACCTGTAATTGTCCGAGACTAATGCGAGCACGTTAAACAATTTACAGAAGGTCATCGGGTCGCCATCTTCATAAATACTAATGGTCTGTGGTCCGTAGAGCGAATAAAAAGGAACAAAAAGTACCACTGGATGTCACTGTGGCAAACAATGGTTGCAAATTGATTCCACAGACAACCGTAGAAGAATAAAATGCAGAATCGATTCAAAAGAAGTAAAAAAAATTCTATTTGGTATAGGAGAGTTTCATCATGCATCAGGTGAACTCAATCGAATCATTAGGATATACAGCGGAAAGTCGACTACAAAAGCAGACATTTTATTCCTTGAAATAAACTGCTCTCGCAAATGTTCGATACACAATGGAATCAAAATAGATCTACTTCATGTATACGTGGAACGGTGTGCGTTTTTTTTTTCAGTGTAACATGTCCTACGCGTGGGCGCAGTGCCTTTACTAATGATGTTGATCACAGGAGAGGGAATGAAAAAACAAGAAGGAAATACAGAAATAAGGACGTCGCAGGGAAATATAGAAGTATATGGGGGAAACGCATTCGATTTCGAAAAAAACCACTCGTTAAGTTGATTCTGCATGATGATTGATGCATGCCATCTTCCTTGGTAGTTCGCTCAGTTGGCTAATGTGAGGTATGCGCAACATACGATTATCGCACATAAGGTATCCGTTTGTGCTTATGGATAACCAGTCGTAAATGAACTTCTGGTAACCTATACGAATTGTGGAAGTGGACTGTTGGTATTTTTTTCCCGAACCACATGATTTCATTTACTTGGAGGGGTTGGGGGGCGAGTAGGGTCGAGCGTTTGCTCAGAACTTGCCTGATTATGAAACCTAGTATTCGGTGTATGCTCAACTGAAATATGTGACTGATATTAATGACGTTCTTGTCTTGCAAAATAGTTTCTTGCCGAATACTCCTGTATGTTCATGAACACAATGGATATTTTATTATATTGGATATGCAATAATATAGAAAATGTAATATCACGTGGCACCCACAAGCAACAATCACTGCAAATCTACAAAGGGATTATTTTCTGATGAGGTTGCAAAAAAGTCACACCACACCGAATAAAATGTCAAATGAAAAATAACTCATATCAGGGACTCCTTGTATTCTGACAATATCAAACTTCAGATTGCTATATTGGAGGGAGGGTGCCGAATCACAATGACATATAGATTCATTGTCAATTGTTGCTATCTGGGGAATAACACTGTCTGGGAATCTACAGTTAATTATCCACTCTGATTCATTGTATACCGCTGTATTGTATACAGGTTGCAAAAAAGTCACACCACGCCGAATAAAATGTCAAATGAAAAATAACTCATATCAGGGACTCCTTGTATTCTGACAATATCAAACTTCAGATTGCAATATTAGAGGGAGGGTGCCGAATCACAATGACATATAGATTAATTGTCAATTGTTGCTATCTGAGGAATAACACTGTCTGGGAATCTACAGTTAATTATCCACTCTGATTCATTGTATACCGCTGTGATTTACAAAAGTATGTTTTACTGGAAACTGTCGGCCCCGATGACGCCAGTGACGGTTTGGACAGACGTGTAGGCCTAAATCTGACTGTGTTAATGTTCCAACGAGTACTCTACTCCAGACTCATTATTGTCTATGTCCTAATCGTTTGCTATCAGTAACGGGTTAATATATACAGCTCATTTATAAACAGTTGATATGAGTTTGCATACATCATGAACTGAACGAAGTAATGTACTTGTAAACAAATGATGCGATGGTGAGTAATTTTTCAGCATTTGTTTATTCTGGCAATTTTTTCATGTTACACAATATTCAAAGACCTTGTGTTGTTTTCACGATGAGCTAATCCTGTTCTCTTTGGTGATGATAACCCCATATATTTTTTTCCTGGTGGTGATCCCCCGGTGCTTCTAATATAATAGCGTTGACTATATTTCAAGAAAAAGCCATAGATCTGGACTTATTCCAAAATAATTGAAGGAAAATTGCACTGAGTGTTATGAATCACTCACAAGTAATCCACTTTCAGGTACACATCTTTCAGTCTATATCTTGGGAGACATATTTACTTAGACTGTGGAGATGTTAGAGTTCCCTGTGTTGTGGTTACTGTGCCATTCTTTCTGGATAATTACGCATGTGAAGAGCTGTACTATCTCTCCATCTGCCCACAATTTTAGAACAACACGGCAATAAACCAAGGGATGTATAGTTTTGTGCTTTTGTCCAAACTGATATCTAACGGGTTTGTTGATGTTATTATCAGAAACTGGTGCTGTTGGTGAAAACAGGTTGATATATAATTATTTGCATTCTGGTATGAATCGTTGTAATGGTCCATCTGAGCGTACATTTCCTATAGCATATCGAACACACTCATGTATGCCAAACACTGTTTACTGACTCAATAATTAACGTTATCCTGTATTTGACAAAAACAGACATGCCATCTCAGCAAGACTACATTTATTTAATCACCTTATGTTTTGCCAATGATAACCTTCGTCACATCCGTATTTGGTCAGACCGCATCTTCGCTAATACAGCCGATTCACTGACCAATGCCGCACAATACTTTCCGTGAAACAAAGTAGTTCTACGCATGACTGATGACGATGGAGTCTGTTGTGGTCTGTGGCTAAGTTGGCGAAGTAGCTTATGTGCATTTTTGATGTTTTCTTACCTCATGTGCATCTATTTATTGCTGGTAAAATAAGGTAAAATACATGACGCAAACACATAAAATTGATTTAACAATCACTAAATCGTTCATGAACCATTGGAATGCTATCATTTCACACCAAAATCTCTTTATCATTAAAATTGGATATATCCAGTGAAGATGTAATATCTTATAAGGTCACTCTATACTGTAAAGGCATCCAGTCCCTATTGAGATGTATCTTACTGACGAACGACAATTTCCGATTGCCGATGATCTGTGTTGTAGTCATTATTTTGTAATGATCACCATTCGTTATGGAAATGTGTATTTTACGAAATGCAGAAGGATACACACACTAGTATATACTCACAACTATATTTAGTTGTATGCACACAGTCATGTTTGTCATATTGAATCAAGCAAGATGTAGGGCAGGGCACAATATTAGAACTTGATTAATCTAAGTGTCTATCATCAAGAAAATCACTGAATTATTTTGTCTACCAAACGAGCACATTAATACCCAAGAAACTGCTCATAGTTATGTGTGGCAGCCTTAAATACATCACCAGGTCAAGCCCTTCCAAGATAAAAACATCTCCATTGCCAACTTAATTATTACTGATGTTGAGTGTGAGTGTTGATCATCACAACAGATTAATAACATACATGCAACAGGCTATGGTTGGATTTATATGTATCCTATATTACATTGTATACTTTTCATGTTTTTCACATTTGTTATTATAACATGTCATGTTCAGCGCTTTGCGGGTAATGAACTTCAAAGCGCCATACAAAAATAAATTATTATAATGAATAATAATATTGAGGTAGTTAGGCAGATGACGACTTTGTTGTCTATGAAACTGAAACAAGGTAACTTGAACACAAGCCACGTTTATTTTCTCACCACACGAGCAGGTTTTTCTTTATTTTCTATACTTTCTTTTATTTTGTACACTTTATGCTGAAATATCACACAGTATATTCTGAGCATGAGAAAAAATTATATAATTACCATCATATATAAAACAAGAAACTGCTAGTGTTAATTTGTAAAGTTTTATAGCATTAGTTAAAATGCAGGACATATATTAATCAAGCAAATTATGGTATACGTCTATGCATCATCCCAATATAAAAGCATTTCGATTTGGACTGAAACCCTAATAGTTGTCCAATATGTTATGAACATCCATGAGTTAAGATACTATATATAATTGCCCTGCAGAAGTAGGTAACCAATACAAATAAACACAAGTTATATACATCAATAGTGAACTCTTCCATACAGTAATATACAAATGTTTTGAACACATTCCGTTCCTCAAATTCCTTCCTCAGCAAAGACTCAGTTATTCAGCAGGCACAAGACTAAACACATTTAATCTTTTTGAGGGCAGTGAAATCTTGGAAAATTTCGATCACAACGTCAGTTCATGCCACTTCAAAACCATGGAATTTATATCTAGTGTATGAATGAGCCATCTAAAGTCTGGTCTTCAGTGAAAACCTTCATGTTCAGTCATTTTACACCTGCATAGAGGCGCTATCACAACAAAATACATCATCTCTTTATCCTAACTTGGAATATGAGTTACTTGAAACATTGATTTTTCAATTCACAGATTGATGGGATGCAGCCGTTGATGAGAGAACAACCATGGCATTATGCAACATGAAAGCTCCTTGTCTGTGGACTTCAACTGGATGTGTCAGTTACGCACTGCAAATAAATGGAATTCAAAAATATTAAATGAAACTTACGTTATTTTCAATAACAATCATAGATTGAATGTAAAACAACATGGAATTGAATTGAATTATAAATGACACTATTTCATGATAAAAGACGGAAATATTTTGGGACATGTGATCTGTTGAATTATGTAAAGACTATGGATCAAATTAAACACACCTTCCAAGCTCTTGATTCCGACTCAGTAACAAATCCAAGAGAGCCAAAGAAAGTTTGGATTTTATATCCAACTTCATTGCCGATGGATATAATGGCATTTCGTTGTAATGACTTTCGCCTGTAAGTTCTGCTGGTAACGAGTCCGATCTTTGACCAAACCTGTTGGAATAGATATCCACAAATATTAGTCTGTTCTGGAGCAAAGTGATGTGCTTTTCTATAAAGATGTTGACGAATTGGGGTAAACAGATTGGGTAAATGAATAAGATAACTCCGAAGCGTGCAAGGAATAATTCAAAAGTGCTACGATCGTCAAATTGAAGGCATATATTATTAAAGTTATCAATGTGACAGGTAAGAGAACCGTAAATGGCATTTCAGAAATGAGGAGAACAACAACGTATTATGAAAAATCATTCGGACTAGGCAAAGGCAAAACATTATCTTCGAAATATGAAACATATATTTGAAAGAACTATAGTTGGAACATAGTTGGACTATAGTTGGACTATAGAAGGAACATTGTGGAAGTGGAAAAATGATGCACTATTTTATTCCGTCAAGTGATAATCATATAACGCGCATAGTATCATGAACAAAGGTGAGTTCCGTTTTTCCATCTTTAATAACAGGAAACAGTATCATGATCTGATTAATCCATGTTTGTAGCTGCGTTTGAAATGTGTGCAATGCACGGTTGGGTGTCATGTGAAATTGTGGAATCTCTATTGTATAAATATGTAGGAAACCGTTTACAGAATGAAATTATGAATGATTTTTTTTCAATTTACCAAAGAAACATATTCGTGAATACTCGTGAAGAATACCGACAAAAAAGAAGAATGACGAAAGTGAAAAGTAAAGAATGAAAAAGATGCCCTCGCTTACCTCGGACGTCCGAGAACATTGTAGTAATCTGTTAGCGCCGTCAAGTATTGATTGAGTTCCTCTACTGATTTAAACTGTTCTGGCCGTTTAGGTGCCCCGTCCCTTGAAGACGCCCGTTTCTGCTCAAGCGCTGGGGAATACGACTGTGCACGTTTACTCTCTATAGGACTGCACTTCCTCTGCAAGTGGTTAAGCTAGAGCAGGTAGAATTTGTGACATTAGGAGTACCGCCATCATAGCTGTTAAAGGGTCCGTGAGGCTTGATACCGTGTACTTCATCTTCATCTGAAAAATATATATTTGAAAATTAATGTATTTTTACCATGGTTACTAAGTGGATCTTTGAAAACCATAATTTGTTATTTCTTGGTCATTGTTCCATCTCATGCATGGATGTGCCAACGTGGGTAATGAAACCAATGTACCAACGTTATCTTATTCTAGTGATACATTTAATATTGATCATGTTTCTACCGATTAGTATGCAGCACTAGAAAATTACTAAGTATAAACCATCTACATCGCAGTGATTATGTTTTATATAATACCGAATGACAAACGATAAAAAAATTATCATATGGTCATTGGTCCATTTCTAATTGTGATATTTCCCATAATCTGCAAACATTTGAATTTGATTTTGCTTTTTATATTTGTTATATTTATCTGTATGAAATTGGACAGTCAAGTGTACAACATATATGTTTTTTCAACAGAATGGACATTACCAACCTTGTATTTGGCATGAAGACTCAAAGAAATCCAGCTTTTTGCCAGAGAGCGTCACTCCCAATTTACACACTCCACCCTCACCGCGTCGCTATCTTACTAGGAAGAAACATTTCATTGTTGTTGGGAAGCGACACTGTCACGTCAAGTGCCATTAACGCACTGAACTTCGACTTCAGACAGCTTCAGCAACTGGTAAATTGTGTCACCGTTTGCTAGAAATTCCATCCATTCTGAAGTGTAGTCTATGTAGCGAAAAGGTACCATTTAATGGAACTCTCAACACTTAGTGTTTACAACTGGATGTCGAGTGACGGACGAGCAGAGGGACCGATGTGAAAGCCTTTGTAATGCTCAGGTGCCATTAGCATCTGCTTATTGCCCATTGTAGGTTTTTCGTTTGGATAGGGTGTGAAGTCGTATAAACAGAGAAATGGGTTATTTTCCCCTGTGTACAATCAGCAGTTTGAAGTTACATGCAAATCTTGGCATGGAGGATGTGACAAATGTCATTAATTAAACGTACTTTAATAACGAGTGTTCCTGTAAGTATTGGTTGTAAATGAAGATTTGAATATATCTATTTTTGTACAAGTTATTATGAAAAATAATTGATCCTTTTCTCTGTTCTTCAGAAACGCTGAGAATACCACTCACATTAGAGTGTTAGAAATATCACTGAAGATCATTCAAGAAACCAATGAAAACTATCGACAAACTGTAGCTGAAAAGCATGAACTGACAATCCAGCACTGCATTACCTAACATATAGTAACAAATTGTATGTTTTGGGACAAAGAATGCAAAAATCAAATGGAGTACAATACACGTGTATGACAATACAATTCAAAATGTCAGATATTAGGCTGATAGAATATATATGAAAAACTGAATCAATATCAATAAAAAAAGCTACAAAAAATCCACGAAATGCTGTCTTAAATACCACAACTTATATAACCGAAACGACATGAAAAGCCATCCATTACACAAATAACTCATTATTGATAAATATAGCACCAAGGGTGCCGTCGTTTACCTGCAGATCATGCGAATTGAGTATTGATTTTCCAGAGTATGGATTGTTACACTGATATTCAACTATTGTTAAAACATGTTTGTAAATGTTACCAAACATTTCTGTATCAACTATAATACGGAAATAAGTTACATCTTGAAAGGTTTTCTTCGTTAATGACAAATATTCCAAGGTCATTGGAGGTCAAATTAAAGGTCACCATTCAAACTGCAACATATGATTTCCCATTTGAAAGTGCCAATATTTAGGCTCTATCTTTAGGTGTTGTAGGAGTTTACTACGCACAGTTCAAATTATGAAGGAAAGATTGAGTGAAGTTTGTTAAGGCCGAAAACCTTTTCTATGACCAAAATTTTAATTTGCTGGAAATCACTCAAAACAAATAGTGACTCGTTTTGGGACCAAAAAAAAATTGTTGGATCGCCAAAAAATAAATATGGCCGCCACACGCAAACCTTCATTTCAACGGGAACAAAATCTATAAACATCACAAAACGTACATAAGGAGAATAGACGTGGAATCAATACCCAGTATTAAGTATTCCGAGCAAACAAAACAGGGTCCGTTATCCAATCTCATAGTCCGGGGACAGAAAGTCATATCAGGCATACGAAGTGAGAGAAAATAAAAATGACAGGGAAACTCATGAACCCCCGTAAATGGCCATTAGGAGGTGAAATCAGGTGTTCCGGAAAGAGTGAGCATTTCCTGCCCCACTAGTGGCACCCGTCATGAATTCCCCAAATTTAACATGAAAGTAGATCTAGTTGCATGGCAGACATGGATTTGCTGTATTTATCAACCAGATCATGATGACGTCCATAGAATTTCTTAAACGCAGCTATAAGTCTTGGTAAAACATATCCTTGTCGTAGCAGTTTAGAGACTAGCTGGGCACTTCGATAGACAAAGTCCTCATATTTGCAACTAGCTCTGGAATAGCGTATAAGTTGAGAAACAAACACACCATATGCCGGTGACATAGGAATGTTGCTGCTTAGAAAAGGGAAATTAACTATGGAAAAATTGAAATCATCACGTTTGTCATATAATCTAGTTGACAGGTTAGAATCATTATCAATCTCCAACCTCAGGTCTAGATAGTTGGAAAAATTAGCGGATTCTGTAGTATCCTTAATTTCAAGTTCCTTAGGATATATGACATCCAAATAATCACCAAACTTGGGATTATTTAGCGACAATACATCATCTATGTATCGGAAAGTGAAATTAAAATTACATGTTAGTTTCTTAGAACTTCCTCTTTGTAAATGTTGGATAAAATCTGATTCATATGAGTACAAAAACAGGTCTGCCAATAATGGTGCACAGTTTGTACCCATGGGAATACCAATAGTTTGTTGAAATATTCGACCACCAAATTCCACAAAAATATTATCAATCAGAAAATTAACCATATTTACCACATCTATTTCAGTATATTTGTATGGGGCATCAGAGTCGCCTTTAACAAAATAAGCAGTATTATATTTAACTACAATATAGTGGTACCGGCGTTGT
Organism: Terebella lapidaria; assembly: GCA_949152475.1. Lineage (NCBI taxonomy): Eukaryota > Metazoa > Annelida > Polychaeta > Terebellida > Terebellidae > Terebella > Terebella lapidaria. Next base: position 29,941,715 of record OX424564.1, on the reverse strand, counting down.
CCCTTTTTAGAGAAAAATGAATTATTGATTAGTTTTTTAAGCTGAGATTTCAGTTCAGAATGAGGTATAGTTGTGTACAAAGTGGAGAAATCAAATGTTTTGATAGACGTTACTTTTGAAAGTGTGTGAGCATGTAGATATTCCAATAAAGATTTGGAATTTTTTAATATCCACATTTGGTTTATACCATTTCTAGAATAGATGGTTTCAGAGTACTTTTGGAGACCCTGTTTAATTTTAGACAATATAATAGTTAATATTTTAGAAAGGGCTTTGGTAGAACATGATGCTGAACCTGAAATATATCTTTGTTTGTGTGGATTTTTGTGCAACTTTGGGATCCAATATAAGTTCGGTAGATTAGAATCTTTACATGAGGTAGTAATACCAAACGAATGCAATACAGACAAATGATTTGATAAGATATCCTGTTCGGCAATACCTAGTTCGTCAAACAGGCACTGTATATAGTATGCTTTACAAACAAAAACAACATTATTAGAAGCTTTATCTGCAGGGACAATGACGAACCTTTCTTGAAGTTTCAACAAACTATTAGTAACCACGGGATCATTGAAGACAGAGCTATATTTAGTACTAACTGACTTTGACAAAACATTAATGCGTTTGTTTACCAATGACCTAATCTGTTTGACCCATTCTGACAGAGAATCAGTTTCTGCCTTTTCTCGCTTTGTCCATTTTCTGGCATGCTCCTCAACTGCATCCATGATTAACTTAAAATTGTATCTCCATGAAAATGACGTGGGCTCTCTATATTTGGGACCTTTGGACAAAATGTCTTTCAATGATTCATTCTCCACTATATTGAGGTCGCCTGAAATAACATGCCCAACTGGATCGTGTATGAACGGAGAGTTAATGCAAGTGCAGGAGGGTGGGTTATGTAAGAGATCATCAATATCCAAATCATTCAATGTTTGTTTGTAGTTGAAAATCTTGGAAGCAACAGATTTGGTATATGAGTAGGATACAGATGGAGCGGCCGTGTCAGTGAAGTATGATGGTACCTGGGACTGAACAGACCTATGATGTAATATATGTGACGGAATAGCGGAGTTCTTCGGGCGGCTATTACGCCTACTGATCGAATAGTACGATGTATGTTGTGCGTGAACACACCAACAGGAAGTCCGACGTCAATTGCAACAATATCCGATGTTTATTTGGATGATTAAGTCCGATGTACGATCACGGTCACTCACACAATCGTAATCCCCACAATAGTCCGAAGTATTAATAGTCCTGTATAAATTTGATATCCTCTAATCACGATCTTTGGCTTAGTACCTCTCAATACAACTTCTCTCTTCAACAGATTTCTCACACTCCTCCACTGTTCAACTCCAACATTGAAACTGACTTGTCCGTGGGAAAGCGCGGGGCTAAGTCTATGATGTGTGTGGATTTTCCCGCGTAATGTGGCAGGTGTTCATGTGAAATGGCGGGAAAGTGATGTCATGTCTGTGTGGGCGGAGTTATGTGTCTGGGAATGTGGTGATTGGTGGGATCGTAGGAAGTGATAACGTGAGCAGTGTTGTTTACATGTAGATGTGGTGCGAGGACGGTGCATGCCCGGTGACGTAAGGTAAGTAAGTACGAAGTCATGTGATGAATCTGTGCCGTGTATGTCGAGTGGGAGAATGTGTCAGGGGCGGGTTTCGGGCCATAACAGTCATAAATATTCTACATATATTACCGATGTTAATTGCACCAATACCTTTATTGGCAAATTTTATCTTCAGAAAAGACCGTTTGGGTGGTATATATTCGGAATTCTGTGTTGGCTTATAAAGCCGATGATAAACAATATCCATGATAATGGAATACAGACGAAATTCATAGCTATTGGTATTTCTGATATAGTGGGTAGGACATTGGTCCTCTAGTTCTTTAAGTTTAACATGAGGTATGGCAAATAATTTAGTGCAAACATAGTGCAGTCCAAGTGGTTGTTTCAATATTTCGAGTAGACCATCAAAGGAAATATTATGAATAGATGGTCGATTATAATGTCGTTGTCCATGGCTTCGTTTCCTACGTTTAAATGATGTAAATAAATTCATTACATTGACTGAACTGCATCCTGGGCTTGTCAGGTTTCCCACTGAACTGATATTATCGTTACAGCCATAAGGTGTAGCTGTGCCTAATTCACGTATCCAATGTTCTTCTCGTTTCCTGCGGGTGGGTGTACTTAATGAGGGACTATTAGTATGGTGGTATATTTTTTCTATGACTCGAACTTTCATTGACAAAATAGAATGGTCATCCTGATTAAAATGTTGATAAAGTAGTTGATTAGAATTATTATTGATATTGGAACGATGACCATTAACTCTTATGCATGATTTTGAGGAGAACTGTCTGGATGGATTTTGAAAAAATGGCCACCATAGACAAAAATCGTTCTTTTTCTACAAAAAGGTCGTTATGACCTTCCAGGGTCATTGAAGGTCAAACTCAAGGTCAACACTCAAACTGCACTATTTGAATGGGAAATCATATATTGATATATTTCAAATATAGCCGATAAATCGGCAAAAACGATTCAATAAAAAAATATTCAAAAAAACGTCTTTAGATACTGGCCCAAGGTATGTTCTGACAAATTTATGGGAAATTCATCGTGTGAAGAAAAAATTACAAACCTGGACGGACGACGGATGACGGATGACGAACGACAGACGGAAGACGGATGAGGTGAAAAAATTGAGGTGAACTATCTTTTTCAGTCGAATGTTTCATGTTTGGAGTATGTTGATCTTTAGTGTGCATCATTAGGGTGCATGAGTCAGTATCAAGATTTCATCACCCTGTTAGAGGCAGATTAAGAAAAAATAGCCTTGGATATCAGCCCACTACCAGAAAATACTGCAAGATTTTGATAACAACAATTTAAAAAAACCTCAAATGAAAAACCTCAAATGGATCCCTTTAGAATCACCCCGACCAATTATTCACAACTAAAGCTACATTACCTTCGTCAGGAGTAAACAGAGTGTAAATACAGTTTCTTTTACTGAAAACTTGATGGATATATTAAACAACTGCCCAATTAGCGGTATATCGGGGGATATTGTCGGGGGTATGTGGGGGATATTACATATACTGGTATCTGTGGTGCAAAATGTTCATATGGAAAGCTTTACGATAAAGTTACCCGTGAAAAGATGTTTTCCAGTTCTCACCCAGAAAAATATTGTATTGATTATATTTTAATGATTGCAGTAGAAAGTCACTTTTGTTGTGTTCAAAGACCTTCAGGAGTAACACAACAATATTTTATCAAAGTTCATATCATTTTATTTCTCACTTTTTCATTATAATAATGTTCTCAAAGCTTATATAGATTATGTCAAAGAGTTGTTCTAATTGGATAGACTCATCGGATACCATCGGATCAGCGAGTCCTATCAGCCCGTATTCCATCTAAATCGTGGGATAACATGATGCAATATGACATTCAATGGGATTTGGCTAGCTGATATCGATCTATTTAATCAAAGGCGGGAAATTTCCCATCAGAATACTGCAGCCAAAATGCATATATTCATGAGAGTTCTTAGACATATCAACCAATTGGTGGCTTTTATTAAAGATATGGGGAATACATATTATTCAGTTATGGGGAATACATATTATCAGCGACACCAGATCATGCTGAAGTCAATAAAATACTCGAATGAATAACTTCGAGAAAGGATCAAAGCTCGTTTAAACATGTATCTTCAATACCTCGACTGGATAGTCAATACCCCGACAGGCCCAGACGATACATGTGATCATCACACGATAGGTTGACTTGAAGACGACCACCTGTAATTGTCCGAGACTAATGCGAGCACGTTAAACAAATTTAAGGAAGGTCATCGGGCCGCCATCTCCATAAATACTAATGGTCCGAGGTCCGTAGAGCGAATAAACATCAACCAAAAGTGCCACTAGATGTCATTGTAACAAACATGTGGTTGCAAATTGATTCCACAGACTACCTTAGAAGAAGAACATGCAAAAGAAGAAGTAAAAAAAATCTAGTTGGTATAGGTGAGTTTCATTGTGCATAAGGTAAACTCAGTCGAATCATTATGATATACAGCAGAAAGTCGACTACAAAAGCAGACATTTTATTCCTTGAAATAAACTGCTCTCGCAATTGTTCGATGCACAATGGAATCAAAATAGATCTACTTCATGTATACTTGGAACGGTGTGCGTTTTTTTTTTCAGTGTAACATGTCCTACGCGTGGGCGCAGTGACTAATGATGTGGGTCACAGGAGAGGGAATGAAAAAAACAACAAGGAAATACAGAAATAAGGACGTCGCAGGGAATTATAGAAGTATATGGGGGAAACGCATTCGTTTTCGAAAAAAATCACTCGTTAAGTTGATTCTGCATGATGATTGGTGCATGCCATCTTCTTTGGTAGTTCGCTCAGTTTGCTTATGTGAGGTATGCGCAACATACGATTATCGCACATAAGGTATCCGTTTGTGCTTATGGATAGCCAGTCGTAAGTGAACTTCTGGTAACCTATACGAATTGTGGAAGTTGACTGTTAGGTTTTTTTCCCGGACCACATGATTTCATTTACTTGGAGGAAGGGGGGGGGGGGGGGGTAGTGGGGTCGAGCGTTTGCTCAGAACTTGCCTGATTATGGAACCTAGTATTCGGTGTATGCTCAACTGACTTTCTTGTCTTGCAAAATAGTTTCTTGCCGAATACTCCTGTATGATCATGAACACACTGGATATTATATTATATTGGTTATGCAATAATATTAAAAAAATGTAATAAACATGTGGCACCCACAAGCAACAATCACTGCCAAACTACGAAGGGTAACGAAACAGTAAGTTTTCAGCATTTGTTTATTCTGGCAATTTTTACATAATATTCAAAGACCTTGTGAAATTGTTTTCACGACGAGCTAATCCCGTTTGCTTTGGTGAAGACTTCCCTTCTCTCCAGTTGCCCACAAATTTAGAACAAAACGACAATAAACCAAGAGATGTATAGTTTTGTGCTTTTTGTCCAAACTGATATCTAGCGGGTTTGTTTATATCAGAATTATAACATTTCCTATAACATATCGAACACACTCATATATATGCCGAACACTGTTTACTGACTCAATAAGTAACGTTATCCTGTATTAAAAAACAGACATCCCATCTCAGCAAGAGTACATATATTTGATCACCGTATGTCTTGCCAATGATAATCTTCGTCACATCCGTTTTTTGGTCGGACCACATTTTCGCTAATACAGCCGACTCACTAACCACTGCCGCACGATACTCGCCGTGAAACAAAGTAGTTACACGCATGACTGATGAAGATGGAGTCTGTTGTGGTTTGTTGCTAAGTGGGCGAAGTAGCTTATGTGCATTTTTTTGACTTCATGTGCATCTATTTATTGCTCGTGGGTAAAATACATGACGCAAACACATAAAATCGATTTGACAATCACTAAGTCGTTCATGAACCACTGGATTGCTATCATTTCACACCAAAATCTCTTTATCATTAAAATTGGATATATCCAGTGAAGATGTAATATCTCATGATGTCACGCTATACTGTAAAAATATCCAACCCCTATTGAGATTGTGTCTTACTGACGAACGAAAATTGCCGATTTCCTTTCATAATGATCTGTGGTGTAGTTATTTATTTTGTCATGATCACCATTCGTGATGGAAATGTGCATTTTTCAATATGTAGAAGGATATATATATATCCTTACAGGTATATAAAGTCGCATGCATTTTGTAGTCATATTTTTCATATTGGTGTAAACATATTTATTTGGCATTGCCAATTAGCCCTTACGGCTAACGAGAGGCTCTCTAGAAAAACAACAACAATTGATTACAACATTCATTCCGCATTCACTCCACACACACGCACACACACACACCCCTGACCAACGTTTTAGACTTAGTTGTAATAAATATTACTATATGATATGACAAAAAAATGAAACATGCAAAAAACAGTTCAACGTTGCCTAAAGGAACAAATCAACCGCACTGTGGTACAGTACGTGGAAATCGAACATGCATTTAATTCTGATGATTACGTTTCTGTGCAGCCGAAGCGTTTAGAAGTTTGTATAAAATTGTGGACTGCACAATGAAGGCACGTTAAATGAATGTCTGACGTCATGTTGTATCCGATATCAATAATGAAAACAAGAAAAAGCAAGGGTCCCAGAACGGATCCTTGTGGGACGCCCGATCTGGTATACTTCAATTGTGAACGCCGACCTTGCATGCCCACGAATTGCTGCCTACTTGTTAGGTAACTTGATAACCAAGACAGAAGTTTGCCGCATAAACCCATGCTTCGTAACTTATGTACCAGTCCTCTATGCCATACTTTATCGAAAGCCTTGCGGAAATCGAGAAAAACAGATAAAATTTCATTTCCATCGTCAAGGGATTTGTATTCATGACAAATGGACACTAGATGATTCACTGTAGAGTCTCCAGGGCGAAACCCTGACTGATTCACAGAATGAACATGGCGCAGTAATAAATATTTATAAATACGGTCATGTATCAATTTTTCAAAAACCTTAGAAACACAACACCACAGGGAAAGGTCTGTAATTTTCGCAAAGATGAACGCTCCCCTTTTGATGGAGAACTGTAACTTGTGCTATTTTCCAGATATCTGGGAAAACCCCGCATTGTAAAGATTTATTGTACAATCTACATAGTGGTTTTGCTAGAACGGATGATGTTTCTTTGAGTCCAAGTCCATTAGGGCCTGTTGCCTTGCTTACATCTAAATTGGAAAGTATTTTATATACTTCAAATTCATCAATATTTAATATGTCGAGCGCGTGCTCGGGTAGAATCAGATTTTGTGGGACACATGCGGATGATTCATCTAGTTGTGTCTGTTTCACAAAGTAATCATTGAAAAGATTACATTTGTCTTCAGGATCAAATATTATCTCATTGCCAGAAAATAGTGGCACATTTACCGGAAATGGCTTTAAAGTTGGAATCACTTTTAAAATCAGCCAAATTTAGCATTCTTTTTTGTCACGCAAACTTGAAAGTACATCTCGAGATAGTCGGGAATATAGAGGAAATATGCACAGATCGACAACAGATACTCAGAAAATTGCCGTTGATCGTGCATGAAAAGAGTGGATAGAGAATGATCGGCCTGCATACAATGCCGGTTGCCACAGTATCTAGACAAATACCAATGACGTCATCAGACTGTGTATAGAACTCGCCCAAAAGGCGGGCCGCTTTTAGGGAAAAAATGATGCAAATCTTGATTTGGAAACTCCATTTAGGCACGTAGTACACATTTTCAGAACCAAGTTTGTACAATTTCTCATTCTATAGACAAAATAAAGCTATCGCAGAATGAATAAATTTTGTCAATTCTAAAAGTGATTATAGCTTTAATGGGAAAAAAGAGCGTAAACAATTCCAATAACCACTAGGGTCTTTTGAAATATTATCACCACTCAAAGCATCTAAACGAGTATTTTCATGCTCAATCTTGGAACGTCTCAAACACTGAACTACTTTGTTTCGGGCTTCATTATACGCTACCCTTGAAGACTGATTCGACGAGCGCTTAAGTTGTTTGTGCAATCGATCGCGCTTGCGCATTAGACATCGCAGTTCACTGTTCATAAAAGCTTTGTCTCTTGGACGAGCTATGATTGAATAATGGGGAATGCACGATTCAACTAGAACTCTAAATATAGACATGAATTCCACAACACAATCATTTATGTCAGTCCTCACGAAAGCGCTTTCCCAACGCTGATTGATTTGAATCATATTCAAGCAAGATTTAGGACGGGGCACAATATCTGGACTGGATTAACTTGTCTATCATAGATAAAATCCTGAAATTATAGTCTTCCAAACGAGCACAATCATACCCAAGTTACTGCACATAGTTATGTGTGGCAGTATTAAATATATCATCTATTTATTGCTCGTGGGTAAAATACAGGACGCAAACACATAAAATTGATTTGACAATCACTAAATCGTTCATGAACCACTGGATTGCTATCATTTCACACCAAAATCTCTTTATCAATAAAATTGGATATATCCAGTATCTGATCTGGAATAACTTGTCTATCATAAACAGATAAAGAAAATTACGAAATTATTGTCTTCCAAACGAGCACAATCATACCCAAGTGACTGCTCATAGTTATGTGTGGCATTGTTAAATACATCACCAGATCAAGCGTTTCCAAGATAAAAGCATCTCCATTGTCAGTCTAATTATTACTGATGATGATTGTGACAGGTTTTCAATAACAGTTGTGTTCACGTCACTCCGGCACTTTGTTCTGATCCGGTCAGGGCAGCTACACTATATTATTCCTCGTAGCCATCAAGTCCAATAAATTACGGTTTTGTGATATCGGAAATTTTGGTACATCATTCTTCATTTATCTCTGATAACTTTTCGTCCTTGCTGTACATTGTCATACAACAACAGAACGTTCAACTATTCAGATGCTCTATAATATCTCTGACTCCCCAAAGTCACATACTAGTACCATTCGAGCTCATAGAACTAGTTTGGGCATTAGCCTGGCTTCCCGAAAATTTTTTTTAAAGCAGAACGACATTTTGTGAAAATCCATGGACGTTAACTGATTAGCAACATAGAGCATGTTGATCATCACAGCATATTCATAACATACATGCAACAGGCTATGGTTGGATTTATATGTATCCTATAGTACATTGTATACTTTTTCATGTTTTCACATTTGTTATTATCACATGTCATGTTCAGCGCTTTGTGGGTATTGAACTTTAAAGCGCTATACAAAAAATAATTACTATACTGGGTAATTAATATTGAGGTAGTTAGGCGGATGACGACTTTGTTGTCTATGAAACTGAAACAAGATAACTTGAACACAAGCCACGTTTATTTTCTCATCACACGAGCATGTTTTTCTTTATTTTCTATACTTTCTTTATTTTGTACACTTGACGCTGAAATATCACACAGTATATTCTGAGCATGAGAAAAAAATCATATAATTTCCATCATATATAAAACAAGAAACTGCTAGAGTTAATTTGTAAAGTTTTATAACACTAGTTAAAATGCAGGACATATATTATCAAGCAAATTATGGTATACATCTCTGCATCATCCCAATATAAAAGCATTTCGATTTGGACTGAAACCCTAATAGTTGTTCAATATGTTATGAACATCCATGAGTTAAGATACTATATATAATTGCCCTGCAAAAATAGGTAACCTATACAGATAAACACAAGTTATATACATCATTAGTGAACTTTTCCATACAGTAATATACAAATGTTTTGAACAAAGTCCGTTCCTCAAATTCCTTCCTCAGCAACGACTCTGCAGGCATAAGACTAAACATATTTCATCTTTTTGAGGGCAGTGAAACATTTGAAAAATTCGATCACAATGTCAGTTCATGTCACTTCAAAATCATGAAATTCATATTTAGTGTATAAATAAGCCATCTAAAATCTGGTCTTCAATGAAAACCTTCATGTGCAGTCATTTTACACCTGCATAGAGGCGCTATCACAACAAAATACAGCATCTCTTCATCCTAACTTGGAATATGAGTTATTTTAAACATCAATTTTTCAATTCACAGATTGATGGGATGCAGCCGTTGATGAGAGAACAACCATGGCAATGTGCAACATGAAAGCTCCTTGTCTGTGGACTTTATCACATCTTCAACTGGATATGCCAGTTACGCACTGCAAATATATGGAATTCAAAAATATTAAATGAAACTTACGCTATTTTTAATAACAATCATATATTGAATGTAAAACAACATTGACTTGAATTGAATGATACTATTTCATAATAAAAGACGGAAATTCTCTGGGATATGTGATCTGTTGAATTATGTGAAGACTATTGATCGAAGAAAACATACCTGTCATGTTCTCGATCCCGACTTAGTAACAAATCCAAGAGAGCCAAAGAAAGTTTGGATTTTATATTCGACTCCATTGCCGATGGATATAATGGCACTTCGTTGTAACGAGTGTCACCTGTAAGTTCTGCAGTTAACGAGTCCGATCTTTTACCAAACCTGTTGGAATAGATATCCACGAATATTAGTTTGTTCCGGAGCTTTGAATAGACATAGCGAGTTATGTACTGCACCTACGTTAGTGATTTCAGTGTCTTATGAAAAATCTTTCGGACCAGGCGAAGGCAAAACATTATCTTCGAAATATGAAACATATTTGGTTTCCATTCTATGGTAATTTCGTAGTTTTGGTAGATGGACTATATGTGTAGTTCTTTATTAGAAGGAACATGATGCAAGTGAGAAAACGATGCACCAGTTCATTCTGCCAAGTGTTTGTGATATAACGTGCATAGTATCATGAATAAAGGTGAGTCCCGTTTTTCCATCTTTAATAACAGGAAACCGTATCAAGATGAGTACTTAATTATGGCTGCGTGGGAAAATGTGTACACTGCACGGTTGGATGTCATGTGACATTGTGGAATCTGTATTGTATAAGTTTGGCGGAAAGCGTGTACAGAATGAAATCATGATTGAAGTTTTTTTATGAAATTGTTAAAGAAACATATTCGTGAGGAATTTATTGTGGTAAATACTCGTGAAGAATACCGAGAAAAAAGAACAATGACGAAAGTGAAAAGTAAAGAATGAAAAAGATACCCTCTCTTACCTCGGACGTCCGAGAACATTGTAGTAATCTGTTAGCGCCGTCAAGTATCGATTGAGTTCCTCTACCGATTTAAACTGTTCTGGCCGTTTAGGCGCCCCGTCCCTTGAAGGCGCCCGTTTCTGCTCAAGCATTGGGGAATACGACTGTGCACGTTTACTCTCTAGGGGGTAGGACTGCACTATTTCCTCTGTAAGTGGGAAAGCTAGAGCAGGTAGAACTTGTGACATTAGGAGTACCGCCATCATAGCTGTTAAAGGGTCCGTGAGGCTTGATACCGTGTACTTCATCTTTATCTGAAATATATATATTTGAATATTAACGTATTGTCAAGTGGATCTCTGGAAACAATAATTTGTTATTACATGACGATTGTTCCATCTCATATATCAATGTGCCAACGTGAGTAATAATACCAATGTAATAATACCAACGTTATCTTATTCTAGATACATTTAATACTGATCAAGTTTCTACTGATTAGTATGCTGCATTAGAAAATTACTAATGATAAACCATCAACATCGCATTAATTATGTTGTTTGTAAAACTGAATGACAAACGATGAAAAATTATCATATGGTCCTTGGGCCATTTCTAATTGTGATATTTCCGATTTAAGTGGACACACTGTTTGATGGGCGGATGTGTCCACATTTAAGTTTGACTTTGCTTTTTATATTTGTTTATGTTATCCGTATGAAATTGAACAGTCAAAGGAACAACATATATGCAACAGAATTGACATTAACAATGTAAGTATCAATCTATTACCACCAATACAGCCAAATTTTGATGATTCCAATAACAAACGTAAAACACAACATTTTCCAATAGAAACAAAGCCCAACCAAATACTTTATCAAAAGACACACTGGCGTCATCAGGGGCAGACAGTGTGGTTAATGTAGTTGTTTCTACTGCACACCTGATGGAATTAGTATACAACTGCCCAACAACCTATGAAACTAATTTAGAATTCCGAAACTAATCCCATGGAATAGATATATGATCAGTACATAAGTACCTAATCACACAACCTTGTTATTCTGGAATGAAGACTCAAAGAAATCCAGCTTTTTGCCGGAAAGCGTCACTGCCAATTTACACACTCTACCGTCACCATGTCGCTGTCCTACTAGGAAGAAACATTTCATTGTTGTTGGGAAGCGACACTGCCACGTCAAGTGTCATTAACGCACTGAACTTCGACTTCAGACAGCTTCAGCAACTGGTAAATTGCGTCACCGTTTGCTAGAAATTCCATCCATTCTGAAGTGTAGTCTATGTAGCGAAAAGGTACCATTTAATGGAACTCTCAACACTTAGTGTTTACAACTGGTTGCCGAGTGACTGACAAGCAGAGGGGCCGCTGTTGAAGCCCTTGTAATGCTCAGGTGCCATTAGCATCTGCTTATTGCCCATTGTAGGTTTTTCGTTTGGATAGGGTGTGAAGTCGTATAAACAGAGAAATGGGTTATTTTCCCTTGTGTACAATTGGCGAGCAGAGGGACCGATGTGAAAGCCTTTGTAATGCTCAGGTGCCATTAGCATCTGCTTATTGCCCATTGTAGGTTTTTCGTTTGGATAGGGTGTGAAGTCGTATAAACAGAGAAATGGGTTATTTTCCCCTGTGTACAATTAGCAGTTTGAAGTTACATGCAAATCTTGGTATGGAGGATGTGACAAATGTCATTATTATAAACGTACTTTGATAACGAGTGTTCCTGTATTGGTGGTAAGTGAAGATTTAAATATATCCATTTTTATAAAAGTTCATGAACATGAACAATATACGTACATTTACTATTTATTGTTCCTCAGAAACACTGAGATTACCACTCATGTTAGAGTGTTAGAAATATTACTGAAGATGAATCAAGAAGTCCGTGAAAACTATCGAGGAACTGCAGCTGAATAGCAGGAACGGACAATTCTGCACTTCAGTACTTAACATACAGTAAGAATTGTGTTTTGGGACAAATAATGCGAAAATCAAATGAATACAATATAACCGTATAACAATACAGGTAAAAACGTCAGATATTGGGCCGATAGAATATAAATGAAAAACTGATTCAATATCAATTAAAAAACGGCAAAAATTCCACAAAATGCTGTCTTAAACATCACAACTTATATAACCAAAACTGGAGAGGAAAGGTCATCCGTTACACAAAAGCTCGATACATCCTTCCTGTCGACAATAACTCGTTATTGATAACAACTGAGGTGAACTGTTTTTTCCCGCTGAATGTGTCATGCTAGGAGTTTGTTCACCTTTACTGTGCATTATTAGGGTGCATGAGTCTGTATAAAAATTTCACCACCCCCGTTAGAGGCAGCATGAGAAATAATAGTCTCTGGTATGAATCGATGTATGATTCAGCACATTACCACGATTACCACGAAATTTTGAGAACAATGATGAAAAACCTCAAATGAATCATTTTAAAAACCCCGACCTAATATTCACATCAAAGGCTACACTGGCTTCATCAGGAGCAAACAGTATGTGAGTACAGTTTCGTTTACTGAAAACTTTATGGATATATTAAACTGCCCAATTAGCAGGATATCGAGGATATATAACATCGGGGTAATGTGGGGGATATTACATGTATCTGGGGTGCAAAATGTGCATATGGAAATCTATGATAAAATTTCCCGTGAAACCAGAATGTACCAATTCTCACCCAGAAGAATATTGTAGTGATTATATAATATGATTCCAGTAGAGAGTCCGTTCTATTGTGTTCAAAAGCCTCCAGGAGTATTTCAACAATATTAAAGTCCGCATGATTTTTTATCACTTCTTCATTATAATATATAATTTTCCAAAAGCTTATATAGATGTATGCCAAATAGTTGTTCTAATTGGATAGGCTTGCAAATACCAACGAGTTCTATCAACCCGTATTCCATCTATGTCGTGGAATAACATGTTGCAATATGACATTTAATGGGATTTAGCTAGCTGATATCGATCTATTTAATCAACGGCGGGAAATTTCCCATCAGAATACTGCAGCCAGTATGCATATTCATGACAGTTCTTAGACACATCCACCAATTGGTGGCTTTTGTTGAAGATATGGGAAATACATATTATCAGCAACACCAGATCATGATAATGTCAATAAAATACTCAAAGGAATAACCTTGAGAAAGGATCAAAGCTCGTTGAAACATGCATATTCAATACCTCGACAGGATACTCAATACCCCGACTGGCTCAGACGATACATGTGATAATCACACGATACAGGTTGACTGGAAGACGACCACCTGTAATCATGGTAATTGTCTGAGACTAATGCGAGCACGTTAAACAATTTACAGAAGGTCATCGGGCCACCATCTTCATAAATACTAATGGTCCGAGGTCCGTAGAGCGAATAAACAGGAACAAAAAGTGCCACTGGATGCCACTGTAACAAACAATGGTTGCGAATTGATTCCACAGACTACCGTAGAAGAATAAAATGCAGAATCGATTCAAAAGAAGTAAAAAAAATGCATATCTGGTGTAGGTGAGTTTCATTGTGCATGAGGTAAACTCAATCGAATCATTAGGATATACAGCGGAAAGTCGACTACAAAAGCAGACATTTTATTCCTTGAAATAAACTACTCTTGCAATTGTTCGACACACAATGGAATCAAAATAGATCTACTTCATGTATAGGTGGAACGGTGTGCGGTTTTTTTTTTTCAGTGTACCATGTCCTACGCGTGGGCGCAGTGCCTTTACTAATGATGTGGGTCACAGAAGAGGAAAGGAAATAACTGAATGAAATACAAAAATAAGGACGTCGCAGGGATTTATAGAAGTATAGGGGGAAAACGCGTTCGTGTTCATGAAAAATCACTCATATGTATGAGTTCTAGCCTACTTTCGTCTTCCCTTTGATCAAAAGAAAATTACACACATTCAATCTCTCAAATAATTTTCTCTATTTTGACTGCCTTGTATAGTATCACCTGGGGATGCACGTTTGAGGTTGATTCTCTTCCAAGTACTTACATGTATTGTCTGCCTGGTGAATAATGCCACAGTTGTATAACTATGTGTGAACTGGTGATATTGATAGGCAATAATACGGTCATTGACAGTGATTGACCGTTGAGGTAAGTCTTGTGACGTGACCAGCTACGTCACTGACACGGCCGCTTGTCACACGTAGAAGAAAGTCCATCTCGAAGAGGGCTAAATCGGTGTGACCATTTGCGCGGTGGAAGGTTTCACTTCATTCCCTAACACGGACGGGAAATGAATTTGACACGAGAGGTTCGAAAACCATCTAGCGATATGTGTTGGGAGTGATGTTCGGAAGACGAAGATGCTCGAGAAATTGGATTGTATACAATAGACAGTGTGATGGCAGTGTCGTGACAGTAAGCGATGTCACATGTAATTTACCATGAACGGAAACCCCTTTCGAACACCTATCACACCATGGTTAAATTCCTTCCTTCTGATTTTGCAATATCCCTTTGTGTCGTATCCAAGAAGGAAATGGGGCAAATCTTCCAAGTGGAGTGGCATTGTGTCCAGTTTGGCCTAAATCGAAGGACATACGATCCTCTGTTGTAGTTAGCTAGGCTACGCTGCTCGTTCTCCTTCCGATGAATTAAAAAAATTGCGGATTGAAGAAGTAAACTTTTAGTGGACCAGTAGTATCAAGGGGCAGCATATTACCTTTTTTGGGCTCCATGTGTTGGAATATTACAGTGACTGATATTAATTGGAAATGACTTGTAGTTTACGACCTCGGTATTTACTTAATGGCGTCTGCTAATGATTCAACCAATTCTAATTAACTCTGGCATTATTTCTGTCAGATTATATGATTAATGAGGTAACTTTTGGATGGAGAATGAAATTGACTTGTGAAGCTAAACAGATAGACCTGAGGCATTTAAATCTGCTGTGATAAATGTTTGAACCTTGGGACAACAATTTTCCACACCAGCAGATAATCCAATTAAAAGGACCAAGTACATGTCTCATCCACAAACAACATATATAATCGGGATTTATAACATAATGGGCTCGACTTCCTATATTCTCCAAACATGGACACACACGCGACTTTGGGGAAACGAGATAATTTAGAGAATGTCAGTGATTCATATGATAATGGGGTTTGATCTACTTGTGGTTTCCAGTGTGTTTGGCGACTTGGCCGAGCGGAAATTCAGAATGAATAGAGTCATTTCTAGGGGATTATCGATATAGATAGATATATAGATTACTTGAAACAGTGTTCATCTTGGTTTTATTTCCATTTTCTTTCCATCGGTTATCCTTTCATGTTTTCTATTCTGAGAAAAAAACGTGTGATGAATCTGAGTGAGAGGTATATTTTCATTCAGATGAATATGAATGTAAATAGTGCATTCTTAATGGATTTTCTTACTCCCCACTGGCGTTATTCGTTTAACTTAAAGTCACTGATTACTGCATTGATGAGCCAAAATTGTGATAATATCAAACAACCCCGATTTACCCTCGACATTTTTTTTTACCGAAAAAAGACATATCAATATCAGTTGGCTGTCCATCTCATCAGTTATTGACAAACACTACTATTTAACGATTTTTTATGTGCAGTGATGTGTAAATGTGATGCTTTGTTTCAGAAAATTATTTAGCTGGGCATATGCAGCCTATTTTAATTTCTTCTCAGATGAATTTATTTCAGTATATTGTTTATTCAAATCGAAGGAACTGCTTGCAAAAAACATATGAAATGTTCTTAACAGTGCCTTTGTTTAACGTTAATTGAACTACTCCCATTTGGAGATTTCTCGCTCACCTCAATTCGTATAATGTGATGTCGTTCACACACAGTTTCGTTCCAATATTCGTTTTGTACTTGTGTTGACTTCTTTCTCTTCCTCTTCAGATTTATTTCCCTTGTTTCTGTTGCTAGTATATTTTGTATAATATTAAGTTGGTTATCCTGTTTTTCAGATGTAGTTAGCCTATAAATTAGTTCATGATATTTTATTATCCACTGGTCTTTTTTATCTGCACAACGAACCAGATTTACGCCTTATATATATATGCTGTCAGCGATTCAGTCTGACACCATAGATTTGGTATTATTTTAATCCAAAGCAATTCTCTTTTTGTCTCGCCCTTTGTAAACATCCCCAAACTTCACACTTGCGCGCGGTGTGTTTCAAACTCCACAAAGTCGGAAACTCCTGTGTAGCAGCGAAGTCCGTATTCTCCACCAATAGTTACAGCCAGTCAGTTGGCCGGACGGACGTTCGTTCCCTTGTGCTCTGCGCTCCGTTTCTTGGAAACTATGTGGACCCTACAGCGGTCCCAGTTCGATCGCCAGCCAGCCAGCGAAGTGGACACAACGACACAGAAATAGTCGAATTGAAGACCCGCAAAACTCCAGAATTTATACCGCGGCGGCAACGGCGGCGACGTTGATGACAGACGTCAGATTTCTCGACTCCCGACCGAAGGGTTTCACCTTGCAAGAGAGGCGGGGGAGACTCTACCACGCAATGCAGCACAACCCACCCCCATCCCACTTCCACCCACGTTGACATCAATGCAAGTTCAGGTATTCGATTTGAACAATAGCGCCCACTTCGTTAATATATTCCGTTCTGTTTTATCGTTAATATGTATAGTACGTGTATGCCTATCTGGCAATTACGTGGCAACCATATTTCTTCAGGTAATGTGATAAAAAGAGGGTGTGGTTGTGAAATAACAAAAATGAAAGACAAGTACCGCTTGTTCCCACATTGTAATTGCGTCTGCCAATCGCTCCAACGCACCGGCAATTGCACACCCTATACAGAGCTTGGTCTAAACAATTCAAAGGGGTATACATTTACTCTATTAACTTTTCAGAAAGTGTTACAGTGGTAATTTGTGTGACGATAATCATGATAATGCTCGTTATCGTCTGGTTTGCCTTGCAATATAATTTCATAGGAATTTATCGTAATTAATTCTCAGCTTATATTGACAGACATGTGGACATAACAGATATTCGAACTTGGTCAAATCCGATCGATGTGTACGCCCACCTAACACATTGACCTCTCGAGTTGATGAGCTTATGACTTTTTGACACCGCCCCCCGTCAAGAACTACGTACGTATTATATATATTTGCTAATTAAGTTCGGGTTATCGCATTGCCCTGTCCTTGGTATCCGCCATTGCATAGAACCCAGGATGACAAACTCATTCAGTTGTTCGGTTCTTTATCCATCCTCTTTTGAATATAGATTTACCCAGTAGAAGACCTCGACACCTAATTACTCGCGCCCGCGTCTTCATTACCCATACATGGAACTTCTTTGTTTGGCGGAGTGTCCGGTACTGTGCTGGTCAGTGATGAGGTCACATTACGAATGGGTTGTTGACACCGGAACAGGAAATTGGGACATGTATGACATTGATCATTATTGATGGGGTGTACAGTTATTATACCGTATTGTCTCGCACATCTGACTTCTTGCAATTCCTAGGTGTGTCCACAGTGTAAATCGTTGGTCATTGTTTCATGCAGAAGAAAAACAAGCTGATGCACTGTAACACAAAAACACAACTTTTCAGATGATAAACTTATGAGCGAACAACTGTATGAGTTTATGTTGTCCGTGTGTTAAATGAAGTCTATTACAAAGGGAAACAAGCGTGGGTTGTCAGAGACGTTGTCAATTTCGCTGGTAAAATTAGCCAGAAATTATTGGGGGGCTGTTCCAGCACAGCGATTATTAACACCGCCAGGAAGCACTGAAATAAATCAAAGAATTACGGACTGTCGGGACATCTGATTGTGGACAATGGGAAGTTTTAGGATCGCTTCCGCCCACAAGTACGCTCATGTGGTGATAATTTTTATTCATACGACTGATTTGTGACCGTTGTGTGGCTTGAATAAACCCACCAAGCAGAAAATACCGACAAAACCATATTATTTGAGCTGTATCATATTCAGTTCGAACTCAAAATGATACCTATAAGTGCAATTAATGATTGGCTATGATGATTGAACAAGGATATATCATATCAATGATTACTACCAAGACAAGGGAAAATCAGTTATCTCGGCCACGTATATGCTGAAAGCAATTCATGCATGTTTGCATGTCGGTATTTCGGATTTAACGAAGTAGATATTGATACCAACAAACAGACAAATTCATATTCCAAGATCGAATCTGTGGACGAATTTGACAAAATCAAATGTGAATGGTCAAATCTCAGGTTTGAATCTGAACATTGAAACAAATATCAGGTTTGAAAGTAAAGTATCAGTCGAAGCCATGCGGACATCATAGACACCAAGTCAGCTGAGTGTGAGATCAGGTGCTCCGGAAGAGTGAGCATCTCCTGCCCCGCATGCGACACCCGCTGTTATATCCACACTGGCATATTGAGACGGAAATATATGCACAAAATTATAAGGATGTGATGATATCTTCCTTCATATGTGTGACAGACTTGGCGTAACCTTCGACCAGGTCATAGTGACGGCGATAAATCTTCTTGAATGTCGACCTCAGTCTAGGCATTACGTATTCCTGTTTGAGCAGTTTGGAAGTCGGAACCTGTGCTCTGACTGTGGATTCCTGGTAAAGTGAACATGCTCTAGCATAACGGATTAACTGGGAAACCTAAACACCGCAGGCTGGTGATGCTGGGATATTACTGCTCAAGCCAGTAAAGCAAAATCGTTGTGTTTGTCATAACCTTGTAGGCCCAAATATCATACGCTGCGCCTTAATACTACTCGTCCACTAAATGCATGCCATTTTATCCCCCCTGTCACCTTTTCTAATCCTTATTGAATATAGAGAAAGGCGCAGGATATGATAATTGCACCACCTTGTACAGAATTTGCCTTTATTGTAAATTTCGAGGTAAATTTTAAGAAGCCGACACTGGAGAATCAATTGGTTCTTCGATTTCTAAGGTTATTCAGTGAAATGGCATCATAAATATACATGTAGGTAAAATTGAGCATACAGGCTAATCAGTTCGTTCAATTCTCTAATGTTTTTAAAGCATCATTTGACTATTCTTGAAACCGAAGACCAAAATACTATTAATAATCTTGCAGCCTTTTGCTTCGGAATGAAATTTGCCCCACATAATGCCTACAATACACAAAAGGGAGATTTTCACTAGTACTCACATGACATCTATGTACAAAGGCGTCACTTTCTCTTGTCTATCATGGCTATTGTAAACTCTGTTATTTCCATCAGTATGTTAAATTCCATATTCACCAATCCCTCACCATATGAATATTTCATAATATGCCTTGTTGTTTGTTTCTTTATCTTCTTTTCGCCACTCCTCCTAGTGATTATAAGTTAAGATAATGAGCATAGTATATTTGAATGAATATTTAACTACTTCTATGTACTGTAATAAAGTGATATTGGCAGAAAGCTATGGATTTTGTCATATCTTTCTGATCGAACGAAGAAAACATAACAGTTATATATCTGCACTTGTATGCCCAAACGGATGCTCTTTCTGATGGGTTTGAGTTTCTGATAGGGATAGTTTGAGTTTGTTCACATTACCGCCCTTCTCGCTGCTTTGTGTCTCTTGATGCCATGCGATTTCAGCTTAATCTTATATGTTCGAACCAATCAAGCGTGAACTAGGTTAGGTCAGAGGTAACTCACAAAACAAAAGGACAGCGGCTGCTGTCATATGTTCGATTTATCCATCTGATCAAGCATAGTTTGTTTTGTAACCTATTTCTCTGAGACCACAGGCATATATGTAATTGACTATGAACAAATAGTTTTTCTGCCAATATCATTTTAGCATGTTCATATTCATTTTAGTTTGTTTCCTGTACATTCGATTCATCATGAAATAAAATGAGTGAATGGTCTGATGCGATTTTTAGAAACACAACTGGAACACCAATTAGGGAAAGCCAAACTGCTAGAATTCTCATGACCTAAATGGACCAGTGGCCTACTGGCAGAAAACGGGGTAATTTACCTTATCGGGCTTCACATGTTCAAATACTTGGCTTCTACTGACAAAAACGGGTGGAAATGGCCCTGAGAATTAAGGATTAATATATTAGATTCACATGTTATACAAACATAATATGATGTGGCATTAAAAAATGTATACATACGAAAAAGGTACTCGTAAATATTACGGCTGAGATGTCGGAAAATGCATTGTTGACAAAGGAGTTAAAGACATGCGTCAGGTTTTGAAACAAATTGGAAATACGAAAGTACGGTGGCTTATTTCTGCCACAATTAGATTAATTTCTGTAAAACAAAATTTCAGATATAAATATTTTAATCACACACGGAGCAAATGTTTCCTTCGCGAAGCAACGTTTCCTACACGAAGTAAATAGTTTCCTACGCGGAGTAAATGTTTCCTTCACGAAGCAAACGTTTTCTTCACCTATTTACTTCGTGTAGGAAACGTTTGCTTCGCGAAGGAAACATTTGTTCCGTGTGAAATTGGAATATTTGTATCTCAATTTTTTTTTTAACGAAATTAATCTAAGAAAGAAATAAGCCACCGTACGAAAGTCTTCTTTTCTATATTTGGGCTGATTCCAAGCATCCGAAACCATGTTTTCAGTGGACTGATAGAATTGAGGGCACTGCATCCTATCCAGGCCGAATATTCTAGACCAGAAATAACCAATAAACGATATTGTTCGAGTCCAGAGGTCTTCGATAATTCACATATAAATGGCGAGTGCTATTCCGTGAACTATGAGCAATTTGTTCATCCGATCATAAGAGATCAGAATTGCAATAGGCATCCGAATACGAATCATTACACAATGCCGCTAATCTGATAGGTATGGAGCGGTACAAGAATGGATGCAATTGATATAAATTTATAAGCTAATCTCGTATTAGTACATGTAGTTTATTGGTATTTAACGTGAACGAATTGCGAAACGCAGTACAGGACATGCGATAAAGTCTTTCTGATATCCGATTAATCCTTATTGACTACATTAGTATAAGACGCAGCTTTTCTTTGATGCCACTTATACATATATGTGCCATGGACCACGCTGCATTATTCCATACACATATATGCAACTCGTCAATAAAGGGTGTACCGATAAGATATAAGATAAGAAAATAATTTTTATTATACGTCGGTACAGGTAAAAAATAAACATTAACACAAGTGTTATACTGACTGACAGTAAACAGATATAAATGTGTATATATGAGTGCGTGTTTTAGAAACCATATTTCCGGATGAACTATTCGGCCGGGCTTTGTATCTATTGCAAAATGTTGTATTTTACGTTTGTTATTAGCGTAATCGAAACCTGGATGTATCGGTGGTAATAGATTGATACTTTACATTTGTGATAAGATAATTGTAAAATCTATGAGGAGAATCTCTCATTTGAATGAGGATTATTCTGGTCTTGATAAAACGATGCCATACAAAAACGTATATACATATTTTGACACAGTATGCCTACAATATTTGTATTATTTATTTTACTATGTAAGACAATTCTCACATATGTGCAACTTGTACAGCATGTGTGCGCTGAAACCAAACAATTCACAATAAATAAATATTACAAGGGACAGGTGATTTTCAGCAAAACAGGGAATACGAGTAAAGGCGTTGTGTTCTCGACATGAGCCTTGATATGGATTTTCCGGTATCAACCCATTATCGCCCCCTTTTTGGCAACCTCGGTTTTATGCACATCAGCAAACATGGCAAGAAAGATACAATATGTTCCATCTTAATTAACCAGTTTTCAAACTCTCACAATTCACCAGGATATTATCAGTAATACTGCAACAAAGCACGGCTGATGTACATGTATGACTCGACAGTTCGTGTCGCTTGGAAAACAGAAGAATGAATCCTTATGTACGTTTGGTCTCAAAAGGTAATGTTAAGGTGTGTATATATAAACCAGGTATGTATACGTTTATACACACGATGTGAACCAATATCAGTTCTCGATACTGATGTTATAAATTTAGATTCACTTTTGGATAATATGGCATATCTCCTTGAAATGTCACGTTTCAATGGCTTTTGTTCTGTGATTGACTAGCACCAATTTGAACGATATTCAAGTAATTAATTTCTGATCCAGTTTCTATAACATCGTGGTATTAAGCGTTCATATTCCCTGAATATTAATCATGATATAAAACTGGCATCATTCAGCTGTTTGTTGCAGATATGAAGGGAGAAACAAAGTCATTGCGTGCATTACGTACAAAACACGGCACCAGACTGCGTTGATTGTGCAACAATTGTGCCGTACGCCCATACTTCGCCATTATATGTCCTATAAATGTCTATGTAAAAACAATTGCCAAGATATCCGAATTAGCAATAATTTTGTATTTTTGTTTCTGTAATTAGTACTCATTCTGACCATACTCAACTTTGAACATAGTGTCACTGTGACTTATTTTAATTAATTGCCAACTTTTTAATTTTTTCATTAGGAGTCTGAAATTAGGTAGAAAAAGCCGTTTGATTGGCTGGAGAGGTTTTCAAAATCATCATAGAACAATTTGATTTATGCAATTTCTAGGAGATTTATGCAATTTCTAGGAGAGTCTTTTTTTTTTACTTAGCAGTGTTCCCTCACCTGCACCCATGTAGATGCTGGCTCCCCATACGGCTGAATACTGGTCAGTTAGCACCAGGATGCACTGGTGCTGGGGCCTACAGTAACAAAGCCAAATTACTGTATTCACTGACTGACTGTGTATGTGCCTGGAATCATCCAGCCCAATATCAGTGACTTGTATGTTACTAGGGAGTAACTTGCCCCCACCCCATGCCCCCCGCCCACCATAGTTTACTATACAAATACCAACAGGTTCCCAATGAATGCACATATCATTTTTGGAACAACTAGGGTCCCCACCCACCTTCCCTTTCCGAAGAAAATAATATAATAGGTGGTTATATATGATGAGCCAAATCTGAAGAGGACAGCTTTGAACGTCTGTCTGGAGCTGGTTTGCCGTCAATTGCATTCAGCTAAAAGCACTGCGATTGTCTGGTTGAACTATACATGTTCTGTTTGTTGTTTACCTGTATTTTACATGCAGTGACCGAATTATTTTACTTAGCTAGAACAAGTTCCTTTTTGCCTGTATTATGATGGTTCTTCGAATCAAATTTCAAATTACATATTTTTTATGATATTGGAGAAGAGGAGAAAACATGTTACATACACTGATAAGCGTCAGCTGATGTACCTTGTTGTAAAATTGATCCACATAATACAATCATGGTAATAGTCTTGTTACGATGCATGTCACATAAAGTAATGAATAGTATTTGGTAGTTTTCTTCGTATTGGCGAGGCAAAATTTTCTGAACCAATGAGTTTAATGTAATTGTCAAGACAGTTTCTGAATTCCTGTCCGATGGAGTAACTATGTGTGTTTTGATGGACTTCACTTGTAGTTTTATTAAACAAGTAATGGAAAGTAAATTTTTGTGATCAAATTGCAAATCGAGAATAAATTTTAGGCTGGGTACATGTTGTCAAACCCCACACGTGTATGATGCGTCGGATATACAAGTAAAGTCCACATTGCTATTTTGTTTTCAGTTTTTGAATTGGTTCAAACTTTTTGTTGAGTATGAATATATGATGTAGACTATTAATTCTAAATTTGCTTGTCATTTTATTAGCTCTACTTTGAATTGTAATCTAATATTGTGTCTATTTCTCGTCTCATTAATTTATGTCGTGTAAATAGTAGGGAGGCGAATATGTAACTACACTTATATATCGTTTTGCGTCGTGGAAGATGAGGTGTTATATTATTCAATAGAATATAAAAAAGATTTATTTACCTTTGTATACAGATGCAGTGACTCTATTATCATCACAGCGAGATTTGCACTGGTTTACATGGACCAGAATACTTTGATGTTTATGTTGTGTATCCTTCTGTAAGCGTGGGGAGAAAGCTAACAACGGAAATATTGGTTGTGTCTAACGAAACAAAAAATTAAAAAATTAAACAGTATCGTCAATGGATATGAATTTCATAATTTAGCGTACTCAGTACTAATTGATAGGTTGGTGAGCGTACACTCCTTTCCACAATAAAATTACGACGACGAAATGTATTCCTGATAAGCTCTGTAGAGAGACATCTGTGAAATACAAGATTATTATTACTGTACTTGCTAACTAATACATCATTGTACTTGCTAACAAAACTATTTCTGTACTTGGTAGCCACAATATTACTGTACTTGCTAACTTTGATCCAAATTGATCAATCAAAATGCCTTAACACTGGTGTTCATCTGATTAACGTTATTGACCTTTTGCCTGGGAGTACCACGATTTAATTTATTATCTCTAGTTACAGTTAATACATTGTAACATGTGGATGGGTCGCTCGTTTTTAATCAGAATCACATTGCCTGTTGCAGATTTGAAACGTGCACAGAATAATACACATCTCTACCGTGTCACAAATGACGAAAATACTTCATTGCTGGATATTCTTGTGTAGTAGTGCTGCCGGACCAACTCTAAAAGGGTCCTAATTTTCAAGTGACCCAACATGGATGTACTACATTTGTCCTCAGGGTTTTTCTTGCAGATGTTTATATCTAGTTGATGAAACACGATGATGCCAAGCCAGCAATCAAGGGGAAAATAAGTTATGAGCTTTTGAAACAGGGCACCGTATACGAGACTTTGTGCGAAAAATGGGTTAGTGATATTTAGGGGGTAGGGTTACTCAACAGGCTGCCGTTCCGTACTGACTCAGAGGATCCCCACATATGGTGTATTTATGGATAGGTAATGCAATTGCCTTTCTAATGACATCTGCTTTTCTTACTTGTGTCAAAGATTGACCTCGTTATTCCCATTATAACCTCATTGGTCACATGCAGCTTGATGCTATTTTCAGTCGTAAAAGCAACACTTTGCAGGGTATGCTGACACCAAAGTACTTTTTGCTGTCCAGGACACTATAAGCATTTCATGTTAAACCGCATAGGTATCAGCATTGAAATACCTTTCCAGCAATGTATGGTTGTGCATGTCTGATAATGATTTGTCCTATTATTGCTAGTTTTATCCAGATGAAGTATTGTTGTCTGGAGGGATTTTTTCGTAGGATAAAAACTCAATTCATTGTTTCGTTTTATTTATGATAGAACAACTCACAAACAAGCATGTTAATTTACATACATTTATTCAGAAGACCACTCAGTTAGCAAATAACATCTCATGATATCACCCTCTGAACACAACAGCAGGTTTGCGTTCGATCACTAAAACGGGA
Source organism: Terebella lapidaria (assembly GCA_949152475.1). Classification (NCBI taxonomy): domain Eukaryota; kingdom Metazoa; phylum Annelida; class Polychaeta; order Terebellida; family Terebellidae; genus Terebella; species Terebella lapidaria. Next base: position 29,915,638 of record OX424564.1, on the reverse strand, counting down.
AGTTGAGCAGATAGTCATTGACTTTTGCCCCTCGTTGTACACCATGTACAGTATTCTTCATCCAAGCAGGAATGCTGATTGGCATATACACTCTCTAAGCAATAATTGGCTATAGCATATAAACTTGCAAACCGAAAAATACTATAATTTAATCTCTCAGAACGGAAGAACTGATTAGCAATCAATGTTTCAGAACAGTTTGGCTGACTGTTTAAATCAAATCCTTATATAGACCAGAACATATAACAATAATTTAAATACTCAGAACGGAACAACCGACTGGCCTTTGAAGTATCATACAGGAATCTATCCCCTCGTGCTCTTGCACTATCCTCACGACCTATCCCTTTGTTTTCCTGCTCTCTCCAACATGTATCCGACCTGTCTCTCCATGGTCCCGCCCCTCTCCTACATGTATCAGACTTGCCCCGTCGTCTTGATGCCCTCTCCTACATGTTGCTGATCTGTCCCTTCGTGTTCCTGCCCTCTCCTACATGTTGCTGATCTGTCCCTTCGTGTTCCTGCCCTCTCCTACATGTTGCCAACCTGTACTGTCGTGATCCTGCTCTTCCCTACATCTACCCGACCTGTCCCTTCATGTCCTACATCTCCTACATGTTGGTGACCTGTCCCGTCGTTTTCCTGCCCTCTCGAACATTTACTCGACCTGTCTTTTATGTTCTTTCACTATCCTCTATATATCCGACCTGTCCCTTTGTTTTCCTGCTCTCTCCAACATGTACCCGACCTGTCCCTTCGTGTTCTTGCCCTCTCTCATATGAACCCGACCTGTCCCTTCGTGTTCTTGCCCTCTCTCATATGTACCCGACCTATCCCTTTGTGTTCTTGCCCTCCCTGAATATCTCTTTGAGTTGGTGCCCTCTCCTACATGTATTTGATCCGTCCCTTCGTGTTCCTGTACTCTCCCACATGGACACGACTAGCCTTTCGTGTTCCTGTACTCTCCCACATGGACACGACTATCTTTCATGTTCCTGCCTTCTCTTACATGTAAACCACTGGTCCCTTAACGACTTGTCCCTTCATGTTCACGTTCTCCCTTACATGTGTACCAGTACTTTTGTGTTTCTGCCCTCTCCTACATGTTGCCGACCTGTCCCTCCATGTTGATTCCCTCTCCTACATGTTGCCGACCTATCATTCCGTGTTGATGCCCTCTCCAACATGTACCCGACCTGTCCCTTCGTGCTCTGGCCCTCTCCTACATGTTGCCAAACTTTCCTTCATTTTGCTGCACTCCCCTATGTGTACCCGACCTATCATTCTATGTTCTTGCCATCTCCTGCATTTTGTCAATCTGCCCCTTTGTGTTATCGCCTTTCCTCACATGTTGCCAACCTGGCCCTTTGTGTTGATGCCCTCTCCTACATGTACCAGACCTGCCATTTCGTGTTCCTGCCCTTTTCACTTATACCCGACCTGTTCCATCATGTTCCTGCCTTTTCCTAGATGTTGCCAACCTGTACCTTGAACCTTCGCATTGATATCGACTACATCTACCTGACCTGTCCCTTCAATTTGATGCCTTCTCCTACATGTTGCCGCCCTGTCCCTTCGTGTTGGTAACCTCTCGTACATATACCCGGCCTCTTACTTCGTGTTTCTGCTCTCTCCTGCATGTTGCCGATCTGTCCCTTCGTGTTGATGCCCTCTCTCACATCTCCCGACCTGTCCCTTCGTGGTCCTGGGCTCATACATGTTGCCGACCTATCCTTCCTAGCCCTCTAAAACATCTACCCGACCTGTCCCTGGGTGTTCCTGCCCTCTCGTTCAGGTTGCCGAGCTGTCCCTTCATGTCAATGCCCTCTCCTGCATGTTCCCGACCTGCTCCTTTGTGTTGATGCCCTCACCTACATGTACCTGACCTGTGTCATCTTTTTGATGTCCTCTCCTATATCTAGCCGACCCTGTGTTCCTGCCCTCTCTTACATTTACCCGACCTGTCCCTTCGTGTTCATACCCCCTCTCCTATATGGACACGACTTGTCCCTTCCTGTTTTTGCCATCCCCTACATAGACACGACTTGTCCCTTCGTACTCCTGCCCTCTCTTACTTGTACCCGACCTGACCCTTCGTGTTTCTGCCCTCTCCTACATGAACTCGACCTGTTCCCTCGTTTTGATGTCCTCTCCTATATCTATCCGACCCTGTGTTTCTGTCCTCTTACATTTACCCGACCTGTCCCTTCGTGTTCCTGCCCTATCATACATGTACCCGACTTGTCCCTTCGTGTTCCTGGGCCACTGCATATTGCCAACCTGTCACTTCGAGTTGATACTCTCTCCTACATGTTGCCGACATGTCTCTTCGTGTTGATGCTCTCTTCTGCATATAAGCGACCTGTTCATGCATGTTCCTGCCCTCTCCTTCATGTTGCCGACCTGTCCCTTTGTGTTGATTCCATCTCCTACATGTACCTAGCACATCTCTCCGTGTTCATGCCCTCTACTGTATCTTCTACATCTACCTGATCTGTTGAGTTGATACCTTCTCCTACATATACCCGACCTGTTCATGCATGTTCCTGTCCTCTCCTGTATGTTGCCGACCTGTCCCTTTGTGTTGATTCCATCTCCTACATATACCTAGCATATCTCTCCGTGTTCATGCCCTCTCCTGCATCTCCTACATCTACCTGATCTGTTGAGTTGATACCTTCTCCTACATATACCCGACCTGTTCATGCATGTTCCTGCCCTCTCCCAAATGTACCCAACCTGTGTTCACGTCCTTTCCTACACTTATCCGACCTGTCCCTTCATGTCCATGCGTTTTCATACATTTACCATATCTCTCCATTCGCTTCAGTGCTCTCCTGTCCTTTACTAACTCTGCCCTCTTCCACATGTGCCCGACCTGTCCCTTCACGTTGATGTCCTGTAGTACATGTGCACAACCAATCTGTTCATGTTTGGGCCTTATCCTAAATATTCTCGACCTGTCCCTTCGTGTTTCTTCCCTCTCCTAAATGTACCGGACCTGTCCTTTTCATGTTCTTGCCCTCTCCTACACAAGACTGTCCAGTGCATTCGTGTTTGTGCCTGTCCATCATGTGTTTATTTGAAGTAGTGACTTCCACGTGTGTCATGAGGTAGTGATTTCGTTGTGTGTATTTGATGTAGTGACTTCCATGTGTGTATTTGATGTAGTGACTTCCATGTGTGTATTTGATGTAGTGATTTCCATGTGTGTATTCGGTGTAGTGATTTCCATATGTGTATTTGATGTAGTGACTTCCATGTGTGTATTTGATGTAGTGACTTCAATGTGTGTATTTGATGTATTGACTTCCATGTGTGTATTTGATGTAGTGACTTCCATGTGTGTCATGAGGTAGTGATTTCGTTGTGTGTATTTGATGAATTGTGACTTCCGTGTGTGTATTTGATATAGTGACTTTCACCTGTGTATTTGATGTAGTGATTTCCATGTGTGTATTTGATGTAGTGATTTCCATATGTGTATTTGATGTAGTGACTTCCATGTGTGTATTTGATGTAGTGACTTCAATGTGTGTATTTGATGTAGTGACTTCCATGTGTGTATTTGGTGTGTAGTGACTTCCATGTATGTATTTGATGTAGTGACTTCCATGTGTGTATTTGATGTAGTGACTTCCATGTGTGTTTTTGGTGTAGTGATTTTCTTGTGTGCGCTTGAAATAGTGACCTCCATGTGATTACTGGTGATTGCATGCAGGGTCCCAGCCGTTCCAGTCTGATTCACCTTATTACTGTTGTTCCTATCTATATGAAGTATTGCCATCTGATTTTTCATCGTACTTTTAAATTACATGCATGCATAATAAAGTATAATCCAGATAGTGCTGGAAAGGTATTTCAATGCTGATTCCAATGGAGTATAACATGAAATGGTCGCAGTGACCTGGACAGCAAAATATAAATAGTGTGAAGTATACCCTCTAAAGTGTTGCTTTTTGAGTGAAAATAGCATCAAGCTGCATGTCACCAATGAGGTTATACTGGAAATAATGAGGGAAATCTTCGATAAGTAAGAAAAGCAGATGTCATTAAAAAGGCAATCGCATTACGTATCGCATTAGGTACACCATATGTGGGGATCCGCCGAGTCAGTAAGGAACGGCAGCCTGTTGAGTAACCCTACCCCCTAAATATCACTAGCCGATTTTTCGCACAAAGTCTCGTATACGGTACTCTGTTTCAAAAACTCATAACTTATTTTCCCCTTGATTGCTGGCTTGGCATCATCGTGTATCATCAACTAGATATATACATCTGCAAGAAAAACCCTGAGGACAAATGTAGTACAGCCATGTTGGGTACCCTTCCATTTGGTGGCCCATCCTGCAGCACTATAGGGTTTTGATGTAGCTATTGTATAGCATGCCATGGGTGCGATATAATGCGTGCCGACTCAACTGACACCTAGTTCCACCTACTGAACTGAGGGTCACATCTCATAAGCATTCGTGTAATAATTTTAAATACAGTTTACAGATTGGTGGTGTAGACCACCAGCACTTTGGCCGAAGTCATCATTCTATTATTCACATTCCATATTTTCACATGACATCCAACCGCGAATTACTCTTTCTTTGATGAATTAAAGAAAACACTAAATTCAATTTCGTACACACTTTCCCACACAAACACATACAAGTAATGATACAATTTCACACTATTAAAGATGGAAAAAACACTATTTTTCACGTTAAATCACGATACTATGCGTGGTATATGATAGACCATACGGCTTTAAAAACAAATGCGGTATAGGTCTAGTTCATTTTCAGAATGGGAAGTTATTATTCGATAGCGGGAACCAAATATGTTCCATATACCGAGAAAGAATGCTATTCATAAACATTGCCTTTTCAATTGATGCATTTCCATGTTTCAAAACTCATATTTATTTTGAAATGAACTTCATTATTCTCCCCTTCATTTCATCATATCACCTTTCAAATGAATAACGTAGATCAGAATGTGTCACCAAATTAACGGAATTTGTGTTCCTTCTTAGCCACTGATTCCAAATTGGCTGTTGAATTATTCCTCGTGCGCTTCGTGGGCAATTGATTTCAATAGATTTCCCAATTTGTTTACTCCAAGTCATCAAAATCTTGATACGAAATCCATATGTTTTGCTCCGAAACTAACTAATGTTCGAGGACATCCACATAAACGGGTTTTTGTAAAAGACTCGGAAACGGCAGAACTCGTTTACAACGAAGTGCCATCATATCTATCAACTATAGAATCGGACATAAAATCCAGACTTGCTTTGGCTCTTCTGGAACGGTTACATAGCCGAGATCAAGAACTAGAAGGTATTTTTGTCTCTCCTCAAATAATAGATCGCATTTCATTGAAATTTCATTCTGTTATTATGAAAATGTACCGTCATCTATATTATGAACATTTCCCGTTGTTGCCTCACACAAAAAAAATGACTAACAACTTCTTGAAATTTGCAAACCAACTTTAGCATGTAGAAAATGTTATAAATGTTAGCATGTTAAAAATCATTTAAAATGTCTCCACCAAGTATATTACATATCTTTATATAATGTTCACCATTTCTTAATATTTTGTTAGCTTTAGGTGTGGAATATTTGATCTAATTTGCAATGTGTAACCTGCATACCCATTGAGAATGTCACTAAACGCACAGATGAGGAATCGTTAGGTTGACCAATGCCATCTTTGTTCTCTCATTAATGATTTCCACGAAATTGAGTTCAATTCAAACATTAAGTGCACTCACCGTAAGTTTGTGAAGAACGATGGGTCGATTTGTTTGGGAAAACGTCTTCACGCGGGTGGTAAATGATTGAACGTGAAGGATTTCATTGAAAATCAGGTTGTAGCTGGTTTTAGTAAACACACACTGCATTCCATACATTTGGAATGATTACTGTTATTGTGAATGGTAAACAAAGTTTTGTGCAGTATTCATGTGCATGAATTTTGCTTACATGTATAGTTCAATTATATTTGTAATTATAACTTTTGATTATTCAGCGTGGGTATTAATAGTGTAACAGTTATTAGGGTTTCAGTCCTAAATCGAAATATTCTCATGTTGTTATGATACCATGCATATATGTATATCATAATTTGTTTCATGAATTATGTCATGCATATAATTTTAAGAGTACATGGAATTGTATTAATTGATTCTGGCCATACAATTTTAACGATTTTCTCTTATCTATAAGGGTAAATTATATTTTTCTTATGCTCTAAATGGTGTGCACTGTGTGATAATTCAGCGTGAAGAGTAGAAAATAAAAAATAAGCCCAAAGGGCTAAGATAAGTTACCGGACAATATATATTATTATATATAATAGCTTTCATATATAATAGCTATATTGTATTGTGGCCTTGAAAATAAGGTCAAGGTCAAATTTAAAGTCATGAGAGTATTCAGCATATTTGAAATCTTATACGTTCACAATTGCTTACTAAACTGTAATTTCAGTACTAAGAGAGATATTAGTCATTATGTCCTGTGACATTTGAAAATGAAATCAAAAGTCAAATTAAAAGTCATCAGAATATTCAGCATATAATATTTGCTGTATTTCCACAACAGAATCCTAAGTTTTGAATTTGATAATAAACAAGATATTAGCCAAGTTGTCCTGTGATACCTTGAAAATGAGGTCAAAGGTCAAATTCAAGGTCGTGACACTATTCAGCATATATCATTTCCTAGCCATTTTGTACTCTGACCTTGAAAATGAGGTCAAAGTTCAAATTCAAGGTTATGACAATATTCAGCATATATCATTTTCTATCTGTCCACAATTGACTCTCAAGTTGTAAAATCGATAATAAGCGAGATATTAGCCATTTTGTTCTTTGACTTTGAAAATGAGGTCAAAAGTCTAAGTCAAGGTCAGCCGAATATTCCGCATATGTCATTTCCTATATGTCCACAATTGATTCTTGAGCTGTAAAGTCAATAATAAGCGAGATATTAGCCATTTTGTGCCTGATCTTGAAAATTAGGTCAAAAGTCAAATTCAAGGTCATCAAAATATTCGGCATACATCATTTTCTATACGTCCACAATTTAGTCCCAAGCTGTAAAGCGGATATTCAGCGAGATATTAGCCGTTTTGTGCTCTGACCTTGAAAATGAGGTCAAAGGTCAAACTCAGGGTCATGACAATAATCAGCATATATATCATTTCTATGTGTCCGTAATTGATTCCTAGTCACTAATCTAAATAATAAGTGAGATATTAGGCATAATATGTCCCATTATGAAGCATAGGAGAATTTAACATGGGAAAGTCCTATTTGGGACCCTTCGAGAACATGAAAATGGCCGCCACACGCAGACCGTCGATTCAGGGGCAACAAAACTTTTAAATATCACGGAGGTATGTGAGATCAATCTTTTGAAATAAAAATCTCAAAACTGTCTGAACAGTTTCTGAGAAAATGGCCGCCAAAGTCAGAAATTGGCCGTTTATCGGCGAAAATGGCCGCAGTTTAAAAAAAAATGTGAAAATCGAAAAAGAAAAAAAAAAACCTCTTGTAAAGCGGATATTCAGTGAGATATTAGCCGTTTTGTGCTCTGACCTTGAAAATGAGGTCAAAGGTCAAATTCAGGGTCATGACAATAATCAGCATATATATCATTTCTATGTGTCCGTAATTGATTCCTAGTCACTAATCTAAATAATAAGTGAGATATTAGGCATAATATGTCCCATTATGAAGCATAGGAGAATTTAACATTGGAAAGTCCTATTTGGGACCCTTCGAGAACATGAAAATGGCCGCCACACGCAGACCGTCGATTCAGGGGCAACGAAACTTTTAAATATCACGGAGGTATGTGAGATCAATCTTTTGAAATAAAAATCTCAAAACTGTCTGAACAGTTTCTGAGAAAATGGCCGCCAAAGTCAGAAATTGGCCGTTTATCGGCGAAAATGGCCGCAGTTTAAAAAAGAATGTGAAAATCGAAAAAGAAAAAAAAACCCTCTTGAAATATTTTTAAGTATTTTTGTGCAAAATTTCAGAAAGATCCAATCGTAAACTTTAAAGATAAAAATGTGGATGGACTACGATGACGGACGACAAACGCAACGCCATGCCAATAGGTTATCAGATCATATGTGCCGGTAACCTAAAAAGGACACACTAGTATCGTTAGAAACATACATGGCTTGTCTTCAAAGTGCGTTGTTTCAATTTGACAGTAGACAAATTCTCGTCTGCCCCGCTAATTGAATAATTCAAGTATGTCGTGCCACATACATATGATGGATCTGTTTTTAACGGTCAGCTATATCATATACTGATAATTATTGCACGTCCAATTTCACAGTGTAGTTCGTCTTTTAAAAACTATTCAGCAAGCTAGTTCGATGCCTGGACTCAGCTCTAAAACGGCGTGTAGATTGTATTTAAAAATACATTCACATGCTAGTAGCAATGTTTTAAATATTTACCTGCCTGTATTTCCCATGAGCTGGAAGTGCAATGTAGCATTATTGCATACCACTCGAATGTTTTCCTGAACCCGTTTTGTTTTGTTATGATATGACAAGGTATGTCAGGGACGGAAGATAACTTTCCATGAAGGCAAGAAAAATGATCTACCAAAGTCCCGGACTTCATATTACAGTAATTTATTGGACCCGATATAATGTAACTGCTTTGAGTGAATCAAATACGAAATGCACGAGTCACGTGGACTTAAATATTATTGACAACATGTCATAATCATCATAGAAAATAACTAACTTTGAGAATTCCTTTTATCTTGTATTCACGGACCTTGTGGTAGATATTTGTCATAGATATTCGTTACTGTCATATACAATGATATAGTGAGTCATTTTGGCGATGTCAACGTTGAAAGACGTTGGTATTCTTCTGTTGCTTGAATATTCTGGGTACTTTGATTGTTCTGGCGCGTCGTGAGAGATAATGCCGATGAGAACCGTTGTCAAAAATAACACCCAGGTCATCGAAACTTGCTTAACATCAAAACCTGTTTAACTCTAACTCCTCTAGCCTTGTTTTATATTTGGAGCTGATTCATTTCAAGTAAAACTTAATTAAAGAATCGAAGAACAATGCAATACATTCAAAGAACACATGTGTTGAAAAGGGAATGCAGGCGTGTGTATATAATGTATTTTATATCTGTATCTTCGCTAAATATACCATTTACCATATACCACAACGAATACATCTTCATTAGTCAGACACGGAACTACTTTGTTTCGCGGAATGTCCGGTGTGGCACTCGTCGGTAATCTGGCTGTATTAGCGAAGCTGCAGTCGGTACAACCCAACTGGATAGGACAGAGATGTGTGTTTATCGGGTATGGATAACCCGGGATATCTCCTTCATGTAATGATTTAGTCAGTTATCACAATTATTGTGTTCGGTATGTTATACGAAGGTAATGCCCAGGTGCACCATGGAAACGATTCATTGTAGCTTGTAAAGATCAGGTCGGACAAATGGACGCGGAGAGGAAGACAAGACTGATAATCTTTTGTTTTATTGCCCTGTCGTTCTGAATTTGTGGGCAGCTGTAGAAATGTTAGTGGTTTACGGGTGTAATTATCCAGGATAATGACCGACTAGCCCCAGTGCATGGAACTCTTAACATTTCCACAAACAGGGGTAATAATTCTCCCAAGCTATGAACTGTAAACATGTATACGGGAAAAGTGGGTTATTTATGAGTTATTCATATAGCTCAAATGCTCTTTTTGCTTGATCGATTTAATCTGAGTTATGAATCTTCTTTGTCTGACGAAAATAATTGATGATATTATATTGCAGGGGTAGTAGCAATGTCAGACTCAGACTTGTCTCCATCAACAGTGCTAAAATATATAAATATTTAATCACGAAACCTGGACGCAGCTTGAGCCTTACAAGACATCGAACACTATATGTTGGGAATAGTGTTTATGGGATAAACCATAAATCATTTTCCCCCAAAAGGCTGTTTTATTGTATTTGAACGTTACATACTGCTTCAATTGGACCACTTCATGTAAAAAAAGCTACCTACCAAGTACTATTGTTTATTTTTGTGGCAATGTTATTATCGGCATCTCCTACATAGTGGACATTTGAATTGATTTTCATTTTGTCCATTCAATCAATTTTTAACAACCTCTGCTAGGACTGAAATTGATTTTTGAAGTATCGGGAGTGAAGTCATTGCAGTCTCCGAAAATATGGTTAGCTTTTCGTGAAATGTAACAACAACATTACTTACTTTTTAATGTTGTATTGACCTAGATACTGTCTGGACTAATGAATGCTAACAAACGCTAACAAACGTTACAAACGCTCGCAGAATTCGCATATAGATTCGCATACATCATTTTATATGACTCAGCCACATGATGTGCATATAACGACTTTGAATGAGATGAGGGATGCGCCAATTTGAATAACGTTACACTATGCTACTATGCAATGCATTTGTACGATAATAGAATAAAAGTATCACGACTCTGGTGAAAAAGAAATCGACAAATAGTTCCGCCTGTCGCTAGCATTGCTGAGAACGAAAATATGCAACATATTTTATAATTTACTATCCACAATGCACTATTCCACCATATGAATCTCAGAACTTTCATTCCCGTCAAAGTAACCCTGCCTTGCTAAAATTCAAGCATGAAATTTCAGCTACACTCTGTGAAAGTCCATTTTGCGTTCACTTGTTGAAATGTAACATAGTTTTCTAAAGTACGACATGTGAAGTCTAGTCTCCATGCACTTCGTTCAAACAATCAACTCTATTGGAAACCTCACTGGCGTCAACAGAGGCAAAGAGTATGTCTGCCTTTCCTCTGCTTAACGAACGCTCATACTTTATTTGTACATTTCATGCCCATCCCACAGCACATCCCTATTTTATACCGTGCAATCGTCATTAGTCATTAGTCAGATAAGCATTTTGTTCTGCAGTGATTACTACTTTCACGATGATTCAAGAGACATATATGGGCTCATGAAAAGTGTGAATAACAATTTTTTTAATGAGGCAGCCATAGTGAGGAATTATTGCATGGTATCCATTATGTAGATTGCCCAGAATGTAATGTAGGCGCATTTTCCATACTTATTCATAAGATATATCACATTGTATAAACCAAATTGGCGTTTGCTAAGAATGCCAATGCCATGGCGTGAGTTATTTGATATTTGTTTCGGCGTGGTAAGATCTTTTTTCATCATAATGAAAAATAACTTTGCATTCGATTCCGTCCAGATGTAGGCACCACACGAGATGCAATTGTTGGTATTATTGCAAATCTTGTGTATAATGAAACATTTTCGAGTTATTTAGCAAGGATTTATTCCTTAAGAAAAGAACGTCAATAATACCGAACACAGTACAGCTAATCAAGACCAGCTTGATGAACCAAACCTGAGATCCAAACTCCTCATCGACCCCAGACGATGTGAAGTCAGGTAGACTAGCAAGCTCTTGATAAAAAATGACAGAGACACAAAGGATACGCAAACATGAAAGTATTCAGACAACCATTTTTATTCATAAATGGATACCGTTCAGCAGGCGCTAATCGTCTGTCGCATGGTATGTGCGTGCATATTTCACATAAGCAAGCTGAACGAAGTACCAAACAAAGATGACGATTCATCAATCATCTGGAGAATCAAATTATTGACTGGGCATCCAGTCGAATGTGAACCAAACGAGCTTGTAAGGAAGATTGTAAGTTGCAAAATGACACATCAAGTTTACTGAACCATTTACGTACTTATCCTATTTGTATAATAAGGGTGGCAGAAAATTAAAGAAATTGTAGCAAGTTGAATACATTGGTTAATACGAATATCACTGTGCAGAAGTGATGCATCTGTGATATAAAATGGAACAAAAAACAGACTGTTGCATCTTGTATTTCTAGAACCTGAGAAATCAGAAAATAAAGCCACCTGGTTACTTCTGCAGTTTGATTTGTCCAACCGAAATAAAACCTATCCCCCATCTCCCATCCCTAAATCACGGGCATTCAAAAGTGCAAGGGCGAACAACTAACCAACGAACTGAATAGCACCACAAGTGCTATTGTTATTTGTTTTATTATACCCCGACATTAAATAAAGTTTTATCTTATCTTATCTTATCTCATGAAACAATGTGGATAACAGTTGCAATGAAAACGAAGTCGGACAGAAAATAACTCATTCCAAGACCTGACTTGTGTCATCCGGCACACAAGTGTGTCACAGACATTTGTCTGCTTGGCATCATGCCTGATTTGCACATTATATCACAATCCCACATCTATTTCTTCTCTCGGAGTGCTTGATATATGTGTATTGGTTCTCTATTGATTAATCAGATACAAAACTTATATTTAGTCGTCCGGACGTCCAGACAGTCGATGATGAGGTTTGTAAAATGCGAAAAGGGAGGACATCTTGATTTGCAAAGCATTTCCTCATTAGAAACGATATATTTGTTTTCCAGATTAAGGACTGGTGGTGTATTATATACTTGTAGGGCAGTTTACTACACTAATGTGTTGAAGTTCAATCATTGTGACGAATCTTTCTTGAATAAGCCAGTCATTTTAGGGCATTTCAAATTTATGATTTGCAGGTTGGCCAGAAAGAAATTGAGGCACGTGCTCCATTTTTGTACTTCAATAAACTATACTATTATAAAACAGGATAATTCGTCTCAAATAGAATGGTTTAGTAATACACTGCTATTTCGTTGACAATCAATTATAGATTCCAACTTTCCATGAAAAGTTGGAATCAACTTTCCACTAGGATTTCACCTCCTAATGGCCATTTTTGGGGGGTTCATGAGTTTCCCTGTCATTTTTGTTTTCTCTCACTTCGTATGCCTGATATGACTTTCTGTCCCCGGACTATGAGATTGTATAACGGACCCTATTTTGTTTGCTCGGAATACTTAATACTGGGTATTGAGTCCACGTCTATTCCAAGAATGTCACCATCGACATGTCTTTGTGAATAGGCACCCTCTCTCTGAAGTAGCCATAAATCGTGTGATCATGTCAGAATACAATGAGTAGTGAAATGAGTGATTTTCCATCTGACATTTTAGTTGGCGTGGTATGACATTTTCCCAACCTCATCATAAAATAATAACTTTGTAGATTTGTATAGTGTGATGAATTGGGGGTGCTACATGATGTTGGTATTATTGCAAATTCAATATAATGTAATGTCCATTGTGTGATGATCGGGATGATATCTAACAAGGGACTGTTACCATGAACATAAATTACGAGTTATTTATGAGTATAAACCAAATACTAGCATCTAAAATCAGCCAGACAGTATATGAGCGAATGTTTGACCCACTGGAAGGTGATATGATGTGGTTCAGAGATATAGTTAAGAGTCGTTTCCACAAGTGAAACAGTCACGGAGGTTTCACAAGGCTGGCACTCTATGTGCGCAAATACCTTAATGCCTTACAACTATGCTTTAGTCGCCATGGGATGTGTGCATGCATACATCACCAGAAAGCGCGACAAGCTATCATAAAATGAGACAAGCATCAATCATCAAGCAGAATCAACCTAAAGACCGGGCATCCACGGATAAGAATACAGTTTGTTCCTGACATTTGGCATGGATTGGCGCATCATGCTCCCGTGGTGTCCTTCATATCACTGGGCTTTGGGAAAAAGAGGCCAATCCAAAACAATCCATTCAAAAATGACCTCAGACAATCCTGAATGCTTGGTAATTTTTTCGGCCTTGCAGGGAGTTACACGAATGTACGTTTCATCACTTCCTGTAACCCATCATGTGTTATTTATACAGGATTATCCAATAACAAGTCAGTGAAGCGTAGGATGTTCGCTGTCAAAACATGTTTCAGTTCAAGGGTCGGTCACTCACTGGCTCTCACTTTATTGCCCAATCTGGCCCAAGTACCGTACACTGCTCCTTAATACTACTCGTCCACTGAAAACGTACCATTTAATCCGTCTCGCACCTATTTAATCTTTAATGAATATAGGGGAAGGCGCAGAATATGATACTTGGGCCCCCAATCTTACACAAAGGCAGGGTATTTGCTCGATATATTGGTATTTTCTCTGGCATCATTCCTGACCTCACGATATGTATCTCCTGTCTTCCGACTTCGCCAGACGACTCTCTTAAATTCAGCATAGTTATACAGCGAGTTTAAGAGAAAAATGCGTTGTCAAATTTTGTAAAAAAAATAGCAGCTGGTGTTGGTTTCGCGAATTTGCGATAAAATTCGGTACATCCCATTAAACTTATTGTATCCCCCGAACAAAGTTCGGAGGATACTATGGATTTACGATCGTCGCGCCGCCGCCGCGTCCGCGTCCGCGCCCGCGTCCGCAGACACTTTCTTGTGAACGCGCTACAGGTTGCAAATCTTATCCGATTCTAATAATTTTTCATGCAGACACGTCTTATGGTAAGATCCCGACACCAATCGATTTTGGTTGCCATAGCAACCAAATTGGCCGATTGGCGACACATTTTGTTCTCGAATTAGCCTGTTTAACACACATGGCTTGTGAACGCTCTACGGGTGGGAGTTTTCAATGAATGATGTTGAAATCGCACAGACTCGAAGAGAAAGGCCCTCACACGAAACCTATCGTTTTTCAGAATGATCGAATAAATATTAACTAGTTAACGGACTAACTTATTACGACCATTAAAATGTCGACTTGAACATCTGTGATCAATCCAATACCCTGTACTAGGAAAACAAATAGCACTGGATTCTTGTTCAGAATAGAGAACTGATGTTTTTAGTGAAAACAGATCGATATTATCGAATAAGTTACCTTAATTTTACTAGTTAAGTCTATTATTGACCACAATAAAAATAGTTAAGACAAAAAATATTTATTATTGGGCTCAACAAGGTAAAGGTTCTGTCCAGTAGAGATTTTATGGCTGTAACCAAATAAGTTAACATTATTTTTGCTAGTTAAATCTATCATTGATATCAATAATAATAGTTAAGACGAGAAACATTTATTATTGAGCTCAACAAGGTAAAGATTTTGTCCAGTAGAGATATCTGGGTGTAACTGAATAAGTTAACATTATTTTTACTAAAACATTGATCTGGCTCGAATTTCATCATCTTGAAATGCAGTTTTGGTCAACTTTTACTCTGAATTTCAACTTGAAACCACGTTTGATACATATTATGAGTCAAAATATAACTTATAGTAAAAAGTTCAATCTGGCTCCAATTTCGTCATCTTGAAATGCAGTTTTGGTCAACTTTTACTTTGAATTTCAACTTGAAAACAAGTTTGTCACATATTATGAGTTGATATATAACTTATGGTGAAAAGTTCGATCTGGCTCCAATTTCATGATCTTGAAATGCAGTTTTGGTCAATTTTTACTTATAATTTCAACTTGGAACCAAGTATGTCAAAAATCCTGAGTTGAAATATAATTTTAGGTGAAAAGTTTGATCTGGCTGTGATTTCGTTTTTGTTATCGAACATGTCGAAATGGACATTCATATGCAATGGTTTCAGTGGTGATCTTGAAATCGCCCTTCAATAACCTTGAAAGATTAATGCAGCAATTTTGGTGGGAAAAAAGAACAGTTGTGGCGTAAGATTTTACATTTCTCTGGTAATCTTCTCTATCCCTTGTTCTAGTTTTTCACACTTATTAGTACATGTAATATATTTGGGGCAAAAGGAATGATAGTGCTACGGGGGATACACCCAAGCGTCGTAGGCGACCGGAAGCATCTAGTTAAAAACACTGCAGATATTAAAGTCTTTTCGATATTCTTAACACAATATTGATATATTGTTTCGAATTTGTGTGCAGCTGCATAGATGCTACGTCTTCACATGTGTAATTATCCAGGACTAATGGCCGACTAACACCGGCAAATGGGATGCTAACATCTCCTCAGCCAGGGGTAATAGTTCTCCTAAGCTATAAACTGTAAAAATGTTTCCGGGAAAGTGGGTTATTTATGAGTTA
Source organism: Terebella lapidaria (assembly GCA_949152475.1). Taxonomy (NCBI): domain Eukaryota; kingdom Metazoa; phylum Annelida; class Polychaeta; order Terebellida; family Terebellidae; genus Terebella; species Terebella lapidaria. Next base: position 29,899,604 of record OX424564.1, on the reverse strand, counting down.
TTCATATAGCTGAAGTCGATCATTCTAATCCGAATTCCTGATTTATGACTCTTTGTGTTAAGGAAATAATTGATGATATTATTTTGCAGGGGTAGTAACGGTGTCAGCCTTTTCTCAACATCATTGAATACTAATATATCAACAATGCTACGAATATTAAAATGTTGATTCACCAAACCTGGAGGCTGTTTTATCCTTAGAAGAAATCGAACACTATAATATTGTCATTGGGAACGACATGAATGAAATTGTTTTCCCAAATTTTCTATTTGCATTTGCACGTTTACGCACTATTTCAGTTTTTTCTGGTTCATGTTCGAAAACGTAATTAAGGGTACTATTGTTTATTTTTGTGGTATTCATAATATATCGATAGAGTTACCAATTGCAACTCCCACACATACATGTAGTAGACCTTTGAGTTAATTTTCATTTTGTCCGTGCAATAAATTTCTAGCAACCTGTGCTTGACACCACGTCTTCTGGGCTGAAATTGAAGTTTTGCTCGTTCGTAGGAAGTATCGGGAGTGAGGAGATTTAAGGGAGTCATGATCATCTATGAGAATAATTTATGGTTAGTTTTTCGTGAATAATAACAACAACATTGCATTCTCTTTGATTGTTGTATTGACCTAGATACTCTATAGACCAATGAATGGTAACGAATCAAAGAACGTTTGCATCAATCGCATACAGATTTGCATACATCATTTCATTATACTCAAACACATGATGTGTATATAGCGACCTATTACCTTAAGAATCGGATAACGCTGGCATTAAACCTGAAATGGATAACCTTTGAATTAGAAACGGGATCGGGATCGGTCAGTTATAGGATACTCGTGAACAAGACTGTCACCAAACAGTGGCAATGTTTATATGATATAATAGGATAAAATCATGACATCTCGATATTTATGGAAGCAAAGTAAATCGCCTACCAATAGCAATCCTAGAACCAAGATCTGCGACATATTTCAAAATCCAAGGACAATATATTATTCCACTATATAAATGTCAAACCTTTTATTCCCGTCCAAGTAACCATGTCCAAGTAACCCTTGTTAAGATTCGAGTGCGGTAAATGTAACACTCCGATGCTCACTAAACAAAATGTGGATCCAATGTGAACATGTGCATTCCAAGCTACACTCTGTGAAAGTTCTACTTTGCGGTCACTTGTTTAAGTGTAACTTTAAAAAGTGACAACAAAGTGCAATTTTGTTAATGTGTAAAAGGCTCAACTTTTCCAAAAACTGACATGTGCAATCTGACCTAAATGTACTTCGGTGAATGACCATATGAACAGAAAAACAAAGTCAAAATCAGCTCTATTGGAAACCCCACTGGCGTCAACAGAGGCAAAGAGTGTGTCTGCAATTCTTCTGCTTAACGAGCACTCCTGTGTTATTTGTTAATTTTACGCCCATCCCACAACATATTACCATTTTACACCGTACAATGATGTCGTCATTAGTCAGATAGGCAAATATTTAGGCAAGCATTATGTTCTGCAGTGATCACTAAGAGACATGTACATAAGCTCATGAAAAGTGCAAATAACTATTCGTTAGAATTAGTCAACCACAGTGAGGAATTATTGCATGGTATTTGTTATGGAGGTTGCCTTGAATGTAATGAAGGCGCATTTTTATATTTTTATGAAATATATCACATTGTATAAAACATATTGGTGTTTGATAAGAATACCAATGCCATGGCGTCAGTTATTTGATATTTATTTCAGCATGGTAAGATCTTTTTCACCATAATAAAAAATAACTTGCAGTGGATTTTGTTCAAATGTAATCGCCACATGAACTGAAGTTGTTGGTATTATTGCAAATCTTGTGCATAATGAAACATTTTCGAGATATTTAGCAAGGATTTATTCCACAAGAAAATAACGTCAATAATATCGAACACAGTACAGCTAAGCAAGACCAGTTTGATGAACCAAACCTGAGATCCAAAATCCTCATCGACCCCAGACAATGTGAAGTCAGGTGTATCGAGACTAGCAAGCTCTTGATAAGAATGACAGAGACACAAAGGATACGCAAACATGAAAGTGTTCAGACAGCCATTTTTATGCATAAATGGATACCGTTCACCAGGCGCTAAAGGCCTATAGCAGGGTATGTGCGTGCATATTTCACGTAAGCAAGCTGATGAAGTACCAGACAAAGATGACAAATTACTGACTGGGCATCCGGTCGAAAGTGAACCAAACAAACTTGTGAGGGAGATTGTAAGTAGGAAAATGACACAACAAGTCTACTGAACCATTTATGTACTTATCCTGTTTGTGTAATAAGGGTGGCAGAAAATTAAAGAAATTTTATTGTGCTCAATACATTGGTTATTACGAATATCACCGTGCAGAAGTGATGCATCTGTGATGAAATGGGACAAATAACAAGAAATTGTCACATCTTGGTATTTCTGGAAGCTAAAGAAATCAACGAATGAAGCCACCTGGTTGCTTCAGCAGTTCGATTGGTTCAACTGGAATAAAACAAACTACCCTCTCCCATCCCCTAAACACATGCATTCAAAGGTGTTGGAGCAAACAATTAATCAACGAAATGCAACTATCTCATAACCAGCACATTAGTCCATCCCTTCCTCAGATTCAGGTCTGGTGAATGTACGAATCGACCTAATGCCACTAGTGCAAAAATATTGGATGGTATAGAATATAAACAATGCGAATAACAGTTGCAAGGAAACCTAAGTCGGACAGAAAATAACTCATTCCAAGACCTGACTTGTGTCATCAGGGACAGACAGTGTTTTACAGACACTCATCTGCTTGACATGCATTATAGGTATGCCTGGTATATGTATAATATCACAACATTGGTTTTGTTCGCCCCGAGTGCCTGATACTTGGGTATTAGTTCCATATCCATTAATCAGATACATAACTATTTAGTTGTCCGGATGTCCAATCAGTAATAATGGGGTTTGTAAACAGCAAAATGGGAGGACATCGTGATTTGCAAGGTAATTGTAATTGTTTACATGTAGCCCCAGCATTGGCTATCTCCAACCTCGAAATCGTTGGGGGCTGTTGGGAGAGCCCCCACCGACTCCTAGGTTGGAGAGAGCCACTGCTGGGGCTAGTTTACATGTACCATACATTTGTAGGGCCATTCACTACACCAACAAGTTTAAGTTCATCAAGTGGGACGAATCTTTCTTCAATAGGCCAGTCATATTAAGGCATTTCAAAATATGCATTTGGAGGTTGACCAGAACGAAATTGAGGCACATGCTCCATTTTAGTAGTTCAATGAATATACAATTATAAAATTCGCTTTATCATCAAAGAAATTGGAATAGCAGTACACTGGTATATTGTTGACAATCAACTGTAGATTTCCATAGCGTTATGGCCAAGATTGTCACCATGGACAATTGGACATATATGTCTTTGTGAATAGGCACCCTCCATCTAATGTAGCAGTATGACGTGTGATAATGTCAGAGTACAATGAGTAATGATATGAGTTATTTCTCATCTGACATTTTAGTTGGCGTCGTATGACCTTTTTCAACCTCATCAGAAAATGATAACTTTGTAGATTCGCAGATTGTGATGAATTGGGGTACTACATGATGTTGGTATTATTGCAAATTCAATATAATGTAATGTCTATTGTGTGATTATTGGGGTGATATCTAACAAGGGAATGTTGTCATGAACACACATCACGAGTTATTTATGAATATAAACCAAATACTAGCATCTATAATCGTTCAGACAATTTCGGAGCGAATGTTCGACCACCAAATCCCCGAAGGAAGGGGAGATCATGTGGTCCGGAGATAAAAAGGAACAGTTGTGTTCCACAAGTCGAACACACACGGAGGTTGCACAAAGTTGGCACTCTGTGGGCAAATACCTTAATGCCTTATAATTATGCATTAGTCGCCATGGGATGTGTGCGTGCATACCTCACCAGAAAGCGTGACAAACTATCATAAAATATGACAACCATCAATCATCAAGCAGAATCAACCTAAAGACCAGGCACCCACGAATCAGAGTACAATTTGTTCCAGACATTTTGCATGAAATGGCGCGTCACGCTCCAGTGATGACCTTGGTATCACCGGGTGTTGGCAAAAAGAGGCCAATCCAAAACAACCCATTCACTCAGAAGGACAACAAACAATACTCAATGCTTGGGTATGTTTTTCGCCCATGCAGGGAGTTACATGAATCTACGTTTCCTCACAACCGGTAACCCATCGTGTGCTATTTATACATGATTATCCCATAACAAATAAAATAGTCTTATTGAAGCTTTGGACATGCGCTGTCAAAACATGTTTCAGTTCAAGGGTCGGTCACTCACTGGGCCTCACATTATTGCCCAGTCTTACACAAAGGCAGTTTATTTGCTTGACACGTTGGTGTTTTTCTCTGGCATGTTTATAACAATGACTACAATCATGATACCAATTGATTGGAGGTAAACCGATATGACTTGTAAGAAGGAAACGTCGAGTGCATTGAGCCATCATGTATTTTGTCTGGTCGTGATGACGTACAAAAGTATATCTTAATCATTTTTTTGTGAAGACGCAAATGATTTTGTGCGTTGACTGAAACAAACGCACAGTGCATGAAGGAATAATTATTGGCAACCTCTCCAAATGATCCTCTTTTTGACATTGCAGAAATTGTAGATTGCAAACCCTAAACCCTATGTTACGCCTCTATATTGTATGGAGCCCATAGGGGGACATAGCGCAAAATTCTGAAATGTTTTTTCATTCCCTCGAAATAGATTTCATTACCTCAAAATAGATTTGGTTACCTCGAATTAGATTTTGTTCTCTTGAATTAACATTTCGTTTTTGTTTTCGAAATAACATTTCATTATATTGAAATAAATTTCATTCCCTCGGAATAACATTTCCTTCCCTCGAAAAATCATTTAATTATCTCGAAAAAACATTTCGTTCACCCAAAATAGATTTTGTTCAGTCGAAATAGTATTCGGATTTCGATTGAATGAAATATATTTTGAGAGAACGAAATCTATTCCGAGGGAACGAAATCTATTCATGGGAACGAAATAATTATCTCAGAATTTCCACCATGTCCCCATAGGGGCTCCGTAAGATTGTGAAGTGCACATGATTTGTCAGGTTGCTGACTTTCTTTCATACAATTACAATGCCAGGTACCTGATAGTCTTGGATATGTTTTCCCTTAAAATAACAAAGTAAATCATATTTCCATTGCACCCCAATAAATCTATCAATAACATGGTGTGAGTGTAAGGAACAGATTCGTAACACAAACAATAAAGCCTAGGTGCCACATTGATGATAACTTTTTGTGAGTATGTGTTTCACGCTGAACTTCTCTTGGACTTCAATCCTGCTGTACTACGAATGTTGCTCAAGCGCCGATGGCTCAGGTCGTTTCTCCAACATTTCTGCGAGAACTTCATCGCTCAGCAAGTGGCCATGGATTATTCCGAGAGATGGTAGAAATGTTTTCGAGGCAAGAAAATTACTCTGTTACTTCCAAGCTCAGTGTAAGTATCGGTCTACTACCACCAGTGGAAATATATTTTGATGAAGCTAATAGCAAACCTAGAACGCAATTTTTACAAAAAAACAAAACAAAATCCGAACATATATTTACATCTACATGATCTAAGGTCATGGGAGTGGATAACATTACGTTGAAAATGGAATGCTGGGAAGCCTGTGTATCTATTGAGTGATGTACATGTATTTTGTATATCTGTATCTTCGCTAAATATAGCATTTGCCATATACCACAATGAATATATCTTCATTGATTACACGCATTACTAATTTCTTTCGTGAAACGTGGGCAATTTGGGTGTATAGCGAAGTTACATTCGGTGTGTGTGTTTATCAGGTATAGATAACTAGGGATGTCTTCACATGATGATTAAGTCAGTAATCACAATCAGAGTGCTCGGTATATTACATAAATTTGAAACCCAGGTGCACCATGAAACGATTTTTAGTAGCTTGTAAAGATCAGTTGGATCAAATGGACGCCGAGAGAAGGACAATACTGATTATGTCTTGGGGTTTATTGCCATGTTGTTCTGAATGTGTGTGCAGCTGGATAGATGTTACTTCTTCACATGTGTAATTATCCAGGATTAAAGGCCAATTAACACCGGTACATGGAATGCTAACATCTCCTCAGCCAGGGGTAATAGTTCAAGCTATGAACCTATGAACTGTAAAAACTTCTTCGGGAAAATGGGTTATTCATAAATTATTCATATAGTTGAAGTGCCCGTTTTCCTGGATCATTCTAATCCCAATTCTTGATTTATGACTCTTCTTTGTCTGAAGGAAATAATTGATGATATTATTTTACAGGGGTAGTAACGGTGACAGCCTTTTCTCAACATCATTGAATACCAGTATATCAACAATGCCATGAATATTAAAATGTTGAAAACCTGGAGGCAGTTTTATCCTTAGAAGAAATCGAACACTATGCTAATTGTCATTGGGAACGACATGAATGAAATTGTTTCCCCAAATTTTGTAATTGCATTCGCACGTACACTGTTTCAATTTTACCAGTTCATGTTCGAAAACTTACCTGAGGGTATTATTGTTTATTTTCGCGGCGATGCATACTATATCGATATAGTTACCAAGCGTAACACCTACACATACATGTAGTAGACCTTTGAGTTAATTTTCATTTTGTCCATGCAATACATTTCTAACAACCTTTGCTTGATACCACGTCTTCTGGACTGAAACTGAGATTTTGCTTGTTCGTATGAAGTACCGGGAGTGAGGAGATTTAAGGACGTCATTGCCATCCATGAGGATATGGTTAGCTTTTCATGAAATGTAACATTTCATTATCTTTGATTGTTGTATTAACCTAAATATTCTCCAGACTAATGGAGGCTAACGAATCAGAAAACGTTTGCACCAATCGCATATAGAGTTGCATACATTATTATATAATACTCAACCACATGATGTGTATGTAACGACATATTACCTTGAGAATCGGATAACGCTGGCATTAACCCTTTCACTGCCAAAGACTGTTTCAGACCTTGTATCCCATTGCCAAATTATTTTCAAGAAATCATAAAGTATATATTTAAATGACATATTTATTGTGAAACATTTTTCATTATAATAAAATCTAAAGTGGGAATGTTCTAAGGACAATGTATAGAATTTAAGTTTCAAAATATCACAATTGGACCATAAATTTAATGTTAGTTTATTATTTTTCAATTTGCCCTTTTCCCCCTAATTTTGGTCAACTAAAATCGCCTCCGGCAGCCAAAGGATTAAACCTGAAATGATAACCCTTGAATTAGAAACGGGATCGGTCAGCTATATGATACTCGTGAACAAGACTGTCACCAAACAGAGGCAATGCTTTTATGAGATAATAGGATAAAATCATCACATCTCGATATTTATGGAAGCAAAGTAAATTGCCTGCCAATAGCAATCCTAGAACCAAGATCTGCAACATACGTCAAAATTCAAGGACAATGCACTATTCCACTATATGAATATCAAACATTTTATTCCGGTCGAAGTAACCCTGTCCAAGTAACATTTGCTAAGATTCGAGTGCGGTAAATGTATTACTCTGATGCTCACTAAACAAAATGTGGATCCAATGTGAACATGTGCATTCCAAGCTACACTCTGTGAAAGTTCTACTTTGCGGTCACTTGTTAAATTGTAACTTTAACAAGTGACCACGAAGTGTAATTTTGTTAGTGGGTAAAAGGCTCAATTTTCCCAAAGTCCGACATGTGCAATATGACCTAAATGTACTTCGATGAATGACCATATGAACAAAAAAAAAAACAAAGTCAAAATCAGCTCTATTGGATCCCCACCCTATTGGCGTCAACAGAGGCAAAGAGTGTGTCTGCAATTCTTCTGCTTAACGAACACTCCTGTGTTATTTGTTGATTTTATGCCCATCCCACAACATATTACCATTTTACACCGTACAATGATGTCGTCATTAGTCAGATAGGCAAATATTTAGCCAAGCATTCTGTTCTGCTGTGATCACTAATTTCATGATGATTCAAGAGACATGTACATGAGCTCATGAAAAGTGCAAATAAATGTTCGTTAGAATTAATCAACGCAGTGAGGAATTATTGCATGGTATTTGTTATGGAGGTTGCCCGGAATGTAATGAAGGCGCATTTTCCATATATATTTATAAAATATATCACATTGTATAAACCAAATTGGCGTTTGATAAGAATACCAATGCCATGGCGTCAGTTATTTGATATTTATTTCAGCGTGGTAAGATCTTTTTCACCATAATAAAAAATAACTTCGCAATGGATTATGTCCAAATGTAAGCGCCACATGAGTTGAAGTTGTTGGTATTATTGTAAATCTTGTGTATATTGAAACATTTTCGAGTTATTTAGCATGGATTTATTCCACAAGACTATACGGTCAATAATACCGAAAACAGTACAGCTAAGCAAAACCAGTTCGATGAACCAAATCTGAGATCCAAACTCCTCAGCAAATACTCGACCCCAGACGATGTGAAGTCAGGTGTATCGAGACGAGCAAGCACTTGATAAAAATGACAGAGACACAAAGGATATCCAAACATGAAAGTGCTCAGGCAGCCATTTTTATTCATAAATGGATAACGTTCAGCAAGTGTTAATCGCCTGTCGCAGGGAATGTGCGTGCATATTTCACATAAGCAAGCTGGACGAAGTACCAAACAAAGATGACGATTCATCAATCATCTGGAGAATCAAATTACTGACTGGGCATCGAGTCGAATGTGAACCAAACGAGCTTGTAAGGAAGATTGTAAGTAGCAAAATGACACATCAAGTTTACTGAACCATCTACGTACTTATTCTGTTTGTATAATAAGGGTGGCAGAAAATTAAAGAAATTTTATCAGGTTGAATACCTTGGTTAATACGAATATCACCGCGCAGAAGTCATGCATCTGTGATAAAATGGAACAAATAACAGATTGTTGCATCTTGGTATTTCTTGAACCTAAAGAAATCAGCAAATGAAGCCACCTGGTTACTTCAGCAGTTCGATTTGTCCAACTGAAAACAAAAACTATCCACCCTCTCTCAACCCCAAACCACTTGCATTCAAAAGTGCTTAGGCGAACAACTAATCAACGAACTGCAACTTTCTCATAACCAGCACATTATATTCATCCTTTTCTCAGACTCATGTGTGGTGATTGCACGTATCGCCCTAATGCCGTTAGTGCAAGTATGTTGGATGCTATAGAATATAAAATAATGTGAATAACAGCTGCAATGAAAACGAAATCGGACAGAAAATAACTCATTCCAAGACCTGACTTGTGTCATCCGGGACACAAGTGTGTCACAGACATTCGTCCGCTTGACATCATGCCTGCTTTGCACATTATATCACAATCCCACATCTATTTGTTCGCTCGGAGTGCTTAATACATGTGTATTGGTTCGGTGTTGATTAATCAAATACAAAACTTATATTTAGTGGACTGTCAATGGTGAGGTTTGTGCAGAAAGTGAGGACATCGTGATTTGCAAAACATTTCTTCATTAAAACGATATATATTTTTTCCAGATTAAGGACTGGTGATGTACTGTACACTTGTAGGGCGGTTCATAACACCAAATTTTGAAGTTCATTAGCTGTGAGAATCTCTTTATTAAGCATATTAAGGCATATTGAAACAATTCAAAATAATCATTTGGAGGTTGGCCAGAAGGAAATTGAGGCACGTGCTCCATTTTTGTACTTCAATAAACTATACTAATATAAAACAGGATAATTCGTCTCAAATAGAATGGTTTAGTAATACACTGCTATTTCGTTGACAATCAATTATAGATTCCAACTTTCCAAGAATGTCACCATCGACATGTCTTTGTGAATAGGCACCCTCTCTCTGAAGTAGCCATAAATCGTGTGATAATGTCAGAATACAATGAGTAGTGAAATGAGTGATTTTCCATCTGACATTTTAGTTGGCGTGGTATGACTTTTTCCCAACCTCATCATAAAATAATAACTTTGTAGATTTGTATAGTGTGATGAATTGGGGGTGCTACATGATGTTGGTATTATTGCAAATTCAATATAATGTAATGTCCACTGTGTGATGATCGGGATGATATCTAACAAGGGACTGTTGCAATCAACATAAATCACGAGTTATTTATGAGTATGAACCAAATACTAGCATCTAAAATCAGCCAGACAATATATGAGCGGATGTTTGATAACTCCCCACACCCACCCCCCCCCCCCCCCCCTCCGCCATCCAGGAAGGTGATGATGTGACCAGGAGATATACTGAACAGTCGTCTTCCACAAGTGAAACAATCACGGAGGTTGCACAAGCCTGACACTCTATGTGCGCAAATACCTTAATGCCTTATAATTATGCGTTAGTCGCCTGCCGTGGGATGTGTGCGTGCATTCCTTACATCAGCAAGTTCAATGAATTATCATAGAATATCACAGGCATCAATCACCAAGCAGAATCAACTTAAAGACCGGGCACCCACGGGTCACAGTACAATTTGTTTCTGACATTTTGCACGAAATGGCGCGTCATGCTTCAGTGATGTCCTTGGCATCACCGGTCCTTGGCAAAAAGAGGTCAATCCAAAACAACACATTCACTCAGAAATGACCTCAAACAGCGCTCAATGCTTGGGAAGTTTTTCGCCCATATAGGGAGTTGCATGATTCTACGTTTCGTCACTTCCGGTACCTCATCATACTATTTACACATGATTATCCCAGAACAATGACACATCCTATAGTCAAGCGTAATAAATGTTTCAGTTCAATAGTCGACCACTCCCTGGGTCTCACATTATTGCCGAGTCTTACACAAAGGAAGTTTATTTGCTTGACACGTTGGTATTTCTCTGGCATGTTCATAACAAAGGCTTCATTCATGATACCAATTGTTTGGAGGTGGCGACTCGTAAGGAGGATACATTGAGTGCACTCAGCCATTATGTGTTTTTATCTGGTTGTGATGACACACAAAAGGATATCTTTTAAACCCTGAGTTTTGTGTGAAAACAGAAGTGATTTTTTAATTTTTTAAAATAAACACACAAAGCACGAGTCAATTGATGGGAACCATTATTGACAACCTCCCCCAATGATCATCAGCAATAATGAGCATGCAGGAGGTCTGAACAATTACATTCGTTTATGTCACACCTCTAGATTGTGAAGGACACATGTATTGTCGTGTTGCTAACTTTCTATCCAACAACAACGGCAATGTAAGTATCAATCTATTACCTCCAATACAGCCAAATTTTGATGATTCCAGTAACAAACGTAAAATACAACATTTTGCAATAGAAACAAAGCCCGACCAAATAGTTTATCAAACGACACACTGGCGTCATCAGGGACAGACAGTGTGTTAGGTGTAGTTGTTACTACTGTACACCTGATGGAATTAGTATACAACTGCCCAACAACCTATGAAAATAATTTAGAAATCCGAAACAAACCCCATGGAATAGATATATAACAAGTACATAAGTACCTAATCACAAGCCAGAAGGCTACTTGGTAGTCTTGCATTTGCCGATTTCTCTTGAAATAAAAAAAGTACACCATCAATTTTTTGCCAATATCTTCCAGCATACGTTGATGGGAGTGTAATGGAACAGATCCCGAACACAAACAATACAGTCTAGATGCCACATCGGGGATACCCCTCTATGAGTATGATTGTGTTTCATGTTGGACCTCTCCTGGACTTCAATCGTGCTGTATTTTTGCAATATGTCTGGAAGAGATGGATCACGCAGCAAACGGCCATGGACTATCTGATTGCAAGAGATGGTAGAAGTGATGCCGATGCAAGAGAAGTACACTGTTACTTTCAATCAGTGTAAGTACCAACCCACTACCACCAATGGAACTATATTTTGATGAAGCTGAAAGGAAACCTATAAGATACAATTTTTACGAAAAATACAAAAAGCGAACATATATTTACATCCATGATCACGCTAGTGTGTAAATATAGTTGTTTCTAAAGTACAAATAACATTCCAGCAAATGTAGGTTTCACTGACATACATTTTTCTGCGAGTCCGTTGCCACAGAGCACCTGGCAGTGTCTTCCCGGAATTGTCGTGCGTTATGGGGGTTATTATCGCTGTTTTTTCTAAGACAATCAACACTATGCAGAATAAATTTGACGGTGTGTGACTAGTTCACGTCGGTGTATTGAACGAATCATAGAACGAGAAGTGTTTGGGTTCGTGAGACATAAGCTTGCTTCAGTTTAGTCAATATATTTTAAATCATCGTATATTTCAACAGTGTTTGAAGAAATTTAGTTATTACCTTATATTAGTTATTACCTTCATCTAATAACAATTGTGCAACAATTCTAGCAATATGATTTTGTGCAATATGTTTGCGTGTTCCATATATAATTGTGGAACGTAGAAAAGAGTTCGAGAATAAAGGATCAACAGCCAGAAGGAACGGCGACCTATCCCACGAATCGTGGTAAGTTGATGTGTGGATACCTAGGCTGGGTCACAACGACCTTAAATCATGTTAATGCGAGTCAAAATAGATGCACCATAGACCAACACAAAATAGCTTTTCTCGACCTTTCTTAATCAACATCAGTATTTATTATTTCTTTGACCAATATGTCTGATTCGGCCCCGAGTGCAGTGCACTCTGTCTTTGTATCTTTGCGGTGACTAAATCATACTCCTACATTCCTTGAGCAAAGACCAATGCTGACACTGTGAGTGATTTCTTGCATATTTTACATGGACTACTAAATGATTTGCTTGTGATTTTGACTGGGACCCATGAAACACAAATATGTATTTTTATTCAGAGATCCACCTGGGCTAATTTATGCATGACATGATTGTTCCATTGGTCATTATACAATTTGAAATTTGATATGGAATGACACTGCGGGTCCGTCAAACACAAATGTATGGTCCTGTCAGAGATCGACCATAGTAGTCCCATATATATAGCGTCAGTTTGACGGATCGATGTTCAATTTGTGAGATAACTTGGAATGGGCTTCATCTATGCAGGTTTGTATGATTATAACAATTACATACATAAAACCACACGGACAGCATCTAGATGCTAGAACTGTTGTCACTATGTTATCGTATGTAACATATTTACAGGTAAATTTATTCAAGAGTAAACAGGTATCACTATTCACAGTTATATAATCATTATGGCGTTTCTCGTTTTGGCATAGCAATCACATGCTGTACAAGAAAAATGTCCCATCGTGCGTCATCCCAACCAGACACATTACATAATGGTCTACTGCACTGCATGTGTTGTTTTGCTACATATACCCTACAAGTTGTCTCCGTCCTTCCCTCGATAATTGGTATCATGAATCGATACTTTATTATAACCATGTCAGAGAAGAAGTAGGTGTGAAAAGATTATATCTTGGTGCCAGACAATGGAAGGATGTGCAGGTCCACGCAAGACTATTGCCAAAACAGACAACGAAGTAGAATATTACAATATTGAATGAAGCTGTTGATATAGGTGTCAGATGCGGAAATGGAAGATTGTATTTGACTGCCTCCAGGCCAACACTTCGTGCTTCAACCCTTGATTGATTTTTGTCAAATTCGAATAGATATAGTTGACGTGGCAGCGGAATCTACATAAGTCGATAAGCCTTTGGTTCTAATCCACATGGAGACTATACTCACATAATTCATTAGAGGGTCTATCCGGTATGGCCTTGTGTGTGAACTCTGACCTTGAGAAGTTCGCCCAAATTCCATGATTTGCTAAACATGTCACATCTGTTTAGCCAGCAATATTTTCAGTTGGATTTTCAGTGGGATTATCATAAAATTCAGAACAATGATACCTGAAAAGCAATCAGTTCTTGATTCATCTGTAAATGCGATACATCTGTAAAAAATACTATGGTGGATGTTCAATCATGTTCAATTATCTAGTATAAATCTAGATGCATGATGGACTAATGCTAGAAGTAGGTTTCTAGAAATACCTGGCTACAAAATCATATTAGGTGCACAAAGATTATGAGACACCTGTCAGGCTAAAACTAGATCATCACTTATCTGCTCACGGTCTGACAAAAGATTTTCGACAAATGGGACTCTATCAAAAGCGACAGAACTTCGGCGCAAGGGCCACCCTCAACGGCCGGCAAATGATCTGGCATTGGACATCAGTTACTTGGGCATAACTCTGTGCATGTGTTGATAATCCCACAGACTTGTGTTTCCTACGAATGCCACCAAGGACACCACTGGAGCGTGACGCGTCCATTTATGCCAAATGTCCTGAGCCACTTCTGTCTGGTCTATGCCTAAACTTGGCAGTAATGTAGGCGGATTTTGCATGATGATTGATGTATGCCACATTCTATGGTGTGGCTTGGTGAGCTTGTTTATGTGACATACGCACGCAGATGTTTTACACCAAACAATTAGCGCACATGAATTATACTCATTTCTGATAGTAAAACGAGGAGCTGTTTACGTAGCCTGTGTATATGTGGAGTACGCACTGCTCAACTCTTTCTGGAACAAGCCCGTTCATGATTTAGTGAAGGCTTTTAGAAATGAACTTTACATATAGAAACAAGTTGAATGACAGTATGGCATGTGAAATTATGCTTAATAGTTTTCTCATGTTTATTTATTAGTGTTTTTCTCTTGAGTCTCACCTTACAGTGAAATTACGTCTGCTTGGACCTCGCCTCGGTTTCACCTATACTCTGATTTTTTCTAACTTGTTTACATCGGTTTTTGACGATATTTTTGTTATGCTAGATCGTATCGTTCTATAATTTGCCATACGTCAACTGGGAGTCAAACAGCAATTTTGTGCCAAATTCTAGACTTCTATCGCAAAAATTGAAGAAGTTGGCCATCTACCCCAATGTTAAATTTCAACCCAAAACGGTATCTCGAGAGTCTGAGCATAATCGAGAATTTGGTCATATTTACATTCATCAGGATTCAGTCTATTATTGTAATTTTGGACTGGAGGACACACTGGGATGTATTATACACAAACATGTTGATTTCGAAAGATTTCACCGGTACAAAACCGAGCAAATGCACAAAATTGTGTGCGGACCCAGAAATTAAATGACAGGGCTAAATTTAACATTGGGGTGGATTGCCAACTTCTTCAATTTTCGCGATAGAAGTCCGAAATTCGGTACTAAGTTGCCGCTTGACTCCCATGTGAAGTATGCCAAGTTATAGAATTATACCATTTAGCATCGCAAAAATATCAGCAAAAAAACAGTGTAAACGAGTTAGAAAAATCAGACTAAAGCAAAGTTCAACACAAAACCTCATGAATTTTGGCCATAACTTCATTTAGGATAGTCGGATCAATTTGAAACTTTGTTCATTTCCATTTAGCATAAAACCGTATTTTTCCACCAAATTTCAGACTTCTATCTCGAAAACTGAAAAAGTTGGCAATCTACCCCACTGTTAAATTTCAAATCAAGCAGGGAATTTGCGAGTCTGAAAAGAATTCGGTATGTTGTTCGATATTAGCGTTGCACAGTACTTTGTAAGCATGATATTTTATTAGAATACACCTATATGATTCTACCAAATCAAAAACTTTCCTCATATCACGTTTCTCAGCTGAATGAAAATCATGAAAACCCAAAATTTGCTTGATTTCCTGTGGTCCGTTTTATGTCCATCATTTAACATTGGGGTAGATTGCCAACTTTTTTCAGTTTTCAAGATAGAAGTCTGAAATTTAAACATATAAAATTTCAAATTGATCTGTCCATCCTAAACGAAGTTATGGCCAAAAATAATATGAGACTTTGCGTTGAACTCGAGTATATAACTGAAATGCGTTTGGTGGTAAAGACGGTTTTGTCAATTCACCTATTGTTTGTCCATGCCTGTTCCCCTGTACTAGATATGAATCCAGCGACCCCTGTATGACGTATATATTGTATATTGGATTGGCAATAATACCAATAATTTCAGTGCATATGCTGCCGAATTTATAGATCGCCAGTAACCTAGAAATATGTTATTCCTGGAGAGATCGAGAAACAATAGTACAATTTCGAATCAAATGTCAAAATAAGGACTCATACCCCGTATATATTCTATTCTAGCTTATCCTGCGTCAGATTGCTATATTGGGGAGGATAGTGACATCACAATACAGTTATGGCCATTGTCTTTTGTCTTATATTTTTCTTTTACTGAGAATAAAATTACCCATCAACGGTTCCTCGGGCGCCGTTTTTAATAATGGACACGCGCCTGCCACACCTCCTTCTATATATGCCAGTATAATATATATGACGCGCATGTTAAATTACCGGTATGTTACAATCATTAAAAATTTATAATGGTAGACTAAGGCTAAAATCGTGCAATGATCCTTTGACTTGACTTGAGTTGAAGATTGTTAGAATCACCTCGCTTTGAAACCATACTAGGTGCACAATTATGAAACACCTGTCAGACAAAGACTAGATCATCACTTATCTGCTCTTGGTCTGACAAAAGATTTTCGACAAATGGGACTCTATCAAAAGCGACACAACTTCCGTGCATGGGCCACTCTGAACTGCGGCAAATGATCTGGCATTGGACATCAGTTACTTGGACATTACTCTGTGATTGTTTTGATAATCCCGCAGACTTGTGTTTCCAACGGATGCTACCAAGGACACCACTGGAGCGTGACGCGTCCATTTAAGCCAAATGCCCTGAGCCACTTCAGTCTGGTCCATGCATGTACGTGGCAGTAATGAAGGCGGATTTTGCATGAAGATTGATGTATGCCACATAGCATTATGTGTCTTGTTGAGCTTGATTATATGACACATGCACGCACATGTAAATCACCAAACAATTAGTGAGCATAAATGATATTCATTTTTTGCTCATAACAAGAGGAGCCTTGTGCGTAGCCAGTGTATATGTGGAACACGGCCGTTCATGAAATGGTGAGGATCGAAGTGAATTTTTCCGATAAAGCGGTAAGTCACATGAGGGTATAATGTGATTACGTTTACAATCAGTACATACATGTTTTACTTTTTTTCGCGGTGACCACCTCCGTGATATGGACTCCGTAAATGTACTTTCAAGCACCCGACTGAATTGTGAACGTAGTAAAAACGCCCGTGTCCTGTATGCTTCTTGCTGATTCACTTTCAATAATTGTGTGTCCATATGCTCGTGGCCCAGCCCCTGTCTTCAGTCCAGTGACCCGTTTAGGACTTATATATTATATTTGCAACAATATCGATCATTTCAGCCCATATGGTGCCTACATCTTCAGCAATTTTGTACTTTTCCCGAGGTCTGCTGAATCATCTGGTGTTTTCTACCAGTTGACCTCGTGCATCCTCGTGAATTCTCGAGTTTGGATCGTTGTCCTTTTGGGCCTCGACTTCCCCAAAGTTTCCTTCTAAAATGGGATCAAACAATCCACCAGGATGTTGTTTGGTGAGTCTTCCACCGACAAAGATGAGAAGAGTGTTGGTCTATTTCTTGAAATAGCACCTCACACAAGAACCTAAAAGATAAATCATAATGTTACTGAGCACGTTTAGGTCATATAAAATTTAATTATTATCATGTATGTATGTATTTTAAGATACTCAAGACTTTCCTGTTAACAGTTGAACACGACAGGTATACATAGTGTTTTTTTCATGTCCCTCAACTCGGACGCCGTATGTTCTGGGCTCGTCCTTCAGTGCTTCACCAACGAAGTTAAACGGGCGAGGTGCAATTTAGGCTGTTTAGTTTGGTGATTCTAATGTATACTTAAATCTCAAAGAATGTATCAATTAGGGGTAGCACGACTGAAGAGTGGCTCTGCCAGTTGTGGTCTACTTCAAAATTTAAATCCGAATTCTTTGAAAATCCGCTAAACGGAGAGGACTGCAACTTGTTGTACTATTTTTAAATACCGTTGCACATTTGCAAAGCATGACACTATTCTGCTGTCAAGCAAAAATTCCAAAGCACACGGCTGCATTGTTAAATGACCCATATTAGTAACTTGATCCTCTGCCTGCAAAGTGACCAGTGCATGACCACTGGTCTGGAGGAGTTTTTTGCAATGAGTTATCCCTGTTTGTTTTGAGGAACGTTTCAAGACTGCAATAAACCGAGGAATCAGCGCAGCCATGTGTTCTGGGATTTTGGCCAAAGAGCAATGTTGGGCAAAGAGCAACATAATGCAAACTTTGCACTGTAAATGTGCAGCACTCACTTGGATAATGGACAAACTAAGACTAGAATAGAATACCCATTTTTCCGGTGTGAGTTGTCATTCTCCAGTCGTGCTGCCCCTGTAGCTATTTTCAATATACTAAAAACTGATTGTTAGCGGCGATTAAACAACTTGACATCAATTTTTATACACATTGAGCTGAATGTTCACCTCCCCTTTTCGTTGCTCATTTCACACCTGAACAATAAATTTTAAATTTGACATTAGAGGAGCGATACAATTACAACACGTAAACACAAGTGTGATTTGAGTAAAATGTTTGATCGGCTCGTAACCAAAGTGTTACATGTTAAGATATCTCTTAGTATCGTCAAACGCTTGTGATAGTGGCAACAGTTTGATGCACAATTTTCCCCAAATTGAAGTTTTCTATTGGAATCGCACAGTGGCAACGTACGCTCTCACTTTTGTCCAGGCATTGAGGCTGCTCGCTCAGGATCATTGACAAATGAATGGTTAGATGGTTTGTCGTTCTACACACTCCTATAACTAAATTCGCCAGACAATGAACAGTGATAAACCACTGGACACGACTATTGAGGGAAAAGGGCAATTGGGCGATATGAATCACACACGACGAACCCACGCTCATGCAGGCTGGACTCTATGGTCCCCAGCCTGGAGAAATATTACCTCGACTATGGAGACGTTAGAGGTCCCAGTGTTGGGGTTGGCTGCCATAATTTTTGGATAATTGCACCTGTAAAATTGTGGCATCCAGCTGCCCACATACTATAATGGGATGTAAATAATCTCAGAGATCTGCCTCGTTTATTTGGCCACGTCCGTTTGTCCAACCGACCACGTGTTTTCTACGGCAAGCCATTGTTTTTTTTCTGCACCTGAGCATCATCTTTCCCGTAAAATAGCTTACGCACACTGACTCAGTAATTATTGCTCTTATATACAGCGGACATCTCCGTGTGTCAATGTATGTGAAACGTACGTCCCATCAATAACAATCACTGTCACATCCTATTTTTGCCATTCCGGTTGCAACGTCCCCATACAGCCTCATCACTGACTACTGCTGCACCGGACATTCGGCGAAACGATATAGTTCCGCAGCTGACTAATAAAGGTGTAGCCATCGCAGTAAATGGTAAACATAACGCTGATATATAGATGTATTTTCAAAGATTATATGAGCAAAGCATCGAACAATTTAGGCAAGGCAAAAGTAATGAGATAATATTTTATCTTCTATTCAATTGTTCTTATTTTACTCATTCTACCGGAAAATCGCAAATTGTCTTAAATAGTTAGTCCAAGATGTGCCTTATAGACCAGATACATCATAGCCAAATTATTTTTCCATCCGCCCATGTTCATTACAAAGAAAAACTAAGCCTCTGTTGTTTCCAGCTGAAATACCCCCCCCCCCCCCCTTGTCAATTAAATTAGTACTCGTGAATATTGTGACATAATGTCAATAATGATTACTTCCAAGGATTTTTTAATTGATCAAAGCAGTTTAATGACGTTATGTCTGTACCCGTCAAATCCAACAAAACATCATTATCACAATGTCTGACGCTTCCATACGGCATTTTTTTTTTTGGCAAATAATTTCATTAAATTGGTGGTATACTGGTTTTACCCAGTATCTGAACTGGTACACATCAAACCAACTAGGAAAATTTTCCAAACAGCTAATTATCTGTTTTGACATATGTGTGCTGCTGGTCATTATTCATCATAAAATTATCAATTTTTAATTCACAGTTTGAATCCCTGCACATTTGGCCTGTGGTAGACGACGTCAAGAACACTGCTATCGGAGCGTGGCTCCAATACTCCATGGCCTACACAGTTGTCGCCCAATATGTGTGTACATATTCATGTGTGCAATTTGGTGTGTTTTATATTTATAGATGATGTGATTGATGTGGATGAATTATAATTTGTATGGATATTTGTTGTCGATTTTTGCAAACCGGTCCACCATAATGTACATAACCAGTTGGCTGAATGTGAGTAAAAAAAGTGAGCGAGTCAGTGAGTGGATGTGTTTCCAGTTGTTATATGGCATGGTTTGATTTTCAGAAATACATGTGTAGGGAACAAAATTTACAAATGTAGGAACATTCAATATAGGTGGGCTCACAGGTAAACAATATACAGTAACAAATTGAATACTGGCCCCAGCAGAACAGACCCGACGTTACCTTAATTGGTATCATGAATGGAAACAAATTGGCTTCTTCATAAATCTGCTAGAGGAAAGGGTCACCTTGATAGGAAAACTACGGTTTCGTGTTTGATTGTCAAAATAAATGTGAAGCCAAATCGACCCGCTCATTCATCAACCATTTCATTTCATACATTCGTGACTTGATACTAAAAGTGTTCTCAACTGTACTTTGTAGTACATGTACTTAGATCATCATTCATCTAACCAACTACTAAATCACAGTGGAGACTATTATATCCCCATTTTGGAACGCTCAAACCCTCTATATATTTGGACTCCCTGCACATATTTTCTGACAAATACCAAAGACATTAGTGTGGCATTAACAATTTCATGGCAGATGTCTTGTAAATCTTGTACACTTCATAAATTTATGACAATGTTCATATTTCATCGGCTAATCACTGATTAACCTAGCATATTTCATGGGCTAATCCACTAAGATACGATTGGGTAATTGTGAGTTTGCTGGAGTGATTTGGTCATCTCATATCTCCAGTGTTTGCAGCCATGCATGCAAAAGTACGCTGTTATAAATGTTGTGAATGTAGACACAATTCAACATATCATCGTGGTACCAATGAACTATATACACCTTGTGGCTTCGTGGATGAATTTGTATCATGTCAGTTTTTGTATGATCATCATCAAAATCATCTGATAAATATCAGGCTGATAAATACATTTTTGGACATTGAAATTATTCGTTCATCGTCAATGATATTTGAATGATTGGATGAATTCTTGTCCGATGGCGACAATGAATGTTTCTACACACTACAACACGGAAGCTTTAACTTAGTTCGTCAGACGAAGAACAGTGATGCAACACTGGATCACGATGATTGACGGGGAAAAGGCAGTTGAGTCCATAGCTTGGAGAAATTTAACCTCAAACTATGTAGATATCAGAGCTACCGTGTGGTCAAACCGACACGTATACCGACGAGCCACTGTTAATTCTTAATACCTAGGCATCATTTTACCCATACAACAACTAACAAACACTGCCTTCGTAATTAGCACAGGAGGCAAATCTTCATGTGCCCATGTATGAAGAACGTGAGTCACATCAATAACAATCACTGTCACATCCCAAATTTGTCCATTTCGGTCGCAACTTCCGTAATACAGCCGTATCACAGAGCAGAACTGCACTGAACACTCAACGAAATAAAAGTAGTTCGGCGGTTGACTAATGAAGGTGTAACCGTCGCATCAAATGGTAAATAGGACAAGGATATATAGATGTCTATTCAGAGGTGAAATGAAGTTGTTGAGCAAGATTCCGGCAAGTCAAAGGTATTGAGACGATATTTTGTGTTTTCATTTTTAATTATTTTTTTGCTTTCGTTTTGATTTTGTTCAACCTTCGATAAATTCATAAATGTATCTTGAATAGTCAACCTAGTGTATCATAAACGGGCTACGTCGTAGTCGAATTGCTTCTTTCGATCCTTCTGTCAGAATTACAATGGATAAAAGGTTCTGTCCTGGACGGTTAAAACGTCAATTAGTACTGATGCTGTTTTGACATATTGTCAATAATGTCGAAGTGAATCGTGCCCTTTGCTTCTGACCTGAACAAACAAATTAATGGCTTTATAACTGTACCCGTCAAATCTTATGAACCATACGTTATTAGATTGTAGGGCTTTTGCTCCTTTTCGTTTTTTGACGATTGAATTGATTTCTGAAAACCGGTCTGCTATAACGTGAATAAATGAATGACTCAATTTATATATGTGTGTGAGTGAGTATATCTCCAGTTTTCATATGAAATGGTTCAATTTCACAATTATATGAGAGGCGAACTTTACAATACTAGGAAAATTGAATATATACATTGCGTGCACAAAGGTAATAAGATGCAGTACAGATTGAAGAACGGACCCAACAAAACGAACCCATCGTTACCTTATAACAAATAGCCTCCTCTCCACAAAACGTGTGCGTCCACTTTTCAGTAATTGCTGTCATGAATGGAAACAGAGTGGCTGCATTATAAATCAGCCACAGGAAAATAATATCCTAAAAGGAAAAGATTCCAGCGTAGTGCCGTTGTCAGAATGAATGTGTATCATTGATTCATCAACCCTATCGTGCCATAAATTTAGGATTTGAATGTAACTAACAGTTTACCAAACTATATTTTGCAGTATTTGTACAGTGTATATGGATCATCATTTATCTTAATCTAACCAACTACATATCATAGATATCATTGTATTTTGGTTTTGATATGTGTCACACCAATTATCATTAGAGCAAGATATGAGCTAGATCTGTCTCCCATAACTCAATTCTGAATGGTTGGTACTGGTTTTAATTTGTCACACTTTGTAAAACTGTTTTGAAATTTGTAAAACTGTTTTGAATATACTGTGCCGTGCGAGACCTAAATAAACAATAACTATCATAATTTTTGGAACCACAAATTCCTTGCATGAAGTCTCATTTTCATATTACATGCTAATTGAGCACTGATCAACGTATACAGTGTGACTGATATGTATGTGGATGGAGTAGTTGAAAGCATACATGTACATTGTCAAACCCTAAAACAGTTGTGGCTAATTTTGCGATCGATGTAATAAAGGATCAAACAGAAGAGCGGCAGAGCCATCCTCAAAAAATAGGTAACGTTTCAACATAGGTAGGATTTCCTTTGAGAATTTGAAGTTGTTGGATATATTTGACAATATCTTCCTATCTTCTTGACTGTCAGATGAATATTCCACAACACTCAAGAACGCTTCTTGTACATACATATATACCAATCAGTTGCGAATTTCCGTGTTGCCACAAACACTATG
The DNA here is from genome assembly GCA_949152475.1 of Terebella lapidaria. Classification (NCBI taxonomy): domain Eukaryota; kingdom Metazoa; phylum Annelida; class Polychaeta; order Terebellida; family Terebellidae; genus Terebella; species Terebella lapidaria. The sequence continues at coordinate 29,876,231 of OX424564.1, read as the reverse complement.
TACACCAATATTTGCTTTGCAACTCTAGTTTCTCGTGATATAGAAGTTTCTACTTGAGAAATTATAATTCTATTCGGGGATCAGTCCTTAGTCCTCCACACACCATCAGCGATGACTCGCTGAAAGTTTGCAATCTGTGTATAATTTTCTGGCACGTTTATCACAAAGTCGGACCTACTAATGAGTCCAGCTACTAGCGATTAACTCAACACATATCGTATAAGGTTAGCACTTTACTATGAGCTATGTAGTTGTATCTTTGCTGGAATGACTCGGTCGTCCAATTTCCCCCTGCATCAATGCAGTAGCCATTGAAATGGTACACTATACTTGCCGCAAGTGTAGACACAATGCAGCGACATGGTATTGTGTCTTCATGAACTATGATATTTCGAGAACTTGACATATTTTGAGAGTCATGATATATGGCTTCCGTAACGTTACTTAGGGATAAAAACTGGTTTGCCATTACGTTTTTGACAATTAGAAACACTCCAGGGACTTGTATCAGATTTAAAACTATACCCAACATGCCGAAGGGAAGTCTCAAATGTGTCGGTACAGTCCCAAAAGTAGGGAAGCTTAGTAGGGACATTCATTTTTTTATATTTATGAATTAACTTCTATTTCTGAATAATGATTAATTCTTTGGGAAAAACATGGGAAACTGGGAATTAAAATTTTAAACCTGGAAATAAATGTTCAAACCCAAAATTAAATATTCAAACCGGTAATTAAATATTGAAACCTGGATTAAAGTAATAAAAGCTGGAATTAAATGCTGAAACCTGGAGTTTCAAGTTCCAAATTCTCGAAGTGATAAGTCAAACTCGAGTTTGATAAGTTCAAACTCAAAGTTTCAAATTCTCGAGAGTGATAAGTTCAAACTCGAGTGATGGTTCCTCAGGTTCATGGTATTCTGTTCTTGTGGCACAGGTAAGTATTCAAAATTGCCCGGTTCTTTGGTGCTAGCCTGAGATGCAATAGGAGGGATGATTGCATGTTCATTTGGAACCAGTCTATTCTTGGATGCCTCTATAGCTATAGGGTAACGAGTTTCTGGAATGAAACCAAACTTGCAAGCATCACTTTACGATATTTTATTTTGCATGCTTCTTGATGTTGATAGATCTGCAATATCCACTGGGAATTTTTTTTCAAAACATGGTTCAATTTAGGCAAAAAATAAATCACGATTTAAATCAAACTTTATAGTCGATCAAATCAACAATTTCCATCACGAAATCACCCCCCCCCCCCCAGAATTTAGTAATGGAGGAAAAAGTCAACTGTAACAGAGTCCATGTATGTCTCTGATTAATTAGTGACGTACGATACAATGCATTGAAACAATGATATGTTGAAGCTTCCATGACTGTGTTACCTTGACTTTATTATAAACAGTGATAAAACAATGGACTTGCACCACGATGATTGCGGGAAAGGGGCAGTTGAGTGATATGAATCACTTTCCTCTGTCCAGACCAACATGTATTTTCCAACATATCACTGGCCATTGGTAATTCTGTGTCAGAGCATCTGCCCACCCCCATACCATAACAACCCCCGGTAAAATACTGACTTAGTAATTATTGCTCTCATATACAGAAGATATCTCCATGTGTCCATGTATATGAAACGTACGTCCCATCAATAACAATCACTGTCACATCCCATCTCTTTTCCATTCCGGTCGCAACTAACGTAATACAGCCACGTCACTAGCCAGGGCTGCACCGGACACTACGAAATAAAAGTAGTTCCGTGGGTGACTAATGAAAGTGTAACCATCTCATCTAATGCAAAACGGGACCAGGACATATAGATGTTTATTCAAATGTAACATGAACAAATATTGTTTAGTCAGACAGACTGCAGCAAGTAGAAAATATTGAGACAATAGTTCTTAAAAACTTGTTTGCATTTGGTCGTATTTTGTTCAATCTTCGACAAATTCATAAATGTATCATGAACAGTCAGCCTTGTACCTCATAAACTAGCTACGTTATAGCCACATTGTTCTTTTCCATCCGTCAGTGGGAATCACAATGGATGGCTAAGCTATGTCCTTACCAGTTCCCACGCCCTGATTGTTAATTAATCTAATTATCATTGATGATGATTGTGACATGATGTCAATAATGATTATGTCCAAGTGATTCGTGCACTTTGCTTCTGACCTAAACAAACAGCCTAATGGCATTAAAAAGGTACCCGTCCAATCTCATAAAAATAAAAATAAATTATTACATTGTATGACCTTTTGTCCCTTTTAACTTTGACGACTAATTCGATTTCTGAAAACCGGTCTGCTTCGTGAATAAGTAAATGACTCAATGTAAATAAGTGTGTGAGTGAGTTTACCTCCAAATTTCATATCACATGGTTCGATTCTACAGTTATATAAGAAGCGAACTTTACAAAACTGGGAAAATTGAAAATACATGGCGTGCACGAAGGTAATAAGATGCAGTACAGTTTGGAACAACGGACACAACGGAACGGACCCACCGTTACCTTGTAACAAATACCCTCCTCTTCACAAAATGTGTGCGCCACTTTTCAGTAATTGGTGTTATGAATAGAAACAGAATAGCTTCGTCATACATCTACCAGAGAAAAAGACTATCCTAGAAGGAAAAGATTCCGGACTCGTGGTAGAAAGTTAGAATAAATGTGAAGCCCAAATTGCTGCCGACTCAATTCTTCAACCATTTCATACCATTTAGGACATGCTACTAACAGTTTTCCAAACTGTATTTTATGATAGATGTATATGGGTCATCATTCAAACATCTACTAAATCAACTACTAAAACAAGGTATAGACCACATATCTATGTAATATATCGTCATATTTGGAGCTACCTAGTCCTCTCAAATATACTTATAATTCTCGCGCATATTGTCTGCATAAAGTGAAACCAAAGACACTCTTGGCGCATGGTCCATCACCTTCACACATAGAGCACTGGCCCATGTATGCAATGTGAACGGAGAAGGTGAAAGCTTGTACATTGTCAAATATCCCTGCTACTTGTGATTAGAAACCTATTTCAAAATAGGTTGAATTTGTTTTATCGTGAAAGTCATGGGATAAATTTAGCAAAAAATCGTCCTATCTTCTTGACTATCAGATGCGTAAAGCCACATCTCTATAGAACGCTTCTTGTGCATACTACTCTTGTGCATACTACTCTTGTGCATACTACTTTCTCATCCTTCGAGCATATGGACATGTGCATCACTTCTGGAGCTGATATGATCAGCCTCTTGGTGATATACAGGCCTCCTCCATCATCGGTCAACAGACTCCGTGTATCAGACTTTATAGAAGAATTTTCGACACTTCTAGAGACCTTCACCCTGGTCCCGGGACGTGTTCTCGTCACTGGTGACTTCAACTTTCATGTCAAGGACACTCGCTCTCCAGGTTCGCTGGAGTTATTTCAGTTGTTGGAATCTGAGAATCTCCACCAACACGTGCGTGTTCCCACCCACACCAGAGGACACACCCTCGACCTCATCATTGCTCGCAATGATGACAACATCGTGAGTAGAGTCGAACCGATCAATGACCTCACCCCGACCACTCTACACTACTGTGCAACCTGCGTCTGAAACGACCGGCGGTTGTCAGGAAACAAATTGACACTCGCTCTCTCCACAAAATGGACATCTCTGTCTTTCGCACCTCTCTACAGTCTGCAATCATGCACTCAGAATGCACGGCTGAGGGGTACACATCTGTGCTGAATGAATTGCTGGACGCTCTCGCCCCAGTGAAAACACGTTCCATAACCTTGAGACCACACTCACCATGGTTCAGTGAGGAACTCCATGATATGAAAACACAGAAAAGGAAAGCTGAACGGCTGTTGAAATAGTCAGGCCTCGAAACACATCGCCAAATGTTCAGACAGGCATGCCGTGACTACTCTGTGAGCCTGGAACGTGCTAAATCATCTCACTATAGAACACTCCTGTCAGAATCTGATAACAAAGGTCTGTTCAGGATTATCCAGAAGGCTTTCGGAAACCCAGCACTATCTTCGGGTGTGAGGGACATTGAACCACAAGCCTTCAGTGATTACTTCTGCGATAAGGTTAACACAAGCTGGATCAACAATCCACCAGCTCAGCTGTTGAACCTCTAAACCACAACACTCTTGACGCATGTCTCGATGATTGGCAGTCAGTGTCCGAGGAAGGCCTCTTGAAAATCATCAAGGACAACCCATGCAAATCATCCTCGATGGATTCGATTCCAGCATGGCTGTTCAAGGCATGCTTGCCAGATTTGATCACGCCCATTACGCGGATCATCAACCACTCAATGGAAGCGGCCACTGTTCCTGAATCATTCAAGCATGCAGCTATATCGCCCATTTTGAATCAAACTGATCTGGATCTAGGAGTTTTTGCAAACTACAGGCCTGTCTCGAATCTACCTTACCTGTCAAAGTGCCTGGAGCATGTCGTCGACCGGCAATTGCACAACTATTTGCATGTTGAGGGACTATATGACAGTATGCAGTCAGCCTACAGGGCCTTCCACTCGACCGAGACGACCTTGGTCAAGGTCACCAATGACCTCCTTCTCTCTCTGGACAGGGGTCAACAGGCAGCGCTGGTCTTACTCGTCCTTAGCGCTGCCTTTGACACGATCGACCATGCTACCCTGTTATCTCGTCTGGACGAACGGTATGGCATAATCAGCTCATACTTGTCTGGAAGAACTCAGTCGGTGTGACTTCCGAATGGTACGTCCAGCGCCAAACCACTCTCACACGGCGTCCCACAAACATCGGTCCTGGGTCCTGTCCTGTTCAACTTGTACCTGGGACCCCTAGGTGACGTCATCAGATCCCACGACATCCCCTACGTCTCATACGCGGATGACACTCAGCTGTTTGTCACCATCAAAAGTGAAGAAGATGCACGTCCTACCACTCGGAGACTGGAAACGTGCATTTCTGCAATTCAGAATTGGATGACGACAAACAAACTTCAGTTGAATGAAGCAAAGACTGAAGGGATGTTTCTGTCTTCACGCTACAGACCAACCCCTATCATTGGCGGACTCCACGTTGGTGGCTCGTTTGTTGAAAACTGTGATAAGGTCAAGGATCTCGGTGCTATCCTGGACTGTAATTTGATCATGGACAAGCACATACGTCATACAACGAGGGCGGCGGTAGCCTCCATCAGGTTCATTGGCCGTCTCAGGAACTACCTTGACAAAGCAATGTGTGAGAAGTTGGTCCACGCTTTCATAATGTCCAAAGTGGATTATTCGAATGCCATATTGTACGGTTTGCCAGCTGACAAACTTGGGCGTCTTCAGTGGATACAGAACACTGCAGCGAGACTGGTTACACGTTCGAAAATATCTGAACCTTTCACGCCAATATTACACCGTCTGCATTGGCTTCCAATACCGCAGCAGATAACATTCAAACTGTTGACAATGGTGTACAAGGCCCTCCATGGAATGTCGCCAGTCTACATATCCGACATGCTGCTGGTCCAGGAATCTACTCGCACCTTGCGCTCAAATAACGATCTCCGGCTTGTGGTGCCCAGAACACACACGAAAACATACGGTGACCGAGCCTTCTCGGTATGTGCCCCAAAGCAATGGAACTTATTACTATTATTATTATTATTATTATTATTATTATTATTATATACACTCAATGGATTGCGAATTTTCATTTTGTAGCATACACTATGTGGACAAATATTTGCTTTGCAAACTTGTTTTCTCATCAGGGAAGTTTCCACTTTCGATAAACAGAATTCCATTCGGGGAGCAGGCCTTTGCTTCCGCAAATAATCACCAATGATTCGCAAAAAGTCCACACTCAGTGTAAATTTTCTGGCATGTTCACAGTCGCACTGTACTGACTAACGAGTCCAGCTACCAGTGATTAACTTGACATTTATCTCACAAGCCTAGTACACTACTATCAACTGGGTTCTGGTGTGATTCGGTCGTCCTGAAATATTTCCAAAGTTTCCCTCCATCAATGCAGTAGCCATTGCTGTAATACGCTGTAGCCTACTTACATCATTGTAGATTCCTTGAAGCGACATGGTACTGTGTCTCCGTGAACTATGATATTTTGAGAACGTGACATAAAATTATGTGATAATTGCGAGTACACAGTGGATTAAAGTTGGAATCAATTTTAAAATCAGCCAAATTTAGCATTCTTGTTTGTCACGCAAACTTGAAAGTACATCTCGAGATAGTCGGGAATATATAAGAAATATGCACAGTTCGACAACAGATACTCAGAAATTTGCCGTTAATCGTGCATGAAAACAGTGAATAGAGAATGATCGGCCTGCCTACATCGCCGGTTGCCACGGTATCTAGACAATTACCAATGACGTCATCAGACTGTGCATAGAACTCGCCCAAAAGGCGGGCCGCTTTTAGGGAAGAAACGATACGAATCTTGATTTGGAAACTCAATTTAGGCACGTAATACACATTTTTTTCAGACCCAAATTTGTACGATTTCTCATTCTATAGACAAAATAAAACTATCGCAGAATGAATTAGTTTTGTCAATTCTAAAAGTGACTATAGCTTTAAGTGGTGATTTGTTTGTGGGAAGTAGTGGCATGGCGCCGCAGAACTTGGTTTATCAATCGTGTTATGTGCTCATGAATAGTTCGTAATACTCAGCATCAATAGAAGCACCGTGTTCGTTACATATATCGTGGCCATCAACAGACATGAATCATGAACACCGTCCCATTTATGATGGGAAAAAAGACAAACAAAAGTTTACTTAGGCTAGATTAGTGGTGACATATTGTCTGTTATTCCGTCTAGAGCCTATGTCCTAAAAGTAGACATTGATTCATATTTTATTCCTGCTATATTAACTCAAATTTCGGAGTTACTAATATTTTTGTATGATACATAATCGTGTTCAAGTACAAATATAATTCTATTTATAGCCATCCTCGTGGTTTTGGCCAGGATGTCTACGTGCCCACATATGAAGGCGTACGTGTGTGTGGAAGAACTAAATGGAATAAGCCTTTGTCAAGTGTCCTCGACATTCACTAATGGAGAAGTAATTGAGACAGGGCAACCCATTAGAACACCAACCTGTCAAACAATGCCTTTATTACAGGTACATTGTGATCTGGAGGATATTTCATGCGATTTGCTCTAAAACAGTTCAATATACATGTTCATTATATGAGTTGGGTTATACTACTCCGTATTTCCCATATATAGATTGCCGTTTTCCGAATCCGTGTGATAAAAACCATATCACATGATTTTCTTTCACGGCTACGAAAAACGATATCTAATGACTTTTCCTAGTTGTACTAGAAGCGACTTCTGGCGAATGCGTCACTGTAAACAGACGACCGAAAAAAATGGATCGTTTTGTTTATATTTAAGTTAGTGCTGAAAACCTTTTGGTTCTCAATTGAATTCAATTGCCTGGGGCAGCACTGTCTCATTGGGGGATCATTACGCCATGTTCCCCTCCGTACCAATCGATTGAATGTTGCTATATGCATTATCAATACATGAACGCATATCAATGTAGTACCAGTATATTTAATGGCATATTTTCCACTCCCAATATGTTTGTAGCATGGTCGATCAGCCAGGGAACGAACACGGTGAGTGTTCAATATATTCGTATAGAGTTCTGGAGCGTTAGTAGGATTGCCCCACGACAACAATAAACTAATCTTATTTATGGACAATTATGAAATGTCCATGGATACACTCACGCCTGAGGCAGCAGATTCTCCAGTACCACACGACGAGGTACCAATGGTCTGCCCTCGGCCCTCCCCTCAGTAACTACCGCAAGGCTGCCGTCCTCGTAACCCTCTTCCTCAGGGACGGGCGACTCTACGTCTGGCTGACAAAACGATCGAACACCGTGGGAGATGACAAGGGGACGTCTGTTTTCCAGGTGGAATGAAAGACGACGATGACAGGGACGAAGTTGACACCTGCTTGAGAGAAGCCCATGAAGAGATTGGCCTCTCCAAAGAAGATGTTGATATAGTTGGCATGTACATCCCGAGGCAAAACAGGAGGAATATCATCGTGAGTCCAGTGTTTGGGATCGTGAAAGAGACCTTCCAACAGAGAAAGAACCAAGAAATGGAGTTTGCATTCCCCTTGCTACTAGCAAGGTTTCTCAGCTCGGAAAATCACAGTGTGGACTTCTTGAATCACTTCAGAGGCAGGGACTGTGCGCTACATTTCTTCACAGATTCCGTTGGGAACAGAACTGCCACGACATCGGGTCTAATTGCCCATTGGTGCCCATGAAGGTAATACATATGTGTACATTCTCAAGGTAGGGACATGTCGGAAGGTATAACAAAATTTTATTGTGAAGGTCGCATATATTTGTTTGACGACAAAAATCTTAGCTAGCGATGACAGCTAACATGTGTCAGATACGTAATGTCAATCAGTTGTTCTTGAAGGAAGTTGACATATATGAGAATTTGATATAAGTTTTGTCATTGAATCTCCACAAAAGTTGTGAGAAATACGCGATGTACAAAATTACCTGTGAAGGGAGGGAGTACAATAGATGGAATTTCTACGCTAATAGCAACACTCGAACACTATCGTCTCTACAGCATTTCAATATGGTCGACGTTGCTGCTCAATCCCCGTACATTGATGAATAGATCATGTGTGAAATATAAAGATGGGTATGTATTAAATGTAATGATGAGTATACATTTAGCATGTTTAGGAAATGATAATATTATGATTGGTACATTATACCTTATGGTTTAGTCAAGTGACGGAGCAATTAAGGTCTGATCAACAAGGAGCCGATTTGGCATCTTTTGTCAGGCTTCATTGGAAAAGCTGATTTTTTCTACTAATTTGGTTCACACATTTATCGTGCTTATCAGAGCAGAGCAAAAACATGTCAAGTGGTACTTCGTGTGACCTTTTGACCGAGAAAGTGTTTGAGAGTCTTTCATTGACAATGTAGTTCACATTGTTGCCGCAACGCTGTTCACTGGCCCTGGTGGTATCACTTTTTCTTCACTCATGCACTCATGAGGCCAATTATCACAGGACACAAGTGGAAACATTTCATAATGGAACAAATTGAGTGCACTGGAGCATTGCACATTGTGTCTGGTTGTGTTGGTGTCAGCTCAGACATGGATCGGACTTGCATATGTCTGTGAAAATAAAATGGTGAAAAGCAAAATGTTGTCATTTTCCTATTGGCTATTAGTGTACTGTAAGACGGGGTGACTTCGGCCCAATTGTTTAATATAATGACGCCTGTATAAAGTATAAATATGGACAATTTTATTGTTCAAACCATATCCCATAACCATATGATTTGACAATGTACATAACCATACATAGCAGTGATGATTATCGTAACCATGCACGGAAAAAATTCATGCAACCGTGTAAAATATTACGATGGGGTGACTTTGGCCCACTCCTAAAAATGATCCAAGGTCTAACAACAGGTGTTTAACTCATTATCAAAATTATAGGAATTCAAACTGAACCAGACAATCAAATATTGCAAACCCTCGCTTCCCAGATTGATGTGCTATAGTTTCAGCAATACTTCCAACTGATGACCCATACATTTTCGACCGTAGGTGATAATAGGAAAGTTGGGTCGTACAATCATGATCATCGGTCGTTTTTCAAACGATAGGGAATTGGCCACAAAAAGACACAAAAATAATAGGGAGAATCAATTAGGAATATAATGAAAGTTATCAATAACTCCACCTTTAATCATGATTAACACGCCTATATTGGGGATTCATTTGCCATATTTGTGATTTTTTCCCATTTTTAACTCAGAGTCTAATTTTTCACAGTGTTATTGCTATGATCGTGACATAATTCCTGAGCGATAACTGACTGAAATGATCGAAATTTAGATCCAAAATATGGTGTTAAACCTCGAGATACTGAAAAATCGTGAAATCATGAACCCCAAATTTTCGGTATATAGTCATACACCCACGTCGTATAGAAGATAATGCTATATTCAGGTTATCCTTGCTGTAATCAACATAGTGCTTCTGACAGGCGATTTGCGGTACCGCAAAAGCATCTTTAGAAAAAATAAAGTGCATTTCGAGCAAAATATTTGCGGCATGGCGTCTGGAACAAAGTCACCCCCATTTTCCCGTTATTTTTCCTATTTTGTGCATTTTTTTCCAGTTTCAAATGAATAATTTCCAGCATTCGACAATGATGATTTTTCAAGGAATTATCACATGCCCACATTCTGTGTGGCACCCATTTCAAATGAGCCTCAATCAGTTATTCTTGAAGGGAGTTGACATGAACGAGAATTTGATATAAGTTTTGTCTTTGAATGTCCACAAAAGTTGTGAGAAATACGCGATGTACAAAATTACCTGTGAAGGGAGGGAGTACAATAGATGGAATTTCTACGCTAATAGCAACACTCGAACACTATCGTCTCTACAGCATTTCAATATTTCCAATATTGCTGCTCAGTCCCCGTACGTTGATGAATAGATCATGTGTGAAATATAATGATGGGTATGTATCAAATGTAATGATGGTATACATTTAGCATCTTTAGGAAATGATAATATTATGATTGATACATTATACCACATCGTTAAGTCAAGTGACGGAGCAATTAAGGTCTGATCAACAAGGAGCCGAGGCTTCATTGGAAAAGCTGATTTTATCTACCAATTTTTATCTACCAAATCTACCAATTTGGTTCACACATTTATCGTGCATATCAGGACAGAGCAAAAACATGTCAAGTGGTACTTTGTGTGACCTTTTGACCGAGAAAGTGTTTGAGAGTCTTTCATTGACAATGCAGTTCACAATATTAACGCAGCGCTGTTCACTGGCCCTAGTGGTATCACTTTTTCTTCACTCATGAGGCCAATTATCACATGACACAAGTGGCAACATTTGACAATGGAACAAATTGAGTGCACCGGAGCATTAAACATTGTGTCTGGTTGTGTTGGCGTCAGCTCAGACATGGATCGGACTTGTATATGGCTCTGTGAAAATAAAATGGTGAAAAGCGAAATGTTCTCATTTTCCTGTTGGCTGTTAGTGTAGTTTATCAACGCAAACACCAGAGAAGTCCAAACACCGATTTCTATGCACTTCCCCCAATGAATTATTACACAAGTGGGTTTTCGTGTCGGATACCGTATCTAAGCCACAAATGGTGTTTTATACTAAGATCTTGAACCTGAGGCTCAGACTTGTTTTGGGAATATAGAGGATTCCGTATCAGCTGCGTTGATTGATCTTGGATAATGTTTGAGGACTCAGAATACACAAGCTCAAGACTACAGTATGTCCATCGAAATAATTTTGAATCTAACAATATACCATCGAAAATGTTGTTAAATATGAAATTGGAGACAAAGTGTGGTGTAGAGGATATTTTGAGACCTTCAATTAAACATTATAGTTGGGCATATATCATGTATGTAATATGTTCTTCAGTTATTCTCTATGATACTTTGGAGCACAAAGTACGGTCTTGTACAAAAACGCTCCTGTAGCGCAATGAGTAAGCTGCAGGTGTCAAAGCCTGGAGGGTACGAGTTCGAATTCCCATAGTGGCCGACGGATTTTTCATGCATGGCCTATCCCCACCCATGATGAGTGTACTATGGGTTAAATGGACTGACTGACCTCTCAGCCGTGAGTTACTCACCTACGATTACAATATTTTGGGAGACTTCCTGTGTCATGATTCACCAGGATAACTTTATGATCTGGTACAGACACTCCCTCGCCAGGTCAATAACGATATGATAACGATAGGAAGCGTGTGAACCAGCACTATTATGCAGCCACAAACCACAATGGGACTCGATAAAACATACATATATCCCACTTCATGATGCAGCTGTACAGCCAACATTTGCACAGATCTCGCAAGAAATAATCTTAAAACAAACAACAATGAACCGCCTTATTATAGATATCAAAAGCGTTATGTCGAACAAACAATTCAAGAATGCCATAGAAATGCATGTATGTTTGACCATTTATATTATCAAATCGTTAATAATATGGTCAATATTATCAATATTCATTATGCTTCAGAGCTTCTGGGTCATGTATCTATGAGCTATTTCTGGAAAGTCATTGTTGAACGAGTCCATTGGATCATTCGGGTGTAACTTTCCTTGTGGAGAGTACTGAAACTCTGTCGCTTTTTGGAGTAATGCCACCGCCATCTCACAACATAAGTGAGCAGTCAGTCCCCATGTTGTGGCACTTTTTTCGTCAAAGTTATCAGTAAAAAAATGAAGATACCATGTTCTGTTTCGAAAGTTATCTAAAACATTAACTTCGTGGTTTTCTGAGCTGAGAAATCTTGCGAGTGGCAAGCAGAATGCAAACTCCACTTCTTGGTTTGTTCTCGGTTGAAAGTTATCTTTCACTATCCCAATCACCGGACTCACGATGATATTCCTACTGTTCAGTCTCGGGACGTACGTGCCAACGATATCAACATCTTCTTTGGTAAGGCCGATCTCTTCATGGGCTTCTCTCAAGCAGGTGTCAACTTCGTCTTTGTCACCATCGTCTTTCATTCCACCTGGAAAACAGACGTCCCCTTTGTCATCTCCCACGATGTTTGATCGTTTTGTCAGCCAGACGTAGAGTCGTCCGTCCCTGTGGAAGAGGGGTACGAGGACGGCAGCTTTGCGGTAGTTGCTGAAGGGAGGGCCGAGGGCAGACCATTGGTACCTCGTCGTGTGGTACTGGAGAATCTGCTGTCTCAGGCGTGAATGTGTCCATGGACCATCCATAATTGTCCATAAATAACAGTGATTTAATCTTGTCCTGGGTCAATCCAACTAACGCTCCGTCCGAATCTGTTGACTAATCACAGCTCATTCCCTGGCTGATCGGTCGCGCTACAAACATAGTGGGAGTGCAAAAGTAAGCCATTAAATCTACTGGTACTGCATTGATATGCGTTCGTGTATTGATATCCCAACTGACATATTAATTGATGATCAACAGTAAAAATTAGGACACCTATCTTGGTACTGTCAAACAGCCACCAGTTAAATACTATGCTAATGATCTGAGATAGGTGGCATGCAACAAGAAAATAAAAATCACATCGCACAACACATAATTGTAAACGTGACATTACCTCGCTGTAAAAACTCGGTACACTTTGAATTGATGACTGATTATTTGTTGTATTGACCCAGATATCATCCTGGATAACGTCCTACTTTGTAACCGTCCAAAAGACAAAGATTGCTCAAGTCAGATAACGCAGATACATGTAGCCTCAGTTTTATTTATGACCAAGGTGAGCATCATTTATTTCTATCCAATGGATATTGCAGCTCTCAATCGAGTATTATCTTTTAAGTAATGTGGATGTTTCAGTAAAACATATTTATTTTCATTACTATTAACATTCAATTATTTCAACTGTAACTTATTTGGAAATTATAAGAATAAATACACTCTGCAATATCTTAAAATGCGTACAACGCAAATGAACTACTTCTAAAGACAGGGGTATGAAGTATGCATTAGTTAAACGCATATGGCCTTCATCAAGAGTACTACATTAAAATACATTCCACAGAGTTAATTCAGCAACATGTTAATGCCATTGCTTGAGCACTTCAATTCAGCTCTTCTTGATCGTGTGTTTGAGGACCTTTGATATTTTTTTTTTTTTAATTGTTCTCATACAATATGTAGCTGAATCGTGCTTGATCAATTAACGTCTCATCATTTAGAAGCATATTTTACCTACCCTGGCACAGAAAATGACAACTCCAGTGTCACAAAAATCTATTTTTTCCGATTTTGTTAACATATTCAACGTGTATATGCATAAGCATGATTGACTCTTGTATGTATTTTTGAAAGCTTTCAGTTATGGTGCAGTTCATAGTGCTACCGAAACGCTTCTTCCTGGTCCGAGTGGCGTCACTTATACTTCATACATGAGGTCAATTACCACACGACATAAGTGGAAAATTCAACAATGGAACAAATTGAGTGCATTGGAGCATTACACACTTCGTCTGGTTGCGTTGGCGACAGCTGAAAATATATGTATGGAGTCGACTCGCATGGGTCTGTGAAACATGGAAATGTTGGTTGTTTTTCTTGTTGTTTTTTTGCCTTCATTAGAACCCACGATGTGCTTGAAATTGTGTACCAACGCAAACATCAGACAAGTCAAAGTACCTTCTTCATTTCCTTCTAACAATTTGTCATGACACTGGTTTGTGATGTCTGGCACCGCATGGTGCAAGCTATAATCTAATATGCATGTAAGTCATGAAATGTGTTTTATTCCAAAGCCTTAAATTCTTGAGGGCTTAGATTCATATTAAGAATATGACTTGTACCCCATTTCCACAAAATGGGGCGTAAGTGACGAATTGAATATACATTTCATGATTGTAGGGTTCGGCGACCCCACAATAAAGAGGTATACCCCATTACTGGAGTGTCGCCGAATGTCTTATAAACCTATCCGCACGTTCACGCCATAACCGTGGTGTCACTACTAGGTAGCCACCACGTCATAACGCTACAGTGCTTTCCCCTTTCGGAGAGACCTCGTCCCCGAGGTCAGCTATATCCCACAGCCCAGTCACATCACAACACTGAAGATCAAGGGCGCCGCAGCTACCCGATTATGTACACATACTTGGCTGCGATGTGAATCTCACTGAGGGGCTGACCGCAGGAACGACGCCGAGAGAACCCGAATGTCTTATAAACCTGTCCGCACGTTCACGCCATAACCGTGGTGTCACTACTAGGTAGCCACCACGTCATAACGCTACATGATCATGAAATAATGTATATATTTACGACTCAAACTCAAGAATATGTTCATCTTAAAACTACAAATGTAACACTAATATATCAATGAACTTTGAACAGAACAGTAATGTATTATGACATCTACATTTGGTACCCACTGGTCAGCCCAAAGGTCTTGGCATTCCAGCCTCCCAGCAATATACTGAACTCCACAGTTTGTGCAATCTCCACGATGGAGAAACCAACACTTGAGAACGATAAATATAAATTAACTAAGCTTCATAATTTATGGTTCATGTATCTTTCAACTATTTCTGGAAAGTCATTGTTGAATGTGTCGATTGGATTAGTCGGTTGTAACTTTCCCCTTGGTGAGTACTGGAACTCTGTGGGCCTCTGGAGTAATGCCACCGCCATCTCACAGCACAAGTGGGCAGTCTCTCCAAATGTTGTTGCAGTTTTGTCCTCGAAGGAATCTGTGAAGAAGTGTACACTCCATGGCCGGTTTCTGAAGCTCTTCACAACCTCCATTCTGTGGTTTTCCGGGCTGAGAAATCTCGCGAGTGGCAAGCAGAATGCAAACTCCACTTCTTCGTTTATTTTCGGTTGGAAGTTCTCATTCACTATTCCAATAACCGGACTCACGATGATATTCCTTCTGTTTAGCCTGGGGACGTACGTGCCAACTATATCAACATCTTCTTTGGCAAGGCCGGTCTCTTCATGGGCTTCTCTCAAGCAGGTGTCAACTTCGTCTTTGTCATCATCCTCTTTCATTCCCCCTGGAAAAGAGACGTCCCCTTTGTCATCTCCCACGATGTTTGATCGTTTTGTCAGCCAGACGTAGAGTCGTCCGTCCCTGAGGAAGAGGGGTACGAGGACGGCAGCCTTGCGGTAGTTGCTGAGGGGAGGGCCGAGGGCAGACCACTGGTACCTGGTCGTGTGGTACTGGAGGATCTGCTGTCTCAGGCGTGAGTGTGTCCATGGACCATCCATGGTTGTAACTTTGTCAGGTTGAAGAGTTTCCTCTTCAGCCCACAGAAAGTTAGCAAATTAGCCCGGAAAGTTCATGTTCGAGTGAAAACGATAGTCCAACACGAAGGAATCCGCCACCAAATTCCTCCTGACGAGAATTGCTACTATTACAGATCAACAGCTTGGTTGTCCAACTCATTGATTCAATCCACGCCAAATCATCCTGTAAAATGTGGGAAGTAATATCATAGTCAGTATACGATTTATTTTACATGTAAACATTTGACCAGTACATGTAAGAATCAATCCTCTGCATGAAGTTCATTATTCGCACAACGAATGTGTGGATCAATAATATAGCAAATCAGAACCAGAAGTTCCACCAATATGATTTTTGTTTGGCATTGTAGTTGATATTGACTTCAAAATATGACGACGTTGCATTAACTACCCTGTACATACCACATTTGCAGTGCCACGTACACCACAGGATTCAATACGGAGCTGAACCGTGATGTAAATGTTAACATACATGTGTGTTAAGTGTTAGTGTTATATCATTTCGATGTGGCGATGTGTATCGCTGCGTTCAAAGTACAGAATACACACGGTGACACTGCTTTTTTCAATGCATAAGTCAAGCTAATGCCTATATATAGTTTTGTCGCTTGAAATTGTTATGCCCGCAGACAATATAGCTCATTTGAAGTAAACGAACGTTGAAATATTTAAATTATGTGTATCCTAATTAAGTGGCGAATGTTCCAGAACTGCTTGTAAGCTGGAGGTGAACATTAGCCTATTCCTTTTATTTCACAAAGTAAAATAAGTTCGTGCAGTGTGGGTGAATAATCAATGATCGTTCTGAGGCCGAAGAGCGGCGCTCCGATCGGTTTGTTTACATCAGTGTCGTCTGCCAGGGCAATATCGCTCAGTTATTGACCGCTGAACCTTATACTAATAGGACAGTTTATAAAACGTGCCAGGGAGAAATGTCTGAATGGTGTCGCGACAGCGGAAATATGACGAGATTATTTCGGTGTAACTAAGTAAATAGGCCTACTGAGTTAATATCGGTAAAATATATGTCATATAGAATCACAATTCCGACGTAGCCTATATTTACAGCTCAGTAGGTTCAGCGGGGTAACGGGGTATATTATGCAGTACGTGTTCTTCGAATCCGTATTAAAATGTGATTTATATAAATCATCAACTGAGCATATATCAAGGAAAGTTGTCTTGATCCACAGCCTAATTGGCTGAAACGTGGCCTATAGTAGGCTACACATTTCTGCACGCCTACAAATTGAACCCTGCTCCTCGGCTGAACCTGCATTTTCGATCGATATTTTAACAGTAGATTCCCTGCCTTTGGGAGAATGGAATACGCTTGCCAGAGTTAGAACTAATATGTCACGATAATTGGGGTCTATATAATGTACTTTGATCTCGGATGCAAGATATTTCCAACCCCGCAATGAATTGTCTATTCCAACAATTGCTCGTCAAGTCTCTGGCTATACCTGGAAATATACTATTATTCCCACGTTGCCGGGCATACCAGACTTCTCCACCAATATAGCACGGCGGACGATCATAACGCACACACGTGTGTGGTTGATTTGGGGGTTTAATAGGCGATAGGCCTGGATCACTAGTGCAACTCAAAGTGCTAGATCTGCTAGCCAAGACTGATTAGCCCAAAACGAACCTTTGGGTATACTAAATCTGAAGCCTCATTACACAGTGTTAGAAATCATGTTACACCCACGATACAACTTAATTAAAAAAATAATTAAAATGTTTCTCTATTCAGGCAATGGACGTTCCGTGGACACAGTCAAGCCTGAGGCAGCAGATTCTCCAGTACCACACGACGAGGTACCAGTGGTCTGCCCTCGGCCCTCCCCTCAGCAACCACCGCAAGGCTGCCGTCCTCGTACCCCTCTTCCTCAGGGACGGACGACTCTACGTCTGGCTGACAAAACGATCGAACACCGTGGGCGCAGATAAAGGACATGTAGCCTTTCCAGGTGGGATGAAAGACAATGACGACGGAGACGAGTTTGAAACCTGCTTGAGAGAAGCCAACGAAGAAATCGGACTCTCCGCGGATGAAGTCGAAGTCGTTGCTACATTAGCTCCCCGCGTTAATGCACGCGGGATAATCGTTACGCCATGTGTGGGTATCGTCGCCGAAGACTTCCGACCGTCGCCGAACCCGGCCGAAGTTGACTTCGCCTTTGCACTGCCCCTTGAGCGCTTCCTACAAGCCAGGGACCACTATGTTCACCCGTTTAAAAACTCTAGAGGCATGCTTTGGTACGTGCATTTCTTCGATGATATTTGTGATGACAGACGGACAACAACATGGGGTTTAACTGCTAATATATGTTGTGAAGTGGCTGTTGCTCTGTTTCAAAAGGAGACTGAGTTTGATTACTCAACAAATGGACCACTGCAGCCAGACGATCCATTTGGTCGACAAATGAAAGATCTAGCGGCTTTCGAAAATAAAGATGTGGTCTCTAAATTGTGACATGTATCAAATGATTAGGAAATGCTTATGTTGACTAAATTAATATGTGTGAACTGTTGTTAGTGAATATTCACTTGTATCTGTTTTGATAACTGTAATATGAATTATAAACAAGTAAAGGTTTTAGTAAAGTGTGGTCAATGATTGTGTGAATACAAACGTTTTGTCTGATATTTCTCACTCCGAAAACTTACATAAATTATAGATCGCAACACCCCCGCTGATTCCTTTTCCAGTGGGTAAGCTTCCAGTTCTTGTAGGCCCAATCGTATTATAAATGCGACAGAAGAAAAGTAAACAAAGATTTGCACAGACTAACTGACCTCCTGTGAAGACTTATAAGTTCCTTTGAATTAGACATTTATTAGACCTTTATTCGTATAATAAAAGGAACATCGGGAACCATGACCATTCATTGTGGTAATCACTCACTGCTTATGCAAGGACCATCTCAATCTTTGATCTTAATTACAGACCTCCAAACCAATGGTATCTTCATGAATCCCAAATGAACCAATTCACCTTCAATAAATACAACTTTATGAGCAGTTGTTGAATGCAAAGTGCATTGCTTCTATCAATGAAGTCCCAGTTATTTGCCAAACTGCAGGACAAGTTGATACTTTAAATGCATCGCATTTGCATAGTTCACGTGGTTTAGCTGGTGAATGGCTGATTAATTGTTGTTTTGGATGTAAGCTACAGTTTGACCTTGTCGTGAAATCAAATAAGGACACAAAGGAAATGAGGTAGTCTGGGGATGTACTAGACATCTTAAGTGACATCAGCTTGGTTGGTTTCTCGGGTAGTAGGAAAAATTCCAACTTTCACATGATGTTTGTTGACAAATCAACAAGATTGAGCAAAGGTTTCTACAAATCTTCGGGTTCTGTTATCGAAATAATTATATCCGACTCCCAATACATGGGTACCAACATCTTCGATGATAAACGTTTACTATCGAGAAATTTACATAATAATGGTCCCAGTGACAACATACAACAATAAAAAAACACAATCGTATATTCTGAATATGCATGTAAAGTTTATCCAATCCAATTTGGCTATCAATGACTATGGACTCTCCAGAATTAATTAGTAATGGTATAGGATTCGTCCTCGCTAATGTATTCACGATAATCATGATAATTGCATGTACATGTAGAGGCGACATAATGCGATTAAGTCTGGGCATTCCGTTTGAACAATTATAGATGGGAAATAGTTGAGACGGCCCAAGTATCATATCCTGCGCCTTCCTCTATATTCAATAAGGATTAAAAAGGTGCGAGACGGATTAAATGGTATGTTTTAAGTGACAGAGTAGTATTAAGGAGCAGTGTACGGTACTTGGGCCGTTGAGACTATAGGCTTATTTTAATCTTATATATTTGTGCAACTGTGAACATGATTTCTTGGATTTATAGGATTATATAATTCATGGCAAAACAGATCGATCAGTTCAATAGGACCAGATACCTCCAGTATAAAACCTACGTTCGTGAACATAGACAGATATATATCTAATTTGCCTTTACCCAGCTTTTACCTAGTGCTGCCACCTAGTGAATACCGCACAAATCATAACGTTTTACACCGCGGTAGCTATGGGTTACTAGCGACGCTATCGATTTCTCAGAAGGTGAAGTGACCGCGAGAACCCGAAAATCTGGCTGCACTTGGCGGTCGCTTATCAGCTTGGGCCAGATGAACAGGTCGCCACTCTAGGGACGTATTGCGCCTCTTTCGCCTACGTTGTGCGTCCGTCGTCCGTCGGTTTGTCTCCTGAAAAAAATCACCGAAATCTATCAAAACCTGAAGAAAAATCACAACACCAGAGAAAACAGGCTAAAAATCCAGGGGAAAAAAATGACGACGATCGGAGTGAAAAGCGCGCCTACGGAGCGGACACTGCCAATGAACGTGCCCAGCTATTCCTACCACTACCCGTCGACGTCGCGGGTCAAGCTGGCGGCGGTCAAGGAAGGCCTCTACCACCCTCGTCTACCGACCTTCCGCCGTATGGACATGGACACGGCGGCGCACAAGCTCCCGGACGAGCACTGCAGGACGACCTCGAGCTGCGGACCTGGTAAGTTTTTTTTGTGCGTGTAAATTTTGTCGATTTTTTTTTTAATTTTTACACCCTAATATTCTAGATTCAGAAGAATTATTAATAGAAATGGTTGTTCCCTAACCATTCAATATCCTTGACACAATAGGGTGCTCATAATATCTGCGCAGAATCAATGCTCGTAAATGTGTGTAAGCTTACTGTATGAGAAACATGCTTTTGCCTTTACTGTATAGATACAGTTATAAATGTTTGTACCAATGCAATGTTTCCATTATTGAATTCCCCCCACGAAGATAAAAAGTGTCAACTGTTGCTATGAATAATTCAAGCGCTATATCGATAGTGTTGTACATAGCTAGCTTTCTTGTGTTTTATTCTGGGATGTGATTCCATAATATGGATTGTACATGTCGATATACATCCACATTCTCTCTGAATACAACGGGACACATCAATGCACACACGTATACCTTACACTCTCCCTTAAGTAAAATAGCCACATTTTAAAAAAAATATTCGAATGAATTTCTGTCCTTAAATACATCAGCTATTCATGAAATTCGATTGGCTGTGAGTTCAATAGTCTATGAACTAGTCTACAAACCAGTACGATATGACCCAGTACCAGTAGAAACCACTCAAGTGAAAAGATTGCGTGATAAGTGCAAACTTCTGCGAACTTTTTGACACTGGTGGGCTACATGTGTATATCAATATTGTCACTGGCATGATAAATATTACAATACACAGTCAATTCTTGAAGATAAATACACTAGTGTAAGTGACAGTAGTTCTACATGAAAACATGAGAATAATCTTGATAAATATTTGAATACCCCACACACAGGTACGCGTTATGCATGCACTTTGTGACATCCTGCCAGTGTATATATATATTTATATACACAGGTAGACCACCCTGTTTCCTTCTAAGAAGTTGATTCTTATTGCATGGCTTCTAGAATCAAGAATCTAGTTTTGTCAATACCATTTCATGCAAAATGTTGATCTCTTTCTGCACTATACGAACACAGCGTGAGGTTTTATGAGATATCAGATATGACCAGGCAAATAAGGTAACCCGATATATTTATTGATACATTAATCAACACCTCGGCCTTTTTTGTTTATTTCTTTCGACAGGTGACTTTAGAAGGGCCACAACCACTCTATTCAAACCCCCAGCAAAGCCCTTGGCATCTGCGGTAAGTAAATTATTAGGCCTAATATCGTTAATATCGGATACCAACTACTCCCTCTTGGTTGGCAATGTGACAATATCGATTACCTCACGATTTCCAATCAATTAGGGATCAATAGGTCGAGAGTCAATTCACTTGCTTCGTAATTCTCTAAGGATACTAATATCTTGCGATCAATGTATGGTAACTAAAAGCAGATTAGGGCTGCCACTGTGGTGAAGTCCTGTACTATTAAATATAATACCTTAATCTCACATAATATACTGGTATTATACTCCAATTACGTATAACTGTTTATGGATTATCATAGTTGTTCTTAATGCAGGAACTTCATGTCATCAATATTCCTTAATTATTTATTATAATTAGTTCGTGTGATGGCAAAAGTTAAGATTGTGTTTTGAAAAAAAAAATCGATAAAAATTGTGTAATTGATTGATTACGGTCACTTTTGTTTCAATTGATTAAGAATAGTAAATATTTTTTTTCTCAATGTTTTTTTTTATACATTTCAGAGTATCACAGAAACTGGCCGACAACTGCACAAACATTATACCACCCCAGAGGAACTCAGGTTAGCCCTTTATAACTTAGTATTTTCGTTTTAAAATTCGCAAATTTCGCAACAAAACTTATGTTTAAAATTCGCAAATTTCACACACGAGAGTACTTATGCGTCTGATATCTATCCTGACAGGACAACACGACTGGAATGGTCAGAGTTTCTGAACAGATGTCCAGAGAGATTCAACATTCGTCTCCCAGAGTTGCCAGAAAACCAGAAAGGTATGCATATTTTGTTTCGTTGAAAACCGAAAAATTAAACTAAATCAGCCGTAATGCTTTTGCACATATAGTGCGAAGTAAGTCCATGAGCGCGCCTGGTTTTATGTCAGGAGTCTAAAGATTTCGCAGATCTGAGCATTATCTTCGTGGTCAACTGTTATTTTTATTTGCATGTAAATAATTTGATTACATTTTCAATTGCATGTCTAAAATTTCAGATAATCTACGCTTTTCTGGCTACGCGGTGCGATATTTAAGACCGGAAGTGACAACATCTTGGAAGGTATGTGTCTTATGAATGCCCATAGCAGGTATATTCCGTCAATATATCAGAAACATCCATTGTCAGGTCTTTTCTATGTATTTCGCGGGCAAAATCTATATACGCCTACATAATACTGTTATTGTACAGTGTTACCACAACGTGAAACTCTATAAATATTTGATAACGCAATATTTTCTCTCTGCCAGTACACTTTGAGACAGGAGCCCTCCCTAGATCAGTACGGACAGAGCCCCATCCCAGCCAACGTCTAGTAAGTGGACACGTTATGACTGATATTCGGATACTATTCACGACCAATAACTGGACACATTATGACGAGTAATTTTTCAATATTGCAGGCGTTACCAAATCTCGAGATTTTATAAGTTCAAAAATATCAAAACCCTTTGGAGTTTCAATTTGGTGCTGTATATTAGATGTATAAGGAAATCATATTTGATTTTGTAGTGCCCGGTATAGAGACACCCTTCCACAGTACAGCCGGAATATTGCTACTGAAGCTTGGCGGTAAAGGAAACACAGACGAAACCCGACATGCAATCTACAAATGAAGGAACGGAAATGAAGAAGATAATCAAACTTTGTTGAAGTATATCTCCACTGTTATAGTATTCTGTATTGGAATTTTCAATATGGGTCATGGGAATAATCTTTATTGTGTGTAATAAATTTAGCACAGTTTGAATACAAATTCAGTTGTTGATATCATGACTGAATAGGAACAATTAATTGTATTTCGAATTCGATACATTAAACTCAAGGGAAACTCGGTCGCTGTCTCTGCATTGCATTTTGTGAAATTCGCAATTCATGTAGAACACATAATATATATTGTGTTTTCGGTGATTATTTGAAACAAAAACAAAAATTAATAAATTTCATGTACAAAATTTCAAATGGTATAAGAATTTGCTTTCAAACTAAAAAGTAATTTATGTTTCTAATAATATAAAATTTATTGTTCTCGCTGGATTGACACACATTCTAGTGATTGTAAACTTTATAGGCCTGACTAGATTGATTATTGTATCTACTTTTCATGTTCCATTGAACTGTATCAGTATTATTTTATATGCTTTGTGTATTTCACAAATTTATGTACCAGTATTACATGTCAGTATTACATGTCAGTATTACATGCCGTTATTATATGTCGTTATTGTATCATTTGTTATTGATTCAGTATTACCGTGTGTCAGTATTATACTTACCAGGTTACTTGTATAAATATGACTGTTTTGATACATGTATATACATCGTATGTTGATTTCCACACCTTTGTGGTATTGTTTCATGCAACTTTTCATTGCATTTTTTGCAATAGTTTCCTTGAAAATAACACAGTGTGATAAAAGCACAGAAAAGAAATTTAATTTTTGTTTACATTAACCTGTCAATTTCCTCAATTATATTTCAAGATCCCACATTTTTTTAATCTTTAATGTAGCCTCATAATAAATTAGTTTTTGGAAAAAAATTCTATATTTTTCTCTAATACTCCAATAATGTTTTGTATACATGTGCATGTATTGTAAATTGTATTGCAGATATTACACAAATAAATATCTTGTCCAAAAAAATACTGATCTTGTGAAGCTCAGTATTACAGTATAAGAGAATATATATGTAAATCTCACAGAATTTCACAGGTAAATGAAATAAAACTATTTGAGAATTTTTTTATTAATTAAGAAGTGATGTTCACAATCAATCACACATTGACATGTCGTCTCATGGAATGGGGAATCAAATATTTTCAGTGAGTACCATTGATGTCAAGATTTTGTGTGTCAAGGCAGCATGTTCGGTTCAGTGATGAAATAATTAGAAAACCACTAAACGTATAGCGAATCATATATTCAATTGTACAAACAAAAAGTTCTCACTACATGGAAGTCCAAATTGGACACAATCGATCATATTTAACCATGCAAGTAAATATTGTCTGTGTGATATGAACGACAGTTTCATTCATAATACACCTCTATAATATTATTTGCTTGTACATATATATGTACAATTACCATTTACCAGAACCAATATTTACACAATCAAATCTCGTCCTTCCCCTTGCCGGGCTGAGCCCCGCCGCCCTCGACCACGCCCCTGTTCCTAAGGTGGCTGGCCGTCTGGAACTGCACCATGGTCGCCTCGGCCAGCACGTCTACGAACGCGTCGATGATGTTTTTCCGAACGCGAGCGTATCTCACTTCATCTCCGCCATCGCGTATAGCGCCGTATTCCACTGTGATTATGAACGATTGATGAACTTGTATTAATTTTGCCGGTAGAATACATTTGGAGAGATGATCTATCCGTACATGTACATTAGCAGTATTTGAAACCACACAACACTGTCATGGAGTAACTAACCAATTATTATTACATATTGCATATCACTGAGCGTTATGCGATTGTCACACACTAATGGTTTGTTTGATGGAAGTAATTGACTCTCGAAGGTCAAAAAAGGATGGAAAGATGAAAGTTAACAAATGGCCAGGCAGTGGACAATTTATCCGTTTAGGGTCAGTCGGAATTGTTATGCATGCACACATACTTCCGAATGGACTCAACTGGGACAAGAAGGTATCCAACGAAAGAGAAAACGTTTCGGAACACACATATTCAATGGACTCGAATTTGTTCCCATCTTAACCCCGTCCGTACGCCCAATCCATTACTGCATGTGTGACTGACACATTAATTAGTAAACATAACTTCAATCTTCAATAACCAACCACAACAGAAATTAACTCACAATTCGATGATAGAACTGCATCGAGTCTGGATCTTTCTTTCTGGATCACGGCTACGCCATCCCTAGCTATCATGTCTACTATATCCAGGTAATAGTTCTCAAATCTGAAACAACAACAAATACTTTCACATATATGGCAACTGACGAATATATCCGTATGGCAATGAGAAATGCACATTAACCGGTACTTACTCAGGATTGTATACAATATCATCTACTATTTTCTGCAAACCATCTCGGATTTGTCCCTGGAATTGAACAGAACAAAATATATAGGCATATGTACAAAAATTCATGATACATGCATTAAGACTTAATTAATATACATATATATTAACAGTGCATAAATATTACAAATAAAAATATATTGATAATGTAAAAGTATATAATATGCATATAAATCTGTAGGCTACCGATCATGTCTTCTGCGAAATATTATGTATATGATAACCAAATATTTTATTGATGTGTGTCTGAACGAAATTAATATTTTACTTACAATATTCCTTTCTTCCAATAAGTCGTACATGTTGTCCATCAAGTAGCTGTCTATTTCCTCAATTCTGCCTTCCTTCGAAAACATGAAACCCAAAATATCCATCAATTTTCATTCACATATTTGATTGTACTAACGTTATTTCAGAAACATCAATAAATTTCATAAAGAACGCTAAATATTATACTCACGAAATATCGTTTGGGATTTCTGAAGCGCGGATCACCGCCATCCAGTTCAGAATCGCTGGCGGAGATCGGCGACAGTAAAACGCCGTGACAAAATAGGCACAGAGTGCAAATTACACTTCTTTTCGCGTAGCTCCTTGACATTGTCAAATTGTTTTGAAACTAGTTCCAGTCCGCGTTAAATTCTATCCTTGAGATAAGAAGCTACCAGCCACAATTTCATTCGAGTCTTTTATTCGTACGGAGGGTGCACTTGCTAAAAAAAAAAGTTTATGATGGTCAACCAATCATAACAACCAAACGTATCCACATGGGTGTCTGATTTGTGTATCCTTCGTTGTTTTCAGGTTATTGAATTTTAAATCGAACACAAATTATAAATGTTGGTGGCTATTTTCAATAAAATGAAGATCTGCCACGTATGGCGAGCGACAGATTGATTCAAGTTTGTTATGCGGTCAGTCCATCTTTTCTTCAATCAATAAAAACTATTCACAACTTGATCGATCTTTTTATTGGGAGTCTTGTTCTCATAACATCTGTCATATTCGTGGTTTTGTCTGGACAATTTGTCGAAAGTCTTATATAGTGCTTCTTTCATCATAGGATGTGATGTCTAAGTTGAATACTAGTATTACATTGTACATGTGTTTACAAATTTGGTTGGTGAATCTGCTGCAGTGCAGTTATTGGTACCGCGGATTTGCAAACAATATTACCTATAAAAGATACTGCATATGCATTGCACAATATTCGTAAATACTCTTTTGGTTGTAGACAAAACAATACGACTTTGACAATTTTCACCTGATATGAATCGACTTCAATTCGTAATTCTTGTGTTATGAACAATTTGTACAGAGATTCATAAAAATATATCACATATATTATATAGATGTAGTGGACATTTTCCGACCATTGTTGCGAATATAATATTAAAGTCAATTCTGTATGATAAAATATCACTTAGTTTAGCCAATGTGATAAAAGTAAGTCACCGCACGCATCACGCATGCGTTATTCCAGTGTTGCAATTTCGATGACATCTTGTATCAGTTCATGAATATGTACATGTATATCCATCACAAGTGCACTGAATCCGTTTTGAAGCGAGATCCCACTTTGACAAGTGCAATTAAATTGCCTGCACTTTACAATCACCTTTAAGCCTTTAGGCCTGAAATCGTACTGGACCTCACATAGCCATTGCCCAGTTTTGCAAGTCCGCCAATCCATCGTCATCGGATGTCCCTGTAGGAGAAATCAAAATAGAAATGGGTAAAATATTAATTTCAATATTGTAATGTATGTGCATTTTTCATCACTTAGAACTTACACTCAGATAAGTTTGAGTCCAGTGCATACATGTACACACCCAGGTGTGAATTTTTTTTGTTTGTAGATGGTTCTTATTGTGAACAATATATCATATAGGATGCACTTTTGGCAATTTTGAACATGACCTCAGCCCACAGATGAATTTGAGTGTTCAAACTCAAACGATAAAATTGCATATTTTCTCCCAAGGGTCCAGAAATCATAGATGGCATATAATGATGAACTTGAACTTGACGTGCAAATGGACTCGAACGACTTTGATTGAATTTTTGTCTCAAACTCAGGTATACAAATTTTACCTTTAGACTTGGTCCTAGCGGCTTGTGGCTCCGTATCTGGCACGGATGGCATCCTAACCACATGACGTCGGCCCGGACCCGTGGAGAGTTCGGCCTGGGGCTGGGCCGATATGGCGCTGGGTACGGAGTGGACATCGGCCACCGGAGAGCCTTCGCGCCGTGCGGCTGGCTTGGTTGGGTGAGGGTCTATCGTTGCTAGCTCGTCATCCAGGAGTTCTTGCTCTAGCAAGTCCAATTCCTCCTGAAGTTCGTCCTATGTATATATATATACATAAAATATGATATTGATTAGCAACTATAGGATAATGTGGTATAATTTTGTCATACATTTTCTATATGAATGTAAAATACAATATCATCAAAAATCTGACATGAATACCAAAATATAGCATCCATGTTCACGTCTAACGAAACATTTAGAATGCAATAATTGAATCAAACTAATCGTAGAACGAGTTGTGAACCAAAAACCAGTACAATTGTAAACATTTCAAGAGTCCAATGCTCACCGGATCCTCAGTGCTGTAGAGCGGTCGGGAGAGAGCATTCCGGATCTCCTCCGATATCTGCAGCTGGTCTTCAATCTCATCCTGGAGCGCCTCAACCTCTTCAATACCACTAGAGTTGGAAATCGAAATTAGCAATATGATTAGACGAATATGAAATAAACTAATCGATAAATCATTACCAACAATTCAAGTCGTCTCCATATTTGTTGAAGAGAAACACTTTTCCAACCGATTAAACTAATATTCAATAAAATTGAAACAAATTTATATTAAAAGTATTTAATCCTTTCCCTCTCTAAATGTTATGGTAGGCTACTGCACGCGTACAGGTGTCGCTGAGCTGCCTGCAGGGCTCGGCCCGCCCCCTGCATAGCCTGGATCATCTCGCCCTGGACACGGGCTCCGGCCAAGGCCTCGCGCTGTACCTCCAGGGTACTGGCCTGGTTGTCCAGGGCAGTCAGCTCCTTCTCACAACGTTTCTTCTTGGCGAGGGCTTTCAGAGCCACTGATGGGGTGAAAGTTGGAGGAAATGCGATGGTTTATGTACATTTCAGTTCATGAAATTATTAATCATCTGGTTTAGCTATTTAACGATAAATACATGTAGTCTACATGTAATTTTCAGGGAATGGAATTTGTAATAAGCTTAGTACGGTTACTAATATTTAACGAGAAATAGTCTACATGTCAGTTTTGGACAATGGTTTGATCATGGTAGCATAGCCTCTAGAACATATTTTTCATTATTTTACTTCCGAAGATGTTCCATCTTATATATATATTACTAGTACTAACCTCGCTTGTTGGTTTTCGCGTTGCTCTTCGCTATCTCCAGTTGCTCTTCGATTTGCGCCTCTAGGTGGGTAGTTTTCTTCTCCATAAGTTCCAGAATTTCGTCCAGTTTGGCCGTAGCTTCCGCAGTGGTAGGAGCTTTTTCCCTTGTCCCAAACACTCGCCTTAACCAACTCATCTTGTATATTATCGTTTATGGATTGACGTTTAATTTTCACTTGCAAAATGGCTTTAAGGAGTCGTAAAATCCTCGACACCAAAAGCAAAATCTAGAATGTCGACGCTATTGAAAAAATGCTGCCGAAAATTCCCAAGGTTTGTACAGGTGAAGTATTATTTTACATCTTAATATAATATCCATTTACAGGCATCAATGTTCATCCATGGTGATTGTATGTGCATACCTGCCAAGGGCATACTGTATATATATGCCTTCCCTCTGGGTCACTACTTTATGACTGGGAGTTTATTTTCTGAAGTATACCTCATGTAAAAAGGCGATCGATTGTGTGTCTGTGGTGGTTTTGTATTTTTATGCAAGGCATGCGATATAATAAGATAAATCCGAGCAATATCATGCTCATGTGACAGTGATCAGCGGAGGTGGCCATAGGTACGATGGTGATGTCATACATAATGTAATAATTATTGGAATTTGTGCAATATTCAAGTGACCAGGTATTTTCTTTTGTCATAACTGTCATACTGCTGCTAATGACAACCAATGCATATATTTTTGCTTTGTTTAATGTTGATCTGATTCATTCCAATACTATATTTCATTCCAATATTGATATTTATTCTACATTTCTAGATTTATCTCGTGTGGTTGTGACCGACTCATAATCACATGCTAGTGACTTGTAATCAGCAGGTGGCAGCACAATCGCAAACGTATTGCGCAACGTAACTTATGTCTCTATTCACCAGGTGGCACCTCCATCTACTCACATATCTCAGTAATATTGGCGCTAGAAGGAATGTTGCCACATAAATTTTTTTTGACACTGAAATTTCGCTGGCAATCTTTTCGTGAAGAGCGAATGTGCGCCATATCCAAAGTATATTATTTGAGGCTTATCTGTGTTTGAACCCTCAATTAGAGATTGAGATGTGCTCAGGAATATTCGACTAAATGGTAATATATGGTAGGATATGTTGCGGTAAGAATCACCGATGTATTTTAAACGACTGTTTGTTGTAATAAGAAACACATCGGAAAACAATCATGTATATACATTTCACATTCATAAGTGCTATTTATTGTACAAACAATCACAGATATTTACAGAACTGCGATGCACACACATACTGGAATAATGGAAACACAATGATAGCAAAATTATTCATCGCACTCGCAAGTTGCTACATTTTCAAACAAGCCACTAGTAAAAGGAAATAGTAATTTAGCCCATCACAGATTAACATTGTACACATATGTTTATTTTTATCCAACGTTTTTTTTAAATTTTTGCGCATATGTCATGACATTATTTTCAGCGGATTTTTCAGTGCTTTCAACAATTTCAAGCACTCTGTTGGTATAAATTAATAACAAATATCAATCAACATTTTTCTTGGAACTATGTCCAGTGGTATACAGTATGGCTCTTATAAATGTAGCTAATGTGACTTGATAAAAATAAAATGGTTGCTGGTGCAGAGACATTTAAAATGGATTGAGAGAGGAAATGAATTGAAAGGACGGATAGAGAAAGATAGACACATGTTAAAAGACTGAGAACTTTAGCACTGGGCCTCACAGCGAAATGGTCTCGTAAATATTTGTTTCGATAAAAGCATTGCCTATATTATGATTTAGCACTGCCAAGTTCGCATGAATTCAAGTTCAGTTCATCAAGCACTACTCCATACAAAGCAGCCATTCTAGTTACCAGCATTCTTCTTCGCATTTTAAAATTACATGTATCGTCTTTTTTTCAGAGTGATATGAAGTTATCTGCACAAAATGAAATCATCACGGAATTCATACTTCTAAAAGTACATGTGAACATATAATGTTCAAACAAGGTTGACTTTCACATACAGTCATACATACATGTACAAACATACCAGTACAAACATACTCATACATTCGTTTGCCTTCACTTTAAAAACAGGTTCACCCAAGGAATAGAATTAGAAGGTGAAATTGTACACACAATTCAACAAATTTAAATGCACTCTACCGCTAGCAATATCAAAAGTGCAAGGATACAAAATGTACATGTGATTCACAGTTTCACATCAACTTTCAGCATCATCATGATCATACAGATTCATCTATATCTTCATTGTTTACATTTAGATACAAATACCATACAATTAAGGCCAAACCATGAAAAAAAAAAGTTGTGTACAAATTGTTATTATTAAGCCATGAACTGAACTTCAGCTCTCTCGTATTTGTGGCATCCAAAAAGTTTCGAAAAGATTTGGAGACAAGGCTTCCCATTCACAATGCAAAAACAACGAGTTTCTGGCTTTGCTTTTCGCCCTGCATTAAATTTGTCTTTTCATCAACGAACTATCGAGTAAATTGCCATCTTTTCTACATGTATAACAATTAATATCTCCAATCTTACACTTTTAGTAGACAAGAGTTTCTTAGGAAATTCAGCAGTAGACTGCTCAATAATACTGGATGTTCTTGATTTCAACTCACTGGTAGTAATTCCTCCTATGACATGACACACTGAATATGCAACTGATTGTGGCCTGAATTCAGAGTCCCAACTTCCATACTTCCCAAATCATGCAACCCCCAACCCCAATCCAGACACACATCATATAGTCCCCTTCCAACCCCCCACCCAATTTTCCCTGGGGTGTACATTTGGAGAAATAGTAGGTTCCTCATGGTTTGACTTGAACCAGTAAATTCGTTCCTATCACATCTACGACGCCCACATTTCGAGTTCCTTCATATCGTCGTCCTCCGATGCAGTCTTGGCTGTGAAAAGAAAAAAAATGGAATCGTAATTTTTGTGCCTTGCAAGTTGTCATATACATGTACTAGTAAGCACGGATTCTTTTTAGCACAGTATTTACTGTCACTTTGAAAACCGCAAATCATTTACGATGAGAAGATGTAGTCAGTTTGATGATGCTACATTATGATTTTCATTACTGAACTTTTCCAGCTTAGATGCCTTATTCCATGACTACTTGTAAACTTCAAAGCAAACCAGTGGCATATCAAAGGAAGGGGTTGATATGTGCATGAGGCAGAGTATGTACCTCTTGAGGGGACGGCAGGCTCCACCGTAGGCACAGATGGGAGATTGTCGGTGACTGGTCCGCCGACCTCCAACAGCTGCTCGTCTAATGTTTCCTGTTCTAATTCCTCGAGCTCTGCCATTAAGTCGTCCTGTGGAAACAAGATTGCAACTGATTGGTATTTACACTTGCACAGTGAATTCATCCAGAAGGATCCATGTATTGAACTGATGCGTACACAACCAATGCATCGATAAACAATATTTTCATGTGAACTATGAAAATAAAACAAGGGCCAAAGATAGGTTACCGGACAATGTTTAATATTTTAGATGTTAGCCAGGTCACTGGTTGAATTCAAGGTCAAGAGAATATTCAGCATATATAACATTAAGCATATATCATGTCCACAGTTGATTGCTAAGCTGTAAATTCAATAATCAGCGAGATATTAGCAATTTTGTGCTGTGGCCTTGAAAATGAAGGGGCAAAGGTCAAATTCAAGGTCATCAAAATATTCAGTGTATATCATTTTCTATATCATGTCCACAATTGATTCCCAAGCCATACAGTCAATAGAGGAGCAAGATATGAGCCAGTTTGTCCTTGGACCTTGAAAATGAGGTCAGAGGTCAAATTCAAGGTCACGAGAATATTCAGCATATATCATTTCCTACATGTCCACAATTGATTCCTAAGCTGTAAAATCGATAATAAGTGAGATATTAGCCATTTTGTCCTGTGACCTTGAAAATGAGGTCAAAGGTCAAATTCAAGCAGATGACAATAATCTGCATATATCATTTCCTATATGTTCATAACTGATTCCTAAGCTGTAAAGTCGCTAATAAGCAAGATATTGGCCGTTTTGTCCTGTGACCTTGAAAATGAGGTCAAAGGTCAAATTCAAGGTCACGAGAATTTTCAGCATATATCATTTCCTATATGTTCACAATCGATTCCTAAGCTGTAAAGTTGCTAATAAGCAAGATATTGGCCATTTTGTCCTGTGACCTTGAAAATGAGGTCAAAGCTCAAATTCAAGGCCACGAGAATATTCAGCATATATCATTTCCTATATGTACACAATTGATTCCTAAGCTGTAAAGTCGATAATAAGCGAGATATTAGCAATTTTGTCCTGCGACCTTGGAAATGAGGTCAAAGGTCAAATTCAAGGTCACGAAAATATTCAGCATATATCATTTTCTATATGTTCACAATTGATTCCTAAACTGTAAAGTCGATAATAAGCGAGATATTAGCCATTTTGTCATGTGACCTTGAAAATGAAGTCAAAGGTCAAATTCAAGGTCACAAGAATATTCAGCATATATCATTTCCTATATGTTCACAACTGATTCCTAAGCTGTAAAGTCGATAATAAGCGAGATATTAGCCATTTTGTCCTGTGACCTTGAAAATGAGGTCAAAAGTCAAATTCAAGGTCACGAGAATATTCAGCATATATCATTTCCTATATGTCCACAATTCATTCCTAGTCTCTAATTTCAATATTAAGTGAGATATTAGGCTTAATGTGTGCCATTAGAAAGCATAGGAAAATTTAACATGGGAAAGTCACATTTGGGCCGAGTTTGGGCCCAAAATGGCCCACTTCAAGCGATTCAAGCGCAACGAAATTTATACATGTCACAGGAGTACATATGAGGAGTGTTTTTCATCAATAAGAAAAAAAAGTTACTGAACAGATTTTGAGAAAACGACCGTCGAACTCCAAAATTGGCCATTTTTCGACGAAAACGGCCGCTCTGACCTTGAAACCAAGGTCAGAGGTCAAATTCAAGGTCACGACAATATTCAGCATATATCATTTCCTATATGTCCACAATTGATTCCTAGTCTCTAATCTCAATATTAAGTGAGATATTAGGCTTTAATGTGTCCCATTATAAAGCATAGGAGAATTTAACATGGGAAAGTCCCATTTGGGCTGAGTTTGGGCCCAAAATGGCCCACTTCGAGCGATTCAAGCGCAACGAAACTTATACATGTCACAGGGGTACATATGAGGAGTGTTATGCATCAATAATAAAAAAAGTTACTGAACAGATTTTGAGAAAATGGCCGCCAAAGTCCAAAATTGACTGTTTTTCGACGAAAACGGCTGCCATTTTGAAAAAAATGCGAAAATCAAAAAACTAAAAAATACCTCCCTCTCGAAATATTTTTAGGCATTTTTGTGCAAAATTTCAGAAAAATTCGATCGTAAACTTTAAAGATAAAATTGTTGACGGACGACGACGACGACGACGACGGTCGACGACGCCGGACGCATCGCCATGCCAATAGGTTACGAACCATAGGTCCGGTAACCTAAAAATGTGAACGGACGACGGACGGACGACGGATGCAACGCCACGGCAATAGATTATCGGACCAAAGGTCCGGTAACCTAAAAATGTGGACGACGACGACGGACGATGACGGACGACGATGGACGCAACGCCATGCCAATAGGCTATCGGACCATAGGCCCGGTAACCTAAAATACCTCATCCATCTCCTGTCCAAAGCCGATTGGATTTGAAATAGCTTCAGAGATCTCATTAGCCACTTCTTGTTGTTCAGCGATATCGTCCATGAGGTCGTGAACTGTGTCGACATCCCTGTGCATAATATGAAAGTACTCTACATATAGACACAAAGATGCAGATTCTTCAATGTCAGATATAGGAAGTGAAAAGTACATTCACACATAGATCTAATTTCATGAATATATATTCTTGAATATATATTTGTGAACGCTATACACACATGTTTTGATGAGCCTTCTTCAAAGCTTTTGCCGCACCGCCCATGACATTTAGCACCTCGGTGTTCGTACTGGCGTTCTCTAATGCCTCTCGTTGGAATTCTATAGTGGATAATGTGCCGTCTATCTGCTGCAGTTGCTTTTCGTACCTCTTCTTCCTCTTCAGTGCCATCAAAGCCGCTGGAAAACAAAAGGGTATCTGTCATCAAGTATTTTATCAAGTAAAGTCATCAAGTCACATAAGTCATAACATATAGACTCTATGACTAAATTTGTCATTCTAATACCCCTGCAAAAGTGCAACATGCATTTATTGGGAAACAATCATGGCGTATTTTGAAACGTTGTTATAAACACCGACCACCAATTTATTGGTGTTATAGAGTCTATCATGAAATCTGTCATTTCTGTTATTTTCTCTTATTTTCAAAAGAATATCCACCTTGTTTCTGGATTAGTTTTACGTACCCCGCTTGTTCTTCGTCCCATGTTTACGGGCCAGCATCAGTTCTGAGTCAACTTTTTTCTCGAGAAAGTCTGATTTCTTTTGAAGCATCTCTTCAACCTCGCGTAATCGCTGAATCGCTTCTTGTGGGGTCGGAGGCTTTTCTCCTTTCTTCCCCGAACCAAATATCTTCGTGAAAATACTCATATTTCTTTGTTTTATTCGCTGTTAGTAATGAAAAACCATAGATTTTTCCACAGTTCCCACTGTTTACTTCCAGCTGAAAGTCAAAATGATTGAGAGCGCATGCGCATGATTCAACACGACAGCTCCGCATTGAATGCAACGTGAGCTTTCATTGGACAAAATAATTTTTGTACGTCACTTTGTGAGTCACATGATATTTTGTTGGCGATCCTTCCCAAAACTGAAACCGAAAATCTCCTCACGAAAAGATGACAGACAGCCAAGCAGAAGACGCAGAAACTTCTGTGTCGAGCGAGACAGCAAGCAAAGATTCAGTCGAAGTGCTTGGACGCATGTATTCCGAATATTTGCGTGTGGAATGCAAGCCAAATCAGGTTCAACTAAAGACTTCACAATTTTTTAAAGCTGAAGTAACCATAATAAATAGAATATATCTTAAATTTTAAAGCTGCAGTCAGTGGAAAAAAATCAATTATTCATTATATATGACCAGCAACTTTCTGTAGTCAAGTCTTGAAGACTAGATCTCTATCTTACAGATGTACATTTGAACGATATCTTCTGTCAAATACATTTTCAGGTGCAGAACTTTGATGACAGCATCGATGAATTACTTTCCAGACTCGATGAATATCATGGCCTCTTAGACATGGTACAATACATAGGTGGTGCCTGTTATTTTTTTTCGATATGTTTTCTTGTACATGTTTGAATGACGTCAATTTAGAAGTACCATTGAATTTTAAAGGGCCACTGTATGGGATTCGGCTTTTAGGGGATTTCCAAGATTTTTCTCCCGACGCTTCTATTTATAGAACAAAAGGTCAGATTACGTTTTTGACCCATGATCTGTACCGAGCCAATGCTCAGATCAGCCCAGGTCGGCTCGGCAGAGATCCTAGGCCAAAAACGTCATCTGACGTTTTGTTCTATAAATAGAAGCGTCGGGAGAAAAATCTTGGAAATCCCCTAAAAGCCGAATCCCATACAGTGGCCCTTTAAATACATTGAAAAAATCTGTCAGGATTATATGTATCATGTGTATTTGTGTGCAAAAAGTTAGGTTATTTTAATGATTTTAGGTGAACCTCTCCATGATGTTGTGACTGTTGTCATTTACAGGTACAATGTAGAACTTTTTTTTCCTTTCAGATTCGCAGTGACAGTTCACTGTGTCTGCAGAAGACCTTGCCTGTGATTCATGAGAAAGGACTAGAAATGGAACAAATATTTAACAAAATTGACCAACTGGCAGTATGTATATATTATTGACATCTGAATACTAGTACTATTCACTTGAGGTAGATGATAAGCATTGATTACATACTAGTATACATATATTTCACTGTAAAAGACTAATTTTGGCAGCTATTAAATTTGGCGTTTGTGAGCCCCACATTCTTTGGCGGAGATTTAATTTGGCGGTTTTTCCCCTACCGCCAAATCAGCCAAATAAATCGTCCGCCAAAATTAGTCGTTCTACAGTACCGGTATATGGAGTCAACATGATCCAGTGAACTCTGATCATGGTCAAGCCTCTGGTTTTCTACAATACACACAAGTAGTGATTTCCAATGTAGTGTGAATGTATTTGAATTACAAATTGACATGAAGTTAAAATAACAATTAGAATTTGGAATAACTTTTCATGAGTACGGAATATATGTAACATGGACAATTGATATCCCATACATATAAGTTATCCTTTCTTGCTGGTGTAAGTGAAATTAATGATTTCACATTGCAGGAGTTTGTTGCCATGGTGAAGCAGAACCTGGCTGTGTTGGAGGAACAGGTGGAAGCTGCAGAAAATGAGATGAGTTCGCTCAGCGCCGTGAAAAAAGTCCTCGGCTCCATATCTCTACCATCCTTCCTCACCTCAGTGAGTGAAAAAATCATTAAAATTTGATATGTGTAAAATCATTGGTGTACATTAATATGGCAGCTGTTGCTTGTTATGATCTTATCAAAATACATGTAGTAATAAAAGATGGAGTGTAAAATGCTTACATTGTAAATTACTTTGATTTGTCATCCAACATGTTCATCTGTCACGATAATGTTTGGTAATATACTACTAGGGTAGGACAAATCAAATATTATTATACAGATTATAGGTTGTGTGGTTGTTGTTTATGTGTATTTGAATAATCATGATATTTTATTAACATCGCATGTTTAGTGGCACTTGATTCTACTTATTGTATCCCCCGAACAAAGTTCGGTGGATACTATGGATTTACGATCGTCGCGCCGCCGCCGCCGCGTCCGCAGACACTTTCTTGTGAACGCGCTGCAGGTTGCAAATATGAACCGATTTTGATAATATTTTATATGGACATGTCTTATGGTGAGATCTGGACACCTATCGATTTTGGTTGCCATAGCAACCAAAATAGCCGATTGGCGTAACATTTTGTGCTCAAATTAGCCTGTTTAACACACATGGGTTGTGAACGCACTACGGGTGGGAGTTTTTAATGAATGATGATGAAATTGCACAGGCTCAATGAGAAAGACCATCAGACGAAACCTATTGTTTTTCAGAATGATCGAATAAATGTTAATAAGTTTGAGAGGTTAACTTATTACGACAATTAAAATACCTACTTTGACATGTGTGATCACTCCAATAACCTGTACTATGAAAGCAAATTGCACTGGATTCTTGTTCAGAATACAGAACTGATGTTTTTGGTGAAAAAAGAACAATATTACTGAATAAGTTAACATTGGTTTTACTAGTTAAATCTATTATTGACCACAATAAAAATAGTTAAGACGAGAAACATTTATTATTGAGCTCAACAAGGTAAAGGTTTTGTCCAGTAGAGACTTCACAGGTGTAACCAAATAAGTTAACATTATTTTTACTAGTTAAGTCTATTATTGGCCACAATAAAAATAGTTAAGACAAGAAACATTTATTATTGGGCTCAACAAGGTAAAGCTTCTGTGCAGTAGAGATTTCATAGCTGTAGCCGAATAAGTTGACATCATTTTTACTAGTTAAGTCTATTATTGACCTCAAGAAAAATAGTTAAGACAAGAAACATTTATTATTGAACTCAACAATTTAAAAGTTTTGTCCAGTAGAGATTTCATGGGTGTAACCGGATAAGTTAACATTATTTTTACCAGTAAAATCAATTTTTACTTCGAATTTCAACTTGGAACCAAGTTTGGCACATATTATGAATTAAAATATAATTTATGGTGAAAAGATCGATCTGTCTCCAATTTCGTCATCTTGAAATGCAGTTTTGGTAAACTTTTACTTGAATTTCAGCTTGAAACCAAGTTTGGCACATATTTTGAATTAAAATTTAAATTATGCTGAAAAGTTGATCTGGCTCCAATTTCGTCATCTTGAAATGTAGTTTTGGTCAACTTTTACTTTGAATTTCAACTTGGAACATAGTATGAGTTGTTTGGCACATAGTATGAGTTGAAATATAACTTACAGTGAAAAGTTCGATCTGGCTCCAATTTAGTCATCTCGCAACTTAGTTGCGAACCAAGTTTGTCAAATATTCTGAGTTGAAATATAGCTTTAGGTGAAAACTTTTATCTGGCTGTAATTTCGTTATTTTTTTCGAACATGTCGAAATGGAAATTCGAATGCAGTGATTTTAGTGGTGATCTTGAATTCGACCTTCAATAAGCTTGAAAGGTTTCACACTCACAATGTACATCAGCGATATATTTGGGGCAACAGGGATGATAGGGCTACGGGGGATACACCCAAGCGGTCGTAGGCGACCGGAAGCGTCTAGTTTTAGTTGTAGATACTGATTTTAACAAAACTGTTGTAATTCTAGTACATGTATTTCACTACATCTTTGCAGAAGAAGCCCACATCTCCTGAAACATCACCAGTGCGGACAAAACCCAGTTACGCCCCGCCACCGATTTTCAAAACTACAGACTACATAACTCCGAGAGCCGTCACTGATCCAGGCAGTCCCGCCGTTGAGGCTCTACCGTCCATCTCATCCCCTTCCTTGGAATCTCCCGGTGGTAGCCAATCAGGGACAAACATCCTTCCAAGTGGTGGAGGCTCTAGCCAATCAGACGGGAGTGTCCCAGCTAGCAGCCAATCAGAGCCTGAGTTGGCAGTGGAGGCGGAGCCTGATGGAGAAATTGACTCAATGGCAGGAGGGGACGCGTCCAATAGCGAGTTGAAAAAGTCGTAACTTATTCTTAGCAAGTTGATGTTGCATATTTTATGAATGGTGCTATATTCAAGGACAATTGGATAAGAATTAAGCGGATGTACATATTCTCGCATATATGTTATTGTTATTAAATGGACTGATAGTTTTATTATGAAATGTTAAATGTACAGTATTTTTATAATTGGTAATTTTGTAATCATGCATTAATGGGACTTGGTACATGTAAATGGAAGTACAATGTACAGTATGTCATGTATGTGTATGTCTATGGGTTTTTAAAGAGAGACCATTCCATCATAAAATGCTCGGAATAATTTGTGTTTTGTCATGCAAAATGCTTTGCAATATGTTATACTTGGGCATGTATGTGTTGTATCAAATGATGTGTATGTACATGCAAGAACATAGAATACATAATTATCGTTCAACATTAGGCCTACTTGATAGCGTATTGGAGAGGGGAAGAAACATTAACATGACGTTGTTCTGCATGATTCTTGTGGGTAACATATATGCACTTGCATTTATCCATCTATAAATAATTAAGGCATTTCGGCAGAAATGCCTTTATGGTTTTAGCAGAATTTTTTTTTTTTTTTTTTTTTTTTTTTTCTTTTTTTTCTTCTTCCGCCACTTTTGGTTTCCGGACGATAACTTTAGATTGCCTTGACGGATTCTAGTCAAATTTTCACCACAAGTCAGAAATGATATGTGGAAGAACCCTATTCTTTTTGAGCCGGATCCGAGGTCCGTGAGGTCCGTGAGGATGAAATCAAGGCTAATTTTGAGACTTGGTTTCCGGACGATAACTGGAAAAATATTTACGCAATAGTTGCAGAACTCTGCATGGAGGTTCATATGCCACCAGGGAAGAACCCTATTGATTTTGGGATCGATCCGTCAAACGACCTTTGACCTAGAGGTCGAAATAATTTTTTGCTGATTCATCCTTGAGGCTTCCTGCATATCTCAGAAACCGTGCATCGTAGAGCGAAACGGACGTTATTTTCGGACTCGTCGCCCTAGACAAACATCTCTAGGGTGTATTATTTTTTTTGATCCGGCTCCAAGGTCCGTGAGGTCCTTGAGGATGAAATCGAGGCTGATCTTGAAACTTGGTTTCCGGACGACAACTCAAAAAATATTCAGGCAATATTTGCAGAATTTTGCACGGAGGTTTATATATCAACAGGGAAGAACCCTATTGATTTTGGGATCGATATGTCAAACGACCTTTGACCTAGAGGTCGAAATAATTTTTTGCTGAGTCATCCTTGAGGCATCCTGCATATCTCGGAAACGGTGCGTCGTAGAGCGAAACGGACGTTATTTTCGGACTCGTCGCCCTAGACAAACATGTCTAAGGGGTATTATGGATGAACTTTGACCCCAAATTTTTTTGCCGAGTCGGCATTTTTCGTTTTCATCGATATCTCGGAAACGGTGCGTCGTAGAGCGAAACGGACGTTATTTTCGGACTCGTCGCCCTAGACAAACATGTCTAAGGGGTATTATGGATGAACTTTGACCTTGACCCGAAATTTTTTTGCCGAGTCGGCATTTTTCGTTTTCGTCGATATCTCGGGAGCGGTGTGTCGTAGAGCGAAACGGACGTTATTTTCGGACTCGTCGCCCTAGACAAACATGTCTTAAGGGTATTATGGATGAACTTTGACCTTGACCCGAAATTTTTTTGCCGAGTCGGCATTTTTCGTTTTCGTCGATATCTCGGAAACGGTGCTTCGTAGAGCGAAACGGACGTTATTTTCGGACTCGTCGCCCTAGACAAACATGCCTAAAGGGTATTATGGATGAACTTTGACCTTGACCCCGAAATTTTTTTGCCGAGTCGGCATTTTTCGTTTTCGTCGATATCTCGGAAACGGTGCGTCGTAGAGCGAAACGGACGTTATTTTCGGACTCGTCGCCCTCGACAAACATGCCTAAGGGGTATTATTGATGAACTTTGACCTTGACCCGAAATTTTTTTGCCGAGTCGGCATTTTTCGTTTTCGTCGATATCTCGGGAGCGGTGTGTCGTAGAGCGAAACGGACGTTATTTTCGGACTCGTCGCCCTAGACAAACATGTCTTAAGGGTATTATGGATGAACTTTGACCTTGACCCGAAATTTTTTTGCCGAGTCGGCATTTTTCGTTTTCGTCGATATCTCGGAAACGGTGCTTCGTAGAGCGAAACGGACGTTATTTTCGGACTCGTCGCCCTAGACAAACATGCCTAAAGGGTATTATGGATGAACTTTGACCTTGACCCCGAAATTTTTTTGCCGAGTCGGCATTTTTCGTTTTCGTCGATATCTCGGAAACGGTGCGTCGTAGAGCGAAACGGACGTTATTTTCGGACTCGTCGCCCTCGACAAACATGCCTAAGGGGTATTATTGATGAACTTTGACCTTGACCCGAAATTTTTTTGCCGAGTCGGCATTTTTCATTTTCGTCGATATCTCGGAAACGGTGCGTCGTAGAGCGAAACGGACGTTATTTTCGGACTCGTCGCCCTAGACAAACATGTCTTAAGGGTATTATGGATGAACTTTGACCTTGACACGAATTTTTTTTGCCGAGTCGGCATTTTTCGTTTTCGTCGATATCTCGGAAACGGTGTGTCGTAGAGCGAAACGGACGTTATTTTCGGACTCGTCGCCCTAGACAAACATGTCTAAGGGGTATTATGGATGAACTTTGACCTTGACCCGAAATTTTTTTGCCGAATCGGCAGTTTTCGTTTTCGTCGATATCTCGGGAACGGTGTGTCGTAGAGCGAAACGGACGTTATTTTCGGACTCGGCGCCCTAGACAAACATGTCTAAGGGGTATTATGGATGGACTTTGACCTTGACCCCAAATTTTTTTTCCGAGTCGGCATTTCTTGTTTTCGTCGATATCTCGGGAACGGTGTGTCGTAGAGCGAAACGGACGTTATTTTCGGACTCGTCGCCCTAAACAAACATGTGTAACGAAGTGACGTTTCAGATCCAGTAGACAATTCGAGTACATATATAGCTCGATAATTTGTCACCGTAATCATCATGAACTCACGTTACGGGGTATGGTGATTCTCTCGTTGTGTCGGGATAGGCCGAGAATCCTGGGAGGGAGGTGGAATCCCTGATCTCCTGACTGGAGTGTATGAACGCTCCAACAGAAGGTCCCCACGGCTGTGGGCTCCTAAATCCTTGGGCCGTATAAATATTGGTGTGTTTGGTTTTAGTAAGTTACGTTTCGGTGTAAATTCCAACCAGCGGGTCATAATTTAGGGTGTTTCCCTTGCCACAGGTAACTGGGACCGGGGGAAACACTCAGTAAAGAGCTCCATGTCCTGTAATGTAGCGTAGCAAGTCGGGAAACATTGAGGGCCGCATTCCTCAATATATATCTATGGAGACGTCAGCTAATGCCAGAATGGGTGTACAATAGTGTGGAAGGTGTCAGCGTGACCACCTCCCACTGCTGAGTCTCCCCGTGGTCATAATTCCCCGAGTTTATATAGCGGCTCTGAGTTTGTGACAAAGTGACGTCAC
This sequence comes from Terebella lapidaria, assembly GCA_949152475.1. Lineage (NCBI taxonomy): Eukaryota > Metazoa > Annelida > Polychaeta > Terebellida > Terebellidae > Terebella > Terebella lapidaria. The sequence goes on along the minus strand of OX424564.1, from coordinate 29,832,764 downwards.
ATGTGTTTGTGAAGGTGTGGTGCCACTGTGAGTGGTATGCGATGTATGTTTGTGTGCAGTTGTGTGTGAGTTTGTGCATGCATATATGTGTATGAGTAGGTGGTGTGCGTAGAGAAACAGCACACTCCTGTGTGCAAAGCTCACCGACAATGGATACGTACTGGGTAGAGTAGTAAATAACCAGGACCAGCTGAGTGAATCAAGGCTGTGTGGACTCCTGCTCAGTGAGGCGTGTCCAGCTAGCACAGGTGATTGGCTCAAACTGGTGACGGGTAAACGGGTCATCTGGTGAGTTACTAGGACGGGAGAGCACCAGAGATAAACAATAAATAACAACAACGAAGTGGGGATGATATATTTGGCAATGCGTGCCCAAAATACACCCACTTCGTCACACCCCCCTTCTAAAGATGAACCAGGAGGTCATCTTTAAACAATACAATTGGATTGAGCCTATTGATCGGGTTAGGCGTCGGGTAAAGCGCTCTGGTCGGTTTTTCGGGGTGGATCAAGTAACTGAAACAACAAATTTTACTGGTAGCAAAACCCATGACTGGTCTTCACTGGTGAACTGCAAAGGAACGTTATCACAAACTTCAGGAAGTATGCCTAGATCTTCTGTTTTCTTGAATGCGGTCGAAGCCGAATGTAGTTCTTCACACCTCAGATTCTTCAGTTTCAAATGTTTCTCAAAGCACGGAGAGCTAAAGTAGGCCTACATCAGTTGACAGCCAATGGCACATAGACGATTAAAAGTTTCGCTGATGTCCACACCTGCAATGTGAGGTTGCAAGTCCAAGTCACAATGCTGTCAAAGTCGACTGAGTAACAATGTTCATGCACACGTGACGGAATGGTTTCCCTGTGTGTAGTCAGATGCTCCTCTCACGAAGTTTCCATGCTCACGAAGTTTTCATGCTACGGACCAGTGGAGGAATTGCTGAGTGTGATATCCAGCATACGCAGACATTTGTGACCACCATATATAGGCTACATGTTAACGCAATATACGGGTTATGTCGAATTTTGTCACCGATCACACAGAATGAAGCGCTTCTGAATAACATTGCGGGGAATAGGCAAAATCACAAAACGTGTAAGAATTCGGGTTTAGACATCTAGTCTTTGACTAGAATACGGGCTATAAACGAACTGACCAAAACCATAAATATATGAAGTATGTGTATAAAGTAAATGTATGGAATATACACCAATGGTAATATGCAGAAAATGAGCCGAAAAATAAACACGGGATAATTCAACCGGGAGAACGGTCTTGACTCCAAAATATGACCAGAACACGGAGCAAGTACCAGAAGGACAAAAATAAAACCTACTGGACCAGTCTCATCCAAAATGCGGCTAAAAAGAGACCCAAATATTATATATACAATTTTGGTATGACAAATAATCATACAGGGAATCTGGTCACGAAAAATCTAAAGGATGATCTCTTGATAGGAGACCGGTAATTTGGATACTGGAAACATTCTAAATGCTTCAATTTTGTAAATTGATGACTGGTTCTAAAATATGAAATACACCAATTTGGAATGGCGTTATGTTTGGTTGGTTGGAGACACCCTCTGTCCGAAATGACCATAAAGGTGAAAAATCCAAACACAACTAAATTTAGATATATTGTTAGAATACTTTATGTGTATTCAGAGTCATCAATGTATACTTTGCCTCATCTTGCACAGGGCACGTTACGGACAATACCCTACGACCGGTATGAGGACGCGACGAATCAATTAGGGTTTTATTTAAGACAGAGGAAGAATAAACCCAATAATTATATTCACCGCACATATATTCGGAAATATTTTAGTTGGGGAATTCAACGGTTCTTCCAAGCATTGTGTACGTTCACCAGCTTGGTGAATCCGGGTAATAAGAATCACGTTCTGGAAGCAGGGAAAAGTGACCAGTTTTTCTGGGCTTACAGATTTGATAGCTGTTCAAAAGCTGTACGCTTGCGCGCGAGTGAATGACGGGTATAAACACGGGTAGATCTGAGCAAAAATGACCAACGATGTACTCATAAATTGTATTCTTGTATGAGATTCTCGGGGCTATGTGCTTTGTCATCGATGACCAAATAACCACACAGAGAGACGGGTTCCTCGAGCAATAACATGAGTGAATTGCTCAGTTCTTTCTCGTTTTCAGCGCGAGTATTTCTGTTTTTTTCGTCGGGAGTTCAGTAAAGGGAAAACAACGAGTGCTGGCGGCTCACACTCATTGTAAAGTATTTTTACTGTACTGCGGGGAGATTCCGGTATTCGAGGGTATATACGGGCAGTTATGGTTTACATTATACCGTGCATTGTTCACTTGATATTTGATGAAATTAGTAACCTTGAGAATTCCATTCGCGGGCCCAGGAAGGAATGAGCATCAGCACGGCTTGAAATTGCACAAATTGAAAGCAGAACAAACGTGGCAGCGGGCGTGGCAGATATTTATAGCAATTCTCGGTAAACACGTTGCTGATATTCCACCAATATTAGTTCTCATAGCGGGATATACATGACGAAATTGACATGCGAAATTGATACACGGGCGCGGACATGTGACTACATGATACAAATAACATTAATTGTGGGTGATTTGTCATTCAACTTTGATTTTTAGGAGCATGCACAAATTACACGCGATGGCATTGAATGTGCAGCTATTAATCGCGGTTTGATAAATCATCCACAAATACGGATCCACGGGCTGAATATTCAGGTCTGAGATCACGATCCATAGAATCCAAGGAAGGATGTACAGGGTCATGTGATTTCAGGTATAGAACGAACAGTCCGGGGACCTAAATTGTTGTAAGCGCAAATGACGGATCCATGGGCTAAAAATTCGGGTCTGAGATCACGATCCATAGAATCCAAAGAAGGATGTACAGGGTCATGTGATCTCAGATGGAACGGATAGTTCAAGGACCAAAGGTGCTGAGGGTGCAAACGTCCAGGTACAGGCTGTCGTCCACTCCGCCCAGCGGAGGACCTAGCACTCAGCCCCGGAACAAGGATTGTGCAATGGAGTCAGAGGTCGGGAACGCATTCTGGTTATGCAGCAGAATGTGTTGCTAGCAAGCAGAGACTCGGGTGATAACTTTACGGAGTTATCCGCCGGAGAGTGATCTCCACCCCCAAGGAATACCGAGTGTAACATCACGGAGTTACGGCCGAGGAGCGATCTCAGCCCCCAAGGGATCCAAACTAACTAATGTAACATCACGGAGTTACGGCCGAGGAGCGATCTCAGCCCCCAAGGAATACCACTTATCTATACCGCTTATCTCTATACACAACTCGGGACATACAACAGGCTTGAGCAAACTGAGTTTTCCACCGGGGGGAAGTGCCAATATATGTGCAGCCTACCAGCCAACACTGGTTTCCTTTGACATGCACACGATAATGACCACTCATGTGCCCGGATGAATCTGTCACATGACACAGTCGGTAAACAAAGGGGACAACCTCTCAGGTATAGTGACATCTATTGATGTCGGGACCAGAGCAAATTTCATGGGATTCACGTCCACCTTTGCCACATAAACCGGGTCACGGCAATTGCAGAAGTCCGGGGAAGTCCGTTCCAAATACACTGTACATCACAACATACAAATTGAGCGCTCACAAATATTCAGAGTATGTCACATGATCAGGTAGTTTACACGAATATATACGTCTGCATTCGAATATTCGCGGGTATTGAAGGTTTAGTAACCAGGTTATTAACATTGTATGCATGACGCGGATACACACCCAAGCACTCTCGAGGAATCGAAACGAATTTGTGCGCGATTTCACCCTCATTTCGGGGGCCAAATGAATGCCAGCGTGGGATTTGTCATGCTTCAAATTCGGGAGAACTCCGGGAGAATAACAAGGATATGAATCCTGGTCACGGCACCAATGTAACGAAGTGACGTTTCAGATCCAGTAGACAATTCGAGTACATATATAGCTCGATAATTTGTCACCGTAATCATCATGAACTCACGTTACGGGGTATGGTGATTCTCTCGTTGTGTCGGGATAGGCCGAGAATCCTGGGAGGGAGGTGGAATCCCTGATCTCCTGACTGGAGTGTATGAACGCTCCAACAGAAGGTCCCCACGGCTGTGGGCTCCTAAATCCTTGGGCCGTATAAATATTGGTGTGTTTGGTTTTAGTAAGTTACGTTTCGGTGTAAATTCCAACCAGCGGGTCATAATTTAGGGTGTTTCCCTTGCCACAGGTAACTGGGACCGGGGGAAACACTCAGTAAAGAGCTCCATGTCCTGTAATGTAGCGTAGCAAGTCGGGAAACATTGAGGGCCGCATTCCTCAATATATATCTATGGAGACGTCAGCTAATGCCAGAATGGGTGTACATTAGTGTGGAAGGTGTCAGCGTGACCACCTCCCACTGCTGAGTCTCCCCGTGGTCATAATTCCCCGAGTTTATATAGCGGCTCTGAGTTTGTGACAAAGTGACGTCACATGTGTTTGTGAAGGTGTGGTGCCACTGTGAGTGGTATGCGATGTATGTTTGTGTGCAGTTGTGTGTGAGTTTGTGCATGCATATATGTGTATGAGTAGGTGGTGTGCGTAGAGAAACAGCACACTCCTGTGTGCAAAGCTCACCGACAATGGATACGTACTGGGTAGAGTAGTAAATAACCAGGACCAGCTGAGTGAATCAAGGCTGTGTGGACTCCTGCTCAGTGAGGCGTGTCCAGCTAGCACAGGTGATTGGCTCAAACTGGTGACGGGTAAACGGGTCATCTGGTGAGTTACTAGGACGGGAGAGCACCAGAGATAAACAATAAATAACAACAACGAAGTGGGGATGATATATTTGGCAATGCGTGCCCAAAATACACCCACTTCGTCACACATGTCTAAGGGGTATTATGGGTGAACTTTGACCTTGACCCGAAATTTTTTTGCCGAGTCGGCATTTCTCGTTTTCGTCGATATCTCGGAAACGGTGAGTCGTAGAGCGAAACGGACTTTTTTTTCGGACTCGTCGCCCTAGACAAACATGTCTAAGGGGTATTATTTTAACGGTAAATTTTTTTGCGGAGTCGACATTTTTCATTTTCGTCGATATCTAGTATATACATGTATTATAAATTAATCATCACACCGAAATGCCTCCAAGGCATCTTTAGGCCTTGACGTCTAGTTTTTTTAAAAATGCATGCAACAAGTATACAGATATGGACTCTGATCACTGACGCTCAAAGGTGTTGTGTACATAAAGATAGGCATGTACCATGATCTGATAAATATGATATATATTATATACTTCCTGAATTCAAGCACGTGTGTGTGCTTATCGGGTAAGAGCTTGTGAAATTAATAGGAAATGACATTGTATATTAGAGGGGTCCATTCACATGTTAATTAAACTGATCCTAACACTGCACAAAATTAGACGAAGGGGGGGGGGGGGGGGGTCTTCAATGTGGGGACCACTGTAGTGATAAGGTCATGACCCATATAGATTCTTTTTAGAGTGCCTGTTCTCTAAGTTATGGGAACATGACACAAGGTATACTTTATCAATGGACTTTTATAATACTTTGGGACAGGGTCACCATTTTGAGAGAGAGACAAATTGCTTTAATAAAAGGCATGAACGAGTGAACACATGAATGATTTAGTGAAAATCAATTCAAAATTTTTTCTCTTATCTTTCCATTCCATTTGTTGAATTGTTTTTTTTTCAAATTAAGTGTGTACATGACTGTATAACATAGCTGTAATAAGGGTCTAAATTACATATATTTGTTTATTATAAAAGAAACACAGATTTCAACAGTAGCACTATAACATAAAAGTCAAAACAAAAAGCGAGGACACATCAAACATAGACAAATAGACAACATCAAACATATACAATATACCAGTAGATGTATTTAAATGCTGAATAAACATACATTTTATGAAATTCAGTGTACATGTTCATAAGCATGTATGTAATATTGATGTCAGACTTGTATTAACTGTAAAGTACACATATCAAATATATATACATGTGTACTCGGTTCTATCTTACAATTTGGTCCACAGAAGTTTCTCCATGATACATGTACGGATAAAATTTTAAACATGATTTGATGTAGTGTATGAGTAAATGTAAGTATGAACTCACACTGCATCACTCTATATACCCCGGTATGCTGTATTGGTCCCAATAGTAGCACGGCATGCTGAAGCAATGAGGTCAAATTTCAGAAAATGACTGAATATTGTACCTAAAGCCTTCAATCCTCTTGATTATGTCTCAAATAACATAAAATGTGGATTGGAACACTCCAAGAGTTTATTAGAAAAATAAGAAGTGAAATACAAGGTTACAAAAATCGAGCGTTTTTGGAGAAAAGAGGGGGGTGTGGTACTATTAGAGCACGCGCCACTATTAGAACCAACACGGTATAAGCGGGTACATTATGAACAGAAACCTCACATGGATGTTTCTTGGCCCACACACTGATTTACATTCATGTACGCGCAGCTGACCCATGCATATAGATGCACACGACTCGAAAATAAATTGTTGAGGTGATTATATATTCATGCATATACATTCAGTAATTGTGAATGTATATTCCTGAAATAAATCAGCCACACAATACATTGCATGACATGCAAATTTGCAAATGCCTTTCATGAATATCTGTACATGTATATCACATTTCTGGTTCGAGTTCCATGCGGGACAAGACATGAAATGATGAAAACAATGACGTGATGAATATAATATACATTAGCTGTGTACATTTGGTATGATATTATATAATAAATGTATCCGATGGGTTAACTGATAAAACTGCAAATTATGGAAAGTGAATCAGTACATGTATGTGTGTGCATTCACACCTACATGCACATTTCTAAGGTATGATACTGTACATATTGAAAATGGCAGAAACATTTTCTAAAAAAAATGAGAACTCAAAATTCATGACCATCAAATGAACAATCATCCTGATTCGAAGGAAAAATGAATCACAAACATGTACATATGCAACTAACACGTGAAATATACAATATATGTTTTCGTTGAGAAGAATGTGTATGTTCAATTACATGTATTTGTAAATCATTCTACATACTATAGGTATTTTATAGTTTGGGGGAAAGAGTTCATCTGCGAAAATTGGTGCATTCCTTCAAAAAATATCTTCGAATGTACTCCAACTAAACATTTTCAAATTCTGATCGTATGCACATCCCACAGAAAAAAAGTCTACCAAAATCATTGGTCCTCCGTTTTCTACTAGGCATGTTCTGTTGTAGGCTTATAAACCAGGCTATACTGCGCACTGTTCCTTCTTTTCTCCTTGCGCTTGAGCCTGCAAATCTTGACGATGATTATAATGGTGACGATGGCAAGGATGATCAGGATGGGAATAGCCACGTAGACGGCTACCATCGGGTCAGCATAGTCTGAGGAACAGTCGTGGAAGTCTTTCGTCATGACGGTCAACGCGTTCTTCCCGTGGTACTCCTTTGGGGTGTCGCATCTGAAGTGGAGTATTTATTATATTGTTCATGTAGTGATGATTAACTGAATAATATATTCACATACATGTATCACGTGGAACTTCAATGATATGTTCTTTCATTTAAAATCTGAACTATCTGTAACTTTTAAAGCACATATACAGTTGAAGAAGTTCTGTATTCCAGAAACTTTCAAAGCGGAGTAGCCCAAAGTACACATAATTAGCAGATTAGTATGCATACATAGTACTGCTTCGGAATTCATTTTACCCCAAAGCATCTTACATGTACGTGTATGTACAGAAATGTTACAATATTGTGCAACAGCTTTATGAAGTAAGAACTCACGTAATGTTATGGTGGGTGTTGTTGGGTTTGACTGGGAAGACCTGCAGCCAGCTATTCTCACAACTGCAGTCCCATAGGTTGTATGAAACGTCGAGAACGGTCAGTACATTGAAGTTGAACATATGGTCGTCCACTGAAGTCAACTTGTTGTACTCTAAATGCAGATATTTCATCGAAGTGTAAAAATCGTCGAAAGCCTGTTCATCAATGGAAGTGATCAAATTGTTGCTCAACAGAAGAGTTTTCAAATTCGTCAAAGCGCCCAGTGTCTCCCGTTGTATTCCTGAAACTTGGCAGCTGTCCAAGTTGAGAAATAGCAGGTTGGGCGCGTGTTTGAAGAGCGATTCTGACAGGTTTCTAAAGTCATTGCCACTTAGGTCTAGGTGGGTTAGTCCTGGCAGTTTGGAATGACATATTGACGAAGTCGGGACAGTAGTTAGACCACAGTTGTGTAATTCAATGTAATTAAGTTTATTTGTGACGTTCTCAGGTTGTGCGAAAGATTTCGACTGCAGTTCCAGGTTATGATTGTCGCTCAAAGTGAGGACTTCCATGTTGGGGTTGTCGTGGAAGGAGTAATCTTCGAACGTGGTGATTTTGTTGGCTTGAAGCGAAAGCTGTCGCAGACTGTTCATCCCGCGAAACACACTGGAATCAATACGTTGGATCTGGTTTCCGTGTAGATTCAACGTGTGGACTTTTGACAGTTGCTCGAAGGCGCCGTCGGCGATCGTAGAGACCTTGCTGTTCATAATAGTCAAGCTCTCGAGTTCGCTGTAGTTGGCGGGAAGTTTGAGCAAGTTCTTGAAGTAGCAGTTGAGAAACTCCACGTATTGATACCAGCTGGTATTGTAGATGGCACTTGAAGGTTTATTTCTCTGCAGACCATGTGGGCCTGGTCAAACCTACACGTGCATCCTGGCAGACATCCCTGGGATAGTGGATACTGTCAGTGACACTAACGTGAATGACAACAATGTATACCGTAGCAATGTCGTTGGAGCCATCGTTCTACGTATGTCAGGGTGTTTCTTTGCTAGTCCAATCCGGGTTTTCTTTCAGTTTGCAAGGGAATAGAAACACATGGAATTTAATACATTACAATGCAAAGAACAATCTATGTGTCTCTATTAGGGATGTTTCATATGCACGTTCGTGGAGGCACGAAGAGCATGTACTACGAACCGCACGAACAACCTGATCTGAAGGGGACCGGTTGTTGTTTAGGAACAAACTACGCAGGGATGACTGAGCAAATCAAGTGTACAAGGGCCGCGACTTAATTTGCATTTTGTTCATACATTTATCGTCCGCGGTGTGCTATGATTAGTAATAGGTGTTATTATAGTAATAATAGTAAATATCTTGGATTTATGGAAATACACTTGTCGTGACATCAGTTATATATTGCTATAATATGAACCTTTTCACACCAAACTGTCGAAATGTGATTAATGAATGTGATTTACATATTCTGGCACCAGCTGAGATATTTATGTTCAAGCAATGTATATATTTTTGTATATTTCCTCAAACTAAAAGGAGTGTTACGAATATTGTACATATATATATATTTTTTGGCCATTAGTGTGTGTTTGAAATACATGTTGAAACAACGTACAAAATTGAAGACTAGTGGGATATAGGACATTGTATACAAGTATACATCCGAGTGGGTATTCCCAGTATGATCAGGAATTACTGCCAAATATTTTCTTTGTCAAACGAACTATAAATTTGTGCATTCTGGGACATATATGAGCGATGCAAATGCAATCATATAGGTACATTCCGCAAATTGGTCCGAATGGTGACCTACCGTTTTCAGGAGAAGCATGGCTTTTGGTTGACAATATTTATTCATATTGACACTCTCTCATGACTGGATACATGGGTACCACGACCGAGGAGACGGGCAATGTACAAATCACATGACGTGGAAAGACTGAGTTGTGTAATGTCCATTAAAAACATATTTTGGATGAAATTTTCAGTTCACCATGGAATTATGGATAGTTTTAACCCGAAAATATCTGCGTAATGGGTAATTTGCCCATTTTCAATCAACTAATTACATTAATAACAAATAACCGAACAGATTTCTGCTGCCCTTGAAATCATAAGATTTTCTTTTCGCAATGACGAAAAGTATATATTATCGGCTTTAATTCGTTGATAGGCTATAAGTCATGAGAATTGTCAGAGTAAGTAATTGTTTTTTAAATTTAAGTAACATTCTGTTATCTTGAATGGATGCATGTAGCCATTTTGAGAGAGAAAAAAATTGCGTTAATAAAAGGCATGAACGAGTGAACACATGAATGATTTAGTGAAAATCAATTCACAATTTTTTCTCTTATCTTTTCGTTCCATGTGTTGAATTGCTTTTTCTCAAATTAAGTGAGTACATGACTGTATAACATAGCTGTAATAAGGGTCTAAATTACATATATTTGTTTATTATAAAAAGAAACACAGATTTCAACAGTAGCACTATAACATAAAAGTCAAAACAAAAAGCGAGGACACCTCAAACATATACAATATACCAGTAGATGTATTTAAATGTGGAATAAACATACATTTTATGAAATTCAGTCTACATGTTCATAAGCGTGTATGTAATATTGATGTCAAACTGTGAAGTACACATATCAAATATATATACATGTGTACTCCGTTCTATCTTACAATTTGGTCCACAGAAGTTTCTCCATGATACATGTACGGATAAAATTTTTAACATGATTTGATGTAGTGTATGAGTAAATGTAGGTATGAACTCACACTGCATCACTCTATATAACCATACCTATACTGTATTGGTCCTAATAGTAGCAAGGCATGCTGAAGCAAGACCTCAGTTTTGCGCGCAGCATCACGTGCAAAACTGAGGTCAAATTTCAGAAAATGACTGAATATTGTACCTAAAGCCTTCAATCCTCTTGATTATGTCTCAAATAACATAAAATGTGGATTGGAACACTCCAAGAGTTTATTAGAAAAATAAGAAGTGAAATACAAGGTTACAAAAATCGAGCGTTTTTGGAGAAAAAGGGGGGTGTGGTACTATTAGAGCATGCGCCACTATTAGGACCAATACGGTATAAGTGGGTACATTATGAACAGAAACCTCACATGGATATTTCTTGGCCCACACACTGATTTACATTCATGTACGCGTAGCTGAGCCATGCATATAGATGCACACAACTCGAAAATAAATTGTTGAGGTGATCGTATATGTATTCATGCATATACATTCTGTAATTGTAAATGTATATTCATGAAATAAATCAGCCACACAATTAATTCCGGACATGCAAAATTGCAAATGCAATTCATGAATATCTGTACATGCATAACACATTTCTGGTTCGAGTTCCATGCGGGACAAGAAATGGAATGATGAAAACAATGACTTGATGAAAATATTGTACAATAGCTGTGTACATTTGGTATGATATTATTAGGAAGAGCAGGGCTCTTCCTCTATGATGTTGGTTTTTTTTGGATTTTTGAATTTTTTCTTTTGTTTACATTCTTGAAAGTGCCACTTGGAACCACAACAGGCTATTCAACTGTGGCTAATTGGGAGGGCCCGGGGCCCGTTGGGAGGAAAATGACGCCCGTGTACCTAATCATGGTTAATGTAATAAGTTATTAGTGATAATAATCCCAGGAGACGTGTGTTCCGACCGTTTTTTTTTTGTATGTCACCGTTTCATACCCATCACCACTCCCGTTTTGATCTCCACTGGAACAGTGCTTTCTTGCAATCATATGCACTCAAAGTTTTGGATATACATTCCGCACAATATATAGATACAGTATGGTATTGCAACAATGAAAAACAAGTTGATACGGCAACATAATAATTATGTGATAGTGGTGGTATTCCATATTCCAGTGGGCAAATTCAATTCTCGTGTGGCCCCGATAAGCAGTCACGGCAGTCGGCCCGCCAGCCAGAGAGTCACTGAATTGTCCAATCGGGAAGCTGTCTTGGCGGATACACCCACATGTTTATGAAATACACGTGGATATAATGATATGCAAATGATCACGTGAGCGAGTCCCGCCAATTAGCGTACTGCCCCAAAAAATTGCTGCAGGGTCAAGGTCAAAATGCCAGCCGCCAAGAGAAAGTCCAACTGAGTGCGGTATTTGTGGAAATACTTGTTACGACCCAAATAAATGGTCTTTTCTATGACTCTTTCCTACTTCACTGGTAATACTTCATAAAAATATCACCACCGAAAGCTTGTTTATGGGGGAATTTAATTAAAAATGCCATTGAAGTGAAGCGAGATTTCAACGAGATTTGACTAAAAGGAACAGTCGGAAACAAACAAACAAAACTTGGCAGATTTGCGGAGCTTTTACACGGGAAAAAACTTAGTTTCCTCCTAAAATAAGCAGAAACAAATGGATACTAGATCTAGTATAATAAATGTATCTGATGGGTTAACTGATAAAACTGCAAATTATGCAAAGTGAATCAGTACATGTACTTGTATGTGTATGCATTTACACCTACATGCACATTTCTAAGGTATGATACTGAACATATTGGAAATGGCAGAAACATTTTCTAAAAAAAAAAATGAGAACTCAAAATCCATGACCAACAAATAAACAATCATCCTGATTCGAAGGGAAAGTGAATCACAAACATGTACATGTACATATGCAATTAACATGTGAAATATACAATATATGTTTTTGTTGAGAAGAACGTGTATGTTCAATTACATGTATTTGTAAATCATTCTACATACTATAGATATTTTATAATTTGTGGGAAAGAGTTCATCTGCAAAAATTGGTGCATTCCTTCAAAAAAATATCTTCGAACGTACTCCAACTAAACAGTCCTCCGTTTTCTACTAGGCATGTTCTGTTGTGGGCTTATAAACCAGACTATACTGCGCACTGTTCCTTCTTTTCTCCTTGCGCTTGAGCCTGCAAATCTTGACGATGATTATAATGGTGACGATGGCAAGGATGATCAGGATTGGAATAGCCACGTAGACGGCTACCATCGGGTCAGCATAGTCTGAGGAACAGTCTTTGACGTCTTTCGTCATGACGGTCAACGCGTTCTTCCCGTGGTACTCCTTCGGGGTGTCGCATCTGAAGTGGAGTATTTATTATATTGTTCATATAGTGATTAACTGAATAGTATATTCACTTACATGTATCATGTGGAACTTCAATGATATGTTCTTTCATTTACAATCTGAATTATCAGTAACTTTTAAAGCACATGTACAGTTGAAGTAGTTCTGTATTTCAGAAACTTTCAAAGCGATGTAGCCCAAAGTACACATGATTAGTATGCATACATAGTACTGCTTCGGAATTCATTTTACCCCAAAGCATCTTACATGTACGTGTATGTACAGAAATATTACAATATCTTGCAACAGCTTTATGAAGTAAGAACTCACGTAATGTTATGGTGGGTGTTGTTGGGTTTGACTGGGAAGACCTGCAGCCAGCTATTCTCACAACTGCAGTCCCAAGGGTTGTACGAAACGTTGAGAACGGTCAGTACATTGAAGTTGAACATATGATCGTCAACTGAAGTCAACTGGTTGTACTCTAAATGCAGATATTTCATCGAAGTGTAAAAATCGTCGAAAGCCTGTTCGTCAATGGAAGTGATCAAATTGTTGCTCAACAGAAGAGTTTCCAAATTCGTCAAAGCGCCCAGTGTCTCCCGCTGAATTCCTGAAACTTGGCAGCTGTCCAAGTTGAGAAATCGCAGGTTGGGCGCGTGTTTGAAGAGCGATTCTGACAGGTTTCTGAAGTCATTGCCACTTAGGTCTAGGTGGGTTAGTCCTGGCAGTTTGGAATGACATATTGACGAAGTCGGGACAGTGGTTAAACCACAGTTGTGTAATTCAATGTAATTAAGTTTATTTGTGACGTTCTCAGGTTGTGCGAAAGATTTCGACTGCAGTTCCAGGTTATGATTGTCGCTCAAAGTGAGGACTTCTATGTTGGGGTTGTCGTGGAAGGAGTATTCTTCAAACGTGGTGATTTTGTTGGCTTGAAGCGAAAGCTGTCGCAGACTCGTCATCCCGCGAAACACACTGGAATCAATGCGTTGGATCTGGTTTCCGTGTAGATTCAACGTGTGGACTTTTGATAGTTGCTCGAAGGCGCCGTCGGCAATCGTGGAGACTTTGCTGTTCATAATAGTCAAGCTCTCGCATTCGCTGTAGTTGGCGGGAAGTTTGGGCAAGTTCTTGAAGTAGCAGTTGAGAAACTCCACGTCTTTGATACCAGCTGGTATGGTAGATGGCACTTGAAGGTTTATTCCTCTGCAGACCATGTGGGCCTGGTCAAACCTACACGTGCATCCTGGCAGACATCCCTGGGATACTGTCAGTGACACTAACGTGAATGACAACAAAGTATATCGTAGCAATGTCGTTGGAGCCATCGTTCTACGTGTATCAGGGTGTTTCTTTGCTGTCCAATCCGGGTTTCCTTTCAGTCTGCAAGGGAATAGAAACACGGAATTTAATACATTACAATGCAAAGAACAATCTATGTGTCTCTATTAACAGATTCTTCTATTATACACCATGTTACATACTGAACATGACCTTGTGTGGTGTACCAGTTCATACACATTTGAACATCTTGAAGTGGTTGGTTGCGTCTTTGAAAGTAAATGTAGGCTAATTTTCCATGCTGTACACCAATCTACAACATCGATTTTATCTTCAAGTAACTGGCACGTGTACAATGTACAATGTATGAACCGAAATATTATTTTTTTTTCCATATAATTGAACTGTACTCATACTGGAAAATCAAATCAAACAGTATACATATACATGTATGTACTATAATTGACTACAATTATAGGTAATTTTAAGAAGTGTTTCAGTGACGCCTGCAATTTGATTCCTTGTTCAAATTAATTTTGAGTGGTGTCCAATTTCGGCCAATTTAGCAAATGGAACTGCCCTTTAATCAATAATGAAACGTGAGATCGGTACGTTCCAAGGTCATTCCCAGTGGCGGAAACTAACCATTAAATGACCATTTCCGACATGTTGCTATTTGTTATTGATTACTTACGATCAATTTTTTTATTCAATCGCGTGCGAACGGAGCATTGGTCCAATTTTCGCTGAACATGTACTTATTGAACATGATAATTTCCAAGAAGAGTTGAAAATTGAACTCGCCTTTACCGAGCGAAAGAAATGCAGCCGAAAGTACAATGTACAGTAAATATAACAGGAAAAATATATGGACGTTTGTACATGTATGGCTCTTTTGTTATAGGTAAATATATGCACCTATGTTGCCCTATTTTTGGACTACATTTTTATATACCGGTATTCTATATGTTACACATCAGAGTGTGATGGTGACCGGCCAAAATTTGGAGGCCTATTGTTGACATAGCGAGAGCCCATGCTACCATGAAGGACCACATACCTACCTGGCCGCGTACGTAATATGTTTGTGTTTGTGATCAAAATAAAAATTTATGGTACGTTTACATTATCAGCTCCGTCTGGAAACATATCACGTTTCAGGTTTAACTGACTGTGCATCAAAATGTACAACAACTGAATGGTCTTGTGTGCCACTTGCAAGCATTATATAAAAAGTGTTTTATTTATATAGAGACAACAATCTCTAAAATATCAAGGTACAATATACACGGAATACATTGGTTATACCTACTCAAACAAACCTTGTCACGTCCAACTATCTGTCCTTTTTAATCAAGTGCTCCTCCAATTTTGTGTTTACATCGTCAACGTCAAAGTATTTATCTGATAGACCTATAATAAATATGACAGTGGGCCAGAGTTGTACGGAAACAGTCAAGACACATGTATGCGGGTCGGAAAATTGACAAAGTCTGATTCAGAATTGTTATTGACATTTGCAGCTAGGATTGACTCATGTTTGCCTCCTCGAATGAGTATAACTAACATCAGCACTATCTATAGGGGCAATAATAACAGGCCAAGCTGTTCGGACGCGAAATTTGAGGTCATTATATATGGTTTAACACTGCTTTGGAGCGCGGAGGCGTCATATTCGATAAATGTTCCCGATGAACATCATCCCGCTTTTGTTGTCCTGTCATCGACATTGTTCCAGCTCTTTCAGGTCAAGTTATCTGGCTGACGAGGACGGCTTTTATATGCATATGTAGACCGCCAAAGGTACTCAGAGGACAAGGCATAATTTTTATTATCGTTATTCATTTATAGAAATATATGTGTTACTGTGTGACTGTGTGGCATAGCTTCAGATCTATACGTGTATAGTAGAGTAAGCAGCTGCTTTTGTCGCGTGCAATTACAATGTATGGGGATAGCCTTGCCCCACAATTATCGATAAATACGTTAGAGATACGGTCATGGTTGGTATGGCTGAATGCAGATACATGTCCTGGTTCTGATACTGTTTATTACCATGCCAATAGTATAAAATGTATTACTTCATTATGCTGTGCGTGCATAGTTGTGACATATTCAATACAACCATTTCTATATTAAATGATTCACTTTTATGATCAATATATGGGCAATCATCAAACTACAGGCATAAACTAGTCGACAGCTGCTTTTAATCGAGGGGGGACAAAGAACTCCAGATGGAATCGCTTGAAATGGTGTCATTGTTATTATTATTATTATACTCGATGTGCACATGTCAAATGCACATGGACAAAGCTCCACTTTTCATGCATATGTACGTGTATCAAGGAAAATGTGGGATCGTCATATTAAACACAGAAATCGAGGAATTGTCTCACACATAAATGGTTCTATATGACACATCCCAATACATCATAATTATTGGCAATTTGCCTTAATTTGGTCATAGATGTACGCATCAATAATAGCCATTCATGGACTTACCTTGGACGAACCTTCGCCTATGACGACAACCACCAACGTAGAGTCATCGAGAAGCCCGTTTCATTGAACGCCTTATCCTACCTACATGTAGCTAACGTTATCAGATAAAATCCAAAAATTCCGGTAGAATTCTCAAGCCGTCGACAAGCCCGACTCACCAAATGTCAACCGCCTTGCGTTCGTTTAAACTTGTCAACAAATTCGTTGGCTTGGGGGGACTTTGGCCATCATCGTCGGTGGACTTGTTTTACCTGTCTGCGGGCGGGGGGTTTCACAACATGAGGCTTGCTCGCCTATTGACTATTGCCCAATGTCACCCACGCCGGGGTAGACGGTAGTTACAGAAGTCTAGGGACAAGCACGTGGTTAGGCGAAGACGCCAGGTGCGGCCGGATAACGGCGTTTCAAGCATTATATTTAATTTAAAAAAAATTAAATGAAATAAACATTGATTCGAATAGCAAAGTCAAGGAATGAAACATGACAGGTACACTATTGCCAAAATGTAGCCTATATATTTTTGTCCTTTTCATCGCTGTATGTTCATTTTTTTCATTCCCATTTTGAATTGAGTGAAAAGATGCTGTATTTCGCTTGCAACATGCACCCCTTTATCCCTCTCCGAGTGAAATTGTCTCCCAATTCATCACATTCCTTTCGTTTGGAATATTCCTCGGTAACTTAAATTGGACATGAATCTCTTATAAACGTACATACAGCTTCAGACTCTGACCTTCAGTAGCCATAGTCCAAGTCACGTCTAGTCTAGACTACATGATTATTTGCCATTAGGGGATACAGCAAATATAGACCTGTATAACTTAGGTACATGTCGTCTAGGTGCAGAAGTTACATGTTATGATGTTCAGTAATATTTTAGCCATCTTGGTCTGATTTTGCCATCGGAAATTGCGAGCTATTACATGTAGTTATCATCTGTCAAAGTATTTCGTAGGCTATAATGAATTCAATCAATTTATCCCCGAAAGTAAATGAACCCTCTAGTTTTCGACAGCTCATCTGGACCTCAAATTACATGTGCATTATCAATCACATGCAGTGCCGGTTATCTGCAGGATCATTGGCTAAATTTTTCTTCAGTAAAAATTAGAATCACGCACGAGATATTTGCAGATTTCCGTCTTCTACAGAGATTGCTGGTTCAAGTCATTATTAGTTGTGCCATATATGTCTTCCCATATGTTCATAATGCAAACATAAGCTCTATCTGCGAGCATTTCATCTAGAGGCAAATCTGGGCATTTTTTTTACCTGAAAATGGCAGTTTTGACCTTTCAAGGTCATCGGAGGTCAAATTCAAGGTCACCACACAAGTCACCATATATGACTTCACATTTGAAAATGCCAATTTCTAAGCTCTATCTTCAGGCGTTCTACGAGTCCAGTTGCATAGAAATGGCCCAAAATGGACAATAACGCGATTTGGACCGACACAAATGGCCACCATACACAGACCGACAATTCAAGGGTGATCTATCTATTTTTGTGCAAAATTTCAGACCGTAAACTTCAAGGTAAAAATGTGGATGGACGACCCAACATTTTAGGTTAAAAAGCTTTTCACGTGTTAAATTTCCTATTTCCAGCCAGCCCCTCATCCCCCAAAATAGCCCTTATCCCATTTTCTTCATAAAAAGTGGGTTAAGGGGCTATTTCATAGTCCCTTAACCCCAAATGTTTACCTGGACGGACACAACGCCATGCCAATATGTTATCAAACCAAAGGTCTGGTAACCTAAAAACTATCAAGATTGATTTTTGTTGTGCCAAACTGACTATTTGGTGGGTAATATCGTGATTCAGGTCTAAGTAAAGGAGTCATATCAGTTACTGAAATGTCAATCATGAATAATTATATTTGGTCACACTGAATTTCAATTCATTACATGTACATGTATAACCTAGTCCGAGGCTAAATGTTTCGTTTTATGCACAAAGGCAAATAAAAGACAAGTCGTAATTTTTTTCAACATTTTATGTATTTTTTTTTTATTTAAGGCATATTCCTGCACTGCCCAAAATATAACGCATCATCAAGCAACATGCAAAATACATCAAAATCCAACGTCAGCAATTCAAAATTTGTTATCACACGCACAAAATACATTTTTGTCTTCTCCCGAAATTTTTCGGGACTCTGCGTCCACACATACAAAATACTGTCGTCACCGAAACACATTTTTCAACAACGAAGAAGTTAACTGAACAGAAATTAAACCTCAACAACAATACAAGTTTTCTGCTACTTCACAGAACCATTCACTCGTTCGCATTCATTTTGATTGGTTTATTTACAAAGGAATAATCTACAGCAAGACTGGGGTCAGCTTTTCAAAAGTGAATATTTGTACAGTGTTTCGTGCGAGAAACCCACCCCACAGGACTTAACATTACATTATTTCCAACATAACAGTAATTACTTCAACGACTACAGGTTTTTCTTCTGAAAACCTGGGAATATGAGTGCACAAATTATTAGTAATATGTACAAGCCTCCCCCCTGCCCCCCTCCAATTCCTCCCTAATATTTTGGTTTTATATCCCAAGACCCAACCCGGCGAATCACTCCCCCCAAATATTTACAGTTTAGGCAAGAACATGCCACGAAGCCTGTAGATAAGTTAACACGTATGTACATTGAAGTTCAGTGTGAAAGTTCATCCTTCAAGCAAGAACATGCAACTTATACACGCACTCAATACACAATACACACATTGAATACACGGTGATGAATGCTTATAGGTTGACTTTTTCTGTGAATATAGATGTGTGTGGCACAGGGCGATTTGCATGCAATGACATAAAACAATTGGCGTATTTATAGGAGGAATGTCAAACAAAAGTGGTGTGTGTAGAATTTGACACAATTTATGAGACGTGTACAAGTATGGACACTGGGATTCATTTTTACAAGTTATCATGTGATATGCAACGTTCACACAATTTACATTCAATTTCCGAGTGTCTAACTGATGTTACACACAAACAAGAAAGAAATTGTAATTGAACAAAAAATCAACATTAGAAGCAAGAAACATCACACAGATTATAGTCTTGTTGAAAGTTATTGGTGATTCTTGCCAGTGTGTTGACATGTATTATCACCAAAATTTGCATTTCTCTGCTTCAGTTGATTACAAAAGTAAAATATCTCACAGTATGACGAACTGGCCCAACTACCGACATTTCAATCGAATATACATTCTACGCGATACAAAACGAGACAACTGTTCATGGTCAAAAAATCACAGTATTAACAGCATTAGAATTCTGCATATAATCAAGTTGTCTTTCATCTCATACTAAACACTAAAGCAGCTACATTTTACTTTTCCTCGAAACCAAACAAGTTACATAATTTCACAGTAATAAGAATCTCTGCAAAGTTACGCAATGATGCTATGCCGCTTTTTTTTCTATTACAACAGCAGATATACGCACCTATGTTCAAAATGTACACTTTCCAGACACTGTACAATCTGCTCTGGATGCACAGAAGCTATGTACAAATCTGTACAGTATTTACAAGTACGGCTATTTACATCTCTACAATGCTGATCGATCCAATGAGCACATATTTTATGGACCTAGTTCACCACTGTTTAATGAAAGCATCACCGATTTACATGTACAGACATAGAGGGGATTAATTGTGTGGATAAAACTGGTATCGTTGAATGGGGAATACAGCAGCGTTTTTCATTCATTCATTCATTCCAGTAATACATATTCATGTAATCACATTTAGAGGTGTTTGAAGCATGTCAAAATTTGATATAACGAGATATCATGTGCGAGTAAATGAAACACACCAAGGGGGAATTCAGGCGTTTACATTCGAGCAGAGAAGTCACAAATGTTACTTATATTCTTCTCAATGAACCTAAACTCATAAGTAATGCAAATATACAATGTTGCGACCGTCTTTGAACTAAACACCATATACTCTACCAACTCACACTACAAACCGAATATACACCAATGCATAAAACTGCACATTTCATTCGGCAACCACCCCCCCGCTCCTCTCCCCCAATAATTAAACACAAACAAAGACACTAAGCATGCAGCGAATACTAGCTCAAATCCGTGCGCCTGTAGTAAAGTAGATAAGGGATTTTTGGTGCGCGGAACTTGAACACCGAAGGCATGGAGACCGTGGTCACGTGGTTGTCGTCGAAGTGAAGCCATTCGCCTAGTGACTGGTAGTAAACGTCTGCAGTGTAGTGACCGCCAGCCGCCCGGACGCCGATGTGCTTCACCACTGAAATGCGGAGAGAAAAAGAGTGTCACTCGTTTTAATTCTGAATTCCTATATCTTCGTCCGTTCATTTTAATTTGGAAATCAATATAGATCATTGTAACAATGTATAGGTTTCAACCAGTAATCTTCAGTAGTAAAAGTGTATCTTTGTAGCCATTGCTCACTGAACGAAACCATCTTGAAATTTAATGTGGTAAGTAAGTTTGTAAACAAGTTATCAAGTCATAATTTGAAATGTTTTGAAAGTCGATACATTTGGTCACAGGCAAGAAGTAAGAGAATTTGAAAAGTATTGATTTCTAACTCACCTGCAAACAGTTTGTATTTACGCTGAGCTTGTGTGTACTTCATTCGGGAGTTCTGTGATAGCAGTTCTGTAAACAAAAGGAAAACATTCTTCCTCAAAACAGTCAACTCGATCAAACTCGACATATGCTGAACTTACGAATAACATTCCATAAACGAGACAATCAGAGATTGCAGACCCTCGCCCTTCAGATTTAGTCACTAAAATTAGGCGATAATTGAGAGTTTTGGTCTTAAGACCATCAGTTGTACGCCATACGATTGGGAATTGGCCGAAGAACAATACAAAAATAGGTTGAACATTTAATATTGATTAGAACCGGAGTTATAGTCAATTATGTGATTTTATTTTTTCAGTTGCCATGGCAACCGTTTTCACCCGATTTTGGCAAAATTTGAAAGGGACTGAGCCACTACCATAGCTCTCCAGCCCTATAAATTTCAAATCTATCGGGCCGTTTGCCTTTGAGTTATGAGCGCAGACATTTGCACTGAAACGTCGCTGGCCAAAAATAACCGAAATCGTGATCCCCAATTTTTCGACATCCGGCGATAATGGAGAGTTTTCGTCGTACGACCATCGGTCGTACACCAAACGATCGGGAATTGGCCAAAGAAAAATACAAAAATAGTTGGAAAAACTAATATCAAGTAGAACCGGAGTTAGAGCCAATTAAGTGATTTTCACTTTTTCCGTTGCCATGGCGACTGTTTTCATCCGATTTGAACAAAATTCGAACGGGACCGAGCGACTATCATAGCACTCCAGTCCTATAGATTTCAGATCGATCAGACTGTTTGCCTTTGAGTTATGAGCGCAGACATTTGCATTGAAACGTCGCTGGCAAAAAATAACCGAAATCGTGACCCCCAATTTTTCGACATCGGGCGATAATGGAGAGTTTTCGTCGTACGACCATCGGCCGTACACCATAGGGTTGGGAATTGGCCAAAGAAAAATACAAAATTAGTTTAAGAAATTAATATTCATTAGAACTAGAGTTATAGCCAATTATGTGATTCTCTCTTTTTTCGTTGCCATGGCAACAATTTTTTTCTGATTTTGACAAAAATTGAGGAGGACCGAGCCACGGTGATACCGCTTCTTCCCTATAAATTTCAGGAAGATCGGACCATTCGGTTTTGAGTTATGCGCGCGGACAGATAAACAAACAGACAAACAGACATACAAACTGACAGACCCAATTACAATACCCTCTGCCCCTATCGGGGCGAGGGTAAACATTTGTGGACTTTGTCACCAAGGAATGGGCACAGTCAACTACAGTTGGTTTACCTTTGTTGATTTCCAGCTCGTTGCTGAAGTCGACTTGTTTGACAACTTTCTGGCAGCCACCGTTCTTGTCGTAGACGAAACATTTGAGGTGCAGTAGAAGGACTGGGGGCAAGTTTTCTAGCATGCTTCGACGGGTCGCGTCAACCTGCAAAAACGACAGGATTGTTTTTAATGGAAAATTTGAATTTTATCATTTACGACATATTGCATATAGGTCTCTAATTCCAGGATTTTGACATATTATGTGTTTGAATATGTACATTTCCTCGTCTTTCTTCGATGGTTTAAATATTTTGAATTGTAGATGAATGTACTAAACACACAGAACCCTACCATCATAATTCTCAAGATCGATTGTCATGATTCATGTTAAACTATTGCTCTGTCCATAGATTTTTGTAATTTTTTGTAACAATCAACGTTAATGTGCATAAAAAAGTATACAGATATCCAGAGAATTTTTCAATATATCACTATACCTCAACGTTGGTTTTGACACATGTGACACCCTGTAGAGTTTCACGGCTGACAAGCGCTTCCAAAGCATCCTGCACTGTGTAGATTTTCTCCGACTGTCAAAACGTAAAAGTATTCTTGTATTGACTGCATCAAAACTTAAGCCATCGTTACATAAAATACACTGTAATGTTTTTCAATGACAAGCCCGGCATTTCACTGAAGAAATATCAGGATATTGCCAGTTGAAATTCATTTTCGCACCGAGATTGTTTATTCTGTGTTTATGGCCATTTTTGACAAACACAGAATCCCTACTTGGTGCACAAACTCACTCCTACAAAATGTTTCCAATAAAAAATACACATTCAACACACTTTATAGGGGAAGTTGATGTATATAATTATCGACCATTACTCAGTAGATAGCACAAACAAGTTCTCACAAACAAGTTCTCACTGCAATATTAGTCACACAGTACATGTATGCAAACAACACAACTGTGTACTCATTATGATTTATTCAAAGCATGGAAACCTGCCACCCACCTGTATATCCAGCTGTAGTGTGAAGAACGGCTGAAGTGTGGCCGACTCTTTCGCTCCCTGGCGATTCAGGATATTTCTGAGCTGTCCTCGGAATATCTCCGAGATAGGCGACGTGTCAAAGTTTGCCTGTGAAACGAAGAAAGTTCCACAAAATAATTTAGGAAGGTAGCAATAACCACCTCGATCTTTTCGTGTTTTGTGTGTGCGAAACAACAGTTTCAATATCAAGACTTCCAAAGTGACCATCCACCATCTCAAAATATCTACATTTTCACAGAATTACTTCTTCAGAATGCATCGGAGAACTGCCGCAAAGAAAGAACTATTTTTTTTACCACTCGTGTGATGACGCTTCGCTTCTTTGGACCAACTTGTTCCCAGTCGTCATCGACGATTTCGTCTGCGGGAATTTCTTCCATCGCGAGGTCAGCTTCGCCATTTGTAGTTATTTCTTCAGCTGCCGATCAGAAAACATTGGATTGCTCTTTTGTAATCCAGCACAAACACCATTTTTGATCATTTCTTAAACCAGTTGGAGAGTATATGCATGTTGTATGTAAATGACAAAATGACATACTTCTCTGAGAGCCAAAGTTTGTCATGAACTGTCATTAACGAGATGTTTTAGCACCGAGATTGTTTATTCTGTGTTTATAGCTGTGGCAGCAAACACAGAATCCCTACTTGGTGCAATACTGACAAAACCTATTTATCTTACAAGCAAACATGCAAAGCTCTTTTTTCACAAATTCAAACATGTCTTGTTTTCTTATAGGAATAGTGAACAGACAGATAGATGTATGCCACTGACAGAGGCCTAACTTTTCAGAAAGACAAAGTTAGTAAAGAACTGCCAATAGCAAGATACTGTCGCACCGAGATTGTTTATTCTATGTTTATAGCTGTAGACAGCAAACACAGAATCCCTACTTGGTGCAATAAAAGCTAGTCACTATATTTTCAGTCAAAGATTTCATGGTACCTTCACGAAATTCGTTATTCAAAATGCAAAAATATTTGTATGGGTTGAATTTGCGATTACACATATTGATTTT
The DNA here is from genome assembly GCA_949152475.1 of Terebella lapidaria. Taxonomy (NCBI): domain Eukaryota; kingdom Metazoa; phylum Annelida; class Polychaeta; order Terebellida; family Terebellidae; genus Terebella; species Terebella lapidaria. The sequence goes on along the minus strand of OX424564.1, from coordinate 29,808,046 downwards.
CTCAACTGACAATGAGAATATATTGGCCGTCTTTCACGAACGTTCAAACAACTATTTCAAGTTTATCGAGCCTTTTAAAGGTAAATAGATGTACACAAAGACAGATGTGACATACTTCTGGGAATATCAATGTGTCATTAACTGTCAATGAGAAGATTTTTTAGCACCGAGATTGTTTATTCTATGTTCATGGCTGAAGACAGCAAACACAGAATCCCTACTTGGTGCAATGCAGTACCGGTAATTATTTTATCAGTTACACAAGTCAGAATATTTTGGATTCCCTAAATTCTATTTGCATTTCGGCTATTATTATTAAGATTTCATGTTTGAGTGAGTGAAAGGTTCAGCTACCGTATTAGTCCTAATAGTAGCACGGCGAGCCGAAGCAAGACCGTTGCAGCACTACGCGCAAAAATTAGGTAGGACTAGAGGTCAGATTTAGGAAAATCACTGAATAATATCAGTTCAATCCTTTAATCCCCTTTATTATGATTCAAATAACATAAGTATGTGGATTGGAACACTCCAAGATCTTATTAGAGAGATTTGAAGTGAATTACTCGGTTGCGAAAATTGAACATTTTTGGGGAAAAGAGGGGGACGCTCTACTATTAGGGCACGTGCCACTAATAGGACCAATACAGTAATGCCGTTTTCAGACATGCCTCAAAATCATCAAGTTTCTCGGAACTTGCTTGAGAATTTGCGCTAGAGGTCACAAAAATTGCTTCAAGAACTGTGCTAATGCAAAATTATGATATTTATGACGAACGCTCCCAGGCAAACAACTCACAGTTATGGTTGTTGGTCGCAGGTTCCCCTAAGGACTTGATGGCTGCACTCATCTCCTCGTGTAGACCGTTGAGGACACAGCTCAGGAATTCTTCAGCATCTTCCTGTCGCCCGGTCTATTGCGCAATAGTGGGTTGGATGGAGGGATTAACAGAGATATTCATTTTCCATATTCACACATCTTTCATTTGTAATTCCGATCCAGCAAAGTTATTTTGTGTTTTTATAGTTGTAAATATTATTTCGGAAAGATTTCTGAAAAGATCTATATAATATATAGGTATTATATAATATAATATAACAGGCATTGTTATTTACCTTGAAGCCATCATATTTGATGAGCTGCAGCATTTTGTAGATGTTCTGTACCTCAAATGTTGGTCCCGGCTGAATGTCGTACTTAATGTTCCCTTTGCCGCCTAAAAATCATATACAAACAACAATATTTGACATATTTTTCCCCAGCAACATTTAAGTTGGCTCTGTCATAAGGACACAGTAATTTCTTTTTATGCTACAATATGTTTCCATAAAAATCTCAAGATGCAAAAAGACTCGACGAAGACAAACCTTTGGTCATTTTATCAACTGGTTTCATTGATGGCATCGGCGAGAACTGGTTGACAAACTCCACTCTGTAATGAAAAGAATACACTCATTCAAAAAAGTTCCATGGTGATTCCATCATTTGATGTTATTCAAGCAAGTCTTTTTCCGAAAAGGTTTCAAATGTCAAACTATATTGTTATGTTCACAACTTACATGCTATCCATGATGGGAGTTGAGCTTGGGCCCCTGCTGGATTTGTCAGAGTGGGGGAGAGTTTTCAGAAGGTTGTAGAGCGGTGCACAAGCTAGCAGTGACTGTAGGGTCTGCAATACTAGTTAAGGAATTGTATTCTTTCAATATTGATAGCAGCTTTAGAGCATATGAGGATATTTTGCTACTTTATGAAAACTCCACTCTGTAATGAATCGCTGCTAAATGTGATTATTTTCACTACTCGATTGTGCCAAATCAAAACAATCTCATTACACAGTTATTCAGTTTTAAAGTATAGTAAAGGATACAGCATTGACGTAGCACCAGTTCCCACGGTTCGTCAAGCCTCTGGGCTGGAGAGAGGGAGGAGCGTACGACAACTGGTAGTCCTTTAAAAGGTCTGAAAACAGAAACAGAGGCTGATTCAGCAGTGTCTCCATACTCTGCTTGCCAATGTTTTATTGCGAGCAAAACATAGATACATGTAGATACATCTGTTCATCTTTAATACTTCAGGTACATTTGGTCAATTATTGGAAACACACGTGTCTTCAACTTGAGTCTAAATTATTATGCATTAAAATATAATTTTCGTCTAGATCTACAAATATATTTTAAAACCAGAAGCCTTGACAATTTGAATGAAAAGACAAAACTAAAGGTAAACCAATCGAGTGTCCACTTACTAGCCAGATGTTTAGCGCCCTTGTCATTAGTTATGGACACTGGCTCCTCTTTCCCAACTTGATTCTCGGCTGGGGCGCCGACTGCATTTGTCGAGTTGTAAATCACAGTAGCGGCTTCCGCAGTGGTCGTTCCGCGGAACAGACCAGCCCAGGATGTAGTTTTAGGCTTGGGCGGCGCTGCAGGCATGGCGTTGGCCACTGCATCATTGGCATTTTCACAGTTATTTAGAGGTGGACTTTCGACTTGCATTGGCGGACATTCTACAGTTATAGATATAGATGGTGGTGGTAGTTCGGGCTTTTCAGGAGTTGGAATAGCAGCAGCGCAGTCGTCGTTAGCAACTGGGAGGTCGGAAGTAGCACCAGAGACCTGTGAGCAGGTCTCTTGCCCGACCTCTGCGGGTTCAATGTGACAGTTTGACAGCTTATCTGCCAGTGATGTCTCTGTCAAGTCCTTGGCACTGCTCAGCTGTGTAGCCTTCACATCAGAGCCACCAGACAAGTCTTGCATTTCAACTTTGCCTTCTGTGGAAGGAAATTCCTCATGTTTCACTGGCTGCGGCGACTTTTTGACATTGTTATTAGCTTGGTCCCACGGGAACATGTTTTTCTCTTCTGCGATATTCCTCATGTCATCGTCGACTTCGCCAAATGAGATATTCGAGGCATCTGCCTCAGGTTCTGTCCGACAACTATTTGAATATATTTCACCAGAAATTGAAGAGTCTGTGGCATCATGCCTTTGGCTGGCTTCGCCCTCCTGGACAGCAGTCGCCATAGCATCTGACGGCTGACATTCCTGTGGCGGTGAAGTGACGGGCGGAGCTTGCGTTGCTATGGGGAGAGGCTCCTGGTAGAGATGACTGCCCTGGAGTCTCTGTGGGGGTGGGGGGCCCTGGACAGGCGCACCAGGGGGTATGAAGGGGGATGACATGGGCACGGCTGGGAGGCCCGAGTGGTAGTGCTGACCAGGGCTGCCTGTGGGGATAAGGATGCGTTCGTGGGAAGCATGGGGTGAGGTTCCTGGCATCATGTGACTTGGCGATGAGTGATGGGCGATGTACTGGGGTGGTACTGGGTGTACCCCAGTGTTCTGATACTGCATCGGAGGCTGGGTTGCCATCATTGGCTGTCCTTGGGGTGGTACCATCCCATAGACACCACCTTGGGCCCCTGGGGGCCTTCCCATGGGTTCAGGTCCGCCTTGTTGGCTGAGCTTCTGATAGTAGTCTGCCGGACGCTTCTTCTTGTTGCGACGCTCGTAGGTTTTACCTCCAAGGATCTTTGTGCTTTCTTTGTCCATCATATTGTTGTTATCCGGCTGATGCACACCGATTTGTGAGTCATTCATTGGCATGGCCATGTGAGCGGGATGGTGCTGTAGTGGTGCCGTTGGTGGCGGTGGCACCATCTGCATAAGACTGATGGGTACAGACCCCATGCCCTGGGATGGTGGTGGATACATTCCCATGTATGCGGTGTACATGGGTTGAATCCCAGGAACCATTGTCAAACCATGTGGGTGGAACACGGGGCCAGGGACGCCGGGCGGTGGATGCAGGGGTACACTTGGCCCCTCATTGTTAGTTCCCGTGGTAACTGGCACCTCAGGTTGGGGGGCAGGTTCCTGCAATGTGGTGGGGGAAGGGGCTTCCACCGGAGCGTCGGGTGTTGGTTCGCGCTCCACTGCGCCACTAACAGGGATTGGAGAGGTGGCGGAAACTTCAGGATCTTCATCGTCCCAGGGCAGCTGTTGAGAGAAACACTGAAAAATTCTGAGTGCTGTCATTAAAGCAAATGTGAGCATCAATACTTTCATCTTTAGAAGTTGATCAGTCATTTCAATGGCGGCGAAAAAAGTTTATTGTAGGACTGTGTACTATACAATATTATACATGTAATTGGTAATAGAACACAGGTATTGGGATATCTAATTCAGCATATAATCCATTGAAGCACACAAATGTTGAATAGTTTCAATATATGGAAGGACAAGCAAAGAATCCACATCTGAGCGCAGTGCGCAATATGTTCCAATACGTACATCAGGTTTTGCAGCCTGGGCCTTGTCTCCAAACAAGATGTCCTCCACTTGAGTCTTGTCCTCAGCGGGCAAGTTCTCGAAGAACCCAAACGTTATACCCTGCACGAGAAATACAACAGCATCTTTACTGGAAAGTAGGCCACCACACACTGCACAAGAGTGCATAAACACCATGTACAAATTTGTCATTTATATATTTTTATAGAAGATGGACCACTTGGATCTTATCAATGACTCAGCCGAAATTTTTAAGTGATTGTTGCGGTTAATCTGCCTTGAAATCATCAACTGTACACTTGAAAGATAACACTTATTACTGGTTAGTTTGTCTTGAATATTCCATCATTCAATACTCAACATATGGTAATTTGGCTGAGTTTAATTCCAAAACACAAACAAGTGAGTACATTAAAGTGGACTTCACTAATAGACAATGATTATAAATCAAGGATTGATTTCGTTGCCACACAAAAAGCTATGTTGGTATACAGTACTATACACAGTTCATCATGATTGGACTTCGCCTACAGGTTGGCATTGGTCCATGCAACAAAATGCATGTTGGCTTCATGTTAGCTCTGTAGACTGTAGTCATCGAACGTTCAAGCCAAACTGGACAACAGGCAGGTCATGGCTGCGCCATGATGAGGGGAAAATGTCTTGCACATTGTGTGTAGCTGTTTTTGGAAGTTCTGGCGAACATGGTGAGCGTTTGCTAGCATACTCTTGTGGTTTCCATGGCACCCGAGGGGCAGATCCCATATATAAACAAGTCCACATGTTATGGTTTCGGTTTGCGTGAGCATCGGTATACAAACAAATTAACATACATGTACCGCAAGTTCTCTGCTCATTTTCTAGTATGTTCTATGTGTATAAGGGAAAAAATCAGATATTTCTCCTTTGATTCAGCTGCTCGTGGACGTGGTCAGTCGCTTTTCAAGCTGCCTGTCATTTCATAAATGGCAATACTAATCTCAAGCTAAAGGCAATAAAAGATCAGGAAACGTCTTTAGCACACGCTCATTCCGAGTCTTCAGAGAAAGCACGGAAAATGCCGAATGGTTCATCAACATAGTATCCTCAATCAGCAGAATGTCAGATGACCTGATAGGCAAAATGAGTGCTTTGTTTGAAACATGACATTCGTTAATAGTGGGCTAGTCTGAATTCTGTTGGGCTAGTTTGTTCTAGGGGTTACTAGCCCAAATTGTTGGTGCAAATTTGGAGTCTAGGTAATACCATGTAACCTTGAGGTAAAGTCAGTAACAGTGGCTTGCATTCCTGTTCGATATCGGAAGGGATTTAAGCTCGATAAAATCATTCTGTAGGCTTATCCACTAAAGCAAATGCAACCGGTTCTGATAACAGATTTGATGATCGACTAGAGTTGGAAATTGGTTGGCAATTGATATTTGGTAATTGGTCGATGCAACCAAGCAATCATTGATTTATCATTAGGTTTATAGACCTATATGGAAACATTAAAAGTTGTTGCATATTTTCGAACAGAAAATTTAACACGAGATTAATTCCTAAATCCAACATATATGTTTAAATTGCATGGCAAAATTTTGACAATGCACATAGACCTAACAAAAGAAAGTGTTTCGACCTTGTAATATAGCCCTCTAGGCAAATGTGGATGTGCCCAATCAACGCCATACTATCTGCACCATGTGACCAGTTTTGAACCAATCACAGCCTATATATCAGATTGCACAAGTTTTGTACACGCAACCCCGTCAAACACAGTCCAAGCCGCATCACTTCGCAGTCCAAGCACCGCGGAGCCACATCGCTTGGACTGCCCGAAACATGGCGAGAATTCAATCTTCAAGTGTATTCTTCGTTTCTGAAATGCAGATGTAGGTCACGATTTTCCTTTCAAGATATGACCAAACGGATTCAAATAGGTCAGCAGGTCAATGATCTGCTAGGATCTAGATTTAGCAGGTAAGCTATCTGGTCCACATTGCCCACCATATTCAGCAGACACGCCCAAACATGGAACCGAGACAGTCACCTGGTCTAGCCCATCAGCAGAGAAAAGTAGTGGTATAACGAGTACGGAAAACTCTAACCGATTAATCGTGACCCTGTAACCGAACCGTGACCGATTACTCGCCAGTATATTGTCCAATATTTAAGCAGTTGATATCAAAGGTATATTTGTCCACAACTTAGTGCTCTTAAATGTGAATGATCTTGTCTGCTGAACCCTGCTCTGCTGCTCGACGACAGACATGACAGAAGGCGACCAAGCTGCTTCTCGAATCACGATTCCACTAAATTTCAGTTTCTAAATGATTTTCGGTACACCAAGTTCAAGGCCGAACCCATACTATTTATAGACTATTACCATAAAGACTCGTATTTATGCGCCCATGCCATGGCGCTGTCAAACATGTAACGAACTTACGATGATTGATGAAGTTCAATTCCATTTTTTATTTCCAACCCACAATATGTATGTTGTTATGTTGCGTGCAAGTTTTAGATTTATGATATAGCCATAGTATTAATACCTGACACATGCGGCTATGTTTCAAGAGCAAAAAGCACGCGCATTAGCGGCAGTACGGTAAACTGACAGAAATAACCTTCACCTTGTCTCAGTCACATGATCTAGGCCTACTGCTTTCTTTTCAACCGGACAAGGTTGTTTTAGGATATTTTCGTGAATAAATTAGCCATTCTCTACATGAAATAGTATAATTAATTTACGATCAAGTAATCGGTCAGTCACTCTCTGACCGATCAGAGCCTGTAATCTAACCGTCAACGAGTACTCGACTACTCGTTATAGCACTAGAGAAAAGATATCACTTAACAGCTTAATGTGAAAACAATTTTTTATTTGCCCGCTTCCTCAACTGAAATGCCGAAATGGCAGGTCAAAGCAGCGAACGATAGGTTTGTGTGACGTCATGGAGTGTGACTGAAAACAACATGCTGAATATCAGTTTGTCAATTCGTTGTTTTCAGGCCGTGGGGCTAACCTGGTCGTACTCAGTCAGTCAGTGACTGTTTGGCATTTGAGGAAAAAATAATGGACATGTTCCGTGAGAAAAGCGCAAAACCCGTTTGTGAATCAATACTTAATTAACATATTAAAGTTCCTTGTTCAACCATGGACATGATTATGTGGAATTACATATGTACTTATTCGACTTGCGAATTTGGCGATCGAAACACGCCGACCAGACAGAAAGAATGTCTGGTCACATTTTGACGGTTTTCACGATTTTTCGGCATGTGCGCCTTTTTTTAACAACGCAAATCTGCCAAAATTCAGGTGACATACGTGCAAAAAGTTGCCCCCAAAAGCAGCTACATATTTCGCTGAGTATTATGCGAAGCTCTAGTGCATTTACCTGTAAAGTTTGCGACATTTTGCTAAATTATGTTCGTCATCCTAACACATTGAAGAACTCGGCCATGTTGCCTCGCTATGAAAGGTCGTGAGAATGCGCATGCGCAACGCTTATCGTCTTCCGGTGCGTTTCATTTGATATTCGCCAGATGGCAGCAGCTTACCAGGCTAGATCACATCTACAGAGCGTTATGATTATCTACTCGTATTTAGAATGATTCAAAGTCCAACTATAGTCAGGATATTATTTTCGACAGATGATAGAGTAAATATAATTGATTTTATAGTTTTACAGCATGTCAATATCTCGATTATTTATGAAGATATGACAGTTTTAGTGGAAATTTTGGGTTAACTTTTTAACTTAATTAACTATTGAGTATTCATGACCTTACAAGGGTAGCTAAAGAAACGTCTATTTTCAAACACGTATGATGATAACATATGCTTTAAAGGCCCGGCATGAATTTTGATTGGCGTGAGATATAATCAATCTTCAATTACTGGAATTGGTTGTGAAGGTCACTATTCTCGAAATATGTCCCATAACCACGTGGTTGCTAAGGGTCCAATGCGAACTGGTGTAAATGTGGATGAGAGTCTTTTCTGAAATCTATTTAATAATTTCAAACTTAATTTTGCACACGAAAATTATCCCCCCTCTCAACCATAGCACGTTGCTATGAGCCGTACGTAAAGTATAGTTGCCATGGTGACCAGACACATTAAGGCTGTTATATTTTTCTATTATCTTGTTTATATTCGTATTATGAATACTAAGCACGGATCAGTAAAGAATATTCCAACAAGAAAATGCAGCTAACTGCGGGAGATGACATTAGAGCTCGAGCACATCATCAGCACCACGACAGCTTAGCCCCCCCCCCCCCCCCCAGCCTGCAAAAAAAAAATGAAAACTGAACCATATCATGCCCCACATGATCCCAATTCATTCCCTATATTATAATGAAACACATAATCGTACTTCAATCATACTCCTAATGAGTAAACATTTATTTTGAACTCAATGAAACAGGCCTGAATAAATGATATTGAAGCTTAATAAAATATCCTTAAAATATTGGGAACTATGAGGAATATCTGTATCTGATATCATGATATAGATAACACATGCATACTGAGCAAAATGAAAGACCAGTTTAAAATAAAAAGGTTTCGCAACCCAGCAAGGAACACCTTCTCATGTGATAAAATATGTCAAATTACGGTAAATGTAGTTGTGGGACCGCAGTACAAATATATCTTATATCTGTTTTTTCATCAAGATTGACTTATGGAAAGATAGCTATATATGGGAAATATAGTGTATCCATATTAATTATGTAAGTGCGTACTCATATAAAATTAGCCCAAGTGCTAAGAAAGGTTACCGGACAATGTATATTTTAGTTACTAGTATTAGCCATTTTGTCCCGTGAGCTTGAAAATAAGGTCATTGGTAAATTCAAGCCACGGGGATATTCAGTATATCATTTACTATATTCCACACTTGATTCCTAAGCTGTAAAGTCCATAATAAATGAGATATTAGCCATTCTGTGCTCTGACCTTTAAAATGAGGTCAAAGGTCAAGGTCATGGGAAATTAAGCATATATATTGTTTCCTAAGCTGTAAAATCGATAATTAGCGAGATATAAATTAGCCATTTTGTTATCTGGCCTTGAAAATGAGGTTAAAGGTCAAATTCAAGGTCACTAGAATATTTAGAATTTATAATTTCCTATATGTTCACTATGGATTCCTAAGCTGAAAAGTTGATAATAGGTGATATTATTAGTCATTTTGTGCTCTGACCTTGAAAATAAGGTCAAAGGTAAAGTTCGAGGTCATGGGAATATCCAGCATATATCATTTCCTATATGTTCACTATGGATTCCTACACCGTAGGGTATTTAGTCGATTATAACTGAGATATTAGCCACCCATGACCTTGAAAATTGAGTCAAAGGTCAAATTCAAAATCGTGAGAATATTCAGCATATATCATTTCAAGGTCAATGATCTTGAAATGTCAGTCCATATGCTCGGTAACCTAAAAATGACCATATAATGTGCGTATATCTCTATGATACGACATCGAACGCCAAATGCATTATACAGAGAGCTGGCTAAAACGTTATGATTTCAGACTGGATCCCGATATGTATTAATTGCGGTTCCTCCTGTGTTGAGCCAAATAAAATTATGTCGACATGAAAGTTATACCGTATACAACTAGACGTGTATATACATATTTGGTCATATAGACTAGAGAGATTTATTGCATTAAAATGATGCAAACATCGATGGCGAAAACATGATCGTGGAATGCTGATTACTGATCGAAATTATCATTACATTATACATGTGCGAATTAGTTTACGATACAAGCTGGAAATATAAATTTTGTGTAAAAGTGTTTCGGGAGATCCATAGATATTAACTGATCGAAATGACTTTTAATTTATATGTATATGGGTCTTGTGCCTGGAATAACCATAAAAAATAATTAAAAAAATAACATAATCATCAAGACACTGAGCATGACAGAACAAATTTGTCAAAGTATATATTTATTTGTCAGCTACGTGAACACATTACACAGTTTTAAAACGATACACAAATTTGCACACGTGTAATTAATAGGTGCACCTCACAAAAACATAAAACATTATAAAGCAATTATAAGCAGCACGTGCGTGTCTAATTACTTACAGGTCATTTTCCATGTAAGCCTACGTGTATACAGTGTACATGTATATGTATATATGTTATATATTGTGTGTATTTTAGGTATGCAGAATAAATTGTACGTATATTGTTTCACATTTTCTATTTCAGGTGAATTATGGAACTCGCATGTGCACCAACTTTCAATGAAAAGGTTGTATGTAAACGTAACATTACAGTGATATACTCTGCATTAATGATACATGTATATTTCCTAACATGCATTAGGACATTAGGTATTACAAGTCGGTTTATACATTCTATCAATAGAATAAAATTAGGCCTACTGTCTGCATACATGTATACATAGGATAATTCATACATTACCTAGTTAATAATTGTCCTAATTAAGCAATGCATATACCTACACATAATTATCTACCACAACTAAATATCAACATATAATATCCTGTGTAACTAAGTTGAAAATAAATGTGTTGCTTGATATAAAAAAACAAACAAACAAAGCACCAAAACAGGAACCATTACAAAAATTAATATCGCTTTTGAACACTATGTATTTCCTGTATTTGCTTGGCAGTTAACCTTTCTGTTTGTGTCAAATTCACCCGTTCGTTTTGAATTTCAGTATCATTATCACACAGTTCAAATCGAGTAACAAGTCCGCGTACGTGGATTCCATACAAACCATCATATTTTCGAGGTTTTACTGGGAAGTTCCTCCGATTTTCGCCTGGGTTTGAGCATGGAAGCCGGCGGCAGGGACCGATCCAGATGCTGGCCTATGGTCAGGCCCCAGGCACTGCATTCTTCCTCCGATTTGATAGTTTCATCCTCAAGCCGCATGCCTTTCATTGGGTCAGACGGATCCACCTGACGGAACCTGAAAAATCATTCAATAGAACTTCAACACATCATGATTCTCATGCATTGTATATGATTGGTGTTTCACCTCGAATGAGCTCTGAATAATATCTGCGCTGAATTTCAATGAAATTCGCTTGATATGAACGAAACTCGTTCGAAATTCGCATGAACTTTAGTGCGATCACTTCAAAAAACGTGACGTATGTTTGTCCTGATGAAATACTCTTGGAATTACTTTTTCAATATTGGCTTCTGTAACATGAAATAATGAAAGTGAGTTATGTTTGATTCTGTGGTGCAGGGTCGTATAAATTAATATCCATACTTGGAGATAGGCACGAAGTAGAGCGGAAATTCGTTGAATATTGTAGAAAGTCGGTTCTCCCAGTCATGAATATGCTGCATGCGAGCCTCTTGGGATAATAGCTGGGGTCCAAAGACCATGTGAGGCGAGAGCACATCGAAACCTATCAGGTGCAAGATCCCGTTCTTTGGGGGAAATGAAATTGAGTGAAAAAATCAACAATTAATTGTAATACCGTTAATTGTAATAAGATGAATATATCTTGATGGTAAGTGATATTTCTGTAAATGTATGTATAGTGTATAAGTAGGCCTATCATTACATGATTACATGTTTGGTCATGATAAGTTAGTTCGCCAGACAAATCACAAATATGTGTACACGTATCTTTGTCGCCGATTTTGAAATTTTAGACATTTGCGAGTTTCCGACATATCTGTGAAACCAAAATGAGACAATTAAATGATGCGTTTCGTGCAGCTGTTTATATTGAAAACAAAAATCATAAGAATAGGCCTATATAACGTCGTGTACAAGGCATCGTTGTTTTGTCTACGGCCGGTGTCACAAATCCAGGCACCTGGATAAGCCGATATACAATTATATGCTGTTTACGCTCCACTGAGCACGCGCTGATCCGTGGAAAGTTTGATGAGTCACATGGAACGAAGTTTTAAAAATATTATTCAGGACACATCTCTCAGTTTGCAATAAAGAGGGAATACAATTATTTACTGGAAAAATGGTACTTATGATTGACATATATATATCATATTGTGTACGCATTTCAAAAGCATAGATGTGCACGACCAAACTGTACACATCGGTGTTGTGGAATCGATGTGATGTTATATCAATACTCGAATCAAACAAATTTAGAATGCAATATCATTATGCAATATGCCAATACCGTTCCGACCAACAGGTACAAAGAGCGATTCCACATCTACATATTGCATATCGGTCTCTTCAAATGCTTTCACTTCATAAAACTACATAAATCGATAGTATGTCAATATTCCGTATAAAGGACGAATGTCAACGCGTATTTTTCATGTTGTGATATTTGATGGCACTAGTATTTTTCCCCATTTTGGTAAGCCATGGGAGTGTCAGGTCTATTTATATGCAGTATTTATGAATAAATGCATCAATGTATTTGTTTTATTTTCTGTGTACCACTGTAAAGTTGAACGAATACATGTACTGTGGATGCATGTATTCATACATATTTTGTCAAGAGTTTGGTTAAAATACACACAATATATTGTTTCATTACAAAGGAATATTGACCCCCCCCCCCCCCCCGCCCATTATTAGCTATGTTCCTGATATTTACAGTATTTACCTGTAAAGGCCACAGGAGCACATTGAGGTCACCGTTTGGACCCTGACTCGTATAAAATTGCTCCGGAGCTCCTGTGGTTATTGACAGCATGGCCTTCCTACCCTATGAAATTATACTTTATTTCATCAGATGTTTCACCTTTAAGCCTGGACGTATAATTAATTGAATCTGTGCGGATGTTTCATTACCACCAGTTGCGATTTCCATAACAATTCTCTGCATGTGTTTTATACATAATCTCCTGTTGGTTTCAAATATGTCTTCAGTTGTCATAGTGCGAAATACATGTATTACATGCATGTGACCAACACCCATTTCTGGGAGTAAATTTAATACGCACTTTGAATTTCCCGTTGTCATAGACCTCGGTCTCAGTGAAGGCGTAGTTCGCGAGGAAAACACGATCACACCAGCCCTTCATGATCGCTGGCATGCCCATCCAATGTAGCGGAAATTGGAAAATGATCAGATCCGAGCATGAAACCTTTTCCTGTTCTTCCTTGATATCGTCTGGGATTCGCCCTTCCCGCCATGCAACGCCCGTCTCCGTGCTATAGTCAAAGTGTTCTTCATTTTGCAAAGGTCCTGTTGTAATATTAACACGTAAAAATGTAATAACATAAGAAAAAGAAGAAACATAAGAAGAAAAACAAGAAGAAAAGGGTTTGTGTTGCGTCAGCAAAACTAATGACAGGAATGAATAATTGGTCCATTAGAATACTTGATACCCGTAATTGATCATTCAACCGAAGAAAACAGATTTGTGTTAAAAAGTGTTGTGGAATTTGGACGCTTTTTTATAGTTTTAAAAGTAGCTAGAGTATAATTTCCGTAGTTTCAGCCATGGAGAATTGTGCCTTATTTTATCTTTAGTAGCCAATAAATCACGGCCTCGTTTTACAATAGCAACATTGTATATCTGCTTTAATAAAATTTGCAAAGCATAAACACATTAATTACCAGCTGTTCAAATACTATCACCGTTACTGTAATTATCTTATTATCAATCAAACTACATTCGACCAAGTAATTCACACTTCCTGAAAAAGGCCGCAAAACATGTAGCTGAAAAATACTTCTAACATAATTATACTCTGTACGTTAACCATTGACTACAGAACAATTATCATGAAAATATCATACACCTACATTGTATGTTTTGTGTACTTCAACGCAATGACAATGACCATATTTTGTACCGAATTTATCATTGTTCACACATGTTGATTGGTAATCGACGCTTTGGTCTTTTTCAAGGACAATTCGTTTCTGTTTAGAATTTGCAGGCTGACTTTTCACATGAATATTAGGTTTGTTTTTCAAACGACACAGCTGCAGGAAACTATTTTCGGTCCCCAATCAAATTCAAGGTCTTTTTTTTATGACTGAAAAAAGCCATTACAAAGACCTTCCTGTCAGAAATAATACACATATCTGAATAGGATATGTGCTTGGTGAAATACCACCAATTTTTCACACATAAAAATCAATTACCCAAAATTACATGGTAGAATTGTGCGGTTTCACACAATCTCAAAACATTAAATGCCATGTTTTGAAATAATAGATCAGGGAAGTCAACGGTTAAAAATCGATACATGCATTATGCATGTACGTACATACATGTCGGACTATAATGTCATAATGAAGGCCTATGCAAATAAAAAAAAGCATGTAATAGGGCAATTATTCATTTTTTTCTGGTGTGGATGTTTGCGTGGCATTGTTGACTATGTCTCTATGATGTATCATAAGACTAGCAAACATATCATACGATTGTACGTGATCATCTAAGATACACATGTGTTCAGTGTTTAGTATGCAATATATGATGCACATGACTCGATGAAAAGGTACATCTATACCTAAACCAATGCACTAGTTAGCATGTTATGAATACATCAAATATTTTTACAAAATAAAACGCATGTACAATGTATATGAACGTAACCAGTGCATACATACGCACCAGCGCATTGGTTTATGAATATGTATAGACGTTACGTTTTAGTGTATCATGTATTACAAAATAAAATGCATGTATATACTATAAAATATTCAAAATATATCTTACCTACGACATCATCCCTGCTTATGACGGGGTTGAATTTCATCCCGTACAGATCCGACACGTGGACGGTGTGACCATCTTTCCTGAGTTGTTCCACGGCCGCGAACATCAGCGCTGCATTGAACGATGTCCTCTGGTGATGAGCGTATACTATTAGCACGGTTTTACCCATCGTGGGAAATACTAGTGAAATATTGCACTTTTTCGTGTGGTATCCTTCAATATGATTGCGTTAGTCCTGTGATGATTTGATAACGTGCAACATGAGATTCACATCAAATCCAAAATGTGTAGGCGTCTTCCGTGTATATATAGGGCTGCTGCACTGTACAATGTATGCTACATTATAATATATCTGACTCGCGAATGAAATATTGATCGGTATAATAATGTTCAGTGTCCTATCGAAAGTTTGATATCGACGCAGAGACAATGCAGCTACTGTAGGTTTTCCCCCTCAGTCTGATAAGGAAAATGAGTGCTCGTTGATACGAAAACATTAACAAATCCAAACAGTTATACAATTTGGTGGGTTATCGATTAGTCGATCCAGTGTCGTTCGATGTTGAGAAGTTTCCTTTTTGAGTCCGCAAATCTTCAATAAACTTGTTGCCTAGTGTTGTCGTGAAGACTGCATATATGTGTGACAGAGCGCTATGCAGTTTCTACCTGTCAAAATGTACCTTAAAATGTCACAGATGATATTTAGGCCTACCAATATCTCGTATCAAGTCAACGCTCTGAAATGAAACAATAGACTGGTCGCTATAATTGATGCAACGACGTTAGAAAAGTGTTGATTTATAACGACATCCATCCCCTATGTTAGTAGATGTTCCATGACATCCATACTGTAGCGATCCCCATGCTGAATTACCGTCGACTATGTTGACTGCAAATTTGAGATCAGTTGAATGTCCTTTCAAACAAATTGGCTAATTCATGTAGCTCCATTTTTCGTGTTTTTTCAAAATGATTTCCCCACAGACCTAATGTGTGTGTCCTTCCACCTATAACTACATGTTTTTCCGCCCATTTATCTCCAACGCTAATTATTTCACGGTCATCTTTACTATATATATACATGTATGCTCGGGTATTTAGGCTAGTGAACTGTCCGATAATGAGTGGACAATGACATTTGTGACCTGCACTTGTCCATGTTCATTCAGCCCATCACCGAGTTCATTTCGTTGTTACACTGACACGAAACAAAAGGTTGACTTGATTTTTAATACTGTAAAACGACTAATTTTGGCGGCTATAAGCCCCATGTCATTTGGCGGAGAATTAATTTGGCGGTTTCAAAACTACATATATTTCTTATCATATATCTAGTTAAATTGGCGGACGATTTAATTTGGCGGTTTTAGCCTGACGCCAAATCCGCCAAAATAAATAGTCCGCCAAAATTAGTAGTTTTACAGTATGGCTGATTTTCGAAATGGAGTCTGGTTTGATTGCTACTTACCTATCAAGTGAAAGACAGTATGGTCGATAAAGACACATACATGGTGTGTGAAATTACGAAAATCAAAGGAATCATCATATCAAGTGTATGTTGCAAAATATAGATTTTCTGTCAAAATAAATGCATAGCCCGAAATGAAATTTATTGTGAAAAAATAATGACATAATGTCGATCCAATGCATGATAAGATGCACGAACCTCAACCTATATTTATTATATTGATGGAAAAACATGCTACTAGGAATGCATTTGATCGTTATTGGATATCAATATGTTAGAACATTCATAATCTGTCAAATGTAGGCTAATGGGCGGTGTGTTCTAGGTATTGTCAGCGCACACGTACTCATTTCTACATTTATTTATCAGTTGCGTATTTTTCCTAATCGGTTTTATCATTGTCAATGCCATCGGATCATATCAGATAGATTAAGAGATACCATCGATTCGATCACATACATCGCATTCTGTGTTGCTTGTATAAACAATATTTACTTGGATTGATCAACAGGGTATCAAAATCTTGATGATTATGTTGCCACTGTATAAAATTATCATATAATCGAAATGGGTCAATTAAAAAAAGAAATATTGTTTATAGTATCACAAAAGACAAGATACTAAACCAACGACGAATGACAAATTTATCACAGTCAACCAAAACATACATGTAGTACATGTAAGTGTACAGTATAGTGCAGCATTGTCGCCAGTTAACAATACCCATACACATGGGGTATTTGAGTACATTGGCCTACGTGACAGTAAGGGGAAGCTCATACAGAGACAAAACACGGCATGTGACATACTGGTTAAGTGTTTGACCTCCATCATGTAGCGTGTCATCATGACATGATGTAGAAAATGCAGTATATATGTGAGTGTGTATTTTTTGTTGCCTTATGTAATGACGTATAAATAGTTAGTTCAATCAATAAAATATATACAATGTGCCGGACTGACATGTGTTGGACATTTAATTTGTTCATGTTCCATGTGTGATCTTTTTGTAATATATTCATTGCAGAGTCGATGATTATCTAGTCTAAGGTTGTGTCTCAATCATAAAGTACATGTACATATCATGGTAAAATCATAAAGTAACCAAATAGTCACTGACTGATGCTGTTCATTACAATGAGAGAATGTCATACAGTAGCCGCCGTATCCCACAATATTGACTTCTACAACCGTGAAATTATGAATGAACAGGGATATGAATGCTTGTACTCCAACTATACATTTGTACATGTTGTCATTCATGATCATTTTATAGAATCCACTTTAGTGAACTAAGTATAATAATTAGTATCATAATAAATGTAATTTTATGGTTACAATTAATGCATCACACTAACATTATTGAGTGGCACGTACCTGTATTAACTAACGTAACATTAAACAAGCAATATGAATACAAAACGAGTGTCTAAATGTGAAATCGAACAAATTGAGAAATTAGAATTTGTCAAATTCTATTTGCTTTTCACTTTTGAGGATGATTGACAGAATTAGTTTTCACATAAATTGTGGGTTGAACAGGCGTCAATTTTGGCCGAGAAGTGTGCTGTAATAGTCAACATCTTCCCAATAGAAATTGGTACAAGCCACACCCAAAGAGCGTTACACCTACTACAACTAACCGCTATATCCATCAACAATCACACCATAATTGTTCTCGATCTGAAATTGCCCAGAAGTGATCAACGTTCCAGGCTTTTATGGACAACCAGTGCTTACTTGTGACAGAAAGATTAGACAAGATTGCCTTGCGCATGATGGATGGTTGAGGCATGTAAATGCGACAGTGTGCTTGTTGTCAAAACGCCCATAAAAGCTTTCTGTTATAGAAATGACTGCAACGTGTTAATCGTTCGCATATGATTCAGTAGTTAAAAAAAACACGTATTGCAAGGTAAATATGAAACACGTCCAATATTAAAGAGGTCATAGCACATCAGACAAATACTTTGCAGACATTCAATGTGTATTGTCATAGCTCTCTGGTACCACCTTATTGCATAATAAACATATTTATTGTCATACATATTGTAGGCAAAATGAAATTGGTTTTGACTAATACATGTTGTGTATAATAAATGATGTCTTCGAAACAAAACTGCTACATAGCTACATGACCTATATCTGTCTTATACGTGATTGATGGCGTAGATATTGAATGTGGCAGCACTTATGTTGTCAACAATGTGCCCTAAATGCCGAACGCCCTACAATACATGGATATGTTGCATTAACGATCATGCAGTGAATTAATATTGGTGGTATTAGGCATTGACTGGTGTGCATATTGTCTGGATTTCTATTATGGACATACTTATTCACGTAAATGAATCTTGATGTCATATTTGGTTGGAAATGCTCATTTGATGACTTGATCAAGTAGCAATTTCACCTTTCCAGCCATCAAGCACACGGTATTTTTCTGTGCGATCAAGGGCAGATCTGTGATGCTAATTTGGAGATTCGATCACGCAAAGCATGCAAGGTCGCAATGGAATTCATGAAGATCACGAAGAGAAATCAGGATAATCTGAAATGAGCGAGCAACAGACATTGAATCAATGCCACAAGTCGAAAGAAAGTCATGCTGACATGTCCTGCTGCATATTAGAGATGCTAATTTGAGGTCCAATTCGACCAGGCAAAGCTTGCCAGGTCACATCGAAATTCATGAAAATCATATGGAGGTCAATTTGGATATTCTGAAAAATGCGAGCAATGTATCCCTCACATTTCGATGGTTTACATTCACACAGTGTACATTACTTATCTGCCACTAGAAACGTTGATATGGAATCTACAGAATATGTATTGTTTATTCCTTCATTCCTTTAAAATTAAATCATCAATGATCACCATTGCAAAGATTTCAGAATCATGGATTTCAAATAGGTGAGATTACGGCGCATCACTGCACTACTCAAACTACTACATACAAAATTCGTCAGTGTGTGTTTACGCTGTAACACACTTATGTGGTGGTGAATGTAAGTAGTAACTTATAATCACCAATTCAACGAAGTTTCGATGATACCAATTACAAACCTAAATACACCATGCTGGAATTGAAATAGAGCCCGACCTAATATGTAATTGTTTCTACTGTACACCTGATGGAGCTAGCATACAACTGCCCAACAACTTACTAAAGTAATTTAGACATCCGAAACAAATCCCGTGAAATAAGTGTATGACAAGTAGGCCCATATAAGTACACAATCACAAGCCAAAAGGCTACTGAGTTTATGGTAATTTATAATTTTAGAAAATTTAGACTTCTGGCTGGTGAGCTTTCAAGGATAGCCTGAAAGTAATTATTCAAAAGTAATTAGGGTGTACATCACCTGAAACCAGTATAAACTGAGAAATGATGCCGTACATGTATTATTTTAATCAGGCTAATGTTATGCACTAACACTACTTGGAGAGAGAGAGAGCAAGGATTCATTTAGTTATCATTAGCAACTTTGCAAATTGCTATATATATACACCAAACTATGCATGTGAGTATGGCGGCCCAATGCTGCCATTATTCATGCCTGAGTTTTAAAATAATTTTGAAATCAGTTCCATAGTTAGTAAACAGTTATTTTCAGTTATGGAACTAGTTTCTAGCAAGGTACAAAGACTCTCCAGGGATGGTGCGATTTCGTATCGGGTTGCCGCAAGCTCGCATCGAGATATCGCATTCTCGACTCGGATTATCGGATAGCTTTGTCAGATTATCGCTATCGTTATCGGTTTGTCGGAATAACGTATCGATTTATCGGCTTGTCGACCTATCCGACTTCTCCCAACAAAGCGACGAAGCGATGTGGTGACTTTCGTACTTATTTATCATTGTTATCTGCACCATTATTTATGTGCATTTTCAGAGGATAAAAAAAATCGGTAACATTTTTTTTATCCTTTAGCTTGTGTACTGTAAACATGGTAAATGAACAGAGCCATGAATTTTGAATCAATTATTATTTCCGACTCCGACCTGTTAACATTCAATCCATCGAGTTAGATTACAACAATAAGAACAAAATCGTGTTACCAATCTGCCTCAGTAAGGAGACCAGTCACTGACATTCTGGAAATCGTGATAACACGAACAAAATATTTTATTATCCCAATAACAAGCATTTTATATGTGCCACGTTGAGGGCAAAGTGGCATTCTAGTAAACCTTCTGTGCCCACGAGACTATTTTCAGACCAAATGGTGGACACGATTGTCTCTTGCATACCTGTACGGTCGAACGTGTAATAAATATATTGTGATCCTCGCAATAAACGTATGACAATTTTACGACCAATCATAAATTCTTGAATAAGGTCAATACATGGAACACATATATGAATATGATATACCTTTATGTATATATATTACAGTGTGCATTCGTTTCGGAATAGCTCAATAGAACTGGTGCTTTCCTCCAAACATACGAAAAAATATTTAAAAATAGGTCAAGAGGGAGGTATTTATGTCTCTTTATTATTTTTCAGGCCGTATCGTCGAAAAATCATCAATTTTGGCGGCCACTTTCTCAAAATCTGTCTGAAAACGTTTTTTTCCCAATTGACGCAATTGACTCCCCCTATATATGTATCTCGGGTATTAGTTTCCTTACACTTAAATCTTCGGTCTGCGCGAGGCAGCCATTTTGATTTCAAGATGGATTTTCTTTGAAAAAACAAATATGGATTTTGAAAAAAAATTCAGCCACATATTCCCTTCCAAATAGGAGTTAAGTGTAATGTATTCATATTGTATCTCCAACTGTACGTTCGGATTCGTAAGTTCAATGGAATGTTTCCCTTCAGAAAAACAAAAACGGCCTCTAGTCTGCCATTCAAACAGTGCATAAAAATGTATATTTCAAATCTCGTTCTTTTGGGATAATGCACGACGTACTGTATCTTTGTTTATGAATTTGAACTTGCCAAACTGTTCACATCCTTTCCCAATAAATGGTCGTCAGAAGACGATACTTCTGTGATACGCCTTCTGAAATAACACCAACATCCAGCTTTCCATTAACATTCACACCATATTTGTTCTCAACGCAAAATAGCTCAGAAATGAGTTATCGTGTCAGTTTTTTTATGGACACCCTGGGATCACTTGTAACAGTAAGAATGGACAAGAATATTTTGCTCATTTCCATGATGCATGGTTCACGTATGGAATGCAACAGCAGTTTTGTTGCCAGAAACGCCCATGCAAGTTCCGATAATATAGTACTAACTGTATAGTACGGTAATCAGTAACATGTGTTCTAGTGGATTTTTTGTATAGTATTACACATCAACACGTGCGAATGCATGTGTCATTGAGTCGTATAAGTTCGAGACGTAACTGCCAAATAGCTACATGACTTATACCTGTGTTTTACACTGATTGATGGTGAATATATTGGATGTGGCAGCACTTATATTGTGAACGATGTACCCTAAAAGCTGTCAGACCTACATATCTTATCACATTGCAGTACTGCATTTATGACGGCGTAGTGATCAGATGGTAATGGCATTAGATGGCATGCAGATTGTCTTCATCTGATTATACTAAGGACATGTCTATATGATATGAGTCTCAAGGGCATTTGTAGTTGGAGGCCCGTCAGATCAGTTAGCAATTTCAATTCCACGTCCGCAAAGCACCTATTTCAGGAGCATGTGTTCACATTTTGATACACATTTATGAGGTGGTGAATATTATTTAATAGACGTTGCGTCGATGAGCTCCCAAGGACGACTCTTTGATAGTCTGATGTTAATTATTAGAAAGTAATCTAGTTTACATCCCCTCAAATCATTATGAACTGGACCTGGAACCATATCTGAATATAATCACATTAATATTCTGCATTAATTAGAGAAGAGTAATTAGAGAAGGACTGACTAATCAGTAACGTTTTATCACGTTTCAAAATTGAATCTTATTAACCTACTTTTCTTACTTTGGGTATTACGCATTTCTTAGATTGTATGGAACACAATCATGTTAACAACCAGCCCTTCTGTTGAATAAGGCCATGCAGAGTTATGTTAATCGCGATCCTACCAACAACAAAAAACATTTACTGATGCCATTAATGCGCAATTTGTATATGGCACATCAGAGGCAAATGAGAAATCCTTTTGAACTCACGAGAATACTATCCGACTTCACGACCAAAGATTCAGATCAGATGGCGGACACTATAGTCTTTGCAATGCCTGTATCACCATATTGTAATATTGTGCTACTTGCAATAAATGTACTCAGACTTTTATGTTACTGAATATTTTGAGTTAAATTCAAAAGTTTCATTCTTTCATGATTATCCTTGTATTTGCCCCAGTATTTGATTTATTTATGAATGTTCCTTCTAGACTGAATTCAGAATAACCGATCGATAGCTTGGATGCAAGTGATAATTCGAGAAGATGACGCAAAATCTTGATATCTCGACATACTCGGCTTGTTGGCATTTCGTATTGGGTTGCCGCACGCTCGCATCGATATATCGCATTCTTGACTCGTCGGTTTATCATAACGCCTTGTCAGATTATCGCTTTGTTGGGCTATCGGTTTGTGGGAATATCATATTGATTTATTGGCTTGTCGACCTATCCGACTTTTCCCACCAAAGCGACAAAGCGATGTGGTGACTTTCGTGGTATTAAACACCGGATGCACGTAGTTATTTATTATTGTCATCTGCACCATTCTTCATGCGCATTTTGAAAGGATCGAAAAATCAGTACCATCTATTATCACGTTTTTAAACGGAAAAAATATATAACATACATGTAATAAGATCTGATTTATTTATATCTCAGTGACTTTGGATGATATCATATGCATTCTTTAGCTTGGGTATTGTGAATGAACAAAGCCATGAATCATGAATCAATTATTGTTTTTCTGACCTGTTAACATGGTTAAAGTTCGATCCGTCGCGTTAGATTATAACAATAAGAACAAAATCATGTTAACAATCTGCCCCAGTAGGGAGACCAGTCACTGACATTCTGGGAATCGTGATAACACGAACGAAACATTTTATTATGCCAATAACATGCATTTTATATATGTCACGTTGAGGGCAAGGTGGCATTCTAGTAATCCTTCTGTGCCCACGAGAATACTTTCAAACCAAATGGTGGACAGGATTGTCTCTGCCATACCTGTACGGTCGAACGTGTAATAAATATACTGTGATACTCGCAATAAACGTATGACAATTTTACGACCGATCATGAATTCTTGAATAAGGTCAATACATGGAACACGTATATAATATACGTTTATGGATATATTACAGTGTGCATTCAGTTCATGGAAAAGCTCAATAGAACTGGTCATTTTCTGCGAATATACGAAAACATATTTGAAAATAATTAAAGAGGGAGGTATTTATGTCTCTTTATTATTTTTTTAAAATGGAGGCTGTTTCGTCGAAGAATGATCATTTTTTGCGGCCATTTTCTCACAATCTGTCTGAAAACGTTTTTTTTTCTTCAAATTGATGTAAAGTGTCATGTATTCATATTGTATCTTCAAATAGGAGTAAAGTGTCATGTATTCATATTGTATCTTCAACTGTACGTTCGGCTTCTTGAGTTCAATGGAATGGTTGCCTTAAGAAAAACAAAATCGGCCTCTGGTCCGCGATTCAAACATTGCATAAAAGTATATTTCTATATTTCAAATCGCGTTCTTTTGAAATAATGCACGACGTACTGTATCTATGTTAATGTGTTTGAAACTTGCCACACTGTTCACATTATTTCCCAATAAATAGTCGTCAGAAGACGATACTTCTGTGATACGCCTGCTGAAATAACACCGACACCTAGCTCTATATCCATTAACATTCGCACCATAATTGTTCTCAACGCAAAATAGCTCAGAAATGAGTTATCGTGTCAGTTTTTTTATGAACACCATGGAATCACTTGTAACAGTAAGTATGGAAAGATTATTTTGCTCATTTCCATGATGCATGGTTCACATATGAAATGCAACAGCAGTTTTATTGACAGAAACGCCCATGAAAGTCTCCGATAATATAGTACTAACTGTATAGTACGGTAATCGGTAACGCGTGATCTAGTGGGTTTGTATGGTATTTCACTCCAACACGTGTGGAGGCATGTGTTATTAAAGTGTATATTCTAATCACTAGACCAGACCTACACGATCCAATCTGCTGTCATAAACAATAGCTTAAAAATATTAATTAATGCAGTGGTCATGCAAACAGCAGCCAATGAATTTCCCAGTTCCCAGCAATAGTCACTGGAATATCGTTTATATTTGACTCACACTAAAGAAATGAATTCCTGCGTTGTTGACCAGCTATTCAGGTATCATAAAATTATCTGGATCAGTACAGTTTTTATTGTCGTGGACATTATGAACGTTGGTCTAGTGAGTCATACAAGTACGAGACGTAACTGCCAAATAGCTACATGACTTATACCTGTGTTTTACAGTGATTGGTGGTGAAGATATTGGATGTGGCAGCACTTATGAGCCCTAAACCTGCCCACCCGACATATACATGTAATATTACATTGCAGGACTGCATTTATGACGATGTGGTGATCAGGTTTTAATGAGCATTGAATGCTATGCAGATTGTCTGGATGTATACTAAGGGCATGCGACATTGTGGTAGATGGCATTTGTGGTTAGAGATGTCCGTTTACTCAAATAGCACCTATTATTCTAGACGGAACCTGATTTGTGAAACTCAGTTCAGAGCAAGCACATTCATGGGGTATCTACCAGCTTCCAATGGACTTCATTAATATCATATTAGGTGCATGGGACTGTCGTGGAGAGGGCGAGCTTATACCTGCCATATTTGGTTTTCACAAATTATCACACGTCAGTGCCACTGTATGTATCTGCCCATTACCACCAGCACGGGGGTTTGCATGTATGAGAGTCTGTTCACATTCATAACCAATCAAGTTAATATGATTTCCAGAGAATTTCATGAATATTGGTTATTTATGCACTCTATCATACTGAAACAACGAGTATAAGTATAAGTATAACAAGCCAGCATGTTAAATTGAGATTTATGCAATTGGGTACATGTACAGCATGGTAATTACCTCATTATGGCCTACACAAACTACCACACATAATGGTTTATGTCAGTGCATATGATAGTTCAGATAATGTTTTTTCAGAATATGTTTTCACATTTTAATACAATTTCATGAGATGTTGAATATAATTTTATAGACGTTGCATCAACGAGGTTCCAAGACGACTCTCAGATAGTCTGAAATTAATTATTCAAAACTAATTGGGCTTAGATTCCTAGTATTGTATGGTATTACACATCAACACGTGCGAAGGCATGTGTCATTGAAGTGTATTTTCTAATCACTGGACCAGACCTACACGTGGCGCCATGGATTATTATACTCAATGATAATGTCACGATCCAATCTGCTGTCACAAACAATATCTTGAAAATATTAATTAATGCAGTGGTCATGTAAACAGCAGCCAATGCATTTCCCAGTTCCCAGCAATAGTAACTGGAATATCGTTCATATCTAACCCACACTACACACATGAATTCGTGCTTTGTTGATCAGATATTCAGGTAACATGTAATTATCTGGATCAGTACAGTTTTTATTGTTGTGAGCACAATGAAAGTTGGTATAGTATATCGATACAAGTTCGAGACGCAAGTCCCAAATAGCTACATGACTTATACCTGTGTTTTAAGGTGACTGATGGTGAAGATATTGGATGTTGCAGAACTTATGCGCCCTAAACCCGTCCACCCTACATATATTATTACATTGCATTACTGCATTTATGACGATGCGGTGATCAGGTTTTAATGGGCATTGAATGCTATGCAGATTGTCTGGATGTATACTAAGGACATGCGACATTGTGGTAGAAGGCATTTGTGGTTAGAGATGTCCGTTTACTCAAATAGCACCTATTATCCCAGACGGAACCTGATCTGTAAAACTCAGTTCAGATCAAGCACCTTCATGGAAGATCTACCAGCTTCCAATGGACTTCATGAACATCATATCAGGTGCATGGGAATGTCGTGGAGAGGGTGAGCATATAGACCTCCCACATTTGGTTCTCACAAATTATCACAAAAGTCATTGCCATTGTATGTATCTGCCCATTACCACCAGCGCAAGCGTTTGCATGTATGAGAGTCTGTTTACATTAATAACAAATCAAGTTGATATGAGACTTAGAGAGCTTCATGAATATTGGTAAATCATGCTTTCCTTTCATACTGAATCAACGAGTATAGGAAATTGAGGTGTATGCAATTGTGTACATGTACTGCATGTTAATTACCTCATTACTGGGCTACTCACATAGAATGGTTTATGTTCATTATTGGGCTAATCACATACAATAGTTTATGTTAATATATACGATAGTTCAGATAATGTTTTTTCCAGACTCTGTGTTCACATTTTAATACAATTTTATGAGATGTTGAATATAATTTTATAGACGTTGCATCAATGAGGTTCCAAAGACGACTCTCAGATAGTCTGACATTAATTATTTATTCAAAAGTAATTAGATCCTCTCCAACCAGTATGAACTGGGACATGGTTAAATCATATTTAATTTTAATCAAACAAATATTTTGGCAATAATTAGAGAACGACTGGTTAATCAGGAATATTATAGCTATACAATTGGATTTTATTAACTTCTTTTCATGGCCTTTGGGAAATATGTGCTCATTAGCTTGTATGGTGTAAACAGAAACAGCCATTAACCATGAATCAATCATTGTGCGTGTGACTCTGACGTTCTATTAGTTGCATCAAATGATAAAGATATGAACAAAATCGTGTTAACAATCAACCACAATGTTGAGTCCGGTCGTTCAGACTTCTGCGAATCGTGATGCTACTAACACGCAATTTGTAAATATCACGTAGGAGGCAAATGGGAGAACATTTCTTGTAGTTTTTGACGATCATCAGTGCATGTAATGAATTTGATCCACAAGATCCAATATCTTGACACAAACGACAGAAAGGCAAAAAGCAAACACGTCATCCACACCTTTTACATACCAAGGTAGCATGAATCTTTAATAGAAATTGACGACTATCTATGACTATCTATGACTGTCTATGACGATTTATCTATGAATAACAGAATGAAACTTTCTGCATACAGACAAAAGATACAAGGTATTCCAGTAATAGGGTCACGTAGCTTATTGACATTATTTTCATAGATATCAAACTTTTTCCCTTCGATTTGATTAGCAAATGCTTTACTAATATCGAGGCAAGTGAATTTGCTTTCAAAAATTGTATATTAACAATATGACCGGTTTTAGGTGAAACAATTCCACTCTGCTCAATCATGACCCAGATAATTACGATGGCTGAGAATATACCCAGTAATAGGATTCAATAAGCTGCTACATTGGCTCCTAACCTTACTGCTCTTCTCAGAGTATGTTTAAGGAACATTTACTCCCTCTTTTGCCCAGGATCCACCCAGACGTGACGGATATAAAATTAATATTGTTGTGGATCCATGCTATTTGATATACTGGGTTGCTATGGCAACAACTTTCACCAAACTGGTCCTGTTTGGACATAAGTATGCCCGTTTTAGTATTTTCTACACTGTTTCCTCTCGAAGTGTTGAAAAACACATCAAGTCAATGGGCATGAAGTTATCATGATACCCATTTGTCTTCGTGACCCTTTTGTATGGGACACTCTGTATATCATTTAAGGTCTTAAATCAAACAAAAAGTCTAACATCAAACAAATAGGTTTCGTCAATCGAGTCATATCAATGTGATCAAAACAACGAGACAATGTGGACGAAAACTTGGAATATATGGAAGTATGAGAAAAGAGTGGTCCACAAAATGCACACCGAGGTTCGTAAAAACATTGTTTCATATTCTGAACCAATTACTTCTTTTCTATGAAACCAGTTGTTTTTCAAAATCGAGCAAACTCAAGTTTGGTCTTGTGTACGGTAGCCTGGAGTCAGTGGATATATGAAAATAAAAATGTACATATGAATTACCATCTGTGGTAATATAAATATGTCGTATTCAGTAATATTTCGACATATACACAAACCCGATGTATTCATCATTTGTGTTCTCAGTTGAACACAGTCAAAATTTAGTACAGTTTCTGAGTTCTATAATTCACTGAATATCTACACAAAGAGGAAAACAAAATTACCCCTCAGCTCGCTAGTCAAGGCATGTGTCATTGAAGTGTATTTTCTAATCACTAGACCAGACCTACACGTGGCGCCATGGATTATTATACTCAATGATAATGTCACGATCCAATCTGCTGTCACAAACAATATCTTGAAAATATTAATTAATGCAGTGGTCATGTAAACGTGTGTTCACACGTTGATACAATTTTATGAGATGTTGAATATAACTTTATAGACGTTGCATCAATGAGGTTCCAAAGACGACTCCCAGATAGTCTTGATATCAATTTTTAAAAGACAATTGGTCCGCTCCAACCGGTATGAACTGGGACATGGTTTCATATTTAATTTTAATCAAACAAATATTTTTGCAACAATTAGAGAACGACTGACTAATCAGGGATATTATAGCTATAAAATTGGATTTTATTAACTTCTTTTCAGAGCCTTTGGATAATATGTGCTCATTAGCTTGTATGGTGTAAACATACAAAACCATAAATCATGAATTAATCATTGTGCGACTCTAACGTTCTAT
Organism: Terebella lapidaria; assembly: GCA_949152475.1. NCBI lineage: Eukaryota > Metazoa > Annelida > Polychaeta > Terebellida > Terebellidae > Terebella > Terebella lapidaria. The sequence continues at coordinate 29,778,858 of OX424564.1, read as the reverse complement.
TAGTTGCATCAAATGATAAATATATGAACAAAAGTGTATTAACAATCAACCACAATGTTTATTCCGGTCATTCAGACTTCTGTGAATCGTGACACTACTAACAAAAATATTTTATGATAATACTAACACGCAAGTCGCATATGTAGGAGGCAAATGGGAGAATATTCCTTGCAGTTTTTGATGATCATCAGTGCATGTAATGAATTGAACAAACAAGATCCAATATCTTGAGACAAACGATAGAAAGGCGAAAAGCAAACACCACATCCACACGTTTTACGTGTCAACTTTTGGCATTGTTGTGGCATGAATCTTCAATAAAAATTCATGACTATCCAAATTCATTATGAATAAGAGAATAAAATTTCAAATATATGTCTGCATACAGACAAAATATATCATTTAAGTCCTCAATCACACAATACGACAGTCTAATATCAAACAATAGGCTTCGTCAATCGTGTCATACCATAGTGGAACACAAAATAACGAGAATATATGGAAGTATGAGAAAAGAATGGTTCACAGAGTGGTCCAAAAAGTGCACACCAAGGTTCCTAAAAAATTGTTTCGTATTCTGAACAAACTATTTCTTTTCTATGAAACCAGATGTTTTTCAAAATCGAGCAAACTCACGTTTGGTCTTTCGTACGGTAGCTTGGAGTCAGTGAATATATGAAAATAAAAATATACATATGAATTACCATCTGTGGTAATATAAATATCTCGTATTCAGTAATAATTCGACATATATACAAATCCGATGTATTTCTCATTTGTGTTCTCAGTTGAAAAATCTAATGCTCAGATCATTAAATCAAAATTTAATGCAGTTTTTGAGTTTTATATTACATTGAATATCTACAGAAAGAGGAAAATAAAATTACCACTTGGCTCGCTAGTCAATTTTTGTACAAACTAAAGTGTATTTCATTGATATTTAACCAGATAGCTTTTAAGTTGATGCGCACAGTTGTGTTCCACTGTTGACGAAAAATCACAGTTTACACTACATCATTCTCCAATATATGGTCGTCAAAAACGGTATTTCCATAATAAGAACTACGCTAACATATAGCTATTATAACTAACAAATTCGCATCGTTATTGTTCTAGATGCAAACTCTCTCATAAATGACTAAATGACAAGGTTTTTTTATGGACACCCAGTGCTTACTTGTGAAAAAAGATTGGATAAGAAGAAGGGTTCTTCAGGTCTTATGCATAATTGGTGGTTGACGCATGAAATGTGACATTGAATTCGTTGTGAGGAACGCCCATAGAAGCCCCCAATAATAAGCGGTACTGTAGTGCGGTAATCGTTCACACGTAGCATTGGTTCTTTTGTGGTCTCACACAGCAACATATGCAAACTGGAAATTTCGAAACGATATGAGAATACTCGATGAAATTGTAAGTAATTGAGAGCGGTATATCTTAGCATTATTTATCATAAAAGCAGCATTATCCTCTATTTTTGTGTTGGAATTCTATTGAAGCCATATTATGCAAATGGTCCTCTCCAATTTGACCTTGCAAAGGGTAACTACAATGTTATTGTGCGGCGTTAGCCGTATTATATCTGTTAGTGTAATTTATGGTTCCACAAGTGAATAGCTTGCCCGTGCGTGGACTGATTGCTACCGCCAGCATTGGCATTAACCATACATTATGTCACAAACTGACATTACAACACAACTAAGTAGCAAATATAGAGCAAGGAAAACGCACACCACGATCCTTCGTGGAAAGTGCAACTAAAACACAGTTGGCCAAGAATAATGACAATGGTTATTATGGGAATAATAACTAATGGGTATTAGAGTTGTGAGGAATATTTACGAGAACTGAACTCTGTGAGAGGAAATTCTGCTTCCGGTGAGAGAGTTAATACAAAACGAGTTCACAGATTCGAGTTTCTTTTTATATTACAGTGGATCCTGTGTTAAAGACAAACTGTCGTGACAGACCACCCTGGTTTGAGAGACCGCTCCCCTCGGTCCCGAATGACCTTTATTATATAAATGAACCTGAATAAATGAATTTAAGCCCACTTTTATGGTGTCCCTTGGGTGGTCTTCAAACACAGGATTCACTGTAATAGCAAACGGACCAATGGGCGTGACAAACGTTTAAATAGGAGAAACGACATTGACATAGTGAGAGTATCGAGTTGTATTGTTATATAGTTCGTTTTTAACCGAACCGCTACAATATAATATATATGTATGTTTTGTTTGTGATAGCAAAAAAAGAATGAGTGTGGCATCAGATGGGTTGTCAACAGCATTCCTAAAGGTACTGGACCCTAAGGAAACCATTGCTTTGGCAGTATTGCGTGTATAAGACCACATGGTGATCAAATAGTAACAGACATACCAGTGGACGTCCAAAACTGGAGTTGCCCGGCTGCTGAGACACTCATAGCATATTGTTCTTGACGACATGTGCGTTTACAGATGCATTATGTACATTCGATTATGGTAGTTGCAATGTCTCTAGCAAGTAGGAGGTGTATTCTCTACCAAGTAGAAGGTATGTTCTCCAAGGCTATCATTTTTGTTTCTTATTCGAGAGATTTCTCTGCAAATGTTATAACACTGTATTCACACCCAAATAAACTGAGATGGTTTCATTGAAACATAAAGGTTTTAAGCAATGATAGTGTGAGGAATAAAGCAAATAACACGAATTAGAAACTTGCAATCCTATATTGGAACAAAAATATAAAAAAGACAGATGTTGCATGCATATATATCATGGATGGTCTGCATTGTTTGAACGTTTATGACTGTCCAAGAATATATGCCGAATAATGAAGATAAACTTCTACATAGAAATGATATACCACACTCGCGTATGAAACAATATTTCTGCCATTAAGATCAAACATACGGTAAAGAGAAACTAACGAGACAATGTGAACAATTTTCCGATGATAATTGTCTAGAAACCAATATAGATAATAGTAATTTGTTGGTGCTTCATTATACAAATATAAATCAATCCAAGAGTCAATTTAACATAAAAAAAACAACCTTCAAATCTGAATAACGGTGTATGGACTCATTGTTTCAAAGCAAATCCCGAAAAGAAATTGTGATTGTTTGTGAACAAATTAGACTTGAAAACATATAGGAATGATCATTGTCGCTATTCATCACATTCAGAACCTAATTAGCATTTCTCTTTGTGCTGAAATAAAAGGTTCTTATATGATCATAATGAATAAACCGTGAGCCACCTCATATTACACAAAGAGAATTGTGGTTATGATAAAAACCCAATGGATATCACATTCACTTTCAAAGTTATACGTAATCAATGTATTCATATGAACATGCACGTCATTGCACAATGTGATTGTTGCTCTTGTGTTGAGGTCATTGTGTCATCTTACACAGGGAAACTGAAAACCGGGCGATGGCTCGCCATTCAGACTTTATTCATTCATTACTCCTTGTCAGCACTGGTAACACATCCAGCTGACCATGGTCATTCACGTCACGTGATGAACTATTAAATAAGCCCATTAGATTGATCTAGTACATGTAACTACTATCTTAATAAAGGTGAGGGTAAAAATTCGCTAGTAAGACCGACATGTATCACAATATACTATGTACCATTAATTACATTCACCTTTTAAGTCATTGATTTCTGAAGAATATGACCGAAATTTCACATTCTGTTCTGACCTAAAAGAATCTACTAGGTGAGGTCGAGGTCAAACTTGGGAAAGTTTACAGGGATGCAAATGTCAGAGGATGGCATATTCCGCCTCCATATACAGTAATAATCAACACAACTCATTTAATCAGTATAGGGTTTTCTGGGGAAATGGGCAAAGGCTGAACCACCGACAGTGAAATGTGAATACCAACCTATTACCACCAGGCCAACCAGATTTTGGTGATGGCAATAGCAAACCAAAATCACACATTGGAAAACATATAAAACCCGACCAAATATACACAAAGCCACACTGGCGTCATCAGGGGAGTGTTAAAAGTTAAATACGATAAAAAATAGTTTCCAATTCGTACCAGTGCAGTGCATAATATCAAGGCAAAGAAATCTATAATGTTAATTAGATATCCCGTAAATCTTGAGAGTATATCCATGAAAATGACTATAGAAACAGCTGCTATTTCAGTTGCATGATGAATAGCAAATTAAATTCAGACCCGACTTGCTAATGGGATGTATGATAAAATAGATCGTACAACAAGTACAACTGTAATTCGGAAAAAATTCACAAAAAGAAACAATCTGAACAGAAAACGTTTGTTTTGTTTTCCCGATAGATGACCTCTTAGAATTCAAATTCTTGGATGACTGCTCAGTCTAACTTATATTTTAATTTAATTAAAAATAAATGTGTAATATAAAAATGCTTTTATAGTTGACAGGTCGACACATGCAAAACCATTGGATTTACTATTCATTTCTTCATTTGAAGAACATTTTCACTAGACATTTTATGATTGTTGAGATTTATAACTAATTGAATATCTCCGCAAAGAGGGAATTGGAATCAGCACAGGCTCACTATTCAATCATTGCACAAATTTATAAACAGAGAGTGTTTTTGTTAATGTGATGCACACAGTTAAGTTTCAACGTTGACGAATCTGATATTTGCTTCACCGATTACATCCTTCTCCAATAAATGGATGTCAAAAACCGTGTTTCCATGATATGAACTACAGCAATATACAGCTGTTATATCCATCAGCAATCGCATCATATTTGTTCTCGCTGCCAAACTGCTCATAAATAATCAAATGACTGGGTTTTTATTGACACCCAGTGTTTACTTGTGAAGAAAGGTTCTTAAGGTGTTATGCATGATGGATGGTTGACGCATGGAATATGACAGCGGTGTTGTTGTGAGAAACGCCCATAAAAGACTCCGGTAATAAGCAGAACTGTATTACGGTAATCGTTCACACGTAGTTGATGGTTCTTTTATGGTCTCGCACATCAGCATATGCAAACTGGAAATTTCGAAATGACTGGAGTATATACTACATCAAAATCTAAGTAATTGAGATTGGTATATCTTGACGATTATGTATCATGAAAACATCTTTATGTATCATGAAAACATCTGCATCTTCGAGGTGTTCTTGGACTTCTAACATGCAAATATTGTGCAAATGAACTGCTCCAATTTTACCTCAAAAAGTAATCAGGCACCAATTACAGGACCTAAAATAGAGAGGGAACGGCAATGCTACATACCAAACACAGCAGAAACCTACAGCGATGATAATAACACAGCCCAACCCGCAGCTGCAGAACAATTATTTTGCACATCAAAAAAAATTGTTAAAACTGGCCGTATGTTCACCAGCCATTTGAACGAAGATGAGATTCCAGTTTCTTTTATATTCCACAAGGTACTCGTGGGTTAACATGTAATGTTCGATTCATGGGAGAATGCTTTTCACTTGGTCCAGCTGTCATTTTGTCAAGTTTGATCTATTTCCTGGTAAGCATTTAAATAGCCTACTTCTCTGATTTCTGAGTTAGATACGAAAGATCTCTGAAAATTCTTCGGTTCGAATCGTTCAGTAAATATCACGTAACAAACTTTCAAATGTGAGAAATGACATTGACATAATGGACATCTATATGTCGTGTTCTAAACAGACCGCAACAAAGCTGCTTATAATATATGAATGCTGTATTTGTGATGACTAAGATATTGACTGTGGCAACATTAATTCTGGTGCTGTCAACAACATGCCCGAAGGCACGAGCCACAAAGGATGCCTTTGCTTCGGCGATATTGCATAGTTGAGATCACATGGTGATTAGACCATAATAGACACAGACTAGTGGAGTTTGCCTGGCTTCTAATACGCACATAGCATCGACGTAAACATATTGGTTTTGGCGACATGTGCGGTTACAGATACATTATGCACATTCGATTAGGGCAGTGGTAATGTCACAGTCAAGTAGAGGGCACATTCCCTAAAGCTATCATTTCTGTTTATTCATGATATTTTCCGTGAATGTTAATGCACTGTATTAACATCAAAGAGTGTTTCACAAATTGATTATTAAAGCACTATTGACAAATTTGAAATTTGTTTTTTTATGCTGGAAACAACAAACTATATTTAACACAAATAAGGACAGATGTTGCATATATATATCGTGATTGGTCTGCATTGTTTTAACGTTTATGATTATCCAGTAAAATATACCGACAAATGAAAATACATTTCTGCATAAAAATGATCTATGACATTCGCATATCAAAGTATATTTTCTGTCATTGAACCAAACATTCAGTAAGGAGAAACTAACGAGACAAAGTGAACAAAAGCTGAAATACTTCTTCCGATAATCGCCTAGAATTCGCAATAAACAGTAGTTCCGCTTTCCACTTCATCAGACATTTAAAACTCAATCCAGGAGTCAATTTCACACAAAACAGTTTAGAAATCTAATTGATCCAACTGAGATCGGTGTTTGGACTCATTGCTTCAAAGCTAAAGCCTGAAATTAAATTTTGATTTTCCGTGAAACAAAATTAGACACGCGAACATATAGGAATGATCATAGTTAGTATTCATCATACGCAGAAGTTAATTTCCATTTTCCGTTGTGCTGAAATTAAAATTTTTGATATGATGATAAATGAACCGAGAATCACCTATTACAAAGATAGTTTTGGTTATGATAAACTCCAATGGATATCACATTCACGTCCAAAGCTATGCATAGTCAAGGTCATCACATATGAGCATACACATAATTGCACAAAGTGATTGTTGCTCTTGTGTTGAGATCGTTGTATCCTCTCGCAAAGGGAAACTGAAAACCTGGTGATGGCTCACCATTCAGACTTTATTCATTCACTATTCCTTGTTATTACTATAGTATTTTATTCAACGAACCATGGCCATTCACGCCACAAGATGAATTATTGAATAATGTCAATAGATTGTAAGATAATAAATGCAGTATGCGTGAGTAGCACTAAACTATAGGCGTAACCCATCAATAACACAAACGTGTAGGTCAGTTATGAACTTTAAATGACACTGTTTGGATAAACGTTTATTAACGTACATGACCGAATGTTCATATATATGCTGTTCTCGCTTATAAGCATTCCATTGCTTAGGTCAAACTTTGGAGGTCGGTGAATTTAAATGAATGCATATGTCGGAAAATCGCATACCCCGCCTCCATGTATATTAAAGTGATATTGGCAGAAAATTATGGATTTTGTCATACCTTTCTGATCGAACGAAGAAAACATGAAAACTATATATCTGCACTTGTATGCCCAAGCAGATGCCCCTTTCTAATTGATTTCGTTGATGAGTTTCTGGTGGAGATAATTTGAGTTTTACATTACCGCCATTCTCGGTTTTTGTATCCATTGATGCAATGTGATTCCTGCATGTTCGAGCCAATCGAGCGTGAACTACGTTAAATCAGAGGTAACTCTGAGTGGCGCACAAAACAATAGAAAAGCGGCTCCTGACACTGTCATATGCTTGATTTATTCATCTGATCAAACATAGTTTATTTTGTAACCTACTTTTCTGAGACCACAGGCATATATGTAATTGATGTGGATAAAAAAAATAGTTTTTTCTGCCAATATCATTTTAATAATCAACACAACTCATTTGGTAGGCAGTATACTGTTTTCTATTCCTTGTACATTGCATCGAAATGAAATCCATACGTGTTTATTTTGACCACATATGTAAAGATACACTACTCAAATAATACATTTTTCCTGGATTAGTTAGCAAATCATTTCAATACTGAAAGTATTGAGTTTTCAGAATAAATATCTACCAGACCATATCTCACGATGGCCAAAATATGTCATTATGTAATAAATGAATGAAACCTCCTATTCATTTTAATGTATCAGGGATCTATGATTAACGATTCATACACCAACAACTCATAAGTATATCTTTCAACGATAAGACATAATCCAAAGGGGTGTTGGCTCACAAGTGTATTCCATTTTCAAAAGATTTTGTTCTGTTATGCGAATCACAATGCATCATTTTCGCTAATCCTGACCATTGCTGCCTTCCCAATCCTTGGTTCACAAAATGACGCCTACTTTCTGGTATTATGTAATAGCCCCATACCTAGCACCATTCGCACCTTGATTGTTCTCAACACTGGGATCAGTTGTAACAGGTGTAAGATTGGACGAGATTGTTCTTCACGTCTGCGTGATGGATGGTTGAGACATAATTGCGATAGCAGGTTCGTTGTAAAAAAAAAAACATCAAAGCTTCCCGGCTATACACATTACTGTAATGTTGTAATCGTCTATATGTAGAGCGGGTTATAAGGAACACTCAACTATTTTTTATTTGGAATATAACTTTTTTTCTGTAGACTTATTTACTCACTTTTCTAACTGGGGAAAAAAGGCAAATAAATCATCCATTCCATAAATGTTAAATAGATGTCGCATAAATCTTGAGAGTATTATATCCATGAAAACTATAAAAAAAACTGATGACAATTCAATTACAGGACGAATACCAAAATGAAATTCAGACGGGCCTGCTAGTATACGATATGATATGAGATATCAGTACATCAAATAATTGTAATTCGAAAAATACATTTTGTAAAGAAGCACGAAAAATTGTAAAAATTAAAAAAAAAAGGTTTTTATCTTGTTTTCCAGAAGAAAATCAATTTTTTACCAAGTTATAGAGCTCAAATTCTTTATGAGTTCCTAATCTAACTTAGACAACAAAATCTGCTATTTATCGGGGCAAATGGGTTACTTTTATTATACAACTGTTGTAATATGAAAATGTTTGAGAGGTGATAGGTCAATACATACAGACCCATTGGATTTACCCCCTTCTCTTCATTTAAATAATGAATCACTCAGTACTTAGGGTGGATTCACACTATAGCGTTTGGGCCAACGTTTGCCAGCGTTTTGAAAAGTTACCAAAATTAGACCAAACGTTGGTGAAAATACGTTCAGAGGAAGAAAAAAATTGTTTCACATAGTGAGCGTTTGGAGTATACCGTTGGCGAGCGTTGGTGAACGTTTGGTAACTTAGCGAGCGTATGGCAGCATAGCATGAACTTTACATGAACGAATGCAAACTAGGCCTATTACTCACTTAGGCTAGCGTTGGTGGAGCGTTGTCCAGTGTAGGCCAACTGAGCAGAACTTAGCTCAACACATGCTGAGCGCATATCAACGGAGCTCAACGTTATACAACTATCATAAAAATGAGAGCCTTTTCCGGCGGATAGCCATCAATCGAGCAGCTTTTCCAAGTACAACATAGTGACGCTCTGATCCAGAACTCTACGATTATGTCAAATTTACAAACTTATACTACGAAAGCTGGACCAACCTTTGATTCGCGCCTGTTACCGTCGGCAAACGTTATAGAACGCTTTCAGTTCGTTTCAGCAAAAGTTTATAAAAGTTCGATAACGTTGTGCCAAGTTGGCTCCATTGTGCTAAGTTGGCATAAGTTAAGCTAAGTTGTAATTGACAGTTCTATAAACAGCGTTCTTCAACGCGGGCCAACTTAGGCGAACTTAGTGTAACTTAGCACAACTTACGTGAGCGTTTCATAGCGTTGCATAACGCAGCCTAACTTTCAAAAACGTACTTTTCCAAACGTCGAGAATTTTTCAACATGTTCAAAATTTCCGACGAACTTTAACTTCCCAAGCGTTCACCAGCGTACACCGGCTTTCACCAACTTTCATCAACTTTCAACAACTTTTACCAACGTTCAATAAGAATCCACATATCATGGGTTAAAATATGGTAATTATAGTTTGTTCCTCTCATGACGTCATGAATTCTCATTAACATCTAGTTTCCATATTAATGAGCTGCTAAAACTTTTCAAGTAGCTTCTGTAATGTAGTGCCGGAATGGAAGTTTCAAATGGCTATAACTTTTGAGCGGATAGTGATATTGATATACCGTAAAAACCATTTTGCTCAGATCAATCTTTCATATAACTCAATATCATATTTGCACTTTACTAGTACTTTAAAAGTTGGTGACCACTACGGACACTATTGCATTGTCAATATTGCATTTATATGTCAAATGGTGATAAGATAGATGGCAATAAACGCGAACTGCCATGCAGATTGCCTGGCTCCGAAGACAAACAAAATATCGTGTTATATATATTAATGCTGACAACGTGTGTGGTTACGAATGCACATTCGATTATGTAGATTTCGGTCACCACAAGAAGTCGAGAGTATTCCCATCGAGAACAAAAAATCTTTGAATGCAAAGTAATACAGATTCAGATCAGCTATTATCAGGCAAAATTGGTAAAGTCCTTGGTAGACTTCATCATGATCCACATGAGGTTAATCCCAGTTGTTATGGGGAGAGCGATGTACAGTTGAGAATTCTTACAAGAACTATAGCGTAGCTCACTTTGCTCGTATTTTTCAAATCGATCAAAGAGTCTAAGAGTTATACTCCAGAAATGACAGTGCCTATTAATTCGAATCCTGTAATTAACACGTGCTCGCGATTTTAATATTACACTGATAATTCCACATTTTCGTCCATTATGGAAACCAACACACTACAATATCAGATAGCGTTGTGCATATGGCTATAATATTATTAGTCATAGTCAAGGAAATGTTTTGAAATATGTATTCACATTTGTATATATATGTAAAGTTATTGACTACCGTCCGCTCTTCGGGATCCTCGAGGATAGTCCTCTCTCATCCGAGTCCTTGGGGACGCGCATCCGCTATTCCGGATCCTTGCGGCAGGGCCGCTCACCGGAGGTCGCGGCGGACACGGTAACTACTTCAGCATTAACGGTAACCAGGTAACAGCCCACCCGACACTCCCAGGCCTACGGACACCGTTCAGAAACTAGTTCATCCCTACGGTGTTAACTGGCGGGGCCTGGCGAGCCGCGGTCTGCCTCGGGGACGGAACCCCGTACAGTCCGACATGCTGGCCAGAGCCTATGTCACACGTCCCGGGAAGGGAGAGAGCTGGCGATCCACAGGGCCGAAGGCCCCCGAGTCAGCAACTTGTCTCTCCCAGCCCGGGCCTCCCCATGGAAATCGTCCCCAGGGCTCTAAGGAGCCCACTACTCACAAACAGGGAACACAAAGCTCATGGCGAGCCTTGCGTGCGTCCTGTCTCTCGATCTTGGACAATCTCCTCGATCGAGTCGCTTCCAGTGTATATATAATACACCAGAAACTGTAGGGCGCACGCGAGGTTTAATCGATCCATTGTTATAGTTTACTGGAGCGTAAATTACAATACGTCGCCGTGGCAACGCACGCTCGAACGGAGCATGTCAAAACAAGGCCAAGTACGAAAAGGCCACATAAATGGCATTTATGTTTACAATCACCTGCCTCGTGCTTAGGGCAAAATCGCCACATATATTCTATTGATCAGCTTACAATGACGACTATCTGATACAGTTTTAAATTAATTATTCGAAAGTAATCCAAGCATGGCATCCAATCCGCGAGAACCTTGGACGTACGTTGTAGCCTCAATATTACGATCGTTTCGTGTTGATAGAATCAGTATGGATAACGGTTCACTACCCATTTCCCATCGTAAATGCACTGCTATATCTTTAACGACATGATTTTTCACTTGTTTGTAAATGTTTGATGGAGTGGACTATGAAGAGGGTCAATCCATGATCGAATACAAATAGCATCATCATGGTGTAATGCATTACTATGGAAGTTTGAAATTACTTCTGAACAGAGAAGTAATGCCGCCTTAAAGTTTAATGTGGCCTTTCAAGAATTGATACTCTCTTTAGTACCGTTATTCTGCCTATACCATGGCAATTCATGCAGAACTTTTGAACTGGTTTTAATGTGCTTTAGAAACCAAAATTGAAACTCGGGCCAAACGATTTCTCATCTAATTTGTCCAGTTCTTCACACATTACCACGACGTCATTGGTAAATCTATTTGTCTCGATAAGATGGCAACCAGCAACATTTGCCGGTTATATCGATGTCGAGGAGTCATTCATTCTCTATCCAGTGTTTTCATGCACGGCTAACTGTGACTTCTTTTAGTGTCATCGAGTTAACAACTTTTCTTGACCAGCAAGAATGCTTAAATTGGCTAATGTCAACTTGAACGTCCAACGTTGGCACAATAGTGAAAATTTGCTAGCCTGTAACATATGAACATATTGTAACATTATTCTAATATACACGTCACGTGAAAACCCTAATGTTGTACAGTTTCCGTTTATTGCTTCCCCATTTATGCTAAATAACAGAAGAAACAGAGAATATAATTTGACTAGATCACTTCTGACACATGCAGCCTGTCAAAAGCTGTCTCAATTCAATTTGCCAGAAAAAGTTAGAATTGACGACCCACAGAGACGACGACATCATCCTAACTCATGCCAACTTCAGCTATACAATACATTGCACATACACGTACAGGTGTATGTCAGGGGCACATTTATATGTCAGGGGCATTTACATACATACATTGCAACGCTGTACAGGAGACAACATTACACCCATCCAAAGGCTGTGGGTCGTTCGAGGTGGTCTTGAAACATCCTCACTGATATTTGAAGGGCAATTCTGATAGTTGAGACGAAACTAATTAGGGGAAGAACTTCAGCACTTGTCGTAAACTTCAGTTCATGAAATGAATGAATCGATATATCCGAGTTGAGTTCAATACTTTCATTTTTCGTTTTCGTTTTCATTTTTGAAAGTGAGCGGATGACTGATATATGTGGCATTCAGACTTGTGAACAAAAACCAATTATGTGTGAAATCGTCACATTAAATCAGGAAAAGATATATATTGTGTATAAATTATCCTAAAACACAATTCATTCATTCATTCATTCATTCCTCCCAATAGTCTTTATGATTGTGCATCGAGACTTCTACCTGCATGTACACCAATACAACATTCATAATGTATAATGATGTAATATATTCATCATGTAACACGATCCAGTTGGGCATGTTATTTCAGGCGACCTCAATATAGTGGAGAATGAATCATTGAGAGACATTTTGTCCAAAGGTCCCAAATATAGAGAGCCCACGTCGTTTTCATGGAGATACAATTTCAAGTTAATCATGGATGCAGTTGAGGAGCATGCCAGAAAATGGACAAAGCGAGAAAAGGCAGAAACTGATTCTCTGTCAGAATGGGTCAAACAGATTAGGTCATTGGTAAATAAACGCATTAATGTTTTGTCAAAGTCAGTTAGTACTAAATACAGCTCTGTCTTCAATGATCCCGTGGTTACTAATAGTTTGTTGAAACGTCAAGAAAGGTTCGTCATTGTCCCTGCAGATAAAGCTTCTAATAATGTTGTTTTTGTTTGTAAAGCATACTATATACAGTGTCTGTTTGACGAACTGGGTATTGCCAACAATACTAATTCCAATAGTACATACCAAGCCATTACCGTGCCCAAACAGGATATCTTATCAAATCATGTGTCTGTATTGCATTTGTTTGGTATTACTACCTCATGTAAAGATTCTAATCTACCAAACTTATATTGGATCCCAAAGTTGCACAAAAATCCACACAAACAAAGATATATTTCAGGTTCAGCGTCATGTTCTACCAAAGCCCTTTCTAAAATATTAACTGTTATATTGTCTAAAATTAAACAGGGTCTCCAAAAGTACTCTGAAACCATCTATTCTAGAAGTGGTATAAACCAAATGTGGATATTAAAAAATTCCAAATTTTTATTGGAATATCTACATGCTCACACACTTTCAAAAGTAACGTCTATCAAAACATTTGATTTCTCTACTTTGTACACAACTATACCTCATTCTGAACTGAAGTCTCAGCTTAAAAAACTAATCAATAATTCATTTTTCTCTAAAAAGGGACAACATCGGTACCACTATATTGTAGTTAAATATAATACCGCTTATTTTGTTAAAGGCGACTCTGATGCCCCATACAAATATACTGAAAGAGGTGGTAAATATGGTTAATTTTCTGATTGATAATATTTTTGTGGAATTTGGTGGTCGAATATTTCAACAAACTATTGGTATTCCCATGGGTACAAACTGTGCACCATTATTGGCAGACCTGTTTTTATACTCATATGAATCAGATTTCATACAACATTTACAACGAGGAGGTTCTAAGAAACTAACATGAAATTTTAATTTCACTTTCCGATATATAGATGATGTATTGTCGCTAAATAATCCCAAGTTTGGTGATTATTACGATGTCATATATCCTAAGGAACTTGAAATTAAAGATACTACAGACTCCGCTAATTTTTCCAACTATCTAGACCTGAGATTGGAGATTGATAATGATTCTAACCTGACAACTAGATTATATGACAAACGTGATGATTTCAATTTTTCCATAGTCAATTTCTATTTTCTAAGCAGCAACATTCCTATGTCACCGGCATATGGTGTGTTTGTTTCTCAACTTATACGCTGTTCCAGAGCTAGTTGCAAATATGAGGACTTTGTCTATCGAAGTGCCCAGCTAGTCTCTAAACTGCTGCGACAAGGATATGTTTTACCAAGATCCATGTCTGCCATGCAACTAGATCTATTTTCATGTTAATTTTGGGGAATTCATGACGGGTGCCACTAGTGGGGCAGGAAATGCTCACTCTTTCCGGAACACCTGATTTCACCTCCTAATGGCCATTTTTGGGGGTTCATGAGTTTCCCTGTCATTTTTGTTTTCTCTCACTTCGTATGCCTGATATGACTTTCTGTCCCCGGGCTATGAGATTGGATAACGGACCCTGTTTTGTTTGCTCGGAATACTTAATACTGGGTATTGATTCCACGTCTATCACTCACTTCCTCATTTCATTATTCTGACTCATTATGTGCACAACAAGTGCATTGATTGGCCGTAGATGTGACGCCTCAAGGCTCTTTGCTGCGCCTCTGACGTTGGTCACTTATTGATTGACAGTTACTGGGCATTGACGATATAGTCGCCATCGCGATTACAAGACTGGAATAGTGGACGTTCGAAACACGGTCGATAATTGACCGATAATAATGATTTCACCAAGTTGAAAATCGATTACATGTATATACAAATATAAACCCAGTAGTTAGGAATGATATGACCAGGCGATGACATTCTGTAATCTCAATCCCCTCTCGCGTCTTCCTGAATGCAATCATGCTCTTTTCATGGTTACACACAAGTGAATCCCTTGGTAGATGGCTCACTATGGTGCTTGGATTCGGGCAGTTCTGGTTGAAGTTTGTCAAAAGTAGGCATGGATGTACCTGTTATGCAACATCAGACACATTATATTTTTTGATATTTTAAATGTTGCTGTTTCAAATAGCTACAACTTATGAAAAACAATGAAGCCTATTTTTAAAATAATATTACCGGTTGACAAGAAAGGAATAAAACAAAATTTTATATTTCAGTAGTGCTAATGGCTCTCTGAAGTCTGGAAATCAATTGCTCAGTGCCGATTTCTATGTTGGAGAGAGCCACTACCGTATATTTTTGGGTGTTGACATGTGAACACCCTGCCAAATGGCATATAGCGTTGACCGACCTAGTTGTTTTGTTTAAGGTTCAGGAATCAGGTCATGTTGTTGTCAACGCTGTAAAGCTAACCTTTTGTAACCTAATGCCGACACATGGTGAGTAAAATAATTTTTCTGTCAAAAACTGACCATACTACCGTGTGTGGTGTCCGAGATACCTGAAGTTTCCATGAACCCGTCTTGGATATTCCATCCAAAAACTACCCATTACGGCAAGCAAATCGAGACATGTACATGGCCTGGCAGCCTTAGAGCGCAGACTGTGTCTTTAGAGCTTTGACAAGACACAAGCGATAAAATAATGAATTATTAGAGCCCTAATCAGATGTCGTTGCGCCTTTACATGTATATTGCTTGCGAATGAAGTTTGAACTATTTGAAATCTTCAGTTCAGACAGCGTTGCTGCACATGGGCCACAAGTATCGAACACATTGTGATCAATGTTTGGACACTACATATTTGTGGGTCTCATCCGTCGGAACAGGGCCTATTTCTGAACAAATCAGACTCATATGGATAATTGGACAGCACGGGTTTGTACATTGGTATCTTAGACACTGGATCGAATCCCCATTCTAAGGTAATATGGAAAAATCATTTACTCACCTTGTGTCGGCATCAGCTTTTTAACACAAGGAACAAAAAGGAAGTACAAAACTAGGCAATTTTCTTTCCTTTTTAAAAAAAAACAATTGCCGTATTACCCTTCAAGGTCATTGAAGATCAAATCCGAGATCTCCATATAAATCGCCATTTATGACATGGCAATTGTCCATTCTTTAACTTTTCAGGTAGATAATGTCTGGTGGACATTTGTCCAGTGAGCAACTGTCCGGTTGGTTCCCACTGTCACCCGTATTCAATATCTTATATATCCTTTTTCGGCCTAGTTTCGCCTTTCGAAAAGAGAAGAAAAATTGGAGGATGCCACAAAGCCTCTAGGTCTAGTTGCTAGTTAGGTTTTCGATAAGCAAATAGCTATAACTTTCAAACAACAGCAGAGGCCATTTTGTGTTTCATTTGGTGATATCCATAGAGCTAAGTTTGATGTAGATAGCGAGGGCTCTCTGTTGATAGTAAGAAGTAAAATCTAGAAAAAAACATTAAATTTTGAGTCGAAATTCATTCTTGTTTGAACATCAATTTCACATAAAAACTCCAAGTGTAGTACAACGGTTTCCATCCATTGCTTCCGCATTCATGGGAAATAATATAAGGAAAAGAGATAATTTGCCTAGATAAGTGCCGAGGCATAAAACCTGTGAGAAGCTATCTTAATGAAATTTGTCAGAAATATTTTGCATTGACGATCCACAGAAACAATATCGTTGTAACTCATGCCAACTTCTGCTAAAGTATATACAATACACCACAAAGACATGTGTATATATGTCAAGTGTATTTACATGTAAATGTCGCAATGCTACACATGAGGCTATATTTCATCAAACCGAGGCCTGTGGGTTATTAGAGGCGGTCTTGACAAATCCATCTCGATATTTGAAGGGCAATCGACCAGATGTACAAATGTTAGAAAGAAACTTCAGCATTTTTGTCAAAAACAGCTGAAGTTTATTTAGGACTTTTAACCGAAGTCCTCAATGGAATGAACTTGATACCTCGCGTTGTATTCTTTTTCTTTCTGGGGGAAAATGAATATGAATGTCTGATATTTGTGTCATTTTGGCGTGCGAACAGAAAAAAAAAGTCTGGGCAAACGTCACATCAAAGCAGAAAAAGACACACAGACTACATTGTACAAGATATAGCAAGGACATCCGTAATTGAATAACGAACATAGACAAATTAATTAAAAGTCTGAATAATATTGGGCATTACATTAATACAGAAGGTCGTGTCACCATGTATGCGCCTGAGGCCAATCGATACGACAGGGGTCAGGGGGGTGGGGATGGCTCGACTGTCATTTGTCCTTCCATAGGTCCTTAACTTCTCAAGTTCCTAAAGTTTGTCGGTTGTTCAGACTGTTTTCGTCACGTATTTCGAACGGGGAGTCATAATGGCAAGAGGTAGGGAAAGAATGTTGGGGTTGGGATGGGGGATGTGACCCAGGGTTCGCTTGTGGTAAATCTGCAAGAAGCATACACATACAAGACCTGACCTGTGTGCTGCTTTAAAAAATGTCTATTATTACCAATGTATGGTAAATATGTATGGTAAATTCATGTTACAACCATACATGTATAGAGGTACACGTTTCACTCCTTGATGTGCGAAATGAAAGCTCGTGTATATATCATTGAATTTAATCTTTCTTTTGTCACCCATGTGTCCAGGGCAGTGTGCATGGGATGTTATACATTCATTTACATAAACTACTGTGACTATTTTGCTGGGTTTACATCAAGAACCTGCTGTAGCCGCTGAGTTCTGAGAGCGGTGTGTGTTCCTTGGAGGACGAGCAGAATGTTGATATTTCATCAAGAACGGGAATGACATATCTTACACTCATTCATTGGATCACTGTGTCGCTCTCCTGTCGTCAGTTATATTCTCAATTGACGGGACATTCTCCTCCAATATTTCTTTAATTACTATTGGAACCAAGTAAGACGACACTTTGTCATATATAGTGTCGTGAGTGATAGGTGGAAAAGGGATGCATGTGCTAAGCGGCACCGGAATTTTAGTTAAAGTAACTTTGTGTTTGATTAAGGCCGCTCCTGATGCGACGACTAATTAATTTTCTATCAGCTCTGCTGCCATTATTGATAAGATATGGTCTATCATGAGAGATATGAAAGCGTGGCATGAATATCATGTTGTTGATGATAACTTTGGCTTTTACGGAATTTAATTATCTTGATTTGTTACAGAGATAATACAAGTTTCATTGTCTGAAATCAGGGTGCAAATTGATCATTCACTAAATATTATGAAGATTAATCAAGACGTCAATTAGTGAAGGTCTTTTAACTGGCAATTGAGATCTTTGTATTTGATGTTAGCTGTGAAGTAATTCATTCAATCTTTTGAATATGTTGGACAAATATCGTACTTTTGACCAAAAATCAAATTGCTATGGTTACCAAGTCGATCAATATGGCCCCTGGCAACCATGTCATCCCTGACGATGCGCCGAGGGATCGTTTTGGTAGCACTCGGTGAAGTTCGTGTGAATGAAGAATCAAGCCTATAGTTACCTATTATTTGGTTGCTAGGGGCTTTACCAACTGAGATGGTTACCAGGAAGCTTCGAAGTTTTTAACAATCATTTTCGAAAATTTATTGTGACCATCAAATATCTCCAAAGTTGTCCTGATAAAATCAATGAAAGTTGCAGTAATTTTTTGTACTGTTTTGCAGTAATGTTTTGTAAGTAGTTCAATAAAACAACTTTACTTGTCGATGTCATGAATACTGATTATAAGATTTAAGGATGAGTCAAATTTTATGATGTTTTTTTAGGGACTGAAACACGTATATCTCAAGAAGGAATCAAGATAAATCGGTTCTGTAAAATCTCCATGCCATGCTTCATATCGTACCACTAAACCATACGTACAGTAGAGTGCAGGTGACAATGGAAGTGGCGTTTCATGAGAAGATAAAAATTGTGGAAGATGTGAAAAGCTGTAGTTTGAGTTAGGCACAATTTCTCAGGAGGTGTAATACCTTCAAAGGCAAACAATTTTGATGTGTGGAAAGTGATAGCCTCCGAGAATTGTTATAATATATGAATGTTTGTTTTCGAACAATGCACGGCATCCGACTTTCAGACTGTCATGCGTGCCATCAATCTACACCATCCAACGTACATACAAATACCAATATTTCTTTGCATTATTCAAGATTATTCTCGTTTGTAGATGACAAATTGTCACGCTCAGTCCAAAATTGTCATGCCCTCTTAGGCCAGTATAGACTACTATTATCCATCCAAAGGGAATGCCCCCACTATTTGTATGAACTATTATAATGCTTTGTTCGATGACGTCGGTGCCCACGTGACAATTTTCCGTGCGATTTACCTTAAATACCGACTGTTGAGACTGATAAATATGTACGTGGATTGTTTTCGCTTGAAGGGAAATCAATCGACATCATCAGCGTGCACGAAAGTTAGTCAGTTAGTTTGAGGACATGTGCTTCCTGAAAATGATTAATTATTTACACCAATATACTGTACTCCCACGACCATCTAGCCAAGGGTCCAATCCCATTTACTAGCAATGATTGTCTAAGACGGGCCTCTGTTTTCAATGTCCTACACAAACTGACTATTTGTGTATTAATAATATATCAATATGTTGACAGTGTCCTCAAATGATGACTGGTAAAGTTTTAATTTTTCTGCTTCAAACAAATTGAAACTCTCGCTACGTGCCCCAAACACGTCATCTAATCTTTACTATGGGATACACAAGTCCCAATATCAAAAATATATCAGGATGGCCGAAAATTCAACACTTCTTTCTCCATCATCAAAGTTATTTGCTCTTCATTATTTATTTATGGAAACGATTCACAGAATTTCAAGAATATGAAACACTGTGAAGCATTGTCATTATCAGAATGTATGCAAAAATCGTTGGTATTTGTTATAAGTAGTGTTCGTACTTCTCTCTTAAATTGGTTTTGAAAATGTGCTTCTCTACTTCTAAATTTGAAAAAAAAAAACATGACAATAATAATAACAACAAAAAGTCGAATATTTGTGGGTTTTTTTTTAAAATCTCACCCATACAAAACTCCTAACAGTTTATTGCAATACAAAAGCATCGACATTTAACGTTGATGAAACCTCTGTCTTCAATTGCATCTATTGTTTCTCAAAAGCAATTGTTTTTGTTAATTCTATAGAGTCGAGGGATATTCATCTTTTTTTTAATTTAGGATATAACTTTTTTTCTGTAGAATTATTCACTCACTTTTGCAACTGGGAAATATTTCAAACCGGGAATCAAATATTTGATACGTAATTCCAGGTTTGAATAATTTATTTCCTGGTTCGAATATTTAATTCCGGGTTTCAATATTTTTTCCCAGTTTGAACATTTATTTCCAGGTTTGGATATTTGTTTCCCGGTTTTAACATTTAATTCCCGGTTTTAATACTTAATTCCGAGTTTGAATATTTATTTCTGGGTTTGAATATTTATTTCCCGGTTTGAATATTTAGTTGCCGGGTTTTAATATTTAATTCCGGGTTTATGTTCAGGTTTAAATATTTGTTCCGAGGTTTGAACACTCAATTCAAGGTTTTAATACTTGATTCCGGGTTTCAAATATTTAGTTCCCAGTTTCTTTTTTTATCCCAGGGAGCAAATCATTCTTCAGAAAAAAAATAATATAAATTAAAAAAAGTGAAGGTCCCTAATAAGTTTCCCTGATAGAGGATATCTCATGTGAAGCAAGAATTGACATGCTTTATGGACTCGCATTTCCAAAACTCCGGACTTGCCAAGATGGTGAATATGGTAGCATAATTCATGCATCACGCACAAACTATAATGGCGAACGATACATGTAATTGGGCAAACAATTTGTAACGCGAAAACGACAAATCCAATTGTTTCTCCTGATGTATGCATATTTGATGAAGCATGGTATGTTTCCTACCACTCCAGTTACAACCAGTAGACATAATGGGGAAAAGTAACACAGGTCAATGTCAAGCCTAAGTGGACATCGAGACAGTAAATAGATCTTCGGTAACTGTCCAACTTCAGTGCCCTCTTTCTGGTAAGCATCACCCGCTAAAATATGACAACGCTAAGTTGACAAGCGATGGCTGCACGCCCAGGCACACAAGATATGATGGTCTTTCCCCCGACGGTAGAAGACTTCCAGACGGGATATGAGCAGGAAATGGTATTGGTCCGATGGAGTTTCTGCTGCCACCGGTTTGGTGACCGTAGAATGGCACCTATCATATCGTTGGCGTCACAAATGGGTGTCGCCTTTGGAGGGAGGCGTTAGTTATTGATCATCAAGTGCATCCGGGCGGGGGGAGCGGTTGTTTATCGGAGAGAGGGGGTGATTCTTGCTCTACATTCTGGCTTTCGTCATCTCCCTGCGGCGTAAAGCAAGTGGGAGGAGGTCGATTGGGGAGAGGACTTGACTTGAAGGGAAC
This sequence comes from Terebella lapidaria, assembly GCA_949152475.1. Lineage (NCBI taxonomy): Eukaryota > Metazoa > Annelida > Polychaeta > Terebellida > Terebellidae > Terebella > Terebella lapidaria. Next base: position 29,757,166 of record OX424564.1, on the reverse strand, counting down.
AGAAGTGACCAGCCTACGGGGATATGGCTATTACTAATACCAGGCGGATAACCAAGTTTACCATTGGATAAATAGTTGTGGGAAACTTTTCCTCCATCTGGTTGGGAATAAAACACGGAGTAACCTACGAGAGGAGCTGAGAACGTCCAACAACTTGTGTGAAGCAACTGTGAATAGGAAATATATGTGATTGTTCCTTTTTCATTTTATTAACAATCGGATTGCCCAGCAAGAACAAAGTCATCGAACTACAAAAGATGTAAGTAAGCCGAATATCTAATGCGGGATTTGTGATATTGAAATTAACTTTACAACGAACCAAAATCGCTGAGATGTATTTTGGACACGATTATTGTAGGTCTCTTCTAACGCACTCAATCCGATATTAAAGTAAATTTTTGTTTCTAGTCGACTTCAATTGGATGTATTTATTTGAATTCAAAGAATCGCTATCCAGTATGATAATTGACAAAAAGGATTTACAAAACTCTCCAATATATGTGTGCTAAACATAACATTATTACAGCACTTTGTACATATATATATATATAGATCATGTTATCGATGACTATAAAACCTGTTCTTATTGTTTTGTCGGCTGAATCGATTCACAATATTTCATACAGTGTACATGTCGTGTGTACCATGGGCATTGATTTTCCACTTGGGGGGGGGGGGGGGGCTTGGGGGGGCTAACATTTACATCGATTGCCAGTTTTGGGAAATTTAGTGAAAAATGTGTTTTTATACAGTTTTCATGACATTCATGGGGTAAAATCATTTCACGTTTTGATTTGAACTTGACTATGCGTGCAAATATTTTCAACATCTTTGTGCTAGTGAAATAGCTGTACATCGTGCCGTCAATTGCTTTTGGTACATCCGGTGGTTTCTGACCCCGGTGATAGTGTCCACATAAAAAATACAACATGGTTTGACACGTTATTCACGTCCATTTGTTGGGATCTACTAATATAACAGTTGGAAATTATGACTGGAATTATCTCGACAGCGGAATATGCGGAGGAAAGGGAGGGGGTGTGATCTGGGCTGCTGGACTGACTTCATGCAAAAAGCAGCGACACATCAGTCAAATTGAATCATGACTGTATGCGCATACTTGTCTGATCAAATCACCAATCATGTTTATGGCATGGAAAGCAACTTCAGTTTCTGTTACGTCAGAAAGTTTCACTGTCTTGTGCACATGACGACTAATGGTATTTCTATCATAATAAAACCTTACGCATGATCGTTGTAAATGCAGCGGGAGTGGTAAAAGTATAGTGTATGTAATGAAGTGACTTTCTCATTAGGAAAATACACGTCAGCTCGCTCAAATGTCACGATATTCAGTCATCCTGCGATTTCCAAGATGAAAAAAAAATGAAAAAAAAATTCACAAGCCACACAATTTGCAAGGCAGAATGCGATTCCACTACTACAGTTGGATGGGGGTGTCGGAAGCAATCTAAAAGACATGCATAATGAAGAGGGCACCGGTTGGTTTGTATTCGTTTAATCTAAAGCCCCCGGACGGACAGATGTAGGCCTATTGCAATTACTGTATTGCATTTTATGTAAATTATAAATAGAGGCAGATACGACACCATGCAATCGGTTATAATCAGGTCCGCAGATTCAACCGTGTAATTATGTAGATTTTTGCGTTATTTTAGGATCGATTGGTATTTTGAATTTAGAAAAATGGTTCCAGAAGTTATGGTATGTATGTAAGTATCAATCTAGCATATCGCTGTTTTCTTTCAGTATATTGTATTGACTCCGAATTTTAGGACTCACATGTAATAATTCCATATCGCGTTGATAGTGCTTCTTTTTTGCTTTTGTGCATTAATTTTAACGTTCCCGGCGACAGGTTCATACATTTATATTGGAGTGATCCTTTGTCATAAGCGGTGTTTGGTTTTGCCTTCCATGCCTGTATAAGTCATAGTATTTAGTATCTATGACGAATGAACCGACACTTCTGTTTTATTGAATAAAAAATAAGAAATGTACGTCCCTGTTAACAAAGCTGTCGAATTATGCCATGAAATGAGAACGTGAAACTTGAGTGAAAATGCGACAAATTAAATGCCATAATCATGCGCCTATTTATCTTAGCGAGTGTACCTAAGTGTACTGAGTTCAATTATAACGCAAGTCACTTCCTTTTTAATCATCACCAAATAAGAACTATATTTCACGCCTTCGGAGTATGGGAATCAAAGAAGGACGTGTTTGTTAAAGTTTTATACTACTTCGATTCCTTAATAGGGCAGCAAGGAAACCACGAATGTCTCGTTCATCATTCATGTGTTGGGAATCTGTTTGATACGGAAGTTTTGTTCTGATGTGTTTTAGCATTTGAAAAATCTTGCGACACGGTAAAGCAATGAGGCCCTGTGAGTCATACAGGGAAATCGCAAATAACAGAAGATATGCTCACAAGCGCCGCATGTGCACAATTTGTCGCCTAATTGTTCATCAGCCAGTCAAGGGTCATCCGCTGCAATCTACTGCCATTTCTTGTAAATCCGGGCTATAAAGTTATTGACCTTATGACCACCGCCAATTATTAATATGATATGAAGCTTATGTAAGAAACTGAGCATTACTATTCACTTCGTGTGTAAAGCAAAATGAAAGTTTCATCTACACTGTAACTTTTACCTTCATAATACAACAAGCAATTATTCAGTTATTGTATCATCTATGCTGAACTATGCTAACCTACTTACAACTTGTATTTCCGCAAATGGCTTTGGTATTTAGGGCAGCATTACCTCGTAATAACTAATTACACACACACTATGAACCATCATGAATTAATTATGTTTTGGTGTCTTCCGATGTTTATCCCGTATGATGGAATAATAAAAATCGCCATTAACTCGACGCACATGGGGATACCCCATTACGACTAGCACATTTATCCTGATTATTTGGCCGATTATATTCACATATGACCACCAACTAAAAAATGCAAAGATAATTATTATTATCTGCGCTCTGTTGCAATTAGCAAATTAAGATAGTTGGCTAAAATCGATAAACACGTACACGTAGAACTGTTTTTTTGTTATTTACACCATATTCACTTTTTCATCTGTTTAATGGTTTCCAAATATTATTGTATTTCTGGACATGAATGAGCACATTGTATATTTTGACGGGCAAGCATTCCGAACTCCACCATAATCACGATATGAGCTACGTGTATGGTGCTTATTTGCATTGAACAGTAAGGTATCGTGTATATGAAAAAAAATAATTCAGCAAGTTTCCGTCTTACAGTGCAGTTCTAAAATGCCTTTATAGCCATCAAGATCGATGTTTTCATATACAAAATGAGGTAAAGTGTTGAAATAAACATGCTTAAACATAAGCAACACAAGCGATGTTCACTTTCCAATCTCAAAGTCCGGTGTCAACCAAAATCGATTATGGAACTTCATGAACGACCGTGTAACTGTATGGCCATAAGGAGGTGAAATCGGGTGTTCCGGAAAGAATGAGCATTTCCTGCCCCACACGTGGCACCCGTCAACAATTCCGAAAAATTTTATTGTGCAAATAAATCCTGCTTCATACTACTCACAGATTTGGTGTAGAATCGACTAGATCGTGATGACGTCCATAGAATCTCTTGAACGCAGCACTTAGTCTTGGTAAAACAAATCATTGGCGCAGCAATTTAGAGAATAGTTAGGAACTTGTGTGAACAAATTCCTCATATTTGCAACTAGCTCTGGAAGAGCGTATTAGTTGTGAGACAAACACACCATATATGCTGGTGACCTCGGAATGTTGCTTCTCAGAAAAGGTTTTTGCTCTGAAAAAAACGTCTAAGAATATCAGGAAAGGCAGGGACAAGGTGAATTCGTGTAAAGAAATGTAGTGAAGACTTGCATTATAAAGTACCATCATGAATGCTGATTAGCGAAATCAAGAAATAACAATAAGGATAATAATAATCAGATTTATTCAACGACGAAACCACCTACTATGTGCCAGTGACGAGATTCGAACCCACGTCACCTACCGCATTTGTACTTCGTTGCTTCGATGTTCAAGAGCCAACAGTGCTATCCACTCGGTTATGGAGAAAACACGTCATTTTGTTTTTTTTAGAAAATGACGTCTTACAGCATGACTCAAATTGAATTTTAAAAGCAGGCAGGATCTAAATTCAATCTCGACTTCTTCTGACTATTATTGACTACATACTGAGGTGCTATAAAAGTCAGTGAAATTGTTGTCTCGAACAACGGATGTTTGGGTCTGGATGCTTATGGCGCTCTCTAGGGATCTAATACTAAATCTCTATCATGTCTATGGCGCTCGAGGCGGCCACATTTAGACAACGTAAAATGTCGTTAACATCTGCTAGCCTTTCATTGTATAATTTTTGTCAACCACACAATGTAGAAATGGTGCTTTATTAGTATCAGAGTATGCCAACAGTAACATTTTAAAAGAGAGCAAAACAAACCTTAAATGAAACAGAAGGTATTGTGTTTGTGTGCTAATACAAACTAGCTCATGTTGAATATTCATGACCTCGTGTAATGAACGGCATTTAAAGAAAAATAACAAGTTTGCAAATCTTTCGTTGTTAAACTTTTATTACATTACTTTTATATTTGTCGTTATATATAGATGTCGATATTTCACTCCGTATAGCTCATAATCTTTACAGTGGTACATTTCACAGTGGTACAATGCACTATCAACTTCAGTAAACTTGATGAATCAACTCACATCATGTTACGAATTACTCCATTTTCATTTTTTAACGGTATGTCCATAAATCATACTACTACTGGAAGAAACATTCACCAATAAATTTAGAATCCAATTCTCAATTGGATATATTATGACATATACAAAGCCAGTACCAATCGAATGTTCTATTATAATACTTACGAACAAAACCTATTATAGTGAGAAAACAGCCGCAGGTGAAAAAACATGAGCGATGCACTATAATGAAGTATTTCCTTCTCGCTGTTATTTCTCAGATAGAACACAATGAACCTATCGCAACTGGTGATCAGCCTGCTCCTCTGTGCTCTGGCGTTCTTCACAGGAACTACTCAATCATACAGTGACGGCTATCTCTACGACGAACCGCATGGTGAGTAACAAAACATACTCTAGTATTTTACTCTGTGAGTACATTTTGCATCACAAGTGACATTCCGATCCTGGAATGTTGGGCCTTTTAGTGTGGAATTCATATCCAGAAAGACCTCAAAGTATTTTTTCATAAGCTTAATCTGAGTGTAGCGAATTCAGTCTTTTCTCATCTGTTTGTTCTGACTTATGGATATCACCATACAGCTCGAATTGTTATCAACCTAACTCAGTTCACCACTTACTATTATCATTAAAACACAGTGGGTGAAAAGCACGCCCACAGATAAAAAAGCACAATCGATCAATCTGAATAGAAGCACGTTCCTCTACGTGACAATGACAGCGATAATGGTCGGCCTCCCAGAGAAATCCCCTAATGTCATACAGGTTTCATTATTCATATCATCGACAGAAGTGTCGTCAACAAACAGGTCAAAGATTTATTCGCAATCATCTCACGATTAGCTACGGCGTCTCTGGGGTTTTTACCGCGATATCCACGGGTACAAACGACAATGAGCTCTCTATTAGCATAAATTTTCCTCCTCTGTTGCCCGAAAGGTGTCTGAATTCACTCAGAATTCATAAGTGATCATGAGAATGTGACATGATGGGTTTGATTTTGCAGGTCGTTGGTCTCAGATGAAAAGCTCATGTTTGCAAACCCGAAGTGTTATGTCCATCACAATTACATAACAATAAAAACAATAATCATGATAATCGTAAAGGAATATACTGAAATCAAGAATGTATATTTTTCATCTTCTCCAACCTTGCTAGATAGGCTAATTGTATGATATAATCTTGGTTCACTAATCTGGAGTTCTTGACAGCACATCACCGGCTGTTCTCCCCTTCTAAGGATTCATAATGCTCTATTGACAGCGCAATTCTCAGCTTATTCATTTCAAGAATAGTGTTTTGAAAACTTTTTTACGTTTTAAAATAATACTAGTATTCAATATTAAGTATATTCATTTCAGAAGTTCCTATATCTCAGTTTGCCCTTATTCTATATTTCCAGGCGAGTTGACAGAGGAGTTCATCCGACAGTCACGTGCTGTCGGCATGAAGCGGGTAGCCTTCCCGTGTAACGGCCACGACCATCTCGCACGATGCCTGCACGGCGGCCGTGGACCGCGCAAGACAATGACAAAGGCCGGTCGTTTCTGCGTCTGCGTGTGTTCGCCACGCTGGCTAGGGCCCGAGTGTGGGTACTTGGCTGAGAGCCTTAAGAAGCGGTATCCATGGAGTAGGGATAAGCGAGTGCACGGGAGCGACGATGACGTCATAGATGGGCTTCGATGGGATTCCCCATATGACATTTGAGGCATTTGACTGATCCAGTTGGGATGTGAGGACTTCCGAGGGGAAATCCGTACTGCCGCTCCAACTCCCAGGCGTACAGATTTTCCAAATAAGGGAAAGTTTAGGTTTTTGCTTGTATTCGCATATTTGTGCGTTTGTTATGTGCTTTTGTGTTGAATTCTCCATGTGATTTTTAAAAATATAATCTAATCTTTGTCAGTGTATGAATTGTGAATGATCGCTTGTTGAGACACTATAATTGGACTCACGCTATCATTTATTTCGTGCATAATAACATATTGTAATAGGTTGTGGCAATCGTGAGTGCTTGGAATAGCGAGCATTAATTTTAATAAATTGTTACTTGTAGATGTTTAGATAAGATGTGAATAAATTGGTAACTTTGTTAACCAAAAAATGTTATGTGGAAAATAGTACACATGTATATTGTTTTTGTGGTACGAATAAATAAGTATGAATTTCATGTCGTTGCGATGTGGAAGGAATGTACACAATTGTGATGCCCAATAATTTCGTTGTGTTAATATTTGCTGCACATACAGGCGGAAAGTGTCCTCTCATGACATTTATGTCCATGTAAATTTCCGAACTCAATGATTAAGTTTCCGAAACCTTGGCAACTTTATGCAAGTAGGCAAGAACTAAATGTGAAATTCAATGGAAATCTATAGAAATCACAGAATTTCGATATAATTAATGCCATTTAGCAGACCTACATTTAAGTATTATTACCAGATTACGGCCACATTTAGCGAGTTCCTATAGTTACAGGTACTAGATTGAGCGTGTTGCAATCTATTGACATTATTCAATGTTCACCTCTTCTCCTGAATTGGGCAGCGAAGAAACCACACCTATCCACTGCAGGGGGAGGTCACTCAAGCGAACAGCAGAAATGCAATGTGGTCTTCGTTGTAAGCTTGCAATCATAATCAACATAAAAGTTAGAGCCATACTGGATTATACCTCAGATTGCTGGTAGCACGTGGGATTTGAACAAAATGTATGATGATGAATGATCAAAACGGTATCCAACTGAATGTATTTACAATGATATACAATCCAAAAAGTTTTATTTTGTGAAACTGTATCATTGAAACTGTATCATTTAACTACACTATATTGTAGTTAAATATAATACCGCTTATTTTGTTAAAGGCGACTCTGATGCCCCATACAAATATACTGAAATAGATGTGGTAAATATGGTTAATGTTCTGATTGATAATATTTTTGTGGAATTTGGTGGTCGAATATTTCAACAAACTATTGGTATTCCCATGGGTACAAACTGTGCACCATTATTGGCAGACCTGTTTTTATACTCATATGAATCAGATTTTATCCAACATTTACAAAGAGGAGGTTCTAAGAAACTAACATGTAATTTTAATTTCACTTTCCGATACATAGATGATGTATTGTCGCTAAATAATCCCAAGTTTGGTGATTATTTGGATGTCATATATCCTAAGGAACTTGAAATTAAGGATACTACAGAATCCGCTAATTTTTCCAACTATCTAGACCTGAGGTTGGAGATTGATAATGATTCTAACCTGTCAACTAGATTATATGACAAACGTGATGATTTCAATTTTTCCATAGTCAATTTCCCTTTTCTAAGCAGCAACATTCCTATGTCACCGGCATATGGTGTGTTTGTTTCTCAACTTATACGCTATTCCAGAGCTAGTTGCAAATATGAGGACTTTGTCTATCGAAGTGCCCAGCTAGTCTCTAAACTGCTACGACAAGGATATGTTTTACCAAGACTTATCGCTGCGTTTAAGAAATTCTATGGACGTCATCATGATCTGGTTGATAAATACAGCAAATCCATGTCTGCCATGCAACTAGATCTATTTTCATGTTAATTTTGGGGAATTCATGACGGGTGCCACTAGTGGGGCAGGAAATGCTCACTCTTTCCGGAATACCTGATTTCACCTCCTGATGGCCATTTACGGGGGTTCATGAGTTTCCCTGTCATTTTTGTTTTCTCTCACTTCGTATGCCTGATATGACTTTCTGTCCCCGGACTATGAGATTGGATAACGGACCCTGTTTTGTTTGCTCGGAATACTTGATACTGGGTATTGATTCCACGTCTATTGAATTAGAGCAAATAAATCAGAGTACATAATTTTTCAAGGTCCAGTCGTGCCATATATGCCTTGTATGGTTAGGTGTAGAAAATTCTTTGACAATACAATTACATGCATATCTATGTACGTAATACTCGTCCTGTAATGAACTCAATTACAGTGGCGGAATCAAGGAAATGGCTTAAAATATATTAATTAGGGCAGTGTTCTTTTTGCGCATCCAATTTTACGTTATGTGTCCACCCTGGGCAGGCCACTCATGACACTGAAAGACTGGGTGAGGTGGGAGTCCACGAGTAGCTATCATACAAGAACGAGGCTATGCTCTGTGGTCATTTTTGATGGCACGTCATTACAATGTTTGGCATGCAGGATTGTAATAATTATTTCAGCTTTCAGGTGTTGGGAATCTGTTTCGCAATTCCCAATCTGTGTTGGGAATAATTGAAGATATGTTCATAAGCGCCAAACGTGCACAATTTGTCGCTTAATTGTTCTCAAGCTGTCGAGGGTCATCTGCTGCAATCTACTGCCATTTTCTTTCTTGCCAAGACCGGGCAAGTTATTGACCTTAAGGTCACCGCAAATTATTCAGGTGATATGAAGAATATGTAACAAACTGAGCATTATTATTGCGGACGAATATCAATTGGTGTGTTGACATTCTATGCTACTACATGTAGTACTGATTTTAAAAATTGACTAACGTTTTGCTATTAGTGTTACCCATAGGTCAATTATCTAAATATAATTCAGTTCGTGTGAAAAACAAAACACACTTTTCATCTTCACTGTAGCATTTACCTCCAGAATGTAATAATCAATTATTTCGTTATGGTATCATGTATTTTTAGAACTATGTTGACCTAGTTAAAACTTGTATTTCAGCACATGACTTTGGTATTTAGGGCAGCATTACCTCCTAATAATTAATTACACACCCACTGCGAACAAACATGAATTAATTTTGCTTTGGTCTTTTCCGATGTTTCTCCCGTACGTTTGAGTAATAAAGATCGCAATTAACTCGACGCACATGGGGAAACCCCACTATCACTAGCACAAATTTCGTGATTATTTGGGCGATTATATATCACGCATGTACCGAAAACCTCCCAAAAATGTAAAGAAAATACAAACTCATTATTATTTCTGTACTCTGTTGCAATTGGCAAATGAAGATAGTTGGCTGAAATCGATACGAAATTCTGTTTTTTATTTATTTATAGCATATTCACTTTTATATGTTACCAAATATTATTGTACTTCTGGGAATGTATGAACACATTGTATACTTTGAGGAGCAAGTACTTCAAACTTCACCGCAATCGAAATTTGTACTACGTGTTTGGTGCCTACTTTGCAGTGAAGAGTAAGTTCTCGTGTGTATAAAAAAAAAACAACGCAGTAAGTTTTCGTCTTAGAGTAGATATCTAAAATGCCTTCATATATAATCACCGAGAATGATGTTTTCATATACGGAGTGAGGTAAAGTGTGTGGCATGTATATGCTCTTGTGTTGTATTTTCTGTATTGTATTTTGTACTGTATTTGTTCCGAATCAAAAGGATAGCAAAAAAGTGATGGTCAAAAATATTTCTTTGAAAATGAACATTCTGATCCGTGGTACACTTTAAAGATTTAGCCCACTTGCTAGAAACAAGATGAATCGATTCAAAGAAACGCAGTGAAGACTTGCATTAGAAATACCATACCAAATGTTGATTATTCAAATCCAGAAATAACAATAAGGATAATAATAATCAGATTTGTTCAACGACGATCCACGATGTGCCTGTCTTCACCATTGCCCATTGACTGACAAATTAGAATTTCGAAAGCGCATTTGATGCAGAAACCACCTACAGTGTGCCGGGGATTCGAACCCACGTCACCAACCACATCTGTACTCAGTCCTATCCACTCAGCCAGGGAAAAACACGCCATTTTTCCACAGCATGATTCACAGTGAATGTAAGTATCAATCTATTTCCACCAATAGTCAGATTTTGATGATGCCAAAAACAAACGTAAAATAGAACATCTTGGAATAGAAACAAAGCCCGACCAAATAGTTTATCCAAAGACACCAAAGAATTGTATAAGCAAGCACCATCTAAATTCAATCTCGACATCTTCTGCATCATTGATGACTACATGTTGGGGTACTACAGTCTGTGGAATTGTTGTCTCGAACATCGATTGTTTTTGTCCTGATGCTTAAGGCGCTATCTAGGGATCTAAAACTGAATCTCCATGGCGCTCGAGGCGGCCACAATTAGACAATTCAAAATGTGGTTACCATCTGCTAGCCTTTCAGTGTGTCTTCTTGTCAAGCGCACAATGAAGAAATGGTGCTTTATTCGTATCAGGGAAATGCTAACAGTACCATTTTGAAAGAGAGCAAAACAAACCTCGAATAAAACATAAGGTTTTCATTTTTTGCCAATTGTGTTTGTCTGCTAAAACAAACCAGCCCACATTTAAGGTGTTGCACGTTCCGCGTAAAGATGTGTAAAAAGTCTATATTGGAGTTTAACTGTCTTGAATATCAGAACTGTATTGAAAGGTCACAGTGGAATTCTGAATGAAGAATCAAATCAGACTGGAACTTGCTCCTTTGTTGCTTTTAACAATTCATGTTGAATATTCATGATCTCATGTAATGAACGGCTTTTAAAGATCAACCAATTCGCAACACTTTCGTTCTTAGACCTTTATTACATCACTTTTTTTATTTCACTCCATATAGCTAAAAAAATTAACAGTAGTATACTTGTACATGTACTATCAACTTCAGTAGATTTGATGAATCAAGATTCATCATGTTATGCATTACTCCCTTTCCATTCTTTCCCAATATTTACATAAATCATACCACTACTAGAAGAAGTATTCACCAATAAATTTAGAATCCAGTTCGATCATTGAGTATAGCATGCTTGTATACTGCAATACATCATGTCATGTTATGCATCATGTGATGTAATTATGTAGAGTGTATTGCCACAATGCCTGCATAGCCGTAGCCCGAGAGACGGGACATGGATTAGATATAAATATGTCTGATGATTTAGAGAGCGTGTGGTGTATGGTAGTCAGTCGATGGTGAGATATATTAGTATAAAATTTAAAACCCAAATTTATTGCCAAAGCTTTCATGACTGGAGATATTTTATCAACAATCCTCTAGCTACGGCTCGTTGATATTATGACAAATACAAAAATCAGTCAACATTCGAATGTTCTATCATAAAACATACAACCAAATTCACAAAACAGTTATATCTGCACTTAGCAATTAGCAAATGAAGATAGTTGGCTAAGATCAATATAAACGTAGAACTGTTTATATCTATTTATACCCTATTCACTTTTTATATGTTTCCAAATATTATTGTACTTCTGGGAATGAATGAGCACATTGTATGTTTTGAGGAGCAAGCATCCCAAACTTCACCACAATCGAGATTTGTGCTATATACGTGTTCGGTGCCTACTTTCCAGTGAACAGTAAGTTCTCGCGTGTATGAAAAGAGCAACGCAGCAAGTTTTCGTCTTAGCGTAGATATCTGAAATGCCTTTATATATAGTCATCGAGAATGATGTTTTCATACAGGTAAAGTGTTGGCATGTCTATGCTCTTGTATTGTATTGTTTGTATTGTATTTTTCTATTGTATTTATTCCGAAACAAAAGGATATCAAGAAAGTGATGGTCAAAAATATTTTTTAAACATGAACATTCTGATCCGTGGTACACTTCAAAGATTTAGCCCACTTGCTAGAAACAAGATGAATCGATTCGAATAAATGCACTGAAGAATTGCATTAAAAAGTACCATCCCAAATGTTGATTAGTCAAATCCAGAAATAACAATAAGGATAATTATAATCAGATTTGTTCAACGATGATCCATGATAATAGGTAATTGTGCCTGTCTCACCATCGCCCGTCGAAACCACCTACAATGTGCCGTGGATTCGAACCCACGTCACCCACTGCATCTGTACGTCGCCGCTTCTTCTATGTTCTTAAGCCACCAGTCCTATCCACTCAGCCACGGAAAAACACGTCATTTTTCCACAGCATGATTCAAAGTGAATTGTATAAGCAAGCACCATCTAAATTCAATCTCGACATCTTCTGCAATATTGATGTCTACATATTGGGGTACTACAGTCAGTGGAATTGTTGTCTCGAACAACGATTGTTTCTGTCCGGACGCTTAAGGCGCTATCCAGGGATCTAAAACTGAATCTCCATGGTGCTTGAGGCGGCCACATTTAGACAATTTCAAATGTTGTTAGCATCTGCTAGCCTTTCAGTGTACCTTTTTGTCAACCGAACAATGAAGAAATGGTGCTTTATTCGTATCAGGGAAATGCCAACAGTACCATTTTAAAAGAGAGCAAAACAAACCTCAAATAAAACATGAGGTTTTCATGTTTTGCCAATTGTGTTTGTCTGCTGAAACAAACTATCCCACATTTAAGGTGTTGCATGTTCCGCTTAAGGATGTGTAAAAAGTCTATATTGGCGATAACTGTCTTGAATATCAGAACTGTGCAGTGGAATTTCTGAATGAAGAATCAAATCAAACTGGAATTTGCTCCCTTGTTGCTATTAACAATTCATGTTGAATATTCATGACCTCACGTAATGATCGGATTTTGAAGACCAACAAGTTTACAACACTTTCGTTCTTAGACCCTTTTACATTACTTTTATATTTCACTACATATAGCTCATAATGTTAACACAAGTATACTTGTACATGTACTATCAACTTTAGTAGATTTGATGAATCAAGATTCATTAATGTGTTATGCATTACTCCATTTTCATTCTTTCATAATATGTCTATAAATCATACTACTACTAGCAGAAATATTCACCTATAATAAATCTAGAATCCAATTCGATCATTGAGTAGAGCTTGCTTGTATACTGCAATACATCATGCCATGTTATGCATCATGTGATGTTATTATATGTAGAATGTATTGCCACAATGCCTTCATAGCCGTAGCCCGAGGGACGGGACATGGATTAGATATAAATATGTCTGATGATTTAGAAAGCGTGCGGTGTATGTTAGTCAGTGAATAGTGAGATATACTAGTATAAAATATAAGAAGCAAATTTATTGCCAAAGCTTTCTTGACTGGACATATATTATCAACAATCCTCTAGCTACGGCTCATTGATATCATGCCAAATGCAAAAATCAGCCAACATTCGAATATTTTATCATAACACATACAAACAAATTCACAAAACAGTTACAACTGAATATCTAAGACAAAACATGGGAGATACACTATAATAAAGTATTTTCTTCTCGCTGTTATTTCTCAGATAGAACACAATGAACCTATCGCAACTGGTGATCAGCCTGCTCCTCTGTGCTCTGGCGTTCTTCACAGGAACTACTCAATCTTATGGTGACGGCTATCTCTACGACGAACCAAATGGTGAGTAAGAACACAAACTCTAGTCAGTATTTTACTCTGTGAGTACATTTTGCATCACAAGTGACATTCCGATCCTGGAATGTTATGCCTTTTAGTGTGGAATTTATATCCAGAAAGACCTCAAAGTATTTTTTCATAGGATAAATCTGAGTGTAGCGAGTTCAGTTATTTCTCATTTGTTTGCTCTGATTTATGGATGTCACTATACAGCTCGAATTGTTATCAACCCAACTCAGTTTACCACTTACTATGATCATTAAAACACAGTTGGTGAAAAGCACGCCCACAAATAAAAAAACACAATCGATTATTCTGACTAGAAGCACGTTCCTCTACGTGACAATGACAGCGATAAATGGTCGGCCTCCCAGGGAAATCCCCTAATGTCATACAGGTTTCATTATTCATATCATCGACAGAAGTGTCGTCAACAAACAGGTCAAAGATTTATTCGTAATCATCTCACGATTAGCTACGGCGTCCCTGGGGTTTTTACCGCGATATCCACGGGTACAAACGACATTGAGCTCTCTGTTAGCATAAATTTTCTCCTCTGTTGCCCGAAAGGTGTCTGAATTCACTCAGAATTCATCAGTGTTCATGAGAATGTGACATGATGCGTTTAATTTGCAGGTCGTTGGTCTCAGATTGAAAGCTCATGTTTGCAAACCCGAAGCGTTATGTCCATTACAATCAACAATAAAAAAATAATCGTGAAGGAATATACCGAAATCAGGAATATATATTTTTCATATTCTCCAATCTTGTTAGATAGGCTAATTGTATGGTACAATCTTGGTTCACTAATCTAGATTTCTTGACAGCACATCACCGGCTGTTCTCCCCTTCTAAGGATTCTTAATTCTCTATTGACAGCGCAATTCTCAGCTTATTCATTTCAAGAATAGTGTTTTGAAAAAAAAAAACATTTTTTTCACGTTTTAAAATAATACTAGTATTCAATATTAAGTATATTCATTTCAGAAGTTCCTATATTTCAGTTTGCGCTTATTCTATATTTCCAGGCGAGTTGACAGAGGAGTTCATCCGACAGTCACGTGCTGTCGGCATGAAGCGGGTAGCCTTCCCGTGTAACGGCCACGACCACCTCGCGCGATGCCTGCACGGCGGCCGTGGACCACGCAAGACGATGACAAAGGCCGGTCGCTTCTGCGTCTGCGTGTGTTCGCCACGCTGGCTAGGACCCGAGTGTGGGTACTTGGCTGAGAGCCTTAAGAAGCGGTATCCATGGAGTAGGGATAAGCGAGTGCACGGGAGCGACGATGACGTCATAGATGGGCTTCGATGGGATTCCCCATATGACATTTGAGGCATTTGACTGATCGAGTTGGGATGTGAGGAGTTCCGAGGGGAAATCCGTACTGCCGCTCCAACTCCCAGGCGTACAGATTTTCCAAATAAGGGAAAATTTAGGTTTTTGCTTGTATTCGCATATTTGTGCGTTTGTTATGTGCTTTTGTGTTGAATTCTCCATGTGATTTTTAAAAATATAATCTAATCTTTGTCAGTGTATGAATTGTGAATGATCGCTTGTTGAGACATTATAATTGGACTCACGCTATCATTTATTTCGTGTATAATAACATATTGTAATAGGTTGTGGCAATCGTGAGTGCTTGGAATAGCGAGCATTAATTTTAATAAATTGTTACTCGTAGATGTTTAGATAAGATGTGAATAAATTGGTAACTTTGTTAACCAAAAAATGTTATGTGGAAAATAGTACACATGTATATTGTTTTTGTGGTACGAATAAATAAGTATGAATTTCATGTCGTTGCGATGTGGAAGGAATGTACACAATTGTGATGCCCAATAATTTCGTTGTGTTAATATTTGCTGCACATACAGGCGGAAAATGTCCTCTTATTACATTTATGTCCATGAAAATTTCCGAACTCAATGTTTGAATTTCCGAAACCTCAGCAACTTTATGCAAGTAGGCAAGAACTAAACGTGAAATTCAATGGAAATCTATAGAAATCACAGAATTTCGATATAATTAATGCCATTTAGCAGACCTACATTTAAGTATTATTACCAGATTACGGCCACATTTAGCGAGTTCCTATAGTTACAGGTACTAGATTGAGCGTGTTGCAATCTATTAACATTATTCAATATTTATATCATTTCCTTAATTGGGCAGCAAAGAAACCACACCTATCCACTGCAGGGGGGGGGGGGTCGCTCAAGCGAACAGCAGAAATGCAATGTGGTCTTCGTTGTAAGCTTGCAATCATAATCAACATAAAAGTTAGAGCCATACTGGATTATACCTCAGACTGCTGGTAGCACGTGGGATTTGAACAAAATGTATGATGATGAATGATCAAAACTGTATCCAACTGCATGTAATTGCAATGATATACAATCCAAAAAAATTTATTTTGTGAAACTGTATCATTGGATAAGAGCAATTAAATCAGAGTACATAATTTTTCATGGTCCAGTCGTGCCATATATGCCTTGTATGGTTAGGTGTAGAAAATTCTTCGACAATACAATTACATGCATATCTATGTACGTAATACTCGTCGTGTGATGAACTCAATTACAGTGGCGGAATCAAGGAAATGGCTTAAAATATAATAATTAGGGCAGTTTTCTTTTTGCGCATCCAATTTTACGTTATGTGTCCACCTTGGGCAGGCCATGACACTGAAAGACTGGGTGAGGTGGGAGTCCACGAGTAGCTATCATACAAGAACGAGGCTATGCTCTGTGGTCATTTTTGATGGCACGTCATTACAATGTTTGGCGTGCAGGATTGTAATAATTATTTCAGCTTTCAGGTGTTGGGAATCTGTTTCGACGCAATCGTTGAATCGTCTCGACGCGGTTCAGCATTTAGGAAAGCTCGTAACACGATGAAGCAAGGTCCTGCGAGTCATGCCAGGAGATCGTAAATAATTGAAGATATGTTCATAAGCGCCAAACGTGCACAATTTGTCGCTTAATTGTTCTCCAGCTGTCGAGGGTCATCTGCTGCAATCTACTGCCATTTTCTTTCTTGCCAAGACCGGGCAAGTTATTGACCTTAAGGTCACCGCAAATTATTCAGGTGATATGAAGAATATGTAACAAACTGAGCATTATTATTGCGGACGAATATCAATTGGTGTGTTGACATTCTATGCTACTACATGTAGTACTGATTTTAAAAATTGACTTGCGTTTTGCTAACAGCGTTACCCATAGGTCAATTATCTAAATATAATTCAGTTCGTGTGAAAAACAAAACAAACTTTTCATCTTCACTGTAGCATTTACCTCCAGAATGTAATAATCAATTATTTCGTTATGGTGTCATGTATTTTTAGAACTATGTTGACCTAGTTAAAACTTGTATTTCAGCACATGACTTTGGTATTTAGGGCAGCATTACCTCCTAATAATTAATTACACACCCACTGCGAACAAACATGAATTAATTTTGCTTTGGTCTTTTCCGATGTTTCTCCCGTACGTTTGAGTAATAAAGATCGCAATAACTCGACGCACATGGGGAAACCCCATTATCACTAGCACATTTATCGTGATTATTTGGTCGATTATATATCACGCATGTACCGAAAACCTCCCAAAAATGTAAAGAAAATACAAACTCATTATTATTTCTGTACTCTGTTGCAATTGGCAAATGAAGATAGTTGGCTGAAATCGATACGAAATTCTGTTTTTTATTCATTTATAGCATATTCACTTTTATATGTTACCAAATATTATTGTACTTCTGGGAATGTATGAACACATTGTATACTTTGAGGAGCAAGTACTTCAAACTTCACCGCAATCGAAATTTGTACTACGTGTTTGGTGCCTACTTTGCAGTGAACAGTAAGTTCTCGTGTGTATGAAAAAAAACAACGCAGCAAGTTTTCGTCTTAGAATAGATATCTAAAATGCCTTCATATATAATCACCGAGAATGATGTTTTCATGAAGTGAGGTAAAGTGTGTGGCATGTATATGCTCTTGTGTTGTATTTTCTGTATTGTATTTTGTACTGTATTTGTTCCGAATCAAAAGGATAGCAAAAAAGTGATGGTCAAAAATATTTCTTTGAAAATGAACATTCTGATCCGTGGTACACTTTAAAGATTTAGCCCACTTGCTAGAAACAAGATGAATCGATTCAAAGAAACGCAGTGAAGACTTGCATTAAAAATACCATACCAAATGTTGATTATTCAAATCCAGAAATAACAATAAGGATAATAATAATCAGATTTGTTCAACGACGATCCACGATGTGCCTGTCTTCACCATCGCCCATTGACTGACAAATTAGAATTTCGAAAGCGCATTTGATGCAGAAACCACCTACAATGTGCCGGGGATTCGAACCCACGTCACCAACCACATCTCTACTCAGTTGCTTCTATGTTCATAAGCCATCAGTCCTATCCACTCAGCCACGGAAAAACACGTCATTTTTCCACAGCATGATTCACAGTGAATTGTATAAGCAAGCACCATCTAAATTCAATCTCGACATCTTCTGCAATATTGATGATTACATGTTGGGGTACTACAGTCTGTGGAATTGTTGTCTCGAACATCGATTGTTTTTGTCCTGACGCTTGAGGCGCTATCTAGGGATCTAAAACTGAATCTCCATGGCGCTCGAGGCGGCCACATTTAGACAATTTCAAATGTTGTTAGCATCTGCTAGCCTTTCAGTGTACCTTTTTGTCAACCGAACAATGAAGAAATGGTGCTTTATTCGTATCAGGGAAATGCCAACAGTACCATTTTAAAAGAGAGCAAAACAAACCTCAAATAAAACATGAGGTTTTCATTTTTTGCCAATCGTGTTTGCCTGCTAGAACAAACTGGCCCACATTTAAGGTGTTGCACGTTCCGCTTAAGGATGTGTGAAAAATATTGGCGATTAATTGTCTTGAATATCAGAGATGAATTGAAAGGTCACAGTGGAATTTCTGAATGAGGGATCAAATCAGACTGAAACTTGCTCCCTTGTTGCTATTAACAATTCATGTTGAATATTCTTGACCTCATGTAATGAACGGCCTTTAAAGACCAACAGGTTTGCAATACTTTCGTTCTTAGACCCTTTTACATTACTTTTATATTTCACTACATATAGCTCATAATATTAACACAAGTATACTTGTACATGTACTATCAACTTTAGTAGATTTGATGAATCAAGATTCATTAATGTGTTATGCATTACTCCATTTTCATTCTTTCATAATATGTCTATAAATCATACTACTACTAGGAGAAATATTCACCAATGAATTTAGAATCCAATTTGATCATAGAGTATAGCTTGCTTGTATACTGCAATACATCATGCCATGTTATGCATCATGTGATGTTATTATATGTAGAATGTATTGCCACAATTCCTGCATAGCCGTAGCCCGAGAGAAGGGACATGGATTAGATATAAATATGTCTGATGATTTAGAAAGCGTGTGGTGTATGTTAGTCAGTGAATAGTGAGATATACTAGTATAAAATATAAAAACCATATTTATTGCCAAAGCATTCGTGACTGGAGATATTTTATCAAAGATCCTCTAGCTACGGCTCGTTGATATCATGCCAAATGCAAAAATCAGCCAACATTCGGATATTTTATCATAACACATACCAAACAAATTCACAAAACAGTTACAACTGAATATCTAAAACATGGGAGATACACTATAATGAAGTATTTACTCCTCATTGATCAGATAGAACACAATAAACCTATCGCAACTGGTGATCAGTCTGCTCCTCTGTGCTCTGGCGTTCTTCACATGAACTACTCAATCATACAGTGACGGCTATCTCTACGACGAACCGAATGGTGAATAACAAAACATACTCTAGTCAGTATTTAGTGATATTTTGATAGTGACATTCCAGGCCTTTTCAGCGTGAATTTTGTAATTAAGTAATTAAGACATGATTTTTTTTTCATAGGCTATATGGGTGTGTCGCAGAAATAAAATCCAGTTATTTCCATTTCTTTTCGTGACTGCCGCATGATCATCAAAACATTGTGGCTGAAAAACACTCCCACATATAAAAAAAACACGTGATCAACGTGAGATTGATAGCGTTATAAAAGTGGGGCCTCAGAGGGAAATTCCACAATGGCATTCAGCTTTCTATATCCATACCACTGGTGGGAGTGTCATCAACAAACAGGTCAAAGATTTATTCGCAATAATTTCACGATTAGCTACGGCGTCTCTGGGTTCTTTTACCGTGATATCCACAGGTACAAACGGCATTGAGCTTTCTGTTAACATACTTTATCTCTTCGGATGCCCGCATGGTGTCTGAATTCATCCAGATTTCATCATCATAGTTCATGAGGATGTGACATGATGGGTTGAATTTTTCAGGCTATTAGTCTCAGATGGAAAGCTCGTATTCACAAATTAAATGTTTTGTCCATCAAAATTGCATAGCCATTAGCGGTGAAAATCACCGTGAGTGGATAAACTGGAATCAGAAATATGCACTTCTCATTTTCTCAAATCTTGTTAGATAAAATAATTGTATGATATAGACGTAAACTTGATTCACTGACATAGAGTTTTTGACACCATATCAGCGATTAGACTTCCTTTCTAAGGATTCACAATGCTCTATAGATAGTGCACTTGCAGCTCATTCATTTCCAGAAAAGATGTTTAGATAAAGTGTGCATAAATTGTTAACTCCGATTAAAATGTTATGTTGAAAAACATATCCTTGTATGTGGTAAAAATAAACAAGTACTAATTTCATGCCGTGATATGAAACAATGGACAACATTGCAGCTGCTCAACAAATTCGTTGTGTCAGTATTTCATATACATGTTCTCTATTGACATTTGCGTCCATGTATGTTTCCAAACTCAATGTTTGACCTCAGCATCTGGATGCTTATACTCGAGATCTAAATGTGAAAGTTCACTCGAAATCTTAAGGAATCACAGAGTTTGTATATAATTATTGTTGTATGACCAGGTTGCGACCGCATTTAGCGAATTCTTACTTACGGATACTAGATCTCTTGCATGCCAATCTATTAGCCTTATTCAGTAATTATCTCGTCTCCTTAATTGGGCTGCAACGAAGCCACACCTTCTAACGACAAAACGAGATCGTTCAAAACAAAGAAAAACAATGCAGAGTAGGATTCAGTGTTACCTAACAATCGTTAAAACTATAAAAGTTAGACATACTGAATAAAATAAGAAGCCAGACTTAATAATATTAACACAACATCAATATTATTGACAGAAACCACATAATGCCTATATGGTTGTAACAGCACTAGTCCTGACCAGACTCCTTTCTCCCTGTTCCAATTACATGTGTATACGTGGACATATTACCCGTCGTGCAACTAAATTACGGCAGTCGAGTCAATGACCTCGCTCAATAAACCGGTAATTAGTGCAGAGCTCGTTAGACCCCTTTTCGCGCATCCAATCGCAGATAATATGTTCACCCTGAGCAGGCACCTATGGTGACACGTTGGTGGGAGTCGACGACTGGGCGAAGGAGGCTATCATAGAGGGGCTAAGGCTATGCTCTGTGGTCGTATTTAGCGGCACGCCATTGTATTCTTTGGCGTTTAGGATGTCTTGTGATACCGCGTTCAGCTGTCGTTCGTCACGTTCGTGTGCTGGGCATCTATTTGATAAGAAAGTATTGTCTCAACGCGTGTTGGTATCTGAAGAATTTTGTGACACTAATCATTAAGGCCCTGCTAGTCATGTGAAAAAAAATCACAAATAGTTAATGGTCATCTGCTGTAATCCACTGCCATTTCTTGTATGCTCTGGCAAGTTATTATTCACCTACACGGCGGGTCACTCATCTCAACATGATTCACTTCGTGTAAAAACAAAATGGGAGTTTTATCTCATGATGAGATTTATATTTGGTTTGAACTTGTATCCACTGTATCAATCACTGTACATAATAAACTGCATGGGCCTACTCATCCAAATGACGTTGGTATTTAGAGAGATATACCTCGTAATAATAAACTACAAATCCTGCATCAATGCCCATACCTTTATTATCTTATGGTGTATTCTAGTGTTCCTCCTGTGCTTTTGGAATAACATAATTATCATTATCGCCACTTGTATATTTTACACGATGCTATTCCAATATGACTAGCACATTTATTGGGATTTTTCGGTTGATTATATCTTCTAACGGACCAATAACCTTCAACCATGCGAAAATACTCCTTAGTACTTTGCTGCAGTCATCAAATTTAAACGACTCAAATTGAATGATGCAGTATGCAGTGCCGATTCAATCCGAATTCAATCTTGACATTTTCTGAAATATTGATGTCTACATATGCTGGGTTTTATAGTTGGGCTATTGTCGCAAATCCTTATGTTATTGCCTTAAACAGTGGTTGTTATTGTCCGGACGCTTATGGTGCTGTCTAGGAATCTGGACTATATCCCCATGACGCTCGAGGCGGCCACATGTAGACAATTTAAAATGTCGTATGCATATGCTAGCCTAGCGGATGCTAAAGACATTTTAAATTGTTTAAATGCGACCGCCTCGAATGTTACGGAGATTCAGTTTTAGATCCCTAGACACCAGAAGCGCCATAAGCGTCCAGGCAAAACCAATCGTTGTTGGGGGCAATGACATAACAATTTTCTGAAGTATATAGACATCAATACTTAAGAAGATGTCAAAATTGAATTATATAAATCGTGGCTGCATAAAGGACAATTTAATTTGATTCATGCCATGAAGATGTCTTTTACCATAAATACGTATTTCTGGATTCCACTAATGGAAATCTGTGTACAATTTTTTTTCACTACATTACATCGATTTATTTTGGTCAACCATTCTTGTTGTTAGCACACGCTCTTCCGAGAACACTATACCTCATTCTGTCCATGAATAGATGCATTCTTCCTGCTGCCTAGGAGTATTCATTTCAGAGAATTTAGCACAGCTACTGAAATATTGTTTGAATCGTTCACTGCACAGTTGATACAATACATGTAACAAAAATATTGATTTGATGAATTTTGAATTGCTTACCTCTTGAAAATAGCCAAAACCTTCATTCTTTTTCAGAAGTACAATAATATTTGGAAACCGTTACACGAGCAGATTGCCATTGATCAAAATTCATGTTTCTAGTGTATAATGTTGGTATATACTGTACGTATGAAAATGTGAATATAGTATACATATTTAAAACCTGCAATACGTTTGTGTAGGTTTCACCCAGAATCATTTTCTGATTGTAACAAATTACTATTGTAGATATAAAGAGCATAGTATTCTGTTGCATATCCGTCTACCAGATGCGCTCTATAGTCATAATGATAAACTCTGTTTGGAGAGTACGAAAGTTTTTTTTCAGTTTTGTTATGTGACAATAAATGTGTTATTTCAAGTTCAATGTGACAAATTTGCTGAAATTTACAGAGGTATCCTGATATTATGAGTTATTACTCAGGACACAATTCTGGTATTTCCAAGATGTCACCTAGTGTACTTTCAATTTATCATAATTTATACATAGTACTTTACGAGTAGAATAACCTGAATTATGCATAACTTGAATAACAATTTTCAGGAAAATTGGTACCGAATATGTTCTCAAAGGGTAGAGATTTTTGGTTTAAAAAGCGTCATGGCACAAGAATTAGCATGCAAAGTCAAGACATGGCCAGAAATGAACATTTGTCCCTGTAATATAATGTCAATACATCGTCATTCAAGATTTGTATTGGCATCTCGAAGTGCCCTTCTAGCCTTCAAGAATTATGTTTTCATATACTATGTGATGTATGTGATGATGAACAGACTTATATCGTCTATTTTCTGAACACCCTCCAAGAATGTCATGAATGCTAGAGACAAAGTTAATCAATTCACAGATAAGCAAAGGAGACGTCCGTTGAAGAAATGTACAAATCCAATACGTCGATTAGAGATGTAAGACTCAATCTATTACCACCAATACCGCCAAATTTGGATGATTCCAATAACAAACGTGTCCGTATGTTTGTATGTCCTGGCAAGTTAAGCTCACTATCAATTATCCATGCGGTGTAATGATTATGTAATAAAGTGTTGTGAGAACGACGTTTTTACAACATGACTCAAATGACTACATCATGTACATGTATGTAGTCGCAATCTATATAGTTCGAATTCGGCATCTTCTGGAATATTGATGTCTACATGCCATATCGTCAGTAAAATTATCATAACTCCGACAGCGATTGAATATTCCTGGACGCTTTTGGTGTTTTCAATGGATCTAAAACTAAATCTCTATGGTGCTGGGGGCGGCCACATTTAGACACTTTACAATGTCATCAGCATCTGCTAGCTTTTCAATGTATCTTTTTGTTAATCATACAATGAAGAACTGGTGCTCCGTTCGTATTAGGGATACCCCATCAGCAGGAATTCAAAAACAAAGCAAAACAAACCTCATTGGAAACAAGAGCTGCTCAAACTTCTCTCAAGAGGGATTCCCGCTCTTCTCAAGAGGGTGCAAAAAATTATATTTTGGTGATGAACTGTCTTGAAAGTCAGACCTGTAAATGTCGGAGATTACATGTATTACTTAATAGAACCCCAAAACCAGAGTGACACTTTGTATTCATCAATTAAGCACGTTGAATATTCATTACCTGTCCCAGTGAATTCAAAGAACATTCCAATCCTCGTTTTCCAAAATTTTGGAAACCAGAACTTTTACCGAGCATTGATATGACAGTACACATTTGATACGTGACGATTTGTTTTTACCAGGCCCCTTTGTAGCAGATCTCAAATAGTATAGTTCTTCTGAAATATAGTACAGGCTCATTAATTTTTTATGGTGAAAAAAAATCAAACTTCATCAGAATTGAGATTGTTATTACCATAGACATAGAACAGAGATGGACTGCCAACTCGTACTCTGTGACCTTGAGCTTGCGTCCAGAGGAAGAGGGGTACTTTATTTCCGGTTTGGCGTTTTCATGGAAAATTGAATTGTCAAAATGCGTCAAATATCGTACGTGACATCATCACTCAGAAGATCTTTAAGATTGAACAATGGCAATAAGACGTTATAGGTTAACAACGGAAGTGTAACTACCCTCTTCCTCTGACCTTTTGTGACCTCAAGCTCAATAACTACAAACAGAGAGATTGATATCAGAGTTGGCAGTCCATCTCTGTTCTATGTCTATGTTATTACCGATATGGCATGACCATGAATTATCTATCAAATAAGGTATTGTGAAAAACCAAGTAGTTCTTTCATCTCTGAAATGCTATCATGAGTTATCATGGGCTTCAGATCATAATACGGCATGACATCTGCCATAAGTCGCCATGTCCCTTCTACGACTGAAGGCAGATATCATGCCGTACTCGGGCGTCTGAAGCCAATGGTAACGATTTCATCTTTGATTTATGTATCGAAATCTCCAAAACGTCATTACGTTTTTACCCGCCTAATGCCCACAAATCAGAACATATTTGGGTGTCGCGTTCCAGCTCAAAATACGACGTTTTATCATCGGATTGCTGCGAATGCGCGGTTTTGATTGGTCAATTCTCCGACAATACCACGCCGTATTTGGAGAGCTGTGACGCAACCCCATGATATTTTCTGTATCGTGGGCTTCAGGCGGGTAATACGGAATGACGTTTTGGAGGGTTCCATATAATCCAATGATAAAATCGTTACCATGGACTTCAGACCCCAATACGGCAGAATATCTGCCTTCAGTGAGCATATCCCACTCGGCCTGCGGCCTCGTGGTATATGGTGACTTCAGGCAGATATCACGCCGTATTGGGGTCTGAAGCCCATGATAACTTATAGTATTGTCGAAAAAATGACCGATCAAGTTCGCGTATTCTCAGCAATCCAATAGGGCATCGAAGTCTCGTTCCACATGTGTCCAAAAATTACGTATTTATGGCGTAATTTTGTACTTCCGGGGACAAGGCTTGCCACGTGGTCACTTTTGCTGATTTGGCTTGAATTCAAATGTACCATACAACAAAGTATTCTTAGATATATCCATAACTCTTTCTTGAATATAATGAAGGAACTCCAAGTTATTTACTTACAAAATTTACACAAAATCAGGTGTATTTTTTTTCAAACTGAAATTGCGCCCTGTTCAAGTCGTGTTTGAGAGTGCATTTCTGAGGCATAAATTCGATTATAACCATCTATTTATGTGATGTTAAACATGGAATAGGATAAAATATCTCTCCTCCTATGTAGTTCATCGGAACACAAAACGAAAGTATAAGTTCGACTCAATTTAAAAGCCCTGGTACATTTTCTGCCGTAAAGATCGCGGCCCAAATGCACAGAAACATGTGCTATTCAAACTCTCCAATCGGCAGTAAATATTTGTGGAACAATACATTCATCGATCTGATAGCGGTTGTAATGTGTCAATAATGATAATATATAATTCCGATGAATTTCCGTTGATTCACGTTGATACTATTTGGAACCGAGCAATTACAACATTCACAATATTTCAGAAAATTTGGCGGGAAATTTGTGTGTCCCCAAAATGACGAAATAACGCAACATAACGTGACGCTTTAAATCTCACTTCTGTGCCCTATGATCAAACTTCATACACAGAGTGGGTATAGTGAAGATCAATGCTGAGAACAACATCAACGAAGGTCGTGAATGGCAGACAAAAGAGAAACTTCCGTTAAAAAAATATATTCCGAAATGTCGATTAGTGGTATCTAGAAAGCAGTGTGTTTACGAGGAAAGAACGTCTTTACAGCATGACTCAAATTGAACATGTATTCACTGAATTCAATCTTTACATTTTCTGAAATACTGCTCTCTAGTTGCTGAGTATGCTATCGTTCTTAAAATTGTTGTGTCTACAACAACGATTAGTTTTTGTCTATGGCGCTGTCTGGGGATTCCAAAGTAAATCTGCATAGCGCTCGAGGTGACAACATTCGGACAATTTAACATGTCGTTAACATCTGCTACCATTTCAGTGCATCTTTTTGATAACTACAGAGTGATAAAATGGTGCTCTGTTCGTATCAAGTATATGCCAACAACCTCATCGCAGCACCAAAAAAAAAACGAGACAGTCAGAGATTGCAAATCCTCACCCCTTAGATTTTGCAACTAAAATTGAACCTGATTAACCTTACATATTTAACCTGGGACGATAATAGGGAATTTTGGTCATAATCAGGTGATGGGGAATTCGCCCTTGGAAGTTTTAAAAATCATAGCAAAAAAATAATCCTTACGAGTTCACGAATTTTGACCTCATTGTGGACCATAAGGTCACATAGCAAATGATGGGCAATTGGCCACAGAAAAGTACGAAAATAATGCGGAAGATTAATTATGAACATGAACAGTTATTATTATATATAATATAGATAGAGTTATTGCTATTCTTCGATTTTAACCTTTTCTATGACCTTAACCTTGTCGATTCCCCTTAAGTTGTGGAAATTTACAGTATTGTTCCCATGATTGAGGTTCATCTTCTGAACAAAAACAGTTCAGACAGATCGATAATTGGCTCCACAATATTGTGAAGAATCTCGGAACACCTAAAACTTTTTCAACTGAGGGTGATAATGGAGAGTTTTGGTCTGCGGACATTGGTTGGACACCATACGATCTGGAATTGGCCATAGGAAATTACGAAAACAGTTGATAAAATACCTGATTTCACCTCCTAATGGCCATTTACGGGGGTTCATGAGTTTCCCTGTCATTTTTGTTTTCTCTCACTTCGTATGCCTGATATGACTTTCTGTCCCCGGACTATGAGATTGGATAACGGACCCTGTTTTGTTTGCTCGGAATACTTAATACTGGGTATTGATTCCACGTCTATCAATCTCGATTGGAACTGGAGTTTTAGCCATTTATGGGAAGTTTACTTTTTTGCAACCATTTTTATTCGACTTCGGCAAAAAATTTAGGAGGGCCGAGACACTATCATACCGATAAGTTTCAAACTGATCAAACTGTTTGTCTTCGACCCTCGCCCACTATCGGGGGCGATGGTAACAAACCTCCATAGAAAGAGGATCTTTTTGCAAGCTGCTACACTTTTTGACAAGTGGGTTTATATGACATTGTATACTCCGTTTAAGGAGGTATGAAACTCTATAATGGTGATTATCTGTCATGAAAATTTGATATATTTAAAGGTGAGAAAAATCAGAGTTACCCATATCAGTCATAGATTATGAATAATCACTACTTTACCTAGTGTATGTCTCTTAGAGAGCATTGAAATTATCTGTAATATTGCAGCTCTTCTAAAGAAACATTCACTGATTAATTTACTAACCATTTGATCATGGATGAGTCTCATTTTATGTGTCATTTATGAATATATTTAAATGGATTGCATTCTTTTACATACTTCACTCGAGAAATTGCAGTTGACCTTATATATAGATATGTTTGAAGTCATTAGGCAGGATATTGATTGTGTGTGAAAGGCATCCATCAGTTGACGACAAAATTTGAGAAAATTTGCGATGAAATCCCATTGGTTTGACTGTGGATTTTAACATATTTTGTGATAGATTTCA
Source organism: Terebella lapidaria (assembly GCA_949152475.1). NCBI lineage: Eukaryota > Metazoa > Annelida > Polychaeta > Terebellida > Terebellidae > Terebella > Terebella lapidaria. Next base: position 29,728,492 of record OX424564.1, on the reverse strand, counting down.
GTAATATATCTCACGTGAATAGTTTGCAAGTTGTTGCAAGGCAGTAATACAGGGACCTAGTCAAATGTACGTCAGCATGTCGAGGGTCATTCGATGCAATCCGCTGCCATTACGAATCGAAATCTTGAATGACGATGTACTGACATTATAGTACGGAGGCAAATGTCCATTTCTGGCCTTGTTTTGGCTTTGCATTCTAATTCGTGTGCCATGGTGTTTTTTTTAAAACCAGAAAACCCTACACTTTCAGAACATCTTCGGTGCCAATTTTCCTGAGAATGATAAAAATTCAAATTTGATGCTTAACTCTGATCATACGATTCGTAAATTACTATGCATAAATTATTTAATATGACAGTACACCAGGTCACACCTTGGAATGACTAGAATTGTATCCTCAGTAATCACTCATAATAAATTTGTCACATTGATTTTGAAATAACACATTTATTGCAATATAACAGAACTGAAGAAAACTTTCATACTCACCAAACAGAGTATCGTTATGACTGTAAAGCGCATTGTGGTAGACTGGTATACAACAAAACACAATGTAACAAAGTGGGATATCAGACATGGCGGCCGGTATACGTTCCACATGGAGCGTTGTAGTTGCCGCCAAAATTATCATGTATCTCACATTGATCTTATAGTCGTACGTTGTTTCGGGGTAGGCCGAGAATCCAGGAAGGGAGGTGGAATCCCTGATCCTCTGACTGGAGGCCGAAGGCGCTCCAACAGAAGGTCCCCACGGCTGTGGGCTCCTAAATCCTAGGGCCGTGTGTATAAATTTGGTGTGTATTGGGTTACATTTCGGTGCAAACTCCAACTAACGGGTCATAAATTTAGGGTTTCCCCAAGGCACGTGACGTCATTACCGGGTGGATACATTTTCGCCCCGGTCCCCGGCTCCACGTTTCGGCTAGTTTTTGGCATAGAAATAGAGAGATTTCTATGGTTTTCTCATTTCTGCTGTGTGAACTAGTGACGCGATACGATATTTCAAGTAAACCGTGTAGCACTTTGCCTATATGACCGTCTTGACTTTCACCTTCGTCCAGAAGCAACGCCCGTGACTCGGCATTTTTAGGAAAGAGCTGCCCGGTGTGCATCGATTGAAATGTATGAAACGCCTACGACGACATGGCAGGCGACACGTGCCTGTTGTAGTACACCCACCATCGGCCACAAGGAGATATGAGGGCTCACAATAGTAGATATGAGGACTTACAGTTTTATGAACATTTGATATAGAAGACACTTGCAACAGAAGTTATGTGATTTGGAGTTTGGACTGACGGTCAAGCAACAAGAGTGTCTGAAATATAGACTGACCATCGGCAGTAAGCTACCGTTTGCACACATCGTTTCCGTCACTTTTCACCGATATATTTTCCCGATATATTTTTGTGCCTGAAAACCTCCCACGCCAGTGCAGCCCGACTGGCTGTAAAAACAAAGGCCGGGTGGTGTCAGAGACTGTCTATGGTGTCTGGCACCTAAAAGATCCCTTGGGATTTATCGTAAAGAGTTTAGGGGATTTCCCCGATCCCGGGTTTCTGTCTAGGGGGCATATCATCGAGCTATGGCGCCCCCTTACCCCAAGTACAAGTACCAAGTACAAGACTGGGAACAGAGAACGCAGGGACAGCAAGCGTGGAGGGTTGTCCCGTCGACCCCCTCCACACTGGTCAGCAGCATGACGGCAGATTCGGCCCACGACCAGACGTGCACGGTTCAGGAACGCGACCCTCGCCATTTTCCCACGGGTCACCCCGGAAGTCTTTGGAGTTGGAGTCACCAGAGAACTCCACCCGGTGATTTGCACCGAAATGTAACCCAATACACACCAAATTTATACACACGGCCCTAGGATTTAGGAGCCCACAGCCGTGGGGTCCTACTGTTGGAGCGCCTTCGGCCTCCAGTCAGAGGATCAGGGATTCCACCTCCCTTCCTGGATTCTCGGCCTACCCCGAAACAACGTACCACTATACGATCAATGTGAGATACATGATAATTTTGGCGGCAACTACAACGCTCCATGTGGAACGTATACCCGGCCGCCATGTCTGATATCCCACTTTGTTACAACTATAAGGAATATACCATCACGTGCTAATGTACCATTGCTTCAAAGGTTTCAAGTTGTTTCTACCCTGTGCACATAAACAATGTCTCCCTCGACATCAGAATCCTCTAATTCTGGACTGTTTTCCACTTGAGTGTTCGCACACGAGTATTAAAGTGCAAAGTATACATAAATGTGCCTTTTCACACCTGCTATTGATGTTTGCAATTAACCTCGTGTCATAGAAAAAAAACACATATGAAGGCATTTATCTCATGAACATCAGAATCTATCAATTATTCAAGTATTTTATCAATCATAGCATAGTAATCTATGTAATCCTCCTTGAAACTGTTATATTCCCCCAAATGACAATAATTCGAGGTGCATTACCTCGTAACCACTATTAACAAATCCTATGCGGATACCTATAATTACAAATACGTTTTATTGGTTTCTGATATCCCTCCATAATGTTGGAATAACGAAAACACCATTACCTCCACGTGCATGTTTCTAATGATGGTGTTCCATTATGACTGACACCTTTATTGTGAATATTTGGGCGATTATATTCACATTATGGACAGCTAATCTTCAGGCTAGCAAAGAAAATACATGTTCATTATATATATAACAGTAATTTGTTGCAATCATCAAAAAAACTTCGTGAAACCTACACAAACGTATTGCAAATATGTATACTATGTTCACATTTTCATACGAATATACTAAATTTCTACACGAGAAACATGAACTTTGATGGCAATCTGCTTGATGGCAATCTGCTTGTATCTTGCAAGTTTCTAAATATTATTGTACTTCTGAAAATGAATGAAGGTATTGTATATTTTTTAGGAGTAAGCAATTCAAAATTCATCGATATTTTTGTTACATGTATGGTATCAACAGAACTGTGCCGTGAATGAGTCCGTTTCAAACAGCATTTCAGTAGAGCTGTGCTAAAATCTTTGAAATGAACTAAGCGGCAGGAATGATGCATTTATTCATGGACAAAATGAGGTTTAGTGTTCTCAGAAAAGCATCCACGAATAACATGACTGGTCTTCACAAGATAAATCGATGTAATGTAGTGAAAAAAATGAACACAGATTTCTATTAGTCGAATCCAGGAACACGTATTTATAATATAAAATATCTTCACGGCATGACTCAAATTGAATAGTACATGTATGCAATCAAGATTGATATAATTCAATTTTGACATCTTCTGAAATATTAATGTCTTTTTGCTGGAACACCATCGTCGGACAAATGTTAGGCCATTGTCCCCAACCGCGATTGGTTTTGTCTGGACGTTTATGGTACTGTCTAGGGATTTAAAACTGAAACTCCATAACACTCTAGGCGGCCACATTTAGACAATTCAAAATGTCGTTAGCATCTGCTGGTCTTCAGCGTATTTCTTTTTAACACAGCGCAAAACACACCTACATGGAAAAAGCGGCTTCTCACAAGCTGCTACGAATTTGACCAAGTGGGTTTGTCTGCTTATGCATACACTCACATTGAGATGTTGCATGCTCGATTTAAGGAAGTATAAAACTTGTATATTACAGATCAACTGTCTACACCTTTTAAACATCAGGTGGAGATTTCTGAATGAAGAATCGAAGTCATCTCGAAATTTTTTCTTTTGTTACAATTAACAATCCACGTTGAATATTCATGACCTCATGTGATGAATGGCTTTTAAAGCAACTGCCTTCGAAACCAGTCAATACTTTTTTGGAAAATATATTTCATATTAAACATGCTGAATGAATTGATTGAGACATACTCACATCAAAAGTAATAACTAAAACCAGACCTCTGGGAAATTTTGCTCATTTGAACAGGCGGTTCTCGCGTAAATATAGGAACTGTATCCATCACACGCAGATGTAAACAAAGCATAGAAGTGTGAGATAAACTGACAATTCCACGTACATGGTATATAATTACTGATTATTTTCTCATAACTACACTATATATATGCACATACGAGCTGAAAAATGTGCTCGATGAGGATTTTTAGGTGCGATTTGGGCATTTGTTTACATTCGGATCAGATGGATACACTTCGTTTGTTTATTTACAAAACCGGTACAAAATGGGCACTAAAACGGATGAAAAGACAACTCGGACGGACTGTAATCGTCAAAACCATTGAGCACGCCTTTTTTAGGTTACCGGACCTATGGTCCGATAACCTATTGGCATGGCATTGCGTCCGTCGTCCGTCGTCCGTCGTCGTCGTCGTCCACATTTTTATCTTTTTTGTTTACAGGCGAATTTTTCTGAAATTTTGCACAAAAATACTTAAAAATAATTCAAGAAGGAGGTATTTTTTAGTTTTTTGATTTTCGCATTTTTTTCAAAATGGCGGCCGTTTTCAACGAAAAATGCCTGATTTTGGACTTTGGCGGCCATTTTCTCAAAATTTGTTCAGTAACTTTTTTTCTTTTTGATACATAACACTCCTCATATGTGCTCCTATGATGTCTATAAATTTCGTTGCGCTTGAATCGCTCGAAGTGGGCCATTTTGGCCCAAACTCGGCCCAAATGTGACTTTCCCATGTTAAATTCTCCTATGCTTTATAATGGGACACATTATGCCTAACATCTCACTTGATATTGAGATTAAAGACTAGGAATCAATTGTGGACATATAGGAAATGATATATGCTGAATATTCACAGTATTTTATCCGACAGTGATCACCCTCTGAACAAGTTTTATAAAAAGCTTAGGTCCGGTATTCGTTTTGTGTCTCTGTCATGTCGAACAAACAGGTTTTTAAAATCATTTGTCCCGGAGTGGATTCGTCGGCACAATGTGTCCTGTTCTCGCTAATAATGTATAGTTTGTAAATATATGTTTATGTTGCCTCCATCTAGTCGTACTACAAGTTTCCATGTTACGTATATCATTGGATCCAATAAAGTATCTATCTATCTATCTATCTACCCATCCATCTATCTATTCTCGTGACCTTGAATTTGACCTCTGACCTCAGTTTCAAGGTCAGAGCACAAAATGTGGCTTATATCTCGCTTATTATCGACTCTACATCTTAGGAATCAATTGTGGACATATAGGAAATGATATATGCTGAATATTCTGATGACCTTGAATTTGACCTTCGACCTCATTTTCAAGGTCACAGGACAAAATGGCTAATATCTCGCTTGTTATCGACTTTACAGCTTAGCAATCAATTATGAACATATAGGAAATGATATATGCAGATTATTGTCATGACCTTGAATTTGACCTTTGACCTCATTTTCAAGGTCACAGGACAAACGGGCTAATATCTCACTTATTCTCGATTTTACAGCTTAGGAATCAATTGTGGACACATAGGAAATGATATATGCTGAATATTCTCGTGACCTTGAATTTGACCTCTGACCTCATTTTCAAGGTCCAAGGACAAACTGGCTCATATCTTGCTCCTCTATTGACTGTATGGCTTGGGAATCAATTGTGGACATGATATAGAAAATGATATACATTTAATATTTTGATGACCTTGAATTTGACCTTTGCCCCTTCATTTTCAAGGCCACAGCACAAAATTCCTAATATCTCTCTGATTATTGAATTTACAGCTTAGCAATCAACTGTGGACATGATATGTGCTTAATGTTATTTATGCTGAAAATTCTCTTGACCTTGAATTCAACCAGTGACCTGGCTAACATCTAAAAATTTCCTAATTTTTTTTATCTTGCATTAGATGTGTTTCACAAAAATTTAGGTTTGAAAAAAATATTGCATACATGTGAAGGCAGTAGCTTTAAAGAGCACTAATTCTGCAACTCTTCTCTTGTTGGACCTTTATTACATTATTTCTATATTTCGCTCCACATGTCTCATATTGCTGACATTAGTACTTGTGTAGGTGTATAATAAATTTATAATAAACGGTGTATAATAAATTTATAATAAAACAATTTATAATAAACTTTGATAAATTGGATTGGATTTTTTTTTCATGGAGACTCATCATGTTCATGATATGCATTGCCCCGTGTTCCCATTTTCTGTTTTTTCGGTGAAACATACTACTCTTGGAGTAGACATTCACAATACATTTACAATCTGATTCGTTCACTTTATATAGCGTTTGCCATTTGCTATTGTCTACCGGTATAATGTGGTACACCAGCTCATGTCACGCGTCTTGTAATGTAGTTACGTGGAACATATTGTACGTACATACTGCTGGATGTCGCCATGCCCACATAGACATAGCCCTAGGGATGGGATATAGATATGATATAGATAAGGCTGATGATTTAAAAAGAGTACGGTGTATGGTAGGAGTCAGTCAACAGTCAGATATTTTATACAAATCTGTAAAAACGAAATTGCTATATAAAACATTCAAGCAAACTTTAAATTAAATTTGACAGAACAGTCACATGATAATGTTTAGGACAAATCATGAAATAAACTGTAATTATTTATTCCTCGCTCTACTTCCACAAATGGAACACATTGAACATACCACAACTGGTGATCATCCTGCTCCTCTGTGCTCTGGCATTCTTCAGCTGAAATTCTTCAATCTTACAGTCACGGCTATATCTACGACTCGAATGGTAACAAAACAAAATCTACCAGTATATTCTGTGTCGTCATATATTGAGAGGAAACATTTATCTTTCCAGAATTTTTTATGGAAATGACGTGTCATTTTACCATATAATTCAGGTCTTCACTATTCGGTGTGGATTTTATGATCAGAAAGACATCATTTTTTTTCTCAGAAAAGAGTATCAAAAAAATCCAGCATTTTCCTTCTTTGCTTTCTGAGTTGTGCATTTTTATGAAAATATACAGCTCATGTTGTTTTGTATCCTAACTCGTATTAGGGCCAGGTTGTATGTCAAATATTTAAGGTGTCTATTTCGTGATCTCGAACTACAAAGTCGTGATCTTGAATTACAAAGTCGTGATCTCGAATTATAAAGTCGAGATCTCGAATTATAAAGTAAAGATCTCGAAATCAGAAGTCGTGATCTCGAACTACAAAGTCGTGATCTCGAATTACTACGTTTTCATCTCGAAACTGTGAATGGTATTAAAGTACGAGTAAAGTGGAACAAAATAAAATTGTTCAATTTTGCATCAATATCTTCATTTGAACTTAGAACGATTTGAAACCGTGAATACCAACTTGCATAATTCAATTATAAAATATCAAAATATTTTATGCATAACCTTATTGTCTGATTTTCAAGTTAGTGGTCATGACAACTGTTGGTAATCAGGGTTCTTTGGGAGGACTGAATTGATTGTAACCATGACAATAGTACATTTAAGTGTATTTAACTATTGAAATTATCGAACGCACATTATATCTTCATTTTAATTGTACTTAAAGTACTAGTAAAGTGAAAATATGATGTTTTGTTATATGAAAGATCTAATTGATCTGAGCAAATTGGTCTTTACGGTATATCAATATCTCTATCCGTTCAAAAGTTACAGCCATTTGAAACTGCCATTCCGGCACTACATTACAGAAGCCACTTGAAAAGTTCTAGCAACTCATTTATATGCAAATTAGATGCTAATGAGAATTCATGACGTTTCAAGACATGATAAAATGATACTTATTGAAGGTTCTGACGATCTGACTAGTGCATATTATTATGTACCATACATAGTCAATATCCACACAAACTGTACTGTTGCTATGGTTACCAGTCGTTCCCTATAGCCGTAGTTACCCATGGTTGCCATGGCCATTAACTGCCAAGTCATTGTATCCACAGACTTTCTGTCGATTATTTATGAAATAAATTATTATAGAGCTCAAGTTGGCACCATTTTTATGTGTGCATACCCTGTTCTAAGTGGGTTTCTGGCCCTAGCAACCATGGTTGCTATGGGCCATACCAGGTCACTGGTTACCTCGACAACAACAGAAAAAGTGAAAACACTGATTATTCATATTAAAATCTGTATAGAATAAGTTTTGATGAATAATCACAACATTAAATGAATGAATAATACATATCAAAGTACCTAATTAAAACAACTTCCCCCGATGACGTCATGAATATCTCATTTGCATACTAATTAGCTAAATTGTTTTGAAAAAGCAAATTTGCCGATTTCAGTCTTTAAAGTGCTGTAACTTTTGAACGGATTGTGATATTTACATTCCGTAAAAACCATTTTGCTCAGATCAATGAGATCTTTCATATAAGTGCACATCATATTTTCACTATACTAGTACTTTAATTGTACGAATTTGTAATTAGAGATCACGACTTTGTAATACGAGATTAGCTACACGTCTCTGTGGATTAAAGTAACCCCTAGATACGATATTAAGCATTGTATTAGCATATTGTCTCCTCTGCTACCGGGAAGTGTTAATCTGTGAAGGGAAGGCTAATCTGAATTCAGTATGATATATTTCACAATTGCTCAAATCTTGTCAGATATGCTACTTGTATGCAGAATTCACTAATTTTAGAGTCCTTGACTTCCTATTCGAACTTGAACCCTTTTCAAATGATTGATCATAATATATTAATGCTATATACGTATATTTTCCCTCAAGGAAAACCTTCGAAAACAACTTTTTATAACATGTAATTTTAATTTCACTTTCCGATACATAGATGATGTATTGTCGCTAAATAATCCCAAGTTTGGTGAATTTTTGGATGTCATATATCATAGGGAACTAGAAATTAAGGATACTACAGACTCTGCTAATTTTTCCAACTATCTAGACCTGAGGTTGGAGATTGATAATGATTCTAACCTGTCAACTAGATTATATGACAGACGTGATGATTCCAATTTTTCCATAGTTAATTTCCCTTTTCTAAGCAGCAACATTCCTATGTCACCGGCATATGGTGTGTTTGTTTCTCAACTTATACGCTATTCCAGAGCTAGTTGCGAATAGGGGGACTTTGTCTATGAATGTGCCCAGCTAGTCTTTAAGCTGCTGCGACAAGGATATGTTTTACCAAGACTTATAGCTGCGTTTAAGAAATTATATGGACGTCATCATGATCTGGTTGATAAATACACCAAATCCATGTCTGCCATGCAACTAGATCTATTTTCATGTTAAAATTTTGGGGAATTCATGACGGGTGCCACTAGTGGGGCAGGAAATGCTCACTCTTTCCAGAACACCTGATTTCACCTCCTAATGGCCATTTTGGGGGGTTCATGAGTTTCTCTATCATTTTTGTTTTCTTTCACTTCGTATGCCTGATATGACTTTCTGTCCCCGGACTATGAGATTGGATAACGGGCCCTGTTGTGTTTGCTCGTAATACTTAATACTGGGTATTGATTCCACGTCTATATAGAATAGGATATGATTGTTCGGTCATATTCCTTACAAATGACTTAACATACATTACAATGGATGCCAATAACGGTTTATACATAGCACACACTTGTGTTGTGAACAGGATGTGTACACAATCAGCAATTCACTAGATACGGATACTGGGCATATTGTCTTCCAATCCATTACAATCTATTGACCTTATTCAATAATTCATCATATCGTGTAAATGGTCGTGGTTTGCTGAATAAGTTACCAGTACTAACTATGAAACAATGAATACCGGCAATTCTAAAATGAATGGCGAGTCAATGTCCGATTCTAGATTTCTTACGCGATGATACAATAATCCTAACACAGGACAACAATCACATTGTGCATGCTCATATGTAATGACCTTGACTATGTATAGTCAACCTTGGGATACCTCGGGACGTGAGTGCAAATATCATTGAAGCTTACTATCACCACAATTTTATTTGTATTAGTAGGTGAATTACCTCGCGTTCATTATCATCAGGAAACTTTTATTTGAGCTGAAAACTACGACACGAGCCTGTTCTGCATCAGATGAAAAACGATTTCACAAATAATCGAAAATTAATTTCCGATCAATTTATCAAACAATCAGCCTGAACTCAGTTGGCTAAGTTACATTTATAGGTTGTTTTGATATGGAACAGAATCCGGGTTTGATTTTCATTCGTTCAGTTTGAACAAAGAACAATTACAGATACTGGAATTTTTTGAGCTAATTATTATTGAATAGTCTCTAATTGAAATGCGAGTGCTAGTACACTGGTTGATTTAGATTTTCAGTTTTTGTCCACATTGACTCATTGTTTGGTTTCCCTGTACTGTATGTTTCACCCGAATGGCAGGATATAGTTTGAATGGTACACATCAGTTTGTTTTTTGACCTCTGCTTTTATTGTTTGAAATTACCTCGTGTAAAATGTGTATTAAAAACACACTTATCAAGGCATTTACCTGCTGTAGGTCTAAATTTATCAAATAATCAAATATTGTATCAATTATGGTATGGAAAAACTACGTAGGCCTAGTTAACTTAGTTATTGCCCCGAATGACTTCGATATTAGGGAAACCAACTACCGCCACATCCTTTGTGAACACCAATAACTCTAATTGTGGTTTGGTGGCTTCCAATGTCCGTCTTTAATGTTAGAAAGTACCATCAACCGAAAGTACCTTTAACTCCACTCCCATGTATAATACTATACTAGGCCATTATGACTAGCACATTTATTGTAATTGATTGGCCGATTATATTCACATATTGACGGCAAACATCCAACCATGTGAATAACATACGCACCCATTAGTTGAATCTGCATCAGTATTTTCTTGTAATCAGCAAATTAATATAATTGGATGAAACCAATACAAGCGTACTCAAGGTTTTAAATATTTATATCATACATATGTTCCCATACACATATACAAACATTCTACACCAGCCACATGAACTTTGATAATTGACAATCTGTTAATGTTGTAGTCTGCAGTTATTATTGTACTTCTGAAAATGAATGAACGCATTATATATTTTCAAGGAGCAAGCAATTCATCGGAATGGAGATTTTTTGTTTTACCACACACTATTAACTACAATGCTATAGGACTCCAAAATGTGTGATAACCTTTTCTGTATCACCCTACTTCAAATATAATCTGTATCACTTGCTGAGCCACATCGGGCCGAAACTACTTTTTTACTGCAGATTACTTAAAGACCAATATGTCCGAATATTAATGATCATTATCAATTTTCGTATGATAACGACAGTATCTAAAATTATGTCAGAATAGTTATGTGTGATAAAATAAAAACCACGCTCGTGTGTTTTCCACAGAAAGATGTCGGTCTCGTTTGGTCTGGCGGATGAACACAGAATACACTCGTTCTTCGGACTCGTGCATCCTGAATTCAGCCGCCAGACCAAACTCGACAAATATCTTTTTGCGGAAAACATATTTGTATATCTGTGTGGTATCAGCTGTGGGTTAATGATTTTGTCTCGAACAGTATTTCAGTAGTTGTACTAAAATGTCTGAGATAAAGTGCAAAACAGCTAGAATAATGCATCTTTTCGTGGACAAATTGAGGTATAATATTCTGGGAAAAAAACATCCGAGAATAACATAAATAGTCCTTACAAATAAAGCGATGTAATATCGTGAAAAAATGTAACAAAGATTTTTATCGATGGAATCCAAAAACGTGAATTTATTACAAACAAAACTTTCATGGCATCAAATTTTATTGTACATTTTTACAGTTACTATTTATATAGCTCAGTTATGACATCTTCTAAAATATTGATGCCTTTTTGCCGGGGTACCATCGTTGGAAAATTGGTAGGTCATTGTCTCCAACAGCGTCTATTTTTTTGTCTAGACGCTTATAGTACTGTCTAGGGATCTAAAACTGAATCTCCACAACACTTGAGGCCGTAACATTTGGACAATTTGAAATGTTGTTAGCATCTGCTGGCCTTTCAGTGTATCAGGAATATAATAGCATCGTTTTATCACAGAGCAAAACGAAAGAAAGCAGCTTCTCACAAGCTGTTGGAAATTTTACCAAGTGGGTTTGTCTGCTTAAACAAACTCACATTGAGATGTTACATTCTCCTCTTAACGTAGTCCGCTACAAACAAGGAGGTAATGAAAAGTCAAGATTTAAAAGTTATATCTTGAATATTATCTCTTCAAAATAACACATTTTATAGAGTAACTGATCAGCATTCTAATACTGAAAAGAAAATAGGGGGTCACCGTGCTGGTTTCTTCGACATATTCGATCAAAAATCACCAAAATTTACTAAAATGACTTAATTTATGGTATTTTTACACATTTTTTGCCCATATTCACATCTTGCATCTTGTTTTCCAAGAGAACGGATACGGTGACCCCCTACTTTCTTTTCAGTTTTAGGATGCTGATAAGTTACTCTATAAAATATGTCATTTTGAATCTCTAGATTTGGTTAATACAGTCATTTATTTTAAAAAAACTCTTTGACCCCCTCCCCTCACTGTTTGGAGCGGACTACCTTAAGGTGGTGTGAAACTTGTATATTACAGATCAACTGTCCACTGAGTTTTAAAGGTCAGAGAGTTTTACAGTCTTCTGAATGAAGAATCGAAGTCATCTTGAAAGCCCGATCAAACTTGTATCGGAAGCCACACTGGCGTCATCAGGGGCAGACAGTGTGTAAATATAGTTGTTTCTACTGTACAATAGATGTAATATAATTCTGATTTTTTCTAACTCGTTTACACTGTTTTTTTGCCTTTATTTCAGTCAAATCACTTCAAACGATCTATTTACCTGAATATTACATGTCCATGATGCAAACGGCAATAGATTTTCACAAACATGGCTTGCGAAACGCTACATGTTTCTTTCAAAACACAAAAGTTCTATTTAAGCGAGGATTTTCACTGCTGTATGGCGCTGCCATATTGCCTTGTTCAATACGTAATTCAAGTCGAGGTACTATGGGGCGTGCGCTGCAGTAGGTGTATCAATTACATGCTGGGACGGTCCCATTCCTAACCCACGCTCCCTAAATCATCCGAATAGACTTTTCCGTCAAGCACTCAAAATAAACAATGTCTGCTGACATGCAGACGAAGTTTTCAGGAGGAATTTATCATTGCAGAAGATTACTAACTTTATCAGTTCCACGAGTAGAAGTCTGAAAGTTTGCTGAAAATTGCCGTTTGGTCCCAAGGTAAGCTATGCCAAGTTATAACACGATACGATTTAGCATCGCAAAAAATATCAGCAAAAAACGGTGTAAACGAGTTAGAAAAATCAAAGTATAGTATCATGTACCAACCTATTACCGCTGAAAACCAAATTTTGATGAGTATATTGGAGTGTGTAAAAACAAAATCCGGTTATTGCCAATCTTTACTTTCTGACTTTTGCATTTTTGTACATATATCTTCTTAATTATACAGCTCATGTTGTCATCAAAACTCACGTGCACCACTTACTATAAAGATTAAAACACTGTGAATGAAAAATACGATCATCGGGAAAAATAACAAAAAGATAACAAAAAGACGGTTTAATCCAGGTAGGAGCACGACAGCGATAAAGGGCGGCTTCCTAAGGAATTCCCCCAATACCTTTTAGGTTTCATTATTCATACCACTGTTGTGGGTGTCAGGAACAAACAGGTCAACGATTTAATCGTAATCATCCCACGATTAGCTACGACGTCACACGGTGGGTTTTTGTTGATCTTTGAGAAGATCGTTTTGCAAATCCGAAGTGTCACGTCCATCAAAATTGCACAACCATTAGCGCAATAGAGATAATCGTCAAGGGATACACTAAACTTAGAATGATATATATTTCACATTCGTGTTACTTTTGTCAAGTACAATGTAGTCTACTTGTATACATGGTTCAATATGTTTAGAGTTCTTGACGTTATATTCGAACTTGGGCCTCTTTCACTTAAATTATGATCAAACACATGTATAGCTCATTCTAAAATGTTTTTTTTTCCGCAAAGAATACCTTCGAGAGCAACGGTGTCTTGAATCTTGGTAAATGTCTATATACATTTCAGAGTTGTCCATAACTCCCAATCGCCATACTTCATTCATTCCAGTCCAGCACCTTTGGCATAAAGCGCGTGGCCTTCCCGTGTGACAGTCAAGGGTATTTCTGAGTTCAGTGTCAGGCATAATCGGGCAACTCCAAGGAACATGAAAATATCGATGTCTAGGGTCACATAATAACCACATATATGAACGATTACAACAATACAGTAACGTGTCTAGCCGAGAAGCTCATGTGTCAGCCATCCATAATACAGACGTGAAGAACAATCTCGTCCAATCTTACACCTGTTACAACTGAGCTCAGTGTCGAGAACGATCACGGTGTTAATGTGATGGTTGCCAGTATGGGTGTGGTTAGGCCATTTTGTGGATCATTCGATGGGAAAGATGTAAGCTCTGCAACAAATGTCAGAATTGACAAATATGATGGAGAGGGAACCTCTGTCCAAACAAATACAACAAATACAACTCTTAAACATTAGAGTAATGAGCTGTTGGTGTGAGAGTTTTTGGTTCATGTTATGTTGTAATTGGCGTTTTCGTTTATTCACTAAATAATAAGATAATCGAGGTATGGGAGGTATGGGATATTGAATATTAATTTTCATACCTGAATATTTTTACAGGTAGAGGTAAAGTGTCAAAACATTTTTGACTATTCCAGTATAAATATTGTGTTGAAAAGTATATCCTTGTACTTGTGGTACAAATAACAATTATGAATTTTGTATGTCACTGTGATTTGCAAGGAATGGAAAACAGAATGCTGCACAACATGCTTGTTCTGTTAATAATTAAAGTTAAGTTCATCTGTCAGTGAAACACGCTTTTTGGCGATAGTTTTGTTTTGGATAATCGAATCAACTTGAAATTTTATGTGTCTTAATTGGGTATCATGCCGTAATTTTTCACCAAGTTTCAGAATTTTATCTCAAGAAATGAAAAAGTTGGCAATCTACCTCAATGTTAATTTTCAGTCCAAAATGGGATCAAATGAATTCCAACAAATTCAGGGCTTTCATGATGTTTATGCCAGTACAAAATGAATTTATTGTATTGATTTGAAGTCGGTAGGCATAGTCGCGGTGTATATTAAGTAAATATGTTTATTGTGAAGCAAATCAAGCAATATATAACTCAGACATCAGATAAGAGTCGTTTTTGTATGCAGACCCTGATATTCCATTTTGGGGCTGAATTTCAACATTGGGGTAGATTACCAACTTTTCCAATTTTCGAGATAGAATTATGAAATTTGGTGAAAAATTACGGCATGATACCCAATTAAGACACACAAAATTTCAAGTTGATTCAATTATCCAAAACAAAACTACGGCCAAAGAGAGTGTTTCACTGACAGATGAAGTTTAGTTTAATGTACATGTGGGCGGGAAATGTCCCCTTTCATCTTATCAACTGTAAACCAGAGTATAGGGTAGGATATAATCTTTCGGTGATATTCTTTACAAGTCACTTGAAATACAATACAATGAATGTCATTAATAGTATATAGCACATGTTAGTGTTGTGAACAGGTTGCGCCCACATTCAGCAATTCACTAGATACAGGTATACTGGGTTTATTGTCTTCCAATCCATTACAGTCTATTGACTTTATTCAATAATTCATGATATATATGATGTGAATGGTCGTGTTCCGCTGAATAAATTATCAGTACTAACTAGGGAATAATGCATAGCGCTAATTCTAATATCAATAGCGAGTCAATGCTCGGTTTCAGAATTCTCTTTGCTCGACGATACAATGACCTTAACACAGGACAACAATCACATTGTGGATGCTCATACGTGATGACCTTGACTATGTATAACTTCAGACTTGAGTGCAAATATCATTAGAGTGCACTACAATTCCATTTGTATTAGGGGGTGAATTACCTCACGTTCATTACACCAGGAATATGTTCTGCATTAGATGAAAATGATTATGACAACTCCAAGTTGTTCTCGAGGCTAATTGTATTTCGTACACAATTTCCAATTA
The DNA here is from genome assembly GCA_949152475.1 of Terebella lapidaria. Classification (NCBI taxonomy): domain Eukaryota; kingdom Metazoa; phylum Annelida; class Polychaeta; order Terebellida; family Terebellidae; genus Terebella; species Terebella lapidaria. The sequence goes on along the minus strand of OX424564.1, from coordinate 29,712,466 downwards.
ATTTTTATGGGTTAAATCAGAAACAATCAGCCTAACTCAGTTGACTAAATCATTTATATATGTTGTCTGATATGTAACTGACTCCAGATTTGAGGCAATTTTCAGCCAATTATCATCGAAAAATCCTTGATTGAAATGCGGCTGCCAGTAAATTAGCATTCCAGATTCAGTTTTTCAGCTTTTGTTCACACTGCCTCTTTATTTTATTTCCCTTTCCGTATGTCTGACCCGAATGACAGGACATTTATTTTTGAAATGTGAGTGTCCTACATCATCTACTTTAAATCATTTTTATGTAGAGATTCATTCCCATTACTCGTATTGTCCTCTTGGAATTCATAAACGCCGAAGCTCTTCAGGATACAACCAACAACATGGCTAATCAAGAGTTATGAATGCATCAGTTTTCTCTCCTTTTTTGTCATGTTTTTGTTTCTAGCATAGGATTACATTTTCTAATTAGTCATATTAATTATCTGTGATTGTAAAAAACACGACTTGCTTTTCATTTAACCCTTCTGTGCTGACTAGCACTCTTAAATCTGAGTACAGACTGGAATAACGGCCTAAAAGGACAACTTTGATGGAATAGTTTTCTTTCAACTTTCATAATACTAGCAAAATACACTTGCTATGCACAGTACCGAAACAGCGTTCACTCCCCCATATGTTAAACCTACCTTACGTCGAACACTCCAGCGGTCTTTGCAATAGTCGGGCCTTAGTGATAAAATCCCACACATCCCACCCATGTGTCTAACAACTTTGATGGAATAGTTTTCTTTCAACTTTCATAATACTAGCAAAATACACTTGCTATGCACAGTACCGAAACAGCGTTCACTCCCCCATATGTTAAACCTACCTTACGTCGAACACTCCAGCGGTCTTTGCAATAGTCGGGCCTTAGTGATAAAATCCCACACATCCCACCCATGTGTCTAACAAAACATTGAAGTTTCATAAGAGATCGACATATTCAGTTTTTTGGTACAGTTTGTTGAATATTACTTCATATAGTGGTTGACCACTACCCCGTGTGCAAGTTGTCACAGGATATTGGCTTTTCCAAACGCTGTGCATGTCAATTAGATTGCACTTTCAAAGTTTACAGATATATTGAAATAGTGTAACGCCACCGTGACCACGCACGCGGAAGCCACGTGTTTTTGTTGTGATGCAATTACGCCTTGAAAGTGGCAATTACGCCTTGAACAAATCATGGCCTCGGTAAGTAAGGCTGATTGTGCTTGGTAATTCATGGAAGAGTTGACATTTTGATCGGGAATTACAGGCAAAACATGTCATTGCAACGTTGACATTGCCAGGTTATGAACATTGCCGGCGACTTGAGACAGAAATGGGGTGAGTGAGTGGAGCAGGGTAAAAGGAGTTAACTAGTAGGTAACAAACACGATCAACAGGAAAACAACTCCGGTGAATTATATAGAAGGAATTACAGTGTAGTATTCAGTTGGTATAACAATTACATGATTTAAAGGACAATTAAAATCGCCAGAGCTTTGCTAGAGCTTTGTTAGGTAGTCAAGTTCCGACATATCTATTAGGTTTGAACTCAATTAGGCATTAACGTCGAGTCGTGAAAGTGCCATGTTGACCTTATTTTTTAGAATCAATGATGGGTCTCAAAGTGGTCGTTGACTTTTTCAAGACATAATGGTGGCTTTTAAAATGGAAACGGTAGTCGTGATACGTTTTTTTTACAAGCATCACAATACATATTTCACAAGTGAGGCAATACAGTTACTACAATACACAATAGAAACCCAGTCCTCTATGTGACCTTTATTGTTGGTCGAGAAGATAAAACAACATGTGGTCGTGAGTACAGAGGGAACAATACATATGCTTCCACGTGTACTAGATTGACATGATTTATAGAATGTTTTTGTTTTCAGGATCATGATTCGCAGAAACATGTTTTCCAAGGAAATATTCGAACTCTATGTTGAGCTCAATGAAGACTATTGCGATAAAATTTCATTAATAACACGATTCTGTTTTCTATCGTGTCCTGCTAATAAAATTTCGATATTAGCACGATTCTGTCCGCACGATCGTCATCTGTATCCGTAGTTAAACGTAAGTAAAAAGACAAATTATACCTTTTGCTATGTTTAAAGAAGATCTACACCCTAGACAGAGGAGTTTTAAAAATAATTAATCAGGATCGAGTTTAATCCAATTTGCCTGTCTATGGAAACTTGGTAATGTTGGTGGTTTCTTTTAAGTCTTTCAATCTCATAAATGGATGTTCATAAATCAATGATACTGGAAAAACTTATAGGTAAACTCAGGGTACAGGCGAATAGTACCGGGTACATAATCTTACAATTATTACACATACAGTGTCATCCATCAATTCGGAGCCACCAAGTGGCTTCAAATTAATGGATGGCACTGTATGTACCAGCATTCATTCATTTGATCAATTAGATCGTTAGTTTCGATCATTTCAGAACAACATTCACAAATCAAATGTTTTCATGAAGATGGAGAGTTTAGACAAACATTTGGCCAGCTTCAAGATTAAGAGAATCTCATGTCGTTTTTGTGTGGGATAGAAAGTTCCCTACGAGTCCTCATTGCGAATCCAAGGCGAGCCTTAATTTAGTAGGGGAATTTTGGGCTAACTATTCGTTCCAACAGGTTACCAAAGTTCCTTCGAATACACTTACGACCCTAACATGACCCCAACTGATCTGCATGATGATAAATTCTGAATAAAAAAATTTTTTTCGGTATACGTGGTAGGAGTCACCGTTGGGGATGTGCTATAGACGGTGCAATCATCGCGTCTTTGCCATTTATCGTTCGCCATCGTAGTTTGATGCATTAATTATTCTGCCATATATCCACTATGCACTATGTATACTTTAATGGAAAATTCTTGTTCTCATCAAATTTAGAAGCAGAAGAGAGGTGCTAATATCTCTTATCAATAATAGATAAGGGGGGGGGGGGGGGTAAATATCAAGGAGCAAATAACTTTAATGATAGAGGGCAAAGTGTTGAATCTTCAGCCCTTCTGATATGTTATAGTTGTCGTTGTCTGCGTGCCACACGTATATTAGAGATTGAGTAGTGTGCTGATGACTACGAGCATTGTTAATTCATTAGGAATTATATCGGTTATCATCGGAGGACACTATCAAGCTAGAAATATATCAGTGATATATTATTAATACAAGAACAGACACTGAAAACAAGGGCAAATCAGCCCGTCTTTGACAGGCGTTGCTAGTAAATGAGATATTATCCTCTTGGCTAAATGATCGTGGGAAGTAATTTGGCATTCAATATTCATCAACTTCAGGATGCATGTGTCCTCAAACTCAAGACTACCTTTCGTCTACGCTGATGATGTCGATTGATTTTCCTTCAAGCGAAAACACCCCAGGTTTCATACATATTTATCAGTCTCAGCAGTTGGTGTTTAAGGTCAATCGCGTGGAAAATTGTCACGTGGTCATTGACGTCATCAAACAATGCTTCGTGCTCATTCCATACAAATATTTACAATTATGGGGGCAATGCTGCGTGCGCATTTCCGTCCGGTTACTATTAATCTATACTGGCCTGACAGAGCGTAACTAATTTTAGACTGAGCGCGACCATTTGTCGATTATAGACCAGCATTGTCTTGTCTTGAATAATGTAAAGCAAATATTTGTTCTTATTTTGGCTTTAAGAGGTTTGCCAAAATTGTATTGAACGAAGGTACATTCTCTCAAACTTCTGAGAAGTTTATAGTGATATTGAGAGAAAGTTACGGATTTTGTCATACAATTCTGACCGAACGAAGAAACATAATAGTTATATTTCTGCACTTGTATGCCCAAACAGATTCCCCTTTCTCATTTTCAGTCTGTTGACATTACCGCCATTTTCGGTGCTTTGTATCCCTTGATGCAATGCAATCACGGTCAACAGTGCATGACAATTTTGGATAGAGAATGGTTGTCTTGCTGACATCGCCGGTTGCCACATTATCCATACAAATACAAATGACGTCACAAGACTGTGTGTAGAACTCGCCACGCTTTCATGTTCTCACATCGTAGACCATATCTTCAAGAAATACCTTGGTCTTTTGAATTATCATAGCAGACTTAGCAGCAGCCGTTGATCCTGATAGAAGATTAGTTTTGAATAGACTAGTAATATTAGAGGACAGTGCTCGTCTATTGAGATTAGCAAGAGTGACGCAGCGCTCCAGTGGAAGAGAAAATTTGTCATTCACGTTTCCAATAAATATCAAAATTCTACTCGTTCTCTATCAGAAAAAAAAACTTTAAGAACTCCTTGGTCACAGTGTATGTAGACTCTTCAGTGTGACACCGAGAGCAGAAACGTCGCATTAGTTTATGTCAATAAACGGATACATGTTATTAATATTCCATGCACACTGTCCTAGATTATATTACACGGGTGGCAAAAGAGGGAAGCATGTACTTCTATATTGTTGTGACAATCCTTTACATGTATTTGAATAATTAATGTATGTATTCTCTTTTTCAGTTTTTTTTTCTGGGGGGAGGGGGGTGCAACATGTGGGCCAAATTGTTTGAACAGCAAAGTCGCCATAAACTGGTGTAGTATAATACCATGAATTCTTATATCAAGAAACGAGGGCCGCGAGGGCCCTCAACACACATTGATAATACATGTATTCTGTATTTTTCAGGCTCCAAACTGGCTGTATCTTTATGTATCAGCTACTAATAAGTGCAGTTAAACCTCAAGCGAACCAAGAGCCACATACTCCCACCCAATCCCCGCACTTCATCCCCTGCAGTCTGTGGCGATGATTGTGTCAATGGAACTACAGTCACGATACGAAAACAAGCTGATGAACCGCGATAAGTTCATAACTTTCCAACAGACTTTCAGAACATTCTTCTGGACTCAGTTAATTTTATTTCCTTTGAAATGAATGCAAGTCAATAAAACGCATCAATCTCTCTTTTATATCGACAGGGCCGTAGAACTTGCATGTTGCAATTCGTTAACTTTGCTGCCTGTACTTGATGCCGAATTGCCCTTCAAATATCAATACATATTTGTCAAGACTGCCTCGAACGACCCGCAAACCTTGGATGAATAGAATATTGCCCCATGTACTGCGTTGCGACATTTACATGTAAATGCACTTGACATATATGCACGTGTCTGTGCAATATAAATTTCAGCTGGAGTTAACATCAGTTACAATGTTGTCGTTTCTATAGATCGTCAATTCAAACTAATTCTGACAAATTTAATTTAGATAACTTTTGACAGGTTTCAGGCATCAGCATTGACCTTAGTCAAATTAACTCTTTTTCTCCTGTTATTTCCCATGAATAGGAAAGCACACTTTGTGCAACATCTTGGTTTTTCATGTGGCATTGATGTCAGAATAATAAACCAAATTCGTCACATAATTTCATGTTGACCATATTTTTTTAGGTTTGAATTCAACCCAATGTAATTTGAATTATCCACCACACATTGTGGTGGATACGCCGTACTGCTCGCCCATCGTGGACCTGCAGCGCGGCCTGTCGTCACCAAGTGCAAGGCGCGTAAACATCTACAATTCAGATGACGAACAGAACTGCATGAAGCCGGACGGACAAGCCAACGCTGCCAATCCCTACGATTAGTAGTCAGCCATCTCAATCATAGTTTAGACACTATAACATCAACACTGGTGATACCACAGGGGAAACAGCAGTCATCCCTCCAAGCCATAACCCTTTGCCACGCATACTAGTATGCAGAACGGCCCAATAATATGACAAAATGGTCTTCACTGCGGTTAAAAAATTAAAACTATTAGTATATCAAAAACAAATTGGCGAACAAGATTTGTGACATAACAGAGAAGTTTGTTTCATATATTAATTTTAATATGATTGGCTATTCCTACCAGTCGACCAAACCCACCGCTCCTTCTTTCATGTCGATGGGCCTGTGGCGCTTGCATGATGACACGATCATCCGAGTTGATTGGTGTCCCAATTGTGGCCCATATTTTCAATTAATATGTTTATGTCTCATCCAGTATAAATATTTCAATTACGGATGTCCTTGTTTTACCATTTACTTTTTTCTCATGCTTTTCCATTTATAATGGGAAAGTTTCACTGACAATAATTATTATTGCCATCTTTTCACTTGCAGAATATATCCGTCATCCATTAATACCTTTCCTGAAGAAAAACGATGTAATGCATTAAATTTGATTGAGAATATTGATTGAATATTGAAAAAGCACCTCCGTTTTGTACACCTACCTAATGCAATGTGTGCCTTCCAAGTACATGTATTAGAACATACTTTGAACGGAAGGATTATTGTCCCAAGTTTTGTGATGACCCTTTTACCTGCATGTATGGGTACATATACATATGCATGTATGGGTAACATCGGACTGTGTTACTGAGCTTAAATTGTCACAAAGTACAATGATGTCATGTCTGTCGTACGTCAAGTTGAACTTTCTCTGGAAAATTCAATTTAGAAAGCTTTTGATATGTTTTATGCATCGGTAGCTATCTAGGCAAATTATCTGTTATTCTGTTATTTCCGTATTTCCTGTAAAAGGAGTATAGAATAAACGGAAATGTACTACATTTTCTTTTGTGTGAATTTTATTGTAGCACAGGAGTGAACTGAACTGTTGCAAGAACTTGACTCTTGTCAACATTTCACGTTTTACCAGATTTGAATCTCGGAATTAAAACCAATTTAAATTCAAACACTTCGCACACATCAACAGGAAAATGCAGCAGGCTCTCTCCAACCTTGAAATCAGCACCTGGTCAATTGCAAACTGATTTCTGGGTTTGAGAGAGACGATAACCCAAAGTCGCTTAGCAGATACCATTCAACGATATGACAAAATGTTTCAAATGCAGTGTCTTTGGTGTTGCACTCGGGGTATGTTGGAGCACCCCTCTGGCAAAGTTCAATCTAAACTAGATGCTCTCCGGTCGCTGACGACCGTTGATGTGTACCCCCGTAGCCCTATCATGCCTGTCGTCCCCAAACTATTAATATACTCAACTGAGCAAAAACTGATGTTAACTTATTCCATAAAATGACCATTGTTACTACAACCATTAAATTTGTACTGACCAGAACCTTCACCTTGAGCCCGATGATAAATGTTTCTTGTCTTCACTATTTTTATTGTGGTCAATGATAGACCCAAATAGTAAACCTAACTTTAACTTATTCGATTACTGCCATGAAATCTCTACTGAACTCAAACTTCACCTTGTTAAGCTCAATAATAAATGTTTGATGTCCTAACTATTTTTATTGTGGTCAGTATATACTTAGCTAGTGAAATTATGTTAACTTATTCGGTTTTACCCATGAAATCTCTACTGGACAAAGCCTTCACCTTGTTGAGCTCAATAATAAATGTTTCTCGTCGTAACTATTTTTATTGTGGTAAATAATAGACTTTACTGTTGAAACTAATGCTCCCTTATCCAGGTAAACCCATAAAATCTCTACTGACAGAACGTTTACCTCGTTGAGCTCAAAAATTAATGTTACTTGTCTCAACTATTTTTATTGTGGTCGATAATAGACTTTACTAATAAAACTAATGCTATTTTTTCGTGATTTTGTTCTGTTTTCATCAAAAACATCAATTGTCTATTCTAAACTAGAATCCAGCACTATTTGCTTTCATGTTACATGGTATTGAAGTGATCACAGTTGTCAATTGAATGTTTCAATGGTCGTAATAAGTTACCTCGTTATCAAATTAATATTTATTTGATTATTCTGAACGACATTAGGTTTCGTGTGACGGTCTTTCCCATCGAGCCAGTGCGATTTCATCATCATTCATCGAAAATTCTCACCCGTGGTGCATTCACAAACCATGTGTGTTAAACAAGCCAATTTGAACAAAAAATTGTCGCTAATCGACCAACTTGTTACTATGGCAACCATTGGGATTGAGATCTTACCATAGGATATGTATGTGTGAAAATTTATTAAAATCGGTTCAGATTTGTAACCCATGGAGCGTTCACGAGGAAATTTTTAAGGCGGCAGGCGAGGCGTGGTGGCGCAACGGAGACAAATCCATGGTATCTTCCGAATTTCATTCATGGCATACAATTAAAAGACACAAAATTAAAGGCAGACAAACGTTCAAGTAGCATAAGGAATGTTCGCTCATGTGATGGGGAACGAAGCAGGTTGTCCTCGCCAAGATAATCCTGTTTGTCATCACTGATCTGGTCGTTATCTTCAGGCACAACTGCCATGAGCGCATCTTTTAGTTCTTGTGCCTGTTTCTGCAGGTCCTTGTTCTCGTTTGTGAAGTGGGAGACTTGTTCTTGCAGATCCGATATGACCTGATCGCGCTGTTGTAGCACCGCAGGAGTCTGCAGATTCTCAGCATTGCTGCTCTTGAAGGTTTTTGATCGTGTATTTCGGTTCTTCATCATAACATGTGCGTCAAGGTTGTCCTGTGAACCAGTGGTCAAAATTTGGCGCAGCAGACGGCACGCCCAAATGTCGTCAGGATTTGACCCATCCAACAGCTTAATAGCGCTACGATACGATACGATAACGATACGATAAATTTATTCGGATAGCAATCAAGATACATAAACATATATACAAACATGAATAAATAGTATGCTATCCTAGGTGACACATAGCCGCATGGCTGTCTTCCTGTGTCAGCTATTAGAAAGGAAAAAAAATAAAAATGGTCGAGACGGTGAGCCCCGAGAGCCCCAATGATGGCGGGACACCGGTACCAAACAGGCACGCACCCTAGACAGACAGGCCAAGAGCAGGCGGCGGGGTGACCAACCAAAGCGGACCAGCGGCGGTTGATCTAATATCCTTCGATCAGATGATGTTTATATGAATTACTGAATGATTTTATTGACTTTTTTTTACGTATTAATTCTGGAATTGTGTACCATAAATCCGGACCTTTATGTCTTAATGTATTGGCAGCTATAGTAGTTCGTCTTTTATCAGTATGAGGGTTGTGTATGTTTCTAGTATTGTGATGGTGAACGCCCGAATTAGTTACAATTAAGTCAATCAAAGGAGTGGGTATATTATTCGTTTTTATACTGTACATGTATTTTGCAATCTGTAATTTATACATATCAGTTAGCTTTAATAATCCTAATTCCTTAAACAAGTGATTCGTATGCTCATTATGCTTTGCCCCACAGATTATTCGTACAGCTGTTTTTTGTATAATAGCTAGCTTATTAATGTAGGTGGAATGCGTTGCGCCCCTTAGAGTTATACCGTAATCAAGATATGGAAATATTAGGGAATAGTACAAGGTGAGCAAATGTTTACGCTGTAAAATGTGTCCCACTCTATTTAGAGCATACATTGAGCTATTCAGTTTCTTTTTCACATGGTTAATATGTTCATGCCAATTAAGGGACGAGTCTATATTTATCCCAAGAAATTTAACATAATTTTTGTTTTCTATTTCATCATTGTTGATTTTTACTTTGTGACCTGTCGGAGGTAAATCAGCTTTATTTTTGAAGAACACACTGTTTGTTTTAGTCACATTCAAAGATAGTTTGTTAACACGGAACCATTTAACTGAGGTATCAAGGTCATAATTACTCTTTTTGTATAAATCACCAGTGTTGTTAAAACTTAAATAGACTGTTGTATCATCTGCAAATAATATGGCTTTAGAATGAACAAGACAGTTTGGGAGATCATTGGTGTATATAATAAACAATAGGGGTCCCAGTACCGAACCCTGTGGTACCCCACAAGGGATATTTTGTGTTTCTGATTTATGCGATTTAAATTCAACAAATTGTCTACTATTCAATAAGTAGCTTTTGAACCACTCCAAGGCCTTCCCTCGTATGCCATACCAGTTAAGTTTATTTAATAAGATTGTGTGATCAATGGTATCAAAGGCCTTGGAGAGGTCCAGAAACACACCTATGGTATTCATTCTACTTTCAATTGACTGGACAGTATAATCTACGAATTCGTTAACAGCATGAGATGTAGAATGTTTAGGACGAAACCCATATTGGCTATGGTAGAATACATTTTCGGAGCAAAGGAAGGTATAGAGCCTTTTATGAACAATTTTTTCAAGTATTTTAGATGCGGTTGGTAAGAGAGAAATAGGACGGTAGTTATTTAGTATATCTTTTTCTTTGGACTTATAGATAGGAATAACTTTTGCAAGTTTCAAAGAATCCGGAACAATACCTGTACTATGAGATTTATTAATCAATATGGTTAGGGGTGTGGCTATCTCTACCTTAATGAATTTGAGTAATATCGGAGAAATATTGTCATGCCCTGAGCTATTTTTACTCTTTAACTTAGATATTAGGTTACTAACTTCAAAATTATCAGTTGGAGCCATAAACATATTGGCAGTAGATTGTGGCTGCATACAGTGGTTCTATGTGGTTTCAGATTTTGGTATTTTATTAGCATAATCGGCTCCGATATTGGTGAAAAAAGTACAAAATTCTTCGGCAATAATTTTAGGGTCATTTACTGGATTGTTGTTTATGTTAAATATATCAGGTATTGTGGATTTACTCGATTTGCCTATCAATGAGTTAATAACGCCCCACGTTTTTCTAATGTCACGTCGATATTCATATAGTATTGCTTGATAATAATTGTTTTTGGCTGCGCGCTTTATTTTGTTGAATAGTGTTCTGTATTGTTGGAATTTAATGTGGCGAATATGTTCTTTAGAATGACCCAGTTGCTTTTTATGTAGTTTGTGCAAGTTGCGTGATGAGGTTATCAGACCTGTGGTATACCAGGGATCACGTTTAACTCGTGAGGCAGATCTAGTTTTAGTTTTTAATGGTGCTTCTTCGTTTATAATGTTATTCATAGTATTCGAAAAAATGCTCGTAAGCCTGATTTACGTCTAGGTGTTCGAGTGAATCCCAGTTTATTGTTCTCAATCTCTCAGCTATTTTTTTGCATATTCACATTATTCATATTTCTTGTGGTTATTATCTTGGGTTCTTTAATATTTATAGGTTTGTCAATTTCAACACTCAGAACACTGGAAGGTGATCGGATATATGACTGGTTAGGATGAGCGATTGCATCTTGGCTGGTGATATACCGGTTGTAATTTGTAGCAATCCAAGAGGTCGTTGTGGAAGGCGCAGTTTCTTGCTTGGAGAGGTCATTCTACAGAAAAAAAAAATGGATATATTATCCTTTAGGGTGGCTTATTTGTGCCATATTTATTTTTTTACTTCACAGAAAATAAATTCCAAATTATCAGCAATGGCAACATTTTCGTTGCAGCTAAAACTATTTTCGCCCCAGCTAAAATATTTTCGCTACAGCTAAACCTATTTTTGCCCCAGCTAAAAGCTTGTCGCTGCAGTCATTCACAAGAGATCGCAGTTGCTTAGCAACATACTCATTGCTAATAACCTCGGAAGAGAACACAAATGATACTTTGACATCCTGGTTTTCACACCAAACGTGTATATTTAAAAAAAACAGACTAACGAAACTGCCTCAATGTGGGAGACATCGTCTTACCTTATCACAATCAGGAGAGTGTTGATCGTATTTGAGATGTAATAGCAGCTCCAACACATGGTATATTATTTATGACTCTTTCCTCGGGCATTAATTGTCCTAGCGATGGGATATTATTTTACAGCAGCCCATTCGCATCAGTTCATTACACGTCATTCATAATCCTAAATGTAAACCAGTTATTATGTTCCGTTGTGCGCACGTGTTCTTTGAATGGTCGTTGCCAATACATCATGTTATGACTTTATTCGCAGAGAATTATAGCATAGTAATATATTTTTGACATTTTAGTAAAAAGTCTCAAGTCTTGCAAAATATGATAGCAATTATTGAGATGTAAATGACCATGAATGTGTACGAATACAGTATTGTGTTACACAGTGATGGATGTGCATAATATATTATGTGAATCAACACGAAACATGAAACACACATGACATATATCAACGTGTTAATGTGCAAAAAGACATCATAGTGAATAACACCGACGTGATGAACACTCTGAACTTTCCGGTTTTTATAGCCAATAAATAATATGTTTTTCCAACACAAATAATTTGTATATCCACACCTTTATTATCATTGCGTAATGGTCAATGAGCATTGAAGAAGGATTGAAAGCGCTTGTAGACAGGACAATATGACCTTGGACTTGTGACCTGTGAATTTGGATTTTTTTCCAGCCTAAAGAAATTCTGCGTCCTCATTAGACTAGTTCACTGAATCTGCCGCCAAATTTTACCGAGCGTTCCCGAAAAGATCAGGCAGCCGACCAATGACTGTTGCGCGCAGATTTTGAACCGAAAGTGTCCACAAGGATTTCATCTACATCGAGTATTCACCACACCTTTCAAATTATCAGCTAATATGACTGGGTGAACCACAAATAGACAATCTATACGCCATGCTGTTGTTATATATCTAATTTAGATGAGTTTATTGAAAATAACCATCTGCTCGCACGACATTGCACTTTTTAACCTATAAATATCACGCGCAAAACCTTTAACCACGACCGTGAGTCTACTGATTCCCGCATGTATTTGCATACACTTTGGGTTTTCCCGTATGTGGTTACACTTGTTGCTTCGGGCAACGCGCGCACCTGTGATTGGTCCGTTTGAAACTATAGATTTCCGAAGATTAGTTCATGGCGGGAAAATTCTGTGAACTAGTCCATTCATGACTCATTAATTTGAAATTTACAGGACTGAAGCGCTATGTTAATGGCTCTGTCCTCTCCAAATTTTGTCAAAATCGAATGAAAACGGTTGTCATGGCAACGGAAAAAGTGAAAATCACATAATTGGCTCTAACTCCGGTTCTACTTGATACTATTTTTTCCAACTATTCGTGTATTTTTCTTTAGCCAATTCCCGATCGTATTGCGTACGGCCGATGGTCGTACGAAGAATTTCTCCATTATCGCCCGATGTCGGAAAGCTGGGGGTTGACGATTTCGGCTATTTTTTGCCAGTGACTATTCAGTGCAAATGTCTGCGCTTATACCTCAAGGACAAACGGTTCTATCGATCTGAAATTTACAGGAGTGAAGCGCTACGGTAATGCCTCGGTCTCCTTCAAATGTTGTCAAAATCGAAATAAAAATGGTTGTCATGGCAACGGAAAAAGTGAAAATCGCATAATTAACCATAACTCCGGTTCTACTGGATATTAATTTTTCCAACTATTTTTGTATTTTTCTTTGGCCAATTGTTGATCGTATGGTGTACGACCGACTTTGATTAATGATTATTTCTCGCATGATTTTTTTTTCACTTTTTCATGGCCAATTTCCGACCATTTACCCAATGATAGGACCAAAATCCCTGATTATCGTCCAGGTAGAAAATGTAAGGGTCATCAACTATATTTTTAGTAACACTAAATCTGGAAGGGCGAGGGTCTGCAATCTCTGATTGTCTCGTTATCGTATGTGTAAATGTTATGAAAAATTTGCATGGAACATAAAGGATCGGTCCTTGATATCAAAGTCAAACGGCGCTATCAAGGTCAAGATAGACATCGTGTTGGTCAGCATAAACATAGCATTTATTTTGTCGTCTTGCAAAGATTCTGAAACGAAATTATGGCAAGAAAATGTAATTATCTTTGCTTTTCCACCCATGGAAAACTTTCCATTAGGATATTATACTCTCGAATCAAAACATCAAATTTACTTGGTGATTGGACAATTATGGCAAGTAATAAGTGAACAATTAATCGTAACCATATCTGATTTCCCCAACTAGTTCTGACGCCCGTCAGGTGAATATGGAGTTCCTGAAGAGACATTACGACTTACTACTCACACTCACTACTTTCGACTTACTTTTTACCACTTACTACTTATCACACGCGGAAGTGGAAGCTATTCTTGCTGATGAAGAATAGCATATTATCTTAATATGGTTATACCAACTGTCAAGCGCAAAGAATTACGAATGGAAATGGAAAAACAACTCGCATGACGTAAATCACAAGTTGATGTCGTGACCGAATTCCATATAATAAGTATTAGTAAGTGAGTATTAAATTGTAAGTAGTAAGTCGTAAGTGGTAAATAGCGAGTGGTAAGTTGTAAGTAGTAAGTTGTAGGTGGTAAGTGGTATGTGTAGGTCATGATAAGTAGTAAATCGGAAGTAGTAGGTCGCAATGTCCCTCCAATAACTCCATAGGTGAATGGACCGCCAACAAGCAGCATCCAGCAATCTTGATGGAACGCCTGAGTTGTCGTCATCATTGTGACGTTGTGAGTGGTCACGTACTTCACTGATTCCGAGTCTAGCTCTATGCACCAGTCCTTTGCCATCCGAGGAACAACCTCACACATGACACCTCTCAAATATAGATTTGTGCTGTTTTCCTTGCACAAGCCTCCGTTTACAGATGTGATACAAAACACTACATATAGCAAATGTTTTGCGCTGATGGCGGGCAAATCTATATAACCATGGAATCAAAGACCTCAGATATCCTGCTAAATTGAGCACAAATTAATGTACATCACAAACATCAAGTCGTGGATGGTCAACAAAATGCTAAACTGAACGATGACAAATTCGTCATGTTTCAGGCCAGCTTCAACCTGCACTGCACTTTTCCGTTGCGGGGAGACTGATGTCCAAGGAGACTGCTTGTAGTAAAGTCCACTTTTACTACAGCCCCTCCATGATAAGCCGTATCAATTCCATTATGAAATCCATACATTTTCAACATCATCGCATCGGGAAATTTGGAAGAAACTCAAATAATGCTGCAAAATGCCCTGACGACATCCAGGTTAGATTATTGTGGTAATTTGCTCGTGTGATTTCCTGTCCATTTCATGAGCGTACTACAGAGGGTCCAGCACTGAGCAGGCAGCCTGAAGACACTGACCAGCTGCCAAGCGCACATTACATTGATTCCCATTAGATATCAGTCCTTTTTATGTACTTACAAGTTATCGTTGTCTCCACGACCTGGCTAGACCGTCAACACGCTAGTATGATTGGCAGGTGAATGGACCGTCAACACGCTAGTGTGATTGGCAGGTGGATGGACCGTCAACACGCTAGTGTGTTTGGCAGGTGGATGGACCGTCAACACGCTAGTGTGATTGGCAGGTGGATGGACCGTCAACACGCTAGTGTGATTGGTAGGTGGATGGACCGTCAACACGCTAGTGTGATTGGTAGGTGGATGGACCGTCAACACGCTAGTGTGATTGGTAGGTGGATGGACCATCAACACGCTAGTGTGATTGGTAGGTGGATGGACCGTCAACACGCTAGTGTGATTGGTAGGTGGATGGACCATCAACACGCTAGTGTGATTGGCAGGTGGATGGACCGTCAACACGCTAGTGTGATTGGCAGGTGGATGGACCATCAACACGCTAGTGTGATTGGTAGGTGAATGGACCATCAACACGCTAGTGTGATTGGCAGGTGAATGGACTGTCAACACGCTAGTGTGATTGGTAGGTGGATGGACCATCAACACGCTAGTGTGATCGGTAGGTGGATGGACCGTCAACACGCTAGTGTGATTGGCAGGTGGATGGACCATCAACACGCTAGTGTGATTGGTAGGTGAATGGGCCATCAACACGCTAGTGTGATTGGCAGGTGAATGGACTGTCAACACGCTAATGTGATTGGTAGGTGGATGGACCATCAACACGCTAGTGTGATTGGTAGGTGAATGGACCATCAACACGCTAGTGTGATTGGTAGGTGGATGGACCGTCAAGGATCTAGTGTGATTGGCGGGTAAATTGACCGTCAACACGCTAGTGTGATCAGCAGGTGGATGGACCGTCAACACGTTGGTGTGATTGGCAGGTGAATGGACCGTCAACACGCTAGTGTGATTGGCAGGTGAATGGACCGTCAACACGCTAGTGTGATTGCCAGGTGAATGGACCGTCAACACGTTAGTGTGATTGGTAGGTGAATAGGCTGTCAACACGCTAGTGTGATTGGCAGGTGAATGGACTGTCAACACGCTAGTATGATTGGCAGGTGAATGGACTGTCAACACGCTAGTGTGATTGGCAGGTGAATGGACCGTCAACACGCTAGTGTGATTGGCAGCTGAATGGACCGTCAACACGCTAGTGTGATTGGCAGGTGAATGGACCATCAACACGCTAGTGTGATTGGCAGGTGAATGGACCGTCAACACGCTAGTGTGATTGACAGGTGAATGGACCGTCAACACGTTAGTGTGATTGGCAGGTGGATGGACCGTCAACAAGTGAGTGCATCAGTTAAATGGACCGTCAAAAGTGAGTGCATCAGTTAAATGGACCGTCAACAAGTGAGTGCGTTAATTGAATGGACCGTCAACAATCCGTCATGTAGTGTGGTTGTCAGATGGAAGGTCCATCCACAGCTTTTCGAACATTAAATATAATCAAAGATCAAGTTCAAGACAAACAACAGATGCACTGTACAGCTCTGCCCATGTATCCATAATACTTCTTTTTGTTCCATCTGCGAGTGTTGTGTCTCCAACTTATTGCATTTCAGATCTGACTTGACCTCGAATTTAATCAATGGATTCATTCGATGTCGAATTCAATGTAATAGAATTTTTTTTATCTGCAACCTGTTTTACATTCCCTCTGAACCATTCATCAAAAATTTGTTTTCACAAAATACCAGTTTGCAGGAACTTCCCCATGCAAAGTCTCAAACATCCCATGAGTGAAAATTCGAAAACAGTTAAAGAATCTGCTAAGGAAGTCGGTGAAGGATCCACAAGTCAACAATATCTCAATGCTTTATGACAATCACACTGGCCTGCTAGCGGTCCATGCTTGCCTGCTGGTCAGTGTTCATGATGCAGCTCAATTTGTGAAAACGTGCCAGAAAATTTACATCACTATGTCATAACTCATTCATTCTGTTATGTGAGATCATGTTACACGTTTGCATATTGATACGTCGCAGGTGTATTTCACATTACATTTTGATTAACAATTGCTCATCAATCACTATGTAACTGAACACTGCATCACCACACATTGTTTTATCATCCCATCAATAATTATGATAATGTGCCGCATGAAACATTATCTTGCAATATAATACTATATATATCTTTCAAATAAAGTCAGAACAAGATGCATGGATAATAAGCATTAAAGAACACCTGTGCACGAAGCAACAAAGTTAATGTTTACATGTACACATACCTGGTGTCAACTGTCTGTTATAAAATAATGAATTATTGAGATGACATACAATGTCATGTTTGTACAAACGCCTATAAATACCCCGTATGTCCGGAGTAATTTCTACATCTCACATACGATCAACACACGGCCATTGTGGTAAGGTAAGAAGACGTTTTCAATCTATAAGCGGTATTGGTGGTATCGTCCACTAATAGAGGCTGATTTTGATGAGGTGAAATGAGATTATTCGTTATTTAGGCATTTTATGGACGATACGATTATGAACGTGTCATAGTGGAGAGGTGAAAGGATGTTTTTATTATTTGATTTTTTCCAATGCTATCACCTGTTTATGGAAATTGTCATGAATCAACTGACCAGCATGCTGGTTTGAAACAATGACGACTGTTGATTATGAATAATTAATTGATTATGAATTACTACCCGCTCATGTACATTGTGTTTAGTGTTTAAGTTTAGTGTTAAAAAATTGTTCACATTTCAGAAATCATCTCACAACGTATTTGGCTTTGGACTTTTTTAGCCCACCGGACCTTCGGTCCGATAACCTACTGCCGTGGCGTTGCGTCCGTCGTCCGTCTGTCGTCCGTCCGTCCACATTTTTATCTTTAAAGTTTACAGTCGAATCTTTTTGAAATTCTGCAGAAAAATACCCAGGAACGGTTTTTTTTATAGTTTTTTCATTTTCGCATTTTTTTTCAAAATGGCGGCCATTTTCGACGAAGAATTGTCCATTTTGCACTTTGATGGCCATTTTCTCAAAATCTGTCTGACAACGTTTTTTCTAGTTTATGCATAAGACTCCCTTCACTTACCTCTATAATGTATATAAGTTTTGTTGCCCTTGAATCGCCGGTCTCCGTGTGGCGGCCATTTTGAATTTCTGACGAGTGGGCGAAAAAAAAAGTTTGCCCAAAATCGCATCACTATTCATTTCGGGCCATTTCTAGGCAAAAACAGATTTTCACCTTTTGAAAAAAAATGTTTGACTTACAAAATTTTCGGCACTTTTTTCCTTCATAATGGGAGCTGCCAGGACTGTACTCATACAATGCTTGAAAATAGAGCTTAGATACTGTCACTTTTGAATGGGAAGTTTGACCTTTGATGACCTTGACAGGTCAAAACAGCCATTTTGGGGTGATAAAATGCCCAAATTTGCCTCTACGGATGAAATGCATTTAAATAGAGCTTTAGTTTGCATTATGAACATATAGGAAGTCGTATATGGAACAACTAATGATGACCTTGATCTTGACCTTGGATGACCTTGAGTGCTATCATCTACATGTCTGATGTGACATCTGTAAAGTGTGGCCTCTGAGTCTTAAACACTTGCACATACAGGTTAAGATTGTGTATAAGCCTATAAAAACTCGTGTATATATGGCACATGTTTTGGTAACCTTGAACTTGACCTTGAATGACCTTGAAGACCAAATCTCAAAAACTTGTAATATGAAAATTAATGAAGTCATACGCATCATACCTAATGGAGACATTAAAATTCACAAAGATGATCTTGACTGGTAAATTTCAAAGTCATAGGTCACCTACAATGCTTAAAACCAAAACCAAATGCTTGTCCGGTAACCTATCTTAGCCCTTGGGCTAATTTTTAGAATGTGATTACAACAACTTAACACTAAATGTTGACACCTTTGCACGATACAAACAAACTGGATCACGCAGATGAGCAGACTAATTAGGTTGTTCTTGTAATCGAACAAACACACGTTTTACCACATCTTGGGTTTTAGTTTCTCAGCAACCATAAGTAAGCAAACACAAGAACTTTTGCCAGGCTGCCACCACAAAACCAGGCTCATGCCACCCCAACCACGCCAATAGATTTTTGGGAAATGAATACACCAAGCCGAGTCTCAAAATGATTGTGACACTTGTGTGTACATTTAATAATACAAACTTCCTCTTTCAATTTAGCCGCTAAATGAAATGAAATAATTGCTTTGACGTCATAATTTTTGTTAGTTTCTTGGAAAGTAGTTAATTTAAACATGAAACGAAAATACCCATGTATCAAGTATTCCGAGCGAACAA
Organism: Terebella lapidaria; assembly: GCA_949152475.1. Lineage (NCBI taxonomy): Eukaryota > Metazoa > Annelida > Polychaeta > Terebellida > Terebellidae > Terebella > Terebella lapidaria. The sequence continues at coordinate 29,693,136 of OX424564.1, read as the reverse complement.
AAACGAGTCCGTTATCCAATCTCAGAGTCCAGTGTCAGGTAAAATCGATAAAAATTTATGGAACTTCATGAACCTAGAGGAAGTGCAAAAAAGTCCAACTGCAAACTTGTCACAAATTTGGTGTATTTATCATGGTGATTCCTGTGAGTGCTGATAAAACATATTTTTGCCACAGCAATTCATTTCAGACTAGTTTGGAACGTATGTGAACAAAGTCATCATATCTGCAACTAGATGTAGCTCTGGAATACCATATAAGTTGGATGTGATCATAATGCTGGCGAAATAGGAATGTTACTACTCTGGAAAGGGGAATTATGGAAAATTTGGAATCATGAAGTTTGTCATATAATCTAGTTTAAATTTGTCTCAATCTCCAACTTTAGATCTAAATAGTTGGGCAAATTAGAGGAGTTTATGGCATCTTTAATTTCAAGTTACTTGCAGCATGTGAGAAGGAAAGAAATGTGGTTCACATATGTTAATGAAACAAGCCAAGAAAACATATGTTACACCAGAAGCGATATAATCATCGATCTGGTGAACCAGGGGATATGATTATAGCAAACTAAGTTACAACAACAAAAACTGAAATAGATCAACTCATGCTAAAAACACAATAGTCATAATCAAATATTAATAGTCATAATCAAATATTGGTATTTAAATACAGGGTGGTGAAACTAGTGACATAGTCAATCGTAAATATATGCCGCACATATGAACATGTTTGTCAGTTTAGTAATTTAGTAATTACGAGTATTTGTTCAATACATTTATCTGACTTATTTGTTAGGCTTTGGTACAATTTTGTGCGATAGTTTCCATGATTAGTATTTTATTTGATTCACAATGTAGCAACTTGATAAACGACATAAATATATGACATCCAAGTATAAATCACCAAATTAGGATTATTCAGTGGCAGTACATCGTCTATGTAACGGGAAGTGAAATCTCCTCGCACATGTTGGGTGAAATCGGATTCACATAATACGAAAACAGGTCTGCCTATCTATAATTATTAATCAATATAATGGATCCTTTAAGTTTCTGTGACATATTTCTGGCCCATATCCGAATAGCAATAAGCCCATTCTGAAAGGATTCGAGGACAGCCTTGCCAAAAGACGCATTCATGACTAATTTGAAGGCTAATTCGATAATGATTTTGGGTGGTTGCTATAAGGAAAACCGCAAATGATAATTTTCCTTCAATGGTTTTGTTTTTAGGTTTGTTCGGTCATAATAAAAGTTACTGATATATTGGTTTTGGTTCAATGTAATTAAAGGTCAGCATAACCTATTTGGACCAAAAATGGCTGCCAAAAATTGTTGCCCTACTGGTTGCTTTATGTTTTGTTTTGGTCGGTTTTCTAGTTTGCAAGGTTTTTCGTTTTGTAGAACACAAGTATTTTCACATTCACTGAGAGTATTACGTGATTAAGAAAAAGGAAACAGCTCATGATTTCACACGGCTTTTCTTGGAGCAGAGGTGTCAGTCACTGGAATATGCTGGTATTATATAACTTCCTGCAGAAAATAGGTTTCTGCTTCCAGATATTTTCGACTACATTTTGAGAAGTACTCGGTACATGTTCAAACATTACAATGTATTTTTGTATTTTTTTGTAAATTTTCATAACGTTTTGACGTTGATAATTCTATAGAAATTTTCTATGTACATAGAACATTGTACGTAAGCTATTTATAATGATATCCCACCTGAATACGTTTTTACTATGGTCGTCTGGCACCGAAAATTTCCCATCCATCTGTCCATTCCAGATTCGATAAGCAATGTCTCGACTGATGCTCGCGCTGTTCTTGGTGGGTGCTTGTTTGGCCCTCCTCAAAGAGGCAGAAAGCAGAGGGATCGACCTTGGGGACGACGAGCCAGACGATATCGCGGACGGTGATGAAGGAGATAATGGAGAGGTTGATGCTGACACGGGAGATGGTGCATTTGAGACTGACGGCGATGAGGATGAAACAGGCATTGCCATGAAATCCGGGGATAAGGCAGGCACACATTAAGGGGATTTCATGCCAAAGATTACTGTTGGTTTTCATGATAAATGATTACTATTACTTTAAAATGACAATACTCGTTCTCAGCTAGATAGTCATAGACCACTGAGCAATTGTCCTGTCGCCATCATCTTTTACAAATTCTTCACTGCATCGAAGGTCACGTCAGACCTTATATACAATAAATTGATAACGGGAGACGAAACACTAAATTTGTATTTATGGAAAGTCACATAATTATGAGGAATCAGTTGGTGATGAGTTAAAATGTATCATGGACATAATGGGGAGTCATGTATAGGGTACATTTTTGGTGAGCATGAAATAGACTTTTCATTACATTGAATACTCAAACTTTTTTACCCGACAACTCATTCAAACACATGTACAATATATAGGTAATACATAAAAAATTAATCGATGGTGAACTACAAGGTCCTTTGTCATGTGTTTGTTACTTGAGTCATGTTGTCACTTGGAACCATTGTATAGCTGGTGATTTGCTTGCTATTTCAGTCTCGGTTTCTACTGCTCTGTGCGTGCAGGAGAAGGAATAGAGCGTGCAAATTGTTTCACTTCTGCTTCCTGTATAACGCATGTGATTGCGCAAAGTGTGGATGTAAAGATCGTTGGTGGTGAGTGATTCGTGAAATGTATCGTGGGCCTCCCAATAAAGACTCGACCACAGCACATGCACTGTATTCTTTTGTGTTGTATATTAATATTACTGTATAATTTCGGAAGGGAGCCAGTTTAAATGACCGGGAAGTGATGATGTTGAGAACTTGAGGAACTCAAACGTTCTTGAATCCGCTACTACATACAGGTATCACACAACATGTGTCTTCCATCACAATAGTTAACGACGAAACCTTTCGTGCATTGTTGCAACTTATGATTTCATAATATAAATTTAAGTGACAAAATTACTCTCTTTTCAGTCATTGATGCAATGTGAACATGGTATATAAATCATCAGTACATATGAATGTATATATCAACCTATTAATGCTTACAAAAAGTCTTTGATGATACCAATAAAATAATTAAGAAACAAAAACAACCCCAACCCAACAATTATATCCAACAAAACGGTCTCATCAGGATCAGGCAGTGTAAATATGTGGTCGAACTTTGTGAAACAATGTGGACAATCCCAACAAATCCGTGGAATATGTGTAGTAGGCTACTTTAAAAGCTATTTTGGCAAAAGGCTGCTGATTTATGTGTCAACCTACAGCTTACAGCTTACTGAAGGATTTTTATGATTTCAATAGAAACCTAACATCAAACCCCGTCAAATAGGTGTATGGCAACTACGTATTACCCATAAGCACATAAACACTGCGAGCACATAAGCACTTTTTGCTCACCGTTGGTGAATATATACTTATGTGATTTGCCATACTGCTTAGTAAAAGTGGAGGTCCAGTTTTAATGGAAAGTGTCTTTCTTAATTGTGACATGTGAGAGAACACAGCTCGTGAATTAAGGCAGTTTTTACATAATTTTGATATCTCAATTCGATGAAAAGTTATGGCGACATTTGTACAGAACTTTCCTGCTAAAATGGACACCTAATTAAGTATTATAATGAGCATTCATGACGTCACACCAGTACTGTAAAATACTTGGTAATAAAAAGACTTCAAATTTGACCTATTGTTTACATTTTGATTCTCAACAATTATACTTGTCGCACTTGGCGGGAAACATAATCAGAATGTAATTACCTAATTTCGTCTCCAAAGGAGCAATGCCGAAATATTGCCCTCAGCAAACTTCATGAAAATGCTAATTTTACACCAATAAAACATTATAATGTGTATGTCTATCATGTAAAATATAAAATAAATCCCTTATCATCATGATGGCTCTTTTTAGTTATGAGTAAAGGTCCCTATAGGGAAGACGTTGTTATGGGCAGCACCTATGGCATGGTTGCTATGACGATGTTCGACTTCACATACTTATGGTATATGTTTTATTGCGACGCTACATAACAATATATGTTGTGATAATATACATAACGAACACAAATTTAGCATACGAATAAAACTAATTAAAACAGTTTTACTGGTGTGACGCATGAATACTCACTATAATACATAATGAAGTGAAAGGTTTGGCGGTGAAAATTCAGTGAAAATAGTTTGAATAAATCATCTTACCTTGGGAAAGAAGGAAGATATCAACATGCTGTGAAAACCGAATTAGTTCACATGATTCACTCTTTTTTACGGAGCCGCTGAAAGGACATGGAAGAAATATTTTTTGACATATGGTTATTGCGTTCCCTCGCAATATTATCGCGTTCCCTCGCAATCCGGATCGCGTTCCCTCGCGATCTTATTGCGTTCCCTCGCAATCCGGATCGCATTCCCTCGCGATATTATCGCGTTCCCTCGCATTCTGGATCGCGTTCCCTCGCATTATGCTGACGCCAATGACTTCTGAGAAGGTTATTCTACAAGATCGCGAGGGAACGCGATCCGGAATGCGAGGGAACGCAATAAGATCGCGAGGGAACGCGATAATATCGCGAGGCAACGCGATCTGGATTGCGAGGGAACGCGATCCGGAATGCGAGGGAACGCAATATTATTGCGAGGGAACGCAATATTATTGCGAGGGAACGCAATAACAATGAGCTAAAAATAATTCTTCCATGTCCTCACAGAGGCTCCGTACTTTTTTCATGGGCCAAAAATAATAATTTTTCTACTCGGACCAGACTCTATAGAAAATCGATCGTGCGATTATAAGTATAATAATACATGTACATTATAAATCAATTGCACTGCATAACAAGGTTCTGAACTACGAACCTACAGTTATCAATTCATACACCAGTAAACTATATTATTAAACGATAGATAATATAAGAAATGGGTGATTTTCTCATAGAAAATGTCAGAAATGTTAATCCACTAAATTCAGTCAATCACCTATTACAATCAGTTTACGGGCTATACCATTGACCATACCATACATGTTGATAAACTGATTATTATAGGTAATTGACTGAATTTTAGCATCTCTTGAGGCAGCTTACTGTAAAACTTCTAATAAACTCATGGGTTTTGAGTAAATTGAAATCAATAAACGCAGGACCTCTACTAAACGCAGGGGTGGAGTTGGGTTGGTACTTGCTGACGTTATGACGACATGCACGTGCAATGGGCGTAAGTGGATTTAAAGTCCAACTAAAATAAGGATACTCATTTTTCACACATGATAGAGTGAATCTCATGAATTATTATAGTTTTCACAGCATTGTCGATATCTCGATTATTTATGAAGATATGACAGTTTTAGTGGAAATTTTGGGCTAACTTTTTGTGCCTAATTAACTATTATCATGAGTATTCATGACGTCACAAGGGTAAAACAAGTTAATTAAGCTAATGAAACGTCTATTTTCAAACATTCAAACATGTACGATGATAAAATGAGCTTTATTTGGCATGTACTTCATTTGGCACGATATATAAACAGTACTCAATTTCCAGAATTGGTTACCAAGGTAACTATTATCGAGATATGACCCATAGCAACCATGGTTGCTAGGTGCCCAACGCCTTAAATATTGAATTAGGTACAATAGAACCGGTGAAAATGTGGACAAGAATCTTTTTGGAAATCCATTGGTAATTTTAAAAGTCATTTAGCATTATTTAGCAATACTATGCACGGATCATTCAGCAAATTTCTACGAATTTCATGAGTTTGTTGGAACTGCATTTACGATGGGCATGATAATGGAATAAAATGCCGATAAGTTACATGACCCTTGGTCCTATGATAATCAACAAGTTCAGGTTCATGGTTTGCTCATAATTTCAAACGCGGTCTATTCGGTTATGTTTCTGCAAGTTAAGGAATTGGAGATGTGAATGGGTTCACATTTGTTATCATCCTTTATCATGCAATGGGTTCACGTTGTTTTCATCCTTTATCATGCAATGGGTTCGCGTCTGTTTTCATCCTTTATCATGCGATTGCAAAAATGAATTATTGAGAAATGTACATGGACCTTCCAATAAAGAACTAGACGTCAAGGCCTAAAGGCCTTGGAGGCATTCCAGGGCGATGCATGAAAAGAACAAAATGCTTGTTTTTATATGTTTGTCTAGGGCCATGAGTCCGAAAATAACGTCCATCTAGCTCTACGATGTACCATTTCTGAGATATCGATGAAAATGAAAAATGCTGACTCGGCAAAAAATTTCCAGGTCAAGGTCAAAGTTCATTCGCTCTACTACACACCGTTATTGACATATTGATGAAAAAACGAAAAACGCTGACTCAGCGAAAAAATTTAAGGTCAAGGTCAAAAGTATTCCCTAATATCCTTAAGACATGTTTGTCTAGGGCCAGGAGTTCAAAAATAATGTCCGGCTCTACGACGCACAGTTTCTGAGATATCAATGAAAACGAAAAATGCCGACTCAGCGAAAAAAAATTAGGGTCAAGGTCAAAGGTCATCCCTAATACCCCTTAGACATGTTTGTCTAGAATGACGAGTCCGAAAATAACGTATGTTTTACTCAACGGCGCACCGTTTCTAAGATTTCGACGAAAACGAAAAATGCTGACTCAGCGAAGAAATTCAGGGTCAAGGTCAAAGGTCATCCATAATACCCTCACGACATGTTTGTCTAGGGTCAGGAGTCCGAAAAAAAACGTTCGTTTTGCTCTACGACGCACCGTTTCGAGATATCGACGAAAACGAAAAATGCCGACTCAGCAAAAAAAAAACTTAAGGTCAAGCGCAGAGGTCATCGATAATACCCTTTAGACATGTTTGTATAGGGCCACGAGTTCGAAAATAACGTCCGTTTCACTCTACGGTACACCTTTTCTGAGATATTGACGAAAATGGAAAAATGCTGACTCAGCGAAAAATTTAGGGTCAAGGTCAAAGGTCATCCCTAATACCTTGAAGACAAATTTGTCTAGGGCCACGAGTTCGAAAATAACGTCCGTTTCACTCTACGGTACACCGTATCTGAGATATTGACGAAAAGGAAAGAATGCTGACTCAGCGAAGAAATTTAGGGTCAAGGTCAAAGGTCATCAATAATACCCTCACGACATGTTTGTCTAGGGCCAGGAGTCCGAAAAAAAACGTCCGTTTCGCTCTACGACGCACCGTTTCCGAGATATCGACGAAAACGAAAAATGCCGACTCAGCAAAAAAAGAACTTAAGGTCAAGGTCAGAGATCATCGATAATACCCCTTAGACATGTTTGTCTAACTTGACTAACTCTAACCAGTCGGAAAATAACGTCCGTTTCGCTCTACGACGCACCGTTTCCGAGAAATCAACGAAAACGAAAAATGACGACTCAGCGAAAAAATTTAAGGTCAAGGTCAAAGGTCATCCATAATTCCCCTTAGACATGTTTGTCTAACTTGACGAGTCCGAAATAACGTCCGTTTCGCTCTACGATGCACCGTTTCCGAGATATGCATGAGAGCCTCAAGGATGACTCAGCTAAATTTATTTAGAGCCCTAGGTCAAAGGTCATTCGATATATCAACCCAAAATCGATAGGCTTCTTACCTGGTGACATACGAACCTCCACACAAAGTACCACAGTCATTGCTATAATACTTCTTGAGTTATCGTGCGGAAACCAAAAAGATGAATTTCATCCTCACGGACCTCACCGACCCCACAGACGGCTCAAAACAATAGGCTTCTTCTACGCACAACATATCTGACCAGCGATGAAAATTTGGCGAAGATACATCGAGGCAAACTGAATTCATCGTACGGAAACCAAAAAGTGAAAAAAAATAAATAAATAATTTTTTTTTGACAAAACCATTTTTAAAAGGAATTTATGAACAAACAGCCCATTTTTTATGTTTGTCCTGTTGGTTAGATTTCACATTCAAGTGTCAGCAAACCTAGTGTCAACAACGTCTTAGTGGTATTTCATTTTTAATATTGAAAAATTAGAACCTAGTCCGTGTTTACAAGGTTAGTTTATGTCATGTGTTGAAATTCGAATACTGTGCTGTCATAAATAGAATTTAAAATATATTTGAACGAGTCAATTAGAGATTGCAAACCTCCCCCCCTTAGATTTAGTCACTAGTTTCAGCTGATGGCCCTAACATTTTTAAGCTCTGGTAACAATAGGAAATTTTAGTCATACAACCATCCATCGTATATCAAATGGAAAGGAATTAGCCATACACAAATACAAAAATTATGCGATGAATAATCACATATAAAATTAAAGTTATTGCGATTTCTTCTTCTATTTTGCCCATATCCTCGACCATGAATTAATTTCTTGACGCTGACATCCCAAACTTTGCAGTAATTCTCAGTTCATGCTCCATGTGTTTTGTTTGATATTCTATTAAATATCATAAGTGGTTTTGGAATAACAACTACTCAAAATATCATGAATTGATTATTTAACTATGATTAGGAATTTTGATCGTACGACCATTGGTCATATAACAAAATATGGTGGAGAATTTGCCATAGAAAAATACAAAAATAATGGGAAATCATGAATATAAGCAGAGTTATTGCAGTTTTTCGGTTTTGACTTTTTCTGTAAGTGAACTACCGTTTACTTAGAGCTGTAAAATGTCAAAGTATTATTTCTATGATAAAGACACATCACCTGAATGAAAACGATTAAAGATTGAAAACTGGCTTCACGATATGGTTTTGAATCTCAACATACGATCGGGAAACAGCCGTAGAAAAATATATAAATAGTTGAAAAAATTAATATTACAACCATTTAGCCAATTACGTGATTTTCACTTATCCGATTCCTTTGACAACTGTTTTTATTCAATTTTGACAAGAGTAGATGTGGACCTCCAACATACTGCTTCATCCCAATACATGAAGTTTCAAGTCGATCGGGCCATTTGTCTTCGGGTCATCCACGTGGACAAACAGCCAAACAGACAGACAGATCCAAATGCAATATACTCCCCAGCCCCATATCGGAGACGAGGATAGTATGAACACCAAATCTGCGGGAGACATTGAAACAAAGGCTAATCAGCTCTCTTTCAAATTATGAAAAGAGGATGCTGACGCTGATGATGTTCATTGAATTCCCTTCGAGGCGTAACAATCAATGTTCCATACATACTTAACAGTCTCAGAATTTGGTGTTTGAGGTGAATCACTTCGGGCATTCTTGTTCAGACGGTTGCTAGAAATCTACTCTGGCATGATATAATCTGACAATTTTAGGTTGAGCATGACAGTTTGTCAGTGATAGACTAGTATTGTCTTGACTTGAATAATGTGGAGCGAATGTTGATCCTTATAGACGGTTTAGCAACTCTGTATATTAAAGGTAGTCAAATTTGCTGAAACTCCTGAAATGTTCAAAGTTTTCAGCCCAAAGGCTGAGACAGGTTACCAGACAATACATGTTTTATATTTTAGTTATTAGCCATTTGTCCCAAAGGCTTGAAATCAGGGTCACTGGTCAGATTCAAGGTCACAAGAATATCCAGCATACATGTATATCATTCCCCATATGTCCACAATTTATTGCTAAACTGTAAAATCCATAATGAGCGAAATATTAGCCATTTTGTGCTCTGACCTTGAAAATGAGGTCAAAGGTCAAATTAATCTATCATTTGTCATTTGCTGTATTTCCACAATTGATTCCTAAGCTGTAGAGTCAATGATAAGCGAGATATCAGCCATTTTGTGCTCGGACCTTGAAAATGAGGTCAAAGGTCAACTTCAAGGTCATGACAATATACAGCATATCATTTCCTATAGGTCAACAATTGATTCTCAAGTTGTGAAGTTGAAAATAAGCGAGATATTACCCTTTTGTGCTCTGACCTTTAAAATGAAGTCAAAGGTCGCATTCAAGGTCATGACAATAATCAGCATATATCATTAATTCCTATGAGTCCACACTTGATTCCTAAGCAGTAAAGTCAATAATAAACGAGATATTAGCCATTTTGTCCTGTGACCTTGAAAATGAGGTCACAGGTCGAATTCAAGGTCATGACAATAATCAGAATATATCATTTCCTATATGTTCACAAATGATCCCTAAGCTGTAAAGTCGATAATGAGTGAGATATTAGCAATTTTGTGCTCTTGACCTTGAAAATAAGGTCAGAGGTCAAATTCAAGGTCACAGAATATTCAGCATATATAATTTCCTAATGTCCACAATCGATTCCTAAGCTGTAAAATCGATAATAAGTGCGACCTCTGCAGGCTGACGATTACGTATAGCTATAGACCTTGATGGGAATCACAACTCCCATATTGCACCGAGCGAGCTGTGGTAGTTTGCGTTTTACATCAAACAAAACATGATACCCTCACTCGAGTGAGACTACAGTGGTAGGTAACATCAGTCCATCAGGATAACTGTGGTATAGCAAGTTCTGTATGTACATGAACCTCTTCTGACCAATTCGTTAAGGACAACGAGGAACCAAAAACACTAAAAGTTTTCTCTTATCAAGAGGGCATATCTTATCAAGACATATCAAGACAAAAAGCCATGAGAATTAGTTGTATTGCAGACGAATGAAGCAAGCATTTGGATGAGGGATTTATTTATTGTTCAAAAACTTTTTTTTTTCTAATGAATACATGAAATTGTGAACATTCAAAACGAAGTTGTAATAGTACTCAAGAGATACTGTCACGTGTATTTTTACCATTATTTGCCTCAATATATTCCTAGAATGCACTCGTCTCTTGTGCAGCTGCGAAGTGTTGGTGATGTTCGAACATGTGTCTATTCAAGCATTCATTCTGGGTGAATTTATCTCCACACTGTTGGCATTGATAGGATTTCTCTCCGGTGTGAAGTTTCAGGTGACGATTTATGTTTGAACGCCTGGCATAACTCTTGCCACAATACGAACAGCTGTACGGCTTCTCACCTGTGTGTGATCTCATGTGCTCTTTGAACTGAGTAGCATGCCTAAAACCTCTCCCGCAGAAGTCACAGGTGTAACTAATTCTGCCACTGTGTACCAGTCGATGATGTTGCCTAAGGTACGCCTTGACAGCGAACGCTGCCCCGCATGTCGAGCATACATACGGTTTTTCACCTGTGTGTATTTGTTTGTGCTCTACAAGTTCATACTTGAGAACATATTGCTTACCGCAGATGTCACATTTGTGAGCACGTTCTTTCTCGTGGTAGCGTTTTATATGCACGCTGAGTTTACCACTGTCTACGAAGCCCAATCCACACAATTTACAGTTGTAGGGTCGCTCTCCAGTATGCCATCGAACATGGACGTTTAGAGAAGATCTAGTTTGGAAGAATTTACCACAGAAGGAGCACTTGAAGTTTCTCTCTCCAGTGTGTACAAGGGTGTGGGTTTTCAGCATGGACGAACTCCCAAACTTTTTCCCGCATGTCGTACAAGCATGGCGCTTCTCCTTCGCCTTCACTTCGAGTGTTCCCATCTCTCGACTGTGTTTGTTGACGTGTCTTCGGAATTTTGAGTAGTCATTGTAGACATCCCCACACAATTCGCAGCAGTAGGACTTTTTTTCTTTCTTTGTACATGGCATTTCTTTTTTCTTTTCTGCCCTGCTAAGCTCCAACTCGTCTTTGGTTTTTCGCTTGCGATTCCTGGGCTTGTTGGATGAACTGTAGTGCATTTGTGAGTGACGCACGAGACGGGACAAGCATGAAAATGTCTTGCCACATGTTTCACATCGGAGTTCCTTCGAAGTTTCTTTGGACTTACTCTCCTTGAGATTCTCGTTGATTTTGCAGTCAGGTTTCATTGATGTAGGCACTTCGTTTTTGACAATTACACTTCGAGTTTTCTCTCCGCATGTAAGTTGGGACCTTGTTTCCTCTTTGACAATGTCTACACTGTAGCTCTCACCTTCCTCATAACTGTCCAGATCTATTCCATCAGCTGCCACATGTGAACTGACATTATGATCTGCCGACTCAACATTTTCTGGACTTGGGATCTCACCTTCTTCATAATAGATCAGGTCAGTTTGAAGTCTACCAATGGCCACATGCGAATTGACATCCTGATTTTCGGACCCAAGCCTCATGGATTCTGCCACTCCTTGTATTGTGGATAAACCATGAGTATTCAATGTCTTGGGGTGGTAACTCGGCAAGACATACTCACACGGAGAACTTTCATCCGATGAAAAATCTTCATGAGTTGAAGTTGCTGACCTGAAGTTTTGATCACGGACAGTATCTGTTGCATTGTTCATTGCTTGGAAGACTCCAGAAGATATTTTGTCAAGCAGTTTTGATTCGTGACCATCGTAACCAAGTTTTGCCACAGAGAAGACTTCACACTTCCAGTGCTCAGAAAGCTTGGTCTTAAAGATGCTGCCCATTGCTGAATCTGAAAGTGTAAAGTCGGATTACAGAAACGGTGAGCCGTAGAGAACGGACTTTGCGTATCAGAGTCTTTGCTTCAGACAAATCATGTAGGTATGTTGGGTGAACTTTGCTCTAAGTCCTAAGTCAAAGTTTCCGCTGAGTCAGCATTTTTTTCAGCCATACCAGGTATACCTTATTAACAGCGTTTACATGTATTTATATCTGCAGTCACTAATGTAGGGAATCGATATAGGTTCAGTAAAATTTAGCCCAAGGCTAAGACAGGTCACCGGACAATATATGTTTTATATATTAGATATTAGCCATTTTTCCAGTGACCTTGAAAATAAGGTCTCTGGTCACGAGAAAATCCAGCATACATGTAAATGATGTATATTCTTCCTCTTATGTCCACATGTGATTGCTAAGCTGTAAATCCATAACAAGGAAGATATTAGCAATTTTGTCCTGTAGCCTTGAAAATGGCTTCAATAGTCAAATTCAAGATCATAAAAATATTTGGCATACATTATACCCTACACTGTTGGTCAAAATGGTGGTTACAGAACGTATTAGTGTTACACGTCCATATGTATCATTACTCAACTGATATTGATTTTGGCCAGGTTGATCCAAATGCTCACTCAAACGAATTTACACTCATCTCAAGCATTCTCCCTACTCAGCAAGCTTTCTGATTATATTTGGTTCCAGTTTATTCACTTTAAAGGGATGGGTACGCACAGACATGTATAAATACTGATTTCATGGTACACATTCAGCATTCGATATCTCCGAAGTTTGTGGAAACAGATCAACGTCGTTTATCAACAAGTGACTCAAGATCATGCCTGCACCACTTAGTATGAGAAGATGGCAGATCGTTGGTATGGCGAGAGCTGGTATGGCAAATAGAGCCATTGCACATGCCCTCGTTACTCCGTACAGACTGTATGATCTGTACGGAGGTTATTCCGCCAGACTGGTGATGTGCAGCCAGGGAAGTCTACAGGACGACCACGTCTCAGTACCGCCAGAGATGATCGGGTTTTGTCATCGATCGGCATCGTCCCTGAGAGCAGAATGGCAGAGAAGAACAAATATCCGGGTCAGTCGTGGAACAGTCAACATAAGATTGCTTCAAAGAGGTTTGCGGGCCAGAAGACCTATCAGGAAGCCTAGGTTGACCAATCGACACAAGCAGCAGCGTCTTCTGTGGGCCAGACGACACCGGGCTCTGAGGGTGGAACACTGAAGACATGTCATCTTCGGGGACGAGTCTCGTTTCCAGTTGTACCGAACTGATGGGCGTGTCAGAGTTATGCCTGGAGAAGCATTCAACGAAGAATGTGTACAACCACGTGTCACCGGAGGGGGTGGATCCGCACATGTGTGGGGTGCATTTCACAGTGGGGGTAAATCCGAACTGGTCTTGTTCGGAGCCAACGTCACTGGAGCCGTTTACCGTGAGACTTTGGAGAGAAACTTGATACCATGGGCTCGACAGCACTTCCGTGACAACTTCCGGTACCAGGATGATAACGCTCCAGCACATCGAGCCTGAGTGGTGAGAGAATATCTGATCCAGGAGGACATACAGACCTTGGAACAACCTGCTGTATCACCTGACACAAACCCCATAGAACATATTTGGGATGTCCTAGGTCGCGCTGTTAGTTCCAGAGACCCAAAGCCTGCTAACCTGGATGAACTGGGACAGTGTCTCAGAGAGGAATGGGCTAATATACATGTGAATACCATGCAAACCCCAGGGAACAGCATGCCACGCAGACTGGACGCCATTGTTCAAGCCAGAGGAGGTTATACCCGATATTGAGCAGCTTGTGTGATACCAGCAGAACTGTAATGTTGTTGTGTGAAAGATTAAGTCATTAAACCACGTTAAAATCAGTTATAGTCTTCCAATGTTTGATGACATACCGGATTGTATTTATACGACTTTCATGTATGCAGCCATTTTGTTAATTTCACATCCGAATGAACCACAGTAATAAAAGTATCTGATGAAAAAGTCTCTTCTGCCCCAAATGCTTCCATTTGTTCAGATAATTACTATCAAAATATGGATATATATGGAGTTGTTCACACATCTATCAGTGTAACCAACATTTAGACCAACAGTGTATATTTGCACAATTGATTCCTAAGCTGAATAGCCAATCATGAGCAAAATATTAACCATTTTGTGCTGTGACCTTGAAAATGAGTTCAAAGATCAAATTGAAGGTCATGACGATATCTAGCATATCGTGATGTATATTCTTCCCCTCATGTCCACATGTGATTGCTAAGCTGTAAATTCAATAACAAGGAAGACATTAGCAATTTTGTCCTGTAGACTTGAAAATGGCTTCAATAGTCAAATTCAAGATCATAATATTTGGCATACATTATACCCTATATTTGCACAAATGATTCCTAAGCTGAATAGCCAATCATAAGCAAAATATTAGCCATTTTGTCCCGTGACCTTGAAAATGATTTCAAAGATCAAATTGAAGGTCATGACGATATCTAGCATATATCATTCCTTATATGTGCAATTTTGATTCCTAAACTGTAAAGTCAATAATAAGCGAGATATTAGCCATTTTGTGCTCTGTCTTCAAAAATAGGGTCAACTGTCAAGTTCAAGGGCATCAGAAAATTCAGCGTATATCATTTTCTGCATGTCCACAATTGGTTTCCACACTATAAACATGATGAAGTCGATAAAAAGCAAGATATTAGCCACTTTTTCCTGTGACCTTGAAAATCAGCTCAAAGGTCAAATTCAAGGTCATGGCAATATTCAGCATAATATCATTTTCTATATGTTCACAATTGATTCCCAAGCTATAAAGTCAATAATAAGTGAGATATTAGCTTTGTGTGCTGACCTTGAAAGAAGGTCAAGGTCAAATTCAAGGTCATCAGAATATTCAGTGTATTTTATTTTCTGTATGTCCACAATCGGTTCCCAAACTATAAAGTCAATAGAGAAGCAAGATATTAGCCATTTTGTCCTTTGACCTTGAAAATGAGGTCAAAGGTCGAATTCAAGGTCATGGCAATATTCAGCATATATCCTTTTCTATATGTTCGCAATGATTCCTAAGATGTAAAGTCCATAATGAGCGAGATATCAGCCATTTTGTCCTGTGACCTTGAAAATTAGGTCAAAGGTCAAATTCAAGGTCATGATCATTTCCTATATGTTCACAATTGATTCCTAAGCCGTAAAATCGTCGTTTGAAATGTTAAGACTAGTATTATTTACTATACTTACCTCCATAATACTACACGGTTAACCCTATCAGCCTACTTAAATTAGGCTCCCCCACAGAGAAACCTCTCATATGGGGAAGAATAAAGAATGACCCCTCACCGCTGCCACTAGGGGCAGCACCGTGCCAACTTCCTCCATTTCTAATTACTTGTCTTAGGGAGTACAAAGAGTACAAAGGAAAAGAGGCAGGTTGGGTGGGATACTTTGGTAGTATTATGGAGGTAAGTATAGTAAATAATACTAGTTTTAACCTTTAAAACGACGAATTATTGTCTTATTCATTACCTCCACAAAGCTATACGGGTAAAATCAGAATAAACATAGGCGGCGGGATTTATAGCCGTCCCTGGTAGCCGAACCCGAGTAGTACCAAGCAAGTCATTCTACTAATCAATACTAGTGCAACAAATTTACATATCTAGTGAAGAATCTTCAGACTTGAAATTTCCTCACTTCCCGAGACTTGAGACTGTCTTCCATCCACATGGTACACCTCCTCACGCCAAGCGTGTAAGTGTCAAATAAATCCAAGTCCAAGGGTACACGCGGTACTTAAATTAGGAGAATCTGGAAACTTCCCTGAAGTAATATCCAAAGGAGTATATGCAGTTCAAAATCCTCTTGTACTAGTATCCACAGAACTGATGTTTTAGTGGTTTTTAACAGTTTTTTTTTTGGTTTGGTGTTTGACAAAGCTATTTACAGTCAAACAAAAGAACCCTCAGTGGGGCAAAAGGGAACTAAAGTCTTAGCTGGCAGACGAGCAGCTGGGAACGACGTGCTGTCCTGCGACGATGTCACCCAACTGTAAGCCGTCCTCCAACGTCCAGGCTATGTCTGTAAGATAGTGAGAAGTGAAAGTGTTATGGCAAGACCAAGAAAGACCATTGGTTTTGAACCAAAACCAATCTAGAGCCAGGATCACCGTCGGAGGAGCCGTAGAAAGCTGGGTTTTCGAAAGAAAAGACAGGAGGACACCCAGTCTGACCTGGGAATAATCCGCCTTCCAGCTGATTTTAGACACATCCAACGTGTGGATCTCACTTCGATGCCTACCCGAGGCTAGGACAAGGAGAAAAACTATTTTCCAAGTGACCAACTTGAGGGGCGCTGACGCTAGGGGCTCAAACGGGGCATAAGCCAGACGGTTCAAAACCAATGGACGAAAGACCATTGGTGACAAGGTCCATTCGGTCGGTTGCACCTGACCCCGCCGAGAAAGCATGTCTGCCAGGACATTGAGACGGCCGGGTATGTGACGGGCGCAGAGCGAAATCGATCAGGCATTGCACCACTGCAGCAAGGCCGACACCTGACGACTGAGAGTCAGAGAACCTGTGCCGCCCTGCTTGTTGATGTAAGCCACAACCGTTGAGTTGTCCATAGCAACCAACACCGAGTGGCCTTATAACTCGGGTGCCCAATTGGCCAGGGCCGAGCTACGGCTTCCAGCTCCAGGGCATTGATGTGCCATGACGAATAATGGTCGCTCCACAAACCCAAAATTTCTTGGAAATCCAAGTAGGCGCCCCAGCCCTCCGTGCTTGCATCCGTAAACAGATGCTTGGATGGCAGCGGCAGACGGAAGGGAGAGTCTTGTGTTAAATTTCCGAAGGCGAAAACACCATCGGACGCACTCTTGAGCTGCGGGCGACAACGCTACCAGAACAGAGTCGGGGTCGGTAGCTTGACACCAACTGAGCCTCAGGCAGTGCTGAAGCTCGCGCATATGAAGGCGACCGAGAGACACCAACTACTCTGTCGCTGCCAACAACCCTAGCAGAGACTGCCAGCTGGCAGCCGACTGACACGGATGTTGCAGGAAAGTGGCGAGGAGGGAACGCAACCTTGTGACATGTTCCTGGGGTGGGAAGACGATGCATGACGTGGTCACGAACCAATAACCCAGAAAAACAAAATCGCGAGAAGGACAGAGTTCCGACTTCTCGAAATTGATGACTAGGCCCAATGTCCGACACATATGAATCAACCAATCGCAGTGTTCCAGCAAGGTGTCCCGAGACTGACTGCGGAGGAGCCAGTCGACGAGGTACTGATGGAGGAAAATACCACGTTGGTGAGCTAGGCTCTGGATTTCGTGCACCACCATGGTGAAGATCCAAGGAGAACGTGACAGACCGAATGGTAGAGCACAGAATTGCCACACTCAACCGCAATAAGCAGACCTCAGATACCTGCGAGAGGCAGGGTGGATCGGAATGTGGAAAAAGGTATCCTTCAGATCGACTGCCCAAGTATTCACCGGAAGAGCTAGCTGAATGGACTCGGGTGTCTCCATGGCGAACTTGGGAGTCTTAACAGACGGGTTCAGCGGTGACAAGTCTATCACTGGGCGCCAACCACCTGAACTCTTTGGAACCACAAACACGATGCTGTAGAACCCTGGGGTCCGCAGGTTCTACTGCCCCTTTGAAAATCAATCTTAGAATTTCAGTATCCAAGGCTGCCCGCTTCTAGGGAGCTGACGGCAGCGTGAATGGTATGGGAACGGGAGACAGAACAGGTGAATCTACGAACTGAATTGGGAATCCCTTCCGGAGCACCCCCATGATCCAAGGGCTGGCTCCCATCTCTTGCCAAACAGGTCAAAAGAGATTTAAGCGCCCGCCTACTGGCGTGTCTACGTGACCGAGAAGGAGAGTCGCACTTGGTGACGCGAGGCACTCGGAAGGTTCCCGAAATCTGGTACTTACTGCTTGGACCGGGCCGGGACGCCCCTGCTCCGCCTTTGGACTTTCCACGCCGCTTGGAGCTGGAGTTTCGGCTACCGCGCTTGGACGCTGTAGAGGCAGGAGCTCCGGAAAAGGGCTGCTTCTTCTTTGACTTCTTAGGCTTGGAAGAATAGGTCTGAGGCTGGGAAGCAGGCTTCTGAGTCTTCTGTTTTGCCAAGAGCTCTGAGACTAACTGGGCGTTAGCGGACTGGACACGGTCTGACTACTGGTGCTCTTCGCGGGCAAGATCCAAATCTTCGCCGTGAAAGAGGGAGTTTGCTGACTTGTCAATGATGGCTTCCTGAGCACACGAAAGCAACATCGGGGCCGAGCGTAACCGTGACTTCAACACAGCTGCTGAAGGCTTGAAGGTCATGGACTACAGGAGGGAGTCTCGCTGCCATTGTTCCAAGGTGTACGCTCCATATGACAAATGGTGAAGGCAATCCCTGATAGTGACGCCGGCGCTGGAAAGAAGGCCCAACACAGTGGTGAGTTGTTCATGAAGCGAAGCCTGTGGGACAGGTCCAGAGGAGCTGACCGCATGGACTGCTGCACATCAGTGAGCTGAGTAGGTGTGATCGAAAGTGAAGCCAGGTTGGACATAAACTGGAGCGCCTCCTTAGAGGGCTCAGTCGGTTTCTCCAGAAAGTCTGTATGTGACGTCATATACAACGAGGAGAGTTTTGGCCTCTTAATTTTGTCCCGTTTAGCCTTGAGGGCGGCCTCCCGACGGCACGCGAAGGCTTGGCGAACACTGCGACTGAGTGGAAGCTGTTGGCGCGGGTTTGACTGGGGCGTTGGCTGGCCACAAGACACAGGCTCCACAGAGGAGGAGGAAGCTACCGGGGGCTCCGAAGGAAACTGGGAGCTGGGACGTGTGCGTACCAGCACTAGCTTCTCCCTGAAAAGCAGTTCCTGCCACGACAGGCGGTTATCCCCACGAGAAGGGCACAAACTGGAGGTGGCATCCAATTCCTCTTCTTCCGCGCTTCCGGGAGAGTGAGGATGATGCAGCAGAAGGCGGCGGGGGAGGCACCAGAGAAACCTGTAGGACCTGAGCTGGCGTAGCGCCACAGGAGGTCCCCGGCGTCGCAGAAAGAACCTACGACGGAGTTGCGAGTAGCTGATCTAGAGCAGCAATCCCAGGAGGTACCAGCGACTGTGACCGTTGGAGCGGTGTAGACACTAGGCCACAGAAGGCCTCTCTCGCGCGGCCTGCGAGCGGCAGGAAGCCGGGTAGAGGAGGGCCAACAGGTCGGCACTGAAGCAAGCTGTGTTGAACTTGCGACGAAAGCTCTGAGAACATGGACTGCATTTGGGCAGTGATCCGAGCCGGAATGTCCATTTTCAGCCGTTGGAAATCCTGCTGAGAGGAACTTGCTGGACGAAGTTGCCGGATGCTGAATAGCGGCCCGATGTCGAATTAACGGGGAGTGAGTGGCCCGAAGGCCCGGACTCCACTGAAGAGCGGCCCGCAGAGAGGTGAGCTGAACCGGAGCCGTCCCACGAAGGAGATGATATCCGCTGTAGAGCAGGCGGTGATGAACGATTCCCCTGGGACATGGTCTGGAAGAGAGAGTGAGAATTAGATATAACATCATAACCTCCTCCGCCCCCTCACCCCACCCTCCATCTGAGTCTGAGCATCGAGCCCTGAGGCGATCAGATGCTGTGAGAGAGGTGGTAAGCCCTCACTAAAGGCGTAGGAGCCATCCTTCCACATAGAATCCGGTGGCCGGTTGGATCCGGGGAGCCTACCGGATCCCGGGTCCCGAGCCAGAGGCGAATTCAACCCGATTCGCCCTAAAACATCGGTTCCCGGGAGCGAGATAGGCAGGAAGGCAACGTTGCGGCATTGAGGGAAGGGCCTGAATAGGCATCCGAGCTGCGAGGCGTAACAGAAAGAGGCCTATCAGAGTTCAGAACCCGAACTAGAGCCTTGATCCTATCGGATCCCGGGACCCGATCGGGGCCGGGGGGCCGAGCGCCACCGTGCAGTGCGACCGCTGCAGGTGACTCGGAAAGTGAGTCTGCACACCTACCGGGTCCCGGGAGCCGAGTGCCATCATGAGGCAATTGTGAACCGGAGATGGCCGCGGGTACAGACAGCGTGTTCCTAACGGGTCCCAGGACCCGATCGGATCCCGGGGGCCGAGTGCCCACGTGTGACGCACGAGTGAGACCACAGGGCTGAGAAACACGGCGCTCAGAGAGATCAAAGTCCAAAGATTGGACCAGCCCAGCTGGATAATCTATAAGACAACGAACGTTCGGTAGCTGGGGGCGCAATGCCGAAAGCAATGAGCGGCCCACCACATCACCTACCACACCTGAGTGGACAAGAGCCGCACGATCAGGTGGGGGAGAGGGAGGGACATACATCAAATTACAATCAAATGTGCTAAATATCAAGAAGATTCGATTGTAAATTTTTAAGATCAAAATATAGACAGATGACGACGGACGCAACGCCATGGCAATAGGTTATCAGACCAAAGGTCCGGTAACCTAAAAACGCCCCAAGCCATCTCAAGGCCTTGACGTGTAGTTCATTCCACCCTAAATATATGGAAATAGATAGAATGACGGAAATGTGGAGCACAATAGAATCTATATAATGTGACATATATGATGAAACATTCACATTCAGTATTTCTACAATGTAAATGTACCTAAAAAAAAAACTTGTGTCAGGGTGATGTATTTGTATGAGAATCACAAATGCATAATAAACATTTGGGTACAACTTATTAATTATAGATACAGTATCAGGTATATAGAAGCATCCACTGATTGGTTGATTATATGTATTATTGGAAATTAACAAACAATATGGAGCAAATTCAAGGACTTACTTTCTAGTTTAAAAGTCACTGATGCATCTTCCTTTTCTGCTAGGATTGTTATGCTTTCTGCCTCAGCTGTGTCTGGACTGCCGCCTTCGAATGACAAAATGGCGTTATTTATATTAGTACTTGTGTAGGATCACATTCTAGATGTGCCCACAAAATAGGCTGTACAATTGCTCTGGTTTATTCGGAATATGAGAAATGTCACATTGTACAACAAACCATACTTATACACATATTTGACATTCCCAGGACACAGAATAGCGTCTAAACACTGTAACCCTACAATAGCAGTTCGTGGCCTGGTTTTGTGTAAAAGAAACTAGTTGCTCTCCAGTCACTGATAACTACTAAGTATCAGTCACACCAAGCCCCTGACTGATCCTGGATGCTCTTGGACTACAATTTGATATATCCGGGGTCAGGTCTGGGAAGGCGTACTCCTGGGTGATCCTGGGTGAGTCAGGAAGGCCCTGAATATCCTGTGCAGTCCTCGGCGGTCCTGGGCCATCTGGGGTTTAACCCCGACAGTTTTAAAATGTTTGAAATGGTCGGGGTGGTCCAGAAACATTAGACAGTCCGGGGTTATCTTGGGTGGGTCTGTAGTGGGTCCGTGAAGGTCGTGAACAGTCGTGGGTCCTGGTTCATCCTTGGATATCCGGCATAATCTGGGGTGTATGTATAACCAGGACTCATTTCGGCCCCACCACAGATCACCAAAGATAATCCGGTCTCCCCCCGGACATGCTGTCCAAAAGAACAAAGATGATGATCCAGAAATGGTCTCTCTTACAGTCTGTGGTCAGTCTGTGGGGAGTCCAGGGCCGTCCAAGTTGGTCCTGGTTCAGTCTGGGGCCATCCTGGGAAGTCTGGGGTGGACCTGGGAAGTCTGGGGTGGATCTGGGAAGTTTGGGGTGGACCCTGGAAGTCTGGGGTGGACCCGGAAAGTCTGGGGAAGTCTGGGGTGGACCCGGGAAGTCTGGGGTGGACCCGGGAAGACTGTGGTGGACACGGGAAGTCTGGGGTGGACCTGGGAAATCTGGGGTGGACCTGGGAAGTTTGGGGTGGACCCTGGAAGTCTGGGGTGGACCCGGGAAGTCTGGGGTGGACCCGGGAAGTCTGGGGTGGACCCGGGAAGACTGGGGTGGACCCGGGAAGTCTGGGGTGGACCCGGGAAGTCTGGGGTGGACCGGGGAAGTCTGGGGTGGACCTGGGAAGTCTTGGGTGGACCTGAGAAGCCTGGGGTGGACCTGGGAAGTCTGGGGTGGACCCGGGAAGTCTGGGGTGGACCGGGGAAGTCTGGGGTGGACCTGGGAAGTCTTGGGTGGACCTGAGAAGTCTGGGGTGGACCTGGGAAGTCTGGGGTGGACCCGGGAAGTCTAGGGTGGACCTGGGAAGTCTGGGGTGGACCTGGGAAGTCTGGGGTGGACCTGGGAAGTCTGGGGTGGACCCGGGAAGTCTAGGGTGGACCTGGGAAGTCTGGGGTGGACCTGGGAAGTCTGGGGTGGACCTGGGAAGTCTGGGGTGGACCCAGGAAGTCTGGGGTGGACCCGGGAAGTCTGGGGTGGACCTGGGAAGTCTGGAGTGGACCTGGGAAGTCTTGGGTGGGCCCGGGGACCCGGGAAGTCTGGGGTGGACCCGGGAAGTCTGGGGCGGACCTGGGAAGTCTGGGGTGGACCTGGGAAGTCTGGGGTGGTCCGGGGTCGTTTGGGGTGGACCCGGAAAGTCTGGGGTGGACCCGGGAAGTCTGGGGTGGACCTGGGAAGTCTTGGGTGGACCCGGGAAGTCTGGGGAGGACCTGGGAAGTCTGGGGTGGACCCGGGAAGTCTGGGGTGGACCTGGGAAGTCTGGGGTGGACCTGGGAAGTCTGGGGTGGACCTGGGAAGTCTGGGATGGACCTGGGAAGTCTAGGGTGGTTCTGGGTCGTCTGTGGTGAGTCCGGGGTCAGTCCTAAGCGGTCTCGGGTCAGTCCGTGCGATGTTTGAAATGGTCGGGGGTGGTCCAGAAACATTAGACAGTCCGGGGTTATCTTGGGTGGGTCTGTAGTGGGTCCGTGAAGGTCCTGAACAGTCGTGGGTCCTGGTTCATCCTTGGATATCCGGCATAATCTGGGGTGTATGTATAACCAGGACTCATTTCGGCCCCACCACAGATCACCAAAGATAACCCGGTCTCCCCCCGGACATGCTGTCCAAAAGAACAAAGATGATGATCCAGAAATGGTCTCTCTTACAGTCTGTGGTCAGTCTGTGGGGAGTCCAGGGCCGTCCAAGTTGGTCCTGGTTCAGTCTGGGGCCATCCTGGGAAGTCTGGGGTGGACCTGGGAAGTTTGGGGTGGACCTGGGAAGTTTGGGGTGGACCCTGGAAGTCTGGGGTGGACCCGGGAAGTCTGGGGAAGTCTGGGGTGGACCTGGGAAGTCTGGGGTGGACCCGGGAAGTCTGGGGTGGACCCGGGAAGACTGTGGTGGACACGGGAAGTCTGGGGTGGACCTGGGAATTCTGGGGTGGACCTGGGAAGTTTGGGGTGGACCCTGGAAGTCTGGGGTGGACCCGGGAAGTCTGGGGTGGACCCAGGAAGTCTGGGGTGGCCCGGGAAGACTGGGGTGGACCCGGGAAGTCTGGGGTGGACCTGGGAAGTCTGGGGTGGACCTGGGAAGTCTGGGGTGGACCTGGGAAGTCTGGGGTGGACCTGGGAAGTCTGGGGTGGACCCGGGAAGTCTGGGGTGGACCGGGGAAGTCTGGGGTGGACCTGGGAAGTCTTGGGTGGACCTGAGAAGTCTGGGGTGGACCCAGGTCATCTGGGGTGGACCTGGGAAGTCTGGGGTGGACCTGGGAAGTCTGGGGTGGACCTGGGAAGTCTGGGGTGGACCCGGGAAGTCTAGGGTGGACCTGGGAAGTCTGGGGTGGACCTGGGAAGTCTGGGTGGATCCAGGAAGTCTGGGGTGGACCCGGGAAGTCTGGGGTGGACCTGGGAAGTCTGGAGTGGACCTGGGAAGTCTTGAGTGGGCCCGGGGACCCGGGAAGTCTGGGGTGGACCCGGGAAGTCTGGGGCGGACCTGGGAAGTCTGGGGTGGACCTGGGAAGTCTGGGGTGGTCCGGGGTCGTTTGGGGTGGACCCGGGAAGTCTGGGGTGGACCCGGGAAGTCTGGGGTGGACCTGGGAAGTCTTGGGTGGACCTGGGAAGTCTGGGGTGGACCCGGGAAGTCTGGGGTGGACCTGGGAAGTCTGGGGTGGACCTGGGAAGTCTGGGGTGGACCTGGGAAGTCTGGGGTGGTCCTGGGAAGTCTAGGGTGGTCCTGGGTCGTCTGTGGTGAGTCCGGAGTCAGTCCTAAGCGGTCTCGGGTCAGTCCGTGCGATCCTGGCTCAGTCAGTGGGGATCCGTGATGATCCTGGATGGTCTGAGGTGTACACTTTTTTTCGACCGACCCGTCGAGTGACCGTCGAGCAATTTTTCTTCTGGGATGGCGCAGGATCACCCAGGATCTTTCTTCATCCTGGGTCATCAGGCGTCGTCCTGGATAGTCCTGGACAAGTCCGACCTTGGTGTGACTGTAGCTGTATCCAGATGATCCCCTGATGCTCTAGCATCCTTATCATTCAAAGTAGGATGTTAATACAGACAACGTTACTGACCAGAGTTTTCCATCAATGTCAGTAATGAATGTTTCAGACAATGTACACTTTCCTGTTTGGATCCATTTACTGTTTATTACCTGTATAGGTGATTGACTGTATTCAGTGTTTGTGGCACAAGGTCAGGTTCGGCTCGTATCAGGCATGACCGAGGCTACAAAAAAGTATGGTGGATCAATTACCCTGCTTGCTGCTCGTGCCTTGTAGTTGTAAACGCCGCCCAGTCGGTAGATCCTGGCACGCCGTCAGGGCGAAACTCGGCAACACAAAATCCACGCAACCCGATATCTGTAATAGGAACAAGATCCCATAACTTGGAAGAAACTGATATCTGAACATGCTCATCTGGAAGAAAACACTGGCTGAGTGATTCTTCTGGGATGTTTTGTTTTTATTGGGCAATTGTGTTCCAATGTGATAATATAAATGACCACTGAAATATATTAACAGTGAGAGTATCATGGTTACATTATTAGGTGTAGCTAGGGGTATAGGTGCTACGTGTTT
Organism: Terebella lapidaria; assembly: GCA_949152475.1. Taxonomy (NCBI): domain Eukaryota; kingdom Metazoa; phylum Annelida; class Polychaeta; order Terebellida; family Terebellidae; genus Terebella; species Terebella lapidaria. Next base: position 29,667,733 of record OX424564.1, on the reverse strand, counting down.
ATCGAAGTATGCTTAAAAACTATTATTATAGAACTCAATTAGTAGTTGGGAGGCAAACTAAAACCATATTGAAGATTTAAAATCTATATTGTCTAGTATATATACAAAAATATTAACATACTGTTTCATCATGATCTAGAGCATCAGTCGCGTCCTCTTGTTCAACTGAACCTGACAAGCTTGGTGTGCCCAAACCTTGAGCACGTGCTCCCCTTCTTTTTGTTTTTGGTGGAGATTTCTTCATTCCTGTGAAGAAAAGTGATCAGTCAGGAATCTTAATGAGTACATGCATCATGCTATATCTGCATAGTCAAAGCAAAAACACCTTTCACAAAATGAACATTTTAATACTAACAATCAGAAATAAACAAGTTTCATACCACATTGTGTATTTAACCCCCACAATTCATTCAGTATTACATGTAAATACATGTATTTTGTTCCATTTATTTCCGGTTCATTATAAGAGGTTCACCATGTGAAAACCTACCTAGCAGGGACAATAAATGATTCACTACTATGGTTTCAGGGTGAGTCATGTTACTTCTGCCAGGTTTCGTCTCAGCCTTTTCTTCGATATCTGGATGCCGCTTGAAGAAATCTTCAAACCATTTCTCACTTGGTCCATTTCCACGGATCTGTTTGTCTGTGCCACTGGCTTTTGCAATTTCCCTGATCAATCTCTTCGCCTTGTTTTTACACTGCGCGACTGGCAATCCATAGCGACAGATGGAAATGAAATATCGCTCCACAAGTGTTTCTTCACCCTTTGTCAGCAATCTATTTTGTGGCATTTTTAACAAATGGAGGATTGTTTTCGCTGAAGTTTCGTCTTCGGAAATCTTGAAATACACTAGCTGCTCTTTAGCATGTTTAAGAGTTGGTTGACCGACACAAAGGCAATTTTCTTGAAAACTGAGACTATCTTCTTCTGTTTCACTACAGTTCAGTAGCATCAAAGATCAACACCTGAAATGCGAAGAAAAGGTTCTGATCAACGAAATGCACTGGTCCATACAGATCTAGGGTAGATCCATTCAGACTAGATCTATACATTTTTATTGAAGCATGCACTCGGGTATCCATGGAATCATGCATGGAATAGGATTAGGAAGCCAAAGATATAGGTAGCAATCCCAGCAAAGATTTTCTACCGTACCGTAGAGTCTATACTCTGATTTTTCTAACTCGTTTACACTGTTTTTAGATGATATTTTTGCGATGATAAATGGTATCGTTCCATAACTTGGCATACTTCACCTGGGAGTCAAGGGACAGTGAAAGAGTCAAACGGCAATTTTCTACAGAATTTCTACAGACTTCTATCGCGAAATTTGAAAAAGTTAGCAATCTACCTCAATGTTAAATTCAGCCCATCATTGAATTTCTGGGTCCTCATTTGATTTTGTGCATTTGGTTGCTTTTGTAGCAGTGCAATCTTCAGAAATCGACAAGTCTATGTAGGCCTAGAATACACTCCAATGTGTATTCTGGTCCGAAATTACAATAATACTTCGAATCCTTTTGAATGTACACAGGACCAAATCCTCGAATATGCTCAGATCCTCGAGACCCTGTTTCGGACTGATATTTAACATTGGGGTAGATAGACAGATCCATTTGATTTTTCATCAGATCTATCTGATTTTTCATGAAATTTTGCGATAGAAGTCTGAAATTCGGTAGAGAATTTCCGTTTGCCTTCCAGGTGAAGTATGCCAATTCATAGAACGATCACATCTAGCATCGCGAAAATATCGTCAAAAACCGGTGTCAACAAGTTAGAAACATAGCACCAAGGGTGCTGTAGCTTACCGGCAATCATGACAATTGCATAGAATACTGATTTTCCAACATATAAATTGTTACACTGATGTTAAAATCTATTGTTGAAACATGTTCGTAAATGTTGGTAAAAAAAAATTTCTGTATGGACTATAACAAGAAATCAAGTTACACCTTGAAAGATTTTTTTCGTTAATGACATATATTTCCACAGACCGTCGATTCAAAGGCAACAAAACTTATACACATCACAAAGGTACTTGAGGAGAGTTTTATGTATGATTTTGAGGAAAACTGTCTGAATAGATTTTGAGAATATGGCCACCAAAGACAAAATTCATCGTTTTTTCGACAAAAAAGGTCGTTTTGACCTTTCAAGGTCATTAAAGGTCAAATTCAAGGTCATCACTCAAACCGCAATATATGACTTCCCATTCCAATGTGCCAATACTTAGGCTCTATCTTGAAATGTTCTACGAGTTTACTCCTCACGGCTCCCATTATGAAGGAAAAATTGGGTGAAATTTTCTAAGTCCAAGAAAAAATTTTCAATGGCCAAAATAATTTTTTTTTTGCTGGAAATGTCTCAAAACGAATAGTGACTCGATTTGGGACCAAAAAAAAAGATTTTTTCGCCGACCCGGCAAAAAATCAAAATGGCCGCCACACGCGGACCGGTGATTCAAGGGCAACGAAACTTATACATGTCATAGAGGTACATGAGAGGAATGTTTTGAAACAAAAATCTCAAAACTGATCAGACAGTTTTTGAGAAAATGGCCTTCAAAGTCCAAAATTGGCAATTTTTCGTCAAAATTAGCCCAAAGGCTAAGATAGGTTACCGGACAATTTTGGTTTGGCCATGGCAGCATTGGCAGGTAACAGACCTTGAGATTTACCAATCAAGGTTCGCAGTGTGAACATATGACCTTGAGATTTACCAATCAAGGTCATCCGTGTGAACTTTGATGTCACCATTACATGCATGTATGTGCGCGGCATTTGATATTCTTTATGTTCATAATACAAAGATATATCAAAGGTCAATTTACACATTCCGAGTCAGACATTTGGCACTCAAGGTCATCTGACGTCAAGTTCAAGGTCATTATTAGTTGTGCCATATATGTCTTCCTATATGTTCATAATGCAAACATGAGCTCTATCTGCAAGCATTTCATCTATAGAGGCAAATCTGGGCATTTTTTTACCCCAAAATGGCTGTTTTGACCTTTCAAGGTCATCGAAGGTCAAATTCAAGGTCACCACACAAGTCACCATATATGATTTCCCATTTGAAAGTGATCAGACAGTTTTTGAGAAAATGGCTGCCAAAGTTCAAAATTGGCCATTTTTCGACAAAAAGGGCCGTCGTTTTGAAAAAAATGCAAAAATTAAAAAAATGATAAATAACTCCCTCTCGAAATATTTTTAGGCATTTTTGTGCAAAATTTCAGGAAGATTCGATCGTAAACGATTTTAATCCGGACGACGGACGACGACCTAAAAATGGCCGATAAGCTATTGTCGTGGTTTTTTGTCCGTCGTCCGTCCGGGTCTGTAACTTTTTTTTGACATGATGAATTTTCCCATAAATTTGTCAGAACATACTTTGGGCTAGCACTATTATTGGGCTGAACTAACTTTGGGCTAGTATTAGGGCTTCAACGAGTACTCGGTTAACCGGTTACGGTTCGGTTACAGAGTGTAACCGGTTACAGATTTTGTGACCGGTTAATCGTGAACGTATTTTGCTACCTCGTAATTCAGCCTAAGACACTTCACATCGGTCAAATTTCCGCCCAAACGCGCAAAATAGACGTGATTTTTCACACTCCAATGCAAATAGAGTGTTTATTCATCGGAATTTGGCATATTTTCACGTGAAAATGACATCTAATGTCGAGATTCAGGCGGGTTTTTGACACGGAGATTGATAAAATGTGAACTGCGAAAAAAAATTGGTGTTACTTTGGACAATATTTAGCTCTATATTTTTTGACGAGTAACCGGTTACGGTTCGGTTACAAGCTAACGAGTAACCGGTCACGACATTTTGTACTCGTTGAAGCCCTAGCTAGTATCTAAAGACGTTTTTTGATTTTTTTTTTTCATTGAATCGTTTTTGCGGCCATTTTTAGGTCGTCGTCCGTCGTCCGGATTAAAATCTTTAAAGTCTCTAATTTTGTGCCTTGCATGCATCTACGCTGTATCTGTCTATGAGGTTGCAGAATACGGTAGATCTGATTTCTTTGTCATTTTTAACAAATGGATTGATATCTACCTCTTGCAAAGTTTCTTTGTTATTTCAATGCGTAAAGCCATCAGAACACAAAATACGACTAGATCTAAATCTAGACCCCTTTTCAACTTCAATGAAACATCAAGTCTATGGAAAGGCTATCAATACATTGCTCTCATCACCCTTCGTGATCAGTTCGCAATACCGTGGAAATAAACATTGATAAACGCCTTCATCGGCACATCATGAGTTTGCGTTCGATAACCCCCACCTTTTTATAGGCGAGGCTATTGCAATTGAGTGTGTCTGCTTGACGGTATATGTCTGTCCATGTATCTCGAAGAGGGAATATCTGACCGTTCTGAAATCCAGGCTATGGTAATGAAGCTGCAGGGCGTAGCCTACCCCCATGACCTTTCATCTAAATATGATGAAAATGGCTGCCATTTCAGGATATTGATGTGATGAAATAGGAATTCCTCAGGCTCCTATTTCGGCTTTTCACACGATCGTATACAAACTAAAGCCGGCTATACACTATACGACGCGACCATGACGCGACGGCGACCCGACGGCTTCACGACGAATCGTCGTGAACCCGTAGGCAATGATGTACCGCTATACATTACACAACGAATCGTCGCGAAGTTTCATTTTTGCTCAATGTGTTTTAAATATTGATTGCTAACCTATCGGGGTTCGGTCGTTTATCCTCATTCGCCAAAACAATGCACAAATGACATGTGATCTGTACATGTAAAAATTATAGGCTACACATGAACATTTTATTCTATAATATATATGAAAAACTAAACGTAATCAACTAAATATTTTTCGGGATGCTATTTCATCAGACATAAAACAGTAACAATGGCCAAAAAATGTTTGTCGATATTTCTAGACATTAAATCAGTTATAATTAGTGCACCTCAAACTTATAGTAGCCTAAATGTCCGTTTCAAAAAGCTGAAGCTCGCATGTACCATGACAAAACGTCACAAAATCGTCATACACTACACGACGTGACCGCGACGCGACGATTAGTCGGCACAAATCACGAGTGAACATTTCAGTCGGGGAGACGAGTAGTCGTGAAACGGTTTTCATTCGTCGTGAACCCGTCGTGGGTGGCTATGCACCATAAGACGGGTCGTCGCATTGCCGTCGCGTCATGGTCGTGTCGTGCAGTGTATAGCCGGCTTATTGTGTGGTTGATACAAGTTTTTTATTCGAACGTCAGACATCAGCAAGGCGCGTATGATGAAATGGCGCAATCACGGCTATCCACGTATGCCGCTACCAGTCCATTATCCCAAAGACCAATTCCTTCACACTATCCTGGGTCGTCACCGTTGAATTTAGTTTTGAGATTATCATTTGGATTGACTTGTCCTCTCCTGAGAATGTCTCACACGTCCATCACTGTGGACGTCTCCTATAACCAACAAACCTAGGGGGAATGCAAGTCTTCGTCTAAGTGCATGTATTTTCCTGCCAAAACGGGATGCATGTTTAAAAATAGTCTTTGTCTGAGTGCAGGGTGAAGGTCGTGTTGCGGTGTGATAGGTGCGGCTTGTACTCTGATTGGCTGGGTGATATGTGAATCACACATGATCACCTGAGTTGTGTCTGAGGTGTGGTTTTATTGTACATGTATATGCGGCACGTGTGGTTGTGTGTGGTTGTCATGGAGAGTGCAGAAAGTGCATATGTACTGAAGTACATCCGGGCCGTTACAGTTTTCTAAAAATGCCCCTTCGTCAAACTACGCCCTCGGAGTTTACCCTGCCCTGAACCTTACCTGTCCAATATACTAACAAAATGAAGTAAAAAGTCCTAATAAAAGGGAAAACCCACATTCACTCACACAAACATCGCGCAACAATGAGAAATGAAAGTACAATAAAATACCTATCCTTCAAATAAAACGTCGACAGTCGGTCCGTCATCAGTCAAAGTGGGATGATACATATAATACATGGCATATATAAAGCACAACATAGGCACAAAAGAACATGCATGCCATAAACTATAATCCTCGACCGGAGGATGTGCAACGAACATTCCCATTCTCTTGAGAACATTGCGGAACTGTTATAATTTCATTTCCATGTTCATGTGATTGTATGTATGTTGTGCCTTTTATATATTGTGTCTTGCCATGTTTCATCCTAATTTGACTGTTGACCGACAGACTGACTGACGACGTTTGTTTTAACTGTTAGGTATTTCTATTGTGATATTGCTTTATCATTGTTTCGTGCGACGTGTATGTGGGCAGCCCTGTTAGGACTTTAGCTCATAATGTTTAGACTTTTGGGGGGGAGGGTAAACCCCGATGGAGTAGTTTAATAAAGGGGTGTAATTTGGCATATTTTTGTGACTGTGATGACCCAAAACCCTCTCCTACCCGTGCTCTCACTTACATTCACCGTGCATGTAAACACACGCCCACACACTTACGTCATACACCTGGAATTCATGCATGGTCAGTACTGGTACACTGAAATGATCGAGGAAATGCACGCCAAATATATTCAGAACACTCTCAGACAACACACAAACATCACGTGAACAGTATATGATATGACGTCACTCACCACCAATCAGAACACTTGCAGACTTGACACAACCAAACGGCCTTCACCCTACACTCAGACATCACGTACACAGACATGTTCGGACATGCCACTGCAGCTTTTTGACGGGAAAGGCTCACATACTTACTCGACCCACGCAGTTGACCAGAGAATCTGAGAGAGTAAAGACGTGCCTTGGATAAGCTCTGACTGTAAATTATAGAAGTAGATTATAATAATTTGGGATACATCATGATATTATTGGGACTTTATAGCAGAGTGTGAATGATCGCGAGCAAGATTGTGGATCATCCCAGTCGTGCCTCAGGATTATTCGTGCCAATAAAGGATATTGTGTATGGACGCTGGAGTCGTGCTTGAACACACAAAGCTCTGGGACACTAAGACTAAGAAGGGACTACCAAACGACAGCCTATTGACATGGGTTGATTAGGTAGTAGACTGTTAGCTATGCATAGCTTGTGGATCCAATTCAGTGGGACAAATCATAGTATCACCATTTGATTATAAGCCTTAACTGCCATAACACTGATATGCTGATTTTGTCACATTGCCCCCTCCTAAAAATAAGAGTTCGTCCCGAACTCGGTACAATGCAAAATGTAAATCGTGAAATTAGATTTACAAGAAATTCCCTGAAAATATGTACTACAAAATCAATTTCAGGTTACTGAACAAACTGTTAGTGATTTGACCAACAAAGAACAGTTGAATACAGGAATATCAGACAAATCCACTCTGAATGTATGGATATATATAAAAAAAAATGTAAAACATGATAAAACATATTCTGCACCACACATAGTATAATCGTTCCCTACACCATTGTTATAGCAGCTAGGGTACTATAAATGCATACTAGTATACCTAAAGTATAACATGCTTGATTACACACAATTTCCCTCGATATGTCATGAATATCATTGCAAGATACATCTCTAAAAACCAAGCTTTGCATAATCACAAACCGGTAGCCGAGGGAAACTGAATCACAAGTCAGGATTATTTTTTACTTGTTCATCTGGTCACTAGGCCCATGATCTTGCACAAGAAAATCAGTTCATGTGTACTTAACTGGACATCAACCGCCTGAACTCTTGGGGACTACGAATACCATGGCGTATGAACCTAGAGTCCTGGAATCTGCAGGTTCAATCATGTTCTCTGACAATAATTTCTGAATCTCAGTATCCAATGCTGCCTGCTTGCTTGGAGCGGAAGGCAGCATGAAAGGCTTTGGAACAGGAGGATTTGGGATCTGAGATTATGGTAGGGTTGAGACGAGCACATGCACTAAGACTGCTGCTTAACAAGGATGCCCTGTATTATTAAGACTGCTGCTTAACAAGCCTCCAAATGGTGACCACACCCAAGAAAGAACACGGGCACGATGGGGAACCGAACCAGGATGAGTACTCATAGCAGTGAGTCTACTTTATGAGAAAAGAAGAGGAAGCCTTGGCATCAATAAAGAATCATTGTTTTACAGTCACCCTAGCTAAAGAAACATTCCCAGGAGTAGTCAAGTTGAAACGTGAAAACTCAAAGAGAAAAGTTATAGATCATAGCCATAATAGTGAAACGACTACTGTAAAACTACTAATTTATTTGGCTGCTTTGGCGGTAGGGGCAAAACCGCCAAATTAAATCGTCCGCCGAATTAACTAGATATATGTTAAGATATATATGTGGTTTTGAAATCGCAAAATTAAATCTCAGCCAAATAATGTGGGGCTCACAACCGCCAAATTTAATAGCCGCCAAAAGTAAGTCTTTTACAGTATCCTCTGGCTAGGAGATTTGGGAGAAAGTAAGTTGGTAATATGCAGTTACAAGTCCTCATGAGGGAACGCCTATTCTAAGGTCACAAGTTCATCAAATACCTGGCATTAAGGACGAATTGCACGTAAAATCTCGAACCTGGAACGCGCCAGTTCTCCATTCATTCATAATGTAAATATAAAGGTAACAAAATCATGAACTTGCAAACATCCATTTGGCACCAGAATTTACTGTGGCGACCTATAGCCATCAAGGATCACCAACCGAGACTTGGTTGTTGACTAAATATGTCTGATTATTGTCATTTTCAAATGTCATTTTGTGATTTATTTCTCAAAAGACAAGGTGCACTCAAAACATGCCCAACGGCAGGATTATTTCTTACTGCGGACAACTAGTAATGCTAGTAAAGCTCACTGGTGAGTTGCGCTCGGGTGCACCAAATCCGCCTGTTGTATTCCACTCGCAGAAATTCAAGTCGTATATGTATCTATTATTGGATGGTCACACAACAAAGCGTACATACCAACAACAGCTTGTTTGTAACGCTGAAGATACTACGCGTCGTTTGCTGGTGCGTGTAAAAGTGATATCTATAATCATCAACTTGTACAATCGCTGTGATACTTTTCATAGAACCATGTCTCGGTTCATCATCCATGGTTATACATATCTCTGTTAATGAGGTTTCAAGAAGAAGGGTTGGGTAGTCTTGCTGATTTTGTTACCTTTATGTTTACATTACAAATGAATGGGAGAGTGGCTCACCACAGTGTTTGGTCTCTTACCCGCAGTCAATCCTTAACGCCTTACGTGCATGTTGCTTTGGAGGCATTTCGGCGTAAAACATAGTGAATAGTGAATACGAAATGCTGGCTCAGCAAAAACATGTTTACATCGAGGGTAAAGATACTTCAAGATCTCTAAGGCATCATTCAAGCTACATGTAGCTTGGATACACTTTAGAATCCACCAGAAGCAGCATAGTATATTTTGTATGCTTATAATCCAAACCGAAGTTCTTTATCAAGCACTTACATGTGTTGTGACAGATGGAACAGTAGCAACACCTTTGACTAGTATACCATCAGAGGTCGAGGTCACTAAACGATGCATACAATTTCCTCTATGCTTGCTGAGCAAATGAAAACTACTTTTTTGGAAGTGTTTTGTGTCCGAAAGGCAAACAAGTATTTTGGATCATCCATAGTTACATGTATTTTGGCATAATGTAAAGACTAATTTTGGTGGCTATTAAATTTGGCGGTTGTGAGCCTCACTTTATTTGGCTGAGATTTAATTTGGCGGATTCAAAAACAAATGTACTTCTTAACATATATATCTAGTTATTTTGGCGGACAATTTAATTTGGCGGTTTTTCCCCTACCGCCAAATTCGCCAAATAAATCGTCCGGCACAATTAGTCATTTTACATTAAGCTATTTGGATACATCTCATGTTATCTTTAGTATAATGTTCAATTTATCTCACCCGTCAGAGAAAAATAAATCTGAACAATTTGTTGAATGACAATGAGGAAAACATAGAAATTGGACGCTACAAGACGACAATAGCTCAAGACGATAGTTCATAACAAAAATACATGAAAATAGAATATCACATCGTAACCACTTGACAAGCATATGGAGCTTCTCAGAGGATTTATTCAATGTTCAAAAACATCAAGTCTAACGTGAACACATGTACATGGTGTCACAAACACAATATCGTAAGTACACTGTACATCATAGTGTAATCGCAAATAATCAACAGGCAAATGTAGCAGTATTCCTTTACCAAAGATGAGACATGGTTTTTGTGTTGTTGTTTTCTCAATGATACATAACTGCCTCAATGTGTTCCTGGAATACGTTGGTCTCTTGTGGAATTGTGGAGTGCTGATGATGCTTGGATACGTGTTTCTTCAAGCATTCATTCTGGACGAATCTCTCTCCACATTGTTGACACTGGTACGGTTTCTCCCCAGTGTGAATTCGCACGTGGCGTTTCAGGTGAGAATTCGTGTTGAAACTCTTGTGACAATATGAACAACTATATGGCTTCTCACCCGTGTGCGTTCGAACGTGATTTTGGAACTGAGTTTGGTGGATGAAACCTCTCCCGCAGAAGTCACAGGTGTATCTAATTTTGCCACTGTGTACCAATCTTTCATGTTGCTTGAGGTACGATTTGACAGGGAAAGCTGAACCACATTTTGGGCATATGTAAGGTCTTTCACCAGTGTGTGTTTGTTTGTGTGTTTTGAGTTCAAACTCCATAGTAAATCGTTTACCACAAATATCGCATCCATGGGCTCGTTCCTTTTTGTGGATGCGTATTATGTGCCCTGTTAGTGTGCCACTCTGTGCGAAGGCCATGCCACAAATTGTACAAACGAAGGGTCGCTCCCCAGTATGGATGCGAACATGCAAGTCTAGAGGCGATTTAGTTTTAAACATTTTATCACAGAAGGGGCACTTATATTTCCTCTCTCCAGTGTGTACAAGCATGTGGCTTCTAAGCGCGGACGTTTGTGCGAACTTCTTGCCGCATGTCGTACAAACGTGACGTTTCTCTTTTGGTATGTGTTTTTCCATTTGTCGAGCGTGTTTTCTAAGGTGTACACGGAATTTCAGACGGGCGTTATAAACATCACCACAAACTTCACAGCAGTAGGACTTTTTCTCCATTGTGGGTGGCTTCTCTGTTTTCCGATTCCTGGGCTGCAAATCGTCTTTGGTTTTTCGCTTTCGATTCCTGGGCTTGTTGGATGAACTGTAGTGCATTTGTGAGTGACGTACGAGGCCGGACAAGTATGGAAATGTCTTGTCGCATGTTTCACATCGGAGTTCCTTCTGAGTTCCTTTGGAATCACTCTCCTCATAATTTTCATTGTCAGGTTTCACCGTTGTAGGGACTTCATTTTTGACAATCACATCTTGAGATCTGTCTCTGAACTTAACTTGGGACTGTGTTTCCTCTTTGACAATGTCTACATTGTAGACCTCACCTTCCTCATAACTGTCCAGATCAAGTCCATCAGCTGCCATATGTGAACTGACACCATGATCTGCCGACTCAACATCCTCGGGACTGGGGATCTCACCTTCTTCATAACTGTTGAGATCAGTCTGAAGTTCATCATCCGCCATACGTGTATCCAGATTCGCTGACTCCGAAGTCATAGCTCCTTCCATTCCTTGCATTGTGGATAAACCGGAAGTGTTCAAGGTGTCAGGGAGGTAACTCGGCAAGACATACTTGCCCCGAGTACTTCCCAGGTCATCATCTGATGACAAATCTTCAGCAACCAGTTCATCGTTCATAGCCTGGAGCACTCCAGAGGATATTTTGTCAAGCAGTGTTGAATGGTTGTCATAACTACCAATGGCTTCATCATCAGGTGATTTGACAGAAAAGACTTCACACCTCCAGTTCTCAGAAAGCTTGAAGATGCCACACATTGCTGAATCGGAAAGTATACAGTAGGCAAAAGTGATATATAGCTTACCATGAATATATTTACAGTATGTATGAATGATGATAATAGACTTAACAATAAAAGACTTAACAGGTAAAACTGATGTTGACATAGTTGATTAAAGCCATGCAATCTCTACTGGACAGAACTTTCACCTTGTTGAGCCCAATAATAAATATTTCTTGTCTTAACTAATTTCATTGTGTTCAAAAATAGACTTAACTAGTAAAACTAATGCTAACTTAGTTGGTAATATTGTTCTGTTTGTATCAAGAATATTAGTTCTCTATTCTGAAGAATCCAGGACCATTTGCTTTCACAGTACAGGGTACTGGAGTGATCACATATGCCAAAGTGGGTATTTTATTAGTTGTAATAAGTTAGCCTGTTAACTGATTATTATTTATTTGATCGTGTGACGGTCTTTCTCATTCAGCCTGTGAGATTGCATCAGCATTCAGCGAAAAATCTCACCTGTAGAGCGTTCACAAACGACATTTGTTTATCAGGCTAATTTGAGCACAAAATGTGTCGCCAATCGGCCAATTTGGTTGCTATGGCAACCAAAATTGATTGGTGTTTGGATCTTACCATAGGATAAGTGATGTCTGTATAAAAAACTATCAGAATCGGTTAAGATTTGCAACCTGTAGAATGTTCTCAAGAAAATCTGTACGGCGGGACGCGGCGCAACAGATACAAATCCATAGTATCCGCCGACACAATACATGTAATATAGAAGTTACATGTAGCAACAAGAATCACAGTTTAGACTTACTTTCAAGTTTGAAGGTCACTGAAGCATCTTTTCTCTTCGCAGTGATTGTCATCCTTCCTGCCCCAGCTGTGCCCTCACTTCCACCTTCAAGTGACAAATGACATACCTTATATAGAAATGATCGGTACTTCGTACAATTCACATACATGTACCTAAAACTACATAGGAGTGAAAACATGTACAAAAATGCTCTCATATGGTCTAGTAGTATGCGTGTATCGCAAATTAGGAAATAAGATACCTCTCCCTCAAACACTGGGTTTTTATCAGATTCTGGTTGGGTTTTGATAATCTGAGAATAATTTGAAAGGCTACAAGGACAATATAATTGTGTTAAATATTACTTACACTGTTTGCTTGTCATGCCTTGTAGTTGTAAAATTTGCCCAGTTGGCAGATCCTGGCACGCTGTTAGGACGTAGGTTGGCAACACGAAATCCAGACAACCGGATGTCTGTGACAGAAACAACGTCACAGCTTCAGAAATTATTAAACTAAGTTGTGGACATGGTTTTCTGAAGAATCGAGTTTGTATACTGGATGGGTTATTGTACAGGAATCATGTAATGATAAATCACAACTAGATCTATTACCGATAAGTTCAGTAACCTATTTCATGTATCATGATTATGTGTTAATAATCATGATAAACATAATGATAAATGTGTAGCAATACATGCTACAGGGGTACTATATATATACAGGGGTGCTATATATGCTCAACGAAAAAATATAGGTATATTATCTTATTGTGAAATCATGGTTTATGCCCATAATCATGATAATATGTTTGGAATTATAGTATCAAATTGATATTCCAAGTTTTCTTCGGGCATGCAGCAAGTTGAACTTTTTCATCAAATTTGAGACCTCTATTTCTGAAACTTGTACAGATGATACATTTAATCTGAATTTTCATACCCCACAGGAATGGTTACAAAAACAACAGGTACCATTCCATCATGATGTAGAGCCTCAGTCGCATCCTCCTCTTCAAATGAACCTGAAAACCTTGGTGTGGTCAGATCATGTTCAAGTTCTTTTCTTCTTTTTCTTTTTGGTGAAGTTTTTGATGTTCCTGTAAAGGACCTAAAAGTAATTAGATGTGTGACAGTAACACAAACTAGAACAAAAACACACACACATTGAATGTCTGGCAATATAGACCTACAATTCAGCATATTAATATTCAATGAAGTTTTATTCAATGTGGATAACCCCTACAGTTCATCTGACATGTAAACCCTTTCACACATTACACACATGTATACATGCATTTAGATCCAGCTAATTTTTATTATTAGCTTTGCCTATGTTGAACTGACCTAACAGGGACAACAAATGATCCACTGTTATTGTTTCGGCATGAGTCAAGTCACTTTTGCCAGGTTTTGTCTCTGCCTTCTCTTCAATATCTGGATGCCTCTTGAAGAAATCTTCAAACCACTTTTCGCCTGGTCCATTTGTTCCGATACGTCTGTGTTTGCCATTGGCTTTCGCAATTTCCCTGATCAATCTCTTCGCCTTGTATTTACACTTTGATATTGGGAATCCATATCGACAGATGGCGATGAAGTATCGTTCCACGAGGGCTTCTTCGTCGTCCATCAGCAGCTGATTGCTTGCCATTTTTGATAAATTAAATGGATTATTTTTTCAAGTGAATCTAATTATGTCCTCAGCAATCCTCCTTGATTTTGTTTGTTTGTCTTGTTGACCAGTAGATCGAATGATCTGGGTACGGGCTTTTCTCTAGGAGTTGCTTGAAATCCTGAATACCTCCTTCTGTTTCATCAAATAACTTCAGCAGAATCAGATGTTGGCACCTGTAATGAAGCAAAAAAGTCTGGATCAACAAAATGCATATTATTGCAGCATGCTGTAGAATTGGGGCATCTATGAAAACTCGAAGGTACTTTTGTTTTTGCCCTTTAAAACGGGTCACACTAAAAACCATCCGGGACCATCCGGGACCGTCCGGGGGTTGTAAATACCGTCCGGGACCAGAAAATACCATCCGGAGAATTTGCCCGAGCCATCAAAAGCCGTCCGAGACCGTCCGGGGGTTGTAAATACCGTCCGGGACCAGAAAATACCGTCCGGAGAATTTGCCCGGGCCATCAAAAGCTGTCCGGGGACTACAAAATACCGTCCGGGGCTGTCACTGACTATAATTTAGGCATGTATCATACTAAAAGGTTTAGATTTAGACTGTATATCGTGTGCATATATATGTGAATTGTATACGCGGCTGAATTGTAGGCCCACTTATGTATATTATAAGCTAGATCTCACTGTTACAGTGCATAACTACAGTTTCGAAACAATCTCATCAGGTGTGTGCTCATAGCCTAAGTTGTTATCCCGGGTTGTTTATCGATGTTGTTTTGATTACTCTTCTATTGTACAGTAGACTATGATTTACCCGTCCACTAAGCTAGGCTACATTTACAGTGAATGGTACTCTAATTTTACTCTTTTACACAGCTTTAAGCTGATATTATATGTTCGCGACAGAATTTTTTTACGTGAAGTATGCCAAATATAGTTACATGTATAATGCAATACCAATAACTGATTAAGCATCGCGAAAATATCAGCGAAAAACGGTGTAAACGATTTTCAAAGAAGCGAAGTATAGTCAATTTTCCTTCTTAAATAAAATTATTTTATAATGTGAACAATTTTATGCACTCTTGTATGTCGTTCCAGTCATTTTATGACATAGGCCTAGTCAATTTTTTTTCCTTATTCGCCATAATGGAAATAATTCTATTATTGGATGTTTTTAGTTATCCTCGGTATTATTAACACTGGTGTTTAACAGTAATTTCATGTAATGTAACGTGAAAATATGTCTTTTACTGTAAACATTTGTTTTTATGCCAAATAAACTAAATCAATCAATACTACATAGAGATATCAGTGGGTAAAAATAGCGACAATTCTGCAACCAGCTTTGAAAATATTTTTAATATGAACTAAACTAAATGGAACAATGCGTAAGGGTGTACACGATACCACGAACATAATTCATTTTTTAGTCACAGTGACAGTTTTACTGTTTTTGACTCTTTTGCGTTGCCCGGGCTTGTTAGCAGTTCTGGGAATCTTGGGGATTTGCAGCCTCCCGTCACTCGAAATAATAACTTTGCTGCTTCGTTCATGATGATTAATTAATTTGTGAATTAATTTGGCTTTCTCAGTGTCTGATTTTGCATCCCATATTATTTTTGGAAGTTGTAGCTTCCTCACATTTGGGACAAGATCGTAGTTGCCCTGTCCATACAAGGCTCTGGATAGGTCTTTAATTTGTAATTGGACAAAGTCATGAAGCAGTTATAATAATGTGACTATCGTCTTCTCAGCTCAAATTTTGGGCGATTAAAATGGTGATAACATAATCATGACATTGACAGCCTAGTTTCAACAATGAACTTATTCCGGATTCATTATGTATATATTATTCATTCTATAATTATTTATATTATCTAAACACTATTCCCCCCCCCCCCCCCTCCGTATCTTCAGAGGCGCGGGACCCCGAGGTAACCATTGTAACCAGTTTCCGTCTGCATCAAGTTAGGCTACATTTACTTGATATATTAACTTTCATCTCGAAATTCTCAATTGCTCCGCATCCCGGGCCCCATGCAGTGAACAATGTTCCCCGGACGGTGTTTGTAGTCCCCGGACTGCTTTTGATGGCCCGGGCAAATTCTCCGGACGGTATTTTCTGGTCCCGGACGGTATTTACAACCCCCGGACAGTCTCGGACGGTCCCGGACCGTTTAAAACATGTATAATGGCAGAGTATAAAATATTTCAATCTAAACAGTCCTGAAGGCACACTACAAATTTGAAAGTCTGAAATTTGGAGAAAAATGTGGTTAAATTTTTATGGCAAATCATGTGGGACCACATGATTTGCCACACTGTGATCACCACACTGTGATTCTAGTGTGGTGGCGCTGTGATCGGCGACCCGCAGTCTGCTCAGCGTCTGTGTATGTGTGGGCCAGAGTTCAGTGAGTGGCACTGTAGAAGAATCAACTGCTGTGAAAGTTTTTAGAGCTGTAAATCCGCGTAAATCTACTGGTCCAGACAATGTTTCACCCAGAGTCTTGAAAGTCTGCGCATATGAACTGTGTCATGTATATATAATTTTGTTCAATCGCTGTATAATTGAACACATCCCCCAACACTGGAAATCGGCAAATATCGTCCCAGTCCCTAAGAAAAGCTGATCCAAGGAATTGAATGATTATCGCCCAATTTCTCTAACATATGTCCCATTCAAATGTCTAGAGAGGATAATTCTCAAGTGGTTACTGTGTCAATTCGAAAACTCCTTAGATGTGCACCAATCAGCCTACAGGAAATGCCGATCTGTCCAGGATGCTACACTGACCCTAAGGCCACGCCAATATATAAAGTTGATCTATGGATTTTTGTCCGAAAAAAATCGTACGTGCGAGCGATTTTTTTTTTACATTTAATATCAAATTTTCTGTCTTTGGAAATTTTCTTTTTGAAAATGGTACGAGCGATATATTTTTTTTTACTGATAATTTTTGTCTTTGGAAATAAGATTGCCAACATTTGTGCGAGGGTTTTTACTTTAGTTGATAAATTATGTATTTTCCGCTTATTTTGATATTGTATTCCAGCTTTCATGACCTTGAAAAATCAAATTGGTCAAATTGGCGGAAAAATATGGTCATTTGGACCGAATAAGTTGTTCTTTTTCCCTTAACCCGTCTATATATCAAAGATGTATGGTTAACTCTTGATAGGTGAACAACTCAATACGTATTCCGTGCCATTTTTTTCACAGTAAATAGTTTGGCAATTTGTGAACAGACTCAGTTTTCAATGTGTCATGTTGAATTCCATGTCATGTCATGTTTATGTCATGTTAATTGCTGCTGCAATTAAATTTTGTCTAAAATATTGCAGTAAAAATCCAAGTTGTCCTGCTGTATTCAGATAACTATAGGCAGATATATATACCTATCCATTGCAGAAGAATGATCTATCGCAAGATACTATTGGTTAAGCTCTGGAAGAATTTTGGTATTGAGATATACATGCATTATGTTGAAAAATATCAACATTTCACGCCAGAAAGACCCGCCCTAAAATGCTGATATTTTCCGCTCAAGGGTGATCCTGTGCAGTATTGGCACATTATGATTCAAACAGTGCCTCAGGAAAACATCGATACTGGCTCTGTAAATGCGGTTTTGACAACCATTTGGGTGAGAACAGACTGTGATTTTGATTTGGGGCAAAAACTAAGTTGTCGATGGATTTTATTAGCTCAAAATAGGTGCGGCGATTTTTTTTACCGAAATTTTCAGAATGAATTTTCAGTAGCGGCGATTCCATCGACCAACTCTATATATTGGTGTGGCCTAACGCATTCTTGCTGGAACATCTGGAAAAACCAAACAGTTTTGCAAGAACAATGTTCATTGACTTAGTTCTGCATTCAACACAATCAAACCACTTCTTCTGCTTGAGAAGCTACAGATGCTGGGTGTTTCTAAAGTGTTGTGCAAATTTATTCTGGACTTCCTGATTGAGAGGAAACAGAAAGTATGCATTGACAAATATATATCGGAGTCTATGCAGATGACACTGCAATAGACGGACTGTTCACATCTGACAATATACAGAGTTATATTGAACAAATTGATTTCACAACTTCCAGTGGTATTCAAGGAATAACTTATATTTGAATGTTTCCAAAACCAAGGAAATCATATATGACTTTCGCCGTGGTTAACACGACCATCAACCAGTATCCATTAACAACTCTTCCGTAGAAGTTGTTCAGTATCTTGGTACAATTATTGACGAAAAACTTTCATGGTCTGATCATGTATCATCTGTGTTCTCTGAATGTCAACAGCGCCTGTATTTTCTACGCGTGTTGAGTAAGTTTAATGTCAACTCATCAATTCTTCAGCTGTTCTATTCTTCTGTCGTTCAGAGTGTGTTAACTTTGGGTTTCACTGTCTGGTGGAATAGCATCGCTGTTCAGGATAGAGACAATCTCCTGAAAATATACAAACCTGCTTGTAAAATCACTCGTTGTAAACTTTCACCACTTTCAGATATCTACAATAATAATGTGTCAAAAAGTGTCCAAAATATGTGCCGTTCCATATATCATCCACTGCATCAGCACTACACCATGATGCCATCAGGGAGGCGTCTCCGAGCTCCAGTGTGTAGAACTAGTCGCTACAGATTGTCTTTTGTGCCTAATTCCGTCCATTACAGTGTGATGTGTTGAATGTATACCGATGTAATGTTATGTTAGCTATGTAAATAGTATTTCTGAGCAGAATGCAAGGCAAATTTCCAGAAATGGGCTAATAAAACATCTATCTATCTACATGTATCTAAATAAATTAGCCTAATTTAGGCCTATACGACTGTAGACGCTAGTTTCAATTATCCGGCAATCCTAAAACAAATCCCCCAAAAATAATATGAGCTTTTGTGTTGAACTTGACCCTGGCCCTCGGTGCTCATAGTAGAAACATATTTGGGGATGTCCATTTGATCAATTCATATATTCACCACCTACCTCAGCCTTAATATTATCACATAATCAGTAATCGGCCTTCCATACAATGCACCTTGGGTATACAAGGTTTTCTGCATTCTGAGTGACTGAAAATATTTGTATAATCTACTTTAGACTAATTACAATTCGTACCGCGTGTGTTCGTTGGACTAGATCAAAGAGTTTCTAAATGAAACGTTTCCTTGGAAAATCTTAATGAGCAGTTGAGAACGGCCTATTGAAGTGAATACTTCTCACCCATGTTTTTCCACGACCGTATACCGTAGTCCCAGTAAGCCATAACTACGGGAGCATTTATTATCTCATTGCGCGCATATGTTTGACAGACACGAATTTCGTAATTTTTAGACGAATGAAGTCTAAACAAGCACTCACGTCTGTGCGTTGATCGAAAACTATTTTATTCCAATATTTTGAAAAGGAATGTACAGAAAACAATGAGTTCAGCTTAGGCATCATTGAAAGAGAATACCCACTGGGTATGTTCGATTTCAGCGCTTTCAAAATTCACGAGTAGTTTTATGAAATGCTTAAAACGAAACACATAACATCACATGATTCAATCGATTACTTCCCAACTGACCCTATTCACACAAATCCCGAGCATTTTTTTTGGCAGAGTTAATTGATTTTGAGGACTACTACAATAATCTACTGACGGTCATATTGAAATCTAATTTTAGTTTGTCTGGTTTTACAGTTTGCTGGACTTGTTAATGCTGCTCTCAATTTTCAACATCAAGCCTATACTAGTACTTTTTTCAAAACCTAAACACACTTATTTTTGTGGGGATTTAGGCCTTATCTCATGAATACTGTTGTTCTACAAAGATTTTAGTTTTGCGTTTCAATGTCCTTGCTCTAAAAATGTATATTTAATTTTACGATTTTGTTCTCACCACGAAATCCATAAAATAAATCGACCATACAAAGTATTTTTGCATATATTGGGGTTTTTTAGGTGACCGGACCTGTGGTCCGATAATCTATTGGCATGGTGTTGCGTCCGGCGTCGGCGTCCGGCGTCGTCGTCATCGGCGTCGTCGTCCGTCCACATTTTTATCTTTAAAGTTTGCAATCGTATCTTCCTGAAGTTTAGGGGGTTATTTTTTAACTTTTTGATTTTCACATTTTTCTCAAAATGGCTGCCATTTTCGCCGAAAAATGGCCAATTTCTGACTTTGGCGGCCATTTTCTCAATAACTGTTCATAGAGTTTTGAGATTTCTATTCCAAAAGATTGCTCTCACATACCTCTGTGATGGTGTATAAGTTTCCTGGCCCCTAAATCGCCGGTCTGCATGTATCGGCCATTTTCAAATTCTCGACGGGTCCCAAATGGGACTTTCTCATGTTAAATTCTCTTATGCTTTATAATGGGACACATTATGCCTTATATCTCACTTAATACTGATATTAGAGACTAGGAATCAATTGTGGACACATAGGAAATGATATATGCTAATTATTGTCATGACCTTGAATTTGACCTTTGACCTCATTTACAAGGTCCGAGCACAAAATGGCTGATATCTCGCTTATTATCGACTTTAGGGGCCGGTCATTATTTATCAGGTGGGGGGAGGGGGGGGGCGTAAAACAGGGGCTGTCACACTTTCATTTTGGAAACAATCCACTCAATATCAGTACATGGACTGATTGGAGTACGCGACGGAATTTCATAACATTTTCAGTAAAACCATAATCTCACTGAAACCGGATCCTGCAGAGGACCATCCAGAAACACCAACATCGAGAGATGCCGCAATCCATGTGCATCGGGGCTCAAATTTTATAATTTTATACAGGAGCCCGCTCCAATTCAACACTTCCTAGGAACCAATTGGCTCATAGAAGCATATTTCAATATTACTTTACAGATTTTGATCAGCCAATTGGTTCGTGAACTCTATTGCCTGGGAGCAAATCTGAAATGTTATGAGCCAATGGCTACCAACAAGTGGCAATTCAGAGCCCTGGCGTGCATTGATCAACTCTCATCACTCAGATTGAAACATTCCAAAGAATCAACTTTGGACCTAACGGAACAACACTACAGCTGAACACGGTGCAAGCAAAAGACGAATCCAGATCAGCAGGGTCCTGTCACAGACAAACCATGGATCAACCAGTCCATACCACCCTGAGCAACATATCATCCCTTCCGTAGCCTTATATTCATACATGAGGATTGGAGGGTATCACATATACTATGATACTGGTGTCTTATAATTGTCATCAATTGTGAAGCATAGCCTTATATTCATACATGAGGATTGGGTGGGGGGGGGGTCGCCATACATTTATTTTGGATCTTGGTGGGAGGTCATAGATTGGTTTTCAATATCGGTGGGGGGGGGTCAAAATTTGAAAACTCATTTCTCGGAAAAACCATCCAACCCCCAACCCCCCACCCAGTAAATAATGACCGGCCCCTTACAGCTTAGGAATGAATTGTGGACATATAGGAAATGATATAGTCCGAACACTCTGATAACCTTGAATTGGACCTTTGACCTCATTTTCAAGGTCAAAGAACACAAAACAGCTAATATCTCGCTTATATCCAATTTACAGCTTGGGACTAAATTGTGGACGTATACGAAATGATGTATGCCGAATATTTTTATGACCTTGATTTTGACCTTTGACCTCATTTTCAAGGTCAGGCACGAAATGGCTAATATCTCGCTCATTATTGACTTTAAAGCTTAGGAATCAATTGGGGACATATAGGAAATGACATATGCCGAATATTCTGATGACCTTAAATTTTACCTTTGACCTCATTTTCAAAGTCAGAGAACAAAATGGCTAATATCTCGCTGATTATCAATTTTACAGCTTAGGAATCAATTGTGGACATATAGGAAATGATATAGTCCGAATATTGTGCTGACCTTGCATTTGAAGTTTGATCTCATTTTCAAGGTCAAAAAACGAAATGGCTACTCTCTCGCTTATTAACGACTTTACAACTTGAGAATCAATTGTGGACAGATATGAAATGATATATGCTGAATATTGTCATGATCTTGAATTTGACCTTTGACCTCATTTTCAAGGTCAGAGCACAGAATGGCTAATATCTCGCTTATTATCAACTCGTTTTGTCCACCAGATGGCACTCCGAACCACTCATCTTTGTAATAACCGATTCTCTGGTTCCCTGAATCAGGGGACAGTGTCAATGCGCGGCAAGAAATATTCCACATTAATGCGCGTTTTGTAAACACGAGTAGGTGCCATCTTGTTTTGCACGGATCGACCAGGCAGTCATGCCTCAGCCATGGATTTTTCAGAGGCACTAAATATTGCCACGGACAATGCTACTGGAGTTATTCTATCACAATCTCTTAAAAAATTGTATAGTTTTCTACAATATGTCCTGTCTGTAACAAAATATCACAAACATTCAAACTTACTTCGATTCATAGAGGCATCCATGTTGGAACTATTTTCGGTATCCCAGAATGCAAAGGACGAATTGTGTGAAAGACGGGTACTGGAGCGCCGCCTTTCGTGAAAATGATTATCAACTTTACAGATTAGGAATCAATTGTGGACATATAGGAAATGATATATGTTGAATATTGTCGTGACCTTGAATTTGACCTTTGACCTCATTTTCAAGGTCTCACAGGACAATTTGGCTAATATCTCGTTTATTATCAAATTTACATCTTAGGATTCTATTGTGGACATACAGCAGATGATTTACATTGTACTCTGTATAAACCGGATCTCACGGGGACCAGGGAAAAAATCCGGTATGGACAGAGCGCCGGTTTATCAAGAGTCTGAAGAGAGAGAACATCGATCTTTTCTTCCGATATGCAGATACCGGTAGACTTCGTTTTTGACTGTTGCACAACATACATAACATAACTAAATACCGACCAGCTTTTTTAAGTACATGTAGTTACAAATTTTATGGACATCGGCGTAGGTAATATTATGCTATTGGTAATAGGTCCGATCTGTATAGATTTATTGCAAAACATTCAAGTAAATAATTTATGTGAATTGATTTCTAATTGTAGGTTTTCTAATGAAATCATTATAATCTATTGCTCATCAAAAGCACATCTTGAAACCAACTGCAGAATATACATATGAGACAAGATTGCATGATGTCATAGAATTGTTGTCGGCGTTCATAGCAAGCGCTGATTAATAATCATTTGAAAAATGCATGTCACCCCCGTGATGAGCTCACAGTGATTTACTCCAGAAATCATGTCAGGTAAATCATGCATTCTTCAAACGATATCTAATTGACGGAGTTTAGTTGTTGCTAATGACACTTTGTGAGCGCCATGTCCCTGATGCTGTTGTATTCACAAAGATGTGTGACTGAAGCGCAACCTCTGACATCAACCTCTGTCTGTGATCTGATGAAGTAGGGCTGATTGCGATTTAGACGCCACAGTTTTGAATATATTTTGGAGGTAACGCCAGTTTGGACAATACGATATGGCCGGTTGGGTCACAGGAACAGGGCCGGTTTTCAGAATGGACAACATCCGGTATATCGAGAGTTGCTCACTGTAGAAACAAAGGGGAAGGAATCGGGACCTGAGAGGAACGCCGGTATGGACAAAATTCCGGTATATACAAGAGCCGGTTTCGGCAGAGTACACTGTATGATATGACGTCACTTACCACCAATCAGAACACTTGCAGACTTGACACAACCACACGGCCTTCACCCTACACTCAAACATCCCGTACACAGACATGTTCGGACATGCCACTGCAGCTTTTTGGCAGGAAAATCCAAGAAATAAGCTCACATGCTTACTCGACCCACGCCGTTGACCAGAGAATCGGAGAGAGTAAAGACGTGTATTGGATAAGCTCTGACTGTAAAATTATAGAAGTAGAATATATACTTGCGATATATCGTGACATTAGTGGAACTTTATAGTGGAGTGTGAAAGACTGCGAGCATGATTGAGGACCATTCCAGCCCTACCTCAGGATTATGCATGCCAATAAAGGACATTGTGTATGGACACTGGAGTCGTGCATGAAGACACAAAGCTCTAGAACACTACGACTCAGAAGGGACTACCAAACGACAGCCTATTGACACGGGTTGATTAGGTAGAAGACTCTTAGCATGCATAGCTTGTGGATCCAATTCAGTGGGGAAAACCAAGCAATTACAAACCGGTAGCCGAGGAAAACTGAATTACAAGTCGCCTCGGTATTATATTTGACTTGTTCATTTGGTCACCTGACTCATGATCTTGCACAAGGAAATCAGTTCATATATGTACTAAACTGGACATCAACAGCCTGAACTCTTGGAGACTTCAAACACCATGGTGTATGAATCTGGAGTCCTGGGATATGCAGGTTCAATCATGCTCTTGGATAGTAATTTCTGAATCGCAACATCCAATGCTGCCTGCTTGCTTGGAACGGAAGGCAGCATGAAAGGCTTTGGAACAGGAGGATTTGGGATCTGAGGTTATGGTAGGGTTGAGACAAGCACATGCACTAAGACTGCTGCTTAACAATGATGTCCTGTATCATTAAGACTGCTGCTTAACAAGCCTCCAAATGGTGACCATACCCAATAAAGAACACGGGCACGATGAGGAACCTAACCAGGACGAGTACTCATAGCAGTGAGTCTACTTTATAAGAAAAGAAGAGGAAGCCTAGACATCAGGGCTTCAACGAGTACGAAATTTCGTGACCGGTTACTCGTTAGCTTGTAACCGAACGGTAACCGGTTACTCGTTCAAAAATATAGAGTTAAATATTGTCTAAAGTAACACCTAATTTTTTTCGCAGTTCGCATTTTATCAAATCTCCATTTCAAAATTGCGCCTAAAACTCGACATTAAACGTCATTTTCACGTGAAAATATGCCATATTATGATGAATAAACATTTTATTTGGATCGGAGAATGATAAATCACTTCAATTCTCCGCGTTTAGGCGGAAATTTGACTGATGTGAAGTGTTTTATGCTGAATTAAAAGGTTGCAAAATACGTTCACAATTAACCGGTCACAAAATCTGTAACCGGTTACACTCTGTAACCGAACCGTAACCGATTAACCGAGTACTTGTTGAAGCCCTACTAGACATCAATTAAAGTACTAGTATAGTGAAAATATGATGTGAATTTATATGAAACATCTCATTGATCTGAGCAAAATGGTTTTTACGGCATGTAAATATCACAATCCGTTCAAAAGTTATAGCACTTTAAAGACTGAAATCGGCAAATTTGCTTTTTCAAAACAATTTAGCTAATTAGTATGCAAATGAGATATTCATGACGTCATCGGGGGAAGTTGTTTTAATTAGGTACTTTGATATGTATTTTTCATTCATTTAATGTTATTATTATTCATCAAAACTTATTCTATACAGATTTTAACATGAATAATCAGTGTTTTCACTTTTTCTGTTGTTGTCAAGGTAACCAGTGACCTGGTATGGCCCATAGCAACCATGGTTGCTAGGGCCAGAAACTCACTTAGAACAGGGTATGCACAAATAAAAATGGTGCCAACTTGAGATCTATCATAATTTATTTCATAAATAATCGACAGAAAGTCTGTGGATAGACTGACTTGGGAGTTAATGGCCATGGCAACCATGGGTAACTACGGCTATAGGGAAAGACTGGTCACCATAGCAACAGTACAGTTTGTGTGGATATTGACTATGTATGGTACATAATAATATGCACTAGTCAGATCGTCAGAACCTTCAATAAGAATCATTATATCATGGCTTGAAATATCCTAATTAAAATTTGTTCCCCTCGTGACGTCATGAATTCTCATTAGCATCTAATTTGCATATTAATGAGTTGCTAGAACATTTCAAGTGGCTTCTGTACTGTAGTGCCGAAATGGCAGTTTCAAATGGCTGTAACTTTTGAACGGATAAAGATATTGATATTCCGTAAAGACCATTTTGCTCAGATCAATGAGATCTTTCATATAACAAAACATCATATTTTCACTTTACTAGTACTTTAAAAATCATTGTTTTACAGTCACCCTAGCTCATCCCTAAGAGTAATCATGTTGAAACATCAAAACTCACAGAGAAAAGTTAGAGATCATAGCCATAATAGTAAAACGACTATTGAGATTTGGCAGAAAGGAAGTTGGTAATAATATGCGGTTACAAGAGGGAACGCCTAATCTAAGGTGACAAGTTCATCAAAGACGTGGCATTAAGCTTTTACGTGCAAGTTGCTTCAGAGGCATTTCGGTGTAAAACATAGTGAATAGTGAATACGAAATGCTGGCTCAGCAAAAACCTGTTTACATCGAGGGTAAAGAATAAAGATACTTCAAGATCTCTAAGGCATCATTCAAGCTACATGTAGCTTGGATACACTTTAGAATCCATCAGAAGCAGCATAGTATATTTTGTATGCTCATAATCCAAACTGAAGTTCTTTATCAAGCACTTACATGTGTTGTGACAGATGGAACAGTAGCAACACCTTTGACTAGTGTACCTACCATCAGAGGTCGAGGTCACAAAACGATGCATCTTCTACAATTTCCTCTATATGCTTGCTGAGCAAATGAAAACTACTTTTTTGGAAGTGTTTTGGATCATCCATATTTACATGTATTTTGGCATAAGCTATTTAGATATATCTCATGTTATCTTTAGTATAATGTTCAATATATTTCACCCGTCAGACAAAAATAAATCTGAACAATTTGTTGAATGACAATGAGGAAAACATAGAAATTGGACGCTACAAGACGACAATAGCTCAAGACGATTGTTCATAACAAAAAAAAACATGAAAAAAGAATATCACATCGTAACCACTTGACAAGCAAATGGAGTTTTTCAGAGGATTTATTCAAAAACATCAAGTCTAACGTGAATACATGTACATGGTATCACAAACACAATATCGTAAGTACACTTTACATCATATTGTAATTGCAAATAATCAACAGACAAATGTAGCAGTATTCCTTTTCCAAAGATGAGACATGGTTTTTGTGTTGTTGATTTTTTCAAAGATGCGTAACTGCCTCAATGTGTTCCTCGAATACGTTGGTCTCTTGTGGAATCGTGGAGTGCTGATGATGCTTGGATACGTGTTTCTTCAAGCATTCATTCTGGACGAATCTCTCTCCACATTGTTGACACTGGTACGGTTTCTCCCCAGTGTGAATTCGCACGTGGCGTTTCAGGTGAGAATTCGTGTTGAAACTCTTGCGACAATATGAACAACTATATGGCTTCTCACCCGTGTGCGTTCTAACGTGATTTTTGAACTGAGTTTGTTGGATGAAACCTCTCCCGCAGAAGTCACAGGTGTATTGAATTTTGCCACTGTGTACCACTAATTCATGTTGCTTGAGGTACGACTTGACAGAGAAAGCTGAACCACATTTTGGGCATATGTAAGGTCTTTCACCAGTGTGTGTTTGTTTGTGTGTTTTGAGTTCAAACTCCGTAGTAAATCGTTTATCACAAATATCACATCCATGGGCTCGTTCCTTTTTGTGGATGCGTATTATGTGCACTGATAGTGTGCCACTCTGTGCGAATGCCATGCCACAAATTGTACAAACGAAGGGTCGCTCCCCAGTATGGATGCGAACGTGGAGGTCTAGAGGTGATTTAGTTTTAAACATTTTACCACAGAAGGGGCACTTGTATTTCCTCTCTCCAGTGTGTACAAGCATGTGGCTTCTAAGCGCGGACGTTTGTGCGAACTTCTTGCCGCATGTCGTACAAACGTGACGTTTCTCTTTTGGTATGTGTTTTTCCATTTGTCGAGCGTGTTTTCTGAGGTGTACACGGAATTTCAGACGGGCGTTATAAACATCACCACAAACTTCACAGCAGTAGGACTTTTTCTCCATTGTGCGTGGCTTTTCTGCTTTCCGATTCCTGGGATGCAACTCATCTTTGGTTTTTCGCTTTCGATTCCTGGGCTTATTGGATGAACTGTAGTGCATTTGTGAGTGACGTATGAGGCCGGACAAGTAGGGAAATGTCTTGTCACATGTTTCACATCGGAGTTCCTTCTGAGTTCCTTTGGAATCACTCTCCTCATAATTTTCATTGTCAGGTTTCAACGTTGTAGGGACTTCAATTTTGACAATCACATCTTGAGATCTGTCTCTGCACTTGACTTTGGACCGTGTTTCCTCTTTGACAATGTCTACATTGTAGACCTCACCTTCCTCATAACTGTCCAGATCAATTCCATCAGCTGCCATATGTGAGCTGACACCATGATCTGCCGACTCAACATCCTCGGGACTGGGGATCTCACCTTCTTCATAACTGTTGAGATCAGTCTGAAGTTCATCATCCGCCATACATGTATCCAGATTCGCTGACTCCAAAGTCATAGCTCCTTCCATTCCTTGCATTGTGGATAAACCGGCAGTGTTCAAGGTGTCAGGGAGGTAACTCGGCAACAAATACTTGCCCCGAGTACTTCCCAGGTCATCATCTGATGACAAATCTTTAGCACCCAGCTCATCGTTCATAGCCTGGAGCACTCCAGAGGATATTTTGTCAAGCAGTGTTGATTGGTTGTCATAACTACCAATGGCTTCATCATCAGGTGCTGTGACAGAGAAGACTTCACACCTCCAGTTCTCAGAAAGCTTGAAGATGCCACCCATTGCTGAATATGAAAGTATACAGTAGGTAAAAGTAATATATGGCTTACCATAAATATATTTACAGTATGTATGAATTATGATAACTAGACAGTCGCAGATGTCCATGTTGGTGTATCCCTCGGCATTCCATCATCCGTCATTCAATTAATACAAAATATTCAGGAAATACGAAATATGATAGAAATGTGGAGCACCAAAAAAGATATATATATATAGAGAACAACACATCAGCATGATATACGTATACCTGTATATGAATCGCAACCGAAATCATACAACTCATCATTATCAGTTATAAAATGTACATATATATATATGTGGAAGCATCAATACTAATTCCTGTACCAGCTTTGAAGGAGTCTCTGCCATTCTTTTCAATCTTCTCAACATTTTTTGGACATTTCAAGTACATTAGTGTGAAAAACTAGACGCTCCGGTGGGATGTATCCCCCGTAGCTCTATCATCCCTGTCGCACCCAAACCATTGATGGACTCAACTAGCAAAAAATAATGTTAACTCATCTCATACAATGACCATTATTACAACAACCATCAAATTTCTACTACCAGTAATCAGAATCTTCACCTTATTTAGCCAAATTATATATGTTTCTCGTCTAAACTAATTTTATTGTGGTCAATAATAGACTTAACTAGTAAAACTGATGTTATCTTATTTGGTTACAGCCATGCAATCTCCACTGGACAGAATCTTTAATCAATAACAAATGTTTCTTGCCTTAACTAATTCTATTGTGGTCAATAACAGACTTAACTACAATGCAGTAAAGTAATGTTAACTTATTATAAACAATAGGTTTCTTGTGACAGTCTTTCTCATCGAGCCTGGGCAATTTCATCAGCATTCAGCGAATACTCCCGCCTGTAGAGCATTCACAAACAATATTTCTTAACCAGGCTATTTTGAGTACGAAATGTGTTGCCAATCGATCAATTTGGTTTACCAAAATCGATTGGTGTCGTGATCTTACCATAGGACATGTCTGTATGAAAAATTATTAGAATCGGTTAGGATTTGCAACCTATCTCTACGGAGTGGCGGCGCGACGGAGACAAATCCATAGTATCCGCCAAACTTCGTTCGGGGGATACAATACATGTAATATACAAGTTAACAACAAGAATCACAGTTTGGACTTACTATCAAGTTTGAAGGTCACTGAAGCTTCTTCTCTCTTCGCAGTGATTGTCATCCTTTCTGCCCCAGCTGTGGCCTCACTTCCACCTTCAAGTGACAAATGACATACCTCACGTGAAATCATGATAATATAGAAATTATCATTACAATGTCCGTTTCACATGTAAATAAAAATACCAAAGTGGTGCTGAATATATGCTCCTCTACTGTCCAGTGGTATCAGTGTATACTGTATCAAGTGTACAGGAAATTAGGAATGGGTGTATATACATTGTATCTCCCCCTGCTACAGTGGGTTTTTATGGTTTTCCTGGCTCGTCAGATGATCTGAGAATAATTTGAGAGAAATACTATGGGAACAATATAATAGTGTTAGATATTACTTACACTGTTTGCTGGTCATGCCTTGAAGTTGTAAACTTTGCCCAGTTGGCAGATCCTGGCACGCTGTTAGGACGTAGGTTGGCAACACGAAATCCAGGCAACCGGATGTCTGTGACAGAAACAAGACGTGACAGCTTCAGAAATTATCAAACTAAGTTGTGGAGATGTTTTTTTAAAGAACCAAGTTTGTATACTGGCTCGGTGATTGTATGTACAGGAACCACGTAATGATGAATCACAACTAGACCTATTACCGATAAGTTCAGTAAGTTATCGGTAATACACGATATATTTCATGTATCGTGATTATGTGTTAATAAACATGATAAACATCATAAATGTGTAGCTATACATGCTACAGGGGTACATGTGCTATATATCATGTATATACTCAGTGAAAAAATATATGTATAAAATGTTATTGCGAAATCATGCTTTATGCCCATAATCATGATAATTTGTTTGGAATTATCATGATTATAGTATCAAATTGAAATTCCAAGTTTTCTTCGGGCATGCAGCAAGTTGAACACTTTCATCGAATTTGAGAATTGAGACTTCTATTTCTGAAACTTGTACAGATGATACATTTAATCTGAATTTTCATACTCCACAGAAATGGTTACAAAAACAATAGCTACCATTCCATCATGATCTAGAGCATCAGTCGCATCCTCCTCTTCAAATGAACCTGAAAACCTTGGTGTGGTCAGATCATGTTCATGTTCTTTTCTTCTTCTTTTTGGTGAAGTTTTTGATGTTCCTGTAAAGGACAAAAAAGTAATTTGATGTGTAACAGTTACACAAACTCAATAAAACACACACATTGAATGTCTGGCATTATAGACCTACAATTCAGCATATGTATATTTAATGAAGTTTTATTCAATGTGGATAACCCCTACAGTTCATAAGTAAACACTTTCACACATTACACACATACATGCATTTAGATCCAGCTAATTTTTATTATTAGCTTTGCCTATGATGAACTGACCTAACAGGGACAACAAATGATCCACTGCTATCGTTGCGGCATGAGTCAAGTCACTTTTTCCAGGTTTTGACTCTGCCTTCTCTTCAATATCTGGATGCCTCTTGAAGAAATCTTCAAACCACTTTTCGCCTGGTCCATTTGTTCCGATACGTCTGTGTTTGCCATTGGCTTTCACAATTTCCCTGATCAATCTCTTCGCCTTGTATTTACACTTTGATATTGGGAATCCATATCGACAGATGGCGATGAAGTATCGTTCCACGAGGGCTTCTTCGTCGTCCGTCAGCAGCTGATTGCTTGACATTTTTTGTTAAATTAAATGGATTATTTTTTCAAGTGAATCCAATTATGTCATCAGCAATCCTCCTTGAGTTTGTTTGTTTGTCTTGTTGACCAGTAGATCGAGTGATTGGGGTACTGGTGTTTCTCTAGGAGTTGCTTGAAATCCTGAATACCTCCTTCTGTTTCATCAAATAACTTCAGCTGAATCAGATGTTAGCACCTGTAATAAAGCGAAAAAGTCTGGATCAACAAAATGCATATTATTGCTAGCTCTAGGTCCATAGCCATTTCTGAAAAGATCTGATGGGACAGTACGTATCGCGTACACCAACAGATATTTAACGCGATGGAGCCCTGTTTTGCAGTGCTATATTATTGCAGCATGCTGTAGAATTAGGGCATTTATGAAAACTCAAAGGTACTTTTGTTCCAATGACCAATGTGATAGCCCTTTAAAACATGTAAAATGACGGAGTATAATATATCTTTCATCATGTTCATATTCCACTAAATAGTCCTGACAGCATACTACAAATTTGAAAGTTTGAAATTTGGATAATAATGTGGTTAAATTTTTATGGCAAATCATGTGGGAAATAAGTTAGCCTAATTTAGGCCTATAGACTCTAGTTTCAATTATCCGGCAATCCTAAAACAAATGGCCCAAAAACAATATGAGGTTTTGTGTTGAACTTGACCCTGGCCCTCGGTGTGTTTCCGTACCCCGGCGGGAAAACCCGAATACTTCCGATACCCATATTTCTATTTGGCTCTAGATCGTTCAAGAATTCCCCCCAACCAAATAAACAGTCGAGAACTCAAACACCCAGAAACTAAAACAACCTGTATTCAACTCAAATTCTTAAAGGAAATTAATTTCATTATTTTTTTATTTAGGCCTATAGACTCTAGTTTCAATTATCCGGCAATCCTAAAACAAATGGCCCAAAAACAATATGAGGTTTTGTGTTGAACTTGACCCTGGCCTCGGTACTCATAGAAACATTTTTGGGAATGTTCATTTGATCAATTTATTTACAACCTACTACATCTAATCGCGCTACTTTAATATTATTACATAATCAGTAATCTGCCTTCCATACAATGCACCTGGGCACAGTAAACAACTAAACATGGGTTTCTCAACTTTATGAGCGACTGAAAATATTTGCATAGATCTAATATACATTAGACCAACTACATTTCATACCGCATGTGTTCTTTGAAATAGATCAAAGATTTTCTAGATGAAACGTTTCTTCGGAAAATCACAATTGAAATTGAAGTGAATACTTTTCATCCATTTTTTTTCCCGCGACGGTACACCGTAGTCCCAGTAAGCCATAACTACGGGAGCATTTATTATCCCATTGCGTGCAATCGTTTGACAGACACGAAATACATAACATCACATGATTCAATCGATTACTTCCCAACTGACCATATTACACAAATCCTGAGCATTTTTTGGCACAGTTGATATAGGTCCTACTACAATAATCTACTGACGGTCATATTGAAATCTAATATTAGTTTGTCTGGTTTTACAGTTTGCTGGACTTGTTAATGCTGCTGTCAACATCAAGCCTATACTTTAATCAATACCTGAACTCACTTATTTTTGTGGGGATTAAGGCCTTATCTCATGATCGAATACCGCATATTGTTTCTACAAAGATTTTATTTTTGCATTTCAATGACCTTGCTCTATGTATATTTAATTTTACGGTTTTGTTCTCACCACGAATAAATCGACCATACAAAGAATTTTTCTGCATATATTGGGATTTTTTAAGGTTTAATATCGTGTAGCCCCACCACGAGTATTAGCCTAACACCACGGTTATGGGGCACAGATGCTGGTGGTCTCAATATTCGTTCACACTCCTGTAATGGGGTACATACCTCTTTATCGTGGGTCGCCGAGCTTTACATTGGCGTCGTACCTTTCGAAACACTGATGGTTTATTAGTATCTCAGCGTCAGTCCTGGGTCAGCTCTCACTGTTGACTCACATCACATGTACATTGTGAATAACGGGTTCCTGCTCCCTGACTGCAGACAGATATAACATTTGTCTCTATGGGCATCCATATCATGCATACCGGTGATTAACTTGAACAGGGTGATGGTGGGGCTACACGAGTAGTAACACCACGGTTATGGCGCACAAATGCTGCTGGTCTTATTCGGTGACACTCCATTGGGTATACACGTAGTTCTATATCATGGAGTCGCTGAACTTTACATTGGTGTTCTACATATAAATGAAACAAACCCTGCTACACATTGTAGTATACATCCTGTATTTATTAACGTATTTGCTTTATCGATGTACATTATTACAACAACAAAAAATACGAAAATAGGCCAGTAAACAAACTATCACTGACTGTAGTGTACAAAGTAGTACTGTAACAGTATATTGTACAGTAGAAATTAGAGTACAGTTTCGAATGCAATTTTCAAGGCTTCTTTGTTGAAGGACACTTCAAATCTCAATATCGGTTTTTTTTATATATATCTACTAGTATTTGAATCATTTTTTTAGATTTCCATTCAAATAATGCCCTAAAGGCCGATCCCAACATACTGTTCCTTTTATGAAATCATAGTTGAACCAGCTGTTTAAAAAGGGGGAACTGTGTTTAATTTAGAACATTAGTAATCTGGTGAACCCAAATGCTCTCGAATGAGAGTATACTCCACAAATTATTCCACAGTCAGAACAGTTGTTTCTTTCAAAATATTTTTAATGTTTTATCAAAATCAAAATGTCTTGTTCTCTGATTTGATTTCTTGGGGTGCGATTCGAATCACAATTTTCTTGGCCTGATCAATGCCGATTCAAATCATGATTTGAATAAATGATTTTCTCTGATTCAAATCACACAACTCAATGTCAAGTGTCGTCCTTGGACGAGTCTTTCATCACAATGTTGACACCAGGGGGGATTCTCACAGTGTGTACTCGCAAGTGACGAGTTAGGTGTCCTTTTGTGTTGAATGCCCTGCCACAAGACGGGCAGCTGTACGGTTTTTCACCCGTGTGAATTCTTTGGTGCTGGCGAAAAGGCGTGGTACATGTACGCGTAAATCCTCTACCACATACTGAACACGTGTGCTTAATTTCACCGGTGTGTGTTCTATGGTGTTGGTCTCGTACGACGCTAGTTCTAAACGCTTTCTCGCAGTATGCACATTGATAAGGTCTTTCCCCGGTGTGTACACGTTTATGTTCCCTAAGTTTCGCGTGTTGGGTGTACGACTTTTCACAGATGTCACACTTGTACGGCCTTTCCCCAGTGTGTGTGTTCATGTGATCAAGCATGGTCATCTTCTGGGCAAAGCCGATACCACACATAGAGCATAGGAATGGCTTCTCGCCCGTGTGTGTCCTCATATGTGTTTTATGGTTATGTTTCGAAGAGAAGTCCTTGTGGCAAACCGAACAACTAAACGGTTTCTCCCCATTTTGACTCGCCACATGGGTTTCAAATCTTCTCTTAGTTGTGAAAGTCTTAGTGCATTTGTCACGAGTGAGTATTTCCTCCTGTCCAGGAGAGTTTTCTTTCTTGTGCACATGTTTCCTCTGGTGACTTTGCAATAATTTTGCACATGAGAATATGTCACCACACAATTCACAAGAGACACGCTCTCCACCCACCACTACAGAAGTTTCAGCTCCCTCATCCTTCGTTGGCACTTTCTTATCGTTCGTCACATTATTGTGAATCTGCACATGTTTTGCAAGTGTTGACATTTTTCGGAACTGTTTCCCACATGTTGAACAAACATGGTCGTTATTCGTTCTCTCCGAAACTGTAGAGATCTCATGTAGTATGCTGCTTGAATCTAGGTCAATTGTGCCATTTGGGTTTCCCTGACGACTCTGAACGTCTGATGTATGCCCAGACACAACGCCACCATCTAAAACCTCTGCAGTATCCGGACAAACAACTGTGTTTTCACAGGCAGCTGTATTGAAGCCTCCATGCAAGCTGTGGGTTTCAGTTTTATCTCCAATCGTCAGCTCTGTCGCACTCTCGTTTGGCAAATGTTCAATGTCTTCTGCAGTTGTGGCAATCGTCACTTCCTGATGAAAAGGAATGGCGCTTGCAGTAGCCAGTAACGTTTCAAACTTGTCAATAGAACACAAAGCGGCTGATACTTCGTGGTTTAGTAAAGTGCTACATCTAGTAGATGGTATTTCCTGGTTGTCAAGGGACGTACACTCCATTTTCGATGGCAAGTCATTAGAATCGCCTTCTATGTCGTAATTAATATCACCTAATTCCATACTTTTTCTTACAGTATTTGAGCCGTTGATCCAGTCTCCACTGTACCGTTGAGTTTCTTGGCTGCCACCCTCTGATTTTGTGAGTGCCAATTAAGGCGCAGTGCAGGTATTGAGTACACAGTGGTCTAGGATAGGTCAGCTACTTAAATGTATGATTATGGCTGAGATTGTTCATCAAAATTTGAAATGGACACAATTTTGCATGTCCACTTCGCACGAACTTCACTTCCGATAAGTTCCGGAGATATTCCTAATCGGCCCTGCTGGATAGTAATAAACAAGTGAAAAGTGACATTTCCAAGCTTCTAAGGAATTTACAATGTCCCAATTTTCTAGTGAACTCATACTTACCAAGAAATTTGAATGTTTTCAGCGAATCTTCTATGCTTGCAATGATCCTATCAGACTCAGCATTCCCATCGGCCTGGCATCCTGAGAATCATTGGGAACACATATTAGGTCTATGTAATGTGCATGTACCATGATGTAAATAAGCGTCATACAAGGCAGGGAACTTGCTTCACATTTTTTGTTTCTGTTTTTTTCTCACAAAATAGCAATTCAAATATTACAATTAGATTGGTATCGCTTGCATTAGCCTGAAAAGTAGGCTATACTAGACCTATTACTTTCGTTCAAAATAATTAATGGTCGCACATATTACAGGCCTATCATGCGATGTGTTTAACCCTCAATAGATCAGGAGCCTCGGAGGCCCCCCTCAATACATTTTATATAGTTTCACTCCATTGTTGCTAGGATTTTAGGTACAATCAGGTCAAGGCTAAATCAACGTATTACATAATTTCACACATGAACCCCCCACAATGCGAATGGCCTGACAGCCCAAGGATTTGTATAATGCGTGCCCATACACTTCAGTGAGTGGCAAAATCTATGGCAACGATTGTTGGAATCACAGATATGCAGTAGGATTCAACAGACACACTAAGTACGGATTGAGTATGGATTGGCAGTCCATTATCTCTTCTCTGGGTCTATGGAAAGATAAGAATGTAGCTTTAATCAGTCAGGCACAGTACATACTCGGAATAGTAAGCATGTACCGGTATATTTGGCTTGTGTACCGTGACATCGTGACAGCGTACCGAGTTTGCACCCAAATATTAGCCTAGTTAGGCTACGGTACTGGTCTAATTAATTCTCGATGTGTTTTGTCTGCTTTCTCAAGATGAACTGCTATGTAATACTGTACATACAGCTTGATTTTTTGTCAAAGTCTAATCTTTCACGTTAGGCCTACGGTACTGGTGCCTTGTGGCTCACGATGTTACGCGCGTTAGTGTTCCAGCAATTTCATGGAATGGCTAAACACATTTTTCTCATCACGCATTGTGATCAATTCAAACCTTGATGGCCTGCATGCACAAGTGAACTCGGCGTGTATGGAACATACTATACTCTGATTTTTCTAACTTGTTTACACCGGTTTTTGATGACATCTTTGCGGTGCTAAATCGTATAGTTCTATATATTGGCATACCTCACCTGGGAGTCAAACGGCAATTTTCTACCGAATTTCAGACTTCTATTGCAATAATTGAAAAAGTTGGCAATCTACCCCAACGTTACATTTCAGCCAAAAACGGGATCTTGAGAATCTGAGCATATTCGAGGATTTGATCCTGTTTACATCCATCAGGAATTGATGTATTGTTGTAATTTTAGACCAGAAAACACATTGTAGTGTATTCTAAACAAACATGTTAATTTCAAAAGATTGCACCTCTACAAAACCGAGCAAATACACAAAATTGTGTGCGGACCCAGAAATTAAATGACCGGGCTAAATTTAGTATTTGTGTAGATTGCCAACTTTTTCAATTTTCCTGATACAAGTCTGAAATTCGATAAGTAAATGCCGTTTGACTCCCAGGTGAAATATGCCAAGTTATAGAACGATGGCATTTAGTGAAAAACATCAGTGCATTTAGCATCGCAAAAATATCAGTGAAAAATATCAGTGTTAACAAGTTGGAAAAATCAGAGTATACAGTTCATCAATGGGGGAATTTTGACTACAAATATGGAGATCTGATAAAAATGCTCCAATAAAACGTAGAGAAGAGACGATCTGCTAAATCGGACGATCTGCTAAATCGGACGATCTGCTAAATCAGACGATCTGCTAATCGGACGATCTGCTAAATGCTCTGAAGAGAAGAGATCTGCTAAAAATGCTCCAATAAAATGTTGAGAAGAGACGATTTCCTGCACTAGTATCCTTGCAATTGTTAGTTTGTACCTCACAGCTAGATAATAGATATAGGGCCTAATGTAAACCGTATAGTAAGTTCGGGATATTTATTAGCAAGTATCACGATATTAGTGACAGATACAAGAATACAGATGGAGAACAAAGCAAACATGTACACATGTACTTAGTATATTGTCTTCTAGTATCTATATCACTGCGACATCAGTTAGGCCTACGTTCAGTATGACCAATGCCAAATCGACAAGTCTCAGTAATTCTTCTTCTTCTGAACATGATCAAGCCTGGTTTTTTTATGCTTCCTCATGTGCCGTTTCAGACATCCGCTCTGGGTGAAACTTTCCCCGCACTCCTGACAGGCGTACGGTTTCTCCCCCGTGTGTATTCGCATGTGGCGTTTTACGTGACTGCTGCTGGCGAAAGTTTTGCCACAAACTGAGCAGCTGAACGGTCTCTCCCCAGTGTGTACTCGGCGGTGTCGCAAATATTGATCTTTCATGTGGAAGTTCTTGCCACAGAATTCACAAGTGGCGACGGTTTCACGAGTATGGGTTTTCTGATGCTGTGCTTTCCCAGAAAATGTTGGGAAGCTCTTCTCACAGCAGGTACACTTATATTTCCTCTCTCCTGAGTGTGTTGTCAAGTGGCTTCTCAGCACTGATCTATGACTGAATGATTTCGGACAGCTATTACAGCGGTATGGCTTACTCCCAGTATGTGTATTCCTGTGCTCAATCATCGTCTTTTTTTGGCTAAAACTGCGCCCACAGTCAGGGCATAGATATGGCTTTTCCCCTGTGTGTATCCTCATGTGCATCACTAAAGCAGACCTATAAGCAAACGCTTTGTTGCAAAACGTGCAAATAAATGGGCTTGCTGCATTGTGATGCAATATTTCATGTGTTTGCAACGAACTTGGTGAATGAAACCTTTCGCCACAGACACTGCAGACATGTGGTATGTCTTCCTCTCTCATGTTCTTGTATTTGTGTTTCAAGACATGGTTTCGGAATCTCCTACGATCATTGTACAGCTCTCCACAGCATTCACAGCAGTAGGTCTTGTCCCGACACGGCCTGCGCGGTATCTTAGGAGCACTCAACATCTCATCGATAGATCTCATTTTCTTTTTTCTGCGCTTTGGATTGAAGTGCGACTGTATGTGTACCAAGAGTTTTGACCGATATAGATAGACTCTCTCACACATAGTACATTGATGTCCTTTTTGTGTCTGCTGTGTTTTTTCTTCAACTGTGGCTTCACCACTGCGTGAACCAAACTTCTGCCTGGCAGTTTCACTGTGACCATATTTTTCTCTAGTATCATTCTGATTTTCTGTGTGATCACTTGTCATATTGGTGTTAGCATAATCGACCTTGACAGATCTGGTGCATGGCGAGGAAGTTCCAAACATTACCGGCGTTTCATCTTTGACTCCTGCCAAAGATGCGTTTGGAATGCGTTGATCTGGCAAGGTGTCGCTCCCAAGAGCTGCTGGAGATCCTTCAGAGAGACAATCGTCAGTGTCGAATTCGAAATCAGAACTACAGGTTTCTGTCTCCTCTCCAATATGGGACAATTCACCCTCGCTGAGTACATTATCGTCTGATGTAACTTCCAGTTCCTCTCTGGAGAAGTCAACTCCAGAGCTTATTTGACCGTGAGTGCTCAAGCTTTCAGACGCCAAGGGTTCCTCCATGAAAGGTGGCGTTTTGATGCTGGACTTCATGTGATCCAGAATACTTTCAGGTGGCAATGTGAGGGGTACTTCCTGGATAGGTTTTGACACAAATGTCACTTCACATCTCCAGTGGTCGGACAACTCACGCTTGAAAGTGCTTCCCATGGATGTAGCTATGAAGAAAAATACATCCAGAATTGAAATAGTTATGTTATCTTTTTCCATCCAACCAAATGTACTTGTATACAAGAAAGTTGAATTATTATCCGTTTTTCAGAAGCCCAGTGATATAGATAAATATTACTGTTCAAGCTTAAAATATACTAGTACTCCTTATATTTCATCAGTACACACATACCCATTAGTCTAAAGGCCACCAATGCACCTTCTTTTTCAGCATACAGTTTGATGGATTCGGGACTTGAACCAGCTTCATTCCCACCTAACACAAATGGGATGCATATTTATATAGTTGAGTACTCTGTCATATTGTCACGTTTTACCATGAGTTGATATCTACTAAACTCAAGTTCATCCATCAGTGAAACACGCTTTTTGGCCGTAGTTTTGTTTTGACTGATCGGATCAATAACAATTTGAAATGTTATGTGTATTAATTGAGCATCATACCGTAATTTTTCACCAAATTTCAGAGTTCTATCTGAAAAATTGAAAAAGTTGGCAATCTATCCCAATGTTAAATTTCAGCCCCAACATGGAATTTCAGAGTCTGGACACGCGAAATTAAGAACTTTTATCATGTTTATTCGATGTACGATAAATATTGCTTCAGAATAAAAATATTTACTTAATATACAACGACTGTGCCTTCCAACTCCAAATCAACGCAATAGGTTCATTCTGTATGGGCATAAACACAATGAATACCCTGATTTCGTTGAAATTTACTTGATCCCATTTCGGACTGAAATTTAACATTGGGTTTGCCAGATTGCCAACTTTCTCAATTTTTGAGATAGAATTTTGAAATTCGGTGAAAAAGTACGGCATGATACCCAATCAAGACACATGAAATTTCTAGTTGATCCGATTATTCAAAACAAAACTACGGCCAAAAAGCGTGTTTCAATGATGGATGAATTTGAGTTTAAAATGTTTTAAATGAAGTTCAGAACCCAACCAACCTTGTTTTGTGCTCAATCCAATCAGGTGGAGTTTTTCTACGGCAGCTAAAGTCTGGCAAGCTTCGAGAGCGTGTTTGGGCATCACAATGTCCAAGCAACCTTCAGCAGCCTAAGGGGAAATGCATTCATTTCATGAATAAAACATTTGATTCTACCCAGCCAATTAGTAATTACAGCTACACTGTACTGCATTTCTTACACAAGCCTCAATTTATGCCTCATGCACAAAGGTTACGGATCGGTATTGATTTTCCTTATATGGTCGAAACGGCGCATAAAGGTACTATATTATTTAAAAAATCACAGTTTCTGCTCAGAATGCACAAGTAATGGTGTAGGAAATTAGTTTGTATGCTTGCAGGACAACCATTTACCTTTGTACATGTGAGTTTCCAATATGATATAAGCTTTCACTGGGCGGAAGCACAACTGAGTAAATCGGCCCTTTATTTTTCGTTTGTTTCTCTAGGTATTCGCCAGGTGTCAGTCAAGTGCTCATAGCGAATGATCTATTCCAACAACTTATGCTGATTTTTAAAAATATTTTAGAAGTCATATACAAGGCTTTCACATACTAAATTTATTCGGAGATTGAAAATATTTTACCAAGTATTTTCCAGCAAAACTTTACAATGGAAGTGTATGTGATTCCTAATAGTGTGAAGATACCCAAATACTACACTGTGTTTATTGCACTGTATAATATATAAAAATGCTACTGTAGTACAGATTTTGCAATGATATCATTACAACTAGAATCTACATATTGCTAAATGTACACGAATAAATACGATAATCAACAAACAGCCAATCAACATTAAATCACTTTGGAGACCGTATACTGAAGATGGGAGTATATCTCACAAGTAGGCCATATGCTGTTCAACATCCACGACTCGCGCGTGTACTATACTCTGATTTTTTTAACTCTATCACACCGGTTTTTGAGAATATCTTTGCGATGCTGAAAGGTATCGTTCTATAACTTGGCATACTTCACCTTATAGACAAACGGCATTTTTCTATCAAATTCCAGACTTCTATCGCAATAATTGAAGAAGTTGGCAATCTACCCCAAGGTTAAATTTCAGCCAAAAACGGGATATCGAGAATCTGACCTTATTCGAGGATTTGACCCTGTTTACATCCATCAGGATTCGAAGTATTGTTGTTATTTTAAACTAGAAGACACATTGGGGTGTATTCTATACAAACATGTTGATTTTGAAAGATTGCACCACTCCAAAACCTAGCAAATGCACAAAATTGTGTGCGGATCCAGAAATTAAATGACAGGTGTAAATTTAACATTGGGGTAGATTGCCAACTTTTTCAACTTCCGTGATAGAAGTCTGAAATTCGGTAAATAATTGCCGTTTGACTCCCAGGTGAAGTATGTCAAGTTATAGAACGATAGCATTTAGCATCGCAAAAATATCAGCGAAAAATTGTGTAAACGGGTTAGAAAAATCAGAGTATAGGCCTATTGAAAATTTGCCAATGAGCTAGCCTGCAGGACCCTTGGTCCAGAATTTCCAGCAAATGAACACTCTCGAGATTCAAAGTTTGCTCACTCATATCTATTCTGCCAATACCCGTAGGCTAGATTTGAAATCTCGTTTCCCTCTGCTCAGTGCTCACCATTTTGTACGCCTATATCACACCGAGTCAAATATCGGTGATGGTTTTAGATATATTCCATGTGTTGCAATAAAACGAAACCAGTGGAAACCCCCCGCCAGACTTGTGTAAACAGAGTCATGGAACGGCTATTACGAAATATTATTGTTGCTACTTTTACACCCGTGGTAATCGGTTTCACCCAAACCGGTTCCTATACTAGTCCCGCAAGTCATGGACAATTATTTCGAATCATTTTATTGAGCATGATCCGTATCAGTAATTTATTTAATACAATCTACCATCCCTTATGCGGTTTTAAGTAAAACTGAAAATTAATATCATTTCAACGGACTAATTTTGCCATTTTTTTGCTGTTGAAATGCTCGCAAATCCATAGGGTATTCGAAGTGAAATATGAAACATACACACCAACACAGTAATTAAAATTTAAATATTACTGCTACCGTTTATTTGACAACATGGAATAATAAATAATATTAGTTTCATATATACAGGTATATATTATCTCATGATAGGGGTCTGATCTCCGCATACATTTGCATGACAATAGCGAGGAATCAACAAATTGAATTTTCGCTGCTGCTCAATTTCTGGTAGTACAGATTTCTTGGGAGGCAGGCCATTGTTTCAGTGGATATGGACAGTACATAGAGTCCCTGGTGAGGTGCCTGATGAATCTCATGGACTGGGATCCAGGAGAAAACTGCGACGAGGCACATTTTCTCCAAGTTCAAGCCCAGTAAACTGTGAAAATTCCCTGAAATAAATGTGCGTCTATTGAAATAAATATTTACTGTTTGCACGCGCATGTGACGTTGGTTTCCCGTGAACAAGACTTGTTCGTGCGCAAAAGGATATTTGTTTTGAGGAATAGTATTAGAAGGTCTCGGCGAGATTTTAACCCTTGATCATCTCAGTAACCTCTACCACACGAAAACAACCAATTCCCAATCCGATATTTAGCAGATTGCCAGGTTGTCAATATATTGTGAATTGGTTGTTTTCTAAACCGTGGGGCTACCTCTCAGACTTCAATATCAACCAGCCGCTCTACCCAATGAGCCTAAGAGACATGTATCCCACTATAGCCAAGCTACTGGTAATCATGGTAATAGGAATGCAATCATATGCTTGAGATTTTAAAACCCTGTCCCGAGATGAGGATCTACGGGGAAACACAGGCTTACTCTAGCTACTGCAACCTCAGGCACCCACTGCCCTGTCAAAGAACATTATGTGCGTATAGAGAAGTGCTGATCACTCCAATTTTTACAGACAGCTATTTCCCACATAATTGCATAGATATTGTACGCAAAAAAAATTATTCGGAAGAAAAACAATGAATGGCAGTTACCAGTACACATGACCCATCGTTTCCAGGAAACTTCAGTATGCTCCTATATGGGTGGAACAAAAAAAAAATAGCACCGAGCTAGTATATGTTGCAAAGAGTTAGCGGCTGTTAGTGCACGCCGGATGCGGACAAGGCAACCCATAGCGTACGTTAACATGTTGCTTTTTGTCACCTGCATTGCTTAGACATTGAGTCGAGTGGTGAAACCACCCCTCCAACTTAACAAGACTGACTTAAGGATGTTCACTACAGGTATAGCGTAGACCCCTATACAAATGTTTTTCGTATCAACTGGATTTTTCAAGTGGACTTGAACTAATTGCACCGGCGGGAACCGAAATCAGCATGACAATAATGTTTTTACAATCAGTTCTACCAATTTAAAATTCAAACACTGATCAAAGGGTTTGAATTTTGAATTCGTTTGATGGTTTTCAGACTTTCTCAATTTATCATCAATATATGACATGGTGCATTCGACAACAGACATTTGGGATCGAATATTCTCTTTTTTGTGAAATTGAGGGTAATTTTATCCCCCAAATAATTGCGAAATTTGTCATTTTTGACTAATTTCACTGAAGATTTTCCTGAGATTGAATTCATTTATCAAGGAGCTGGTGTGCTTGTTTTGAATACGAAAAAATATGGGGGTCTCCGTGCTAATTTTTTCGTTATATGTTATCATTTATAAAAATCAACAATAATTTTTCAAAATCTTGGTAAATT
This sequence comes from Terebella lapidaria, assembly GCA_949152475.1. Lineage (NCBI taxonomy): Eukaryota > Metazoa > Annelida > Polychaeta > Terebellida > Terebellidae > Terebella > Terebella lapidaria. The sequence continues at coordinate 29,622,898 of OX424564.1, read as the reverse complement.
TATGTAAATTTCTACATTGTGGAAGCATATACATGTACTACATTGCCTGCAGGGGGAAAAATCAGCATGGTGACCCGCATATTTTTTTCCTTACCAACTGGATATTTCAAGTGAACTTGAACTAATTGCACCGGCGGGAACCGAAACCAGCATGACAACAATGTTTTTACAATCAGTTCTACCAGCATCCCCTACGGGTGTTTATTTGGGCCAGCAAGGGAATATTATTCATTTGATTCATATCCGGTTGGACATCCTCACATTTACAAATCAGGCACGTGTTGTGATATATTTCTATGGAGTTCTCGTCACCAGACAACTCGAGGCTGATGAATATCTCGATCTTGATTACAAGACAATCTGATATTGCAAACCCTCGCTCTAGTCACCCATAGGTCTATCAAATCATACCCGTGGCAATTATTGTCTCCCCGCAGGGGAGACTTCTTAAACGCTCTCTGAGAATCCCATGGGAGAAATACTCTGCGACCTTGGGGGAACCTGCTGCCGAAGAGAAAATACTCAAAACGTTTGTTTCACAGTATTGGACGTAAACAATTCAGTTAATTAATATAATCTGACGAATATTTCCCTCGAATGGAGCCAATTTCTCGTCACTAACGCCGATTTACGTAAATATTTGCGTGTCAGTGGAATTTGAGAGTACATACATCAACACGGTGTGCATTCAGTCAACTGGGTATCATATTCGTCCCTATACTGTCGAGCCATCGCCCACTTCGCATGTCCATATGGGCATATATTCGTCTATTCGAACAATATTAACCAATCACAACTTTATGATCATATATTGAATTCCGGATCAAATTGAAAAAGGTGCTGGGTTTTATGAACAACTTTTTGTTTTAGTGGCCGTATTCGATCAAGGACTACTATTCCGACCATTCCTTTCACACTGGTATTCGTCCTGCATGGACATCGTATATATGCGCACGAAATTAAATTCGAGACTTTCTTGAAAGGAGCGCGCTTTTGGTTTCGTATCCGGGGAGATCTGGTGCTCTGCACCAGGTATGATTCTTGTACGTAATTAAGTGCACCTAAAAGCTTTTGACGATATTAAGAAACCGGAGTGGTACATACTAATCAGTTTATCTTTATGCTGGTATTAGTAATATGTCATGGCACAACGACTTCACTTATAGGCCTAGATATAATCATTTTTGTTGATCATTATGTCCCCCGGAGAGGGGACATATAGTTTTTGTGCGGGTTCCCGTGCGCCGTGAGCCGTGCGACGTAGGCCGTGGGCGGTCCCAGAAACGACGTCACACACTTTATTCCGAAACTTACCAAGATATTATCACGAAACTTTTTGTACACTTACATCGGGCCCTGAGATAGGTTGCTATTGAATTTCAGTCAAATCGGAAAATTAAGATGGCCACCACAAAAAATACATTACATTTTTTGGGAAAACGACGTCACACACTTTATTCCGAAACGTGTCAAGATAATATCACGAAACTTTTTATACACATACATCGGCCTTGAGGTAGGTTGCTATTGAATTTCAGCTGAATCGCAAAAACAAGATGACCGCCAAAAAACATCATTTTTTCCTGGAAGAAAACGTCACACACTTCATTCCGAAAAGTACCGAGATATCATTACGAAACTTTTTGTACACATACATCAGGCCCTGTGGTAGGTTGCTACTGAAGTTCAACCATATTGGGAAAAGGAAGATGGCCGCCACAAAAAAAAACTTTTTTTTTGGAAAACGACGTCACGCACTTTATTCCGAAACGTACCTAAGATATCATCACAAAACTTTTCATACACGTACATAGGCCTTGAGGTAGGTTGCTATAGAATTTCAGCTGAATCGGAAAAATAAGATGACCGCCAAAAAATACATTATTTTTTTCGGGAAGAAAACGTCACGCACTTCATTCCGAAACGTACCAAGATATCGTCATGAAACTTTTTGTACACATACATCGGGCCCTGTGGTAGGTTGCTATTAAATTTCAGCTTAATCGGGAAACAAGATAGCCATAAAAAAAGCATTATTTTTCACAGAAAACGACTTCACACACTTTATTCCGAAAATACCAAGATATCGTCACGAAACTTTTTGTACACATACATAGGGCCCTGTGGTAGGTTGCTATTGAATTTCAACCATATTGGGAAAACAAGATGGCCACCACAAAAAAAAAACATTTTTTTTTTTGGAAAACGACGTCACGCACTTTATTCCGAAACGTACCTAAGATATAATCACAAAACTTTTCGTACACATACATCGGCCTTGAGGTAGGTTGCTATTGAATTTCAGCCAAATCGGGAAAAAACAAGATGGCCGCCACAAAAAAAAAGAAAATTTTTTTGGGAGAAAACCCAATTTCAGGAATCACAATAAATCTCATAACGACTTGTTGATGTAAAACAGGCGTCACTGTTACCGTTATTGATGAGTGCACGGTCAGAAGTGTATATTGATTTTGCATGATTTTGAATTCCCGAAAGTTACCATGAAGAGGTAACCCAGAAACAACATCATGCACTTTATTCCGAAACGCAACAAGATATCATCACGAAACTTTCTGTACACATACTTTGGGCCCTAAGGTACTATTGAATTTTCCGAAACAAACGGGGGGACACCTGTGCGGTCGTGAGACCGACTGCCTCTCCCCTACCGCCCTCTAGTTTATTTATTTGGCCTAAGAATTTGACTCCCAGAAGTTGCTCCCTTTGATATCGTGGAAAATAACCGCTGACATATAATAAAAACTAATGAACTAAAAACTAAGCGTGTTATCAATATCATGCTGAATGCTAAGCACATGATACACCGGAAGTGTAAACAGTTTGAACTGATTTGTTGTTTGATATTAGGCCACTCCTGATCATTTTTGTTGTTGTTTCTCTCGTCCCTTGGAAAATCAATGGCTGAGAGGGAGGGCGGAAACAAACAAATGAATCCTCAAATGAAAAACGATATACTTGCAATGAATCTCTTAATGCAAAAGGTGTTGGGGACATGTCTTTGAGCATTTAATAATGTTCCATAGTTCCATATTAAATCTCATGTGTTTATTTGTGATAAGGTAAGTGCTGCGAGTCCACGATCGGTAGGCGTGGCGGAGATTGGTGAAATTTTGTGTGTCAAAATAGCGTTTATTTTCACAATATTACATATTTGTGGGGGCGAAAAAAAATCCTCAAAATTTCGTGAAAAGTTAGACGCGCGGGAACGAGAAACAGTAAATTAAACAGGAATGGCTTTACCACATTTTGTACATATTATGGGTAGTTCACTTTAATTGAATGGAAAAAAATCTAACCACATGGAATAGGCCTACAACCCGTATCAAGGTTGCATATAAATATCCTTGCTTCCGCATGAGGTGGTTCAATTAGTTTGAGCCCGGCCGGGTCTTGAGTCAATGATCTGTGAATCAATTGCCTAATTGAAAATTTTAAGAAAGCACTTCCTCATACAGCGCAACTTCTTGTGATTTTTTTTGTTGTTGTTTTTCAAAAAAATGGACACAATATGCAATGTCCATGTTTATGTAGGCCTAGTTATTGTCGTTTATTTGGCAATATACGTCAAAGCTGAAACCCCGAACATCGTGCTTATGCTAGCGGATGACCTGGGTATTGGGGACATTGGTTGCTTCGGCAACGACACGATCCGGACCCCGAACATTGACAGGATAGCGATGGAGGGGGTCAAGTTGACCCAACATCTGGCTGCGGCGGCCGTGTGTACGCCAAGTAGGGCCGCCTTCATGACCGGGCGCTACCCCATCAGATCAGGTAATTAATGTACAAGTATCGTACGCAAGACATCTTGAACATAATAAATAAATAACACTTGGCTAAACCTCGCGCAATTTCGGAGTCAAGTTTGAATGAAACATGATCCAGATTGCCATAGTTGGCTCACATTCAGTATCACAATAGACACACGTCCCATATATCCAGGTATGGCGGCGGCGATGTGCCTGCGTGTTTTCTCTTTCCTGTCCGGATCTGGTGGGCTGCCTCCAAGTGAGGTCACCATAGCAGAGGTCGCCAAGTCTGCCGGCTACGAAACAGCGCTCATAGGTCAGACATGACAATGATCGTTATAATATATATACTTGGTCCATATATGGTGCACTATCGCTGAATAGGGCATACAAGTCTTTCTCTCAAAATGTGTGATTAGTACGCCTCGCACCTTCTCAAGCCTCTATGTGAATACGGAAGACTGAGACAACCTACCTGGGCCTATGCATGTTATCTTCATCTGTGTATAGTACCTATATACTATACTAGTACCTATACTGAATAGACATTTCAAAATGTCTTATCCAGGTAAATGGCACCTCGGACTGACCTGCAGCAGTTCTAGCGACCTTTGTCATCATCCACTCAAGCAGGGATTTGATTATTTCTTCGGCCTGCCCAGCTACAACAGACGGGACCTCGGCAAGGACGGAACGACTATTCTTCCGGATCTAAGTCGCCAGATCTACGGCAGCATCTTCACTGGCTCCCTCGTGGGTCTCTCACTCACTTATTTTCGATGCATTAGAACGCGGGGTTTCGTCACCATCATGCTACTTTCGTTGATCCCCTTCCTCCTAGTGAAATACATGGAGGTCGACCACAAGTACTTCTCGCCGATCGTAATGCGCAATTACGACGTTGTCGAGCAGCCGATCATTTTGGAAGGATTCACGCGCCGTTTAGTGGACGAGGGGCAGAGATTCCTCCGCAAGAGGCACTTGGACGGACGACCATTTCTGCTAGTCATGAGTTGGATCCAGGTGCACACGGCCCTCCACGCCTCAGCCCCGTTCGCTGGTCGGAGCGCCCACGGGCCCTACGGCGACGAGGTCGAGGAGATGGACTGGAGCGTGGGGCAGATACTGGAGGCACTTGACGGGTTCGGCCTGACTGAGAACACGTTCGTGTACTTCACGTCAGACCACGGAGGGAAAGCAAACGAACGAGGTCCACGTGGGAATGTAGAGGGAGGATGGCACGGAATCTACAAAGGTACGTATGCTTATAGATAGATTGGTTCTCGATGTGGTGCCTGATCAGCATGTGATCCTTGTGAGTATAACTTTTGAAAACCCATCATAACTACTTATGTATGTGTCATGTACATTGTGCAAAAAATTATTACCCAGGAGGAAAGTCTCAAGACGGGACGGAGGGCGGTATCCGAGTACCGACGGTGGCGCGCTGGCCGTCTGTGATCCCGGCTGGCTCGGTCATTGACGTGCCCACTAGTTTGATGGACATGTTACCGACCGTAGCCGCTATGATAAAGGGCGACCTGCCGGCTGATAGAACAATAGACGGCCGGAATATCCTCCCATTATTGAAAGGCGACAGGATGGGCGGTCCTCCTCACCCGTTATTGGTGCATTACTGTGGTGACGTCATACATGCAGCCCGATATACACCTCCTGATGGTATGTTAATGAGTTGTCTCGTGTATAACATTTTATAAACACCTATGGCCTCTAATACACGCAGGCCTCAAATAAACACAGGGGGGGGGGGGGACTGCACTGAAACCAATAAACACAGGGTCTCTAATAAGCGCAAGGGTGGGAGGGAGTACCTGGTGACGTAATGACGTTATGCACATTCAAGGGTGTATTTAAGAATTTAAGCACACAAGACAGGTAGATTTAATCAAACTGATCGTATTTTCTGTAATGTATGTACATACGCGTGCCGTAGTGGAATGAACGGAATCAATAAACGCAGGGCCTCTAATAGATGCAGGATCGCATCGCGTTTATTAGAAAGTGCTCATTTTACGAATATGCAAATGAACATCTTTGAACATTCATGTTGCGTCAGTGCTGATTTACACATATACACAGTTATCTGTTTCATTAATGAATATCAAACGTATCATTATTCTGCTCATTCACTTCCATCAGGGAGGGATGTTTTCAAGATATTCTTCGCAACACACGATCTACTACCTGGGTCGGACGGTTGTGATTTCCTGTGCTGTTGCCGCACTGGCGTGACTTGGCATGAACCCCCACTCATGTACAACGTGGCTATGGACCCGTCTGAAAACGACAGACTGAACACGAGCGATCCCAAGTATAGCACGATTCTGGACAAGATGTTGTACCTACTCGAGGAACATAGGTCCGGGATAGAGGCGAAAGAGGACCAATTGACTTTAGCCAAACTTGCCATTAGACCATGGCTGCAAAAGTGCTGCAACTTTCCGTACTGTTCTTGTGAAGATGAATTGTCAATGGTCCCAGTAGTTGGCTACAATAGGAGTTCATTCACGGAAGGGGTTTGCAATAGGAATTCGTTCGAATAATTTGAAATTGCCTGTTCACAAGTGGTAACAACTTCCGACAGTCTGAAGAGTAAAAAAAATGCGCCAAAGTGTGGAAGACAGATTCAAGCGCTGTCTCAGGCGCTGTGCAGGAGAAAATTACAGAGATGGTTGACTACCTATTCCCTGTCTACTTAAATGTCGAAAATAAAAAAATATGTATGTATTTCCATTGCCTGAAATATATTGTGAATTTCTCAAAGAGATGATCCAATTTCATTTCGTTCAGTTAACTGTTATTCAAAGAAAAACATCTAAGATAGAATACCGGACACATAATATAAGCCCAAAACTTCCCATCTCGAGTAAATTTTTAATATTTATAATTATATTATAAGTTAAAATAGAAAGATATGAAGGGGGAACTCAATATTCTAAAAATAAAACAGCTTGTAGAGAATGGTACATAGTTTTAACAAAGTATCGATAGTTTCCATCCAGTGGTCTTGGTGGAGAATTAAAATATTGCAAAGTCCAAAGTGGGGTGACTTTCGACTTTCGACCACCATTTCAAACATATTGCGAAAATAATATATTAAAAAAACATAGGACCAAGGGTGCTGTAGCTTACCGGCAAATATGCTATCGAGCTATAATAATATCGTAAGTATTCTGAGGTCAAGTTCAAGGTCATCAACGGACCCAGCATATATGACCCCTACATGTATATGACCCTAATACAATCGTAGGGCCCATCTGTCATCACATAGTCTGCAGAGGCCAATGAACAAAGTTCATGTTAAATGTGACCTGGAGTTTCGCCACTCAAGGTCATCTAAGATCAAGTTCAAGGTCACCAAAAGACCCATCATATATGACTTTCCATGTGCTGTTCATACAAACCTAAGCATCATCCACAAGCATTTTGTCTGCAGAGGCCAATTTACACATTTCAGGATAGATGTGACCTTGATAGTTGACGTCAAGTTCAAGGTCATCAATAAATCCACCGTATATAAATCCTTCCTATATGCTCATAATACATTCCTGAGTTCTAGATACAATAAATAATGCCTGCAAAGGCCAATTTACACATTTCAGGTCAGGCGTAACCTTGAGGTTTACCACTCAAGCCAATTTGAGGTCAAGTTCAAGGTCACCAAAAAATCACATAATTATGCCTTCCTTCATACTCACAATACAAAACGAAGTGCTATCTACATGCGTTGGTTATGCAGAGGCGAAGTCACATTTTTCAGGTCATATGTGACCTTGAGATTTAGAATTCAAGGTCTTCTGAGGTCAACCTCAAGGTCATTGAAATATCCAGCATAAATGGTTCCCTATATACTCACAATACAAACCTAGCCATGACCTACAAGCGTTTTGTCTGCAGAAGCCAGTTTACACATTCCAATTCAGACGTGAATATGAGACTTGAGGTAAAGTTCAAGGTCACCAACAGATCTATCATTATGTGCATAATACATTCCTGAGCTCTATCTACATGATTAATATCTGCACAGGCAAATTTATACATACCACTCTGACGTGACCTTGAGGTTTACATTTCGAGCTGTTCAAGCGATTCAAGGTCTACCATCTTTATAAACATTACAAATGGCCTAGGATAGCTTCTTCCACACAATTAGAAAATAAGTTATCATGCCAATTTTGAGAAAATTATTTGTAAGTTTTGAAATTGTGTCAAATTGACCATTTTTGGCACTACTTCTTTTGAGAGGAGGTAGGGGGCCAAATATAGGATAGGATTCGATAGGATGATTTCATATTCACAATTGTATTGTGCACTTGAAACGGATCATCCCGTGAATAAATCACATTAAACTTATCGTTCAGTCGAACTGAATATGATTTTATGTCATATTTATTAACGTTAAGTAAATCACTGGTTGAATAAAACATAATACATATCAAATCATAAATTTTGATATGTATTATCATAAATACCGTACTCCGTCCTAACTATGATACGTCGAAATGTTAACAACGTCACCTGCAGGAATAAGAGGGTTTTCTGACGGTTGTGCCTGTTGTGTGTTCCACGTTTTCAGATCATGGCTTGCGGTTGAAGTCGCCTGCATTCGTGTAGCACCCACAGACAGACACACCTGAACGACCTGATAATCGGACATGCTTACAGAGGTTATACGGGCGCCAAGGTCATGCTTGCGTGCGTGTGTTTATAGTAAACATGGTTGGAAATAAATGCGAATTTTCAAGCACACGAAAAGAGTACACTGTATCTGTTTTCAGGTTACCGTACCTTTGGTGCAAAATTTGATCATAAGATTTTCTAGGTCAGAGCACAAAATGGATAATATCTCACTTATTATTGAATTTACATCTTAGCAATTAATTGTGGACATACAGGAAATGATATATGCCAAATTTTGGTTCAAAATTCTAAAACGATTTGAAAACTTTAAAACTTTAGATATAATGAAATCCATTTTCAAAAATTGTCATTATTTCGAAGTTAACAAAAAATGCCGAGAAAGAAATTAAAAGATAAAACCAAAACTATAAAAAGATCAGTTTGTGGAAACTTTCTCATAGTAACTAACAACATACAAAGTTTCGAAAAATTCCATTAATTAGTCTTGGAGACGTTTGAATATTGCAAGATCTAAAATGGTTAGTTTTACAACGAAAATGGCTGCCATCTTGAAAATAATGGGAAAATAATGGAAAAAATCATATCTCTTGCAGTATATTTCACTGTTTTGGTTCAGAATTTCAGTAAGAATCGAATGTAAACCTTAAAGATAAATTTTTTTTCCCATTAATCAATGATTGACATTTTTACAAAGTAAAAAAAAAAATAATTGCCAAAAAAAAATTTAATTCTAAAAAGATCAGTTTGTGGGAACAATCTCATAATATCAACATACAAAGTTTCGGAAGATTCCATCAATCGGTAGGGCTTTTCTTACGAGAAACGTTTCTCTGTCTGTTGGTGCTAAACGAATGAGAGCGACTTACCGCAAGCCAAGATCTCAAAACGTGGAACACACAACAGGCACAACCGTCAGAAGAACATCGTGCAAGAACAGGAAAGTGTTGATATAGTTAAGCTGTTGTGTGTTCCACGTTTTCGGACATTCGATTGCAGTTGAAGTCGCCTTCATTCGTGTATCACCCACAGACAGACTCACCTGAACGACCTGATAATAGAGCATGATTACATACGAGTTTCATACGGGTGCCAAGGTCATGCTCGCGTGGATGTGTTCATAGTTAAAAACATGATTAAAAATAGAAGTCAATTTCCAAGTAATCAAGATGGTTTATGTAACACGAAATGAGTGCACTGTATCTGTTGTTGTTTTTTTCATATAAGTACACATAATACATCATATTCTAGTTGTTGTATAGAGCTTAATCAAATAATACTGACCTTAAATGTATGGACATCATTTTTGTTCAATTAGTCGTTGGCATATTTAGCTTCGGCATTTTGAAACTGTTCTCAAACCCCTGCAATTTCGTTGCAATAGTTCATTTGAGAAGTTGTGTGACACACAACAGTCTGCACTGATTAAAACTGTCCCAAATCACGTGATTATGTAACTATTTATGATAGACAATGTCTAGTCGGAGTAGTACCTACGTATTGCGGTTTTTTTCTCTTTCAATTTTGATGTACACCAATGATCATGTTATACCTAAATGTTTTATCAGTTACAGACAATAATTATGTAGTTTTGTATTCAAGGAATGTTTCTCACACTGAATTCAGTTTCGCAAGTTCATTGCTAGTTCAGCGTAATTTGAAAGCAATACCAGAGGTAACACGGTAGATACTTGAACGGAATAACATATGGGACGTCATGTTTACAAAAACCTCTTACTTTCCAATTCACAACATTCCGCAGGTTCGGTGCATCAGAATATATTCATTCACTGCGTTCTATATATAGTCTTGTATTACATTGACATAAACATATCACTATAAATTACCGAACTTGTGCCCACATCGACAGTAAAATTAGTTGGTTTTAGGCTGGTGCTATGATTTTATTGACAAATTCCAATGTTTGAAATCAGAAACCCAGAAACAGTTTGCCAAATACAAGTTCGTAGTCACAATAACACATGCACTTTACCGATGATCATGTATATGATATATGATACGGGGTGACTTCCTGTTTGTAAAATAGTGGCTCAGAACTTGAGCGGTTAGTAAGCGCAACTTGGCCTGTTATGGTCACGAACTCATACCCGCATATATTGTCGTGGACTAATCATCACGACTAAGTCGTCTACATGTGCCATAACGGCTGTTACATAATCCATATGCCAGGACTGAAATCTCGCATACCAAAATAAATATTTGTATGGCTTTCTGGTTGATGAACGAGTTCATGATAACCTCATAGTAACCAATCATCCAAGTTTTGAAATACAAGTCATGGCGCACTATCAAGCCAACATGAATGATACTATTGACCACTTCACGACCTCCTGTAGCCATATTTCAATCATGCCAAGGAACATCAGCGGTCAGAATTCCAAACTTGAACACTCACAATTTTTGGCACTAGCAATCCAATGAAACATAGTGCTTCTGAATGAAATCAAACACGGATAACGGTTCACAGTCCCCGGTTTCAAGTGCATACACAGTACAGTGATGTATACCCCCAAGAACAGCCTAGAGAAGTTGTTGTCCTGATTAAAGCCAATTTCAGGACTGATTTCCCCTCAACTAGAGATCAAGTGTGGTTCGATATGTCCAGCTAGACCTACACTTTGGTGCACTATACTAGCACATACCATCACGAGATTCGCCATTCTTCAACTCAAGTGCTTTCTCAACTACAATGGGATATCTTACACAGAAAACCCTGATACCGTGATGAACACCAACAGTCTAGACCACATATTATCTATGTGCAAGGCAATGTGCAAGGCAAAATCCAGCGGGCCTACCATGTGTTCACCTTTAAAGTGTGACCTAACTTCATTTGCACCAACTACAAGACCTAAAAAGCTCCCAATTTCCACTCTCACTGGTCAAATCATTCAGATATCTGACTATAGCAGCAAACGCAGTATGTACAAAAGACCCAACTCTGCACTCGCTCCGAACAGGTTGTGGACACGACATGATCCAACACTACCAGAGTCTGACCGAATATCAGTCACCAGGAACAGAGTAGGGTCTCACTACCTCAGTGTTGAGGCCAGCCATTAATCACATACCCCGGGAGAACAGAAAATGCCACTGGGCATTGGAGGTGCAAACTGAAGACCACATACTCCTCCGATAACCATATCGAACTCTCTTGAGACGAGACTACCTCAGTGAACAGTACATTCAAAATGTTTGATTGTACTAACCCCAAAATTGTGCAGGACTGCTCACAAATCCTGAAGCTATATGTCGAATCAATAATACATCACTGCTTATAGTCGTGTACACGTACGCCCTATGAACTATTCTACTGCCGTTTCAATAAACTATATTCGACTGTATATAGTTGAATATTGTAGGCAGTGTACTGTGCAAATGAATGTTTGTTTTTTTTCCTTCAGGTACATGAATGTGCATTTTTATACTTATGTTTCATTTAGTGAAATAAACAAATCAAGAAAAAAACTAGACGTCAAGGCCTAAAGATGCCTTGGAGGCATTTCGGTGTTAGGACTAATTCTTAATATTTAAAACATGTTTGCCATGGGCTCTACGACACATCGTTTCCTAGATATGGACGAAAAATGAAAAATGCCGACTCGGCAAACAAATTTAAGGTCAAGGTCAAAGTTCATCCATAATACCCATTAGACATGTTTGTCTAGGGCGACGAGTCCGAAAATAATGTCCGTTTCGCTCTACGACGCACCGTTTCCAAGATATCGACGAAAACGAAAAATGCCGACTTGGCAAAAAAATTTCAGGTCAAGGTCAAAATTCGTCAATAATACCCCTAAGACATGTTTGTCTAGGGCGACGAGTCCGAAAATACGGTCCGTTTCGCTCTACGACGCACCGTTTCCGAGATATCGACGAAAATGAAAAATCCTGACTCGGCAAAAAATTTCGGGTCAAAGTCGAAGTTCATTTATAATACCCTTTAGACATGTTTGTCTAGGGCGACGAGTCCGAAAATAACGTCCGTTTCACTCTACGAGGCACCGTTTCCCAGATATCGACGAAACCGAAATATGCCGACTTGGCAAAAAAATTTCGGGTCAAGGTCAAACTTCATCAATAATACCCATTAGAGATGTTTGTCTAGGGCGACGAGTCCGAAAATAACGTCCGTTTTGCTCTACAACTCACCGTTTCCGAGATATCCATGAAAACGAAAATGCCGCCTCGGCGAAAAAATTTCGGGTCAAGGTCAAAGTTCATCCATAATACCCCCTTAGACATGTTTGTCTAGTGCGACGAGTCCGAAAATAACGTCCGTTTCGCTCTACGACCCACCGTTTCCGAGATATTGACAAAAACGAAAATTGCCAACTCGGCAAAAAAATTTCGGTTCAAGGTCAAAGTTCATCCATAATACCCCTTAGACATGTTTGTCTAGGGCGACGAGTCCGAAAATAACGTCCGTTTCGCTCTACGATGCACCGTTTCCGAGATATCGACGAAAACGAAAAATGCCGACTCGGCAAAAAATTTCAGGTCAAGGTCAAAGTTCATCCATAATACCCCTTAGACATGTTTGTCTAGGGCGACGAGTCCGAAAATAACGTCCGTTTCGCTCTACGATGCACCGTTTCCGAGATATCGACGAAAACGAAAAATGCCGACTCGGCAAAAAATTTCAGGTCAAGGTCAAAGTTCATCCATAATACCCCTTAGACATGTTTGTCTAGGGCGACGAGTCCGAAAATAACGTCCGTTTCGCTCTACGAGGCACCGTTTCCGAGATATCCATGAAAACGAAAAATGCCGACTCGGCGAAAAAATTTCGGGTCAAGGTCAAAGTTCATCCATAATACCCATTAGACATGTTTGTCTAGTGCGACGAGTCCGAAAATAACGTCCGTTTCGCTCTACGACGCACCGTTTCCGAGATATCCATGAAAACGAAAAATGCCGACTCGGCGAAAAAATTTCGGGTCAAGGTCAAAGTTCATACATAATACCCCTTATACATGTTTGTCTAGTGCGACGAGTCCGAAAATAACGTCCGTTTCGCTCTACGACGCACCGTTTCCGAGATATTGACGAAAACGAAAAATGCCGACTCGGCAAAAAAATTTCGGGTCAAGGTCAAAGTTCATCCATAATACCCCTTAGACATGTTTGTCTAGGGCGACGAGTCCGAAAATAACGTCCGTTTCGCTCTACGATGCACCGTTTCCGAGATATCGACGAAAACGAAAAATGCCGACTCGGCAAAAAATTTCGGGTCAAGGTCAAAGTTCATCTATAATACCCTTTAGACATGTTTGTCTAGGGCGACGAGTCCGAAAATAACGTCCGTTTCGCTCTACGACGCACCGTTTCCGAGATATCGACGAAAACGAAAAATGCCGACTCGGCAAAAAAATTTCGGGTCAAGGTCAAAGTTCATCCATAATACCCCTTAGACATGTTTGTCTAGGGCGACGAGTCCGAAAATAACGTCCGTTTCGCTCTACGACGCACCGTTTCCGAGATATGCAGGATGCCTCAAGGATGACTCAGCAAAAAATTATTTCGACCTCTAAGTCAAAGGTCGTTTGAGGTATCGATCCCCAAATCAATAGGGTTCTTCCCTGGTGATATATAAACCTCCGTGCAAAATTCTGCAACTATTGCCTGTATATTTTTCGAGTTATAAAATTCTGCTAAAACCATAAAGGCATTTCTGCCGAAATGCCTTAATGAATGTGCTTCTTTTTTTTTACTTATGTTTCATTTAGTGAAATAAACAAATCAAGAAAAAAAACATGATACGAAAAGTTGTACTTTACGTTTACTATAGGCATCATCAAAATCTACTTAAGGCATTTCAGCAGAAATGCTTTTATGGTTCTGTCACGAAACTTCAGTTTGCCTCGATGTATCTTCGCCAAATTTTCACCGCTGGTCAAAAATGTTGTGTAGAAGAAGCCTATTGTTTTTGAGCCGGCTCCGGAGTCCGTGAGGTCCGTGAGGATGAAATCAATGTTTTTGGTTTCCGCACGTTAACTCAAAAAGTTTCATGGCAATGACTGTGAAACTTTGCATGGAGGTTCACCAGGGAAGAAGCCTATTGATTTTGAGGCCGATCCGTCAAACGACCTTTGACCTAGGGCTCGAAATAATTTTAGCTGAGTCATCCTTGAGGCTCTCATGCATATCTCGGAAACAGTGCATCGTAGAGCGAAACGCACGTTATTTTCGGACTCATGGCCCTAGACAAACATGTGTTAAGGGTATTAGGGATGACCTTTGACCTTGACCTCAAATTTTTTCGCTGAGTCGGCATTTTAAGTTTTCTTCGATATCTCGGAAACATGGGAAACGGTGCGTCGTAGAGCGAAACGGACATTATTTTCGGACGCGTCACCCTAGACAAACATGTCTTAAGGGTATCAGGGATGACTTTTGGCCTTTGACCTTACTTTCTTCGCCAAGTCAGCATTTTTTCGCTTTCATCGATTTCTCTGAAACGGTGTGTCATAGAGCGAAACGTACGTTATTTTCGGACTCGTGGCCCTAGACAAACATAGCTGAGGGGTATTAGGGATAGACTTTGATATTGACCTGAAATTTTTTCGCCGAATCGGCATTTTTCATTTTCATCGATTCCTCGGGAATGGTGCGACTTAGAGCAAAACAGACATTAGACACATAGTCATAGCTTATCATGTTTTTGCTGAGTCTGCAATTTGTTTTTTTTTCATGCTTCACCCTGAAATGCCTCCAAGGCCTTTAGGCCTTGACGTCTAGTTGTATTCGTGGTGATATGAAGTCAATGTGAAATTAATTAACAAACTTTATTCACGAATGACGACATGCATTGGTGATTATCATACAGCTTTTACAATGTAAGTCACACACATATCAAGGATCATTACTATAATTGTTTTCACTTCTGTGAGAGACATTATCCTAGTTCAGTATGAAAACCTAGTGTTATTTTCTACCTAGAGCTGAATTTGGTCTGAGAAATCTCATTTCCTTCTGGGTGATGTCGTTTGGACGAAACGCACCAGTGCTCATCTAGAAAGTTCCTCGAGAAGGTTATTTAGTGCAGGTGTTGGATGTGATTCTCCAGGCATTGTTTCTCAATGCTTACAATGGTGACGCTTGACTCTGGTGTGTATTTTCTCGTGGCGCTTGCAAATGCTTAATTCTCTAAATTCTTTGCCACAAACTGAACAGCTGTATGGCTTCTCACCGGTATGTATTCGGCGATGAATTTCAAATGAACGTTTAGCAATGAAACCCTTGCAACAAATGTCGCAAGTGAAACGGAATTCACGAGTGTGTGTGCGCTGATGTTGCCTCCGAACACAGCTTTGTGCAAAAGTCTTGTCACAATACTTACACTTTAATGTCTTCTCACCCGTGTGAGTTCTTCTGTGTTCTTTCAGCATCGTTCCCTGGATAAATGCCTTCGGACACAAGTCACATTGATATGGTTTTTCGCCAGTGTGCCTCCTTATGTGGGCTCTCATGGTCCCCTTTTGTCTGAAGCAAACTCCACATTCAGGGCATTGGAATGGCCTCTCTCCTGTGTGTTGCAACTTATGGAGGTTATAGCCTTCCTTGGAAAGAAAGCCTTTTTGGCAAATCGAGCAGCTATATGGCCTTTCTCCAGTGTGGGAATTTTGGTGCTGGACCAAAACTTGTTGACATATGAATCTTTTGCCGCAAACGTCACAGACATTCTTTTTCAATTCTTCTTTCGGGATCTCCTCGCGTTCATGCTTAAGAACGTGGTAACTAAAACGTACCCTGTCATTGAATACTTCCCCACAATATTCACAGCATCTAGACCTGACCTCTGGCGAGATAACTTTAGTGACTTTTGGCTCTGGTATGGAGTTCAACCTCCTTTGTGGTTTCCTTCTCTTCCTGGTTTCCAGCGGGTAGTGAGTATTATGGTGCTCCAGGAGTCTTGACAGGCAAGAGAATAATTTTCCACATGTAGGACATTTATGTTCTTTGGATCTTCCAAGTGTTTTCTGTGTTTTCGCCATCACTTCACTGCCCTTTCCTACTTGTCTCTTCGACTTCCTCTTCGGAACGATGTTGCTTCTTTTCTTCTTGTCATGTAATGTGAAATCTGTTGACTGGGTCTCAGGGCCTCTGGGTCTCCCCAGTGTTGTCTGTGTTTTCTCCATCGCTCCACTGCCATTTCCTATGTGTCCCTTCGACCTCCTCGTCGGAACGTTGTTGCTTCTATTCTTCTTGTCATGTATTGTGAAATTTATTGACTGGGCCTCTGGCCCTCTAAGACTCCCCAGTGTTGTCTGTGTTTTCTCCATCGCTCCACTGCCATTTCCTATGTGTCTCTTCGACCTCCTCGTTGGAACACTATTGCCTCTATTCTTCTTGTCATGTACTTTGAAAACTGTTGACTGTTCGTCTGAGGAACTCTCATCAGTATCACATCCATTGTAGATGGAACTGTCACTGTCCTCGCCAAATTGAGACAGTTCACCCTCACTGGGAACTACATGTATGTCATATTCCTTCGGCAAATCCTCCGGTTCCTCTTTTGGTATGCAAAAAGCCTGTTGAACAGATGTCGACACATCATCAACGGATCCCACTGGGTTCGGTAGACCTATTCGTGACATTGCAGGTGGTATATCATCAATAGGTTTTGACACAAATGTCACTTCACATCTCCAGTGGTCAGATAATTCACGCTTGAGAGCGCTCCCCATTGATGCAGCTATGAAGAATATCAGACATTGAAATAATTGTTTTCGCTGAATATCAGAAATGATATCAGAAATCAGATATGGCTCAGATACCATTGTTACCGCCAAATTGTGTGAATTGTCTATATTTCGATGACCACTTGAACATTACATCACAAGCATTACTTACACATTAGCCGGAAAGTCACCATTGCTCCTTCCTTTTCAGCATTAAGTTTGATAGATTCGGGATTCGTACAAGTACTGTCACCAGAATCATCTTGTTTCGTGCTCAATCCAATCAGGTGTAGTTTATGTCCGGAAGCCAAAGTCTGACAAGCTTCGAGAGCATGTGTGGGCATCACAATGTCCAAGCAACCTTCAGCAGCCTAGTAGGAATACAAATCATCCAAGAAATCTGTGCACCAACACTTGAAATTTACTAAGTAATATAGCCCAGTTGTTAAAAAAAGAAAACTACAGGTCTATATGTGCTGTCATTCATAAGCTGTTCACCTCTGTAATGTTGTTGCATAGCACACCCCAAATTAAACTTCGAGCTGAAAAATGAAAACTTCGAGCTGAACCAACCAAAAAACTAGCTATGACCTCTAGTTGTACTGAAAACGGTGTAGGACTCCCACATTGGTTCAGCTCTTCTGCAATACGAGTATAATTCTTCTCGGAGAATATTAGTCTTGAGATTTAATTGTCAGGTTTGCAAGACAATATGTTGATGAAATGTTGTCTGCTTCACTGGAAAAGCAAATGGTCGTGAAATGGATGTTGAAATAAGGCCAGTATCGTAGAATGTTTTCATAGCGTAGGCTATATGTATATTTTGATTTGCCCGTGGGTGTTCATCTGTATCAGTTTTCCATACTTTAGATGTGATTCAGACATGAGTTGAGGGTTTTCTACGAGCTGTGAGTTATGTGTCAACACAAACGTGACATAAGGTCGAAGTGAATGGCCTCGGAACTTGAGAATTGTCATTATTTGTCGAATTAGATCCCTACTGTATGTTCCCAACCCGATCCGTCAATGTACATTTGAGGTGTTTTCCTCAGAGAATACAGTATTTTTTGTCGACTGTCAGACAGGCATTTTCATAAAATCTTTGTATTTTATCCCTGCCTCTGGTCCATTCAAGTCAAACTAGCAAAATATCCGAAGTGTCATGATCTATGTTCATGACAGGTAACCACTTTTCAGACAAAAGTATGAAAAAAAATTAGCCCAAGGGCTAAGAAAGGTTACCGGACAATGTATATTTTAGATATTAGCCTTTTGTCCCATGACCTTGAAATTAAGGTAGTTGGTCAATTCTAGGTCACGAGAATATTCTGCCCATATCATTTCTAGCATGTCCACAATTGATTCCTAAGCTGTAAAGTCGTTATTAAGTGATATATTAGCCATTTTGTGGTGTGACCTTGAAAATGAGGTCAAAGGTCAAATTCAAGGTCACGAGAATATTCAGCATACATCATTTCCTATATGTCCACAATTGATCCCTAAGCTGTAAAATCGATAATAAGTGAGATTTAACCATTTTGTGGTGTGACCTTGAAAATGAGGACAAATGTCAAATTCAAGGTCATCAGAATATAAGGCATATATCATTTCCTATATGTCCACAATTGATTCCTAAGCTGTAAAGTCGATAATAAGCAAGATATTAGACATTTTATGCTCTGACCTAAAAACCGAGGTCAGAGGTCAAATTCAAGACCCTGAGAATATTCAGCATATATCATTTCCTATATGTCCACAATTGATTCCTAGTCTCTAATCTCAATATTAAGTGAGATATTAGGCTTAATGTGTCCCATTATAAACCATAGGAGAATTTAACATGGGAAGGTCCCATTGGGCCGAGTTTGGGCCCAAAATGGCCCACTTCGAGCGATTCAAGGGCAACGAAATTTATACGTGTCACATGGGTACATATCAGGAGTGTTATGCATTGATAAGAAAAAAAGTTACTGAACAGATTCTGAGAAAACGACCGTCAAAGTCCAAAATTGGCCATTTTTCGACGAAAATGGCCCTCTGACCTTGAAACCGAGGTCAGAGGTCAAATTCAAGGTCACCAGAATATTCAGGATATATCATTTCCTATATCTCCACAATTGATCCCTAGTCTCTAGTCTCAATATTAAGTGAGATATTAGGCTTAATGTGTCCCATTATAAAGCATAGGAGAATTTAACATGGGAAAGTCCCATCTGGGCCGAGTTTGGGCCCAAAATGGCCCACTTCGAGCGATTCAGGGGCAACGAAATTTATACATGTCACAGGGGTACCTATGAGGAGTGTTATGCATCGATAAGAAAAAAAGTTACTGAACAGATTTTGAGAAAACGACCGTCAAAGTCCAAAATTGGCCATTTTTCGACGAAAGCGGCCGCCATTTTGAAAAAAATTCGAAAATCAGAAAACTAAAAAAAGCCTTTCCTGGAAATATTTTTAGGTATTTTTGTGCAAAATTTCAGAAATATTCCATCATAAACTTTAAAGATAAAAATGTGAACGGACGGACGGACGGACGGACGACGGACGCCGGACGCAACGCCATGGCAATAGGTTATCGGACCAAAAGTCCGGTAACCTAAAAAATTAGCCCAAGGGCTAAGGAAGGTTACCGGACAATGTATATTTTAGATATCAGCCTTTTGTCAAATGACCTTGAAATTAAGGTAGTTGGTCAATTCGAGGTCACGAGAATATTCTGCCCATATCATTTCTAGCATGTCCACAATTGATTCCTAAGCTGTAAAGTCGATATTAAGTGAGATATTAGCCATTTTGTGATCTGACCTTGAAAATGAGGTCAAAGGTCAAATTCAAGGTCATGACAATAATCTGCATATATCGTTTCCTATAAGTTCATAATTGATTCCTACACTGTAAAGTCAATAATAAGCGAGATATTAGCCATTTTGTGCTCTGACCTTGAAACTGAGGTCAGAAGTCAAATTCAAGGTCACGAGAATATTCAGCATATATCATTTCCTGTTTGTCCACAATTGATCCCTAAGCTGTAAAATCGATAGTAAGTGAGATATTAGCCATTTTGTGGTGTGACCTTGAAAATGAGGTCAAAGGTCAAATTCAAGGTCATCAGAATATTCGGCATATATCATTTCCCATATGTCCACAATTGATTCCTAAGCTGTAAAGTCGATAATAAGCAAGATATTAGACATTTTGTGCTCTGACCTTGAAACCGAGGTCAGAGGTCAAATTCAAGACCCTGAGAATATTCAGCATATATCATTTCCTATATGTCCACAATTGATTCCTAGTCTCTAATCTCAATATTAAGTGAGATATTAGGCTTAATGTGTCCCATTATAAACCATAGGAGAATTTAACATGGGAAAGTCCCATTTGGGCCGAGTTTGGGCCCAAAATGGCCCACTTCGAGTGATTCAAGGGCAACGAAATTTATACGTGTCACAGGGGTACATATGAGGAGTGTTATGCATTGATAAGAAAAAAAGTTACTAAACAGATTCTGAGAAAACGACCGTCAAAGTCCAAAATTGGCCATTTTTCGACGAAAATGGCCCTCTGACCTTGAAACCGAGGTCAGAGGTCAAATTCAAGGTCACCAGAATATTCAGGATATATCATTTCCTATATCTCCACAATTGATCCCTAGTCTCTAATCTCAATATTAAGTGAGATATTAGGCTTAATGTGTCCCATTATAAAGCATAGGAGAATTTAACATGGGAAAGTCCCATTTGGGTCGAGTTTGGGCCCAAAACGGCCCATTTCGAGCGATTCAAGGGCAACGAAATTCATACATGTCACAGGGGTACCTATGGGGAGTGTTATGCATCGATAAGAAAAAAAAGTTACTGAACAGATTTTGAGAAAACGACCGTCAAAGTCCAAAATTGGCCATTTTTCGACGAAAGCGGCCGCCGTTTTGAAAAAAAATCGAAAATCAGAAAACTAAAAAAAATCTTTCCTGGAAATATTTTTAAGTATTTTTGTGCAAAATTTCAGAAATATTCCATCATAAACTTTAAAGATAAAAATGTGAACGGACGGACGCCGGACGCAACGCCATGGCAATAGGTTATCGGACCAAAGGTCCGGTAACCTAAAAAGATGGGGGGGGGGGGGGGGGGGAATTAAGGAGAAAGGAAATAATGGAAAACAAGTGAAGTTAAAAACGAAAGCACTGTTTTACCTCAACAAAACAGTATTTACAAGGTGGTGGCTTTCTGGTTCATTCAGAAGTTACAACACTTGATTGAAACATTTCCAGACCTGCCAAGTTTTTATGAATATCTGCTAGATATAGGGGGATGTGGTCAAATATGGGACGGGGGGTAATATATGGGACAGCGCCACAGATTTGGGAAGGATTTATGCCATGCTGCCACCTGGTGATTGTTTCGGAAGCGAAGGACACCGACCTCAGGTTTGCAGACGATTTTTTCCCACACAAACAGTTCGTTAAACGTTGTGACCATTTGTAGCTTTGGGTCTGCACACCCTCGATTTTTTCGTTGTGAACTAACAGTTCTACTGATTCGATATTTGTATCTATATCTCGACTGCACATGATTTGTGTTGTAAAATATTGTTTTTGACCCTGTAGACTGAGCGATAGTAAGTGAATATGCTGATATACTCACCATTCCGTAGTATTCCTAAAATGTGTAGGGTGTGTCGAATATGGGACATGGCAGAAATGGGTAATACGGGCATATGCCCATATTTTACACAGGGTGTCCCAAATTACCCTGCATAGGCTCTACCCCAAGATGAACTAGGTTTCATGAACTAGATGAACTAGGATTCCTATGTAGACCTACTGTAGATTATAATTTTAATATATATGTAGATATATATGTAAAATCCCGTAAATAATACCCTAATTATGAAGATTATTTCATGCCACACGCTTATGAGATAGCCCCCCCCCCCCCCCCTCCCCCGCGATCATTTTGTAGTAAATCAGCCACGGAAGTAACAAAATTAATTATACTGCCACAAACTGATATAATCAGGTCGTTTCGAACGACGATCTTTTTAGAGGGATTCATTTAGGCCTGATGCTATACATTAGGCATCTAACTGTAATAGAAGGAAATTTTTAACTATTATATTTATTCCCTGTAATAGGGGGAAATACAACCTACGCCAAGGTTAAGTTCATGTCGCAATTGGGTCGATTAACATTTGGTGAATTGACTTTTCCTGCACAATCTAACAGTCATCCAGATCTGGTAATCCTGGATGGATACAGCAGTCATACCCGTAACCTTGACGTGCTCATCAAAGCCCGGGACAACAATGTCATCATGTTGTCCCTACCCTCGCACAGCACACACAAGCTGCAACCACTTGATGTGGCAGTGTTCAAAGCCTCAACTCCGCTTACAACTTGGAAGTTCAAACATGGTTGAGAAATCAGCCAGGCCGATCCCTGACTGAATGGCAGATTGCTGAGACATTTGCTGCAGCCATAGACATAGTTCTATATTTATGCCTGCAGCTTACAGCAGGGCAACAGCAATAAAAAAAAATTAGCCCAAGGGCCAAAAAAGGCTACCGGACAATATAAATATTAGATTTTAACCTTTTGTTCCGTGACCTTGAAAACAAGGCCATTGGTCAATTCAAGGTCACTAGAATGTTCAGCATATATCACTTCCTATATGTCCCCAATTGATTTGTAAGCTGTAAAGTCGATAATAAACGAGATTTTAGCGATTTTGTGCTCTGACCTTGATAATGAGGTCAAAAGTCAAATTCAAAGTCACGAAAATACTCAGAATATATATTATTCCCATATGTCCACAATTGAGTCCTAGTCTCTAATCGCAATATTAAGTGAGATATTAGCAATAATGTGTCCCATTATACAGCATAGGGTAATTTAATATGGGTAAGTCCTATTTGGGCCAAGTTTGGGCCAAAATGGCCCGCTTCGAGCGATTCAAGGGCAACGAAACTTATACACATCATAAGAGTTCATATGTATCATTAAGAAACAACGTCACTGAACAGAGAAAATGGCCGCCAAAGTCCAACATTGGCCACTTTTCGACGGAAACGGCCACCATTTTGAAAAAAAACAAATGCGAAAATCCAAAAAAAAAAACCTCCATCTTGAAATAGTTTTTGGGCATTTTTGTGCGAAATTTCAGAAAAATCCGATTGTAAACTTGAAAGATAAAATTGTTGACTGATGGACAACGGACGCATCGCCATGCCAAGAGGTTATCGGACCATAGGTACGGTAACCTAAAAATGCTGTCAACTGTTTTCGACAGTGCGGGATCCATCTGTTTGACCGGAATGTGTTAACCGAAGCAAACTTCACATTCAACGACGTCACCCCAGGCAGCTCTGCCTTGGCCCCGGGCAGCTCCACCACGGCCCTGAGCAGCTCCACCTCGGCCCCGAGCAGCTCCACTTCGGCCAATTTTGGACTTTAACGGTCGTTTCCTCAAAATCTGTTCAGTAACCTTTTTTTCTTATTGATGCGTAACACTCCCCATATTTACCCCTGTGATGTGTATAAGTTTCGTTGCTCTTGAATCACTCGAAGTGGACCAAACTCGGTCCAAATTGGACTTTCCCATGTTGAATTCTGCTATGTATTATAATGGAACACATTATGCCTAATATCTCACTTAATATTGAGATTAGAGACTAGTAATCAATTGTGCACATATAGGAAATGATATATGCTGGATATTGTCACGACCATTAATTTGACCTTTGACCTCATTTTCAAGGTCATACCACAAATGGCTAATATCTCTCTGGTTGTCATCGACTTTACAGCTCAGGAATCAATTGTGCATATACACATTCCGTTCAAGGAATGATGTATGCCGAATATTTTGATGGCCTTCAATTTGACCTCCGATCTTATTTTCAAGATCATAGAACAAAACTGCTATTATCTTACTTGTTTTTGAATTTACAGCTTAGCAATCAATTGTGGATATAAGGCGAATGATGAACATGTTTGCTGGATATTCTCACGACGTTGCATTCGACCAGTGACCTTATTTTCAAGGTCACGAACAAAATGGCTAATATCTGAAATATAAAACATATTTTGTTTGGTAACCTGTCTTAGCTTTTGAGCTAATTTTTTTTAAAAAAGAAACTTTTCGATAAACTTCTAGTAAATATCCACAAATTCCAAAGAGCTGCACGGTGTGATTGGGTAATATGGGCACCCCTGCCCATATATACCCGCACCATATGCCCATATTTCACACGCAGTGTGTAATATGGGACAGTTTGAGAATTTTTTCTATCCTTTATAATATTATCAAATCAACAAGTATAGCAATAATTCTTCCAATATATATTCATTCAAGTACAATGATCATATCTAATCAGTTTTTATAATGATTTATTTCCACATTACACAACTTTCTGACAATAAATAAAACTGTCCCATATTTGACCACATCCCCCTAGTAGCTAAACAGCTAATGGCAAAATCAACCAGACAAAAAACGAGTCCCTGTCTGATGATACATGTATGGAATGCCTATTACCAGATCTACTTACCACATGTATAAGAACACCCGTTGTAACCGCTTCGCGAACAACGATCTGGTGTCAAAATATTTAAACAGGGAAATGTGTTCAAGCTTTGCAATAAAACATTGCATTATTATTTTGAAGCTATACTCGCAGTATACACACATTTTTTCTAGTTGAGTAACTTCCTGAAACGTTAATTCTAACGAAATTAAGTGACTGTCAAATGGGTGGATGCGATGTATATAACCACTGAAACATAGGCCTATATCACCGTCTGTAGACTGTGGGTGGTAACGGGCTTTGCCTAATAGGCAAAAAAAAATGCTTGTGCAAACACAGACTGTTTCGAATTTACTTATCTTTTCTATTGGAAATACAAACAGAAATGAAGGCAAGTGTGCTTCGACTCGAGGTGTTGAACAGATATGACCCTGATATAGACAGCAGTGAAATATAATTATCTCAGATATTTTCTAGGAAACCAACCAGCTCTCAAGCCCAACTACCCACAGAGAGACTTGTGATCAACAATGAGCAGAAACTGCCCAGCAACAATCAACGTGTAACAAGCTACACTTAGCATGTGTCAGAGTCAGCAGAGGTCAGCACAGAGAGAATATACTGGTCCATTCTGGAGTATACCAAGTAGAAATTGTGAAGTACACGCACCACTACCTGAAATTCAGACAATGAACAAACAAGCATCACCCAGGCCCATGAGACCACATAGGGTGCCCAATGATGGTGTTAGTGGACAATCTCATCAAACACACGAGCCACATACCTTACACACACCAGCTCTGGACAAACTTGCAAGTAGGTTGTACAAGCAAGACAGTCTGCCAAAATTAACACTGGAAAAATTTGGACGAGGTATCATGCAATATCCACACCGGATAAAATTCAATCTTAGAGTGCAATACACTTGATGCTTGTCAGAAGCTCTGCTTCCTTGGCAAATACTCAACAGAAGAAACCCCACACAGCCATTCAAGGACTTTTAGAACTTGAAATGGAAGAAACTTACATAAAGGTAAAGGAACTTGGGGAAGTGTTGGATAAGAGGTATGGTGATGAATACCTCGTGGTGAAAATATGCAAGGCAAAGATCAGACACTGGCCAGCGTGTAAGACAGGTGACGGTAGAGAACTTGAGAGTCTTCTCTGATTCCCTCAATAACTGTAAAGCTAGCATGATGACTACCGGCACATCAGTAGTCTCGATTCACTACATATGCATGCTGGAAAAACTCGCAAGGTAGATTATTGATCGATGGAGTTGGATACGACAATCGGCTCAATTATTCAGAATATGAATCATGTTACCCATCCTTCACTGAATTCTGTGAATTCATGGAGAAAGAGGCTTGTGTGGTTTGCACCTCTGTCAACTTCAACTCACAACCCACAGCAGAGAAGAAGGAAGGAAGAGCCATGTGGCAGAACAACACATCACACAGCTTAGCAACACATAACCTAGCTGTAACAGTGTTACATTCATGGCCACAGTATGGGTCACAACACAAAATGAATCTGACTTGCATGCGGTGTCAAGAACCTTATCATTAACTGGAGGTATGTGATCAGTTGAAAAAGATAGACCTTTTCTGGGAGAAAAGCATTCCTCAAAAGCAGGGTCCAGATTTGATGAATACTCTCACAGGCCTACTCTGTAGGTTCTCACAGGAACTGAAAGACATCAGATGTGATATAGACGTTACGTGCAATCAGGTCAGACTGAATGTAAAAGACAAGGATTTCCTATGCTTCCTCTAGTGGGAAAATGGAGACCTGAGCTGTGATCCCAATAGTACAGAATGAATGTTCACCTGGTTGCTCAAATTATGTTTTGTAAGTCTCAGCAGATCAGCATGATCAAGAGTATGGCAAATCAGCAACTGCTATTGTCCAGAAGATTAGATATATATGTGGGAGACGTACTGGAATCTCTGTCGTCTAATGCAGAAGCTTTTCAGCTCATTATCAATGGGCACGAGTTGTGCAAGAAAGGCAGTTTCAATTTACATACATGTAAGTGTGTCACCAACGATGATAAAGCAATGGAAACCATACCATCAGAACTGAGAGCCACAAGGACACAAAATGTGAATTTCAACCGGGAAACACCACCAATCAAACGAACCCTGGGCGTTCAATGGTGTATTAAGTCAGATACCATTGGATTCAGATTCAAAGTCGAAGGGAACGGCCACTGACACGACATGGGATATTTTCAAACGTCAGTTCAATTTTCGACCCCCTCGGCTTGGTTTGCCCATTCGTGCTGTTGGGCAAACAGATACTCCAAGAACTGGTTCGATATGGGAGAGATATAATAATTCGACCCCTAAAACTTGCAGACAAGGTGGCAGAAATGGTGCAGTGAACTACCAGCGTTGCATGACTGCCACATTTTGCAAGGATAAGGGCTTTGATCAAGTCCTCAAGGTGGAACTTCACAAATTCTCAGATGCAAGTCTGCTTGACTATGAACAGTGCAGCTACATGTACCTGCATCTCTTCAATAGCCATGCAGATATCACCACCTCAATAATGATGATCAAGTCACACGTGGCATCCTCCACGTCCATGACAGAGACTCACCTCAAACTGAGCGCAGTTGTGTCTGTGAATATCAGCAAGTCTCTGGGCAAAGAACTTGACTAAGAGGATACACAAGAGAATTTCTGCACAAACAGTAAAATCACATTAGATCATATCAGCAATGAGGCACGAAGATCTCGCCACAAAATCCAGAAGTAAAAACTGTTTAATACAAACAAGGTTCAAGCTGCCAAAATGTATGCATACTGGGCAGGATAATATGTCTCTCAAGTTGGCACTCTGCAAAGCGAGCAATAGCTGTGGACATCAGGTTCAAAAATTTGCTGAAGTGAAAAAGCAGAGACGTGTAACTTGCCGTCTGCTAAAGAGCTGGTAGCAAACAAATATGTTCCAGTCAATGTGGATGAGTTGCATAAAGCTGGAACATTGCTTATCGCAGCAGCTCAAGGCCTCCAGCATTTTGTACCATCTGGATCCTTAGTATAACACTGAATGAGATACGAGCATCAGGTTTTTGGATAGTTAATGCACGTGCAACAATCACATCCTTCATCGGAAAGTGTGTGACATGCAAGAAGTTGAGGGGACAAGCCATGTCACAGAAAATGGCAGACCTTCCAGGAACAGGATGGAGCCAACTGGAACAATGTCGTGTACTATTTCGTGCCCTTCTACATCAAAGAGGGGCACAGTCAAAAGAAAAGATGTGGCGTTCTCTTCACATGTATGGGAAGTCATGGTGTACATATCGAGACAGCCAATTCACTCTCAACATATGCATTCATCAATGCATATCGGCGTTTCACTGTTATTGTCAATCAGTTAAAATTAAATGTTTCAACAGATGTGTGAAGGTAATATTGGTATTCATGAGAAATTACTTATGAATGTCCTATCTTTTCCGTTTACTGTGTTGTAAGTCCAATCGATATTTCAGGCATTTTTGAGTTATTTTTTTACGATGTTAAAAATGTTGAACATGATATTTTGGTCAATGCTCATCCCAGATTGCTAAAATACTTAGGTAAATAAACAGCATATACAGTACTGATTTCGCAAAACCTCATCAAAATGCTAGCACAAGTAACCTGGCATTTTCGCCTGACCTAGCATCATGCGATTTGATGCTAGCATTGTGCATGCAAGCACGTGATGCTAGCATTGCTTCTTGGCACTGTGGCATACTAAAAACATTTCGCATTTTTTTTGTAAAGGCCATTATATGCTCGAATATGCTTGCAAACACATGGTCGAGTGGTTTATAGACAGTCTGTATCATGTAGATCGTATGGGCAAATGCAGTGTTTATGTTCAGTTCATATTAAAGCCTGTATTTGCGTCCGAAATAAAAGATGTGCGCATCTGTGCAAGACAATGCTCGCCTGTTCAACTAAGACGGCCACGTGATGCGATCGCATCGCGCCCACTGGTCACACCATGCGAGTTGATGCTAGTATCAATTCGCACATAATCGCACGGCTTAGCATTTAGCATGCAGCATTCGCATGGCTAGTGAGGTTTTGCATTACTGTGATATCGCACGCTATGCAGTCAATCACATACTAGTACTGTAGAAGTAAATTTTTATGAATATGTGTGTGCTACGTTTAATGAATATAACTGAATATTGTCTTATTTCGGATTCGTTTCATTTTTATGTGAAAATGAAGCTACATTCAAAACAGTCTGGGTTTGTAGAAGCACAACATAGACCTACGTGCATACGACTTTTATTGTTCATAACCTAGACCTACACATATTACACGAAATAATAGTTGAAGACATGAGAACAACGCATTTATCATGCGAGTATACGTACTTGTTCATGTCAGTGTAATAATACGTGTAGTACTTAGTAATATCACTGATAATTTTGTTGCTCTCCAGTCGAAGTTATCTTCAATTCAAGACTACTTTTAAATTCTTCTCTAACCAAGCATGAGCAGTTTTGTACCTGGTATTATTATACTCGTACCAAAGACGAACTATGATTGAAAGAACCAGCATGTTTCACATGTGCATATGATTTTGCATTATTTAATATAGTGTATGCTAGGGAAAATGTTCATTCAAATATGTCCAAGTTCCCCACTTCCTTTTCTTTACTGCACTGCATGCTTCCTCATATGTCTCTTCAAGCATTCCTTCTGAATGAATCTCTCGCCACACTGTTGACACTGGTGCGGTTTCTCCCCGGTATGTATTCGCTCGTGCCGCTTCACATGAGCCTGATAACTGAAGCATTTGCCACAAAATGAGCAGCTGAATGGCTTTTCACCAGTGTGTACACGTCGGTGAATTTTGAGATTTCCTTTGTGAATGAAACCTTTGCCACAAATGTCACAAGTGCTCTGAACCTCGCGAGTGTGTGTGCGCTGATGTTTACTACGACCACTGCTTTGTTTGAAAGTCTTATCACAATACTTACACTTGAAAGGCTTCTCACCCGTGTGAGTTCTCGTGTGTTCTTTCAGCATCGTTCTCTGGACAAATGCCTTTGGACACAAGTCACACTGATATGGTTTTTCACCAGTGTGCCTCCTTAGGTGGGTTATCATGGTCCCCTTTTGTCTGAAGCAAACTCCACATTCAGGGCATTGGAATGGTCTCTCTCCTGTGTGTTGCAACTTATGCAGGTTATAGCCTTCCTTGGAACGAAAGCCTTTCTGGCAGATCGAGCAGCTATATGGCCTTTCTCCAGTGTGGGAATTTTGGTGATTGGCCAACACTTTTTGACATATGAATCTTTTGCCACACACGTCACATACATGCTTTTTTAACTCTTCTTTCGGGATGTCCTTGCGTTTATGCTTAAGTACGTGGTACCTAAAACGTTCCCTGTCATTGAATACTTCCCCACAATATTCACAGCATCTAGACCTGACCTTTGGCGGGATAACTTCAGCAACTTTTGGCCCTTGCATGGAGTTCAACCTCAATCTTGGTTTCCTTTTCTTCTTGGTTTCTGGTGTGTAGTGAGTATTATGGTGTTTCAGGAGGTATGGCAGACAAGAGAATAGTTTGCCACTTGTAGAACACTTACGTTCTTTCAGTCTTCTCTGCGAATTCCTTGCCGGAACGCTGTTGATTTCACCCTTTTTGTCATGTGTTGTGGAATCTGTTGACTGTTCATTTGAGGATCTCTCATCAGTATCAAATCCATTGTAGATGGAACTGTCACTGTCCTCGCCAAATTGAGACAGTTCTCCCTCACTGGGAACTATATCATGCTCCTCTGGCAAATCTTCTGGTTCCTCTTTTGGTATGCAAAGAGCCTGTTCAACAGGTATTGACACATCATCAACGGATCCCACTGGGTTCGGTAGACCTATTCGTGACATTGCAGGTGGTATATCATCAATAGGTTTTGACACAAATGTCACTTCACATCTCCAGTGGTGAGATAATTCTCGCTTGAGAGCGCTGCCCATCAATGTAGCTATGAAGAGTATCAGATATTGGAATAGCATGATTACTGCTGAATATCAGAAATGATATAAGAAATAAGATATGATTCAGATACCATTGTTACCGCCATATTGTGTGAATTGTCTATATTTCGATGACCATTTGAACATTACATCACAAGCATTACTTACACATCAGCCGGAAAGTCACCATTGCTCCTTCCTTTTCAGCATGGAGCTTGATAGATTCGGGATTCGTACAAGTACTGTCACCAGTATCATCTTGTTTTGTGCTCAATCCAATCAGGTGTAGTTTTTGTCCGGGAGCCAAAGTCTGACAAGCGTCGAGAGCGTATGTGGGCATCACAATGTCCAAGCAACCTTCAGCGGCCTAAGGGGAATACAAAACATCCAAGGCAACTCTACACCGACACTTAAAATTATATATAGTCCAACTATTAAAACTACAGAATAAACATTATTACTAATATCATTCATCATGAGCTGGTCAAATCTTTGGAATATTGTTTCATAGCACACTCCCAAATGAAAGTGTCAGCTCAACCATGAGTTTTGCTGCAGGCTACATAAACTTTTATAAACCATGCAAATATAAGCGGCTCTTATATGTTCATGTATGAACAATATCCGATCATTAGGTACCTGTAACCAGGCCGATCAAAGGTACCCTAGGTCACATGACACCATCAGTTTATTTACTTATGTTTTTATTATTCCTCTTTACCCAGGTGTACCTCATCAGTGCAAAGCACTGTTCTCTCTGGGGTTCCTGCATTCACAGATAATTAACATACATAAAATGAAGACGTGTGTAACAAGAAAACCGGAATATTTTACCGGAAAAAATATTTTCTTTTAAACCATAACTTTTTTCATAGAAAATTACCGTAATGACGTTTCAAAGTCATTTGACGCTTAGAGCTCTCTCTTGAAGTGTTTCATGAGTTACTCAGCACAGCTCCCATTATGAAGGAATAATTGGGTGGAATTTCAAAAAAAAAAATTCAATGGCAATTTGTTTTGCTGGAAATGGCTCAATTTGGGACAAAGAAAAATTGTTTTTTCTTCGACAAGGCAAAAAATTAAAATGGCCTCCACACGCAGACCGTCGATTCAAGGGCAATCAAGGGCGAATGGCCACCAAAGTCCAAAATTGGAAAAAAAAGTCCAAAGTCCAAAATATTTCGTCAAAAATGGCTGCCAAATCGGCAAAAACGAATAATTAAAAAAATAATATAAAAATCTTTAGAAATTGGCCCAAGATATATGTTTTGACAAATCTTTGGGCAAATTCATCATCTTAAAAAATTGCAGGCCCGGACGGACGAGGGACAGATGACAAACGGAAAAGGGACAGACGACGGACGGATGACGGACGAAAAACTACTCTGTTTCTCAAAGCTATTACAACTTGCATTTCTATATTTTTATTCTATCTGCTGTATTGACTTTATGGATATAATCCTCTTTGATATGTATTTGTACGATTCGTTCAACTAGCTTTTTGTATAATTGTGTAATATGTCATAATTCAATACCTATTATCTACATTTTTGGTTGAAGTCAGACTTCATGAATCTTATTTAATTATGTCTCTATATTGAATTGATGATTATTTGCTCTTGAATTATCTACTGAATATGAATGTTTCTGTACCTCATATTATGTCAGGCTTTATGCAGTCTATCAAATTCCATAGAGACTCTTTTGGAGTTGATGCTCTGGAACTTGATGTCGACAATAACTAGGTATGTGGCTGGAGAATGGGTCTTGATTTTACGAGGGATGGGTGATGACGAATGTTGTGGACAATCTAATGTTAGTTGTGTCGAAGAGGATGGAGATATCACTCGCTGAGGTTTCTAACAAGCTTGAGTTGGTCTCTTGTATGGTGATGTAATTTGGTTCACCACAAGCTGTACATATTCATGATACATTGTGATTATATGTTTGAATATTCAAGAGTGTTCAAGTGGATGCACACATATTGATAATGATTCTATTGCTTTGTCCTCCCAACCGTCACTAGTTTGAAAGTTCGGGCACACATAGACAGTACTGTTATTGTTCTCTATGGTTGTCATGACTAACAACAAGATGGCGGCCCTCAGAATCCATTTCCACAAAAAGACCATCTTTCCATCGTTTTCACCAGCACTGTTGTAATCTTGGATCAAGAGACAGCTCAACTATATGGTCGAAGTACTGGGCAACAGATGCTGGCAGGTCTAACTTGGTTTTTGGCCAGCCTGCTAAGATGACTGACTCCAGTTTACTCAGGGTGTCATCCTTCTTTGTTTCCATCCGCACAGCTTCCAGAAATGGGTACAGGGTTTAGGAACACATCCTGGATGGGAACTTCGGAGAGAGTGCAGGGGTTGACTTCCCTGGTCTGTACACTAGTGTGGAGTGATACTTCTAAGCATGTAGCAGTAGAGTCTGCAGTCTTTTTGGGTGCTTTTGATATGGGTTTGTCCACAATCGTCATGAAAGGGCGTATGATCAGTGACCACCTTGACGTGTCTCCCATACGTGTAGTGGTGGAACTTTTCGAGTCAATGGACCACAGCTAGAAGTTCCTATACGATCTGAGCCAATCTCCGTTCTGTGTCTGTCGTCGAACAGCTTCCATAAGCTACAGGCCTTCATGCATGAAAGCTTACTCTAGCGCATATTCTGAGGCAGGATTTTCTAAAGTTAGTTCATTCAGGGTCTTATATGGCAAGTGTTGGAGTGGACGTCGCTAGTTCTTTGATCTTGTCAAAACAGTTCTGTTAGGCTTCAGACCACACCCATTCCACGTCCTTCCGTGTCAGGTTCTGTAGTGGAGATGTAACTTCTTGCGAGATAGTTCACAAGTCCCAGGCACCGGCGTAGTTCTTCGAGATTCTATAGAGGAGGTATGTTTCTGATGGCTTTGACTTTTTCAGGGTCTGATCGTGGACCATCTTCGGAGATACAGTGACCCATGAAAGTTATTGCGGACATTCGCTGATCCAGCTTATCCTTGTTGAGTTCATCTGTCCAAGAATTTTTGTAGGTTCTATGGTTCTGGTCATGATCGTCAGTAGTTGTACCATGTATACCCACATCATCAGCTATACACACGACTCCTGGGAGTCCTTCCAAGGCTTCCAGCAGCTTCTTCTGGAAGATTTCTGCAGAAACATTAGTTCACGAATGGAAGTCGAAGCTCAACAGGTTTGGAAAGTTGTAAGCAGATTGGACTCTTTGTCAAGTTGTATATGCCAGTACCTCGAAGCTAGGTCAGCTTTGGAGAACACCCTATATTCTCGCAACTCATGTAGTGTGTCTTCTAACATGGCATGATGAAGTGTTCACTATGAAAGGGTTCATTTATTTCTTTAGGGTCTATACACACGCGAATTCGACCAGACTTCTTAGGAGTGACTCGGAGTTGACTCAACGAGGGTGTTGGTTCCTAAAATGGATTTACGATCTCTTCTGTCATCCTGTCTAGTTAAACTTTGAGAGGATCCCGCATTGAGACCAGAATTCTGCGAGTTGGCATTATCACTGGATGCACTTTCTCATCCGTCCAGAGATGTACTTGACAAGGTAGTGTTCCTAGGGAAGGTTGGAACACGTTATACTTTTCATCCACATTTATTGAGGCAATACAGTCGATATTGTGGTCATTGACAGTTGCATAAGTTCAGCTGCCCGAAGTCCAATGAGAGGTATAATATGGTCTTTGACCACCATAAATTAAACTGAGTATTTTTTCTTATCTTTGGGATTTCGTACAGACCGTCTGCATAGCCCCAGAGGTGTCAATTTCGTGTGATTCCACATTCTGAGCCTTTTGTTCGTTGGGGCGATGTACGTAGCATACTCTGATGGAAGAATGTTCACAGAAGCTCCTGTATCAATCTGGAAGATGACATCATGCTTTCCCACTTGCATGTGGCATTTGACGTCTGAGAGCTCAGTTTGTTTTGAGCCATTCACAGAATAATGATTTCACCCTCTCATCATTAGATGATGACAGAATCTCCACTTGATAAGTGTTTGTGTGTCGACGATATTTCTTGGGGCACTTGGATGCGAAATGATTCTGCTCATAACAAACAGACCATGTTTTACCCCAAGCAGGACAGTTTTCTTCTTCATTGAGTGTTGATATCCACAGAATTTACTGTCTTTGGCAGTGGAGCCAGTTCCAATTTTGTTCATTGAGGCAGGTCTGAGAGCCTGTGTTTGCGCTGTAGCATTTTTAGCAGGTTTGCACATTTTTCAAGAGTGAGGTTTTCTTCTCGAAGCAGGGCGTTTTGTGTAGTGGAGTCTCTAATACCAACAGTGATATCATCAAGTAGAATGGACTCTACACACTTCTGGCAACAGTTACAGGTTTTGATCAGAGATCATATTGTGGCAAGGAAAGTCTCAAAATTGTCACCATCATGTTGATCACAACAGTTGCCGGTGAATCTCTCAAATGATTAATTTATTTTGCCCACAGCAAACCCGTCAAAATTTTTGATAATCTCATCAACACAACAGCCCATGCACAGTCAGGTGTGGTGCAATTAAAACCATTGTAGAATCTGAGAGCTTGATCACCGAGTGTGTGCAGAAACTGTGCCACTTCGTAATCACTGCCATTTCTGTTGAATGTCTTCTAAGCGTTACCTCGCACCCTTCAAGGACCAGATGTGTCAGTGGTTTGATGCCATGTACCGGGGGGAGGGCGGGGGCAGTGGGGAGGGGGGGGTGGGTGTAGGAGCGACAACTTGGTCAGGAATTTTTATCACCAGTGTAGTCAGAGCATCAGAATGTCACAATATTAGACCTGTCAGATTTCGGAGTGTCATACAGTGAAAATTCCTCGGCATTCAATTTTTATCATGGGGCATAAAACGCAGTTCTTACCAGAAACACAAAGTTAGGGTTAGACCCCAAATTTCGTGACACACAAGATAATTTTGATTCAGAGTTTATTCCATAGAAACACTCTCACAGATGTGAGCCGGAAGAAAACAAACAATCAGCGACGACAGGCAAACAGTGATAAATGGCTAGCATAAATCTCATACATGTACTTAATATTTCAGTTGGGTGTCAAAATCATGGCAAAATTATCTAATCCTATTATTATTATACAAAACAATGAATGAATGTGTGATACTGTTAAAAGACTAATTTTTGCAGACGATTTATTTAACGGATTTGGCGGTAGGGTAAAAACCGCCAAATTAAATCGGACGCCAAATAAACTAGATTTGGAAATATATGTGGTTTTGAAACCGCCAAATTAAATCTCTGCCAAATGATGTGTGGCTCAAAACCGCCAAATTTAATAGCCGCCAAAATTAGTCATTTTACAGTATTCACCAAACATGTCCAAATTACAAACCTTATATCGGACATTATTATAATGATTTATAATAGCTTTTTAAAGTGTAATTGATTTGTGGTTATTTTATGTACTAGTGGAAAGAAAAGTTCTACCCATAGAGAGAAAAAATGTTCTACTAGTAGGAATAGATATTCTATTGGCATGAAGAAACACACAAAAATGTTCTATTACCTTGATTACTAGCAGTAGAATTTCTAATTTTAAACTGGCATAAAGAAACTGGCCCAATATGACTTTAGATACAGTAGGGACGTGGTTCAAGTACAACACAAACAACACAGGGCCTAGAATAGATTGCCGTGGCCGTGGAACACCATATTCAATGCCCATATTATCAGATTTAAAACATGTTACCCTCAGTCAGCATGGTCAGCTAATCAGCGAGTGTTCAGCTCATTTAGGTCATTACTGTTGTGGAACATCACCTCATATATTTGTGTATGCCAGATTTCTGGACGAGTATATATACACCTGAAAGAATACACTGCTGGAAAATAATGACCATGTTTTCAGCATAGACGTAGAGAGACTACGTCTATGGTTTTCAGTCACTCACTACTAGATCTTGTATAGATCTCTAGATCTAATGCTAGCCATATCATAATGCACCCAATATCACACACAGGCTCATGAGTTCATGAGTCCTGACCATGTAACTGACCATCCACTATA
This sequence comes from Terebella lapidaria, assembly GCA_949152475.1. NCBI lineage: Eukaryota > Metazoa > Annelida > Polychaeta > Terebellida > Terebellidae > Terebella > Terebella lapidaria. Next base: position 29,586,195 of record OX424564.1, on the reverse strand, counting down.
GATATAGATCTAGTATCCTACAAGTAGAATATATATAGATCAAGGCCCAAGCCGAGATGACGTTAATTTCTATACGACGTATACATACCATTTCTATTCTTCATTTGCCGTGCCCTGAAGCAAAATCATGGAGAAAGAAACGTTCGGAATTTAACAAACCCTTTAAAAACAAAGTTAACAAACCCTCCCGTCTCATGTTATGGAACGCCTATTACGCAATCACACGAACACCCATGGTGATCGTTTCGCGCCCAACGCCCTGAAGTCAAAATATTGAAATAGGTTCAAGATTTGCATTTTCTTTCTACAGCTCAATGAAGGGAATTTATCCATAAATAAAACATAATAAATGCTGGTTGTGAACTATGAGGCATTAAACATGTAAGTCTCACTGATTTCGGTTTGTCACAAGATGAACATATTGAGATCATTTTAATTTAGTTTCCCATATGATAGTGAAATGTTAGGGCGAGACAATTTTCCAACAAAATTACTATAGTATACATAAATTGTGCTGGTAAGAATACGTTCCTGAGAAAACTTTAGTTCCAACGACTGTATCAACTGGATCGATACAGTCAGCACTCTTATATATGACTGCTCACTTTGCTCTGAGACATTTTAGTGTTAGGTGGAATTAATGTATTGTTGATTATGGAAAACAGGTTTGATCAGTACGGTGTTCCCAGGAAACTGGCTAATATTTTCAGTCCGAACATGAACACATATTTGAGACTTCGATTCACAGATGATGTAGATGGTCAACACCTTTTCTGGTCAAAGCTGGAGCAGTTCGTTTCTCACATCGCATGAATATATTTATATAATTGTGTGTAACTCTCATCATCACTCAAATTGAGATAGCTAAGTGAAATACCTAGGTATAATTCATCGAACATCAGTTTATTACACCTGTGAAAAGAGATGGAACTCTCCGCTACGAACTTATAGTTTGTCCATGATGGCAGTTCTGGATCAGTGTCCGGAATGCGCCGATCAATTTGAAGTTTTACTATGTGTAGAAACATACATGTTTCTGTTAATATGTATGAAAATGTACATTGTATGACTTCTTTGTATATGGAATCTCCCAAGCTTCTTACTTATTGGGTCATGATGGAACTTAAATTGTAGGCCTATGACTAAGATCATCTCTCAATGGAAAGGATTTTCACTGCATCATTCAGATATATGATATCTATGTGGTGTATGTCGCTTGGGGGTATTCAAGGTATGATTTTACTATGTTTTAGCTGGCCGGTCAACGGATTGACGGGAGGGGGGGGGGGGTACGAATTCGCGCATTTTGATTTGGACATATATCACCGGGGGGTCAATTCAGCACATATCATAATACTCATATAAAATCATAGCCATACGCATATAATACAAGCTTGCCCTGCAATTAAAAATGTTCTGTCTGGAGAAGCTCGTTTGTTTACTTCAGATGTAGCATTACATTGAAGAAACATTCACGGTCGTCCCAAGTCAAGGACACCAATAAAAAGCTCAACATGATTCCTTATCCTCCTGTAATACAAACTTCACCTGTATCTGCAATCATTCAGCTCGGGAAACAGTGTATATAGTAGGCCTACGTAGCCTAGTACTAGAGAGACTCTAATAAAAGTTCTCATGTTGAAGCCAGACATCTACATTCCAGACTGTTGCTAAACACAATTTTCGTAGATCCAAGCGAAACGGTAGGCCTACTTACTATATGTGCAGGATATTTTTTATTAGTTGTCAGTTATTTAAGGGAAATAATTTTCTGAACGTTCGGTGCTATCTCTTTGTCAAAATTTCAAAAGTCTGTAATAGCAGGCAAAAACGATTCAATCAAAATCCCGAAAAATGTCTAGAGATAAAGTCTAGTACATGGAGCCCCTAATAGGACATGACATGAGAACATGTCATCTTATCATCCACCCCTACGAGCTGTTTTGGTGAGAAAAATAATCTACAACAGATTCTTCTGAACCCCCTAAATGCGCCCCTGCAGTGTTCGGGTTGAGTTCAGAATATACCACAAAGCACCAACGAACATTTGGATCACAAATTGGATGAGAATGCTTGCTTGTGTTTATGCCGACTTGGAAAATAGTGGAAATTGCGAATGTATGTGAGTTTTATGTCAGTGTTTCCCATACTTTTTGAATGGATTACCACGTGTGTAGGCTACGTGCGATATTGCAAGTCGTAATAGCCGCTCCGTATCTGGTATCACCATTGCTGATCAATGTTTGTTTCCCTCGATATCGGCTTTTTTCTGTTCATTCACTGATTTAAATGGTCGACAAAATGGTATGTTGATCAAACTGTATGTATGTGTTTTATGAATGAGATCTTGCGTAGAATGCATGAGAGCACTTGTATGTACAGTGGCCGAATTGTCATCGCCATGTTATAGGTAACCAGTGAATGATAACATAGCTAAATCATAATGCACCCATATATATCGTCGCGTAACCTGTTCAATAGATTTCGTGCCAAAAATATTATTATCATATGCCAGAATGACAGTTGATGCAAACAGCGAAGTTAATGCTATTATACAGCAATTTAAATTACTGTCAACAAACTAAGACCTAAACATATACCACATCTATGTACATGTATTTGGTTTTTCAATAGCTGTGCCTATTCTTCCAATAACAAACTTCTGCCCGGCGGGCTGTAAATTCCACACTTGCCCGGGCGGCTCTCAGTTCAAGAACACGTGATTATTTTGAAGGGTAAACAAAAGCACATGGTCGCTTCCCTGGCACGATTCCGTCATGTATGACGTTTTTTCCCACGAATTTACGTTTTATGCTGATGCTCTTGGAACTCTGAAATGGCCTGTGAATCGGATAAATGTGTGAATAAAAGCTGCATTTCTTGCTTATTTCTCTCGAATCGGATATGATTCTGTCATTAGAAACATACTAAAATGTCCCCGACATCCACTGGCATATGATAAACGTGTTATTGCACAATATGGGGTTTCATGCCCTCGGGCCAAGTCTTCAAGAAGCCCTCCGCTTCGCGTCGGGCTTCTCAAAGACTTGGCCCTCGGGCATAAAACCCCATATTGTGCAATAACCCTATATTATCATATGCCAGAATGACAGTTGATGCGAATAGCGTAGTTAATGCTATTATACAGTAATTTAAATTACTGTCAACAAACTTAGACGTGAAAATACACCATTTCTATGTATTTGGTTTTTCAATAGCTGTGCCTATTCTTCCAATAACAAACTTCTGCCCGGCGGGCTGTAAATTCCACACTTGCCCGGGCAGCTCCCAGTTCATGAAAACGTCATTATTTTGAAGGGTAAACAAAAGCACATGGTCGCTCTCCTGGCCCGATTCCGTTATGTTTGACGTTTTTGCCGCCAATTTACGTTTTACGCTGATACTCTAGGACCTCTGAAATGGCCTGTGAATCGAATAAATATGTGAATAAAAGCTGTATTTCTTGCTCATTTCTTTCTAATCGGATATGATTCGGTCATTTGAAACATACTAAAATGTTCCCGACATCCACTGGCATATGATAAACGGGTTATTGCACAGTATGGGGTTTCATGCCCTCGGGCCAAGTCTTGAAGAATCTTGGCCCTCGGGCATAAAACCCCATATTGTGCAATAACCCTATAGTACCGGTAGCTGTTTCACATGGAAAGTTATAATTACCAGGTTACAGCCCGGTGGCTACAAAATTATCCCAATTCCCATATCATGTTGGATATATCAATATTTAGGCGTTTATGAATAACACAATATTCAACTCGATTTAAAACATGATAAGCAGGAAATAACTTTTGACAAGCGCCTGTCAGATGGGAAAAAGATCGAGCTGAATATAGTGTGACGTATTGGTATGTTGTCGCAAAAAAAAAATCAACTATGGAGACTTGCATGTGCCATTGTTCTTATTTAATGAAATTACTAGATCTATTATTATAATGGCGAGAGCAGCAAACTCCAATCATCATCCAGAAACCAAAATGGTGGGAAGGCAATCATTATGGCATTCATGAAGAAAGTACCTGACTGTTCCTCGACGGATTTTCTCAATATGTGTGATGACGTATATGAGACGTGATGTGGATCCATTATGTTTAAATTTCCCCTTAGGCTGCTGAAGGTTGCTTGGACATTGTGATGCCCATACACGCTCTCGAAGCTTGCCAGACTTTGGATCCTGGACAAAAACTACACCTGATTGGATTGAGCACAAAACAAGGTGATTCTGTCGGCAGTAGGCCTACAGCTTGTACGAATCCCGAATCTATCAAACTTCATGCTGAAAAAGAAGGTGCATTGGTGACCTTCCGACTGTTGTGTGAGTATGTTTGTGATGTTTGAAACATCGAAATACATAGTATACACACAGTATACCGGTAACAATATGGCTATATGAATGTTGTTTTATTGTTTCATACAATGTATTGTTCATAGCTGCATCCATGGGAAGCACTTTCAAACGTGAGTTGTCTGACCACTGGAGATGTGAAGTGACATTTGTGTCAAAACCTATCCAGGAAGTACCCCTCACGATGCCAGCTGAAAGTATTCTGGATCACATGAAGTCCAGCATTCACTTGTCGGAACACTTTGATCCAAATTCAATGGAAGCTTCAAATGTTTTCCATCGGAGCAACTCAGCTCCTGACATACCCCAAGAGGAAATAGAAGAGAGAACTTATGAAATACTCAAAGAGGAACTGGAAGATGCACAAGATGACAACGAAGTAGCTCTCAGCGAGGGTGAACTGTCTCATTTGGACGAAGACAGTGAAGGCTTCATCTACGAGGGATTTGATACTGATGAATCTGACTGTTCTTTCCATGGCGGCGACTATGACAATGGTTTTTCAACCGCCGTGGTAGATGATGGCTCTTCCTGTCAAGAAATGTCCGCTAACACTGATATGCAGTGTTCCACTTCCCAGTTTAATGACTTTGAACCTGTCGAGGAAGAGTTTAATCCAAACGCAAACAAGACCGAGGCTAAAGCGATATCAAAGCAGGAGAACAAAGGTAAAACATGCCCCACGTGTGGAAAAGCCTTTGTCAACATGTCCAAACTATGTCGGCATTATCAGCTGCATTTCTCTTCCAAGGGGACACAGAAGGGCAAACGACGGGGAAAATCGTCAAAGAAAAGCGATGATTCTAGTGGAAAATTGGCTGACTCTCCTAAGAAAGAAAGAGTCCTGAGGAGTTCTCAACCTTACTGTTGTGAATTGTGCGGGGATGTCCTCGAAAATGGACCGAAATTTTGGCACCATCTTCACGCTCATAAATTGAAGAACCTAACTGAAGAAGACAAAAAGTGCGCTTGTAGTACGTGTGGTAAGAGGTATTATTTGCCAAGCCAACTTAAAGTTCATGAAGCATCCCACAGCGTTGAAAAACAATTCATTTGTTCAGTCTGCAACAGGGGATATCTAAGCAAAGCCAGCCTCGGTCTGCACATGAAGAAACACAGCGAAACGAAACCATTCACTTGCCCAGAATGCGGAGCTGGTTTTTATCAGAAAGTTACGCTGTCTTTCCACATGATTACACATACTGGGGAAAAGCCATACCGTTGTGATCTGTGTTCCGATGCATTCACTCAACCATCAACTTTGAAAGATCACCGGAGAATTCATACCGGTGAACGGCCGTACAAGTGTGGAAAATGTGGCAAAACTTTCAGAACAAGAACCGCACTGAGGCAACATAGCTTCACTCACACGCGCGAAGTTCTATTCACTTGCGACATTTGTGGGAAAGGATTCAGTCGGAAAAAAACAATGATCAACCATCGATATACACACACGGGCGAGAAGCCATACAAATGTCCAATTTGTGGCAAAGGCTTTGGCAATGCGAGCCATGTCATCCGTCACAAGCGGATACATACCGGGGAGAAACCGTACCAGTGTCAACAATGTGGCGAGAGATTCGTGCAGAAGGAATGCCTGAAGAGACACATGAGGAAGCATTCAACACCTGAGGAAACGATGTTAAACATTTTCGGGGTTGAACATGGACATGTATGAACGAAACCATGATAAAGATCCATAGATGTATTGTCATACAATACACATTCAAATGACCCATTACTGCGAAATTTTCAATGGATTTTAGCAGGAGATTTTGGCTGAGATAACTTATTTTATTGTGATTGAATGTGATTAAAAATCGAGATAAATAGTAGAAACAAATATCAATATGGTGGCGTTAGAAAACAGAAGATGTTGCTTTGTTATTCCAATAATTTTTTTTCGTGTTTGTTGCAACCCTGCATCTTTTCGCCAATTTGAATGTTCGGATCACTGTTTGTTCAAATAAAACGATTCAACAAATTTATTTGAAGAAATTGTCACCATCATCCTGAGCTGTGTTGCCAGAAAATGCATAATACAAGTACATGACTAATTTCCTGTATACATATATTTATTATTCAAATCTAAGCTCTGTTATGTCATGACAAACTCAATCATTATCATGTTCATGTAGGAAAACTTAGACTTTCGACACAGAACACCAACTCGGCTCACGACCGAGGCAGCTCAGATGCAAAATACATACAGAACTTCGAAGTTCCAGTACTAAGTGCTAATAAGCCAATCTACAATTTATACATGGTCGAAAATACAACACTGGCCCATTTCAAGGTTACCACAAAATGCATCATATATGAGATGCACCATACATACATAACTTCGGATTTCTGGTGTTTAGTGCTCATAAGCCAATCTACAATTTATATACTGAGTATAGGCGAAAATATAATGGCCAATTTCAACGTTACCACAAAATGCATCATATATGAGATGCACCATACATACATAACTTCGGACTTCCAGTACTTAGTCAACGATCCTATAGCTTCAGGATCGTTGACTGCTCATAAGCCAATCTACATGTACATTAGGCGAAAATACAATGGTCAATTTCAAGGTTACCGCAAAACGCATCATATGTATGAGACATACTTAATACAGACCTAAGGGCTACATGTATCTCCATGTGTGATGTCTCCGAAGACCACTTCACACGTGTCCACGTGCACATCCATTGAAGGTGAGCACTCGAAGGTCATATCAGTTTAATCCAGTTCAAGTTTAGGTCATCATTAGATACAACAAACATGGCTTCTCAAGTGCCAATAATGCAACCCTACCCCTATCTATCGTCGTTTCGTGCGTGTATGTAGATGTCAAATTGCACATTTCAGTATGGACGTGACCTTGAGAAGTTGAGATTTACCACTCGAGGTCATCTGAGGTAAAGTTCAAGCCAGGTCACAAAAAGATGCACAATTTAGGACTTCATATAGCAATACTCATTTATAATACAAACGTAAGCTCTACGCGTATACATGTGTATCTTCAAATGTTTTGTCACCAGTGAACAACTCGAGCATTCAACTTGTCATCTGAGGTCGAGGTCACCAAAATTTGCATTCTATATGACTCTATGCTCGTAATACAAATTTGCGTTAGTGTATTTCAGGCTCTTAGAACCGTTTGGGCTATTATTCGGGCCTTTGAGCAATTCAAGCTGAGTAACTTCCATGCATGAAATGAACGACCTAATATGACATGCCTAATCAAATTCAGATAAAAAGTTTGAGAAATGTACAAATTTGCAAAAATGTCAAAGCGGCAATAAATGAATACTAATAATAAAATATGGCTCAGGATAAATATTAGCCCAAAGTAAACGCATGTTTTGGCATTTTTTTAGGGAGAATATCATCAGGCGATATCAAAGAGGTTCGATCGGTAAGCTAAAAATGAATTTGGCTATGCGTAATCTCAAGAATCTTACTAAAATCTGGGATTTGCTCATATCCACAATTGAGGAATCAACGTATTGTTGCACTTTTGAACCAGAACACACTATAGGGTGTAGGTCTTCGAACCTTATGCCCGCTGTTAGATCATAGATCGAAGTATGGAGTTGATGTCTTCTAAACAATGGTAAAAGCATTGTGTTTAGAAGACATCGGTCTGAAGTTTGGTCGAAAGTTTGCCATTCAGGTGAAGTATCAATATAGTTATAGGTCTATGGTAGGCCTATGAATTAGAGGCCTACCAGACTATAATATTATCATAATTGAATATATAAGCCGAAACGAAGTTATTGTAGGCCTACAATATTAAAATAGGCCTAAATAGGTGGTAAGCGTAATCCAATCTACCAAAGGCAGGGAATACATTGAAAGTATCGATAGAGAATACAGGTTCAGCCGTGGAGCAGGGTTACAATAGGCCCATATTCATATGTATTAAAACTAGACGTCAAGGCCTAAAGGCCTTGGAGGCATTTCAGGGTGATGCATAAAAAAACAAAATGCTTGTTTTTATATGTTTGTCTAGGGCCACGAGTCCGAAAATAACGTTCGTCTCAATCTACGATGAATCATTTCTGAGATATCGACGAAAATGAAAAATGCCGACTCGGCAAAACAATTTCAGGTCAAGGTCAAAGTGCATTCCTAGTTCCCCCCAGATATGTTTGTCTAGGGCCACGAGTCCGAAAATAATGTCTGTTCCAACGAAATCGACGAAAATGGAAAATGCAGACTGAGCGGAAAAATTCAAGGTCAAGGTCAAAGGTCATCCCTCATACCCCTTAGATACATGTATGTTTGGCTAGGGCGACAAGTCCGAAAATAACGTTTGTTATAGAGAAATACTGACGCAGCGAGAAAATTTAAAGTCAAATTCAAAGGTCATCCCTAATACCCTTAAGACATGTTTGTCTAGGGCGACGAGTCCGAAAATAATGTCCATTTCGCTCTACGAGGAACCGTTTCTGAGATATCAACGGAAACAAATAATGCCGACTCAGCAAAAAAATTTAAGGTCAAAGGTCATCCATAATACCCCTTAGACATGTTTGTCTGGGGCGATGAGTCCGAAAACAACGTCCGTTTCGCTCTACAAGGCACCGTTTCTGAGATATCGACGAAAACTAGAAATGCGGACGCATTGAAAAAATTTAGGGTCAAGGTCAAAGGTCATCCCTAATACCCCTTTGACATGTTTGTGTAGGGCGACGAGTCCGAAAAAAACGTCCGATTCGCTCTACGACGTACAGTTTCCGATATGCAGGAAGCCTCAGAGGTGACTCAGCTAAAATCATTTCGAGCCCTAGGTCAAAGGCCGTTCGACGGATCGGCCTCAAAGTCAATAGGCTACTTCCAAATATGAACGTCCATGCAAAGTTCCACAGTCATTGCCAAAATAATTTTTGATATATTTTGCGCAAACCAGAAACATTGACTTCAACCTCACGGATCTCACGGACCCCGGAGCCGGCTCAAAAACAATAGGCTTCTTCTGCACAACATTTCTGACCAGTGGTGAAAATTTGGCAAAGATACATCGAAGCAAACTGAAGTTATATCGTGCGGAAATCAAAAATTTATAAAAAAAATTTTTAACCATTTAGGCATTTTTTCTGAAATGCCTTAACGTAGTCCGCTACAAACAGTGAGGTAACGATGAGTCAAAATTTGAAAGTCATTTCTTCAATATTATCTCTTCAAAATGACATATTTTATAGAGTAAATGATCAGCATCCTAATACTGATAAGAAAATAGGAGGTCATCGTGCTCGTTTCTTCTACATATTCGATCAAAATCACACACATTTACCTAAAATTACATGAATTATGGCATTTTTGCACATTTTTCTTGTCCATGTTCACATCTTCCATCGTGTTTTCCCTGCGAACGGATACGGTGACCCCCTATTTTCTTTCCAGTTTTAGGATGCTGAACAGTTACTCTATAAAATATATCATTTTGAAGCTCTAGATAATGTTGACACAGTTGTTATAAAAATACGCTTTGACCCCCTCCTCAGTGCTCACTGTCTGGAGCGGACAACCTTTCCAGATAAAAAAAATTCTCGTAACTTTGGGTATAGATAGTAGGCGTTGGATGGTGTTTATCTCCAGGGTATTATGAAGTGATCATGTAAGGTGATCAAAAAACACAATTGTTGTTAACCTTTCCATCTGTCCAAGGGAGCTTGGGAAAAACCCAGATTTTATCTTGTTTTTCTGCACGATTGATTGATTGATTGATTGATTGATTGACGCACCTAATGCATGGCCATTACAGCCACCAAAAAGGTACAACCGTATGATAAATAATCCTCTGAATGTGGTCCTGATCTGAAGATAGTAGGCCTATGTAAAAAATATACCATTGCAAACCGATTTTACATTCAGTCTCGCTCACTACGAGTACTAGGCTAACTAGCATATGCATGGTCACGACACACTACTGTATAGAATCTAGTCGACACTACAGTTGAGTTGATGATACCGTAATGATGCGCTTATAGACTTATTGTAATAGTTTAGTAGATCTATATATTATGTATGCAGAGCATACATAGATCTGATATATGTATACTATCATAATGCACATATCCTATGCCTAAGCTGATTTACAAATGACATTCATCTGTTCATGTACGAATGTAATCAGGCAAAAATCAGGCGACGCAGAGCTTTCACTGTAATGTAATCATCAATTCACAGACACGTTGGAAAGTACTATTAATGCATTACTTTTATCAAACGTTTTCCCTTCATGAATCATTGTAGGTGCTGACTTCACTAGTCTGGATTTCGCAACAATCGAGCAGGATTTCATGATGTGATCAATTCGTATACATGGAATCGCTGTTCCTTAGTTCATCTGGAGACTCAAAGAGTCAAAGACAATAATCCACTCCACACAAAAACTTATCCTTTTACTTAGTCTAAGGTCTATGAAAATGCCGGCAAAGTTTCGAGCAAACAATCAACTGCTCACGGACAATGAAGAAACCCTTGTGGAGCGATACTTCATTTCCATCTGTCGCTATGGATTGCCAGTCGCGCAGTGTAAAAACAAGGCGAAGAGATTGATCAGGGAAATTATAAAATCCAGTGGCAAGCACAGACCTATCAGAGCAAATGCACCGAGCGAAAAATGGTTTGAAGGTTTCTTCATGCGGCACCCAAATATTGAAGAAAAGGCAGAGGTGAAACCTGGCAAAAGTGACCTGACTCACCCCGAAACCATAGTAGTGGATCATTTGTTGTCCCTGCTAGGTTAGTTCAACACTCATGAGTAAAGTTCATATATATAAATAAAGAGACTGACAATAAACTGGAATAGAGATTTTGTAACAGAGAGAATGTGATATTTATGCTCTATTTCTCACGTGATTATTCATGAATTCTACAAGGTGGTAAGAACTGTGACATTAAGCTCGTTCATTAATGTATTTTTGATTGCAGGTATAATTTAGAATGTAGAAGTTTATCTTGTGAAATTGGTTTTCCCTTTCTATGGCTGTGCAAAAATACATTGTACATGTATCACACATCCTGCGAATTTCGTATTATTTTTCTTTTTTCCTTGACAGAAACAACGAAAACATTGCCGAAAACAAAAAGAAGGAAAGAACCTGAACAAGATATGCGAACACCAAATTTGAGAGATTCAGTTGAAGATGCAACTGAGATGCCTGATCCTGATGAAACGGTATGTTTGTTACTTTGTTTGAATTGCTTCCATAAGATCTAAAAATCCAGATTTGTAATCATCTTGAATAGGATTTTACTTTACCTTTAAACTTTACTTTAAACTCCTATCATCCTGATCCTCAGCTGTTCAACCAAAATACCCAAGACATTGGGTTTTCTCATCAATATCGGTATTGCAAAAATTGATAGTGTAAGAAAATGTCTACCGTAGCCCTGTCTGGCTCCACTGCCATGACTAGAGTGGCCTCATATCGTAGGTGATCTTACAACATGGGTTTTTATTTTCACCATGGTTACTGTACATGTACATGTGGATGTCCATGCACATACATATTGTACATAATTCAGTTCCTTTTGCATTTCTGTTGATGTTTGGTATGTACTTGTACATGTTGTATGAAGAAGCTGGCATGGCAATGTGTTTCATTCTGTCGTCTTTTCAGTTGCCTAGCGGTTGTCTGGATGTGGTGCTACCGGCCTCAGTTATGGGGGTGTGTCAAAATCTGGAATCCGGACAAAGTTTACAGCTGATAGGCTCCAGTAGAAAGGAAGGCCAGTATCTAGAATATGATCACAGAATACCGAAAGCAACTATTTTTGGCTGTCGATTTATTTGGCGGATTTGGCGGTAGGGGGAAATCTGCCAAACTAGTCACCCACCGAATTAACTACACTGTAGATATACATGATATATGTCAAGAATATATGTGGTTCTGAGACCGCCAAATTAAAACCCCTGACAAATACATGTAAAGTGAGGATCACAACCGCCAAATTTAATAGCTGCCAAATTAATCTTTTTACAGTATTTCAAATAATCACTGTCACGTTGTGAAACTCAACAATAAAACAAATAGGAAAAAAGATTATTCAAGAAATCTTAAATATAAAAAATTGATAACTGATAGACCCTATATATCTGTACACTATTATGTTTTTCAATCAAATGAAGCAATGACATTGTTATGATCCTATTGTTTTGACTACCGCAACAGGTGACTGCAGAAATGTGAATCCGGACGACATCTTGATTCTTGCTGAGCGGAAGTCGTCCTCTCTAACTTTGAAACTAATGGGTACGAAATATTCAATTGTAGTTGAACATTACCGCAAGAAAACTCATCTTTATTCATTTACTATACCTATACTGGTAAATGGTAATGTTTCTATATCACATGCACATAAATCATTGTATATATACGCATGTGTATTTGTATTAATTGTGAGGTGCATTTTGAATTATGTGAGACATGAGATGTTTGATGGTTTTTAGTTTTATTTTCTGCCAATTCTCTTTCTTACCAGGTAAATCGATGGGCAACATTTTCAAGAAGAAGATTTCTGATCACTGGAAGTGTGAAATAACATTCTTCTCCAGCCCCAGTGAAAACACAGAGGAATATATATGTAATGTTACAAGCCCAGCGCAAGAACCTACAGAGATAAATATGGCGTCTACATTGCGGGAATTCCCAGACTACACGAACGCAATGCATGAATTAACACAATTGGCTGATGAAGTGATGAAACCATCACCGATGAATACATGTACGGAGGTGGCAATGGAAGATGCATCAGAGATGGATGTCCATGCGGAAGGAAGCAACGAATTTATCACGCGGCATGAAGGGGCCTTGGATGAGGGTGCAGTGTTGGATGATGTGGATGATGATGATGAAGTCGTCCATGCAGATTATAAAGATGAAGGGGATCATGATGCTGCTGTGAATGAGGATTATGCATCTGATGGTGCTGCAGGGGATGATGATGATGATGGAGTTGAAGACAGAGATGATGGTGACCCCAGCACACCCTACCATGACGGACTGTGCTCCCCTGGGCCTGATCTAGAGATGTCCCCCGGCGAGACCTCTGCCAGTGAGTCAGATGAAACTCCAGAAGAGGACGTTGACGACTCCAGCTTCCGACTTGAAGCCAACGAGCTGGAATCAAACTCTACACCTCAAAACAAGAAACAAGTTCTTGATCGCGGAAACACTGAAGCGAAACAGACAAGCAACGAGTGTAGAACAGTATCGAAAACATCCAAAAAGCAGCATGTTTGTCCTCACTGCGGCGATGTTTTCCCGTTCATGTGTAGGCTTCTGATCCATGTGAACACAAAGCACTACGGCATGAAGCACAAGAAAAGCAAGAAAAAGGTCAACAAAGCCACCAATGATTCGAATCCCAAGGAAAAACCTGCCAAGTCAACGGAGAATGCTAAGTACTGTTGCGAAAAATGTGGTGAATCGTTCACAATTTACCAACGGTTTAAGTATCACAAGCAGAAACATGCGAACAAAACTGCAGTTCGTCGTGGCGTTAGGAATCCGAGGAAAACGTGCGCATATCCGTGCGAAACCTGCGGGAAAGTGTGTCCCAACAAAGCTACTCTCACCGTTCACACACGTGTTCACACTGGAGAGAAGCCGTTTCAGTGCGCAGTATGTGAGCGACGCTTCGCGACCAAACCTCAGTTGAAAGCACACTCAGGGAAGCACACTGGCGAACGTCCTTACGTATGTTCGTACTGCGGAAAAGCCTTCAGGTTCAAGGCAGGCATGGTGCAGCATTCATATAGCCACACGGGAGAGACGCCACACGTTTGCAAGATCTGTGGAAAAGGGTTCACTAGTACAGGCGCATTGGCAAGTCATAAACGTGTGCACTCCACAGACACGCCATTCAAGTGTTCATACTGCGAGCAGGGATTCAAATATAAAGCCACACATGATATTCATGTTATGAGGCATACTGGTGACTTCACGCATACGTGTTCCTACTGTGGGAAAAATTTCCGATACATATCCACCTTTAAATATCACCTTAGACTGCATACCGGTGAGAAGCCATACAGCTGTTCAATATGTGGCAAAGGCTTTCACAAACGAAGTCTTGTTATCCGCCATGAGCGAATACATACTGGAGAGAAACCATTTACTTGCCAAATGTGTGGGGAGAGATTTGCTCGGCACGAACATCGGAAGGCACACATCGTGAAGCAGCAGTGCCCTGCCATTTCAGAGACACTGAATTGATGTTATCTGCAGAATATGGATGGTTTGCATGTAACTTCAGTTTATCTGGATACTGTAAAAAGACTAATTTTAGTGGCTATTGAGTTTGGCAGTTGTGAGCCCCATGTTATTTGGCGGATGTTTGCGTTGGCGGTTTCAAACCACATATATTTCTTAACATAATATATCTGGTTAATTTGGCGGAGGATTTACTTTGGCAATGTTTCCCCTACCACCAAAAATCCGCCAAATAAATCGTCCGCCAAGATTAGTCAATTTACAGTACCTCCAAATGTAACTGAGATGCCAGGGGGCAACCTAAAAAGTATTCAAACCAAACAATTTTATGTCGAGTTATCATTGACTTTTGTCAATATCAGGAATGATGCAAAACAGAAACTATTTTGGGAATTACATGTAGTAGCCACAGATATCTTGGGTGGTACTGGTATGATCTCATCATTCATTGTATCCCCCGAACAAAGTTCGGCGGATACTATGGATTTGGCTTCGTCATCCGCGTCCGCAGAGATTTTCTTGTGAACGCGCTACAGGCCGCAATTCTCACCCGATCACCATTATTTTTTGCAGGCACATGTATAATGGTAAGATCCCGACACCAATCGATTTTGGTTGCCGTAGCAACTGAATTGGTCGTTTGGGGACACATTTTGCATTGAAAACAGCCTGTTTGAGACACATGGCTTGTGAACGCGCTACAGGCCGCAATTCTCACCCGATCATCATTATTTTTTGCAGGCACAACAGATCCCGACACCAATCGATTTTGGTTGCCATGGCAACTGAATTGGTTGTTTGGGGACACATTTTGCATTGAAAACAGCCTGTTTGAGACACATGGCTTGTGAACGCTCTACAGATGGCAATTTTTGATAGTGTTGTATTTTTGGAAGTGTTGTTGGGAAGGGCTGTCACACGAAACCAATCGTTTTTTAGAATGATCATATAAATATTAATATGTTAACAGCCTTACTTATTACAGAATTTTGAAATATCCATTTTGACATGTACGTTCATTCCAATAGCCTGTACAATGGAAGGTAATGACACTGGTTTCTTGTTCAGAATGGAGAACTGATGTTTTCAGTAAAAACAGGACATTATTACTGAATAAGTTAACATTAGTTTTACTAGTTAAGTCTATTATTGTCCACAATAAAAATAGTTAAGACGAGAAACGTTTATTATTAAGCTCAACAAGGTAAAGGTTTTGTCCAGTACAGATTTCATGGGTGTAACTGAATAAGTTAACATTATTTTTAATAGTTAAGTCTATTATTGACCACAATAAAAATAGTTAAGACAAGAAATATTTATTATTAACCTCAACAAGGTAAATGTTTTGTCCAGTACAAATTTCATTGGTGTAACCGAATAAGTTAACATTATTTTCACTAGTTAAGTCTATTATTGACCACAATAAAAATAGTTAAGTCTATTATTGACCACAATAAAAATAGTTGAGATGAGGAATATTTAGTGAAAGTATGTCCAGTACAGATTTCATGGGTGTACTGAATAAGTTAACATTATTTTTACTAGTTTAGTCTATTATTGACCACAATAAAAATAGTTAAGACAAGAAATATTTATTATTGGGCTCAACAAGGTAAAGATTCTGTCCAGTAGACATTTTATGTCTGTAACCAAATAAGTTAACTTTTTTTTTTGCTAGTTAAGTCTATTATTGACCTCAATAAAAATAGTTAAGATGAGAAACAATTATTATTGAGCTTAACAAGGTTAAGGTTTTGTCCGGTAGAAATTTCTGGGTGTAACCGAATAAGAATTAGGCCTATATATAGGCCTTCCACTAAGAACACATTATATCTATCGTTAAATTTGATTAAATTATCGTGAAAAAAACAGTGGTTGAATGACGCCAACTTGGTGCAACAGATATGCTACATGAACAATAATAGGGTTGGATGTAGGCCTACAATAACGTGGGCAATCTGAGACATCATATTGGTTCAAAACTGCAGAGCATGGCGCTGATTGGTCGCACCCATATTTGCCCAGAATGGCACTTTATCCTACATTTGCTCCCAATAATATGGTAACTGTGAAGCGAACATACATGTATGTATGCAAGCTATGGTTACAGCCGTGGAAGATGAAGCCGTGAGTCCGGATCCGGGTTTCATACCTGGTTAATCCGCCTCCGGGTTTCATACCCTGAATCCGGGTCCGCCTCCGGCTCCGGATCCGGGTTTCATACACCACCCCGTCTGTCCGTCCGTCCGTCCGTCCGTCTGTCCGGACGGACAGACTGAAAACGCCCCCACAACAACAGTTTAAGCCAAAAGTGCGGTCTTATGGGGATTTTTTCAGGAGTTACGGGGAAGTTAAGATAGGAAATTTAACATTGGGTCTGCCCGTAACGCCCATCCGTTCGCACGTCCGGCCGTCCGTCCGTCCGTCAACAATTTCTTGTGAACGCGATAACTTACAAAGTTTTTAACGAAATACCGCCAAAATCATACCAGAGGTGCATCATGAACAGATCTCGGACAAGTTCGATGATGGGTGACCTTGACCTATTTTTCAGGTCGTGGCAGGACTTCGAACTTGACAATACATGAAAACAGGACTTTGTACCTTGTGAACGCGATAACTTACAAAGTTTTTAACGAAATACCGCCAAAATCATACCAGAGGTGCATCATGAGCAGATCTCGGACAAGTTCGATGATGGGTGACCTTGACCTATTTTTCAGGTTGTGGCAGGACTTCGAACTTGACAATACATGAAAACAGGACTTTGTACCTTGTGAACGCGATAACTTACAAAGTTTTTAACGAAATACCGCCAAAATCATACCGGAGGTGCATCATGAGCAGATCTCGGACAAATTCGATGATGGGTGACCTTGACCTATTTTTCAAGTCGTGGCAGGACTTCGAACTTGATAATACATGAGAACAATGCCAATTCCTTCCACTAACAGCCCTCTTCGATGCAACCCGCCCAATTGTCGCGGGCGCGACTTATACTTGTTTGCTATATGTTAATTCGATGTTCATTTCGGATCCGAAGGGGATGGCGAGGCCTTGGGTACTAAAATATGTTCAAGAAAATGGTATATTACATGTATAGTGAGCTTGTGCAAATTTATATTCAATAGAGGCTGGAAAGCCATAACGCATGAATAAAAAAAGCGCTCTGGATTCTGGGGCCCTTGAGCCCAAGACCCCCATGTCCAATGGCTTGTTTCCCTGGCTTTGGGATCTTCAGCCTCCTCCCCTCCCCCCCCCCCCCCCCCCAAAAAAAAAATTATGAGATCGGCCCCTGGAAACTTCGTAAGCGTAAAAAACCACCAAGATTTGAGAGATAAAGATCGCGTTAACAGAAACCTTATACATCACGAATGAAGGCTTGTGAGTTGTCTTAGGCATGGACTAGAATAGCTCTTTGAATCAGCTCGAGTTGGCATCATCAATATACTCTAGTAGTACAATAGGTTTGGTGACTTGTTATCCATGCTAATAAATTCAACTTCATGTACCAGTGAAACACGCTTTTTGGCCTTAGTTTTGTTCTGAATAATCGGATCAGCTTGAAATTTGGTGTGTTCTAATTGGGTATCATGTCGCATTTTTTTTCCCTAAATTTCACAACTCTATCTCAAAAAATAAAAAGAGTTGGCAATCTACCCTAATGTCAAATTTCAGCCCCAACATGGAATTCCAGAGTCTGCACAAAAAACAACAACCACTTCTATTCGATGTTCATGTTTGAGTTATATATTTCTTGAAAATTAGCAACTTGAAAATAAACATATTTACTTGATATACACTATGCCTTCCAACTTCAAATTGAAGCATTGGGTTCGTTCTGTACAGACATATGATGCTGTGAAAAGACAAATTTTGGTGACTATTAAATTGGCGGTTATGAGCCCCACGTTTTTTGGCAGAGATTTAATTTGGCAGTTTCAAAACCAATTATATTTCTCAACATATATCTAGTTAATTTGGCGGACGATTTAATTTGGCGGTTTTTCCCCTACCGCCAAGTAAATTGTCCACCAAAATTAGTACCGTAGTTTAGTAGTTTTACAGTAAAAGCCATGAATTTGATGAAATTTATTTTGATCCCATTTGGGTAGATTGTAAACTTTCAAAAAAAATTTCGGATGGAGTGCTGAAATTTGGTGAAAAATTGCAGCATCATACCCAATCAAGACACACAAATTAAACTGCGGCCAAAAGCGTGTTGGATCTGTGTTGGATCACTTGTGAGCGGGAATCTCACTTGTAAGTGTTTCACTGACAGATGAGCTTTACGGCTGCCGTAGAGCTTGACTTTGCCCTATCATGCAGACACTAAAATTTTTCATTTTATTTTCAAAACCAATCAACATAGTACTAAAGTGACTCGGAGCTATCATATTGCGATGTGTTGAAACTTGTGCATGACTAGGCCTACTGAATAGATAATATGGTTTCGACTCCACGAATGGCTACAATCGAGTATATAGGGTGACCAGATATCATGACGCGTAATAGCATTTCCATTAAAAGTATGTTTACATTTTCCAATTCTAGATAATTTTTCCGTTCAGCCGTGCATTTGAACTGTTGTGGAGTGTACAGGAATATGCCACGGTGAGTTTACGATTTGAAATGAATGTAAATATTAGATACTCTTGTTATTGATCGAAAATTTATAACCCAAATGTCTGATTATTTGCTTGGGGTTAGGCCTACACTAATGGAAATCCTAATACAGTTTTCATCATTGGATATTCCATCTTGACCAATGTATAAGTATACTTAAGTCAAGTGTTTCCTTTGTCATTGAGCGACTTGTATTGGGATCGAACCAACAGGGACCAATCAAATCGGCTAGGATGCACAATAACGTGGGCAATTTTATTACCAACTAATATCCCATACTTAGTATCCGGAATGACAATTGGTTATGATAGAAAAGTGTTTTTTATTACAAACTAGATGTTCTTTTTATCTGTATTTATCATTTTGTGCCACTTATTAACTCATCATTGTCATTGATTATAATATAGGAACAGGATTGCCCACTAAATTGTACATGTGCTCCATCAAATCTACCAAGCTTCCAGTAAGCTTGAACGCTTAACCTCAACTGACCCCAAAAAAAACTGATGTGCAGGTCTCGGCATTCATTTCTTTCTACATTTTCAGATGTCTCGAGGCTCTTTGGACATCATGATGCCTGACTCCGTACTGAACGAGTGTCAACATCTGTCGCCAGGACAAACTCTACATCTGCACGGTGTCAGTTCAAAACAGAGTGAGTAGCAGACAGCTACATACATGTGTACTTGAAAATATTGTAACTTTTAATTTGGGAATTGCAACGTTGTAAGCCTTGGCTTCTATGCATTCCCTTTCAACATCTATATTTTTTATGTAACTCTGTGGAATTGTACTTGTCAATGTTGATGTTGAAATAAACTTGTTGACTTGACTTGACTTACATGTTCACCGGGCTATCATACTTGCAATCTGAATCAATTGACTCACCACACTACAGAGCACTGCATTGGAATCGTATGGAGGTATCGTATCAATTTGGTTGTTGTTTTGAAAATATATGGGAATTGTTCTTTTTACAGATGGCATATCAAATGCTGAAGAAGTGTCTATTGTTGCTGACCGACAAGAGACTGCACTTACGTTCAGATTAATCGGTGAGTTCCGACTTCATTTTAAAATGTTCGTATCTTTATCAAAACTATACCAAATTCTCAGAAAAATTTTAGTACTGCCTGAAAGAAAAGGTGGGGTGAAAGGTTTCGAGGAGTAATAGCCATCAATTTTGCAGGTTCATCTATGGGTAGCGTTTTCAATAGAAAACTCTCAGGCCACTGGAAGTGCCATATTACCTCCGTATCAGCGAACGATCATAGCGTAGCTGAAGAAAATGAAGGCCTCTTGCACGAAATCACCTCAGAGATTGACCGGGCCATGGGCAGTCTCCCGGAAATACCGGCCGAGAATTTCCCACATATTGAAAATGTCGTTATTAATAGCGATGTTGGTGCTGTGAGCAATAGTGTGGGAATATATATTGCTGCTGATGACATGAATAGCCAAGGAAGCTATAGTAGTGATGCAATTCTTCAGAATGAAGAATTATGCCAAGGAGATATAAAGACTGAAGCTGTTTCTGCCACTGGCCACAGTCAAAATGACTTGAGCTTGGAGTGTAATTCTGAGAATCAACAACAGAATGATTATGAGACAGACCAGACATTAGTGAACCTGGACCTTTCAACCTTGAACTTCGAACAGCACCGTCTAAGTGGTTGTATAGCTCAGCAATATCAAGATATGACTGCTGAATATACTGATGACACAGAGAACTATCAACCCACCAACGATGAAGAAGTTGATGATGAATTTGGCAGTGATTATCCAGTCAATGAAGGGGAAAGAATGGGAATAAATGGAAAAGAGTTGGATGAAAATGATGATGCAGAAGAGGTGGCTACCACTGACACCACCAGGAAATCTCCAAGGACTAAGAGAAAACTATCGAGAACACCACGGTCCAAGAAGAAAGTATGTCCTATCTGTGGCAAAGACATCTACTCGAGACTCAGCAGACATATCGCAACACACAATGCAGAGAAATTGCCGAGGCATAGACGACGTAAAACCACAAGTACAAATGAACTGCTAAAGGACAAACCATACTTCTGTGAGCAGTGCGGGAAAACCGTTACTGGGAACATCAGGTTCAAAGACCATGTCCGATCGCACAGGAGAAGTGTCATACGGTGTCCCTGCACTATCTGTGGCAAGCTCATCAACAAACACCACCTTAAGGAGCATATGCGAACCCATTCGGGGGAGAAACCTCACCAATGTACCGTTTGCGACAAGAACTTTGCAACGACTCAGTCGCTCAGGACACATATGATGATACATACGGGAGAGAAGAAGTTTCTATGCACGATTTGCGGCAGGGCCTTCACACAGAAGTGCACTTTGACGGCGCACTTCAACTTGCACACGGGCGATCGCCCCTTCCGATGTGAAACCTGCGGCAAAGGATTCACGAAACAGTCGCACTGCACCAGGCACCGTCGCAGCCATACTGACTACCGCCCGCATCCTTGTACCTCTTGCGATAGCAAGTTTAAGAGCGCGGTTGAGCTGCGCAATCACACTAGGATCCACACGGGCGAGATGAGGTACACATGTGATGTTTGCTCAAGGCAGTTCAGACACTATACTGCATTCCAGATCCACACAAGAACGCACACGGGGGAGAAACCGTTCCACTGTACTACCTGTGGCAAGGACTTCCGAAGTAAGACGCACTTGAATCGACATAAGCTAATTCACACCGGTGAAAAACCTTACCAGTGTGACCAGTGTGAGGCAAGCTACAATCAAAATGGCTGCCTGAAGAGACATATTTTGAAATGTCACGCGTAAATTTCGAAGGATAAATGTTCATGTTCATTTGCCGATGAAATTGTTCTATTTGGCCTTGTTGTTACATGTACAATTTGTACATTTACAGTATTTTAGTTGATAATTACAAATTGGTACCATTCCATGCTTGCCTTGTGTTTTATCCAATAATTTATTGTTACTGTTCATGAGTTGTGAATAAATATAAACGAAAAAAAAATCAAGTTATTTCAATTGCTTACATAATAGTACATATGGAAGAGCCTTACGTATGCATGCACGAACACGTACATTCAAGTTCCACATATAGGTACGTGACCTTGAGGTTTAGCACTTGAGGTCATCTGAGGTCAACTTCAAGGTCCCTTCCATATGATTTCATGTATGCTCATAATACATTTAATAAGCTCCACGTACAAGCGTATTGTCTGCAGAGTCCAATTTATACATATTCCAGGTCAGATGTGACCTCTGGATTCACCACTCAGTGTCATCTAAGGTCAACTTCAAAATCATCAGAAGATCCACCATATACGTGCATGACTTCCTATATGCTCATTATACAAATCTAGCTCCATTTAAACCTGTTTTGTATACAAAGTCCACTCTACACTCTTCAAGTCAGTACGAGGTATGTAAACTTCCAAGGCCGACAAGAGATCCACCATATTCGACTTCCTTTATACTGATATTCATGATAGAAACATTTGCTCCACCTGCTGGCTTTTCGTTATGCAAAGTCACGATTTACACGTGGATCAGATCAGATGTGACCTTACCTCTCTAGGTCATCTGAGTTCAACTTTAAGACCACCAAAAGACCCGCAAGATATGACTTCCAATATGTCCATAATACAAACCTAAGCTTTACCTATAGCTGTCTCGTACAGATGTCAATTTACACATAAGTTTGGACGGACCTTGACCTTGAGGTTCACCACTGAAGGTCATGTGAGGTCAAGTTCACGTCACCATAAGACACTTCGTATGTTCATAACAACTCGCAAGCTGTATCTACAAGAATTTTGTCTCCACGGGCCAATTTGTGCATCAGGAGCGGCTGGCTTGCATTTTGGTCGTTTCTAGTCATTCAAGGCATTCCAAATTTTACACCAGATAAATAGTACATGACGTGACGTCATTAGAGAGAAAGATTACGAGCAAATCGCCAAGCTATGTAAGTTTCCCTTCTTTTTACACGTGTAGGTTACCGAACCTTTGGTCCGATAACCTATTGCCGTGGCATTACATCCGTCGTCGTCCGTTTACATTTTTATCTTCAAAGTTTACGGACGAATCTTTCTGAAATTTGGCATAAAATGCCTATAAATATTTCAAGAGGTAGGTATTTTTTAGTTTTTTATTTTCTTCGAAATTGGCTGCCATTTTTAGGTTACCGGACCTATGGTCCGATAACCTATTGCCGTCACGTTGCGTCCGTCGTCCGTCCGTCGTCCGTCGTCCGTCCACAGCTGTATCTTTAAAGTTTACAGGCAGATTTTTCTGAAATTTTGCACAAAAATGCCTAAAAATATTTCAAGAGGGGTTTTTTTTTTAGTTTTTTGATTTTCGCATTTTTCTCAAAATGGCGGCTATTTTTGACGAAAAATGGGCAATTTTGGACTTTGGCGGCCATTTTCTCAAAAACTGTCTGATCAGTTTTGAGATTTTTGTTTCAAAAGATTCCCCTTATGTACCTTTATGATGTGTATAAGTTTTGTTGCCCTTGAATCGCCGGTTTCCGTGTGGCGGTGTTGAACCCACAAATGTTAAAACGCCCACAAATGTGAAAACCCACAAATGTGAAAACAAATTTTGTAAATCACCCACAAATGTAAAAAAATCAACCACAAATGTGAAAACGTTTTTTGTCAACTACCCACAAATGTGAAAATCTTCACCCACAAATGTGAAAAAAACTTCACCCACAAATGTGAAAAAAAAAATCAACCACAAATGTGAAAACGATTTTTGTCAATTGCCCACAAATGTGAAAATCTGACACAACATTAGCTTCAACATGAGGAATGTTTTTAGCTTACCGACCTTTGTTCTGAAAACCTATTGCACAATTAATACTTTCCCCTATTATCATCATTTTTCCATAAAAACCTTCATATCTCAGTAAATATTGATCGTAGAGCAAAAAGGACATTATTTTCGAACCCATAGGGCTAATTGGCAATATACTAGGCGTGGTTTGGTATCAAATTACACCTGTGATGTCAAATTACACCAAACCGGAAGTAGAAATATTTTTCAAGGAAATGGGCTCAGGATGCCCAAGGATCAGTTATTAGGCCGTTTTGGTGTGTTTGAAGGCCAAAAATTTACAATTTCCCCTATTATCACCCACTTTTCCATAAAAACCTCCATATCTCAGTAAATATTGATCGTAGAGCAAAAAGGACATTATTTTCGAACCCATAGGGCTAATTGGCAATATACTAGGTGTGGTTTGGTATCAGATTACACCTGTGGTGTCAAATGACACCAAACCGGAAGTAGAATTATTTTTCAAGGAAATGGGCTCAGGATGCCCAAGGATCAACAAGGCCGGACGAACAACACTCCCAAACGTTGTGGTTCCGGGGACCCCTCCCATGGTTTTCGGGCCTCACGTAACGGCAACATTACTATTATTATTCATTATATGATGTGTGATATGTGATGTGATGTTTGTCTACTAACCATGCTATGACGGTACTAACCTGGTTGCTACGAAGTCACATTCGTTACAAAAATTTAAAGATAAAATTGTTTACGGACGACGGATGGACGGACGATGGACACAACGCGATGCCAATAGGTTATCGGACCAAAGGTTCGGTAGCCCAAAAAATCTTTCAGAAAAGTGCTTCCCTGTATTCTTAAGGCATTTTAGCGCAAATTTCGAAAAGATTCGACCGTAAATTCGAGATAAAAATAAAAATGTAAGACGTATGACGGACAACGACGGATGAAGGACGCAATGCCATGCAATGGGTTATCAGAACAAGGTTCCGTAAAAAGACATAACAGTAAAAGACATTCCTCATGTGGAACCTAATTCGTCGTTTTAAAGGTTAAAACTAGTATTATTTACTATACTTACCTCCATAATACTACACGGGTAACTCCTAACAGCCTACTTAAATTAGGCTCCCCCATAGAGAAACCTCTCATATGGGGAAGAATAAAGAATGACCCCTCCCTTGCTGCCACCAGGGGCAGCACCGTAGCCACTTCCTCCATTTCCAATTCCTTGTCTCAGGGACGAGTACAAAGGAAACGGGGTAGGTTGGGTGGGCACTTTGGTAGTATTATGGAGGTAAGTATAGTAAATAATACTTGTTTTAACCTTTAAAATGACGAATTATTGTCCTATACATTACCTCCATAATACTACACGGGTAAAATTCAGAATAGACATTGGAGGTGGGATTTGAACCCGTCCCTAGAAGTCTACCCGGATAGTATCATTCTTTCATTATATATATATATAAATATATAAATATTAGTGTAACATACCTTGTGAAGAAAGCTTCAGTTCTGAATCCTCTTCACTTCCACCAGACTTGAATTTCCATTCCATGGTATCCACTCACTCACGCCGTGCGTGTAAGAGTCAAATCAATCCAAGTCCAAGGTAACAATGGTACTTAAATTAGGAGAATGTGGGAATCTTCCCTGAACAATATAACCAACTGAGTATATACAGTTCATAATCCTTTGCACTAATATCCACAGAACTAAGGAATCCATCCGGATCAACTGAAGCGACACATAGTCCGAACAATCCTTGATGTTTTTGTGTGGTTTTCGTTTGTTTTTGTTTTTTTTTATATAGTTTTTCAGTTTTTGCCAGCATAACGGAAAAACAAAAGCTCACAGTGGAGCAAAAAGGAAACCAAAATCCTCAATTAGCTTGATGTGCGACCGAGGATGACGTGCTGGCTGGCGACGATCGAACCCAGGTGCAACCCGTCCTCAGACGTCCAGGCTATGTCTCTGAGATAATGAGAAGTAAACGTGTTATGGCAAGACCAAGAACATGCACTCATAACCTGAGATAGTGGTGTATTACCAATATAAGCCAATGACGCAGCCATGGCCCGTACGTCATGCGCCCGTACCCGAAAAGAACAATCAGTCGGCTGATCGCTGAGATCGTAACAGAGTCGAATGCATCTCTTAATCCAAGAAGAGATAGTCGGGGAGCGAATATCGTTCTGGAAGCTTTTCAGATAAGAGACGAAAAGAAGCTTTTTGCCTTGTCGAAAACCCTTGGTCTTGTCAAGGTAAAAGCGCAAAGCACGTACGGGACAGAGCTTCGCGTCACTCTCCAAGTCCGCACCAAGAGAGGCATCGAGAGCAGGGATCACAATCGCCAATGGAGGGGCCGTAGAGAGCTGGGTTTTCGAGAGAAAAGACGGGAGAATGCCCAGTCTGACCTGAGCATAGTTCTCCTTCCAGCTAATCTTAAACGCATCCAAAGCATGGATCTCACCTCGACGCCTGCCAGAGGCTAGGGCAAGGAGAAAAACCGTTTTCCAAGTGACTAACTTGAGGGGCGCCGAAGCCAGGGGCTCGAACGGGGCTGATGCCAGACGGTTCAAGAACAACGACAAGTCCCACGCAGGAGTGGGGTTTCGCGCCACGGGACGATCTACCTCGAAGTTCTTGAGCAATAAAGTTAAGGCATGATCGGTCCCGTAGTCCACACCTTGTCGCGGCAAAAGCGTCTTAGCAATAGCCGTTCTGTAGCCTGAAAGGGTAGACGGCGCCCGACCTTCAGAGAATTTTAACATCAGAAATTCAGCTATTAAAGGGGCATTGGCCGATCGCTGGACAACATCCACGCGTGAAGGGCCAGCTGGCGTGTGTTCTGGTGAAACACCGGAGACCGTGGCTGCCTCAGTAGATCTCCTCGCAGAGGCAACGGCCTCGGAACATCGACAAGGAGATCTAGAAGCTCTGGGAACCACGACTTCTCAGGTTGTAGAGGCGCAATAAGCAGGATCCGACATTGTTGTGCTCGAACCTTGGCAATCACTTGCGGAATCAGAATGGCTGGGGGGTAAGCATATGCATACAGGCCCTCCCAGTCCATAGACAGAGCATCCACACCCCAAGCCAGGGGGTCTGAGATTGGCGACACAAAGGTGGGGAGCCTGTTGTTCCAACGAGTGGCAAACAGGTCCACATGAGGTCGATCCCAAAGGGTACATAACTGTCGAAAGACCGCTGGAGACAAGGTTCATTCGGTAGGCTGTACCTGACCCTGCCGAGACAGCATGTCCGCCAAGACATTGAGACGGCCGGGAATGTGACGGGCACGGAGCATAATCGATCGGGCATTGCATCACCGTAGCAAGGCCGACACCTGACGACTGAGTGTCAAGGAACGAGTGCCTCCTTGCTTGTTGATGTAGGCCACGACCGTTGAGTTGTCTGTGGCAACCAAAACTGAGTGTCCTGCTAACTCGGATACCCAATTGGCCAGGGCCCTAGATACAGCTTCCAACTCGAGAGCATTGATGTGCCAAGACAAATAATGGTCGCTCCACAAGTCCGAAATCTATTGGAAGTCCAAGTGGGCGCCCCAGCCCTCCGTGCTGGCATCCGTAAACAGATGCTTGGATGGCAGCGGCAGACAGAAGGGAGAACCTTGTGACAGGTTTCTGATTTGAATCCACCACTGCACGCACTCGCGAGCCGCTGGAGACAACATTACCATCGTAGAGTCGGGGTCTGTAGCTTGACACCAACCCAAACTCAGGCAATGCTGCAGTTCTCGCATATGTAAGCGGCCCAAAGGCACCAGCTTCTCCGTTGCCGCCAACAGGCCTAGCAGAGACTGCCAGGTGGCTGCCGACTGACACGGATGAGCCAGGAAGGAGGCTAGGATAGGGCGCAATTTGAAAATTCTGTCCTGAGGTGGGAAGACCATGCCTGACGTGGTCACAAACCTGTAGCCCAGGAACACGAAATCTCGAGATGGAACGAGCTCTGATTTCTCGAAATTGATCACTAGGCCCATTGTCTGACACGTATTGATCAACCAATCGCGGTGCTCCAACAACGTGTCTCGAGACTGACTGCGTAGGAGCCAGTCGTCGAGGTATTGATGAAGGAACAATCCCCGCTGGTGGGCCAGGCTCTGGACCTCCCTCACCACCATGGTGAATATCCAAGGAGAAGGTGACAGGCCGAATGGTAGAGCACGGAACTGCCACACACGACCCCGGTAAGCGAACCTCAGATACTTTCGCGAGGCTGAGTGTATCGGAATGTGAAAGAAGGCATCCTTCAGATCCAGCGAGATCGCCCATGCATTCTCTGGAAGCGCTAACCGAATGAACTCGGGCGTCTCCATAACGAACTTTGGAGTCTGCACGAACGGATTCAGAGGCGACAAGTCTATAACTGGGCGCCAACCGCCGGAACTCTTTGGAACCACGAACACGATACTGTAGAAACCCGGAGTCCGCGGATCTGCAGGTTCTACTGCCCCTTTCGCGATAAATTTTTTTATCTCTACATCTAAGGCTGCTCGCTTCGCCGGAGCCGACGGCAGAGTGAATGACTTGGGGATGGGGGATAATGCAGGTTGAGTTATGAACTGAATCTGGAATCCCTTCCGGAGTACCCCCACGATCCAAGGGCTGGCACCCATCTCTTGCCAAATGGGCCAAAAGAGATTTAAGCGCCCGCCGACTGGCGGTTCTACATGACCAAAATGAGCGGGAGTTGCCATTGGTGACGCGTGGTACTCGGAAAGTTCCCTGGCACTGGTACTTACTGTCGTGACTGGGCCTGGACGCCCCTGCTCCGCCCTTAGACTTGCCGCGGGGGCTGGACCCGGAGTGGCGACCACCACGCTTGGTTGTAGAGGCAGGGGCTCCTGAAAAGGGCTGCTTCTTCCTCTGTTTCTTGGGCTTTGAAGAAGAAGCGGTCTGTGGCTGCGGCCGTGGCTTCCAAGCCTTCTGCTTGGCAAGCAGTTCGGAGACCAGCTGGGCATTGGCCGACTGGATGCGGTCCGACACTTGCCGTTTTTCGGCTGAAAGAGAACCGTCCTCTCCATGGAACAGGGAGTTGGCGGCCTGGTCCGTGAGCATCTCCTGTGCGCAGGACAGCAGCATGGGGGCGGAACGTAGTCGGGATTTCAAATCCAGGGACGGCTTGAAAGTCAGGGACTTGAGGAAGGCGTCCCGTCGCCACTGCTCCATGGTGAACGCGCCGTAAGAGAGCTGGTGTAGGTGGTCCCGGATAGACAAGCCCGCGCTGGACAGAAATCCGATAGCGGTGGAGATCTGATCCTGAAGGGCAGCTTGGGGGACGGGTCCAGCAGAGGCTTGCTGGGTCAGGTTCTCGAGGAGATCCCGCGCGGCGGCTAAAAGCCAGTCCTGGGTGGAGTCGATGAGAACAGCTCAACGAATCGACTGTTGAACATCTGCTACCTGGGCAGGGGTCACCGAGATCTTCGAGGGGGCCGACATATACTGAAGAGTCTTCTTGGAAGGCTCCGACGGCTTCTCCGTGAAGTCCTTGTGGGAAGGCAAGTATGTAGAGGAGAGCTTGGGTTTCTTTATCTTGTCTCCCTTGGCCTTGATGGAGGCTTGGCGACGAACCTCGAACGCCTGGTGTACGCTGCGGCTGAGAGGCAGTTGCTGGCGTGAACTTGATGGCGGTACTGGCTGGCCACAAGAAACTGGTTCCACTGACGAGGAGGTTTCCGTCGGAGGCTCTGGTGGAAACTGGGAACCGAGACACGCACGCGTGAGAACCAACTTCTCCCGGAACTGGAGATCCTGAGAGGAGCCACGTTCGTCTACCAGGGAAGGATGTATGGACGCGGAGTCCATATCCTCTTCTTCGTCCTCTTCTTCCGAGTCGGACTCCGGGTCGGGACAGCGACGCTTCCGTGAAGCCGAGAGAACGAAGCCGGAAGAGGGCAGCACCTGGAGCACCTGAGCCGGGGTGACTCCACGGGAAGATCCTGGAGTAGGGCCGACAACCTGAGCCGGAGTGGCTAAGAGCTGGTCTGGGGGTAAGAGGCCTGGTGACTGTAGGGACTGGGTCCGCTGCAGAGGCGTGGATAGTCCACAGGTGGCCTCGCTCGCACGGCCTGCGAGAGGCAAGAATCCAGGAGGAGGAGCAGTCGGGGGACGACACTGGAGGAGGCTGTGCTGCACCTGAGTCGAGAGCTGCGAGAACAACGCTTGCATTTGTGCCGACATGTGAGAGGAGATGTCTAGTTCCAACTGCCGAAAATCCTGAGGCGCGGAGGAGGCAGGTGAAGGTAACATAACGGACTCCGCTGAAGAGCGGCCCGACACACGCACTGCCGAAGGGTGGCCTGAAGGCCCGGACTCCGCTGAAGAGCGGCCCGCGAAGACAGTCATGAGAGGTTGGCCCGAAGGCCCGGACGTCGCTAAAGAGCAACCCGCAGTCTGGCCCGAAGGCCCAGACGTCGCTAAAGAGCGACCCGCTGTGGCAGGGTCCGTAGAGGGCATCCCGAGGGAGCTGTCTGGTGGCGAGGCTATCCGCTGGATCGGCGGCGGGGAAGGCCTGCTGCGCTGGGACATCGACTGGAAGAGAGAGTGAGAATTAGACATATCGTCATAACCCCCCTCCCCCCCCCACTCTATCACCGAAACATCGCGCCCTGAGGCAGTCAGATGCGGTGGAAGATGAGGCGAGCACTCACTGCTAGCATTGAAGCCGTTAGTCAGAATAGAAAACGGAGGCTGGTCAGATCCTGGGATCCGATGGGAACCCGGGTCCCGGGCCCCGACAGGGGCCGGGAGCCGAACTAGCGCTGTTTCTAACTCGACCAAACCACTAGCGTCAGTTACTAATGCCCGAGGTGGGCATAGAAGCAACGCCGTGGTATCGAGGGACAAGCCTGAGCTGGTAGCGGAATGCCGAGGAAGATGCAAGTATGGTCTATCAGCATCCGATACCTTAACGAGAGTCGTGTTCCTGTCGGAACCCGGGTTCCCATCGGAACCCGGGCCCCGAGCGGGGCCCGGGACCCGAGCGCCAACGTGTAGCTGTATAGCTGACAGTGACTCGGAACCCGGAGCCGTAACCCGACCGGGACCCGGGAGCCGAGCACCGTCATCTGACATGAGCGTGACAGATGAGAGCGCGGGAACGGACGGAGTGTTCCTACCGGGTCCCGGGCCCTGATCGGGACCCGGGCTCCGAGCGCCCACGCAAGGCATGGACTCGGAAACACGACGCTCGGAGTGAACGGAAAATCTAACAGACTCCGAACACTCAAAAGCTGAGGGCGCAATGCCGAAAGCAGAGAGCGGCCCACCACATCACCCACCACACCTGACGAGGCCAGAGCTGCACACACAGGTGGGGGAGAGGGAGGGACAAACATGACATTACAATCAAAATTATGACAAAATTCCTGTGAGTCTAAGAGGGACAGGGCGTCTACACTCACTGGGGATTGTAAAGCTAAATTAAGCCGAGCTGACTCAGTGTCGAAGCGACGGATGGCGGCGAGACAACGCACCCGGGCGGACCGAGAGCAGTCAACATCAGGTGGGGAGGGACGTGAACGGAGGTGAAGTAAATCCCTCAACGCCCCATACACGGTTGACCAGTCTTCTGGTGAACGAGATTCGCACTTGTCGCAAGGAAAATCGTTGATGCAGAATGAATCCACACACCGCCAACAGAAGTCGTGGACCTCCCACGCTGGTAAGAACACGTGGCACCGGCCACACACACGCGTGGGCATGGTCAGCTCAGCTCACTCAAACAGGAAAACCTGGGCGTGGACTACCGTCAACGTGTTAAAAAGGACACCCCTAACGACTAAGAGTCCTTTCCTGCCGAGTTTCCACAGAGGTGGAACGATCCAAGCAATAAAATTAAACAGAAATATAGAGTAGGCATAAGTAGGTCTGCTTCCTTCAATAGGAGAATTGGGAATGGAGGAAGTGGCTACGGTGCTGCCCCTGGTGGCAGCAAGGGAGGGGTCATTCTTTATTCTTCCCCATATGAGAGGTTTCTCTATGGGGGAGCCTAATTTAAGTAGGCTGTTAGGAGTTACCCGTGTAGTATTATGGAGGTAATGTATAGGACAATAATGCTGTGTTTGATTTTCACATTTGTGGGCAAATGACAAAAACCGTTTTCACATTTGTGGTGAAATTTTTTTTTCACATTTGTGGGTGGATTTTTTTTCACATTTGTGGGTAATGATATTTTCACATTTGTGGGTGATTTACAAAATTTGTTTTCACATTTGTGGGTTTTCACATTTGTGGGCGTTTTAACATTTGTGGGTTCAACAGGCGGCCATTTTGAATTTTTGACGGGTCGGCGAAAAAATTTTTTTTTTGCCCCAAATCGCGTTACTATCCACTTCGGGCCATTTCTAGGCAAAAAAAAATATTTCACCCTTTGAAAAAAATTTTGGACTTGGAAAATTTTCGGCACTTTTTCCCTTCATAATGGGAGCTGCCCGGACTGTACTCATAGAACGCTTAAAGATAGAGCTTAGATATTGGCACTTTCAAATGGGAAGTCATATATGGCGACTTGTGTGGTGACCTTGAATTTCACCTTGGATGACCTTGAAAGGTCAAAATAGCCATTTTTGGGTCGAAAAATGCCCAAATTTGCAGCTTTTCTGTCTTTTCTCGAAAACTGCCTGATCAGTTTTGAGATTTTCGTTTCAGAAGATTCCCTCTATGTACCTTTATGATGTGTATAAGTTTTGTTGCCCTTGAATCGCTGGTCTCCGTGTGGCGGCCATTTTGAATTTTTGACGGGTCGACGAAAAAAAAATTTTTTGCCCCAAATTGCGTTACTATCCATTTTGGGCCATTTCTAGGCAAAAAAATTTTTTTCACCCTTTGAAAAAAATTTGGGACTGAAAATTTTCGGCACTTTTTTCCTTCATAATGGGAGCTGCCTAGACTGTACTTATAGAATGCTTGAAGATAGAGCTTAGAAATTAGCACTTTCAAATGGGAAGTCATATATGAAGACTTGTGTGGTGACCTTGAATTTGACCTTGGATGACCTTGAAATGTCAAAACAGCCATTTTTGAGTCGAAAACTGTCTGATCACTTTTGAGATTTTTATTTCAAAACATAGTAATTGGGGTTTTTGACATGATGTGTATAAATATGTATATAGTGTATAAAGTGCCTTGAATTGCTCAAAAGGCTAGAAATTTAGGCTGAATAGGCCCCAAATTTAATTTTTGGTCGTTTTCCTTCAAATTTATCTGATCAGTTTTGAGATTTTTGTTATAAAACATGCTAATTGGGGTCCCTGACATTGTGTATAAAGATGGAGTGCTTTGAATTGCTTAAAAGGCCCCTTGAGTGTGTAAATTGGCCTCTACAGCCAAAAAATGTTTGTAGGTATAGCTGGAATTGGAAGTCATATACATGTATACCACATATATATGTGGCTTTTTTGGGTGACGTTGAACTTGACGTCAGATGACATTGAGTGCTATATCTCAGTGTCACATCCAACAAGAAATGTGTAAATTTCGTTTATAGACAAAAGACTTGTAGATAGACCTTGTATTTGTATTTTGAACATACATGAATACAAGGTTATATGCTGCACACTTAATGATGACATTGAAGTTCACGAAGATGATTGGTTTATCTTAACGTCATATCTCACCTGTCCTGTTTCAACTAAAGTTGTCCGGTAACCTATCTTAGCCCTTGGGCTAATTTTTACCAATAACGGCCAATTTTGGAGTTTGACGGTCGTTTTCTCATGTACTCCTGTGACGTGTATAAGTTTCGTTGCCCTTGAAACGCTCGAAGTGAGTCATTTTGGCCCAAATGGGACTTTCCCTTGGTAAATTCTCCTATGCTTTATAATGGGACACATTATTGCTAATTGCTCATTCAATATTGAGATTAAAAATTAAAAATCAATTGTGGACATATAGGAAATGATATATGCTGAATGAGGTGCTGAATTAGGAATCAATTGAGATTAAAAATTAAAACCAATTGTGGACATATTGGAAATGATATATGCTGAATATTCTCATGACCTTGAACTTGACCTTTAACCTCTTTTTCAAAATCATATCACAAAATGGCTAATATCTTATTATTGATTTTACAAATCAGTTGTGGGCATACTATAATGATATATGCTGAATATTTGCTAATTGCTCATTCAATATTAAGATTAAAAATTAAAAATCAATTGTGGACATATAGGAAATGATATATGCTGAATGAGGTGCTGAATTAGGAATCAATTGAGATTAAAAATTAAAACCAATTGTGGACATATTGGAAATGATATATGCTGAATATTCTCATGACCTTGAACTTGACCTTTAACCTCTTTTTCAAAATCATATCACAAAATGGCTAATATCTTATTATTGATTTTACAAATCAGTTGTGGGCATACTATAATGATATATGCTGAATATTCCCGTGACCTTGGATTGACCAATGACCTTAATTTTTATGTCATGGGACAAAAGGCTAATCTCTGAAACATATATTGTCCAGTAACCTTTCTTAACCCTTGGGCTAATTTTTGCATTTTGGGCCTTTCTCAAAGTCACACATCGCAAAAGCAGCCGTATGGCAACTAAGAAGTCGTGTACATAGACTTATATGAATATTATGAATGTCTAATATTTGAAAGGATCTGAATTCATAATCAAATTTACATATGTGAGCATGTATTGTTTATTCACGTGAGGCAAACGATTTATTGAATTTGCATGAAATAAAACAAAAGCGAAGAGTGCAAACAACATTCATCAGCGGATCATCAATCGTGTTTGAAATGGAAGCCAGTTTTATTCTGTAAACGTCTGAAATTTTCAGGCGGAGACCCCAACAGAAAAGTATAAAGAACTTGAGAGAAATATTACCGAACTTTTCGCCGTGCAAACACGGCAGCGACGAAACGTTGCCACAAGCGTCCAAAATGACTCTATTTTCAAGCACCAAGGCAAGCAAACTGGGTCGAACACCTTTGCCAAGAAAACAAACAATGTCTAGATATTTTCGAAAGCGGTAATCGCCCCTCGATTTTTCCAAACTTTGCCTAAAACTACATGCCCTGAATCGGCGACTACTAGTACGTATATTAAAATTCCACACCGGGTTTCGTGCAGTAATCGACTTCAAGTCATCATCAATCATGAGTAAGTTTGAGACGGCAAAGAGGTACAGCTTATATTAAAACATT
The DNA here is from genome assembly GCA_949152475.1 of Terebella lapidaria. Taxonomy (NCBI): domain Eukaryota; kingdom Metazoa; phylum Annelida; class Polychaeta; order Terebellida; family Terebellidae; genus Terebella; species Terebella lapidaria. The sequence goes on along the minus strand of OX424564.1, from coordinate 29,550,986 downwards.
TGTAACTTCTTTTTTTTTTTTTGGTAAACATATTTTATTCAAGGGACTGACAAATATCCTATTTATGGCTAACATACATCTTTCCCAACATGATCTTTGTAACTTCTTGAACCATTACTTTAGTACTTTTTGGGAATAATCTATTATTTACTAGTAAATTTTATCGAACACAAATGAATATACAAGAATGCTTGAATATCATACAAATAATAAATTTGAAAATAACAATTATCGTCAGTGTCTTAGGACCCTACATGTATACAGCCACTTACTGCGGGATGCTCCGGGCCGGGGAGGCTACCACACACGAACAAATCCAAAATGTAAATGAAATGTGCAATAAACATGGCCCATGTTGGATGAATGTCTCCCCAATTGACGGATAAATTCACTCTGTAAATTTGTTCATAGGTTGGTAGACAATTCTATAAACAAAATCAAGAATAATGACTCGACGTGAGGTCAGAGTTGGTGGCCATAAGGACCAGGAGCTTATTTTAAATGCTGATATATTCATGACAGTGTCGCCTTTTGTACTTGTCATGGATTTTTTTCTCGAATTTTTTGCTGCCGAGTGGGATTATCATTTTCAGTTTGGATAAAAACGAAACGTTATAATTTCACCCCATGGACTAACTGCAATGTTTGTTGCGGTATTATGTTACTGTATTTGATAATTCTAATTGGTGGAAACATGTGTAGAATTGTATTGTATCCCCCAGGTAGGGACAATATATTTTGGAATTTTCCATGCAAGTTTCACCGGGGTGCAACTGCACCTTGGGACTATCTGGGATTTTGACAGCAGAGTGACCTCCAACCCCAACACTTGATGGCCCGGTAGTAATATCAACTTCGATATCACCTAGATGACCTTTGAATTTACCTTTAAAATGTTTAAGATACGTAAAAATGTTTAAGATGACTTGCCGTTATCAGAACATAGTGCAAACAAAAACAAGTGAAGATTCCTTTATTCATGCTACGCATTAATTGTTTTTATTGAGAGAATAAGGTGCATTTTAAAGAAATTATGTTATCTCTCTGCTTTATGCAAGTAGATCCGACTGGTATGAATATTTCAAATGTGCAAGAGTAAATCAGGTATGGCTAAACTCTGTCGATGCCCATAGGAGCTGACCAATAGGGTGACCAACACATTGACCTTGCTAGATGCATAAATGGTTTCTCAAGAAGAGGGCGTGCAATACAATAAATTTCTAATATTGTAAGTTTAGACCCCTGTCGTAAAAAGAGATACAATATTATTGGGATACACCTTTTTTATTACATTTGTGAACACAAATACAATATGTAATAGGAAACATGTACAAAGTATGAAATTATCCCATACAAAATACAATTATTGACAGTTATATAAACATTAAAAAATCTTGTACATGTATACTGGACATGGTGTATATAATTAATACTATATATACTGGACATGGTGTATATAATTAATACTATAAACTAAAAACTAGACTAATATATACAAGGGTGAGTGGGAGGGAGAACAGCAGCGTGCTGTGTGTGTGCTCTGAACGGCGGCTGTCGCGCGACTGACCCACACAAGGGGGGACTGACCCACACAAGGGGCGGTAAAAGCCTGACCATGAGGAGAACTCATGCTACATTAGTTGTACACTGAGTATGACTGGAGTACATGGTAACAACATGAGCAAAACAACCTGCAGGGAAACTAAGGGTAACAATGAGAGTACGTTATGAAAGTAACATTATGACAATCGAAATTTAACCCCAATGAATACATATTAATTTGGACAATCACGTCTCTACTGAAGTTACTTCAACAAATTTGCAGTAGCCACCGGTATATATTACATATTATTAGATCTATACAAAAACAGTCACATGATATAACACAAGTGTACCTCCTCACTCATCTCATGTGAAAGTTCTGGTTCTTTTTCGAAATATTTGGTTGAACATTGCAAGATACAAATATAGAAATAGAGAATGAAAGCTTTAGGTTAACGTTACGGTAGTACACAATCGGCGTTACGGCAGCACCCGGCATCCACCGATGTGACGTTACGGTAGTATGCAGCCGATTTCTATTTTATATTTTCTGACTAACTGAGGGTGATATCACCAAAATAACTTACACCATTGGATGCGTAACGTTAAGAAGTACCAAAGCGCACTATTGAGCAAGAGTGACATGTGTACTAGAAACGATAATCTCAAGAAAACCACTCGAGCTACTCGCACGCCGCCATCGTTCCTTACTAACGAAACGTCGCGTTACGGTGGTGGGGTTCCTACTGTGACTTGAAACCAAGTTTGTCAAATATTTTGAGTTGAAATATAACTTTTGGCGAAAAGTTCGATCTGGCTATACTTCTCATCATCTTGTCGAAAATTGTCAAAATAGAAAGAAAATGACCTTCAATTACCTTGAAAGGTCAAAGCAGCAATTTTGGAGGGAAAAAAAGTTGTGGCTTAACACTTTACATAAATTTTTCTGATAAGCTTCTCTACTAGCGCTTTCTCTAATTGTTCACCCTTATCGGTAATATATTTGGGGCGACAGGGATGATAGGGCTTTTAAAGCTGTAATAATAATCAATAAATGTAGAAAGTAAAACCAGCCTTGATTTTAGGGATTGCCCAAAGATTTATGTGCCAGTCTTGTGAAAAGTTTTTTTTCTGGAAAGTATTTGGTTAAATATAACAAGTTAATGAAATATTTGGCTGTTATTAATTGTATTACTGAATTAAATAAAAATAATTTAGGCTTGAAACTTGTTTTACTGATATTGATGAAAGAAACTGGCTTGACAATTTTGATATTTTGTCTGGAGAAACATATTTACAGCAACCGGTTTGATAGGGCATCATGGGGATACACCCACGCGGTCGTTTAGTTCATAATCTGCAACTGTTTATTCATTACATGAGTTTTCATGCATACAGTTTCATGAACAGAGTATCTCTACATTCCTCAATACATGTACATGTACAAACGTGTAAAATAATTCGATCGAATATAATCAGAATTAAGTCTATTTTTTCTAAAATACTCCGCAGAATGCTTGTGTCATTTTCGTAATTTGATTGTTTTGTGTTTGTGTGATTTCTCGCATTATGGATGCATCTTTACTGCTTACATGTATTCGTGATGCTAAACTATATGTAGGTCTTGGGTGCTCAAATGTGTTACGTTGATTAATATTTCCACTTTTGAAAAAATGTAGACATAAAACCTAATTTTCAAGACACAAATATCAAACATGCATACATGTACTAATCTATTATTACACTTTAGAGAGGTACTATAATTTGGATTAGCTAGCGATACGATTGAGCCATGTATTTTACGATTATGCATGCTCTTCACACAAGAATAATATTCACAACAAACACTAATTGTTGTAGCAGTGACATGAAAATGTAAACGAATTGAAGCGAATGTAAACGCATACATTTCAAGAGCTATCAATATCTAGACTCCAGGTCTGTGTCCATGTTTGAATTTGTAGTCCATCTGTGACCAAATTACACATTACCTTTTTTGCTCTATCTGTCTTGCTCAAAATTAATACCATAAAATCAGCATAATTTCTGGTCTAAACTCGGCCGCTGACATTGCGGCGATCCATGACTCCACCTCGAGTAAGATTCGAGACGAGGTGTCACTCAAATGTGGAACCTCTTTCCATCTACGCACATGAATCGGCTACTGCCTTCGAAATTTTCCGTGGTGATCTCAACAGCCATGGCGCCCACGGCGGCCAAGACCCCGCCTCGCCGTCGAGTAATGTATGCTAATCCTATTGAAACAATGCCTCGAATTTGAATTATCAATTTTTATAAGAGGACGCCTTCTTAAGTAAAGATTTTAGAAGGAGTGTTTGAACGGGTGTCTAGTAGATATATAGTTTGCCAGTAGATCTACATCGCGTGGTTCTCCCCCGGTGTCTCCAAGCTTCTAGAAGTGGCCGTCGCCGCCTAGTACCGCCCCGATGATGTTTAGAAGATGTTTGCTCGTCAAATTTGAAGCTTTGTTCTTGAGCTGTGAACAGGGATCGGGTTTCAGTGGAGAGGAGAAAGTCGTAAGCTGATAGTGTTGTTGGAGGTCGGCAGCGATGGGAAGTGTCCACGCAGTGAGGGACAGCGATTTGGAAACAAACTGATACATGTCAACCGAGTTAAATCCCCTTCTTGACAGCCCTCAATTTTTATTGGGTGACTGACGTCTCGCGCTAAGAGGCTGCACGTTTCATGGGAAAACGAGCGGTCATCCTCCAAGGGTGACTCTATTTGATACTGTAGCATACATGTATCGTATAATCTGGCCGAGTAAGTAAAAAAAAGTAATAATGGATAGTTTGTGTCAACGGCGGTCAGTTCCTGACGACGAAAGTATGAGCTCGGAAGAGGAAATTCTCCAGGATCTGGAGCTGTCATCAGACGACGAGGACATTGAAATCTCCTCCGATAATCCAGATGATGACATGGCGCCGAATCCCGTGGGTGATCGTGTCGACAGGGTCCAAGACTCAGGAGCGGCGATACGAGCGCCTAGTGATAGTGGCCACGACGTCCAAACTCCACGTGGACGCTTGCAAAGCAAGAGCAAATCGTACCAGAGACACCCAAAACCCCCTTACAGCTACATCGCTCTTATCGCTATGGCCATCAAGGAGGCCCCCGGAAAGCGTTTGACTCTGTCGGAAATCAACGAATACCTAATGAGTAAGTTCGAGTTCTTCAGAGGATCCTACACGGGCTGGAAGAACTCCATACGTCACAACCTGTCGCTGAACGAATGCTTCAAGAAAGTCCTCCGCGATCCCACGAGGCCCTGGGGAAAGGACAACTACTGGACTTTGAATCCTAACAGTGAGTACACCTTTGCAGACGGCGTGTTCCGCAGGAGAAGGAGGAGGCTCATGAAGAGGGCGAATGATGAACGAATCGCCGAACTTGCAGGGTCTTTTGGTCAGCCGTATCCGTCGACGGCTTTCTTCCACGGAAATAGACAAGCGGGCTTCCTGGAGCTCCACAATGCCTACGACCTGGGAAATTCAAGAGTCTATGGCGCTTACCATCCGCAGTTTCTGCATAGCTCAGGTGGTTTCAAACCTATCGCAGCGGGTGGTGCAGCTGCTTTGAACGATCCAGATTCTAGGAAATTTAACAGCTCATTTACCATAGACAGCTTACTCAAGCAAAACACTTCGCAGTCGCAGACAAACTTTGATTCTCAGAGCGATTCACCACAAGAAGACCGATCAAAAACGATAGACAGAACGTCGGAATCGATGCCAATCCGACGTCCGAAGCCTGTGCTGGCGTCACCGACGACCACAGGCTCTCTTTTCCAGCGCCCGATTGCACACCAGAACGCGCTAACCATACCCCAGGGTCGAACACCGCCGTCTCCAGGCTCGGCGATCCAGGTACGACCGGCCCCTGGACGTCACCCGGCCGCCGTTCTCCCGTACCGCCACCCAGGCACCTCGATCCAGGCACCGTTTCTCGGGGGAGCGCCACTGTGGAGCCCGGCGACTTGCCCCTGGGCCGCTACGTCGCTGTTCTACTCGCGCTGCTACCAAGACTGGCTCGGACGGTACGTGGACGCTGTTGAGAAGGTTTGCCCTGGGCGACAGGTGCCCGGGGGTGCAGCACATGGACGAGGGGCTCAAGCGGCACATTGCAGAGAAGACGGTTAATCGCAGTTATATCAATAATAGTCAGAAGTTTTGAAATGGCTTTATGCCATGGACACGATAACAATGCTGTGAAAAAAGATAATAGTGTTGGTTTATGGGTACACTGCTCTACATGTATATGTTACGACAGCGAACAATCACGATTGCAAGTGTGCATGGTCGTAAGCGTATGATATGAAGCGTTTCAAACTCCCACTGAAAGCATAATAATACTGCGTGGTTCAATCATGATAAAAATAATATCAAATAATTATTCTGATTTGAGTACATTTTAGAAGTTGTTGCAACTGATACAATATTCACATGTTGAAATCAATGAATAATCGGCAAACTTTAGCATTTCAATCAAATTGAATGATATTACACAGTAATTGTGCGGCGTTAGCCGTACTATATCTGTTAGTGTAATTTTGACCCGATGGTACTACTGGTGCGGAGCTTGTCCATGCGTGGACTTATTGCTACCGAATTAAGTCAGCGATGACATTATCCATATTTTATGTCACAATCTCAGATTACAACAAAGTTAAGTAGCAAATATTGAACAAAGAAAACATACACCTTGGTCGTTTGTGGAAAGTGCAACTAAAACACATTTTGGCAAGAATAATGGACGAATCGACAAACAAATGCGAGTAATAATCAATTTTCGCATGGACAAGCTCTGCACCAGTATTGGAGGTATTATGGTAGTGTAAGACCATCTACGAGAATTGTTCTCTGTGAGAGGGAAGTAGAGAGTTATTACAATACGAGTTCGAGTTACAATACGATTCGAGTTCATTGTTTCATATTGTTATCAACAAGACCCACAATATTTTGTTTGGTTGTTTAACCAAGAAATGAGTTTCGTGTCTACTTATCCTTGATTTTTTTCGTATTCACTCAGCCTCGAGTACTGGTTCTACTCTCCTTTGTCCCTGTGGCCGCACACGTAACCTCAAGTTCTGCTGTTGTGATGCTTGTTACGCTATTACTTTTAATCTCAAGACCTGAGAAATATCAATGCACGATAATGAGACAAAAATCAGTGCACGACAGGACGCTAACTATGTCGAAGCAACGATCGTTCTCTATCATTGGATTGAGATTTATATAAATATACGGTTTATTTGTTTGTTTCACATTGAACATCTCATCTCAAATTATTATCAATAATGAATGACGAAGTACGTATTATGCGGATTTTATTTGACAAGTGTAATACAGCACGACCTTAGCATCTATTATCACATACATACAGAACGTTTAGAAAAAATATAATTACATATGTAATTCATGGAGAGGACGTGTTATTCATGCGAAAATTATAGCAAATGTATACGTGCCATAACATATATATTATATATGTGTACTTGTATTTGTGAATTGACAACGGAATGAATATTCCCTGGCATTGAAAATAAATAACTGCTGTTGCCTATCTCCTCTTTTTGATTGTTCTTGACATTAAAGTGTTTTGGATACTAGTAAATGTATTTCCTGATACTCAAATGATAAAAGGATTCTGTGATGTTCAACTAGATGTGCATCAATCTTCAAGTCCCATTTATTTTATAATTCACTATTTCAAATTCTATTTCAAATTACGTGAACTTACTAGTATAGTTTGCTTCAAATTTCACATTAATTTTATTTATGAATTTATTGTTTCAAATTTTGCTTCAAATTATAAATTCTCTGTTTAAGATTTTCTTTCGAATAACAGATTTAATGTTTCAAATTTTGCTTCAAATTAGAAAAAAAAATACTATTTCAAATAATGCTTCAAATTATGAATTTACTGTTCAAAATTTTGCTTCGAGTTACAAATTTACTCTTTGAATTAAATTAAAAATTCATTGTTTCTAATTTTGTTGTGAAGAAATCATAGTCAAACTACATACCATATCTAACAAAATATAAGTATACCAATGATAATATTGAAGAATGAATAAGGAGTACACAAAAGTTTGTATGGAAACCCATTATTCATGCCCAAATACGAGTAAAAAAACCGATATGTACGTTTTATAGCTTAGGCTTGCATACTTAATTTAATCTCAACCCTCTGGCATTGATACAGGACTTTCAATAAATATTTTTAAAATTCAGCCTGAATGCTTTAAAATAATGCATTCTACTGGGCGGGGCTTATGATTCGATCATTTGGTCCCGAGGGATTGGGGGTATGGGTGGAGATTTCATCGACGCCAGAACGGAGAGGGTATAAGAATATGAAAGGGAAGGGTGGGGGTCCATCGGTAGACAGTGAGGCAACCTACCAAGAGACAGGCAGAAGCTGCCATGCAGCGATCGGAAAGCGATCGCCAATTTGCTACAGATTTGACGGGTATCATGTCACGGTTTGTGTGCGGTAATACTCAGCGCTGTTTGACTTTCGGCTTCGGGCGCCACTCCAAACTCTAGATGAATTTCGAATATATAATTGCGTTTCTTCCTTTTTCGGCGATCGAGACGGGGAGTCGGTGTTACAAGTTTTGTGATTTTATCGTCGAGAAAATGCTGATAATGCCTGATATATAAACTAGTACATGAGAACCTCAACCCCTGTTTGATACCTGTTTATAAAAAATGATGAAATTAGACCAAACATCTTTGAATCAGCCACATCAATATTTATTTGTTTACCTTTGAATGAAGTTATATTATTATTCACAGAAACTCCAGTTTATACCAAACATTTCTTGAAATGGTGTTAATCGAGCTTCCGTGTGACAAATATATATGTGGGTCCAATTGGAACTAAACTATTCTGTGAAAGACCCTAGAAACTTCCAGGCAATTAACCATCGCAGCAGAAGTTTGTCATCTAAAATATGTAGGCATATGGATTTACACGATTCTCACAAATCGTTTGTGGGATCCTTGTCTAGCCATTTGCAAAATGTCTGTGTGATTCAGTAGAAATTATTAGCGAGAAACAAAATAATGAGAACATCGGAGATAGTCATTAGGAATAATGTACACCCAAAGTACCCAAATCCAAATTTTATCACAAAAGTTATCAAAGGAGAATTGTGAAAATTGTGATACTTGGGAGTTTTATCTCTACTTCTGTGGCATTTTTTTAAAAAATATTGGCATAGATCGAAATAACTGAGTATCTGGTGAAAAAAAGTATGAAAAAAGTATGAAAGGCCAAAAAAATCATATAACATTTTTCAAGAGGTATACTCTGTAATGCAACATTGGCGTTGCTTATGATCTGTCACGCTTTTATAACTTCGAGTTTTAATTTATAAATGATTGGTCAGTGAAGTTATTAGGATATATACTCAATAATCCTCGTGGAAACTAATGAGCGTCAGAGATATGTTTTATCGCAATTTTTTTTCAACATATTAAAAAAGCAAGACCACTAGCTGTGTGTAAATCGAGCTATAAAATGCACAGGGATATTAGCTCTGGCTCCAAAACCAAGTTTATTTACGTGTTCAATGGGAGAAAACCTTTTCAATTAGTAATTGGTATTTATAGCTTTATATTTTTTTCGGCTGGTAGAAAAATGTCATTGATAAATAGAGTGCATTGATGCAATTTTCCGTTATAAATTATATGTTAATTTGAGTCCGAAGAACACACCATGGACCTATTCAGCATTTTTAGACCACAAATATATTTTCTAATTGAAATTTAACTCAAGTCAAAATGAATTTCAATTCATCGTGTTTTATGTGATAGAAAATGCAAAAACTAACGTGCTGGCTTTTACAGAACCTTGATATTTCTAACCGATCTCCAGATATTAGCATTTTTGTGTCCAAATGTTTAAATATTTGTATTGGAATTATGAGGTCCGAAGCAGTGGTTTAGGGGTAAGGCGTCCGCCACTGGTGCGGGAGGTCGAAGGTTCAAGCCTCGATAGGGGCTTGTTCTGATGTGGCCGGTTGGTGAGCCGCCAGCTAGTTAAAGAATGGTTACCGATTGCCTCCCTGCCGGGCGCCTGGCATATAGGATAGGAATCGGGGTAAAGCTGTACAAGAGAACAAAGTGTCTCATAAGCCCGAGTGAGGCTGGCCCTTTCAATAGGGGTGACACTATAATAAAAAAAAAACACTTTTATGAGGATTATTAGCTATTATAATTATAACCTAATTAGGTATCGAAAATTAGCACAAAATTTCCACTAAAACTGCCATATTTTCATAAATAATTGAGATATTGACATGCTGTAAAAACTACAATAATCCATGATCGAGCTTTACTCTATCATCTGTCGAAAATAAATACCCTGACTTTAGTGGAACTTTAAAGCTATCATTGCTCCCCATGTTGGATTTCCATTCGAACCACTTGATATTTGAAGAAAGACTGGTTTGTACGGTGGCTGATATATGCCATATTTTTATTTTTCAGAATTCATTTATTTATTTTTTCCAGAAGGACATTCTAGAGAAAATAAAATAAATAAATGCACGTACTTAATGTTAAATACGCGTACTTAATATTAAATACACGTACTTAATATTAAATACACGTATATAATATTAAATACGCATATATACAGTGGCTGATATATGCCATAGTTTTATTCTTTAGTTTTCATTTATTTACGATATTTTCCAGACGGTTGTAATACACGTACTTAATATTAAATACGCGTATTTAATGTTTAAATACGCGTACTTAATATTAAATACGCGTACTTAATATTAAATACGCGTATTCAATATTAAATACGCGTACTTAATATTAAATACACGTACATAATATTAAATACGCGTATTTAATATTAAATACGCGTACTAAATATTAAATACGCGTACTAAATATTAAATACGCGTATTTAATATTAAGTACGCGTATTTAATATTAAATACACGTACATAATATTAAATACGCGTATTTAATATTAAATACGTGTATTTAATGTTAAATACACGTATATAATATTGAATACCAGACAGTTAGATTTTTTTTTTTTTTTGCAGCGCCATGTTTCACAAGACATACACAGCAACATAACCACATCCATTTTTTGCTAATTTAACATTAAGTACGCGTATTTAACATTAAGTACGCATATTTAACATTAAGTACGCGTATTTAATATTAAATACACGTATTTAATATTATATACGCGTATTTAATATTATATACGTGTATTTAATATTAAGTACGTGTATTTAATATTAAGTACGCGTATTTAACATTAAGTACGTGCATTTAATTATTTTATTTTCTCTAGAATATCTTTCTGGAAAAAATAAATAAATGAATTCTGAAAAATAAAAATATGGCATATATCAGCCACCGTACATATATGATATTAAATACGTTTATTTAATATTAAATACGCGTACCTAATGTTAAATATGCGTACTTAATGTTAAATACGCGTACTTAATGTTAAATTAGCAAAAAAAAAATGGATGTGGTTATGTTGCTGTGTATGTCTTGTGAAACATGGCGCTGCAAAAACAAAATATCTAACTGTCTGGTGTTCAATATTAAGTACGTGTATTTAACATTAAATACACGTATTTAATATTATGTACGCGTTTTTAATATTAAGTACGCGTATTTAATATTAAGTACGCGTATTTAATATTAAGTACACGTATTTAATATTAAGTACACATATTTAATATTATATACGCGTATTTAATATTATGTACGTGTATTTAATATTAAGTATGCGTATTTGATATTAAATACGCGTATTTAATAATAAGTACGCATATTTAAACAATAAATACGCGTATTTAATATTAAGTACGTGAATTACAACCGTCTGGAAAATATCGTAAATAAATGAAAACTAAAGAATAAAACTATGGCATATATCAGCCACTGTAGGTTTGGGTTTTTGAGACAATGCACAAACTTCACCATGCGGCACCCCATTCAACTTCGCTTTTCTTTATGCACATGTTGTCAGTGTGTTTCAATGGGAAATATGAATAGCTGTACACAATTGGATATGTTATTTGTGTAGGCCTACATAGAATGTGTTAATAGAAAAGTGCAGTTTAATTGACATTGCGAAGAATTTTGCGTGCATATCAGACTCGACAAAAAATCACAATTTCGTTTTGTGTGTAGACTTCTTTGCCTGTAGCTTGATAATTCATATTCCGTACAAGTACAATGGCCCTAATGTACGGAAGCTCATATTCGCCACATAGAGGACCGCATATTTTTAATAACAGTGTAATAACGCTGTAATACAGCGTTATAACGCTCTAATTTAGAGCGTTATAACGCTCTATTTTAGAGCGTTATTACGCTCTAAATTAAACCGTTCACCTTCCTAGCATATTTCCATTATCGTGATTTGTAATAAACATATCTAGATCAGAATAATTTTGAGATTTCCCTACAAATGATTGAGCTGATGAATTAGCAGGTCCGATGATGTCTCTGGCAGTGTAAATTAGAGCGTTATAACGCTGTAATTTACAGCGTAATTACGCTCTAATTACAGCGTTATTACGCTGTAATAGAGCGTTATAACGCTGTAAATTACAGCGTTATAACGCTCTAATTTACAGCGTAATTACACTCTAATTAGAGCGTAATAACGCTTTAATTTACAGCGTAATTACGCTTTAATTTACAGCGTTAATACGCTGTACTACAGCGATATAACGCTGTATTAGAGTGTAATTACGCTGTAAATTAGAGCGTTATTACGCTGTAAATTAGAGCGTTATTACGCTGTAAATTAGAGCGTTATTACGCTGTAAATTAGAGCGTTATTACGCTGTATTACAGCGTTATAACGCTGTATTACAGCGTTATAACGCTGTAAAGAAAAAAGTGCATTCCTCCATCTGGCGAATATGAGCCAACGTACTAATGACTGCAAAAAGTACTTTTCGCGGGAAAGTAAATTCATCGTGGCGCCACCTATGTAATTTGGGCTGCCACCTATGCTCGATCGGCTCGCCACCTATTGAGCGTCGAGAGAAACAGTCGTTCACAAAAAAAGTAAACATGCAATTTTGCAGTAGATTTTTGTTAAAATGGCAACACGTTGGTCATACACATATGTATACCCATGAATAGGTCTATTTCCGGCCCCAACATCTGCTAGTTCTCAACAGACTGACAGTGTATCGTGACAAACTAAGAGTTTGTTCTGTAAATGTTGAGCGATAATAGGGGAAAGTAGTGGTCGGCCATATGGTCCATGATATTATTGTCATTGGTTCGACACGGGCATGATGTTGAGTGCAATTTCTGCGCCTTTTCATATTTGGACAACTGTTTTTCAAGTCACTTCCCAGATTCACCAATTAGATTTAGTGGGCAGTTTTGTCAGTTAACTCTGTTCTTGTGGCATTCTTGTGAAATATGTTGGAGAATCCTGTGCAAAGTGATGTGGATTACCGAGTGTCGAAGTTCGAAGTCAATGGTCCATTGAATGGGTGCATTTCGACTCAATTTCCGAGCACTTGCACGATAAAGTGCCACTCTGGGCAAATGTGGGTGTGACCAATCAGCGCCATGCTATTTGCATCTTGCCAGTTTTGAACCAGTCCCAGCCTATATCTCAGATTGGCCACGTTATACATCCAACCAGTCCGTCAATTTCCAAAGCCTAATTATATATGTTAAACTCATGTGGCTCACTTCAGTGTACAAAACGGTCCTGGAACGCAAGGTACACTATTTGCAAAAGTTTTTGAAGCAATAACATATTAATTTTGGTAACTATAAAAATGGACATGAACATGTTGGAAGCACTTGCAGTCTGATGCAGCCATTTTCTCAGCAGTAACAACATTTGAGTTCGCTTGGTGGTGTCACAACTAGACCTGAAATAACAAGACTGTCACCCCGCCAAGCGAATTCTGATCCTGGTGGTAGGGTGGGGAGTACTCTCATAAGTTGCCAGTACATGTATGTACTGCAAGACAGACCCCCCCCCCCCCCCCCAAATTACTGGGCCGCTTCTAAATATTCATGAATATTTTTTATGAGAATGAGTTCATATCAGTGGTGATTTGTAGCGGGTCAGCCAAACAGTGCAAGAAAGCCCCCCTTTCTGACACTGCGCTGGTCCTTAAGACTCAGATTTTTTAAGCTGGCAGGACATATCCTCACCCTAAATATGGTAGAATATCCCCCCCCCCCCCCCCCCCCCCCGAGGTATTGCCAGTAATATGGCCATGTCATCATGGTCATTCTCTTTTAATTTAATAATTTGATTTCAGGTCTGTGTTTATTTTGATAATGATGACATAGTTGACTAAATAACAGTATGGATGCTTCATAAACCTGTGTGAATAGTGCACCTTGGTTTACGGGACGAGTTTGCACACTAAAGTGAGCCACATGACATAGTTTGGCTTTAGAAATTGAGTCAAAATGTACCAGCTCAATGGACCATTGACACCAAACTATGACGGTGTGGGTTGCTCCGGGTAGGTGAATCCTGGAGGGCCTGATGGTGTGGGGGATTGCGGATCTCAACGTGCAAAATAAGCTGGACGTATCTCACGATATGGCCAATGTTGTTGTCAATTTGGGATTGAAAACTCATTAGTAATCTATATGTTTTGCAGAAGAAGGCAAAATGGCTGTAACAGAAATTCTCACATTGATCAGTGATCTGATTCAAGCTACCTCCGAACACCAATCTACAGGTAAAGTTTGTTCTATCCGCCAAAAACCTGGTCACTATCAAACTTGTAGTATTTCTAAGAATCTTTGCTGTTATATGAACAAGTAGGTTTTTATGTACATATAGTTATGGTAGATATTTTGATGGATTTAATTGTTAGCTTGATGTTTTAGATGAAACCTGCACTGAAGATGAGCTCTTTGAGTTGTCACTGCACGGAAATATGAAGAAAGTGCACACTCGATTCAAGTCACTTGTCCTCGGTAATTCTTCCCTTCAAGAAGTCAGTCAAACTGTGGAGGGAACTCACCAGATGAGGTGCCATTTTTCCACGGAAGATAACGAAGCAGACACCATCCCAACAAACTTTGATGTTAGGTGGGAATTTGTGAAGTGCAATCTATACTTGCTTCTGTGCTTGAGAGAAAGTATTGACCTTGAAATGGCTGCATATAAGATCACGATGGCTGACCAACAGTCGAAAGAATCCACAAAACCGGAGCACACAGCCCCACCTCTTTCCCCCGATACCCTCAGCTTCGACCAACAGAAGTGGGTTTTGACGTCGGTTCAATTCATCGCATGTCTCGGGATATGCCCGTGTCTGCAGGCGGGCGTGGGAGTCCCAGTCCAGCTAAGATCCGGCCTAGGTCACGTTTTGCAATGGTCGCAGAAACCGGATTCCCTGACAGCACAGCAAAAGGATTTCCGACTTTGGAAATGCGTCCGAATTTTGATAAAATGCAGTGCGCAGCCGAGTCTTGGAGGACTGATTTTGTCTTGTTACTTGGGCGATGTGGTTGCCGCTTTGATGCAGCTGTGCTATGGCCCTAAGAAGCCAGTGACTCTGAAAAACACTGATAAAACAGAGGCCACTCCACTAGAAAAAAACATGAAAGATCTAACTATAGACGAAAAATCTGAACCGAGTAATGGTATATCCAATGCTGTCGCCGCCGAGCAAAAAACTGCAAAACCAATGACGCAAGACAAACCAGTGGAAGAAGCAGAGTCAGAGCAAGATATTCTCGCGAAAACAGCCGATGTCTTGTCGGAGGAGGAATATGAAGACGCAGCCTTGGAGTTGGAACACCTCGTGAAGAGAGTCTTCCAGCCTGTTCTAGTCCGGGAGCTTTTGATGTTACAGGGTGGAGCGACAGCACCCAAACCCCTTGACAAACAGGTATTAAACGGTCCAGCTGAACATGTGTAGATTTATTGAAACGTACTGCTAAGATGTACGCATTGTTGGTCACAAGATAATCAAAAGATCAAATTGTGTTCAGTCAGTGGCTGACTGTAATCATGGTTATAACTGGTTCTGGCCCAAGTACCATACACTGCTCCTTAATACTACTCGTCCACTGAAAACATACCATTTAATCCGTCTCGCACCTTTTTAATCCTTATTGAATATAGAGGAAGGCGCAGGATATGATACTTGGGCCCTGGTTCTTATCCAAACTCAAGTCAAATATGTATTTATTTCAATGTCACAAAAGCCTATGAATACATATTGATGCGACGAATCTTGTGTGACATGAGAAGACGTGCAGTATAATACAGCCCATGTACATGTAAGTCGTTCTTGCGAAAATATTTGTTTCGTGCAGACTGGCAAACCAGCCCCTCGGTCAACAAGAGCCCCAGTTTGGCTGCGCAAGGCCTGCAGCCAGATGTTGACAGGTGTACTGTTAAGAGCGAACGGTGTCAAGAATGTACTGCAAGGCATGCTAGACAGAAGTCCAGGTAAATTTGGGTTTGTACGATGGATAACATTTGATGTACACTTCATAGATTTAAGAATAAACTGATTTATAAGGTATACATTTTTCGAATAGTTCGTGGCTTAAGATTGTACTGTTTGCATTGATTGTACATTTTCGAAATGAGCTACATGTTTGTTCTGAGTTTTACCGGAAACTGTCTGTTCCCAGCTGTATTTGTATGTTTAATGGATTTTATTGGCAGTTTTATGTGCGCTAGTACATCTGGAACATAATCTGTATTGTGTACATATAATTATATTGTGCTCTGTATTGTGTGTATCATTTCAAGATTTTCACATGTCTGTTTTGCAGCTGGCTCCGATGGTGATGAGATGGAGTGGAAGAAAATAGAGACGGTATCTCGGATTATTGGCACATGTCCAAGTTATGTCGAGTCAAAGGAGGAATTCTACCAAACTGTCGCTCCCCAGGTTTGTGCTGGTTGTTTTCTGTGTATTTCATGTCATGAAACTCAGCATAATATCTGGTCTGAAATATTATTTCAAATTTTCATTATGCATGTTACATGAAAACATCATGTTAGATGATTTAGGCATATAATGAGCAATTTCACACAATATTAAGTTGAATATCAGTTCATTGAAAAATATAGATGATAAAAAAGTAAAAGCTGTGCTTTCTGATGCTGAGGACACAGTATATTTCTGCTTTCAGAACCACAACAGATTTCTCTAGTTGTACATTTCTACTAATATATAGATAATCATGGTACAATATACATGTATAAGAAATGTTTGGACAGTTTCTTTCCTCTTGTTTACCAGACCCTGAAGTTGCTGCGCATTGATGACAAACTCCGAGCGGCACGGTACCAACAAGTCGCCAGTTGTACATTGGGCCTCGTGTGGCGAAACGACCGACAGAATGCTGAGAAATACTACATTGATCCTCTGCTGGCACCGCTCATCTTGTGCTTGGATGGTTTGATTATTTTCTGTGATTTTCCTGTGTATTCTCTCTTCAAGTTTTCATACATAAGATTGTGTCAATGAACGGAATCCAAAAAAAGTGTCGAAATTTATTTCTTTGCTTGCAAAATGTAAATGGTGAGAAATGAATTGGGATATCATATTGAATCTGGTTTTTCAGATCGGGATCTCCCAGCAGTCGCGGAACCCATGATACTCGCAACAGAAACCGACATCTGCCGCTGTCTGACTGATCTCACAAAGGTAGTGTACCTGAATTTTATTTCCCCACACAATAATGGATACAACAAAAATTTCATCTTGAAAACTTTCAAAGATAGATTCCTTATCCATTCCTTCACCTAATATATATATATATATATCTGTCTAATGCATTTTAAAAAATCAATTTTAGGTTACCGGACCTATGGTCCGATAACCTATTGCCGTCACGTTGCGTCCGTGCGTCGTCCGTCGTCCGTCCACAGCTGTATCTTTAAAGTTTACAGGCGGATTTTTCTGAAATTTTGCACAAAAATGCCTAAAAATATTTCAAGAGGGGTTTTTTTTTTAGTTTTTTGATTTTCGCATTTTTCTCAAAATGGCGGCCATTTTTGACGAAAAATGGCCAATTTTGGACTTTGGCGGCCATTTTCTCAAAAACTGTCTGATCAGTTTTGAGATTTTTGTTTCAAAAGATTCCCCTTATGTACCTTTATGATGTGTATAAGTTTTGTTGCCCTTGAATCGCCGGTCTCCGTGTGGCCATTTTGAATTTTTGACGGGTCGGCGAAAAAAATTTTTTTTGCCCCAAATCGCATTACTATCCATTTTGGGCCATTTCTAGGCAAAAAAAAAAATTTTCACCCTTTGAAAAAAATTTTGGACTTTTTTCCTTCATAATGGGAGCTGCCCGGACTGTACTCATAGAACGCTTAAAGATAGAGCTTAGATATTGGCACTTTCAAATGGGAAGTCGTATATGGCGACTTGTGTGGTGACCTTGAATTTGACCTTGGATGACCTTGAAAGGTCAAAACAGCCATTTTTGGGTCGAAAAATGCCCAAATTTGCAGCTTTTCTGTCTTTTCTCGAAAACTGTCTGATCAGTTTTGAGATTTTCATTTCAGAAGATTCCCCTTATGTACCTTTATGATGTGTATAAGTTTTGTTGCCCTTGAATCGCCGGTCTCCGTGTGGCGGCCATTTTGAATTTTTGACGGGTCAGCGAAAAAAATTTTTTTTGCCCCAAATCGCGTTACTATCCATTTCGGGCCATTTCTAGGCAAAAAAAATGTTTTCACCCTTTGAAAAAAATTTTGGACTTCGAAAATTTTCGGCACTTTTTGCCTTCATAATGGGAGCTGCCCGGACTGTACTCATAGAACGCTTAAAGATAGAGCTTAGATATTGGCACTTTCAAATGGGAAGTCATATATGGCGACTTGTGTGGTGACCTTGAATTTGACCTTGGATGACCTTGAAAGGTCAAAATAGCCATTTTTGGGTCGAAAAATGCCCAAATTTGCAGCTTTTCTGTCTTTTCTCGAAAACTGTCTGATCAGTTTTGAGATTTTCATTTCAGAAGATTCCCTCTATGTACCTTTATGATGTGTATAAGTTTTGTTGCCCTTGAATCACTGGTCTCCGTGTGGCAGCCATTTTGAATTTTTGACGCAAATTGCGTTACTATCCATTTTGGGCCATTTCTAGGCAAAGAAAATTTTTTCACCCTTTGAAAAAAATTTGGGACTTTGAAAATTTTCGGCACTTTTCTCCTTCATAATGGGAGCTGCCTAGACTGTACTCATAGAATGCTTGAAGATAGAGCTTAGAAATTAGCACTTTCAAATGGGAAGTCATATATGAAGACTTGTGTGGTGACCTTGAATTTGACCTTGGATGACCTTGAAATGTCAAAACAGCCATTTTTGAGTCGAAAAATGCCCAAATTTGCACCTTGTTTGTCTTTAATCGAAAACTGTCTGATCACTTTTGAGATTTTTATTTCAAAACATAGTAATTGGGGTTTTTGACATGATGTGTATAAATATGTATATAGTGTATAAAGTGCCTTGAATTGCTCAAAAGGCTAGAAATTTAGGCTGAATAGGCCCCAAATTTAATTTTTGGTCGTTTTCCTTCAAATTTATCTGATCAGTTTTGAGATTTTTGTTATAAAACATGCTAATTGGGGTCCCTGACATTGTGTATAAAGATGGAGTGCTTTGAATTGCTTAAAAGGCCCCTTGAGTGTGTAAATTGGCCTCTACAGCCAAAAAATGTTTGTAGGTATAGCTGGAATTGGAAGTCATATACATGTATACCACATATATATGTGGCTTTTTTGGGTGACGTTGAACTTGACGTCAGATGACATTGAGTGCTATATCTCAGTGTCACGTTCAACAAGAAATGTGTAAATTTCGTTTATAAGACAAAAGACTTGTAGATAGACCTTGTATTTGTATTTTGAACATACATGAATACAAGGTTATATGCTGCACACTTAATGATGACATTGAAGTTCACGAAGATGATTGGTTTATCTTAACGTCATATCTCACCTGTCCTGTTTCAACTAAAGTTGTCCGGTAACCTATCTTAGCCCTTGGGGTAATTTTTATACAGTAGTCATCTGGATGTTTTATGTTCATCGTTCTTGCAGGTTTTCAGCATTGATAGAGCCATATCAGCAGAACTGTTAGAAATCTTGAACCCTGTGCTCCACACACTCTTCAGAATATACTGTCGTGTTTTAGACGGCATCCTCTCAACAAGGTTTTTGTCATAATTAATATTATAATAAAATTTAGATTCTCCATGTAGATTCTTCATGCAGGTAGAATTTCGAGTCAAGATCACTTTTTGAGAAATGTTTCAATGGGGCATGTCATATACTCATTCAACAGGTGGCAGCATTGCAATTGGGGTAATTGTTTGGCGCCAAATCTCGACCCAATTATGGTCTTTCAATCAATAATGGCATAAATGATGGCGGTTAATTTTGGTTTATATTGAAAAACAGAACACCAGAAAAACAGAATAGTGACGTCACGTTCACCCCCCAAAAAGCGCCTGGCGACTGCAGATATGTAGTAAACACGCCCCATTCGTGATTGTCTTCTTACAAGATAGACTTTCTGTAGAAAGTAACATGAAAATTTCATTTCATGTACATTTTAACCAATAGACAATTTGTTTGTATTTGCTGCAGAAAGCCTGTTGAATACCTGTTAGCTGTGTATGTGAAGCACAGCCCTGAAGCCATCCCTGCTCTGAATTACTTCATCACGGAAAACCACTCGGATTCGCCGCAATTCAAGAAAATGAGCGGAAGAGTGGTGCTGACACCTGGTGGGGAGGGAGGGATAGCCGCACTTTTGACGCAACAAGACAGGTTGGGACTGGAATTTCATGGACTTAAGTAATTTAACAGTTTTTGTGAGAATTGAATTCTCAATTATTTTTTTCTGGCAATTTCTTGCTTTTCGGTATATATTTGCATGAGTTAATTGCAATTCGTTCAGTTTAAATTTTAGCGCAAACTTTGAGAATTCGTAGAAAATTATAGTTCTCTGTAAAAAGTGGATTCTCATAAATTCTGTTCTCATAAATTTTCACTATTATGTAGTACATCAGAAGTACTGGATGGTTGGGAAACAACGCCAGAAGCCATTATGTTTATCCTGAAGAAAGTGAACAATACAGAGACCACGGCAGACCTCTTCATATGCTGTCTCAAGGTAATGTCCAAGACTAATAACAAATGCATAACAAACTCCTGGTGTTAGTCAAACTGACACTGGGATGAGCTATTGTGAGGTGAAGTGTAAAATTCCTTGACTGAAAAATGAATATACTGACTGACTGAATATAGCACTCCATGTAATCATGTGTAATGATGCAAACTAATGATTCCAGCTTCATATGTATTTGAATATAAAAAAAATCAATTTATACCGTAGAAGGCATTATTTCGCGAGGGTTAAAATTTCGTGAATTTCACCATTTTTACAGTACATGAAAATAAAACCCCAAGAATATTTTGCTCATAGTGAGAGGGTATTCCGGTTGGGCTAAATTCATGGAAAACAAAACCCTGCGAAATGATCAGACACCCAAATTTGCGAAATATATCCCTTGTACCTTCACTAGAATTATTTAATTTCGCAGCATCTCACAAATATCGTATCCGGGGAAATCCAAGACGAGACTGAAGGAAATACAGATGAAACAAAGTCGAACACAACTTTGAAGTTCGCAGATCCTCAGGATAAAATCTGCAAACTGAGAATCAGTCTCATTGTTCTCACACTGCTTGGGACGATGTGTGACGTTTTCGGACCAAGCTGCTTGAAAAGTGCACCACATATCCTGGAGTTTGTGAAGGTTTGACAGTTTTCGCCGTGATGTAAAGTGATTTTGTTCTCAGTTTTGTTATCAGATAATGTACGTGTATGTTCTACGCCAAACATGAAAAAAGATATTTATCTGTGAAAACAAAAACTTATCGGTCCACGAATGACTGTTGTGGAACAAAGTATAATCACTTCACCTGTTCATTATAGGCTTGAATTGTTATCAGTTGTGTAAAGTATCATCTAAGATTTTCTATACCGAGATAATACACTCAGGGCAAAAAGAAACGAAAAATCCTCCCTGGCGGTCAGACAGGAATTACTACATTTGCGTTTTTATGAATGAATTTCTGTGACCAAAACATCATTTTGTGAATGAAAACCGCCATCACTATTAACTATGGTATATGTAATCTTTGGTATCATTGACGTGTTTGTTACTTTATTTCAGGCAACATTGGACAGATGTATCCGTGTGCTAGATAACACCGCGGATATTGCCATGGGAACGTTTGAGGGCGAGACTGTTACCATGGCATTGGGGCTGCTTTCATCGGTATTCAGTGGGGAAGTAGAGGTGAGATTTGGGTCTTGAAACTTTTTATCAACTATCGGCTAACCAGTAAATGTCCAATATATTTTAGATTGTTAGAATTTAACAATTTTTGTTCTTTTACATCATTTTATATTTGGAACTACATGTACATCACTGCTGTTCAGGAATTTATCGATAAACTTGTTGTAGCACCTGGTTGTAACTATGTGGGAAAATTCGAATATGACTGGGCATAATGGTTTGTTTATCTATTACTCAACAGATGACATCGGATGATCGTGAACAATCGAAGTCTCTTTTGCCGATGCTGGAAAGAGTCAAAGAGTCCTACCCTGATCCACTCGTCAAGCAACTGGCGACTGACCTGTCTGTTGTCATAGCAACACACGGGATGGTCATCCCTGAGACACTGGGCTCCAAAACTCCACAAGATTTGAATGAAATTGTGAACGGTGGGAACACAAAGAAAGAGAAATCAACAAAACGTAAGAAACCACTGGTAGAAGTCATCTCATCGAAAGAGGAAAATTCGAGTCGGAATCCCGAAAAAACGTCAACAAATGGCCACAAGATATCATCTTTTCAAGAAACAATGGAGCTGTTGAAAGACAAAGACATACCAGTTCAAGGACATGTTTTGATTGCTCTTCGACGCCTTCTCGAAGCGAAGGATGCTGAAACTCTAAAGCAAAAAGAAAAGGTTCTCGAGATATTCCGTCAAAATATCAGTCACAGAGATTCTTACATCTATCTGGCTGCAGTCGAAGGACTTGCCACTATGGCAAATTTGGATGCGGATGGCATACTCCCAATACTGATTGAGGAGTTTGTTGGTCCAAGTGGGAAAGCCAAAGGAAAAAGATCCAAAAAAGTCAAGGATTCAAGGTCAGCCGAGGTTAGAATGAAGATTGGAGAAGTTCTCGTCAAGACAAGCAAATCTTTGGGTATGTTGAATATTTACATGAATACACTGAACATTTTACTCAAATAGATCAGTCTGGAGCATATACCAGTATTTAGGTTTTGTCTTGTGAAGTTGCCTTGAGCCATCAGTTTTGAACCATCAGCAGATATGTAAACTACTTCGTTTACGAAGACCTTTTGTTTACCTTCTGTTTTAAAGGTGAGATGGCCCCCAAGTACAGGGATATTTTACTGAGGGGCTTTCTCCACGGCACAAAGGACGAGGATAGCCACATCAGAGCCAGCAGCGTGTCAAACCTGGGAGAGATATGTAAACTTTTGAGATATTCTCTCGGGAGTCACATTAATGAGGTGAGCTACATTCAGGAATGCCTTTGTCATGTCGAGGAACTTTCACATGTTTCAGTAAATTTTGCACATGGATATATGGTGTCAGAAAGGAGCTACATTGAAGGAGGTACATTGATTTTGGTATCAATCCATCAAATGACATTTGACCGAGTGCATATAAGCTTTTTATGCTGAGACATCCTTCAGACTTCTCTTATCCTTCACAGATATCTCTTTAAAAACAGTTCATTGAGAGCAAAAGCATGAGAATGGATGTTAATGTCTGTGATAAAAGTAGGATGAACTTTGCCCTTGACCAAAACTTTTGTTTTCCAAACCAGACCAGAGTGATGCAGCTGGTTTTATTTGACCACATTTCAGTAACAGAATATACCTGTTCACATCCAAGTACATATGGCGCGGACAACATCGAAAATCAATTTCAACCCAACATTTTCACCATTGTCGGAATCTTCGTTATATCCCTAGATCCTTGAGTGTATCACGGCCCTGCTGCGCACGGACCCAGAGGTGGAGGTCAGGAGAGCGTCCGCCATGTTCACTACATTCCTGCTACGGGGACTGGGAAAAGACGTCATTTCAGTGAGTGTTGTGACCTTTGGGTCTTTCCTGGTAGATTTCAGTAAACGTATTAGGAAAAAAATTCTTTCCAATGCATCACATAAGTTCAGTTTCAACTGTTTGTAGTGTGGCTTTCAAGGATGTCATTAAAGTTGAGAACACAAATTTGAGGTTCTTCAGATTTGCTTGATATCCCTTTGCTATATTCTGTTCATTACGTTTCACATCCATTTGCTATTATATTTTCATTTTATGTGGATAACTGCTTCTAATCATTCCTGAGCCGTGAATGGAACTGACACATCAATTCTTCTTTGTTGTCCAATTACAGGTCCTGGAGTCTTCACTGCGAGACTTGTATCGTCTGATCAAGTTGCGAGTCAAGGTCGAAAAAGACTCTACCACATTGCTACACCTACAAATGTCCCTGGAGGAATTGGCGATCACTATGAAAGACTTTGTATTTCCCAAACAAACACTGGAGAAGAAAATCCATGTGCTTGACCCACCATAACAATTTCCTAAATAATACATCAGCTGTAGAGATTGTATGTATGTGGTCTAATGATTGGTGCTTTTGTTAGATATATATCTATAGATACACATCTTTGTAACATACATATTTGGTACTAATATGTGAGTGTAAACAAGGGCTAGTGTTAGAGACTTTGTGACAATAAATATAAGTACATTGAATTTTGTGTGATTGAATTTTGTGTGTTCTTAAATGAAACACTGGAAAAACAGCTGATTATTCTAAAAGTTCTATTGCATCACACATAGCCAAGGAATATACATGTATACATTCATATGCCCTCTGAAAGGGATATTTTTATTTCCAAAATCTTCAATAACAACATGTTTCTTTATTTTGGACAATGAACTTGATATGACTAGTATATCGGAACAGTCTGTCACGCTTCCACACTCAAAGTTCTTTCACATCAGAATTTCTCTTCCATGAAGTAGTGAACATGGGCAAGGACATCTGGAAAGAGACACAATAGAACATGAAAAGTCTATATCTTCCAGTGGCAATACCTACACCGTATTCCTGTATTTATATTAATGCAAATGAGTGTAAATTTTGGCGACCGCACGATAAAGAGGTATATGTCATAAATCCGTTAGCATCCGTGCACCAAAACTGTGGTGTTACTACTTGTGTTTCCCCACCACATCAATGTGAATGCTACATAAGCATGCTTGATGAGTCGATACCAGTATATGCACTAGCATGTAGTTACATGTTATCTGTATCATGTTATCTTTCCAAGTTTTAAGAAGGTTACTCACATTGTATGGTTTCCTCCAAATCCGTCGTGTTAGACCACGCAGATGTCGCCTTTTGTATTGAGTCAGGTTCTGTGTATTCTATATCTTGTATATGTTTCAATCGTTTCAGATATGTACTCAAGAGTTGAGGATATACAACATGTTAATATTTTACTCATAGTTTCCAAAGAAACTGTTCTATCAAATTAACTAGCACATATGAAAACATGTGCAAGTTGTGAAAAAGTTTTGCATTTTATCTTCATGATCTTAGGGATTTTATTGCAAAAAATATGCCATAAAAAAAAGGATATGCTATATGGAATGCATTGGCAGCTTTTTCCGTGAATTCCAGCATCCGAGATAACGAAGGCCACATTACAGGAGTTGATGTCATGGTAACAATATCCAACTGGTCGCCATAACGTCCATACAAGTCCAGAGTATTTTCATGGAGTTTGGCTATATGTGAAGCTTGAGATTCCAATTCAGATCTGAAAAACAAAATTATTTCATCACTACCTGTATCAAAATCACAAAAATGTAAATTGTTTAATATGCCAGACATGCTTTTCTGTAAAAAGACTAATTTTGGCAGATGATTTATTTGGCGGATTTGGCGGTAGGGAAGAAACTGCCAAATTAAATCTTGCGGCAAATTAACTAGCCATATGTTAGGAAATATATGTGGTGCTGAAACCGCCAAATGAAATCTCTACCAATCAATGTGGGGGTCACAACCGCCAAATTTAATAGCTGCCAATTAGTATTTTTCATTTTCATGGATACTAGTATCTCAGGAAACGGTGCACCCTAGTCCATGTAGTCACAGTATGAACCTTCAAGATACTTACAATGCCTGATACAAGGTTTTCATGTGTCCCTCCAGGAGCAGTTGTATTTTGGCGAGCAATCGTTCTTTGATATCGGGGAATTCCCGCAATGGCGTCACTTTAATGTTCACTTTACTGCAGCATGAGAACTGTTCTGATAAGTTTGCCATGTTACGCAATGCTGCATCGCATGTTGTTAACGTCTCTCTGAACTTCTGCAGTGTGGGTGTATAGGCCTTGAATGCTTTCTGCAATTGTCTGTTGATTGCCGCCTCAGCCATAGTATTTAACAGGCTGCAAAAAAAAAAAAAAATGTTTACACAGTTTTTCAATCAGTTAATGTGGAAGTCAGCAAATCACATGATCACATACACTAGTAACATGTTTAACGTAACAAATGCTGCATTGCATTTTTATCATGCAAATAACGAATCTCAGTTTTGACTGGGTATCTTCAAAACCGAAAATTTTATAAAATCTACTCTGATGTTTGAGCATATTTGATTGAAATGAACCTGTATGTACTATCTGTCCTAATTTCGCCTCATGCCTACATTTGTACGTGTAGGGTTCGGCGACCCCACGATAAAGAGGTATACCCCATTACTGGAGTGTTGCCGAATGTCTTCTAAACCTGTCCGCATGATCACGCTATAACCGTGGTGTCACTACTTGGTAGCCACCACGTCATAACGCTACAGTGCTTTCCCCTTTCGGAAAGACCTCGTCCCCGAGGTCAGCTATATCCCACTGCCCAGTCACATCACAGCACTGAAGATCAAGGGCGCCGCAGCTACCCGATTATGTACACATACTTGGCTGCGATGTGAATCTCAGTGAGGGGCCGACCCCAGGAACGACGCTGAGAGAACCCAGTGGTACGAAAGGTACGGCACCGATGTAGGGTTCGGCGACCCCACGATAAAGAGGTATACCCAATTACTGGAGTGTCGCCGAGTGTCTTATAAACCTGTCCGCACGTTCACGCTACAACCGTGGTGTCACTACTAGGTACCCACCATGTCATAACGCTACATACATTTGACAACTTTTAGGCTCAATGTTTTATTCTGTTGACATTGATACCGATAAAAAAATGGAACATCACTGGACGTGTTCATTATTTGAGTTTCAGTGGTTGTCTGGGAACCAACTGGTTGCTTAATTTGGGTATGTGGTGAAATTAAGATGGATATCTCATACTAGTATTTATCTCCCGGATCGAAAGCACCATGAGTTGTATATTTCTTGTCGCAGTATCTCCCAGTTTGCTTGAATTTCCGTGGTACCCTTTCGGACCAAATTTAATATTGGAGCATGGACATGGAGGAGATCCAGGATGAGGATTGGGTAGATTGCCAATTATCTTCTTCAATTTTGGATTGGAAGTGAAACTCTGAAATTCATTGCAAATGGGGTACATTATCGAAAGGTAAAAATTGTTTGTGTCTTCCAGTAAATAGACCCACGTTGCCATATAAAGGCATTCCAATTTCCACAGGTTAATCATGCATGACTAAAATTAATCGACATTATTAGGACATGGTCGGTGCGGACCAGTAAGGCGACTAAAACTAACTTTGTTATGCATCATGCATGGAAGGTTTTCCCAGAAGAGGGCATTAAATGCAACGTGGGTCTTTACTGAAAGACTTCAATTAATTTGCCATTAGCGTAGGGGTTACCAAGCGATAAGGCCGCCAAAGCGATCAGGCCGCATATTTATCATACCCGTATGCACGAGTGTCATAACACTCATCATCCATCACTTAACCTGTAGTTTGATGGCGGCCTTATCACCTGTACCCCAGCGTAGGTACCCCATTAAATCTTCTTCAATTTTGGATGTAAACTTTGGTTCCATGCCAAATGGAAACCAGCATAATTTCAGATCGATCCCAATATCCAAGCAAAATCTTATGAGGAAAATCATTCGAGGTCTTGGGTTAAACTTGACTTCAGCCCGATTCGTCATGTAGCAACCTGGCAACCTAAGCCCTGAACAGCTGTAGTGCAGGAATGGTATACCAGAGTGGGCGATAATAGGCGAATCTAGATAAAAATAGGTAATATATTAGCCTTTATTCCCCTATATGTTTCCAAATATAATACATCACTACGCTCATCTTTCATTAAATACAAGAATTGTGTTTTATTCGTGTGTGTTGTTTATTTTTGTGTGTACGAAGTCTTTTATCAGCTGTTTATCAAACGTGTTTACATTTTGTGGACATGGGCGCAGACATCTTGGGCATGTGACTCGACAGACGTCTTCTGATTGGTTCATCATCCGTATTTCATTTGTTGGCGGAAATTACAAAAGTTGGAGCAGTTTCGTTGTTTTCAGCAAACAGGTATTGATGCAAATTATGTCGTTTTGTGGTCACGAATAGTGAATATAATGTTGTTACATGTATCAGACAGTACACAGATTATGTTAGAATCAACTCTGACCCACTGCCACTGGCACTGTTTTTTTCGCGATAACTAGACTCTATAAGCCAGTTCGGAAATGTTTCTAGGTCAGGTCAAGTGGTATAAACAAAACGTTCGTACACACCATGTTCAAACGGGAGTGACGCGGTGAACTCGAAGTAAACGAAGAGTTTAGTATTGTACAGGCGAAATCGAGTAATGTGTTGGTGACAGTGACTCGACAATTAATTCCGCAGCGTCTCAGAGATAGGACTACTCGACAATGGTAGCGTGACAGCATGGTTTGGCTATGTTTATACCGCTTGACCCCGACCCAATTCCACTGACCTAACCTGAAAACATTTCCGAACTCACGTATTAGACTATGCTAGCCTATCTGATTCGGAAATTCGACTGATGTGCAGTCCAAGCGACGCGGAGCTTGGACTGACTGATGTGAGGTGTTTAGGCTAAATTACGAGGTTGCAAATACGTTCACGATTAACCGGTCACAAAATCTGTAACCATTTACACTCTGTAACCGGTTAAACGAGTACTTGTTAAACGGTTAAACGAGTACTAGGCCTATAGTATAGCACTATCTATAGCCTAAGTGTGCAGAATTGAAGTGATTTATCCATAGACGTCTCTACGTCCATGGATTTATCACTCCGATCCAAATAAATTGTTTATTCATCATAATATGGCATATTTTCACGTGAAAATGACTTCACATGATTTTGGCCCGTTATTTTTGACACGGAGATTTGATAAAATGCGAACTGCGAAAAAAATTGGTGTTACTTTGGAGAATATTTTGTGGTCACGAAGTGGCCGTGGCGCAACGCACTAAGTCGTTCGCCCGCTGCTGAAGGGAATTCAATGTTTGTCGTTGGCGGGTTCGAGCCCCGCTCTCGGCGATCAAAATTCACTCAGCGGATCAAGGGTTACCCCTCACTTCTCAGTCCGTCGGCCTGGAGCGGACACTAAAATGGTGACCAGGTGATACATTGTAGACAGCTGCACTCGGTGTATCGGTGGTGGTGAAGGGGCAGAAATCTAGTTCATTAGGCGTACCCGGATCTGTCATGGGCCGCGCTACAAATACCCATCAATGCAGTACACCAGAAAATCCCGTCCATACACTACATACATACACGGGAACCAAAAATATGCCAGGCGCAGCACTGCGGCGACGCGCCACCAATATATCGCGGACCAAAGTTGGTCGGATGGTGGTAAGGCAAGTTTCCTTACAGGGTTACGTCAGTATGATCTATCTATCTATTTATCTATATTTATCTCTCTATTTTTGGACGAAATTTTGTACTCGTTGAAGCACGGAGTCACTGAAAGGACATGGAAGAAATATTTTTTAACATATCATTATTGCATTCCCTCGCGATCTGATTGGGTTCCCTTGCGATTTTTTTGCGTTCACTCGAGATTTTATTGCATTCCCTCGCGATCTCATTGCGTTCCCTCACAGTCTTATTGCTTTCCCTCGCATCCGGATCGCTTTCTCTCCAAATGGACTAACTTTTTGAATACTGTCCAATCTTTCTGAATTTTTTAACCAAATTAGGCCGCTCAGAATTATGGAAGCTGTGAAAATTTCAAGCAGCTATCTTGTAATATGATGAATATGATGAATAAAAAGTAATTAAATTATCGCAAAAAAACAGTGGGTCAGAGTAGAATGACTCTAGATCTGCCAATGTTATCTTTTTATCCGCCGACGTTTGTTATTCAACAAAAGCCAAGATGACATCAGTGGTGGCCCCCAATACTGCAGTGCTACCCTATCGATATACCTGCTGAGGACCCGTCCGATGTGATATAGGATGTGAGCTTTAATAATACCAGTAAGATTCTCTTTTGCAGGAAAAATTCCACCTGAAGACCAAGACAATGCCACGAAAGAGGAAGGCGCGAGTTGCCTCAACGCGAGCGAAGCCTAGAGTTCCTGATGGAGACGAGGGCAAAGACCTCGAGCTGGAGCTGAAGCGTGAAAAACTGGCGACACTACTGAAGGATTTTGACATGCAAAGTAATCACAATGGATATAATATATGTATATTATCAATATTCTGCACTCATCACTGCTAATCCATATACATGTATCATAATATTGGTCCTAAAATACTGTAAAAAAAAACTAATTTTGGCGGCTATTAAATTTGACCGTTGTGAGCCCAACATTATTTGGAGGAAATTCAATTTGCAGTTTCAAAACCACATATATTTCTCAACATATATCTAGTTAATTTGGCGGTTGATTTAATTTGGCGGTTTTGCCCCTACTGCCAAATCCACCAAATAAATCGTCCGCCAAAATGAGTCATTTTACAGTACATGTATATGTAAAATTGTCATTATATGCAATTTCCACGAACACAGTCTATAAACTAGTTATCTATATGATCACTGTGATTCGTTGAATATTGCAGATGTGGCTTTTGCAGACCTGTATTCGTCAAAGTCCTGTACATAACTGAAATCTTGATGCATCTCTCCTTTTGCACACAGTGAAGAGTTTCTACGCGAACATTAAAGAGAATCTTGTGGACTACGAACGAGGCTTGGAATGTGTATACACGATGGAAATTGCCAGAGTGCCAAAGGTAAAGTACATTTAGCTGAGTTTCAATATCTTACCAGTTTCAAACTCCTATGCTATGTCAAATCTTTAATTTAACAAGTATCAGAGGAGCATTTATTGTCAAGCTTTTCGGTTAGAATATGTGTATGATTTTCATATTTCACCTTGCAGTTTATCAGAGACATGAGTTTGGATGACTATATGCGTAAGTACTGTGATCAGTTTGAATCATTAAATACCAGTAGCAGAAGAGATCACTTTGAAAAAATCAATCACACAATATAGATTCCTTTCAAGGAAAGCTTTTAACTAGAAGATGTGAAAATAACAGTTCTATAGGTTAGGTATATCATACATTAACCCTTGCTTTTGTATCGATACAAAAGTTGTATACAGTGTTGTATACTGTACGTGGTATTGATATGTAACTGCATGCAATACATGTAATAAGTTTTCTTTCATGCTTTTGTTGCAAAGATTCTGGAGGCGAACTGAATTCAACACAGCTTCTCGTGTCCGACAAAGTAGCACAAGACATCGCCACAGACCTAGAGAAGGACATGGGGCTAACTGCGTAAGATTCCATCTCATTATGGCATTTGTACACCCAAGATTATTGTAAAATGACTAATTTTGGCGGACAATTTTTTTGGTCTTGAAGCCGCCAAATTAAAACTCCACCACATAACGTGGGGCTCACAACCGCCCAAATTAGTCGTTTTACAGTATCAAGCAAATCATCCCTGCTTCCCATCGAGACTACATATTATGGTTTCTAAACCATTTTATTAGCATATATACCAAGTAAGGTACATGTGTTTTGTTTTTTGATATTTTACAGACTTACCACATCAAAGAAAAGAAAACGTGGAGCCAAACAAACTACCACCGATGGAAGCGAAACTATTACGAAAACAACGACAGTTAGTAAACTTTTCACTCTATGTGTATTATGATCTTCCATTCTTTGAAAAATACTATATGTGCATGTAATATTTTTTGTGCTTCTGAACAACAAATTCTCAGTCTGGGAAAGTATATCACTTCTTACTGACTGAGTCATCATAAATATTTTATTCATCAGCGTGGGAGAAAGAATCAACTTACCGCTTCAGTCAGTGAGACAAGCGTCATGCCACCGCCCAGTACAGCGCGGCCTACTAGGTATGTGTACATTAACTCTCATTCAGCTTACCTGTATTGCTAGACTGTCACACCTTACACTGCACCTCACATAGTTCTATCGTACATACTCACTGGATTATGAACATGCAAGTGGAAAACCTATTAAATGTGAAACATTTGTGGAATAGAAAACAAAGCCAGACTAAACATTTATGTGTAAAGCCAAACTGTGGGCAACAAACTTGCACCAAAAATGCTTGATTAACGTGGTGAATTTTGAGTTCAGATTGATTCTTAAATATGGATTTCAAAAATTGAATTTCATCCCAAATACAAGACATTTATTGTTAACACTGTGAGCATGATTTTGTTTTCGATTCACTCCCTGACAGACGAACTCGACAGAAGGATCAATTCACAACCCCGGCTCAGTTTGCGGGTCCGAGCGCTCGTGGCTGGGAAACTCCACTCATCACACCCAAGTTTGACCCACGGTGAGTTTGTCATCAATTTTGAGGTAAACCACCAAATAATCTGTCAAGATACCAGCCATGTTCCTCAGGGAAAATTTAACAATGGAAGAAAAAAAACCAAACAATATCTTCGTATCCTCAATATTCAACTCGGAAAACCTTCTATGGTTAAAAATATTCTGTCTTCATAAGATAGTGTTGATCTGGAATCTTACCATCTGTGCACAGTTATAGCTTTGTTTCGAAACCTGTATATCTCCCTTAACAGGCTGCCAGTGACTCCTGCAATGTCCAGACAACCTAAGAAAGGCGAGGTTCTTCTCTCATTGGCTGGAAGTCCTGTCTCCAATGCCGGCGGCAATAAACAGGAGAAATCCACAAAGGTATGCTATGAAGAGCGTGGAAATTTTGCATACCCACTGATCAATGTGGAGTGCTTATAGAGTTATTTTACCTATGATCTGCAGCTACTCTCCCCTATCTTGTTCACATGATTGTTTGTTAGCCAGAAGTTATAGCTGAACCATGGGAAAACTAACATGTTGTGGACTTGAATTTCGAAATATGGAAATATGAAGTTATTGTCTGCCAAGTAATGCCAATAATATAGAGAACATATCAGTACTTAGCAAACTTAACATCTGCAAATAGTTTCAAGTGATTTTGAATGTACACGAAAGCATGTAAACCTTATCTGGACTTTTGTCGACACCTAAACCACTGATTTCACCAATTTCTCTAACATTTGTTCCAAGGCTAGAGCAGTGGTGCACGACGTGCTCAAAGATTTGGAAAACGTCAATCTCCCAGACTACAGCCAAGCTACGGGGAAATTCTTGAAGACCTTGCGGGAGCGACTCATGCAGATCCCGCTCTCCCCAATAGAGAATAGCGATGCCTGAGTCATCGCTCGTTTTAGGCGTAAATGACAAGTTTTAAATGCCGTGAAAGTGAACTGTAGTTGGCTGATGTAAACGCTGTCTTGTTTTGGATGGCCCGTGTTCATTTTGAAGTTATACACATGTATTGTTAGTATAGATACTTGGATGAATGGTTGAGATTTGATGCATCAGTCTGAGATTTTTCTTTCTAAGATTTGCTATTTTATCGTTTACCGGTATTAGATAATGGACTGATCAGTTATTATCAGTCATCAGTTCTTGCATACACATTTTGAATTGGAGTGAGAGTGTAATTTTCATTTGCAGTAAGTGGTTTGAGATTAAACACAGTCCCTGTGCTGTTATTACCAATTTGAGCAAGTGAATTTAAACAGTGCCGTTTTCACCCATTTGAGCAAGTGAATTTCAACCAGTTTTGTATACAAACACAACTTACTTTATTCAGACTAGACTTGGTGGAGCATTTCGAAGTACATGTTCAAAGATTTGTTCAGAAATTTCAGAAACAGAGAAAGCCCCAAGGAACAGAGGTTATTCAACATAGTCATGTTAATATGATGTATTGATGCTGAATGCGGGGAATACTCCACACCATGTCCAAGAGCTTCGATAGTTAGCAATTCGGTTCATGCACATAAGCAGAGGGAACAATTGTATATGAATTCTGACTACAGTTTATGTTTACTATTCTCACCAAAAGCATGAGCTTGAAATGATATGGATAGTTAAACCTAAGTAGTATGTATACCTATGTATGTACCTAATCATTTCTTGATAATACCAGTTCCTCGAGAAGGAAAAAAAAACATTTTGAATACAGATTTTGTCAACATCTTTTCAAATTGATACTTATTGGCTAATATTATATGCAAGACCCATATGCAAGATGTGGAATAAAATTTATACCACCAGGTGTACAATTATGTTATTCTTAACAACCCATAATACAGCATGTATATATAGATTCATATGTACAAAATCACAAGATTTTTATGAGCTTGGAATTGAATGGAACCTACATCTATTAGTCAATGTACCTAATCATAATGTACCTAATCAGGTCACAGAACATTACATCATAACGACAACAGTAGATGCAGATGTGGCCATCCTTCCTTTTCAAATTACCATCAATGGTATCTTCATAACTTACCCGATGTATCACTCTTAGGCTAAGATGTACAAGATTGAATCCATGTATAACAACTTACTAGACTAGTATTCCTTGTTCGAATTCAATGAGGATTACAAATGTGCCAGACGGATTACCGGTGAATGGCATTCGTTCAGTGGGTGCGTAGTATTAGTAGAATGCACTACATGGGCCCCCAAGTTTGGAATAAACCTAACGCCCAACCCCCCTCCCATAATAGAGATAAGAGTGTGTGGATTTATATTCAAACATCCATTATCTATGGCGCCCCGTTCGTGCCACCAAAAAGGGAAGTTATTTTTTTATTTATCTCATACGTACGAAATAAAAAGTCATACGTAGGAGATACTAACACATACGTATGAAACACTAAGTCATACGTAGGAGATACTATGACATACGTAGGAGATACTAAGTCATACATACGAGATACTAAGTCATTCAAATGAGATACTATCTCATACGTAGGAGTTAGAAAAAAAATAAATTCTCTTTTTTGTGGCACGAACCGGGCGCCATAATTATCTAATATATCCGTCTCAATTATGTGTTGAATTTTGATGATGTAAGCTGTTGGATAAACATTGAGAAATATGCATTTGAATATTTTTTATTCAGTCAACATATCGAGCAACTATGCATTCATGATGTACTAAACTTTTCAAGACCTTTACTCTGTTTGGAGTCAAGGTCGAGACAACAGCTTAGTTCACCGGTTTGGAGAACGGGCACGCACCTGCATGTACATAAGTTTATAAGCAAGCATAGGCCATTATGTTTGTGGTACTAGTAAATTTAGAATCTATATTCAAATGTCTTCATTTTAAAGAGCTTTGCATATACTAGGAGAGGAGAGGAAAACGACTAATTTTGGCAGCTATTAAATTTGGCGGTTTTGAGCCCCACGTCATTCAGCGGAGATTTAATTTGGCGGTTTCAAGACCATTTATATATTTCTTAACATATATCTAGTTAATTAGGCAGACGATTTAATTTGGGGTTTTTTCCCCTACCGCCAAATCTGCCAAATAAATCGTCTGCCAAAATTAGTCGTTTTACAGTATTTGACAAGTATTCTTCGAAAAAAATTTCATGAAAATGTTAACACACCATACAAGTTTCTAACAGATAACATTCGAAGTGTACCTGTGGTATCACATGGTCAGGTATTATTTCAATGATTGTTTTGAACACAAAGTTTACCCTTTGGTTGTACAAATACACAATATGCCACAAAAATTGACTTCTTTTACACCAGCTTCAGTAACTTCAACTTCAAAACTGGTACTCATCAAAACAAAATTCACATTTCAATGAATGTTGTTCAACAAAAATACATGTAATCAAATGATAATACATATTTATAAGTGCAATACATTTAAATACAATACTGTGCACAACCTATTCACCACATACACTTTATACTAACTAATTTTCGCAAAACAAAAACTCTTCTAACTGCATGTGGCCCAAGTATCATACACTGTGCCTTGATACTGCTCGTCCACTAAATGAATGCCATTTAACGTAGTCCGCTACAAACATGGAGGTAACGGAAAGTCAAAATTTAAAAGTCATTTCTTGAATATTATCTCTTCAAAATGACATTATCATGATTATTCTATAGAGTGAATGAACAGCATCCTAATACTGAAAAGAAAATAGGGGGTCACCGTGCTCGTTTCTTCTACATATTCGATCAAAATCACACATATTTACCTAAAATGACATAAATTATGGCATTTTTGCACATTTTTTCGTCCATATTCACATCTTGCATCGTGTTTTCCATGAGAACGGATACGGTGACCCCCTATTTTCTTTTCATTTTTAGGATGCTGAACAGTTACTCTACAACATATATCATTTTGAAGCTCTGGATTATGTTGACACAGTTATTTATTTTAGAAAACTCTTTGACCCCGTCCTTTCACTGTTTGGAGCGGACTACCTTAATCCGTCTGTCACCTTTTTAATCCTTATTGACAATAGAGGAAGGGGCAGTGTATGATACTTGGACCCTGCATGTCAGCAACTTGAGTATATACTACCGGTATATATTATACATGTTATATGGCATGAATATATGTGCAATACAAGTATATCCAATAACGTCACAATCGCTGCACATGATGACCTAGAAGATGCATATATATTGCCAGTGACTGGATTGAACATTCACATCCAATGGAATATATCAAATCAGTCTGCAACAGAACAGTTCACAAAATCATCCACATACCCAAAACCACAACAACAACAAATCAAATACTACTAATGCAGTCCATCGAAGCAGCTACTAAACTTTGGGGGGCTTTAGAAACCCGATCCTTCGGAGGTGTCGGACGATAAAGGGTGTGCAAGTCAGGGTGATGGCGATCCGCACGGGTGCAAAGACTTTATGCACGGCGTAAGCCATGACGAATGTACTCGCGCCCGCCGCGAGCCTTGATTCGAGAATCGCCTCACCGACACCGAGGGCCTTTAGGAAACTGATCACGTCAATCCCGCTGAAGAGAGAGAGACAAAATAATAATCAGATAGTGTCTATAAGGAAATCTGCTTTATTTGGTCGTTTTTGTTTTTCTGGGAAAAACGCTGCATAGATGTGGGTTGCATGCTTTGTATCTACACCGAAAAACTATGAATATTAATGTCCATTATAAACTGTTATCTGTTGTGTGAATATATCAGTAGCTGTTTATTTTAGTGATTAAAGGATAGAAGCAGATGACCCAGCCATCACCCCCCACCCACTCGTATACACTTACATCCCACTGGGCCCCAAAACATACTACTAGTATACCATGTATACTGGTAGCTTGAAATTGTTGCAAGTCATCATGACAAATTCCAGCAAATTTCAGCAATTACCAGTATACAGTATACATGGAACAATTATAAGCACTATTGACACACCAGCATGTATATTGAACTGCTTTTGACCTCGTATTACCATTACCAGTACTCGTATAATCATAAATATAATATACTTCTCTCATTTTATGCTGACTTGCAAATATATCAAGAGTATCAATCAGATTACTAGAGCACCAAATAATCTAGACAGTCAGAATATTGTTGAAGAAATGAAGCATTTGCATGTATCTGGTTCATGAACAAATTTTTTTTTCAAATACTGTAAAACCTTTCTATTTTGCACAGCCATTTTAGATTGTCAGATTGTGAAAAAAACAATTTTTGGTCATTGAACAGTTGTTTTTTTTCTTCAAAGGGAGATCCCGATAAATATATACAGTACCCATAATGGTATCAATTTCTCAAAGTAATAAATTACAGTATGTTTAGAGACTTTTTATCTTGGAACATATTAACTCACCTGGACACGGCAACATAGAAGCCACCAAGCGAGGCCAGGGAGATAGCCACGTGGAAGACGACAACGGTCGCACCATAGTCCTTGACGGCTCGTTTCAACCTAGCTTTTTGACTGAGGTCTTTGCTCTGACCACCCTCACCCCCTGAACCAGACCCCCCTTGCTTCCCTGAGCTTTCGAAACTGACCTCTGGATTTTCCACGGGTTTTTCCTCAGGTTTCCCAGGGGTCGTACCGAATTGCCGACTGGGGTGCGTATCATTGAGCATTCCGGAAATGTACTTCTGCTGCTGCGAGTGCCCGCCGCTTGGCATGTTGAGATGAGCGGGACCCTGGGTATGCGGATGTGGAACATTGCTTTGCATCACGCTGTAGAGGCTTACATGTGAGGAATGCTGGTAGGAGTCAGGAGTGACCATGTTAACCGCTCTAGCATGGTGCGAATAATTACAGGAATCGTCCCTGGAAGAGTTTGTCTGTATTCCTTGGTTGATGTCGTGGAATCGATCTTGCGAGTTCTCGTGTATTTGGTACATGACATCTCGAGAGTAGGTTGGAGTGAAGTAATGGACGGGTTCACCTTGTAGTCCTTGCACGTTGCACATGGCTTCTTCGATGGCTTCCCTTGATGTCAACTTCTTATCCTGCGAATCTGGCTTGTTGGTTTCCCTTTGCGCTTTCTCACTTTCATGATCTTCGGTGTTTCGCGAGGCGGACATGGCAAAGAACCTAGACTGAACTTCAGGTCTCCCATTCACGCTCTTCAAACACTGTCCGTTCAGATTTTTCATGGTTGCACGTCTTCCGAGGACCACAGCCCGAGCTCCCAATTTGGACAACATATTTGCAGCTTTCTTCTCCTGAACTGAACTGATCAACAAAATAGATGTATGTGTCGTCTATCATGCAACGACATTCAACTTAAATAAATGTATATACCACTTTGAATTTGCAAGTCACAGTTGCTCAGGCTCCAAGGAATGTGAGAATCAAGTGTCCACGTGATATTCAGGTGGTGGTGTTGATGATGTCCAGCCTAATAATCATGACTTGATCATGATGACATTGAGTTATTCAAATCCCGGGCTACGGCTTGATCAGCTTATATTGACCGAAGCATGAAGCCGAAGAGTGTCACTGAACCTATCGCTTGCCTCGATCTCTAGGCTATATAGCTTGCAAGGCTTGTGGGGGTAACTAAACTGCTAACCGCACTGTCAACGCCTGTCTCCTTGCCCTTGGTTGAACTAAGTTGTTGTCTGACCGAGATAAATCCAATATAAACAAACCAAATATCCCAGTGCAGGGATACAATATCGTACGTACTGGCAACAGCACGTCGTTACCACTGGTTACGTAACCAGCTGATAACCAAATTTTCTGCAACACTGCAGTGCAGCACTAGTTGATTGGTTGATGGCCTAACTCTTGCCAGACCCTGGGCTTGGCAAGGGAAGCAAATGGGTGGGGACAGAAGGAACAGGGGGCATTTAGGGTGAAGGACAGATTGCAAAGACCTCGTGACAACAAACCGATTTCACATGTCTCGGTCGACATCGACGTGATGCAATGAACCGCTTTTAGTCTCGTGCCATGCTAGCAACATCCCGAGTGCGGTCACGGGAAATCTCCCCTCGACCAATCAGAGCGCGGCATTCCAGCTCAAGGTCGCGTGATCACGTGAACAACAATGTTTACAAACATAGAACTCACGAGCTGGCGAGGCCTAAGTACATGCGCCGTTCATTGTCTATACACGATATGCGGGCGGGCGCTGACCCATTCCCACCGCAAAAATATTATTCAAGCACGACAAGTGCCTCAAACCATACATTCATCCAATGATGTAATCTGTTCAAATGTTATGCCGTTCTATTCGAGATGACAAATTTCTGGTAAAATAATATACCCGAATATTACTTCATATTCTGATTTAAAATGATATTGGCAGAAAAACTTTTTGTACCAAATCAGCTACAAATATGCCTGTGGTCTCAGAAAAATAGGTCACAAAAACTACGCTTGATCAGATGGATTCATCAAGCATATGACAGTAATAGCAGCCGCTTTCTTTTGTTTTGTGCGCCACTCAGTTACCTCTGACCTGACATAGTTTACACTCGATAGGCTGGAACATATATGAGTACTAAGTTGGAATCGCATAGCATCAAGGGATACAAAGAGAATGGTGGTAATGTCAACAAACTCAAACTCTCTCCACCAGGAACTTGCAATGAAATCATTGAGAAAAGGGCATTTGTTTGGGCATACAAGTGCAGATAAATATTATGATAGCTCCGTTCGGTCGGAAAGGTATTGCAAAATGAATAACTTTGTGCCAATATCACTTTAATTGTTCTATGTATTGATTTGTTTTGTGGTTTAACCAGAGAGTATAGAACAGAGAGGTTTCACTCTGCAAATTTCTATTGTCTACCATTTTGTCTCATGGAGCTCTGTAATCATGGCAGCTGGATGTGGTGTTGTAGTCTGTCGTCCTCAGGGACGATTGTGAATTACTAGTACGTCATTTCGTTCTATTAACATATTCTTTCATTCATAAATTCATGCCGTAGTAATAGTAGTAAACAAATTCATTCATAAAGCACATCCATCCGCCAGGAGTGCCACCAGTTCAAAATACAAAATGGTGCCAGTGGAGTGAAACCTCTCTGTTCTATACTCTCTGGTTTAACACTTGCACATCGAAGAAACAGAAAACAATAAAAGATTTATATCCATCTTTAATAGATACAGGTCATTTGTACAGATAAATACATGTACATACAATGACAGAACAATCCATACAGAAAAAAAATTACAGAGATTTATTTTAAATTTTCTAGATAATTTACTGCTACAACTTTTTCAAATCTTCCATTGTTGAGTCGATATCTGGAGAGTCTTCCTTCCGATATTTCTGACAGTGAGGATAAAAAAGTAAATGAAATATGATGAAATACATACATTGGTTTAGCAAACTTCATATTTGATTTTGCAAATCTCAAAAAAAAATGGCAGCTTTTCAGAAATGTCCAAACTTACTTTCGAAGTTATTCGTTGTGTCTTTTCCTCCGGTTTTCCAGCCATCACAGAGTTCCTTATATTTTCAAATATCACATCTGCAGTCAGTGTTTTATTCCTCGTCACAGCATTCACCTATCAAAGATTGCTTGGACATCAGAATTTCTATCATGCGAATACGAATACAAATAATTTATTTGATATAAGGCAGCCTTTCATGGGACATTTTCTGGTGTGATGCACAATAAAAATATCTATACCCGGTATGTATAATATGAATAAAGTAAATACGTACAAATAAATATATACAAAATAGTTGCATCCCAACAAGCATACTTTTCGAAATAATACTGAAGGAAGCATTCAATGTTACCAGGTTACATTTTAACGAAAGTTTTTGAGTTACACAAAAAAAAATGTTATGACACGATAAACAATTATACCTGTTTTTGAGTTGAACTTTTTGCTTTGTGCTTCAATTTGTGTTGACCTTTAGAGTTGTTTTGAATTTTAAATGCTGAACATTCATTCTTTTGCTTCTTCTGTTGCCTTTTGTTTTTTGCCATATTGGTGAGGAGCTACATTCCCTACAAAATAAATACACAAAGTGTCAAAAATTTAATATGCACACAAGATAAATTGACAGGATTACACTGAATCTGATGACAGTGACACAATGAGCGATAATAGATGTATCCCGATCAAAGCCTCATCTTTTTTAATGTAAACCTGCCGATAAAAGTTTGCATTGTAGGGTATATTTGTACATTTTACTCTATATATTTATTATAAACCTACTTTTTAAAGATATACTATACGAATCCAAAGTTTATTGCAATGAGTACGTTTTGTTTTCATTCATGCGTTCATGTCCACGTGGTTTTGTTGTGAAACCTGACATCACGCTCAACTTACGCGAGAGTTGATCAGATCTCGCCCATGACGTCATTTGTCAGCTGTCAAGACCAAAACATTAGTCAGAAAATCGTGATCGACCCAGGTGAACAAAAGTCCAGACGCAGTTAGTTTTTACTTGCACAATCAACAGAATACGGGAGCTACTCACAGGCCACAAGATGAAGTTTAAGTTCAAGGAAGAAAATACATTTGGTATGCGACAATTAACATTCATAATCAGCTGAATTAATCAAGGAAAAATTCGCCTTCTTTGTTTTGGAATATTTGTTCCCCCATCTCTCCATCCAAACAATGACAGCTGCATTTCATCAACATTTTGCGTGATCATTAGGCCTACCCAAGGCCAAGCTTTGTAGACTTTGATCTTTCATAATAAGTCTTATTGGATAACTTATAATCTTTATCGAGCTTTAGTTTATTTGGACAGTGATCAAATAAAAAAAAGTTTTGTCGAAAAATCAATTACAAAAATAAATCAACAATTTAATGCATACAATCAGATGCATACATAATTCCCAAACAACGACAATAAATAATTATTTACAAGTGTGTCTTGTTTGTCTTTTTCAGAGCAGCGCGCCTCAGAAGCTGGGAAAATCCGCAGCAAATATCCCGAGAGAATACCTGTAAGAAAATTAATGAATCATAATTATTTGGTATACATCCAACATGACTTCAGACAATGATCGATGTAGCCCTGAATACAAGGCACAATGATCGGTCCCCCCCCCCCCCCCTCTGGACGGTCAGGAGGGGGGCCTCGCCATCCTTGTACTTGTATTCAGGGCTATGTTCGATGTCACCTTGAACATTTATTTGAATATAAAAGTATATGGCATCAATGGATCACATTTCAGGTGATAGTGGAAAAAGCACCTAACTCACAAGTTCCAGATATCGACAAAAGAAAATTCCTCGTTCCAAGTGATATTTCTGTGGCACAATTTGTGTGGATTATCAGAAAGAGAGTACAAATGCCATCAGAAAAGGCACTTTTCTTGTTCGTGGGCAAAGTTTTACCGCAAACAAGGTAATTGATTTGTTTGATACAACATACAGATGCCATAATTCACCTTCTTTGACTCTGATGAGTAACCAACATAATAATAATAATAATATTACGTTTTTATATAGTGCTTTCCAACGTTTTCCAACATTCTCAAAGTGCTTCACAATTTTGCATTTCTGTCCAAAATATTTTGTATCCGATATAAATTACTCTGAGAATAATGCGCTAAAATTACCACTATTTGTTTTCCTACAGTGCCAGCATGGGCCAGATCTATGAAGAACACAAGGATGATGATGGCTTTCTCTACGTCGCGTACAGTGGAGAGAGCACATTTGGAAACTGAAACCGAAAGACTTTGACGGCTGTACAGGACTGGGAAGAACGGATATATGGCATTTGAATTCTGGAAATCGGCGCACAAACAACAATGTTCCATGGGGAAAGAAGCAAACTTTGAAAGTGATCGACTTCAAATTTTGCAGAGACTGTTTCGACAGTTGAATGCTTCGTTTGTTCCTTGTGACTGTTTGAGATTGGCAACTTTCAATTTGATACATGTGTCTGAAATTCCTCACGTCTATGTTAAGTGTTGATACTATATGATACTTTGATGGTTTCGTTGCATCTAGCTTTGTAAATGTATTTCAATTTACATTGTTGGTTGTGGTAGATTCTAGTAGGAAAAAGATTTTAGGCAAAAATTTGCTGCTGAAGATTATTGTCCTTTGATGGAGTCAAAACATTCTGGGATTTTTCATTGTAAAGGTTTCCACACAGACGCATTTCTTTGGCTATCAAAGAACAGCACCATTTTTGAGATCATGAATCTAGGTCTGACAGAAATATTTCATAAACTTGTAAATCTGAAAGACATTTGTCTATACTGTCATAACTGCTTTAGTGAAATATCGAATGAATATTCAGAGTTTACACCGATTTTTGTAAGCGGACTATTGGAATATGTACGCATAATGAACATGTATGTGTGCTTTGAGTTTTAATGTGCAAAATGTACTTGATCATAAAACCACTCTGCATCATACATTGTAATGTAACATGGTGTCAGGATTTCACGTGATGCATATCTGTTGAAATAAAATATGACAATTGTACATGCAAAATTAATTTAATGGCTTCCGCTTATTATCATGATAAGTTTGTACATACTGAGTTTTGGTTATTGAAAT
Source organism: Terebella lapidaria (assembly GCA_949152475.1). NCBI lineage: Eukaryota > Metazoa > Annelida > Polychaeta > Terebellida > Terebellidae > Terebella > Terebella lapidaria. The sequence goes on along the minus strand of OX424564.1, from coordinate 29,507,002 downwards.
ACAAATGATAGCTGAATAAAAGGAGGGTATTTACATCAGGTTTGGCAGGCCCACAATTGTAATGTATACCTTCAATTCATATAATTATACAAAGTGTTGTACCTTCTTATGTTTATGGCACTTTCAGGGTTCACATTTTGAAAATTTCTTTTTGCATTGTGTACCTTGGGTTTTGAATTCTGCTAGTCTTGTATTTGTGTGAAAGTTGTATAGATTCTGTCTTGGTTGAATATCATTTGAAATCCACATAAATTTCATTTTGTGAGTTATGGATATGATTGTATCGATACAAGCAAATTTTTGTGTCATTCATGAACTTGAATATACTTTGTGCTTTGTCTAAGATTATTGACAATTTTTCTATGCCTTTTTCTTTGCACAATTTATTTTTCCATAGAGTCCTGTTCGCATACAAATGAGCTCTAAAATGTTACATTTCATACATTCCTTGCTTGTTAATTCTGCTGCTTTTCCAGGTAGAAATAATGTTTTGTTAGGTAGAGCACGGTTATCCAGTGTTATATTTATTAAGTTTGTACGAGACTTTGACTGATCAAGGCAGATGTATAATCATTAGGGTATCAGACAGCTGAAACTATAGTTAGGTTTTTTTTCAAAGTGTTTGAAAAATGTCGGACTTCCTCATTCAAGTCACGGAAAAAACAGTGTGTCATCTTTGCGTATAATGTTGCAGCTTGGTGTGGTTGCGAGTATTTTAACCTTTTTTGTTATGACTAAACATGGAATTATGTGTATGAATATACGTGAATAAAAATGTAGATATTATCATTTGCTTTCATTACATCCACCACACCTTCATGGTCCAGTTGGGGTCTCTCAGAAAATGCAAGAATTATCTCACAGTGAAAACTAGACGTCAAGGCCTAAAGATGCCTTGGAGGCATTTCGGTGTGATGAATAATTTATAATACTAGATATTGACGAAAATGAAAAATGTCGACAAATTTCGGGTCAAGGTCAAAGTTCATCCATAATACCCGCTAGACATGTTTGTCTAGGGCGACGAGTCCGAAAATACCATCCGTTTCGCTCTACGACGCACCGTTTCCGAGATATCGACGAAAACAAAAACTGCCGACTCGGCAAAAAAATTTCGGGTCAAGGTCAAAGTTAATCCATAATACCCCTTAGACATGTTTGTCTAGGGCGACGAGTCCGAAAGTAACGTCCGTTTCGCTCTACGACGCACCGTTTCCGAGATATCGACGAAAACGAAAAATGCCGACTCGGCAAAAAAATTTCGGGTCAAGGTCAAAGTTCATCCATAATTCCCCTTAGACATGTTTGTCTAGTGCGACGAGTCCGAAAATAACGTCCGTTTCGCTCTACGACGCACCGTTTCCGAGATATCGACGAAAACGAAAAATGCCGACTCGGCAAAAAAATTTCGGGTCAAGGTCAAAGTTCATCAATAATTCCCCTTAGACATGTTTGTCTAGTGCGACGAGTCCGAAAATAACGTCCGTTTCGCTCTACGACGCACCGTTTCCGAGATATCGACGAAAACGAAAAATGCCGACTCGGCAAAAAAATTTCGGGTCAAGGTCAAAGTTCATCCATGATACCCCTTAGACATGTTTGTCTAGTGCGACGAGTCCGAAAATAACGTCCGTTTCGCTCTACGACGCACCGTTTCCGAGATAACGACGAAAACGAAAAATGCTGACTCGGCAAAAAAATTTCGGGTCAAGGTCAAAGTTCATCCATAATACCCCTTAGACATGTTTGTCTAGGGCGACGAGTCCGAAAATAACGTCCGTTTCGCTCTACGACGCACCGTTTCCGAGATATGCAGGATGAATCAAGGATGACTCAGCAAAAAATTATTTCGACCTCTAGGTCAAAGGTCGTTTGAGGTATCGATCCCAAAATCAATAGGGTTCTTCCCTGGTGATATATAAACCTCCGTGCAAAATTCTGCAACTATTGCCTGAATATTTTTTGAGTTATCGTCCGGAAACCAAGTTCCTCGATTTCATCCTCACGGACCTCACGGACCTCGGAGCCGGATCAAAAAAAAAAGTACACCCTAGAGATGTTTGTCTAGGGCGACGAGTCCGAAAATAACGTCCGTTTCGCTCTACGACGCACGGTTTCCGAGATATGCAGGAAGCCTCAAGGATGAATCAGCAAAAAATTATTTTGACCTCTAGGTCAAAGGTCGTTTGACGGATCGATCTCAAAATCAATAGGGTTCTTCCCTGGTGGCATATGAACCTCCACGCAGAGTTCTGCAACTATTGCATAAATATTTTTCCAGTTATCGTCCGGAAACCAAGTCTTAAAATTAGCCTTGATTTCATCCTCACGGACCTCACGGACCTCCGATCCGGCTCAAAAAGAATAGGGTTCTTCCTCATATCATTTCTGACTTGCGGTGAAAATTTGACAAGGATCCGTCAAGGCAATCTAAAGTTATCGTCCGGAAACCAAAAGTGGCGGAAGAAGAAAAAAAAAAAAAAAAAAAAAAAAAAAAAAAAAAAAAAAATTCTGCTAAAACCATAAAGGCATTTCTGCCGAAATGCCTTAATTACCCGTTTAACAGGACGTCCTTTTAGTTTTAGTTTGCAAAGTCATGTACATATGGCAGATTTGAATGAAGAGCTTCCATACTGGTTGTGAATTCATATTACGGCTTTCACATATTTGCAGAGAACCAATAATATATGGTTGTGATGTAGGTTTCTCAATGCAAAAACATTGCACAATTCCCAACTACATGTATGTACGAACAGTATAGAATAAGGCAAAGAGCCTAAAATACCAAGAGGCGGCACTTCCATTCGACCACATGGTGACAAATAAAACAAAAGACCAACATCGCCAGAGAAGGAACGATCTGCTCACTCACTGCTCAACACAGCTATAGCGGGCAATATCTTGTGAGTTATAATATGAATCGCCACTGGAGGAGTGGTCAGTTCGGAAATACGACTGGGTGCCCGCTCTTGGTATTTTAGGGTCTTTGGAATAAGGTACTGGTGCCCGAAGACTCAAGGACATGTATGGTACCAATCTGAGGTCATTAGCATGATTTGCATCAACGTATGATTTTGGATCATTTTCCACAGCCACAGAACCCAAACGAAACAGTTATCATGGTAATGACACTTCTGAAAAGGGAAGTAGAATGTGACATGGTGTATATATTTCAACATCCTGATAGGGTTATACTTTTCAATTGGAGCTTTGTTCCTAAAGCTGTTATAGTGTTGATCGACTCTGATATATGCGAGACTTGAATGGCGATCTACACAGACACACCTAACCAGTAGGTTTTCTAATTCTTGTATTTTTTGTGGTATACAAACTTCAAATCTTTCATTGCCGTAAGTAAAATGTTCCGTTCATTCTCTCACTTCACAATGTCAATTCATTATATTGAAACCAATATGGCAATGACGGGGTTAAAGTTTGTACACATCACCAAACATATGACAAAGCCTTTTCACATTTCACAGTTTATTCAATATCCATATACTGTACATTCAAACATGATCATTGAGACAACATAGCCATGCACACAAATATACAACACACAGTTTGAAGAGACTGGCTTTCCATATGATGCGATGCAAACCCAGTCTCCAAATTTGAATTCGAGACGTGATAAAAAGTCTGATGTGCATGCTTCAAGTAATGGAAATCGATCTTCTGCGATAGCACAGAATCCACTATGTATACAGTACAATGATAAATTTAGCAATTACCAGTAAAGTTGAATATATCCAATGAGAAGGCAATGTAAGCTAAAATGGAAAGTAATCTTTCATCGAAAACTTTTAACTTTTACTGAAACCCTTGAAATGCATGCACATAAGCCTACGCAATCTAAAACTTCTACCGATAAAATGGTAATGAGAATACTAGGCTATTCCAACAGGAAACAAGTTCAATCAATCATATACTCTGCTGTCTTTTATTACCTGTCCCAAAATACCAAAGGTTACCTGAAAAGCAAAGCTTGTAAATGCATTTGCACTGCATTTTACACAAGACCATAGAAAGTTTGCCAAAGTAGCGAATATTCTAAATTTGATAGGGGAGTGTGAACCATTTCAATGTAGACTAAAAACGCAAAACTTTCTAGGATCTTCGTTGTATACTCACCCACGCGAAAGTAGATGTTTTCCAGATGATTTGATAAACTGGTCAACAAAACTCACCACAATTATTTTGTCCTGATTTTCACTTCAGTTCCAGCCCTTTGAATTTTTGGCCTTTTTCTAATATTTTTTTTTCTTCCTCTCAAACACAAATATTATGTTAAATCATGCAACTATGGAGAGGGGCGAAAGATGAAAATGCATGAGGTGATCGTCAATGATGAATGAATCATGAAATGAGGATGAACAGTCATACAATTTTTTTCATTTTCATTTTTTTCTGTACAATTTTTTTTTTAAATTTTCACAGCTGATTTTTTTCAACATTTTTTTTTCCCGTTTTTTTTTTCTCTTCTTTTTTTTTCACTCCTGGTCTCTTCTTTTTCCGTCCATCATTTTTTTCTCCATTTTTTTTTTCATTTCTCAGTCGCAGGTCTCTGCCAATCTACTGGAAACATCATGTTTGCTCATAATTGTCCGCAAAAAACAAAACTATCATAATATCTATGAACAGACAACTCCTTTCTTAAAGTGCCGAGTATACATGTATTTCTTGGATCAAACATGGTATTTCCAGTAGAAGGTTGACATTTACATTTTTTTCTGTCACGTGTCAAGATGATAAATGGAGAGCAATAAAATGATTTGGCGGGATTGATCCTAGTAGGGTGAATAGTATGCAGTGCGTCTCGACCTAAAATTGAGAAGAACACAAGATATCAAGAAAGTTCAAAACATTAGAACATCTAAATATTTATCTTAATATACATGGGCTCGCAATTTATATTAATGCATCAAAAATTTAATGCAAGTTTCATTACTTCAAACTACATTAATTTAACTTACCTTCCGATATTTTACATTGACATAATCACCCAACACCTAAGTATATAAAATAGACTTACATCCAGAACTCCTCGAGAATCTCAACTACTTTTAAAGTGAACACACACAAGGTTTAATTTTCAAGAAGTTTTCCTCGACTAACCCCCACCCCATCCACGTGACCCCTCTGAAAAAATCTTCGGACCTGAATCTGCCACCTCCACGGGGGCGAGGGTTATAGCCGCCATAGTAACTGGTTCTCGGACGTCGGAATCGGCTGCGTGGGGGGCGATTGGTTGAACTGATGCCAGGACGGTTGTGTCTCTTTGAGGTGACCTGACAGTCGGGGAAAAGTCACAAATTGAGTTTCGAGTGTTTTTGTTTTATATTGGATGATGTTTAGGTATTCATTATACAAATATTGGATGTTGAGGAGTCCAATATACAGTTTACGGGATGAAGAAATGTCACATTGGCCGAGACGTCAGCCGAGGTCAATATGACATTTCTGAATCCCGTAAACTGTATATTGGACAACATCCAACATTTGCTATATTATTTGCCAATGAATGTAGGAGAAACCCAGAGTGGGGAAAACCCACATGTAGCATGCGCTCTGATTGGCTGATAAACACAACATCGTCCAATATACACTTTTGCCGTCCAATATAGATTTCGCTGTCCAATACAGAGTATGTAGGACTGTCACGTGGTACAAATCGTCTAATCAGGAGTGTCCTTACACTGAGAATACCACCGAGTGAATAATATCGAAATTTATTAGGAGAATTGCAAAATGAGGTATTGATTATGCACATGTTTGAAGAACTTTGAACTGGTAATATTGACTGCAAATTTTCCATCAGACATGGTATACTCAGTTGCAATGTAAGACCATTCATGACAATGTTGTCATCTTATTTCTTTACTGTAAGTGCAGCATACAAGCGGGCTTCACGGTTATAATGTTTTCACAGAACTAGGGCTTATCTCTCACCTTGATCTGACGTCCACGGAATAGCGACTCGTCTAGTGCCTGTGCGGTCATTACTGAGTCTTTGTCGGCAAACTCGATGTATGCGAAGCTGGAGGAAAAAGCAATTGTATTTTTCCATTTTGAGAGGTTTTTCATAACAATAAATAAACAGTGAATGTTTGGGGAATACTGGAAAAAAACATGTACATGTATAGCACTTCAAATATTGACATCACTGTAAGTCTAACAAATTGTACTGTACGGTACAGTATTGAGAAATGGTATTGATATATGTTGACCACGACAACTACGTGCTTTCCAAATGGCAACATAGAGCAATTCGGCACATACAAAATGCTATTCAAACTTGTATTCATGAGCTGATTCAAATGGCAACACACCCTTTTGGATGTCCAGTGAATTTGTCACAGAGAATAGTGACGCGGTTCACAGACCCGCACCCATGAAAATGTGCCTCTAGTTCTTCTGCTGTGGCTCCATAGTCAACCTGCAAATAGTTCCTTTGAATAAAGCTTCTTCAACATTACAATGTGTTTTTTTCCCCATTGAAAAAGTAATACTTAGTCATTTACTCCAATTCAAATCACGACTCAAAATATGAATGGAAGATAGACATACAACTCACTTGAATATTTTCTGAGTTATACTGCATAACGAGTTGTATGATGACATTGAGCAGCACATAATATTCAATTTGACTAATTTGTAATTCTTAACTCACATTTCCCACCCAAATGGACCGATTATCTGCATCCTCTTTGTCTTGCGGTGACATAGGAATTGGACTAGCTGTAAACAGTTCAATAATATACCACATCGACATACATGTAATAAACACATTCAACAATCAACAAGGTACAGCAGTTTCACAAAGATTAAACACCATTAGACCAATCAATCAGTACTAGTATGTCCTATCACTAGACGTCAAGGCCTAAAGATGCCTTGGAGGCATTTCGGTGTGATGAATAATTTATAATACTAGATATCGACGAAAATGAAAAATGTCGACAAATTTCGGGTCAAGGTCAAAGTTCATCCATAATACCCGCTAGACATGTTTGTCTAGGGCGACGAGTCCGAAAATACCATCCGTTTTGCTCTACGACGCACCGTTTCCGAGATATCGACGAAAACAAAAACTGCCGACTCGGCAAAAAAATTTCGGGTCAAGGTCAAAGTTAATCCATAATACCCCTTAGACATGTTTGTCTAGTGCGACGAGTCCGAAAATAACGTCCGTTTCGCTCTACGACGCACCGTTTCCGAGATATCGACGAAAACGAAAAATGCCGACTCGGCAAAAAAATTTCGGGTCAAGGTCAAAGTTCATCCATAATACCCCATAGACATGTTTGTCTAGTGCGACGAGTCCGAAAATAACGTCCGTTTCGCTCTACGACGCACCGTTTCCGAGATAACGACGAAAACGAAAAATGCCGACTCGGCAAAAAAATTTCGGGTCAAGGTCAAAGTTCATCCATAATTCCCCTTAGACATGTTTGTCTAGTGCGACGAGTCCGAAAATAACGTCCGTTTCGCTCTACGACGCACCGTTTCCGAGATATCGACGAAAACGAAAAATGCTGACTCGGCAAAAAAATTTCGGGTCAAGGTCAAAGTTCATCAATAATTCCCCGTAGACATGTTTGTCTAGTGCGACGAGTCCGAAAATAACGTCCGTTTCGCTCTACGACGCACCGTTTCCGAGATATCGACGAAAATGAAAAATGCCGACTCGGCAAAAAAATTTCGGGTCAAGGTCAAAGTTCATCCATAATACCCCTTAGACATGTTTGTCTAGTGCGACGAGTCCGAAAATAACGTCCGTTTCGCTCTACGACGCACCGTTTCCGAGATATCGACGAAAACGAAAAATGCCGACTCGGCAAAAAAATTTCGGGTCAAGGTCAAAGTTAATCCATAATACCCCTTAGACATGTTTGTCTAGGGCGACGAGTCCGAAAATAACGTCCGTTTCGCTCTACGACGCACCGTTTCCGAGATAACGACGAAAACGAAAAATGCCGACTCGGTAAAAAAATTTCGGGTCAAGGTCAAAGTTCATCCATAATACCCCTTAGACATGTTTGTCTAGTGCGACGAGTCCGAAAATAACGTCCGTTTCGCTCTACGACGCACCGTTTCCGAAAATAACGTCCGTTTCGCTCTACGACGCACAGTTTCCGAGATATCGACGAAAACGAAAAATGCCGACTCGGCAAAAAAATTTCGGGTCAAGGTCAAAGTTCATCCATAATACCCCTTAGACATGTTTGTCTAGGGCGACGAGTCCGAAAATAACGTCCGTTTCGCTCTACGACGCACCGTTTCCGAGATATGCAGGATGAATCAAGGATGACTCAGCAAAAAATTATTTCGACCTCTAGGTCAAAGGTCGTTTGAGGTATCGATCCCAAAATCAATAGGGTTCTTCCCTGGTGATATATAAACCTCCGTGCAAAATTCTGCAACTATTGCCTGAATATTTTTTGAGTAATCGTCCGGAAACCAAGTTCCTCGATTTCATCCTCACGGACCTCACGGACGTCGGAGCCGGATCAAAAAAAAAAGTACACCCTAGAGATGTTTGTCTAGGGCGACGAGTCCGAAAATAACGTCCGTTTCGCTCTACGACGCACGGTTTCCGAGATATGCAGGAAGCCTCAAGGATGAATCAGCAAAAAATTATTTTGACCTCTAGGTCAAAGGTCGTTTGACGGATCGATCCCAAAATCAATAGGGTTCTTCCCTGGTGGCATATGAACCTCCATGCAGAGTTCTGCAACTATTGCATAAATATTTTTCCAGTTATCGTCCGGAAACCAAGTCTTAAAATTAGCCTTGATTTCATCCTCACGGACCTCCGATCCGGCTCAAAAAGAATAGGGTTCTTCCTCATATCATTTCTGACTTGCGGTGAAAATTTGACAAGGATCCGTCAAGGCAATCTAAAGTTATCGTCCGGAAACCAAAAGTGGCGAAAAAAAAAAAAAAAAAAAAAAAATAAAAAAATTCTGCTAAAACCATAAAGGCATTTCTGCCGAAATGCCTTAATTAGCCGTCAAAAATCATGCTTACTTCAGCTGTTCACCAATATTCATCAGATGGCATATATAATTGTTCAAAAACTCGAACTCACATAGACTGGAGCCACTGAGGTTCATCTGTTTTTCGACCTCCGACTGCATCTCCTTGAGTTTCTCTGCTTCCTCCTCCATCTCACGGACACGCGCTTTAATCGCTTCTAGCTCCTGGTTTCATAGGTAAAGATGGTATTGTTGTCAAACAGTTTTGTCTCTCTGATATTTCTGGATGGAATTTGTTGAGATTATTACTGGTTTTTTTTGTTAAAAATATTTATGAAGATTATCATGATCCCAAATATTTTTTTTTCAAACAACATGTACAAAACACAGGAGTAATACCTTATGGATTGTGGAATTTATCAAATAGTTTTCACAGCTAAATTGCCATCAGCAAAAAATATCATCTTCATATCAATGGGCTATTTTCCACTTATTTCAACACTTAAATAGGTTCTAATCATTATTTAATCGGCTTACCTGTCGAATGACATGAAAAATCTTGTTCCCAGACATATTCAATATCAAAATTGAAATTGTGCGTGATATTATGTTACACATCAATTACTGTGTTTTCTGTATTTATCATTGTATGCTATATGTATAATCAAATACTCATATACGTTATTGTCAAATAAATTTGACAGGAGATCTTCATTATCATTATCTTACAGGATCCTCGACATCTTCTGCAGCTGCCTCCGCCACATCTCCGGACTCGCCATTCCGGGAGCTATCGCCTTCACCGACGAAACCCTCGTCACCGAATGCGTCTGTCTCGCCGAAACTAATCTCCTGCTCCAAGTCTGCATCCGCCATGTCTGACATAGGTCTGCGTGTCTCTCAAATACCTGCCGCAATCATGAAGCGAAAAAAAAGGATGTGTTAACGGCAATGATAAGTTAGCCGAAGTTGCTCCCTGAACTTGTCTATACTAAAGTACACTTCAATACCTGTCTGATACCCCTCATACAGACAACTTCAAGGGAGAGCAACAACCGCTAGATCAAAAGTGGGTTATGGCTGCCTGTGTGGGCTGTTGATTGCAAAGATATTGAGGCTTTAATATTCCATTCATATTCAAGCCAGTCGTCCTAAATTCGCCGCATTCCCAAATCCGCAACAGTGTTCCAGGCCTTGTAAGGGGTAAAGCCAACCAGTTTTATCATCAATCAAGACTCTGATATACAATCTTTGTATAGGTAGTTCTTTTTTCGGAGCACATGTACAATGGCGTGGGCAATTTTTTCCCGGGTGAACTGTCACACTGAAAAGGGGCGATACTATTTTTTGGGGGTGGAGATATAAATGGGGGTTTGTAATTTAGGGGGATACACTTAAAACTGTCATTTAATTGCTATCTATATGTTGTATTCAATTGCTCGTGATGTTGGTGTTTGTGAGTGTTGCAGATCCGTGCCGACGGTGATTCGATCCCGGGTCCCCTGGCGTGGAAGTCCCGTGCACTGCCCCTGAGCCACGGCGCTCGTTGAGATGACTGAGCTTGGAACTTTTAGCCACGATTGATGAGTGGCGCTATACGTCAAGTCTCGTTTGTGACCTTCGGCCCAGTTGAATAATGACAGTGGCTTGACCTAAATAAATATGTATGAGATCACGTGTGTTTTGTTTATACCGAGCTATGAATATTGATGAGGTCACGTGTATCTGTTATCAGTGGCCATCGAGTTGAGGGGTTCTGGGCCTTTGGAGCCATAGAAAGAGGCAGCGGGAAGGTGCGCATGGTCCCTGTAGAGTCTCGATCGAAGGAGACTTTGCTGCCTCTTATAAAGGAATGGATTTTGCCGGGTACGACAGTAATTTCGGATTGTTGGCGTGCCTATGATTGTTTGTCTGACGAAGGCTATAAACACTTCCGTGTCAACCATAGCGTTAACTTCAAAGACCCTGAAACGGGAGCCCACACTAACACGATAGAAGGTTCTTGGCTGCATGCCAAGAAAGTGTTTCCCCGTTATGGGACGTCAAAGGCACTGGCCCCGTCCTATTTGACGGAATTTTTATGGCGATGGCTAGTGAAGCGTCGGGAGGAAGACGCCTTTGAGGCGTTCCTCCGCGCTGTTTGTAGAGTGTATACGCCTGCGATATTTCCTGATGTTCCCCAATAATATAGCGGCAGACTGCGGACATTCCCATGGCTAAAAAAAGTAACCCCCAAAGCAATGGCACCAATATAAATGTATGTTTTCAAAGCGTATACAAGCTCTGTGTTTGGGCACAATATGCTGTACATTTTTTGACGTGCAACGAGAGTTGCACGTACAATATCAATACAAGAGTAAATGACCCCCTTCATTGTCCCTTGCTTTGCATGGAAGTTGAATACATGTAGTTTTGGATATGTGTACAAACGTAAAGTAATAGATTTATTGGTAGGGCCTAGCAAAATTGATTTCTTGTTTCCTGTTACACTGATTTAAAAAATAGGGTAGGTAGGTAGGCTTTTTATTTCTTTCTACAAAAAAATTCTATCAGTGATTTGGCAGGGTAGGAAGGTACATAAAAAATTTATTTATATACCGATAAATAATTTTTTTCGGAACATCTAAATTTTGAAGGGAACGCTGCATCCAGTAGCAACAGGTTTGTCTGACCATGCCGACATCATATGAAACATGTTTTGAGCTGTGTCAATGATTTGTATGTGGAAGAATACATTAATGAAATGTATGATAAATACATATGGAAAGTGGAATTAAAGCCTGCTAAAACTTTAATATGGGCAGTTGTAAAATTACCAGCAAAATCAAGCAGCATGGTTACAGTCCACATGTACAACTAGATGTCATACCAGGAAATGACACTCAAATGATACATTTCTTGAACACTAAATTTATAAAACCTTTATTATTGAAGCTGATACAGATTTATAGAATATTTGAAATATTAAAGCAAAGATGAACAAAGTTCCCAACAGTGGCATATCATTTCTTCTTCCCAAAGGGAATCTGAACAATCACTTGATGATCTTGATTGCATTTATTGCAAATTGGCAACACCACTTTGTACTGACACCACTTTGTACTGACGCTTCATGAAAGCCTAGATTTATATATACATCGACATGATCGAATTGCTCCACAATATCGGCAAATTGAATCTGCGCGAACAGGTGCGCAGAAGTGCCAGAACTCGCCAAGCAGAAAAAACATTCTCTGTGCTCGAAATCGGCGTACATTTTGGCCAGCATAGATCGAATACATGTATACCATAACGTGAATCCAGCACTACCAGTGGAATAAATATACTAATGTTCAAAATCTGGATAGTGTAGGGCGTTCAGTCGAGAAATAAATGTCATATTTACATGATTTCCAACGATGTCTGCAGACCCATGTGCGCCTCCAATCGCCATGTCTGTAGTACGCATGCGCGAGTATACCGGTAGAACGCGGCTTGTGATTGGTGCAATTTCTTGACTTGTGGCCAATCACGTATCGTTTTACGAAACAAACACAACAATGGCAGGCAGTGTTGTTTTTATTGCGAAACTTCGGAGAACTTTCTAGGATCGGGCTCTTAAAATGTTTGACAGGGTCGGGGAAAGGTGATATTTATTTCTACAACTACCAAAGAAATCATTAGGGTCGGGCTGATTTTCTAGGGGCGGGCGGGTAACCGGAAACAAGAAATCGATTTTTCTAGGCCTAGGGTGGACATGTGTTTGAGACTACTTAGAGTAATATAATGGTAGGCAGCCTAGTGTGAACGGCTAGTATGGATAGATAGACGTGATATGGGTCCGTGAAATTATAGAATAATGGGTACAATCGGGAGTGGAATATGGAAGTGTGTCAGTGTGTGGCGTTTTGGGAAGTGTGCTCGCACTGTTTACTTGTTATGGTAGTGGCTTATAATCATAAACAGTTGGTGTCCCGGCCAACGATCCCCGCCCCCCCCCCCCCCCCCCCCAATGACGCAATGCGCAAGTGAAGAAAGTGCGTTAGGCATGTGTAGTGATGAGTGCTACTCAAGAATGAGCATGCTCCATGGCGCGCACTGTGTTTGATTGTGCACGTGGAGGGACTGCGGCCTTCCACGTGCAGGAGCGAGGAGCACATGGTGTGTTTATTATTATATGATAATAAGGTCAGTGAGACCATAGTGAAATCTCGTTTGGTCACGAGATTTCGCTTAACATGGATGCCTCCAGGTAGGGATAAAACGTAGTTTTGAAGTATCCAGAAAGCCGTGATAACCTGCATAGAATGAAATATGTTATGCTCATAAGTTGTATAGTAATGGTATAGATTCAAAATCCATTATTAGATTTGGAATTGAACGATTAGAAATAGGGGTGAAATTGCCCACGTTATTGTACATCCTAGCCCTTTTTTCCATAAACAAGCTTCTGAGCTGTAATTTATCTAACACGAGTTGGGTAATTTTGGAATGTTGCGAATTTGGGGAGAATGGCTCGATTGATCGCGTCCGCGTCGGACCAAACAATCAATCAAATTTAAATTCAGTGTTAGAGAGTGTACTGGCCAGGGGGGAGGGGGGGAGGGGGGGTCACTGAGGCAATTATAACACATTATTTTCCTGGTTCAACGATTTGTTCTGAAGTTTCCAATATCACACAATAATCGATAAATGTTTTCCGCCTAACAATATGTGTTGAGCTTGATAAAATACGCAGATTACAGTGGATTTATCAAAGTAACAAATACAAACCTTTCTCAACGAAGAATCGTCGGCGTTTCACTTCCGGTTGCTGATTTCCCAACTTTGTTCGCCAGGTGGCAGCACAACATAACGCTGTGCAAGCAAACGCACAAACTAGAGGAGATCACGCTGGCGTTACGGTTCTAAGGCGTGTTGCCCAATGGTCATCAAGTAGGCCTAATCACATACTTACGAATATTACCCTGATATATACTCAATGCATAGAGGGCCACTAAGAGCCTAAAAATAGGCCTAGTATTCATAGATCTATTGAGTTTCTCTGAAAGAAAAATATTTTACATCATCAGATTTTTTTTTTTTTGCATTTTTGTTGCTGACATAATCACTATGCACAAACTCAAACTTACATCGACGGAAAACGTGCCCCACTGTGTCATATATTCCAGCGTATGGTGTACATGTGGCGAACCAACTCCAGGGGGCGGATCCAGGATTTAGGGAGAGGGGGAGAAGCGAGGAATGCAAGCCAAAACCCACCCCAGCGCCTATGGGGTTCCACCGTTTGGGTCCCATTGGAAAGCTTAACTGCTTCCAAGCAGTTACCTGGTCTCTCCCGAATATTTTGTCGGCAGCAGCTAGGGACTTGGGCTGGAGGCCGCGCTATGAACTCAGACTTGTTTTGCAGGAGTCCCATTACATGTACTGTATCAACACTAGTACATGCAGCTGGCATTGATTGCCTCACTTAAGCACTCCTGGATTCTTGTCCGTTTAAGAACACAATGTATCCCACAAAAATAACCCCGGACAATTCCCCCCCCCCCCCCCCCCAATCAGAGAACTGTTCATCTTGCATGCCGTCCATCCTTTCCGGGTCTTGCAGATGTGCCAGGGCCCATTCCGGGTTCACCCAATCTGGTAGTCTGCATTCCTACTAGCTCGGATAGTGGGATATCCCTTCAGCTCACTTGGTAGTGTTGGACTACCGTTCGTCAGGTCCTGGATTCGAATACCCTCTCGGGCAAGTGGATTTTGTTCGAACCCTGTAACACGGAGTTGGCACCAAATCTCCCATAGGTCTGTGACTGGAGGAGAGTCGCAACTGTAGATATCTTTCCTTCTCGCGTATGGCATCACTTGATTCACGGATGCTTCTCCTTCGTCCCTTGGCGTTAGTTACATGTTCAGGTTCATTCGTTGGCAGTAGACCTATGGGAATCCTGGTCACGACACCAAAGCAACTATTTCATGGCAACTCTCGGACCAAACAAACTTCTGCCGTGACCAGTATCCACGAGCAAACGAGGGCATATTATCAACAAAGGGAAATTGACATAACTGATAGCCAGTGATGAAGTAGATGCAGCTCTACCCTCATGGGATGACAAACCTGACGAGGCGTGACATTTTCCTAATCATACTAGTATGTCGATGGGAAAGTTTGGGTACCAGGACTATGCGAAGCACAAAGAGAATGAGTCAATATGCCAGATAATAAGATTTGCTCTTTAATTGGGGCTTTAGGGACGTGATCATCATTGGAGTCAGACCAGATATGGCGATAAGGATCTTGGTGCGGCGAGATCAAACTATGTATAGTAACCACACCCCCAGAACTTTACAGCCCTAAGGCAGCAAGACCGGAAGCGGTTGAGAAACCCAACCAAAGAACAACCAGGTGATTATTCCATATTATTATAGAACACCGAGCCAATCCACCATTCAAGGGGCTTCAAGGACATGGAAAGGCTCTTGTGACAGAAGCCATAGGACATGTCTGAGAGTGGCTATAAGCGGGAAGCTTGAACCAGATGATTGATGTTGAGCTGTTGAACTGGGAATCTGTGGGAAGCTGTTGCACCAGAAGTGTCCAGCGCCTCTACGAACCTCACCCAGAGACCAAGGACGAGCGCTTGTGTGGAATGCTTGAAGAGCTCTTTGAGGAAACAACTCATGAATCAGAAGAGGAGCGGAGAAAACGTAGCGGCTGTTGGACTGTTATGATTAACAACGTAGATACGAGGAACACTGAGCGATTGATGAATCTCTTTTTTTCGTATCAGCACACGCAAATGGTCAAAAAATAGCGTTGATTGCACGGTCGGGCATCGATACACGCTCAAAAAGAAGCTTGTGAAAGTATTAAGTTGAGCGACAATCTCTTTCCTGAGAACGAGAGTGTCAAAGAAAGACGTTAGCAAAGGTGAGACCACAAGATCACAGTCACGAAGCAACAGGCACACTCCTACATGTATGGTCAACTATACCCGAAGCACTCCACGAGAAACGGACAATATGGAATGACCAAGGAGTCGGCGCATCAGTTTTTCATCGCCTTAGATGTAACTGGATAGCTTGAGTTTCATTCTTTAATTGCAATCCTCCCAATAATAAATTTCAGCTCAATATTTTTGGAATAATTTCTCGGATTTGATCATGTGTGTCCATGAGGAATTATTACATCGAGTAAATGAACAAATTATGTAATTTGAAGAATCAGGATTCGATATTGGGCTGATATAATTTTCATTGGGGTAGATTCCCAGTTTTCACGATTTGAGAAGTCAAAATAAATTAGTGTTCCGTCATCTGATCCCTGAAATCATCAAATTACATTTGGTTTTACAACGGTATGCCCAAATTTCCATATTTGGACATTTCTGATATTGTGCAATATCTCTGTAGTATAGCACGTGTTCTGTAGTCATCGGTGAGTAAATATATTGTACACAGGCCTAGAAATCTAGGCCCCATGTCTGCTGACATTGCTGAATCACGGCGTTTATTGTGTGACGAATTCTAGAATGACATTGTCAGTATGTATCCATACATAACGATAAAGATATAAATACGTAGAGGAGTCGATGGAGGGTTCCGGTTGAGTAAATTTGCTGGAAATCCCCTTCGTGAAATCTAGCTAGGTGTCTCAAACTGTGAAAAAAGGTTTGAATATCATAAAATAAAACATGTGCCAGGTAATAGTCATTTCTACGCGTATACAGTTACACGTCTTTAGATCAGACACAGTCACGTGGAATTTGTTCACTGAAATGCGTTAGCTAACTATTCATACAGCTGGAAGGGTGTGCTACCATCATAGATTGTTTAACGTAGTCGCTACAAACATTGAGGTAACGAAGAGTCATAATTTGAAAGTCATTTCAAAAAAAAAAAAAAAAAAAAAAATGTTTATTCCAACAGAGTGATACAATATCTATAGTGACATTCTAGTATTTTCATGAATATTATCTCTTCCAAAGGACCTATTTTATAGAGTAACTGATCACCATCCTGATAATGAAAAGAAAATAGGGGGTCACCGTGCTCGTTTCTTCTACATATTCGACCAAACTCACAAACAATTACCTAAAATGACCTAAACTATGGCATTTTTGTGCATTTTTTGTCCATATTCACATCTTGCATTGCGTTTTCCATGCGAACGGATACGGTGACCCCCCTATTTTATTTTCAATTTAGGATGCTGAACATTCACTCTGTAAAATATGTAATTTTGAAGTTCTACATTACGTTGATACAGCTATTTATTTCTTGAAAACTCTTTGAGCCCTCCCCTCATTGTCTGGAGCGGACTACCTTAATCAATAATGGGTGACATGGTAGTAGAATTCCCGTTGGAATATCCGGGGATGACTATCGATTGTGGACTATTGCACAATCTAAAGCAAAGAAGATCGCAGATCATTGCGTATTAGATGATTATTCATTATATTGTGAGTACATGATGTGGGCGTAATCTGATTATCATTAAATCAATAATATATCGTAATTAAGTTGACCACAAACACGGCCTTTTCATTTTCGTCTCACACAATGTACTTTCATGGCATTAGCCATATATTACATGTGCTGGTAAATATGTGTAATAATGTATAATTTTGATTCGTAGGCGCTCAATTATTTTTGGAATTTGTGGTTATCTTATCGTGACAATCCTAATATACTGATTTGAATAGAGATATAAATATCGACATGAAAAGTACAGCTTTGTTCAAATACACGTTAAAGGCTACATAATGTACACATAGGCTAGTTATAAAGCTTTGAGTGAAATCACAAATTTAATATTACCAGTAATTCATAAATATTTTTAAAATTATTCGATATTACTAGTATTAATTTCAATCACATGATAAAAGTGGTTATTATTAATGCATATTTGAGATAGAACCTGCATTATGTATATCTATGTGACCCTATGAGAACTATACCAGTATTGGTTGCACATAATTGATGTATTATGTATTATGCACGAATTTGTAAGTAATATAGTACATGTGCCCCCATATCACTTTACTACAGTAATATATTTCTGGATTGATTAGTGATTTCCCTCGTGTAAAAAGTACTTTTTTGACACGTGAGCATATATATATAACCAGGAAAGTGTATGAGGAACGAAACGCATTGAAGTAATCTTGTATAATGTACGATGAATTAAGTAAGTGAAATTACAAATGTGTTCTATTGATAGTTTTGATACGTCCTGGTGTTTATGTCACATGGTCTTTGAATCAGTTGAAGTGATTCATGTACATCATCGTCAGCGTGTATATATGGGGTTCTCAACATGTCAAGTATCAAATGCCGTATGACACATGTGTACGAATATGAGAGGTTTCTTATGATAATGACATTTAGTGGATAACAATTTTTCATCACGATATGGTATTGAACAAACGCAGTCAAGACTGCATGAGACGCATAATTATAAAGCACATATACATGTATGTAAACATACAAACACGAATTAGTTTCGTCTATAAGAGTGTGAAAATAGGTCAAATGTAAGTATGAAAACACTTCCTAGCCGTGTGGCCTATAGATAGTTATTTGCACAATCGAGATAAACATTGTTGGCCGACATATGTCTCGTGTCATCACAATCAAAAATTATCCTAGCAAGATGTCAGGTTGAGGGAATACATTACGAAATTCTATGCAGTAATAGGTGCAATTGATTTCCATTAATGACAATTCTGATACAAATAAATTTCTCAAATGAATTCACGCGTGAACTTTTTCGTTATTTCAATATACACATAATTATAGGAGAATAACCCAATACCGTAAATTATAATGAACTACTTTCTTTTGCTTTTTGTTTGTTTTTTTATTTACAACAGACTAGTACAATAGAATGTGAAAAACACAAATATATCTTACCTTCTAAAGTTATATTTTCTGAGACAATCTTGATAATATACTTTCTTGACATTATACAATGAGATTTTTCACCATCAAATATGACACTGGTAGGTAGACGCTGGATTCTTTCAGGAACATCGGAAGCTTGTTTGAAAACCACAAAAGTTTCAGTGATGTCCAATGTATCTTCGCAGTTTTAGTATTCGTCATCATTTTCCACAGCGAAAAAGTAGCCGTGACATTTAGAAGTGTATTCACAGTGTTTTCATAAATTAGCTTGATACTGATATATTATTGACATTAGAGCGTTGGGGGCGAAGCCCCCAACCCTCTACATGTCTATGTGCTGACTTTTTCATGGAGGTTTCATGCCAACCTATCGACGCCCGTATTCGCATGTAAACCTTTGTACACCTACTTCAAATGACTATTTTCTTCGTCCTTGACATAAAATCTCTCGATTTGATGGCAAGCTTTGAATATTCCACAGATATATAATGCATAAATCGATGTGTTAGGTTTGAGAAAATTACGCAAAATGGTCAGCTCGTCTGGAAAACGTCAAAATGGCGGAGCCGATGGAAATTCACGTTCCCAGAATGCAAAGCAAATTTTACCGCAATGACGCGTACTTTGGAACGTACAATTTTCTGTGCAGCATTTTGTGCATGCATGTACATGTAACCTTGTGTGCGGCCTTCTTTGGCGTAATGAAGTAAACACAACGATTCGTCTACGGTACCACGACTACATTTGGACATATTTTATCACATGACAAGGTGTTCCATGCTGGGTTGCGAAACCTTTTTATTTTAAACTGGTCTTTTAATTTGCTCAGTATG
Organism: Terebella lapidaria; assembly: GCA_949152475.1. Taxonomy (NCBI): domain Eukaryota; kingdom Metazoa; phylum Annelida; class Polychaeta; order Terebellida; family Terebellidae; genus Terebella; species Terebella lapidaria. The sequence continues at coordinate 29,487,309 of OX424564.1, read as the reverse complement.
CATGTGTTATCTATATCATGATATCAGATGCAAATATTCCTCATAGTTTCCAATATTTTAAGGATATTTTATTGAGGTTCAATATCATTTTATCAGGCGTATCTGTTTCATTGAGTTCAAAATAAATGTTTATTCATTAGGAATATGATTGAAGTAGGCCTATGTGTTTCATCATAATATACGGGAATGAATTGGAATCATGTGGGACATGATATGTTTCAATTTTTTTTGTAAGGGGGGGGGGGGGGGCGTGTGTAAGATATATTCAGGTCTCGTGGTGCTGATGGTGTGCTCGAGCTCTAATGTCGTCTCCCGCAGTTAGCTGCATTTTCTTGTTTTTAAACTTGATTGCTCAAACCTGTCTCTATATATATGTATATGTCAGCTGAGGTTTTGATATTTCACTAAAATTTCCAAGTTTCACTTTCGCCAGCACACGATTGCAGCATACAACCATACAATGCAGATTTATGGGGTGCCTGAAAAGCCCACGATCAGCATTTATGTGTTCACAACTGGGCGCGTGTTTGTTGTATGTAATTCAATATTGGCAGCACCGTATTGTATTTCTATAAGTACATATGTGACCCCCAATATTCACAGACACATTGTCTGCTAAAAATAGCCATTTCACAGGAGGGATACAGGCCAGTTTTAATCATACAGAAGTCCCTTCGCATAATAAAAGTGTATCTAGATTCGACATTATGAAGTGCGTGTCGGGCTGACGTCATGTATTGGATTAATGCAGAAATACATAAGAGAGACTCTTATGTATTTCTGATTAATGATAACAAAATTCCCAAATTTGTGGTACAAACGTCACCATTGTGGTTCACATTGACATTTATGACGTTAATTTGTTTGAGATAAAATACTAAATTGAGGACGACCTTCGCCCTAATCAGGTATGATCACGTTTTATCAACAAAAATTATTGAATGGGTATACATATAAGCTGCACAGTATCAATTTAGTTGAATAAAGTAAATGTTATTAGTTTATTCAATTATAATGAAATGTCCGATGATATTACCCATAGAAATTGGTGCGGTTTTATAGAACATAATTTATTTTATTTTTACTTATCAAATTATTCATTTTTTCCTATGTTATGTGATTTTTAATGGGTTAAGAAGAGTGTTATGAGATTTTGCTCATGTGGATAATGCTGGAACATAGAATGCAGTTATTTTCGAAACATAGTTCACTGTAGTGAAAACATATTTTATGTGTGTGTCATACATGTAAAAAATTGCCCGAACACCACTATTCAGATTGCTCCTAGTAAAAGGCACTGGGGCAAATTGTATACATATAAATTCTTTAATAACAAAATGTATATACAGAGTTCATGTGTACAAATGAATTCGGGTTAAATTCACCAACAAACTATGCAGTTTGCACAATGTATAAAATAAAAATTACATGAATCACATTAAAACTAAATACATCAGAAATAAAATCCCAGGTTCTAGGTTATCAATCCACAAAAGGATTTCTAAATCAGTCCACAAAAGGATTTAAATCTGTGCTGCTTCATATGACGAATTATTGCATCTTGACAACTTTATGATGTTTATGAACGTTTCACGGTTTCATTAGCTATAGAAGTTTTCAAAATTCGCAATAACTTAGCGCCGGTATATCTTTATAATTTGCTTGAGGTAAACAATCCACACTATCATCTTAGAGACCAAAGCACTTATGTACTCCCTAAGTTCAATTCTAAAACATATGGTTACCATTCCCTAAGATATATTGCTAGTAAATTATGGAATATGCTCGAATACAATGATTATAATACATCGTCCCTATCTCAGTTGAAACAGAATATCAAAATATGGATTAAAAATAAGCAATCATCCCTACTAAAATCTGAATTATTCCAATGAAATGTGATATCGAATTTACGTACCGTTATATCATGTGCTTCCCGTTATCGAGTGTCTGATTATGTCATGTATATATCCATCGCACAGAAGCTCTTTGAGCTTGTATGATTTCTTAACTGTATATACCGATTGCATACGATGTTAAATAAATTCTATTCTATTCTATTCTATTCTATAAATAGATAAAACTTGTTGTTCTACTGTCCATACAATGGAAACACACTCAAACGGCAATAACTGTTTGGTACAGCAGGGCAAAGATCACGGGAAAACGCAACCACTTCTGCATATTTGATACACTAAGATGCCAGATACGTAAATGAAGACACAAGTTTCACCCTCTGACAACACTTACAAACTGGCATCACACGGCGACCGAGTACATTAGTAGCTGCCATTACCACATCAGAAAACCATCAATGTTTATGGGTTTCTAACGACCGTAAGATTTTTACCATCCATTATACCAAACAATTATTAGAAATGGAGCCAGCTTTGTAAATTAAGCGAGATACAGTATGCCACCCATGGAAATCTGAATTAATTGGAAATATTTAGATATCTTCGAATTTGGCATTTTCCACAGGAATTTTGCATTTTCTGACTTTCGAAGATTTTTGTTGTATGTGAATCAGAATGTTCTGATCTTTCTGTCGGTATATCATAATTGGACGTGCTACAAATTTTGGCGAAGATGTGAATGCAATGCAATGCAAATACACACATCTCGAAAACACAAACAAAAGGCAACTCTAGATGACCAGAGGTAGTAACAAAACGCAACTCTGGGAGGCATAGGGCTAAAGGTTGCTGAGAGGGTTTTGCGAAAAAAATATGGTAAAACTATGCTAATACATACTAGTACTAGGAAGATTAAATACAGTTTTCGCTTATTTGCATGAATGTATAGTAATACTGATTGATGAAGGTTAAAGACCATTACACGTTGAGCAGTCATTCAGGGTCTTCCATTCAGCCGATTCTTTCAAGCTTGCCTCCAACCAGTAACATCAAGAAGACGACATCTGCTTGATTCCGGTCTCTTGCAAGCTGAATTGGGGTCAAATCATCAAAAGTTTTACAGTTCACATCTAATTTATAAGTAATTCTGTTCTCAACTAGAAACATGATCACGTCCAAATGTCGGTATTTGATCGCTTCATGGAGAATGGTCCGTCCTGTGCGACCATGACGTATGTTGACATCGTGACCCATTTCAGGGGAAAGAAGGTACCTCAACATGTCAATTTTCCGCCCCGAGGCAGCAAGATGCAGGCAAGATTGTCCATCGTAGTTTAGCAGGGATTTGCTCTGAGGAATGCGCTGAAAGTGCACCTTATAGAGGCATTTCCCAACCTCCTTGTGGTGAACTGGCGTGGTCAACGCCTTTGCACAGTCCACGCAACCGGATCTACTTGCAAGGTGCAATGCTGTGTCACCATTTCTATCTTTGATATCAATCCACGCTCCACGCACAACAAGACTGCGCACTTCTTTGTGCTGGTGAGTGAGCACGGCTAGATGCAGTGGAGCCTGACGTAGGTTGTTCAAGATATCCAGGATGACTTGCTTGGGAACCATTCTCAACACGAAGAACATCAGGTTCTGCAACTTGTGGATTATCCCGAGGTGCAAAAGAGTATCCCCTTCACCATTCTGCAGAGCAGTCATCGCTGGAGTAATGTCTGGGAAAGACCCAGCTGAATCTTCAATGCTTCCAGTCTGAAAATTCTCCACTCGTGGATCGAGTTCAAAAGTTGGCTGTTTCTGCAGAGCATCCAGTCGCCCTTGACCTTCTTTGCTTAGGGTGAACGTGATCTCTTCTGGAGCTTCCTGGCTGGAGTTCGCTTTGGGATCTTGGCGTTTGTCTCCTGACAATGAGAGCCCTCTACTTGTATAAAACAGTGGTTGAGGGGTGACTTCTGCATGTAACACTTTGGGCTGTGATTCCTCAAGTGATCCCAGTGGAACTAGCGACGGATGATCCCTAAAGGCTTTCAGTGTGAGATTTGCGAGGCCGTCAGAAAGAGAAGCATTGGACAGTTGGTCAGGTTGCTCACTATCTACGAGCGTGCCTTCGTCTTCCATTGACTGTTCATTGTCACTCAGGCTCTCATCTCGTATCATAGTCTCCATTTCCCAACCGTTATCATTTTCCACAGAAAACTCCCGGCTACTTGCATGCCCTTCACCCCAAACTGTGCACTTTTCCTGGGCGATGTACATTGGCTCATAGTTACCGGAGTCAGAGTTGCACATCTCGAAGTTAGGCTGCTGCTCGGGGATGTCTGAAGCCGCTGCTTTCCAAGTCATTGTGATGTCTTTCCTTAGTGGTGACTACTGTTTTGATACTAGGAAGAAGAGTATTGAGATATTAGATATTGTTTCCAGCTAGGATGTCCCAAGGATGTCTTTGGAGAACAACTCCTAAACATTAACTGTCTAAGTAAACAGCGAACATCAACTAAAATATCAAATTATTCTGAACGATATTGGCCGTTGGTTTAACATTTATTGGGGTAGATTTTGAAAAGAGAGTCAAATTACCTAAGTGCTTCGTCATCTGAATTCTGAAATCATCCAAATCACATTTTGTTTTAAAACGGTATACCCAAACTTCCATATTTAGACATGTTTGATATTGTGCAATATCTTTCACGTGCTCTGGAGTAATCGATGAGTATGCATATTGTACACATACCTACAAATCTAGGACACCACCGCTACTAGCAGTGTTAAATCAAAATCGATAAGTGGCCCTGTAGGAGCTCCGTTGTAAGAGCATGCTGGTTTTTGTGTGACGAATACTAGAATAACATTGTGGGTATACGTGAATCTAAAATGATACCTTTGGAATGATGCCTTTATTTAGATATAAATAGAAGGACCGGTGAAAGAGTCTGGTTGAGTGAATTCGCTAGGGCCTCTAGTGAAATTTAGCTGAAAAACATATTCAAGTGTCTCCAACTGAGAAAAGGCTAGATACTAGAAATAAAACATGCAGATGCTAGATAATAGTCATTTCCATCTTTATAGTCACACGTTTAGAAGAGACACAGTCATGTGAAATTATTCACTGATATGAAGCGCTAGCTATCTCCTGACAAGTGGATGGGTGTGTTAACATCGTGGGATGTTTAATGACATAGGGCGACTTTGTAGAATTTCCCTTGTTTTTTTCCGGGAGAACTACATATTCTGGACTATTGTGCAACCTTATATATATCATCCTTATGCAATAATACAGGGTTATTAAGACAAACGCTAACGCAACGAAAATCAGTGCATATTAGGTGATTATTCATTATATTGAGAGTACAGGATGTAGGCGTAATCTGATTATCATTAAATCAATATATATAGTAATTTAGTTGACCACAGACATGACCTTTTCATCGATTCATTTCACACATGTGTTTCCATGGCATTAGCCATATTACATGTATTGGTAAATATGTGTAATACTATATTACTATACAATATATACTATATCAAATATTTTTTATTCGTAGGCGCTCAATTATTTTTGATTTTTGGTCACCTTATCACGACGATATAAATATCAACACGAAAAGCACAGCTTTGTTCAAATGCACGTTAGGGGCTACATAATGTACACATATTTAAGTTTTTAAATAAAATCACGAATGCGAAATTTCCAGTGTTTCATAAATATTTCTAAATTATTCGATGTCAATAATACCAATCACACGATAGTATTATATATTATGCCCAAATTTGTAAGCAATATAATACATGTGTGGCGTATCACTTTACTACAGAAATATATTTCTGGATTGAGTTGTGATTTCCCTCGTGTAAAAAGCACATTATTGGAGATATAACCAGAAATACGATGAGGAACGAAACGCATTCAAGTACATCTTGTATAATGTACGGTGAATTAAGTAAGTGAGATTACAACTTTGATCTATTGTTAGCTTTGATACATCTTGGAAAATGTCACATGATATTTCAATCAGTTAAAGTGATTCATCTACATGTGTGTCATGGGGGGTCACTAACATGACAATTATCAAATGCAGCATATGGCACTGGGCGTATTTGAGAATTTGAGCGTTTCTTCGTAATAATTATGACATTCATCAAATCAAACTTCATCTTCTTATACATGTATGGGATTGAAGGAACGCCGTCAAAGTTGCATGAGACGCATAATTAAAACGCGTATATTTGTAAACATACAAACACGAATTGATTTCTTCTATAAAAGTGCGAAAATAGGACAAATGTAGGTATGAAAACTCTCCCTGGCCATGTGGCCTATAGTTATTTGCACAATCGAGATAAACATTGTTGGCCGACATATGTCACAAGTCATCACAATCAAAAATTATCCTAGCACGAAAATCTAAAGCAGTGATAGGTTGAATTTGATTTTCCAATAATGAGATGTTTGATACAAATAAATTTCTCAAATGAATTCACGCGTGAACTTTTTCTCTATTTCAATATACACATAATCATAGGAGAATAACCCAATACGGTAAATTATAATGAACTACGATAAAATGCGAAAACCACAAATATATATCACCTTCTAAGGTTATATTTTCTGAGACAATCTTAATATAAATATACTTTCCTGTCCTTTTACAAATGAAGAGGTGGTTATTTTCACCATCACAGATGGCACTGGCAGACGCTGGATTCTTTCGGAAACGTCGAAAGCTTGTTTGAAAACCCCAAATGTTTCAGTGATGTCCAATGTATCTTTGCAAAGTTTTAGTATTCGTCATCATTTTCCACAGCGAAAAAAATAGCCGTGACATCTAGAAGTGTATTCACAGTGTTGTCATAAATTAGCTTGACACTGAAGTATTGTTTTGAAACTTGATTACCCAACCCTGTCTCTATATAAGTATATGTCAGCTGACGTTTTGAAATTTCACTGAATTTTCCAAGTTTCACTTTCGCCAGCACACGATTGCAACATACAACCATACAATGCAGATTTATGGGGTGCCTGAAAAGCCCACGATCAGCATTTATGTGTTCACAACTGGGCGCGTGTTTGTTGTATGTAATTCAATATTGACAGCACCGTATTGTATTTCTATAAGTACATATGTGACCCCCAATATTCACAGACACATTGTCTGCTAAAAATAGCCATTTCACAGGAGGGATACAGACCAGTTTTAATCATACAGAAGTCCCTTCGCATAATAAAAGTGTATCTAGATTCGACATTATGAAGTGCGTGTCGGGCTGACGTCATGTATTGGATTAATGCAGAAATACATAAGAGAGACTCTTATGTATTTCTGATTAATGATAACAAAATTCCCAAATTTGTGGTACAAACGTCACCATTGTGGTTCACATTGACATTTATGACGTTAATTTGTTTGAGATGAAATACTAAATTGAGGACGACCTTCGCCCTAATCATGTATGATCACGTTTTATCAACAAAAATTATTGAATGGGTATACATATAAGCTGCACAGTATCAATTTAGTTGAATAAAGTAAATGTTATTAGTTTATTCAATTATAATGAAATGTCCGATGATATTACCCATAGAAATTGGTGCGGTTTTATAGAACATAATTTGTTTTATTTTTACTTATCAAATTATTCATTTTTTCCTATGTTATGTGATTTTTAATGGGTTAAGAAGAGTGTTATGAGATTTTGCTCATGTGGATAATGCTGGAACATAGAATGCAGTTATTTTCGAAACATAGTTCACTGTAGTGAAAACATATTTTATGTGTGTGTCATACATGTAAAAAAATTGCCCGAACACCACTATTCAGATTGCTCCTAGTAAAAGGCACTGGGGCAAATTGTATACATATAAATTCTTTAATAACAAAATGTATATACAGAGTTCATGTGTACAGATGAATTCGGGTTAAATTCACCAACAAACTATGCAGTTTGCACAATGTATAAAATAAAAATTACATGAATCACATTAAAACTAAATACATCAGAAATAAAATCCCAGGTTCTAGGTTATCAATCCACAAAAGGATTTCTAAATCAGTCCACAAAAGGATTTAAATCTGTGCTGCTTCATATGACGAATTATTGCATCTTGACAACTTTATGATGTTTATAAACGTTTCACGGTTTCATTAGCTATAGAAGTTTTCAAAATTCGCAATAACTTAGCGCCGGTATATCTTTATAATTTGCTTGAGGTAAACAATCCACACTATCATCTTAGAGACCAAAGCACTTATGTACTCCCTAAGTTCAATTCTAAAACATATGGTTACCATTCCCTAAGATATATTGCTAGTAAATTATGGAATATGCTCGAATACAATGATTAGAATACATCGTACCTATCTCAGTTGAAACGGAATATCAAAATATGGATTAAAAATAAGCAATCATCCCTACTAAAATCTGAATTATTCCAATGAAATGTGATATCGAATTTACGTACCGTTATATCATGTGCTTCCCGTTATCGAGTGTCTGATTATGTCATGTATATATCCATCGCACAGAAGCTCTTTGAGCTTGTATGATTTCTTAACTGTATATACCGATTGCATACGATGTTAAATAAATTCTATTCTATTCTATTCTATTCTATAAATAGATAAAACTTGTTGTTCTACTGTCCATACAATGGAAACACACTCAAACGGCAATAACTGTTTGGTACAGCAGGGCAAAGATCACGGGAAAACGCAACCACTTCTGCACATTTGATACACTAAGATGCCAGATACGTAAATGAAGACACAAGTTTCACCCTCTGACAACACTTACAAACTGGCATCACACGGCGACCGAGTACATTAGTAGCTGCCATTACCACATCAGAAAACCATCAATGTTTATGGGTTTCTAACGACCGTAAGATTTTTACCATGCATTATACCAAACAATTATTAGAAATGGAGCCAGCTTTGTAAATTAAGCGAGATACAGTATGCAAAAACTTCAATTAACCCTATGCTACCTGAGGTATTTTCAGAGCGACCCATGGAAATCTGAATTAATTGGAAATATTTAGATATCTTCGAATTTGGCATTTTCCACAGGAATTTTGCATTTTCTTACTTTCGAAGATTTTTGTTGTATGTGAATCAGAATGTTCTGATCTTTCTGTCAGTATATCATAATTGGACGTGCTATAAATTTTGGCGAAGATGTGAATGCAATGCAATGCAAATACACACATCTCGAAAACACAAACAAAAGGCAACTCTAGATGACCAGAGGTAGTAACAAAACGCAACTCTGGGTGGCATAGGGCTAAAGGTTGTTGAGAGTGGCATAGGGCTAAAGGTTGCTGAGAGGGTTTTGCGAAAAAAATATGGTAAAACTATGCTTATACATACTAGTACTAGGAAGATTAAATACAGTTTTCGCTTATTTGCATGAATGTATAGTAATACTGATTGATGAAGGTTAAAGGCCATTACACGTTGAGCAGTCATTCAGGGTCTTCCATTCAGCCGATTCTTTCAAGCTTGCCTCCAACCAATAATATCAAGAAGACGACATCGGCTTGATTCCGGTCTCTTGCAAGCTGAATTGGGGTCAAATCATCAAAAGTTTTACAGTTCACATCTAATTTATAAGTAATTCTGTTCTCAACTAGAAACATGATCACGTCCAAATGTCGGTATTTGATCGCTTCATGGAGAATGGTCCGTCCTGTGCGACCATGACGTATGTTGACATCGTGACCCATTTCAGGGGAAAGAAGGTACCTCAACATGTCAATTTTCCGCCCCGAGGCAGCGAGGTGCAGGCAAGATTGTCCATCGTAGTTTAGCAGGGATTTGCTCTGAGGAATGCGTTGAAAGTGCACCTTATAGAGGCATTTCCCAACCTCCTTGTGGTGAACTGGCGTGGTCAACGCCTTTGCACAGTCCACGCAACCGGATCTATTTGCAAGGTGCAATGCTGTGTCACCATTTCTATCTTTGATATCAATCCACGCTCCACGCACAACAAGACTGCGCACTTCTTTGTGCTGGTGAGTGAGCACGGCTAGATGCAGTGGAGCCTGACGTAGGTTGTTCAAGATATCCAGGATGAATTGCTTGGGAACCATTCTCAACACGAAGAACACCAGGTTCTGCAACTTGTGGATTATCCCGAGGTGCAAAAGAGTATCCCCTTCACCATTCTGCAGAGCAGTCATCGCTGGAGTAATGTCTGGGAAAGAGCCAACTGAATCTTCAATGCTTCCAGTCTGAAACTTCTCCACTCGTGGATCGAGTTCAAAAGTTGGCTGTTTCTGCAGAGCATCCAGTCGCCCTTGACCTTCTTTGCTTAGGGTGAACGTGATCTCTTCTGGAGCTTCCTGGCTGGAGTTCGCTTTGGGAACTTGGCGTTTGTCTCCTGACAATGAGAGCCCTCTACTTGTATAAAACAGTGGTTGAGGGGTGACTTCTGCATGTAACACTTTGGGCTGTGATTCCTCAAGTGTTCCCAGTGGAACTAGCGACGGGTGATCCCTAAAGGCTTTCAGCGTGAGATTCGCCACGCCGTCAGAGAGAGAAGCATTGGACAGTTGGTCAGGTTGCTCACTATCTACGAGCGTGCCTTCCTCTTCCATTGACTGTTCATTGTCACTCAGGCTCTCATCTCGTATCATAGTCTCCATTTCCCAACCGTTATCATTTTCCACAGAAAACTCCCGGCTACTTTCATGCCCTTCACCCCAAACTGTGCACTTTTCCTGGGCGATGTACATTGGCTCATAGTTACCGGAGTCAGAGTTGCAGATCTCGAAGTTAGGCTGCTGTTTGGGGATGTCTGAAGCCGCTGCTTTCCAAGTCATTGTGATGTATCTCTCCAGTGGTGACTACGGTTTCTAGCCTAGGAAGAAGAGCATTGAAGTGTTGAATTTTCAGCTAGGTTGTCCCAGGGGTGTCTTTGGAGAACGACTCCTAAACTAAATATAGGCACAAACAATTCAATATGTCGAAATTTTGAATAAATGATTTATTTCTTCATGAGAAATTATAACTATATAGGCCTATAGACTATAGGGAACATCCGAGTATTGTATTGCAGTAACAATGACTGTGTAAGTAAATAGCGAACATCGACTAAAATATCAAATTATTCTGAATGATATCGGTCGTTTGTTTTAAACTTTTCCGTTTCAAGAGTCAAATTACCTAAGTGTTTTGTCATCTGAACTCTGAAATCATCCAAATCACATTTTGCTCAAAAACGGTATACCCAAACTTCCATATTTAGACATGTTTGATATTGTGCAATATATTTCACGTGCTCTGTAGTAATCGATGACTCTGCATATTGTACACAGACCTACAGATCAGTTTTTTTCTGATATTGTTGAATCACAACCGAGAAGTGGTCCTGTGAGAGCTTCGTTGAGAGAGCATTATGTTTTCTGTGTGACGAAGGCTAGAATGACATTGTCAGCATTCATGTGTCCATAATGATATACCGGAAGCTATAAATAGAGGGATCGGTGAAGTGTTATTTGCTGGAGTGAATTTGCTTGAAATCCCCTTTGTGAAGTATACACATTAAGCAGTTAACACAAAAGGTGAAGGTTTGTCACCAAGATCACACCATGACGGTACGTGACTTTGCAGCCTAATCACACAACCATGTAATAGTGTCCACTGCGAAATAACCCAGTGAGCAAAGAAGAACGCTGTCGCAACGAGAATCAGTGCGTTTTTGGTGATTATTAATTATTTTGCGAGTACCGAATGTGCATGGGCGTTATTCGATTATCATTAATCATAATCAAGTTGACAACAAACATGACATTTTCATTGATTCATTTCACATGTGCTCACATTGCATTAGCCACATTATATGTACTGATATATATGAGTAATACTTTATATTTTTGATTCGTAGGCACTCATGACAATCTAAATATACTTATTTGAATACAGATATAAATATCGATATGAAAAGCACAGCATTGTTCAAATGGACGTTAGGGGCTACATAATGTACACATAGTTGAGGCTCTAAATAAAATCACGAATGCAATATTTCCAGTGTTTCATAAATATGTCTAAATTATTCGATGTCAATAATCCCAATCACACGATAGTATTATATATTATGCCCAAATGTGTAAGCAATATGATACATGTGTGGCGTATCACTTTACTACAGAAATATATTTCTGGATTGAGTAATGATTTCCCTCTTGTGAAAAGCACATCATTGGAGATATAACCAGAAAAACGATGAGGAACGAAACACATTCAAGTACATCTTGTATAATGTACGGTGAATTAAGTAAGTGAGTGAGATTACAACTTTGATCTGTTGTTAGCTTTGATACATCCTGGAAAATGTCACATGGTCTATCAATCAGTTAAAGTGATTCATCTACATGTGTGCCATGGGGGTCACTAATATGACAATTATCAAATGCAGCATATGGCACTGGGCGTATTTGAGAATTTGAGCGTTTCCTTATATCAATAAATGACATTTATTAAATCAAACTTCATCATCTTGATACATGTATGGGACTGAACGAACGCCGTCAGAGTTGCATGAGACGCATAATTTAATAGAACGCATATATACATATGTAAACATACAAACACGAATTGGTTTCTTCTCTAACATTGTGAGAATAGGTCAAATGTAAGTATGAAAACTCTTCCTGGCCGTGTGGCCTTTAGTTATTTGCACAATCGAGATAAACATTGTTGGCCGACATATGTCTCGTGTCATCACAATCAAAAGTTATCCTAGCAAGATGTCAGGTTGAGGGAATACATTACGAAATTCTATGCAGTGATAGGTGAATTTGATTTTCCAATAATGACATGTTTGATACAAATAAATTTCTCAAATGAATTCACGCATGAACTTTTTCGTTATTTCAATACACACATAATGTAGGAGAATAACCCAATACGGTGAATTATAATGACCTATTTTCTTCTGTTTTTTTTTTTATTTACAACAGACTGGTACAATAAAATGTGAAGAACACAAATATATGTATCTTACCTTCTAAGGTTATATTTTCTGAGACAATTTTATACTTTCCTGACCATATACAAATAAAGAGATGGTTATTTTCACCATCAAATATGACACTGGTAGATAGACGCAGGATTCTTTCAGAAACGTCGGAAGCTTGTTTGAAAACCACAAAGGTTTTTGTGATGTCCAATGTATCTTTGCAAAGTTTTGGTATTCGTCATCATTTCCCACAGCGAAGGAAAAGTAGCTATGACATTTAGAAGTGTATTGAAAGTATTGTCATATATATTATTATCACATCCTGAGGTTATAAATCAGCTTGTCACTGAAATATTGCTCTAAAACTTGACTTCCAAAACCTGTCTCTATACATGTTTTATGTCAGCTGAAGTTTTGAAACTTTACTAAATTTTCCGAATTTCACTCTCTCCAGCACACTAATGGAGCTTACAACCGTACTGACAGGAAGGGTGTCCTAAAAACCCATGATCAGCATTGATGTGTTCACGAGTGGGCACGTTTATCTTGTACGCAATTCAATATTCGCGGGACCGTATTGTATTTCTATAAATACACGTGTGAACCCCAATGGCCATTTTAGACAAATTGTCAGCTGGACTTAACCTCATCACAGAAAAGATGCAGACCAGTTATCATGACATAGAAGTTCCTTCAAATAATAATATTGGATTCTGCGGTCAGTATTGTTTGTGACAGGCCGGTGTCATATATTTGTTCTAAGATAATAATATTCCTAAATTTGTTGTATAAACGTCATTGATAATGATTCATTTATATTTATGATGTTAATTGTATTGAGATGAGGAATTGAAATAAGCCGCCATTTCGCCCTAATCATGTGTTATCACGTTTATATCAACAGAAATTGTTGGATAAGTATACATATTAGGGGCTCACAACACCAGCTTAGTTGAATGAAGTAACTGTTCATTCAATGAATGTTCGATGATATTATTCATAGAAGGTGTTGTGCTGTGTACAATATATTTGTTTTTATTTAACAAAATCCATTTCTTTCACAAGTTATGTCATTTTGGTGTTAGTTGAGAAGAACGTTATGTAATTTCCCTCATGAGGTTTATATAGAAACAGGGAATGCAATTATTTTTTAACATTGTTTATTGTCGAGAAAAGATATTTCGCATCACAGAGGCACATACATTCTTTTTTTTAATAACAAAATGTATACACAGCTCATGTGAACATATGAATTCGGGTTGAATTGACCAAATATGCAGTATGCACGATGTAGAAAAATTAAATGACATGAATCAAGCAAATTGTGGTCTGACTGACATTTGTAGTTGGGTTGAAATTTATTTTGGGCTAGACTTTTCAAATTTTCTGTTTTTATAAGTTAGATCAACTAACTTTTTCGTCATCTGCACCTAAAATCATCACCCGTATTCACAAACTTCCACATTTAGTCATGTCGGGTACAGGATATCTCTCACGGGCTCCGTATCAACGAATGACTGCATGTATACAATGTACACGTACACACACCTAGAAATCTACGACACCGCTACTGATAACAGTATTGTTGTATCACGATCAATAACCAGCCATGTGAGAGCTTACAAGAGCATGCATGGTGTTTTAGTATGACAGATAAGGATGACAGTATACGTGTATCTAAAACGATACTAAAACTGTGAAATGGTTAGATGCCATAAAATAAAATTTGAAAAAAAATGCATGTGCCAGATAATATTCATCTCCACATTTATAGTACATGTTCGGATGAGACACAGACACGTGAAATGAATCACCAATATAGATCGCTTGCTAACTACTGACATGTGGAAGGGAGGGTGTGCTAACATCATGATAACATGGGGTGACATGGTAGAATTCCCGTTGGTTTTCCCGGGAGAAATATCGATTTTGAACTATTGCACAACCCTATATAGCGTCCACTATGCAATAATACAGTGTTAGTAAGTGCAGGATAATGCTAATGCAACAAAAATGAGTGCATCTCCTGTGATTATCACTTTGGGCGTGACCCGGTGTGGGCGTAATTCGATTATGCCAGTTGTACTATAATTAAGTGGACCACAAATATGACGTTTTCATTCACTTTACTTATTTCAGACGTGCTTTCATGGCATAGCCATGTCGATTAACATATTACACGTATATCTGTGTTATGATTTATAGTTCTGATTCGAAGGCACTTAATTATTTTGGGGGGTCCTGTTACTGTATACTGATTTGAAAAAAAATTTCAATATGAAAGGTGTAGGCTTGTTTGAATGCACATTCCAGGCTACATATCTACATGTAGAATCACGAATGTAATAATTCCAGTGATTCATTAATATTTTTAAATTACTCGATATTAATAATTCCAATCAAATGATACTAGTAATATGAATGCGTAATTGATACAGCACATGTGTGCCATAACAAGTTGCTACAGAAATATATTTTTGGGTTGATCAGTGATTCCTCCCCTGTAAAGAGCATACTATTGGACATGTGATCATAAAACCAGGAAAGTGTATGACAAACGAAACGGGTTAAAGTGCATCTTGCAGTCTATTTATCTATATATCGTGAAAAAAATGTAGGTGAAATTTCAAAATTCTCTGACCTATTCATAGGTTTGATACATCCTTGTATATGTCACATGGTCTTTGAATCAGTTGAAGTAAGTGATTCATGTGCGTACGTGGATGTCGTCAGCGTGCATGCAAGGGGTTAGGAATTATCTAATGCCCTATATGGCACTGGTGTAAGAATTTGATAGTTTTCTTATAACAATTATGACATTTATTACATCAAACTTCATCATCATTGTACATGTATGGGAATGAACCAACGCCGTCAAAGTTGCATGAGACACATAATTACAATGCAGATGTAAACATACCAAAACGAAATAGTTTCTTTTATAAGATTGCGAAAATATGTCAAATGTAATTACGAAAACACTTTCCTGCCCATACGGCCTATATATAGTTATTTGCACAATCGAGATAGACACTGTTGGGCGACATTTGTCATCACAATAAAAATGCATTTGGTTTGCAATAATGGCATGTTTGATACAAATAAATTTCTCATATGATTCATGCATGAATTTATTTTTTCATTCCAATATGAATATGGACATAATTATAGGAGAATAACCCAATGATGAACGACGTTCTTCTGGGGTTTTTTTTGCATTCACTACATACTGTTATATTAATTTGTGAAAGCCTCAAATAAGTTATTTTCTAAAGTCATATTTTCTGAGACAATTTTATACTTCTCTATGTACATGTATTGTTTTCATTTTTAAATTTTGACATCATACAAACAATGAGATGGCGATTTCCACTGTCAACGATAACGCTGGTAGATAAGCGATGGATTCTTTTAAAAATGACAAGAGCACGTATTGAAAACCACAACAGTTCCTGTGATGTCCAGTATATCTGTGTAAAGGGAAAAACCTATTTCCTAGTATCCGTCATCACTTTGCTAAACAAAAGCAAGAAACATAGCTGTGACATTTAGAAGTGTATTCATAGTGTTATCATACGTATTATGTCTTCATGCATGTATATGTCAGCTGAAGTTTTGAAATTTCATTAAATTTTCCGAATTTCACTTTCGTCAGCACACAAATGCAGCATACAACCATGCTGATGTAAGGGATGTCCTAAAGACCCACGATCAGCATTTAATGGTTTATAAGTGGGCACGTGTTTGTTTTAAAATTAGTGGAGTCAACATGTTCAAGTACATTTACATGAAGTCATTTTATATTTTGATATTCCCAACGTTTAAGAACATTGACAGCATATTTGTTTACGTCTTTCAAGTTCAAAGCAATGTTTTATTTCTATACATTTCACATATATTTATAAGTACATGTATGGACCCTGAGGTTCGTTTCAGCAGGATCATAGCCTATTAAAATGATCACCTAGATGTTCGTTCGCATACTAATAGTATTTTCGGATTCAGTATTTTGAAGCATGTGTCAGGCTGATGTTAGATATTTGATTGATGATAACAATATTGATGTTATTCGATAATAATATTGATTGATGATGTTCCTAAATGTGTTGTTCAAACGTCCCCGATGTTGGTTCATTGTCGTTTATGATATTAATTTGTTTGAGATAAAGAATTTGAATGAGCTTGACATTTTGGATTAATCATGCATTATCACGTTTTTCATCAACATGTCTTATTGAATGCATATACATATTAGGGGCACACAACATTACTTTAGTTGGATAAAGTAACTGTTATTGGTGTAATAATGAATGTTCGATGATATCATTCGTAGAAGTTGGTGAAGATATATATATATAAAACATAGTTTGTTTTTAACTTATTCATTTCACATTTCATGTCATTTTTGTATGGGTTAAGAAAAGTGTTATGAGATTTCGCTCATATGGGTTATGCAGGAAAATAGAATGCAGGTATTTTGGAAACATAGTTTATTGTCATGAAAACATATTTTGCATCACTGTCATACTCGTAAAACATTGCTCGAACACCACGATTTAGATTGTCCCTAGTAAACGGCAATGGGACACATTGTATACATATACATTCTTTAATAAAAGAAAACTAAATACATATATAGAGAGAGAGTTTATGTGTACAATTGAATTCGGTTTGAATTCACCAACGAACTATGCAGTTTGCACAATGTAAAAAAATCGAAATTACGTGAATCACATTGAAACTAAATACATCAGAAATAAAATCCTGTATTGTATGTTATCACACACCACAGGATTTTTAAATAGATAAACTCTTTTATGTATTGTAATACGGCAAAGTAGTGATGCCTCACAGCAAAGCAGAACAATAAAGTCATAAACCCATAATACAATATTTCATTTATACAATTATCATTGCTGTATGCGTTTCACCCAAAGTGTATCCGACTTCCTTATTCCAACATGTATTGATGATAATATCAACTCCAATCAACCGTTCTTATAATGGAAACACACTCGAACGGCAATAACTGGTACAGCAGAGCAAAGATCACGGGAACACGCAACCACTTCTATACATTTGATACACCAAGACGCCAGATAGGCAAGGGAAGACACAAGTTTCACCTTCTGACAAAACTTACAAACTGGCATCACACGGTGACCGAGTAGATTAGTAGCTGCCATTCACCTCACCAAGAAATGTGTATGGGTTTCTAATACTGATCAATGAAGAAGGCCATTACACATTGAGAGTTCATTAAGGGTCTTAAATTCAGCCGATCCCTTCAAGCTTGCCTCCAACCAGTAATATCAAGAAGACGACATCGGCTTGATTCCGGTCTCTTGCAAGCTGAAATGGGGTCAAATCATCAAAAGTTTTACAGTTCACATCTAATTTATAAGTAATTCTGTTCTCAACTAGAAACATGATCACGTCCAAATGTCGGTATTTGATCGCTTCATGGAGAATGGTCCGTCCTGTGCGACCATGACGTATGTTGACATCGTGACCCATTTCAGGGGAAAGAAGGTACCTCAACATGTCAATTTTCCGCCCCGAGGCAGCGAGGTGCAGGCAAGATTGTCCATCGTAGTTTAGCAGGGATTTGCTCTGAGGAATGCGCTGAAAGTGCACCTTATAGAGGCATTTCCCAACTTCCTTGTGGTGAACTGGCGTGGTCAACGCCTTTGCACAGTCCACGCAACCGGATCTACTTGCAAGGTGCAATGCTGTGTCACCATTTCTATCTTTGATATCAATCCACGCTCCACGCACAACAAGACTGCGCACTTCTTTGTGCTGGTGAGTGAGCACGGCTAGATGCAGTGGAGCCTGACGTAGGTTGTTCAAGATATCCAGGATGAATTGCTTGGGAACCATTCTCAACACGAAGAACACCAGGTTCTGCAACTTGTGGATTATCCCGAGGTGCAAAAGAGTATCCCCTTCACAATTCTGCAGAGCAGTCATCGCTGGAGTAATGTCTGGGAAAGACCCAACTGAATCTTCAATGCTTCCAGTCTGAAAATTCTCCACTCGTGGATCGAGTTCAAAAGTTGGCTGTTTCTGCAGAGCATCCAGTCGCCCTTGACCTTCTTTGCTTAGGGTGAACGTGATCTCTTCTGGAGCTTCCTGGCTGGAGTTCGCTTTGGGATCTTGGCGTTTGTCTCCTGACATTGAGAGCCCTCTACTTGTATAAAACAGTGGTTGAGGGGTGACTTCTGCATGTAACACTTTGGGCTGTGATTCCTCAAGTGTTCCCAGTGGAACTAGCGACGGGTGATCCCTAAAGGCTTTCAGCGTGAGATTCGCCAGGTCGTCAGAGAGAGAAACATTGGACAGTTGGTCAGGTTGCTCACTATCTACGAGCGTGCCTTCCTCTTTAGTCCATGAGCCCAGCCAAAATTTACTACCATGAAAGGGCACCAAACTTTGACTGTTTTTTCCAGTTTATATGATCCTCAACATGTCAAAACATCATGATGGACTTCTCAGAAGAGTAGCTTAAATTTTCTACGGAATTTTGAACATATCGGTATGTTATGCTATAGCGAATGACAAAATGAGCGATTTGAATGCACATTCCAGCGAGTATGTTTTTTCGAAGGTCACAGAGAAACCAACAAATATTGCTTCATGAAATATTATGGTGTTAATTGAATGTAAGTATCAACCTATTAATATGTAACAATTATATTTGATCAATGTATTGATGTTTCACAATTATGTTTGCAAATTTTAGAATTCCACTCTAGCAGTCTAGTCTTGGATTGACGGAGCTATATGTAAAGGTGTGACCACTGCGGATATCAGAATACAATTTCAACATTTCAATGTGTATGAGAAGTGGTATTCAATTGTAATTGAACGAAGTTCGGCGGATACTATGGATTTGCGATAGTCGTCCGCATCCGCGTCTGCGTCCGCAGAGATTTTCTTGTGAATGTGCTAAAAGCCAATTCTCACCCAATCACAGTAATTTTTTACAGCCTCATATATATCGGTAAAACCACGATACCAATCGTTTTTGGTTGCCAACTTAATTGGTGGTTTGGGGACACATTTTGTCTTGAAATCAGCCTGTTTGAGACACATGACTTGTGAACACTCTACAGACGGTAGTGTTCGACGAATCTTAATAATATTTGGGAATGTTGTTGGGAAGGAATAGTTTCTCAGAATGATCATATCAATATTAATATGTTAACGGCCTAACTTATTACAGATATGTCAAATACCGATTTTGACATTTATGATCATCCCAATTGCCTGTACTATGGAGGATAATGGCACTGGATTTTCTTGTTCAGAATAGAGAACTGATGTTTTTGGTTACAAGTTACAACAACATTACCAAATAAAGCTTGTTCCATTAGTTTCACTACTGAGCACAATAAAAATAGTTAAGACAAGAAACATTCATTTTTGGGCTCGGCAAAGTGAAAGATTTTATGGTAACATTGATATTACTGTCAGAATAAGTTAACATTAATTTTGCTAGTTGAGTCTATTATTGAACACAAAAACAAATATTAAGGACGAGGACCATTTATTATTGGGCTCAACAAGGTAAGTAGTAACATTCTTATTAGTAAATAAGTTTTTAAAAATATTAATTTTGCTAGTAAATTTTATTATTGAGCACAATAAAAATAGTTTAGGCGAGGAATATTTTTATTGGGGTCAACAATGTGAAAGTTTTGTTCAGTAAAGATTTTATGGCTGTAGTAACATTATATTACTGAATAAGTTAACATGAATTTTGATAGTTTCATTTATGTTCATTACTGAGCACAATAAGAATAGCTAAGGCAGGGTACATTTATTATTGGGCTCAGTAAGGAAAATGTTCTGTCCAGTACTGAGTATATGGCTGTAGTACCATTGATATTACTGAATAAGTCAACATTAATTTGGCTAGTTGAGTCTATTATTAAATATAATAAAAAAGATAAGACAAGGAACATTTATTGTTCCGCTCAATGGGGAAAAGGTTTTGTGCAGTTGAAAATTAGTAATAATGTTGTTAAAAAATTAATAAATTTGCTAGTTAAGTTTATTATTGTTTATTACAATAAAAATAATTAAGGTGAGTGACTTTTTATTTGCGATCAATGAGGAAAATGTTGTGTCCAGTAGTGATTTCATGGCTTTACTACCAATAAATTACTGAATAAATTAATATCAATTTTGCTGCTTATGTTTTTCGTTGAACACAATAAAGATATTTGATGCTATCAACATACATTATTGTGCTCAACAGGGAAAAGGTCATGTTCAGTAGTGAATTCATGGCTGTAGTACCACAGATTATACTGAATAAGTTAAGATTGATTTGGCTAGTTATAACATGCTGTGAACCCATTCATTAATTTGACAACTTTGAACTCAGCTAGCACTTATTTTGAATAGAAATAGAAGTTTTATTGGACATACTGATCCAGCTTCATAATCTTTCATCATTTTCGAATACAACACTTTTGGTTAACTTTTAGTTGAATTTCACATTCAAACCTCATTTGGAACATATTTGGGGTAAAAATGGAGCTTTTTGCGATCTGGCTTTGATCTGGCTCCAATTTCATCATCTTGAAATGCAGTTGGTCGATATTCGTTTGGAATTTCAATTTTGAACCAAATTTGGTACATTTTTGGGGGTGAAAATAGAACTTTTGTTTCGGCTTAAATTTTAGCATCTTCAAATGCAGTTTTGGTCAACTTTTTGTTGTAATATCAACTTGAAACCAGATGTCGCACATATTTTGAGTGCAAATATAACATATGGACAAAAGTGTGATTTAACTCCAATTTTGTTATCTTGAAATGCAGTTTTGGTCAACAGTTGTTTCGAATTTCAACTTGAAACCAAGTATATTTGGCAAATACTTTGAGTTAAAATATAACTTGTGGTAAAAATTTTGACCTGGCTCTAGTTTTGAGTTTTGAGTTCCAGGTACCTTTCCAGTACCTGAAACCCATATGGGTTTCCTATTTTTCTTTAAATTCAACTTGAAACCCAGTTTGGCACTTATTTTGAGTGAAGATATAACTTGTGGTGAAAAGTTTGATCTGGCTCCAATTTCGTAATCTTGGAATGCAGTTTCGGTCAACTTTTACTGGAAAATTGCATTCGAAACCAAGTTTGTCGAATATTTTGAGTAGAAAGATAGCTTGTGGATGCAGTATTGGTCAACTTTTATATTGAATTTCCACTTAAAGTCAACGTTGTCAAATATTTTGAGCTGAAATATATCTTTTGGTGAATAGTTCGACCTGGCTATAATTTTGTCATCATATCGAACATGTCAGAATGGAAATTCAAACAAAGTGATTTCTGTGGTGACCTTAAATTTGATCTTCAATGACTTTGAAAGGTCAAAGCAGCAATTTGGGTGAAAAAAAAACAGTTGCGGCTTAGCACTTCACTTTTCTATGATAACCTTTTTCAGCTGTTGCTCTAATCCCCCCCCCCCCTGTTGATAACACGAATATGGGGCTAGATGGATGATAGGGCTACAGGGGATATACCCCAGCGGTCGTGAGCTGAAAGTGTCAAGTTTTTACATAGGGTTCTAATTTGGATGTATGGATGGAGTAACGAAATAAGTTTCTGAAAGAAATAACGAAAGAAAAAAATGCTGATATACATGTAAACATCAATACAATCGAAATAGAACAAATTACTTGAAATGTGGTGCTATCTCATTTGCTGCGGTTTCTGCTATGTACAAATTGACTCTAATTTGAAAAAATAATATAATCCAAGACAAGTTCCAGTATATTTTGACTTGTCATACTATCCACATAACCTGTATAGTTCACTATGATACATTAATAGTAAAAAAAAAAACCAGTTTGATGTAGAGGATATATGTAGCGGGTTGAATCGTGTTCGTCTAAAGTGGTTTATACCCCCACTCTAACATTTTAGGTTGTACTGAAGCTAAGCTACTCTCCCAAAGTGTCCATCATGCTGTTTCTGATAGTAGATACATATATCTAACAAAATCAAGTCAAAAAGTCTGGTGCCCTCTCATGGTAGCAATTCCTAAAAAATCACCCTTCGGCTCATGGACTACTTCCATTGACTGTTCATTGTCACTCAGACTCTCATCTCGTATCATAGTCTCCATTTCCCAACCGTTATCATTTTCCACAGAAAACTCCCGGCTACTTTCATGCCCTTCACCCCAAACTGTGCACTTTTCCTGGGCGATGTACATTGGCTCATAGTTACCGGAGTCAGAGTTGCACATCTCGAAGTTAGGCTGCTGCTCGGGGATGTCTGAAGCCGCTGCTTTCCAAGTCATTGTGATGTCTTTCCTTAGTGGTGACTACTGTTTTGATACTAGGAAGAAGAGTATTGAGATATTAGATATTGTTTCCAGCTAGGATGTCCCAAGGATGTCTTTGGAGAACAACTCCTAAACATTAACTGTCTAAGTAAACAGCGAACATCAACTAAAATATCAAATTATTCTGAACGATATTGGCCGTTGGTTTAACATTTATTGGGGTAGACTTTGAAAAGAGAGTCAAATTACCTAAGTGCTTCGTCATCTGAATTCTGAAATCATCCAAATCACATTTTGTTTTAAAACGGTATACCCAAACTTCCATATTTAGACATGTTTGATATTGTGCAATATCTTTCACGTGCTCTGGAGTAATCGATGAGTATGCATATTGTACACATACCTACAAATCTAGGACACCACCGCTACTAGCAGTGTTAAATCAAAATCGATAAGTGGCCCTGTAGGAGCTCCGTTGTAAGAGCATGCTGGTTTTTGTGTGACGAATACTAGAATAACATTGTGGGTATACGTGAATCTAAAATGATACCTTTGGAATGATGCCTTTATTTAGATATAAATAGAAGGACCGGTGAAAGAGTCTGGTTGAGTGAATTCGCTAGGGCCTCTAGTGAAATTTAGCTGAAAAACATATTCAAGTGTCTCCAACTGAGAAAAGGCTAGATACTAGAAATAAAACATGCAGATGCTAGATAATAGTCATTTCCATCTTTATAGTCACACGTTTAGAAGAGACACAGTCATGTGAAATTATTCACTGATATGAAGCGCTAGCTATCTCCTGACAAGTGGATGGGTGTGTTAACATCGTGGGATGTTTAATGACATAGGGCGACTTTGTAGAATTTCCCTTGTTTTTTTCCGGGAGAACTACATATTCTGGACTATTGTGCAACCTTATATATATCATCCTTATGCAATAATACAGGGTTATTAAGACAAACGCTAACGCAACGAAAATCAGTGCATATTAGGTGATTATTCATTATATTGAGAGTACAGGATGTAGGCGTAATCTGATTATCATTAAATCAATATATATAGTAATTTAGTTGACCACAGACATGACCTTTTCATCGATTCATTTCACACATGTGTTTCCATGGCATTAGCCATATTACATGTATTGGTAAATATGTGTAATACTATATTACTATACAATATATACTATATCAAATATTTTTTATTCGTAGGCGCTCAATTATTTTTGATTTTTGGTCACCTTATCACGACGATATAAATATCAACACGAAAAGCACAGCTTTGTTCAAATGCACGTTAGGGGCTACATAATGTACACATATTTAAGTTTTTAAATAAAATCACGAATGCGAAATTTCCAGTGTTTCATAAATATTTCTAAATTATTCGATGTCAATAATACCAATCACACGATAGTTTTATATATTATGCCCAAATTTGTAAGCAATATAATACATGTGTGGCGTATCACTTTACTACAGAAATATATTTCTGGATTGAGTTGTGATTTCCCTCGTGTAAAAAGCACATTATTGGAGATATAACCAGAAATACGATGAGGAACGAAACGCATTCAAGTACATCTTGTATAATGTACGGTGAATTAAGTAAGTGAGATTACAACTTTGATCTATTGTTAGCTTTGATACATCTTGGAAAATGTCACATGATATTTCAATCAGTTAAAGTGATTCATCTACATGTGTGTCATGGGGGGTCACTAACATGACAATTATCAAATGCAGCATATGGCACTGGGCGTATTTGAGAATTTGAGCGTTTCTTCGTAATAATTATGACATTCATCAAATCAAACTTCATCTTCTTATACATGTATGGGATTGAAGGAACGCCGTCAAAGTTGCATGAGACGCATAATTAAAACGCGTATATTTGTAAACATACAAACACGAATTGATTTCTTCTATAAAAGTGCGAAAATAGGACAAATGTAGGTATGAAAACTCTCCCTGGCCATGTGGCCTATAGTTATTTGCACAATCGAGATAAACATTGTTGGCCGACATATGTCACAAGTCATCACAATCAAAAATTATCCTAGCACGAAAATCTAAAGCAGTGATAGGTTGAATTTGATTTTCCAATAATGAGATGTTTGATACAAATAAATTTCTCAAATGAATTCACGCGTGAACTTTTTCTCTATTTCAATATACACATAATCATAGGAGAATAACCCAATACGGTAAATTATAATGAACTACGATAAAATGCGAAAACCACAAATATATATCACCTTCTAAGGTTATATTTTCTGAGACAATCTTAATATAAATATACTTTCCTGTCCTTTTACAAATGAAGAGGTGGTTATTTTCACCATCACAGATGGCACTGGCAGACGCTGGATTCTTTCGGAAACGTCGAAAGCTTGTTTGAAAACCCCAAATGTTTCAGTGATGTCCAATGTATCTTTGCAAAGTTTTAGTATTCGTCATCATTTTCCACAGCGAAAAAAATAGCCGTGACATCTAGAAGTGTATTCACAGTGTTGTCATAAATTAGCTTGACACTGAAGTATTGTTTTGAAACTTGATTACCCAACCCTGTCTCTATATAAGTATATGTCAGCTGACGTTTTGAAATTTCACTGAATTTTCCAAGTTTCACTTTCGCCAGCACACGATTGCAACATACAACCATACAATGCAGATTTATGGGGTGCCTGAAAAGCCCACGATCAGCATTTATGTGTTCACAACTGGGCGCGTGTTTGTTGTATGTAATTCAATATTGACAGCACCGTATTGTATTTCTATAAGTACATATGTGACCCCCAATATTCACAGACACATTGTCTGCTAAAAATAGCCATTTCACAGGAGGGATACAGACCAGTTTTAATCATACAGAAGTCCCTTCGCATAATAAAAGTGTATCTAGATTCGACATTATTAGTCCATGGGCCAAATCAACTTTTCATACCATTTTTAGGGACCAAGGGGGACCTATATTTTCTTAAAGCCCTGAGTCTGTAGTTCATGAAAATAATGGGGGGCCATTTTTAAAATGATGCTTTGGGTGATTTTTTGGTTGCCATAGCAACAGTGTGGGTGGGAATATTTAAAATATACACAGATTGCAAATAACCATCCCTCAGAGCCTATTTTGTATATATTATGAAATTTTACATCCATTCTGATAGAATTGAAGCTGCTTCATCCGATAAGATAGTTTTCATGATATGCCAATAGATAGTTGTCATGGTAACCTGCCTGGCAACGAAAAAAATGCATATATTATCGAAGTTTCACACAACTTACTGAAATATTTATATTCTGAAAAGTAAAAAATTATGAAAAATATTTGTTTTATTGAATTGCCGATGAACCCTAACCTCATGATAATAAAATAAAACACCAGGATAACTTGTTACATGCATCGGTATCTATGGTTACATAAATACTTTAATATAGCTTTCATATAGTATAACAGTGTGAAAATCGTTCAGTTTGATAATGGTGGGGAAGACATATATAGACATCTGAAAGGATTGTGGATTTGGTGGCAAAAGCATCAAACTTGACACAGATGATGTCAATGACACATGTTTTCATTTTAGATATAACGCTAAGCTGGATGTTTCATTATTCTGGAATTATGACGGAAAATTCAAGATGGCCGCCACGCTTGCTGGTGAATCAAGATTTTGCAATATCTCAGCTAATATTTGCATTGAGATGATAAATAATAGGTCTATTTCTATGTTTTCAGGCACGCAGAAGTCGATTATGGGGTCTGTTTCACACTAAATGCAAAATTCTTGATTTTCGTTGAAAATGAGTGGAAAAATCCAAGATGGTGACCACAATTCGCAGTTAAATTACGATGTTGCGATATCCCGGTCTAAATTTGAACTAAGAAAATGAATTGCAGGTCTATTCGTATGTTTTCAGACATGCTAAAGTTGACGGTGTGGTCTGTTTCACACTAAATGCAGAACTTGTCATTCTTTGTCGGAAAAGAGAGAAAAAAATCCAAGATGAACGCCACAACTTGCAGTTGATTCACGTAATTGCCAAATCCGAGCACAGAGGTGATGAATAGTCTATCCGTATGTTTTCAGACGTGCAGAAGTCGGCTGTGGCGTCTGTTCCACAATGAATGCAGAACATACGCGTCACCAACCACCTCCGAGTTTTGTTGTTCAAGAGCCACCGGCCCCATCCACTCGGCCACAGAGGCATTTTTCACATCCATTCTAGCATCTTGGACATAATTTGCAGTCGATTCACGTTATTGCCATATCCAGGTCAATATTACTAAGATGATGAACAGCAGGTCTATTCCTATGTTTTCAAGCATGCAGAAGCTGTTTGCGGGATCTGATAAACAGCAGGTCTATTCTACTGTTTTCAGGCATGCAGAAGTTGAGTATGGGGTCTGTTTTACAATAAATGCAAAATTTCGTTGGAAATGAGAGTAAAAATCCAAGATGCCCACTACCATTGACAGTTGAATCAAGATGGTACAATATCCCAACCAATATTTGCATCAGGTCTATTTGTATGTCTTCAGGCATGCCAAAATTCATTAATGATAGGCCTACACTTAGAAGACGTCTATTACCGTCCAAGAGCTCTGAAATAATGGCCTTTCCACTCAATGACTATAGTTTGCATGGTGATCGGGACAAACTAATCTTTTCTCTGAAAAGATTGGTGTTCAATAGGTGTCCAATCTAGTACCTTCAGTTCCGTGATTATATGGCACTTTATGCTTAGTTCATGATCAAAACGACACTGTTGTTTTGTTTCGCCTGTTGCGCGTACAATTGAAATTGTTGATCCTGTACATCGGATTTTTTGCATATTTCTCTCTGCATGTGATTTTTCGAAAGGACATGGAGTTATGAAGATGCTTGTAGCAAGCTCTTAAGACTAACGTAATATGTATCTCCATGGTCAGGTGTTTGTCTTTGACTAACCCAAGGTACAAACACTGTCCATGGCACTCACAGGTGTGTAACCTGCTTCAACATCCAAGAGGCATCCAAGACCACGTCAGTGCGTTCTGGTCTGGAATCACTCTTGTACATACATGTACTAATGAATCACTCTTGTACATACATGTACTAGATGATTGGGAACAGAGACAGATCTGCGATGTACACCAACCGTTATAGCTCGTAGTTTTCTTCCGATGATGTACCGTATTAGTGGCACGCGCCCTAATAGTAGAGCAGCCCCCTCTTCTGCCCAAAAATGTTTGATTTTTGTAACCAAATAATTCACTTCATATCTTTCTTATAAGATCTTGGAGTGTTCCAATCCATACATTCATGTTATTTGAATCATAATAAAGGGAATTAAAGGCTATAGGTATATTATTCAGTGATTTTCTTAAATTTGACCTCAAGTTTGACCTCATATTTGCGCGCGCTGCTGCATGAGGTCTTGCTTTGGCTCGCCGTGCTACTATTATACAATACGGTACGCGTGAGCGACAAAGCAAGATTCAAGACAGGGCAAACACACCTGATGTTGAAGTTTAGTTTGTTCAGCATAATATGAAAGTCAACCATCTAACGCGGTCCAGTTGTACAGATAAACAGACTTGGGTACGCGCTTTGCATTCGATCAGCCGGCTGATTCTGATGAATGTGAGCAACTAGTCGTCTTTCGGCGATTTTTTTTAGCAAGCTAAAAAGTCAAGAAATTGAAAGTTATTTTGTTTTGGCTGGATGTTATGACTGTAATGTCCATACTGGATTTGTGTACCAAGGCCATTCCATGGTGACGCCAAAGCCCTTGACATGGTGCATGATTGATGTTGTAGTTCTCTGGTAATAACTCATGGGTCAGAATGTCATCCTCATGAGTACCAAGCCATATTTTTGATATGCCAACCACATTAAAAGTTCCTGTGACACAAACTCATTTAGTAATGCTACTTTGGTTTTTATTGATTGTACATTATAGTTAAGACAAATATTAAAATGAATACTTAGAATGAATGAGCAAGATTGATCACACTGGTTTCCAAGTACTGTCCCACACATTAGGGTAACAAATACATAAAGCTACTCTTGGAACATCCTGGTAATGTTACGTGGAAAAGCGTATATCGTTTTTGAGCCAGATACGGGGTTCTTGAAGTCCGTGAGGATGAGCTCGATCATTTTATTTCCAGACATACAAATATACCTACAAAAATGTTGCGGTAATGGCTGCGACACATGGAGGTCCATATACCACCAGGAAAGAAGCCTCTTGATTTGGGGTCAATCCGTCAAACGACCCAGGGCTAGGAAGAAAATTACGCTGAGACATCCCTGAGGCTTCTGAGACTGAAATAGACTATATTTTTGAAATCGAAATCCTACAAGCTCTCTTTGTGGTATGTTGGGCGAAGCTTGACCTAATTTTTAGGTTACCAGACCTATGGTCCGATAACCTATTGTCATTATGTTGCGTCCGTCGTCCGTCCGTCGTCCGTCCACATTTTTATCTTTAAAGTTTACAGGCGGATTTTTCTGAAATTTTTGCACAAGAAATGCCTAAGAATATTTCAAGGATTAGTTATTTTTTTTTATTTTCGTATTTTTTTTCCAAAATGGCGGCCATTTTTTTACGAAAAAATGGCCAATTTTGAACTTTGGCGGCCATTTTCTCAAAAGCTGTCTGATCAGTTTTGAGATTTTTGTTTTAAAAGATTGCCCTTATGTACCTTTATGATGTGTATAAGTTTTGTTGTCCTTGAATCGCCGGTCTCTGTGTGGCGGCCATTTTAACGGTTCAGCAAAAAAAAAAACCTTTGAAAAAAATTCTGGACTTTTTCGGCACTTTTTTCCTTCATAATGGGAGCTGCCAGAACTGTACTCCTAGAACGCCTGAAGATAGGC
Organism: Terebella lapidaria; assembly: GCA_949152475.1. NCBI lineage: Eukaryota > Metazoa > Annelida > Polychaeta > Terebellida > Terebellidae > Terebella > Terebella lapidaria. The sequence goes on along the minus strand of OX424564.1, from coordinate 29,457,319 downwards.
CTTAGAAATTGGCACTTTCAAATGGTAAGACATATATGGCGACTTGTGTGGCGAGCTTGAATTTGACGTTGGATGACCTAAAAAGGTCGAAACAGTAAAATTTGGTCTTTGTCTGTCTTTCCTCGAAAACTGTCTGATCACTTCACATATTTTATTTCAAAACATAGTAATTGGATTTTTTGACAATGTGTATAAAGATGGAGTGTCTTGAATGCTCGGAAGGCTCGAAATCTAGGCTCAAAAGGCTGAAAAAGGCCATAAATTCAATTTTTGGTCGTTTTCTCAAAAATTATTCCATCAGTTGAGATTCTTGTTGTAAAACATGCTAATTGGGGTCCCTGACATTGTGTATAAAGCGGAGTGTCTTGAATCAATTGAAAGGCCCAAAATCTAGGCTCAAATGGCCCAAAATTAACTTTTTGGCTGTTTTCTCAAAAACTGTCTGATCATTTTGAGATTTTTGTTTCAAAACACGCTAAATGGGGTCCTTGACATTGTGATTGAAGATGAATTGCCTTGATTTGCTTGAAAGACCCGATATATGTGGGCTCGGATGGTCCAAAAGTATTTGATATGCACAAATTGCCATATACATGATATAAGGCAAAAACGCTTACATAGGGTTTGTATTATGAGCATATATGTGGTCATATATGTGCATATTTTGTTGACTTTGAGGTTGACCTCAGACGACCTTGAAGGCTAAATTTTGGGTCACAGAGACCTGAAAAGTGTCATTTGACCTCTACAGCCAAAAAATGCTTGTAGGTAGAGCTGCAGAATTGGGAGTCGTATATACCACATCTTTTGGTGACCTTGAACTTGACCTCAGATGACCTTGGGTGCTACATCTCAGTGTCACGTCCGACAAGAAATTTATAAATTTTGTCTAAAGACAAAAGACTTGTAGATAGACCTTGTATTTGTATTTTGAACAAATATAAGGTTATATGCTGCAGACTTAATGGTGACATTGAAGTTCACGAAGATTATCTCGATTGGTTAATCTGAACGACATATCTCACCTGTCGTGCTTCAACCAAAACTGTCCGGTAAACTATCTTAGCCCTTGGGCTAATTTTTATTTGCCGAGTCAGCATTTCTGTTGATATCTCCCAAATGAAGCACCGTAGAGCGAAACGAGCATTATAAAACAGATGTGTCGACCTAGACAAACATTATTTTGGGGGTCGTTGGGTGAATTTTGACCTTGTCCTTCATTTTCTTTGCCAAGTCAGCATTTTATTTTTGTCCATACACGTATCTCGGAAATGGTGCATTGTAGAGCAAAAGTGGCATTATTTCTGGACTTGTCGCCCTGGACAAGCATTTCATTAGGGTATGTTGGGTGAAATTCGACCCTGATTTTACTTTTTCATATCATATGTAGATCTAAATGGACTTCGCTCAGACGAATATGTCATAGGGATATTAGGGATGATTTTTGTCATTCACCCAATTTTCTCGGCCGAGATGACATTTTGTGTTATTGTTAATATCTCGGATTTTGTTATTTTTGCTGAGTCTCCTTTTTTTGTTTTCTTCGATCTCGGAAACGTTGAGTGGAACGGACATTATATCAGAGCTTTGGACATCAACAAACGTCTTTAGAGTGTATTAGTAATGAATTTTGTCTGCCAACTATTCTTTTTGCTGAGAGTTTCGTGTTTCAATTGATATCTCGGAAACGGAGCACTGTACAGCTGAATAGATAGTATTTTGGGACACGTGCCTAGGAGAATGTCTTGCAGGTACACGTATCAGGGATGAACTTCCACCTTGCTCTAATGTTTATGGCAGAGTGTCAGTCGACATTTTGTCTTGTCGTGCTTCAGACTAAATGCCTTTAAGGCCCATATGCTTTTAATGCTGGGAACATAAGCTCATACATGATACTCATACATTATGTTCAGGATGGTTCATTGTTTGGATATGATATTATTCGGTGGTGGCCATCTTGGATGTACCCCACAATCGACTTCTGCATGCCTGAAAACATTACAATCGACTTCTGCAAAAACATACGAATAGACCTGATATGTTTGGATATGATATTATTCGGTGGTGGCCATCTTGGATGTACCCCACAATCGACTTCTGCATGCCTGAAAACATTACAATCGACTTCTGCAAAAACATACGAATAGACCTGATACCAGTATTTATTGTCGTAGTGCAAATATTGACGGAATATTGCGTCATCATGATTCAACTGCGAATTGTGATGGCCATCTTAGATTTTTACTCTCAATTTCAAGCGAAAAAAGGCAGATTTTGCAGTTATTGCAAAAACAACACCACGATCGGCTTCTGTATGCTTGAAAACATAGGAATAGACCTGTTATTCATCATCTTAGTGCAAATATTGGGCCAGATATGGGAATAACGTGAATCAACTGCAAATTGTGGCGGCCATTTTGGATTATTTCTCTCATTTCCAACAAAGAATGACAACTTATGCATGTATTGTAAAACAGACGCCACAGTCGACTTCTGCATGTCTGACAACATACGAAGGGACCTACCATTTTTCATCCTAGTGCAAATATTGACCGAGATATTGCAACATCCTAGATTAACTGCGAATTGTGGTCCCCATCTTGGATTTTCCCACTCATTCCAAAAAAAACCCCGACATATTTTGCATTCATTGCAATACAGACCCCATAATCGACTTCTGCATGCCTGAAAACATAGGAATAGACATATCATTTATTATCTTAATGCAAATATTAACTGAGATATTGCAATATCTTGATTCAGCGGCAAGTGGGCGGCCATCTTGAATTTTTCGTCATAATTCCGGAATAATGCAAAATCCAGCTTGGCCTCATATCTAAAATGAAACCATGTGTTATTAGCATCATCTGTGTCAATTTTGATGCTTTTACCACCAAATCCACAATCCTTTCAGATGTTTATATATGTCTGCCCCACCATTATCAAATTGAACGATTTCACACCGTTATACTATATGAAAGCTCACTATGTAACCATAGATACTAATACATGTAATAAGTTATCCTGGTGTTTTATTTAATCATCATGAGCTCAGGGTACATGGACAATTCAATAAAATAAATTCTTTATAATTTTTTACATTTTAGAATAAAAACATTTCAATAAGTTGTGTGAAACTTCGATAATATATCCCTTTTTTTCGTTGCCAGGCAGGTTACCATGACAACTATGTATTGGCATGTCATGAAAACTATCTTATCGGATAGAACATCTTCAATTCTATCAGAATGGATGTAAAATTTCATAATATACACAAAATAGGCTCTGAGGGATGGTTATTTGCAATCTGTGTATATCTTAAATATTACCACCCACACTGTTGCTATGGCAACCAAAAAATCACCCAAAGCATCATTTTAAAAATGGCCCCCCATTATTTTCATGAAATACAGACTCAGGGCTTTCAGAAAATATAGGTCCCCCTTGGTCCCTAAAAATGGTATAAATCCGTCCCAAATCCACGTTTGGCCCAAGGACTATATGAAGTGCGTGTCGGGCTGACGTCATGTATTGGATTAATGCAGAAATACATAAGAGAGACTCTTATGTATTTCTGATTAATGATAACAAAATTCCCAAATTTGTGGTACAAACGTCACCATTGTGGTTCACATTGACATTTATGACGTTAATTTGTTTGAGATGAAATACTAAATTGAGGACGACCTTCGCCCTAATCATGTATGATCACGTTTTATCAACAAAAATTATTGAATGGGTATACATATAAGCTGCACAGTATCAATTTAGTTGAATAAAGTAAATGTTATTAGTTTATTCAATTATAATGAAATGTCCGATGATATTACCCATAGAAATTGGTGCGGTTTTATAGAACATAATTTGTTTTATTTTTACTTATCAAATTATTCATTTTTTCCTATGTTATGTGATTTTTAATGGGTTAAGAAGAGTGTTATGAGATTTTGCTCATGTGGATAATGCTGGAACATAGAATGCAGTTATTTTCGAAACATAGTTCACTGTAGTGAAAACATATTTTATGTGTGTGTCATACATGTAAAAAATTGCCCGAACACCACTATTCAGATTGCTCCTAGTAAAAGGCACTGGGGCAAATTGTATACATATAAATTCTTTAATAACAAAATGTATATACAGAGTTCATGTGTACAAATGAATTCGGGTTAAATTCACCAACAAACTATGCAGTTTGCACAATGTATAAAATAAAAATTACATGAATCACATTAAAACTAAATACATCAGAAATAAAATCCCAGGTTCTAGGCTATCAATCCACAAAAGGATTTCTAAATCAGTCCACAAAAGGATTTAAATCTGTGCTGCTTCATATGACGAATTATTGCATCTTGACAACTTTATGATGTTTATGAACGTTTCACGGTTTCATTAGCTATAGAAGTTTTCAAAATTCGCAATAACTTAGCGCCGGTATATCTTTATAATTTGCTTGAGGTAAACAATCCACACTATCATCTTAGAGACCAAAGCACTTATGTACTCCCTAAGTTCAATTCTAAAACATATGGTTACCATTCCCTAAGATATATTGCTAGTAAATTATGGAATATGCTCGAATACAATGATTATAATACATCGTCCCTATCTCAGTTGAAACGGAATATCAAAATATGGATTAAAAATAAGCAATCATCCCTACTAAAATCTGAATTATTCCAATGAAATGTGATATCGAATTTACGTACCGTTATATCATGTGCTTCCCGTTATCGAGTGTCTGATTATGTCATGTATATATCCATCGCACAGAAGCTCTTTGAGCTTGTATGATTTCTTAACTGTATATACCGATTGCATACGATGTTAAATAAATTCTATTCTATTCTATTCTATTCTATAAATAGATAAAACTTGTTGTTCTACTGTCCATACAATGGAAACACACTCAAACGGCAATAACTGTTTGGTACAGCAGGGCAAAGATCACGGGAAAACGCAACCACTTCTGCACATTTGATACACTAAGATGCCAGATACGTAAATGAAGACACAAATTTCACCCTCTGACAACACTTACAAACTGGCATCACACGGCGACCGAGTACATTAGTAGCTGCCATTTACCACATCAGAAAACCATCAATGTTTATGGGTTTCTAACGACCGTAAGATTTTTACCATCCATTATACCAAACAATTATTAGAAATGGAGCCAGCTTTGTAAATTAAGCGAGATACAGTATGCCACCCATGGAAATCTGAATTAATTGGAAATATTTAGATATCTTCGAATTTGGCATTTTCCACAGGAATTTTGCATTTTCTGACTTTCGAAGATTTTTGTTGTATGTGAATCAGAACGTTCTGATCTTTCTGTCGGTATATCATAATTGGACGTGCTACAAATTTTGGCGAAGATGTGAATGCAATGCAATGCAAATACACACATCTCGAAAACACAAACAAAAGGCAACTCTAGATGACCAGAGGTAGTAACAAAACGCAACTCTGGGAGGCATAGGGCTAAAGGTTGCTGAGAGGGTTTTGCGAAAAAAATATGGTAAAACTATGCTAATACATACTAGTACTAGGAAGATTAAATACAGTTTTCGCTTATTTGCATGAATGTATAGTAATACTGATTGATGAAGGTTAAAGGCCATTACACGTTGAGCAGTCATTCAGGGTCTTCCATTCAGCCGATTCTTTCAAGCTTGCCTCCAACCAGTAACATCAAGAAGACGACATCTGCTTGATTCCGGTCTCTTGCAAGCTGAATTGGGGTCAAATCATCAAAAGTTTTACAGTTCACATCTAATTTATAAGTAATTCTGTTCTCAACTAGAAACATGATCACGTCCAAATGTCGGTATTTGATCGCTTCATGGAGAATGGTCCGTCCTGTGCGACCATGACGTATGTTGACATCGTGACCCATTTCAGGGGAAAGAAGGTACCTCAACATGTCAATTTTCCGCCCCGAGGCAGCAAGATACAGGCAAGATTGTCCATCGTAGTTTAGCAGGGATTTGCTCTGAGGAATGCGCTGAAAGTGCACCTTATAGAGGCATTTCCCAACCTCCTTGTGGTGAACTGGCGTGGTCAACGCCTTTGCACAGTCCACGCAACCGGATCTACTTGCAAGGTGCAATGCTGTGTCACCATTTCTATCTTTGATATCAATCCACGCTCCACGCACAACAAGACTGCGCACTTCTTTGTGCTGGTGAGTGAGCACGGCTAGATGCAGTGGAGCCTGACGTAGGTTGTTCAAGATATCCAGGATGACTTGCTTGGGAACCATTCTCAACACGAAGAACATCAGGTTCTGCAACTTGTGGATTATCCCGAGGTGCAAAAGAGTATCCCCTTCACCATTCTGCAGAGCAGTCATCGCTGGAGTAATGTCTGGGAAAGACCCAACTGAATCTTCAATGCTTCCAGTCTGAAACTTCTCCACTCGTGGATCGAGTTCAAAAGTTGGCTGTTTCTGCAGAGCATCCAGTCGCCCTTGACCTTCTTTGCTTAGGGTGAACGTGATCTCTTCTGGAGCTTCCTGGCTGGAGTTCGCTTTGGGATCTTGGCGTTTGTCTCCTGACAATGAGAGCCCTCTACTTGTATAAAAAAGTGGTTGAGGGGTGACTTCTGCATGTAACACTTTGGGCTGTGATTCCTCAAGTGTTCCCAGTGGAACTAGCGACGGGTGATCCCTAAAGGCTTTCAGCGTGAGATTCGCCAGGTCGTCAGAGAGAGAAGCATTGGACAGTTGGTCAGGTTGCTCACTATCTACGAGCGTGCCTTCCTCTTCCATTGACTGTTCATTGGCACTCAGGCTCTCATCTCGTATCATAGTCTCCATTTCCCAACCGTTATCATTTTCCACAGAAAACTCCCGGCTACTTTCATGCCCTTCACCCCAAACTGTGCACTTTTCCTGGGCGATGTACATTGGCTCATAGTTACGGGAGTCAGAGTTGCAGATCTCGAAGTTAGGCTGCTGTTCGGGGATGTCTGAAGCCGCTGCTTTCCAAGTCATTGTGATGTATCTCTCCAGTGGTGACTACGGTTTCTAGGCTAGGAAGAAGAGCATTGAAGTGTTGAATTTTCAGCTAGGTTGTCCCAGGGGTGTCTTTGGAGAACGACTCCTAAACTAAATATAGGCACAAACAATTCAATATGTCGAAATTTTGAATAAATGATTTATTTCTTCATGAGAAATTATAACTATATAGGCCTATAGACTATAGGGAACATCCGAGCATTGTATTCCAGTAACAATGACTGTGTAAGTAAATAGCGAACATCGACTAAAATATCAAATTATTCTGAATGATATCGGTCGTTTGTTTTAAACTTTTCCGTTTCAAGAGTCAAATTACCTAAGTGTTTTGTCATCTGAACTCTGAAATCATCCAAATCACATTTTGCTCAAAAACGGTATACCCAAACTTCCATATTTAGACATGTTTGATATTGTGCAATATTTTTCACGTGCTCTGTAGTAATCGATGACTCTGCATATTGTACACAGACATACACATCAGTTTTTTCTGACATTGTTGAATCACAACCGAGAAGTGGTCCTGTGAGAGTTTCGTTGCGAGAGCATTATGTTTTCTGTGTGACGAAGGCTAGAATGACATTGTCAGTATTCATGTGTCCATAATGATATACCGGAAGCTATAAATAGAGGGATCGGTGAAGTGTTATTGCTGGAGTGAATTTGCTTGAAATCCCCTTTGTGAAGTATACACATTAAACAGTTAACACAAAAGGTGTGTTTGTCACCAAGATCACACCATGACGGTACGTGACTTTGCAGCCTTGTAAGAGTGTCCACTGCGAGATATCTCAGTAAGCAAAGAAGAACGCTGTCGCAACGAGGATCAGTGCGGTTTGGGTGATTATTAATTATTTTACGAGCACCGAATGCGGGCGTTATTCGATTATCATCGATCATAATCAAGTTGACAACAAACATGACATTTTCATTGATTCATTTCACATGTGCGCACATTGCATTAGCCATATTATATGTACTGATATATATGAGTAATACTTTATATTTTTGATTCGTAGGCACTCATGACAATCTAAATATACTTATTTGAATACAGATATAAATATCGATATGAAAAGCACAGCATTGTTCAAATGGACGTTAGGGGCTACATAATGTACACATAGTTATGGTTTTAAACAAAATCACGAATGAAAAATTTCCAGTGTTTCATAAATAGTTCTAAATTACTCGATATCAATAATTTCAATCACATAATAGTATTATATATTATGCCCAAATCTGTAAGCAATATAATACATGTGTGGCGTATCACTTTACTACAGAAATATATTTCTGGATTGAGTAATGATTTCCCTCTTGTGAAAAGCACATTATTGGAGATATAACCAGAAAAACGATGAGGAACGAAACGCATTCAAGTACATCTTGTATAATGTACGGTGAATTAAGTAAGTGAGTGAGATTACAACTTTGATCTGTTGTTAGCTTTGATACATCCTGGAAAATGTCACATGGTCTATCAATCAGTTAAAGTGATTCATCTACATGTGTGTCATGGGGGTCACTAATATGACAATCATCAAATGCAGCATATGGCACTGGGCGTATTTAGGAATTTGAGCGTTTCCTCATATTAATTACAACATTTATTCAATCAAACTTCATCATCTTCATGTATGGGACTGAACGAACGCCGTCAAAGTTGCATGAGACGCATAATTAAAACGCATATATATGTAAACATACAAACACGAATTGGTTTCTTCTATAAGAGTGTGAAAATAGGTCAAATGTAAGTATGAAAACTCTTCCTGGCCGTGTGGCCTTTACTAATTTGCACAATCGAGATAAACATTGTTGGCCTACATGTGTCTCGTGTCATCACAGTCAAAAATTATCCTAGCAAGATGTCAGGTTGAGGGAATACAATACGAAATTCTATGCAGTAATAGGTGAATTTGATTTTCCAATAATGAGATGTTTGATACAAATAAATTTCTCAAATGAATTCACGCGTGAACTTTTTCGTTATTTCAATATACACATAATATAGGAGAATAACCCAATACGGTAAATTATAATGACCTATTTTCTTTTGCTTTTTTATTTTTCTTATTTACAACAGACTGGTGCAATAAAATGTGAAAAACATAAATATATACATATCTTACCTTCTAAGGTTATATTTTCCGAGACAATTTTATACTTTCCTGACCTTATACAAATGAAGAGATGGTTATTTTCACCATCGAATATGACACTGGTAGATAGACGCAGGATTCTTTCAGAAACGTCGGGAGCTTGTTTGAAAACCACAAATGTTTTTGTGACGTCCAATGTATCTTTGCAAAGTTTTAGTATTCGTCATCATTTTCCATAGCGAAAAAGTAGCCGTGACATCTAGAAGTGTATTCACAGTGTTGTCATATATATTATTATCACATCCGGAGGTTTTTATTCAGCTTTTCACTGAAATATTGCTTTAAAACTTGACTTCCCAAACCTGTCTCTATACATGTATTATGTCAGCTGAAGTTTTGAAACTTTACTAAATTTTCCGAATTTCACTCTCTCCAGCACACTAATGGAGCTTACAACCGTACTGACAGGAAGGGTGTCCTAAAAACCCATGATCAGCATTGATGTGTTCACGAGTGGGCACGTTTATCTTGTACGCAATTCAATATTCGCGGGACCGTATTGTATTTCTATAAATACACGTGTGAACCCCAATGGCCATTTTAGACAAATTGTCAGCTGGACTTAACCTCATCACAGAAAAGATGCAGACCAGTTATCATGACATAGAAGTTCCTTCAAATAATAATATTGGATTCTGCGGTCAGTATTGTTTGTGACAGGCCGGTGTCATATATTTGTTCTAAGATAATAATATTCCTAAATTTGTTGTATAAACGTCATTGATAATGATTCATTTATATTTATGATGTTAATTGTATTGAGATGAGGAATTGAAATAAGCCGCCATTTCGCCCTAATCATGTGTTATCACGTTTATATCAACAGAAATTATTGGATAAGTATACATATTAGGGGCTCACAACACCAGCTTAGTTGAATGAAGTAACTGTTCATTCAATGAATGTTCGATGATATTATTCATAGAAGGTGTTGTGCTGTGTACAATATATTTGTTTTTATTTAACAAAATCCATTTCTTTCACAAGTTATGTCATTTTGATGTTGGTTGAGAAGAACGTTATGTAATTTCCCTCATGAGGTTTATATAGAAACAGGGAATGCAATTATTTTTTAACATTGTTTATTGTTGAGAAAAGATATTTCGCATCACTGAGGCACATACATTCTTTTTTTTAATAACAAAATGTATACACAGCTCATGTGAACATATGAATTCGGGTTGAATTGACCAAATATGCAGTATGCACGATGTAGAAAAATTAAATGACATGAATCAAGCAAATTGTGGTCTGACTGACATTTGTAGTTGGGTTGAAATTTATTTTGGGCTAGACTTTTCAAATTTTCTGTTTTTATAAGTTAGATGAACTAACTTTTTCGTCATCTGCACCTAAAATCATCACCCGTATTCACAAACTTCCACATTTAGTCATGTCGGGTACAGGATATCTCTCACGGGCTCCGTATCAACGAATGACTGCATGTATACAATGTACACGTACACACACCTAGAAATCTACGACACCGCTACTGATAACAGTATTGTTGTATCACGATCAATAACCAGCCATGTGAGAGCTTACAAGAGCATGCATGGTGTTTTAGTATGACAGATAAGGATGACAGTATACGTGTATCTAAAACGATACTAAAACTGTGAAATGGTTAGATGCCATAAAATAAAATTTGAAAAAAAATGCATGTGCCAGATAATATTCATCTCCACATTTATAGTACATGTTCGGATGAGACACAGACACGTGAAATGAATCACCAATATAGATCGCTTGCTAACTACTCACAAGTGGAAGGAAGGGTGTGCTAACATCATGATAACATGGGGTGACATGGTAGAATTCCCGTTGGTTTTCCCGGGAGAAATATCGATTTTGAACTATTGCACAACCCTATATAGCGTCCACTATGCAATAATACAGTGTTAGTAAGTGCAGAATAATGCTAATGCAACAAAAATGAGTGCATCTCCTGTGATTATCACTTTGGGCGTGACCCGGTGTGGGCGTAATTCGATTATGCCAGTTGTACTATAATTAAGTGGACCACAAATATGACGTTTTCATTAACTTTACTTATTTCAGACGCGCTTTCATGGCATAGCCATGTCGATTAACATATTACACGTATATCTGTGTTATGATTTATAGTTCTGATTCGAAGGCACTTAATTATTTTGGGGGATTTGGAATCCTGTTACTGTATACTGATTTGAAAAAAAATTTCAATATGAAAGGTGTAGGCTTGTTTGAATGCACATTCCAGGCTACATATCTACATGTAGAATCACGAATGTAATAATTCCAGAGATTCATAAATATTTTTAAATTACTCGATATTAATAATTCTAATCAAATGATACTAGTAATATGAATGTGTAATTGATACAGCACATGTGTGCCATAACAAGTTGCTACAGAAATATATTTTTAGGTTGATCAGTGATTCCTCCCCTTGAAAAGCACACTATTGGACATGTGATCCTAGAACCAGGAAAGTGTATGACAAACGAAATGGGTTAAAGTGCATCTTGCAGTCTATTTATCTATATATCGTGAAAAAGATGTAGGTGAAATTTCAAAATTCTCTGACCTATTCATAGGTTTGATACATCCTTGTATATGTCACATGGTCTTTGAATCAGTTGAAGTAAGTGATTCATGTGCGTACGTGGATGTCGTCAGCGTGCATGCAAGGGGTTAGGAATTATCTGATGCCCTATATGGCACTTATGTAAGAATTTGATAGTTTTCTTATAACAATTTTGACATTTCTTACATCAACTTCATCATCATGACACATGTATGGGAATGAACCAACGCCATCAAAGTTGCATGAAACACATAATTATAATGCAGATGTAAACATACCAAAACGAAATAGTTTCTTCTATAAGATTGCGAAAATATGTCAAATGTAATTACGAAAACACTTTCCTGCCCATACGGCCTATATATAGTTATTTGCACAATCGAGATAGACACTGTTGGGCGACATATGTCATCACAATAAAAATGCATTTGATTTGTATGGCGCTCCGTTCGTGTCACTAAAAAGAGAATTTAAAAAATAAAAAGTCATACGTAGGAGATACTAACACATATGTATGAGTTACTAAGTCATATGTATGAAATAAAAAGTCATACGCATGAGATAAAAAGTTATACGTTTGAGATACTATGTCATACGTAGGAGATACTAACTCATACGTAGGAGATACTATCTCATATGTATGAGATACTAAGTCATACGTATGAGATAATAAGTCATACATATGAGATAGTATCTCATACGTATGAGTATGTCATAGTATCTCCTACGTATGAGTTTGTATCTCCTACGTATGACATAGTATCTCCTACGTATGAGTTAGTATCTCCTACTATGAGTTAGTATCTGCTACGTATGACTTAGTATCTCATACGTATGACTTAGTATTTCATACATATGTGTTAGTATCTCCTATGTATGACTTGTTATCTCATACGTATGTGTTAGTATCTCCTACGTATGACTTTTTATTTCATACGTATGAGATAAATAAGAAAAATAACTTCCCTTTTAGGTGGCACGAACGGGGCGCCATAGATTTGCAATAATGGCATGTTTGATACAAATAATTTCTCATATGATTCATGCATGAATTTATTTTTTATTCCAATATGAATATAGACATAATTATAGGAGAATAACCCAATAATGAACGACGTTCTTCTGGTTTTTTTGCATTCACTACATACTGTTATATTAATTTGTGAAAACCTCAAATAAGTTATTTCCTAAAATCATATTTTCTGAGACAATTTTATACTTCTCTATATACATGTATTGTTTTCATTTTTAAATTTTGACATCATACAAACAATGAGATGGCGATTTTCACTCTCAAAGATGACGCTGGTAGATAAGCGATGGATTCTTTTAAAAATGACAAGAGCACGTTTTGAAAACCACAACAGTTTCTGTGATGTCCAGTATATCTGTGTAAAGGGAAAAACCTATTTCCTAGTATCCGTCATCACTTTGCTAAACAAAAGCAAGAAACATAGCTGTGACATTTAGAAGTGTATTCATTGTGTTATCATAAGTATTATGATCGCATCTTGAGTGAATGAATCAGCTTGTCACTGAAATATTGTTTTAAAACTTGACCGAACCTGTCTTCATGCATGTATGTAAGTAAGTATCAATCTATTACCACCAATACAATCATATGTCAGCTGAAGTTTTGAAATTTCATTAAATTTTCCGAATATCACTTTCGTCCGCACACAAATGCAGCATACAACCATGCTGATGTAAGGGGTGTCCTAAAGACCCACGATCAGCATTTATTGGTTTATAAGTGGGCACGTGTTTGTTTTAGAATTAGTGGAATCAACATGTTCAATTACATTTACATGAAGTCATTCTATATTTTGATATTCCCAACGTTTAAGAACATTGACAGCATATTTGTGTACGTCTTTCAAGTTCACAGCAATGTTTTATTTCTATACATTTCACATATATTTATAAGTACATGTATGGACCCTGAGGTTCGTTTCAGCAGGAACATAGCCGATTAAAATGATTACCTAGATGTTCGTTCGCATACTAATAGTATTTTTGGATTCAGTATTGTGAAGCATGTGTCAGGCTGATGTTAGATATTTGATTAATGATAACAATATTGATGATATTCGATAATAATTTTGATTGATGATGTTCCTAAATTTGTTGTTCAAACGACATCGATGTTGGTTCATTGACGTTTATGATATTAATTTGTTTGAGATAAAGAATTTAAATGAGCATGACATTTTGGATTAATCATGCATTATCACGTTTTTTATCAACATATCTTATTGAATGCATATACATATTAGGGGCACACAACATCAGTTTAGTCGAATAAAGTAATCGTTATTGGTTTAATCAATTATAATGAATGTTCGATGATATCATTCGTAGAAGTTGATGAAGATATATATATATAACATAGTTTGTTTTTAACTTATGAAAACTTATTCATTTCACATTTCATGTCATTTCTTTATGGGTTAAAGAAGTGTTATGAGATTTCGCTCATGTGGGTTATGCAGGAAAATAGAATGCAGGTATTTTGGAAACATAGTTTATTGTCATGAAAACATATTATGCATCACTGTCATACTCGTAAAACATTGCTCGAGCACCACTATTTAGATTGTCCCTAGTAAACGGCAAAAAAGAAAACTAAATACATATAGAGAGAGAGAGAGTTTATGTGTACAATTGAATTCGGTTTGAATTCACCAACGAACTATGCAGTTTGCACAATGTAAAAAAATCGAAATTACGTGAATCACATTGAAACTAAATACATCAGAAATAAAATCCTGTATTGTATGTTATCACACACCACAGGATTTTTAAATAGATAAACTCTTTTATGTATTGTAATACGGCAAAGTAGTGATGCCTCACAGCAAAGCAGAACAATAAAGTCATAAACCCATAATACAATATTTCATTTATACAATTATCATTGCTGTATGCGTTTCACCCAAAGTGTATCCGACTTCCTTATTCCAACATGTATTGATGATAATATCAACTCCAATCAACCGTTCTTATAATGGAAACACACTCGAACGGCAATAACTGCAATAACTGGTACAGCAGAACAAAGATCACGGGAACACGCAACCACTTCTATACATTTGATACACCAAGACGCCAGATAGGCAAGGGAAGACACAAGTTTCACCTTCTGACAAAACTTACAAACTGGCATCACACGGTGACCGAGTAGATTAGTAGCTGCCATTCACCTCATCAAGAAATGTGTATGGGTTTCTAATACTGATCAATGAAAGAGGCCATTACACATTGAGAGTTCATTCAGGGTCTTAAATTCAGCCGATCCCTTCAAGCTTGCCTCCAACCAGTAACATCAAGAAGACGACATCTGCTTGATTCCAGTCTCTTGCAAGCTGAATTGGGGTCAAATCATCGAAAGTTTTACAGTTCACATCTAATTTATAAGTAATTCTGTTCTCAACTAGAAACATGATCACGTCCAGATGTCGGTATCTGATCGCTTCATGGAGAATGGTCCGTCCTGTGCGACCATGACGTATGTTGGCATCGTGACCCATTTCTGGGGATAGAAGGTACCTCAACATGACAATTTTCCTTGCCGAGGCAGCGAGGTGCAGGCAAGATTGTCCATCGTAGTTTAGCAGGGATTTGCTCTGAGGAATACACTGAAAGTGCACCTTATAGAGGCATTTCCCAACCTCTTTGAGGTGAACTGGCGTGGTCAACGCCTTTGCACAGTCCACGCAACCGGAAATACTTGCAAGGTGCAATGCCGTGTCGCCATTTCTATCTTTGATATCAATCCGCGCTCCACGCACAACAAGACTGCGCACTTCTTCGTGCTGGTGAGTGAGCACGGCTAGATGCAGTGGAGCCTGACGTAGGTTGTTCAAGATATCAAGGATGAAATGCTTGGGAACCATTCTCAACACGAAGAACACCAGGTTCTGCAATTTGTGGATTATCCCGAGGTGCAAAATAGTATCCCCTTCACCATTCTGCAGAGCAGTCATCGCTGGAGTAATGTCTGGGAAAGACCCAACTGAATCTTCAATGCTTCCAGTCTGAAAATTCTCCACTCGTGGATCGAGTTCAAAAGTTGGCTGTTTCTGCAGAGCATCCAGTCGCCCTTGACCTTCTTTGCTTAGGGTGAACGTGATCTCTTCTGGAGCTTCCTGGCTGGAGTTCGCTTTGGGATCTTGGCGTTTGTCTCCTGACAATGAGAGCCCTCTACTTGTATAAAACAGTGGTTGAGGGGTGACTTCTGCATGTAACACTTTGGGCTGTGATTCCTCAAGTGTTCCCAGTGGAACTAGCGACGGGTGATCCCTAAAGGCTTTCAGCGTGAGATTCGCCAGGTCGTCAGAGAGAGAAGCATTGGACAGTTGGTCAGGTTGCTCACTATCTACGAGCGTGCCTTCGTCTTCCATTGACTGTTCATTGTCACTCAGGCTCTCATCTCGTATCATAGTCTCCATTTCCCAACCGTTATCATTTTCCACAGAAAACTCCCGGTTACTTTCATGCCCTTCACCCCAAACTGTGCACTTTTCCTGGGCGATGTACATTGGCTCATAGTTACCGGAGTCAGAGTTGCAGATCTCGAAGTTAGGCTGCTGTTTGGGGATGTCTGAAGCCGCTGCTTTCCAAGTCATTGTGATGTATCTCTCCAGTGGTGACTACGGTTTCTAGGCTAGGAAGAAGAGCATTGAAGTGTTGAATTTTCAGCGAGGTTGTCCCAGGGGTGTCTTTGGAGAACGACTCCTAAACTAAATATAGGCACAAACAATTCAATATGTCGAAATTTTGAATAAATGATTTATTTCTTCATGAGAAATTATAACTATATAGGCCTATAGACTATAGGGAACATCCGAGTATTGTATTCCAGTAACAATGACTGTGTAAGTAAATAGCGAACATCGACTAAAATATCAAATTATTCTGAATGATATCGGTCGTTTGTTTTAAACTTTTCCGTTTCAAGAGTCAAATTACCTAAGTGTTTTGTCATCTGAACTCTGAAATCATCCAAATCACATTTTGCTCAAAAACGGTATACCCAAACTTCCATATTTAGACATGTTTGATATTGTGCAATATTTTTCACGTGCTCTGTAGTAATCGATGACTCTGCATATTGTACACAGACATACACATCATTTTTTTCTGACATTGTTGAATCACAACCGAGAAGTGGTCCTGTGAGAGCTTCGTTGAGAGAGCATTATGTTTTCTGTGTGACGAAGGCTAGAATGACATTGTCAGTATTCATGTGTCCATAATGATATACCGGAAGCTATAAATAGAGGGATCGGTGAAGTGTTATTGCTGGAGTGAATTTGCTTGAAATCCCCTTTGTGAAGTATACACATTAAACAGTTAACACAAAAGGTGTGTTTGTCACCAAGATAACACCATGACGGTACGTGACTTTGCAGCCTTATTACACAACCATGTAATAGTGTCCACTGCGAAATAACCCAGTAAGCAAAGAAGAACGCTGTCGCAACGAGAATCAGTGCGGTTTGGGTGATTATTAATTATTTTGCGAGCACCGAATGCGGGCGTTATTCGATTATCATCAATCATAATCAAGTTGACAACAGACATGACATTTTCATTGATTCATTTCACATGTGCTCACATTGCATTAGCCATATTATATGTACTGATATATATGAGTAATACTTTATATTTTTGATTCGTAGGCACTAGACAATCGTAGACAATCTAAATATACTTATTTGAATACATATATGAATATCGATATGAAAAGCACAGCATTGTTCAAATGCACGTTAGGCGCTACATAATGTACACATAGTTAAGGTTTTAAATAAAATCACGAATGCAAAATTTCCAGTGAATCATAAATAGTTCTAAATCACTCGATATCAATAATTTCAATCACATAATAGTATTATATAATATGCCCAAATCTGTAAGCAATATAATACATGTGTGGCTATCACTTTACTACAGAAATATATTTCTGGATTGAGTAGTGATTTCCCTCGTGTAAAAAAACACATTATTGGAGATATAACCAGAAAAACGATGAGGAACGAGACGCACTCAAGTACATCTTGTTAATGTACGGTGAAATAAGTAAGTGAGTGAGATTACAACTTTGATCTGTTCGAGCTTTGATACATCCTGGAAAATGTCATAAGATTTTTCAAAAACACAAATATATCTTACCTTCTAAGGTTATATTTTCTGAGACAATCTTAATAATATACTTTCCTGACATTATACAAATAATGAGATGGTTATTTTCACCATCAAATATGACACTGGTAGGTAGACGCTGGATTCTTTCAGGAACATCTGAAGCTTGTTTGAAAACCACAAAAGTTTCAGTGATGTCCAATGTATCTTTGCAAAGTTTTAGTATTTTGATATTGTGCAATATCTTTCACGTGCTCTGGAGTAATCGATGAGTATGCATATTGTACACATACCTACAAATCTAGGACACCGCCGCTACTAGCAGTGTTGAATCGAAATCGATAAGTGGCCCTGTAGGAGCTCCGTTGTAAGAGCATGCTGGTTTTTGTGTGACGAATACTAGAATATAACATTGTGGCATTTGTGGGTATACGTGAATCTAAAATGATACCTTTGACTAGCATTTATCCAGATATAAATAGAAGGACCGATGAAAGAGTCTGGTTGAGTAAATTCGCTAAGGCCTCTTGGGAAAATTAGCTGAAACACGATCGAGTGTCTCAAGCTGAGGAAGGCTAGACACTAGAAATTAAACATGCAGATGCTAGGTAATAGTCATTTTCACCTTTATAGTTACACGTTTAGATGAGACACAGTCATGTGACATTATTCACTGATATGAAGCGCTAGCTATGTACTGACAACTGGATGGGTGTGTTAACATCGTGGGATGTTTATTAACGTAGGGCGACTCTGTAGAGTTCCCGTTGGTTTTTCCGGGAGAAATATATATTTCGGACTATTGTGCAACCTTATATGTATCATCCATATGCAACAATACAGTGTTATTAAGAAAAACGCTATCGCAACGAAAATAAGTGCATATTAGGTGATGATTAATTATATTGAGAGTACACGATGTAGGCGTAATCTGATTATCATTAAATTTTGATTCATTTCACACATGTGTTTTCATGGTATTAGCCATATTACATGTACTGGTAAATATGTGTAAAACTATATTACTATATAATATCATATATTTTTTATTTGTAGGTGCTCAATTATTTTTGATTTGTGGTCACCTTATCACGGCAATCCTAAATATAATGATTTGAATAGAGATATACCGTAATAATCAACACGAAAAGCACAGCTTTGTTCAAAAGCACATTAGGGGCTACATAATGTACACATAGTTGAGGCTCTAAATAAAATCACGAATGCAATATTTCCAGTGTTTCATAAATATGTCTAAATTATTCGATGTCAATAATCCCAATCACACGATAGTATTATATATTATGCCCAAATGTGTCAGCAATATGATACATGTGTGGCGTATCACTATACTACATAAATATATTTCTGGACTGAGTAGTGATTTCCCTCGTGTAAAAAGCACATTATTGGAGATATAACCAGAAAAACGACGAGGAACGAGACGCATTCAAGTACATTTTGTATAATGTACGGTGAATTAAGTAAGTGAGTGAGATTACAACTTTGATCTGTTTGAGCTTTGATACATCCTGGAAAATGTCACATGATCTTTCAATCAGTTAAAGTGATATATGTACATACATGTGTGTCATGGGAGTCAATAAAATGACAATCATCAAATGCAGCATTTGGAACTGGGCGTATTTAAGAATTTGAGCGTTTCCTCATAATAATTATGACATTCATTAAATCAAACTTCATCATCTTGATACATGTATGGGACTGAACGAACGCCGTCAAAGTTGCATGAGACGCATAATTAAAAAGCACATATACATGTATGTAAACATACAAACACGATTTGTTTCTTCTATAAGAGTGCGAAAATAGGTCAAATGTAAGTATGAAAACTCTTCCTGGCCGTGTGGCCTTTAGTTATTTGCACAATCGAGATAAACATTGTTAGCCGACATATGTCTCGTGTCATCACAATCAAAAGTTATCCTAGCAAGATGTCAGGTTGAGGGAATACATTACGAAATTCTATGCAGTGATAGGTGAATTTGATTTTCCAATAATGACATGTTTGATACAAATAAATTTCTCAAATGAATTCACGCATGAACTTTTTCGTTATTTCAATACACACATAATATAGGAGAATAACCCAATACGGTGAATTATAATGACCTATTTGCTTCTGTTTTTTTTTTATTTACAACAGACTGGTACAATCAAATGTGAAGAACACAAATATATGTATCTTAGATGGTTATTTTCACCATCAAATATGACACTGGTAGATAGACGCAGGATTCTTTCAGAAACGTCGGAAGCTTGTTTGAAAACCACAAAGGTTTTTGTGATGTCCAATGTATCTTTGCAAAGTTTTAGTATTCGTCATCATTTCCCACAGCGAAGAAAAAGTAGCTGCGACAATTAGAAGTGTATTCACTGTGTTGTCATATACATTATTATCACATCCTGAGGTTATAAATCAGCTTGTCACTGAAATATTGCTCTAAAACTTGACTTCCAAAACCTGTCTCTATACATGTTTTATGTCAGCTGAAGTTTTGAAACTTTACTAAATTTTCCGAATTTCACTCTGTCCAGCACACTAATGGAGTTTACAACCGTACTGACAGGAAGGGTGTCCTAAAAACCCATGATCAGCATTGATGTGTTCACGAGTGGGCACGTTTATCTTGTACGCAATTCAATATTCGCGGGACCGTATTGTATTTCTATAAATACACGTGTGAACCCCAATGGCCATTTTAGACAAATTGTCAGCTGGACTTAACCTCATCACAGAAAAGATGCAGACCAGTTATCATGACATAGAAGTTCCTTCAAATAATAATATTGGATTCTGCGGTCAGTATTGTTTGTGACAGGCCGGTGTCATATATTTGTTCTAAGATAATAATATTCCTAAATTTGTTGTATAAACGTCATTGATAATGATTCATTTATATTTATGATGTTAATTGTATTGAGATGAGGAATTGAAATAAGCCGCCATTTCGCCCTAATCATGTGTTATCACGTTTATATCAACAGAAATTATTGGATAAGTATACATATTAGGGGCTCACAACACCAGCTTAGTTGAATGAAGTAACTGTTCATTCAATGAATGTTCGATGATATTATTCATAGAAGGTGTTGTGCTGTGTACAATATATTTGTTTTTATTTAACAAAATCCATTTCTTTCACAAGTTATGTCATTTTGATGTTGGTTGAGAAGAACGTTATGTAATTTCCCTCATGAGGTTTATATAGAAACAGGGAATGCAATTATTTTTTAACATTGTTTATTGTCGAGAAAAGATATTTCGCATCACTGAGGCACATACATTCTTTTTTTTAATAACAAAATGTATACACAGCTCATGTGAACATATGAATTCGGGTTGAATTGACCAAATATGCAGTATGCACGATGTAGAAAAATTAAATGACATGAATCAAGCAAATTGTGGTCTGACTGACATTTGTAGTTGGGTTGAAATTTATTTTGGGCTAGACTTTTCAAATTTTCTGTTTTTATAAGTTAGATCAACTAACTTTTTCGTCATCTGCACCTAAAATCATCACCCGTATTCACAAACTTCCACATTTAGTCATGTCGGGTACAGGATATCTCTCACGGGCTCCGTATCAACGAATGACTGTATACAATGTACACGTACACACACCTAGAAATCTACGACACCGCTACTGATAACAGTATTGTTGTATCACGATCAATAACCAGCCATGTGAGAGCTTACAAGAGCATGCATGGTGTTTTAGTATGACAGATAAGGATGACAGTATACGTGTATCTAAAACGATACTAAAACTGTGAAATGGTTAGATGCCATAAAATAAAATTTGAAAAAAAATGCATGTGCCAGATAATATTCATCTCCACATTTATAGTACATGTTCGGATGAGACACAGACACGTGGAATGAATCACCAATATAGATCGCTTGCTAACTACTGACAAGTGGAAGGAAGGGTGTGCTAACATCATGATAACATGGGGTGATATGGTAGAATTCCCGTTGGTTTTCCCAGGAGAAATATCGATTTTGGACTGTTACACAACCCTATATAGCGTCCACTATGTAATTATGAAAACACTTTCTGGCCCATACGGCCTATATTTAGGGCCAAAAAAAAAAAATGTTTTGGTTTGCGTCCCAGGGGTGCTCCGAAATCGGTGCTATGGTGCTGAGTTTTTTTTTTTTTTTTTTTTTTTTGAGTACCGGTTTAGGTATTTTTTTCTCGCATAAAAAGTGTGTTTGTACCATATTTTTCATCTGGAACAGTAAAATACAGATTTTTATTCAAACTCTATTGAAACTACGACGGCTGGTTTAGGACACCCGGAAAACAATTTTTACTGTTTTTTCGAGAAAATTATTTACGACAGCAAAAAAGTTTTTTATCACGTTATTTTGAGTTAATTATCTCGTTACATCAAGATAATGATGTCGTTATTTCGAGATAGTCCAGTCGTTATTTTGAGATAATCAGGTCGTTATTTCGAGATAGTATCTCGTTACTTTGAGATGATCATGTTGTTATTTTGAGATGGTATAGTTATATAGGAATCCAAATAATACAGTTTTTTATCTCGTTATTTTGAGATAGTTACCTTGTTATTTCGAGGCATTATCTCATTATTCCGAGATAATCATGTCATTATTTCGAGATAGTATTTCGTTATTTACAGATATTTTTCAAGATAATGGTCTCGAAATAACGAGATACTATCTCCAAATAACGAGTTAATTATCTCGAAATAGAACTTTTTTTGTTTCCTATATAATTGTCTCGAAATAACGAGATAAAACAATTTTTTGCACGTTCTAAATCAGCCCACGTATGGATCAAATAACTAGTGGAAAACATTAATTGATAACAGAATCAATAAAAAATAGTAATGTAATAAATAATCATAAAACAACTAAATAAATACCAAAAAAATTGTTTACTTTTAAAACTTTGGCCGATACTCGCTACAAAATATATCAACGACATAAACTCGTATTGTTTCTAAGCAAGAGGGTCTTCTTTGCACGCATGCAACTTCCTATGTCTGTATAAAACAAATTTCTCATGAAGCAGTTCGCTGGAGGTGATCTGCTGTTTGAATCTGTGACAAGTGGAAGGGGCTCGTATGGAAAACCAGGTGTTATTACTTCCGTGGCAAGGGACTAGCTAGTATCGGAAATTGAAAAATCGTTTACCGGACGACTCTCCTTCTCTACTTGTTATCAGCCCGTGTTAATATAACGATCAACAGTAATCTTAAAAACAAATCTGTAAAGTATAAGTTTGCTAATTGATTGGTTTGTAGCTATCACAGTTAAACGCCTGATTGGTTCCTGCAAGATTGCAATCCTCGATACAGTACAATCACTAATACAGCCACTTTGGGGACGCTCATCAACTTGCACAAAATGAAATGTGGCCGCTGCTTGCCAAATACTATCATGGCAAAAAAAAAAAAATCTGACGCGGGAGGTTTGGGACGACGCGCGCGGGAACGCAAACCAAAACATTTTTCTTGGCCTAGTTATTCGCACAATCGAGATAGATACTGTTGGCCGAGATATGTCATCACCATAAAAATGCAGTTGATTCGCGATAATGGCATGTTTGATACAAAAAAATTCTCATATGAATTCATGCATGAATTTATTTTATATTTGAATATGAATATAGACATAATTTTTGGAGAATAACCCAATGATGAACGATGTTCTTCTGGGGTTTTTTCTCGCCATCACTACAGACTATTATATCAATTTGTGAAAACCTCAATTACGTTATTAGTCATATTTTCTGAGACAATTTCATACTTTTCTATATATATATATTGTTTTCATGTTTAAAATTTTGATATGATACAAACAATGAGATGGTGATTTTCACTATGAAAGATAACACTGGCAGATAAGCGATGGATTATTTTAAAAATGACAAGAGCACGTTTTGAAAACCACAACAGAGATATATTGTGATGTCCAGTATATCTCTGCAGAGGGGAAAACCTATAATTTCTTAGTATCCGTCATCACTTTGCTAGGCAAAAGCAAGAAAAATAGCTGTGATATTTAGAAGTGTATTCATAGTGTTGTCATAAGTATTATTGTCGCATCTTGAGTAAATAAATCAGCTTGTCACGGAAATTGTCACGGAAATGTTGTTTTAAAACTTGACTTCCCAACCTTCCCAATATTAAACATGAATATCTCAGCTGAAGTTTTGACATTTCACTGAATTTTTAATGTTTCACTTTCGCCAGCACACGATTGCAGCATACAACCATACAATGCAGATTTATGGGGTGCCTGGAAAGCGCAGGATCAGCATTTATTTTTGGATACAATTTTATATGTACAGGAAAATAAAGGGATGTAGACCATTATCATTACATATATCTATGTTGCTTCACGTAATAATTGTGTATATTGATTCAGTATTGTGAAGGCTGTGTGTCAGGTTGACGTCATGTATTTGATTAATGATAACAAAATTCTTAAATTGGTTGTACAAACGTCCCCGATGTTGGTTCATAGACTCTAATGATGTTAATTCGTTTGAGATAGGGAATTGAAATGGGCATGACATTTTGTACTAATCATGTATTATCGCGAATTATCAACAGAAATTATAGGATGACTATACATATTAGGGGCTTGCTATATCAGTTTAGTTGAATGAGGTAAATGATATGAGTTTATTCATGAATGTTCGAGTATATTATTCATATTCATATAAGTTCGGCTAACTCAACGTATATGATATATATCTATTTTTTTAATGAAAATTCATTTACTAGTATTTTACATATTATGTGATGAATATGTGGGTTAAGAATAAGCTATCTAATCCCACTCATGTGGATTTTGTAGGAAGATAGAATGCAATTTTTGTGGGAACATAGTTTATTGTCGTGAAAACATATCTGGTATCACTGTCATACATGTAAAACATTGCTCGAACACCACTGTTTAGATTGTCCCTAGTAAAATGCACTGGGGCGAATTGCTTATTCTTCACTAAAAAATTAGGCCAAGGGCCAAAGATAGGTTACCGGACAATGTCTAATATTTTAGATGTTAGCCAGGTCACTGGTTAAATTCAAGGTCATAAGAATATTCAGCATGTATAATATTCAGCATATATCATGTCCGCAGTTGATTGCTAATCTGTAAATTCAATTATCAGAGAGATATTTACAATTTGTGCTGTGGCCTTGAAAATGAAGGCAAAGATCAAATTCAAGGTCATCAAAATAGTGTATATCATTTTTTATATGTCCACAATTGATTCCTAAGCCACACAGTCAATAGAGGAGCAAGATATGAGCCATTTTGTCCTGTGACCTTGAAAATGAGGTCAGAGGTCAAATTCAAGGTCACGAGAATATTCAGCATCTATCATTTCCTATATGTCCACAATTGATTCCTAAGCTGTAAAATCCATAATAAGTGAGATATTGGCCATTTTGCCCTGTGACCTTGAAAATGAGGTCAAAGGTCATATTCAAGGTCATGAAAATAATCTGCATATATCATTTCCTATATGTTCATAACTGATTCCTAAGCTGTAAAGTCGATAACAAGCGAGATATTAGCCATTTTGTCCTATGACCTTGAAAATGGGGTCGAAGGTCAAATTCAAGGTCATCAGAATATTCAGCATATATCATTTCCTATATGTCCACAATTGATTCCTAAGCTGTAGAGTCGATAATAAGCGAGATATAAGCCATTTTGTGCTCTGACCTTGAAATTGAGGTCAGAGGTCAAATTCAAGGTCACGAGAATATTCAGCATATATCATTTCCTATATGTCCACAATTGATTCCTAGTGTCTAATCTCAATATTGAGTGAGATATTAGGCATAATGTGTCCCATTATAAAGCATAGGAGATTCTAACATGGGAAAGTCCCATTTGGGCCGAGTTTGGCTAAAATTGCCCACTTCGAGCGATTGTAACGCAACGAAATTTATAGACATCATAGGAGTACATAAGAGGGGTGTTATGTATCAAAAATAAAAAAAAAGTTACTGAACAGATTTTGAGAAAATGGCCGCCAAAGTCCAAAATCAGGCATTTTTCGTCAAAAACGGCCGCCATTTTTGAAAAAAAAATGCGAAAATCAAAAAAATTAAAAACTACCTCTTTCTTGTATTATTTTTCAGTATTTTTGTGCAAAATTTCAGAAATATTCGCCCGTAAACAAAAAAGATAAAAATGTGGACGACGACGACGACGACGACGACGACGACGGACGCAACGCCATGCCGATAGGTTTTCGGACCATAGGTCCGGTAACCTAAAAATAAAATGTGTATACATACCGGTAGTTTACGTGTACAAATGAATTCGGGTTGAATTCATACACGAACTATGCAGTTTGCACAATGTAAAAAAATGAAATTACATGAATGACATTGAATTTAAATACATCCCACGTTCTAAGTTATCAGTCCACACTCCACAAGGATTTTTAAATAAATCTGTTGTACTACTATAAAGTATCGTTGCCTACGTAAAATAGGTCTCACAGACTAAAATTTCTAGGAAATGTTGTCCAATGGGACAATATTCTCAGTAATATAATATGTCCGACGGACCTAATTCCCTGGGAAAACATGTCCTGGGATCTCATTCTCTAGGAAAACATGTCCAGGAGCATATTTCCCCGGCACTCATGTCCAGGCAGACTATTTCCCCTAGGAATATATGTCCGGGGGGACCTGAAATACATGGGACATATATTTCATTTACACCTGGACAGTACCCGAGTCGAGATGGTACAATATTCGACATTGTGTTATTAATAGGCCACAGCTAATAGATAAAAACTGGACGTCGTCGTGATGCTAAATTTATCAATTTCTTTGAACGAGTTTCTGACGCAGCAGAAATTTGCCGTTGACTCCTCTATGTTTCCTGAAACGATATACAAATGTACAATTACAGGTAGAAGTTAGCTACTTCGGATTAAATGTACATGTATCTAAAATGTATTCGTCAGTCTATGTACATGGCTTTGCGCACCTTGAATACACATATCAAAACACAACTCATCCCCATTTCCATACTTACTTCTATTTCTATATTTATTCCTTCGGGACATAGGACTAGTCCTACAGTACTCTAAACTGTACTAAAAGATATATATCAGAGAGCATATATTTGAGGGTAGAAGACAATTTCCGAGCATACATTTTTGGCCAGAGTCTAGGCTCTCGTTAGCTTGAATCTTGGCATCAGTTATCTTGGTAGATTTTTCGCAGTTACATAACAACCACCTACAAAGGGAAAAGACATTGATGTGATTTCGTAGGATTTCTTGTGTGAAATGCCGAGCAAGGTTTTTATTTTATAAAAAGAGTATAACTTTCGACTTACATGCCAAATGGAAAATACCACCAAAGTAAGGCAAATCAGCAGAGAAGTACAGGTGAATACACTTGTATCGAGCAATGAGTTTATCATACGAATGATTGCATCCTAACGCACACGTGATTATAAACGATCAATCGTTCTATCTCTCAAACCTACAAGTTTCAGAAAAAATAGATTTGCATACTTAAATTTCGACGATTTCCATGGCAAGGAAACTAGATTCTATTATAGATATTCTAATGAAATCCTTCCCTTCAATGCCACGGATTAGTTCCCTGTATAGATATGTATTTTCAGGAAATTATTGAAAAAAAAGGCACGTCTGGTTTTGCATTATTGCCATAACTGTTATTATCTCATGTATTCATCATTAAAACGAGAATTACTCCGCCTGACCGTCTGATAAGGTGCACGTTCGTGAGCCCTACCCAGTGACCTTTCAGTTGACATTTTAATATACATGTACCCCCGGTAAGTCATATCTTGGTTAAACCATAGTATGGTTGATCTATGGTTAAATATTGATTGCGGCAAAATACCCACGCGAATTTACAAATAACCTCCGGCTATAGGTTTGCATTTTGGCAACCAATCACGTTTGTGTACTTTGGCTCATTTGCCAGAAGTGAAACCATGTACTTCATTATATCGTCCACAGACCACGTTTTCCTGCTGTTGGAATCCAATTAATTTTATCTTTATAGGCCTATCACGATTTCTTATGAGATTTTATCATGTCAAGTGCATAATATGACGACCAAGGATCCATTCTGATATCTGCATTTCTGGTGTCATGAACTGCACTCTGTATTATGAACCAAAAAATACACACCAAACGGCAACGAAATTTTTCGCAGATTGTTGAAATTCATACAAATAAATACGGGTTTTTTATCGGTAGTATTTTAATTTACATGCGTCCTACTTTATAACATTGGTTAATCTTTCATAGATGTCTGTACGTGAATTTATGCATGAAAGGCAATTAGTTCCGACACTTCCTGGAACCTCCGTACAGTCATCCGAAATCTACGAGTCGAGTGCAATTCGTCTGGTGCCCGGACATATAAAAATTGGGTACAATATACATGACATGTATAGATTCATACCTGGCACGCGAATTATAAGGCCTAGAAATGTACATCCTCAATTCTTCGGGCATTTGCCAAGTATATTTCATGAAGAAAAAAAAAAACGTGACAGACGTCAGTCCTTGTTCAGAAATAACAAAGGATTTTCACAGTGTAAGGTCCGGAAAAGACCGGCGTCATAGTCTACGTACGGAGAGGGCAGCAGTCACACCCAAATATGCAAATTGTATAGTCACAAGTATACTTGCAGGTCTTCGGAGATCAAGGAACCGCCTGTTCAAAAAAAAATTCAGCGTGTATGCATAGACATACTTTTTTTAATCAGGGAAGGTCTGAACATGTACACGAGTCGACTTTTGGAAATATGCTTCCCGGTCACATGAATATTCGATATATACCTTTCCAGCTCACGCTTTCATGAGAAAAGTATCGAAAATGATTTTTGACTTAAATATGGAAAGAAGTTTGTGAATTAGGCCCGAATTTTCGAATTTGCTAGTCTGTCAATAAAACGATTGATAAATATGATGCTAATTTGGGATAAACTTTTCTTAGTGATTTTTTTTTCATTGAAAAATTGCATCTATTCCATATATTTTACTGCAAAACAATTTTATTTTGAAATTGTGTGTAAAATATATGCCTGAAATATCGTGCATGAAAACCAGCTATAAAAACCTGCCAATTGCAACCAGGGATATGAATTTAACCCGCAACAGTTCTCCGAAAATAATATTTGAAAAAAGTGAACAAGTGAGCCTAAAACGTCAATATTTTTTATCACCGTTCGATCATTGTATACCTTTGCTTCGTTGTATCATAAACAAAATGTATTTGGATTTATCAACAGCCTATCCTAAGATACAATTTTGTTCTACGGGGAGGAAATGGTCCCCTCCTAATATTAATCACGACAGGTTGAAACAATATAGTATAGTAAATCTATCAGGCCACTCGAGAGACTCGAGGACCCAAATGGATGATGGTTTTCCTGACCGCAAAATTTCTACCTGGTGGTAAATGTTTCAGACCAGTTGTGGTTCATTTGACAGTGAATTCACAAATGTACCTTTGCGGTTACTTTCTGCAATTTTAGTCGAACCAAGGTTCATAAAACCCACGTATATATTTGAAAGTCCTTTGTTTATGTGCACCCATGCACTGTCGGCATGTTTGTACAGATTATACTGACATGGGCCTCTAATATTGATCGGTACAGCTTTCCTAGAAAACCACGCACGCGCTCCATATAACCATGCCGCGCAGTTGGGAAATCCCACTTATTCGTATTTAAACATATAATATAATATCGGGGGGTTTTCCCCACGCCTTTCACAGCAGGCACTTACAACTGAATATTACATATCTTATGCGTGCTGCTACAAGTACAAAATTTCTTTGGAATATATACTGTAGGCCTGCAGTATTGTGATAGCAATTGTTACGGTTGTAAAGCTATCTAACCGTGACGTCGCCCGACTCAATTAGGCTGTGGTGTGATAAAGACAGGGGCTAAAGAACTAAACGGTGCACGTGTTCGTTGTTATATTATATTTTTTTTTCTCACGGGGGTTTCTGCGAAATTGAGTACATGTACTAATAATCAGTTGTTGACTCATTTAACTTTTAGTCCTACCAAGTCCAAGCCAAGACGGGTTTGGTAATTTTTTGTGCGTTTCCGAAAACATATACCGACAACCCGGTTATTGAGCCTAGGCGTCTTACACACGAGTAGCCTATATAAAGTAGAAACGAAACCATTTTACACGCCATGGACGGAATTACTTGTGTTTTCTTGATGAATAGGCCGACAATCTTTATTCATTATAAATGGACATTTTGGCTTCTGATTCAAGAAGGCAGTCCGAGGCTGTGCGTGAACGATAGATAAATAAGGTAAAGTACTGCAGTTGATCACTTATTCAATTATCCAGTTTATCAAAATATTATTTATCTTGCACAGTTTTCGTCGCTAGTTATTACGAAAAATTCCCAAAATATTTTGTAGGCCAACATGTACGCGTTCAGATAAAAAAAATAGTCAATTTACCTGCCGTAATACCGCTATAGGCCTATCCTGTTGATTATTATTCCAACGGGGTCCTCGTTTGAACTACGTGCATATGAAAACATCTTCCGAACACCTGAATTAGACTGGGTACCATATTCAACTTCATGCTTGAAAGAAAACAACAACAACACTATTGGGTTTCCCAAGTGGTAATTCCACTGCCCTATTTTAAATTTCTATGAACCGAAACATTAATGCATTACTCGAAACGCTGGGCGTCGTTTCCTGTCGATCATGCGCAGTGGATATTACAGCGTGACTAGTGCATACTTGCAAGGGGTGTAACCTTATATGTACAGTCACTAGGCTGGAGCCCCTAATTAATATTCAGTGTAGATATAAGATTTGGCACACCATGGCCTCGGGTCAAAGGATCACGTTACGGTATGTAATGAAGTGTTTGCGAGTATTGGTGCAATGATTGATCACAATGCACTGGCGAGGGACCACAGGCTGAGTAGGCTAAATCGATCGATTCTGATGAATATGCATATCATTACATCCAGTTTCATTCGTACAGTCAGCAGCCTTTATGTAGGGCAGGCGGTGTACACTTCGGCACAATCGCCCATGAAACGAACGAGTGAACAGGGCATGTATTTGTGCCCATAGGAAGTGCATGTAACGCACAGCGCATCTCTCGCGGCCATGTTCTAAATTCAGGGAGTTCTCCAAAGACACCCTTGGATACAAATAAGAATTAATAGGCTAATACTCTTTTTACAGCCTAGAGAAAGTGACCAGTATCAGAGACAGACGTCACGATGACTCGGAAAGCAGTGGCTTCAGACATCCCCGAGGAGCAGCCTAACTTCAAGATGTGCGACTCTGACTCCGACTACGAAGCTTCCCCGTCACCCACTACCGATGTCCATCCCTTCGTCCCGAATCTCACGTCCTACGTCGATGAGGCCGATCCGCCACGCCTCTCCCAGGAGATGCGACCATCTCTGACTGCTGGGGACTCGAAACTACACTGCGACGAGGCCCCATGGATTTCAGAGTTAGACGAGGGTTGCTGGGTGCCCCGCTCTCCCCATCACAGCTCTAATACAGCCAGGTGCCGAGAGAGCAGTGGCTTCTTCGAGTCGGATGACAGCTTCCGAGCGTGGTCTCGCTACAGTAACTACGACCCGATGTCATTCGCTCAGGAAAAGCGCACTGCTTGGGGTCAAGGGCACGAAAGTAGCCGTGAGTTTTCGATGGAGAGTGATAACGTTTGGGAAATGGAGACTTTGACGCGAGAAGAGAGTCTGAGTGACAATGAACAGTCAATGGAAGAGGAAGGCACGCTCGTAGATAGTGAGCAACCTGACCAACTGTCCAATGCTTCTCTCTCTGACGACCTGGCGAATCTCACGCTGAAAGCCTTTAGGGATCACCCGTCGCTAGTTCCACTGGGAACACTTGAGGAATCACAGTCCAAAGTGTTACATGCAGAAGTCACCCCTCAGCCGCTGTTTTATACAAGTAGAGGGCTCTCTTTGTCCGGAGATAAACGCCAAGATCCCAAAGCGAACTCCAGCCAGGAAGCTCCAGAAGCGATCACGTTCACCCTAAGCAAGGAAGGTCAAGCGCGACTGGATGCTCTGCAGAAACAGCCAACTTTTGAACTCGATCCACGAGTGGAGAAGTTTCAGACTGGAAGCATTGAAGATTCAGTTGGCTCTTTCCCAGACATTATTCCAGAGATGACTGCTCTACAGAATGGTGAAGGGGATACTCTTTTGCACCTCGGGATAATCCACAAATTGCAGAACCTGGTGTTCTTCGTGTTGAGAATGGTTCCCAAGCATTTCATCCTTGATATCTTGAACAACCTACGTCAGGCTCCACTGCATCTAGCCGTGCTCACTCACCAGCACGAAGAAGTGCGCAGTCTTGTTGTGCGTGGAGCGCGGATTGATATCAAAGATAGAAATGGTGACACAGCATTGCACCTGGCAAGTAGATCCGGTTGCGTGGACTGTGCAAAGGCGTTGACCACGCCAGTTCACCACAAGGAGGTTGGGAAATGCCTCTATAAGGTGCACTTTCAGCGCATTCCTCAGAACAAATCCCTGCTAAACTACGATGGACAATCTTGCCTGCACCTTGCTGCCTCGGGGCGGAAAATTGACATGTTGAGGTACCTTCTTTCCCCTGAAATGGGTCACGATGTCAACATACGTCATGGTCGCACAGGACGGACCATTCTCCATGAAGCGATCAAATGCCGACATTTGGACGTGATCATGTTTCTAGTTGAGAACAGAATTACTTATGGATTGGATGTGAACAGTAAAACGTTTGATGAGTTGACCCCAATTCAGCTTGCAAGAGACCGGAATCAAGCAGATGTCGTCTTCTTGATGTTACTGGTTGGAGGCAAGCTTGAAGGGATCGGCTGAATGGAAGACCCTGAATGACTGCTCAACGTGTAATGGCCTTTAACCTTTCATCAATCAGTATTACTATAGTATGTATTTGCGTAGTTTTACCGTAATTATCTCGCAAAATCCTTTTAGCAACCTTTAGTTGAAATTTTTGTATACTGTATTTAGCTTAATTTAGAAAGTTTGTTTCAGTTCGAATAATTGTTTGGTGCAACTCATGGTAATGCTCTTGTTACGGTCAGAAACCCAAGAACATTTATGGGTTCCTGATGAGGTGAATGGTTTCTATGCCTGGTCACCGTATGATGCCAGTTTGTAAGTGTTGTCAGAGGGTGAAACTTGTGTCTTCCCTTACCTATCTGGCGTCTTGGTGTATCGACAAATTTAGAAACATATAGAAGTCCTGGATCTTTGTCGTGCTGTACCAAACAGTTATTGACGTTAGAAAGTATTCCCATTGTAATTACAGATGATTTGAGATATTATGAATATATGGTGGGACAAGAAAGTCGAATGAACTTATTGTGAAATGCATGCATTAATCTTAATAAATAAAATACTGTATTATAGGTCTATTGCTGATAATTGTTAATATATATATATTTCTGCTTTGCTGTGAGGCATCGTTATTTTGTAGTAGTACAACACACAAAATCAGTTTTATTTATTTAAATACCCTTGTGTAGTGATAACCCAGAGTGTGGGATTTATATTTGTTGTACTTAGTTTCAATGTGATTCATGTAATTTCGATTTTTTACGTTGTGCAAAAGGCATAGTTCGTTGGTGAATTCAACCCGAATTCAGTTGTACACATAAACTTTGTACATTTTATTTTTTATATTAAAAAATTTATATGTATACAATTTGTCCCAGTGCCTTTTACTAGGGACAATCTAAATTGTGGTGTTCGAGCGATATTTTTACGTGCATGACAGTGATGCAAAATATGTTTTCACGACAATAAACTATGTTTTCGAAATAATTTCCTTCTCAGTTCCTATACATAATCCACATGAGTAAAATTGCATAACATTCCCACATAAACATTACATAACATGTGAAAAAAAAATCATGAATAAAATGTAAATTATAATATTTATGTTCAATATTCTTGTGACAACATCATCTAACATTCATTAGAATTGAATAGATCCATACCAGTAACTTCATTCAACTAATTTCACTAAACTAAACTGATATAATTTCCGTTGATAAAAAACGAGATAATACGAAATGTCCTGCTCATTTCAATATTTTATCTCAAACAAATCGACAACATAAACGTCAATGAATCAACATCATTGACGTTTCTACAACATATTGAGGAATATTTTTTTTTATCATCAATCGAATATATGACCTTATACTCGGGCCTATACTGGGCCTTACACACACTTTGCAATACTGGTTCTAGATATAGTTTTATCAGATTATGTGAACGAACATATGTAATGATAACTGGTGTCTGTCCGAACTGGAACAACCATTAGGGATCCATGTATGTACTTAAAGAAATACAATACCTACAGAGATGAAATATTCACATACATGTACGACCATCTATGATAATAGGAATATGGTGTCAATTGTATCAAAAGTTGGGAATATCAAAATATGAAAAGAGTTCATGTAAATGTACTTGAAAAGGTTAATTTCATTATTTTTCAAACAAACACGTGCCTATTTGTAAATACTGATCATGCGCTTTTTAGGACACCCCTTGCATCAGCCTGGAATGGTTGTGTGTTGCATTTGTGTGCTGTCATACGGAAAATATGAAATACGGTCACAAGTTTGTCACATTTTGAAACGTCGGCTAACATAGGTATGCATAGGAAGGGACACTTTGAAATTTAAGTTTTAAAAAATCAATCTTGACAGTATTCCGGTGACCAATCGATTTATTCTCTCAAGACGCGAATATAATACAGATGACAACACCATGAATACATTTCTAAATGTCACAGATACTTTCTATGCTGTGCAAAATGACGACGGATGCGAAGAAACAGGTTTTCCCTCCGGGATGATATCTATAGCTGACATCGAAAACTACTGTGGTTTTCTGAACAAGCTTTTGTCGATTTTTTTTTCAGAAAAATAACCCAGCGTCTACTTTACCAGTGTCGTCTATGATGGTGAAAGTATTCATGTCATTATTTGTATAAAGTCAAGATACAAAAAAAATGAAAGATACAAAAAATGTAATTCGAATTAATACTAATTAATAAAAAAACTAGACGTCAAGGCCTGAAGATGCCTTGGGGCATTTCGTGTGAGTTCTATTCCTAGCTAACATATACCTAAGAGACCGTGTCTAGAACCAAAATGACTCTGAAACTGTCCGTGGTCAAAGTTTAGGTGACATACCCCGCCCTTAGGCATCTTTGCGTTTCGCTCTACGATGCACCGTTTTCGAGATACGGCACCAGAAGTCGTCTCGACCCAAAATACCCCTAAGCCTAGTTTGTCTAGTGCCAGGAAGCCGAAATTGAGCTCCGTTTCGCTCTACAACGCACTGTTTCCCAGATACGATCAAACAGGAAGTGCCGAGTCGGCGGAAAAATATTCAACACCAGGGGTCGTCTCGACCCAAAATACCCCCTAGACTATTTGTCTAGTATCAGAGGGCCGGAATTGAGCTCCGTTTCGCTCTACGACGCACCATTTCCGAGACACGGCCAAACAGGACGTGCCGAGTCGGCAAAAATAAATTCGACACCAGGGGTCGTCTTGACCCAAAATACCTCCTAGACTAGTTTGTCTAGTGCCAGGAGGCCGAAATTGAGCTCCGTTTCGCTCTACGACACATCGTTTCCGAGATACGGCCAAACAGGAAGTGCCGAGTCGGCAAAAAAAAATTCCGACACCAGGGGTCGTCTTGACCCAGGATACCCACTAGACTAGTTTGTCTAGTACCAGAAGGCTGGAATTGAGCTCCGTTTTCCTGTATGACGCACCGTTTCCGAGATAAGGCCAAACAGGAAGTGCCGAGTTGGCGAAAATAAATTCGACACCAGGGGTCGTCTCGACCCAAGATACCCTCTAGACTAGTTTGTCTAGTGCTAGGAGGCCGAAATTGAGCTCCGTTTCGCTCTACAACACACCGTTTCCGAGATACGGCCAAACAGGAAGTGCCGAGTCAGCGAAAAAAAGTACGACACCGGGGGTCGTCTTGACCCAAAATACCCATAGGCCTAGTTTGTCTAGTGCCAGGCGGCCGGAATTGAGCTCCGTTTCGCTCTACGACGCACCGTTTCCAAGATACGGCCAAACAGGAAGTGCCGAGTCGGCGAATATGAATTCGACACCAGGGGTCGTCTCGACCCAAAATACCCATAAGCCTAGTTTGTCTAGTACCAGAGGGCCGGAATTGAGCTCCGTTTCACTCTACGACGCACCGTTTCCGAGATACGGCCAAACAGGAAGTGCCGAATCGGCAAAAATAAATTCGACACCAGGGGTCGTCTCGACCCATAATACCCCCTTGACTAGTTTGTCTAGTGCCAGGAGGCCGGAATTGAGCTCCGTTTCGCTCTACGACGCACCGTTTCCGAGATATGGTCAAACAGGAAGTGCCGAGTCGGCGAAAATAAATTCGACACCTGGGGTCGTCTCGACCCAAAATACCTCCTAGACTTGTTAGTCTAGTATCAGGAGGCCGGAATTGAGCTCCGTTTCGCTCTACGACGCACCGTTTCCGAGATACGGGCAGTGCCGAGTCGGCGAAAAAAAAATCGGCACCACGGGTTGTCTCGACCCAAGATACCCTCTAGTCTAGTTTGTCTAGTGCCAGGAAGCCGAAATTGAGCTCCGTTTCGCTCTACGACGCACCATTTCCGAGATACGGCCAAACAGGAGGTGCCGAGTCAGCAAAAAAAAATTCCAGGGGTCGTCTTGACCCAAAATACCTCCTAGACTAGTTTGTCTAGTACCAGAAGTCCGGAATTGAGCTCCGTTTCGCTCTACGACGCACCGTTTCCGAGATACGGCCAAACGGGAAGTGCCGAGTCGGCGAAAATATATTCGACACCAGGGGTCGTCTCGACCCAAAGTCCCTCCTAGACTAGTTTGTCTAGTGCCAGGAGGCCGAAATTGAGCTCCGTTTCGATCTACGACGCACCGTTTCCGTGATACGGCCAAACAGGAAGTGCCGAGTCGGCGAAAAAAAAATCGACACCAGGGGTTGATTCGACCCAAGATACCCCCTAGACTAGTTTGTCTAGTGCCAGGAGGCCGAAATTGAGCTCCGTTTCGCTCTACGACGCACCGTTTCCGAGATATGCATGAAAGCCTCAAGGATGAATCAGCAAAAATTCTCCCGAGCTCTAGGTCAAAGGTCGTTTGACGGATTGATCCCAAAATCAATAGGGTTCTTCCCGGGTGATATATGAACTCCCATGCATAGAATACTTGCCATTGCATGAATACTTTTTGAGTTATCGCTCGGAAACCAAGTCTCAAAATCAACCTTGATTTCATCCTCACGGACCTCACGGACCTCACGGACCCTGGAGCCGCCTCCAAAACAATAGGGGTCTTCCATGTAATATTTCTGACCAGTGGTGCAAATTTGGACAAGATCCGTTCAGGCGTTCCCGAGTTATCGATCGGAAACCAAACGGCGGAAAGTAAAAAAAAAAAAAAAAGAAGAAGAAAAAAAACCCAGACAAAACCATAAGGGCATTTCGGGCCGAAATGCCCTAATAATATGGAGTTGCGTCATAAAATGGGACCTCAGGAAGTTTGGATTTTTACTAATTAATATTACAGTATATCATGAAAGAGAAAAAAGTTATAAAAAATCGTTCATCAATGGGTGTGTTATATATATATATTTTTATATATAAAAATCAGATGAATGAAATATCGCGCATCGAATTAACACATTTGCTGCATCAATAATTTTTCTATAATATTCTAAACTACTGTGGTTTTCTGAACAAGCTTTTGTCGATTTTTTTTTTCAGAAAAATAACCCAGCGTCTACCAGTGTCGTCTTTGATGGTGAAAGTAACCATGTCATTATTCGTATAAAGTCAAGATACAAAAAAAATGAAAGATACAAAAAATGTAATTCGAATTAATACTAATTAATAAAAAATAATATGGAGTTGCGTCATAAAATGGGACCTCAGGAAATTACATACATATAGTTCGGATTTTCACTAATTAATATTACAGTATATCATGAAAGAGAAAAAAGTTATAAAAAATCGTTTATCAATGGGTGTGTTTCATATATATATTTTTATATATAAAAATTAGATGAATGAAATATAGCGCATCGAATTAACACATTTGCTGCATCAATAATTTTTCTATAATATTCTCCCTCAAGGTATGTTGCTATGTGACAACGTTAGCCAACGATGTTTGTCTCGATTGTGTAAACAACTTCACTGGCCTGAAACGTGTTTTCATTATGACATTTGACCTATTTTCGCAACCTCACAGAACAAACTATTTTGCTTTTTTATGTTTACATACGCGTAATGTGCCTCATGTAATCGTCAAAGGCGTTTGTTTATCACCATACCGCGATGATTTCAAACTGATTCAATAACATTATCTCATAAGGAAACGCTCATATTCTTGTACGCACCAATGCCAAAAATGTATACACGTACATCATTTGATGATTGTCATATTTAATTTGTAATATAGATTTGCTTTCTAATCCAGTCCCCACAAATGCTGACACAATAACATAAATATCACACACAGACACACGAATCACTCCAACTGGTTCAATGATCACGTGATCGACATATATACATGTACCAGGATGTATGGATCGAAGCTATCAATAGATCAAACTTGTAATTTCAATCGTATAGTTTATCCACCGTTTATATTAACAATACATAATGTACATAGGGATACTACAAGATCTACTTCAAAGAGTTTCGCTACAAATAGATTTATATAATTGTTAAGCTGTGAATAATTGCTAATTGCTAAGCTGTAAATTCCAAATTCAATGGTCATATGCCCAATAATAATCTTCGTACTTTTAACTCGAGGAAAATCACTAATCAATACAGAAATATATGTCTGTAGTAAAATGATCTAGCGCACATGTATTACATTACAAATTCGTGCATAATATATATAAAAAAACTATCTACTCAATATATGTATTTATGATAACCACATTTATGATGTTGAAATTAATAATATCGAGTAATTGAAAATTATTCATGAATTACTAGCTGACATAGGCCTACTACATTCCTGATTTCATCTGAAACCCTGGCCACCTGTACTCGTTTGTAGTGCAAACATACACGAAGGCTGTACTTTTCACATCGATATTTATAAATCTATTCAAAGCAGTATAAAAGGATCGTCAACATAAAATAGCAACAAATTCTAAGAATAATTGAGCGCATACAAATCAGAACTATAAAGTTTCACACACACACACATATATACATGTAACATTTCACTTGATATGGGCATACATATACCATAACAGCACTGAGCATGTGTGAAATAAATGAATGAAAAGGTCACGTTTGTGGTCAACTTGATTATATTATAATCGAATTACGCCCACACCTGGTTACTCTCAATAGGATAATCACCGAAAACGCAGATTTTTCCTGCGGGAGCATTCTTTCATGCTTACTAACACTGCATCATTGCATAGTGGACGCTATATCAGGTTGTGCAATAGGCCAAAATCACTACCCAATGCTAACCGGGAAACCAACGGGAATTCTACCAAGTCACCATTATGTCACTGAACATCCCACGATGGTAACACACCCTTCCACTTGTGGATAGTTAGCTTGCGGTCCATATCATTGAATAATTTCCAGGTGACTGTGTCTTATATAAACGTGTAACTAAAACTCTATACACCTTGGGTCAACAAATGATGTAAGTTTGTCTGTCAACGGAAATGCCGTGACGGTACGTGACTTACAGGCCCTATTCAAGATAGTCGATTTATCGTTATTGATACATAATGGGCGCGTTTCTTTATGCCAGTAGAAATTCTACTAGTAGAAATTCTACTAGTATAAAGTTTTGTGCGTTTCATTATGCCAGTATAATTTATACTGGTAGAACATTTATTTCTACTAGTAGAACTTTTATTTCTACTGGTTGAAATTTTATTTCTACTAGTAGACGAAAATTTATCACAAATCAATTACCATAAAAAGTGACAAATGACTTGTGCATATACCAAAATACAAATCAAAGAAGAATTTCACATGTAAATTAACAAATAGTGACATCATTATGAAAACAATCACGCAAACATGACAACGTCATGATTATCATGACGACACTATGTACTCAGAAACCCATAAGAGAGATGGGTTTCTTATGGGTTTCCGATGTAGTGCAAACAAAACAACACGTACAGCTGTCTTGAAAAAACATCAACAAGACAACATCTTCCTCGCAGGGGCTTTGCTCGGCAATTTTTTTTGTCCAATAGGCTTTCAGATGCCGGTGTGATTGAAGACTTTTGCCGAGCAAAGCCTCTGCGAGGAAAGGTTTTTACCGAGTTGACTCGTCAAGAATCACGGGCAAGCTCCCACCCAGTGAGACTCTATGCCTAATTTACTATACTTTTCTAGATCAAATTTCCATTCATTTTTTTGCGCCATATGCCTGATTTACTATACTTCTCTAGATCATTTATAACTGTCAGATCTAGATCTAATCATGTTAATCAGTTTTAATTGATTTGGTAGAATTTATACTGCGCGTTTCTTTATGTCAGTATAATTTATACTAGTAGAAGTTCTACCAACGCGTTTCATTATGCCAGTAGAAATTCTACTAGTAGAACATTTGTTCTACCAGTAGAATCTCAAAAGTTATACTTTCTACTAGTAGAATTTCTACTGGAATAAAGAAACGCGCCCACTATTATTATGTACTGACAATGTCATTCTAGTATCCGTCACACATTCACAAAAAAAAAACACCATGCTCTCACAACGAAACTCTCACAGGGCTACTTAATGGCTTGTGATTTAACAATGCCAGCAAGTGTGGTGTCCTAGATTTGTAGGTTCATGTACAACATGTGTACTCATCGATTAATGCAGAGCACGTGAAAGAGATTGCACAATATATCAGACATGTTCAAAAATGGAAGTTTGAGTGTACCGTTGTTAAAGCAAATGTGATTCGATGATTTTAGGGTTGAGATGACAAAATACCTGATTGATTCAACAATATATACTGTGATTTTTCAATCTTCGTGATAGAAGTCTGAAGTGTGGTATAAAATTGCCGTTTGATTCCCTGATGGAATACGCCAAGTTATAAAACGATACCATTTAGCGTTGCAAAAATATGTCCAAAAACCGGTGTAAACAAGTTAGAAAAATCAGAGTATTTGGTTCGCTTAACATCTTCTCTCGAAAGACACTCGAACGTGGCCCTAAGCTAGCTAGAATCAAGACAGATATCAAAATTATATAATGTTTTATTGAAAATAATGTTTTATTGAAAAAATAATGTTTTATTGAAAAATTCCTTTTCTTTTTTACAAAAGTTAGATTGTCTTCGAACGATCGAAAGCCCAGTTGACATTCGCGGAAGAACGAGGATACCACGTGGAAGCATTCAAAGCTATCGCGAAGAAAGTAAAAAGCTACCACATAGGCTACACACGTGAAAGCATATAATGCTTCCACACGTGGAACACTTTTAGACTTCTACGTTCACACTTGGAGAACGTTTAGATTTCTACGTTCACCCGTGAACTTTTAGACTTCTACGCGTTCACCCGTGGAGAACTTTTGGACTTCTACGTTCACACGTTTATAACTTTTAGACTTCTACGTTCACACATTGAAAGTTTTCATACTTCTACTTACACGTAGAAACATTCAAAGCTACCACGTTCGCACGTTTTAAGATGTTAGGCTTCTGAGTTTACACATAGAAAGATTCAAAGTACCACCTTCACACGTGGAAGCCTTCACGTTCGCACGTGGAAACTTTTAGCGCTACCACGTCGTTGGCACGTCGAAAGATTTGGGTGTGATAGCCTCAAATGTTTCCATGTGTGACTGTGGTAGTTTGACCAAAATGTCAATTTTGGTTTGGGCGTTGTTCTCCAGACACCCCTGGGACACTATCGCTGGAAACAAAATCTATTATGTTAATACTCTTTTTCTAGCCTAGAGACAGTGGTCACCATCGGTGACAGACGTCAGACGACTTGGAAAGCAGCGGCTTCAGACATCCCTGAGCCGCAGCCTAACTTCGAGAAATACGACTCTGACTCTACTATGAAGCTTCCTCCATCACCCGCCGATGCCAAACCACTCGTCCCGAATCTCATGTCGTACATGGACGAGGCTGGCCATCTCTGATCAAGTATCCTTTTCAACCACACAACCCCATCATCCCCGACAATTGATCTCACTGGCGCACATGAATCATCAGTGCGTTTAGCGAAAAACAGAGCAAAATACAACCGACCCAAAAGGATGAAAAAGTACACCGTTTTTCAAATGGTCTGTGTCCACAGCTCGCAATATTTGTCGTTTATCTCCTTCTTATGATGCTGGTCCTCAGCATGATTCGACTCTGGACTAAAAGGTTAGAGTACTATAAGTACCAGGGCGTCTCATGGCGCACTGAAGAGATGAGGATACATCTACTAGCATACCATGCAGCAAGGTCGCCACAAAGGCCACAAGCCACAAAGGCCTCAAGAACTTGATGGTCAAAATGTGAAAGACATCAAGTAGGTAATCGATATCTAGGGCAGACTCCGTGCATTACATGTACCAATCAGTATATAAGCAAAATGTAAAGTTTTAACGTCGTCCGCTATCCGGGATCCTCGAGGATAGTCCTCTCACCACAGGTCATCGCAGAGGCGCACCCGCTATCCCCGGATCCTGCGCGATCTATGGGCAAATCGCCACAAACAATTTTAGGTGGAGGCAATCCAGAAAGGATGATAGCCAGAGTTATCGGACGAAACAGGGAAAGTTTGTAAATGATACACCCAAATAAAAGAAAAAAGAGTTCGCCTCAGTGGCTCCTAACGGGAATCTTATGGCCAGAGTGGCATCAGATTTATCAACCGTTTTTATTGACATAGGCTACCAAACTTGAAAAAGTCGGGCCTAAATTTGAAACTTCTTTTCAATTTATGCCAAAAATCATCTTTGATACTTTTCTCACGAAAGCGTGAACTGAAGTGGTATATCTACCGAATATTCATGTGAACGGAATACATATTCATATGAGTCGACTTCGTGTATGTTCAGACCTTCCTTGTGATTAAAAACTAGCGTCCATGCATAGTTGCATACACGCTGAATTTCTTTTGAACAGGCGATTCCTTGATCGCAGAAGCTCTGCAAGTACACATTTGTGACTATACAACCTGCATATTTGGGTGTGACTGCGGCCCTCACGTAGACTATGACGCCGGTCTTTTCCGGACCTTACACTGCGAAAATCCATAGTTAGTTCTATATGTAAACAAGGACTGACGTCTGTCACGTTTGGTTTTTTTTTTCTCAAAAATTGTACTTGGCAAATGATCGAAGGATTGAGGATGTACATTTCTAGGCCTTATACCTCCGCGTGCCAGGTACGAATAGGCCTATACACATGTAGGCCTGCATGTATTGTACCTAATTTTTTTACATATCAGGGCACCAGGCAAATTGCACTCGACTCGTAGATTTCGGATCGCTGCACGGAGGTTCCAGGAAGTGTCAGAATTAATTGCCTTTTATGCATAAATTCACGTACTATATATGAGAGACTAACCCAGGTTATGAAGTCGGAGGCAAGTAAATTAGAATATAACCGAGAATAGAAGTATAAATTTATTTGTAAATTTAGCAGAAAATGTTCGAAATACTCTTATAACAATATGCAAATAAATTGCGTTGCTGTGGGCTTTTAGTATGCATTTTTTTCTCAAAAAAATGTAGAATGGATCCTGCTTGGTGTTATTCTGCCGGTTTTATGCACGTGGCATAACAAAATTGTAAAGAATATCAGAATATATAGACAAAATTAATAAAGTTACAATAGCAGGAACATTCACACGTACATGAAAATCTGTAGACCTACATGAAAATATGCACTCCGATCGTCTGGACGGTATGAATGCATGTACTTAGTTGAACTTCTGGCAAATGAGCCAAAGTTCACAAAGTTACGTGATTGATAGCCAAACTATAAACCTAAATAGCCGGAGGTTATTTGTAAATTCGCGTGGGTATTTTGCCACAATCA
Source organism: Terebella lapidaria (assembly GCA_949152475.1). Taxonomy (NCBI): domain Eukaryota; kingdom Metazoa; phylum Annelida; class Polychaeta; order Terebellida; family Terebellidae; genus Terebella; species Terebella lapidaria. The sequence goes on along the minus strand of OX424564.1, from coordinate 29,413,249 downwards.
ATGTATATCCATAGATTAACCACACTATATGGTTTAACCATGACAGGACTTACATGTATATTGAAATGTGAACTGAAAGGTCATTCGGTAGGGCTTACGAACGTGTACCTTATCAGGCGGAGTAATTCACGTTTTGAGATAATGACATTCATAGTAATAATGCACAATCAGAGGTGTCATCATTTCTGATAACTTCCTGAAAATACATTTGTATATATATATGGGGAACTATCCCTGGCATTAATGGGGAAGAAAGTCATTACTCATTAGAATATCTACGGTGGCTTATTTCCGCCAAGATCACTTTTTCAATTAAGAGTTTGCCCTTTTTAAATTTGTAATTTACTTTTTCATTTAGCAATTTGCACAAAATAATTTCGATTTTAGTTTTGCTATTTATGAATTTACTTTTTCAGAATTAACAATTTGCCTTTTTTAATTTGCAATTTACTTTTTTATTTAGCAATTTACGCAAAATAATTTCGAATTTAGTTTTTACATTTATGAATTTACTTTCTCAGAATTAACAATTTGCTTTTTTTATTTTGCAATTTACGTTTTTTCTATTTATGAATTTACCTTTTTCAGAATTCACAATTTGCTTTTTTTTAATTTGCAATTTACTTTTTTATTTAGCAGTTTGCACAAAATAATTTCGAATTTAGTTTTATTATTTATGAATTTACTTTTGTGCAATTACCATTTGCCCGTTTTAATTTGCAATTTACTTTTTCTATTTACGAATTTACTTTTTCAGAATTAACAATTTGTCCTTTTTTAATTTGCAATTTACTTTTTCATTTAGCAGTTTGCACAAAATAATTTCGAATTTAGTTTTTCTATTTATGAATTTACTTTTTCGGAATTAACAAATTGCCCCTTTTAATTTGCAATTTAGTTTTTTATTTAACAATTTGCAAAAAATAATTTCCAATTTAGTTTTTCTATTTATGAATTTACTTTTCTGGAATTAACAATTTGCCTTTTTTAATTTGCAATTTACTTTTTTATTTAACAATTTGCACAAAATAATTTCGAATTTAGCCTTTTTATTTATGAATTTACTTTTTCGGAATTAACAATTTGCCTTTTTCAATTTGCAATTTGCTCTTTTCCTATTTATGAATTTACCTTTTGTCGAATAAACAATTTACCTTCTTTAATTTACAATTTACTTTTTTATTTATCAATTTGCAAAAAATATTTTCGAATTTGCCTTTTCTATTTATGAATTTACTTTTGTGAATCACGTGACTGCGAGCCTCGCGATAGAGAAGAGCGGCTTCTGGCAAAATGTGGTCGTTCCTTCATGGTAACAACCACGAAATTTCATCCCGCGGATCTTTATGGGTCATTTTCCATGTTTCTGGCGTACCACTGTCGTACATGCCAATGACGCGAATAGCGACGGTAAATTCTCTGGTGTATTCTTGTGGGACACGTCAATGACGCCAATAGCGACAGTAAATTTTCTCGCGCACTACGGTCACTCACGCCAATGACGCCAATGGCGACATACCGCCGCTATTGGTGTCATTGATGTTAGCGACAGTAGTATGCCAGATACTTTACCGTCAATATTGGCGTCATTGGCGTGATCCACAGTGGTACGCCAGAAAATTTACCGTCGCTATTAGCGTCATTGTCATGTCCCATAATATTTGGCCTGAAACTTTACCGTTGCTATTGGCGTCACTGGCATTCGGGCTGATATGGAAATCGGGGAAAATGTCGCGTAAGTTACCATAAAGGGGTAAGCAAATTGTTGAATAAAAAGTAAATTGCAAATCAAAAAAGGCAAATTGTTAATTCTGAAAAAGTAAATTCATAAATAGAAAAAAATCAAATTGCAAATTGAAAAAGGCAAATTGTTAAGTCTGAAAAAGTAAATTCATAAATACAAAAAGTAAATTGCAAATTACAAAACGCAAATTGGTAATTCCAGAAAAGTAAATTCATAAATACAAAAACTAAAATCCAAATTATTTTGTGCAAATTGCTAAATAAAAAAGTAAATTGCAAATTAAAAAAGGCAAACTCTTAATTGAAAAAAAGTTAACTTGGCGGAAATAAGCCACCGTAAATATCTGATAGAATATCTGATAGAATCTCGCCGTGAAAATCGTCGAACGTATGCAAATCTCTTTGGTCTGAAGTTTGCAGGTTCGAAAGAACGATTTATCATTTATCACAAGTGAGGATACCAACTCCTTGTTCAATACAAGTATTTCGCCTGTATTTCTCAGATGATTTGCCTTACATTGATGGCATTTTCCATTTGTTTTTGTGTGCAATTCAAATACCTTTTTCAGGCTCTGGAATGATAAAACCAAGCTGGCAAGAGCTTGAGATTCCACACAAGAAATCCTACGACCATGTCTTTATTCTAATACATCTAACAACGTACGTAGTTATGTGGATGCGAAAAAAATTACCGCCCTCTAAAACAGTGACAAAATTCGAGCTAACAAGAATAAATTATGATACATGTAGGCTGTGGCCAAACATGCTTGTTCGTTATTTGTTTGGGGAAAAAATTGTATACAATTTGGAACAGATGCATAGAAACAGTCCTACGCCCCGAGGAACAGAGTATGAAATGTATTTGATATATTGTGTTGATGTGTGTATTCACAGGGAGTGAAAACCAGGTACAGAGACGGAGAAGTGCATATGTAAATTGCATTCGAAGTGGCTGGCTTCTACGTCTACATTGACATGCATCCAACCATCGAAACAAGTCATTGGCTCGGCTCTGATGTTCTGAGCACCATTATTAAAAAAGAAATACTTTTGAGGGCTGTGTTAAAGTGATACAGTGCTTGCTTCGGGCTATTCGGCCAAATTCCTGGACCTGACCGTGGGTCCGGCGGTCACGGTTGGCTGTTGGTAGTCGCGCAGGTAGTCCAGTCGGGTGTTCCATATGTTAGCCCAGCAGATGGAACCGCTAGGCACCACAGTCTCCCTATCAACCACACAATACAATCATCCTCGTCATATTTGCCTTCACCCTCGCCCATGAATTACCCTTATTGCATTAGCCAAAAACAGGGCAAGATACAACCAATCATAAAAGCAGACTCTCCTTATGTATTCCTGCTAAAAGGTAACAAACTACACCGTTGTCCACATTACCTCTCTTGCTAGCACGCAAAATTGCCATTATTCCCTACTTACAATGTTGGTCATCAACATGGTCCGAATCTGGGCTGTGAGACACAAGGACGCAAAACCACAAAAGTCTCAAGACCTTGAGGGTCAGAGTGTGAAAGACATAACTGACAAGTGGTTAATCGATATCCACGACATAGTTCGTGCATTACCTTCAGCAGAAATACATAACGTTATGTATTTCTGCTTCCAGTAAACAAGCTAAAATTCCAGGTGGACGCAATCCAGAAAGGCTGGTAGCCAAAGCTACCTATCTATGAAGTATCCTCACCACAAACTTGGTAAATGGTACACCCAGACACCCAGAAGAGTTTGCCTCAGTGACTCCTAACGGGAACCTAATGTCCCCAAATAGCCTGCGCTTTCCAGCCGCACAGCTGTTGCTCACGAGCCTGTTGACTCCAAGCCGGAGGTGTGACGGTCACCCGAGCAATATGACATCTCCCGGGGAGTCCGCCATCAGGATCCAGCTAGATGAGCGTCAGCAGTGCTGACTCAGCACCCCAGTGCACACCTTACAGGCTCAGACGAAATACCCTGGGATTGGTTTAGGCAACTTTAAAAAGGAAGTCGAGCATCTACTTATAGCTGGAGATGCACTCCTCTCAGATTCCATGTTGGGACGGAAAGAGGATGTTCTTATTCTTCAGTTGAGACTCTGAGAAGCAGGACTGGGATCGAAGCTGGTCCCTGTTCCTCCAGAGCCGCCTGTGAAACTGAACAGCCTTGTCGTAATGGCATGATAACTATTCAAATTTTCGGCCCGAAACTGTCTGGTCTCAGTCAAAGTGGCAAGGACCTCCGACCAGGACTCAGACACCTCTTTTCTGCCCAGCAACTTCTACCAGACCCTCCTCATAGCTAGCCTAGAGATGTCTTGGTAGTAGTAACTGAGTCAATGTCTCGGTCTCGCCAAAAGAGTGGCAATTGTTACAGATGGTGTGTCTGGGACAGAAGGGTGGACACAAATGTGCAATGTACCCCACATATGCCCAATGGCGTGATGATCTGAGGCAATCACTATCCAAGCGAACCTCTGTTGCAGTGCTTGAACGGTGGAATCACGACAGGGGGCAATAGGAGCTGTCGTGGTGGCAACAAGTTCACAGGAGGATTCCATGGAATCCCCAGCTGACTTTCCCAGGGTTTCATGGTTAGTCACCAACACCCGATCCAGGCACAAGTACCAGAGGATCTGGCAGTCCACGCCGGACCCATTCTACACCACAGTGAAGCGACTTTTCATGGCCTGGCAAATTTTTTGCCATGTTTTAGTGGTGTATAGTAATAGTTCATCTTGCCACGGATTTCATAGCCAGGTTGGTTTTTTTGCATGGGTATCGAAGCCACACTTTTGCTGACCCGACGACTTATCGAGATGTGAGCATGTAAAGTTGAGCCAAAACACAAACTCCGGAATGTACACCCAATAGAGGAATGGAACAAAAACCGATATGCCTTGAGAATAGTGGTAGATTTATTGACAATAAGTTAATGACACAGGGCGGGAGACAGTTATTATTCACAATGTCCAAAAGAATTCAAATACTTTACGGCAAATGTGTGCAAAACTATTCTGATCAGATTTCATTAATAAATTCCTCCAGTACATCAAATTAAGTGTTCGATTGCAAGTAATGGATCAAGGAACATAACAGGAGAACATGTTCCACATCTTGTATCCTGGTTTCACATTGATATGTTCGCTATTTTTGAGTCTGTGACCATATATCTGCCTCCATTCTGAGGTAGTGGGAACTCAGGCGAAGTCTTGTCACAGCAACATGGCAATGTTCTTTGACCTCCGTACTGGATTCTAGAAGCAGGGTACTGGGAGGTTGTGTCGCACTTAGAGCCTTGCAGTCTGCTTTGTGACTGCTACTTGATTCACCAACCGTGGACTGGACGTTGTCAGAAAACTCTATGTAGAACTTTGCATTTGATACGCTCGACTCCAGATAAACCAAGTCATTGCAGGTGGTTTGTCAAAGTGAGAGGAGCTCCTGCAAGGCTCCGCTGTACACTACTTGTTTCTTGCGCAAGTCACTACTCAGCCAAGACTCACATGAGTAGAAAATTTGCTGATACCAAAGTGCTTTTTGATTTTGAGGTCTCAGTACAAATTCTTCTCAGGAAAGGAAGAAAACTTGTATATACCGGGTATCGGAGCTGCCCTTCTTCTTGGATGATCCTTAATTTGCTGATTTGTTCTCTGATTGGTTTGCAGGATATCAGTGTTCCAAAATACGTATATATATATATATATATATATATATATATATATATATATATATATATATATATATATATATATATATAGTTCAGTCCTACTCACTGAGATATCTTCAATGTAGATGTTGTATGAACTTCTCAACTCAGTTGTGATAAATTGAGAATTTGAAGGGTGGAACACCATTCCCAGTTGATCAGAAAATTGCTTCATTTTGTTCAGTTTGCACTGCCGTTTATGGACACTGAATGCAGAAAAAACTGTATCATCCATCGGGAGTAATATGAGCAGATCTGGCTGTCAGTCTGAGGGTGATGAGGCAAGGCGCCTTCTTTCGAACACACCAACGAAGTAACCAGGGAGCAGAAGAGATTGCTCTTGAACTCGGCCCCTTGTTTCCAGTGATTTGTTTGGGCACCCCTTTGGTATGTAACGAACTGAGTTATGAGAAGGTGGGCAAATTCCTGGGTGATGTGTCCCCACAGTGTACAATATAAAGGCATTGATCCATTCCAAGAAGTAATCCAAATGATCAGTATATGGTCCCTATTCCCCCACGGCCGATTTTGAATCAGAACAACATTGTCATATTGGCGTGATAGCTGGTGTGTCGCTGGTCTGGGACAGTGGGTATCTTGTATATCGAAGGTGATCTGGCATACCATTCTTTACCAAAGTGAGGGGTTGTCTTCCAGGAATGGTTGGTTTTGCAACTGCACATTTTCTGCATATCCAAGTGTCCAAGTGGGTTGCAGAGTTGGTACAATATATCCGTCCAGAAAGATAACGGCAAGATGAGATATCACAAATATATCAGCAGCCAAGACTGATCTTCTTGCGCCAGTAGAGGAAACTATACTGTAATTGCAACTAGTACATGTACCACAGGACGGCATTAGCGAGGTTTCCTCAAGAAAATTGTGCTGGCGCTATTACATATCTGGTAAGATGAACCAGTGGGCCCAGTGATGTGGTACGAAGAGACATGGACACGGAGTCAAGATTGGTGGTATACCAGGAAAAGTCAGGGTCTTTTCGGATGGTACATGTAACGTTACATCTGGTGCAAACACAATTGCTGATGAGAAGATTGGCAAGTCCAAATTCAGAGAGTGCAGTGTCACCCTCTGAAGAATCTGACAGTACTGGGAACTGAAAAATTGCTCGAGCCGTCAGGGTTTTTGCATTTGTGACCACACGATAAGCCATCAGCTTTCCCGAGACCTCCCGGTGGGTAGATCGGGGAGGGGGCGGGGTGTGTGCTAGGAGCCACACTTGTATATATTATGCAACTAATTTTTCATTTCCGTCCACGATCTGTGAGAGGACACCACCAACTGCTCCAGGGCAATCGAAGATAGGGCCAAGGAATGACTGTTATTTATAGAGGCCTCCAGGTGAATTTGACCTCACAGTCAATGCTATGAAGAGTGTCCGGATTTCCGAGAAATCCTTGATAAACTGTCTGATGTAACCAAGTGAACCTCAGAAAGGAGCGGACCTCGAATCGGGAAAAATACACAGTTGTCGAAAGACCTGTCTTGCTGGCATGCAAAATTGGCACATTCTCCCCTTCTCACAAAGTTCTGAAAAGTGCAAGAAAGCTATAACGTTTGAGCAAGAATGCAGAAGCCACTAAAGCCTCAAGACTCCAAGGGCCAGAATTTGGAAGACAACAAATGGGTTGGACAGGACAATTGGGGTGCAATAGTGAAAGAACCCCTCAGCAGATGGGCAGAAATTCCAGATGGAGGCAGTCCAGAAGTTTCCAACCGAAATGGTGAGATAATGGGAAAGATTTTGACTCAGTGGGTCCTAAAGGGAACCTAATGTCCCGCATGGCCACTGGTTCCCCAACCGAGGAAAGATAATATACTCTAGAATCGGATTAGAGAACTCCAAACTATGGAGTCCAGCATCTGCTTGTAGCTGGAGTAAGGTCGTTCTCAGATCCCGGTTAGGGATGGGAAGAGGACGTGCTCTACCTTCTATTGAGTCAGAAACCAAAGCTGGTCCCTGTCCATCTACAGCCGCCTGTGAAGCTGAACTTCTAGTCGGCCCAAGTTCAGCCGAAAGCTGTTTGCCTGTGCCGAGGGGTCTCTGTCTAGGACTCACATATATCGCAGTCCCTAATATCCTGCCTCCAATTATACGTCTCTTTGCAATTGGCGGTGGTCTGGAGATGCAATGTCTTCCCAGTGGTAGTGGCCGAGCCTGTAGCCATCGCCTACTGGGAGCCTCAGTTGAGCGACGTTGTTGGAACGTGTATGCAGCCAGACAACTGACTGAAATTCCCATGATGATCCAGACAAACGCATAACCCTTCAGATCATTGACGCCGGACATGAAAGTTGCAGCAAAATAGCTAAGCGTTCCTATAGCTTTGAAGCAGCATTAGCACTGATAATATAGCCGAGCTAATCCATTCTACATACTCATGAAAGTGCTGGACGAAAGCCCTGTATGCCATTGAGACCTACGGGAGAGGGTCATCTCAGTTGTTTGCATGATCGCACACAAAGGCAGAGAGCAGTTACTTGTAAGGATGGACTGTTTAAATTGTTCCACTTCGCGAGGATGATAATGTGGGGTGCATACTTTCAAACTTCCTACACATGTAACTAAGCAGCCAGAGAGCGAAAGAGGTTGCTCTCGATTTCAGCCCCTTGATCAGAGTAGATCTGATGGGTACCCGTGGTGCACAATGACCTGGGTAACGAAAGGATCGCTTACTTCCTGGACAGTGTGTAGCTAGAGTATAGTGGTTGGCAGTGATCCAGTCGAATGGTGCACCATCAGACCATCATTTACCGAAGTAATAAAGTATCTGCTGGGGTTGGGTTTGCCCTTGCAGCCAACGAGCTATGTCTCACGCACATCCAGGCCATTAGAACTGCTCCTGGTCTTGAGCCACGATCCACTGGATATCCAGGTGGCCAGTAATTTGGAGGTCGTGGGGCAATATATATGTCTGACCCAAAACATGTAAACTGATCTCTGCACGCACTATGCATTTAGATAGACTGGAAAGCACACATGATAGATCTTTTGGACACTTCGATTTTGACCTCAGACGACCTTTTCTGACAAGTATCAAGATCACGTTTGATTTCGAAAGTGTAAAATGCCTTTGCAGACAGTTTGCCTGCATATGAGGCTGAGTATATATATGGTATAGGAAGCCATATAGTGTGGACCTATTGATGACCTTGAAATCGACCTCATGTGACCTTGAGTGCTTAATCACACAAGGTTACATGTACATGTGTATATTTATTTCCTTGCAAATAATATGAGCCATTTCAAATGAAGGTCTGAAGCTAGACATATATGCTGTTGCAGCTGTTATTCAAGAAAAAAACAAAACAATCGAGGAAATAAGTAAATAAGGTACATGTGAATGTCATTTATTGATTTCTCGCAGCATTTTGATCGAATTTGAGGATGGAAATGATGCACGAAGTGCACGATACAGACTCACAAACAGAGACATATAGCATTTTTGACCACAGATCAACAACAATCTATTTGATACTCACTACATACATGCATGTATTTACAAATTACAAGCAGATACACAGGAATAAGTCACTTTTTGATTTCAAACATCTCACTTCAGCACACTCATATTTTTGAAGCCATGTGTACTAAATTTGTATGTTATGGGTTGTCAATTATCTGTTTGACAAATATAGTATATCGTACATTTGTATCAACTATTGTAGCATACATTCAATGTAGTTTGATCAAGTTTAATATGCAACCAACAACAAATAGTCAGATCATAAATATGTCAATACTTATAAGACAAAATAAGGCCAAACATTGCATACATTTTGACATGAAAGTGCAGCAATTTGAATCTCACTCTCTCACGTACCAACAATCAACATGAGGCATATGAATATAAACAACAGAAGCAACATGGACTCCATCATACATAATATCATAATACTAGTATCCTTCACCAACATTTTCTCGATTTTGAAAGATAAATCCAAAACAACTTTGCCATGCACACACACTTGTCTAAGCATGAGCTGCATTCCTCCCGGCAATGCGGCCAAAGACGACACATTCAAGTAGACTGTTTCCTCCGAGTCTATTCTCTCCGTGAACTCCACCGCTGACCTCCCCAGCCGCGAACAATCCTGCAACGGGCACCTTCTCACCTCCCGCCTGCGCTCGCAGTACGTTTGCCTGCATGTCGATCTCGATACCACCCATGCAGTAGTGGAGTGTGGGTGTTATATAGGCAAGGAAAAAGTGGTCATCTTCTTTGAAAATGGTGGGGAATGCTTTCTTGCCGAACTCATCTTCACCTTTCCCAGCGGCTGCTTGGTATTCACTGACGGTGATTTTTAGTGTGGATGGCTCAATGCCCATTCTCTCCGCTACTTTGTCTAGAGTTCCGTGATCGACAACGAGGCCCTTCATCTTGTAGAAGCCAACAGCTGGAGGTCCAAACTTGTCGATGACTTCCTGCGTGAGGAGCATGGCTGCTGCCGTCGGATTCTCTGGATTGTTGTCGTACGGCGAGCAGTGCTTGAATATATTCTCAGTGACGTGATTCCTGCGTCCCAGCTCGTTCACGAATCGCTTCCCCTCTGCATTCAGGAGAATCGCTCCACAGCCTCTCAGAGCCTCTGGAGCGAGGAACTTTGTGTGATGATTTGGAACCTTGGGTTCGATGAATCCAGTCGGGTGAATCTGAACCTTTTCCATCTGAACAAGTGACAGATCCAGTTCGGATGTTCGCTTGATGATATCTCCAGTTGCCCAGTCTCCATTAGTGGTCGGCAGTTTGGCCAGATCTGGCGCATACTTGGCAAGCAGTGAATCAGACGTATGGTCATTGGCGTAGCCTCCAGCAGCAAGCACAACTTGACCGTTGACTTCCTTCAGATTTCCCTCGGAATCTTGATACTGCACTCCAACGACTGAGCCTTCATTTGTCAGTAGTTTCTTGAATTGGGCATTAACTATTGGTGTAATGTTGTCCTTCTGGTCATTTTCAATATGCTTTTTCAGCGTGTTGAGAATCGTGAAGCCAACGGGAACAGCCCTGCCCTCTGGTGTTGGCGGGAACCGATGCGTCCTCTTCATGCTGTGACCTCCAAGCTGGACGACATCCGTCAGATTCAGTCCGAATGACTTGAGCCAGACATGAGCTTCGGCACTGTTTCTCCCCAGCACTTGCACAAGTTCAGCTTTAGATAGGCCCTCTCCTGATGCTATAGTATCCTTGCTAAACACATCAAGTGAATCTACGATCCCCTTCGCTAACTGAGCTTCAGTGCCGACACCGTTGATGCCTGACGTGGCCTTTGCTGAGTTCCCACCGAGATTTTTCTCTTTTTCAATGATCGTGACTTTTGCGCCATGACGACTGGCTTCAATTGCTGCACTGATCCCAGCTAATCCTCCTCCGACCACAATGACACTTTTTGGGGTTTGCTGCTCAGTTGAAGACATCATGGGATTAATCTGCGGAAGCAGAGTAGATGCCAAAAAATATAAAACGACAACACCAACTAATCCAATGACACAGATATAAATAGTTCGCACAAATCCTCCACCAGCCATTTTTTGTTGGGTTGATTATGAAAGGCAATTCAATTCAGTTAAAATCACAATACGAGGGTACTCCTCCAGTGAATAAGTGTTTTGGCGGTGGGGGGTCAGTTATTTGCCAGGAGTGCAGATTCCGGATCACTGGACAAACACCCAGATTTTGTGTTTGTGTGCAGTGTCAAGCATGCATATCGTACTTTGCATTATCTCAAGTTCACTAGCTATTGTTTATTGTGTGGAATGAGGTCTCAGGCACAGTTAGAAGCGCAAAAGTATGGTGGGAAACAAGAAACTACTGCCGAAACACATCAACGTGGCCGAAAATGCCGGACCGGAAGTAAACAACCCAGATCCGAAACTAGGTCAATGTGTAGAGGTAGCTGCAAGACTTTCTCTTTACGTTCATGAGAATGGGTATTGAAATGAACATTGACCCGAATGATATAAATAGACTAAAATCTAGGTGATGTATGTCACGTATGTAACAATCTGTACGATTATGGTATAACTAGAGCTGCAAAATTGATAACACTAAACACAGCTGACTAACATTGCAGAAGGAATCCAATAAATGCAATGCTCACCTGTTTGATTCCTCGTGCGAGAGTCAGAGGAAATGCGGGTATCTGCAATGTAATCGTGCGGGACTCGGTGTAACGTGACCCTTGCAGACGAGCTCTTCACTGATATGTGGTTTTCTATCTGTGAAGCTGGAGGCGCTCGATCTCATGTAACAACTAGACTCATAACTCTTTGGGGGACAAAAGTCATTACAGGAACCATATAGTATATTTTATTGTATTATTTTATTATATTTATGTTGCCGGGTTAAAAAGACATAAACAATGTTTTTCTCCAAGCACATCAAGTTGTAAATTGTAAATTCGTGCGTGTCTCAAAACAAGTCACAACATTCGTTTAGCATACACTGTAGCTATATAGTCGCTGCATGCGACTATATATATATGCTAGTAACTTTAATCATACTGAGATAACAACTGAAGAACAAAAAACGAGTCAACAAAACATAATGCTGTGATCATGTATATCACATGTAGTTGTGATTAAGGATTCCAACATGAAATTATCAATTCATCATATGACCAAACACGTGATAATCTCAAATATGATATTATATTTCATATACTGAATTACAGAAGCTGCAAGATTACCGGTAATATGCAGTAATGTGATCGTGGTGCAATGTGACTAGCGGAATTTCCAAGCTGTCAGCATTCCTTAACTGTATGTCAATGTCAGTATCAAGTGCATGTATATTTATCACTATATTATGGAATTTTTTTCCAACTGCAGCTATATATTGGTAATTGTATCACCCGAATACAGTTCAGCGGACACTGTATGGTTCCGTATTCGTCACGCGTGTCCTCTCCCATAGACTTATTCAATTGGTGCTCTGCGCAGGTCGCATTTCTTAATTGATGTTGATTTTTCGACTTTTTAAAAAAAAAATTTGTTTATATTAAGTAATCGTTTATTATGTATTGTTAATTTGTTCAAGAACTGCGTAATGTCTGCGTTGAACATAATAATTCTCGAACAATTCTACTTAATGATCTTCACTGTTTTATTGTTTTGTTTTATTAACTTATTTCTGTCAAATGATATAATATCATTAGGGTTATTTACAGTATTAACCGAAAATAAAAGCATTAAAATTCTAATGTCTTTTAGTTCTATTATATGGGCAATCAAATTGTGTGATTGACGACATATCTATACCTAATCGGTTCTTTTAACCATAGAAGTGGATGGGAACAGTGCCGATCAGATGAATATTCGGAATAGATTTATAAATATTTTTTGTTTGAAAATTGATATGATGGCGCACAATTAAATTGTTTAACAAGGTGAAAAAAATTCTTATTGAACTGAACAAGGAATGTCTTTCATCAAGTAGAGATTTTGTGCCTGGTGATTGTGATATAAAATACTGTTAGCATTACTTAAATAGCTCTGCTTCAGTTCAGTACTGGTATTGAATTCGCGGATATTTGAACCAGCATTAAATGATATAGAATTGGGAAGAATTCATGCTGGAATCATGTGGAAAGCTGACATGAAAATTTTATATTGATGAAATATGGAATTGCAGTGAAGGATTATCCCATGTGAATTAATGTATGGCATGACATGAACATTTTCATGAAATATGATATTGCAGTGACTGATTATGCTATGTACATGATTGCATGGAGTAGAAATACTGCAAGTATGAAACCTGGCATCTATGAAAAAAATTACCTGAATTTACATGTTATGGGCGACATTGATGAGATGGGGATCGGGGGGGGGGGGAATATGTGCTTTCGGCTATGAATCTTGAATAGCTACTTATGTGCAAATTCACGTGACAATGGAAGGCCGTGAAAAGCTATTACCAGTACAATAAGTTATATATTGAATACACAAAACATGCAAACTTGAAGAAATACAGGAAAAGTGTAATTCACAAAAATGTTCTGAAAATCTAACGTTACATGTGGATATTTTGACAATTTGTGGAAATATATTTAATATAATTTGCACGCAATCCTATTAAATTACCTATATGTGACTCACAAACACCAACCACATTATCAAATCTACACATAATTTTGATATTAATATTCATTGATTGGTTCTCTCCGGGATAGATGGCTCAAAAGCTCCATGCTTCCAACTACAAAAGACTCGTAACGATTATAAGCCAATCTTTGTAGTTTACATGGGCTTAGTACAACGTAGTTTTCGGGAAATAAAATGTTGATGGTAGAAATGTTGATGGTATATGTAATGCAATACTCATTTCGACTCTGAAAGAAAGAAAATTAAATGAGCTCGATCTCGATGTGATATAGGCAATAGTGTACATCCGTTGGAAGCATGAAATTTTTGGATCAACACAGTTTTTCGATGTTTGGGTAACATAGAGCTTTGAAGGGACAATGTTTATAGTTGCTTAGAAAACAATCGACTATGCCTCAAAATCACCGGCATGGATGTGCATTTCTCATGCACATATATAGGAAAGAAATCACAATTTGGTCGAATTTCCAATGATCCTATTTCAGACTAGGGTAGACTAGTAAGGTTCGAGCTTTCAAGTTCCATAAAAGTCTGAAACGAAAGTACGTGACATCTCAGTTCATCAGTGACATCAGTAATAGTTAGGCACACTGAAGATCCGATTTGCCATATATTATGGGCTAAATAATAGCAAATATATTCTGTAACTATTAGTTACAGAAGTGTATCTTCAATAATTGGAAATGTCAGCGAACGTTATGATATTTCATTATATATACGTCCAACTTGACGCGTAGTGTAGACAGCTCCACGCAATGGGCGTCTGGAAAATTGTACTTTGACATTTCGTTGTTTTTTTTTCTACATTTTAGATGTCCCCGCATACTGTCGACTGCTGAAATTGTGTTTAGCTGTTTTACCTTGAAATATATTGTCTATTTATATCAGTTGCATGTGGCAAGTGATCCCTGTCACTTCCTATCGCCAACCTCATCCACGATACTCAGAAATGAACGCTATGATTTTAGTGGACACGCATCACTGAGATAGATCTAAACATAGGAGTTTTGAACTATATGTAATCTCTACCTGCCTAGATCTACGGTTCACAAAAATCTATGAGTATGAACTATGTCAAAGTACATCTAGGGCCAGGACGATTAGCAAATTAGGGTTACATGCTGGTTACATGTACAATTAGCATGACAACACTCCGCTAGGCGGCGCGCGCAAGCAGTTTTTCGCAGGAGCGAAAAAAGTGAAGCTCGTTGAACCCGGTTTGGGTGGGGTCATGTTACGGTCATTTTCGACCAATCAGAATGTCTTTTACATAGCATATTTGGTATGTATGGAAAGGTTAGACATCGGCCTTGGTGACAAGAGCCCTCGTTTTGAGATCTGACCCAATTTTGGAGGTGAAAGTTCAGCTCAAAGTTTTTTTTCACTCCAAAAAACAAGTTAAAACTTCTTGTCGCCGATCATACATGGTTTAATTTGGGAATTAATGTTTTTTCTTTCATAATATAATGATATTTCAATCATAAACCCCTGTACTGCTTGGGAAATTGCTTCAAAATGAAGGGCCTGTCGTGTTTCATCTGCACTTCTGCCATCTGTTTAGTATTGGTTGGCACTCGAAGCCCCTATTATCGCCCATGTAAACAAGCTTGGCTATCGTTTTTTGGAGACATCAGAGAAAAATTCTATTTTGGGAATATCTCATAAGATTTTTTTTATTGACCTTTGATAACATTACAGTAAAGGAGTACCTTGGACATTTTGCTACAAATAAAACAATTTTTTGTGACTAGAATTTTGTCAGAAATGGCTTCAGTGATCATTTGTTCTACTTCTAATGGCCTGATGAGGGCAAATTTGACAACTTTGGGCACAATGATCACCACCAACGTCATATATTTTTAGTGTGTATGATGTTGCAATGTGTAAAGTAATTAATATTGAATATTTTCAAGCCCTGAAATATGTATTATCACGTTTTGTTTGCGTGTAAACAGCGAGCTTCACTTTTTTGGACTTTTCCCTAATTTTTGTCTTCAGAAGGACCTAACGGTACCCCTCTTTGAAATGCTCTAGCACCTTTGCATCAATACCTACGGTCAATTTTGTTACATATTTGTTTCCCTGAAGCTTCAAGCTTTCTTTTGGTGTATTGTATGACCATGTAGACCCAATATTTCAGAAAGGTGTTGTCATGCTAGTACAATATAGTGGGCAATTTCATTCCCAGCTGATTTCCTGCAGTTATGATCCGGAATGACAATTGGTTATGATAGAAAATTGTTTACTATGACACATCATTTGTTCTTTTTATCTGTGATTATCATTTTGTGCCACTGATAACTCATCATTATCATTGATTATCATGAAGAAACAAAATTGCCCACTAGATCGAACATGTGCTCCGCATATTACCCCAGTTAGACGAATGTTGAATTTAGCCCCATCTTTGAATTTCTAGTGTTTGTGTTAACTACATCCCAGTGTGTATTCTAGTCCAAAATTACAAACAAATACGTCTAAATCCGAATTAATAAGTCAAATCACAGTCTAAAAAAACGTTAATTTTAGGAGGGAAAAGTTGCTGTATGTCCCACAATCATCTGGGACATTGGGAATGATCTCTGCAATGTTTGACGTTTTCTCCTGAGACATTCCTTTGTTTTCCCCCCAAATTTATGTTTTACGCATGCACCCTTGAAACTGTGATTTGGCTCAAGTAAACTCAACCAAATCCTAACCCTGCTCCACGGCTGAACCTGTGTCTTTGGTAGATTGGAATCTGCCCACCAGAATTAACCAAATCCCCAAATATAACTCTGGTAAGCGTATTCCAATCTACCAAAGGCAGGGAAAGAATCGATCAAGAATACAGGTTCAGCCATGGACCAAGGTTACCCCGAATATATGTTCAGATTCACGGGATCCCATATTGGATCTTTCCTAGATCCAGATAAAGATCAATAAGTGTAATAGTGAGTTTGGCCGCCAATCAAAGCCACAGCCACACATCACTAGGATCCACAAGGACTTGTGGACAATGGGCATGACAAAATCAGACAAATCTCATGAATTTCATAGATCTCAATATGGAGTTACTGAATTGAGATCCATCTAAATTTCATACATTTACATGATTGAGATACACTGTAAGCTTATGTATAAATTTAGCAGTTTCCCTGGCAAAAAAAAAATTCAATTGATTTTCAGGTCACAGACTGCAGAGCTGAATACAATGGAATGCTAAATGATTTGGAATATTATACAAACAATAATGCATCCCAAGAAAACTGGTGTGATAACCAAAGGATAGAGTTTGGGAGCTAACCTACGTACATCTTGGTGAAAATTCATTGCCTGCTGTGAGCGAAAACCCACCTCAGGAAAAATGCAAAACCTGGCATTATACTCGAAGATTCCACTGTGCTGTACTAGAACTTGCTGGGGTAGATCATCAGTGGTTCCACTGCACTCCAGACGTACACGATCATGGCTGTCGCCGGCGGCCCTTCGGACTTCCAAAACCGCCCTTAGACTCCCACACTATGGTGCCGCCTGGGCCCGCCCTTTTCACATTTCCGCCTCGAGCAGGGGAGTGGAATCAACAACAGATAAGGATGAATATCGGAGAGTTCCGGAGACGGCGAGGGTGGTCGTCTGTGGCGGTGGTGTCGTTGGGTGCTCAATCGCCTATCATCTGGCCAAGCTGGGGTGGACCGATGTAGTATTATTAGAGAAAGGGAGGTGAGTTTGTTGTCAAAAACTGGGGAAAGTATCTTGTGTTTAATAGTAAAGTTCGGTGAAGACCCCTTTTTATCATGGTAATCGTCTTGATGCTATACAGTTGGGAAAAAATAGTAATTGGGGTGCTTAAATATAATTCAATCAAACGAATTTGATAAACTGAAATAACATGTACAAAATTAATTGCTACACATCATGCACATGCTAAAGTGATCCCTGGAAAATACGACCAATGGTAAAGTCATGTGTCTTTAGGTAATATATTAGTACATGTACATGTTTTAATTTTTTGGAGCAACAGGATCCACTGTACTATGATGACATACTGTATACTATGGTCCATTAACTTTTCACCTGTTTCCATGGTAACACCTCAGCCTGACGTGCGGTACAACGTGGCATGCTGCGGGTCTGATTGGGCGATCTCGTGGCACCTCCGTGGAGACGGCGATAGTCACGTACAGCGCACAGCTCTACAAGGAACTGGAGGAAGAGGGATATGGAACGGGTACGGTAGGAGTGGGGGAGGGGGGGGGGGGATATGTATTTTGAGTGAATGTAGAATTTGTAAAGTTAAGTCTGTATGTGATGAATGAAATAACATTCAATTCCTTCACATCAGTGGATGTTTAATTCCAAGATTTCTGTTGTATGGATTATGAAATGCACTGATGGTGCGAAAAAAAAAAAATTGCACCCTGACATTAAGCTCTCCAAACGAAAATGCAAAAATCATGAATATCAGTTTGAATACAATAGTATTACAGGCAATCATTTTGATTGGATAACTTGTAGTATCAATAAGTTAATGATATTACATGTATGTGAAAACTGGAAATCAATATTTAGCTTACCGGCCCTTTGGGCCGATAAGCTATTATCGTGGTTTTTCGTCCGTCGTCTGTCGTCCGTCGTCCGTCCGGGTCTGTAACTTTTTTTTGGCATGATGAATTTCCCCATAAATTTGTCAGATTATACCTTAGGCCAATATCTAAAAACGTTTTTTTAATTTTTTTGATTGAATCGTTTTTGCCGATTTGGCGGCCATTTTTGACGAAAAATTGCCAATTTTGGATTTTGGTGGCCATTTTCTCAAAAACTGTCTGATCAGTTTTGAGATTTTTGTTTCAAAACATTCCTCCCATGTACCTCTATGACATGTATAAGTTTCGTTGCCCTTGAATCGACGGTCTGCGTGTGGCGGCCATTTCGATTTTTTGACGGTTCGGTGAAAACAAAATTTTTTGTCCCAAATGAAGTCACTATTCGTTTTGAGCCATTTCCAGCAAAAAAAAAAAATTTTTTTTTTGACCATTGAAAATTTTTTTGGACTTAGAAAATTTCACCCAATTTTTCCTTCATAATGGGAGCTATGCAGAGTAATCTCATAGAACACTTCAAGATAGAGCCTAAGTATTGGCACATTCAAATGGGAAATCATATATTGCGGTTTGAGTGATGACCTTGAATTTGACCTTCAATGACCTTGAAAGGTCAAAACGACCTTTTTTTTCGAAAAAACAATGAATTTTGCCTTTGGTGGTCATTTTCTCGAAATCTATTCAGACAGTTTTCCTCAAAATCATGTATAAGATTATTCTTATGTACCTTTGTGATGTGTATAAGTTTTGTTGCCTTTGAATCGACTGTCTGTGAAAATTATTCATTAACGAAAAAAATCTTTCAAGAGGTAACTTGATTTCGTATTAAATTCCATACAGAAAATGTGTTTCTATCAACATTTTTTTTTGGCATTTACGACATGTTTTAACATATAGATTTTAACATCAGTGTAACAATTTATATGTATTCAGCATTCCACGCAATTCACATGATTGCCGGTAAGCTACAGCACCCTTGGTGCTATGTTTTACTTGATATTTTGAGCTCTGTGTGTTTTGGTTGGTATACAATTTATTTCCATGTACTTAGCATTTGATTTTGTCGGCAGGTTGGAAGCAATGTGGTTCACTGAACATGTGCCGGACCAAGGACAGAGTCACTGCCTACAAGAGAGCACTGCTCAAATCAGAGTAAAATATCTACTTTCATATGACCTACTTCCCTTTGAAATTATGCTTGAATGATTGTGGTTGTATTTGCAAAATATGTATGCCATGTTTGATTCTAGATGTGTATGCAAAATCAAATATAATAAACCAAAATACAAACCATGCGATGCTAAATTTACAGTATATCATTTTGTTTTCTATTATATATATAGTATACCGTAGATACAAAAATAAACTTAATATTTTACTGTGATTTTTTAGACGGCTCGGTGTGGACTATGAATTCTTGACTCCCAAAGAAATTGCTGAAAGGTACCCAGTGCTGGAAACAGAAGACCTTCAGGTATTTTCCATCAATTAACAACGCAAAATTCCCTGCTGATTAGCCCAAGTATGCTCTACTGAACTGTCAAACATATTGTATGGAAGAGCACTGGTGCCACGCTACTCACCTAATAAGCTTGTTAACTATGGAACACCCAACCTCCTACGGTTACTGCTCAAGCCTTGGACACAGTTGGATATGTCAAGCAAACACAATAGGGGGTGCTTGAAAGTAGCAGTGTTTGTGGGCATATTGTGCGTGCAAGGGAAGAGATTCAATGTTGCGTATACATTGGTAGATACATATTGGTATTGTATTCGATTGGCACATGCCATGGTTTGATTGAATTGTTTGAGCATTGGTTCATTCAGAAATAAATTAGTTTGAGAGTTGTGCCATGCTGTTTGACAAAACTCAAGTGGTCTGTCAGACTGTTTCCAGAGTTTGAATGATTTGAAATCCTCTGGAATGAATGGCAAATGATTTGTTCCATCTTGAGAACTGGTTTTCCAACTTCATATACATGTATTGTCAAACCTAATGTTACTTTTTAGGACCCTTGAAATTTATTGACACTTCAAGTATTCTTAAAATAATTGCTAAAATCAGTTAATACTGCTCTCAACATTTAACACTGGTATGGCACAATATCCTATTTCTATGTTGCATATTTGTTCTTAACCAATTATGATATACTAGTATGTAATAACATGTTTATGAATCCATATAGAGAAAATTTATAATTTTAATTCTATTGACTATGTCAGAGAATGAATTGTTTAATAATGAACATGATGAATGCAATTCCTAAATGATATAAATCATTAATATATTTCATGTATATTACAGGGTGGTTACTGGATACCTGGCGATGGAGTGGTCAGTCCTTCTGATGTTGCCATGGCAATGGCTAAGAAAGCCAGGGAGATGGGTATGAGCTAGGTTGATTAGCATTGCTTAGTTTTAAAAAAAGAATGAAGTAAGAGAACAGGTATGAGTGGTGAGAAGTTTTCCAAATGAGCATATTATATCTTGTAAAGGACAGTTTGTAAACTTTGGGTGTTAATGAAAATTAGTCTGTATTCAATTGTATTAAATATGTATCAAAAAAGTTTAAAGCTTGTATATTAGGTCATATCCATCAGTTGAAAATTTAAGCACTGTTTCGAAAAATGCAAATGCAGCAAAGATTAAAATAATTTGAGTCCCATGTTCAATATTTACTGATACCAGTAGATTTTGTTTCTTATCTCTGCCGTGAACAAACGCTGATTGTAGCATAAACATGTCAGATCACAAAGCAATGGGATAGAGTCAGTTTTATAAAGTCAAATGCAAGGAATGTAATCAAAAACAAAACTTTTTGTTTGAAAATATCACATTTTGGTGCTAAGATTGCCGGCAAAAAACATCAAATACTGTATGTCTATTGTCTATACTTCGGCTTGATAGCATGTAAATAAAGTGGAATATATGAAGGTGCAGTTTAAAACAACTGATAATCCATTTGTTATATGGCAAAAAAAGATAATCCTTTTGTTTTTCGGATCTGGTATAGTCAACAATTGTATTTCGTACAGGTGTGAAAATTGTTGAGAAGTGCGGCGTGCAAAGAGTTGTCACGAAAGACGAGCGAGTTTGTGGCGTTGAAACGAGCGAAGGGACGATCGACTGTGAATACTTTGTCAACTCCTGTGGTCAGGTTTGTAACTTGACTTGAAATAACACTCGATATCATCGGGGATGTAAAGTTGATGACTTCAAAGGAATTTTGGGAAAATAAACAAATTTAAATAGAGTAAACATAATTTGTTTTCAGGAAAAACATTATGGAATAATATGCATGAACAAAATTTATATTCAATCAAGTTTAAATTTTAACATTTTAAATAATTTGTATGTGCAAGACCATCACTCATATGTACATGTGTTGGTTTAGATTGGGTTTGGAAGTAAAAGTAAATCGAAAGTGGTTCAGTGCAAACAAATGCAAATATTTTTCATATTGTTTAGTGGGCTCGCGAGATAGGACAACAAAGTGAACCCTCGGTCCGAGTTCCGCTTCATTCATGCGAACATTTCTACATTGTTACCAAGCAAATGGCGGGGATCGACAACATGTTTCCCGGTGAGTTGAGGTGATATCATATGTATGCGATATATATGTCTCGTATATATGTGTAAATTGTTATGTACAATTCGTGTTGATTGGTTCATCACAATTGAGGGTGTTGAATATACTGTATACATATGCCATGTAAATCAAAAGTTGGGTGACAAAGATTCGTGAGAAATAATAATAATCACTTTGGAATATGCATAACTGGTTTTACTGCATAATACAATAAGTAGGTTATGCAATGGCATTTACAGAATCATGGTGGTTTACTGTTGATAATTTTCCATGACAAAAATAATGTCCTAAATAATAATTACATCCGCTAAATTGAAAAAGTGTCAGTGCTATGCGTGCCTACTGTCAGTTGATATAATATGTGGACCAGCATCTGATGAAAACATAGATAACTGTATAATTATTAGCTTACACGTCATTTCAAAAGGTGCCAATTCTGTCACAATTCCAGCTTTGAATAGCAAGTTGAATAACATCCACTAAACAATAAAATTTGAAGCAGTACACATGGCCCTCACACACTACATTCAACAATGCTTACCCACGGACGGTCAAACAATGCTCTCGAGAAATGCAGGTGAAATATCGCCAGGTCCGAAACCCAGGAAATGGCGTGATTTCTGTTGTTATGAAACAATTCAATAACATCGCCTCCTTTCTCACATATCATTATGATCTGTAAAAAGAGAAATCACCTGACTTTCTATTGAAATCTGCCTACATGTACAATATAGATCTATATTATTAGGATAGTTGAATGCTTCGTGAATGTACACACCTACCATGAAAACATATCCAATACCTGTTGATCACACCATCATAGCCCATAATGTCTTCATATTCCTACAATTACTGTTATTCCCTTTGTTTCAAATGTAACCCTTACCTCTATATATTCATACACTTTAAGACCGTTGATTTACCCATATGCTTATAATACAGCTTATGACTGGGGTTTCATCCTCCAAGCAATTTAAATTAATATTGTTTTTACTTTGCAAGTGATGGTCCATTATATTACTGTGAATAGGTCTTTATAAGCGCTTATTGTCATGATTATATTCCCAAACTGAAAAATAACAACCGACGGGGCTTTGCTCTCATGCCAAACTTTCTTATCTCTAATATACACAATATATCTTCATGGTATTGCATTTTGCGACAAAATCATACTGCATTTCTCCACTGAATTCAACATTACCTACTTATACGGCCAATGCACCCATCTCCTAAGTGCTCATCTGAGACCACTTGAAAAAAGAAAAATTTGCCAACCAAGAGCATAACTGTTGAATCACTCCTAGAAATCAGCAAAAAAATGACAAGAGGGGTTGTTGAGTGGTCGAGAGAAAATCAAACTAATTACGGCCAAGTAGATCTGATGTTAGCATAAGATCAGGCAATGTTTCATAACTGTTACAAACATATGGCTTTCCTCATTGCCCCTGTTTGAGTTTCAATAGTCATGGGTTTGCCTGACCATGCTGACAGGCCGTGCTAACTGTTTTTATCTAAACTTTGAAGATTTGAAAAGTTGTTGACTTTTTACTTTAGCACTCGGAGCCAATAATGGAAAGATAGAATTGATATGTTACATTTATGCCAGGAAGTTTGCGATTTGCAGGAAATGGGTTGGGGCCGAAACAGTGCATAGTAAAACAAACTAAAGTGGCTTTGACATTTGTTCTAGCATTGTAGTTTACAGTTTGTGGTCAGTTCTTGACTCCTATTGTATTTTTGAAAATCAATTGGAGACAGTAATATGTTAATTAATTTCCGTCATGAGTATTAGAAAATTAATTTTATAAAATACGGTGAAAGAAATTCAACAAAATTAACATTAAAACACAGAATATTTCAACAATCAAAAAAGCAAGCATTTGAAAAGTGAGAAAACTTTTGTAAATATATCTACTAACTATACTGTCTACAATGTCGGTGTTGATCCAGGCGTGGTCAAATAAATTGTTCAACTTGTAATTATCACCAGTCCTGAAAATTAAGCATCAGAGAGCGTTAAATTTGGGACAATGAAGTAATGTAAAATGTGATTTACCGCGGAACATTCAACAAGCTCTGTAACTGCTCTGTAATTAAGTACTCAACATTTTTTGCTGTCCTTTAGGACCAGTTTTCTATTTCATAAAAGTAGACTTAGTGAGTCCTTGTCCACAATTCTAGCTTTAAAAAAAAGTTGAATAATATCACCTAAAACAATACAATTTGAAGCAGTACACATGGCCCCTACACTACATTCAACAATGATTACCCACGGACGGTCAAACAGTGCTCTCAAGAAAGGCAGGTGAAATATTTTGCCAGGTCTGAACCCAGGAAATGACATGATTTGTTATGAAACAATTGAACAACATCACCTCCTTTCCCACACATCATTGTCATAGAAAAATATCACCTGACATTTCTATTGAAATCTGCCTACACGTACAATATAGACCGATAATACTAGCTAGGATGGTCAAATGCTTCGTGAAGGTACACACCTACCATGAAAAAATGTTCAATACCTGTTGATCACACCATCATAGCCCATAATGTCTTCATATTCCTACAGTTACTGTTAACCCTTCTGTTTTCGAATGTAACCCTTACCTCTATGTATTCATACAGGTTAAGACTGTTGATCTACCCATATGCTTATAATATGGCTTATGACTGGGGGTTCCATCCTCCAAGCAATTTAAATTAATATCGTTTTTACTTTGCAAGTGATGGTCCATTATATTACTGTGAATAGGTTTTTATAAGCGCTTATTGTATTCCCAAATTGAAAAATAACATTCGATGGAGCTTTACTTTCATGACAATCTTTCTTATCTCTAATATACACAATATATCTTCATGATATTGCATTTTGCAACGAAATCATACTGCATTTCTCCACTGAATTCAACATTACCTACTTATACGGCCAATGCACTCATCTCCTAAGTGCTCATCTGTGACCACTTGAAAAAAGAAAACATCTGCCAACCGAGAGCATAACTGTTGAATCACTCCTAGAAATCAGCAGAAAAATGACAACAGGGGTTGAGTGGTCGAGAGAAAATCAAACTAATTACGGCCAAGTAGATCTGATGTTAGCATAAGACCCATGTTTCATAACTGTTACAAACTTATAGCATTCCTCATTGCCCCTGTTTGAGTTTCAATTGTCATGGGTTTGACTGACCATGCTGACAGGCCGTGCTAACTGTTTTTGTCAAAACTGTGGGAAGATTTGAAAAGTTGTTGACTTTTTACTTTAGCACTCGGAGCCAATAACGGAAAGATAGAATTGATATGTGGAAAACTGCTATGCCATGCTACATTTATGCCAGGAAGTTTGCGATTTGCAGGAAATCGGTTGGGGCTGGAAGGGCGCATAGTAAAACAAACTAAAGTGGCTTTGACATTTGTTCTAGCACTGTAGTTTACAGTTCGTATCTATTTCTCGGCTTCTATTCTATTTTTGAAAAATCACTATTAGAGGCAGTAGTATGTAAATTAATTTCAGTCATATGAGTAGTAAAAAATAAATTGGAAAACAAAGTGAAAAAATTAAACAAAATTAACATTAAACCAATGAATAATTCAATAACCCAGAAACAAGTATTTGAAAAGTGAGAAATCTTTTGTAAATATATCTACTGACTATATTGTCAACAATGCTTGTGGTGAAATAGGCGTGGCTAAATAAATTGTCCAACTTGTGATTATTTCCTGAAAATTAAGCATCAGAGAGCGTTAAATTTTACACAATAAAGTAACGTGAAACGTGATTTACCATTGGACACTCAACAAGCTCTGTAACTGTTCTGTAATTAAGTACTCAACATTTCTTTGCTGTTCTTGAGGACAAGTTTTCTATATACATAAAAGTAGACTTCATGGACTCTGTGGACATGTCACAATTCCAGCTTTAAACAAGTTTAATAACATTACCGAAAAACAATAAAATTTGAATCAGTACACATGCCCCCCCCCCCCCCCACCCCACTACATTCAACAATGCTTACCCACGGACGGTCAAACA
Organism: Terebella lapidaria; assembly: GCA_949152475.1. NCBI lineage: Eukaryota > Metazoa > Annelida > Polychaeta > Terebellida > Terebellidae > Terebella > Terebella lapidaria. Next base: position 29,387,479 of record OX424564.1, on the reverse strand, counting down.
ATGCTCGAAAGGAATGCAGGTGAAATATTGCCAGATCTGAACCCAGGAAATGACATGATTTTTGTTGGTATGAAACAATTGAACAACATCGCCTCCTTTCTCACATATATATCATTATGATCTGTAAAAAGAGAAATTGCCTGACATTTCTATTGAAAGTTGCCTACATGTACAATATAAATCTATCTATATTAGTAGGATAGTTGAATACTTCTTGAAGGTACACACCAAACATGAAAAATATATTCAATACCTGTTGATCACATCATCACGACCCATAATATCTTCATATTTCTATAGTTACTGTTAACCCTTTGGTCCATTATATCACCGTGTATTCAAGGAATACATAGGTTTCTGTGAGTGTTTATTTTATCCCCAAATTGAAAAATAACAATCGTTGAATCTTTACTTTCATGCCAAAGTTTTGATCTGTAAAATAATTGATTTACTTTCAAGGTATTGCATCTTGGAAGAAAAAAACATCCTTCATTTCTTCACTGAAGTCAACATACCGTACATTCATATATAATACAGATACACTCATCTCTCAAGAGCTCATCTGTGACCACTCAAAAAAAAAAAGAGAAACCATCTGCCAACCAAGAGCATAACTGTTAAATCACTCCTAGAAATCAGCAGAAAGATGACAACAGGAGTTGAGTGGTGGAGACAAAATCAAACTAATTACAGCCAACTGTGTGTTAGCATAAGATGAGGCAATATTTCATAACTGTTACAAACCTATAGCATTTCTCATTGCCTCTTGTTGGGTTTTCGATTGTCATGGGTTTGCCTGACATGCCGAGCCAGGCCGAGCTAATTGTTTTTATCGAAACTGGGAAGATTTGAAAAGTTGTTGACTTTTTACTTTACCATTCGGAGCCAATAAGGAAAAGATAGAATTGATATGTGGAAAACTACTATGCCATGCTACATTTATGCCAGGAAGTTTGCGATTTGCAGGAAATGGGTTGGGGCCGAAATGGTGCATAGTAAAACAATCTAAAGAAGCTTTGACATCTGTTCTTGCAATGTAGTTTACAGTTTGCCTTTAGTTCTCGACTTCTATTCTATTTTCAAAATTACCATTAGAGGCAGTAAATATATGTAAATTATTTTCCGTCGTATGAGTAGTGAAAAACAAATTGAAAAACAAAGTGAAAAAATTCAACAAAATTACCAATAAATCAAAGAATATTTCAATAACCACGAAACAAGTATTTGAAAAGTGAGAAATCTTTTGTAAATATATCTACTAACTATATTGTCAACAATGCTTGTGGTGAAAAAGGCGTGGCTAAATAAAATGTCCAACTTCTAATTATCCCCTGAAAATTAAGCATCAGAGAGCATTAAATTTTTAGACAATGAAGTAACGTAAAATGTGATTTACCGTGGAACATTCAACAAGCTCTGTAACTGCTCTGTAATTAAGTACTCAACATTTCTTTGCTGTTCTTGAGGACAAGTTTTCTACATAAAAGTAGACTTCATGGGATTGGGTTCTTGTATATATGAAAGGGGTGTACTTTCAAGTTCAGATTTAATTGCATGTTTTCTAGGACCCTGTTATAAGTATTCAATTGACTGAAACCAAATGTATGGGCAAATGAATTATTTGAAAAGCTTAGTAGCTCAGTTGTATTTGAATTTAATGAATCGTGCACACCAGTTACTAATTGAATCACCAAGTAGGTTACAGTAAAACACAGCTGGAAGTTTGTTTATATCGACATTTACCCGCAAAGCAAAAAAACAAAATGCATCGTTGAGTTCATTTATCAAAACAAAATGAAACCCCCGAAAATCTGAAAGCCTTCTTAATGAATGAATGCATATTGCTCATGCCTCATATACATGATATAATACTAATAATCATGCCTAATAAAGTATGACCATATACATGACATATCATCCACTCATATCAGTGTAGTATCACGCTAGGCCAGTTAAGTAATAATTTATGAATCATGACACCTTGATCATTGACCATACCTGCATGCTGTCAGGGGTGATATTTCGATCAGTGTCACTGCTATGGGGGCAATAATTTGCATAGTAAGCCTCAATGGGGGCACAGCGGACTCCCCTTAGTTAATATGTTGATTAGATTTACACCATTCATGATACTTGTTTGTGGCTTTTGTTTTTATCGGTGGGGGGTTGATTTGATGAATTAGTTTCACCTGCTGTCACAGGCTAACTGTTATAAACTGGAAAATTACATCTAGATGTATCTTGTGTGTATATATGACCTAGGGGCCCTGATCTTCAATCGCGATGAAAACCATTTAGGGAACAGAGTTGGCATTTGTTGAGTTTTGAGTATGAGTTAGCAGTTGATTTGATAATTTTCCACCATCTTTAATCAACCATTGTTTTTACAGTTGAATGCTTACAATTACGAAGAAATGTATACATTAAAAATTTGTAGGGTTTTCAAAAGTGAAAGTGAAAGTCAGTTGCTGATGTACCCTTTGTAAATCCATATGCACAGATCATTAAAGATTCTATCTTTTCTCTGAATGCATGCATTGTTTACTGTTCATCGTGATCAGTAACTGTAAAGATGCTCAGACTGCTGTTAGCCAGATAAAAATTAAATTTCATGCCCACTGAACACTGACAATCTTGAATCACAACCATTGAAAACCCCCCTCTCTCAGATTGCAACTCCTCAGATAAGAAAACAAATACTCAATTTTCGACTCAGTTACACACGCAATACCAGATACAATAGAATAGAGAATTCCACTGGGGTCGAACTTTTCCCATAATTGTTTGGTATCTACCATTTTCATACAGAAAAACTTTCACTCCCCACACAAATTATGCAACGACCAATGCTGAAAAATAGCAACCAATGTTGAACAAATAGCTTTGAGACCTGAAAAACGGGCAGTGACACTTGTCACAAAAGCCAGTCTTTTCAATACCCCAAGCATAATTATATACCTAGATGATGCCTTCCGCCCCTGGGATAATTACCAGAAAACAAAACAACATTGGGAAAATTGCCGCGCCAAGTTGTCAGTAGATGCCACAATTATAAACGTTGAGGGTTGGAATTTAAATAGTTGGACTTGTTTTGTGCTTGGCCCCCGAAAAATATTGGCACTTTAGATCAATGAGAGATTATAGGTGGAGACAGAGATAAAGATGTCCCTTTAAGCATAAAATTGTACGTCTTTGACAGACAGTTTGTTATGATTGCCTGCAAAAAATTTGTTTTGTAAATAATGATTACTGCCACAATATTTGATGTATATGATAAGAAAATACCTCTGCGGGCTGCTTATTGAATGTGGAAGAAATTATTAATAAAATAATTGCCTTACAACTAAAGGATTATATGTGTCCAACTTGTAATCATTTTTTGTACAAGTATGGTTGACACAACATTGTGACAAAAATTGTTGCTAATATTTTCATGCATAAGGTTTTCAACAAAAATTACAAGAAAATGTTATTAAATAAACCATCGGTAATGAAGTCAAAGAAATTATTAATAAAATAATTGCCTTACAACTGAAGGATTATATATGTCTAACCTCCTTACAAGCTCTGTTAACATGACATTGTGACATAAAAATTGTTGTTGTTATTTTTTTCCCACGAGGATTTTAATAAAATTTGAAAGAAAATATTATTACACAGATCATTTACTTTTGAAGTATGCAAATGAGATAAGAAAGAAAAATAATCCTTAATAATGTGGAAAATTATTTTCCAATAACAGTCTCGATAGATTTTCAAAAGCAAAACAATGGATCGGATTAAAGGTGAAAGATAAACTGTTGTCAGCATCATTTCTTTCCAATGGAAACACTTTCATATCAATTAAAATAACAAGGAGATCTATAAGTATATCTATAAGTTATTACAACATGAATACCATCCAAGTATAATAACACTTCTAAGCTATGATTTGGCTACTTATTATCGTAGCAAAAGCTCCGAAGGTGCTTGAAATCCAATGACTTCACTTAATAGAAAGTATAAGAGTTCAAAAGAGGTGGTACTTCGTAAAATAAACAAAAAAAATGTTTCTTTATTCTCGTCACACTTTCACAAGTAAAAGGTGTTTAATACAAAAGGTTTAGCGACTGATACAATTGAGTGGTCACCGCCTATTTAATGTTAAAAACACTGAACAGCAGTAAAGAATCAGGATTATAAGTAACACTTCTAGCAGATTTAGTCTATTGTAAAAGCCTTTGATCTACTACGAGATGGGCAGGAACATTTACTCTAAACAAAGGACCAACTTGAGGGGTTTGACAATGTAACATCTTTTCCATATGGGGATTAAGAGGCCCATCATTCAAATTGAAAAGAAAACACTTTCACAGGAATGGGGAGTTACCGTTGTCCAAACTTTTTTTTCCAAACGTCATGCACTTGTGTCTTTGAGTGGCTCCGCCTCCACAAACAACAAATAGTTCTATGTCTGACTTCAAATAAACTCTCCCTCCCCCCCCACTCCCCCCCCCCCCCCCCCTTCCTTCTTACCCAAACCTTGAAGTCAAATCAAAGGTGCCTAGTATAAACTTTGGACCAAAGCACTGCCCCTTGTTAATTGGTCACACTTGGATAAACCCTGCCACTGACCAAGGCCAGCTGTTAATAGTTAACACTGACAGCACCCCACACCCCCACTACCTACTAAACAGTAGCAGGTTCCACCCTGATACTCCCACACCCCCCTATAACTAATTAACAGGTATGTGAAACAATGGGGCCAGCCCAGCGCCTGACAACACCTCTTCAGCCATTGGTTGAACAGTTGGCATGTATTGAGTGGAGATAGGGGCCTCCCAGGTATAAAAGGCTGTTAGAATCTACCAGTTAGCATCACTTGTCCAACAGCAAGACAGTCTGCTAACCTGTTCCTCTTGCAAGCAAGATCTTTGCTTTTGATAATAATATCGGCAAAAAGCATAGCAGAGAAATTGAAGTTGGAATTTGATATCTGTGACTGAAAAGTACTGCTAACTAATGACAGGAACTGAATATTCACGAAGAATATCTGTCACTTGTGTCTACAATATTGCCAACTGCAAAGCGAAGAAGCGAAGCTAACAAACAAGCAACTGTCAACCAAAAAAAGAAGAAAAACAGCAAGAAAAATGGCTTTGGATACTGACTGCCGATGTTCCTTGGAGTTGGATTCCGACTTTCACGACCTCGACACCCAGTTCTCCTCCGTGGAAGATGCCCTCGAGAAAGCCTGCGACAAGATGCAAACGATCCTCGCGAAGATCTCCGCCGCTGAAGCTCGTCTTGAACAAGCCCGCCGCGCTGAGAAGACGCAAGCGATCCTGCTCCTAGGCCAACGAGTCAAAATGTTCAAATCCATGTACAACATTTATTACCAGTTCGCCGAACAGAAATCGCAACAGCTCGTGTTTTTGGAAGAGCAGCGGTCCAAGTGCAAAGAAGGTGACATCATGTCCGCCAAACGGGAGGAACTTATGTGGTGAAAACCACCGCGCGTTTAGAAAACTGATGGGTTATCATCGATGAACTGTTTTTTGGGGGCTGGACGCCAAAAGTTGGAACATTCCGACCAGGATAAATTTGGGATTTGTCAGCGTAAATATACGTTGACGTTCCTGGGTTTTAAATGTAAATAATGTGTTCTGTTACTGTTACTTACTTACTGTTACTTACTGTTTGTTAGGTTACTGTTGAATTTTTTTTACAAAAAACAAACAATTTTACATGTAATTTATGTGATGTTAATTTCTGGTGCTGTGATTATCAAAGACTGTCTGTGTTATGTTATTCGCTGGGAAAAAAGTTACTGGTCAATTGCAATGAATTTATACTGGTCATCTGGTGATGAAAATGATTTCAAATTTGTTTTACTTGTTATAAAAATAATTTGAAAAAATGCAAGTCATTTCACTTGTGATTTACCGTGGAACACTCAACATTGTATCTGCTCTGTAAAGTACTCAACATTTCGTTGCTGTTCTTAAGAACAACTTTTTTATATAAAAGTAGACTTGAGGATTCCTTGTGGACATGTCACAATTCCAGCTTTAAAAAAGTTGAATAACATCACCTAAACAATACAAATTGAAGCAGTACACAATGACCCTCAGTTACTACATTCAACAATGCTTACCCACGGACGGTCAAACGTTGCTCTCAAGAAATGCAGGTGAAATATTGCCCGGTCCGAAACCAGGAAATGATATGATTTCTGTAAACAATTCAATAACATCGCCTCCTTTCCCACATATCATTGTCACAGAAAAAAATCAACTGACATTTCTATTGAAATCTTTGTGCAATATAGATTGATAATATTAGCTTGGATAGCCAAAATACTATGTGAAGGTACACACCTACTATGAAAATATATTCAATACCTGTTGATCGCACCATCACGACCCATAATGTCTTCATATTTCTACAGTTGCTGTTAACCCTTTTGTTTCAAATGTAACCCTTACCTCTATGTACAATGTATTCATACACTTTAAGACCGTTGATGTACCCATATGCTTATAATACGGCTTATGACTGGGGGTTCCGATGCAGCAAGATATTTGAATTAATATTGTTTTCACTTTGCAAGTGATGGTTTATTATATTACTGTATATAGGTTTTTATCATTCAATGCCTTAATTTATCATTAAGGCATTTCGGCAGAAATGCCTTTATGGTTTTAGCAGAATTCAGGCATTTCGGCAGAATTTTTTTTTTTTTTTTTTTTTTTTTTTTCTTCTTCCGCCACTTTTGGTTTCCAGACGATAACTTTAGATTGCCTTGACGGATCCTCGTCAAATTTTCACCACAAGTCAGAAATGATATGTGGAAGAACCCTATTCTTTTTGAGCCGGATCCGAGGTCCGTGAGGTCCGTGAGGATGAAATCAAGGCTAATTTTGAGACTTGGTTTCCGGACGATAACTGAAAAAATATTTGTGCAATAGTTGCAGAACTCTGCATGGAGGTTCATATGCCACCAGGGAAGAACCCTATTGATTTTGGGATCAATCCGTCAAACGACCTTTGACCTAGAGGTCAAAATAATTAGGGCATTTCGGCACGAAATGTCCTTATGGTTTTGTCAGAATTAAGGCATTTCAGCAGAAATGGTTTTATCAAAATTTTTTTTTTTTTTTTTTTCTTTTTTTTTTTTTTTTCTTTTTAGGTTACCGGACCTATGGTCCGATAACCTATTGGCATGGCGTTGCGTCCGTCGTCGTCCGTCGTCGTCCGTCGTCGTCGTCGTCCACATTTTTATCTTTTTTGTTTACAGGGGAATATTTCTGAAATTTTGCACAAAGATACTTAAAAATAATTCAAGAAGGAGGTATTTTTTAGTTTTTTGATTTTCGCATTTTTTTCAACATGGCGGCCGTTTTCGACGAAAAATGCCTGATTTTGGACTTTGGCGGCCATTTTCTCAAAATCTGTTCAGTAACTTTTTTTCTTTTTGATAAATAACACTCCTCATATGTACTCCTATGATGTCTATCAATTTCGTTGCGCTTGAATCGCTCGAAGTGGGCCATTTTGGCCCAAACTCGGCTCAAATGGGACTTTCCCATGTTAAATTCCCCTATGCTTTATAATGGGACACATTATGCCTAATATCTCACTTGATATTGAGATTAGAGACTAGGAGTCAATTGTGGACCTATAGGAAATGATATATGCTGAATATTCTCGTGACCTTGAATTTGACCTCTGACCTCACTTTCAAGGTCAGAGCACAAAATGGCTTATATATCGCTTATTATCGACTCTACAGCTTAGGAATCAATTGTGGACATATAGGAAATGATATATTCTGAATGTTCTCGTGACCTTGAATTTGACCTCTGACCTCAGTTTCAAGGTCAGAGCACAAAATGGCTTATAGCTCGCTTATTATCGACTCTACAGCTTAGGAATCAATTGTGGACATATAGGAAATGATATATGCTGAATATTCTGATGACCTTGAATTTGACCTTCGACCTCATTTTCAAGGTCACAGGACAAAATGGCTAATATCTCGCTTGTTATCGACTTTACAGCTTAGCAATCAATTATGAACATATAGGAAATGATATATGCAGATTATTGTCATGACCTTGAATTTGACCTTTGACCTCATTATCAAGGTCACAGGACAAAATGGCTAATATCTCACTTATTATCGATTTTACAGCTTAGGAATCAATTGTGGACATATAGAAAATGATATATGCTGAATATTCTCGTGACCTTGAATTTGACCTCTGACCTCATTTCTAAGGTCCAAGGACAAACTGGCTCATATCTTGCTCCTCTATTGACTGTATGGCTTGGGAATCAATTGTGGACATGATATACATGATATAGAAAATGATATACACTGAATATTTTGATGACCTTGAATTTGACCTTTGCCCCTTCATTTTCAAGGCTACAGCATAAAATTGCTAATCTCTCTCTGATTATTGAACTTACAGCTTAGCAATCAACTGTGGACATGATATATGCTTAATGTTATATATGCTGAATATTCTCTTGACCTTGAATTCAACCAGTGACCTGGCTAATACCTAAAATATTAAACATTGTCCGGTAACCTATCTTTGGCCCTTGGCCTAATTTTTTTTTTCTTTTTTTTTCACTTTTTGGTTTCCGCACGATAACTTCAGTTTGCCTCGATGTATCTTTGCCAAATTTTCACTGCTGGTCAGAAATGTTGTGTGGAAGAAGCCTATTGTTTTTGAGCCGGCTCCGGGGTCCGTGAGGTCCGTGAGGATGAAATCAATGTTTCTGGTTTCCGCACGATAACTCAAAAAGTGTTATGGCAATGACTGTGGAACTTTGCATGGAGGTTCATATATCACCAGGGAAGAAGCCTATTGATTTTGAGGCCGATTCGTCAAACGACCTTTGACCCAGGGCTCGAAATAATTTTAGCTGAGTCATCCTTGAGGCTCTCATGCATATCTCGGAAACGGCGCGTCGTAGAGCGATACAGACGTTATTTTCAGACTCGTCATCCTAGACAAACATGTCTAAGGGGTATTATGGATGACCTTTGACCTTGACCTTAAATTTTTTCGCTGAGTCGGCATTTTTCGTTTATGTCGATATCTCGGAAACGGTGCGTCGTAGAGCGAAACGGACATTATTTTCGGACTCGTCGCCCTAGACAAACATGTCTTAGGGGTATTATGGATGACCTTTGACCTTGACCTTAATTTTTTTTGCTGAGTCAGCATTTTTCGTATTCGTCGATATCTCGGAAACGGTGCGTCGTAGAGCGAAACGGACGTTATTTTCGGACTCGTCGCCCTAGACAAGTATGTCTTAAGGGTATTATGGATGACCTTTGACCTTGACCTTAAATTTTTTCGCTGAGTCGGCATTTTTCGTTTTCGTCGATATCTCGGAAACGGTGCGTCATAGAGCGAAACGGACGTTATTTTCGGACTCGTCGCCCTAGACAAACATGTCTTAAGGGTATTATTGATGACCATTGACCTTGACCTTAAATTTTTTCGCTGAGTCGGCATTTTTCGTTTTCGTCGATATCTCGGAAACGGTCAGTCGTGGAGCGAAACGGACGTTATTTTCGGACTCGTCGCCCTAGACTGACATGTCTAATGGGTATTATTGATGAACTTTGACCTTGACCCGAAATTTTTTTGCCGAGTCGGCATTTTTCGTTTTCGCCGATATCTCGGAAACGGTGCGTCGTAGAACGAAACGGACGTTATTTTCGGACTCGTCGCCCTAGACAAACATGTCTTAAGGGTATTATGGATGAACTTTGACCTTGACCCGAAATTTTTATGCCGAGTCGGCATTATTCGTTTTCGTCGATATCTCGGAAACGGTGCGTCGTAGAGCGAAACGGACGTAATTTTCGGACTCGTCGCACTAGACAAACATGTCTAAGGGGAATTATGGATGAACTTTGACCTTGACCCGAAATTTTTTTGCCGAGTCGGCATTTTTCGTTTTCGTCGATATCTCGGAAACGGTGCGTCGTAGAGCGAAACGGACGTTGTTTTCGGACTCGTCGCACTAGACAAACATGTCTAAGGGGTATTAATGATGAACTTTGACCTTGACCCGAAATTTTTTTGCCGAGTCAGCATTTTCCGTTTTCGTCGTTATCTCGGAAACGGTGCGTCGTAGAGCGAAACGGACGTTATTTTCGGACTCGTCGCACTAGACAAACATGTCTAAGGGGTATTATGGATGAACTTTGACCTTGACTCGAAATTTTTTTGCCGAGTCGGCATTTTTTGTTTTCGTCGATATCTCGGAAACGGTGCGTCGTAGAGCGAAACGGACGTTATTTTCGGACTCGTCGCACTAGACAAACATGTCTAAGGGGAATTATTGATGAACTTTGACCTTGACCCGAAATTTTCTTGCCGAGTCGGCATTTTTCGTTTTCGTCGATATCTCGGAAACGGTGCGTCGTAGAGCGAAACGGACGTTACTTTCGGACTCGTCGCCCTAGACAAACATGTCTAAGGGGTATTATGGATTAACTTTGACCTTGACCCGAAATTTTTTTGTTTTCGTCGATATCTCGGAAACGGTGCGTCGTAGAGCGAAACGGATGGTATTTTCGGACTCGTCGCTCTAGACAAATATGTCTAGCGGGTATTATGGATGAACTTTGACCTTGACCCGAAATTTGTCGACATTTTTCATTTTCGTCGATATCTAGTATTATAAATTATTCATCACACCGAAATGCCTCCAAGGCATCTTAAGGCCTTGACGTCTAGTTTTTTAGGTTACCGGACCTATGGTCCGATAACCTATTGGCATGGCGTTGCGTCCGTCGTCCGTCGTCCGACGTCCGTCGTCGTCCGTCGTCGTCCGTCGTCGTCCGTCGTCGTCCGTCGTCGTCATCGTCCACATTTTTATCTTTTTTGTTTACGAGCGAATTCTTCTGAAATTTTGCACAAAAATACTTTAAAATAATTCAAGAAGGAGGTATTTTTTAGTTTTTTGATTTTCGCATTTTTTTCAAAATGGCGGCCGTTTTCGACGAAAAATGCCTGATTTTGGACTTTGGTGGCCATTTTCTCAAAATCTGTTCAGTAACTTTTTTTCTTTTTGATACATAACACTCCTGATATGTACTCCTATGATGTCTATAAATTTCGTTGCGCTTGAATCGCTCGAAGTGGACCATTTTGGCCCAAACTCGGCCCAAATGGGACTTTCCCATGTTAAATTCTCCTATGCTTTATAATGGGACACATTATGCCTAATTTCTCACTTAATATTGAGATTAGAGACTAGGAATCAATTGTGGACATATAGGAAATGATATATGCTGAATATTCTCGTGACCTTGAATTTGACCTCTGACCTCAATTTCAAGGTCAGAGCACAAAATGTCTGATATCTCGCTTATTATCGACTCTACAGCTTAGGAATCAATTGTGGACATATAGGAAATGATATATGCTGAATATTCTGATGACCTTGAATTTGACCTTTGACGGCATTTTCAAGGTCATAGGACAAAATGGCTAATATCTCGCTTGTTATCGACTTTACAGCTTAGGATTCAGTTATGAACATATAGGAAATGATATATGCAGATTATTGTCATGACCTTGAATTTGACCTTTGACCTCATTTTCAAGGTCACAGGACAAAATGGCTGATATCTCACTTATTATCGACTCTACAGCTTAGGAATCAATTGTGGACATATAGGAAATGATATATGCTGAATATTCTGATGACCTTGAATTTGACCTTTGACGGCATTTTCAAGGTCATAGGACAAAATGGTTAATATCTCGCTTGTTATCGACTTTACAGCTGAGGAATCAGTTATGAACATATAGGAAATGATATATGCAGATTATTGTCATGACCTTGAATTTGACCTTTGACCTCATTTTCAAGGTCACAGGACAAAATGGCTAATATCTCACTTATTATCGATTTTACAGCTTAGGAATCAATAGTGGACATATAGGAAATGATATATGCTGAATATTCTCGGACCTTGAATTTGAGCTCTGACCTCATTTTCAAGGTTCAAGGACAAACTGGCTCATATCTTGCTCCTCTATTGACTGTATGGCTTGGGAATCAATTGTGGACATGATATAGTAAATGATATACACTGAATATTTTGATGACCTTGAATTTGACCTTTGCCCCTTCATTTTCAAGGTCACAGCACAAAATTGCTAATATCTCGCTGATTATTGAATTTACAGCTTAGCAATCAACTGTGGACATGATATATGCTTAATGTTATATATGCTGAATATTCTCTTGACCTTGAATTCAACCAGTGACCTGGCTAACATCTAAAATATTAAACATTGTCCGGTAACCTATCTTTGGCCCTTGGCCTAATTTTTCTTTTTGATACACAACACTCCTCATATGTACTCCTGTGATGTGTAAAAGTTTCGTTGCGCTTGAATCGCTCGAAGTGGGCCATTTTGGGCCAAACTTGGCCCAAATGGGACTTTCCCATGTTAAATTCTCCTATGCTTTATAATGGGACACATTATGCCTTATATCTCACTTAATATTGTGATTAGAGACTAGGAATCAATTGTGGACATATAGGAAATGATATTTGCTGAATATTCTCGTGACCTTGAATTTGACCTCTGACCTCAGTTTCAAGGTCAAAGAACAAAATGGGTAATATCTCGCTCATTATCGACTTTACAGCTTAGAAATCAATTTTGGACATATAGGAAATGATATATACCGAATATTCTGATGACCTTGAATTTGACCTTTGACCTTATTTTCAAGGTCACAGGACAAAATGGCTAATATCTCACTGTTTATCGACTTTACAGCTTAGGAATCAATTATGACCATATAGGAAATGATATATGCAGATTATTGTCATTACCTTGAATTTGACCTTTGACCTCATTTTCAAGGTCACGGGACAAAATGGCTAATATCTCACTTATTATCGATTTTACAGCTTAGGAATCAATTGTGGACATGTAGGAAATGATATATGCTGAATATGCACGTGACCTTGAATTTGACCTTTGACCTCATTTTCAAGGTCACGGGACAAAATGGCTAATATCTCGCTTATTATCGACTTTACAGCTTAGGAATCAAATGTGGACATATAGGAAAGGATATACGCTGAATATTCTGATGACCTTAAATTTGACCTTTGACCTTATTTTCAAGGTCATAGCACAAAAGGCTAATATCTCGCCATTATGGATTTTACAGCTTAGGAATCAATCGTGGACATATAGGAAATGATATATCCATAATATTTTTGTGACTTTGAATTTGACCTTCGGCCTCATTTTCAAGTTTTTAGGTTACCGGACCTATGGTCCGATAACCTATTGGCATGGCGTTGCGTCCGTCGTCGTCCGTCGTCGTCCACGTTTTTATCTTTTTTGTTTATGGGCGAATTTTTCTGAAATTTTGCAGAAAAATACTTAAAAATAATTCAAGAAGGAGGTATTTTTTAGTTTTTTGATTTTCGCATTTTTAGGTTACCGGACCTATGGTCCGTAACCTATTGGCATGGCGATGCGTCCGGCGTCGTCGTCCGTTGTCCGGCGTCCGTCGTCCGTCGTCCGTCAACAATTTTATCTTTAAAGTTTACGATCGAATTTTTCTGAAATTTTGCACAAAAATGCCTAAAAATATTTCGAGAGGGAGGTATTTTTTAGTTTTTTGATTTTCGCATTTTTTTCAAAATGGCGGCCGTTTTCGACGAAAAATGCCTGATTTTGGACTTTGGCGGCCATTTTCTCAAAATCTGTTCAGTAACTTTTTTTTTTATTGATGCATAACACTCCTCATATGTACCCCTGTGACATGTATAAATTTCGTTGCGCTTGAATCGCTCGAAGTGGGCCATTTTGGGCTCAAACTCGGCCCAAATGGGACTTTCCCATGTTAAATTCTCCTATGCTTTATAATGGGACACATTAAAGCCTAATATCTCACTTAATATTGAGATTAGAGACTAGGAATCAATTGTGGACATATAGGAAATGATATATGCTGAATATTGTCGTGACCTTGAATTTGACCTCTGACCTTGGTTTCAAGGTCAGAGCGGCCGTTTTCGTCGAAAAATGGCCAATTTTGGAGGTCGACGGTCGTTTTCTCAAAATCTGTTCAGTAACTTTTTTTTCTTATTGATGAAAAACACTCCTCATATGTACCCCTGTGACATGTATAAATTTCGTTGCGCTTGAATCGCTTGAAGTGGACCATTTTGGGCCCAAACTCGGCCCAAATGTGACTTTCCCATGTTAAATTTTCCTATGCTTTATAATGGCACACATTAAGCCTAATATCTCACTTAATATTGAAATTAGAGACTAGGAATGAATTGTGGACATATAGGAAATGATATATGCTGAATATTCTCGTGACCTTGAATTTGACTTTTGACCTCATTTTCAAGGTCACAGGACAAAATGGCTAATATCTCGCTTATTATCGACTTTACAGCTTAGGAATCAGTTGTGAACATATAGGAAATGATATATGATGAATATTCTTGTGACCTTGAATTTGACCTTTGACCTCATTTTCAAGGTCACATGACAAAATGGCTAATATCTCGCTTATTATCGACTTTACAGTTTAGGAATCAATTGTGAACATATAGGAAATGATATATGCTGAATATTTTCGTGACCTTGAATTTGACCTTTGACCTCATTTCCAAGGTCGCAGGACAAAATTGCTAATATCTCGCTTATTATCGACTTTACAGCTTAGGAATCAATTGTGAACATATAGGAAATGATATATGCTGAATATTCTCGTGGCCTTGAATTTGAGCTTTGACCTCATTTTCAAGGTCACCGGACAAAATGGCCAATATCTTGCTTATTAGCGACTTTACAGCTTAGGAATCGATTGTGAACATATAGGAAATGATATATGCTGAAAATTCTCGTGACCTTGAATTGACCTTTGACCTCATTTTCAAGGTCACAGGACAAAACGGCCAATATCTTGCTTATTGGCGACTTTACAGCTTAGGAATCAATTGTGAACATATAGGAAATGATATATGCTGAAAATTCTCATGACCTTGAATTTGACCTTTGACCTCATTTTCAAGGTCACATGACAAAATTGCTAATATCTCGCTTATTATCGACTTCCGGCTTAGGAATCAATTGTGAACATATAGGAAATGATATATGCTGAATATTCTCATGACCTTGAATTTGACCTTTGACCTCATTTTCAAGGTCACAGGACAAAATGGCCAATATCTTGCTTATTAGCGCCTTTACAGCTTAGAAATCAATTGTGAACATATAGGAAATGATATATGCTGAATATTCTAGTGACCTTGAATTTGACCTTTGACCTCATTTTCAAGGTCACAGGACAAAATGGCCAATATCTTGCTTATTAGCGCCTTTACAGCTTAGAAATCAATTGTGAACATATATGAAATGATATATGCTGAATATTCTAGTGACCTTGAATTTGACTTTTGACCTCATTTTCAAGGTCAACAGGACAAAATGGCTAATATCTCGCTTATTATCGACTTTACAGCTTAGGAATCAATTGTGAACATATAGGAAATGATATATTCTGAATATTTTAATGATTTTGAATTTGACCTTTGACCTAAATTTCAAGGTCAGTCATTTTATTTTCAAAGTCAGATTACAAAATGGCTTATATCTCGCTTATTATCAAATTTACAGCTTAGGGGTCCATAGTGAACATATAGGAAATGATGTATGCTGAATAGTTTGGTGATCTAGAATTTAACCTTTGATCCCATTTTCAAGGTTAGAGATATGGCGATTTCAGTGGTCACCTTGAATTTGACCTTCAACTTTCTCGGCTTAACTTTGTATATTTCTCCGGTAACCTTTCTAGCCCATTGGGCTAATTTTTTCAAAATGGCGGCCGTTTTCGACGAAAAATGCCTGATTTTGGACTTTGGCGGCCATTTTCTCAAAATCTGTTCAGTAACTTTTTTTCTTTTTGATACATAAGACTCCTCATATGTACTTCTATGATGTCTATAAATTTCGTTACACTTGAATCGCTCGAAGTGGGCCATTTTGGCCCAAACTCGGCCCAAATGGGACTTTCCCATGTTAAATTCTCCTATGCTTTATAATGGGACACATTATGCCTAATATCTCACTTGATATTGAGATTAGAGACTAGGAATCAATTGTGAACATATAGGAAATGATATATGCTGAATATTCTCGTGACCTTGAATTTGACCTCTGACCTCAGTTTCAAGGTCAGAGCACAAAATGGCTTATATCTCGCTTATTATCGACTCTACAGCTTAGGAATCAATTGTGGACATATAGGAAATGATATATGCTGAATATTCTCGTGACCTTGAATTTGACCTCTGACCTCAGTTTCAAGGTCAGAGCACAAAATAGCTTATATATCGCTTATTATCGACTCTACAGCTTAGGAATCAATTGTGAACATATAGGAAATGATATATACTAAATATTCTGATGACCTTGAATTTGACCTTCGAACTCATTTTCAAGGTCACAGGACAAAATGGCTAATATCTTGCTTATTAGCTACTTTACAGCTTAGGAATCAATTGTGAACATATAGGAAATGATATATGCTGAAAATTCTCATGACCTTGAATTTGACTTTTGACCTCATTTTCAAGGTCACAGGACAAAATGGCTAATGTCTCGCTTATTATCGACTTTACAGCTTAGGAATCAATTGTGAACATAATAGGAAATGATATATGCTGAAAATTCTCATGACCCTGAATTTGACCTTTGACCTCATTTTCAAGGTCACATGACAAAATGGCTAATATCTTGCTTATTATCGACTTTACAGCTTAGGAATCAATTGTGAACATATAGGAAATGATATATGCTGAATATTCTCATGACCTTAAATTTGACCTTTGACCTCATTTCCAAGGTCACAGGACAAAATTGCTAATATCTCGCTTATTATCGACTTTACAGCTTAGGAATCAATTGTGAACATATAGGAAATCATATATGCTGAATATTCTCGTGACCTTGAATTTGACCTTTGACCTCATTTTCAAGGTCACAGGACAAAATGGCCAATATCTTGCTTATTAGCGACTTTACAGCTTAGGAATCAATTGTGAACATATAGGAAATGATATATGCTGAATATTCTAGTGACCTTGAATTTGACTTTTGACCTCATTTTCAAGGTCAACAGGACAAAATGGCCAATATCTTGCTTATTAGCGACTTTACAGCTTAGGAATCAATTGTGAACATGTAGGAAATGATATATGCTGAAAATTCTCATGACCTTGAATTTGACCTTTGAACTCATTTTCAAGGTCACCTGACAAAATGGCTAATATCTCGCTTATTATCGACTTTACAGCTTAGGAATCAATTGTGAACATATAGGAAATGATATATGCTGAATATTCTCATGACCTTGAATTTGACCTTTGACCTCATTTCCAAGGTCACAGGACAAAATTGCTAATATCTCGCTTATTATCGACTTTACAGCTTAGGAATCAATTGTGAACATATAGGAAATGATATATGCTGAATATTCCCGTGACCTTGAATTTGACCTTTGACCTCATTTCCAAGGTCACAGGACAAATTTGCTAATATCTCGCTTATTATCGACTTTACAGCTTAGGAATCAATTGTGAACATATAGGAAATGATATATGCTGAATATTCTCGTGACCTTGAATTTGACCTTTGACCTCATTTTCAAGGTCACAGGACAAAATGGCCGATATCTTGCTTCTTAGCGACTTTACAGCTTAGGAATCAATTGTGAACATATAGGAAATGATATATGCTGAATATTCTAGTGACCTTGAATTTGACTTTTGACCTCATTTTCAAGGTCAACAGGACAAAATGGCCAATATCTTGCTTATTAGCGACTTTACAGCTTAGGAATCAATTGTGAACATATAGGAAATGATATATGCTGAAAATTCTCATGACCTTGAATTTGACCTTTGAACTCATTTTCAAGGTCACCTGACAAAATGGCTAATATCTCGCTTATTATCGACTTTACAGCTTAGGAATCAATTGTGAACATATAGGAAATGATATTTGCTGAATATTCTCATGACCTTGAATTTGACCTTTGACCTCATTTCCAAGGTCACAGGACAAAATTGCTAATATCTCGCTTATTATCGACTTTACAGCTTAGGAATCAATTGTGAACATATAGGAAATGATATATGCCGAATATTCCCGTGACCTTGAATTTGACCTTTGACCTCATTTCCAAGGTCACAGGACAAATTTGCTAATATCTCGCTTATTATCGACTTTACAGCTTAGGAATCAATTGTGAACATATAGGAAATGATATATGCTGAATATTCTCGTGACCTTGAATTTGACCTTTGACCTCATTTTCAAGGTCACAGGACAAAATGGCCAATATCTTGCTTCTTAGCGACTTTACAGCTTACAAATCAATTGGGGCCATGTAGGAAGTGATATATGCTGAAGATTGTCATGACCTTGATCTTGACCTTTGATCTCATTTTCAAGGTCAGAGCATTAAATGGCTAATATCTCGCTTATTATCGACTTTGCAGCTTAGACTCAATTGTGCACATGTAGGAAATGATATACTGAATCTTGTCATGACCTTGAACTTGACCTTCGACCTCATTTTCAAGGTCAGAGCATAAAATGGCTAATATTTCGCTTATTATCATTTTTACAGTTAAGGAAGCAATTGTGAACAAATAGTAAACGATAAATGCTGAATATTGTCATGACCTTGAATTTGACATTTGACCTCATTTTCAAGGTCAAAGCACAAAATGGTTAATATCTCGTTTATTATCGAACTTACAGCTTTGCAATCAATTGAGCACATATAGGAAATGATATATGCTGAATATTCTCATGACCTTGAATTTGATCTCATCTCCAAGGTCAGAACACAAAATGGTTAATATCTTGCTCATTGTCGATTTTGCAGCTTAGAAATCAATTGTGGACATGAAATGATATATGCTGAATATTCTTGTGACCTTGAATTTGACCTTGTTGTCAAGGTCTCGGGACAAAATGGCTAATATATAAAATGTAAAACATTGTCCGGTAACCTTTCTTAGCCCTTGGGCTAATTTTTCATTTTCGGTCATATCTCGTTTATTTTCATTTATATCTCAGAAACCGTCGTCTTGGATTGAAATGAATGTATCTACATAATCATTTTGGTTGCAGAGTTGTCAGTAATTAACAGTTCACCTGTGATTGTGTTGTGTATCGAAATGCCCCAAGGCCTCTAGGCCTTTACGTCTAGTTTTTTGCTGGTTCATCCTTGAGGCTTCCTGCATATCTCGGAAACGGTGCGTCGTAGAGCGAAACGGACGTTATTTTCAGACTCGTCGCCCTAGACAAACATCTCTAAGGGGAATTTTTTTTTTTGATCCGGCTCTGAGGTCTGTGAGGTCCGTGAGGATGAAATCGAGGCTGATCTTGAAACTTGGTTTCCGGATGATAACTCGAAAAATATACAGGCAATAGTTGCAGAATTTTGCACGGAGGTTTATATATCACCAGGGAAGAACCCTATTGATTTTGGGATCGATATCTCAAACGACCTTTGACCTAGAGGTCGAAATAATTTTTTGCTGAGTCATCCTTGAGGCATCCTGCATATCTTGGAAATGGTGCGTCGTAGAGCAAAACGGACGTTATTTTCGGACTCGTCGCCCTAGACAAACATGTCTAAGGGGTATTATGGATGAACTTTGACCTTGACCCGAAATTTTTTTGCCGAGTCGACATTTTTCGTTTTCGTCGATATCTCGGAAACGGTGCGTCGTAGAGCGAAAGGGACATTATTTTCGGACTCGTCACCCTAGGCCAACATGTCTGATGGGTATTATTGATGAACTTTGACCTTGACCCGAAATTTTTTTGCCGAGTCGGCATTTTTCGTTTTCGTCGATCTGTTGGAAACGGTGCGTCGTAGAGCGAAACGGACGTTATTTTCGGACTCGCCGCCCTAGACAAACATGTCTAAGGGGTATTATGGATGAACTTTGACCTTGACCTGAAATTCTTTGCTGAGTCGGCATTTTTCGTTTTCGTCGATATCTTGGAAACGGTGCGTCGTAGAGCGAAACGGACGTTATTTTCGGACTCGCCGCCATAGACAAACATGTCTAAGGGGTATTATGGATGAACTTTGACCTTGACCCGAAATTTTTTGCCGAGTCGGCATTTTTCGTTTTCGTCGATATCTCGGAAACGGTGCGTCGTAGAGCGAAACGGACGTTATTTTCGGACTCGTCGCCCTAGACAAACATGTCCAATGGGTATTATTGATGAACTTTGACCTTGACCCGAAATTTTTTTGCTGAGTCGACATTTTTCGTTTTCGTCGATATCTCGAAAACGGTGCGTCGTAGAGCGAAACGGACGTTATTTTTGGACTCGTCGCCCTAGACAAACATGTCTTAAGGGTATTATTGATGAACTTTGACCTTGACCTTAAATTTTTTTGCCGAGTCGGCATTTTTCGTTTTCGTCAATATCTCGGAAACGGTGCGTCGTAGAGCGAAACGGACGTTATTTTTGGACTCGTCGCCCTAGACAAACATGTCTAAAGGGTATTATGGATGAACTATGACCTTGACCCGAAATTTTTTTGTCGAGTCAGCATATTTCGTTTTGGTCGATATCTCGGAAACGGTGCCTCGTAGAGCGAAACGGATGTTATTTTCGGACTCGTTGCTCTAGACAAACATGTCTAAAGGGTATTATGGATGAACTTTGACCTTGACCCGAAATTTTTTTGCCGACTCGGCATTTTTCCTTTTCGTCCATATCTCGGAAATTATGAGTCGTAGAGCGAAACGGACGTCATTTTTGGACTCGGTGACCTAGACAAACATGTCTAAGGGTTATTATGGATGAACTTTGACCTTGACCTTAAAGTTTTTTGCCGACCTTCACCTTAAAGTTTTTTGCCGAGTCAGCATTTTTCTTTTTCGTTGATATCTCGGAAACGGTGCATTGTAGAGTGAAACGAACGTTGTTTTCGGACTCGTGGCTCTAGACAAACATGTCTAAGAGGTATTACAGATGAACTTTGACCTTGCCCTGAAATGTTTTTTTGCTGAGTCGACATTTTTCATTTTCATCCATATCTAGGAGACGATGTGTCGTAGAGCCCATGGCTAACATGTTTGAAATATTACGAATTAGTCCTAACACCGAAATGCCTCCAAGGCATCTTTAGGCCTTGACGTCTAGTTTTTTTTTTTTTTTTCCGCTGTTTTGGTTTCCGGACGATAACTTCAGATTGCTTTGATGGATCCTTATCAAATTTTCACCACTAGTCAGAAATGATATGTGGAAGGACCCTATTCTTTTTGAGCCGGCTCTGAGGTCCGTGAGGTCCGTGAGGATGAAATCAAAGTTTTTGGTTTCTGGATGATAACTCGAAAAATATTCAGGCAATAGATGCAGAACTCTGCAAGGAGGTTCATATACCACCAGGGAAGAACCCTATTGATTTTGGGATCAATCCTTCAAATGACCTTTGGCCTAGAGGTCGAAATATTTTTTGCTGATTCATCCTTGAGGCTTCCTGCATATCTCAGAAACGGTGCTTCGTAAAAGGGACATTATTTTCGGACTCGTCGCCCTAGACAAACATGTCTATGGGGTATTTTCTTTTTTGATTCGACTCCGAGGTCCGTGAGGTCCGTGAGGATGAAATCAAGGCCGATTATGAGACTTGGTTTCCGGACGATAACTCGAAAAATATTCAGGCAATAGTTGCAGAACTTTGCATGGAGGTTTATATGCCACCAGGGAAGAACCCTATTGATTTTGGGATTGATCCATCAAACGACCTTTGACCTAGAGGTCGAAATAACTTTTTGCTGACTCATCCTTGAGACTTCCTGCATATCTTGGAAATGGTACGTTGTAGAGCGAAACGGACGTTATTTTCGGACTCGTCACCCTGGACAAACATGTCTAAGGGGTATTATGGATGAACTTTGACCTTGACCCGAATTTTTTTGCCGAGTCGGCATTTTTCGTTTTCGTCGTTATCTCGGAAACGGTGTGTCGCAGAGCGAAACGGATGTTATTATCCGACTCGTCGCCCTAGACAAACATGTCTTAGGGGTATTATGGATGAACTTTGACCTTGACCCGAAGTTTTTTTGCCGAGTCGGCATTTTCCGTTTTCGTCGATATCTCGGAAACGGTGCACCGTAGAGCGAAACGGACGTTATTTTCGGACTCGTCGCCCTAGACTAACATGTCTAAGGGGTATGATGGATGAACTTTGACCTTTACCCGAAATTTTTTTGCCGAGTCTGCATTTCTCGTTTTCGTCGATATCTCAAAAACGGTGTGTCGTAGAGCGAAACGGACAGTATTTTCGGACTCGTCGCCCTAGACATACATGTCTTAAAGGTATTATGGATGAACTTTGACCTTGATCCGAAATTTATTT
This sequence comes from Terebella lapidaria, assembly GCA_949152475.1. Lineage (NCBI taxonomy): Eukaryota > Metazoa > Annelida > Polychaeta > Terebellida > Terebellidae > Terebella > Terebella lapidaria. Next base: position 29,365,006 of record OX424564.1, on the reverse strand, counting down.
GCCAAGTCGGCATTTCTCGTTTTCGTCGATATCTCTGAAACGGTGCGTCGTAGAGCGAAACGAACGTTATTTTTGGACTCGTCACCATAGACAAACATGTCTAAGGGGTTTTATGGATGAACTTTGACCTTGACCCGAAATTTTTTTGCCGAGTCGGCATTTTTCTTTTTCATCGATATCTCGGAAACGGTGCGTCGTAGAGCGAAACGGACGTTATTTTCGGACCTGTCGCCCTAGACAAACAGGTCTAAGGAGTATTATGGATGAACTTTGACCTTGACCCAAAATTATTTTGCCGAGTCGGCATTTTTCGTTTTTGTCGATATCTCGGAAACGGTGCGTCGTAGAGCTAAACGGACGTTATTTTCGGACTCGCCACCCTAGACAATTATGTCTTAAAGGTATTATGGATGAACTTTGACATTGACCTGAAATTTTTTTGCCGAGTCGGCATTTTTCGTTTTCGTCGATATCTCGGAAACGGTGCGTCGTAGAGCGAAACGGACGTTATTTTCGGACTCGTCACCCTAGACAAACATGTCTGAAAGGTATTATGGATGAACTTTGACCTTGACCCGAAATTTTTTTCGCTGAGTCAACTTTTTTCCTTTTCGTCAATATCTAGCAAACGGTGTGTCATAGAGCCCTTGGCAAACATGTTTTAAACATTACGAATTAGTCCTAACACCGAAATGCCTCCAAGGCATCTTTAGGCCTTAACGTCTAGTTATATTCCCAAATTGAAAAATAACAACCGAAGGAGCTTTTCTTTCATGCTAAAATTTCTTACCTCTAATATACACGATATATCTTCACGCTATTGCATTTTGCAACAAAATTATGCTACATTTCTCCACTAGATTCAAGATTCAGTACATTTATAAAGATACACTCATCTCCTACATTGGGCATGTGTGACCACTCAAAAAAAGAGAAACATCTGCCAACCAAGAGTATAACTGTTGAATCACTCCTAGAAATCAACAGAACAAATGAGAACAGGGGTTGAGTGGTCAAGAGAAAATCAAACTAATTACGGTCAAGTAGATCTGATGTTAGCATAAGATGAGGCAATGTTTCATAACTGTTACAAACTTATTTTTTCGTCCACTGCCCCTGTTTGAGTTTCAATTGTCATGAGTTTGACTGACAGGTCGTTCTAACTGTTTCTATCTAAACTATAGGAAGATTTGAAAAGTTGTTGACTTTTTACTTTACCACTCGGAGCCAATAAGAAAACGATAGAATTGATATGTGGAAAACTGCTATGCCATGTTACATTTATGCCAGGAAGTTTGCGATTTGCAGGAAACGGGTTGGGGCCGAAAGGCAGCATAGTAAAACAAACTAAAGTGGCTTTGACATCTGTTCTTGCAATGTAGTTTACAGTTTGTATTTAATTCTCAGCTTCTATTCTATTTTCAAAAATCACAATTAGAAGCAGTAATATGTAAATAAATTTCTATCATGAGTAGTGAAAAGTAAATTGAAAAAATAAAGTGAAACAAAATTCACCAAAATTAACATTAAGGCATGGCTAAATTGATTGTCCAACTTGTAATTATCTCCTGAAAATTAAGCATCAGAGAGCGTTAAATTTTGGACAATGAAGTAACGTAAAATGTGATTTACCGTGGAACATTCAACAAGCTCTGTAACTGCTCTGTAATTAAGTACTTAACATTTCTTTGCTGTTCTTGAGGACAAGTTTTCTATATAAAAGTAGACTTCATGGGTCCTTGTATCTGAAAGGGATCTAATTTCAAGTTCAGATTTAATTGCATGTTTTCTAGGAGTCTGTTCAAATAAAAGTATTCAATTGACTGAAACTAAATGAACGGCCAAATGAATTATTTGAAAAGCTAAGTAGCTCAGTTGTATTTGAATTTAATGAATCGTGTACACCAGTTCAAACTAATTGAATCATCGGACACGTTACAATATAACACAGCTGGATATTTGTTTATATTGACATTTAACGGCAAAGCAAAGAAGCAAAATGCATCATTGAGTTCATTTATCAAAACAAAATGAAAGCCCCGAAAAAATGAAAGCAAGCTTAATGAATTAATGCATATTGCTCGTACCTCATATACTAATAATTATGCCTAATAAAGTATGACCATATACATAACATAACATCCATTCATATCAGTATAGTATCATGCTAGGCCAGTTAAGTAATAATTTATGAATCATGACACCTTGATCATTGACCATACCTGCATGCTGTCAGGGGTGATATTTTGATCAGTGTCACTGCTATGGGGGCGATAATTTGCATAGTGAGCCTCAATGGGGGCACAGTGGAATCCCCTCGGTTAATATGTTGATTAGATTTACACTATTCACCATACATGTTTGCGGCTTGTGTTTTTACCGCTGGGGGGTTGATTTGATGAATTGGTTTCACCTGCTGTCACAGGCTAACTGTTATAAACTGGAAAATTACATCTAGATGTATTTTGAGTGTGTGTATCTAGGGGCCCTGATCTTTAATTGCGATTAAGACCATTTAGGGGAAATACAGTAGTTGGCATTTGTTGAGTTTTGAGTATAAGTAAGCAGTTGATGTGATATTTTTCCACCATCTTTATTCAACCATTGTTTTTTACAGTTGAATGCTCACAATTACGAAGAAATGTATACATTGGAAATTTGTAGGGATTTCAAAAGTTGAAGTGAAAGTCAGTTGCTTATGTACCCTTTGTAAATCTATATGCACAGATCATTAAAGATTCTATCTTTTCTCTGAATGCATGAATTGTTTACTGTTCATCGTGATCAGTAACTGTTAAAGATGCTCAGACTGCTGTTAGCCAGATAAAAAATTAAATTTCATGCCCACTGAACACTGACAATCTTGAATCACGACCATTCAAACTCAGATTTCAATTCCTCAGATAAGAAAACAAATGCTCAGTTCTCGACTCAGTTACACACACAATACCATTTACAATAGAATAGAGAATTCCACTGGGGTCGAACTTTTCCCATAATTGTTTGGTATCTACCATTTTCACACACAAAATCTTTCACTCCCCACCCAAATTATGCAATGATCGATGCTGCAAAATAGCAACCAATGCTTTGGGACCTGAAAAACGGGCAGTGACACTTGTCACAAAAGCCAGTCTTTTCAATACCCCATGCATAATTATATACCTAGATGATGCCGTCCGCCCATGAGATAATTACTGGAAAACAAAACAACGTCGTAAAAATTGCCGCGCCAAGTTGTCAGTAGATGCCACAATTATAAACATTGGGGGTTGGAATTTTAAAAGTTGGACTTGTTTTGTGCTTGGCTCCCCAAAAAATATTGGCACTTTAGATCAATAACAGATTATACATGTAGGTGGAGACAGAGATAAAGATGTCCCTTTAAGCATAAAATTGTACGTCTTTGACAGACAGTTTGTTATGATTGCCTGCAAAGAAGTTGTTTTGTAAATAATGATTACTGCCAGGTACATTAGTTTGTATGTTTGACACAAAACAATACAATAGATTATGATCTGTGTCAATATTTGATGTGAAAGATAAGAAAATATCTGTGCTGGGCTGCTTATTGATTGTGGAAGAAATTATTAATAAAATAATTGCCTTACAACTAAAGGATTATATAAATCCAACTTGTAATTATTTCCTCACAAGCTAGCTCTGTTAACATGACATTGTGACATAAAAATTGTTATTTTTCCCCCCGAGGATTTTAATAAAATTTGAAAGAAAATATTGTTCCACAGATCATTTACTTTTGAAGTATGCAAATGAGATAAGAAAGAAAAATAATCCTTAATAATGTGGAAAATTATTTTCCAATAACAGTCTCGATAGATTTTCAAAAGCAAAACAATGGATCGGATTAAAGGTGAAAGATAAACTGTTGTCAGCATCATTTCTTTCCAATGGAAACACTTTCATATCAATTAAAATAACAAGGAGATCTATAAGTATATCTATAAGTTATTACAACATGAATACAATCCAAGTACAATAACACTTCTAAGCTATGATTTGGCTACTTAATATTGTAGCAAAAGCTCCGAAGGTGCTTGAAATCCAATGACTTCACTTCATGGAAAGTATAAGAGTTCAAAAGAGGTGGTACTTTGTAAAATAAACAAAAAAAATGTTTCTTTATTTTCGTCACACTTTCACAAGTGAATGTGTTTAATACAAAAGGTTTAGCAACTGATACAATTGAGTGGTCACCGCCTATTTAATGTTAAGAACACTGAACAGCTGAACAGCAGTAAAGAATCAGGATTATAAGTAACACTTCTAGCAGATTTAGTCTATTGTAAAAGCCTTTGATCTAGTGTGAGATGGGCAGGAACATTTACTCTAAACAAAGGACTAACTTAAGGGGTTTGACAATGTAACATCTTTTCCTTATGGGGATTAAGAGGCCTATCATTCAAATTGAAAAGAAAACACTTTCACAGGAATGGGCAGTTACCCTTGTCCAAACTTTTTTTTCAAAACGTCATGCACTTGTGTCTTTGAGTGGCTCCGCCTCCACAAACAACAAATAGTTCTATGTCTGACTTCACCTACCACCCCCCCACCCCCATTCCTTCTTACCCAAACCTTGAAGCCAAATCAAAGGTGCCTAGTATAAACTTTGGACCAAAGCAATGCCCCTTGTTAATTGGTCACACTTGAATAAACCCTGCCACTGACCAAGGTCAGCTGTTGATAGTTAACACTGACAGGAAACCCCCCCCCCCCCCCCCCACTGCCTACTAAACAGTAGCAGGTTCCACCCTGACACCCCTACACCCCCCTATAACTAATTAACAGGTATGTGAAACAATGGGGCCAGCCCAGTGCCTGACAACACCTCTTCAGCCATTGGTTGAACAGTTGGCATGTATTGAGTGGAGATAGGGGCCTCCCAGGTATAAAAGGCTGTTAGAATCTACCAGTTAGCATCACTTGTCCAACAGCAAGGCAGTCTGCTAACCTGCTTCTCTTGCAAGCAAGAAAGATATCTGCTTTTGATAATAATATCAGCAAAAACATAGCAGAGAAATTGAAGTTGGAATTTGATATCTGTGACTGAAAAGTACCGCTGAATATTCCCTAAGAGTATCTGCCACTTGTGTCTACAATATTGCCAACTGCAAAGCAAAGAAGTGAAGCTAACAAACAAGCAACTGTCAACCAAAAAAAGAAGAAAAACAGCAAGAAAAATGGCTTTGGATACTGACTGCCGATGTTCCTTGGAGTTGGATTCTGACTTTCACGACCTCGACACCCAGTTCTCCTCCGTGGAAGATGCCCTCGAGAAAGCCTGCGACAAGATGCAAACGATCCTCGCGAAGATCTCCGCCGCCGAATCTCGTCTTGAACAAGCCCGCCGTGCTGAGAAGACGCAAGCGATCCTGCTCCTAGGCCAACGAGTCAAGATGTTCAAGTCGATGTACAACATTTACTACCAGTTCGCCGAGCAGAAATCGCAACAGCTCGTATTCTTGGAAGAGCAGAGGTCCAAGAGCAAAGAGGAAGATGATGTTATGTCCGCCGAACGGGAGGACCTTATGTGGTGAAATTTGCTGCGCATTTGACGAACTTTCGATGGATTATCGTCGATGAACTGTTTTTGGTGCTGGACGCCAAAAGTTGAACCATTCCGACCTGGATAAATTTGGGATTTGTCGGCGTCAAAATAAGTTGACGTCCTTGCTTGTAAATGTAAATAATATGTTCTGTTATCAACGTTACTGTTGAATTTTTACAAAAAAACGAACAGTTTTACATGTAATTTATGTGATGTGCATTTTTGGTGCTGTGATTATCAAAGACTATCTGTGTTATGTTATTCGCCTGGAAAAAAATTAACCGGTGAATTGCAATGAATTTATACTGGTCATCTGGTGATGAAAATTTGTTTTACTTGTTATATAAATAAAAAAAAAATGCCTGTCATTTTACTTTTGTGCGTTTGTTTTCTCAAATATCAGATGAATCGAGTGAATATACATGTACATGTAAGATGAGATACAAAATTATGACATGTTAAGATACACATGATATACAAAGAAAAATCGTCAATACATGTAGCATTGGTTATGAAATGATATCCATTTAACGTTATAATAATTCGAGTTAAATAATGCACAGTGATAGATGGAAACAGAGCTATTCCTTAGTAATTTTGGAGCTACAAACTAGTGCTTCAGCCCATCGACAGTTCTGTTACCGGTTACTGATCCAATCTTACATTTGCATTCAATAGTGATTTGTGTTGGGATGGGAAAAAAAAGGGATGATTCTCAATTTCTGCAAGAAATATGAAAACATGAAATGAAAAAAACATGTACTCTCAGTAAACTTTCTCATATACCAGTATGTAGGCTAACAATATGTGTGGAAGATCTTTGAGTCGAGTGCAGACTTTAGGCTATTGCATCACTTTGGCAATGATAAACTGGATAAACACAAAAGAAAAGTGCCACTTTAGTGTACATGGTCTAAACTATGGGGTACCTGCTGATGCCATGTGCTTTTGGGGCTCTGAAACAGTCTATTATGCCCAAAAAGTACAAAAAAAGTCATGTCCATTGTCTGCATTATGCAAAAACAAACATGACAAAATTTTAATGCAACATTAATTACGTTTTTGTACGTATATGGCACAGTAGACTGTTCCTATGGTTTATTCATACCCGAATTACATGGTGGCGATCCTGGTGGCAAACAGGAACCTCATTAGTACTGTATTTGGCCAATGATGTTTTATACTTAGGAATTCGTGTGTGATTGTAAAATAAATCAAATTTAAGGTATAACATTTCCAGTTATATCAATCATCCTGCAACATATCTTTTATCGCCAAGATGTTTATTAAGTGGAACTGTATACATGTGTCCATGTCGAATTATTGGGATGGTGTTTTCATCGCATGCACGCAATGTCTTTTCCACATTGTGGTAAACATGGCAAATAGTTGAGATTTGAAAAAAAATGATGAAATTTTTCATGGTATTGCATGCTGAGAACAAGGCCTTGTAAGTTTCTTCCACTGTAGATGTAATAAGATCAGATGTAATATGAAATCTATTGTGATCGGTTTATGCAGACATGTACATACAACAGTACAGCCCAGTGTATAATATCATGCTGAACATTATGTTTGTGCATATTTAAGTATTTTTATTCTTGATATCTGCTCATGGCCAATACTTGACAATAATGCCAGAACAAGGAAGAAATCCTGTGGAGGGAATAACCAGGGAAATTCATCTTCAACAAATTAGGATGTATATATGCACAGACGTCTATAATTGTCACCATGGTATGGTGTGAAAATTATTTAGCAAAATAATATGTATACACATTGAACATACATGTACTTACAAAATTGAGCTTTCATCAGAGAGCATTAACCAGTGGCCACATGTAGTGAACATGCGAAATATATATTTTCTATTCACAAATGTTTGAACAATATATTATGACAAAATAAAACTTTGCTAATACTTATGCAATTTGACCACCCATCCTACAGTATTCATAATGTATAGATGCCTTGACATTATAAACTTGTATACATCTACATGTATGCTGGGGCATTCTGAAAATGTATTGTAATTTGAACAGAACAACAGACAGTCATTTGTACATGTACTGTATACATATACATGAGTATATGTATAAGCACTTGTGCATGTGCAGATATATTTGCATGTTACTGTTTGGTGACAAATACTAGATGCGATAATGGCACACTTTGTACATTAGTGCCGGTGAAAGTGGCCAAAACACGTAATTATTGCCATACAACGGGTTTCAGTTTGGTTTGCCGCAATTTGCATAATCACATACTTTCTCTGCTCGGTGAAATAAAAATCGCCCGCTAATGAGCCACTCGATGCCAACACGTTGACGCAACATCGAGTCCCTTGACAATTTCGGCTTTGGTTTGGATTCTTTTCGCTGTTTTTGAGGGGGTTTCAGGTCATTAAATTCTGTAGCATTCGCAGAAGAACTCTTGTCAGTACTAAAAACAAAACAGAAAAAACACAAGAGGTTGGCTACCAATATGCAAATTTGTAAATCTATTGTGTGTTTCTTTTCTTTCCCTATGTATTGTTTTAGTTTTGTGTAGAAGGACATCCCCACTCCTTTCCAAAACAATACTCCCAAAAGAAATCATTGACATAAGTTATACATAAATAGAAACAATAGCCCTATTGTTTCATTGGCTGTATTGATTTATTATGCGCCATGAATATTCAGTATTATGTATTGCATATTTGAAGTGGGAGGGACTTACCATAGCCGTTAAGGTGTGAATTAGGCTACCAAGGCACAATTAACAGACAAGCTTTGCTTCATTTTGACCATTTGTGTTTTTGTAACAATTGCAAAAATGGGCTTTTGAGTATCACACACAAAGGACATGATTTTACAAAATGTTTCATTAGAGTTTATATGTTCGGCATTGTTGAGATATTGAGGTGTTAATGTATTGTCTTGAGTTGTTTAAATCAGAATATTTGTATCTTTTGTTAAATAAAATAATGAGGAATTGAGGCTTCACCCATAAGGAAAGACTGGGTAACTTTGATTGTATTGAAAATTTTGTTTCTTGATATGAATGTGTTAATCCAGGTATTCATTAAATTAACTATTATTCGTGGATATGATTTCATTTACTACTTTTATGATACACAACTTACAAAACAACAATTCATGACTTGCTGGAAGTTATATATAAATTCTACCTCAAAAGGACCTTGTTTCATCATCTTTGGATTTTGAATTACAATGTTCCTCATATCATGTATTTGTGCATGCGCATAGCACATATCAACCATCAACACATATGTATGAATACTGAAATTATACAAACATGCATTTTAAATGTATATGTACAGATGGAAGTCTACAAACAAACATTCCCATAAAAAAAAATTCAAATGTAAACCATCAAATATTTCTGTTGTTCTCTAGTTCTCCGGGACTATGACGGCTATGTTTACATGAGGGAGTGGAGCGGAGGGCTACTAGCAGGCGGCTTCGAACCTAACGGCAAACCCGTCTTCACCAACGGAATCCCGGACAAGTTTGAGTTCCAGCTTCTTCCCGAGGATTGGGACCACTTCCGTATGTACTGGCGGAGATCGGAGTAACATTTTCTGATTATTGGGGATGTAAGGGAACTTTTATTTACAGTGTGCAGTGAAGGAGTTATTGAAATTTTTGAGATTTCATCATTTATCTCTCACAAATTTATCTTTTGTCTCTTCAACGTGAAATGTCGATATCATCAAAATTATATATGTGTTTACATCTCTGTTGATTTGTGATATACATACAAATCTATTCAAACTTGTGTTTATTCTGTATATTAAGAGTATTTCGCAAGCATATGGGAAACTGAGTAGAAATATTGGATTAGAGTTCTATATTGACCAGTAACTGAGGAGTATCGCTTTCATGAAACATACACCAAGAAATTTCATTGTTGACTATAATCTAAACTTTCCGGTTTACTTTTCGTAGAGGTGCTCCTGGAACAGTTATTACACCGAGTCCCGTCGCTGGCGGACGCGGAAGTACGACAGCAGACTAACGGACCAGAGAGCTTCACCGCGGACGGGCGATACATCATCGGGGAGGCTCCTGAGGTTTGTACACTGGGCGTATATACGCTTTTCGTATATCAAGGCTAGAATTTCATAATATGTGGTGAGAATCATGTTCTGATATTGTGTGAGAATTAAGGCCCTTTTGCTGGAATGTTTGCGAGAATCAATTATCGGTTTATCATCGAAATTACAGCCTTGCTACAATAGTGTTGAAGAAAAATATGCTTGAACATGTTGTATGTTGTAGGAATGTGTCTGTCATGATCACAAAAATAATGAGCATTTATCAAACATAAACCTGTCACTTCAAATACCTGTATAAACTGCATACATGTACATATAAGGTGAGAATTCAAGAAAATTCATTTTATTGCACTATAAATGAACTATTTGAGCCATTATTGACGAAATTTGTACAATGAAAAATAGTACATTGTATTTGAGTAGATTTAAAGTATATTTTTTGTGGGAAAGGTTGCACAGCTGCAAAACTCTTGCTAGAATTGGTAAGCAATAGATCCAAGCAAATCATTCCTAGTGCCCATTTGGTCTTTGCCCCCCACACCCAGGTGAAGAACTACTTTGTAGCGGCGGGTATGAACTCTTCCGGAATCGCGGCTGCAGGCGGGATCGGCAAGTACCTGTCCGAGTGGATCACAACGGGCCAGCCATCGATGGATTTCTGGTCCATAGACGTCCGGCGATTTGTCGATCTGCACAACAACAAAAACTTTCTGCGTGATCGAGTCCGCGAAACGCTCGGTAAGTACATGTATCGGGTTTCTGTGTTTGCCGTCTGAAAAGTGTGACAATGTATATCAGGGTTTCGCAAGTTTTGTGTAGTATTATTCAGAGAATCCATGTTGTCAAATGAATTTGTAAAATTTAAAATGTTGAAGTTTGTTTCATTTTAAAATAATTATCGGTTTTGTTTGAGTACCCTTCATGATGTAAATATAAACACATCTATGTACATGTACATGATGTTTATTCTATGTTTATGGTACATGTAGGTACGCTGGCAGTGTTTCAATTCCAGGTGCTTGGCTAATAAACAAAACAAATTAAAGATATTAATCAATGTCAAATTACAAATATCATTTCAAACCCGCAAAAAAAAAAAAACCAGCTTGCTGCGTCGCCGTGGGTTACTGGAACCACGAAATGATTGCCATGGAAACGGGGAGACGGCTCCGGATGTCCCCCCTCTACTCGAGAACAGAGACCAAGGGTGTTTTCGGGCAGTCGATGGGCTACGAACGCCCGCTCTACTTCAAAAAAGAGAGTCAACTCGTCGGTTCGATCTTGGAGGAGGCGGATGACGACTGGGAGATCACGCAGAGTCCGAGTTCGAGGGATATGTCTGCCTGTAGGGGACTGACGTTTTGATTTTTTTTTAGTTTCCGTCAGAAAATCTGCTTTCCTCTGCCTTCGAGTCAAAATTTCTGTTGGACTGATGCATGTCTATCTCCGGGACTAATATCTGCCTCTTTTGTTTGAAATAAGCTCATTGTAAATTGCTTTCAATACTTTTGGTCAAAAGGGTGACCAAAGTAGATTTTCAATTTGTAATTTTTGAAATCATGGGTGCGGAGTTCATTCCAATATAATGCTTTCTCTATACGTGAAATGGCTTTAAATCATTTATCTCACGCCATTCGATCACACACCGTAATACAAATTTGCCGCCATAATTCGCATATTATCTGACATCAAACTGATCTCATGAAAAAGCATAGACAATTGATAATCAAGATTATTGATGGAATGCACTGGAAACTTGTAATATTTGTTTTCTGCTCTTATCTTGTGGCATATTTAATCTTCAGACAGATGTTGATGTCTTAGAAAAACATCAAAACATATACACACACATTGTCATACAAATAAACATGTTGTAGGTAAATAATATATAAAGTCAACTTTGTCTTTCAGCCTCGAGATAATTTTTGACAATTGTTCCTGGCACTTAACACGCAAACTTGTTATTTCTTTATCTTTATTCATATGGAAGCAAATTCCGCAATGCAACACGTGGATGCGACAGACATTTGTGTCAACAAATCCAAAGGGATAAAGACAATCTCTCTCTCTGAATTTACAGCATCTTCAGCATTCCGATGTTTGCTAGGTATATGTGCAGACACTTTAAATGTACTTGACAGGATATGAAAGATTAAATCAAGGATTACTGCCAAGTCTAATTTCTGGACCTAAAATCTGTTTACTGGAATTTCCAGCTAAAACCGTGAAACATGTGCTGATCTGCACAAATTGTATGATGCAATGTATGAACATAATCACTTTTCATGTTCTAAGACAATATAACTGATTTAGAATGCTCTCGTATTTATACTGATGGGTAGAACGGCTGTCATCTTAACATAGTTTTACCACAGCAAATTTTTACACTCCGCCCAAATCAGTTGAATCCAGCTTTCAAGTGTGACACAAGCCCCAGCAAGTGCAATTAACCTCTTGGAAATACCAGAAAAAAATTACCCACTTTCTGTTTCATTTTCCCCCAGGACTCCACAGCATTCCACGGCCGGTGATCACGTTCCAAACCAGTAGGACCATTCGCACGACGCCCCTGTACACTCGTCTTGTGGCACGTGGCGGCGTGTTTACAGAGATTATGGGATATGAGCGGGCCTCACACTATAACCGTTTCGATTCCTACCTCGGTAAATTGCAATCTTCGACCCATTCAGCTACTTTAGTTAGTTAGGGATTCTTTGGTTTTTGTTTGGTCTTGATCTGAATAGTTTGTGACCAGTTTGCCTCCAACTGCTGCATGTTTCGGCTCTATATAATATTTATACATACGTATCAGCTTCTTTTATGCATTTTGGCAAGAATGAACTTTTGCAATGTGATTCGCATATATCAGAAAACCTATTAGGACCGTCTCATATACTTAGATTACAGAATTTGTGTCTTTGTGCAAGCGGTAGTTTGAGAAGTGATCTGGTCTACATATTCCCCTGTATATAACAACACACACATCATAGGTATATGCTAATGTATAGAGCTTTATCGATCAGTTCATGTATAAATCATCTGGGATAGTTGGTGGTTGTTGGAGTTTTGATTTTCTGATTCCCAGTACCATTTGCCAGTAACTTATCCGCAAATAAGTTGAAATTCAGTTCTTTCCTTGCGGCAGAAAATTACGTGTTTTGATGGAACGTTCCTGAATTGCCTTGGTGTCTTCGATCAGGTCAGTCATTTGATCACATCATGAATATTCATTTGCTGGCACTCCCTCGGTTTCCTCGCGATATGGGCAGCTTACCCTTGGAAACTCACACTGCATCATCATTCAACTTTCCTACGAAATAAAAATTGGCACCAGGTAGACCTTACTGCTTCTGCATGCTCGAAGGGATAATCGCTTGCTTGTTTTGCAGTGAGATTCGCTGTAAATATTTTGCTACAAATTTGAGCAATTCCTAGGCGGATAATACATCAGTCTACGCAAGCAACATGATGGTACCCTCATTGCTCAATCGGCAGAACTCGGCTGAATCGACAACCAGCGGACTTACGCTGATGATCAGTATTAGTTCTGAAAAAAACAAAACAAATCTAAAATCCAAAATATCTGTTCACCATAGGACGCGGTGTGACTTTTATCGGAAGAATCGGCCAGGAGACAAACTACCGAACCAGTCGACACCTCCGAATGCCGCCGATATACCCCCGCCTTGAGGCGCACAAGGCTGTCTTTGGGGAGATCTATGGCTATGAACGGCCCATTTGGTTTAATCATTCTGAACCCGGTAAATTCATAACTGTTTGAATTTTGTTTTTGATTTTTTTTCGCATAATCATCTATCTTCTCTATGTGAGAATGATGTGTTTGGATGGTTGATTGGATACTTATATAGTAATTGCTGTTTTGGTAGAGTTTTGCAGTTCTGTTCAGTTTCGTGTGAATAATCAAGACTTACGGGGTTTTACGAGTTTCAGTTTTGCTTTCTGTTCGGTTAGAATTAAGTTGTTACTCTTATGGAGGATAATCATTTAGCCTGGCTAATTTGTTGGAATCGGCTAACATGGCTAACATTCATCAATGTTGATTTATCGGTACGCCAGTATATGTGAAGGTCGTTTTGTTGAATATTTAACGAAGTTGGAAGGTTGTATGCCACTTGCCTTGGCTGGTTTCTCATTGTTTTCCTGGTTAAATGTGTTCCAGCTGGAAAAAATTTTTTCTTCGAACTTTCAGAAAGATGTCAATATCGTACTCAAATTTGTGTACCGATACTGCTCGTAACAAAATTATTTGCTCTTTTAGTCTTGTAAATAAACAGGTTTCGTATTCATAAATTACTGGATTTTGCTAAGTTGAACCCACAATAAAAAAAAAACCCAGTCCCATAAACAGAGGTGATGGAAGCAAATTTCATGTTTCTAGCACACTAACATATTGTTGACTTGTAGTTAATAGCAGGTGTCTTCAAAGGTGACCTTCTGTTGACAATAAAAAATAGCAATGAAGTTGAAATGAAAAATTACAAATTGAAATTCTACCTTGGTTCCCTGGTATTAACGAAAAAAATGGTGAATTGATCCAGAAAAATTGTATGCAAGGGTTGTTTGAGTGAAGATCTAAATCTCTCCTGAATCTAACACATCTCTTCCACTGAATTTTCCTCTATAATTAGTACTGTAAATAGATACATGTAGATATAGTAAGTGCTACTATATATAGAAATTATAAAGTGTTTATATATATATTTAGCTCATTATGTGTTAATGTATATATATTAAGATTTAAGAATTCAACTATTTACTTTAAATAAATATGGAATGTCCAACTTTCGATATAAGTTTCTCAACATTTATAAGTAAATTTTCTTCTAGAAAACCTACTATTGATTAAAAAAACCCATGTTCAATCCCCATGACAACAGTACTTATTTACTCCCCCCACAGATGAATTTGAAGAAACCACCGCAGACAGCAATGATAACGAATCCTTCGGCAAACCCCCCTGGTTCGAGAAGGTCCGCTCCGAGTACTGGGCCTGTCGGGAGGGTGTCTGCCTCATCGATATGTCAACGTTCAGCAAGTTTGAACTGCGAGTATGTATTATAATATTGTATCTTATGCATTATATGTAACTTATACTTTATCGTGTATTGTAGAGTTCAAATCATCAAACATGTAGATGTAGATAATATCAGAATATTCAGAATTATGTTGAAGCATTATTAATGGGCAATGAATGAGTCATTCTAATTAAGGCATTTCGGCAGAAATGCCTTTATGGTTTTAGCAGAATTTTTTTTTTTTTTTTTTTTTTTTTTTTTTTTTTTTTTTTCTTTTTTTTCTTCTTCCGCCACTTTTGGTTTCCGGACGATAACTTTAGATTGCCTTGACGGATCCTTGTCAAATTTTCACCGCAAGTCAGAAATGATATGTGGAAGAACCCTATTCTTTTTGAGCCGGATCCGAGGTCCGTGAGGTCCGTGAGGATGAAATCAAGGCTAATTTTAAAACTTGGTTTCCGGACGATAACTGGAAAAATATTTATGCAATAGTTGCAGAACTCTGCATGGAGGTTCATATGCCACCAGGGAAGAACCCTATTGATTTTGGGATCGATCCGTCAAACGACCTTTGACCTAGAGGTCAAAATAATTTTTTGCTGATTCATCCTTGAGGCTTCCTGCATATCTCGGAAACCGTGCGTCGTAGAGCGAAACGGACGTTATTTTCGGACTCGTCGCCCTAGACAAACATCTCTAGGGTGTACTTTTTTTTTTGATCCGGCTCCGAGGTCCGTGAGGTCCGTGAGGATGAAATCGAGGAACTTGGTTTCCGGACGATAACTCAAAAAATATTCAGGCAATAGTTGCAGAATTTTGCACGGAGGTTTATATATCACCAGGGAAGAACCCTATTGATTTTGGGATCGATACCTCAAACGACCTTTGACCTAGAGGTCGAAATAATTTTTTGCTGAGTCATCCTTGAGGCATCATGCATATCTCGGAAACGGTACATCGTAGAGCGAAACGGACGTTATTTTCGGACTCGTCGCCCTAGACAAACATGTCTAAAGGGTATTATGGATGAACTTTGACCTTGACCTTGAATTTTTTTGCCGAGTCGGCATTTTTCGTTTTCGTCGATATCTCGGAAACGGTGCGTCGTAGAGCGAAACGGACGTTATTTTCGGACTCGTCGCCCTAGACAAACATGTCTAAGGGGTATTATGGATGAACTTTGACCTTGACCCGAAATTTTTTTGCCGAGTCGGCATTTTTCGTTTTCGTCGATATCTCGGAAACGGTGCGTCGTAGAGCGAGACGGACGTTATTTTCGGACTCGTCGCCCTAGACAAACATGTCTAAGGGGTATTATTGATGAACTTTGACCTTGACCCGAAATTTTTTTGCCGAGTCGGCATTTTTCGTTTTCGTCGATATCTCGGAAACGGTGCGTCGTAGAGCGAAACGGGCGTTATTTTCGGACTCGTCGCCCTAGACAAACATGTCTAAGGGGTATTATTGATGAACTTTGACCTTGACCCGAAAATTTTTTGCCGAGTCGGCATTTTTCGTTTTCGTCGATATCTCGGAAACGGTGCGTCGTAGAGCGAAACGGACGTTATTTTCGGACTCGTCGTCCTAGACAAACATGTCTAAGGGGTATTATGGATGAACTTTGACCTTGACCCGAAAATTTTTTGCCGAGTCGGCATTTTTCGTTTTCGTCGATATCTCGGAAACGGTGCGTCGTAGAGCGAAACGGACGTTATTTTCGGACTCGTCGCCCTAGACAAACATGTCTAAGGGGTATTATTGATGAACTTTGACCTTGACCCGAAATTTTTTTGCCGAGTCGGCATTTTTCGTTTTCGTCGATATCTCGGAAACGGTGCGTCGTAGAGCGAAACGGACGTTATTTTCGGACTCGTCGTCCTAGACAAACATGTCTAAGGGGTATTATGGATGAACTTTGACCTTGACCCGAAAATTTTTTGCCGAGTCGGCATTTTTCGTTTTCGTCGATATCTCGGAAACGGTGTGTCGTAGAGCGAAACGGACGTTATTTTCGGACTCGTTGCCCTAGACAAACATGTCTAAGGGGTATTATGGATGAACTTTGACCTTGACCCGAATTTTTTTTGCCGAGTCGGCAGTTTTCGTTTTCGTCGATATCTTGGAAACGGTGCATCGTAGAGCGAAACGGACGTTATTTTCGGACTCGTCGCCCTAGACAAACATCTCTAGGGTGTACTTTTTTTTTTGATCCGGCTCCGAGGTCCGTGAGGTCCGTGAGGATGAAATCGAGGAACTTGGTTTCCGGACGATAACTCAAAAAATATTCAGGCAATAGTTGCAGAATTTTGCACGGAGGTTTATATATCACCAGGGAAGAACCCTATTGATTTTGGGATCGATACCTCAAACGACCTTTGACCTAGAGGTCGAAATAATTTTTTGCTGAGTCATCCTTGAGGCATCATGCATATCTCGGAAACGGTGCGTCGTAGAGCGAAACGGACGTTATTTTCGGACTCGTCGCCCTAGACAAACATGTCTAAGGGGTATTATGGATGAACTTTGACCTTGACCCGAAATTTTTTTGCCGAGTCGGCATTTTTCGTTTTCGTCGATATCTCGGAAACGGTGCGTCGTAGAGCGAAACGGACGTTATTTTCGGACTCGTCGCCCTAGACAAACATGTCTAAGGGGTATTATTGATGAACTTTGACCTTGACCCGAAATTTTTTTGCCGAGTCGGCATTTTTCGTTTTCGTCGATATCTCGGAAACGGTGCGTCGTAGAGCGAAACGGGCGTTATTTTCGGACTCGTCGCCCTAGACAAACATGTCTAAGGGGTATTATTGATGAACTTTGACCTTGACCCGAAAATTTTTTGCCGAGTCGGCATTTTTCGTTTTCGACGATATCTCGGAAACGGTGCGTCGTAGAGCGAAACGGACGTTATTTTCGGACTCGTCGTCCTAGACAAACATGTCTAAGGGGTATTATGGATGAACTTTGACCTTGACCTGAAATGTTTTTTTGCTGAGTCGACATTTTTCATTTTCATCCATATCTAGGAAACGATGTGTCGTAGAGCCCATGGCAAACATGTTTTAAATATTACAAATTAGTCCTAACACCGAAATGCCTCCAAGGCATCTTTAGGCCTTGACGTCTAGTTGATTATGAAGAATTGTATCAGAGGGAAAAGGTTAAGATTTTTCAACTCGTGAAATAAATTTGATGCAGCAATATTTGAATGTTATACAGGCAAGAATTGTGGTATATTCAAAGAAGAAGAAAAACATGTATATTCTTATATTCAGTTCTACAACATTACGTAATCCTACGAAATTATAATTTGTATCAGTTCTATGTAAATTCTGATGCAATCACAAAATCACATACAGTAAACAGATGTGATCTACTCTTCAAGTTCAATTTGAATCTTACTTTCAATAAAATTAGATCTAATTACACATGGCATCGTAATTCCCAGTGTTTATTACTCAGTCTTGTGTCATCATTAATTAGATCAATTTCCATGATTTCAGTAGTTTCTACCATTGTCAAAAACTTTTCTTGCCCAACAGTCCTTGACCAAGAAAGCAAACAAAACATGAATATTCAATGAGAAATTGAGCTAATTTAATAACAGGAAAAAAAGTCGACCAGTTTACAAAGCAACAAGTTGAGCATAGCTTTTTATGCCAGGCCCTCCCCCCCCCACTCCCCACTTTGATTTCATAATGTTTCAGACAAGTGACATATCAAAAGTTTACATTGAATTTTGAAAAAAAGAAATCACAGATGTTTCTTCAACGTATATAGATCTATTGTAAATCAAATACTTTGCCAGGAAATGGCCCATGATGAACCAGGAAACAATGCATTGCTTGCTTTTCCTTCTTTAATTATGAACGCCGCAGTTAAAACCACTCATGTATTACCTTGTATGGTATCTTGGAAAGGTGTTAAGTGACTGGAAACAAATCTTCTCTGAAGGGCAACAGGAGTTGCTAGCCTTTGATCTATTGTCCAATTGGGTTGCCAATGAACAACATTGTCACCTTTATATGTTTGTTTTTGTAACAATTAGATGATTTTTCTTCAGCCCACTTCCTTTTACTTTCTATTACATCAACAAATGGCCTAGAAGAAAAAAGAGCCTAAATTTAATTGACTGTGAACGAACACATGTTCATGCGCTTTTCAATACAAGTACCTACTTAATAGACACTGATCTAATGAACTGATATGATTTTCTGTTCATTTGATATCAAATCTGTGCAATTAGTTACAAGAAACTACATCATACATATGATGTAAAGTCTGACTTTTTGCACTTATACATGTACAAGTATATTATCAGTCAATGCGTGACACAACTCCATATGTTGTGCAGGCAATTAATGAGATTCGTTAATCATGTAGCTCTTTGAACTTAAAAATCTGATCTGATGCAACATATGTCCATTTGGGCTTTGATTCATTCAAACAAAATCAAAATGATCAAGTGCTTGTGAATTGTGATGCATCACTTGTTTGGAAGTTGCATTGAACCACTTCCTTGTGATATTAATGTAATGCACATCTACCAGTATGTGGCAATTAAAATGATTGAATGTATTATATCATTTCACATCATCATAAATTCTATAATAAATTCCATTACTATCTATACATTGCAATAGATGGTATTTGAGAGGTAAACCAGTAAACTTGCTTCTAATGAGTCCGATAATGAACATAATTTCCACGTAATAGTCAATAATATTCCATATGTGACTGTGAATAGACAACGAATACAAATGAAAGAGTATGTCCGTGACCTCACATATTTGATGTCGATATACAGCTCCCAAGCAAAAATTTGCAATATCCTTATTGTGAATTCAAGACAATACTCGCAAGGTTAAAGAGCTCCATGGAATAGTTTATCTTTTAGTTTGAGTTTCAACCATTCATCGTTATAATTCTATGATAAACAGGTATTTAGTTAGGGATTTCATGTCGGTTGAAGTGTCTAAATCGTCTGTAAATTATCTGAACCAATATCAACCCATCTTTCTGATTTTTCTGAAAACTTGAACAGTGAATATATCAATACATATTGATTTATTGATTTGAATGTTCCATTCAGTCTGCAGGCAAGGAGGTCGTAAACTTCTTACAGCACGTGTGCTCGAATGACGTGGATCGTGCTCCAGGCAGTGTCATCCACACGGGGATGCACAACGATAGAGGGGGTTACGAAAACGACTGTAGTGTCGTACGCATGGCAAATAACAGGTAATGAATCTAACAGGTATACCTAAAAATGTAAAATACACAACAGTGTAATGTTTGATTGGTGATTACAGTGTATTTCTTGTGACGATTTGATCATTCGTCTGTTATTCTTGTTTCTCGTGAAATGATCATAAAAGTTTTGCTTCCTAACAGATGCTCTAGTCTAATACCAGATAGAGATAATAGCATTGGAAAAAAGATTTTTTCCACATAGAGAAATGTACATTCGTGAATACTGTAAAAAGACTAATTTTGACGGATGATTTATTCAACAGATTAGGTGGTATGGAAGAAAACTGTCAAAGTTAAATCTTGCGTCAAATGAACTAGATATTTGTTAAGAAGTGTATGTGATTCTGAAACTGCCAAATTAAAAATCCGCCAAATAATGTTGGAGGCACAACGGCCAAATTTAATATCCGCCAAGATTAGTCTTTTTACAGTGGACATTCACTAGCTGTTATCATAGCGATTACATGTTGACCAGGTTGTACATTACAACACATAATCATATGATCATTCTCCCTCTCGGCAGATACTTTATGATATCGCCGACGGCACAGCAGACTCGCAGCTTCAAGTGGCTGAAGGACCACCTTCCCCCCGATGGCTCCGTACAGCTGAGCGACGTCACGTCCATGTACACCGCGATCAATGTCATAGGCCCGAAGGCGCAGGAGTTACTGGCGGAGCTGACCGATACGAAGTTGGGCTCTCAGAGCTTTATGCATATGACTTGCAAGGTTGGTGGTTTTGGTGGTAGGGGTAACATTATGATGCGACGTTATGATCGTATTTGGAAGATTCTGTCATAACGCTTGTAGATATTATGAAGGGATATTATGATAAGAATCGAAATTATCAAATATATTCAGAAAAATCCTAGCACATCATAAAATATATTTAAAATAATTTTCAATTCCTAATAGTAATTGGATCATAGTAAAAAAAAATATAACTGTAAATTTACATACAAAATTCAGTTCGAAGCAAATTTAATATCCATTTAATATGAATCAATACATTATAACTGTACACCTCTCCTGTATCTACCCCCAGGAGATAGATGTAGGCCAGGCCAGCGGTATCAAAGCCATGCGACTCACTCACTCTGGGGAGGATGGGTGGATGTTGTACATTCCTTCTGAGGTATGGTAGCATTATGACGGGACGTTATGATAGTATTGAACAGTGCTGTCATAATGGTTATGTTACCATTGTGATTGCCTGCTGTAGATTTAGTATTGTTTTCTCTAAAACCATTTGAACTTTTATGTATAAATTTCGTTCAGCTACTAATTGGGTGAAGAATGGTGACATTATGATACGCACTTCCACATAACTTGGAGTTTATTTCAATTCAAAAACTTTCAAGAAAGATGCTGAATATTACGCATAACATTGAAATAAATATTTTTTTAATGCATGAAATATTCGATTTTATTCCTTCAATTAAACATGACATAAAAACTTTCCAAAGTTCCTAAAACTCAGGATAACACAAAAAGTGCAAGCACTTATTTCCAATGTGGTCCTTCACAATACTACCAGAACTGAGATTTATTCATATCTTTCAATGTTATTCATTGCAGTATGCCCTACACGTATACGACAGTTTGATGGACGTTGGTAAGAACTACGGTGTAAGAAATGCCGGGTACTATGCCCTGCGCGCCCTGAGAACAGAGAAATTCTTCGCTTACTGGGGGACGGACCTCACACCGTTTGATACACCACTCGAGTGCGGACGAGAATACCGAGTCAAATTTGATGTGAGTAGCAGATGATATAGGTATATCAATCTATAATCTGTTTCACAGCAAAGCTCGCTGTCTGGAAAGTACATGTGCATTGAAATATTGTCTTGATCTTCCTGGCATTATAATGGCTTTTCGCACTTGTTACACTTTTCCTCTGAAATTTTTTCATGTAAAAGTCTGGATTGGGACATATTCTCTGTATGGGAGTTGTATTTTTGCACATGAAACCAGTCAAAAATCTTGAATTGGAGATGAAATTTTGACAAATTCAATTAAATTTACAGCAAGGCGGCTTCATTGGCTACCCAGCCCTCCTCAGGCAGAAGACCGAGGGCGTACGCAAACGCCTCGTCCAGTTTCTCCTGGAAAACCACGACCTTGAAAACGATCCCTGGCCCTGGGGGGGTGAACCAATCTACCGCAATGGAAAATACTGCGGTTTGACGACATCTACCGCCTACGGCTTCACCCTCGATCGTCACGTATGCTTGGGCTACGTACAGGACTTTGACGAAACTAGCGGCGAATCCAATGTGATCGACCATAACTTCATCTTGAAGAATGCAAAGTTCGAGGTGGATATCGCAGGGCATAGGTTCCCCGCAAAGGCCGGGATCTATCCACCGAAGTTAGCGTCCGCTGCCATAGTTATTAGTAATCGTTAGGGAGAAACTGAGTTTTGTTTTGTCGCTTTTATTTCCAATTTATTACCCCAATGTTTCACCATCAGTGCTTATATTTACTCCTTCTGTTGTAAAGGGAGGAATGAATAGATTTGCTGGATTGAATGTCTTCTCAATTGTTACAATGATTTTCATAATAAAATGAGTCTGTGATGCCAAGATACAAATTCGATGTGGTTGCCTGGATACTTGTGTAAATAGTTGTAACTTGCACTCAACATCCGTATGTATTCTGTATCGATATCGAGATAGCTGAGAAAGAGGCTGATGTATAACGAATGCTCTTATCATAATATATATTTAACCACCAGTTTATTAATCACCATTATTTAAAGGCCAGTTCACTGATACAGCCGAATTCTGTATGTGATGTTGAATTGTGAACATATTTACCAGGATGTTTTTTTTGTGGTTTTCTAGAAACATAGCACCAAGGGTGATGTAGCTTACCGGCAATCATGAGAAATGCAGAGTATTGATTTTCCAACATATAAATTGTTACACTGATCTTAAACTCTATTTTCAAAACATGTTCGAAAATGTTGCTGGAAACATATTTTCTGTATGGACTATAATACGAAATCAAATTACACACCACAAAGGTACATGAAGAGAATCTTATACATGATTTTCAGAAAAACTGCCTGAATAGATTTAGACAAAATGGCCACCAAAGACAAAATTCGTTTCTGACTTTCCAAGGTCATTGAAGGTCAAATTCAAGGTCATCACTCAAACCGCAATACATGATTTCCCATTTGAATGTGCCAATACTTAGGCTCTATCTTCAAGTGTTGTATGAGTTTACTCCGCAGAGCTCCCATTATGAAGGAAAATTGGGTGAAATTTTCTGTCCCAAAAATTTTTCAATGGGCAAAAAAAAATTTTTTTTTTGGCTGGAAATGGCTCGAAACCAATAGTGACTTGATTTTTTTTTCGCCTACCCGTCAAAAAATCAAAATGGCCGCCACTCGCAGACCGGCAATTCAAGGGCAGCGAAACTTATACACCTCATAAAGGTACATGAGAGGAATGTTTTGAAACAAAAATCTCAAAACTGATCAGACAGTTTTTGAGAAAATGGCCACCAAATTCCAAAACTGGCAAATTTTCGTCAAAAATGGCCGCCAAATAGACAAAAACGATTCAATCAGAAAAATTAAGAAAACGTCTTTAGATACTGGACCAAGGTATGTTCTGACAAATTTATGGGGAAATTCATCATGTCAAAAAAAAAGTTACAGACCTGGACGGACGACGGACGGACAACGGACGAAAAACCACGACAATAGCTTATCGGCCCAAAGGGCCGGTAAGCTAAAAATGTGCTCCATCATATCACAGTCACTTGCTGGAGTTCAGTTTGCCAATGCATCTATTGCTTGAACTTAAACACATACATGTACAGTCAACAGTACATGTATTTTCTTTCCAGTGTTTAACTCGTAAATATCTACATCCAATATAAACATTCTGTATATTTTGAATTACCTATATCGTTCATATCAGGATCTCGCTAAAAAGGTACTTTTGAAGTGTTGATTGAAGATGTAAGTCAAATACTGGTGGATGTATTTCATATGGAAAAGTCTTGTAAATCATATCTGGAAATGTGTTGCAAATAGCGTGCGATATACTATTTGCTGTTATTTGCAAAGTTAATACGAAGGAATAAATGTGTATCCAAATAGGCCAGTATTGCTTGGTTTTCTAGGCCTATTTCAGAATGAATCTGAACCCACTTTAGCCCGCCAAGTCAAGACTCAGCCTACTAGCTACCATGCTAAACGCCAAACTTAGTCAGCTGAAGTAGACTTAGATTCCTTGTGGAATAGGCCCCTTGGGAGTCTCGACTACGTATTTATAAATTCCGGAACATAATACATTGCTGGTGAATGTGATATAATGAAATGTAGTATTTTGTACTGCATTATGTCCATGGCTGATCTACATCACCAGTCTCAGGAAAATTGAACAGCACAGCTTTTTGGAATTGTGCAAAAATTTTGTCCAGCTGTCGCACACAATTACCCATTGGCACTAAATTTGTCTCGAGACTTTGAAAGCAGCTTCTGTGCACAACATGCAAGTAAGAATAGAATCAGGCAGGGGGTAACGATTCCCATGAAATTTTCCGCTACATTTTGCTGAATACATTTCACGCTCGTAATCGACTGTTACTGTAGCAATAGCTTTTGTAATAGTCGATATTTCAACGAAATTCAAATGGCTAACCGTTGCAAACAATATACTAGTATACAAAGCTTTCTACATGTAGTAGTTTTCATCAAATGTATGCAGCACATCAATTTAATAGTGCCTATAACTTGAACAGACATGTCAATATTCCATGCAAGTCAATAAATAATCAACACGTTGATATTTGTATTTATTTTGTGATTTTTTTTTTGTTTCATAAATAACATTTGGTTACTAAACATAAATACATGAACATCTTCAGCTGTTGCAAGCGAAGCACATTACCCGGGAAACTAGCATCATTTTCCCTGAATTGCATTATCCGTCGAGCGTCCGAAATGCAATTTGAACAGTCCAAAAATTCCCAGAATATCACCCAAACTAGCCATAAATAACATGAAAATACTGTCCTTTTCACACGTGGAATAATTCAACTTGTCCATCGAAAAAATACAATGTCATGTATTCTATAACAAGCAGCAAATGTACAAGTGAAATTTGTGGACATGGGCATATAATAGTGAATATACATGTAAACAAGATGAATCAGTCAGAAGATCTGCGAAGTTGAGAAGGCTGCCATATTTTTCTTCTTTCAATAATAAAGCACAATTCATTACATCTTCACAATTTGAAACAATTGATGACCAAAAATTTAACCTGAGTTGCTTACTAGTATACTATGTAATAGTTTGGGGAGAGAACAAATCATAAACTGGGTTGAATGTAACCATGGAAACTGAACGCTGCAATATGAAATTATCTGTAACAATTTACAATACAACACACTGTATTAAATTCAGAATGGACAGACAGTGAAAAATCACACCGACTTGCAAAGAGCAAAGTCCCCAATATTTCATGGTCATTTATAGCGTTTCGACAGTTCTGCCAAAAGAAAATTTATAACATGTATCTCAAAATATTGCTCTTCCGATACACCTGTTTACTATATTAATTAATTTAAACAGGTCAATAAGGAGTAGACACTTAATCATCATTCTCGTCAAGGCATTAACTCCAGGTAAAACCAGTATACCCCGAATTTTGTACATCAAATAAAATTTTTACATTTTACACATGATCTTTGCCTCGGCTGCTATGGCTACAAATAGTATGTTTACGAGAACAAGATGAATACGAATATAGATATATATACTAATATGCTGAAGTTGCTATGACAACAGGCATCTACATAACATTGTACACTTGTGAATGAATGATCATTTGAGTCTTTAAGTAGTGGATACTATTCAAGTAACAAATAACTTAAACATGATAAACATGATAAATGCAGTGTCACGTTCCTTCCTTGCGAAGGAAATGTTCATCGTTCACACGACAGTCACAACTATAACTTGCCACTGCTCTGAGCGGACGAAGTCAGCTCGGTAAATGCCGTGTCCAGACACTTTTTCAGTTCCGCGTAGGTCACAATAAGTACGCTTTGCTCGTCAGGAGACATGAGACAAATTTTCTCGGGTGCTCCTGCGTCAAGTTTGTTCATGCATTGGACAACATGCGCCATGTCCAACCACGGACTTGAATTCTCGTCGACTTGGTGAAACACGAAATCTCGGAACAGCTTGAGCATGTAGCGATCGCCGTTTTCCGACCAAGTTGCGTCCATGTTCACGTGGGGTCTCTCGTTGATTGCTCCGAATTTGCAGAGGAGACGGAAAAGTCGTCCGTTCTCGACTTCCTTCGCCAACGCTTGCTGCTGCACGTCATTGTTTAGGTAGGCCGCATCTAACTGCGTGTAGAACCGAGCTCCAATCATTGGCATGACATCGTTGATGCATCGACCTCGGTTCTGCCCATTCAGCAAGTACACGAGCAAATGCTTGAGGTCGCCGGTATAGTTCCGACTGACGATTTCCATCGAAGTTTGAAGTCGGTCCCGCTGAATGGCGATGATCGAGTTGCAAGCGAGAGCTAGGATAACCTTTCCCAGGGACGTCAGATCTTCCTGTTGGTAATGTGGGATCACGGTCATTGGATTGGGCTGGCTGGCGTCAAAACTCAGCACGTCGAAGATTCCGATGCAGTTAAGTCGCAGGCGAGACTTGTCAGTCAAGAGGATTTTGGTGGGGTCCAGCACGCGGCAAGCGAGTCCGTGGGCGTGGATAGTACGCAAGGCAGATGTCAGTTGTATGATGTATGTCCAGAGGAGATTCTCCGGCAACAGTCCCGAATGCTGCCGTCCGCCTCCTAGTGGTCCTGAAAGTAACAGCAACAACAGTGACAACTAGGTTATGACATACTATATATAGCTGGGCTGCATCCCAAATAGAATGTTATTTAGCTATTTGGTTCTAAAGGTACATAGAGTTCAACAAATCATGCAAATACAGCTTATATGTTGTTCATGCACAACATGCTGTTCACACTTGATGCCAGAAAAATGCCACTATGCCAGACATGCAGTAAACAATGGTAAAGAAAGGAAATCAGACAGTTTTAATATTATGATCACCTTTTTTGTCAGCGCTGTAGGGTCGATTCGTGCCTTCATACGGGTGTTTTTGGTTGGGACCGTTGAGTCTCGCGGGACTACTAAAGTGTTGAGTCATCAGCGTGTCAGCGTTTGGGTAGAAATCATAAACGAACACAAGCGAATGATCGCCGAACGCCTTTGTAGTGAACACTTCTCGAAGGTGGACGATGTTTGGGTGCTGCATTTTCCGCCACACTTCAACGCATTTCAACAGATCAAATGTCTTTGTGTTCACCCATCGATACCCATGAATACACCGCAAACAGTAAGTCAGACCGTCCTTTGTACTGACGGCCTTGTACACCGATGTCTGGTAGCCAAATGTGCTCGACTTCCGCATGTGCGTGGCAGCTACCTCTAAGGGGAACAAATTGTGGTAGTTGTCGACATGCTGTGGGATATCAGGCGCTTGTTCTGCATCGACCTGCATGAGTGTTGCCGCGTGTCGGCTCAACAGTTCCAGCTTCAGCTCATCCGGCATGAAGAATGAATGTTGGTGATGACCCTTCGTTTTCATGTGGGCGACGTGTGGCAGTAAACTGGTGAACACAGTGAAGTTAGGGAGGACCATGCCTTGCTGATGTAAGGACATGTCATCTTGAGTGAAGAAGTAGGTCGTCCCTCCGACGTTTTCCTGCATCGTCCTATTGAGACTGGACTTGTCACTAGCTGGAGTGTGCATGTGTGAGTGTGAATGATCGACTGGTGACCGCCGTCGGTTGACTAGTGGAGACCCCTGTGGGCTAAGATGTGGACTGCTCATCGGGCTGGCGTTGGCAATGACAGGCTGGAGTGATACATTGCCTGGATGGCCAGAGATCATCGGTCCTTCTGGAGTTGATGTTTGTGCATAGGACACAAAGGATGGAGTGCTCGCGCTGTGGGACATCCCTATCATGCTGCTGTTGGGCTTCTTCGAACCCATAACCATCTCAGATTCACCTAGAACAAGTGCTGCCATTTGGTTTGAAATCAAGGAGTCATCTGCCGACGAGACATTCACGTCATGGTGGCCGAATCGAGGATTTTTTGGACCATTTAAATCTGCCAGTCCGCTGCTTCTTGATGATTCACTGTCGCTGCCATATGCTGGAAATTTCCCAGGGCCGTTTGGTGGTCCGAACGTTGCATTGAAAAACTGGTCCCCGTTGCCTCCATCAGCGTTGTCAAAGTGTGGGGGCGGAGGTGGTCCTAGGAATTTGTTTTGTCTCCCGCGAAGATGCACTTTTTCGCCGATCATCGGTGAGTCAACACCTGGCGTCAGTCGAGGCAAATTTGAATTGTCGTTCGGAGTTTCGTGCATAAACTGGCAATCGTTGCCATACATGCAATTGCCACTGGCAGCGAAATAGCGACAGAGCGCCGGTTTCTTGCCAAACGGGAGAGCGCTGTTCATTCTGGCG
The DNA here is from genome assembly GCA_949152475.1 of Terebella lapidaria. Lineage (NCBI taxonomy): Eukaryota > Metazoa > Annelida > Polychaeta > Terebellida > Terebellidae > Terebella > Terebella lapidaria. Next base: position 29,336,558 of record OX424564.1, on the reverse strand, counting down.
AACTGATGTGCGATGTCACCCGCCAGTGAAAGCAATTAATAACGGTAAACAATGTTCTCGATTTCAACAAAAATACAAAAGCGGATGGCCGCCATTTTGGAAACAGTTTTGTATGAGACTCGGAACAAACCGGGACTCGGACTTGTCGCGGCGAACGCATCATAACGTAACCATGGTTTGTCCAGTAGATCATGTGGATCTATATTAGTAGGTCATTATGTGCGAGTGCAAATATCGATATTCATCGAAACTTCACATGAAATCTGAAATTTACCGGAGAAATAGATCGCATGTCCAATGGGAATAATATGTTATTATGCAGAGCATAGAGACGCAGCGAGTGGAAATGCAGATTTCTTGTATATCTCTATACACGTATTATAGTCGTATTAATTATTAGGCCTATCATGTTAATGGGCATATACGTGTGCCGGTCTATTACTGTATGTATATGATATAAATACACTGCAATGATGCTGATAGATCTAGGCCTAGAAGATTGCCAAAAAATATTGACTAATACTTGCAAGCGGTTGAATAAAAAAAACTGTCTGAATCAGGCTCATGGACAGTCAGTGGGCCTAGATCTATGTGTGTAACAATAAAACTAAAAAAAACTTTCATCATAACCAATTGTTGTTATTGTATCTACATATTCAGAAGGCTCCTTTTCCACTCGCTGCGTCCCTATCATGCAGATAATCAACTCACTGATTCAGCAGCACTGTAACGTCAATTAGGACGCGGTGAGAACGAACGGGAAGATAGCTGTAACCTCAAGATGCAACAGTTACTATAGGAGATTAAATGGGAGTCAAATTACTCAAGACTTCTGACATGAGGTTTGATGGGTAAGAAAGGTGACCCATTATGGGCGATATTTGTCCCTCTAGATAATCAATATAATGATTGAGTTTATGAGTAACACAAAATCATAAATGCAGAAATTTCATCATGACCACTGTTATTTCTGAACCTGACAACTTACTATAAGAAACTACCTGGGAATACATATTGCCCAAGACTAACTGCAAGAGATTCAATGGATATTATGTGACTAGAATTTCATGAGCGAAATACACTTAAAACGGTAATTACAGCTATATCACATAATGAAGTTCTTTACTTGATTTAAAAAAAAAAAAATCATAACCGTTTTGATAGGAAACTAACTTCTGTGAACTGTGATAATCAACGATAAGAATATATCAGTAACACAAAGTGATGAAGGCAGATACAGACAACCCCATACTTGTTGTGTTGTGAATAAACTTTCCAACAAAAAACTTTCTTTCATAACCAAATGTCATATTTATATCCAACCACTAACTATAGAGGAATAACTGAGATCAAAATTGCCCTGGAGATTCATCTGATGACCTGCCTATTCAAGACAACAGATCAAGACAATAGATCTATTCGAGCCAACAATATGCCTATGTAGTGTCAAGCACCACATACCCACACAGGAAAATTAAGAACGAATTAAATTATGAGCATTGGCAGTGCTGTGGATCACACCAAACAGTGATTTTACTGCACAATATTGTGGAAACAACGCCTACTGGATGACTATTCAATTTGAAGGTGTGAAAGTGTGGGTCACACTGAACATACCTCTGCATAACATTGAATCTGTAAAATCGTTGTTATAGCATATTATTATTTCATTAATATCATGTATACAATGAACAAATTTTATCGTCATTATTATTTGTGACTATTACATATTGCATGTATCAAACAGAATAATTTCACTCTGATATATTCATCACTCGTCAATATATCAGAGTAGTTGACTGAATGTGTAGAGATACAAAATTATGTCAGTATAATTTTGACAGCGCATCTTTTTGTTGTTATCCATGTTATCGGTCTGGCTTCCTATTGTGACAATAAAATTGAGTGAAATACTGACCGAAGTCTTTTTTATTTGATCAACAAAGAACACGGTTTCATGTACAACAACCTATACTGAACAAAATGATATGAACGAAAAAATAAGCCTATTTGACACAGGGAGGTTATATTTTGTCCAGCATGTTCACTATACAACTCGGCATGAATGGAATTACTTATAAAGTAATGGGTGTTTAATTTTCTTCCCTATACTAGAATAACTGTGTGTATGTCAGGCTCCAGTCTTTTGTGGATATCAAAAAGTTTCTGATGCATTCAAATAAATCTGTTAACATGTGGAAAATACCTATAGCCGTGGTAAGGAAAAAAAATATATATATATGTTCTTGTATAAATGTTCAACAAGTGAATTCATTAATAAGCAAAGATATGTCATTGTACCAGTACAATATTTGGAAGAAAATACTGTTGGGCAATATTTAAAGAGTACTTTTTTCTGTGCTTGCAAGTATTAATTTGAACGAAAATTGCATGATTTGAACTATTCACCATCCAGCATCAGGCATTCAAAAGTGCTTTGCATTTTGGAACAGAAGGCGCCAAAGTTCTAGAATATACGCACGAATACGGCATAACTCACTATCATATACTCGTATACAGTAGTGCGCATACTGATGCATGTTCGCGTGACGCTATACAGAAATCTACTTTTTTCTAGAGTATCCTGCGTGCGTGAAATTACGGTAACGGGCGGCCGTTGTCATGGAGTCGCGTTGTGATGTCTCGCAGATCCAGTCTCGTTGTTTGTCCACGACACAAAAAAGACTGATGAATGTAATCTAGCTGCCGTGTTCATGTTATATACTCGAATAAAAAATGCAATAACCGATTGAGGAACGCTCGTGAAACCATATTGCGAAACGGTGCTTCGCAAAAAAAAAAAAAATCACTGAGCGGTGAAATTCGCTCCCAGGTCGCTAGGGGTTTCCTGTCTAAAAAAAACTTCCGGTCAAAATTCGCAGAGATGAAAATTGTGATCATAGTAGTTGGGACTATCTTTAGTTTCTGCTGCTTTGATGTTAATTTCTCGGACATGCAATACCTTTAGACGCAGTTCGGCGCGCTTCGCGCGCCTCGCTGCGTTAATAGCGAAATTAGCATTTCAAAAATGATAAACAAGTGCAAATGGTTTGACTACTGTATGTCTTACATTGCAATCTGAGACATATTGGGATTATCTCTGCAAAGCTTGACATTTTTTCCTTAAGACATAACTATTGTCACATACTTTTTTGTTTCTTCACCAAATTTGCGTTTTTACGCATGCGCTAATGTTGGTTTATAGGGTTTGTTTCCAGAAATGTAATGACCATAATAGAGTTCAGGACAAAAAACCTTGAGAGTTTTACTGTAGAGTTATATATTCGAATAATATTATACACTTTTTCAAAGTTTTTCATTAGTGATCGACTGGTGACCGCCGTCGGTTGACTAGTGGAGACCCTTGTGGGCTAAGATGTGGACTGCTCATCGGGCTGGCGTTGGCAATGACAGGCTGGAGTGATACATTGCCTGGATGGCCAGAGATCATCGGTCCTTCTGGAGTTGATGTTTGTGCATAGGACACAAAGGATGGAGTGCTCGTGTTGTGGGACATCCCTATCATGCTGCTGTTGGGCTTTTTCGAACCCATAACCATCTCAGATTCGCCTAGAACAAGTGCTCCTATTACTTTGTATTGATCTCTTGCATAATAAATGTAATTTTATTTGGAACAAGCTACAGAATAGTAGGAATGGAAAGTGTTAAGAATATGTCCGGAGGAAATGTTTTGCTGTTTTTTTTTATTTATGAATTAAAATAATATCTCGCCTATTATTCCCCAGTGCTCGAGTCTTCACTCCAGGTTTTTCATGCGCATATGCATATATCCTATTCTAAGTGCGATTCTAATATGATTCTATTACATCAGCGTTATATCAGCGCGTGCAAAAAATCACTCCCTGGGCAAACAGAGTGACCATATTTGCGACCCTCGCTGTACTACACAAACATCCCTGACATCTGACATGAGACATTGTGAACTACAATTCACAGCATAGTAAACGAGCGAAGCCCGCACAATAGCGCGCAACGTATGTCCACCGTGGAATCACTCCCTGCCCGTCACTGCGGGAGACCTCGCAAAACGGAACCAGCTGAAATTAGTGCGTTTTTAGTATATCCGGGCCCGGGGCCCGGACAACAATAAGAAGATATTATGTTTGTTTGCCTTGTACAGAAATAAATGATACTTCAGACAAAACAAATATGTCTAATTAATTTTTTGTGCATAAACAAAAATCACAAGAGGATAACAATGTATTCCCATTAATTCACAAAGGATTACTATGTGTCTCTTTTTTTCATTTTGGCAAGAAAAAAACCATTCAATTTGTTTTTAACGAAAATGGTACACGCCAATAATGACAGTATGTATTCTCCTCAAAATATATGCATCTATGAGGTATATCATGGATATAAGTGATATTTCTTCATCACTTTCGTAATGCTATAATAAAATCCTTGTATCTGTGATATATTGGTCCCACATAACGTAGGCATCACTCGACATCTGTCTTCAAGGTATTCACAACGTCTGGAAATTAGAATCTAGTTCCCAGCGCTTCCAAAAACAGAAAAAAGCCTTGGAACCCACGTCTATTGCTGTCGTCATTCAGTTGGAAGCAACGTAAGTAATGCGACTAATGACGTTTCTCACGTTTTCCCGATGGACGGAGGCAAATGTCTACCTCAATTAATCACCTTGCAATTAGCGTTGGATCTGACGCGTCTTCGCCTGGGCAATTTTGACCCAACATCATGCTATGTTCCCTCGATATATGCAATTTATAATCGTAATCCTCGCAATTTTTAGTCCTTGGCAATTCGCTTGTGTATTTCATAGAGCATTATTAAAGATGAAACACTAGTATATTTTATCATATCTACGGACTGTAATTAAAGCTGAAACGGAGACACTACTATTTAAGGATGTACGCGCCAATTGGATCAACTTAGAGGGGTTAAAATGTGGAATTCATTTGAGAATTTTCAGACTTTCGAACAATCATCAATATGACATTGTGTATTTGAAAACAGACATCTTGGATCGAATATTTTATTAAATGTGGAATTATGGGTAACTTTACCCCCAGATTACCTGAAAATGGGACATTTTCGACCATTTTCAATAACATAAGTTACATTTCAATATCAACTACTTCAACACAAAATCTGAGATTGTTCTTATTTATCAACGAAATGGTGTGCATGTTTTGATAAAAATATGGGGGTCACTGTGCTAAGTTTTTGGCTACAGGCATCCATATAATTTCAGAATAGAAAATTTGATCTAAATTTGCGAATTTGTTTATAAGTTCCCTTACTTTGAAATCTCTAACAACATATGACACAAAAATTAGGTGTTTTACATTTGTGTTTGTATAAAAAAAAACCATGCACACCTAAAAATCAACTTTATTGAAAATGGCCAAAATTCAAATATTTGAGGGAGGGGGGGGGGGGGAGGTTGAAATTGCCCATAATTCCACATTGAATAAAATTTCCGATTCAAAATTCCTGTTTCCGAATATACAACATCATATTGATGAATGTTTGAAAATCTGAAAATCATCAAATGAACTTCAAATTTTAGCCCCTTTGAGTGGGTTCAAATGCAGCCTACCTCCTTAAAGCTGAGACTCTAACAATTTACGTAATTAAAGCTGAGACACTACTATACCTACCTAATTAAGATTGAGACACTACTCCATTCAGGTAATTAAAGCTGAGACTCTGCTATATTTACCTAATTAAAGTTGAGGCACTACTATATTCACGTGATTGAAGCTGAAACAGTACTCACATCACGTGAGTACCAAAATTTACTCCTAAATTAAAAGTTAAGGTTGTCACAAAAAATATGAAAAAAAAGTCGAGGTTGACTATCAGTGGTTGGGTGATATTTGCGAAAGTGTCCGATGACATTTTCATTTTACCAATGATTAATTAAATGTGTAAACCATATTTCTTGAGCTGTTCATGTCATTGGATTTGTCATATTATTGATTCCCAAATTAATATATTGGTTGTGCAAACGAGCTTTATATGCAGTAACCAATTCGAGAGCTATTGTCATTAAGGATTGACTGCGGGTAACAAACCAAACACTGTAGTGAGCCGCTCTCCCATTCATTTGTAATGTAGACTTAAAGGTAACAAAATCAGCAAGACTATCCAACCCTTCTTCTTGATACTTCATCAACAGAGATAAGTATAGCCATGGATGATGAACCGAGACATGGTTCGATAAAAAAGTATCACAGCGATTGTACAAATTGATGATTATAGCTATCACTTTTACACGCGTCAGCAAACAACGCGTCGTATCTTCAGCGTTACAAACAAGCTGTTTTTGGTATGTACGTTTTGTTGTGTGACCGTCCAATAATAGATGCATATATACGACTTGAATTTTTGCTAGAGGAATACAATAGGCGGATTTGGTGCAACCGAGCGCAACTCATCAGTGAGCTTTATTAACATTACTAGTTGTCCGCAGTAAAAAATAATCCTGCCGTTGGGCATGTTTCGAGTGTACGTTGTCTTTTGAGAAATAAGTCACAAAATGACATTTGAAAATGATAATTATCGGACAATTAATCATATTTAGTCAAGAACCAACTCACGGTTGGTGATCCTTGATGGCTATAGGTCGCCACAGTAAATTCTGGTGCCAAAGGGATGTTTGCAAGTTCATGATTTTGTTACCTTTATATTTACTTTATAAGTGAATGGAGAACTGGCGCGTTCCAGATTCGGGACTTTACATGCAGTTCGTCCTTAAAGCCTCAGTTTGAAGTATAAATTCTAAACATCTAAGTGACCTTCAACGTATCGAACGGGAAATCATGATAGGCTTAGTTGGGGACACCTTGACAATTTAATGCTAATACAAATAATATTATAGATGGTTGATATGCCAATATAATCCCACCAATAACATCATCTATGATCAAACAGGAGGTAGTTTATTCAATCGCACGAGGTAATCATTTATATCTGTATTTCAGCGTTTTAGGCAATGATATTACAAATACTGCATGTACTTCATATATACGCAGTTCACCAGCATGTGTATTAATTACAATACATTCATAACAGCGTTGATTTACTAAAAACAAATGTTGTAAATGAACTTTAGTTTTACTTAGCTCAACTCAGTGAAAAGTACATTTATATAACATTATCCTATATTCACTGCGTAAATTGTACATAATTATTGAAGTCGAAACAGACCTCTAGCTACAAGTAGGGAGATCTAAAACACCTGCGCCAATGGCAGATCATGCCTATCACTAGGATAATATAAGATATATTATATAGCTCATATAGCATATCTTATATCAAATACTAATAAACATGTATATGTTATGAGCCTATGACCCTTAATTATTAGGTCTTTATACATATATAACTACTTCCGCCATTCCGCCAAGTTTTTAGCACGGGCGGAAAAGTTTTTTTTATCATGGCTGAAACCTTCTTAACATGGCACAAACCTTTCTGGCATGGAATAAACATTTCTAGCATGACGGAAACGTTTTCAGCATGGCGTAAACCTTCTTAGCATGGCAGATTTTTTTAGCATGGCATAAACCTTTCTAGCATGGCATAAACCTTTCCAGCGGGACACAAAACTTTCTAGCATGGAATAAACATTTCCAGCATGGCGGAAACGTTTTTAGCATAGTGGAAACATACTTAATTAGCATGGCAGAAATTTTATGAAAAAAATGCTATGGAAGATAGCTCGATTCTACTGGGGATCAACATTTTTGGGGGCAACCAACCCCCCAAGCTCTATCTTCAGGCGAATAATTGTTGTTCGACCCTTATACCCATTGTTGTTTATAACCCTTGGACCCCAGTTCATTTGAGACCCATCGTCAGAATAAAAAATGGCCGCCACACGCAGATCGGCGATTCAAGGGCACCTAAAAATATTCTAAAGAGGGGGTATTTTTTAGTTTTTTTATTTTTCTCCTTTTTTTTGAATGACGGCCATTCTCGAAGAAAAACCGGCCAATTTCAGATTTTTGTTTTAAAAGATTCTCCTCATATAGACCTACCTCTGTGACGTGTATAAGTTTCGTTGCTCTTGAATCGCCGGTCTGCGTGTGGCGGCCATATCCATTTTGTCCACTGGTCCCAAATGGACTTCACCCATGTTAAATTCTCATATGCTTTATAATGGGACACATTATGCCTGATATCTCATTCAATATTGAGATTAGAGTCTAGGAATCAATTGTGTACACATAAGAAATGATATACGCTGAATATTTTGATGACCTTGAATTTCACCTTTGACCTCATTTTCAAGGTCAGAGCACAAAATGGCTAATATCTCGCTTACTATCGGCTTTACAGCTTGGGATTAAATTGTGGACGTTATGCCGCTTATTTTGATGACCTTGAATTTGACCTTTGACCTAATTTTCAAGGTCACGGGACGAAATGGTTGATATGTCGCTTATAACTGTCCACATATAGGAAATGATATGCTAAATATTTTCATGAGCTTGAACTTGACCTTTGAACTTATTTTCAAGGTCAGAGCAAACAATGGCTAATATATCGCGTATTATCGACTTTACAGCTTAGGAATCAATTGTGAACATCCAGAACAACTTGACAATCAATTGTGGACATACAGGAAATGATATATGCCAAATATTCTGATGACCTTTAATTTGACCTTTGACTTAATTTTCAAGGTCATAGGAACAAAAATGTTAATCTCTCTCATTATTGAATTTACAGCTTAGCAATCAATTGTGGACATATAGGACGTGTTAAATGTTGAATATTCTTGCAACCTCGAATTTGACCAGTGACCTCACTTCCACGGTCACGAGTAAAAATGGCTAATATATGAAATATGAAACATATATTGTCCGGTAACCTTTCCTAGGCCTTGGGCTAATTTTTGTTAGGACGCAGACTCGCATACATGGGATAGAAATGCTGGTAACATCGCATACGGGTCACATACATGTATTATTATATTTAACCTTATTAGTGGACATACTTGCTACATGTGTGTACATCTATTGTGGACTACATAGCGTCATTTAATGGGTTTTTTTCGGGTTAACCGAAGAGCTATTGAGCGTAAATGTTGACTATATGAATGCTATACGTGCAACTAGGATAGGTTTTTCATTGCATGGTTCACATCACGTAACCTCATACAGTTCTATGCAATAACAAGAATGATTCTTTCGTAACTGCATGTGCGTGTTCCATGTGTAAAAATTATTATATCATTTTCAGGGTAATTTATTTTTCCAGGTGTCAATAATTATTCATTCGTTAGATAACACAACCACACACTAGTAACCATCAATATCGATTTATGGACATATATGTGAAACACGATAATGCATTTACACGTGTATAGCATGCTTCTGCTTTGTACTGAACGTGACATAAGTCACGCTTTATTGCTGTAGATACATTAACATTACCTCCAACACACTGAGATTGATACTGGGAAACCGTGACCCAAATTAATGATTGCAATAAACCGCCGAGCCTTCCTTGGTATATCAATTATACGTGTACATTTATATTATTCAAAGAAATGATGTTGCTTGCTTAAGTTCTGGAAATATTCATGAGTGCAGGTTACATGTTAGGCCTACTCTTGTCGCATCTTCAAATGTTATACATAATATCGTCATCAGTTAAAAAGTCTATTGACGTTTTCAAAATCAATATCTTGTTTCGGATGATAAAGATAGTGCTGCCATGAGCAGAATGCAAACCCAGTTTTAAAACTTGAATTTAATAACTTGATCAGTTAATGTGCTATGTATAGATCTTTCGAGCCATGTAATTTTAACGTCTACTACATCCAATGTCGTTTTCATGTACACGATATGGTTCCATTTGACTTTCGTGTATGAAGATAAACTTTTTTAGATGAGCTAAAAAAAACCTCGGAGCATCAAGTTCTATAGAACGAACTTGAAGTTGACTGAAGTTGGTTTACTGTGGCGTGACTCGTCCATTACGTTCCTGCAGGGAACGATTACGTTTGTGCAGAAATACATCTCTCTTATGTATCTATGGTTTACAAGAATTTATGAGAGTCCCCAAAGAACAAAATGGCTCATATCTCGCTTAATATCACCTTTACAGCTTAGAAATCAATTGTGCACATATAGGAAAGGATATAGTCCGAATATTCTGATGACCACGAATTTGACCTTTGACCTCATTTGCAAGGTCAAAAAACAAAACGGCTAATATCTCGCTTTTTTCTCGCTTATTATCCATTTTACAGCTCGGGACTAAATTGTGGACGTATAGGGAATTATTATGCCGAATATTTTGATGACTTTGAATTTGACCTTTGACCTCATTTTCAAGGTCATGCACATAATGGCTAATATCTCCCTTCTTATTGGCTTTACAGCTTAGGAATCAATTGTGGACATATACGAAATGACATATGCCGAATATTCTGATGACCTTGAATTTGACCTCAATTTCAAGGTCAGAGCACAAATTGGCTAATATCTCGCTCATTTTCGACTTTACATCTTAGGAACCAATTGTGGATATATAGGAAATGATATAGTTCGAATATCGTGATGAACTTGGATTTGACCTTCGACCTCATTTTCAAGGTCAAAGAACAAAATGGCTAATATCTCGCTTAATATCACCTTTACAGCTTAGAAATCAATTGTGCACATATAGGAAAGAATATAGTCCGAATATTCTGATGAACTCGAATTTGACCTTTGACCTCATTTTCAAGGTCAAAGAACAAAACGGCTAATATCTCGCTTTTATCTCGCTTATTATCTATGTATACTTTACAACTCGGGACTGAATTGTGGACGTATAGGAAATGATGTATGCCGAATATTTTGATGGCTTTGAATTTGACCTTTGACCTCATTTTCAAGGTCATGCACATAATGGCTTATATCTCGCTTCTTATTGGGTTTACAGCTTAGGAATCAATTGTGGACATATTGGAAGTGACATATGCCAAATATTCTGATGACCTTGAATTTGACCCAATTTCAAAGTCAAAGAACGAAATGGCTAATATCTCGCTTATTATCAACTTTACAACTTGAGAATCAATCATGGACAGATACATGTAGGGAATGATATATGCTGAATATTGTCATGACTTTGAATTGACCTTTGACCTCATTTTCAAGGTCAGAGTACAGAACGGCTGATATCTTGTTTATTATCAACTTTACAGATTAGGAATATATTTTGAAATATAGGAAATGATATATGCTGAATATTATCGTGACCTGGAATTTAACCTTTGACCTCATTTTCAATATCTCACATTCCAACTTGGCTAATATCTTGTTTATTATCAAATTTACAACTTAGGATTCTGTGGATATGCAGCATTCCAACTTGGCTAATATCTTGTTTATTATCAAATTTACAACTTAGGATTCTGTGGATATGCAGCAAATAATATATGCTGAATATTCTGATGACCTTTAATTTGACTTTTGATTCATTTTCAAGGTCATAGGACATAATGACTAATATTTCTCTCATTACTGAATTTAAAGCTTAGTAAGCAATTGTGAACGTATAGTAAACCATATATGCTGAATACTCTCGTGACTTTAAATTTGACCGTGACCTTATTTTCAAAGCCACGGGACAAACTAGCTATTATATATTGTCCGGTAACCTATCTTAGCCCTTGGGTATTTTGTTTCATCTTTAAAAAAAACCAATTTTTCAAAATTTAAAAAATTAGCATCTTTAAAGATCACAGTTGACTCTTTTGTAATTTTCAACCAAAATACAGAAAAATACTTCAAGAACGAGGTATGTTTGTTTTTGTCCAGATTGGGACTTTGCAATATTCAAAATCTTCCCTGATACCATTTCATAGAATCTTTTGAAACTACGTATATTGATAATGCGGGATAGTCCCCACAACAGGCCTGGGGTAATAGTAATATGTAATTGTAATAGTAATAGTAACGATTACATTTTTCCAAGTAATAGTAATATAATAGTAATCAGCTTTTCCAACATTGGATGTAATAGTAATAGTAATACTAATATATTTCAATTGTAATATGTAATATATATTACAATTGCTATTACTTCAGATTATCTACTCTATAAATGAGGCATTACATCACCACCACCCCCACCCCTTGCCTTTTGGGTGATTGTGTAATCAGTTTGATGGCAATCGAGGCACCAATAGGCAGCCACTATGTTTATCATACAGTCAGTTCAAGAAATCACAACATTAATTTGTTTGATGATCGTGTTCGCACGATTCTATAGGGGTTCAGACTCAAAAAGTACTGTGATCTTGGGTACAGGTGTTGTAAGATGTTATATCAATTCTGATTCGATAATACAGGTCAGGGGGTGGAGTTTGCCTGAATTATAATTCTTATACTTGAAACCAAACACGCAAAAGTCCAGTCAACACGGTGTGCGAATGTGTGTTATAGAATGTTACACTCATGAGTCTGTTGATGATGAAACTTATTCAATCTTGTAATCGTTTTTCAATGAACGCGATGACAAACTTTGTTTTATGAATACATTAATTGTTGCTGATTTGTGTTGAACAATATTTGTTGAGAACTTTGAATTTGGAAAGTAATAGTAATTGTAATAGTAATTTGTGCAAAAGTAATAGTAATATAATAGATTACTTTTCAAAAGTAAAGTAATTGTAATAGTTATAGTGCAAATTCTGAAGTAATAGTAATATAACAGATTACATTTCAAAGTATTTGACCCCAGGCCTGCCCCACAAACATATTTTGCTTAGAATTTTGAGGTTTTACTATTTTTTTCTGGCAAATTATATTAACTTTGAGAAAGTTGTCATTTACTTCAAATTGATTTTTTTTAACCTTGGATTATAAAGACAGTATAGACTTCAGCGGTCACCTTGAGTTTGATCTTCAATGACTCTGATCTGTCAAATGGTCATGTTTGATGAACAAAAATCATCTTTGTATAGAATCTTCGAAGACGAAGCTCAGACAAATTGCAAACACAAATGAGAAGCCCTTGGATTTGACATTTAGACTAGGTACAAAATCTCAAAATAACACTTTAGGGGGGATGGAATGTTACTGCCTGTCACCCATGCTGGGGTCAAAGTAGGGTCCCTACTTGTCAATATTAGCCCGGATGACATTCAAAATTTTAATTTTTTCATAAAATTCTAACAATTTTATATACGGACGAAGCCGCGGTTATTTTTCTCGTTTTGAAATACATATAAAAGACTGTTGAATCGTGAATAATGAAGCTAGAGTTATCATTTTGGTGTCAAAATGTCTGGAATTACATGGCAAATCAAGAAAAATACCATCTACAGCAGTTCATGGTGTAAGTTTTGTATTATAACATGAAAACAAATAATAATAAGTCCGAAATTGCCTTCGATTTCACAATCTGAGATCTGCGAAACTGGGTGTTCCAGCTCACAAATCTATTTTATCTTTACGAAAACTTCACTAAAATTACCCTAGATTATATACCTTACTGCCAAAATAAACCATTCCAAGGTCTTAACCAAATTTACAGCTAGAAATCAAATGAACCTAACACTACCCCCTAGTGAACTCCGTGATCGCATGATATTCTCGAATTTGACAAAACTAGTTATACTCTCACATATTACTATGCTAGAATGATTATTTTGATGTCAAATGATACGAATCATCATTTCAGACATACAATACAGTAATCAGTTAGAGATGTGAAATTTCTTCTCATCAAAACATAAGAAATATCCAGCAAAATTTGACCATAACCATTGATTGGTTAATGATTAATCTTACCAATAACTATGATGGACAAATTATTTTGATATCAAATGATAGGAATCATTAGTTCAAACCCAAAGTATAAAATCCAAGTCCAGATGTGTTTTTTTTCATGAAAACTACAAAAACACACCAAAATTTGACCACAATAATTTATTTACTGTGTCGGCATCTTAGAAAGTTGATCGTTTGTGGTTATTCGCTGCTAATGTTGTCAAGTGTTCTGCTAGTGTTACTTAGTCGACATAGTGACCAGTAGCTTAATTCATCACAATTTTAACATATTTGAATCCATAATATTCGCCAACTAAATATAATATTCACTCTGTGAATTTTTTACAGGGTTTTGAGAGAAGGGGATGTATGTATTTCATAGTGTTTTGTGATCGAGTATTCAAAGAAATCTTAACATTTTATATACAATCAAAACGGGAAATTAATTACCGGTACAATTTCATTGGATACATTGTATAATTGGTTCATGTGGGTGGAGATTCATGCCACCACAAAATGTGAGTTGTGGTCCAAAATCGTACCACTAATAAGGGTTCATAAAACTTTATAAGATCACTTGTCATTTGACTAAAATGTTGCAACATTCAGTTTTACTTCCTATGTTGGATCTTTTCCCCTTCTTGACTCATTGATCATAAGATCATACAAAACCCGTTCTAATTGAAACATACGGCCTAGAATGAAGAGTTTGTTTCAGAGCAAAACACTATTGATACATGTATAAACTTGTATGTAGTCTAAAATTTATGACAATAAACCAACCCATGTTTTACCTTCTGCAAATAATATTAGCAACATGTTCTTCTAAGCTCCGGATCAACAAAATATTTATCTTCCAGCCTCTTTAATTGTACATGTCATGACATGTGCATATTCAAGGGGTATGGCCAGCATAAACATAGACATGGGAAAGCTCAACACAAATTAATTTGACAATGAAATGTCATCCATATCATTCTCATTTCCTCTCAAACAGTAGTTCGTGCCCAAGGTCGTATTATTGTTGCTCAAGTCGGGATTGTTTGATCAGTCTGTACAGACATAACCTTCAGTATAAGACATTGCATTCTTTGGAGAACATGTTCCTGTGCAATGGTCCTTCTAACATTTGAATCGGATGGCTTTTGGTGCTGACATCTGATCTGTATGGTGAATCGAGATGCTCTCAGCAACCACACTCGAGCCATGATCATTTGGGCTTGAAGCTTTGACAGCCTTCTGTAGCGAGGTTCTCCAGATGCAAGCCTAATAGCTGACCCATGCAACGTGGTGTTTGAGAGCTTCGTTTTTTTGGTACAAGATGAAATGTTTGCTCATTCCTGCTGCAGAATGGTTTGTACCTGACAGAATTTATGTCTAATATTCATCGTGTTTTTTTTGAGAAATTTCTTGGAGAAGTATGAAACACATTCAGAGCCATCGAGAAGTTCTTCTCTGTTGGAGAATGATTTACCAATCTTTTTCCTGACATCACACATGTTTTGATCAGCCATTGTTGACTGAAATGGCCGTGTCTTTCCTTTGGCAACAAAATCACTGCATACGACCATGCCAAGTGAGATGCCTATGGCTGTGGTGTCGATGTACATGTATACCTTGTACATTGTTTGTTTTCAGGGCAGGATAGAACTCTCGCACATGCCAACACAGCAACTTAGGTACTGGTGACCTGAGGATGAAGCAGCTATTTGCTTTTGATGCTGCATGACTGGCAGCTTCCTCATGTTTGATGCTCAACTGATCGAACCAGTAGTCCGAATGGTGATGTGCCCAACAACGAGGTTGTACGTAGTACTCTTTACTGTGTGTTAGTAACTACAACAAATGTACAAGACTACATACCCAGTCTGCTGCCATTCAAAGCGGAATTGAGACAAACATGTCTAGTTACTCACGTCACATAAATTTCTTCGACCGTGTTGGACAATTTTGATTTTCCCTGGATCGTGAATTGAAAGCTTCCCCGTTTGGCACGCTTTGCATGCTCCGAGTTTTTGATGTATACAACGGATTAAGGATCCATGACATAGTTGACTCTTTTGTGAGTGAGCATGTAGGCATGTAGGCACCAGTTGAAAGATGTACTGAGCCTGAACTCCAAGTGTCTTGGGAGCATTCTTGACAAAGTGCAGTACTTCCATACCATCGGTGAGAACTGCCGATTGTGGAACATCTTCAACTGGTTCATGGTATTCTTCGAGGATGTGAAACAGAGGCATCTTGGTTGTTTAAGCAGGATCTCCAGCTGTGTTGGCCAATGTCCATAGCAGTGATCATAATGGGACTGCATCTTTCATGTTCAGTTGACAATTCCGAGCAATAACTAGCATTTTTGCCAATAGACTCCGATCAGCTTGTATAACCTTCTATTGTAAATTGTATGTTGCAACCACCTTTGTTGTCTTTGTTTGCACGATGATGCTGAATGTCTTCGAAGATAATTTTGGCAGTGTGGCAAACAAGTTGACTTTGTTCAACAAAATAAGATTCACCATGAAGATTCGTTTGTAAATAAAACTGCTTCATTTGTCTCCTGCTGTGAGTAGATCCTGTAATATGTGTCACTGACTGTGATTCCAGATGCTGTGTTGACGAGAGTCTATGTTCATCTCCGAGTACTCAATGGGTAGACCCAGCCTACAATGATGCCCAACACTTTGTGTATATCTCCTTCATCCTTCTGATTGCGTGTACAACTGGCATCTTTCTGTGGACTTCTTATATGAACGCCTGTCATTTTTCTGGCAAATCTGCAGGATCATTGTTTTGTCATGGGTTATGATTATCCAACGTTGTGCAGCACCACGGTTGACTGATGCCAACTGATGCCAACAACTGCTTGTGTGAAAACAGTTTCCTAACATCGCCGAACATAGAATCCCCCTTTGTGCAGTCTGCATGTTACTCTGTGGTGTGACTCGGACAGAATACCACTGGTCACTCTGGTGATTCTGGCAAACTACTGCTGGTACACTTGGTGACTGATTCTACCAAGTATCAATGGTATATCACTTAACCACATAAACATTTATTAAACCACAAATGGTGAACTTTCTAAGATGCCTACATTTCGTATACAACCAGTAAATCATTATGGTCCAATTTTGGGATTTTTTTTTCTTGTTTTAATGGGAAAAAGTTTACATCTCGACCTGATTATTGTATGATATATTTGAAACGATGATTCGTATCATTTGACTTCAAAATAATTATTCTAGCAGAGTTATATGTGAGAGTATAACTAGTTTTGTCAAATTTGAGATATCATGCGATCACGGAGTTCACTAGGGGGTATTGTTAGGTTCATTTGATTACTAGCAGTAAACTTGGTTAAGACCTTTGAATGGTTTATTTTGGCAGTATGGTATATAATCTGGGGTAATTTTAGTGAAGTTTTCGAAAAGATAAAATAGATTTGTGAGCTGAAACACCCATTTTAGCAGGTCTCAGATTGTGAAATCGAAGGCAATTTCGGACATATTATTATGTGTTTTCATGTTATAATACAAAACTTACACCATGAACTGCTCTAGATGGTATTTTTCTTGATTAGCCGTGTAATTCCAGACATTTTGACACCAAAATGATAACTCTAGCTTCATTATTCACGATTCAACAGTCTTTTATGTAAATTTCAAAACGAAAAAAATAACCGCGGCTTCGTCCGTATATAAAATTGTTAGAATTTTATGAAAAAATAAATTTTTTTAATGTCATCCGGGCTAATATTGACCAGTAAGGACCCTACTTTGACTTCAGCATGGGTGACAGGCAGTAACATTCCATCCCCCCTATCGTCATTTCTAAGGCCCTTTATAGAAAACGTGCCTAGACTAATTCAGTGCCATTGAAACCTGAAACCGGCCATTAAGCTGAAGAATTCTTGGACTTTATCAATAAATTATTGTCAGGTAACATATCTCATAGTTTGTCAAGACACATACTCACAGCCATGGACTAAAATACTTGTAACCTCGCATGCGGATGCCATGTTGGTATGTTTAATCTTATTAGTGGACATACTTGCTATTTTCATATATAGTAAACAACTTAAAGTCATTAAATGCTTTTGGCTGGTTACCGAAGAGCTCTTGGACATGACTATCCTTTATCTACATGTAGGTCGGCTGGTCGTCTGGTTTAAAGATAAAATTTCGTCATTATAGGTTTTTGACAGGCTACCGAAAAGCTTTTAGGCGTGACTATGCTTTATCGACATGTAGGTCGGGTGATCAAGGACAACAGCACTATAATATATTGACCACATTTATATATATGATGCAAATATAACATGTTTTTTTTCATTGCATCGTTTGCATCACGTAACCTCATACAGTTCTATGCAATAACGAATATGATTCTTTCGTAATTGCATGTGTGTGTTCCATGTGTAAAAATTGTTATATCATTTTCAGAGTAGTTTATTTTTCCAGCTGCCAATAATTATTCATTCGTTAGATAACATAACTACGGAAGCTCATATTCGCCACATAGAGGAACGCAAATTTTTTTTAGAGCGTTATAACGCTCTAATTACAGTGTAATAACGCTGTAATACAGCGTTATAACGCTCTGATTTACAGCGTTATAACGCTCTAACTTAGAGCGTTATTACGCTCTAAATTAAACCGTTCACCTTCCCATCATATTTCCAATGTCATGATTTATAATAAACATATCTAGATCAGAGTAATTTTGAGATTTCCCTACATATGATTGAGCTGATGAACCAGCAGGTCCGATGATGTCTCTGGTGGTGTAAATTAGAGCGTAATTACGCTATAAATTAGAGCGTTATTACGCTGTATTACAGCGTTATAACGCTGTATTAGAGCGTTATAACGCTGTAAAGAAAAATGTGCATTCCTCCATCTGGCGAATATGAGCCACCGTACATAACTACACACTAGTAACCATCAATATCGATTCATGGACATATATGTGATTAACGATAATACATTCACACGTGTAAGGCATGTTTCTGCTTTGTACTGAACGTGACATAAGTCACGCTTTATCGCTGTAGATACATTAACATTACCTCCAACAGCCTGAGATTGATACTGGGAAATCGTGATCCAAATTATTGATTGCAATAAGCCGCCGAGCCTTCCCTATTAATATCAATTTTATGTATACATCATACATGTTTTTATATTATTCAAAGAAATGATGTTTCCTGTTTAAGTTCTGGAAATATTCATAAGTGCAGGTTATGTGTTAGGCCTACTCTTGTCGCATCTTCAAATGTTATACATAATATAGTCATCAGTTAAAAAATTTATTGACGTTTTCTAAATCAATATATTGTTTCAGATGATAAAGATAGTGCTGCCATGAGCAGATCTCATATCTCCCTCAACAGCTCGTCTTTAAATTTCCAGGTCGTCTTTAATTTTTTCGCATTGTAAACTCACCTATATGGGTTCTGTGGTATCTTATTGCAGCCCACAGTGTTGTATATATTAATGAAAACTGATACAATGAAACTGCTATTCATCTTGATATTGTAAATTGCAAACAAACAATATTTCTGTGAAACATATTTCGCCAATGACGTCAGACTATAAGTAATTGCGGAGTTTGTCATCCCTACTGATGCTAATATACCACCATAATCTTTCTATTTCAAAAACAAACGGAGCAAGAACAAATATGTAATTAGGCACGTGAATTACATAGATCAAAATACACAAAATATAACAAAATGACCAGGGTATGAATCTACGTGTAATATTGTTCAAGCTATTGCATGGACATATACACATATGTTTGCTTTTATCATGGTCATACCCAACGTGGTGTTGAACGAGACATCATAGTTTGATATAATACATAAGACTTTGAAATTATATCGCACCAATCTAATTAATATCATACTTGTATTGAACCATGGAAATTTCACATACATTCTTTTCCTATAGACCTACCCAATTTCATTATATTATAGAGGTATAGCATGTCCAGTACTAATTTAGATACTGTATTACTGTATTCAGTAACAAGTATATACAAACGATAAAACATACAATACACATACCTATATTCATACATGGTATAATTGTCATATACAGTGGCGGATCTAGGAATGTTATTGGGGGGAGCAGTGATCATGAAGGCTCATGTATTACGGGAGAGAGTCCTAGCCCATAGGCGTGGGGTCTGGGGTCCTCCGAGGGCCCCAGAAGCTGAATGGGTTTAGATGTTCTCTGGTTGATTCTAGGCATTCTAAGGACATCAAACATAGTCTTCAGATATGACGACTTTTTGTATGATTTTTCTGGAGAATGAGATTGAGATTCTAAAAATTGATATTTTTACTGAACAATCCATGACATTACATTATATCGATGATCAAACATGTCGCCTGACACATATCTGATCCAAATTTAAGGGTGGGAATCACCTAGCATTTGGGACTATCTTTAATTTTGTATTGATCCATGTTAGTCTTTATAGCTTCGCCATATAAACACCAAATTGTCCCAAAAGTTGACCATAGCTACTCTTCATCTGTTATCCTGTTCAATAAATACTTTGGCAAGAAAGTTATAATTTGTTCAATCACGCAATGAATACATACAGCTGAACGTCACTGATAGATAACAAGGCAGATCTTCAATTCAGTCGTGGGGAAACGTTCAGGATAGTGGGCGACATGATATAGATCACTATTCGAGACTTACTTTTTTGATGATGTCCATGGATATGTGGTATTTTTCGGATTTTTACAAACAAATTTAGCAGATGTAGCGGATTTGTCGGTGAAGCATACGGCATCATCTCACTCACTAATGTGCTCGTACCGCACCTTAAACGACACTACAGCGGTCGGTGCACATGAACGAATTACGCTGTATACATTACAGTGACTACGACTCTACTCAAGTGAATTATAGCAATCTGACTTTCCTGGTGTTGAACTCAATGGGAATCATGCATTACACTCAACTCAGAAAACTTTGCAAGCATGTCATTGTTTGTCGGCTCGTTCTGTTCATGTTAATGCATTAACAAATGGGGCTAGTTTTGAAATACGCCAGACTTTCGACGACGTGCATAGAACTACTGGAAAAAGAAGCATCTGTATAAACTTGCTCGTATATTGTACACAATTCTTCACTTTATGTGCAGTGAATTTCAGAAAACTAATTCTTGGTTCGTGATCACGAATATATTAACTTATTGTTGTGCAAGTATCATCGCAATTAGGCCTACCACCGTCATGAGAAAATTCTACCTTCTTATCTGTTGCGAACATTCAGCTATCTATATTCATAGACTATTGGAATAAATCCTTGTTTTAACATCGTATATCTATTAATCAGACACGTAGCAACTACAGACCAAATTTGAAATAGATTTGATCAAGATTCGCGGAGATATGGACAAAAACATACACCGGTATGGTTTGTGTGACAATGGAAATTCCTAGGCGATTCCCCATCTTAAATGCAAGGTTCCATCCATGTTCTGATCCTACCGAGGCTGTAGCCCCTCCCCCTGCCCCAACTTTAGGGAACCTAAAAGGGAAATCGGAACGGGGAGAAGAAAAAAAAAAAAGTAGAAGGAGGGTGGAAATAATTGAAAACAATGGAAATGAAAGCAATATTTGTACTGAACAAAATGGTTTTTGCAGAGTGTTGATATCCTGATCGGAACACTGTTTTTTTTCGAATATTTTTTTATTTGACTTTGGGCGGAGCAGTAGCTCCCACCGCTCCCCCTGGATCCGCCGGTGGTCATATAGCAATATACTAAACGTTTAGAAGGGAACACCTATTTACTAATTTGTGTAAAATGTATTTACACACTTGCTAATCACAGTACTAGTGAAATACAAGAGGAATTTGTTAACATCAGCAACAACGCCTAGAAGTCGGATTCTACACGCTCACCACACTAAATATCACAATACATTTCCATACATATTTTGGCAGTGAAAAAGTCAACACATACATGTACATAATATAAACAACTTTGTTTTTGATCTGGCAAATGGAAGTTCTTTCAACAAATCATAAATCTGTCAGTTCAGCAACTCGACCCAAACCTCTCTTTTTCTTCAATTTACTCCCGTCAAAGCACAACACCTTCCACGCAAACGAAAGATGTTTTGCTAGTACAATTTGTGGCACAAACGTTCAACAGTCGTTGAACACATGGACGTAATATAGACAGAGAAATCACTGGAAGCAGCCGTATTATTACAGGCAATATCATCAGGCCAGGAATCGATAGAATAGATTTTGTACAACCTGCAATAGATTTTGTACAACCTGGTTTTCAACAACACCCTCAAAGCATTCAGGTTACAAACGTTGCATAACACTAAGGGGATAAACCTCGATATTGCACCCGCACTTTAATTCTCGCTTTTCCAACCATCACCTTCCAATTCGACACAACTGATATCGTTATCCCTTGTCAATATTTAATGCCTTTGCAATATATATTAATGGCTTCCTGTTTTCAAGTATCAGCATGCATGCAAACCCTGTCTGGTTTAGAGTGTTTCTTGCACATGTAGTTGCGGTTGAGGGCGGGAAGTGGGAGTTGAGGATCGAGGGGGCTAAATGGGGGAGAAACTAACATAGATTCGTGAGATATCTGGGCGTCGTATCGGTGTAGACACTGAACATGTACGTCAATAACTAAGAATGGTTACGGAGAGGCAAGACTGAGGGCAAGCCAAGGTGAAACCACGAATTGATCGACCTTCCAAGGGGACGGCAAGGGCAGGTGTATTAGGACTAAGGGCTACATGCAAAATGAAAATGTCATGTTGGTCATATAAGGTATATGTGTATCGAATGCTGTATGCGGCCAAGATATTAATTCCATCCATAGACTAATCGGCCTTGCGTGACCTTCATTCGCTGATTGACCTGACATTTTGGGTAACGTTCTGTTTGATCTGAGCTCTCAATCGTTAATTGGCATCATGTGGTTGATAGAAAATTTTTCAATGCATAACTTTAGTATGGCCTAGTATTGCATTCTACTCACGCCTTACACAGTGGAGAGGCTTCCAGTTCTTCACGCGCAAGAAGAACTAGAACTTTTCCCAAATATTCAGAAACATTCGACCATAAACTTTGAAGATAAGAACTAAAAAATTAATTTTCTGTTTCTCGTCCCCGCCCGCCTGTGTTCAAAAGCAACCTCCCGGAATTTGTCATCTGCGATTCTCAAATAAAAAATAAAAAGTGTTCTGCCACTATTTTGAGGATAATGAATGATCGAGACACCGAATCACAGCATGCAACTTAGGCATTTAACTTACCCCCTTATTTTCACTCTCCGCCAAATGAGACAAAGATGCTACCAGTTTTCAAAAACAGTTATTCTATGTGGTTTCGTGTTTGTAATAATACATGTAAAAGTGTGACCAAGAATTGATTTACTTTATTCCACATGTATACTTCGATGGACATATTAATTGATAGAACTCATCATTGAAATATATCATCAACTGACGGTTTTCGATAATAATAATACTAGTACAGAGAATCAATCTGTGCTGACTGCTAGGATGATGGCACACCAGTATTGCCAAGGTGCCCGGCCAAGAGATTCCTAGCCCAAATAAATGAAGTCTCTAGAAATGAATTCATTAAGTCATGTGTTGCACATGATTTCAATTCTAAAGGCTTGATATATTTGGGCTTGAATACGTCTGTGCGCGTTTTTTCAATCAATCAATAAATCAAATTTATTTTCATATGGGTGAAATGTCGTCTCACCAAAAATAAAAAAATAAAAAGTGCCTCCCTACCCAATTTTCTCTTGAGCTGAGGACGGTATTTTTTGCAAAATAAAAAAATGAAAAATAAAATGTCCCTCCCTACCCAGTTTTGAAAAAATAGGAGGACGAGAAACAGAAAATTATTTTTTTTAGGCCTAAACATAGCACCAACGGTGCTGTAGCTTACCGGCAATCATGAGAATTGCACAGAGTAATTTTCCAACATATATTGTTACACTGGTCGAAAGATTTGTCCTTAATGACATATATTCACAGACTGTCGATTCAAAGGCAACAAAACCTTTACATCACAAAGGTATATAGGGAGAATCTTACGCATTTTGAGGAAAATTGTCTGAATAGATTTGGAGAAAATGGCCGCTAAATACAAAAATCATTGTTTCTTTCGATAAAAAAAGGTTGTTTTGACCTCCCAAGGTCATTTAAGGTCATATCCAAGGTCACCATCCAAACCACAATATATGATTTCCCATTTAAATGTGCAAATACTTAGGCTGTATCTTGAAAGTGTTCCATGAGTTTACTCGGCACAGCTCCCATTATGAGGGAAAAATTGGGTGAAGATTTCTAAGTTCAAAATTTTTTTCAATGGGCAAAATTTGTTTTTTGCTGGAAATGGCTCAAAGCGAATTGAGACTTGATTCGGGACCCCAAAATTTTTTTTTTCGCCGACCTGTCAAAAAATCAAAATGGCCGCCACACGCAGACCAGCGATTCAAGGGCAGCGAAACTTATACACGTCATAGCGGTACATGAGAGGAATGTTTTGAAACAAGAATCTCAAAACTGATCAGACAGTGTTTGAGAAAATTACCATCAAAGTCCAAAATTGGCAATTTTTCGTCAAAAGTGGCCGCCAAATCGGCAAAAACGATTCAATCAAAAAATTTAAAAACGTCTTCAGATATCCGCCTGAGGTATATTCTGACAAATTTATGGCGAAATTCATCATGCCAAAAAAAAAGTAACAAACCCGGATGGACGACGGAGAACGGACAGACGACGGGCAACAGACGACGGACGACGGACAAAAAACACGATAATAGCTCATTGGCCCAAAGGGCCGGTAAGCTAAAAATGTGGACTGATGATGAACACAATACCACAACAAAATAGGTTCTTGGACCAACGGCCAATTCGGTAACCTAAGGACAAATTCTAGTGAGAGACTCCTACTTTTACAGCTTCTAAACAAACATCAATATGTCATTGTGCAATTGAAAACAGTAGTTTGGGATTGAATATTCCCTTCAATGTGGAATTATGTGGAATTATATCATAAATATACATATAGAGGTCTAATATGAGTATATATTTTTGGCCTTTTTCATTCTGCATATATCATTTACAGCACAATTTTTATCTTCAAAGATCACAGTCGAGACTTTTTGAAAATTTCAAATTGAATACTGAAAAATACTGCAAGAGAGAGGATATTTTTCGTCTTTTAATTTTTGCATTATTTTCATTTTCGTCAAAAAAAAGTCCAATTCGGACTTCAATATTCAATACAATATTCAATTGTCTTTTCCTCTGAGACCACTTGATGGATTATGTTGAAACCTTGGAGCTGATATCAGGGGAAAGCCACCACAAACTGATTTTTATCTGAATTTTGAACTTCTTTTCCATTTTCGTGTGTCAATTCTCAAAATCTTTTTAATCTTTTTTCAAAATTGGAATAATTTTCATATTTTTGAAATTTTCAAACAAAATAATGAAAAATACTGCAAGAACGGTGTATTTTTTGTTTTTGCTTTTGTGATGTTCGCATTATTTTTAAAAACAATGGCAAATTTCAACGAAAAAGCCCAGTTTTGGATTTTTTGGGAACTCCGAGAACACTTTATCGAATTTTTTTTTTTTGATAAGGCGGGTTAGTCTCCAAAAACAAATTTTCTCCAGAATTTTTATTTCCTCCTTATTTTTCCTTGGCAAATTATTTTAACTTTGAGAAAATTGTCGTTTACTTAAAATGTGATTGTTTTTTTTTAAGTAATCAATTTAAAGTAAGCTGACTTCAGTGGTCAGCTTGAGTTTGATCTGTAATGACCCTGAACTGTCAAATCGCCAGGTTTGATCAACAACAACCATTTTTGTATCGAATCTTCCAAGACAGATCGCACAACCAGAAGAGAAACCTTTAGACTTGACATAGAAAGTCATTAAAACCTTGAAACGGCCCATAAACCGACAATTCTTGGACTTCATCAATTTACCATTGTTTAGTAACCTCTCGAAGCCCTCATGACATTTACTGTCACACCTACGGGATTAAAATGCACGTAACATCACATACGGGGTAAGTTTGATATAGTTAGTGGATATACTTGATATGTGCATCTAGACCATACTAAACCACATAATGACATTAAAAGTTATGGCAGGCTACCGCGGAGCTATTCTACATAATTATGCTTTATCTACATGTAGGTCGGCTGGTCAAGGACAACAACACTATATATGCTGAATACATGTAATGAATGTTATACTTGCAAATAGGAGTGGTTTTTTATTGCATGATTTACCACACGTAACTACATATAGTTCTATACAATATCGAAAATGCTTCTTTCGTAACTGTGTGCGTGTGTGTGTTCCACGTGTAAAAAATGTTACATCATTTTCAGGATAGTTCATCTTTAAAGTTGCCAATGATTTTCCACTCGTTGAGTTTGATTATTTATCAAAATAATAATCATAATTATCTTTATTTATCATCAGTATCGACTCGTGCTGGACATATGTGACTAATGATCATGCATTTACACGGATATGTCATGTTCCTGATTTGTAGTGAACGTGCCATTAGTCAAGCTTTATATTGCTGCAGATACATTAACATTACCTCCAACACACTGAGATTGATACTGAGAAACCGTGAGTCAAATTAATGATTATAATAAACCACTGAGCCTTTCATGGTATATCAATTGATATCATTTTCTGTTTAAGTTCTAGAAATATACATGATTGCAGTTTCCTTGTTATAAATTCTTGTCACATTTTTTGACATGTTGTACATAATATCATTATCAGTCAAGTTTATTGACGTTTTCAAAATCAATATGTTGTTTCGAACAATAACGACAGTGCAGCCATGCGCAGAATGCGAAGCCCACACGATGAAAACTAAGCATAGTCAGTATTATTGAGAATATGACTATATGAGGCAATTTTCAAAATTTAATCACTTGATCCGTTAATGCACGCCATATGAGATCTTCAAGCCAAGTAATTCTAAACGTCTACTACACCCATTCATTAATTTCGTGCTTATGTAAACTATGGTTTCTTGGTCGTGCCATCCAGCTTTATATGGAGATGAACTTTTTTTTTAGATAAACTAAAACATTAAGAGCATCAAGTTGAACACTGGCGTTGAATGACGTTTCTGATGGTAGCGTGACTTGTCCATTACTTTCTCCAAAGAAAGATTACATTTGTTCCATAGTAGCTTTTGCTCTTCACGTATAAGTACGGAAGCCTAGATAATATCCATCCATTCTATATGTCAGCATGATGACAACTAAACATGTAACTCGACCAAGCCATCGCCGGTGGACCCAAGTTGTCTAATTCAATACATCAACTCCTGATTTTGTTTGAATACATGAGGCCGACGTGGGGACACTGAATAATGTATGGTGTGAATGTTATAACTTGTATCAGAAACACATGAGAGAGATGTTTTCTGCTTGTATTGGATATTTAATGGCTGATTATGGTTTCAATAATAGTAACTTTTGAAGAGGTGCTAGATATATTTTTTTAGTCGCTTAAAAATCTTTAATTAACTCGTTCTTCAAAAATAAACATAAGCCCGCGAAGTGATTCATAAGGGGGATGATATATTGAACATATTTCAAACGAATAAAAAGATAATTTGTTCAACAAATTTCATAACAATTTATTCACGGAGAAATTCAACATTTTCTAGAACAAGCACATCACAGGGGTATAAATAGCAAACTTTGTAACAAATATCAAATATTCATTTATATCTACACACATTTGTATATAGAAAGCAGCAAACATTACATGGCGTCACTTATTTATGAACTACTCGCATAAATTGTCACACGTATACACTGTATACTGATTAATACAATGTCACTCGGAAATGCCAATTATAAATATGAACAAACGTGAATATTTGAAAACACACACATACACACTACTAGTATCTAGAGCATGGTATTGCACATGTAGCAAGCATACAGTGTCAACACACATACATATACATGTATAGTACACTTCAACGAAAACAACACCACATTATAATAACATTATATTATCATTATTAAAACAACATTAGCGACGAGATCATCAAATTGGTAGTACACATTCAAGTTTAGCATCATTTCTTTCTTATGACAGTCATAATATGCAGTAGTGCATGCCCAATCGTCATTTTTCCCTCACAATCCTCGTCCTTGAATAAATTATCAGGTTCATATACATATATTGCGTTCAAGGGTTGGAATTTTCCGAATTGTAAACTCACCCATATTTGAACGTGTGATATCTTATTGCAACCCACAGTATAGTATTTATTAATGGGAATTTTTTGCATGGTAGACAACTGAAAAGTGATACGAGGAAACTGACAGATATGATAATGCAAACTGCAAACAAATAATATTTCTGCGAAACGTAATTCACCAATGACGTCAGACTATAAGTAATTGCAGGTGTAATCATCCCCATTCATATTAAGAATATACCATCATTATCTTTTTTGTTTCACAAACAAATGAAGCAAGAACAAATATGTAATTTTAATTTAGCACGTGAATTACATTTGGCAAGAGATCAAAATACACCAAAGATAACGAAATGAGCAGGCCATGAATCTACGTGTAATATCGTCCCTAGCATTTGCATGAACATACACATATATGTTTGTTTTTATTCGATCTCATACTCCCCCTAGTGTTGAATGACACACCATACTGTAATATCACACATAACACTTTGAAATTATCGCACCAATCTGATTAATGTCACACCTGTATTAAACCATGCAAATACATTTCACATACATGTATTTCCTACATGCAGTTTGAACATGTAGACCCACCCAATTTCAATACATACAATTAGTAGAGGTATAGCATGTCCTATACTAATTTACATACTGTATTCGGGTTTATATCAGTTCCAAGTATGCACACGATAAAACATATAATACATACCCATATTTACAATAGTCATAGCAGTGTACTAAACGTTTAGAATAAACACCTATTTAGTCATTTGTGTGAAATCTATTTACACACACGCCAATCACAGCAACAACGCCTATCAGTCGGTTTCTAAACGCTCACCAATCTGAATATCACAATAATACATTTCCATATATATATATTTTGGCAGTAAAAAAAGTCAACACATACATGTACATAATATATACTACTTTGTTTTTGATCTGGCGATGCAAGCTCTTTCAACAATTCATAAATCTGCCCGTTCTGCAACTCGACTCGAACCTCTCTTTTTCAATTTACTTTTGTCCTAACACAACGCCTTCCACAGTGTTTTACTAATACAATTTGTGGCACAAACGTTCAACAGTCGTTGAACACATGGACATAATACATACAGAGAAATCACTGGAAGCAGCCGTATTATTACAGGCACTATCATCAGGCCTCGAAACTGAAAAACCTTAAATACCCAGGAATCGAACGCAGTATAGATAGCTTCTGGCAAGATCGCAGCTGCAATGGATTTTTGTACAACCAGGTTTTCAAAAGAGCACCCACGAAGCATTCAGGTTACTAACGTTGCATAACACGAGATGAAAGAACCTCGATATTGCATCCACACTTTATTTCTCGCTTTTCCAACCATCACCTTCCAATTCGACACAACTGATATCGTTATCACTTATCAATATTTATTGCCTTTGCAATATCGGCTAAATTATGGCTTCCTGTTTTCAAGTATCAGTATGCATGCAAACCCTTCCTGGGTTCGAGGTTTCTTGCTTATGTAGTTGCGGTTGAGGGCGGGAAGTGGGAGTTGAGAATCGAGGGGGCTAAATGAGGGAGAAGCGAACATAGATTCGTGGAATATCTGGGCATGACTAAGAATGGTTATGGGGAGGCAAGACCAAGGGCAAGCCAAGGTGAAACCACGAATTGATCGACCTTCCAAGGGGACGGCAAGGGCAGGTGTATTACGACTAAGGGCTACATGCAAAATGAAAATGTCATTGTTGTTATATTAGGTATATGTGTATCGAATGCTATATGCGGCCAAGATATTGATTCCATCTATTGATCCATTGACCTTGCATAACCTTCATTCCCTACAAAGGGCCGGTAAGCTAAAAA
The DNA here is from genome assembly GCA_949152475.1 of Terebella lapidaria. Lineage (NCBI taxonomy): Eukaryota > Metazoa > Annelida > Polychaeta > Terebellida > Terebellidae > Terebella > Terebella lapidaria. The sequence goes on along the minus strand of OX424564.1, from coordinate 29,306,658 downwards.
TGTGGACTGATGATGAACATAATACCACGACAAAATAGGCAAGTGGACTAACGGCCAATTCGTTAACCTAAGGACAAATTATAGTGCAAGAGTTTTACTTTTAATTTTCGCAGTATTTTCATTCTCGTCAAAAAAGTCTAATTCGGACTTCAATATTCAATACACTAGTCGGACGTCTTTTTCTCTGAGACCACTTGATGGGATATGTTGAAACCTTGGAGCTGATATTATGGGAAAGCCCCCACAAACTGATTTTTATCAGAATTTTGAACTTCTTTTCCTATTTTTTTTGTGTCAATTCTTAAAATCTTTATTTCAAAATTGGAATAATTTTCATATTTTTGAAATTTTCAAACAGAATAATGAAAAATACTGCAAGAACGGTGTATTTTTTTGTTTTTGCTTTTGTGATGTTCGCATTATTTTTAAAACAATGGCAAATTTCAACGGAAAAGCCCAGTTTTGGATTTTTTTGGAACTCCGAGACCATTTTATCAAATCTATTTTTTTTTATAAGGCGGGTTAGTCTCCACAAACAGGTTTTCTCCAGAATTTTTAATTTCTCCTTATTTTTCTTCGGCAAATTATTCTAACTTTGAGAAAATTGTCGTTTACGGAAAAATGTTTATTTTTAAGTAATCAATTTGAAGTAAGCTGACTTCAGTGGTCAGCTTGAGTTTGATCTGTAATGACCCTGAACTGTCAAATAGCCAGGTTTGATCAACAACAACCATTTTTGTATAGAATCTTCCAAGACAGACTGCACAACCAAAATCGAAACCTTTAGATTTGACATACAAAGTCATTAAAACCTTGAAACGGCCAATAAAACGAAAACTCTTGGACTTCATCAATTTACCATTGTTCGGTAACCTATCGTAGCCCTCATGACATTTATTGTCACATCTATGGGATAAAAATGCACGTAACATCACATATGGGGTAAGTTTGATCTAGTTAGTGGATATACTTGATATGTGCATCTATACTAAACCACATAATGACATTAAAGGTTTTGGCAGGCTACTGCGGAGCTATTGGACATAATTATGCTTTATCTACATGTAGGTCGGCTGGTCAAGGACAACAACACTATATATGCTGAATACATGTAATGAATGTTATACTTGCAACTAGGATTGCTTTTCATTGCATGATTTACCACACATAACTACATATAGTTCTATACAATATCGAAAATTCTTCTTTCGTAACTGTGTGTGCGTGTGTGTTCCACGTGTAAAAAATGTTACATAATTTTCAGGATAGTTCATCTTTAAAGTTACCAATGATTTTCCACTCGTTGAGTTTGATTATTTATCAAAATAATAATCATAATAATCATTATTTATTATCAATATCGACTCGTGGTGGACATATGTGACTAATGATAATGCATTTACACGTGTAAGGCATGTTCCTGATTTTTAGTGAACGTGACATGAGTCAAGCTTTTGCTGTAAATACATTAACATCACCTCCAACAGACTGAGATTGATACTGGGAAACCTTGATCCAAATTAATGATTGTAATTAACCACTGAGCCTTTCATGGTATATCAATTGATATCATTTTCTGTTTAAGTTCTAGAAATATACATGATTGCAGTTTCCTTGTTATAAATTCTTGTCACATTTTTTGACATGTTGTACATAATATCATTATCAGTCAAGTTTATTGACGTTTTCAAAATCAATATGTTGTTTCGAACAATAACAACAGTGCTGCCATGCGCAGAATGCGAAGCCCACACGATGAAAACTAAACATATTCTCAAGTATTATTGAGAATATGACTATATGAGGCAATTTTCAAAATTTAATCACTTGATCCGTTAATGCACGCCATATGAGATCTTCAAGCCAAGTAATTCTAAACGTCTACTACACCCATTTATTAATTTCGTGCTTATGTAAACTATGGTTCCTCGCTCGTGCCATCCAGCTTTATATGGAGATGAACATTTTTTTAGATAAACTAAAACATTAGAGCATCAAGTTGAACACTGGCGTTGAATGACGTTTCTGATGGTTGCATGACTTGTGCATTACTTTCCCCAAGGAAAGATTACATTTGTTCCATAGTAGCTTTTGCTCTTCACGTATGAGTACAGAAGCCTAGATATCCATCCATTCTATATGTCAGCATGATGACAACTAAACATGTAACTCGACCAAACCATCGCCGGTGAACCCGAGCTGTCTAATTCAATACTTCAAGTCCTGATTTTATCTGAATACATGGGGCCCACGTGGGGACACTAAATAATGTATGGTGTGAATGTTATAACTTGTATCAGAAATACATAAGAGAGATGTTTTCTGCTTGTATTGGATATTTAATGGCTGATTATGGTTTCAATAATAGTAACTTTTGAAGAGGTGCTAGATATATTTTTTAGTCGCTTATTAATCTTTAATTAACTCGTTTTTCAAAAATAAACATAAGCCCGTGAAGTAATTCATAAAGGTGATGATATATTAAACATATTTCAAACGAATAAAAAGATTTCCCAAGATAATTTTTCATTGCATGGTTTACCACACGTAACTACATATAGTTCTATACAATATCGAAAATGCTTCTTTCGTAACTGTGTGTGCGTGTATGTTCCACGTGTAAAAAATGTTACATCATTTTCAGTATAGTTCATCTTCAAAGTTGTCAATGATTATCCACTCGTAGGATAACACATTATTTATCATCAATATCGACTCGTGCTGGACATATGTGACTAATGATCATGCATTTACACGGATATGTCATGTTCCTGATTTATACTGAACGTGACATAATTCAAGCTTTATATTGCTGTAGATACATTAACACTACCTCCAACACACTGAGATTGATACTGGGGAACCGTGATCCAAATTAACGATTGCAATAAACCACTGAGCCTTTCATGGTATATCAATTGATATCATTTTCTGTTTAAGTTCTAGAAATATACATGATTGCAGTTTCCTTGTATTCTATATGTCAGCATGATGACAACTAAACATGTAACTCGACCAAACCATCGCCGGTGGACCCAAGTTGTCTAATGTAATACATCAAGTCCTGATTTTATTTGAATACATGGGGCCCACGTGGGGACACTGAATAATGTATGGTGTGAATGTTATCAGAAACACATAAGAGAGATGTTTTCTGCTTGTATTGGATATCTAATGGCTGATTATGGTTTCAATAATAGTAACTTTTGAAGAGCTGCTAGATATATATTTTTTAGTCGCTTAATAATCTTTAATTAAATCGTTCTTCAAAAATAAACATAAGCTCGTGAAGTGATTCATAAAGGGATGATATATTGAACATATTTCAAACGAATAAAAAGATTTCCCAAGATAATTTGTTCAACAAATTTCATAACAATTTATTCACGGAGAAATTCAACATTTTCTAGAACAAGCACATCACAGGGATATAAATAGCAAACTTTGTAACAAATATCAAATACTCATTTATATCTACACGTATATAGAAAGCAACACACATTACATGGCGTCACTTATTGATGAACTACTCGCATAAATTGTCACACGTATACACTGTATACTGATTAATACAATGTCACTCGGAATACCAATTATAAATATGAACAAACGTGAATATTTGAAGACACACACACACACACTACTAGTATCTAGAGCATGGTATTGCACATGTAGCAAGCATATAGTGTCAACACACATATACATGTATAATATACTTGAATGAAAACAACATCATATTTCATTCTAATAACAACATTAGCGACGAGATCATCAAATTGGTAGTACACATTCAAGTTTAGCATCATTTCTCAGTAGTCCATGCCCATTCGTCATATTTCCCTCAAAACCTCGCCCTTGATTAAATTATGAGGTTCATATACATGTATTGCGTTCAACGGTTGGAATTTTCCGCGTTGTAAACGCACCTATATGCGCACGTGTGGTATCTTATTGCAGCCCACAGTATAGTATATATTAATGGGAATTTTTGCATGGTAGACAACTGAAAAGTGATACAAGGAAACTGACAGATATCATGATAATGCAAACTGCAAACAAACAATTTTTCTGCTGAACGTAATTCACCAATGACGTCAGACTATGAGTAATTGTGAATTAATCACCCCCTACTCATATTTTAAATATACCACCATAATCTTTCGTTTCACGAACAAATGAAGCAAGAACGAATATGTAATTTTAATTTAGATCAAAATACACAAAGCAACAAAATCACCAGGGTATGAATCTACGTGTAATATTGTTCAAGCTATTGCATGGACATATACACATATGTTTGTTTGTATCAAGCTCATACTCTTCCTAGTGTTGAATGACACACCATACTGTAATATCACACATAACACTTTGAAATTATCGCACCAATCTGAGTAATATCACACCTGTGTTAAACCATGCAAATACATTTCCTACATGCTGTTTGAACATGTAGAACCACCCAATTTCAATATATGCAATTCATAGAGGTATAGCATGTCCAATACTAATTTACATACTGTATTCAGGTTTATATCAGATACAAGTGTATACACACGATAAAACACACAATACATACCCATATTTACACATAGTATAATTGTCACATAACACCTATTTAGTAATTTGTGTGAAATATATTTACACACACGCCAAACACAGTACTAGCAACATACAAAAGGAATATGTTTACACCAGCAACAACGCCTATAAGTCGGTTAATTTCTAAATGCTCACCACCCTAAATATCACAATACATTTCCATACATATTTTGGCAGGTCAACACATACATGTACATAATATACTACTTTGTTTTTGATCTGGCAAATGCGAGCTCTTTCAACAATTCATAAATCTGCCCGTTCAGCAACTCGAGTCGAACCTCTCTTTTTCCAATTTACTTTTGTCCTAACACAACACCTTCCACGGTGTTTTACTAGTACAATTTGTGGCACAAACGTTCAACAGTCGTTGAAAACATGACGTAATATAGACAGAAAAATCACTGGAAGCAGCCGTATTATTACAGGCACTATCACCTGGCCTCCAAACTGAACAACCTTAAATACCCAGGAATCGAACGCAGTATAGATAGCTTCTGGCAAGATCGCAGCTGCAATGGATTTTTATACAATTTTCAACAGAGCACCCACAAAGCATTCAGGTTACAAACGTTGCATAACACGAGATGAAAGAACCTCGATATTGCATCCACACTTCAATTCTCGCTTTTCCAACCATCACCTTCCAATTCGACACAACTGATATCGTTATCACTTATCAATGTTTAATGATTTCGCAATATTGGTTAATGGCTTCCTGTTTTCAAGTATCAGTATTATGCATGTAAACCCTTCCTGGTTTAGAGTGTTTTTTGTACACGTAGTTGCGGTTGAGGGCGGGAAGTGGGAGTTGAGGATCGAGGGGGCTAAATGGGGGAGAAACTAACATAGATTCGTGAGATATCTGGGCATCATATCGGTGTAGACACTGAACACGTACGCCAATGACTAAGAGTGGTTACGGAGAGGCAAGACCAAGGGCAAGCGAAGGTGAAACCACGAATTGATCGACCTTCCAAGGGGACGGCAAGGACAACGCTATAACACTGCAGGTGGATTAGGTCTCGCTGGGGGCTACATGAAAAATGAAAATGTCATGTCGGTTATTTTAGGTGTTTATATATTGGATGCTATACATACGCAGCTAAGATATTAATTCCATCCGTAGACTTATTGACCTTGTATGACCTTCATTCGCCGGTTGACCTGACATTTGGGGTGACCGTTCTGTTTGATCTGAGTTTATTGGCATCGGCTCAATCGCTCAATCGTTTATTGGCATCGCGTGGTCGATACACAATTTTTCAATGAATCACTAGCATAGCATTCCACACACGCCTTGCACAACGAAGAGGCTTCTAGCCTAACCTAGAACTAAACGTTTTTGGAGATGAATCTACCGCTCCATTGTTGCCATAATACTAACAAAGTGTGCTTTTGTTGTTTCTAGGCCAACATTTTTTGCTTCATCGATTCGTTTGGCTGTTGTTTCCGCTAAGTGGGATTCGTTCCAAACTCAGGCCATTGCCATTTGAACCCACTATTGGGTCGTCGCCTGTCCCAATTCCACATTATGGGAGCGAATAATACCCCTAGACCCAGGGGAATAATATCATAGTATTTACAGAGTGAAGCTCTCGGTGCATTTGAAGAATACCATATTAGAATGCTCCACTGTAGGAATTGTACCAAGTGTGTTCGCCGGCCTTTCATGAGAAAAATTGAATCCGTAAGCAGACCTCCACATAGCGTTCTAATATTATCAGCCAAAGGCACATTAGGAGTGCGCTACTACTTGTATTACTAGTATGCACTTTCAAGGGGCCCCAATTAAAGAGAAATGCTTTATGTCTGTGCTCCTAGGAGCCACCGATTTGTATCGCCAACCTGACTATGTAGGCACAGGGGGGGTAAATTCATGCCTGCCATTGCCTGGTATATATAGATTTAATATTGCTGGCATATATCGAATGCCACACGTTGGAAATTATTTTGGTGTCACGTGTATATGTATATATCGTGACAATTTAGGTAGATACATGCGAAACAATATATCTCGTGTGAAAGACAGGATCTTCCAAACATAGCACAGACTATAAATAGCTCAACTCATCAGGATGTATACACATGAAATATTATTTCATGGAAAACAGAATATATTTGAAGTGTAATTTTGACGTCTGTTTTTCACCATATTGCAACCCAGCCCATATGAACCTACATGACGAAGATCACTCGTGATATTTTTAGTGAATCAGCGTGACAATTGTACTTTTTTATCAATCAATATTCGACGTACAATACGGAGATAACACATTAACAGCCCCCTGCAAAAAGCACTGCTATATTACTCGTCAATACGATATCGTGAGAGTTTTCCAGAGCAATCTAGGTTAATCATATATCAAGCAAGATGTGCTTATGGGAGGCCAATGGTCAAAAACATGTCAAAGGTTATCTTCAACAGTGTACTAGTACTATAGAAGTATGATGGTAGCTCATATCAATGAAACCCATGAATGAAAATCATGACGTAACGCTTGATCGTTGATAGGAACTTCGATAATATATGGCTATATGTAGTTGACGAAGTCAGTGTGAAAACGCATGTGGATTTTCTCACTTTATGTTTATTTTGGACAACAATGAATCTAGTTGTCACGTCCAAATGATTACTAGTATAATGACCAAATGTAGAAGATTTTGATCAAATCTATGACAAGGGTGGATATAATAATGATTTTCATCATACTTTTTGTTCAAATATATACATAGTTCAACTAAGCATGGTGAAGCAATGGAATTCACAATATATTTTGCAAAAGATGTAGCAAAACCTAGAACACACCATACATGTAATATGTAAACGAATATACTTTAACGTGTTTTGGTAAACACCGACACAATGAAAGAGATACTGTAATGTATGCCACCGGAAAAAAAGTAAACAAAACGTGATGATACTATAGAGAAAATACACTTTGATCATGAAAATTGAGACGTCAACTTTGTTCAACATCTTTCTGTGCGTCTCCTATACAGATAGGCCTACATTTTTTGTATAACACCCCTGACATGAACGGTTTGTGCGGTCACTATAATTTCTTTTAGTTCAGTGTTACTAATACAAACGTGCAATGTATATACACAACAAATATATGCAATTGGGTAAGAAAACATACAAAGACATACTTTCCCATTCGCCTCTCACTCAGTGCTCACACTGGTCTATCCTTCATCGCATGTTTAACACAGACTTTTGACCTTTGACCTGTATGGAAATAAATTATCCCATTCTCTGATTGGCTGCCCAGTCATTGTATCCAAGCTCCTTATTGGCTGGCTGGTGCGACATCACAGGAAGTGCATCCACGTGTTGTCCGATTCGCACGTGGGCACTGCGCGTGCATAGCACTCGATGACGTAATTCTTGCCACAGTTGTTATCCCAGAACGTCTGGCCACCAGTGTTGTACATAATGGCAAACTCAAGGCGCTGTCCCACGGCAAAATACTTTGGCACCGTCAACGTGAATGAGAATCGGTCTGTGGGGCCGTCATTGGAGTTGTGAACGTAGTTGGCTTCGACGTCTTCGCTTGAGAGCCAAGCGTTTGTCGTGTACCGCATGATAACCGCCTTGTGGAAGGCCAAGTTGGCGACACGTATGAGACCAGATATCGTCATGTCCTTGTCGTCAACGACACAATTTTCTAGCACCACTTTCCCCGCCATGACTCGCTTCGTGAAGGCAGGGTCGGCCCCAGGTTGGGAGAACAGGGCACTCAGGTATTTAACCCCGCTTGTTAGTTGTTCCTTCTCGATGCCCACGCGGAGGTGTTCCATGGCAGACTTGGGGACCACCGGAGGCTCCTCAAGGTTCAGGATGTGTCTCACTGACTCCAAGTCCAGGCCCAAGGCGTCTGCAAACCTCACGCCTTTCTTGCGGTGGGGGGTCCCCGGGGGCGTCTTGTACGTTTTCAGTGAGGTGGACCTTCTCACTGGCTCAGCCTTGAGAAAGTCAAATTCTCTGTCCTCAAACGACGAAGACATGATCGTGGGTGCTGCTGCCGAGGCTCGTTCCCCACCTTGCCCCGTGTCCCCGGGATCGGTGTCACCCATGTCTCCTGATTCACCGACGCTTACCTTAGGACTTCCATTGCCGCTATCACTGGACAACCCGTCACCACCACCCACTTCAATCTGGGGCTTTGGTATGACGAGATGTATGTCCAACTTGTGCTTGTCTTTGTGGTGGTGGTGGTGCCTGGCTTTGCCGGCCGTGGTTTGTTGTTGTTGTTCACGCTGTTCCTCTTCCTGTGCTGTGACCTTGACGTCAGCGTCCTTCACGTCGGTGCCGGCGCCGCCATCTTGCACGACGCCTTCGGTGCCCTCTAGCGTACTAGAACTGCTGCACGTAGAGGAAAACGAGGAGTCTGCATCGCTCCCGTCCTCCCTCCGCCTCTGCTTGCACCCGCGATCAATATCCTCACTGGTCAGCGAGCAGTCATCGAAGAACACTGAATCCTCGGAGGTGACACTATCACATGAGCGCAAGCCAGACGACTCGCTGCCATCCGGTAATTTCCCGCCACCCATATCCGTATCTTTTGCCGGGAATTGACCACCGGACATATCGTCTGCTGCAATAGGGCTTGTTTCTTCTGCCATTGCCTCACGCAGCCAAAGACTGCGGAGATTTGAGGATGCTTCCGGATGGTAGTATGACTTGGTTCCTGTCCAATTGGGTATTATTGCTCGGGGTTCGTTGTTGCCAACTGAGCACGTGGGAGAGTTTGGCCCCAGGAACCAATCAGTACTTTGCTGGCACGTGCTGTTAGCCTGATCTAGCGGTGTATCGCCTTCACACGAGCTATCCAAAGATTCACGTCTGCGTTTTTCCGTTATTTTCGTGTGGATTAGGCGCGGGAAGTAATACTGTTCGTGGTAATTACCATTATAGCTGAAATTCTTCAATAATTTTCCACTGAAATCCACTGTACATTTCCAAGGGAAGACGTTCGTTGCATTGAATCTGTTATCCACCATAATGTAATAATGATATAATCCTGTCAACATTGGCCATGCAAGGAAACATGTAACGTTAGCTCACGATAAGTTCGGCTAGCAGACGAACTTTTTATTACGGGGCACATGGAGACAGTCACGTGATAAGCCACTTGCCAAACATCAACAATGTTGTAACATCTCACCCACAAGAAAACTCCGTGATACAAGTTATCCACTCGACCTGTTGACATGTAAGACACATGCAGTGGTGTGTACTAGCACATGAACAGAGGCCTAGTTCGTACATGTAGTTTTATAATGTTCAGCAATTTTCCTTATCTCTGCATCACATCGAAGTATGCAGAAGGCTAGTGATCAGTTTTCGTCGGCTAGCCTATAGGCATCAAAACAACAGGATATATCAGTTAAAAATATCACAGTAATATCACACTGTTTACAGTAGCCAGTAGTTGGAAATTAAATTTATGTTCTTCCTTTTTCAGACCACTCCTCCAAAATACGTCACTAGAAATACTTAATGTCAATATGTGTTTTAATGGTTCCCTTCTGTCGAGCTGCCAAAGTGAAACCGCAATGTATTCATTGTAGCAAAGTGAAGTGCATGAACACATAAAACATGTGCTTGTATTTTTATTAAATCCACTCGCAATTATGAGTTCAACTTCTAAAGTATTAAGGCGATTATTACTCTGTTTGGCTTAAGTATGAATGGGTAGGCCTATAGGTCTACTACATTTTGCTCAGTATGTAAATGGTAATATTAAAATCGGCAATATATGAAGCCTATTATATTTCTTGAGTTACATTATTTTCACGTGGGCTACTTTCAAATGCGTCTTTCAAATGATTAGAAGACGGTTTTCATTTGTTGGAAACCTTGCAATAGCTAGGACTTTGGAAGAACATGTGCGGGGGTGTGAGAAATCAATGGATTTGCATTTGAATTTATTGACATTTATGTCAACACTGGCGGATTTAGGGGGGGGTGCACCCGGCGCGCACCCCCCCTATTGGTCCGTGAAAAAAAAGAGAAAAAGAAAAAAAAAAGAAAAGAAAAGAGAGCAAGAAGCTATAGGAAATGTGGGTATGTGCACCTACATGTAAGGAAATATGAGTGAAATTTTCCTCGTTTGTTATTTTTGACCGGGGGGGGGGGGGGGGGGGTAGAGCCCCACAATATATTTTCAACAAAAAAATCTGTGACTCAAAAATATGTTGAGGTGCATTACAGCGTTACATAGTCTGAACATTCGTTGGTCAATAATTATGCAATTGAGTGTCATTGATCAGCAATTAAGTTATATGACATATAATAAGTGACAATGAGTAGTTCTGGGATAAATAAATTAAAATACCAGCAATGTCTACATGCATGTGTGGAATGAAAAATCAGAGCCAGAGAGAGAGAGAGGGCTCAGAATCAACCACAGAACATGATAAAAACTCTGGCTTCTGGGGCCCTTGATCGGGCCCCAGACCCCACGCCTTGTAGGCTACCACCTATCCACCTCACTTCGCTCGGTCGCTTGACTCCTCTTACCAGATTACCACCCCCGCCACCCCCTCCAATAATAAATCTAGTCCGACACACTTGACTTCATACTGAAACTATCATTGAACATACACGGGGATATTTGTATTTATTTATTTGTTTCTTTCTTTCAGACACAGTTCTGTATAAGTCTGGATATAACTCTGGAAGTCGGCATAACTTTGAAGATAATTATATCTCATGTTTATTATTAAACGATTGACCATCAGGGGCGGGTTTAGGGGGGGCCAAGCGGGCCTTGCCCCCCCCCCCCCCCTCCAAAAAAAAGAAGGAAAGAGAGAAGGGAAAAAAAGGAAGGAAAAGGGGGGGGGGGGGGAAGAGGGGAGGAAGTGTTTTCAAGATAAATTACACCGGAAAGTAGCTTTAACTTCTGGGGCGCCATGTCGCGAGCAGTGTATTCACTCTATAGTCAACCCACCTGTTCTCAGTGAAAGCACTTCATTCCCTCCACCTTCTATAAATGATTTGAGAGCATTGAATGGCCAAATGCACTTAATCCTCTGATGGAGTCCAAAACCAAGTAATATTTTATGTCATATTTTGTTTCAACTACAGTGATCATGCATTTATGGGTGTTAAGTAATGCTTGATAGTTAGACCCAAGAGAACTCTGAGATGTTGTATTAGGCACGCGATTACCGCCAGCTTCTGGGGCCCTACAGCGGGCCCCAGACCCCCAGCCGACAAAGGCTTGCTTCAACTTGCTTAACATTTCAGAACTGGGCTTACCCTCAAAATCCTAGATTTGCCTGAATCAGCCATGCATACACTAGTTAGGGGGATGGGAAATGGACTACTAAGAAAACCTATAAAATACACCACTGCATATCCCTTCAGCTTCTGGGGCCCTCATGCAGGTCCCAGATTCTCGGTCTTCACCTCCTCGCTTCACGACATTTCATATCTTGGCCTTCCTTCTGAACCCTGGATTCACTTAAGATCAGGGATTCATAAACTCTCCAAGGCCATGGATATTGGACCAAGGAGAGCCCTAGAACACATCATTGGGGATGCAAAAACCTTCAGCTCCGAATTAGCCATGCAAAAACTCTTAGGGGAATGGGTCATGGACCAAAGCAAGCCTACAAAAAAATACCACTGGGCATGCATATCCTTTTAGCTTCTGGGGCCCTTAAGCGAACCTCAGACCCACAGCCTTCGCCAACTCGCTTCGCAACATTTCATATCTTGGCCCTCCTTCAGAACCCTCGATCCACCCCAGATTAGGCATTCATAAAAACTCCAAGGCCATGAAATTGGTCCAAGGAGAACCCTAGAATACACCATTGGGGATGCATAAACCTTCAGCGTCTGAGGCCCTTGAGCGGGCCCCAGACCCCCGGCCGACATGGGCTCGCTTCGCTCGCCGCTCTGTCAACCAAAGGTTTTGCCCCCCCCCCCTCCTAAAATCCTATACCCGCCCCTGATCACCATGTCTGGTGCATAAGAACCTTAGAACAGCCTTAGAATGGAATCACAAGGTACAGTTGTAAAATACACCTTAGAAACCATCTCAAAGACACTAAATTCCAAAAATTTATCGGGGGCCTTACGGCGCCCCCCGACCCCCCAGACCGCATAAGGCTTCGCTCGCTATGCTCGCTCACACTATTTTCAGATTTACCTACATTTAAGAAGAGCACCCCCCCTATTCACAAATCCTGGAGCCGCCCCTGGTCAATATGCAGGTGGTTATGAGCGAGTCATTGGAAATCGATACAAGGTTTGCATGTTTAGTGACTGAGTGAGTGTGAGGTTACACGGTAGCACAAAAGTTTAATTTCCAATTGGCCAATAGAGTATCTTTTGCATTACAAAACATGAACCTAGATATAAACATTTCACTAACCAATTAATGGATGTCCATATAGACTCTAACCAATTTTCGACTCCGAATCTTCAACGTCTAGGATTCTGTCAGTGCTGTCAAACTTGGACGTTATGAAACGTTTAGGCATAAAACCACTGTGTAGGTTATGTTGACGTGCCAAATATATCCCGTCGGAACTTAGTCCGTTATGTGACGTTTCCACGTGGTGACTATATGATCAAGGGAGTTATGTCACAATGCTGCGTTCACGATAGATGTATAGACCGATTCGAGGTCACTGCGTGCAGCCGGCGCGCAATGCATTGTGGGAGGATATGTGTTCACTTCCGAGGCAATATTATGGTTTTCGCGAAGTCGATTATAAAACCCACTGAAGTAGTATTACCGCAGATAATTTATTGTGTTAAACTTGTTCAAACATGTCAAGCAGATGCGGTGTTGCTTCTTGTTCCAATGACCGAAGATATAAAAACAAGTGAGTGTGACTATGAATAAATGAATCGTAGCTTGCCACACCCCCTCCCCCCAGCTTCCCCCAGGCCAACACTGGTCAATGTCAGATTGAACTTGTTGAATGGTCAGACACAGCCCTTTCCACAATGTCGAAGGTCTAGTGTTATGTTTGTGATATAGATATATAACCCATGCAGTAACAGTTCAATATAGACATATGCATAAATGAAATTATGCGCTAGCACTATATAGCCCTATATATATGGAAGTAGTTATGCACTACAAATGCAACTATATCGTATAAATGTACCGATATATTAGTTTTCAATGTTGTTTTTTGATGTGTGTGTGTTTAATCTCACAGGTGGATTGTACTGCCACATGTGTCCGAGCTGAAATTCCACAAACCGAACCCACAAGATCACCAGAAGTGGGAGACCAAGCTACAGCGACCTGGATACACTGTGTCGGGAAATACTCGTGTTTGCAGCAATCATTTCCGGTAAGATGAGCCTACATGATTTCATTAACATTCAGCTGATATGTCAATAAACTGGTGAATGTCATGTTAGAATAGTGATGTGTTTGTTAAATGTTCACTTTATTGTTTGGTATGTGTGAATGCATTTTTTGAAATTATGTTCCAGGTATGGCAAGCCTCTACACAACAACCGCGCTCCAACTATGCACCTTCGTTCCTACCCATCATGGGCACGCACCGTATCTGAGGTGAGAGATGACCTTCAGAAGATTGATGAGGAAATCGTGTGTGAAGTCTTGTCTGAACTGTGTGAACACGCCCAACAGCAGGACTTGAAACATCTTTTCGAAAAGTACGTGGGGCATCTCGACTGTTCTTCTGGATTCTCATCAGTATGTATGAGGCTGGAAAAAACTGTGGCGAGGAGTCTGATCGATCTCGTGCTGAATATCATTCCCATTGGAAAATGTTTGGAAGTTCTGGCATTTTTCACACATGGCATTCCAATCGAAGGACGAAAACCACATGGAGTTACTAAAACTTCTGGAGAATCTGTGAACCTGGTGACTGAGTTGGAAGCAGGAACTGAAATGTGTCAACTGGTTGGTGATTTTCACAACTATGTGGCCCCAATGCCTTCTGATGATCAAAACAACATGCCAGAAGTCTCCGCCGCATCTTCCAGAACACCAATGGACACCAGTACATCTGCCTGCAAACCTACCAAGAAAAAATGCATGAAAAAGAGGTGCCAGAAAAGGATCAGAGAGCTGGAGGCCAAGGTAACAGCGCTGGAACGTGAGGTGCAGACACTCAAAAAGAAGGCAGATCTACGTACTCGGCAGCGGAATGAAAACCAGCAGAGAATTCGCGTATTACAGAAGCAAGTGGACGATCATGAAGTACAGAAACCTTCGTTGGACATCAACCGAATCAAACACAGTGATACACTTGTCACCTTGCATACAGGATTACCAAGCTACGCCATGTTCCAGTGGGTGCTTGATGAAGTGCGCCCTGCCGCAGAAACAATGAACTACTGGGATGGTAAAGGAGACAAAGAAGGTGCTCCTGAGAGAAAGAAATGTGGGTTACGTGCACTCAGTATAGAGAATGAACTACTGATGTGTCTCATGAAGTTGAAACTGAATTTGTCTGGCGAATATCTGGCCTTTCTGTTCAGTGTGTCAACGAGCACGGTGTCTATATTGCTATCCACTTGGATACCTATGCTCAGTTTGGAACTGTCAGGTCTGATTTACTGGCCTTCGAGGGAAGAAATCAAGTTGTGCTATCCGTCTTGTTTCAAAAAATGGGATGGCATCACAGCAGTTGTTGACTGTTTCGAGATCCCAGCTGAACGACCTTCACATGTTGAAGCAAATAGCCAAGTCTTCTCGACATACAAGAACCGACCTACATCTAAGTTCCTTCTGGCTTGTACCCCAGGTGGTTCAATATCATACATATCATGTGCTGCTGGAGGCAATATGTCTGACAAAGAAATCTTCTTGCAGTCTGGAATATTGCAAAAATTTTCTGTCGGGGACAAATGCATGGCCGATAAAGGCTTCCGAGTTCAAGGAGAGTTGCTGGAGCATGGTGTCGAACTGATCATTCCCCCTTTTGTAAAAGGCGGGAAGCCTTTCACCGATGCCGAAAACAGTTCAAACAAAAACATTGCACATTCGCGTATACATGTGGAGAGAGTGATTGGACGATTGAGAGACTACTCGTATTTGAATGGTGTCACCCCAATCAGCCAGTTGGACTTGATCACACCAGCAGTTAAGACATGTGTTGCACTAACAAACCTCAAGCGATCGGTTGTGAATCCAGAATGAATATTGTGACCATGTGCTGTAAAAAATTAGAATGAATGTGAACAAATAAAATAGTATGTGTCATTGTTGGTGACCTTGGCATATTCCTGAACATCACAAAGCTCTGATTCTTTTCAATATTTGCCACAAGGTTTTAGCAGAATAACCTTCTTTGCCATGAGGTTTAACAAGCCTTTAGCACAATATGAAATATCACGTACTGTTTGTAGTCATTTCAAATTTATTGTGTATGACAATAGATGACCCTTAAGATTCTGTGGTATAGCATTGAAATATAGCATAGTGGTACATGTATAGCATTGATCATTCTTAAATCTACGACTATTAGGCAGTCCTTAGAGACAATAATGTTAACAGACAAGTGCGGTGATAATTACCGGTACAGCGAAATTCCAATTACACATGACATGAACCTCCATGTCTACAAAAAGATCTACAAAATCATGTTATATAACCTATATTGACATGAATCAAATTCACTGTATTTTCGTCCACACATACACATGAAACATATGATTTACAGTAAGTGATTTTGTGCTTTCCAAACAATCAATCTTCATTTACATGTCATTTTTTGCTTGACATTACGGTTTTTGAGTTCATGATATATAACTTGTGACATGAAGGTGTGGGCTTTCTCACACATGATGTTCATGAAATCTGTGTTGGATGGGACACGACAGGTGAAGAAATTGTCTTTGCTGGCGTCCAACATCAGAACAAAGTCACCATAGGCGGCTCCTGTACAATACATCTGTGCCTGTATTTGGGTATAGTAGTCATGACCTTCATCCAAGACCAGTTTTCCGTCTAATTCTTTGATGCAGGATGTGCTACATTTAGCGAACTCTGTGACAGTGTAATGCCGGTTCGTCCAGGGATTCTTCACTTCCACCACACCTGTACCACAGCAGCTACACTCCACAAGACTGTCTGGACTGGCAGCGATGTATGGAGTTGCACACGACACCCAAAGCCCTGTGGCTTGCAGCGAGAACTTCTTGTGATGATGGATTCTCTCAAGTTTGTATCGTTCAAGAGCCTTGGCCTCATGTTCTCGCCCCCACCGAATTGGTTGTGGTTGACGATCACCATCCATGCTTGGGTAGTAGGACATTATGGTGGCCACAAGGCTGTGTGTTGCGCCAGTGATGTTTTGAGAGGAATCCACATGCCGCAGAACCTTGCCCATGTTCGAAGCTGTTAGGCGTCCTCGACGATGGTTGTGCCATGTGTCACTCTGATGCTGTAGTGCTGTGTATTTGGCCAGCCACACCTGACTTGTCTCCGACATGGTTAGAGCAGACAGGAAGCTCTCGAAGTCCTCACTGTGTTCAGCAGCAGATTCGACAGTGGGCACCATGAGTTCTTGATTGGTTGTCACATCCACTGCGAATCCTAGATGGCTGATATCTGGTTTTTGCTTCAGTGGAGCCTCTTGACGGAATCCAGCTGAATACAGCAATACTGCTGACTGACCATTGGATATGTCCGCAAGGCGATCGAGGTTGTAAGATGCCAGATCCCGCTGAACCCTCTTGTCCTCAGCCCGTGGATCTGATTCATCACGGCGTTTTCGCTGCAACGGTTTCATGCTGGATGATGCCTTGGGTGTCTTGATGTCGCTCATGAAACTGGAGGTCTTGAGCTTCTTGTGGACTGGTTGATGCCATGTCTGCAAGGTGCTAGTGCCTGGCTTTGTGTGTCCTTCCTTCACTGCATCCGAGACTTTATACAGAAGTGCAGCAACATGCTTGCATATTCCACTAAGCCTGCAATAAATAAAAATTTACACTAGTCGTTTGATCCACCAATATACACATTCCAAGGCTATAGTGAAGAACTCAATGAGCTGTGATATTTACAAACTATACATATTGGTTATTATAGCTTATAGTGCAGATATAATAAAGTATGGGCTACTGTGACGTATACTGTAAAACGACTAATTTTGGCGGCTATTAAATTTGGCGGTTTTGAGCCCCACCTCATTTTGCAGAGATTTAATTTGGTAGAATGAAATTTAGCAGATTAGTCATTTCCTCTCCTTGGTTACAAATCCCGTTATCAGCTTATTAAGCTAACTTACTACTTACCCAGCAATACAGTGGCAGTCAGCCTTGTGAACAACTCCAGTATTCTTGTGCACAGATACCCAAACGAAGTACGGCTTCTCGTTCACTCGAGTTTGGGGACATACAAGTCCCGAAATGAAGCCGAGCCCTGTTAGGAAGTTAATCATTTGAATTCATATGATTACAATTACACAGCTGTTCTCGCAATCGCGAATGTGTATTGTTTCTATGCCCATATTATCCACAACAATTTGATGTCGGCAATGCAATTTGTATTTACCATGCATTTGCTACTGACAATGGACTCACCGATATGTGGATTTATAGGGTGGAACTGCACGTTCTTCACCCTGCCTTCTGCCACTGCCATACTTCGTCCTTCTTTAAGGGCCTTACTCCCTCCAGTGCTCATGCCTTGGTCGATATTACCTGATAGTACAAATTTTGATATAAATCAGATTGTAGTCAATATGTTAATTCAATTATGATTGAGAGCATCATTATTTGGCTCACTAATTGTAATATTCATTTACATTGCATTGGAGTCTGAGCAGTTTCATCTATACTATTACTTGGTGATTCACATTATAATACCCTAGACTGCACAATAACTCACACAAATACATTAGCCAGCTCCTATATCACTGGGTGGGAGCTTGCCCATGATTCTTGACAAGTCAGCTCAGTAAAAATCTTTCCTCGCAGGGGCATTGCTCGGCAAAAATCTTTAATCACAGGGGCATCTGAAAGCCCATGCGACGAAAGATTATTGCCGAGCAAAGCCCCTGCGAGGAAAGATTTTTACCAAGCTGACTCGTCAAGAATCATGGGCGATCTCCCACACAGTGTATATCATGATAGGAAATGAGACATGAAGTGATGTTATGACTACTCACGCTAGCCAGACCTTTGTATTCCTTTTTTTTCATCAAACTGGTGCAAACGAAGAACCAAATCCTTAAATAGATAAATAGAATATCAATGAAACAACATCGAATGAATTGATATTGTGATTCTTGAGTATTAAAACTTAGCTATATATTCTAACAACTTTGTTTGAAGTCCCCTTGTAAACTCACAGGCAACAAAGTATGCAGTTATCGAACTATCCAACACTTCGGGAAAGTTGCAGTTAGGCTGCAGTGTTTCCCATCCTTCGTCCAAAGCTAGTGGATGTGGCATGGTCATACCAGGCCCCAGCACCAACTTGGCGGCCCTCGTCCTGCACCTTTCTGCCTCCTTCTCATCCTCTGTCTTCACAACTGGTAATCCTGAGTGAAACATCATAACATTTTATTAATACACATTTGCATGATTTTGCACACTTCTAATTTTTGACACACTCTTGATTATAGCATTAACTGTCAACGTCAGGTTATCATGCAGGCTACACTATACTGATGATGATGACTTAAAAACCAGCATAGGTGCATAAACATGATAAAGACTGTACCTGTTTACCTGTTACAGCGGTGTGAGTGCATGGGACTAGTGTACATACTAGGCCTACACAGTCATACAGTAAGTGAGTCAGTATTACTAGTTGGAACTCACCAAGTCTGATGGCGTAAAAGAGCCTCAGCTGAAGAGCCGACTTCCGCGTATTGGCATGTGGAATATCCCCTTTCTTCAACAATGTTTTTAAGGTAGGCAAATCGCATAACTCTATCAAATCCACAAGATTTTCGTCCGACATCGAGTTTGACAGCCGGTCCATGTTTGACAGCTGTCAGATGTGAACACAATATGCCCCAGAATGCAATGCGCGCGCATGCGCGGTGACCTGACCCTTTTCCTGGCGGATCGGTCTATGCCTCTGCAGACGAACCATCCCGTCATGATCAACCACCCCGAATGATCGACAGCAATGCGAGTCGTGCATTTTATACCCAGTTATGACCTACTTCGTCTGGTGTAAACAGCAGTATCCGAATGATTATGATGGGTCAAATGTCGTTTATTTTTAGCCACCCGGCTATTTCCAAAGTATAACCATGCATGTGCCATTGTTTGTAAACACTGGCCTACGTGATACGCCACACGTTTCCTCGATCCACTCGACACACAGACTCGGGCAGACGATCCAAGGCCTCCAAGATATCTCGGATTTTCCCGAACCCGCACGAGCCACGTAAACCGATCGATATTTCGCTACTCGGACATTCTCGACTCTCTCCGAAGAGTCTCGGCTAATTCATACACCGCGGCGAATCGGCAACATCACGAAATCATGGTGGATGACTTTGTGTTTTTCTTTTCTAGGAAGAAATTAGAAACTTGAAGTGGATTCTTCTTTGATTGTAGAAAATACAAGTTATTACCATGATTACTGTGGAAATGTATCGAAGCAGCGGTTTTAAACAAGTGAAATCAACACAAGATTCTTTAAAATTCTAGTGAATCCCAAATTGACAATATACCAATCACCGCCAAGTTTAACTGTACCTTTTAATTTCCCCGGATTGCCATAAGCTCGAAGTGATAACCCAATCTACGGTAGCGCATAGAGGTCGAATACGCTTCGTCCCCGGCGTTAGGGTCACTGAGTGGAGGGACCCCTGTTGTAAATAGTGGAAACCTTCCATAGTAAACATTAGCTAACGTCAACGAAATGTTTGCGCAACTGAGCTAGGGGTTGGGGGGGGGGGAGGGGGACGAAGCAGCCGGGTCGCATCGAGGGCGGTTCATGGTTATTTATCGCGGTGTGATAACTGATAAACACCGATGTTGTTTGCACATGTACGTCTGCAGATTGTTGTCGATGCATAATGTTTACATGTTTACACGTCTCGTAAATAGGTTATGCAGGCAAATTACAGAACCATTTTTATTTGCAAATTGTTCTATTATTATACGCAAGCCATCGCAAATATAGATTCCTGTATGTCGGGCATAAACATATACCTACAATGGGTATAATAAACACGCAGAGGCACGTACAACATTCCAGTCTGTGTTTGTTGCATGCCGCGACATTTGTCTGGATCCGCAAACATAAATTTAGCCTGCATCGAGTTTTTTCATCGGTTTTGATATGGAAGTGTAACGTTATGAACTTCTGCATGTTGTTTATCAAGTTTTTTTATGGCGATTTTAGGTGTTGTTGCCGTGTGTGAATTGTTGGTTGTTTGTTTTCTCTCGTTGTGTTTGTTTTTCGTAGGCCTGTAGTTTTTTCTGCAGTACCTCTGTTCCTGTGTCCGAACGCTATAGACAATTATTGATGGGGCGTCTGCGATTCCATGTTTATTTTGCCCATTAAAGGTATATGTTTAAATGCAGGATTCTATATTTGCGATGGCTTGCGCATAATAATAGAACAATTTGCAAATAAAAATGGTTCTGTAATTTGCCTGCATAGTCGACTGACAAAATAGATGCAATAGCGTCATTTTGCACAGTGGGCCAGGTTAAGTCACTGGGCTATACAATGGTTGAAAGATTACACCGCCGGGTCCAGGTTTAGACTAAGACCCTGCATGCTTAGTACTAAGCCTAAGATCTAGCGTCGAACTTGTGTCCATGTGGAGGTGAATCGTCCTTGACTCCACAACTCATCTGTCTCCGGAGGGTGGTTGCTTCGGAGCCAAGTCGCCGTCCTCGACTCTGTGGAAGTCTCCCCCTCGTCACTGCACAGGTCCTCGTTACTGCGGAAGTCCTCGTCAGTGTGGAGGTTCCTCGTCACTGCATAGGGTCCTCTGAACATCTGCCGTACTTTTCTCGTCTGTGGTTATTGAGGTAGGTCACCTGCGGAGACTGGATCGAGGGTCTCCGCACGCCAGTGGACTTCCCTATATACTCCGTGGATGCAGACTTTCCGTCAGGGGCTTCCTTCACCTCCACCTGCCTTCCTGTGTAAAAAGAGACAACCGCATTGCCGTCAGCTGTAGCTAGGTCAAGAGGGCCGAGTTTCATAATATTGTAGGCCGAGGACCGGATTCATAATATTGTGGGGCTCATAACCGGCCCGATGACTTCACGTTGACATTTCCCACATAAACGTGGAGTCTCCGCAGTCTTTGCTCCGCATTGCGGAGGTCACATCGTGTGAAGGCAGAAAACGTCTTCCTTCGCCTGTTTTGAAAGAAGCAGGACCATCTCAGGGTATCCGTCGTCCACGGTCTCGTCCAGACTGAGCTCCCGGAGAGCTGTGGCTGCCTGCTTTTATAGTCCACTCAAACTGGAAGTCGATCTCTGCAAAAGTAAGCTTTTGTATCCTCTGCGAGCACATGATTTTGATTCCGCACGCACATGGACAGACTCCATGGTCACGTGGACAGTCCTGCACAGGTGGTTTTGTGGAGGACGTAGTTCTGGCAGTTCCTTATATTTCTGCCCTCTCAGGGCTGCTCTGCGAAGGTGCCTTGTGTGTGAGGTCCTTGCCTCTGCAAAGGTTCTTCGTCACTGTGGAGGTTCCCGTTCCCATGTCCTGGGGTGTGTAGGCGCACCTAGGTAGAGAAGCCAAGGGAGCCAACTGGGTAGCCTTGGAGGCGTGTCTCCTCCAGGGCAGATAATACTCTCTGTAACCCATTATGCCCAATCTCCCATCATCGGTGGCAACCTCTGGGTCCATCTCGGCCGATCTGAACCTGTCTCCACGTCTCTCTTCATGTCCAAATCCTCCTCAGGGTCTTCCATTTCCTTCTTGCCCGACCCGTCCTTCGTGGCCGTCACCTCCAGGCCATCCTCCTCGTCCTCTCTCAAATTATCCTCTCCCACATCCTCCACAGGGTCTCTGCCATCTGTGCGCACCCAAACAGCTTGCTCCATAATATACAAGCATCATAGCTAAGTTGGGCGTTGTCGACCAGGTAAGGTCCCGTCCATCCCAACCCCAGTTTCAGTCTAGACTTCGGGGGGTACCAGTACAGTTCCCAAGTACCAACTTGGAACCATCTTCGTGCCGCTTTCAAATCGTGGTTCTTTTTCTGTCATAACGTAGTCACCTTCATGTGTTTACGAGCGTACTCAAAAGCTATGGCAGTGGCTTCTCACACCCACTGAACTTACTCGTGTGAGCACGCAGACGGGGCCTTTTCTCTCCCCTTAGGATTCGTTCGCTACATCAGGTCGAGAGGAGTGGTCGCCTCCCTGCTCATCATCATCCGATTCGGCGTGCACCCCGTGCTGTCATGTAAAGAAGCCAGGTACGCAGAAGTCACATATGGCAACCAGTCATTCCAGTCGTCTTGGTGGTCATTGATGACTGCAGACAATCGGAGGAATGATGGGTTAAATTGTTATACCATGCCATTGGATTGTGGATGATATGGGCTAGCATGGATTTTCTCGTGGCTAGCTCCCAGAAGAGGCCGTTCTCAAACTGCTCACACCAGTACATCCATGCCATGATCTTCCAGAGCATCTGTCTGACTCTTTGATGTCCCGATGGAGGCCAATCATTGACTTCCTTCCAGACTGTCTACCGCCCACTGTAGGTTATGATAAGCTGTAAGAGGGGCTCCTTCTGCGCTTCCACCTGGGCGCGGTGGAAGAGGAATATGTCCCTCACGAACAGCTGGTCCCACTATTGCCAGCAGACCTTCTCTGTGTGGCTCTGGTCCTAGCCTTCGTCAACTCCGGTCTCTCGTCAGTTGCTGTCTTCCAATCGTATATGTAGCGGAAGTCCGGGTCGGCGCTCTGCAGAGACCTGAGATCCTCTGCAGAATACTCAACCCATCTTTCCTCTGCAGCTCCAGAGCCAAGAGAGGTCTGATGCACTTGCTGGGCCTTTGCTCAGCTTCCGGAGGGGTCGTCGGCACCGTGGTTCTGGAGGGTCCTCCGCATTGACAACTGGGGGGTGGTTCTCTTCACGGGGGGTAAGTCTACCCCCATGGGCAGGGCAGAGGTTTTGGTCATCGACGTCTGCACTCCTCGCCTCGAAGACCATCATCCCCAGTCCATCTTTGCAAAAGTCGTCCTCCTGCCAACGCCGTCCTTCCTCTGGTTTGAGCAAGAGCCGAAGACCCACAAGCCCATCCCAGTTCTCCCCATTCAGGGAAGGGGAAAAGATGTTCGTCTTGACCTCCCTCGTCCTCCATCCCTCTACATCCTTCTCTCTTACACTGCAGACACTGAGTCATGCCATCCATGTTACTCTGTATAATTTCGGGACAAATCTCACAGCGGAACTCATAATTTATGGTCCGGGCTGCCAAGCGAGCTATTATGCCCTCTGCATTTTTGAAACTAAGGAGGCATCTCGGGGAAGCATGGTCAGTCCTAAGCAGGAACTTTCTGACCCATAGGTAGTGGCAAAACTGGTGTATAATCATCACCACCGCTAGGAGTACCCTCTTCATGGTACAGTAGTTCCTCTGGGTGGTACGCAAGGAATGACTGGCATAGGCTCTCTCCTGGCCCTCATGGACCTGGGAGAGGACCTCCTATACCATGCCCACTCGCATTCGTGTCCAGGAATGATCAGCGGAGAGCTCCTCGTAAGGGGTTCCTTCAGCGCCTCAAAGGGCTCCTGGCACCCGTCCGTCCATCGGAAGGGGACATCCTTCTTCGGGAAGGCCGTGAGTGGACTCGCTTCCATGGTAAAGTTTTTAATGTACCACAGTAGTACCCGATGAAGCCAAGAATGCACCTCAGCTCCAGCAGGTCCCGGGGAGGCTCGTAGTGCTTCACAGCCTCCACCTTCTCTGGATCACACTCGACACCTCGCTTCAGCTTCAAGCCCGCCTTCCGGAGTTTCTGGAACACCTAAAATATAAGGTCATCTCCAAGGTCATGAAAATATTCAGCACATATCATTTCCTATATGTCCACAATTGATTCCTAAGAAAATAGCGAAATATTAGCCATTTTGTTCTCTGAACTTTGTTTCTTTGTTTTTTGAATAAACAGTATTTATTTGGATTGACCAACAGGGAAAACCCTATACCAAGATCTCTCCAGAACTTGAAAATGAGGTCAAAAGTCAAATTCAAGGTCACAAGAATATTCAGCCTTCATCATTTCCTATATGTCCACAACTGATTCCTATTCTCTAATCCCAATATTACAGTATCAATTTCGCAAAACCTCACTAGCCACGGAATGCTACATGCTAAATGCTAGGCCGTGCGATTACGTGCGACTTGATGCTAGCATCAACTCGCATGGTGCGACCATGTATAAACCACTCGATCATGTGTTTGCAAGCATATGCGAGCATATAATGGCCTTCACAAAAAATGCGAAATGCATTTAGTGTGCCACAGTGCCAAGAAGCAATGCTAGCATCGAGCGATGCTTGCATACACAATGCTAGCATCAAATCGCACGATGCTACGTCAGGCGAAGTTGGGCGAACACGTGCTAAATGCCAGGTTACTTGTGCTAGCATTTTGGTGAGGTTTTGCGAACTCGGTACTGTAAGTGAGATATTAGAAATAATGTGTCCTGTTATAAAGCATAGGAGAATTTAACATGGGAGTTCCGTTCGGGCCGAGTTTGGGCCAAAATGGCCCACTTCAAACGATTCAAGGGAGACGAAGCTTATACAAATCACAGGGAGAGTGTCGTATGGGGAGTCTTATGCGTCAATTAGAAAATAACTGACTCAACAGATTTTGGAAAAACGACCGTCATAGTCTAAAATTGACATTTTTTCGTCAAAATTTCGTCAAAAATAGTAAAAAAAATATTCCCTCTTGAAATATTTTTAGGAATTTTCATGCAAAATTTCAGAAAGATTCGATCCTAATCTTTAAAGTTAGAAATGGAGACGTAACGACGACGTACGACTGACGCAACACCATGGCAATAGGTTATCGGACCAAAAGGTCGGTAACGTAAAAATAGTTTTCCCCTTTGGCCTACCTCTCATAATTTGGAAATTTACGCACTGGAAAATTACTGGTAATACAGCGAGGTGGTGGGAACGTGAGACGTATTTTCTCGTTGTTTTGTTTGCGACAAATTTATTCCCGCAAGAAAAATAAATAAATAAAAGGAATGATATCATTTTAATCATACCCTGTGATTTGCAGTTTTCCTTTGTATAATTACTCATATATTGTTTTTATAAATCATCAGCTATCCAATTCACCTTCGCGACAGAATCACAGGGACCAGCTAAATGACCGTCTTATTTCACTGTATGTTTACATGTATACACAATTATATATGCACATTCGCAATTTAACATGTACATCCGTGGCGGCCAATAGAAGGTTTTTGTTGTATAAATTAAACGTGAATGATGACTGTGTGTTTGATCATGCTTTGTCAAAGTTAAAGCAATGTATAACTCAGCAATATATGTGTGACGCAGATTGTCAACATTGTGGTAAAACAATTCGAGAACTATGTTTATTGAGAGATGGTTCGCTGAATTCAGTACTTGACCCTGAAGAAGTCAGGGCAATCATAGATTTTCTATGCATTACGTAATATAGTTTCTATGTTCTACACTCCAAACAATTGAATCAATTATATTTAACAATTGTATTGTGCTTTCTGTTCCATACTCAACAATTGTATCAAGACGATGCGAAATAAATGATATATATATACATGTAACGACAATGGACCTTGTTTAGACATATAGAAATACATGTAAGTTAACACACATTACATACGTAAACATTTTTTTTATTTACACTGCCATAAACAATAACAACTACATGTTTACCGTGAGGATGTTTGTCTGAGGCGCACGAGTTCAAAGTGTGGCTCATCACTATGGACTCGATGACATCTATAGGCGGATCCAGGGGTGGGTCGCAACCGGCGCCCGTACCCCCCAGAAAACTCGACTCCTCCTCCCCTCAAGTCACTTGTTACATAAAATGTGTTGGAGGCTACTTGGAGTCTGCAATGAAAGTAAGTTTTCCTTCAAAAAAATATACAAACATTGGACACCTTCGTAACAAGGGACATACTGTGACTCCCCTCCATAAACCGGCGAGAGAGCAAGAGAGGGGTATGATTCGGCCCTGAAATCTCATTCGGGAAGCAACAATTTTTGGATTTTATGGCTCATTACTCAGGCCTATACATGTTATTTTCTCCGGTAACCTTTGTATGAGCGAACCCTTGGTGTCTTTGAATTTGACCTTGATTTATTGTCAACCCTTGGTCTAATGTCGAAAGACTGGTTTCAACAAGATCAATTTAAGATCCATAAACAAAATAGCACACTTCGTAATGCTTATTCTTTTTACACTCCTGCTATATATAAATTAAATATAAGTAGAGATTATAAGAATTACTCAGAACGATTTT
The DNA here is from genome assembly GCA_949152475.1 of Terebella lapidaria. Taxonomy (NCBI): domain Eukaryota; kingdom Metazoa; phylum Annelida; class Polychaeta; order Terebellida; family Terebellidae; genus Terebella; species Terebella lapidaria. The sequence continues at coordinate 29,279,621 of OX424564.1, read as the reverse complement.
TGACTATTCTCTAGAATATCTTCACTCGCGATTTGAAAGGACCAAAATGGACTATAGATTTGAAGTAAATCACTGGTCGAAATTCCATTGGTAGGAGCCTATGACGGCCCGGTGCCCCATTAGCATTTTGGCTGCCCTAAGTTAGTGTCCCAAACTGGAGCCGATGGAGCTCAGCACTGTTATGAGGAAGAACGAAGTATCTTCTACTGCATTCCCTGTTGCTTGCTTGTTATTTTGCAACTAAAATATCAAATTCCGTTCTATGACAGCTACGATAAACGATGTATATCTACATGTAAGTCTGATGAACATGGAAATCAGCTCTATATTTACCACCGTGATATGGAGACCAAAGATTTAATTGCTCCAAATACCAACAATTTATCACCAAGATGTAACCTTCGCTGGCAGTGTTATCTCAAACATTGTCCATCACTGTATTTTTGTCTGAAAATTCATATCTTTGAATCTTCGTTGTTCTTGCTAGTGAAACAATAACACACCAGTGGAATTACGAAAACAGTCAGAGTACACACTTGGATATGATTTGCATTGTTTTTATCGTTGCACGTAGTTGAAGCATCGCCCATGGGCCACATTTCCCCAGATGGTCATATGAAGTCGTGCTCAGTGACACTATGTAGAAGTCCTTCCATTTATTCTCCTCATGCTCATTCATGTAGATTAATATAACATTCGAGATCATTAAGGCATTTCGGCAGAAATGCCTTTATGGTTTTAGCAGAATTTTTTTTTTTTTTTTCCTTCTTCTTCCGCCACTTTTGGTTTCCGGACGATAACTTTAGATTGCCTTGACGGATCCTCGTCAAATTTTCACCACAAGTCAGAAATGATATGTGGAAGAACCCTATTCTTTTTGAGCCGGATCCGAGGTCCGTGAGGTCCGTGAGGATGAAATCAAGGCTAATTTTGAGACTTGGTTTCCGGACGATAACTGGAAAAATATTTACGCAATAGTTGCAGAACTCTGCATGGAGGTTCATATGCCACCAGGGGAGAACCCTATTGATTTTGGGATCGATCCGTCAAACGAACTTTGACCTAGAGGTCGAAATGATTTTTTGCTGATTCATCCTTGAGGCTTCCTGCATATCTCAGAAACCGTGCATCGTAGAGCGAAACGGACGTTATTTTCGGACTCGTCGCCCTAGACAAACATCTCTAGGGTGTATTATTTTTTTTGATCCGGCTCCTAGGTCCGTGAGGTCCTTGAGGATGAAATCGAGGCTGATCTTGAAACTTGGTTTCCGGACGATAACTCGAAAAATATTCAGGCAATAGTTGCAGAATTTTGCACGGAGGTTTATATATCAACAGGGAAGAACCCTATTGATTTTGGGATCGATACGTCAAACGACCTTTGACCTAGAGGTCGAAATAATTTTTTGCTGAGTCATCCTTGAGGCATCGTGCATATCTCGGAAACGGTGCGTCGTAGAGCGAAACGGACGTTATTTTCGGACTCGTCGCCCTAGATAAACATGTCTAAGGGGCATTATGGATGAACTTTGACCTTGACCCCAAATTTTTTTGCCGAGTCGGCATTTTTCGTTTTCGTCGATATCTCGGGAACGGTGTGTCGTAGAGCGAAACGAACGTTATTTTCGGACTCGTCGCCCTAGACAAACATGTCTAAGGGGTATTATGGATGAACTTTGACCTCGACCCGAAATTTTTTTGCCGAGTCGGCATTTTTCGTTTTCGGCGATATCTCGGAAACGGTGCGTCGTAGAGCGAAACGGACGTTATTTTCGGACTCGTCGTCCTAGACAAACATGTTTAAGGGGTATTATTGATGAACTTTGACCTTGACCCAAAATTTTTTTGCCGAGTCGGCATTTTTCGTTTTCGTCGATATCTCGGAAACGGTGCTTCGTAGAGCGAAACGGACGCTTCGTAGAGCGAAACGGACGAAATTTTTTGCCGAGTCGGCATTTTTCGTTTTCGTCGATATCTCGGAAACATTGCTTCGAAGTGCGAAACGGACATTATTTTCGGACTCGTCGCCCTAGACAAACATGTCTAAGGGGTATTATGGATGAACTTTGACCTTGACCCGAAATTTTTTTGCCAAGTCGGCATTTCTCGTTTTCGTCGATATCTCGGGAACGGTGTGTCGTAGAGCGAAACGGACGTTATTTTCGGACTTGTCGCTCTAGACAACATTTATCTTATATGTATTATGGATGAACTTTGACCTTGACTAAACAATTTTTTGCCGAGTTGGCATTTTTCGTTTTCGTCGATATCTCGGAAACACTGAGTCGTAGAGCGAAACAGACTTTTTTTTCGGACTCGTCGCCCTAGACAAACATGTCTAAGGGGTATTATTTTAACGGTAAATTTTTTTGCGGAGTCGACATTTTTCATTTTCGTCGATATCTAGTTTGAGTTAAAATTTCAAGTTCATCTATACGCATTACGCACCTTATTCGATTTGCTTAATACAAATATCTGTCTCCAACTGTTTTGTCTCCAATTAGTATTAAATTCGCAAAATTTGAATTGGACGCAACCTTGCTTCGAGGTTTATTGGAGGTCATCTGCGGTCAAGTTCAAGGTCAGCAATATATGCACTATATTCTCGCAATAACTACCTCAACTTCGATCATCACTTTGCACATTTTCAGTTGGGAACAATATTATTTGGAGCACTCAAGGTCACTCGATGTCAATTCAAGGTCACTTTGCACATTTTCTGTTGGGAACAATAATATTATTTGGAGCACTCAAGGTCACTCGATGTCAATTCAAGGTCGTAATAAGATTCACCACATATGACTTCCAATGCCGTAATAGGATACACCACAAATGACTTCCAATGCCGTAATAGGATACACCACAAATGACTTCCAATGCCGTAATAGGATACACCACATATGACTTCCAGTGCCGTAATAGGATACACCACAAATGACTTCCAATGCCGTAATAGGATACACTACATATGACTTCCAATGCCGTAATAGAATACACTACATATGACTTCCAATGCCGTAATAGGATACACCACAAATGACTTCCAATGCCGTAATAGGATACACTACATATGACTTCCAATGTCGTAATAGAATACACCACATATGACTTCCAATGCCGTAATAGGATACACTACACATGACTTCCAATGCCGTAATAGGATACACCACATATGACTTCCAATGCCGTAATAGAATACACCACAAATGACTTCCAATGTCGTAATAGGATACACCACATATGACTTCCAATGCCGTAATAGGATACACCACATATGACTTCCAAGGCCGCTAAACTGGATGACTGGGGCATTGTCCCAGGATTCCGATGTAACTAACTTCAGATGTGACATGACTTTGATACGCCATTCAAAAGCAAAGTCAAATTCAAGGGCACCACGGGAAAGTTCGTATAGAGGTAGGATTGACATGATTTCTTATCAGCAACCGTTTAAGCTCTACAGCAAATAAATCATCAGTTGAGCAGACCAATGTATGGTAAACTGAAAAATTGGCATGATGTGAAATAATCTTGTCAATTGTCGGTAAGCGGTAGGCTCATCACCAGGAGTGTTCCTACATGGTACCGTTATGATTTGTCATAGCGTCTCGTTATCGTAACAAATAATGACGCGGAAACTCGCGAGAAAATTGGAGCATAGTTCGCAATTCATCCTAAAACACATATAATAGGCTAATCTAACTTTACTTTTAGATTACTAGATGTATTATATATAAATTATATACTATGCAGTCAAACGCCAAACCAACTTTATAATATAAACTACCTGCGAAATTGTCACAGTCACTAGATTAATTTTTCAGGTGTGACTGTGATATTTGGAAGTTATTACACTGTTATTGTTTTAAGTATGTAGAAAATCAGGTCGATCTGCAGTATTTACATAACTGATAAATAATGTCTAATAAAAATTATTGTCTTGTTCATAAACACTAATATGTAAGTCTGTTGTGCTCTTTTTTTTTAAAGCAGCTGCCTTCGCAACCAGTCAATATTTTGTGAAAACTGTATTTCATATAAAACATGCTAAACTAACTGAATGAAACATACTCACATCAAATGTAATGAAAATAACCAGTCCTCAGGGAAATTCTGCTCATTTGAACAGGCGGTTCTAGCGTGAATACAGGAACTGTATCCATCACACGCAGATGTAAACAAAGCATAGAAGTGCGAGATAGACTGACAATTCCACGCACATCATGGTATATCACTGATTATTTTCTCACGACTACACTATATATGCACATACGAACTGGAAAATGTACTCGATGTGGACTTTTAAGCGCGATTTGAGCATTTGTTTACATTCGGGTTTGATGGATACACTTCGTTTGTTTATTTACAAAACCGGTACAAAATGGGCACTAAAACGGATGAAAAGACAACTCGGACGGACTGTAATCGTCAAAATCATTGAGTACACCTTTTGTTATATTGCATTAGATGTGTTTAACGAAAAATTGGTTTGAAAAAAATATTGCATATATTCGAAGGCAGCAGCTTTAAATAATGTAGATCGATGCACTACATAATTGAGGTGTATGTAGTATATAAACACAAAAAGTATATGATAATATTTCAAACATACGAACACAAAAAGGTCAACACAAACATAACATTATTTTATTCACAGAACATATGAATTGCACACGAGAAGTATTATGGCTTGACTTTGTTATACATTATGATTAGAAGGCGTTGCTAATATCTATCATAACGTCCCAGTCGTGCTCACAGAATGAGAAGTCTGATGAAATCGAGAAAGCTCTTCCTGTTGTATAGATCATCCGCCAGGTGCCAGCTCTGTTCCGCTCTTCAGTGTGTTGCACAAGTCCCCGACAGGTGGCAGGACTGGTGTCCAGTTTCAATGGCGATGTCCCGATCACCGTCTTGGTCAACCAGAATAGGCCTATTATCTAACTCCTAGCGTTGCAATTTCTGTAGGGGGTAAAGACGGAAAATTCTATCATGCTTGATTAAACCTGTGAAAATTATATTTTTAGTGTATATTGAACAGTATTTATTGGTTTTAATACATATTATAGACTATGTTCCTGCTATAATGCAGCATGCAGGCGAGCACTAGAATCATTTCATACATTCAAAGAAATAATACTCCACAGAAGCAGGAGATGTTCATTTTTGATAAAATCGATCACTATTGCAAAACGTTGTGAAGAATCGATATCGTTTGTTAAATCTGTCGTTATTCTTTAGTTCAGCCTTGAAACCTCCAAAATCATGAAACGTTTGAATATTTTGTACGTTAGTTATTGTCACCCAACTGTTAAAAAAAAAGATTTCTAAATCTTGGGAATTTCTCGGATTGGAAAAAAATCTTGGATCCACCCAATTTCACCGTATAGTTTTTATATAGATTTCTCTTCAACTTGAAAATGTATAAACACTTAATATAGTGAATAATTTCAAAGTGATGTCTTGTTTCCAAAAAGGAAAAAAAAAACTGTTTGAGAAAAAGTCATTATAAATATAACTTCATGTAGGCCTAGACGTAGACCGCTACTTTTATATCTCAGGTTCTCTTATTTATGGTTTTAAATTGTGTGAATTACGCGGAATCTATGCCAACTGAACATTCATCAAAAGTTTAATCCAATACAACTAATGAAGACGGGCGTTCCAGAATTCAAATGAAACCGCCCATGTTTCACTTCGCAATGACCCGTCCTTGACTGACCCATTTTCGATTTCGCTTTCATTTTTCCGGCCGACGTCACATCCGTTTCACATTTGCCACCGAGCACTGCGTTTTGGGGAAATCGACCAGAATCTAGCGGACACCAACCCCAGAAAACGATTGAAATTACACATTTAGGAAGCGTAGAAAGACCGGATATTTGGTAAGTAGACAAAAGAAGGGCTGTTCTACGCGAAGATATAAATCAATTCCCACAAGACTGCAGCGAAGCTGATATTTAGGCGAATTAATTTCGACCTTTTGGGGTCATTGTGGCGAAACTGAAACAGACCAGCGAGTTTCGGATTCCTGCAAATCGTGACGTCAGGGCAACCACGAAAGTTCGGGAAAAAGCAGCAAATCTCCGAGAAACCACTTTGTGATTTCGACGGTCATTGACTTTTATGACTTGGGAGGTTGTTGAGAGCTGGCTGCCCTTGTTACAGTGACATTCTCGCAGTTTAGGAGCAGAAACGGAGTTGTGTATTCGGTGTGCGCCATTTTGACATTCCTTTCTAACCCGAGCCGTGCTTACCTGTTTACTTGTCAATAAATCTGATTATTCTGTACATGGATGATAATTTGGGTGTGTAGGTGTCCCATTACTTCGGAATCCAAATGTATAAATCAGCTCAGCAGGTGTAAAGTTTTTTCACAATCTGTTCTTCACCAGTTTCGGGTTTCGATTCACTGACACTGTTATGGGAATGCCCAGGTTTCGATAAGTTTCCCGCGACGATTCTAAGAAAATATCTCGCCGTTGTGTGCTTAAATTTTACGGCCATATATTAGCCTGTCACATTTAAATGTCTTGTCCAAATAACATCGAGTGCACAGGCTGCAAAATGCAACAATGATATTTATTAGGTGCGCGTGCCTTGTGTGATGTTAGTGCCCGAGGCTAAAAGAAGGGATTGAACGCTCGTCGCAAAGCGAAAGCGAAAGCTTTTGCTGTGTGATTTCCTTCAGCGATAATGTCGTCATTGTTTTTTAGCTGCGCATATTTGTTTACATTCTTATAATATGTTTTTTCGCTGGAACGTGACATATGCAAGTGTAATTGCTAATTTAATTGCTATGAAAATTTCGATAAGTACATGTAATTTATTGTATGGTTCCGGTTCGATTAGTTTAGAGATTGAAATAGCTGCACGTATAACACTGGCTAGATGTTTTCTCGAGAGTTGTTATCAATTTGTATATGAAACACTTAGATTTATATATGAATATAATTATGTGGATTGTACCCGTACATCGAATACCCTACAATTTACAGAAAAAAACCCATGAATACGAGAGGCTATTTTTTTTACCGATCTGATTCTGTGTGGCTCTTGTGTATGTATGTTGGTGTATTAGTAAGTTTTATCAGCATGTTTATGGTTCGAATAGTTTGTATTTCCAAGATTAAAGTTAACTGTAACTACGTGATAAGATATGTGATTAAATTTCATGGAAACAGAGAAATTAGTTTCATATGACATGTAATAATAAATTACAACAAATTAACCGATAAATGAATTATGTGGCATTTTATGACAAATTTGATAGATTATTGGCTTGGAACAAGTGAATAGGCCTTAACGACCGAAAGGAATGCAAAAATTAGTCACAATGACGTAGGTTGTCTGTATTCTTTGAGTGCGTTGAACAGGAGTGGGCTACTTGGTGGTGTGATCATGGTTTTTCCGAACAGTTTGTGACCGTTCGCTTCTCAGAAGTGAAACAAAAACTCGCTATGAAGTGATCTATGTTCTAAGGGGCACGGAAACCTCACTAAAGACCATGTACTTCCAAGTGCATGTTGTTCGTGCATTATCTATGTACTATAATATGTTCATGCATATATCACTTATTCAGCGGGACGTATATATTGATTTGAGGGTCATCTCACCTTCGAGTCCCTTCGAACGATCCATCAATAATTGCTGTCGTGGGCCCATGTTTCAGTACATGGTGTTTGTCATTGCATTTTTCCCACGTCACCGCAGTTTCGATTCCCCGGCTCTGGCTGCACTGACAGCTACAAGCGCACAGTGCATGAATCGATACTTTCGTAACTGCGCCAGCGTTTTTGCACTGGTTTGTCCCACTGACGCTTGTTTCTATCGAGCATATATGTGAAAGGCCTGTTATGTTTTTTTTTTTTTGCAGAAAAAATCAACATAATTATATAAATTTATAAGTGTTTGTAATATCATGTTGTTACTACAATTCAGTGCACGGGAATACTTTGACCTCAGATAATATTCCAATTTTGCCAGACTTTGCACTCTTGTTTCAATGAATTAAAAAATAATTATGATTTCTGTAATACTAGTAGGCATGTAACGATAAATCGATGATATCGATGATCGATCGATTGTACTGGGCCGAGCGATGATCGATGTGAAATACTTGGAATCGATTTTTTTCATATCGTAAATTGTTTCGGATATTTTCGTGAGTGGGCAGTTTTGGCCGTGCGCCTTTTTTTAAAAAGCTAGTTCTTGTTTTGTAGCCGCGTATGAATACATCGAGAGAACTCCTACAGCACGTCTATGCAGCCTGTGTCAGACCGGTGGGTGCCGACCGTAATGCAAATTGTTTTCACCGCATGTTTCCGTAACGAATTTATGCAGAATTTTCAAAAGGATTAGGCTAAGTATATTGCTTGAATTATGATCTAATCTTGGGGATTGTTGAGGACTATTTTTGCCGCGTATGTGCACCGTGTAGTGTGGATACACATGAGGTGTGAAATGGCTCCACATTTGATGATTCGAATGAAACTTCTTCAAACATTGCTATTTTTGACTCGGATCATCAATTACCAAACAACTTTTTTGGACTATTATTAAAACCTTGTGGTTTATTCATTTATTTCTTCCTGTGCCCTATAATACATGCTAACCCCACCATCGTATCATGGCACTAGCGCCTCAGTGACCGTGGCGGTTCCAGCCGATATTGCCCATCAACAAGCGCGAGTATTGCCGAGTCAAGGGTCAGATTCGATGATCGATGATCGCTCGGTGGAAGGCAACGATCATCGATATCAAAATCTCCCACCGATTTACATGCCTAAATACTAGTAGTATACTATTTACCATAACAATTTCATCACAAAAACAGTCTGTGTGAAAGGTCACTGACACAGGCCAAAATTGTAGAATTCAGAATATTACAGAGAATTTAATGTACAATGACTAAAAAAAAATATTGATACGTGTACTACTAAATGTCGATAATGGAATATTCTGCATGGTTTAACTTAACAGATTGTAATTTAATCTGCTTTTACCTACACTGAATGTAAATCTACACTGTAAACCGAGATCCACCACTACATGTAGAATTTAGGAAATAATATTAGCATTTGTAGTCTCGAGTAGAATTTGTACTTGGGTATAATGGGGACCAATGATCAGCAATTGAACTTAGTGGACCAAAACAGTTCGGCCAAATACATGGTACGGTACATAAGATATCAGAACTTTGCTCTTGATACCAAACGTACTGTGACTTTCTTTCCTTAAAGACAGTGCTATTAATATACATCGGGTATAAATCATGTTTACTATTTTTGTCGTACGATGATTGTGCTGTGTGAAAAATGGAAGTGAACTCTGAAGTGACATTTCAAATTTAAGGAGATATTGATCGATATGGTCTTGTTAGTTCAATATTGAATGACAGCCTGGTGAATGCTCAACGTATGACATGTATGAGTGGTAGTGCATGGACTCGGTGGTGGAAATTGAAATCGATTAATCGGACCCACTCACGATCGATTAATCGATTATAATCGAAGTTGTAATGACCCCAATAATTTGGGTAGTGATCAAGAAATCGTACACTACTTTCCTATATTATCGCCCGTTTCGAGTCGGGAGTGACAACTTCCTTTCATGAGAGACGACATCTGACGTGGAAGGTGACTGGATGTTTGGAATTAGTATGATTATTCTCTGTTAATTCAAGTTTTCATGTTGCTCAACTGAAATTACAAATAATAAATGTTAATAAACGAGTTGAAACCGTTGTTTGTTGTGTCTGATTTGTGTTCATCTGCAGCCAAGAGGGATCATTTATTTATATGAACGATGTGAATCCTTTGGGGAATAGGTAAAACAAGAGCAAATTTACTGAAAATGTTTATTTCCCAAGTTCTCGCACAGCCATACAAAAACACAGAACCAGTTGGCCTCGTTCGTTATTTTTCTGTCGTCTGCTGGTTCTGCCATTTTGAGGTCAAATTTGAATGAATGAATGATCCCTCACCATGACAGCAGCTCCACCTGGCGAATGTCTCTCACAACAGAACGTTGACAACAACAATAATCCGAAAAAAGACCCCTCAGAACTGGATGATTTCGTGAAAAGACGAGTACATATTTGCACGTAAAAAAGATCGATGTTCATATTTCAGAATCGATTATATAATCGTTTGACAATGACCACCGATTAATCGATTAATCGTCGAATCGACCATGCACTAATGAGTGGATATATAATTGTATGCTGTTTATCATGCTTAATTGTACTACAGTGGTCCCTGTAAGATAAGACCTCACCTTTTGCAGAGAAAATGTGGTCTTATCTTACAGGAAGTCTTATTTCACAGGTTCATTTACATGTTAAATTGATCTTTGGGGAATACAAGAAAGTCTTTACAGACAGGGAAGTCTTATTTCGGATGTGTCTTATCTTACAGGGACCACTGTAGTATTATGGTAATCCTCAAATTATATATTAAGTTCATTTGCCCAGGTGGGATTCGCCTGGTAGGCTGTACTGTTACCCGTAGGCTACTCAGTGGTTACGTTCAGTTGAGGACTTGAGGGCTGTGACAGGCGAAAAAGATTCCATGGTGGAATAAACATACCTTCTCTTGAGAGTGAAAATGAAACTTAGGAGAACCGACTGCATGGTCATTCAAGTAAAACTGGCAACAAACCTCTCTATTAGATAAATCCCTACCTTCAGCATGTTTAGGGGAGGACCTTAATTTTGTGGCAGAAGTCTTATCTCAGGGTTACCTTGGTAGCACTTTCACTTTAATATACGTAGACCATGGTGTTATGTTTTGTCTGACAATTTTTATGACTAATGTACCGTCGAGTATCAATAAAATTCAAATTTGGAAATTTGATGGAGAACTGGCGGTCTTTGTTTCAAGCTAATTTCGGTGCATTATCGTTAATAAAGCTTCGGTGCAGTGCAGTGCAGTGCAGTGCAGTGCAGTGCAGTATAAATTTTTGGTTTATGTCACATATTCAGTGCTATACACACGATTCTTGCGGTTTATAACAGTTGCTTCGAGTGTTCGACAAACCACAAAACAGTTTGTACAAGGATGGCCGAAAGAGAAATTGCGAACCATAACCATGAAACGTTGGCAAACAAGCATGACAAGTTGACGTTATAGTTATGATCTGGTGGCGGCCTGCTGGTGATAGGAAATAGTTTTCTAGCCGCCCTAACTGATAAGATGCCTGATATCACGCATATACTACATGTAGATATATGAAAGTCTAAAAGTCGTATCATATATCATCTGATTCCTGTCGTCGGCTAGATGTAGACCTACGTCAGTCCGATAGGCAGGTTTCAATTTGGTTATGGTAGAAAAATAAAATAAATGTATTTTCTGTCAAGTGCTTCTATGAGAGTAATGCACATGGTGAAAATTAGGAAAACGTAACGAGGAAAAGGGGTAAAAAGTGATGCAATTGAAAGATAAAAGGAATGGTAAATTGCTATACATATACTCGACCTCATAGTTGTATAATAATGTATTCTTGAATTTTCTTGTGTACAAGATATGAATAAATGTCTGAGTAGTAAGCTATAGAACAAATATTTCCTCATATAAAATTTACACTAAAAAAAAAAAGTTTCATACTTTTAGTCAAAATCTTGTAAACTCTTCAATGTTGAAAAAAAAGCAAATTCATAAATGAAAAACACATTTTCATTAAACAATTGAGTCCATGTCCACTGACTGAAGTCATTTTCATGTGATGTTAAACTGTTAAAATCTAAGTAACTACAAAACTAGTAAGATGCCTAGGAGTGCAGATGGAAACATATGAATCCCTTAAATACATTGTTGACAGTGAAATGTCAGTTACCGGTACTCAAGTTGTTTTGTTGATACATTGTGCATTGAAGTAAACATTTTTGAAAGCGCGTGAACAAGGTGACATTTAACATGCTGCAAGCGCCAATATTTGATTGTCAAAAGTTTCCCCTGTTTATTTTAAAATTTTCAACCCATTTTCAACCAGTGTACATGTAGTCTTGCATCAATGTCGCCTCTATAGATGAACATAATGGGGGCCTTGCTGGATAGTGCTTTGGAAGCCTGAAGGCCATCATTGTGAGATTTTCAATGTTGAATGAAAGTCCTGCCTTCACCTCTTCACAAAATGTTTTTCTCTTTAAAAAAAACCAAAAAAAAAAACCACTGGACCTTGTCAAAGTTTCATTTTGCGCTACTTTCAAAGGTACAGTGACCCACCTTGAATGAAGTAAATAAGGTGGCTTGCGAATACCGTATTGAGTGCATCAAGGTTTTTGTTTTTTTGCTCAGTGCGGGGAAGGTAGGTCAAAGCAAGGAGGATAGGTCACAGCACGCGGGACTTGTAGATGTACATAGTAGTCTATGTATATACATGATATAGGAGAGAAGTTTCTATATGTGCCGTATCATTGCATTCGTTTCCATGGTAATGCAGCAAGAGTCCAGGTGAGCTTGCCACATACTCTTGAAAACCAGTTTGAAACTGTGCTCATGAATGCCAACCTGCTTGACATGACATGCTCTTACACATTGGAAAATCGTAATGCATGCAAAATTATGTATACAGGTTACAGACGTCCATATAGTCGAGGGTATCAAGCCTGCCGAACCCAGACTTGGAGCATTGAAGTCTCCTTTTTACACGTACATCTAGAGCACAATGCTCTTCAGTCAATGTTCTAAAGGTTATATCAGATGTATCGGTATTTAAAATTTACAGCTACCGGTATACTGTAGACCCGTTAATGTTCGCTACCCTTTTATTTCGCGGATTTCGCGGTTTTAACAAAATAGCGAACTTTAATGGATCGCAAACTTTAAAAGTTACATTGAAATTGATGTAAAAATAAACAAAACACAAACTTAAATGGTTAGCGAACAGTCAATATTTCAAAAACGCGAACTTTAATGGGAGCGAACTTAAATGGGTTTACAGTATAACTGTATGCTTTCACCTAAAGACTTTCACTGCCAGACTCACTTTGCTTTTCTAAGAAAAAGTTAGTCGCTGTCTGTGGAACACGTTTTCGGCAAATAGTGACTTGGGTTTTCCAACATCACCGAAAAAAATTGTTGCCTTTATGCCCTTCAAAGATCCTTGCGTCCCGCCTCCAATCACCCCCCCCCCCCCCCCCCCAGATGCCACCATCTATTTTCAGGGCACCCTGGTCTATGAGTTTCAAGATTGAAACCTTGTGTGGAATCTGTCAACCATGAACGTATCACAAACTTTTATTTACTAGTAATGACAATGTGACCTCCACAAATTTTCATTCCATACCAGATTCAGAAATGAGGCCACAGGTCAATGAAATATGCTTACAGTGTGCAGTGAAATTAAGGCATTTCAGCAGAAAATGCCTTTATGGTTTTGTCAAAAAAACAAACTTTTTTTTCTCACTTTTTGTCTTCCGCACGATAACTTCAGTTTGCCTCGATGTATCTTTGCCAAATTTTCACCGCTGGTCAGAAATGTTATGTGGAAGAAGCCCATTGTTTTTGAGATGGCTCCGGGGTCCGTGAGGATGAAATCAATGTTTCTGGTTTCCGCACGACAACTCAAAAAGTATAATTGCAATCACTGTGAAACTTTGCATGTAGCTTCTTATATCACCAGGGAAGAAGCCTATTGATTTTGAGGCCGATTCGTCAAACGACCCTCGACCTAGGGCTTGAAATAATTTTAGCTGAGTCATCTTAGAGGCTCTCATGCATATCTCGGAAACGGTGCGTCGTAGAGCGAAACGGACGTTATTTTCAGACTCGTCATCCTAGACAAACATGTCTAAGGGGTATTATGGATGACTTTCGACCTTAAATTTTTTTGCTGAGCCCTCATTTTTCGATTCCGTCGATATCTCGGAAACGTTACGTCGTAGAGCGAAACGAACGTTATTTTTGGACTCGTCATCCTAGACAAACATGTCTAAGGGTATTATGGATGACCTTTGACCTTGACCTCAAATATTTCCGCTGAGTAGGCATTTTTCGTTTTCATCGATATCTCGTAATTGGTGGGTCGTAGAGCGAAAGGGACGTTATTTTCGGACTCCTGGCCCTAGACAAACATTTCTTAAGGGTATAAGGGATGACCTTTGACCTTGACCTTAAATTTTTTTCGCTGAGTCGGCATTTTTCGTTTTCGTCGATATCTCGGAAACGGTGCGTCGTAGAGCGAAACAGACGTTATTTTCGGACTCGTGGCCCTAGACAAACATATAGAAACAAACATTTTGTTTTTTTCATGCATCACCCTGAAATGCCTCCAAGGCCTCTAGGCCTTGACGTCTAGTTTTCTCAAAATTTACCAAAACTTGTCACTAATCATGCTAATAATGTGAAATATTAGAATTGCTGAATCTTCAATAGAAAATTTGTTTTGTAAACATTATTAGCTGGCCCCACAATGACATGTTTGCTGAGTTTTTGTTAGTGAGGAACAAAGGATCAAATATACTTAGCCTTGGCTAACAAGGACCTTGCTTACCTCAGTGATTCGAAAGCCTACATATATGATATATACGGAAAGGTTTTTCTTTAGGACGCTTCGGCAGATTCACGCGCGAGCAAAAGAAGTACATATATCACATATCATATATGTATGACATCAACCTCACAATACAATGATTTTTCTCTGATATGGTTCGGCTAAGAGGAAGAAAACCTGTAGGAAAGATGGGGTGGTGGGGGTGGGAGAAGTGGGCGACGAGAAGAGGAGGGAGGGGGTGTGGTTTGGGGCTCGCAGCTAGCGAGGAAAACAATGAGCATATTTTGTTGATTTCGTGGGAAAAGGATCTTTAGGTGAGAAAATTTCTGTCAAAAAAAAAAGAAAAGAAAAGAAATTTTGACATTATGTGGGTCATGTATGTGAATGAGAGCAATGAGCAAAAAGAATAAAACAAAAATTCTTATACAGTGTAAATCATAGCAAATCGTAAATATTCCTCTATTTTATCATAAATTTTTGATAATCTTTTGAATGTCCTTTTCTTTATTTGTGCATATCAAGAAATATTAAGAAAAAGTGCTAGTGTACGGACATGGTTTTGCTAAACTACAGAGTACAATATAATTGTATACCCAGAAATATACACCCTTTGTATAGTCATCACAAGGCAGACACTGAAATATATGATCAGTAGTTATGAAACCCACAAAAATGTCATTATATATTGAATACCGATAATAAAATGACTGTGGTTTTTCCCACGAAGTGGCATAAGTCATATAATAGTTTGCAATATATTAAAGTCATATAATATTATTCAATTGATAAACAAGTCAGTTTCATTATTCCACAGTACTTCAGCAATTTTCTTTTTGATTCTATAAAAATACTTTTAAGTACTGCGATGTTGTAGTTACATGTTAGAACTTGACAGGTTTTGATTAGAGCTTGTAACACTAGACACCATATGCAAGGAGGACATTTTTTTCAAAAAAAGAAGTAAAGCAAAAAAACTGTCATTGCTACCAACATATTTAACAGCTAGTAAATTTGAAATGCCAACAGACGCCTATTACGATACGCAGAAAGAACACACACACAAAAAAAAACACCGACTGTAAACAGCACACACTCCCAAAATTGACGACAGTCGACTTCCGATCAGTAGATTATCGTTCGTTATATGAGTACATGTAAGTACTAGAATAAGTAAAAAAAAACATGCAATTTGCCTAAACCCAGAGAAGCCTACTCCACCAACACTCTCCCCCCCCCCCCCCCCCCCCACCCCTCTTATCGGTTATAGCAATAGACATTTACTATACATTTCACGGCACGTGTGGGACTTTCGCTATTGGTTTCGTACGGCGGTCCAAAGCAGCCGCAAATTGGTAATCGACTCAGGCTTTCTGCTTCCAGAATATCACGACCAAAACAAAAGATTTCGCTTCGGTTTCGTCTTAGAGACCTCCTTAAATCTATTGATATGGAAAATCGTAAGGTAAATATTTCCATTTCAATCTGATTTCAATATTGGATTTTGAATTTTATTTCGGAGCTGGAACACACAAATGTGTACAAGATATGTACGCTGGATAAATGCTAATTAATTGGGCATGATGATTTAGGATACATGAATCGGAAGAGGGTGAGTCTGTTGATGAATTAGTGACAATCATGAGCTCGATAATTTGCATATAAGTTGAAATTATTTCTTTGCAAATTTGGACATTGCATCAAAACCTTTATACATGTTATATAAAGAGCAAACATTTAAATTGCTGATTTCAACTTCATTTCTCCACATAAATCGGCTTAGGTTGCAATGTGCAGGTCTTCATGGAAGCAACATAAACAGTTGTGCTTCCAATTAATCAGTGATCCAGTATTAAAAATGTATGATATTTAAATTTTCTTGATAAATTATTGACCAAATAATACTTTAAATAACGATTGATGTTCCTGCTTTGCTTAATAAATAAATGTATTGTTTGAGATCCTTTTCTTTTTTTTTCTAAAAAGCTTTTAAACATTTCTTCATGTAAACCAATGTGTGGATGTGGAAAATAGCTATAATATAAAACAACACACCTGTGTGTGCAGATAGATACAAGTAGATTATATTATATAAAACGATTAAAATAAATTTGAGGGTATTTCCATGTTTGCTAGGATCAAGCACACTTTCACATGGTCCACTGACATCCTATTCTCAAATCAATTACATGGACATTTCTTGAAAGCCATGCACAGTGATATAGGGTTCCTCCTCACGAGGAAGTGAAGCTGCGATCTATGCATTAATTTCAGAAGAAAAATGTTATGACCTGCCGAAAATACACAAGACGCGTTTCATTCGCAAAATGTCACGTCATTGGTCATATGATGCAGTTTGAAGTGTTGAGTCAAAATTTGGGCTTATCAAATTCATGAGAAAGTTTGCAATATAGTAGGATTCACAGGTTAGCTCAGTTCATACGTGGACCGTCTTCTCACTAATGTGACTGGTTTTGGCTCGGGTTCGAGGCCGGGCCTTGACGTTAGATTTGAAACATTATACATATTGAAATGATGTTAACTCGTATGTGGCCAATGAACATCAAGCGAGTGAGTTCCCTGCAGGAATTTACCTGCATGATATTATACGATCGTTGAACGAATTTATGTCGAGATTCGAGCCAAAAAGAGTTGTTTAAAAAAATGTATACATACTACCCAAAAATTTGGCATTTTGATTTATTTGGCAGGTACATGTATGGTGGTAGGGAAGAAAATGTCAAATTAAATCTCCCACAAATAATGTGGGGGTCACAACTGCCAAACCTAATAGAAGCCAATATTAGTCTTTTCATGGTAATTGCATGCCATCAAATATTGTAAAATAAGTTCAAATAACAATTTCCATTCATTTCTTCCAGTGCCACCAAATGGCGGCAGCAGCCGTCAGCGCCGCTACCGGTGGTATCCATGGCGACCCTGCCGACTCACCCCTCATCATCGGTGAGCCGACGCCCTGCCTCGATCCGGGAGACTCACCCACCTCGGGTGCCGAGCATAGACTCCGGCTACGCCCTTGGCTTGAGTCCATGCTCGACACCGGCGCTGTCCGAGGCTTGGAGTGGCTCGATTCCGAGCGAACGGTCTTCAAAATCCCTTGGAAACACCGCTCCAAGAAGGATTGGGACATGGAACACATCAAAGTTTTTATGGTAGGGGGTTTTTTTGCACTTTTTTTCGATAATCTAAACTGGAAGATAAAAAAATTATTTGATAAATTTCATATTCGTTTTGCTAAACTTTCTATTCAGCACGGTTTCCTTTCTTAAAACATTACATACCGTATTGGTCCTAATAGTAGCACGGCGAGCCTAAGCAAGACCTCCTGCAGTAGCGCGCGTATAAATGAGATCAAACTTGAGGTCAAATTTAAGAAAATCACTGAATAGTATACCTATAGCCTTTATTTCCCTTTATTATGATTCAAATAACATAAGTGTGTTTATTGGAAACATATGAAGTGAATTATCAGGTTACAAAAATCAAACATTTTTGTGCAAAAGAGGGGGGCGCTCTACTATTAGGGCACGTGCCACTACTAGGACTAATACGGTATCTGAGTAATTAGCCGCATTTTATTGGGTAATTTTTTTTTGGCGTGGAAAAATGCTGACAATGTTTTCAAATCAAAATAGTTGTTGCCTAGTGAAGTCACTTGTGAACTCTTGTAAAGTCAACATGACATAGATTTGTGGGTTTTGACGACAAACGTTTTCGTTTTTGCCGGTACATTGTGTACATGTAAGGTCGTCTAACTATACGCTATATACCAACAAAGTTTCATGGGGCATTTTCTAGTTGCAAATGTAGGTCATTAGGTCAAGGATAAGTACTCGACGCTTTGCAATGCAATGAAAGCCTCTCGGAACTATCGATCACACCTTGTGCACACTGCCGACTTATTCAAACATACAACACACGAGCTACACTTTGTAATTGGCGGACGTAAAATACACTGTCATATCTGGTGAATCAGCTCTTGATTTAGCAAACTTTACGAGTGCTTGTTTTGGGATTTACCAAGGGTATTTGCGAAAGTTTTCCAGATAAGATCGACATTTTCACCTGCATGTAGTCTATCTGTAGATCAAGTGTACATGTACTTTGCATCTATTCTTGAGTTTTCGATATCTTTCCTTGGGTTTTTTACACGATAAAGCATACGTTCAAACCCTCTGACTTGTTCATTTATGCAGTAATGTGTTGAGCAGGTTAAAAATAAGAGACCTATGGCTCATGAAAAATATTTTGCATGCATACTTTTGGCAAAACGTGGGTTTGAAGAAAATTTGAAACTTTCTTTTCTTTTCTGCTGTGACCTTTAGAACATGTAGAAAGCACAGATTCCCCTGAAAAAGAAGTAGGTTCTCAGAAAAGCTAGTCTGCAAAATAGAACGATTCTCAAGAGCAACAAGAAATTTCTTAAATGCTCTTGATAAATTGTTCACCACGTAGGGTATTTCAAGGGCATTGATTCCAAGTTCAGTTCACAAGTATTGTCAAATAAATATTGCATTATGTCTAGATGAGGTGGGAAAATCAGGAAATATCAACATATATTCTAAATTGTTCCTGTCCATGGCTGTTGCAAAATTGTGATAATTTTTCGTGGTGTTTTGATCTTTTACCGGTATTATTTATAGACCATAATTTGTTCAATACAGATGAGTTTAAAAGTTGCTATGCATAGAGTGAACATAGGTATATAATTTTGTCTTCAAAGCCTGAAGCAAACCGCATCGTTCGTTGTTTTCAGGAGTGGGCAAAGCACACTGGGAAATATCGAGAAGGGGACAAGCCGGACTTCGTAGCTATGAAAACGAGGCTCCGCTGTGCCTTCAACAAAGCTCCGGACATCGAAGAAATGAAGTCACTACACAGCTTGAAGTGTGCGGAACCCTACAAAGTCTACTGCTTCACATCAAAACATGGTGTGTTTTCCATGGCTTATCTTTTGCAGTTAGATACTAGATACCGTAAAGTACCTAATAGAAGCACGTTACCTAATAGAAAGGCACCCCCCTTTTTGAAGATTGGGTGAGTGCGTGGGAAAATATCTATACCTAGAAGCACGCGTGAAAATTGGAGAATCGGATGAAACTTCATTGTTTAACCCATGTACACACACTAGTAAACCAAGCTTTGAGGGGGGGGGGGGGGGGGGGGGGGTGAGGTGCATGGTGCATGGATATGAGCCTATTGTCATACTGGACAGGCTGGCTCCCAATGACAGACCGCGATCTAGTTGATGTCCGACCACTGTTGCAATAATCTGCCCACCCCTCTTCAAAAAGAAGTGAGACACCCGACTGTTTTCCCTGAGAATGTGTCCCACTACGGACTGGTTTTTCACAACGGCGACGGCAAATCGATCGTGTTTGTTGTCCACTTCTGCATCACAAACAAGTTTCTCGTCTTTTCAGGAGACCAGTTATTTTCATACACATGGAAGACACGAATGAATGAATTTGTGTTTGTTTTTCGCACCATTGTCAGGAGACGCCATTGCCGGAAGCCTCAAATGCGCATGCGCACACTGGCCAAGGAAACTTCCTTGTAAACAAAGCCATGTGCGTGCAACCGTAAATTCGCGAATTTAGCATTTCTCAAGAGGAGCGCCTCAATGTATGATATTTCGTGAGTTATTAGACGCGCACCCCAGCCCTCCCACTCGCGCACTGCGCGTCTATTAGGTACTTTACGGTATATGAATATATAAGAAATATAATGTAGACTGATATTAAAGGGGTTCTCTTGCAAAAAATTGAAAAAAAAAATTATTTCAAAACTTGTATAGATGTATGTGATATTTGCCATTTTATAAATTCCATGAAGTTTTATAAATGGCTCGGCAACTTGTGACGATGAATATTGGCCCAGTAAAAAAAACCCGTCTGAAAAACCGGCAAAAATCCTGTTATACACTGTATCGCAATCTCAATTAAACATCTCTTGCGTCACATGAGTCAATCGCGCCGATCCCTCCCAACCACACACGATATTTTTGTCGCCACACCTCACCACGAATTGATCGTGCTTCAACTAAGTACCGTGACTGAAAGAGTCGATTCTGATGAAACGAAACCAAGTGCACTGGCAGACACACGCTCACGTGTCCCTCGAGTGCAGAAAAAAATGTTTTGCTGAAGTGCAATGAACTCTCCAAAGCAGAGTGGGTGGTTGTTAGGCTATTGCGGCTTTTTGTTTTTTTTTCTCGCCAATATTTCGTCACGTCTAGAACGAGTTTAGCCGCCTATATGCATTATGTACATGTACGAACGGAAACTGGATGACAGCTATTTGAAAACTCGAAAAGTGGGTTGTCGTCCCGAATGATGGCGTAGCCCATAGTCTGTCCTGACCAGTTTTTGAATAATCATAATGAAAGTACAATTGTGTAGCATGAGAAGTAGCGTTATAAACCAATTGAATCTCGTCTTCACATTCCTCTACTTGTAACCATGAAGCCCTCTAAGAGTTAACGAGGTATATGACAAATAGTATATATTTATTTTTAAAAAAATGTTTTAAAAAAGCCGAAAACTTCTAGTATGGCCTATACTCTGATTTTTCTAACTTGTTTACACCGGTTTCTGACGATATCTTTGCGATGTTAAATGGTATCGTTTTATAACTTGGCATACTTCACCTCGGAGACAAACGGCAATTTTCTACCAAATTTCAGACTTCTATCACAATAATGGAAGAAGTTGGCAATCTACCCCAATGTTAAATTTCACCCAAAAACGGGATCTCGAGAATCTGAGCTTATTTGAGGATTTGATCCTGTTTACATCCACCAGGATTCGAAGTATTGTTGTAATTTTAGACCAGATGACACATTGGGGTGTATTCTACACAAACATGTTGATTTTGAAAGATTACACTACTACAAAATCGAGCAAATGCACGAAATTGTGTGCGGACCCAGAAATCAAATGACAGAGCTACATTTAACATTGGGGTAGATTGCCAACTTTTTCAATTTTCGTGATAGAAATCTGAAATTCGGTAAATGATTGCCGTTTGACTCCCAGGTGAAGTATGTCAAGTTATAGAACGATAGCATTTAGCATCGCAAAAATATCAGCGAAAAACTGTGTAAACGAGTTAGAAAAATCAGAGTATAATGCCAATTCAAATTGTCGGCACAATATTTGCGTCATGAATGATGACAAGAATTTTTCTCTCTCTCTCTCTCTCTCTGCATACATATACATGTATAACAAAAAATATAAATAGAAGTGTAAAATTGTTGCATCATGGAGTACAGGTGCAGACTTTAGTAAGGGTCAAAAACGAGTTTCACTTTGCCAAATTTTATGTTTCGCTCAACGTGAGCAAAGGCTGAAACTTTTTTTGCGCACATTGACATTCAGATGTACATGCAGTGAAGATAAATGATAACGGAGCTATTTGTTTGCATTTACGGGTACTTTTTTATCAAAAATACATGCCAAACTTGCCTCATTTTGTTACAATAACAAATAATTGTCCTTGGTCTGCTGAACAGGATGCCAATATTGTTTGATGTCTACAGTAATTCTTGATCATGTTGATAAATGCTGGACTGGTACATGTATATATCATGTTTCAAAACATTTATCGATGATTTACTCTGTACTACTATTAAAGCAGGATCCTTCACCTAAATCATGTAAATAGCTCTGTTACATATAGATAATAAATGCCTAGATGTATGTAATCGATATGAAGTTGTTTATGTACTTTTCAAGGACAGTAGAAGTGAAAGTGCTGGCTTTTTTCCGCTCAAGTATGCCAGTTTCTATTTGTTGAAATTTTTTTCAACGAATTAACTGTGAATATATTCGATAAAGTTGACTTTTGTGGTTTTCATTCCGATGTATATTTCAGTCATTATCTCTTTGTCTGGGGCAGGTGAAAAAGCGGAAAGATTTACATTCAGATTTTGACCTTTGCATTATATTATTGTAACTATACTTCAAACAATAATATACATGCATGGTATTGATGCACATACAAAAACGGTATATTCCTCGTATTTTTGACCACTGATAGTTACACTTATCATATCAACACTTGTAATCTAGTGGCGGATATCGAAATGTACATAAATATCTTGATGAACTGCAAACAGTCGAGCAGAATTATCCGATGGTGACTGAAGAACACTCTATCACCGCAAAATCGCTCACTTAGCTGTCCCACTGTAGCTTACGCCCTGAAAGCGGTAAACCTGGTAAATGTGGAGTTACTTTTCACTAGATTGCGACCGTGAATGAGTTAGGGTCCAAGTATATAAGTTGCCATGCCTTTGGCTGCAAGATTAGTTGCTCGGTTTTGCTCGATGCAAATCACAACGGAAAGTCCGGAATAAATGATCCTTGAACTTTGTTCATCACCTCGAACTATCGTATGATATAGAGCACACAATCGGCTGACATACATATAGTATACTGTACTGTGTTGTACTTTTTCTGGCCTAACATGCCTAAGTTAAGTGTAACTAGGTTTTGAGCACAGATAAAAAACTGATTTGAAACGAGCATGACTTATGTCTTTATCAGTCATTAGTGTCAAAATGATTTTTGCCATGGCTTTTCCTCATTGAAGAATGCGCAGATGCCGTTGGAAATCAAGATCATAAATTTTCTAGATATTTTCTCGAGAAGCATTGCATTAGTTACAAAAGACAGGGTTGTTTGGTGTCAATAATAAAAAAGTTTCGATTAAGCGAACAATTTTGTTGCGGAAAATTCACGGTCACAACCTTCTATTAGAAATCAAATTTCATCATGTTCATACACGTGAAACATTATCACAATGTCATTGTAATGTTCTTTGATAAATCTGCCTCGTGTTTCTTCACAAAAAGGTTCTAATATTCTACTAAATAATATATATTCTAATATTCACATGACTTGCCTGTCATTTCGAACCCACGCTGACAAATTACATGTATACTTCAATAACTTAATAGTGTTCTCAACTGCTATTATAGTAGGGATGGTAATGGCAATTTAAAATTCTAGGAATATCGAACGATGACTTCCCAGATGTAGATATATGTATAGCTATGTACAGTAGTTATTTTTGGTTAGGACTACAAGCCAGAATACTTGACTGAAAAACCACAAAAAATGCAAGAGGATTATTTTTATACACATCCTGTCAAAACGTGAAACCTTTATATATTGTATAGCATATTTCAATACATTCGATGACCATATTACGAATGATCAGATGACTAAAGTTCCTGTTCGTCTCGTTTGAACTGTCAAGCCCAAGGACCCAGTAGATCTATGTACTGTGTGTAACCACCAGCGTAGAGTGTCGTGGAAAAGTAAAACTTGCGGGGAATTACCCACGAGTCCCTGCATAGCTCGCTGTTGGATTGTTTTACTTTCATTATTGCATGTACGGTGTACCGTCAATTGCGTTGAGTTAAAGAGCTGTGTTGTATCTGGTCTTCAGTACGGTTTATTTATAATCTAAACATATGATCATTTTGTGTGTTCGCTTTCGAATGTACAAGTACGATTGCCGCTGATTGGAATTGATGAATAATATGGATATTTAATTATATTCTTTCTGAATATTTTCAGACACCTGGACTATTCCCATGCCAGTGACGTTGTCCAACGTAAGTATAAAACTAAAAAATATAATTATCGTTGAATGAGGCTGTCTTCATACACTTTAATGTATTGTAACTTGCAAATAAGTAGTACCAACCATGCTGAAAAGTGAATATAATTATCGTTAATGACCACAGTAGATTTATGAGTGGACAAATAGTTATTAGTTATGATAATGCAATTCATGATGTATACTGTGCAGAGTAGTATTAGTAACTGTTTAATGACATAGACTGAGATAAAAATACAAATTAAAACTCCCAGTGAACATAAACAAAAAGAATTCTACATCATTCAGAGCATATCTTCTAGACTGGATGCATGGTTCACGTATGAATAGGGTCTCGCTAGTCGCTACAGCTGTAAAAATATCAGTACCATCATGCTCGAATCGAAACTGCAATTGAACTAGTACTCAAAGTGAAAGTACATTATACAAATTTTCTTTTTCGTCTAGGGAGCGAGAGTTTGCACAGTTTCTCCGATGGTTCAGAAGCCGGAAAAACACAGTGAGTATCAACAGAATTACAAAAAAATATTACCACGATTAATTGTAGGTCTATGTGTGCAGTCATAGACCACTAAAAAGAATGATTACATGAATATTTGTTCTACATGTACATGCAATGTGTGTTTTGAAGAACTTGCCTGTGGTACAATATTCATTGTTCAGTTTCGAAAGAGAAAATTTTGTACTTCGCATCTCATGCATTCCCATGTAGCCTGAATCAGATTCAATGATTTGACTCAGGCCTTTCAATGCCAATTTATTTCATCACGAAGGTTTTTTTCGCTGATTTCATACCTTGTACGAATTAAAACACCTTATTCTCTGTAGATGATGCCAACTCGTCGGATGAGTACTCAAGCAGTGACGATGAAGAACCAAAGCCTACGATGGACGGCGAATCGCGTCCGATCGACGAGAAAAACAGGGACTGCTCAACCGCCGCACATACCTGGACTCCGAACACCCCACGAAAACGCAAGCGCAAGTCTCAACCACAGCGCTACAATGGCAAAGGGGCCGATGTTGACGACGATGAGATCATGGCAAAGAGAAAGGCCCTCGGAATCCAGAGTAGGGCCGAACTGGACGCCGCAAAGTTGCTGCTCGCGTTTACGAATAGGGGGAAAGACCCTGCGGCAACGACCGACGCGAAAGCGCTCGACAGCAAGGTGGAAATGCGAGGTCCAAACGATGACGGTGAGTGGCTCATGGATGAAAACTCATGGAGCTTTTTTTTGTCTGGCTTCATTGGGGGAAAGATGAATTTGATAAGTTTCACTGTGTTTGTTTATTATTTTCAGAACCAAAATACAAATCAGTAGACATGATACCGTCTCTTCCGCAAGGTGAGAAATCTCTTGTGTCTGGAAACTTCTATTGTTTATTCGAGATCAAAAACTGAATAACTTTTCAATGTACATGTAGAATGAAACTAAAACTTTAAACATGTTGAATGTGTGATACATCAAATGCCATGATAAGACACTCCATTAACATGATTAAGACCGGGAGTTTCTGCGAACTGAAAGATCTCACATTTTGCATAATTGAACTCTTTGATTGGAGACCCAAGGATGAAATGGCAATTATAAGCCCACATGAAAACCATAAAATAAATATGATATAAAGAAAAGTATGATTTTTCTGCAGGCGGCGTGAAGACATCAGACTTGATCCCGTCACTGTTGCGTAAACCGTCGATGCTTCGACCCCCGCTCCTGCTACCCGCAAATGCCCCCACTTGGTTGCAACACATGGTTCAACAGCACTCACTCCTCGGGCGAAACATCAGCGTGCCCCTTGCTATGGCTCAACATAACGGAAACCTTCCTCCTCCGGCTGCTGGTGCAGGTAATGTCACCCCTGACGCAGTTCTCGTCGAGACCATTCGAAAGTCCATCGAGCGAACGAATAGATCCCAACCAACAGGCGCTTGGGCAGACAAATACATGGATCCCACGCAGGGAAAGCACGTCTTAACCGACCAGCAACTGTCGAGTATCGCCGGACAAATTGCAGCGAGTACGGTCGACACACAAATGGGGAAAGTCAACGGCCAAGAAGCGACGTCGCAGAAGCTAACGCACCTCAAGATCCAGCAGAAACTGTTCGAGCTCATCAACGCGAAAAAGTTCGGTTCGCAACCTTCAATTAACAGCGCGGTCACACAACTGCTGACGATTCCCGTGTCGGTCAAACGTGGTCCCCTGGGGCAGAGTGGTGCCACCCAGACGGTAATCATGGGGGACGTTGGTAACCCACAGGGGGACCACGGACAAACCATGGAGAATGACCTCGCGGCCATCTTGCGAAAAGCGAGGGCTGGTGGTCACAGGCGCGGAAAAACGCCAACCACCAATTTGAGACGACAGGCTGCAGGTTGGTACTTGCTGGAATATGTATCTAGACTCTGATGTCTGATTTTGTTGACTTCCAAGCATATAAAGGTATTATCACATCTCGATAAAACTGACTTTTATAAAAAATGAAGTTTCGGATGTGTTCAAGTTAATAACATTTCTAAGATCCTCCATCTTAAAATGTTTCAGGAGTGACGTTCAGTAACCATGGTAACATCATGGCTACCGGAGTCAACGCAGGTAACAACGGGCTGATTCCTGAAGGGAAAAATGGCGAGGCTTCCACGAATATGGCAGAGGAAACGATGAGGATGCGTGCTGCGTATGGGGTCCTCCCTATAGGTGCGAAAGGTTTCAGAAGTGAATTTACACGGGGAAAAATGTTGTTGAATTCGGACAATTTATATTTACTGAATGTATCAGTGTGAAATCACTATGTCCAAACTTCACAGAATAAATGAGTTGAAATTGAGTTACATATTGATAAGTTTGCACGATAATTTTGATTTGAAACGAAGTATTTTATATTCCTACGAGATGAGCCTGATTTTACACAAACAATATCATGGACTGTCGCAACATTCAGTTTGCTGCCAATTCAATCATGTTTAATATTTACATGTTTCGACGTTTATTGCAGTGTCGCCTGATGCCAAGAAAATGATACAGATGGACAAAAGCACCCCGCCGCAACTTGTCCCAATCGAAGGCATCAAACTTTATCATATGGACAGCAAAGGTGAGAAATGAAAGGTTCCTTTGAGTTAAAAATAAATACATTACGACTAAATACTCTAAACCCTGAAATATTAGTGTCCATTAAATTTAGCGATTCTGGTTGACAATGGTTGGTTGTACTGGCATGTCAGTGACCATTTAATTTTATCTTGCCACCTTGTGTTGTGTTTAACGAATTAATTTTTTAGCGTCCATTAATATTAGCTTTTTATACAAAAGGCTAAAAAAAAGGCTAAATGAATGCATCTAATAATTTTTGGGCTCAGAGTATGTTGCATGCATAGGTCATGCATTTTAGGTTTAGAACACAAGGTCTCTCTTTGAAAGTTGCTGCTTTTCACCTTACTAGTACCACGTTTGTAAATTTTTCATCACCATTTAGATCAATGATGTATTGTTGAATGTCAGATTGCTTTTTCTTTCCAGTTTAGTTATCTTTTATGGCATGTTTTGAACTTTGGGAAATATGTGAAAATATTTTCGACTCCTGAAAATATCAAATAGTGAATGTATGAACTTGAACTTTTAGCTAAATCTTTTTAAATCATTTAGCTAAATCTTTTCAATGTTACAATTTGTATGGACCTTGCCAAGATGACACGTGTGCCATTTGTGAAACTGAAGGTGTCCTCAAATTTGTTTTCCATAGTCAGATTTTGCAAGGAATATTGACATTTCAAAGGTTCATGAATTTGATACAAACTATTTAACTAGAGACGTTTAGGCCAAAAGATGCCTTGGAGGCAGTTCGGTTTGGAGGCAGGCTCAGATTCAACCCTAGTACCCCTAAGACGTGTTAGTTTAGGGCAAAAGGTCCAAAAACAATGTTGGTCTGCTGGTCAAGGTCAAAGTACATCCCTGACACCCCGAGACATTAGGGGGGGATGAGTGAGTCAGGTTCGCTCTACAATGCCTGTTTCCGAGATATCGATGAAAATAATAATTGTTTTCAGCAAAGCAAATTCGGGTCAAGGTCAAAGTTCATCACTAATACCCCAAGACATGTTTGTCTAGTGCAATAAGTCTGAAAGTAATTCGTTTTGGTCACGTCACACTGTTTCTGAAGAAAATAAAAGCCTACTCAGGAAATGTATTAGGTTGAGCTCAAAATTCATCCCCAATACTCCAAAGACATTTTGTCCAGAGTGACTGGTCGAAAATATGACCATTTCAATCTACATCCCACTGTCATAGAAATCTTTGACACAGCAAAAAGCAAAAATTTCTGGTATAGGTCAAATTCCACCCAACATACATTTCCTAGGGGGATGATTCCGAATGGGTCAACAATATGAAATGATCCATTGAGGCATTCTTGAATTATCACGCGGAACCAAAAATGGCGGCAAAAAAAAAGAATTCTGACGAAACCATAAAGGCATTTCTGGCAAGGTGCCCCAATTAATATATCCCTGGAACTAGTCTCATGAGTGTTTTCAGTGACTCCAGTCGGCAGATTTTACAAGCCAATTGGTTCTTAGAAGCACATTCTAATGTAAATTGATAGATTTGAAAAGCCAAATTTGGGCTCCTAGACTTCGTTTTCTTGAAGAGAATCTGAAAATTATTAGTAGAGAAAAATCTGATCAATCATATCTAGAGAGTACCTAGTTATGTTTGATAAAATTATAATCTTGGTATCATGTTCTTTCGTTCAAATGTATTCAGATAGTTTGAAACTTGAGAGTGTATAATGTGAAATATTATTCAGTAGCCAGAATAGCACATTTAGTGAGATGGCAAAATCTGTTGAAAGGCTCGAAAATAGTTCTTATTTTGGAAACAACGTACGCTGAGTACTATGCTCAATATAATATGATTAATGCACAGGTTTGAGAACGAAAAGACGTCAAATAAAACAGATCGATTTTGTGCCATTTAGAAAAGGTAGGCTTCTGTGCATAGTTGAATTTTTGTATGAAAGACGTACATGTGCTATACTGTACTATATATGCAATAACTTATGATGATACGCAAACTGACCCAAACTTATTAGTGTACTGAAAATATATAACAACACTAGAATCAGCTTCTTAACCTGCTTGTGGCAATAACTTTTGAATATCAGACTGTTGCTTATTGCTTTGTAAAATATCATTTCTTGGATGATAGTAATGCAAATTGGATTTTAGCTGCCTATGTCATGCAAAAATTTTGAAGTACATCTGGTATTATTTGGCTTGTTTTATTCAGAAAACCTTATTTGCACTCATGTGTATGTCAAATATTTACTTAATATTTCATGTTTATAAAGCTCATTTGGAGTTTGTTCAATATTCTGTTTGCATGTTTAGCACATAACGTCACATGTATGTATATACAAAGTGACTTGTATGATTGGTCAATTTGATCAGCTGGTAATCCCCCAGTTTCACTTTCGTTTTGGAACATTAATTGACCTTACATGCACTGTTCACCTATTTTGAGGCAGGAATCAGTGTCTCACGAAGCAAAATTATGTGAGAATTCATGCAATACCAATTAAATACTGATTAAATGACGCTGAAAATCCTAACGGGATATTGCGACAAGTTACCAACAGACTCGAAACTGTGGCTTATGAAAATTGGAAATTACAAAGGGGAATTCCCGACCTGAGGAAAATATTAGACTGTTAAAAGTGGCAGACCCGTGGCCTTGCCGTGCAAGGTCCCCCACACCCCTCCCCCAACCACGGCTGCATTTCACTGTAAACTATGAGTCTCAAACAGGAAACAAAAGAGTTCTCTGTTCGTACGCAAGGAATAATCAGCAGATCAGTGATGTTAATGTGTTCATGGATGAATATGGCAAGTTTCAATTTGGAGTTATGATCTGGCAAAAGTGTGGCAAGATATTGGATATCAGTGCGTCGGTGTTAGATAGGACGGTATGCTTTGCGTCGCTCATGCAAGGTTGAACCTTTTGGCTCATGTAGCTTGTGGTGACATGGGTTCGGATGAGTACTCATTGAATTGTAAGTTTCTCATTTGTCAAGTTTGTAGACTTGTAGGTGAAAGCAGGTATTTCAGTGTCGAAAAAGCCCAAACGGAGAGTGTCCTAGACACTTGTGTTTTGGATACAGTGTGGTTTGTTGCTTGTCGAAATTTTCCTGGTGTGCTTTCCTTCTTTCGTTTTCTCTTTAATTATTTCTAACTGGCAGCCTTGACATGTACAGATCTGAGACATTCACTGATTGTATCGAGTGAGAGAATCGTGAATTTGGAAGTTTGTAGGTTGAAAATGGTACAATGTTAATAGTAACATCATTTTGTACTAATTAAAACATTTTGATCAGTAGAATTGTAGCATTTTCTGCCAGTTGTTCATTCACGATTCAATATTTTTAAATGTTTCTTCACCAAATTAATTATCTATTATATCAATTTAATAGCTCTTTAGTGATTAAATGTTGAATATACATATATATATCATGTATATATATATAGTTCTTGCCTGATGTATGTAGAAGTGTTTTTCCACCCCCTTCTATTTTCACCCATTTTTCACCCCCTTCTTTTACATTTTACAGACATTGAAACGAAAGCCCCGCGAAATGAAACTACCCCGACAAAGGATGACCTAATTCTCGATCTTCGTGTTACCCCAGGTTTGTAAAGTCCTCATTCTGTTGTACATAAGTGCTTGCTGTTGGCTCTGCCACATGTTCATATATTTACACAAGCAACTAAAATGGGGATGTGATGAAAGAAAAGAGAAACTAAGATGATAAGATCAGACGTTTTCAAGGGTATCACCTACTAAGCGAAACGAAGGGTATAGAAATGCATTGAAAAGTCCTCCAAATATTTCATGTATGTGTTTGCAGTTGGCATACTAGTACACATGAAACCCATGAACCATGTTAAACCATGTCCAGTAGTTTTCTATTTTCTCCAAAAATTAGCTTGCATGTGTGTCAGGTTCAACCTGCAGACGAAAATGCCAGTCTTTTGCAAGCACTATATCTAAAAAAAAAAGCATGAATCTTGTGAAAATTTCTTGATTTTTGCTCCGTCCTGAAAAATCTGAGGAAATTCTGGCCATGCAGAATCTTGTGAAAGTTAATTTCTGTAAAAGGCAATAAAACTGAAAACAAATTTTGAAGATGAATAAAGATATTTCCAAAGATACATACTCAATTATTTGTAATCTAAATTTTCAATCAATGACATGAAGATGGCGGTAAAAAATATTTTTTGAGTTTTTATGTTATTTTTTTCGAGTTTTGCTATCATGCCTCTCCAGTATGACTGGTTAATTTCGTATGTATAGAAAAATTCCCTTTTCCATATAGAAACAACTGTATCCAGGTATTAGATAACTGGACATGCTACATGCGCCGATTTTTAATGAATTCAATTGCACAGTGATTTGCCTTAAATAACTCGCAATTTCCCCATCAGCCTAGTATATGTAGTTTATTATATAATCTGATTATGTGATTTGCTTCACTTCCAGGGGTTAAACAGAAGCGAAGGCTTAGTGAGGAGGAAGTCAAAGCTCTGGATTTGACGGTTTACAACGAAAAAGGGGAAATATGCTACCAAGGTCAGTGAAACACGGGAATTCCCAGCTTTCGGTATCAATTTCAAACCACGCATTTTGTCGATAGTATGATCCTGTAATTCATAAGTCATGTGTTGCATAATGACATAGCAATTTCCTTTTGATGTGAAGGGAAATTTGTCCCATCGTAAAAATATTGATTCAGGAAGAGATTTTATTGTTTTAATAAGTTATGTAATGAAACTAATCCGAGTGATTCGTTTATGTATTACTATTATAGA
The DNA here is from genome assembly GCA_949152475.1 of Terebella lapidaria. Classification (NCBI taxonomy): domain Eukaryota; kingdom Metazoa; phylum Annelida; class Polychaeta; order Terebellida; family Terebellidae; genus Terebella; species Terebella lapidaria. The sequence continues at coordinate 29,247,610 of OX424564.1, read as the reverse complement.
CTGATTATGTAGAACATTTTAAAACAAGAAAAAATCCTTGTATGTATTATGGATATTATATGTATTTGCAGTACACAAAAAAGCATGCCATATTTTTCACACGTTTCCTGCAGTCTGATTATTTCTATATTTCAGGTCCTAACAGTCCAGAACGGGCACTTGATTTGACGTTGAAGCGAAAATCTGAAAATTCAGGTGTGTTCGATCGATTGGAACTTTTTCGTCAAGATTTTAAATGCCTTGGACTATTTAGTATACATTAAAGTACCAAATTTATAATTTGTTCACCGTAACAGCAGCCAAATGTTATATCAGTATATTTCATGAATTCGAACGGCAGGGTAGACAGTCATAATTTTGTGAGAATATTTCAAGCATCGTGTTCGCATTTTTATCATTCTGCTATTTCAGCTGTTAATGTTGATTTCAGCTGTTAATGCAAACACTTCCCAACAATACATCCTATACATTTGAAGCGAGAAGCTGGATTTTTTTTATGCACACGTGCAACGTACAATCGATCTGAAGACGAGAAATGAAACTAGTATTAAAAAAAAACTGTTGACTTGCAGAATTTCCATGTCCAGATCCAATGCAACATTGAAGTTATATTGATATCTAATATCACAGTTATATAAAGTAATAGCAGTTTCAGCAAACATTCAAGTACTTTTCAAATATTTTCGAAAACTGAAATATTCACTGTCATAATGGGGGAACTAGGAAACATGCAAATTTTGCAAACTATTTAAAAAGCTAAAATGTCCACTCAGTATATCGATATACTAGTACATGATATAATGAATTAATGTGAAAATTTTAGCAAATATTGCAGTTTTGTGAAGTAAAAGTTTCAATAGCTGAAGTATTCACTGACCATGTTGATGTACATTTTCAATAATCCGTTATCAATTTTCAGCTTCCGGCCAGGTCAGCAAGAGGCTACAGGTCCCAAGAGTTCGACCAGAGGGTCCGGTCTCTGCCAACGCCATCTGGGACCTGTCAAAGGACAAAGATGAACGTGAGTTTGAAATTAGCAATAGGTGACAAAATATATGGAGGAATGTCGTTTGTCATCTGTTTTAGACTGAGTGGTATAACCCGCGTATGATTCTGCAATCAAAGGCATGATTTTGATAATAAGCATGAAGTCTGGAGAAAAAAGAGCTGATTTAAATTCAATGAGTGATGGTCATGTAAAAAGCCAGAGTACATATTGAATTTCCCGTGTTTCGTACAGGTTCAGTGATTTCTATTCGTGATTTTTCCCGCTGTCTTTCAGTGGAAGACGGAAGGCGCCGGCTGATCATCACTGATGTCGTCCGAAGTGGAAATTCGTTCGAGCGCGTCAAAGTTGAACCAGTGGAAAGTGTTGACGTGGTAAAACGTAACGATATTCTCGCAGCGAAAGTCGATGATGCAGATTCAAAGGAAGCTGCAAATGACAAATCCAGACAAAACGTCGACGTTGTTGAAGAGAGCAATGGTGTCATTGAAAGTAAACGTATGTATCTGTACGGTTTTCATGCTGTTTCTTTATTTAAGGAGTTTCCACACAAAATTTTCCATGCAGGCTTCGAATTACATGTACGCACTTTTCAATTTCCATTCCTGAATGATTTGAGCAATTTTCCACTGTCAATGGGTAGAAATGTTAGTAAACAGCACTTTCCTGAAGAAAAATGTATCTAGATTTACTTATGCACACTATATTCTAATGCCTTTTGATTGACAAGCTTTCATCATAACCACAATGCTAGAAAAGAAATAGTCGCTTTTCCATAATAAAAATCATACCGATTTGTAAATATGCTTTTTGATTTGGCTATTTAATCAATATTGATAAGCTAAGACTGAGGCGAAGCCCAATTGAAGATTTGTTCTTTTCGGAATATAACTTCAAAAAATTGCGAATTTGAAATCTTGGAGTGATAACAACTCTTCAGTTTGGTGTGGCCTTATTGGTATTAACTATTAAAATATGCGATAACATTTCAACTTGGTCAGATAAGAATATTTTCCTTGTGTTATTGTTACATGATTGAACGTCACATGAAAATATGCTCAAAATTAGCTGCTTATACAAAATTTTACTGGACACTCGCATGCAAATTTGATATTTTCATTCTTTTGGAACCACAAATTTTGCATCTTGCGCTCGACGATACAATTTACAACACCACTTAAGATATAACCAGCTAAATATATCCTGGAATAAAAATGTTACGTATAATATCTCTACATAACAAAATGAGAATTTTTTTTCAATTGTTTAGAATCTATTGTAAATGTTGTTATTCTATAGTTACAGTTGTCATATATCCAGCCTTCATCAACTTATAATCAATATTCAATTCTAAAACTTTGTATTATCCAAACTGATCTCGTGTGTTTTCTATCTTTTCCAACTATCTCTGCTTTCAACCGGTCCCTTTGACAGGAACCTGTCTGGACGACGATCACACTTATTTTTCCGTCACCCCCAAATTCTACCGAGTCGTTCCGCCCACTGTCACAGTGTTAGAATGTTGTAACGCTGGGAAACAAGGTATTTTTTTTCCTCCTTCCCTCCCCTACAAAATGTTTCGTTTGGAGTATTTCCGTTTATTTTCTGTTGATTGCATTGCTTGCTATGTTAGAAGGTGTGTTGCAACTTTTCCTGCATTTTTTGGTCGCATTATGCCAGCCCATGCTTTCAGTGACCAGATCATAATGTATTCTTTGGATATGGATAGATATGTTGCATGGATTTTGTGTGGGTTTCTCGATTTCTGAATCTGAAAGTAGCTAGAGTGTGCTGCCACCTGGCAATTAGTAACGATATCAAAATAGATAAATGACCTTTCAGCCACTAGGTGGCTGCACTAGTTAGTGCATGAGCGAGGTGCTGACCCCTAGTGACAAAACTATGCATGAGGAATAGTTAGATATTTTGTCTATAGATGGCGGCATGTTTGTGTTTAGTTCTTTCTCCTGTTCACAGATGGCAGCACTTTTTCAGTGGATTTGGTTTCACTTTTGATTCGGATCAATTTTTGTTTGCCGGCCAGATTTTTACATGCTTCGTATGATTCTGACAGCGAAAAAAGAAAAAAAATTGAGTGTTTTCCTTGAAAGAAAACTTTCTGGGTGTTAGGATTCTTCATTTCATACGTGTGTGTCGGTCTATTCTGTACCAAGAAAAATTTAAAGATTAGATTAGACTTAGATTGTGGTTCGTGTTATTGTGGTTTTGGTGTGTTTGTTTACCATTCAGTCAACTGTTTTACTGGTAGAACTTTCTCTTTTGAATGTTTTGTGTTTCTCTTTTGGCTAACTCACGTTGATTAACTTTATTCTGCTGCTTTCGCATGATCTGGTGTTAACTGCTTTCTATCTACTGTTAGCTTTCTATCTTTTTGTGTTTGTTCTATGTGTGATACCTTTACTACCGGTACTATGGTGTCTTTTAACAAATAAAATCTTGAATAATCTTTTACACTTAAATTAGCAGAAATTTCCAATACTAAATATCTCACATGCCAGATAAGTGAGAAATTTACAGCAATCAATTCCTACAATACTTATATATAAAATCCAGAAAAAGCCCTCACAAACATGCCAAAAATATACTAAATCTATTATTCGCATATCATTACAGAAACCGAAAACGCGCCGGAAAATGTTGAAGAAGACGCAACCGAGGATGTTGACGATGCCAGTGAAGAAACTAGTGGTTGCCAAGGTAACCAGGGCGTCGGGCTGCCGACGGTCGTTTTATCCGAACGTGAACGCACGGAGGATTTGACCGCGGAAATGGAGGAAGTTCGCGCCGTTCGCCAGTTGTTGAAGATGTCATTACCAAGTAACGACCACCGAGGTGAGAGTTAAGCTGGGAAAGAATGCGTCCAGCGCTTTTGATTGTTTTGGATAATGTATTACAGTGTTCCCCCCTCAGATAAGAAGTACCATTCTGTGACTAAATTGATGTCTTTTTGAACAGGAAGTCTTATTAGAAAAGTTCATGTTTAAAGTCATCCTAGTGCCATAGGAAAAAGTCTACAGAGTCGGAAGTCTTTGTAGAAGGGGGGGGGGGGGAGTCTTATCTGAGGGGGACCACTGTATGTCAGTTGATGCCTGGTTTTCATACGATTGAAAATTTAATTTTGGAGTGACTGATCTTGAGTGAACACAATTGCAAAATCCTCATGAAACTTTTCGTCCTATGTTTTTTCATGCATGATTTTTGCATGAATGGAAATTAAGTTTAGAAGTGACAGAATAGTTTAGTGAATTATGTCTGCTTGAGTGTTGCATTACAAAATCCTTATGAAACTTCTCGTGTGTGTGTCTTTTTGTGCCTGATTTTCGTATGAATGAATATTCAGTTTCGAACTGATAGAATAATTTGGTGAATTTCATGCATGTCTATTTTGTGTCTGATTTTTGTATGAATGAGAAATCACTTCCGAAATGACAGAATAGTTCGGTTGACTGTCTCCAATGCTACATAACATCATTTTTGGGAGGTGGGTATGGAAAAAATTTACAACAATCCATCTCGCAAATTAATTTTAGTTACTTTATCATGTTTAGAAGGTATGATTGATTACTATAATGAATTCACACAATGAGTTACTGATAAATTACCATGTTCCAGTTAGCACAAAGGTTAGTAACAAGTGGAGAAATAGTCGTTGAAAATTGAAATGGTCCATTAAAGTAACAAATGTCATGATGGAATATGGTACGGCCTAGTTTTGTCTGAGTATGGTTGTATAATGAACATGATTGACAAGTCTAGTACCATTGATCACCAGCTGGATATATCAGATCATTTATAGCCAATTTGCACAAATGGTTACACACACACTGACTGCTGTCGTAACCGGTATACGAATATTCGTTATTATCGTCAGCATAATACATACAGCAAATTTTATTGTGTCATTTCTGTATTTATAATATTTCTGTACGATATTTCGGGACGATTTTACAACTTTGCAATATGATACTCAACATGCTCCAAATTTGAATTACATGTAAATATGTGTTTGCATGAATATGTTTGTACAAAGAACGCGAGGAACTTTGTAACGTCGTATTTTGTGAGAACAGTGTAGTAAACGCAGTTTGGGATTTTTTTTTGCTCGTTATCTCCATGTTCGTAATATTCCAACAATGTAAAAAAAAAATGTGTGTATATCCTGTTGTGTGCTACATACTCGTAATATGACAGCCAGTCGAGTTATGTATGTTTACAGAATAAATCTGGTGTACATATAGTTCAACGTTTACATACACGTACAAAATGGAAGATTTGAATTAGAATTTGCAGAGTCTAGACTTCTTCAGCATATATAACAAATGCCATATTTGTATTGTGATGTCATGCCATAGTATTTGTTTGAAAAGACCAAAGTTTGGAACTTTGGAGGCAAAACATGGTAAAACAAACAAGGGTCCGTAAATTTAACGTCGCTCTAGAGCATAGTGAATCTATTGTGTGTGAACTTACCAATGGTGTAATGTTTTCCAAGCAACAGACTTCGAGAAAAGTGTCTTATGTTTTTTGCGATACTTGATTCGCTACAGGATTTAATCAAATAATTTGAAATTTATTCTCGTGAGGTTTTCATCACTCAAAAACCAGTCTAAAAAATGTAGAATACTTTTTTTGTACAAATTGTACAATGTTTACCATGTTAATTAACCCGACGTGCAAGCTGGATGCTTATCAGTTTCATGCTATTGTTTTGTGTAGAAAACAGACCACTTACAACCGATAAGTACATTACATGCACTTTAAATCAACCGGTAGGGGTTTAATAAGGAAGTTTGTTGTCCCAATCACGTCGATAACACCAGCATAGTTGACTGAATAAAACGAAGACGAATCTTACCTTCTCGAAGAAAGTTCAAAGTAGATACTTCCTCGTTTTTTCGCCCATCCACCGATCTCGCAATTTCTCAATTGTCCGTGCGTGGATTGCAAAAGAAAAAACTTCACGACAACACAAAAGTGTTCCTGGGGACAAGTTGCAGCATGAAGTGATATCCGACCATTGGCATTGCATAAATGACAATGGTAATAAAATTGATTCTCGTGTGCGGGAAAGACTTGTTGTTTGCCGCGTGTGTGCGATGGTCATTCAGCCTGTTCAGTCTTTGATCAATGATGGTGTTAACTATGTTAAAAGGGCAGAAGGGGGAGGGGTTGATATCCGAGTTGTCTCTTGATGCACGCATGTGTTTTTATTATCTACTGATATACAACTGTCCTAGATTGAGGGTCATTTGATATTTTTTCGCTTTGATGGTCAGAAATCAGAATGCAGATATTTCCCAATGTTGTACTGGCGACCCCCTAACACAGCCCCATCCCACCCCCCCCCCCCCCCACCATCATGTTGAAATATGGGTTGAAGCTCTTGCAGTGTCGCAAATTGCAGGAAATAGGTGTGTTTAGGAAATTGCTATGCTGCAATGAATGGTGTCTGAAGATGTCAAACATCGAATCATAGGAGTTCCTTTTTGAGAAAAGACTTGACAAATACACAGATTGAAAATGAACACGCCTCGTCTTTTCGAGAATGTTCTATGTTCGTGATGGTACAATGTTGTCATTATTTGATGTCAGAGGAGAGATAGCTGGTGACATTCAGGTGTTTTGAGCTGACAGAAGTAGAAAAAAAGACCCACAAAAATGACATCATGGGTTTGAGGAAACAAGGACCATTTGGAAAAATCATATGATTGAGTCTGAGGGGATTTTTTTACGTTTTTTGAAGCGCCCAAGAAACGCTACGGATAGGTACTAAATCCACTGTTTGCATTCAATAATCATAAATTGTATGAAGAAGGGTCTAACACAATCAAAGCAGATACCTGACAAAACCAAGTAACTATGTAGGGTAAAAATTGTCTAACTTTTTCGTTGCTTCACTATCGTCCAGATCTCAATCGAAAATTGACCCTATTTTCTGGCACCAGACATGCCGCCCATCCTGTTGGAACTTGCTTCTGGAAAGGACACTAATTTTAGAACGCTGTTCCAGAAAAGCTGCAAAGTATAAAATCAATGCTTCCACAAAAAATATATTTACTCCCAGTTGAGCTTTTAGGCTAAGGAAATCAATAAGAGTACAGCTCTGGCAGTCGCACGAACTGGACTGAAACCGCTTCAGAGACAACACTGGCATTTAAACATAGTTAGAAAGTGAAACTGGGATTCCCCATAGTATCGCAATTGAAAACCACATGAAGGCAGAGGCAGATCAACTCTACCCCATTTATTTAGCCTTCCCCCCCCCCCCTCCCTATTAAAAGTTTATGTATTGGTTTCATGTGTTAGTGAAGGCATGGCATGATGTAATTCAAAGGTATTGAAAGGTGGAAATTGTTTGCACTCTGTATAATTCAGAAAATGCATGATCTTTGAAAAAAAAAAGTTTGCTAAAATTATCATGACTTCTCTGGTCATTATCAAATTAAGACAGGCAATAATATATGATTAGCAATGCAATCAATCGAGTAATCAGCTGGACTTTGAGTTTATTGCTCTTCTAAGAGCAATTTGCTCCAGGCATGATGGCGATTTTTCTTGTAATGTCAGAGCAAACTTACAAGAAAATTTGGCAACAGCAAGAGCATTAAAAAAATGTCTGCCATTGGCCATTATGCAATAATTACATTATTACAATAGCAAATTACTCGTGACCGTCAACTCTTGATTGCTAAAGGTAGCGATACGCCTAAATTGATATGGAAATTTATGCGTATGTTGTTGTTGTTTTGGCAAAACAACTTGAAAACTCGAACATGCATAACTACATGATTTTATATGGTCAGCCTAATTTTCCGATGTTGTTTAAGGCACCGAACGTATGTGTTCAGGTAATATTGATGGCACTTGCACGATGCGTGGGGGGGGGGGGGGGCTGTACATTGTTGACAACAGCCCATTGCAGGCGCAAATTCTTGGAAAAGCAGATGGGTTTCTGAGAAATCGACCGGCCAGTCTACCTATAAAACATACGTGGCTCTGTGCAAGGACACTTTCGAACATGTGCGCTTGTTTCGCTGTGTGCATGTATATTTGGGTATGCATGTGTAATGAAGGGGGGGGGGGGGTAGATAAGAGAAAAGGTTGTGTTTACATTTGGGGTCTGTATTAGGATGCGGTTTTCTAATCAATACCTATATTTGACGTAAAACGATATGAATATTCATATAATTGATAACCAATAGAGATTGTGATGTACTGTATGCAGAGAAGTCGATCGCCTAGTGTACAAGGTGTTACACCTACGGCTTTACATGTATTTGTGAAATTCAAGAAAGAAAATAAAAACAACGATACAAACATGGGGAAAGTGGTTGGCTACGTCAAAAGTTCTATGCCTGTCAATAAATCTTCTCTTTTTTGCAAAGAAGGGAAAGACCCTTTTAAGATTGGTGCATATTTGTCTGTGCGTCTTTTGAAATGTCTTACAAGCTTTGAAAATGGGTGGAGTAGACAAATTTAAATGCAAATTTCGTCTGCTTCAGTTAGTGCTGGGGTATAATAATATCATACGTACATGTATTTTCACAAACTTTCTGAGAATATGACAGCGTTTTTTATTTAGTTTTCTTTTTGTTTACGCGGGTGCGACAAGGAAGTTGCAATACTTGGCACTTTTTAAGGGCATCTAGGTATATACAATGTACTTGTACAACTACATCCATGTAGTAGGTGAAAATTGTGAAATTAGGATAAGTGTAACGTTTGATCTACCTAAATTTATGCCATGAAGAAGAAAAGTTGAAACTGGTTTTATCGTGTAATATATTTGATGACATTGTTACAACTAAATGTTACCATTATATTTACCTATAAATTAATTTCAATTGAGAACAAGTTGTACACATATAAGTAAAAAAAAAGTTTCACAAACGGTCACTGAGTTATTTGTTGGTAAGAAATAGCAATGAAAATCACAACATCAAAGTTTGTTGCAGATCCAAACTCCCATATTATGAACATAAAAAATATTTCTAATCATTAAATTATTGGTTAATTTAAAGCATAATATTATAACATGGCATCAGTATCCAGACTCACGATGCGGCAATGTTTGAGCTTCCGAAGCCGGTCGCAAATAGGTGTTAGAGACCGGCATTCGAGACCGGCTGCTGGTTGCCATGACGTCATTGTTTTGTTTACGTAGTACATTGTATGCGCTTCTACATGTGCGTTGTCATAGCTATTTCATGGATCCTTTCCTTTCTGGACTGAAACTGTGGGCCTTTCCCAGGTTGAAAACTTCATTCACGTCGAAGGTGAAAAAAGCGATATTCCACTTCAAAAACACATGGAAATCAAGTGAGCCACAATCAAAAAGTAATGCCATGTTATAATCTGGATAAAAACTGGTTTGTCATGACGTTTGTGGTGATTAGAAACGCTCTCGGGACTGTGCCGACACATTTAAGACCTCCCCGAATAAACTCAGTCCCATACCACAGGGATGTAGCAGTTGTATTATGTTGTATCAGTTGCAGTTTATTAGTATTTTGTATTACTAGTATGCATAATAGCCAAAGGACACCACATTAAATGGAATGATTCCGGTCACAGCTGTCATGTATTAAATTGAGCTGAATTCAAGTGCAGTAATTCAATGTTATTATGTACATTCATAATCAAAACAACATAATGATGATATAATGTTGGCAGCCACATCAATTCATCAATGTTTTCTCCCTATAGTTGGTGCTGGTCTACCTATAGGTTCTAACATCTGTTATCAGAGTTATATGGGTGCTAAATTCTTTATTATAACATAAGTATTGATTTTATATTAAATCAATAATAAGATCAGGGGCCCGTTTCACTAAGATAGCGAGCTAGTTATATAAAGTCCTCACTGAAGTTTTTAAACATGATAATAAAAACGCAAAAATTACTATGACAACATATTAACGAAGGATACAACGAGCATTTCCAACGATGGAAATCTTAGTGATAGAAAAACGCTCTTCATTAACGGGGATTCTTAAGTTTAACGAGGATTTGGCGGCTAACGAGCTAATGACCTTAGTGAAACGGGCCCCTGGCCTAGCTTCTCTCAAAATAAATTGCAATATAGCATTGCCCCATGCAGCTATGCTGAAAACAATAACAAAACTTGGGGGAAAACTGGGTCAGAAATCTGGATCAATAATTTCAGAAAAGATGGAGGAATTTCCAGGAAACAGGCCCTGGTGCCAGATGGGATGCATCACCATGGCAACCACACAAGTATATGGCTGGAAGTCTTGGGCAAAACTCCATTTGGAACACATGAGTTGGATCTAGTGGCATTTATGCTTTTGCAGACTTTTCTACAGGGTTGCAGGGTGAAAGTTGATGAGATGTTTGGAATTTGTTGCATTTAATTTCAGGTAAATTTTATGTTGATCAATAAATCTATAATCTAAATTTTCTATATCGTACGTATTGTAAACTATAAAACATCAGTTGATATACAGTGGGGGGACAGTGGATCCATCATCTAATCAGCAATATTTTGACATTTGTAAAGTGTAAGTTTTTTGTTTACAATCAAATAATCAGTGTTTTCTTCTTTGCGTCTTTCATCTTGCATGAATTGGGGATCGAATGTCCCAGACACAAAACAACTTGCAATGTCAATGCCATTGCATAAAGACTGCACCTGCTAAAACTGAACGACCGTAAATATTAATACCTGATTGCAAACATGCAAAAATTTGGTGATTCAAAAATAGTGTTAATTCCACTGTCAGACTGGCCTGGACATGGCTTGTACAACGTACACAAACATCGTCTTCAGTGCAAAAAGTTGTTTATTTGATTTATGAAGGTTTCCAGCAACGCCATACAGGAAGTAAATTTCTGAACGCACGAACATTTCACATGCACAATAGATCCATATGCCAGGGTATTTTCTTTCTATATTTTTGTCCCCTAAAAAAATATTGTGTAATTTCTTTGTTTACCCTGTGACAGCATCAATAATGCATAACACTAACCGTCACGGCATCAGGCTCTACTCCGCACTGCCCCACCACACCCCCCCCCCCCCCCTCCAGCCTTATTTTCGAACTGATCAATTATAGTCATGATAAAGCATGGCGCAAGGGGTCAGGTTGTATGGTTTGTGAATGTTCGGTGTGCACGATCACGTCTCGTCTCGAAGGCAGCGGTCGAGCACTTGATGATCTCTTCTGGAAATAGGACATCGCTAGTTGTCCAGTGTTAGTTTGTGGTTATGCGGCTAGGCTACAGTTGGAAGGCTCAGGGCGTGTGGTGCGAACTCGCGAAGAGGCAGCTGCTCATATTCCACATCAAAACAAAGCGGTCGGTAGACGGCCTACACTGATGACAAAGGAGCGTCGTAACAGTTCTGTCGCTTGTCTGCGCGGAGGACCAGGGGGAAAACACATGACGATAAAAAGTCCGTCAGGGCGCACACCTCTTGCAGGAGTATTGACAGCTTGGCCAGACGTGCTAGACAGCAGGACAGTGCCTGTCACTTTTCTGGAAAACGGGACGTCTATCCCGATGGTACGGAGGGCAGTGCAAGCCAAAACTCTCTGTTGACATGCGTCAGTCATTGCGACTTTTATAGATAGAAGCCTTGCCTCACTTTGGCATCGCAAGCTGTCAGCGGGAAGCAGACCGTTTAGAGGAAAGCTTTCGTACTCAATGCACAGCAAATTGTTGCACATGTTAACCTAATGTGCTTGGCTGTAAAAACTGCCGAATCTATGTGAGCATACTGTATGCGGAGATATAAACTCAGCCGTACGACTTTGCCTGGCGGATTGAAATACACAGTTGGGACAGTGAAACACGAACCATATATTACACAGAGCAGAGTGCAATAATTAAATCGTTAAGATGGGAATCTCTCGTGTGGCCGGAGGCAGACAGTCGTCTCGTGTGAAAAAATCGCCTAAACGGGACGATTACATCCAACCTGTTAAGAGAACTGGCATGCGAAAGTCGAGCAAAGGTGGGTCCATGCTAAGTGCCTTCAAAAGTAAGAACAGGCTACAGGCCATAAAATTTGGGGAACGGTTGCAATTGGTATCATTTAGAAATAAATATGCAAATAATTAGCATTAATTTGTGCGTACATGTAAGAATAATTATACTCACGGATGTGTAAACGCTCAGACATGAGTATTTTCCATTATCTTGATTAAAAAATCTGATTTGTAATCCGTTGCACATTGTACTTTCAATGTTTACAAACAACATCTTTTCCACATTGTGTACATGTATAACCATGGCCTCACCCAAAAGATGGTTTTGTACCCAAGTACAGGACCATAACCATCTTTATGGGCTTGCGGGAAACTCGAAGATCAGTTTCACTTTCATCTTTCCAATGCATATATTTCAAGTGATTCTTGATGGTGTGTGTGTTCTAGGACCATCTGGCTACAGTAGATTTTGTTGTGGTTTCGGGGCATGGTTATTTGTACTGGATTGGGAATTTTGTGGGAAATACCAGAGCCCTGTTTTCCATATCCCCACGGATACTGGGATATTTGAATTGGGAACTCCACCATAAATAGCATGGCAATTACAAATGTGTGTATATAAATCATTTTTGCTAGACAGTTGTAAAAAATTTCGGAAGCCAACAAAAATTTGAATTATAGATGCAGGATCGTAAGGTATGGTGGATATTATTTTAATTTGACCATAAATTGTTAAACTACCAATCAAATTTAGTTGAAAGCCACCAGTTTCATCCTAATCTGTTCACATTTAAAGTTTCCTGTGTAAAATGGTTAAAATTCCAATATGTTCTGTTCATAATAAATGATCATATATCTCCTCAATATTACATAAACTTTGTGCATGTTGTATGTGAGCATGAACAGTGGGTGTTGAGGGGGGGAGGGGGCTGGAGGGGGTATTGGTTGTGCTCAGGAGATCAGCATTTGCTGAAAGACCAAACCAATATTTGTAGAACTATTATATAAGCAAATTTGCAAGTATGCACGTGCCGGCAAGTGTTTATTAGTGTGTATGCAAACATTAATTTTGAGCAGTACAGATTCCTGAAAATGTATTGTAGTAAAATCATGTACATGTATCATTTTTGCATCACTCATGTACTGTAGTGAGTACATAAAATACATATTGCCCGTGTGTTTGGCGTATGAAAAGTTTTTTTTGGAGTTATGCAATATCTTCGAGAAAAGTTCCTCTAAAATATGTGAAACGTGAATCCTTCTTCATCAAATTAAGTCACCAAATTTATGACCATAACTCATAGAATATGAAGCATGTGATATATAAAGAATTCATATACCGATATTCAGAGGAGTATTCAATATAAATTGTGCACATCGATAATATATATAAATGTACAGTGCATTCAGTACATGTGCAAGACCTAATTGTACCAAAATCTATCGAGACGATACACATCGATATTGTCGATAAACTCAAGTGATAAGATAAAGAAAGTATTATGTGTGTGTGTGAGTGTATGTTGTGCTGTTGCCAATAGAGCAATGTTTGAAAATTCTGATTGCGTGGACAAATATCATATATATTGCCCGTGGTGTAGCAAACTGTACTAGATCTACATATAGGTTTCGGCTAAATAATGATGGGGATTCATATCACAGCTGATTATAGAAAAATAAAAAAGTGTTATTGGTGAATTTGATATGAGTTAGAAGCTTTGTTTACAGATAGTACAACATTAATGTTGCACGTACATGCATAAATGATGATTGAATGGGGAAATTACCTTCCTGATTGCCAGGGATTTGGATAGAAGTTTGACGGGGCGTGTCAGTACAAATAAAAAAAAAATCATATGTCCATGTCCTGGAAAAAGTGAAGTAATTTAATGATAAAAGTTCAGTTTTCTTAAGATTGAAATTTGGTTGATAGGTCTTGCTTCAAAACTGACTTACCGGCAATGATTATGTTGTCCAGAACTTGTTCCGTGGAAATTAGTCCGAAAGATTTGTATCAATATCCGTGAACTCGGGTTATCCAAAATATTCGGATTTTCACCTATCCAGAAAATTTTGTCCCGAGTTTAGAAACGGGCGAAATTTTTAGTTTCAGCCACAACAACTCATCCCATCGATCACGTAGAATTCTAATTCCGTATTAAGGAATAATCCAGAAGAGTTTGTATCTTCAGTATCCGTAAACTTATACAAAATATTCCAACTTTTACGTATCCGGAAAAATTTGTCCGAGTTTAGAAACGGCAAAATTTTTCGGTTTCAACCACAACAATTCATCCTTTCGATCGACGAGAATTTCGATTATATGAAACAATTGCAGAAACGTCAAAAAAACAATACATAAAAATCACAATGGAAATTGAAAATGAATTTTTGTATTTCAAAAAATACAACATGGGTCCACCATTTGTTTTCAAGTTGCAAATCTTTGTCTTTTGAGAGCCCAAAGTAACTGAGATTTTGGTCACATGATGTGTTTCAAGTGTGCTCATTGGCTCACATTTCACAATATTGCATTGTGGGATTCAGGGTTTCAGAATGAGGCTCATCTTGAGAGAAAAATAATGATGTGTAACTTTTGGAGTCGCCCTTCGAGTGTTGACCGATAAAATCGCAGAACTGCATGTTTTTGTGTAAGGATAGACCTGTTGTTAGCGACATATCATTCCACCCTCCCAAAACCCTTCCCGCTATGACAGAGTGAGTGAGGCTGCATTCCGATCGGCGTTCAGAAAGTATGTACCAAAACCACTTTCCGACGTCCGTATTGCAACATGTCGGCCATCTTGGAAGTGAAAGTTCATCAGAGGTTCATGCCTTATGAGTCGAAAAGACAAAAAATCAAAATGCAAAAAAGTAAGTTATACCCCTCTGAGAATAATGCATGATGATTTATTTTATGCATGTATTTATTTAAATAATTTTCTTGTAAACTGGAACTGAAACCAAAAAAATGAAGTATTGCTGAAAATCAATACTGGAAATGGATAGAAAATCAATATAAATACTCATGCTATTGATGTTTTGAATACATGTATGCATTTCTGCAACGGAAACTATTTTGTAGAAACAAGCCATTATGTGCAGAACGCTGTCAATCAGTTGTTGACCAATGATCAAACGCCGCTATAGTCTCGCAGGTTAACTCTCATATTAGTGCATATTTTTTAGACACCGAATGTGACAAGGTTTTCGGTATATATTTGACAAATGTTGTTGTCTACATGTAGGTACATGAGGTAGATTGTTAAAAAAAAAAACAAAGCAGGCCTGGACCCAAAATAGCGTACCTTGTTATCATAATTTGCAAAACCATCGTGTATATGTCCTGAAACTTTCGAGAAATATCAGGTGCTCAAATGGCGAGTCAGTTTTCAGGAAATATTTCTGCGACACAGATGCATACATGCGGCATGAACTGGTTTTTATTCATGCGTGCACCGCTGATGATAAAACATAAAGTGTACATATATGTTTCTAATATTTTCTTTGCTTTCGTACTTGCATTTTGCCAAAATAAATCTTAGATCATTACCGTGCACAGGTATACATTTTCTGAAGGTGTTTAGAATACTTAATTTAATCTCGTCATACAAGATAAGATATATAAATAGGTTTGCGACATCATCGCATCACTTTATATTTCTTGGCTTGTCCCATACTCAGCCGATATATCACAGTTTATTTGCGGTTAGATGTACCGGGTACTAAAATTTCATGAAACAAAGCATAAATGTTATCAATAGTAGTACTTAGTTGTCTTGAATTACCGAGGATATACAAACTTGTCACCGATTTTTACAAAGGATATTACGAAACGCATCTGACTGGTATGTCTTTAAAACTTTATTTTTTGGTTCAACATGAAATATTAATTATAAAAAAAAGTAATAATTCCTAGTTCATCCATAAAAAATAAACGTGGTTATGCATAAAACTTTTCATCGGTTTTTGTTGTGAAAATTATATTCAGAGAAACAGTTGATTGAATTTTGTCTGTGACAGATTTGAGAAAAAATATTTAATATTTGGGCAGAATTGCATGCAACGAACAAGATGAAAAGTAATGGATACTGGGGGAATGATAATTAAAGAGTGTTAATATTTACTAAGTTATATGGGGGACTGTTTGAATTTTTTTTTTTCACAAAAATTCGTCATATAAATTGACTCGCAAGTATTTAACAACCATGCAACAGTGAATCAGTTGATGTTCTGTTCAAAATATTTATTATTATCATATCAAAGAAAATGTTTTTCTGTATGAGTGGTTGTAGTTAATAAATGAACAAGACATATTGGCAAATGCAGGCCTTGCAAAAATAAAACATGCTCAAAAACAAGAACACAAGACATGATTTCTACATAGAGAATGTTGAATAAATTCTGGGTAAAATAAATGATACCATTATAAATGTACCTGCCGTGGTTTGAATGTGTGGATGTGTTTTCTTGTGAGATGATGTGTGAATTAATATGTAGACCAGGGAAAATCAGATTGGTCAATTAATCAGAAATATTATTCAGAAAGTCAAATTCATTGCCAGTTATTATTTCATTTCATTTGTATTTGAATGGGGAAATGATGTTATTGCAGTTAATTGCCGTGCAAGTTGACGCGCATGCCAATACAAATTGGATAATTTGATTTGATAATATTCAAATCACACCAAAGTTTATAATTATCTGTAATTTCCTTGTTTCACAGAGAAAACCATCCCGAGTGAGGAAGTCATACAGGAAGCGCTTCGGGAAACCAATCGTAAAACCAAGGAAGGTTCACGCAAAACCTACTACAAATACGCGGCCGTCGAAAAGAAAACGGGTCCCGTCATCACCGCCGTGTCGTAAGTGTTTCGTAAATATTGCAAGGCAAGGGCAATCTTATGGGGCTAAAGGTCATTGTCAATATTCTTCACTCCAGTAAACTGCCGTAATTCTTCTGCTGTTACCTGTATCAATGAATTTGTTGAGGGGTAGAAATTTGTGACAACTGTCATCTTATGTTGCCGAACGCAGGCCTTAGGATTTCCTGTCAACGTCAAATATTCCGCAAATTTTGTGTGATTATTTGTTGCATGAAGGAATACATAATTTCATTGCATGCATCGGGACAGAAAAGAAAATTATGCATGCATTTAGTGCAAAAAGTATGAATGACAGCAAGTTATCATTTATTATGAGAAAAAGATGTTTAACCTCAGAATGTTTTCAAAAGTGAATTCTCGCAAAGTTCGGTGCACGTTAGGGGGTTTTATCACCTGTGTAAGATGAATATGATATAAAAATCAACTTCATACATGAAGAAAAAAAACAGTTAATGAAATCAATTATGAAACATGCCTGTGAATATTAATATGCCCAGTAGAAATCTATATATATATATATATATATATATATATATATATATATAAATTTTCATGTCCTAAGCCTTAGCGATTGCGCTGTCATTCAACAATTCGGATGGTGGAACAAGAATTTGTACAGTCTTGTATGCAAAAAAAAGTAACTTGCAGGTGTCGGAAACAATTTATAAGTCCGTGCTAAAACCAGCAATCCACTTGTCATATCTGCTAGGCACAGGTGTAGTAAATAGCACAAATATGGTGCCGTCTTTCCCGATATGCAGCTTGGAATTTCCACAAAATCACTACTGGCTGGCTTTTCCAGAATTGGGAACTTTCACGTGTGGACATGCGGCTTGTGAAACTGGGTTGGTTTCACTTGTGGAAGGGGGCGTCTGACGGTGGTGTAAACCCAGCTTCTGGAATATCTGTAGTATTATATGACGACGGGGATAGGTATTGTCTTTGAAAGATTAGTTGTGCGCAAAATTGGTACCGAAAGGTGATTGCAAAGCCACTGACAATATAGGCACGGCAATTTGAGTGCCGTGTTTCGTTGGTTTTGCAGTTGAGACGAGGAGCAGAAATTTCGCTTCCCCACGGAAAAATTTCTTTGAATTAAGTGTGCTTTGCACGAATACATGTAATAATTATTGCTACGAATATTTAACTATAGAATCGATGGCGACAGGATTTGACAGGTATGGATGTTTTGTAGTGTTGGCTGCCTGACTCGTATTAAATTTAGATATTTAATTGAATTGACTTTGCACATAAATTGAGTCGGATTCTGCAATTGAAATGTACATGTAGTTTCAATATATTTATTGGAAATAAGTATGGTGCATACAGAATGGATTCATCAAATGATTTTTTTCAAATGATTATTTTGGAAAACATGCATAGGCTGAGGACCGGACTTAATGTGAAAACGAGGAAATGTCGGTGACTTCTCTCTGTATCTCTATTGCTCAGTGCGTGAATGGAAAAATTCGCTCTAAATCTAAAAAAAAAAATATATATATATATATATTCAATGGGTGTACCAGGTTTTTGAGAAAAAATGATCTACCTAAATGTATTCTACAGTTAATACTCATATCATAAAAGTTGATATTGTTAGGTTTACTCAATGAACAAACATCTGTGACGCAACATATTGTGGACGCATTTTGGCGTATATTGGCGTAAGTGCAGGTGTTTCTCGGAAACAATACATGTACTTGAATATACCTGATATGTACAGACTGTCTGTAACTGATGACAAAAACTAAGACTAAACACATGAAAAAAAAGTTTATCATGAAGTGCTATCTGGAAATCTCACATAATAATGTACACTTGTTCTTTGGTGATAGTATTATATGGTGTTTCGTTGTATTACATAAACTTGCAATGATGAGCTACATGTATCAATGTTCATGGTGTACAAGATTAGTGTATCAAATGTACTAGAGCCGAAATTAAAATAACAAAATTAATATAGCCAACCAATCCAATACATATATGGTGATGAAATAATTGTGTTAGATACTTCGTAGATCAATTTGAGTAATTTTCATCACCCAGGATGAATGCGTGAGGTTTTATGTCTTACGCACGCCTACAAATTTATCAATAAATTGGGCCGACATTAAAAAACCAATCAAGACATCTCAACTCTGAATCATTGGGACCTTTAAGAAAATCAGTACATGCCAGAACCCCTACACATACACGTATTATACACCTTATTGCCATCAACAATGTGGAAATCGTGTGATTCTTTGGGTGGTTCACGGACTAGTACTCGAGTATTGCGTGCGTTTGGTAATTGATGGCCGCAGTCATTGATAAAATATGCTAATTAGTCCTAGAGATTAGGGCGTCTAATGACCTTCTCGGTGCAGTTTTGTCTCGTTCAAAGTTTGGTATTCCTTCTGAATCAGCCCGTAAGTGGTATGTCACATGGTATGTGAGTAGTTTAATGGCAAACTATAGATGTGTTGACATTATTGGTGTTCATGGGCATCTTTAATGGTTTGATTCAGGGTTTTCAAACATCATAAAATTAGAAATTTTGTCATCCGTATGTTTATCATTGAGAATGTTGAGTATGGATGAAGCGTACTAGTATTTTGTAACATAGCATATATATATCATAAGCTGAAAAAAAAATTTAAAAATGAAAATAAGAACTACTGAAATTCAGATTCACTAAAATTTAAGATTTACTAAAACTCAAAATTCACTAGAATTGCGAAAAAAAATGTTATATTAGACGACTATAGACAAATACTCACGATAGACGAATAATTTATTCTCCTCTTGTAGTAACATCATGAAAGACGGTAACCCACGGCAACGGCTGCGCCCGTGGCTGGAGTCGCAGATTAACAGCGGCCAAGTGAAAGGCCTCATGTGGATGGACAAGGAGAAGGGAATCTTTAAGGTCCCATGGAAACACGGCGGCAAGCACGACTGGACCAGCGATGATTCCCGCATTTTCATGGTGAGTTTCGTGGATAAATTGTCTTATGCAGTTTGACTGAGTAATGCTATGAAATATATAGATATTTCTCTCATGTGTTTGGCATGAGAGAATCACTTCACAATAAGCATAATTAATTAGGATAATTTGGTGAGGCTTGGCAAATATTATGAAGTCAATGCAAACAACAGGAAGTTTTGATTGCCCAACATTGTGAGATTCATGCTTATCATATAGAAAAATCCGAAATTAGCCATATATTCTCCGAAATTAGCAAACACATATATTTTTCCACTTCCAACATTCTCCAGGAGTGGGCCAAGCACACTGGACGATATCGCGAGGGGATAGACGACGAGGATTACGCCACATGGAAGACTCGACTCCGTTGTGCCTTCAACAAAGCCCCGGACATCGTGGAAATCAAGGACCAGACGGACTTGACCTGTTCCGAACCGTTCCGAGTCTACCAGCTGAAGCCTAAACGAGGTCAGTGTTTCATCAAGCAGTGAATACAGTTGCTAAACTGTCATGTGTATGAGCTTCGTATAATCATAATGGAGAAGTATAGAAGTTTAAGTATTGAATCAGTTTGCAACTGAATGAATGGAGGATTTAACTGTTTTTTTCTGTAACAGATTCAAGAAGTATGACTCCCTTACAATCGGATGACGAAGACGAACTTCGACAAAGATCGGTGAGTTTTGCTCTCCCAGTCAGCTTGGAAAACAGATAGATCGTATGGTAATGAAAGTTAATTACCTGTTTAGAATGTGGTCAAACCACTTCAGAAAAAAGTCAGTTACATGCAGTGGCCCAAAAGTCGAAAAGATTTGTTGTGATCACATGTGATGGATTGTTATTTAAACTTTTGGATTTTTTTTTTTTACAGAGCGGGATAGCTCCACTCCCTCGGATGGTCGAAGAGCTCACCAATACACGTACGTTAATCAATATTGTGAAAAAAAATTCTGTTTTAGAGTTGTAAATATGCATTGATATCCGTAATATTCCAGGATTTGAGGATGAAATACCATGAAAAGTATTTTCAATGTAGTATATAATGACTTGGACTGTATTGAATGTTCAGGCGAAAACTTCTCATTGCTATTTTCAGAATTTGTTGATCCCACTGGCCAGCAATTATACCAAGTTTCCGGACACATAATCCCACAGCCATTGTCACATACCACTGTTCCCATGGCAATACCGTCGTCAGGGACAACGAGCTACTCACCAATGACGTCGCAGCAATATACAGAAGGTATGTTTAGCCTACGTGGTGGAATGTCATTTGAAAAATCATATCTGGTGGAATATGAAGAAAATACCTGGCTTGTCATCTATTGGGAGTAAGGATGTTTAGAAGCCTACTAGTTCATCTTGAATTCAAGTCCATTTCCAATTGAATATTTAGATAAAAAAGAATGCATTTTTCCCCTGTCCATGTAGCGATGATCGTGGAAGATCAACAGTTCTGTACGGATCCATCCACTGGGGCCCCAGCTGTGACCTCGGCAGGCCTCCTCTCCACTCATCCGACGCCCTCAGCAACGCCTACCCCCACCCTCACGCCCCTGACGACGGCCATCCCCGGCCCAGGGGGAGTTCCCGTCCTTACAGAGTTGATCTCTGATGACCAGCCGGCGTGGAACGTCATCCAAGTTGTGGGTTCCGCTGATTCCGGCCCGGAACTCCCGTCCCTCAACACGACAATGTCCGAGTTGGAGCAGACGTATGCTTCCTCGCCCATTGTATCCACGGTAACGTCAGAAATCTCCAGGGAGATCGTACAGGCTCAAGATGTGCTCACGGGGTGCACGGATGAAAGAATGGATGACGATGTTTCTCTGCAAGTGTCGACTGGCGCTGCAATGAACGTGAAATTTGAAGGTGTGTTTGATTGTAGGACCTGTTTCGATGTAGAAAATTATTTTGTGAATTGTGGAAGTTGAAAAATGGTCACCGTTTTTGCCCCCCCCCCCCCCCCCAAAAAAAAAGGGAATAGAAGCTTTCAAACAAAAAATTCATTTGGAAGTGACTAAATCGCTAGTTCTGTCTCTTACCAGATGGAATGGAGATATCACTCAAGCTGAAGTCCAAGGTTGTTAACCAAACTCAGGTTTCCGAGGGGGAAACGTGCAAAGTGGCCTCAGTGCCTGACTCAACGGAGACGGTATGTCCAATTACAGATACTCCTTGAAATTCGGTCAATTAGCAAGTTTGCTCAATAATACACATAGTGTGAATCTTTGGTAACAAACAGTATGTGCAATTTTCGAGACCAGAAAAGACTCTAGAAAGAATAGATCTCAATTTGTCAATAGCTTTGTAGCGCGAACATAAAATAAGATGAATATTTTAGTAAGTTTATCATGAAATTCCAACTCTTTCCCAGATGACGGAAGATGGACAATCAGTGAAGAAAGTTAACTACCCAAGCGACCTGCCAACGGAGATGGCCGAAGACCACCCGAAGATCGGTGCTCTCCTACCGTACATCAAAGACGGAATCATGTTCACTTCGCAAAACGGCAGCATCTTTGCCACCCGACATTGCCGGTAGGTTACAGAATGACACTTAAAACATAGTGTATATTTATGATATATTCATTTGAAGTTTAGTAGGTATCTTTCAATGTATAATTTTCGCATTGACCCAGTTTTTTGACCCAGGCAAAACCTTAAATTCCATGAGAATTACACAGAATCTAAAGACGAATCTGCCTTGGAAATTATTATACGCAGTACAGACAGTAATTTATGAACTCCATTATATACAACAGGTGTGGCGTCTACTATATCAATGGCGAAATCGCTGCGTCGACAGAACCCTGCATCAAACTGAAATGTCGGGAAGAGAATGTCCTGCTGTTTGACTATCAAAACTACTTCGTCCCGGCCTTGAAACGTCACCAGCTCGGTGAATGTCCGCGCCCGAGTCCGGATGTACACCTACTCTTCGGACAGACATGTTCTCTTGACGAGCTTAACGAACAAATACTGATCTCGATGACGGCGACTAGTAATAAAGCGGATGCTCTCCTGCGAAAATTCGACAAGGGCGAGGTAGGCGAAGTTTATTTAAAACGAAACGAAACATTACAGTGGATCTTGTCAAAGAGTATTACATGTTTGAGTTGAGTTGATCTGATATCGACTAAAGAGACCATCGATCATTCAACATGATTTACAAGTTCCTGAATCGCCCGAATGATCTCGAAATATAGGATCCGTTGCATATGTTTTCTATTGATATCTTCATAATAAATTATCAAAAGTCACGGATTTATCACGGTGTAAATAGGGCATAATCTGGTGTTAATTCACTGCTAAATAAATTTGAATCATTGCGGATGGCGCTCTTGAAATTAAAAACTTACATATTTCTTTTGACAGCCTCTTGAGTTACTAGAACACGATGGCGACTCAGAAATGGAGACCGGCGAGTTACAGTTCAATTTCGAGGGAGAACAACAGTTAACTCGACGAATTTCCCACTGAATGGAAACTGGTACATGATTTGTGACTCTTTCGGCGGGCAGTGAGTTCTTCGATGAAGTTCCAGCGTGAGTCGTCATGAGGTTTGATGTTGCTATCTCGCCGTTATATACTTCGGAAACTCAAACTTCGAGAAAGAATTGCAGTGGTTGGTTATCGATCAGTCACGCTTGAAATGAATAGGACTTTACATCAATCGAATGCAACAGCAAAAGTCATCGGGGATGTCGGTGAATTCTGTGGCCTATCATGCCTACAGAGGAGATGCGTGGAGGAACACTGCTTCATATTAAAACTGTGGGATTTTATCACCAAACTTGCAAAATGGAATGGAAGGCCCCCCTCCCCCCCCCCAAAAAAAAAGACTCCAGAATAAAAGTTTATAAAAATGGAATGCTTGTGACTGTATCATAAGATGTCAAATCTCCATCAATACACTGATAATATTTCAAGTGGAGAGTAAACTTAGTTGTGAAGGACAAATTTCCAAACCTCGACTAATTTGAGGGAATCTACAATACTTTTCAGGGTGTTCAGTTTATATTGGCACATTTGTGTATTCGGACCAAGGCTGGTTACTGTGAACTGAACATAAAAGTATATTACACATGGCAAATCTGGTATATATACTTGAGGGAAATGGTCATATATTGTGATAAACAATATTTAGAGCTAATGTCCATACAATCTGTATACTTGTTTATAGCTAGTATTTACTAATCACCGCATAGAAACCGCTGTAAATTACTTGAAATCATAACATTGTGTAAATATCTGTCATTGACGTTCGAAGAAATTTGTGTTTCGTGTACTGTATAAATTCAAGAAAAGTATTGTCTTTGTTTTTTGTTTAGGATATTTAATTAACTCCCAATATTTCAAGATTTTTTTTGACATAGGGTACGAATTGCTCAAAAAGAAATCGTCATATTATTTGCATATTATGATTTTGCCATTGTGGAGGAAATATGGAATATTTATGTTGAAATGATTGAAATTCAAGGCGCGTTTTCATTTGGCACAGACTGTTTTGAAATTCTGTTTTTCTGTACATGTACATGTATTTCTTTTAGCTTGCACAATATGCACATATATTGTGCAGAATTGATAGGATATAATGTATATTCGCCGTGTTGTAAGATGTTCAAAGCACGATACCCTGTGGATTATTTAAAAGAAAATAATAAATTATTTGAAGTTTATTATTTATTGTGCATACACAATTTCGCATTGATTCCTGATATACGGTAGTTCTGTTAGCAAAATTAACAGCGCAATCACCTGTCCAACGAAATTCTGTATTACAAATATGCAAAGTGAATAGTTTTCGTGCAGTTTCAATCAACATGTTGCAATGCTGGGGAAAAAAAATGGTAAGCTTGGCATCACATTCACTGGATAGTCGTAAAATTCCGTTACAGTTCAGCATGTTCAGGAAACAGTTGTTTATTATACTTGATTTACTTTAGTGCATTTCCAAATTTGTATTCTTTAATTAACATGTGAACATGCGTCGCGTGGCAGATTTGCAATGTGCTTTTCGGAAATTTCCTTAAAAACATGTTGAACAGTAGATTTAGAAGAATTTTCATGACCTGTTTTGGGCAGATGACAATCCGTTAGATACCTTTTTTCATAAAGATCACAAGTTTCAATTTTGGAGAATTCGACAAGACCTGTTGCGTCACACAAGGGTTTTCTCAAACCCCACTACAAACACGTACAAAAAAACATAAAACCTTGTGCATACACTAAGATCTAACATGAGGCCGAACTGAATGAGCTCGATGGTCGAATGGTTTTACAATTATGTAAGTCCTTCATGCTCCAATGGCCTTTCTAGAACTTGGAGAAATGCCAAGAGATGGTATTTCCAGAAGTGATGTGGCCCAGGTTAGCTCTTTGTCAAAAACAGTGTACAAATTGGTACTCGTTCAAGAAATATTCAGTCGTAAAAGTAGATCTGCTTCCACATGTACCCAGATAAGGATTTTGCAGAATTATAGGCGCACATTTAGGAATTTTAGCTCTAAATGCACCGTAGTTTATATTTGGACTATTAAGGTAAACCTATACTCATACTCATAACCATGTGACTTTATGATTCGAGTGATAAAAGGAGATTTCTTTGTCCATTTTTGTGGAAAAATCTCCGTCCAGTCTCAGTTTTCACCAGTGCAATACAATACAATCGGTGACATAAAAATCTGCACATTGACTCAAGTCTCAGCACATGCTTGGCTCGTCACATGCTTGCGAACAGAGTTGTTTCTCTTCAATATTATTTGCAGTAGCAATCTAAGCGGGATATTATTCCAACAAAAAAGTTTATCTTTGAATATTCTTGCATTGCAACATGTTGAACCTATTGGTGTATGTATATTTTTCTGTTTTTGTACAGGAATAGCCCTAAGGATGAGGCGGCTTATTAGGTTTGGTAAAAATTGTGTATATATGGGGAAAATGATTTCTTCAGGCTATCAAATACATGTAGAATTCCAAATATAGTTGCTCGTTGGTGTATTTTGTGTTGCATTCATTTGCCAATTGTGTACATAGAATTATTTGTATGTGCTTATTTAATATACATGTTATAGTTGTAAATCAGTCGCAAATTATTAACGCATTGTATGCTGTTTAATTCAATAACTACTAGTTTAGATTGCGATAATTTTCGTGTAGTTAACTGGTTACATTAGTTTCATCGGTACTAACGATATTTTGTATGTGCCTGCCATGTCGGGCATAATTTTGACAGAAACAGGTACAAACGAGATAACGAAATGATTGAAATCATATGTTTGACAGATGCACCACTGTTTAGCAATGAAAACTTACATGAATGCAAATCAACAAACAGAAATGTTTTCAGTTTTCATTTGCTTTTGAATTAGATATGCATGTATTATCAACCTTGCCTGTTATGTTGGTGTGAAGTTTTCCACTTGTTTTTTCCCTAGTGTTGATTAAATATTTAATGTGCATTCCACATGTTATTATGAGTATATGTAAAAATTTATAAATTGACATGAATTCCGAAATGTGGTATCCGAACCCACACAATAGAACTATCAAGCAAACAAAAAAATACTTTGACTTGTAATTCATATATCTGGAGTTCATTTCTGCTTGCAGTCTTTGTTTCCAACTTTAAACGCTGGGTTGATTCAACAAATAACTGTCATGGCACATTTATGATAGGTTATGAAAAACATATATACATATATTGTATGTGTATACAATTATATTAGCCTAGAAGCCTGATGCTGTGTGCATATCATCGACACCAAAAACGTACAATGATATATGGCCACATTACTGTATAATTTGGATGTTGTCAAGCTACAAATGTAGATTGTTAGAACTGAATGTGAAAAAGCATTTTCTCCGACATGGTGTTATAGTGAACTGAGGGACAATGTTCCATGTATCCGATGAAATGCGACCAAATTGTGTATATTGTGTCTAAGGGTATCTTGGTGTTTAGTGTGTGTTTGTTGTGAACAAAAAAAATCCATTTGTATTTGTACCTTAGCTGTTTAGATGTGATGGGTTTATTGCGATCCATTGTGTTTTAACTTGAAGAAAAAAAGGCCAGTAATATTTTTTTCACCAGACGTCACTAACATGTTGCTAATTAATATAAAATAAAATTGTTGCTATTAGAGATTGTTTGTTTCTGTTATCAGTTCTATCGAGAACTTATATTATGGATCATGAAGCATTCCATTACAAGTGCTTTGGATAAGCTTGGATCTCTGCTGGGGTGGTACGATCCGATGAACCTTCACAAATGCATTATGACGATAGTCAACCAGCGCCCAATAATAAACTAGACGTAAAGGCCTAGAGGCCTTGGGGCATTTCGATACACAACACATTCACAGGTGAACTGTTAATTACTGACAACTCTGCAACCAAAATGATTATGTAGATACATCCATTTCAATTCAAGACGACGGTTTCTGAGATATAAATGAAAATAAACGAGATATGACCGAAAATGAAAAATGCCGATTCAGCAGAAGAAAAAATTTGGTCCAGGCACAATTTCACCCAACATACCCCTAAGGCCACACCAATTTGTAAAGTTGGTCTATGGAATCGCCACCCCTAAAAATTCATTCTCAAAATTTCGGTAAAAAAAATCGCCGCACCTATTTTGACCTAATAAAATTCATCGACAACTTAGTTTTTGCCCCAAATAAAAATCACAGTCTGTATCCACCCAAATGGTTGTCAAAAACCGCATTTAAAGAGCCAGTATTGATAT
Source organism: Terebella lapidaria (assembly GCA_949152475.1). Lineage (NCBI taxonomy): Eukaryota > Metazoa > Annelida > Polychaeta > Terebellida > Terebellidae > Terebella > Terebella lapidaria. Next base: position 29,220,027 of record OX424564.1, on the reverse strand, counting down.
CCTCCGAGGAACAGACTCCAAGTAGCCTCCAACACATTTTATGTAACAAGTGACTTGAGGGGAGGAGGAGTCGAGTTTTCTGGGGGGTACGGGCGCCGGTTGCGACCCACCCCTGGATCCGCCTATAGATGTCATCGAGTCCATAGTGGACTCGAACCGCCTCTGTGGCCGAGTGGATGGGATCAACCGCCTCTGTGGCCGAGTGGATGGGACCGGTGGCTCTTGAAACAACGAAGCTCAGAGGCGGTAGGTGACGCGGGTTCGATCCCCGTCACCGGCACAAAGTAGGTGGAGTTTTCATCCTGGCAACGCAAAGGTTTCTCCATTCGAATGTGCTTCCCAAATTCTAAATTGTCACCCGACGGGGGATGGGGATGGGGAAGACAGGCAGAATTGCCTATCATCATGGACCGTCGTAAAATAAATCTGATTATTATTATATTATTATTATTATTATAGTGATGAGCCACACTTTGAACTCGTGCGCCTCAGACAAACATCCTCACGGTAAACATGTAGTTGTTATTGTTTATGGCAGTGTAAATAAAAAAAATGTTTACGGATGTAATGTGTGTTAACTTACATGTATTTCTATCTGTCTAAACAAGGTCCATTGTCGTTACATATATATATATATCATTTATTTCGCATCGTCATGATACAATAGTTGAGTAAGGAACAGAAAGCACAATACAGTTGTTAAATATAATTGATTCAATTGTTTGGAGTGTAGAACATAGAAACTATATTACGTAATGCATAGAAAATCTATGATTGCCCTGACTTCTTCAGGGTCAAGTACTGAATTCAGCGAACCATCTCTCAATAAACATAGTTCTCGAATTGTTTTACCACAATGTTGACAATCTGCGTCACACATATATTGCTGAGTTATACATTGCTTTAACTTTGACAAAGCATGATCAAACACACAGTCATCATTCACGTTTAATTTATACAACAAAAACCTTCTATTGGCCGCCACGGATGTACATGTTAAATTGCGAATGTGCTTATATAATTGTGTATACATGTAAACATACAGTGAAATAAGGCCACACCAATTTGTAAAGTTGGTCTATGGAATCGCCGCCCCTAAAAATTCATTCTCAAAATTTCGGTAAAAAAAATCGCCGCACCTATTTTGACCTAATAAAATTCATCGACAACTTAGTTTTTGCCCCAAATAAAAATCACAGTCTGTATCCACCCAAATGGTTGTCAAAAACCGCATTTAAAGAGCCAGTATTGATATCCTCCGAGGAACTGTTTAAATCATTGTGTGCCAACACTAAACAGGGTCACCTGTGAGAAGAAAATATCAGCATTTTGGGCTGTTGGCACAGCTCCTGGCGGGTCTTCCTGGCATGACATGTTGATATACCCGGTACATGATTTTAACAGAATATATCTCAATACCAAAATTTTTCCAGAGCTTAACCAATAGTATCTTGCGATAGATAATTCTTCTGTAACTCTTCTGTAGGTCTATATTTCCAACTATAGTCATCTGAATACATCAGGAAAGTTTGTACTTTTACTCAATAATACTGCAATAATTTGCGTTATTTTAGACAAAATTCATCAACATGACAAAACATGTAATTCAACATGACACATTGAAAATCGTTCACAAGTTTCTAAACTATTTACTGTGAAAACAGGCACAGAATACATATTGAATTGTTCATCTACCAGAAATTACCCATACGGCCTAGATATATACATGTAGACGGGTTAACAGAGGAAAGAACAGGTTAATATTATTGATTTAAATGATACTATTTTCCCGCTAAACTGGCCAATTTGATTTTATAAGGCCATGACGGTCAAATACAATACCAAAAAAGCGGCAAATACATAAGTTATCATTCAAAATAAAATCCCTCGCATGAATTTTGGCAATCTAAATTCCAAAGACAGAAATTATTAGTAAAAAAAAATATATCGCTCGTACCATTTTTGAAGTGAAATATTCCAAAGACAGAAAATTTAATATTAAATGTAAAAAAAATTCGCTCCCACGTACGATTTTTTTCAGACAAAAATCCATAGACCAACTTTATAAATTGGTGTGGCCTAAGACATGTTTGCCTAGTACCACGAGTCCAAAAATAACATACACTTCATTCAACGATGCATCGTTTCCGAGATATGGCCAGAAATGAAAAATGTCAAGAAAGCAAAAAAAATTTGGCACAGGATCAAGTTGACCCAACATACCCCTAAGGCATAATTGCCTAGTGTCACGAGTCCTAAAATAACGTCCGTTTCCCTCTACGATGCACCGTTTCCGAGATATGGCCGAAAATGAAAAACGCTGACTCAGCAAAATTGGCCCAAGGCCAAGTTCACCCAAGATACCCCTAAGACACGTTTGCCTAGTGTCACGAGTCCGAAAATAACGTCCGTTTTGCTCTACGACGCACCGTTTCCGAGATATCGACGAAAACGGAAAAAGGCCGCTTCGGCAAAAAAATTTCGGGTCAAGGTCAAAGTTCATCTATAATACCCCTCAGACATGTTTGTCTAGTGCCACGAGTCCGAAAATAACGTCCGTTTCGCTCTACGACGCACAGTTTCCGAGATATCGACGAAAACGAAAAATGCCGACTCAGCAGAAAAATATCGGGTCAAGGTCAAAGTTCATCCATAAAACCCTCAAGACATGTTTGTCTAGGTCGACGAGTCCAAAAATGACGTCCGTTTCGCTCTACGAAGCACCGTTTCCGAGATATCGACGAAAACGAAAAATGCCGACTTGGCAAAAAAATTTCGGGTCAAGGTCAAAGTTCATCCATAATACCCTTAAGACATGTTTGTCTAGGGCGACGAGTCCGAAAATAACGTCCGTTTCGCTCTACGACACACCGCTCCCGAGATATCGACGAAAACGAAAAATGCCGACTCGGCAAAAAAATTTCGGGTCAAGGTCAAAGTTCATCCATAATACCCCTTAGACATGTTTGTCTAGGACGACGAGTCCGAAAATAACGTCCGTTTCCCTCTACGACGCACCGTTTCCGAGATATCGACGAAAACGAAAAATGCCGACTCGGCGAAAAAATTTCGGGTCAAGGTCAAAGTTCATCCATAATACCCCTTAGACATGTTTGTCTAGGGCGACGAGTCCGAAAATAACGTCCGTTTCGCTCTACGAAGCACCGTTTCCGAGATATCGACGAAAACGAAAAATGCCGACTCGGCAAAAAAATTTCGTGTCAAGGTCAAAGTTCATCCATAATACCCCTTAGACATGTTTGTCTAGGACGACGAGTCCGAAAATAACGTCCGTTTCGCTCTACGACACACCGCTCCCGAGATATCGACGAAAACGAAAAATGCCGACTCGGCAAAAAAATTTAGGGGTCAAGGTCAAAGTTCATCCATAATGCCCCTTAGACATGTTTGTCTAGGGCGACGAGTCCGAAAATAACGTCTCGCTCTACGATGCACGGTTTCTGAGATATGCAGGAAGCCTCAAGGATGAATCAGCAAAAAATTATTTCGACCTCTAGGTCAAAGGTCGTTTGACGGATCGATCCCAAAATCAATAGGGTTCTTCCCTTGTGGCATATGAACCTCCATGCAGAGTTCTGCAACTATTGCGTAAATATTTTTCCAGTTATCGTCCGGAAACCAAGTCTCAAAATTAGCCTTGATTTCATCCTCACGGACCTCACGGACCTCGGATCCGGCTCAAAAAGAATAGGATTCTTCCACATATCATTTCTGACTTGTGGTGAAAATTTGACGAGAATCCGTCAAGGCAATCTAAAGTTATCGTCCGGAAACCAAAAGTGGCGGAAGAAAAAAAAAAAAAAAAAAAATTCTGCTAAAACCATAAAGGCATTTCTGCCGAAATGCCTTATTAAGAAAAAAATAAATAAATAAATAAATAAATAATAATAAATGAAATATGTATATAAACGAAAGGATTATTGTCATTGTTTTGTTAATTACTAGACTACATAAATTTTGTGACAAAGTTCGACAGTGTGATTAAGAGGGCTCTGCTGATGTATACTTTCATCTTTTCATGCTCCATCAACGTACGATTGTTGAAGACATACATGTATAATGCGCTCCATACAACAGTTCTCAGCCACATACAATCTTGATGCAACACACTTCTTTTCGGCGCATTTTGTTCCGAGTCGGCGGGATAATAAAAATAAAAACATGAATTGCTAAATTTATCTATTAGCGGCCAATTTTGACTAGAGTCGGCGGGTTTGTAAAACAATTGATCAAAAAATAATGGCCTAAGTATTAAAGAGTGTGCTAGAACTAAAAGTTGGTCGTAGGACAAATGTAGGAGACATTTGTCCTACGAGATGTTTTCTGATGCTACAACTATATCATTACTACACGACACAATCATGTATGGAACTTTAAGATCTATAGAACACTCAAATTTACATGACTTCAAGTTGAAGATCACCCAAGGAGAAATTATATATTTATAGTATGTGCATAAAGTTTAACTCTAAGCACTTTTTCATCACGGCAAAATTTCAAATTCTCCAGGTTACGTATTCTTCGGCTTGGCTAATGAACTTCATTACATCATTTTGGAAGTCACAAAAGAATGCACCACACGGGACTTCTCGTCATAAAACACACATAAATTCTACCTTCAAGTTATTTGTTATCGAGTTTGATCCTTGATTTGATTGGATAATGAAGTTTATGACGATACCAAAAGACAGATTATATACTATAATATAGCATGTTTCGAAACCAGACACCTAATGCGAGGTTCAATAGAGAAACACACATACATTTCTGTAGCAGACAATTTAACGAGAATGAGACCTATGCATCATAATGGTCTTCCACCACATGTTCCCGATGATCATAGAGTTCCCGTATATGCCGAACCAGCGGCTTAATATCCAACTTCTCTTTGGCACTTATGGGAAATATCGTCAAATCGCCACCAACCGCCGCCTGCAAAGTCCGTAAATTCTTCCCGGCCATTGGAAGGTCGATCTTGTTAGCAACGATCGCATGCGGTCTTGACGAAAGCCCTTCTTGATACTGTTCGAGCTCAAACTTGAGAGCATCCAGTTGTTCTACCGGATCAGGACTTGACAGGTCAATAACGTAGAGTAAACAGACACAGCGCTCGATGTGTTTGAGAAACGAGATCCCGAGGCCTCGGTTCCTGTGAGCTCCAGAGATAAGTCCTGGAATGTCCGCGACTGGGAGAACAAAGAAATTGCAGATTTTCATTAAATTTACATTTTCACACATCATTACAGATATTTGTGATTGCCTTGCAATTTCATTTCTTCCCGAGAGCCCAATATACACACACTCTATCCATGTAGACTTATCATGAATATACCAATGCAATATGCGATGAACAGCCGGTACCTCTGCATTCATACATGTAATAAAACCAATGGAATTAATGGTGCTTTTCCTATTACAGTTAAATGAATATTCATCTCGTAAACAAAAAATCCACTTTACTGACACTGTTCCCTGCCATTTGTAAGACAGAGTTCACTCACCAGCCACTTGTTCATGGTCTCTATACTCGATAATGCCGATGTGGGGTCGCAGAGTTGTAAACGGGTACGACGCCACTTTCGGACGTGCCTTGGAGAGAGCTCGCAAAAGTGTGGATTTTCCAGCATTTGGAAATCCCACCTGCAAAAGAATTTGATCAAATTCTCTGACTTCTCAATAGGGGGTTATCAAACATCATTCAACAGAGGGCAGCATTGTACTATCAGTCCTTTTTGGCGCCAAAATCATAAACAGATATCGTCTGTAATCATTAATGACGTACATTTTGGCGGGGAAATTACGTTTATATTGATAACGCCAGCAAAAACAATATAATGACGTCATAAGACAGATAAAGCAGTGCTGCCAGCTGGTGATTGCAGATATTTCTGATAACCCCTCATTAATATGGTTGCATTTGCTATACAGTGGAACCTGTGCTTCGAGACCATTCAAGGCACCCAAAATAGGTGGTCTTAAATAACATGTGGTCTTTAACACAGGATCCACCATATTTACATGTTTTACATGTATGTCTAAACTCAAGTCCAACACAAAACCTCGTATGATTTTTGGCGATAACTTCGTTTAGGATGGTCGGATCAATTTGAAATTTTATATGCTTCCATTTGGCACAAAACCATATATTTTCACCAAATTTCAGACTTCTATCTTGAAAACTGAAAAAGTTGGCAATCTACCCCAATGTTAAATGTTGGGCACTAATCGGATCACAGGAACTCAAGCAAATTCGGGGATTTCATGATCTTTATTTCGCTAAGAAATACAATATGAGAAAGTTTTTGAGTTAGAAGAATCATACAGGTGTATTCTATAAGAATATCATTCTTACAAACTAATGTGAAGTGTGAACATCGAACAACATGCCAAATTCTGTTGAAACTTACAAATTTCACGTTTGATTTGAAATCTATAATTGGAGTAAATTGCCAATTTTTCTAATTTTCAAGATAGAAGTCTGAAATTTGGTGAAAAAATACGGTTTTATGCCAAATGGAAACAAATAAAATTTCAAATTGATCCGACCATCCTAAACAAAGTTATCGCCAAAAATCTTATGAGGTTTTGTGTTGAACTCGAGTATACACTTGAAAAATGAAAATTATTTACTGGTAAAGATGGTAAATAATTTCAGATACCCATAAGAAACCCATACCTTATGGGTTTCTGAAAAAAATTATGATATCAAGTTGCGACAGATGAAGACACACATTTCCAAATCATTGACTGAAAAACAAAACACAAACTCACCAGGCCAACATGAGCGATGACCTTCAGTTCAACATGTAACGACCTTTCCTGCCCCCTCCCGCCTTCCTCGTAAGTGGTAGGGGCCGTGTCTCTTGCCGTGGTGAAGAAGAGATTGCCCTTGCCCCCACCCCCGCCCCTTGCCGCTATAAAGTGACTTCCATTGGAGTCCAAGTCTGCAACCAGCTGGAAATCCTCATCTTTGAATATTGTCCCAATGGGAACCTGGTTTTGGGGGTGAAATTGGTTTACTGATAGTATTAAGATTGAGTATCGAGCACGATCCACGTAATTTCAATGGTTTCAACCACGTGCAATTTTGGTTCATATCTCGGCCGTTTCATAACAAACTTACATGAAATTTGGAATATATATTCTGTATATATCTGTGAAGCTGATGTGAATAAGAGTTTGGAGATTTCATTGATAAATTAGCATATAAATGAAGTTGAATGTTGCTTGAACAAATGTAACTTACGTTGCGTACACGAAGCATTACATGGTGTAGTTTCTTAACTGCAACGAGTGCACATATCCGTGATCAAAAACCTACCCCTAAATTTTAAGTATCCCATCGATAATCATGTCTAATTGATGTGCAAATGTGTATATCTATTGCGATCTGGCGAAAATGTCTTGTGCCGCTGGTCAGTGAAGCGCTAAGTACAGATCAGCGGATTATTCGTATGGCAAATACCGTCAATGCTCAGCTGTCGAGAACGTTGTACTCAGGAGTGAGATGTTGTTGTGATTTTGGTTCTATACTGCCCTTAGAAAATATTAGAGTCGCTGAATTCTTGATGTAGTATGCGGTTGAGTTTACAATGCCAACGGATATAGACGTTATTAATGCGATTGACAATCAATTTCTTTTGCCCAGTGTATTTTCAATGCGGATGATATATCACAATGCTATTTTGACCATCAAACTCCCATCAAGTGTTTAGGAAAATCCCAAAACAGGCAGTAGGTTATTGTTCTATGATATGTAATCTAACCATAATCAAGAAACTGTACCCTAAAACGCTGTCAGTTTTCTATGCAAGTTTCATTTGATTGGCGGTGTAAAACGTTCAGGATCTGTATGACTATCGACTTGGTCTTCGATATGGCCATTGAACAAGCATTGTAGTCGTAGATAGAACCTACACAACAATTTTCAGCGCAATCCATTACCAAACTGTAGAGTTATAGGCCAAACAAAACATACCAGAATTCTGCTGACAAGGCATGGATCCTGACTGATAAGCATCCTTAAGCTGTAGTTTACCATGTTTACAGTTCAATGGACATACATGTAGCATAAGATACAGCGATCAAAATTATTTTGTCAGAAAGATATGAACAAATCTTATAAAAAATTTTATACATGTAGTATATAATGTGTAGATCTAGTCCTCGCAAATAGCATGTAGTAAAATATTGGCATGTAGATCAAAGCATTATGATTTGTACAGTGTGAAAAATAATCTTTACTTTTTACTTGGAATTTAAATATCTGGAATTTACCTTTAAATGCAGATATTTACCTTTATATACACATGTTCAGCATTTTTTCCAGCACGTTTCTTATTCCGACCATTCTCCCCATTTTTCGCCAGATATTGTGACTTGAGATGTGTTAAAGAATGAACATTGGTGTCGGCTGCATCAAAAAAAATTTTTTCTTCATTATGATCAATTTTTTCCATAAGATTTTATCATCAACTATGAAATTTAAAACAAAATAGAAAACTATTTACAATCAGATGGAAAAATCACTGGGCATCACAATACTAAAGTAGAGTACAGGAAATTATATACAAATATAATATATTAATTAACTTAATTCAATGTTATAACTGGTACTTTAAGAGATACAACACCTTGGAATACGATGTGTCCACCGTGCCCCGCATCGCCACCATCAGGACCTGCAAACTCGTTTGCGTACAATGACAGGAACGACACCAGGCCATTACCTCCATCACCAGCTTTGAGGTATACACGTTTGTAGTCAATGAACTGTCGTGCCTACGAATACAAGCATATTATGCACATGGTTGCACAAAGTAATGTTCAAGCCATCATGGAATATCATGATTCAGTATTTCAATATTATTTCGAAATAATGCAAAATTAATATTATTTTGAAATAATTATTTTTTTTCTCATTTTGAAATGATAATTTTATAGTCAAATGTGCAGTTTTGCATCATTTACCATTGGATGTACAAGTGATAAATAATAATAAGTGATTTATAAAATTTTTGTGAACACAATAAATACTTTTTCCTTGTGTGACCTGTCTCTCATGACAGTTTGCACGATGTACTGTGACTTGGAACCCACTGACTTCTGTCGAAAGGTCAGTAATGTCCAGCTACGTTTGGCCAGCATGTGGAACCTTCTTCTGCACCAAGTGGCCATCTCGAATATTCCTATATTGTAAACAAAAATTGAAAGCTTGAAACATTATGATTACAAGTCATGCATGTATTAGTATAGTTAAATATAGTCACTGAATTTTTTCTGTTTGGGCATTAGAGTTAGTCTCCTTACAACACTATGGACCTCACCATAAACAGGGATACCTCCTTACTGCAATGTTGCAGATATTTATGCATTCGCTCTCGAGTGCCATGAACCCGGCCCATGATCGCGGTGTCAATACTTTGGCAGACTCAACACTTCATGAAGTAGCTAAGGCTACAGTCATCCAATTTTCCATGTCAGAGGGAACTGCTATTTCACTTCATCACCACCAAATTGGCAATTAGTCAACCTCGTTAGTGCTTGAATAGGACACACAGTCTTGACACACAGCCTTTCGAACATGCTATTTCGTTTAACCTCCCCCACTTCTCCCCCCCCCCCTCCCCCGCCACACACACACAGACAGGTAAACATGTGGCCAGAACTCAACCAATCACAACAGTGATGTATATGATATCTACGTGGTGGTGGCCGTGGGTGCTCCAAGGGGACTGGACAACTCGGCTCAGGGACAACTCGGCCAGGACAGCTCGGCTCAGGCCGGACAACTCGGCCAAGACAGGTCGGCCCAGCTCGTCCCGTTGTTCGGACAACTCGGCCAGCTCATTGGTCACGGCTCAGGGGTGGCAGTGGGGGCGGGCATAGGCTAAGTGTTCAGCCTATAGCTCTAACTGAGTCAACTAGGCAATGCGACTGAATTGCGTATTATTTCAAGACACTTATAGACTACTGGAAATTACTGAATGACTTTTCTAGGCAATACGACTGAATTGCAATCATGAATGCATCTGACAGATTATTTCAAGCACCTATCGACTACTGGAAATTACTGAATGACTTCTGACTTGCTTACTTGAAATTTAATACTGGTATGCTTCTATTTTGTGTTGCTATAAGCTTAACAAGCCGAATTAAGGCTAGGGAAATGACATACTGCAGCAAAATTATGGGTTTTTAAAAAAAAATTTTCGACAATGTATGATGTTTGGCATGGAATGCGATTATGAAATTGATAAGTCGGTCCTTGTCAGTATATTTGGGTAAGGAGGTGGCGAGTTGATTCCCATTGTGTTCAATGGAACTCGCAAATCTGCTCATCCTGTCCAACATCTGCTTGGCAATCGGTGTCAACCGGCAATGGAGACAATAGTCAGATTGCAGACTACTTGATTACTACCAGTGCGCCCAAGTGTGTAATCTCCACTGTTCGCGGGTTTCCTTGTGTAAGGTAAAATATGCGCAACATATATAATGTTATATATTTTTTATAATTATCATATTATTATTTCCATACATGTTTATAAGTTTATTGAAATTTCTGCATGTTTACAGGCATCATGTTTGAAAAAACACGCAGCATATAGTGGATAACAGTAGGTTACTTCCCTACCTTTGTATATCTTATTTATCACTTATATTTTATAAGTATGTCTCGATGACAAAATATTCATTCATACATAGTGGATATATATCTTAGTTATTATTTGTAAATATCAAAAGCCAGGGCCTAGTGGTCCAATGCAATTGGCTGAGCTGTCTTTTCCGGGCCGACTTGTCCAGGTCCGAGTTGTCTTTGGGCCGAGCTGTCATGCAGTCGTGTTCCAACAGTCACTCACTTGGATAATACCCCAATTATCGCCCATGATTCATGGACATATTTTTAAACATTAGCAGATTAGTTACCGTACACATTCAAACTGAACTTTCATCACACTGTACCGGGCGAACATATACGAATACAAATTGTGAAAGGTGTACATGTAATTTCAACGACCGAGCTCTGAAGAGCTTTTCAAATGCCAATGTTTACGTTTTGCACATACATGACATTTCTCACGTGGGGTTTTGTGTATTTCTGCGGGCCTAATATTCTTGGCTATTCGGAAATAAAATTCTGTTCCATCATTTAGAACGTTTCATCTAACTAAATGTCATATATGAAAGTATCTACTGAAATAGTGAAGATCTGAAATGAATTTTTGCGTTTATTTTTGTGTCAATACCACAATTTCTCGTACATCGGCGTGGCACCAGTGCGGGCATGACGGAGGTGTACGATAGACAACGGGGCATGGGCAGAAAAAGCCCTAATCGTCAGGTAGTCTTCAAGTCGTTTCTGCTGAAAAGCGGTGCTCCGCTGTACTGCAGTACGTGCAATGCTCAAAGGGTGCTGTACACATCTATTACGTACAGGATAAAAACGTGCTCAGTGGTGTTTAAAATCTTCATGATAGGGCTTTTAGAGCAGTCGGATAACAGGGGTAGCTGCCGTCTGGAAAGCTGGAACGGTAGCTGCCATCACTGCTGTCGTCGGTAGGTTGTTCCACAGGGGGACACATCTCGGGTAGTATGACCTCTGATAGATGGTACAGTTTGTCTGTATGGTCCTGAACTTGTAGGGATGGGCTCCTCGAGTACGGGAGTCGGCTCTGACGAGGATGGTAGGTAGAGGCATCGCGACTTTCCCGTGCACAAGTTTATACATCATAGTGACATCACGGCAGAGTCTCCTGGTGGTGAGTGTGTCCCAGTTGAGCATCAACATCATCTGAGTGACGCTGGACCGTTTCTTGAAGTCGCCACACACGAACCTGGCGGCTGAGCGCTGGACACTCTCCAGGTTCTGACTGTCCTTCTGAGTGTGAGGCGACCAAGCACACGTGGCATACTCCATGGAGGGTCTCACCAGGGTCTCGAGGCGGTCTTTCGCACGCTGATGTCAGCTGCGTGGAGGGTCCTCTTGATGAGGCCGAGGGTCCTCTTTGATTTGTTTCTTACTTTGTCACATTGGGGCTTCCAGGATAGGTTTGACGATATCGTGACACCAAGGTAGTCATGTTTCTGCACGCGTGGTATGTCCTGTTCGTTCATGGTGTACCGTATCTCTGATGGCTTGCGGGTGGTCAGCGACATGATGGCACACTTGGATACATTGAAGTCCATCTGCCACTCCTCAGCCCATTTGTGGAGTCGGTTTATATCCTCTTGTAGGATGTCATGGTCAATAGGTGTGATAATTTCCCTGTACACTAGGCTGTCATCAGCGAACAGCCGCATTGGAGATCTGATGTTGTGAGCAATGTCATTGATGTACAGGAGAAATAGAAGAGGTCCTAACACCGTGCCTTGCGGCACCCCGGACAGTACATCTGTGTAGTTGGAAGCACTCCCATTGACAAGTACTCTCTGAATCCTGTGGTCAAGGAAGGCAGCTATCCAGGCCTTGGTTTTCCCTCTCACACCGTAGAAATGTATCTTGTGCAGTAGCTTCTGATGCGAGACTTTATCAAAAGCTTTGCTGAAGTCTAACAGCACAACATCAGTCTGTTTCTTCCGGTTAACGCTCAGTGACCAATCCTGGAGGGTGCTGAGGAGTTGCTTTTCACAGGAGAGTCCTTTGCGGAAACCGTGCTGGTTTGGGTGTAGGATACCATACCGCCCCAGATGTTGGTGAATCTGGCTGGTCACTACGTGTTCCATGGTCTTACACAATATGCAGGTAAGTGACACAGGGCGATAGTTCGATGGTGTTGATTTATCACCCTTTTTGTACACAGCAGATATGTTTGCTCGGGACCAATCCTCAGGGAGCCTGGCGAGTTCATATGACTGCTGGAATAGCACAGTAACCACGGCGGATATCTGGGCAGCAGTCTCCTTGAGAACTCTTGCTGGCAGCTCGTCGGGTCTGCAGGCCTTGTTGGGTTGGAGCTGGGAAAGTAGTTTTTCGACGCCAGCCTGGGTGAATACAAAGTCCTCCATGGGTTGGTGAGTATCCACGTCCATTTCAGGCAGGTCCTTTCCATTGTCTCTGGTGAATACTGACGTGAATTGAGCATTCAGGGCATCAGCTTTAGAGGAGTCGGTGATGTGGTGACCTTTGGGGCTGGACAGCACGGGGATACCCAGGTTCTCTGATTTGTTTAGTCTAACAAAAGACCAGAATTTCTTCTGGTTTCCTCCTTCTGCCAAACTAGCTCCGATCACGTTCTTGATGTAGTTGTCATATGATTTGCCTTGCATTTTCTGGGTTTTGTTTCTGCAGATCTTGTATGCCTCCCAGTCACTGTGTGATTTTGTTTTTCTGGCCTTTCGGTACGCACGATCCTTCCTGCGAATCATAGACTGGATGTCTGACGTGATCCACGGGAGGCTTCGGTTTGTCTTCGTCATCTTTGTCGGTATGTGGTCCTTGATACCAGTCAGTAGTGCTTGTTTCAAGAGAGACCAGTTTTCATCTAATGATCGAGCTAATGGATTTCCCTCCAGAAATGTCCGTGAGAATGAGGCAAGGTCATCCCTGAGTTGATCAAAATCAGCATACTTGTACTGGTGTATCTTGTGAGGGGTTTTCCTGTAAGGCTTTGGTTTCATGTTTATGTTGGTTATGACAGCCGAGTGGTCACTCATGCCAGCAACAGTCTCGGTCTTCATAATGAGATTTGGATTTGAAGAGAACACCAGGTCCAACACATTTCCTGATGCTGGGCGGGTCACCTCTTTCTGGTGCTGAGAGAGGCCGAAGTGCTCAGTCAACTGAAGGAGCTTCCTGGCGTTTGGGGCGTCACTATTACCGTCAACATTGTTTTGGTCCCAGTTAATGTCAGGTGCGTTAAAGTCACCCATGATGATGATGTTTGGGTTTCGGTGGGTGTGCTTTGAGTGAATGTCATTTAGGGCGGTCTCCAGATCTTCCAGATTCTCCATGCCGGCTCTTGGGGGCCTGTAGTAGGAGGCTATATACAGCTTTTGGCACTTGGCAAGTTGGATCGAGCTCCAAATACACTCGTTGTTCTTTTCGAGAGATTTCTCCTCAGTACACACCAGATCATCGCGGACTGCACAGAAAACGCCACCGCCCCTGTGAGTACGATCTTTCCGATACACGTTGTAGTGTTGGGGGAACAGACTGTACGTGGCAAGGGAGGAGTTTAACTTGGATTCACAGCCGATAATAACATGAGGGTCGTGCTGCTCAACCAGTGATTTGAACTCACAGTTTTTCAGCTTTCCCTTGATGCTGTTGCAGTTTAGTGACAACACTTTGAGGGTATGAGCTGTGCGGTGTATCACTCTGGGTGCGTTGACAGGACTGGATGTGTGTGTTGGTGGGAGAAAATATCCTCAAGGAGTTGTGAGTCATTGTCTTCTTCCGATGATGTTCCATCCAGCATATCAAAACGGTTTGCACTAACGTTTGTGGCGGATGACTCGAACAACGTACTACTGAAGTTTGGTAGACCACAGTGATCACAGATCCAGCTAATGTCTGTGTTCACTAATACCTGGTAGTTCTGGTCGGAGACTTGCATGCAGTGTTTGTGATACCAGATGTCACACTGGTCACACTGTATGGCCTTCTGCCCGTTCTTCACAGCCTTGGCGCAAACTCCACACGGGTATTTTGGGGTATAGGGTCCTGGGTTCTGCTGAATATCACCTGCGAGGAGGAGTAGGAGGATCTGAGCAGATACCTGGGGACGAGGTGTCACATATCCGAGATGGAGGCGCTTGGTGAGTAGGTACCCACTGATGACAGGTGATGTTAAGTTGGCAGTGTCTGCATCATCAAGTGAGGTTCTGACGAGATAGTGATCATCCTGTGTGACCAATGATCTAGCAATCATCAGTAGACTGCTCAGTAATGAGGGGAGTAACCTCAACATAGTTCCACTGGGTGTTGAAGTTTTGTTTACGTGGGCGATATTGGAGGATGTTCATAATCCAAAATGGCTACCCTGTGTTTTCTACATGGCAACTGGGGAAAAGTTCGTTTTTTTTTTCCCCTTGGCACCTGATTTCTGATTTTTTTTATGATGTGGCTGCTCAAGCTTGTCATTTTTAGGTTACCGGACCTATGGTCCGATAACCTATTGGCATGGCGTTGCGTCCGTCGTCCGTCGTCCGTCGTCGTCGTCCGTCGTCGTCGTCGTCGTCGTCGTCGTCCACATTTTTATCTTTTTTGTTTACGGGCGAATTTTTCTGAAATTTTGCAGAAAAATACTTAAAAATAATTCAAGAAGGAGGTATTTTTTAGTTTTTTTATTTTCGCTTTTCCTTCAAAATGGCGGCCGTTTTCGACGAAAAAGGCCTGATTTTGGACTTTGGCGGCCATTTTCTCAAAATCTGTTCAGTAACTTTTTTTCTTTTTGATACATAAGACTCCTCATATGTACTTCTATGATGTCTATAAATTTCGTTGCGCTTGAATCGCTCGAAGTGGGCCATTTTGGCCCAAACTCGGCCCAAATGGGACTTTCCCATGTTAAATTCTCCTATGCTTTATAATGGGACACATTATGCCTAATATCTCACTTGATATTGAGATTAGAGACTAGGAATCAATTGTGGACATATAGGAAATGATATATGCTGAATATTCTCGTGACCTTGAATTTGACCTCTGACCTCAGTTTCAAGGTCAGAGCACAAAATGGCTTATATCTCGCTTATTATCGACTCTACAGCTTAGGAATCAATTGTGGACATATAGGAAATAATATATGCTGAATATTCTCGTGACCTTGAATTTGACCTCTGACCTCAGTTTCAAGGTCAGAGCACAAAATGGCTTATATCTCGCTTATTATCGACTCTACAGCTTAGGAATCAATTGTGGAGATATAGGAAATGATATATGCTGAATATTCTGATGACCTTGAATTTGACCTTCGAACTCATTTTCAAGGTCACAGGACAAAATGGCTAATATCTCGCTTGTTATCGACTTTACAGCTTAGCAATCAATTATGAACATATAGGAAATGATATATGCAGATTATTGTCATGACCTTGAATTTGACCTTTGACCTCATTTCAAGGTCACAGGACAAAATGGTTAATATCTCACTTATTATCGACTTTACAGCTTAGGAATCAATTGTGGGCATATAGGAAATGATATATGCTGAATATTCTCGTGACCTTGAATTTGACCTTTGACCTCATTTCCAAGGTCACAGGACAAAATTGCTAATATCTCGCTTATTATCGACTTTACAGCTTAGGAATCAATTGTGAACATATAGGAGATGATATATGCTGAATATTCTCGTGACCTTGAATTTGACCTTTGACCTCATTTTCAAGGTCACAGGACAAAATGGCCAATATTTTGCTTCTCAGCGACTTTACAGCTTAGGAATCAATTGTGAACAATAGGAAATGATATATGCTGAATATTCTAGTGACCTTGAATTTGACTTTTGACCTCATTTTCAAGCTCAACAGGACAAAATGGCTAATATCTTGCTTATTATCGACTTTACAGCTTAGGAATCAATTGTGAACTTATAGGAAATGAGATATTCTGAATATTTTAATGATATTGAGTTTGACCTTTGACCTAAATTTCAAGGTCAGTCATTTTATTTTCAAAGTCAGATTACAAAATGGCTTATATCTCGCTTATTATCAAATTTACAGCTTAGAGGTCCATAGTGAACATACAGGAAATGATGTATGCTGAATAGTTTGGTGATCTAGAATTTAACCTTTGATCCCATTTTCAAGGTTAGAGATATGGCGATTTCAGTGGTCACCTTGAATTTGACCTTCAACTTTCTCGGCTTAACTCTGTATATTTCTCCGGTAACCTTTCTAGCCCATTGGGCTAATTTTTCTTTCACTTTTCGGTTTCCGGACGATAACTCAAGAACGCCTTGACGAATCTTCGAGAAATTTTCACCAGTTATCACATATATTACATAGATGAACCCTATTGTTTTGGAGCCGGCTCCGAGGTCCGGTTAGTCCGTGAGGATGAATTTCGTGTCAAATGGTTTCCGGATGATAACTCGAAAAGTACTTGTGCTACCATTCTGACACTTGACATATATGTTGATATAGTGTCGCAGAGGGGCCCTATCGATTACGGGGTCAATCCCTCAAACGACTTTTGACCCAGGAGCCAAAAACAATTTTGATGAGTCATCCTTGAGGCTGATTGCATATCTCGGAAACGGTGCGTCGTAGAGCAAAACGGACGTTATTTTCGGACTCGTCACCCTAGACAAACATGTCTAAGGGGTAATATGGATGAACTTTGGCCTTGACCCGAAATTTTTTTCCGAATCGTCACTCGTTTTTTTTCAATATCTCGGAAACGGTGCGTCGTAGAGCGAAACGGACGTTATTTTCAGACTCGTCGACTTAGACAAACATGTCTAAAGGGTATTATGGATGAACTTTGACCTTGACCCAAAAGTTTTTTTGCCGAGTCGGCATTTTTCGTTTTCTTCGATATCTCGGAAACGGTGCGTCGTAGAGCGAAACGGACGTTATTTTCCAACTCCTCAACCCAGACAAACATGTCTTAGGGGTATTATGGATGAACTTTGACCTTGACCCAAATTTTCTTTGCCGAGTCGGCATTTTTCGTTTTCGTCGATCTCGGAAACGGTGCGTCGTAGAGCGAAACGGACGTTATTTTCGGACTCGTCGCCCTAGACAAACATGTCTAAAGGTATTATGGATGAACTTTGACCTTGACCCGAAATTTTTTTGCCGAGTAGGCATTTTTCGTTTTCGTCGATATCTCGGAAATGGTGCGTCGTAGAGCGAAACGGACGTTATTTTCGGACTCGTCGACCTGGACAAACATGTCTTATGGGTATTATGGATGATCTTTGACCTTGACCCGAATTTTTTTTGCCGAGTCGGCATTTTTCGTTTTCTTCGATATCTCGGAAACGGTGCGTCGTAGAGCGAAACGGACGTCATTTTCGGACTCGTCACCCTAGACAAACATGTCTAAAGGGTATTATGGATGAACTTTGACCTTGACCCGAAAATTTTTTGCCGAGTCGGCATTTTTCGTTATCGTCGATATCTCGGAAACGGTGCGTCGTAGAGCGAAATGGACGTTATTTTCGGACTCGTCGACCTAGACAAACATGTCTTATGGGTATTATGGATGAACTTTGACCTTGACCTGAAATTTTTTTGCCGAGTCAGGTGCTCGAAATGGAGTTTTTCATACTGCTTATCACTTCTCTCATAGTGCCATCATACACGATGGGGCCCTGGGATTGAGCTCAGTGATCTTGGAGAGCACGCATGAGGGGTGGAGCCTCATTGTCATCCAGTTTGTCTTTCTCCCCGCTTGCTAAAATATTGTTGATGTGGTCCAAGCACGTGCATGTCTGTATGCGTTTTTTTGAGCACATCCACATCAAAAATTTGAAAAGTTACCATTCAATCTTTTAAAAAAAATTAGGTCTGAGAAGCATTATCCAATGTCTCGGAAATATCCTATCTCCAAGAATATCCGATAAAAACTGTCGGTATGAGAAACGCTCAAATATCATTGCAATACTCAATTTTCACTAAATTTGGAGGTAGATGTCCTGTCTCATAACTCTGATATGAATCTACCTTTCACCTGCAAAATACTGTGGCGATTCTGCCCATAGATCGCGGCAGGAGTCTTTGTAAAATTTTGTAATCTCTCGATTATGTGGGTGTTTTTGAGGGGCCAATTTTTTTGTCACCATGAGTGGGTCCGTTTTACCAGCATTTTCAGTGGCAATAAAATGGCATTTCAGGATTTTGAATGGTTGCCATGCCAACAAAAATCAACCGATTTCCATGGATACTGAATATTTCCAAGCCGAGAAGTTATACCTTCCCACTGTTCAAATTTAGAGACGATTGGATTAAACCCGTTTGAGTTGCAGCCTTCGATTCACATACAAACATATACGCAAGCACTCACAAAGCCCGACCCCAATACCACATCATCGACAACGCGAATGTTGAATATTGTTGAAGAACATTCTGATTTTTTAGTGCCCGGCACCGTTTCAACAAGCTCAATCAGATTTACGTCATATTACTTAATCACGCCTTTTTGGGCAGAGTTGGATATCCTATTATAGAGGATCCTTGATCACATCATAACGCATCATCATCAACATCATCCGCATCATCATCCCCCTCATCATCATCATCATCATCATCATCATCATCATACAATATACATTAGTTATGGTAATGTAGCCATATGCGAAGCCTGAGATGCCATGGGAGAGGCACCACAGAACTCGTGCACTTGGGCATGTTGCTGGCCGTCCTCGCCGATGGCACTGCCACAGGGATAGAACTTTATACAGCCCGCCGTCGGTCTGCCAGAGCCTGTGTCGCACCATCCCAGGGCGAGAGACCGGTGATCACAGGGACGAGCCCCAAATCATCACGGTCCCCCTCCTGGGCCCCCTATAGGAATCGTCCCCAGGGCCCTCGCGGATCTTAGCTGGGCCGAGCTCATGGCCGAGCTCTCCGTCGTCCTCTCGCCTTGCCAGCACTGAGACCCCACTGAACTCCACTGAACAAGACGGCTTCAGAGAATTTATAACCCCTAAGCATGAGACACGACGGATGATGTAAGACCATTGTTACAGTACAATGGAGCGAGAGGATTAGAGGGCGTTGCTATGCAGCGCACATGCTTCGAACTAAAGCGGCCAAAACAAGAGTAGTGTTTACAAATAATCTCCTGCCGTGATCTTTGGGCGAAATCGCCACAATAATAATGATATGTGGGATACATAGTGCCTCTATTATTGTGTTTTAAAAGTCTACTTCACGTTTCACAATTCTCCATAATTCTGATGAAGATCGAATTCTCATTTTTTACAAGCAATAAAATGTGGTCTTTGTTATGGAATTCCCATTACGAAATGCGAGCTGCGTACTGCAAGCTGCGACCTGCGTAGTGTGAACTGCGTACTGCGACCTGTGAGCTGATCAGAAGAGAAACGGGAAATGATGACTTATCCTGTCGTGAACGATGGTTTAATACGAGAAAAGGACATTCTCATTGTGTAATGCGACCTGCGACCATCATACTGCGACTTTCGAGCTATAACATGTGACCTGCTAGCTATAAACTGCGAGCTGCGACCTGTGAGCTGCGTACTGCGATCTACGAGCTGCATACTATATAAAACTTCGACCTGCGTGCAACATACATGTAAGGGACTCCAAATACTTGGCAAATATACATGCTCACGTGTTAAACCATGGTTTACTACGCAGGTCGCAGGGATGAGAATATTTCATACGATATATACGATGTATCATTTTACGAGCGAGTACGGTACACGCGGAATTTTATTCACTGCGGACAACAAATCACCTTTTCCGGTCCACTGTCAAACTGGAGAGCGCTGAGAAGTTTGTCAAAATGACTGCAAAAACGGGCACGAAGATGCTGGCACACTCCATGGCAGAAGATGACCCCAATCAAAATCAACCAGAGGCGGAAGGCAGCGATTTGGTGGACAAACCGCGATGGGGACCACAACATGCGGGAGCGAAAGAACTCGCCGCCCAATACACATTCGGTTTGTTGACTTATGTTATGGACTTGTCTTATGTAATCAGGTAATCACGTAATGCAATGCATAATTTAGACCCAGATGTCCCACTCTCTCGAACGCCGGAGGCGTGAGTGGGACACAGGTTCAAGCGTTTACATCTGCGTGTGATGGATACAGTTCTTGTATTTACGCGAGAACTTCCCTGAGGACTGGTTATTTCCATTACATTTGATTATGTTTCATTCGATTGTTCAGCATGTTTATTGAAAAATGGTTTTCAAAAAAAAATTGACTGGTTTCGAAGGCAGCTGCTTTAAAGTCTAACTCAAGTCAAAATGAATTTCAAGTTATTATACTTTGTGCGATAGAAAATGCAAAAGGTAATATGCTGGCTTTTACAGAACCTTAATATCTCCAACCGTTCTCGAGATATTACCGATTTTGTGTCAAATTTTTTTAATATTTGTACTTGAATTATGAAGCTCATTAGCTATTATAATGAGTATTTGTGACGTCACACGGGTAAGTTACTTTAATTAGCTACTTTCAAAGCCCTTTTCTGACTGATCCGTGCATAGTATTGCTGAATAATGCGAATATAACAATGATGATAGAAAATATACCACACCCATAAGATGTGTCTGGTCACCATGCCAACCGTACTTAACATACGACCCATAGCAACGTGGTTGCTAGGGGACTTAAATTGGGACTGGTAAGCAAAATGACGTTTAAAATTATTCAATGGATTTCAGAAAAGGCTCTTGTCCACATTTTCACCGGTTTTATGGTACCCCATTCAATATTCAGGGCGTTGGGCCCCTAGCAACCATGGTTGCTATGGGTCATATCTCGAGAATAGTTACCTTGGCAACCAATTATGGAAATTGAATACTGATTATATCTCATGCCAAATAAAGTACATGCCAAATAAAGGTCATGTTATCATCGTACATGTTTGAAAATAGACGTTTCATTACCTTAATTAACTTGTTTTACCCTTGTGACGTCATGAATACTCATTATAATAGCTAATTAGGCACAAGAAAGTTAGCCCAAAAATTCCACTAAAACTGTCATATTTTCATAAATAATCGAGATATTGACATACTGTAAAAACTATAATAATTCGTGAGATTCACTCTATCATCTGTCAAAAATAAGTATCCTGACTTTAGTTGGACTTTAAAATGCGTTGTCATACATAATTCAAGTCCTCTCGTGTATCAGAGTGAATACAAAAAGACAATTTGGTGTGTCAACCCAGATAACTGTCATAATCGGGATTTGTCTGTTTTCGTCCCGAGCACCAATGTGGGCCATCTTGGAAGCGCTCCGCGCGGCTTGGGCTGCACTTCGCTATGTATAGGAACTTTGTCTTTCGGAACTGCGATCCTCAGCAGCTTTCCTCGAAAGACACTCTTTGTCTATGGGACTGCCAGTAGACTGCTGAATTAATGAGTGGTGTTATTCAGAAGGTGAAATCTATTGTTGCCAAGCAATTTAGATTTAAATGTCGGGATATACTCACTAAATTATGAACAGCTGAAGTTCATAATGTTTCCTTCACGTGACCTAGTTCAGCTAGTTCCTGTTTGAAACAATGTCAATAACAACTCAAATTTCGATCTTTTCCCAATGTTTAGTCACGGTTTGAGCATTCATTTCATGATATTTACTGAAAATATTTTTTGGTTTCATTGAACGAGTACTCGGTTATCAATTAAAACTCGGTTCTTGCTGTGACTCGACTAGTTGACGAGTGTGCAGTACGCAGGCTGCGTACTTTGCCATTATTCACACATACATGGCATTTATTATGGATATAGCTCTGTATTTCATAAGAGGGAATTGTTTGCCGTTATTTTTCAGGTCAAAACGAAATTGCTGTGTATTTATCGTAAATAACAAGCAAAATATCATGAACTGTCAAATCTGTCAACTGCGTGTTGATATTGCCGCCATTTTGCCATGACACTCGCGTGAGATTTGCGTAGATTCATTTTGTAAGAAATGTGCATGTCTGAAACTCTGTTGGAACGTGAGACCAGCGTGACATTATCATGACGATGTTCTCAAGTTTTGGAAGGAATATGGATCATACCATTTTATTATCATGATTATTTGATGAAAGAAAGCAACAAATGAATTGCTTCCATTGAATTATCCCACAGAAAAACGATCATTTCACATCTTCTCCAAAGTTGAGTACCGCGCATGCATCAGTTAAAACCGATTTGTATTATATTTCATTTGTGATAATTCTTTACACGCATTAAAATGGAAGTTTCAAAATCGTCTGATCGGTACCGACTTCAGAGAAATAACCTACATGGCTGAACCAATGTTAAAATAACAATCTAAAATACAGGTTCGGCCGTGGAGCAGGGTTAGGCTCAGTGGCACTGGTAAATTGCAATTCCCGTGTGAATTGTGTCAATCAGTAAGCCTATATATAGGGGAGAAAATATCGTGCAAGATAATTGCAAGTAGGACATTATTCTCAATGTTGAATGCTATATATCAGAGAAATTGATGTGCAGTTTTTGTCTCATGATATCTATTGACCTCCAACTGCGAAATTAAAACGCTGCAAAATCGTCTGAACATCGAAAACGCGTACATGTAAAGCAACACAAATATATGTACAGACATCACCTTTTGTGGGCAAATCTTGTGGGCAAATTTAACTTCCCGTGGTTAGATTCTGAAATAACACGACCCTGGTAAATAAACATGTATTACTAGTATATGACTCTCAGTGACTGGTCTGCTTTCGTCATTCAATTTCACTGAGTTTGTCATCATTGTCTAGTGTCCTCAAACTTGGAAACTATTCCAACCTCAAAAATTATCAGCTGATAACTTTTTTCCCTTTTCCAGGAAAGCGGGTCCAGGAGATCGTCTGTGTGTCTGCTTGTCTCGTCCTTTTGGCTTTCAACTTTTTCAACCTTTGCGTCCATTTCCAGCCGGAGAACTGGTACTTAATATTTGGTGCCGCACGTGAGTATATAATCATGTCAATCACATGTTAAAACAGTGGTATAACTTACGATATTAATATATGAGTTAAACCAGGGTATTTGTGAAGTTCACGAAAAGGTGCAAACAAAATGCTACTAGTATGTGCAACATAACTCGATCGCAAGATTTTTTTTTTTATGTAATCAAAGATATTGACACTAATTTTTAGATGCAAGGTATTTCCAATGAATATCCTAATACTGTATGTACGGTTGCTATGGCGACTCGCAGTGCTAGGAATCCTGACGGCGGATTGGTTCAGTGGCCTGGTCCACTGGGGCGCCGACACGTGGGGATCTGTGGAGATTCCGGTCCTAGGAAAAGTGAGTCGTGCTTGTGTAGTGTCAGAGAAATATACATCAGAATGGCACGCATGATGTAATACTTGTTCTGTGTTCCCGTAGTGTGTCGGTGTATTACTTGTTGCATTGTTATGAAGGGGGCAGGAGAATGGGGGGTAATTTACTGTTGCTTGTATGTTGTATGTACAATATATGCAAGTTTATTCAGATTCTCAGGATTGTTATAAATACCGTCATGTACAGTGTAATTTGAATATTCAACATGTGTGCCAACTGTATAATTTACATGACATAAGTCACATAATAACATAGATCCTGAATTATGGATGTAACTAATTATTTTGCGAATTGCAAGCCTCGATTTGTTTCTATTGAAAGTGACTATGATATAGCATCACAAGATCAGCTGCCTGAACCCTAACCTTATAGTATATACAGTCAAACCTGTCTATGTGAGACACGCTGGGGACTTTGACAAAATGTCTCGCTTATGGAGGTGGCTCTGTTATCCAGGGTGAGATAGCCGGGCGCCAAGTAAAATTTTAACATATATGTATCAACACAATATGTCCGTATCAATCATTTATTCTCATTATAATGATCACCCAATGTCACGATACACAAGTAAATGTACAAATCCAAAAATCTAAAACAGAATGGATAGACATACAGTACTTTTTACGACTTGGTGCCTTTGTCTGAAAAAATAATATTTTAAAAACAATTAAATAAAAATGAAATCAAATTAAATGTGTTTTTTTTCTTGTTTTTCACTTGTTTCTATTCCGAGTTGCACATTTTAGATTTTTTATTGTCATCATCATAATCTCATCATAATCTTGCCAAAAGGCATCGACAACTTTGCGCCAACTTTGTAGTTTATTATACAGTTCAATCGCCTTCACTTTGTCGGCGAGTGAGAGCGTTACAGGTTGAGATTTTGTTTCTGGTTTAGACATGGTTGTTGATTTGCCATGTACTGATATGAAATAAAGCAACATCGCACTGGCATTGATAGTGAATTTCTTGAATTGTATTATTCTACTCGGCAGTCAGCTACTCGATTTGTTATTACGTGTCACCCGTGTCAACAAAAAGTAAGCGGTGCGTGGAGTCACTATGTCTGCGACTTGAAATCACATCAGGGAATACAACCAGCAGTGTGACCAGGCTTCATTTGATCACAATCTATTACAGTGTTTATTAGGGCATTTCGGCCCGAAATGCCCTTATGGTTTTGTCTGGTTTTTTTTTTTTTTTTTTTTTTCTTCTTTTTTTTTTACTTTCCGCCGTTTTGGTTTCCGATCAATAACTCGGGAACGCCTGAACGGATCTTGTCCAAATTTACACCACTGGTCAGAAATATTACATGGAAGACCCCTATTGTTTTGGAGGCGGCTCCGGGGTCCGTGAGGTCCGTGAGGATGAAATCAAGGTTGATTTTGAGACTTGGTTTCCGATCGATAACTCAAAAAGTATTCATGCAATGGCAAGTATTCTCTGCATGGGAGTTCATATACCACCAAGGAAGAACCCTATTGATTTTGGGATCACTCCGTCGAACGACCTTTGACCTAGAGCTCGGAAGAATTTTTGCTGATTCATCCTTGAGGCTTTCATGCATATCTCGGAAACGGTGCGTCGTAGAGCGAAACGGAGCTCAATTTCGGCCTCCTGGCACTAGACAAACTAGTCTAGGGGGTATCTTGGGTCGAAACGACCCCTGGTGTCGTTTTTTTTTTTTTTTTTTTCGCAGACTCGGCACTTCCTGTTTGGCCCTATCTCGGAAACGGTATGTCGTAGAGCGAAACGGAGCTCAATTTCGGCCTCCTGGCACTAGACAAACTAGTCTAGTGTGTATCTTCGGTCGAGACGTCCCCTGGTGTCGAATTTTTTTTTCGTCGACTCGGCACTTCCTGTTTGGCCGTATCTCGGAAACGGTGCATCGTAGAGCGAAACGGAGCTCAATTTCGGCCTCCTGGCACTAGACAAACTAGTCTAGTGTGTATCTTGGGTCGAGACGACCCCTGGTGTCGAAATTTTTTTTCGTCGACTCGGCACTTCCTGTTTGGCCGTATCACGGAAACGGTACGTCGTAGAGCGAAACGGAGCTCAATTTCGGCCCCCTGGCACTAGACAAACTAGTCTAGGAGGTATTTTGGGTCGAAACGATCCCTGGTGTTGATTTTTTTTTTCGCCGACTCGGCACTTCCTGTTTGGCCGTATCTCGGAAACGGTGCGTCGTAGAGTGAAACGGAGCTCAATTTCGGCCTCCTGGCACTAGACAAACTAGTCTAGTGTGTATCTTCGGTCGAGACGACCCCTGGTGTCGAATTTTTTTTTCGCCGACTCGGCACTTCCTGTTTGGCCGTATCTCGGAAACGGTGCGTCGTAGAGCGAAGCGGAGCTCAATTCGGCCTTCTGGCACTAGACAAACTAGTCTAGTGTGTATCTTGGGTCGAGACGACCCCTGGTGTCGAATTTTTTTTTCGCCGACTCGGCACTTCCTGTTTGGCCGTATCTCGGAAACGGTGCGTCGTAGAGCGAAACGGAGCTCAATTTCGGCCTCCTGGCACTAGACAAACTAGTCTAGTGTGTATCTTGAGTCGAAACGACCCCTGGTGTCGAATTTTTTTTTTGCCGACTCGGCACTTCCTGTTTGGCCGTATCTCGGAAACGGTACGTCGTAGAGCGAAACGGAGCTCAATTTCGGCCTGCTGGCACTAGACAAACTAGTCTAGGGGGTATCTTGGGTCGAGACGACCCCTGGTGTCGATTTTTTTTTTCGCCGACTCGGCACTTCCTGTTTGGCCGTATCTCGGAAACGGTGCGTCGTAGAGCGAAACGGAGCTCAATTTCGGCCTGCTGGCACTAGACAAAGTAGTCTAGTGTGTATCTTCGGTCGAGACGACCCCTGGTGTCGAATTTTTTTTTCGCCGACTCGGCACTTCCTGTTTGGCCGTATCTCGGAAACGGTGCGTCGAGAGAGAAACGGAGCTCAATTTCGGCCTACTGGCACTAGACAAACTAGTCTAGTGTGTATCTTGGGTCGAGACGACCCTGGTGTCGATTTTTTTTTCGCCGACTCGGCACTTCCTGTTTGGCCGTATCTCGGAAACGGTGCGTCGTAGAGCGAAACGGAGCTCAATTCCGGCCTCCTGGCACTAGACAAACTAGTCTAGTGGGTATTTTGGGTCGAGACGACTCCTAGTGTCAAATTTATTTTCGCCGACTCGGCACTTCCTGTTTGGCCGTATCTCGGAAATGGTGCGTCGTAGAGCGAAATGGAGCTCAATTCCGGCCTTCTGGCACTAGACAAACTAGGCTTATGGGTATTTCGGGTCGAGACAACCCCTGGTGTCAATTTTTTTTTCGCTGAATCGGCACTTCCTGTTTGGCCGTATCTCGGAAACTGTGCATCATACAGGGATACGGAGCTCAATTCCGGCCTTCTGGCACTAGACAAACTAGTCTAGTGGGTATTTTGGGTCGAGACCACCCCTGGTGTCGAATTTATTTTCTCCGACTCGGCACTTCCTGTTTGGCCGTATCTCGGAAATGTCGTAGAGCGAAACGGAGCTCAATTTCGGCCTCCTGGCATTAGACAAACTAGTCTAGGGGTATCTTGGGTCAAAACGACCCCTGGTTTCGATTTTTTTTTTTTGCCGACTCGGCACTTCCTGTTTGGCCGTATCTCGGAAACGGTGCGTCGTAGAACGAAACGGAGCTCAATTTCGGCCTCCTGGCACTAGACAAACTAGTGTAGTGTGTATCTTGGGTCGAGACGACCCCTGGTGTCAAATTTTTTTTCGCCGACTCGGCACTTCCTGTTTGGCCTTATCTCGAAAACGGTGCGTCGTAGAGCGAAACAGAGCTCAATTCCGGCCTTATGGCACTAGACAAACTAGTCTAGTGGGTGTTTTCGGTCGAGACGACCCCTAGTGTCGAATTTATTTTCGCTGACTCCGCACTTCCTGTTTGGCCGTATCTCGGAAATGGTGCGTCGTAGAGCGAAACGGAGCTCAATTCCGGCCTCCTGGCACTAGACTAACTAGTCTAGAGGGTATCTTGCATCGAGACGACTTCTGGTGTCGAATTTTTTTTTGCCGACTCAGCACTTCCTGTTTGCCATATCTCAGAAACGGTCCGTCGTAGAGCGAAACGCAAAGATGCCTAAGGACGGGGTATGTCACTTAAACTTTGACCACAGACAGATTCAGAGTCATTATGGTTCTAGACGCGGTCTCTTAGGTAAATGTTAGGTAGGAATAGAACTCACATGAAATGCCCCAAGGCATCTTCAGGCCTTGACGTCTAGTTTTAATTGAAAATTGGTCATGTATGCGATATTGATAATGTACGTGCTATAATGGCAATCAATGAAACGTGACAGCGATGCCCCGCCCATAATTAACCTCAGTGATGGAATCCGCTACTGCCATTGGTTAACAGCATGTGACGACACCGATCAATAACGGGAATCACCGTGCATAATTGGCGTTGAACAATCGACCGGTGACATCGCTCATGTGACTGGCGCTCATACATAGGGTTATCGTAGATTGCGGACTGCAAATCACTGGCGCTCGGCGCCGTTGAGCAGGTGTATCGCATTCACAGTACATTTAAAATGGCAGAGGGATC
The DNA here is from genome assembly GCA_949152475.1 of Terebella lapidaria. NCBI lineage: Eukaryota > Metazoa > Annelida > Polychaeta > Terebellida > Terebellidae > Terebella > Terebella lapidaria. The sequence goes on along the minus strand of OX424564.1, from coordinate 29,191,472 downwards.
GGGACTTTGAGAAAACGTCTCGCTTGGGCAGGTGTCGCCCATATAAAGGTGTATCGCTCACCAGGTTTGACTGTATATGTCGCCACTAATACAGATATTATAACATTGTGTTTGTGTCTATTGTCATGTTCTTATTGATGACCCTGCATATCGTACTTGACATATGAACTACCTGGTATTGTCTCGTATTGATACATTATCTCGAGTGTGTTTTATGCATACTAATAATCATGCAAGATGATGGCATTGCACAAGCACAACACGACCAGGAAAAAACCTGGAAAATATTGATTTTTTTTGCGTGTGTAGCACATGTTATTTGGCACGTGTATAAACAATGGTGATGTTGTCATAATTGTTCCTTATCAGTATGATCAGTGAGGGAATAAAGGCCATCAAAGATCAAAATAAGGGTCATTGAATTGTTTAGGATTCAAAATAATTATAAGCCTGACCTTTTTCCTAATCTTTACAATAGAAAAAAATGACTTAAATTTTAAATCTGATGTTTCATAGAATGTTCATGAATCTTTTTTAAAAAATTCAAGCCTTGAAATATCAATCTTGTCAGTACGTACATACAATGATTCAAACCAAAGGCAAACACCATGAACTGATGTCATGTTAAAATAACATATATTCACTTTCACTCCTAGGCACTGATCCGTCCATTTCGAGAGCACCACATCGACCCGACATCGATCACACGCCATGACTTCATCGAGACAAACGGCGATAACTTCGCAGCCGTTGTTTTGCTGCTTGCGTACTCAGCGTACAAGTTTATGTCGTACAACGAGGAGGAGATACGCGGCGTCTACCTCTGGGAAATGTACATCTTCTTGCTCGCCGTGTTTGTCTGTCTGACCAATCAGGTATAGGCATCGCAAGATGCGCAGTCCATTTGTATCCTTCCAGTAATAATTTTTAAAAAAATTAAAAAATGATTGATAAGAAAAATCGATGTAAAATATCGAAAATTTGAAATTTGTATTTAATGTGTTAAATTTGAAGTAAAATATTGAAGGACAAAGAGTTTTGAAATTTATGTTGGATGTGTTTTCAATTGTTTCGAAAGGTCAATACTAAAATCATATCAATACTAAAAAGTTGTTGTGCAGACAATGACTAGCCAATTGCACTGAACTAATCCTAGCTTCTCTGTCCCCCAAACACCCAAAATCTTGTTTTTGCAGATTCACAAGTGGTCGCACACATACTTCGGCCTCCCACGGTACATCACGATCCTCCAAGACCTACATATCATTCTGCCTAGGAAACACCACCGAATTCACCACGTGGCCCCGCACGAAACGTACTTCTGCATCACGACGGGCTGGCTCAACTACCCCCTAGAATTTCTCGGCTTTTGGACGGGACTCGAATATTTGATCGAGAAAGTCACTGGTCATAAGCCACGGGCCGACGATCTAGCCTGGGCCAAGAAAACAGACTGAGTTTTCAGTCCCACAGTTTGTTGTTGTTTTTCCGAGATCAATGCCTGTATGCATATATTAATTTACTTACATGTCTCCTAAAATATATACTCGTCAAATTTTGCAGACCCTAAATTTTGGACCAAAGACAGTGTTAACAAATACATGTTTTTTTGTTTGTGAAGTGGGGGGGTGATTTAATGTTAGGTTTGGAATTACCTTACTACGTATTTAATTGGGATAACTATCGAAATTCTCTGGTTGAGTATTTGATGCTCTGATTTGCAAATTTTCTAATTTTATACGTCATTACATAACATGTACGTCTATAAACATGTCAAATTATGAATAATTCAGAGATAATCAAGTCACAAATATATTTATTGCCATATGTAATTGGACTGACATAGGAACTCATTCCATTAACAGTTTAACACTAGTACATTATATTTATCTGAAATTATACTGATAATTTATTGACCACAATTCGTTTACACACATAAGATTGCACATAATATGTATATGAATTTCTTGTAGTGTAGTTGTATCCCCCGAACAAAGTTCGGCGGATACTATGGATTTGGCTTCGTCGTCCGCGTCCGCGTCCGCGTCCGCAGAGATTTTCTTGTGAACGCGCTACAGGCCGCAATTCTCACCCGATCACCATTATTTTTTGCAGGCACATATATAATGGTAAGATCCCGACACCAATCGATTTTGGTTGCCGTGGCAACTGAATTGGTCGTTTGGGGACACATTTTGCATTGAAAACAGCCTGTTTGAGACACATGGCTTGTGAACGCGCTACAGGCCGCAATTCTCACCCGATCACCATTATTTTTTGCAGGCACATATATTATGGTAAGATCCCGACACCAATCGATTTTGGTTGCCGTGGCAACTGAATTGGTCGTTTGGGGACACATTTTGCATTGAAAACAGCCTGTTTGAGACACATGGCTTGTGAACGCTCTACAGATGGCAATTTTTGACGAATCTCGATAATATTTGGAAGTGTTGTTGGGAAGGGCTGTCACACGAAACCAATCGTTTTTTAGAATGATCATATAAATATTAATATGTTAACAGCCTAACTTATTACAGAATTTTGAAATATCCATTTTGACATGTACGATCATTCCAATAGCCTGTACAGTGGAAGGTAATGACACTGGTTTCTTGTTCAGAATGGAGAACTGAAGTTTTCAGTGAAAACAGGACAATATTACTGAATAAGTTAACATTAGTTTTATTAGTTAAGTCTATTATTGTCCACAATAAAAATAGTTAAGACGAGAAACGTTTATTATTAAGCTCAACAAGGTAAAGGTTTTGTCCAGTACAAATTTCATGGGTGTAACTGAATAAGTTAACATTATTTTTAATAGTTAAGTCTATTATTGACCACAATAAAAATAGTTAAGACAAGAAATATTTATTATTAACCTCAACAAGGTAAATGTTTTGTCCAGTACAAATTTCATTGGTGTAACCGAATAAGTTAACATTATTTTCACTAGTTAAGTCTATTATTGACCACAATAAAAATAGTTAAGTCTACTATTGACCACAATAAAAATAGTTAAGATGAGAAATATTTATTATTAAGCTCAACAAGGTGAAAGTATGTCCAGTACAGATTTCATGGGTGTACTGAATAAGTTAACATTATTTTTACTAGTTTAGTCTATTATTGACCACAATAAAAATAGTTAAGCAAGAAATATTTATTATTGGGCTCAACAAGGTAAAGATTCTGTCCAGTAGACATTTTATGTGTGTAACCAAATAAGTTAACATTTTTTTTGCTAGTTAAGTCTATTATTGACCTCAATAAAAATAGTTAAGATGAGAAACAATTATTATTGAGCTCAACAAGGTTAAAGATTTGTCCAGTACAAATTTCATTGGTGTAACCGAATAAGTTAACATTATTTTCACTAGTTAAGTCTATTATTGACCACAATAAAAATAGTTAAGTCTATTATTGACCACAATAAAAATAGTTAAGATGAGAAATATTTATTATTAAGCTCAACAAGGTGAAAGTATGTCCAGTACAGATTTCGTGGGTGTACTGAATAAGTTAACATTATTTTTACTAGTTTAGTCTATTATTGACCACAATAAAAATAGTTAAGACAAGAAATATTTATTATTGGGCTCAACAAGGTAAAGATTCTGTCTAGTAGACATTTTATGTCTGTAACCAAATAAGTTAACATTTTTTTTGCTAGTTGAGTCTATTATTGACCTCAATAAAAATAGTTAAGATGAGAAACAATTATTATTGAGCTCAACAAGGTTAAGGTTTTGTCTGGTAGAAATTTCTGGGTGTAACCGAATAAGTTAACTTTATTTTTACATGTTAAGTCTATTATTGACCACAATGAAAATAGTTAAGACAAGAAATATTTATTATTGGGCTCAACAAGGTGAAGGCTTTGTCCAGTAGAGATTTTATGTTTGTGACCAAATAAGTTAACATTATTTTTTTGCTAGTTAAGTCTATTATTGATCACAATAGCTTTTTATGAAAACATTGATCAACTTTTACTTTGAATTTCAACTTGAGACCATGTTTGGCACAAATTATGAGTTAAAATATAACTTATGGTGAAAAATTCGATCTGGCTCCAATTTCGTCATCTTGAAATGCAGTTTTGGTCAACTTTTACTTTGAATTTCAACTTGAAAGCATGTTTGGCACATATTATAAGTCGAAATATAACTTATGGCGAAAAGTTCTATCTGGCTCCAATTTCGTCATCTTGAAATGCAGTTTTGGTCAACTTTTACATTGAATTTCAACTTAATACCAAGTTTGGCACATATTATGAGTTGAAATATAACTCATGGCGAAAAGTTTGATCTGGGTCCAATTTCGTCATCTTGAAATGCAGTTTTGGTCAACTTTTACTTTGAATTTCAACTTGGAAGCATATTTGGCACATATTATGAGTCGAAATATAACTTATGGTGAAAAGTTCGATCTGGCTCCAATTTCGCCATCTTGAAATGCAGTTTTGGTCAACTTTTAGTTTGAATTTCAATTTGAAACCAAGTTGGGCAGGTATTATGAGTTAAAATATAACTTATGACGAAAAGTTTGATCTGGCTCTAATTTTGTCATCTTGAAATGCAGTTTTGATTAACTTTTACTTTGAATTTCAACTTGAAACCATGTTTAGCCCATACATGTATTATGAATCGAAATATAACTTATGGTGAGAAGTTCAATCTAGCTCCAATTTCGTCATCTTGAAATGCATTTTTGGTCAAATTTTACTTTGAATTTCAACTTGGAACCAAGTTTGTAAAATATTCTGAGTTGAAATATAAATAGGTGAAAAGATTGATCTGTCTGTATTTTCGTTATTTTATCAAACATGTCGAATGGAAATTCATATATAAAGAGATTTCAGTGGTGATTTTGAATTCGACCTTCAATAACCTCGGAAAATCAGTGCAGCAGTTTTGGTGGGGAAAAGAAAACAGTTGTGACTTGGGATTTAACATTTCTCTGGTAATCTTTTTTAGCCCTTGCTCTAGTTTTTCACACTTGACAGTGATATATTTGGGGCAACAGAGATGATAGGGCTACGGGGGATACACCCAAGCGGTCGTAGGCGACCGGAAGCGTCTAGTTTTATTTTGGCATCGGGCCAACAAAAAGCGTGCCAGGCTTATGCATTTCCATGTAGCCATAATTTTGATCTCCCATACGTGTAGCTCTATTCTGCAATATTGAATTCCACAAATTTATCCATGATTCTCTCAAAGTAGAATACATAATTACTGGTATTTTTTTTCGCGTTTCTGACTGCAGTTTCCGGATTACTGCTGATTATAAGCCACTGCTCTTGGCAAAAATGTTATTTCTACCTTATATTGCTATTAGTGTAGGGTGATAATTTTTTTATGTACACATGAAGACTGGCGTTGCTGGATTGATTTGATCTCGGCCACTGAAAATAAAAATGCCCGTTGAAAACAGAGCTTCATTTAGATCAGTTATGTTGGGGTTTTTCTATTGTTATCGTAATCCACATAATAATTTTTTTGAAGAAGACTTGCATTAGAATGGTTATTCTGTTGAATTTTTCAATATTTTTCAAATATTAAATTGTTGGACCTAGAATTGTTTCATGTTGAATGTAATGATTTCTTTTCATGTTTCCTTAACTTCTTGCAATTGACATCGATGAGGTCGTCACATTTGGAATTGTTTTGAATTTCTTTTCACATGTACACAGGTATGCAATATACGTTAACGATATAGAAATGCAATACATGTTTGTTATTAGAATTAGATATCAACAATGTACAGAAACGGCCGGATAATGTACAATATGAAGTTTAATGAAAATGTTTTCTTTTCGCAATACCTTAGATAACTTTTCTCTGATTTCTCCGATATTTTCATGAATGACTGGTCAAGACATTTCAAGAAAAATTGCATTAAACAACAAATATGGATGCCTATCTAATCTAGTCTCTTTGCAGTGTATTAACATTGTTGATTTTGTTTTCATATCTGAACATTTCTGTCTATTCTTCATGACTTGTGAAAAATTTTTTTGCAAAATTTGGTCCAATGGTCGTATAATATACATGAATCTGTTTATGTATGTGCCTGTAGAACAGTGTAGGTAAATGTAAAAGAAGTTATTTCTAGATGTATATATATGTGACTTTGCAGTGCCTTGTGTCGTATTGACATTGTCCGAATTTTGTCCGTTGCTATTAAATAATAGACAATATCGTCATGAAACCAGACCTATTACTAGTGTGTACAGTGCTTCAACTGGTTTCCTGTTGCATGTATCGGAAAGGAAAATAGTACATCGTAGCAGCTTTGATATGTGCTATGCTATACATATATACATATATTGTGAAGTTATATGTGAACAAGTGATCCGAGCAATTTTCTTATCTGTTCGTGTGAAATTTTTATGCACATTTTTTTCATGCACAGGCCAAGAATAATTTTGTGTTTCGAGGTTGAAAATTCTAATCGGAATATTGTACTTTTACATTAGTTTTGATGTTCGATAAACGTGATAAAAAAAGTAACAAATATCTGCTGTGGTGTTTCTGGAAGAAATGCTGATAAAAAGATATTGTTAGTTCTTGTATATTGTTTGTTTAGATGTTGTGCGATTAATATAATTTTAATGATGTGTTAGTTTTGTCGTTGTGCCATGTAAACTAATGTTATCAAGTCATGAAAGTGGTTTGGTTTAGTGTCATATCGTTTTGAGGATAGTGTGAAAGTGTAATTCCTTCTCATTACAAACGAGTCTAACGTAAATGGTGGTGACATCATTTCAATTATCATTTGTGATTGAAACAAGAACATGTCTTTGTGTGACAGCGTGAAAATGTAGACCATATATGACAACCTAACGCACCATTTTATCACAAAAATGTCTGTATGTATTTTTGCTGGTCGTTTTATTAGCAAATTTAATGCATACCTTTTTGTATGGAATATTTAATTTTAGTCCACCTGACCTTCGATCGTGATGACACTGTCCAATAAAATCGCTATTTTGTGTGCATTGTCAAACTTGTTTTTGTCGGTATACAGTAATATGGGGAAATTGTCGATGATTTGTCTTGATAAATCCGATACACAGATGAAATAGCAGCTATGTTATTGCTATCCATATTAGGTCACTGGATGAATGTGATGTTTTCCATAAGCATCGCCCACATAAAGTATTGGTCCTAATAGTGGCACGTGCCATAATAGTAGAGCTTCCCCTCTCTTCTCCTCAAAATTTTTTTATTTACTAGTATATAACACTGTAATTCACTTCATATCTTTCTAATCAGATTTTGGAGTGTTCCAATCAGCACATTTATGTAATTCGAATCTTAATTAAGGGGATTGAAAAATAAAGGTATATTTGTTAGTGATTTTCTTGAATTTGACTTCAAGTTTGACCTCATTTTTACGTGCGCTGCTGCAGGTCTTGCTTTGGCATGCTGTGCTACTATTGGAACCAATACAATATGTGGAATGTAAATGGATGAATGAATGGTGCTCTAGGGCACTTTTTTGCACTTTATATGATAAATCGGGCAGAGAAATGGTTTGGGACAGTGAGATGCAGGACGATATGAAACACGTACACAGAGCAGGTTCCCTCAGAGATTTGAACCCAGGACTTCTTCACGGTGGCTAGGCGTTACGCGTTATTCAGGGAGTGCCGCATAAAATCGTGAGTATTACGCGTTATTCGTGAGGAAATTGCACAGGAAACGACATAGGCCCCCACTTCAAATGACGTGAGTTCGTGAAAAAGTTCATTTTCGTCCTGAAATTTTGTTTCCACGGAACATCCCAATGAGCAAACATCACGTATGATACTATGAATCACTTGCATACATCGTTATATTTACGAAAATGGACACACAGTTCGTGACAACACCCGCACGCTTGCGACTCGTTTGTGAATTATCATCGGCTATCAATTGAAACCAACAAAGTGCATGTTGGTAAATCATAAAATGCTCGCAGAAATCTTTCTTTATTGTTACACCATGCAACCAATTGTTTTAATGGAGTATTTTATGAAATGAGAAGCTTTTTATGGTTTACGCGTATCAGCCTGAGGGAGAAAATCTACATACGCGTTACAGCATGAGGAAACATGAGAGAGAGATATTTTTAAATTATGATTTGAGGCTGCACATGTTCCAAGTACTGACGATACTTCTCATTTATCATTATCCTCCATATGTTACTCCCAATCATCATAAATCTGAAATTGACAATACTAAGAGCTTTTCGTGTCTTTTGCACAAAAGCTCACCAAGTGAAAACATTATCCCTTGAACTTGAATTTTTCCCATCAATTGAGCAGTGAAAACTGGAAAAAAAATTCGCATTAAGGTTGTTCGAAACACCCGGAAAGGTGTTTTTATTGAGTAAAAAGTTATATTTCTTGATAGCTAGATATGTGATGGTTACAAAAAGCAGAAAAAAATAGTAGGTCACCGTATGATATTTTTTGCTATGATGCATTTTGTTGACCTCCTATCAGTCTTGAAAGTACCTCAGCAATAGCCACAATCCATTACATCATGACATGCAATCTAACTGCATATTTTTGCCTGAAACTACATATTTATAGGATTTTTCAGTACAGAACTGTTGTATATGCAACGGTTCATTAAACTGATGAAACAAAATTCGCTAGCACTGAGTTTGATATGTTTCGTGGCAAGAGTAAGAACATGTGTATATATTTCAGCACTGAAATTTTACAGAAAAAGAGTAACTTCTGATAATCCATACAACGTTGAGTATCACTGCTCGGTCAGTAATACAGTATTTTTTTCTAATTTTTTTACACATATTTCTTCAATGATATTTTGGGTTTGTAAAAATAATGTAAAAAATATACCTATCCAGGTTACTTTTCGCGATATAAGCGTTAAAACATGAAAAGTGTCATTTTATCGAAACAAAAAATCAATAATTTCATGAATTTGGAGTGCATACTATTCCAAATTATTCAAGTTTTTGTGAGTATGAATTGAAAAAAAAATCATATATTTCATATATTGTATGTTCTGACTTGACTCAGAAATGTATAAAAGGCTGGCATGGTAGATGTGATCATTAGCATGAACGGTATGGCTGCTAGAATGAACCACTAGATGTTGACTGGTCAATTGGCTCAGATGAGATTCTCTCCGGTCGCCAACTCAGTAGGCCTAATAGTTGAAATATCCCCATCAAATTTGACAAGTCAGTAGAACTTTAGGAATAAATTTCACCCAATTAGCTTGAGCAAGATGACCGCCACATTTGGCACAGGATTTTGCGATAACTTGTAGGCCTATACATACGGACAACGTGAGGATATAGCTTATTATATATAAATGGCTGATAACGGATTTGACTGAGAGGGTAGCGCTGATCTGTGCGCGGTGAATTTTGGAGATTATTTCGTCTATAGGTTTATTTCATGCATCTCGATGAATTTTGGCAGAAAATCGCCTAACATAGTGTAAATTTCTGGGCAGATAAGCTGCGGAAACAAAAAAGTTAGCCCCATTCGGCTTACATAGCGGAACGGGTATGGTAAACGAAACGTGTCAAAAATGACAACTGCAACGAAAACGGAGCCCCGCGAAATCGAGCCTGGTGGGCTGTAAATGTTGCGGCCCAATGAAGCTGAGCTTTTCTTATGATGTATTCCTCTTAAAGAGTGAACATTTGGTATATTCAGGCTATATAATGGACAGGCTATAGAGGAATTGATGTATGTCAATGGAATGTTGCTTATTGGAACTGGAAATGCATATGCATGTTTGGACAATCTTAGGGGCGCATAGGACAAACTATTATAAAAGAGTGTGTGACGACCTCTGGATATTTTGTGGTGAACTTTGAAGTTCTAAGAGATTGGAATTGTGAAGAAAACACTCCACAGGGGCACAAAATGCAGGATTCGGCGGATGGGAGGATGTGGTAAGAAACGGAAGAAACCCTCACACTTGTTTTATTGGTCTTACACAGATATCATATACAAAGTAATGAGCGCCACTTGCGCCAGCAACTCCCCCCCCCCCCCCACCCCTCAAATTTGCTCTTGCATTCGTTGTATCTTTTGTCCTTGGTCCACTCAAGTCAAGTAGTAACAAATTCCATGTGTTATGCCATACTAGTACATTCATGCTTATTAGCCCTACGAGATCTACAATACCATGAATAGTCTTTCAAAATATTATTATCGCTAAGCTTGAGTTGTATTGAAAATTATGCCATGATCCACAGAAGTGTTGTCAATTTATTTAACAGTGTTTTGAATAATTTTACGATCTGTTTGATTATGTTAATCAGAAGATTTGGAAATTGTTAGGTCTACTAGTTTTGTTGTGCAAACGTTTACTCATATACATATTAAAACTATGTAACGAATGGATGTTCTAGTAGTATTATCTTCTTAACCGAGGCTGGCCCACTGAAAGATACTATAGACATATGCTGTGATGCTTCCAGTACGTTGTGTGTTCAAGTCGAGACTCCGCCGTACTGATTACAGACCGCCGGTTTTTCCAGTACTCCCATTGCACGGCAACATTCATACCCCGCCGATCCCTATTTCACCCCGCCGTTACATTCGCTGTTTATGACACGTTTGGTCAACCATAGACGGGCCACATTGATGACGCGTTCGGTGTATCGAACAACCTTAAAAAGGAAATATCCCAACCTCAACATAATATTTACTCATGCACATACGCGTAATGCACTCACGCAAATCGCGTAAAGTATAGCAAATAAACAAATGACACATTCAACCTAGATTCGTGACGCTTGCGACCATTGTGAAACATTTTGAAGACAGGCACATGTGAAGCCCATACTATCAATATCACAGACCTCTCATTCTATTCACAATAATGCCGATATATAACATTTTTCAACCCCAAAACCGAGGAGAACGGCTGTCGGAGCAAAATTGACAGATATTGTGCAGCCGAAGGTATCGCTACACTGGCTTATTTATTTAATTTAAACTCTCAACAACAATCATGAATATGTGTAATGTTCCGTGCAAACCCAAATTCGACATTTCAAAACAGTAAAATTAGCGAAATTGTATGTATTTCCTGCTAGGGGTCAACCAGAGGCTGCCATTTCCTCACGAATAACGCGTAATACTCATTATTTTACGCGGCACTCCCTGAATAACGCGTAATGCCTAGCCACCGTGTTCTTGGTCTGCAGCCGAGCGTGCTAGCAATTAGCTATCCTGCCCACCATCCCCCCCCCCCCCTCCCCATGATGAATATGTGAACTGAATGGTAGAAAACCAATACTTTCCTGAGAAGTTATCCAGTAAAAAATGTATAAAAAAATATGTCCTAAATAGAAAAGATGAAAACTGGAATATAGTCCAATTCCTCTATCTTGTTTTATCCACATATCACCAAATTGTGGAGAAAATGTGTGTGTCCCAGCAAAGTATCTGAAACAGCGTGAATAAGAGCAGAAAGGTATTTGACTATATAGATATATAATTCATCACGAAACAATTGTCATTTTAATGAATCAGAATTAAGGGTACTTTCTATAAGAAATGTTGAAAGCTGTTCATATTTTTGACGCCTATACATTGTATGGCAATTCACTAGAACTGCACTCCGTCCCCTTACCAGGATCATTCCTTGACCGGGACCCATTAGAATTGCACATATCCTGGATCTGCTGCCCACGGGAGAGCACGGTGAGGTGTGACCGAGGCCATTGATGTTGAGCGTGGGGGTCGTCCAGACAGAGTTGACATGGTTGATCTGCACCTTGGCTCGGCCTGAACATGGCGCTCACGATGACTGCAGTGGAGACAGCTGACAGGTGGATGAATTCCCCAAATCCTTAGCCATCAATACATATATGTACATTTCGACCATCGGAAAATCTGTTGTAAGACTTTTATCAGTTTGGGTGAGGTGGAGAGTCATGAGAACTACGATTGAAGTTGCATGGCTTGTCGTGCATTTTAACATTGTCAGCCTGGCACACTAGTATTCTCTGGTACATGTATCCATCGCGTTCAAACAGGCAAAATCTAGACCAAGTCTGAAGTGGATTATTTTACGGAAGAATGACTTTCTCTGGGTAGAGGTCGGACAAGTTGTGTTATGCTATGCCTTCCTAAAATAACTACCGGTAACCAGAAGTTGCATGGAGCATCTGGTCAAAAACGGTCGAGTTTTTGCTTCTGTTGAACAGTTCTCTGTGTTGAAGAAACAACACGAGAAGCAGCACTGACAGGAGCCCAAGAACGAACGGACTAGGCATTGTAGTCTCTAGGGGAGGGGGGGGGGGGGGGGCGGATTCTAATGTGATTCGCTTTGATTTACTGCTAAGGAGTCTGATTCCTGTGTACCAAAACTTGAAACCGGGATCAAGCTACCGTAATGGCTCCTCCGATGACAGTTAGGTAGGAAAGTTTCGTTCCTGGTGTGCCCCATGCTCTTCACAGTTTATGATAGTGACTTCGCCTTCAGCCTTTTTGTCATATTTGGGATACATACTTCAAGAACGACATCGCATTGTAATAGCGATCCTCTGTAATTTTTCCCACATAGCTCCCTGGCCTTGGCTCTTACAGTCTTATGCTCGAGTAGTAGATAATTTGTTTTCAATCAGTTGATCATTTGATGCTGGGGAGGCAGGATTAGGTGTCACCAGGTTTTTACAGTCGCCTCTCAGTCTTTTCGAAGCTGACAGACAGCTACCGTCTGGTAATCAACTTGACTCCTTTAAGTGTCCCCAGATTGTGCTGCTCTTCTACGATGATAACTTGACTGCGTCCATTGAACTCTAGGACATGCATTTCCAATGGTTGTCAAGCGCAACCTTTGGGCTTTCTATTTTGGTCTCTCCATAGTCTCTTTTCATTCATAAGACTAAGACTTCCCTCCTGGTCGCATCGCTGGGGTTTATCTCGACGAATTTATTTATCGCACCTTTGACCATCAGTCTGTAGCTCTTCTGAATCCTGTGGTTCAGCTACGTCAAGAGTTCAGCCTCACTGCCAACTTCAAGAAGTCAAATCTTCGAGCTTTCTTGGCGAGTTACCTACCTTGGACATAGTGGCGTAACCAGTTCTTGCTCCAGGAAGTCTGTCTGCTGTGTTAAACTTTGTTTTACAGTCCGGTGGATGATCTCCAGCTTCTAGCTGACATGATCTCAAGGCGGGGGGAGGGGGGGGGGGGGGGTGAAGTCTTGCGGTTCGTCCTAAGAGCCCATCGGGAGACTTCCCAGGACTTCACGATGCCAATCCCTATTTCCCTATCTCTTCTCTCCGAGCTAATAATGGTGTAGACTAACGTAACTGATCGAGAGAGTTACCTATTCACTTTTTGTGTATGATTGCGGAGTGCACAGATCCTCAGATTAACAGACTCCTCGCCTGTACATCCCGGTGTTATCCCGATGGAAAAACATCCCAGAAGAGCTCGATTACAAAGAATTGCATGTCCTTGACCCCCATATTTGCAGTCGCCTGTGGCGCTTGTGGGATTAGGTTCATCTTGACCTCTTCCGTCAGTCACCTGCGGGTAAACTATTATACTTTTGATACACTGTAGCTGTCAAGCTGTGGTTCTCCGAATTACATGTACGTACTGGAGCTACGGGGATATATAACTGGCCGACCAGAGGTGTCTAGTTTCGGTCATAATGTACTCAACGACCCCAAGTGCACTTGGGCTAGTTCATGCACGTGACTGATTTGTGACATCATAGATATTGCGCGTGCTTTCACATTGTAGATTGTGACGTCATAATACTAAATCGCATAAATAAAATAAATACAGCAAATGTGTAATTTTCTTGTGTTTACATTTTGGGGGGAAATCCAGAACACATCCAGAAAACTCACTGAGAAATGGATCAATTTAGCCATCGGGAGGCATTTCACCGGCATCTGGCAAATATTTACAATGAAAAAGAAAAAAGGAATTTCTCCTCGGTGTCTCGTTTTTATGACAAATGCAAGGATGACAAACAATTCGAATGCAGGTAAAAAATAAACTGAAAAGTGAATTGTGAAATGATAATGGAGAGGATAGGCCCATACTCTGATACTGTATAGATTTCTAGCCTAGGCCTATTCGCACTTTTAGGTCATTCCTTAAAAGCGCGAATATACGGTATAGTATGCCATATATAGCCTATTCACTGTCTAATGTGAGTTTATATTCATAATATCATCGTCTAAACTCTACAGTACCGTACTCATAGAACGGATCTGGTCTTGAATGTGATTTAACTTGGTATATATTTGTAGCATCTTCAATAATGATGTTTACCTCCCCCCCATCGCGCTCCCCCCCCCCCCCCCCCCCCCCCCTCGTAGCCGAGAAGAGAAGGAACTGAAACAGCATCTCGTCACTTTAAAAAGGGAGAAAGATCAAATTGCTAGAGATGGTTCCTGTCTAAGCAGGCTAGGCTCAGCACAGAATGCTCGAGAGGTACATAGCTATCGATAATCATTATGTATTTTCAATATTCTACATATACGATATTCTTATCGTGATACAGTATTTTATGTACCGTGTCAAATGCGTATACATCTTTCTCAACAACAGATATGTGTAAATTGCACCATTGAGAATCAAATCCAATTAATGATTCGACTGTTAATAATTCAACCAGATTCTACACGGCAAATCTATTACATTTAGTACATGCATAAATGAAAAAAGTAACCTATTTCTGAACTTGTAATGCCCATGAGTCAATCTAATAGCAGAATATTGTACTGCACGCGCTGATAGAATACTCTGCGATGATTTTATCTATTCATCATATATCAGTCGGCAGACCCGTCTCAAGGCACCGTTTGGGACCAAACATCCCACAGCGCTCATTCGGTGGCTGTACACATGCTGCAGAAGGACCATCTGGATCCCAACGATATTAAACGGAAACTTCGCAGAAATAGTCTACAAGGTACATGTATGTACGATTTTGTACAGTTTTTGAAACTGTCCGTCGAACAACTATAACATCATCGTCCAGGACCTGAACTTCTTTTTCTCATCACATTAAATTTTATACCTACATGCGCTGTGTATAACATGTGTAAGTTTATACACATTTTTATTTTATTTGATATAAATTAGCTGTAGCTTTGTAACGATTGGTGGAAAATCCGGTAATGTGGTCACTCCTGAAAATAGACCAAAATCCCTCGTCCTTGCTTGGCTGACCTTCATACCGGAGTTCTACTGTATACTAGTACATGGTTTATTTTCGGCTCCCCATCATGTATATCAAAATTTAACATCCTCTCTACTCCTTGCGTCAAAACCAACGTGAATGTTTCGTAAGCTACATTTGCAGACTTGACGAACATTTAGTTCGTTCCCCATTTCTTGAAGGCTAAGGTTACAGAGAGGGTGTTTGAAAACAAATATGTGTATGTAATTCTTATATATATAAAGCTTCAGTACTAGCTGTTCTTCCGGAAATTATTCCAGCCGAAACTCAGCAAAATGAAGCCAAAAACAACATCCCGCAACGCTCATGGCACACGCACTCGCCGTCTCCTGGTCTTTCCTCCGGGGCTGCCCCACCTCAGGTCCGACTTCCGACCATTAACGGCAGCGCCGACCGCTCAAGACGACGGTGCAGCGTGGCCGACCCACAGGAGACCAGCCACATGCTCCGACGTCAGGCGGCTTGGAAAGACTCGGCTCTGGCGCCCGCCAGTGGCTCCAAAATTACACTGAACAGACGAGACAGCGGCACGACCATGAGGAAGACGAACAGTAAGGACAATGCACAGGGGTCAGATGTGTACAAGTCCCAGGGTGTGAAGATGAAAGGCCCCCAACAGGATATGGCCGTGAGGGTGCCAAGCGGTCAAAACATGGGGAGGTCGCCGTCCAATACCACTCCCGTTCTCAAAGCGAAGAAAAGTGTCCACGGCCCCATTTGTGCCAAAGTGAGTGCCTATGTTGGTTCTCACCTGCCCACACATGTAGCTGAGTATTGAATTTGTTTTTTTTATACTATTGTTTGTTGATCTTTCATTGTTGAATCTACCGAGTATATTTACTCCTTACAAAAGCATGACGCCCATGGCAGACCGAACATTCGCACAAACTCCATGTACCACATGGCCCCAGAGCCGCCAGCAGCTCCAAACACTCTTGCCCCCAGCACGAGGATGACTCAACATAGGCACTCCATTGACGAAGCTGCTCTCCAGCACTACTATGAGCTGCTGGCTAAGAACGAGAATGCTTTGAAGGGGTGTGTAATTATGTGATGCACTACCTATGATAATAATGTAAATTGCTTGTACATTTTACGCTGTCAAATAAATATGACTTGACTTGACGTAATAACGGCTACCAGTATTGTGACTTAGATGTTAGAAATCAGTGACGTTAGTCCTTACTTCACATTGGTGTCGTGACCAGAATTAATTCTACGTACTGTTTGTATATTGTTAAATGTTTGTATTGTTCATCTTGCAGACAAGACATATCGTTCAATACGCCGAAGGACAGTCATGGTCACGCCATCTCTGGCCTGAGAAAGAGTCACAAACAGCGAGTAATGGCTCTAGAGGCTTTACTCAGGCAACTCCCCAGCTTCAAGAACAAGGATCCGCCTCTAGATCCTCTCTCCTGTCTCAACTGCAGGTAAAATCCGCCTCTTCCACGTTTCTCGTTACACTTCTGTGTGGGTGGACCTGATTTCAAGTATGGACCCCTTCCATACGTACATTCTTGTATTCAATATTACGTGTCAGCTGGGTTGAAAACGGTTTCAAGTTCTACGAGTATCCTTATTATGGACCATCATTAAATCCTGATGGCAACTTGAGCCAATTATTTTGTTGCGTCTTAAAACTTCATTTGGTGTGTTTCAGCTACTTGCGACTGAGCAAGAATAACATTGAAGATATGGAAAAGCAGTGCGCAATGAAGGGACAGGATCCAGGAATCCATGCTCACATATCAGAAGACAAGCTCTTAGAATATTTTAAGGACACATAATTTACATGAAATTTCGTGATTTCATCATTATATTTGTTATGCACGTTTACGAACTATTGTACCAAAGTTTTCATGGGCAAATGAATAAATAATTTTTTAAACTGATTGTACATTCCCCCATGCAGGATAGACAATGTTTTGGTGATTCTGTCACGGACAATTTTAGTTCAAATCATTGTATAAATGCTGTATCTATTTCCTATTTAGTTTTCTCTGCGAGAACATCCTTACATTAATTTTAAAAAAGAGTCCACAAATGGACGAAAATTCAATTGGGGGGGGGGGGGGGGGGGGGGGTGAAGGGGGTAGATCTAGACCATTTGCATGTCAACCTCAATACTGGGTTGGCCGTTTGAATCAGGGTCTACAGAAAAAAATCCAAGTCTCAATATTAAACCAGTTGAGCCCAAAAACGTTTGGCCTTTCCTGACAGAATTTGGTCGTTCATGCTCATCAAATATTCCTCATCGAAATTTTATTATCGCTTTTCGAAGTTTATGTTGATGAATTTTTTGGTACATTTCAGCCTTCACTTCGAGCGCCACCTATTGTTTGATATCGGTTTCGAACTTTCGTTTACCAACCATTCGATAGGTGGCGTGGCGACAAACGTCAACAAAAAGATGGCGGTGACGGGAGTTTGACAGATTGAAACGAAAACTTGAAATAAGCGAAGGGTCGGCCGCTTTCGGCCCTGAAGGACAGTTTGTCGTGTTTTGGGGGCGTAGAACGCTACAGTTCACAAAATGGCCACGCGGAGTTTGACCGAAGTATTCATACTCATGCGGAACAATGCCCTACAAAACCGGCATATTTTCTCCGAGCAAGTGAGTAGAGTCAGAGTTGAAACGCTCCCAAAGACACCCACAGACACCGATAAGTTGCTAGCACGCGGCTCCACAACACCCATCACCCCCGAGCCGGTGAGTCATCGTGCCGCAAAACTCAACTGACTGGTGCTCTAGACTAGCAAGAACAGCGTTTCTGGAAAATGGCTTCTCCCATCTGTCACCATGTTAAATGGCTAGTGTTCATCACCTCCTGGAATGCTCAAGTTTCTTTCTAAAATTAAGCAGGTATATTTTTCTGGAAGAAAAATACAACCTCTTCAATATGTATATTTTAAAATATTTTTTTAAAATCAACAACACATGTAAATAATTATTTGAAGTGGGGTGGGGTAAGCGAATCGAACGGAAAAATTGCACGTTTTTTTCGGGCGCTTTCAGTGGGGTTATAATTGTTGATCGGTGTTTAGAGGGATGCTACTCATGTCGCGGTTTCGTTTTCGATGTCATATCAAAGAAGAAGGTTTCAGCTGTCTACAGATGTGAAAAATTATGAGATTTGATATGTTTTTCTGGTGTTGCTGAGCAACTGAAGTTCGTCAAAGTTCGGGTGATGATTTCTATACCTATTTATGAACGGATAAGCTCGAATAAGCTCCTGAATGTGCAGTATTGTATGGGCTTCAAGATACATGTATCAGTTTTACTATGGCTATCAGCGCATCCCAGCGCATGACCTATATATGACTGCACCCCCCTTCTGGCAATCGTAATTTTTGGCAGTTTTGAGCGTGCACGATTGACTGTACGCTTTACTGCTCGGTTTCAATAAATTTCTTTCAGGTTTGTTGTATTCCCTGGCGTTTGCTGATTGATTACTTTTGTAATATGATGTAATTGGTATTTTAATATTGTTTGCTTAATTGTTTTACAGTTTATCTTCATCTGATAATTTTAGGTTACCGGACATATGGTCTGAAAACCTATTTGCATGGCATTGCGTTCATCCATCTGTCATTCGTACGTAACAATTATGTCTATGAAGTTTACGGTTGAATCCTTCTGGAATATTGCACACAAATATGAAAGAAATATTTCAAAGAAGCTTTTTCCAGTTATTTACTTTTGTTCAAAATGGCAGCCATTTTCAACCACCAAAAACACCCAGTTTTGGACTTTGAAAGTCATTTTATCAAAATATTCCCATATGTTCCTTCGTGATGTATCCGTTTCGGGCCATTTTGTGCATGTTAACACTATTTTTGTCCGGTAACCTATCTCAGGCCTCTGGACTAATTTTAAAAATTATGTTCTTAATTTTCAGAAAACAAAATAAATATTAGTTGTGTTCTTCATCAGTAAAGAAATGACATTGGTTTTTTATCTTTTATCTATTATTATATTGTCACTGTCTTATTTATGACTAATCATGAAAATAATATTAGTAATACAGTATACCAAATTCATAACAGTATTATATTATCCCCTACCCCCTCCCTAACTAATTTTTCCCACATACAGTGACACATTGGAAGTGACTCCTGTATTTCTGAAGGTAACATTCATATACTATGTATCGACACAAGCCTCACGTTCGGGAAGTAGTGAATTCCATTCTGCCCGGTTCCGGTAATGTCCCCCGAGAACTGCCTCAGCGTCCACACCATGATGTTCTTTGCATGATTTTCGCATTAACAACAAGAATAAACATAGACTATAGTAAAATACCATCTGATGTACCCCGCCTCATCGCTTGATGCACTGATTGAACTGGACACATGGATACCGGTACCATTGAAGACAACAATCTGATGGAAGACAACAATCTGATGGATAATAATCGTTTCACCATCATTGATCATTTTCTCACAGACTCCCCCACAGATCACCTATCACAGTTGAGTGTGTATTTAAGTTTGATCAATTATTTTCCTTTGCAGTACAGCTGAATACAGAACCTGCACCTTGCAGTACATTGTCATCAACACAGTGAACTTAGAGAAAGAGAGTCAAAGATGTATGGTTTTTTACGATAAGAATTTATTTCATCAATCAAAAGTACATGCCTATACAATAATGAATCTTTAACATAGAGCCATGTGGTCTTTTTTATTTTATCCATGTATCCTTACTGGTTACCATGCTTTTTACAGCTTGTCATTATGATGAAAATTGGTGCATTTATAGTAGATTATACGAGTACACCCTTGGCAAAACCAAAACGCATCAATTTTGACAGACAGATATTTCATCATAAATTTCTTTGAATATTCATAACTTCGTCAATTTTCACGATAGAAACGTGTTTGAGGTGTTTTTGTGTTCCTAATTTTGAGTTCTAAATGGGAAAAATATGTAAAAATTAATTTTCCCCAAAAATCCAAAAACCACTGTTCTTGCTATCTAGACTAGACGTCTAGTAGGTTGGGAAGTGGGGGAAATTCCCCAGGGATTTTCATTTGCTTTCAGTTTCAGTTTTATGTTTTGTAACTTGTGTATTGAAGGGAAAGAAGGATTTCCAATTGTCAAGAGAATTGTGTATTTTCATCATTCGGTCTATCGGTTTGTGTTGATAAACATGCTTGTGTACCGGCTACTGGTATATGAGGTATGTTTATTTATTGGATCTACTGAAAACAGAAACAAATTCTCGAGCATGTCATGTTGCCATCAACCGTGACATTAATATTGTTCTCAAAATGTGAAGTTTCAAACTAGTCGTTTCAGTTTCCATATATGCAGTTAGTTTCATAATTGTGCCCTTCCACCGTTGCACTATTTTTGCTAAATTTACATGCTGAATGTGCTTTGTTTTGTCGGCAATAGTTTCGCTGCATGATGACTCCCGATGTCGGTTTCGTGTTTTGTGTTGAACCATGTGCTGGTGATGTATCATTTCATTTTTCACTCTTAGTTTAATATCCCAGAAGTTATATATTACCGTTTTTTTTTTTAAGCACTTGATGTGAGTAATTCTCAATCAATCAATTCATTCAACAATAACAATAATAACTACAGTACATGTCATGCAATGTATACCATTAATTTAATGGTATATTTAATTTAATGATTAAATGTATAGCACTTTAAATTCGGATTCGAGTTGATAAATTAAGGCCAAAGCATCTATGAATATTTGCTTGTAAACATGCATGTCAAAACAGTGAATGATCTTAAATTTGTTTGCATGTACAGTTCATTATTAAAGCATATTGGAAACAATAACTAAACATTCCTAGAGTTCTAGCCAGTATTCCTGGAAGAATATTGCAGTTATTCATAGCATGCTATCCCAAGTTCACATCTCATGCTAAGTTTTGATGTAATTTCGGATCTTCAAACATTCAGTCCATATCATCAAAGCTCAATTTCAATATTAATCATAATCACAGAACTACGGAAGCGTAGAAGGGCCACCCAGGAAAATCATTTTTAGGTTACCGGACCTTTGGTCCGATAACCTATTGCCGTGGCGTTGCGTCCGTCGTCCGTCGTCGTCGTCCGTCGTCGTCCGTCTACATTTTTATCTTTAAAGTTTACGATCGAATCTTTCTGAAATTTTGCACAAAAATGCCTAAAAATATTTCGAGAGGGAGGTATTTTTTAGTTTTTTTATTTTCGCAATTATTTCAAAATGGCGGCCGTTTTCGTCGAAAAATGGCCAATTTTGGACTTTGGCTGTAGTTTTCTCAAAATCTGTTCAGTAACTTTTTTTCTTATTCATGCATAACACTCCTCATATGTACTTCTGTGATATGTATAAATTTCGTTGCCCTTGAATCGCTCGAAGTGGGCCATTTTGGGCCAAAACTCGGCCCAAATGGGACTTTCCCATGTTAAATTCTCCTATGCTTTATAATGGGACACATTAAGCCTAATATCTCACTTAATATTGAGATTAGAGACTAGGAATCAATTGTGGACATATAGGAAATGACATATGCTGAATATTGTTGTGACCTTGAATTTGACCTTAGACCTCATTTTCAAGGTCACAGGACAAAATGGCTAACATCTCGCTTATTATCGACTTCACAGCTTAGGATTCAATTGTGAACATATAGGAAATGATATATGCTGAATATTCTCATGACCTTGAATTTGACCTTTGACCTCATTTTCAAGGTCACATGACAAAATGGCTAATATCTCGCTTATTATCGACTTTACAGCTTAGGAATACATTGTGAACATATAGGAAATGATATAAGCTGAATTTTCTCGTGACCTCGAATTTGACCTTGACCTCATTTCCAAGGTCACAGGACAAAATTGCTAATATCTCGCTTATTATCGACTTTACAGCTTAGGAATCAATTGTGAACATATAGGAAATGATATATGCTGAATATTTTTGTGACCTTGAATTTGACCTTTGACCTCATTTTCAAGGTCACAGGACAAAATAGCCAATATCTTGCTTATTGGTGACTTTAGCCTTATGAATCAATTGTGAACATATAGGAAATATTCTAACATGGTGACGTCACAGCGCTCTTAGCATTTCAGTCATTTCAAAAGGTGTTATATCAGTTGATATACGGCCCTAGGGCCTATATCAGATTTACGTTTCCAGGAGCAACGGCGTACAAAAACGTCACGACCGCAACAAACACATGTAGCCATGGTAATGTTTGTTTGCTCACAATCATTTACCATGTTAGAATAGAAATAATGTATAGATTTGTCGTAATTGTCCGCAAAATAAACTTCTCGGGACAGGTGATATAGCCCTCGACGCCTTCGGCGTCTCGGGACCATATCACCTTGCCCTCGAAGTTTATTGTGCGACAATTACTCCAAATCTATACATTATTCCTTAAATATATGCTGAATATTCTAGTGACCTTGAATTTGACTTTTGACCTCATTTTCAAGGTCAACAGGACAAAATGGCTAATATCTTGCTTATTATCAACTTTACAGCTTAGGAATCAATTGTGAACATACAGGAGATGATATATTCTGAATATTCTCATGACCTTGAATTTGACCTTTGACCTAAATTTCAAGGCCAGTCATTTTATTTTCAAGGTCAGAATACAAAATGGTTTATATCTCTCTTATTATCAAATTCACAGCTTAGGGGTCCATAGTGAACATTTAGGAAATGATGTATGCTGAATATTTTGGTGATCTAGAATTTGACCTTTGATCCAATTTTCAAGGTCAGAGAACAAAATGGCTAATATGTAGCTTATTATCATCTTTACAGCTTAGGAATCAATTGTGAATATAGAGGAATGATATATACTGAATCTTTTCATGAACTTGAACTTTGACCTCATTTTCTAGGTCACATCACCGATCACAGAATGGCTAATATCTCACTTATTATCGACTTTACAGCTTAGGAATTTATTGTGGACATACTAGAAGTGATATATTTGTTGAAAAATTATTTTCAAGGTCACTGGACAAAAGGCTAAAATGTATATTGTCCGGTAACCTTTCTTAGCCCTTGGGCTAATTTTTTTTAAATTCCCGACTTAGTATCTCGATAATATCGACTTAGTATCTCGATAATATCGACTTAGTATCTCGATAATATCGACTTAAGAGTGGACCAGGCACAGGAAGATTTATTTTTTTCAAATTCCCGAGTTAGTAAGTCGATAATATCGAGTTAGTAAGTCGATAATATCGAGTTAGTAAGTCGATAATATCGACTAAGTATGTCGACTTAAATCACATTACTGATTTTATATGAGAGTCAAATACTGTTATAACTCTAATATGTAATTAATGTAATTGATATTTACATCAGAGGGGAAAGTTTTCATTTTAGATATCATTTATTTCAATGTTCACACGGGGACATTTGACACAGTCGTTATTGGTTACCCACGTACATTTTACATATATGTACACTTGGGCCGGACAACCCTGATATATTAAGTCGATATTATTGAGTTACTAAGTCGATATTATCGAGTTACTAACTCGATATTATCGAGATACTAACTCGATATTATCGAGATACTAAGTCGATATTATTGAGTTACTAACTCGGGAATTCAAAAAAATAAATCTCCTTCCTGTGCCTGTTCCACGTTTAAGTCGATATTATCGAGATACTAACTCGATATTATCGAGTTATAAGTCGATATTATCGAGATACTAAGTCGATATTATCGAGTTACTAACTCGGGAATTTAAGAAAAATAATTTTCCTGGGTGGCCCTCCTACGCTTCCGTACAGAACACAAATCGGATTCAAATTCAAATCCCAAATTTTATGTCAATGGAGATGTCATTTGCATATTACAGAGTATACACTATATTTATATTGACTAGTCCTTAGAGATTTTCCCCGAAGATGTGATCTGTCTGGACAAGCTCCTGAACGTGAAAATTTTATTCTGTGGCACCACTGTTTACCTATCCACAAACCCTATCCCCAGTCTAATATCTCTTCTAGTTGTTAAATTTACACGAGAAACACCCGTAGATGAAACATCCAAAATTTTGAACCGAATCTCTCCCTATACATAGGCATTGCCTTATTATATTACTATCACCTTCACAAATTGACATATGATATATACATGTATCATTGAATTTTTTGCCGGAATTACTCTCCCCATCCGCAGCTGAACGATGATCGTATGGCGTTGGTTTCCCGTGATCGGGACGAAGAAATGGGTCTAGGGTCATCACGTGCGAGTCGTTTGCCACCCGAGTGGTGAGTAGCACTGAGTACTATATGTATATCCATTTCATTGTTGAAAATCAGTGAGATATCAATTATGCTATGGCCTTCTTTTTTTTTTTTACGTCATTCAGATTTGTTAAATTTGAATATTTTGAAATGTGAGTCGAAAAAAGAAGCTGTACATTCATGCATTTTGCGGGTCAATGTTGAATTGATTTGTTAAAAAAATAATTCAAAAAGCTCTCTTAATGTACCCATACAATGGTACAGTATATAGCATGTTCTGTCATATACAACAAATAATGTAAAATACATCTAGAAAATAGTCGTTTGTACCGTATGCTTATCTCAATGCACCATATGGTGCAAGTCATGCTGTCAATCTGAATACAATGATACAATGATAATTGTGGCTGGATCATGTTTATAGTACTATGAGTCATGGCTATTAATACTATATTTCTTTCACTCCGCAGGGTTGATGGGGTGGAAGAGGTAATTAATTTGTAACCATGGCAACAGTAGAAAAAACTTATTAAAATTTTTAAAAAGCCGAAAAACCTGCTATGAATACAAAATTGAACAATATCATGATACAAAATTAAGAGTTATGCTTTTTTGTAAATGTGAGTTTTTTGTTGTAGTATTTTGTTAACATCCATCATGATCCTGGTAAATTTCTGTGTAGAATATCCATATTTTGTTTTACAGATACAATTTGAAGTATCCAGAATAAAGGAAAAGAGTAAGTTTGCTTGTCATAGATTGAACAACTATGTAATATCCATGACTACTAAATAACCATTGCCTATTGTAATCTTACCAATTTTTGTGGGGATTTAAATTTATGGTTCTGTCCATACCATGAAAGCCATCAACCGTGACAAAAAAAGTTTAAAATAGTGTAGACAGGTTTATCAAATGATTTTTGAGCTGGTGAGGGCAGAAACTCAAAAAAATTTTCCACAAAATTTGGCCAAAAAATTGGGAAAAAAAACTCGATTTAATACAAAAACATCTGGAGGAAAGTACAAAAATATAAATTTATTGCTATTTGCAGTGCGTGAGCTGTCCGGTCTTCATGACAAGTATCTAAACCGGCCCACGATGGACGACAGCGTCGACGAGGAACATACGATAGAAATAATCACCCAGGATATCACGCAGGTAACCATAGCAACCATATAACATGGCAACCGATATATACATGGTAGCAACAACAGTAGTCTCAATAAAATTGTCCAAACTTGTAAATAGCCACTAAAATCATTATTTTTCTTATCCCATTTCATGAATTTATTGATGTCGGCAAATCTAATGGATACAAATTTAGTCATCTATCATGATCATGCAAATTGTTTATCAAATATGCAACGTTGAAAAGCCATAAAATTGTGCAATTTGTAAAAGCGAAAAACTGCGAGTGTCTGTGAAATATGAAATTTTTGCAGCATACATTTCTTGAATTCTCTCATGATTATTGAAGCCAACATCCAAAACGACAGTGAGCTTGAGGACAAGCTAACAACTGGAGTTATGTCATAACAATAGTCAAATTTCCAAATTTTTTTACCTACTCCATCCCCCCTCCCAACACCCCTCCCTCCCTCCATTGTCCAAATATTGACAGATGTTCATGCGGTGCCAGCGTGTGGTCCAGCAGATCAACGCTAAGAGTCGCCTCGGCAGCACACAGGAGCAGAAACTGACGAACAACCTCGTCTCATCCCTTGCTAGAACCCTGCAGGAGATGTCCACCAACTTCCGCAAGGCGCAGTCCAGCTACCTTCGCAGTCAGTAGATCACCAGCTATGCTGTGTTTTATGATAATCAGCAGTGAATTCAGCTGTCACAACATGCACAACTATAATATTCGTTATTATTTATGATTTGAATTTGAGGTCATTAATTTTCGCTCATTAGTTGTCATTCCTATAATACTCATTTCTTCCATCAAATATTGGTGTTCGAAATATTCATAAGAAGTTGTGGCATTTGATCACAAGGAGTTTATTTTCAATTTCAAGACAAAAATCAAACATTAATACATATGTTTATGATAAACAGATGGCACAATCGGAAACTGAGGACCAAAGTTGTGGCATTTGATTATGTCATCAATTATAAAAAACTGTTGGTTTCTTGCAGAGCTGAAAACCCGCGAGGAGCGGTCAAAGCAGTATTTCGGCACGGATTTGATGCCAGTTGACAGCCAGGCAGTCGATACTACAGATGAACTTTACGACAGGGTAAGTGCTGTCCAATTCAACGAACTATGTTAAATTTCAGCTTGAGTGTTTTCATTTCAATTTTGGCCAAGTGTTTATGCATTTATGCAACTATGAAATCATAGTATTAATTTGCAAAATTTTTGTCGAAAAACTTGTGAAAAAAGCTTGATGCCAAGCAAAAATCTCTTTAAAATAGATTGTGTCAAAGTTGCAACACTTGTACAATACTGATAACTTTGTACAAAATAAATTTATGATATGTACCTCATACCCTTCGATAACCCTCTGACCCGTTACCTCGTTCCAACAGGGTTTTACCCAAGTCCAGCTAGATCTCGTGGAAGACAACACGACGGTGGCTTTGGAACGGGAAAAAGAGATATCCAAGATCGTTAAATCCATTCAGGAACTCAACGATATCTTCAAGGACTTGGCCTCACTAATTGTCGACCAGGTGGGTTGGGGGTACTTACTGAATGGCTGTTCATTGAATTATTTGTGATAACCGCAGCAGAACCCATATTCGCGATTTACTGTAAACGAAAATTCTTGATTTTATTACTGTGAACGGATATTTTTCAGTATGAATATTTTTCCAGTACTAAATTTTGTGATTTTATTTTTTCATTCCTGAATAACGGGCAAAGAATTATATCCGTATTTTTCGCTCCTGATCCATGTATACTATGGGCATTATTTAATTCAACCACAGAAAAGTTTGTGTTTTACATGTGTTAACAGAAAAGTCAATATTCGACTAAATTACAGAATGTAATATGCCTTAGTGCTGGTATATGCAAAGAATTTGTTACCTGTTCATGTTTGTTCTATCAATATGTTTAATTTTGACACTTAAGGGCACCATACTGGACAGAATAGACTACAACATCGAACAAACGTCCGTACGAGTCGACAAGGGGTTGAAGGAGCTGCAAAAAGCGGAAAAATATCAGAAGAAAAACCGAAAAATGCTCGTCGTAGTCGTATTGTTTGCAATTGTCATAATTTTAGTCGTAATTTTAATATTCGTGAAATCATAGCGGCAGCATAATTGTTATATATAGTTTGTGTGCATGTGTGGGTGTGAATGAGTAAAATTGTAAATAGAAAATGGTGAATTACTGAACGACAAATTCATCAGTTTGTGATGCTATGGGTAGAAAAACTAAACGTGGGATAGTACATAATATTTATGCAAATTGTGTTCAGTCTATTCGTACAGCATATCCATTGATAGTTAGTACAGTTGTTTTGTGTTCGCGATCGGATCTATTGGCAATTGAATTTGTGGAAGCATCCATATTTTCCCTGTCATGTACATTCCAATAAAATATTTATTTAATTCTTTTTTTTTTGCAGAATAATTGTCGAAGTGTTTTCGCTAAAGCATTGCAATGTTTTTATGAGCAAAATTTCTTTTGTGCATGGTCTCAGTCATTCCCTTTTAAATTTGTGTTTAATATCATTGATATGGTATGTGCATGTGATTTCATGGATGTGAA
Source organism: Terebella lapidaria (assembly GCA_949152475.1). Lineage (NCBI taxonomy): Eukaryota > Metazoa > Annelida > Polychaeta > Terebellida > Terebellidae > Terebella > Terebella lapidaria. Next base: position 29,163,311 of record OX424564.1, on the reverse strand, counting down.
TGTGCTATTTATTTGAATTTATCAGAAGTAAAGTGTTGCATGATTTTAAATTTTGTGTTTTCAAAACATGCAGACCCAACATCTTTTCTTTCAATACTAGATTTCTTTCAAGGATATATTTATTAGAGTGTTTCTTCGATTATACATTTAGTATAGTGTGCCCTGTTTAGAGTCCATGTATATTGAGTACGTGTAAAGTTTACAAGACAATTCGTCGTTCGTTCTTTTCACGATGTGTCAAATCTGGCAGATGCCTAAAATTCACGATTTTGATTGACATCACTATGCTGGTATAAATGCTACCTGCTACAAATCACGAAATGTCCTGCATTTAACGAAATTATATGCTATTTGTATCGGAAATGTATTAAGCAAAACTTCACAGCCTTTGTATGTTTTATATCCTTCGAGCTGGAGTATTGTTCAAGTGTTGGATGCGTGTGAAATAATTTCGTGCAATTTGTGTACATGTGTAGAATCGTGAATATAGATTGTTCAAATTGAGAAATAAACAGAAAGAAGAGAACGTTGGTTCCTTTGACTTTTTATCATTTTAGCAGTTTGCTCATACATGCAGTTTGTAAACATACAAATGAATTTGACAAAAGTAGACTTGCACATACTTTTATTACATGAAAAGCATCAATGTGTAATTTGTTCACTGACTTTCAAATTGCTGCAAAATTTGACAGGACATTTTTATTACTTTTAGTGGTTTACAAAAATCCAATGGTGCCAACTAAAGACTGTTCTGGCACAAACAACTGCAGATATCGAAATTTCTTCCAACAGCTTCCCTAACTTAGCAGTACTTAAAATATGGAGGTTCAAGGACGCAATTAATCATAGGAACAAAGCACTAATATTTCTTTGATAGATTCATAAGACTTGTACCAGTAAAATGCAGAGATTAGAAAGATGCAATGATCGGAAAAAACGAGGCATTGAACTTTAGGCTTAAATGGGTTGTGCTGTTTATTCTTATGGATTCAGTGAGGATTTAAAAAGGTGTCGACGGATTGAATGTACTGGAAAAATGGGCCCAAGTATCATACGCTGCGCCTTAATACTACTCGTCCACTGAAAGTAAAGCATTTACTCTACTTTGACAAATTCTTTAACTTGTACATGTACCAGTAAAATAAAGATATTTGAAAGATGTGATGAATCAGAGGAAAAGAGCTTGCGGGAGACTTCTACCGAACATCAGGCGCCAGGACGGGGGGATTTTCCAGCCGTGCGCTTCCTTGTGTTCACTTGTCTGTAATAGTAAACAGAACTAGACGTCAAGGCCTAAAGATGCCTTGGAGGCATTTCGGTGTGATGAATAATTTATAATACTAGATATCGACGAAAATGAAAAATGTCGACAAATTTCGGGTCAAGGTCAAAGTTCATCCATAATACCCGCTAGACATGTTTGTCTAGGGCGACGAGTCCGAAAATACCATCCGTTTCGCTCTACGACGCACCGTTTCCGAGATATCGACGAAAACAAAAACTGCCGACTCGGCAAAAAAATTTCGGGTCAAGGTCAAAGTTAATCCATAATACCCCTTAGACATGTTTGTCTAGGGCGACGAGTCCGAAAGTAACGTCCGTTTCGCTCTACGGCGCACCGTTTCCGAGATATCGACGAAAACGAAAAATGCCGACTCGGCAAAAAAATTTCGGGTCAAGGTCAAAGTTCATCAATAATTCCCCTTAGACATGTTTGTCTAGTGCGACGAGTCCGAAAATAACGTCCGTTTCGCTCTACGACGCACCGTTTCCGAGATATCGACGAAAACGAAAAATGCCGACTCGGCAAAAAATTTCGGGTCAAGGTCAAAGTTCATCAATAATTCCCCTTAGACATGTTTGTCTAGTGCGACGAGTCCGAAAATAACGTCCGTTTCGCTCTACGACGCACCGTTTCCGAGATATCGACGAAAACGAAAAATGCCGACTCGGCAAAAAAATTTCGGGTCAAGGTCAAATTTCATCAATAATTCTCGGGTCAAGGTCAAAGTTCATCAATAATTCCCCTTAGACATGTTTGTCTAGTGCGACGAGTCCGAAAATAACGTCCGTTTCGCTCTACGACGCACCGTTTCCGAGATAACGACGAAAACGAAAAATGCCGACTCGGCAAAAAAATTTCGGGTCAAAGTTCATCCATAATACCCCTTAGACATGTTTGTCTAGTGCGACGAGTCCGAAAATAACGTCCGTTTCGCTCTACGACGCACCGTTTCCGAGATAACGACGAAAACGAAAAATGCCGACTCGGCAAAAAAATTTCGGGTCAAGGTCAAAGTTCATCCATAATACCCCTTAGACATGTTTGTCTAGTGCGACGAGTCCGAAAATAACGTCCGTTTCGCTCTACGACGCACCGTTTCCGAGATAACGACGAAAACGAAAAATGCCGACTCGGCAAAAAAATTTCGGGTCAAGGTCAAAGGTCATCAATAATACCCCTCAGACATGTTTGTCTAGTGCGACGAGTCCGAAAATAACGTCCGTTTCGCTCTACGACGCACCGTTTCCGAGATATCGACGAAAACGAAAAATGCCGACTCGGCAAAAAAATTTCGGGTCAAGGTCAAAGTTCATCCATAATTCCCCTTAGACATGTTTGTCTAGTGCGACGAGTCCGAAAATAACGTCCGTTTCGCTCTACGACGCACCGTTTCCGAGATATCGACGAAAACGAAAAATGCCGACTCGGCAAAAAAATTTCGGGTCAAGGTCAAAGTTCATCAATAATTCCCCGTAGACATGTTTGTCTAGTGAGACGAGTCCGAAAATAACGTCCGTTTCGCTCTACGACGCACCGTTTCCGAGATATCGACGAAAACGAAAAATGCCGACTCGGCAAAAAAATTTCGGGTCAAGGTCAAAGTTCATCCATAATACCCCTTAGACATGTTTATCTAGTGCGACGAGTCCGAAAATAACGTCCGTTTCGCTCTACGACGCACCGTTTCCGAGATATCGACGAAAACGAAAAATGCCGACTCGGCAAAAAAATTTCGGGTCAAGGTCAAAGTTCATCCATAATACCCCTTAGACATGTTTGTCTAGTGCGACGAGTCCGAAAATAACGTCCGTTTCGCTCTACGACGCACCGTTTCTGAGATATCGACGAAAACAAAAAATGCCGACTCGGCAAAAAAATTTCGGGTCAAGGTCAAAGTTCATCCATAATACCCCTTAGACATGTTTGTCTAGGGCGACGAGTCCGAAAATAACGTCCGTTTCGCTCTACGACGCACCGTTTCCGAGATATGCAGGATGAATCAAGGATGACTCAGCAAAAAATTATTTCGACCTCTAGGTCAAAGGTCGTTTGAGGTATCGATCCCAAAATCAATAGGGTTCTTCCCTGGTGATATATAAACCTCCGTGCAAAATTCTGCAACTATTGCCTGAATATTTTTGGAGTTATCGTCCGGAAACCAAGTTCCTCGATTTCATCCTCACGGACCTCACGGACCTCGGAGCCGGATCAAAAAAAAAAGTACACCCTAGAGATGTTTGTCTAGGGCGACGAGTCCGAAAATAACGTCCGTTTCGCTCTACGACGCACGGTTTCCGAGATATGCAGGAAGCCTCAAGGATGAATCAGCAAAAAATTATTTTGACCTCTAGGTCAAAGGTCGTATGACGGATCGATCCCAAAATCAATAGGGTTCTTCCCTGGTGGCATATGAACCTCCATGCAGAGTTCTGCAACTATTGCATAAATATTTTTCCAGTTATCGTCCGGAAACCAAGTCTTAAAATTAGCCTTGATTTCATCCTCACGGACCTCACGGACCTCCGATCCGGCTCAAAAAGAATAGGGTTCTTCCTCATATCATTTCTGACTTGCGGTGAAAATTTGACAAGGATCCGTCAAGGCAATCTAAAGTTATCGTCCGGAAACCAAAAGTGGCGGAAGAAGAAAAAAAAGAAAAAAAAAAAAAAAAAAAAAAAAAAATTCTGCTAAAACCATAAAGGCATTTCTGCCGAAATGCCTTAATAATCTGGAACTGTGATATCCTTCTGACAGTTGATATGGATAAATGCATGACGAGTTACAATTTGTGCTCATTAGCGCAATTTTTCAAAAGTTATTTAAAAGGAAATAAAACGTATGTGTAAAGCTAAAATTGACTTTCCCATGTATAAGTCATTATGATACATGATGTATCAAAGTGTGTTTGTGTGTCTTGAACTGACCTCAGCATTGACCAGTGACAACCATGTGTTGACGTAGTTGGCCAAGTCGATAGCTTCAGGGATGTTGTCCCCTTCCGAGCAGAACCGTATTAAGGCAATGGCCGGTATTTCACTGGCGATACTGAATGTGCGATAAAATGATGGGGTACAATCATGTACTGTATATTACTTTATTATTTTGCAGTTCTTCAAAAACCAATAAATCTGCTGGAATGAAGTCAATTAATACACTTTGAACCTCTGGGTTGTCAACTACATGTATGTGACTGGTTGACCATGCAAGTCGTGTACATTTTGATACCAGTATATTATACATAATGCTCAATTCACATAATTATGTGTTGGGACCAAGATTATGAGCTTTGACAAATGTTCAACTTACATGCGTTAAAATCATAAATATGAATTTCGAGAAAACTCACCACTTTTCCAGCAACTCTTTCACAAATCCACCTCCAGGGATGAAGAGTTCCCGACACTCGACCACCCCCGGGTCGGCATTTTCTAAGGCGATGCCATGGCTACGATAAGCTGGGTGTGGTCCTCGCTGCTCGAGTTCTTTCCAGTGAAGGCTTTCGCAAAATCTGTCAACTGTTCCTGTCTTTTTGAAGTGCGAAGTCGCAACGTATCTGAGTTGAGTTCTGTGTGAGATATATATCAAAAAGATAGCGGAAAGAACAAATATCACTAGACGTAAAGGCCTAGAGGCCTTGGGGCATTTCGATACACAATACAATCACAGGTGAACTGTTAATTACTGACAACTCTGCAACCAAAATGATTATGTATGACATGTTTGTCTAGTACCACGAGTCCAAAAATAACATCCACTTCATTCAACGATGCATCGTTTCCGAGATATGGCCAGAAATGAAAAATGTCAAGAAAGCGAAAAAAATCTGGCACAGGATCAAGTTGACCCAACATATGCCTAAGACATAATTGCCTAGTGTTACGAGTCCTAAAATAACGTCCGTTTCCCTCTACGATGCACCGTTTCCGAGATATGGCCGAAAATGAAAAACGCTGACTCAGCGAAAAAAAAATTGGCCCAGGGCCAAGTTCACCCAACATACCCCTAAGACACGTTTGCCTAGTGTCACGAGTCCGAAAATAACGTCCGTTTCGCTCTACGACGCACCGTTTCCGAGATATCGACGAAAACGAAAAATGTCGCTTCGGCAAAAAAATTTCGGGTCAAGGTCAAAGTTCATCCATAAAACCCTCAAGACATGTTTGTCTAGGTCGACGAGTCCAAAAATGACGTCCGTTTCGCTCTACAACGCACCGTTTCCGAGATATCGCCGAAAAACGAAAAATGCCGACTTGGCGAAAAAATTTTGGGTCAAGGTCAAAGTTCATTCATAATACCCCTAAGACATGTTTGACTAGGTCGACGAGTCCAAAAATAATGTCCGTTTCGCTCTACGACGCACTGTTTCCGAGATATGGCCGAAAATGAAAAACGTCGACTCAGCAAAAAAAATTTGGCCCAGGGCCAAGTTCACCAAAGATACCCCTAAGACATGTTTGTCTAGTGTCACGAGTCCGAAAATAACGTCCGTTTCACTCTATGACATACCGCTTCCGAGATATGGCCGAAAATGAGAAACGCCGACTCAGCAAAAAAAAATTTGGCCCAAGGCCAAGTTCATCCAACATACCCCTAAGACATGTTTGTCTAGTGTCACGAGTCCGAAAATAACGTCCGTTTCGCTCTACGACGCACCATTTCCGAGACATCGAAGAAAACGAAGAATGCCGACTCAGCAAAAAAAATTCAAGTCAAGGTCAAAGTTCATCCATGCTACCCCTAAGACATGTTTGCCTAGTGTCACGAGTCCGAAAATAACGTCCGTTTCGCTCTTCGACGCACCGTTTCCCAGATATGGCCGAAAATGAAAAACGTCGACTCAGCAAAAAAAAAATTGGCCCATCGCCAAGTTCACCCAAGATACCCCTAAGACATGTTTGCCTAGTGTCACGAGTCCGAAAATAACGTCCGTTTCGCTCTACGACGCACCATTTTCGAGATATTGAAGGAAACGAAAAATGCCGACTCGGCAAAAAAATTTCGGGTCAAGGTCAAAGTTCATCCATAATACCCCTTAGACATGTTTGTCTAGGGTGACGAGTCCGAAAATAACGTCCGTTTCGCTCTACGATGCACCATTTCCGAGATATGCAATCAGTCTCAAGGATGACTCACCAAAATTGTTTTCGGCCCCTGGGTCAAAGGTCATTTGAGATATTGACTCCATAATCGATAGGGTTCCTCTGAGACACTATATCAACGTATATGTCAAGTTTCAGAATGGTAGCACAAGTACTTTTTGAGTTATCATCCGGAAACCATTTGACACAAAATTCATCCTCACGGACTAACCGGACCTCAGAGCCGGCTTCAAAACAATAGGGTTCATCTATGTAATATATGTGATAACTGGTGAAAATTTCTCGAAGATTCGTCAAGGCGTTCTTGAGTTATCGTCCGGAAACCAAAAAGTGAAAAAAAAAAAAAAAAAAAAAAAAAATTAAGAAAAAAAAAAAAGAAAAAAAAAAAAAAAAAAAAAAATTCTGACAAAACCATAAGGACATTTCGTGCCGAAATGCCCTAATTAGTATACATGTATATATGTGAAAGCGTTCATGTGAGCGAATTGGAATACACTATTTTGGTGGTTATCTTTGCTCTTAAAATTGCAGCATATTCGATTGAGTTATAAGTTTTCATCTGAATTTTTTTTTTAGAGGTTCCTTAAAAAAATTAGCCCAAAGGCTAAGATAGGTTACCGGACAATTTTGGTTTGGCCATGGCAGCATTGGCAGGTAACAGACCTTGAGATTTACCAATCAAGGTTCGCAGTGTAAACATATGACCGTGGGATTTACCAATCAAGGTCATCCGTATGAACTTCGATGTAACCATTACATGTATGTGTGCGGCATTTGATATTCTATATGTTGGGTGGAATCGTTTAGGCCGCCTAGATCAATTTACACATTCCAAGTCAGACATTTGGCACTCAAGGTCATCTGACGTCAAGTTCAAGGTCATCATTAGTTGTGCCATATATGTCTTCCTATATGTTCATAATGCAAACATGAGCTCTATCTGCAAGCATTTCATCTACAAAGGCAAATCTGGGCATTTTTTGACCCCAAAATGGCTGTTTTGACCTTCCAAGGTCATCGAAGGTCAAATTCAAGGTCACCACACAAGTCGCCATATATGACTTCCCATTTGAAAGTGCCAATTTCTAACCTCTATCTTCAAGCGTTCTATGAGTACAGTCCTGACAGCTCCCATTATGAAGGAAAAAAGTGCCGAAAATTTTCCAAGTCCAAAATTTTTTTCAAAGGGTGAAAATTTTTTTTTGCGTAGAAATGGCCCAAAATGGATAGTTATGCTATTTGGGGCGAAAAAATTTTTTTTCGCCGACTCGTCAAAAATTCAAAATGGCCGCCACACTGAGATCGGCGATTCAAGGGCAACAAAACTTATACACGTCACAGAGGTATATAAGAGGAATCTTTTTAAGCAAAAATCTCAAAACTGATCAGACAGTTTTTGAGAAAATACAGACCAGGTGCAAATTTGAGCGTTTTTCGAACCAAAAATGGCTGTTTTGACCTTTCAAGGTCATCCAAGGTCAAATTCAAGGTCACCACACAAGTCGCCATATATGACTTCCCATTTGAAAGTGCCAATTTCTAAGCTCTATCTTCAAGCGTTCTATGAGTACAGTCCGGACAGCTCCCATTATGAAGGGAAAAAGTGCCGAAAATTTTCTAAGTCCAAAATTTTTTTCAAAGGGTGAAAATTTTTTTTCGCCCTAGAAATGGCCCAAAATGGATAGTAATGCGATTTGGGGCGAAAAAATTTTTTTTCGCCGACCCGCCAAAAATTCAAAATGGCCGCCACACGGAAACCGGCAGATTTAGGGCAACCAAACTTATACATATCACAGAGGTATATGAGGGGAATCTTTTGAAACCAAAAACTCAAAACTGATCAGACAGTTTTTGAGAAAATGGCTGTCAAAGTCCAAAATTGAGCGTTTTTCGACAAAAACGGCCGCCATTTTGAAAAAAAAGCGAAAATCAAAAAACAAAAAAATACCTCCTTCTCAAAATATTTTTAGGCATTTTTGTGCAAAATTTCAGAAAGATTCGATCGTTAACTTTAAAGATAAAAATGTTAACGCCGGACGGACGGACGGACGGACGGACGGACGACGGACGCAACGCCATGCCAATAGGTTATCGGACCAAAGGTCCGGTAACCTAACAAGATGTCTGATTTTTTAAAACCATTTAATAACAGGATAATGAAGTAAAATACATGAACGGATAACTAATCTTATAATTCTCCATGGCGGACTACCACCTACCCTGCTAACTGGCTGTCTGTGCGTTCATGAGCGAAACTGCTCGTCAGTATCACGACCTGATGAAATTCACTCGATCTTATCCAGTCTTTTAGGCGACTGACAAACTGCTGCCTCTTGCCCTGAAGAAAGAATTCATGTCAATAAATAACCTGCACCAGCATTCTCTACTGGCCTACATACATTGAGTTGATCATGTTACCTTCGAAATTTGGCAGGGCAGCAATGTTCCATGAATTATTTCTCTATTCATAAATTGTTGGGTGCCCTGTACTACTTGCAAATTTGAACAAGCAGACTTCTTTCGGTACTTTCAAAGCATACACCGTTACAATTTAAAACACTCCTCAATTAATTTGCAAACCTTCACGATTCCTGATCTAAGCTGGAACACAAGCAGTTGATGCTTTTCACAGCAGAACACTGCAGAATAAACGTGAATATTCATCAGTTTGCACATACATGTACACTGTAAATACCAAATATTGATTTGCAAGAATTTCAACCATAATTATGTGACTCCTTGATTATGCGTGTCAAGAAATAAATATACGGAAGCGTATTGCTATCAAGGGTGTAAAAAATGTTATCTCGTACGTACGACTTATATCTCGTATGTACAACTTAATAACTCGTACATACGACTTAATAACTCGTACGTACGACTTAGTAACTCGTACGTACGACTTGTTAACCCGTACGTCTGACTTAGTATCTCATACGTACGACTTAGTAACTCGTACATACGACTTATTAACTCGTACGTATGATTTATTAACCTGTATGTATGACTTAATAACTCATACGTATGAGTTAGTAAGTTGTACTTACCGTTATGAGATACTAAGTCATACGTACGATTTATTAAGTCGTACATACGAGTTAATAAGTCGTACATACGACTTAATAAGTCGTATGTATGAGATATAACTCATACGTACGAGATAAGAACTTTTACGCACTTGATAGCAATACGCTCCCGTAGTGAAACGTATTGTTATCAAGTGTGTAAAAAAATGTATCTTGTATGTATGACTTTATCTCGTATGTACGACCTAATAACTCATACGTAGGACTTAGTATCTCATGAGTATACTTACTAACTCATACGTACGAGTTAATAAGTCGTATGTACGAGTTAATAAGTCGTACGTACGAGTTAATAAGTCGCATGTACGAGTTAATAAGTCGTACGTATGACTTAATAAGTTGTATGTATGAGTTAATAAGTCGTACGTATGACTTGATAAGTCGTACGTACGAGATACAAATTTTTACACACTTGATAGCAATACGTTTCCGTATAAATACCATCTTTTATGAAATAAAGTTTTACTTGTAATGTGTAGGCCCTACACACTGAATTTTCACACCAAGGATAAGCTACATAAAAATGTCTGAGTAATATTGAGAAGTAGGTGTGAAAAGAATAACATGTATAAGGCAAACCTTCAGCCGCTGTCATCAGTTTACAAGTAGAGTTTCCGATTGGCGCAAAGGGATCGTTTCCGATCAGGGGTATGATGCTGTCATCTCGCAAGAATCCCACTCTCGCCATCCCGAGGGTGGATATGATCAAGTCTGCCGTCAGTTGGCCGACATTCCCCACCGACACACATGGCTGGAAATGGAACGAATACGCTTTTCAAATTCATCAACATCTTCCAAAGTTCTTTCTGATAGTAACAATAATTTTAGTACACCATAATCACCTTCTAACAATCGTCTCTAACACCCAATATCTCAGTAGATATTTTCGAGGCAAATTGATGTCATAATATAAATACATATTTTATTTCTAAGTATTGCAAGTCAGATACAAATAAATACGTGTATTTCAGATACATGATATGTAACAAAAATTTTGTCTTTTACCAGGATCAATGTGTATCCTTTCCATATTTTCGGCAGTTCAGAGCAGCTTACAAACATCCTGTAGGCAATTCGAGACTTCTGCAATGTTGAAAAGTAAGGTTTCAAAAACATAAAGATTACTGTTGTGTATTTACTATCATCTAGGCCTGTAATTTCATATACTGTAAAAACACTTTTTTTCGCGGGTATTAAATTTCGCGGTTTTTACCCCCAGGCAATTTCGCGGGGATTTAATTTCGCGGTTTAGTGATTGCCAGTAATCGCGTAAAGAATTTGCAGTTGATGGACATCACAGTATATCAATGCAATTGGTGTGAGAAATGGAAAGTCACAGGAAATCAAATCAGATTTTATTTGAAATTTTAAACACAAATGTCAAACAAGTCATGCTTAGTCTGCAAAAGCTTGAACTTGGTGCAGATGTCATCGGCACCAAGTTCAAGCACGTGCCATGCAGACGCTAGCGACCGGTATCTGGGCACTGTAACTAACGTAATTCTGCGCGTTATGATTAGCAACAGCGTATTGTGCTATGGACGGCCACAAACCTCAAAATTAATTTTCGCGGGAGACTTATTTTAGCGAGGTATTTAATTTCGTGGATCTATCCTTACCGCGAAATACGCGAAATAAGTACCGCGCGAAAATTAGTACTTTTACAGTACGTGGCTGAGTCCTATATACCCCCCATTTTAACAGGAAAAACCTTCTTCCATTATTCATCATAGATCACTGTCTATTGAAGCTGGAACCACTTTTTGAATTGCCTGATTTAATTCATTCCACTCTTTTTTCTGTCTCTAGAATTTCATCGGGACATGTACAAAGCTTATTCGACAGGTGGTAGCATTGTAATAGAGGTAATTTTACGCACTTGAAATTTGGCACAAAAATTCTGATGTTTACTGAGTAATACCATCGTTGATACCATGGTATCGTCACAATAACTAATGTTACGACGTCATATTACCTCTAATACAGTGCTACCACCTCACGATTAGGGTTCTTTGCTCATGCCCCATTAGCACCAAATTTTTTGAAAATATGTGCTATGCACTTGAAGTGAGTCGCCACAACCAAGATTCAAACCCCGATTATATTGATCTCTCATCCATTTTCCTCAAACATGTCGAAACGGCCCACATTGTTGGCACATTCAACACACAGTCTCATGAAATCATTGGTATTTGTCTGGATACTATGGCAACAGGCAAGCAAATCAAATTTCATGAATTTCTAGAACTGTCACCGAATTAGACCACTAGCATCTGTGCATCATAACCGTGGTGTTACTACTTGTGTAGCCCCAACACACCATGATGCTACAGTGCTTCCCTCTTTTGGAGAAACCTCAGGTCCCTTGGGTCAGCTATAATCTCACTGTTCAGCAACATCACCCTGGTCAAGTTAATCACCAACATCATGAACATGGGTGGCCCAGCCAAATAATATACCTGTCTGTGGTCAGGGGGCAGGAACCTGATATATATATTCATGAATTCAGTATGTTTTGTCAGTCGATGGGAACTGTGCGACACTGAGATAAACTGTCAGTGGTTCGAAAGGCACGAAGGCACGATAAAGAGTATACCTCATTACTGGAGTGCACACATGTGCACCATACATATCCATAACTGTGGTGTTACTGGACTAACTAGTATTCTGTATTTGTGTATAGCCAATAGAGCTACTGTAAATGTATAAAATTTCGCGTATATTAATGTTCGCATTTTCAACTTCTCAACATGTTCGCGTGGATTTAAGTAAGTGACTGTTGTGAATGGTAGGCCCCCCGATTGAATAACTGTGTACTTGCGTGTATTTTTTTTTTTTTTCAAACGCGAAATCCGCGAAATTAATACATCGCAAAATTTCATACGTTCACAGTATTAGCCACAACCAAAACAACAAAATTAAAATCTGACAGTTGTTTCTGCTTCTGGGTTCTGCCATATATTTTTTACTACTGGCCTCCTTCATGCGAAGGTGTTACACTGTCAGATTTTTATTTTGTTCTTTGGGTACCATAGGGCAAGATAGTAGATGCAAGTAGTAATAATCAGATACGACTAGATGTACTACTAACGACTAATCAGCCGGCAACCTGGAAATGGTAATGGCTAATGGAGTAGGCCAAAGAGTATACCAATATATTCGGTATAATCTTTGAGTAGGCCTTGACATGTGCCCCTCTGGGACAGGTCTTGACATGTGCCAGAGGGGCACATGTCAAGAGTAGGCCTAGACTATGCCAAGTCCAAGATCATGATGATGGGGCGCATTTGGGTGGGTGATAATACAAGAAACATGTCCATATATTAGGTAGTTATTCATTATTCATACACTGTTTTAGTTACTGACATACACTATTTCACCAGTTCCGATTATTCTATGCTTACTTCCAGTCTTAATCGCACTGATCCTTCCAAGGTACCAACAAAGAGTGTAAAATCTTTACTCTTTGGTACCAATGCCAGGCTTATGACGAAGCGAGGGACGAAGCTGTTTGACGGGGAATTTCCAGGTATGGGTTTCGTTTTCAATGCGCCCTCTTTTGACAGTAATGAGGCGGAAACCACAGGCGCGGATCCGAAGAGCGGGGGTGGGGGGGGGGGAGGGGGTGGGGTGGGGTGGGAGGGGATTTCTCCAACTCAGGCAAAGACCAGCGGGTTAATGGTTTTTCTCTACATGTCAGTACTAGATCTATCTGATTAGTCACAAGTTATATTAATAGTGGAGCATGTTTTTCTAGGGCCACATTGGAAACCATCACAGTAAGTGTATTATAAATGTTGCTTGGTTCCCGCCTACAGCTTGGTAATGGTCCATGAAAACAATACGGCTACCGATCGGCCTGAAAACCCGGGATTTTCGTGTTGGACCAATATCTCGTGAAATACACTTTATGCAGTGTGTGTGCGCCAATAAATGTGTCAAGAGCCATGAAATACCTTCATTTATGGAAACAAATGAAATTGAATCATTTATGGAAACATTTGAATGGTCTACATGTGTATATATTTGGTATATTTTGAGTTTACATAGTCAAATCTGGGAGATTTCTGGCAACTTCTGGCAGCTCCATAAATCGCTGATATAACCATCATCAGTAAATGGGTATGTACATTGTTGCAGGTAATATTATTTACCTGAGATAGCTGACCAAATCAACTATCAGAGGCATCTTGAACACCAAGGATAATATTTTCCAAAGAAACAAAGAATTTTAAAAAACAAATTATGCTTGAGAGCAGTTTGCTGGCCCAGGTAAAGGATGCCAGAAATCTCTCACATTTGGATACTAAACTGGAAAATATATCACCTGTATCCACTGTAGACTACTCACAATGTTACCATACAATGGCTAGGAGGGTCCCCCATGGCTCTGACACATTTATTGGCACATACACACTGAATTTCACGAGATATTAGCCCAACCCGAAAATCCCGGGTTTTCAGGCCGCTGGGTGACCGTTTTTTTTTCTTGCATGAACTAGTACCAAGCAGCGGGAATCAAGCAAGTATAAATGTATTCCTGTTATATTTCGAATCAAATCATAATGAGCTTTCATGACGTCAACAACGTTAGTCGACTAGTTGCACATAACTGAGTTATCTTTTATGTTCAGCAAGGTCATGAAGCACAATCAGCCTATGTACTGTAATTACATGACATGTACCTGAACTATACTACTATGAAAACGATTCCTATGATATATGAATAGTGGGCCTTTGTGTTATGAATAGTGTAGCCCATCACCTTTACGGCGACGAGGGGGGCAGAGTTGAGTAGAATACCGGTCCCAGCAAACAGGTGTACGGCTTGGGGCCCGCCTATAGGGCCCCGCATCCAGTGACCTCTAAATTTTGCTTTGTGGGGGAATTCTGAGGCTCATGGAGCTTGAACGTTGAAATCAATAATATGTAGAATGCTCATTGAAGAGAATTTTTTTCTCTAATGTAAATATGTCTCATTGGCATAATATTCATTCTAATATCATCAGTGGCATCATGTACACTATTATTATTCCCTGACCCCCTATAGAAATGTTTTTGTAAACAAAATATGAAAAAAACAATTACTTCGCGTGCACTCAATTGCTTTCTCTTTCATCCAATATTACTAATATTTACTGGCTTGTTTGAATTTCCAACTTGATAGACTTAGAATCAATACCCAGTATTAAAAATTCCGAGCAAACAAAACAAGGTCCAATCTCATAGTCCGGGGACAGAAAGTCATATCCGGCATACGAAGTGAGAGAAAACGAAAATGACAAGGAAACTCATGAACCCCCTAAAATGGCCATTAGGAGGTCAAATCAGGTGTTCCGGAAAGTTTTGAAAAGGTGTTGATTTTATACCTTGTAATTAGTGCGACAGAAGCATTCAGTTCTGCTGGAGTGCCAAACAAACAGAGGTGGTGTCAGGGGAAGTCTCTGGATGCTCTCTGGTGAATCTGAAGCTATCAGAGGTTGAACATATTATACCGGGTATGAATAATATACATTCCACGAGGGTGCAAAATACAGGAATCAGGAGATACGAGCATGTATGTACAAGCATTAAAACTTTCATATTGGTGTTTTAAATATATTATTTTGTCACACGCCCAACATGTACATACGAAAACTGGACGTCAAGGCCTAAAGATGCCTTGGAGGCATTTCGGTGTTAAGACTAATTCATATTACTTACCGGTATAATTTGTTTGCCACAAGCTGTACGACACATCATTTCCAAAATATTGACGAAAATGGAAAAAATGTCGACTCAGCAAAAAAATTTGAGGTCGAGGTCAAAGGTAATCCTTAAAACGCCTTAGACATGCTTGTCTAGGTTATCTGTAAGGTCCTTTTTGCTCTACGATGCTTTATGATGCACCGTTTCGGAGATATCGACGAAAACGAAAACATGCTGATTCGGCAAAAAAAAAAAATTCATGATCAAAGTAAAAGTTTATCCATAATAGTACCCCTTGGACATTGTCTACGAAACGAAAAATGGCGACTCGGTTGAAAAATTTCAGGTCAAGTCAAAATTCATCCATACCCCTTAAACATGTTTGAAATGTTTAAGAATGTTTAATGGTGAAGAGTCTGAAAATAACGTCTGTTTTGCTCAACAATGCACCATTTCCGAGATATCGCCAAAAACGAAAAATGCCGACTCGGCAAAAAAATTTCAGGTCAAAGTCAAAGTTTATCCATAATACCCCTTAGACATGTTTGTCTAGGACGACGATTCCGAAAAGACCTCTGTTTCACTGTACCATGCACCATTTCCGAGATATCGCCGAAAACGGAAAATGCCGACTCGGCAAAAAAGTTTCAGGTCAAGGTCAAAGTTTATCCATAATACCCCTTAGACATGTTTACCTAGGGCCATGAATCCAAAATAACGTCCGATTCGCTCTACGACGCACCGTTTCCAAGAAATGTAGGAAATATCAAGGATGACTTGGCAAAAAGTCTTCCGACCTGTAGGTCAAAGGTCGTCTGACGGATTGATCCCAAAATCAATAGGGTTCTTCGCTGTTGGTATATGAGCCTTCCTGCAAAGTTCTACAGCCATTGCCTGTATACTTTTTGAGTTATCGTGTGGAAACAAAGTCCAAAAATCGACATGGATTTCATCCTCACGAACCTCGGATCCGGCCGAAAAACAATCTCGGAAACGTTAAAGTTAAAGTTATCACATTTGATATATCACTCTTTTCAGCCGAACTTAATCCGCTTTCAAAGGCGCTTTACACTTTAACCCCAGTCTGAGTGATTGTACTTGGAGCAGCCACACTCAAAGCGCTCTATACAACACTCATTATCAACCGGTACCCATTTAATAGCACCAGCTCCAGCTCAAGACTCGAACCCATGGTCTTTGGATTACGAGTCCGACGCCTTTTCCTCTGCGTCACTCACTCCACAAGTGCGGTGGAGTCGTAGAGCGAAACAGACTTTGTTTTCAGCCTCGTCGCCCTAGACAAACATGTCTAAGGGGTATTAAGGATGACCTTTGACCTTGACCTTGAATTTTTCTACTGAGTCGGCACTTATCGTTTTCGTCAATATCTAAGAAACGGTGCGTCGTAGAGCAAAATGGACGTTATTTTCGGACTCATCGCCCTAGACAAATATGTCTAAGGGGTATTATGAATGAACCTTGACCTTGACCTGAATTTTTTTTTGCCGAGTCAGTATTGTTCCTTTTTATTGATATCTCAGAAACGATGCGTCTTACAGCGATTCGGACGTAATTTTCGGACCCGTCGCTCTAGACAAACATGTCTGAGGGGTAGTATAGATGAAGTTTGACCTTGACTTGAATTCTTTTGCCGCGTCAGCTTTTTTCGTTTTTGGCGATATCTCAGAAACGGTGTGTTGTAGAGCAAAACCGACCTTATTTTCGGACTCGTCGCCGTAGACAAACATGTCTAAAGGGTATTATGGTCGAACATAGACGTAGACCTTAAATTTTTTTGCCGAGTCGGCATTTTATATTTTCGTCGGTATTTCGGAAACGGTGCATCGTAGAGTGAAACGGACGTTATTTTCGGACTCGTCGCCCTAGACAAACATGTTTGAGGGGTATTATTTTTCATTTTCGTCGATATCTTAGAAATGGTGAGTCATAGAGCCCATAGTAAACATGTTTTAAATATTACAAATCGGGTTTAACACCGAAATGCCTCCAAGGCATCTCTAGGCCTTGACGTCTAGAATTTTGTCTAAATTCATTATGAAACACAGGGGCGGATCCAGGATTTTTGAATGCAGGGTGCTCTTCTTAAATGTATGTAATCTTGAAATAGTGTGAGCGAGCGTAGCGAGCGAGGCCTTATGCGGTTTGGAGAATTTTTTGGAATTTAGGGGCCGGTCATTATTTATCAGGTGGGGGGTTGGGTAAGAACTGGGAGGGTCACACTTCCATTTTCAACATTATGGGGGGGGGGGGGGGGTCATACTTCTATTTTCGATGGCACTGGGGGGGGGGGGGGGGTCGGAGTTTGAAATTGAGTTATTTGGGGGAAAATCTGAAATAATCAAATAGTTAAATAATTAGGTGGAGACAATCCACTCAATAACAGTACATGGAGTCATTGGAGTACGCGATGGAATTTCATAACATTTTCAGTAAAACCATAATCTCACTTAAACCGGATCCTGCAGAGGACCATCTAGGAACACCAACATCAAGAGATGCCGCAATCCGTGTGCATCAGGGCTCAAAATTTATAATATTACTTTACAGTTTTTCATCAGCTAATTGGCTCGTGAGCTCTATTGCCTGGGAGCAAATCTGAAATGTTATGAGCCTATGGCTACCCACAAGTCACTGTGGCGATACTGGATCGTTAGTGCATCCCGCAATGGCGGACAGTAAACACGGTCAGTTTGGTTTTTAACCGTATTTTATCAAATGACAGGTCCATTTGTGATAAATGGATACTCTGAAAGTAGCTTAGTGTGTTGGTCAAAGACATGCGTAGTTATTTCAAGCAGATCACGCTTTCTTGTTTAGATATGTTGAGGAAAATAATTAGCGATAAGATTCACCAACGACAAAAGTGAGATTCCCTAACGATATAGGCCTAATACGTGTATATTGTAATAGGTCCATATCATACACCATTGTGAATTCGTTGATTTATGCGACATAAATTAGCGAATGTCACATTAAAAATATGAAATCTGTACTAGAAAATCATCTGTACACATCAATGCATGTCAATTGGTACTTTATTTCACGTTTAACATTTAAATAACGTAGATTTGAATTAATAAAGAAAAGATCGTTAGGGAATCTTCATATGTTCGTTAGGGAATCTTCGTTTTTACAAAAACAATCGTTAGGGAATCTTTCGGCTTTTTTTCAGACGAGTTTTTCATGCTCAAATCAACATAAATCGCCATGTATTTGCAACAAACGGTTGTTTCGTGCGCATAAGAATCAACAGATGTATGTGTGTATCGATCACAATCGTAACTATCGGGAAAATGAAGAAAATTCAAACGAACCGCGAGTGGGTTCGCCATTGCGGGTTGCACTAACAATCGTTAGTGCATCCAGTCTCACCACAGTGACAAGTGGCAATTCTGAGCCCTGATGTGCATTGATCAACGCTCATCACTCAGATTGAAACATTGTCACCAAGAATCAACTTTGGACCTAACGGAACAGCACTACAGCTGAACACGGTGCCAGCAAGGACGAACCCAGATCAGCAGGGTCCTGTCACAAACAAACCACGGATCAACCAGTCCATTCCACCCTGAGCAACATATCATCTCTTCCGATGAACCCGAAATAGCATGTCAGAACCACAGACAGGTTTTCCACTCAAAATTTTGTCAATACATGACCCCACTGAGGATATTCCCCAAAGACCTCAGGACTATCACGAACCACCATGTAAAGGATATGGATCTTTCCATACAGAATGGCAAAATAGTTCTGAATCGCCCCGGATGATTCGGATTCAAGACTAGAAAAAAACCAGTTCTGAATGGCCTGATTCACTAATTCTTCCCTGCTCATCAATGATATGTGGAAGAGCCCTGTATTTTTTGCGAGTTCGCTATGGTGTCCAGTTAGTCCGTGAATGTTTTCATACATTTTTTCCATTCCATCAAAAATCAAGTCAAGGAATCAACTGAATGATCTTTGATCTAGGTCTCGAGTGTTTCAAGTGGGCTCCGAAACGATGGGCTGTGTAGTGAAAAAGAAAACGCTAGTATTCGGAGAAAAGTGATCCTGGATATAGATGTCGGGAAGGGGGGAGGGGAGTCTGGTTCTGCCCTCAAACACCTGTCATAAATAAATGCCCATATATATAGTATGCATACAAGTAATAATTGTTGTAATGGCATTCACACTTGAAGCGAATGAATGGTGGATACACGAAGAGCACAAATCATAATATTCACTGATCTTATAGTATCATAAATTTGCGACAAAAGTCACAATTGTTTCAATAGAAATGGGGATGGGTGGTGGTGGGGATGGGGTCATACTTTCATTCTAGCTCTTGGTGGGGGTGGGGTTGGGGGTCATAGATTGGTTTTCGATATCGTTGTGGGGGTCAAACTTTGAAAACTCATTTCTCGGAAAAAAAATTTCCAACAATGTAAATAATGACCGGCCCCTTAGTGTCTCTGAGATGGTTTCTAAGGCCATAAAAAAAAGTTTGTTTCCTGTCCACCGGGTGGCAAAAAAGAAATTCAGTAGAGGAGAGGATTTTTTTTTTGCATTTGGGAATTTTGCAGGATGTTTCAAAGGTGTGATGCTTATGTGTCAAATATACAGTTAAATGAGCATTCTTTGCCTATAAAGTTATGATGTATGTGCAATAATTGATTTATACACATGTGCAAGTTTATTGCGTGACAAATACTGCTTGTTCATGTTTCATTCAAAATTTCAAATTTTGTTGATCCCACATATAAAGTAAAAAAAATAATTTTTTTTTAGATGATACCAAGAAAATAATATCCAGTAGCACCATTTAAGGCCAGTAGGGAGGTGGACAGGAAACGAAGTTATTTTTTTCTAGGCCTAAGGTGTATTTTACAACTGTGCCTTGTGAAATCAATAAGTAGAATTGTACTTTTCTGCTAAGTCTGCTTAGTTATGTTGTAAATGAAGGATATATTTCAAAGAAAGGACGGTCTAATAGATCTACCATTCTAAGGCTGTTCTAAGGTTCTTATGCATCAGACATGGTGATGGTCAATCGTTTAATAATAAAGATGAGATATAATTATCTTCAAAGTTATGCCGAGTTATATCTAGAGTTATGTAGAACTCTGTCTGAAACAAACAAATAAATAAATTAAAGATATCCCCGGTGTTCAATGACAGTTTCAGTATGAAGTCAAGTGTGGTCGGTCTAGATTTATTATTGGTGGGGGGCGGGGAGGGGTGGCTAGCTGGTTAGAGGAGTCAAGCGACCGAGCGAAGTGAGGTGGAAAGGTGGTAGCTTACACGGCGTGGGGTCTGGGGCCCCAAAAGCCAGAGCTCTTTTCATGTTCTGTGGTTGATTCTGTGCTTTCTCTGGCTCCGATTGAATATTTTTCATTCCACACATGCATGTATATATTGCTGGTCTTTAAATTTATTTATCCCAAAACGGCCCATTAGAAGGGGAGGGGGGGGGGGGGGATTCGCCAGTGATATACGTGTTTTGTTCATTTATTTCAGTCTTTTCATGTTCCAAAATCCACACTCCAGATTAGGATGAGCACATATCTTATTCATGAAATAAATTAGTGTATTATTTCGGACAAGTAACTGGCGCTCCGGCCAAATTTGAAAACTGTTTAGTTTGTAGTATCAACCCGTTCAGATCTATAAACAAATCAAAGTATTGTAACGGTTTTGGGGTGTTCCCAAAAGCTCCCCAAGGTAATTCGTGTATATTTTGTGATATTACGGTTGAATAACGGTTTATTAAAGAGTATATGTGTTTAAAAGTTCATATGGGTGCATATTGATGGTTTTAGAAAGGTGTTCCGCCTTGGAACTTAGAATAATTCAATGTTGGTAAAGCCGGAACCGGAACCGGAACCGGAGACGGAACCGGAGACGGAGTCGGAACAATGGAATACAAAAACGTAATGACGTTATTTCCGGAAGGTCATGTGATCAGCCTCGTTTTCGGTTTGAAAGGTGACGTGTCAGCCACTGATTGGTTCTAGCATGTTTTTGGAAAATCCGGAAAAATCAGTGTTTTGGCGGACTATGACGTCACAATAGGTTGGTCACGTGATGTGGATCTCAGGTCTATAAAAGCCCCCGCTTCGGCGGGAACGGCGGAGTTGCTGTCCTGACGTCGACATGTGCAGACCCCTTCTCCCATAGCAGAGTACTCCCTTGCTCGGGCTTGAGTCATGCAGATGATTACAGTTTATGTCTTCGGACTGTACACTTAGAAAAATAAATCTGAAAACTTATTCCGGGTTGTTTTTCCGTGTTCGTTAGGGAACTTGGAAATTATGATAAAGGTAAAGTAAACGGAAAAGAGAAAGTAATACGGAGAAGAAGGGAGACAAGTTAACGGTCGGTTAAGACAAACTTTGTGACGACGTCTGAGAGTGATCCAGAACCCAGATCACCGGAGAAGAAGACGGAGACGGAGACGGAGGTGGAAGCGGCGGACCATGCACTGTGGAGGCGGTACCGGACGGAGCAGTTGCGGAGACAGGAGCAGTTGCAGTATTAGAGGCGGAGACGCTTCTAGAATCTCCGTTTCAGGTGCAGTCGCGGTTGCAGTGGAGACAATAGCAGCGGAGTGGATGCAGAGGCAGTACCTGACGGGAAAGTTGCAGGGTCGGAGGCGGAGACGCTTCTAGATTCCTCATTTCAGGTGCAGCCGCAGTTGCAGAGAGGGACTGGAAACAACGGAGCAGTTGCGGAAACGGTGACCCGACAGAGCAGTTGCAGTATCCGGAGGCGGAAACGCAGCCGGGATCTTACTTTCAGGTGCAGTAGCAGATTGCAGTCGGGAAAAGCGGTTAAGAGGTCCATTCCAGACCACGCTACCAACCCTTAGAGACTTCTAGCCGTGATCAAAGCCGTGCAAGCAGCAGAGTCCCCGGAAATTTCCGTTCCAGCTCCGGTTAACTAAAAACAGACTTAACCACCTTCTAAGAAAACCGTGTTATCCGGACGTCACAGAGGGGGCAACCCCGTTACAATATCCCAAAACTATACTTGGTGTCAAGGGGTTTCCCCATCGTCGAGATACCGAATCCCGTGACTGAGATGTAGTCTCTCCCAGCCCACGAACGTATATATATATTTGATATACTTCTGTCCTGTTTTAGTGTAGTTTGTACCGGAATGACAAATTTGTCACTATTGCTCAACTTTACACTTCCGGGTTCAAATGACAAGAAAAGATATGTGTTTCTGGAACTGGATATCAATGAACAGGGTGGTGCACATTGATATCTGGGAGGCTAATAATAATAATACAGATTATATAACTATATTTAATACGGAATAACCGGATTTCACATTCGCAATCACTACTACAATTCGTGGAAATCTCAGATCACACTTCTCTGTCCATAAACTGGGATTCTTCCCTAATTGAGTGGCACGTGTCACCACGCAATTGAATGTATGAGATACATCACCATTTGTTATATGACTTGATTCAAATACGAATCACATAAAGTTAAGACAACGTTCACACAAATCACTGCACACAAATTCATTGCCACGTTGATCGTTCAATGTGAGAAGATGGAAGAAAACCAAGAGTATATTGAATTGGATATTCAGGACGCCCCTGAAGAAGGCATGAGAGATGAATACAGTGACGCTGATGCAGAGAGCTGTGAAGCAGACGTCGCTGAACCTTGCAGAGAGTTTGACGCCAGCAAAGAGCAGATCCCAGGGAAGGAGGGACGAGAGGTTCGCAGGTTGTGGGTCTCTGATGTGGTAGGAATTATACTTCTCGTCATATTGATCATTGCAGCAATCGTCCTAGAAGTGCAATTTGCCACTACGTCGACTCCACCAATGACCACAACAGCCAGAATCCCAGCGACTCCAGCGATGACCACAATACCCAGAGTCGGGAGGGTGAGCGTGCAAACTGTTCAGGTTGACAGTGACACCAATGACGGAGGTTACACTGCAATAGCCGGAACTGGAAGTGCTGCGAAATCTCCAGAGCCCGAGACCAAAAGCACGAGAGCTGGCAGCAGAAGGTCTACTTCGCTGACCCTACCGGTAACCACAACACCCAGAGTCGGAAGAGTGAGCGTGCAAACTGTTCAGCCTGACAGTGACACCAATGACAGAGGCTACACTTTAACAGCCGGAACTGGAAGTACTCCGGAATCTCCAGAGCCTAAGACCGAAAGCGTGAGAGGTGGCACCCGAAGCTCCATAGCATTGACCACACCGATGACTACAAGACCCGGAGTCGGAAGGGTGAGCTTGCAAACTGTTCAGTCTGAGAGTGGCACCAATGACAGAGGCTACACTGTAACAGCCGGAACTGGAAGTACTTCGGAATCTCCAGAGCCTAAGACCGAAAGCGTGAGAGGTGGCACCCGAAGCTCCATAGCATTGACCACACAGATGACTACAAGACCCGGAGTCGGAAGGGTGAGCTTGCAAACTGTTCAGTCTGAGAGTGGCACCAATGACAAAGGCTACACTGCAACGGCCGAAACTGAAGGGACTGTGAAACTTCCAGAGCCTAAGACCAGAAGTGTGAGAGCTGGTAGCAGAAGCTCCATTACATTGACTCCACCGGCGACCACAACATCCGAACTCGGGAGGGTGAGCGTGCAAACTGAGCAGGTTGACAGTAACACCAATGATGGAGGCTACACTGCGACAGCTGGAACTGGAGGGACTCCAGAGCCTAAGACCAGAAGCGTGGGAGATGGCAGCAGAAGCTCTACTACGTTGACTACGCCCGTGATCACATCACCCGGAGTCGGGAGGGTTAGCGTGCAAAGTGTCCAGGTTAACAGTGGTAGCAATGACAGTCTTCATACTGCATCAACTGGAACTGAAATGGAGACGACGATGAGATATGGAAGTTCACAGGAAAGTGTCACGACATCTGCTGTGCAAACATCTACAAGAACAGGTAAGACACGTCAACAGTGATGGAGGCTATTCTGGCATCCCGTGCATTAGCAGTCTTTCACTTTTGACGCATAGCAGTTAGTCGTATGTTATTCGCCAACGGATAACTCAAACTGGCGTATAGGCGACGAATAGACTGAGGGGTCGTATCCACGCGCACTGGTCAATATTGAACAACGCAGGATACTCTTTCTTCTAAATTCAATTAACATTAAAAATGTGTCAGGCGGATTAATGGCATTCATTCAGTGGGTGAGTAGTATTAGTATAGTGCAGTATTCGGCACCTGGGTCGAGCAGCCATCGGGAATGCCAAATACACCAAGTCATCCTCTAGCTTATTGTACTTATACCACGGGTATGTCTAAGTGGGATAGACGGACGTCTGGGCTATTGTGAAAGGTGTGAATACAATCTGTATCAGACCTAGATTCAAATTCAACGTAGAACCTGCAATGATTTTTGCCGAACATGATTTTTGTCGCATTGTACTTGTGTAGCTGGTCAACGCAAACTAGTATTGCATGCTATATACATGGCATCGAAATATAATATCTGATGCCTGATTAAAGAAAATATACCACACCCATGTATCCGATCACCTTGGCTACCATATCATACATACAGTCCTCAACAATATGGTTGGTTGGTCGTTTAATTCGGGGGTGGTCTGAATTCTAAGCAATTCGAACAACAAAATGCGTTGACAATGCACCTACACAATTACTACACAGACACAAAGTTGTGAGCAAACCATTGATGATTTTGTGCTGAACTTGACATACACATGTAATAATTTTGACAAGTGCGCGTGGATACGATCCCTCGCCCTATTCGTCTGGTATACGCCAGTTTGAGATATTCGTCAGCGCATTGATGGCGACTAGTGCTTATTCGTCAAAAGTGAAAGAATGCTATTAGGCCAGATCTAATATACCCGTTATCCATGCGGGGAAATGTAATGAGTCTCCTCGAGAATTCCATGGCCCAAGAGAAAATATCCGGCATTTCTGTACGAATTGTACAATTTTTAAAATGATTAAACATTGATCAAATAGCATCATACCCAATAATGTTGAGTAGAAAAAGAGAATGAATAAAAATTTGGGCTGTATCTTCTCAATCATTGCCAACTGAATGTATGTACATGTACTCAACTATCACGACAGATAAGGATTCGATGATGAAAATAGGAAACCTTACCAGATTAACTTTGGGATTGAGAACAAAACCAAACAGTTATATTCAAAATCCCAACTGGATCATCAACAGATACTGTATACCTCATGAAAAAAATCAATATATAACGTACAACCTATTGACAAAATATTGCTAAAAGGCTACTGACTCGATCGACTGATTCACGGTCTTCTGCGAGATCAGTGGTAAAATGTCGGCATGCTTACGAGGTGTCATAAATATATTACGAACTTGGAACAGCATTCTCATTGAAATGAACAGCATTCTCATTGAAAACCATGAGATATACAAGTTTTATTATATACTAGTACCAGTATTCTCTACAGCTGCATGTATGTTGAAATATATTTCATCTATTCTCCTTCAGAAGAGACGAGCCTAGTCTCTAGAATCACGTCGTGCACAGCCAGCAGTGAACATAGTGTAGACTACAGGTGCCAGAACGCTTACGATGGTAGTGATATTCCTGGTTGGAGGACACAATGGTGGATGGAGTGGGGAAAAGGTCGCGGGGGTTACATTCAGATCAACCTGGACAGGTCGTACGTGCTGACTACCATCCGGATCAAACACTTGTGTTGGGTATATTACCAAGTTTCCTCCTGGACGATCCAAATGCAGTATAATTTTGAGAAGCAGGTAAAACGTACATACATGTACATATTGTACGAATGAAATAACATGATCACTGTAAAACTTATTGACTGAACTGATTTTGTTTCATATTCAAGACCAATGCAGTATATGGCCTTTGGTAAGATTATGACAACTGCAATTTTAATATCATACAAATGATTAAAATATAATGTGACGGAATCTTCTTTTTCGCCAAGTATGTTGGTTTTTAACAGGGTGTGTATTTGTATGCGCTCTACGGGTTGCAATTCAGCACCCACTGTTAAACCTTTCGTGCATGATTTGGTTTTTGGGTTCTACATGTATGTAACGTCAGAGAACACCTGGTTCATAATATGGATGGACTAAAAGGCATATATATCTTACATGACCTTGACCTTAGACTCTAACTTTGAAAAGTTCGCTAAGGTCGACTTCTAACTAACTTCAAAGATCACCTTGTCCGAATATCGATTATATTCAATTTCACGTTTTGACTTTGTTGATATTTCCAAAGCAACAAATTCATTCGCTCATGAGCAAAATGCATAATCCGAGCAAACGATGTCGATATCAGACATTCTCATGGACAAAAATGTGGTATTGAAACTTGTATTTATTTCATTTACAGGCAAGTCCTCTGCTAACAAGTTTTGAATGTCAAACATCAAGATTAATATTGATCTATAGTTAAATCAATTATCATCGTACCTCAGGATCTTATGGAAATAAAACACAGCATTGAATTAAAATTGTTTACTCGTGAGTCAATTGTGAGCTGAATTGTTTGTCAGCCTATTGTAAGCTGAGGTTAATTTGTTTGAAAAAAAAAACATTGATAAATGTCACCCACGGGGTGACGCCGTCAGCAATAGAGAGGTGAGTAATTTGAGGTGGCATTAATCACAGGTGTGGACAGTTGTAATGCAAAAATATTGCAATGCAGTTTCAGTTGATGTAACTCAATATACAAAAAATATATATGATGCCCAAGTATAATTCTAAGGTTTATTTCATATCAAACAATAATATCATGCACCATCATCACAACATACAATGCTTCTCGCAGGTGTCTAGGGAATGTGTTGGTACTTTGAGTAGCTATGATTGCTCAGGGGAGTCAAATGACTGGTTCACGATCGAGCTGCCAGTCAACACCAGCACCAGCTACGTCAAGCTGATCGTAACTGGCGTCTGTCATTCCAGTGCCTACCAAGGGATACGTGAGCTGGATATTATCGGATACCCATAGCCACAGCCAGCCAACTGACAAGTCTACTTTGTGGGGAAAAGCTGGACATTTGTCAAGGTTTTGTATTGTGTAGATTATCGAGTAAGGTAAAATAACATTTAACTTGTATGATGTTACTTTGTGCACCTATCTTGTTTATTCCAATGGACACTCAAGCTATGAAACACATGAGCTCCCGATGATTGTTATTGATGGACGATTTACATACTGTATAATCCACTAAATAATCTACTAAATAAACTTGATACAATCCTTTTGATGTCTGCTTTTGTCATTTCAAGGTCATTTCCCTTGGTCATTTGGGCGTTAAATATGGTGTCCATGCGTACGTTTGCTGTCTGTTGCTCATCTTTTGTTCTTTTGAACTTTTATTTCACATCACAATATTTATACTCTGTCATAACGTAGTACTAGACCATATCTCTTATATCTCTCTAGAATCAATCCAAAACGTCATTAATATTTTCTTTTCCTGACTTGGCCTTGTGATATCATGTTTTCAGATCCCCAAGTTCCTATTTGATATCTGAGAGTTAAATTGATTCACAAAAAGTTGTGTTATCTCTGACCCAGATGTCATGTTATCTCTGACCCAGATGTCATGTTTTGATAAGATAACCAAATACATATCACATGGATCATTAGTTTCACCAGTTTATTCTTCACAAGTTCTGTGTACGCTACTCTGTGATGTTTTTGAAAAATTGGCATGAATTGATAATATATTATTTCAAAATATATTGGGAGTACTCAGCTGAACAATCAACACTAAGGTTTTTACAATGCAAATACCTACAAAAATATTCTCAGTCATTTCTTGTACACAATATATGGCAAAGGTATGGTAAAAGTATTCGTGAGTGTATCCATTAACCAAATACTGCCCTATATATGGTTTTATTCTGCCCACGGTAATTTCACTTACCCCGAGCTTGCGGTACTTTTTTTTATTATATAGCTAATATCTGGTAAGATTTTTTTTCCTATTTACCGACAGGTGACTTTATTGGAATTTGTTCGTTGAAATGCAAAAAGTAGCAACTGAATGAATGAATGAATGACTTTATTTTCCCAAATTTGACAATAAATTTGTACACAAATAGCATATACATAAGTTGGAGATAACAAATTATTGGGCAGACCAAAAATAGTACAAAATGGTACTGTCTTCCTTCTGGCCTGTAATGTGCACAAGATATATTTCATACAAAACTTTGTGACTGATATTTCTCAATATTACTCAACCTATATTTCATATATTAATCTATTGATTAAGTCCTATAAATAAAATTGACATATACAACTGAAAAATTATCCATTTGAAACTTTTGAATACAAGTGATGCATAAGTAACACAGGACGGGAGAGGTGAATTCTGTCGCTCGGGCTAAGATCAGGAGACGGGGGAGGGGCACTATAATTTATTGCTACTACCAGGTTTGGGAACGGAAATGTAATAATATGCCAATATATAGACTCAAAAAGGCATATAAAAAGATATATAAAATGCCTCCCATTCTGTAAAACATAGGCCCAAGGGACCATGTAGCTTACCGGATAGCCAATAGGTGATCGGAACGATGGTCAGTTAACTTCAAGGTCACAAGAATATTCAGCATATATCATTTCCTATATGTCCACAATTGATTTCTAAGCTGGAAAGTAGATAATAAGTGAGATATGCGCCATTTTGAGATCTGACCCTGAAAATGGGGTCAAAGGTCATACTCAAGGTCATGAGAACATTCAGTATATATCATTTCCCATATGTCCACAATTGATTCCTAAGCTGTAAGTCGATGATAAACGAGATATCGACCATTTTGTGCTCTGATCCTGAAAACGAGGTCAAAGGTCATATTCAAGGTCATGAGAAAATTCAGCACAACTCATTTCTCATATGACCACATCAAAACTTATGCATATTGTAATGATACATGAGGGGAACATTTTGAAACTAAAATCTCAAAACTGCGATTGATCAGACAGTTTTTGAGAAAATAATTTTTAAAGTTGAAGAACATGCGAAAAACAGCCATTTTGGCATAAAAATGGTCGCCAAAACTGCATAAACGGCGGACGTAACCAAATAAACTTCCATGGAGCCTTACCGAAGATCGCCGACGGTGCGCGCCATTGTGTCCCATTTGGAGCTCGAAAATTTGTAACGTTGCCATGGTAGCTCGAGAACGTAAAACTTAGACTCGCATCCATTCACAAACATTATCCGATTTATAAAGACACTCTGAAAATTTAATACTGGACGTAACTCGATTATTGTGAGTCACACATGCATTTCGTACGTTCTCTTACAAACTGGTATTCACATACATACAATAAGTGAAACATACATGTTGCGTCGTTTTGTGTGGCATTTCATATATTATTGCACTTTCTACTATTTGAGCTATATGGTACTCCTCACAGCCACGTTTTTGGACGTAACTCCAAATCGAGGACATTTTCACACCTGATTTGATATTTTTAAAGAATATATTTAGTATTGAAATATGTGTATAATAACCAATAGAAAACATTTGTTCAAATACTCGTAGCATTCTGAATCAGCACCCACAAACCAGTTATCACTCACGCACATAGTTTTTTTAGAAAGCTTATGGGGAAGGACGTAACAGCCGAAAAAGGACATCAAAATATGAGCGATTTTCGAGGACATGTCTCAAGTTTTAGATCTATAAAATATTTATTTCAAACAGTGTAGCCATAGATTCTGGTTTTTCCATCAATACATTTTCCATTCTAGGTTTCAAACTTTAAAATTACCAGTTTGGAGTAGAACTTTTTAAAAAAACGAAATTTTTCGTCATGGACGTAACATACTACCCATTAGCTGATTCCTGCTCATATAATGTACATAGGCTGTTGATTTTTCTGCGTTCAGATAAAGGCGTCTATCCCAGATCTTTGAGTAGTTTTTGGCGATTAGTGTTAAAAAGCGCACCGGAACAAATCAGGGCTGATGCTGCATATTTTCCAATTTATTATCATTAGTAATGGTCTGATCGGCGAAAACTATAGAGGCATATATATATGATTTATTTCGTACGCATGTACATTTCAATTTACAAACAATAAAAGCAATAAAACAACACACACAACTTCTCAACTAGAACTAAAGAAAACAGTTAATTTACACAGAAAGCATACAGCATATTTCCGATTTCGTCGTGACTGAGGTCTGATAGCATTTTGCCATCTCTCATCAGACAGAGTTCCTGAATGGAATTGCCAACAGAACGACATTCGTCATCACACTGGTACGATTGCAACACTAGGCGTTTCAGCTCAGATAAATTATTGTTTGACAGATCAATAGAACTCTTATTTATTTTGGACAGAAGAATCCTTCTATTAACACCCACTGATGAGTTGGACATTTGAGACAAATAACCGCATGTAGATATAAGTTGATTTTCGCTATTCAATACATTGTAGTAAAATGCAAGAAATCGGTTGAGCAACTGTGCTTCAATACATGGTTTTCCAATAAGGTGTTTCAGTATTTTACAATGGGTCATCGAAGGCACGGCCCATATTTTCCGTACACATTTGCGCCAAGTTGCATAAAAACGTTTAACATTATTATCACCCAAGTTCATCAAAGGACTACCATAAAAACTAGTACAATACGCTTGGAAAAGATATGATCGAACATCAGAACTGCAATAATTAAAAAGAGACATCACACGATTTGTTCTGTATACAAGATCATTGCTATAGTTATTGATGTACTTTGTATTACTTAAATTGCCAACCGGGTGGCCTAAATGTATTCCATTATTATGACATTGTATAACTTTACCATTCAATGTGACATTTTGTACAAGCAACTTCGAATTATATACAATCAGTTGCGTTTTTGACGCATTAAACTTAACATCATATTCTAAACCGAAACCCTCACAAATACCCAGCATGCATGTTATTGCATGTCGATTTGGTGCCAGTAGACTTACATCGTCTGCGTACCCAAGGACACCGTAATAAATGTTACCAATATAACATCCATAATTAGATTTGCGTAACCTGAGTAACAGTTCATCCATGTAGACACAAAATAGAATTGGGGAGAGTATTGCACCTTGTTTGACACCATTGGAAGCGGTGAAAGTATTGCTGAGTTGACTATTCCATTTAACTCGTATGGTTTGGTTTACATACAAGAAAGCCAAAAATCTGGCAGTTAAGGGACATATATTACGCTTTAACAACAGCCGGAAGAGTTTCACATATTGTACACGATCGAAGGCTTGAGATGCATCCAATAGAACATTGTACACATTTGAATTATGTCTGATATAGTAGTCAATAACTTCATTAAGTACAAAGGTACACTGTGTAGTCGAATGTTTGGGCTTAAAACCAAACTGGAGGTCACAAGATTTCAGAATATGATAGTTGTCGTGTAATATAATATTGTCAAATATTTTAGCCACAAGGCTTCCCAAAGAAATACCCCTGTAATTATTACTGTCGTTTAGAGACTTTTTTCTGCTCTTTGGTATAGGGATAATAGTTGATAAGCACATATTGGTAGGAGCAAATCCGTGATATAACATGGATGTGAATAACAAGGATAAATGTACGTGGAGAGCAGTACAACTGTGGATAAGTGAGTCGGAAAACATATCATGTACACCATCAGACTTATTTGATTTCATTCGACTAATTGCTTTTGAGACACTTGATGGTTGAATGACGTGAGAGTTGTAACACTCATTTACACTGCACATGGCTTCAATATTTTGTACAAAAGATTTACATAATTCATTCATTTCATTCGAGTCATATGAAACACTGTTATATAGATCATTATACTTATTGGCAAAAACGTTGCCGATGTCATGGTCTCCAGACATGTTATCAACTACCTTGGGTAAAGTGGAGCGCTGGTTAACAATACGTTTTACTTCATCCCAGAAGTTTCGATCACCATGTGTCATAAGCGAACTGGCCATACGATCAGCTCTGATCTGCCGTTGATGAGACTTTAAATCCTTTACAGCTTTTTTGTATTTAGCGCGAGCTAATCTTCTAATATCAGCTACTACCCCGTGGGAAGGCCGGTCATTTTGTAACCATAAACGATGCCAAAACACCGAGTCATGTCGTTTAGAGCGAATAGAGTCGTTCCATCCAGCGATACAACGTTTTCTACTTTTAGGTATACATATATCAGTTGAAACAAGGCATGCGTTTATCAGATCATCAGAATACTTCTGTATTTCATTTTGATGAAGAACACAGTTCATATTTCGACACCTTCTCAAGTTAGTTGGCACTGTGATCTTATTCAGCTGTTTTGCAAGCTGATTTTTATACGATGAAATATCGTCACCCGTGGCTCTTTTCCAAGAATGTTTAGATACAAATTCTTTAGGGTTTCCACAGACACGATCAACATTGATAGAGAGCTTCAATACCACAGGACAGTGGTCAGAAAGATTGTCACCATCGTGTAACGAACAATACGACAAAATGTCACCTGACAGGTTTTCAGAAATAAGGAAGTGGTCTAAAGTTGAAAATACACCAGTATCAATATTTTCATAAGTGTATGTAACTTGTGCCTGATCGTATGACACACAACACACCATGTTGTGCTCTGCTGTAAATTGAGACAGTTCAATTGTGTGTAAGGAGTTTAGCCTTTTAAAATCAGTGTTGAAGTCACCACCTATAATGACATGGTCAATCTCCATATGATTGTTGATTTCGTTTACAATATCGTTCAATACAGTGCGGTATAATTCAATATTATTTTGATTAAAATTGGTGTCACATGGCATATATACATTAAAAATAAGAAACTTAACACCATTGTGGAGTTCCAAAATACCGCCGAGACACCGAGTGTTAACAGGTATGTGTAGGAATTTACATTTGACCTTGTTACTAATAAGGATAGCACAACCACCATACGGTCTGCCTGTTAAGAGCTCTGTAGGTACCATACCTGTAACACATTCTGGCTGTAACACATTCTCCAATACTGACATTTTGATACGGATTTTAAAACTACAAAAGTTAGAAGCTTCTTTTGACATTTTTGTAATGTCTCGAATGTCAATGCCTTTATCGGCCATGTAAGAAGAAATCTCGTCTTCACCAACTCTTTGTGCGACGCGATACACGAAGATGTCCCTACTTGGTTCAGGGGCCCCAATAACGGTAGTCTACGTCCCTGTCCCCACGATAGCCTTGGCTCGTCTTCTCATTCGCTTCTTGGCAGCCGTAGGGAGATCAAAACCTGTAGACTGCACAGATACCTCGGAGTGAAGAGTTTGCTGACTCGGGGAGCGTACCAGCGGTCGTGGGACATCACTTCTCTGGGCGGGCTGGTCCACGGTTACGGAGGATGCCGGTCGTCGGCATCTGATACCATCCTCCTGTCTGGACTCCGTATGTTGGGAGATTGGCCTGGAGGCACACGGAGCATCCCCCATCGGAACGGTTTGGTTGTACGATTCACGACCTACAACGACACTGGCTGGTACCGGGGGCAGCAAAGTCGGAGGTGGCATACACTTCACAGCACTGGAGTAACCCGGTAAATTATTCACCTTTTCTTCTAGATGTAAAGTTTTGCATACATTTGTGCTGAGTGAGTCCTCAATCGATCTAACACGATTCTCCATTGCAGCTAAGCGTTCACACATCATCAATGTATCCGTCTCAGCAGGCGTTACCTTAGGAAGTCTGTTGAGACCAGCTGGATCCACCGCTATATCAGGAACCATGCCGGCCGAGTCCAGTTTCAGCAGAGCACCGGTTATATCTGCAGATAAGGCCTCTGCTTGAGACCTCGTGGAACCGTCCCTCCTGCGTACGTATTGTCCGATGATTTGGCTGTCAGCCACGTCCCACAGAATGTCCTTTGCTACCTTGAGTTCCTCGACAGTGTAAAATTGTCGGCAACAGTCATTTACCATTTCTAACGGAGAGTTGCCCAAGGCATTTGTGATATACGTTAGGACAGCGTTAATAATAACCCGTCGTGTGTGTTGCGTTGATGTATTTATAACAACACTTTTCTCTAAAGTTTCCTCGCGATTGGCGTCGTTTCTAGGAGAAACGTAATCCTCGAACTCATGAAGCAAGCTACCCTTGCCTTTGGCGTCGAACACATGCATGCAATCCTCGGCAATATTCGAGTGTATTAACATAAAACTCACAGTCCTCCAACTTGTGAAAGCCCTGGTAAACATTTCCTGGGAACTTGTTTACTTGCTTCTGAGTTTGACCCCACGTTAGATATATTCCCGGCTTTTTTCCTATAGCTACGCCGTAATAGCTAAACTGCTCTGCCTCTGTGCCCATAGCGACTCCACTCGAAGCATGAAATCCACCTAGAGTGTATGAGGTATGAACATAATTGACTCCCTTAATCCAAAAGTAGATTGAACTTTTCAATGGCCACCGATTTTGTCCAAAGTATAGCCAATGTTCACATTTAAACAATGTATATATCCCGAATAATATGTCCAAATTTTTCAGTCAAATGATACAAAGTCAGAATCCACAGACATTTGTGCACCAGTCACATAAGTTCATGAACATCCTGCTTTCGCCATTCCATGAAAAAACTCGATCCAAGCGAGAGCGTCACAGAAACACGTCCGCCACGGTCAACCTACATAATGTAAGCAATCAATGCGCCTAGAAGTGTTATAACAGGAGACAGTTATGGATTTCGTCATACATATTCACGGATAGGTCTTATATAAGTAAAATATAATTGTTGCAAAGTATTGCGATTGAATTTTCGGGATAGTTTCCTCAGAATGTTCAAGCGTGCGCCTACTGATTTACAAACGTTCTGAACATGTTCGTTCCATGACATGTTACTTGTAAGTGTAATACCAAGGTGGTTATGAAATTGCGAATCTAGTAAAGTATCGCCGTCTAAATACAGCGGTTCATATTTCCTTTTCGTGCTGATGGTGAGTACCTCCGTTTTTTTTTGGATTCAGTGTCATGAACCAGGCAGTGGCCCATTCATTAATGATATCTAAAGATGTATTTAGATTCCTTACCGAGAGAACAGGATTGTCCATAACACTCCATACGATTGTATCATCCGCATATAGATTCACGTTGCAATTTATGTTGTCAGTTAAGTCATTTATATACACTAAGAACAGCAAAGGACCCAATATTGACCCCTGTGGGACACCCGACTTTATATCAGCTACATCTGACTTTATACTATTTATTACAACTTGCTGTTTTCTACGGAAGCGTATTGTACGGAAGCGTATTGCTATCAAGTGTGTAAAAATTTGTATCTCGTACGTACGAGTTAATAAGTCGTACGTACGAGTTAATAAGTCGTACGTACGAGTTAATAAGTCGTACGTATGACTTAATAAGTCGTACGTACGACTTATTAAGTCATACGTACGACTTATTAACTCGTACGTATGACTTATTAAGTCATACGTACGACTTATTAAGTCATACGTATGGCTTATTAAGTCGTACGTACGACTTATTAACTCGTACGTACGAGTTAGTAAGTCATACTTATGAGATACTAAGTCATACGTACGGGTTATCAAGTCGTACGTACGAGTTAATAAGTCGTACATACGAGATATAAGTCATACGTACGAGATACTTTTTTTTACACACTTGATAACAATACGTTTCACTACGGAAGCGTATTGTTATCAAGTGCGTTAAATTTCTTATCTCGTACGTATGAGTTATATCTCATACATACGACTTATTAAGTCGTATGTACGACTTATTAACTCGTATGTACGACTTAATAACTCGTACGTATGACTTAGTATCTCATAAGTATGACTTACTAACTCGTACGTATGACTTAATAAGTCGTATGTACGGGTTAATAAGTCATACGTAGGAGTTAATAAGTCGTATGTACGACATACTAAGTCGTACGTACGGGTTAACAAGTCGTACGTACGAGTTAATAAGTCGTACATACGACTTAATAAGTCGTACGTATGAGTTATTAAGTCGTACGTACGAGATATAAGTCGTACGTACGAGATAATATTTTTTACAGCCTTGATAGCAATACGCTTCCGTAGTATTGCTATCAAGTGTGTAAAAAATTGTATCTCGTACGTACGACTTACTAACTCGTATGTACGACTTATTAAGTCATACGTACGACTTATTAGGTCGTATGTACGACTTATTAAGTCGTATGTACGACTTATTAAGTCGTACGTACGACTTACTAAGTCATACGTATGACTTACTAACTCGTACGTACGACTTACTAACTCGTACGTACGACTTACTAACTCGTACGTACGACTTACTAACTCGTACGTACGACTTACTAACTCGTACGTACGACTTATTAACTCGTATGTACGACTTATTAACTCGTACGT
The DNA here is from genome assembly GCA_949152475.1 of Terebella lapidaria. Taxonomy (NCBI): domain Eukaryota; kingdom Metazoa; phylum Annelida; class Polychaeta; order Terebellida; family Terebellidae; genus Terebella; species Terebella lapidaria. The sequence goes on along the minus strand of OX424564.1, from coordinate 29,126,761 downwards.
ATGAGTTAATAAGTCGTACATATGACATATAAGTCATACGTACGAGATACATTTTTTTGCACACTTGATAACAATACGTTTCACTACGGAAGCGTATTGCTATCAAGTGTGTAAAATTTCTTATCTCGTACGTATGAGTTATATCTCATACATACGACTTATTAAGTCGTATGTACGACTTATTAACTCGTATGTACGACTTAATAACTCATACGTATGACTTATTATCTCATAAGTACGACTTACTAACTCGTACGTATGAGTTAATAAGTCGTACGTACGGGTTAATAAGTCATACGTAGGAGTTAATAAGTCGTATGTACGAGTTACTATGTCGTACGTACGAGATACTAAGTCGTACGTACGGGTTAACAAGTCGTACGTACGAGTTAATAAGTCGTACGTACAAGTTATTAAGTCGTACGTACGGGTTATTAAGTCGTACGTACGAGATATAAGTCGTACATACGAGATAATATTTTTTACACCCTTGATAGCAATACGCTTCCGTAGTTTTCTGTTACGTAGATAGGAATATAGAATATCGAGTAAACGCCCGCATATGCCGTAATGGTGTAATTTTTGGATGAGACAACTGTGCCAAACTCTATCAAATGCCTTGGAAAAGTCCAGAAAAACTATTTTTAGATCCTTATTGTTATCCAAGCTATAATAGATTTCATGAACCAAATATAACAATTGGTTTATTGTACCATCCCCTTTCTTGAAACCCGAATTCAACGGAGTGAGTATATTGTTATCCATAAAGTACAATTTCTTGAAAATTATTCGTTCAAATACTTTGCTCATGTTGCATAGAAGGGATATAGGCCTATAATTATCGACGATTTGACGACTTTGTTTTTTGTGAAACGGTATAACATTACTCACTTTCCAGCAATCTGGATATTCACCTGATACAAGACATCTATCGAATATTATACTTAATGGTTCAGCGAGCGACACTGAACAATTTTTCAATATATTATTACCAATGAGATCCAGTCCAGTTGCTTTACAAGTGTTCAACGATAATAAAATTTCATATATTTCGATAACATCACAAGTGATGTGATCTAGAAATTGTGATTTGATATTCGCGGCGGGCAGCTGTGGTATATCAACTGTATTCGATGTTTCCGGTAACTTACACTGTGATGAAAAATATTTGTTGAACATATTTGCCTTTAGAAAATCATCATTTACTGTCCCATTTTCTACATCAATCAAGGGTGGAATAATGTTGAGAGACGAACCGTCGAAATACTTTTTAACAACTTTCCAGAAGTATTTTGGACCATTATTTGTCAATAAGGATTGATTAACCTGGGATTCATGAATTTCCGCTCTCGACATTCCCTTACAGCTTGGTTCCATAATTTCCTATAAAGATCGAGATGTTCTGCCTTATTAGATTTCTTATAACGTTTAAAGGCTCTGTTTCTTCTGCGTATAAGCTTTTTGAGGCGTTGGTGAAACCATGGTTTATTTGTGTATTTACAGCTGACTTCCCTGTAGTAGATATACTGCCTGGTAATGTTGAACAATATTTCTGTGAAAACAGACACCATTTCATTTATATTAGTGTAACTAAATAGGATGGTTTGCCATTGAACTGACAGTAAGGCTCTATTTAGGCCTTCGAAGTCGGCTGTGTTGAAATTCCAAACATAGCGTTTCGATGATGCTTGGGTGTTGTTTTCGAAAAACATATCACATGTTATAAAACAGTGGTCGCAGTTAGAAATCGGTGCATGATTCGTGACGCTTGAGACAAACTCAGGAGTATTTGTGAATATCAGGTCCAATATGTGATCGGGGAAGCCCAGATTATTAAAGTGCGTTGGTTCGTTAACAATTTGACTCAGTCCCATTGACTCACTGACATCAATAAATTTGTTACCAAAACTCACTCTTGTTATGATCACTGTCCCACACATCACATCGATCGTTAAAGTCCGCCATTACTAAAACAGAGTCAACGTCACTGTTTAGAGCCAAGATAGTAGAAATGGAGAATTGGTTCAAAAATGCGTCCCGTTCTGCGGCCGATTGGCCAGGAGGTCTGTAAAAAAGTCCGATTAAAATTGATTTCTTACATTCCATGTCCAACTGGACCCAGAGTGAATCGGTATTCGACTCAATGTCATTCCTACGTTTATATGCAGTGTTTGAAGAACAGTACAACATGATTCCTCCCCCGCGTCCGACCGAGCGATCCCGACGTTCCGGTGGAAAATATCCGTCAATCAACAGTAAATGATTGGGTGTTTTAGCTGTTAACCAAGTCTCAGTAATAGCAATGACATCCAATTTTAGATTTTGCGCATAGTTTGTTATTTCCCCTATTTTTTCATCAGAATCATGAGCAAAGATACTTCTGGCGTTGACGAGTGAAATTGACAAGGGTTTCATATAATGGCCAGGGCCAGGATTCAGCTCAACATCTCCACTCAATAAAATTAGAAGTAGAAGTAGGTATTGTATGAACGATATATTTTCCAATACAACATGATGAGGGAAATTGAGAAACACAACAAGCCATTTCGGACTACGGTTACATCTTGACTCATATAATTATGAATGGGAATCGTGAATGAGTAATATAATGAGCGAATATGAATGAATACATGACCATACGTACATGTGCAGATAGAGCTTGGAGCTCCGACAATTAAACATAATGAAACTGGGATTTGCATAAATGTAACAAACATATACAACACAGTGATCAAACACTGACAATCAACGTGAGATAATTTCTGCAGATCACGAGTACCTGTAACGTGCGAATGGAGAATACGTGTATGAATCGAAGTGAAAAAGCGTAAACCAAGCTGAGTTGCCTCATTTACCTCACTTATTATAAAATTTTGTATTAATGAGTTTGATATAACACATAAGAAATACATAATTCTAGGTATAAGTAGTTAGGACCCCACTTTAGGCAGGTTTTTCCAGGGTTCGGTTTCGGGGGTTTTCCCGTGGTTATATGACGTCACTTCCGGTTTCGGTGGTTATATGACGTCACTTTCGGTTTCGGTGGTTATATGACGTAATAGGTGGTTATATGACATAATAGATGACGTAATAGGTGATAATATGGTGTAATAGGTGGTTATATGACGTAATAATGACGTAATAGGTGATAATACGATGTAATAGGTGGTTATATGGTTATATGTAATAGGTGACGTAATAGGTGGTTATGTGACATAATGTGTTTATATATGGCATAATAGGTGGTAATATGGTGGTTATATGACGTAATATGTGGTTATATGATGTCACTTTCGGTTTCAGTGGTTATACCTCACATGATAAAGTTGGTTAGGTTAGGTGATTATATAATAAGTGCTCAATAGGTGATGTAATAAGTGCCCTTAATAGGTAGTTATACAACATAAAAGGTGGTTATACAGTACCTATATGACATAATAGGTGGTTATATGACGTCACTTTCGGTTTCAGTGGTTATACATCATGTGGTTTCGATGGTTATACGTCACATGGTTTTGGTGGTTATGCGTCATGTGGTTTCATAATAGGTGATTAAGTAATAGGCGGTTGCAAAATAGGCTAGGTAAATTATGATGTCACCAGCGTCCCCCATTCGAACGGACCAATAGGATCCCGCCACCGCGTAGCGTACCCACGCCGAGTCATTCGAACGGACCAATAGGATCCCGGCATCGCGTAGCGTACCCACGCCGCGTCATTCGAACGGACCAATAGGATCCCGGCATCGCGTAGCGTACCCACGCCGCGTCATTCGAACGGACCAATAGGATCCCGGCATCGCGTAGTGTACCCACGCCGAGTCATTCGAACGGACCAATGGGATCCCGGCATCGCGTAGCGTACCCACGCCGAGTCATTCGAACGGACCAATAGGATCCCGCCACCGCGTGGCGTACCCACCCCGAGTCAGTTGCTCCCCCACATTCCAACGGACCAATAGGAGTCCCCGAAGTTGGATGCATGATCCGTGTTTTTCGAATGAACCAGTGAGAGGAGAGCTTGGAACCGGTTGGAACCGGTTGAAACCGGTTGGAACTGGATGGAACCAGTTTTTATGCCCATTCAGCTTTAGGCCTAAAATTCTAGCCAATCACAAAGCTCCACCTCATAGCGTGCCCACGCCAACCACGGCTATATATAAGTGCGAGAGAGCGCGCTCATCACTATTCCGGGTGCAGCAACGCAGCAACAGCAACGAGATGGAACTCAGCGAGAACTTGACCCTTGCCAGAGTAGAAGGCACGTACGGACCCTACTTCAAACTGACGAGAACCGGAGAAAAAACCTCCAGATGGCTCAACCTCAACGCCAAAATTATGGACGGAATCGGCACGCATGCCGCGGAAATCGCAAACGCCATGAAAGGTGAAAAAGAACTGCCCGTAATGCTAGACTCGGCGACCAGGCTGGACGTAATAAAGTACATGGAGAAAATGTACGCGTGTTTCCTCGTGTCCAGAGAAAAAAACGGGGTAGCTTACTCCAACAGAATCAACCTCAACACGGGAGAATGGGACAACTTCGTGAAGGCGTGGAAGAAGATCTCGAAGACCCCCAAGCGCAAAGCGGTGAAAACCGACAAGCCAACCGGTAAGAGGAGAAAGATGGACGACCGCGAGTGCATGAAATACACATGGTCCGATTCGGATGGTACAGCCGGTTGTATTTTCTACACGGAAAAGGAGTGCCGTGACCATCATCGCGTGTTCGGCAAGGAGAAAGAAGAGCCCCTAATTTCCAGCATGCAGGCCTCGTTCCCAGCGCGGAACGTTTGGCTTAGGAATATACTTCTTTTTCTAGTCCAGGGGATGATAGACGAAAAGGTCAAGAAGGACTGCGAAGCCTGCCAAATAGACTCCCCCAGTCAATTCGACCACATGCTCGGGTGTTTGGGTGAGTGGGACAGTCAAGTAGAAACCCACTACGACGCGGTCATGGAGGAAATCGATGGCGAGAGCCTCTTGAAATTCTACAACAGGGTTATGACACGGTGCGGAAGACCGTCGGATTGCATTGGGCACGGAGACATTCCCCTGGATGAAATCAAGGAGACCGTCAGCGAAGAAGATGTAAAAAAAATGGACACTACCGAAGACGATTATCGGTCTCTTCTCGGCTGGGTTGCACGCAATGTTTCAAAAGAGTAAATAATTTTTTTTCTATTGATACGTACCATTATTCACAGTGTATATAACCGAATTTTGTCTTTATCACATGTCTATTTCCCACCACGAGTGTACTAGATTTTCGTGTAGTAGTGATATTAATAGAGTGTGTAAAAGTGTGAAATCCGCATTTCCTGTTGGAATTTTAAATGCACATCTTTTAAAACAATGTACAATGGTATATCATTGAGACCCGCATTATGTGTGATACGAAATATTACATTCACCCAACAAGACCTTTCCTTTTCGCTGGGAAATGTGTGTGAGATCGAGTAGAAAAATAATGCATTATAAAAAAGACAAACGAGTATATGCCATTTTCGTGGTTTTTATTTCACAGCACACAATGTTTACAATTTCTACACTACAATTTTTTTTTGGTTTTTTTTTTTTGTTCTCTAATCTACGCATGCAATACACCTATATTTACAATGGGACATACAACATTACACAACGTCGGAAGCCTTGATCCAAGAATTATATTTTTTGGGCCAGTTGAGACATTTAACGTAGAGTTCTTTATTTCGTCCGCGTCCCCTGGTCTTCAGGACTTTCTCCACTTTGAAGGCCCGGTCTTTATCCAACGTCACCGGCTGTAATTCCTGCTCATAGAAAGTGCCCTTCACTTCGTCTCCGCCGTAGTCCGCGAGCTCGTAAATGGGTAGCCCGTCTCTCCACCAGGCCTTGTTGATGGTGAACACCTCCCCCGTCCATTTCTGATCGTACTCGCGATCAAAGAGTTTCCGCAGGTAGGAAATACGGACCTCGTCCCCGACTTTAAACGCAAACTTTTTCTTTCTGGCTTTCTTTTTGTCCTTCAAGAATGGTTCCACGTATAGTTCTTCCCACACTCTCGTCTCGTTCTTTTTGGAGACGGCCGCCGGTTTTATTTTTATGCTCCTGTGGTACGTCTGATTGTAACTTTCAACGATCTCGTCCAGTTTTCCGATGTATTCCAAACCGTTTTGATGTTGGAAAATTTTCGCTATCCTGGACTTGATAGTTTTTATCCAGCGTTCCACGTAGTTCGCCTTGACTTCGTTGTAGGTCACGGAATGCAGCACGTTGTGTTCTGCGAACCATTTCTTCATCCCCGCGTTCACGAATTCGCCCCCGTGATCCGTTCGAATTTTCACAGGTCTTCTGCCCTTCGCTTTCAGGAGTAGGGAGTCGAATCCTTTGACGAAGTCCGCGGATTTTTTGGATTTCAAGGGCACGGCCCACCCGAATCTCGAGAAGACGTCTATGGCCATGAGCACGTAGCGAACTCCGTCGTTTTCCAGGGTGTACGCCGTCATGTCCATCAGATCCGCGTCCCATTGGGCGTCTATTTTCTCCACGTAGACTCTGTTCCGTTTAAACTTGCGGACCATCCTCCTATGCATGGTGTAGACGTCCTGGGACTTTAACCACGTCTTGATCTTCTTCATGGACAAGACCCTCTTCCCCTCAGCTCTCACCGCTTTGTACAAGGCCCGAGGTCCGGAAAAACTCCCGGCCTTCCCGGGGTCGTAATAGATGGAGGCTAGGTAGTCGTCTACGTTCATAGTTTCTTCTTGGATATGGCGGGGGCGGGTAGCATGTATCCCAGGCAGCTGGCCAACAAGGTGCTCCAAAGCGTTTCGTTCTCCCGGTCTCCCGTGCTCGAATTGTAGATGCAGGCTACGATGACGGTGAAGACGATCAGGGCCTGGGTGAAAAAGACAATTTCCGACTTCGGTACTCTAGATTTTCCGAATGACCAACGAGATCCTTCTCCCGACGATGTTGACGCTCCCTCGTCAGCCATAGTGAATGCGCGAAATGTACGAGTGCGGGCCTTATATACTCAGGGGGTTTCCACGCTCACGTTCCGAGCCTTGTCGATTTCCATCATAGCCGGAAACTGGCCGTACGCGATCAGTGTGGTCGCCTCCGGGAGAGCCTCTGCAAACTTGATCACCAATCTGGTGTGACCCTTCCTGATGATGGGGAAGGCCTTGTCCCGGGCCACTTCGAAGACGTAGACGGCGTATCCCTACGGCAAAGCTAGGAGGCAAAGACGGCAAAGCTAGACGGCAAAGACTAGACGGCAAAGCTAGGAGGCAAATGTTATGAATTGGTGACTGACTACTCCAAATAGGCGTGGGGTCTGGGGCCCGCCTAGGGCCCCAGAAGCTGGAGGATCCTAGGTGGCTTCTTTATAAAAAATGAACACACAACAGTTCAGCCGATTCAGACATAAATTTATTAAATTACGCACTGACGGGAAAATGTTGCTGGCGAGACACAATTGATTTGAAAAAACACGCGCATTCGAAACGCATTGGAACCAGAGTACCTTAGCAACAGCACGTTTGAGCAAATTACGTTTTGAGTTCATGGTTACCTAGCGACACCAAAGCAAATCACCAAAGTATATCAGGGACATCACTGACCGATGTTCTTCAAAACAAATTGTCATTACTTTAAATACTGATAGGCATCTTTTTTGCAAAAAAAGATAGGAGGCATTTGCCTCCCTTTGCCTAATGGAAGCTACGGCACTGATTGTTCAGGGCCACGTGATTGTTCGTGGTTTTGTATATTCTGTCCGTGTAGTGATCGTGTAGTGGTTATATTTAGTGTGCTGTGTCGAATATGCGTGGGCGAGTTGTCATGGAGATGTGTGCGGGAGGGGACGGGCGTTTACTGTCACTAAAAATGCTACACTTATTACAATTGTCGGCCATATAATATTATTACAATCCTATGGTGATCTGGAATTTGATCTTCGATAAACTTAAAAGGTCAAAACGGCCTCATTATATTCTTCCTGTAATATTTATAGCCCTGAGGGTGCTAAAAATTGATGTTAAGTTCAAGTTAGTATTTCACTGTAGTCCTTGTTCTTGATGTTAAAAATAATAACAATTTTGTTTTTTATGAAGCAGAATGCAAATCTGACAATTAACTTCTTGAACAACGGAGTCAAAACAATTGACACTGCAATAAAGAACAGCTAGTCTTCGTATACATAATGATGCCTTCAGTACTGTGAACGATTGATAAACACATTTTCGGCTCAAAATGTAGTGCTATTGTGTGCAATGAGCTGTAGCTAATTGATTGTATGCACATGGTCTACACGTCGTCATCGCAGTGGTACTAAACATCCAATGAGATATTAAACGTTGAAACGAATTACGTCATAGGTAACAATTAATGTTACAAAAAAGAAATCAGGAGATATTATTTGATAGATAATAATGCGCCCTTCAATTAAGGTGGTCCGCTTTGCCCGTCTCTCCCGTAGGTGTTTTGGTTTGTTTACACATCCAGGCGGTGCACAAAGGGCGGCGGCGTGTGTTGTGAATAGTTCCGATGGAAATCGATTGAAATGACACGTATATGACATTTATTACCAGTGCGACGTTCATGTTTGTTGAATTATGGACAAATACAATATTTAGTTGGAAGCCGAGAAGCACATGGCTAACTTATATAGGTCTACAGCGGAGTAATATTCGAACGAGATGACATGATAGTTTCACTATCATAGTCCTTTTGGACAAGTGCTGGAAGACTGCTCCCATTTTAGGACTTGTTTGGCGCCGAAAAATAGGGAGAACGCATGACCTCGTACATGCAGGCATTTCCAGCTAGAGCACGTGTCTCGTCATGATGACAGCAGAAGGTCTTCAAGGGGGGGGGGGGGGGGGTGTAATTTTCACTGCCCAGCAAGTTCTGACATTTCACTGCGCGCTCCCAGACTTCCTGACACGCTCCGAGATTTCACTGCGCGCTCCCAGATTCACCAGCACACTCTGACAGTTCTCACTGCGCGCTCCCAAATGTCCCAGCACGCTCCGAGATTGCACTGCGCGCTCTGAGACTCTCGGAGCGCGCAGTGACACAAGTTTTGAAACTGTCGGCACGGCATAAGGTGACTTCAACACTGACATTGAACACACGTATTCATTGAACACACTAAACTCCGAGAGTTTGTTTCAAACGAAGTCTTGGTATTTAGTTTATTATTAGACTGTGCAAATGTTATATTTACGTTCGAAAACATCAATATGAACACGAGCTCCACTCTAGATCATATACATGTACTAATATCTGATAATTTAAAGCAGTTGGTAACTGAATATTGTTCTCTACACGACGGTCAAAACTTGTCCGATCACTGTCCTGTACTAGTACGTCTGCGCTTTAATGTTAGTCACATCAGTGTGGGGTCGTCCCGAAAATTTACACGAAAACCTGCAAGGAAAAGAACTACTGATGACGATATTACAATGTACAAAACTACATTAGATTCCTTGTCTGACATGTTGTGATGGTGTACACTGCGATGATCATTATGACGTCGTTGATTCGTATTGTTATGATATATTAGATGCATGCATCAAAGCTACAGATCTGTGTATTCCACATACCCGCAAAAAAGGCATGATAGGTTGGAACGAAAATGTCCGTTCTAAACGAGAATGCGCAATTTTTTGGCATACGCTCTGGATACAATCGGGCGCCCAACTCAAGGTACAATTGCCAACATTAGACGTAGTACTAGAGGTCAGTATAGGATGGCTTTTAAACAACTGAAGCGTCAACAATCCGTTTTAGGTGCACAGAAGTTAGCAAGTAAATTAATGTTACCGAATCAAAAAGTTTATTAGTAATGTATTTGCTACAAAATAGTGGAGTTGCTGCCCCTATCCTTCCCATACTAGACCCTGCAATGCTCTTTACTGTGAACTTTTTTGCTGGAAATACTTTCTATATGGTCAGGAGAGCAGAATTAGCTTGGTTGCCAATTGTGCATCCTATAACATTTTTTAAAATTCAAGATGGCGGATTCCGCTATCTTGAATATCGGCTAATTTTCAACTTTCGTTCTAGATGGTGTAGAGAGGCGTGTAATACCTCATTTTAGGGGTTTTCAAGAACGAAGAATCCATTTCTGTAGTTATTTTGATGATACAGGGTCAATGTTGACGTTAAATCAGAGGTGAGAAGTCAAATTTGACATACAATTGACAAAATTGATCTCCACTGACCTTATGTATTTTAGCTGATCTATTGCAGCAGTGTCTGGCTTTGATATGCAAACACATATTTCCCATATGTCTATATGTACAGTAGGTGGATACTAGGAATCATTGAGTTGTTTGAAACAACATGTATTTTGCAGTTTGAGTAATGGATAAACATTCTTCAAACAAAAAAATGCACTGGCCACGATTCCCTCCCAGTGCCCTAAAGCTGATAAACTTCGTTTCAGAATGTCACCTTGCCAGCAGTCTAAGTAGATTCCAATATCAGTCTTGTCGCCACAGTCATCATGTCTGCTGGACGCGGAAAATGCCTGTTCGTTGCATTTCATGCCAGTGGAGTGCTTCAAACATTGAAGATTATGGCTGTGCAGAACAATTGCCACTACAAGCAAAGTGAAACTCGATGAAGTGTACAAATATCTGTCCGAACATGACGACATTCCAGCTCACAAATCGTGTTACTTTAGCTATACTTCGAAGAGCAGAAACAACCAAAGTCTAATTCATAAGACAGTGGTGCTTCACATTAACAACTGGAGAACGTCTGTGATGAGCGACAGGACCAGTGGGCAATGGTGTAGCTGTTCGATTCATTGGGGCTAATTGATCTGCCTGCTGTTGTCGTACAATATCATGTCCGCTGTTACAATACATTTCTAGCTGCTCATGGTTCTCTGCCCTCCACGATGACTGCAGTGGAGTAGACACTTAAGTCCGTTGTCACGATGATGGCTGAACACAAGACAGAGAAGTAGACAACATCAGAGCTGTACTCCATATACCTCGCTGCATCGGGCACAGTCCACAGCTTTTGCCCAGCATCGCAGCCTACTTTGGTGACCAGCTGTGTCTACTGCTCCACATCGAGGGTTGTGGAAGTGAAGATGGATTTGAAGCCAGCCTTGAACAATTTATCAAAATTGCCAAGAGAAGCCAAAGCATCAGCAAGGATGACTGAAGCTAGTAGATCTAGCCTTGAATTAGAGGGACATATCACCAAGAAATCCCTGGAGTTGCTACCATGCTCGTGAATTAGATTCACAACAGACACTAATTTCAGTAGACTAGCATTGATACTATCAATGACCTTGAGATTAGCAGAGCCACTGAGGTTGTAGTCCCTAGGCTTGAATGGGTCTAGACTTTACCTTGCTCCGAATGTTCCTAACTAGCTTCCCGACCTCGTCATCATTGGTGTTGCTTTGGCTTTTCTTTTGGCAATTCAAATCCATCGTCACTTCCACAACCCTCGATGTGGAGCAGCAGACACAGCTGGTCACCAAAGTAGGCTGTGATCAGAGAGTGTAGAACAGCGAGGATTCACTCTGCAAATTTCTATTTTCTACCATTTTGTCTCATTGAACACTGTAATCTTGACGGCTGGAGGCAGTGTTGTAGTGTGTCGTCCTCAGGGTCGATTGAGAATTACGTCATTTCGTTTTTCTAACATAATCTTTCATTCATAAATTCATGTCATAGTAATAGTAGTAAACACATTCATTCATAAAACACATCCATCCGCCAGGAGTGCCATCAGTTCAAAATACATAATGGCGAAGGTGGAGTGAAACCTCTCTGTTCTACACTCTTTGCTGTGATGCTGGACGAAAGCTGTGGACTTGATATTGTGCCCGATGCAGGTATATGGAGGACAGCTCTGGTGTTGTCTACGTTTCTGTCTTGTGTTTAGCCATCGTCGGACTTCAGTGCCTAATCCAGGGGTGTCATCGAGGAGGGCCGAGTAGCATGAACAGCCAGAAATTTATTACAACAGTGGACATGATATTGTACGACAGCAGCAGACAGATAAATTACCCCCAATGAGTCGAACATCTACATCATTTGCCCACTGGTCCTGTCTCTCATCACAGACGTTCTCCAGTTGTTGCTTGAACGTTATATTACTACATCTTTTTACAGATGTACACTGTCTGATTGCAACCAGCTGTGTGTTCATGTTGCATTTGGGCTTACCCTAATTCGGACAGAATAAGCAGTTTCACTTGAACTCAACGTCACTAGACTGCGACTTCAGCAACCCTTTAGAAGTACCAGTGTCTTTTGATATAGAGTTTATTTGATCCTGCAATTTGAAGTATAGGTACAGCAACATGATTTGTGAACTAGAATGTCGCCATATCCAGACAGAGTTTTTTTAACAGTTTGTCGTGCTTCACTTTGGTTGTAGTGGTAATTGTTCTACATGGCCATAATCTTCAATGTTTGCATCACTACACTAGCATTACATGGACTGAACAGGCACTTTTCCCGTCCAGCAGACATGACGACTGTGGCGACAGGACTGATGTTGGAATCTACGTAGACTGCTGGTATCATGATATTCTGAAACGAAGTTGAGCAGTTTTAAGGCACTGGTGGCAAATCGTGGTAAGTGAAATTCCTTTTATCAATGTGTTCATTGAAAGTGTACCCTTGTTCAACATGCAGAACACATGTCGTTTCAAAACTCCCAATGATTTCTAAGATCTACCTACATGTACACACGTTGATGTATGAGAAGTACAATGTGTTTATACACCCCTGGCGGACACTGCTGCAATTTATACATGTAAGCGAAAACCACATATAAGGCCAATGGAGATCAATTTTGCCGATTGTATGTCAAATTTGATTTTTCATTTCTGATTCGACGTCAATATTGACCCTGTATCATCAATATAACTACAGAAATGGATTCCTCGTCCTCGAAAACCCCTAAAACGAGGTATTACACGCCTCTCTACACCATCTAGATCGAAAGTTGGAAATTAGCTGAAATTCAAGATGGCGGAATCCGCCATCTTGAATTATGAAAAATGCTATGGGTTGCACAAGTAGCAACCAAGTTAATTTTGCTCTCCGGAACATATATAATACATTTCCAAAAAAAAAAACGTTCACAGTAAAGAACATTGCAGGGTCAACATTTTGGCAACTTGACTAAAATATCAAAACTTGTATAACAGTGTCTCCTACGAGGAAGGTGAGATGAAGAAAGTGTGCGATTCTTTCTTACTTGGTATCAAATCAACATGTGCTGAAAACAAGTGTGGAAATTCACATGTCATAAATGTTAAAAGTGTAGGTGTTGCAGTCCAAAAACTCAAGTAAAACAAATCTGATGGTGTGTGTCAACTTGTGTCGAATTCCCTTGCTCATAGTGGAGATAAATTACATGTACATTTATCACTGTTATTTATCTCTATGTTACGTCATGGAGTAGCCCCTAAATGCATGACGTTATCGACTATTAAACCCATACCAAAAAGTCGTAAGATAAGTTTAAATGACAGCCAGAATTATAGATCAATAGCTCTCGGCAGCCTTTTGTGTAAAATATTAGACAACATAATTTTATGTGAGAATGTCCATATTCTACAGTCATCCGACCTACAGTTTGGCTTTAAAGCACGTCACTCAACTACCCAGTGTACTTTCGTACTTCAGGAGATAATTGATTATTACGTGAAACACAATTCAACCGCTCATGTCACATTGTTGGATGCTTCTCAGGCATTCGATCGAGTTCAATATCTGAAATTATTAAATTTATTAATTCAACGTGGTATGTGTTGCATTACAGCTAGACTACTAGCGTACTTGTACACCAATCAATACCTAAGAGCCAGTTGGAATAATACATACAGTAATATATTTGCTACATCGAATGGTGTAAAACAAGGGGCAATACTGTCACCTTTGTGGTTCTGTACATATCGAGGAATTACTCCATCGTCTCCAACAATCGAATATAGGGCGTTATATTGGTAACAAATTTTGTGGAGCGTTTGGTTATGCCGACGACATTACCTTGGTTGCCCCAAGCCGCAATGCACCAAACAGTATGTTCGGAATATGAGGTCAAATTTAATTCTAGTAAATCCCAACTTTTGTTAACCAATACAGCCAGTTCACCCAAGCCTATTATGTTAAACGGTGTCAAACGAGAAATAGCTCAAAATGGTACACACTTGGGACACAAAATAGGCGATAATTGTAATAAATTCGCCATTGATAAGGGTATCCGTGACTTGGTGTCACAAACTAATTTTGTTATGTTGGTTGTTGTACCTCTTATGTAAGATCTCATATGTTCCAGACATATTGCACCAGTTATTACGGATCGCCTTTATGGAAATTAGAAGATAATTACACAAAGCGGTTCTATACCACTTGGCGTAAATGTATAAGAAAGATATGGGACATCCCATACAACTCGCATTGTAAACTGCTCAAACACCTCTCTAATGGCCTATGTGTTCAGGCTCAATTAGCTCTCCGTTTTATGACTTCTTACCACAAAGCCATCAACAGTTCCAATACTTATGTCGCGTTGTGTAGCTCTCTGTGTAAGTCTTCCAACACAAGTACAGCCATGAATCGGCGATATCTGTTGTACAAATTGAATTGTGATAATAGTGATTGGATAGGAACAAATATTAATGAACTGAAACGTACACTACGAGATAAATATCAATGTACGGACGAATGTCAGTCTCTTGGGGATATTATTTAGGAACTATGCTTCATTAGAGATGATGTATATACCTGTGATATCATCGATGGTGACGTTTGTGACATAATTCATCACCTATGTTCAAATTGATGCACTCGTTGTGTTCACCATGTTCACGCTGGTAAAGGTGATCTCCAGAATCTGAGGTTGAACGCCGGAATTGGAGGTTGAACGCCCAAATCAGAGGAGATCGCGAAAAGAATCAAAACATTGTGAGGATGATTGAGGGAAAAGCCCTCAAAAGGTACGTAAAATCGTCCGTGTCATCGATATAACAGTGTGCATCAGTTATGCGAATGATCATTGTCCCTCGCTACAACAAAAAGACATTGGTATATTGCACAGCTATCTGATAAAATCGCGGCACAGTTCTAGGTACTGAAACGGCATCTAGGCGACAACACGCATTGAATTAATAAACTAGTTTAATACACTAAATAACCAAATTCATGTATACCACTCAAGATTGCGCAGAATGGTTGTCGAGGTAAAAAGACTTTATATCTGACCCGATTTCCTGAATGTTTTGCGAAATTATTGAGATTCAACGTAAGATGAAACTAGGCTGCAACTCCACGAGTATGAGGGTTCATAAAAAACGGCAACACCGGAATATACGGAACAGAGTGACGAGTGCGACCAAGATCACATCGCCCTTTGGTTTGGTAACGGCGGTGATATGGGGTTCATGACACACGAAATATACAGCCATGTCGCCCATGTGGTCTTATTCCTCGTACATGCACCCAAATTCAATACACGAAGCAGATAATACGTGAAGCCATTGAAAAAATGTGTATAATTTTCTTCATTCTACCCTGAAATACATCCATTGTAGGACATTTTAAATAGGTTTACATTATGCAATGAATCTGGTTAGTGCCTTCCAGGGCCAAACGGGAGGCTTGAAAGCACTAGAAATGGTTTTAGGATGGTGAAACCCTGCCGATTGTTGGCAGTAAATTTCACGACTTTAGTACCGCATACAAAATATGAGCATTTGTCATAAAGCTTCTGGTAGTCCGAAGTGCCTTTTTGCAGTTGGAGTGTATAGAGGAGTCATTTTCTTGTTTTAGAAAAATACAATCTTCGACATGAAACGTCTGGATCATTCCGGATCATAACGATGAAGTTGGTACATCCGTTCTCGATATCAACCACGTAATCTTTAGAATACATCGACTTTTTACATAGTGGAGCAGTCAGTGTCTATGAGCCGAGAATTACTTTTTGAATTTACCGCCTACATTTGTCACAAAATGCCCGACTGTCTTTGACACATTTACGAAACGCGCCATTTTCAAAATATCACGTGGATTTGGACAACACTCAGACCTGAAATATCATCTATTATTTTGATGATTTTCAAAGAATGGCTGACTTACTTGGGATTGGTACATCGTAGACTCCATAACGAGCTATCCACAGCCATGTGACAATGCGTTTTTCCCCGTAAAATTGAGTCTGAATATCTGATACTTTCAACGTCAGGTGCCACGAAATCGTGTTTACATATTTCCCAGGTCAAAGTTTGATGTATCCTTACGCGAAACTCATTTTTGGTCATGTCGATTTTTGTAATCTGTATAATCCACTGATCACACCAAATAATCCACTTACTGAATACTGAACGGGACTACGGCGGAAAATGTTCGTAGTACGACACATTGCATTGTGTTTTGTGATATCAATTGGTAGCTGTCATCCTCGGAATATTTCCTTCGGTTGTGAAGACCATATTTTGCGACTATGAGATTCGGTAGCTTCGTCTCCAAATGTTTTCCCGCGAGGCACCAACAGTCCCATGTGTTACGCATGTATATCGGCATATGACGGAGGCAATCCCAGAAATATGTACATAATCGAAGACATATTAGTTCATAGACAAATAATCGTTGTAGATCGGGGAATGACAAACACTGAAAACCATGTTTCCAGACCATAACTGACATATCGCTCACCACGTGAGTTTGTATTCGCTCCGGGGAGAAAGCCGTTGAAATCCGTGCACAGGGTTTTGAGTTCAATGTGAAGAGCAATACTCACCAGCTGCTCAAGTCTCGTCTCGGTCAGTGATAGCATGGAACCACACGGCAAATCGTCGAGCACATGTACTGGGGCGGATTATTAACCCTCTTTCGACCCTTCTTGCACATTGGGAGTTCATTTTCACAAATAGGATAATATAATATTATATTTGTTCAGGTACGTACACATAATTTAAGCGTTCTGTATATTGAAGCCCCGTCTCTATCAAAACTGATCAAGTATCTATGAGTACCTATTCCATAAGTTCGTGGTTAAATACAGGAATGTCGATAACAAAATGAAATTGTATGTAGATGTATCTGTATATGTATGTCAAGAAATTTAAATTAGGAGCCCTGATTGGCACAAGTATATGATGTGATTATCAATAAGCAGCTATATGAGTTATTCATATCACCAACATGTATATATTTCTCTAAATCAAGAAGTTTACTTGATTGTAATATTCCAATGATCAATTCAAGGCAATGTGATTGGTATCAGCAACAGAATAGAGTGCCATCTGACAAAACCATCATCTCATATTTTTCTGACTCCAGATGACTCCAGATGTTGCTGACAACTCCACATCACTTTCCTGACAGCTCAGCCAGAAGACAACACAACCAGAAGCACCATAAA
The DNA here is from genome assembly GCA_949152475.1 of Terebella lapidaria. Lineage (NCBI taxonomy): Eukaryota > Metazoa > Annelida > Polychaeta > Terebellida > Terebellidae > Terebella > Terebella lapidaria. The sequence continues at coordinate 29,109,368 of OX424564.1, read as the reverse complement.
TCCTGGTTCAAGTCTCAATCAGAAGACAGGCAATAGCAGCTCCACACCACTTGAATGATACCCCCAATGACAGGCACCCAGGAGCAATCACTCAGTTGGCCAACAATATGGATGTCAAAACATAACAAAAACTTGTGTTTTAAAGTTTGCACCAATATACACATGAATATTAAAACAATATATATATATAAATTCAAATTAAGTGCATGTTGGCCATGTTGGATATGTAATTCTGAAACACCTGTACAGTATTGCACACTACCATTTTGGGTATTGTATTATCACTAGAAGACAATTGGATATCTTATACAACAGCAATTTTGGGATTCAATGATCAATTAATAATATTTTCATATTTTATATTTTATTGGATAAAGTGGCCAACACATTGTATGTTTCAAAATTTGTTATTGATACACATGTGTAGGTCAGAAATACATTATGAAGATTTGAATGGCAGTGTATCAAGTGGCCATGTGCAACATTGTTTGCGAAATATGATAAATTCATAATCTTTTTGGCCCAAGTGTTATATCCTGCGCCTTCCTCTATATTCAATAAGGATTAAAAAGGTGCGAGACGGATTAAATGGTATGCTTTCAGTGGACGCGTAGTATTAAGGAGCAGTGTACGGTACTTGGGCCATCTTTTTGATTGGTATTATACTTGATTTATTTTGATTGATTTATGTTGTTTACCTTCCATGTACAAACTTTGTAAAATAAACATATACATAAGGAGTATACTACCAAGTACACTACTTATTCATGACATTCTTTGTCTGGTATGTTTGATATCATACTTGTGATCCATGTATGTCAAAAGATGAAGTGCTTCAATTCATAACTCATGAATTGCACTAATAAAATGCTACCATTGTGTGAAATTCACATCAATTATGTTGACACAACCCATGTGCAATAATGATACTTTAATGTCAGTTGTAATCATGATGACAATAAATCAAAAGCCTGGTGATATTTACATTTACATGTTATTGGGATCAGTATGTATCCTGTATCTAGCTCAGGGTTTGTGTTCTTCGTTTGCATAGACACAAGCATTATGCACAATAGGGTCAGTGAATAAATACATGTACTGTTAGTTATTTGATGAACACAGAGTGTTATGAATTATGCCAAATGCAAGAAGATGTTACTTCCCCAGAAGTTTTAAACTTATAACTGTCACTTTGGAAATACGGGTTATTATTTGCATTGATCAGGTGAATAGAGTAGTGTCATGGCCCAATGCACACAGAAGCCCTAGCATGTAGCAGTCTACATGTAAAAGCCAGTATGAAGTGTGCGCAGTGGAGCATATGATATTGAAGTCTCCCTCTCACTGTGGCAGTGCCTTGAAGGGTTAAAAAATAGTGCCTGTGCTGGCCACTTGGGAAAAATTTTCAGTTGTCAATAAATGTCTGAACTTCAAAAATCATTTGTGATGCAATGGATTTGAATTTCAGAAAAATATTTCTCGGCTCATAAACTAGCATATGTAGTAATGATCAGAAAAATACTTGGAACATTCGTAATCGACTTTTTCCACAAGAACGGATGTCCCGAAATTTTGGTAGTCAATTTCACCAATTTTAACATAAGATGCATAATAACTGCGCGTAAAATGCTTTAAATTAGTTATTAACATGATAATATAACATTTATGTGAAATATGTGTTCATTTCTTCAAGAAAAAACATTTTCAAAAATATTCAGTGCGCATCACTGACTAAAATATGGCGAGGGTAACAACCCCTAAAAGAACACAAGTTTGCAACAGGAATATGCATATATTGATATTTTATGCGCAATTGAATGAACGTGGTAATTTCTACACACACAACATACCGCGATATTCAGTAAGTAACGTACTGTCATAATTCGCAGCTACCCTGCAGATTTATTTGGGATTTTAAAACAAAAATTGACCATATTAGTGAGTCTGAAATTTACGAGCACTGCATTGCACTGAATTACATGTGTTGCAAAGTAGCAGCCATGTCCATAAAAAATAAATGAAAAACTACAGCTGATATGGCAACATGAAATTATATTTAGATTTTTGGGATACCTTTTCCAAAGCAACAGTCACATTGCACATATCACGCGTTCAACTTCTTATGTGAACCAATATTTAATTTTAATAAATTTCCCACGTCTGCTACAAGTTCTCATGCCTAATTCAAGTATTTAACCCGGTCAAATTGGACCATAAAAATTTATTCATATACATCTGTATTTTGTCAATCCCCTAGTCTGTCCTCATCCAAGTGAACCTGCAGGGGGGTGGGGGGGGGGGGGGTAAGTAGGTGTCAAGCAAAGAAAAGTATAATAGTAGACAGATACGATTTATTGATGAATATATTTGTCTCACACTGTCTCCAGCAAAATGATCATGACATAAGGTGATAGTATTGGTGTCCATGATATGCGCAGTAAATTCGGAATAAACACATGACTTGTATGCGTTCAACCAAATAATACAAGACTAGGTCCCTAGATCTATCAAACTGTTAGAGAAAGGCAAACCTTTAAAAACTAGCAGACACATTGCTCTTTCATGGAGTTGTCGTCCTCAAGACACATTGAGTTGCAGCTGTCAAATCGAAATGTGCTCATAAATCGTGTTTTATCAGATGATGTGTGCATACTGATGTCTCTGTTGTAGTAACAATCTAACTGGTAACTATTTCTGTTGGTGAAACATGTGTATCTTGCCACAAATCCCTTCGAAATGTCGAATTTATCTGCAACTTCGCACTTCGGTTGCATACGGATATTGACCCGCTATTTTGTGTCCCAATTTACTGCCTGGTCTGTGCATTCTCACACCAATCTTGCTTATTCCTGAAAGCAATGTATGTTCGAATGCTCTATGGACACACTCTTTTATGCCAAAAATCGTTATGAAATACTATATTAACCCAAAGTCATAGGAGGTACTCACAATGTTTTGCTTTCTTTGCGCCATTTCCTCAGATTCGGGCGTTCAACCTCCAATTCCGGCGTTCAACCTCGATCAGATTCTGGAGATCGCCTTTCCCAGCGTGATGTTGATTGTTCTCTTTACTTGGCTGTATTGTTGTCAACGCCAAACTTTATTGTACGAAGGTATGAAATAAAGGATATATATAACAAAGCCTGGTGTGCACACAAACCCAGACCAAACCAGTCAATACAAGTATATTCAGGTACCTAAACTCAACGCGAGTTTACCCAGTGGCCTGACCAGTGACCAGAATTATTTCGTCACACCTCAGTGATTTAACCACGCTGGGAAGCAACCTGCAAATATAAGTGCAATTACACACGTGAAAGGTTATCCTACTTCTGATTTCTATCGCAAAATTAGCCCAAGGGTTAAGAAAGGTTATCGGACAATTAGCTGGGGTGAAATAGTTTTAGCTGCAGCGAAGACGTTTCAGCTGGGGCGAAAATAGTTTTAGCTGCAGCGAAAATATTTTAGCTGCAGTGAAAATGTTTTAGCTGGAGCCAAAATATTTTTAGCTGCAGCGAAAATATTTCCGTTGCTTGATAACTCAGAATTAATTTTCTTTGAAATAAAAATAAATGAATATGGCACAAATAGCCGCCGTAGAAAACAATTCCGTCTTAGCAATTACCTGTCCGTCATTGCAAAAACATTCTTGCCTTTCCGCAGAAAGGTTTCCGTCCAGGCTGGGAGGTTATCACGCAGGCGTGGAGGGTATCACCCAGAAGGTTTCTTCACGAACGATATTCAAAACTGTTTTACGCTCCCTATTGTCCTGCCCCCGTTCATCATACATGTTAGTATAGTCTATGATTTTCATATGCCAGCAATGATTGTAGGCGCCGGTAGTCTTATTGCAATCATTAGTTCTGCGATAATTATATACCATTCATCATTACTAACAAAAACCTTCATATTCACCTATAGTAATTTGAATACGAGACAATCAGAGATTGCAGACCCTCGCCCTTCAGATTTAGTAACTAAAATTAGGCGATAATTGAGAGTTTTGGTCTTACGACCATCGGTTGTACGCCATACGATTGGGAATTGGCCAAAGAAAAATACAAAAATAAGTTGAAAATTAAATATTGATTAGAACCGGAGTAATAGCCAATTATGTGATTTTCTTTTTTCCGTTGCCATGGCAACCGTTTTCACCCGATTTTGGCAAAATTTGAAAGGGACTGAGCCACTACCATACATCCAGTCCTATAAGTTTCAAATCGATCGGACCGTTTGCCTTTGAGTTATGAGCGCAGACATTTGCACGGAAACGTCGCTGGCCAAAAATAACCGAATTCGTGACCCCCAATTTTTCGACATCGGGCGATAATGGAGACTTTTCGTCGTACGACCATCAATCGTACACCAAACGATCGGGAATTGGCCAAAGAAAAATACCAAAAAAGATGGAAAAAATAATATCAAGTAGAACCGGAGTTAGACCCAATTATGTGATTTTCTTTTTTCCGTTGCCATGGCAACCGTTTTCACCCGATTTTGGCAAAATTTGAAAGGGACTGAGCCACTACCATAGCACTCCAGCCCTATAAATTTCAAATTGATCAGACCGTTTGCTTTTCAGTTATGAGCGCAGACATTTGCACTGAAACGTCGCTGGCCAAAAATAACCGAAATCGTGACCCCCAATTTTTCGACATCGGGCGATAATGGAGAGTTTTGATCGTACGACCACGGGCTATATATCAGATGATCAGGAATTGGCCATAGAAAAATACAAAATTAGTTAGAAAAAATTATCTTGATTAGAACCGAAGTTATGGTCAAATATTGATTTTTACATTTTCCGTTGCCATGGCAACAGTTTTTGTCCGATTTTGACCAGATTCGAGGAGGACCGAGCCACTGAGATACCGCTTCATCTCTATAATGTTGATCGGACCATTCTCCTTTGAGATATGCGCGCGGACAGACAGACAAACAGACAGACAAACGGACAGACCCAATTACAATACCCTCTGCCCCTATCGGGGCGAGGGTAATAATCCCATACTTTTCCCAGTAACTAAAAAATGTCCGCCGGGCCGCAAAATGTCTTATTGCACTCTGCCCGTCATGACGCCGGAACTACATTTTGGACATGAGCTAATAGTTTAAATATTCACAGATTTACAACTAAAAGTGTTTTGCCGTATGCCAATGCCCAGATTGGCATATGATAAACGGGTTATTCCACAATATGTGTTTTTATACCATTGGTTCCAGTTCTTCAAACAGCCTTCCGATTCACGTCGGGCCTTTGAAGAACTAGAACCGCGAGCATAAAAGCCCATATTGTAGAATAGCCCTATAGTATTGGTTGGATTATAGGCATATAATGCCGGAAGGATGTTCAATAACCTCCCTAGTGCGAGATACTCATAATAATTCGTTCATAATAATTCAAATCCAATAACTCATGTTTGCCATTTGAAATGTTTGTGTTTTTAACATAATGTAGTTTGACTTCCATATCAATGCATCAACAATTTATTCTACAATTGGGCTTGATTGCACATGTTGCATGTAATGAATATGTTCGCACTCGAAGATTCACCCGGTTTACTACCCTTGCCCCGTTAGTGTTCGGGTATTGGGCTTGTTTATCTTCCCGTCTGCCTGTCTCTCTCTATGGGCACATTTCTGAAAAAAGAAATGATACTATCGACCTGAATTGTAGATGAATAGAGCAATTTTTCCTAGCATTTAATGAAATTCGGATGAGAACTGTTGCCATGGCAATGCAAAAATGAATATCACATAATGACTAATAACTAAGGTTCTGATCAGGAGGAATTTTTGCTGACTCTAGGTCATTTCTGACCAATTCCTGGTCACCTGGTATGTATGGCTGGTGGTTGTACGACCGAAATCCCCCAATATCGCCCAAAGTGCTTTGATCGTAGGAACAACACTGTCAAAAAGAAAAAGCCAAGGTCACATCAATTGCAAAATAAAATAATCACATCAATACACGCTATGATTATCTTATCCTATTACTTTTGTATTTTTCTGACGCCATGATTATCTTATCCTATTACTTTTGTATTTTTCTGATGCCATGATTATCTTATCCTATTACTTTTGTATTTTTCTGACGCCATGATTATCTTATCCTATTACTTTTGTATTTTTCTGACGCCATGATTATCTTATCCTATTACTTTTGTATTTTTCTGACGCCTCTTCCCCATCTCGACTCATGACTTCATGACGCTGATCACCGAAACTGTTACCTATTCCATGGGGTTTCCGATTTCTGAATTATTCTCGTAGGTTTTTAGCAGTTGTACTAATTCCGCCAGGTTTGCAGTAGAAACAACTACAATTAGCACATTGTCTGCCCCTAGCGACGCCAGTGTGTCTTTGGATAAACTAGTTGGTCGGGCTTTTTTTTTGGTATTGCAAAATATTGTATTTGACGTTTGTTATTGGCATCAAAATCTAGCTATATTGATGGTAGTAAATTGACACTTACTGCATGTACGGAAATTATGTTCAATATTCCTCTGAATATCATCAGTGTTTTGGGAATATAAACCTATTTGAAAAATCACAAACCGATGATTCCAGCTGATGACCTTTTCGACCTTGTGTGATATAATAGGGATATTGGTCGTACAACCATCGGTCACATTGCAAATAATGAATAATTGGTCATGTGACGGAATAGCGGAGTTCTTCGGGCGGCTATTACGCCCACTGATCGAATAGTTTGATGTATGTTGTGCGTTGACACACCAACAAGAAGTCCGACGTAGATTTCAACAATATCCGAGTTTATTGGATGATTTAGTCCGATGTACGATCACGATCACTCTCACAATCGTAATCCCCACAATGGTCCGAGGTATTAAATTGTCCGATATGAATTTGATAACTTCTAATGATAATATTTGGCGTAGTACCTCTCAATCCAACTTCTTACTACAAAAGCCTAGAATCAAGTCTGGGAAAGCGCGGGGCAAGTCAGGATGTGAGTGTGGGTTTTCCCGCGTAATGTGGCAGGTGTTCATGTAAATGGCGGGAAAGTGATGTCATGTCTGTGTGGGCGGAGTTATATGTCTGGAAGTGTTGTGATTGGGGAAAATGTGGGAAGCGATAGCGGGAGCAGTGTTGTTTACATGTAGGTGTGGTGCGAGGACGGTGCGTGCCCGGTGACGTAAGGTAAGTGAGTATGAAGTCATGTGATGAATCTGTGCCGTGAATGTCGAGTGGGAGAATGTGTCAGGGACGGGTTTCGGGCCATAACAGTCTTAAATATTCTACAAAACACCCCTTCGTCAAATTACCCCCTGGGAATTTACCCTCCCCGAAACCTAACTGTCCAAAAATCTAAACATGATAAGCTAAAAGTCCTAAAGGGAGAAACACATTCACCGCGCGAGACAATGAGAAAGCAATGAGTACAATAAAAAATTCTAACTGTCAAAATAAAGTCATCGGTCAGTCAGTCATCAGTCACTAAATGATATGAACACATTGGACAAATACATTTAAGACAACGACAGGTGAAGATGAAACACGAAAATCAAACACATAAATCACAGTTAAAAGAATCACAAATATATATACATGTTATATTATTGAATTGTAAACTAGTCCTCTACGTTCCCTAATAGAACGGAATGTTTTAAAGTTCGGAACACCTGAAAATGATCAGGATTTAGATTAGTACGAAATCACACATACATATCAAATGATAATCAGAGTACGACAATACAGGCCACAGCTATCCAGGTGCTGTGACCTGGGGTACGAAATGCTACACCCTAGTCCGTGGGACGGTCGCGTCTCCGTGACGCTGGAGGCCGGGCGGCTGGTGATGCCTGTTGCATCAGCCGCCGTTGTTCCTCGGCCGGCAAGTGCGGTAGGACCGACACAATTGTCGTCCAGAGTTCGTCAGGGATCCCCTGAGGTTCCTTGATCCATCTCGGCTCTCAGTCATGCGAAGAGGGGCGGTCCATCACCTAGGCAACGCGTGTACATCAAAGCTCTGGTTCATCACACCAGTCAAGCGGGGGCAGTAGGTTAGCACACAGCTGCTCTATTTTCCCATAGTCCGACACAAACTTCTGGATAACGCAATCCAATCATTTCACTGTCCTTCTAGCATACAGTCAAAATTACTGCACCTTTTACGTGCTTCCACTCTCTATTGTATTAGCTGGGAAAGTTTATGGGGGTGCCGCGGGCGGCTTCAGTGTTTACTTGTGCTTCATGCTTTTCCGTGTGAACTCTTACAATTAGTCCGTTCCTTATCTGCGCAGTTAGCACACAATAAACTTTTGACCAACTTGTTTATAACAGATGATCACTGTCCGTACATTTTCTGAGGTATAAATACCAAGCTCACAGAAGTTTGCTCAGTCCGTTCATTTTCATCTAGTGCTGTAGATAATGGGACCGCTGATATTAGGGTTAGGGTTGTTCAGAAAATAACGTTTCTCACAAAACCATGCCTATTGAAGTTTTTCCCATTATACTATTCCTAATATACCTAGAAACATTTTTTGCAGAATTTTAACAACTCATCCTGAGGTCCCTCAAAGCCTCTGAACATACCTACCGTTTTCACGTTTTTCGTGCCTATTGTCGAAAATGAGGGAATACATTGTTATTCTCCGAAGTTTGGTAAGACCATTATTGTGCATTACTTGACATCTTGATGTTTTTTGCCATTAAACTATGTATCTTACACCTAGAAACATTTTTTGCAGAATTTTAATAACTCATTCTGAGGTCCCTCAAGGCCTCTGAACATAACTACCGTTTTCACGTTTTTCGTGCGTTTTGTCGAAAATGAGGGAATTTCATTGTTAGTCTCCTGAGTTTGGTAAGACCATTAATGTGCATTACTTGACATCTTGATGTTTTTTTTTTCACATTAAACTAGACATCTTATACCTAGAATTTTTTTTGCAGAATTTTAACAGCTCATCTTGAGGTCCCTGGAAGCCTGTGAACATAACAACAGTTTTCACGTTTTCGGTGCATTTCTTCGATATTGGGGGAATCATATTGTTGAACTCAAAAGTTTGATAATATAATGAATTTGCACTAATTGACGTCTTGGGGTATTTTGCCCATTCTACTATTCATGATACACATATAATCAGTTTTTACATAATTCAACAACTTTTCCTGAGTTCCCTCAAATCCTCTGAACATAACTTCTGTTTTCGCGTGTTTGTGCATTTTGTCGATATTGAGGACATTTCATTGTTATTATCAAATGCCTCATAAAGACAAATGATATAGAACAGATCACAGACGAGGCATTTTTGCGACACCACATTTATTGACAGTGACTCAACAGCTTCATGATATGAAATAATTGACACTCATACCCCAACTCAACACAGTCCAAATGAGTCCATGACACAACACTAAATTGCAGTTGAGAGCATCAAGTTTTCCTGGCCAACTGGTACTTCACCACACATCACAGCTGGCCTTTCACCAGGCTTTTCTTGCTGAAACTGGGGTACTGTTTTCTATGCTGTTCAACACAGCAATAGCCAAGATATTTGCTGGGGTTCTGTGGTGAATTTATCGTAGCAAAGTCCGACGCCTCGCTCAGGTGTGCCATGGACGACTTTCAACGAACAAAAAAAAACTGTTTAGTAATGACTGAAGAGGATCCACTGACCAGTGCTCAACGGGTCTGTTGAGCTTGAGCACAGTGTCATCCCTTACTACCGCAAGCGTGTAGGGAACACATTATTTATCTTGCGTGAAACAAATGGTTTCAACGAACTTTGTACAACAAATTCGTATATCAAACTTCGTAACCACAAATGGTACCTCACACCCTCACGGAGGAGGTCGTTGTCTTTGCATTGTTCAGCAAGAACCAAAAGATGACTGACAGCATGAAGCAAGACATGCCTAGTTGATTGTTGGCGATGTCAGTACCAGAAGAAAAAACACTTTGGCCTCGGTAAGCCAGTCTTCCGAAAATTTGCCCATGACACAAATTTTAAGGACTTCTCTTCACTGCGCCAGGTTCTGGGAGTGAAAACAGACTGGCTCACCAAATCCATTGAGCAGTGGTCAGCGGATCATGACTTTGTCATTGCTCAACAACTTGTAGTGAAGCAACCAGTTCTTCAGGAGAACTTGATGCTCTCAACTGCGATTTATTCTTGTGTCATTGACTCATTTGGATTGTGGTAATTTGAAGTATGAGTGTCAATTTGTCATGTTATGGAGCTGCTTAGTCACTTAATAATGTGGAGTCACAGAAGTGTCTCATCTGTGACAGAACATATTTTGTTGTACATTAATTGTCTTTATCAGGCATTTGATATTAACAATGAAATTCCCCCAATATCTACAAAATGCACAGAAAAAGCGAAAACGTTTTTGAGGGAACTCGGGATAAGCTGTTAAACTTTGTAAAAAAATGGTTATATCTATACTATGAAGAATATAATGGGCAAAATACACCAAGACGTCAAAAAGACGAACAAAAGAAATTCCCCCAGTATCGACGAAATGCACCGGAAACGTGAAAACGGTTGTTATGTTCAGAGGTTTAGAGGGACCTCAGGATGAGTTGTTAAAATTCTACAAAAAATGTTTCTATGTATAAGATGCCTAGTTTAATGGAAGAATAACATCAAGATGGTAAGTAATGCACATAAATTGTATTATTAAACTTATGCGACTAACAATGAAATTCCATCAATTTCGACAAAATGCACGAAAAACGTGAAAACGGTAGTTATGTTCAGAGGTTTTGAAGGACCTCAGGATGAGTTGTTAAAATTCTGCAAAAAATGTTTTTAGGTGTAAGATGCACAATTCAATCAGAAAAAAGCATCAAGATGTCAAGTAATGCACATTGATGCTCTTATGAAACTTAGGAGACTGACAATGAAATTCCCTCAATTTCGACAAAATGCACGAAAAACGTGAAAACGGTAGGTATGTTCAGAGGCTTTGAGGGACCTCAGGATGAGTTGTTAAAATTCTGCAAAAAATGTTTCTAGGTATATTAGGAATAGTATAATGGGAAAAACTTCAATAGGCATGGTTTTGTGAGGAACATTATTTTCTGAACAACCCTAATGGGGGGTGATGGGGTGATCTGGGCGGCCCTGCCGTGGCGCGTTGCATAATTTTCAATGAATGTGATGACAGATCGCGCGTTGGAATGCAGAGGTTTATTTACATAGACGAATCCTGCTCCTGAGGGCATTCCCCTGAATTGTACGTAGGGGGAGCAGAGGCTCTTATCAGACGCTTGCTCGGGAGACGGCTATCCTCTCACCTCGTCCGCGACAAAGTGATCTTACTCACGACAGGACATGACGGCTGACACATGGGTGGAATTGTTAGTCATGCAATATTTAGGGAGTGCGCAACAGGCGCGAGATGGTATGGAGAAGTACGAAGTTATATGCAATGCATAACACACATATACCACATTATAGCATCGTAACCAGCATCAATATTATAACGTCATATCAATATTATATATGAAAATTGCCTCACTGACATCAGTACATAAAAATGGTTATTGAAATGAATATGTACATAATATTATTATATTATAAATATATTTTGGGGTGATATGACATCACAGTCCACTAGACAGGCATTTATTCATCATCATAGAGATCAGTCCCTTGGCACAGCCGTGGTTATCTGACCCGGGCTGGGGGGCGAATCGTGCGTCTGGGTCGATTGTACGGAGCAGGCTGGGGCGTAGCCTCGCTTGTTGATGAGTCCGTAGCAATCGCGGGTTTGGGTCCGCGGGGTTTTGGCGCTCGCTGTGAAGCGCTGTAGTTCGACTTGCGTGATGTTCGCTTTCGATGTCGACGTCGCAGTCCAATTGTGGGACTTCTCCGACTGGCGGGTGATGACGTAGTACCAGTTTCGGTAGTCCGATCTGTGTCTGACGATTTGTCTTGTACTGTGACATCCCAAGGGTAGAGGAATTCCTTGAGGAGCTCCAGGGGATCGTTCGATGGTTCGGCCTTGGAGTCTGTGCTGCTTGACGACTCAGATGGCGATCCAATTTGAGGTTGAAGGTTCAGCAACTGTGCGTCGCCTTCGTACGGTTTAATGACGTCCAGATGGACAACTCTAGTATTTCGTGGATTGGAGACTAGAGCAATTCGATAGTCTACCTCAGTAACACGTTCCAGGACTCTCCAGGGTCCGGTCCAGGGTCGGGCGAATTTGTTGTTCTGTGTGAGGGGCAGGTAGTAGTACCGTACCAACTCTCCCGGCTGGAACTGAGGGCGAGATTTCGCATGTGCGTCATATCCCATTTTCTGGCGGGTTGCAACTTTTTGCAGATGATCTTGTGCAAACCCATGGGCAGCTCTGATAGCAGTTCGGAGATACTCGACGTATTCGGGTCCGCATGGAGGTAGCGGTTCTGGGTCATACGAAGGAAACATCAAGTCAACAGGCAAATTGCCACGATCACTGACGAATGCACTCAACATATTCAACAAAGTCCGATTGAATCGTTCGACTTGACCGTCACTTTGTGGGCGGTAGGGCGTGGTCCGAATTTTCTTAGCGCCAAGAAGGCGTACAACGCTCCGAAATAATGACGACTCAAATTCCGTTCCTTGGTCGCTGTGGATGGCTTTCGGTACCCCGTGATACACGATCCAACGATTCACCAGAACATCGGCGACATTTTTGGCCGTATGGCGGCGGAGCGGGAATGCGTCCGTGTACTTTGAAAAGTAGTCCGATATGACAAGAATGTACCTGTTTCCACGTCCGGTAACTTTATGGGTATCTAATATATCCATGGCAATACGATCAAATGGCTCCCCCGTTGGTAGTTGCGTTAGAGGCGATTTCTTGGGCGCTGGTTTTCCTTTCCGTGACACACACTGCGGGCAGCGGGCGCACCAGCGGGCAACATCCAAGGCGAGACCTGGCCAGTAAAACCGGCGCTTTACTCTCTCAACAGTCCGTTGTATTCCGAGGTGGCCTACGACCTTGAGGTCGTGGAGTTGGTGTAGAACCACCGTTCGTAATGCCGCTGGTAACACAGTTTGTACGACAGTCCGACCAGCTGGGTCCAGCTTGGTATTTCGTATGAGGACTCCATCCTGTAGCGCTAACAAAGTCCATCGTGAAACCAAAGTTTTCACTTCCTCACCGTAGCGGGCGACTTCCTTTGACGTGGGTTTCGTTCCGTTCAATACCCACTGTCGTACGACTCCGACACTCGGGTCGACTTGTTGAGCGGCAACAATGTCGCTGTGGAATAGTCCGACAACCATTTTTGTCCATTCAATCTTACATCCAATGCTCGCACACGTGCAGCTTGGCGTATTGAGATCATCCGAGATAAGACCGGTGATGTCATAGTATCACTGTCCAGGAGGTCTTTCTCGGGTCCGACAGGAACCACAGTAATCCGTCTGACGGGAAGTGCTCCAGAACTTGTTTCCGGGTCCGTGGGTGGAACGACTAAGCGTCCAGGGCAGTCCGAATGTTTGCAACTATGGCAACGGGAAAGTCCGTCAGCATTTCCGTGGAGCTTTCCAGGACGATGTTCAATACGAAAGTCATATTGCTGCAGTTTGGCTAACCAGCGAGCCAACATACCGTCCGCATCGTTGTAATTTTTTAACCATCGCAGAGAGCTATGGTCAGTCCGTAACAGGAATCTGCGTCCCCACAAATAATGTCGGTAATGCTGGATCATTTCAACAACAGCCAACAGTTCTCTATAGGTCGTACAATAATTCCGTTGCGTGCGGGACAGCGTCTTACTTGCAAAGCCAATCGGGATTTCCTTTCCATTGACACGCTGTGAAAGCACGCCTGGCGTCTGTATCAAGAATGAAATAATCGTCCGCATCTTGTGATGGATGGGCGAGCTTGGGGGCCTTGATAAGTGCGTTCTGGAGCCTCCTAAAGGCGTTCTGTTGGGGCGATCCCCATGTGAAGCGACATTCACCCCGGGTGAGTGCCACCAGAGGTTCAGCAATTTCGGCATAGTCTTTTATGAACCTCCTGTGGTAATTGGCAAACCCCAGGAAAGCTCGTACGTCCGTAATCTCACAGGGAGTCGGCCATTCCCTAATAGCCTTGACCTTGTTCGGGTCCACCCTGATTCCTTGTCCACTGACGATAAATCCCAGATATAGGATTTCGCGTTGAAAGAGTTCACACTTTTTGGGTTGTAAGCGTAACCCGGCAGTTCGTATCCGATCGAGGACCGCTTCCAGATTGGCAAGCGCTTGATCAAAAGTGCGTCCGTATGCTATCACGTCATCCAGATAGCACATACATCTGGTCCACAGATATCCACGTAAGATGGTCTCCATGAGACGTTTGAAAGTCGCTGGCACGTTGCTCAGTCCGAACGGCATAACCCTGAATTGGTATAGGCCTTTGCGGGTGGCGAAGGCCGTCTTGGGTCGGTCCGTCGGGTCTACTTCAACCTGCCAGTATCCCGAGGCGAGATCTAAGGCCGAGAAGTAGTTCGCTCCAGCGAGTGCGTCATGCGTGTCTTGAATGTTCGGAAGAGGGTACGAATCTTTCCGTGTTACGTCATTGAGCAGACAATAGTCCACACAGAATCGTACCTGTCCGTTTTTCTTTCGTACCAACACCACTTGTGAACTCCATGGTGATTCCGAAGGTTCGATGCATCCAAGTCGCAACATTTTGTCAACTTCCTCATCTATGATGTGTTGTTGCGCTTGGGGTACGCGACGTTGTCGCTGACGAATTGGGGCATTTGTACCCGTGTCGATCCAATGTTGCACTACATGCGTCCGTCCGAGCTGTCCGTCGGGGCACATGAAAGTGTCTCTGTACTGATATACCAAATTGGCACAGCACCGTTGCTGTTCAGGTGCTAGTCCGGCACGGTCCACCATCTCCCGTAGGTGTGGCGGGAGGTCTTCGTAATGGTTAACGTTCGTGTGGGGAACTTCCGGTTCCTCTCCTGACTTCGGCAGAGCGCCCACAATACTGTCAACGGGGCTCGCTATGGCTACTGGATCTGAGCGAGTCAGAGTTACGCCCGTATCCGCGGGGTTCACCACAGTCACCTTAACACACTTCCGGTTCAATGAGGTCAATGTGCGACCCATAATCAAGTCCGTTTCCTCTGGAAAGTTCGTCATGGGCTGAATGAGCCGAGGGTGTTGGCGCACCCTGACCTTTGAGGTCGGCACAAGTTCGACTATGGCCTCGCTGCGTGGCGGTACCGTAACTGCTCAACGTACAGCCATGCGTACGACATTAGCTTCGAAGTCCTTGTATGCAAACAGGATTTCCTTGTTAATTTCGACAGTTCCATCACCGTAATTAACGATGGCTTTCGTTTGTCGGAAGAAATTCATGCCCAAAATCATTTCGTCATGAATTGCCGCTACACAAAATGTCACTGTCATTTCTTTCATTCCGACCTTGATCGTAAGGTCTAGAAGTCCGTCGATCGGGCTGGAGTCTCCGTTGACATCCCGAATGGTTGCCATGGTCGGGCGTAGAGTGCGCTGTTCGGCAGGTACGTGTCGCATCATGTCCTTTCGGAGCAGGGAAACCTGGGCTCCTGAGTCCATTACTGCTTTAAAAGTTCGTTCCCCAACATGCACTGGCAATTTCCAGCACTCATGGGCGGCCAGACTTCGACTGATAACAATCGGTCCATCGAGGTCCTCCTCAGGCAGTAGGAGTGGAAGTTTCAGTCTTCCCGGCTTGGTTTCAGGTCCCGATGGGAAAGCGTAAAAGCCTCCATCATCCGACACCCATTCGATTTCAGACATAGAGTCCGTTCCCGTATCGCCGGTGGTGCATGTCGACACCCCTTCGTGACGATTAGTCCGTGATGGCCTGCGCGGCAGTGGTTCCGACACCCCTTCGTGGAGGGATTCCGTACCTGAAGTCAACGAAGCACACTTGGCGCACACCCCTTCACGGAGCGGAAGGGCCCGTGATGTCGGCGCCAGCTTGGGTGGCGTCGTGTTCGTAGCCGTGGACACAACCACTGGTTTGGAGCTTTGAGCGTAGCTCGGTTTAACGGAAGGTTCTTGCTCCGCAGTTCCTTCCTCCCTTAGTTTGACGGCCTGGTCTGTGGTGGTGGCTGGGCCGGTGGCGTCGTAGCCATTGGCTGAGAGTTCGAGTTCGGTATACCGATCTGTCCGTTATTCCGATTTGCGCCAGAGCGTGGCGGGAACGGTTTCATTCCGTTTCGTACCAATATGTCCTTCAAACGGAAACACCGTATCCATCTGTGTCCTGGTTTCTTGCAGAAGAAACATATTTCAGTTCGACCTCACCATATTGTCCGCACTCATCACTAACAACACACTGGAACGCCTCCGCAACCCATTCGCGGGAGCAGGAAGGGACGGAATGTTCTCCACACCCTTGCAGTCCGGTCGTGTCGCTATCGGCAGGGTCGTAGTATGCAGCGATCTGATCGGGAGTTGGTTTATCCCAATGGTTCAACTGTCCGATCGCACATGAAAGTTCGTCGTTCGCTTCCGTGTCGTCGGCATACCCGTGGTAGGTAGCGTCCGCTCTTGGTCCGTTGCTGGCGACTCTCCGCTTTCAGTACAGCCGTGAGTGCGTCACTGTACGAAGTAAATGTCATGACACAAAGTCTATCCGCAATATGGTCTGGCTGACCATTGACAAATTGCGAAATAATAGTTCGTTGGAGAAACTCAGGCGTGACGTCATCAAACACCTGTTCCGCTATGGCTTGTAACCGTTCAAGGAAATGTTCGGCATCCTCTTTCCGTTCACGCTTCAAGAACGGAAAGTCGTCACGTTTCGACTGTCGGCGGGCGGCGGGTTCCCACCCTTCCAGGAGACGACGCCTGAATTCATCCCAAGGCGTGTTGAATGGAATGTTCAGAGCGATTGCTTCCGCTCGTCCGCGTAACGTACTACGGAATGTCGTAGTTTTGTTTAAGTCCCTGTACGTAAAGGCAGCCGTAAACTGTTCGAAGCTGCGAAGGTACTGGTTCAGATTACCCTCCTTGAACGTGGCTCGCCACTGTGCTGGTTTGGCAGTGCTCGGCGCTGGCGTCGAGATGACGGGCGCTTGTGATGCCGCTGTCGTAGCGCTGGCAGTCATCGTAGAAACGGCGGGAGTTGGCGGCGCGACCTCCATGGTCGGTGCGGCAGTGGTCGTGGTGACCGGTATGACGTATGGCGTGGCGTCGGGTACGGGCGGATAGCCAGCGTGATTTGGCAACGGCGCGGTTTGGGAGACCGGTCCGTATGGCGGCGACATTTCCGGCAGCCCGTGTGACAGAGTTGGGTGTGACATTTGTGGGAACTGATATTCCGAACCAGGAGCGTACACACTTGGAACTGCTACTCCAGGGTTTTGTGGCACAATTCCCAGATTGGGCATTATTCCGCGATTGTACGCGGCGACACCGTACGCTGGTACTCCATGGTTTGATACAGCTACTCCCCCATGATTGGGTACTGCTATTCCCCCATGATTGTGCATGGGCACCGCATTTCCATGGTTGGGCACGTAGCCGTGTGAGGCGGAATGTTTCGCTGGTAGCGACGGTTCGCCGTTCGATGGTCCGATGTTGACTACCGGTGGTGGTAGATGCGCAGGGTGCGTATTTTCGCTGGTGTCGGTACTCCGATGTTGCGCGGTCGGCGATCAATGGTGTCGCTGATGTATCGGACCTCCGATCTCGGCGCGGGTGCGTGGAATCGTGTCAGCGTGTCGTTTGTCTGGGCGGCATTGAACCTGGGGTCGGCCGCGGGGGTACTCTTAGTGGCGGTTCTTCTCCGGTTCGGCTGGTGGACGTCCGGCAGCTCTCCCGTGACGACTGGGTCGGCCGGTACTCTGGAGTACACCGGCGGGGTTCGGTCGGGTCGCGTCAGTGTGTGGATCGTTACCGATGGGCGCGACATTACATTGTCGTGTCGCGGATACAGTTCAGCATGCGTATCCGATCCATACGACGAGTGTTGGACACGCGACCGACTTGGTGGGTGCGTTAGCATTGAATTGTCATAGTTCGTTGGGCGTACACTCACCGACTTGGGTAGCGGGTCGGTATTTGGTTGGCGCTGGAAGCGCGCATAGTCCGTTTCACTCCCGTCGCTTGGTCGCGACCTTGGCGGTCCGGCAGGTGTCGCGTGGTACGACCGCGCATGCGCGTCGAGGATTTCTGTCACCGTGCGCGATGGCTGTCCAACATTTTCTGTCACCGTCCAACAGTTCTTCGAGGTTGCTATCGGCTCGCATCCAGTCCGGCATGTACTCTACGGATGCCGCCGACGATAGTTCGTATAGTTCGTTTGGCGGTTGTACTTGCGATAGCGTAACAGTATCGCTCATCGCCACTGACCTTGGTCGTGAAGTTCGCTGGTTCGACGGGACCGGATTCAACGTCACCTCATCTTCCGGGCTTGGTCCGATTGGGTTCCGGATCGTTGATCGGGTGTTCATTAAAAGTTCGTACGTCGGGATAGTCCATAAGCCGAGAACTGGCCTTCGCTATCCTGGTCACGGCACCAATGTGACGGAATAGCAGAGTTCTTCGGGCGGCTATTACGCCCACTGATCGAATAGTTCAATGTATGTTGTGCGTTGACACACCAACAAGAAGTCCGACGTAGATTTCAACAATATCCGAGTTTATTGGATGATTTATTCCGATGTACGATCACGGTCACTCTCACAATCGTAATCCCCACAATAGTCCGAGGTATTAAATTGTCCGATATGAATTTGATAACTTCTAATGACAATATTTGGCGTAGTACCTCTCAATCCAACTTCTTACTACAAAAGCCTAGAATCAAGTCTGGGAAAGCGCGGGGCAAGTCAGGATGTGAGTGTGGGTTTTCCTGCGTAATGTGGCAGGTGTTCATGTAAATGGCGGGAAAGTGATGTCATGTCTGTGTGGGCGGAGTTATATGTCTGGAAGTGTTGTGATTGGGGAAAATGTGGGAAGCGATAGCGGGAGCAGTGTTGTTTACATGTAGGTGTGGTGCGAGGACGGTGCGTGCCCGGTGACGTAAGGTAAGTGAGTATGAAGTCATGTGATGAATCTGTGCCGTGAATGTCGAGTGGGAGAATGTGTCAGGGACGGGTTTCGGGCCATAACAGTCTTAAATATTCTACAGTCATATAAAAAGTACAAACGATATTATATTGCAGTCAGCTCTCTTATGATCTTGTTATTTACACTGTACCTGTCCTACGTTTTCATTTGACGACACAGGTAACGACAACATTCACGATCTGACCAGCAACGGTAGCTCCTGGACAGTGCGCTTTGACTTGGGCTCCTTCGATAATGAATGCAGATACACGGAGTACTCCACCTTCACTGTCGACTCCGAAGCTTTCCAGTACAAGCTCTCAGTCGGAAGTTACAAGGGTGATGCTGGTAAGGCTTTGTGGTTCTGATACTCATGATATATTTCAAAAGTAATACCATATTAATCTTACATGAAACTCTAAACTGTGGATTCTTCATTGCTTTGATGGTCGAATGATTCAGTGGTATTCTACTTTAATGGCCAAATCACTTCGTTCCATGTCACTATTTCTAGATAACTATGGATGTGGCCAGTATACGTCGCGCCCGCGAATGAATTATAAGCATCAGCCATGCAAACTTATAAAGGGAAGGCTTCTTTTTTTATCAAACTATAGTTTAAACCAGTATTCCGACTCAGCTTTACATGCTTTTCTTATTAAACTATAGTTTAATTAGGAAAAGCAGTATTCCTATCCAGCTACATAACCTCACATTTATCTCACATAACAATAATAATAATGATAATAGGACTGGAAGGCGGAAGATCGGCTAATAATAATAACGATAAAAATAATATGCCAGGAAGGTGGGGGATCAGTGATAATTCCAATGAAATATTCGTGAACTAGGCGTCGCCGGGGTAAAACCTATTACCGCCCACCACCTAACAACGTCAATAACTGGTGATATAACATGTGTTATGGCAAATGACTCTAGAGAAAGTACAATGCAAGTCTATATGTGTCAAAATTAGTCAGAAGTACAGGCCGTTTGCCAGTAATTTTGCTGGAGAATGGCCTTTTTGGAAGTGCCGTTTTATCAGTGCCCCTTCGAATCTTGTGTATGCTTTGGAATTGGACAATTTTTACTTTTTACAACACTGTTCTTATATCTACATATTGTATGGATACTACAAAATACTAAAAGCATCGTTTATATGTAAGTATCAATCTATTACCACCAATATCGCCAAATTTTTATGATTCCAATAACAAACGTAAAATACATTTTGCAATAGAAACAAGCCAGACCAAACAGTTTATCAAAAGACACACTGGCGTCATCAGGGGCCGACAGTGTGATGTACTTGAAATCACCATATTAACTTTACCCCCATGTTAAAAGATAAGGAAGCGTCAGGTGCTTATCTCCAGTCCGAATAAATTCATTGAAATTTCTCATCGATCCGTACTTCCGCTTTCCAACCAAATTGTAACAAAATATCAATAGGGGTATGTCCAACTTTGGTCAAACAAGTGTAGTTCAATAAGCAGAAGCCTGTATTCCAGCTTCAAACGTTTTTCTTATTAAACTAATAAGGAAAAGCCAGTATTCTTTACCAGCCTCATACGCTTTTCTTATTAGACTAATAACAAACATAGCACCAAGGGTGCTGTAGCTTACCGGCAATCATGAGAATTGCACAGAGTATTGATTTTCCAATATATAAATTGTTACACTGATCTTGAACTCCATTGTCGAAACATTTCCGTAAATGCTGCCGGAAACACATATCTTGAAAATGTGTTTTTCGTTAATGATATATATTCACAGACCGTCGATTCAAAGGCAATAAAACTTATACACATCACAACGGTACATAGGGAGAATCTTATGCATTTTGAGGGAAATTGTCTGAATAGATTTTGGGAAAATGGCCGTCAAAGACAAAAATCATTGTTTCCTTCGACAAAAAAGGTCGTTTTGACCTTCCAATGTCATTCAAAGTCATATTCAAGGTCGCCATTCAAACCGTAATATATGATTTCCCGTTTGAATGTGCCAATACTTAGGCTCTATCTTGAAGTGTTCCAGGAGTTTACCCCGCAAATCTCCCATTATGAAGGAAAAATTGGGTGAAATTTTCCAAGTCCAAAAAAAAATGTTCAATGGCCAAAAAAAATCCATTTGTTGTTGTTGCTGGAAATGGCTCAAAACGAATAATGACTTGATTTCGGATAGAAAATTCCCGCCTACATGTCAAAAAATCAAAATATCCGCTTCATGCAGACCGTCATTTCTAAGGCAACGAAACGTATACACATCACAAAGGTACATAAGGAGAATCTCATACATGATTTCGAGGAAAACTGTCAGAATAGATTTTGAGAAAATGGCCACCAAAGGCAAAATTCACCGTTTTTTCGACAAAAAAGGTCATTTTGACCTTCCTAGGTCATTGAGGGTCAAACTCAAGGTCACCACACAGACTGCAGTATATAATTTCCCTTTTGAATATGCCAATACTTAGGCTCTATCTTGAAGTGTTCTATGAGTTTAATCTGGATGATATGCGAGATTCGTGAATATTGCTGTCACTTTGACTGAAGTGTTAAAATAATGAAAATTATTGTGCATCCATTTTTGAAAATTACCCCTTCATTTCAAAATTTACCCCTTGTAATTTGACCCATGGGGTACGGTACCCCTTCGAAAAAATCCTACCGGGAGCCATGAGTTTACTCTGCACAGCTCCCATTATGAAGGAAAAATTGGGTGAAAGTCCAAACAAATTTTCAATGGCCAAAAAAAAATTAGGTCAAGGGCCAAATATAGGTTACCGGACAATATATGTTTAATATTTTAGATGTTAGCCAGGTCAGAAATCAAGTTCAAGGTCATGAGAATATACAGCATATATCATTTCCTGTTCGCAGTTGATTATTAAGCTGTAAAGTCGATAATAAGCGAGATATTAGCCATTTTGTTCTCTGCCCTTGAAAATGTGGTCAAAGGTTGAACTCAAGGTCACTAAAATATTCAGCATACATCATTTCCTATATGTTCACCATGTATTCCTAAGCTGTAATGTTGATAATAAGTGAGATATTAGCCATTTTGACCTTGAAAATTTTTCACAATTGATCCCTAAGCTGTAAAGTCGATAATAAGCGAGATATTAGCAGTTTTGTCCTGTGACCTTGAAAATGAGGTGAAAGGTCAAATTCAAGGTCATGATGATATTCAGAATATATCATTTCCTATAAGTTGACAATTGATTCCTAAGCTGTAGAGACAATAATAAGCGAGATATTAGCCATTTTGTCCTGTGACCTTGCAAATGAGGTTAAAGGTCAAATTCAAGTTCATGAGATTATTCAGCATATATCATTTCCTATATGTCCACAGTTGATTCATAAGCTGTAAAGTCGATAATAAGCGAGATATACGCCATTTCGTGCTCTGACCTTGAAATTGAAGTCAGAGGTCAAATTCGAGGTCACGAGAATATTTAACATATATATCATTTCCTATATGTCCACAATTGATTCGTATTCTCTGATCTCAATATTGAGTGAGATATTAGGCATCATGTGTCCCATCATGAAGCATTTAGAATTTAACATGGGAAAGTCCCATTTGGGCCGAGTTTGGGCCGAAATTGCCCACTTCGAGCGATTCAAGCGCAACGAAACTTATACACATCACAGCAGTACATATGAGGAGTGTTATGTATAAAAAAGAAAAAAAAGTTACTGAACAGATTTTGAGGAAATGGCCGCCAAAGTCCAAAATCATGCATTTTTCGTCGAAAACGGCCGCCATTTTGAAAAAAATGCGCAAATGAAAAAACTAAAAAATACTTCCTTGAATTATTTTTAAGCATTTTTGTGCAAAATTTCAGAAAAATTCGCCCGTAAACAAAAATGATAAAAATGTGGACGACGAACGACGACGACAATGGACGACGGACACAACGCCATGACAATAGGTTATCGTACCATTGGTCTGGTAACCTAAAAATGGAAATGGCTTAAAACAAATAGTGACTTGATTTGGGACAAAACATTTTTTTTCGCCGACCCGTCAAAAATTCAAAATGGCCGCCACACGCAGACCGGCGATTCAAGGGCAACAAAACTTATACACGTCATAGAGGTATATGAGAAGAATGTTTTGAAACAAAAATCTCATAAAAACCCCACCACCAGCCTACTACTTGTACTTGGGGTAAGGGGGCGCCATAACTCGATGATATGCCCCTAGACAGAAACCCGGGACCGGGGAAATCCCCTACTCTTTACGATAAATCCCAAGCACACAGTCTCTGACACCACCCGGCCTTTGTTTTTACCGCCAGTCGGGCTGCACTGGCGTGGGAGGTTTTCAGGCAGAAGTGGTGTTGAGCGGACTTGAACCCACGATCTTCAGATCATGGGCCGAGCGCTCTCCCTCCGCACCCTTAACCCCCACCAGCCGAACAAGGACACCCAAGCCCATAGAAACGAATCCAGACACTTTTGTGGTGTCACTAAGATGGCAGGACATACCATCGATATTGTAACAATAATAGTAATAATATAATAATAATAGTGATTAATAATAATAGTGACAATAATAATAATAAAGAAACAACAACAACAACAACAACAACAACAACAACAACAACAACAATAATAATAATAATAATAATAATAATAATAATAATAATAATGCCTGTATTTCATTTTAGCTTCACGACGTAACAAATCCCCACAACCGATTCTACAAGGACACCCAGGCCCATAGAAACGAATTCAGATACATTTGTGGTATTACTAAGTTGGCATGACATACCCCATTTATGGGGTATATTACCATGCATTCACAAATACAAAACGCAACATGAAGCATACACAACATGCAAGTTTCTCATTTCACAGATTTGCCTGCTATTTCAGTGTATATTGTGACTTTCACTGGATCAAATATATTTACAATACAATATCGATATTGTGAAGAATATCGTTCACGGCCGATATTAAGCCGGTTTAACTGGGTCGTCGTGTGATTCAATAAGCCGGCAGTTTCAATTCAACTGTTTATTGTGGTGATAAGAACAATGATTCAGTCACTCACAATCAGGGCCGCACTCTCACCTACGTCGGGTGATATCCCAGTCTATATTTCTATATTCCTAGTATAGTCCTTTATATAACTTGAACATATATCCAATGGTTTTTATATCACTTGTATTCAGTTCGTATATTAATATCGACAGACTTCACAGGAGCTTTTTGTTCATACGTCCTGTCACTGGGATTTACACTACTCTTCTGCGCAGTAGACTGGGGCCGAGGGACCATGTGGCTGTGTAATTTCCCGCCAAGTGCATGCGGTGTTGTGATAGGTTGAATGTGAGGTGCAATGCGCTGATGTCACCGGGAAAGTGGGTTTCCCCGGCTCGTGTTAATACTTGTAATGCCTGTATCTGTGCACGTGATGTATGGAGTATGTGTTTGACACACATACTCCATACATCACGTGCACAGATACAGGCATTACAAGTATTAACACGAGCCGGGGAAACCCACTTTCCCGGTGACATCAGCGCATTGCACCTCACATTCAACCTATCACAACACCGCATGCACTTGGCGGGAAATTACACAGCCACATGGTCCCTCGGCCCCAGTCTCATTGTTCTATGTTTAGAAGTCAGTGCATGTGAAGGTCAAGGTCGAGTAAACGGGGCCGAGTGTACTGAGCTAGCGGGGCCGCAGGTGCGTGGTTTGACCTGTGTATGTAACCATGACTACATGGAGTTTATGCTTGTGATCGTATAGTGTGTACTTGTCCTGTATGTAAGTCATGTAGAATGAATGTATGTTGTGGAAATGTGTAGTGCGCGGGAGGGACGGGAGTAACAGTCGCTAAAATTACTACATAACACCCCTTCATTAATTCTACGCCCTCGGAATTACCCTCCCCGGACCCTACCGTCGCCAAAAACTAAACAATAAAAAGCTAAAAAGTCCTAAAGGTCAAACCCAAAAACACTCACACACACACACGCCGCGCGAAATGAGAAAACACTGCATACAATAAAAATTCCTAACTGTCAAAATAAACGTCAGCAGTCAGTCCGTCAGCCGTCTCTACGATGATACATATACAAATACATTCATAACAATGACTGATGAGAAATGGAATGTTTGATATGGAATGATACACAAAACTCCTCGACGTTTCAAAGTGAAACGGAACTATAACTTTAAGAGTCTATTAAACTGAAATAAAATGAAGATTAAACTTAACTAAATCACATGTCTAAAAACGAAAAGCCATGACTAGGATATTAAATGTATATGTACAACTATTTACACAATATACAAGTCCGTGACCAGGATGACCGGTCGCTAGCTGGGGCCGTAGTCAAGGGCCGAACAGTTCTGGGTCGAAATTTTACTTGCCCTCCCGTTCACGCCTGCTGGCGGGAGGAGGCGGGGCCGCTGGCGATGCCTGCCGCATCAGCTGTAGCTGTTCGTCCGGGGGTAGTCTTGGCAAAATGGACACGATCGTGGCCAACAACTCCCCCGGTATGGTCGGTGTGGTCGGGGTCGACGGAGCTTGTGCTTCCGATGGCGTCGGGGCCGGAGTCGCTCGTAGCCGAGTGATTTCCTGTTGTTGGTGGGCGACTTGGTCCTCCAACTGAGTCACACGGACTCGAAGCCGTAGATTTTCTTCGGACAGGGCGTCCGGGAACGTGGGCTGGTGGCGCTCGTGCAGAGCACCCATCCCAAAGCCGACAGACAGGCCGTTATATTCTGCCTGCCTGATGTGGTGATCCAGGGCCGACCGGTACTCCCGACGAATTAGTCGAAAGTACTGGTGCGCTAAATCATCAGCGCGGGCGAGTGACAGGGTCGGAAGGTGCTCCTCCGGTTCTGACGGCAGGAGCAAGGGGTCGGCGTTATGGGCGGCCTGTTCGAGACGAGCCGTCCAAAAGTCCTCGTGAAATCCGAGGTAGTTCGGGAGCCGCTGGGCGTCCTCATCCCGTAGAAAGTCTGTGAGGTCGGGGTTCTGGCCGGGTAGCGCCTGCAGGCCGGGAAGCGAGCGGGTCGCCAGACGTCTGCCGTGTTGCCGCAGGAACTGGAAATCGGCCGCGAACTCGCCGGATCCATGAAGCGGCAGACGCTCGTCGAGGTCTCTGTGGAGTGACTCAAGCTGCTCCGGGTCGTCCACTTGGAGTCGGGGCCGGTCTCTATCGGTGCCACGTGTCGGGACGGAGCACAGAGGTTCCACTTCCTCCGTGAGGTACGGCGGGAGCGGGACGGGTTCCACCATCCGTCGTGAAGGCTCTGGTGAAGATTCCGGGGTCGAAAACTGTGTCGGGGTCGCACGTACAGGAGATCCGGGTGCAATCTCCCTGAGTGGAGGCGGCCGATCCTCAGCCGGACTCTTCGGCTCGGGAGTCTCCTTGCCGGTTGATGATGATACCGGTGTGGTATTCAGGGGTCGACTCGGGAGTGGCGGAGACTCCTCAGGTGGAGGGACCAATCCCTCACGGACTCGGTAGTCCGTGACGTTAGAGGCCGTGGGTCGTTCCACAACCATCCGCCGGGGTATAATATCCGACGGCCGAGCTCTAGACGGGGTCGAAGATGTCACTGTGGTGACCGGTCGAGTTGTCGCTGGCGACGCCACTGTCGCGAACGAAGCCGTCGTGACGACCGCCGAGGCCGAAACACCGGTGGTCGTTGTCGGGACCTCCTCCGCCGTGCTCACCGACGTTGTCTGATAATTTATGGGCCGAACGAAGAAGATCGTACTGGGTCGTCGAATTCGGACCCGCGTGTTCATGGTCTCGATGTCACTGACCATGCGGGTAAGCCGAATCTCGTCTGCCGGGGTCGAAGCACGATTGTACTCTAGTCGACGGAGTACCTGTTGCACTTCTGGGGCCGAGTTAGGCGGATACTGCTCAAAGAGCTCTGGCGCCATGTGCCAGATGCCGAACGTCAGGACGGTGTTGACATCCCTCCTGAAGATCGGGATGTTGGCCGGAACTCTTGGGGGTCGATAATTCGGGTTCGGCTGCATGTCGACTCTGCAGCGTAGCGCGAACCTGACGAGCATGGGGCCGGATGCCGATAGTCGTCCCTCCTGGTAGAAGGGGAACGACGTCACGTGTTGCGGGGTCGCTTGAGACAGATGCCGGAACATCTCCTCCTGGGCCAATGTCCGGAAGCCGTCGCGGGCCGGGCACACGAAGTAGCGCAGGAACGGAAAATGGTACGCTAGTACGTGCGCGTCGAGACTCTGGGCCGTCCGGAAAGGTCCGCGTCGTGGCACGGAGGACCACTGTCGCTCTCCTGCTCCTTCCTCTTCGCCGATACAGAAGGGGCACTCGTAGCGACCGTCTCCACGCTGTAGCGGAGCCAACGTGAGGAGGTTTCCCTCCGACAGGGTCGACTGCTCATCGAAATTGTGGATATGGCCGTATCCAGCGCTTCGATTTCGCTTGCTGAGTGGAACCTTGTTCCAGTCGATGGGCCGAGTTCCGTAGGGTGTCACGGGAGGTGGCACCAGTTCCATCAATTCCGCCACTTGCCGACGGAAAGTCGAGGTCGGGGCCGTAATAGCAGATCCGCCACTAGAGCGCGACGAACTGCTGGAGGTCGATCGGGCTCCCGCTCCATGTTTCTTCTTGAAAGAAGTATAAGTTCTCTTGTTTGGAGAACGGGAGGCCGCAGGTCGTGCTACCGCCGAACCGGAAGCGGGTGAAGTCGGGGCCGGAGCGATCGGGGCGATCACCTGATTTGCTGGGTCGGGTTGGCGACTCGCTGTGGCGACTCGTTGAGCCTCTTGGGCCGCTTGTCGTGCTTCAATCGCACGCTGGACGATACTTCCGCCCTCCTCGAGTCGGCGGAAGCGTTCGGGGTCGATGTTGAAGATATCGTCCGGAGTCGGGCTCGGTGTATGGCGCTCTCCTCGTTGCGCCAGCTTGTTCCGGGCCGTTTTGGGTCGCGCTCCCTTCTCCGATCCACTTGCCGTGTCACTGAGCGTGACTGGATCGCGCTGCTCAGGCTGCGAGTCGGGGCCGGACGAAACTTCGTTGTCGGGGACGACTATAGGATGATCCGATTCATCCCCGGTGTCGATTACTTGGACGGTGATGTTATCGCCGTCCAACTTAACTGTGCGGGGCCGATTATCACCTGGGTCGCCATTTTCCCGGTCGTCTCCGGGTTTGTCAGCCATGCTGACGGGCCGAAATTAAGCCGAAGTACTTCCCAAGTACTGACTAGGCTGGTTGTAACAAAGTCTGGATTTCTTCAAAACCAGCCTAGTTCAAATGCCGATAATCCAAGCCGAATTAACTCCAAAGTCTGGTGACCAGGATTTATACAATGTCACAGTTTATAGGCCGACAATTATTGTTTGATTAGCACAGTTTTTAGAACGATAGTCTGTATCTCAATAGCCGAAACTTCAAGTCCGTCTTTCTCCTTCAAAGTCTCAGGCACAAGTGACCTGATTGCCGCTAATCTTCAATGCCGTACACAAAGATGCTGACAGCATCTCGATTCTTAGAACTGGGCCGGGGGGCGCTCTCTATCTGTATAGAAAACGTCTTTACGCTATGTATCATTGTTCCAAGCGTACACACAGCAAGGCGGGGCCGTCGTCAAGGAAACGCGGAGCGATCCTTCTCTGACCTCTTGGGTCAGTCCATTACGACAGTAGGGGTGTCCTCACACTGTCCAGATTCCCGTATGTCCATCTGCCGTCCCCTGGATAACTCGTTCCGAATCATTGTCTATTTATACTAGTCGACTGTTCGAATTACTGGGCTCTTTTTGCCCGACGACTCACTATTGTTTTTATCAGGGGCGACTTCATGTAGGTGCTGTAAACAGCTAAAATGTTTATTAGCGCTCGTGCGTGCCTTGTGAACTTATCAATTTATCGTTCCTTCTCCCACAAATTAGCGCACAATAAACTACGGGGTCGAATTGCTGTTTCACAGACGACACACAGTTATTAAAGGCTGAGATATGAATATCAATCACTCACAGGGGCGGACATCGTTCCATTCATTTTCAGCCAGTTCACAGGACGACGGGGCCGCAAATATTGTAGGGGTCGAAATTGCAATGATCTGGGTCGGTCACACCGCGGCGCTTTGAATATTTTGGGTGATGAATTTGATGACAGGCCGCATCTTGGTATGATAGCTATGTAGTGACTGGTTCACGTACCACTGGGCCGTTCCTCCGAATATTACATGGAGTGAGTAGAGGCTCTGTCGACGCATACTCCAGAACGAATCACACTATCACCTCTTCGACAACTAAGTGGCCTTACTCACGGTGTGACTGGTTATTATCCTCTTCGGCTGACACATGGATAGAAGCTTTACATGATAATCTTAGTCATTGCGTAACATACGCCTTGATCAATGGTACATGTTATACGGGGTCGAAACATATATCATAATGCAACCAATTTTTCACCAGCATCATAATTATAATATCATATCTAGTGTGTATATATCGAGTTTGCCTCACTGACATCTTGTACATATTAAATGCATATATTGTTATTGTAATATAATATATTATTATTGGGAAAGACATGATATCATAGTCCATTAGACATGCATAATTCATCATCAATGACATCAATCAGATAACAAGGCCGGGGTTATCTGTAGCGGGCCGGTCTGCGTGCGTGGCGTCTGGGTCGATTTGGTCGTGCAGGCGGGGGCGTAGCCTCGCTTGTCTCAGGGTCGGAAGATACCACAGGCCTTTGCCTGCGTGTCTTGCGTGCCGGTCTTGGAGTGTCGGAACTTGATCTGTGTGATCTTTTCCGTTGCCGATGTCGACTTGAGCCGGATGAGGTCGGAGATCGCGATTGACGATCCGGGGTCGTTTGCGAATCAGACTCTGCTGTTTGGTCTGAATCAGTATGCCGATCTTGGACTGTTACCTCCCAAGGGTAGTAGAACTCCTTGAGAAGTCCCATGGGGTCGGGTGACTGTTCTGGGTCGGACTTGCTTGACGATGACGTGGGTCGTACAGGGTCGGAGTAGATGTGGGCCGCTTGGTTGTCACCTTCGTATGGCTTGAGCACATCCAGATGAACAACACGAGTGTTCCGAGGGTTGGAAACCAGGGCGATACGGTAATCAACCTCGGTTACACGGTCGATGATCCTCCAGGGACCAGTCCAGGGCCGAGCGAACTTATTATTCTGCGTGAGTGGCAGATAATACCGGACCAGTTCGCCTGGTTGAAACTGGGGTCGTGGTTTTGCGTGGGCGTCATAACCCATCTTTTGCCGAATTGCCGCTTTCTCGAGATGGTCTTGGGCGAAACCGTGGGCCGTCCTGATGGCTTGCCGCAAATACTCCACATACTCCGGACCACACGGAGGTAGAGGCTCAGGGTCGTAGGTCGGAAACATGAGGTCGACTGGCAAGTTACACTCGTGTCCATACACCATCAGATGCGGGGTGCATCCCGTGGACGAGTGTACTGAGGTTCGATAGGCCATTAACACATATGGCAAGTGCAAGTCCCAATCGTTTGCACGATCGCTGACGAACGCACTCAGCATGTTGAGCAATGTCCTGTTGAATCGCTCAACTTGGCCGTCGCTCTGGGGTCGGTATGGGGTCGTACGAATCTTCTTAGCGCCCAGTAGACGCACAACATGCCGGAACAGGGACGACTCAAACTCAGTACCTTGATCGCTATGGACCGCTTTGGGGACACCGTGGTAGACTATCCACCGATTCACCAGGGTGTCGGCAACATTTTTGGCCGTATGTCGCCGTAGCGGAAAAGCGTCAGTGTACTTCGTAAAGTAGTCCGACACGACTAGTACATACCGATAGCCTCTTCCCGTGACCTTGTGGGTGTCGAGGATGTCCATCGCTATTCTGTCGAACGGCGCTCCTGTCGGTAGCTGTGTCAGGGGCGATCTTTTTGGGGCCGGTTTACCCTTGCGGGTCACACATTGCGGGCAGCGGGCACACCAGCGGGCGACGTCCAGCGCCAAGCCGGGCCAGTAGAATCGGCGCCTGACTCTCTCGATGGTACGCTGTATGCCGAGATGTCCGACAATCTTGAGGTCGTGTAGTTGGTGCAGAACTTGTGTCCTGAGTGCTACGGGGAGCACGGTCTGTACCACACGTCGTCCAGCGGGGTAGGGTCTTGTGTTTCGTACCAGTACTCTGTCTTGTAGCACCAGGAGGTTCCAGCGAGAAACAAGTGTCTTTACCTCCTCCCCGTGGCGTGCAACTTCTCTCGAGTCTGGTTTTGTGCCAGCTAGTACCCATTGTCGCACTCTCCCGACACTGGGGTCGGCTTGCTGTGCCGCGACAATGTCCTGGGTCGTATAGTCCGATAACCACTTTTGTCCATCAAGTGTGGTGTCCAAAGCACGGACTCGAACAACTTGGCGTGCCGAAATAAGGCGGGGCAACCGCAAGACCGGAGACATTATTGAATCACTGTCTAGGAGGTCTGCCCTTGTCTTGGCCGGAACAACGGTTATCCGACGAACTAGAGGTTTCCCGGAACTTGTTTCTGGGTCGGTTGGGGGCAACACCCCTTCAGGACGACGGTTTCCATGTGGTGGCCGTTGCGGTCGCGGTGCGGACACCCCTTCATGAAAAGAGGCCGGTTTCGGGGTCGGAGCTTGACATTTTGTACACACCCCTTCAAGGAGCTGAGGTGTGGGCTGGGCCGGCTGCGGGGTCGTTATTGGTGTCGTTACCGGTACAGTAGTCGTGACAACCGCAGATGTGGAGCGGGGAACGTTGTCCTGTTGTCTGGAAGGTCCTTGCTCCTCAGCACCTTCCCCTACTGGTTTGACGACGGGGTCGGAGGTGTTGGTGGGGCCGGTTTAGTTTGGTTACCGGTTTGGTTAGGTACTGACAACACTTGAGCTGTCCTTCTGTCAGTACCGGGACCATTGGGCCGAAATGCTAGCGGTTTCATGCCGTTACGTACTAGCACATCCTTAAGCCGAAAGCACCGCATCCAGCGATGGCCGGGCTTCTTGCAAAAGAAGCAAACCATGGGTCGTCCGGGTTGCGGGGGTCGATCACCTTTCATCGGGGCCGTTGTTCGTAGGACAGAGAAGATAGCCGTTTCCTCGCATAGTCCATTCTCGTCACTAAGGACGCACTGGAAGGCTTCAGCCACCCACTCGCGTGAGCTGGTCGGCACTGAGTGTTCGTCGCAACCTTGTAGGCCGGTAGTGCCACTGTCCGCGGGGTCGTAGTAGGCCGCAATTTGCTCTGGGGTTAGTGTTTCCCCCTGAGTGACTTGTCCCATGGCACAGGACAGTTCTTCATTGACAGGGTCGTCTTCCGCGTATCCACTTGCGGAAATGTCGGCACGTCGTGTGCCTCGATGTCGATCTCTGGCTGTCCTCTGTTGATGACTCTCTACCTTGAGAACGGCCGTAAGTGCCTCACTGTAACTGTTAAAAGTGAGGGCACACAGTTTATCGGCAATGGGGTCGGGTTGGCCGTTCACGAATTGCGCAATTACAGTTCGTTGCCGCGACGTTGGCGTAACGTCATCGAACACTTGCTCCGCCAGGGCTTGGAGTCGCTCCATGTAGTGTTCCGCGTCCTCTTTTCGTTCCCGCTTGAGGAACGGGAAATCGTCCCGTTTCGACTGTCGACGGGGCTCGGGTTCCCAGCCCTCTAGGAGTTGGCGACGGAACTCTCCCCAGGGAGTTGCGACCGGGATATTTAGAGCTAGCGCTTCAGCGCGGCCGCGTAGCGTGCTCCGGAAGGTCGTCGTCTTGTTGAGGTCGGAGTAAGTAAAGGCCGCAGTGAATTGTTCGAAACTCCGAATGTATTGAGTGAGATTGCCCTCCTTGAAGGTCGCACGCCATTGAGCCATTTTAGCCGTAGCCAACGTTTGGGGCTCAGACGTGAGTCTCTGTGGCGTGGGCGCGTCAACACTCACCGCAACTGGTGTAGTCGCTGCAGTGGCCGTCGGAGTCGGAACAGCCGAAGTCGCCGGAGCCGTCGTATCTGGGTCGATCGGGGTCGCGTTAGCGGGGGCGGTCGGTGCTGTCGTCGCGGAGACGGCGAGCGATGCGGCGGGTGGTGCCGTCGTGTGTCTGGGGTCGTGTGGTGCTTGTGCAGCGGGGGCCGGTTGACTGTATGGAGGCGTCACCCATGGTATCCCGACTGAGGGTGGGAATACAGCCGGTGGTGGATATCGGTATACCGATCCATCTGGGCATACACCATGGTACACTAATCCGGGTTGTGCACCATGATAGCCGGTGTCAGCTATCACGCTGGGAACGCCACCATATCCAGGCGGTGGGTTCGCGTAGCCGACATGCGGTGAATAGTATCCGACAGCTACTCCATTTGGAACACCGCTTGTTGCGCCAGGGTATCCGACTGGCGGTACACCATATCCGTTGGTGTTTCCGACTGATTGTGAGATCGGAGGTCCGATCGTTGGCACAACACTTTCTGCCGGAGCAGACACAACTTGATCTTGCGACGGATCGAAGCGCGGTTGTTCTCCGGTAGTCGGCGATGGTCGGTGCGTGGTCGGCGCGGGAGCGCGTGTGTCGGAAGTCGGCGTGTCGGGGTCGCAGGGTCGGCGACTTGATGTCGAGGGTGCTTGTCGGGGTCGCGCTTGTCGCATGGTGGCGTGAGGTTCCGTCATTGTGTCGCTGGGTCGTTGTTGTCGTAGCGGCGTCGCGATCTGGGTAGCGGTCGTCGTCAGGATGTCTTCGGATGTCGCTCCCGTCTGGCTGGGTCGTGTGTACTCTACCACCGTAGGCTCGGTCGGTATGCGTGAGTACATTTCTGGCGCGGGGCCGTGTTGTCTCGGCGTCATGGACGGCGCCAGGGGTCGATTGGCCGAATAAGCGTTCGGCGGGGTCGATTCCGGAACATTGTCAGACTGACAAACCCACTGTCGTATCCGAGAGTTACTTGGTGGGTGCGTAACCATTGACGTGTCTATGGTTACCGGCCGAACGTTCACTGCTAATTGTTCTGGGTCGATATCACAATCTACGCTCGCTCTTTGACGTGAGCGCGTATAGTTTCTGTCGGCAAAGTCACTTTTCTGGGTCGCTCTAGCCGGCGTGGCCGAGTACGCTCTAGCGTGCGCACGCAGAATGTCACTTACTGTATGTGACGGCGCGAGCGGGTCTTCGTCTAGGAACTCCTGCACCAGGTCGGTAGGCGGCGAAAACGATCTCAGGGACGAATGGTCGCCAATGGAATCGAAAAGGCCGGACGGTTGTTGCTCCTGCGACAGTGGAACTGTATCGCTCATGGCAACTGAGCGAGGGCCAGAAGGTCGGAAGGCCGGATTCGGATTGATCGTCACTTCATCATCCGTAGGGTCGAGTGGCTCACCGCGGGAGGCTCCCGGGGCCAATGCCATCAATGCCGGTCAGGTCTGGGTCGATAATCCGAGACTAGCTCAGATCCTGGTCGAACGGCGCCAATGTGAAGAATATCGTTCACGGCCGATATTAAGCCGGTTTAACTGGGTCGTCGTGTGATTCAATAAGCCGGCAGTTTCAATTCAACTGTTTATTGTGGTGATAAGAACAATGATTCAGTCACTCACAATCAGGGCTGCACTCTCACCTACGTCGGGTGATATCCCAGTCTATATTTCTATATTCCTAGTATAGTCCTTTATATAACTTGAACATATATCCAATGGTTTTTATATCACTTGTATTCAGTTCGTATATTAATATCGACAGACTTCACAGGAGCTTTTTGTTCATACGTCCTGTCACTGGGATTTACACTACTCTTCTGCGCAGTAGACTGGGGCCGAGGGACCATGTGGCTGTGTAATTTCCCGCCAAGTGCATGCGGTGTTGTGATAGGTTGAATGTGAGGTGCAATGCGCTGATGTCACCGGGAAAGTGGGTTTCCCCGGCTCGTGTTAATACTTGTAATGCCTGTATCTGTGCACGTGATGTATGGAGTATGTGTGTCAAGTTCTATGTTTAGAAGTCAGTGCATGTGAAGGTCAAGGTCGAGTAAACGGGGCCGAGTGTACTGAGCTAGCGGGGCCGCAGGTGCGTGGTTTGACCTGTGTATGTAACCATGACTACATGGAGTTTATGCTTGTGATCGTATAGTGTGTACTTGTCCTGTATGTAAGTCATGTAGAATGAATGTTTGTTGTGGAAATGTGTAGTGCGCGGGAGGGACGGGAGTAACAGTCGCTAAAATTACTACAATATAAACAAAAGGTTTTATTACTAACACACACAGGAGACGCCCTCGCCGAGAACAATGGTATGATGTTCTCGACCAAGGACAGGGACAACGACGCTAGGCCGGCCGTCCACTGTGCGAAGAAATATGGAGGCGGCTGGTGGTACAGAAGATGCGATAATAAGCTGACGGGAAACTACGGGCGGGTTCCTGGCAAGTCAAAGGGGATCCACTGGACCGAATGGCTGGGCAATGGCGTCGGTCTCAAGTACGCAGACATGAAGATCAGGCCGGTGTAGCTTAGCTGTGTGCGTGATGTGTGTGACACCGGTGACCCACGTTCAGAGTAAAAGCAATGTAAATTGTGCATAATTATGGTTTTGATCAGTCAGTCAATCATTCTTTTAAGGAGATCTGACATAAAAGAGATATATACGATAAAATGGATATTCACAGACTGGCTGTTGGGGATATTTTCAGGATATACAGGATATATACAGGATATACAGGATTATACAGCTAGGATATAACCAGGGATTAATTTAGAGAATGGGAGAGTGATAGGGACAAGAGAGTGATACGGTGAGGAATAGAGTGGACCAGTGTGTGATACAGAGGAGGATAGTGGGACAGGAGAGTGATGCAGAGAGGGATGGAAGAGGCAGCAGTCATATTACAAATTATCATGGGCTTCAGACCCCAATACGGCCTGATATTTGCCTGAAATCACCATATCTCACGAGACCGAATGGAATATGCTGCCTGAAGGCACATATCATGCCGTATTGGGGTCTGAGATCTATGGTAACGATTTCATTAATGGATATATTATGGAACTCTCCAAAACGCCATTCTGTATTAGCCGCATGATTGCGGCATGAAGCCCGCGATACAGAAAATATCGTGGAGTTGTGTCAAAGCTCTACATAGCTCATAGCTCTACAAATACAGCGTGGTATCAAGAATACTAAACAATTGTTTAGTATTCTTGGTGGTATTGTCGGGGAATTGACCAATCAGGATCGCACATTTTCAGCAATCCGATGGTATAGGGCGGGATAGAGAGACGAGAGTGTGAAACAGTTAAGGAGATAGGGTGGAGCATGAGAGGGATAAGGGAGGGATAGTGGGTTGGTAAAGCGGTTGGAGAGTATTTGTAGGAAGTGTAATCGTTGGAGGAGGTGGAAGGGGACAATGCCAGTTGGAGAAGGTGGGAGGGGAGGATACTAGTAGTTACGGGTAGGAGGCAGGTAAGTCTTGATCAGGGGCAATTTGATGGGGAGGAAAGGGAGCAGATAGGTGGGATGAGGGTCATAGGGGAGAGGGGGGGGGGACGTAGCAGATAGGTGGAGTGGGATAATCGGGAGAGGGAGAAGTGGCTGGTGGGTGGGATGGGGCAATCAGGCGGGGGGGGGGGGTAGGTGGGACGGAGTAATCGAGACAGGAAGTAGACAGGTGGGATGGGGTAATTGGGAGAGGGAGGATTAGGTGGGTGGTAATCGGGAGGAGCACATAGGTGGAATGGCTTAATCGGGAGCAGGGGAGGGGAAGCTTCTGTGGAGAGTAATTGGGGGAATTTTTGTGACAAATGGAATTTGCTTTCTTCAGCTTGTTTTCGGGATAACTTGATATTTGTTCAAGATTAATGTATTTGCTGATTCCTTCTGATTGTTGTTGTTGATATTGTTGGCATTGTTGTGTGTTATCTGTTTGAATGTGAGTCTTTTGCAAATAGTAGTATTGTTTGAGATGATGTGATATACATGTAAATATAGGGTACCGATCACTTATTGGCAAGCCATTGTGTCCGTCCCGCGTCGGGTTTTCTTGTTGGAGTTCAATGTCCGATGTTTTGGATTACGAACGCTCTTCCAATTTTTTGCTAAGCAAAAAACAACCGAAATTCCACTTTCTGACACGGCTCTAATTTTATTCGATAAATTTATCTTTAGTTTCACATGTGCATGGAATTAGAAAGGCACGAATTGTTTATCCATATGGCCGGAAAATGACACAGATGCCTAAATGGGATCTGGAGACAAAAAGCTCTGTAGATACAGCAACATATCTATTATGAGCATTATAGTAAGTCGTATATGGCATATTTTCTGTGTGATCTAGGAGTGGACTCCACCTGACTTCGATTAGTAAAATTCGAAGCCTTGTCCAGACAGAAAAATATATAAGTTGATCTCTGCACACGAACACGACTACAAATGAGCCTAGGACGGTTGGTATCATGAGCATGTAGGAAGTGACATATATAAGCGGATCTCAAATTGCTCTCGAAGTTGACCTCAGATACCCTCCGGTGATGAGTCTCATAGGAATATCTGACCTGAAATGATTATATTGGAATCTACATAGAACACGGACACATAATATAGAGCTCAGGTTTGTATCATGAGCATACAGGTAGTCATATGGGACAGATCTTTCAATATTTTACTATGTCGGTTATGGAGTGAATATTTGTTTTGTGCCATTTCTGACCAGGACACATACTTTTTTGCCTTCAGAAGTTTTTCAAAAATTTTGTAGGGGTCATATGTCTTTTTACTGGCACATTTAACTGGAAAGTCATGTTTTGCAATTCAATGGGGACTTTGAGTTTGACCTTTTGAGAACTTAAAAGCTCAAAACGGCACTATTAGTGCAAAATTAAGACCGATATTTTCAACCTTTGCGGCTGAAAAACTTTTGTCCGGTAACCTTTATAACATCTGGGCTATTGTGATATATTTAAGGGAATGTGCCGACAGTTTTGAGACCTCCCATTCGGGTCGGTCTCATATCTGCGGCACAGTCCCTCGAGCATTTCAAATCGTCACAAATGGCTTGGCGATCTAGTTTTTATCCCGATTATAACATGGTATTTATTAGTCTAAACTTATCCGGTTCTAGATATACCTCAAACACTTCAAAATGTGCTTTCATCCACAAAAATCGGGAGTTTCAAGTTTGTGCAGGGTTGCAGACTGGGCCTGCAAGCCATTGTTACGTTTGCGTAGGGAAGCAAATTCACAGGCATAACGTAATAGCAACACACGACCACGTGTAAGCACGTGATAATCCATCGAATGTGAAATAGACGTCAAGGCGCAAAGATGCCTTGGAGGCATTTCGGTGTTAAGACTAATTTATAATATTTATAACATGTTTGCCACGGGCTCTACGACGCACCATTTCCAAGATATCTACGAAAATGAGAAATGTCGACTTAGCAAAAAAAATTGAGGTCAAGGTCAAAGTTTATCCATAATACCCCTTAGACATGTTTGTCTAGCGTGACGAGTCCGAAGATAACGTCCGTTTCGCTCTACGATGCACCGTTTCCGAGATATCGCCAAAAACGAAAAATGCCGACTCGGCAAAAAAATTTAAGGTCAAGGTCAAAGTTCATCCATAATACGCTTTAGACATGTTTGTCTAGGGCGACGAGTCCGAAAATAACGTCCGTTTCGCTCTACGACGCACTGTTTCCGAGAGATTGACGAAAACGAAAAAAATTTCGGGTCATGGTCAAAGTTCATTCATGATACCCCTTAGACATCTTCGTCTACGGCGACGTACCGTTTCCGAGATATGCAGGAAGCCTCAAAGATGACTCAGCAAAAATTTATTTCGACCTCTAGGTCAAAGTTTGTTTGACGGATCGATCACAAAATCAATAGGGTTCTTCCGTGGTGGTATATAAACCTCCATGCAAAGTTCTGCAAATATTGCCTGAATATTTTTCGAGTTATCGTCCGGAAACCAAGTCTCAAAATCAGCTTTGATTTCATCCTCACGGACCTCACGGACCTCGGAGCCGGATCAAAAAAAATAATACCTCTGAAACAAAAATCCTTGATTTCATTCTCACGGACCTCAGGGACCTCGGAGCCGGCTAAAAAAATAGGGTTCTTCCACATATCATTTCTGACTAGTGGTGAAAATTTGGCAAGGATCCATTAAGGCAATCTAAAGTTATCGTCCGGAAACCAAAACTGGCGGAAGAAGAAAAAGAAGAAGAAGAAAAAAATTCTGCTGAAACCAAAAAGGCATTTCTGCCGAAATGCCTAAAAAAGCGCAACGGGTGGAGCGCGGAACAGCCGGTCTCAAATGCCGGTCTCAAACACAAAAATGAGACCAGCTTTGATCGGTCGCCGGAAACAAAATCACGTGGTGTAACCCTGATGCCATGTTATAAATTGGGTTTGAAAATATGTGTTTGTGTGTCGTTCATTACCAAACGGGTAAATGTAGTGATGTGTTATTCATAAGTCCAATACGTACATTTTGGTATACTTGTATTAACAATTATTGTATATGATAAATATCGATGTGTGGACCTGATTAAGATCGAGCTGTTAAAGCTTGGTTGAAAGAGATGAAAACTTTGTATTCGTTGAAGCTTGGTTTGAAAGAAAAGAAACTTTGAATTCATAATGTATCATAAATTTATAGATGTTGTCGCTTTGATCATAATGCACCGACTCTGTTATCATTTGCCATTTTGAAGTCCCGAATAAGTACGCATGGGCTGGATGTTAAACATTATTTTTGTACACTGTGATATTGAATGAATGTATGTATGGCATTATACATGTATGACTATAATAAATGTACTTGTGCAAAACAAAAAATATATAGTTTTTGTTATGAATCAAACATATTGTGTACCGGTACTAGTTTTATAAATGATATTGCCCACTTATCTTTATTGTCGCCTCCACCAGGAGGCGATATACTCAAATACGATTAAAACGGTCCATGGAGAGATGCGTTGGTCCGGTCCTGCAATAGCACCGCAGCATTTGTTTTTTGTGCGGCGTTAGCCGTACTATATCTGTTAGTGTAATTTTGACCCCATGGTACTACTGGTGAGGAGCTTGTCCATGCGTGGACTTATTGCTACCGAATTAAGTCAGCGATGACATTATCCATATTTTATGTCATAATCTCAGATTACAACAAAGTTAAGTAGCAAATATTGAACAAAGAAAACACACACCTTGGTCATTTGTGGAAAGTGCAACTAAAACACATTTTGGCAAGAATAATGGACGAATCGACAAACAAATGCGAGTAACAATCAATTTTCGCATGGACAAGCTCGGCACCAGTATTGGAGGTACTATGGTAGTGTAAGACCATCTACGAGAATTGTTCTCTGTGAGAGGGAAGTAGAGAGTTATTACAATACGAGTTCGAGTTACAATACGATTCGAGTTCATTGTTTCATATTGTTATCAAAGCGGACATCTTTGTTGTTATCAAACTAATCAATAGGCTTTAAGTTGATTTCCAAATATTGAGCAAGGGAAACACACACCATAGTCCTTTGTGGAAAGTTCAACCAAAACACATTTGGGCAAGTATAATGGGCAACTCAACAAAAGAGCAGGTGAGAATCAATTTACGCATGGACATCAAAATATTCGACAGGTTGTCATTACGTTCAGGTTCACAATTAGAATTTTCATATCACATAGAAACAAGACCCACAATATTTTGTTTAGTTGTTTAACCAAGAAATGGGTTTCGTGTCTACTTATCCTTGATTTTTTTTCGTGTTCACTCAGCCTCGAGTACTGGTTCTACTCTCCTTTGTCCCTGTGGCCGCACACGTAACCTCAAGTTCTGCTGTTGTGATGCTTGTAAAAAATTTAGTGTCAACAAGCAGATGGAGGCAATCACTAAAGAAAAAATATAGTCCAGTTTTGTTAACTGTTCTCAAATTTTCTTTCGCCTGACAACCGCAAAATATTGCGAGTACTTCGAAAGAATTGACCGATCAGACAGCGGTTCCCCTGGAATTTCCCGACTCCGTGGGGATGGCTTGTTGATATCACCAGGGCTTGAGCACTGTTCCGAAAGATGCCATTTTGAATGCGGACGTATTGCTGACCATTCTAATTGTCATAATGATCGGGGGCAAAAAAGTTTGTCAAAAAATATTTGTGCATGTAACGGATCCCTTCTTATCAACCGATGTACCCCAGTATACTTGCGATCATGAAGTTTTGAACATGATCGAATGGGCATAAAGGCATTTGCATAAAGACATATGAATCTCTTCAAATCTACACAATCTTTATGGAATTATATAGGTATGACAGTCGATAAAAGGCAGGCAAAAGGGCACGAGTGGTCAAAACACCGCTGTTCTCTGTATCGATTTTCTACTCGGAACTGGTTACAGGGTGCACAATGCTTTGCGGAAATATATTTTATATCGATTTTTCACATTCGATGCAGTTCGACGAAATATTTCACCCAAAAAATATGTTGTTTTACAAGTCGAATAATATATGTATAGATGTGAATAATGGAGCCAGCCTAAGCGTACAAGTCAAGTTTATGTAGCATGTTGAAATTATATTAAGGAGCTATCGTGCATAGGGGTTTCGAATTAATCTGGGTGTGGAAAGGGTCTAGAAATTGTTCCACTTTGAGTCTGGAAAGTCTCTGATCTTGTTATTCACAGAACAGTGACTATAATTGCAGTATGTGTGAGTACAAACTCAAATAAACTTCCCATTCCCCACATTGGAATCGAGCTGTGCACTGCTAAGAGGCGACACATGTCTTTTACTACATTTCCTAACGCTTACTTGTAATAATTGTCATGTGGTTCAAAATGTAAGTTATCGGATGTTGTGCTTGGCATCTTTCAGGTTTCTTTTCACTCTCATAAGCATAGTGATATTTGGCTGTGTGTAATATATGATAGCAGGTTTGTAAGATTTAACCACTAGTATTTTCTGCATAATACTTC
Source organism: Terebella lapidaria (assembly GCA_949152475.1). Taxonomy (NCBI): domain Eukaryota; kingdom Metazoa; phylum Annelida; class Polychaeta; order Terebellida; family Terebellidae; genus Terebella; species Terebella lapidaria. The sequence goes on along the minus strand of OX424564.1, from coordinate 29,067,409 downwards.
TGAAGTCACGTGTAGTGTTGCCATTTTAGCCGCAACGCACGATATATTGCATTTTCCTTATTTTTATTGGTCAGAAGTGTCTTTGTCAATAGGCCCACGGAACTAACATAAAGTATATGGTGTTCCGAGCTAACTCGTCTTCTTCTGATCTTTCTATGGCTAGGCGGCTTATATTCGCCTTTAGATTGTCAAATAGCTTATTATCGACTTTACAGCTTAGGATTCGACAGTGAACATATAAGGAATGATATATGCTGAATATTTTGGTGACTTTGACTTTGACCTTTAACCTCATTTTCCAGGTCAGAGAACAAAATGGCTAATATTTCGCTTATTATCGACTTTACATTTTAGGAATCAACTGCGAACAGAAAATGATATATGCTGAATATTCTCATAACCTATATATGCTGAATATTCTCATAACCTTATCTCACTTATTATCAACTTTACAGCATAGGAATCAATAGTGGTCAAACTCCAAATAATATGCTGAATATTCTCGTGACCTCGACTTGACAATGACCTTATTTTCAGGTTTCCTTTGACCTGATTTTCTAGGTGACAGGACAAAATGGCTGATATCTCACTTATTGACTTCATAGTGTGGGAATCAATGAAGGACATATAGGCCATATAGGTTATACGCCAAATATTCTGATGACCTTGAATTTGACCTTTGCCTTCATTCTCAAGGCCACAAGACGGAATTCTTAATATCTCTCTGTTTATTGAATTTACAGCTTTGCAATCAACTGTGAACATGATATATGCTTAATATTATATATGCTGAATATTTTGTTGACCTTGAATTTAACCAGTGACCTGGCTAACATCTGAAATATGAAACATATATTGTCCGGTAACCTATCTTTGGCCCTTGGCCTACTTTTTTGTTTCAAGCAAAATTCCAACAAGAGTATTCAGTTTCCATTTTATTTCGTTTCCAACAAGATTTGTTTTGTTTCCAACAAGAAGGTTGCTTTCAACGTTCTCTTCTTCCTCCACCGAAGTCAACAGAATTAATAGAGTTGGATCAAAAGGTGGAGGAATAACACTCTCCTTGCTGAACTTGTAGGTTCTTGTTGGGGCAAGCTGGAGAAACCATGCAAAACTTTGCTGGATTGAGATAACTAATGTTAACTTATGCAATACAATCGTTCCGTTTTCACCAGAAACACTAGTTCTCTATTATGAACAATAATCCAGTGCCATTAGCTTTCTTAGTACAACTATTGGAATGATCATGCATGTCAAACAGGCTGATTTCAACACAAAATGTGACCCCCAAACTGCCAATTTACATTTTAGTTGTCATGGCAACCAACAACGATTGGTGTCATGGTCTCACCATCTAATGCCTGCAAAAAATAATGGTTATCGGGGGGAGAATTATGTCCTGTAGCGCGTTCACAAGAAAATTTTTGCGCACGCGGACGACGATCGCAAATCAATAGTATCCGCCGAACTTCGTTCGGGGGATACAATTATAACTGATGTTACGGGTACATATATGTTTTAATTTGATGTGTACCGCGCCAATCTTGGTATTTTGGTGCATAGCAGAAACATACAATCTCAATTCATAGTTCCGATGATACATGAATATTCACATTTCCATACTGAATAGCCAATCAAAGAATGTCAAATATTGCTCCAAAACGCAGTGATGCGTATCAAGTCCCACAAACAAACCGGCCCATGGGACAGGACTGTAGTATTTTGTGGGACCATTTCCGCGATTGCTAAGGGGGCGTGGCCTGTTGCTAGGTTGTCGGAACTATGAATTGTCAATGAAACGGGATATTAGGCACCAGGATTAGGCCTATCTTGTCAATCAGTTGGCCCGAGTTGACAAATAACATTAGACCAGCACTCTGCTTCAGTGGCAGTCATCATGTAAGTCTTTTTCGAAGACGTACGGGTAAAATTTGAGCGACGGGACTGGTTTCTGATTGGCCAATAAACTAATTGTGCTCTTTGATTTGATAAAATTTAAGTATCCGTAGGCTTCCCCGGTGCGCTTCGCTGGAACCTATTCTCCATTTTTCAAGCCATTTATTCAGCAACAAATTTGACTTGATATTACACAGTGATAAGTTTCCTGTATCAGTGACAATAATCTACTAAGAATAGGTTAACCCACAATATTCATTATATGTCCTCAGTTAAACAACGTGGAGCTGTAAATCACAAGCCTCTGGCTTCTCATATTACATGCGAGTGGTGATTACCCACGTTAAAAAAATAAGTTAAGAAAAAATAAATAATATTATCAGTAGACAGATATACGTGCTGGAGGAGAACAGTCGATGTTTGGATAACTATGTAACAAAACCATGCAACTGCCGCGCTGAAACGTTCGTTAGGAACGGTCACGTGATCTACAAAGTCCACTTGCGAAGACACCGTTCGCGGAAGAACCGTTCGCGGAAGCACGATAGCGGAAGCATCATCAGCGGAAGCATCGTTCGCGGAAGAACCGTTCGCGGAAGCACGATTGCGGAAGCATCATCAGCGGAAGCATCAGTCGCGGAAGCACCGTTCGCGGAAGAGGAGCCTTCGCGGAAGAACCGTTCGCGGACGCAGTCTTCACCACGTGGAGAAGAGTGCGGAAGATACGTTCGCGGACGAAGATGCGCGCGCAGCCACCCTGGCTATATAAGGGAGAGCGGACGGCCGCTCTGAGAGCACTGCAACAGCGACATCGACCGTGGGGAGATCGTCACCGCCACAGCCAAGGGACTCGACGAACTCCGTGCGGACGACTCCTTCTTCAGGGCCTTAGAGTCAACCGGGATTAGACCGACTACCTGGAGAAACCATTCGACTAAACGGGACGGGAAACTTCAACGGGAAGGGACAGAGAGACGCCGCCGGCTAAGAACTCTTTTTAGTTGTGCCCTCGTGCACTATTTATTTTTGAAATGTGATCGTACAGTGCTCCATGTCTGAACTTCATATTTGTACGTCACGTGGGTGACCAGCCATACAATTGTAAGTTGATTTGATGTATATAAATCTTCCATTTATTTACATCTGAGTTGCTTCTTGCCTGAGTGAAGCCGGTAAGCTACGGAGTGATGATACACCAGCGTTGGGGGACACCAATTTAGTGACGGCTCTCGAATCACAACGAGCGGGAGTTACATAAAGTCTATACGATCAGAGAAACCAGGTTTTTTGGGCCACACCGAAAACAAGTCATTACCAAACGTCACAACTTGGCGCACGTGACCAGGATCCCCGAGGGTCTACTGCCAGGGAACGAACCTCAGCATCACTCATGTCCGGCGAAAACGACGAAACTGCCCCAGGGAAGACAGGAGGTGAAGAGGAAGACTCTTCGCGGACGGCCTCACTTGCGGACGAGGAAGACAGCAGTTCGCGGAAGCCGACCTTTGCGGAAGAGGAAGACGACCGTTCGCGGAAGACGTTCGTGGAAGACGACCGTTCGCGGAAGACGTTCGCGGACGACCACCGTTCGCGGAAGACGACCTTGGCGGAAGAGGCCGACGACCGTTCGCGGAAGACAACGTTCGCGGAAGACGACCGTTCGCGGAAGAGCAGCTTCACAGCCAGGGGTAGACGGGACGTTTCGACGAGTGAGGAGCAACCAGGGAGGTCGAGACCTTCCATGGGCCAGTCGACTAGTCAACAGAGACCCCGGAGCCAGACACCCGACAACCGTTTTCTTTTCAGACACGACTCTGGGTGGCAGCACGATCGAGACAGGGAGAGGTCAACCTACCTTGAGAGCGTTAGGAGGGGCTCCGAGTTCCGACGAGTGCTGGGACCGGAGTACGTCAATCTGGACGGGGAGGACGGCGAAATCTGGGCGAGGAGGGATCGGCTACAGCTACCGGAGCAGAGTCCAAGTGTGGCACCTCCAGAGAATGCAGCATTCAGACGGCTTTGGGACCAGTCCCAGCAGCAGTCTGGTGCAACAGGGCAGCGGTCTGGTGTGACGAGTCGACAAACGGGAGTGACTGGAGGACGGGTTACTTGGGCTCCGACCCAAGAGAGCAGCTCGAGAGGGAGAGGACTTTTCGCGGAAGAGAACATTCGCGGACGAGAGGCATTCTTCGGCGACAGGGACGCTTGCAGCCGGGGATCCTTCGTGGATGAACGGGCTCGTGGGCGAGGGGGAGTCTTTGGTGACGAGGACGCTTGTGACCGGGGAGGGCCCTTCGCGGACGACCACGTTCGCGGACGAGGACGACTCGCGGAAGAGAGTGTTCGCGGAAGAGAGGAGTCTTCACCCAGACGGCGGCTCGACGAAAGGAGTGATCCAGGCGACCAATCTTCCTTTCCAGTTTTTCAGAGTAGACGGGGAAGACCATTCGCGGATGAGCCGGTTCGCGGAAGACTCGCGGAAGATGGCGTTCGCGGACGTGCATCTTTTGTGGAGGGACGTCTCCGAGACATCTTGGCGGACGAGCCCGTTCGCGGAAGACTCGCGGAAGACGGCGTTCGCGGAGGAGGCCTGTTCGCGGAAGAACTTCTTCGGGAGCTGTTGGCGGAGGAGTCCGTTCGCGGAAGGTTCGCGGAAGACAGTGTTCGCGGAAGGTTCGCGGAAGACAGCGTTCGCGGAAGAGGGAGGTCTTCACCCAGTCGACAACCGAGACAGCCAGCCTCCTGGAGAAATCCAGCTTCTATTTCAGTCACCCAGGGAGGCCGGAGACAGCACCCTTTCTCATCATCGGGCGATGAGGGGCCTTCATCTGATGGAGGGACCGACAGCAGCCATGGTTACCCAGGACGGGGGAGGAGACCACCGAGGCGGGGACCGCCGCTGCACCGACGAAGCCCTAGGCCGAGACGGAGGCAGGAGGACTCGTCGTCCGAGGACAGCACAGCCTGGAATCAGAACGGCAGAAGGAACCGGAAGATGCTGACCCCTGACAAGTTCGATGGGACTTCCATAGAGTGGCCGGTGTACCGGGCCCACTTTGACGTCATCGCAGAGGTCAACGGATGGAGCAAGCGGGAACAGGGCGTCTACTTAGCCGGGAGCTTGACAGGAGAGGCGCGACGAATGCTGACCAGCCTGAGTCCTGCAGACCGGAGGGACATCGACGTTCTGACCGACAAGCTGACCCTACGATTCGACCCTGACTGTCAGGAGGAGTCCTACAAGGCGACCTTGGGACAGAGAACCCGCAGGAAGGCAGAGACACCCCAGCAGTACGGCTATGAGTTGCAGCGACTGGCCGGCCGTGGTTATCCGGATCTGAACTCCGCAGCTCAGGAGGCTATCGCCTTAGACCACTTCTGGAAGGGCCATCCAGATGGGGACATGAAGGTGATGGCGCTCATGAGGAAGATGAAGACCATGGAGGAGGCCATAGCGTTCGTGACCCAGTACGAATGTGTCAAACCCAAGCCTGGGAAGCCGGTGATGTCCATAGAGTCGGAGGACTCCGAGCCAGCTCTAGGACGGGTCCTACAGCTATTGAAGAACCAGCAGGGAGGCGAGATTACCACCAGTGGGCAGCAGAGCAACCAGCCGAACGTAGCGGGTCTACCCAGACTTCCCTACTTCAAGGGGCTCTTTGAGAGCCAAGACAGGAAGCTGGATCGACTAATCGAGCTGTGTGAGCAGGTGCTATCCATCAAGCCGAGGGCCGCCACTGCTGAGAACAAGGGACCAAGCGCTAGGCCGGGACCAGATGACTGTTGGTACTGTGGGAAGCCGGGTCATCGGAAGTACCAGTGTCCAGATCGGCCGCCACCTCGGACCAAGGAGGAGCGCTTGAGTCGACTAATCGAGGAGATTGGTGAGCGGAACAGTTTGACAGACGAGGAGTCGGAAAACCAGTAGGGCTCATACCAGCCCCCAACCGTATGGGCCATTGGCAGGTGTGTGCACGGCTTCACAGGCGAGAAGCTCGACGAAGACGTGAAGAACACATTGCCAGGGGGGAATTTTTAGTTTCACAGATTTTTAATAGGTTTTTCCGGTGTGCATCCGAAGTAACTGGATGGGCGCAGGAGGAGCTCGAGGATCGAATTCTCGACTATATGGAGGGCAAGCCTGTCAACACAGACGGGAGTGCCAATGTACAGCAAATCGATGGAGCCGTGGAGCGTCTAATGCCCCGCGGAGACGTCGACGAAATGCAGACCGATGGAGCCGTGGAGCGTCTGGGGACCCACGGAGACATCAACGAGGTTTCTGCTAGCAGCAAGGAGAACCAACAGGTTACAACCTTGAGGCTGGAGGCTGCGAAACAGCAGGGACCCCCCTATGCAACTGAACCACAAGCGGCCGTGAAAGAGGAGACGGAGGGCCGGTGGAGCGGAATGACCAAGGGGCCAGCGCAGCAGCTATTGCTGGTGGACGACTCATTACTTATCCGGAGCGGCGGTTCCGAGGGGAGTGATTCCCTTAAGACTGACAGAGAGGACCAGGGTGGTGCATCACTGTGGGTGGACGACTCAGTACTTATCCAGGGCGGCGTCCCTGAGGAGGGTGGCAGCTCTCTTAAGATTGACAGAAATGGCCAGGTGGTGTCGCTGTCAGCCGGTGCCCGAGGCACATTGGCGTGGTATGCGGCGTGCCACGTTATGGGGAAGGCGACTCGTATGTTGGTGGACACGGGTGCCTCTTCCACCGTTCTGGACGAGTGTCTCTTCGACCAAATGGATGACGAACATAAAGCAATGATAAGGCAGACGAGAATAAGGTTACGGGCAGCAACCGGAGACTACTTACAGGTTCAAGGAGAGATGACAGTTCAACTTCTACTGGGCACACGACTCGTGTCGGCAGATGTACTGGTAGCCAAACTAGGGATCCCGGGAGTGTTGGGGCTTGATGTACTTCAACAGATTGGGGGACAGCTGGATCTGCGTAAGGGCGAGTGGCAGGTGGGCGACACTACCGTAGTGATGAGCTCGGGCCACGAGGGCGCCGTCTACACACTGGTGACGGAGGAGACGGTCGTCTTGCCACCCTTTTCAGAGATGATGGTGGACCTCAAGCTGACAGGAAGTGAGGGAGGAGTTCCGAAGGCCGGCCTCGTGCAGTCCGCAAGAGAGCCGTTGGAGGACGACCCCCTCGTAGTGGGACGAGCCCTGGTACGACCCCGAGGACGCCTGGTACCGGTGGTACTTCTGAACGCCGGCGCTGGAGCTTGCACTGTGCTGATGGGGACCATCCTAGCCGAGCTTCACGGAATAGAGGCCGTGATCGACCTGGGATTTCGTCCCGATGGAGGGAAAACAACCCAGAATGAACCTAAAAGGGAACAGTGGTACCGGGAGGAGAGCGGGAGGGAGCATGAGCCCCTTACACCAAACTCCACCAAGTGGCGGAACCGGACGCCTGAGCAGCCCGAAACCAGAGTGCACGCCATGCACGCAGAATCGTCGACGAAGACACCAGAGTGCCCGGAGCATCTAAAACCGCTCCTGGAGGGAATGCATCCGGACTTGACGGAGAAGGAGGTGGAGGTCGTCAGTTGTGTCAACAACCGCCGTCTAAATGAAGTCACCCGGAAGGATGCGTACCCTCTGCCTTGAGTCGACGAAAGATTTTACATCTTATCAGAAGGACGACGGAGATGGAGTTCGACAACCATTGGAGCGAGGCTCATCAGCAGGTGTTCGAGGCGCTGCGTCAACCTCTGACCGAGCGCCCCCTGCTGGTGTACCCTGATATGAAGCATAGCAAGACCCAAAGGAGAAGAGGAGGCCTGTCCGACTCAGGAGGAGTGTCCCCTACCCCTGGAGGACTTCTCTGATGAGGATCTGCTTCCACTGATCAGCGGAGAAGGATGGAGCCCAGGAGGACCTCAAGTCAACATCGTATTGGAGGAAGATCACTATTGCGGAGATGGAGTCGGGATATTCCAGATCTGGGAGGTGCGCCGCCAGGAGGACCCGAGGACGACTGCAGAGCCGACCGAGGAGTCCCTGCCTGAAGACCGGAGCCCCCCACGACCGGTGAGCCATCAGCTAGAAAGGGTGGCGATGGATATTCTGGAGCCCGGGACCATCAACAATTTAAAAAGGTGCTGGTTTACCCCTGAAACCGACGCCTGGATACCCAATCCGGACGATGTGACCCCAGTCCGGACCCCCAGTGATGACGAGGGACGAGTGGAAAACAGCGGGAATGCAGTCCAAACGATGTAAACGATGACGGGAGCGTTCACGGAAGAACCGTTCGCGGAAGCAGCGTTCGCGGAAGTACCGTTCGCGGAAGTACCGTTCGCGGAAGCACGTTCGCGGAAGCAGCGTTCGCGGAAGAACCGTTCGCGGAAGCAAGCGAAAAACGTTATTTCGTTCCACGACAATGCTTTTTCCCCCAGATCCCTGGTCCGCGCCTTTTCTATATAAGCAGGCCGGCCTACGATTCCGTCATCACTTCAACCATGAACACACCAACTCTGCAGATCATTGAGATACCCGCATTTGCAGACGAAGATTTCGGGGACGTTCCAGATTTCGACTTGGCTGACTTTCTGCCCCTTGAAGTCGACAAGATGAGCGACCCACCTACCAAGATAGACAAGCCTGACCGAAAGCGGGAGTGCTCGAGGAGCCGGGAGCGTCGTGAGGAGCCCCGAGGAGGTCGACGGTCCCCTGCCCGGAAGTTGTCTACCGAGAGAGGGCGACGCTGGTGCAGCCCCTGCCGGATCCACGTGACGGCATCCAACTTCAGCCGACACGTGGCCACCAAACACACGCAGAAGGAGGGGCGGCACCTCTGCAAGATGTGCAGCCAGCGATTCGCCCGCCGAGCTGACAGAGATCGGCATGAGACGTCGCATGCCAGCGGCAACACCCTCAAGCCAGGACGGAGGAGGACAACGACCGACACGCCCGTGTCCGACCCCCGGGATGGTCCGTCCACTGTGTCTGCCCCTGAGCTGAAGACTGTCAGCTTTGCGGCCAGCGGGACGACCAGCTCCACGCCGTCAAGCCCCCGGGAGGACGCCCCCAGGTCAGAGGACGCCCCAGACCCCGAGGACGACCCCCCGAATAGCGAAGAGGAACCGGAGTCTCAGCAGGAGCGGAGAGAGGCGGAATCCCCGGAGGCCCCCACCCCCGAGGACGACGGACCCCCCGTTCCCAGAGACTCGGCCCCTACCTACAAACCCCTAGACCTGAGTTGGTACCTCAAGCCCGTTCCGGAGGAGGAGGACCAACTGCGACCGTATGTGGAGGGCCTGGGCAGAGCGGTCACTGCCGGAGAGAAGGCCCTGGAGGACCTGGCATCCACGATAGCCATGGGACGACGCCACCTCACCCAAGCGGAGGCTCGGCTCCAAGCCAAGGAGGAGCAGAGACAGCTCGAGGCCGAGGTGCTGCAGCTGCGAGAGAAGAGCCACCGGAAGGAGCTGCGAGCCCACGTCCGAGAGACCAAGCTGCTCCGGGAACAGCTCCGAGCATATACAGACACTCGGGACAGGCTGGCGGAGACGTCCGAAAGCGAGGTGGATCGCCAGTGAAGTGGAGGGAGAGAGCCCTGTAAACAACAGACAGGCAGGAAAAGACGAAGAAGGAGGAAGAAGAGAAAAGAAGAGAGAGAAAGGATCAACGGGGACGTTGATCTCCAGAAAGGGTGGAGTTGTAACAAAACCATGCAACTGCCGCGCTGAAACGTTCGTTAGGAACGGTCACGTGATCTACAAAGTCCACTTGCGAAGACACCGTTCGCGGAAGAACCGTTCGCGGAAGCACGATAGCGGAAGCATCATCAGCGGAAGCATCGTTCGCGGAAGAACCGTTCGCGGAAGCACGATTGCGGAAGCATCATCAGCGGAAGCATCAGTCGCGGAAGCACCGTTCGCGGAAGAGGAGCCTTCGCGGAAGAACCGTTCGCGGACGCAGTCTTCACCACGTGGAGAAGAGTGCGGAAGATACGTTCGCGGACGAAGATGCGCGCGCAGCCACCCTGGCTATATAAGGGAGAGCGGACGGCCGCTCTGAGAGCACTGCAACAGCGACATCGACCGTGGGGAGATCGTCACCGCCACAGCCAAGGGACTCGACGAACTCCGTGCGGACGACTCCTTCTTCAGGGCCTTAGAGTCAACCGGGATTAGACCGACTACCTGGAGAAACCATTCGACTAAACGGGACGGGAAACTTCAACGGGAAGGGACAGAGAGACGCCGCCGGCTAAGAACTCTTTTTAGTTGTGCCCTCGTGCACTATTTATTTTTGAAATGTGATCGTACAGTGCTCCATGTCTGAACTTCATATTTGTACGTCACGTGGGTGACCAGCCATACAATTGTAAGTTGATTTGATGTATATAAATCTTCCATTTATTTACATCTGAGTTGCTTCTTGCCTGAGTGAAGCCGGTAAGCTACGGAGTGATGATACACCAGCGTTGGGGGACACCAATTTAGTGACGGCTCTCGAATCACAACGAGCGGGAGTTACATAAAGTCTATACGATCAGAGAAACCAGGTTTTTTGGGCCACACCGAAAACAAGTCATTACCAAACGTCACAACTACATAGCGTGTCCTACAGTTTTGCAATCAAAATACCAAAATGGTAAAATTGAAAGACAAAATGTGAAAATCTGAAATCCTTATCACTATATCGTCATATTATTTTCTAGACCTCTAAAGAGAATCCGTTGTACAACATCTTCAATAATACGAATAGTGTGACTTGAGTTGAATTTTTCTTAAATTATGACTGAAGTACATGTGTAGTCGGGCCTAAGAGTTTGAAAGGTATTTCTACACTGAAATTCATTCATTGCTCTGTATAAATACAATAAAAACATCCGCATATTCTATGCATAGTGAATGGATTCAGTCAGTGAGCTAGGTGTTGCCATGGTAGCCAGATGATATCTAGGGCACTGAATACTGGGTACATCCCTGAGTGTTCATAGCCAGGTAACATCAACATCATCAGATGACTTTGGAAGTCAATTCCAAGGTTGCCCCACCGCAAAATATAGAAATTGATAATTGAACTAAAATGTATTGTATTATGTATTATGGGTAAACAGGAAGTTGTATATCGTTTACTACATTTGGTTGTGATGTGTCCATGTTTGTGTCGACGTGGAATATACCATGGGCTGGGCTATTGTTAAAGGTGAACTGTATGTGGTACAAATACTCGAACTGGAACTACAGTGACTGATTTGGACCTTGATATAAAATAACAGCCTTCATTATAACAAGTTTTCTCATTATATCAAGATAGTTATTCCATCTTCACTCATCATAATGATAATAATGATTAGAATGTACCAAGAAAGTAAGATAACTATAATTGACATGTTATCTCTCATATAGACCTCTCTGACTATGATAAGCTGTGTAGACTAATCTTTACTCGTCATATAACAGGATATTTAAATAGTGTCAATAAAATATCTTTCAGTTCAGATTCATGTATCACATCGTTTTTTTTTCCTATTTGTGAACCACTTGTTATTTTGATATCGTTGAATATGTGAAATTCCCAGGATTATGACAACCTTGCAGCCACGTTCCTCACCGTATACCAATTCTCTTAATTTGAGGGTAAAATGTACACCTTACACAAAACACACATTGATTCTAACGACGCTATTGTAGCGTTTGATGTAAATATTTCATTGTATTGTAAACATATTTCAAACGTTATTCTCTCTGGGTTTATTTGCGCCATCATCACTCAAGGTATTGTTAATGAATTGATATAAACACCACACTAGTTGAATGATGACTGAATATATTCGGCAAACGTGCACAATGCTATATTTGCGACAAATTAATGTCCGTATTTTCCGCAAGGTCGACTCGCCAAGCTATGGCTATGTGTTATGGGTAGCCGATAATATCCAGCTCACGAATTCCTTGGTGAAACCGAGGACCACAGACACCAGTCGCTGTCAACCAGACATAACTACTGCGGGTGTTTACAGGCAGATCAACTATGAGCCAATCATTTCCCGCCCCATAGCAATCATTCCACCAGGAAGTACCGCTACATTCCCTAGATACCTGGAACAAATACAGTGTACATTAATATATCAAGCATATAGGATTCTGGTATCAAAATATACCCCCGAGGGTATCAGGACACAAATGAATACATACATGCGTATACATACTCATTACAAATACATGTTTATCTACACTAATAACGCTCCTTGGACACAATAACGCTCCTTGGACACAATAATTTAGTCTTTGTCACTCATTGCAAGTGTAAAAACGCTCTGCATTCTATTTTTTTCTCAGATATACTTCATTGAAAAATCTCTGCAATACAACTTTATATTTATCTTTTAATACCACGTTCTCAAACTTCCTTTCATTACTGATGACAATGACATTTTCTAATATTTTTATATGTATTAAAAATAAATATTGGTGTAAGCTATAATTGATAGATAAACTATTTATTAAATTTAATCTATTGTACTATTTATTGAATCTGATAGTTAAGGATTGATTGCATGTAATAATCATGAACCTGGAATTGACCAGCTGTCCATTCATTTATAATGTAAATATAAAGATAACAAATTCATAACTTTGCATACTTCCAAACAAGGTGAAATTTGCATTTCTGATTGTTAGCCATCCGAGATTCCGTTTCTTATCAAACAATGTTAAATTTGTTAAAATCATCGTTTTCCGACCTATTTCTCAGTAGACAAAATAAACTCACAACAGGGCGAGCGAAAGGATTATGCTGTACAGCAAATATCTAGTGAGGCAAGTGAAACTCACGGATTATATGCACTCGGGTGTACCGAGGTGTTTGGGATTATGAATGTTCAGCTCATTGTATTCATCTCACAGAAAATATAGCCCTATATATTCTAATTATTCTAATTATTTTGACCACAACAAAGTATACATACATGTATACGCAGCAATACAGTGTTGCTGGAAGACACGAATGTTCGTTTTGATGAAGCGTTTGTTTCGTCTTGGTGATTTTGTTACCTTTACTTTCACATTATAAGTCAATGGGAAAGTGCCTCACTGCAGTCACTGGTATGTTACGTGCAGTTAGTCCTTGAAGCTTTAAGTATGCTATATGTATTCTCTGACATCACACATACTGCAAGAATGGCTTTATACCACTTCGCCGACTGCCGCTGGCCTCTGTCGTGGGCGGCCTGACTCGCGCCAGTGCATATACCCGCCCACATGCAAAGCAAAACAAACAAGGCGTGGTTCTGTGGTTTTTACGTTCGGTTTATCCGTCGGGGAAGATCGTGGTCGTTATCTTAATATTTTTTTTACATGGTCGTTTATCTATTTATAACATACTTACAGCTTTAAGGTGATATTACCACAAGTAACTGGTTCAGACTTGTAATCTGTGCATGTCTGTATGATTATTTGTGGACAGATTTGAGCAGATATGAACGAATTCATAGGAAATTCATAATACATTGGATACAAATTTTTCTTCGATCAAACAATACAGTTTGCATGATTGTTCTTACTTTCATCTCAAAACCATGTTGCATTTGGATCATCCAAGAAGACACTTGGTCACGCTGGTCACATCGGTGTTTGATCCGGATGGTAGTCAGTATGTACGACTTATCCAGGTAGACATAAATGTAACCTCCAAGACCTTGGCCTGTCTTCATAACCCATTCCTTCCCATCACCGGCAAGGCTGCTACCATCGTAAGCATACTGGCACTGGGAATGTCCGCTGAGTTCGCTGCTGGCTTTGCACGACGTGATTCTAGACACAAGGCTTGTCTTTCCTGTAGAGAATAGTTGACGGATATCGGTACAAGATCTTGTGCTGTTGCCTCCATTCTGAGAATTCTAATTTGCAGTTTCAGTTATAGTTATCTGAAAGTTCATATCCTCAACATCATATACCTTCACGCGATTTCGGGATAAAAATCATTATCTATATCATTATCTAGCAATTATGTGTCTGTGAACATATTGCAAATCTCAACCGATTACAATGTATAATATATTTATATGGACATCGTTTATGATAAGATCACGACACTAGTCGATTTTGGTTGCCATAGCCGATTTTGGTTGCCAAACTCTCCTGTTTATGATACAAGTATCTCTTTTATGCTCTACATGTGGGAGTTTGCAATGAATGACAATGAAAACGCAAAGGCTCAATTGTTATTTATTAACTTTTAAGTTCAAGTGCTGACTTATGATAAGCACAATATTAGTAATTATCAAATAATGGCTAAATTCAAAATACCCCTTTGACATCTGTCATCATTCCAGTAACCTTACCATAAAAGCAAATTGAATTCTTGCTCAGCATATAAAAAAACTGATTATTTTTATTATAAGTTTATTATTGGTCACAATAAAATAGTTGAAGCGAAATTTTTTTTTTATTATTGTGCTTTACAAGGAGAAGTTTAGCCGGTAGAGAATATGCCTGTGATAACTATATTGATTAGCTCATATCGCCAACTCATCCTATTACAACAATTAGAAGATATTATACATTGTAGATACATATGTGGATGTTGGAATCGTCCGGCAACTACGGTGGCTGATATATGCCATAGTTTTATTTTTCAGATTTCATTTATTTATTTTTTCCAGAAGGACATTCTAAAGAAAATAAAATAATTAAATGCACGTACTTAATGTTAAATACGCGTACTTAATATTAAATACACGTAGTTAATATTAAATACACGTATATAATATTAAATACGCGTATATATTAAATACGCGTAATCTATTACGCGTATATATTAAATACGCGTAATCATTAGCTCCGCTTATGATTAGAATCATAAGCGGAGCTAATTTCAATAGTCATACTGATCCATTATTTAAAATTCTTAATATTCTGAAACTTTCGGATCAATATGAATATGAAGTGGCTCTCTTTATGGGAAAATATATATCTAGAAAACTCCCTTCATCATTCTCAGGCATGTTTCCACTGAATAATGAAATACAACCAGATATAGTCACCCGATAATCACATTTACTTCATGTATAGCCTGCCAACACAGAATTTTCAAGTAGATTTCCTAATTTCAGTTTTCCCAAAATTTGGAACAAATGGAGTAAAAAGCTAACCAATCCCAATTCATTTACCATTAGTCAAATAAAAAATCTGGTTAAGTCTTCATTGCTGGCTGTTTATTCTGATCATTGTATCAATCCCACTTTTGTCCATTGTCCATTGTACCCACAATTGTCCATTGTATCAATCCCGCTTGTAGAGACTGCGCTAAATCTAATGAAATATAGGTAATTGTTTATTGGACTCACCTTTAGTCCTAGTCTGGTGTTACTCAACCAGAAATTTGTTTCAATTGCTGGTATTTCAATATCAAAATTATAACCATGATTGTTTAAAACCATGAAGTTCTCAGCTTCTGGTAGTGTTTTTTTATTTCTACGTTATGATATTGCATGGCTCGTTACGTTATGATATTGCCTGGCTCGTGGAACCTTTATGACGCAAAATCGCTAAGCGTGTTAGAAACGTGATGATATAGTCAGTCACTAAACCAGCCCCAGTAAATAAAATCAATTTGAGATATTGTATAATGTCTACATTCTTTTGGTGAGCATGTACAGGTCCACATCCCTCCCGGCCCCCACATATCCAACATCTCAGTCATTTGTAAATATGTAAATGATATGAATGCATTAATAACCAATTGATGAATATTCTATACTGCTGCTATTAACTTTGATTATATAGTTATTACATGTACTCAATGAGTTACCGATTTGATTATGTTTGTTTGGTTGTCCTTTGGTTATAATTTACTATTTTTTTATGATATGAGGCCAGGAGTAATTCAGCCCCATGGCTTTGCCTGGTCTTTTTCAGTTCCAATGCCATTATGTGTCTGTTCTATTATTTTTCATGTATTATTTCAATCATTATTATTTTTTGATGAATGGAACTGAATAAAAATTATTTTCAATTCAATTCAATTTCAATATATAATATTAAATACGTGTACTCAATATTAAATACGCATACTTAATGTTAAATACGCGTACTTAATGTTAAATACGCGTACTTAATATTAAATTTGTAAAAACTGGATGTGGCTATGTTGCTGTGTTACTGTGGATATGGCACTGCAAAAAAGAACAAAATATGTAACTGTCTGGTATTTAATATTAAGTACATGTATTTAACATTATATACGCGTATTTAATATTATGTACGTGTATTTAATAATAACTACGCGTATTTAATATTAAATACACATATTCAATATTATATACGCGTATTTATTATTATGTACGTGTATTTAATATTAAGTACGCGTATTTAATATTAAGTACGCGTATTTAATATTAAATACGCGTATTTAATATTAAGTATGCGTATTTAAACATTAAGTACGCGTATTTAATATTAAACACGTGTATTGCATCTGTCCGGAAAATATAGTAAATAAATGAAAACTAAAGAATAAAACTATGGCATTTATCAGCCACCGTAGGCAACACTGTAGCAACATTAGTTCTGGATCCCACGACCAACCGCACGCTTTCAACAGCCTATGCGAGTTTGGCTACACACTACATTTGTGAGTTGCAAGGTTGTATTGTCTCAAAAATGTGACTGATAATGTTATAAAGGGGAGTATTTTTAGTTTGCATTACTCCGCGATTTTTTTCATGATGGAGGCCGTTATCGTCGAAAATGTTGAATTTTGTACTTTGCAAGGAATTTTCCCAAAATCCGTCTGATAATTTATTCTCTAATTTTGCACGAGCATGGCATTTCAAGCCGTCTGTAAGGTGTATAAGGTGGAAGGTGGAGCTCTGGTCATTGGGAAATGACAATTTCCCTCAAAAAATATTTCATTCAAAGATCCAATTATTAGTGTTGGTAAAGCTAACATTCTGATTGGAATATTGGGTGTTGAGTTTCTAAATTCGCCCAAAATCTGGTGTATACATTACTTATACATAATAAGCTCTGCAATTTATCAATGAATGTACAAATCATATTCGAGTCACAAGATCTAGATTTAATCAGAAATACCAAGACTATTTTTCTTGTTATTTACGAAATTTCAATTTATAAATCAGGGTGATGAATGTGTTGTCTGGTCCAGGCTCCATTTGTACTGACGTTATCACTTGCATGAATGGTAAAGATATCACTTCTTGGTTTAAAACTGAAACATACACGAAGGCAGACAACAAAAGCAGCAGTTATTATCTCCGTTCTGACGAACTGCAACCTCGTTTATTCTCCAAACAAAATCTCACATATTTACCTTCAATTGAGCTTCCACTCGAGGATGAGTTTTGTGGAAATTATAAGATATGTCAATATATTTAGAAGAAATTATGTTAAATCGATCGAAATAAAGTTTGTCCTAATATGGCCTCTGTATGGAATGGATACACACCCAACTGATTTTGTCCGGCGCCATAACTAACGTCCCCTGCAAAAAAAGCAAACGCACAGAAACACTTCACGAGTATTCATTATGGTGTTGTCTTGAAGCGACTACCTGAGCAAATATGGCACATTTTCCAAAACATATATTTGAGCTGAAATATATCAAATAAACATATTCTCACTAGCATCGAGGACAAATAATAGGTCATTTCCTAGTTCTTTACATACATGTATATGAACAAAATGGCTTGTATACAGATATGAATGTACACACAAATAGAAAGTGTATTCACCAAACTCGGATATAAACAAATATTACGCCTCAAGTTTCCATTTTTCGAAATTATATGCTAAACGTTCATTAGACTTTTTCACCTAACTGAAACTGATACAAAATCCCTGAAATATATCTAGTTGGAGCTTTGACAGCAATAAATAGGCTATGTTTACATTCGAGCTTGATGGATACATTGTCCTTATGCAAACGGAATTTTTCCTTTGCTCATGTGGGCGAAAATATCGCAAAAACCACCTGGATAACATGTGTTATCTGTTCAGTTGACATGTTAGATACTAAAATAAAGTTTGATAAACATTTTATATATCCTCGGTCATTAGCTCAAACGTACTTGGAATGTGAAACGCCAAAAGCATCTAGCTGAATAACAACAAAGACATCCTAAGTAGTATTTCGTTTAGCACATTTCAGCACGAGATGTTTTCATGATTTTGTCAGATTTTTCCTTTCACTTTTCGGTTTCTGTACACATATAACGTATATGAACCCTATAGTCAGTTCGTGTGGCTGAATTTTCTGTCAGGCGGTTTCCAGGACTCAAAAAGAATTTACACTACGGTTCTGGGTTCTGGAATCCTGTTCTGGAACTTCACACATACGTTCATATACTATGCAAACAACCGGTTATATGACATTTGACTCAGAGCTCGAAAGTAATTTTAATGAGTCATCGTTAAGGCTCACTCCATATATTCGAAAGAGTGCAGCCCGTAATGAACCGTATTGTCAGACTCGTCGCTCTAAGCAAACATGTCTCAGGGGTATGTCAGATGAATTTGGCCTGACCATTTTTGTGTGCTGAGTCTTCATCTTTTATTTCAGGTTATATTTTGGAGTTGGTGCGTTGTGGTGTTAAAGCCTAACTAGAGTGAAAAAATAACTTTTTTTAGTTTGGTGTCAATATCAAAGACGGAAGTCTGGGGATCATTTCTGTTTTTACAAAAATGAAATATCTTGAATAGTCACTATTTTACGGCGGTTTGTTTATGACATGTCCCATTGACTTTTCGGGGTCATATGCAGATATGCAAATGAGCAATGATGACGTCATATGAGTCACTGAAAGATAATGAGCTCATTGAAACCAGTACTGCATGATATTAAAGAACATGAAAATAATTTTTGTTCAACATAATGACTCCATACATGAAATATTCAAATTTTAAATAAATTTTGTTGGCGTCATGGCAACCAGAGCCGGAATATGGCCCATAACAACCACGTTGCTATGGAGATTTTGTTGCTAACCACTGATGATTCCACATCATTAGGATTTCAAATGTTGTTACATTATGATCCTTTGTTAAAATGTTAAAAGAAAGTAGCACCTTCACATGTCCTAACAGTTCAATAGTCCATAGCAACCCACCCAACAACTGGTTGCTAAGGGGCGCTAGCTCTGAATGTGTAGCCTTGACAACATGCTGGCATAACATAAGACAGACTATGCATTACCACAAAACATATAAGTTTCTATTGGAACCTTTATCATAACCCTTGCATAAATGAGGTTTGGATAGCTAATTATGGTACTTGACTCGTATGACGTCATGAATATCTAATTATAATAATTAATGAGGTCCTGCAAATTGTTGATAGATTGGAAAACAGTAATTCACGAAAATAGAAATATCTCCGGTTGTGGTTGAGATTTTCAAGTTTTGTAAAAACCAAAATGACCAGAGAAACCATCTCCACGGTATAAGAATATAAAAATTATACACACTAGTTAGACTTTATACGGACAATATTTTTAGACTCGACACCCAGACAAACATGTGGCCTATGTTTTGTAGGGCACGTGGTCTGAACTTGCCTCTCGGTCAAACGTTTTTGCTGAGTCGGCATTTATTCCTGCCAATAGGGCCTGTAAGTCATGTATCGTCACGACGTGATTCTGATGACCAACAAACACACACCTTTTGTGGTATCTGAGTAATTTGAGTTCTAAAGAATCACATCGTGACAACACGTGATTATGGACCCTATGGAAATGACATATGCCGAATATTCTGATGACCTTGAATTTGACCTTTGACCTCATTTTCAAGGTCAAAGAACAAAATGGCTAATACCTCGCTTATTATCGACTTTACAACTTGAGAGTCAATTGTGGACAGATAGAAAATTATATATGCTGAATATTGTCATGACCTTGAATTTGAACTTTTACCTCATTTTCGAGGTCAGAGTACAGAATGGCTAATATTTCGCTTATTATAAACTTTACAGATTAGGAATGAATTTTGGAAATTTAGAAAATGATATATGCTGACTATTGTCACGACCTTGAAATTGACATTTGACCTCATTTTCAAGGTATCACAGGACAACTTGGCTAATATCTTGTTTATTATCAAATTTACAACTTAGGATTATGTTGTGGACTTACAGCAAATGATATATGCTGAATATTCTGATGACTTTTCATTTGACTTTTGATTTCATTTTCAATGTCACAGGACATAATGACTAATATCTCTCTTAGTACTGAATTTACAGCTTAGTGAGCAATTGTGAACGTATAAGAAATCAAATATGCTGAATACTCTCATGAATTTGAATTTGACCTTAATTTCAAGGCCACAAAATAAAATAGCTATTATATATAAAAGCTATTATATATAATAATATATATTGTCCGGTAACCTGTCTCAGCCCTTGGGCTAATTTTTGTTTTTTTCATTTCGCACTTTTTTCAAAATGGCAGTCATTTTCGTCGAAAAACAGCCAATTTCTAACTTTGGCGACCATTTTCTCAGAAACTGTTCAGACAATTTTGAGATTATTAGGTTACCGGACGCATGGAGTTGCGTCGGTCGTCCGTCGGCGTCGTCCGTCCACATTTTTATCTTTGAAGTTCACGGGTCAATCTTTCTGAAATTTTGCACAAAAATGCCTAAAAATAATTCAAGAAGGAGATATTTTTAAGTATTTGATTTTCGCATTTTTTTTTCAAAATGGCGGCCATTTTCGACGAAAAACGGCCAATTTCTGACTTTGGCGGCCATTTTCTCAAAAACTGTTTAGAAAGTTTTGAGATTTTTGTTTCAAAACATTGCCCTCATATACCTCTATGATTTGTATAAGTTTCGTTGCCCCTGAGTTGCCGGTCTGCGTGTGGCGGCCATTTTCATGTGCCAAATGGGACTTTCCCATGTTAAATTCTCCTATGCTTTATAATGGGACACATTATGCCTAATATTTCACTTGATATTGAGATTAGACACTAGGAATCAATTATGGACATTTAGGAAATGATATACGCTGATTATTGTCATGACCTTGAATTTGACCTTTGACCCGATTTTCAAGGTCAGAGCACGAAATGGCTAATATCTCACTTATTATCGACTTTTCAGCTTAGGAATCAATTGTGCACATACAGGAAATGATATAATCCGAATATTCTGATGACCTTGAATTTGACCCTTGACCTCATTTTCATGGTCAGAGCACAAAATGGCTGATATCTCGCTTATTATTTACTTTACAGCTTGGGAATCAATTGTGGACATATAAGAAATGATATATACTGACATACTCTCGTGACCTTGAATATGACCTTTGATCTCATTTTCAAGGTCAGAGCACAAAATGGCACAAAATCTCACTTGTCAACTTTACAGCTTAAGAATCAATTGTGGACATATAGGATTGATTATGCTGAATATCCTTGTGACCTTGTAATTATCAGACGATCGGTCCGATCACCTATTGGCTAGCCGGTAAGCTAAAGGTCCCTTGGGCCTATGTTTTGCTAGTTAAGTCTATTATTGACCACAATAACTTTTCATGAAAACATTGATCTGGCTCCAATTTTGTCATCTTGGAATGCAGTTTTGGTCAAATTGTAGTTTGAATTTCAACTTGAAACCAAGTTTGGTACATATTATGAGTTAAAATAAAACTCCTGGCGAAAAGTTCGATCTGGCTCCAGTTTCGTCATCTTGAAAGGCAGTTTTGGTCAACTTTTAGTTTGAATTTCAACTTGAAACCAAGTTTGGTACATATATATGAGTTAAAATAAAACTCCTGGCGAGAAGTTCGATCTGGCTCCAATTTCGTCATCTTGAAATGCAGTTTTGGTCAACTTTTATTTCGAATTTCAACTTGGAACCAAGTTTTTAAAATATTCTGAGCTGAAATATAACTAGGTGAAAAGATTGATCTGTCCGTATTTTCATTATTTTATCAAACATGTCGAAATGGGAATTCATATGCAGTGATTTCAGTGGTAATTTTGGATTCGACCTTCAATAACCTTTAAAGATCAGTGCAGCAATTTTGGTGGGGAAAGAAAAGCAGTTGTGGCTTGAGATTTAACATTTCTCTGGTGATCTTTTTTTAGCCCTTGCTCTAGTTTTTAGGTTACCGAACCTATGGTCCGATAACCTATTGCCGTTGTGTTGCGTCCGGCGTCCGTCCGCCGTGTAGCCGGACATACCAGAAGGGTTTACGGAGATTTCTTAGGAGGAATAAAGCTGAAAACGCCCC
Organism: Terebella lapidaria; assembly: GCA_949152475.1. Taxonomy (NCBI): domain Eukaryota; kingdom Metazoa; phylum Annelida; class Polychaeta; order Terebellida; family Terebellidae; genus Terebella; species Terebella lapidaria. The sequence continues at coordinate 29,045,278 of OX424564.1, read as the reverse complement.
ACAACCAAAAATGGCGGCCATTTTCGTCGAAAAACGGTCAATTTTGGATTTGGGGGCCGATTTCCCAAAAACCGTCTGATCAGATTTGAGATTTTTGTTTCAAAGGGTTCCCCTCATACACCTCTGTGATGTGTATAAGTTTGGTTGCCCTTGAATCGCCGGTCTGTGTAAGGCGGCCATTTAAAATTTTTGACGGGTCGACGGAAATTTTTTTTTCGGCCCAAATCGCGTTACTATTCATTTTAGGCCATTTCTAGGCAAACGAAAATTTTTCACCCTTTGAAAAAAATTTGGTACTACAAAAATTTCCGGCTTTTTTCCCCTCATAATTGGAGCTGCCAGAACTGTACTCATAGAACGGCTGAAGATAGAGCTTAGAAATTGACACTTTCAACTGGGAAGTTATATATGGCGACTTGTGTGGTGACCTTGAATTTGACATTTGATGACCTTGAAAGATCAAAACAGCCATTTTTGGGTCAAACATGCCCAGTTGCCTCTATAGATGAAATGCTTGCAGATAGAGCTTATGTTTGCATTATGAACATATAGGAAGACATATATGGCACAAATAATGATGACCTTGAACTTGACCTCGGATGACCTTGAGTGCCAAATGTCTGACTCAGAATGTGTAAATTGGCCTGAGCGGCCTATACGCTTGCACCCAGATGTATCTTTGTATTACGAACATATAGAAAATCGAATACTGCACACGTACATATAATGATGACATTGAAGTTCACATGGATGACCTTGATTGGTAAATCTCAAGGTCATATGTTCACACTGATGACCTTGATTGGCAAATCTCAAGGTCTGTTACCTGCCAATGCTGCCATGGCCAAACCAAATTGTCCGGTAACCTATCTTAGCCTTTGGGCTAATTTTTCTTCCTAGTTTGAATGTGTTTCCAATCCGCCTGCTTGCAACAGGAAGGATCAGACTGGGATACTTCTAAATAGTTGATAAATCCTTTGTGGACATATTTATTCAGAACTTACCCATCCACAGACACGTGACAAGAACCAGAAGAATCACATGGACAGACATTGTCGTCGTTCCTTCACTCCACAGTTCCTATTGATCTGGAACAATAAAATCACAGATGCATTCGTAACACAGCTTGTGATATACAACGAAATCATCTCAACCACATAATATCCAAGCAAGATACTTACCAATCGATGAATGCGTAAGTGATAAATGCGTCCACCAGAATACTGAAGATGTGATAAGACCCGTATTTATACCCAAGTCGACGGACACCCGAAATTAATTAACATTATAATAAGTATTCAGTATGCAGACAACCACTCCGGGAAAATATACTGCTACATTAATCGTCAAAATTTATAGGCTAATAAATTCACTGGTTTGATTAATATAATTATATTGATTATTCATCTGTAGTAAGACTTCAAATTAATATTATGCACCTCTCGAAATTTTTGGGGGGAATATGCTACTAACGGTTAGTAAAAGAAGCATATCGGAGTGTCCATTTGCCTATTATGCTGGGTATATCCACTCAAAACGAAGGTAATTGCGACATCCATCAATCAATAAAACGTCTCTGTATTACTTGATGATTGAATCCACCTCAAAATTATTTCAAATGCAATTCTAGGCACTTCAATTGAAATATGTGTGACAACAATCGAATAATGAAATTTCTCAGTGATAATTATGTGGTAATTATGTGATTAATACATGTTTATATCGTGATAAATTTAATTACACCACATGCTGTCATAAATTCGTCTATCCAAGCGTTGCAGCTGTCTACATTTGTACGTGCAACTATTTTCTAAGTAGATATATTTGCCCGGCGTCAACATTAGTGACATTGGTATATATCAATATAGGCAAGAAGGGATGCAGTCTTATCATTGATTTTCAAATGATAAAAGATCGTTTTTTTTTTACATTTCATCATTCTACATTAGACTCGTTACATTTATGTGGCGGTATTATTCGCCTTATGGATTTTTGGCAACAAACATACTGGAAAACCTATTATAACACAATCTCATTTCGGAATTCACACTTGTTGGTGCCCATTGTTTTTGGCATGTTGAAACAGTTCCTATTACACTTCTCGAATAAGCCTGACACTGAAAATGGAGATGAGAAAATAGATTTTATTTTGCTGGTTGCTGATTCCACTTCATAACATACAATATATATACGTGAAGTTTGATAGAGAAGATTATGAAACGCGAAGTCGATTCTATGTGAATATCCCCACTCATAACTTAACCCATATGGGCTAATTAGTTATCAGAAATATTCACCTAGAGCTCGTGGGTTGTCATGGTTGTGCTTCTTAGTATTAGAATAATGATACCTAAGTTCGATGTTATCGAAGTGTGTGGCATACGTAATTTCCTTTATGCACATATAACAAGAATATATCTATCAGCTCTACATACGATGTTTCGTCTCAAGTTACATTTGAGTTGAACGTAGCACTGATTTAGAACAAGAGTTTTCTGAAGTGATGTATCTATAGGGCCATCATAAATACAGTCTATATTACTTCCTATTATATTCATGATACAAACCTGCTATCTATCTATAAGCGTTTTGTCTCCAAATCGCAACACATCTATTTCATACTGTGATATGTCTTCTGGAATTTGATATGTGTGACCTTTTTTAGAACCCGATTTATAACCCATATGTCGATCAATGAATGGTTTGTTTGCATAAGTGATAGTGCAATGGAGAGGAGGGATGGATAATTATAACGGGCCAAATATATGTCTAATAGACGAAGATGTAGTGGTTTTTAACATTGTTAGAAATGATTTAATTGTTCGTTGGATTTGATATCACATGGTAATGATAGTCATAGTAAGGTTGGGGCATTTATGTAGGAATTCTTCAATATTGTATGGTTTTTTCTATAGTTAACAAAAAAGTATTCCTGATCGCGTTTCCTCTATTACCACCAATCTTTTATCACCAGGTTTGATCCCAATAGCTATTGCAACGAAAATGCTTTTATTCACGTTTCATGAGTTTTTTTAGTCGTCATCTTGTTTTGGTATTGCTGACTCATTTTTTTGCAATGTAAACATAACCGGGTTATGTTTTCCAGGTTTGTTGTGGCCAGACATTGTAGGTTTAACTATCAGAAGGATTCTGCTTACAGTGCAGTTTCATTTATTTTATTGTCCTTTGTCTGTGGGATATAAAAAAACCCATGCATTGTGACCGATGGGCAGAAATCGGATTTCACACTAGAAAAAAAAGTATTGGACACATAGGGCTTGTGCCCTCCGTGCCGGCACGTGTTGCGTCGATACGGGTATGTGACGATACCTAAATTTGATATGGCGCATGCATACATGTAGAATATATTAGTTTGGATATATTGATGTAGCTGAATGATTTTTTTCATATGATATTGGATTAATAAAAGTCATTCTTAAATCGAGTACTTCACCAGTTTCTACCCACCAGATTTGATAATTGAGCTAAGAAATTGGAATGCGTTTATAGTGGACTAATTTGTGGAGCTAGCCCAGCGCATAGGACCCAACTTGAAAGGGGTAGACTTTACAAGGTGTCGGCGATATATAGCCTATATACCGTAACTTATTTTCACGATGATGGTAATGATATTTTCGAGGTGCTCAGCAATCCGCGAAACACGTAAAAATTACCTTACGTGATTTACAGATTACGTGATTCACAGTATGTCCATCTTGTCAATCAGTTGACTAATAACATTAGACCACCACTCTTCTCCAATGGCAGCCATCATGTAAGTTTTTTTTTCGAAGATGTACGGGTAAAATTTGAGGGATGGTATACTGGCTTCCGAATGGTCAATAAACTAATTGTGCTATTTGATCGGATAAAATGTCAGTATCCGTAGGCTTCCCTTGTACGCTTCGCTGGAACGTATTCTCGCTTTTTCAAGCCATTTGTTCACCAACAAAATTGGCTTGATATTATACAGTGACAAATTTCCTGTATCAGTGACAATAATCTATGAAGTATAGTATAACCCACGATATTCATTATATGTCCTCAGTTGAAAAGACGTGGAAAATAAATTCGATTCATTTTTATATTAATTAATATTATCAGTAGACAGATATACGTGCTGGAGGAGAACAGTCGATGTTTGGATAACTACATAGCGTGTCCTACAGTTTTGCAATCAAAATACCAAAATGGTAAAATTGAAAGACAAAATGTGAAAATCTGAAATCCTTATCACTATATCGTCATATTATTTTCTAGACCTATAAAGAGAATCCGTTGTACAACATCTTCAATAATACGAATAGTGTGACTTGAGTTGAATTTTTCTTAAATTATGACTGAAGTACATGTGTAGTCGGGCCTAAGAGTTTAGAAAGGTATTTCTACACTGAAATTCATTCATTGCTCTGTATAAATACAATAAAAACATCCGCATATTCTATGCATAGTGAATGGATTCAGTCAGTGAGCTAGGTGTTGCCATGGTAGCCAGATGATATCTAGGGCACTGAATACTGGGTACATCCCTGAGTGTTCATAGCCAGGTAACATCAACATCATCAGATGACTTTGGAAGTCAATTCCAAGGTTGCCCCACCGCAAAATATAGAAATTGATAATTGAACTAAAATGTATTGTATTATGTATTATGGATACACAGGAAGTTGTGTATTGTTTACTACCCTGGACTGTGATGTGTCCATGTTTGTGTGGACGTGGAATAGACCGTGGGCTGGGCTATTGTTAAAGGTGAACTGTATGTGGTACAAATATGCGAACTAGAACTGCAGTGACTGATTCGGACCTTGATATAAAAATAACAGTCTTCACGATTACAAGTTTTCTCATTATATCAAGATAGCTATTCCATGACTCGGGATCTTCACTCATCATAATGATAAAATAATGATTAGAATGTACCACGAAAATAACATAACTATTATTATCGTATTAGAATCCATATATCATAACTGACTATGATGAGATGTGTAACTTAGTACATAATCTTTACTCGCCACATAACAGGATAGTTAAATAGTGACAATAAAATATCTTTCATTTCAGATTCATGTGTCACATCGGTTTTGTTTCCTATTCGTGAACCACTTGCCTTGCATGTTATCTTGATATCGTTAAATATGTGAAATTCCCAGGAGTTTGACAACCTTGCAGCCATGTTCCCCACTGTATACCAATTCTCTTAAGTTAAGGGTAAAACGTACACCTTACACAAATCACACACTGTGCTAACGACGCTATTGTAGCGTTTGATGCAAAGGGTTTATTGTATTGTAAATATATTTTAAAGTGATATTGGCAGTAAGTTATGTATTTTTCCATACCTTTCTGATCGAACGAAGAAAACATAACTATTATATCACTGCACTTGTATGCCCAAACATACGCCCTTTTCTAATAGATTTCGTTGCGAGTTTCTGGTGGAGATATTGTGAGTTTGTTTACATTACCGCCATTCTCGGTGCTTGTATCCCTTGATGCAGTGCGATTCCAGCTAGCCCGCATGTTCGAGCCAATCGAGCGTGAAATAGGTTAAGTCAGAGGTAACTCTTAGTGGCGCACAAAACGAAAGAAAAACGGATGCAATACTGTCAAATGCTTGATTTATCCATCTGATCAAGCATATTTGGTTTTGTAACCTATTTTCTGAGACCACAGGCATATATGTAATTGATTTGGAAAAATAGCTTTCCTGCCAATATCACTTTAAACATTATTTTTTCTGGGTTTATTTGCTCCATTATGACTCAGGTGTTGTTGGTGAATTGTTATAAACACCACACCAGTTGAATGCTCACTGAGTATATTTGGCAAACTGCACAATGCAATATTTGCGACAAATGTCCATTTTTCTGCGCACAGTCGACTCGCCAGTGAAATAGATGTGGCTATGGGTAGCCGATAATATCCAGCTCACGAATTCCTTGGTTAGCTCGAGAATAACAGACACCAGTCGCTGTCAGCCAGATGTAACTACTGCGGATTGTGACTGGCAGGTCAACTATGAGCCAATCATTTCCCGCCCCAGAGCAATCCAACCAGGAGGAAGTACCATCACATTCCCTAGTCACCTGTAACAAATACAATGTATCGGTCAATCATCCATGAGTATATGTGTGTGCTAGCCAAGTTTTAGGTCGGGGGATTGTTTTGTCTTGATGATTTTGTTACCTTTACTTTCACATTATAAGTTAATGGGAAAGTGCCTCACTGCAGTCACTGATATGTTACGTGCAGTCAGTCCTTAAGGTGATGTGATATTACCTAAAGTAACTGGTTCAGACTTGTAATCTGTACATGTCCGTATGAAAATGTGTGGACAGATTCGAGCAGATATAAACGAATTCAGGGACAATCCATAATACAATCAATACAAATGTTGATCTCCAATCAAACAATACAGTATGCATGATTGTTCTTACTTTCATCTCAAAACCATGTTGCATTTGAATCATCCAAGAAGACACTTGGTCATGCTGGCCTCATCGGTGTTTGATCCGTATCGTAGTCAGTACGTACGATTTGTCCAGATAGACCTGAATGTAGCCTCCGAGACCTCGGCTTGATTTCATGGCCCATTCCTTCCCATAACCGGCAAGGCTGCTACCATCGTAAGCATACTGGCACTGGAAATCTCCGTCGTATTCGCTGCTGGCTTTGCACGACGTAATTCTAGACACCAGGCTCGTCTTTCCTGACGGGAATAGATGAGGGATATTGGTACCAGATCTTGTGCTGTTTCCTCCATTTTGAGACTTCTAATTCGTAAATTGAGTTATAGTCATCTAAAAGTTCATGTCCTCAACATCATATCACTTGTACGCAATTTCGGGATATGTATCTGTTAACAGATTGCAAATCCGATTCTAATACTTTTTATATGGACATCGTTGATGATAAGATCATGACATTAATACTATTCGATTTTGGTTGCCATAGCAAGGATTGCGAACACATTTTGCGAACAAACTGGCCTGTTTATGACACGGGTATTTTTTGTGAACGCTCTACATGTTTCCAATGAATGACAATGAAAACGCAAAGGTTCAATTGGATAGGCAGTTTCCTGGTATCTTTCAAGTTAGCATGCTGTGTAATGGGGTTCCTGTTTGCCACCAGGATCGCCACCGTGTAATTCGGGTATAGACAAACCATAGAAACAGTATACAAACCAAAAACAAAATCTCAACCTGTAAATCTCTCACTCGCCGACAGAGTGAAGGCGATTGAACTGTATGATAAACTACAAAGTTCTCGCAAAGTTGTCAATGCCTTTTGGCAAGATTAAGATGAGATTATGATGATGACACTAAAAAATCTTAAATGTGCAACTCGGAGTAGAAACAAGTGAAAAACAAGAAAAAAAAAAACATTTAATTTGATTTCATTTTTATTTAATTGTTAAAAATATTATTTTTTTCAGACAAAGGCACCAAGTCATAAAAAGTACTGTATGTCTATCCATTCTGTTTTAGATTTTTGGATTTGTACATTTACTTGTGTATCGTGACATTGGGTGATCGTTATAATGAGAATGAATGATTGATACTGACATATTGTGTTGATACATATATGTTAAAATTTTACTTGGTGCCCGGCTATCTCACCCTGGATAACAGAGCCACCTCCATAAGCGAGACATTTTGTTAAAGTCCCCAGCGTGTCTCACATAGACAGGTTTGACTGTACTTGCCAAATTCATACAAAAACGTAATAATGCTACATTAAATTTTTGTCATGTTTCTTTTCGCATAATACAAACAATGGACATGACGTTTTTTGTACTTCTTGGACATAATAGACTGTTTTAAAGCCCCAGAAGCACATGGCATCAGCAGGTACCCCATTGTAATAATAATTACAATATTAGTAACTATTAGGTTAAAGGCTAATTTCAAAATATCCCCTTTGACATCTGTGATCATTCCAGTAACCTTACTTTAGAAGCAAATAGCATTGAATTCTTGCTCAGGATATATAACTGATGTTTTTTGGGGAAACCAAAAAAGTATACTGAAAGAGTTAACGTTAGTGTATATAATTAACATATTTACCTCTAATTGAGCTTCCACTCGAAGATGAATTTTCTGGAAAATAAAAGATATATCAATATAATCAGAAGAAATAATATTATATCGATTGAAATAAAGTGTGTCCCAAATCAGCCTCTGTATGGAATGGATACATACCACTAAGATCTTGTCCGGCGCCATAACTAACGTCCCCTGCAAAAAAATCACACACAAAGAACCACTCTCAGAGTATTCAAGAGTGTTGTCTTAAAGCGACCGTCTGAGGAAATATGCCACATATGCAAAAATATATTTGAGTGGAAATATGTAAAATGAACATATTCTCACCAGTACCGAGGACTAATAATAATTCATTTCCTAGTTCTTTACATACATGTATATGAACATAACGGCTTGTATACAGATATGAATGTACACATTAATAGGAAGTGTATTCACCGAACTCGGATATAAACAAATATCACACCTTAGGTTTCCATTTTTCGAAATTATAAGCTAAACGTTCATTAGATTATTTTCACCTCACTGAGACTGATACAAAATCCCTGAAATATATTTAGTTGGAGCTTTGACAGCAATAAACAGGCTGTGTTTACATGCGAGCTTGGTGGATACATTGTCCTTGTTTAATATATGCAACGGCATTTTTTCCTTTTCTCATGTGGGCGAAAATATCGCAAAAACCACCTGGATAACATGTACTATCTGTTCAGTTGACATGTTTGACACTAAAATACAATTTTGATAAATATTTTAAATATTCTCGGTCAGTCGCTTTAAAACTTACTTGGAATGTGAAAAATGATTTTATTTTTTTGGGGTTTATTTCACTTTCCGGTTTCCGAACGATAACTCGAGTTCCCCGATAAATCTCCAAGAATTTTTCACCAGTTTCCACACATATAACGTATATGTACCCTATGGTGAGTACCTGTGCCTGAATTTTCTGTCGGACGGTTTCCAGATGATAACTCAACAAAACAAAACATGCACTATGGTTCTGGAACTCCACATATACGTTCGTATATTATGGAAACAATCGGTTAAATGACCTTTGACTCAGACCTCGAAAGTAAATTTGATGCTCACTCCATATCTTCGAAAGAGTGCACCACAGCCCGTAATGGACCGTATTCCCAGACTCATGGCCCTAAGCAAACATGTCTTGGGGGTATGTTAGATGAATTTGGCCTGACTATTTTTGTTTGTTGAGTCGACATCTTTTGTTTCAGGTTATTTTTAGGTTTACGATCGGATTTTTCTGAAATTTTGCACAAGAATGCCTAAAAATATTTCAAGAGGGAGCTGTTTTTTTTAGTTCATTTTCACATTTTTTTTCGAAAAACGGCGAATTTTTTACTTTGCCGGCCATTTCCTCAAGAACTGTCCAGTAACTTTTTTTCTTATTAATGCATAATACTCCTCATATAAGTTTCGTTGTCCTTGAATTGCTCGAAGGGGGCCATTTTGGGCCCAAGCTTGGCTCAAAAGGAACTTTCCCATATTAAATCCTCCTATGCTTTATATTTTTTTCCCAAATATCTCACTTAATATGGAGATTAGAGATTAGGAATCAATTGTGGACATACAGGAAATAATATATGCTGAATATTTTCATGACCTTGAATTTGACCTTTGATCTCATTTTCAAGGTCACAGGACAAAATGGCTAATATCTCGCTTATTATCGACTCTACAGCTTAGGAATCAATTGTGGACATATAAGAAATGATATATTCTGAATATTGTCATGACCTTGAATTTGACAATTGATTTCATTTTCAAGGTCACATGACAAAATGACTAATATCTCCCTTATTATCGACTTATCTTATTATCTTATTATCGACAGCTTGGGAATCAATTGTGATCATATAGAAAATGATATATACTGAATATTGCCATGACCTTGAATTCGACCTTTGACCTCATTTTCAAGGTCAAAGGACAAAATGGCTAATATCTTGCTTCTCTATTGACTTTATAGCTTGGGGACCAATTGTGGACATATAGAAAATGATACTTCTATATACTGAAGATTTTGATGACATTGAATTTGACCTTGACCTTATTTGCAAGGTCAGAGCACAAAATGGCTGATATCTCGCTTATTATCGACTTTACAGTTTAGGAATCCATAGTGAACATATAGGAAATGATACATGCTGAATATTTTGGTGACCTTGAATTTGACCTTTGACCTCATGTTCAAGATCAGAGAATAAAATCGCTAACTACTCGCTTATTGTTGACTTTACAGCTTAGGAATCAATTTGCGAACATAGAGGAAATGTATATGCTGAATATTCTCATGACCTTGAACTTGATTTTTGACCTCATTTTCAAGCGCGGACCGCAAAATGGCTAATATCACACTTATTATCAACTTTACAGCTTAAGAATCAATTGTGGTCATACTACAAATGATATACATGCTGAATATTTGTGTGACCTTGAATTGACCAATGACCTTATTTTCAAGGTCACGGGACAAAAGGCTGATATCTAAAATATATATTGTCCGGTAAACTTTCTTAGCCCTTGGGCTAATTTTTGGAAATGGGGGGTTGTGATGTGAAACGGACATTATCTTTGGACACGAAACCCCCAAACAAACATGTCTCCTATGTTGTGTAGTCCACCTTGTCTGAACTTGCCTCTCGGCCATACGTTTTTCAGCTTACCGCCCATATGGGTCGATAAACTATTGTCGTGGTTTTTCGTCCGTCGTCCGTCCATCCGTGATTACGGATCCTATATCTCGAGATTGGTGCGTCGTAGAGCGAAATGGACTTTATTTCTATACTCGTGGCCCCAGACAAACATGTCTTACGAACATGTCTTTTGAACTGTAAAATTTTGACCTCAGCGTAAACTTTCTCTGCTGGATCTTTTATAATGATTGTCTTCAGCAATATCTCGGAGATTATGTATCGTACAGCGAAATGGACTCATTGTCATAGACAGAATGACTTATTTTACTAATGGCTGAGACACAAAAACAGTTGAAATGACCCCAAAGGATAGTCGTCTAGTTCGAGTTTTACTTTTTCTAATTTGAATGTGTTTCCAATCCTGTTGCCTGCTATCAACATTAAGGATCAGACTGGGATACTTCTAAACAGTTCATAAATCCATTTTGGGCATATTTGTTTAGAACTTACCCATCCACAGACACGTGACAAGAACCAGAAGAATCACGTGGACAGACATTTTCGTCGTTCCTTCACTCCACAGTTCCTATTGATCTGGAACAAAAAAAATCACAGATGCATTCCTAACACAGCTTCTGATATCAGAGAGTGTAGAACAGAACAGTGTAGAACAGAGAGGTTTCACTCCACCGGCACCATTTTGTATTTTGATCTGGTGGCACTCCTGGCGATTGGATGTGCTTTATGAATGAATTTGTTTACTACTATTACTACGACATGAATTTATGAATGAAAGAATATGTTAATAGAACGAAATGACGTAACTCACAATCGTCCCTGAGGACGACAAACCACAACACCGCATCCAGCCGCCAGGATTACAGAGCTCCATGAGACAAAATGGTAGACAATAGAACTTTGCAGAGTGAAATCTCTCTGTTCTACACTCTCTGGTGATATACTACGAAATCATCTCAACCACATAATACCCAAGTAAGATACTTACCAATTGATGAATGCGTAAGTGATAAATGCGTCCAACAGAATACTGAAGATGTGATAACACCCGTATATATACCCAAATCGAAGGACACCCGAAATTAATCAACATTATAATGAGTATTCAATATGCAGAAAACCACTCCTATATTAATCGTCAAATTTATAGGCTAATAAATTCACTGGTTTGATTAATATATATCCATATTGATTAATCATCTGTAGTAAGACTCTTCAAACTAATATTATGCTCCTCTCGAAATTTCTTTTTTTGGGGGTGGGGGGGGGGGGGTGGGATATGCTACCAGCGGTTAGTAAAAGAAACATATCGGAGTGTCCATTGGCCTATTATGCTGGGTATATCCACTCAAAACGAAGGTAATTGCGACATCCATCAATCAATAAAACGTCTCTGTGTTAACTGGATGAGTGAATCCACCTCAAAATTATTCCAAATGCAATTCTAGGCACTTCAATTGAAATATGTGTGACAACAATCGAATAATGAAATGTCTCTGTAATAATTATGTGGTAATTATATGATTAATACATGTATATATCGTGATAAATTTAATTTCACCACATGCTGTCATAAATTCGTGTATCCAAGCGTTGCAGCTGTCTACATTTGTACGTGCAACTATTTTCTAAGTGGATATATTTGCCCGGCGTCAACATTAGTGACATTGTTATACATCAATATAGGCAAAAAGGGGTGCAGTCTTATCAATGATTTTCAAATGATAAATGATCGTTTTTTTATATTTCATATATACGATATCATTCTACATTAGACTCGTTACATTTATGTGGCGGTATTATTCGCCTGATGGATTTTTGGCGACAAACATACTGGAAAATCTATTATAACACAATCTCATTTCGGAATTCACACTTGTTAGTGCCCATTGTTTTTGGCATGTTGAAACAGTTCCTATTACACTTCTCGAATAAGCCTGACACTGAAAATGGAGATGAGAAAATAGATTTTATTTTGCTGGTTGCTGGTTCCATTTCATAACATACAATATATACACGTAAAGTTTGATAGAGAAGATTATGAAACGCGAAGTCGATTCTATGTGAATATCCCCACTCATAACTTAACCCATATGGGCAAATTTGTTATCAGAAATATTCACCTAGAGCTCGTGGGTTGTCATGGTTATGCTTCTTAGTATTAGAATAATGATACCTAAGTTCGATGTTATCGATGTGTGTGGCATAAGTAATTTCCTTGATGCACATATAACAAGAATATCAGCTCTACATACAATGTTTCGTCTCGAGTTACATTTGAGTTGAACGTAACACTGATTTAGAACAAGAGGTTTTTGAATGAGATATATCTATAGGGCCATCATAAATACAGTCTAGATTACTTCCTATTATATTCGTGATACAAACCTGCTATCTATCTATGAGCGTTTTGTCTCAAACATCTATTTCATACTGTGATATGTCTTCTAGAATTTGATATATGTGACCTTTTCTAGAACCCGATTTATAACCCATATGTCGATCAATGAATGGTTTGTTTGCATGAGTGATAGTGCAATAATGAGGAGGGAGGGATAATTATAACGGGCCAAATATATGGCTAATGGATGGAGATGTAGTGGTTTTTAACATTGTTAGAAAATGATTTAATTGTTCGTTTGGATTTGATATCACATGGTACTGATAGTCATAGTTAGCCCCAGTGGTGACCCTGTACTTAACTGTTTTATATCTGATGTTTATGTTGTTGTGTGAGGGTCACAGTTCCTGGCAATTGCCCAGATTATCGCCCGGAACTTTGCAACTTCAAACGGACATGCCATCCAAAGATTTTATTTGTGAAGATGCATATCTTCGCTAGAAATCCGGTATATCAATTGCATTTCATGCCCAGTTTATCACCGGATGAAAAGTCGCTTTCGCCAGGGGATTTTTTTTCAAATCTTTTGCTCATGGCCGCTTCCAGTGAGTGACGGCCTCTGATTGGCTGGTTCGTCAAGGCCGTCAAGATCGTCTGGAATACGGTGTCCGGATGTTGTCATTACTAACCTCGTTTTATTTAAATATTGATTTGCCGTTGCAAACCATGTCAGTGTACATTCGAAGATGATATGGGTGTGAATTTTTTGCCTTATGTACCTCTGATTATTTTCTGTGGATGATGCAATCATTTTTCTCAATAAAATACCTTTAAAAATAGTACTTGTTGATTTTGTCATTTTGACGTTTTTTGTGTTTTAATAATTTTATTCTGATCTCGCTCCTAAATATGGATCATGTGACCTAGTGCCAAATCCAAACATGGATGAGTCAACATGTTCAGCGTGGTCATTCAGATTTGTGAAATCATCTCCACACACTGTGAAGAGAGTGTTCCCTAGTATACATAACTACACACAGTACACAGGTGGTTATATTTGCACATTGCATATCGCTAGTATGCAGAAAAAACTGTACTCAATATAAGAAATTAAAAACACAAGAATATGTCATAACAGTCAAAACAGCGACAGCTAAGAGGCCATCAATGTCACTGCCTGGAACACCCCAACCTCACAAGCAACTAGACATGACGTTTACTTAAACCAGTTTTCCTGGCAAGATGTCATCGAGGAATGCCTGGAGAAATTACCAATTTTGGCATCGTGCTTGCAAGCCAGGAGAAGTTAGGCAGCCAAGTTAGCCTTGTTCCAAAGAAGAAGCGGTAGTTAAGACAGAAAGAGCTACAAATTTTTAAATAAAATTATACAAAAGTAATAATAAAATTAGGCCGAGGGCCAAAGATAGGTTACCGGACAATGTTTTAATATTTTAGATGTTAGCCAGGTCACTGGTTCAATTCAAGGTCAAGAGAATATTCAGCATATAATATTAAGCATATATATCATGTCCACAATTGATTGCTAAGCTGTAAATTCAATAATCAAAGAGATATTAGCAATTTTGTGCTGTGGCCTTGAAAATACAGGCAAAGGTCAAATTCAAGGTCATCAAAATATTCAGTGTATATCATTTTCTATATGTCACAATTGATTCCCAAGCCATACAGTCAATAGAGGAGCAAGATATGAGCCATTTTGTCCGATGACCTTGATAATGAGGTCAGAGGTCAAATTCAAGATCACGAGACGATACAGCATATATCATTTCCTATATGTCCAAAATTGATTCCTAAGCTGTAAAATCGATAATAAGTGAGATATTAGCCACTTTGTCCTGTGACCTTGAAAATGAGGTCAAAGGTCAAATTGAAGGTCATGACAATAATCTGCATATATCATTTCCTATATGTTCATAACTGATTCCTAAGCTGTAAAGTCGATAACAAGCGAGATATTAGCCATTTTGTCCTATGACCTTGAAAATGCCGTCAAAGGTCAAATGCAAGATCATCAGAATATTCAGCATATATCATTTCCTATATGTCCACAATTGATTCCTAAGCTGTAGAGTCGATAATAAGTGAGATATTAGCCATTTTGTCCTGTGACCTTGAAAATGAGGTCAAAGGTCAAATTCAAGGTCATGACAATAATCTGCATATATCATTTCCTATATGTTCATAACTGATTCCTAAGCTGTAAAGTCGATAACAAGCGAGATATTAGCCATTTTGTCCTATGACCTTGAAAATGGGGTCAAAGGTCAATTCAAGGTCACGAGAATATTCAGCATATATCATTTCCTATATGTCCACAATTGATTCCTCAGCTGTAAAGTCAATAATAAGCGAGATATTAGCCATTTCGTCCTGTAACCTTGAAAATGAGGTCAAAGGTCAAATTCAAGGTCACCAGAATATTCAGCATATATCATTTCCTATATGTCCACAATTGATTCCTAGTCCCTAATCTGAATATT
Organism: Terebella lapidaria; assembly: GCA_949152475.1. Taxonomy (NCBI): domain Eukaryota; kingdom Metazoa; phylum Annelida; class Polychaeta; order Terebellida; family Terebellidae; genus Terebella; species Terebella lapidaria. The sequence goes on along the minus strand of OX424564.1, from coordinate 29,029,710 downwards.
AAGTGAGATATTAGGCATAATGTGTCCCATTATAAAGCATAGGAGAATTTAACATGGAAAAGTCCCATTTGGGCCGAGTTCAGGCCAAAATGGCCCACTTCGAGCGATTCAAGCACAACGAAAATTATAGACATCATAAAAGTACATATGAGGAGTGTTATGTATCAAAAAAAAAAGTTACTGAACAGATTTTGAGAAAATGGCCACCAAAGTCCAAAATCAGGCATTTTCCGTCGAAAACGGTCGCCATTTTGAAAAAAAGGCGAAAATCAAAAAACTAAAAAATACCTCCTTCTTGAAATATTTTTAAGTATTTTTGTGCAAAATTTGGAGAGGTCCAGGAAAACTCCAAGTGTGTACATGTTATTGTTAAAGCCAGTTAGGGTATCGAATACAAATTCTGTAACTGCATTAATAGTTGCATTTATAGATATGACGCATTGTCTTCGATATCGGTAATGAAAATGATCTGGATTGGACTCGAAAATCCGAAAATGGAACAAAAGCACAAAATAACATCACAAACACTTCCGATCAGAATAGAATAACGATTTAGATTCAAATTATCGTATAATTCAAAGCCATGTTGTACATTTTGCTGACCTGGAACATGACTCTTGTTAATTCTTACAGATTGGTGAGAATGTCATTGGTCTGAGTGGTTCGAACTGGTGGTTGAATACGATACGGATATGTTTTTTTATCGCGTAAATCCAACCCAGTATGATTCAATGTGATATTCATATTTTGCAATGTATGGATTTCTTGAAATCCTAGTGTATCTTCGATATCAGTTCAGTGGGGCTAGTGGGAAGACAGTGTTTTAATACTACACAAAAAATTATATGAGTGTTCGCTATCATTATCATCTATAATAAAACATTTTGGAATAGAAACAAAGCCCCACCAAATATTTTATCTGGAGACAAACTGGAGTCATCAGGGGCACACAGTGTGTAAATAATAGTTGTTTCTACAATCATTCTACATCATTCACCTCTCCAGAGCAATCCCACCAATTTTTGGTACCACCACATGATCTAGACACCTGGAAGCACATGTACACAACAAGTACGACAATGTAGTACCTAGTAGTCGCAAGGGAAAAAGCTTAATAGACCTAATATAATCAAAATAATTTGGAAATAACATTATAAGGTATTTTCTTAAATGCTTGAACTAATTCATCATCGACCATCACTACAATACAACAGCTGTTACATGTTGGCGTAGTAATACAACGCATCGTGATAACCACACACTTGAAGAGGTCAACGGTACATGCGAATTCCGAGAATACTGGCAAGAGATTCGGTAATTGCACTTGCGCATATCACATGAAAACACTATTTCACATTGCAATTTAATAAGTTGTTTGAACATGAATATTAGCACGATTTTGTATCACTTTAACAGAATATATCGGGTTCTATTGCAAATTCGCAAAACCCACACAAATGTGTGCTGAATATAAGAGAGTCGTATGTAAAGTCGGAAGACAGGAAATACATGGAGTGAGGTCAACGATAATCACATATACCCGGCCCTGAGGAGTCGGGAATGATTGTATGCCCCCATTGAACGGCAGCTCTATGCTCACATGGAAACCCCAGAATTAACATATTTATCTATCTCAATGCGGAACACACAAGTGTCAAAATAACAACCCAAAACATAAATTGCTCAGAATACAAAAAAAATCAGACACTACCAACCAAATCAGATCATCCAACAGTTTTGAGGTAATAAATGTAAAGAACAAAATTGAAAAGCTTCGTAAAATTCTCAAAACGCTTCGTAATTTTTTTTTCGCTATATGATAACATTTCCATGAAGCAGAACAATTTGTGAAAATTTCATCAAGTAATAACAAGTCTTTGTGTTTCATAGCTTGCTTGAACTGAATACATGTTATATGTAGGTACAAAACAACATAACACGCGACGAATGCATGCTCACTAAATTTACTTGGTAATATGTACATAGATTGCTAGGAACAATCGTCAAGCGTTCCCGTTTCCTGCACAATCAGGTGGTTGCGGCTAAGTATAGCCGATGATATCTAGTTCACGAATTCCTTGGTAATTTGCAGGATGGCAGACACCGGTTACTATCAACCTGACGTAGTTACTGCGGGTGTTGACTGGGAGGTCAACAGTGAACCAATCACTTGCCTCCCCAGAGCAATCCTGCCTATTGTCTGTGCCGCCACATGGTCTCGACACCTGGAAGCACGAGTTGAAGCACGTGTAAATACAATGTAGCAAAGTTCCTGCATCCGTGCATGAACAAATGCTGACCATATCAACAGTTGTTTAAATCTGTACTCAGTAACACCACAACGTTCATAGTTTTCATGAAGGTGGTCTTCCAATGCACCCCTGGACGTTTAGACTATAAACAAACCATGACCATATGCCTCGAATGTGTAACCTTGACAGTTAAAACTAGATGTGTCTGCAGTAAATCTTGGAATGTAGCTGGTTGAATCAGGACTGATTTATACGTGTACATGTAATCTCCTTACCATGTGTTTTGTTTTTGTTACTCTCCAAACCCATGTTTGCTGGTGAATATATTATTCTCTGAAGATTTCATTTATCAAGAATCATTCACTCGATTAATCTAAAACCCTCTATCACTGTACAGCCCTGCATTTTTCTATGATTCTCACATTATATGGTTCAAATTCAAGGTCACGACAATATTCAGCATATATCATTTCCTATATGTCCAAAACTGATTCCTAGTCTCCAATCTCAATATTAACTGAGATATTAGGCATAATGTGTCCCATTATAAAGCATAGGGGAATTTAACATTGGAAAGTCCCATTTGGGTCGAGTTTGGGCCGAAATGGCCCACTTCGAGCGATTCAAGGGCAACGAAATTTATAGACATCATAGGAGTTCATATGAGGATTGATATGTATGAAAAAGAAAAAAGTTACTGGATAGATTTTGAGAAAATGGCCGCCAAGGTCCAAAATCAGGCATTTTTCGGCCGCCATTTTGAAAAAAATGCGAAAATCAAGAAACTAAAAAATACCTCCTTCTTGAATTATTTTAAAGCATTTTTGTAAGAAATATCAGAAAAATTCGCCCGTAAACAAAAAAGATAAAAATGCGGACGACGACGGACAATAGGCGACGAACGACGGACGCAACGCCATGCCAATAGGTTATCGGACCATAGGTCCGGTAGCCTAAAAACATCAGACACTACTAACCAAATAAGATCATCCGACAGTTTTGAGGTAATAAATGTAAAGAACAAAATTGAAAAGCTTCGTAAAATTCTCAAAACGCTTCGTAATTTTTTTGCTATATGATAAAATTTCCATGAAGCAGAACAATTTGTGAAAATTTCATCAAGTAATAACAAGTCTTTGTGTTTCATAACTTGCTTAAACAGAATACATGTTATATGTAGGTGCAAAGCAACATAACACGTGACGAATACATGCTCACTAAATTTACTTGGTGATATGTACATAGATTGCTAGGAACAATCGTCAAGTGTTCCTGTTTCCTGTTTACTGCACAATCAGGTGGTTGCAGCTAACGATAGCCGATGATATCTAGTTCACGAATTCCTTGGTGATTCGCAGGATTGCAGACGCCGGTTACTATCAACCTGACGTAGTTACTGCGGGTGTTGACTGGGAGGTCAACAGTGAACCAATCATTTGTCTCCCCAGAGCAATCCTTCCAATTGCCTGTGCCGCCACATGGTCTCGACACCTGGAAGCACAAGTTGAAGCACGCATAAATAGCATAGACATATATCTATGATAAATAGTAAAGTTCCTGCATCCGTGCATGAAGAAATGCTGACCATATCAACAGTTGTTTGAATCTGTACAGAGTAACACCACAACGTTCATAGTTTTCATGAAGGTGGGCTTCCTATGCACCCCTGGACGTATAGATTATGAACGAACCATGACCATATGCCTTGAATGTGTAACCTCGACAGTTAAAACTAGATGTGTCTGCAGTAAATCTTGGAATCTAGCTGGTTGAATCAGGACTGATTTATACGTGTACATGTAATCTCCTTACCATGTGTTTTGTTTTTGTTACTCTCCAAACCCATGTTTGCTGGTGAATATAATATTCTCTGAAGATTTCATTTATCAAGAATCATTCACTCGAATAATCTAAAACCCTCTATCACTGTACAGCCCTGCATTTTTCTATGATTCTCACATTATATGGTTAGAAATTATTAGGACAGCTTATGGTGTCAGATCAAGGTCTAACTATATTGTAACGGTTTTGGGGCGTACCCAAAAGTTTCCCCTAGTTAATCCTGTTAGTGTTTTGTGATATTATGGTTAAATAACCGTGTATTAAAATGTATATGTGTTTAAAGGTTCATTCGGTTCCGTATTGATAATATTTAAAAGGTTTTCCGTCTCGGAACTTGGTATATTTGTGATGTTGGTAAAGCCGGAGACGGAGCCGGAGACGGAGACGGAACCGGAGACGGAGTCGGAACAATGGAGTACAAAAACGTAATGACGTTATTTCCGGAAGGTCATGTGATCAGCCTCGTTTTCGGTTTAAAAGGTGACGTGTCAGCCACTGATTGGTTCTAGAGTGTTTTTAGAAATCCGGAAAATATCAGTGTTTTGGCGGACTATGACGTCACAATAGGTTGGTCACGTGACGTGGGTCTCAGGTCTATAAAAGCCCCCGCTTCACAGCGGACGGCGGAGTTGGTGTCCTGACGTCGACCTGTGCAGACCCCTTCTCCCATAGCAGAGTACTCCCTTGTTCCGGCTAGAGTCATCCAGATGATCGCAGTTTATGTCTTCCGACTTGGCACTTGGAAAATAAACATGAAAACTTCAACCGAGTTGTTTTTCCGTGTTGGTTAGGGAACTGGAATTTATAATAAAGTTAGTTCACCGGAAAAGAAAGTAATACGGAGAAAAGGGAGATAAGTCTACAGTCGGTTAAGACCAAGTTGTAACGACGTCTTAGGGTGATCCAAGAACCCAGATCACCAAGGAAGGAGACGGAGACGGAGGTGGAATTCAACGGAGCAACTACGGAGGCGGTACCGGACGGAGCAGTTGCAGAGACGGGAACGACGAAGCAGTTGCAGAGGCGGTACCGGACGACGGAGTAGCAGAGGCAGTACCTGACGGAACGATTGCGGTAACCGGAAGTGAGAACACTTCCGTGATTCTCCATTTCAGGTGCAGTCGCAGGTTGCGGTGAGGCGGAGCCAACCGGAGCAGTTTGCAGTGAGGCGGAACCTGGCAGAGCGGTTGCAGTATTCGGAAACGGCAACGTTCCCGGATTCTCTATTCCAGGTGCAGTCGCAGTTGCAGTAAGGCGGAAAACGACGGAGCTGTTGCAGTAAAGCGGTATCCCGACGGAGCAGTTGCAGTACCCGGAGACGGAAACGCCTCCGGATTCTTACTTTACAAGAGCAGTTGCAGATTGGCAGTCGGGCAACGGTTAAGAGGTCCATTCCAGACCACGCTACCAACCTTCAGAGACTTCTAGCCGGAGTTCAACCGTACAGCAGTAGCAGTTTCCCGGAGTTTTACCGTTTCAGCTCCGGTTAAATAACAACTCACCCACCTCCCAAGAAAACCGGTTCATCAAGACGTCACAGAAGGGTGAAGAACCCGTTACAACTTTTTGGTGGCAGCGGTGGGATCATCTGCAGTATGACTACTAGACGGGGCAAATTGGCGGAACAGCAGCTGAAGACAACCGTGTCGGACACGGAGCAGCCTGTAGGAGCAGTAGGAGCTGAGCCGTTGCAGATGCCGGTTGCGGAAAAAGAAGCAGTTCGTCCTGCCGTGCTAAAGCTGTTGCAGCCGGAAATGCAGAAAGCAGTTGCAGAAGAGCCCCTTCGGGTTCCTCAAGGAGTACAGCCTGCAGAGCAGTTAGCAGAGGCGGAAATTAACTTTCCGGACCAGGCTGGCGATCGGGAACCGGATGCGGAACCGGAAGGCGGAGAGAATTTAGTCGACAACCTGACCAGATTATTGGCGACCCAAATGGAGGTGTTTCAGCAGCACCTGGCAGTAACCGGAAAGCAGCAGCAGGCAGAAGCAGTACAACAACCAGCACCAAGGGCAGGAGTAGCCAGATTAATGACATACGACGGAACTGATCCGTGGCCGGAGTATGAGGCTCACCTCCTTGAATACGCTCGGTACTACCGTTGGTCAGCAGAGGAAAAGGCGCTGAACTTATGTGTCAGTTTGAGGGGCAACGCCCGCAGCATACTACTGGATTTGTCCGCGGAGCAGAGACGCAGCTTTGATACGGTTGTGGCGGCATTAAAACAGCAGTTTTGTCCGGGAGAGAAAACATTTGTTTTCCAGGCGGAATTGCAGACGCGGAAATTGCAGCCGGAGGAGGAGCTGTCCGAGCTGGCCAGAGACATACGGAGCAAGACGCGGCTAGCTTACCCAAAAGCGGATCCGGCAACAACAGAAGTGCTCATGAAGATGCATTTCTGCAACAGTCTGACTAACCGAGATATGCGGTTGTCGGTATTGAAAAGCCACCCGGAAACGCTGTCGCAGGCTCTGGCTTTCGCTACCGAGTATGAGAGTATTATGAAGACGGACAACAGTAGACCAGCGGAGCGACACCGGATGAGGCAGCTGAACACGGAGCCGGAGTGGAGCCAGCAGGTGAACGAATTGTGGAAGCAAGCCGAGCAGAATCAGCAGCAGTTGGCGGATCTGATGACTCAGGTCAAGGAAGCGGTTAGCCGGCAGCAGCAGCAGCGCAGTTCCCGAGCGGATTTAGAATGCTTTAACTGTGGCCGGAAAGGGCATTTTGCCCGAGACTGTAGGCAGCCGAAGCAGCAGCAGCAACGGCGTCAACCACAACAGCAGCAGTCGCCGCGACAACAGCAGCAGCAGCAGCCGCAGCAGCAGCAACAACAGCAGCAGCCACGACAGCAGCAGCAGCAGCCGGAAAACTAGAGCGGGTCGCGGAAAAGGGGAAATCCGGGACCCGGAAGAGAGGACACCCCCATAACCGGCAGGTGGTTCACGGACCCGGTCCCAGGGGCGAGGTGTGCATGTGTGTGCCAGCCAGAGTATGCGGAGAACCAGTAACGCTGATAATCGACACTGGCAGCACTGTCACAATGCTCAACCTACAAACCTGGGAACGGATCCGGAAACCCGGAATGAAGCTGAAGCGGTCGCCGATTCGTTTTCCAATGGTTGACGGAAGTAACATACGGACGCATGGCCGGAAAGAACTCCCACTCAACATCGCAGGAGTAGCTGAGACCGTGACGTTCGAGATTGCAGACTGTGAAGACGAAGGAATACTGGGAATGGATTTCATCCGTTCCCGGATATCCGGCATAAATTTCGACTGAATGACCATGCAGATGGGCAGCCAGGAGGTGTTCCTCACCATGTTCGAGCAGACCAGGGAGCCGTTTCCGATCAACGCTGTAGCAGATTACCAAATTCCGCCGGAAACGGAACAGCTGATAATAGGACAAGCAGAGAAGTGAAGCCGAAGGAGTACTAGAAATGCCACAGGAGCCTACTGAGAAAAGACCTTGGCTGATAGGGAGAACTTTATCCCGGATAAAGCAAGGAACAGTCCCGGTTCGAGTGATCAATGTGATGGCGGAGCCGGTAATCATCAAGAAAGGAGCGCAGTTGGCGACGATGACCACCTTAGCAGCCGGTTGCAGTGTTGTTCCGTTGGCGGAGCGGAGCAGGAAGGTGCAGATTTCCACGGAGTCGGAGGCCGGGCGGAATTGGAGCGGGTACGAGAAGCTGCGGCAGTTAGCAGAGCAGACCCAGGATGCAGTGCCGAGTCATTTCCGCGAGAGAGTAACCGACCTCCTATTTCGGAATAAGCCGACCTTCAGTAATGATGACGGAGAACTGGGGCAGACCAATGAGGTACAACATCAGATAAACACGGGCAGTCATCTGCCGATTAAGCAGCCGACCAGACGGATTCCGCCGGACAAGAGAGAGCTGGTGAGCAGTCTAATTCAGGAGATGAAAGACAAGAACGTCATTGAAGAAAGTAGCAGTCCTTGGGCTTCTCCGATTGTTCTGGTGAAGAAGAAGGATGGGACCACCCGGTTCTGTGTCGATTACCGGCGGTTAAATGCAGTCACGGAGAAAGATGCTTACCCGTTGCCGAGAATAGACGACACCATAGCAGCCTGTGCAGACGCCAAGTGGTTCTCCACTCTCGACCTGACCAGTGGATACTGGCAGGTCGGGATGGATGAAGACGCCCGGAAAAAGTCGGCCTTCTGTGTTCCTGGTGGCCTTTACCAGTTCAAAGTCATGAGTTTCGGCTTGTGCAATGCTCCGGGTACGTTCGAGCGGTTGATGGAGAAGGTGTTAGGCGGACTGTCCTGGAAGACCTGCCTCATATATCTGGACGACATCATAGTCTACAGCAAGACCCTGGAGGATGACATCCGTGATCTTCAGGAGGTTTTCAACAAGCTGAGAGGCAGACCTAAAAGTCAAACCGTCAAAATGCAAGTTCTTCCAGCCGGAGGTGTCTTTCCTAGGTCACATTGTCGGAAGAGACGGTATTCGTACCAACCCGGCAAAAACGGAGGCAGTACGGAAGTGGCGGACACCCACCAACCTGACGGAGCTGCGCAGTTTTCTGGGGCTATGCTCCTATTACCGGAAGTTCATGCCGAAGTTCTCCGAGATTGCAGCGCCGCTGAATCGCTTGACGGAAAAAGGGGTGCAGTTCCGGTGGCAGACGGAGCAAGAGCAGGCATTTGCAGAGCTGAAGAACCGCCTAGTATCGGCACCGATACTCGGTTACCCAAGGGAGCAAGGCCGATATATCCTGGACACGGACGCCAGTGACACCGGGTTGGGAGCAGTGCTGTCACAGAAGCAGGGCAACCAGGAGCGGGTGATAACCTACTTGAGCCGCAGCCTAACCAAAGAAGAACGGAGATACTGTGTCACCCGGAAGGAGCTCCTGGCGGTTGTGTTTGCGGTACAGAAGAATAAGCAGTACTTGCTGGGACGACACTTCCTTCTTCGCACGGATCATGGCAGTCTTACCTGGCTGATGAATTTCAAGGAGCCCCAGGGGCAGGTAGCCCGGTGGATTGAGCTCCTGAGTGAGTTTCATTTCGACATCGAACATCGTCCGGGGCGAATCCATAATAACGTGGATGCCTTGTCCAGATTCCCGTGCAGCCAATGCGGAAAAATCGACTGGAAACAGGCCAAGATAGACGCCTGGAACTATGGAGAAAGGATCCGGCAGACACGAAATGAAGAAACTCCTCAGCCCAAGCCAAGGAAGGGGGGATGCCGGAAGCGGTCACGGAGATCGGGCGGAGAAGCAGAACTGACGGAGGAAGCAGTCCCAAGGAAGGCGGTTGCAGTAGCGGAGAAAGCAGCGTCCCGGAAGCCGGTTGCGGTGACGGAGAAAGCAGCGTCCCGGAAGCCGGTTGCGGTTGCAGTGACGGAGAAAGCAGCGTCCCGGAAGCCGGTTGCGGTTGCGGTGACGGAGAAAGCAGCGTCCCGGAAGCCGGTTGCGGTTGCAGTGACGGAGAAAGCAGCATCCCGGAAGCTGGTTGCGGTTGCGGTGACGGAGAAAGCAGCGTCCCGGAAGCCGGTTGCGGTTGCAGTGACGGAGAAAGCAGTTCCAGGAAAAGCGGATGCGGTTGCAGAGCAGATTAGGCTGGCGGAAAATGCGGACCAGGATACTGTGCTGGGGCAGAAATATCGACCAGATGATTTGCGGAGAATGCAGCAAGCAGAACCTTGGTACCCACTGGTGACGTCGCTGATCGACGGGAGCGGTACAGCTGGCAGTGCAGACTTTTCCAGCATGAGCAGCGAGGAGAAAGTGCTGTACAGGATGCGGAAGACCTTGCTGAAAGTCGACGGAGTAGTCTACCAGAAATGGAAAACGGCAGAAGGAACCAGCCGAATGCAGTTGATAACCCCGAAGGAGCTGAGACAAGAGATTTTCCGTCTGGCCCATCAGAGCCGGACGGGAGGACACTTCGGAAGCAGAAGGATGGCGGCTAGCATTCGGAGGCGGTATTTCTGGCCGGCTATGATGCGGGATATAAAGCAGTGGGTGCTGAGCTGTGACGAATGTGCGTCAAGAAGTATGCAGAACTTGAAACGATCTCCGATGCAGAAATACCGGGTTGGAGCTCCCATGGAGAGGGTGGCAATGGACGTGATGGGTCCGTTACCTAAATCCACCCGGGGGAACAGGTACATCTTAGTAATCGGTGATTACTTCACCAAGTGGGTAGAGGCCTACCCGATGCCGAATCAGGAAGCGGTGACGGTTGCAGACATATTCGTCAACCAGTTTGCAGCGCGGTATGGCATCCCGATGGAGATCCACACCGACCAAGGCAGAAATTTCGAGTCCGACTTGCTGAGAAATGTTTGCAGAATCCTGGGGATTCACAAGACACGGACAACCGCTTTCTGACCTCAGTCGGACGGTTTCATTGAGCGATTCAACCGGACGCTGCAGCAGATCCTGAGCCTGTACGTAAGCGAGCGACAGACCAACTGGGATCAGCTAGTTCCGTTGGCGATGGCAGCTTACCGGAGTACCCCGCAGGAGACAACCGGGCAGAGTCCCAATTTGCTGATGCTGGGCAGAGAAGTCAACACTCCGGTGGAGTTACTGATTGGCAGGCCTCCGGGCGAATCGACAGCAGAAGTAACAGAGTATGGCAGTCAGCTCCGGGAGCGTCTAGAAGCAGTATACAAGGCGGTTCGATCGAAATCTGGCAGAGAGATGGAACGGCAGAAGAAGCTGTACGACCGGAGGAAGGTCGACAATCAGTTCCAGCCAGGAGACCGAGTGTGGATGGCGGTCAAAACATGGAAGAAGGGCAAGGCACCCAAGTTGCAGAGGAAGTGGAGCGGTCCAAAGCTAGTGCTGAGCAGATTTACCGACGTGACCTACGAGATTGCAGAGAGTGAAACTCGGCAGAAGGTGGTTCACTTCGATTTGCTGAAACCGTATAATGGTGTCAAGCATCCGAGATGGATGAAGCGGAGAATGGCGGATTCCTGGAGGCAGACGGAGCCGCCGATGCAGAGTAGTGTTCCGGAATCGGAACAGACGGTCTCTGAGTCGGATACGGACTCGGAGTAAAGCCGCAGAGGACGCAGAAATATGAGAAGACGGGGTGAGCTGTAGAGCAGGAGAAGGAGATAGCTGAGACCCTGGTAAAACGTTGAGTTCCGGCAGAGAGCGACCGCAAGAAGTTGGAACAGTGAGCAAGTGCTGGTTCCGGAAACAGGGCGGAGAAAGGAAGTAGAGCGGAACGCGGTGCAGAGACCGGATAGAGACATCCTAGAGGTGCTGACTGGGTTGAGCGCATAGTCAACCAGTCCAGGGTAGCGGCCAGGGGTCCAGAAGAACCTGGGTTAGCGGTCTAGTATCTCCAGAGAAGCAGCTACACGTCTTCCGTATTCGGAGAATTAAGACGGAAAAGTTTTCCGGCTGTAGTCATCCAACCGGAGTTTCCACTTAGCAGAGACAGTAAACCAACTGCAGATTGACAGAAACGGAGAAACATCACCCCAGATAGGAAGGCGCCTCCTTCTGGACAGAATGTATGCAGTTCCCAGTGTCAACAAGCAGTAATACCAGTGAGCAGATATGCAGTTGACGAAGCAGTACAGATGGCGGAAACGCCCAACTTGCAGTCTAGATGTACGTCTGGCAGGCAGATTCAACTGGCTGAGACTCTTTTCAACCCTCCTGATGGCAGAGATACTTCAAAATTGCAGATACTTCGCTCGGAGAAGCACTTGAAAGGGAGCCGGAAAAACCCGGAGAAGCCGGTTGAGCCGGAGACGGACACCTCTCGGTTAACGGTTGAGTTTTTGCATAATTGTGACGTCACTCCTGAGACAGCCAATCAGCGTGGAGCTTTTCAAGTCACGTGAGCAGAAATGGTATAAAAGGGCCTTGAAATCGGGCAGTTGAAGAGCAGACCTCGAGCTGTGCACATCGCTGTTAAAGTTTGGCGGAATCGAATCAAGTCCAGTATTTTCCGGCTGCGGCAGATTTTGCAGTGAAAAACGACTAAGTGTTTCCCGGAAGACCATCAGTCCAGAGAAGCGGTGCAGCAGAAGCGGTGCAGTAGAAGCGGTGCAGTAGAAGCGGTGCAGTAGATAGACGACTTCTGTTTCCCGGCTTTCCGGTATGGCCTACTCGGCGTTCCTCGGAAGACAAGATCGTGGCCGGAGCAGAGATTGGGCAAGCCCCCAGCCACTGGAGTATAGCCGGCTGTGTAAGCGGTGCGACCGGATGTTCGAGAGTGAGACGGACAGAAGACGGCATGTGTGCCCACCCCAGAGGTATCATTGCTGTTTGTGTGCCTTCTACGGCAACCGGGCGAACGACCTTAGGCGGCATCTCCGGGAGATGCACGGTTGGAAGTACCCTTTCGGGTACCGTCCTCCTCAGGACGAGGCAACCCTCAGCCGAGTGGGAACCTTCGATTCGGCCTGGCGGGGAACAGCAACGCAGTCTCGGCGGAAGCGGTTCCAGAAATATTGCACACAGTCTCCTAGGGAGAAACCAGTTCCGGAGACCTATGCGGACCAGCTTCCGTTGGGACCTGACTGGGATGCCGGAGCAGCCGCCCCCATCGGACAACCTGAGCAGTTAGATTTGCCGGAATGGGCCCCGGACCTGCAGGGCTGTCTCCGGGCAGCCGAAGAAGACCAAGCGGAGGATTGGGAGGCGGAAATCCGTGCCAGGGAATACCGGCCTCCATCTCCCATTTCAGCGGCAGAGACTTCAGAGCCGGAGACGGATTAGTCGGAGTATGTTACGGCAGATGAGGAATCCTGGACGGAAGCGGAGGCGGTGTGGCAGTAGACGGAGGCGGTTGGCAGTGTGACAGTAGACGGAGGCGGATGGCAGTGTGGCAGTAGACGGAGGCGGTTGGCAGTTTGGCGGAGACGGAAAAGAAAGAGCGGTGGCAGTTAGCAGCAACAACAACATGGAAAAAAAAAAAAAAAAAAAAAAAAAAAAATAATATTATTTATCCAAGAAGACCACCAGGAGGAGTTGCAGTTTGCTGAGCAGCCAATCATCAAGCAGATAAGCCAGTCATGTGACTTTCAGACACTATAAAAAGGGGCAGATAGCTGTTACCGGATGCAGAAGGCAGTTTGCTGTAGCTGAGTCAACATCGACCCAAAGCAGAGAATCAGAATGCCGAAAGTAAAGACAACACCCCGCAAGCCCCGCCCTCACCGGTGTGGAGACTGCAACCTAGAGTTCAAGAGCGAGCACACGTTGCTCCGGCATGTCACGGAGCAGCGCACGAGTGAAGTCACCGTCTTCGCCTGTCCGCAGTGTGACCATTGGAGCAGACGGAAAGAGGGGACACAGAAACATCTGCAGTCCCGACACTCAATGGACGCGAACCCGATTCGACTAAGGGTTGGCAGAGAGCAGTTTGAGGAGAAAAGCCTCCGGTCCAAGATGACTCCACGGAAAAGCAAGAAACCAGTAACCCGGCTTGACCAGTTGTCGGATACGGAGTCGGAGTCGGGAAGTTCGGTTTCGTCCCGGACCCGGTACCGTTCCGGTACCCAGTTGGTGGCCACACTAGCAGCCGACGTTTCGTCCACGGAGGCGGAGAGCAGTTCGGAAGAAGAAGCAGAGCTGAAAATTATGGCGAGTGAAGACGAGTTGCAAGACCCGGGGGACCCAAAGCCGGTTAAGCCACCGGTGACCCGAAGTTCTTCCCGGAACACCTCCCGGAAAAACAGCCCGGACCCATCTCGAGGTACCGGAGCAGATCGAGACCGCGGAAAGAAGCGGAGTCGCAGCCGTTCGCCGGAGAAATCCGGCCGTCATCAACGCCGGGAATATAGGAAGGAGAGCCCGGAGCGTGCCAAGGACCGAGGCGGAGAACGTGGCCGAGAGGAGAAGCGACACTCCCCACCCAAGTCTTCAGGAGGCAGCGTCAAGGGAAAAGGCAAGGCGGTGTATGATTACAAGTTCCGGTTGTTGGAGGAAGGTTCCAGCGGAGTAGCGGCAGAAGTTGGAGTGGCGGACATTGCGGAAATGCAGAGCAGAGACGACGAGGAAGATAGTTTCCGGAGCCCAGCTCCGAGAACGACTAGCAGTGGCAGAGCGGTGAGCAGCGTGATCGTCCGGCCCGGAGGCGGAGCAGAAAGCAGATCCAGTGGCCGAGCCGATAGCCGAGCCGATAGCAGAGCAGATAGCAGAGCAGATAGCCGAGCGGACAGCAGACCCATTGGCAGATCCGGAGGCAGAGCGGAGACCAAAGCGGAAGGCGGAACCCGGAGCAGAGCTGTCAGTGAGACGGAGACCCGAGGATCCACGGAGAGAACTTTACCGGCAACCATTCAAGCAGTAGCCGGAAGCAGAACCAGTTCAGCGGCTAGGGATGATGGAATGGAGTCTTCCGCGTCTGACCGAGGCCATGCGGACATGCAGAGAGCCCGGAGGAGTATCCTGGTAGGTCAAGCCAGAGCTACACCCGGAATCCTGTCTCCGGTGGAAACCAGGCCTCGACAGTCTTCCAGTGAGCGGTCCGGAAGGAGCCAAGCCCGAGCACCAACCCAGAGTCCACCTTACACTTTCTACCCGTTTGGCGGTCCTTCAACTCAACCGTGTCCGTCCCACTGTTTCCCGGTGAATATTCGAGGACGGAGTGCATCCGTCTTTGCACCTGCAGTCCCGGAGCATGCCAGATACTATGCAGTACGTTGGGGACCGGAACAGTGGGGGCCAGCCGAGATGAGAGACTCCGGCGTCTACGTGGAGACCATGGAGCAGAGAGAGTCACCGTTTGGTCTCGTCCCGACCCGTCAGATCGTCCGGATTCCAGATTGGTCCATCCGGGACGAACGCCTCAGGAATGGGTTCTACGTGCCACCCCAGTGGAGTTTACATGATCCCGATCTTCTCCCGGTTGATGCCAGAGGAACAAGCTTCGGACGACCATTGGTACCAAATACCATTCCACCTCGTCCGCCGTCGGGGAGCAGTTCGCGCCGTGATACTGGTGGGCAGTAGTCGTCGCAAGTCGTCGCAAGCCAAGTCGGCGCAAGGAGAAGAAAGAAGAACCGTTTCCCAGATTCTAGTATAATTAAGAGTTAAAAGTGGGAAACGGAGCAAGATATCCGGGTACAGTGACCGTAAACTAGTTAAGAGATACCAGTACCCGGATCACGGAAACAAGTTGTGTTTGATGATACGGACAGTTTAACGGTTAGGAATTTGTATATATGTGATATGTGATATTGATCTGTTCGGGACGAACAGAGTCTAAGGAAGGGGGAGTGTAACGGTTTTGGGGCGTACCCAAAAGTTTCCCCTAGGTAATTCTGTTAGTGTTTTGTGATATTATGGTTAAATAACCGTGTATTAAAATGTATATGTGTTTAAAGGTTCATTCGGTTCCGTATTGATAATATTTAAAAGGTTTTCCGTCTCGGAACTTGGTATATTTGTGATGTTGGTAAAGCCGGAGACGGAGCCGGAGACGGAGACGGAACCGGAGACGGAGTCGGAACAATGGAGTACAAAAACGTAATGACGTTATTTCCGGAAGGTCATGTGATCAGCCTCGTTTTCGGTTTAAAAGGTGACATGTCAGCCACTGATTGGTTCTAGAGTGTTTTTAGAAATCCGGAAAATATCAGTGTTTTGGCGGACTATGACGTCACAATAGGTTGGTCACGTGACGTGGGTCTCAGGTCTGTAAAAGCCCCCGCTTCACAGCGGACGGCGGAGTTGGTGTCCTGACGTCGACCTGTGCAGACCCCTTCTCCCATAGCAGAGTACTCCCTTGTTCCGGCTAGAGTCATCCAGATGATCGCAGTTTATGTCTTCCGACTGGACACTTGGAAAATAAACATGAAAACTTCAACCGAGTTGTTTTTCCGTGTTGGTTAGGGAACTGGAATTTATAATAAAGTTAGTTCACCGGAAAAGAAAGTAATACGGAGAAAAGGGAGATAAGTCTACAGTCGGTTAAGACCAAGTTGTAACGACGTCTTAGGGTGATCCAAGAACCCAGATCACCAAGGAAGGAGACGGAGACGGAGGTGGAATTCAACGGAGCAACTACGGAGGCGGTACCGGACGGAGCAGTTGCAGAGACGGGAACGACGAAGCAGTTGCAGAGGCGGTACCGGACGACGGAGTAGCAGAGGCAGTACCTGACGGAACGGTTGTGGTAACCAGAAGTGAGAACACTTCCGTGATTCTCCATTTCAGGTGCAGTCGCAGGTTGCGGTGAGGCGGAGCCAACCGGAGCAGTTTGCAGTGAGGCGGAACCTGGCAGAGCGGTTGCAGTATTCGGAAACGGCAACGTTCCCGGATTCTCTATTCCAGGTGCAGTCGCAGTTGCAGTAAGGCGGAAAACGACGGAGCTGTTGCAGTAAAGCGGTATCCCGACGGAGCAGTTGCAGTACACGGAGACGGAAACGCCTCCGGATTCTTACTTTACAAGAGCAGTTGCAGATTGGCAGTCGGGCAACGGTTAAGAGGTCCATTCCAGACCACGCTACCAACCTTCAGAGACTTCTAGCTGGAGTTCAACCGTACAGCAGTAGCAGTTTCCCGGAGTTTTACCGTTTCAGCTCCGGTTAAATAACAACTCACCCACCTCCCAAGAAAACCGGTTCATCAAGACGTCACAGAAGGGTGAAGAACCCGTTACAATATATTTTATATGTTATCTAGAAATACTGAATTAAGCATCATTCGTGCTGTGTGGAATTATGAAATATTCAGAGTTTTAAGTGAGAACGCTTTGCGAGTATCACCTCTGGAATACTTGTTCAAGTGATATTGGCAGTAAGTTATGGATTTTTCCATACCTTTCTGACAGAACGAAGAAAACATAATAGTAATATATCTGCACTTGTATGCCCAAACAGACGCCTCTTTCTAATAGATTTCATTGCGAGTTTCTGGTGGTAATATTTTGAGTTTGTTTACATTATCGACTTTCTCGGTGCTTTGTATCCCGTGATGCAGTGCGATTCCAGCTTACTCATCATGCTCATGTACGTTCGAGCCAATCGAGCGTGAAATATGTTAAGTCAGAGGTAACTCTGAGTGGCGCACAAAACAAAAGAAAAGCTGCTAGTACTGTCAAATGACTGATTTATCCATCTGATAAAGCATACATGTAGTTCGTTTGTAACCTATTTTTCTGAGACCAGAGGCATATATTATGTAATGGGGTACCGACGACTATGGTAAATTGGTTGGAGTCGTTCAGTAAAGACCCAAATTGCATTTCGTGCCCT
This sequence comes from Terebella lapidaria, assembly GCA_949152475.1. Classification (NCBI taxonomy): domain Eukaryota; kingdom Metazoa; phylum Annelida; class Polychaeta; order Terebellida; family Terebellidae; genus Terebella; species Terebella lapidaria. The sequence goes on along the minus strand of OX424564.1, from coordinate 29,012,402 downwards.
CTTGTGGGGAAACCATTCATGCATAGCACAGTCAGTGATTCGGTCATCCTACTGGTCAACGCTGATCAGCTCATATGAATATTGATTGATTTTAGCCATGCCTGATTAACTCTTGGACATGGGAATATCCGTATAAGGCAAGTCGGGTCTAACTACAGAAAGACACAACGGTTTTGTGACTCTCGATAATGTACCCCATTGATTTGGAATAATAGTTTTTCCTGCCAATATCACTTTCATTGGAAGACATACTCAATCTATCGGAAAACATACAGCTCTGAACGGCCACACGGAGCTCCTGAGGTGACATACCAAACTATTCTTAATTCTGGTGAACAAATTAGTAATCCGTTCTCACTAATTCACAATTCGTTCTCACGTATTGACATTCATGTATTCATGTATGTAATTTAAAAAAAAAGGGCATCTATATATGCATGAAATTGCAGAAATTGAATTTTTCTTAGCGTTTGTCGATGTTCTGTCCAAAAATTCTGAGCTGGAGTCAGTGACAAAAATATGACCTGACCCCTGGACAAAAGAACTAGGTCAGTCACCGACTCAAGATATGTTGCAGGGTGTTGGCCTCTGTAAAAGTTATGACTGGCGGCTTCCACCACAGAGCACATCCATTCGGAACATATGGAAAATGAATAGTTGATTACAGACTGACCGTAGATCATAGTGAAATATCTCTGAAGGACACAGATACAGCATATGCATTAGTATATGTTTGTATTAATGTACAAGACGTGAATTTCTTACCTGGATTTCAACATTATACTGCATTTCGATCTTCCATGAGGATACTTGGTCATGCACATAACATCGGTGTTTGATCCGGATGGTAGTCAACGCATACGACTTGTCCAGATTGACCTGTATGTATCCTCCAAGACCTTGGTACAACTTCATAGCCCATTCACTCCCCGTACCAGAAAGATCACTGCCATCGTAAGCGTTCTGACACACATACAGCCCATCATATTCACTGCTCGCTTGACATGACGTGATTCTGGACACCAAACTGGTCTCTCCTGACAGATGATTATAAGAGAACAGGCATGTTTATACATTGTATGTGGTCAGATAAAAGTGCAGCTGACCCACATACCAACCAATGCTGGTTGCCAGTTTTGAATACTGTATGCCACCACAATCGAATTTCGATTTATTATGTTTTAAAAATAATTTAAATTTGTTCACACTGTACCTCATCTCGTTGGGTTCATCAAATGGTCATTTACTTTCTACATGCAGTTTGCAAAATGATCTGTAAATAGTGTTTTCGTCATATTTGTTTTATTACATTTACTGTTCGTCAATGTTTGGTCAACTGATATCACTCACAATTACTCACTCACCATTAAGGATAATTGAATGACTCAGTGGATTCAATTTGAATTAGTGGTGATTAGTTAATTTCTATTTATCTTATTGTCGGTTTTGAATCTCGATATACCAAGTATTTCAATATGAATATAGTATTTAGATTGTTTGACTTACATACCTAGGCACTCAGGTACAGCCTAGGTGCCTCAGGTACTCAAGTACAATGTGAAATGGAATGATGATGATGATACCAACCATGATATGTTACCTCGACAACAGCAGGAAAAGGCAAAGAAACTGATTTGAAAATTTATATGGAATAATATTTCTATTAAACGTTGTACAAAATATAACATATTGGGGGTGGGGTGGGGGGGGGGGGGGTGCCACTAGCTTTATGTAATACGAGAGGCATTTTTATGGAGCACAGCGCCACCATAGTTCAAACTTGACATAAAATAGAATACACGCATTGTATCAGTATGAACGCATTGCACGAAGAAACATATTTTTGGATGACTAAAATAGTGGCATAATCGTTTTCAAAACAACCTTCAAAATGCGAATGAGTAGTCCAGGTCGTTCCTTAGGCGTCATCAAAGTATTCCTGGCGAGTTTGATCCGTACAATCACACTCTGTTCAATCGAGTGTGACGATTGGTCTCTTGTGGAGTATAAAACAAAGCAAGGTGTTGTAGTCAAGCCAGTAAACAACTAGCTACATAAACAGAAACACATCGCGTAACGGATACCCACACGTGCCTCCAATATGCCTCCAAAGAAAGGTGAAAGGAAAACACAGGCCAAAGATTCTACCGTCTTGGAAAATATGAAATGTCCTGACACAGTGGACCCCTGGCTGCGAGATATGTTACTCTCTATAAAGAAAAATACCGAATCAACCAATCAACGAGTAGATGAGTTGGAAGAAAGGGTTGACGCACTCGAAACTGACGACACATTAACAACAAATCTCCAGCAACTCAAATCAGAAGTACAGTCGCTTAAATGTACAGTGGAGGGACTACATGCAAAAGTCACCAGGCAGAATGTCGTGATAAATGACCTAACATCTGAGGTAGAAAATCTCCAACGCCACTCCCGAAAATACAATCTCATCTTCAGCTTTGATGCAGCTGCAGATGACTACAGAGAGGCTGAGGGTGAAGACTGCATTGGACTGGTACGTCACTTCATGAGAGCAGTGCTGGGTATTGACGGCGTGGAAAAGATGACAATCCAAGTAGCTCATCGTCTCGGTCCGAAACTGAAAGATAGGATTCGACCCATCCTTGCTAAATTTCCAGTGGCAGTGGAATTGGACAAAGTGATGAAAGCCACGTCGAAGCTGACATCAACTGGACACTTCATCGGTAGACAGATGACACAACGTCAACAAGAACGTCGACAATACGTACAGCCAGTCTTCAAGGAAGCTGCCAAAGACAAAACTAACAAGGCGAAGCTGATCCAGGACAAGTTCTACTTGAAAGGCGAACTTCAAGAACAATACTTGGAACCACTTCTGCCGACGCCGAATAGTCTGGATGCGATTGATATCTCCGTGACGAAGGGCAAGGAGCTGAGTGACTCGGGTAGTAAGTTCACTGGATATGCTGCCGAGGTGAGATCTCTCCAGGAGGTGAGTGACGCCATTGAACTCATTAGGAATAAGCCAGAGACAGCAAATGCAAAACATGTTATGTTTGCTTACCGAATCACAGACAAACATGGTAAAGTCAAACTGCAGAATTTCTGTTCTGATGGTGATTATGGGGTAGGACTTGGCCTACTGAACCTCATGGTGGAGAAGAAATGGGATAATATTGTTTGTGTGGCTACACGTAAATGTGGTATAGACTGGTCCCATATCGGGAAAAGGCGCATACAGCATGTGAATGATTCATGTGCTGATGCAGTAGACAATCTGTAAATGTATTGTTTACAAACTTGACGATTGAGGTAAACTAAGTGTATTGAAACGGCTGCAATCGCCGTACTACAGAGTACCTTACTACACACTCGTTATATTTATGAATTGTTCACAAACTTGACGATTGAGTTAAACTATGTGTATTGAAACGGCTGCAATCGCCGTATTACAGACTACCTTACTACACACTCGTTATATTTATGAAAATCAATATTTTCACGTGAATATGTATTCGACATATGTTCATCACATTCACTCGAATATGAGCTCAAAGGTTCTGAAATTGTTCACTGTGCACAAGTGATGACCTGTACTTCAGCTATGCTACATGCTCGTAGTGGTGGTTATCACCTTTATTGCAGTTGTATATTTCGTGTTTGTTCTCCTATTTTGGTCGTCCCTGACATGTGCACATGCAACATGCTACAAAGCATTATGCACTTTTTATCATTCTATCTCAATATTTCACTATATTTTGCATTACATCACTATGACCAGTCGGTATGATATCGACTCAATCATGAATGACCCTAACTTTGACCTGATGCAAGTGTTAGACAGTGAAAATATGGCACAAACGCCTTTCAATTTCAATGGCCAAAGTAGTGTCTATAGTGACCCTGGCAGCCTAGCTCAGCTACGGCCCATGGACACCCAGAACTCTAAATATGTTGCCATACACATCAATATAAGAAGTGTACCTAGTCATTTTGATCATCTTAAAATCTTGCTTCTGAAATTGGAGAAACAAGGTATAAATGTTGATTTTCTAATGATTTGTGAAACTTTCCTGAGCAGAGAGAATTGTAACATGTATGACTTACCCGGCTATAGCATGGTAAGTGCGAATCGTAAAAACAGCAAATGTGGAGGTGTAGCATTGTATATAAGGGACATTTTCAACTTTTCACCTCGTGATGATCTGTCTATTTTTGAAGAAAATATTTTTGAATCCATTTTTATTGAAATCAATGACTGTGGCAGGAAGGTTGTGGTTGGAGAGGTATATCGAGTACCCGGTACGTGTACCAATGATACAATTTCCCTGTATGAAAATATTTTTTCCCATCTATCTGGGATAGATCAGATTATAATCGGTACAGATCAGAATATTGATCTGTTGAATACTAACCATAATGCCTCGGAACTTTTCCTGGATGCGGTTTTTTTCAGCGGGTCTTGTTCCAACTGCAACGAGACCGAGCAGAATAACACAATCAAGTGCTACTTTAATAGATAATATATATGCGAATATCACCGCGATGCACACGATGTTTTCATTCCTATTGATATCTGATATTTCAGATCATTTTCCCATCATATTGTTTATTGGTAAGCAAAAACGTCCACGTAAATGCCCATTGACTATACAGAGCAGAAATTTGGATGAAACCTCTATCGGTGCGATAAATAATATGCTTTGTGCAACTGATTGGTCAGTTCTAACCATCATGGATACCGATACTAAATTCGAATATATAGTCAACAAGATAAAGGAATATATGGACATATGTGCGCCATTGGAGCAAAAGGTAATACCACATAAGTTTATTCTTCGTGAACCGTGGATGACTAAAGGTCTCTTGTGTTCGTCTCATAAATTGGATAAGATACGGAAGCAATCTTCTGGCCATGACAGTACGGCCCGCATATCACAACATCATAAGTTATACCGCATGGTATTCAATCATGCCAAACGGAAAGCCAAACAGTTGTATTATGGAAATTTGATAAATAGATTTAAAGGGGATACAAGGAAAACGTGGAATGTTCTACGAAAATGCACAGGGCGAAATGATAAAAAAAACCCGACCTGTACGTCCTTCGTTGTCGATGGCAAAACTGAAAATGATCCACAGATTATTAGCGATGAATTCTGTAAATTTTTCACCACTGTTGGCTCAAATCTTTCGGCAGCAATCCCCAACCCGCAACATTCCTTCCATACACATTTAAATGGAAATTTTAGCAACTCTTTTTTTATGATCCCCACGGACCCTGTGGAAGTCTACAACATTATAATGAAATTTAAGCCCAAAACTAGTTCAGGTATTGATGGCATCTCATCTTTCTTTCTGAGAAAGATTAGCTCTCATATAGCCTTTCCGTTATCTATTGCCATCAATGACTCTATAGACAAGGGTGTCGTCCCTGACATACTGAAAACTGCCAAAGTCATACCTGTTTATAAATCTAAGGAAAAAACATTCCTAACAAATTATCGGCCAATATCACTATTGCCCTCAATCTCGAAAGTATTGGAAAAAATTGTTCACAAGCGTCTGTATGCCTATTTATCATTTAATAACTTATTATACGAAAGTCAATATGGTTTTCGCAAGGGCCACTCTACAAACCATGGTGTTATTCAATATATTTCTTCGTGTCTGAGGGCTTTGGAGGCGGGGGAGAACACGCTTAGCGTCTTCCTCGACCTTTCCAAAGCCTTCGACACAATTGATCATGCAATTTTATTGTCTAAGCTCGAGTTTTATGGTGTACGTGGACATGCTCTGCAATGGTTTCAAAGTTATCTGGACAATCGCAAACAATTTGTTACATTTCTTGACAAAAACTCAAATCCAAGGAATATTACTTGTGGCGTTCCACAGGGTTCGGTTCTGGGACCGTTACTTTTCATCATTTATACTAATGACATGCCATCTGTTATATCTAGTTCGAATGTTATTCTATTTGCAGATGACACCACAATATTCGCTTCATCACAAAACAATAGTACCTTATTTTCTGCCATAAACAGGGACCTCGAAAAGGTGACGGATTGGTTTTATGCAAATAAATTGTCTCTGAATGTAGCCAAAACAAACTGCATGTATATGTCACATTCTATACGAAACAATTTCGCACCAACAGGGCATGAAGTTGCAATAGGTGGTAAAAAAATTGACATGAAGGGTTCGGTTAAATTCTTGGGGCTATATATTGATGATAAACTATCATGGTCCAATCATGTATCATACATATCTAGTAAATTGTCAAGCTCTCTATATATACTTAAAAGTGTTCAAAATATACTACCAAAAGAGCACTTGAAAACATTGTATTATTCATTGTTCCAGTCATATATTACTTATGGGATAGCTTGCTGGGGAATGACTGCGAAGGGATATCGTGGGAAAATTGAATCTTTACAGAAAAAAGCAATACGTATCATCAGTCGAGCTAAATATAACTCGCATACTGAGCCGCTCTTCAAGGAAACCCATATCCTCAAGTTTAGTGATCTGTATAAACTTGAGGTATCCAAGTTGATGTTTGATCATCATCAACATTGTCTACCCTGTCCACTCATGCAAATATTTGTCCCAAACAACCAAATACACCAACACAATACTCGGCGTATTCATGAACCTCATCGGCAACTGTATAAAACCAAAATGGCCTCAAATAGCATTCTGTATCATGGTCCACGCATTTGGTCAAACTTGTCACAAGATATTATATCTAGTAATACCAGAAAACAATTCTCAAAAAGGGTCAAGGAAATGTTATGGGCTATATATAAGTGTAATATCTGATTTTCAGAGTGTAACATATGCAATCTCGACCAAAACAGTTTTCCGGGTGTAATTAAAAAAACAACATATATTCTTTCTATATTCCACTGTGTTAACCACTACATGTGTACATATGAAGTGTAAATATGTTCTCTCAAAGAAAATAATGGTAAACGTTAATTCCGATCCATTTGTAAAGGTATCAAGCAACCTATATCATTAACCAATGTTTTTTGTATGTGTCTTTTTTGTGCTCATGTATATAGGTCAACAGCCTCTGGTTTTTGTAAGATACCTTTCTCACATTCGGTACTTTCCTCTCTGTTACTTGTTGAATGTTGTGAAAATATTATGTGAGAAAAATAAACATACAGTACAATACAAGTTCAATGTTCAATGCACTGGGATACTGGGCGGTCATTATTGTGAGTTAGGTCTAATCGCGGAGAGAAATTGTTGTATTGGTGGATAACAACAATACACGCATGGTAACCACGAGCGCGCGACTGATGAAATATATTTATTTCAATGTAATAGCGAACTATTATGTGAAACTGAAAACGAGGCAGTCTAGATACCATATAATGATAGGCATGGACATGGCGTCACATGTTTCTGAGCGAATGCGAAAGTAGCTCATAACACATTTTTTTGCAGGCTGGTGTGACCTGACCCGCCCCCACGAAATAGTTTAATGCTTGTGTGGTAACAGTGGCGCCGCCCCGCGCAGATTTCACCGGTATGTGAGATCGATTTCGGAGCGTTTAGTGCAACAATAGTGCCACATACCGGAGACACAGCGGTTTACTCAGAGTCGATAGAGTTCTCGTGATGATAACTAATCCAGGTTATTTGGTGTTCGAATAGGCATTTTCAAAATAAATGCCACATTATCTCTCGAATTATGCATATGCTGAAAAAAATAAGGCCCAGGAGTTATAATAAGGCATCGAAACTTGGATTAGTACATTATTTTAGATAAAAAAAACCCCCAATGATTTAGATTGTGAAGAAGACGTGAAAATAAGCATGCCTGCACAATTGTCTATGCTCTTTCATATAGCTGGTTACACTGATACCAACAAAATTTAGGTCGTCATTTTGATTCTCAATATGGCCACCGGCACAGGACAATCTTCGCTAGTTTTCAGCCCCTAACATACGAGAGTCACACCTCGAATATTTCTAGCCTTATGAGTTATAGCCCAAAACACGATTCTGGAATTCTTTTCTGGATGGCAGCTAATTTGAAAAATGCCCATAAAACCATTTTTGCCTCCCGAAAATTATCTGATATTCAAACATAGTGCAGAAAATCTGATTTTGGGGTATCACACTAAATTCCTTGAGTGTGAAAACATGAGGTTAGAATATCAAAGCAGTGACTCACCCATGTGTATTATGGGCTGAAAACTAACGAAAATTTGTCCGCGCTATCGGACATTTTGAAATTCAAGATGGCGACCTAAATTTGGATGTTTGACCCGTTTCCATAAGAAGCAAATATTGAAAATTGATCCAGCATGCAAATTTCCACACAACTCGAACGATTCCGACCAAATTTGACCTGAGCTAATGTACTAGAAAGGCCGTATGAGTATAGTGAGGAAAACCTCTGCCATCGAATGTTTTATATTAACAATCGGTTCAGTGGCAGAAATGCGTGTATCCACGTGTTACCGCTAGTTACGATTTTGATGATGCCTATCATTAGTAAGTTTCGAGATATAAGCAAAGCTCGACGAGATTCATGTCTAGTGTAAATAAAACGATACCCGTCATCATCAAAGGCCAGACAGTTTACGCATGTAAGTATGTACAACTGCCCAACAATATGACAAGTATTCAGTTTCCGATCATATTCCAAAATACTACTGAATTCAAGGTGTCCACAAGGACAGACTCATCGGTAAATGCCACCGGTTCAATGGTTAAGATTACTGTATCGACCTTGAACCGTTATGGCTGGAAAACTTTTCAAGTACATGTATTTGGAGACAGAGCATACACTGTTACAGGAGTAAATACAGAGCTGCACATGGTGAATCTTTCGGTGACTTTGAACCTGGCATTAGGCATGTTTGACTAGTCGGAGCGACTTATGTATTATGGGTATTATGGGTGACACGAAAAGGGCATCCGGAAAATATGTGGTCTTCGCAACAAAATCAATCTCTTATTTGTACTAACTTACCACAATGTCTTGGTCTTTCGTAGTAAATGAATTCAGAATCGGTAGATGGCAGGAGAGGATCTTTTCTGAAGTCTTCGGAGAGAAAACAGTATTTCCGAGAATAACTGTAGTAGAAGGATTGACATCGAAATCCGGTGGCTTCAATACACTTCTGCTGGCATTCAGCGAATGAGCTCACTCGGAAATGTACAGGGTGTATCATTCCGCCATACGGATGGAACGTTTTCTCACAGACAGACGAATCTGTTTTGTAAAAACAAACTCGACATAATTCAACACAACAAACAATATATATGAGACACCTGTATTTCACAAATAACCTAAATCTTCTTCAATCGACTGATTTAAGCATTTCGCATGGAGATGCGTATATTTCACAGGCTACCGTGATATGCGAATTGAATGATTTATTAGTCAGTATCATATGAAACAGTAAGTGTGATCTCATGGGTATGCTATGTCACATTCAAAATAACAATAATATGTTTTTGTGGGCGTTATGGTTATTTGAGGCCCGCCTTGAATGATTTGAAAATATCAGATTTTGTTGACATTTTTCTATTGACCCAGCATGTCTTACTGGTGACCCACCGCTTACTTGCTAATTTGCCAATAGAAACAGACAATTTGCTCAGTGAATCAGACTGATACACATGGAATCAAACAAACGGTTCCTCCCTGTGAATGTAGCATATTTTTTACAGGTAGAGCCCGGCCCCAAATCCTTCCCCTAAGCACATACATGTTTACATCACCATGTACTCCCGCCCCGACTCACATGTTCCCTGGTCCACAAACACGCATATGCATACGGCGCATGTTTCCCTCCATACTTAACACACATTACACTTAAGAACATTGATATGCAAATTTACAGGCACCCCTTAACAGCATGCACCAATCATAACATGCACAGACTTGACACACCCATACAACCTTCACCTTGCACCAGTATTTTCCCGCCACAAAGCACATGTTCGGCTGTGCACGCCATTACCTATGAATATTATAGAGAACTGATCCATGTGAGTGGACATGTAGAATATTAGCGGATATTTGTCGTGATCATATAGTGGATTATTAGTATTAATTGGACTAATGTGAGCATTGGAATTATTGTGATCTGCATGAATGAGTGATTGATAGTTGTCCATCGCTCCGTCATCAAACTGACGTTGCTGTTTGGATTAACGAGTAAGCGTGCCGAAATGGGCCCAAGTACCGTACACTGCTCCCTAATACTACTCGTCCACTGAAAACATACCATTTAATCCGTCTCGCACCTTTATAATCCTTATTGAATATAGAGGAAGGCGCAGGATATGATACTTGGGCCATATAGAGGAAGGCGCAGGATATGTTACTTGGGCCAAGAAATGTAGTAAAATACATGTGTCGCCTCTCAGCAGTACATAGCTCGATTCCAATGTGGAAATGTGGGGAATGGGAAGTTTATTTGAGTTCGCATTGCTGTAGTTTTGACATACTGCAATTATAGTCACATAGTTTTCACTATTCTGTGAATAACAAGACCAGTGACTTTGTAGACTCAAAATGGGACAATTTCCAGACCTTTTCCAGACCCATATCAATTCGAAACACCTATACTCTGATTTTTTAAACTCGTTTACACCGTTTTTTGCCTTCCGTTCAGTCAAGTAACTTCGAGCGAACTATTCAACTGAATATTGCATGTCTGTGGTAAAAACGGCAATTAGTTTACACAAACCTGCCTTCCGGAACGCTATCTATTTCTTTCAAAACACAAAAGTTTTATTTAAGCGAGGATTTGCTCGAACCATGGGCGCCGACATATTGCTTGGTTCTCGACAACTGATGACGGAATCCAAATGGACAAGTTCAAATTAGTCATAGTAGGGGGATCGGGTTGTCAGTTGTCGTCAAGGTGCCTGCACGTACGAGTCATTTCGAATCAGTTTACATGCGTGGGCGGTCCCGAATCCTAACCCTCGCCCCTATGCAAATTATCCGAACAGAATCGCTCATCACGTGCCAAAGGAAAACAATATTTGTTGACATGCATACGACAGGACATTAGGGAAAATTTATCATTGCAGTAAATTGCTAACTCTCACAGTTCTATGAGCAGAAGTCTGAAAGTTTGCAGAAAAATGCCGTTTGATCTCCAGGTGAAGTATGCCAAGTTACAATACGATACCATTAAACATTGCAAAAATATCGGCGAAAAACGATGTAAACGAGTTAGAAAAATCAGAGTATATGCACGATAGCTCGTTAATATAAATATGACAAGCTACATAAACTTAACTTGTACGCTTAGGCTCCATTTTTCACATCTATACATATAGTATTCGACCTGTAAAACAACATGTTTTGGGTGAAATATTTCGTCAAACTGCATCGAACGAGAAAAATCGCTATAAAACATATTTCCGCAAAGCATTGTGCACCCTGTCACCAGTACCGAGTAGAAAATCGATACAGACACAGCGCCGTGTCTGCGGTGTTTGATCACCCGTCTCCTTTTGCCTGTTTTTAACTGACTGTCATATCGATATAATTCCATGAAGATTGTGTAGATTTGAAGAGATTCCTGTAAATACAAATGCCTTATATTTATAAGTTCTCGTTAAATGCTGCAAAATAAGAAATAGAGAAACCCCGAGGAACAGGGGGTTATTCAACATGGTCGAGGGCGGCAGCCCGAGACTATGTTGAATAACTCCCTGTTACTCGAGGGGTTTCTCTATTTTAAACCATACAGAAAATTACTCAGCCGTGACCGGCAGGTGTTTAACCAACATACAGCATTGATTAAACACCTACGAGAACAATGCAAGTATGGTTTAAATGCCCATTCAATCATGTTCAAGACTTACGTTCGCATACATCGGTTGATAAGAAGGGAACTGGTACGTGCATGAATATTTTTTGACAAACTTTTCCCCCGACAATTTGAATGGTGGGCAATACGTTCTCATTCAAGAATGACATCTTTCGGAACAGTGCTCAAGCCATTCCAGGGAAGCCGCTGTCTGATCGGTCAAATCTATCGAAGTACTCGCAATATTTTGCGGTTGTCAGGCATGAAGAAAATTTGAGAACGTTTCACAATCTAACTGGAATATTTGATAGTGATTGTCTCCATCCGCTTATTGACACTAAAAATTTTGAAACAAATGCTGCAGTACTATTGCAGGACCGGACCAACACATCTATCCATGGGCCGTTTTAATCGTATTTGAGTATGTCACCTCCTGATGCAGGCGACAAAAAACCTTCACAATCGTCATCGGAGCTTTTATGTGCCTTTACACAAAGCTTTAAAGACTGGTCCCTGATTAGCCCGACAATACCCGCCATACAAACTTGATACCTTCATGTCCGACAGCTGGTCCAATTTGCCCTGAAAATTTGAAATTCGTTCGATCTGTTATAGTGGTTTTCACGTCAATTAGAATATTACAGGAATAAGAAGTATTCACATGCACTTGTTGATTATTTGCAGGATATATCTGTATCAACTTACCCAGCCACAGGCACGCGACAGAAGTCAGAATTATGATGTTGACATGGAAAATCATTTTCGTCACTTTCGACACTTCCTCCACACTTTCTAAAGATACGAAAAACTCCCATTGCAAAAGTTGCATTCCTAGTACTGCAACTACGTGACATTGTACACGGCAGTCAGTTCTGATGAGTTTCTGGCTACTTACCCAGTGATGTCTAACGGAGGATATAGATGTCTATAAAATGCAATGATACGAGTTTCAATATATACTGAAATCAGGGCTCCTTTTCCATGGGAATGATGGTGATTATGCAGATGACCACTTGGATTTGTGCGACCTAAATTATTTGTCATGATATGTACAACTACAAAAAGTAATTCGTTAACTATTTGCTATTCGCATGTGTCTTGACATACTGCAAGTTTATAGGACATCAATATTCAGCGATACTGCAAAATACTTCATTAAATCGCTGATCAAATAGTATTAAGTCGCTGCCGTGATAATTGCAGATAACAGGTCGAAATCTATGTGCGTGTTGATGAAATATGTTGAGCATTACATGTTATTGAAATAGCAGAGGTCATCTAATGTGTCATTAGATGTATTTGAAGTGGAGGGAAAATCAATAGCTATCCTTAATGAATGACAAGGCACGCACTCACAATGCAATAGAAGTTTGATGAATCATTCGCGAAATAAAGTTTCCCTTGCACCCACACGCGCATTCAGTGGAAGGCCCGAATTGTATTTTCGGACATATTCCTTTCGGTTTTTACTTGTTCTCTATAAATTTCACTATTCCCATGATTTATTAGGAAAATACCTGTCAGCACCTTCATTATTCCAATAACATTACTTCATCAGCAATAATTGGACCGTGTGACATCCTGAATTTTCTAATTGGCGTCACTGTAATCTTAACCGTGACGAAAATCTTTTGAACCCTGAGGAAAACATACGATACGATACGATAAATTTATTCGGATAGCAATCAAGATACATAAACATATATACAGCATGAATAAATAGTATGCTATTTATTCATGTTTAACATTCAAAGTTAACCCTCTAACCATGACGGAAACCCTTATAACCATGACAAAATACAGTTCAAATCATTTGAACTGTAATGAAAGCATTTTAACAACGACAATGTTTACCCATAACGAAATCTCTTTTAACTGTCACGAGTACATATTAACTGCAACGAAAACATATTAGTTGTGAGGAAAACATTCTGATTGTGACGAAAAACATTTAACCGTGGCGAAAACATTTTCGTTGCAATGGAAACCTTTTAGCTAACTTGGTAGAGTGTTGGACTACTGTTCGTGGGGTCCTGAGGTCGAATCCCCTCCCAGGGTAGTGGATTTATCTGAACCCTGTAACATATATCATTCCTATATGGTAAAGTTACATGAAGATGTAAAGTCGATAATGAGCGAGATATTAATGCATTCGTGTTCTGACCTTGAAAATAGAATCAAAAGCCAAGTTCAAGGTCATGGGAATATTCAGCAGGTATCATTTCCTATGTGTGCACAGCTTCGCATAACCTGAGAAGTCGACTAATAAGCGAGATATTGGCCATTTTGTCCTGTGATCTTGAAACTCAGGTCAAAGGTCAAATTCGAGGTCATGAAAATATTCATAATATATCAATTCTGATATGTTCACAATTGATTCCTAAGGTGTAAAGTCGATAATAAGCGAGATATTAACCATTTTTGTGCTCTGCCCTTGGAAATAAGCTCAAAGTCCAAGTTCAAGGTCATAAGAAAATTCAGCATATACCATTTCCTATATGTACACATTGACTTCTAAGCTGTAATGTGGATAATAAACGAGATATTAACCTTTTTGTCCTGTGACATTGGGAATAAGTCAAAGGTCAAATTCAAGGTCATGACAATATTCAGCACTATCATTTCCTATATGCTTATAATTGATTCCTAAGCTGTAAAGTCGATTAATAAGTGAGATAATAGCCATTTTGTGATCTGACTTGAAAATAAGGTCAAAATTCAAATTATGAAATTATTCAGAATATATTATTCCTCATATGAGCACAATTGATTCCTAAGCTGTCAAGTGAATAATATTAGCCATTACGTCCTGTGACCTTGAAAAGTAGGTGTAAGTTCTAATTCAAGGTCATCAAAATATTCAGTATACACCATTTCCTATACGTCCACATTTTATTCTCAAGCTGTGAAGTCGATAATAAGCGAGGTATTAGCCATAACGTTTTGTGATCTTGAAAATTAGGTCGAGGGTCAAATCCAAGGTTATCAAAATATTCGGCATACATCATTTCGTATACGTCCAGAATTTATTCTCGAGTTGTGAAGTCGATAATAAGCGAAATATCAGCCATTTTGTGCTTTGACCATGAAAATTAGATCAAAGGCCAAATTCGAGGTCGTCAGAATATTCGAACTGTATCATTTCCTACATGTGTATGTGCACAAATGATTCCTAAGCTGTAAAGTCGATAAAAAGCGAGATATTAGCCATTTTGTGCTTTGACTTTGACAATGGAATCAAAGGTCGAATTCAAGGTCATATCATTCCCTATGTGTCCACAATTGACCCCTAGTCTCTAATCTCAATAATACGTGAGATGTCGGGTATAATGTATTTGGGACCCGTCGGGAACCAGCGATTCAAGGCAACGAAACTTATACACATAACAAAAAAAAATGAGGGGAATCTTTTGTGACAAAAACCTCAAAACTGTCTGAACAGCTATTGAGAAAATGGCCGCCAAATGGTTTCTTTTCGTCAAAAATGGCCACTATTTTGAGAAAAAAATGCGGGAAAAAAAGTACTCCCTTTTTGATATATTTTTAGGCATTTTTGTGCAAAAAGTCAGAAAAATTCGACCTTAAGCTTCAAAATGGACGGACGACGGATGACCGACACAATGCAATACCAATCGGTTTTCGGACCATACGTTCGATAACCTAAAAAGTGGAATACCTCCAAGTTGGAGAGATGGCAAAGAACCAAAATGTACTGGTACGTTTGGTAGAATGAAAGTTTTGCTTGTCAAATGAGAGTATGTCATAATATATTATACTCAGTGTTATTAAGAGCAATATGCTGAAAACAAATCTCCAATAAGTACATGTATCATAACCGTTCACGGAGTTGTCTCTGCAATAGATCACATACACAATCAATGACTTTCATCATATAATCTGTCTTGTACCTCATGTTGAGGTTCCTCCTAAAGTAGAGAAAATACAAATAGGATGCGATTCTGTCACGCCACAGCCATCGAGCTAAATACAGTTTTACCCCGACTATAACACGGTATCCAACCGTGTTATTTGTTATTTCCGTTCGACATTCAATAAAAATATCACCAACCGATGTTTATTTCAACAATTTTTGCCCTATCTGCAAGTATTTTGTCTGAAGATACCAATTTACACATTCCAAGTCAAGCATGACCTGGAGATTTAACCTTCAAGATCGTCTGAGGTCACTTCAAGGTTATCAAAAAATATGTCATATATATGACGTCTTATAAGCTTTTAACAGAATTATAATCTCTAGACACAAGCGTTTAGGCCCACAGATCAATTTACACATTTCATTTCACGTCAGACATTGAACACTCAAGGTCATTTTTCCGAGTTCATGTTAAACTTCACCATTAGATGTGCCATATATGATTCCTATATGCTCACAATACAAACAGAAGTTCTATCTACAACCATTTTGTCTGTAGAGGCCAATTTCAGTTCATCTCACCGTGATCTTGAGATTTAGCATTCAAGGTCTTCTGAGTTCAATCTCAATGTCACCAAACAATCGTCTCTTTTTGATGTTTGATATGTATCTGTTCCAATACTGGACAAAGTCTATGCAGAATATCACGCCCTGGCGCTGTCAGTAAACATATGATCTCCATTTAAAATCTGGTCTATGTATTGGCGGTGTTCAGGTGTGCAGGGATGCCTCATGGATGCGGGACTTGGAATCGTCTACATCGAGGGCTGTAACCACTTTTTCGTGCAGGGCGTTCCGTTGGTACCGTCTTGGGGAAGAACCAGGCTTAGTTGTGCCCGATGGCAGTCTAGAATGGTAGGAGCTTCATCGAGTGGCTCCTTCTCGTGCTGCGTGCCCGGTTTGTCTGCGAATGGTACTCTGATGGGATTGCTAATTGGTTGTGTAGGAACTTAAACCTCATGGTATACATCATTGTGATGCTGGCCCTTCTCCTTCGGTGTGCTAGTGGTTGCCATCCGAGCTCGGTCAGCATATGGGCCAGTGGGGGTAACGATACACAGGCTTGAACATCACAAATCTGACTGCCTTTCTCTACACTGACCAGAGCTGGTTCCACAGACTCTTAGTTGGAGAGTCCCAAACAGTTGAGCTGTACTCCAGTCTGATCCGCACAATTGAGAGGTATGCTCTCTTTTTGGTGGTGTGGGATCATTCGTGAAGGATGCCAAGGATCCGTTTTGACGAGCGTACAATGTTCGAGATGTGATTGTTCCACTTCACGTTCTTAGTGAGTTCGACTCCGAGATACTGCTGGGACAATGTGACTGGGAGTCTCTCTCTTAGGTGTACTAGGTTTGGTCAGGATATTACATTTTGAGACGTTTAGCTGTCTGACCCTTGTCCGTCCACGATACTAGTCTGGCCAGGTCCCGTTTCAAAAATTTCTGGTCTTCCGGCATGTGTATGATACGGTACATCACACAGTCCTCTGCAAAGAGCCTGAAGGTAGATAAAATGCTTCCAGCGATTTCGTTGAGGAAGACCGGGACCGAATAGGCTCCAGTACTTTTCCTTGTGGGACACCAGATAGGACGTGGGATGGACGAGACGCTGTACCTTCCAGTACCATTATTGAACTGGTATACTGATACTTGAGAAATTAGATTGGTATTTCTGTTTACAATTTGTATTTACAAATTGTTATTATTTCTATAAATCGCTAATATTCAGATTAAAACAGTGAAAAAGGAAAGCACGTTGACTTTTTCAATGTGATATCTACTGTTGCCAAGGTTACATTGTCATTCGGCAATATTGGGTCACGTCCAAAGATCAAGAAATATGGTGAATATCATGAAGATGAATTTGGTGTACAATTAGATATATATCCCAATTCCTGGAGTTGCTCTGTCCTTCGTTTCTTCTGTGCCTGCAGAGTACGGAAAAAGAGAGTTCGCTTGAAATGCTCAACTTGTGAATTTCCTTGTGTGTATTATGATGAGGTCTATGTCTTTTTGACATTATAGTCCTGGCATATCTGTTGGGTCAGTTCATTTTCAAAACTTCTGCCTTCGCCAGGGGCAGGATCCATTCTTTCACTAATGCCTTACAAACTGTATGTGCTGACTGAACCTTCGTTTGAACTGCTACAGTGAATTTTGTGAAAACATCTGTCGTTGCCAAAACTACGGTGGCTTATTTCCACAATTAGATAATTTTTTTCGTTTTTAAAAAAATCAGATATAAATATTTTACTACACACGGAGCAAATGTTTCATTCACGAAGCTAACGTTTCCTATATGAAGCAAATAGTTTCCTACATGGAGCAAATGTTTCCTTCACGAAGCAAACGTTTTCTTCACGAAGCAAATATTTTGCTTTGCGTAGCAAATGTTTCCTACGCGAAGCAAACGTTTCCTACACAGAGCAAATAGTTTCCTACATGGAGCAAATGTTTCCTTCGTGAAGCAAACGTTTTCTTCACGAAGCAAATAGTTTGCTTTGCGTAGCAAATGTTTCCTACGTGAAGCAAACGTTTCCTACACGAAATAGTTTCCTACAGGGAGCAAATGTTACCTTCATGAAGCAAACGTTTCCTACAAGAAGCAAATGGTTTGCTCCACGAAGGAAATGTTTCCTTCGCGAAGCAAATGTTTTCTTCACGAAGCAAATAGTTTGCTTTGCATAGCAAATGTTCCCTTCGTGAAGCAAACGTTTCCTAAACAAAGTAAATAGGCCCTCCTTTGCTTTGCGTAGCAAATGTTTCTTCCACGAAGCAAACGTTTTCTACACAAAGCAAATAGTTTACTACGTGGAGCAAATGTTTCCTTCGCATAGAGAACGTTTTCTACATGAAGCAAATGGTTTGCTCCACGAAGGAAATGTTTCCTTCGCGAAGCAAACGTTTCCTACACAAAGAAAATAGTTTACTACGTGGAGCAAAGGTTTCCTTCGCGTAGCAAACGTTTTCTACACGAAGCAAATGGTTTGCTCCACGAAGGAAATGTTTTCTTCGTGTAGGAAACGTTTGCCTCGCGTAGGAAACATTTGCTATGCAAAGCAAACCATTTGCTTCATGAAGAAAACGTTTGCTTCGCGAAGGAAACATTTGCTTTGCAAAACAAACTGTTTACTTCGTGAAGAAAACGTTTGCTTCATGAAGGAGACATTTGCTCCGCGTAGGAAACTATTTACTTCGTGTAGGGAAACGTTTGCTTCGCGAAGGAAACATTTGCTCCGTGTGCAATTAAAATATTTATATCTGAAATTTGTTTTACAGAAATTAATCTAATTGTGGCAGAAATAAGCCACCGTACCTAGGAAACCTTTTATACATGAACTGGATAGTTTCCTCTTTGAAAAAAAAGTTGAAAACTAAAGGACATTGCTCCGCATAGGAAACTACTTTTTTCGTGTAGGAAACGTTTGCTTCGCGAAGGAATCATTTACTATGCAAAGCAAACTTCGCTTCGTGAAGAAAACGTTTGCTTCACGAAGGAAACATTTGCTCCACGTAGGAAATTATTTGCTTTGCATAGTAAACATTTGCTTCGTGAAGGAAACATTTGCTCCATGTAGGAAAGTATTTGCTTCGTGTATGAAACGTTTGCTTCGCATAGGAAACGTTTGCTTTGCGAAGGAAACATTTGCTTCGCAAAGCAAACTATTTGCTTCATGAATAAAATGTTTGCTTCGTGAAGGAAACATTTGCTCCATGTAGGAAACTATTTGCTTTGTGTTTGAAACGTTTACTTCGCGTAGGAAACGTTGCTTTATGAAAGAAACATTTGCTACACAAAGCAAACTATTTGCTTCATGAAGAAAGTATTTGTTTCGTGAAGGAAACATTTGCTCCGCGTAGGAAACTATTTACTTCGTGTATGAAACGTTTGCTTCGAGAAGGAGCAAAAGTTAATCTAATTGTGGCAGAAATAAGCCACCGTACTTAGGCGTAGCAACTATTGATTCCGTGTAGGAAACTATTTGCTTTGCGTAGGAAACGTTTGCTTCGTGAAGGAAACATTTGCTCCGTGTACGAAACTATTTACTTCTTGTAGGAAACGATTGCTTCACGAAGGAAACTTTTGCTTCATGTAGGAAACTATTTGCTTCATGTAGGAAACGTTTGCTTCGTGAACGAAACATTTGCTATGCACAGCAAACTATTTGCTTCGTGAAGAAAACGTTTGCTTCGCAAAGGAAACATTTGCTATGCACAGCAAACTATTTGCTTCGTGATGAAAATGTTTGCTTCGTGATGAAAATGTTTGCTTCGTGAAGGAAATATTTGCTCTGCATAGGAAACTATTTACTTCGTGTAGGAAACGTTTGCTTCACAGTGGAAACATTCACTATGCAAATCAAACTATTTGCTTCGTGAAGAAAACGTTTGCTTCGCGAAGGAAACATTTTTTCCATGTAGGAAACTTTTTGCTTCGCGTAGGAAACGTTTGTTTCGTGAAGGAAACATTTGTTCCGTGTAGGAAAATATTTGCTCCATGTAGGAAACTATTTGCTTCATGTAGGGAACGTTTGCTTCGCAAAGGAAACATTTGCTACGCAAAGCAAACTATCTGCTTCGTGAAGAAAACATTTGCTATGCACAGCAAACTATTTGTTTCGTGGAAAAAAATGTTTGCTTCGTGAAGGAAACATTTGCTCTGCGTAGGAAACTATTTACTTCGTGTAGGAAACGTTTGCTTCACGGAGGAAACATTTGCTCCGTGTGTAGTTAAAATATTTATATCTGGAATATATTTTAAACGAGAATAATCTAATTGTGGCAGAAATAAGCCACCGTACAAAACAGCTCATGGCCTGATTTTGATTTCTCCAACTTGGTGAAATCAATTGCAGCAGTTTCTATTGGTGTGGTGGCTGTCAGATTTAGCTTTTTATTTTTGGCTTTCGAAGTTGGCTCTCCAGCTATTTGGCATCTCTTGCACTTACCACAGTAATTGATGAAATCCTTCCTCAGAGATTTTGTAGGATGAGCTCAGTGGTTTGTTCCTGACTTTGAAGTCCAGCAAAGTCGTGTAGCTACCTAAAAACTATAGCTTTCAGACCATCTGGTAAAATAACAAGTTACCTGATTTCCACTTTCATTGTCATACTTCTGTACAAAATACCGTCGTCCAAAACCAGTTGATCCTATTTTGTTGCATTTTTGGATTTTAGGTTACGGGACCTTTGCTCCGATAACATATTGCCGTGGCGTGTCGTCTGTCGTCGTCATCCGTCGTCCACATTTTTATCTTTAAAGTTTACAATCGGATTTTTCTGAAATTTTGCACAAAAATGTCTAAAAATATTTAAAGAGGGAAGTATTTTTCAGTTTTTTTATTTTCGCATTTTTTTCGAAATGGCGGCCATTTTCGACGAAAAACATCCAATTTTTAACTTTGGCGGTCATTTTCTCAAACACTGTTCAGACAGTTTTGGAGTTTTTGTTTCAAAAGTTTCCCTCATATCCCTCTGTGATGTTTATAAGTTTCGTTGCCCTTGAATCAACGGTCTGCGTGTGGCGGCCATTCTTGTTATGGGTGCCAAATGGGAGTTTCCTATGTTACATTCTCCTATGCTTTATAATGGGACAGATTATGTCTAATATCTCACTTAATATTGAGATTAGAGGTCAGGAATCAATTGTGGACATAAAAGAAATGTTACCTGTTGAATATTCTCATGACTTTTAATTTGACCTTCGACCTAATTTTCAAGGTCAGAACACAAAATGGTCAATATCTCGCTTATTATTGACTTTACAGCTTGGGAATGGATTATGGACGTATAGGAAATGATATATGCTGAATATTCTCGTGACCTTGAATTTGACCTTTGACCTCAATTTCAAGGTCAGGACACAAAACGGTTAATATTTCGCTTATTATCGACTTAACAGCTTAGGAATCAATTGTTGACATACAGGAAATGATATATGCTGAATATTGTCATGACCTTGAATTTGATCTTTGACCTAATTTTCAAGGTCAGAAAGCAAAGTGGCTAATATCTCGCTTATTATCGACTTTACAGCTTAGGAATCAATTGTGAACATATAGGAAATTGTATATGCTGAATATGGTTAGGATTTTGATATTGACCTATGACTTCATGTTCAAGGTCACAGGACAAAATGCCCAATTTCTCGTTTATGACCGACTTTATAACTCGACAATCAATTGTGGCCATACAGGAAATAATATATGCCGAATATTCTGGTCACCTTAAGTTGACCTTTGAATTCATTTTCAAAGTCAAAGGAAGAAATTGCTAATATATATCTTATTAGTGAAATCACAGCTTAGCAATCAATTGTGGACTTATAGGCAGTGATAAATGCTGAATATTCTCGTGATCTTGAATTTGAGTATAAAGATATATTGTCCGGTAACCTTTCTTAGCCCTTGGGCTAATATATTGACGTGATGGCCTCTTTTTTTTTTGAGGTACTCCTTGACTTGGTATTTACCCTAACCATCTTGCAGCTTGGTCATATCTTGGCCATATCCGTACTTAGTATACCTGGAACAGAAGATTATTCGGTTAATTCTACTGTTGCGAATCGTGTCTTGTGATGAAAGTTTGAGTTTTCAAGAACGAGAATACTTTGCAAACTTACCATTTGGTCTTCACTACATATTGTCTGAAATAACTCCTGCTGATTGTTCATTACGTGCACGTCATCTTCCGTGTCTTTACTTGTAGAATCAGCAAGTTTAGGCATATCTGCTGTTGTCCGTTGAGATGTCAGTATTTTGCTAAGAGGATGATTGTCTGTCAAGATGACGAATCATGATCCATACAAAATTAATGATAATAGTCTTGAAATTACTTTGTTCAGGCCCAATGTAAAGCTAAATACTTGATCTTCATTGAGCTATACCCTCTCATTGTTTTCTCATGCTTTCGCAGGTTTTCGACTCGCAAAAACTTTACGATCAGTTTGTCGCTGTGACAAAATTACTTAGATTCCATGTAGGCTAGCATCCAGCTCTACAAAATCACGTTCATCAAAATCTGGGAAGCTGAGCAGTGGTGCACTCGTCACATCTACTCGAATGCTTGGTCACACTGTAGCGTCTATTTCAACTCTATGGGAGAAGAACGTCTGGCTTGTTTCTTCACGTGTTTTACCTGTGCAGAGTAGATCTGTTAATAGTCCAGACACCTGTGCAATAACTTTGATGAATCTTTGGTAATAAGAGGTCATGCTGACGCTGTGTCTGCTCCTTCGTTGGTTTCAGCATTCCAGCAGATGAAACAGTGGTCCAGAAACACAATTTGTTCTGAAAGAAGCTACATCTATGAGGTTTCAGTTTCAATCCAGTTGTACGTAATTGCTCGTAGACATTCGATCATCATCACATATCATATGTGAATATTAGCAATATGTTCGAATGTGTGGTCAAAGTAATTTATGTAATCCAAATGAGTCCTGAGATAATACTCCAAAAGATATGTTCATCATTACATGTTATGTTGTTTTCCTTGGATCTATGGGATTGATATATCAATTCCAGTCAAAAAATATGCGAAGTACAGATAATAAAACGTGAAGTACAGATGATTCCAGACGGGGGTGATGCTTGTATTGCGGAGGGAAAACATTATGTAAGCATGTCATCATTGACTCTAGAGTTGAAATTTGATGAAGAGAGTGGCTGATATGATTATCAAGGTGACATATACCAGATTATGAAATATATCACAGTCTGACATAGGCGGATGAGGATGCGGAGACAAAACACTCATATATAGATTGCAGGTTTGCATTATGAACATAATAGGAAGTAAAACAGACTGTATTTTATGTTGGTCCTCAATTTAGAAAAGTTTGATTGTTCGAAATATATGTGTTTCGCCCGTCTCAGTTGGTATTGACGACAAAACATTCGTTATAGACCTGATATTTGTATTGTAAGCAAAGAAGAATCTATATGACACATATGTCTCCTGTCCCCGAGGATACCATCAACTCAGTAGCCTACTGGCTTGTGATTAGGTACTTATGTACTTGTCATGTATCTATTCCATGGGGTTTGTTTCAGATTTCTAAATTATTTGTATAGGTTGTTGGGCAGTTGTATACTAGTTCCATTATGTGTACAGTAGAAACAACTACATTTAGCACACTGTCTGCCCCAGATGACGCCAGTGTGTCTTTGGATAAACTATTTGGTCGGGCTTTGTTTATATTGCAAAATATTGTGTATTACGTTTGTTATTGGCATCATCAAAATCTGACTAATGGTGGTAATAGATTGATTCTTACATTCATACCACTGAGTCGGTGTCACTGCTGGTGGACGTTAAATCTGTCCCCGAGGATACCATCAACTCAGTAGCCTTCTGGCTTGTGATTAGGTACTTATGTACTTGCCATGTATCTATTCCATGGGGTTTGTTTCAGCTTTCTAAATTATTTGTATAGGTTATTGGGCAGTTGTATACTAGTTCCATCATGTGTACAGTAGAAACAACTACATTTATCTCACTGTCTGCCCCTGATGACGCCAGTGTGTCTTTGGATAAACTATTTGGTCCGGCTTTGCCTTTACGTATGTCATAAACTATTTGGTCGGGCTTTGTTTCTATTGCAAAATGTTGTGTATTACGTTTGTTATTGGCATCATCAAAATCTGACTATTGGTGGTAATAGATTGATTCTTACATTCATACCACTGAGTCGGTGTCACTGCTGGCGGACGTTGAATCTGTCCCCGAGGATTCCATCAACTCAGTAGCCTTCTGGCTTGTGATTAGGTACTTATGTACTTGTCATGTATCTATTCCATGGTTTTTTTTTTCAGATTTCTAAATTATTTGTATAGGTTGTTGGGCAGTTGTATGCTCCATTATGTGTACATTAGAAACAACTACATTTAGCACACTGTCTGCCCCTGATGACGCCAGTGTGTCTTTGGATAAACTATTTGGTCGGGATTTGTTTATATTGCAAAATATTGTGTATCACGTTTGTTATTGGCATCATCAAAATCTGACTATTGGTGGTAATAGATTGATTCTTACATTCATACCACTGAGTCGGTGTCACTGCTGGTGGACGTTAAATCTGTCCCCGAGGATACCATCAACTCAGTAGCCTTCTGGCTTGTGATTAGGTACTTATGTACTTGTCATGTATCTATTCCATGGGGTTTGTTTCAGCTTTCTAAATTATTTTTATAGGTTGTTGGGCAGTTGTATACTAGTTCCATCATGTGTACAGTAGAAACAACTACATTTAACACACTGTCTGCCCCTGATGACGCCAGTGTGTCTTTGGATAATCATTCGGTCGGACTTTGTTTCTATTGCAACTATATTTCATATTCAACATGTCAAATAATCTGAATGGGACGTGTACTCACATCAATATTAAGACTACAACCAATCCTCTGGGAAATTTTACTCATTTAAACACGCGCCTCAGGATTTTGAATGTGCATTTAATACATGAACTGTATCCCTAACACGTTAAAGTTAGAATCACTTTTAGAATTGACAAAATTTATTCATTCTGCGGTAGCTTTATTTTGTCTATAGGATAAGATATCGTACAAATTTGGGTCTGAAAATGTGTATTACGTGTTTAAATAGAGTTGCCAAATCAAGATTCAAATCATTTTTTTCCTCAAAGCGGGCCGCCTTGCAAGCGATTTCTACACACAGTCTCGTGACGTCATTGGTATTTGTGTAGATACTGTGGCAACCGGTAATGCAGGCAGGCCGATCATCATCTATCCACTGTTTTCATGCACAATTTACGGCAATTTTCTGAGTATCTGTTGTCGAACTGTGCATATTTTCTTTATATTCCTGACTCCATCGAGATAGAGTTTCAATTTTGCGTGACAAACAAGAATGCTAAATTTTGCTGATTTTAAAATTGATTCCAACTTTAATGTAAACGGAGCATAAAAGTGAGAGGCCTGACTCCACACGCACTGAGATAAATCACCGATTATTTGGTCGGAATACGGACGGATTGTAATAGTCAAAACAGAATGCACATGTTTTGTTAGCTTGAGATAACATGCATGTAGTTACCACGTATGTAACTTATAATAAATATTTCATGAACGTAAAAAAAACATTATGTACACTATTTTTTCTTATTGATCAATGATGGAAGATGTTTGATCGAAACAAGGTAACCAGTATGCATGATATCGACGAAACAGTGCGCCATCTTTCTACAAAACTGTGGAAGCGTTAGTTATCAACAGAATAGTAGAGCAGAAATGAAGAGCTGTAATCCAATGCAACCCAAATAATATCATCCTATTTAATTGCCTATAGTGATGTATAACAATGCCACTAATCTTCGCGCTGAACATATACAATATATCCTCTTTCGAAATATATGCACGTACTTATGTAGACAGCTGCAACTTCTGATACACTTGAGAAAATCAATTTACGACAGCATATCGTGTGAATAAATTTATCACGATATATTCACTATACAATTACCCAATTATTCTCAAACAAAAATTTCATTAATCGATGACGTTACAAATATATCGCTTGGAGTGCCCCTATTTGCATTTGAAATGATTTTGCAGTGGATACACTCAACAATCATGAACATAAAGACATTTTGATGATTTATGGATGCTGTAATAAGCTTCCATGTGAGTACTCCAATTTGCATATAAAATGTTGCTGTCGATACTCTTCCCACTAGGCCGAAGCACACTTGGATATGTGACCTGTTCGCCCCCAGTTTTAATTGCAGTTAATATTGCTTCGCAATGAGCATGGCCAGGGTGGGTTCGGCATTGCTTGAACATCAGATTATTAAGTGTACAGTCTAGTCACCATACAGCAGAAAATGTACAACATATTTTCTTCAAAGGTCCTAGTCAAAGACATTTTGAGTCTGTAGATGCTGATACCTGCACCGAGCTGATTAAGGGTATCAGATAGGATGTCAGAGGGCCAGTTGAAATCGTGGTGCTGGTCATGATTCAGAACTTTATTGGATATTTATTTATCAAATTATTTTGGGAAAAAATTCAGTAAAATAAAAAGAGCGTCCCTCTGACAAGACTTGCTTCCTAATTGTTTACATATTCTGAATATTATGTATTCTATTCTTCTTATTTTTTCTTTTCACTTAAATCTACCCCCCTCCCCCCCAACAAATTTCGAGAGGTGTATCATATTAATTTGGAGAGTACTATCACACATGAATGAATAACTTTTATTGGTCAATATATGAATTTATATCAATGAAACTAATGAATTTATTGCCACATAAATCATGAGAAATATAATATAGGGGTATATTTACCCAGAAATATTTTCTGCATTGTAAAAACTCATTACAATCGTTATTAACCTAGTTGATTCTCAACTTGGGTATTTATACGAGTGTTGTCATATATTTAGTAATTGTAGGATGGTTTCATCACTTAGTAGGTATCATAATTAGATCTTATGAAGTCGAGATGGTTTGATTGTATCGCTCAAGCTCGCATCCTGACTGCATCTGCACGGTTATATTTTCCAGATCAGTAAGAACTGTGGAATGGGGGTATGAAGACAATGTCTGTTCACGGGATTGTTCTGGTTTTTGCCACGTGTCTGTTTCTGAGTAAGGTTGCTTGCAAATGTGTCTACGAAAAATTGATCAATGGTCCGAAGTATTTTCACTCTTGTCATTGATGCCGATAGCAGGAATATAGCAAACGCATTCTAATTCAAAAGGGAAACCATTGTTTGCTTCTCTGACTTAGTTTGTCTCTAAGTTTCTTAGTTTGTGGATATTCTCCATCTAGGTATCTTTGAAGATTAAGATTTTAGACACAGTGAGGAATTATTTGTTTTCTGTAGGACATATTGAGTCAGGCGCCGGAAAAGAATGTTCAGGTGTGTATTCGTTGAATACAGAGTTTTATAATAATTTGCACAATATAGCTCGATTTCTTCTGAACAGATGGATGGTCATGTAACTCGCCGTAAAAATACAACGGTTCCATCTATAAGTAGACGTTTCACAGTCGTTGTTGTTTTATTGTCGAAACATAGATCCTGTGGACAATATATTTGAAATACAACAGTATCTTTATTGTGTCAATCCAGAGGATTCATCCTCCAGTAGAAGCTCAACGGAAAGGAAACCAGGTGAGAATTTTGTTTTTGAGTAAAAAATATATATATTATGTCTAGTAATAGTCAAAAAAAGGCAAAATCTGAACATCAACCATCGACCACATGATCTTCGAATAACTTTGTCTTGGGACATTTTATTCCAATTGCAACACATAAGCGAAAAATCAGAAAAATTAGCCCAAGGGTTAAGAAATGTTACTGGACAATATGTGTTTTCTATTTTAGATAGCCATTGTGTTCCGTGACATTGAAAATAATGTCAATGGTCGAATTCTGAAGGTCAAAGAATATTCAGCATATATCATTTCCTATGTGTCCACAACTGACTGCTAAGCTCTGAGTTCGATAATAAGAGAGATATTAACAATTTTGTCATGTGACTTTGAAAATTTAGGTAAAGGTCAAATTGCCCGGTTAGCTCAGTTCGTAAGTGGGCTGACTTCTCACCAATGCAGTCGGTTTAGGCGCGGGTTCAATCCTATATGTTTACTATGAATTCCTAAGCTGTAGAGTCGATAATGAGCTAGATATTAGCAGAAATGGTCTTATGTATTTCTGATATTAGCCATTTCGTGCTCTGACCTTGAAAATAAAGTCAAAAATCAAGTTCAAGGTCATGAGTATATTCAGCATATATCATCTCCCATATGTCCACAATTGATTTTATAAGCTGTAAAGTTGATAATAAGCCAGTTATTAGCCATTGTGTTCTCTGAGCTCGAAAATGCCGTCAGAGGTCAAATTCAAGGTCACGAAAATATTCACGAAAATATATAGTATCTCCTATATGTCCACAAATGACTTCTAATCTCTAATCTTAATATTAAGTGAGAAATTAGGAAAAGTTTGTCCCATTATAAAAGCATAGGATCATTTAATATGGGAAAGTCTGTTCGGTCCAAGTTTGGGCCAAAATGGCCTACTTCGATCGATTCAGGGGCAACGAAACTTATACACATCACAGGCGTATTTATGGGGGGTCTTCTGCATCAAATAGAAAAAAAGCTACTGAACAGATTTCGAGAAAACGACCGTCAAAGAACAAAATTGGCCGTATTCCATCAAAAATTGTTGCTATTTTGAAAAAAAAAAATTCGGAAAAAAACCCTGAAAAGTACCTCCCTCATTAGTGTGTTCTGTGCGAAATTTCAGAGAGATCCGACCTTAAACTTTAAAGATAAAAAATAAAAGTGAAAATAATAAAACATTTGAATTGCAGTGTCTTAAAAAAGTCAATTTGTTGTCAGACAATAAAGTCCAGAATTGTTACAGCACCCATCATGCAATCGAGTAATTTAGACATACCCAAAATATGATCTCGTATTGAAAACCCCAGAATAGCTGCTTTTTACATCAGACACAGATATTGATTTTGTGCCGCCTGTCCGTGGTGATTTCACTTGCGCCTGCGTCTCCGACAAATGAAGACATGAGTACAAGATGGTTTCCCAACTAAAACAACTTTTATACTTTACTGATATTTGTGCGATGCTAAACGGTATCGTTCCATACCTTGGCATACTTTACCTGAGCGTCAAACGGCAATATTCTACCGAATTACAGATTTCTATCGCAAAATTTGAAACAGTTGGCAATCGACCCCAATGTTGAATTATGCGTCAAAAACGAAATTGGAAGAGAAATACGAGTAATTATCAGCGCCATCTTTGAGCAGGTTCCTGGGGGAAGCGCTATATAAAAACTTCACATTATTATTATTATTATTATTATTATTATTATTATTATTATTATTAAATTTAGCCCTGCCATTCGATTTCTGGGTCCGCACACAATTTTGCGCATTTGCTCGGTTTTGTATCAGTGCAATCTTTCAAAATCATTTCAATCTTTCAGAATACACCCCAATGTGATTTCTGGTCCAAAATAACAATAATATCTTGAATCCTGATGGATGTAAGCAGGACCAAATCCTCGATATGCTCAGATTCACGAGATCCCGTTTTGGGCTAAAATTTAACATTGGGTTAGATTGCCAACTTCTTCAAATTTTGCGATAGAAGTCTGAAATTTTGTAGAAATTTGCCCTTTGGCTCTCGGGTAGAGTATGCCAAACTATGGAACGATAACGTTTTGCATCGCGAAAATATCGTCAAAAAAACAATGTAAACAAGTTAGAAAAATCAGATTATAGAATAAAACAGAAACTGACAAAACATTTATATGGAAAATCACACATGATTTGCATGCGAATAATTGTGTATTATCTGGTACTAGTATTTTGTATGCTCGATTGTATGCATCAGGGGAGACGAGCTTGGTCTCTAGAATTATCTGGTGCAAAGCCAGCAGCTACTGGGATACGGATTATCGGTGTCAGCACGCTTACGATGGAAGTGATGCTACAGGTCGTGGGAATGAATGGGCCATGAAGAAGCACAAAGGGCTTGGAGGTTGGATTTATGTCTATTTGGACAAGTCCTACGTGCTGACTACCATCCGAATCAAACACCGATGTCACGTGTCTAACCAAGTGTCATCCTGGAAGATCCGATTGCGGGATGATTTCGAGATGCAGGTAAAACATGGATTTGTATTTTATAGGTGGAAATTCATGGCTCACAAATCACAAGTATGAACTGAACTGTTTTTTTAAAAAATATTTTATTAAAAACCGGTATGCTTGTGGTGACATTTCAGCAACTAAGGATTCAATATAATACAATTGTTTGAGGTTGTTTGGGTTGCTTGTCACTCTTTATAGCTTGAATGAAATCAGTTCTGATGTATAAGCAAGTATCATCTAAGCTAATTTAATCCCACATCATAGGATGTTTCAATGTTTATGTGCGTTGTAAAAGACCATGCAGCTTTTGTGTCTGGAGCCTATCGTACAATATAATTTAATAAATAATGCTTTATTTTCTTCAGGTCTCCAGAACATGTGGTGGCAATTATAATGGATATGATTGCTCAGGGGAGGCAAATGACTGGTTCACGATCGAGCTGCCAGTCAACACCAACAGCAGCTACATCAACTTGATAGTGAATGGCGTCTGTCCTGGCAGTTTTGCCGCAGGAATTCGTGAGCTGGATATCATCGGCTACCCATAGCCACAGGCAGATAACTCACGAGTCGAATGTGCACGGAAGAGCTGGAAAATTGTCCCAATTGTTGTATTTTGCAGATCACCAAATACATCCTAGCACTCAGCTAACTTGATGTCTGTATCAACCCATTGAACCCATTATCATTACCATACAATTAATGGTGAATCAATGATACACATTATCATACTATCGTTCTGAACACCCATTAGTTGGAGCAGAAACAGGTTGGAGAAGAATCAGGTGTTACAAAATAGAAAAGAATACGGAATCGTTAACTCAGACAAAAAGCGATATTGAACGCCTCATTGAAAGAAAAAATAATTATATTGAACGCTCGACATTTCAAAATTAAGTGTTTTTGCGTGTGAAACGTTTGAGTGGACTGGCATCCAACAACACGAAACTGGCGACAAAGAAACTCAGCCAAGGTATATAATTGCAAAAGTGGCTTGAATGTTGATAGTATAAGTAATAATAAAACAATTATTGATTTTTGTTTTCGGTGAATACGCAGTATTCATCTTTTCCAAATGAAAATACGTATTGAGTGTTCAGTTGGGAAATATACCTGCTCGACCAATACGTCTTTTCAGTTGTAAAATATAACTGACTATTAACCTCAACAAAAAAGTGAATATTTGCTTAATACCTGTCTCTGATAATACCAGTGTGTATTTTGAATGTAATGTTTGTTTTGACTTGAAATTAATGATCTCAGGTTCACTGGTATCAAATTTTTATGGTATATATGTATATCTTTCATTCATCCATTCGGGCCACTGGTTCATACACATGCATAGTACAATATCAGTTGATGAGGAGATTACACATAATTTAAGCTAATAGTTTCTCAAAACAGATAGTGACTTGACTTTGGACCCCCCAAAAAATATTTTCCTCGACTCACCTAAGAATCAAAGTGGCCCCCATATGCAGGCCAGCGATTCAAGGGCAATAAAACTTATATACTTCATAAAGGTACATATGGAGAGTCCTATGCATCAATTGGAAAACGTTACTGAACGACCCTCGAAATAATAGCAGCCAACGTGAAAAATATAAATACCGGTAATCGAAGAATCAATCAAGCATTCAAATTGAATAAATTTCTATTGATATTGTAGTATTGTCGTGATATACTAAAGCCTCGAGCAGGTATCCCCGAAACACGTGCTTCGTCGACTTTCAGGTCTGAAAATGCCGAACCTTTCCAACTTTGAATTTAGAAGTCCAAAAAAGAGTCCAGTGGAGAGAAACCACAAAACTACAAAATTCGGCGGTGTTTTTCAAGTTGAAAAGATTATTTTCGCTGGATAGAGCTAACCGATGATCGGGAATGAACGAAATTCTGTTTTCCGCATCCATTACTGGCTGATATAAACATTAGTCTGTTTGAAGGGGCGTCTGCCTTCCGATGAGGGATGCTGGCCAGAAATGACACCAGTGCATTTCACGCAAAATGCCGTTTTTCCTCTACAGAGCGAAACGTTATAAAAACTGTGTGAAAATGGAGACAACTCGGTTCTGAAACGCCTGATGGATGTGCTCAAACATCTCTTCAAAACAACTTATAATTATCAAAAAAAGATGAGACACCATTCACCAAATATCCAATACTGGTTGAACTACAGACAAAATTGGTGCTAAATTGAAATATCAGCATTCGTCCGATAATAATGCGATAAAGTCATGGAGAAAATTCACGAGATATAATTATATGACGATATTATGTCCGAAACACTGAGCTGAAAAACACTGAGCTGAGTGAGCTGATGTACCATATAATCGCGCATATAAGGACACTGTCCTTATATTCGGGCCTGTCCTTATATTCGAATATAAGAACATGTCCCTATATTCGAGAAGGTTTACTTTTTCGCGCCATAAAGCAATATTCGTTTATAATGTAGTAATTTTAGCGACTGAAACCCCCGTCCCTCCCGCGCATACATATTTCACAACAAACATTCATTCTACATGACTTACATACAGGACAGGTACAGACTATACGATCACAAGCATAAACTCCATGTAGTCATGGTTACATACACAGGTCAATCCACATGCACTTGCGGCCCCATTCACTCGGTACATCGACCCAGTTAGTTTCGGCCTTGACCTTCACAAGCACCTACTTCTAAACATAGAACATGTCACACCCACCGCTCACATCACGTGCACAGATATAAGCATAACAAGTCTCGTTCACGCGCCGGGGAAACCCACTTTCCCGGTGAGATCAGCACACATCAGCACATACATGACCAATCACAACACCGCATGCATTTGGCGGGAAAGTCTACACCACATGTTGCCGGCCGCACAGTTTTGCTGAGAGTTGAGAAGTGGATGTCCTCATGAGCAGACGTGTTTCTAAGTTGTGGCCGTGATTGTAAAGCGAAGGCCTAACACGAGGACTACTAGATATTGAACTGTGATATTCATATGTTGGATTGTTCAACGGACTAAATATCGAGGATATAGTATTGTCGACTGGGGAAATCACCGGACGTAGGTGTGTTTGCGGCCTTGTAGTGTGATTGAGACATTGTCGGCTTTCATCCCAAATAAACTATTGAACTGCTACTGCCAGCCTTGTGATTTAGCACAGCGATCACAGACATTTCGGCCTAATATCGGCCATAGAACGATATTTATCACATTGGCGCCGTTCGACCAGGATCTGAGCTAGTCTCGGATTACCGACCCTTACTTACCGGCAGTGATGGCATTGACCCCGGGAGCGTTCCGAGGTGAGTCGGCCGACCAGACAGATGAAGAAGTCACGTTCAACCCGACCTTCCGACCTTCCGGCCCCCGCTCAGTTGTTATGAGCGACACAGTTCCGTTGTCACAGGAACAACAACCGACCGGCCTGTTCGACTCCATGGACGAACATTCGACCCTGAGATCGTCTTCGCCGCCCGTCGACCTGATACAGGAGTTCCTCGACGAAGACCCGCTCGCACCTCAACACACAGTAAGTGACATTTTGAGTGCACACGCTAGGGCGTATTCGGCAACGTCGGCCAGAACAATCCAGAGACTATTGAACTCTGCCGACAGAAATTATACGCGCTCACGTCAAAGAGCGAGCGTATATCGTGCTACCGACCCAGAACAGTTATCAGTGAACGTTCGGCCGGTAACCATAGACACATCAATGGTTACACACCCACCGAGTGACTCTCGGATACGACAGTGGGTTTGTCAGTCTGACAATGTTCCGGAATCGGTCCCGCCAAGCGCTTATTCGGTAGATCGGCCACTGGCGCCGTCAACGACGCCGAGACGACACGACCCCGCGACTGAGACGTACTCGCGCATACCGACCGAGCCAACGGTGGTAGAGTACACACAACCCGGCCAGGCGAGAGTAACGAAAGAGAACATCCCGACGACGACCGATGCCCCGATCGTGACACCTCTACGACCGCAACGACCCAGCGACCCGACGACGGAATTTCGCGCCACCACACGGCAAGCGCGACTTCGGCAACCACCACCGACATCAAGTCGCCGACCTCACGACTCCGACATGCCGGCCTCTGACTCGCGCCGACCGCTTCCCGACCATCGCCAACCGACGGAGAACAGCCGCGCTTCGCCTCGCCGCAAGACCCAGTTGTGTCTGCTCCGGCAGAAAGTGTTGTACCCATGATCGGACCTCCGATCTCTCAGCCAATCGGCTACACCACTGGATACGGTGTATCGGCAGTCGGATACCCTGGCGCAACAAGCGGTGTTTCAAATGGAGTAGCTGTCGGATACTACCAACCACCTGTCGGCTATATGAACCCACCACCCGGATACGGTGGCGTTCCAAGTGTGATGGCTGACACCGGCTATCATGGTGCACAAACCGGATTAGTGTACCATGGTGTAGGCCCAGACGGATCGACATACCGATATCCACCGCCGGCTGTAATCCCACCCTCAGTCGGGATACCATGGGTGACGCCACCATACAGTCAAACGGCCCCTGTCGCACCAATAGCGTACGACCCCAACAGCATTCCGGCACCACCCGCTACTTCGCCCGCCGTCTCCGCGACAACAGCACCGACCGCACCCGCTAACACGACCTCGGCAGCTCCGATTGTTACGACTTCAACTGCTCCGGCTGTCACGCCAACGACGGCTCCCGTCACAACAACGCCGACTGTGGTGAGCGTCGACACGCCCACGCCCCAGAGACTCACGTCTGAGCCCCAACCGTTAGCAATGGCTAAAACGGCTCAATGGCGTGCGACCTTCAAGGAGGGCAATCTCACACAGTACATACGGAGCTTCGAGCAATTCACTACGGCCTTCACATATTCCGACCTCAATAAAACAACGACCTTCCGGAGTACGCTGCGCGGCCGCGCCGAAGCGTTAGCTCTGAACATTCCGGTCGAGACTCCCTGGGAGGAGTTTCGTTGTCAGCTCTTGGAGGGCTGGGAACCCGCACCTCGTCGGCAGTCCAAACGGGACGATTTTCCGTTTCTAAAAAGAGAACGGAAGGAGAATGCGGAACATTACTTAGAGCGGCTTCAAGCTCTGGCTGAGCAAGTGTTTGACGATGTCACGCCAGAGTCCCGGCAACGAACAGTAATCTCCCAGTTCGTCAACGGCCTACCCGACCACATTGCCGACAAACTGTGCGTGTTCACTTTCCATAGTTACGGTGAAGCGCTGACGGCCGTCCTCAAAGCTGAAAGTCGTCAGCAACGGACAAACAGAGATCGTCAGAGGGGCACACGACGTGCCGACATCTCCGTGAGCGGATACCCGGATGATGATTGTGTCGACCAAGAACTGTCTTGTGCTATGGGACAGATCAATCAGGGAGGAACACCGACCCCTGAACAAGTTGCGGCTTATTACGACCCTGCCGACAGTGACACGACCGGCCTTCAAGGATGTGAAGAACATTCTGTGCCAGCCTGTTCACGCGAATGGGTGGCGGAAGCTTTCCAGAGCGTCCTTAGCGACGAGAATGGACTCTGTGAGGAGACAGCTATCTATTCCGTCCTACGAACTACGGCCCCGACTAAAGGTGATCGGCCTCCACAGCCCGGACGACCAGCCGTATGCTTCTTCTGCAAGAAGCCCGGCCATCGCTGGATGCGGTGTTTCCGACTTAAAGACGTCTTAGTGCGCAATGGCATGAAGCCACTAACTTTTCGACCTAAAGGTGCTGGTACTGACCGAAGGACAGATCAAGTATTGTCAGTACCTAACCAAATCGGCAACCAAACCAAGTCGGCCCCGACAGAGCCAACGGCTCAGTCGTTAAACCAGTAGTGGAAGGTGCTGCGGAGCAAGGACCTTCCGGGCAACAGAACAATGTTACATGCTCCACACCTGCGGTTGTCGTAACTACCAAACCAACAGTACCAACAGTTACGACCCCACAGCCGGCCCAGCCCACACCTCAGCTCCTTGAAGGGGTGTGTACCAAGTGTCGAACTCCGACTCCAAAGCCGGCTCGCCCTCATGAAGGGGTGTCCGCGCCACTTCCACAACGGCCTCCACGGGAAAATCGTCGTCCTGAAGGGGTGTCGCCCCCGACCGCCAACGGCACCGGAACAGATAGTATGTCTGAGGTGGAGTGGATCTCCGATGACGGAGGGTTCTACGCATTCCCATTCGGACCGGAATCCAAATTGCCGCCGCTGCACACACTTTTCAAGCCACCGCCGGACGACCCCGCAGTTCCGGCCGTCATAGACAATTCGAGAGCAGCACATGAGTGCTGGAAGTTATCGGTACGCGTCGGGGATAAGACAATACAAGCTGTGCTCGACTCCGGAGCGCAAATCTCTTTGCTTCGACGCGATCAGCTCCGACACGTCCCCGCCGATCAACGACAGCTACAGCCTACTTCGGCCACGATTCGTGACGTCAACGGACAGTCAAGCCCAATCGATGGACTGATCGACCTCCCAATTCAGGTCGGGACCAACCATATGATTGTGACATTTTGTGTAGCTGACATCCACGACGCCATGATACTCGGCATGAACTTTTTCCGGCAAGCTCACGCTGTAGTGAATTACGGCGCAGGAACAATACAGGTACACAAAGAAATCCTGTTTGCGCACAAGGACATTGAAGCCAATGTTGTTAGAATGGCAGTGCGCCGAGCCGTCACCGTCCCCGCACGTAGCGAGGCGATCGTAGAGCTAATCCCGACCTCCAGAGTTCGAGTTCGGCAGCATCCACGGATGATTCAACCACTGACGGCTTTTCCCGAGGACACTGACCTCATCATGGGAAGAACATTAACGACCTTGGACCGACAATGTGTAAAGGTGTCTGTAGTCAACACGGCAGATACCGGTATCACACTTACTCGATCCGACCCTGTCGCCATAGCCAGTCCGATCGAGAGTGTTGTCGGAGCTCTACCAAGACCCGGAGAGGAGCCCGACCTGTCCACAGCCGACGCCAGTCACTACCGCGACCTGCCGCCACATCTACAAGAGATGGTGGATCGCGCCGGACTAGCGCCAGAACAACACCGGCGTTGCGCTAACCTGATCCATCAATATCAGGACACCTTTATGCACCCGGATGGACAGTTAGGACGGACCCAAGTCGTCCAACACAAGATTGACACCGGCAATTCGGCCCCGATTCGGCAACGTCAACGACGCGTCCCTCAGGCGCAACAGAGCATCATAGATGAGGAGGTCGACAAGATGCTTCGCTTGGGGTGCATTGAGCCGTCAGATTCGCCCTGGAGCGCACAGGTGGTGCTCGTGCGTAAAAAGAACGGCCAAGTGAGATTTTGCGTCGATTATCGGCTCCTGAATGATGTCACCCGCAAGGATTCCTATCCGTTGCCCAACATTCAGGACACTCATGACGCCCTGGCGGGCGCTACATACTTTTCGGCCTTGGACTTGGCTTCCGGCTACTGGCAAGTCGAAGTCGACCCTACAGACAGACCGAAAACTGCCTTTGCGACAAGGAAAGGACTATACCAGTTTAAGGTTATGCCATTCGGCCTCAGCAATGCACCGGCAACATTTGAACGGCTGATGGAAACCATACTCCGTGGATACTTGTGGACACGGTGTATGTGTTACCTGGATGACGTCATCGCTTACGGCAGAACATTCGATCAGGCACTCGCAAACCTGGAGGCGGTCCTGGATCGGATTAGATCGGCAGGCCTGAAGCTTCAACCCAAGAAGTGTGAACTGTTCCAGAGGGAAATTTTGTACTTGGGGTTTATAGTGAGCGGCCAAGGAATTCGTGTCGACCCCAACAAGGTCAAAGCCATCAGAGAATGGCCGACCCCGTGCGAGATCTCCGATGTCAGATCTTTCCTTGGTTTCGCCAATTACCACAGGTGATTCATCAAGGACTATGCTGAGATCGCCGAACCTCTCGTAGCACTCACCCGAGGTGAATGTCATTTCACTTGGGGACCGGCTCAGCGACGCGCTTTTCGGCGGCTCCGCGACGCTCTCATCCAGGCGCCTAAGCTCGCGCATCCGACCCAGAGTCCGGATGATTACTTCATCCTCGACACGGACGCTAGCGGCTACGCTGTGGGAGGCGCACTCTCACAGAGGGTCAACGGGAAAGAAATCCCCATCGGGTTTGCCAGCAAAACCCTATCCCGGACCCAACGGAACTATTGTACCACGTACCGAGAACTGCTGGCAGTGGTAGAAATGGTTCAACATTATCGGCATTATCTTTGGGGTAGGAAGTTCCTCCTCCGGACCGACCACAGCTCCTTGAGGTGGCTCAAGAACTACAGCGACGCGGACGGCATGCTCGCCAGGTGGCTCGCTAAGTTGCAGCAGTACGACTTCAAGATAGAGCATCGGCCCGGCAAACTTCACGGCAACGCAGACGGCTTGTCACGGTGTCACAGTTGCAAACACCAAGACTGTCCCGGACGACTCGACACACCCCCGACCGACCCAGAGACAAGTTCCGGAGAACTTCCAGTTCGTCGGATCACTGTTGTTTCGGCTAAGACAAGGGCAGACCTCCTGAACAGTGATTCCATAACATCACCGGTCTTGCCCCAACTAGTTTCGGCACGCCAAGTTGTTCGAGTCCGTGCTTTGGACGCCACACTTGATGGGCAAAAGTGGCTTTCGGACTATTCGGCTCAGGACATTGTCGCGGCACAGCAAGCCGACCCGAGCGTCGGAAAAGTGCGACAGTGGATGTTGATCGGCACTAAACCAGACTCTAAGGAGGTAGCGCGCCATGGGGAAGAGGTAAAAACACTTGTTTCCAGATGGAGCCTCCTGGCGCTACAAGACGGGGTACTAGTTCGGCACGTAAAACCCGACCCCGCTGGACGGCCTGTGGTGCAAACCGTGCTCCCCTTAGCACTCAGAACGCAGGTTTTGCACCAACTTCACGACCTGAAGATTGTCGGACATCTCGGCATTCAGCGAACCATCGAGAGAGTCAGGCGCCGATTCTACTGGCCCGGCCTGGCACTGGATGTCGCCCGCTGGTGTGCCCGCTGCTCGCAATGTGTCACCCGCAAAGGAAAACCGGTCCCAAAACGATCGCCTCTGACACAGTTGCCGACAGGAGCGCCTTTCGACCGGATCGCGATGGACATTCTCGACACCCACAAAGTCACGGGAAGAGGCCATCGGTATATCCTTGTTGTGTCGGACTATTTCACGAAATATACGGACGCCTTCCCGCTGCGGCGACATACCGCCAAAAATGTTGCCGACATCCTGGTAAACAGATGGATAGTTTATCATGGCGTCCCCAAGGCAATCCATAGCGACCAGGGCACCGAGTTCGAGTCGGCTCTATTTCGGCATGTCGTGCGTCTTCTGGGCGCTAAGAAGATTCGCACGGCCCCATATCGACCTCAGAGCGACGGCCAGGTTGAGCGATTCAACAGGACATTGCTCAACATGCTGAGTGCATTCGTCAGCGATCGTGCGAACGACTGGGACGTGCACCTGCCATATGTGTTAATGGCCTATCGAACCTCAGTACACTCGTCCACGGGATGCACCCCGCATCTGATGGTGTATGGACACGAGTGTAACTTGCCAGTCGACCTCATGTTCCCGACTTACGACCCCGAACCTCTACCTCCGTGTGGTCCGGAGTATGTGGAGTATTTACGGCAAGCGATCAGGACGGCTCACGGTTTCGCTCAGGACCATCTTGAGAAAGCGGCAATTCGGCAGAAGATGGGTTATGACGCCCACGCCAAGCCTCGACCACAGTTCCAACCAGGAGAACTGGTCCGATATTATTATCTGCCCCTCATGCAGAATAATAAGTTCGCTCGGCCTTGGACTGGTCCCTGGAGGATCGTCGACCGTGTGACTGAGGTAGATTACCGGATCGCCTTGGTTTCCAACCCTCGGAACACTCGTGTTGTTCATCTGGACGTACTCAAACCGTACGAAGGTGACAACCAAGCGGCTCACATCTATTCCGACCCTGTACGACCTTCGACGTCGTCAAGCAAATCCGGCTCAGAGCAATCGGCCGACCCCCTGGGGCTCCTCAAGGAGTTCTACTACCCCTGGGAGGTCACAGTGCAAGATCGGCATACAGATACAGACCAAACAGCTGAGTCTGACTCGTCAGCGGCCCAAGATCGTAAATCGCGATCTCCAACTTCATCCGGCTCAAGTCGTCATCGGCAACGGAAAAGATCACGCGGATCAAGTTCCGACACACCAAAACCGGCACGCAAGACACGCAGGCAAAAGCCTGTGATATCATCCGACCCCGAGACAAGCGAGGCTACGCCCCCGCCTGCACGACCAAGTCGACCCAAACGCAACGCACGCAGACCGGCCCGCTACAGATAACCCCGGCCTTGTTATCTGATTGATGCCATTGATGATGAATTATGCATGTCTAATGGACTATGATATCATGTCTTTCCCATAATAATATAATATATTACAATAACAATATATATGCATTTAATATGTACAAGATGTCAGTGAGGCGAATTCGACATATATACACTTGATATGATTTCATAATTACGATGCTGGTGAAAAATTGATTGCATTATGATATGTGTTTCGACCCCGTATAACGTATGCTATTGTTCCGCGTGTGTTACGCACTAACTAAGATTATCATGTCAGATTCAATCCATGTGCCAGCCGAAGAGGATAATATTCATGTCACGCCGTAAGGCCACTTAGTTGTCGAAGAGGTGGTAGTGTGATTCGTTCCGGGGTATGCGTCGACCGAGCCTCTACCCACTCCATGTAGTATTCGGAGGAACGGCCCAGTGGTACGGGAACCAGTCACTAAATAGCTATCATACCAAGATGCGGCCTGTCATCAAATTCATCACCCAAAAATATTCAAAGCGCCACGGTGTGACCGACCCTGATCATTGCAATTTCGACCCCGACAATATTAGCGGCCCCGTTGTCTTGTGAACTGGCTGAAAATGAATGGAACGAAGTCCGCCCCTGTGAGTGATTGACATTAATGTCTCAGCCTTTAATAACTGTGTGTCGTCTGTGAAACAGCAATTCGGCCGTTGGTTTATTGTGCGCTAACTTATGGAGAAAAGGAACGATCAAAGTAACAGGTCACAAGGAACGCACGAGCGCAGATAAACATTTAAGCTGTTTACAGCACCCACATGAAATCTCCCCTGATAAAGACAATAGTGAGTCGTCGGGCAAAAAGAGCCCAGTAATTTGAACAGTCGATTAGCACAAATAGACAATGTATAGGAACGTGTAATCCAGGGGACGGCAGACGGACATTCGGAAAAATGGACAGTGTGAGGATCCCCCTACTGTCGTAATGGACTGACCCAGATTGGTCAGAGAGAGATCGTACCAGCGTTTCCCTGACGACGGCCCGCCTTGTTGCAGATACACTTGGAACAATGGGATACAGCGTAAAGGTATCACACCTGGGATTCCTCCGATGAACATCCGTGTACCCAATCAAATAGTGCCTAAAAAAACCTTGGATTTCAGGCATGTATGCAGTCTTTGTGCATATTGAATATATAACTAGTGGTGTTTTGCAGCTAAAAAGCTTCGAACATTGCACTACATGTCGTTTTGACAAAACATTAAATGTCTGGTATTCCTACGCCGAACACACATGTTTTGAGGGGACCTCGGCTATCAGACGCTCGTCGGCAAAACGGGCGGAAACTGGTGATTTTTTTCATTTAGATTTAGCGAAAAAACGAGCGTGTGACCATATGACGAAATGACATTTTTATTACAGCCCAGTGATGTAGCTGTCAGAAAAAATGAAGAATAAGTTTATTTTCTTCCCCTTTGATAGAGATAAGAGGGTCCGAAGTGGGAAAATTCACATTGATTTATATAGGGCCTTTAAACCCGAGTGTGCAGCCTTAACAAAAACCCATTTTTCATGCTAATTGATCATATTTTTTCCCGATTTATTATTTTGGCATGTTGAGTTCATGCATTGCATGCCACCCGACTATTGTAGACTATGTTTGCATCACTTATCCAGCTGAATAGGCAAAAAATCACGAAAATAGTATATTTCTGGCGAAATTCACGGAAACGGCTCTAATTTGAAGTCAAAAATGACTGAATCGGGTGCAGTCAAGCATAATTGCCATGGCAACCATTATTTTTTTGGCTTAGCGAACTTTTCCGAGGGAGGACTTGGACCACAGCACATCATTTTCCCCACGACTTGTTGGATTTAGCTAGTACTGCAGGAAAAAGTTAACTGTAGCCCAACCCTTCAAGCAGTCCGGGCAGTCGAGATAATTTTTACAGCCTGGTCTGTTCTTGGTATGCAGTTCAGCAGGACCCAAGTCCCTTTCACTCAAACAGAATAAGTATGAATAATAATGAAAACCCTCCTATTGGGTAATTAATTCGTAAAATAGGCAATGGGACATGAAATAATCCGAAATTTTACCATAAAAACCAGAGTTTTGAGGATATTTAGAGTTTGTAAGACATATCATGATGATAACCGTTTCCATGGCAACGGATAATGGGTTTTGGCATAATATATCATTGCACGTTTTACAATTGTCATATATATGTATAATATTGTTCAAAGTAGCTCCTAGAACGAAATAATAATAAATAAAATATTGCAGCACTTCTACTCAATATTTGCTTTTTTGTTGCAAATCACGTGTCGTTCACCTTGCTCGCGACGACATGTACGACAAAAGACCACATATCTGAGGACCTATTTCGAAATGAATTATACTTAATTTCACCCAGCCACTTTTTCTCTTAACTACAAATGCTACATATTTTATGTAGTAGCAAAAAAATAACAATCAGGACAAAGTAAGTTTCTCTTAAGGTATCACACCTGGGATTCCTCCGATGAACATCCGTGTACCCAATCAAATAGTGCCTAAAAAAACCTTGGATTTCAGGCATGTATGCAGTCTTTGTGCATATTGAATATATAACTAGTGGTGTTTTGCAGCTAAAAAGCTTCGAACATTGCACTACATGTCGTTTTGACAAAACATTAAATGTCTGGTATTCCTACGCCGAACACACATGTTTTGAGGGGACCTCGGCTATCAGACGCTCGTCGGCAAAACGGGCGGAAACTGGTGATTTTTTTCATTTAGATTTAGCGAAAAAACGAGCGTGTGACCATATGACGAAATGACATTTTTATTACAGCCCAGTGATGTAGCTGTCAGAAAAAATGAAGAATAAGTTTATTTTCTTCCCCTTTGATAGAGATAAGAGGGTCCGAAGTGGGAAAATTCACATTGATTTATATAGGGCCTTTAAACCCGAGTGTGCAGCCTTAACAAAAACCCATTTTTCATGCTAATTGATCATATTTTTTCCCGATTTATTATTTTGGCATGTTGAGTTCATGCATTGCATGCCACCCGACTATTGTAGACTATGTTTGCATCACTTATCCAGCTGAATAGGCAAAAAATCACGAAAATAGTATATTTCTGGCGAAATTCACGGAAACGGCTCTAATTTGAAGTCAAAAATGACTGAATCGGGTGCAGTCAAGCATAATTGCCATGGCAACCATTATTTTTTTGGCTTAGCGAACTTTTCCGAGGGAGGACTTGGACCACAGCACATCATTTTCCCCACGACTTGTTGGATTTAGCTAGTACTGCAGGAAAAAGTTAACTGTAGCCCAACCCTTCAAGCAGTCCGGGCAGTCGAGATAATTTTTACAGCCTGGTCT
The DNA here is from genome assembly GCA_949152475.1 of Terebella lapidaria. Taxonomy (NCBI): domain Eukaryota; kingdom Metazoa; phylum Annelida; class Polychaeta; order Terebellida; family Terebellidae; genus Terebella; species Terebella lapidaria. The sequence continues at coordinate 28,968,319 of OX424564.1, read as the reverse complement.
GTTCTTGGTATGCAGTTCAGCAGGACCCAAGTCCCTTTCACTCAAACAGAATAAGTATGAATAATAATGAAAACCCTCCTATTGGGTAATTAATTCGTAAAATAGGCAATGGGACATGAAATAATCCGAAATTTTACCATAAAAACCAGAGTTTTGAGGATATTTAGAGTTTGTAAGACATATCATGATGATAACCGTTTCCATGGCAACGGATAATGGGTTTTGGCATAATATATCATTGCACGTTTTACAATTGTCATATATATGTATAATATTGTTCAAAGTAGCTCCTAGAACGAAATAATAATAAATAAAATATTGCAGCACTTCTACTCAATATTTGCTTTTTTGTTGCAAATCACGTGTCGTTCACCTTGCTCGCGACGACATGTACGACAAAAGACCACATATCTGAGGACCTATTTCGAAATGAATTATACTTAATTTCACCCAGCCACTTTTTCTCTTAACTACAAATGCTACATATTTTATGTAGTAGCAAAAAAATAACAATCAGGACAAAGTAAGTTTCTCTTAAGGTATCACACCTGGGATTCCTCCGATGAACATCCGTGTACCCAATCAAATAGTGCCTAAAAAAACCTTGGATTTCAGGCATGTATGCAGTCTTTGTGCATATTGAATATATAACTAGTGGTGTTTTGCAGCTAAAAAGCTTCGAACATTGCACTACATGTCGTTTTGACAAAACATTAAATGTCTGGTATTCCTACGCCGAACACACATGTTTTGAGGGGACCTCGGCTATCAGACGCTCGTCGGCAAAACGGGCGGAAACTGGTGATTTTTTTCATTTAGATTTAGCGAAAAAACGAGCGTGTGACCATATGACGAAATGACATTTTTATTACAGCCCAGTGATGTAGCTGTCAGAAAAAATGAAGAATAAGTTTATTTTCTTCCCCTTTGATAGAGATAAGAGGGTCCGAAGTGGGAAAATTCACATTGATTTATATAGGGCCTTTAAACCCGAGTGTGCAGCCTTAACAAAAACCCATTTTTCATGCTAATTGATCATATTTTTTCCCGATTTATTATTTTGGCATGTTGAGTTCATGCATTGCATGCCACCCGACTATTGTAGACTATGTTTGCATCACTTATCCAGCTGAATAGGCAAAAAATCACGAAAATAGTATATTTCTGGCGAAATTCACGGAAACGGCTCTAATTTGAAGTCAAAAATGACTGAATCGGGTGCAGTCAAGCATAATTGCCATGGCAACCATTATTTTTTTGGCTTAGCGAACTTTTCCGAGGGAGGACTTGGACCACAGCACATCATTTTCCCCACGACTTGTTGGATTTAGCTAGTACTGCAGGAAAAAGTTAACTGTAGCCCAACCCTTCAAGCAGTCCGGGCAGTCGAGATAATTTTTACAGCCTGGTCTGTTCTTGGTATGCAGTTCAGCAGGACCCAAGTCCCTTTCACTCAAACAGAATAAGTATGAATAATAATGAAAACCCTCCTATTGGGTAATTAATTCGTAAAATAGGCAATGGGACATGAAATAATCCGAAATTTTACCATAAAAACCAGAGTTTTGAGGATATTTAGAGTTTGTAAGACATATCATGATGATAACCGTTTCCATGGCAACGGATAATGGGTTTTGGCATAATATATCATTGCACGTTTTACAATTGTCATATATATGTATAATATTGTTCAAAGTAGCTCCTAGAACGAAATAATAATAAATAAAATATTGCAGCACTTCTACTCAATATTTGCTTTTTTGTTGCAAATCACGTGTCGTTCACCTTGCTCGCGACGACATGTACGACAAAAGACCACATATCTGAGGACCTATTTCGAAATGAATTATACTTAATTTCACCCAGCCACTTTTTCTCTTAACTACAAATGCTACATATTTTATGTAGTAGCAAAAAAATAACAATCAGGACAAAGTAAGTTTCTCTTAAGGTATCACACCTGGGATTCCTCCGATGAACATCCGTGTACCCAATCAAATAGTGCCTAAAAAAACCTTGGATTTCAGGCATGTATGCAGTCTTTGTGCATATTGAATATATAACTAGTGGTGTTTTGCAGCTAAAAAGCTTCGAACATTGCACTACATGTCGTTTTGACAAAACATTAAATGTCTGGTATTCCTACGCCGAACACACATGTTTTGAGGGGACCTCGGCTATCAGACGCTCGTCGGCAAAACGGGCGGAAACTGGTGATTTTTTTCATTTAGATTTAGCGAAAAAACGAGCGTGTGACCATATGACGAAATGACATTTTTATTACAGCCCAGTGATGTAGCTGTCAGAAAAAATGAAGAATAAGTTTATTTTCTTCCCCTTTGATAGAGATAAGAGGGTCCGAAGTGGGAAAATTCACATTGATTTATATAGGGCCTTTAAACCCGAGTGTGCAGCCTTAACAAAAACCCATTTTTCATGCTAATTGATCATATTTTTTCCCGATTTATTATTTTGGCATGTTGAGTTCATGCATTGCATGCCACCCGACTATTGTAGACTATGTTTGCATCACTTATCCAGCTGAATAGGCAAAAAATCACGAAAATAGTATATTTCTGGCGAAATTCACGGAAACGGCTCTAATTTGAAGTCAAAAATGACTGAATCGGGTGCAGTCAAGCATAATTGCCATGGCAACCATTATTTTTTTGGCTTAGCGAACTTTTCCGAGGGAGGACTTGGACCACAGCACATCATTTTCCCCACGACTTGTTGGATTTAGCTAGTACTGCAGGAAAAAGTTAACTGTAGCCCAACCCTTTAAGCAGTCCGGGCAGTCGAGATAATTTTTACAGCCTGGTCTGTTCTTGGTATGCAGTTCAGCAGGACCCAAGTCCCTTTCACTCAAACAGAATAAGTATGAATAATAATGAAAACCCTCCTATTGGGTAATTAATTCGTAAAATAGGCAATGGGACATGAAATAATCCGAAATTTTACCATAAAAACCAGAGTTTTGAGGATATTTAGAGTTTGTAAGACATATCATGATGATAACCGTTTCCATGGCAACGGATAATGGGTTTTGGCATAATATATCATTGCACGTTTTACAATTGTCATATATATGTATAATATTGTTCAAAGTAGCTCCTAGAACGAAATAATAATAAATAAAATATTGCAGCACTTCTACTCAATATTTGCTTTTTTGTTGCAAATCACGTGTCGTTCACCTTGCTCGCGACGACATGTACGACAAAAGACCACATATCTGAGGACCTATTTCGAAATGAATTATACTTAATTTCACCCAGCCACTTTTTCTCTTAACTACAAATGCTACATATTTTATGTAGTAGCAAAAAAATAACAATCAGGACAAAATAAGTTTCTCTTAAGGTATCACACCTGGGATTCCTCCGATGAACATCCGTGTACCCAATCAAATAGTGCCTAAAAAAACCTTGGATTTCAGGCATGTATGCAGTCTTTGTGCATATTGAATATATAACTAGTGGTGTTTTGCAGCTAAAAAGCTTCGAACATTGCACTACATGTCGTTTTGACAAAACATTAAATGTCTGGTATTCCTACGCCGAACACACATGTTTTGAGGGGACCTCGGCTATCAGACGCTCGTCGGCAAAACGGGCGGAAACTGGTGATTTTTTTTCATTTAGATTTAGCGAAAAAACGAGCGTGTGACCATATGACGAAATGACATTTTTATTACAGCCCAGTGATGTAGCTGTCAGAAAAAATGAAGAATAAGTTTATTTTCTTCCCCTTTGATAGAGATAAGAGGGTCCGAAGTGGGAAAATTCACATTGATTTATATAGGGCCTTTAAACCCGAGTGTGCAGCCTTAACAAAAACCCATTTTTCATGCTAATTGATCATATTTTTTCCCGATTTATTATTTTGGCATGTTGAGTTCATGCATTGCATGCCACCCGACTATTGTAGACTATGTTTGCATCACTTATCCAGCTGAATAGGCAAAAAATCACGAAAATAGTATATTTCTGGCGAAATTCACGGAAACGGCTCTAATTTGAAGTCAAAAATGACTGAATCGGGTGCAGTCAAGCATAATTGCCATGGCAACCATTATTTTTTTGGCTTAGCGAACTTTTCCGAGGGAGGACTTGGACCACAGCACATCATTTTCCCCACGACTTGTTGGATTTAGCTAGTACTGCAGGAAAAAGTTAACTGTAGCCCAACCCTTCAAGCAGTCCGGGCAGTCGAGATAATTTTTACAGCCTGGTCTGTTCTTGGTATGCAGTTCAGCAGGACCCAAGTCCCTTTCACTCAAACAGAATAAGTATGAATAATAATGAAAACCCTCCTATTGGGTAATTAATTCGTAAAATAGGCAATGGGACATGAAATAATCCGAAATTTTACCATAAAAACCAGAGTTTTGAGGATATTTAGAGTTTGTAAGACATATCATGATGATAACCGTTTCCATGGCAACGGATAATGGGTTTTGGCATAATATATCATTGCACGTTTTACAATTGTCATATATATGTATAATATTGTTCAAAGTAGCTCCTAGAACGAAATAATAATAAATAAAATATTGCAGCACTTCTACTCAATATTTGCTTTTTTGTTGCAAATCACGTGTCGTTCACCTTGCTCGCGACGACATGTACGACAAAAGACCACATATCTGAGGACCTATTTCGAAACGAATTATACTTAATTTCACCCAGCCACTTTTTCTCTTAACTACAAATGCTACATATTTTATGTAGTAGCAAAAAAATAACAATCAGGACAAAGTAAGTTTCTCTTAAGGTATCACACCTGGGATTCCTCCGATGAACATCCGTGTACCCAATCAAATAGTGCCTAAAAAAACCTTGGATTTCAGGCATGTATGCAGTCTTTGTGCATATTGAATATATAACTAGTGGTGTTTTGCAGCTAAAAAGCTTCGAACATTGCACTACATGTCGTTTTGACAAAACATTAAATGTCTGGTATTCCTACGCCGAACACACATGTTTTGAGGGGACCTCGGCTATCAGACGCTCGTCGGCAAAACGGGCGGAAACTGGTGATTTTTTTCATTTAGATTTAGCGAAAAAACGAGCGTGTGACCATATGACGAAATGACATTTTTATTACAGCCCAGTGATGTAGCTGTCAGAAAAAATGAAGAATAAGTTTATTTTCTTCCCCTTTGATAGAGATAAGAGGGTCCGAAGTGGGAAAATTCACATTGATTTATATAGGGCCTTTAAACCCGAGTGTGCAGCCTTAACAAAAACCCATTTTTCATGCTAATTGATCATATTTTTTCCCGATTTATTATTTTGGCATGTTGAGTTCATGCATTGCATGCCACCCGACTATTGTAGACTATGTTTGCATCACTTATCCAGCTGAATAGGCAAAAAATCACGAAAATAGTATATTTCTGGCGAAATTCACGGAAACGGCTCTAATTTGAAGTCAAAAATGACTGAATCGGGTGCAGTCAAGCATAATTGCCATGGCAACCATTATTTTTTTGGCTTAGCGAACTTTTCCGAGGGAGGACTTGGACCACAGCACATCATTTTCCCCACGACTTGTTGGATTTAGCTAGTACTGCAGGAAAAAGTTAACTGTAGCCCAACCCTTTAAGCAGTCCGGGCAGTCGAGATAATTTTTACAGCCTGGTCTGTTCTTGGTATGCAGTTCAGCAGGACCCAAGTCCCTTTCACTCAAACAGAATAAGTATGAATAATAATGAAAACCCTCCTATTGGGTAATTAATTCGTAAAATAGGCAATGGGACATGAAATAATCCGAAATTTTACCATAAAAACCAGAGTTTTGAGGATATTTAGAGTTTGTAAGACATATCATGATGATAACCGTTTCCATGGCAACGGATAATGGGTTTTGGCATAATATATCATTGCACGTTTTACAATTGTCATATATATGTATAATATTGTTCAAAGTAGCTCCTAGAACGAAATAATAATAAATAAAATATTGCAGCACTTCTACTCAATATTTGCTTTTTTGTTGCAAATCACGTGTCGTTCACCTTGCTCGCGACGACATGTACGACAAAAGACCACATATCTGAGGACCTATTTCGAAATGAATTATACTTAATTTCACCCAGCCACTTTTTCTCTTAACTACAAATGCTACATATTTTATGTAGTAGCAAAAAAATAACAATCAGGACAAAATAAGTTTCTCTTAAGGTATCACACCTGGGATTCCTCCGATGAACATCCGTGTACCCAATCAAATAGTGCCTAAAAAAACCTTGGATTTCAGGCATGTATGCAGTCTTTGTGCATATTGAATATATAACTAGTGGTGTTTTGCAGCTAAAAAGCTTCGAACATTGCACTACATGTCGTTTTGACAAAACATTAAATGTCTGGTATTCCTACGCCGAACACACATGTTTTGAGGGGACCTCGGCTATCAGACGCTCGTCGGCAAAACGGGCGGAAACTGGTGATTTTTTTTCATTTAGATTTAGCGAAAAAACGAGCGTGTGACCATATGACGAAATGACATTTTTATTACAGCCCAGTGATGTAGCTGTCAGAAAAAATGAAGAATAAGTTTATTTTCTTCCCCTTTGATAGAGATAAGAGGGTCCGAAGTGGGAAAATTCACATTGATTTATATAGGGCCTTTAAACCCGAGTGTGCAGCCTTAACAAAAACCCATTTTTCATGCTAATTGATCATATTTTTTCCCGATTTATTATTTTGGCATGTTGAGTTCATGCATTGCATGCCACCCGACTATTGTAGACTATGTTTGCATCACTTATCCAGCTGAATAGGCAAAAAATCACGAAAATAGTATATTTCTGGCGAAATTCACGGAAACGGCTCTAATTTGAAGTCAAAAATGACTGAATCGGGTGCAGTCAAGCATAATTGCCATGGCAACCATTATTTTTTTGGCTTAGCGAACTTTTCCGAGGGAGGACTTGGACCACAGCACATCATTTTCCCCACGACTTGTTGGATTTAGCTAGTACTGCAGGAAAAAGTTAACTGTAGCCCAACCCTTCAAGCAGTCCGGGCAGTCGAGATAATTTTTACAGCCTGGTCTGTTCTTGGTATGCAGTTCAGCAGGACCCAAGTCCCTTTCACTCAAACAGAATAAGTATGAATAATAATGAAAACCCTCCTATTGGGTAATTAATTCGTAAAATAGGCAATGGGACATGAAATAATCCGAAATTTTACCATAAAAACCAGAGTTTTGAGGATATTTAGAGTTTGTAAGACATATCATGATGATAACCGTTTCCATGGCAACGGATAATGGGTTTTGGCATAATATATCATTGCACGTTTTACAATTGTCATATATATGTATAATATTGTTCAAAGTAGCTCCTAGAACGAAATAATAATAAATAAAATATTGCAGCACTTCTACTCAATATTTGCTTTTTTGTTGCAAATCACGTGTCGTTCACCTTGCTCGCGACGACATGTACGACAAAAGACCACATATCTGAGGACCTATTTCGAAACGAATTATACTTAATTTCACCCAGCCACTTTTTCTCTTAACTACAAATGCTACATATTTTATGTAGTAGCAAAAAAATAACAATCAGGACAAAGTAAGTTTCTCTTAAGGTATCACACCTGGGATTCCTCCGATGAACATCCGTGTACCCAATCAAATAGTGCCTAAAAAAACCTTGGATTTCAGGCATGTATGCAGTCTTTGTGCATATTGAATATATAACTAGTGGTGTTTTGCAGCTAAAAAGCTTCGAACATTGCACTACATGTCGTTTTGACAAAACATTAAATGTCTGGTATTCCTACGCCGAACACACATGTTTTGAGGGGACCTCGGCTATCAGACGCTCGTCGGCAAAACGGGCGGAAACTGGTGATTTTTTTCATTTAGATTTAGCGAAAAAACGAGCGTGTGACCATATGACGAAATGACATTTTTATTACAGCCCAGTGATGTAGCTGTCAGAAAAAATGAAGAATAAGTTTATTTTCTTCCCCTTTGATAGAGATAAGAGGGTCCGAAGTGGGAAAATTCACATTGATTTATATAGGGCCTTTAAACCCGAGTGTGCAGCCTTAACAAAAACCCATTTTTCATGCTAATTGATCATATTTTTTCCCGATTTATTATTTTGGCATGTTGAGTTCATGCATTGCATGCCACCCGACTATTGTAGACTATGTTTGCATCACGTATCCAGCTGAATAGGCAAAAAATCACGAAAATAGTATATTTCTGGCGAAATTCACGGAAACGGCTCTAATTTGAAGTCAAAAATGACTGAATCGGGTGCAGTCAAGCATAATTGCCATGGCAACCATTATTTTTTTGGCTTAGCGAACTTTTCCGAGGGAGGACTTGGACCACAGCACATCATTTTCCCCACGACTTGTTGGATTTAGCTAGTACTGCAGGAAAAAGTTAACTGTAGCCCAACCCTTTAAGCAGTCCGGGCAGTCGAGATAATTTTTACAGCCTGGTCTGTTCTTGGTATGCAGTTCAGCAGGACCCAAGTCCCTTTCACTCAAACAGAATAAGTATGAATAATAATGAAAACCCTCCTATTGGGTAATTAATTCGTAAAATAGGCAATGGGACATGAAATAATCCGAAATTTTACCATAAAAACCAGAGTTTTGAGGATATTTAGAGTTTGTAAGACATATCATGATGATAACCGTTTCCATGGCAACGGATAATGGGTTTTGGCATAATATATCATTGCACGTTTTACAATTGTCATATATATGTATAATATTGTTCAAAGTAGCTCCTAGAACGAAATAATAATAAATAAAATATTGCAGCACTTCTACTCAATATTTGCTTTTTTGTTGCAAATCACGTGTCGTTCACCTTGCTCGCGACGACATGTACGACAAAAGACCACATATCTGAGGACCTATTTCGAAATGAATTATACTTAATTTCACCCAGCCACTTTTTCTCTTAACTACAAATGCTACATATTTTATGTAGTAGCAAAAAAATAACAATCAGGACAAAGTAAGTTTCTCTTAAGGTATCACACCTGGGATTCCTCCGATGAACATCCGTGTACCCAATCAAATAGTGCCTAAAAAAACCTTGGATTTCAGGCATGTATGCAGTCTTTGTGCATATTGAATATATAACTAGTGGTGTTTTGCAGCTAAAAAGCTTCGAACATTGCACTACATGTCGTTTTGACAAAACATTAAATGTCTGGTATTCCTACGCCGAACACACATGTTTTGAGGGGACCTCGGCTATCAGACGCTCGTCGGCAAAACGGGCGGAAACTGGTGATTTTTTTCATTTAGATTTAGCGAAAAAACGAGCGTGTGACCATATGACGAAATGACATTTTTATTACAGCCCAGTGATGTAGCTGTCAGAAAAAATGAAGAATAAGTTTATTTTCTTCCCCTTTGATAGAGATAAGAGGGTCCGAAGTGGGAAAATTCACATTGATTTATATAGGGCCTTTAAACCCGAGTGTGCAGCCTTAACAAAAACCCATTTTTCATGCTAATTGATCATATTTTTTCCCGATTTATTATTTTGGCATGTTGAGTTCATGCATTGCATGCCACCCGACTATTGTAGACTATGTTTGCATCACTTATCCAGCTGAATAGGCAAAAAATCACGAAAATAGTATATTTCTGGCGAAATTCACGGAAACGGCTCTAATTTGAAGTCAAAAATGACTGAATCGGGTGCAGTCAAGCATAATTGCCATGGCAACCATTATTTTTTTGGCTTAGCGAACTTTTCCGAGGGAGGACTTGGACCACAGCACATCATTTTCCCCACGACTTGTTGGATTTAGCTAGTACTGCAGGAAAAAGTTAACTGTAGCCCAACCCTTTAAGCAGTCCGGGCAGTCGAGATAATTTTTACAGCCTGGTCTGTTCTTGGTATGCAGTTCAGCAGGACCCAAGTCCCTTTCACTCAAACAGAATAAGTATGAATAATAATGAAAACCCTCCTATTGGGTAATTAATTCGTAAAATAGGCAATGGGACATGAAATAATCCGAAATTTTACCATAAAAACCAGAGTTTTGAGGATATTTAGAGTTTGTAAGACATATCATGATGATAACCGTTTCCATGGCAACGGATAATGGGTTTTGGCATAATATATCATTGCACGTTTTACAATTGTCATATATATGTATAATATTGTTCAAAGTAGCTCCTAGAACGAAATAATAATAAATAAAATATTGCAGCACTTCTACTCAATATTTGCTTTTTTGTTGCAAATCACGTGTCGTTCACCTTGCTCGCGACGACATGTACGACAAAAGACCACATATCTGAGGACCTATTTCGAAATGAATTATACTTAATTTCACCCAGCCACTTTTTCTCTTAACTACAAATGCTACATATTTTATGTAGTAGCAAAAAAATAACAATCAGGACAAAATAAGTTTCTCTTAAGGTATCACACCTGGGATTCCTCCGATGAACATCCGTGTACCCAATCAAATAGTGCCTAAAAAAACCTTGGATTTCAGGCATGTATGCAGTCTTTGTGCATATTGAATATATAACTAGTGGTGTTTTGCAGCTAAAAAGCTTCGAACATTGCACTACATGTCGTTTTGACAAAACATTAAATGTCTGGTATTCCTACGCCGAACACACATGTTTTGAGGGGACCTCGGCTATCAGACGCTCGTCGGCAAAACGGGCGGAAACTGGTGATTTTTTTCATTTAGATTTAGCGAAAAAACGAGCGTGTGACCATATGACGAAATGACATTTTTATTACAGCCCAGTGATGTAGCTGTCAGAAAAAATGAAGAATAAGTTTATTTTCTTCCCCTTTGATAGAGATAAGAGGGTCCGAAGTGGGAAAATTCACATTGATTTATATAGGGCCTTTAAACCCGAGTGTGCAGCCTTAACAAAAACCCATTTTTCATGCTAATTGATCATATTTTTTCCCGATTTATTATTTTGGCATGTTGAGTTCATGCATTGCATGCCACCCGACTATTGTAGACTATGTTTGCATCACTTATCCAGCTGAATAGGCAAAAAATCACGAAAATAGTATATTTCTGGCGAAATTCACGGAAACGGCTCTAATTTGAAGTCAAAAATGACTGAATCGGGTGCAGTCAAGCATAATTGCCATGGCAACCATTATTTTTTTGGCTTAGCGAACTTTTCCGAAGGAAGGACTTGGACCACAGCACATCATTTTCCCCACGACTTGTTGGATTTAGCTAGTACTGCAGGAAAAAGTTAACTGTAGCCCAACCCTTCAAGCAGTCCGGGCAGTCGAGATAATTTTTACAGCCTGGTCTGTTCTTGGTATGCAGTTCAGCAGGACCCAAGTCCCTTTCACTCAAACAGAATAAGTATGAATAATAATGAAAACCCTCCTATTGGGTAATTAATTCGTAAAATAGGCAATGGGACATGAAATAATCCGAAATTTTACCATAAAAACCAGAGTTTTGAGGATATTTAGAGTTTGTAAGACATATCATGATGATAACCGTTTCCATGGCAACGGATAATGGGTTTTGGCATAATATATCATTGCACGTTTTACAATTGTCATATATATGTATAATATTGTTCAAAGTAGCTCCTAGAACGAAATAATAATAAATAAAATATTGCAGCACTTCTACTCAATATTTGCTTTTTTGTTGCAAATCACGTGTCGTTCACCTTGCTCGCGACGACATGTACGACAAAAGACCACATATCTGAGGACCTATTTCGAAACGAATTATACTTAATTTCACCCAGCCACTTTTTCTCTTAACTACAAATGCTACATATTTTATGTAGTAGCAAAAAAATAACAATCAGGACAAAGTAAGTTTCTCTTAAGGTATCACACCTGGGATTCCTCCGATGAGCATCCGTGTACCCAATCAAATAGTGCCTAAAAAATCCTTGGATTTCAGGCATGTATGCAGTCTTTGTGCATATTGAATATATAACTAGTGGTGTTTTGCAGCTAAAAAGCTTCGAACATTGCACTACATGTCGTTTTGACAAAACATTAAATGTCTGGTATTCCTACGCCGAACACACATGTTTTGAGGGGACCTCGGCTATCAGACGCTCGTCGGCAAAACGGGCGGAAACTGGTGATTTTTTTCATTTAGATTTAGCGAAAAAACGAGCGTGTGACCATATGACGAAATGACATTTTTATTACAGCCCAGTGATGTAGCTGTCAGAAAAAATGAAGAATAAGTTTATTTTCTTCCCCTTTGATAGAGATAAGAGGGTCCGAAGTGGGAAAATTCACATTGATTTATATAGGGCCTTTAAACCCGAGTGTGCAGCCTTAACAAAAACCCATTTTTCATGCTAATTGATCATATTTTTTCCCGATTTATTATTTTGGCATGTTGAGTTCATGCATTGCATGCCACCCGACTATTGTAGACTATGTTTGCATCACTTATCCAGCTGAATAGGCAAAAAATCACGAAAATAGTATATTTCTGGCGAAATTCACGGAAACGGCTCTAATTTGAAGTCAAAAATGACTGAATCGGGTGCAGTCAAGCATAATTGCCATGGCAACCATTATTTTTTTGGCTTAGCGAACTTTTCCGAGGGAGGACTTGGACCACAGCACATCATTTTCCCCACGACTTGTTGGATTTAGCTAGTACTGCAGGAAAAAGTTAACTGTAGCCCAACCCTTCAAGCAGTCCGGGCAGTCGAGATAATTTTTACAGCCTGGTCTGTTCTTGGTATGCAGTTCAGCAGGACCCAAGTCCCTTTCACTCAAACAGAATAAGTATGAATAATAATGAAAACCCTCCTATTGGGTAATTAATTCGTAAAATAGGCAATGGGACATGAAATAATCCGAAATTTTACCATAAAAACCAGAGTTTTGAGGATATTTAGAGTTTGTAAGACATATCATGATGATAACCGTTTCCATGGCAACGGATAATGGGTTTTGGCATAATATATCATTGCACGTTTTACAATTGTCATATATATGTATAATATTGTTCAAAGTAGCTCCTAGAACGAAATAATAATAAATAAAATATTGCAGCACTTCTACTCAATATTTGCTTTTTTGTTGCAAATCACGTGTCGTTCACCTTGCTCGCGACGACATGTACGACAAAAGACCACATATCTGAGGACCTATTTCGAAATGAATTATACTTAATTTCACCCAGCCACTTTTTCTCTTAACTACAAATGCTACATATTTTATGTAGTAGCAAAAAAATAACAATCAGGACAAAGTAAGTTTCTCTTAAGGTATCACACCTGGGATTCCTCCGATGAACATCCGTGTACCCAATCAAATAGTGCCTAAAAAAACCTTGGATTTCAGGCATGTATGCAGTCTTTGTGCATATTGAATATATAACTAGTGGTGTTTTGCAGCTAAAAAGCTTCGAACATTGCACTACATGTCGTTTTGACAAAACATTAAATGTCTGGTATTCCTACGCCGAACACACATGTTTTGAGGGGACCTCGGCTATCAGACGCTCGTCGGCAAAACGGGCGGAAACTGGTGATTTTTTTCATTTAGATTTAGCGAAAAAACGAGCGTGTGACCATATGACGAAATGACATTTTTATTACAGCCCAGTGATGTAGCTGTCAGAAAAAATGAAGAATAAGTTTATTTTCTTCCCCTTTGATAGAGATAAGAGGGTCCGAAGTGGGAAAATTCACATTGATTTATATAGGGCCTTTAAACCCGAGTGTGCAGCCTTAACAAAAACCCATTTTTCATGCTAATTGATCATATTTTTTCCCGATTTATTATTTTGGCATGTTGAGTTCATGCATTGCATGCCACCCGACTATTGTAGACTATGTTTGCATCACTTATCCAGCTGAATAGGCAAAAAATCACGAAAATAGTATATTTCTGGCGAAATTCACGGAAACGGCTCTAATTTGAAGTAAAAAATGACTGAATCGGGTGCAGTCAAGCATAATTGCCATGGCAACCATTATTTTTTTGGCTTAGCGAACTTTTCCGAGGGAGGACTTGGACCACAGCACATCATTTTCCCCACGACTTGTTGGATTTAGCTAGTACTGCAGGAAAAAGTTAACTGTAGCCCAACCCTTTAAGCAGTCCGGGCAGTCGAGATAATTTTTACAGCCTGGTCTGTTCTTGGTATGCAGTTCAGCAGGACCCAAGTCCCTTTCACTCAAACAGAATAAGTATGAATAATAATGAAAACCCTCCTATTGGGTAATGAATTCGTAAAATAGGCAATGGGACATGAAATAATCCGAAATTTTACCATAAAAACCAGAGTTTTGAGGATATTTAGAGTTTGTAAGACATATCATGATGATAACCGTTTCCATGGCAACGGATAATGGGTTTTGGCATAATATATCATTGCACGTTTTACAATTGTCATATATATGTATAATATTGTTCAAAGTAGCTCCTAGAACGAAATAATAATAAATAAAATATTGCAGCACTTCTACTCAATATTTGCTTTTTTGTTGCAAATCACGTGTCGTTCACCTTGCTCGCGACGACATGTACGACAAAAGACCACATATCTGAGGACCTATTTCGAAATGAATTATACTTAATTTCACCCAGCCACTTTTTCTCTTAACTACAAATGCTACATATTTTATGTAGTAGCAAAAAAATAACAATCAGGACAAAATAAGTTTCTCTTAAGGTATCACACCTGGGATTCCTCCGATGAACATCCGTGTACCCAATCAAATAGTGCCTAAAAAAACCTTGGATTTCAGGCATGTATGCAGTCTTTGTGCATATTGAATATATAACTAGTGGTGTTTTGCAGCTAAAAAGCTTCGAACATTGCACTACATGTCGTTTTGACAAAACATTAAATGTCTGGTATTCCTACGCCGAACACACATGTTTTGAGGGGACCTCGGCTATCAGACGCTCGTCGGCAAAACGGGCGGAAACTGGTGATTTTTTTCATTTAGATTTAGCGAAAAAACGAGCGTGTGACCATATGACGAAATGACATTTTTATTACAGCCCAGTGATGTAGCTGTCAGAAAAAATGAAGAATAAGTTTATTTTCTTCCCCTTTGATAGAGATAAGAGGGTCCGAAGTGGGAAAATTCACATTGATTTATATAGGGCCTTTAAACCCGAGTGTGCAGCCTTAACAAAAACCCATTTTTCATGCTAATTGATCATATTTTTTCCCGATTTATTATTTTGGCATGTTGAGTTCATGCATTGCATGCCACCCGACTATTGTAGACTATGTTTGCATCACTTATCCAGCTGAATAGGCAAAAAATCACGAAAATAGTATATTTCTGGCGAAATTCACGGAAACGGCTCTAATTTGAAGTCAAAAATGACTGAATCGGGTGCAGTCAAGCATAATTGCCATGGCAACCATTATTTTTTTGGCTTAGCGAACTTTTCCGAGGGAGGACTTGGACCACAGCACATCATTTTCCCCACGACTTGTTGGATTTAGCTAGTACTGCAGGAAAAAGTTAACTGTAGCCCAACCCTTCAAGCAGTCCGGGCAGTCGAGATAATTTTTACAGCCTGGTCTGTTCTTGGTATGCAGTTCAGCAGGACCCAAGTCCCTTTCACTCAAACAGAATAAGTATGAATAATAATGAAAACCCTCCTATTGGGTAATTAATTCGTAAAATAGGCAATGGGACATGAAATAATCCGAAATTTTACCATAAAAACCAGAGTTTTGAGGATATTTAGAGTTTGTAAGACATATCATGATGATAACCGTTTCCATGGCAACGGATAATGGGTTTTGGCATAATATATCATTGCACGTTTTACAATTGTCATATATATGTATAATATTGTTCAAAGTAGCTCCTAGAACGAAATAATAATAAATAAAATATTGCAGCACTTCTACTCAATATTTGCTTTTTTGTTGCAAATCACGTGTCGTTCACCTTGCTCGCGACGACATGTACGACAAAAGACCACATATCTGAGGACCTATTTCGAAATGAATTATACTTAATTTCACCCAGCCACTTTTTCTCTTAACTACAAATGCTACATATTTTATGTAGTAGCAAAAAAATAACAATCAGGACAAAGTAAGTTTCTCTTAAGGTATCACACCTGGGATTCCTCCGATGAACATCCGTGTACCCAATCAAATAGTGCCTAAAAAAACCTTGGATTTCAGGCATGTATGCAGTCTTTGTGCATATTGAATATATAACTAGTGGTGTTTTGCAGCTAAAAAGCTTCGAACATTGCACTACATGTCGTTTTGACAAAACATTAAATGTCTGGTATTCCTACGCCGAACACACATGTTTTGAGGGGACCTCGGCTATCAGACGCTCGTCGGCAAAACGGGCGGAAACTGGTGATTTTTTTCATTTAGATTTAGCGAAAAAACGAGCGTGTGACCATATGACGAAATGACATTTTTATTACAGCCCAGTGATGTAGCTGTCAGAAAAAATGAAGAATAAGTTTATTTTCTTCCCCTTTGATAGAGATAAGAGGGTCCGAAGTGGGAAAATTCACATTGATTTATATAGGGCCTTTAAACCCGAGTGTGCAGCCTTAACAAAAACCCATTTTTCATGCTAATTGATCATATTTTTTCCCGATTTATTATTTTGGCATGTTGAGTTCATGCATTGCATGCCACCCGACTATTGTAGACTATGTTTGCATCACTTATCCAGCTGAATAGGCAAAAAATCACGAAAATAGTATATTTCTGGCGAAATTCACGGAAACGGCTCTAATTTGAAGTCAAAAATGACTGAATCGGGTGCAGTCAAGCATAATTGCCATGGCAACCATTATTTTTTTGGCTTAGCGAACTTTTCCGAGGGAGGACTTGGACCACAGCACATCATTTTCCCCACGACTTGTTGGATTTAGCTAGTACTGCAGGAAAAAGTTAACTGTAGCCCAACCCTTTAAGCAGTCCGGGCAGTCGAGATAATTTTTACAGCCTGGTCTGTTCTTGGTATGCAGTTCAGCAGGACCCAAGTCCCTTTCACTCAAACAGAATAAGTATGAATAATAATGAAAACCCTCCTATTGGGTAATTAATTCGTAAAATAGGCAATGGGACATGAAATAATCCGAAATTTTACCATAAAAACCAGAGTTTTGAGGATATTTAGAGTTTGTAAGACATATCATGATGATAACCGTTTCCATGGCAACGGATAATGGGTTTTGGCATAATATATCATTGCACGTTTTACAATTGTCATATATATGTATAATATTGTTCAAAGTAGCTCCTAGAACGAAATAATAATAAATAAAATATTGCAGCACTTCTACTCAATATTTGCTTTTTTGTTGCAAATCACGTGTCGTTCACCTTGCTCGCGACGACATGTACGACAAAAGACCACATATCTGAGGACCTATTTCGAAATGAATTATACTTAATTTCACCCAGCCACTTTTTCTCTTAACTACAAATGCTACATATTTTATGTAGTAGCAAAAAAATAACAATCAGGACAAAATAAGTTTCTCTTAAGGTATCACACCTGGGATTCCTCCGATGAACATCCGTGTACCCAATCAAATAGTGCCTAAAAAAACCTTGGATTTCAGGCATGTATGCAGTCTTTGTGCATATTGAATATATAACTAGTGGTGTTTTGCAGCTAAAAAGCTTCGAACATTGCACTACATGTCGTTTTGACAAAACATTAAATGTCTGGTATTCCTACGCCGAACACACATGTTTTGAGGGGACCTCGGCTATCAGACGCTCGTCGGCAAAACGGGCGGAAACTGGTGATTTTTTTCATTTAGATTTAGCGAAAAAACGAGCGTGTGACCATATGACGAAATGACATTTTTATTACAGCCCAGTGATGTAGCTGTCAGAAAAAATGAAGAATAAGTTTATTTTCTTCCCCTTTGATAGAGATAAGAGGGTCCGAAGTGGGAAAATTCACATTGATTTATATAGGGCCTTTAAACCCGAGTGTGCAGCCTTAACAAAAACCCATTTTTCATGCTAATTGATCATATTTTTTCCCGATTTATTATTTTGGCATGTTGAGTTCATGCATTGCATGCCACCCGACTATTGTAGACTATGTTTGCATCACTTATCCAGCTGAATAGGCAAAAAATCACGAAAATAGTATATTTCTGGCGAAATTCACGGAAACGGCTCTAATTTGAAGTCAAAAATGACTGAATCGGGTGCAGTCAAGCATAATTGCCATGGCAACCATTATTTTTTTGGCTTAGCGAACTTTTCCGAGGGAGGACTTGGACCACAGCACATCATTTTCCCCACGACTTGTTGGATTTAGCTAGTACTGCAGGAAAAAGTTAACTGTAGCCCAACCCTTCAAGCAGTCCGGGCAGTCGAGATAATTTTTACAGCCTGGTCTGTTCTTGGTATGCAGTTCAGCAGGACCCAAGTCCCTTTCACTCAAACAGAATAAGTATGAATAATAATGAAAACCCTCCTATTGGGTAATTAATTCGTAAAATAGGCAATGGGACATGAAATAATCCGAAATTTTACCATAAAAACCAGAGTTTTGAGGATATTTAGAGTTTGTAAGACATATCATGATGATAACCGTTTCCATGGCAACGGATAATGGGTTTTGGCATAATATATCATTGCACGTTTTACAATTGTCATATATATGTATAATATTGTTCAAAGTAGCTCCTAGAACGAAATAATAATAAATAAAATATTGCAGCACTTCTACTCAATATTTGCTTTTTTGTTGCAAATCACGTGTCGTTCACCTTGCTCGCGACGACATGTACGACAAAAGACCACATATCTGAGGACCTATTTCGAAATGAATTATACTTAATTTCACCCAGCCACTTTTTCTCTTAACTACAAATGCTACATATTTTATGTAGTAGCAAAAAAATAACAATCAGGACAAAGTAAGTTTCTCTTAAGGTATCACACCTGGGATTCCTCCGATGAACATCCGTGTACCCAATCAAATAGTGCCTAAAAAAACCTTGGATTTCAGGCATGTATGCAGTCTTTGTGCATATTGAATATATAACTAGTGGTGTTTTGCAGCTAAAAAGCTTCGAACATTGCACTACATGTCGTTTTGACAAAACATTAAATGTCTGGTATTCCTACGCCGAACACACATGTTTTGAGGGGACCTCGGCTATCAGACGCTCGTCGGCAAAACGGGCGGAAACTGGTGATTTTTTTCATTTAGATTTAGCGAAAAAACGAGCGTGTGACCATATGACGAAATGACATTTTTATTACAGCCCAGTGATGTAGCTGTCAGAAAAAATGAAGAATAAGTTTATTTTCTTCCCCTTTGATAGAGATAAGAGGGTCCGAAGTGGGAAAATTCACATTGATTTATATAGGGCCTTTAAACCCGAGTGTGCAGCCTTAACAAAAACCCATTTTTCATGCTAATTGATCATATTTTTTCCCGATTTATTATTTTGGCATGTTGAGTTCATGCATTGCATGCCACCCGACTATTGTAGACTATGTTTGCATCACTTATCCAGCTGAATAGGCAAAAAATCACGAAAATAGTATATTTCTGGCGAAATTCACGGAAACGGCTCTAATTTGAAGTCAAAAATGACTGAATCGGGTGCAGTCAAGCATAATTGCCATGGCAACCATTATTTTTTTGGCTTAGCGAACTTTTCCGAGGGAGGACTTGGACCACAGCACATCATTTTCCCCACGACTTGTTGGATTTAGCTAGTACTGCAGGAAAAAGTTAACTGTAGCCCAACCCTTTAAGCAGTCCGGGCAGTCGAGATAATTTTTACAGCCTGGTCTGTTCTTGGTATGCAGTTCAGCAGGACCCAAGTCCCTTTCACTCAAACAGAATAAGTATGAATAATAATGAAAACCCTCCTATTGGGTAATTAATTCGTAAAATAGGCAATGGGACATGAAATAATCCGAAATTTTACCATAAAAACCAGAGTTTTGAGGATATTTAGAGTTTGTAAGACATATCATGATGATAACCGTTTCCATGGCAACGGATAATGGGTTTTGGCATAATATATCATTGCACGTTTTACAATTGTCATATATATGTATAATATTGTTCAAAGTAGCTCCTAGAACGAAATAATAATAAATAAAATATTGCAGCACTTCTACTCAATATTTGCTTTTTTGTTGCAAATCACGTGTCGTTCACCTTGCTCGCGACGACATGTACGACAAAAGACCACATATCTGAGGACCTATTTCGAAATGAATTATACTTAATTTCACCCAGCCACTTTTTCTCTTAACTACAAATGCTACATATTTTATGTAGTAGCAAAAAAATAACAATCAGGACAAAATAAGTTTCTCTTAAGGTATCACACCTGGGATTCCTCCGATGAACATCCGTGTACCCAATCAAATAGTGCCTAAAAAAACCTTGGATTTCAGGCATGTATGCAGTCTTTGTGCATATTGAATATATAACTAGTGGTGTTTTGCAGCTAAAAAGCTTCGAACATTGCACTACATGTCGTTTTGACAAAACATTAAATGTCTGGTATTCCTACGCCGAACACACATGTTTTGAGGGGACCTCGGCTATCAGACGCTCGTCGGCAAAACGGGCGGAAACTGGTGATTTTTTTCATTTAGATTTAGCGAAAAAACGAGCGTGTGACCATATGACGAAATGACATTTTTATTACAGCCCAGTGATGTAGCTGTCAGAAAAAATGAAGAATAAGTTTATTTTCTTCCCCTTTGATAGAGATAAGAGGGTCCGAAGTGGGAAAATTCACATTGATTTATATAGGGCCTTTAAACCCGAGTGTGCAGCCTTAACAAAAACCCATTTTTCATGCTAATTGATCATATTTTTTCCCGATTTATTATTTTGGCATGTTGAGTTCATGCATTGCATGCCACCCGACTATTGTAGACTATGTTTGCATCACTTATCCAGCTGAATAGGCAAAAAATCACGAAAATAGTATATTTCTGGCGAAATTCACGGAAACGGCTCTAATTTGAAGTCAAAAATGACTGAATCGGGTGCAGTCAAGCATAATTGCCATGGCAACCATTATTTTTTTGGCTTAGCGAACTTTTCCGAGGGAGGACTTGGACCACAGCACATCATTTTCCCCACGACTTGTTGGATTTAGCTAGTACTGCAGGAAAAAGTTAACTGTAGCCCAACCCTTCAAGCAGTCCGGGCAGTCGAGATAATTTTTACAGCCTGGTCTGTTCTTGGTATGCAGTTCAGCAGGACCCAAGTCCCTTTCACTCAAACAGAATAAGTATGAATAATAATGAAAACCCTCCTATTGGGTAATTAATTCGTAAAATAGGCAATGGGACATGAAATAATCCGAAATTTTACCATAAAAACCAGAGTTTTGAGGATATTTAGAGTTTGTAAGACATATCATGATGATAACCGTTTCCATGGCAACGGATAATGGGTTTTGGCATAATATATCATTGCACGTTTTACAATTGTCATATATATGTATAATATTGTTCAAAGTAGCTCCTAGAACGAAATAATAATAAATAAAATATTGCAGCACTTCTACTCAATATTTGCTTTTTTGTTGCAAATCACGTGTCGTTCACCTTGCTCGCGACGACATGTACGACAAAAGACCACATATCTGAGGACCTATTTCGAAATGAATTATACTTAATTTCACCCAGCCATTTTTTCTCTTAACTACAAATGCTACATATTTTATGTAGTAGCAAAAAAATAACAATCAGGACAAAGTAAGTTTCTCTTAAGGTATCACACCTGGGATTCCTCCGATGAACATCCGTGTACCCAATCAAATAGTGCCTAAAAAAACCTTGGATTTCAGGCATGTATGCAGTCTTTGTGCATATTGAATATATAACTAGTGGTGTTTTGCAGCTAAAAAGCTTCGAACATTGCACTACATGTCGTTTTGACAAAACATTAAATGTCTGGTATTCCTACGCCGAACACACATGTTTTGAGGGGACCTCGGCTATCAGACGCTCGTCGGCAAAACGGGCGGAAACTGGTGATTTTTTTCATTTAGATTTAGCGAAAAAACGAGCGTGTGACCATATGACGAAATGACATTTTTATTACAGCCCAGTGATGTAGCTGTCAGAAAAAATAAAGAATAAGTTTATTTTCTTCCCCTTTGATAGAGATAAGAGGGTCCGAAGTGGGAAAATTCACATTGATTTATATAGGGCCTTTAAACCCGAGTGTGCAGCCTTAACAAAAACCCATTTTTCATGCTAATTGATCATATTTTTTCCCGATTTATTATTTTGGCATGTTGAGTTCATGCATTGCATGCCACCCGACTATTGTAGACTATGTTTGCATCACTTATCCAGCTGAATAGGCAAAAAATCACGAAAATAGTATATTTCTGGCGAAATTCACGGAAACGGCTCTAATTTGAAGTCAAAAATGACTGAATCGGGTGCAGTCAAGCATAATTGCCATGGCAACCATTATTTTTTTGGCTTAGCGAACTTTTCCGAGGGAGGACTTGGACCACAGCACATCATTTTCCCCACGACTTGTTGGATTTAGCTAGTACTGCAGGAAAAAGTTAACTGTAGCCCAACCCTTTAAGCAGTCCGGGCAGTCGAGATAATTTTTACAGCCTGGTCTGTTCTTGGTATGCAGTTCAGCAGGACCCAAGTCCCTTTCACTCAAACAGAATAAGTATGAATAATAATGAAAACCCTCCTATTGGGTAATTAATTCGTAAAATAGGCAATGGGACATGAAATAATCCGAAATTTTACCATAAAAACCAGAGTTTTGAGGATATTTAGAGTTTGTAAGACATATCATGATGATAACCGTTTCCATGGCAACGGATAATGGGTTTTGGCATAATATATCATTGCACGTTTTACAATTGTCATATATATGTATAATATTGTTCAAAGTAGCTCCTAGAACGAAATAATAATAAATAAAATATTGCAGCACTTCTACTCAATATTTGCTTTTTTGTTGCAAATCACGTGTCGTTCACCTTGCTCGCGACGACATGTACGACAAAAGACCACATATCTGAGGACCTATTTCGAAATGAATTATACTTAATTTCACCCAGCCACTTTTTCTCTTAACTACAAATGCTACATATTTTATGTAGTAGCAAAAAAATAACAATCAGGACAAAATAAGTTTCTCTTAAGGTATCACACCTGGGATTCCTCCGATGAACATCCGTGTACCCAATCAAATAGTGCCTAAAAAAACCTTGGATTTCAGGCATGTATGCAGTCTTTGTGCATATTGAATATATAACTAGTGGTGTTTTGCAGCTAAAAAGCTTCGAACATTGCACTACATGTCGTTTTGACAAAACATTAAATGTCTGGTATTCCTACGCCGAACACACATGTTTTGAGGGGACCTCGGCTATCAGACGCTCGTCGGCAAAACGGGCGGAAACTGGTGATTTTTTTCATTTAGATTTAGCGAAAAAACGAGCGTGTGACCATATGACGAAATGACATTTTTATTACAGCCCAGTGATGTAGCTGTCAGAAAAAATGAAGAATAAGTTTATTTTCTTCCCCTTTGATAGAGATAAGAGGGTCCGAAGTGGGAAAATTCACATTGATTTATATAGGGCCTTTAAACCCGAGTGTGCAGCCTAAAGACGTTTTTGTATATCGGCAGAGAGCGCCCCCCGGCCCGATTCGTGGAATTGGGATACAGATAAGCATCTCAGTGTACGGCAGTGGAAATTAACGGCAAGTAGGTCATTTGCGCCCGAACTTCTGAAGCAGCAGGAGCTCGATCAGATACGGAGAAAAACTTTGTATTGATTCGGAACACTTGTCGGATAATTACGTGGCATTTGATGACATTGAACTGATAAAGTTTGTGGATAGTTGTCGGATATTTGGGATAAAAATTACAGTCGGCCCCAGTTTCGACCTCGACGGATACGGCCGCGACGCAGAGCGACTCGGGTACCACTATCCCGGGCGACCTGCTCGCCACTATTGTGTCGATTTTGCCCCGTCTGCCACCAGAGGAGCAACAGCAACTAATGCGTCAGGCGTCGCCGGCGCCACCACCACCTCCTGCTGGCAAGCGAGGCCAGAAGGAGTGAACGTTTCGGCCCAGTGGTGACAAACGGACAATTGCCGGCCTCGATTGTGTCGGCCCCTGAAAATCCTGGTCACGCTGGACTAGTGATGTATCGGCCTTTCATTGTGTCGGCCTGATGACAGAAAGTGACTCGGAGAAATCCTGGTCACGATGATCATCCTGGTTATGTCGGCTTATTGTTATGTCGGCCAAAATTTGTAAATAGTTATCCTAGTCACGGTATTTTATTCATGTAATTTAGTTAAGGTTAATCCAGACAATTCTTTTTCAGTTTATAGACTCTAAATTAGTTTCCGTTTCACTCTGAAGCGTCGAGGAGTTTTGTTCATACATTCCATTCATTATCATTCGTTGTTGTGCATGTATGTGTAAATGTATCATCGTAGCGACTATTGACGGACTGACTGATGACGTATATTTTGACGGTTAGAATTTTTATTGTATGAAGTGCTTTACCATTGTCGCGCGGCGTATGTGTGTGAGTGTTGGGGTTTGACCTTGTAGGACTTCTTAGCTTTTTATTGTTAGTTTTTGGCGACGGTAGGGTCCGGGTAGGGTAATTCCGAGGGCGTAGAATTAATGAAGGGGTGTAATGTAGTAATTTTAGCGACTGAAACCCCCGTCCCTCCCGCGCATACATATTTCACAACAAACATTCATTCTACATGACTTACATACAGGACAGGTACAGACTATACGATCACAAGCATAAACTCCATGTAGTCATGGTTACATACACAGGTCAATCCACATGCACTTGCGGCCCCATTCACTCGGTACATCGACCCAGTTAGTTTCGGCCTTGACCTTCACAAGCACCTACTTCTAAACATAGAACATGTCACACCCACCGCTCACATCACGTGCACAGATATAAGCATAACAAGTCTCGTTCACGCGCCGGGGAAACCCACTTTCCCGGTGAGATCAGCACACATCAGCACATACATGACCAATCACAACACCGCATGCATTTGGCGGGAAAGTCTACACCACATGTTGCCGGCCGCACAGTTTTGCTGAGAGTTGAGAAGTGGATGTCCTCATGAGCAGACGTGTTTCTAAGTTGTGGCCGTGATTGTAAAGCGAAGGCCTAACACGAGGACTACT
The DNA here is from genome assembly GCA_949152475.1 of Terebella lapidaria. NCBI lineage: Eukaryota > Metazoa > Annelida > Polychaeta > Terebellida > Terebellidae > Terebella > Terebella lapidaria. The sequence goes on along the minus strand of OX424564.1, from coordinate 28,943,147 downwards.
AGATATTGAACTGTGATATTCATATGTTGGATTGTTCAACGGACTAAATATCGAGGATATAGTATTGTCGACTGGGGAAATCACCGGACGTAGGTGTGTTTGCGGCCTTGTAGTGTGATTGAGACATTGTCGGCTTTCATCCCAAATAAACTATTGAACTGCTACTGCCGGCCTTGTGATTTAGCACAGCGATCACAGACATTTCGGCCTAATATCGGCCATAGAACGATATTTATCACAATAAGGACACACATGTCCTTATATTAGAGACACTTGGGTTTTGGCTCCAAAAGGACATCCTTTGCACGTGCTGCCAGGTTCAGCATTAAAAGCCCTATATAAATCAATGTAAATTGTCCCACTTCGGACCCTCTTATTTCTATGAAAGGGGAAGAAACTAAACATATTGTTCATTTTTTCTGACAGCTACATGACTGGGCAGTAATAAAAATGCCATTTCATCATATGGTCACACGCTCGTTTTTTCGCTATGTCTAAATGAAAAAAATCACCAGTTTCCGACCGTTTTGCCGACGAGCGTCTGACAGCCGAGGTCCCCTCGAAACGTGTGTGTTCGTCGTAGGAATACCAGACATTTAATGTTTTGTCAAAACGACATGTAATGCAATGTTTAAAGCCTTTTAGCTGCAAAACACCACTAGTTATACATGCAAAACCCACAAAGACTGCATACATGCCATGAAATCCAAGGTTTTTTTTAGTCACTACATGTATTTGATTGGGTACACGGATGTTCATCGGAGGAACACAGGTGTGATGCCTTAGGACCACTCTCGGTAATATATATACACGAGGTTATTGGGTGCTCATTGAAAAAATGCCTACACATACATAGGCCTGTTATCATGGTCATACATGCACGTGGAATTTTTCAATGACTTAATGGTAGTTGGGGCTGAAGAAGTTGTCGGCACTGAGGACCACGGCCACGGAGAACACGGGGTTGGTGAAGCAGAAGGCGGCCATGATGATGGTAATGCACTTGCTGCTAAAGCCAGAAAACGACTCAAAGATTTTGACATTCATCTTCGTAACGTCGTTACCAGTAAAGCAATCACTTTGAAATGAGAATGGTACCGAACTGAATCCAACATGACCGCATTATATAAATACTCATCTCTAACACCTACTTAAGCCAACATATTTATGTAATTTGACATCTGTGTGTGATGGTTATGACTCGTCCAGGCTACTTGCACACGAAGGTTAATGTGGTTAATATATAATTTAGCTTACCATGTTCTTATATGCGGGTTTACGAGGGTGGCCTTTTATTCGAATATGAGAACATGTCCCCATATTCGAGACACTTTGGTTTTTTTTTGGTGAGAGCTCCAAAACACAATATTCCAGATATGAGAACATGTCCTTATATGCGCGATTATACGGCAAGGCAAGTCTGGAAGATAAGAAAAGTGATGGATTATATATTACAAACATATCTAGGGAATTCGACTGCTTACCTCACCAACTAATAATCGCTGAATTATATGCATATGGGCTCAGCAAATTAGCATGTTGTCTCATAGCTAGTTATTTCAATGCAAGGAAACAACGAGCGAAATTTGGAAATATATGTGGCGAATGAGAATATCTACAAGGGGCGGCTTAAGGATCACTTTTCGGTCTACTTGATTTCAACGTACATGTATGTGAATGATCTCATCATAGATACAAGTAAAACTGGTGATGCCTACAACTACGCAGATGATACAACAGTATGCTGTCAAGGCACAAGCTTGACGGAGGTTTTGACTGACCTCCAGGGCCTGGGCACTTTTATGGTGGATTGGCTTAAGGCAAACCATCTCAAAATCAACTAATCATTTTCGATCATGAAAGGTGCGAAAATGAAATTACAACTGATAATTCTGTTGTGAAAGGTGTTGAATCAGTCAAGCTACTAGGGCTACATATTGATAGAAAACTTACTTTCCATGAACACATGTCTCCTATCTGTTAAGAGGCGGGAAGAAAAAAGCAATGTACTGGCGTGTCTGTCTGCAACTCGGAATACGGACAGTGAGCTGGTGTTATTTTATGCTTTCATATTGTCGCATTTCTAATAATGCTCCTCAGCTCGACGCAAATAAAGTAAATTTCATTTTTTTACGATACGTATATGATTTCAAAGCAACTGCCTTCGAATGTATGCAATATTTTTTTTTTAAAACTATGTTTCGGTGAAAATTATCTAATACTAGACAAAATAATAAAAAAAAAACATGTGCAGATGGATTTCAACGATTACAGTGCGCCCGAGTTGTGTTTTCATCCATTTTAACACACAGTTTATGCCAGTTTTGTATGTAAACAAACGAAGTGTATTCATCAAAAACAAATGCCTAAATTGCCCTTGAAAGTCCACATCCAGTACATTTCCACTTTGTATCTGTATATACTGTAGTTATGAGACCGTTATATACGGTGATGTGCCAGGAATTGTCCGTCCATCCTGTACTTTTATGTTTTGATCACATCTGTGTGTGATGGATAAAGTTCCTGTATTTACGTGTGAACCGCCTGTTCGAATGAGCAAAATTTAGCAAAGAACTGGTTGCAGTCATAACATTTGATGTGGGTATGTCTCATTGAGTTTCATGTCCCATGTTTAAAATGAAATAAAGTTTTCAAAAAAAATATTGTCTGTTTTCGAAGGCAGTTGAGTCCCACAGCTCTCAAAAGCAAGCAGGACAACCGCCCATGTATGTTCATCGGGTAAGAAATTTCCTGGTTAATGTCTTCAAAATAATCAACCAAAAATACCCATTGTACCTACATGATATAATACGATGGCTCATTACCGCCAATTACATTCGTGCATTTCTCACTCCATCTATACTAATCACCTCATAATTTTCACCGTGTTTATAATTTCCGCCCCATCTATAATTATCACCTCATAATTTCCACCGCGTTTATAATTTCCACCCCATCTATAATTATCACCTCACAATATTCACCGAGTTTATAATATCCATCCCATCTATAATTATCACCTCATAATTTCCACCGCGTTTATAATTTCCACCCCGTTTATAATTACCACCTCAGAATTATTACCGCGTTCATAATTTCCACCCCGTCTATAATTAACACCTCAGAATTATCACCGAGTTTATAATCATAAATTGATCACAATCATTACTGGGTACAGAATTTCACGTGGTGCATAGAATTTTAGTATGAGCACTTATTTTAGTATGAACACCGTATTGGCGCGCTTATAAGGACATGTCCTCATATATAAGCACGTCCTTATATCCGGACATAAGAACATGTCCTTATATGTGAACTTTTTTTTAGAAATTGCGTATAAAACATCTGACCCACATATAAGGACATTTGGCATGTCGATGATTATAAGTTGTGAAAAATGACGCAACTGGAACACGTGTAGCACGTACCACTACAACGTTCAGCATATTAATCTTGAATATCCCTGTGGTCTCGAGATTAAATTGTATACATGTCAAATGTATGTGTTATAGACCTACATGGAATTGTGTATCACTCAAACGGACATGACTTATTGCGCCAAGGATTCAATTAGGCCCCCCGTTCTTCAGTTCATAGTAGTCTATATAGTGTCCTTATATATGAATAAACAGAGTGTTTTTTTGTCGGGATATAAGGGCGTGTCCTTATAAGTGAACACGCTTATTTTTTATATATTGAGGAACCACACAAATCCACATAAAAGGACCTATAATTATCACCTCATATTATCACCTGTCCTTATATGCGCTTCAATGCGGTAGCTATAGAATATAGAATAATATTCTATAGCAAGCTCATAGAATAATAGCCGGTAACTATTACTGTGATATTAGCGATCACTTGCCGAACTTTTGTTGTGTTGAAACAAAACAGTCTCCGGTGACTGATAATAATCGACCACTCATTCGATTATATAGCGAGAAAAACTTCAGCGAATTCGATAAAAAAAAATGCAAATTGCAGACTTCAGTTCGGTGTATAGTGCCGTGAATGTGGACGAGGCTTATGCTGTATTCGAAAACCAACTGAAAGCCATACACGACCAATGTTTTCCTTTGGTAAAATTGTCACGTAGTAAACATAAGGTCAAACCGTGGGTCACTGTTGGAATAAAAAAATCTATCAAACAGAAAAATACTATGTTTCGTAAATATATCACGAAACCTAGTGAGACCAGTAAAGCTGAACTAAAAAAATATCGAAATGTGCTCACCACCATACTGCATAAAGCGGAAGCTTTAAGCACCAGGTTTCGATGGTATTGATGTGAAAATCCTAAAAGCAGTGTCTGTTGTTGTTGCTCCAGTACTAGAACACATATTCAATGCCTGTTTTGCGCTTGGTACCTATTCATCTACACTCAAGGTGGCTAAAGTCATACCAATTTCCAAGAAAGGACCGTATCTTACCTGAAAATTACAGACCGATTAGTCTTCTATCCAGTGTAAATAAACTCCTTGAAAAAGTTATTGAGAAACGCCTACGCCACTTCCTTTGTCAACATAATGTTTTCTATGAATTTTGTTTGTTTCCATTTGGCATAAAACCGTATTTTTGCACTAAACTTCATACTTCTATCTTGAAAATTGAAAAAAAAATTGGCGATGGTGAAAATTTCAAACTGATCCGACCATCCTAAACGAAGTTATGGCCAAAAATCATATGAGGTTTTGTGTCGAACTTGAGTTTAGCATTAGTGCGAACATACCTGTGCGAGCGTAGTGCGAAGCTATCGTCAAGATTATACATATTGTTACACATTGTTCTAGATAATACCGGCACAAAGAGCGGCATACTCACAGTAGCTATGTAGAGTGCAGATTCACAGCTTGGCAGCAGTTTTGGGGTTTACCCGATCTCGATCATACTAGAGATGGTCGTGAACAGTGAACGATGAAACCGACGGCAAACAGTTTTTACTGCTTTGAGAAAAAAACAGAGAATATTGACGAAGACATTTTTGATATTATTCCCAGCAAATATGCGATGTATGGGAAGTGTTGAAACGAGACTATATTTGATTTATATACAGGTTTAAGCGTTGTTCTCCATTTCATTTCAGTTATATGCATTCTGAACGAATATATGAACGAATATATGCAGACCACCTGTAGGATATGATTATGTTACTTTTCCGACTGTCACCATTTTAATCCCTATTTTTGGATATAGAGGAAAGCACAGGGTACGATACTTGGACCAAGTGTTGTAAGAAGTGTGATAATATGAACCAGTTTATAAGAATGCGGGGATTGTCGACGTTAACCAGTGATATGTATAAATACTAATCATTGTAATATAACGATACGTGTATGTGTTGTGATTTTGTTGTTATGTGGCATATAATATACCAAACATATTTTTATTCAGCACATGCACTGTCTCCAAAGAGTTCTATCGTGCTGTAGAATCTCATATTGTCCTTGTATGCCATGCCATGGCAACATTTTTCACATTTAATACACTAAGAAACTCTGCCTATTTATCATGCAATCGAACCAAAAAATAAATGACAATTGCTAAGAAGAATAATTCATGTATCTCATGATTATATAGATTTTTTTAACTGTTATGGATCGAGGACAGTTTCCATGTTTTAATCAAAGTTTCCAAACGTCATATAAATATTATTAGATAATCAGTGGACAATCTGACCCCAATTGGTTTCAAATATATCACAATTGAATCAAACATACCGACGTGAAATGGAACAAACATGAATAAGTACTAGACAATATTCACACTCTTCATATTACTTGTTCCATCAATAGTGTTCAATTTCAATAAGTGAAATACTAAATGCCACAAAGAACAAAAATTAATTTTATCGGAATGTTCTACCCACTAGTGGCCACATTATGATTAGAAGTCACTTTTTGAACAAAGGCGTACATGTACGACGTCAGAATCTAGTGGGTGCATTGATTGCAATTTTGAAAGTTATTTTCCGAATGTATTGATCATTGACTTGCATTGGTGTTATCATTATTCCTTGCTGGACAATTTGTCTGCTGTTAATTTGTTACTCTGCTTGCATTGTTACATAATAGTACACTATTTCCATCAAAATTCCGACATCAACTGCAATATTAACAACAATATGGATTCTTTGTAAATTATACTCAAAAGTGTGACCAGGTGTACGATAAAAACACAACTTTAAATTAGTACATGTCCATACACCTCAAAAACGTATTAACAACCAATGAATAAAACCAAACAATATCTACATATCAATTTACAGTAAGCATGCGGGACACGAGCATGTATCTATTTTACTGTTTGTGGTATATTTATTTATATACTCTCTCAAAATTCCACATTCCCTGATAATCTGTCCCCGAGGATACCATAAACTCAATAGCGTTTTGGCTTGTGATTAGGTACTCATGTACTTGTCAATCATCTATTCCACGGGGTTTGTGTAAGAGTTCTAAATTATTTGCATAGGTCGCTGGGCACTTGTTTACTGATTCTATTAGATGTACAGTAGAAACAACTACATTTCACACACTGTCTGCCTCCGATGACGCCAGGGTGTCTTTAGATAAAGTATATGGTGGGCTTTGTTTGTATTCTGAAATGTATTTCAGTTTGTTTTTGTCATCAATAAAATTAAGTTGTATCGGTGGTAATCGGTTGATACTTACATTGTGGCGTGATACCTATCTATTTCCATAATATTGCATCACTACATTTTGCTAACGTTGTAATTTGCAACGAGTTAACTCAAATATCACAATTGATCACAAGCTCAAATACTGAGCTGTTTTTCTCCAGATTTTCGCTGCCCCCGACAGCATCCATTCACAGTGCATACATTTGTTTGCGTCACAAACATGGCTATTGCAATTCCAAGATTTCTAATCATCAATGTACTTTCAATGTCAGTCGGAGTAGTAGGATGTAATCTTGTGGTCATGTGTAGAACCTACGCAACGATTTGTAGCGGAATCCATTACCAAACTGCAGAGTTATGGCCCAAACGAAACATACCAGAATTCTGCTGATAAGGCATGGATTCTGACTGAAAAGCAACCTTAAAACAGATTCAGAATACCAAAACTATTCACCACAGCAGTTATAGCCCAAACGAAACATACCAGAATTCTGCTGATAAAGCATGGATCGTGACTGATAAGCAACCTTAAAACAGTTTCAGAATTCCAAAAATATTCACCGCATAAGCCCGAATGTACATGACATTTTACACAAGTGGGCCTACAATCCGGAAAGCTACGTTTGACAAAATTACTGTTTTTGTTTAATGTACTTTTTCCCTGTAGTAATTGCAGCTGATGTGCAAACGATTAGCGTACACGGCCCTTCGGTGGGCCAAGAACCCCGTGCCGATAACTGACTTCGATGTCATTTCTCTGGTTTTCTAGCTAAAGTATGCCGCTGCAGTGATATCTTCTGAATATCACATCGCGTTTGAAGTGATATGTATTACATAATCAATTTGGTTTCGAATCGTATCGTATCGTACGAAATAGGTTGGATACCTGTTTAATACCGTACCGTTTGCCGGATGCACTCATCTTTCAGTATGTGCCATGCTGCTTTGGTCAAATCGGCCAATAAGTTTTCAACAGGCAGATCATTGAGGCCATGATTCTACTGAAGTGTTGAATTCCCTGATTATTGAAGACAACTTCAACCTGAAAACAGGCAACAGTGCCTCCTGATTTGATTATTGATTTTTTGAACGTTTGTTCATCAGATATCGGATTAATTTCCAGTCAACCCTGAAGTTCATATCTCTACATGTGGGAAACCTTTACTTTGCCAATTATCTATGACGGACAGTCAACTCATTTCAACAGTGGTATGACGTATGTAATAATATTGATTTGTTATTTTTTTTATGAAGATTACTTCGTTTCACGTTCATATTTGTTTGAATATATTGATCGTTTCGATTAGGGACTAGAAATGGTGACCTCAACCAAGGTGAACTCCACTTCTAGTTGGAATACCTGAAAAATATTAAAGCATCATTGTGATATTAATAACGCTTGTTGTCATGTAAATAGTTTATGTGGTATTTTGTACCGAGGAGTGTTAGCGGTTTTGGAAGCTTCTTTCAAGCGAATCACGGTTGGTTTATTCACCCGAGAAATGCAGTACTGTCAGTCTTTGTTGCTATGTTATGTGATAGTTTTACACATATATACATATATTTATAGGTAATTGACTGGATACAGTGTTTGAGGCCCGAGGTCGTGTCTGGGCCGTAGCACGCACGAGCTTGCGAGTGCGTCCGCGGCATAGACACGACCGAGGGCCTCAAACACTGTATCCAGTCGATTAACTTATTATTAAATGCCGCATTATGATATGCATACCCCTCGGGAGAGACATGATTACAAATGCTGACATTTTCTAGCCATTTTAGACCCTGAAAGCAAATAATTTTATGGACATTTTCATGTACTACAAAACCAAAAAACGTCATTTCACCAGCTCATGAATACTAAACTTCAAAATACCGTCGGTTGCTATGCGCGACGCAGGTCGATATGAAGGCGGTTGTTGAACCCACAAATGTTAAAACGCCCACAAATGTGAAAACCCACAAATGTGAAAACAAATTTTGTAAATCACCCACAAATGTAAAAAAATCAACCACAAATGGTTCAACAGGCGGTCAATACCGCAATATATCGGACCGATTGTACTCTGTGTAATCCATTGTAGCATTTTCGTAGGCATATAATAATATATAGTATCACTGGTGTAACTTTCATACGAGCTGTTATAAACCAAGCGCAGCAACTGGAGTAAATAGTCCTGTTCAGCGAATATTCTGTTTTCTTTTCACAGGCAAACTAGTAACACACGTATCGATCAACTCGAAGGCCATATTCAGATTTTTGAGGTAATAGTTTGTAAAATCGTTTATCGCTAAGTGACCTTAAGTGACCATGTTTAATTAATCGATTGAAATGCAGAACCGGCATTTCCTGCTGCACCTTTAGAAAAAAAGCTTCCGAATTAGAAGACTGAGTAATCCATGTGACTACTGTACATGTATGTAAAGAAAATAATCTAGCTCTGGAATACCATGTGAGTTGTACATTGTTAATAAGAAACACACTTTAGACACGAGCTTTTACTACATAGCAAGGTTTGATTGATTGTGGAATTCAACACCACCAGAATTACATAACAAATTATGTATATCTGAAACCACCCACTTCGGGTGATCCTGCAACCATATGTACAAATTAGTTAAAGTTCAAATTCATAGTGTATAACGTTTAACGATCACCAAGCTTGTTTTTTCAGAGACAGGTCATCCATTGTGAAACTTCAGTTTGGGTTTTCTCTGAGTCCTCATGTTTACAAGTGGAATTTTATTATTACCAGACTGGAAAAGGTTCAGTTCACAGTTGTTATCCATAATGAATAAAACTATATCGTTGAAATATACCCATAATATATTGTTGAATCATATAGCCACCAAATCATATGAAAAGACATCACCAATAACAAAGGTACAAATATTCACGATATCTATCCCAGTCATGCTAGATTTTGCCACCATTATGCGAATTACTGTACCATAATTCATGCTTTTATTAATGGATAATACACTTGTCCCCACAATTATACACTTTTCTCTTCCACTTGTGGCTGCATACCATAATTAACAGTTCTATTGAAGCCACTCAGAAAAGTCGATATTATAAGTAAACTTCCCTCTTCGTCCTACACGCTACTACAAGTATGGACCAGCTGGTTCTTCGAAAAACATCACGTCATCAGTATTGACTTGACCAATGTAGACTGTGGTAAAATGGGCTTCTGGGACAGTTGCTCATTCATGTGCCATGAGCTACATCATAGGTGTATTATATGTTCGTGGTCTTGACAGAATGACATCTTCCACAGAAACATTTTCTGATGAATTGTCTGATGATTCCGATCCTAGCACCTAGCTGGTACCTATATGAATAAAAATCGTTCCTTGATAAAATAGATCTGTTGTAACATGCAGTAATTTGAACAATGGAGTTCCACCCATGCATTTTTTTCTGCGGAGTTCCTATGAAGTCAACATTTTGGCTCGAAGAAGGATTTCTGCCACCTTTGGGTCAATATGTCGGTTCCTCCCGTAGAGTGGTCAATACCAGGTATTTTGTTATTCTCAGAGGTACGCATTTAGCAACAAACGACTGAGTGACGACAGTTTCACAGTCATACCAGTCAGTATACATGCCCAGGTACAATCTCATGTATACCGCTGACACTTGACGACAAAAAACTAGACGTCAAAGCCTGAAGATGCCTATTCCAACGTAGCATTTAACTTAGATACCTTGTCCAGAACAATGATGACTGAAAACATCCGAGGTCAAAGTTTTTAATGATATACCCTTTAGGCATTTTTGTGTAGGGCGACGAGTCCGAAAATAAAGTTCTATGACAAATCATTTCCAAGATATCGACGAAAATGGAAAATGCCGACTCAGCAGAAAACATTTCAGGCCAAGGTCAAAGTTCGTTCCTAATACCCCTTAGACATGTTTGTCTAGGTCGACAAGACTGAAAATAACGTCCGTTTTCCTCTATGGCGCACCGTTTCCGATATATCGAAGAAAACGATAATGCCGACTCAGTCTAAAAATTGTGGTCAAGGCCAAAGTTCATTCCAAATACCCCTTAGACATGTTTGTCTAGGGCGATGACTCTAATAATAACTCCCGTTTCGCTCTACGATGAACCGTTTCCGCGATATCGAAGAAAACAAAACGTGTTGACTCAGCAAAAAATTTGAGGTCAAGGTCAAAGTTCATCCCATATATAAAAAATACTTCCATTTCACTCCACGACCCAACATTTTCGCGAGATATGCCGGAAGCCACAAGGATGACTCAGCGAAATTTCTTTTGACCTATAGGTCAAAGGTCGGTTGACCATATGACCCCGAAATCAATAGGCTTCTTCCCCGGTGATATATGGACCTCCAGACAAAGTTCTGCGGCCATTGCCTGAATAGTTTTCATCACGGACCTCGGTTCCGGCTCCCAAACTATACATCACATCTACACAGGTAAGCGTCAAGAAAAGTAGTAAAAGACATGTGTCGCCCCTCAGCAGTGCGTAGCTCGATTCTAGTGTGGGGATGGGAAGTTTGCATCCTGCATTCCGGTATTCATGACATACTGCAATTATAGTCACAGGGTTTTCACTATTCTGTGATAACAAAATCAGGGACTCTCCAGACTCGAAATAGAACAATTTCCAGACCTTTTCCAGACCCACATCGATTCGAAATTCCTATGCACGACAGCTCGTCAATATAAATTTAACATGCTACATGTCAACTCAACTTGTACATTTAGGCTCTATTATTCACATCTATGCATATAGTACCGGTACTCGACTTGTAAAACAACATTTTTTGGTTAAAACATTTCGTCAAATTGCATCGAACGGGGATAATCGCTATTAAAACATATTTCCGCATAGCATTGTGCACCCTTTCACCCGTGCAGAGAAAATCAATACAGACACTGCGGTTGTTTGACCACCCTTTTTTGCTGTTTTCAACTGACTGTCATACCAATATAATTCCATAAAGGTTTGAAGGGATTCCGATAAATACAAATGCCTCATATTTTCAAGTTTTCGCTATACAGTAAAATTTCTGCAAAACAATGCCCATTTCAGCATGTTCAAAACTTCACGATCGCAAGTACGTTGGGAACATCGGTTGATAAGAAGGGATCCGTTACGTGCGGAATATTTTTTGACAAACTTTTTTCCCGCGGCCATTATCACAATTTGGATGGTCGGCGACACATCCTCATTCAAGAACGACATCTTTCGGAACAGTGCTCAAGCTATGTTGATATTAACGAGCCATCCTCACGGACACGGGGTGGAGGGGCAGGGTGGGGGATCCCTTGGAAGCCGATGTCTGCTCGGTCAAATCTATCGAAACACTCGCAATATTTTGCTGGTATCAGGCATGATTGAATACGAAAACGTTATACAATCTTACGGAAATATTTTTCGAGTGATTGTCTCCATATGCCATATGGTTGTTGAGACTAATATTTTTAAAAACCAATGCTGCGGTAAGATAGCAGGACCGGACAAACGCATCCACCCATGGGCCATTTTAATCGTATTTGAATATGTCGCCTCCTGATGGAGGCGACAATAATATGTCTGAGCAGTGATGAAAATTCCAAGTTGATCCGTTAAGGCATTCTCCGAGTTATTGCGCGGAAACGAAAACAGTAAAAAGAAAAAAACTCAGAGAAATTCATTAGAACATGTCGGCACAACCCTAATTAGTAGGAATTGAAATTAACGATTTATCGATTCGCGTGGAGATCATGCAAATGAATGCTAGAATAAATATACAGAACACCATCAAATGCCATCAACTTTACGGCAAAAAAACCACATCAACCTTGAATTTTCCGACTTCCATTTCCATAAATCAATATTCATTTAAAAAGTCCGGTACATATGAAATATTCGGTCAAAGTCATATGATGATTATAAAGAGCTATAGTCATCAATTTGGTATATAAATCACACTTGAAATTCTGTAGTCAAGTCACAAGAGGCCCATCGGATTTATTCAGTTCTATCCATTTTACCAGATCAATGGTGGAATGAAAAAATGAAGACTCTCTGGGAATACGTGATGCTCCTTGTTTCTATCGCATATTTGTGGCCAGGTAGGTTGATGAACAGTCTTATATATACAAATTGTATGAACATGTCATCAGTAGCATAGTATCACATCTATGGCGTCGATGTCATCATGGCTCTGGGTAATATTTGGTCGTTTCTTCCCACACTCCAAAAGTCCCAGGTTATTCCTTTTCTGCAGTTTCTTATCATACCTGACAGATCATTACACAGTTAATCCAAATCATGATTTTTGTTCAATTTTGTTCGTTTATTTCTAATAATTATTCCACAATGTTTAACCGTAGGTCAAATTGGAACTGTCGTTGGATATGCAGGTATATTTTATGCGAAACCTTAATCAAGTAATTGATTGAATTTGCGTGCCTTCCGTTTTGTTATATATTAATATCATGCTAATGAATTATCTCGCTGCTGATTTTGACCGTGTGAAACTAATACCAACTGTCGAACTGACGCCGGACATTCCATTCTACAGGACGTATGGACACTTTCAACAGACTGCAAGGTACATTCGACGCAACTATCGAAATATTAGTTACTAATAATGTGGATGATATTGTTGCCTGCTAATTTTAAAAAGTACCAACCACTAGCAATAGGAACCGTCTTAAAACAAACTATTGGAACACTCCCGCAGATTGTGATGAGATGAAGGATCCACTCGAGGAAAAGACCAACAATGCGAAGACCATCGAGGAATGCATACACACGTGTATTGACGCCACAGACTACCGCTGTGAAGCCGTCTACCATAGCCGATCGAGAAGTCGATGTATTCACTCAGAGAACTTCAGAACAGACCCTTTCCTGCCAATTAACAGTGACTTCAAGTACTACGAAAGGCCTAGACACTGTGGTGAGTGATCTCTTTTTCGATTTGGCAATTGTTAGTTTGCTCAGAGCCGGTGAGGGAAAATGGTAGTGATGTTTCTGACACACAGTTGTGCATGTTATCGCGTTCCCACGCCGAATTTATTGCATTCCCGTGCATTCTTGATTCGGTTCCGTAGAGACGTTATTGCCTTCCTTCGCATTTCAGGAGACTCTTGATATTCATGATATAAATCCTGATACCAAAGATATAGTCATACAGATTCAACGTGCATGCCTAACCCTCCATCCTTTGTATATCAGGTGAGACGAACCTGGTCTCTAGAGTCATGTCGTGCACATCCAGTAGTCAGTGGAGTTATGAGTTCTCATGTCAGCACGCTTACGATGGCAGGGGCGCAGCCGGTGCGAGGAAGGAATGGGCTATGAAGGCCGGCCACGGTCTTGGAGGTTACATCCAGATCAACCTCGACAAGTCGTACATGTTGACTGCTGTACGGATCAAACACCGATGTCGAAGTTATAGCCAAGTGTCCTCTTGGAAAATCCAAATGCAGTACGGTGTTGAGGTGCAGGTGAGAGCAGGCATATGCCTGTCATGTACAATAGGTGTTTGTCAATCAATGTACTCTTGTGGTCTGGCATTACTCCAATCAATCTCTCATCAATACACATAGCTCTTGTGTGTTGTCGTTGTAGCCGTCAAGATAAAAATACAGTTTGGTTGCTGTTTTCATGCAGTGATAACATTGAATGCAAGGTAATAGATGCACAAGAATGAAGTTCATGTATACACTTGAATCAGGAGGATACACGGATACCAATACGGCAGTGGATGCATTGTGTTGGAGTAGGATCCCACACATGTACATACAAGAGTAGGAACATGAGTCTCTGAAAGATTTACTGTAGGATGGTGTCTCAAAACAGGTTGCAATACATGTACATTGCACTCAGGTTAATGTTCTTTCATATATTCTGTAATTGATTACATATTACTAACATTTGTGCAAGCGTTTGGAGCAAAGAAAAACTCAGATTGATTTGAAACCATACTCTTATTCATCGGTGGGCACTGGGTACCCTTTGATTGCAGCAAAATACTGTATTTATTGTGGAATGGGTGATTGAACATTGAGGGATACATCTACATGGTGATAAGAAATTATAGCATCTGGTTGATGCAGTATTAGTATTATAAATTTGATTCCAGCGAATAGACAGCTTCACGGCTGTGTTCTCCCATGTTTCAGGTGTCTAGACAATGTGGTGGCACGGACTTCATGTACGACTGCTCTGGGGAGGGCAACGATTGGTACACAGTTGAGATGCCAGTCAGCATCCACAGTAACTACGTCAGGCTGATAGCAACCGGTGTCTGTGACATCAACCATGCCCAAGGAATTCGTGAGCTGGAGATCATCGGCTACCCATAGCTGGAAGTAACGTGCTGACGATTCCAACACACCCTCGTATATACTCATTGTGTCATTCTGAGAGTGTTTGTATGTGGACATTATTAAATAAACTTTCATATTATTCGTGTTTTGCATTGACATTATGAGTCGTAAATGCTGATTGTTATACATCAATTGCACTACTGGAAAGTGCGGTATTCTCGCCAATTGTTTTAGCGTGTTATCATTCTAGATGTGATTATTATCGTCATTTTTTTTAGCCTGTTATAATTCTAAATGTGATCAACATTGCTGATCGCACTCAAGGTTATTGTTATTATTAAACGGTATTTCAAAAATGTGACATCGGTAGAAGTTTGCAAATAATGACGGAGATTTGCGAATCTAGCCAATTCATACCTAAAATTGCAACGATCTACTCCGAAAGGCTACTATTGTAATAAAAAGGAGTTTTGAGAGAGAAAACAATCCACATGTTCCGCCACATGTGTTCCGTCGGTATTATCTGTAACTGGTTTCCAAAATGTCACTATTTTCCAAGTTTCCAGAGAAATGCGGAAACTCCACACAGTTCAGGAAAATCTTTGATCTGGAATGACAGTTGATTCATGATCAACATGATCATGATCAACGTGATCAGAGACAGTTCTTGCTGAACTAGGAGGACTGAGGGTGATGTTTTATTCATTCCTGTGTTTTGCTGTTGCACCAGATGTACCAAGGACTTTACTGGACTTAAGCAAGGACTTAAGCATAATCCAAAAACACACTTTTCTCCAACAAGACAACCGGGCAACCAAATACAGATACAGCAGATATTATTCATGAATATTTAATTTTGCTCTAGGGAGTTTAGGCTATGTGACGGCTATGTGACGATACACTTGTATAAAACAAGTATTGTGATGTGGCATTACTGTAATCACTATAGAATCTACAGTATTCCTAATCTTCAATTCATTGCTGCTATCTTCCTATTGATATTTAGGTGAATATAGATCATATTGTGATTTTCATTCTGGAAAACCAGATAAATCTATATTTGAAACAGTTGGTCATACATTATATGTGTTCTAATATCACTTCAAGAATTGGATACTCATCATGCAAAAGTAGGACTCCGACAACCTAAAAACTACGACTTCATGTATGCTAATAATATAGACTTAAGCCAGACTTTCAATGTGAATATTTTGTCTTGTAGACCTGAAATGGATTTCGAACAATCGAGATCATCTCAGTTCGAGGTCTACGTAATATGCACCATATTCGATTTCATGCATCACCAAAATACAAATCTTTGCTCTATCACCAATTCCTGTGGACATATGGGCAAACCAAGATTATGACCCACGTACCATTTAGTCCGTTTCGCAACTATTAAATCGTTATTGAATATAGACGGACAGACAATTCTAGCTACTTGGGCCAAGATGGTTATTCGTCACCGAAGGTCACGGGTTTCAATGTCACCAAGAGATGCATCATGCATGTGTGACATGTGTGCTGAATTACCTCCAAGTGTACAATCGCCAATGACAAAATTACACGACTGCATGAAGAATAGAGTTTGAGCCATGCTAAGTGAATTTGAAGGATGCTTAATTATGTGATGCTAATAAAAAAAACCGAGCTATATCGTCATGGGTCATTGGTCATATGTCAGTTCACAGTTTTAGGTAGATACAACCCTGAGACCGGGTACTCCAGGTCATCTGAGATTGAGGTCATGGCCACCAAAACATACATTATATGACACGAACCTAAGTTCTATTTTTCAAGTGATCAATCGTTTCTCAAGTCTACACCATGTGCACGTGGACCTGACATCGAGTATGAGCACTCAGTATCATCTCATGCTATGTTCAGGGTCATCAGAAAAACAACGTACTTGGATTCCTATGACATATGTGTCCACACTAACAATCTGAGCTCTATCTCAGAGCATTCATTGGCCATAGGCCATTCAACAACAATAAGTGGACATAATCTAATGTTTGAGTATTCAATGTTATTTATAGTCCAGGTCACAGCGACATGAAACTCCCGACATATGAATTCTTATGTACATTTATACATATACCTCAATGCATATGATACAACGATATTTGTCTTCAAGTACTCAGTGTCCATGTAATGGCCAACAACACAAAACTGATGTCCCCCCCCCCCCCCCAAAAAAAGCCACCGAACATCGAGAAGGATGTGCATAGTTCCCATTTTGATGTATTTTGATGTAAAGTCAAATTCCGTTTATTTAGCATTTTTTGGCATGAGTTGCTTTGTGAATAAAGATGTTATTGTGATAATAAATGCCTGTGTTTTTTTCTGTGTTTGTTTGTTTGATTTTCCTGGCTGGCTGCTACTTTTCGGAAAAAAGTTGACAGGAAACAAAGAAAAAACAACAACAACATGGCCTCATCTCGGTTGACTGACCAGTAGTCAGCACAATGTCATGCTCACAATAAAACGCAAGCTATATATTTGAGCGTTTATTGCGCAACAGTTAATATAGGTTTCGTGTTTGCATCTTTCCGGTGGTCCTCTTCATACTTGAGGTACATGACTTGATATGCCATCCATCGAAAATGTTCTATAATGTGAGTGGTAATCACAGAAAGATGTGTTATTCAAAAGCAACAACCCACATTTTATATGCACTGATTAAATTAATTTTATTTTACATTTCCATTTCATTGTGATTATTAAGTAATGCCCATGTACAATGTTTGGGACAAACATTCATAATTTACACGCATAGATTGATCATATTCAGTCAGCTACTGTTGGCTATGGATAGCCAATGATCTCCAGCTCACGAATTCCTTGGGCATGGTTGACGTCACAGACACCGGTTGCTATCAGCCTGACGTAGTTACTGTGAATGTTGACTGGCAGCTCAACTGTGTACCAATCGTTGCCCTCCCCAGAGCAGTCGTACATCGACGTGGTACCACCACACTGTCTAGACACCTGAAATATGAAGTACAAAGTGATGTTCCAGCGTATGGTGTGTTGTATGAAGACTATATCAAGACGGTATCAACTTGCCTCGTGGGTGTGGCACAAGCTACCACTGATATCGACACTTGCACCCTTATTCCGTGCAACAGTCGATTTTATACTGGGTTTAAATATGTGATAATTCCTCACCTGAATCTCAATGCCATACTGCATTTGGATTTTCCAAGAGGACACTTGGTTGTAACTGCGACATTGGTGTTTGATCCGTATAGAACTCAACATGTGCGACTTGTCCAGGTTGACCTGAATGTATCCCCCCATACCTTGGCCAGGCTTCATGATCCATTCACTCCCCTCACCGGGAAGATCGCTACCATCGTAAGCTTTCTCACATTCAAAATCACTGCTGTACTCGCTGCTGGCTGTGCACGATGTGGTTCCAGAGATCAGGTTCGTCTCTCCTGATCGACGAGGGGCAATAAAAGCAGGCAAAGTACTATAGTTCAATTTTTAATGAAGGCAATTTGATCTATCTGTTGCGTGGATTACTTTCGGATTTCTAAACTATTTTATTAGCTTGTTGTGCAGTTGTATACTAACTCCACACGGTGTACAGTAGAGATGCCTACATTTCACACACTCTCTACCCCTGATGACCCTATTATGGGTTTGGCCGTAAACATTTGGTTGGGCCATATTTTTATTCCAAAATGTACTTTAGGTTTGTTATTGTCATCATCAAAATTTGGTTGGGATGGTGGTGATGGGTTGAAACTTACATTCTTGAATGTTCGAAACTGAGGATTACATATTTGTGACCCATTCTCTTGTATACTGCCTGAGTTAGCGCTCCCGGCCGTATCACAATTTGATAGTTACATTCATTGACAGTAAAATGAGCCAAAGGAACAGAAACTCACCACAGTGCCTCGATCTTTCGTAATACTTGAAATCCTGGCCCCTAATTTGCAGTAGAGGCTCCGTTCGGAAGTTTTGAGAGTGGATACATCGCTTTTTGGACCGGCTATAATAGATAGATTGGCAGCGGTATTCTGTGGCTTCGATACAGGTCTGTATGCATTCCTCGACCGTTGTCGCCCTGGACGTCTCGTTCTCATAGAGTTCTGTCATCTCATCACAGCCTGACAATAAAGGTACATATTTTAAATTACCTATTTACTGGCACTGTTTAAAATCGTATTTAAATGTGAAAGGATTGACTCGCACAATCCGTTCCATAAACAAATGATGTTACCAATATGGCACTCCGTGTGCTGTATTTATGGGCAATAATTCTGAGCTCTGTTCCGAGAGATCGTTCTCGAAAGATGCAGAATACACCAGTTATCAATCAGGTGTATATCCTTAATATACTTCCTGTATATTAAGGATATACACCTGATTGATATATGGGGTTTTGTGTAATTTCAGGTCAGCACTAAAGTTTACACGGCAAGTTTGAACTTTCCAAAAGAGTCTTGTGGCCATGAGCAAATTACACATCCCCGTGAGAGCATGGCACTGAGTTTGAGCACTCTAGACCATCTAAATCAATTTGAGTGCACCAAAAACACCATTATATGACTCCATGTATCCTCGTAATACAACCGACAAAAACAACCAGTCTTATGGTTATAACTTATGGTTATGTCGATTTACAATTGCAGGTGACCAGAACTACCCAAAGTCTTTGAGGTCAAATTGCAGGTCATCAAAAAACATTTTGATGCGGACCTGACAAAAGGCCTTCCACATCTGACACATGCGCCTGAATGACCAATTGTGATGTAAAAAAATATATTCACGCGCATTGTGCGCTATGATGCTTGGAAATTGGTGGCATATTCTGCATTAAACCTTGTATGCTTTCTGTTGGCAATTGCAACATTAATTGTAATTTGTTAATAGGGAATCGCAATGTGACGTGTACATTGTCGTAGTACAATGTGTCACTGTTTATGTTCAGGTATAGTGCAATATATTGGCATTTATAATCAAGGAACAGTGGTGGTAGTATTTATACACAACGTACCTCCAAAGTCGACGAAAGACGCAACGTGCGCTGCAAGAAAAAAAGAGCACAATGTTTCAACAAAAACGAAAAAAATTTGTTTCAGAAGCAAATTATCATTATTACATAGATTTACAAGTTGCACAATGACAAATACTATGGAACATGCAAAGAATCAAACAAATAGCGCAATAGAACTACACGACTAAATATTTTCTCTCCCACATTCACAAAATTAATTACACTGTGATTTGGTGTGCAGTTTACCTTCAAATCCGTCCACAGGTCCAATTTGCCCTGCGGGAAAACACAACGACATAATTTGGAATCATACTGTGGTGAAACCGATGACCCCACATGGGGATTGTGGTGCACGCCATTTTGGGCCTTTGGCGAAAAGCATTTTGGGAGTAAAAATATTTTTTAAAAACTTTTTCTGAATTAAATATATGTAACTTTGTTACTCTGTGGCATGATTACTTCTTGGGTGAAGTAGTTGTAGGCACACTTCAAATCAACTCACCTAGCCATACATACATAGACAGGACAGAAAACAGAAGCACCACGTGGACGTACGATGTCATCATATCTTCACAGTTCCTATTTGATCTGAAAAAAAAATCAGATCGATGCCACAATGTTACTCGTCTGTTATTTGATTGCGTTATTCGGCGTATGTTTCATATGTCATGTGAAGAATTCACATTCTCCTGAGAAAATACCGAGAGAACGTGTTTCAATGTATGAAAAAAATTAAGGCCCCTCAGGCCGATAATGTTATCAGGTTTTTGTGCGGAAATCATCATTGCAAAATGAAACGTCATCCATAAAAGTCAATCAGTTTTAAATTTTTATATCAGTTTTATATGTCAATCAGTTTTAAGTCGATTGATTACACCATATAAAAACAGCCCTGTATGTATATTGGTACAGTGGATCATTCCCCGAGGGAGAGGTTGCTGCCTGAGGCATTAGCCGAGGGTGGTAATGTCTCACGAGGGGAATAATCCGCGGTACCAATATAGATACAGGGCTGTATTTATTATATACCGAATGGCTGTTATGATAAAACGTCATAGTAACCTGCCGGTTAGTATTATACAAATACTGCACTGTTGCTCTGCAGGTACATGGAAGTGCTACCCGAGGCTGGAACATTACCACACGAGTCGAAGCCGAGTGTTGTAATGTTCCTTGCCGAGGGTAGTAATTTCATGTACCTGCAGAGCAACAGTGCAGTATTTGTTTTACTATACAGAAAAAAAATAATGGATATAAGACTGCCAATATAGCATTTCAAATAAATAATATTCTACAGTAAAGATGCGAACTATGCGCTGTTTGGCACTCTGAAGTTGTCAAACAAATTAATTACGTAAAATTATAAAGCGTCATCAATACACGAGCTAAGCAACGTCGAGGTATATCAAATTACTGCATGGTAGGTAATCGATATACAGGAAAGTGAACTAGTACAAAAAATTTATTCAATGGCGATGGACCAATCACAGCACGGCATTTTCGCTTGAGGTATAGTAAATCGAATTACCAACCGGTTAGTATATCTTTCATTGTGGTCGGCTTCAGAAGAGCGTATTACTTCACGTGTATTGACCAATCACATACCGTGCTTCCTACATGAGGTATAAGATATATTCATATTGGAGAGTCTTCTCATATACTTGAACTTTTCACAATAATACGATATATGTGTACAAATATTAGGTTATAGGTTTGGTAATGGTAATGAAGTAAGACAATTCTGATGTCATCAATATTAACATCATAGGGGACAGAATTAATATAGTGACAATGAATGATATTGCTCTTCAAATGTACATGGAGATGGTCTCAATTATTAAGCACAAGTAATAAACATAAGTCCAGTTTCAACTGAGCAATTCTTGTTACGTATGATTCTATGTTTGTACATTATCCAATGGGTGATACATAACATTACGCTTGTACATATCTTATGTTATCATAAATGTATGTGTCTATAACTCTATAGGCAGGTGCTGTATTCATCGACCCCTTATGGCTGTATTTCCACATTTAGGAGTCCATTTGCGTTTTCAATCAGACAAAAACAACATTTTAAAAATAATTTGGATGTTTTCTGCAGAATCATGATGAATTTTATAAGAAATTACACAAGAAAATGTGAATAAAGCGAAGGAAGTGCAACGGTCTAAGACGATTTTGACAAAGTTTTAATCAACGAACCCTGGTGGATATTAATGAATAAATATAATATATAATATATATTAATGAGTTAATATCATTGAAACTGCACGATTTAGCTCATCAAACCTGACTGAAGTAGTAAACATTCAATGAACACATAGAATGCGTTTTCATTCGACCAAGTCTCCAACACGCACCGATATTGACGGGGGTCGATGATTACAACAGGGGTCGTTGAAAGTGCACGCGACCATAACTTACTAATACTATCATGAATATAACATTGGTCATAAACACTCATTGAATGACCACTACTTTATGCTAAGTTTCGGATCAAAATGCTAATGAGTTAATTTCAACATCATAAATTTAGATCTTGTTGGTTTATTGGGTCTTAAACTTTAGTAGCCTCCAGTGGTCCAAGCCGTTCTATATTGATGCACATAATGAAAGACATATATGGACACCATGCAGCAAACAAAGAAAAAAACATATTTTGAGAGAACTCTAGTAGCTGAATGTGTGTAAAATTGGCCAGTTTCAGAAAACAAAACAGGTGACCAAATTGATGACCATTCAACCACAATTGGTGAAAAGACATGTCTAACTATATAGCGCATATCTACTCCACGTATTCTGTACGCAAAACCGAGACTGCTTGCTTTTGATTCAACTCGGAAGAGTGAGCTAAAAAAAAAAAACATAACACTCGATGCAACCCATTGACTATTATTTCGGATCAAAAATATGACAATTCCATTTATGTACAAATTTATTCATAATCATAATGACAAGTAATTGAATTGTATATTAGGAAACGGCTTTAATACAGAGTTTGATAGTGAAAGTATCCTCGAGCGAATAACGAAAATATGTACAGATTTATCCTGTTTGTGCACATGAGAAAAGAACTATTCCAGAAACCTCATCACAAATAGATGTAGATGGACTAAATTCAACGAATTCAACCCATTGGACAAACGTTCGTGGTTCTCCAGAAATTTCAGTTAGCTAATTTTGGCTATGGGTAGCCGATGATCTCCAGCTATGGATAGCCGATGATCTCCAGCTCACGAATTCCTTGGGCATGACTGGGATAACACACGCCAGTCGCTATCAGCCTGACGTAGTTACTGTGCATGTTGACTGGCAGCTCAACTGTGTACCAATCGTTGCCCTCCCCAGAGCAGTCGTACATCGACCCGGAACCGCCACATGGTCTAGACACCTGAAACATGAAGAGAAAAATTGCACAAAACAAAATCCAGCAATGATCCAAAACAAAACAACGGCCAAAAAGCGTCTTTCACTGATACATGACCTTGAATTTGAAGAGACTAATTACGCATATGAGTGATTTCATGTGAGGTTTTCTAGCTCAAGCAAGAAAATATATATCTGTTCTTGATATGATCGGATGGAATGCGGGCGAATCGTACAAATCATATGTCTGCTCTCACCTGCATTTCAACACCGTACTGCATTTGGATTTTCCAAGAGGACACTTGGCTGTAAGTTCGACATCTGTGCTTGATCCGTACAGCAGTCAACATGTACGACTTGTCGAGGTTGACCTGGATGTAACCTCCAAGACCGTGGCCAGCCTTCATAGCCCATTCCCTCCTCGCACCGGCTGTGCCCCTGCCATCGTAAGCGTGCTGACATGAGAACTCACTGCTCCACTCGCTACTGCATGTGCACGATGTGATCCTAGACACCAGGTTCGTCTCTCCTGATAAATGAAGGGTTAAAACCGTATTTATGACCATGAACAGACAACTGCTGCATTTCAAATAGCTACTTCAATCCCCAAACCTACATGTTATAGTGCCACTGAGGAGGTGTGGGCTAAATATAGGACACACTGTCATGGCGTTTCCTCACGATATTATCGCGTTCTTTGGCATTATGAAGGCATTCCCCCAAAATCTCAAAGTATGTTCTTGCATTCCTGATAGCGTTCTCTCACGATCTTATCTTATTCCCTCGCATTCCAAATTGAGTGCATTCTTTTGCGACTTTAGGCCTATACCGTTCCCTCGTGATCCTATTATGCTTACCATGGTAAGCATCCATGGTAGCATTCGTAATGAGGTATTTTCGTTTATGTGAATAGAATGAAATAAAGCTCTGATAGAAGGGAACGCGGGGACCGGTAATAGGGAAAGCATCAAAATGCTGAAATATTGCAAAGGAAGGCAATGGGGTACCTACGCCAATTGCAAATTCATCTTTCCGTAAAAACCCACGTTGCATTTGATGCCCTCTTCTGGGAAAACCTTCCATGCATAACAAAGACAGTATTGTTGACAAATTTTAGTCGCCTTACTGGTCAGCACCGACCATGTCCTATGAATATTGATTAATTTTATTCATGCATGATTAAACTGTGAAAATTGGAATGTCTTCATATGGCAACGTGGGTCTATTTACGAAAAGACACAAACAATTTGTACCTTTCGATAATGTACCCCATTGCAATGTGTCTAAAACGTGTCCCCTCAGCAGCTTGTTAGTATCCTGCCCATTGCCAAAGAAAGCGATAACTCACCACAGTGTCTAGGTCTTTCGTAGTACTTATAGTCACTGTTAGTTGGCAGGAAAGGTTCCGTTCTGAAGTTCTCTGAGTGAATACATCGACTTCTCGATCGGCTATGGTAGACGGCTTCACAGCGGTAGTCTGTGGCGTCAATACACGTTTGTATGCATTCCTCGATGGTCTTGGCATTGTTGGTCTTTTCCTCGAGTGGATCCTTCATCTCATCACAATCTGGGGGAGTGTGTTACAATATTCAGTGTCAGGAATGTTCTTATTTACAATATGTTGGCACTATTTATAAACTGATAATGACACACAATAGGTGTCAAATATCTTCTATCCAATTTGAACTGACAGGTCATTGAATGAATGCACCAAAATCTTCCAAAATTAAGACTAGTCGCTAGTTTTTGTAATTATAAATCCGTATATAACTTACTTAGAAATCCGTATATAGAAAATTAAGACTAGTTGCTAGTTTTTGTAATTATAAATCCGTATATAACTTACTTAGAAATCAGTATATAACTTACCTTCAAGTCTGTTGAAAGTGTTGATACGTCCTGTGGAATGAAATATCAACGTCAGTTCTTCAACCGGTTTAATTTCACACATACAAATCAGCAGCGTAATGATTGATTATGTAGCACGATATAATAACTGAGAGTGATAACTGATTATGTAGCACGATATAATAACTAAGAGATAACACACACTTTCAATCAACTACTGACAATTTTGTATTAAACTTACCTACAATTCCGACAACAGTTCCAAGTTGCCCTGCAGAAAATGATAACGGATATAAAATATTGTATAACAGGAAGACCACGTGACCTGTAGATTATCGGTGAAAATTGTGACTTTTACTTCGATTTTAACTTTTGGAGGTTATGCAACACAACTCAAGATTACCAAGAGAAAGCCAGTGTGTGAATTCATATTTGTCCCAAATTGAAGCTTAACTTCCTAACTGGTTCTGTTTTGTGTGAAGGAGGCATTTTACACTAATATCTAGCGAATATCCTATTTGAGTCTGATACAGACCAGCACGAACAATTCAATCAAATCGGCATGAATGCACCTTCGATATATTATCATAATTCAAAGTTTTTGAGAAATTTTGATATTGAAAAGTGCATGAGCTTGATTCTGACCTTCCAGTGCCATTCGAGGTGGAGTTCAAAGTCCCCGAAAGAAATGAGAGGGGAATGTATATACTCCGATCAAAATTCAGCCGTGTCTACAACCGGTTAGCATCGATTGCCCAATCCACGTGTTCTCCATGAACCCACAAATCTCCTCAAAATAGATCAGGCCCCGTATTATGCCTGTAACTGAATCACCTGCTCCAGCGAATCTGCTAGTACTACACAGTTTGCTTAAGGCAGTATGTGTACTTACAGGCTTAAGGTTGTTCGAAACACCCGGAAAGGTGTTTTTATTGAGTAAAAAGTTATATTTCTTGATAGCTAGATATGTGATGGTTACAAAAAGCAGAAAAAAATAGTAGGTCACCGTATGATATTTTTTGCTATGATGCATTTTGTTGACCTCCTATCAGTCTTGAAAGTACCTCAGCAATAGCCACAATCCATTACATCATGACATGCAATCTAACTGCATATTTTTGCCTAAAACTATATATTTATAGGATTTTTCAGTACAGAACTGTTGTATATGCAACGGTTCATTAAACTGATGAAACAAAATTCGCTAGCACTGAGTTTGATATTTTTAGTGGCAAGAGTAAGAACATGTGTATATATTTCAGCACTGAAATTTTACAGAAAAAGAGTAACTTCTGATAATCCATACAACGTTGAGTATCACTGCTCGGTCAGTAATACAGTATTTTTTTCTAATTTTTTTACACATATTTCTTCAATGATATTTTGGGTTTGTAAAAATAATGTAAAAAATATACCTATCCAGGTTACTTTTCGCGATATAAGCGTTAACACATGAAAAGTGTCATTTTATGGAAACAAAAAATCAATAATTTCATGAATTTGGAGTGCATACTATGTCAAATTATTCAAGTTTTTGTGAGTATGAATTGAAAAAAAAATCATATATGTCATATATTGTATGTTCTGACTTGACTCAGAAATGTATAAAAGGCTGGCATGGTAGATGTGATCATTAGCATGAACGGTATGGCTGCTAGAATGAACCACTAGATGTTGACTGGTCAATTGGCTCAGATGAGATTCTCTCCGGTCGCCAACTCAGTAGGCCTAATAGTTGAAATATCCCCATCAAATTTGACAAGTCAGTAGAACTTTAGGAATAAATTTCACCCAATTAGCTTGAGCAAGATGACCGCCACATTTGGCACAGGATTTTGCGATAACTTGTAGGCCTATACATACGGACAACGTGAGGATATAGCTTATTATATATAAATGGCTGATAACGGATTTGACTGAGAGGGTAGCGCTGATCTGTGCGCGGTGAATTTTGGAGATTATTTCATCTATAGGTCTATTTCATGCATCTCGATGAATTTTGGCAGAAAATCGCCTAACATAGTGTAAATTTCTGGGCAGATAAGCTGCGGAAACAAAAAAGTTAGCCCCATTCGGCTTACATAGCGGAACGGGTATGGTAGACGAAACGTGTCAAAAATGACAACTGTAACGAAAACGGAGCCCCGCGAAATCGAGCCTGGTGGGCTGTAAATGTTGCGGCCCAATGAAGCTGAGCTCTTCTTATGATGTATTCCTCTTAAAGAGTGAACATTTGGTATATTCAGGCTATATAATGGACAGGCTATAGAGGAATTGATTTATGTGTCAATGGAATGTTGCTTAGTGGAACTGGAAATGCATATGCGTGTTTGGACAAACTTAGGGGCGCATAGGACAAACTATTATAAAAGAGTGTGTGACGACCTCTGGATATTTAGTGGTGAACTTTGAAGTTCTAAGAGATTGGAATTGTGAAGAAAACACTCCACAGGGGCACAAAATGCAGGATTCGGCGGATGGGAGGATGTGGTAAGAAACGGAAGAAACCTTCACACTTGTTTTATTGGTCTTACACAGATATCATATACAAAGTAATGAGCGCCACTTGCGCCAGCAACTCCCCCCCCCCCGCACCCCTCAAATTTGCTCTTGCATTCGTTGTATCTTTTGTCCTTGGTCCACTCAAGTCAAGTAGCAACAAATTCCATGTGTTATGCCATACTAGTACATTCATGCTTATTAGCCCTACGAGATCTGCAATACCATGAATAGTCTTTCAAAATATTATTATCGCTAAGCTTGAGTTGTATTGAAAATTATGCCATGATCCACAGAAGTGTTGTCAATTTATTTAACAGTGTTTTGAATAATTTTACGATCTGTTTGATTATGTTAATCAGAAGATTTGGAAATTGTTAGGTCTACTAGTTTTGTTGTGCAAACGTTTACTCATATACATATTAAAACTATGTAACGAATGGATGTTCTAGTAGTATTATCTTCTTAACCGAGGCTGGCCCACTGAAAGATACTAGACATATGCTGTGATGCTTCCAGTACTTTGTCTGTTCAAGTCGAGACTCCGCCGTACTGATTACAGACCGCCGGATTTTCCAGTACTCCCATTGCACGGCAACATTCATACCCCGCCGATCCCTATTTCACCCCGCCGTTACATTCGCTGTTTATGACACGTTTGGTCAACCATAGACGGGCCACATTGATGACGCGTTCGGTGTATCGAACAACCTTAAGTTGAGGAAGAGTTAATGGACAAATTTTGAGGGATCTGCAAATTGTCATTTCCAACACAGAATGACCGTCGTTTTCAAAACAATCGAAAGTATGAATTTAATGTTTAGATGTCCTCATCAAAGTCAAAGAAAAACAATTAGTCTATTCTAAGATATTGCTATAAACGGACAACGACGCCCGGTGCAAAGAAATGTGAGGATATCGGACCATAGCTCGAGTAAACTTGACAGAAAAGCAGTAACGCAACATGATTTTGATAATGTCAAATAATGAAAAACGTGGAATGAGAAAGAAGCCAAGCCACACATTCGCCCGAGCCACATTGGTGTCACTGGAAGAACTATATTATTTGTGAGATGTATGTATACGATACACCAAAAACAAGTATACATACTTTTAAAAAAACACTTGAACTCATTCTCTAAAAAGAAAATATGTGAACTAGGCACATGACTGTCACGTTTCAATGCGAGTAATTTGGCTGTTTTGTGTCATTTGCATAAATTATCCACATTGCGAGACGCATTTTCTTGCTGATAATTATTTCCAGGCGCAATACAAATTTTACATCAACCTACCAAGCCACAGAAATGCGACAGGAACAAGAAGCATCGCGTAGTTCCAGGGAGTCTTCATTTTCTCATTCCAAGGTTCTTAGGTTCTTGATAATCTGGAAGAAAGAAAGAGAACTGATGTAGCGTCCGGGCAAAACTATGTTATACGTTGTTATAAAAAATATGCATGACTTGCTTAGGATATCCCATACATATGAAATCAATCAATGAAGGGGCTCTGGAATAGAGCGTTAAACATGCCATTTGCCAGCGACTCGTGAATTTAAAATTGATTATGGAAATGTCTATCGGAAATTTAAGGTTTATTGACCTCTTCTGTTTTGAAACTGGATGCAAAAAAAGTATGTGCAACAATCCCAACAACACCCATCAGTGTGATTTTCACATGAATAATTGAGTTGCGAATTTCTATAAATTTATGGCCTGTTTTTGACCGTATAATGAAACTTTTGTCGTTCAGCCGTTCAGATTTGAACAATAAACAAAATACATTGCTTGTAATCTACTTGCTTCACGTACGGAAAGACCCGCCTAGAAAAAATAATCTGCATTGTATTTTTTTTTTTTGAGTAATTGATTTCCGGGAGAAACAAAAATGTAAGTTTTGTATATGCACATGAAAATCAACGGACACTGCACATAGCTTCTGAGCTCAAGCCTCATGACATGTGTGCGGTATATAAGGACAGTTTGCAAGGATATGTAATGACCGATAACATGATCAGGACAAACGACGGAAAACAGTCCACGAAGTACATGCTGTAGATTCAGAAACATGATGTAGATTCAGAAACATGCTCTAGATTCAGAAAAAAAACATTTCATTGGTTGTTCTGACGGAGGAGAAGGAACACCCCGGGGTAATACTCATGATGTGAATGTTGAGTGCATCGGGTAATCCACTCGGGTGCAGACGCGACAGCTAAATCAAACGTAACATACCAACAGATTCGGACCCGTGAACAGGCAACCAGAATCAGCATAAGACTGCTGTCGTTCCTGAGTCAGCTTGTCGCCCGGGTTCTGGGACACACACATATACACAGCCCGTCTACAAATGAGCGTTCGTGCTGGACAACCTGGTGAACACTTTGCTGGATCACGGGGCGGCTGACCAATCCAACCTCATTGTCTGAAGAACTCGATGACTTGGGAAGTTGAAGGTGAACTGACAAGATACGAACAACTTCCTGTTCTTGACCATGTCAGTCATTAGTCCGGAGTTATCATTTGTATCAAACTTGGATGCAAGTAATGGAGCGTGGATATTGGCAGCTTCGGTTGGATTTTGAAAGCAGTTTCTTCACCACTGTCGATACTAGTTCCTAAGAGGCTCTCTTGGGAATTGCTCATACAGATAATTTTCCATGAGTTAGTTCTCACAGAATATACCATTAATGTTGTTAGCATGTTTTTGGTGAGGAATATTTGTGGTACAACTACTCTGGAGTCAACGACCAAATGATAAG
The DNA here is from genome assembly GCA_949152475.1 of Terebella lapidaria. Classification (NCBI taxonomy): domain Eukaryota; kingdom Metazoa; phylum Annelida; class Polychaeta; order Terebellida; family Terebellidae; genus Terebella; species Terebella lapidaria. The sequence continues at coordinate 28,912,723 of OX424564.1, read as the reverse complement.
TATCATACCATGTTCTAGGCTATTTGTTTCAACTAATTTCACCGTACAATTTTACATAGACTATGTTCTTTCCTGAATAAACTCAATCAATCAATCAATCAATCAATCAATCAATCAATCAATCAATCAGTCAGTCAATCTTTGTATCAATTATCAATTGATTCAACAATACCTTTATACATGTATATATGCCTGTTGTTGTTGTTGTTGTTGTTGTTGTTGTTGTTGTTGTTGTTGTGAATGTGCCTCGAGTATGTGGTAAATACCAGGAACAGAAGTGCTTCAAGATGACTTCATAATACATGGCACCACAAATGGAGAAGTTCGACATGACAAGCAATTGCCATCTGTACAACATCATCGAGAAATCTGACCCAATCAAAAAACACTTCCAAATACGGACTCAACCAAACAAGAATTGAATTTCTTGGACACGAAATCAGCAAAGACGACATCTGGACCCATCGCAAAAAGTTTGAGCAATCCATGATATTCAGAAGCCACACGACCCACCACAATAGCATAGCAAATTTAGAACAGTCCAATTCTTGGGTCACCACATGTGACCTCTCTGATATCTCTAATTATACTCAGCTAATGGTATCCCTTCACCTCCTTTAGTAGAGCGGATGGCTGATGAGTGAGAGGTCTAGGGTTCGAATCCCAGTTTGACCGAGACATCCCTTATTCAGATGCAATTGGTGGCGGTGATGGTGTGCCTTTTATTCGTTCTGGGTGTGGCCCTGTTTTGAGTGAGGACATCCTGAGGTTAAAGTAAGTCGTGTATTAGCTCCTCACCTCGGGACGAGGTTTCAAAACCCTGTAAACCTACTAACTTGGCTAGTGGGATATCCATCTAACGTGTGAAGTGGATGACTGATGTGTGAAGGGTCCTTGGTTCAAATCCTAGTATAGCCGAGGCATCCCCTGCTCGGTTACATATACATACTGCAAAGTTCGGAAAAATCCACTTGCCCGAGAACACTACCCATTGAGCTAAAGGGATAATGCTGACTTCCAAACTGGGCGAATCCCGAATGCGTCCTGGCACATATACATAAGAGATCTAGCAGGGCACATGGAACCACTTAATGACCTCTTGAAGAAAGGAACACTAATCCACAATCCTTAGTAGGTTGAGGGCCTTATGCCACTTGGTTTCAATATATTTGAAGTGAGGTATTATTACCTATCAAAGAATATGTCACAAAAAACATGAATTGTTTAACCAAGAAAATGGCTGTACGATATAATCTTCATTCTGGTTCGTGGTGCATATCGGATTGCAGAAAGACATGGAGACAGATTTTATTATTGAAGAGCGAGAACGAATTTCGGTCTGCCTTTCTCCCAGTTCACGTAAGGCGCTGTTGGATTTGACGTTCTGTTTCATGCATTCCATAACAAATGAACTCTGATAAAAAAAACTGGGTGATGAAGAAAGACATGCTGTACGACAACGAATTCCTGCCTCGTGGCAATAAAAGGATTGAGGCTAGCAACAGGAATGACAGTAGCCTGTCTCCAGCGAATACGGGAGGCGCCACCGACCAAAACGTCATGGGATATACGTGTATATACACGAACATGCAGTGTAAATATTGCAGAACCAGTAGAACCTCTGGTGAATCTTTTCTGGGGACTACATACTTGATCGAATATGAAATCGAGACAACTGCATTACTTTAATGACGCCAGGAAACATACTTTCTATAATAAAAACTATATCGAAGTTTGAAAAAGAATGTTGCAATATCTTTTAGTTAGTTTCATGCAAACTAAAGTCCTGCCTGAACACCAGCAGCATATCGTGTGTCTGTTCCTGAACATAACTAAGACACTAATCTGGACAGTACTCTATCCCAGATATGAATTAATTTATTAGAACTATTTAATATGTTCTGAAACTAGTTGAGAAATGTGTGTATCAAACCACTTGTGAGATATACTGTTGACATGAACATGATCTGGTTCATGAATGTAGGAAAGGTTTTACAAGGACAGCATTTTGATTTTTGGGGAATCCACTACATGGGCAGTTAATTCAAATTTTAAGGAACAGCTGATTCCACTGCTTTTGATATGGCAGATTATCAATTTTCCTGGAATTATGTTATTTAGCCTGATAACTACATTCAGACTAGTTGACGTACCGCTTCGATTTTCTGATGTCTTTTTTTTTAATTTTAGGTTTGTGATATACACGACTCACGAAAACTTTTGGATATTTCCAATTAAGTTTACATTCGTTCTGATGTTCACACGGAGTAATCGATCATCTAATTCAGAGAGTCAGTGTCTTATTAGTGCCTTCCCATAGTGAGAAAAATACGTTCATTTCACACCCTCCCTCGCCCCTATTAGGAATCGCTGCAGAGTAGCTAAATAAGTTTATACAAGAATACCTAATACATTATACCGATTAAACTATCAGGTTTAACTCTAGTCATTATAATGGGCACTTGAATTCACTTACCGATTAGCGATCCTGCAAAAATTGTAGTAAAACTTGTCAAATTCTGTATATATCCTCCGAGTTGATTGATTACCCCGTGTGACACTAGTTGGCGTCAAGAAATGGTGCATCCGCTGAATAGAAGATTTCCACTGCAGACAACCGACATAGATATTATAAATACGGTGGAAATACACTGACGTTAGCCCAGTAATACCCGAACATACTTATTTTGGCTTATGGCTGGGTTTTTAATCCAAAATGTTGTATTTTATGCTTGTTGTTGTCATCATAAAAGTCTGATTGGCTTGGCGGTTATAGGTTGCTTCTTACATTCTTTTACAATTAAGTTTCTGTTTCTGTTCAAGTACTGCAGTATGACACAGTGTAGCTGAGGCATGTCTCGTGGGAATAAGCCTACGGTGCGAGAATGGTTTCAAAACTGCTCACTCTTCTCAGTTCGAAATATCACTAAGCAAACTACATGTCGGCCTGTGTTATTACTATCACTATAATGTTTTGATAGCCTTCACGTAAAGCAATCTGAAGCTGAGTTCAACTCGGTTGAGGTCACCGACTTTAGCCTTCGATTCAAATGAGCAATTTATCGATACATAAATAAACCCGACCTTGATTTTTCAAATAAACAAATATTCGTCACTGAAAGAGAAAAAAATCAATAAATTTTAAAGCGTCGTATTGTTGAAAAGAATAATATATCAAGGCAAATTAGAGATATTAATCACCGAATAGTCATCATAATATACATGTCTCAAGATTGACTGAAACTGAGTAACATATATAAACGTATAAGAATTTAAAAAACGTGCTCGTCCGATCAAATTTTATTTTCAGGAAATCAATATGTATACTGGAAGCATTACAGATGTGTAAGTGTAGGTATATGCACGTGCGTCTGTTTATAATTTGTCTGCAATATTCAGTAGATACATGCCGTAATAGTTCTGACAGTGATTTTGAATATTCCAACATTCATGCATGGTGACTATTGTTCAAAAACTATTTGATAGAGCAGCTTGGTAGGTCTATGACCACGTGCATCCATGGATGTGTCCCATGTCAATTATTTCTCCAATGCCATATGATACGACTTGGAATATTATTGATCTTGGTACACAAATGGTTATATCATTAGTGGCATCTCACTAAGCAACCGGCAATAAATTCATGAAATGAGTAGTGAGAAACGAGTAGTTAACGAATTGACCAACGTGACAAGCGAAAGAAACGAAACTGACCAACAAGAAAACCGATATGATTCACATATACATACAAATAACTTTTAATTAGTTAATGCATTATTATTTTCATTCTTTGATATACGTTCATGCATTGTGTAACAGTATACATGTATTAATTACTATACCAAATCCAGAATAAGTGTAAAGATATAACTTCTACTGGAAACACTCTTCCTCTAAATGATGTTTTTTTGTGACGGTGTACATTCAATTTATGACTAAACAATCGATAATATTATTATTGGCTTGTAATTTTAGAGGCATTTTTCACTAACTGACAACTCCCTTTTGAAAAACTGTTTTTGTATCGAAACTTACCTTTTTAGGAGTTTAGCTCAAAGCCTGTAAATGATACGATTTGGTGCGATCTTCCAATTTCGTACAATTTAAATTACACTGTTATGGGAGTAAGCAAAGATGTAATCAAATGTAAAATACTTAGTGAATATATCGAGCTTACTACATAGCGGTCGTGCAGCATAAATGATTGTTTGAATAATCATTGTGGAACAAATATGTTGGAAAATTTCACACCCAATATCGTAAACACAACACTTAAAACCTGTGTTTTTTAGTTACAAAAAGTTTGTTGTTGTATAAATCATGCATGGCTCATCAAGTTTTCCTGTACGACCCACGCTGTATTTAGCGGTGAATGATATTTCACCTTTTCACACTCTCAATATTTTCAAACCATACTTAGCTATAAACGAATTGCTGAGTGTTATTTGACATTGTCAAGCAATACGTCAATGCGTCTGGTATTGGATAAATTGTTGGGATACTTGAAAATCAGTTTTGTGCTAATAGAGCGTTTCTATCACCCGTCATTAGAGAGACGCGAGTTGTTGTTTTCCACTTTTTGTGACGTGCATAAATTAATGACAGCTGTTCACAATCAATGTCATCATAAAAGTCCCATATTCTACCTCCACTGTCAAGATACTCGAGAATAGCAGAGGTGTGGGGACTCACAATTTTTTCGAATAAAATCATTGCATATGATGGGACATTGACTTGTCCTAACGGGAATTGGATATATACTACAGTACCCTCATGTAGATACTCTTGTTGTGCTTCGATTTCGTTTTTTCAAATGCTTTTTGAATTGTGTTTGTGGGATATGATGGGATATCAACTGTGACGTCATGTCTGCGTTCAAATTACTTCAACATTCAACTTGATCTGTTTCGCACTACACTTACGTTTCGTTGACGTCATGTTGTAAACATGTTGTATAAATATCTGATTTCAAATTTCTTTTATTTTTCTGCGTCATTCGGTTTTTCTTTATTTTTCGTTATCCTCTGACTGTCAGGAATGGATCCAACATAATTTTTCTTACATTTCTTACATTTTTTCGCCTTAACGCATGTAGTTTGGTAGTTCAGTCCTATTTTCAGTTAATGTTATTTTTAATCATTTATTGAATGTTAGAAAATCGTTTATTTCGCGCTGCATCAAATAAGTTTCGAATAGTGAGGTTGCATGTAAAATAACGTGGACGATCTGAGACACATGGCTCTGATTGGTTAAACCTGGTCACGTGGTGCAGTGGAATCAACATATGCTTCAATGCACTTTGTCCTACACGTGCTCCGACTCTTCATCTAGACGACACAAACCGCTACCCTTCTAATAATGTAACGATATTATAACACCTGATTTCACCTCCTAATGGCCATTTTGGGGGGTTCATGAGTTTCCTTGTCATTTTTGTTTTCTCTCACTTCGTATGCCTGATATGACTTTCTGTCCCCGGACTATGAGATTGGATAACGGACCCTGTTTTGTTTGCTCGGAATACTTATTACTGGGTATTGATTCCAAGTCTATGAGTGTATGGAATATGTATTTTGTCATCTACGTGTATTAACATGTTCATATGTCGTTAATAAGTGTATCTTTATACGGTGTTTGGGTTTGGTGTTTTATATCGAATGGCATGGAAGTCAATAATATTCAAGTGGCGAAGTTACGAAAGCAAACATAGAAAGCAAACATAGACGTAAATATTAGTTTTCTCAGTCGATTAGCGCACAAATTGTCCAGGGGTGGTTTTGAAAAATGCGGCCGCATAATCAATGTAATATTCGTGAGTTGATTGGACAACTTAGCTGAGCAGACCATAGTAAACCGTTGAACATCTTATTCCGACAAAAAACAGGTGCTTTTCTCGTACGGTCAATATGTTACTACCCCCCTGGGAACAGAGACGTGCTGTTTTCGGTATCGTTGTTGTTATTTTCGGTATATTGTTGTTGTTTCAATAAACATGATATATGTGTCTGAAATGCTGCATCACCTGAATTAGTTATGAAAAATTGACACAATTTAGAATGACCCAAATTCGTGCTTTGAAAACATGTGGAAGATCTACTATTAAACGCCAGTGAGCCGTAATTGATAACGTTTGTTGAACCGCTAAATGTGCAATTAACGCTAGATGTGAAACCTAACGATAAATGTGAAAACACACTTAACGCTAAATGTGAAAACTAACGGTAAATGTAACAAACGTTAGCTGTCAACTGATGTCGCTGATATCTGATCTCATGGCCTGTTGACACGCGTATAGATTGAGTCCTATCAATTCTCCTTAGTTGCTATACTGTGATTTATAGTAGTATGCATTGGTGTTGTATATATATATATAACTGAGTGAATCCGTTCAAAGGGCGAACATGTTTATATACAAAGAAAGCGACATTGCTCATAGTACAACTCTTGGCCAGAGAACAGGCAGCGCACCATGTTTACACATAGTGTATTGTGGATATTTGTAACAATTATTACTGCAGCGCGCTCGGATTTGTTCCCCCATAGCGATTACAGACGGGATGAAATTCACCACCTGCCTGGGTTGCCATGGCAGCCGTCATTCAAACACTATTCTGGATACTTGAAATCTTCAGAAACAAGATGGCTCTTTTACTGGTGAGCTCTGAAACAATAACACCAACTACATTATATATAGCGCTTGCACGTTACCATGGCCAAGGTATGTTGTTCCATATTATATATTATATATTCATTGATGAATGGTACCATCAGGATCAAATGGTATGTTTTCGTTGGATGGCCAGTATTAAGGAGCATCTCAGCAATGATCAGCTTGCGTGTCAAGATGACGCTTTTGTGCGCTGGGACGGGTCGGGTGTGTGTGTGTGGGGGGGGGGGGGGGAGGGGGTCATGATAAAATATGATATCAGTAGTATCCGACATAATATACTATATCCTCATGCAGGTTAGTGGAGTCACAGCGATCCCCCAGACATGATCCTCTAGTTGTATGGTTCAACGGCGGACCGGGATGCAGCTCCCTCAACGGGATGTTCGCTGAGAACGGACCCTACCTGGTTAGTACCTGGGTGATCAGTACATTTATCCTTGTCACTGTCAACCCCCCACGCGCGAGGTTAGGAGTATATGTGCTGATATAAACATGACACATTTTCCCGATCTAACCTCGATCGATTCATGAAATTCCTTAATCTGTACCAATTTTGTCCGACATTCGATATATTGAGATTGGACAACGGACCCGGATTTCGTTTTAGACATGGACATTTACTTCACTAATATGGTAACTTGTGATAGAACTTATGACATCTAGGTGAACGATATAACTTATGACATTTAGGTGAACGATGATGGTCAAACGCTGAGATACGACAATTATTCCTGGAACACGGTAATATTCACCAAATATGCATGATGATACCTTAATACAGAAATTGGGAGAACGCTAAATGATACCTACTTGTTTAATACTGGCCTATCATGAATGACCCTGCCTATTTTTCCACAGGTGGCGAATGTCTTGTACCTCGAGTCACCAGCTGGAGTCGGTTTCTCGTACGCCTCAGACCGGAAATACCTCACTGGCGATGACCAGGTTAGGAATGAACCGATATCTTCAAGCATGCCGCAAATTTTCCGGCGTTTAGCTATAAGCGCTGATGTAATCCCGCCGACGTTTCTCAATTATGGTTCATTCCACGATATTTTCTATTAAAAACTCATGTAAAATTTAATTTGACTGTTTCTTGAAAATGAAATAATTAAGTTTGACCTTTTGCGTTTTGTACTGTGTCAATTTCAAACACACACATATCCCTCTTACAATGGCGTTTGAAATAATCGATAGTATACCCATGTGTGTGTGGTGAAACTTCCAGACGGCCGATGACAACTTCCGTGCTCTCAAGAACTTCTTCGTCAAATTCCCCCACTATCGAGGCCGAGAACTGATCCTGACGGGTGAAAGTTACGCCGGAGTTTAAATACCAACATTGATGGAAAGATTCCTCAACAACTCCGGATCGTACTCAGAGAGGGACATCAGATTGAAGGTACACGGCACAGTCAATATTAGTGCTAGGGTGCTTCGATTTTGTTTTTGTGTTTCGGCGTAAAAATGTGTAATTTCACCATACATATATACGGTATGATTTAAACATCGCCCTAAACCATACTCCTACAATGACGCCTTTTCTTGTGACACTGGTTCAATTCATTGCACGAAGTATACCTCTGAGGGGATACTTCTTCATATAACCCCACATTTAATAATTAAGTAAGGTGTAAAATAAGAGCGTGCCTCCACCTCACCCCGGATTTCCAAAAATATGAGAACAAAAAACACATGGTCATTTTCTCATGGCCTATGAATTTGCTGTCGAATATTGTTTAGTCTCATTTGAGAGTATCATCGCAATAATTGTATGTTGAATGTGGTGTACATGAACCTGGATTAGTATACATACTTAGGGCGCTATGATTGGAAACGGATTGCTGACAAGTTGGGCTTACGTCTTCCAGTCGAATATCTATTATTGGCACAGCCATGGCATGTTGGCTGACAGGTAACATGTGCGTTTCATTGTGAAGAGTAGAATTAGTTAGTCATACTATGCGAGATGTTCCATTTATCAAAAAAGTGTAACAGAAAATGTCTAACGTAAAATTTCGAGGTATGAAACCAGTTTAAAATCGCTGGGCGGACAGTTACGTATTATGCAGTTTTTAGATGGAAATTTTGTCGTCAACTACCAAGGTCACTTCTTATGGGGCGATATATTTATCATTTTACAGTTTATTTTGTTTGTAGTAAGCTGCGAGAGCTGGAAGAACTTTGTTGTGATGAAGACCAACGGCCGACAGAGGACAGTTGTCATTTCTTCCTACCGAAAAACGTCAAGTGTGCCAGCAAGGTATCAGTGATTGATTATGACATAGCCTAATCGAAGTTTATGTCATATGGTGCTCTGAGAACATCAATATTGCAAACCTACATTCCTCATTTTAAAATACTGGTTATCACGTGAGACTAATTACTTACTATGGGTAAATTGGAGGACTATTCATAAATCGTATTGAGAAAACCACACAGTTTTGGAAAATGGAACACGACTCTGTATGATACAAATCTATATGTGTACTAAATGTATGTATACTAGGTGTTGGAAGTGGTGTTACAAATCTATCAGATGCCTATCAACCATTACAACATTTACGCCCCTTGCATACCTGCGGATACCGAGCCCTCCAGAACGCACAAGCTTTCCAAGAACTGGCTCTTGGAGAGCCTCACTCTCGTATTGAGGTATCTACAGGGCCAAGATGTTACCCAGGTAGTAATAATCGAATAACATATTATGCATGACTTTGTTATTGATTATTATTATTTGGTGTTGTGTTTGTTTTTATGGTATAGTTACTGGTAAACATAAACGCACGAAATTATGATTATTCAATTTACTCTTTTCTTTTCGGGTTGATCGAAATTGGTTCTCAAAACTAGAACTCAATTTTGCACGGGTTTAAATAGTGCATCATTCCACTATTCACGCAGAATTTACAGTTCCTGAGCCGAGTTTCGGCACAACCGGATGCGTCGCCATCTTTCGTGAAATGTTTCCCGGCAGAGGGCACGAAGACTTACCTCCAGAGGGCCGACGTACATAGAGCTATACACGTCCTGCCGAGGTTCGTCAGCGGTCTGCCTGCTTGGAGTGGCTGTAGGTAAGGGATATGTCATATGTTCAATTTGATATTTGAAGTTTCAGATTTATCACATGATTTCAATGTTCAATTTGATATTGTATATGCTTGATAATGAAAAGAACTACATCATACATGTATTATACCCGATAATTTCGTCGATACAATATAAAGTATAATATTGATTGATACAATATATCAGTGTGAATTGTATCTTTACTTTCATTGGTTGCTTGACCATACATAGCTCTCAACCAAAATTCTTTGATTAGAATTATTTGCCAAATTAGGGTTTTCAAACCAATAAGGATGCACCATTCAGAACGATATTGTTGGATAAATTTCGCTCGGATTCCCATCACTATCACAAACATCATACAACTTCATATAATTCCCTGTAGGACTTTCGTTGATTTGTAAATATATTTATATTACTGATAAACCAATTTGCTATGTATATGTTACCATTCTTCCCTTCGCGATATAGTTCCTTGGTTGATGACGCGATAGGCACATATCGCCCTGAATACTTGTCACAACTGGACGTTTTGACCAGGCTGACCGCCAGCAGGGTGAGTATATTCCTGTGTCCGAAATGACAATGAAATATACACCGAATGTTTAGAAAATAGTGTATGACCAAACTGGGAATATACAGTTTTGTTTTCACGATGGTCCTGAATATTCATTGTCTAGCGTCACGTGACATCTTGCGCACAAATTGTTAATTCCAAAGAACTTAATTGATAATACCAAAACTTAAATGGATAATTCTAATACTTAAATGGATAATTTCAAAGAAATGAATCGTTAATTCCCAAAATTAAATCGATACTTTGTGAAAGTAAATGGACAATCCAGAAAATAAATTAGGTAAATAAAAAAAACATAGTTGTTAATTTGAAAAACTAAATTGATAATTCCTGAAATTAAATGGGGTATATCCAAACATAAGTTGTTAATTCAAAAAGCTTAATTTATAATTCCTGAAATGAAATGGATATTTCAGAAAATTAATTACGTATAGCCACAAATAAATTGTAAATTCCGAAAAACTAAATTGATAGTTCCTGAAATGAAAAGGATAATTCATAAAAATAAATTAAGTAATACCAAAGTATAAATGCTTAATTCGAACAAACTAACTTGATAATTTCTGAAATTAAATAGATAATTCAGAAAGGTAAACAGGTACATAAAAAACATTGTTGATTCAAACGAATAAATTAATAATTCCTGAAACTAAATGGATAATTCAGAAAATAAATTAGGTAATTTCAAAATATAAATGGTTAATTCCCCCAACTATATTGATTATTTCCAAAAGTAAATGGATAATTCAGGAGAGTAACTAGTTATTCCTAAAAAATAAATGGTTAATTCGAACGAGGAAATTGATATTTTTTCCTGATATTAAATGGATAAACACAAAAATTATTAGTTATTCTAAAACATAAATTGTTAATTCCAGCAACTAAATTGATAATTCTAAAACTAAAATAGATGATTCGAAAATGTAATAGATAAATCACATAATTAAATTGCTAATTTGGACAACCTAAATATGGCAACAATCAGCCACCGTAAACATGTACCTTTATATAATAACATTGCAAGAGGCGACTATCTACTCAGTGAATAAAATGATTGATTATTTGTTTGACGATCGATATGAAACCTTTGCAGCATTGTCATATTGATTATCATGGCAATAATTTTCCTCTTTGCAGAGATATGATATCTTGTTGTACTATGGGGATCAGGATTTCGTATGTAGTTTTCTGACTGGTAGATATGCACTTCAACAAGTTGCTGAACGGGCGAAACTAGAGGTATATATAGTTCCACTTTTTAACAAATTTCATTGGATGATAAATTCTTAAACACTAAAAGATTGCCTCAAGACAATATTATCCACTAACTATTTAAAATTGATATATAATTTTAAGAAGATAACTCAAGTAAGGTGATGAAGTCTATTTTTTTCAATGACGCAAAATATTGTGACGATCAATTTTTTTATAAATTCCCGTGATAATTTTGACTACTCCATATTGTTTTTATTTCTATTTTATATCATCAGCGTATTCATGGTCAAGAGCCGTGGTTTTATACGTCGCTTAGCAACGGCTCCCAGCAGCTGGGTGGTGTGACAGAGAGTTATGATCGATTTATGTATCTTCTCTTCAAGGTAGGCATACTATTGGTACCATTACTGAGTTGAAATTTATTCTTCGATCAGCAGAATTTCAGACTCCTATCGCGAAAATTGAAAAAGTTGTCAATCTGCTCTTGTCAATCAATACGCTCTGTAACTCTGATATACACCTTGTTGGAACTTCATCGAAAAATATGCATTTATTTCTCGAACTATCTACTATATGGAGTGCAGACTATTGTTCGCAAAATATTGCAAACCAAATTACACTCCAGGTCATCGTCAGTCGTTCGATAAGATCTATGTTTTGTCTACAAACATGTGACGCTTCACATGTTTATTCTAATTTTCCAATTAATTTTGTATTGTGACAATACAATGTGGCAGTTTCCACTGAAACGAATTCAGCCAAAAACTTCTTTGTTTGTTGATGGATAAAATTTCACGGGTATATATAATGGCTTACACAGCACGGATTATTGTATACATTTTTTGTTGTTTATTGTACACTCATACATGATAGTACACATATATAGTGCCAGTTCCACTTAGCAAAATGTTCAGCGGCGCTGTACATGCATTACTACAGTACATAATTATATTAACTACTGGAACACGTACATAGTATATAGTCACCTATGAATATAGTCTTTGACCATAAATATATTCTCTTTTCATGAAAGGGATCCGGACATATGGTGCCCACGGATAAACCGTACCAGTCTTTGGAAGTTCTCAAGCGATATCTGGACGGGAAGCTCTTCAGCCTCAGGAAAAAGTGATTGCGACAAGGAATTTATTTGATTTAACTAACATTCTACCTGTCGGTATATGTACTGCTGAAAGTGGTGAAAGCGAACTGGAGACAAGAAAATAACTAACTATTCTGAAAGCATAGTGAATCAATTGTCGTAGATGAATATTCAGTATGCAATTACATGCCTATCAGTATTGTATGTATATCATATGCGAGCGGTTTTTTTTTGCATCAAGTGTTTTACGTGCATGCAACCACAATTATTGTAATTTGATTAAATGAATATATTTTCCCTCGTAGTTATTGATTGTATTCATGTTTTGCCCCAGTGAAATATGATGATTATTTTAACATGTTCACCAACGTTCATATTTCAGCGACGCTAAGTGGTATCCAGATGTATCTTCACTCTCCATCTGGGAGTCAACTGACAATTCGCTACCAAGTTTCAAATCTTTGTGTCGAAAATTTGGAAATATGCCCGTCTCACTCGATGATTATCTTAAGTCCTCTCATCGAATTTCTGACCAAATTCTTCAATTTGCTGAGATTATTTAGATCTCATTGTGACTCGGAAAATACCGAGATTTGTGTATTTGCATGATGCGATGTTTCTTCAGAATAGGCGTCTAAATCAAAACTAGAAGCAATCTAACGTCAATTTCGAGTTCAATTTACCGCCAATATGTACATGTTCTTTTGCCAGTGCGTGTATATTATAGTTGTGAGATTTTTTCATGGTATAAAATAACATTATTTACGCAAGTGGACGACTGTTCTGTAAATCGATAAGTATTTTTTTCTCAATAATTCGGCGACACTAAGTATATCAACTAATGTAGACCGATTCACAGACAAACAAGACACATGCGTATGCATGTAGGTCTAGCAAATAAATATCATTAAACCAATAAACATTAGTACCATGAACACATTACAAGTGGTATCCTTAATTGATTTCCTGTGCATTTTCATACTCGCAGCATTTTCCAGGAATATGATGAATAACTGAATATAATTTGAACAACCACCAAATGTACTTTCCATTAATTAGAACTGAATACCGTTAACGATGGTACTCCCAAAAAACACCTGCCATTTTCCTGGAGCGTGGGCAATAAGTTATTTAAACTCACTCGTTTGAAATCGAGTTGTGACCAGAGTGGCAATAGGTCAATAAATGCAACAGTTTGCCCAATAGTAAAATCGTGTTTACAAATTAATATGATGTTAGTGTAGGGTGTGTCCATATCTAAACACAATTCAGCGCAATCTTTAACCTTTAGGGAACAAGTTTGTCACTATATATTCTGGCATTTGAGCGTATAACTGGTATACAATACCAATCAAATTAAAAGTGAAACAATTTCCATAGGAATTTCGACGTATGTATAAATTGATTGCCTATGCTTCGTACAATAATTTTTTTTATCAATTTGAGAACAATGAGCGCACACGGATACGCAAAACCAATACCCAATCATACCCATTCAGTGGCAGTAAAGACACCTGCACATGGATTCTGTACATCTATTGAAATCAAACTGTAATCAAATGCGATTTATATCTCCCTGATACCCATCGTAAAGATCCACAAGTGCTTTGTTATCCCGCAGAGCCTGATGGGGACGAGTAAATAAAACATTATTATTATTGTCAGTTCCACACATAAATCGGAAGTAAATGCGAAGCTGCCTCCTAAAACTAACGATTTTAATAAATAAGTATTATACCAATGAATTGCGTCGCAACGTGGTCACAATTGAAATGTCAAACCGTCGCTGGAATTTCACATTGTTCGGAGCTCAAAAGATAGTAGCGCATCCTCTCGGCTTGAACATAGCTGAATAACAGTCATCGAAACTTGCGACGTTGAAGATAGACAGGATGTTTTTTGCAATCGTTTTCGCTGTATTGATCACAATGGCTACTGCAATGATAACCACCACAGGTATGTATACATCGTTTATATAGAACGGTTCTGAATAACGAACAAAACACAGAAAATCACATTTTGTAGTTTTGTTTTGTCATTTTGAATGCAATTCATAAGATTCTGTAATTCTGCTTTGATGTACGTCACTATTAGATTCAGCTGCGAAAACAGTTACAAAATATTTCAAAATTCTAACATACCTACGTATAAATTATGACATCAAGTCCTTCTAAGTCGATGGCGAAGTTAGGATATTCAGTAGAAAAGGCACGAAATTCGCCTCGCTGGCATTATTGCCTAGTCACCTAGGCTGCATTAAGGTAGTCCGCTCCAAACAGTGAGATAAGGGGGGTCAAAGGGTTTTTTAAATAAATACCTGTATCAACATAATCTAGAGCTTCAAAATGATATATTTTATAGAGTGACTGTTCAGCATCCTAAAACTGAAAAGATAATAGGGGGTCACCGTATCCGTTCGCATGGAAAACACGATTCAAGATGTGAATATGGACAAAATAATGTGCAAAAATGCCAGAATTTATGTCATTTTAGGTAAATATGTGTGATTTTGATCGAATATGTAGGAGAAAAGCAGCCTTGACCCCCTATTTTCTTTTCAGTATTAGGATGCTGATCATTTACTCTATAAAATAATCTCATTTTGAAGAGATAATATTCAAGAAATGACCTTTAAATTTTGACTCTCCGTTACCTCCATGTTTGTAGCGGACTACGTTAACCAGCTAATCGGCCAGCTGGATATGAATAAATTCCTATCCTCTCATGTTCACCCACATTCCGTTCAAACTGAGGAAAATTGATATAAAAAAATACGAATACGATTGTAAACACGCATGAAACTAACGCGTAAAATTATATGAAATAAAACTAACGAATATTCCCATGCACGTTACCATACACGCATGTACAAATGTTCAGTGCATGGCCATAAAAGTATACTAGTCATGAACCTTACGCTTGAGTTTTTCCTTCAGATCAACATAAAACTGCATACATTTCCAGGTCCACCTTGTGACGAGATCGATCGAAGCTCTGTACCTCGAGGTTGTAATGAAGACCACACTCGATGTCAGCTGGCCCCTGACCACACCTGTGGAATCGGATACTTCTACCACGTCTTTGACTGTCCGGATCCGCGCGATCCTGCTTTAAGGACCCAGTACAAAGTGAAGCGAATGTGCTGCGTAGATAACTGTCTAGGTAGCATGAAAACAATTCATATGCATTTATTAGTCATCTACTGGCATTCTACGGAAGCGTATTGCTATCAAGTGTGTAAAAATTTGTATCTCGTACGTACGACTTATTCACTCGTTTGTTTGATTTATTAACTCGTATATACGACTTATTAACCCGTAGTATTCATTCTAAAGTGTGAGTTTTGCATGTGCCCTAAGCCATACTCCTTTCCCGTTCAATAACTATATACTTTTCATCGTGTTTGCATCGGTTTCCATTGTCTAGGAGACGGATGCCACAGTCCCGATGTAAAGTCCCGGGAATGCCCGGCTGGGCCGATCAATGACCGAGACACGTGCTGGAGGGTCGGCTGCTGCTGGGACGATCTCAACCCCTTCCGCATCCCGTGTCACTCAAAATGTGAGTTTCCCCCACCTGTATTAAATATGTCAATGTTTCACCTTTACCTCTTCAGGTGCAGAGTGGGAATATTCACATTTTACACACTGTCTGACCTGGTGAATTTGAGCCTAGAGTGCATATGTAAACTGGTAGCTTTTTACTCATATCAAAAGTTATATCAGTTCAGTTTTCTACAGGTATGAGTTTTTCATTTTACATTATTGCTCGCTTCAATGTACACCGAATACCAGTGTATCCCTGAATCATGAATACGAAAAGAAATATTTACGACTTGTTTATAAGGTACTTTGTTCTCCTCACAGTTACACCAATTGTGTAAGTACACGCGTTATCCTGGAGTGAGCTTTAGTTGTTTGTTTCATTCTTCCCATATGCAACGGCAATTATACTTATCTATTTTCTACAACTTTCCAACAGGTCGTGTGAGGACGTCTTCCCAAATTGCTAAAATCGACATTGTACATCGTTCGAGCAGTAACTACGCCCCTGTAGTTAAGATGCGGAAATGGAACGAACTGAAATTGCCGGAACCAATAAACACATAAAAGAGCATCGTATCTGTTTGGATTTGTGTTAACGTTCTTTCACAGAAAGGGCGAGAGGAATTTGGGATTTTTAGGTTACCGATTTTTATGGTTCGTCGAAAAATGGCCAATTTTGGACTTTGACAGTTGTTTTCTCAAAATCTGTTCAGTAACTTTTTTTCCTATTGATGCATAACACTCCTCATATGTACCCCTGTGACATGTATAAATTTCGTTGCCCTTGAATCGCTCGAAGTGGGCCATTTTGGGCCCAAACTCGGCCCAGATGGGACTTTCCCATGTTAAATTCTCCTATGCTTTATAATGGGACACATTAAGTCTAATGTCTCACTTAATATTGAGATTAGAGACTAGGAATCAATTGTGGACATATAGGAATTGATATATGATGAATATTCTCGTGACCTTGGATTTGACCTCTGACCTCGGTTTCAAGGTCAGAGCGGGCGTTTTCGTCGAAACGTGGCCAATTTTGGACTTTGACGGTCGTTTTCTCAAAATCTGTTCGAAAACTTTTTTTCTTATTGATGCACAACACTCCTCATATGTACCCCCTGGGACCTGTATAAATTTCGTTGCCCTTGAATCACTTGAAGTGGGCCATTTTGGGCCCAAACTCAGCCCAATTGGGACTTTCTCGTGTTAAATTCTCCTATGCTTTATAATGGGAAACAATAAGCCTAATATTGAGATTAGAGACTAGGACTCAATTGTGGACATATATGAAATGATATATGCTGAATATTCTCGTGACCTTGAATTTGACCTCTGACCTCATTTTCAAGGTCAGAGCATAAAATGGCTAATATCTCGCTTATTATCAACTTTATAGCTTAGGAATCAATTGTGCACATATAGTAAATCATATATGCTGAATTTTGTCATGACCTTGAATTTGACCTTTGACCTCATTTTCAACGTCAAAGCACAGAATGGCTAATATCTCACTTATTTTCGACTTTACCGCTTAGGAATCAATTGTGCACATATAGTAAACGATATATGCTGAATATTGTCATGACCTTGAATTTGACCTTTGACCTCAATTTCAAGGTCAAATCACAAAATGGTTAATATCTCACTTATTATCGACTTTACAGCTTAGGAATCATTTGTGCACATATAGGAAATGATCTTGTCATGAATTGGAACATGACCTTTGACCTTATTTTCTGGGTCACAGCATAAAATGGCTAATATCTCTCTTATTATCGACTTTACCGTTTAGGAATCAATTGTGCACATATAGTAAACGAAATGTGTTGAATATTGTCATGACCTTGAATTTGACCTTTGACTTCATTTTCAAGGACAAAGCATAAAATGGCTAATATCTCGCTGATTATCAACTTTACAGCGTAAGAATCAGTTGTGAACAAATAGTGAACGATATATGCTGAATAATATCATGACCTTGAATTTGACCTTTGACATCAATTTCAAGGTCAAATCACAAAATGGTTAATTTCTCATTTATAATCGACTTTACAGCTTAGGAATCAATTGTGCACATATAGGAAATGATATATATCGTAAATATTGTCATGAACTGGGACACGACCTTTGAACTCATTTTCTAGGTCACAACATAAAATGGCTAATATATCTCTTATTATCAACTTTACAGCTTAATAATCAATTGTGAACATATAGTAAACGATATATGCCTAATAGTGTCATGACCTTGAATTTGACCTTTGACCTCATTTTCAATGTCAAAGCACAAAATGACTAATATCTCGCTTATTATCGACCTTACAGCTTCGCAATCAATTGAGCACATATAGGAAATGATATATGCTTAATATTGTCTTGACCTTGAATTTGACCTTTGACCTCATTTTCAAGGCCAGAGCACAAAATGGCTGAAATGTTGCTTATTATCGACTTTACAGCTTGGGAATCAATAGTGAACATATGGGAAATGACCTCTGCTGAATGTCGTCATGACCTTGAATTTGACCTTTGACGTCACTTTCAAGGTCAGCACAAAATTGATAATATCTTGCTTATTATCAACTTTAAAGCTTAGGAATCAATTGTTGACATATAGGAAGTGAATAATGCTGAATATTCTCATGACCTTGAATTTGATCTTTGATCTCATTTTGAAGGTCAGCACAAAATGGTTAATATCTTGCTCATTGTCGATCGACTTTGCAGCTTAGGAATCAATTGTGGACATGAAATGATATTTGCTGAATATTATTGCGACTTATTGTGACTGAATTTGACCTAAATTTAAAGGCCACGGGACAAAATGACTAATATCTCACTTATTATCGACTTTACAGATTAGGAATCAATTGTGAACATATAGAAAATGATATATGCTGAATATTGCCATGACGTTGAATTCGACCTTCGACCTCATTTTCAAGGTCAACAGGCAAAATGGCTAATATCTTGCTTCTTTATTGACTTAATAGCTTGGTAACCAATTGTGGACATATAGAAAATGATATACACCGAATATTCTGATGACCTTGAATTTGACCTTGACCTTATTTTCAAGGTCAGAACACAAAATGGCTAATGTCTTGCTTATCATCGACTTTACAGCTTAGGAATCAATCGCGAACACAATGGAAATGGAGATGCTGAAAATTTGCATGACCTTGAACTTCACCTTTGATCTCACTTCCAAGGCCAGATCATAAATGGCTAATATCTCACTTATTATCGACTTCACAGCTTAGGAATCAATTGTGGATGTACTAGAAATGATATATGCTGAATATTCTCGAGACATTGAATTGACCAATGACCTTATTTTCAAGGTCATTGGACAAAAGACTAATATCTAACATATATATTGTCCGGTAACCTTTCTTAGCCCTTGAGCTAATTTTAGAATACCTGACCTATCTGCGATAACTTATTGCCATGGGGTTGCGTCCGTAAGCGTCGTCGGTGTCGTCCGTCTGCATATATTCGTTTCGTTACAGTTTACAGTCGAATCTTTGTGAAATTTTGCACAAAAATGCCTAACAATATTTCAACCGTTAGGTATTCTTTAGTTTTCTTTTTTCTTTAATTTCGCTTTTTTTTCAAAATCGAACAATGGTCAAAATCGAGTTTCTTTCGAATTTTTTGGGAATCAATTGTGGACATATAGAAATTATATATGCCGAATATTCGAATGACCTCGAATTCACCTTTGAAGGTCTGAGCACAAAATTGTGTATATCACGCTGTATATCACGTGTATATCGACTTCACAACTTGGGAATCAATTGTGCACACACAGGAAATGATGTACGCTGAATATTATCATGATCTTGAACTAGACCTTTGACCTTATTTCCAAGTTCAGAGCACAAAATGGCTAATATCTCACTTTTTATCGATTTTATAGCTTGGGAATAAATTGCGGACATGTAGGGAATGATGCTTGTATGCCGAATATTTTGATGACCTTGGACCTCGTTTTCGAAGTGAGAGCACAAAATGGATAATATCTTGCTTATTCTCGACTTTATGGTGTAGGATCAATTGTGCACATATAGGAAATAATATTTGCTGAATATTCTTTGAACTTGACATTTGATCGCATTTTCAAGACCGGAGCACAAAATTGATAATATCTAGCTTATTATCGACTTTACAGCTTGGGAATTAATTATGGACATATAGGGAATGATTTATTCCAAATATTTTGATGACAATGAATTCGATCTCTGACCTCATTTTCAAGGTCGTAGCACAAAATGGCTAATATATCGCTTTTTATCGACTCTACAGCTTAGGGATCAATGGGGACTGGTGCAGATTATCTGCAATCGCCAGCTGCCAGCACTGTTTCATTGGGCTTTTCTTGTGTTGTCAATATAAACATTATTTACGATAAAGATTGTCACAGACGATATCCGTTAGTGATTTGGCGCCAAAACTTACCCATATTGCAATGCTGCCCCCTGTTGAATGATCGGTTGAACAGCCCCCCCCCCCCTCCCATTGTGTACATATAGGAAATGATATATCCCGAATACTCTCATAACTTTGAACTTGACGTTTGACCTTATTCTCAAGGTCAGAGCACAAAATTGCTGATCTCTCGCTTATATTATCGACTTTAGAACTGGAGAATCAATTATGAACATACAGGGAATGATATATGCTGATTATGATTGTGACCTTCAGTCTGACCAGTGACCCTATTTTCAAGGTCATGGGACAAAAGGGCTAATATCTAAATTATAAAACATATATATTGCCCGGTAATCTTCCTTGGCCTTCAGGCTAATTATTTATTCGCCTTCCGTCAACGTTAAATTTAACCAACAACAAACCTACATATACATGTCAAAGTTATTTTACATGTCACCAATTATAGATTTGATACTTTCCTGAATTATAGTTCGGATGAGAATCAAGAACGACATTTATTGAGCGTTTGATGCGATCTTAGTTCAAGTTCAAGGTAAGAGAAAATTGTAAGAGGAAACTGAACGTTGAATATGCACAATTTTAAGTCAATATGGTCACCGACAGATCTACTCTACACACACGCAAACAGTCCTGTACGCTCATAACACAACTCTGAACTCATTTGCTCATTTTGTGACTGAAATTATCATGAGGTTGACCAATCAAGATTAACAAATCAAGTCACGTTCAATTTCATATCTCGCATTTTCGTTATATGACCCTGCATTCGATCTCAATTTTCACCATAATACTGTATGTTCATATGCCTTGGTTTGAGCACTTGTGTCGTCTTGGGTCGAGTGCTAGACACGAAATCCCATATATCTGTAGCACAAACATGACATATTTTCACATATTTACCTATTCACGTATTTTTCCATTTGTCTCCCATCAAAGTCAATCAACAAACTTGTAAAACCAAGATACCTGTAGCTCATCAACACGTGAGAGAACTTCAGTTATGAAGAAAATCAACAATGACATTTACCGCGCTGCCTGATAAAATCCAATGGACGTTAATTTAAAAAATAACTACAAAATGAATGTCATTTCATCTGTGTGTCACATTATTAATCCTTATTGAATATAGAGGAAAGCGAAGAATTCGATACTTGGGCCTAATATCTTATGTTCCAACACTCAAGTTCATCAAGATCACGTTCGGCGTCATCAGAAGATGCGCCATAATAATACTATATCTGTCCATGATCAAGGCTATGTTTTCCCGAATTTGACCTCACACAATTTCAAGAGTTTCAACTAAGCTTACGTCCACTTCAAAATGTATTAATCGGCCACTGGACACAAGTTTTAATTTTTTGGTGCATGAAATTTTATTTTAATTTACTTCCATTGTCATTCATATGAAACAAGTTTGTCTATAACGAACATCACAATTTGGTGAGGAAAACATCTAGTCCTCGTTGTGGCAAGACAGTGTATCCATTCCGATTCACCAACAGATCCTTGATTTTCTCCAGTTTCGCTTTCGATCCTGCCTTGTCACGACTTATGACGTACTCAATACTGAACACATCTATCTGGATCTCATCAAACGGTATAGTCTCCAAGATGTCCAACTCCGCTCCTTCTATATCCAGAGAGAAATAATCCACGTGAGTTACTCCGAGGGCTTTGAGGATAGAAATCAATGGAAAACATTGTATTTTTATAGAAGGTTTCCTTCCCTTCTCCCTCTCGACACGATTCCTATGAGCCTCACTCATGAAGTTCACCAAGCCGCCAATTTGCTCAGCAACGCGGAAGTCGAGAACGGATGGTTGCCGCTTCGGGCTCAAGCACGCGTTGACCATGTACGCATGCCGGTTGGTGCCTAGCAAAAGATTGAAGAACTTGGGGTTAGCCTCGATGAGGAGCCCCGTCCAGTTCCTATGCTTCTCGAAGAACAAGCTGTTTGAGTTGCCTTCTCCGCCAGCTGCCCCGCACTCGATGAAGAATCCATTCTTCTTTTGGTGGAGAATCCGATCCACGATTGCCGATTGTCTAGCTTGCGAGTAGTGAATTTTGGTGTCATCCGCCAGCTTTCGTGGTCCAGTGAAGGGAGCTAGCAACCATTCATGGCAAATGTGGTCGGCTAAGGCTGGGTCCAGCTGGTCCATTTCCTGGATCTCTGCGGGGCAAGTGGGCGGAGTCCACTCAGCCACTGATGTCAACATAGGATGGCACTGTCTGAACGCTGATTTCGTCTGGTTTGAATCCCCCTCTAGCGCAAGTCCCTCCGAAAACGCATTAGTATCTTCCCCACTGCTATCTAGTTTATTGCGTGCGTCCGTATCGACAATCTGATCTTGCTCCTTGACCTTTGATTCTGCCGTATCTTTCTCATGCAATGTCTGATGCCTAATTCCCCTGGCTACGTCTGCATGGTCTACGTTCCTTTCTCCGGTGGCATATGAAATAATTTGAGGTGGGCGGGAGTCCTCCTTGATATGGGCACGGTCGATGCGATGAACCACAAGAGCCGTTATCAGAATTGCAATGATCAGAATCACTATCGGCTTCTTGTCATTCATGCTGCAAATGAAAATTGGCAATCGTTATATTTATACCGTACCAGCGGTATAATACCGTAAATGTAGTACTGCTATTTATTATTACTCCTAGCCATTAATTAACTTGACAAACGCGTGTTCAATGTTTTCGGTCGTGCGTGATTTCGACTGGGTGAGATGTTTTGACTTGCTACTTTGGTTGGACTTTGACATGGTCTTGGTTGGGTGGACAAGTTGTAAGCCTATTGCACTACACAGAGACACATATTATTGTTGGAAAGTGGTGTTTTTTTTTAGATAATGCCCACGGCCAACCACTTCATTTCATTATATCGGAGATCAAAAACGACCCCACCCCATTAGTACACATTATATTATTACTTAACATTGAAATAATAAACAGGTAAACGTTCCGATGTTTATAAATATTTTATGTCTATGTTGTGGTGTCTATTTCAGATATATTGAAAATAAATCTGAAGATATACTCTATTGGGCTAAGCAATCGAATCGAGTTTTTTTGTACCAATGATATCATAAATTGTACCACGGTTGACACCTTCATCAATACGTGAGTTCGGAAATGATCCGACCTAGAAACATTTCCGAACTGGCTTATAGGCCAGGCCGTGGTCTATTTCACGTAGACACACCCGTGGTGAGAATACAATAGACAACTCACAGCCTAGGGTATGACTTTACACTCGTTATTCCTCTCGCTACCGATCGAGGATTGACTCGTGTATTCGTCATAACCTACGGCTGTTCGTCGTCTATCCTATACTGGTTTAGTCACGTCATGATTTGTTGAATGCATTCTACTCACCTGTCCTGTATGTGTTGTTATCAATCAGTCAAAGTTACAGGCCTCGACTTATATCTTTCGTGTCTCCATATTCACACGCTGGTTCTAGATGGGTTTCATGTTTATCAACGAACACGCTTGAATGCTCCGCTGGTCACGGAGTTAGAAAACGAGGACGAAGATTTGTAGGGCTAGACAGTAACACGACGCTACGATGTTACCCTAGTTTGAGCCGCGGCGTTGATGATTATACATCCATTGCACTATTGGAAATTCGGTATTATCGCCCCTTTGTTTTTCCCCTAACATGGCCTTGGCATTGCTCAAAGTGCCATTGAGATCACTTTCAACTCATCTCAGCAACTCATTAAAATTGACTTACCAAACGCATAGCTGATACCGGGGACACCTGCTTTGTTGTGCAACTCGGTCTTCTCCTTTAACTAAGGCTTAAAATGCGAGAACACAACTCAATTAAGATGAGTAGTATTAAGTATTAAGGAGCTACAGATCCTATTTGAGCCGTCTGGACAACCAGCAACATGAGCAATGTCAAGGCCAAGTTGGGGGAAAACAATGGGGCGATAATACCGAATTTCCAATAGTGCAATGGGTGCATACTCTGATTTTTCTAACTTGTTTACACCGGTTTTCGACGATGATTTTGTTATGCTGAATCGTATCGTTCTATAATTTGATTTTTTTGATTTGATTTATTCAGTGTATAAAAACAACATGACATGCACATACATATAATTGATAAAATACAATGGAATGACATGCATACTGACAGAATACACTATGGATAGCGCCCAAAAGCATTGCTGCTTATTTCCAGGACGGTCCATTTAGGTGAAAGATGACGGTAGGCAAGATATGACATACAGAAATACGAGTACATATGAGTTGGATTGTTATAATAGGTGATACTAGTATCTAATACAGTCGGATTGTTCTTTACTCAGAGCCTGAGTTTGGAGCCAAGTTTTGACTTTAGTTTTGAAGACATTTTTAGTATTGACGTTTTTGAGAGCTGCTGGAAGACTGTTCCAGAGCTTTACACCCTGAGTTGTGAAATTGAACTGAGAGATCCCTTTGGATATTGGTACCACAAAATTAAATTCTGAGTTGCGAGTACAGTGAGAATGTTGAGACTGAACTTTAGCGAAGCCCTGTGACAAATATCTAGGACTTGTTCCGTGGTATACATTGAACATATGGTTTAACATTAACTGAGCGGTCCGATCTGCTACGCAGAGAAAATTGATGGAGGTAAGTTCACTCTGACCAATATGAGTACGTGGCCCAGCATTTAGAATGAAACGGACTAATTTGTTTTGTGTTACTTGAAGTTTGTGTTTACAATACTTTGATATACCATGATACCACGCAGAAACGCCATAGTCAAAATGACTCTGTACTAGAGCAGTGGTCAAAAGTTTTCGATATTTCTGACTGAGGACACCACTATATCTATACAAAAATTTAAGCCTTGAATTAGATTTGTTAACTATAGAATTGACAATATCAACTCCGGACAAACAGTTATTGAGCTTTAGACCCAAGTACTTAACTTCAGACTTTGTTTTGAGGGTGTGACCATTACATGCTATGGTAAATGACTTGGTCATATGTTGCTTACGCTTAGACGAAAATACAATACATTCAGTTTTACCCATGTGCATTGACAGGAGGTTGTTTGTTAACCAGTGAAAACAGTTGGATATATTACTACTGAGTTCCTGAGAAACTACATCTAGATTTTTATTGCTGACCAACAGGATTGTGTCATCTGCGTACATTATAACTTTACATGATGCACAATTATGCATGTCGTTTGCAAATATGAGATAACACCACGGACCTAAAATACTGCCCTGAGGAACACCAGACACAATGGTTTGTTCTGAAGATTTTGTACTGTTAACACACACAATTTGTTTTCGGTTGTTGAGGTAAGACCCGAACCACTTTGGATCAATACCAGCTAGCCTGATTTTTTCACATAACATATCATGATCAACGCTATCGAAAGCCTTCTGAACATCCAAGAGGGCCATACCTACAAAATTACCATGACTGATTTCATTGCGTATGTGGTCGTGGAGGTGGATAAGACATGTATCTGTGGAAAAAGTTCCTCTAAACCCGGATTGCAAGGGGTAGAATATGTTGTTCTCTTTACAATAAGCGTCTACCTGAATGTGTACTGCCTTTTCAAGGATTTTAGACAAAGTCGTCAAGACACTGACCGGTCTATAGTTTCCAACATCTAGTTTGCTATTCTTTTTATACAATGGGGTGATTGCGGCTCGTTTGCAGCAATCAGGTACACAACAGTTTGCTATTGACAGATTAACGAGATGAGTTACAATCTCGAACAGACCGTCTGCACCATCGCGGAGAAATAGGGGATCAATATTATCCAGACCAGTGCTTTTTGTTACCTTTAGTGACCTGAGTTCTCCTAGAACGAACTCAGGCGATACTGTTTTAAGCCTATACAATCCTGGTTGAATACCAAGGTTTCTGTAATACGATTTACACGAATCAGTGAAAGCACTGTACATGTCAGGCAGTTTAGGTAGTTTTTCAATAAGGCTTTGAGCTACATTTACAAAGAAGTTGTTTATTTGCTCAGCAACATTTACAGGATCATAACATGTTTTACCGTCAATATTCAGTACAACAGGATTTTTGTTCTTGCCTTTGTATTTGTAACCAAGAGATTTCAGAGTACTCCATAAACCTTTGCTGTTGTTTTTGTTTAGTTCAATTTGGTTTACAATATATTCAGCTTTAGCTGATTTTACAAGGCGCTGAGCTTTGTTGCGTACAGTACAGAATTGTTTGTATACAGACATATCCTTGGTTTTATGATACATGTGTAAGAGTTTATCACGTTCGTTAATTGTTTCAAGTATTTCACTCGAGACCCAGGGCTCAGAGCGTGTTTTTACCCTTCGTTGCCGTCTCGGGGCAACGCTTTCTACAATAGTACTCATAATAGTGGTGAAACTTTGCCATGCAGCATTTGTGTCATGACTATTTGTGACACTTTCCCAGTTTGCCATCTGTATACGATCTAACAATAGTTCCTGGGAATAACTTTTCATACATCGGGTGTTAATATATTTATGTATGTTTACTGCATACTTCAATACTTCAATTTGGCATACTTCAACTGGGAGTCAAACGAATATTTTGTAGCAAATTTCAGAATTCTGTCGCAAAAATTGAAGAAGTTGGCTATCTACCCCAATGTTAAATTTCAACCCAGAACGGGATCTCGAGAGTCTTAGCATAATCGAGAACTTGTTTTATTCAAATTTACATTTTCTGTTTACATCCATCAAGATTCAGTGTATAATTGTAATTTTGGACTGGAAGACACACTGGGATGTATTCTACACAAACATGTTGATTTCGAATGATTTCACCGCTACAAAAACCGAGCAAATGCACAAAATTGTGTGCGGACCCAGAAATTAAATGACAGGGCTAAATTTAACATTGGGGTAGATTGCCAACTTCTTCAATTTTTGCGATAGCAGTCCGAAATTCGGTATTAGATTGCCGTTTGACTTCCATGTGAAGTATGCCAAGTTATAGAATTATACCATTTAGCATCGCAAAAATATCAGCAAAAAACAGTGTAAACGAGTTAGAAAAATCAGAGAATAGTCAGCTGCCACTTATCTTCGGAAAGAGAATTTCAATGGGAAGTGAATAATGTAAAAATAATTTGAAATTGATTCACCAGTTACGTCAAGTACAGTTCAGAAGAAATATAGATAGGGTCCATACATTTATTGTTGGGCTTACACTTAAAAAGACAGCTGTAAAGTGAGTTCACCCATCAGTGAAACACGCTTTTTGGCCGTATTTTCGTTTTGGATAATCGGACTTTGAAATTTTGTGTTTCTCAATTGGATACCATACCGTAGTTTTTCACAAACTCTCAGAATTCTATCTCAAAAATTGGCAATCTAACCCAATTTTAAATTTCAGTCGGAAATGAGATCAAGCAAATTTCAACAAATTCGGGGCTTTTATCGTGTTTATGCCCATACAGAACGAACCTATTACATTTGGAGTCGGAAGGCATAGTCGGTGTATATTAAGTAAATATGTTTATTCTGAAGCAGTATATAACTCGTACATCACATAAAAGTTGTTTTTTTTGTGCAGACTGTGAAATTCCATGTTGGGGCCGAAATTTAACATTGAGTTAGATTGCCAACTATCTCAATTTTTGAGATAGAACTCTGAAATTTGGTGAAAAATTACGGCGTGATGCCCAAGTAATACACATGAAATTTCAAGTTGATCCGATTATTTAAAACAAAACTACGGCCAAAAAGCTCATATCATTTCCTATATGTTCACAATTGATTCCTAAGTTGTATAGTCGATGATAGGCGAGATATTAGCCATTTTGTGCTCTGACCTTGAAATGAGGTCAAAGGTCAAATTCAAATGCGTGGCCGCCACACGCAGACCGTCGATTCACCGGCAACGAAACTTATACACATCACAGAGGTATGTGAGGGCAATCTTTTGAAATAAAAATCTCAAAACTGTCTGAACAGTTTTCAAGAAAATGGCCGCCAGAGTTAGAAATTGGCCGTTTTTCGGCGAAAATGTCAAAAAATACATATCTTAGCCATTTTGTGCTCTGACCTCGAAAATAATGTCAAATGTCAAATTCAAGTTTATGAGAATATTCAGTTTATACATTTTGGTCCACAAACTGTAGAGTCAATAATCAGCAAGATATTAGTCATTTTGTGCCTTGCCTTTGAAAACAAGGTCAAGTTCAAGGTCATAACAATATTCAGCATATATCCTTTCCTATATGTTCACAATTGATTCACTAGCTGTGAAGTCAATGATAAGCAAAATAATGACCATTTTGTTCTGTGATCTTGAAAATAAGGTCGAAGGTCAAGTTGAAGGTCATCAGAATATTCGGTGTATATCATTTCCTATATGTGCACAATTGAGTCCTAATCTATAAAGTCGATATTAAGCAAGATATTAGCCATTTTGCGCTCTGACCTTGAAAATGAGATCAAAGGTCAAATTAATGGTCATGGGAATATTCAGCATATATCACTTCCTATATATCCACGATTGATTCCTAAGCTGTAAAACCGATAATAAGCGATATATTATCCATTTTGTGCTCTGATCTTGGAAATAAGGTCAAAGGTCAAATTCTAGGTCATGACAACATTTCGCACATATCGTCTCCTATATGTTCAGAATTGATTCCTTAGCTGCAAAGTCGATAACAAGTGAGATATTAGCAATTTTGTTTCTGACCTTGGTCAGAAATATGGTCCGAGGTCAACTTCAAGGTCATGACAATATTCAGCATGTATCATTTCCCATAGGTCCACAATAGGTTCCAAAGCTGTAAAGTCGATAATAAGCGAAATATTAGCCATTTTGCCCCTTGACCTTGAAATGAGGTCAGAGGTCAAATTCAAGATCAAAATATTCGCCATACATCATTTCCTACATGTTCAAAATTGATTCCTAAGCTGTAAAATTAATAATAAGCGAGATATTAGCCATTTTGTGCTCTGACCTTGAAATGAGGTCAAAGGTCAAATTCAAGGTCATGACAATATTAAGCATGTATCATTTCTTATTGGTCCACAATTGATTCCTAAGCTGTAAAGTCGATAATAAGCGAGATATTAGCCATTTTGTGCTATGACCTTGAAAATCAGGTCAAAGGTCAAATTCAAGGTCACGAGAATGTTTGGCATATATCATTTCCTATATGTCCACAATTGATTCCTAATCTCTACTCTTGTCCCTTGACCTTGAAAATGAGGTCAGAGGTCAAATTCAAGGTGACATCAAAATATTTGCCATACATCATTTCCTATATGTTCAATGTTTCAATGTTTTTCTAAGCTGTAAAATTAATAATAAGCGAGATATTAACCATTTTGTGCTCTGACCTTGAAAATGAGGTCATAGGTCAAATTCAAGATCATGACAATATTCAGCATGTATCATTTCCTATAGGTCCACAATTGATTCCTAAGCTGTAAAGTCGATAATAAGCGAGATGTTTCCCATTTTAAAGCATAGGGGAATTTAACATGGGAAAGTCCTTATACAAAACACAGAGGTAAATGAGGGAAATCTATCTGAAACCAATTTTGTGTGCAGATTTCACATTTCAGGTCAGATGCGAACTCCAAGTATACCACTAGAGGTCAAATGAGACCAACTTCAAGATCTCCGAAAATCCGCCATATATATGACTTCCGTACGGTGGCCCTATGCTGCCAAGTAGTTTATGAATCAATCCGCCAATTTTGAATTCCAGAAAGAGTTACTGCCCAGTTTGTGAACCAATGCGCCGAGTTTGTAAATCAATCCGCCAAGTTTGAAGTCAAGACGATAGTTTTCAGCGAGTTTGTTAAACAATCCGCCGAGTTTTTAGCACGGGCGGGAACGTTTTTAGCACGGCACAAAAGTTTCTAGCACGGCGCAAACCTTTCTAGCACGGCGCAAACCTTCTTAGCATGGCCCAAACCTTTTTAGCACGGCGGAAACCTTCTTAGCACGGCGGAAACCTTTCTAGCATGGCACAAACCTTTCTAGCACGGCGCAAACCTTTCTAGCACAGAACTAACCTTTCTAGCATGGCGAGAAGCTTTCTAGCATGGCACAAAACTTCTTAGCACGGTGGAAACCTTCTTAGCACGGCGGAAACCTTTCTAGCATGGCGCAAACATTTCTAGCACGGCGCAAACCTTTCTAGCACGGAATTAACCTTTCTAGCGTGGCGAGAAGCTTTCTATCATGGTACAAACCTTCTTAGCACGGCGGAAACCTTCTTAGCATGGCGCAAACCTTCTTAGCACGGAGCAAACCTTCTTAGCACGGCGGAAACCTTTCTAGCGTGGCGAGAAGCTTTCTAGCATGGCACAAACCTTCTTAGCACGGCGGAAACCTTTCTAGCATGGCGCAAACCTTTCTAGCACGGAATTAACCTTTATAGCGTGGCGAGAAGCTTTCTAGCATGGCACAAACCTTCTTAGCATGGCGGAAACCTTCTTAGCATGGCGCAAACCTTCTTAGCACGGAGCAAACCTTCTTAGCACGGCGGAAACCTTTCTAGCATGGCGCAAACCTTTCTAGCACGGAATTAACCTTTCTAGCGTGGCGAGAAGCTTTCTAGCATGGCACAAACCTTCTTAGCACGGTGAAAACCTTCTTAGCACGGCGGAAACCTTTCTAGCATGGCGGAAACCTTTCTAGCGTGGCGCAAACATTTTTAGCATGGTGGAAACCTTTGTAGCGTGGCGAGAAGCTTTCTAGCATGGCACAAACCTTCTTAGCACGGTGAAAACCTTCTTAGCACGGCGGAAACCTTTCTAGCACGGCGGAAACCTTTCTAGCATGGCATGTACGTTTTTAACATGTTGAAAATGTTCTTAGCAGGGCGCAAACTTAGGTCAGTGCTGGAAATCACGTGATCTTGAAAATATAAGCAGGTTATTATTGGGAAAACTTCATTCAGACAGAAGAAGGGCAATATGTGGACTGTGCTGCATCGTTTTTGCATGAAATGAAGAAATCCAAGCTAAAAATGTTTGTGCCGTGCTGAAAAGGTTAGCGCCATGCTGAAAAGGTTTATTCCATGCTGAAAAGTTATTGCCATGCTAAGAGGGTTTCCGGCATGCTAAAAACGTTTGCACCGTGTTAGAAAGTTTTATTCCATGCTAAAAACATTCCCGCCATGCTAGAAAGGTTTATGCCATGCTACAAAGGTTTCCGCCGTGCTAAGAAGGTTCCCGCCGTGCTAAAAAAAGTTTGTGCCATGCTAGAAAGGTTCTCGCCATGCTAGAAAGGTTAATTCGGTGTTAGAAAGGTTTGCGCCGTGCTAGAAAGGTTTGTGCCATGCTAGAAAGCTTCTCGCCATGCTAGAAAGGTTAATTCCATGCTAGAAAGGTTTGCGCCATGCTAGAAATGTTTGCGCCATGCTAGAAAGGTTTCCGCCGTGCTAAGAAGGTTTCCACCGTGCTAAGAAGGTTTGTGCCATGCTAGAAAGCTTCTCGCCATGCTAGAAAGGTTAATTCCATGCTAGAAAGGTTTGCGCCGTGCTAGAAATGTTTGCGCCATGCTAGAAAGGTTTTCGCCGTGCTAAGAAGGTTTGTGCCATGCTAGAAAGCTTCTCGCCATGCTAGAAAGGTTAGTTCCGTGCTAGAAAGGTTTGCGCCGTGCTAGAAAGGTTTGTGCCATGCTAGAAAGGTTTCCGCCGTGCTAAGAAGGTTTCCGCCGTGCTAAAAAGGTTTGGGCCATGCTAAAAAGGTTTGCGCATGCTAGAAAGGTTTGCGCCGTGCTAGAAACTTTTGTGCCGTGCTAAAAACGTTCCCGCCCGTGCTAAAAACTCGGTTTTAACAAACTCGCTGAAAACTATCGTCTTGACTTCAAACTTGGCGGATTGATTTACAAACTCGGCGCATTGGTTCACAAACTGGGCGGTAACTCTTTCTGGAATTCAAAATTGGCGGATTGATTCATAAACTACTTGGCAGCATGGGGCCACCGTACTTCCGCCTATATATGTTCATAATACATCCCTAAGCTCAATCTGCAGTCATTCCGTTTGTGGAGGTCAATTTACACATATCAGTTTGGACGTGACCTTGATATTTATTAATCAAGGCCGAACGAGATCAAGTACAAGATCACCAAAATGGTGTCATATGTGGCTTCCTGTACGTTCATAATAAACAATAGCATATTTGAAAGCGTTTTGTCTCCGGGGGTCAATTTGTACATTTCGGGCCAATGGGGCCTACATTTTGGCCTTTTGAGCGTTTGAATGCATTCCATTTATATACCGAAGATACATATTCCATTGTGTCTCAGAATTCAAAAGTTACTGAATAGATTTTGAGAATAACGACAAACAGTAGAATTTCTGTCGTTTTGGTTTTTTGGAGCAATTCAAGGCATCACATCTTCATACACAAATTACACGTTCAAAAATGGCATGCATAATTATGTAAAACTAAAAAGAAAGTCACTGAATAGATTTCAAGTGAAGTACCAAAGACTGAAATTTCGGGTATTTGGGTGTACATGTTCGAGCGGTTGAAGGCATTCCATCTTCATTCGCCTTACAGATGACCGGAAATGCCGAGCTTGTGCGAAATGAGAACAGATTTTTGAGAATCGGCTATCAAAGTACAAAATGGGCTATTTGTCGTCGAAAACGCGCGTTATTTTGAAAAAAAAAATGTGAAAAATAAAAAAACTGAAGATTACCTCTTTCTTGAAATATTTCTGGGTAATTTTGTTTAAAATTTCATAATATTTATTGGTTAGAAAAGTTCAATCATATCGAAAGTCATATTTCGGCAGATTTATCATACGATGGTTTGAACATTTCTGAAATTTTCAGTTAGCTCAGCTCTAGGTTTACTTTCACATGACTGTAGATTTGAGACATAACAATAGTTATTACTAGGGGTCGTATATCAAGTCTAGTGATTACTGTGACATGCATACGATTTGCAGTATTATGAACTGTATGATTAAACAATGTGTACTTTGGACAATATGAGCTTCGAATCCTTTCAGATTTTATTGTCATTTGACCTGTACTTCGAAATTTGTTTAAAACTTATATTTAGTTGTTAGTTATGTATCACATTGGCAGCTTGGCATCCTACTCGCATGTATTTTTGGATTCTGGGTATTGTTCTGTACGAAACATGTTGCTTCGTCACTAAATTCCTTTCATGTTTTAATTTTTCAACCATTCACTGAGAGCAGAGACTCAGAATGCCATTGAGCGGTAAATTTTATTGCCACATTGACCAAGCACCAATTACATTGTCAATTGTATTATTTCATTTTCCTCTCCGTTTCAATGGTAGGTGCATTATATATCAGGGTCAAGAATATGTGACCTCTCACATTCAGGCCAGACGTCGTCGCAATTACTGTTGGAAATGCATACAACTTTTATAGGATGTTACTCATGTATCAAGTTTTTGTATCCGATATACTTGATATGTGTACTTACAAGATCGGTGGAGCCACTGCAGAAAAAAATTTAAACACAGTCTGAAAATCATCTATCTATTTGATCTGAGTATGCAACATAAAATAGCAATATTCTTCCTTTTCGATAACTGTGATCCCACAGTATAATTGCAGATATCACTATCGTACGGGTCAACATGACACCTCTACTTATAATAATACTCTTAACGTATCAACAAATCAGTGTTTACGGATCTCGCCAGCATGATGTACTCTTGGACAATAGAAAAAAACATAAGTTCCAAAACTCACTTTTCATGTGACACTTGATACCGAAAGGGTTGAGCGTGTCCCAGCAGCAGCCGGCTGCCCAGCAACCTGTCTCGTTATCTATTGGTCCGGCCGAGCATTCCTTAGACATTGCCGTGGGGTTTGAACAACCATCACCTAGGTGACAAAGATCATGGAGAGAACATGGCATCATAGTACTGTCATATTTTTTTCCCCGGTTCATGCAAAATATGAACTTTCTTGGATGCCAATGTGTTCAGTTATGTATTTGTTTGTTGCAAAATATGAATTTTTGTTGGGTGCCAATGTGTAATATGTGTTCAGTCCATAACTGGAGACATGCCATACAAAATGAAACACAAATGCAAAGACCATTGTTGTTTTTGCGGTTAACAATGTCAAGATCAATCTATAAATAACTACAAACACGTGTAGGAAATTGTTGCATGAGTTGCCATGGTGAAAAGTGTTTATATTACCTGTATTTATATCGAATTCAGATATAAATACGTTAAAGCCACAGCTCCTCTATTGTATGGTTTTCCATTTTCATTCACCTTCGCAGCGGTCGAAGCAGCACATTCTCTTCACTCTGCGCTCAATCCTTCTGTCGATAATGAATGGATGTGGACAGTCAAAGACGTGATACATGAAACCAATTCCACAAGTCTGGCCGGCTGGAAGCTCACATAATACGGTCATAGTTTCATAACAACCAAGAGGCATAGTGTCTCGGTCGATCTCATTACAGGGTGGTCCTAAAATAATAAACGGTATGTACATATAAACGGCTTGTTTTGAAGCACTCTGCTAGCTTCAGTGAAAAAAAATACAATCAATGAAATTATACACAACTTTTGACCCTTTGAAAATTGATTCTCTGATTTTGCTCATCTAAGTTCCAGACAAACCATCAGCAATCATGCATGTAGGGTTATGAATACTTGTCAAAATGAGTCTATTTCAATTATTGAATTTCTATGCAGTAATCAGTATATCAAATAATTCTAAGCTGTCAATTGCTTAGAACTGTACATGTGTCTGTATGGTTTAATATCTGATATCGTGCATTGCATTGTTTTTACTTTATTTTATGTATTGTTATTCACGTATATCATTTTGGAGGAATTATCTAAATTACCTAAATTTATTTATTGATCAAAAACGAATCGGTCTGATAAAATGAGACGACATAGTCGACGCACTTGTCGCGGAATTCTCAAGGTCAAATATGAATTTAAATGTCATATATGCTAGGAAACAAAACTAGTCCCATGTCTCTCCGATAATTGGTTATGAAAATATGTGCAAATACGTATTCAGTACTGAGACATTTGTTAAAAAAATTTCTTCAATCAAAATCTGTTCAAACGGCCGAGAAATGAACCAAAATTGAACGTGGTACGAAACCATTGAAATTACGTGGATCGTACTGACACTCTTATTGTGACCATGTTGCCATGGAAATGTCAATCACGTCACAAAGGTAATCAGAACATGCTGAAAACTGACAGGCATCAGGTGAGAATATCTATCCATGATATGCGAGTGTGCGTCATACATTGGAATTCAAGATATGTGATACAAAATAATTCTAAATTTTAGGCAATAACAAGGCTAACGCTACATGGCCGTTCACTTAAACGTCAACTATATAACGAACTCATAAAACCACCGTCCTCCTCCGCAAAACCACCCGCGGAGGAGTGATCACGTTCTTGCGGAGGTTCGACCACGTGCTTGCGGAAGACCAGGCATGCACATGCGCAGAACAGCTTCCGGTGGAGAGCCCAATATAAGGAGGCAGCCACAGCTATAAACGGCTTGTTTTGAAGCACTCTGCTAGCTTCAGTGAAAAAAAATACAATCAATGAAATTATACACAACTTTTGACCCTTTGAAAATTGATTCTCTGATTTTGCTCATCTAAGTTCCAGACAAACCATCAGCAATCATGCATGTAGGGTTATGAATACTTGTCAAAATGAGTCTATTTCAATTATTGAATTTCTATGCAGTAATCAGTATATCAAATAATTCTAAGCTGTCAATTGCTTAGAACTGTACATGTGTCTGTATGGTTTAATATCTGATATCGTGCATTGCATTGTTTTTACTTTATTTTATGTATTGTTATTCACGTATATCATTTTGGAGGAATTATCTAAATTACCTAAATTTATTTATTGATCAAAAACGAATCGGTCTGATAAAATGAGACGACATAGTCGACGCACTTGTCGCGGAATTCTCAAGGTCAAATATGAATTTAAATGTCATATATGCTAGGAAACAAAACTAGTCCCATGTCTCTCCGATAATTGGTTATGAAAATATGTGCAAATACGTATTCAGTACTGAGACATTTGTTAAAAAAATTTCTTCAATCAAAATCTGTTCAAACGGCCGAGAAATGAACCAAAATTGAACGTGGTACGAAACCATTGAAATTACGTGGATCGTACTGACACTCTTATTGTGACCATGTTGCCATGGAAATGTCAATCACGTCACAAAGGTAATCAGAACATGCTGAAAACTGACAGGCATCAGGTGAGAATATCTATCCATGATATGCGAGTGTGCGTCATACATTGGAATTCAAGATATGTGATACAAAATAATTCTAAATTTTAGGCAATAACAAGGCTAACGCTACATGGCCGTTCACTTAAACGTCAACTATATAACGAACTCATAAAACCACCGTCCTCCTCCGCAAAACCACCCGCGGAGGAGTGATCACGTTCTTGCGGAGGTTCGACCACGTGCTTGCGGAAGACCAGGCATGCACATGCGCAGAACAGCTTCCGGTGGAGAGCCCAATATAAGGAGGCAGCCACAGCTCTCTGAGAGTCAGTCGGGGCAAGGTACCAGAGGAGACACATCACCCTGAGACGGTCCTGTCCTCCTTGTATGGGAAATGTAACAGGGAAGGGTGTGGGTCCCAGATGCTGACAATCGCATGAATTCGGTCCAACGTCCTTTCAATATATGATCCCCGGCCCTCTTGACTTACAGCTGACGGCAAGGCGGCGATCTCTTCTTGCACAGTGGTGCAAGCGTGAGGGAAGTCTCTGGTGAACCTCCGCAACCCGCGGACATGTGAGGGACGTCCCCTGATGTGCGGAGACACTCCGTCTCCGCAATAGACGAACCTCCGCAGA
Organism: Terebella lapidaria; assembly: GCA_949152475.1. Taxonomy (NCBI): domain Eukaryota; kingdom Metazoa; phylum Annelida; class Polychaeta; order Terebellida; family Terebellidae; genus Terebella; species Terebella lapidaria. The sequence goes on along the minus strand of OX424564.1, from coordinate 28,875,246 downwards.
GAGAGGACCTCCGCGGTGCGGAAGACCTCCGCAGAGACAGAGGACCTCCGCACCGGCGACACCTCCGCGGAAGACGGCGGGACAGACTCCGCAAGTATCTACCTCCGGAGACGGAAGAATTGCGGAGCCAGGGAACCTTCACCTCCGCATGGACTTCGCGTAGGAAGAGACCGACGCTAGTTCTGATGCCTAACGTTAAAAGCAGGGTCTTAGTCTAAACCTGGACCCGGTGTAACCTTTCAGTATTGTAAAGCCCGGTGACTTAGTCTAAACCTGGTCACTGTGTAATTTGGGGAAACATTTCATATATTTTGTGAGTGAGTAACTTGTCGAATTTGGTAATAAAAACCGTGTCTTTGAATTAACATGTCTTCAGCACTTTTCTCTAACCAGAGAAATACTATGGAATTGCGGACGTTTCACCATTAATTGTCTATAGCGTTCGGACACAGAGACGAGAGGTACTACAAAAAGACTATACGAAAAATAAACACAACGAGAGAAAATAAACAAACAACACAACAACCACGGCACCAAATAATCATCAATCGTAAAATCGCTACAACTACATCCCGACCAATCGGCCCATCCTGCTATGACTTGACAAACAATTCGAGTAATTATAGACACATCAGATTCAAGCATCAAATCCACAATAAATGATATACCTATGTGATATACCTATGATATACTTATGTGCATGTAAGTATCAATCTATTACCACCAATATACAGTACATCTGACACCCCAAATCTAAATACCAAATAAAATCACCTTTGACGACAACACGACGTACTCGATTTTCACTCGAAGGTCAATATTGACCTTGACCTTAGACCCTTGACCTTGAAATTTTGTGAACTGGAAGCACTTGATGACATAGAAATGTCAATTACATCCTAATAGATAATCCGATCGGGCTAAAAAAAAAATGAAACGGAGCATGAAAGGCCGGTTTCATATCATATGCAGGTCATATGCATATCATATCGGCAAAAAACCAGATAACCCCGCACATCTGACACCCGAAATGCCTAAATTTCAGTTAAAAATCACGTTTGACGTCTAAATGACGTCAAATGACGTTTGATTCCGAAAACAACATCAGCTCTCTGGGACCCGTTTGCGAGCGGTCGCTGACCCGACGCAGAGGGAAAAATCCGTTCCTCGACACTCACGCTGTGAATATGCGAGGCCTCGCAGGCGCAGAATATCTTGCGTGTGAGAAGGACTGCACGCAGAGCTATCGAACCCAGCGCAGATTTGAATCGTATAGTTTTATTCTTTTTTTTTCATTCATTTACGATACTTTCCAGAAGGATGTAATACACATTATCATATGCCAGAATGACAGTTGATGCGAATAGCGTAGTTAATGCTATTATACAGTAATTTAAATTGCTGTCAACAAACTTAGACCTGAAAATACACCATTTCTATGTATTTTGATTTTCAATAGCTGTGCCTATTCTCCCAATAACAAACTTCTGCCCGGCGGGCTGTAAATTCCACACTTGCCCGGGCAGCTCCCTACGGAAGCGTATTACCGCCATGCAAAAAAATTTTTTATCTCGCCATGGCGAGTTACTAATTCTCGCCGTGGCGAGTTACTATTCTGTCTTCAAAAGATTGTGACGTAGCCCTCCAAGGTCATCTGAGATCAATTTCAAGGTTACCGGAAGATGAGCCCTTCACATAATTATGGCTTCCTACATGTTTAACATATATACGTTCATATGAACCCATAACACGAACTTATAGAAGCTTCTCAAGGGTATCTTATGGCCAATCTGCGCAATTTGGTGTAGCTATAACTTTTTTTCGAGCACTCGAGGTCTGCTGGAGTCAAGTCTATATTCATCCGAAAATGCACCACACATTAAATTGCATAAATTTAGGAAAGGATAGGATAAATACCTATCCTGTCCTAACCCTAGTTCTATTAATACAAATCCAGACTCTATCATGAAGCATTCAGCGTTCAGGCGAGATTTTTACAAAGTGGCCATCTCGGGCCAATAATGGCGGAATTGAGCGTACAAAATAACGTGTACTGGATAGATTCTGGATAGAACGTTTTACGGTTGTTTGAGCTTATACGGGACCTCAAAAGTTTCATTTAGAACCTTTTTGAAAGGTTCTTTGTGTGGAACCTTTTTCGTGAAACCTCAAAGGTTCTTTGTAAAGAAAAGTTGTAAAGAACACAGGTTCTTTGTAAAGAACACAGGTTCAACCTGTGTTCTTTCACAACCAGTGAATTGAAGCTTTTGGGGGTATTTCAAGGTACCATCAAATAACCTTTAGGTTCTGTGAAGAACTCTCCCTGATTCAAGTATTTTTCCATCCAAAAATATAATCAGTTCAATATTGACCCATTTCAGGTTCTTTGCAGGTTAGGCAAAGAACCTCCAAGTGGTTCAATATTTGTTCACTCCAAAGTACTCAAGTTTCTGAATAGAACATTTCAGGTTCTTCATAGAACCTTTCAATTGTTATCAAAAGAATATCCTATGGTTCAAAATAAGTTGTTTGAAATACATCAATTTCATATTGAACCTTCGTAAGCTCTATAGTTAAAAAAAATAGGTGTACATTTATTTATACAATAAATCGGGAAAATACTCTGAGTCAATACCCTTTTACTCCAATCATGTAAAACGAACCTCATCAGAACCTTATAAGTCCAAGCTAGGAGTTAATCAGTCCAAATAAGCCTACAGGGGACACTGCTGAGACAAATGAAGAACCTTGTCCAAATGAACCTTGTCCATCCATGGAACGCGGCAGGGCTCAATGGGTTTGGCGTCTGCTCATGCCGAACCAAAGTCCTCGTCCCACTGAAGTTGCTCACCTGGAAATCGGTCTTCCTGTTGGCTCTGGCTTCCGGGCGTCACAGGGAAGAATCCGTTGGATCTTCCCAAGGTTTTTTGGTTGAAGGATGGCCTCAAGGTTTCCTTGCATGTCATCCCCATGATCCCTTCCTTCCTAGTCAAAACTTAGCTAGCCTTCTCTTCATCGTTGGCCTTCACGATCCCTGCCTTGGCTTCGTCCTTAGGCCCGAATCTGGAGAAAGACCGTCTTCTATGCCCGGTGCTGGCTTTGCGCTTGTAACTTAAGTGAACAAAAAGTCTTCGTGCTGGCAAACGTCTATTGTTCATGTCACATCAGTCGATATTCCACTAAGACATACGTTCCACTTCCTACTCGTCCTGGATTCAAAAGTGTATCAAGATTTGTTATGACCTAGCCGAGCAGGACTCCACTTGTTCGTTTGAGGTAAGTGCCCATGGACGAGATGTGAGGGTTACCACCTCGAGCCCGTGGTAGCCGTGCACGGTGTAGTCATCCTGTGAGGTGGATGTGGCCCACCTGATATACGTTGCGCTCACTTGTACATGTGTTGCTGTTCCACGGTTTCGAGTTAAGGTTCGTTAGGGAACCCACTGGAACATGTTTTTCTAAGAGTGAATAATATGTATCTTGCTGTGCAGAAAAGTCGCATATTTCATCAGAGCGACATTGTGAAAGCTGCCACTAGATATTAGGTGCATATATATCAGTGACTTGGAAAGAATACTCATGATTTAGTGATCCAGTACTGAGTTAGTGGCACACATGTAACTTGAGTGCATAAATGGCGTATCTCATACCAACGTAAGACATCTTGGGCGTAATTCGTGGATGAGATTTCGCATTATACTCTATATATAAAACCATGCGAGTGTGTTTTCCGCAAAAAGATATCGGTCGAGTTTGGTCTGGCGGATGAATTCAGGATGCACGAGTCCTAAGGACGAGTGTATTCTGTGTTCATCCGCCAGACCAAACGAGGCCGAAATCTTTTTGCGGAAAACACACGAGTGTGGTTTTTATTTTATCACACACAACTGTTCAGACATAATTTTAGATACTGTCGTTATCATACGAAAAGTTATGATGATCATAAGATACTAATATTAATTTAATAATATTCAGGAATATGCCCGTGATGTCCGAAAAACCTCAAGCAAAGTGTTCTACACTCTCTGTCTGAGCTAGGAAAGTAACTCTCGGTTGCTATATAGGTTAGCATCGTTCTTATACGTAATAATGGTCTTTACGTAATCTGCAGTGAAAAAGTAGTTTCGGCCTGATGTGGCTCAGCGAGTGATACAGATTATATTCGAAGTAGGGTGATACAGAAATGGTTATCACACCTTTTGGAGTCCTATAGCATTGTAGTTTATAGTGTGTGATAAATAATTATCTCAAACACACACTTTGGGAGGGGATGTCGATATTCGACATTCTCGTCGAGTTACTTCTTTTCTCCATCCACATAGATCTATATTCAATATTTCTGGAAAACGTCATTTGTCGTGTCTAGGCATTGCTCAACCAACTCGTTCACAATCCCAGCGATTCAATGGAAATTGTCATCCCTAGAGCGCATACAGGCCATGCATGTCAAGAGGGTTGATTTCTTCATCATTCCATCATCAACTCATTAGACAAAATCGATAGGTGTATACATCAAATGTGTATGCAACAATCATCAAAATAGGATGAGAAATGGGACCTGTAGAACGCTCTACACAAATAAATATTTGGGGTGGGGTGAATCCATAGTATCTGCCGACCTACGTTTGGGGAATACAATGACACACCGACGGCGAGATAGTAACTCGCCACGGCGAGATAGTAACTCGCCACGGCAAGATAGTAACTCGCCACGGCGAGATAGTAACTCGCCACGGCAAGATAGCTAACTCGGCACGGCGAGATAGTAACTCGCCACGGCGAGATGGTAACTCGCCACGGCAAGATAGTAACTCGCCACGGCGAAATAGCTAACTCGCCACGGCGAGATAGTAACTCGCCACGGCGAGATGGTAACTCGCCACGGCGAGATAAAAAAAAATTTTTTGCATGCCGGTAATACCAAGGATCGTCTATAATATTAGGCCCCTATATTATAGAGGATCCTTGGTAATACGCTTCCGTAGCTCCCAGTTCAAGAAAACGTCATTATTTTGAAGGGTAAACAAAAGCACATGGTCGCTCTCCTGGCCCGATTCCGTTATGTTTGAGGTTTTGGACGCAAATGGGGTTCCTGTTTGCCACCGGGATCGCCACCATGTAATTCGGGTATAGATAAACCATAGAAACAGTCTACTGTGCCAAAGACGTACAGAAACGTCATAATGGTAAATTCAATTTTGTCATGTTCGTTTTTGCATAATACAGACAATGGACATGACGTTTTTTGTACTTCTTGGGCATAATAGACTGTTTTAGAGCCCCAAAAGCACATGGCATCAGCAGGTACCCCATTTACGTTTTACGTTGATCAATGCTCTTGGAACTCTGAAATGGCCTGTGAATCGAATAAATGTGTGAATAAGAGCTGTATTTCTTGCTTATTTCTTCCTAATCGGATATAATTCGGTCATTTGAAACATACTTAAATGTCCCCGACATCGACTAGCATATGATAAACGGGTTATTGCACAATATGGGGTTTCCTGCCCTCGGGCCAAGTCTTTAAGAAGTCTTCAAAGACTTGTCCCTCGGGCATAAAAGCCCATCTTGTGCAATAACCCTATAATTATAGGTAATTGACTGGATACAGTGTTTGAGGCCCGAGGTCGTGTCTGGGCCGCAGCACGCACGAGCTTGCGAGTGCGTCCGGGGCACAGACACGACCGAGGGCCTCAAACACTGTATCCAGTCGATTAACTTACATGTATTATTATATGCCGCGCCATGATATGTACACCCATCGGGAGAGCTATGATTACAAATGATGACATTTTCCTGGCATTTCAGGCCCTGAAAGCAAAGAATTCTATGGACATTTCCAAAACCAAAAACGTCATTTCACCAGCGCATGAATACGAACGAACGAACGAACGAAACATTTTTATTATAGTCACTAGTGTACATACACCCAGCCCTGTTTGGGCTTATTAGTGACTCTGAATTCAATACATATAAAAGTCTTAATTAATTATATATATACAAAACTTGTTTACGTGCTTCCCAGATTGACATGATATATACAGGAAACTGTTTTGTATAATTCTGCATCAGGTAAACAAACTTTCCTTCATCGGGTAGCTCATTGAATGGATGATATGTAGACGTGATGTTCGCATAAAATATACTTCTAAGGTTATCAAAAAGTGGACACTGACATACAAAATGGATCTCGTCTTCAACAGCAGTATTACATAAGTCACATACACGGTTTGATATTGGTGTACCTTGAAATCTACCAGTTTCTATCTTAAGGGGTAAAATACCAAGTCTCAGTTGTGCGAGGATAGATCTGATATATTTTGGTAAATTATATTTTACATATTTTTCGGCCACAAAAGTATCTTTAAACTTACAGTAAGTTCGTAACTTTGGTTTCAAGTAAAGACAGTGAAGCCAATCAAGATACATAATGTATTCTATCTTAGTTTTGACATAAACCAAATTGACAAGTGACAATTCATTTACATATAAGTTATCATCAATTTCTAACATTCTAAATATGTGCACAAGATCTTTGGTCCATGTAGGACGGTCTGACATCAAGTCCCCTATTAATATTTGTTTGGTTAAGCGAGAATCTGCCATTTTTACTAAACGGTTCCAATATCTTATCATGTTATACATGTGCCTATATTTGGGTGGAACCCATCCCATATCAGCCTGAAGAGCAGGTATAGGAGCGAATCTGTGAACACCAAGGTAAAAACGAATAGCTTTATTTTGAACTGAATCACACTTACTACAAAGGGTACCAGCCCAAATTTCCGAGCTGTAATCCATGACAGGGATTACTCCAGCGTCGTACATTTTACTATAGGTATTGTAACCAACCTCTATGTTACACTTTACCTTGTGAATTATGCTACTCAGTGCCCTACCAGCTGAATCAGCTAGCAGTTTGATACCGACTGTGAAATCCATATATTTGTCTAGAACAAAACCAAGGTATCTGTATGTGTCAACTATTTCTAGATTGGATGTGTCAAACGGAAATTTAAAATTTGTCCTGATCTTCCCACGTTTCCTAAAATGAACAATTTTGGATTTGTTTGTGTTGATTTGCATACGCCATTTAGAACATGTTGCTCTCAGGGCAAGCAACAATGATTGAAGGTCCTGTATATTTTCACTTAACAAAACAATATCATCTGCATAAAGTAAGATATTAATCATTGTACCCTCTGTATTCACTCCAATATTAGTTGATATTATATCATGTGCAACATTATTAATGAACAGGTTAAACAACATAGGCGACACAAAATACGTAAATCGTCGAAAGATCTTCGGTTGCTATGCGCGACGCAGGTCAATATGAAGGAGGTCAATACCGCAAATTATCGGACTGATTGCTCTCTGTGTAATCCATTGTAGCATTTTCGTAGGCATACAATATAAGGTTATTGATGTGATAACGGGTTTGAGGCACGAGTTCTTGTCGCGCTACATAACTCACGAGCTTGCGAGTGAGTTTGCGCGACAAGAACGAGAATTGCTGACACTGGAATTGCTGACACTGAAAAAGCCCTAAATATCCTCTGAATTCGGATAAATGACCACTATTTCATGAAAAATAACAAGTATTTATGTGGAGGTATATAATAATAAGGTTATTGGGTGATAGCGGGTTTGAGGCACTCGTTCTTGTCGCGCAAACTCACTCGCAAGCTCGTGAGTTATGTAGCGCGACAAGAACTCGTGCCTCAAACCCGTTATCACATCAATAACCTTATAATATCAAATACGCGTACCTAATGTTCAAATACGCGTACCTAATAATAAATATGCGTACTCAATATTAAAAACACGTACTTAATATTAAATAAGCGTAGTTATTATCATATATATCATAAATAATATTAAATACACATATATAATATTAAATACGTGAAGGCCCTATTCAATAATAAATACATGTAGTTAAATACGTGTATTTAATATTAAATACCATACAGTCAGATATTATTTTCTTTTATGCAGCACCATGCTGCTTAACATATATCTTGTTTCAAGAGACATTTTGAAAGGCTTACAGCTGAAAATCTATCTCTGAACAATGATCTGAACCACACTAAATAGTTTTGACGTCTGCCACGGAGTTTTAAGCGTTTGTGAGTATATGAAGGGGAGTATGGGGCACAGCATTCCCTCAAATAGTTTTAAATACCTAGCCTAGTAAAGCTGTACACATATAATAACAATCGGGAATAAGTTACAGTATAAACCGGGAAAACATTATTCAAACCTGAAATATTTTTTAAACCGCTAAAGACTGAGAAAAATATTCAAATAAGAAATATATTATTATTGTCTATCCTTCTGTTATGGTGTTAATGTTTTACCCCGTTTCAATAAGTTATTATCTGAAGTATTTATTTATTTATTTTGAAATGAATGGGGATTCCCAAGAATGATTTAGTTAAATAAAAAAAAATATTCATTACTGATTCCTATAATTTTATACTTTCTATACCGGTTGTAATCATTTCTTTCCAGTTGAAATAATATATACATAGATTCAATATTCCAACTTTGAATAATATTTATTCGGTTTCAATAATCGGTTCCAAGTTTGTAATGAATATCATTTTCCCAAGTCTCAAAATTTTATCCCGCTGATACACGTGATGCAAGAATGACTGTCCTGGTACACCATATGGTCGGCCAATAGGGCATATCCATCAAACGCATTTGACGTGTAAGGGACTATAGCTAAGACACATCCATTTGCTCAAAATAAACCAGGACACAAATGTATTATTGGCTATATTATATATATTCATATATTACATATATATCAGATCTATATTGACCTGGTTTATTTCCACAAAGTCAATCAATGTAACTTAGATTATAGGGGCATAGTTACTGTGTCATTATATCTATAGGCGCGTTTGTTGGATCTGCACAATTGGGCGATCGTATGGTGTCATTTTTACATGAAATAGGAAATTGTCAAGGGTGATTGACTGACCAGTAGGCCTAATGATAATGATTAGTCATAACATTTTTACTTTCGTAAATATATGTGATATCACTTCCTGCCACAGGAGTCGAAAAATGTACTGATTAGGCATAGATCTACCCTGTGTTTGATTCAGAAGACTGATAGGGCTACACATAGGCTATAGAATGCCTAAGAAGTAGGCCTGCATAGCCCTCCCCTACCATATTTTACGTTTCTATGGTAAACATGTTCGTTCGCAAGTGAGGAATGACTTGCGACCCCTCGCAGATTTTGCCAGTATGTACTGGCTCAGCGTGGGGTTTGCGTGGCCGTCGGGAAACGCACGCAGATTCTATCCGCGACTGGTCGCAGAACCCAGCGCAGATTCAAAATTTGCGTCAGCTTCGAGAAACGGCCCCCTGGAAACTACTTTTTAAAGACCTTCCAAGTGAGCTACTACTCGACTGGTTCGAAAAAGGTCAAGGTCATGGTCAATTATGAGGTCCCTTCCCGGCTAAAAGTGGGCTGTCAAGCCCCGGGGACGATTTCTAATCGGGGGCCCAGGAGGGGTCCGTGCTGAACCAGGGCTCGTCCCTGTGATCACCCGTCTCTCGCCCTGGGATGGTGCGACACAGGCTCTGGCAGACCGTCGGGCTGTCCGGGGTTCTATCCCCGTGGCGGACCGTCGGCGAGCCGGCCAAAACTAACAACACCAAGGTGATAATCCTGTATCTGAGTGGTGTCCTTACGTCCGGTCTCGCTCGGTGGACTGCTACTTGGTTAACGTTCCAAAGTAAATAATGCGCCCGCAGTGATCCCCGGTGAGCGGACTATCCGCGAGGATCCGGGAGAGCGGACGGCGTCAAACTTTAAAAGATATAGTGACAATTGACCTTGACCATTGATCTTGACTTGCAATTTTGCGAACCTGAGGGACTCATCCTTCCTTATGACACGGTTTATTGACATATTTTTTCACTCATTATTCACCGTGACGCTAGATTAACATCGACATCTTGAAATATGCAATTCCTCTTGCAATATAGGACCGATTTTGTTACTCTTGGCAATACAACATCAAGATTTGCTATCTTGATGTTGCATATCAAAACTTTCTTCGTCAAACTTCTGTGCATGTTCTCTTCACTTCTGGGTATTTTGAGGAAGACCAATGTTGGTGGAATCCGTTGACTCCGTTTTATAAGAATTAGGAACATAAGTTTACACTGTCATTGGAAATGAATGCGAAGGTATTTTTATGCGCCGTACATCCTCAAGTCAAACATCCTCAATGATTGGTTAGTGCCAATTCCGCATATCAAAACATGAGTTGAGTAGCCGATTTCATGTATATTATCGGAGTACAAGTTTACATACCTAGTGTCTGGATGGAAGTCCCTACAAGGGTCTGTGCAGACGTCACAGCGAACATCGTGGTGAAAACCAGCATGAACATCATCGCGCCTTTCTTCGTTGAACTTCTGTGCATGTTCTCTTCACTTCTGGGTATTCTGAAGAAGACCAATGTTGGTGGAATCCGTTGACTCCGTTTTATAAGAATTAGGAACATAAGTGATTCATCTAAAACTGGCGACGCGGTATTTTCCTTTATGTACAATCAATTTTAATGTGTTTTAGTCTGAACTGTTATGGCCCTGAACATTGCCGAATACATGTTTCACGGTATACTTCAATAATACTTACTTACGAAAATGATAAAGCGATTGCTTGTGTTTCCATTTGAATTCATTGGCGAGTTACTACGGAGGCGTATTGCTTTTGAAAATTCAAATTTCAAACTTTAGTTTAGCATATCTGTGTTAGATATCTAAATGGCGAAATATGAGTCCCAATTTTACAGCTCAAATGATATTTTTAAAAATAATAGATAATATTTGTACGTCCTAATCTGATTTCAATAAATATATGATTACGAGTTGTTATAAGATTCTGAATCATGATAAAAGTATATTATATTCCTGATATCTCAGAAATCACTATCCGATTTGTCCCAGATACGACCTACTACCTATCTACTGTATTGTAGAAACTACATGATAACTTTGCCAACTTTTGACATGGTATATCCCGAACTATATATCATTCAAGCATGACAGAAGTACGCTTCCGTAGATAAATGTTTCACGTTCACGTACTCATATTTGATTATAAAACCATCAATAATATCAAAAATAAAGCAATGATATGAATAATAAAACAATATCAATAATGAAACCAAAATATCAAAAATAAAATTGATATTAAACGCAGAGATGTCTGAATGGTATCATCGCCTCTTGCAATAAAATTGTTATATTTATTGTATTCAGATTAATTGAGATAGGATTTCGCGGAATTTTCTTTAACAATATAACACAATTTATTAACCTGCATAATTTGATTATGGCTGCTATATTGTACCAGTGTAATCAAACTCACGTAACGTCAAGTTCTATTACACGATCATTTTGCCCAAATTTCCATCACACACGCTCCATGACATTTACATGAACTTTCGATTCTATCCGATAATTATATATCAATACTTTTCATACATTAGAACACTGCTTTTATCACAAGATATGCGTGATTTGATAAAGTTCTTCGCAGAAACAATCGCACAAATGCAGTTATGTTTTGTATGAATTTATGTATCTTTTAGTGGACCAAAACTAATTCATAGCTATGAATCCATATATTTTATTTTCCGAGAGCTGTATAAAGTTAGCTCATGAATTATCAATATAAGTATACAGAAGTAGTTGCTATATGATATTGAACGAAAATATTGACACAAAAACAAAATCTAGAATCAATATACCACTTTTTTTTCCAGAATTGTTTAAGTTGACAAGAATGTAGATTGTGTGTTGTTCAAAGTCTGATTGTGTTGGTATACAATTGATGTCTAAAAAGGCTATAATTACAATGGGATTTTCGTGTCAATTTCAAAGCTGATTTGAAGCAATCTACCTGTACTGGAACGTTCAGCTCTTCATTGTGAGATTGACCGAGATTATGTAAGTGTGCAACAGAACATAATTCATTCTCTGCTTAAGATGGCTCGAAACACATTGTAACTTGATCTCAGACTGCTTGTTTTCTGGCTCACGTAGATAACAGATTCAAGAGCAACAGAACATCAAAACTGCAAACAAATAATATACGCACAATCATTTATTGACAGATCTTGAGTGATGATTGACTGAAAGTACAGAAAATACACACTACTGAGAATATGCACGAAGGTATTGATTTACGATTTAGGTGAATACAAAAGTACGATATCACACTAAACTAATAATACATTGCTTGTTAATACACCCATTGCACGATTGGAAATTCGTTATTATCGCCCTACTGTTTTCCCCTATGGCCTTGACATTGCTGAAAGTGCCATTGAGATCACTTCCTAAGCAACTCGAGGAAATTGACATACCATACGATTAGCTCAAATCGGGAACACCTTTGTTGTGCGACTCAGTCTTCGATCCATATTAATATTTTATGCCTATAATAATTATTCATCACAAAGAAACATATGAAAGGTACCGCAATATAGACCATCCAAGTCGGACATTTGCGAACCAATATCGTTTTCATGGTCACGTGATGTTTACGACAACCATTTATTGTTCACTTTTTCTGACAGAATTGGGGACACGGTAAGGAAAATGCAATTTATTGTTACCTACATACAAACCCCACTATAATGCATGTATCGATACTATGTAAGGGGCTTTAATTGAGTATTTCGTCACAAATGATAACACATTGCATGTCACTGTATTTTGACAATCCATACTCCAGAAGATGAAAACGGTACAAAATGATACTTTCATTCCATGTCTTTTGTTCGTATTCATATAAATGGTGTGTTATCATCATCGCAATGTATACTCACACAGTACAACACACAATGTAAATACATACTGCTGTGTGTTGGGCATCAGGAACATGAGCAATCTCTCTACGAAGTTTGAATATGGGTGACATATTACTTGATGTTGTGGCAGGACAGGACAATTTCAATCTCAGGGAAATACACAGTGCTTCTGAAGAATGGTGTGAAGACAGCACTGATACTCCAATTGACTTGGAGGACAGCAAATATATTGACCCCTCTGAATTACGAAATGAAATGAAGGAGCAGGGTAATTGCACGTCTTTCTTCCATCTCAACTGTAGAGGTATTTCTGCTAACTGGGATGCATTTCATGAACTCATAAGTGAAACAAGCTCCACATCATTCAATTTTGATTTTATTGCCATATGTGAAGTTTTTGTATGTAACAGGGACCAAAGACTATCCTTTGAAGGTTACCATGATATCATTACCCGTACGCGAGATGATGATGATAGAGGTGGAGTTGCATTGTTTGTCAAGGACAGTATTAATTTCAAAATTCGTGATGATCTGAGTGTGATGATACCACATGTTATTGAATCTATAGTCATTGAAGTCACCCCAGATACTAATAGTACTACACTATAATCTAACTTCATCGTCGGAGTCATATATCGACCGAACACTCCCCCACGTGCAAGTGTTGACATATTTTCACAAACAATGTACAATAATATGGACATCATAAGTAATGAAAATAAAAAAGCAGTCATTCTTGGTGATATGAATATCGATCTATTAAAATATGGTACCAATAACCTGACCAATCAGTATTTTGACAACATTGTTTCACGCTCTTTTGTTCCTAAGATACTCAGACCTACTAGAATCACCCCCACCTCTGCTACACCCATTGACCACATATATTCCAATATACAGTCACAGAAATCTAAAAGTGGTATCCTCATTAATGATGTAGCAGATCATTTCGGCATATTATATTCTATCGATAACACAAAAAGATACACAAACTCACAAACTCAAGCAAGGCGGACTTTCTCAGAAATAAACATGGCGAGATTTACTACTTTAATGCAACAAATAGACTTCACTGAAATACAAAATATCGACTGTGCAGAACTATCCTACAATACCTTTTTCCATAAATATTATGAAGCTTTCAATTTATCATTTCCACTCAAGACTGCTTTTAAACAAAAAATATGTTAAGAAAGAACCTTGGGTCACTACTGGGTTACTCACTTCTCTAAGCTAAAAAAAAAAACAAGCTTTACAAGAAAAAAAACTCGAGGCTCCTACCGATGAAAATGCCAAAATCTACAAACAGTTCCAAAAAAAATATAATCAAATCAAAAGACTGATGAAAAGATCACATTTCAATTCCAAACTGATTGAGGCCCAGAACGATATCAAGGCAACTTGGCGAGTAATTACCAATGCGATCTCTCACAAACGAAGTCTTCAGAACTCCCCAATTGCTTTACAATAAATCATAATAACATCAGAGATGAATCAGAAATCTCTGAAGCCTTCAATAAGTTCTTTTCAGAAATAGGCAAAAAACAGCGTTCCAGAGTCACCCACCAAATACACTGAATATTTAAAATCTCGCAGTAGATCAAGCATGTTTGTAGAGCCCATAACACCTGAAAATATTAGTGATGTTGTTTCTAAGCTTAAAGCCAAAACCAGTTTTGGGCATGATTCCATACCCATGAAAGTCATCAAAGGCTCAATATCCAATATCCTCCATGTATTAACTCATGTTATCAATATCATTACTGAGTGGAACAGTACCCAATGCTTTAAAAATTGCCAAAGTAATTCCCATACACAAGTCTGGAGATAATGCCATATTGAATAACTACCGATCCATAAGTCTTTTACCTGCATTCTCTAAAATATTCAAAAAAAATTGTCTTCAACAAAATTTCAACATATCTGACACAGAATATACTTCTCTACACCCACCAATATGAATTCAGACCCAAACACAGTACCATCCACCCTATCCTTCACTCAATAAATGAGTAAACAATAATCTGCCTAGGGAGAGCACCATTGCCATATAATATGTGACATTTCGAAAGCATTTGATGTGATAAACAGGAATATTTTGTTGCATAAATTAGAACACTATGGCTTAAGGGGTATAATGAATGACTGGTATAATGAATGACTAAGTTATCCGGACAACAGAACCCAATATGTGTCAATAAATTAAACTATCATTCGTATTACCAGTTCAGTATGGAGTCCCCCGAGACTCAATTATGATTCAACCAGGAGACATAACTCCCAAGACACAACAGACTGCCATCGTTTACCAGATTAAGTGTGAGACTGGTCACCAGAATCTTCAATACATAGATTAGTAGAGTAGAGTTAAATGAATTATTTCCATCCTTCATATCATTGCGATTATCAAAAAAAATCAGTCTCATACTTGACACATTGCCATTGATATTTAGGTTTTAAATCCATGACTTTTTTCATGATTGTACGGTGGGCCATATCAATTATGATTGTTAAGGACCATAATACGTGTGCCCTTGGCAACGAAGAAATGGACGCAACGCCACGACAATAAGTTTCGGACCAGAAGTTCGGTAAGCTAAAAATGTGCTCTTGGTGACGCCATGCATGTGTGTAGATTTCCATATCGTTGAGCAATATGGTTCCACGAAATGTAAGTGATTCACAGTAACTGTTTGAAGCTCTGTAATTGTGAGGAATTGAAAGAGTGACATACTGTTCAAACCATTTTGATAAACTCACAGCATACTTTAATCCAAGAATACGTCATATTTTCAAAGATATAATTTGAAGAAAACGGTGGAAGAAATTGGGTGAATGAAATCAAGGAGGTTTTGTGTATGAATGGTTTTCTTTATGTATGGCTGCAATAGAATGTTGGAATATAGATTTATTTATGTATTCCTTAAGACAACGTCTCGGTGATATTGCAATACAAAAGTGGCATACATAGTTATCAGATATCAGATCATCTGAGATACATTAAAGCTAAAACTATATTGTAAGTGTCAAAACCAGTTTTACTTTTGACATATTTAGGCTTGATCTGTAAATATAAAACTGATGCTGATGTATTTGATGTGTACCTATATCCTTATTGTTTCATTGATGTGTTGTCGCTCTGTTCTGTTCAGTTCTATAATTGTTGTACACTGCATATGGACTGTGAGCCTTACATGAAATAAAGAACTCAACAACATATTACCTGTTTTTTTTTTAAATTGTCTGAAGCATACGTTTGGTTTTATGATTTGTATCATGTATGTGGTCGACACATATTTCACATCTATTTCCAGATTCCAGGTAAGTTTTGCATGTTTAATCTTGCTTCATCACTAGATATCCATCATTGAGACCCAAGACACAAAATGCCACTGATATGTTATTTTATTATCATATCAACCAAGTACTTTTTACATTTCCCAGGAAACGAATCATATTCAATATGACTTCGTCTCTCTTCATTTCCGCTTTATCGGCAGATAATATAATCGGCCATCTATCGTATCCCCTGGCAATTGGGGAAGACATCATCGCAATTCCTATTGTGGATAAACATATAAGTTTATAATGTAACCCTCTGTATCGAGTTTCCTTATATATATACCATAAATATCCCTTATATTGTGAAGAACAGTCCAGTTCGACGCGTGTACTTACAAGAATGGTGGATCCTCTGGAAATAATTAGAAAACCCCAAATCAACATTTTATTCATTCATTTGATTTGAATTTTCAAAATATACCATGATTTCTTGAAGCTATTAAAATGTAATTCGACATACTTCACCTGGTGAGGCAAACAACAATTCTTTACAAAATATCATACTAGGGCTCTAAATCTCATAGAGTTTGCAATCTAGCCGAATTTTTATTTTAGCCCAGTCGTAGAATTTCTGGGTCTGCACACGATTTTGTGCATTTGCTTTATTGTGTAAGGTGGAGCAATTTCTTTAGATCAGCATGTTTTTCACAACAATACTCCCATTCGTGCTCTCAAAATTCCATTGAAAACGATTGCCAACTTTGGAATAGATCAACAACTTTTTCAATTGTGAGAATAGAAACTTGGCAGATAATTGCTGCCTCACTCCGAGGTGGATATGCCACCTTACATATTAAGTTATGAAACAATACCATTTAGCATCACGATAACATCAGCAAATATATTGAACCGTTTATGATAATTACTGTTTTCAATCTCAATATATACGTCCCGAACATTTCAAGAAATAAATGTGAAAAGTTACGGATTCTATTGTACCATGCAGACTATAAACAAAAGTTCCAATAGGACATTCCTTCTTCCCAACAAAACTTACTCTTCATGTGGCACTTGATGCCGAAGGGATTGAATTCGTCCCAGCAGCAACCTACTGACCAGCACCTCCTTGGGTCGTCTATCTGTCCAGCCGGGCATACCTTGGACATGGCCTCGGGGTTTAAACATCCATCACCTAGGAAACCAAGCGCGTGAGAACATGGCATCATGATTGTAATTTTTATCGGTTGATGGTGATACTTGGGTGTTGTTAAATGCTTGAGGGATGATTCCTTCCATTCAGTCCATCCTGTGTTATGCATCCAAGTCCAGGGATTGGTTCAATATTATTGTTGTTGACCAAAACTTTGGCCTCCTAAATGTCCCTATCAAGAACCGAACGTTACTCTCTGTGCACAGAGAAAATATTTTGCCCACTACACGAAACTATTTTTCCAGGACCCCGCAGTGTTTTTAGATTTAAACTTTTGTCTGTTTTTAGTTCATTCCTAAAGGCAATAAAATATATTTACAGGTCTGTGCACGGTACATAAATGTCTGATTTACCTTGGCAGTGATCAAAGCAGCACATTCGCTTCACCCTGTACTCAATCCTCCTTGCTGAATTGTTTGGGTCCGGACAGTCAAAGATGTGATAAAGGAAGCCAATACCACACGTCTGCCCTGGTGGTAGCTCACATTGCGTCAGACTTTCGGAGCAGCCTTGAGGCACCGTGGCTGGGTCGATCTCATTACAGGGTGGCCCTGAAATAATAGTCGAATTGAGCATGTATGATGTACAGTACATGTGCAAGTGTTGAAGTGTTCAATTGAGAATTGGCAAAACCTTTGAACTTCTGAATAGTGCATATACGGACCGGTATCATAATGGAAAATGTGCATATCCCGGAAATCTCACTGATTATGTTTGCTTTTGTACTTTGACATTTGAGTAGCAACAGCATCCACCACAGAAGTAGCAGTTTTTTTTTGGATAATTTTTTGTGTGTTATCGTATGCAGTTTGAATTATTTAAAATTTACCAATGAAAACAAACATTGCAGCTTGCAGTTCAAGATTAAAATAAAAACATTGATTATCAAGTTTGACTATATATACAATATGTTATTCTATATGATATCCATCGCATGCTGAATATTTGAAAGAAATTATGCCGATAATGTTCACATACACATACATGTAAGCAGTTCAACATACATACCGAACGTCTGGATCACTGCAGATGACAAGGCAATAACTGCTGCAAAAACGAGCGTAGAAATCATCTCGACCAATGAGTTGATCTGCCAAGATGATGTGGACTTTTCTCTTCAAAACACTCTGATGTATTCGCTCAACCTTCCGGAATGCTGGTCGATTCTATTGCTAGTGAGGTTAGCAGAACCTCTTTTTATAAGAAAAATTGTGAGGGGGAAGGGGGGTATTGGACGGAAATTTCGGAAGACGCAGCTCTGTGCCTTCAACATATTTAATTCAAGAATGTCAATAGTTTCGAATGATTCTTGGGAAACACATCTCACTGGTTTAAACATGATATGTATTATATTAAAAACCTGATGCGTGTCATAGAATGAAGATGCCTGACATACAAATTATTACAGTTTGATTGCAGACCTCTTATTAATCAATTATACATTTTAGAAGAGAAATTGTTCGGTTTTGACAATAAAATGTGCCGTTCATAGTGTTTTAATGTATGCGAATGGGACTTTGCAAAGTTTCATATCACCTTACGGACGATTTATTCCTGTATAATGCAATTTTTGATTACTATTAATTATCCCCTCATCAAAATATACTGAATTATCGCCCAAGGATTCACAATTACACGACATTGACATTTTCATCCACTAGATCTAAAACCTAATGATTTGTCAGGTAAAATTAATATTTAAATAGGTAATCCAAGGATAATCTGCTCGTGCTTTGATGTACTTAATCATACAGCAAGTCATGCACATGAAACAGTTTTTAGTGGGAATTAACTTTTTCATTTAATGGACTTTTCGGAGAAATTCATCCCATTCTATGAAAATTAAGTCGGAATATAATCAGTTACAATAAAGCAGTGTACATATTTATCACCATTCCAAATACAATTAAATTGGACAGTAAAAAATAATCAATGGAATGAAAGAGATGCTCATTGTGGATTATTGGTTTTAAATCTCATTTTATTGCCAATTCAAATTAAGTATATTAATAATATTTTGAAGTGAAGGAAACTCTAAATGTCAACACAGACGTCACACTTTCTTCATACTTTCTTCGATACGTCTGATTTTGAACCCTAGTTATGAATTATTTCCATTAGGTCTATGTACAGTGGAAACAGCTGCTTGTCTCAGGAACACCAGTGAATATTCCAGTCGGATAGTGGTAAGGGACACTGTATTCCGGCCCTGTCAGTAGTTTAGTCTGGATCAGTGTCCAGAGAACTCCGAGTGTTCATAATGGTCATTAAACCATTCTGATTAACTTACAAGGTGCTTCAAAATCCGAAATAGCATCATATTTACATTTACTTTCCCATTAGAAACGTTTGAAATGTACATTAAGGTTTCAATTATGTATCATGAAGACAGGTTGACATATATTTCGCATTTATTTCTTGATTCCAGGTCTCATTGGATCAATTAAGTTTTCACAGTTTCATTTTGCTTTATCCCTATATTATGGGTTTTTCAATCCATCATTAAGACCGGAGACACAAAATGCCATCGAGATATCATTTTATTACCACACTGACCAAATACTATTTACATAGCCCATAACAAATCATATTCAATATGACTTCATTTTTCTTCATCTCCACATTAATGACAGATGATAATCGGTCATCTAAGGTATCCTACTCTCGCAATCGGGAAATACGTCATCGCAAGTCCTGTTGGAAATATACATACCGATGATTAAATGTAACCCACTGTGAACCATCGTATTTTTATGATCCCAAATATATTTCTTGCATTATAAAGAAACAAAACATAGCCTGGCATGACTGAGTACTTACAAGAATGGTGGTTCCTCTGCAAAATCAATCGGTAAACACCAATCAAATATATTTTGATCTATTCGATTAGAATATTTCAACACCACGTTCTGACAAACTTTTTCATATCAAGATCCACAAATCTGATACTCTGAACATTTCAGCTATAGAAATTAGCCCAAGGGCTAAGGAAAGGCTACCAGCGAGATTTATACTGATATTGTTTTTCGTCACTTGTTGTTACATTGATCGTTTTCGTCGCTGTTATTATGTTTCGTTTTGAAACTCCACTTCATGATTTGCATCATTACTTTACCGTTTGTTTCACTTCACGTTTTGCGAAATCTGACCACTTTACGTCTTGCGGTCACACAACATTCCTCCCCCCTACCCCCCCCCCCCCCCCCCCCCAACAAAACTTACTCCTCATGTGGCACCTGATGCCGAAGGGGTTGAGTTCGTCCCAGCAGCAACCTGCTCTCCAGCACCTGTCCGGGTCATCTATCTGTCCGGCTGGGCATACCTTGGACATGACCTCGGGGTTTGAGCACCCATCCCCTAGGTAACCAATCGTGTTTGACAAATGATTTGTGATTTTGATTGGTTCACAGCAAACCATTCAGAAATCTTTGTGTTCAGATTATTTCGTGTTTAGTTTCTTTACATTATTATGCAGTTTCGCATACAATTTCAACGATTGGTTCAATAATATTGTTCCTACCAAGAGGTTGACTCTCTAAATGTTATATTAAGAATCAAACGTTTTCTGCATATACAGTCAAAAAGAATGTTCCCGCTATACAACAGTTATTCCCAGAGGCCATTGTGTTTTGAGATGTAAACATTTTGGTTGTTTTTAGTTCATTCTTAAAGTCACTGACATACATTACACATAATTGTCTGATATACCTTGGCAGCGATCAAAGCAGCACATTCGCTTCACCCTGTACTCAATTCTTCTTGCTGAATCGTTTGGGTCCGGACAGTCAAAGATGTGATAAAAAAAGCCAATACCACAGTTCTGCCCTGGTGGTAGCTCACATTGCGTCAGACTTTCGAAACAGCCTCGAGGCACCGTGGCTTGTACGATCTCATTACAGGGTGGTCCTAAAATAATAGACGAATTGAGCATGTACAGTACATGTGCAAGTTTTGAAGTGTTCAATTGAGAATTGGCAAAAGCTGTCAAACACGTTTTAGTAAATTCCATTTCATTGACATTTATACACGGGCGGAAATAAAATGTAATTCGGGTACACCCCATCAATCTAAAGGACTCGTGTATGTCTCTTAACTTTGACATCTGAATCCAAACAACATCTCTGACAAAAGTAGCAATTTTTCCAGATAGTTGTTCTGTGTTTTCATATAAAGGTATAAATAATTTCCCAGATAGTGATGGAGAAAAGTTTAAGGTTGTGAAAAATACTGATGATCACATTTAGCTACCTACTCGTGCTACTGCCCAGTGTATATGATACAAGCTAAATGTTTGAAAGACCTTGTTTATGTGGTTATTTACATACGTACCGGTGGTCAGGATCTGTGCAGATGACATTGCAACAACTGCAGTGAAAGTCACGAGCGTAGAAATCATCTCGATAGTTGATCCTCCAAGATGATGTGGAGTTCTCTCTTTGGATACTTTGCTGTATTCCGTCAATCTTGTTGAATGTTGGTCGATTCGATTGCTGGCGAGGTTGGCAGAGCCTCTTTTTATAAGCAATATGGCAAAGGGTGAACTTTTGGGCAGGGATTTATGAAGACGTGTTTCATGCCTCCCATGTATTTTTAATTCGAGAGCATCGTTAGTTTCGAATAATTCCTAGAGAAATTATTTCGATGGCGAAGAGATGATACGACTATTATTTTGATAATATAAAATTCAAAAATGGAAAGGTCTTGCAAACAATTTATTCCAGTTTGATTGCAGACTTGCTATTCATCAATTATATGTAGGCCTACATTTTGGCGGGGAAATTGTTCGGTTTTGACAATAAAATGTACTGTTTGTAGTGTCTGTTTTATGTACACAGATGAGATTTTGCAAAGATTCACATCTCCTTGTGGTAGATTTATTCCTATACAATGCGATTACGATTACTATCAATTATCCCAAACCGTACCAATCCAAACTTAGAGTGTTTAATAACATAATAACCTCAAAATATACTAAATTATCTTCCAACGATTCACAATCACATGACATTGACTTTTTGGTCTAATAGATCCAAAATATAATGATCTGTCATGTTAACTTAATATTCAAATTGTCAATCCAAGGATATATAATATATTAGTGGTTTGATGTGCTTAATCATACAACAATTCGTGCACATAAAAAAGTTTTTGTATATGAACATATTCCTTCAGTCAATGGAATGTTCGAAAACTACTAATTTGAAATCAATTAGGTATGAAATTAGATATAATTACAATAAGGCAGTATATATTTATTATCATTTCCAATACAATGAAAATAAAGAGTAAATTAGTAATCAATAGAATAAATGACTGGCTCGTCGTGGATCGTTTTATTTTATTGTGAACTCAAATTAAGAATATTTATGATATTTTGATACGTGGCTCCAGAGTCTAAATGTCAACGCAAACGTCACACTGTCTTTATGCTTTTTTCAAAGCTCGTGACAGTGAACCACAGTTGGACAGTTGTGTACTAATGCCATTAGTTGTATGTACAGTGGGAACAGCTGTCTGAGTGAAAAAATACTCATTGAATCATTGAATGCTCGGCTGGGTTTTTTTTTACTATATAGAGGTTTCATTTCCGATTTTCTATTGTCATCATCACGATCTTGAAAATGCCTCTCATTTACGATCTAAAATGACCAACGGAGGAAACTTTTGTATGACCTTGGGATAGGTGTAGGTGGATAGGTGTAGTCGGCACACTAATGATCGATTAATTGAGGCTGCTTTACTTTCACTTAACACTACGAAGCGATATGGACTATTCCTTGTTGGAAACATAATCGCAGGTGTCACTACTGGTTTATTCCTGTAACACGCAAATATATGTCATTTGATCGACCATATTGATATATTCTTCTGGCATGTTTGGAAATCTCTGAATACATTTTATTTCTTTAAAATATATTGTACTGATAGGATTGGGTGACCTCGGCTGTATGCAAACACGAACAGTGGGTGACATGATGTGATGTTAGCGATGTATATCATACCAGCCCTATCACTCCTCCATGGTGAAGCTAAATGTAGAATATTTAGCGACTGTAATGGCCCGCCCGTCCCTCCCGCGCACCACATTACAATGACAACACACACTCTCTTCATGACTTAACATTCAGTACATGGCCACTATACGATCCATACATAATCAATACACGGACAGAACCAGGTATAACCACGCGGCCCCGATCAATACAGCTCACGCGACCCATTACATGCACTGCTCTCAGATCACGTGAACAGACTTGACAGATCACATGCACAGGGAAAATCCACATTCCCAATGAGATCAGCACATTACATAGCCAATCATGTCCCCGTATACTCTAGGCGGGAAAATCCACCCACATGGTCCTCGGCCCCGCGCAGTTGAAGAAGTGTGATTCAAGTGTATAAACGTGTATCAGAGATGGAGAAAATGCCTGTGTTCGTATAGGGAAGATATACGTATAAACCATGGACATACACATGTCTATGGTATAAACTGTGATATTGATATACAAAGGACTATAATTTAGGATACGACGGGGATATTTGTTTCACTGGACTTCGGTGTGATTGTCGGCTTGAGATATACGTGCAACATTGGACATTAGCACCCAAATAAACAGTGAAATCTAACTGCCGGCTTGTTATTGCACAACGACCCAGATTTTAAGAGTTACGGCCTGATACCGGCCTGTGAACGGTATTCTTCACATAAATGAATCACATGTGTATTCCAAATGTCTAAACTTCTCTGATGCCAATGGGGCAAATAGGGTTTGGGGGAGAGGGAGCTGAGGTCTGCAATCAAATTGTAATAAATTGCATGCTGGACATTTTCATTTTAAATTTCATTATACGTATCAAAAATACGTCCTGTCTCCACCACCGAAATATTTTCTCCAGGAATTGTTCGAAACTAATGACGTTCTCGGAATAAAAATACGTTAAGAAATCCCCGGCCAATAGTTCGACCCTTGACATATTTCTCATGAAAGAAAAGGCTCTGCCATCCTCAACAACAATAGAATCGACCAACTTTCAGCAAGTTCGAAGACTTTGGGGAGATACAATCACCGCTATAGTCGGGTGCAGACTGCATACTGACGATCAATTAATTGATGCTGCATAGCATATAAGATTTGTTAAGGAAACTAAGCGATAAGGATTATTCCTTGTGTTGGACCCATAATCACTGCTGTTATTCCTGTAGCAGCACATTGTAAATACGTGTATATACATCCATTGTTCGAACCCATTGATATATTTCTTTGGCGTGTTTGGGAATCTATAACTCGTACTTGTAGTATTGGGCGACATCGGTGGCTATGAGACACTGATGACACACGGTGACATAATGGTGATATACTCTATCAGCCTTATCAGTCTTCCATTGTGGACCAAAATGCATCACATATGTATTTCAAGTGTGTAAACTACCATGATGCAAATTGGGGATAGAGTTAAGTGGAGAGGAGAAGGAGTATCACTAAACTGATTCTATCTATGATTCTGTGATTCTATTGAGAGCTGTCCGCGACCTTGAAGCTCTGCTGACGATCGGAAAACGAATGGGGCGACCTTAACGCTACCACAGATCAGAAACATGGATGGGAAATTCACACGTGACGTCATGGGAATTCGAAAGCAAACTAGCAAATTACCTATTTGCGTGTGTGTACTTGACGCTGCATGAGCGGCGGCCTCAATCAAACACTACAGTACAACGCTTACTTTAGCACCCTTCCCCACATGCTGCTTAGCACACAAACTGACAAAGTGGCTTCTAGAACAAACTTCATCCAATTCCGACTGACTGATGAAGATTTTTGGTAAGCACTTTTGTTTAATGCTGCGACCATTTTTGCCTAACTTGATTCCTGACATACTCGTTGCATGGTTAGCTCAATGTGAAAGAGATCGTTGCACCAGAGGATTCTTCTTTGTTTTGAACGAAAAAAAACTTATTGCAATTCATAATGATTTATTTCATTAACGCATTGACCATGTCAAATTTACATTCCCGTGTAGTCGCTTCGATTCCGCCAGGTTCCCAAACGACAAGGCCGGCACTTTTTGGTCCTTTAAGGATTCTCACACTGTGGGTAGACTTGGTCACATGTCCTGCCAGGGAGTAATAAGGAAAACTTCACTGAATTAATCAAAAATATCACATGAAACTGCTACATTTCTCTGTTGAAGAGAATCGGCCATACGTGTACATGTAACACATGCCAACGTCCAATCACATTTGATATGACATTTGTATGACTAAACACTGGACGATGTCTTCTCAATGAATAGAACAGTCATGGTCATTCACGTCAACTTACAAGAATGGTGGAGGCTCTGCAGAAAAAAAGATATAGAAGGAAACCTTCCTTGGATGCATTCATCATACATGTACAAATAAGATGTGTGGAGTACTTTTCATTTTGAGAAGTCCTGTGCAAATATTACACCTCTCATTATCTACATACTCATGATCTATAACTCCTCAAACTTACTCTTCATGTGACATCTGATGCCGAAGGGGTTGAGTTCATCCCAGCAGCAGCCTGCCCTCCAGCACCTGTCCTCGTTGTCAATATCCCCAGCCGGGCAGACCTGGGCCATCATCTCGGGGTTAAAACATGGGTCCTTATTTCTGTTGAGAGGGGATGAAAATAACATTCTCTACGGATTAGGCCATGATCAAGTCTATGTATCATCAAATAAATAGGCCTATGTGAGCATACTCAAATGAGATTTATCATCTGCAAATAGTAATTTAGATCTACTCACATGGATACCGTGGTATCTGCAAAAAACAATATATGTATAGTGGTCATCTTCTAAGTTTTATCAGATAAGCTCAGATCACTGTCATGGTGAGTGCAATGATATTGTCCAGACAAGTAAACAGAAATGTAACTGCGTGTATATGCGCCTGTATCCATATTTCGAATCTTGCTCACTCTTCATGTGGCAAGGGGGGCCGTATGGGTTGTTTTCTAAAAAGCAGCAGCCTGCTCGCACGCATCGTTCCGGTTCCACATCATTACCAACTGGGCATTCTCTCCTCATCATTTCTGGGTCGAAACATGGGCCACCTTAGTAAAACACAAAAACCAATTGTTAAGAGGCACGGTGTAACCATATGGCAGGCTTCTCTTCACCTGTTTTGAAGCTGATACTTTTTTGACAAATCATATTTATTCTCCTGTAGCAGTTTTTTGCTGGTGACCCTTGGATAAAGTTGTCATGAATCTACAACCGAATTATGTATGATGAATTTTAGATGTAAACATATATGAAATTGTAATAGCGTTGAACGATGATTTTAAGGCAGTGTTGGCGGTTTCAATATCACAATCAACGCACCATATGAAATGTGAATTTTACGTTATTTATTATTATTATTATTATTATTATATTGAGGTTGAATGATGATCATTTTGTCAGCGAGTGGATTATGAATGTATGAGTCCGTATAAAAGTTATATATATGAATATATATGCCCTCAACATTTTCTAGGCAAAGTAATGCAAGATTCGCTGTGCTCATGACACAAACTTGGTCACGTTTATTTTGTACCCTTTGACCAAGTTTAGCTAATGTGACCATTTTAACTTTTTGACATATATTTTGAATTCAATCGTTTGCGCGATTCAAGTCACATAGTGTACAGTATACGTGTTACAAAATTATCGGCCTGAGACCTTTGGAAAAATGTTTTGACGCAACTTATATCTATGTAGACTGATGTAAAATATTAATCTTAAATTAATGATACGTACTGTCCTCAAGTGAGTCAGTGACCTTCTGTTTGAACGTACTTTTCATGTGGCATTGGGGACCATATGGGTTCATTTCGTCCCAACAGCAACCATAGTAAAAACATTCTTCCGGTTGGTCGGTTGTGATGATCGGGCACTCCTGGGCCATCGTCTCTGGATCGTGACACCCGTCAGCTGAGAACACATGATGCATTACTAACAGGCCAATTGTTACACCAAGTGTTAGGATCATAACACTATAACACAACACGTTTGTTAGGCTGCCGTTTTGGGCAGGGCTGGATGGTATCCATTGTGACCACTAGAGTTAGGAACACAGATGTGACAGTTAGGAACACGGATGTGACACCATCGAAGTATGATGGCATTAAAAAATATATTAAAAGGATGATTATTCCAGGTCACTATCAGGTGAAGGATATGCACGTCAATTCAATTATCACTTCAAACTCACTATTTATGTAGCACACGGGTCCCAAGGGGTTGCGTTCATCCCAGCAGCAGCCCGCCAGCCTACAAATCTCTGGATCTTGGTAATGATTACCGCCGACACATTCAACTTGCATTGTCATCGGGTTTGAACATCCGCATGATTGAGAAACGCCTGGTCCTTGATCTTGCAAGGTGATAAATATTGAATAGTATTTAGATCTTTAATCAGCTGATTGCCTTGATCTTGATGAGTTTCGGTTGATCGTAAATCGTAATGACCGAAAGAAAAAACTGGAGATATGATAAGTTTTTTTTTCAGTTTATGTTTACAAAGATAAGGAACAAGTCACTGATTTGATACAAGATAAAGTACTGTATGGATATACTATAGTAGCAACACTAGGTGAGTTGCTCGTGTTGTTCATGATGTAGGTATGTAGCAGTTAGAGCACGCGATTTTTGGCGGCAGCATTTTAACTTCGGATTCTTTCACCAGTGAATACTTTCAATATTTTTTTGGTAAAGAGTTTACCGACAGTGTTATAATCCGATTCGGTATTTATAATAGTGACTCGACCGATGTTTATCATCAGTATCGAGACTGCGAAGCATAAGTCATTGATTTGGAAACACTATATAAACGAATAGACTTTATAATATTCAGTAAATTGGTTCAAGTTATGGATCCCCATGTCATAATAGCGGACGCCAAAGGAACGACACGTAGCCATATTTGCTGTATTTTTGCATTCAGTAATCTATTATGATTAGTTACATTTACCTTCCGGGCATTCGACGCAGCAAAATCGCTTCACCCTGTACTCGATCCTACTGTCGCGTGTATTTGGAACCGGACAGTCAAAGATGTGATAGAAGATGCCGAATCCACAATTCTGCCCTGCCGGAAGCTCACACTGTGTTGTATGTTCTATACAGTCAGGAGGCACCGTGGCTCGGTCGATCTCATTACAGGGTGGTCCTAAAGTAATGAACGAGCCATGAATCACAAATTGTTTAGCTGAAGTAGGCGACTACATCGTCAACAGACCAACTAACGACATTATAAACAAGAAAATGCAGCTAACTGCTGGAGACGACATTAGAGCTCGAGCACATCATCAGCACCACGACAGCTGAATGCAGGCTATCTTACACAAGGTTACCCCCCCCCCCCCCCCGAAAAAACAAAAAAATGCTTTCTCGACATGATTCCAATTTATTTCCGTTTATTATGATGAAAAACTACTTCATTCATATTCCTAATAAGTAAACAATTATTTTGAAATCAATGAAACAGATATGCCTGCTAAAATGTTGTTGAACGTCACTAAAATATCCTTAAAGTGATGTTGGCAGGAAAACTATTTTTTAACATATATGCCTGTGGTCTCAGAAAAATAGGGTACAAAACAAACTATGCTTGATTAGATGGATAAATCAAGCATACGACAGTACTAGCAGCCGCTTTTCTTTTGTTTTGTGCGCCACTCAGAGTTATTTCTGACTTAACCTTAGTAGTTCACACTCGATTGGCTCATATATATATATATTTACGAGTAAGCTGGAATCGCACTGCGTCAAGGGATACAAAGCACTGAGAAGGGCGGTAATGTAAACAAACTCAATATATCTCCACCAGAAACTCGCAACGAAATCGATTAGAAAGGGGCATCTGTTTGAGCATACAAGTGCAGATATAAAACTGTTTTGTTTTCTTCCTTCAATGAGAAACTTATGGAAAAATCCATAGCTTACTGCCAATATCACTCTAAAAATATTGCAAACTATGAGGAATATCTGCATTTGATATCATGATACAGCATAACACATGCGTAATGGGCAAATTGGAAAACCAGTTTAAAATAAAAAGTCTTCGCAACCGAGCATAAAACACCTTGTCATGTGATAAAATACGTCAAATTACATTAAATGTCACCGTGGCATCGCAGATGAATCAATGCGTTTACTTCATGACGCAAGAGAAGACCACACGCAAACTAGCTTACCTGTTATGCATGCACGAATTGCTGCACAGAAAATATGTGTTCCGAAACACGCGTCATTATGGTAAAATTTGCTTTGCATTCTGGGAACGTCAATTCCCATCAGTTCCGCCATTTTGAACGTTTTTAGAGATCTGGAGCATTTTGCGTAATTTTCCCAAACTCAACACATCGATTTATGCATTATCCATCTGTGGAATATTCGAAAGCCATCAATTCGAGAGATCTCATGTCAAGGACAACGAAAATCCTCATTTGAAGTAGGTATCTAAACGTTTACATGCCAAAACGGGCGTCGATAGGTTGGCATGAAACCTCCATAAGGACAGATTTCACTGATTCCTTCGGCCATTCAAAACAATGATAAAAAGCCCAAATTCAAGGTACCCCCTTAAAACGACCTGACAACCCATATATATCGTTCGTCGTCCGAGCCGTTCTGTGCGTGCTGTGGTCTTGAAACTGTTCGTGTGCAATGCCAACCAGCTCGGGTCAACAACCCACCATAGCAAAACATCCCCCACCATTCTGGGGGGAAATCAATGCATCCCCCGTTTTCAAAATAGGGAATTCTCTGACCGTAACGGATATGACGCAATATCATTGGTGTTGTGTGGCCTTATTAGTGGGGGATCCCGATGTCACTACCATCTGATAATAAATTGTGATGAATTATGATTAGATAACATGTGTACAAAGTTTCAGGGGTGCAAGTTATATCACTTTGGATTTATGGGCCAATAACTGACTTCATTCCATTGTAAAATCGTAAAAAAAAGGAATCGGCCCATCAATGCGTTATTTCATTGTGGATGCCACAAATTTTGGTGTAAGGTACTAAGGTTATCACATACTACAGTGGTTGAGGTACTTAAGAATCAGGGTGTAGTTTTATTGTAAAGAACCACAAACTATGTGCGCCCCATGGAATTACAAATATTAATTATATCACAAATATTGGACCGAAATGACGTAAAAGGGTCAGCTACACAAGCAAAAATAAACAAATCATCGTCAATTTGGTATCGAATCTTCAAAAATAAGATATATAATTCATTTTTTATGGGAGTTAATAACATCGGGAGTTGAGCTGCTAAACTGGAATTCTTCTAGTTCGGCGAAAACTCAAATATGTATTCAATGAGAAAGGCTACATTATATTAACTATATCGGCCATTATTATCGAATTTTACAAGGACGCTAAGCAGACAATCATAACTGTTTATGGCTGTGTGAATGAGTGCTGCCCCAATTTCAAACGGAATACTATATACTGTTATTTTCATTTGAAGTCCGATTTTTCGTTTCAAATGTCATTTGACTCCCGCCTACCGTAATTGTCATTTGAAGCCCAGTTTTCGGTTGCAAAAGTCATTTGACGCCCGCATTTTATGTTCAAACGTATTTCAGAAGCATACGTTGAAGCCAAGCCCAAGAGAACGTCGCGTTGTAATCTGTTCAACGCATATGGCATATTTTGTCTTGTTTTATTCACTTAACATGATAAAAATATACTTCCACACCGAATAAAACTTGGTTGATCGGTAATAATAGTAATAACTTGTTTTTTTGTGTGCATTATGGTTATTTGAGGCCCTGTTGAATGATTTGAAGCCCTCCATGGCCATTTGAATCCCTCGCTAGCGCTCGGGCTTCAAATGGTTCATGTCGGGTTTCAAATCATCCAAGACGGGCCTCAAATAAATATAACGCCCACAAAAAACATATTATTGTTATATTCAACTCAATGTTGATGATCTTACTTTGACGGTCCATAACACCCTCCTAAAAAAAATCCCAGCCTAACCACTATGTTTTTTTTGTCAATTGACGTATGAATATATTTGACGACACATGAGATTTTTTGCTATTCTGCCTTGAATGGACCCGGGGTGAAAATACCCGAAAGTGCGGGTGCTGATGGCCATTCAAAACCCCTTTGCTTCCTCATCTCCTGAGGACAACAATAACGAGATACTGCCTTGAAAACCGGGTTATTATTTCCCTGCAGTGTGTTCTTTCAATAGAATATACACTCGTCCACAAATCTGGCATAAAAAAATATATGAGGTGAAAACACACAATAGTTTCCCTTTAAATTGCCTAAGTGAGGTGAACGCTCGCTGATTGGCTGAGCGAGTTACGGTACTATGCCCGAAAATGCCCACCAAAGTCCAAATCAGGCTTTTTTTTTTGTCAAATATGGAGACAATACAGACCAACGAACGACATTAAAAGAAACATTTCATGGAGCCTGGCGGATTCTGCGTGTAGATAATTTCGCAAGTTTGGTGCGGATTATTTTGTCCTTAAAATGAATGTCGAATTCACATCATTTAGAGGTCTATTTGGGTATTTCCCAGTTTCTACAA
This sequence comes from Terebella lapidaria, assembly GCA_949152475.1. Lineage (NCBI taxonomy): Eukaryota > Metazoa > Annelida > Polychaeta > Terebellida > Terebellidae > Terebella > Terebella lapidaria. Next base: position 28,843,319 of record OX424564.1, on the reverse strand, counting down.
ATATTCGTGGTTTTCTTGCGGAGTTTCAAATCCATCACATTCAATAGTAAATAGTTCCCAGAGTGTGTGGAATAACAGATTTGTATCATACAGGAATAATGTATTGTATTTCGAGAGATGGATAAAACATGACTTTTTATATGTCTCGGATTGAGTAATGAACGGTGATATTAGTTATGAATATAGTTATGAATCTGTTGCTTCTGAATTAGGTGAGAATGGCAGTACTCGGTTGGATTATAATGCGGTGTATAATACCATGAGGAACAATTAAATATTATTAGAGTCGGTGTATTCTGAGAGAGATAACAGAATATTTATTGATTGACAAACCAATTTCTAAAATGTCTTCCAAATCATTGTCTCCCCGCAGGGGAGACTTCTTAAACGCTCTCTGAGATTCCCATGGGGGAAATGCTCTTCGAGTGGGGGAAAAACCTGGTTTCGAAGAAAAAAAACACTTTGAACGTGTTTTCTACAGAGCTCGACGTATTTAATTCAGTTAAATAATATAATCTGATGAATATTTTCGTCGAAGGGAGCAGTTTTTCGTGACTACCGCCGATTCACGTAAACATTCGCGTGTCGGCTGGATTTGAGAATAAATACATAACCACGGTGTGCATTCAGTCAACCGGGTATCACTTCTCTCCCTACTGCCGAGCCATCGCTCACTTCTCACGTTTATACTTTATGTCAGTGCCTAAATTTCTTTGTTTTGGAGCAGTAAAACTAGCACAATTTTGTTACGTTCCATTTTCTGACTGCATCTTTACTTCTAACAATCACACGCATTCATTTTCGCTGTCCCACAACCACAAAAACATGTGTCGAGTTAAACACCACCGCCTTCAACATTGATATTTCAGTTCTTATAACTATTCCGACGGTACTCAAATTTGGTAGACACTTCTCATATGGCATATATTGTCGCCTATTTCTATACTATTGACCAAAAACAACTTTACGAATACATTGAGTTTTGGGCCGAATGGAAAACGGTGCAGAATTTTATGAACACCTTGCTATGTTTTCAGGGGCGTATTCGATCAGGGACTACTATTCATCAGTGTTCATACGAACTACATGTATACGGTACCAATTGCTTTCACATCGGTATTCATCCTGAAAACAGTGCTAGAAATGATCGCGCTATTGACTTCTCTCATCCGGGGAGATCCGGTGCTTTGCATCAGGTATGATTCTTGTGTTTTTATTGAAGATGAGAAATTTTGGAGATTGCACTCCTGAACATTGGAAAGCCTGTTAGGGTGATAATATTTCAAAATATACCTAGAGTCTGCCATTCAGCGTATGTAATGACACAGAATTGAGCGTTATGCAATGGCGGATATACTACATAACATTTATCATACATGGATTCGTTTGTATAAAATGAAAATTGTGAATGATGATTTGTGAGAATATTGTAATACTTCTGAAACTGTGGAACATTTTTTGCGAACTGTCTAAGACTAAATCAGTTGTGGAGTGATGTCGACGAAGACATTTCTTATCTTGTGGGGTGCAATGTTGAGCTTGAGCTTGAGACAAAAATTTTGGTATGAAAATTGCAGATATTGGATCCAAGATATTACAGCCTGCTAATTATTCGATCTTAGTGGCGAAGCATTGTGACTCATCACACACAAGAAAACGAAATGTAAGTTTGAAAACATTATATGGACATGAGAAGAAAATCAGAAATATCCAAACTGGAATGTGACATGATATGGGTATGTGATATGATGTGCAATTTGGGTCTGTACGTGTGTTTCTAAATACAAAATTGATCTTGTCTACTATGCACTCACAAATGTAATTATCTGTACAACGGTTGTACCTGTATATCTGTATATCTTGGGGTTTTTTGCATGTAAAAAGGGGCAGAGTAATCCCCGAGACAGGGAGAGGATAGTCTACCATTAAGGCCGCGAAAAGAATCTTCTAAATCTTCTAAATGCCTGCTCATAAAATGTATAAAAGCTCATAATTCTTGCACTTAAATAGCCTGATTAGTAGACTGTTGAATTATCAAAAACAATTACATAATTCACTTTCATATGGACACTACAAAATCCCCCGAAGATATTTTGTTTCCGTTCTCTCCCCATATTCACTTTGTTTATGTTCTAGGGTTTCGAAAACTCCACTTGCCCGAGAAAGGATTCGAACCCAATTTTTCTTGGGGAAAATCACATACATATGAAAATATTTATAAGCACTGAAAGTTATAAAACTATTAAACTACAATTAGCTTGTAATACAGACACATAGCTTCATAATCATTGAACCCCACATATTATGACATACACTCTGCTACACAGAGTACAGTTTTGAAAATTTTGAATTTCTTAATTGCTTCCTTGGTTCTGAAAACAATCAGGCTGCCGTTCTGAAACGACGTACATCTCATTACAATTCATACTATGCGCACAATTGTATCAGCACTTTCTATGTGGTGAAGATGAGTTCCTTCTATAATGTGATAAATGTTTACATACCGTGCGTCTGGATGACCTGTGCGGACACCATAGCGAACAGCGTGAAGAAAACTAGCGTTGAAATCATCGCTCCAATTGGTTGAGCCTCTCAAATCTTTTATGAATGCTCTCTCCACATCTGGGTATTCAGACGACGGAGAACAAGGCATGTGTTGTTGGTGAGAATGTTTGGGTCCGTTTTATAAGAACTGAGACCGGAGATGATCCATTAAAAATACATCTGTTGCGACGCAGTGGCTACATTTCATGTTCAATTTTCATTATGTTTCTAATTTCGAACTATCATCCGCTGGCGGAGCTATGAGGATTGTTTATGATCCAACCAAAAGTATCACAGCAAATGTTTCGCATTTTAGTCTGTTCCTACGGAGGCGTATTACAACACACCATCTCACAGTTGTAGGAATCTTAATTGAAATACCGATATTTACATCGAATTTATAATTGGAAGTATAGGCCTTGGCAAAATAATCGAGTTGCATACAATTTCGAGATCATACACAAGATTGCGATATTTTTCATTATGTTCATATCTCAAAATGTTGAGATCCTCATTGCTTTTTTGTATATCTCGAAATATTTTTATGAAATAATTCTAGGCGTGACAGCAGTGCGCTTCCGTAGATGTAAGTTTCAAGTTTGTGGAAGTACAATTTGATTACAGTACCATCACGTATCCATAATGAAATTAGAATACGCCTGTCTGTCTGAATGGAATCGTCGCATTTCGCAATAAAATGTGTTTTCATTATTTCTTAATGGATTTAGATGGGACTATGCAGAGTTTTATGTCACGATATTGTCCAATTTATGTACCTGTATAATTCGATTATGATTACTTTTAACTGGACTATTCCAGTATTAGAACAGTATGCTTGTGATAAAAAGCACATGAAAATCAACTTGGGTTTACAAAATATAGGGAAAAATTCGATTATGATTACTTTTAACTGGACTATTCCAGTATTAGAACAGTATGCTTGTGATAAAAAGCACATGAAAATCAACTTGGGTTTACAAAATATATGGAATGAATCTCTGGCAAACGCTTTCAATGGCATTTACGTTAGATTTTTATTTCCATAATGTAATTATTTATCAAATAAAAATGTTATTTTAGGCGTGGATATATGTACTAGTTTATGGCATTTATCATGGGGATAGTGACACCCATGCAAATGTTGTTGCTTGAATACATGCTCCCTTTAAGGGCCCGGGACTTTGAAAGTATGAAGCCAAAACTTTATGTGTGGAAGTTAATCAATAAAAGTACTTGAATTAAATATCGAAGTGTACGATATGTCTTTATTTCAGATTCGAGAATAGCATAATATGTTGGGGCAAAATATTTCGAGACACATTCTCAATCAAGTGGACGGTAAAAACAAATATTGATTTCATGACGGGATTTGTATTAGCCCACCGTGGTAATAGTAGCGAGTGTATTATATTGACATTTGGTGATGGTAACATAACCGGTTTTTATTCGTGTAGCTAATGAATATTTAAATTTGCAACATATTAAATTTCTGTATTATTTTTCATACTGTGACATATGCATGTCCCGCGTACATATTGGTTATCCAGGAGAAACATTGGCCTAGCCCATCATACATATTGTTCATATAATGATACAAACTTGATGTTATTGATGGGAGGAAAAGCTAGAAGCATACATACATTTTAACTAGTTATAGTAAATAACACTACATGGAAGTAGAATACAAAAAAAATCTTCCAAAAAGTAAAAATCAACGAAATAATCCGGTTTAATTTAATTATATGTGGCGATTTTGCCCTAAGCACGCGGCAGGTGATTGTAAACATACATGCCATTTATGTGGCCTTTTCGTACTTGGCCTTGTTTTGACACGCTCCGTTCGAGCGTGCGTTGCCACGGCAACGCATTGTAATTTACGCTCCAGTAAACTATAACAATGGTTTGATTATACCTCGCGTGCGTCCTACAGCTTGTGGTGTATTATATATACACTGGAAGCTACTCGATCGAGGAGATTGTCCAAGAGAGAGTGCCTAGTAGTAGTACGCACGCAGGGCTCACCATGAGCTTTGCGTTCCCTGGTCAAGAGTAGTGGGCTCTTAGAGCCCTGGGGACGATTTCCATGGGGAGGCCCGGGCTGGGAGAGACCAGTTGCTGACTCGGGGGCGCAAGCCCTGTGGATCGCCAGTTCTCTCCCTTCCCGGGACGTGTGACATAGGCTCTGGCCAGCATGTCGGACTGTACGGGGTTCCGTCCCCGAGGCAGACCGCGGCTCGCCAGGCCCCTCCAGTTAACACCGTGGTGATGAACCAGTTTCTGAACGGTGTCCGTAGGCCTGGGAGTGTCGGGTGGGCTGTTACCTGGTTACCGTTAATGCTAGAGTGGTTACCGTGTCCGCAGTGACCTCCGGTGAGCGGCGCCGCCGCAAGGATCCGGAATAGCGGATGCGCGTCCGCAAGGACTCGTGGTGAGAGGACTATCCTCGAGGATCCCGAAGAGCGGACGATAGTCAATAACTTTACATATATAAACAAATAAATTTCATCATAATAATGATGGAAAGAACAACTCATTTTTTCTTCTTATTACCGACCGGTCATGCGAAGAGGATTTTGAATGAATCCTCTCCTGTTTCGAGCGGCCTACTGATCATGTGACCAAAATGTGACGGAAATAAACAACATTGCAGTGTTTGCGATTTTTGCATGTTTTGGGACGAAAATATATAGCGTTTCCCTCCAGTTCTGTCGTTGTAGACAGCATGCTACTTTCAGATAGACCGAAGGACAAGTTTTGTGATGTTTGATTTCGTTGGACTCGTGAGAAATACCAGAAGTTGGGCAGAACCTTGACATGTGCCCCTCTGGGACAGGTCGCGCCGCTGATTACAATCTGCGGGTTGGTCGATTCTTACTTTATCTCCTCAAAATATCGCTAATTAAGGTGTATAATTCTATACCTCTGACATTTATGTTGCTGTATGACATGTACTCTAAATGTCTCTTCGAAACATAACTGCAATACAACATCATTTATTCAAATCAAAGAAAATTCGAACAGCGCGCGGCCATTTTGCCTGTGCGGGTCGCACTAAAAACCGTCCGGAACCGTCCTGGACCTACCAGGGAACAAATAACACTGTCCGGGACCCGAGAAAACCACCCGGGAACTGGATTGTATTGCCAGCCTCGACGAGCACGTAATAATCAATGTTTGAAAATCAGTATTGTATAGAAAAACTTTTTGGGTGATGTCATTGTGCTAATAACTAATAATGTGTGGATATACAAACATAAAACCACAGGAGAAATGCGTTCATTGTTCATCACAGACATTACTAAAGAACTAATTTGAATATTGACAAGATGTTTTCTGACTCAGATATGAATGTGATACTGATAATAGTACCATCAAAATAAAATAAATTAGTCAGAAGCATAGAAATAAAACCACAATCGAAAGTACTAAAACTTACCATAAAAATGAATAAAATATCATAATATAAAGTAAAATATTAAACTATTAATGAATAACCAAACTTCCCTCAATTCGACTTTTATGGATAATCTACATTGAAAAAACAAAAATACCGAAGCAAAAAAGAATGCTGAAGCAAGAAAAAACAGGAGCAAAATTTTATTCTTCCACATACCGGTAAATATAGTCCCAATTACATAATGATTACAGATTTCAATGCAGTTCGAGATTTGTTATTGAACTAACCAGAACATCAGCATTTCATGAACATACTGGCAATGAGAAAATCGACTTACCAGCAATTGGTTATCATGTTTTTTATCTCAAAAGTGAGTTGAATACTCGTCAAGCTTCAGCAGATCACATGGGTGGATACAGAATGTTGGCAAAAAGGTGGCGCAGTTGGTTCGAATACCTCTAGACGACCTCTACGTGCAGATGTTATCCGGTGAATTCTGGGGCTCTGGGAACTTGGAGATGTGTTGGTGATACCGTATCAACCAGTCTTTTCATTTAAAACCCTATACTTTGAACTCAACATCATCAAAATGAAAAAAAACATACTGCATATTAAACAACACTTAAAAAAGTGTGATGATTTTCCACTGCCACATAATATACACTATACATGTACATGTCAGGGGCAGATCAAGAATTCAGAATTTTGAAATAGCTTAATGGCCGGTTTTGGACAAAAATTCAGCTTAGATACCCATCGATGCCTCTATTCTGAAATGCTTTCAAAAAGAAAATATAGACGCTTACTGCATTTTGAAGGTATCGTCTTCGACTTACCTGCCACAACTTCTCAAAACTGCCTTATGTAGCTCATCAACAAGTATTTGATTTCATTCCTATATGTGAAGTTCGATTTTATCAGGAAAATCTGCTGATAGACATTTATTCGATCTTCAATCTTTTATTTCAATCTCTGCCTCTGGAGGTCTGCCGTGAATATGAGTTTAATCTAGTCAAGTGTATCAGAGATGACTCCTTATTCAATCAAGTGTGTAAGACTTTGGAGAAATGTCCTGTAGATGAAGCCACGGTGAACAGCACAAGACAGCTTCTACAGTTTTATGACTCTAATTACCAGATTGATTTAAATATGTTGCTAACGTCTCACCGATATATTCTGCTTTATCTTTCGCCTTTTTGTATACATGTTGATTCCGGAAGACAACCGAGCAAATACGCAAATTCCTGTGCGGACCCAGAAAGTCCATGATGGGGCCAATCTAACAAGGAGTTACTAGTAGATTGCCAAGTAGATTTTCGCGATACGAGTTTGAAATTTGGTAGGAAATTGCTGTTTGACTCCCAGTCCAAGTATGCCAAGTTATAGAATGATACCATTTGGAATCGCAAGATAATCAGCAAAGAAACAATGTAACAAGTATGAAAAATCAGAGTATAGGTCTGACAATCAAAAAAGAAAACAAACAAAAAATAAATAAAAATAAAATAACATGGCATCAATGTCATGCCACTTATTTTCGTTTCGGAGACCGCTCAAAGCCGGTCTCAAATAATTTCATAGATCACACTATCACAGCCAAGTTAATAATTTGCTGATATTTCAATCGGCACCCTTTGAAGTTTGAACAGTAGTGATTGCAATTGCACGCAAAGAAACACACCAGTTGAATGCACCACTTGAAATGTTTCATGCACCAGTTAAAAGTATGTTTACTGTGTTCTCTCCGTGCCTTGGAGACAAATAAATATTATTAATGTCTAAGGAGTCAAGGACTGTGGTGTTAAAACCCCATCAGTTATTATACATTATTTCCCTATAGATGTTATAAAATTTTTACCATTGAAATATTTCTTGCAATGTCTTGTGACTAACTCGTTTTTATGTATAGTTCGGAATCATATGAGAGATCTGAATAAAAATATAGAAAACACTCCTAGGCGGTTTTCTCGGGTCCCGGACAGTGGTATTTGCCCCCTGGAAGGTCCAGGACGGTTTCGGACGGTTATTAGTGCGACCCACACAGGCAAAATGGCCGCGCGCTGTTCGAATTTTCTTTGATTTGAATAAATGATGTTGTATTGCAGTTATGTTTCGAAGAGACATTTAGAGTACATGTCATACAGCAACATAAATGTCAGAGGTATAGAATTATACACCTTAATTAGCGATATTTTGAGGAGATAAAGTAAGAATCGACCAACCCGCAGATTGTAATCAGCGGCGCGACCTGTCCCAGAGGGACACATGTCAAGGCAGAACCGGGTAAGCCGTAAGGTCAGAGCTCTTCTTGCCACGCATTCAACCGCCGCTGCGGCCCGGTGGCGGTGGGCCCAAATCTAGCCCTGAAAACAAGGCAAGATGGGGTCTGTTTCCCTTCGGGGTGGTCCCGAAGGGAAACAGACCCCATCTTGCCTTGTCCCGAAGGGAAACAGACCCCATCTTGCCTTGTTTTCAGGGCTAGCCCAAATCAACCGCCCTCAGTCAGGCAGTCAACTGTTATCACAACCGCAGGCTTCCCTAAACTGCAGGACACGTGACACGCTATTGTATGGAGTTCCTGAAGGGACATTACGACTTACTACTTACCACTTACTACTTGCATCTACTCACCACTATAGGCTACTACATACGGTACCACTTAGGCCTACTACTTACCTAATAAGAACTTTCTACTTACCACTTACTACTTTAGAAGGCAAACTTTAGTTACCATTTAATACTTACTATTTACCCTTTTCTACTTACTACTTACTACTTACCACTTCTTACCAATTACTACTTACGCCTTACTAGTTACCAACTTACCACTTACTACTTACTTCTTACCACTTACTAGTTACCAGTTACCACTTACTACTTACTACTTCGCCGCCTACTAATACTTTCCACTTACTAGTTACCACTTACTACTTAGAACGTACTACTGACCACTTCTTGGCCGGGGGACCATTTGTGGATCAAACAACCCTCAACCAATATATTAAGTTTTTATCATAGGTCTAATAGTATATTGATGCAGTAAGGTATACCGGTAAGTAGTAAGTAGTAAGTGGTAAGTATAGTAAGTCGTGAGTAGTAAGTTGTGAGTCGTAATGTCCAAATATACCAAGTAGTAAGTGGTATGTCGTAATGTCCCAGATAGAACAAGTAGTAAGTGGTAAGTAGTAACCCGATTACCCGATTATTCCAGTCCATTTGTTACTCAATCACTAGGCCCAGGTGCCGCTAGTTCACCATCTGGCCATCAGTCCCCTGGTCACTGCTGGTGGGCAGATGGTGAACTAGCGGCACATGGGCCAACTGAATCACCATCTATTGGTAAATGTTGGATGCGATCCGATTAGGCGTAGGCCTAATGCCGGTGGCTGTAACATAGATTATACGCTCGCACCAGCCTGGGGTGAATACATTAGAAAAGTATTCGAATACGAATACTGCACGAATGTATGAATACGAAAACTAATACAAATACACGTGATTAAATATATACTGTATACTAGTATCCATGTGTCATATCGACGAATTACCGAGTTTTATTCTATTCTAATTTATTCTATTCTGACGAATAATTAAACGATTCGTGCACTAAAGCAGCAGTCGACGCTGTCATTCTTGCCCTATAAAACTAACAATTTTAATATTGTATCCTTACGCTACCAGTTTACCTAGGTTAGTCCGCGATAAATAGACCATGATGTTATCAACTACTATACTCTGATTTTTCTAACTTGTTTACACTGGTTTTTGGCGATATTTCTGCGATGCTAAAAGTTATCGTTCCATAACTTAGCATACTTCACCTGGGAGCCAAACGGCAATTTGCTACCAAATTTCAGACTGCTATCGCAAAAATTTAAGAAGTTGACTATCTACCCCAATGTTAAATGTCAACCCAGAACGGGATCTCGAGAGTCTGAGCATATTAGAGAATTTCGTCTTGTTTACATTAATCGCGATTTGAAATATAATTGTAATTTTGGACAAGAAGACATAATGAGGTGTATTCTAGACAAACGTGTTGATTTCGAAAGATTACACAGCTACAAAACCGAGTAAATGCACAAAATTGTGTGCGGACCCAGAATTTGAATGACAGGGCTAAATTTAACATTGGGGTAGATTGCTAACTTTCTCAATTTTCGCAATAAAAGTCTGAAATTCGGTAGAAAATTGCCGTTTGACTCCCAGGTGAAGTATGCCAAGTTATAGAATGATACTATTTAGCATCACGGAAATGTCAGCGAAAAACAGTGTAAACGAGTTAGAAAAATCAGAGTATAATGCAAATACAATACAAGAGAGGTAAACTAGAAGGAGGAAAACCAGAGAAAAAAGCCAACATGACGAGAAAACCCTATCGATTTTGCCGGTTCCTTGCACTGTGTAACCCTGTAAACCGTCTGCCACAGGGGCGGATTTAGGGGGTGGTCTATGGGCCCCCCCCCCCCCCCTTAGACCCCTGAAAAAAAATTTGTAATAACTATTTCTCCATTATGAACTAAAAACTATAAATTTCCATTTTTTTTCCGGGGGCTTACAGCGCCCCCCGGACCCCCAGACCGGAATGATCTCTAGCTTCGCTCGATCGCTCTAGTCAGTATTGCCAATATCTGCCTGCCCCCCCCCCCAACACATCTTTCTGGATCCGCCCCTGGTCTGCCACAACTCGGCAACACACGTGAGCTGTTTGTTTACCCCGAAGTAGCTCCATAAATTTCCCAGAGTCCTATGCGTGTTGTAGCAGAGATGAGATTCGGCGTGAATCTCGAGCGATGCAGTGTGTACTTTGGATAAGTATTCACGAATGCTGAGGTGTGTCACGTGCATCGGCCAAACCCACATTCAGCCCAAAACATGCATCCCAAAACATGCATCCTGTATAGATTTGAATCTATATTGCATATATATAGATTTGTATATAAATAACAAGACAATTTTTGATTCATTAGTATTAAACAACGATTTTTCTCTCCATCAGAATTGGGCAGTAACTGAGAGGTTGACTGAGGGGATGGCTGCATCTACCTGGTCAGGGAGAGAGAATGATCTCCCGCTGATGTCCAACACTTCCCAAGTTCTGGTCAGACATTACATTCTCGATCTGTTCTGTGATTTGGAGCAACAAATCTTCTATGGATCCATCACACTCTTTCTCGATTTGTCAAGGCGTGGTGAGGATAAACGTGTATTCAGTATACAGGAGTTTCAGAACACTCTGAAGAAAGACGAAGAGAAATTGTCAAATCGTGAATCTCACGATTCCGAAAAAAGCAAAGAAAGCAACAGAGAAACTTCATTGAAATCTCCATTTGAGTTGATTCTCGACTGCTGTGAAATTGATGTAGAGAACGTAGAGAAAATTGACTGCACAAAAGCGGACATCCGAGCTCTATTCCAAGAGAGTCACAGAGATTCAGCAGCAAAGCTCAGAGCAATAAGTCGATTGTCTGGTCAAGTGATCAACCATCGGACTGACCAATGGTCACTGAGAATCTCAGATCCCCAAGTCATGAAACCAGGTGAATTTCCTCCAGTGGTAAGAGTGACCTACCAGACACAACGCAAGGGTCGATCACTTAGGTGGGTGATTGACCAAGATGGAAATCCCTGTGTCTACACTGCAGGAATGTGGATCAACAATCGATCTTTCCTCCCGTGCCAAGAATATGGAAGTCTGTCCACGTGGCAAGCTTTCATCAGGGCCCCTCAATATTGGCAGGTGTTCATGACGGGTGACGAAGTGGCTCAGTGTTCCAAGTGTGAAAGAGGAACGGTGGAGTTTGAATATGGTAGTTCAATGCCCATGCCTAGTTTTACATTGGCCATAGCAGTTGGGAGATGGGATATTGCAGTGATACACGACAGCCAAATTGGGGTTGAATGCTGTCATGGAACATCAACAGTCTGCGAAGAATTTTGTCCACTGAAACCTGTGTCAGAAAAGGAACAAACTTCAACACCGCTCCACCTAAAAAGAACTTGTGAGCATCCAAATCCATGCCATATACCTTTCAGTGACTCGTCGTGCATCAACTGTCGAATTGTTGCCCCGCCGTCAAAAATTCGAGCAGCCATTGAGGAATTCGCACCAACGTTCCCAAAATACTGCACCGTCGTCCAAAAAATCCTCGGCCCTTGTCCGTTCCGACGTATGGACATCGTCTTATATCCACCATCCTCCCAAGACATGGCCATGTGTAATCCCAACTTACTATTCATCTCTCAGTCAGTTCTAGCAGGCGATCATACCATGTGCGTCAGACTCGGACATGAACTTAGTCACTACTGGTTTGGTTTGTTGATTGGTGCTCGGGACTGGACGGAAGAGTGGCTTAGTGAAGGATTTGCCACATACGTGGAAGATTTTGTCCAGGCGGACGTTCTTGCCGAATTGGATGAGCAACGGCGAGAAGACCAAGAGGAACTTACTGCTTACATCAGGTAAGGGGTCCATACTCTTATTTATTTGTTTTATTCATTCATTTCAGGTACATACATGTACTAGCTCATATATGAAAATGGTTATGTATGCATGCTATAGACGGATTCATAATTTGAATGATTTCAATTATGTTTCAGGTACAAAGCCCTCGCAGCAGAAGTGGCTCATACATCTACAGAGCTTCAGACTTTACGACCCAACCAGGGACAAGAAATTGAAGCTTCTACCGAAAACGATTCAGTGATGTTTGTCAAGAACGGCAATAACCCAAACAAACTATTTACACAAGTTCACTACCTCAAAGGGTACTTTCTTCTTCAATGGCTCGGGAAACAAGTGGGCGTTCGTTCTTTCCTCACGATTTTCAGGGACTATATCGTCAAACATCATGGCGAAATGGTCACATCCAAAGATTTCATGGATCTGGTTTTTGCGAAATTTCCGGAGCTAACATCCAAGGCGTACACTGTTGAAAGTGTATGCACCGAATGGTTGGATGGAACTGGTCTTCCAAACGCACTCCAGAATTTCCACCCATCTAACAGTAATCGGCTTTATTGTGACATCCTGTCCGAAGCTTCAAAGTGGAAGTCAAGAGATCGAAGTAACCGGCGAATGCATTCGCTCGGAAAACGCCCAAAACTGAATAAAGACGAATCTCAGGAATTTTCCCTGGCTCAAATGATTCTCTTCCTAGACGAACTTCTACAAAAGAAATCATTCCAAGCTACCACCTTGAGGCAGCTAAACAACTGCTACCAATTCAGTTCAAGAAATGCCGAAATTCATCATCGATGGTTGGAGTTGGTCGTCAAACATTTGTTTGTACCTAGTTATGGAGACCTGGAGTTGTTTCTGCTGCATCATCAGGCTATGGGAGTTTACCTCTATGGGGAAATGATGATCTCAAGGTGTCCAAAACTCAGGGACATTGCTCACAGGTGCTTCTCAAATGTCAAAGATGACATGGAAACCACTACTAGAAATATGGTGCAAACGATGTTATTTGGAAATTAAATGTTGATGTTCACCTCAAAATTGTCAGGTTTTGATTTTTATCTGTTGTCGCATGAATTTGATTAGTATACATATCTGGTAGAGAATAAATGTTCATCTCAAGAATTAAATACAGAAGCATAACACGTTAAGACTTGTTGTCATATATTTGTTCAAGCCACCTGATATAAAAAGTTGGTACATTGTCTCTAGCATGAATCCGATTATTTGCTAGTAGACATCGCAAAAAATGCAGGAATTGATACTATTTGAATCAGTACATTGCACGAAAAACTGACTGCAAAAGACAAATCACCACCACCGTCATCGAGGGACAGTTCGAGGGACAGACCTGGCTGGTCTTGTGGAGTAGTTCTAAGAGTATCTTTCCACATAACCTCATGCCAGCTTAACATAAATGTCCAAAGGTTCATCACACGTATCACATGTCTGGGCTAATTGAAAACCATATTCAATATTTTCTCCAAAAAGACTGCAATACCTGTGTCCCTCATCATTATCTTGATTAACAAAATCAATAATGTCACTATTTCTTGTTCACAATCTTGGTTCAACAGTTTCACTTGATCATTAATAATACAGCTGTTCTCGATGCTATCATCAATAGCCACGATTACCTCTTGATGATCATCAATATCACTTCCAATTTCCCATGTCTGTACATACAGCAGCCAGGCAAAACGTTATCATTGGCAGTTTTTTCGTTCTAGATGCACCAATGTCTTTTTACATAGATATCCACACTTTCATTTTCAATATTATTGGCGGGGTCATACTTTTGTTTTCGATGGGACTGGGGGGGGGGGGGGGGTCGGAGATTGAAATTGAGTTATTTTGAGAAAATCTGAATGATAAAATAGTTGAATAATTATGTGGAAACAATCCACTCAATATCAGTACATGGACTGATTGAAGTACGCGACGGAATTTCTTAACATTTTCAGCAAAAACCATAATCTCACTGAAAGCGGATACTGCAGAGGACTATCCAGGAACACCGACATCAAGAGATGACACAATCCGTGCGCATCAGGGCACAAAGTTTATAATTTTATATATTTCGCTCCTATTAAACAATTTTTAGGAGCCAGTTGGCTCCTAGAAGCATATTTCAATACTGCTTTACAGATTTTCATCAGCTAATTGGCTCGTGAGCTCTATTGCCTGGAAGCAAATCTGAAATGTTATGAGCCTATGGCTACCCACAAGAATGGCAAATCTGAGCCCTGATGTGCATTGATCAACGCTCATCACTCAGATTGAAACATTGTCACCAAGAGTCAACTTTGGACCTAACGGGGCAGCACTACAGCTGAACACGGTGCCAGCAAGGACGAACCCAGATCAGCAGGGTCCTGTCACAAACAAACAACCAGTCCATACCATCCCCGGGATACCACCCTGAGCAACAAATCATCCCTTTCGATGAACCCGAACTAGCATGTCAGAACCACAGACTGGTTATTTTCTTTGGCAGCCATTTTTCAAAAATCTATTCAGACAATTTTTTGTTAATTCATGCATAAGATTATCCTCATGTATTGTGATGTGTATAATTTTTGTCGTTTTTGAAACGACGGAGTGCGTGGGGTGGCGGTTTGAATAGTGACATTGAATATGACCTTGAATGACCTTGGAAGGTCAGAACAACCTTATTTTGTCGAAAGAGACGTCTTTGACGGCAATTTTCTCAAAATCTATTCAGACTATCTTTCTTCAAATGCAAAAGACTCTCCCTAAGTACCTTTGTGATGTGCATAAGTTTTCTTGTTTTTGAATCAACGGTCTGTGAATATATGTCATTAACCAATAAAATCTTTCAAGATGTAACTTGATTTCGTATTATATTCCATACAGAAAATGTGTTTCCGGCAAAATTTACAGACATGTTTTGACAATAGAGTTTATTATCAGTGCAATGATTTATATTTTAGAAGATCATTACTCTGTGCAATTCTAATGATCTGCGGGTAAGCTACACACTCGTGGTGCTATGTTTACAGCACCCATGGTGCTATGTTTTGAGATGGAATTCTGAAATTTGGTGAAAAATTGCGGCATGATAGCCAATTAAGACACACAAGATTTCAAGTCGATCCGAGATTCAAAACAAAACTACAGCCAAAAGGTGTGTTTCACTGCCAGATGAACTTGACTTTACTCCACACTTGAGGAGTGCTGTATTCAAGGGATAAAGGAAAACGATAATATTTGTCTCTATTCATATTTTTTGTTTAAACCCTATAATTAGTCATTCCTGATATATACTTCCCTGACTTGTGCAATGTTTATATATTTTTCGTTTGAACCCTTTTGTTTTATGTTTTGAAACGAAAGTACACGTATTGGAATTCACAATGTTTTATTATCATTGACCACGTTGCATCTACATCCCCTTGTAGTCACGTTGATTCTATCATATTTTCATTATGACGGTGGGGACAGCAGGCACTGCTTCCGAGCACATCAAGCATTTTCACACTGGGGATAGACTTGGGCACAAGTCCTATTGGAAAGTATTTAAGGGGAAACATGGAACTGTACGATGAGATAACTATTATGGGTCATATATATAACATATGCCAGCTTCATGCAAATATTGATGCGGCATTCGTGCGATTGAAGGCTTAATGAGATGTAATTATTGGAGAACATACGGTAACTGTCGTGCTTAATTTTTGAAAGTCAACTCACAAGAATGATGGAGGCTCTGCAAATATATTAAAAGAAAAAACTTTTACATCTATCTAGATGAATCAGATATCAGGAACAAGCACAGTTTTGACCCTTTCTCTGCAATGTACAGAGAAACAGAGAAAACATACAGAGTACACATATCTACAGAGAAAACATACACAGTACATATCTACAGAGAAAACATACACAGTACACATCTCAAGATCTACACACTAGTAATCAAAATTCCTCTCCTAACTTACTCTTCATGTGACACCTGATACCGAAAGGGTTGCGTTCGTTCCAACAGCAGCCTTCTGCCCAGCACTTGGCCTCGTCATTAGTATCCCCAGCCGGGCATCTCTGGGCCATTGTCTCTGGGTTGTAACATGGACCGTGCTCGATACTGTTTGGTTAGTTGAAAATAAACGAAAATCTCTCTGAGTCCAGAAATGATCACATTAAACAAATCAAGGGCAAACTGACCAAAGTATATTAGCTACTAGTCTAGCTTTTCTCTAAATATTCAAATGAAAACGTTCTCTTAGAAATTCTGATATTTTCACTCACTTGGTGCTATCTGCAGAACAACAAAACGTCTTTGTATATATTAAATATTCCTGGTATCGAAACACATGTATAATAAGGAAGATGTCATCTCAAATATGATCAGATTAGATCAATGTTACGGTACTACAATGAACTTATACAAACTGAAAATGTGACTTCGCAAATAAGTATGTGCATATCAGATGTGTATTCTATCTTACTCTTCATGTGGCATTTGGGGCCGAATTGGTTTAGTTCGTCCCAACAGCAGCCTGCAGCCCAGCATCTTATCGGATCATCAATATTCCCAGCCGGGCATTCTGTGCTCATCATCCTCTGACCGGTACATGGGTGACCTTGGTATGCGTTAAAATCAAATATTATGTGGTAGATCATCCAATTTTAATAACCTTTAGAACATGACGTAATACAGACACTAAAGATCGTCTTGGACGGCTGCCATGACTTTTGAAGCATTCCTTGTTCAATAATGACAAAACAAACATTAATTAACTTCAGTCGTGTTTTAACAAGTGCTGTGGTGTATACTAAGCGCAATCAGAAACAAAGAGAATTCACCATACAAAAGAATAAAACCATAAAAAGTGAATTCAAGAATGCTGTGAAGATCGAGGTATCGTAAGAGGGGGTCATAATCTCTGAACACCCTCCACCCCAACTCCTATACATGCATCTTGAAGGGTAGTGAATGTCCATGAGGAATGTTGGACCTATAAATATTATAACTAATGATAACTCACTCTTGATGTGACACGGGGGGCCGAAAGGGTTTTTTTCGTCCCAGCAGCAACCCACTTCCCAGCAGTGGTCTGGATCATCGATTGCGCCATGCGGGCACAATTTGGTCATCGCCTCTGGATCATGACACCCGTCACCTGTAGAAACATTTTTCATATTTACCGGGCATATCTTCAGTTGTTCCGAAGTTGGCTTCAGCTAATGACTGCAGCCTGAGAAGATTAATTACGAACTGCAGAAATACAGTGAGCTCTTTTTCCCGAAACAAAACCCTCTTCACAAAAGCAGAAATATATGAACAAACACATGTATGCCACGGATGATAACAAAACATAGTTTTCGACAGGTTTTTTCTGCCGACACACGACACACACCCACTGGAAACATGCCATTTAGTGTGTTTGGCACCTCATTAATCCATACTGCATGTTGGAGAACAAGCAGCACAAACTACCTGGGGCTGACTTTTCCATCGGTTGAAGTAGTTTGCTGCCCTCTTACTATACTTGACCACTAATTGAAGTCACCTTTTCCATTCACCTCGAAATTCGTTCTTATACGAGGATTGCCATAAGCAGATCAATATCTGTTCAAATGGACCCGATATGGTGTATTTTCTTTGAATACTACGAAATATCCGTTCATGAAAATTGAGGACTGCAGATCATTATGGTATATGCATATTCTGACCGTGATTGAGTGCATTGAAATTATTAATATTTTTATCTTTGTATTTATAAAGCTAGTTGATTCCAGTTAACAGACATTTACATGCTGTTAATTAATGATTATTATTTATGTAGTTTTTATTCAAGGATGCTGATGGTTGCCTTGAGAGAGGAAGTTGCTCAAGTTCTCATTTGAATGTTGAAATGTTGGCATGTAACTAACACAGGGAACGAAAGGAAATAATGGTTTTTTTCATGAATTAATTAAAGTCAAGTTCATCCATCAGTGAAACAGGATTTTTGGCTGTAGTTTTGTTTTGGATAATCGGATCAACTTGAAATTTTGTGTCTCAATTGGGTATCATTTTTCAGAATTATCAAATTTCAGAATTTTGTCTCAAAAATTGAAAAAAAGCTGGCAATCTAACCCAATGTTAAGTTGCAGCCCAACATGGAATTTCAACTTGACTTTTTTTTTACGAGCAGCCAAAAGACAGAAATAACGACGAACTCTTTCCCTTTATTGTGAGTACAATGTAGATGCACTTTCCTATAATGCAGGTGTACGAGCAAAATTTTGTCTTTATCCAATATGCAATCCAAATTCATCGTCAAACTTACTATTCATAGAGCAATCGATTCCGAATGGGGAACGCTCATCCCAGCAGCATCCAGCGGCCTTACAGGTGTCTCGGTCATAATCAATGGGTGCGCATCTCCTCATCATTGTCTCTGGGTTATAACATCCGCTCGATTGGGGACTTCCGAGTCCTGGTTCTTTGCAAATTGATACACACATTACAACATAATCAGATCTTTGAACAGTTGGTTGCCCTGAGGTTTGAATTTTGGTCTATGACTGAAAAACAAGAACTGGAGTTATGATCGATCGGTTTTGAATTGTTTTAGTTTATCTAAAAATAGCAGCCATCGGAATTAATAGAGGGAGATATACTATAATATGAAAGCAACACACAGTTGTTTGCTTTCTATATACTGGAGGCATGGACCAAATCACACGCATATACATGCCTATGACTAACTTACAAAGTATTTCTCACACGTCAGTTCCATGATCGATAAGGGGACATAAAAAGAGTATTTCGTGGTCATAATGTTATATATTTTCGCTTTGGTGTGTCAATTATTTTTACTTTCAGATACCTCCAGTGCATTCAATGCAGCACATTCGTTCCACCCTGTACGTGACCCGTAAGTTAGGATCACTTGTACTTGGACAGTCAAAGACGTGAAAGAGGATGCCGAATCCACAAGTCTGCCAGGCTGGAAGATCACACCCTGTTATACTTTCTCTACAGCCAGGAGGCACTGTAGTTCGATCAATTTCATTACAGGGTGGTCCTGAAAAGAAAAAAATATATAGTTATAAGTGACAGATATTGAAGCCGATTGTCAACCACAATATACAAACCAATCAACGGTATTACAAGGAACATTTTGCCCATTAGAGAACTCCGCACGTGTCCAGTGTAACATATCACCAATGTGGAGAGATTACAATGTGTCTTTCGTATTGTATATATTGCTCTATATTGTATTTGCACTGCATTGTGGTAAAATGGTTAAGAGCCATAAAGCCAGTATCATAGAGCCAGTATCAGAGCCATAGACTACCGCATATGTGTAATCTTCTCAATTACGAATACTGTTATAATATAAAATCTTGTCAATAGCTTTACTGATAAAATATAATTAGTATCCCAATATAATGCATTGGATGGCTCTAAATGGCTTATTCAGTAAACGATTGCATGAATAATAATAATCATGATTTTATGCTCCCATGCTATACACAAACATGCACACTACAATATCCCCTGAAAACATTCTCCCCATATACATACACTAAGACCAATTGTCTTACTCTTCATTGAATATAAATGGGAGACAAATGAATGTTGTAAATACCAACATCCATATCTCAAAACTGAATGAAATCTCGTGATTATGTGTATCTCGAATTATTTAGTATATATCCTGGTCAATAAAATCTACTTCCATTTTAACCATCTGGAAACAACATTAGGATTTAGCAGACCGCAAAACGGAAATGTCTGTCTTTTTTCACTTAGTATAGATTTACATACCCAGCGTCTGGATCGGCTGTGCGGACA
This sequence comes from Terebella lapidaria, assembly GCA_949152475.1. Taxonomy (NCBI): domain Eukaryota; kingdom Metazoa; phylum Annelida; class Polychaeta; order Terebellida; family Terebellidae; genus Terebella; species Terebella lapidaria. Next base: position 28,823,111 of record OX424564.1, on the reverse strand, counting down.
CCATAGCAAGCAGCATGCTAAAAATCAGCGTTGAAATCATCGCTCCAGTACGTTGAGCCTCTCAAATCTTCTATGTATGCTGTTTCCACTTCTAGGTATTCAGATGACGGAGAACAAGGTACATGTGTTGTTGCTGGAATTGGTTGGGTCCGTTTTTATAAGAATTGGAATCGGGATGATTCGTTCAAAACATGTCTGTTGTGACGCACGGTCTAAATTTTGTGTGTGTAGTAAAGTTTAATATGTCTTTTTATTGGGATCTAACATTCGCTGGGGTATGTAGCCATGAGAATTGTTTATGATACATCTTTGAATATGTTTGTGACATTATTGAAGCAATAATTGAAGCCTCGAATTTCAGTCCATGTGCAAATCTAGCCTCTACGGAGGCATGAAGAACTCAACATTCCAGTCGACCATCCCAAAATTTTGAGAGTCTGAATTGAAACTCTTGATTTTAACTCGATTTTTTCGGTGGTATCTGATGAAAAATGGAGTTGAATTCGAAATGGCGAGACACTGGAATGCACTTTTGAGATGATACACAAAATTGTATTCAAAATATTCCAAACTGTTTTAATGAAAACATTTCAGGAATGACAACAGTGTCTTTCCGTAGATCCGAGTTTCAAAGTTGTGTACCGATAAGCACAATTTGATTACAGTACCATCTGGTGTCAGTAATTAACCTTGGAATATACCAGCTGTATACGTGGGCTGATGTGAATGGCGTAGTCGCATTTTGCAATAAAATGGGCTTTTATTATTTCTGAATGGATTTAGATGGGACTTTGCAAAATTTATGAACAATATTTCACGATTTATGGACCTGTATGATTCGATTTTGATTTTTCAACAGTATTAATCCAATCAGTGCCTCTCCGTAGATCCGAGTTTCAAAGTTGTGTACTGATAAGCACAATTTGATTACAGTACTATAACTGGTATCGATGTTTAAATTTGGAATGTACCAGTTGTATACGTGGGCTGATCTGAATGGCGTCGTCGCATCTTGCAATAAAATGCGATTTTATTATTTCTGAATGGATTTTGATGGGACTTTGCAAAATTTAATAACGATATTTCACAATTTATGAACCTGTATTATTCGATTATGATCTTTCGACAATATTAATCCAATCTGAAACAGTTTATGTGATCAAATGTACACAAAATCACATCTTTCGATGCCATTATCTCAGAGTTTTTATTCCCATATTTCGTTTATTCATCAAGTAAAAATGTGATCTCATATGTGTATATCCACGTATAGCACTCGCCGTAGAGAAGTTCACGCCCATGCAAATGCTGTTGCATGGATATATGCATTATTTTATGGCTTCAGAGAATGGAAATATACACCAATCATAATGGCGATGAAATTGCATGTGATAACTATTTATTTCTAAATCTGAATAATTTAGGTAAACATCGTAGTATAACATACATGTATGCATTTATTGCCAATACGGAAATAACATCAAATGTTTTGGAAAACATAATCAATTAAGTAAATGGTAAAATAATCATTAATTGCCGAACGTGTACTTTTTTGATTGCCGTGCAATGTTCATGAATGATGATACAAATCGCCCACATAAATGAAAGTAAGTTTTCTAAACAATAGCATCTGTGCGTATAAGATATTGTTATATGGATAGTTTATATGCGACAAATATGTGATAGGTACAAGGTTGTGGACCATATCAGACACCCACTTACAAGCCATATCAGACACCCACTTACAAGTTGGCATTTCCTCATCCTAATACATGAATATATACTGCCAATAGATTCTATTCACTCTTGAATAAACGTATTTGTTTAGCTATGTAATTTAAAATTTTCAAAAGTCCTATGAGCCTGTCAAAAGCCACATACACTGTTTTTTTAAACAAATATTAAAGTTGAAAAGAACAACCTTTTGTGGTTCATTTAGTACCGACCAATCATGCAAAGAGGATTTTGATTGAGTCTTATCGCGTGGTACACAAGTCTGCTGATCAGGGGACCAAAATGTGAACAAAACAAAAAAAACCTATTATTACAAAGCAGTGTTTGCAATTTGGGGCACCAAAATGTAGCATTTTCCTTCAGTTTTGTCGTTGTAGACAGCAGGCCACTTCCAATTGGATCCGAGGACAACTTTTGTGATGTTTGCTCACATTGGACAAGTGAGGAATAACAGAACTAAACTGTGTGAGGTCAGTTTATTAGCATTGTGAACCAAGAGACAAAAAACTGGGCCTTCTTCAGAATACTCATGGAATCTCCCCCAGAAGCACATCAGCTCCCCAGGAATACCTCACTAACTTCCTCTCGACATTGGAGGACAGACACTCCAGGGGCATGTGGAGATATATTGTACCTGAAATCCAAGCGCCATGACCAACTCTGAGTCGCCACATTCAAGTCTAAGGGGAAACTCGTGTGAGATGCCCAAAAGAAAGTCAGAATCATGACTCAGCCTTTTCATCAGTGTTCATCTACGAGGATGATTCCGATCTACCAGACCTACTTGGCCACATACCCGAGCACTCAAGTCCAAATCACAAAATCAAGAGTTGCCAAACTGCTATCGAGACTGAACCCCAGCAAATCCCCAGGACCTGATTGACTGACATCAAGGTTGACTCCATAAACTCCATGGTGGTAATCATATACCAACAATGCTTGGATCAAGGCACAGTACCAGACGACTGGAGGACATCACCTTTGTCGCTCTTCAAAAAAAGTGACAAAAGCATATCGTAAAGTTACAAACCAGTTGCCCTGATATCGTTGCTATAAACTTGCATGGGACATATAATTGCCTGATAGCTGCTGGACCACGTTGAAAACCACGAGATCGTGGTGGGCTGCCAACACGGTTTCCCGGTGAAGAACTCATTCGAGTCACAGCTGCTCAGCACAGTACATAACCTGACAAAATAATTTGAACAGAGCAGACGAATTGACATGACTATACTTGATTTCAGCAAGGCCTTTGACAAGGTACCGCATCAGTGTATGGAAGTCAAACTTGGCATTTAGGGCATTACTCCCAACTGGATCAGCTCATTCCCGTAGGCGGCTTCTTGTTAGAGTCAGAGTATGTATCGCATGAGGGGACGATGAGATGCATCCATGCGGTTCCCCAGGGTATCTGTAATATACAGCGTTTCCAGACTGTACAGTAGTACAGTCTCCACCGTCGACTTGAAGAGCTGCATTTTAGCGCTGTCACTGACTGTAGTGTTCCACACAGGCGTGAGCTTTCGAGCTGCAACATTGCTACATTGCCTCCCAGGTAGCAGATGTCTTTGCACACTGGTAGAGTGACTCCTGACGTGGTGTGAATGTCCATCTGTGGAGTGTGGCCAACGAATATGACTTCGGTCTTGGTGGCATTGAGGCGTAGACCAACTCTTGCTGATGCCCCTTCAAAGCGAATTATGCCCCTTATGCAAGAGTGCGGCATCGTCAGCATACGGGAGCACAGGGGCTTTCACTGCAGTGTGTCGGGATGACATGCATCTCCTCACAGTGTAGCCATCTTCGACAGTCACCGATGCGCGCATGATGTAGTCCATGACAATCACAAACAGATATGGTGCTAGTGTGTCGCCTTGAAGTACTCCAGATGTCGTGCTGAACTCATCAGTGTACCCAGATGGTGTGCGTACACACGCAGCAGTGTCCGTGTACAAGGACATGATGGCATTGATGAAAGTTTTGGGTATGGCATAGAATGATAGAATGTCTTTCAGTGCCCTGCGGTCGACGCAGTCGAACGCTTTTGAAAAGTCAACAAAGGTTACAACCATGGTTCGTTTCCTAGAGCGGCATGCGTCTATGGTCATTCGCAGACACATGATTCGTTCAGTTGTGTTACGATGTGGTCGGAATCCAGCCTGCCAAGGTTATAATAGCGATCTTACGTTAATACGGTTACGGATGCGTGATTTCACGACTGAGTATATAATCAACCAATGGGGAAGCGAGAAAATGACGGTCACGGTCTAATGGCGTTCGTCGTGACCGTTCTGTCTCTATTTTCAAAGAGGAGACTCTACTAATGTGACGAATATATGCATGAGGCAATATCAGCTGAGCGCAACTCGTGTATAGCCCTGGGAATGATCACCCGATACAAACAACTGCACTGTTGAAGAACACTAATTTAAGGGTCAGCCCAAGTGACGAATTGCCCTGCGAATTGTGGTCTACTTCAAAATTTCAATCGGAAATTTCTGAGGATCTGCTCATTGTAGATGCACGAAACTTCACAAACTATTTCTATATGCCATGTGGAAGATTAATATTGTATAATTTGACTGAGATAAATGTTTTTATTATATACTACTAAGAATCCCCGCGTTGTCATTGGTTAAAAGCTGGTCACTTGTCTATGCATAAAAGTGCATATCCACCAGACCAACCGGTGAAGTTTTTTTGATATTCACCGATCGGTCCATATCACATATATGTACCTCTCGCCAAAGAGCAAATCAAATGCTCTTTTAATGTTTTTTCCTGTTACTAGTATCGCGTATCTAGTGAAATGGTGAATTGAATGAGCTGGTTTCATTAGCCAATCCTCGTTGTGTTCCTGAAATATTTACATCAAAATGGAATCTAAAGGCGTGACTGGCGCAGTACTCATTCGAATCAACACATGATAGTTTTGGATGTATTATTTGTATAATATTTGTATAATATTTCCAAAATATGGATATTAAAAACAATAATTTCATGTACATTATGCACCAAAATTAACAAGGTATTCATGCCCAAAATATACTCACACTGTACAATGGGTATCCTGCTATAGCGCCCGAGTCTTAGTTCCTATTATCCAAGTGAGTGTTGCACATTTATAGTGCAAAGTTGACACTATTTTGCTGTCAATCGAAAATTCCGAAGCACATGGCTGCATTGATTTTTTGGTCCACTTTGCTAGCTTGACCCTCTACCTGCAGAGTCACCAGTGCATGACCACTGGTCTGGAGGTCTGAGTTTTGTACATTGAGTCATGCTTGACTATTTTGAGGAAGGGTCAAGCCTGCAATGTGGACCAGAAAATCAATGCAGCCATGTGTTCTGGGATTTTGGTCAAAGTTCAAAACTCACTTGGAAAATGGGAAAACTAAGTCTCGGGCGCTACAGAAGGATATCCATTGTGCAGTATCAGTATATTGTTGGCATGGATACTATTTCAATTTTTATACAAGATGTACCTGAATTGATTGTTATTAATATCCATATTTTGGAAATATGAACATTTATTTCAGTCAAATTATACAATATTAATCTTCTACATGGCATATAGATAGTATACATAGTTTGTGAAGTTTCGTGCATCTACAATGAGCGGTTCCTCAGAAATTTCAGATTTAAATTTTGGAAGTAGACCACCATTCGCAGGGCAATTCGTCACTTGGGCTGACCCTTAATGTTCGTTCTGGGCATGCATGCCGTAGTACAAAGAGAGAATTCCCTGAATAAACTCCCGTTCGGCCGAGATTCAGTAACGGATAAAAATATCATCGTGCACGTTGGCATACTGCACCAGAGTCAAGAGGCAGTTTTCTATAAATTTTGGAACATTCATGGAAAATGTTGGCAATCTAAAGCGTGGAAGGGGACGCGTACATGTACAAGAATGTATGCACTGGGGATAGGTTTTGGGACTGGGTCCTAGCGGGAAGTATGCTATTTTACCAACCTATAATATTTGTATATTGATAAAAACATGTCATTTTCGACCATGATCATAGAAAAGTGGTACTTCTGCAAAATATAATTGCGCCACTCCAAAATCACCCTCAAATGTTGAATCATGTGTGGGAAATATATCTTATAAGCATGTCCGTATCCGTCTACTCACTACTCTCGTGTTGTTTACATGTTTAAGTTCAGTCAGAAAGTAAACAGTTTTCCACGCGTGATAACAAAGTTTTGCGGCATTTACATATTCAGTCCTCATCAGTCATTGAAAATAGAGACATAACGGTCACGACGAACGCCATCAGACCGTGACCGTCCTCTTCTCGCTAGCCCATTGGCCCATTGGTGGATTATATATTCAGTTGTGAATTCACGCATCCGTAACCGTATTAACGTAAGATCGCTAGTAACACCTCGAGACGCTCCCGCAGTCGGACCAGCAAGACACGGTTGAACAGTTTTGCATTGACACACATGAGACTGAGTCCACGCTGATTGGTCAGAAGCGTGCTGTTCCCTTTCTTAGGGATGGCAACGATGATAGAGCGTCGCCATACCTGTGGAGGTTCCTCACCAGCAAGAATACCATTCATGATAGGCAGTACACACTTAAGGAGCGGTAGTATGCCAACGATGTCTGTCGGCAGCTCGTCGGGCTCTGCTGCCTTACCAGCAGGAGTCATGCGTGCAGTTTTCTGCAGTTCTTCTAGAGTGATGGGAGCAGTGTTCACATCAGGCGCCTGTTCACAACAGGAGGAGCGCTGAGGAACCCATGGTAGTAGTCTGATGTGCTAATTAGCCAGATTTTATGGATTCAGCAACTACATTGGCGTCTGGGCGTGCTTTTCGTCCTGTGATTTTGTCGATCGCCCTCCAGACAGCTTGGCTACGCCCTGCTTCATGGTGCTGGGAGATCTCGATTGCGACATCGCGGATGATTTCCTCCCTCCTTCGTGAGTACGTGGCTTGCAGCTCAGCCTCCAGCTGTGTGTGGCTCACGATAGGGTTGGAACGTTTGGCAAGACAGAGGCGACGCCTTGCTTTTTCAACTTCTGGATCTGTGTCCCACAGACATAGCTTTGACATGGATCGCCGCTTGGGTAGGATTTCTGCGGCTGCATGTTTTACTGACTCCACAAATGCTGGGTAGTCTTGCCGAGAGCCCTGTATTTTTAGGGTTTCTTCAACAAAACGTTGGCGAATGTTCGGCATTCGGAGGGCAGACCACAGTGGAGGACGATCCGCCTCTGCATGTTTTGAAGGCCTCCATAGTCTCATACTGAGCGTGCTCTGTGTGATCAGAATGCACGCACTGTGGAGTGATGTTGTTCACTTTCTGGATTAGCCGTATCCATTTCTTGTGGAGGAAGATGTAGTCCAGCCGACATTTGCATTCATCCGTTGTCCGATTTCAAACGCTTAGGCAGTTAGTTCTTAGCACACCGACACTGTTCCAGGACGTCCAGGAGTATCACCAATCCATGACTATCTAAATTGCCTAACATGCAAGACGGTGACAAGGATGGCCAGTGACACACCATCAGGAGATCAATTCTGCAATTGAAGTACATGTACAACTGGTTAAAATTGAAATACTTGTATACACTGAATATGGAAATATATGGGAATATACACTGGTTACGGAAGTTTTAATTTAACCAGTTGGAATCCTAATAGCGTGTCACTGGCCATCCCTGCCATCGTCCTGCTCTTTAGGGGATATAGTCTTGATTTCCTATAATACACACAAACATGTATTCGAACACAAAAGACAATATCAACTGGTTATCCAAAATTCATGGTGGCGATGGCGCGGTGATGGGTAACTCGCCTGTTGTTGGATGTCTGTTCGTTTAACAGGATTGTATCAATGAAATCAGTGGCCAAATTGACTTGAGTTGTGCTAGCTTCATTCTTATCATGTATAGATCTGGCCTCGTCTTCTTGTCATCAATGAACTAAGATTTGCATGAGGGATCAGTCTTCAGGTTACCATTATTAACATCCAAGGAGCACACTGTTGAAAAAGTCGAGAGGTTGAAGTATTCAGAGAATGCAGTTGCATGGAAAACCACTAAAACCGAACTAGGTCAAATTTTTCCCAGGACAGATGTTTCTGTTCCTTCAGGATGGCAGATAAACAACTGCTACCACTTCAGTTCCAGAAATGGCGAACTTCATCATCGATGGTTGGAGCTGGTGGTCAAACACTTGTTTGTTCCTAGTTATGGAGACCTGGAGTTGTTTTTGCTGCATCATCAGGCTATGGGAGTTTACCTCTATGGGGAAATGATGATCTCAAGGTGTCCAAAACTCAGGGACATTGCTCACAGGTGCTTCTCAAAGGTCAAAGATACATGGAAACCACTACTAAAAACATGGTGCAAACGTTATGTTATTCGGAAATTAATGTGGATGAATGTACACATGAAAATTGTGTCGCCACATAAATTCGATTGATATACACATCTGGTACCAGAATGAATGTTCATCTCGGAGGAATTTGAACAACATACACTTACATCACAATGACAAATACTGAAACACAGCCCTTGATATTATATTTATTCATCTTGATACCACATCATATTCATGAATAGGTATATCCACATGTACATGTATTTGTACATTCATGATATACCAGTATATGTATTATTAAGTCAAATCTTTAGTCAAGAGCACCCACAAATCTAGTCACTATCAAGCTAAGGTATATTATGATCTACATCATAATTTGGTACATTTTTTATTCAGCATGATTCCGATTACTCACAAGTACATAGAATTTCAAGGATTTGAACGACACATTTGGCTAAAATCCAGACTGACTAAAATTCTTTGAACCAACAAATTGCACGAATACCTGATACAGTTATTGGTTAGCTGCGAAAACAAAACCACCATCAGTGTGACAATCACAATCAGATCATTTTGGTTGGAAGGATGCACAAGGCTGGTCTTGTACAGTTACAGGTACAGGAAAGTTTCTTAACCACATTACCTCAAACCAGCATAACATAACAGTCCATCTATCACAGGGGCTAGTTTACATGTAAAACCATTTTATCATTAATTTCCTAATAAAACTAGATCACAATTTCACAAAAGACCCCACTATCTGAGTCCCTCATCCTTTTCATGATTAACAGAATAAATACTTGTACTATTTCTTCTTGCTTCAAGTTTAGCCTCCACAACATCACTCTGATCTTTTGCATTGTCCACGACAATATTACAGCTGTTCGCACAAGATGCACTGCCCTCATGGATAGTAGCAATTTTCTCTTGAGGTTCGTTAATGTCACATCCAAGTTTACGGCTATCACTGGCCACTAGCCGGTCACAAAAGCTCCGCTCACTGGTAGCCGTATCCGTGCCTGTTGCAGTGAAGTCCAAGCCATGTCCGTCATTGTCCGGAATCTGTCGGCCATCATGCACCCCCATGTACGAGAGAAAGACGGCAGCGGCTGCTTGTTCCGCGTGCTTTTTCGACTTCTCCCTGTGAAAATATGTGGGAACATTTTCCATTTTGAATGAAGCACTTTCAATATTTTATTCCCTCAAATACATGTATACATGTAAATATTTGTAAACTTATTTAAATACAAATATAATGCTTCATTCCCCCAAAAGTAAGAACACTTTTCACTCAAAGATATACCTGGGAATTTCATATATTACTCAATTGTTGTACTGTCCACACAAATCAAATCAATTTCTTCCCAAATATGATTGTATTTTTTTTTTCGGCAAATGCCCCCAGATATGTTACTACTTTTTCTTTGTTCAAAGTCAACAAGAGAGGACGTCACCTACCACCAGGTGGAACCAAACTTCTTTCCGTCAACATCTACCACGGAATGGAACATCCGATCTTTGGGATCCTGGATCTAAAATATCATGTATTGCAGTGGGAAAGATCAAAACACAGAATAGAAAAGCAATGGGGTTCCTGTTTGCCACCAGGATCGCCACCATGTAATTCGGGTATAGACAAACCATAGAAACAGTCTACTTGCCAAATTCATACAAAAACGTAATAATGTTACATTAAATTTTTGTCATGTTTGTTTTTGCATAATACAAACAATGGACATGACGTTTTTTGTACTTCTTGGGCATAATAGACTGTTTTAGAGCCCCAAAAGCACATGGCATCAGCAGGTACCCCATTCTAATAGGATTATACTTCAGCACATGAAAAATCTATACAACTGTATGTTATGTTGAAGAATTGTCATGTGATGATAAGTGACTCACTGTGTTATATTCAGCATTCGGGAGATTCTGTTTTTTAGTCCACTGGTACAGTATCATCTTTGGTCCAGTAGTTTTGGGATATTCTTTCCTAAGGGTACGATAAAAAATATATTTCTATTGATAAATTCACTGCCAGAGTGATATTTTTATATTCCCAGCTAAATTGACAGTGTCGGACTACTTGGTTTCACAATTGACATGTCAAATCAATCCATAGCAGGTGCGAGTGAAAATTGATCAATGACTTTAAAACATCTCAAAATAAACACTGCAACAAAGAAATTCCCCATGCACCAAACCTTTGGAATTTGAAGGGCATCTCAATGACTTCCGAACCATCATCCAGTCTCCGTCGCTTGTAGGTGGAGGTATGCCCACTCCTTGCTTGTAGCTCAGCCTCTCGACGTTTTCTGCTCGCCACCGCGTCGAAGTGCGCCTTCTCCATGTCCCAGAGGGAGCTGCATTATTAAGAGAGCTGATTATTAGGGGATTTTTACTGTTGTTAATTTAGGTTTGTATTCGTATTGGAGTACTGTGACCATGGTGACCAAAGAGGTTTCATTGGTAGATCTATTTTGTGTATTCAGTGGCAGGGACAAAAGGCCGATATTATAATAATTTTTGCCAAAATTCCAAATTTTACAGCATAATGTACTGTCCTATAACTACCAAAGAAAATCTCTGGTAATCAACTTAGGGGTCGAAAGTGCAGCATTGGAATTTGGAAAGCTTCTGAAATAAGTCAATCCCAGTTTCATAACATCTCATGGATTTGAACACTTGGAGCTGCTACTACAGGAAATACCAAGTTTTCCAGAACCAAAACACTAATCTAACAACACATACTAGCACACATTTCAATCGAGTGAGGGTGCACCAACTGACCATATTTCTCGAACATTTGGCGCTGCCAGCAAAGCTCGACCCAGTGGTGTGTCCAACTGTTCATGTAACATCTGCTGGAGACAGTACTTCAAGTTCATCTCATGGCTGTCGTACTCTATAGCCTGCGGATAAAAATGTTACCGCTTTCATCATCCATACATTCTACAAAAGTGGTATTTTATTCATCTTTATCTTTCAACAGGAATGATAACAATAAGATGCTGGGTGAAACCAAGTTGAGGAGATAATATCAAAAATCTTCTCATTTTAGACCCAAAAAAAAGCTTTTCACTGTCTGACATACCCATTATGACATATTTCAAACCTAGGATGGCCTCCCCTCAAATCCATACTGTCTGCAGTACCAAGCTTAAGGGCTTCAAGTATACAATGTAAGTACACACCAGCTTTAAATACTCGAGTATAACATCTTGAAGAGGCAGCACTCCGTCCCTCCTGAATATCGATACATTCCACTCCGCCCTCCTTGCGATCATCACAGAAGAAGCCCCGGTGTCCTCACGGAACTTGGCGATATCTTCGTAAGTTTTGATCTCAGATGATCCACCACTGTAACACGTCAACTTTTTTTTACGCTATTTAGATAGACAATCGAACACAATACAATCATAAAATTTTTGTCTCTAGAATTTTACGATAACGTGGAGTTTTACATTTCACTTCATTGGACTGTGAATTGACACAAATCTTTTCAACTGTTTTTTTTATTCTCAGTTTAGTTCATTGTTTATCATTTCAGAATAACAACATGGAGAGATATTTCACAATTGGATGTAAACTTCCCACAAACACACACTTGGCAATGACTGGGATCTTTGCTGACTGTGCCACGATCTTGATAATATCATTACGGTTGCTATGGCGAGGACGTTCATCCTTCCGTCGCCCGTGGACCCCGAGAGCTTTGATTCCCGTCGACTCGACTACTCTCACAAATTCCAGAGTTTCCTCAACCTGGAGTCAAGTTTTCAATAAAATTTTGTTGACATTTCTGTCAAATCATGGTTAGATAAGTTTTTCACCAACAAACTACATCAAATTTATGTCCGAATTTTACTGAACATTAAATCAACAGACTAGTTGAAATTGAATGTATTTATCGTTGTAGTCTGAGTTAGATAGATATGTTACTTACTGTGTCTAAGATCCTGATTTTGCAAGTCACTGGAACAGTCATGGCTTCCACCAGCGCTGTCAATATCTGAAAAAAATCATATACCAAGTCAACAAAATCAGTAGCAAATACAGATATGAATTGTGTTGTGGTATACAGACAATATTTGTAAGATATGATGTTTATTTTTACCTCTCTCGCCTTCTGCGGTTCTTTGAGTAGAGCAGCACCCATTCCACCCTGTTAAAAAAAACGAATGTTTATCCCTGGAGAATTCTTGTTTGAAATAGTGTGTCCAATTTATGCATTTCTTTAGAGAAGTTCTTGCAATTTGACTCAATTGTTTGTTTAATATTTATGTCACCTTCACTGAAAATTCTTTGGGACATCCCATGTTGACATCAATGCCATCCACATCTTTCTCACTGTTTAAGGAAAAACAAAATTATTTACTATTTACAATTGCATTTAAAGTTAAATACCAAGCATCGATTAAATATGATTTATTTGGTATGATTGTTGTAACTAACTTACACCATCTTGGCTGCTTTCACTGCCCTCTCAGCATCAGAAGTGCCCTGAAAACAACGCAAACAAGCCTGTATTAAAAACCACCTACTGGTAACATTGATGCCTCGCACTGCGTGCACAGTGGATTAACTTTTAGGGTAAATTAAAATCTTATTCAACCTGCTATAGCATCGTCTTTATGGCTCAGTTTAATACTTCATCAATTCATTCCAAATTTCAGCAGATTCCAATATCCCGCTGATGAAATTTCATTGAATAATCATGATGCATAGCAATTCCTAAACAGTGACAATAACATACCAGTTGCAATACAAGTCGACCTTTCTCCTCAGGAGTTGTACGGAAGATGATTGTGCCATCAGTCCACACAAAGTCAACAGTTCCCAGTATCACTGGAAAGTGCGTAATGAAAACATAGAATTGTGATTCGTATAGAAAAAATCCAGGTACCGCTCATGCAACTGTTAAATTGTCATTTGAATTTTTTGTACACTATCAAAATTTTGATGAAATACACATGTATATATAATACACTATCACCAAATAGGAATAGTTGGAAAATGCTTACCATTCTCTACTCGTCTGCACTGCAGAATTTTGTAGTCAATCAATTCCTGCCAAGATAATAAATTTCGACAATTCCAATTTCCACAATTTGTTAAGAGAAGAATAAATATTCAATGTATACAGGAAGGTTTCAATAGCTTATTTTTTATGTAAATCAGGTAGCAATTATAGTTATGCACTCCATAAAAATTCGAATTCTATATACATGATATACATCAACATGATCAAGTGGAATTAATGTCATATACATGATCATTGAGATAATTTGTTGGGAGAATACTGATACTTTTCATTTAAATAATATCTAGTATTTACCTCTGTGTACACAATGTCTGCGCCATATCGGAGAGCCAGCAACCTCATTGGCAGCGTGCCAACACGAACCATTGGGGCCAGTATATTCTTGTTTCTGTAATCCATAGCTGCAACTGACGGACGACATGGAAAGAAATGTGAAATTAACTGCAATGTATATGATGTATGGTGAAACAAAATATACTCTGATTTTTCAAACTTGTTTAGACCGGTTTTGAACGATATTTATGCGATGCTAAATGTTATCGTTCTATAACTTGGCATACTTCACCTGGGAGTCAGAAGGCAATTTTCTACCAAATTTCAGACTTATAAGTTATATGCTTAGATTCTCAAGATCCCGATTTCGGCTGAAATTAAACATTGGGGTAGACTGCAAACATTTTCAAATTTAGTGATAGAAGTCTGAAATTTGGTGGAAAATTGCCGCTTGACTCCCATGTGAGTATGCCAAGTTATAGAACGATACCATTTAGCATCGCCAAATATCAGAGAAAAACAATGAAAGCGAGATAGAAAAATCAGGGTATAATCAGATTGAATATATTATGAGATTTTGTTCACACGTTTTCAGAATAAACCAGCTTCAGCTGTCAGATTGAAGTCATATATACCAGTAGATGTATAGACATTGGGTCTGTTCGATTTGGCCATTCTAATCTCTTCTGAACACCTGATGGAATAGCTTAGAATAACACAGAAGAGTCTCTGGAATAGACAAATAGAACAGAATTGGGATTCATTCAAGATCCAAAATGGCGACCTCCAGTGTTGTCTTTAAAAACAGAATCTATTCTACCTCTTCGATGATTTGAAACGAAGAGGCAGAATTGATTCTGAGAAGAGAGAATGCAAAATCTAGTCCCAAATCGAACAGGGAATAGCTATTCCAGAATGAACAAAATAGATAGAATAGCCAAAACGAACCATGGAGTTCCAGAAGGGACATTACATCTTACTACTTACCACATACTACTCACTACTTACTACTTGCATCTACTCATCACTATACCACTTCGGTACCACTTAGGCCTACTACTTACCACTTACCTATTAACAACTTACTACTTCCACTTTAGAAGGCAAACTTTAGTTACCATTTACTACTTACTATTTTCTACTTACCAGTTACTACTTACTACTTACCACTTACTTCTTACCACTTACGACTTAATACTTACTTCTTATCACTTGTGACTTGCCACTTACTACGTAGGCCTACCGCTTAATACTTTCCACTAACTAGTTATCACTTACTACTTACGGTACTTCTTACCACCTACATACTGCTGACCACTTTTTACCTGATTACTTAGGCCTGCCACTGACCACTGGTGGACCAGTTGCAGAACAAACAACATTCAACCAATATATTAAGTTTTTATCATAGGTCTAGTACTATATTGAAGTAGTACCGGTAAGTGTTAACGTAGTCCGCTACAAACATGGAGGTAACAGAGAGTCAAAATTTAAAAGTCATTTCTTGAATATTATCTCTTCAAAATGACATTATTTTATAGAGTAAATGATCAGCATCTTAATACTGAAAAGAAAATAGGGGGTCACCGTGCTCGTTTCTTCTACATATTCGATTAAAATCACACATATTTACCTAAAATGACATAAATTCTGGCATTTTTGCACATTTTTTTGTCCATATTCACATCTTGCATCGTGTTTTCCATGCGAACGGATACGGTGACCCCCTATTTTCTTTTCAGTTTCACGATGCTGAACAGTTACTCTATAAAATATATCATTTTGAAGCTCTAAATGTTGATACAGGTATTTATTTTAGAAAACCCTTTGACCCCCTTTCCTCGCTGTTTGGAGCGGACTACCTTAAGTAGTAAGTGGTAAGCAGTAAGTAGTAAATGGTAAGTAGTAAGTGGTAAGTCATAACTCGTAAGAGATGGAATGCACTGTATATCCTCCCTGGTGAACACAGAAGTGAACTGACTGTTTAACGCTCCAGACTTGGCCTCAGCAGTAATTGCTTGCCCAGATGGTGTGTTGAGCGTTGCTACGCCAGTGAACTCGGTTTTCTTCTCCTTCACAAAGCGCCAGAAACTTTTAGAAGTTTTCTCGTCAGGATCAAAAAGATGGTTTAGGTATGTGAAGTGAGGTCTGTACAAGGTTCCTCAACTTTCTGAACTTGGCCCATGAACTATTATCCTGGAGACGCATGGCAGAGTTGTACGCCCGATGCTTCCTGGCGATCAGTCTCTTGATATTGCGACTCATCCATGGTAGTTCCCTTCCATTGCCCACTTTTTTCGTTGGGATGTTTCGGCCAACTGTGGACAACAAACAAGTGTGGCGATTTTGCCCTAAGCACGCGGCAGGTGATTGTAAACATAAAAGCCATTTATGTGGCCTTTCTGTACTTGGCCTTGTTTTGACATGCTCCGTTCGAGCGTGCGTTGCCACGGCGACGTATTGTAATTTACGCTCCAGTAAACTATAACAATGGATCGATTTAACCTCGCGTGCGTCCTACAGTTTGTGGTGTATTATATATACACTGGAAGCGACTCGTTCGAGGAGATTTGTCCAAGATCGAGACTAGGACGCACACGAGGCTCGCCATGAGCTTTGTGTTCCCTGGGTCTGAGTAGTGGGCTCCTAGAGCCCTGGGGACGATTTCCGTGGGGAGGCCCGGGCTGGGAGAGACGAGTTGCTGACTCGGGGGCCTTCGGCCCTGTGGATCGCCAGCTCTCTCCCTTCCCGGGACATGTGACAGAGGCTCTGGCCAGCATGTCGGACTGTACGGGGTTCCGTCCCCGAGGCAGACCGCGGCTCGCCAGGCCCCGCCAGTTAACACCGTGGTGATGAACCAGTTTCTGAACGGTGTCCGTAGGCCTGGGAGTGTCGGGTGGGCTGTTACCTGGTTACCGTTAATGATGAAGTAGTTACCGTGTCCGCCGCGACCTCCGGTGAGCGGCCCTGCCGCGAGGATCCGGAATAGCGGATGCGCGTCCGCAAGGACTCGGATGAGAGAGGACTATCCTCGAGGATCCCGAAGAGCGGACGGTAGTCAATAACTTTACATTGGTGCCGTGACCAGGATCAGTCCGACAGTGTTCCATCGCAGCCTACCGTCACAGTGTTGTCGCCTCCTTAGTCCCTGGGGATCGCCCGCTCCTCAAGGACGTCTCGAAAAAAAATGACGAGAGCGAAAGAGAAGGCCAAAGATAAGGCCGATGAATCCAAGGGGAGGGATAAGGGTGGAAGTGTCGCGGACCACACCCGGTCACGCGACAGCCCCCGTGAGACGTCTCCGGACGACTCCGGCGGCCGGAAGGAACGCGCGGAAACCTCCGTGGACAAGACCCCGTCCGCGGAGACGACTCCGGCGTCCCTGGCTCCGTCTTCGGACGTAGAGTCGGGCCCCGCGGGGCCGCAGCAGGAGTTGCCGTCAAGGCCGGACCTTGACGTGTTAGGCGCGGTGGGTGGAGCTGGCAACGGCTCTACGCCGCGCCCGCCCGCGCCCAGAACAGATCCGTGGCAATCGGTACCCTTCCATAAGACGCCTTCGAGCGTCCGGAATCGAGCGCCGATGCATGCGGGTCCTTCTGGACGAGCGGACCAGTCTTACCAGATGCCGCACCCGGCCGGGTGGGCTCCCTCGCGGGCCTCTGGCATGGGTTCTGGTCGGTCCGCACCGGGCAGTGTGGTGGATCAGCTCACCGACGCACTTGGTGAGCTGGCTCCCCTCGGGCGCTATGACCGCGCCCGGTCGCCCCATCAGGGACGATCAGACCGGCGGAACCGCTCCCCTTCTCCGCTGTCACAAGGCAACTCGGGGCCTTTGACGGAGAGGGAGAGGTGGCTGATTTCCGAGGCGCTTGTACTGTTCAAGCGGAATCAGCTGCATTCGAGCGTTGACCCGTCGGTCACCCTAAGTCCGGGGATGTCTGGGCCAGTAGCCCCTCCCCAAGTCCTGCCGAGTCCGCAGGCGCCAGTGGCCCCCGCAATGGGACCCGCGCCTGCCCCGCGGCTCGGAGGCACCACGTTGGCGACCGCGTCGACCGTTCCGACGGTTGGAGCGCAAGCCGCGTGGTCGACTTACCCTGGCACGTACAGTGTGTCGGACGGGCAGTGGCAACAGGCGGCTTCGGCCCCAAGCTTTGCCGCCCCTTCTGGAGCCTACCCAGTAGGTTCGATGGGAGCCCCGCCCGCACCTAGCCAGAGTGGGTTTTCAGCGGGAATGATCCCGGCGGCAAACGTGAGCTTCCCTGCTCCTATGTCCGCGGCGTCGATGTTTGCTCCGGCAGACTCCGCCGCAGGCGTGGGAAGCGCGCGGAACTTGCCGCAGTACACGGACGACCCCGGAGCCGGGACCGCACGTCGGGCGCGTAACAAACGCGATGACGGGCCCGACCACTCTTCGTGGCGGAAACGGTTCAACGGGGATAACGCCGACTTGGAGGACTACTTGCTCCAGGTATGGCGTACCGCCGTGTACGAAGGATGGTCCCAGCCTGAGGCTGGACACGTCCTCGCGGGGAGCCTGGAAGGGAAAGCTCTCCGCGTGATGCCGTGTCTGCCGGTAGGAACAGTGACGTTCGGCGAGGTTGCTCGTCAACTTCGCCTGCTGTTCCCGCCGACGACCAATCGGCGGCAGTCTGAACGAGAGTTCAAGGCGCGTATCCGCCAGCCGACTGAGTCCGTGACAGACTATGCGTACAGCTTACGCATACTCGGCCGGAAAGCCTTTCCGGACATGGACTCCAGACGGTTCGAGACGATGCTGATCGATCAGTTCATCGATGGCCAGCCTTACCACCTAGCGTACGGGCTGGCCACCCATGAAAAGCGATCGATGGAGGAGGCGATAGACTCCGCGCTTGCGCTTGAGATGGCTGTCCGTCCTAGACAGTTGCCTCCAGCCTCGGCTCCGGCCCCGGCTGTACCCGCGCAGGTGGCGACTCCTCCTCCGGTCAAGGCATCGCAGGTAACCCCGTGGCAGGACCCGGTCGTCCGGGAACCCGCCAGGGAACCTACCCAGCAGTGGGTTAGTGCGCCGGCACCCTCTACAGGGGCGCCCGCACCTGCGGCACCGGTCGCCGCGCCGCACTCGCCTTCGGACGAGTGCGACATAGAGGAATACGACCTCGGCGCCGCGCAGATGATTGCGCACTGCGCCGGGCTCGAAGCTCCGGGAGCCGCAGAATGTTGCGCGTTCACCTCCGGACCAGCTCAGAACCGTCCCTGCTACTTCTGCGGAAAGCAGGGACACTTTTGGCTGAAGTGTCCGGAGTTGTTGGAACGCCTGCGGTCGCGCGGATACCAGGGAGCTCTCCCTGGCCCGCAACGGAGGAATTCCTTCCGGTCTGGTCCTCCGGGACAGCAGAATCGGAACCCGCGGCAGGGAAACTAGATCCGGACGTGGTGGCGACCAACACTGCGTCCGGGGATAGTTGTTCGGTGGCAAACGATGCCGCCCCACCCGCTGATGAGCAGGACGGACCCCAAGTGGATATGACTTCTCCGGAAGTAGTCCTTGGAGACCAGTCTAGCTCCTCCGCGGCTGAGGCGGATGGCGAGGACTCCGTAGATGAGCCCAGCGCGTGCGAAAGGTATCGCCCGACCTGCGCGCTGGTGAGGGACCCCTGCTGGTACCTGCCCCTGTCCTTCGGACGGGAGCCGGTCCGGTTCCTCATAGACTCAGGCTCGGAGGTGACCCTCGTGGCCGCCGGAACGTTTAGGAAGGAGCCCGCACTCCGCAACCTTGAGTTGCGAGATCCCGGACCATACAAGCTCTACGGAGCGGGAGACAACCGCATCCGTATCCATGGCATCATCGATCTGCCTATTACCCTTGGGGACAAGGTGTATCTGACAGAGGCGATCGTGGCGGATATCGGAGCGGCCGGGATAATTGGGATGAATTTCCTACGGGTCCACCGGGTGATTGCCAACTTTAGCGCTGGCGAGTTCCGGATGGGAGAGGACACACACTTCCTCTTCCGCTCGGGCCCGATGCATTCATTCCAGATGCGGACATCGCGCACTGTAGTAGTGCCGCCGATGAGTGAGATGATCATCGAGACGAGGCCGCGGCGTCCCCGCATGCCCCTCGATGGTCGTCCGTGTATAGTGCAACCCGTGAGCAGTTTCGCCGCAGGAACTGGGCTCGTGCTGGGTGGGGCCCTGGTCATGTCCAACCCCCGCGCGATGCCCATCCTTGTGGTGAATCCTACGGATGCTCCGATTGTACTGAAGCGCGGATGCATAGCAGCTACTGCTATTCCCGCGGCTTCGAGTCGTGTCATCCCCGACGATCCGGTCTGCCGCGCTGCGTGCGCGGCGGCGGCCGCCGGAGATGATCCGTTCACCCTGCCGGACCATTTGGAATCTCGGGTTCCGAAGGACCGGCTGGATGAAGAGCAGCGCCAAGCGCTCCGCAGACTGCTGCGGCAGTATGCGGATGTGTTCATGGGTCCTGATGGTGCGGTTGGCAAGACTGACGTCGCCAAGCACCGCATCGACCTCGTGGACGAGCGTCCTCTCAAGCAGCGTCTTCGTCGGGCAGCAATAGTGCACCAAGAGGTCATAGACCAGGAGGTGCAAAAGATGCTCGACTTGGACATCATCGAACCCAGTGACAGCCCTTGGGCCAGTCCGGTGGTTATGGTGAAGAAGAAGGACGGCTCGTGGAGGTTCTGCGTGGACTATCGGAAACTCAACGATGCCACGCGGAAGGACTCATATCCTCTCCCGCACATTGAGGATACCTTCGATGCCCTGGCCGGGTCGCACTATTTCTGTGCTCTGGATCTGGCCTCCGGGTATTGGCAGGTGGAGATGGAGGAGAGTGATCGGGCGAAGACTGCCTTCGTTACCAAGAACGGGCTCTACCAATTCAAGGTAATGCCGTTCGGGCTCTGTAACGCACCAGCGACGTTCGAGCGCCTCATGGAGATGGTACTCAAAGGGTTCCTCTGGAAGCGATGTATGGTCTACATCGACGATGTCGTCGTGTATGGCCGGTCGTTCGAGGAAACCCTCACCAACCTCCAGATGGTGCTCCATCGCATCCGCGGAGCAGGGCTTAAATTGAAGCCAAGTAAGTGCGAGCTATTCGCGCAGGAAATCCTGTACTTGGGCTTCATGGTAACGGGCACCGGAGTGAGACCAGACCCCGCAAAGGTGGCGGCCGTGCAGAAATGGCCTCCGCCCTGCAACGTGGCGGACGTGAGGTCCTTCTTGGGCTTCGCGAGCTACCACCGCAGGTTTATTCGCGGCTTTGCGGAGATCGCGCGTCCCCTTACTATCCTCACGGAAAAGGGCGCCGATTTTGTTTGGTCCGCCGAGCAGGCTAACGCCTTCTCGGGACTCCGGCAGGCCTTGGTAGTGGCCCCGGTGCTGCGGCACCCTCGTCCGGACTGCGAGTTCATCTTGGACACCGATGCGAGTAACTTCGCGCTCGGCGGTGTCCTCTCGCAGATCGTGGACGGGCAAGAGCGGGTAGTAGCTTATGCGAGTGTGGCCTTGAGCCGCTCTCAAATGAACTACTGTACCACTCATCGCGAGTTGCTCGCGGTGGTTACGATGACCAAGCGCTTCCGGCACTATTTGTTGGGACGCCATTTCCGCTTGCGGACTGATCATAGTTCGCTGAGATGGCTCCTCAACTATAGTGAGGCCGATGGCTTGGTGGCGCGGTGGCTCGTCAAACTTCAAGAGTATGACATGCAGATAGAGCATCGCGCTGGTAAGTTGCACGGCAACGCGGACGGCCTGTCCCGTTGTCATAAGTGCAAGAATCCGGGTTGTGCAGGGATGGCACCATTCCAGCAAGCCGCGGATTCGTCCTCAGACTCGGAATTGGACGTTCCGGGGAGACCGCAGGCCGCCGCCCCCTCTAACAACACGGCGGCCGGAGCGTCTAGGGCTCATCTCCGCGCGCGGACCCGCCGATATCGGCGAGGGCGTCCCGCATATGAAGCGGAGGTGCGGCTCAGCTCCAGCGAGTCTTCCTCGAGTCCGGCGGTGTACTCCTCGTGGGTACCCTCGTCCTCTGGAGAGTCTGAGTATGAGCGGTCCTTGCCCCCTGTGGTGATGGCCGCTGCGGCGCAGCCGGACGCGACGGATGAGGAGCCTAATTACTTGGGTGGCTACTCTCCGGCGCAGATAGCTGCGACGCAAAGAGCTGACAGAGCTCTGGCACCGGTAATCACAGCCCTTGAGGCCGGCCAGAAGCCCTCGAAGGATGAGCGGAAGACCTACAGGGAGGAGACCTTGTCTCTAGTATCTCAGTGGGAACGACTCTCCTTGAGGGATGGCCTCTTATACCGGCGCTATGAGCCACCGACCCCACTGCCTCCAATATGGCAGTTGGTGCTTCCGGCGGAGCTGCGGAAAGAAGTACTCCACCAGTTGCATGACCTCCGGGTGACCGGTCACTTGGGAATCCGGAGGACCGTCCATAGGCTACAACAGCGCTTTCATTGGCCTGGTAGCGGCTTGGACGTGCAACGGTGGTGCGCAGCCTGCCCTCGGTGTCAAGCTCGCAAAGGAGTCCCGACTCCTGGCCGCCACCCCTTAACCACGGTTAAGGCGGGCGCGCCGTTTGATCGGATAGCTCTGGATATACTGGATACCCACCGGGTCACCCCGCGCGGTTTCCGGTACATCCTGGTGATATCCGACTATTTTACCAAGTATACCGACGCCTACCCACTGCGCCGCCAGACTGCGGACGAGGTAGCTCGGTTATTGGTGAATAGATGGGTGGTGTACCATGGGGTACCTAAACAGGTACATTCGGATCAGGGCACGCAATTTGAGAGCAACCTGTTCCGGAACCTAGCACAGATGCTAGGGAGTACCAAGGTGCGTACCACCCCCTACAGGCCCCAGTCTGATGGCCAGGTCGAACGCTTTAATCGATCGGTCCTCAACATGCTGGCGGCCTTTGTGAATGATCGTGCGAATGATTGGGATGACCACCTCCCGTATGTCTTAATGGCGTACAGGTCGTCGGTCCACTCTTCGACCGGAGTTACTCCGCACGCGATGTTGTACGGCCGGGAGTTAAATTTGCCCGTGGATATTATGTATCCAACTGCGGCAGAGACCGGCGCAGTACCCCAGTGCGGTCCGGAGTACGTGGAGTGGATTCGCCGCGCCCTGGCGAACGCCCATGATTTCGCGCGCGCGCGCCTGGACAAGTCTGCCCTCCGGCAGAAGCGAGGCTATGACGCCCATGCTAAGGGTAGGCCAGCTTTTGCGGAAGGCGACAAGGTGCGCTACTATTATCCGCCGCTTAAGCAAGGCAATAAATTTGCTAAGCCGTGGATAGGCCCGTTTACCGTACTGAAACAGGTGACAGATGTGGACTACCGGATCCGGAGGGATTCCGATCCGGACAGGGTTCTGGTTGTCCATATCGATAATCTGAAGAAGTACGAGGGCCCGCTTGTCATGGATCCGCTAATTCAAGATGCGGAACCGGATGATGCTCCCGTATGGGATCCGTCCGGTCAGCATCCGCGGACTCCGGACGAGCGTGTGCGCCGTATGGTGGGCCTCCCGGACCTCTCTGACCCGTCAGATGATGGGCTGGGTGGCTATCAGCCAGAGGACGGCGATCCGCAGGTACCCCCACTCCCTCCAGTACCTGCGGATGACGGGCGGCCACGCCGGAAACCACGTGCGCCAGCCCGGTATGGGTGGGAATAACCTTCCGCCCATGCGGATGCGTCTGCGGTACCCGTCTATCATACTACGGACGGGTTTTAGGTCGTTCCGTGAGAGTCCGCACGACTTACCTCCGCGGGTGGCTACTTTGTGGCCATCTTCGGAGTTGAGGTCCGCGGAGACTTTCATGTCGTAACGCCGCCGCTCCGCATCCGCCCTCCTGTAGTTTCTAGCGCCAGGGACGTGCGGATGGCCGGTCCGCACCTTGTGGACGGCTGCCCGGCGTAATCCGTACAACGGTTACGCTGGCCGGACGAATTTACTGATTCGGCCGGACGCCCCTGGTCCCGGGACAACCTCTTATATGGCCAGACTGAGGTTGGGATTTACGTCCGCTACGGGAGAAGCGTCTTCCCACGGATTTGGGGAACTGGCTCTGGACGCGGGGATAGTGTCCGCCGACGAGGACTGATGTCCGCGGTTCGTCCGCGTGACTCGTCCGGCGTCCGCGGCGCTTTAAGATGACGCACTTCGGTGTAGTTATCCCCCGTGAGCCACTACTGTAATTGCGGTTATAGTAGATTAAGGTTTCTTACGGCAGGAAACCGACTATCCATTATGATAATGGAGCGGTTGTTAAGTCCGCGTGTGCGGACCAGCCGCGGCAGCGGGTGACGCTCGTTCTCGTCCGGATCGTACCTTACAATACGCGGTCCGGCCGGAATGACCGGAACCCCGGCCTCCTTCTAAGAAGGGGGTCGTATATTACATGCGCAACACTTGTGGTGGCTTCTAATTCCAATTTCATCTTCATTGGATAAGGGCAATACGTCGTACAATGGTAGACGTCCGGCCTGGACTCCGTCCGCGGGCAGCTCCGGACGTCCGCCGGCTATTGCTTTCACCATCTTTGGGCGCCTCTAGATTGGGCGCCGGTATGAAGGGTTCGCCCCCTAACCAGTGCGGTTATGGACCATGCCGGCTCCGCGTCTAATCTATTGGCTCCGCGCTCCGGTAGTCGTTTGAGGAGGCTCTGGGCTGGACCGGGCACCGCTCCGCGGCCGGGCAGTACGTCGGGGTTGCTAGTGGGCGCTTTGCAAACGCCCATAGGGCGCCCGATTGTCTGTCCGGACGTCATGGGTATGTCCGATCGCCCTGTAAGCGTGCCAGCGGCTATGGGGAGTGATTTTGTTTATTTTCCATCTCATTTATTATTTATGGGAGGATTATAAGCCACAAGTGTGCGGCATGTCTCTGGAGAATTCTGTTCTTGCTCATTTACTGATACAAAGTGAGTCAAGTATGTGAAATTTCCTTTCCGGTGCAAAAGAGGGTAAGAAATCGGGAGATTTCTGCTTTCGCTAGAGGGGTGTAAGAGATTGCGCTAATTTTGACAGTGACGGATTGCTGTGATATTTGAAAAGACTGGAGAATGACAATTTATTGTCGTTTTCGTCTGACATATTCGTACAAGCCACAAGTTAGTGGTTACTGTCAATTTTATGCCCAATTTCTACCTTGCTTTGGTGATTAGTTTCACGTCATTTACCGCCAGTGCGGAAGCTTTAGCTAATGACTGATCTTAATTACTGTAGTTATTTGCAAGGTCCCCCGGGATAGAAATTTATTTTCTACCCGTATACATGGTTTGATTTGGAGTCACCGGAGGGAAATGATTGCACCCGCATGAGCTAATAGTGCAAGTATTTTGGTTCGGGCGTGTGTCAGTATGACCGGGGACAGAGTTTTGCAGCGACACCGCGTGCATTGCTGCACGTGTAGTATAGCTGTCATTTGTTACATGTATATATATGTAAAAATGTCGTTCTCGGATTTTCATTAATCTCCAGATGTGTAGCACATGTGTTTTGTGCCATCCGCATTTCGTCCGCCGATGCGGCGCTGGATTCCGCGGGATCCGCGTGTCCGGTGTTCGAGATGCGGGTGATTTTGTCAGTTGTAAACTCCCCATGCGGGCCGTGCTGAAGATGTGCGGGCGGGCGGGCGGCTGCATGAAAGTGCAGACGTCCGTCCATCTGCGTGTCTGTACACAGGCCTGTGCGGGTTGCAGTATACAGATACTGGCAGTCGATGCGGCTTGCCGCGTTGGCTTTGATAGCTGTCTGCGACAGCTGTCCGCAGGTGTATGTGTGTCTGCTAGATGTACATATGTCATGCGGGCGTGCCGGAGTCGCTTCCGCGGCTCCGCCCTGCCTCAGACCCGCTCTGCGGATCTGAGGAGCCGGCCGGCAGGGCGGTCGGCAACATTTTAGAGGTACTATCACTTTTGATCACTCGGTGTGTCGTTTTACAAAATTTCTAAATTTAAAGTCTAACCTTAAAGATATTCCAAAGACTCGACACACCGTCCTTTTATAATGGATGACCTTTCAAGGTCATCACACGGTTTTGGACCACCTCGGTCAAAATTTTAGCTTGTTTATTAGGATTTATTCAAAATTGCAAAGCGCGTTATAGTTTACTCCATAAGTCCGGGGGTAGTTCCCCATTCTTCCAAAAGGGACTCTTAAAGTCCTAGTGTTTGCGCCGTGACTTCCGGGCGTTGCCATCGTGCCTTCTTCCGGCCCCCGCCATGCGAAGCCTTCGTCGGGTTTCGAGCATTTTGGGCGCGGGCGGAACATGTTGGGGACCAACATTGTAAGAAGGGGGTAATGTGGCGATTTTGCCCTAAGCACGCGGCAGGTGATTGTAAACATAAAAGCCATTTATGTGGCCTTTCTGTACTTGGCCTTGTTTTGACATGCTCCGTTCGAGCGTGCGTTGCCACGGCGACGTATTGTAATTTACGCTCCAGTAAACTATAACAATGGATCGATTTAACCTCGCGTGCGTCCTACAGTTTGTGGTGTATTATATATACACTGGAAGCGACTCGTTCGAGGAGATTTGTCCAAGATCGAGACTAGGACGCACACGAGGCTCGCCATGAGCTTTGTGTTCCCTGGGTCTGAGTAGTGGGCTCCTAGAGCCCTGGGGACGATTTCCGTGGGGAGGCCCGGGCTGGGAGAGACGAGTTGCTGACTCGGGGGCCTTCGGCCCTGTGGATCGCCAGCTCTCTCCCTTCCCGGGACATGTGACAGAGGCTCTGGCCAGCATGTCGGACTGTACGGGGTTCCGTCCCCGAGGCAGACCGCGGCTCGCCAGGCCCCGCCAGTTAACACCGTGGTGATGAACCAGTTTCTGAACGGTGTCCGTAGGCCTGGGAGTGTCGGGTGGGCTGTTACCTGGTTACCGTTAATGATGAAGTAGTTACCGTGTCCGCCGCGACCTCCGGTGAGCGGCCCTGCCGCGAGGATCCGGAATAGCGGATGCGCGTCCGCAAGGACTCGGATGAGAGAGGACTATCCTCGAGGATCCCGAAGAGCGGACGGTAGTCAATAACTTTACACAAGTTTTGAAAAACATCCAGTTCTGCTCAACAGTGAAATTGGAAGGGGCTCGGGCCATGAACTGCTCTCACACGTGAGCATATCCAACCTGACTTGTTCCCAGTCAGCTTTTTTATAGACTGGTACATGACGAGGGGCCCTCTTGTTATGTATAACGGTGATGTTGACATCCATTATCACTGCGTGATCGTGGTCACTCACACCTGGTACCGTGTCACATGATTGTGTGAGTCCGGGCATATTCGAGAATGCTTGATCCAAGATGTTAGCCCCTCTTGTTGGCCTGGTGACTTGTTGATCTAGGTTAAACTTGTCAGCCAGACTTATTACCGCCTCACACTGTTGTTTGCATGGTTTACCATTTTATGTGAGAGAGGCACTCCCAGTCGATACCCGGTACATTGAAGTCTCCAGCCACAATTACTCCCGAGACTTCCGTGTTCACCAGGGAGGATATACAGTGCATTCCATCTCTGGAAGGTACTGAGATACCAGCAATGGACCCCATCCGGATAGCACAACATGGAGTTGAGACACTGCTACAAAAGATGAAGGTCCGGAAGGCGGGCAGACCAGACAACATCACTGCCAGAGGTGGAGTCTGCCCCCTCAATCTCCTCGACGGTCGCCTTCATCTTCCAAAAGTCGCTCGACACGCGCTCAGTGCCACAAGACTGGAATCCGCCTACGTAGCACCGATTTTCAAAAAGGAAAGAGGAGTGACCCAGCCAACTACAGGCCAGTGTTCCTGACTTGCCTGTTGTGCAAGCTCCTGGAACACATCTTAGTTAGCAACATCATGAACCACCTTGACAGACATCAAGTGCTTATCATGCTTATGGACTATCAACACGGCTTTAGGGCCGGCCGATCATGTGAAACACAACTGGTTGCTGTATCCAATGACCTGGCTGTTGCCCTCAACACGAAACATCAAGTCGACATGGCCGTGTTAGACTTTTCTAAAGCATTTGATAAAGTGCCACATGAACGCCTTCTACGGAAAATCGAACACTACGGCATTTGTGGTGACACGCTCGGTGGCAGGTCACAGGCAGTTGTGGTGGACGGGGCAACATCAGACTTCTCGTCGGTGACATCGGGGGTCCCTCAGGGGTCTGTCATGGGGCCCGTGTTATTTTTGCTCTATATAAATGACATTGGGCTCAATACAACATCTACCATCAAACTGTTTGCAGACGATTGCCTTGTTTACAGAGTGATTAGATCATCCGAGGAGTGCTGTTGCTGCAACAGGATCTGGACAACCTGATGGACTGGGCAGGAAAGTGGCAGATGGCATTTAATGTTAAAAAATGTCACGTCATGCGTGTCACAAATGCACGGAAGTATGTTGTGGACGGTGACTATTACCATGATTACATGGGTAAAGAAGCCCTGGAGTGGACTGATGCTGCTTCGTATCTTGGAGTGACAGTTACCAACAAGCTGTCATGGTCTCCTCATATAAACAGTACAGCGGCCAAGGCTCGACGAACTCTTGGTTTCTTGTGGCGGAATATAGGGCAGTGCCCACGGCCCATTAAACAGAAGGCCTACATGTCTCTGTTGCGCCCCATTATGGAGTACAGGGGTGCGATCTGGGACCCTTTATACTACAAGCAGGACATCAACCGGTTGGAGAAGGTACAGAGCTCGGCGGCACGGTTCGTGATGGGCAAGCGCCACCTGTGGTCTGATCCGGCCAAGGACAGTGTCACGGAGATGATCGACGATTTGGGCTGGCCATCACTACAGCACAGGAGGAACACTAACACCGTAACCTTGCTTTACAAAGGCAGGCACGGCCTGTCAGTGTTATCACCTGACTGCATCCCCCAGCCTGCAACTACGAAGGCTCGGCGGTCCAGAGCTCACCAGGACACTCTGACTGTCCCACAGTTCAAACTCATCTCATACCAGCACTCTTTTGTGCCCCGGGCCGCACGCCTGTGGAACAGTCTTCCAGCAGCTGCTATCCAAGCCTCTACGCTTGAGAACTTTAAGGCTAACCTAGCTGGATGGAGATCAGTGTGAATAAACTAAAAACATTCCCAAATCTGGACTGAAATACCGCTAGTATTAAAATTGTGTATATGTTATCACTGTATTCTCATTGTATCATATGTTCTAACATGTATCTTCACCCCGCGCAATGCTCAGCTGCTTGAACGCGATATCCAGTAGTGGACTTTATTCAATAAATGTAGATGTAGATGTAATTTATGTAGATGTAATTAGCATGACAACACTCCGCTAGGCGGCGCGCGCAAGCAGTTTTTTGAGGGATCGAAAAAAGTGAAGCTCGTTGAACAAGGTCTGGGTGGGGTATGGAGTTCCACAGGCGACATACGACATACTACATAGGACATACGACATAGGACATACGACATACGACATATGACATACTACATATGACATACTACATACGACATACGACTTATGACATACGACATACTACATATGACATACTACATATGACATACGACATACCATATACTACATATTACATATGGCATACTACATATGACATACGACATACTACCCTATCCTTCCCATTGAAAGAATAAACTTTCTCATGCCGTCCCAGAAGGACTGAGGCACGATGTGCAATCACTACCTAAACAAAGAAAACTACTAAAAGGAATGACAAAAATGTCACCCTCCTTGAAAAAGAAAATAAATACAATATTCAACTGTTCAAAACTGTCCAGGCAACTGGCGTCCTCACAATTCTGCCATGCTAAACGGTATAGCCAAATTCAATGGAATTTCCATTGTGAATTTTTCAGATGAAAAATTTGATACAAATTTGATAGGCCTACATGAAAACATGAGTCTGCTGGATACGTGTAGCTATCATTTGTTCGGATGAGGTGTGTGATAGATCTGACATTGTATGAGTTGACTGGTATCTTGCATGTGATAAGTCATATGTAGTATGTCATAGGTCGTAATATTCGTATGTAATATGTCATATGTAGTATCTCATATGTAGTATGTCATATGTAGTATGTCATATGTCGTATGTCATATGTAGTATGTCGTATGTAGTATGTCGTATGTCATATGTAGTATGCCGTATGTAGTATGTCATATGTCGTATGTCATATGTAGTATGTCGTATGTAGTATGTCATATGTCATATGTAGTATGTCATATGTAGTATGTCATATGTAGTATGTCGTATGTAGTATGTAGTATGTACTATGATGTCATACATTGGTAAGTCACTTTCACCCTAGCCCTGAAAACAAGGCAAAAGCAGATTGTATTTTATTTTTTTTTGTTCACCTTCACGAAAAAAAAAATCTTGAAATACACTCTGCCTTTTGCCTTGTTTTCAGGGCTACTTTCACCCTGGTCACTTTTAAAGCCATATGTCGTATGTAGTATGTCGTATGTAGTATGTCGTATGTGGTATGTCGTATGTAGTATGTCGTATGTCGCCTGTGGAACTCCATATTGGGGTCATGTTACGGTCATTTTCGACCAATCAGAAAGTCTTTTACATAACATATTTGGTATGTATGGAGAGGTTAGACATCGGCCTAGGTGACAACAGCCCTCGTTTTGAGATCTGACCCAATTTCGGAGGTGAAAGTTCAGTTCAAAGTTTTTTTTCACTCCAAAAAACAAGTTAAAACTTTTTGTCGCCGATCATACATGGTTTAATTTGTGAATCAATGTTTTTTCTTTCATAATAAACGATATTTCAATCATAAACCCCCGTACTGCTCGGGAAATTGCTTCATAATGAAGGGCATGTCGTGTTTCATCTGCACTTCCGCCATCGGTTCAGTATTGGTTGGCACTTGAAGCCCCTATTATCGCCCATGTAAACAAGCTTGGCTATCGTTTTTTGGAGACATCAGAGAAAAATTCTATTTTGGGCATAATTATGTCATAAGATTTTTTTATTGAACTTTGATAACATTAAAGTAAAGGAGTACCTTGGACATTTTGCTACAAATGAAACAATTTTTTGTGACTAGAATTTTGTCAGAAATGGCTTCAGTGATCATTTTGTTCTACTTCTAATGGCCCGATGAGGGCAAATTTGACAACTTTGGGCACAGTGATCACCACCAACGTCATATATTGTTAGTGTGTATCATGTTGCAATGTGTAAAGTAATTAATATTGAATATTTTCTAGCCCTGAAATATGTATTATCACGTTTTGTTTGCGTGTAAACAGCGAGCTTCACTTTTTTGGACTTTTCCCTAATTTTTGTCTTCAGAAGGACCTGACGGTACCCTTCTTTGAAATGCTCTAGCACCTCTGTATCAATACCTATGGTCAATTTTGTTACATATTTGTTTTCCTGAAGCTCCAAGCTTTCTTTTGGTGTATTGTATGACCATGTAGACCCAATATCAGAAAGGTGTTGTCATGCTAATGTAATGTCCCAAATATACCAAGCAGTAAGTGGTAATTAGTAATTTGTATGTCGTAATGTCCCAGATAGAGTAAGTAGTAAGTGATGAGTAGTAAGTCGTAATGTCCCTTCAGGAACTCCATAACGAACAGACCCCTAGATCTAGATATAAATCTTTCTGACTGCTCGTACTTTTGAGTGTTCAAATACTGCATTATCGCCCGATGATGAGTGCCATGCATATGTTTTACATTTTCAAGCTCCCAATAATAACTGACAGTTAGTAATTCATCCAAATCTACCTCTTATCTTGATTTTTTTCCTGATAAATAACAGACGTTGGTTAATCCAATGGTATCTTTCGAGCAAATAACGAAATTATGAGAAATTCTACTTTGTGGGCGCAGACATATTTTATATTTAACTATAGTAAAAATTTGTCAAGATGAAAACGAAATACAAAGACCCCTCATTCGTTTACCTATTATGCATAAGCGGTTGGTATTTTGTTGATATGCTACATGGCCCACAGGCGCGGTCTACTGAGAAAGGTAGTTACCTGATGAATATTAACGCAAAAACATAACATGTCCAGCGTCGATTTCGTGGTAAAAAGTTCAGTTCCACATAACACATAGGTATAAGGTCAATTTGCTCGATTCCCGCTTACAGCTTGGTACTGGTCCATGCAAAAAAACGGCTACGAAGGGCCTGAAAACCCGGGATTTTCGTGTTGGATCAATATCTCATGAAATACACTTTATTGACATTAGAGCGTTGGGGGCGAAGCCCCCAACTCTCTACATGTCTATGTGCTGACTTTTTCATGGAGGTTTCATGCCAACCTATCGACGCCCGTTTTGGCATGTAAACCTTTGTACACATACTTCAAATGAAGATTTTCTTCGTCCTTGACATAAAATCTCTCGATTTGATGGCAAGCTTTGAATATTCCACAGATATATAATGCATAAATCGATGTGTTTGGTTTGAGAAAATTACGCAAAATGGTCAGCTCGTCTGAAAAACGTCAAAATGGCGGAGCCGATGGAAATTCACGTTCCCAGAATGCAAAGCGAATTTTACCGCAATGACACGTACTTTGGAACGCACAATTTTCTGTGCAGCATTTTGTGCATGCATGTAAATGTAACCTTGCGTGTGGCCTTCTTTGGCGTTATGAAGTAAACACAACGATTCGTCTGCGATACCACGATTACATTTACCGTAATTTGACATATTTTATCACATGAGAATGTGTTCCATGCTGGGTTGCGAAACCTTTTTATTTTAAACTGTTCTTTTAATTTGCTCAGCATGCATGTGTTGCACCTATATCATGATATCAGATGCAGATACTCCTCATAGTATACACTATTTAAGAATAGTTTATTGAGGTTCAATATCATTTTATCAGGCGTATCTGTTTCATTGAGTTCAAAATAAATGTTTACTTATTAAGAATATGATTGAAGTACGCCTATATGTTTCATCATAATATAGGGAATGAATTGGAATCATGTGGGGCATGATATGGTTCAATTTTCTTTTCTTTTTTTGCAGGGGGGGGGGGTAACATTATGTAAGATACATTCAGCTGTCGTGGTGCTGATGATGTGCTCGAGCTCTAATGTCGTCTCCCGCAGTTAGCTGCATTTTCTTGTACAGTGTGTGTGTGCCAACAGATGTGTCAGAGCCATGAAATAACTTCATATCCATTCAACGGAATCATCTGGATGGTCTACAGGTGTATATATTAAATTATATTTGGTATATGTTGAGTTTGCATAGTCAAATCCGGGAGATATCTGGCAACTTCATAAATCAGTGATATACACTTGTCAGTAAATTGATATAAATTGTTGCAGGTAATATTATTTACCTGAAATAGCTGACCGAATCTACTGCCAGAGGCATATTTACCATCAAGGATAAAATTTTACACAAAAAAACCCCCAAGAATTATAAAAATTAGGCCAAGGGCCGAAAATAGGTTACCGGACAATATTTAATATCTTAGATGTTAGCCAGGTCACTGGTTGAATTCAAGGTCAAGAGAATATTCAGCATATATAACATTAAGCATATATCATGTCCACACTTGATTGCTAAGCTGTAAATTCAATAATCAGAGAGATATTAGCAATTTTGTGCTGTGGCGTTGAGAATGAAGGGGCAAAGGTCGAATTCAAGGTCATCAAAATATTCAATGTATATCATTTTCTATATCGTGTCCACAATTGATTCCCAAACCATACAGTCAATAGAGGAGCAAGATATGAGCCAGTTTGTCCTGTGACCTTGAAAATGAGGTCAGAGGTCAAATTCAAGGTCCCGAGAATATTCAGCATATATCATCTCCTATATGTCCACAATTGATTCTAAAGCTGTAAAATCGATAATAAGTGAGCTATTAGCCATTTTGTCCTGTGACCTTGAAAATGAGGTCAAAGGTCAAATTCAAGGTCAGGACAATAATCTGCATATATCATTTCCTATATGTTCATAATTGATTGCTAAGCTGTAAAGTCGATAACAAGCGAGATATTAGCCATTTTGTCCTGTGACCTTGAAAATGAGGTCGAAGGTCAAATTCAAGGTCATAAGAATATTCAGCATATATCATTTCCTATATGTCCACAATTGATTCCTAAGCTGTAGAGTCGATAATAAGCGAGATATAAGCCATTTTGTGCTCTGACCTTGAAACTGAGGTCAGAGGTCAAATTCAAGGTCACGAGAATATTCAGCATATATTATTTCCTATATGTCCACAATTGATTCCTAAGCTGTAGAGTCGATAATAAGCGAGATATAAGCCATTTTGTGCTCTGACCTTGAAACTGAGGTCAGAGGTCAAATTCAAGGTCACGAGAATATTCAGCATATATCATTTCCTATATGTCCACAATTGATTACTAGTCTCTAATCTCAATATCAAGTGAGATATTAGGCATAATGTGTCCCATTATAAAGCATAGGAGAATTTAACATGGGAAAGTCCCATTTGGGCCGAGTTTTGGCCAAAATGGCCCACTTCGAGCGATTCAAGCGCAACGAAATTTATAGACATCATAGGAGTACATATGAGGAGTCTTATTTATCAAAAAGAAAAAAAGTTACTGAACAGATTTTGAGAAAATGGCCGGCAAAGTCCAAAATCAGGCATTTTTCGTCGAAAACGGCCGCCATTTTGAAAAAAATGTGAAAATCAAAAAACTAAAAAATACCTCCTTCTTGAATTATTTTTAAGTATTTTTGTGCAAAATTTCAGAAAAATTCGCCTGTAAACAAAAAAGATAAAAATGTGGACGACGACGACGACGACGGACGACGGACGACGGACGCAACGCCATGCCAATAGGTTATCGGACCATAGGTCCGGTAACCTAAAAATCGTGCTTGAGAGCTGTTCGCGGACCCAGGTGAAGGTTGCCAGAAACCTCTCACATTCTGATATTAAACTGGAAAATATATCAACCGCATCCAACTTAGACTACTCAAAATGTTTCCATAGAATGGCTGTGAGGGTCCCCCATGGCTCTGACACATTTATTGGCACATACACACTGATTTTCATGAGATATTGGCCCAACACGAAAATCCCGGGTTTTCAGGCCGTTCGGTGACCGTCTTTTTGCATGGACTAGTACCAAGCTGTAGGCGGGCACCAAGAAAAAGGTCAATCTATATGCACAAAATCTATTTTGGAAAGTTAAGTCACTATACTAATTTGGTGGAAAAATATGGTTTTATGTTGTTTTATATTGTTCAGTAGGAATAGTCAGTGTGTCCATGCTTATTTTGGTTGTCATATTAACCATGGCAAGTTAAATATCCGGCCATTGTATGACCTCCAATGAAAATTTCTCATTCGATAACTGCATGTGGTGTGATGGTTCACACTAATCCCACATCGCATTGAATCCACATTAGAGAAACTCAGTGTACACAGCATCGTCTATCCAGCATTGTATTATACCAACTAGATGTTGCATCAATGTGGCGATTTTGCACAAAGATTGCGATAGGAGTTTGGCTTTTTCACACACTAATATTGTTTTGGCCGCTTGACGTACTGTCATTTATCGATCCACTATACTGTAACATTGGTCTGACGTCAAGCCTTTGGATCTCGTGCGCTGCCAGCTTACATAGCCGGTCTTGCTTACTCGGAGTTGTCTCAGAGCAGTCAAGGCGAGAGGTCAATGGCGGGCACGGTCATGTGCTCCACGTCCCGTTTTCCTGGCTAAGTGGGTCTGCTAGGACCCCGGGGACAATTTCCATTCGGGCACCCGGGAGGGGGACTACTTCGATCCGGGGGTGCATGCCCTGAGGAACGGTAGTCTCTCGCCTTAGGAATGGGATGGTGCGACACAGGCTCTGGCAGACCGTCGGGCTGTCCAGGGTTCTAGTCCTGCGGCAGGGCCGTCGGCGAGGCCGGCCAGCAACACGCCCACGTGCGCGGGTTCCGGGTGCCGGGTGCCGCTCTCATGGCTTCCGGGCTCGTCACACTGGCCTACATTACATAACGATGTATTTATATGTCTTGTGATGTGATGTATGACGGCCGGACTTGTTTGGCGGACTGTTACCTGGTTATAGTTAAGTATTACGGCGCCCACCATGCCAGTGCCACAGTGTGGGGCGCTTGCACCCTAGGTATAGCGAGCGTCAAACGTTACATCAACACTACACTCACCAATAATTAATGCGCACCCGCAGATAGAAGCACTGGAAGCACGTGCTTGAGAAAAAAAAATATTGCAAATATATTTATCATAGAAAGCTCTTCTGATTGGATATTTAAATGTCTGACATTCAAATATCCAATCAAAAGAGCTTTATATAAAAAAACATTGATGAGATGGTGAAAATTGCTAAGATTTCTAGTAATGGGGTTCCTGTTTGCCACCAGAATCGCCACCATGTAATTCGGGTATAGATAAAGCATAGAAACAGTCTACTGTGCCATATACATATATAAAACCATGCGAGTGTGTTTTCTGCAAGAAGATATCGGTCGAGTTTGGTCTGGTGGATGAATTCAGGATGCATGAGTCCGAAGGACGAGTGTATTCTGTGTTCATCCGCCAGACCAAACGAGACCGATATCTTTTAGCGGAAAACACACGAGCGTGGTTTTTATTTCATCACACACAACTGTTCAGACATAATTTTAGATACTGTCGTTATCATACGTTTATAGTGTGTGATAAATACAAAAACGTGATAATGTTGCATTAAAATTGTGTCATGTTTGTTTTTGCATAATGCAGACAATGAACATGACGTTTTTTGTACTTTTTGGGCATATTAGACTGTTTCAGAGCCCCAAAAGCACACGGCATCAGCAGGTACCCCATTACTGTGGCGCTATTATAAAATAAAAAAATACATGGAAAATAACTCGAGAGATTGTCCATTTCAACGGCACACCTTTGAAGTTCTTGTTTATAAACCCTGAAGATGAGAGCTCAATAATCAATTTACCAAATCATTTAAAATCAGTTGAATTGATCAGTGAACTGATAAGTTAAGAATCTGAAATATCCTGTTTAGGATCTCCTTAAATATTGCTAACATTGCCCAGATTCTGGTGTATGTCATTAACAGCTACATTATTTAGTATGGTGGATGTTGTGGTAACCAAGACTTTACAGTGATCTATCTTCAACGATAATTCTACAATGGTGAAATCCACACCAAAATTCCAAGACTGTCGAATCGTGTTTGACATATAATGGGATGAAATACTTTACTTGATCGACTTCATATTCATGTTGTGGACAAAACCATGGTTCAGATGACATAATCAGGGTTCCAATGTATGAACAAAATCCATCACAGAGCACTTAGTAACCATCAGCTTCTGGGGCCCTGGGCCGGCCCCAGACCCCACGCCAACATACCCTGTCCCAATCTAATCGGTCCTTTGTGCTTCCAGTTTTTCAAATCCTGGGGGCGCGCTTGCCAGTATATTCTCTTTTGTTTTATTGCTTGCTTATTTGAGTTCAATAGATAAATCGAGTCACTACTGTGCTCCCTATCCCAGCACAGATCCTGCCCATTCACTGATATGACCCTTAATATGACCTAAATAGGATAGCAAACTCTATAGCTCACACCGTGGCCAAACATAGGTCAGTCTATGTCTATCGACTGTTTGATCATAAATAATAAAGAAGCCTCTTTATTATTTTTGGTTTGATAGACTGACCTATTTGGCCACGGTGGAGGCTAAGCGAACCCCTGACCATGTGAGCAATTTCACAACGACTCTTCGAAGGTATCACAAGAATGGCTAAATACTCAAGTTCATCCATCAGTGAAACACGCTTTTTTGCCGTAGTTTTGTTTAAATAATTGGATCAACTTTAAATTTCGTGTGTATCAATTGCATTGAATTGGGCACCATGCTGTAATTTTTCACCAAATTTCAGAG
The DNA here is from genome assembly GCA_949152475.1 of Terebella lapidaria. Taxonomy (NCBI): domain Eukaryota; kingdom Metazoa; phylum Annelida; class Polychaeta; order Terebellida; family Terebellidae; genus Terebella; species Terebella lapidaria. The sequence continues at coordinate 28,785,825 of OX424564.1, read as the reverse complement.
TTCTATCTAAAATTCACTGATGGATGAACTTGATTTTATAACCACATATGTGATGCATTATGGCGCAACCCTTTAACCGTCATGCTTTGATTGTCACCCGCACGGAAATATACATCGATATGTCCATCGACAGTTTTTGTTCCGCGTCGACGCATCGTGATTTCGTGTTGTGGATCTATGAGACCGCCTGTCAGTTTTCAAACATTTTTTTGTGTGATTGTGTCAACAGTTTCAAAACAACAAACGTTGACGGTCATATTTAACTGACGAATACATTGGCAAGTATGTGACACATCCATAAAACACTGAAATGTAAAGCTTCACGAAGTATGTCAATCGAAATATGTGTTTATTTATTTTGTACCTCTATTATCGCTCACCGGTTTATTCCACTAATTTAGTCACCTGCCCTCAGAGGGAACTAGGAGAGTGAACCATGGACATGCAAGTGGGGTTTGGCGACCTGGTGCAGCAAGCACAGCAATTGTCCGCAGACATCGAGAGTGGGATTGAGTTGCCACGCGTTGACAGAAATCTCAATCAGCTGAAAGACGCAGCGATACGTTTGGCTTCCCGAGTTCCACTCGTCAGCCAGGACAGTGCCAATGTCAATGCGTACGTGAATGCTAGATTATTTATTTCTTATTATATATTACACTTTGCTGAATAATTGAATTTTCGTGTTTCATCGGCATTTTCATGAAATTATAAATATTCATACACTGAAATCATGACTTGTGAAGAAAGAGGGACCTATATCATGGTATGGCCATTTCATCTCTTTTATAATATTTTCGAATTCACTTACCCAACTATAATGAATATGGCAATTTCTTGCTGATAAGATTTTGTTTCGTTTCAAGTACCCGGTATAATGTAATTTCAGTTCAACTCAATCTGCATTTCCTTTCATTTTCGAACAGATCCCTTTTGCTCGGAACACGAGGGTATGATGTTCAGAAAGTGTCGCAGAAATTGGATGGCCTCAGCTCTGCCAAGACGTTCGAGCCCTTGGAGCCAGTGCGTGACACTGATATTCATGGATTCTTGAAAAATGAAAGAGAAAACGCTCTCCTGACAGCCATTGAACAGGCTCGTAAAAATGTAAGTTGACAAGAATGGAGCAAAAAGATTTGAACCTTATCAGTCAACCCTATAAAAAATGATATAAGGAAATAATAGTGAAGGTTAATTTTAAGATGGTTCGTGAAGATCTAAATACTGTATTATGATACTTTTGATACAAATGCCTCTGGGTAAAATAAAAACTATATTTTATTGAATTGTTCCCATTTCAGACTTTTGAAGAAACAGAGCGTCGACACTGGGAGAGTATGGAGAGTGAGTGGGAAAGAGAGAAACAGAAAATCCTCAATGCTCTTGTTGGCTCTGGTCAGGGCGACTTGGACTTCCCTGCAGAATCAGAGGTAAGACTCCGTGTACATTGTTGACCTATCCCGAATGCCCCCCCAAAAGTTGTCTGAATTTCACAAATTTCATCAGCAAAATTTTGCAGAGTACACCAAAAACGAAGTAAAAAGACTCAAACAAACTGGATTTGGGAGGTCAATTATATATCTGAATGTTTTCTTGTATTGAGTATCTATTGGAAGTTGCGAGGCTCGATTTTTGGCGGGTTGGTGACTCCATAAACTATGATTTTCCCGCAGAGCATCCTGACGGACAGTCTCTGTATGCAAGGTCGTACAACTCTGGACAGCGTCGAGATGGCATACTCGAGGCAGGTCTACCTGTACAACGAACAAGTCATCCAAGGCGGCATCAAACCTAGTCTCGTCAAGTATTTCTCCGACATGGCTGAGAAGCTTGATGACCAGGTACTCTGAGAAAAGAATCCCATAAAAAGTTTTCAATGCTTTCATATACCGAGATGATTATTGCAGTCTGAAAAACATGAAAAATACCTACCCAGGATATAATATCTTGTATTATTACATACAAACTTTTTTTGGAAATTATAATGTAGATCAACAATATAATATGCACCTACTGCTTCAACTTATTATTTGAATGATCTGCTTTCTCAGAACGTTACAGAGCTCTGGAGTGTTGTACAGCACATGACTGATGTTCCACTGTCGGCTGCTGGAAGTGTCAGCAAGGCTCGGTGTTCTCGCAAAATGAAGACGGCATTCATCTCACAGGCTCTCAAATACTTGGAACAGAGGTATTATTTGAAAAATTCCCGAATAGTTTTTGTGTAGCAGCACATTCAATTTATCAAAGGAGAATATTTCTGTTGGTAGAGACAATGATATGAGTTCAAATTAGCCGATCTTGGTAAGTCAGAAAAGAACATTGAAAACAATGATATGAGTTCAAATTAGCCAATCTTGGTTACCGGTAGTCAGAAAAGAACATTAAATACAAAAAAAACATTGTTAATGTGAATGGAAAAGATGCTAACACAATGACTATAATTGATAGCTGTCACTTATAAGCCCAAATTCATGTCATAGAGCAATATTTGTATGGAATACATATCTTTCCCACCCAGTTACGTGAAGTACATCAAGGCAACTGTGTTTAGTAACCTTCAACAAGCTCAGCTTGGTGGCGTCCCGGGGACTTTCAACCTTGTCCGCAGCTTTCTCAAAGTGCACCCAACTCCTGGCCTTGAGGTATCCATCATGAAAAAAATTAGTCACAATCATCCAAACTCCCATTGCATAGTGATATAGATCATGATTGAAAGCTTGGGCATGTTTAGTTCATTGATTTACTAGTATTGGCATTCTCCTTGAATCTTTAAAATGGTCAACAGTAGACAATGTTGATATCAGCTTTCCAGATAATTTCAGAACAAAATTTCATGCTGGTACTGAAGACTGCTAAAGATATCTGTGTTCTTTGTCACAAACTGGAAGAGCTTTTTATTGGATTCCTCTCACATCAGGATGGGCTGGTGGAAGGTCACCCTATCTGGGCCATGATATACTACTGCATACGGTGTGGGGATCTTGAGGCAGCGTGGCAAGTCATCACCCCAGTACAGTAAGTGTCTTTTACCACGGCTCTGATTTATCTTTCTACATGAGCAAATATGATGCTCAGTATTGAAACTATTGATTGATTTCCATCTTTATTGATTGAAGATTGCAATGTCATTTTTCAGACAAAGCCTCGAAGAATTCCCAAGATTTTTCCAGGAATACATGAGCAGTGAAGACAGACGGTAAATAAAGAATAAAACTGTTGGTAAAAAGTTGATACCAAAAAAAAATTGCATGGTTTTTCACACTCCATTATATTGCGTGCAATCTGGAGACACAAAATTAAAACTTGTGTGTTGTGATTAATTTCCAGGCTGAACACTAACAGCGAAAGAGAGGTTCGATTGAAATACAAAAGTTCCGTGAGAAACAGCAACGATCCATACAAAAGGTACACACAATACATAAGATGATATCACACAATTTCAGAAATAACATGTGAATGATATCCACTTTCTCAACTGGATAATCTCCTATATTCGATTGTTGTGCAACTTCAAATACTTCGTACATTCATGTGTCACAAATAACCTATCCCTTCACTAGAGCATGCTATTGTGTGATTGGTCGATGTGATCACCGTGACGACCACAGTGAGATCATCAGCTCGACGGACGACTACCTCTGGCTCAAGCTGAGTCAGCTGCACGTCGAGAGCGAGGATGGAAGCTCTACCCAAGACCTACTCACTTTGACTCAGCTACAGATCATGCTACTGGAAGAGTATGGTTAGTGAGTCATGACCTTGACCTACTTTTCCGGAGGTTAAAGGTCATGCAGTGTGGGTTCACAATGTAGGATCTTGAAGGTGTTTATGTGCATTGTGTACTTTGTGGGTATTTAGGCTTCAATTTGGTGCACTTCGCATTGTGAATACATGTAACTTGTCCTTAGTATTCATACCTGTGCTGGTACATATTCCCTATTTTAAATAAGTCAGTAGATTGCAAAAGAAAAAAATACGAGCAAAATACCAAAAAATGTCAATCATACCATGGGTTATAAAATACAGTGCTCCCCCTCAAATAAGAACCCCTCAATAAAGACTTCCCTCTCTATAAAGACATTTTGCGTGGCACTGGGATCAGCTTAGCATGTACATGAACCCATCTAATAAGATTCTCCCCGGATTTATATCTTAATTTGGTGGCAGTAGTGTAGGTCTTATCGGAGAGGGGTCACTGCACTTAGAAGTGAGAGCAAGAAAAGAATGCCATATCTTTATATATATATCAATGCAGTATGGAACTGATATGTCTTACCTTTCCAGGCGAGGCCCACTTTAGTGCCTACCAGCAGCCTTACTTGTATTTCCGCGTGCTGTTTTTGACGGGCCAGTTCGAGGCTGCGGTTGAGTTCCTGTCCCGCATGGACAAGCTCCGATGTCACGCGGTACACGCGGCCCTGGTGCTGCACGAGCTGGGTCTGCTCATGACGCCGCACAGTCTACAGGCACAACTCTGTATGTACTCAGTCTGTGAACCTGTGTGTACTCGATTGATTTGTCTAGGACCTTGTAGATAGGCTCAACAAATACTCAATAATATCAAATCTTGTCATATGTATAACCATAAAATACTACTACTATAAGAATGATGCTATTTTGGTGCTTATTAAAAGGATCTTGTGACAAAAAATTACTGTGTAGATATTTTTGCAGATTTTGAATTTACAAATAGAAATAATATATCATGAACTACATATAAAGGAAACAAGTATAGAAATAACCTAAAACTAAATAGAAAATTGGAATCATTTCGCCAGTATCTCGCGACACTTCCGATGAGGACCCACTCAGGCGGTTGAACCTGTCTCGTCTCATCATGATGTATACGAGGAAGTTTGAGGTCACTGATCCACGAGAGGCGCTACAGTACTTCTACTTCCTCCGGTAAGTACAGGTTTCAGTTTCCGTTTCTGACTGTACATTATCCACTTGTGTTTAATACTTACAAGTTTTGGTACCACCACGTGTCAAACTACATGTATCGAAAATCGTGAAAATAACACTCTACACAAGCCATTTGTGAACTTCATTTACCTCATTTTATTGTTTATTCGCCTCGTATCCAGAAATTCCAAGACAGCGTCAGGAGAGAATCTCTTCATGACTTGTGTCAGTGAACTCGTCTTGGAAACCAGAGAGGTCAGTATTCTCATTGAAGTCCTCATTTTGTCATCAAAGTCATCCTACATTAGATGCACTTCATTGACTTTGAATCTAATGAACTTCTCTGTGTATGCTTGCTGTTTATACCTTGCAATATGTCTTTCAGTTTGACATGCTTCTTGGTCAACTCAACAAAGATGGCAGCCGACGGGTATGTATATGGTTACGTTTGTATCATAATCATCTACCTAACAATATATTCACAATTCCTCAATACCTTTCACTCTATCAGTATGTGAAAAACAATGGTCTGCACACAAACATTTTCTCCAACTTCTGTCTGACAGCCGGGAGCTATAGACAAGTTCCACGGCGACACACAGAAAATCATTGAGCTGGTTGCCAAGGATACGGAGGGCAAGGGTCTGGTGGAGGAGGCGGTACGACTGTACGACCTGGCCAAGGTATGTATGGGCTTCTGGGTGTTCACTTCAATTCTGTTGTTTCCGAGAATGGCTTGATTTATTGAGTTTTCGCACAATATAACTTTTCTTGAATCACTAATTCTCCCTTCATTCATTCAACCTCCGATTGAAATCAGTATCGCTCAAAATTGCAGAACCTGATATCACTTTCCGTATCATTTGCAGAACCCGGAGAAGGTGCTCGAGCTGTTGAACAAGCTGTTGACACAGGTTCTAGCTCAGCCACCTGCTCCACAGTCCAACAGGGACCGACTGAAACAGCTCGCGCTCAACATCGCTCAGAGGTATGGAGAATTCTAAGCGAAATTCCCATGTAAAAATTACTGTATTCAAGTGTGGATCTATATTAGGTTGGCTAAATACATGTATAGTACCAATGCTCTGTATATATGAATATAGATTATAGATGTTCTCTTTGACTCGAATGATCCGGATAAATAAAGAGGTACAATATTTTGATTAATGGATAGATACTTGGATATTTAAATGACATTGCTATCACTGATGTGTTACTGATAAGAAAGAAGCCTCAATATATTTCTTTCGATTTTCTGCCAGATATCGTGAGTTAGGACAGGAAGGCAGTCGGCACACGACCAGCACGTTTTATCTACTTCTTGATCTCATGACGTTCTTTGATCTGTTCCACACAAATAAGCTGGAGCAAGCTTATAAGGTCAGCCTAACATAAATACTACAATAACATTTTATAGAGGAATAGTGATACCATATCTGATTATCATGCATTTGGTAATAATGATAAATTGGCAGGTTATCGAATCATACGTATCTGTGTATAATATTGAAACACATCACCAACGAAGATATTTCTCTGATTACAGGTGATACAGGACTTGAATCTGTTGCCCTTCAAACAAGATATTGTTGAGCAGAAAGTCAGTGCATTCAGGAGTTATTCCGATGAAATTCGGCGAAGTTTACCCGATGTTCTTCTGGCAACCATGAACATACTTCAAACACAGTACAAAAACACAAAGTGAGTCTCAATTTGTACACTACAGATAATATATGAAGTCCTAATAAGTTTTCTTCTGGTATATGCATTCTATAGTTAGGTTGACCAGCACCTTTCATCTTTTTCATGACATTTTTTTACATTTCCCACATGCTCTTGCAGAAGCACAGGATCACCGCTGATTGGCCGAAGTTTTGGGAAGGTTGAGGATGGTGGCAAACAAACAGTAAGGAAATTCATTCAGATAATAAAATTTGACTTGGGACATATCCAGTGGACTTGCATTTGGAATAGAATCAAAACTGGAGCACCCAATTCAAGTGTATTTTTGTTCATTTTGCAGTACATCAACTATCTACGGTCGCAGGCAAAGGCTCTGATCACATTTGCGGGAATGCTTCCGTATAGAATGCCTGGAGACACGAATGCTCGCCTCGTACAGATGGAAGTTCTCATGAACTAGAACCAGACATGAGATGATTCCAACGTAGTGTTTCCACAATGCATTTATGAAGATAACATGCGCGGAGAATAATATTAGGAAGAAGCCCTCAATAATCTCTGCGAGAATCAGGAATTTTGACGTGCAAGTGATAATGTAATTATTTTTGTAAATAAAACAAATATAGGACATGTTCGTCATACTTTCGGTAGTGTTGTGATACTTCAAGCCTGATTAATATTGGAAATACAGCTCATGAAGACCAAGAACAGCTTGGAATTATTTCATTTATTGACCATTTCATGAACATTTGGAACAAAGTTGTACATACGAACATACAATGTACTGAGAAATCGAAAGACAGTAATACATGTATTTACAAGTTTAGCATGTTCATGAGAGAACATTTCTTATGTAAAGTGTAAACATAAATGAAGTGACAATTTTGATGGTTCCATTTGCATAACAAACTTATCTGTAGATTCAAATACCTTCCAGAAATTTTAGCTACTCAGTAAAAAAAATTGACGGGCATTATCGCAAAACAATAGTGATAACTGGAAAGCACATTTATTCACAAATATGTGCATAGAAAAGACGATTATACTTTTAGGAGAAAAAATACTTTGAGCTAAAATTGGTGGTATATTAATGGACGGAAAATTGGACTGAACATAATATACGCTCATACTGGTTTATTTTTCTGGTTTATTTTTCTTTTCACCTCCGTCAGTATGAATCTAAATGCTATCTAGGTTAGCACTTTTGTGGTAATACATTTTGTTCGCAAATATATACAGTCATATTCCCAACAATTAGGAATGAACATCCACATATTCTCAATCAGCAACATATTTACAGAAATTAACATACAAATGTTTGACATTTATACATAAATTATACATTCATTTTACATTTAAACATCCTTTTATACCTAAGACACATCACATTACCATGTGATCGATTATGCGTGATGGAATTGAAAAGTGAATTAAACTCGAAGGCGGGGTATGAATATACACATGATACATAAGCATGTGAAGTGGACAACATTTAGCAAATGAAAAATGAAATTTAAAAATGTGAAAACTTATAAGCACTAGTGTATGGAATGAGGCCTCTTCACCATCCTGGTATATTCATTCTTTGGATCACAGAATTCCCAGTCCCCCCTCCTCCCCCACATTCAAAACTAAATATTTTTAAATTAACCTGATGAATTGTCCATTTTTATGAGCTTTTTAATGCAAATATATATATATATCCGTTTTCCCTTCGAGTACTGTGGTCCTCGCAAGATGAGACCAATCCGAAATACGACCTTCAGACATGAACCTCCAGTACATCTTTGAATATCATAGATACTGAATAACTAAGTAATCTTAACTAGATAGTTTTGGTTCCTGTACCATGTGTAATGGTAAATCCCAGAATACCCCACCCATATATCACATCTCAGAATCATTCATATTGATGATAGATATGTGCAACTAACTGACAATTTACAATTGCAAATACCACCGCAAATGATCATTGGCTCGGAACTTCCATCGGCGCATCAACCACTTCATTTCCCTCGTCTTTCATAGCACCGTTACTAGAGGCCTTGCTAGATTCTCCAATAGCAGGCTCTCCGCAATCCAACCGTGGCGTATTCCCGCCCTCGATCATGGCCTCTTCGGCATCGATGAGGTCGACGTGGTTGCCACCGGAGCTCGCGGGGAGGTTCGAGCCACTTACACAAAGTCCAGCGCCGAGTGGAGTCGTGGATATTCCAGAGGAACAGGGACCAAGGGAGAGACCACCAGCGCCGTTCATGGATGCCCCGAGGGAAGTCACAGTGAAGCCCGAGCCGAGGTCAAAACCACGGCCTTCTTTTTCCTGAGAGAGGGGAACACAGTTGTTACATGTGCAATCCTGGTGTTCATCATTCACGAATAGAGAATCTTTGTACATTTTCAAACAGCGAATTTTGACATAGTAGAGTACTGTCAAACACTTTGGTATAAGCATAAATTCAAGTAACTTACTGCTCTGTAGTCAAGCATCATCTCTTTGAAAGCCAAGAAATCGCTGAATGTGAGCAGAATTTCAAAGACCTCTCCTTCCAGTTCAGTTTTCCTATCTCTGGAAGAGACAAGTACACAGAGAATTGTGACATCATTTGAAAAACAAATATCTTACTGCTTACTGGCACAAATGAGATTGGAAAGTTTTCACTTACACTAGTTGCCTCTGGAAGTCCGCCATGACAAAATTCGGCATCCTTTGCGTTAACTGGTCACTGATGTATTTCTCTATTAACTCAGTCTGCAAGAGCAGAATTATATGAAGTGCTACTCTACTTCTAGATAAGTATGTATATAAATATGATGCATCTAGGGCAATTGCCAATGCCACAAAGCTGTTAAGAGCTGCTGAAGATATATAACCGATTGTGAATAAATACTCACATATTGTCTGTGGACATCAGTGTATGACAGTTTGTTTTCTTCCGTGTCCTCAAACTCGAGATAAAATTTGTCCATGAAAGATGTCTGCAAGTTCTGGAATTCTCCATCTGAAAAAGCATGAGATATGGGTGTAAAATTAAAGGGGGAGTTCCGGTATAAAAGGCAGAGGGCAGTACTGTGCACTGTCCATAATCTGTGGCTCAGAGATGCAGTGAACAGGCAGAATAATGTTTGGCAAATAACTCTTTCCATAGGTCATATTCATAATCACATTTTTGCAAGCTATCTCATTTTAGGTCAACAATTTCAAATTTGTTTTTGTTCAGAACATCCACTCTCTATTTGTGGTGAAAATCTGCCATAAAATTTTGAAGCTGCAGATAATTCATACCCGGTACCTGATGATGTTTCTAAACGCTCAGCCAATCAGATTCCTACAAGGCACCAGCCAGCCCAGTAGAAACTTGTTTATAAACAGAACCACATGCTATGAATGCTATTGCTGTACTAGTATGTGAGAGGGAGAGTACACAATGTACGCTGTCAGGCTGTTAGCAGATCCAGCCGCGGGCAGAGCTGCCTTGTCCACTATCAGCCTGGCTGCTGGGTTATTTTTAAATCCTGCTCCAGTCACTCAAATCTCCGGCCAGCAACATGCAATTAGGCCCCTCCCACAAAACCAACCGGTTTCAAATCTCCGTCTTTAAGTGATCCAAATGTACTATGTATATTTGATACTATAGTATCAAATTTCATATTCAATATTAAAATATAATACAAGTCATGTAAGTTATATATAAAACCACGTTAACATGTGTAAATCAACATCGACAATAAAGAATATGACATGACATACCCATGATTATATCCTCTATATGTCCGATGACCATATCAAAAACAGTATCCGATTTGCTTGACCTGTGAATGAAGCATACAACATGTAAATAATAGATATACATAGGAGACCATCCTCCAACAGCATTGTACTTTGCTTAATTCGCTTCAATGACAATTTGACATTCATAATCATTGCAAAGTCAGCATTTTTATACAAGCAAAATGCCGAAAGTGCTTAAAATTTCCTCTTTTTGGAAAAAAATATTATTTGGGAATTAAGCTACAGGATAAATTTAGTGGCGGAATGAGTATTAAAAACAGGAACCAAGTACTTGTGCTATAGGAATTGAATCGGAACAGAGTACTCGTGAAAATTTCCAACAGTTGGAGCACATGTACAATTTAGTGGGCAATCCTGTTTCTCTATGATAATCAATGACAATGATCAGTGAATCAGTGGCACAAAATGATAAATACAGATAAAAAGAACATCTAGTTTGTAATAATTGTTTATCGTGTCAGCACACAGTGTCGCAAGCTCTCCTCTGTCTACTAATTATCTAGTTTATAATAACGAACACTTTTCTATCATAACCAATTGTCATTCCGGATCCTAAGTATGGAGAATTAGTTGATAATAAAATTGCTCACGATATTGTACATCCTGACCCTAGTATATGAGAAATACAATATGTATACTAAATTATCTGTATTGTATTCCTGAGTTTGCCTGGCAGAATTTTGAGCATGGCAATTAAGAGATGCTCTTATGCAAATGGATCCAAATCTAGCCATAAAATACAGCCGCCTTCAGAGTGGCTGTAAACCAACATGCCATTTATTAGAAACGACTTTTTGAAACATCAAAACAAGTATGAAAATCACCGGGGACACCATCTAATACATGTACATGATGTAGTTTGGATCTAAAATAACTCACCTTACTGCATACACACACGGAATTTACCATCCTCAGTGCCATTGTATCTAGAGTTTTTGAGACAAATGTTTTCATTTACAGTCATGATTATTGCTCCCCATTATGAGTTTCCCAACCAACCATTACATATTCGGTTTATGACGTTTTCTATTGCACTGTCTACGATCGATTCATGCGATACATTCGAGGCATGCAGCTTGAATGTTTACGAGCCATCCGTCCTAAATTCGCCGCATCCCAAAATTCGGCAACTTGATATTATCAGACCCCAGAAGCTCGTTTAGTGGAAAGTAAATTACTGGAATAAAGATTGGATATCAGAGTCTCGAACTTGTTAGATTCATGATCTTAGATGATGATCGAACTTTATTGTTAGATTCATTCACATTACAACTACAAGTCCTGTAATCCACGTTGGCGAATTTGGGAATGCGGCGAATTTAGGACGGATGGCTCGTATATTTTTGTGACGTTGATCTCAATCTCTGTTTATCGTCAAGATCACCAGTGATCACAGAGATTCAATCTAATCCAAATCATGATCCTCACCTGGACACTGCCAAATCTTCTTCCTTGGTCTCCATTCTGAAATTATGTCTGAAAAACATGAATCGATATGAATAGATCTACATTCACTTGTTTTAAAACAAAAAGCTATTAATCAACTTTGAATTATTCAGACGTTATGACGACAAATGGCATTGACAACGACGCTGGGAAACTACTAGAATCTAGATCTATCGAAATTATCCACACTTGGAAAAGTGGAAAATATCGCACAAAACACTTTCCATGTTACCTTCAATGTTCCTACTACCAAGGAACTTAAGCTAAAAGCTTGTTTCAAGCAGAAAACCGGCGAAACAATCCCGTAACGAACGAAGCCAATCTGTCAAAACGGAACGCGAAATTCCACGGAAATGGAACTCTTCAGCATGATTCACGAATAAATTCATTCACGACAAAAATCGATGAACAGGACACGCCGTTGACTATCCCGAAGAGAAAGCGGGTCCTATCATAACGTTCAGAAAAATATGGCCACGGCGAGTCGACAAATTCACCAGTGTGCAAGGTGATAGTGTAATGTCTCTCATTAAAAAAAAATATTTTTTAATATGTACAAGCATATAAATTATACAATATGGATACAAATTTATTTGGTCTTGTAAATAGTGTCAAATAATTTTACACGAGAAACATTTTATCAATAATCAAGTTTCTCAGTATTCATCAAGTGCCATGAAATTTTTACGAACTAGATTTTGTTCAGTTGTACGATCAGTTCATGCAACAACCCAATCAAATCAACATCATTAAAAACTTGCAGCAAGTTATTTATTACAAAGTCAAACATTATGATGTGGAAAGAATGTTTTATTGTATGGCATACATCATTTTTATTTCATATCAAGGATATTTTAATATTCGTAAATATTGTGCATGAACACACTCAATCATTCCTATCCACTGCACAAAAGCACAGTCCACATTCAGATCAAAATAAATTTAGGCAGAACAGAATTTTGATTCAGGAATTAAACTGTATGATCTCTATGATACAAGATATTGTATAAATATACATATATATATATATATATATAGCCCATGATGACATACAGAAATGAAAAACAAAACATTCCAAGCCAATCAAGGATCATGGATTTTCAACTTGCTCACCCTTTCAGCACACATTCTCTGGAATATTCAATAGAAAATTACACTAAGCTGTATACACAAGTGATAATACACAAGCCAATACACACATCAAAGTGATAATACACACAATGATGAACAACTCCTACATGAGTGACAAGCAACAATAAATATTTACACCAATGATTCAGCTTATATTGAAGTTTTTCAGATGTCACTTCGCTCAGTCTAAAATAATTTTTGCTGGTTTTCCGTCATCATATGTGATCTCCGGACCATGAATCAAATCGTAGTCTCGCCGCAGATAAGCAAACAGGAGATCAGTCACCAGAAATATCTGAAAAAAATGTTCATTGCGATATTACTTGTTCGGAACCACAAGTTTTTAATACTTACCTCTACAATAAACACCAAAATGTTTATTATAGAGGTTGATTAGCAATCGCAATAAATATGACATCAATGTCGTAACATTGCTCAAATTTGAATTTGAAATTAATACTCAACAATAATACTTTACACTTGTTCAGGCCCTAAGATATTAATTTTTGCTTCGTTCGGACATCACTCACATGGGCTGTCGAGTAGACGAGCGTGATAGCAAAGTAGAAGTTAGCATTCGCTGACCCTGCATATATCCACAGATGCCAGAGAATCGCGCCAAGCACTGTACAAGTCACCATCATACAGGTCACTATAAAGTTGTTGCGCATGTCTGAAATGGAGATTTGACAATAATGAATCATTTTTTACTGCATTTTTACATACACATTTTATGTGTATACAATCAATTATATAATTTTATCCTATCTTTATTCTGTATTTTGAACAATACTTCATGCTTGAGTGCATTTTCCTTATTGCGGAATATACGTATACACTCTCATTTGATTTTGTAATGTAATTTGTCATGAAATCAAACAATGAAATACGCCAATGGTATGATCGAAATCAGCATGAAGCATTTAGTTGTTAGTCTGTGGTTTGCTTACATGGAAAGCAGTGCTTCCAAAGTGGCAGCATCGCCAGATAGAGGGCTGGATCAGCATACGTTGGGTACGATTTGAATATGGCCATCAATGCCACCATTATGTACATCATGAACATTGGGTCGTCACTGTATTAAAAAAAAACATAACAAATTCGAGTATATAGATTTTCCGGAAGTCAATGGAAGATGAGTTAAACAGTACATATTATAATATTTGGTGATATAAAACATGACATAACTAGTTTAAACTACTGCCGACACACATGAATTACATTGATATTTATTTTACCGTAATCTGACAGCCAATGGGACTGTGTATATGAAGACGTTTATTTGGAACACACAGATGAAGAATATTCGGAAGTGTTCAAACATTTCCGTGAAGAAATACCAAAAGACGCCCATATTTGGTGTGAGGTCGGGAACTGTCAAACTGAAACAAGAGAATAATTGTATTACTCCATGCAAAATAGAATACAGTGCTTTTTTTACAAATCTCTTTTCATACTAATAATGGAAACACATGTGTTCTATCATGTTTGATAATCGTGTTCAAATGAAAAATATTATAGTGTACTCACATAAATCCATATGTTGATTCCATGAATTTCCAGGAGCCTTCGATGATGAACGATCCATATAGAAGTGTGCCTAGCACCATGCCAGTCATCGTAAACATGTGGAATATACTCATCAAGGTCTGCTTCAGTGTTGGGACTTTATCCTTCAGTTCTTTCTGGATAATACAGAAATACATTCTATTTGGAAATTTCTCAAAAGTAAAGTGCCTGAGTACGGAACTTTCCGAATAAAAAAAGGCCTCAAAATTTGGGTGTTTTTTTGTCTAATAATTTTCTACAAAAATTCACCTGTTCAATCGCGATAGTTGCCGGCACAACGAGCATTATGGGATACATGGATATGTACGAAGCTAGGGCGATGAATATCGCAGCGAAAGTGCGGCTACCTGCAAGCATAACAGATGTGACATTTGCACTTCGATAATAAAACTCTTGTCATAAATTTATCACTGAGTAAAATTTACCACTTCACAGGATTTCTCCACATGGCATACCTTTGATTGTATACAGTATAGAGAGGGCCAGCATTATGTTATTGAAGACAGCAGTGCTCCGCGCTACACAACATGCCACAGAATATGGATTAAGAAGATATCTGAAAACAAAATATTATTTGTATTTTTGTATTGAACATAATGTTTACAAGTAGATGCGTTTTGTTAAAATTGATGAGAAAAGTTCTCTTATCTGAAAATATGAGCAGATCATTTGAATTACCATGTTCTATAATATTAACTTTGATTTATATCGTGAATTATTGAAGCGTGCAAAACAAAAAGGTATTCTTACATTGCCACAACATATAGTCTCGTCAAACTGAGCTGGTCAGTGTTCAACAACAACTTCATCGATTTCGGTGAATAATTCTTCACTTCCTTAGTCTGTTTCATAAGCTGAAATGCATTGTAAAAATGCATGATAAATACACAGCAATGTACCAAATTTAACTAAATGCAATACCGAATACTCACTAAATGTATTATGAGTTTATATCATATGATGAGAAACCAAAATCATAGTACTCATACCAAATAGCGCCCAAAATGTTTCGCAATCCTCTCCAAGATTATAGCCAGGATTAGGTCCAGGAACTGAAAGAACAGATAAAATCCACGTTATTTGTTGATATCAATCATAAGAACCCAGCCAATAATATTAGCATGGCATGTATACACTACTGGTAGGAGTATTTATGACCTAACACAGCAACATAAAACAGTATAACAATAAACATTATAAACAATATTGTAAAATCATTTCACAAATTTTGGGAAAATAATATTATCATGTATACACTACTGGTAGGAATATTTATGACCTAACACAGCAACATAAAACAGTATAACAATAAACATTATAAACAATATTGTAAAATCATTTCACAAATTTTGGGAAAATAATATTATCATGTATACACTACTGGTAGGAATATTTATGACCTAACACAGCAACATAAAACAGTATAACAATAAACATTATAAACAATATTGTAAAATCATTTCACAAATTTTGGGAAAATAATATTATCATGTATACACTACTGGTAGGAATATTTATGACCTAACACAGCAACATAAAACAGTATAACAATAAACATTATGAACAGTATTGTAAAATTATTTCACAAATTTTGGGAAACCATTTGAGGAGGGAATTTAAGGGATAACTAGTAGATTCCAACCGACTACAATATTCCAGGCACTCACAACATAGCACATATTGATGGCCGGTCCCCAGAAGTTATTGAGACTTTTGTGCAGTCGCAACATGAACGGCATCTGAATTGGATAAAAATTCTCATTTGAACATGTTGATTAATGAATACAGTCTACTGGTACAAATTGTTCCAACACATCCTCGCAAAACATTTTATCCAATAATTTTTCACGATAAACGTTTTTATTGAAAAGATCTATTTCACTTAATATTTTATTTTGTAACACGACATGCCCAGATAATGACACAACAGGCAATAATTAAACCAGCGTACTGCGTACCTCATGATACAAGTCGCCACTGTAGGGTGAGATCCCTAATCTGTGCAAGGCCAAGCCTTCCGTCACTGAAACAAATAAAGTAATGTTTGTTTAATATACCGACAACAAACTGATTACAGTGTATCAACATAGCTTGGGACTTGGGGTGGGGGTGGGTGTTTAACGGAGACAGTTCCGGGGGAATTTGTGCGATCGAAGTCTGACATGTTGAAGGAAATTGCCGTGTGACTGCCAAGTGATGTTAACCAAGTAATACTACGATTTCATTTAGCATCGCCAAAATATAAGCAATGGTATAGTCATATATATCTAAACGAATTTAGTTAAATCAAGAACAGATTTATAATTTTTTCGGCATATTGATTCATACCATATGAGTTAACCAACATCATGTTAATCATGTTGTTAATTCAGGGATTTCTACACTAATTAACATTGCAAGTATGATGTAATGAAGCTGAACTAGATGAGTAGATGTAATGTAGGATTTGCAAATATGGTCGTCATGATTTCAAAATCACATTCCATGATTAGCAAATTTCCAAAATGCTGCTTGCTGCATGTTTGTTGACATTGGCAACTGTGAACTATACTCAGATTTTTTAAAACCTGTTTACACCGGTTTTTGACGATATTTTTACGATTCTAGGTGCTATCGTCTATAACTTAGCATACTTCACTTGGGAATCAAACGGCAATTTTCTACTAAATTTCAGACTTCTATCGCAAAAACTGAAGAAGCTGGCAATCTACCCCAGTGTTAAATTTCAGGCCAAAAGGGGATCTCCAGAATCTGAGCATATTTGAGGATTTATTCCTGTTTAAATCCATCAGGATTCTAGGTATTCTTGTAATTTTGGACACGAAGACACATTTTGAGGTGTATTCTACCCAAACATGTTGATTTTAGAAGACTGCACTGCCACAAAACCAAACGATTGCAAAAAATTGTGTGCGCATCCAGAAATTAAACGACAAGGCTAATTTTAGCATTGGGGTAGATTGCCAACTTTTTCAATTTTCACGGTAGAAGTCTGAAATTTGGTAGAAAATTGCCGTTTGCCTCCCAGATGAAGTATGGCAAGTAATAGAATGGACCAGTTCACAGAATTTTCCCGCCATGAACTAATCTTCAGAAATCTCTAATTTCAAACGGACCAATCAGAGCTGCGCGCGTTGCCCGAGGCAACAAGTGTAACCACATACGGGAAAACACAAAGTGTATCTAAAACGGGAAAACCCAAAGTGTATGAAAAGTGCAATGTCGTGCGAGCTGGCGGTTATTTTCAATAAACTCGTCTAAATTTGATACATAACAACAGAATGATGTACATATTGTCTATTTTTGGTTCACCCAGTCTTATTAGCTGAAAATTTGAAAGGTGTGGTGAGTACTCGATGTATATGAAACCGAAGTGAATACCGTTGTTGACACTTTCGGTTCAAAATCTGCGCGCAGCAGTCATTGGTCGGCTGCCTAACAAATCAAATCAAAAAGCCTGATCTTTTTGGGAACGCTCGGTAAAATTTCGTGGGATATTCTATGAACTAGTCCATTATATCATTCACCATCACGAAAATATCAGCGAAAAACAGTGTAAATCAGTTAGAAAAATCAGAGTATAGTCTATTCATAAATCTCTTAGTGTGATTTCGAAATTCGGAAATTTTCGATTTGCACTATGTGATTTCGAAATCGTCCCCAATTTCAAATTGCAACATGATTAACAACATTTTATGAGGGTGTGTTTGGGGGGGGGGGGGGATAGGGTAGATCACCCCCAGATCACCTCTCTTCCAAGAAGTCAATGGTGATGAAATCTCGTTCTTCGAAGCCAGCCAGTCCAGAGCAGAGGATCGGAAGAACCACACTCGGATCGAAACACCAACAATCATCGTCAACAACAGTGGAAAAGCCATCTTTCCTGTGCAATAAATCAAATCGATAACCGGCGTTATTTCCCTGAATATCGCTCGTCGCTCGTTCCCATTCGCAAGATGTCGCTCGACATTGGCGCTATGTAAAATAAGGAACTCATATTTTCGGTATCCGGACCCTGAAGAAAAAATATGGATTTCCTGCAAAATGGGGGTTAGAGGGGGCTACGTACTCTATATTCCGACCCCCCGCCCCCCCCACTGTTCCGACACCCCATTCTCTGACACAACAGTGTTTACAATTAGATTGGGGTGTCGGACTGAACAGTGGGGTGGCGGAACATAGTCATTATCTCAATGCACGGCGTTGATTTATCAGGCGTCTAATCGCGCCGACTGAGATTATATCCGTGTCATCAGGAATGTAGTCGCGCACAGCAACAAAAATGGACGAGCCAAACACGGGCGCGGGTACAGCAAGGGGGGGGGGGGGGGTAAACATCGCTAACAGAGCTATAGATTCCCCTATGAAAAATCGATAAGTGGGTTGACACATTAATATAAAACATTTTGAAACTATTTTCCGTAATGTGTAAGTTTTTTTTAGGTTACTGTACCGTTGGTCCGATAACTTATTGGCATGGCGCGGGGCCGTCGTCCATCGTTGATGTCCATCATCATCGTCGTCCGTCCACGTTTTTATCTTTAAAGGGTATACATCACGAATATTGAATATTGGTTTTTGGTATGTATGTGAAAGCACTTTTTGAACCGAACAAAATGGTCTTCACAGCATATTGCTATCATGATTCCTTCCAAAGTTATGACACTTTAAACATGTACATAATTACAGAATCTGACAACAAAGTCTGACAGCTAATTAATATGCAAATGAGATGTATGACGTCATTAACAGACTGCTTTTCAATTAGGCATTTTTAAATGGAATAATGAGATCGTTTGTATCCATATGTGTTCACCAAAACCCATTTTTATGCTTTTCAGTTCGAATAGTCATTGATTTCAAGAAATTCGTGGTTGCCATGGCAACCAATGGTCTGGCTGGGCCCTTAGCAACCATGGCTGCTAAGGTCGATATCTAATTGAAAACAATATATACATGCATGAAACCAATACAGGCTTGAGAAACCAGCAGTAATAGTATTCTTTATCTACGAATGGCACTAAACGTCAGTGATTTCTCAGGCTTGTATCGGTTGCTAAGGTGTGTTTTTGAACATTTTGTTGATCAATCCCACAAAATATAATCACTACTCTGCTATCTGAATTGCTTTGATACTTCCATATCGTAGTTTAACTTGAATACCAGCCTTAGCAAAAAATCAGCCCATTGGTTGCCATTGCAACCAAAATTTATATGCAGTCACTGACTATTCCTACTGAACGATATATCTGATGAGTTTTGTTGACCAAATATGAGCTCAAATGCTTAATTGTGACATGTTAAATCGCCTAATTAAAAAGCAAACGTCAATGACGTCACATATCTTATTTGCATACTAATTAGCTGACAGATTTTTCAAGACTATCTGGAGAAATTTGCCGGATTTTCAATATTAAAATAGCCATAACAAATCGAGATATCAACATTCTGTAAAGACTGTTCTATTCAGCTCAACGAGTGGCTTCAAATAAGCTGATATCATATTTTTGTGATATATACCCTTTGAAGTTCACAGTCATATCTTTCTGAGATTTTGCACAAAAATGCCTAGAAGTATTTCAAGAGGGAGGTACTTTTCTTATTTCCGAAATTGTTTTCAAAATCACGGCCATTTAACGAGAAAGACCAATTTTGGACTATGCTGGTCGTTTTTCTTGAAATCTGTTCCGTAACTTTTTTTCTAATCGATGCACCAGTACCCCTGTGATGTGTATCAATTTTGTTGCCCTTGAATCATTCCCCAAATGGGACTTTCCCATGTTAAATTCTCCTATCAATCGAGCTCCTATATATGCTTTATTATGGGGCACATATATTATTCCTTAAAACTGAGATTAGAGATTAGGAATCAATTATGGACATATAGAGAATGATATATGCTGAATATTCTCGTGACCTTGAATTTAGACTGTGACCCCATTTTCAAGGTCAAAGAGCAAAATGGCCAATATATATATCGCTTATTATCAACTTAGGAATCAATTGTGGGCATGTAGGAAAAGATATATGCTGAATATTCTGAACATATTGTGCGCATATAGGGGATGATATTTGCTTATTATTCTCATGACCTTGAACTTGACCTTTGACCTTATTTTCAGGGTTAGAGCACAGAATGATCAATATCTCGTATATTTTCGACTTACATCTAGCAACTCAACTGTGAACATATAAGAACTGATATATGCTGAATATTGTCATTACGTAAAATAATGACATTTGATCTCATTTTCAAGGTCACAGGACAAAATGGCTAATATCTCTTTCATTATTGACTTTACAAAATGAGAATCAATTTAGACATACAGAGTATTTGAGTATTCTGCTGACTTTTGATTTGACCTTTGAGTTAATAAGTTGTATGTACAACATACTAAGTCGTAGGTACGAGATAAATATTTCTACACACTTGATAGCAATACGTTTCCGTAGAATATTCTCGTGACCTTCAATATTCTGAATATTGTAATATAAATATTGCTGAATATTCTCGCGGACATATAGGAGACGATCAGCTGAATATTCTCGTGACCTCCAATTTGACCAGTGACCATACAAAAGACCACGATACAAAATGGCTAATATCTGAAATGTAAAATATATATTGTCCGGTAATGTTTCTTAGACCTTGGGCTATTTTTTTTGTAAATGGGCGCATGATACACAGAATGAGCATGTGCTAAAGTTAGGTTGTGTTCGTCGACTTATCAATGTCACATGTTTTATTGGAATTGAAACATATGTTTCGGTCAAACTGGCCGCATATAATTAGCCAGGTGCGTGGTTGAATTGCATGCAGTCGAAATTCTTTTTTCAGTTGGAATTTGAATGTTTCCAAAACTGAACTGATTCTATCATAAAGCATTTGGCAAATTTTACGCTGCGGATTCTATTGCTTTACAACAACAACAAATATTTCCTCAAAATTACACATATTGTAGACAATGGCCACAAAAATACAAACTAATGCTGTGATATATATTATGGACTATTTGCTGCATTTCCTCTATTAGAATTTGAAATTCACAACTAACACCTATATGTGTCACTCAAAATTTTGCATGTGTCCTCGTGTCGTCCTTCTTGTCACCCGTGTTATTTTTTTTATATGTAAATTTGACACTACGGCTTATAATGAGAGAAGTTAGAGACAAAATTTATTTCTCCAAGCTACAATGTAGATAGCTTTATTTGGGATTGCAATTATTAATATACAGGTATACTTTTGAATAATTCAAATGAGACGTACAACTTGGCGCTAGAACGTACTGTAGACTAGAGAAAAGCATCCGACACTATAGGCCTACTTCCATGAACCATTCTGACATTATCGAGTCAATGTAGTCTACTTTTTTCATAAATAACTGATTTTGCCACATAACTGACATTTTGCAATGCATTTTCCGCATACAGATGGCATATATGATGGAATACCTATTAATCCATTAAATATTGTGTAACTAGATGATCTACCAGCAACTGCCACGGGCTGGTCCGAGTTTGGAGACGAAATTCCGAATGTCGTTTTGGGCGCCACCTAGCGAATGATTCCGTAACTGTTTTCAATAGCATGAAGCCATGAACAGGATTATCTACTTTTCTTCTAATTTATTCAACAAAACTTTGCAAAACAGTGCGAAAAGTAATTGGTATAATATGAGATACATCTTAATAATTCTTATTCTATGTTTCTTGTTTGAATTGAGCATTGATTTTGTGAAAACGTGCATTTTGATCCATCGACTGGGCGATAATATGGTGATTTTTTAATGGGAGGTTGTCATATTTTAATTCACACGGTCATAGCACTGTGATTTCAATGCTGAGCCTATGATCTATGATGTAATCTATTGAGATTTCTTGACAGTTTGACTTTGGTGCGTGTGGTGAAGGTGAACATCTACTTCAAAACTTTTTTTTTTTTGCTTACGAGCTGTCAGTCCTAACTTGGCCACATACCTACAGTGCACTCGATAGCGTAGGAGAATGCGTAATTACGCACATCTTATGTCATTTCACGCATAGATTTATATGCAAGTGCGTACGCTAAGCATCTTGGAAATAGCTAAGAAATATCCATATTTTCGCCACTGAAAATCTGACAAGTGACTTCGCCGTTTGTTTACATACTAACAAACTTTGCGCCTACGTCATCAAAAGCTGTGCACAAGACCATCCATGCAGCGCAACCTGGTGAATCAAACAAATTCAGTATGCTATATTCGCTAGGTGTCGCCTCAATCGCGATACTTTTTTGGGCAAACTTGGCATGAATGACAGACTGCATTGTCGGTGTGTTTGTACGAAAAACAGGCGAGCTTACGAAATATGTTTAACTTGTTCAGTCGTACATTTTCTTCTGTGAATAAAATTGTCAAACCCCTTATTACGACGACTCTGTAATAATTCATTACCCTGGCTGTAGCAGTTTAAAGTGTTTGTGACATGGACATGGTGTACTGACGCCACACATGTGTTTTAATGCTCTATTCCCCGTAATTGTATTACAAAGTTCCACATGAATTTCAGAGCTTACCCCTCTTTTTTCAAAGCCAACGGGTACAGCAAAAAATTACCCATAAATTTTCTAATTTACCCCTTTTTTTCGAGACCAATGGGTATGGTACTCCTTTCCGAAAATTCCTACCGAGTGCTCTGTACCTAACTTGGCCATATTTTGTTACTTTTGTTGTAACATCTCCAGATGTTTTGTTTCTTCTAATAAAGCATATTGTTACTTAGTTTAGATTCGTAACAATCCAATTTCATTTATTTTCTAATGATTATCTCACATTAAACGTTATTTATACGAATGAGATGTAGTCCACTCTTTTATCATGTTTATGCCATTCATTGCGAGCCCGGGGGAATTGCTATTATCATGGTTTCAAACAGATGGATGTACAGCCAAAGACATTTTTTTCCATCCCTCACCATAATGTCCTTCAATTGTGAACGTGATTGTGAAAACCTTTAAATTTCTACGAGTGTGTGATAAGAGTTCTGGATCGATACATCAAGTGGGTTGAATGGTTATCGAGATTTATTTCCAAGTTCATGAGTTTAAAACATATTATCATACAAATCTTTCATTAAATTTATTGTTCATATACTGAAATATGTATTTAAATGTTTACAAAATTACACATTAAGTCATGCCAAGAAGGTCAATTGGCTCCAGTATCCTTTCCATTCCTGAAATTGTGTTCATCCCAACATACATACATTTGTATTTCTATCTGCCCAAATATCTTTAGTAGGTGACTGAAAGATGTGCAAATTGCTTTGTTACATGGCACAGAATAATAATTAGGTCATTCGATATAACATACAGCTAAATTATGGCTTCAACTGAACAAGAAAATACTTGGCCAAATTAGGGACTCTGTACTCTACTACCAGCCAATGTTACATCAAGTTTTAAGACACTCCTCTCAGAATCCTTAAGCGATGACAAACACAGGCATATGGTGGAAAACATGCAGAAGGAACCTAATTTTAACATCGAGAAAGCCTGTTTCATCACTCATCATATATTTCGATTTATTGAAAGATATGACCCAAAAAGTGGCCAAGTTAGGACTGACAGCTCGTACCGAAACTAGATCGAATAAATATGGTTTGATCTGTTGATAAGCATGAGACTGAGCGATGTGGCTCTGCATCGCACAGGCTGTGGTCCGATTAACCTATTATCATGGCCATTGCTTCCATCATCCTGTTTCGCAATTTTTGAAGAAATTGCTGCAAATAATTTAGGATAGAATTTAGTGTGTTGAAAATTTTTTCATTTAATATTTCATAACTTTTTTATTATTGATTTCTTCCCACCACCATATTCAACATTGGATTATCGGACTGGTAATTGATAATCATTTCACGGGGATTTCTACCTGGTGAATCAAAGCAAACTAAAGTTGGTCTGATTCAAAGTACCGCAACATTTTGGCAGCATGTATTTTAGGTTACCGGACCTATGGTCCGATAACCTATTGCCGTCACGTTGCGTCCGTCGTCCGTCCGTCGTCCGTCCACAGCTGTATCTTTAAAGTTTACAGGCGGATTTTTCTGAAATTTTGCACAAAAATGCCTAAAAATATTTCAAGAGGGGGTTTTTTTTTAGTTTTTTGATTTTCGCATTTTTCTCAAAATGGCGGCCATTTTTGACGAAAAATGGCCAATTTTGGACTTTGGCGGCCATTTTCTCAAAAACTGTCCGATCAGTTTTGAGATTTTTGTTTCAAAAGATTCCCCTTATGTACCTTTATGATGTGTATAAGTTTTGTTGCCCTTGAATCGCCGGTCTCCGTGTGGCGGCCATTTTGAATTTTTGACGAAAAAAAATTTTTTTGCCCCAAATCGCGTTACTATCCATTTCGGGCCATTTCTAGGCAAAAAAAAATTTTTCACCCTTTGAAAAAAATTTTGGACTTAAAAAATTTTCGGCACTTTTTTTCTTCATAATGGGAGCTGCCCGGACTGTACTCATAGAATGCTTAAAGATAGAGCTTAGATATTGGCACTTTCAAATGGGAAGTCATATATGGCGACTTGTGTGGTGACCTTGAATTTGACCTTGGATGACCTTGAAAGGTCAAAATAGCCATTTTTGGGTCGAAAAATGCCCAAATTTGCAGCTTTTCTGTCTTTTCTCGAAAACTGTCTGATCAGTTTTGAGATTTTCGTTTCAGAAGATTCCTCTTATGTACCTTTATGATGTGTATAAGTTTTGTTGCCCTTGAATCGCCGGTCTCCGTGTGGCGGCCATTTTGAATTTTTGACGGGTCGGTGAAAAAAATTTTTTTTGCCCCAAATCGCGTTACTATCCATTTCGGGCCATTTCTAGGCAAAAAAAAATTTTTCACCCTTTGAAAAAAATTTTGGATTTGAAAAATTTTCGGCACTTTTTTCCTTCATAATGGGAGCTGCCCGGACTGTACTCATAGAACGCTTAAAGATAGAGCTTAGATATTGGCACTCTCAAATGGGAAGTCATATATGGCGACTTGTGTGGTGACCTTGAATTTGACCTTGGATGACCTTGAAAGGTCAAAATAGCCATTTTTGGGTCGAAAAATGCCCAAATTTGCAGCTTTTCTGTCTTTTCTCGAAAACTGTCTGATCAGTTTTGAGATTTTCGTTTCAGAAGATTCCTCTTATGTACCTTTATGATGTGTATAAGTTTTGTTGCCCTTGAATCGCCGGTCTCCGTGTGGCGGCCATTTTGAGTTTTTGACGGGTCGGTGAAAAAAATTTTTTTTGCCCCAAATCGCGTTACTATCCATTTCGGGCCATTTCTAGGCAAAAAAAAATTTTTCACCCTTTGAAAAAAATTTTGGATTTGAAAAATTTTCGGCACTTTTTTCCTTCATAATGGGAGCTGCCCGGACTGTACTCATAGAACGCTTAAAGATAGAGCTTAGATATTGGCACTTTCAAATGGGAAGTCATATATGGCGACTTGTGTGGTGACCTTGAATTTGACCTTGGATGACCTTGAAAGGTCAAAATAGCCATTTTTGGGTCGAAAAATGCCCAAATTTGCAGCTTTTCTGTCTTTTCTCGAAAACTGTCTGATCAGTTTTGAGATTTTCATTTCAGAAGATTCCCTCTATGTACCTTTATGATGTGTATAAGTTTTGTTGCCCTTGAATCGCTGGTCTCCGTGTGGCGGCCATTTTGAGTTTTTGACGGGTCGACGGAAAAAAATTTTTTTGCCTGAAATTGCGTTACTATCCATTTTGGGCCATTTCTAGGCAAAAAAATTTTTTTCACCCTTTGAAAAAAATTTGGGACTGAAAATTTTCGGCACCTTTTTCCTTCATAATGGGAGCTGCCTAGACTGTACTCATAGAATGCTTGAAGATAGAGCTTAGAAATTAGCACTTTCAAATGGGAAGTCATATATGAAGACTTGTGTGGTGACCTTGAATTTGACCTTGGATGACCTTGAAATGTCAAAACAGCCATTTTTGAGTCGAAAAATGCCAAAATTTGTACCTTGTTTGTCTTTAATCGAAAACTGTCTGATCACTTTTGAGATTTTTATTTCAAAACATAGTAATTGGGGTTTTTGACATGATGTGTATAAATATGTATATAGTGTATAAAGTGCCTTGAATTGCTCAAAAGGCTAGAAATTTAGGCTGAATAGGCCCCAAATTTAATTTTTGGTCGTTTTCCTTCAAATTTATCTGATCAGTTTTGAGATTTTTGTTATAAAACATGCTAATTGGGGTCCCTGACATTGTGTATAAAGATGGAGTGCTTTGAATTGCTTAAAAGGCCCCTTGAGTGTGTAGTTGGCCTCTACAGCCAAAAAATGTTTGTAGGTATAGCTGGAATTGGAAGTCATATACATGTATACCACATATATATGTGGCTTTTTTGGGTGACGTTGAACTTGACGTCAGATGACATTGAGTGTTATATCTCAGTGTCACGTCCAACAAGAAATGTGTAAATTTCGTTTATAGACAAAAGACTTGTAGATAGACCTTGTATTTGTATTTTGAACATACATGAATACAACGTTATATGCTGCACACTTAATGATGACATTGAAGTTCACGAAGATGATTGGTTTATCTTAACGTCATATCTCACCTGTCCTGTTTCAACTAAAGTTGTCCGGTAACCTATCTTAGCCCTTGGGCTAATTTTATCTTTTTTGCTTACCGGCGAATTCTTCTGAAATTTTGCACAAAAATACTTAAAAATAATTCAAGAAGGAGGTATTTTTTTTTGTTTTTTGATTTTCGCATTTTTTTAGGTTACCGGACCTTTGGTCCGATAACCTATTGGCATGGCGTTGCGTCCGTCGTCCGTCCGTCTAGCCGTCCGTCCGTCCGTCCGTCCGTCCGTCCGTCCGGCGTTAACATTTTTATCTTTAAAGTTAACGATCGAATCTTTCTGAAATTTTGCACAAAAATGCCTAAAAATATTTTGAGAAGGAGGTATTTTTTTGTTTTTTGATTTTCGCAATTTTTTCAAAATGGCGGCCGTTTTTGTCGAAAAACGCGCAATTTTGGACTTTGACGGCCATTTTCTCAAAAACTGTTTGATCAGTTTTGAGTTTTTGGTTTCAAAAGATTCCCCTCATATACCTCTGTGATATGTATAAGTTTGGTTGCCCTAAATCTGCCGGTTTCCATGTGGCGGCCATTTTGAATTTTTGGCGGTTCGGCGAAAAAAAATTTTTTCGCCCCAAATCGCATTACTATCCATTTTGGGCCATTTCTAGGGCAAAAAAAAATTTTCACCCTTTAAAAAAAATTTTGGACTTAGAAAATTTCCGGCACTTTTTTCCTTCATAATGGGAGCTGTCCGGACTGTACTCATAGAACGCTTGAATATAGAGCTTAGAAATTGGCACTTTCAAATCGGAAGTCATATATGGCGACTTGTGTGGTGACCTTGAATTTGACCTTCGATGACCTTGAAAGGTCAAAACAGCCATTTTGGGGTCAAAAAATGCCCAGATTTGCCTTTGTAGATGAAATGCTTGCAGATAGAGCTCATGTTTGCATTATGAACATATAGGAAGACATATATGGCACAACTAATGATGACCTTGAACTTGACGTCAGATGACCTTGAGTGCCAAATGTCTGACTTGGAATGTGTAAATTGACCTAGGCGGCCTAAACGATTCCACCCAACATATAGAATATCAAATGCCGCACACATATATGTAATGGTTACATCAAAGTTCATACGGATGACCTTGATTGGTAAATCCCAAGGTCATATGTTTACACTGCGAACCTTGATTGGTAAATCTCAAGGTCTGTTACCTGCCAATGCTGCCATGGCCAAACCAAAATTGTCCGGTAACCTATCTTAGCCTTTGGGCTAATTTTTCAAAATGGCGGCCGTTTTCGACGAAAAATGCCTGATTTGGGACTTTGGTGGCCATTTTCTCAAAATCTGTTCAGTAACTTTTTTTCTTTTTGATACATAACACTCCTGATATGTACTCCTATGATGTCCATAAATTTCGTTGCGCTTGAATCGCTCGAAGTGGACCATTTTGGCCCAAACTCGGCCCAAATGGGACTTTCCCATGTCAAATTCTCCTATGCTTTATAATGGGACACATTATGCCTAATATCTCACTTAATATTGAGATTAGAGACTAGGAATCAATTGTGGACATATAGGAAATGATATATGCTGAATATTCTAGTGACCATGAATTTGACCTCTGACCTCAATTTCAAGGTCAGAGCACAAAATGGCTGATATCTCGCTTATTATCGACTCTACAGCTTAGGAATCAATTGTGGACATATAGGAAATGATATATGCTGAATATTCTGATGACCTTGAATTTGACCTTTGACCCCATTTTCAAGGTCATAGGACAAAATGACTAATATCTCGCTTGTTATCGACTTTACAGCTTATGAATCAGTTATCAACCTATAGGAAATGATATATGCAGATTATTGTCATGACCTTGAATTTGACCTTTGACCTCATTTTCAAGGTCACAGGACAAAATGGCTAATATCTCACTTATTATCGACTCTACAGCTTAGGAATCAATTGTGGACATATAGGAAATGATATATGCTGAATATTCTGATGACCTTGAATTTGACCTTTGACCCCAATTTCAAGGTCACAGGACAAAATGGCTAATATCTCACTTATTATCGACTCTACAGCTTAGGAATCAATTGTGGACATATAGGAAATGATATATGCTGAATATTCTGATGACCTTGAATTTGACCTTTGACCCCATTTTCAAGGTCATAGGACAAAATGACTAATATCTCGCTTGTTATCGACTTTACAGCTTATGAATCAGTTATCAACCTATAGGAAATGATATATGCAGATTATTGTCATGACCTTGAATTTGACCTTTGACCTCATTTTCAAGGTCACAGGACAAAATGGCTAATATCTCACTTATTATCGACTCTACAGCTTAGGAATCAATTGTGGACATATAGGAAATGATATATGCTGAATATTCTGATGACCTTGAATTTGACCTTTGACCCCAATTTCAAGGTCACAGGACAAAATGGCTAATATCTCACTTATTATCGACTCTACAGCTTAGGAATCAATTGTGGACATATAGGAAATGATATATGCTGAATATTCTGATGACCTTGAATTTGACCTTTGATGGCATTTTCAACGTCATTGGACAAAATGGCTAATATCTCGCTTGTTATCGACTTCACAGCTTAGGAATCAGTTATGAACATATAGGAAATGATATATGCAGATTATTGTCATGACCTTGAATTTGACCTTTCACCTCATTTTCAAGGTCACAGGACAAAATGGCTAATATCTCACTTATTATCGATTTTACAGCTTAGGAATCAATTGTGGACATGTAGGAAATGATATATGCTGAATATTCTCGGACCTTGAATTTGACCTCTGACCTCATTCTCAAGGTCCAAGGACAAACTGGCTCATATCTTGCTCCTCTATTGACTGTATGGCTTGGGAATCAATTGTGGACATGATATAGAAAATGATATACACTGAATATTTTGATGACCTTGAATTTGACCTTTGCCCCTTCATTTTGAAGGCCACAACACAAAATTGCTAATATCTCGCTGATTATTGAATTTACAGCTTAGCAATCAACTGTCGACATGATATATGCTTAATGTTATATATGCTGAATATTCTCTTGACCTTGAATTCAACCAGTGACCTGGCTAACATCTAAAATATTAAACATTGTCCGGTAACCTATCTTTGGCCCTTGGCCTAATTTTTAGGTTACCGGACCTTTGGTCTGATAACCTATTGGCATGGCGTTGCGTCTGTCCGTCCGTCCGTCTAGCCGTCCGTCCAACCGTCCGTCCGGCGTTAACATTTTTATCTTTAAAGTTTATGATCGAATCTTTCTGAAATTTTGCACAAAAATGTCTAAAAATAGGCAAAAATAGGCCGTTTTCGTCAAAAAACGCTCAATTTTGGACTTCAAAAGATTCCCCTCATATACCTCTGTGATATGTATAAGTTTGGTTGCCCTAAATTCGCCGGTCTCCGTGTCGCGGCCATTTTGAATTTTTGGTGGGTCGGCGAAAAAAATTTGTTTCGCCCCAAATCGCATTACTATCCATTTGGGCCATTTCTAGGGCAAAAAAATTTTTTCACCCTTTAAAAAAAATTTTGGACTTCGGCATTTTTTCCTTCATAATGGGAGCTGTCCGGACTGTACTCATAGAGCGGTTGAAGATAGAGCTTAGAAATTGGCACTTTCAAATGGGAAGTCATATATGGCGACTTGTGTGATGACCTTGAATTTGACCTTGGATGACCTTGAAAGGTCAAAACAGCCATTTTGTGGTCGAAAAATGCTCAAATTTGCACCTGGTCTGTATCTTCTCAAAAACTGTCTGATCAGTTTTGAGATTTTTGTTTAAAAAGATTCCTCTTATATACCTCTGTGACGTGTATAAGTTTTGTTGCCCTTGAATCGCCGATCTCCGTGTGCGGCCATTTTGAATTTTTGACGAGTCGGCGAAAAAAAATTCGTTCGGCCCAAATCGCATTACAATCCATTTTGGGCCATTTCTAGGCAAAAAAAAATGTTCACCCTTTGAAAAAAATTTTGGATTTAGAAAATTTTCAGCACTTTTTTCCTTCATAATGGGAGCTGTCCGGACTGAACTCATAGAACGCTTTAAGATAGAGCTTAGAAATTGGCACTTTCAACTGAGAATTCATATATGGCGACTTGTGTGGTGACCTTGAATTTGACCTTGGATGACCTTGAAAGGTCAAAACAGCCATTTTGGGGTCAAAAAATGCCCAGATTTGCCTCTACAGATGAAATGCTTGCAGATAGAGCTCATGTTTGCATTATGAACATATAGGAAGACATTTATGGCACAACTAATGATGACCTTGAACTTGACGTCAGATGACCTTGAGTGCCAAATGTCTGACTTGGAATGTGTGAATTGACCTGAGCGGCCTAAACGATTCCACCCAGATATATCTTTGTATTATGAACATATAGAACATCAAATGCCGCACACATACATGTAATGGTGACATCGAAGTTCACACGGATGACCTTGATTGGTAAATCTCAAGGTCATTTGTTTACACTGCGAACCTTGATTGGTAAATCTCAAGGTCTGTTACCTGCCAATGCTGCCATAGCCAAACCAAAATGGTCCGGTAACCTATCTTAGCCTTTGGGCTAATTTTTCATAAATAATAAACGCCTTCACAAAATTGTTCAGTTTGTTTGGTCAAATTTTTTTGCATCTGGTATGCTAAAAAAATTATCATATGCAATGTTTGATGTGAATATGAGCTGTATAAAAATTTTAAAGTGGAAGTTTTTATCAAAAATCCATCAACCAAATGTTCAGATATATGAGAAAATTCCTTCGTATAAACATAAATGAAGAGTTCGGGTAAAGACCCATAGAAAAAATGTTTTGTTCATATCCATACATCATGAATATTTTACTGAAATTTCCACAGAAGTACTTTTCAAAAGAGGGGTAATTTGGGGGTTATATTTATAGACCAGAGAACATTTTGTTGACAAGTGAAATGCCATACTAGAAGAAATACATGAAATGAAGTTAATATTTGACTTTACTTTTTCCCCCAAATATTTCCTTGTGGAAAACTAGGGATCTGGAAGGAGCTAAACCATGGTAAATGTTTGAGCCGGATATCAATGACAAGAATGGCTGGAACACATGCAGAGACCCTAATGAATAACTTGCCATCTTCAACTAATCTTTCTGACTCAACTCAAATATCTGATGAAAAGAAAATTCAGGAAACTACTGATAAGAGGGATTCGGGAAATCATGACCCTGAAATCGAAGGAGATTTAGAGGACATAGGGGATGGATCCGCAGGAAAAAAGAAGAAAGCTTGGTCGAAGAATGCAAGGAAACGTGTAAGTTCAAGAAAATAATTTCATTTTGAAGTTTTGATATTTTCCATATAACAATTCGAGTAAATCAGTATGTTTACAAATACATTTCACATGCCAATTTAACTTATTGAAGTACCGGTAATATAATTCAACCATTATCATGAATATGTATAGGATATAAAAATGATACAAGTAGAATGTATTTCTAATACTCGATAATTCTGTAAATTTCAGCACCAAAAGAGAAAGGAGAAGAGAAAAGCTGATGGTGAGCTGCCAGAGAAGAAGCCCAGAAAAAAGCATGACTTCTATTCAGAACCTGATGTGTTCGAGGAAACGTCCTACTACTTTGAGAATGGTACATCAGCAATCAGCATATATTACTGTAACATTGTGACATGTTGGGGGCTACACAAGTAGTAATAACACGGTTATGTTGCATTTTGTATGACATTTAGTGACACTGAAGAAATGAGGTATATCTTTTTCATGTTTTCATTGTGGGGTCCTCAATTACTATTTTGACGTTTAAAGTGAACATATCCTTTTGATTCCTTGTTAACACTTCAAATATTTTTTCAAAAATTTCAGGTTTGAGAAAGGTTTACCCATACTACTTCAAGTTCTCGACTTTCGCCAAGGGCCGCTGGTACAAAAGAACGTTATTAGACGTCTTCTGCCATGAGTTCAAACATTTCCCTGAAAAGACTTTCGTATGTTACGCCACATTAATTTGATTCTTTGTTTTGCATTCGGAGAAAATTTTAGAACTGCCAGCCAGGAGATAAAACATAATCATGGGAAATTCAGGAGAAGTTTGGATGGGAGAAAAATTAGAGGTTTTGGCTAAAGCAGTATTTGTGTTTTACCGCTAAACAGTTTATAAAACGTTGACCTATTCATGGATGCAAAACAGAAAATCAAAGTTACATACTTACATTTCTTCGTTCATTCAATAATTATATACTGTAAACTATCAAGGCAATATGCATACATGCACCATATCATTGTATGTTCGCATGTGAAATTAGTGTGTTTTATTTTTTCAGAAAGAGAAAATCAGCAGTGGGGAGGTCTGTGTCAATGGCAAAGTGGTTGATGGCGAATACAAGCTGAAAGACAATGACTTCATTACGCATCTGTCACATCGGTATGTACATGTCTACATGACTGCAGTTAATCACTACTGATGTTGGGATGAAATCATATCTATTGTCTAACCATAACATCCATCAGTGCATGTACATTTATTTACCCCAACAAATATTGAAAGTCACCGTGAGCAACAAACATACAATATGAATCCTGATAAACACATATCCTCTCACTAGGAATGACCTGTGATATTTAAAGTCATCAACCTGAGACCTAGGTGCAAAAAGTTTGATGAAGGAGAAATGTTTTTTTTTTTACAGACACGAGGTGCCCGTCACTCAGGAGCCCATCGAAATCGTTCACGAGTGCGACAATCTCCTAGTCGTCAACAAACCCTCGTCCCTGCCGTGTCATCCCTGCGGAAGTTTCCGGCACAATTCCCTCGTGTACATTCTTTGGCGGGAACATGGCTACAAAGGACTCAAATGTGTGTTGAATATGTATTTGTGGTTGATGCTTATATGTTCCAGTTAGATGATTGTGTTTCATGAAACGAATACAATGTTTTGATCATAGAAAATTTTACATGTACATAAATGTTTAGTTACATACTAGTACATTATATGACATATAGTTTTAAATTGAACATTTTCACAGATCTGATAATCACAAATCTTTTGATATTTAGCAAATGAACCAATACTATCAATGAAAGACATTTTTCCCATTCATTTATCACAATGTTTCTTTCATTTCCATAAATTTGTTCACAGTTATTCACCGCTTGGATCGGTTGACATCTGGTCTGCTAATCTTTGCCAAGAACGAAGAGAAAGCCGCAGAGTTGAGTCGACAAGTAGCCGGCAGACAGTTACGCAAGGAGTATGTGTGCCGTGTTGAGGGGGAATTCCCAAGGTAAAATATCCAAAACAGATGGGAAATTCCCAGGTGAAAAAAAACCAAGGCGGATCAATTCTTGTTCTTGTTTACTGTGAAGCCATTTAATTTCGCTGCCACAAATTTTTGCGATCAGGCCATGTTCGCGGCCGTTTAATTTCGCAGTTTGACCGTCTCAAACATTTTTTTCATAACAATGTGAGTTGTCATCAGAAATGTTTTGCGTCCATTTAATTTCGCGATTTTTTGGATTCGCGAAATTTGTGAAAATAAAAGGTCGCGAATAATTTGTGGTTTTACAGTATTGTCTTCTGAGGCCAAGTTATTATATTAATTATGTGATCTTGCAAGGAATACGGCGTTGCTTTCTTGCATAAGTTATCATTACAAGACCTAATATATTTATTCCGTTTGGTCAAAATATCGGCCTCATATGTTTCACACTTTATGATTTC
The DNA here is from genome assembly GCA_949152475.1 of Terebella lapidaria. NCBI lineage: Eukaryota > Metazoa > Annelida > Polychaeta > Terebellida > Terebellidae > Terebella > Terebella lapidaria. Next base: position 28,750,934 of record OX424564.1, on the reverse strand, counting down.
ACCACACTGAGTAAGAATGAAAGAGTTTCCATGCACAATAATTGAAATATCAGCATCATATCAAAACCTCAGCACCATAGCGCAATTTCTCAGCAACACTGTTGAGCAGAGCTAACGATTTTGTGCCCTAAGGAATCCATCATATACATGATATATGTAGTTTGAATGTGTCAATTCCGGTATTACTTTCTTGACAGTGAACAAATGGAATGTAGAGAGCCACTGGGTATCCTGTCCTTCAAACTGGGCATTCAGAAGGTCAGCCCTTCAGGGAAGGATGCCTGGACGACCTTCAATAGAATCTCCACAGACGGCAAGGAAAGCATCGTGAGATGTAAGCGAAAACATAATGTCTATATATGTAAAGTTCATCACATTCAAATAGACAATTCAGTTCTATTATGTACAACTGTTAGAATATTGGTAGGTGAGATCTATACAGTACTACTGACCAATCAGACATCAGAAGATCCATTATCAGTCAAGTTTTAAAAATGTGTTTGCTTGAAATTTAAGGTTTTCCCCATACTGGCCGTACACATCAGATCAGGGTACATTTGCAATATTTAGGTCAGTGCTGTACATTGTTTATATACTCAAACCTATTTGTGTCCCTGGTCATAATAAAATACCTGTCAATTATCCATATATTACAATTTATCCAGGATACCCAATTGTGAATGATCCTCTATACAACTCAGACATTTGGGGACCAGGAAAAGGCAAAGGAGCTGACTATGGAAAGTCTGAGGATGAGGTGAGATTGCTGTTGATAACTCCACCTAATAAATGAAACAATATAGATCTCTACTTCCAATCATTTTACAGGTGTTGCCACTGTGTCGGTGTTAAGTTTTCCTTGAGATCCATTTTATCACACCCTAGTTAAAAACAATCTGTTGAAATTGTGTGTGTTGTGAATGAGTGTAAAATACTGTAATGACAATTATTCTGTCGTAATAGGTGATTAGGCTGATAATGGCTGACCACGACAAACTCAAATATGTGAACGTAGATATTGACAGCACGAGTATCACTTCTGAGTCGGCCACTGACAGCGCAACTTCAAACTTGGAGGGGGTGTCTGACTGTACCGAAGCAAAACCTCCAGAGGTAGATGCCGTACAGACTGTCGCTGGTACCACAGCAGAAAAAACACATGCTGTAGAAGGCACTAGTGTTGAAAATCCACAGCTATCCTCAGCCGGCCAAAGTGCCTCTTCCATTGAGGAAGTTGGAACAGCTAGTGACACCGTATCGGATCGTCACGGGTCGACAAGTCATCCCAAATTTGATCCGTCTCGGACGACGTTTGATCCGACGTGTCTGGACTGTCAGAGGAAGTTCAAGGACCCAGCCCCAGAGCAGTTAGTCATGTACCTCCACGCTCGGAAATACACGGTACTAGTACACCGAAATACATTATTACTGTATGCAGCGTTACCCATTGCTGGAGTGTCATCGAATTGTCTTATTAACCTGCCAGCACGTACACGCTGTAACCGTGGTGTCACTACTATGTAGCCACCATGTCATAACACTACATGTAGTTAATACTACAGTGGTCCCCCTCAGATAAGACCTCTCTCTAGAAAGACTTCCCCTTCTGTAAAGACTTTTTCCTATGGCCCTAGGATGATTTTTACATGTAATAGAATCCTGTTTTATGATTCCCCCTTAGATAAGACCTCAATTGACCTCAATGTGGCAGAAGGGTAGGTCTTATCTGAGGGGGCACAGTAGTATGTTGGTCTATAGTCAAAGGATTTGAGACTCAATTGTGGTTATTTTTAACACCGAAACTATAATACTATCATTTCTCTCGTTGGTTTACTCTGAATTTGTCTTCTGATTGATAGTCGTGTTTGAACTGTTAACCTGTTAGACCTGAATGGGATAATCATTTTTCTTGCAGGGTCCAGATTGGGAGTTTGAGACGCCATTACCACCATGGGCAAAGGAAAACTGGAACAGATAACGAAAGTGGTTCAATTGATAATAAAATGTATGGGGATGAGAATAAATTTTGAGTGTCCTATGTCTGACAAGTATCTCGGGTCAAGTCCTGTAAAAAGACTAATTTTGGCGGGTATTAAGTTTGGCGGTTGTGAGCCCCATGTTATGTGGTGGAGATTTAATATGGCGGTTTCAAAACCACATATATTTCCTAAAATATATCTAGTTAATTTGAGAATGTTGTATACTGGATATCCTGAGTTTTACCAATCAGGCCACATGACTTCTCGTTCAAGGTCACTAAAAAATACACCACATTTGGCTTCATAATCTGACAATGAAAACCTTATTTCTTCATGTATCTTCAAACATTTTGTGGCCGTAACCATAATCTTGAGCTTTAGCTGTCTTGTCATCAATATCAATTTCAGAAAAAGTCTCCAGAAAAGTCTCACATACTTCACAAATTGTCATAATACAATACCAAGCTATATATATCAAGCATTTTATCTCCACTATGTCAAACAAATCATGGGATAGAAATAATAAAGTTCAAGATGCACCACATATGACATCTGCTATGATCAAGATCTAAACATAAATTCGACCTCCATGTGCTTTCTCTTGAACTGCCAAATAACGCATACGTGTAACCTTTGGTTTGAGCAATCGAGAGAGAAAGCTGGTGATGAAGATTCACAGCATGAGACTATTATGCCCATAGTACAAACCTAGCTCTCTCCAAGCATATTGTCTCCAATTGCCAATTTACACGTGTTAGGGCAGCCGCAATATCGAGTATGGACCTTTCATCTCGGGTCAAGCTGAAAGGTTACACCACAAGTTCGAGTTCAAAGGATACACCACATGTGACTTTCTAGATATGCAACAAAACCCCAAGCTCTCCCTATGGAACCTGTGCAGCGACATTGACAGATACGCGTGACGGTTTACGCCTAGTAAACACTGTATCTGACCAATCCTTGCATAAATGCACCACTACCATCAGTATAGAGGTTTGTAGCCGTGAATGCATACGGATATGACGATTGGCTGGTGAACATAAATATTCTCCAGCTGATGGATGGCACGGTCATCCTTGCAAAGTCAAGGGAAGCGTGCCACCAAAACTTCATACGGATAAATTTAGCAATGACACTGCACCCAAGAAAGTATCACTATCTAGCAATGAATAACTCTGGTCAATGACAAACCCGATAAAGGATCTATAGTTTTAATTACCTGGGGACGTGTATTACAAACGACATAATTGAAAAGCGATACGAGAACCAGTAGATGAATAAAAGACCCCATATGTTCGGAAATAATTATTCTTTTTATAAAAGTTCCAACAATTTCGTTCCATAGGCTAAGAAATGTTTCGTTCCTGGTTCGAGTTATTATAGTATTCTGATGCGAAATTCCAGAAAATCTGACCGCAAAATTGAAATTAGCCCAAAGGTATAAAAAGGTTACCGGTCAATATATGTCTCATATTTTAGATATAAGCCATTTTGTCTTGTGACTTTGCTAATATGTAAACCTTGAAATTAAAGTCAACAATTGATTCTCAAGTTCTAAACTTGATAATAAACGAGAAGTTAGCCATTTCGTCCTGTGACCTTCAAAATAAGGTCAAATTCAAGGTCATGACAATATTCAGCATATATGTCCTTTCTATACGTTCACAATTGATTCCTGAGCTGTAAAGTTGATAATAAGAGGATGTTTGCCACTTTGTACTCTGACCTTGAAAATAAGGTCACAGGTCAAGATCATGAGAATATTCAGCATATATATCTTTTCTTTACGTTCACAATTGATTCCTAAGCTGTAGAGTCGATATTATAGCGAGATATTAGCGACTTGTGCTCTGACCTAGAAAAAAGGGTCAAAGATCCAAGTCAATGTCACCAGAATATTCAGCATATAACATTTCGTATATGTCCACAATTGATTCATAATCTGTAAAGTCGATAATAAGCGAAATATTACCCATTTTGTGCTCTCAGGTTGAAAATAAGGTCAAAGGTCAAGTGCAAGGTCATGACAATATTCAGCATATAATACTTCCTATATATTCACAATTGATTCCTAAGATGTAAAGTCGATAAGGCCTTGTTGTGTTAAGAGTTTGTTCAGCTTCCGCGTGCGGGTAGCTTTTCCACGAAATTTGACGCTAACACACAAGGAAATCTAGTGATTTAACGACATTTTTAAATAGTTGTTCTTCAAAAATTCTCTTGACTTCAATGTCGGAAAAATAATGAGCAATAAAACGATATCTTCTTTCTAATATATTGTGCAGGGTTTTTCTCCTGTGTTCTGGTGTCGATAGAACAGGTTTCCATTTGAGATGTACACAAAGAATTTACGGGTTATGTGTTGTATATTGGCTTGTGTTAAAATTTGCGTGTGTGTTAATATTCCGTGCTGCCTGATACCTTTTCGAAATCTGGTGGACGCTAAACAGAGTCTCAACACAACACGGCCTAATAAGCAAGCTATAGGCCATTTTGTGCTGTGACATTGAAAATACGATCAAAGGTCAAATATAGGGTCATGAGAATATTCGGCATATATCAGTTCCTATATATCCACAATTATTTCCTAATCTCTAATCTCAGTATTAAGTGAGATATTAGGAATAATGTGTCCCCTCAGAAAGCATAGGAGAATTTAGCATGTGAAAGTTCCATTTGGGACCCGTCGATGGGCCGCCACATGCAGACAGGCGATTCAAGGGCAACGAAACTCATACACGTCACAGGTATATGAGGGGAATATTTTGAAACAGAAATCTCAAATCTGATCAGACATGTTTTGAGAAAGTGGCCGCCAAAATTGACTGTTTTTCAAAACAAAAAATGGCTGCCATTTTGTCCAAACTGTGAAAATAAAAAAAAAATAAAATATACTTCCCTCTTGAAATATTTTTAGACATTCTTGTGCAAAATTTCAGGAAGATTCTCCCGTAAACTAGTAGATGGACGCAACGCCACGGCAATAGGTTATCGGCCCAAAGATCGGCAACCTAAAAAAAAACGTCTCGGGGTATCATCAGCCCAAGAAATTTTTGGTAAATTTTCAGAGAAATTTATCAGGGCAAAAAAATAGTTATTTGCCGGACGGACGACGAACGAAAAAACACGACAATAGCTGATCGGCCCATGTGGGTTTTTTGACGGACACGTGGTTTCTGTCGGAACGGACGAAAATACACGAGAATATTTTATTAGAACGTATTGTTCGTGGAAATTTGATATCGTTCTGCACTATGAGGAACTTTTGCTTTTGAGAATCAATCGTGCATGACTTCCCGGTAGGAAGCTTGCTTTTGATTAATTCGAGGGTCCACATTTCCGGAGGTTCATGTGACGTTACACTCACAATTTAGTGTTTATATACTGTCGCCTTCAACATCAATGTTCAATTGCTGCCGCTGGACCAAATGTACTTGGAGCGCAGTTGAATATCTTCTCATACCGGTATGTTGAATTACAATTATAATACTAAGGTAAAATTTTGATTTTATAATAATATGTAACGTTTGACGCCCACTACCTATACTCTGATTTTTTTTAACTCGCTTACACTGTTTTTGCTGATATTTTTGCAATGTTAAACGGTATCGATCTATAACTTGGCATATTTCACCTGGGAGTCAAACGGCAATTTTCTTCCAAATTTCAGACTTCTATCGCGAAAATTGAGGAAGTTACCAATCGTGCGCTGCATAGCGCTGCGTGTTCGAAGCACGTGCGCTGCATAGCAACGCCCTCTAATCCTCTCGCTCCAATGTACTGTAACAATGGTCTTACGTCATCCCTCGTGTCTCGTGCTTTGGGGGTTATAAATACTCCCAAGCCGCCTTGCTCAGTGCTGGTAAGGCGAGAGGAAGACGGAGGGCTCGGCCATGAGCCCTACGTCCCTACTCACCGGCTGAGGCCCGCAAGGGCCCTGGGGACAATTCTCGTAGGGGGCCCAGGAGGGGGACCATGCTGAAACGGAGGTTCGCCCCCGTGATCACCGGTCTCTCGCCCTGGGATGGTGCGACACAGGCTCTGACAGACCGTCGGGCTGTCCAGGGTTCTATCCCTGCGGCAGTGCGAGCCGGGCCAACGACATGCCCACTTGCATGAGTTCTGTGGTGCCGCTTCCATTGCATCTCAGGCTCCGCATATGGCTACATTACCATAACTTATGTATAATGCATGTTGTGTATTGATGATGATGATGATGATGATGCGGATGATAATGATGATGATGAGGGGGATGATGTGTTATGATATGTATATGACGGCCGGATTCGTCTGGACGGACTGTTACCTGGTTGTAGTTCTAGTAATTACGACGCCCGCCAAGACCGTTCCTCAGCACGGGGCCATTGGTGCCGTGACCAGGATCAGTCCGACGGCGTCCCATCGAAGCCTAATGTCGCAGTGTCTTTGCTTCCTCGTCCCTGGGGACCGCCTGCCTCCTCCGGGTCACTTGAGAGAAGGAAATGAGAGAGAACGACAGAGTATCCGACCATTACCGGTCTCACGATGGCCGTGAGCCATCCCGTGGTGGCTCTGGCGCCATGGAAAGATGTCCGGATGAGCTCCAGGACCGGACCCAGTCCTTGGAGTCATCCCCAAGGATTTGACTCCGTCTCCGGACGTAGAGTCGAGCCCTGCGGGGCCACAACAACAGTTGCCGTCGGGGCCCAACCTCGACATACTAGGTGCTACAGGTGAGGCTGGAGACGGCTTCACTCCGCGCCTACCCCTGTCAGGACAACCGCTGAGGCCGCCACTCTGTCCTCGGCTGTACCCTCGCGGGCGTCCGTGCCTTCTCCTGCTGAGACATCGCAGGTGGCTCCGTGTCCCTTCCCGGCACACCGGGAACCAGCTACAGAGCCCAACCCCCAGTGGGTTGGTGCACCATGACGCCTGTGCAAATGGCCTGTGCTGCTGCGTCCTGCTCGTCCCTGGACGAGTATGACATGGAAGAGTATGATCTTGGCACCGCGCAAATGATTGCGTACTGTGTCGGGATCGAAGCTCCGGGACCTGCAAATTGCTGCAGGTTCACCTCCGGACCTAACTCAGGCCGTCCCTGTTATTTTTGCAGAAAGCAGGGGCACTTTTGGCTCCAGTGTCCGGAGTTGTTATAGCGCCTGCGAGCGAGCGGCTATGAAGGAAGTCTTCCCAAGCCGCACAGGAGGAACTCTTCCTTTTGGCCAGGTCCTCCAAGACAGCAACCAAACATCCGGCATATCCTGGTGATCTCAGACTATTTCACTGATGCCTACCCGTTGCGGCGCCAGACCGCGGACGAGGTGGCTTGGCTGCTGGTGAATAGGTGGGTGATTTACCATGGCATACCTAAGCAGGTACCCTCGGATCAGGGCACGCAATTTGAGAGCAACCTGTTCCGGGGCCTAGCACAGATGCTAGGGAGTACTAAGGTCCGGACCACCCCTTACAGGCCCCAATCGGATGGACAGGTCGAACTGTTCAATCAATCTAACCTGAACATGCTGGCGGCTTTTGTAAATGATCATGCAAACGACTGGGATGAAAACCTCCCTTACTTCTTATGACGTATAGATCGTCAGTCCACTCCTCTACCAGGGTGACACCACATGCGATTTTGTAGGGCCCGGTACCACAGTGCGGTCCTGAGTATGTGTGGTGAGTTCGCCGTGTCATGGCGAACGCTCATGACTTTGCTGAAGCGCGCCTGGACGAGTCTGCCATCAGGCAGAAGCGCGGCTATGACGCCCATGCTAAGAGTAGGCCCGCTTTTGTGGAAGGCAACAAGGTGCGGTATTATTATCCACTGGCCAAACAGGGCAACAAGTTTGCACGACCGTGGATTGGCCCATTCACTGTACTGAAGCTGGTGACTGAGGTGGACTACCGAATACATCGGAATTCCGATCCGGACAAGATTCTGGTGGTCCAAATCGACAACCTGAAGAAGTATGAGGGTCCGCTCGTCATGGATCCGTCATCCAAGATGCAGAACTGGATGATGTCCCACTCTTGGACACGTCCGGACAGCATCCGCGGACGCCGGACGAGGGTATACATCATATTATGATGGGTCTTCCCACAAGTCGGACGAGAGTCCGGACGACATTTCATTACTCCTCGGTGATCCGCAGGTTCCCCCAGAACCTCCCGGACCTGCAGATGGAGGGTGGCCACGCCGGAAACCCTGTGCGCCGTCCTGATATGGGTGGGACTAACGTTCCGCTCATGCGGATGCATATGGGGTATCCATCTATCACACCAGGGATGGATTTTAGGCCGTTCCATATGGATCCGGACGACTTTACTCTGTGGATGGTCATTTGGTGGCTATCTCCGGAAGTAAGGTCTCCGGATATCTTCATGTTGTAACGCCGCTGCTCCGCATCCGCCCTCTCGTAGTTTCTAGCACTAAGGACGTGCGGCAAGTGCATCTGCATCATGTGGACTGATGTCCGGCATAGTTTAGCCAACGCCTACGCTGGCCGGACTACTTTTGTGGATTTGCCGGACGCCCAACAGCCTCTTATATGGCCAGACTGAGTTTGAGTTTGGGGAACTGGCAATGGACACGGGGATAGTGTCCGGACGTGAAGGCTGAGGTCCGCAGTTCGTCTGCGTAACTCGTCCGGCATCCTGGACGTTTTCTGGATGACGCATTATGGTGCGTTATCACCCGTGAGCCACTACTATAAGGTTATTCATAGTAGGTTAAGTTTTCTAACGGCAGGAAGCTCTTTTACCATTAATTTTGATGGACCGGCTGTGCGGAGTCCGCATGTGCGGACCAGCCCTGGCAGTGGGGGGACGCTCATTTTCATCCGGATTGCACCTTACACAACGTGGTCCGGTCGAAATGACCGGAACCCCAGCCCTACTTCTAAGGAGGGGTTGTATCCTACATGCGTAGCATACTTTGTGGGTTTTAATCCCTATCATATCATCGAATAAGGTCAATATGCCATGCTGTGGTGATTGTCTGGTTCTGGACTCCGTCCGCGGGCAGTTCCAGACGACCATCGGCTATTGATTTCATCATGTTTGGGACTCTCTAGATTGGGCGCCAGCATGAAAGGTTCGACCCCTAACCATTGAGGTTATGGACCTGTCGGCATTTCTTCTAAATCTATTGGGTCTGCACTCCGGTAGTCGATGTATGGGCGCTGGGTTTGAACGGTGCATTGCTCCGTGACCGTATTGTACGTTGGGGTTGCTAGTGGGCGCGTCATGAACGCCCACAGGGCGCTCAATTGACTTAGGGCTATCATGGGCATACCCGTTCGCCTTCTAAGCGTACCAGCGGCTATGGGAAGTGTTTATGTTTATTTATCCATCTCACACTATTATTTACTGAGTGGATTATTTAAACCACAAGTTTGTGATCATTCCATGGAAATGCTCTTCTTTTTCATTTGATCATACATCGAGATAAGTTTAGTGATATATTGCTTTCCCAGTGCAACAGATACTAGTAGTTAGAAATCGAGAGATTTCTGCTTGCGCAAGAGGGGTGTAGAAGATTGTTTTCATATTATCAGAAGCGGGCTGCCGTGCTCTACGAAAAATGTATGGGAAGTGGTGGTGATTTATTTTATCACTGCTTTCAGAGATCGATCTTAATTGTTCCAACCACAAATAGATCGGCTGCTGATACATTACATACAATCTTCATCCTGCTGGGGTGATTAAATTAACTGCCATTGACCATCAGTGTAGCAGCAATAGCTAATGACTTATTTTAATTACTGTACGTGATTGCGAGATCCCCCGGGATGGCCTGTTTTCAGGTCACCCGTATACATGGTATGTTTAGGAGTCACCGATGGAGATTCATGTATATGCATGAGCCTACACGGAAAACGTAATTCGTTTGTTGGCCTGTATCGATCGATGCTGAGAATAGACGTTTCCACGGAGATGCGCAACACTGCTGCGCGTGTAGAATAGCTGGCAGTGCCAGCTTTACTGCTGTACAAGTGATATAGCCAGCGCTCGCTGGTCATTCAAGCACTCAGCACTGGTAGAGACAGATCTACGGAGCTGATTCCCAGTGCTTCAAGCGAAAGAGGGCTTGAATATGTCAGAAGTATCTGACGGGAAAGGCAAGAGAGGGAAGGACAGTGATCGTGAGGTCCAGTCCGGAGATGAGTTCCTTGAGAGTGTTGACACGCTCCGGTGATGACACCGAGAGTGAGTTGGCGAGGATGGACTTCGCTGCAGAAAGTGACGCGGCTACCGCTAGTGCTGAGAAGCTTCGTGATCCGTCTTCTTTTCCACGCATGGAAGAGATGATGGACTGCGGTGAAAAGGACTCCGTTGCTGTAGATATCAAGATCCATCTGAGTAACCAGATGCCTGCGTCTCTACTTTTGGATGAGGATTGTTGTCCGGAAACCCGTCCAGATGACAGCGGTCGTCCGGACACCATACCCGGTGAGAACCCTTTGGGATCTGCAGCAGCAGGATCGAGTCCGCATGCCAAGGGAAAGTCTGCGAGTTGGGCCGAGCAGGTAGTCCCAGGCTGGTTCAGAGTCGCAGCCGCCCGGTCCAGACGAGTCTGAGAGCTCGGAGCAGGGGTTTATTAAATCTCCCATCTCCGGCCGGACACTCGCCTGGGCCAAACTGGTTGCCAGGAAGCAGTGGGAGGCCGAGCAGAAGTTAGTTGCCTCCAACCGCGGGCAACCAGAGCCTGTATCCGATACGGGACGTGGATTCCATCAATCCAGTGGAGGATATACTCTGACAGTATGGTTCCGAGGCTGCTCGGGCCTACGGAACTTTCCACAAGCCATGGTGGCCGTGGTGGTCAGGAGCGGATACCCTGGAAGGTACCCTGCGTAGCCTGGAGAGCTACCGGTCTCTGGCGGCCACTCGCAAGTGGCAGGCTTTCGAAGAAGGGAAAGCCGCTGCTCGAACCGCCGAAGCTGAGATGAGTCACCGCTGAGTGCAACGACTCAGGGCTGAGAATGAGAAGCTACGACGATGCTTAGGCGAAGCTGAGGCTGCTCGAGCTCGCCTGTAACAGGGCATCGACGACCCAATGTCGTCTGCCCTCGCGCAGTCCATTGCACAGCGGTCGGATGCTGTGTTGGAGCTGGCGATTTTCCCCATTCTAGTCCGGGAATGGGGAGATCAGACATGAGGCCAACATTGCACCCGGGACCGGGTAGACATGTTCGCAGCCGACGCAGACCTAGGCGCGGCAGGTCTACTGGACTCCGTCCTAGCTGCTCTGCCGGGACCTGGCATGCAGGGCTCACGTTTCAAGCCCCTGCAACCCTAAAACCTCTCAGGCTCCACATACGGGTACATTACCATAACTTATGTATAATGCATGTTGTGTATTGATGATGATGATGCGGATGATGATGATGATGATGATGTGTTCTGCTGGGATGTATGACGGCCAGATTCGTCCGGATGGACTGTTACCTGGTTGTAGTTCTAGTAATTACGGCACCCACCGTGGCCGTGCCTCAGCGCAGGGCCAAACGTTACATTTAGCTCCGTGATACTCACTCATACATGTCTGGCGATTCATCCACTTGTTGGAATTATCATAGAGGGAACAAGCCAGGAGCCGTACTCGCCCCATTTCAAGATTATATATAATGCTCTAGAACAGCCATACCACATCTTCTGGAAGTGTAATACAACACAGCTCATGTGAAAACTGTGTATTGGAAATATTGACTGTATGTAATATATGTGTATCATGGCAGTGTATTCTTCCTAACAGTGCTTACAAATACAAATACAGTGATTTCGTTTTTCGATATTTTTCAGCAACGAAAATATGGAGTGCACATACTTAGCACTTATCTTCACGGTGTTTGCTGGTTACGTTTCGAGAGCTGAAGAGAGACTGACCGCAGTAGCCCATACAACAACCAATGTCCCAACAACAATCAGTATATCAGAAAACGCCAACTGCACTCTTACTACAACCACAACTGGAGGAAGACGACACCTGAATGCAGACTGCTCAAGCCGGAAGTTGCAGTATGTGCCCCAGAATTTACCAGTCAACATCCACTCACTGTCTTTGGCGCAAAACGACATAACGTCACTGAATCTGGCTTTTCTGCGATACCCTGCACTTGTACACTTGGATATTTCCCAAAACAAGATTCCCAGACTGGATCGCAGCTGCTTCCAAAACCTGACTCGTCTGGAGAGTGTCGAGTTTCACCAACGTTTCATATCAGATTTCTCACAAGATATATTCATTGACGTGGACAGCTTTGAATTTACTCGAGAGCTGAAGTCCCTCAACTTTGGCTGCGCCCGAGTTGATTTCAGAAATGTGACTAGAGCTCTTGCCTATGGCTATGTAAAACTGGAAACCCTAATTATGGATCGAACTGCAACTGAATATCAAATTTTGATTTTTGATGAAGATTCGCTGCAAGGAATGGACACTTCTGCATTACGGACACTGTCCATGCGTCATGTCCAAATCGCTGTCGTAGATACAAATGTTCTACCACATTTCACATCATTGGAGTATTTAGCATATTCTAATGGACATCCCAGATTTCGGAAATTTCCTCAGTACAATCTTGCCGCGTTTCTAAACTTTTTGCTTACAAGTAAGCTAAAGTTCATTGAAATCAGTTATACAAGACTACTTAGACACGAGGGCCATGAGTGTACTCAACCAGCGAATCAGGTCTATATCGATGTACAATCACTTGTGAAAAACAAGCCACTACCAACTCATGAACCTTCCAAGAATATTCAGAATTTGAATTATTCGCATAACCAGGGTTTTACGTTGCATGTCACACTGCCCCAGGAACTCAGGTTCATCTATATACCGGGTACGATATTAAATTTGGATCATACGGGACAGGTGTATTTGAATCCAGAGAATAATATTGAATATATCAATATTAGTGTCTGTCAGCTGAACAGCTTGAAAGTGGCAGAGCCCATTCACGGCTTGGATCAGTTACAGGTGTTGGACATCCGTAGCTGTGGTTTAGAGGAGGTAGTAGCCGGGGTGTTTGACTATTTTTACAGTCTCAGACTGCTCTACCTTCAGAATAATTACCTGGGTCTGAATACCGCCGAGGGCTTCCTCGGTGTCTTCACCTCTGTCGCTACTTTGGAGTTGCTGGACTTATCAAAGAACAGCATAGCCTACATCCATCAAAATGCATTATATGGTTTGAAACATTTGGAACAGGTCATCTTGAAACGTAATAAGCTGGTACAGTTTGATATCCTCGTCGTGTCTTTGAAATCATTGAGCTTTTTGGACATATCTGAGAATGGTATCGCTGCCTTAAACAGTAACCTCACTTCACAGCTCACAATTTTGGCCTCACAAACTAATTCCAGCATATCACTGGATTTATCGGGGAATCCTTTTGCTTGTGATTGTTCCTCCGTTGACTTTCTACAATGGTTGACACGAGATTGGAATGATGTTCAGTTGATCAATCTCAACAAATACATGTGTTACCAGACGAATAAGTCTGAGGTGTACATATCCAGTGTGGACATAGAAGATTTGAATAATCAGTGCATAACAAAAGTGGCTGACTATACGCTACAAATTGCAGTGTTTGGCACATTTTTCGTTATCCTACTGATAACTATTGCATTGTCTTATATACATAGATGGAGAATCAAATATTGGATCTTTAGAATTAAAGTGTCTTGGCCGTCCAGACACAAGCCACGGCCATGTAGAAACAAGTACAATGCTTTCGTAGCTCATGCCATAAACTCAGACGTTGCATTGAGCTGGGTCATCAACAAATTTCGGATGAAAGTCGAACACGAGTGGAACATGCAGCTGTATATCTGGGAGAGAGACAGTATTCTGGGCTGGGGAATTGCGGACAACATCGTCAATGCCATGGACAATAGTGATGTGACCCTGATCCTAGTGGAACCTGACTTGTGTGCTGACAATGACTGGGGAAAGTTCATGTTGCAGATGGCGCTCATCAACAAGAACTACAAGTTGGTCTACCTTCAGGAGACTAGAGTGGAACAGATGAGTCGGCTTCTGTACAAGCTGATGCTGGCGGGGTACCTGGAGTGGCCGTATGCTAGAGATAGGCCAGGGGAGAATCTGCTCTGTGGTGTGGCTCGTCAGGACTCCGAGTCAGAGCAAGATCATGATGAGGTAATGGCCACAGAGCTCCAAGAGAAACTATTCTGGAAGGAGATCAGAACTTGTCTGAAGAAGCAAGCTCGATCTGACAAAAGAGGCGAGGATCATCCAGAACGGACTGACACTGAGGAGATAGCTATGCTCTGATTGGCTGTGATGTATATGTAAATGCTATGTCTAAAAAATATCTCCGATGTGATTTTACAAATTCCATATTCGAATAATATGTTAGATACTTCACTTTCAAATGGAGAGCGCACTAAAGGTTGACATTATAGAAATAATATACTGAATGGAGCACCTCGTTAAGCGAATGTGTTGGTGTTGGCGAGTATCACCGTTCATGTCAATCTAAATACTGCTCACTTTTATACAGATATTACTGATGCCTCCATAAATAATGGTATTGATTCAGAACGTTTGTCGTATTTAGTTTTCAGTATAGCAGATCTACGGTACGAAAACTACGGCAGACTGTTAGGGCCATACGACTTTTTTTAAAATTGAACATTGAAGATGGCAAGTTGAATATCCAAGATGTCAAGTTGAATATTCAAGATGACGAGTTGAATATTCAACATGATACAATCTGAATATTCAAGATAATAAGTTGAATATTCAAGATATATTGTCAAGTTGAATATTCAAGAAAACAACTTGAATATTCAAGATGTTGTAATTGGAATGTTCACGATGAGTCAAGATGAAAAGTTGAAATTCATGATGGACACTCGTGAAGTCTATAACATAGGACCAATGGCCCTGCAGCTTACTATTGATTACTCGACACATTTCAGCAATTGTACACATACATACATGTATAATGTATCCCTATGCCTTTATCAAAGTTTGTAACAAAGTCATCAATAAATAGATACTGTAATCACATCTATCTTGTTAAATGAATTATCACATTGTCATATTGCTATCTTGAGTTCGATCACTCAAGGTCACCAGAAAATGCATTAATGATAAATGACTCTCACTTGTTCATAACACATCTTAGTTCTATCTTCAAGAGTTTTGTCTCCAAAAACAATTTAGGCCACACCAATTTATAAAGTTGGTCTATGGAATCGCCGCCCCTAAAAATTCATTTTAATTTCGGTAAAAAAATCGCCGCACCTATTTTGACCTAATAAAACTCATCGACAACTTAGTTTTTGCGCCAAATAAAAATCACAGTCTGTATCCACTCAAATGGTTGTCAAAAACCGCAATTAAAGAGCCAGTATTGATATTTTCCGAGGAACTGTTTGAATCATTCTGTGCCAACACTACACAGGATCGATCATCTGTGAGCGGAAAATATCATTTTGGGCCTTTAGCACAGCTCCGGGCGAGTCTTCCTGGCATGACATGTTGATATACAGCAGTTTAACAGAATATATCTCAATACCAAAAATTTTCCAGAACTTAACCAATAGTATCTTGCGATAGATAATTCTTCTGTTACTCATAGGTCTATTTTTCCAACTAGAGTCATCTGAATACATCAGGACAGTTTGAACTTTTACTCAATAATACTGCAATAATTTGCGTTATTTCAGACAAAATTCATAAACATGACAAGGCATGTAATTCAACATGACACATTGAAAATCGTTCACAAATTTCTAAACTATTTACTGTGAAAAAAGGCACAGAATACATATTGAATTTTCATCTTCCAGAAATTACCCATACGGCCTAGATATATACATGTAGACGGATCAACAGAGGAAAGAACAGGTTATAATTGATTTAAATGATCCTATTTTCCTGCCAAACTGGCCAGTTTGATTTTATAAGGTCATGACAGACGAATACAATACCAAAATAAGCGGCAAATACATAAGTTATCATTCAAAATAAAATCCCTCGCACGAATTTTGGCAATCTAAATTCCAAAGACAGAAATTATTAGTGAAAAAAAATATATCGCGCGAACCATTTTTGAAGTGAAATATTCTAAAGACAGAAAATATGTAATCCCACGTACGATTTTTTTCAGACAAAATCCATATACCAACTTTATAAATTGGTGTGGCCTGATGGACATAGCCATGAGTTTGAGCATTCAAGGTCATTGTGGGTCAAGGTCAACGAAAGATGGATCATATGGCTTACGCCATCTTGAATATAAAACTTATCTTGAATATTCAACTTATCATGTTGAATATTCAAGTTGTCATCTTTAATATTCAACTTGTTATCTGGAATACTCAACTTGGTAACTTGAATAGTCAACTTGTTAACTTGAATATTCAACTTGACATCTTGAATATTCAAGTTGAAAAAAGAAAAGAAAGTCGTAGAAAATCTATTAATATATCACAGTTCTGACCTGTAAATCCAAAGATATCGTCTTCAGATGTCTATTTGAACCTGTCCCACAAAAGGGACACTGCGCACAGCCTTTACATGGTAACCACTCATTGTTATATGTCAATGTCACTAAAACATCCACTACATGTATATGTGTATGCCTACAAGCTTATAAAGCAAACCTAACATCTGTCTGTCTGTCTTTATTCGGATTCCAGGGCCCAATTTGTTTGTATGTTTGTCAATGGAGATTCGGTTATGAGTCTATAGGCAGTCACATAGACGACTGTCAGGCGATTGCTTGGTGACCATGAAATTGACCTCCAATGAACTTGATAGCTGGTCAACGTATCCATTTTAGTACAAATCAAGTTTCTGTCTTTTCATACAGCTATACAGTAGAGTAGTCTAGTAGATAATTAAGGCAGGGTTAGGTTGGATACTAATATTTTGGATAATGAGTATTAAGGTTGAACATTTGAGCTTGCTAAAATAACATTTTCTTTCAGCTGGTATTCACTCTCCATAGAGCACACGTCTGTGAACAGAAGAAAGGGGGTGGTTACCACATACCCCTTTAGGTTTAAATCATAATTTACGTTCTATTATCATGCAAACTCTGCCCTCCAGATAAAAGCTGCCCTCGCCCTTCGAATTGCCTTCCGGCACCCCTGTCCCATCACTCTGAACGAGGAACTTTTATTGTGAGATTCGCTCATCCTTGACTTTTCTATAGCAAGCTTGCTTTTGATACATTCGATGATCCACGTTTCCTGTTGTAGATTCATATGTCGTTACATTCACAACTTGTGTTTGTATAGCGATGCCTTGAGAATCATTGTTCACTTTTGTAGCTGCCACTGGACCAAATTGTTCACTTTTGTAGCTGCCACTGGACCAAATTGTTCACTTTCGTAGCTGCCACTGGACCAAATGAGCCTGAGCGATATATCGTCTTATAATGGTATGTTTAATAACAAAACCAACGTAAAATTTTGATGTTACATTTATTATATACGAATAGTGATTTATTTGTATATATACTCTGGGTATACCTACTTCACATTTGTACTTCGTACGTGTGCGCAGAAGGTTCACACACGTATCCATGGCATTCGTGCCTAATTAAGGTGATTAAAGCGTCTGTTCAACCAGCAAATGTCACTATTCAGACGTTTGTTGTAATGAATTAAGCACACCTCTTGCAGTAAATATGTATTGTACGTCGCAAGTTGACTGAATTTGCTCATATTTATGTCAAAAGAGGTCACGTAAGGTCACATAGTATATTGGGGGTAAATCGTAGACCAATCTTAGAAGGTATTTAGATTATTTAAGTTGAAATTCCCACCAATTTGTCATATCAGTAAATGTAGCTCCGAGGTGACCTCCAAACCGAATTGTACGAAGTAACTGCAGATGAATCTTTGGTTTGCAATGTGAGCGTATATGAGTTACGTCATTTGGAGACCTTAAACTTGACCTCAGATGAACTTGAATGATACAGATTTATTTAAGATGTGCTTGACGGATCAAATGACATTCATTCAGTGGGTGAGTAGTATTTGTATTTATGTCAAGAGGTCACGTGAGGTCACAAAATATATTGTGGTATAACAGTAAATCGTAGGTCTATCTTGGAAGGTAATTAGATTATTTGAAATTAAAATTTCCACCAATTTGTAACATCTAGCAAATACCGAATCAGTACAGTAACTATAGCTCCGAGGCGACCTCTCAACCAAATTGTATAAATTGACATCTGCACACGAAGTAGTATATGCGGTTATGTTGCAAATACTGATCCCGCTCCATTTTCATATTGATTTTGATTTGGGGTGATTTTCCATCAAAGTAGAACCCAGTGAGACGAAAAAAGGCTGTTTCCATTTTTTTCAACCATTTTTTCGACTGAAAATCCAAGATGGCTGCCAACGGTCTCCGAAAATCAGAAAATCACCATATCTTCGGCAATAATTGACCTAGAAAAATCGTTTTATACGTTTTCTGGGACAAGGAATCCAATAAAACCAGTGTTTATTCGATAAATGCAAGTACTGGGCCGTCAGAGAAATATTACACAAAATAGTATCATTATAGCGACTGAATCAGTTCGCTTCCCAGTTTATGACCCATGTTTGGTTTTTTTACTTATCACGAGTTGCAGCAACAACTCATCTCGTCTTCCAATCGTAGTACTGCTGGTGACAATCAGGCTCCTTTTCTCGAGCTGCAATGGCAACCTTATACACCTTGGGCATCACCTTCAGATCGTATGTGTAGTGTCTTAAGCCACTCTTTCTAAGATTCAACTTGAGATCAAACATCACATCAACTGGCAACTGTGATGACTCGTGACTCATGTTTGGTGTAGTTACTAGCATGGCAATTGCTTGTATATCCTGTAAGACTAGTCTATTTCAGCATGCTTGTTAAGAATTTCATAGACTGTGCTTCCGGTGGGTTGCATAGCGTAGTCTTTCCTTTCATACCAAAAAGAGAAAAAGAGATAAAAAAACAGATTTAAAGAAACTTCTCCGGAAAGGTGTGTTCCTGTTTAACCCTCTCCTCTACAACCCGTAGAGAAGGCAACTGTTTATTAATTCTTTCTGACCACCAATCAAGTTCATCCAAACCAAAATATACTGTTCTAATCTAACAAAGGAGAGGAGCACCTCCCTTAGTTTCTCACCACAATAATTCAGCTGCCTTCCACCCCCTTCTGAATGCTAACAGCTAGTCACCCACTTAATAGTGAATGGGTTTCTTCCAATGTCCAATTTTGCCTGTGCCACTGCCTGATAAGTCTCAAGATGACGAAACCGTGGATTCCACTGGAAAATCCCAACGTGGACTGCTCAGACTACTTTCTTTCTCGACGTCACAAACATAACCACTTAATTGGCGCGTGAATATATAATGCTGTAAACAATATCTCATTAGAGTTCGTCCTATCACAAGAAAGTATTGTCTCTGTGTTCCTTTTGGAACAATCAATACCTCCATTTATTTGTCAACAAAACAATTATGCTCAACTGAATCAACAACTACACTGAATTCCAATATAATCAGTAACTAGCTGGCTTGCATGCCCACTGGTCTCGTACATACACTTCAACAGAACCTAATTATCACCCTCGAGGCGTGTTCACTGTGTAAACGAAGTGGGGTTCCAAAGTGGACTCTTTAGGTCTATTATATACTGTCTTGGCGAATGTAGAAGAAAGCTCCTTTTCTCGTGGGTATGGCCTGTACATATTTGGTGTAGTGATTGGTCAGGACGATGTTTTACTCATAACCTCCTTTGGATGACTCGAAACTAAGAAAATCAATGCATAACATCTCCATAGATTGTGATGTCTGGATTGGAACCAGTCAAAATCGGGTGCGAAACCTTATTTCCCTGAACAGTATAGCGATTCTACTGAGACAGGCTTTTTGGTATTGCTAGTTGTAAGGTTTACATATCGCCAATTATCAGTTCTTTCCTGAATGCATGCGACCACGCTGTTTTGGTTTGCAAGCCACTCGCTTGATTCAGTCTGGCTCAGACTGCCAAAGTGAGTGGACATTAGCATGAGTGCTCCATCCGACTCGGGCTGGGGTGGTACCAGCCATGGGAAACAACTCCGTCTTTTATTAACCACCTCTTTTCTCTGTAGCATATGACCAGATTCTTGCTCCTCTCAAGCTTAAACCTCCTTGTAGTGGAGGCTGCCTCTGTTTGCCCTGCTAAGGGCGACATGCATGTGCACTTGTATTGAAGTGTGTGAATTGTCGGCATAACCATCGTCCTAATCTGGGATACCCGGCAATATTCTGTCCCACAGGTTTGGCATGCCCCTTCATTCAGAAATTTAGGTGTTTCTGGATGTAAACCTTTGATGTATTCTGCTGCGGGCGTCACTTTCCGCTGTAGAATGTCCAATAACAGTCGATGTCCAATAACAACATTTCTGCATTGCACATCATGTAGGTCAATCTTCTGGGTTGAGGAACATATTTTGTCTTGGGGGTAAATTTACCATCAAATACCCTCAAGTGGAGTATGATATTTTCTGTGAAGCCTTTGTCTTTAAGGAGGGAGCAGCAAAACCACATGTTTCCAAGAATACGACGGACCTCATCCACATTTAGTGAGGGGTCTCTACTTTATTACTGATTCTTAAAGCTCCTAGTGATGGCATCAGTGTGTCATATTGGAATATGATCGTTGAGCAATCTGCTGAGACTGCATACCAGGCAAATGTTTGATCAGAAGACACAGTGTCCGAGCCAATAAATGTTGAATCTAGTAGTAGTGGGATGGCATGAGATACCAGGTAACACCAGAAGCACACAACACCAGAGGCAGTTGTATAACTCCCGAAATGTCGTTCCAGCAATGCCAGGAGAACTATTCGGCGTGGCTTGCACAGAAAACAAGTGTGAGGCGACTGAAACATGCCTGAACATGAATGATGATGATGGTTATGGTGTATCATCATGCACATATGCTTATATCAACATCTTTTGTTGGCTTGGATCTGGCGTAACGGTGGTCGTCAATGTGGGAGGAGACCAGAGAACCAGGTGATCCCCCACTGATCCAGTTCGACAGTCATTTCATTGGTGAGGCATCAGCCCACGTACGTACCTAGCTAACTGGGCAACTTCTGTTCAACAGTCTAATGCATATGTGTGTGTATCACTAAAGCAATGGTTTTAAATGATTGGTTGTGTCCGAACACATATAAAAGGACCCAACTTAATGTTTTTATGTCGATTAGGGCCAAAGATATGCCATTGGCGATTATTCGATTTTGGTGATAATTGGCGGCCATTTTGGATTTTCACATGACCAGTGGGCGAGAAAAAATCGGAAAAATTGGTTTTGATTCCTTGTGCCTGGAAGCATATAAAACTACCCCAATTCCATGTTTATATACCAATTAGGGCCAGGAATATAGTGATTATTCGATTTTTT
The DNA here is from genome assembly GCA_949152475.1 of Terebella lapidaria. NCBI lineage: Eukaryota > Metazoa > Annelida > Polychaeta > Terebellida > Terebellidae > Terebella > Terebella lapidaria. The sequence continues at coordinate 28,729,555 of OX424564.1, read as the reverse complement.
TTTTCACACAATCAATGGGCGAAAGACTGAAAACAATGGTTTAAAAAGAAATGCTTTAATTCCTTGTGCCTGGAAATATATAAAACGACCCCAATTCAATCCTTCTATGCCAATTAGGGCCAAAGATATGGTGATATATCGATTTTTGGTGATAATTGGCGGCCATCTTGGATTTTCACACAACCAATGGGCGAAAAAAATGGAAACAGTTTTTTTCTCATCTCATTGGGGTCCACTTTGATGATAAATCACCACAAATCAAAATCAATATGAAAGTGGCACGGAATTACACAACAACATATACTAACATCTGTGTAAATGTGAGTCTCCACGCTCACCATATGTTTGATGATTCATTCACATGCAGGATTTATCATCTTCCCAATTCAAGATTATAACACTCTACAACAGTCTTACCGCATTGACTCGAGGAGTGATACAACACAGCTGATGTGAAAATTGTGTATTGAAAATATACCATTGGCTGCATGTAATAAGTGTATCATGGCGGTGTATTATTCCAACAATACTTACAAATACAAATGTAGTGTTTCCGATATTTTTCAGCAGCAAAAATATGCAGTGCACATTCCAGTTGTTGCTTATCTTCACGGTGTTGGCTGGTTACATATCAAGAGCTGAACAGAGACTGACCACAGTAACTACCACAACAGCCAATGTCCCTACAAATATCAGCATATCGGAACACGCCAATTGCACTCTTACTACAACCACAACTGGAGGAAGACGACACCTGAATGCAGACTGCTCAAGCCGGAAGTTGCAGTATGTGCCCCATAATTTACCAGATGACATCCACTCACTCTCCTTGGCGAGAAATAACATAACCTCGCTGAATCTGGCTTTCCTGCGATACAATGCACTTGTACACTTGGATATCTCCCACAACAATATTACAAGACTGGATCGCAGCTGCTTCCAAAACCTGTCGCGTCTTGAGAGTCTCGATTTTCATAACCAGTTCAAATCAGAGTTTAATTTAGTCGTTGGTGTGAACAGCTTTGAGTTTACTCCACGGCTGAAGTCTCTTAACTTTGGCTGTACCCGAGTTGATTTCAGAAATGTGACTAGAGCTCTTGCCTATGGCTCTGTAAAACTGGAAATACTAATTATGGATCGAACTGGAACTGAATATCAAAGTTTGATTTTTGATGAAGATTCACTACAAGGAATGTCCAAGTCATTCTCGTTGATACAAATGTTCTACCACATCTCACAACATTGGAATATTTTGCATATTCTAACGGACGTCCCAACCTTCCGGAGTACCCTCAGCCTATCCTTGTCACCATTTTAAAATTTTTGCTTACGAGTAAACTGAAGTTCATTGAGATCAGTTTTACAAGACTACTTCGACACACCGGTCATGAGTGTACCCAACCAGCGAATCAGGTCTATATTGATGTGCAATCACTTGTGAAAAACAAGCCACTACCAATTAATGAACCTTCCAAGAATGTTCAGGATTTGAATTTTTTGCATAACCAGGCTATTTCGTGGCATGCCCCACTGCCGGAAGAACTCAGGTTCATCTACATACCGGGAACAATATTGAATGCGGGTCATGTGCGAAATATATACTTGAATCCAGATAATAACATCCAATATATCAATATAAGTATCTGTCAGCTGGAGTCCATGGCAGTGACTTTTCACGTGGCAGTGATTGCTCTACCTTCAGAATAATTACCTGGGTCTGAACACTGCCAAGGGCTTCCTCGGTGTCTTCACCTCTGTCGCCACATTGGAGTTGTTGGATTTATCAAAAAACAGCATAGCCTACATTCATCAAAATACATTCTGTGGTTTGAAACATTTGGAACAGGTCATCTTGAAACGTAATAAGCTGGTGCAGTTGGATATCCTCGTCGTGTCTTTGAAATCATTGAGCTTTTTTGACATATCTGAGAATAGTATTGCTGCCTTAAACAGTAACCTCACTTCACAGCTCACCATTCTGGCATCACAGTGAAATACTAGCATATCACTGGATTTATCGGGGAACCCTTTTGCTTGCGACTGTTCCTTCGTTGACTTTCTACAATGGTTGAAACGAGACAGAAATGATGTTCAGTTTGTCAATCTGGACAAATACTTGTGTTACCTGGTCAATAAATCTGGAGTGTACATATCCAATGTGGACATAGATGACTTGGATAACCAGTGCATAATGAAAGCGGCTGGATATACATTGCAAATTACAGTGTTTGGCACATTATTTGTTACCGTACTGATAGCGATCGGGATGTCTTATATACATCGATGGAGAATAAAATATAGGATTTATAGAGTGAGAGTCTCTTGGCCGTCCAGGCACAAACCACGGCCACGCACAAACAGATACAACGCTTTCATAGCTCATGCCATTAACTCAGATGTTGCATTGAGCTGGGCCATAAACAAATTTCAGATGAAAGTCGAACACGAGTGGAACATGCAGCTGTATATCTGGGAGAGGTACAGCATTCTGGGCTGGGGCATTGCGGATAACATCGTCAATGCCATGGACAACAGTGATGTGACCCTGATCCTAGTGGAACCTGACTTCTGTGCTGACAATGACTGGGGGGACTTCATGTTGCAGATGGCGCTCATCAACAAAAACTACAAGTTGATCTACCTTCGGGAGACTAGAGTGGAGCAGATGAGTCGGCTACTGTACAAGCTTATGCTGGCGGAGTACTTGGAGTGGCCGTATGCTAGAGACAGGCCAGGAGAGAGCCTGCTGTGTGGCGTGGCTCCACAGGATTCCCGGTCAGAGCAAGATCTTGGTGAGGTACCAGCCACAGAGCTTCAAGAGAAACTTTTCTGGAAGGAGATCAGAACATGTCTAAAGAAGAAGCGAGCTCCATCTGGTAGAAGGGGCTCGGATCATCCAGAGCCGACTGACACTGAGGAGATAGCTATGCTCTAATTGGCTGTGATTTATATGTAAATGCTATGTCGAGGAAATGGTTCCGATTTGATTTTATAAATTCAATACACTTTTAGATACTCTACTCCGTTGACATTATAGAGGAACGGATTGGTATTGAATAGAAGATTCTGTTAAAAGAAGGTACTGCTGGTGGCGAGCATTATAACTGCATGCTTATGTAAACGCTGTTTACTTGCATACGGACGTGTACAGTGGAGTAGTCTAGTAGATAATTAATGCATGGTAAGGCTGGATAAAAGCATTTTTGATAATGAATAAATAATGTTTAATGAACATGTGAAGTTGCTTGAATAAACATTTTCCTTCAGATGGTATTCACTGTCCAGAAAACACAAGTGTGAACACGCGAAAGGGGGTGGTTACTGCATACCGCTTTAGGCTTAAACCATGATTTACTTTTTATTATGCGAACTATGCCCTTCAGATGAAAGCTTGCATCTTTCAGGCCAGTGGGTAAGTTTAAATTTGACTGAAATTAGTATTTTCCACATTTCGAGCGTAACTGATATTGCATGACAAGAAATTTTGCACCGTATACCAAAAGTATATGCATGGTATTGCATACAAATCATAACTATTTCTAAAATCAAAGTTCCATGTTAGGATTGTGATTCAACATACCGGTATAAGACGATATATCCAACTCAGCTCAGGTTCATATGGTCCAGCGATAGCTAAGTGGACAATGATGTTCGAGGCGTCATTAACACCAAATTGGGAATGTAACGTTACCTGAATATACAGGAAACGTTGATCCTTAAATGTATCAAAAGCAAGCTTCCTACAGGAAAGTCACGGACAATCGAATCTCAAATGTAAAAATTTCTCACACTTCAGAATGATATCAAATTGAGTTTCTTCTTAGCGTACCAAACCATAAAGGCCAATAAAATAAGCGGGCAGCTTTCATCTGAAGGGCATAGTTCGCATAATAAAAACGTGTCTGAAAACGCTGTGATGTCATTGTTACGTCTCACGAGCAGGACACTCAGTGACGAATTGAATAATTGCTCTTTCACCGAATGATTGATAAATAGCGTATTACATGTATACCAAGGTCTGAGTCCAGCCGAAGAGCAACCCAAGCAGCCGAAAAATACCCAAACTTCAATGAACGTATTTACACTTATAAGATCAATTTTAAACTTATTTAAAGACCGAAAAACGGCTTTAAAAACATTACAATATATTGAATGAGTTCATTGTCCTGAAGTTCACCTGAGGTGACCTTGGGTTCTGATGTCCAGTCACGTTTGACATGAAATGTGTAAATTCACATCCACAGACAAAACGATTGTAGCTTTGTTTCTACATTCATATGGAGACTCCATTGGAGAATTAAATATGGTGAATATATTGGTGACTTGAACTCGACTTCAGATTACCTCGAGTGGTAAACTGTGTTTGAAAATGTGCAAATTGACCTCTGCTCACAAAAAAGGTTGCAGATGGAGCTTAGGGTTGTATCGTCAACATTATAGGAAGTCATACACGATTAACCTCTTGAGGTTCGTGAAGTAAATATCAAAGCATATTGACTGGTGTACCTCAAGGTAAAGTCCCATCTGGAACTTTTTGGCCAATGTGGTAACACACTTTTAGATTCGTATATGGTGGGTTTATTGGTAACCTTAAACTTGACATTCACGTTGAATGATGAATGTTGGATATAGATTCTCCCTGAGTGTGGGAAATGTGCTTATTAGTCTTTGTTTATGCTCATAGTGCAATCGGGCCAGTGAAACAGTAAGCTAAAACAAAATCATTAATGCTACGCGACCTACATAGTGCAGACAAGTGAATGGCTATGAAGGCGGCGATGGCACAATGATCGCAAACCCACACAGTGGCCGAGCGTTACTCGAAGGGCAATTATGATACCATTTTCACAGTTTTTAGTTTTAACGTATTTCTGTATTTCATGGAGCCAATATTTTATCAAGTAGTAACATTTTGGTGTTGACAGAAGTCAATTCCAATTCATGAGTCAAAATTCACAGTATGTGTGCATCTCGACATCACAGTTCATCCAGAAAAAGGGAATATCTTGATGTTTCGTCATTCTGAGGCATTTCGAGCCTGATTCAATAAAGGTTGGATTACGAATTCCAACAAAACCCGCCAGAGGTTCTCCACTCATCCACGTTGCGTTGCCGTGATCGCCGTAACCACCAAACCATCCGTTATGCCCTGCACAGAGAGAATAAACCCGTTTTCACTGAAAAATAATGACTAGATACTATCTGGTCACTGACGTCCTGTGGATCTAGCCACATCACACCCAGTCACACAAACGTACCATTGTTAGAACCGATTGGATACCGATTGAATGAATAATAATAACGAACATTCACCTAATCGAGCTCTCATATATATCGCGATCTCCTGTTCCTCTGCACTCTGTATTTCCATCGGGCGCGCTGCTGGGTGGACTTTACTGCAAGACTCCTGCGTTTCCGACCAAGAAACACGACCGTGTGCAATGCTGTAGCATTTGTTTTCCGTCCCATGGAAGACCATGTTTTTTGGGCAGGTCCCTGAAAATGTCCAAAATGTTCGAGCTCAGACAACAGTTTGTTTTGAATGATGTGACTTCCATCAATTTGTATCTGTTTATTGCCCCCCCCCCCCCCCGTTCACTGCAATGCTAAAAGGGAGTTCATCATTGGCCAATGAAAAGCCAAAGAATTGCAATTGTTGGACATTTTCATTGCGAACACATTGGCACTACAGCACATCTGGCATGGGAGATGATTTGACATTGTGCCAAACAGTTCTGTCAGACAAATGCCAGTCAGTTTACTGGTATTGGCCCAAAAGGGTTTTGGTATTTGAGTGAGGATATGATTGTATACTTGGTTCATATGAATGTGAACTGTACTTTTTGGTTGCACAGTTCAGCTGTGGAGGGATATTTGTGTTACCCCTGACGATATCCTTGGCTACGCTCAGCTAATGTGGGACTGTCGATGACATCCGAACTACAGTGCATGGATCGTCAGACATGTTGTAGGCTGGTCAACGCTTTGGTGGTCATCATCGCTACTACCATAGACTACTGCAACGGTTTGTTGTATGGCCTTCTTTGTAACAAGCTTGACAAGATACAACATCTATACTGATCAGTGAAGCTAGAAATAGCACGCACTCGTGTAAATTAGACCACATCACGCCGAAGTTAAACTGGCTCAAATGGCTCCCGACAGAGTTAACGATCGAGTGCAAAGTTCTGTTGACGAATTTCACCTCTGAGCACCAACGTATCATCAATATACAAGCCTTTCCTGTACGAGACAGCTGGTAAAGCGTCATTGAATTCATCGAGTCACCATTCTCTCTCCACGCAAAACAAGGTCACACGAGTGTGAAAACAAGGTCACACGAGGAAAGAGTTTTCCCTCATTTTGCGCCAAAATTCTGAAAATTGAAATCAAGTTGTGTGTAACTGTTCATGACTTTGAAGCCAGACAATAAAAACCTTCAATGACTAAGGAACTCGGGCAGGCATTCCATGATTTTGTCAGAATTATATTTTCACTCCCCCCATTTTCGTTTCCGTGCATAAACCCATGGCACTTCAAAAGACTGGACCTATATAAAGCATGACAAAACAAAAAGTCTTCAGGCAATGGCTGCGAAATCTCAGTTGGAAGGCCATATTGTATATCTCCAAAGAAGATCTCCATTGGTTTTGCCGTAAATCTGTTGATTGACTTTTGCCCGAGGGTTCGGAATAATTTATCCTGTCAACAATTGCTGCCATTACCATATATAACAGATATTTGGTGTGCAAAAATCCCTTATTGCCAGTATTATTTTACTGGGATCCCTGCTGTGTGTCCAGAGAGCATGGCCTCACCTACGTTACCACGAGGAACATCTAATTATCCATTCATCACATCAAGTATTGAAAGGCTTCACTAATTACTCTCACCCCAGGTCAAAGAGGAGAGACGAAAAGAAGCCATTAGATCGAGTGATTCAAACTCCTTGACAGCGAGGCATTGGCAAACAAGGTCAGTTCCTCAGATGCAATTGCAGGCCTGCTAGTTATCCAAATGACATGGTTTACATCGCTGGAGTAGAATTATATTGGTCAGTATGTAGTAGGCCTGATTAAGAGTCTTAGTGTTGCTACTGAGTGGTCAACGATGGGATCATATCCATTACTGAGCCAGTCAAACCATTAACGTTGTTTCAATAACATGAGACAGGCGTCCACTTTTGGTCATATTGGGTGTTGGGCACCAAAAGTATAGATATACGGTATTCCACGTCAATGAATTTGCTTGGAAATTGTTGTTTCGTCTTTGCCTTATTCCTCAGGTGGGGCTAAAACTGTATTTTACATCAATTTTCCAGGAAGTAAGAGCATAATTATAATCACTTTTGTTTTGGCAATTGGTCCCAGTTCTATACTAAAGTCGACGCATAATTTATTGGCGCGAACCTATCTCGTCATATCTCGGAACATACTGACTTGTATTATTTGAAATTTATATAAAGTGAAAACGGCACCGTGGCCATTGTGAAACAATGGCTGTTTTTCTGTCGTGTGCGTTTCTCGTCGGTATATCTAGGAAAATTTCTATCCTTATGGGGTTTTAACATGGGAATTCTAGCTTGCCATTTTGATGCTGTATGGGATTGAGACAAATCAATGGAATAGCCGATTTGAATAAGGACCTTCTCAAAGAAATGTAATGATAAAAATTAATTATTTTACTCGTGCTTGAATATATTGCACATTACAGAAATCACAATCACACATAATCCACGGTAATTTTTCAGTCCGAATCTGAACTGCTGGATTCACCCAGATGTACGAGGACCCGATCAATGTGGATCTCGTCGATGACTTTGAACGACAACTTCATGTTACGCGCATAGATATTATACATGTATATATAATGTGTTATACGTTACGGGTACTTTGGTTCATCTGTTGAGGAATATTGGCATATGCGCTGTACGTTGAAACTATATTATCAGAAACAAAGTTTTGCTTGAATGATCAACAGCGCAATCAAGCACGAACATTTTGTCATTTTTCTGAAGCCTGTTCGGCCCAAGTATCATATCCTGCGCCTTCCTCTATATTCAATAAGGATTAAAAAGGTGCGTGACGGATTAAATGGTATGTTTTCAGTGGACGAGTAGTATTAAGGAGCAGTGTACGGTACTTGGGCCATATGTTCCATAGCTTCTTTGAGACAGTCCTTTAACCAGACCTGAGCTGAGCTCAGAGGATTTTAATTGGACTCAAAGGCCAGAGCTCCGTGAGCATAGCCGGGCACGATACAAAGCTGGTCAAAAATTAGACATTCCAAATCCTCAATTCATATTGATGAAAACTGAATGAGTTCGTCTGTTTGGCGAGATAACAATGTACTATAATCAAATATATAATTCTTGTCTTGTTCGGCCTGATATACAGTTTCACACCCAAATATAAACCAACATTCTCAGCCTTTCCGGGACATCAAAATATGCCACTATCAGTTTTTGAACAGGATAAGTCATCACATGTCACTTTTCAGACCATTGCACACCACTGGTCAGACCAATGATTTTTCTTTGCATTAATGAGCTGTTGCATTGGCATTCACCACTGTTTTAACGTTCCGCTTTCCCGCTCATTGTTACAATGGTAAAACCACATTTAAAATCATATTTATTGAAATAATTATTTTCTGTGTGAAGAACAAACTTCAAATTCACGTCAGCAACTTTGGTCACAGTCTTGTTCAAACGTTGCCTGAATTTCATATAATACAAGTCAGTAAGTTCCGAGATTTCATGAGATATGTTCGCGCCAATAAATTATGCGCAGACTTTAAACAAAACCACGACTTATCATATAATATTTTATTAGTTGAAATGTGATTTCATACAAATTTGATTTTCTTGATTTAATAAATAATCCATTAGATATTATGTAATGATCCAAACTGATTCGTACCTGATTGCAATAATAGCTTGGTCCAACGAATATATTATTATAACTCAATAAATCATTAAAATTTCATGTTCACACTTCTGTAAAAGACAAAACAAGCAGTTCACCGCAATACACATGAAGTAACACTTACAATAGAAGTTCCAGTCAGCATCCTCTGCGACGTTGTATTTCTTCGTGCCCTTGAAAATTTGACACTGCCCGCTGCTGGCATGCAAGTTGAAGCTACGGCACTCTTCATACATACGACAAGCTCTCTGACAGGCCCGTAGGCTGGTTATACCCGCCTCGTACAGCACGTCACCCCTGCCTCTCCATCCTTCCATCGCAATGAAGTTTTTATGGCAAGCAGTAGTCATATTGATAGAAGTTAGGATTGTAATCATGATGAGCTCTCTGTCCTTGTCGGGCATCCTCATGCCTAAAGAACCTCTATCAATCGTGTATTGTTACATGTGTGTCATTTGATCATGTGGTCAGACTAAATGCTTTGACAATAATATTGTTGTTTACGATACTTAGTGCACATTTGTGAATGGAAGCTTAAACTTTTTGTAAGGTAATCCCTTTGATCAAGAACATGGCACACTTGGCACACTGCATACGACTTCCTGCTTCAAGCTGGTCATTTTCATCTCGCCACTGGAGAACGACCAACCTTGGCTGATCAGATAAGTATGCATTATTAACACGATCGTCGCTAAATGTTATAGTTAGTGGCCTCATCGGACCAGACGCAGCACTAAAGCCCTTCGTCATTAGGTCATTGATTCCAGGATTTGTGCTCTAGTTTCTTTTGTTGTGACAGATTCAATAGAATTACCCCAACGAAGATCATCAATAGGTGTCCTCCAAGCTTAATCAATATAATCTTTATTAGGCCTGGTGCTCCTAGCTATTTATTAGGTTGCAATACAATACCTAGATCCATGCAGTGCGTGTTGAAAAACGTGTCAAATGTTTGAATGTACCAATTATGTGATCTGGTAATGCCTAGGTCACATTTGCACCGATGCCTACGCCGATGAGGATACGATGCCCGAAATGGCTGAAATTTGGCTATTTCGGCCGGACACCTATCGAGCGCGGGAAGATCATCTGTGGCCATCTAGCAACAATCGGACATCGCAGACACGTCGGTGGAGGCATCGGAAGAAAATAACGCAGAGTTATTTTCTTGCGGCGACCGGTGGACAGACTGACATCGGTAGTGAATCGCTAGCACGTCTCCTGGCGACCAGGCAGAGCCCCTTCAGATGCCCATCAAGTGCCGAGGGGATCGACCTAATTTTTCGGCCGACCAATGTGGGTAGCTCACCAGGCGATCACCGCAGGGCATCCTGCCGGACGCCGATGAATGTCCAGAAGGCGTCCTTCAGATTATCAGCCGATTTGTATATATCAGACGGTCACCGAGCAGGTATCAGTAGGGTATCATGCGGTCTCCAATAGGGCATCGCTGGTTGGTCAGTCTTTCTTGAAATTTGAACGGACATGGTGAAGACGAGCGATCGTAGGTGAATATAGCGGTCACCGGTGGACAATGCCCAGTGGTTTCATGACCACTCGAAAGATATGAGAAAGATGCCTGACAAACTATCACCGGCGGCCGGAACATCGGTAAATACCACCGATGTCTCCACATCGGCCGGCGACCTGTGCAAATGTGACCTAGGCATAAGGATGCAATGATCATTTAAGCATGGTCAGAGTTCATACGTGCCCAGCATATTGACATCACAAATGAGCTTTGACCACACTTAAATGATCATTACGTCCTTACCATATCACACTATTACTATTTTGATCAAGATTTAAGTCACAATGTCCATTATATAATAATAATAATAATAATAATAATAATAATATTTATTTTGCCTTCAATAGAAGAGATACAATATAATATACCAAGGATAAATACGAATTTGTAAGATACATGTACGTACACATTTAGAAATGACAACATTGGAAATGACAGATGTCCAGATGCACGTATACCTCCACAAGACCAACATAACACAAGGAACCACTATTTCCCAATGAGTTGCCATATTGGGAAGCTGCTGACTTGTGTGACGTCAAAGGTAACGAATGTCTTGTTGGCACTGACTATTTTAGGCGATTCTTTGGCATCACCTCAGTGAAGAGTAGACCATGGGAGAAGATTGAAATGCCTTGAAACACGTACATCTTTGCGAGAGGTAGAATTGCTGAGGAAACAATATGACAGCATTCAACATATAGGTATGCATTAATATATTGAGTTATTATATACCTGCGACGTTATTCGTTCTCGTAACACCATTTGTGCCATGTACAATAACATCGCTCAGTGGGCAAATACAAGGACAAATACTGGCCAGTATTCTGCCCCCACGATCACTCATGCACATCGAATGACGTTGCAAAAACAACAGATGCTCGCGTTCTTTCGTCCTTTTCGTTATCTTTTCATGGTGTATAATAAACACAACATCACCTGGTTTTTCCAGCATGTGCCTCCATATATGCCCTTGATCCTGTCATTTCCTGTCATTTCGGCCGAATACTGAGGAATTTATGCAAATATCAGGTCACATACTGGTAAAACCAGGTGATATTGACCATATTCCAATGGCACGAATTGGTATTAATAGGTAATTGACTGGTTACAGTGTTTGAGGCCCGAGGTCCTGTCTGGGCCGTAGCACGCACGAGCTTGCGAGTGCATCCACAGCACAGACACGACCGATGGCCTCAAACACTGTATCCAGTCGTTTAAAGTACTAGTAAAATACAAATATGATGTTCAGTTATATGAAAGATCTCATTGATCTGAGCAAAATGGTTTTTACGGTATATCAATATCACAATCCGTTCAAAAGTTACAGCCATTTGAAACTGCCATTCCGGCACTACATTACAGAAGCCTCTTGAAAAGTTTTAGCAACTCATTAATATGCAAATTAGATGATAATGAGAATTCATGACGTCATGAGGGGAACACATTTTAATTAGGGTATTTTAAGACATGATATCATGATTCTCATTGAAGGTTCTGACGATCTGACTAGTGCATATTATTATGTACCGTACATAGTCAATATCCACACAAACTGTGCTGTTGCTATGGTTACCAGTCTTTCACTTTAGCCGTATTTACCCATGGTTGCCATGGCCGTTAACTGCCAAGTCAACCTATCCACAGACTTCCTGTCGATTATTTATGAATTAAATTAATATAGAGCTCAGATTGGCACCATTTTATTCGTACATACCCTGTTCTAAGTGAACTTCTGGCCCTAGCAACCATGGTTGCTATGGGCCGTACCAGGTCACTGGTTACCTTGACAACAACAGAAAAAGTGAAAACACTGATTATTCATACTGAAATCTGTATGGAATCAGTCTGGATGAATAATCATCACATTAAATGGATGAATAACACATATCAAAGTACCTAATTAAAACAACTTCCCCCGATGACGTCATGAATATCTCATTTGCATACTAATTAGCTAAATTGTTTTGAAAAAGCAAATTTGTCGATTTCAGTCTTTAAAGTGCTGTAACTTTTGAACGGATTGTGATATTTACATTTCGTAAAAGCCATTTTGCTCAGATCAATGAGATCTTTCATATAAGATCACATCATATTTGCACTATACTAGTACTTTAACTTATTATTATATGCCGCATCATGATATGCACACAACTAGGGAGAGATATGGTTACAAATGCTGACTTTTCTAGCCATTTTAGACCTGAAAGCAAAGAATTTTATGGACATTTTCATGCACTACAAAATCAAAAACGTCATTTCACCAGCGCATGAATACCATAGACATAGAAGTCTTCTATGTCTATGATGAATACGAAATCATCAAAAGACCGTCAGTTGCTATGCGCGACGCCGGTCAATATCAAGGAGGTCAATACCGCAGTATTTCGGACCGATTGCACTCGGTGTAATCCATTGTAGCATTTTCGTAGGCATATAATAATACGTATAACCCACCCGAACCCAGATATCAGAAAAGTGGCTCAATCGCTTCAATATATCAATAGCTTAATAGACGTGGAATCAATACCCAGTATTAAGTATTCCGAGCAAACAAAACAGGGTCCGTTATCCAATCTCATAGTCCGAGGACAGAAAGTCATATCAGGCATACGAAGTGAGAGAAAACAAAAATGACAGGGAAACTCATGAACCCCCAAAAATGGCCATTAGGAGGTGAAATCAGGAGTTCCGGAAAGAGTGAGCATTTCCTGCCCCACTAGTGGCACTTAATATCCTTCCATTTCTTGTTTGTACTGCGAGGTGAGGAAAAATATCAGGGTTGCCATAAGCTAGCTGGATACAACATGCATAATACAGAATATATTGATGTGTATTGGTACTGTTCAATATCTTAGTCTGTGAACTTCTTGAGAGCACATGAATGAGACACAATCGTAACTCCTGGAATAGGGGAAGCTGATAATTGGTGTTGCTCTGTCCGCTCTAATGAGTGCACTAGCTCACTGTGATAAAGTATTAATTCTGTGAACAATTCATGATTAAGGTTTCTCGGTGCCTCTGACTCCAGTGGTGAAGACAAAGTGATTGACACGAGGCAGAAGCCATACGAACTGAATCATCGTCTATAGAGCTTATCTATGGTGTGTACTTCAGTTGACATTGATTTAATGAAACAAGCTACAATTCATTAAAGTGAGATTCATCATACGGACATGGTTAAAGCGGCTGGTTAAAGGCCTTTGTCAACTGAGCTGTTGAAACATTTTCAGTGGACACGACACCGACCAACATGACTAAAAAGCTCATCTGGATTAGGATATTTATCTCTATCTGCGTAACTACCGCTTGTGATAAGAATTTTCTTGCGATGGAAGGCTGGAGAGGCAGGGGTGACGTGCTGTACGAGGCGGGGATCACCAGCCTACGGGCCTGTGAGAGAGCTTGTCGTATGTATGAAGAGTGTCGTAGCTTCAACTTGCATGCCAGCAGTGGGCAGTGCCAAATATTGGAAGGTGTGAGAAAAAACAATGTCGTGAAAGATACTGGATGGAACTTCTTTTGTAAGTGATAATTAGTCATGTACCTCATGGTTTAATAAAAAGCAGTGGCGATGCTGAAGGCCTAAGATACAGTTGCACTGAAGTGTACATTTCATAGAGTGAACACAAGATTCAAACAAATTCAAGCTCACAAATTAAAACAAAACAAATATTTCAGAGCTGTTGAACTCAATCGTCAGCTGTTGAACTCAATCGTGCCCAATATAATGCGATTAAAGTTGTGATATGTATATGAATGCTCAATGTTTTTCAGGGACCTGCCCAAAGGACATGGACTTCTATGGCAAGGACAACAAATGCTACAACATTGCACGCGGTCGTGTCCCCTGGTCGGAAGCCGAGGACTCTTGTAGAAAAGTCCACCCAGTAGCGCGCCCGAAGGAGTTTCATAGTGTAGAGGAACAGGAGATTGCTATACATATGAGAGTCCTGTTAGGTAAAGTGATGGGCATGATACATGACAGACTATATATTACATGCTAATATTCAGTTATTTGTTCAATTAGTCAGGTATTATGCATGTTTGGATGACATAGGTGATGGTGCTTCAGTGGGATGCACCCGCGCGGCCCTCAATTACCGGATAGTGAACATACATGTATGCAGATATTATCACACAGCATTACGTCCTTTTTGCTTCTGTGACAGGGAAGAATGGATGGGTTGGTGGTGGTCACGGTGATCACGGGAATGCAACGTGGATAAGTGGAGAACCTTTGGCGCATTTCGTGGACATTTGGAATCCACATGTCATCGACAGTGCCTTAAAATGCCTCAAATTAACGAGACGTCAAGAAATCCCCCTGTACTGGTTGAACTGCGATATCAGGATGCGGACATACTGTGAATTTTGACTCATGAATCAGAATTCGATTCTGTCAAACACGAAAATGTGTATGATAATGTGTGTTTGTATGATAGGATAATGACTTCATGTAATGAACAAACACATCAATCCTGCCAGCTGCAAAAAGGAAAAAGATGTTCTAAGTGTATCCCCCGAGTAAACAATATTAATTTGTCGGCCAATATTAATTTGTTATCAGTGTGCTGCCGCATCCATAATCATTTATTTCAGCTTACCAGGCAATATGGTCTGATTGTATTATGAGCAAATATACAGATTCCCCACGCTCAGTTAGAGGCTAGATTCGACATTCACCACTCGACGTGATCATCAAGTTCAAGGTTACAAACAAAGTCACCATTTATGACCTACAATACCAGGGGTATGTTGCCATAGCGTGCTAATTTTCAAATCGGACGTGACCTAGAAATAAACCATCCATGTTATTGGCCAGCGCGTCGCGCTGGTCTTCAAAGTTTGGGTAAAAGCAGACCGACGGAGGGAGGGCATGGGCGGCCCCGGTCCTGCTATCATTTGTTTTAAATATAGTAATCTCAACAAAAGGATCACAACACTTCCAAAAATAATATTTCTGATTGTTTCAATGAGGTTCTACATTTTAATCTTGTGATTAGGCATAAACGCAAATACTGTGAGAGCTTTGCGATATATGTTGATTTACCGTAATACATACGCATACAGTTGCGCAAAAGAAAAAAGCTATATTTCTGAACAATTACGAAAGATTGCCAACTTTTATAGTTTCTGACATAAAAGTGATAAAATGCGATGAAAAATATGGGTTTTACACCATGATAGACGCATAAACTATCAATATCAATATCTGAACTCGGATAATCCTCTATAGATATGTTCTTCTTTGTTTATTATATGGAGAATAATGAGCAATTTAATCTATTAAATTAAGGTTATTAATCACACAAACTCTCCCATCCCATCATATT
Source organism: Terebella lapidaria (assembly GCA_949152475.1). Classification (NCBI taxonomy): domain Eukaryota; kingdom Metazoa; phylum Annelida; class Polychaeta; order Terebellida; family Terebellidae; genus Terebella; species Terebella lapidaria. The sequence goes on along the minus strand of OX424564.1, from coordinate 28,713,761 downwards.
TCCGCTGACCACAAAAATAATTCTCTCCACTGTAGGTTACTTTTACGGTATTAAGTTTAAGATCCACAAAAGATTCACCATAAATGTCAATGTTCACAGTCCCATGTTCTCAACTCAATCTCAAGCTCGATCTACAACCATTTTGTCAGCAGAAGTCAATTCGCACAATTTTCAAACACAAGTCTATATCATTTCAACAATTACCACTCAAGGTCATCTGGGGTCAAGTTCAAAGTCACCAATATATTTATTATATTTGACACTCCAACGGAGTCGATGAAGTCTTCATGTGTCTCTAAACAAGTCTAAGCTCTTTATACAATTGTTTGATCTGCAGATGCAAATTTACACCTTTCAGGTCAAACGTGGACTTGATATTCACTCGAGTTCATCTCAGGTCAACTTCGGAGTCATCAACTCATTCAATAACTATTATTTATATATGCTCATAATACAAGTCCATGTTCTGTCTACAATAGTATTGTATGCATTGGTCAATTCAGGCATTTTAGGTCAATTGTGTCTCTGAAACTTCAAGGCCACGATTACCAAGTAAATCGATTACTTAGCTATAAACCCCAAAATTATATTTTACCAGTTTATCCTATGACTTTGAAATGAAATCAGAAGTCAAATTAAAGGTCATGATCGGCATATATCATTTTTATTACAATAAAGGAGATATTGGCCATTTTGTCCTGTGACCTTGAAAATGAGGTCAAACGTCAAATTCAAGTTCATGACAATATTCAACTCATATCATTTCATATATTATATGTTCACAATTGATTCATAAGCTGTAAAGTCGAAAATAAACGAAATTTCAGCCATTTTGCGTTCTAACCTTACAAATAAGGTCAAAGGTCAAGTTCTAGGTCATGAGAATTTTCAACATATATCAATTCCTCCATGTGCACAGTTGATTCCTGGTAATGTCGATAAAAAGCAAGATATTAGCCATTTTGTCCACTGACCTTGAAAATGATGTCAATGGTCAAATTTAAGTCATCAAAACATTTAGCATACATTATTTCATATATTTCCACAAGGTCAAATTCAAGTTCATGGCAATATTCAGGTTATATCATTTCCTATGAGTTCACAATTGATTCCTAAAGCTGTTGTAAGGTCAATAATAAGCAAGATATTAGCCATTTTGTACTCTCATCTTGAAAATGAGGTCAAAGGTCAAATTAACGATGGTCAAAATATTTGGCATACAACATTCCCTATATGTCCACAATTTATTCCCAAACTGTAAAGTCGATAACAAAAAAATTGTGCTTTGATCTTGAAAAATAAGTTCAACGATCGAGTTCAAGGTCATGAAAATTTTCATCAAATATCATTTCCTATATGTCCACAATTGATTCCCAATCTGTAAAGTCGGTATTGAGTGAGATATCAGCCGCTTTGTGTTCTTGCCTTGAAAACATGTTCAGAAGTCAAGTTCAAGGTCATGAAAATATTCAGCAAATATCATTTCCTATATGTGCACAATTGATATTTAAGCTGTAAAGTTACTAATAAACTAAAGATATTATAAGATATTATCCATTATGGCTTGTGACCTTGAAAAAAAGGTCGCAGGTCAAAGATCATGTGAATATTCAGCATATATTTGGCGACCCCACGATAAAGAGGTATACACATTACTGTCTTATTAACCTGCCAGCACGTTCACGCTATAACCGTGGTGTCACTACTGTGTAGCCACCACGTCATAACGCTACAGTGCTTTCCCCTTCCGGAGAGACCTCGTCCCCGAGGTCAGCTGTATCCCACTGTTGAGCCACATCACAGGCCACATATGCAACCACTCACATATGGCGGTGATGCGAGGCCGATCCGGGAGCGACGCCGAGAAACCCACAGTGGTTCGAAAGGTCAGGCCCCAATGTAGAGTTCGGCGACCCCACGATAAAGAGGTATACACCATTACTGGAGTGTCCCCGTATTGTCTTATTAACTTGCCAGCACGTTTACGCTATAACCATGGTGTCACTACTGTGTAGCCACCACGTTATAACGCTACATATTATTTCCTATATATTCACAATCGATTCCTAAGCTGTAAAGTCGATAATAAGCGAATTATTAGCAATTTGTGCCCTGACCTTGAAAATAAGGTCAAAGGTCATCAGCTTATATATATTTGGCGTATATCATTTCCTATATTTCCACAATAGATTCCTAATCTCTATTCTCAATATTAAGTGTGATATTAGGGATAATGTGTCCCATTATAAAGCATGGGAGAATTAAACATGGAAAAGTCCTATTTGGGACCTGTCGAAAATAATAAAATGGCCATCAGACCCAGACCGGAGATTCAAGGGCAACGAAACATGTCACATGTTTCGTTGCACAGGGGTACACGCCACAGGGGTATATGAGAGGAATCAAAATTTCAGGAGAACCTGATCGTTAACTTTATGATAAAAATGTGGACGACGACGGATGACTGACGACGGACGCAACGCCATGCCAATATTAGTAGGTTATCGGACCATACTCTTTCGATCCCACAAGACATGTAATTTTTTTGTTAGGCACATTGGTGGGGCTTTTGTGGGCTTTTATTACTAAACCCCCCATATCGTAGGGAACGCTGTACATTTTCAAAATGTAACCCACAGCTTTCTGTGCATTGTGCCCTTAAAGCTGCTGCCTTCGAATGTATGCAATATTATTTTCAAAACCAATTTTTTTGCTAAACGCATCTAGTGCAATATAACAAAAGGTGTGCTCAATGATTTTGACGATTACAGTCCGTCCGAGTTGTCTTTTCATCCGTTTTAGTGCCCACCTTTTAGGGACACCCGAAAACGAGTTTCAAGTTCCAAGTTCCGAGTTCCAAGTTCCGAGTTCCAAGTTCCGAGTTCCAAGTTCCAATTTCCGCATTTAAAGTCCCAAGAAAGTGCAGTTATCGTTTTTATATTTCTGCATCGGGTCTCTCCAACTCATAAAATCACCATAAAATCACTTTCTTGTGCCACCTTTCAATATTAGTTCAGCCCAATAACACCCGTGAATAGTGCTATTTCAATATCACAAAAAATTCACCTTCCAAGCCGATGCCTGGTACGCGCGGACCTCAGAGTGCCGCGCGGGTATGATTTGAAATTTCGGATAGTTTGCGGAGTTGGGTGTGTTTTTCGTTCAATTCTATTTAGTTCAAATGTATTTTTATATCATTTCTATATTTTACATTCACAAAATTAAATTTCAAAGGGGAATGAAATATACTTATTGCATTATGACAGAATAAATTCGGATCTTGTCAATTTCTTTCGATGACTAATTGTTCAGGCATCACCAACGAACTATGCTGTGGATGATTGAACAAATATTCACTAGAAGAAGTTGATATTTATCATTTATTCGAACGTGTAACATATAGTGGTCAGCCTTCAAACTGACGCCATGATTCCCCGTCTCTGCACCTTTTTAAGACTCAATGTTCAAAGAACTCCTGAAAAAGCGTGGCATGCACTGGCGGATTTAGGGGGGGGGGGGGGGGGTGCACCCGGCGCGCACCCCCCCCCCCCCCCCTATTGGGCCGTGAAAAAAGAGAAAAAAAAAGAAAAGAAAAAAGAGAGAGCAAGAAGCTATAGGAAATTTGGGTATGCACCTACATGTAAGGAAATATAAGTGTAATTTTCCTCGTTTGATATTTTTGACCGAGGGGGAGGGGGGCAGGATATAATTTCAACAAAAAAATCTGCGACCCAGAAATATGTTAAGGTGCATTACAGCGTTACATAGGCCTAACATTCGTTGGTCAATAATTATGCAATTGATTGTCATTAAATTTGGAATTAATTCTTAAAATGTGCCAAATTTAGCATTCTTGTTTGTCATACAAACTTGAGAGTACATCTCGGGATAGTCCGGAATATATAGGAAATATGCACAGTTCGACAACTGATACTCAGAAAATCTTGCATGAAAACAGTGAATAGAGAATGATAAGCCTGTCTACATTGCCGGTTACCACAGTATCTAGGCAAATACCAATGGCAGTATCTAGACAAATATCAATGACTTCATGAGACTGTGTATAGAACTCGCCCACATGGCGGGCCGCTTTGAGGAAAAAAATGATTCGCCCGAATTTGAATCTTGATTTGGAAACTCAATTTGGGCACGTAATACACATTTTCAGACCCAAATTTGTACGATTTCTTATTCTATAGACAAAATAAAGCTATAACAAAATGAATAAATTTTGTCAATTCTAAAAGTGATAATAGCTTTAAAGCTCTGTTTTGTCTATAGAATGAGAAATCGTAAAAATTTGGGTCTGAAAATGTGTATTACGTGCCTAAATTGAGTTGCCAAATCAAGATTCAAACTCGGGCCAGTCAATCTCGCATCAATTTTTTCCTCAAAGCGGCCCGAATTGAGGGCGAGTTCTACACACAGTCTCATGACGTCATTGATATTTGTCTAGATACTGTGGCAACCGGCAATGTAGGCAGGCCGATCATTCTCTATTCACTGTTTTCATGCACGATTAACGGCAATTTTCTGAGTATCTGTTGTCGAACTGTGCATATTTCCTATATATTCCCTACTATCTCGAGATGTACTTTCAAGTTTACGTGACAAACAAGAATGCTAAATTTGGCTGATTTTAAAATTGATTTTAATTTTAATCAGCAATTAAGTTCTATGACATATAATATGTAAAGTGGCAATGAATAGTTTTGGGATGAATACATTTAAATACCAGCAATATTTATATGCATGTGTGGAATAAAAAATACTCAATCAGAGCCAGAGAGATCTCAGAATCAACCACAGAACATGAAAAATGCTCCGGCTTCTGGGGCCCTTGAGCGGGCCCCATACCCCACGCCGTGCAGGCTACCACCTATCCACCTTACTTCGCTCGGTCGCTGGACTCCTCTAACCAGCTTGCCAAAATTTCTCGGGGGGCTTACGGCGCCCCCCGAACCCCCAGACCGCATAAGGCTTCGCTCGCTACGCTCGCTCACATAATTTCACGCTTACGTACAGTTAAGATTAGCACCCCCCCTATTCAAAAATCCTGGATCCGCCCCTGGCATGTGTAGAAATAGGGCGTGTAAGTGAGATTTGAAACGTCACGTTATTTCACGTGATTTGACCTTTCTGGTGACATTTGATTTTCCCGCCAAATTTTCGGGCCAATTCGTAAAATTCTACATATTCGAACTCTTGCAACTTACACGGAAATTATCGGAAAATTATCGCATGTTCGTACTTTGATCATGACCCGTTCTTACGATCCCTAACGATCTAAATATGCATTTTTCACAAGCATTTCATTCCATTTAAAAGGGATGAAAAACGTATGTTTTTATGTTCCAAGGTCATGACCTTGACGGGAGAAAAGAGCTCATTCTCTTGAAACTACGTGACTAGTATCCAAACCGTCGGTGGTGTTTGTGACTATATATGATGTGGCATATGTTCTGTGCACTTTCTGTCATAACATCACAAAAATAATCTTGTTTTATTGGAATATGGAGTCCAAAAACATGCTGTGAAACACAACATAGATCGGGGGCAAATTGACCATGAAAAAATATCCATTCATTATTATAAACAGTAGTATGTTGTAGTTCGGAGCAAGTGTAATAAAGTGAAAAAAGAATTGTAACAATATTCTTAATAATATTTTTGTATGGTGCTCCCAAAGTCAAGCAAAATCAGCAAAAATGACCACGTGGCATTGTTTGTCACCACTACGTACCTAAATACGTCATTTTACGACATATATGAAACGAGACTTACAGGCCCTATACCGTAAAACTTCTAATGGACGCCGGGTTCTAATAGACGCCGGGGGTTCAGGTATACTGAAATTAATAGACGCCGGGTTCTAATAGACGCCGGGTCTACGTACATTGTGTAACATAGCAACGTATAGATACTAATATCGACAACGTCAACGCGTCCCAGTCGGGAATTTCCAGCTTATAATATCTAAACTGTCATCCGATTTGTCATATCGTAACACGGGCCTCGCCAATTCCAATAAACGCCGGGTCCAGACAACGACTGAAATCAATAAACGCCGGGTTCTAATAGACGCCGGTTCTAGAGTGTAACTGAAATCAATAGACGCCCGGGCGTTTATTAGAAGTTTTACGGTACTGACTGAACACCGATGACACCTTTTTCTTAGAACTTTAAACGCGGAACTTGGAACTTGGAACTCGGAACTTGGAACTTGGAACTCGTTTTCGGGTGTTCCCATTTTTTACGGCTTTGTGTATTCGGCGAAACGAGAGCGAAGACGAAACGAAAGAGCGAAACGAAACCGAAAGTTATCGACAGTGTTTTGGTAAATTACGAACTGTATACTTTGTGCTGGTCTGCATCGACGTTTACCGGTATTATCATAGACGTGAAGAAGACTTCACGTCAATGGTATTAGGTATATAATACGATGAAGTATGTAATCATATTCGGAACTGATACTATGTGATCCAAGTGACTTGGCAAATCATGTAAAGTCGCACTGTGGTTTATTACCTGCTCCATTGCAGAAATGTGTCATCATAAATACTGAAAATCACAACTATTTCACCAGTGACCAGCAACAGATCTAATCCTCACTTGCAAGAAGAAACTGGCTGCATTGGCTTCTAAGTGTATAAAGCATAATGGTCCACTCATATGGTAGTCATGGTTCCAAAGTTATACATTCTTTTGTGTCAGGCTTCAATTGTCCATCACGGACCCTACCTTAAATATTTGACAAATTTTCATGACTTTTCGAGACAACTTCAGGGTGGGTTAGGTAGGAAATATTTGAAATTTGTATTTGCTTGTACCATATTTTTGTTTGTTTGTTTTTGTTTGCAAGAAGCCCCTTGTCATGGTAGAGTGTGGCTAAATCGTGACATTCAAAACTGGTACCGGAAATTATTTGTTTCATGCTGATATATTGGTAATCACAAAAATGTTAATAGAATAAAGGGTCACTGAAAACACATGTTAAATATAAATTTTATTAAGATGGAATGCAAATAATGCACCAATATAAAATACATCCAACATCTTGGTAAATAATTAAATATCAGATACATCACTGAATGTAAATAATACCAGATACATAACTGAAACCGATATTTAGTCAGCATACATTTGTATTCATTTAAAACATCATTTGAAATAAACTGCTGAAGAGACCTGCATCAGACAAGTACAAACAGAAAATGGCTAGGAAGAAGGTTACCGGAGAAATAAATAATGTGTTTTTTTTGCACCAAAATTGCCAATTTTACCATTCGTTGTCACTGAGAGTCGAAATCAAGGTCACCTGCGTGAAACAAAAATATCACAAATGCCTCAAGACCATTTTGAGGAAATGCCTATCATAGTCCTCACATCAAACATCAAATGATCTTACGTTGCTGACTGTGCAGCTTTGTCATAACTGAAACCTATAAATTACAACTTAAATTAATACATTGTTTTCACATAATTATCCTCAAATGTTTAGTACGAGTAATTAATTTTTAATACTTTTTTCCTGCCAAAAGTCTCTCATAGGCCTTCGTAGGTGTCGTTAAGTCTATCACATCCATCTGAAATTGAATAAAAATATATTCACTAGTTGCCCCTATGTTCCATTGTTATCATTTGTCTACGAAATAAATTTAACACTAACTTTTGCACATAACCCGTCTGTAATGCCTTGTAATCTACATTTCACTACATTATTCATCATTACTGTATAAATTTCCATTGTAAATGAATCACCTGAATGTTACTGTTCGCAAATTTGTGATAGCCTCCATGACAATTGTAGCTAATTCTGTATTATCGCCCAAAACTTGTGTGATTCTGAATGAAAAACCACAATGTTGCCAACATTACACATTTAAAACTACGAAAGTAGATCAAAGTGGATTATAAATCAGAACAAAAATGCATGCATACCTCTCACAAACTGATTAAATGTTTGAATCAGTTGGCAAACATGCTTTGTCTTTCCCGGTAATTTCCGCAATACTCGCCAGATGGCGCGATAAAACACTGTCGATAACTTTCGGTTTCGTTTCGCTCTTTCGTTTCGTCTTCGCTTTCGTTTCGCCGATTACACAAAGCCTTTTTTACTGGTGTTGTAAATAAACAAACGAAGTGTATCCATCAAACCCAAATGTAAACAAATGCTCAAATCGCGCAAAGTCCACATCGAGTACATTTTCCAGTTCGCATGGGCATATATGGTGTAGTTATGAGAAAATAATCAGTGATATACCATGATGTGCGTGGAATTGTCAGTCTATCTCGCACTTCTATGCTTTGTTTACATCTGCGTGTGATGGATACAGCTCCTGTATTTACGCGAGAACGGCCTGTTCAAATGAGCAAAATTTCCCTGAGGACTGGTTATTTTCATTACTTTTGATGTGAGTATGTTTCATTCAGTTAGTTTAGCATGTTTAATATGAAATATAGTTTTAAAAAAATATTGACTGGTTTGGAAGGCAGCTGCTTTAAACTCTTTGCTTTAGCAACGTGTCTTTGTTTATTTACAGTTTCGCATGTTACCGGATTTTACCTAATTACGCTGTCTTGGTTTCAAAGCACATTGTGACTGATATATCTCGTGTTTTCTTAGTTGATATATTGAAAAGTAGTTTCTAGTACATTTCTGTATAATTACTGAATACGGATACATGAATTTGATGATCTGAATTGTGTTGTAATTGTACAATTTTTCATTTTGCCTAATTGTGAAGTTGGTATTTCTGATTGTTATTATTCTAGTGCCATGTTCCTGTTGCAAGTTTTATTATATACCTAAATGGAAAAACCGAGTGGTTACAATAGTACATAATACATAGAATAACATACGAATATACAAGGAAATGAGGGACATAAAATTCAAGACAAAAAGTGATTGGTAAAGTTTTCTACAGCATTACGGAACAAAACCTATTTAGAGCATTCTGCGATAATATATGAGACTGTGTTCTACTGATCATGTCCTGCGGTAGGGCGTAGCCGTTCTTGCGTCCAGTCACGTATCATCGGGGAAACATACATGAAGTCCGTCACTGCATGGTCAGTCGCCACCAGCCCTGCGGCCCAGGATTACCACGCCAGCCTTTCAAATAGCCCTCATCGGAGCTCGTCATGTAGAAAAACCAGTCGGGCCACCTTCTAGAAGCTATCAGGTAGTAGTCTATGAGAGAGAAAAATATAGTTTGCATCGTTCTATGAAACATAGGGCTCAATTGTGAGATATGTATGTTGCTCGAACATGTATTGCTAGCTTACCCGCGTTCTTGATTTTTATGAACGTGAAGTGTAAATACTGATCGGAATGGTCGGGGTCATGAATGCCTATCATAGTTCCGGCTTCCGTATTCGTCATACACATGTACCAATCAGGCCATTGCACGGTGTGGAAAGCAAAGTTATGACCGTACACTCTGTGAAACTCGAACTTGCCCTGAGGATCAACCTGGGATGACTCCCAACCCCGCATTTTGTACAAGTGGTCAGATGAGCGTTCACTCGTCAAGTAAGCATACCAATTCTCCCATCGCTCTGGACGTAAGGCACGGACGGCTCCTTCCAGCCAGTCCTGGTTCTCCATCGGTGGAACCCCGCAGTACGTGAGAAACCTCTCCAGTTCTTCGTTGGTAGTCTCCTGTCTGTAAACCGAGACAGCCACGGCCTCTTCCGGGTCTGGGTTATGGAGGAATTCCAGCTTCTCTCTTGCAGTTTCCAGTTGCAGGTGCTTCACGCTCATCACACCTGCAGCGATGCTGGAGCTGTACCGTTGTTCTTCGATGAGGGTGTACAGATCAGTCAGGACGAGGTCCTGTAGCGTGGCCAGCTGTGAATACAACACAGCAAAGCGCAAACAGGTGCGGGCTTTGTCCAGCAAGTCTTCCGGTGGGCTGTTTATGTCATACTCGGGGCGACAGTTTTGTGACATTTCCGAACCCAAAATGGCAATGAATTCTACCCCTTGATAGACTGGGACATGCCCCGATAGGGAAGAGATTTCGTGATTATTTAGTGGCAAGTTCCGCTCACGGACTCCATCCAAGAACGCTTGGGATGCCCCGAAAACGGCCTTGACGCCCTCTACCCGGCTGAGCAACTGTTGATGCTACAGGTACGCCAGTGCCGATTGAAGCACCAATGGGTCCGCCAAACGACCCCAATAATGGGGCAAACGCACTGGTCATATCCAAGACTCCAGATACGATCTGAGCTGGGTCGTCACTGGTGAAATTCTCGAATGCTCCAGATGCCGAGGAGAAAGCGCCTGATATAGAATCAAGCGCATCCTGGTCGTGAATCTCGTTGACTTTAGTCTTCAGTCGCGTCACCCCAGTTGACACCTGGGCCTTGATATTAGCCACCTTGCTGTTGATTGCCGGGACATCCCTGACTTTTGATGATAACTGATCTAAGGAGGAGTTGATGCCCCTAAGGGCGATGGCCCTCCGTTCTCTATGTCCCGATGCATGGGACAAGAGGCCCAGTGCAAGCAGCAGGAACGCTGAGAGCCGCATATTGGAGCGTTATGTTTCCATGGATGGACAGAGAGAGATATGGCGCCTACGTGAATAATCCGACCAGTTAAATCATTCATGCTGCGTGGACGTGCCTCGATATATTGTAATCCGATAGTTTCTTTAGTTGATGTGTCATTGTTTGAGTAGTCATGGGGCAGATTCAATAGAATATGTGTTACTGCTTATTCAAGTATTGCTCATAAAAAATTGAACCATGGACTGACGGCATCTAACGCTTGAGTTAGCTAAATTCATCCGAGTAATAACTTATAATTCTAAATGTTTGCAGCATATTTTCACTTTTTTTTTTACAATTTTCACAGTGTATTTTGGCGCCGACCTCGACCTTTTCCAAGATGTACTCACTAGTCCACAAACATGCAAACATGACGCGCTCAAGTCTTCACACGTATGGAGTGCCGCCGAAATGTGACGTCATTTTTGGTTTTAAACAAGTGTACACCCTTTGTTTCAAGTGAGCAGTACGGTTAAATTGGAAATACAAGCAAGTGGTGGTTGCCCATGTTGTAAATAGTTTAATAAAATAATTTTAAAAATAATTATCATAACATTTTTGTCATAACATTTTGCTCACTCAAAACAGGCATGCCATAGCAACAATTCAGTGATAACCCGAAATTCTGTACGCAATTTTTCTGAGCATACATGCGGAAAAACAAACTGGCCTCCAGTCTATATAGTTATAGCAGAATACTGACTTTCACTTGCCAGAACTCACAGGTACGGAAAGCCAGTGGGGACATGGGAATTAGTATTGTTAGTTCCGTAGTAGTAAACCATGGTTTAATACTGCGAAATTTCCAACACCCAATTCCACAATTCTCCATCGTATATATATAGGCCTGTACGTACGGAAAGCCAGTGGGGATATGGGAATTGGAAATTGGGTTTAAGTCACACTAAGTTTTTGTTAAACTATTGTTATGAGCAATTCTTGTTAAACGATAGTTTAATAAGGAGAAGTCAGTAGCTAAAAACCATAACGTACGTATTTGACTGGGTTCCGATCTTGTGCTTTCCTACGTTCGCTCGCGCAAAAACGCCCATAATCCCCAAAACCCAATTCCTAATACCCAATTCCCAAAACCTCATTTCCAAATTCCCATATCCACGCCGGCTTTTGTCAGCTGAGTGAACCTGATCATTACGGAAAGCCGGTTGGGAATTGGGAAAGGGAGTTAGGTATTGGGAATATACGTAGTGGTAAACCATGGTTTTATACTACGAAATTCCCAATACTCAATTCCTAAGTCTCCACCGTATATATGAGCTACATGTACTCCGTAGTAAACCATGGTTTTAATACTGCGGAGTTCCCAATACCCAATCCCTATGTCCCCATCGGCTTTCCGTATATATGAGCTATTCCGTAGTACACCTTGGTTTAATACTGCGAAGTTCCCACTGGCTTTTTGTAAACAGGATGAGCATATGATGATTTGCCATGTGTTCATGAAAATTGATGTATACACAGTGTTTTTTTTTTAGGGATTTTTGATGTTCCATTGTTGTTTTCGCATCGCCTTTATTTCATTAGTATTGGGTAGGATTGCATGTGTAATAGTAGACCCATATTAGCGGTGTTAAAGTACAGAAGTGTAAATTGATCATCCAATTAACCACGTATTTTTCCGGGACAGGTCTTGTTCAGTATTACATTAATACGCCTCGTGGTATTAAATATCAGGGCAAATGATAATATATAATATCGAAATAAAAAATACAATGTTTGCTTAAACACATTTTGAAGCCCATATTTTTCAGCTTTCGTATGCGTACATACCGGTACCTGTCCTGGATGTAATTAGGGCATTTCGGCACTTTCTGCCGTTTCGTATCGGCGCGATAACTCGAGAACGCCTCCACGGATCGACTCGAAATTTTCACTACTGATCAGACATATCATGAAAATGTCCTATATAGTTTCAGAGCCGGATCCGATATCCGTGAGGATGAAATATATGTACATTTTTGGACTTTGTGTCCGCACGATAACTCAAAAACTATTCAGGCAATGACTGCAAAACTTTGCATCGAGGTCCATATATCACCATAGAAGAACTCTATCGATTTTGAGGTCATCTGGTCAAACGACTTTTGACCTAGAGCTCGGAGGAGTTTTTGCTGAGTTATCCTTGAGACTGTTATTTTTTGCATATCTCGGAAACGGTGTGTCGTAGAGCGAAACGGACGTTATTTTCGGACTTTGTCCGAATGCCTGAGGGGTATTATGGATGAACTTGACCTTAATTATGGATGAACCTTGACCTTAATTTTTTTCGCCGAGTTGGCGAATATCTGGGAAATGGTGCGTCGTAGAGCGAAACGGTCGTTATTTTCGGACTCGTCGCTTAGACAACCATGTCTAAGGGGTATTATGGATGAACTTTGACCTCAATTTTTTTTTGCCGAGTTGGTATGTTTCGTTTTCAGCGATATCTCGGAAACAGTGCGTCAAAGAGCGAAACGGACGTTATTTTCGAATTCGTCGCTATAGACAAACATGTCTGAGGAGTATTATGTATGAACTTTGACCTTGGCCTGAAGGTCAATATCTGGGAAACGGTGCGTCCTAGAGCGAAACCGACATTATTTTCTGAATCGTTGCCCTAGACAAACATGTTTTATGGATGAACTTTGACCTTGACCTCAAATTGTTTTGCCGGGTCGGAATTTTTCCTTTCCGTCGATATCTCGGAAATGGTGCGTCGTAGAGCGAAACGGACGTTATTTTCGGACTCCTCGCCCTAGACAAACATGTCTATTTTATTTGTGGATGAACTTTGACCTTGGCCTAATTCCAGCCGAAATGCTCCGAGGCATCTTTAGGCCTTGACGTCTAGTTGTAGATGACGTTAAAGGTGCACGGTACATCGCGAGGCACACCGACCCTGTCCTGCAGTGCCGCTGCTCGTTGTATTTGTATAGCGTAGCAAGTTTGTCGAATTCTGTCGTATTTTGGACCTTTATGAAGACGTGACAGCCCACTACGATGGCCCTTGCCAGACATCCTTGTTGAGTCCTTGTTGTAAATCTTGACGATCGATCTCTTCTTCGTCAGGCAGGATTGATCACCCGATGCCATTTTGATTTTGAAGCGTCCTGACTCCTGATCCTAAAGGGACGGAAATGGAGCCGACGTGCATCTGGAAAGATTCGTCGGCGGCCTATTCGTCCCTGCTGGTCAAGACGTCTTGTCCATCGGGTGTCATATGTCGCGCATTCCCATCCCCCATGGCCAAAACCCCAACGGAAATTTCGAACTTACAAATCAAATTCAATGGCACTTATCGATATACATCAAGCTGAATTAGACTGAGAGTTGTATGAAAACAAGAATTCACACATACATGAAAGTTCAGAAGTCAAAAATCATCAGTTATGACCCGTATTTGTCACAAAAACAGCGGGTATAAATCCAGCGAATGAAACGGCAGAGTGATTGGCTTGTATGTATTTGCGGACTTTGGTTTTTTAATGATCATTAGTTCCTGGATGATGTATCGCAGGTCTTTGAAATTTACTGCTACACACATTTAACAACGTATCGCATTTGCGTGAATATGCATCGGTTAAAATGTTCTCTGGCCACGACAGTGGAGATGTCGGTGGCACCAAGACAGCACGACCAGCACACTTCACCTCCCAGTGGCCCAGGGCCAGCGAAACCGCCTCCAACTCTCAGCGGTTGATGTGCCACGAACTCTTGGGCTCCGCCCACACCCCGGAGACTTCCTTGAAATCCAGATGTGCTCCCCAGCCCTCTGTAGATGCATCCGTAAAGAGGTGCTTGGAGGGAGGAGGCTGGCGGAAGGGTGAGCCCCGAGTAAGATTGGCAGTGGACATCCACCACATTATGGATGCCTTCCCCGCTGGGGAAAGGACAACCAGTTGCTTTGGGGAACCAGTGGCTGCCGTCCACTGAGAACGAAGGTTGATCTGCAACTCCCACATGTGGAGTCGACCGTAAGGGACCAACTTCTAGGTCGCCGCCAGCAGCCTGAGCATCGACTGCCAGGTCTGAGCTGACTGACTGGGCTCGTCCAAGAACTTGCGGAGCAAGGACCTTATCTTTGACAGATGCTCCTCCGTCGGGAAAACCATACCCAGCTGGGTTTTGTACCTATATCCCACGAACACGAAGTCCTGGGCCGGCGTTAGCTCCGATTCTGGAGGTTGACAAACAGGCCCATGCGTTTGCACACGTCCAGGACCCACTGTGTGTGCCGAGTAAGGACCTCGGGGGACTGGTGATAGATAATCCAGTCATCCAGGTACTGATAAAGGAGGATGCCCTCCTTGTGGGCCAGTATCTGTAACTCTTTCACAGCTATTGTGAAGATCCATGGGGCCGGGGACACCCTGAACAGCAGGGCGCGGAACTGATACACAGTGTTTTGGTGCATGAAGCGCAGGTATCTGCGGGAACCTGGGTGAATCGGGATGTGAAAGAATGCATCCTTCAGATCCAGGGAGACCACCCGAGAGTTTGTTGGAACCAACAAGCGGATTGATTCCGCCATCTCCATGGCGAACTTGGGGGTCTTGATGTTGCGGTTCAGAGATAACAGGTCGATCACGGGATGCCACCTGCCTGAGCACTTAGGAGTCAAGGACAGGATACTGTAATAGCCGGGAAAGGAAATTCCGACTTTTTCGAGCGTGTTTTTGGCCATCATATCTGCAATCGCGAGCAAAAGCACTAACCGTTTGGCATGAGCTCTGGAAAGTAAAAAAGGAATAGGCTCTAAGGACGCTGACTGAACCGGATGCGAAATCCCCTGCGAAGGACTGACACGATCCACGGGATGGCCCTGAGTGACTGCCACTCTTACCGATAATTTGCCAGACGCCCGCCCACAGGCTCGCTTGAATTTTGAAACGAAGGTGTGACAGCCCTAGGTATCGCGGAGTCCGCCGCAGGGAGCGGTATCTGTGGAACACTCACCTGCCGCGGAGTCAGAGGACCTTTTCTCCCCTGCTGGCTTGGGCTTGCCCTTGAGCCAAGACTTCTTCTTCGGCTAAATGGCCGGCAGGGGTCCCCAGAAAGGGCTTCTTATCCTTCTTCTCCTTGGGCTTGCTGGGGCTTAGAGGAAGGTGCGCTTGCTAGCGGAGACAGATTCCTCCTGACGGGCCAGCTCGCGAGCCACCGGCAGCCTGGACTCCAGACTGGCGAAGAGGGGTGTAAGAGAGGAAAGAGCAGCAGCAGCAGCCTCTGGTTCCACAGCGGCGGAGCACAGCGTAGCTCCGTAACCAAGGCCGGGGGGAGCTTGAACTTGGCCTGACTCAGAAAATCATCTGTCTCAGCAAGTTGAGGACCCACTCCACGTACGTAGTCTGTTCCATGAGGTGAGCTGACGCCAAGTCGCAGGACTCTAGGAGTTGGGAAGCCGAACAGTGGTGGTCCCCGAGGGACAGCCGGGGGAGACTCCAGGACTCCAGGGCTTCCAGCGCTGTCTGAGCACACTTTAACTGGCGGTCGGCCGCGGTCCGGAACCAGCCCCCAGGCTTGTCTAGGTAATCCGGGCTAGACGGAAGATAGTCTCTCTTGCGGAAAGGGGGCCGACGGGGAAACTTCCCCAACACCGTCTTTCCCTGGTCCAGGGTCTTGGTGCGGCGCCTCGAAAATTCCTCTCGAAGACCGTCCGGGATGGGAAGGACCCTCCAGGGCTGTCGCTCCGGGGACCGCTGGGACGCCGGAAGAGATGTGGGACGCTGGGATACTGCGGGCTTCGGCTCGGCCTGGAAGAGGGTGGGTTCCAGGGTAGACCGCACTAAGTCCAACATGTGGTCGAAGGAAAGATCCTCCTCCCCATCCTCACTGTCCACCAGCTTAGCATCAAGGCGTGGGCGCTTGTCACTGGGAGCCAGCACGAAAGCCGCCACAGAAGAAGGCCACTTCCTCGGAACTGAAACCAGTGGTGGGGGCCCAGCAGACGTAGAAGGGGTAGCCTCGTCCTGCCCACACACAACCGAGTCTTCCCCCGAGTCCTCGTCAGACTCGGGATGAAAGATCTCAGCAGGTAACTGCTGGGGAGGCTCCAAGGCCAAAGTACGTTGCGAGGCATCAGACGTGGGGGGAAAGGAAACACACGCGCGGGCGTCCAAGGCTGCCAACACAGCCGTGACAATGCTGGACACATCTACCGCTGGAACAGCCGGAGAAACCCCAGACGAAGGGGGGGGGGGGCCGAAAATACCACCCGAGAGGGACCTGGCAGGGTAGGCAGAGCTGCCGAGCTTGTCATGACGGTGGGAGAGGCCGACGAGGCTGTCAAGCACTGGGACCGGTCTCTGCGACTGAGACTGTGCCAAGTGCAGAATACCCAAAGGGTCGGGGTCCGGACCCCGTCCGGGGCCCGGACTCCATGACACCACGCTAGCCAGACCACTGCCACGCCGGTGTACACAAAGCCCCTGGAGCGAGTTCCGGGGGCTGGACCCCAAGGGCCGGAAACCGAAAAACGGTGGGAAACTGGCCAGAGAAAGCGCGGACGCAGCATAGGGAATCTGCTCGCCGATAACTACTGAGGTGACACGCGCAAACAGGCTCCCGGCTGACGAAACATGAAGTACACAGTGAAATGACTCCCGGGACGCACCACCGTGGGTCGAGTGTGACTCTCCCACGAGCAGGTCACCCGGGGAACAAAACAAAGGGGAAGGGGAAGAAACTTAGCTCCTAGGCAAACCAGGGTGCGGTCCAGCTTGCCCAGCAGGGCAGAAGCTTTCCTCTCCTGATGGCGATGCTGCTTCGCCGACGACGCGGAAGATGACTAGGAAGGGGCCTGAGACACCTGGCGCGACTGAAGCTTGTCCTTCCTAGTGAGCACGACCCCCAGGACCTGAGCCCACTCCTCCCGCATACGGCCCTCGCATAAGCCGCAGGTTGACTGGTCCATGTGTATCGGGTCCTGACAAGACACGCACCTCGCGTGAACTTCCCACGCCGGCAACTGTTGCCCACAATTGGCGCAGCGGCGCATCACAACAAGGTGGGTAAGGGAGTCTGTGCTCCAACACACAAAACGCCACCAAAGTAGGGAAATGATCCACATGATCTACGCCAAAAGATCACAGACAACAATAATCCAAAATGGCATGTAAAATTAACGCTCGTAACATGATAAACTAAGAAAAGGCAAAATCCGTTTGAAGAACAGCCATAGGAGACGAGAATGACGTCACGTTCCGGTCACGTGGGTTAGTGGCTTGGACAATTCATTGTCTAGCCCATTTTCCAAATGGGGTTCTCTCTATGGAGATCTCCTATGTCAGTAAGGCTAATAAGCCATAACCCGTAATGTGTTTTGGAGGTAAGATATAGGCATATAACATTTGGTTTCGAAAAAAGAATTGCATACATTCGGAGGCAGTAGCTTTAACATGGAATTTGCACGATTTTGTGAGTTTTAAGTATATAGAACAGTGGTACCAACGTATATTTGCTATCAACATTCTGTTGGTAATAAGTTGGGATCATTTATATACTAAAATAAATAAATATATATATATATTATGTTGTGAAATCAGATTGATATCAAATGATATTGTAATGGGTAAAATAGCATTTACTAATTTGTAAGATAATTTGGTATATAGAACCAATTGACTAAACGAGAGTTATTCTATTTATGTTCTAAGATGGAATTTGTATGATTTTGTGAGTTTTAGGTACAATTTTGGTAAACAATTTTGGGATCATTTATATAATACCAATATTGTCAAAATCAATTTGATATCAAATCATATTGTAACTGGTCAAATATCCTGAGATCATTATGATAGAATTTGGGGCCCAAGTATCATACACTGCGCCTTCTTCTATATTCAATAAGCATTAAAAAGGTAACAGACGGATTAAATGGCATTCACTTAGTGGGCGAGTAGTATTAAGGCGCAGTGTATGATACTTGGGCCGAATTTGGTATACAATGAGAACCTCGTCCAAGTGTTGTAGATGTCCAGTGAAGTTTGCACTGAATACAATAACGTCATCCAAATACACTAGTGAAGTATTCCACTGTTATGCATAGCGCTTGAATGTGGCTGGTGCATCACACAGTCCGAATGGCATAGTGGTGTTATCATACAGTCCACTCCTAGTGGAAATTTAGTCTTATGTTGGTCTTGTTTGGACATCCGTATTTGCCAATATCCAGACTGCGGATAGAGAGTAGAGAACAGTTTTGCTGAACTTAGACAATCCAAGCAGTCTTCTATCCTTTGAAGCATCTTTCTGTGTAACTTGATTCAGATGTTGCTAATCAACACACGGATCGTTGTCCCATTTCTTTTTTCCACATAAGCGAGAGAACTGGGCCATGCATGGTGATGTTGATTCACGTGTAACATCATCCGGACGTTGAGCTGTGATGATCTCCTCTTCTTGATCAAATGATTGGGGTGGTCTCTCTGCGGCTGTTAGACGAGCTTCGCATTTTCAGTGTTAATCGTGTGATACATCTCCAGGGGACTTTGCGAACAGAGTCTGGTACTTGTGGAAGAGTAGAGATCCAGAAGAGGTTCATGCCATATATGTACACTGGAGGCATCAGGAAGGTAGTCGACAATGGTTTTAGTTTCACTGCCTTGCAGTGAAAGGTCAGTGAAGCCGTCAGCGCATATATATTCATTGGCATAGAGGAAATCAGTCTCTAAAATGCTGTCATCACAGGTATCCACAATTATTAAATCCCATGGGAACTGCCTCCCATCAATGTCAAAATCAAACCATGCCACACCATCAATGTGTATCACGCTTTTCATCCAACATCTCAGTTACTATTCCTTCAGAAGGCTGTTGAATTCCTTCTGCATATAGTGTCAACGATACACTTGCTCAATATTGATTTCGTAATGCAGGTACGAGACAAACAGGAATATTCCACTGATCTCAAATGCCACCTTCACAACAATTGGTGTTTTGATGTCCTGTACAACTTTCTTGAGCAATGCATGGAGGGCGGAAGTGGTTTTACTTAGTTTCCCGTGTCGCATTGCTCCCATGGACAATGACCTGAGATATGGCCAAGTTCATGACAGTTGAAGCAATCCACAGTTGGCTAGTTGACACTCTTCTGGGGTGTGCTTGTGGCTGTTCTACTCGGTGGTTTCTGCTGCCCCCTTTAGGGAGTGATAGAGCACAAGCCGCTAGCATGTAATGGCATCAGTCGAAGCAATGAAGGACATGTGTCCTTGTGTTGGCAACAAACTTTTGAAACCTCTTGGGGCTGCAATTTATGTGCTCCCAACTGGTTCAAGTAGGCAGACATTGGCCTGTTCTCCTTGTACCAAAATTCCAGTGTGGTAAACAGTAATACCAAGGACCTCATGGCTGCGGAAAGTATGGAAAATTGCCGAAAAGCATATGCACAGAGACCGGTCCAGTCCCGAGTGAGGGCTTCAACTGCCCGGGCATTAGGGTCTGGGAATGGGGACACATACAGTGGGAACCGAAGGTTTTTAAAAAAACGCAAACAGGCCTAGGTGGAGTTGCCCCCCAGAAACACCACAGATGACTCCACAACCGGGAGTTGAGTGACCAGATCGGTTAGACCAGACCTCTCCAAGAGGGAGTGTCCCCTAAGTTATTCATGACTCTGGGAGGGTGGTGAGCAAGAAGATTGATGTCTTGAGTTTCGGTCCATTTCAGGATTCTGCAAGCCGGAGAACCTAGTTCCCTTGAAAACATCTCCCCTCATTCCTGATGTATCGACCACATCCATGAAGTTGGGCTATGTGAGCATCATCGAGCCTACAACTGTCTGTTGGAAGTGGTGAAGGTCCAACCAGTCCACTTTGAGCTTGACCCAATTGATTTGATAAAGAAGGTCGGATGTGGACCAGAGACCCGAGGCATGGTGTTCGCTGAAATAGGCGCCCTAACCGACATGGGAGGCATCCATGAAAAGCAGGTAGTCCGGTTCTAGCTCGTGGATGGTTGCTGTCATCTCTCCACCACTGGAAATCGTAAAGGAATTTGAAAAAGTTGCAAGATCCTGAGAAGCATCCCAATGGTCCTTGAGGTGAAACTGATATCCTCATTCACAAACGAACACCTGAAACAATCTGCTGCAGCGACACCATATGACCTAGGAGGAAAGGCCAACACAGAGACTGGAACCCTGACCCTGGATACCCCTGCAGTGTGCCCAGGCAGGAACCGACTGGAACACCTTGGTGAAGAGGAATGGCGCTGTGGACAGGCCGTTGCACAGAGCCTGGAACTGGTGAACAGTGTTGCCCCACTATGCATGCAGGAAGCGCATCAAGGATGGGTGGATTTGAATGTAGAAGTACCCATCCTTGAGGTCCATGGACGCCTTCTATTCACTCTCGCGGAGTTGGAGAAGAATAGGGTGGGGTCACTCCATACACTGTTCCTTCATGATGAATTTGTTGAAGGGGCTTATGTCTATGATGGCACACCAGCCCCTGGTCAACAAAACAACCAGCTGTAGGAGCCCGGAGAACCTGCAGGACCTGGTCCGTAGCTTGCTTGAGGAGCATCTCCGAAATAATTTGGCAAGACCAGAAATCTTCTCTGTCTCTGGGGCATGATACGTGAATGCTAAAAGGGATGGGGAGGGGAGGCGGCTGACTTAATAGGACCTGGTACCGTGCCGTAGTATTGCTGCCATTAAACTGTCCCCAAACTCCCCAAACCCAGACTTGCCAGAAGACATAAAGATGAGCTCCACAGAGTAAAAATCTGAAGGTTGGATATGTGGGAGCGTCTGTCTCAGGAACGTGCCGGAGCCTCCACTGTGGCCGCTGCAAAACGAACTAGAGGACGACTTCTTAGTCTTGTCGAACTTCGACTTGGAGTTCTACTGCTGAGAGGACTGCTGCTTGGAGGTGTCTACAGCCTCAGGGGCCTTGGGAGCCTTGAGCTGTGAGGAGGAAACTGCAGGCTTCTTCTCCTGTGGCTCCACCAGCTTGATGAGAGTAAATCAATTTAGAAGATCCGCCTCTCGGGCAATAACTTGGCCAGACTTGGTTAGGAGTTTCGGATCAGAGGTAGTTGCCGAAGACGAACTTGGAACGGACTTGGAGCTGAATGCATCTGAGAGTTTAGAAGAAAGCATCGCTGCATCACACACTGATATTCACTCCTTGGTGATTAGTGCAACACACCTGTTCTTGGAAGACGAAGTCTTCTCGATCTGCAGGTCGGAAATCGAAATCTGGTCAATCTGGACAGACATTGGGGCTGGTTTCTACATCAATAATCGTGAAGTCAGGAATGGGATGGTCTACCTGATGGTTGAGTAGGCCAGACAGCCAGTCCTGTGAGTTAGCCAGGAGTTGTGCCCGGCATATATAAGCCTAGCTCCCATACGCACATGTCGGATTCAGAGAGGGTGGCAGCAACAATCGAGGCCTCGTGCCCAGGGATGATGATGGGGAGCTCCTCATTCAGTGTGTGTTGGATGAATCCAAGGTCTGATAGTGCTTCAGTAGTCCCTTGAAGCACGGAACGAACCTGCCGGTTTTGAATGACTGTCCACTGGGTGGTGAACTCTTGTCCTCCATCAAGTCAAGGAAGAAGGCGGAACTGCCAAACCAGGGGAAGTGGAACTCAATGGGCCTATTTCACAAAGAATCTGAATCTACTTTAGTCAACTATAAAGTTGGTGTTTGGTATGGTAAATAGTAGGCTAAGTTCCAACTTAGTCCGCTGAAGTAGGTTCGAATTCTTTGTGAAATAGGCCCCAGGTCAGAACACTGGTGGCCAGAGAAGACTCAGTCACCAAGAGATGACACCTTCACCACTGGTTTGTTGATAAGATCCAGGAAAGACTCCTGGACCCAGTGCCTGATTTGGGTGAAGGCCTCCTCGAACTTGGAGACGGCCTTAGAAGCTGACGTGTCCAAAGACCTAATGTGACTAGCCAGGGGTGGCTTCTTGGTAGAGGGCTTCTCAGCAACAGAAGCCACGTGGTCCACTGGGTCAGGAATCGTAGTAATCTCTGAAGGTATCTCGGTATGGTGATCCTCCAGGGATGGTCACAGTACAACCTGCTGGAGCAGTCAGAAGAACAGGCATGGAGTCACAGTCGACTCAAGCTTGGCGTAAGGCCTGCCATTCTGGCTGGGGCAGGAGTCCCTAGAGTCGCGAGCGTAGCAGTTGTTTAAATTCGTTTTTAGTTGGATCACCCACATTTCATGAGTGGTTGGCGGATGAGGTCTAATACCTTATAGACCTATTTGACTAGGACATTCGAAAATAACGCCTGTTTCGATCTTTGACGCCCCGTTTCCGATATTTAAAGGAAGCCTCAAAGATGGATTGGCCAAAGTTCATTCAAGCCCTATGCCAAGGGTCATTTAATAGACTGACCCTCAAATCGATAGGGCCTGGTGGAATACTGAACTATGTGCAAAAGTTTTCAGGCATTGCTTGAAGATTTTTTGAACTATCATTCGGAAACCAAGTCCAGCAAACAAAATTCCAACCTCACGGACCTCACGCACAAGAAATAAGAGGTATTCTGACGAAACCACTTAATTAGAAGGCCTTGAATTACATCTGACAAAATGACTTTGTTGGACAATGTTTCGCAGTCAAGGAGTTTGAATCACTTGATCTAATGGCTTTCTTACCGGCTCTCCTTGGCTTTCTTATTGGTTCTCTTGGAATGGGCTGAGAGTGCGGCCTACTAGTAATTAGTTAAGCCTTTGGCGTTACAAACTGATGTAACAAATATATAATTGGATAGCAGTGATGGTTACTTGGCGAGGCTAAATTACCAAGTTTTCCCCATGCCAATTATTCGTGATATGCAGTCCAAGTGCGAAACGCGTACACACTATTTAGGGGGAAGGGAGGCGCAGCAATCCCGAAGCAAAGCCCTCTCGAAGAACCTAGAATCCATAGCCTTCTTATGTTCATCTGCAATTTCCTGGTCCCTCCTGGGTATATTTTCCAAACAAATACCAAATTGATGTACCGGTCTTTTCAGTATATATTTTTTCAGCCTGGAATCTACCCCCTCCCTTCAAGTGGCCCCTAAGCTCAAGGTTTTTTTTTAAATTTACTGTGGCCTCTCCTGGGTATGCATTCCACACATATACCCTTCAATGACCTGTTATCAAAATGGAAAATTCGTTGAAGGAAACAAACCCTTTTTCAGCAAGGATCCTAGAATATAAAGTTCGACATTTTCAGGGACCTGCCCAAAGAACATGGACTTCCATGGGACGGACAACAAATGCTACAGCATTGCACACGGTAGTGTTCCCTGGTCGGAAGCCGAGGAATCTTGTAGGAAAGTCCACTCGGCAGCTCGCCCGATGGAGATACATAGTGTAGAGGAACAGGAGATTGCTATACATATGAGAGCTTTAATGGGTAAATGTTGATCAATTATTCATTCAATCAATTCTATTTTTCTTATGTAATGGCCTAAAGTTAACACCCTATAGCAGTAAAAACACAACATATTTGATGACACGGTTTGCGGTAGCACAGCAACAGGTCGTCACTAACCGGATACTATCTAGTTGTTATTATTCAGTAAAACAGGATATTTTCTTTGTAGAGGGTTTAATGGATGGCTGGGTGGTTACAGTAACCATGGCAATGCAACGTGGATAAGTGGAGAGCCTCTGGCGGGTTTTCTTGGAATTCGTAATTCAAACGCTATTAACAACGCAGACTCCAAATGCCTCAGAACGACGAAATATCAGGATATTCCCCTATCCTGGTTGGACTGTGAGGTCGAGATACGACCATACTGTGAATTTTAGCACACAAAATTGTAATTTGTTTCTGTAAAACCAAATAAAAAGTCTTTGGTTTCATGGTGAATTCAGGCCAATGATATCCATGTCTTATTGCTCTCGTGTAAATTTGTCATCATGTATTAAAGCATATTTTCACTGTATGTGAATTGCATTAGGTTTTTTCATGTTTGCATTGAAGTTATTGGCTCTGATGCTATTCAGTGTCTCAACGGTCAGAGAACATCACAAAACCTGTTTGGAGGTTATTGTGAATGTCAAGAGTTGTGGGAAAATGAAGTCAACAAAACGTGAGAATTTCATGAAAAAGTCACAAGAAAACAGAATGTGTCAAGATCGCTATGTCAAACTCAGAAGTTCATATCCATATACATATTGAAAATTGGCTTGTTGACAATAAATGCTATGTTAGCTCTGTATAATGAGCAGTCAGATTCTACATTTTCTCAGCAAAAGTGAGATGTCTGAATCAACCATTGAATGTCTGTAATATACTTCAAACAGAGCTGGTGATAACTAGACGTCAAGGCCTGAAGATGCCTTGGGGCATTTCGTGTGAGTTCTATTCCTAGCTAACATATACCTAAGAGCCGTGCCTAGAACCATGATGACTCTGAAACTGTCCGTGGTCAAAGTTTAAGTGACATACCCCGCCATTAGGCATCTTTGCGTTTCGCTCTACGACACACCGTTTTCGAGATACGGCACCAGAAGTCGTCTCGACCCAAAATACCCCTAAGCCTAGTTTGTCTAGTGCCAGGAGGCCGAAATTGAGCTCCGTTTGGCTCTACAACGCACTGTTTCCCAGATACGGTCAAACAGGAAGTGCCGAGTCGGCGAAAATAAATTCAACACCAGGGGTCGTCTCGACCCAAAATACCCCCTAGACTAGTTTGTCTAGTACCAGAAGGCCGGAATTGAGCTCCGTTTCGCTCTACGACGCACCATTTCCGAGATACGGCCAAACAGGACGTGCCGAGTCGGCAAAAATAAATTCGACACCAGGGGTCGTCTCGACCCAAGATACCCCCTAGACTAGTTTGTCTAGTGCCAGAAGGCCGAAATTAAACTCCGTTTCGCTCTACGACGCACCGTTTCCGAGATACGGCCAAACAGGGAGTGCCGAGTCGGCGAAAAAAATTCAACACCAGGGGTCGATTCGACCCAAGATACCCCCTAGACTAGTTTGTCTAGTGCCATAAGGTACAGCCAAACAGGAAGTGCCGAGTCGGCGAATATAAATTCGACACCAGGGGTCGTCTCGACCCAAAATACCCATAAGCCTAGTTTGTCTAGTGCCAAGAGGCCGGAATTGAGCTCCGTTTCGCTCTACGACGCACCGTTTCCGAGATACGGACAAACAGGAAGTGCCGAGTCGGCAAAAATAAATTCGACACCAGTGGTCGTCTCAACCCATAATACCCCCTAGACTAGTTTGTCTAGTGCCAGAAGGCTGGAATTGAGCTCCGTTTCGCTCTACGACGCACCGTTTCCGAGATACGGACAAACAGGAAGTGCCGAGTCGGCAAAAATAAATTCGACACCAGTGGTCGTCTCGACCCATAATACCCCCTAGACTAGTTTGTCTAGTGCCAGAAGGCTGGAATTGAGCTCCGTTTCGCTCTACGACGCACCGTTTCCGAGATACGGCCAAACAGGAAGTGCCGAGTCGGCAAAAATAAATTCGACACCAGGGGTCGTCTCGACCCAAAATACCTCCTAGACTAGTTTGTCTAGTGCCAGAAGGCCGGAATTGAGCTCCGTTTCGCTCTACGACGCACCGTTTCCGAGATACGGGCAAACAGGAAGTGCCGAGTCGGCAAAAAAAAATCGACACCAGGGGTCGTAGACAAACAGGAAGTGCCGAGTCGGCAAAAAAAAAATCGACACCAGGGGTCGTAGACAAACAGGAAGTGCCGAGTCGGCAAAAATAAATTCGACACCAGGGGTCGTCTCGACCCAAAATACCTCCTAGACTAGTTTGTCTAGTGCCAGAAGGCCGGATATGAGCTCCGTTTCGCTCTACGACGCACCGTTTCCGAGATACGGCCAAACAGGAAGTGCCGAGTCGGCAAAAAAAAATTCGACACCAGGGGTCGTCTCGACCCAAAATACCTCCTAGACTAGTTTGTCTAGTGCCAGGAGGCCGAAATTGAGCTCCGTTTCGCTCTACGACGCACCATTTCCGAGATACGGCCAAACAGGACGTGCCGAGTCGGCAAAAATAAATTCGACACCAGGGGTCGATTCGACCCAAGATACCCCCTAGACTAGTTTGTCTAGTGCCATAAGGCCGAAATTGAGCTCCGTTTCGCTCTACGACGCACCGTTGCCGAGATACAGCCAAACAGGAAGTGCCGAGTCGGCGAATATAAATTCGACACCAGGGGTCGCCTCGACCCAAAATACCCATAAGCCTAGTTTGTCTAGTGCCAAGAGGCCGGAATTGAGCTCCGTTTCGCTCTACGACGCACCGTTTCCGAGATACGGCCAAACAGGAAGTGCCGAGTCGGCAAAAATAAATTCGACACCAGTGGTCGTCTCGACCCACAATAGCCCCTAGACTAGTTTGTCTAGTGCCAGAAGGCCGGAATTGAGCTCCGTTTCGCTCTACGACGCACCGTTTCCGAGATTCGGCCAAACAGGAAGTGCCGAGTCGGCAAAAATAAATTCGACACCAGGGGTCGTCTCGACCCAAAATACCTCCTAGACTAGTTTGTCTAGTGCCAGAAGGCCGGAATTGAGCTCCGTTTCGCTCTTCGACGCACCGTTTCCGAGATACGGGCAAACAGGAAGTGCCGAGTCGGCAAAAAAAAATTCGACACCAGGGGTCGTAGACAAACAGGAAGTGCCGAGTCGGCAAAAATAAATTCGACACCAGGGGTCGTCTCGACCCAAAATACCTCCTAGACTAGTTTGTCTAGTGCCAGAAGGCCGGATTTGAGCTCCGTTTCGCTCTACGACGCACCGTTTCCGAGATATGGGCAAACAGGAAGTGCCGAGTCGGCAAAAAAAAAATTCGACACCAGGGGTCGTCTCGACCCAAGATACGCCCTAGACTAGTTTGTCTAGTGCCAGGAGGCCGAAATTGAGCTCCGTTTCGCTCTACGACGCACCGTTTCCGAGATACGGCCAAACAGGAAGTGCCGAGTCGGCAAAAAAAAATTCGACACCAGGGGTCGATTCGACCCAAGATACCCCCTAGAGTAGTTTGTCTAGTGCCAGGAGGCCGAAATTGAGCTCCGTTTCGCTCTACGATGCACCGTTTCCGAGATACGGGCAAACAGGGAGTGCCGAGTCGGCGAAAATAAATTCGACACCAGGGGTCATCTCGACCCAAAATACCTCCTAGACAAGTTTGTCTAGTGCCAGAAGGCCGGAATTGAGCTCCGTTTCGCTCTACGACGCACCGTTTCCGAGATACGGCCAAACAGGAAGTGCCGAGTCGGCAAAAAAAAATTCGGCACCAGGGGTCGACTCGACCCAAGATACCCCCTAGACTAGTTTGTCTAGTGCCATCAGGCCGAAATTGAGCTCCGTTTCGCTCTACGATGCACCGTTTCCGAGATATGCATGAAAGCCTCAAGGATGAATCAGCAAAAATTCTTCCGAGCTCTAGGTCAAAGGTCGTTCGACGGATTGATCCCAAAATCAATAGGGTTCTTCCCGGGGGGTATATGAACTCCCATGCATAGAATACTTGCCATTGCATGAATACTTTTCGAGTTATCGCTCGGAAACCAAGTCTCAAAATCAACCTTGATTTCATCCTCACGGACCTCACGGACCCCGGAGCCGCCTCCAAAACAATAGGGGTCTTCCATGTAATATTTCTGACCAGTGGTGCAAATTTGGACAAGATCCGTTCAGGCGTTCCCGAGTTATTGATCGGAAACCAAACGGCGGAAAGTGAAAAAAAAAGAAGAAAAAAAACAAAAAAAAACAGACAAAACCATAAGGGCATTTCGTGCCGAAATGCCCTAATTCTGATAGTTTTTACTCAGAAAAAGATATATTTAGAACATATCATTGTACAAAACTAATATAACACATTTAAACATTTCTCGAATATATATTTTTATCATCGCTCATTTACATTTTGCAATTATACTTATACGATACCAACAGCTCTCCGCCAACAATGTTATTAATCATTCATGTCTCACATCTTTGCATTGGTAGCATTGCAGCTAGATGACAAACACTTCCAGATGAGAAAATCAATACTCCCAGGCCAAATCACATTTATCAGGACAACACCCTGAGGTATGTATTTTTCTGTACAAAATAAATGTGTGATAAAAAACATTTTAAAAATATCAGATAAGTATCACCAAGTAATCTATAATCTGACATGGACAAGAAAGAGTGTGATAACACATGGACATACCCCGTAGGCCTAGGCTTTTACAACATTATCACAAATAACTGATAAAGATAATAAATGCAGCTAGAAACACAGATAAGCACTACATCAAACATGTGACGCGCCTGGAATAGAATGCAACTGTGCATAGTGAAAATATTTCATTTTGAAACATAATAATCTTCAAGACAATGCACTATACATCTCTAACATACCTGTATTCAACTTACCATATACAACAACTATGATATTATCATTGACAGGAATAATATTCATAAGTAACAAATGCCACTGATACTTAACAAATAATCAATAGAGATTGGACGTTTCACTTGAAATCGAACTCAATCCGCAACAAGTATTTCATTTTGATCTGAGATAGACTATAGACGATGAACTCATTGTAGTTTAGGGTGTAGCCTGCAGGGTTTTTGACGCCTGTATCAACACCCTTGCCTAGTGGGACCACACAGCCGTTAGGTCTGAAAATCCAACAGATAAATAGTTTTAAATCCAAGTGATCAGGCATTATCTTCAATTAATGATATGTAAATATACATATATGTTTTCACATTCTATTCCTTAAATGGTTTAATTATTAAACGGCATATTTACTGTAAAACATTCTCAGTTATACTGAAATATCAAGTTTGTTTGTTCTAAGTACTATATATATATATACAATTCACGTTTTAAATTTCCCTAGTTGAACATGGGATCCCGTGCTTCAGTTTGCCCTGATTTCCCCTAATTTTTGTAAATTAAATCGCCTGTGGCAGCGGAAGGGTTAATGTCATATTTTAAATTCGCCTGTGGCAGCGAAAGGGTTAATGTCATATTTTGAAAGTCCCCATCCAGAATTTTTTTCCCCGATAATCCTACTTTTAATCGAAGTCTAAGATACTTACAATGTGAAGTTTTTCTTGGGGTTCGGCGCAATTTGCCCCTTGCCCCACACGCTGTGTTTGCCAGTCGGCAGTTTGTCCGCTTTATAGTCGGCCGCTAAGAGCTCGTTACAGTTGCCAAGGGATACCTGTAGTCACGAATATTCATTATATTTTACCAGTAAACATGAACATTATATAGTATTTTCTGAAGCTGAATGAACTGTTTCGTTCAAAGATTTATCAAAGAAAAGATTGAACTGTCAAAGGTTTCAAAGTTCATTACCAGATACAAACTTTGTGGTGATCTGTTCATTATCAATTGAAAAGAACTAGAAGTCGAAGCACCCACCAATTGAAAAAATCCTTACCTCACAGAGCAGAAGTAGTCCCTCGTTTTTGGCCTGGCTCGGGTAGCAGTAATTAGCGCTTTTACTAGACATGTCAGCAAAGTATACGCCCTTCCCGAACTGTCAGAATAATGAAGTACGTTTTGATAGATAATATATGTCATTACCGCTATTTTCTATTCTACGATTCTGAAGTAACGGTAAGCAGGATATCTTAGACCAATGGTATGTATAGTTGTATGTATATGCGCAAAGCAATACACAGTTGGCCAAATTTGCTGTCATCACTCGAATAAATATCACGATACGTACCATGTATCCCGTGACTGGGGCCTCTGGAGGGGCGATGCGCAAACCTTGACTTAGAATTCCCACCCAGTTCGTCAGCCTCGACCCATGCCACAGTAGCATTCTGGATGTAAAAATTTTGTGTTATGGAAAAAGTGAGAATATTCGATGGATTGCTTTGAGTTATGAACAATTTAGGCATCTACTAATTTACAATTTACCGGTACCCGTCTATCAGAATGTAATGGGAGCTCAGAACAATTCGTCAAAATATTTGGAGCTATACAATATTACCTGTTGCCCTTGTCTTCAAATCGTTTATGTTCCTGGTCTTTGTCAACGTCAAACACATCGAGGATCTTCATCTTGTACTGATTGTGCGTAGCGGCATGAGTATTTCGGAGATAGTCTTCAATCATCTATAAGAGATGACAAGTTCCAGCATTCACATTTATTCTTTTTACAACAATTATATCTTACGTCAAATATACTTTTCGTGATGAATCCATACCTTGAAGTCAGGCGAGGCCCTATCGAGAGCCTTGAGATCGCAATTGAGTGAGTTGTAATGCGTATCCAACGGGTTTTCGTCCACGTTGATTTCTTTAATGATCTTCATAGCGACTTCAATATCACTTAGTGCCTCGAGCAACGATAGTTTCAGTTTGACGTCAGCCTTCGTCCGAATAACGGGAGGTACTCGCATTCTAAAAAGATCCAATATTCATTTATAAATTGGAGTCAATCGATGGATTGATTATTTACAGTACACATTAGTTACTGTGTTTGTACATTTATTCTTGTTCATGTTTTTAAAAGTACCCGTATATATTTGGTAAGTGAAACAATAATTAAACATAACAATGCAGGTTACAGACCCGAAATCATGTGGAATTCTTGTGTAGAACTCATCACAGGCTTGAACGAGTTGGGAGCCGAACTGGTTGTTCTCGATATAAGCATCGATTTTCTTCAGTGCTTTGTATCCAGCCTTGATTTGTGTCTCAGTGAGTTTTCCTGAAATTCAGATGGAAAATCTTGAAACATTTGTTTCAATTTGTCTGGGATAGATAAATGTATTTTCTAGAACCAGTTGTGTTATGATGCAGAGATCACTCACCAAGTGGCGCTTTTTTGGCGTCATACTTCATTTCAATCACTGCCTCTTCCATCTTTTTCACATCACAGATGAGCTCAATGAGGGACTAGAATTTATAACAATAAGTTTTGATGAAATATTATACTTCTTGATTTAAATTGCCCAACAATCCACGCGTCATAATTTTCAACAGCAAAAAGTACCTCACCTGTAATCGCTTTTCCAATTTGGAGTCTGGAATATTTTCAGGTTCCTTCGGTTTAGTGTCTGTCTTTGTCTAAATTGGAGGAGAAAAAAATAAATGTAGTTTGTCATACTTCATTGAATCAAAACAACAAGTAGATGGTGATACAGAATACAGCTTAATACGTATACTTTATTTAACATCTACAAATTAATTTGGCTCAAACAACTCTGCATGCCTACCTCTGTGCTGTAATCCATCTTGACCAGATCATATTTTCCTGCGACTTTTTGAAATTTGCTCCGACTTGCCCAGTCATTCCGAGTTTTGTCATAGAACCTGAAGAGAGGTATGAATTTCCTTAATGGCTACAAAGGAATATCTAATGAATTAATGGCCACCGCTTGAAAGAATATTAGTGTGTGTCCAATATGCCTACTTTCCCATTCATAACACCAGATTTTCGCACACAAAAATCAGGCTATTATCCTACATTGCCTCACTGTATTATTCAGTGAAACACTTGCCATGAATTCTTCCAGAACTTTTAGAGTTTATACAAATAAATGGCAAGAAACCACCCAGCAAGACAGCTCCAAATAACAAACTTTTTGCAGAAGGCGTCGATGGCATCGTCCAGGTTCCCTCCACATGGGATAAGCGTGGTCTGTCCCTTGTAACCAACCCGCCCCCAGCGGAACCACACACTGTACGCTTTCTTGTTATCGTCCTCCAGAACTTGCATCAAGTAGTACTTGTTGTTGTTGTTAGACAGGTTTGTCTAGTTTGAAAGAGAGTGAAATTTATCAATATTTTAGAATGTTTATAATTTGCGGTTGGCTTTGATCTGAAGACTGTCCAAAACAACTTGATGCCGTATAATTATAGGAATATTTTGCCCTGGTTTTAGATATTAGGGCTATATGTACATCACATATTGGTTGCATTATTATAGTCATCATCTCAATATATATAAAACAATTAATTGATGCTTATACATAATATCTTAGTCACAATGAGAAATCATTATTATAACATATCGGAAATTGCGAACTGAGCTCATGATACCTGGTTGAGCATGGCATCGTAGATGTCCTTGCCCTTGCTGAAGACATGGGCAGAGTTGACTTTAGCGGTACACTCGGGGTCAACTGGTGCAGCTCCTTTCATCACCACAGTCTTCACTGTAACATATGTTTGAAACATATTCGTTAAACACAAAAATATTCAACTTACATGTGTTGATTAGCATGTGTGGAAATGAGTATGTTAAAGCTCGTAAGTACAACCCATACTGTTGAAACTGGTTGTATATTTCGAATTAAAAGCTTCAAAAATGTCAATCACTGAATCCATGCAAATCATACAGTGGTCCTTTCAAGATAGGACACCTTTGAAATAAGACTTTGTTGTCTTTCTTCATCACCCAAAGATCAATATAGCATGTACATTAGCCTGTGATACTTCATGCAAGAAAAGACTCCATTTTCTCTTGCAAAACGTAAATTTTTATACACAGGGACAACCGTATATACCACTACAGTCACCTGAAGATTTAGTGCTTCCAGCTGCATCGCCTGACGAAGTGCCCTTGCTCCCAGCTGACTTTCCACGCCCTGTAGAGCCCTTAGCCGCGCCTTTCGCCCCGACACTTCCCTTCGCCACAGAGACCTCCACCCCCGCACTCTTGCCCTTGGACGAGCCAGCAGAGGACGCAGCACTTGTTACCTTGACGATGTCGTCCGAAGGTTCGTCAACATCTGGTTCAGAAGTGCATTGAATAGATTGAATGCCATGCCAGTTGCATTGAATGCCAGTTGATAGATATGTCACAGTATTGAGAATGGAAAACCATTTTGCTACATCATTTTACACCTGCCAGTTGCTGTTGAAAGAGTTGGAAGATCGTTCACCACAATGTATACACAGATTTTCACAGCAGAATTTTCTTCTGGCATTTTCCATATAATAGACGAAATCCCATTACTTGTTGCAAACAAATTAATACATTGTACATTGTATTAACAAATACCTGAAAATGACATAACATTTGTGTTTTTCCTCCATATTTGATCAATACATCATTTCCACTTACCAACTTTACTTCTTTCCATTTTTCTGATCACGCCAGTACCGTCATTTGTCTGTTCTTTCTGGGAAATGTTGATTGTGTAGTTTCTATTGAGTGCCGTTATGGAGACCTCTTCTGTTCCATTCGATACAGCGTCTTCAAACTCCATGGAATGCGCTGCACTGTAAGGATTCCATCGCCCTTTCTCGTCCTCCCATTGCCAAACATGGTAGTCTGGAATACAACAAGTCATTAGGTAGACCGAAAATCGAAATCATTAGGTAGACCTAATTATCCTGAACTTTATGCCCATAATTTATGATTGTAGTGTATCATTATAGCACGATTAGCTTATTATAGGCTAATATTTTGTGTCCGGTGATAACAATTTCATTATTATTATGACTGATATTTTTTTTGTTGATAGCTTGATAATTTTTCAAATGTAGTTTGGTACTTTTATGGCATTGAGCAACTTGACAATATTCATATCACACAAAAAATTATGTGTACTCGTATACTAATGATCATCTTGTCTCCCACACTACCTTTGTCCTTATTGTTTTTGAGAGCCACCCTGACGCGCCTCTGCCAGCCTGTCTTGGTGTTCTTCTGTGTCATTCGCTGGGGATCCACCTTCAGCTCAACTTTAGGTGCCACCTCAAAACTCAACTGTGAATATGAAACGCAAACATTGTCATTTCAATTTATGTAGAGCTTGTTAGTAGTCAATTTACACAATAAAATGTGCCCGTTTTTATTGAACCAACCATGCATTGTTTTGTTTAAATTTAAATGTATATTTATTTCATGACGAACATAAATGAAGTGATCAAGCATGAATCGCTGAAGTCATGTTGACCAGAATGTTGCCTGTAAATTCAACAATTTGAGGACCACCAACTACTCACAGGTTTGCCGCCAGCCTCGTACGTGTCCGTCACGAGCTCCTGTAGCTGGTTACTGTACGACTTCCACTTCTCACCGTCGTCCTCCCACTGCCATCGCACAGAGCAGCCGTTAATCTGTGGGCCGTTACCACGGGAACGCTTGGATGCCGGCTCCTCTTCAGCGACGTCACCAGATGCTGTGTTGTGGTAATATAGGATTTTTGTTTTGTGACGTTTGTTTTCTGACCATACTCATACAAAACACAGGGACAGACAAGGGACGGGTAGGGGCAGCCCGAGCGACACGAAGTGCGTCCAATATGGCCCACATTGGTGCTCGGGACGAAAACAAACAAATCACGATTGTGACCGATTTACGTACCCTGTTAGTATTGTATGTATGATAATACACGAGAGGACCCGAACTACATGATAACTCAACTAAATATATAGATATATTCCTGAAAATCCCCTCCAAACATCGCTAATGCTTCCTCGTAAAACGTGGTCGCTGACAACCAAGGCTAAAGTCAATTGATTTAGGGATTTTCAAGGATATTTCAGGGTATTCAGGTGCGTTGTCATAGGTAATTTGGGTCCTCTCGTGTAGCTGAGTGAATACAGAAAGACAATTCGTCGTTTCAGCCCAGATAACTGTCATAATCGTGATTTGTTTGTTTTCGTTCCGAGCACCAATGGGGGCCATTCTGGACAACTATTTTCTGTTTATGACATTGTGACACTGACAGTTGACAGCCACTACCGTATTCAACACAGGTATACCAGCATCATAGCACTGCAAAACAGGGCTCCATCGCGTTAAATATCTGTTGGTGTACGCGATACATTTCTGTCGCATCAGATCTTTTCAGAAATGGCTATGGATCTGGAGCTACCAGCATCACACGTTTATCATGTTTATGCACCATTATACAAATATTGACTTTTGCTGAGGTTGATACGTGATTATCTTCACTTGTTGGAAAGTTGTATTCACCTAGCACTAAAGTACTATGCGTGGACTGATCGGATAGATGTCCACACTGCATAGTACTAAATGCAGCCATGCCTTCCTTGTTTGGATGCAGATACTCCACAAGATCGAGGCAAAAAGCAGATACAATTGTGCATGGAGGACATCAAGATACACACAGTTTGATCCCTCACATTTATTTCTGGCGTTGGGCGATGTTCTTTCAAACAACAAGATTTTATTTCAAGTATCTTGGGCAAAGTTTCTCACAAAGTTACAACAAACTAAAAATCAGCCATTACTGTGCAAGTTATTAAACACCGACTTCAAATTTTTAGGCGGCCAAATTCACAATACGGAATAGGGGAGAGACGTGTAATATGGACCACCCCGGGTTTTAGCAGCAGGATGACATATATCTCCATGGTGATTGACGTAATTATGACAGTCATCATTTGTAACCTTTTGTCATTGAAGAGAGCAAGATCACATGTACAGTAGGGGCTGTACACAAATTTCCCAAATTTTAATTGTAAATTTGCCGTTTATTGTTATTACTCACCTCTAAACTACTACATGCTCCTTTTCGATCCTTTGGATCGTTCTGGATAGAAATTCGCGTACTGAAAGCAAGGCACGATCGTCTGCCTGCATGACTCGAGCGCTCCTTTTGCCGCCAAAACCGCCGCGCATATGCGCGCGCAGCTGCGCAGAAGCTTCACTTTTCTGTCCAAAAAACGACAAAAGGAAGCCCCTAGCACACAACTGGCGGGGATGGATGGGAGGGCCTTTACTGTAGTAGTTTAGAGGTGAGTAATAACAATAAACGGCAAATTTACAATTAAAATTTGGGAAGTTTATTTTATACATCACCAATCTAAACTACTACATGCTCCTTAGAATCAAAGGATAGGCGGTGGAGCAGTAGTGCTAGAGAGTCATGAAAACAGACGATAGTCTTGATTTCAAGCGAATCGCTAAAATGCTACATTTTCGATATATCTTTAGTAATAATATAATAAAGATACTCACCTAGCGGTGCGATCGCTTGCCTCCGAAATGCACGAATTTCTTCTTCACCCATCGGTGGAAAACGGAACTCTACTTGAGACCGACGACTGGTCCTGAAGTTCGGCAGCATTGGACAGATAGAACCCGATGAATGTCGTAGAATTAGTCCACATTCCAGCCCTCACGATATATTCCAACGGAATATTCGACCTGGCCGCCAAAGACATCGAGATGTGTCGGATTTGGTGGGACGATATTTTGTAAGTGACTCGATCGTCAGCACCTGATTCCGCATAGACAGTCCTCACTACAACCTTCACCCATCGGGATAGTGTAGCTGTGGAGATATCCGTAGCCCTGTTAGGCTGATAGGAAATAAATAATCGCTTGCGATCTTTCCTGATCGATCTGGTACGATCGATGTAGATTTTCAGCGCTCTTACTGGACACAATAGAGCGTCCGGCTCATTCCGTCCTACGTAACCGCCCAGTGACGGAATTACGATAGGGGAGAACGCTTTCCCGCCCTCAACTGCAGCACGTGTTTTAGGCATAAAATCACGTACTGGGTATAAGGAAACGGACCCATCCGCGCCAAATGCGACTCGCGATACGTCGATCGCCGCGACATCTGAGCGTCTTCGACCACTTGCTAGCATAACTAGCAGGAAAGTCTTAAGAGTTAACCTCTGCAAGGAAACTTCCTTGAGAGGCTCCCACGGTGCTTTAGTAAGACAATATAGCACAAAAGCCATGTCCCAATCCGGTAGAGTAGGAACTCCACGTGGCCTTTGCGTCCTAAAGGACGCCAAGAGATCAGCAAGGATACGATTATTAGTTAAATCGATCCCCCTAGCACGGAATACAGGGCCCAGCATGGACCTGTATCCCTCGATCGTAGTAGGCTTCAAATTAAGCCTATCAAAGAGATAGCAGAGAAAGTCTAGCACTGCATTCAGAGGGGCAGAGAGCGGATCAATGCGCCTTCCGTTACACCAACGTACGAATACTCTCCATTTAGCCTCATACGTTTTAGAGGAGGATCTCCTATTCTTTCTCGCGAGATGTACGGACACCTGCTGAGAAAATCCTGCCTCCTGGAAGGATCGCTCGATAGCCTCCAGCCGTGTAATTTGAGCACGTGGACGGAATCGTGAAATATATCCCGCCCCGGTTGCTTCAGCAACCTGTCCTCGATCGGGAGAACCCGTGGTACATCGATCAGGAGGGACAGTAGCAGGGGGAACCACGCCTGCATCGGCCAGCATGGCGCCACCAACAGAATCTCGCACTGAGACCTGGCTACTTTGTGCAGCACTTCTGTTAGGAACCGAGTTGGCGGGTACGCATACCCGAACATCCCGTCCCACGACTGAGACATCGCGTCCACAGCCAGTGCCTCGCTCTCTGGCAGAGGTGAGAAGTAGACCGGGAGCTTGTGATTCCGAGAGGTTGCGAACAGGTCTATGTTCGGTGTCCCGAACGCCTGACAAACGCGCCGAAACACCCCCGGATGTAGACTCCACTCCGTGCCTATGATCTTGTCCGGTCTCGACAGAGCGTCCGCTAAGACATTCCTGTGACCCGGCAGGTGCCTCGCCCTGATAAACAGACGGTACTTGAAGGCAAACCTGATCAGACACTCGGCCTCCAAACAAAGCTGACTCGACCGAGTTCCACCTTGTTTGTTTATGTGCGCCACTACTGTGCTGTTGTCTGTGAAGACCAACCACTTCGTCCCTGGGGGACTCTGAGGCCCCCAGATCTCGAACGCACGTCTCACCGCTCGCAGCTCTAGGACATTGATGTGCAACGCCCTCTCGCTCGTGTTCCACACAGCAGAGAGTTCGTGCTCGTCCATATGAGCTCCCCAAGCCAATTCTGACGCATCGGTGAAGAAGGTCCGATCGGGCAGATACTCCGCGAGTGGCATCCCTCGGAAAAGATTCCGATGGTCCCGCCACCAATGCATTGCTTCCCGAGCACGATCGTCCACCGATACGACTTGGTCTAGTCGATCGGTGAGGATCCGCCATTGCAACGCTAGACACCATTGAATGGGTCTGAGGAAGCACCTGCCGAACGGCACCTGTTTCTCCATCGACGCCAACAGACCGATGATAGACAGAAACTGTCGAGCTGTGATCGACGACTGCGTCAGCGCGACCTCCATCGCCGCAATCGCCTTGAGAACTCTCTTCCGCGGAGGAAGAGCTACTCCTCGCTCTAGATCGTAATCTACCCCGACATACTCGAACCTCTGTGTCGGGGACAGATGAGACTTCGCCCAATTGGGGATCCAGCCGAGGCTGGTCGCCAACCTGAGGACGAACCCGGATTGCTCTATAGCCTGAGACGGGGAGTCGGCTATGATTAACCAATCGTCGATATAATGGTGGAATTGAATTCCAACCGATCGAAACCTGGCTGCCATCGTCCTTACGATACGGGTGAACACGTAAGGGGCGGTGGCTACTCCAAAAGGAAGTACCCTGAACTGATACACCGAACCTTCGAAGGCGAACTTGAGGTATCGCCGATCGGCTGGGTGTATTGGCACATGTAAGTACGCGTCCTTGACGTCGATACTGACTGCCCACTTCCCCTTGGACAGAGCTTTCTGGACGGAAAGCGCCGACTCCATCTTGAACCTGGGTATGATCAGGAATTTGTTGAGGTTTGACAGATCGAAAACGGGACGCCACCCGCCTGTCTTTTTCGGCACCAGGAAGATGAGAGAATAGAATCCTCTCTCGTCCTTGACCACCTCGATCGCACGTTTCTCTAGCAACTGCTGCACCTCGTGCTGCAGAAGCTGAAACTTTTCCCGATCGCCGGGCACAGGGAAGAACCACGCTTTGGGTCTGATCGGTGGTTTTCCAGCCTCCCATCTGAAGGTGAGACCGAACTTCACCCATGCCACGACTGAATTGTCTGACGACGCCAGATCGCTCCAGTTCTGGACGAACTGAGCCAGGCGTCCCCCGACTGGACCAGGTTGTGGAAGATCGAATTCCGATAGAACTGAACCTTCCACAGAGCCTACGCTTTCCCGCAACGAGTCACTTCTTACCAGAAGCTTTCCCTTTGCCCTTGAAGCGTCCACCCCCTTTGCCTCCGCGCTTGCCATCCCCCTGGGGAGGGGGAGGCTGCGCCCCACGAAAGGGCGGCTGCGTAGAAGCGGGTGCATGTGGTGCCTGAGGTTGGGCAGACTTCTGA
The DNA here is from genome assembly GCA_949152475.1 of Terebella lapidaria. Taxonomy (NCBI): domain Eukaryota; kingdom Metazoa; phylum Annelida; class Polychaeta; order Terebellida; family Terebellidae; genus Terebella; species Terebella lapidaria. The sequence goes on along the minus strand of OX424564.1, from coordinate 28,674,112 downwards.
CCCTTGGTCTTCTTGCCTGTCCCAGACCCCGCCGACTTCCCAAGCAAAGCCTTGGCCATAGCCTCATCCCGGAGATGTTCCCGCATGACGGAAATATCCGATCGAGAGAGGTTGGCGTAGGTATAGCCTGAGAACAGCGGCCTCCCACGTAGCTCAGCGACGTCCGTAGCGAACACGTCAAGCAGACGGAGATCGGCATCACGCATGGTGAGATCCAATTGTGCGCCCAGGTGCGCACTGTCACGCTCAGCAGCATGGACCACTCCGGCCAAGACGCCGAGTGCTGCATGTATGTTGGCGCGACTCCCCTCCTCCAGATCCGCCTCGTCCACAAACTCCTGAACCAAGGTGGTCAGGTGATCTGTCAACGAGAGCTGCCCCATCAATTGATGAGACAGCGTCTGCCAGTGAGAAAGGCGAGCCTTTTTCACATAAGCTGACCAGACCGTACCCTGCTTCCGGGAAAGCAGGTGAAGGTTAGGGTCTTCGACCGGGACGGAAGTCTGATGTCCACCCTCGGACTCTACAGTCCGATAGGTGTCGATCGACTCAGGTCGAACACGGCTAGTCGGGAATGTCGACTCCGTACGAGCCACATCCTTCTTAGCCGTAACTCCCTTGTTGATCTTGTCGAAGGACTTGACCAACGCGGGAGCCACAGGGAGCCGGATCGGCCGACGAACTGGCGCCGACGCGAACCTACCGGTTCCCCGTGAGGGCCCTGGAGCATCGATCGGCAAGTCCATTCGCCTTGCGACCGACTCCAAAGCCCACCGGAAGTTAGAACCCCCGGCCTGATCGGAAGTCTCATCCTCCGAGGAGGACGACTCCTGATCAGCTTCCACTCGACCCCCCCGATCGTTGGACCTCACAGGTCCGATCGAAGACCTCGATGACCCCAAGGGTACATCAAAGGACGGGCGAGGGAATGCCTGCTCAGCGATCGCGCCCGTCCGGCGACTTACATCCGCGTACACAGGACTTGAGTGGCCCTGAGGAACGACCCCAGCACCACCCGCCCGATCGTGCCCTGATCGAGGACCAGGAGCACGACCGCCAAGTGAAGACTCCCGATCGCACGAACGATCGAGAGCCTCACCCCCAAACAAAGGGAACTCTCCCCCCTCGAACCTCGAGACCGAGGACCCGAAAGAGCCATCCAAGCTGCCCCGCCGATCGAAGCCCGAAGCCTGATCGTCGCCCACCGAGAGGTCGGACGAAGCCTGAGCCACATCGAAAATCGATGTGGTCTCAGCACCACGGCGCTTAGAGGAAGCACGCTTCCTCTTCTTGGAAGGCCCCGGGGAAGAGACTACGGACCCCTCCACCTCGATCGGCCCCGACTGAGGGACGACGAAGGTGGAGTGCGGTTCCTTGGCTGCTTTCGCCTTGGCAAGAACTGAAACCTTCTTCTTAGAAGATTTCGACTTCTTGCCAGCAGGGGGAGCAAGCTCTCCCTGCGACGAAGGGGCAGCCGAAGAACCGGCCGGGACTCCCTGTCCAAGCAGGGAAGAGAGACCCGGCAGGAGGGGACCCTGAAGGGACGATAACGACTGTGCAAAGAAAGATTGCACAGCCGCATTGACCATGTCCTGTGTTAGCCCCAGGGGCTGGCTAACACCGGACGCAATCCGTGCCGTCACAGGCGGAGTCTCCACCTCCATGGGCGACTGGCGGACTTGCGGAGCCGAAGCTTCCGCAAGCCTCAAAGCATCCCGACGAGCCAACGAGGCTTCGGAATACTTTGCAGTCGCCTGCACGAAGGAAGAGGGACGCCAGAAACGACACAGATCACACCTCAAATCCTCCATAGATACCGGGCCATGGTCTAAGCAGTCGAAACACACACTGTGTTTCTCCCCTCCTCGGAGGGTATTGACCAGACACTTCGGGCATGGACGTTCGTCCATGGCACCGGTACCAAGGGAGGATTGTGAAGTCATGATCACACAAGGGAACTAACCACACACAGTAACAGGGCGGGCAATAAATGCAAACCTGAGACCGCGCTGAAAAAAGAACCCTAAGAGGACTACGAATATATAAACTACAGTATACGTATATACAGTAGAAAATTAACGTAGAACTATTGATAGATGTAAACAACAAGTACACTATCAAGTACGACGGATGGACGATAATAGGGTGAACTGGCTATACAAATCGCTGACGATCTAGCAAGTAACAAACTATCGACCGATACTTATCCAAATAGACACAAAACGATGTCTATGAACGTGGCAGGTGAAATTCCGTAAGAATATAACGCAAAAGTCTAGTTTGCAGACTAAATTCTACGAATTCACCGGGAACCAAAATCCAAAGCTGCCAAGCAAAAATGGCGGTGGACAGAAAAGTGAAGCTTCTGCGCAGCTGCGCGCGCATATGCGCGGCGGTTTTGGCGGCAAAAGGAGCGCTCGAGTCATGCAGGCAGACGATCGTGCCTTGCTTTCAGTACGCGAATTTCTATCCAGAACGATCCAAAGGATCGAAAAGGAGCATGTAGTAGTTTAGATTGGTGATGTATAAAATAAACTAAGCCATGTATGATCGGCGACAAGAAGTTTTAACTTGTTTTTTGGAGTGAAAAAAAACTTTGAGCTGAACTTTCACCTCCAAAATTGGGTCAGATCTCAAAACGAGGGCTCTTGTCACCTAGGCCGATGTCTAACCTTTCCATACATACCAAATATGCTATGTAAAAAACTTTCTGATTGGTCGAAAATGACCGTAACATGACCCCACCCAAACCGGGTTCAACGAGCTTCACTTTTTTCGCTCCCGCGAAAAACTGCTTGCGCGCGCCGCCTAGCGGAGTGTTGTCATGCTATTATCATCAACTGTGTGGACAATTCAGTCCACACAGACTGAACTACTGTTGAAAGAACACATCGACCAAGACCACACATGGATGTAGCTACCCTCCAAGCGAGTGATCGGGCAATGCGCGCCATCTGGCGAGGTCAAAAAAGGATCAACTAAAACTTATATTTACCTCTGAATCGGAAATATCACTTTCTCCAGAACACCTCGACCAGGATATTGTACAGTATTTCAAGCAGTTCCGGATCGCGCATCAAAGAAAGTCCATTTCTATTGTTCTCAAGTCGCAACGAAACGTCTCTATAACGTTTTCTGAGTGGAAAAATAGTTGTGCAGAAATCCTGCAAAAAGTGGCATTTCGTGCTTTTAAATAACTGAGAAATAGAACTTTGTTTGTTTGCACAAATTCAAGTAGAAACGGATCGCTTTAAGTGGTTCCGGATCGGGCGCCATCTACCGGTAGTTGCGGTTTAATTTAGGGACCATATCAAAAGCAATCGATGTTGAAATGTTCGTGACGGAAAGTCATTGTTGAAGAATATTAAATTTTGAAACTTAAGCCTGCATTCGTGCAAATATTTACACAACAATATATGCATGTCGGCCAACAGCAAGTTATGGTCAATATTATTGATACGCAAATATAAACCCATTCAATCTAATTACGGTTGTATGAGTGAGTACGCTGTGCGCATCATAGCGCGCATGTTCAATCAAGCGTGACAACGATTTTCTAGTACGGCAATGCTCTGCATGCTTGCTTATTCGATCACTTAATTTGGACGCCTTTGGCGCTCAAACTCCAGTAATATCATGATAAAATTGTTGGCTCTCTGATTTAGGCCTAATAATTGTGTGGTTGCATCCATGTTGTACTGTTTTAAATTACACATTGAATTTGTGCAAATGTAATGATAATTGACCAATGTAGTTCCCCGCTTGTTCCTTACGCATGCTATATCTTGAACTTGAATGAAAATTTGAACAAACATGGTAAAATATGACAGGCAGAGTACCAATACAGTATGAAATGATATTGAAGATTCGATCATGTTGCTATGGGCAGAAACGTGTATTTGAAGCCTGCTAAATTTGCTAATAATGATTCACATGCCAAACAATAAACTACTCTTAGTGCTGAGCATATTTTACAGTTTTTTCTGTATATGCCTTGGCAACAGCACCATCAGTCATAGAAAAGTGGTTGCTACCCTATGTATTGATTGATTCGGGCACTGATTCGGCACTGATTCCCAATGATGTCACGAACAGGAAGCTTACATTCTTCGCCAATATCACCGTGTGGTTTGGTAATTGATATTGAATTTCATGGTTATAGTGTTATAGTACCAACATCGGTTGTCATAGCAACCTCCAGTGTACTGGTAAACATGTATCCTAAATTATTAACTGTGGTATATACACTGTTGACCCAACCTTGAAATTAATCGTGAGAAATTGTTTGATTCCAAACATTGAAGAAAAAACACAGATTTAACGCACATGGATACATGGGTTAAAACACATGACCACCGGATATATTGACTCCAAACACCACAATCCCCCCCCCCCCCCCTCCCGTGACCCCTAATTTTTTCTTCATAATCAGAATCCTTGTGTTTCTGGCTACAAATACACCTAATCTGGACATTTCTTGAAAAAATTAGCAGTGGCAGAAGAAAAAAAATGGATACGAGACTCTGACTAGCAATGGAAATAGGCAGAAAACTATGAGAAAAACAACTGATCAACAGATATATCTTGAAACCAAACGACTCAATTTTCTCCCATGACCCCTATTTTGTCTTGATAATCAGATTCATATCAGATTCAGATTTTTTGTATAACATATACAAAATCGGAATTTTTTAAAAAACATATTAGTCTTAATAAAAGACAAAAATAGAATTGACACTTATGCGATCAGCCACTGAAAACAATTTCAATCTTTCGGCAACTGTGAAATCTGACATAACTTTTTTAATGTAGATTAATTTACAGGGAAGCCCCGGTACATATGGTTTTTATTTTTTTGAATAAAAACCTTTCCTTACCTTTCAAAAAACACAATTATTTGGGATGTCTTGAAATTTTGTTTACTGACTAATACCACCTTATGTTGGGAATTATTGTGGCCAAATGATGTATTCATGTAAATTATAAAAAAAAATCCTAAATCTAAAACTTGATGAATTTCGCTGTAAACTTGTTTCAGCTTGCGTGGCAGTTATTTTTCTTTAAATGTACATCCATGCATTGTCCACAGATATGAATAGGATCACCTGTTGGTGATATGGGAAACTTTTGAGAGTAAGCTAACAGCTAGCCTTCGTAGACATATGGGTTTACCAAAACACAAATAACAGTGCCCTTGAAAAGTTTGTTTACCTCGGTATCAGGTCATTTGATGAAATCTTTGGGATGGCCATGTACTCATAGGTTTATTATTCCATCTTGAACTACCGTATTAGAATTACTTGTAGCTACCATTGCACTCGCCCATACAATGCAATTTAGTCACATAGAAGGTCACCGTCGTTTTGTCAGGCGAAGTCGATGCTAGTATCACATCCTACCGATGCACACATTCATAAATGCTCGATATGAATCACAGAAAAAAGCGAGGCCAGGCAATCCTGATGCACCACGGTCCATATCACGTTCGTCAAGTTCGTCCTTTTTGCATTCTGACCTCTGAGAAACGAGTGTTCGGTTTTTTTTACTCGTGAAATATAATCACAGAGCGTAAGTTCTTTGGTAAAATACTTGGCAAACCTCAACATGATGATTTATAAAATATTTGTCGTACCTGAGAGTTCCTCCGCTGGTGAGACAGATTGAATTTCTAATACCATAACAATATGATTTCGGCAAAAAAGTCGATATATTCATGATGGCTCATGTAACTCCCGTGAGTAGCTCAGCACTCCCTGTACGACAAATAGCGGCCCTGTGCATTACATACTTCCAGATACTCCGTCGAGTATATGCTTCTGATAACCCCCTGTGTATGCATTCTGCTTTATTGTGTACAAATTTGAACAAATTCTTGAATAAATTTGTGGTGAATATTTCTCTGATCTCCGAAGTAACTGACGTGTGTTCAGTTATAATGGTATTCTAGTTTTCTTGTTAAATCAAGTTTTCTTGCAAAATACATAGCAAATCTTTAGAAGGGTTTCGGTGTGTTCAGTGACCATACTGTTGTCAGATAAGGGGCTAAACCGTAGAGAATTGTCAGCTTGTCAATAACTGACTATCAACGGCAAATAAATAGACTTTTGATCTTATGTCCTCTCAATATATCCGATGAACACAAATATTCTGACGAGGACAGCAAAAATTACTCTTGGAAAATATCTTCAAACTAGATGATTAAAAAATGTTGTTCTTGTTTTACGTCCACGGCACGCAAAACATCCAGATCTGTTTATTTCCTGCAACCCGTCAACCAAGCTTGATTCTAGAAAGAGATGAAGCAAACATTTTTGACAACTGGAAACATCAAACATGATTGTATAGCATCAGAAATATTGATAAATTGTAGAATAAATCTACCCACACTATAGATGTGGGGTAGATCTACTAAGTAATAAATTTTCCCGATATTTAAATGAATTTTATCATTTCAGTTTAACACCTTTGCTTATTAATTTTATTTCAGGAATTCCACCTTGGAAAAAAATATAAAATGTTGTGGTATCAAACATGCATGCACGGCATATAAATTCACCTTCCTCCACTTCACTTTTGTCCGTAATTGGTCACTTTTGTCCGTAATTGGTCAGTTACACCTTTTTTCAGACCTGTTGTATACAATGTCGGTGCTACATTGCACCAAGGAGTTTGCGCACTGTATGTTTCAGAATTATATGCTGATAGCTGTGCTCATTATTGTATTTTTGTAGATCGCCAGAGTGGGATATATATTTATATGCCTAAAAATTTGCTACGGAGTAAAACGATAAAGGTAGTGTAGATATAGACCTATATGGTTCCATTAACACTGCCAATATGCAGAGTTTATTTAACCTGTAGGCCTATAGTTCCAGCGTAAAATTTACAAAAAACAAGAATAATGTGCCCATAAATATTTCTTTTTGTCACAACCACTCCCTTTGAGATTTTGACAGGGTCCCCAAACTCCTGAATGTCACGTGACCAGCCAGATGACGTGTGTGACGTTTGACAACAAGCAATGGCGCGCGGAATCCGAAACTACTTGAATTTTGTCAATCGTGTTATGATGGTTTACAATATGAAGAAATATGGTCAGTGCATTCTGGGTTTATACATGTTTTGGTGAGAAATAGGAGCTCTTTTTGGTACATGAATGAAAACTGTGCCTCCACAATTCCCGCAGCTATGGAACAATTTTCGTTGGTGAACTGTTTTGTTTACATTCGGATGACAACGAGGACTGGTGGGTGGATCATCTGTACGATCGGGTGACGAAAAGAATGAAACGAAACTGAATTTTTTCTTTCGCGCATTGTCAGCCACAACACCCATACTTTCCCAATACACAATAGTTTTTATTATAAAATATATTCTCAGTGCACTAAGAGCAATTCAAGTAAAAAACGATCCGGAACTACTTGAAATCCGGAACTACTTAAAATACTGTAGTATCATTTTAGTCACGTGGCCCCATTTCAACCAATCACAAACAGGAATCTCATACAGTTAATAATAAATACAATCAAACAATACTTATTCTCAGAATACACAAAATACTTGGGAGCTTTGATACTGAAAAAAACTTGTATTATCGCCCACCGGTACTCGCACCACCAAGTTCCAAGCGTGTGACTTCTGAGTATTTTATGCAGATAACAACACCAGCATGCAATCAACTAAAATGTTGTAATTGATAATTACCGGCTTTCTTTCTTCTGGGCATGATAGTGTATTGATAGTAAACAACAGTAGCCTAATCTTGTGAGTTTGTTTACTTTTCACAACCAGAAAAGCGCGCGAAATTTGCTGACGCTGCATATACCAGTGACGTCACGAACATGCGCTAACTTGTCGAATTGATCAATCACACTCGGGGGCGTAGCGAAGATTTTCAACAACAATTTAATCTGGGTTTGAACACGTGAATAGACATGACGAGCTATTGATATCTTCATGAATATGTACGATCCCGCCCACGCCCCGTCACTTCTGCTCCCCCTCTTCCTATTTCTTCTAGTAGATTAATTCTAGCAGAGATATATATGCGGGGGAAAACTTTAGTCAAAAAGACAAATATTACACACCGAACAATTAGTTTGATATGCAAAGAAGTTTGTCAAGCAGAGCAAATATTTTATAGGCCCTATGTGAAGTTTCCTAGTATGTGAGTGGTGAATATTTCTTACACATAATAGTATTTTTTACACGGAGCAAATAGTTTGCAGCCCTGATCAGTGTTGTTAATTTTGAGAGCTCCGTCTGACCTTTTCTGTATCAGTTGAAAGTCACAATTTCCGAGATTAAGTATTGCCATCAAGACCCAAGGCCCAGAAATGTCGAACACTTACTGTTATGTGGTATTTCAGCAAGCTGGTCAGTTACTCCCGTGATTCTCTGCAAGGTTCCACCAACATAAGGTTTTGCCCAAATGTCACCTGTTCAGCTCGGTGCATCTGCAATGCTGCACATTCTACAGTCACTATGCAATCTCGAGGTCAGGGCATCGCACATGTGGCACTTGACCCAAATGACCGCCATGCTGCCGGATATCATCAACCAATTTCCGAGACAGCCATGCAGCCTGTGAACTTTTTCCTAGTCATCCAGTCATTTGCAACATTGGGCGGCTTGGGCCATCCTGGATACTTGAATAAAAGCGTGATGTCGACATCTATGGTATGAAAACATGAATCAATAAATTTTACAGTCGCTACATTGGGAATTGGTGAACTTGGGAGTGGCTTGGATAAGTTATAACTTACAATACCGTTGTATATTCATAGTCGTTGATACCAGATTGATATCATTCTGCAAATTCCAACTTGTAAATGCTCAGATCCTCATATGTTTTTGCACAATCGGAAACTTCACCTCAAGCAGACAACCCATTGAGTTGATAGGGGCATTGGAATGTTCCCCCACGCTCTAATGTTTGATTCTGCAAATGTTCCGAGTGCATATATCCAGATTTGGTACAAACTTCTCGTAAACAGGAGGATGTGCACTGCTTATCTATTTGTCAAATTGTGCCATGGAGCAAGGTAGCTCTGAAACTGACATTTGAGTGACAGCCTATATGGGTATGTACAAATGAAAATTGGTTGTGTCTATTAATGTTTCCATGGTTTACATAATAGTAAGCCCTGAAATAAGCAGGGGATGTACCATTGAAGATAATATATACATTAGATTTAGTGTGAGATAATCAAGGCTACTGGCCAGACACTCTGGCAGTCACTTGGTGGCATTAGGCATGTTCATTTGGGCCATTTTTTTTTTCATTTCTGTTGATTCTAGAACTGTGTTTCCTCGTTCGATTGGCGACGGAATACCATTTTAGAATTGACAGAGTGGTATTCTGCTATTCGGTCTTCAGCAGAATGAGCAGAATCGTAATTCTGGAAATAGCAATACAGTTCTAGAATTCGTGGTTCTGTTCGATTGGTAGATGATTCTGGTTGAAATGCACATGCACTGTCCGGAATCCGTTTCGGCAGAGGATATTGGAAAACGATATTTTTCGGTTGGGAAACGATATGTTCGATTGGGAAACGCCAAGCTGCAAGGGGGTATGTGTTGTTTTCCTCAATAAACATGAAAAAATAGATGTAATCGTTAATCAGGAGAAAGACAAACATGCGCTAATGTTGTATAAAGTCTTCAGTGTCGACCGAACCTGCAATACTTGATGTAATATGGTTTTCGTGACGTGAACTGCGATGAAAATCACACGGTTTTGAACAAATGAACACTGATGATTAAATATGTGTCTGATGCACACAAAAAGTAACACGAGTCAAGAGAAAGGTTTATTACATGATCCCCACCGAAAAGAATCATTTTACATCGCCGCATTAATAAATGTTTGCTGATTTTCTGAACCATTGATGTTTCGGTGGGTAAACGATACTGTTCCGATTGGAAAACAGTTCTGATATGGGTGTTTCGATTAGTAAACGATATTTTATTGGAAATTTATGCCCGTTAAGGCTCGTTTTTGGCTATTATTCATTCATTCTTATTATTCCTTTCAACAGATGGCGGCTCGCGGCTTCAAGGCCAGGTGTTATAACTGTCATTCCAAGTTTGAAGACTCTAACCACATTATGAAGCACTCATTTGACAAACACCAAAAAAAAAACCTTTTCTATACTGAGACCCGCTGTGGATGAGGAAACAGGGAAAATTAGCCCAAAGGCTAAGAAATGTTACCCGAGAATTGTACAGTGTTAAGGTCTCAAAGTCTGCAATGGTAATTTTCCAACAATGTCTGCCCAAGGGGAACATGTTTACAGTTGATTCCTAAGTTGGAAAGTCGATAATGAACGAGATATTAGCCATTTCGTGCTCTAACCTTGAAAATAAGGTCAAAGGTCAACTTCAAGATTATGAGAATATTCGGCATATATCATTTCCTATATGTCCACAATTGATTCCTAAGCTCTGAAGTTGATAATAAGCGAGAAATTAGCCACTTTGTTGTCTGACCTCGAAAATAGGATCAAAGGTCACGAAAACTTCAAGCATATATCATTCCCTATATGTCCACAATTGATTCCTCAGCTGTAAAGTCGATAATAAGCAATATATTGGCCATTTTGTGCTCTGACTTTGAAAATGAGATCAAGGCCAAATTCAAGGTCATTAGAAAATTCGACGTATATCATTTCCTATATGTCCACAATTGATTCCCAAGCCATATAGTCGATAAGGAGCGAGATATTACCCATTTTGTCCTGTGACCTTGAAAATTAGGTCGAATGTGAAATTCAAGGTTATGAGAATATTCAGCACATATCATTTCCTTTATGTCCACAATTGATTCCTAAGCTGTAAAGTTGCAAGATATTGGCCATTTTGTCCTGTGACCTTGAAAATGAGGTCAAAGGTCAAATTCAAGGTCACGAAAATATTCAGCATATATCATTTCCTATATGTACACAATTGATTCCTAAGCTGTAAAGTCGATAATAAGCGATATATTAGCAATTTTGTCCTGTGACCTTTAAAATGAGGTCAAAGGTCAAATTCAAGGTCACGAGAATATTCAGCATATATCATTTCCTATATGTTCACAATTGATTCCTAAGCTGTAAAGTCGATAATAAGCGAGATATTAGCAATTTTATCATGTGACCTTGAAAATGAGGTCAAAGGTCAAATTCAAGGTCACGAGAATATTCAGCATATATCATTTCCTATATGTTCATAATTGATTCCTAAGCTGTAAAGTCGATAATAAGCGAGATATTAGCCATTTTGTCCTGTGACCTTGAAAATGAGGTCAAAGGTCAAATTCAATATCACGAGAATATTCAGCGTATATCATTTCCTATATGTCCACAATCTCAATATTAAGTGAGATATTAGCAACAATATGACCCATTATGAAGCATAAAAGAATTTAACATGGGAAAGTCCCGTTTGTGCCAAGTTTGGGCCAAAATGGCCCACTTTGAGCGATACAAGGGCAAAGAAATTTAGGTATGTCGCAAAGGTACATAAGGGTGATCTTTTCAAACGATAATCTGAAAACTGTCTGAAGAATTTTTTGAGAAAATGACCGCCAAAGTCCAAAATTGACTGTTTGTCTGACAAAGAAGGGCGTCTCAAGGTCATTGAAGGTCAAATTCAAGATCACCACCGAAACCTCAATATATGAATTCCTATTTGAAATTGCCAATATTTCAGCTCTATCTTGAAGTGTTCTAGGAGTTTACTCCATACAGCTCCCATTATCAAGGAAAAATTGCGTGAAATCCAAAAACGTTTTCAAAGGGGGAAATTTTTCTTGGTTGGATATCACTCAAAACGAATAGTGACTTCATTAGGGACGAAAAGGTTTTTTTTGACCAACCTGTCGAAAATTCAAAATGGCCACCACATGCAGACCGGCGATTCAAGGGCAACGAAACTTATACACTTCAGAAAGGTACATAAGCACTGTAGGAACCCCCAGTCGAAACGATTACCGTAACGCGCGTTACGGTAATCAAAAACATGGCGGAAGGCCAGTCGCTTCATATCGTCCATGTCCATTCCCAAAGAAATCGATTTTGTTTTATAAACGTGCAGCATTCATATGGGAGTTTGGACATTGTTTAACATTCAGTGAGTTGGACGATTGTCTCAACTTACTGTATGTACGTTTATTTTGCCTGCGAAAAAATGTCACTGGATTACCGTAACGTCATCAAGCTTGACAGCTATGATTACCGTAACGTTTAGGACTGATTACGGTAACGGGAGATGTCAAAATACATATTTCAAGTGATTTAACGTAGTCCGCTACAAACAGTGAGGTAACGAAGAGTCACAATTTAAAAGCTATTTCATGAATATTATTTCTTCAGATTGACCTATTTCATCAAAATCACAAATATTTACCTAAAATTACATAAAATATGTCATTTTTGCACATTTTTGTGTCCATATTCACATCTTGCATCTTGTTTTCCCTGCGAACAGATATGGTGACCCCCTATTTTCTCTTCAGTTTTTGGATGCTGATCAGTTAATCTATACAATGAGTCATTTTGAAGCGCTAGATTATGTTGATACAGTTATTGATTTAAAAAAAACTCTTTGACCCCCTCCCCTCAATGTTTGGAGCGGACTACCTCAAGTGTAAAAGTAGTGTGTGCTGCCTCCTCCAGTGCATATGACTCATAATTTAGAATAATCTTGGTCAGGATGGAACCTAGGCTGTTGAGATAACTTATTTATGTAAAATCATATTTTACGTGAATGTGCACAGCCAGGGAAAGTACCCACATGCAAAGGACGCACAAACACTTGATCATTCTTATAACAGCACATTATCTATTTTACAGCAAACATGCCCGGGAAGAATTCAATTCAATAGTAACTTTCAATTTAAACCATTATTTTCAAGCCTACAAAAATACAACATATACAATAAATACACGTATAAATGAAATAGTGATAGGTGGACGAGAAATGGCGATCTGACGAAGACGTGACCTGAGTACTTACTTTATCGGTAAGACAAGTAGTAGTTAATAGTCATTGATAATATGAATATAATAACAATTAATAAAAAAAAATGTATATATTCTGTGAAGGGAGAAGTGGAGGTAGGTTGTTTTTATCAATTTGTCCTAAATACCCAATATGTGGTCATGGTTATGTTCCATATAAATAATCGTCGCTGTAAAATAGCAAAGAAATACAAGAACACACAAACACGGAAATACAAGGTCGTAGTATCAAGGTTGTCGCTACTGCTCATTGTGAGATGTTAGTTAATGAAATCTTATTTTCAACGCACATTCTTTAAATGTACTGAAAATGAATGGTATATTGTCCATAATTGAGAGAGAAGAGGGGGAGGGATACACTTTTAATTTCTGTTTCGTTACTGAATCGAAGTTCAGCCAGAATTTATGTTGTACTGGCACACCAGATAAGGCACCGGTTAGTGACTAAGGCATTTTCGTCTGATAGTCAATGCATTGTTGGACCCACTGTGGTGCTGTATTCCGTGTTTGACCAAAAAAGGCCAAAAAAAATAAATGTTTTGGTTTGCGTCCCCGCGCGCGTCGTCTCAAACCTCCCGCGTCAGATTTTTTTTTTTACAATTCATTTTGTGCAAGTTGATGAGCGTCCCCAAAGTGGCTGTATTAGTGACTGTATTGTATCGAGGATTGCTATCTTGCAGGAACCAATCAGGCGTTTAACTGTGAAAGGTACAAACCAACCAATTAGCAAACTTATACTTTACAGATTCGTTTTTAAGATTATTGTTGATCGTTATATTAACACGGGCTGATAACAAGTAGAGAAGGAGAGTCGTCCGGTAAACTATTTTTTAATTTCCGACACTAGCTATTCCCTGGTTTTCCATACAAGCCCCTTCCACTTGTCACTGATTAAAACAGCAGATCACCTCCAGTGAACCGCTTCATGAGAAATTTGTTTTATACAGACATAGGAAGTTGCATGCGTGCAAAGAAGACCCTCTTGCTTGGAAACAATACGAGTTTATGTCGTTGATATATTTTGTAGCAAGTATCGACCAAAGTTTTAAAAGTAAGCCATTTTTTTTGGTATTTATTCAGTTGTTTTATGATTTTTTATTACATTATTATTGATTCTGTTATCAATTAATATTTTCCACTAGTTATTTGATCCATACAGTGGTTGATTTATAATGTGCAAAAAATTGTTTTATCTCGATATTTCGAGACAATTATATAGGAAAAAAAAAAAAAGTTTTTTTTATCTCGTTATTTGGAGATAGTTAACTCGTTATTTGGAGATAGTATCTCGTTATTTCGAGACCATTAACTTGAAAACTATCTCTAAATAACGAGATACTATCTCGAAATAATGACATAATTATCTCGAAATAATGAGATACTGTCTCGAAATAGCAAGGTAACTATCTCAAAATAACGAGATAAAAAACAGTATTATTTGGATTCCTATATAAGTATAGCATCTCGAAATAACAACATAATCATCTCAAAATAACGAAATGACTGACCTTGAAATTTAGGTCAAAGGTCAAATTCAATATCATTAAAATATTCAGAATATATCATTTCCTATATGTTCACAATTGATTTCTAAGCTGTAAAGTCGATAATAAGCAAGATATTAGCCATTTTGTCCTGTTGACCTTGAAAATGAGGTCAAAAGTCAAATTCAAGGTCACTAGAATATTCAGCATATATCATTTCCTATATGTTCACAATTGATTCCTAAGCTGTAAAGTCGTTAATGAGCAAGATATTGGCCATTTTGTCCTGTGACCTTGAAAATGAGGTCGAAGGTCTAATTCAAGGTCACGAGAATATTCAGCATATATCATTTCCTATTAGTTCACAATTGATTCCTAAGCTGTAAAGTCGATAATAAGCGAGATATTAGCAATTTTGTCCTGCGACCTTGGAAATGAGGTCAAAGGTCAAATTCAAGGTCATGAGAATATTCAGCATATATCATTTCCTATATGTTCACAATTGATTCCTAAGCTGTAAAGTCGATAATAAGCAAGATATTAGCCATTTTGTCATGTGACCTTGAAAATGAGGTCAAAGGTCAAATTCAAGGTCATGAGAATTTTCAGCATATATCATTTCCTATATGTTCACAATTGATTCCTAAGCTGTAAAGTCGGTAATAAGCAAGATATTGGCCATTTTGTGCTGTGACCTTGAAAATGAGGTCAAAGGTCAAATTCAAGGTCACGAGAATTTTCAGCATATATCATTTCCTATATGTTCACAATTGATTCCTAAGCTGTAAAGTTGCAAGATATTGGCCATTTTGTCCTGTGACCTTGAAAATGAGGTCAAAGGTCAAATTCAAGGTCACGAAAATATTCAGCATATATCATTTCCTATATGTTCACAATTGATTCCTAAGCTGTAAAGTCGATAATAAGCGATATATTAGCAATTTTGTCCTGTGACCTTTAAAATGAGGTCAAAGGTCAAATTCAAGGTCACGAGAATATTCAGCATATATCATTTCCTATATGTTCACAATTGATTCCTAAGCTGTAAAGTCGATAATAAGCGAGATATTAGCAATTTTGTCGTGTGACCTTGGAAATGAGGTCAAAGGTCAAATTCAAGGTCACAAAAATATTCAGCATATATCATTTCCTATATGTTCACAATTGATTCCTAAACTGTAAAGTCGATAATAAGCGAGATATTAGCCATTTTGTCATGTGACCTTAAAAATGACGTCAAAGGTCAAATTCAAGGTCACGAGAATATTCAGCATATATCATTTCCTATATGTTCGCAATTGATTCCTAAGCTGTAAAGTCGCTAATAAGCAAGATATTGGCCATTTTGTGCTGTGACCTTGAAAATGAGGTCAAAGGTCAAATTCAAGGTCACGAGAATTTTCAGCATATATCATTTCCTATATGTTCACAATTGATTCCTAAGCTGTAAAGTTGCTAATAAGCAAGATATTGGCCATTTTGTCCTGTGACGTTGAAAATGAGGTCAAAGGTCAAATTCAAGGTCACGAGAATATTCAGCATATATCATTTCCTATATGTTCACAATTGATTCCTAAGCTGTAAAGTTGCTAATAAGCAAGATATTGGCCATTTTGTCCTGTGACGTTGAAAATGAGGTCAAAGGTCAAATTCAA
This sequence comes from Terebella lapidaria, assembly GCA_949152475.1. Classification (NCBI taxonomy): domain Eukaryota; kingdom Metazoa; phylum Annelida; class Polychaeta; order Terebellida; family Terebellidae; genus Terebella; species Terebella lapidaria. The sequence goes on along the minus strand of OX424564.1, from coordinate 28,657,969 downwards.
GGTCACGAGAATATTCAGCATATATCATTTCCTATATGTTCACAATTAGCCATTTTATCATGTGACCTTGAAAATGAGGTCAAAGGTCAAATTCAAGGTCACGAGAATATTCAGCATATATCATTTCCTATATGTTCATAATTGATTCCTAAGCTGTAAAGTCGATTATAAGCGAGATATTAGCCATTTTGTCCTGTGACCTTGAAAATGAGGTCAAAGGTCAAATTCAATATCACGAGAATATTCAGCGTATATCATTTCCTATATGTCCACAATTCATTCCTAGTCTCTAATGTCACTATTAAGTGAGATATTAGGCTTAATGTGTCCCATTATAAACTATAGGAAAATTTAACATGGGAAAGTCACATTTGGGCCGAGTTTGGGCCCAAAATGGCCCACTTCAAGCGATTCAAGGGCAACGAAATTTATACATGTCACAGGGATACATATGAGGAGTGTTTTTCATCAATAAGAAAAAAAAGTTACTGAACAGATTTTGAGAAAACGACCGTAAAAGTCCAAAATGGGCCATTTTTCGACGAAAACGGCCGCTCTGACCTTGAAACAAAGGTCAGAGGTCAAATTCAAGGTCACGACAATATTCAGCATATATCATTTCCTATATGTCCACAGTTGATTCCTAGTCTCTAATCTCAATATTAAGTGAGATATTAGGCTTTAATGTGTCCCATTATAAAGCATAGGAGAATTTAACATGGGAAAGTCCCATTTGGGCCGAGTTTGGGCCCAAAATGGCCCACGAGCGATTCAAGGGCAACGAAACTAATACACATTATGAAGGACATAATAAGGCATCCTTGTGCAGAAAAAGAAAAAAAGTTACTGAACAGATTTTGAGAAAATGGCCGCCAAAGTCCAAAATTGGCCGATTTTCAACGAAAACGGCCGCCATTTTGAAAATATTGCGAAAATCAAAAAAATAAAAAATACCTCCTTCTTGAATTATTTTTAAGCATTTTTGTGCAAAATTTCAGAAAGATTCAACTGTAAACAAAAAAGATAAAAATGTGAACGACGGACGACGGACGACGGACGCAACGCCATGCCAATAGGTTAGCGGACCATAGGTCCGGTAACCTAATAACTAAACCGGTACTCAAAAAAAAAAAAAAATAATAAAAAAATCTCAGCGCCATAGCACCGATTTCGGAGCATCACTGGGACGCAAACCAAAACAATTTTTTTTTTGGACCTAACACAGCTTCAACGCTGTTGTAGGACACTGCATTGCGAATCTAAATTGAGGAAATTTATGTCAAATATAAATATAAATACAACATCAGTTGTATTTTATGCATTCGGCGACCATTATTGATGTGGATACATGTATTTGTGATTTTCCTGCTAATTTGAGACGGTATATGCGAGAAATCCCAGTGATTTCAGGGCAGTAATACAACACGTTACGGTAATCTGCCTCACTGTGCCGTCCAACGTTACGGTAATCGAGCCTAGAAGTTACGGTAATCTTTAACAAATTTTAAAATCTCTCCTTACTCGCATCAAATTATACAAAACGTTTCAGAAACAGTACCGATCTGTTTACCACAACGTCTGATATATATGTATCACTGTGACTCCAATAATATACCCGAGATACCCCGCAAATAACGCAGTTTATATTCGAACCGACTCACCTTCCGCCATGTTTTTGATTACCGTAACGCGCGTTACGGTAATCGCTTCGATCGGGGGTTCCTACAGTGATAAGAGGAATCTTTTTAAACAAAAATCTCAAAACTGATCAGACAGTTTCTGAGAAAACAGCTAAAAACTGAATTTTGAGCCTAAATATTGGGCCTATCAATCGTCAAGGCATTCCATCTTTATACACAATGTCAAAGACCCAAATTAGCATGTTTTGAAACAAAAATCTCAAAACTTTTTCCATTATGTCGAGCCCGGGCACATGATTCACCTCATTTCACACCCAAAATGTTGTGCATACAGTCATAAAATTTATAATTCACTCGAGGTAACCTTTCACTAAAGACCACACAGTATTGCTCGTGTATAACAGTTGATCTCGTATTTCATATGTACAAAATTTTCCGTTTCCCAATCGAAACAGCATGGATTACCAACCGGCGCATTCTCTATACGTATCGTTTACCCACCGAAACATCAATGGTTCAGAAAATCAGCAAATATTTATTAATGAGACGATGTAAAATGTTTCCTTTTGGTGGGATCATGTAATACATCTTTCTCTTGACTAGCGTTCCTTTTTGTGAGCATCAGACACATATTTAATCATCAGTGTTCATTTGTTCAAAACGGTGTTACTTTCATCGCATTTCACGTCCCAAAAACGATATTACATCAAGTATAGCCTATTATAGCAGGTTTGGTAGACACTGAAGACTTTATACAACATTAGCGCATGTTTGTCTTTCTTTTGATTAACAATTACACCTATTTTTTTCATACTTTATTGAGGAAAACAACACATACCCCCTTGCAGCTTGGCGTTTCCCAATCGAACATATCGTTTCCCAACCGAAAAATATCGTTTCCCAATATCCTCTGCCGAAACGGATTCCGGACAGTGACATGTGTATCCATTCAATACCCAATAGCCACAAACGAACAGGGCTGAATTGATGAATCAGCATCTCTGGTATATTAGCAACCACATGGATGCATTAACAAACCAGTTGAAGGACGAATGGGTACTGGAAGAATCAGCGATTTGATTACAAAAGATACGCCCCTGTCTTCGTTCACAGAACAGTCCGGCCACCTACTGGAGGGACAGGACGACGATGTATAGTGGCGCCACCAAGTGAATGCCGGTGAAACGAACAAGGAAAAAGCGAATGGCGTCGTTTCCAAAAATGCAAAATAAATCCATGGACATCCAATAACTGGTCCATTATTCAGGTAAATCGTGCATAAAAATGTATTCGAAGAACATTAATGCATCGATGAATTATTGCATTTATTGAAATCGATGTGTAAATATTGAGTAAAATCGCCTCAGTCTGACGCCGGTGAAGTGACTCCCGACGTTTTGTGTACATCATTCGCCGGTGCCGAAAAGGCGTCATTATAACCCACATACACAACAACCAATAATTTATTACTCTGCATGTTGTTTCATGAACCATAGATTTTGACACGTGTATCCTGTATCTCGTCTTGATTGCAATAAAGCAGTGAAAATATCGGTTTTGTCATGAAACACGCCTATTATCGCCCATGCCATGTCCCTACTCCTCTCAAATAATCGATCAAGTGTGAAACTGCACGCATGCCATTGTATCAGTTTCATGCAGCATCAACTTTTCAGATTGATTTCAAGCAAACCAATTTCCCAATGATGTGTTTGTGTACATTCAACACTTTCATGCCTTCGCGAACTTCACAACTGTATATGTGATTATAATGCATGTTTTGAAAATTTTCGAAATTTCAGGTGCGGTCGATGTACCTTTTTGAAGATCATTTTCTTTGAAGTACATCTGGATCCTATCGGACAAAATGCATCTGTACAATTTGACTTTACAACGTGCCACGGGCGTCACGCATGCTGTGCACGGAAACTTCTCGGGCACAAAGCAACAGGAAATCATTGTTTCTCGAGGAAAATTGATTGAGCTGCTTCGTCCTGACCCTAACACTGGAAAAGTCTACACACTTTTGACGACAGAAGTCTTTGGGGTTGTGAGGTCATTAATGCCCTTTCGACTGACTGGAGGTTCCAAAGGTAGCACCCTTTCTAAGAATTTGATTTTGCCATATACCTAGCCTAGTACTCCTCTCGGCATTTCTAATTGTTGCAATGTATCAATGCCTAAAATAGAACTCCTTTTTTTCTAATCCATCTAGATTATGTCGTGATCGGTTCAGACTCAGGGAGAATTGTCATTATGGAGTACCTTCCATCCAAAAATATGTTTGAAAAGGTGAGATGATGGATATTTTATTACTTATCCACATTTTTTAATTTGTTTAAATATATTTTGTGAACGTCAATGCATTTGAAAATATTTGTATGGACTCTAGTATTACCAAAACTGCACATTACGTTCCAGATTCATCAAGAAACTTTCGGCAAGAGTGGATGCCGTCGAATAGTTCCAGGACAGTTTCTCGCCATTGATCCCAAAGGACGAGCAGTGATGATCGGTGCAATCGAAAAACAAAAACTTGTTTTCATATTGAACAGAGACTCACAGGCTCGATTGACAATATCTTCGCCCCTTGAAGCGCATAAGTCAAGCACCCTCGTCTACCACATGGTCGGGGTGGATGTGGGTTTCGAAAATCCAACCTTCGCATGTCTTGAAATAGATTACGAGGTAAGAAATAACTGAGAATATTTTGAGAAAAGCCCTACCCATTGTTTGCTCATTGTTGAAGACTAAACTTCAGCAATGATCAAATGATTGAAGCATATCCTCCAAGCACCTGCTTGTGCTTGTACTAGTCTTTGTACTAGTGACAATTTTTGTTCAATCCAAATTTAGTTCACCATGTCCTTGAATCCCATGATCTCTTGTTCAAAAGAAAAAATTCTATTTCACTAGGAAGCAGACAACGATCCTACAGGGGAAGCAGGACTGAAGACACAACAGATGCTGACTTACTACGAGTTAGATCTTGGGTTGAATCACGTGGTCAGAAAATATTCTGAACAGTTGGAAGAACACGCTAACTTTCTCATCAGTGGTGGGTATTTTCTGATTCATTACAGTGCTCAGCATTAGTTTGAACATTCTCAAGAGCTTTTCCTTATGTCTATAATCCAAGCATGTTGAAATTAGCATGAGAAAAAATCAAATTGAAAACTGGAAAAATTCGACAGATGCCTCTATTTTATATAACAAAATGACTAATAGGTGATTAACAAAAAACCCAACTTCATTGTTTTCATTTGACTCACAGTTCCCGGAGGCATGGAGGGTCCCAGTGGTGTGTTGATTTGTTCTGAGAACTACATCACGTACAAGAACTTTGGGGATCAGCCGGACATCCGATGTCCCATCCCACGGCGAAGAGTGAGTTTCTAAAAACAAGCATTGTTTCAGAATAAGCGAGCGAATATTATTGGAAAATTTTGAAGTTTATTTTATACATCACCAATCTAAACTACTACATGCTCCTTTTCGATCCTTTGGATCGTTCTGGATAGAAATTCGCGTACTGAAAGCAAGGCACGATCGTCTGCCTGCATGACTCGAGCGCTCCTTTTGCCGCCAAAACCGCCGCGCATATGCGCGCGCAGCTGCGCAGAAGCTTCACTTTTCTGTCCACCGCCATTTTTGCTTGGCAGCTTCGGATTTTGGTTCCCGGTGAATTCGTAGAATTTAGTCTGCAAACTAGACTTTTGCGATATATTCTTACGGAATTTCACCTGCCACGTTCTTAGACATCGTTTTGTGTCTATTTGGATAAGTATTGGTCGATAGTTTGTTACTTGCTAGATCGTCAGCGATTTGTATAGCCAGTTCACCCTATTATCGTCCATCCGTCGTACTTGATAGTGTACTTGTTGTTTACATCTATCAATAGTTCTACGTTAATTTTCTACTGTATATATTGTGTATACGTATACTGTAGTTTATATATTCGTAGTCCTCTTAGGGTTTTTTTTCAGCGCGGTCTCAGGTTTGCGTATTTTGCCCGCCCTGTTACTGTGTGTGGTTAGTTCCCTTTCGTGATCATGGCTTCACAATCCTCCCTTGGTACCGGTGCCATGGACGAACGTCCATGCCCGAAGTGTCTGGTCAATACCCTCCGAGGAGGGGAGAAACACAGTGTGTGTTTCGACTGTTTAGACCATGGCCCGGTATCTATGGAGGATTTGAGGTGTGATCTGTGCCGTTTCTGGCGTCCCTCTTCCTTCGTGCAGGCGACTGCAAAGTATTCCGAAGCCTCGTTGGCTCGTCGGGATGCTTTGAGGCTTGCGGAAGCTTCGGCTCCGCAAGTCCGCCAGTCGCCCATGGAGGTGGAGACTCCGCCTGTGACGGCACAGATTGCGTCCGGTGTTAGCCAGCCCCTGGGGCTAACACAGGACATGGTCAAGGCGGCTGTGCAATCTTTCTTTGCACAGTCGTTATCGTCCCTTCAGGGTCCTGCCGGGTCTCTCTTCCCTGCTTGGACAGGGAGTCCCGGCCGGTTCTTCGGCTGCCCCTTCGTCGCAGGGAGAGCTTGCTCCCCCTGCTGGCAAGAAGTCGAAATCTTCTAAGAAGAAGGTTTCAGTTCTTGCCAAGGCGAAAGCAGCCAAGGAACCGCACTCCACCTTCGTCGTCCCTCAGTCGGGGCCGATCGAGGTGGAGGGGTCCGTCGTCTCTTCCCCTGGGCCTTCCAAGAAGAGGAAGCGTGCTTCCTCTAAGCGCCGTGGTGCTGAGACCACATCGATTTTCAATGTGGCTCAGGCTTCGTCCGACCTCTCGGTGGGCGACGATCAGGCTTCGGGCTTCGATCGGCGGAGCATCTTGGATGGCTCATTCGGGTCCTCGGTCTCGAGGTTCGAGGGGGTAGAGTTCCCTTTGTTTGGGGGTGAGGCTCTCGATCGTTCGTGCGATCGGGAGTCTTCACTTGGCGGTCGTGCTCCTGGTCCTCGATCAGGGCACGATCGGGCGGGTGGTGCTGGGGTCGTTCCTCAGGACCACTCAAGTCCTGTGTACGCGGATGTAAGTCGCCGGACGGGCGCGATCGCTGAGCAGGCATTCCCTCGCCCGTCCTTTGATGTACCCTTGGGGTCATCGAGGTCTTCGATCGGACCTGTGAGGTCCAACGATCGGGGGGGTCGAGTGGAAGCTGATCAGGAGTCGTCCTCCTCGGAGGATGAGACTGCCGATCAGGCCGGGGGTTCTAACTTCCAGTGGGCTTTGGAGTCGGTCGCAAGGCGAATGGACTTGCCGATCGATGCTCCAGGGCCCTCACGGGGAACCGGTAGGTTCGCGTCGGCGCCAGTTCGTCGGCCGATCCGGCTCCCTGTGGCTCCCGCGTTGGTCAAGTCCTTCGACAAGATCAACAAGGGAGTTACGGCTAAGAAGGATGTGGCTCGTACGGAGTCGACATTCCCGACTAGCCGTGTTCGACCTGAGTCGATCGACACCTATCGGACTGTAGAGTCCGAGGGTGGACATCAGACTTCCGTCCCGGTCGAAGACCATAACCTTCACCTGCTTTCCCGGAAGCAGGGTACGGTCTGGTCAGCTTATGTGAAAAAGGCTCGCCTTTCTCACTGGCAGACGCTGTCTCATCAATTGATGGGGCAGCTCTCGTTGACGGATCACCTGACCACTTTGGTTCAGGAGTTTGTGGACGAGGCGGATCTGGAGGAGGGGAGTCGCGCTAACATTCATGCAGCACTCGGCGTCTTGGCCGGAGTGGTCCATGCTGCTGAGCGTGACAGTGCGCACCTGGGCGCACAATTGGATCTCACCATGCGTGATGCCGATCTCCGTCTGCTTGACGTGTCCGCTACGGACGTCGCTGAGCTACGTGGGAGGCCGCTTTTCTCAGGCTATACCTACGCCAACCTCTCTCGATCGGATATTTCCGTCATGCGGGAACATCTCCGGGATGAGGCTATGGCCAAGGCTTTGCTTGGGAAGTCGGCGGGGTCTGGGACAGGCAAGAAGACCAAGGGTCAGAAGCCTGCCCAACCTCAGGCACCACATGCACCCGCTTCTACGCAGCCGCCCTTTCGGGGGGCGCAGCCTCCCCCTCCCCAGGGGGATGGCAAGCGTGGAGGCAAAGGGGGTGGACGCTTCAAGGGCAAAGGGAAAGCTTCTGGTAAGAAGTGACTCGTTGCGGGAAAGCGTAGGCTCTGTGGAAGGTTCAGTTCTGTCGGAATTCGATCTTCCACAACCTGGTCCAGTCGGGGGACGCCTGGCTCAGTTCGTCCAGAACTGGAGCGATCTGGCGTCGTCAGACAATTCAGTCGTGGCATGGGTGAAGTTCGGTCTCACCTTCAGATGGGAGGCTGGAAAACCACCAATCAGACCCAAAGCGTGGTTCTTCCCTGTGCCCGGCGATCGGGAAAAGTTTCAGCTTCTGCAGCACGAGGTGCAGCAGTTGCTAGAGAAACGTGTGATCGAGGTGGTCAAGGACGAGAGAGGATTCTATTCTCTCATCTTCCTAGTGCCGAAAAAGACAGGCGGGTGGCGTCCCGTTTTCGATCTGTCAAACCTCAACAAATTCCTGATCATACCCAGGTTCAAGATGGAGTCGGCGCTTTCCGTCCAGAAAGCTCTGTCCAAGGGGAAGTGGGCAGTCAGTATCGACGTCAAGGACGCGTACTTACATGTGCCAATACACCCAGCCGATCGGCGATACCTCAAGTTCGCCTTCGAGGGTTCGGTGTATCAGTTCAGGGTACTTCCTTTTGGAGTAGCCACCGCCCCTTACGTGTTCACCCGTATCGTAAGGACGATGGCAGCCAGGTTTCGATCGGTTGGAATTCAATTCCACCATTATATCGACGATTGGTTAATCATAGCCGACTCCCCGTCTCAGGCTATAGAGCAATCCAGGTTCGTCCTCAGGTTGGCGACCAGCCTTGGCTGGATCCCCAATTGGGCGAAGTCTCATCTGTCCCCGACACAGAGGTTCGAGTATGTCGGGGTAGATTACGATCTAGAGCGAGGAGTAGCTCTTCCTCCGCGGAAGAGAGTTCTCAAGGCGATTGCGGCGATGGAGGTCGCGCTGACGCAGTCGTCGATCACAGCTCGACAGTTTCTGTCCATCATCGGTCTGTTGGCGTCGATGGAGAAACAGGTGCCGTTCGGCAGGTGCTTCCTCAGACCCATTCAATGGTGTCTAGCGTTGCAATGGCGGATCCTCACCGATCGACTAGACCAAGTCATATCGGTGGACGATCGTGCTCGGGAAGCAATGCATTGGTGGCGGGACCATCGGAATCTTTTCCGAGGGATGCCACTGGCGGAGTATCTGCCCGATCGGACCTTCTTCACCGATGCGTCAGAATTGGCTTGGGGAGCTCATATGGACGAGCACGAACTCTCTGCTGTGTGGAACACGAGCGAGAGGGCGTTGCACATCAATGTCCCAGAGCTGCGAGCGGTGAGACGTGCGTTCGAGATCTGGGGGCCTCAGAGTCCCCCAGGGACGAAGTGGTTGGTCTTCACAGACAACAGCACAGTAGTGGCGCACATAAACAAACAAGGTGGAACTCGGTCGAGTCAGCTTTGTTTGGAGGCCGAGTGTCTGATCAGGTTTGCCTTCAAGTACCGTCTGTTTATCAGGGCGAGGCACCTGCCGGGTCACAGGAATGTCCTAGCGGACACTCTGTCGAGACCGGACAAGATCATAGGCACGGAGTGGAGTCTGCATCCGGGGGTGTTTCGGCGCGTTTGTCAGGCGTTCGGGACACCGAACATAGACCTGTTCGCAACCTCTCGGAATCACAAGCTCTCGGTCTACTTCTCACCTCTGCCAGAGAGCGAGGCACTGGCTGTGGACGCGATGTCTCAGTCGTGGGACGGGATGTTCGGGTATGCGTACCCGCCAACTCGGTTCCTAACAGAAGTGCTGCACAAAGTAGCCAGGTCTCAGTGCGAGATTCTGTTGGTGGCGCCATGCTGGCCGATGCAGGCGTGGTTCCCCCTGCTGCTGTCCCTCCTGATCGATGTACCACGGGTTCTCCCGATCGAGGACAGGTTGCTGAAGCAACCGGGGCGGGATATATTTCACGATTCCGTCCACGTGCTCAAATTACACGTGTGGAGGCTATCGAGCGATCCTTCCAGGAGGCAGGATTTTCTCAGCAGGTGTCCGTACATCTCGCGAGAAAGAATAGGAGATCCTCCTCTAAAACGTATGAGGCTAAATGGAGAGTATTCGTACATTGGTGTAACGGAAGGCGCATTGATCCGCTCTCTGCCCCTCTGAATGCAGTGCTAGACTTTCTCTGCTATCTCTTTGATAGGCTTAATTTGAAGCCTACTACGATCGAGGGATACAGGTTCATGCTGGGCCCTGTATTCCGTGCTAGGGGGATCGATTTAACTAATAATCGTATCCTTGCTAATCTCTTGGCGTCCTTTAGGACGCAAAGGCCACGCGGAGTTCCTACTCTACCGGATTGGGACATGGCTTTTGTGCTATATTGTCTTACTAAAGCACCTTGGGAGCCTCTCAAGGAAGTTTCCTTGCAGAGGTTAACTCTTAAGACTTTCTTGCTAGTTATGCTAGCAAGTGGTCGAAGACGCTCAGATGTCGCGGCGATCGACGTATCGCGAGTCGCATTTGGCGCGAATGGGTCCGTTTCCTTATACCCAGTACGTGATTTTATGCCTAAAACACGTGCTGCAGTTGAGGGCGGGAAAGCGTTCTCCCCTATCGTAATTCCGTCACTGGGCGGTTACGTAGGACGGAATGAGCCGGACGCTCTATTGTGCCCGGTAAGAGCGCTGAAAATCTACATCGATTGTACCAGATCGATCAGGAAAGATCGCAAGCGATTATTTATTTCCTATCAGCCTAATAGGGCTACGGATATCTCCACAGCTACACTATCCCGATGGGTGAAGGTTGTAGTGAGGACTGTCTATGCGGAATCAGGTGCTGACGATCGAGTCACTTACAAAATATCGTCCCACCAAATCCGACACATCTCGATGTCTTTGGCGGCCAGGTCGAATATTCCGTTGGAATATATCGTGAGGGCTGGAATGTGGACTAATTCTACGACATTCATCGGGTTCTATCTGTCCAATGCTGCCGAACTTCAGGACCAGTCGTCCAGATTTAGACTGGGTCCGCTGGTCGTAGCGCAAGCTGTTGTTTGAACCAGCTGGACAGAAAAGTCTTGGTTTTAACGTGCACGTGTATATAAGCAACACTTTGTGTTTGTGTTTGAGTTCTTTATGTTACGGTCTCAAGTAGAGTTCCGTTTTCCACCGATGGGTGAAGAAGAAATTCGTGCATGTCGGAGGCAAGCGATCGCACCGCTAGGTGAGTATCTTTATTATATTACTAAAGATATATCGAAAATGTAGCATTTTAGCGATTCGCTTGAAATCAAGACTATCGTCTGTTTTCATGACTCTCTAGCACTACTGCTCCACCGCCTATCCTTTGATTCTAAGGAGCATGTAGTAGTTTAGATTGGTGATGTATAAAATAAACTTCCCAAATTTTAATTGTAAATTTGCCGTTTATTGTTATTACTCACCTCTAAACTACTACAGTAAAGGCCCTCCCATCCATCCCCGCCAGTTGTGTGCTAGGGGCTTCCTTTTGTCGTTTTTTGGACAGAAAAGTGAAGCTTCTGCGCAGCTGCGCGCGCATATGCGCGGCGGTTTTGGCGGCAAAAGGAGCGCTCGAGTCATGCAGGCAGACGATCGTGCCTTGCTTTCAGTACACGAATTTCTATCCAGAACGATCCAAAGGATCGAAAAGGAGCATGTAGTAGTTTAGAGGTGAGTAATAACAATAAACGGCAAATTTACAATTAAAATTTGGGAAATTTAACAAATTCCAAAATATGTTGAATTGTTCAATTACTAGTACTGTAATATCACTAATAACATTGGAACTGTTTCGTGCTAAAATGTGTCCCTGTGTTGAACAGAATGACTTGGATGATCCAGAAAGAGGGATGCTGTTTGTCAGCAGTGCAACGCATAAAACAAAGGTCAGGCTCATAAAATTAATGGCTTGATCGATGTACATGATGTATATTTAGAACTGTTGTGAAATATTATAAAATGGTGGCATGGAGTAGAGATGATGAGCACATGTTGAATTAATGAACTTGTTAATTATTCTATTCTAATTACAGAGCATGTTTTTCTTTTTGGCTCAAACTGAACAAGGAGACATTTTCAAGATCACCCTTGAAACAGACGAAGACATGGTCAGTATTGCAATGAATATCTTATACTTTCAGAACACTTACATTACCTGAACAGATTGTTAAAAACATACCTTGCACATTTGCTTTTGCAGGTCACACAAATCTGTTTGAAGTACTTCGACACAGTCCCGGTGGCGACTGCGATGTGTGTCTTGAAAACAGGATTCCTCTTTGTGGCGTCAGAGTTTGGAAATCAGTGAGTATTCTTCAATGCACTGTCATATAGTGTATCATATAGTGTATCAGTTGTAGCTTATTGTGGCCAAAAATGAGGACAACCAAATAATATGAAAATCATTTGATGATTTTTCGTAGATCCAACTCTGATTTGGCCACTATATGTACATTTCTTCTTGATGTTATCAACATTTTCGCATCTTAACCACATCTTCAACTCAGATTTAGCAATCAAATTCATTTGCATCTTATCATAAATAGAAAAGAAATATATATTTCCCTTCAGTTATCTTATCATAAATAGAAAAAAAATTTATTCCTCCCAGTTACCTATATCAAGTGGCCCATCTTGGAGATGATGACGATGAGCCGGAGTTCTCGAGTGCCATGCCTCTAGAGGAAGGCGATACTTTCTTCTTCCAACCGAGAACGCTGAAAAATCTCGTGATGGTGGACGAGATGGACAGCCTCTCACCCGTGATGCATTGCCAGGTCAGAAACCCTTACAAAGTCAACAATATCCTGATGCGAATGGCTGATGAAATTGTGATTGTGTTTGAATATACAATAATATTGATATTTGGAAGCGAACTGTAAAAGGTGGTTGATAAAGTCTGTTGCTTCTTTCGCAGATTGCTGACTTGGCCAATGAAGACAACCCGCAGCTTTATACTTTATGTGGTCGCGGACCTCGATCAACGCTGAGAGTGTTACGTCATGGCTTAGAGGTCAGTTGATCATGTCCATTAGTAATAGTATGACATATATATATACGTATACATATGGTATCTTGTACTGGTTAATTTTATGACTAACGGCTCATGACATGAGTTTCCTCGATAAAAATGGTGATATAATGTGCCGTGTTGAAAGATTTTAATAAAAGCTGACCAAATATGAGGATACAAACTTGGTATGAAGTCATTGTTATGATTCACTGTAGATCCAACTCTGATTTGGTCAGTCAATAACAAATGAACTGTGCAAAACAGATTTAAAATGACAAGAATCAATATTTAAAATGGAAGAGTATTTTTAAATCCACCAGGTGTCAGAGATGGCTGTATCCGAGCTACCCGGTAACCCAAATGCTGTGTGGACTGTCAAAAGAAATATAGAAGGTAACTTCTACTTATAGAAAGCATAAAATAGCTTGGATACCTGCCAATAAATGAAAGAACTTTTTCCTCCAAATTGATGAAATCCGACACGGTACTAAATCCATACCATATATTTTCCAGACGAGTATGATGCGTACATCATCGTGTCCTTCGTCAATGCCACGCTGGTGCTCTCTATCGGGGAGACAGTAGAGGAGGTGACAGATTCCGGCTTCCTTGGCACGACGCCAACACTGTCCTGCTCACAGCTTGGAGACGACGCTTTAGTCCAGGTCAGGGACTTTACGATATTTTGAATACTATGTTTAATAAATTAATTATGAATCGCTGTGTTGTACAGTTTGTTCTATAGTATTAATGCAATCTCAACAAATATAATTTTTCGAAGAAATGGTCAAGTATGAGGATAACAAATCTGTATGATTTATATGGATGATTATTCGTAGATCCAACTCTGATTTGACCATTTTCTTCAAATTTGCAATGTCTTTTTGTCCACTCAGCTCAGAACATAAGAAAAGCTCAACTTTTCCCAATGAATTTCACAGATTTACCCTGATGGTATTAGACATATTCGCTCTGACAAGCGTGTGAACGAGTGGAAAACCCCCGGCAAAAAATCCATTATAAAGTGTGCCGTCAACCAGCGACAAGTCGTGATTGCATTGACTGGCGGGGAACTGGTGTACTTCGAAATGGACCCTGTAAGTCTCGAGTATTTTGACAATTTAAGGTAAATGTATGCTGCACAAGTTTTATTGCACGGTTATAACCCAGTGTCACACTTTGAAAAGACAAAGAGGTTTCTTTTGTGAAATCCTTGTCATATTGATTTTGTGTGAGCACAGTTTTCTTTATTTTGGTTTATCATAACTAATGACAGGTGTTAGATCAACATGATAGAATCAAACCACCTTGATCACATGGTGAGTCAGTCGAAGAAACTGTGGATAAACCCACATTATGAACTAAATTTGTACAACGAATATGCTCGTATAAACACACATGTACCGATACTTGCAGATTACAGTGACTGATTCCAATAATTGCCATATTATCATGACTTAGACAAGCTTTGTGAATGTGTGAACTAGAAGTTTTCTATGGAATGGAGAGGGAGATTTTGAGAGAAATATAGGAGATAGTTTGTTGGTAACTCTGAATGAATTCTACCCGCAGACTGGGCAACTGAATGAGTACACTGAGCGCAAGGAGATGTCTTCAGATGTCGTGTGTATGGCGCTGGGACGAGTGCCGACTGGGGAGCAACGGTCCCGCTTCCTGGCAGTGGGAATGGCCGACCATACCGTCCGAATTGTCTCACTCGACCCACAGGTACGTGAATATTGACGGCACTGCCACTATGCGCTGTCAAACAATTTGCCTGATCTGTGCGGGTTTTGTTGAAGCTGCAAATCACAAATGATTGGATGATCATTACCGTATTTATTCAATTAGTTCGAACACTCTAATAATTCGAACACCAAAAATTATTGAAGACAATAATTTTCAAATTGACTCGTTTAGTTCGAACAGGCAAATTTACGATCAAAATTTCGATTGAAACAACGAACGAAATCAACTTGTCAGATGCCAAAACTAACAACTCACCAGGCGGCAGCACTACGAAATGAGTAATCAGCGATATATTCGCCAGGTGGCAGTGTTTGCAAAGTCATAGAGGTACATTATGCCGGGCTCATAATGTACCTCTATGATATCAGCAGAAATATTGAAAGCGCGGACCTCGGAGTGCCAGGCGGTTTGCGAAGTTTTTCCAATTCGAGTGACTCAAATGCACATGCAATATGACTAGAATTTAGTATCAATGTGAGATTATAAACAACAGTTACCGGGCGATTTAGCAGGAAGTTATTCGAGTTTTCTAAAAATGCTAGTTGTCTGCCGTTAACCTATCAATCGTACTCTACAAGCCTTGGTTCCAAGCACCATGATGAACGGTATCTGTCAACTCGCGTATGATAAATTTGGGTTTGCGTTTTTTTTCCATTTTGACGGACGATTTTATCGTGAATCTAATAATTCGAACATTTCAAAATTTAATTATTTTTAGCTGTTCGAACTAATTGAATAAATACTCTCTTGTTGGTCAAATACAAAATATAAACCCTACAAAGCTTAAACTGCAAAATTATCGAATACATGTCATATCTGCCTTCCTCCACAGGACTGTCTGTCCCCCCTCAGTATGCAGGCCCTGCCCGCGTCCCCAGAGTCTCTCTGTATCATAGAGATGGGCGGCTTTGAGACCAAGGACGATACCGAGGGACTCCAGGGCGGACTCTTCCTCAACATTGGGCTTCAGGTAAGGGGAGTATATGATGGTTTGGTCAGAAGTTGTCTGTGTTGACAATGAACTATGGTATCCTTGTGCATTTATTAAAGCAACATTTTGGGGATAAGATTTTAACGGTGCATGAATAAAATGATATTAATCACATATAGTGCTGCTCATACATCGGTGAATGATTCTGTGAAATTGTTTGTATGAGCTCCTTGAACACTTTATATATAAAAGTGTAAGAACTGTAGTGAAATGAGACTTGGTTGTCAATTGGTTCACTGACTTCGACTCTCCATTTAGAATGGTGTACTGCTGAGGACAGCCCTCGATACAGTGACTGGAGATCTGTCAGACACGAGGACCCGATACCTCGGCTCCCGCGCCGTCAAGCTCTTCCGCATCAGCATGCAGGGCTCTGAAGCGGTGAGTAGTGAAATTTTATCAGTGATTTTGTGGTAAAATAGTTGCCAATATGTATGTTGTTTTGTTTCATTGATGTATATTGATTTGCCAAAAATGAGGATAACATTAATACCATGAAAATCACAATTTCATGATGAGTTGTAGATCCAACTCTGATTTGGCTGATATCAATATCAACTGAAAATCAAATAAATTGATGATATCAAGAAAAGTAGACTCCAAACTTAGCATACAATGAGATATATAGCACGGTACATTGTGTATTTTCTTGTTTCAACCCCCAGGTACTGGCCATGTCCAGTAGATCATGGCTCAGTTACACCTACCAGAGCAGGTTTCATCTGACCCCTCTATCATACGAAACACTCGAGTATGCCTCAGGATTCGCTTCTGAACAGTGTCCAGAAGGAATTGTAGCCATCTCAACAAATACCTTGAGGTATGTTCCCATTGGTTTCAATTCAAACAGTTGTCATCCGTGATACTAGTATGGGTCTTTTTGGCACAAATTCACTTCGAGTGAAACTAGATATGGTAGTTTATAGGTTTATGAGTAAATCATATGGAAGCGCATCATCCTTATCACTGCTCAATCATCTCAATCGTTTACAGAATTCTTGCCCTTGAGAAACTTGGCGCGATGTTCAATCAAGTATCCACGTCCCTTGAATACACCCCGAGGAAATTTGTCATCCATCCTGACACAAGCAACCTCATCGTCATAGAAACAGACCACAATGCGTACACAGAGGACACTAAACTGCAGCGGAAACAACAGATGGCAGAGGTTTGTGTAGGGGCACTGTTTGATTTCCGAGGAATGGCTGTCAGAAAATTCAAAATTATATATGCATAATACATATATGCTTAATTCAGTGGCAGAAGGGTAGGTCTTATCTGAGGGGGACCACTGTACCCTCTTCGAGTGTTCTAAAGTTTCTCAGTACAAGTGATCCAGATTTGTAAATTGTTGGATAAAAGTGCATTTAAATTTGTCAACTCTTCATTAAATCTACATCATACTCATAACAGTTGAATGACAGTTAGATATCCTGTATATTCATTAATAAAAGCGTCAACATTATCAATACTTATGCCCCGCCCTGTAGGAGATGGTGGAGGCAGCTGGAGAGGAGGAACAAGAGCTGGCTGAGGAGATGGCTAAGGCTTTTCTCAGTGAGAACCTGCCAGAGGATGTGTTTGGAGCACCCAAGGCGGGCCCCGGGATGTGGGCGTCCATCGTCAGAATCATCAGCCCCATCAGCGGAAAAACCTTTGATAAAGTCCAGCTGGAACAAAATGAGGCAGCCTATAGGTATTGTGTTTTTTGCAGGTGTTGCTTTTGGTAAATGTTGACTTGAGAAATTCCAGGATGTTGCTTTTGAGGGGGAATGATTTTCTGATTGAGCTTATCAGCAGTGAATGAGATGTTATGGTTCCGTCTCAGTATGCAAGTAGAGATGCATGTTACATAAACATCAGTCCGACTTGAAATTAAATTTCCATTGATTTCCATCCATCTTCAGCATTGCTCTGGTCAAGTTCTCCAATCGGGGGGACAATCAGTTCATCCTTGTCGGCACAGTGAAGGACCTAACTCTGAACCCGAGGTCCAGCTCCGGAGGCTTTGTCCATGTCTACCTGCTCACGGACAATGGGGAGAAACTTGAATTCGTCCACAAGACTCCCATGGACGATATCCCGGCAGCTATCGTACCATTCCAGGGAAGGGTTTTGATCGGCGTGGGGCGAAATCTGAGGATTTATGATCTCGGAAAGAAAAAGCTTCTTCGCAAGTGTGAAAATAAGGTGATTAGAAGGTTTTAGATTTTCACGATATGATGGTACATTTTGTCAAGGAGATATATAAGTATCAATATTATATACACAATTTTTGCTGGTGAAGAAATCAACCTTACCCAACCTAACATTATGATATGTCACTATATCAATGAATTCCAAAATGTTTCTGTTCTTTCAGCATATTCCAAATTTCATTGTCAACATTCACACCATGGGTAACCGAATCATGGTTTCTGACATCCAAGAAAGTTTCCACTTTGTACGCTACAAGCGTCAGGAAAATCAGCTCATTATTTTTGCCGACGACACAAATCCAAGATGGCTGACATCGTCGTGTATGCTTGACTATGACACTGTAGCAGGAGCAGACAAATTCGGGAACTTCACTGTTGTATGTAATCGTATCATTTCAGTCCATGAAATTATCAAAATAAGACATTAACATTGAATGTTTATCTGAAAGATATACTGTAAACGTATAAAATTTCGCGTGTATCAATGTTTGCGTTTTCAACATCTCAACATGTTCGCGTGGAATTAGGTTCGTGACTGTTGTGAATGGTCGCCCCCCCCCCCCCCCCCCCCCCCGATTGAATAACCGTGTATTCGCGTGTATTTACTTTCGCGTTTTATTTTCAAACGCGAAATTAATACATCGCGAAATTTTGTACGTTTACAGTAAGTTGAATTCGTCAAGAAATTTTTTTCAACTCATACAAAATCTGACATTTGTTCCAAGGTTCGGTTACCTTTGGACACAACAGATGAAGTCGACGAAGATCCAACTGGGAACAAGGCATTGTGGGATAGGGGCCTGCTCAATGGAGCTTCACAAAAGGTAAATTTCAGGCAATGGACGATACTTATCTGTCAGAATCCCCCTTTGCGGTATGTTACTGATTGGTTTTCATTGTCGATCATCTTTATTTTAGGCTGACGTGGTATCAAACTTTCACATTGGAGAAGTCATCACATCTCTACAGAAAGCGACGCTGATCCCCGGCGGTTCCGAGTCCCTGGTGTACACCACGCTGTCTGGTGGTATTGGAATGATGGTGCCCTTCACATCTCATGAGGTATGTAATTTTGTACTGCGCTGGTGTCAGCGAAAGAGAAAATAAAGAAATACACATAGAGAATGACAAAGGTCATACTATACATGTACATGTCTCACTGTGCTCTTCAACGATGTAGCGCAATCGAATATGCACTATTTTTGCACATCATGAGACATTCCAACACTGTATCTAGAAGCAGTTAAACATAAAAATTTTGTCTTTATCAAGAATTCTCATCTTTGTTGCAGGACCACGACTTTTTCCAGCACTTGGAGATGCACATCCGCGCGGACGTTCCACCGCTTGGTGGGAGAGATCACCTCGGCTTTCGTTCATACTACTTCCCCGTCAAGGTGAGCAAAACAAAAGCTATCTTGATCAAAAAGCTAAGATTTGATTATTGCAGAATGGCCCTTGATTCTGGCGAAATATAAATGAGTATATGAGAAAGGTTTCTCCCAAAATTTTATGAAATTGTAGTTCTGTATCACAATGGTGGGAGATGCTATGCTATGCTGCAAGGGATTTATGTGTTATGACATATGACAAATCGATGCAAAGAATTATGAGGAAATAATGTTTTGTTTTGCAGAACGTTGTTGATGGTGACCTTTGCGAGATGTTCAATTCCCTGGATAATACCAAGCAGAAAGCGATCGCGGAGGAACTGGACAGAACGCCAAGTGAGGTAGGATCAGAATATTTCTTATACAACAATATTGATAAGGTTCATATCATGAAAATTCAATAATTTTGTGATATTTTACAGTATTCAAATCTTTAATAATGAGATTTTCTTATTTTTTGGCAGGTTTCCAAGAAACTTGAGGATATCAGAACGAGATATGCTTTCTAAATGTTAAAACAATCATCAATCATCATGATCCATATAAACACTTGGACTCTATATTATTCATGTTTTTCATTCATTTTTTTTTTTGAGTGCATCATTTATAAATAAAAAGAATAATAAAATATTGTGTGTACATTCATTTCGAGAAAGAAATCATGACCCAGTGGGATATTTAAAATGTGTTCATTCTGGAGCATTTCTTAAACATGTCTCATTTGTCATTGTCAGAAAGGCCTTGAGGAAATGCATATTGTTGCTTGTAGATATGGCACTAGATTTTGTATTGTAAAGTACTAAATGTTACAGTGTGGATACATGTGAATAAATCTATATATATGATGTGATATCAGATTTGTTCTTGTTGTTTAGAGGGCTGCAAAGTGGCATGCCGTCACGGTGTGATTTTGGTGACAAACAGATGTACACCGTTTGTGCTACCTAACTTATGTGAGTTGTACTCAAAATAAGCAAAAACATGTTTGTCACCAAACATGCCAAAATCGCACTATGACAGCACATAACTTTGCTGCCCTATAGCACCTCACGACTTGAAATTTGCTGAATTTTACAATTCCACAAAGGAATGCTGTTGAATCACTCAAATCTGGTGGCCTCATCTCTTGTTTGATATTTGCAAAAGACAATCAAAATACCTGGTTACTAACATGGATCTTTGATATGAACAATCATTCAAGAGGTGTTAGCACAGGGTAATTTTAGATTTGAAATAATTAAAAATTATGATAAATTAAGCCAAATTGCAAGTAGTAGTATTTTATTTCAGATTAACTACAATCATTCTGTCACATACGTAATCTTCATAAAATATAATACATTCAGTATAGTGAATTTGACTTGATTTCCAGATAAGCACATTGTTACACATGAAGAGACTGATTGTTGTGGATCTTGGCCATTGTTTAAGCCTTGGCAATAAAGCTGCCCAAAATTGGACAAACGAAACAATGACCATGATTCACCTGCCCCTTATATCCGAACTACAGTCATTAACCCCATGATCCAGTTTGGAGTGAAACCCTAAAGGATGTTTTGCAACTTGAAGAAAAAAAAAATTTAGAAAACGAGATAAAATTGGAATGTCGATAGTGTCGCTACCTGTTGGTCGAATCTGAAAGTTGAAACACGGAAAAAACCAAAGCAGTGCTGCCACCTGTTGTGTGAATCTTTGGTTTTATCATGAGATCGAAGTTACCGCCACCTGTTGAGCAAGATATGAAATACATGATATTTTTGCGCCAAGTTGCGAAAACTTTCTGGACACACCTATATTCAATAGGTTAGGCTTGATTAAATGAAATCCATGGGGAAAAGGAGAAGATATAATAACAATCGTGATACACTTGGCATTGTAACATGTCAATAACCGTAGATCGTTCCTTGTAAGTTGGTTCTGATCTGAGCGATAATATGGTAGTTCAACACTGACATTCTGCAGTCACATCTCAAAACATTGCCATTCACAATAGTTCCTTTGAAACTTTGTCGTTCGTACCTACTTACAGACAAATTTTCAACGGAACTAATTCACAAAAGCCACTAATAAACGTATACAGCTTATCCACAGGTCGTAATGATATTGAAGTTCTACTTCTAACTGCTAACATGAAACAAAAAAAAAAGTTAATCACCGAGTCGGAAGTAGACTACCGGGACGGGTATCCCACGTATTTAGGCCCCTTTTTGGATATAAAAAGCCCATGGGTTATACCAATGAGCTAAATAAGGATTAGCTCATTGGGTTATACAAGGGGCTGGGTACTTCTCTTGTATAGTTCCATGGGCTATAAACGGATTGAAATTCAGGGATTGAGCCTGCGTTCGAGGGCATTGCAGTCCTACAAACAATCGAGGGGAAAATGACAACGTCAATAGCCCGACGGAGCGAAGCGACGGAGGGCTTTTGACAGAGTCATTTTACCCGAGATTGTTTGTAGGACTGCAATGCCCGAGAATGCAGGATTAATCCCTATTATAACATAAATCACTTGTTCTTGATTTTATGCCTGATAAAACAAAGAAAAGAAGAAAATCACACCGATTTCTGGCTATAATTTTGCACTCGATAACGCCGGGTCGAACAGCAAGACCGCCCGAACTCAGGTGACTCAGAGGCGGTCCAGGGTAGAAACGCAATATAACGTGAAATTATTGATCGACTGTCAAGATGCAGAAGCGCTGTTCCTTTTCACCCCCTCCGCCACCGACGATGACGTAATGAGGGAGCGTCTCAAAGGAGTCCACTAGGTGATAGTGCTAAACAGACACAATGCGAAAAGCTGATCATTTATTTGTGATCGAATAGACGACGGCTTATATAGCATATGCCTACAAACATACAGCCTATGAACTGGTAAAGAATTGCGGCAGATTGAAACTGCAAAAAACCTTATTCATTGAGCGATCATCATAGAATCACTTTGGTGCACAGGTTTGGTTGCATGTATAAATGTTCACATTGCCGTTGAATGTGGCTCCAGTGAAGGAAAGTTGTGCGGGCATGTGAACTGCGTGCTGAACTGCATGCTGGACTGCTGGTACCTGAAGAGCATTGGGGCCTACTCCCTGCACCCCTTGCATAGGTTGGAATGGAACCTGTGGAAAAACCCCTGACGGTGGGAGTGTGAATGACCCAGCATGACGGGCATCTGTGCCAGACATCGGAGCGTGGATCTCTGACAAAGGAACAGGTGGACTGACTGGGGGCGGGACTGATACATTTTGCGAAGGGGTGCTCAGAATCTGAGACATGGCTCTCTTCTGGACTGAAGATGGGCCAGCCAAGTATGGCTTCAACGACTCGACGGATTTGTGACCGGAGATAGTTGTGACTGCGGTGCTGTCAACACCCGCTTGGCAAAGTCGTGTTATGGCTGTGGCTCTGATGCAGTGGTTTGTATATGTGCGACTCAAGCCAGCTGCCTTGCTAATGCGGGACATCATCTCTCCTAGGCTGTTTTTCCCCATCGGCTGGTTATTGAACCAGATCTCATCGCCTGCCTTCCAGTTCCGCTTGGGAAACTGGAAAAATGCTTCACAGCTTTTGTTTCGAAGGTTCATGTACTTCCTCAGGCTTGTCAAGGGACATCGCGGACCAGGCTGTGCATACATCCGACCCTGTAAAAGGGTGATGAGGTAATTTAATATATCTAATAGTAACAGGATAAGGGGCAACGCATGTTTGCTGCCATGCTGATATGTGAATGAAAGGAAATGGATATTGATAATTTACTTGTTTCTCGTTTGTGATTTTGTCTGTTCCAGTTTTTCGTTTTTCGAACTCATGATACGCCATCTCAGCGTACTCGGCGTTGTTCTCATCAGTTGAGAAAGTGAAAGATTCCGGACGGAGCTCCCTCAGTCCTTCACGCCCACGACGACAGAAATGGAGAGACACCTCGAAGTACACTTTGTACAGGAGTGACCATGGAGTGTTGTTGCTCAGGGTCTCCGTCGTGTAGAGTTTGTCGAAGTCGACATCAGATATTGCAGCCTTGTGTTCAGTTTTGTCCAGCCCCTGCTTTCTCATTGACCGGATAATACCAGTGAACACACTGTTGCTCCTCTTGAAGATGGTGTCTGGATTGCCCGCATATAAATAATGAATGACAAAAAATATAGTCTTACTTGTGAGCCAAATTGAGTGGAATAAAATGTTGTTTCTTTATTTATTTATTGTTGTTGTTATGTATTCATTGGATTGATTTTTATTATGATGTAGGCTTATGAATTTAGGCATGAAGGCATTGATCAATGGGCTATATAGCCTAGCCATATAAGCATCAGTATATAGGCCTATGCATGGGGGCCTATATCACCTGTCATTATGTTGATGTTTCTACAGTGGGGCGGGGCACGTAGATGGCGATTGAGGGCCGCACGAATGTTGACGTATGATGATTTGGAGTAGGACTGGGATTCAGATATCTGACCGGGTTTCACGGCAGCGTAAAATGAGGCCAGTAGTTGATCCAGTAGAGCCGGATCTGCCGACTCAAAGCTGACATCAGAGTTACGACTAACCAACCACTCTGTTGGAAAAATGTATTTAATTAAATCATCTGGGAATTTTGTGTGTGTGGTTCGACACAGGTGCATTGAAAGCCATTCTGTTACTAGTACGTTTTGACATGACCCCTTAAATTATTCAAATCGCGGCATTCAGAGACGGTTGAGTTTTGAACGGCGCTGGTTGGATTTTGTTTCATTGTATGTTGGTGTTTCCAAGCCTATTGCGAAGGAATGTGGGGTTGTCACGTGGAAACGTGTATAGCAAGAGGAAAGATAATGTGTTGGCTTGCTGAAAACAACTTTATTTTGGTTGGATATCGGAATGACAAATGTATATTTCCGAGCGAACTATATGCGTGTGCACGCTTTCTCTCGGTTCAGCTTCCCCGCCATGCCCAAGGAATACAGTACCCGACGGCGTGAGGACAACGTCGCGTGGACAAGGATTGATGAAAAAACGGCAGTATCCTGAGTTTGTACAGATGATGCATCGCAAATCAGGTTAGTTAATGCAGAGAAGAGGTATTGTAGATTTGAGTGATGGATAAGATATAATTATCCATAGCAGATTCTCTCGATAAATCGGCCGCGGATATGCACTATATTTGTGGATATTTCGAAACGGATAAGTCGCCATTATCTGGCCAGAAACTTTCGCCCAATCACAGGCCGCCTTGGTTCATTAGCATATTCTATGCAAATGTCAACGAACAACAACATCGCCATGCTCAAAATGTCAGCGTCTCTGAATGTACTTTTCAAAAATCGACCCACGATTCATATATTATCCTTCTAAACAAATAAAATACATGATAATTACACACCTCGGAACATTTTTACTGCCCACTTAGTTTGGTTGTCCGTCGATTTACTTGTGTTTTCTCTCTCGAGGCGATCCAAGTCGTCGTCTGTCACATCACGAAAACGACCCGGGGGCTCAGCAGTGACAGCAGCCGTCGCCATGTCGTCCCGTCTGTCCGGCTCAGTCGAGGTGGAAGGGCCGGCCTCGAGCTCAGCGTCAGCAGCTACAGGCTCCGGATCTCCCGTGGGGGCTGGGGCTTCGTTATCAACAGGCAATTGCTCATCATTGTTGAACGGTTCTTCGAAATCCTCAGTACTCAAGAACCCAAGGTCTTCCACCCTTAGATCAGCCAGCTCTGGATATGTCAGTTCTCTTCTCTTGGCATTCATGACTTCTCCAGAAACTATATTTGTGACCTTGAACTCATGCCATCCGAGTACTGGTATCACTTCAGTGACTGTGCACAGTTGATTTTTGTAAATAACAATATCACCGTGTTCAACACGTCTAGCCATGACTTGACAAGTTGAGGTAGCAAAGCCAGGTGACAATTGTGTATCACAGTAGATATACTCATTATAAAAATTGTTTGTAATTAATGTGAAAATGTTGTAGATCTATTAAATAAAATTTTATAAATTTATCAATCATCGTTCTAGTTCAGTGTAGATCTATTGCAGTGAATAAGATGTCTTGTAATTTGTTCTAAAAATTGAATATGGTTTACAAAATATTCCGGATTTGGAGGGAGGTAAACGGAACGGCGTAAACAAATCCAGGAGGGCTTTCGATGGGATCGAAAAGCCCTAGGGCTTTCGATCAAATCGAATGCCCAGTTGATTGTATATCAATGCTAGGATATTTCCAGGGCATTTGCTGTCTGACAAAGTCCATCCTCTTCAAACTACTGTGTATAAGCAGAGACTGGCCATGTATGTTATAATTTTGCCTCGTATCATGACTCGGGGAAAACGTAGTCGACGTTTTGTTTTTCGTAGGAGACATTGGTAAGTGTTGGTACGGTACCTAGAATAAGCTACTGAAATGAAATCAATAAAAGACGTACGTGTGCCTTGCCCAGGGTTACAAGTACGTATGCATGTGACCAAGTGGATTTCATCCGGTACATGCATGCATAGACGAGTATATGTGTATCTTTTTATTCGTCATGCGTACTTTTAATATGACTATGAATATCTGTGATTATACACTGGAATAAATGTTTGTATAAATATAGTCCATAAGCCATTGTAAATTCAAGCCTGCAAAATTAAACTCGTAAAAAAAAAAATCCTGTCACCAATACAATACGCTTTCATAGCTAACCCATCAAAAACATACTCGCCATGGATCATTTGTGGATCAGGGATTTATTACTGTGATGTCCAAGTACCACTGATTAGTAGTTAACCACATCCTTAGGTGAACTTATAGATTCTAAACATCCGGGTTTGAGGAAAATTTATAAAAAAAAAATTTATTGCCAAAAATTCCAAACCTTCCAAAGTCTATTTTTTTTCTGGAGTGCGAATGTTTTGTTTTTTGAATAACTTGACTAAACGGTGTATTAGTAATCTTAAGTTTAGGTCCAAGAAGAAAATTAATTCTCTGAAATGGAATAATCTGTGTGCAATTTTCGGTCACGAACTTGATGAAATGGCACCTTGTTTGAGCACCGGGGACAGGAAAAAATTTCACCACATGTCAAACACCCATTGTGGCCATCAAACCATATTCCAGTAGGGTTTACACAATAACAGCAAAGCTGAATATGTTCTGGACAGGTTTTGGATGGATTGTTGAGGTGACTTTGCCTAATCATAATGTATCCTTCATGAGATACAGGTACATAATATATTATCATGGCTATAGTTGGCCAACCCAAAACAGACTCAGGGATGGTCATGGGAACATTGTCCTGTTCCCAAAACGTTTGACATAGCCAAGATATTTCTGATTTGGAAGTTGTGATTTTGACACACCAATGCTATCATATCATTATTAAGAAATGCAGGCTTTCATGATATAACACTGATGTGAATGTACAAAAAAGGAATTCTTCTTCAATGCATCATGCTTAAATCGTAGCCAAGCAATGTCTATAAATTATAGAAACATTAAAATCAGCTAAAATGGAGAGTTTAAGCTACGTTTTCCACTCGCCATGTCATAACGTGATTTTTAAATATCAGAACAATGTTTCACAATAGTTACAACTCTATGTGAAGCTTAAATTCTCCAATATTATGGTGTTCCAACCTGTGGTAAATGCCATGCAGTCTACCGTACTTAGTCAATTTTCTATCTATGGCATATTGACATGTTCAAAGGCAAGTACTAGTATGCCATTGTTGCATGGAATTTAGGTCGATCAATCCCATTGAGTGATTTATTGGGCTCCGTACCAGCATATATATATGCATGGCTGAAACATTTGCAACAGTCTAAAATGTCTGATGGACAATGACTGGTTTCCCACTTCTCTCCCTGAAAATTTTTAATATCTAAATTTCAATCTTCTTCATTGAAATTTTCATTATCAGGGAGAAATGCACAGAAAGGTGCCATGATTACAGTGGCATATTGTTGGAGTGCCTGTTTGGATATGGCAATATCAGGGGATTTTAACAGGGATGTACCACATAAATTCATCATTCATTCATTCATTCATTTTATTCAATAGATCTCGAATATTCCACACAGTCAGAAATTTTCCCCAGCCCATCCTCAATTCAGTAATGAATGCATATTGTTAAGTCAAGCAATAAATTATCGATGCTGCTATCGCCATTTCACTCAAATCGTGACCCGTGTCCCGCAAGAATTAAGAAAGTAATGGCATTTTGTGTGTTTCGTTTGTGATTTGGGGAAACATGTATCTGGAAATTGTCAGTACACATAAGATGCAGGCCGAATTTCTCGTCCATTCTCTTCTTGTTTTATGTGCAGAACACCAGTATTCTACAGATGCAGTTGAACCGTAATCTTCCTCGGAGTCTTACCTTTGTGCTGTGTTTCTTGCTTTTTTTTCCTTGAAACTAAGAGTTGCTGCTTGAGGGGAAGTTATACCTATTCTAAATAGTGGTCATGTTCTTGACATATATGGCAATGATGAATTTCCTGTTTAATACCTTTCTGTGTGTACATGTATGTGCTTTTATAGTTGGAAAAAAAAATTGAAAGAAAAAAAAGTTTAAAGATTGGCATATGGTGCATCTATGGTGCATTTATTCAAAATTTTACACAACAAACTACTAAAAACCTCAAATACTAGTGTATCATATCAAAATCATTTTAAATTTGTTATTCTTCTTATAAAAATGATTTCTTATTTTTCTCGCTGAAATATGGTGGTAAACTGCCGTATTGCATAACATCTGTCTTCTCTGTGAAATCTATGACATAATTATGCCTGTAAACCAGTATTAAAGCAACATGATTGCACAAAGTAGATCATTTGCTTGGTGCCATTTCTTCAATAGTGCATGTTGCACAATGTATATTGTCAGAATTGACCCCCTGGACAGTGGAACCCCCCCCCCCCCCTCTTCGCCACATTACAGTTGTAAATTCATTACCCCCCCCCCCCCCTCTCGCACCCCTTCAGCAGTATTGTTGCCTTCCAGTCACAACAAATTAGGCATTCAACCTTAGCAAATATTGTGTAAGTTATAATTATCTGTTTATACGGTTAAGTGGCTGTACAAATATCATGTGCTCCACACAGTGTATGCCAGCAGGAAATAATTGATTACGGTAACTGTTCCACGTTTTTTTTCTCCCATGGAATAAACATGAATAATTGCACTGCCAATACCCATAAATAATTCTGATTATAAACAGTGAAGGTGTAAACATTGAGTGAAAGTGTTGAAATATTTGCTGATATTTGAATGAATAAAATGACCATTTCAATTTTTAGGTTTTGCACAAAAAACATTTTTAATGATTGTAAATCTA
The DNA here is from genome assembly GCA_949152475.1 of Terebella lapidaria. NCBI lineage: Eukaryota > Metazoa > Annelida > Polychaeta > Terebellida > Terebellidae > Terebella > Terebella lapidaria. The sequence continues at coordinate 28,629,575 of OX424564.1, read as the reverse complement.
TCAGGCCTGATTATTGTGATACAAAGCTGAATTCCTTGGCCTTTAAAACACTTGAGATATTTAATATTACATGAGTATATATAATTCAAAAGGTATGATCAAATCTCAACAAATTTAAAGAAAATAAATTCTCCACAGGAGATATTGATTCATATACCTAGTGTTTCAAAAATACAATGTGTAGTAATATTAGAACTGATGCCATTTATGCCATATTGATGGAACAATTACCTATACATGCAGTTGAAGAAAATATACTACAGTTTGTACAATTTGCCTTAGGTACCAGTTTGCTAAAACATTGAGAAGCATATTGTTTCAGGGGAATGGCAATGAACGGCAGAATCAAGCCCATTTGTTCCACTGAGTTTTCCGCTGGCAGCAGGCAACATCTTGGAATTGAAATGGAAAAAAAAAAGAAGAATGGAGATAAAAATTGGCTCGCTAAATGGATGGATCCAACCGGCTGCCGATGGCAACAATTGAATGCCAAGCGCAGAGGCATCGATCATCTTGTGCTGTGGTTCGATTGCAATAGCTGGTTAGGGAAAGTAGAATCGAGAATATTGGCGTTTTGCTGCATGATGATCGTTGCTGACGACGACCGACGTCTGCACGAGCATTGTCTGCAGAGGCACGAATGATAGGTGATTGTCTGCTGCCTATGTCCCTCCCGCATAGTGCCAGCTGTATGTATCCATGTGTTTTTCTCTACTCTTTATACTGTTTATGGCGCCCCTCCCATGCCCCCCCCCCCCCCCACAACCCAACCCGACAGAGAGACAGACAGACATTCCATTCTGCAGCGTTGAAATCGCCCATGCACCTATTCTATGGTATTCTCCGCTGCTACTTTTAGATCTATCAAGCGCAGAGCACGGGCAAAGTCTGCATGCGATCTGGCGGTAGCTGGCTACACATAGAAGCATCATAGGCACGAATAGCCATCGACATACATATTTATTTGGATCTTATAGATTTTCTCCAGGCGAGCACTGTTTGATTTGCCCCCGTGCGACAGATGGAACCGAGAAAAGTGAAGTCAGGCGTTGGCATCGACTTCTTCTTGTTCGCGAGTCGATAATCCAGCACTTTTCCACTGCCGTCCCGAGGCCTTTTCTTCTTTCTTTTATTCTTTCTCAATTTTCGATGTGCTATCGTTGATGCCTATTGTACTGATCTCTCCGGTGACGTCTGTCATCGAATAATATAGAATGCTGGCGATGACGATTGTTTAAAAGACCCTTGAGAGTGAAGTCTCTCTCCTATAATCAGTAATGTTCGTGGCTGGCATTCCACTTAGCATTTTATCAGTTGAGGTTCATATATAATTCTGCCCTGTGTATAATCATGATAATAAAAAAAAGAACTAGGTATGAAGTGTGTGATACTCATTAAAGTCCGTAGATTTGGTGATGTCAAAAGCTAATCTGCTAAATTGAAGCTCCAAATATAGAGCCGATGTGAATAAATCTACAGATAAAAGTGTTTCTATGCATGGCGGTACTTTCCTTCTCACGCCTAGACAAAAAGACACCACGACAAAACTTTATTATCAGCACCTTTCTCTCTTTCTCGCTCTCAAGTCTCAGCTCTCGACTCTCATCCGGGGCTTGGTCATAGCGAAGTTTTTATGTTGCACACATGATTAGGGAACATGACCAAGTGATGGACCCCCAAGTTCGGCTTGTGGACCTTTAGGTACTATGTGTCTCCTTTTGCCATGCAGGTACCCAATCTCCTGGGTCCCCTTATCTAGATGGCTTTGAGCTAGTGCCAGCGGGGGCCTAAGGCGACGAGGCAGACGTATGGACGGACAGCCGGGTGGGTGCGGCATCAACGCATCGAGGCTGTGTCACCGACAACCTTTATCAGGGGTCCGTCCACAGGCGAAGGTGAGTTGAGTGACTCTGTGCCAGGACACGGCACACACTGCCAAACGACATATGTTCCTCCAGAGTTCCTCTCCTCCCCCTTCACTGCGGTGACTAGGTGGAGGCAATCAGCTCTGGTCTAGAGGCAGGCAACCTGCCTCATGCAATCATCGTCATTTATCAGTCCTCTCTGTCCCAGGTTGGAAGAGCTGTGCTCTACTCTACTGTCGCAACAGATAGAAGAGAGATCGAGGGGGAGACAGTTGTGAACACTCACAGGACAGTAAAGTTGAGAGTCACTGCATCCAGCAGACGATCAGTGGTCACACGGACGGACGCAAGGACAGTGGGCGGCATTCCTCAGGCAAACTTCGGGTGAGTCCATAGAAAATACTTTTCAAGTATTTATGTATATACATGTATATCTGTCATTAGTTGTAGCTCATTGCTTGTCATTGAATATTCTGTCAAAATATTTCCGGATTCAGAACATGGCGTTAAAATCGTATTTTTTGAGGAGATTTCGGCCATTCAGAAACAAGTCCTGACATGGAATAAGTAGGTGTTTGACTTTCGGGGGAAGACTGTTTTGTTCTCGAATAACTTCCCTTCAGTCCTTTCACGTTTCACTTGAGAGAGTCCGTTCTCTATCAGTAAAACGCAGAAATCATATGAGAAAAAAGCCGGTGGTTAATATAGCAGAACAATATAGGTAGGGCTTTAATATACTAGTGACATAGTCGAACTGCTGGCAACGAGACTAAAAAAACTAAATTTCATGTCACGAATGAGCATTGTGGCATGTTTCCGATGAAGTTAATGCTCCAATGCCTTAGTTTCCAATCTGTAAAGTGGACAATTCCGAGGACACTCGATAGAGGAAGAAGGAACCTTATATAAGAGCCTGTTTGTGTGAGAACGTGCGCTTCGTCATAAGTAAAGGTGAAAAGAACAATCTCGGCTGGCGGAGAGGATTTGCACCGTGCATTTGGAGAGACCCCACTGCCTGGTACCAAGTTACTGTCGCGTCTTGGTCGCAGTTTATCGAGATCAGATCGCACACCTCAAGAGGCCGTGTTCATCAGCTGAAGGGTCAAAGTCTGTGTGGCGCTCACTCATGAGACGCAGCTTAAGTCCACCGTATAATACTGAGAGAGCTGGGCGGCATTCCTAAATAATTTATCAGCCTTCCTGATAAGAGATGAGACCCATTCGGTCGAAGAGTTCTAAATCCAGCATCGGACGTACTGCTTAAGGTGTCGTTCTTGGCGTACGGTCGTTTGTTTGTTAGCGCGACAGATCTCGAAGACTCAAGTGGATCCCCTTTCCGAAAAAAAGACAAGTGCTTTGAGGTTCGGAGCTTGATCTCTATCTATCTATTGGACTTTTTATTTGTATCATCTCTCCAATTAAGCAGCTATATATATGTACATGTATAGATTTATCTGCTTGTATCACACATAGCAGCTACCCAACTAAAGCAGACAGAGAGAGACAGAGATTGGATGTTATAGTCATTGTGCCGAAGCTGACCCACCTACCTACCTACCAACAATCAACAGAGCATTATTCATGAGCGTGCTGTCCGGCCAAAGTCCCCAGCTCCTCAGGTGTTTTCGAGCCAATGCCTGCCGTTGTTTAGAAGTGCCTAGTGCCAAATTTGGCATTGTTTCATGAGCGCCGGCTGGTAGCCACGTGAGAGGAGGAAAGTTCATTTTTTTCTGCCGGCTCGCTCGCTCAGGTCAGCCACTGGTCTGACACTGGTGTCTGGTAGATATGATATGAAGTGAAGAGGCCCAAAAGGCATAGAATATTTCTAGAGTTTTTATTGGTGATAATTATGAGAATTGGAATTTTCTCTGGACGGATCCATTTGTATTGAGGTACATGTACAGCGATCAGAGTTGCTTCTCGTTTGATTCGTCATTTTGAAACTGATGAGAAAAGATTCAGACAAAAACTTGGGACTTATCCTTTTTCTAAAGACGACCGCTCACACGGGTGGCCCCCTACCATTAGCAAAGGCTTTTCTTTACCATCCGAAAACGAGACTGAGCCAGGAACATCGGACAACAGATGTAGAGAGTGTTGTCCATAGAGAGAGAGGAAAAAAGTTCCTTCTCCTGCTAGTAATTACTGGGAAGTATTGGGGACAAGACAGGCACATGACGCATTCTGACCGAGACCGAGACTGACGGACGAGCCGTGGGACAGGTCAGTTTGCTCTATGGCGACACAGTTTCGATGGTGTGTCATGCGGTTTAGAATTTGGCAGGGATGGGAACTTTTTTCCGTTTTGGTGGGGGGGGGGGGGGGGTGGAGAAGTAGGGGGCAGGGGGAGTCTCAAATTTGGAAAGAGAAAAGCCACTGTTGTGGATGCCAGAAGGGGAAAAACTTAGGCCTCTGAGTGGAAAAAAAACCTGTAGAGTCAGTCAAGCGAAGTGCCGTGAGGTCCCATGGAGAAGATTTTTGTGCTTGCTCCGTGGAGATTTCAATTCTCACTCTTGCGATCTCTCTCTGTCATGCCCTCCTCTATCTTGTAATGTATGTGCCATGTTTGGTCTAGAAAAGCATTCTCTATAACGTAGTGCAGGAGCGGACCCATCAATTTTATTTTTTATTCCACAGCGGACTAGCACTAGCAGTGGCACACTCCCCCATCTAATACCATGTACACAGTCGTGGGCAGGTCTGTACATAGATTTTTTCTTTCATTTTTCAGAAGCCTCAATGACGTGAAATTCATCACAACTACCTTGGCAGCGCTGACTCACTCCTACCACTCACTATAGGGGGCGTTTCCAGCTAGTTGCGGATCGGATTGGATCAAGTCAAGAGACAGAATCAGTCGTCCGAACTTGGAAACACAACTCTTTTCCCAACATCCGGGTCGACGAAAAAAAACCATGGAGAATTCAATACAACAGGTGAGTTGAAAAAGACATAAATGACTGATCTTCAAATATTTGTTATCTTCAATGGCAATGACACTCATTTGTTAGATATCACATTAGTTTCGCTTTTAGTTTATCTACCGGTAGTTAATTGGTACTTGTTGTGGAAGATATTAGCTGATTGTTTGAATAGCTGATTGGTGGTATGGTGTGGCAACTTCTGAACTCTCTGGCTTTGAGATTGGACATTATTTAACCTTGATACAATATAAATTTATAGAGGGATATTGTACAATATTGTACAATACATATTATATAATGTCCAAGAATTCTTGGACATTATCTCGGATAATATGATATTATTTAAAGTAGTGAGTCTTTCACATGTAAGTGGAACTTATTATTCTTTTAAAGTACTAGTATAGTGAAAATATGATGTGAATTCATATGAAAGATCTCATTGATCTGAGCAAAATGGTTTTTACGGCATGTAAATATCACAATCCGTTCAAAAGTTATAGCACTTTAAAGATTGAAATCGGCAAATTTGCTTTTTCAAAACAATTTAGCTGATCAGTATGCACATGAGATATTCATGACGTCATTGGGGGAAATTGTTTTTATTAGGTACTTTGATATGTATTTTTCATTCATTTAATTTTATGATTATTCATCAAAACTTATTCTATACAGATTTTAATATGAAATATCAGTGTTTTCACTTTTTCTGTTGTTGTCAGGGTAACCAGTGACCTGGTATGGCCCATAGCAACCATGGTTGCTAGGGCCAGAAACCCACTTGGAACAGGGTATGCACAAATAAAAATGGTGCCAACTTGAGATCTATAATAATTTATTTCATAAATAATCGACAGAAAGTCTGTGGATGGACTGACTTGGCAGTAAATGGCCATGGCAATCATGGGTAACTATGGCTATAAGGAATTACTGGTAACCATAGCAACAGCACAGTTTGTGTGGATATTGACTATGTATGGTACATAATAATATGCACTAGTCAGATCGTCAGAACCTTCAATAAGAGTCATTATATAATGGCTTGAAATATCCTAATTAAAATTTGTTCCCCTCGTGATGTCATGAATTCTCATTAGCATCTAATTTGCATATTAATGAGTTGCTAGAACTTTTCAAGTGGCTTCTGTAATGTAGTGCCGGAATGGCAGCTTCAAATGGCTGTAACTTTTGAACGGATAGAGATATTGATATACCGTAAAGACCATTTTGCTCAGATCATTGAGATCTTTCATATAACAAAACATCATATTTTCACTTTACTAGTACTTTAAGTGTCTGTGGATTATTGAAGATTTTGTTTATGAACATGTTATGTTGCACTGAAGCAATCATATGATCTGCAAATTGTTTCGTGTCATCCAAATTCCATATCAGTTGACAATTCATGTGTGTTTGCTGACAATACCAAAAATGTATTGAACCATGCCTCTCTAGCTAATAGATGAATATATAATAGACTCTATATCATTGTTCAAGGGGTGTAGAGGAATGATTTCATCATTTAACGCACATAATGAATGCAGCCCTGCCAGCATTGACAACAAAACCTCAACCCACCCCCCCCCCCCCCACCTACCCCTAACGGTATCACAATGCCAATTTGTGTGATCTACCCTTATCTATCCAAGTTGCCTTGAGTTGTGACATACCAAATACACTTATACATGTATGTAGCGTATAATGCAGTCAGTGCCTAAACTTTGATCCCTCATTGATTGCTGAAACAGTGTGCACATGTGCAGCGTACAAGGCAATGCCATCGAAGCTGCGTCTTTTTGACTGGCGTGCCGTAAGGACACGTTCTGTTCCTCTCTCGTGGGTGCTTAGAATTTTATTGGCCACTTGTTTTGAAGGCAGAACGTCCGGTGTTCGGTGAAAAATCTTTTTCTGTTTTTTTTCGGAGCCACAAAGTTCCAATATGCTGGTCCCAATGTTTGTGCTTCTTGAACATTGTTTAATTTGCTGGAACATAAAAGTATAGCATGTTGAGCTTATGCTAAAAAGGAATTTTAGTATCTGCACTTTTGCAGGCATGAAAGTTTTCTTGGAATTTATAATCATGAAAAAATTGGAATATTCAATGTGGATGATACTCATCCAGGATAAATTTGTTTTCACATTGTCACAGAAAATAATGTTTAGAATATATTAGGGTTATGTAACACCTATTCTCTGTGCCTCATTTTATGACTATTTAACGTTCATATCTACACGTGATGCTTGCAAATTTGCTCTTGAAAAATGCAGTGCATGTTTTGGGAAGTTTTAATGCAAAATGTTGGGAGCCAAGTTCCAACATGAATGAATAAAAAAAATACAGGAAATTGTCACTTGGTTTCAGATTCGTTGACATCAGGTGTTTGCATTGCTAAAGATAAAGTTTTTTTGCTCTTGTTTGGGAAAACTTCCTCTTTTCTGCATGGTCATTGACCAGAAAAAAGTAATCATCATAACGAGCTAATAATTTTGCACGCTACTGCATGTACTGTTGACAGATTAATCTGAATAATCTCTCGACTTCCTATTTATGTAAAAATATTATTCTTACTGCCATACAAGGGGAAAATGTCCATCATGTTTTTGAGATTTTAAAATGTTTGTCATGTTCATTACAGAGAAAATTCCAATTAAATAACTTGTCTATCGGAGAATAACCCATTTATATTTCAGTAGATACATATGCTATGTGTGATTATGTGGAACATTTATTCTGTAAGCAAAAAAAAAATGCAAAACTTTTTTCCCATGCTCTGGGAGAGTGGACAGAAGACGTGAAGTTCTTGAGATAAGGGTCCGCTTGTTTCGATGCCTGGAGCAGGCAGGTGGAAACCATGAACATGTTCCTTCCTCTCAAAGACAAACTTACAATGTATGATATGTAGCCATGGTGTCGTGTTCTTGTTCGGGTTAGAATGAGTGCCCAGTATTACGGACGGCACGGACAGTGTCTCTGTTGTTCGGATGTTTTTAGTTCTTCTGGAGCTCACACATGTCGCACTGGCCTCCGCGTTTGTGCCACACAGTGGTCGCTACACAGAAAACTACCATGATTGGTGTGCTTCCAAAAAAAAAAATGGAATCTTTAGTCCCCCCCCCCCCCCATGTCATTGGTGCCTCCACAAGGCTTTCATCAAAGTCCCCCCCCCTATCATCAAAGTCCAGCGTGAAACTTTCCTGTGTTCTTTAGCAACACTGTCATCCAGCATCCGCAAAGGCAAACAAAAGTGCCGTTTCTGAAAATATATGCAGCAGCGGCCCTGCCAAACACACCAACAGAGACACACATCTACCCCAAGCCGCTGCTAAAATACCTGCCTGCCTGCCTCATGAATTCCGCTGACATGGGACCCATGACCTGTCACGGGACCCCATAGATCTTTTGTTACTTAGGGGAAGGGAGGCTGTTTGCATGACCATTTGATGCTGGCACCTCAGTGGCACACAGCCAGCCAGCTCGCTTGTTGATGTAGATATATCCACACAAGTTGCTTGCTTTGACTGTAGCCCTGCCCCTCTGCCAACCCCCCCCCCCCCCCTCCTCAAACAAATGTTGTGCCTTGATAAGGCCACAGTGCCAATCTGGCATACAAGCAAGCATGCAAGCAGCCAACCCCTCCATGGGTCTCCAAAGGTTCCACTCAGATGATTCCAAAGTTTGCTGCCTGTTGAGTCTGACAGTAACTCTCCAGGCCAGGACAACCTAAAACTTTCTAAGCGACTGGAGAGCGAATGTTTGGAGCTGCGCTGGCAGCACTGGTATACGTGAAGGAACAAAACGGGACATTTCTCATTTTCACTTGGCTCTCTTCAACTGTCAAAGGCAGGCCTACATGTATGGATGTCAGTCAGGACTTGACTGTGACAGTGAAGTTGAAAAAGTGACTATCTTGAGCTGCATTTACGGAGACAGGAATTGAAGCTGATGTTTTCGAGGGGCATGGACACAGGTGGACATGTTTAGGTGCATGGATTGATGGATTGATTGCCTCATGGACACATTAAGAGTTTGAGACTTTCACTCCGCTACTTCTTGGTTGGTCGGTGCCCACGTTCCATCCGCTGAGTTTTGAAGTCGCTGCAGCCGCAGAAGAACAACTTTTTGGAAGTACCTGGAAAAACAGGTAATATATACACCTTTACAAGCGACTTATTTCTTTTCTCACTTGCTCTCTCGATCTCTCAATCTTCTTGGTTCTTGCAAAGTGCCGCCGAATGCATTTTTTTCTTCTCGCCACTGCCAATCCATGGCCGAACAACATCTAGAAAGAGTGAGAAGAGGCGGAAAAAATGCAGCACATATGTATAATATATGTTTAGAACTTTTTTTTTCCGCTTTGGAATGATGCCGTTGGGTCTTTCGCACACCATTTGCTCGCTCGCTCGGCTCTCCAGGGTCGGTGCAAAGGTAGCAACATATGTATGTATATATACCTGTAAAGCAGTGTCCCGCCACCACTCTGCCAAGTGCCAACACTCTTAGACATACCTACCTGACTAGTACCTGTGCCGGCGTGCAAACACAGCACAGTAGCTGGCATCGCATCGGCCACACAGCACCGCACAACACGTGGGCATTCCAAGCAGCCTGCCTGAGTGGCCCAGACAACAAACTCATAACGCTTCAAAAAGAATTGGGATTCCACATATCATTGCCTCTGCATCAACTGCTGCCACTGAAGCCGAAGCTGAAGCCAATAGGATGGATAGATGGATCGGGCAGATGTTGCCATGCACTCTACCTACAGTACCGGACTGAGACATTCTCTCCGTTTTAATCGATGAATATTCATTTGAAATCTGATCTGCCTTTGGGACCGCCACTCTACACTGTAGACTGCATCTCATGCATTTAAAAACCCCCCATGGGACATATCAGTTTATTTGGAATAATGCCGCTAATCTCCTCCAATGCTGCTGGCAATTATTACCATGGATGCGTTACCCACTTGTTCAGGTAGGTCGGAGACTCGGAGGGAGGTATTTCCGCAGCAGCAGCAGTGGGGATGTAGGGGTCCGTTCCCTTTCAGATCTCGGTTCCTCCATCGCACTGCACCATCCCGGGCAAGAAGCAACAGGTGTGGCGGCAGTGCAGTGGTGCTCTAACCTGTTGATTCCAAGGGAGAGTGGCTGGATTGTTCAGCGTTTTCTGTTGGTCTGTGGCCCTTGTGTGGCCAGATATGCAGAGAATATTAGACTGTTGGTGCATGGAACTTTAGACTGATCATCATGGATAGAAGGGGGGAGGGAGGGGGGAATGGTCATTAAAAACTGGGATCTGCTTTCGATTCCAGGTTTTCAGTTTCCATCAAAATTGGAATTGTTGCGGTTTTCATGCAAGGGTTCATTTTAACTAATTAAAATTTGTACATTTTAATTGTATCAACTTGATCAAAATGGACTCTGAAATCTATCTACATGTACATCCAAGTTTTCCACATATTCTAAATTGAACCAAAGAACGCATGTCGCAGGCTCACAGCTAGCTACGTGTATGTATAGAGTAATATTGATCCATTTGTTGCATGCTCTGTTCTAAAGCTCTTCAATGAAATCCTTGATGGCACTACACTACATTAAATGTAGTTTACAAAATTGTATTGCACTTGACATGCCTCATTGAACAGTTTTGAAATTTTTCATGCAGAAAATAATTACTGTACATTAGCAGCGGGAAAGATAAATGATATTTCTACCAATATATTGTGGAGGTGAAAATTTGTTGTAAAATTGGACTCAATAGCATTGTATGAAATTTGCCTGAATTATTTCATGAACTACATGTATTTCTGGAAGATATGATGTAACAGCAGAAGAAAACCGTCATAATTTATCAGCTGCATACCAGTAATAGCTAAGCAAATAGCCTAACGTTGAATGTGGGACGGCCAGGAGCTTGTCTTTTCACCTGTAATCACATGGTTATTACGACGGGTAATTCCCCGGTCTCAGTTTGACTTCTTACGTGTAAGATCTTCAGACACTTGTGACCATCACGAAACTGTACATAAAGTCTTACGAGAATCATCGAACCAGGAGGGAAATACATTCAATCATTATATACAGATTTAGATGTACAGATTTAGTTTTCCTTTTGCTATATACCGGAAATAGGATTTTTTTTCCCATGATCTTTAGCAGAATTGTAATCATGTGGGGTATTGACACTGTAATGATTTGCTTCAATAGATGTAGCTGCTCCAACTAGCTAGGCTGATCGCTTCGTGTTTCTCCAAGATTTTTTTCTTGAATATAAATGACAAAGACTTGTGTATGTGTATTACCTGTAAATGTTAAAATAATCTAATTATCCCTAGTCTAATGCCGCAATGCCCTCCCTCCCCACCACCATGTCTACCCCTCTTCAAGCATGACTGCATGCTCAGCTACATCTACCCCTTCCGCCAATGTCACACACATGGAATACTATTAATAGCAGCACCATGGGACCCAATTACCAGTCAGTGGACCGGTGAACAGAATGCCACAAATTCCATAGGTGGGTGGTCCTCTCCTGAAGTCCATTGTCTATTTTCCTGTCCAGTTACAGCCCCTGGACCCATCACTGTATGAATACATGTGGCTTCAGATCTGCACAGTCATATCCCACCAGCTAAAACCATCATCCCTTCCTGCCCGTCCCATTTCATCGCATACATGTACAATCAGAAGTGCCGAAAACTCCCGGCTCCAATTTTGGCGAACCGACGAATAAACATTGCTCTACAGAGAACTCTGAAGCCGTCTTCAGTTTCTTGCAGCCATTCTAAGCCTTTTTCACGCTTGACTGACTCCATCCGAATTCCTGAGACTTGAAGAATGGTTCTGGCATCCGCCACCTCCGGTGAACCCTTTATTCTCACTCTCTCGTTTTCTCTCTCTGTCTTCTTCGTTGATGGTTGACGATCCTGCCCAAAGAATCCACATCAGCATGGTCTTGTAAGGTAACTAAAGCTGACGCTGCCTTGAACATGTCAAACTAAAACTAAGTCTTGTATTGGAGCATGGTTCCGAATGGCTTGGGTTGAAAGTGAGGTTGCTGACTTGAATCAATGGAAGGACACTGGTCAGTTACATGTAGTTCTAATGTTTTGGATCTGGGATTGTTTGACTTTCAAGTTCTCGTGTTCCCAACATTATTTCAGAATCTGTATGCTTGGTTTTTCCCATATACTTGATGTGGCATTCTTCTCTAAATAAAAATTGATTTGAAAAATTCACAAAATTGGAGTAGATTACATGTACACATAATGTCAACGCTGAGAGTCAATTCCCAAAAGTCTGGGGGAAAAAAATCCCATTTGTAGTCGTTTTGTTTCAATTATGTGAATCGTGCAGAACATCATGAAATACATTATTTTAATACGTAGAAAACACAATTCCTGAGATGTACTTTAATTTGTGACTAATAGCGTATTCAGAAATACTTTGGGAAATGCTGATAAATGTTGATGAAGTAGTTTTCTAAAGAAATCACTTAACAGAAGTTAGATGACAAACATAATCGCTAGAACTAATCCCTGCCCCCCCCCCCCCCCACCCCTTCTTCAAGTTCACTCCAGTCAATAATATCAATATTAGACGCTGAACTCAGCATCAGGCCACATGTAAAATATATAACGACAATAAGCCAGACAGACAAAAAGTAACGAGAAAAATAGCATTGAAAAGATAACAGGCCCACAAACGTGAACAATAGATTCCAGATGTATTAGTACTGAACTTAGACAGGTGTGAATGTTCCTAATATATTCAGTGCTAGGCCTAATATGGGCTTGTTGCTATCATCCCCCAGATGATATCCTACCCAAGAGAACCCCCCCCCCCCCCCCCTGGCCTGTTCCATCCTGTTCAGCTACAGAAAAAGATAAAGGTGCCTGACGGTTATATGGTATATGCCAACAGGTACTAAATACTAAATATGCGACCGGACGTTGGTTCAAGATACAAGGCTGTAGCCTAGAGAAAGTTGATGACGCCATGCAATGTCACACACACCTTGGCTTCTCTCGGCCTCGGCTCTCTACAGGTTTTACAGTGTTTGCTTTTGTACGAGGCTGGGTTCAAAGTTTGGAGACTGCCGATACTGATACCAGCGACAAACGCGCTTTTTTTTGCGTTTCTCGATATCAGACCTGTGCACTCGATGCATCATGTTTCTGCCAAATGTGGCCCCAGTCGCAAAGCTTGGACCTGTGGAGGGACTGGACAGGTCACCCACCCAACTCCGAGCTCTAGACAAGCTGCCAATTTCTCAATGTCGCTGATAAAACGATGAGAATAGGCGTTGAGCCGAACGCAGTGATAAGGTCCAAGTTACCTTGATTCTTATCACTGATCGAGCGGCTCCTCAATCGGTGGGTCGCCGTGGCGGCTTTCAGCTTCGCTCGGTTCGGTTGGGTCCAAGCTTCAGAGCTTAGACCCTTCAGACCTGTGCTCTACATGCATCTGTAGGAGTAGGCACGATGGGGGGGGGGGGGGGGGGGGGGGTTATCAGCCCATGGCACCTTAAAGCTTACAGTCATGTGCCTTTAACAGGTACGCACGTATGAGAAATCCCAAAGTGGTGGTGAAAAAAAATGCTGATAACCTCATGGTACCATGATACGTAGGTATGGACGGATACTCGGATATAATATATCTGTTTTTTGTCTGTTTTACACACGGGAATTCGATCCGAATTAATTGGGTTTTTTTCAGTGATGTGCTGCTGAATTAATGTGGAATTGTGAACTGCCAGAGTGGATTGAAATCACAAGTTGTACACCTGTTTTGTGAAACATCGCTCTGTTCTGGGCTCGCACTATCAGTTACATACGGAATGATCGAGGTGCGCGGGTCAATGTCCAACGAATGCCACAATCAGCGTGAGTCAGCGGCAAGTTTTTTGGATTGGATCGGTGGACACATCACCTGATGCTCTTGTTCTGGTGATAGCGGACATGCTTATCATTCCTAATAGAACTGATAAGGGAGGTGGTCGCGAAGTGTTTGGCACTGCCTGTCGATTTCAATTTATATGATTTGGTACAATGTAGGAATGATATATAATATTTATTTATCGAGATCTAAATGAAACTTTGAAACTTTAGATACTTAAAATCTTGGAACTTAATGATGATTAATGATTGGATGATTCTGTAAAAATCTTTGTGGTTATATAGTTTGATATTAACAAGATTAAAAATATCTCATCAATTACCATATTATTGTTGTCCTGACATACAATGTACGGTACAGGTGTTTTGACTTTGCTCAGCCATCAGTGTTCTGTTGCTTGGACAATGATAATGAATCACATGACAAGAAACCCCCCCCTACCTTCACCCCTCCCCCTCCCCCACAGCATAGCCTTGTGACCTTGTGTCACCTTGAGATAATGTATGAGAACGCATTATACCTTCTACAAAATAACATTCGACAGAACTGCCTAACACCACTTGCATTTGTTGGATGCTTTAGAGTCATATATTCTTATTATTAAGTACTGATATCAGTTATTCAAAATAATCAAGAAGATTAATAGCTGAGCAATATAAATAATCACCATAAAATATACTATAGAATAATAGTTTTAATTTCTGATTGCTGTCACCATTGGTCAAGCAAGCAATAAAAAAAAGTCTCGGGCACAGCGCACTTTCGGGGATGTTCAGTTGGATTCAAAAGCTTTTGTTCTGTAATCATGTTCCCAGATTGGTTTAACAAAGGCAAAGGTAACACTATCAGCTTCTTCCCCACAAACCCCCTTCCCAACCTTTCATTTCCACTGGCACCTCTTCCCCCCCCCCCCCCCTGCATGTTTTATTGCCGAATTTTAATTGGCACTCTGCAAGCTGATGACCTTTCCTGTGACCTTTCCACCGAAGTACCGGTGATTTTCCCGGGAACAATATTTATTGGCATGGGACCGGACTGCCTGATTGGACAGAGTTAATTAGGTTGCACAAGTGTTTGGGAGTTGAAGGCACTGGCACTGACTTTGAAATTGATAGCGTGATTGTGAATAAATTAGATGATTGCGGTTAATTTTCATGGAACACACATGGGGAACACCTCAATCAAAATTTACAATTTTTTTTGTCAAAGACAATGATGGGGAAACTCAAATTGGCATCACCTTTTTAGACACCATTCTCAAATGTGCAAAGCTGTTGTCCATTTTTGCAACATCCGCGAAACGCAATGCAACATGCTGCAAACCACTTCCTTGCGACAGCTTCCCGAAAAGTCGTCAGCCGTCACCGTCAACGAACAATGATGCAACCCCGACATAATATATATTAGAACATACTCTACAATACGCATAGCCAGCCACACAAGCAGCATATTGTAATATACATAACTACAAAAATGATGGACATTGCTCTACTGGCATTAATGTCCTGTGGAACAGTCTATGTATTCTCTAATTAGATAGACTGCCTGCCCTGTGCATTGGTTTTGATGCCCATGTGGTGCGGACCTTAATGATGCCAACTTGGCCCCTAGGCAAGCTGCCTACCTACCAACTTATGCCTTCAGTGAATAATTACATACACCTACAGTAGTTGGAACCAGCACATCCTGTGTCGGTTCGTCAAAAAGTTTTTGGGCAGTAAATTGACTGCGGGCGTCAGCAGTTTGCCGATATGGCACCAGGCTCTTACTATAGTGAATATGAAATATACGATGCAGTATATGTGGCGGCCGCGGTATTGGCATGGGAAAATTGTGCGTGCAAATAGACATCTGCATATGTATATGCAGGTAGAAAAATCTATGCATTTTTTTCCGGTTTACGTGCCCTGTGGCATTAACTGCCGATGATGTTGTTGTCTGCTAGTGATGTCGACCTGTGGAGGCAGCTTAAATTCCCTTTGGCACCAGCATGCCGACAGAAGTCGATTTTGATTCTGCAATATTTCATCGGCTTCACTCTCCCCCAGTTTTACCGATATCATATACCTATTCAATAATGGCTTTGCAGACTGAGCCCGCTTTTGCAGCATGTCTGGCGACATAAATTTAATAGCTTCTGTTCCCACGTGTAGCAGGGAACTCTGCTATTGAAAAAAAAAGTTTTGTCCTTGGGAAGGAATGAGTTCAGTAATAAAAGGGGGGAGGGGATGTTGTAGCATGATCGACGACTGCAACCTGTTGGCATGCCATTGAGACAACAGATGCATTCAACCCCCGTACAACGCACAATATTGTGTACAGTCAATTTTCCGATCATTGATGATAACAAGTCAGGGAACGGCAGTTAAAGACGAGGCACCTATTGTGTCACGATGCTTCGCGGGATGAAAAACAAAAAAATGTCACACAATGCAAATGGCACAGCAGGTGGAGTCACAAAAACTGCCTTGCGCCGTAGAGACGCAAGCTGTTGTTTCGGGTATTCTTCTTACAAGTTTTCTCCTATACGCTCGTCCGGTTACCTCTACAGCGTGGCACACATGTTGACAACGAGCCTACTCGCATTGATGGCCGAACCGAAGTGCAAAGTCGTCGGCATCACTAAAATCAGGATTGGGTGTATTGCATACTGCAGTGCTTTCATAAAAAATAACATAAGAGAGCGGCAGACCCCCAATTTCCCTCGCTGGTTGCCATGACAACACATCATCGCCATGACAGCAGTACTGCATGGCAGTTACCTTGGCATCGCCACCTGGCACATTTCTGCCATATCGGGACCAGATGTTACCTTCGGCTACTGTCCACAAAGTGATGGGCCCTCTGTCCATCCGTGCCGTCCGTCCTTCCCTCCGTCCGTCAGCCGTCAAATTGTCTGTCACCAGGACCATTGTTTCCACAGCCTGTCATGCCAGGCGTAATTACTGCGGCATTCCTAGCCCATGTTCCCACCGAACCCCCGGTGGTACCTCAAGTTCTATTGCGTAGTATCTGAAACCATCGCTTATGGGTTTCTGCTAGTATTTATTTGTGGCAAATTTATGATGAGTTTTCATGTGGATGGATGGAGGCAGTTTCCATAAATTTCAAAAGTTAGATTAGTGATATGTTCATATATTATTATAGTAAACTGTCACTGGTTTGATACCAGTTTAATATAGTATTAGATTTACATTTTGGCAGTTACTAAATATATACATGTACCAGTTGCCTTTATTCATCTATTTATGAAGGCATGTTCATGTTCCCATGTCTTACTTGAAAGCGAATTCCTGTGTACATTGATGTGACTACAACTTACTACAAGACACAACTTTTGGAAAATTCCCCGCAAGTTTATTTTCAGAAATTGAAAGTTCTCAGAAGGCCAGTTGAAGATATATTGAAAGTTAGCATGCCCAAAATTTCCCCTATTAACTATCAACACGCTCTTAAGCAATGTTGGTGAGAAAAGGAGGATTGCCAGCATCCTGCCAAATAAATAACTCTAATAGATAGAAGTGAAAGTGCCAAAAAAGTCAAGATGAAAAATTAAAAACATTCCACGGTTGGAACTGAAACTCAGGTGTTCCAGCAAAATGACATAAAATTATATCTGTGTTTTATAAAAATTTTCCATCGATGCAGTCACCCGGCCGGCCTTCTCTGTGTACATTGTTCTTAGCGTGGCAGGAAACGGATGAGGTCAAAAGGAGGAAAGACGAGGCAAGAAAGAGAGAGACAGACAGAAAAAATGTCAACACACACACACACACACGGACAAAAAGACAAAAAACTTCCACAAAAAAAAAACGGAGGCAAGGTGATACATCCTTCATGCTACCAAACTTGGCAGTGCCACAGGCACTGCTCCTAAATAAATGTGGCATGCGGACGGACGAGGCGGGTCCATGGTTCTACATGGTGCGGTCTGACTGAGATCTGTCTGTCCATGTGTGTGTGTGTGTGCATAGAAGGCGGACATATCCGCTCTGTTTGGCATTGACAGCAATTTTTGTAATTCAGGTGCCGTGTGGAGTCGACTCCGGCAAAGGCATTATGCGGGAGGGGAGGGGAGGGGAGGAAGTTTTAGAGATACAGGCGACTGTCTCATGGGCCGTGGCCGCTGCCGTTGGCACAGAATAGAGTATAAGGTGTAAGGTCTGGTGGGCAATGGAGTGTGTCGCACAATAGACGGCAGGGCTACCTCTTTCTTCATTGGCTTCAGTGCCAGGGATGCGTCTCGAAAAGTTTCTGTCTTGTTTGCTGGCTGGGTCATCGCTTAGAACTAAAGCGTAGATCTGCGCCTGAGAATGAGTCGAGCGTTCTTTTGGAACTCGGCTGCCAAGCGATGGTGAGCACTGCAGTTATTCCGCAGGACTATATACCTGGCATAATTTACGACTGTTTCTAGAAAACCGTTTTCTGCCACCGCAACGGTATTAATAACTGTTTATTAGGTTCCAAGACGATCATACTTTCAGGGGATGTTGGGTGTTCTATTCCAGCGCTCTACATAATATATACCTCTGGTGTATATATACAGCTTGTTGTTTCGCCTGGAACTTTTTTGTGTGACTTCCAAGCGGAATATAGCGTATATTATGTTTGTCTGTAGGTAGAGGAGGAATATGTGTTGGCACATAGATGCGAATCTGGTGTGGCGGTGGTTGTGGGGGGGGGGGGGGGGGGGGGGGAGGGCTATGGAAGGCACAGGTATGCCCAGAGACCACAACAGCTAGATCAGGAAGCTAAACATCGGTGGACCAAGTTATGTTGAAACAATGTATTTTTCACGAAATATAACAACAGAGAGAGGTAATTTTGGTACCGCTGCCAAATACTAGTAGCTCAGGCACCAGAGGTGAAACAGAAGATTGGAATAGGTTAGAAATAGGCTTTTTGAGGTGGAGGGGGGGGGGGGGGGCGTCTGGAAGCTATGGCACAGGTATGATTATGTGTCAGGCAGCAGATGAAAAGTGAAAAAAAGAAGCAGAAAAGACAAAGAATGTATGTCTAGAAGAATACACATATGAATACAAGAATGCCGAAGGCATACTGCCAACAGGTTGGGACTTAGTCACAACAGCATCACTTATGGAATCTCCGGCGAACAAGTAAAGAAACGAGTAATTCCACCTGCGGCTTTTGCATCATGGAAAGTGCCGAAAAATTACTGATAATCAGAAAAAGTACTATATAAACAATATGTTTTCTTGTGGTATTTTATGTCATTTGATGCCTACTTTGTGTATGTTCAAAAAACTAGCAGGTAATTTTATTGAATTCTCCAGATAGCAATTGCAAGGAATTCTTTCATCGATTTGAGAACGATTCTTCCCAAAACCTGACAGATGGCATACAAGTACTAAAACGAGACTGCCTATAGTTCTTCGCTATTCTTTATTCGCAAAATGGAGAATAATTCACGCTGCCAGAAATACAGGGCTTTGTTATTTTCAGCAAATTCAGCTGCCGCGTCGTCGCTTTTCATCTTCGTTTCTTTATCCCTTCTTCTTTCAGTCGGTGTGTCTTATTTTACATTTTCATCGCCGCTGCCACAACAATTAAGAACCTTGCGTAGTTACTGTACCTCCGGGGTTCAACTTGGAACATTTTCAGAAGTATTACTTCCAAAACTTCCAACAAATAATGAAAGTTCAGTTTGGTGCAGGTCAACAAAAGATATACCAGCATATCGTGAGTGCATTTGAAAATAATGCCAAAAGTTCCGAGACTTATTGATAAATTTCCTACCGGAGAAACTCTCGTGAACTTATTTTGACATTTCACGATGATTATCTTTGATTACATGGGAAGGTTATTCAGGATGCAATGCAAACAGCTCCAAAGCTGTTATTGTCTTAAGTGAAGGAATTTTTGACAGGGAAAATCCGAGAAACTGGTTACAGTTTCTCACTGCGTTATAGATTTCAGAAATGAAACTCATAATGTTCAAGCTCTCTTCATCATGTACAAAAATGTACATGATATCAGAAATACATAACTGGAGATTATGTTCTTTATGATTGCATTATGATTGCTCCCATGATTAGCTCGGAATATGTTGGCAGTGTTGTGGGTACATTATGATAATGCATGCACAATAGACTTGGTCATATTGTTCAGAAAATACACTATGCCAAAAATGCTACCAAATACTAACTTAATGGACATTCCCCCCCCCCCCCCCCCCCCTGTACTTTCAGGTATGTGAAGGATGGAAGCTTCCATCTTGCCCCCTGTAGATGGTCGTAGTTTAGTGAAACACCCGCTGTCTTTGGAAAACACAAGACGATCCAGAGTTCTCACGTGTAAACGCTGCAAGTTCTCGACTGTCGACTCCAAACAGTTCCTCTCACATCAATTCAAAGTAAGTTTTTTGGAGAGAAAGGAACTTAAAGAGTGAATAGTTTTTAGATATATATGTAACTAAGATCAGGAAACAAGATTACAAGTGCAATGTATATTATATAGAAATGATATGTGTTGATCACGGTTTATATTGCGAAAGAATTTACCGTTTACCCCTACTTAAAATGTAAAACTATTTCACACAATTAAGTTCTTATAAATATCTATACATGTTTGTCCTCTCCTATTTCTAGGCACACAATTCGACGGATGAAGAATCGATACGACGATGTGACAAATGTTCATTTGTGACAACAAAATACACTGAGCTTTTGGCGCACAAGCGAAACAAACACAGACGATCCCTCGTGTTGAGCTCCCGAAAAAACTCAATGGAGGGCGATTCAGGTTAGTTTACAAATCAGCAAAAATATGAATACCCCTCTGTTCAAAAGATAGTTACATGACTTGAATATATACACATAAAATAAATACATAATATAAATACATAAACATAAATACATTATATATAATGTAGATATTTATTCACTGCAGCCTAAACTAATGAGTATTTTGCGTTTAGATATCCAAAGTATTCCGCCTATATAAATAGTGTATTGTTAATTACTGGTAACTAAATATTCCTTATAAAATTCTTTCTGACAGGATTTCTCGAGGAGACGAACAATAACAACAACAACACGAACCCGATCAAGGTCTCGTCCATCCATCAAGATGTCATCTCCACTGGTGACTTCGCCTCTCGATCAACGCCGACCACCCACGAGAGCGGTCCAGGCGGTGCTGAGGGGATCATGGTGTACGAGTGTAGGTTCTGCCCGTACGCGACGGCGAAAGCATCTGACTACTCTAAGCATCTCGAGACCCACAGGGGCGGAGCAAGAGGCGGTAACTATGGCAATGGTGCGGAGACAGGTGATGACGGATTTGATGGCTACGAGGGCGGCGATGATTCATTGAATGTGATGGATCGGGACCGGGACTATGAGATCAAGCAAATGCAGAAGAGTTACGGGTCGGAACAGTTGAAGCAAGGAAGCGGAAGCTACAGGATTCACGATCCGGATGACGACGAGCAAGTTCTAGTCATCGACGAGAATCCAACGAAGTCATATGCGCCTGCACCTTCGGTGGTTCAGAGGTCAGCCCCGACACAAGTTCCGGTCATGGGTATGCCAGTCCGAGCAAAGCCTGGACCCAAGCCCAACTCAGGGATCTCCAAGCCTAGGACCGGCTGTGCACCCGTTCGAGAGGCAGTTGATCCAGCCAAGTACATCACCATACAGGAACCGGATGGCATAAAGTATGCTTGCTCCAAGTGTGGGAACATATACAAGTGGCGAAAGTCGTTGAACAAACACTGGAAGGAGAAACATGACGGCGAGATTCCTGATGCTAGACCGAACCTCACGGCACTAAATATTCCTCGTCTTGGGAAGGGGTATGTCACTGGTCTGCCCAACGGCAAAGGGAACGTGATTTCCTTCATGCAACCACAGCAACACACGGAATCGCCGCCAAAACCGAACCAGCAAGGGTACATGGGCGAGATGTCTTCTGCCATAAGGACAGCTCTCAAGCGGCCGGCCATGGCTGAGGCCGCTGTACAAGACACAATGCGAAAGAACTCGATGGTGAAAACTTCGCCCTCTCCCCAGCGCAATCAACAACCCAAGATGCCAAGAATGTCGCAGCCGGAAGCCTACCACCGCTTCGGCAGCTCACCAAGCGGCAAAGACAAAGTCATGCAGTCCATGGCCAAGTACTCGCCTTCATCCATGGGGAAGGCTCGAGGTCCCTACCGGGAGTCGGCAGTGGACATGGCAAGGCTTCCCACTCAGCAGATGCCTAGGCCTGGGTCAAGCCACTTGCCGAACCAACTCACCCAGCCTGATATCCTTGACCTCTCAAAGAAAGCACCGGAGATCACAATTCGACAGATCTCGCCCGTCAAAGCCACCGCTGTTGATGCCATTCCCCAAGATGAACCAATGGATCTCTCCGTCAAACCATCAAAGTGTGATGTCATCGTGTCATCCATAAAGCATGATACAGAGCGAGTGGAAGGGTTTGGGTATGCCATGGATGACATGAGCTCCCTCGGGCGCCAGTGCCCAAGCTGTTCCTACATCGCATCCAGCAAGCATGACTACGACCAACACATGGAACTGCACTTTAGCAAGCGCCATCGCAAGTGTGCCGAGTGCCAGGCCGTCCTTGGAAGCATGGAACGACTCAACGAGCACTTCATTAGTGTCCACATGGACACCATCCAGCAAAACATGGTGGCGAACTTTGGTGAAGGCCCAAGTCAGAGGAGCAAAGCTACAGCGAATGCCGAATCCACTCAACTCTACAAGTACTTGACAATGGATTCCCAGCACCAGCA
This sequence comes from Terebella lapidaria, assembly GCA_949152475.1. Classification (NCBI taxonomy): domain Eukaryota; kingdom Metazoa; phylum Annelida; class Polychaeta; order Terebellida; family Terebellidae; genus Terebella; species Terebella lapidaria. The sequence goes on along the minus strand of OX424564.1, from coordinate 28,607,127 downwards.
GTTGTCATGCATGGTCTGCGGAGTCATCTGTCAGTGGCCGTGGACTCTCGCTAAACACTTTCAGCAGGAGCACCCCATGTTACCCAATCCGTACCAGAAGAAAGGAAATGCCATGTCTGCCACCACTGGGAGTCAACCACCGTCACCCCCGCTTTCTGATGAAGAATATCCAGTACATGATGGACAATTGGGCGACAACATGGAATCCCTCCAATGTACCCAGTGCTCATACATGGCAGACACCCCAACCGAACTGTCTAAACACCAGATGCAACACGGATCCAGTCACCAGTTTGTCTGCAGGATTTGCTCGTACGTGGCCAAGTGGAAAGATCAGATGGTGAGGCATTACAAACAGGAACATCCGACGGCTGCTATCGACTTGAACCAGATAGCCATGCAGCACCCGATGCTCTCAGATTCCGAGCAGTACATGTCGCCAAGTGGCAGGCAGCTGGTTGACCTCTCAGATGAAGACACTGCCATAGTCTTCCCACAAGCACCTGAAGATGAGGTCCCACCTAGTGGGCGTAGACCTGAATGCAAGCCAGGGAAACACAACATGCAGCGGGTGACATCCCCAGGAGCAAGCACGGAGATGAACCTGCCCTTCAAGTGTACAGTGTGTGAGTATCGTGCACGATGGCCCTCAGAGATCACACAACATACGAAGAATCACTCGGATGAGAAGCCATTTCTCTGCCCGAGATGCTCATACCGATCCAAATGGAAGTGGGACGTCGTCAAGCACTTGAAGAGGTGCGGAGGGGGAACCGTCAATGATGTCATAGACACCACTAAGCAGCGAAAAGCGCACAACGTTCAAGCTATCATGAGTGATACTAAGGGGGGCATGTCGCTGGCCAGTCAACGAGAACTTCTCTCAAACGGGCCTCCGAATGTCACCGTGATGCCGCAGGACGGGTCAATGGATCTTACGGCTGACAGGGACCTCAGCGATGCACTCAATATGTCCCATGCTTCAGATGATGGCTTGCCAAACGGTGATGAGAAAAATGTCTTCGGGAGCCATATCGATGGCAGTAGTGGCAACGATCCAAACAGCCAGGCCTACCATGTCTGCCTTCACTGCCCGTTTGTAGGTAACAGCCCAGCCGAGCTGAAGCGACATTCCCGAGTCCACTCTGATGAGAAGCCTTTCATCTGCAAGACGTGCGGTTACTGTTCCAAGTGGAAATGCGACTTGAAGAAGCATCTAAGAACTTACAACCACACCTCCGCTGTGCCACTGACTTATGGTGGACATGGGCGTAAACCTGCCGACTGGAAGGAGAAGAGTGAAGATGGAACCTCAGATGGGGATTCTAATGATGAGAAAATGGCGTTTGAAGCATTTGGTGCATCACCAAGTAAAGCTGAGAGTCCTTTTCTCTACAAGTGCGATAAAGTGGGCTGCCAATACGTTACTTACAAAAAAAACTTCATGGACAGTCACATGAAGATCCATAGAACGACTGTCACTCAGAAACCAGCACTCAAATGCAAACAGTGTGAATTTGAAGCAGCCGATCTGCCAACATTTCTCCAACATAAGCTGACACACTCAACACAGCAGCCGGGGGAATCCCTCACAAAACTTGTGTCACCGGAAGGAAATCTGTCACATAGAGAGAATTCACCAACTGATCTGGTCACGAAACACCGGAGAAAGGCATCACACCAGAACCGAATCATCAGCAGTCGCTCCAGCAATGATGAAGATGATGGTGAAGCAGAAGCTTTAGATGGAAGAAGGTCGCTCCCTGTCGGTACAGTGGGACCACTGGTCCACGATTTGAGCTCCACTCGACCCGCCTTCACAAAAGCTACAGCCTACAATTGCATGCATTGCCCATATCGCACTGAAAACAGGATCAACTTTGAAAAACACACAAAATTCCACAACATTCAGAATAAGTATGTCTGTGAGTGGTGCAGCTGGAGCATAGACCGTCTCAACTTGCTCTACCGACATGCACAGACTGTTCACCCCGCGGAACTTGCCCTCCAAGAGAAGGAAACCTTCTACGGAAAGGTCCGTGGCCGGAGATCGTCAGAGCCCCAGAGTCAAGACAGTGCCGAAGACCTCGACTACAAAGATGACTTGCCATTGTCACCTGGTGAGTCTGCCGCTGACATGACTCGCAAAATGTCATGGGCCAAACGCCAGGATATGTCCAACATTGAGAAGCGTCGAGTCGAAGCTCGGAGAGAAATCTCAGGGTTTGATGAGGAAATCCCACCGGAGTTTCGCAGTAAACGTCGGAGGCGTCTCAAGACTTGCCAGAAATGCGGCTACATCACTGACAACGTCACAACGCTTCAGCGTCACATGGCCAAACACGGAAGTCACGGAAAGTTCACCTGCGACTACTGCGACTATTCTGTCGATCGACAACACATCGTCGAGTATCACATAAAGATCGTCCATGAAACTGGCCGCCCGACGAAGTCACAGAATGAGGAACCGACCGAGCTTGAAGACCAGCTCGCTGAGATGGAAGATGCGTCCATGGTCGAAGATGACCACTCTGACCAAGACGCGATGACGGATACCAACGAAGAAGCGAATGGGGAAGGTACCATTAATGGCAGTGATAACTCCATCGCAGAAATTATTCGCGTCAAAGGCAAGGAGCTGAAGGTTCAACGCGAGGGAAACAAAGCAACTTACCACTGTCTCAAGTGTCCTTTTCTCACGGGCAACATCACGAACGCGTGCAATCACGTCAAACAACACGGGGCCAGGAAGAAATACACCTGCGAGGTGTGCGACTACAGTCTTGACCAGCTGCGTCACGTCATGCAGCACATGCGGAAAGTCCATGGTCTCGGAGGGGAATACCCACTCAGCGACAACGGGGAAGACGGGACCCTCGGCGAACACGTCGACGACACAGTCACTGACGCCACCTATGACGAAAACACCTTGGACTATGCCACTGCAAGTGAACAAGAAACGAAACCTGACCTCGGGATAATCAACAACAGTGCCCGTTCAATGAAGAGAAAGACCACCTTGTACAACCTAAAGGGTAGGGTGGACTACAGGCGGTATCACTGTGTGAAATGTCCATTTGTTGGCCAAGATCTTGCAGCGTTGAAGCGACATCAAATCTCACATCGCCGAATTGGAGCAAGGTTCCCGTGTGCAGAGTGCAGTTACAAGGCCACAACCGCTAAACTTCTCAACGTTCACGCCAAGTCACACTTGCTAGAGCAAAAGTGATATGTTTAAGATATATTATAAACTTAATGAAAGTGGAATTAGGTCGTATATTGTATATTGTGCTTGTGATGGAGGTGCACAAAATTATCTGTAATATTTCTAGGAATCCTTTAGTTCAATATGTTATTCAGACAGCAGTTATGTACACATGTATATCAGTGGATCAGCATATCATGTATGTAGTACTGAAGTTTGTTAAGATTGTTGTGGATTTCACAGTCAATGCTAGTCTTATTCAACAGTGTGTGAAATAGAAAAATCGTTGAATTTCTTGAAGAAGAAAAAAAAAAACTATCAGACTACCAGAAAATGACTCGGACAGACTGGATTTTTGTAGTTACTTGTATACAGTTCAGATAGGTCAGTTGTAACATATCTGCTCATGTATTTCACAAGGTTTAAGAGTTGTATCTTTGTGTCAATTGATATGTATATATATATATATAGGTGCACAACTATGTTCATAAGCACAAATTTTTTCTGTTCACTTTACATGTAACTGTATGATATATTGTCAAAACAATAACTCATTGTGCCTTCCCAAGTTTTTCGGCATGCACCATGTGCACGGTGCTATGTATATATGATGGCCTTATCTGCTATATTTTTCTGTTGGTAACGAGAAAAGTTGCTACGCTTTTCATCGGTAGAAGAATTTTTTTTTTGTTATATATCTTAGGAAACAGCCCTAATATATATAGGAATATCTTTTCACTTGTCAAATGGTCAGTGGCTATTTTTGGTGTGTTCATTAATGGCAAAAAAATATATTTGCAAAATCGTGAAATATATATTATGCAACAGCAATGTGATTATTTGTGTATTTTGAATAGTTATCGAGAAATGTTTGATTTTTGGTCAGTTTTCATGGTTAAACTGTTAGATATAAGAATGTGTTTGAATTGAAAAACACATCCAACGGGTGATTTTGATGTTCCATGTCGTGAAACTCTTCCAAAATTTGAGTTATCAAGTTGCAACATATCACCATGTTTTGTTCTTCGTTCATTCGTGGTTTCAAATGAAATATATGTCCATGATTGTTGATATACCTATAACGTGATACATGCAAAATATGCTCAGTATTGCATGAGTATGACGACCCTTGATGGCCCGGCGAAATGGTCAAGATACCTCATATAAATAAATATACACTTGATTCAGCGTACTGATATGTATATTTTGAAGTGACCTTTGTCCACCAATTTATTATCTCCAGTGTTTCGTTGTAAATGATGAGACCATTTGCATGGTTGAAAGATTTAACTTTGTGATTTGCCATGCAACTTCATGTTTTTGTTTTTCCTTTCTCAGTTGTGAATAGCGTCCATGTATGTTAATCATATCAGACATTCCATAATTATGTTGATCCTTCTTACGTGATTTATATTTTCGTGCTTCCGTGATTCATCGGCCTTGGGTAAATAGTTACTATTCAAGTCATCGTCTGCGATGGTTGTTGTCGAAATTATTTGTTGCACAACCAACATGCTTCCAAATGAGTAAAAGGGTGCTTGCTAATGTGCTTGATTTTATATCACCTGTTTGCTGTTGTTCAGTGTCGAAAATTATTCACGTTCATGGACATTTCCCTTTTCATGTAATTTTTCAGAAGCCTAAGTGCCTGAATATACAATACATATACATTTTGATAATATCTGTGAGACCTCTTTGCCTGTCATGTGATCAACCAATTTTTGCTCAAATCATGTGATTTTTTTCCAATCGTAATATGCAACTTTTTTCTCGTAACGTGTGTGGGATATTGAAAAAGAATGCAATGCAATGTTTAACTATTATACCGTCTATCACATTATTTTGTCACTGGTTTCCGTCTAATTCCTGTTCTAAGAGCCATGAATTGATAATTGCTCAATCAATCTGTACTATCTGTAATCCACTAAAGCATTATTACTGTTTGCACCGAGTTATATAAAAATGGTGTTACTGCTAGCTGCTCCAATCCAATCAACCCTGCTGTGATCTCATTGACTTATTATTTCTATTTATTGCCTACCTTCTTTGTACAGTAAAATTCTAGGGATTGTTGTACAAATCATGCTGAAAATTATGCATATTGACTTGTATCCGTCTGTTGTATTAATGTGAAAAAATTGATCGTTATTTTTGCGGACATAATTGAGTTATTGTTAAAAAGTATATGGCTGACAGGTTTTGTCCCTATGCTATAGTGTGTATTTTGCAAACAATTTTCTTTGAAAATCACTTGATTGATGTGTGTGTTTGTCAAATAATTGCGTTCACAAATTTGTTTGTCAAAACTGTTCATTGACTGTCTTGATTTCGTTAGACTACTGGGCCTTTGGTCCTATAAACAAATTATTGTTTATTTGAAGTATTTTGCACTGTATACATAACTGAAAATTAATTACCTGTATGTGACATGTTACTAATATCAATTTCCGAAGGTGCTACAGACAAAGTTTGTTTTCATTTGAAAGAAAACAAAGAAATATTAAACAAGTGATCGAGCAGCATTCAGTGTGCACAAGTTGTATAAATAAAATGCATTGGATATCCAAATGCCACTGTATGATATGTGCAAATTTTCGAAGCAATTTCATGTGTTTAGCCAAACGAAAACTGTATTATATGCAAGCATCTCATTGAAAATATCAGGTGTATTTTCCTTTTACATGTACATGTCTGTTAAAATCAACACTTAGGCTGTGGAAAGATAAGTGTAATTTATACAATGATCATGTTCTGTATATATTTATGAATCAATATTTCTGTGAGCGATTTCATTAGAAGAATATATATATAGATTCAGGATGTAGAGGAAATTTGTAAATCAGGGGCTTTGGGTATTACAGGGTGTCCCAAATGAAAAAGAAATAATCTAAACTCCAGTGTAATTGTCTTTATTTAACTTTTTATTGGGACACCCTGTACATGTGTGTATGCATTGATGCTGTGTCATGATCATAAAACTTGATTTGAAAAAAGAATAAACAAAATGGAAACTGACTTGTCCGTTTATTGTTTTAAGAAGGAAAGTTTGAAATAGAATATAAATGTAATGGCAAATTTAAAGTCTCCAACAAAATATCTCAAACCAAGTAGATGTAATGTCATTGTACTTTTAGGTTAACAGAAATACATTTGATATTTCACCAAATCATACACCAGTGCAGAAATTCTTATTTGTATTAGTTAGTAGAAAGGAAAATTAGCCCAAGGGCTAAGAAAGGTTACCGGACAATATGTGTTTTATATTTTAGATATTAGACATTTTGTCCCATAACTGAAAATAAGGTCACTGGTAAAATTCAAGGTCATCTGAATATTCGGCATATATCATTTCCTATATGTACACAATTGATTGCTAAGCTGTAAACTCAGTAATAAGCAAGATACTAGCGACTTTGTGCTCGTTTGAAAACGAGTCAAAAGTTCAATTCAAGGTCATGATAATATTCAGCATATATCATTCTGTACATTTTCAGATTCAGATGTGCTCAATTGAATCCTAAGCTGTAAAGTCAATAATAAGCGCGATATTAACATTAATATAAAATAAATACATTAAACCTGAACTTGAATCCTAAGCTGTAAAGTCAATAATAAGCGCGATATTAACATTAATATAAAATATATACATTAACCTTTTTTGTGCCCTGACCTTGAAAATGAGGCCAAATTCAAGGTCATGACAATATTCGGCATACATCATTGTATCCCCCGAACAAAGTTCGGCGGATACTATGGATTTGGCTTCGTCGTCCGCGTCCGCGTCCGTGTCCGCGTCCGCGTCCGCAGAGATTTTCTTGTGAACGCGCTACAGGCCGCAATTCTCACCCGATCACCATTATTTTTTGCAGGCACATATATAATGGTAAGATCACGACACCAATCGATTTTGGTTGCCGTGGCAACTGAATTGGTCGTTTGGGGACACATTTTGCATTGAAAACAGCCTGCTTGAGACACATGGCTTGTGAACGCGCTACAGGCCGCAATTCTCACCCGATCACCATTATTTTTTGCAGGCACATATATTATAGTAAGATCCCGACACCAATCGATTTTGGTTGCCGTGGCAACTGAATTGGTCGTTTGGGGACACATTTTGCATTGAAAACAGCCTGTTTGAGACACATGGCTTGTGAACGCTCTACAGATGGCAATTTTTGACGAATCTCGATAATATTTGGAAGTGTTGTTGGGAAGGGCTGTCACACGAAACCAATTGTTTTTTGGAATGATCATATAAATATTAATATGTTAACAGCCTAACTTATTACAGAATTTTGAAATATCCATTTTGACATGTACGATCATTCCAATAGCCTGTACAGTGGAAGGTAATGACACTGGTTTCTTGTTCAGAATGGAGAACTGAAGTTTTCAGTGAAAACAAGACAATATTACTGAATAAGTTAACATTATTTTTAATAGTTAAGTCTATTATTGACCACAATAAAAATAGTTAAGACGAGAAACGTTTATTATTAAGCTCAACAAGATAAAGGTTTTGTCCAGTACAAATTTCATTGGTGTAACCGAAAAAGTTAACATTATTTTCACTAGTTAAGTCTAATATTGACCACAATAAAAATAGTTAAGTCTATTATTGACCACAATAAAAATAGTTAAGATGAGAAATATTTATTATTAAGCTCAACAAGGTGAAAGTATGTCCAGAACAGATTTCATGGGTGTACTGAATAAGTTAACATTATTTTTACTAGTTTAGTCTATTATTGACCACAATAAAAATAGTTAAGACAAGAAATATTTATTATTGGGCTCAACAAGGTAAAGATTCTGTCCAGTAGACATTTTATGTCTGTAACCAAATAAGTTAACATTTTTTTTGCTAGTTAAGTCTATTATTGACCTCAATAAAAATAGTTAAGATGAGAAACAATTATTATTGAGCTCAACAAGGTTAAGGTTTTGTCCGGTAGAAATTTCTGGGTGTAACCGAATAAGTTAACTTTATTTTTACATGTTAAGTCTATTATTGACCACAATGAAAATAGTTAGGACAAGAAATATTTATTATTGGGCTCAACAAGGTGAAGGCTTTGTCCAGTAGAAATTTTATGGCTGTGACCAAATAAGTTAACATTTTGCTAGTTAAGTCTATTATTGATCACAATAGCTTTTTATGAAAACATTGATCAACTTTTACTTTGAATTTCAACTTGAGACCATGTTTGGCACAAATTATGAGTTAAAATATAACTTATGGTGAAAAATTCGATCTGGCTCAAATTTCGTCATCTTGAAATGCAGTTTTGGTCAACTTTTACTTTGAATTTCAACTTGAAAGCATGTTTGGCACATATTATAGGTCGAAATATAACTTATGGTGGAAAGTTCGATCTGGCTCCATTTTCGTCATCTTGAAATGCAGTTTTGGTCAATTTTTAGTTTGAATTTCAACTTGAAACCAAGTTTGACACATATTATGAGTTAAAATATAACTTATGACGAAAAGTTCTATCTGGCTCCGATTTCGTCATCTTGAAATGCAGTTTTGGTCAACTTTTACATTGAATTTCAACTTAATACCAAGTTTGGCACATATTATGAGTTGAAATATAACTCATGGCGAAAAGTTTGATCTGGGTCCAATTTCGTCATCTTGAAATGCAGTTTTGGTCAACCTTTAGTTTGAATTTCAACTTGAAATCCAGTTGGGCAGGTATTATGAGTTAAAATATAACTCATGACGAAAAGTTTGTTCTGGCTCCAATTTTGTCATCTTGAAATGCAGTTTTGATTAACTTTTACTTTGAATTTCAACTTGAAACCATGTTTGGCACATACATGTACATGTATTATGAATCGAAATATAACTTATGGTGAGAAGTTCAATCTAGCTCCAATTTCGTCATCTTGAAATGCATTTTTGGTCAAATTTTACTTTGAATTTCAACTTGGAACCAAGTTTGTAAAATATTCTGAGTTGAAATATAAATAGGTGAAAAGATTGATCTATCTGTATTTTCGTTATTTTATCAAACATGTCGAATGGAAATTCATATAAAGAGATTTCAGTGGTGATTTTGAATTCGACCTTCAATAACCTCGGAAAATCAGTGCAGCACTTTTGGTGGGGAAAAGAAAACAGTTGTGACTTGAGATTTAACATTTCTCTGGTAATCTTTTTTAGCCCTTGCTCTAGTTTTTCACACTTGACAGCGATATATTTGGAGCAACAGAGATAATAGGGCTACGGGGGATACACCCAAGCGGTCGTAGGCGACCGGAAGCGTCTAGTTTCCTATATGTACTCAAATGATTCCGAAGCAGTGAAGTTTACAATAAGCTAGATATTAGCCATTTTTTGCTCTGACCTTGAAAATGAGGTCAAAGATCAAGTTCAAGGTCATCAGAATAGTCGGGTATATCATTTCCTATATGTCCACAATTGATTCCCAAGCTATTAAGTCGATAAGAAGCGAGATATTAGCCATCTTGTCCTGTGACCTTGAAAATAAGGTCAAAGGTCAAATTGAGATCATGACATTATTCAGCATATCATTTCCCATGTGTTCATAGTTGATTCCCAAGCTGCAAAGTCGATAATAAGCGAGATATTAGCCATTTTGTGCTCTGACCTTGACAATGAGTTCAAAGGTCAAATTCAAGGTCATCAAAATATTCACCAAACATAATTTCCTATAGTATGTCCACAGTTTATTCCCAAGTTGTAATGTCGATAATAAGCGATATATATATATATAATAGCCATTTTGTGCTCTGACATTGAAAATGAGGTGAAAGGTCAAGTTCAAGGTGATGACAATATTCAGCATATTTTCTATAATGTTCACAATTGATTTCTAAGATATAAAGTCGATGATAGGCAAGGTGTATATTAACCATTTTGTGCTCTGACCTAGGAAATAAAGTCAAAGGTCAGTTCAAGGTTATGAGAATATTCAGCAAATTTCATTTCCTATATGTGCTCAATTGATTCCTAAACTGTAAAAGTCGATAGTAAGCGAGATATTAGCCATTTTTGCTCTGCCCTTGAAAATAAGGTCAAAGGTCAAATTCAAGGCCTTGACAATATTCAACATACATGTATATCATTTCCTATATGTTCACAATTGATTTCCAAGCTATAAAGTCGATGATAAGCGGCATATTAGCCAGTTTGTGTTCTGATCTTAAAAAGGGTCAAAGGTCATGTTCAAGTTCATGAAAATATTCAGCACATATCGTTCCCTATATGTACATGATTGATCTCAATGCTGTAACGTCGATATTAGGCGAGTTATTAGCCATTTAGTGCTCTGACCTTGAAAATAAGGTCATATTCAAGGTCATCGAAATATTTGACGTATATTATTTCCTAGTATATGTCCACAATTTATTCCCAAGCTATAAAGTCAATGATAACCAAGATTTTAGCCATTTTGTCCTGTGGACCTTGAAAATTAGGTCGAAGGTAAAATTCAAGGTCACAAGAATATTCAGCATGTATCATTTCCTGCATGTCCACAATTGATTCCTAATATCTAGTCTCAATATTGAGTGAGATATTGGGCATAATGTGTACCATTATAAAAGCATAGGAGAATTTGACATGCGGAAGTCTCATTTGGGACCCGAAAAAATCCAAATGGCCGCCACACGCAGATCGGCAAATCACTGGCGACAAAACTTATACATGTCACACAGGTATATATGAGAGAAATCTTTTGGAACAAAATCTCAAACATATATGAGATAAATGGAGAGTTTTTGAGAAAATGGCCACCAAAGTCCAAAATTGGTCGTTTTTCGACAAAAATACCTCCCTCTTGAATATTCTTAGGCTTTTTTGTGCAAAAATTCAGGAACATTCAACTATAAATAAAGATAAAACTGTAGACTGATGACGCCGACGACGGACGCAACACCACGATAATAGGTTATCGGACCAAAAGTTCGGTAACCTATAAAGTAAAACTAAAGTTGAAACTGCACCAGGTAAAAACGAAGTTTAGTTCGGGAAAGCTACAAAAATATCCAAGCATCAAGAAAGGTTACTGGAGAAATATTTAGTGTTAAACCACAACTTTTTCCACCAAAATTGCCGTTTTGCCTTGAAAGGTCATTACAGATCAAAATCAAGGTCACCTGTAAATTCGCCATATATGACTTCCCATTGGAATGTGTCAATATTTAAGCTTTATCTTGGAAGTTTTTAGGAGTTTACATGTACTACTTATGTGAAGTTTTAACGTCGTCCGCTATCTGGGACCCCCGAGGATAGTCCTCTCACCACAGGTCATTGCGGACGCGCACCCGCTATCCTCAGATCCTCGCGGACAGTCCGCTCATCGAGGGTCACTGCGGGCGCAGAGCCTCGTCTATCATCAGAACGCTAACCAGGTAGCAGCCCGCCCAGTGAGCCCAGACATGCGGACACCACTCAGATACAGATCCAAGCTATAAAGGCGATGATAAGCGACATATTAGCCAGTTTGTGCTCTGATCTTAAAAAGGGTCAAAGGTCATGTTCAAGTTCATGAAAATATTCAGCACATATCGTTCCCTATATGTACATGATTGATCTCAATGCTGTAACGTCGATATTAGGCGAGTTATTAGCCATTTAGTGCTCTGACCTTGAAAATAAGGTCATATTCAAGGTCATCGAAATATTTGACGTATATTATTTCCTAGTATATGTCCACAATTTATTCCCAAGCTATAAAGTCAATGATAACCAAGATTTTAGCCATTTTGTCCTGTGGACCTTGAAAATTAGGTCGAAGGCAAAATTCAAGGTCACAAGAATATTCAGCATGTATCATTTCCTGCATGTCCACAATTGATTCCTAATATCTAGTCTCAATATTGAGTGAGATATTGGGCATAATGTGTACCATTATAAAAGCATAGGAGAATTTGACATGCGGAAGTCTCATTTGGGACCCGAAAAAATCCAAATGGCCGCCACACGCAGATCGGCAAATCACTGGCGACAAAACTTATACATGTCACACAGGTATATATGAGAGAAATCTTTTGGAACAAAATCTCAAACATATATGAGATAAATGGAGAGTTTTTGAGAAAATGGCCACCAAAGTCCAAAATTGGTCGTTTTTCGACAAAAATACCTCCCTCTTGAATATTCTTAGGCTTTTTTGTGCAAAAATTCAGGAACATTCAACTATAAATAAAGATAAAACTGTAGACTGATGACGCCGACGACGGACGCAACACCACGATAATAGGTTATCGGACCAAAAGTTCGGTAACCTATAAAGTAAAACTAAAGTTGAAACTGCACCAGGTAAAAACGAAGTTTAGTTCGGGAAAGCTACAAAAATATCCAAGCATCAAGAAAGGTTACTGGAGAAATATTTAGTGTTAAACCACAACTTTTTCCACCAAAATTGCCGTTTTGCCTTGAAAGGTCATTACAGGTCAAAATCAAGGTCACCTGTAAATTCGCCATATATGACTTCCCATTGGAATGTGTCAATATTTAAGCTTTATCTTGGAAGTTTTTAGGAGTTTACATGTACTACTTATGTAAAGTTTTAACGTCGTCCGCTATCTGGGACCCCCGAGGATAGTCCTCTCACCACAGGTCATTGCGGACGCGCACCCGCTATCCTCAGATCCTCGCGAACAGTCCGCTCGAGGGTCACTGCGGGCGCAGAGCCTCCTCTATCATCAGAACGCTAACCAGGTAGCAGCCCGCCCAGTGAGCCCAGACATGCGGACACCACTCAGATACAGGATCATCATCGTGGTGTTAACTGTAAGGCCGGCTCGCCGCGGTCCGCTACGGGGATGGAACCCCGGACAGCCCGACAGTCCGCCAGAGCCTGTGTCATACCATCCCGTGTGGGAGACCAGTGATTCAGAGTGCGTACACCCCCGAGTCATCAAGGTCTTCCCCACCCTGGCCCCCTAGGGAAATTGTCTCAGGGTACTGGCAGGTTGGCCAGTGCTGGATCCGACGGTATTCGTTCCAGACCATCTCGGCAATGGCCGACCGCCTGGCCTACAGACTCGCGGAAAGTCTCAATTTTTGGAGTACATCCTCTACTGGATTGACGGGGTCCATGTTGAGGGAGGCAACGCTTTGCCAACCCGCGGATGTCCCTTCAATTACCATAGAGGACGCGGACGTCGACCTCGAGAGAGATGGCGCACATCCGGATCCACTTGCCTTAGAGGCAGCCTCATGGGGGGTCTTAGGCCTGACCACCACCGTGGAGCTCGAGGAGGCGGTGGTGTCCGCCACCACTCGTCCCTCTGACGGACCTCCAGGGACCGTCACCTCCAGCAAGGCCGGAAACTCCTCCGCCGACAGGGCACCCGGAGACTGAAGAGGGGCCGTCCGGTCCGTAGCAGTTCCGGAGGACGAACTCTTCCCCTTAGTCTTTGTCGAAATACGTCGCTTGGGGGTGGCCACACGTGTCCGGGCCGCAAACTGCGGCATCTATGAAACGACCGTGGTTATCCGAGTCCATTCTTCCTCTGGTTGGATAGCCGGCGGTTGGCGGACAGCCTCTGCTGCTGTCCGGACGGCCTCTGCTGGCGTCGCGTACTCCACCGGGGTCTGGCCCATGGTGGCCGTCAGGCGAGCTGCGTAGCTCGAGCCTGCCGACACGATGCCAGACTCCCTCCAACTAATGCCATCACACGTTGTCCGAAGCGCCACGGACTGTGGTGAAAGATACGGTTCTTCGCCGACCCTGACGTGGTCATGACCAGCGCCACCCGAGGTGGAATGTATCCATAATTGAATACAGGCCCCGCTTCATCACCTTCGGTGTGAAGTCCCTCACTGCGGTGTGCACCCACACGGTGAGCGTTCAAGGCCTCTAAACTGGGGAAGTATCTCTCCGGCGGGCCACGAGCGTAGCACCGCCTACAGAGAAACAACTCACCCAGGGGTAATGGTAACCCGCCACATGCCGGCTCAAATGATCGTAGGAAGGGTACCTACGATCACGGATGAGGGCATTGTGAGGGTCCTCATACCCGTCCAGGGACACTCAACCCCTTTAGCTGTCACGGGCGGCAGCCCGACACGCTCCTCGTACGTTAGTGGATGAGGCCTGGTAAAAGGCATGTCAGCCGTCGCACCCGCCTCCGACGAGCGGCGTGAGTACGCGTCCCTGCCATACCGCGGAAGAAACAGTATGCCCTGCCGCACACCAGGGAGTACGGGGCCCATTTCGGCTCGCAGCCTCTTGAGAGGTGGCTGCTCCGAGGAGGATCGCCGTGACAATTTCCTCGGACCGGATTTCGACCTAGTATCAGCTAGGCATACTCTTTGCGCGTTGGGCAGCGGCCTTCCGTTGTTGCTCACAGAAGGCCTCCCAGCCAGACTTCAACGCCGCCGTGGACAGGTCCGAAGCCTCGTCCGATTCCGCTTGCCTCCGGAGATGCTCCAGCCGGAGATCTCCTTCCTGTAGCATGCGGCGGCTTGCGTCGACTGGCGATGATCCACACTCAGCAGCTCCGGAAGTTTTACGTTTGCCGGATGACTTGCCGGAGGAGGTTCCTTCTGGTCACCCAGAGGGGGACCCTTTACTGGAACCTCCCACACCTTGGTCGGACTTAGCGGAGGTACTGTCCGCATGGCCTCCCGAAGGATTTGGCACTTTAGAACCTCCGGACTTGGCGGAGGATCCTCCGGTGCCACCCTGCGAAGGTGCCGGCGCCTTGGACCCTCCGGACTTAGGTCCGGACCTAGGAGCACGGTTGCGCGAGTCCGAAGTCTTCGAGCGCTTCCGGTGCTTCCTCTTCTCCTTTCGTGCGGATCGGCCCGTACCCTCGTCAGTTAGAGGCCTCCAAATTCTGTTGGGCCTCCCACTGCTTCGCGGCAATCTTCCAGGCTTGGGTGCGGGTGTGTTTGAAGATGGGCGATGTGAACCCATCATCCGTATCCGCGGCCTTCTCCAAGCCGGCGGCTGCGATTCCGGCAGTACCTGGGATGCGACCAGTTCCGCATCGACCTGGCCTGACCAGCTCGCAGTCTTACCCTGGATAGGCGGACCAGACTCCGCAGGGGCGGACTTCGAGGGGTTCTCGCCGGGCACGGTGTCCGGACGACCGCGGTCATCCGGACGAGTTTCCGGACGAGAACTCTCATCCGTGCCAAGAGATGCAAGCATCTCCGCGGTATCCACACCAGCAGAGCCCCCCTCGCTGTAGTCCATCAACACCTCCACGTTTGGAAGTGAAGACGGATCGAGGAGATTCTCGGCACCAATAGCAGCCAAATTGCTCTCTACAGCGCGGTCTCGCCTGTCTATCACACTCTCGGCATCGCTGCCGGAGTCGGATTCCTCGGAACCCGTGCTTGAGCTCTCGGAGACGGCCTCTCGGCCATCATCCTCAGAGCCCAGTCATCCTGAAAGTGAGTGATCGCTCTCAAGGGACTCATCTCCAAACAGGACTTCGCAGTCATTATCCGGAGGCTCCTTCCCTCCCCTGCCTTCCCCGCTGCTTTGCTCAGCTATATTCAAGCGCTCTTAACGCATATACACTAGGAGACAGATCTGCAGATCTGTCTCCACCAGTGCCGAGTGCTCGAATGACCAGCGATTGCCGGTTACATTGTTTTTACAGCATTAAGGCTGGCAGTTATTCTGCACGCACAGCAGTATAATGCGTCTCCGTGGAAACGTCTATTTTTAGCATCGATCGATACAGGCCAACAAACGAATTACGTTTTCACTGCAGGCTCATACATATACACGTATCTCTCCCCCCCCCCCTCTCCCCAGTGACTCCTTATCATGCCATGTATACGGGTGGCCTAAATACCGGCCATCTATCACATACAGTAATTAAAATCAGTCATTAGCTATGGCTGCCGCACTGACGGTAAATGACGTGAAGTTAATCACCTCAGCAGGAAATAGATTGTATGCAATGTATCAGAAGTCGATCTACTTGTGGATAGTACGATTATGTCCACCTATCAGCAGCGATAAAAATAAATTTACCACCGCTCAAACAGTAATGAAAATAAATTCACCACCGCTCGTCTCTTTTTCATAGATCACGGCCAACAAGCTTCTGATACACAGCACACAATCTCCTACACCCCTCTAACGAGAGCAGAAATCTCCCGATTTCTAACTCTCTATTGCACCAGGAAAAAGATCTATCACTAAACTTGTCTCAATGTATGACCAAATGAGTAGGAATAGGGTTTCCACGTTGCACGCATACTTGTGGTTTATATAATCCACTCAGTAACTAATAACATGAGATGGATAACTAAATATAAACACTCCCCATAGCCACTGGTATGCTTACAAGGCGATCGAGCATGCCCATGGTAGCCCTAAAGACAATTGAGTGCCCTGTGGGCGTTAAGGTAATAACCACAGGACTGGCCCAAGGGCTATCACTGGGTTCGATCATGTCTAGCTCGAGCATCTTTTGCACCTCCTGGTCTATAACCTCTTGGTGCATGATAGCTGCTCGTTGCAGACGCTGCTTGATCGGACGCTCGTCCAGGAGGTCGATGCGGTGTTTGGCCACGTCTGTCTTGCCAACCGCACCATCAGGACTCATGAACACATCCGCATACTGCCGGAGCAGTTTGCGGAGAGCTTGACGCTGATCTTCATCCAACTGGTCTGTCGGAACACGAGATTCCAAATGGTCCGGCAGGGTGAACGGATCATTTCCGGCGACCTATTCCGCACAAGCAGCGCGACAAACAGGGTCGTCAGGGATAACCCGGCTGGACGCCGCAAGTGTAGCAGTAGCTGCCACACAGCCGTGGCGCAGTACAACTGGAGCACCACGAGGATAGGCATCGCGCGGGTGTCGGACTTGACCAGAGCCCCACCCAGCACGAGTGTCGTCCCTCGGGCAAAATTGCTCACAGGTTGCACTATACACGGACGACCATCACGGGGCATGCGCGGGCGGCGCGGCCTCGCCTCAATGATCATCTCACTCAAAGGTGGCACAATGGTTGTGCGCACGGCCCGAAGTTGGAATGAACGGGTCGGACCCGCCCGGAAGAGGAGATGAGTGTCCTCTCCCATCCGGAGTTTGGAGCTAAAGCTAAAGTTGGCGATCACCCGGTGGATCCGGAGGAAGTTCATCCCAATGATCCCGGGAGCTCCGATATCCGCAACGATTGCCTCTGTTATATACACCTTGTCTCCAAGGATAATAAGCAGATCGATGATGCCATGGATACGGATGCAGTTGTTACCAGCCCTGTGGAGTGTATAACGACCGGGAACCCCTAACACTAGGTCGCAGAGCGCTTGCTCTCGCTTGAAAGTTCCCGTGGCTACAAGGGTAACTTCCGAGCCGGAGTCCATGAGGAACCGGACCGGCTCCCGCCCAAAAGACAAGGACAGGTACCAGCATGGGTCCCTCACCAGCGCGCACGTGATCGCAGTCACCCGGGGCACTGAGTTCCGCAACGAGTCCTCGTTATCTGCCTCAGCTGCGGAGGAGCTAGACGGATCCTCAAGGACCACTTCCGGAGACATTATATCTACTTGAGGGTCGTCTGGCCCGTCCACAGATGGGGCAGCCTCAGGCGCCACAGAACAACTGTCCCCGGACGCAGTGATGGTCGCCACCACGTCCCGGGAGCTCGCGAGGGAGTCCACCCAGCCTGTGTCGGTAGCTGGAACAGTTGGTCCATTTGACTGGAGCCGACCGCGGTGACTGGCACTCGATTCCGGACGTCCAGAGACGTCCCACGGAAGAGCGCCGGCCGATGAGGTCGTTCGGACAAGGGCTGGCGCGGAGTAGAGTCGTTTCCAGCTCCGCTTACCGCGCCTAACTCGTCGAGGCTCGGCCTCGACGGCAACGGATGTTGCGGCCCTGCAGGGCTCGACTCTTCATCCGTAGACGGAGTCAAAGACGCCGGAGTTGACTTCGTCCGGACGTCCCTGGCTATCGCCGAAGCCATCATGGGGCGACTCACGGCCGTCATGTCAACGAGTCCGGTCAGCAACACTGCTTTCTTTCTCATTTATTTATTTCATGTGTCCCGGAGAAGGCAAGAGGTCCCCATTTACGAGGGAGCAAAACACTGTGACGTTAGTCTGCGATGGAGCGCCATCGGACAGATCCTGGTCACGGCACCAATGTAAAGTTTTAACGTCGTCCGCTATCCGGGATCTCCGAGGATAGTCCTCTCACCACAGGTCATTGCGGACGCGCACCCGCTATCCTCAGATCCTCGCGGACGGTCCGCTCACCGAGGGTCACTGCGGGCTAACTCTATCATCAGAACGTTAACCAGGTAGCAGCCCGCCCAGCGAGCCCAGACATGCGGACACCACTCAGATACAGGATCATCACCGTTGTGTTAACTGTAAGACCGGCTCGCAGTGGTCCGCCACGGGGATGGAACCCCGGACAGCCCGACAGTCCGCCAGAGCCTGTGTCACACCATCCCGGGTGGGAGACCGGTGATCCAGAGTGCGTACACCCCCGAGTCATCAAGGTCTTCCCCACGATCAAGGTTGTCCCCAGGGGTCCACGAGGGCCTTGTCTCTTGCTCTGAGACAACTTCACAGATCAAAACGCCTCCAGAGTATTTATGTACCCCAGAGCACGAGAAACGAAGGAGATGACGTAAGACCATTGTTATAGCTTACTGGGCGAGAGAGTTGGAGAGCGTTGCTGGGCAGCACGTGCTTCGAACAGAAGCGTTCAAAACAAAGGCCGTAAAACTAGAGTGTTCAACAAAGAACCACCTGTCGCGATCTTTGGGCAAAATCGCCACACTTACATATCCCATTATGAAGGAAAAATTGGGTGAAAACTCCCAAGTCCAAAAAATTTGTCAAAGGGGAAACATTTTTTTCTTCAAATCACTCAAAGCGAATCTTTGATGCCTTGATAGCAATATATAATTTCCGATTTGAATGTGCCAATATTTACCTCTATTTTGAAGTGTTCTAGGAGTTAGTTCTTACAGCTCCCATTATGAAGGAAATATTTGGTGAAATTATCCAAGTCCAACATTTTTTTTTCAAAAGTCTCAAAATTGTCTGAACAGTTTCTGATAAAATGGCCGACAAAGTCAGAAATTGGCCGTTTCTGTTACACAAAGGCTGTTTTGGCCCTTCAAGGTCATTGAAGTCAATATTCAGCTATATCTTGAAGTGTTCTAGGAGATCACTCAATACAGCTCCCATTATGAAGAAAAAATTTGGGTTAAAATTTCAAAAAGGCCAAAAAAATCATGTAAAGTTATTGACTACCGTCCGCTCTTCGGGATCCTCGAGGATAGTCCTCTCACCGCGAGTCCTTGCGGACCCGCATCCGCTATTCCAGATCCTTGCAGCGGCGCCGCTCACCGGAGGTCACTGCGGATACGATAACCACTCTAGCATTTACGGTAACCAGGTAACAGCCCACCCGACCAGGCCTACGGACACCGTTCAGAAACTGGTTCATCACCACGGTGTTAGCTGGAGGGGCCTGGCGAGCCGCGGTCTGCCTCGGGGACGGAACCCCGTACAGTCCGACGAACTGGCCAGAGCCTATGTCACACCGTCCCGGGAAGGGAGAGAACTGGCGATCCACAGGGCTTGCGCCCCCGAGTCAGCAACTTGTCTCTCCCAGCCCGGGCCCCCCTATGGAAATCGTCCCCAGGGCTCTAAGAGCCCACTACTCGCGAGTCGCGACCAGAGAACTCAAAGCTCATGGCGAGCTTCGAGTGCAGCCTGTCACCCGACCTTGGACAATCTCCTCGACCGAGTCGCTTCCAGTGTATATATAATACACCAGAAACTAGAGGCTGCACGCGAAGCGTAATCAAACCATTGTTATAGTTTACTGGAATAACGTAAATTACAATGCGTCGCCGTAGCAACGCCCGCTCGAACGGAGCGTGTCAAAACAAGGCCAAGACAGAAAAGGCCACATAAATGGCATTGCCGCGATCTTAGGGCAAAATCGCCACAATCACTAAAAATTAGGCCAAGGGCCAAAGATAGGTTACCGGACAATGTTTAATATTTTATATGTTAGCCAGGTCAGTGGTTGAATTCAAGGTCAAGAGAATATTCAGCATATATAACATTAAGCATATATCATAACCACAGTTGATTGCTAAGCTGTAAATTCAATAATCAGCGAGATATTAGCAATTTTGTGCTGTGGCCTTCGAAAATGAAGGGGCAAAGTCAAATTCAAGGTCATCAAAATATTCAGTGTATATCATTTTCTATATCATGTCCACAATTGATTCCCAAGCCATACAGTCAATAAAGGAGCAAGATATGAGCCAGTTTGTCCTTGGACCTTGAAAATGAGGTCAGAGGTCAATTTCAAGGTCCGAGAATATTCAGCATATATCATTTCCTACATGTCCACAATTGATTCCAAAGCTGTAAAGTCGATAAAAAGCGAGATATTAGCCATTTTGTCCTATGACCTTGAAAATGCCGTCAAAGGTCAAATTCAAGGTCATCAGAATATTCAGCATATATCATTTCCTATATGTCCACAATTGATTCCTAAGCTGTAGAGTCGATAATAAGTGAGATATCAGCCATTTTGTCCTGTGACCTTGAAAATGAGGTCAAAGGTCAAATTCAAGGTCATGACAATAATCTGCATATATCATTTCCTATATGTTCATAACTGATTCCTAAGCTGTAAAGTCGATAATAAGCGAGATATCAGCCATTTTGTGCTCTGACCTTGAAATTGAAGTCAGAGGTCAAATTCAAGGTCACGAGAATATTCAGCATACATTGTATATCATTTCCTATATGTCCACAATTGATTCCTAGTCTCTAATCTCAATATTAAGTGAGATATTAGGCATAATGTGTCCCATTATAAAGCATAAGAGAAATTAACATGGGAAAGTCCCATTTGGGCCGAGTTTGGGGCAAAATGGCCCACTTCGAGCGATTCAAGCGCAACGAAATTTATAGACATCATAGGAGTACATATGAGGAGTGTTATGTATCAAAAAGAAAAAAAGTTACTGAACAGATTTTGAGAAAATGGCCACCAAAGTCCAAAATCAGGCATTTTTCGTCGAAAACGGACGCCATTTTGAAAAAGATGCGAAAATCAAAAAACTAAAAAATACCTCCTTCTTGAATTATTTTTAAGTATTTTTGTGCAAAATTTCAAAAGAATTCGCCCGTAAAATTTGGGGCAAACATTTTTTCGCTGACCCGTCAAAAACTCAAAATGGCCGCCTCGCACAGACCGGCGATTCAAGGGCAATGAAACTTATACAAATCACAGAGGTATATGAGGGGAAAATCTTTTGAAACAAAAATCTCAAAAATGGTCAGACAGTTTTTGAGAAAATGGCCGCTAAATTCCAAAATTGGCCATTTTCGTCAAAAATGTAACCTAATAAAATAATAACAAAAACAGGAACACTGGAACTAGCAGGAATGAACACCTAGCTATCCAGAAGAATATATAGAGCATATGTGAACCAAAGAACACCCTACATGAGCGCCCTGAGTAGAAAAGAATGCCATGCTTTATTAGGAGCAGAATGCTGCCTGTACCCGGACCAGATCTAATGACCTGATGTTATGACAGAGATGAAACATATACAAGAACGCACCTTGATGGATTGCCAAGCCTTCAAAAGCCTCACCAATGGAAACCCTTACACGAGATACAGATACTTCGAAGCAAATCGACTGATGCACAAAAGAAACAGCAAAAATAATATTGAAAATACTAAAACGAAAGACAATAGTAACACAAGCTTCTGTGGATAACTATGGTAGATCTCTACCTACCTGGATGACCAGGCATACAAAAAAGCAGATGCTCCATATAATTCATCAAACTGCAGTCCAGAATAATGAGTACCAGGTACATAATAGTTGCTTAATCGTACCTTGCATAAGACTTTTTTTCGCAACGAGCAACTTAATTTACATGTAGCTGGGAGTAGGCTACGTTTAGGAATTGTGTGTCTTCTTGTATTGATTTTAATTTGAAGGTTTTCTGTTCAATTTGTGGGGAAAAAAAGATATTATCGGGATATTCTATCACATGTAGTAAAATTACCCATTGCCTATGTTGAATAATGACATAAAACTATATCTTCCACTTGATGCAATAACATGATGGCAATAACTTGGAAAAAAAAGAGAATAGTTTGCTTTTATAAATTACACTATTATTGCCTAGTGAAAAGTTTTGCTCTTCACTTGGTATTTGGAATCTGGAGGACAGGAAATAAAACGGGTCACGCAATATTCCGAAAGTTACATAGTCCTGATCACATGACCCATGTAAAGCGGTCACGTGGTCTTTTGATCGCCATGATCAACATGCTTTTGGACGAAATCTTCATTTTTCGAAGAAAAAACTTCAAATTCTTCGTCATGTATCCGTGTTTCGTAGTGCCACAAAGATGTGCATGTTTATTTAGCACGATGCATTCGCCTGATCAACTGCACTGAGCCTTTCTTCAACCCCGCAAAGGTGAATGTAAACAATAAACAATCGACCCCTCGGCCTGCGCCTTGCGGTTGCGGCACTTCACCAGAAACATTCCAATCGATCGACAGCTCCATGAGTTTTGATTTGCACGTTTTGCACAGAAAATCTGATTTCGGCGCTGAAACATTTTCACAATTTTAAAATTGTGAAATGTGCTGTAGGTCTGACGGATCATGTCAACTTAAAGGCGCTTAATAAAATTAAATAAAAGAAGTTGATATTTATCCTTTACAGCGTATTCGAGTATGTAAACTAGCGGTGTGCCTCCAAGTTGACATGATCCGGTCTGAATGAGCATGCATGATATTTGACTACTGTAATGGTCTAGATCTAAAATTGTTGATAGAATCTATACAGAGCGACGCAGAGCAGGCAGTACTATAATAGACTATACTCATTATGATGTTTATAGGCATATATGTTTATTTAGGCATTGGTGATCTCGCAATCGTACCGGTATGAATCATGGCCGCAAAATGCAGCAATATATGATGTTGACATATTCATGTGTAGTCGTTTATGATGACGAAGCCGTGTTAGCAGTTGTTAAAAATTGCGCGCAGACATGTCTGACCTGCTACAGTTCGCAGCTGATCATAGCATGCAAGAAACCTTTTCTTTGTTGGCGTGCTCAAAGTTTAACTGTGAGATAATGTGTTGAAAAATACAATAGTGGTCACATGCTAGAAATTTATAAAGGTTTGTAACATGATACATTTATTGTACATAACAATTTTTATAAAGTTATTTATGGCTGAACAGATATATTTATGTATAGCATTTCAGATCTAATTAATAGACGCTCAGATCTTGTTTATGCCCCCCCCCCCCCACAAAAAGAAAAAGAAAAAAAAGGTGAACAGTATCAACCTGCTATGTATTTAAAGTTGGTCAACTATTAAGAAACTAGGAAATTAATAAATGCCCACTTTTTTCATTATTTCAGAGCATATTCAATACTCAATGTGAGTAGATGTACCATACATTTGAATTTTGAACCATAATTAATATATTAGATCTGTGACAAATGTCATCTTATTGAACTAATACTGAATTTGTTGAAGATTTTGTCCACTGTAACTCATACAAATGTACCTAAATAATTAAATAGACAATTCAAAGAAATATCTTCAGCCACATTAAAGATTTTCTTGTGTTTGGAGTCTTAATGGTTGGTGTGCGAAAATGAACAAAACACTTATATTCGACCCGCGCGATCACTGGAGCTCTCCCATTGAAGGCAAATCCCTGTCATACGAGCACCCTGTGTGGACAGAAATCAATGGAAATAGGGGACGTTCTGTCATTGTCAGTGGTTTATTGAATAAATTGAGTCTTATTGTTGAGACTTTTATTATAGTTTCAAACGCGTAAATAATGTTATGATGCGTGATCACTGGTGCTGCTTCTATATTCATAACTCTGGAAACATAGCCGAATTGTCGTGCTAAATTGAACATGTGCTCCATTCATTCGAAATATGTGGTGAGACAAGTAGAAATTTTTGTGGTGGCATATTATAAGACTATCAGTAATCTACACCATACTGACCATAGAGAAGATCTAGTCTACACATACTTGAGTACTCCTTCCACATCTATTTGAATATACACGTTGGCTACGTCAGATTTGTGCCGTCCTGAGACCATGGTGACTTGTGGTTGTGAGCCCTGTGAAAATGCTGTGCATAAAATTTGGAAAAAAGAATCCTAGATTTTGTGCAGCACTGGGTTTTTAATCTCGGTTCGGCTTCCATGATAATTGTGATGATTAACGCATAATGATATAAAAACATGAATAATGACCTGAATTATAATGTCAGAATGAAAATGTTTCTCTATCATAACCAAAAGCCATTCTACATGTTCTAGAATTAAACCTTTTACTAGTATTACATGTAAAGGAAATTACCCTCAATTCAACGATATAGATCTAGCTGATTTTGTAATAAACACAACCATACAATCTTCTGTTTCGAATTCATAGTATCACTTCTTCAGATGGGAACTTGGGTTGTATATTTTGTAGCTGTCAATGTTGAGAATTCTAGTGTCATGGCTTCATCAGCACAGTATATTTGCAACATTTTGTCAAACTTTCAGCAGAATCTGTCTGTGCATGGGGAAAATATCACATCACAGCATCACATAATCGTCAGTGACAATATCATATCACAGTATAAAAATGCAAATCACTCATGATTTTTGTCAGACGAAAATATTTTTTGGTGTGTACATATTGTCAAAATGTGTATGCAGTATAGCGTCTACTGCATCGAAATAATGTACTGATACAATGTGTATACCATAGTCGATATGTTGAAATACAATTAGTGTATCTCTGGTTGATATTGAACATTCTTTTTTAAATTTCAGGTTCACTCTGTGCGAGCATCGCTCCGGTGGCCAGAAGATGTCTGAGAGTGACAAGAACCAAGCACTGACTGTCGTCATTGAGAAGTTGACAGAGATAGTTGACAACATCAACCAGCGCGGACAACATGATGACTCCTCGTCTAACTCTGGGGGTGACTCTCCACCGACTGAACCCGTTGTCCTGGAGATCATGCCAGAAGAAGCCGAGACTTCCACAACTGGAGAATCCAATGAGTCCACTTCGCACGATCCCGACGATGCTGGAGCACTGACGATCAAAAATGAAGAGACTGCTAGTCTAGAAGTTCGCAAGATGGAGGAACCAGCCATGGTGAATGTTGTCAAAAAAGGGGTCACAGGTGAAATCACAGTTAGTAAGGAAGAAAGAAAACCCTCGGCCAATAGCACGGCACCCAAAGAACTGTTCAAATGTGTTAAATGCGATTACTGTAGTCACAACAAGCACTATCTTAAACAACACGTCCTTCTCGTGCACACGACGGAGCGGCCGTTCAAGTGCCCACTCTGCGACTACTCCGGAAAGCGAAGCCACTCACTGAAGGAGCATCTCGTAGTGCACAGTCCATATCGGCCTTTCACTTGTCCTTTCTGCCGAGCATCGTTCCGAAAGAAAGGTCACCTCACCAACCACTTGAAGATCCATGCTTCTGACCAGGGCCTGCCCTGTCCGATATGTAAATGTACGCTGTCCAACCCCCACGAAATGTCTAAGCACATGCGGCAGGAACATTTGCATGAGGTGTATCTCTGCGATGAATGCGACTGCGCCACTACAAATGAAGCGGACATGGTCGCCCACAAGCACAGCCATGGCAACCCCACAGTCTATTGCTGTACAACATGCAAGTACATCACGGTGCAAGATACCTCCATTAGAAAGCATATCAGCACTGCGCATAAAGGACAAGGTGCATTCACCGTGAACTCTGCGAATACCGCAAGGGCTTCTCAGCCTCTGATTCTACTTAAGTGTTCGGAGTGTGGTTTCGTGACAAGGGACAAGATAACACTACGGAACCACATGTTGGAGCATCATGCCAATCAGACAGCAGAAGCAAGCTCACGGGGAAAGCCAGGTGAAACTGCAGAAAGTACATCCACCTCATCATCATCGTCATCATCTCCAACCTCCCAGGCGAAATCAACAACAGCTGAGGCGCAACGATCTCAACACCATAATGAAGACAGCTCCTCAAGTCCTGAAGCTAAATCTCTAGAAATCTCGCAGTCTGATTACACGAGACAATCTGTCAGCGGCGTATTCTGTTGCATGATTTGTGGCTACACGTGCGATCACCAGCGGAGCATCAAGGCCCACATCTGGAAACACTCGGGTCGAAAAGACATCAACTACCCAATCTTCCAGACAGTGAAGGAACCAGGACCAAGCCAGGGAAGCACGACTGGAGAGCGACCAAAAGTTTTGGGTGATGGCGGCATCGATCCAAGTTCAGAAGAGGTGGACAGTTCATGCCATGACAATCAACACCAGAGTATCTCAGAAAACTTACCTGCAAAATCTGCTATAAAAACCGATAAAACTGAAGAAAGTATCACTAGGGAGAAAATGGAAGACCAGGGTGTCATTGCTGAACAGTCTAAGGTTGTTACGGAGGCTTTACATGAAATCAAACCTTTGCAGCTGCATACGAAGCAGGAGCGCACTTCAGAAGACGAAGATGCTGACCTCAGAACAGCTGTCAAGAGAAAAGCAGCGACATATTCAGAGCTTGACATGTCAATTCCCAAACTGAGAATCATTGAACCCATGCGAGATTCCAACATGAATTCAGACGATCAAATGAATGATTCTCAAATGAAGCTCGACACTCGGAAAGATTTTCGTGTGTGTGAGGAGGCTCCCGTGAAACTGGAGCAAAGCGTTGTTACTGATCAGATGACTTCGGATTCTCCTCAGCGAAGCCCTGAAGTGGAAGACAACGTTGAAGAACAGGTTGTCATAATGGAGTCCCAAGTCGGTGAAGAATATATTCTTGAACATGTTGAAATCGAGGTGGAAACCAGCGATGACCACAAAAGTGCATCACCGTATGTTGAAAAGGAAAACGATGAGAATCTACCAGAACATCCAACCCCAGTAAGTCTCCGGGCTCTACTCCAGAGGCAACGCTCATCTGGTGATTTGGAGAAGCTCACCAAGGTCCCAGTGCAGAGAACCAGATCAGGATCTCTTGATGCCAAAACTACTGAGGATACGCCCCAAGAACAAGGCATCAGTAGTTCTCTGCTTGCGGTCATTGAGCAGTTCCGCAAAGATGCTGGGCCGACGCTTTCAGCCGATGACGAGATGTTCTCCGAGCAGTACGTGAAAAAGTTTCAGGACCACTACCGTTGTCGTATTTGTCAATACACCAGTCTATACATCACAAGCATGAAAACACATCTCAGAACGCATGCACAACATGCTCAGCGGAGACCTAAACACTGCAACATGTGCAGTTTTGTGGCTGAAACAGACGACCAACTTGACCAGCATAAGCTTAGTCATGAACAACAGGAACCAATTACAAGCAGGGAATACGCAAAAACCGTACCAAATATCATACGCCGGCAGGCACAAATGAAGATCCAGTCCACTGCAGATGTTGATTTGTCTGAAGAAGAAGTGATTACCACATCCGAATCACCAATGAAGCAATACGTTTGTGAGAACTGTGACTGTTGTTTCTCTTCCATTGAAGCTCTGCTGAAGCACAAGATGAAAAAACTCTGTTGGAACAAGCACGGTGCCTCCACTGGCTCAGACAATGGCTCCAGCGAGGAGAAAGACTGCTTCAAGTGTAACTTCTGTGACTATATTGGGATGTCCGTGAGGAGCCTGAAGTCCCACATGAAGAGACATTGGAACGATCTCAAGGCGAACCAGCTGCAAGAATCGTCCCATCTGCAAGGTTCCGGTGATTCATCACATGCGGAGAAGTTCTACGTTTGCGAGCGGTGCACGAGCGTATTCTCCAACATCATGGACCTGCTTAGTCACAAGCAGAACACCTGCGCTGGAGTTGTCCCAAAGTGCATGCACTGTTCCTTCACAAGTACAGATAGCGAGGCCTTCAAGAAGCACATGACGCAACACGTCGGCAAGCTGTACAAGTGCGAACAGTGCGATTTCGTCTCCAAGAGTTATAGCAAGATGGACACTCACTTGAAGCAGCATATCGAGCCAAGCGATCTCCACTGTACACTCTGCGATTTCATCGCGACTTCTGTCCGGAGCTTGAAGTCGCACATGAAGAGGCACGTGAACGACCAACGATTTGTGCGGCAACCACTGGAGCAGTACAAGTGTAAAATGTGCGGCTACATTTGCCATCATCTCCCGGCGCTGAAGTCCCACATGTGGCGCCATGCGAGTGACTCCAGTTACAGCTACGAGAGAACGAATGCAGTCATCAACGCCGCCCTGGAGGTTGGTGTGGGAAACGAGGCGAATGCCACAAACAAGGCTTCGGATACTCCACCCGAGTATGCAAATGAGGAAGTCGCGATGCCAAACTCGGCCGACTATTCGAGGAAAGTCGTTGATGGTCTTGTCGCGTTTCGCTGTTGCCACTGCTTCTTCGAGACGTGCAGCAAAACTGAACTGAATGAACACATGAAGAAACATATCGATATCATCAAAAAGACAATGGAAGTCAATAATGATTTGTTCCTGAAAAAGGACAAAGTCAACAACACTTGAGTTAAAAACAATTACACTGTCGGGGCATTTCACCTGAATAGTTTAAGTTCTACTTCATATCACAAGCAAAAACTGTAGATTTTGTCGTTTTGTTGCCATATACACACCGGTGTACAGACTGTTCGTTGTTTTGAAAATATTCAGAACTGTTCTCAAAAGATATATAGTGTACATATGTAGTCCTGTTTTACTGTTGTTTGGTTTCAAGTACAGCTTAGCAGTAAATCCTAAGTGCCACTGCGAAGGTTATATATTTTGAAAATGTTTACGGCTTTTTTTCGAAAGAGTAGAATTTATATTCGATAGCGTTGATTATAAATATGCATGTCTATAGATGTGTGGCCTGGGTGTTTATTTTATGCCATACATGTACGTGTATCTTAATTTATGTTGAATCGTGTTAAGTTTTGTTTTATTGTAGAAATATGATATTTTGGAGAAGAATTTCAGCAGAGATCAGCAGCACCTTGTTTGATATTAAAATCACTTAATATTATTATGTACAATGTTGTATTGTTGGTGCCTGTAGAAGAGTATACAGTAGTGAAAAAAAATGGTGCATGTAAACGACTATGATTGTATGTACAGCATAAAAATAAAAATTTGATTGATCACAAATGCTGACTCCCATTCACATGTTCATGAGTATTGTTACCCTAATTTAGAAATTTAAACTTTGAAATTAGAAAGTTCCACATTGAATCTGAAATAAGAATATTATCCCAATAGCATGTTGAATTTGAAATAAAAATATTATCCCAATGGCTTGATAGGGGTGAAGAAATGCAGAATCAGAACACAGAATCCAGCCAAGCAGTACTCTCTACAAAGACCAAGTTGCACATTTCGTTCACTATTTACGGGCACTAGTTTGTGTGCTCGAGGTCATTTCGGTCGGGTCAAGTTCAAAGGCCACCAAAAGTTGCACCATAATTGATTTCCCATAGCACATAATACAAACCTGAGCTCTATCTTTAGGTGTTGTGAACTCCAAACCATCTTGGATCAAGTTCAAGGTCACCAAAGGATACTTCACACATTTTGGCCATGTTCCAAATATCAGGTGGAATGTTGCTTGATTCTGCCACGGGACAGTGAAAGGTGAGATGTGACCTCCGTTTCACATGCAGAGGTCAAATACATTGTATACACACTTCAGTTTTGACGGGACTTTTTCAAGGTTGAGGATGTTCGCTACCTTTTGACCCAGTCAGAGGGCTGAAAATTGAAATTCATTTAATGATTTTCAAACTTGAAGAAACATCAAAACGACATTGTGCACTTGTGAGTAGATTTCTCTGGAATGTTGTTAATTTATCAACGAACTGTTGTACATATTTTTAACATAAGCAAATATGGGGGGTCCCCATGCTATTTTTTATGTTATCAGGTTATAGGTTGTCATATTCATGAATGTCAGCAAATTTACACATGTTTCAAAATTCCAGTAATCAAATTTTCTATTTTGGAATAGTTATGGATGCCTGTAAACAGAATATTAGCATGATTACTCATGATTACATATCTTTTTGCATCATGAACATCCACAGCAGTTCGTTGATAAATAAAAAAAATCAGAGAAATCTATTCACACGTTTTCATTATATGTTGATTTTGGTGAAAATGGCCAAAAATGACTCATTTTGCTGGTATTTTGGGGGTAAAATTACTTATAATTCCAGACTTATGAGAATATTTGATTCCAATTTTCTGTTTTCGAATGCACAATATCCTAATGATGATTGTTTAAAAGTCTGAAAATCATCAAACGAATTTCAAATTTTACACCCTTTGCTTGGATCCAAAGGGAGTGAACAACTTTAAGTGTGGTCAAGTTTAAGGTCACCCAGAGATATGTTCAATATGTGACTTCCCATATGCTCAAATAACAACATGCTCATGATTGATGTCACATATAACTCATAATATATATCTACTGCCGCTTAGTCTCCACAACGATCCTCCACACATATGTGGAGGATCGTTGGTCTCCAGTGACCAATTCGTCTATTCTAGAGATTTTGAAATGGATATTTTGTCTGTACATGTACACTCAAGATTTGCAATCATAAATATGATCCATACATGAATTCAGAGAGAAAGCTGCTGAATACAGTAGATTTGGAGCAAAATGGTAACAAAAGTCCAATTTTGGCCAAAAATAGAATTTTGGAAGTGGTGTTGTTATTTTAGCTTTTCATCAGTGGTCTGTCTGAATAGGCCTACCTGGATTTTTTTGTATAAACATTTATTATGATTGATCAACAGGCCATTGAATGATTTATCTCCAGTCAATTTGCCTAAAAATTCGTACATTGGTATTAGGACATCAATGACTGATTGTAGATATTAGATTTGTATAAAAAGACATTGTAAGGCTACTTATTGTTCATGATAAATTTAAACGCTATATAAAAGTGGTTTATATCCTCTAATGACCTAGGGATCTCAAATTGAAGGCAGTGTCTGGGTAATATGCTAGAAAATTAAGCCAGCTCAGGACTCGTAATGTACACATTAGCCACTAAGATGTAATTTTTAATGTACATTGGTCATGGGGACAGAGGATTGGCCTAGCCGATAGTGACATGATGTAGGCCCTAGATACCCAGGTCGGCCTTATTCAACCAGTGCTGAAAACTGTTGTTGGACTTGATATTAGATCTATATTTTATATATTATGTTTCTGCAAACGTTAGCTCGATATATTGTCTGGTGAGACATAGAAATGATGAACACTTCCAGCTACGTACATATGGAGAGCATGCATTGATCAAATGAACACAGGTGTTCGTCCGGGTTCCGATATTTACCCGTATTTTACATACAACCCAAAAAACCCAAAATGGGGGAAAACTTTTGAAATTAAGACGCGTAAATAAACACCCATATATCTCGAAAACAAGCCAATTCAGACAAAATTCAGAGCGAGTGAGTGTGTGTTCTGGTTTAGATCTAGCTTATGAAACGTTATGAAATATTCTGTCAAGTTATGTGTCAGGATGTGAGTCTGACCTCATTTTTGATTTAGGAAATTCTGTCGCTGTGAGTGACCTGTGTCAGTGTGTGTGATGTGTCCTCACCGCATGCAATCAGCTGATCAGTCAGTGTTTTCCGGTTCTGGATGTGAAGCTACTTCTCACTAGTGTGTGACTGAGCTATGTGAGAACAGTAACATTATCTGTGTTGGAGAAATTCAGTTGAATATGACTATATGGGCCCTATGGTTTTGAAAAACATTAGAATTTTGGAAACTGATACCAGCTGGATACATAATAAATCTTGTGTACATCATTATCATACATGTACAATAGAATAAGTTTTGACAATTCAGGTTAAAAGTGCATTGTCATTGCGTGTGTTTGTACAACACTAGATCTAATAGAATGGCCAGTGGAAGTAGTGACAAGATGATTGACTTGACTGCGGATGACGAAAGCAGAGATGAATTCATTGTCAATGCTGACAAGTTGAAGCTAGTTCTCGGCGTACGAGAGAAACTACGCAACATATTGCAGGTGAGATAATACGCAATCTTGATGAATCAAGCAATTTGTGTGTTGATGTAGTCATCATTCAGATGTGATTGTTTATGGGAAAAAGAAGTATGGCTGTTTCCAGATTCCGGTATAACTTCTGTTACCTAGCAGCACCTTTTTCTTTTCAGTCCGGCAGAGGAGCTGATATAGATATACATATGTATATAAATCATGTAAATCTAACAGAGATCATATTTTGGACAATGGTAAACTGTTGAATTTTGTTTGTCTTTTGACACTGTAGTAGCCGTGAATTCTCTCCCTGCAGGTAAATGTGATACGGGGAGATATCAGCACAGACACGGAAAGCCGGCAACAGTGGATACAACTTGAAGGTCTGCCAGAAAACAGAAAACTGGCAAAGGTAAGACAAGGATCAACCATTTTCAAGGGGATCACGAACATGTATTTAAGTTCAACTTTTGTTTGGTCATTTGAAATACCAACTTTGAATTGCCTCCTTTCTGAGACTGATACTGTCTTGGAATTTCATGACCAAGATGGCAAATTGGGATTTTCTACTCACCGGATCAAATCTGTTTTGTTTTGGATAGGAATACATACAGACTCTTTGCAACCCGATTGAGGTACAGCCAATGAAATATCCGGAAGAACTACAGTCAGTTCTGAAAAATCCCGAAGTCCATGGACCAATTGAGCAACATTCAAAGGCTGTTATAAGGTTTGAGCAGCCAGGTGAAGTTATGATTTACGGCAATGAATCCCTATCGGTGACCTTGGCATACTCCGCACTGGAGGATGTCATCAGCGAACACCTTGAAGAGGCACATTTGGACTTAGATACCAATGGGATTCTTCGCAGTGGGAAACCCAAAGAGGCTTCACATAGACTGACAGAAGAACTAAAACGCCGCCTTAGCATGGAAGAAGGGAATTCAGTTGAGGACAATGACCTCAACCTGATGAACGATTCTATAAAGCGGGTAATATTGGATGTGTTGAATTCCAGAAAAGATGGCGAAGATGACAGTGACACAGAAAACCTAGAAGCATACGGTATTGTGCCTCACAAGCCCTCTCAAGCTGATAAAGTGAAAAGCGATGGATTTGTATCAATTCATGATGACAATTCAAAGCCCCAGCCTATGGAGGTTGGGCCGTCGTTGGGAGAAGCTGCGAAGCAGCTCAAGCACATAGTGCTAGACTCAATAGTGCCGGATGTTTTTGAGAAATCTGGTCCACAACCAGATCCAAATGATGGGAAAGGCTCCCTCTCAGAAACAGCAAAATACCAGAAGGAATGGGCCTTGGAGAAAGGTTTCTCCGAGGAAAAAATCAATGCAGTGTTTCAAAAACATGGACAGGACTTGCAGTTTCAACAGTTTTACAGGTTGATCAATGACATTACAACCACAGAGGCGGCATCTGAGGCCACCACGTCTTCGCCTAGAAAGAACGCAAGCAAGGATTCTGATAAACCATCAGAAGCAGGGGTCAAAAACTACATCAAACGGTTGACACAGGATCACATCGAAGAAGCCAATGTTGAAAATATTGATGAACTGAAAGAGCGAAATGAGGAACGCCAGCGGCTGCTCATGAAAATATTTGAGAAGCGAAAAGATGGTGAGCAAGACACTGTCAATGTCGATGACGATGTCGTTGAAAGTGACGAAGTCATTGAAATTGGTGACACTGATGAAATAGACACTGGTCCTTTTAGGCATCGAGGCCATCGTGGCGGTCATTTCGACCAGCAGCCTGGAATGGGCTTCCAAGAGCCACACCATCCCTACCGCGGGCATGCACCAAAACAGCAACATCCCCAGCAGTTAAACCCGTACAACCAGCAGCAGTTGCAAAATCGTGATAACCCACGCAGCCGATCACCTGTCCGTCAAATTTGGGACAAGAACTTCCAACACGGCAGGTCACCGTCGCCAAAACGCTACAGGGATCATGTCAACTACCCAAGTCCTCAGCGCCAGATGGGCCCTGGTGGGAGTCAGGCCTACAGCGGGCCAACTGGACCCGGTCCTAAACCCAACTATAGATACGTGGTGATAGACGGCAGTAACGTTGCTTTCACGTATGTGAAAATACCATACCTACATGTTTATGAAGTTTTGGTTATGCAGATGAGAATTGATCTCCAAGAATCTCATGCTGACACTTATGTAGACAACAATCAATATTGGACAAGACTCAGAGCTACTTATAAACTACATTTTCTTTGATACTGTGCAAACTTATATTTTGCAGGCATGGAAATAAGAATATATTCTCGTGCCGTGGGATTCAACTGTGTATCGACTACTTCAAGAGGCGTGGTCACACAGAGATCACAGCGTTCGTGCCCCAGTGGAGAACTAGAACACTGAACCATAACTACCCGATTTCCGACCAACACCTGCTCGAGGAGATGCGAAAGAGCGGCCATCTTGTTTTCACTCCGTCCAGACGCGTGCCCGGGAAGAATATCTGTTGTTATGATGACAGGTGTGTAGCTAAAGCTATGCTGCATAATTTCGATGGAATACACCACGGTTGAATTCGAATTTAATGTTGCTGTTATGGGAAATATATATGTTGAAAGGGGTGTGAAAAAGTATGACAATTTGAAGCGTACAAGACAGATTTTCTTCGTTTTGTGCAGATACGTTCTTCGCTTGGCGCAAGAAACTGAGGGAGTAATCGTCTCCAACGATAACTATCGGGACTTGTGGCAAGAGAAGCCCGAGTGGCGTGATATCATTGAAAACAGGCATGTAGCGTTGTACTGTAACTAGTGTTACTTTTGAATCAAAGTTAATTGACAATCGACAATATTTCTGTGAGTGTGAGACGACCGCGTGTATTAAAAAAGTGTTTTTAGTTGTAATGAAAACGCAGTTATCCATGAAATAATATTATGGCTTGTACTTCTAAAACGTGATATTGCCTTTATCAGGTCAATATTGACTTTTGTCCACATGGTCTTGGATGAAAAAAGAGTTAAATGATTTTATTTCATACCTTCCAGACTACTGATGTTTTCCTTCGTAGCTGATATCTTCATGCCACCGGATGATCCCCTCGGGAAAGACGGGCCGACCTTAGACGAGTTCCTTCTGAAAGGCAACCACAGGTCTGAACAATTATCAAATCAAAGCCTGGGGATGTTAAATATCACTAGTTCTGCATTTATATAGATGAATAGCTCAGGTAATTTCACTTATCAAAGCATCAGGGAAGTTAAACAGATGAATATTTTGTTCTTGCTTGAAATAGGAACATCCGAGAACATTCAGGTGGCGGCCTGTCACATATTCAACTCCACAACCAGAACCAGCCTCAACCGTACCGACAACCGTACAGACAACCGCACCAACCGCCGATCCACCAGAATCAACAACGTGCCTGGCAGCAACCGTCATCGCGCCAAGTCTTCCAAAAACCGTCACAACAAAACTACCACCAACCGCAACAGTATAGACAGAACCAGCCACGCTACTCGGGACAGACCGTCGCGTATAACCGTGACCCCTCAGGGTCAAAGTTTGGCCCCCAGGGGGGTGGCGGCGGTGGTGGCAGTAGCCGGGGACTTGCTGTGGACACCGTTGACAGTGGAAATTCATGGCAACCTGTTAGAGGCGGTAGGCGGTCGCAAAATCGGCAAGGCGGGCCAGCTGCGGGAAGCCGAGATGCTAAAATAACCGGTGAACTTCGCTCAAGTCTCAAGGATATTTTCACAGAAAAAGAGGAGGACATCAACCGAGTTCTCCAGGAAAATCCGTCAGAAACGGACTTGAATACACTTTCTGAGTATCTGTTGAACTGCATTGCCACTTAAAACAGTGGTGTTGCCCATCTTGGGTTCTTACGTTGAATGCAAACCAGTGCATTGGATTGTGTTATATGTGTATGATTCGCAAGTTTGTGATATTGATACTAGTAGACTGCTGGATAACTCCACTGAGTCAATTGAGTCCGGTCAATGTTTTGATTTTATGTCGTTCAATTGTATAAAGTCATGAGTCCTGACTTTATGACACAATCTACAATGGTGTAGTTTCTTTTGGCAATATGGTGTATCACATTGAAAAATATGTATGTTATGTGTACAGTGAAATTTTAAATGAAACTGTGTTGAAAATATGTAAAAATCAATATGATTGTAACCTTAAGATATACTGATAATATTGATAATTGTACCTCCAAGTGACATATTTGAGTATGGAGTGTTATAGTATGGAGCATTATGGAAAGTCCTATGTGGCCTAAAGAATGGTGACGTTCAATGACTTAGAGATTGAACATCAACATATTTAAGTTTTGAGAAATGTTGGATGCCTGGTAGGCTTTCCTATGTTCAATCATTAATTCATCATACTGTCAGATTTTATTACAAGGAGGCTACAATAAGGAGTTTCATGTGATAAAGACATATATGTACCTTCCTGTTGATACATGTAGCGACAAAACGTCTAGTTTCTATTGATTTTGGAATCTCAAAACACAATCTTTCTGATTATTGAGGCATTTTCCGAAATACAGTTTATGGTTTTAGCAGAATTTTTTATTTTTTTTTATTTTTTTTTTCTGCCGTTTTGGTTTCCGACCGATAACTTTAGTTTGCCTCGATGTATCTTCGCAAAATTTTCAGCATTGGTCAGATATATTATGTGGAAGAACCCTATTGTTTTTCAGCCGGATCCGAGGTCCGTGAGGTACGTGAGGATGAAATCAATGTTTTTTTTTTACTTTGTTTCCGCATGTATCTCAAAAAGTATGTAGGCAATGGCTGCAGAACTTTACACGGAGGTTCATATATCAATAGGGAAGAACCCTATTGATTTGGGGATCAATCCGTCAAACGACCTTTGACCTAGAGGTCGGAAGAGTTTTCGCCCAGTCATCCTTGAGGTTTCCTGCATATCTTGGAAATGGTGCGTCGTAGAGCGAAACGGACGTTATTTTCGGACTGGTCGCCCTAGACAAACATGTCTAAGGGGTATTAAGGGTGACCTTCGACCTTGACCTTGAATTTTTCTGTCGAGTCGGCATTTTTCGTTTTCGTCGATATCTCGGAAATAGTGCGATGTAGAGCGAAACAGACGTTATTTTCAGACTCGTGGCACTAGACAAACATGTCTAAGGGGTATAATGGATGAACTTTGACCTTGACCTAAAATTTTTTTGCCGAGCCGGCATTTTTCGTTTTCATCGATATCTCGGAAACGTTGCGTCGTAGAGCGAAACGGACCTTATTTTCGGACTGGTTGCCCTAGGCAAACATGTCTAAAGGGTATTGAGGATGACCTTTGACCTTGACCTTGAATTTTTCTGCCGAGTCGGCATTTTTCGTTTTCGTCGATATCTCGGAAACGGTGCGTCGTACAGCGAAACGGACCTTATTTTCGGACTGGTTGCCCTAGACAAACATGTCTAAAGGGTATTGAGGATGACCTTTGACCTTGACCCAAGTCAGCATTTTTCGTTTTCATCGATATTTTGGAAACAGTGTGTCGTAGAGCATTGTAGAGCCCATGGTAAACAAGTTATAAATATTACAAATTAGTCTCAACACTGAAATGCCTTCAAGGCATCTTTAGGCCTTGATGTCTAGTTTTTTTGTGCGAATATTTATGAAAGGTAATTATCGTTGATCAAAAGAATGCAGTGGGTTTGAAAAATTCTGGTCTTTGTAGTCCGCAACAAAAATTTTTAATCACTATACATGTATAACCAGGACTCCACACGTATCAGTTTGTTATTGTTACTGTATGCTTTGTGTAAATTGTATAATGAGAAGTAATGCTTCAGAATAAAATTTCAATATTTTGATTAAATATCTCACATCTCCTGTCATATTG
Organism: Terebella lapidaria; assembly: GCA_949152475.1. Taxonomy (NCBI): domain Eukaryota; kingdom Metazoa; phylum Annelida; class Polychaeta; order Terebellida; family Terebellidae; genus Terebella; species Terebella lapidaria. Next base: position 28,569,007 of record OX424564.1, on the reverse strand, counting down.
TTGTTAAATTTGGGGTACTACAATCCCTTCAAATGTCAATGGTTTCACGAGTACGGCCTTCAGCGCTCCGAAGCGAACGTTCAAATACCGCTAGTAGTAGTTATGTTGACATTTCAAATTTGGTCCAAATGTTTGACAAAAAGTGGCCGTTTCACCTTTCAAGGTCATCAAAGGTCAAATCCAAGGTCACAAGACAAATCATCATGTATGACAAGTGGCAATATCTAAGCTCTATCTTCGAGCATTCTATGTGTACAGTTGTGGCAGTTCCCATTATGAAGGAATTAGTGCCGAATTTTTTTCAAAGGAGAAATTTTTTTTTTCTTTTTGGTTGGAAATGGCTTATTAAACGAATACGGACTTGATTTGGGACAAAAAAAATTTTTTTAACAACCCATCGAAAAATCAAAATGGTCGCCACACAGAGACCGGCGCTTCACGGGCAATGAAATTTATACACGTCACAAAGGTATATAAAGGGGATCTTTTAAAACAAAACTCAAAATTGATCAGACTGTGTTTCGTACATCATGTATCTCTTCATACATCTCGTTCAAGGGCATCAAATGATGCACAATACGCGACATATATGCTCATATTGCAGACATATTAAGCTCTATCTTCAAGAGATTCGCCTCCAGAGACAGTTTGTTTGTGGTGAACATGATCTAAAATCGACTACTCAAGGTCAATTCTATGTCGCCAAGATATCGATCATAATTAGGCATCCCGATTGAAAATCGGGAGGCCTTATGTTTTTGTCTGTTTTTTTTTTTTTTTTTTCTTTTTTTTTTTCTTTTTTTTTATTCTTCCGCCGATTGGTTTCCGGATCATAACTCTTGAACGCCTTGATCTATCTTTTCGAAATTTTCACAGCTCATTCGAAATTCTTTGCTCCTAACCCCTATTGTTTTTCGTCGAGATCCGATATCCAAGATGGCCGCCAGCGGCCATTTTGGAAAAAAAAATCGGGCGATTCCTGTCAATGTCATAATTTGATTCAGGCAATTTCCAGGGGAAAAAATTTTTTTGGGTGTATTTTTTTTTGGACTTGGAATTTTTCCCTCGCCTGCCCCCATGCAGATGTAATACTGTAAGTGAGCCATGCTACTGTATTCACTGACTGCAGCCTGCATGTCCAGCATGAGGCTGGGCTCTGCCCTCTCAGCCAGTGCAGTATATGAGAGCCCTGCTCAGTAATGCCTTACAAGATCAGCCACTCTGTCCAGCACAGCGATAGGCTCCGCCCCTCTCAGCCAGCCCTGCTCAGTCATGCCTTACAAGATCAGCCAGTCTGTCCAGCACAGCAATAGGCTCCGCCCTCTCAGCCAGCCCTGCTCAGTCATGCCTGACAAGTGATACAGCTAGCATGTCCAACTTGACCCCAGGCTCATATCCATGCATAATCCCTCACTCCCCCCTCCAAAGCCTGGTTTACTAGTGTGTGTACATGGTAAAAGAATGAAGTTCTATCCCACAGAATACAATAGTTGGTTAATAAGCCAACACACATGACACAACATGCTTGGGGGATGATTTGCCCTGTCTGCATTTATATTGTACAAACATGTATTGTTTGAATGTTTTGTTATTCAACTCCATTTCACATGCAATGACCAAATCATCATTGTTTTAGTTAGCTGGGAAATGTTTGGCTTTGGTTATAATGTGAACGGAATATTCCGCTGTTTTGTACCAGTTTTGGAATCACAAAATTGGCCAAGATGACACAGCATTCTTTTAGTCACGTATCATTTTACATTTGACAGGAGCACCTGAAAAATATCACGAACATCCTGATTAAATATACCAGTACTCTGAATATTGGCTGGGTAGTACTCTGAATATTGGCTGGGTAATTGTCCATTCATTTTGGGTGGCAAATGTCTGGTGGGCCAAGTTGTCAAGATGATAGAAAGCAGTTCTGGTAAGAAACTGTCTGATGAGCTCTCACTCTTACCCACATACAATGGCCTATGTATCCTTTTTTCTCAGTCCAGTATGACCATTTGAAATGATAAGAACAAATTGGGGGATGCCACAAAGCCTATAGGCTTTTATGTCTAGTTATATATATCCAGAATTACACAGTAATTCGTTTTATACAGCAAGGAGGGAATATCTTTTCTAAAGTATATCTTCCGTATACGTTATACGTGTTAGTACGGTAATTCCAAACTTCAGTCTCCCAAAGTCTCGTTTGACACCCCGTGTGTGAACCCCGTTTTGTTTTCATCTCGTCAGTTCTGATTCTATTGTTCGTTCAACCTGTAGGAAAAAATTTGATTGCTCCTGTTGTTCTTCAATTCTGACGGGATTACCACGTGAATTGTGACACTGTTTACATTAAAAACTGCGCTATGCTGCGAGGCATAGTCATCGGACATTCATTCATTCGCAGACTCTCCACAAACGAACTAAAACCCGAAGAAAAATCTAAAAGGAAATCGAAACTGACGAAAGGAAAACCGAAAGACATTATCGATCCTGCAAAAGCAGCTGCCCTTTCCTCCTGTTTACTCGTGAACGAACATTATTCCGAGGTATTTGCGCTGAGCGACAACGTCATTTTCATCCAAGACATTGACAAAAAGCTGCCATCCGTGCCATCCCTGCACGCAGATGTTGCCCTACTCGACGTTGGATCCAACGACATCGCCCACATTGGAAGTGTAGACCCCGCTCGGGTTTTACAATTGGCCACCAGCCTATTGGATAAAGCACGAACACTCCTCAGTCACGGACTCCAGCTTGTAATCATAAACAGTGTTCTACCCAGATCCAACAATCTAGCTTCATCTCCAGACATCTTCCTGGCCAACATCAACCAATTTAATCACATAATTAAACAACTTTGTACAGCTGAATCAAAAATCACCTACAACAAATTGACTGGTTTTTTCAACCCAACTGGCAATACCTCCTGGTCAACTGACGGTATCCACCCGAACTCTCCTTCTGGATATCAGCGATACAAAACCCGGCTTCGCCACGGCCTCATTTTCTTCAAATTGAAAGTGATTGGACGCACTGGGTCTTCTAATTCAACAAGTTGAACGGACACAGCTTCACAACTGACCGTGTCTTCACGTGTCAGTTGAATCTCTTCCCATCAAAGTTCCCGTTGTCCAACGGTTTGTCTATTGACATTTTCTTATCAACTTATGGTTATTGCAACATATACCAATACTCTCTTCATATTCACCTCATACCTCCGAACTTGTCTACTGACAGTTCTCACTACGGCTACTGCCACACCTACCAATCTTGTTATTGTATTTATCTCATACAATGTACCTCCGAATTGTCTACTGACAATTCTTGTTATCGGCTAGTGCCATACATACCTCCGAACTAGTCTACTGACAGTTCTCATTACGGCTACTGCCATACATACCAATATTGTTATTGTATTTATCTCATACAATGTGCCTCCGAATTGTCTACTGACAATTCTTGTTACGGCTATTGCCATACGTACCTCCGAACTTGTCTACTGACAGTTCTCATTACGGCTACTGCCATACATACCAATATTGTTATTTGTATTTATCTCATACAATGTACCTCAGAATTTGTCTACTGACAATTCTTGTTACGGCTAGTGCCATACATTTGTCTACTGACATTTCTCATTACGGCACAAATTCCAATTCCTTCAATCTCCATGTCTACTGACATTACCTTATTATTTCAGTCCAATCTCCAAATTATCCAAACCAATCTTATCCTCGTATACTGACATTGTAACTGCTGTTATCACGTCCTTGAATGTTTCATACCTTCCCAAGCGCCCCAGGCACTTCGTCCAAAACATATCGTTTTGGTGTTCAGTTGGTTTTTTCCTTTTATTTACTTCCATCTACTTTCTCATTCCATTCCAGACAACCAACCATGGGTCGAACGGCAAAACCTGCCAAAACCGACCCCACACCCTCCACCTCTTCCACCCAGAGTGCCCAGAACCTGCTGGACAGTGTTCTGCGCCTCAAGAAGAACCTGAAAAAAGTGGACAGCCAACAGAAAGGCAAAGCAGTCGCCACGCAGCAGGAGTCATCCAGTGCGGAGGATGAATCACACGACCAGCACCTATCTGCACACAGTACTTCCTCCGCACCTGAGGTAAAAACACCACCACCCCGTCGCAAGGCCACCAAGAAACACAAGCGGAAACGTTCTCCGTCTTCCTCCTCGTCGGATGACTCTGAGCTTGAAGCAGCCAACCCCCCTCGTCGTCGCAAGAAACACCAAAAATGCCGGCCAAAAAAGCACCACACCCAGGACACCGACTCAGGTACATCCTCATCTTCATCTCCCTCCAGTGATTCTGATCAGTATCCAGATCAAGTATTCTCATTTGGCTCCATCGTGGGAAGCAATGTCTCTCACAAACTCAAGAAAAAGATCCTCGCTGATAAATATGTCGACCTGGCCTTACTCCTCACGTCATGCCCCACTAAAAACTCTGAATATGTCATGAAGTTTGACAAAAATTTTAACACAAAACTGGTCAAACAGGCCCCCAAGCCACTGGTGTCATTTGAGCAGTGGGCTCAAGCTTTCGACACCTACACAGCCATCTATGTCGAGCGTGCCCATTCTACAAGCTCAGCTATCAATCTCATCAAATCGCTACTCACCTATAAGTCCCAGATTGCACAGATGTCCAAGATTGGGCATGACTGGCTGGGATACGATCACCACTTCAGGAAAGATCGCGAAGCTTCCAAGTACGCCTGGACAACCCTCCGCCATGATTTATACCTGCACTTCAGCACCCCACGGTCTCAGTCCTTTCGTGCCCCCGGCCAGGCGAAGTCTGGCTCCTCATCAACCCTCAAAACTGCAGATGGCCTCTACATCCCGCTCGGATACTGCGTTCACTTCCACTCCAAGACCGAACACTGCTCAAAAGGCCTTAACTGCTCCTACAAGCACACCTGCCCTAAATGCCAAAAGTACCACCCTGTCTTCAGACCCTGCGGTTCCAACACAAAACCCAGAACTGAACTTCAGCAACAACACACTTCCAAGACAACCCACAAGACCACAAAACCATGATTCTCAAGTAGTTACCCCAGTAAGACCTGATAGACTGCTACATCACCTACATCAAGCCAATTACGATCCCTGTCTGACCAAGTATTTAGTCACCGGCTTCACAAATGGGTTTTCCCTCGAAACCCAACATTTCACAAATCAACAATCACCACGTAATAGCCCTACTGTTAATTCTCACCCTGAAGCGGTGCAGAAAAAGATTGACTCCGAAATCCAAGCTGGGCGGCTCCTGGGACCTTTCGACCAGCCCCCATTCACTCATTTCCAGGTGTCACCATTGTCTCTCCGCGAAAAGAAATCACCGGGTAAATTCCGACTGATCCATGATCTGTCTTTCCCATACGATGACACTTCAATCAATTCTAATATCCCAGACTCTGCAAAATCAGTCAAATATGCATCCGTCGGTGACGCTATCTCAGTCCTATTGGACTTGCCTACTGGCTCGTACACGGCTAAAACCGACATTGAAAATGCTTATCGTATAATCCCTATCTCTCCAGTCGACCAACCCAAACTTGGTATGCGCTTCAACGACAAATACTACTTTGATAAGTGCCTACCTCAAGGCTGTGGTAGTTCATGTCAGATTTTTGAAAAGTTCTCATCAGCACTTGAAGCTATCTTTCTGCATTACTACCCCCATGCTCACTGCCTCCATATGATAGATGATTTTATCATCTTAGCCGCAACCCAACATCAATGTGCACACTATTTGGCTGCATTTCTTAATCTATGTAAAGACATTGGTGTCCCAATATCTGGCGACAAAACCACAGAACCCTCCACCAACACAGTATTCCTGGGAATCGAATTGGATACGCTCTCCCAATCTGCCAGGCTCCCACAGGAAAAAATCACCAATTATTCCCAGTTCATCTTGGATACTCTAGCTCTAAAGAATATCACACGCAAACATCTGGAATCTCTGATTGGCAAGTTGAGCTTTGCATCCTCAGTGGTTCCCGCGAGACCGTTCCTTCGGCGCCTAATTGACCTGTTGAACCCAAATCAGAAACCATTCTATAAAATACACTTAACCTCATCGGTCAAGGAGGACCTCTGGATTTGGCATCATTTCCTTCATACCTACAATGGCATCACATACTTTCGGTCCAAGAATATCATCACTTCTCAATCACTCTCCATGACATCAGATGCATGTCCACTTGGCTTCGGCGCATCCTTCCAGACCCACTGGATACAGTCTAAATATCCCACCGCTTGGCAACACCTCTCTATCACATTTCTAGAACTATTCCCAATATATGTTCTCATCCACATGTTTGGGGCTTCCCTTAAAAACTCCAATGTCCTGCTTCACCTGGACAATGAAGCTGTTGTTCATATCATTAACAACCAAAGCTCCAAAGACCCCCTGATAATGAAAGTTCTCAGACCTCTGGTCTTATTTTCAGTTGTAAATAACATTTCTTTAAAAGCCAGACACATCCCTGGCGTCACTAATGTGCTATGTGATCGTATTTCCCGCTTTAAGGTCACGCCTGCGCTGTTGGACGCCAACCACATGGAACCCGAACCCATCCCCATCCCAGTCTCCCTTCGGCCCGAGAACTTCGTGATTGTGTGACCAAAGATGTGATTGACGGTCTTTCAGCAAATGCCAGAAAAACTTATCTCACTGCTTGGACAAAATTCCAAACATTCATCTCGTCAACACTTAGAAAATCTGCAGCTGCGATTACCAAGTTTGATGTTGCTACTTATGTAGCCCACCTCCACTATCATGACATGAAAGCCTCCTCCATCAAAACCCACCTCTCAGCAGTGGGTTTCATGTACTCGGTGACGGGCAAGAAAAACCCTACCAGAGGTAACCTCATCAGACGCCTGCTTCAAACCTACTCCAAACGTGATGCCAGTGCTCCAATCAGATCCCCAGTGCATCTAAAAATCCTGAAGAAGCTCATAGTCTCCCTCACAAATCACACGCCAGACCAGTACCAACGTCGTCTTTTCAAGTCGATTTTCAACCTGATGTACCATGGAGCATTACGCATCAGTGAGATCGCCTTCAGCTCCAATTCCTCACACACCCTCCAAAACGATCATGTTCGCTTATCGGCAACTTCACGGAAACCTCATGTCACCATCAAGTTCCCGTCGTACAAGTTCAACTCCAAACCGTCCATTCCACTCATTCTACATGCTACAGGCGACAACACATGCCCTGTCCGGTCCTTACAGAAATACCTTCGCCTTCGAGGCTCACGCCCTGGACCGTTGTTTTGTCTTCAAAACAACAAACCCATCACACGGCGTTTCTTACTTCAAATCCTTCACACCCACCTAACATATGATTGAGTTCCTACCTTGTCTGGTATGAGTCCACTCGGTTACACGGTTACCATGGCAGTCTCTCAATTTCCTTTGCCACCTTCGGGCAAAATAGTTTGTATTCACTTAGGGCTGACAAGTCTTCTTGACAGTCCTAACTGTGTATACATATATGTAAAGTTACTTGTCCAAAACCGTGTCTGTATTAATTGTAATTGTATAATATCCATGTACTGTTTGTGTCCTTAGTCTAGTCTGGTTTTCCATGTATATAATCATTCAATCTCTATTATCCCCATCGGATACTGTACACTACTTCATGTTACCCAGTTGGTAATCTATCAACTATACAATATTCATGTATTCAATCTCATTCAATAATGGTTTAAACCCATTTGTGTATCTTAGTCACTGTTCTTATAACTAGTCAGTTATTAATAAATCATTTTAAGGCATACAGGTGTTCCTTGTCTGGATAAATCCAGAATTACACAGTAATTCGTTTTATACAGCAAGGAGGGAATATCTTTTCTAAAGTATATCTTCCGTATACGTTATACGTGTTAGTACGGTAATTCCAAACTTCAGTCTCCCAAAGTCTCGTTTGACACCCCGTGTGTGAACCCCGTTTTGTTTTCATCTCGTCAGTTCTGATTCTATTGTTCGTTCAACCTGTAGGAAAAAATTCCCACCTCCACCCCTCCACCACCTTTATGCCTCGTTCAGTCAAATCGTTTGTGTCATTCGGGGCTGACAAGTTTCCTTGACAGTCCCAACATGTATATATGTAAAGTTACTTATCCACATATATATGTGTTCCAAATCCAATTTTACTTGTATATATCTCACATGTTTGTATCAGTAGTTTACTTTGCCACCTTCGGGCAAAATAGTTTGTATTCACTTAGGGCTGACAAGTCTTCTTGACAGTCCTAACTGTGTATACATATATGTAAAGTTACTTGTCCAAAACCGTGTCTGTATTAATTGTAATTGTATAATATCCATGTACTGTTTGTGTCCTTAGTCTAGTCTGGTTTTCCATGTATATAATCATTCAATCTCTATTATCCCCATCGGATACTGTACACTACTTCATGTTACCCAGTTGGTAATCTATCAACTATACAATATTCATGTATTCAATCTCATTCAATAATGGTTTAAACCCATTTGTGTATCTTAGTCACTGTTCTTATAACTAGTCAGTTATTAATAAATCATTTTAAGGCATACAGGTGTTCCTTGTCTGGATAAATAGATATAATATATATAGAAGTATTCTTACTTCTCAGATCCTCATCAAACATTTGTAAGCTTTATATGCAAGAAAAATTTACTGCAGAGGAGAATTTGAACACCTGAAGTCCTTGGAGTTCATCATTCAAGGTTTTTTCAAGGTCAAGTTCACCAAAGGTTACACCATATATGGACTTCCTATCTTGGTAACTCATTCTTAAGCTCCATCTACAAGTTTAATGTCTGTAAAGACCAACTCACACATTTCGGGCGAGACGTGACCTACAGGTTTAGCACTCAAGTATGCAGCCAACAATAGCCCAATGGCCTAATGAGTCTCCCCGGATGACATCATGAACGTCAATAGGCAATAGCTCTGAATTTCATCATTACAGAATATTAATTGAACACATCATTTAATTTCCTCATTTATTAAGTAGTAGTAGTAACACTGCTGTGTTCACGAAAAAAAAAATATATATGTACAATTATTTTACAAATATAAATGTTATGTTACCAAAGATTACACACATAGATATACCATAATAAGTAACAATTCGTCAACATTTCTCAAGCACAAATTTCACATGCGATTACTTAAATTGCAATACTTTACAGTACAATATTTTGCAAGACCAACATGAAACAGGGAGTGGGGGTACACTATTCATTTCTTGGGCAAATTTATTAGCCCATATTCATCGAAGGCCTAACAATGCTGACGAAACCCACGTTTAATCTCATCGAGTCTACTTGCATCAGCATTTGCAAGGAAAAATTTTATACACAAGAGAGAGAAAGTATACCATACTCAAGTATTGTGATATATATTAGGTAGGTATACCATATGTGCACTGGTAGCCATTTCAACTATATGCCTCGGTTATTAATCACTCTAATTGGTCAAGAGTCTGTTAATAAATACTAGGTTACCTACGGTAAGATTTTGCATTGCTCAGCTCACTAACGTAGACAACTTTTGCCCGTGTAGCATTCGTGCATAAATACGATAAAGCAGCACTTTGTTAATTACTGGTAAACTACACTCGTTATTTCCATAGTAACCCGTGATTATTTACAATCTATATAGAAGCCTTTAATTGGGCCTCTCGACTGGAGTATTAACTGGCACAGTTGAATTATTCTATAGTTGATTTATCATCAATAGATACAGTGGCAGCTTAATCTGTATTGTTTCTAACAAATTCTGCTGATTAACTGCAGGTCTTCGTGAAAATATTGGTTCCTACTTGAACCTACTTCTGTCATTCAAAGCATTCATTTTTCTTCTCAAAGATGAATGGGTAACAAGTACTGATTTGAATCAAATAACAATATCTCCGTAGGCTTATGACTGCAGCTTATACTACAAGTTTAACGAGTTAAACACTGATATGGTCCTGTATAAACATTTTATACTTCTGTAACAACAATAATAAATACAACATCACTCTGTATACAAACTTTATCATTATGAAACCTCCTTTGTTGGACATCACTTTCAAGATTTTAGGCCAGCTTTTTCATATTTTTTATACAGAAACTGTCATATAAAACCAGTGGCCAGTTCTTGAAATGTGCTGTACTATTTCACTCTAGGCAAACATTCAAATGCATACAGTGATCATGACCAGCTGAGGGTATGAACAAAGGAACTGGCAACTTTGAGCACAAATAGATAATCTTTAATTCTGGTCGCTTCCTTTGCATTGTATTGTGACGTTAATTACGCAGTACAGCCTGTACACAATACGTAAGCCCACATGCACAAAAAAAAAACAACGGGGAAAAATTTGTGGGGCGGCCACAGCCTAACTATGACAATTACACGTGGAGTACACTTCTTCTCTTCATAAAATCAAACCACATCAAATTCTAGAAAATATTACTGTGAGACAAAAGTGATTTTGAAGCTGGGAAAAAAAGCCAAACATTATAGTAATTTTTATACTCATATGGACGGATCTTATGATAAACCCATTGCAATGCGGCGGTAAAAGAAACGAAACTGATCTGAATCTCCCTGCACTTGAGCTGATTCGCCCTTCCTATTTTCTAAATGTAAAACGATAACCACGTAGAAAGCAAACATTCAGTTGCTAAAGCTCTCACATAATTTGCACAAATGGAACCCAACTAACTGTCAGAACGAAAACTTGAAAGCACCGCTGACATCAACGACGTAATCTTTTTCGAATTTCCATCAACCATACTGCATGTAGGGCTTGAGCTGCTGAAAAATCAAAATGCTCTGTTCAATGGAATCAATGTTTCTAACCAGAACGACAACTTTTCACAAAATCATAATGCTATTTTTTTTCTCGTCTAAATAATGAATCACACAGTTTCACACACGCAACAAATTCAGCCTGATTGTACATTCAATGCAACAGTCACCCACTATTAGAAACAACAGGTGTAAACATTCATAACCCACAAAACTCTGTTATCAAAAGACAAGTACCCTAAAACGAGTGCAAACAACCTCAAAACACCCTTTCACGCCCTTGAACCCCATCCTAAATCTACGCGACCCTGACACAAAGTAAACTACACTGGACAACAAACCAGTCCACGTATATATCCTGACAGCGCACCTACTCGAAAACAAATAGCGACAAATATCGATAGGCAAGAACTTTCTCACTGACCATCCAGTGTATATTTAACAAACACATCACCAGTGAAACTATGGACAAATCTGACAGATTTCATTGTAGAAACGAAACAATTAGACACTGACAGTGTGGGGTGGGGTGGGGTGAGGTGGAGGGGGGGGGGAAGGATTACAGGGTGACACATTTCAACAGTAGTATCTGTACAATAGGTAGCTGCCTGCAAGCACTGCAAGGGATAAACCCAGGAGGTATGGTCGAGCAGTTTGCCGTCGGATTTTCCACTTCTCGCAATCTCTCTGTTTCTGTTTCATCCTGGCAATCTGCTCGGAGGTTTTCTTCTGTCGATCTTCTCGGTTCCTTCGCCGGATCTCCTGGCTACTGCAAGGATTGAACATTATCGTCAATATCATAAAAGTGAGAAATTTGACAATGGAATATATTAATTTAGAATGCTGAGATTTACCCAGATATATATGCGAAACATTCAACAAAAAATATTCAAAATCAACACAGATGTCTGACATTGGATCTCCCAAGAATACATATAGACCATGAGCTGCAATTCAACGTTTTTTGTATTTTTACTTACAACTGTTTAATTTTTGAAGAATCGGCAAAATCGCTGTCTTCCCGACTCGGCTCCTGCAGTCCGTTGGGGCTCAAGTCCGTGGGGTTGCTACTGCTTGCTGCTGCTGCTTGTGACGAGGATGAAAACTCATCCATGTCTGCACTTGGCTCCTGGGGTATCCCAACGCGATCATTCGCTGCAAAAATGCCAGTCCGTTTTATAGCCTTGTTCTGGTTTGTGTCACTGACTGTTTCACCAATGTCCAAGTGTTCGTTGGTATCCGATGGAGGGGAGAGAGGGGGTGATCCGTTCGAGTCCTGAGCCGTGTCTCCGTTCTGAGTGATGTGTGAAGTCTCTTCGTCCACAGCAGAGGTCTGAAACAGTTATCACATACTAGTACTTTAGTTAGTCCACTGAAGAATCAAATTATCCGCCTACAACAACCATTCATTTCACAGCATCTGTCTTGTGTGTATTTCATGAATTACCTGTATATTTTTATTACATGTACTGAGTCAATCAAAATCGCAAGTAAGATTTCACACCGACACATCTATTTTTTTTAATGAACATTCTTTTCAAAACATTAGCACTATCACAGCAAGAAATGACGAGCGAACACACGTTATCCTGATCGTATTACATGTATAGCTTTGACTGACCATTTCCAGTTCTGGTAGCAAGTTTAGCAGCTTGCAGCCCTCGATGATAGCTAGGTAGGAGAAGCGAAGCTGGTCGTGTGTCTGTATCAAACCCATGCGGTATCGTCGCATGTCCATCAGGATGTCACACACTTTGACAGTCTCTGGTACGGGGCTCGTCTCCAACTGTTTGAGGTGATATTTTATCAAAGAAACCGTAGTTTTACTGTGTACATTCACTACTTTTATATGCCTGCTTTAATTCCAAACTACTACAAAAATGACTGAGTTGAGAGGAATCATGACAATACTCGGTGGGATCAATTGAAACATATACTAGTGTATGTGTTCTGCATCATTAAACTGTTGAATATCAAGACACAGACTCAGCCCACCCACCAAGACGAGGCAAGTATCCACGAGACAGAATGTTCCCGATCGACCAATCCCTGCACTGCAGTGTATAACGGGCGGGCCGACAGAGTGCTGCAAGACGCCTGACTGCCGCACCGCAAAGAGAAAGTGGAGGAACTCCTTCGGCGACTCGGGAACTCCAAAGTCGGGCCAAGTAGTGTAGTGGAATTGGAGCACACGCTTCTTTTCGTCAGTCTGTGGAAACAAATATTTGCAAGAAATACTAGTATTTTATTCCTGATACTATGTATTAGTAACATTCAAGATATTTATATGTGATTTTCTTGTATGCAAGTTTCTTCATGTTCGCTTATGTTTCATTCAGTTGTTTTTCAGTTGGTGTTTTAAGATAGAAAACTATTTGTAATGCTTTACCAAGCCAGACATATTACTTGCACTCATATGTTCAGTGTAATTTCTGACCTCCATGTCCGTGATTTCCAATGTTCGCATCTGGAAGAAGTTCACATTTTCCTCGCTGATGTACGTGACTTTCAGACCGACATCTTCAAAGACCTTCTCGTTTTCGTCTTCGCTGTCTGCCCCCATGGGAAAGTACTGGTGGCACTTAACCTGAGGTGATGACATAAGGTCACCAAAACTTCAACGTACACATCTAATGGTTGTCATTTGTGCTAAACACGCAAGTTTATTACATTTTGTTTACTAAATATGTCTTTACAAGTTCAATGTCATAGCATTTAGCTTTCAGTGTGTAGTGTAAGATTTCGTAATAATTTTAAAAATATTACCTGTCCTTTTTCTATGACACGATTCAACATGAGGATAGCCTTGCTGTCATTCTCCCAAACCATCAACCAGAAATGTCCCGATGTGTTTGGAAGTGGACCCTGCAAGAAAACGAGAATAACCACACTGTGATTGATGTAATGGGGTATTAGAATTTTCGTAGGGAATATTCTTGAAAACAAAAATGTATGTCTTGAAGGCTTCCAGTGGCACTCCGTTATATGAGACATGAATAATGTTCTTGCTGCATTCTCACCTGCGTGAGTATGTATGAGCGGTTGGCATCCGGAGCTTCTATCAGACTGGCGTTGATGTAGTCAATGTCGTATTTCTCGAGTTGTACTCGACTGTGGTCATCTGACAAATGAAGACATGGAATAAATTATTTTATAAATAAAATGACCTGCGCTCATGTGCACGATCGAACACACAGGTCATTCACATCACATGTAAATTAAAACGATAATTCGATAAATAATTTTTCACGATACATACATGGACTGACATCTCTGTAGCGATTGCGTCCCTTGAATTCTGCACGCTTTGAATCCTTGACACTGAAGTCATGCTCAACAAGAGAATCCTGCTTGATTTTCTGAAATACAAAAATATATGATGATATCAGATGAACAACACTTTGATCATTGACATTTGACAAAGTCAAATTGACAGTTCTGGGGTTTTTGTGTATTGTATTAAAACATGACATATTGGTGTGACAGAAATGCTTGCGCCAGAATGGCTGTTCCAAATTAATAGTTGCACACCCATGGTAAATCGTTGGCATAGAAAATAAACAGTGATTGTGATTCATGTTTCGGAAAACTGGAAGAAATCAACATGGTACTCTAGTATCTATTGCCAAGTATGCATGCACAGTATTGCGGACATCGATGGCGTTTGAAAAGAACAACAGAAATACCACGCGGATCCGTCAAATTTCCTAAAACTTTAGAAAATGCACGACAGCTCTCATTTTTAGTGCGGCGTGGTCGATGCACGCGAGTGGAACACATAAGGAAGATTCTGGGAGCCCAATTCAAGGTAGTAGTATTTGTGTTTATAGGCATTCTCATGAAATAGGTCCCGCTACATTATGACAAGGCTTATTCAGTTAAAACAGTAACACCATTTTAATGTTTTCAGTCAACTTATATATCTTGGAGAATCCTGGAGGGAGGTGGTGGGGGTGGATGGAGGTACACACTAAAATCATCATAACACACTAAAATCATAACGTACGAAATAAGCGGGACCTATTTCACGATAAGGCCTGTTTATATCAGAGATTGTTTTGAGAGCATTATCATCGTCCCGGCAGAGACGTCGATTGTTCGCGACGGTCATGATCGAATGAACCGTCGCAAGCGTGGCTAGTGTCAGTGACAGTGTGTATTAGATTCTATCGAAGTTGGTGGTGGTGAGGGAGGGGTGATCAGGGGGTGATGGCTGGGGCGTTGTTGTATTGGCATTGCGGTCTACATGTATTGACAAATAAGCCTAAGTGGGCCTCGCCAAGTTAACAATCATGAATGATAAATCTGAATCTACGCATGCCCAAATTTCAACAGAAAACATACTTGATAAACGGCCATCCAAGCCTTTGCCTGGTCGAACGCTTCAAATTCTTTTAGCACATTCATGGCAGCGTTCTGACCAGCCCACACTATTATGTCAAATGCGTTTTTAAGCTGTTCAATGGACACATGTAAAAACGAGTCAGAAAAGTCAAAAACAGAGTTCAAGACAACTCGGCTTCCGCCTTTAAGATAAACACTGACTACACAGTAAATCTGATCCATGGTCCACATACATTTGGTCCACACACATACTCCCTCGCCTCCTGTATGGATCCGAACTCTGGATGCTTAAGGCCAAGCAGATCAAGCTCTTGGAGAACTTCCAGAATCAGAAACTGAGGCAACTTCAAGGTCTCCCAGACAGAGCCTCTAACACAGCCGTCCTTGGCCTCATTGGGATGCTCCCAGTGGAAGCCGTGATTGATCGCCGGGTGTCGGCCCTGTTCAGGAACGTCATCAGCTCCCCTGACTCAGTCGAGGCTAAGATCGCCACTCGTCAGCTCGCTGCCAAGTCTCTCCAGTCGTCTAGCGGGTACATCTATGTCGGCCACATTCTGCAAAAGTACCAACTCCCAAACATCCATGAGCTCCTGATGGAGGTCCCGAACAAGTTGGCGTGGAAACGCACAGTATGGAACAATAATAATAATAATAATAATAATAATAATAATAATAATAATAATAATAATAAGATTTATTTAACGACGGTCCATGATGGTAGGTAATTCTGCCTGTCTTCCCCATCCCCCGTCGGGTGACAATTTAGAATTTGGAAAGCACATTCGAATGGAGAAACCTTTGCATTGCCAGGATGAAAACTCCACCTACTTTGTGCCGGTGACGGGGATCGAACCCGCGTCACCTACCACACATCTCCTCCTACTGGAATCACAAAGCTACAGAACAAGCCAGCATACAAAACTCATTCCTGTTTCTTTCTGAGGACTCTCCATGCTCTCTGGATGCTCAGATCGCGGCACTCGTGTGGAGGAGCTCCATGTTCTCACACAGGGACACAGTCAAGGCCTTCATCAAAGTTCGCCTGATGACCGGCACCTACAGACTCCAAGCACATGAAGTAATCTTCAATGAAGGACTCTCACTTATGTCTTCCGTCTGTCAACTTTGTGACACCGAACCCGAAGATAGACTCCACTTCATTCTCAGATGCCCTGTGCTCCATGATGCACGTGCCATACACATCAGAGAGATGGAAGCTGCTGTCGCCGTCATGGGCCTCTGCTGGACTGACATGTCTGATGCGGACCAGCTCCAGTCTGTACTTGATATCTCTCACTGCTGCACTGTCATGGATACATCTGCCACTGATCGGGTCGAGGCCATCTCCAGAAACTGGATCTACCACCTGCACCTGTTACGATGAAAGCTCCTGGACACTGCGGAGTCTCAGTCGAGGCGATCGAGGAAGCAGAGATCTCACATATCTTAGCACCACAACTCTGTACATACTGCTTTTAGGATGCTTACTGATGCTTTTAGACGCTTTTACCCCACTACCAAGACTGATTTTTATGTGAACTGGGCTATTCAGCTTCACACGGTGCTCCCAACGGGGAGGAATCTCCAATTCAACAACAACAACGACATGGACGATTCGCAGTGAGGACTTTTCAATTCAATTCAGTTTATTCAACTACAATTTAGTTAACCCACAATAAACTTGTATAACCATATAATCCTGGTCGGGCAGGAAATATTTCACCAAATTCCAAATCCAAATACCAAATCTTCCATGACACAATGCAACATGTAGCCTACTTGAGGCTCTTTTCATTCACGTCTCGGCCCAGGATACACCTTGCATCTGTCTCGGAATCAGCTTACGTGTTAATTCAACATTTTGATAGCCACCAAGTGCGTCTTTACATAAGTAGCTATCACGTGCTGCAATCGTCAACCAAATTCTCAATTCCTCTGACTTCTTTGGAGCAGATCGATGCAATTCATCACTTGTAGACATTAATCAATTCACTTTGTTTCTGGTTCTTTGCGAAACCTCTCCCTCTGAGACTTATTTCTTCTATATCACGAACAACCTTTAGTACATGTATGAAATTGAATGTGCTTTCATCCATTTCTCTGGTGGGACTTGTCTTCCAAAAAATCATCCTCATGGGGTGGACATCTCGGCATGTTCATATTTAACTCATATATAGTTTTAAAGTTGTAATCTATTTTAAAATCAGCCAAATTTAGCATTCTTGTTTGTCACGCAAACTTGAAAGTACACCTTGAGATAGTCGGGAATACATAGGAAATATGCACAGTTCGACAACAGATACTTAGAAAATTGCAGTTAATCGTGCATGAAAACAGTGGATAGAGAATGATCGGCCTGATTACATTGCCGATTGCCACAGTGTCTAGACATATACCATTGATGACGTCATGAGACTGTGTGTAGAATTCGCCCGCAAGGTGGGCCGCTTTGAGGAAAAAATTGATGCGAGATTGACTGGCCTGAGTTTGAATCTTGATTTGGCAACTCAATTTAGGCATGTAATACACATTTTCAGACTCAAATTCCTACGATTTCTCATTCTATAGACAAAACAAAGCTATTACAGAATAAATACATTTTACCAATTCTAAAAGTGATTATATAGCTTTAAAAAACAATGCCCCACAGCTGAAGCATGGTATCTCATCTGACTGCCAATCCATGGGTTGTGTATTACTCATGGGCTTGACGTTTCAAGGAGGTATAGTTGTATGGAGTTGATCGATTAGTGGGGATCCTTCATCGTTCGTTAACAAATCCATGTTGCTCTGATCCTTCGAAGACATGGACATGAGATCGTTCGGGACGATGGCGTTATTTTCCGCATGTAAAACGAAGTCATTGGAGTTCGGAGTCATAGATATCCCCTGTATAAACTGCATGAGAGGAATACCACAGACCTGGTGACGTTGTAGAGGGATAACTGCCATCCCTAGTCTTGAATAGCCATATAATCCCGGTCGGGCACGAAATATTTCACCAGATTCCAAGGAGATTTGATCCATGTCGTTTTTCCACATTGGATGATAAGGTTAACCTTATCATCAGCGGCAAGTTCTCGCTGCCTTCATATTTCCCCCACGCACCGGGAGCTGGAATGTACAGCTTGAGGGGCAAGTCAGTGTTGTTGCTTTGCCGTCTGGAATAGAATGATGATAGGGTTCAACATCATGAATTATATACTTTGCTCTTAACCCCAAGTCATTGGTCGATTCTGATTAGACACAAAAAAATTACAACCTGTACGGTAACTGTACCGCACGACTATAAACCCATATTCGCTACTTATAACGTAAAGGAGAGCTACGAGGATTATCAGGTACCTTTTGACGGTGTAACTCCAAACTAACATTGAGGCGGGTACACTACCGAGTCAGTAATAACTACCTATGACGTCACATAACCATGAGGACATCCCAAGCTGAAGGGACGGCATCACTACTTTCGACCTCATCCAAATCAGGAGTCAAGACATATTTTTTTTAGTTTCCATCCAAAACATACCAGCTCATCTTGATCATCTCCAAATGCTCACTAGATCATCTCCAAAAACTACACCATGAACACACTGGACGGAATGCAGGCTCAGTAAAGTAAAATGAGTTTGTTTTGCACGTCCAGATAACATGGGCACCACATATCAATCAGGCTCCAATCATCTGATATGATGCAGCGGAGGAGAGAGCCATAGGTACCAATGGTACCAATGGTCGCCATGGCTGTTACCTGCCAAGTCAAGCTATCTGCAGACTTTCTGTCCTTTATTAATGAATTAAATTAATATAGTGCTCGAGTTGGCACCGTTTTTATTTGTGAATACCTGTTCTAAGCGGGAGCTGGAATGTACAGCTTGAGGGGCAAGTCAGTGTTGTTGCTTTGCCGTCTGGAATAGAATGATGATAGGGTTCAACATCATGAATTATATACTTTGCTCTTAACCCCAAGTCATTGGTCAATTCTGATTAGACACAAAAAAATTACAACCTGTACGGTAACTGTACCGCACGACTATAAACCCATATTCGCTACTTATAACGTAAAGGAGAGCTACGAGGATTATCAGGTACCTTTTGACGGTGTAACTCCAAACTAACATTGAGGCGGGTACACTACCGAGTCAGTAATAACTACCTATGACGTCACATAACCATGAGGACATCCCAAGCTGAAGGGACGGCATCACTACTTTCGACCTCATCCAAATCAGGACTCAAGACATATTTTTTTTAGTTTCCATCCAAAACATACCAGCTCATCTTGATCATCTCCAAATGCTCACTAGATCATCTCCAAAAACTGCACCATGAACACACTGGACGGAATGCAGGCTCAGTAAAGTAAAATGAGATTGTTTTGCACGTCCAGATAACATGGGCACTGTTGTGACAAGTACCTTTAAATAGACTTTAAAGTACACTTATCTTATCTTGAATACTTACCGTGAATGTCCTTGTACCTATATTACCTTCCGTAATAGAGAGTTCCAATCCAAGACTTGATCCATACAAAACATGGTGTCAGAAATTCAGCACGTTTCGACATGAAAATCTGGAAAAGAAAGGAAAAACAGAACATTATGTCAAGTGTGCATTTGGATAATACGACATAGAACAATTCGAAATCACAATTTGTACGGATAGGCTACAAATTAGAAGTGGATTTTGAATTCGAACTGGATCGCCGCCACATATCGCCGCCACCGCACATTGGATGAGCAGCGTCCAGGGGAAAAAAATCGATAATCAGCGTTGTTGACACTTGCGTTGTACACGGTGTGTGTTCAATTCCGGAACATTGACATTTTGAGTTTGACAAGCCTCAAACATTTCATCAAAATGGCTCAATCGTTGATTCCACCACCGAATAAAATGGACATGAAAGGGGATTTGGCGAACAATTTCAAGTTTTTCAAGGTGAGCTGGACAAATTACATAGTAGCTACCGACTTGAAGTCAAAAGACAAAGCTGTGCAAGTGGCTACACTTTTGTCAGTCATCGGCAAAGACTGTTATGAAGTTTATGAAAATTTGCCACTCAATGACAATGACAGAAAGGACCCTGATGTTATATTGAACAAACTGAGTGAACATTTTGAGCCACACAGAAATATCATCTATGAGAGATATTTGTTCAATTCCACAACACAAGCTGCTGGTGAAACAATTGAACAATTTCTGAGCAAGCTTCGGAAATTGGCAGCCACTTGTGATTATGGTACGCTATATGATGACATGCTGAGGGACCGTATCGTCATTGGAATTCGTGATGCAGCGACACGCAGTCGACTTCTGCGTGAAACTGGCCTGACTTTGACCAAAGCATATGAGATATGTCGCAGCTCTGAAGCAGCAGCAATACAGGCCAAAGCACTTGAAAACACTGAAGCCGTCCACTTCATCAAGCAACGACAATGCAAGTACTGTGGAGAAGAACACGCCCGAGGAAACTGTCCGGCGTATGGTCAGACTTGTGCGAAATGCAAGAGAAGAAACCACTTAGCTGTGGCATGCAAGTCTGTCCAACAGGAAAAACCACAGCAGCAAACCGAGAAAGTCAAGAAAAAGACCAAGAAAAAGAAGACAAAGAAAAAGACAGTCAATCAAGTACAAGAAACAGAAAGCGATGATAGCATCTATAGTGTGGTAGACAGTACAAAGAAACAGTACTTTGTCTCCTTAACGTTACGACCAACAGAAAGCAACACAACCGGGACCAGCTGTTACTTTCAACTAGACACAGGAGCTTCATGCAACACACTCAAGTTGGAAGACTATGACCGAATAACCGGGGCCAGAATACATCCGTCTAAAGCAGTGCTCAGACTCTATAATCATGACACAATAAAGCCAGTTGGAAGCACAGTACTCTACTGCACAGTCGGAAACATCACCAAGAAAGTGAAATTCGAGGTACTAGAAGATGCTCCAACATCACTGTTGTCTGGGAGAGCCAGTGAAGGTCTACAGTTGCTGAACATAAACCATGAACACCTGGTGAACAAACTGGATACAACAGGAGAGTTGTACATGAAATCAAAAGCATCTGTCATCGAGCACAACAAGGACTTGTTCTCGGGACTGGGAAAACTGCCAGGAAAGTACCACATTGAAGTTGATCCTGCTATCAGGCCCATTCAAAACACTCGACGCAGAGTACCAATTCCGTTAAGACCAGCCCTCAAGATGAAGCTGGACGATATGGAAAAGAATGGCATTATAGCAAAAGTAGTCACACCAACTCCATGGATCAGCAATTTTGTGGCAGTTCAGAAGCCAGGAAAACTGAGAATCTGTTTGGATCCAAGTAACCTGAACAGAGCTATCAAAAGGTGTTGTTATCCGACCAGAACTGTTGATGAAGTCACAGCAAATCTGGCTAATGCGAAGTTATTCTCAGTGATAGACGCCAAAGATGGTTTTCTCCAAGTCGAGTTAGATGATGAGTCTAGCTATCTGACTACCTCCTGGACGCCACAAGGCCGTTACAGATGGTTGAGGATGCCATTCGGAATTACTTCTGCCCCTGAAGAGTTCCAGAGACGTCTAGATGAGGCATTAGAAGGACTACCCAACATAGAAGTCATAGCTGATGACATCATTCTCTATGGAAATGGCAAGAACTTGACTGAAGCTGAGAAGTCACATGATGAAGCCCTAGAAGCACTTTTCCAAAGATGCAGAAAAGTGGGACTGAAACTCAACACGAAGAAATTCAGATACAAGCTGGAAAAAGTTTCATACCTAGGACATGTGATAAGCTCAGAAGGCATGGCCCCAGATCCTGAAAAAATACGAGCAATCGTACAGATGCCACGACCAGATGACGTCAAGTCTACACAGAGACTACTGGGCATGGTCACATATCTTGCCAGATTTCTACCACAGCTTAGTACTGTTGCAGAGCCTCTGAGAAGACTCACAGATACTGATGCTGACTTCACATGGGAGAAAGTTCATGATGAAGCATTCACCAAAATCAAGACATTGTTGAGTCAGGCCCCAGTGTTGAAACACTATGATGTCACCAAAGAGGTCTGCATAGAAGCTGATTGTTCGGACGTTGGAGTAGGAGCAGTGTTGACTCAAGATGATCGACCAGTGGCATACGCCTCACGTGCTCTTACCAGCGCTGAGAGAAACTATGCTCAAATTGAAAAAGAGTGTCTGGCAATCGTCTTCGCAACAGAGAGATTTGATCACTACATCCTTGGAAAAAACAATGTTCTTGTACAGACTGATCATCGTCCATTGATGCAGATATTTGAAAAGCCGATTCTAGCATCACCCAAGCGACTACAAAGAATGCGTCTACGCTTGCAGAAATACTCACTCAACGTGAAGTACAAACCTGGACCACACATGTACGTCAGTGACACGTTGTCACGAGCATTTCTACCGCTGGAGAAGGATGAAACCACAATGCCGCCATATTGGATATACAGACTTGATGAAGAAAGAAGTCTGCAGAAGGATATAGCTTCAATCAACATGGAAACATCACTGTTTGTAACAGATCAGCGACTACAGAGCATACGTGAAGAAACAAACTCTGATTCATCCATGCTGACACTGATGAACATTATCCTGAAAGGATGGCCCGAGAACAAATCACATGTACCGATTTGTATTCGAGACTTCTGGCAGTTCCGCTCAGAACTAGTCACACAGAATGGACTTGTGTTTCGAGGAACTTCCATAGTGATACCGAAGAGCCTGAGAGTAGACATGATTCAACGAGCACATGCCTCTCACATGGGAATTTCGACCACATTAAGAGCAGCAAGAGCCATCATGTTCTGGCCACAAATGAATGCCGACCTTGAACAAGCAGTACGTCAGTGCTCTGCCTGCCAAGAGTCAAAGCCATCACAACAGAAAGAACCATTGATGACTACACCACTTCCGAACTTACCATGGCAAGTTCTAGCCTCTGATTGTTTCGAGTATGAAGGTCAGCATTATGTTGTGTTAGTTGACATTTACTCAGACTATATCGACATTGCTGAGCTGGAAGACATGACATCAAGAACACTGATCACAGCAATGAAACATTCATTCGCCACACACGGTGTACCAGTGATTCTGTATTCAGACAATGGACCAAATTATGCATCAAACGAGTTCGAGAGATTCGCGAAGTCTTGGGATTTCCAACACGCAACCTCAAGTCCACACCATAGTCAATCTAATGGAAAAGCAGAATCCGCCGTCAAAATCATGAAAAATATCGTCAAGAGAGCTACGAAGTCCAAGCAAGACATCTGGAAGGCTATTCTTGAATGGAGAAACACACCTGGCCTGAATGATTCTCCAGTCCAAAAACTGATGTCGAGGAGGACCCGATCTTTTCTCACTTGTGCGGAAGAGATGTACAAACCAAAAGTTTGTGTGCCGGAGAAAGTCGTTGAGAAACTAGTCACCAAACGACGCCAAACAAAACAAACATTCGACAAGCATGCAAAATCACTACCAGAACTTGTGATTGGACAACCTGTTATGGCAAAAGCTCATGTTAAAGCATCTTCAAGCAATTGGGTTCCTGCTACAGTTGAGCATCAGATCACGCCGAGACGTTATGTGATCAAGGCTGGAAATCGCACCTACGAACGAAATCGAATTCATCTGAGAGACAGTCCAGAGATGCCAGAAACACCGGTAGTGCCTCAAGCAGTACCCCAAGCCGTGAATACTGAACAGACAGCCACAACCGACAGGCACGTCCAGATGACACCTTTGCTTACATCCCAGAACAGCTCCAGTGACACAAGCAAGGCACACCGTCAAGCCGAGCCGACACAGTCTTCGACGATCATGACTAAAACATCACCACATCCATCCAGAACCCGTGCAGGCCGTGTAACCAAGCCACCTGAAAGATACCAAGACTTTGTTATATAAACTTGATATCATTAGAAGGACATTCTTAAAAAAGAAAGGGAGATGTTGTGACAAGTACCTTTAAATAGACTTTAAAGTACACTTATCTTATCTTGAATACTTACCGTGAATGTCCTTGTACCTATATTACCTTCCGTAATAGAGAGTTCCAATCCAAGACTTGATCCATACAAAACAGGCACCACATATCAATCAGGCTCCAATCATCTGATATGATGCAGCGGAGGAGAGAGCCATAGGTACCAATGGTACCAATGGTCGCCATGGCTGTTACCTGCCAAGTCAAGCTATCTGCAGACTTTCTGTCCTTTATTAATGAAATAAATTAATATAGTGCTCGAGTTGGCACCGTTTTTATTTGTGAATACCTGTTCTAAGCGGGTTTCTGGCCCTAGCAACCATGGTTGCTAAGGTCACAGGTTGCCTAGAAAAAAACAAAGAAACTGATTATTCATATTAAAAACTATATGGAATAAGCTTTCATGAATAATCATAACATTAAATGAATGAATAATACATATTAAGTAGCTAATTAAAACAACTTTCCCCAATGACGTCAAGAATATCTCATTTGCATACCAATTAGCTAAAGGATTTTGAAAAAGCAAATTTGCCGATTTCAGTCTTCAACGTACTGTAACTTTTGAATGGATGGTGATAATTACATGCCATAAAGACCGTTTTGCTAGTACTTTAAACGAACACTGAGCTGAAGCCATTTTCAATATGCTCTTTCAAATCACAAATAGTTTCCTGAGATCATAGGGTCGAGTCGCCTCAATTAGTCTCAGCCACTAGGAGGACTCGTCGAGTTCCTAGTTCCTGCTAAATACTTCAAATCGAAGTGTCATTTCAGTCTGTGGACTGTGGCATATACCCAACACGCTCCCTTTATGGCACAAACACACCGCCACAGTTCGCTGCATCATTCAGTTAGATACAGTGAAATAATTGAGATTTCGATTTTTATTTGATTTTATTGAAAATATCAACACATCTTGAAAAAATGAACCCAAGGGCTGAGATTTTGAGCATTGCAGGTGATATATGACCTAGATATCAAGTCATCTTTGTGAACCTCAATGTCACCATTAGACATGCTGCATATGACTTTATATATATATTCATTATACAAAAATATAAGCTTTTTTCACACGTATTTCATCTGCAGAGGCAAATTTGGGATTTTTTTCAAAACAAAGAAAATGGCTTTTTATACCTTTCAAGGTCATCGAAGGTCAAATTCAAGGTCACCACACAAATCGCCATATGTGACTTCTTATTAGAAAGTGCCAATATCTTAGCTCTATTTTGTGGCGTTGAGTACAGTGGTGGCATTTTTTTTCAAAGGGTGAATTTTGTTGTTGTCTAGAAATGGCTCAAAATGGATAGTAATGCGATTCGGGGCCGAACCGTCAAAAAATTCAAGGGCAACGAAACATTGTCAACTGAATCTGTACCTGCAGGAAACAGATCGGCAGTTGTCGTTCCCAGGGGGAAGAAATTTTTATACATAGTCGGTGTTTATAAGTAGGCATCTGGAGGGGCACGTGACCGCATTGGACCAATCACCATCCGCGTAATGGCGACACTGAAATGCTGAAAATGCCTTATCAAATGATATTTAAGGTTATTCAATACATTTCCCATTGATCTACACATCTGCAACAAGGTTCCCAGATAGTTCATTCAGTGTCGCATCTGACTAAAACACATGTTGCCCAGTTCTTTTAGAAATTAGGAATTACGGTAAACTTATTGACAACACCCCACTCATTCAACTGTTCAGCCGGTCTCTGACATGTGTCTTGTGCTGTCAGTGTCAGAAAGTCTTTGTTCCATTCAGACAATTTTAAAGGCCACTTATAGAGCTTTACATGTATGGGCCCTGACATACAAGTTAACATGATCCCATGCAATAGGCCTACATCAATACCTGATGCCAATCATGCATTATTTTCACTATGTCGCATATCATGATTTACGGTTTTTGTCATATGTTTTACCAACATGACAATTGCAGGTATTTTCATGATGGAAGTAGATGAAACTGGTGCACCAGAGAGTCCGAGTGAAGACAATGAACTCAACCTTGAACCAGACACCAACGAGCTGGACTTAGATCCCGAGGACGATGAGCTTGACTTGGAGTCTGGTGAGGAGGCTGTGAGCAATCCTGCATCAGCTCCTGCCAGTCCTGCTTCTCCCAGTGGGAGCCCCCCAGCCTCACCCGCAAGTGACAATGAGTCGGATGGACTGGCCAGTGATGATGGCCCCATGTCACCAAATGAGGAACCATATTCACTGACATCGGATCGAGAAAGCCAGAACTCAGTGGATTCTGATGGATCTTCTGTTGGTTCACCGGATGAAGCCAAAGAATTGGACAATCCATCGGGGGATAGTTCACGAAGTGAAAGTGCTCATCAAGATGACAATAATATAGTTGGGAATTCTCCGGATAGTAGGCAGAACTCGGAGAAAAAGTTCAGTGACGATGATAGTGCTGGTGATAGAGACGGTGAATATCAAAGTGATGATGACGATCTCAATCTGGAAGAAGATCAGAATTCAGTACCTGCTGGAAAGGACAAAATTTCAAATGGAAAAATTTCCGAACGAGAACATAGATTATCTTTGGAATTAAGGGCAACACATGATGACCATGGGGAATTGGATTATGATGAAGATGTCGATGAACATGAGCATGACATACATGTGCCTGAACCTGAGCCCGAGGCAACGGTTCAGAAAGTAAATACTAAAGAGGATGATGTGAGTTTAATAGCCTGCCATATTTTTCATGGATATTCCGGTATAACGATTTGCACTCGAATGCAATCTAACTATGGAACAAATTATGACCATGAATTTCTTTGTCAGCACATCAATGGTTTAGACTAGATTTGGAAAATATAGTGTACATGCATGTCTTGATGAAGGTCCCTGTGTCCATTCATCCACTGTTAAACACTTGTATCTCAGTCGTATTCTCTGTTTGTTGAGTATGTTACTGTGTCATGTTTAGGATGAGCTGGAGGAAGGTGAGGAAAAGGAGGAAGGAGAACAGGCCTCGGATGACGACACTGACGGGGAGCTTGACGATGTCAGTAGTGAAGCAAGTACTCCCAATCAGGGCTGAATCTGTAACTAGTATCAAAGCTGTCTGTTGACTCTCACATTTGCTCAATCTTTGAATGTAAATACTCAATAGAATGAGGCAATGATTGAGGACTCACCAGTCAAAATGTCTGTTAGTCAGAATGTCTGTTTGACTTTAAATAATTTAAGTAGCCTCATCCAGAAAGAGTCCCTTCTTGACGAAAACCAGTGTAGAGAACTTTTTAAAAAAGGATGGGGAAAAAAACAGGTGAAAGTATGTGTTTAAAACCAAAGATAATACTGTTCTTTGCAGGAGGATGACTGTGAGGAGGGAGAAATCAAGGAAGTCACTAACAAGTCCGGCTTTGACGGCCCGGAGGATGGTGAAGTTGGTGGCGACGAGCCGGATGTCGACCCTTATGAAAACCAGCCCATCTGTCGCTTTTTCATGAGGAATACATGTAACTGGGGCATTAACTGTCGCTACCTGCATCCGGGCATACCCACCGTTGGTTTGTGTTGCTTTGGCTGTTCAGTATTTTGAAAGTCATTATGAATGTTTTTGCATTTATGTGATATTTCACTTTATGTGATTAGAAGTTTCATTTCTATTTCAATTTGCTTCTAGGAGGATTCATAGAGGAAGCAGGGGGTCCAGCAAAAGAATGGAACCAAGAGGTATATAAGTGTTGATTATGATATTAATAGGTTTGCCAGTGTGCTCTCATCGTTAATGGTTATAAAGTGATGCAATGATAGTTGTGTTTTTTTTCTAAGCAGCAGCCTTTTGCAGAGAAGGCTTCAGGCGGCCCCCCAGCTCCTGCGCCGCCACCCCACACGGAAACAGCCTGGGAAAGGGGACTCAGACAAGCCAAGGAGGTACTTCACAAAGCTCGCATCGTTGAACATCTCATGGAAATTAAACCGTTATATAGATCACCACAAATTAACTTCTGTGAGAACGACAAAACTTGTAAAAAGAAGTGAGAAAAATTGGTCCACATAGAAGAATTCCAACGGGTGTTGCAAAGCTGTTGTAATACCTGTGATGTAAGATTTGTGGTAAATTTGGATGATTGGTCTCAAAATGTGGAATTTCGTATCATTACTGACAGCTCCGAAAGAAGTCGCAGAAGCGCAAAGAAACTGAGCCTGACTTTGAAGAGAAGCGTAAAAACCTCAGCCTGACTGCTCAGGACACAGAGCCAGAGGAACCTGAGAAAAAACCAACTAATGCTGAGGATGACAATAAGGAGAATATACGGACAGAAAAAATACAGCGTGATCCATACTATGATGGAGTGTAAGCACATGCAGGGAAAATGTCAAAATTCTTTAATATGATGAAGTATAGTATGGTATAGTATAGGCAATCTTCAGTGCAACTGTAGCATCTACTTCCAATTTATTGCCACAGTTCGCATTGAGCTTTCATTTTGTATATGGAAGTATAGAGTTGAATTGTATTTGCTTCCAGTTTTGAGGAGATGGACGGGTACAACAGCAAGCAGCCTGTCGAGGGATGGCACGGTGGGGGTCAGTATGAGAACTTTGAGGTCCACTGGAGCCGCGAGGCACCCCCGCACCACCCCCCTCATGGTCACCATCCACGGCCCAACATGGAACCCTACCCAGACTTCCGAATACCGGTACATGTTGGGGCCGAGTGGCAAAATTGTGCCTGCTCTATCGATGAATTTCTAGTTTTGTTACTGGCGACAATGGCTTAATATTGTAAAATGTTTTTTGGTGAAAGAAATGATGTGCAATTGCTACGGTCTTGTTTTGAATTTCATCTATTTCCAGGAGCGGGAGAGAGGTTATAAAGACAAACATCATAAACATTTTCGGCACGGCCCAGGATATGACAGGTGGGTGCTTTTGGAAGATTATACATTTTTTTGTGAAAAGAAAAATACACTTTTTCGATAATTGGAGAACATTTTCTTTCATTGCTATACCCAACTGGAAGAATCTTACAGTTGTATTGTGTCGTTTTGGCCACGGTATAACACTTGTAGTCTCCCTTGCTTTCATCCTTAGATTTGACAAAAGAAAGGAGCAGAAATTCAAGAAATACAACCGATATCAAGATGTGGAGGGGATGGAGCATGTTGAGAAATCTCGCCCCTTACCTTACAACAGAGAAGGAGGGGGTGGGGGAGGCGGAGGGGGAGGGGGAGGGGGTGGTCTCTCCAGAGGCGAGGAGTGGGCCGACCCTTGGCAGAGGTAAGTACAGGGGGAAAAACTTTGGTGACAACTTGTTCTTGAATACTTGGACAGATTTATTTGCTTGAGTACAATGATAACACTGGAGGCTTTTTAGTAAAAATTATGTCATGGAAGAATCAATCCATTTGTTATGAAAAGAGTGGAAAAATAGAACAGTATTTATTTGGAAGGATCATCCACCTTGTACAATGTCTGCACAAAGAATAAATTTGACAGCTTTCCTGTAGCCATTCAGTTCTCTCCCACACAGAACCAGGTCTCCAGTACGGCGGAAAAAATCGTCATCGCGGAGCGGGTCGAGAAGTCGTCGCTACTCGCGCTCAGGAAGTTACTCCTCATCCTACTCATCAGGGTAAGATACATGTGTGCATTATGATAACTGTCTTGATATTGGCGAACATTATGATGATGGTTGAATATTGGTGACCATTATGATTTTGGATGAAATGTATCATGACATTGGCAAACATTATGATGTTGCTCAAAAGCTATTTTGATACTGGTGAAAGTTATGATGTTTGTTTGAAAACTAATTAGTATATTTCTGAAAATTACCATTGATGAATGACACAATTTCTGTTTCTACAGGTCGTATTCATCTCGCTCTCGTTCATCGTCATATTCTAGTAGATCATCTTACAGTCGATCTTCATCAGGCTCATCGAGGTATAAAGACAAGCTAAACTGTATATTTTGAAGGCTGATAGCTCTGCACTGATATTTACTGATTTATTGAAACAGTTTCTCTGTGATATGAAATGTTAATATACTTCCTACAGATCATCGTCAGAGTCTCGGTCGCGGTCGCCGCCACCCAGACGAGGAGGTCCTCCGCCGTTCCTGGACAGACGGCCTCCACCGCCCGTCAAACCAGCGTAGGTGTACCATGCAGTAGCTGCAAGTTCAGGAATATTTTGCAATAGAATACTAAAATGGAAACTCATTTTTGAGGCCACCTTTGTGACCCCTGAGTGGACTTCATTTACTTCATGTACAGGCTGACCCTTGTAGCAGGTAGTTTTGCGAGTTCAGCATTGTAGTTAGAATATATTGTGTTATGATCGTTCAATATTCTGCTGTTGCAGTGAGAAACCTAGGAGCTTAATAACAAAGGCTGGGCCGAACGTCGCCAGTCGTATGATCAGTGAAAAAACAGCTCCGTATGGACGCCAGCCACCTGATACCCGACACGACCAACAGCCTGGCTCGAGACGATTTGAAGGCCCTGAAAAGCCTCCAACCAAACAACCCCCTCTCAAGCAACCAACGGGGAGACAACCGTCGAGCAAGCAGCCACCAGGAAAGCAACCACCAATGAAGCAACCCCCAGGGAAGCAACCACCAGGGAAGCAACCTTCGGCAAGTCAGCCACCACAGGCATCAGCAAGGGTACCCTCAACTAAAATGCCATCGGCGAGGGCGCCCCCACAGGGCATCTCAGCAGAGAAGCCTGTGCTACCTGGCCGAGCGGCAAGAGGACAGCAACAACCCCCATCAGCAAACAACCGGCCCTCTAGGAAGTAAGTGGCTTGTAGTTGAGTTGAGAAATTTGACGAAATGGAGAGTGCGAGTTGTACTATGATTTGGAATATAGATTTTTTGTTTAAAATAGATGAAATGTTGATAGTTTCAGAATAGTTAGAGGACAGTATGTTAGAGGGGTTGTGGCTGTCCTCTAGTTAACCATAAATTAACTGCTACGAACAGTACATAATATCATTAAGTCAGTTTGATTACCATCCATAACTATCACCCTTCAAAAATTTCCAGTTTCCGCTACAACAGACGACGCACACACAGCTCAGGTAGCAGTAGGTCAAGGTCGTACAGCTCCAGTGGCTCCTCTTTAAGGTCAAGGTCACGGAGCTCATCAGCGAGCAGTTCGTCAAGTAGCTCCAGTCGCAGTGCGGACTCGGATAACTTGTATAGTGGCATGCCACACAGAAGCAATCGCTCTCCACTGCTGAAAGCTAAGAGAGGTTCGTTGATGCTGGAATCACATGGTTTTAGCTATGAGAAACAGTACAGGATATTACCAAATATATATAATGAGACATATGTCCCAATATAATGTAAAATGTGATTTTCCATTTAGGAGGTAAACCTCAGCCAATGAGAGGCCACAGGGAAGGAGACCAGCGACGTAGACCAGGGACCATACCATCTCGTGGCTCGCCTCCGAAATCATCTCGAGCGGGACGCCATCAAGACACGAGTGTGCCTTGGAAACCGGACGACAAGCTCAAGTCGTCGGTCGTCGCAGCTTCTCAACAGTCTATACACAGCTCCAAGGATCCACTAAAAGTTCAGGGGCAAAAGTCCAGCATTAAACTGACATTGAAGGCAAGCTTGTGATTTTGTTTATTTTGACACTCCAAATTGTTTCAAATTGTTGTTCATCTGTGTATTTATGATCATGCTGATGTCATTTTTCAGGCTGGCAAGGGCAGCAATGACGCCACAACGGGGGCAAAGAAACGACCAGCTGACACGATAGAGGGACCTCCACCTAAAAAGATTGTCAAGCCTCCTGTAAAGGGTGTGTATTTGTTCATGGAAAGGCTTCGTTTTATCTTTTCAAAATCCTTTGTGTGCTAAAATTGGAAGGCTTTATCTGTCTCAAATTTATTGATGTTTGAGAAGTGGATAGTTGGTGTTGACTGGATAAATAGATCTTGGCTCGAGATGAGATTGTAAACCAATGGTTTTTACCTAATATTCCAGAGCCACAAAAAGAACCGGTTCGGCTCACTATACCGAAAGTGGACAAGCTCATCAAACCTTCAAAAGCGCTCGACGGCGAACCTATGACTACAAATCAGAAGTCTCCCGTGAAAGCAGCACCTCCTCCACCGAAACCGGCCCAGGTGGAGCCCCCCGCAAAGCCCGCACCTGCTCAAGCGGTCGCTCCAGCGGCCCCTGCGCCCACAAAGAAAAAGAGCACGTCGTCAAGACGAGAAGAACTGCTCAAGCAACTGAAAGCTGTGGAGGACGCTATAGCACGGAAACGGACAAAAATCAACTAGGCTTGTTTCGAGTGTTTCTGTATTACATGGCTTGAATGAATTTGTTTGCATGGATTGAAATGGATCAGTATTGAATGAGTGTGAACTGTTTGTATGAATAAAGTCATGAAAGTGGTTCAGTTTAGAATCATGTTTAGTTGACATTGATGTACACAAGTCAATGGGAGAAAGAAACCTTCGTTATTGTCATTTTGTGCTCCTTTACTTTGGTTGCTAGCCATCTCATAATGATATAATCATCATAAGGATTGTACTTGCGAATGGTTGAATGACAGTAATGATTTCTTTATGTTGTCCATTTGTTCATAATATGTATTGATATATAAATGTCAATTCTATTTTAAAGTGCAGTCCCACTACTGTGTTGAGAAAACATGAATCACAGATCAATATGTGGCTATTAAAATGTACTCCTAAGTGAGGTGATATTGTATGTGGTCTACCAGAACCATTTCATATATTTAGAACAGAGCATGAAATGATGCTCATGTCATTTGTATTTCTTTGCTGATTCAGAAGGACCATCTTGTGATCAATATATAGTAAAGCATCCATATACACATGTAAATAATACAAATATCATATCTCAATTTCTGTGAGAATGATCATTCTTGTTCAGAATCAAAAGTTTGTATACAATTTGTGGGCTACTTGTAGTAGGAATGCCCATGTAAAAGGGTACCAATGGAATGTTATATTATCATACATTACTTCATTCTCAGAATTTTATGTGACTGGAAAGGATGAATGTGCATGTCTAAATTTTGAAGCGCCTCGTGAAACCCATTTCTGCCAGATTATTGAGTTTGACACTTGGGGTTTGATTCTGTATTTACTATTTTCCAGTTCTCTAATACACGATAATTTTGTGAGAGAATTTTAGAATGTACAGGAATGCAGCATGTAATTTAAATGAATATAAAATAAAATCATTTTCATGTAAATTCATGTTTTGTGTTGCATCTAACATTTAACATATAACATTTTCTATAAGGGCATTTCGGCATGGAATATCCTGATGGAGGTTAATATCACTAACCTCCGATCAGTGAACGCCTTTGGGACCCGGCAAAAATGTTCACTATATTGAGGTTCACTGATCGGAATAAGTGTCATCAAGATCTCATTGATGAAGTCTGAAAGAAATCTGGCATATATACACTCTCAAGCAAAACATCTTAACCTAGAAATCTGCTCAATAACTACATGTCATAGAGGTAAACATTACACTGGGCAGGCCCCACAAAATCAGTGGTAATTCAAGCAGATGAAAGTCTGCTCAAGTAAATAATGTCGCCCTACCCTGTAGTAAATACTAGTGGCTTCCTATTGTATGATCTAGGCTGAGAGAACCAGAGTATGTACACCAGTTAGGAAGAATCTGGGCAAAATGCAATCAGGCATAACTGTGTGAGAGGTGTTAATTACCTTGTTGTTGCCCAGAAGTCAAAAATCTCAGACCTGTGTGATTACAATGCATTTGCCTATGTTCACTAAGTAGAGGTTCATTTGTATTTGATATTTAGGACCATAAGAAGGTGTTCACTGTAGTAAGTTGTTCACTATACAGAGGTGTTCAATAATCGGAAGAGCACCTCAATGTTAAAAGATAGGCATTCATTTGGGACCGAGAAAGTGTTCACTGACTGGAGTTGTTCACTGACCGGAGGTGTTCACTAATGGAAGTTTGTATAAGTATTAAGTTTTCTGTCGAATCTGTCCCAAATTTTGCACAAAAATGGCTAAAAGACATTCATAACCTAAAGATATTTTTAGGTTACCGGCTATTTTTATTTTTCAATGCATCGGCGAAAAATAAAACTTTCGTTTCAAATGAAGTTGCTAGTTATTTGGAGCCAATTCCATTGAAAAAAAAACTTTTTTTGCCGCTGAACAATATTTGGGTCTGTATCATCCACTTTTTCCTTCATAACGGCAGCTGTGTGGAGTAAACTTTTCGAACACTTCAATATAGGGCCTAAATATTGACACATTGAAATGGAAAATCATATATTGCAGTTTCAGTGGTGAACTTGTCTTTCAACTTCATTGACCCTTTTTGTCGAAAAACAATGATTTTTGGTCTTTGGCAGCCATTTTCTCGAAATCTGTTAAGTAACCTTTTTGTCACCGTTTTGTTGAACTTGAACCACCGGTAAGCATGTGGTGGCCATTTTTATTTTTAGGTTACCGGACCTATGGTTCGATAACATATTGGCATGGCGTTGCATCCGGCGTCCATCCGTCCGACGTGAACAATTTTATCTTTAAAGTTCACAGGTTTTCTGAAATTTCGCAGAAAAATACCTAAAACATATTTCGAGAAGGAGGTATTTTTTAGTTTTTGCATTTTCGCCAAATTGGCCAGTTTTGAGATTTTTGTTTCGAAACATTCCATTTATGTACCTCTGTAATGTGTATAAGTTTGGTTGCCCTTAAATCGCAGGTCTGCGTGTGGTGGTTGTTTTGAAATTTTGACGGGTCGACGAAAAATGTTTTCAGCCCAAATCGTGTTTCTATCCATTTTCGGCCATTTCTAGGCGAAATTTTTTTTTTCATCTTTTGGAAAAAAAAAATTGGACACTTTTTTCGTTCATAATGGGAGCTGCCAGAAGATTGCCTAGAGCCTAGATATTGGCATTTTCAAACTGGAAGTCGTTGTGTGCTGACATTGAATTTGACCTTCGATGACTTTGAAAGGTCATAACAACCATTTTTGGGTAAAAATGCCCATATTTGCCTCTACAGATGAAATGCTCGTAGACAGAGCTTATGTTTGCATTATGAACATATAGGAAGCCATATATGGAACAACTAACGATGACCTTGAACTTGATCTCAGATGACCTTGAGTGCCAAATGTCTGACTTGGAATGTGTAAATTGGCCTGAGCGGCCTAAACGCATGCAGCCAGATATATCTTTGTATTATAAACATATAGAAAATCGAAGGCCGCACACGTACATGTAATGGTGACATTGAAGTTCACACAGATGACCTTGATTGGTAAATCTCAAGGTCATATGTTCACACCGATAACTTTGATTGGTAGATCCCAAGGTCTGTTACCTGCCATAGCCAAACCAAAATTGCTCGGCAACCTATCTTAGCCTATGGGCTAATTTTTGATTGGGTGGCGAAAAAAGTTTCGCTTGAAATTAGATCACTATCTGTTTTGAGTAATTTCCAGGCAAAAAAAAGAAATTTTATTTTTTTTGCCATTGAAAAATATTCTGGCCCCCATTATGAAAAGAAAATTTTTCTTCATAATGTTAACTGTGCAGAGTGAATTAGTTTATTTGAATCATACTTCAGGCTCTCGGCCCATCTATGGTACAAATACTTAAATAAATGATCATACACTCATGTGGAAATGGATATGCATAGGGCATTATATCATAAAATGGTATTCATCTTCAACTATTCTTTTTTTCGGTTCTGGAACTCCTAGAATACTTCCACATTGACATCAATGGGAAGTGATATATTTTAGAGATTTCAGTGGTGATCTTAAATTTGACTTCAAGTGGCCTTTATTTGTCAAAGCAACAATTTTTGTGAAAATAAAGTTGTGGTTCAATATTTCTGGTAACCTTTCTTAGCCTTTGGGCTAATTTTCTCGAAATGGCAGCCACTTTCGATAAAAAATGGCCAATCAGAGATTTCGGTGGTCATTTTCCCAAAATCTGTCCAGTCCCTTGAACAGTATCAAATGTAAGCATTATACTGTCCTTATGTACCTTTGTGATATGTAAAAGTTTCGTTGCTCTTGAATACGCCAGACTGCATGTGGCGGCCATTTCGATTTTTTGAAGGGGGGGGGGGGGGGGGAATAGTTATTTTTTGTCCCAAATCACGCTACCATCTATTTTGGCTCATCGATCAAATTTCACCCTTCGAATAAAAAAAAAATAGCCAATTTTTCCTTCCTGATGGGAGCTGCTACAACTGTTCGCTTGGAGTGCATGAAGATACAATCTGGACATTGGCACTTTCAAACAGGAAGTCATATGTGACGATTTGTGTGATGACTTTGAATTTGACCTTTGATGACATTGAAAGGTCTAAACAGCCATCTTTGGGTAGAAATGTCCAAATGTGCACTTTGTCTTTATCAAAAACGATCTGATAACTTTGAGATTTTTATTTCACAACATGTCAATTGGGATACTTGATGTTGCATTAAAAGAAGGAATGCCATATCCCCTATGAGGCCCAATACATAAGCCAGAAAGGCCCGAAATGGCAAGATATACACATATTGGCTACTGGGGCCAACATTGGCTACGCCTATACACAGACCCCAGGTTGGTTATATACGCATATAGGAAATCTTATATTGGGCATCTTTCGGTAACCTTGAACTAAGATGACCTCCAATGGTAAAAACTGTCATATTTGTCCAAAATTACCATTCTGACTTTGACAACTTAAAACTTTATCCGATAACTCTCCTCAGCCGTTGAACTAATTTTTACCATAATCCATGTGGTCATGTGTTACTTTTAATAAATGTATAAACTACTGGCATGAACACTATTGTGAAAGGTTCCAAACACAAAAAGCAATGATGCTTCCACAACATTTTATTCGGCCCATTTATGTACACACCACAAATATGAATATTTACTTGCATGATCACGTTGTATCTTCAGTGTCCATTGCCTCCCTTATTGCCCATACTCTTGATATTCATCACTTTATATGTCAGTCTCTCCATATTACCGAATGCTTTTCGTATCATGATACAAAATGGTCAAATGTTCGGGTAGAATTTATCCATGTAAAGGGTTTTTTTTTCCATTCGATAAAACTACACATATGTGATAAAACAATTCATACATTGAAATATGTTGAAATTTATAAAGTTTTGATATTTATACTTCACATAGCGTTATGTATATGTTCTGAACCTTCAGCCCTGGGTTGATTTCACATGGATACCATTGTGAATTTTGACAATAAATACCATGTGGATCTCAGTGAAAGCTATAACTGCATGAAATATATTGTGTTTAGCAATAGCACATCCAAAACATTTGGGGCCAAAATATGAATAGTAATAGATAACTGGAAATGTTAAGTAGTAGCAGCTGATACACACACCATTGCAATATAGCAAAATATATTAACCCACTTATGTTCAGTTATAGATAACCGTTCAGTTATAGATACTCCTACTGCAGAAAACCATACCCAATCAATACGAAATCCCAATTGAATATAAAGTTATATATATATAATATATATACCCTAGATATAATATAATTCCCAAGTAGGCTCCCAAAACGTACATTGTGTCTTTTTTTACACAAATGCCTCACAATCCAAATTTAGAAATGAATTACCTCGTATTTAACTCATAATATGTTGTTATTTTTAAAACATGTCAGTGATCTACGAATGATTATTAATTGAGATGGTGAAACAGGAAGCTGAATGATAAGAATTTTAATACAAGTAAGTCCATTTTGGGTCTGGTCAGAATGAGATGGTTGTTGTGTGGAGTGGCTCATACAAATACGTCTAATATCGTCAGTGTCAGTTCCAAAGTCGTGCCTTGTTATTTGTCCTGGATCCATCAATTGTTCTCACATTCAGGATAAACCAGGTCACAGGTTCTGCAATATCATTATTGTTATTATTAACATTACTATTACTATCATGATTATTATTATTTCCTTATTAGTTTACTATTTCTAAAATCAACCTAAATTATAAAGTTTGTAAAACAACTTACAATGCTGGAAGGGGAGCTGGGATAACGTAAAGGAAAACATTAATCACCATACAGCAAGCAATTTAGATTGATATCAAGGTGGTATATAACCATATGGTATGTAACATTTTGTATTTTTTGTTTAAGATATGCACGCCATACAATCTAGTATAATAGTGCGTCATTGAAGAAATACTATAGTGGTTTCATGGTCAGAATCTATCATATCTCCAACTCAAAGCTATTATGATATATTCCCAAATAAGATGGATAACCTGGCATGTAGCATTTTGGCTCAGTGGCGATCCAACAGCAGTGTAGGAAAACACACTGTGCCTTGGTAGTTACTGGCCCCGTTTCAGGGTGCTCACAATCCTCTCTCTCAGGAACAGGAACGTCACAGACGTCTCCAGCTTTAAAATGATGCAAATGAAAAATAGAAGACAGTGTTATCCACGAACAAGCTATTTCACTGAAAATGAATAATTAATGAGCGTGGAAGTTGTGGACGGCTCATCATAACAAAGTATCTTCTGTTGTCATTAACTCACATGGACACCCGGTAATACAACAGTCTCTGGTGACTTCTTCGAAATTGCCAGAATCTGTAGGACATTCCCGCCTCTCTGTCATCTCACCGATCCCACATGTCTGATCCCGCTTATAGGTGCACGGAGTCAGAATCGTGACTGCACAATTATCCGGTGCCGCATTGCAAACATCCCCTGTGTGTGACATGCATGTGTGAATATGCAGGTAGATAGGTATGTATAATGGAATATAGTGTAGACATGCATGGCAGTGATATATGCAACAGGTGAAAGGTGGGTTGTCCTTGACCATGCAACCACCCCATTAAATTATAAAATATAGATATAAGTCGGTATGTGTGTACATAATTTCAGAACACCTAATTTGATGTATATTGTCTCTCCTGGCGGCGCCAGTTGTATAAAAATTGCCTCCACTAGGGTCTGCAGGGGTTGAGGTGGTGGAGGGTTCGAATCGATATGCATTCTGACTAGCATTGTCGCCTACTGACAGGGAAAGTCTCATTTCCATTTTGATATATTCAACAGACGAAGTCGACATTTATCGAAAAATTCAAGTTCGAACTATGTTTATCACACTGACCATGCAAATGACACAATATATTCAACATTGATCACCATTCCTTCTTGATTTCATTGTTCACTTGAGACGGAACTCTACACCATGTGAATAACATGGCTTGATATATACCGGTTTTTATTCCTCAGCACTACAGTCTATGCAATGTTTATTATTACATGTAACAGTTTCCAAATATGGAGATACTCGTTTTTTGAGATATGTTTCAATTGAGATTTGGATTTATATTCAATATCCGGTATCGCCCGTTTATTCCAAATTGACGGGAAAGCATGGAGTGGCAGTCTCTCAGCAAATGCAGATTCACATCTCTGGATATAAAGATTATTTGATTGGCTCGTGAGACGTTCACTTTGTACTTCCCATTGGTATTCAAAAACTTCATTGAAGGAGACGATTAGATTATTATTAATAAACACATGCATAAGTATTCTCACCCGTGTGTGTACTGATTTTGAAGTTTCAGAATACTAGATTTTTTTCAAATAACGGACCAGTATGAATATTATAAGATGCTTTGTGTACTATCCTAATGGTTCGTTTTTGCAGAGTTGTTAATTGTTTAGGGAATGAATCATTTATGAATGTTTCGTATTTCCCCATGCCAAAATACCATTTATCAAATATGGGTGTATCACGCCATAGTACAATGTCTTTAGGCTGTACATATGTAGGAAATGTATAACTTGTTTTATTTGATATAGAGCTCTGGATATTTTGTTATTTATGTAATTGATTTGACACTTCCAGGTCAATAATTCATCAATATAAAATTTGTGGTCTGTTCATTCTGACCAGATCCTTTTCTTTTTAGTGGGACATCGTTTATTTGCAATTTGAAATCATCTAGATCCCAATTCAGTGTGGGTGATCGGATAACAATATATTTGGCTTGCTTAGCATTGAGGGACAATTTACTTGCACAAATCCAAGTATATAGATTATGGATTTCTTTAGAATATTTCGCATATAAATCATCAATATTGCGTCCAGAGACAAGTAATGAGGTGTCATCAGCGAAAGATATAGTAAAGGCCCTAATATAGAGCCTTGAGGAACTCCTTGTTTGGTTTTTCAGCACACCTGTTTAATAGCTGTATAACAGGGTTTATAGTTGAATGTTTCAGACGAAAACCATATTGATGGCCCTTACTGTTAAAAAAGACACTATTCTATTAAACATGATATTTTCAAATATTTTGGAGAAACAGAGGAGAAGACTGACTGGTCGGTAGTTCTTTAGTTTGTTAGCCTCTGCACTTCTATTTATTGAGATCATTTTAGCTAGTTTTTGGCGTTTCTGGAAAGGTTCCTGTTGTGAGGGAATAAGTTAGTGGTTCAATTATGTGAACTCTCGATTCTTTTAACATTTTAGTGGAAACTTCGTCATTTTATGCACTAGTTTTGGACTTAAGTTTACTGACTATACCAAGGATATGGGACTGGTAAACTGGTTCGATAAAAATACTGTTAGCTGTGG
The DNA here is from genome assembly GCA_949152475.1 of Terebella lapidaria. Classification (NCBI taxonomy): domain Eukaryota; kingdom Metazoa; phylum Annelida; class Polychaeta; order Terebellida; family Terebellidae; genus Terebella; species Terebella lapidaria. Next base: position 28,528,229 of record OX424564.1, on the reverse strand, counting down.
GGCTGGTTAGAAAGGATGCTAAACGAAACTCTGCACTCAATTGATTTCTTCAATTGTTTTCTAACCGATTGTAGAGAATAGTAAATTGAACTCATCTGCAATTTCTGCTTTGTTTGATATTCCGGTATTGTTTATAAGAAACGAGTTTTGAAATTGACTTTTGTTGTTCCTTTTACCCATAACCGAGTGTAGCATTTTCCAAGTTTGTTTGATATTTTTGTTCAGTTCTAGCATTTCATCATAGTAGTTCATTTTCTTTTCAATTTGTTGTATACATTCACATCACTTTTTAAGCACATATATTAGCTTCAGACGGTGCTCTAATTGGATACTGAGAGAAAAATCATGTTTTAATATGAGTAAAACATATGTTTTACTCTTAGTTGAGCGAATGTAGAAGCTAATACAAACGGGAGTCGAGTAGAAGGTGGCAATTCACTGTAATGCTGAATTTCAGCTCGCCAAGGAGGCCCAAGTATCATATCCTGCACTTTCCTCTATATTCAATAAGGATTAAAAAGGTGACAGACGGATTAAATGGCATTTATTAGTAATAAGGCCCAAGTAATATTAAGGCCAAGTAATCTTAAGGTGCAGCGTATGATACTTGGGCGGAAAAGGGTAATCAGGAATCTTTACAAGTTGAGAAATTTGATCACATTCGTATCCACGATGAGAGGAATTAATGAGGCAAATTTGAGCCAAAGGATGCGTTTAGGTGTATTTTATGCACATATATCGATTGTATGACTGAAAAAATTCAAATGCACAGTTGCATTTGAACCCAACAATTCCATGATAGGACGGGAACATTTATGCTGGAGAAATGGCGTTCGACTTCCAAGTGGGCTGTGAAGTAAGACCAGAATGGTTTCTAGGATTGCTGAACTAGGGTCCTGAATGTATGTGAACATTTGATTTTGGAAAAAATCAAAGTATAGTATGTAAGTTTGTTTGCACCTCACACCTGAACCACGGTATGACTCAAAAACATTTGTAGAATATTTAACGGGATATTGTAACGAATTCACCTGGAAGAAAATATTCCGTATTCTCCCGATGATAACATCTGAATCCTGACTATGTCCACCTACTTGTCCGTGGATTCAGCATTTGAATCTAAATCTGTGTGGTTATCAATATTTGTTTGCAGAATTAGATTCATGTCGTCTGCAGAATCGGTGAGATCAAGTTTTCTTGTATGATAGGCCTAATATTGGGAGTGGCGACAAAAAAAGTTGATGTTGAACGTGAAACTCAATTGTGGACACCATACTTTAATAGCATTTAGAAATTTGTCTGGGTTACAAACATAAGTGGTCTATTATACTATCCAAATTCATCTGATAGTTTATCTTTATGATCAAATCAGGTATATCTGTTGTCATGGGTGTATTTTAGTTAGGACTTACGTTTCTGCCAACATTTTAAATCGACATCATCCCAACAGCAGCCGATCCAGATACATGCTGCTTCTCCGATATCGTTTCCACCACATGGCTGTGGGGTCGTTCCTGTGAAGTCACAGGGGTCCTCTGTCACGTGATCTCGAAAAATGAGCATAATAATGAGCATATGACACTTGACAGTATCGTCCACATAGACACATTTTATATTACGATTCTTACTGTGGTGATTATAATCATAAGATGATGAAAACATTAACAGGAGAATGTTTGGTGCATCATAATTAGAGTCATGTGTGTCCACATAAGCTTCAGATTGCCACTATTCGACACATTAACTTTAGTTGCCCTAAATTTTTTAAATAGATAAGTTGTTGTCTCGAATCCTGATCACAAATGTCACACAATTCTACATCAGAAAGTCAGGTGTGCATTGTATTACAGGGATATTTCATTCTGATGTTTTTTTTGTGTGAAATTGTGTTCGAAACAAAAAGTATTGGTTTGCTGAGAAGTACTTGGTTCCTTGGTATGAATAACTCATTTGAATGTCGAATTTAATTTTTCTCTTGTAATTTACGCAAAGAGCTTCTCTAAGCTGTATCGGTTTCAGCAGCCTGTCTCTATCTGAAAAGCACGTTTACTGCTCTCTACAACACATGTACGTGAAACTTACTTGTACAAAAGGCCAGCGAGGCAAAAGCCAGTATACCGATACAGAACACAGATACAACCATCTTGCCAGTTACGTGACCACACAAAGTATTGAAGAGCAACTGCTACCTGGGCTCATCACACAGAGAATTGGAAAAGTTACCGCTATCTATACCATACTACGATTGCTACATAATCATTATTATAACAGGTGTTACTGCACATCTAACACGTTCAAGGATATGTTTCGTTAAGTTATTTAGAAACAAAAATTGGTGAAGAGAACTTCAGTGCACTAGTAAAATAGGAGAAACATCAAAACTCAAAAAGCGAATGCTGCTGAGGTTCATAGTGATATGTACAAAATTATAATTTGAACTTAAATTCATACATGTATTTTTAAAACTCGTTTGTCGATTTAAAACTCGTTTGCATATAGTTTTGCTGATATTTTGTTATGCTAAATAATATCGTGCTACAACTTCACATGGGAGTCAACAACAATTTTCAATTGAGTTCCAGACTAAGGTATTTATAATATCAGATACATCAGATTATCACCAATCTAACCTCATATATAATTATGAACACTTTGTGCATAGCAGGATGGATTATTCATCATACTCGGAACAAAGTTTGAAAGCTTGGATTCGCTTGGTAATTGTTCAATAATGAAAGCTGAATTATTAATTAAGTAATCTACATATTATCTGACGCATGTCACTTAGCCTTTAGAGTCTTAGCCTTTAAAGTCCAATGAAAATTGACCCCAACTACTTTTTTCCATACTATGGAAAAAACTTGATTTCAATTTCAAATTTTTCATCGTCAATTTCTACTATTGACGATTCTATTTTCTAATCAGCAACATTTCTATGTCGCCAGAATATGGCGTGTGTGCCTCACAACTCATACCCTATTCCAGAGCTATTTGCAGATATGATGACTTTGTTCACCGAAGTTCCTAGCTAGTCTTTAAACTTCTGCAACAAAGCAATGTTTACCAAGACTGATAGCTGCTTTCAAGAACGATTATGGACGTCATCACAATCTGGTTGATAAGTACACAATATATGTCACCAGTGTGCAGCAGGGTCTGTTCGCGAATTGATTACTTTCAGCACAAGCATGTACATTTCGAAAACGAATCTAACAAAGTATTTGATGTGTCTGGCGGTACTTGTGCAGACCAATGACCTGCCTTGACTAAAATCTTTCTTCAAGAGCCATTTCAAACAATTCCATATCATATCTGTATGGATGGGTGTTTGTGAGAATACAACTGACGTGGTTGCAACACGTTTACAGGCATGCTATCCAGGTGAAACTGGCGTCTACTTGGACAAACAAGACTATCAATTACAGACATCAAACGTCACAGGTGACTATCAACTTCACATGTATGGGGATATTACAATAACTATAATAATCAAATACGTGAATACGATGGAATATCATGCTACTTTCCTACATAACGACATTGCTAATAGTCTTCAAATGGGGTTTCTGACGAGCTTACTATTGACTAAATCAATATAGATAGATTGTGCAAATTTCATTTCAAAATTCAAATCAACACATTTTGTTACTGATATGCCCATACATGTATCAACTTTCAAACATTTTCAAACAAAACAATTTTCAAAGTTTTAGTTGGTGGAATGAGATTGTTTTTAGAAATGTCATGAAAATTGAAATACCTAATAAGATTTAGATAGTGTTCCATTTAGTTCAAAATAACATAATATTTTTACTATTTACATGAAATGACATCATCACACATGTATTTGTATATGAAATTATTAATTACAATTGAGTGAATAGTCAGGGACTGATATATGCACATGTCTCAAAATGACAACGAAGATACAGGGCTTACAGAATTGCGTTTCAAGACTGTTGAAAGACCCCGTTCAAAGACTGTTGTATGTGGTCATGATATCATTAAAATTGTGAAAACGTTTGAAATTTCATACAAAATTATGCAATTTCACAAATCACTGATGCTTTTGGTATATATGTGCTTTGTACAACTTTCGGATTGCTTATTCAAAATTCGATCAATTTAGAATATGAAGTAAAATGAACTTTCAAGATTTTTTTACTGTTTTTCTGGACTGAGCAGATGACAAAAAAATCCACCACAAACAACTAGCATATATCCATGGAGATGGAGATATTCTTGGACTGCCCAAAAGCGTTCACCGGCTGTTTATCGAGGCATTACATGCATGATGAATTGTGAGCTTTATTTTCATGATTGAACCGAAAAATTTGAAGACGAGTCACCTGGTTGTCCAGGCAATGACTGTGATGTGACACTGATTATTCTAGGGTCATTGGTCAAAGAACTTCCTAATCATATATATACCAATATTAGCTTATCGTCGCTTCCAATGAATGAGTCCTGAATAAAACCCAATCCCCAATGAGTAGTTTCATATAGTTCTGGCTCACCCTGTACATAAGAAATTCAATATTTTCCTCCGTACTGACTCAGGGATTCTCAGAGGTAGGATGCTGGCCCAGAATCAGAAAAAAATAGTGGTTAAGAGCTCAACTAGACACTGTAGGTTGGTTCCTTTGATTTCTTTCAGAGACATCATCCTACGTTTTTTCTCGATCACATTTGCATCCAATGATAGACCCAGCCACATCATCCTCGTGATATCTTCGGAATTCAACCACTGGTTAACCACAAATGCTCTGCGGCAGGTGACAGGGAGTTTTATGTGATGAAATAGTGATTCCTCAGACTCCTATTCAGGCATTTTGCACGATCGTGTGTAATTGGCACTTGTGTAATCGGCACAGAGTTCTTTTATTGTCACATCAGATATCAACAAGGTGCATATAACAAATTGGCACGATCACGGCTATCCACGTATGCCGCTATAACTCTGTCATCCCCAAAGGCTAAGTCCTTCACAATATTCTAGGTCGTTACCGTTGAAATCAGTCCTGAGTTTGTTTTCTCACTGTCTTATTCTTGAGATTAATCCATGCTTCACTACACATCTAACCTGTACAGGTGACTCTTATTAACTGAACACGGTGCAATGCAAGTCCTTGTCTAAGTGTATGTGATTTCCCGCCAAAATGAGGTGCGTGTCTGAACAACTGTTTGTCTGGGTACAGGGTGAAGGTCGTGTGGTGGTGTTGACTAGGTGTCATGTGAATCGCACGTGATCAGCTGAGTCATATCTGTGGTGTGGTTTTATGGTACATGTATATATGGCGCACGGGAGGGTGTGGTTATGCATGTGTATAGTGCAAATGTACTGAAGTGTCTCTAAAAATACTACATTACACCCCTTCGTAGAACTACGCCCTCGGAATTTACCCTGCCCGGAACCTCGTTAATATAAATTTAACATACTAAATCAACTTAACTTGTACGCTTAGGGTCCATTATTCACATCTATACATATAGTATTCGTCTTGAAAAACAACCTTTTTTGGTCTTGAAAAACAACCTTTTTTGGTGAAAAAAGCACGACTATATCTCACATCTATACATATAGTATTCGTCTTGAAAAACAACCTTTTTTGGTGAAACATTTCATCAAACTGCATTGAACGGGAAAAATCACTATAAAATATATTTCCGCAAAGCATTGTGCACCCTGTCACCAGTAAGAAAATCGATACAGAGACAGCAGTGTTTTGATCACTCGTCCCCTTTTACCTGTTTTTAATTGACTATCATACCTATATAATTCCATAAAGATTGTGCAGATTTCAAAAGATTCATATGTCTTGATGCAAATGCCTTTATATGCCCATTCGAGCATGTTCAAAATTTCATGATCGCAAGTATACTGGGTACATCGGTTGTAAAAAGGGATAAGTCCTGGTAGGACTACCACTCCCCAGAATCTGCTGTGGAACGGCAACTGTCCTCACTGTCCATACATTCGTCCCCCTTGTCACACACAGAAGGCGAGCCGTCACACCTTGGAAAGCGCGGGTTCATTCAGTCTCTGGTTGGTGACCCAATCAAGCACGACGGGATAGTCACTCGCACCATCCATGTTTCCTTTAGTGCGACTGACGCTCTGGATAAGACTATCCAATCATATCCTATTTTCTACAGACTGCTAATCTAATTACTGTGTTTTTCTGCACGACCACTCACTATTGATTTAATTCTGGGAGCTTATGGTGGTGCCGCGAACGGCCCGAGTGTTCATCTGCGCTCACAGTAACCTTGTGACCTAAAACAGTTAGCCTTTCCTTTTCACAGTTTTGATCGAACTGTTTGCACAGACGATACACGGGGTTGATGACTGTGACATCCGTTCATTTCCATCCAGTTATTGTAGGGGTTAGATGGTACGGCAGGTCAGCCATGTAGTAGCGCGATGTATTTTATTTGATGAGTTTGTTGACAGACCACGTCTTGGCATGTACATGTTCTGTGGGTGATCCACCTTCCTTCCTATTTGGATGTTCCCCAGAATATTACTTCGGGTGAGCAGAGGCTCTATAAGTCGCGTATTACTGAGTCGGTCACCCCGTCATCTCATCGACGACTAAGTGGTCATACTTACCAGATGGCTTGATCGGCTGACACATGGGTGGAAATACATTCATGAATTCTAGGTAGTGTGCAACAAGCTTGAAAAATGCACGGCAACAACGTGGCAGAAAGCCCATACCGACTACATCTCACAAGTGATTCACTGACATCAGGTTTCCATAGTTCATAGTTGATTATCATGGATATGAACAGCTGATTATCTATATACAGATGTCGTCTTTACATGCTGATATTCCACCTCTTAGTTTATTCTCATTGCTCAGTTCATCATTGTAGATATCAGTCCAGTAGCTCAGCCAATATCTTCTATATTGAGCCGGGAGGCGCGTGTTTCTTTTTAGGCAACTTCATTTCTAGGCGAATTTCTCGGTTTGCGGCGATGGCTCTATCTGGTTGGGGATGGCAATGTGGCTCAGCCACTTTTGGTTAGCGGTGCGGAATCTGTTTTGATAGTCAGATTTGACTCAGATGTTCGATATTGCATGCTGGTGTGGACACCCCTTCGTGAAGTGATGTGCACAGACTGGACACCCCTTCATGGAGCGCAGGCACGGGGGGTTGTAATAGGCAACGAAGACATCAGTATACTGATGTGTGATGGCACATCCTTGGGTTGAAGATATCAGTATCCTGATCGTCGGTAGGCGCTTGTGACTGCACTACTATCCCGTGATTGTCCGGTGCAGTCTGGCACAATTGACGCAGTATACCAGTCTGTTGGGGGATCATTATATCGATCTTCAGCGCGTTGTGTCCCGTCGGAATCGCAGGAGCAGCTTGCTGTCGGCACTGTGGGCATTAGAGCACCCACGATAGTTATTGGTGGCGGCTGGTACACCTTGTGTGCTGTGGCACTAGGTTTGGAGATTGGTATATCGATCTCTGGCATGTCGTATCTCATCGGGAAAGTCAGGTGCATTGCGCATGATATTCGCAATGGTTGCAGGCTCGGCGTGGAGGTCACGAGCACAGTGGCATGTGGCAGCAACCTGTGATGAGTCACATCAAAGATTGGTACTCCAAACTTAGGCATGTCGTGTGCTGTCGGGATCGAGGGAGTAGCTGGTGCTGGCGGCACTGCGGGCACTGGAGGGCCTAAGATGGCGATCAGCAGTGACTTGCACACTTGGCTTACTGCAGTGTCTGGTGCAGAGGTTGCGAGCACGGCCGCAGTTCACAGGGAATTGCTTTGAGGTTCATCGGAGATCGGTAGTCTGATCAGTCGTGGCAAATCGGGGAGCTGAGGTGAAACCATCGTCATGATGGTCTGTTGCGTGGTGGCGATGTCAGCGATCGTCACTGGGTTGGCCTTCATGGTCGATCTTCCTGGGCTGGGTTGGAAGTCTCCAGGCAGGCTTCTCGTCACGGTCGAGTCGCGTTTGGCACACACCCTTTCGTGAGGTGAAGTCCCCGGCGCTGTAAGCACAGTTGCATTCCCGACATGGTTCAGGGCTGTTGTGGCTATGGGCACGTAATTGTGTGGCTGGAGTAAGATCGGTGTACTGATCTCGGGCACATTGTGTGTTGTTGTAAATGCTGGGTTCGCTGGCGCTTGCTGTGCAGTGGGTGCTGAAGGATATCCAGTGTAGCTGGAGGTTGGCGCGAGGCAGTATGGTTGTGGCGAGTTTGTTACTCTGACCTGTGGCACCTCGGATGCAGTCGAAATCACCGAATCATCTGGGCCGTTGGCATTGCAATCGCTGGTGGGTATCCGATGTGGCTCGAAACTGGCATGGCCATTGGTATTGGCTGTGCGGCTGAGGCAAGATCGGTATAATGATATCTCACGTGTCATACATTGTCACGATCGTAGAACAAACTGACGCTGGTGGTGCTGTGTACGCTGGGGAGTATCCGATGTAGCTCAAAACCGTGGGGTAGTGGCGATAGCTCGCCTTGGGCACGTTTGGAGTTAGACATACCTTAGAGTTTTTCCTTGGTAGTCCATACGAATGTTTTTGAGCACGAATACGAGACTGGTGTTCAGATCCTGTTCAGCGGCGCCATTGTGATGAAATAGTGATTGAAATAGTGATATATGATGAAATGGCATGATCACCATAGTATGCCGCTATGAGTATCACGATATAATATGCTGCTATAAGTCTGTTATCCCCAAAGGCTAAGTCCTTAACAATATCCTAGGTCGTTACCGTTGAAATCAGTCCTGAGTTTGTCTTCTAATTCACTGTCTTTTTCTTGAGATTAATTCACGCTTCCAGCCTTGTGGACGCTCACTACACATCTAGCCTCTACAGCCGACTCTTACTATAACTGAACATGGTGCAATGCAAGTCCTTGTCTAAGTGTTTGCCAGGGTGCAGGGTGAAGGTCGTGTTGTGGTGTGCGGCTGGTACTGTGATTGGCTAGGTGTCATGTGAATCGCACATGATCGGCTGAGTCATGTCTGTGGTGTGGTTTTATGGTACCTGTCTGTATGGCACGCAGGAGGGTGAGGTTATGCATATGTATAATGCAAATGTACTGAAGTGCAGGGGAAGGGTCCGGGCCATCACAGTCTCTAAATATACTACATTTATTATTCTAGGAGATGAATGACATAGCCACATCCCAACCATGTTCTTTACAAACAGATGGAGAACCTTATCTAGAATCTGGATACATTGCACACTATTCAGATTGCTGTCAACCATTGCCAACTCGCCAGTTTCATAGGTACTGATGCAACCTCAGGCCATTAGGATACGCTGTGATGACTTACACAACTGAATGTTTATGGGTTGTATGCGTCGTCTGCTTTTATCCAGCATCGAACGCGTCCATCACTCGAGTTAAGATTGAACCATCACTCATCAGAGGAAAACATTCACCCCAATGTTCTACACTACAGTCCTGAATTGAAAATTCACTGGACAAAAAGTGATGAGTGGTTCCTTCTTTGTCATGCAAGAAAACATAATATGATGACGTAGTCGATGTTTGCCAGAATTGATGCAAAGCTACCAGCTGAGGAAATTTTACCAGTCATCCCTCAACACTGAGGCAATGGCGAACATCGACAGCCTGGACATGCGTAACATTTGTCTTCTCTGACTGCTGTCTTCCGCTTATGCCAGAGCAAATGATTTAGTGTCTTTTTCTCCATCCAGGGAGTGTGACACTCACATTGTCACGAATAAGGTTAGTTTCACTTAAACAGCAATATGCTTATAACCAGTTCAATTTTGACATATTGTAAAGAATGCAATATCCAGGAGGAGCCATTATATTCATATTTTACAAAATAATTGCCCAAAGTACTAGTTGAATTGCCAAATAGATTAGAAAAGAGACTCAATTGTTGGAGAGTAAAACAGGTTTCACTGCATGTCAGAATCTGTACAGTATAGGTTTTAGAGTTAGTTATTTGAAAGTTACATGATGAAATTATGCCGTATTGAACTGTAATTTTTCGAATGAAAAAGAGAAATTGTTTTATTGAATTATATTCCGTTACCGAGTAAATGCATCTGACCTCATTCAGCTTGATGCTCTGTGAGTGTACATGAATTACAACTGTTTCTATGATCCTGGCTATAGCAGGCTTGCGGCTACAAGTGCGAGCTGTTTCAACATGAGATCCTACACTTTGGTTTCATTGCCTGCATACAAGCTATCCATGCCAATTCATAGTACCAACGACATCCCAACAGGTCACGCCTCCTTGGCAACCATATGAGAAGTCCCAGAAACATACTACGTGCTTTTGTTTGAGCGAGCCATGAATAATGCAATTTTTGCTTACTTCTGTTTACACACTCGTTTTGTGAGATAAATAGACAATATCACCTGGTTTTTTTTACAGTATGTGACCTGATATTTGGCCGAGATACCCAGTATTGGCCTGAGGCCACTTCAACGGGTCGTGAAGTCAGCACTACTCTCGCTCAGAAAGTTATTCCTCATCCTACTCATCAGGGTAAGATTTATGTGCGCATTATGATGACTGTCACTATATTGGCGAGCATTATGATCATGGTTGATTAATGGTGACTATTATGATTTTGGTTGAAAGGTATAATGATATTGGCAAACATTGTGATGTAGCTCAAAAGCTATTATGATATTGGTGAACATTATGATGTTCCTGAAAATTGCTGATGCTTAATGACATAATCCCCATTTCTACAGATTGTATTCATCCCGCTCTCCTTCATCGTCGTATTCTAGTAAATCATCTTACAGTCGTTCTTCATCAGGCTCATCTAGGTATAATGACAAAACTAGGTGAATGTGTTTCCCAGCACACAGGAAAGATCAAGTTTGAACTGGCGGAAGAATACAAGAGAGCACGAAACCGAAGGTCGAGTGCTTTCTGATGTTCTTCCGCCAGTTCAAACGAGATCTTTCCCGCGTGCTGGAAAACACACGAAAGAGGTTTTGTTTTTATCACATGCTATGAATTTATGATTCTAAAATATTTGAAAACCCAATGCATGTAAAGTAAAGTGAGATTGTACCAAAGATTGGAAGAACTTCTTACAATCTTTGATTGCACTCAAGGACCCCTTCTAATCATGAGTACAAGAGCCGTGAACATGTGCGTTGCTAGGAAACAGTATGAACAATGCAGAATACCGGGTCGTCAAATACTTTGTATTATGACGTCACAGTGGTTATACGTTTTCTGCATGGTTATATGTTACTCAGGCTGAATCGCGTGGAGTTTCATTGTCACGTCATAGAACACTCGTGCTTTCATTGTTGTTTCACATCAAGAAAAGTGCATGTGAATATGTGACATGTGAAGCAAAAATGTGAAGAAAAATATAGTGCAAACATGATGTTTCCAGCAAAGGTTATCACACTGTTGGAAATCACTGTGTGTTCCTACTGTTTGTAGTTTAAGATAAATTCTTAGCATGTGATAAAAGACGAGATCAACTGAATTTGAAACCAGACGAGGAGGTCCTCAGCCGATCCGGGACAGATGACTTCCATCGCCTGTCAAACCATCGTAAGTGTACTAAGTAGTATCTGCAAGGTCAGAAAGGTTTTGCGATAGAATACAGATATGGAAACTGCTTTTTGATACCACAACCTGCAACCGAGTGGATTCCAGTTGCAGGTTGTTTCTCGTATCAAGTATTTGAGAAATTTCAGCATTGAAATGGGAATATATCACATTATATTCATTCAATACTCTCGCAGTGAGAAACCCAGGGGCTTAAAGGAGGACTTCCTATCAATGTGTATTTCTCGTATCAAGTATTTGAGAAATTTCAGCATTGAAATTGGAATATATCACATTATATTCATTCAATAGACGTGGAATCAATACCCAGTATTAAGTATTCCGAGCAAACAAAACAGGGTCCGTTATCCAATCTCATAGTCTGGGGACAGAAAGTCATATCAGGCATACGAAGTGAGAGAAAACAAAAATGACAGGGAAACTCATTAACCCCCAAAAATGGCCATTAGGAGGTGAAATCAGGTGTTCCGGAAAGAGTGAGCATTTCCTGCCCCACTAGTGGCACCCGTCATGAATTCCCCAAAATTAACATGAAAATAGATCTAGTTGCATGGCAGACATGGATTTGCTGTATTTATCAACCAGATCATGATGACGTCCATGGAATTTCTTAAACGCAGCTATAAGTCTTGGTAAAACATATCCTTGTCGCAGCAGTTTAATCAATCAAACAGATGATTAATGATTAATCTGATTAATGATTAATCTGATTAATGATTAATCTGATTAATGATTAATTAATGATTAATTTGATTAATTGCTCTCGCAGTGAGAAACCCAGGGACCTAAAGGAGGACTTCCTATCAATGTATATTGGCTCCGACCAATGATTTTACGATTAAATCTTTATTATAGCGAATATATTTTATTATAGCAAATATATTAATTTTTTTTGCATTTGAATAGAGAAGACTCTAAGCTTCGTTCACATATGAAATATGTATATATTTGTTCAACACAAACAAATCGTATGGAAGATACATCGGTTGCTACTCATTCATTCTCTCCAGTGAGATGGTGTGGCCCACTTAGTTTTTTTTTTTCGATTTTACATTCGGTAATAGTTTTAAAAATATATTTTCAATATCCTCAGTCTAAGTAGATGGGAAAACGAATACTCCCTCTGAGGGAGGCCAACCAGTCATTTAAAGTAAACCGGAAATGACGTAGCCTCTTCCTCTTTCGTCTTGATTTTCGATCAAGCCACACGTGTTCTTAGAGAATTTCCTGTTTGCAGATAGTTCATCTTGTAATAACGTATTTTGTGTGACTTGGTGTTTGCCACTATGGCAGATTCAAATGATTAAGGGCCTCCCGGTGCTGCCGAGGAGTGTGATAAGGACAGTTTAGTTGATACAAGAGGGCCTTCCAGGACTGCTGTGGTTGGTGATTGCGGCACCCAGGCTATGCCTAGGGTTGAAATAGTACACGAGAACTTGTCAAAAGCTAGTCTTCCACCAGAGTAGAAGATACCCAAGTTAACTAAGCATGTTAAGCCAAGCAAATCTCAGAAGAGGAAAAAATCCAGTACCATTACTGTGACGTGTGATTCTGGCAATAGTAGTCACAGGGCTAGTTCCAGTAAACGCCAGTTTTCTAATGAGGGTAGCCTCCAGCCCCACCTGGGATCTGATGATTCTGGGGATCTTGTATTAAAAGGTTTTGAGGAGGAAGATTAGGATGAACTTGGTGGTTTTGATAATTTTACCAATCAGTCAGTGGCTGATTTTGATTCTCAGCACGAGGGGCCGAGTAACTCTTGCCCTGGGTCATCTGTACCAGTTATCAAGGGCCCTTACTCCGATGAGGACGATGCCTCAGGTGACGATGGTTGGGATTCTGATTCAGAGTCAGAGGAGGAGGCTCCGCCCAGGAAGCGAAGGGCTATAGATGGCCAGTTCGACCCTTTGGCTTCGTCCTCTGACAGAGTTTGGGCCCTTAACCCCAGTCAGAATGCCTATGTCCAAGAATATTTCACAGAATGGTTATCGGATGAGGCAGTCAAAAAGTCCGTACTTAAAGAAATTCCTGTGCCAGAACACGAGACTTTAAACATTTTAAAGCTGGATGATGAGATTCTGGAGTTACTGCCTCAGGCATCCAGAACTTCGTGCACTCATTTCGACGGCAGCTTCCGTTGAGTTCAGCGGAAAATGTTCGATGCCATGGGGCCCCTGAGCACGCTGTGCCTTGAGAAGGTCGCAAGCAAGGGCGGGGGTTCCCTTAACGTAAAGAGCCTTCTGTCTCTGGTAGAGCAAACTGTGTTGGTGGTGGGGCAGACAAATGTTCTTATCAATTTTACCAGGCGTACCAACATCTTAGCTAGGTTCTTCTAGGATCATAAAAAGGCTTCCAAGCTGGTCCAGGCCAATGCGCCAGTGCTTAAGAAGAGTAAAACCCAACTATTTGGGAAGTCCTTCCACAAGGCACTGTATAAGCAGGCCAAGGGCCATAAATACAACAATCAAATAAAGGCGTGGTCCAACCCATCTGCTTTCAGGGGGGGGGGGGGGGGGCAGTCAGGCAGACGACCCTTTCGGGAGTGCTCCCAGCCGGCCGCGGGTAGGGGAGTGAACAGCTACCAGCAGTACCAGCAAAGCGGTTACCGACCGCAGCACAAGGGTGGTTACGGACGAGGCCAGGGGCGAGCAAGTGGGAAGAACCGAGGATCCGGGTACAGACACTCGGACCAGGCACAGCAGAAGTCAGGGTATGTACAATTCTTTGTCTCCTCTAAGAAACCAGATAAGTTTGCCAGTCCCAGAGCTAATGCTATTCCAAAATCCCCAGTGCAACCACCCTCCCCATGTCGACCGGTCCATGATTAATGTAGAGTGTCAGGCTCTAAATTTTGAAGACGTACAACCTCCCTCCGCCTCACCAGGCGGGAGGACCCAGTGGTTTGTAGTCAACTGGCAGTGTTTGACCAAGGACCCAAAGGTTCTAGAGGCAGTAGCGAGGCACAGGTTAGAACTTATTTCACACCCTCACCAGCACAAAGCGGTGTTCAGTCCAAGGCTCTCTCAAGACGAGACGGTTCTCCTCGACGACGAAGTGGAGAAAATGAGGTCCAAAGGAGCCATCGAGGCAGTCGAGTCTGCTCAGGATCAGTTCACAGGGCATCTTTTTCTGAGACCCAAGCGCGACGGTACCTTCCGTCTTATATTCATTCTGAAGCCCTTGAACAAGTTTGTCCGGTACGAGAAGTTCAAAATGGAAGGTATGACCATGTTAACTCAGTTGATCTAGGCCAACGATTTGATGTGCAAAATCGACCTGAAGGATGCCTACTTTTGTATCCCAATTTCGAAGCTTGATCGCAAGTTCCTGAAATTCAGATGGAACGGCACTCTGTACGAGTTCAAAGTCCTTCCTTTCGGTCTGTCGTCTGCACCCTGAATATTCACCAAGGTGACGAAGCAGATGATCGGCTTTTGCCGGCGGATCGGAATACGTCTGATAATTTATCTCGATATTCTGATTCTGAATCAGTCACCAGATCAGTTGAGGCGCGACACAAACACGGTGATTGGCTATTACAAATCCTGGGGTCTGTCATAAACTGGAAGAAGTCGGTGGTGAATCCGATGTTCCAGATGGAATATCTGGGCTTCGTAGTGGACACGAAAGCCATGACCTTCTCACTGCCGACCGACAAGGTCCTCAAGATCCAGGCCAACGCCAAGGAGGTGCTTCTCCAGGAGGTAGTCTCGGCTCGAGAGCTTGCCGAAATGATAGGGTTACTGACCTCAACAGTTTTAGCAGTTCTTCCTGCCCCACTGCATTACCGAAAGATTCAAATGCTACGGTCAAAATCTCTGCTGTACGGCAGCCAGAGTTACGGATCCGAGATCCAGTTGACCCCAGAATGCAAGGAGGAGCTACGCTGGTGGATTCTGTATCTGGACCAGTGGAGGGGGAAGGCCATCATTACCCCAAGTCCAGACATGATAATTACGACCGATGCTTCGACCAGAGGCTGGGGGGGGGATGTTCGGGGGGGGGGGGGGGACCCATGTCAAGGGTTCACGACACAGGGCCAGTGGAGCTTGACAGAGCAGGAGCAACATATCAATGTCCTGGAACGGACGGCGGCAATGTTTGACTTGGAAGCTTTTGCCAAAGGGGCTCAGAACGTTCATGTTCATTTTCGAGTGGACAATCCAGCGACGCTCTCATAATAAAACAAAATGAGGTGGGGGGGGGGGGGTGGGGCAGGTCGGAGAGGCTGTTGGTGGTCACTCAGGAAATGTGGACTTTTCGTCTCCACAACAAGATCATAATTACTGCCGAACACATTCCAGGAGTTCAGAATGTGTAAGCAGACCAGCAGTCATGAACTTTCACAGATTCCAGCAACTGGAGGTTGGCTCCCGATCTGCTGAAGGCAGCGGAGAATATCCTAGGTATAACGGAGATGGACCTATTTGCGGACAGACTGAACAGTCAGAAGGAAAGGTATGTGAGCTGGAGCCCGGATCCAGGGCGGTGGATGCTTTCACGCTGACCTGGACATCCAAGAAACTGTATCCCTTCCCTTCGTTCAACCTGATAGGGAAGTATCTGGCGAAAATAGTAATAGACGGAGCCACAGTGCTGATTGTAACTCCCACATGGCAGACTCAGTCTTGGTATCCGACAATTCTACGGATGAGTATAGCGACCCCAATTTTGTTGCCAAACCGCCTGGACGTACTAACCAACCCAACAGTGGACCCGCACCCGTTGACGGAAGCAGGACATAATCCTATAATAATTGCTATAATACAGACGGACGGGCACTCAGACAGCTTACAAAGGCCCCTGGCAAAAGTGGGCTACCTGGTGTGATCAGCAACAAATTGATCCATTTCAGACTCCTGTGGAAAATATAGTTAATTTTCTAACAGAGGAGGTTGACAGGGGAATTGCATATTCAACTCTGAACAGTTACAGATCAGCAATTTCTGCATATCATGATGAGGTTGAGGGTCAGAAAGTAGGGCAACATCCACTTGTCAGGCAATTATTGATGGGTATGTTCAACAAAAATCCTCCAAAGCCCAGGTATACCGAGGTCTGGGATGTAGATACAGTTTTGTGTTTCATCAAGAACATGGGGGAGAATAAAGAATCTCAGTGCCAAGGATTTTACTGAGAAATTAGCTATGCTAATGGCATTAACATCAGCCTCCCGGAGTTCAGAACTGGAGAAACTAAACCCAAACTCAATAACAAACTCTATGTCTCCATCGAGGCCGTTCATTGATCTCAGCCTGCAGTCCTATGATGTGGACAAAAGTTTAGATGTGGTTTCTTGTTTCAGGGCCTTTATGGATGTTACAGATTCCATTTTATGGTATTTGTGAATATATTTGTGTAACATTTGTCTGATCATATTTGTCTTAATGCACAGTTTCCTAATTTTATACCAGCAGTATATTTTGTGTCTAGACAGTCTGTCTGGTGGCCTGCGTGTCCAGCAGGATGGTTAGATTTAGTTGGATTCGCTTCACTGCACACCTCTATATAATGTCTCACCCACAGTCGTATGTATCACTCATCATTTGGCTGTCCGAGGCGTGCTTAGCACTGTGTTCACTGCAGAAGTTGTATGGGAATTTATATACGCCGTCATTGTAAGTAAATCCTTCATTTTTATTACGTACTAGCTGTGGTGTTCAGCGTTACATTTATACGGCAATATCAGGTATTTTGTAACCATCTAAATGTATTGTATATTCAATTTCTATGATTGAAAACCTGGGAAATTTGTTGACTCTACTGTCAATTATTAGTGTTACTCTACTGTTATTCACTATTGCTAATTTAATGGAAAACGTGACCTTGAAAACTTACCTTGTGCATTCATTTTATATTGCAAGTTTCGTTGCCTGCTTAGTGGAATATCTTTGGACTATCTCTTTGTCAAGTCGCCTAGTGTCACGTCTCCACGTCGTCTAGTGTCACGTCGTCACGTCGTCTAGTGTCAGCCGTCACGTTGTCTAGTGTCAAGTCGCGATCTACGTCACGCTCATCGCCTTGTCACGTCTACTCAACGCCTTGTCACGTCAACTCGTCGCCACGTCGTCGTGTTCTCTCGTTGCCACTTCATCGTCTTGTGTCGATTCTCCTTCACATCTTGGATCGTCTGGACAGCGTGTGTCGCCTCGTTGCCACGTCATTGCATCATCGTTCATCTTTCTGTGTGATACTTCTGTGATTTGAGGTTGTGTTTGCCCGATTGGCTGTACTGTCTAACAATGTGTTGTATATTTGTATATATAATCCGTGTATATTCTATAAATAGTATATATAAATTACACCCGTCTTGTTGTGTACAACGCCACTCGCCAACAATGGAGAAAACCGAAGGTTGGCGAGTTTTTGATAGCCAAAAATCAACTTTGTTTTTGGCGACAGTTGCGCCACACAAACCAGTGAAGTCTTGTACCATTGCTAGGTGGCTCAGAAACATGATGGAAACAGCTGGCATTGACATTTCCATTTTCAAAGCTCATTCTACCAGGGTGGTTTCAACATCTAAGGCTAAGGTGTTGAGGGTGTCCACACAGCAGATCATGGAAAGGGCTAATTGGTCTAAGGAGTCGACTTTCCTCAAACTCTAGGATAAAACATGCGTTAAAAAAAATCAATTTCAGGAAAGCGCGCTCATGCCCAAAAAACTTTAAACATTCGTTTTCCCATCTACCTAGACGAACGATATTGAAATTGGTAATTTTATCAATTACCAATGCCATGAAATTATAATTTCATGAGGAAGTCTAAATAGATGGGAAATTTCCCACCCTCCACACCCCCTGGTAAATAATTGTTGATGGATATCAGTAACATGGTGATTGATGGGTTTATATGACCATAATGAATGTATGTTGTGTACATAATTTTGATGGTTCGGAGCATGAGACGGTTGTACTCAATATATTTATATCTGTGTTTTTCAGATAAACGCGCCTAGGTGGTGAAGGGTCAACGGAGGACGCCGTTTTTGTTATTTTACTTCCATGGAAGCTTCGGTTCTTCATTTTGACTGTTCTGAGTAAGGACAACTCAACGAACAATCTTCTTAGATTTTACTCCAGTGAGAGCCTTAGTTGAATGACATTCTTAGGATAAGACAGTTCTGGAGGATCCAGTTTGAGTTAACTTTTCTGCCGGGGCCAGCCTGAGTTCAGCATCGCTTGGAAAGAGGGTGGAGCAGGGCGGTCCAAGCGGTCTCAAAGTTTCATGTTGGTGAGTCTAACATTTTTATTGTCTCTTGAACATTATGATAATATGGTTGTGACATAGTATTTGAGTAGACTGTGATCGAAAGTCAAGGTCTCTCGAGGAAGAGGCTACGTCATTTCCGGTTTACTTTGAATGACTGGTTGGCCTCCCTCAGAGGGAGTATTCGTTTTCCCATCTACTTAGACTCCCTCATGAAATTAGAATTTCAGGGCATTGGTATTTGATATAATTACCAATTTCTTCGATTGTGAAGTGATTTGAATGAATAATTCATGTGTGTGAAACTCATTTGTTACCAAATTGCGTTTGAATTTGATAGAAAGTCTTCCTTTCATAACGACGGCTGGGCGAACGTCGCCAGTCGTATGACCAGTGAAAAAACGGCGCCGTATGGACGCCAGCCTCTTGATGCCTGACCGATGCTACCCGGCCGAGTAGCAAGAGGACAGCCATTGGAAAGTTCTAGTTGCACCATGATTTGAATACTAGTAGTTTGTTTGGTGTAGATGGAATGCTAGTTAGAGGACAGTTAGAGGACAGACAGTTAGAGGACAGACAGTTAGTTAGAGGACAGTTAGAGGACAGACAGTTAGTTGGAGGACAGTTAGTTAGAGGGGTTGTGGCTGTCCTCTAGTTAGCCAGAAATTAGCTGCTAGGAACAGTTACAAAATCAGTATGAAATGGTTTCGGCCACAAAAGACGACGCACATACAGCTCAGGTAGCAGTAGGTCAAGGTCATACAGCTCCAGTGGCTCCTCGAGGTCAAGGTCATGGAGTTCATCAGCGAATAGTTCGTCAGGTAGCTCCAGTCGCTCGAGTAAATTGTGTAGTGGCATGCCACACAGAAGCAATCTGCTCTCCAGAAGCAGTACAAGATATTACCTAACATTTGTGAAAATTCAAAATGGAAATGTCTGTTTAGGAGGTAAACCTGAGCCAGTGAGAGGCTTCGTTATTGTCATTTTGTGCTCCTTTACTTTGGTTGCTAGCCATCTCATAGTGATATAAACATCATTAGGATTGTACTTGCGAATGGGTGAATGACACTAATGTTTTCTTCATGTTGTCCGTTTGTTCATAATATGTATTGATATATAATGTCAATTCTATCTTGAAGTGCAGTCCCACTACTGTGTTGAGAAAACATGAATCACAGATTAATATGTGGCTATTAAAATGTACTCCGAATTGAGATGATATTGTATGTGGTCTACCAGAAGCATTTTATATATTTAGAAAAGAGCATGAAATAATGCTCCTGTCATTTGTGTTTGTTTGCTGATTCGGAAGGACCATTTGTGATCAATTATAATAGTAAAGCGTACATATACACAAATAAATACACTGTAACACGAATATCATATATCTCAATTTCTGTGAGTATGAACAGAATCAAAAGTTTGTATACAATTTGTAGGCTACTTGTAGTAGGAATGCGCATGTAAAAGGGTACCAATGAAATATATTATCATAGATTACTTCATTCTCAGAATTTTATTTGACTGGAAAGGACGATGGGCATGTGTAAATTTTGAAGCGCCTTGTGAAACCCATTTCTGCAAGATTATTGAGCTTGAAACTTGGGGTTTGATTCTGTACTTACTAGTTTCCAGTACTCTAATACACCAGAATTTTGAGAGAGAATATTATAATGTACAGGAATGCTGCATGTAATTTGAATGAATAAAATCATTTTCATGTAAGTTTATGTTTTTTGTTGCTAATTTTCTGTTAGGGCATATTGGCATAAAATATCATGATGGTGTCTAGTGAGAATCTTTAGGCTAATAAGTTTTCTGTTGAATGTTTCCAAAATTTTGCAAAAAATAGCTGAAAAATATTCTCAAGAGACGTTTTCCCGGTTAATTTGAATTTTTGACGTGTCGGCGAAAATTTTTTTTCATTCCATATCAGGTCACGGTTTTTTTGGAGCCAATTCCAGTGAAAAGAATTATTTTTTGTTTTTGATGCTGAACAATTTTTTTGGACTGGTTCACCCACTTTTTTTGCGGAGCCTCTACGAGGACACATCTGTTAGTGGAAAAGAATTTTTTTTGTGTTCGAACGCGATTTCTTCGAACGCAACTGTTTTGGACTGTTTCACACACTTTTTACGGAGCCTCTAAGAGGACACACCTGTTAGTGGAAAAACAATTTTTCGCGTTCGAACGCGAATCCTTAGCGAAGTTCGAGAACTTGATTGTCCTGCCTCAGACGACTTCTGAGAAGGTTTTACTACAAGATCGCAAGGGATGCAAAAAGATCGCGAGGGAACATGAAAAGATCATGTTCGAGCGCGAAAAGATTATGAGGGAACGTGAAAAGATTGCGAGGAGACACAATTTTTTTTTTCTCAACTCTTGGTTGTCCCCTTGGGTGCTTCCTACTTTGTAGCTTACCGACGTTATCTTTTTGCTGATTCGGCATTTTTTGTTTTCGCCGAAATCTTGAAAACGGTGAGTCATAGAGCGAAACGGACGTTATTTTCGAATTCGTCGCCCGATATATAAATATGTCTAAAGGGTTTTAGGGATGACCCTCTTTACCTTACATTTTTTCCGCTCAGTCAGCAATTTTCACTTTCGTCAATATCTCGAACATGCTGCGTCATGAAGCGAAATGGACGTTATTTTTGGACGTGTTGCCCCAGGGGTATTAGGGATGACCTTTGACATTGACCTCAAATGTTTTGAGTCATCATTTACGTTTTCATTGATATCTCGGAAACGGTGGTTTGGCCGTGCTTTGACTTACAAGGCTTATGCTTGTAGATAGAGCTTATGTTTGTATTATGAACATATAGGAAGGCATATATGGCACAGCTAATGATGCATAGCAAACTGCAAAACCACGGACATCCGCAAAACCACCTGCGGAGGACCAGTCACCAAAATGCTGAGCCTTGCCACGTGCGTGCGGAGCCGTGATCACGTGCATGCGACCGAGCATGTTTGTGCGGAGAACTTCTTCCAGTTTTGGGGACTATATAAGCAGGCGCCCACAGCTCCTAGAGAGCTCAGTCTGGACGGGACACCGAGAACGACGGATCACCCTGTGATGGCTCTGTCCTCTTAGGACGGGCATATGAGGGACTTAGACGATTTCTGCCTCCGCTACCTCCGCACCAGATGACCTCCGCAGAGCGGAGCCGTTGTGACTGAGACTGCATGTACGGGAAATGTAAACGGAAAGGGTGTGGGTCCCACTAATGACAATCTGAAGAACCTGGTCCAACGGCCCTTCAATATATGAACCCCGGCCCTCTTGACTTACAGCTGACGGAAAGGCGACCATCTCTTCTTGCACAGTGGTGCAAGCCAGGGTGGAGGAAGACCTCTGACGGAGACTCTGCACCTGCGGAGTAGTGATGGAAGTTACTGACGTGCGGAGACACTCCAGTCTCTGCTTGTGACAGTTTCCCCGCATCCACGGACGAGTTAGGCATTGTAGACGTGCGGAGTACCTTTCGCGGTGACGAGCACCTCTGCAGGACGAGATCCTCCGCAGTGAGGAAGACCCTTCGCAGTGAGGACGACCCTCCGCAGGACAGACCTCCGTAGGAAGGACCTCCGCAGAAGTGAGGAATTCCGTACAGATGACACCTTTGCAGAGAACGGACAGATTGACTCCGCATTAACATACCTCCAGAGACGGAAGAAGTGCAGAGCCAGGGAACCTTCACCTCCGCATGGATTTGGCGTAGGAAGAGACTGACGCTAGTTCTGACGTCTAACGTTAAAGCAGGGTCTTAGTCTAAACCTGGACCCGGTGTAACCTTTCAGTATTGTAAAGCCCGGTGACTTAGTCTAAACCTGTTCACTGTATAATTTGGGAAACATTGTATACATTTTGTGAGAGAGTAACTCGTCGTATATTGGTAATAAAACCCGTGTCTTTGAATAATATGTCTTCAGCACTTTTCTCTAACCAGAGAAATACTAGGTACTGCACAAGAACTATACGAAAAATAAACACAACGAGAGAAAATACACACCAACAACCAACACACACGGCACCAAATAATAGTGAAAAACGCTACAGATGAATTTCAACTTGATATCGGATGACCTCGAAGGCAAAATGTGTAACTGAAGGTGTAAATTGGCATATATATAAAGATGCCATCAAATGCCGTGCACCTAATGGTGACATTGAAGTTCACACATATGACCTTGATTGGTGAATCTCAAGATCAAATGTTCACACAGATGACCTTGATTGGTAAATCTCAAGGTCATAATGTTACCTGCCACACCCAAAACCAAAATTGTCCGGTAACCTATTTCGGCTAATTTTTATCTTTGACGGTCGAATCTTTTTGAAATTTTGCACAAAAATACCTAAAAATATTTCAAGAGGGAGGTATTTTTATTTTTTTTTATTTTCACAATTTTTGTCAAAATGGCCATTTTTTTTTTTACTTTGGCGGCCATTTCTAAAAACATGTCTGACCACTTTCGAGATTTTCATTTCAAGAGATTGCTCTCAATCTGTGACATGTATGAGTTTCATTGCCCTTGAGTCGCCAATCTGCACGTTGCGGCCATTTTTATTTTTTTACAGGTCGGGGAAAACTTTTTTTAGCCCAATTCAAGTCATTATTTGGTTGATAATTGAGTGATTTCCATTTTTTTGGCACTTTCACCCAAATTTCACCAATTTTTTTCTTCATGATGGAAACTGTATGGAACAAACTCCTAGTACACTTCAAGTTGGAGCTTAAATATTGGCACACTCAAATGGAAAATCATATATTGCGGTTTCAGTGGCGACCTTGAATTTGACATTCAATCACCTTGAAATGTCATAACGGGCTTTTATATTAAATGGTCAATTTATGATTTTGGCGGCCATTTCTGAAACTGTTCAGAGGATTTTGAGATTTTTGTTCCAAAGAATTCCCCTCATGTACCTTCACGGCATGTATAAGTTTTGTTGCCCTCGAGTCCCGGGTCCTCGCGTGGCGGCCATTCCGAATTTGGGCTAACCAGCCCATATGGGCCGACAAGCTACTGTCGTGGTTTCAAGTCCATCGTCCATCCGTCCGTCCGGCAAATAACTTTTTTTTGCATTGATGAATTTTCCTAAAAAAATTACTGAAACATTCCTTGGTCTTTTTTCAGTTTTTTCGTTTTTTTCTTTATTGAATCAATTTTGCCGATTAGGTGGCCGTTTTCGCGAAAAAATGGCCAAGTTTGGACTTCAGTGGCCATTTCTCTCAAAAAACTCTGGACAGTTTTGAGATTTTTCTTTTTAAAATATTCCCTACATGTACCTTTATGACGTGTATAAGTTTCGTTGCCCTTGAATTGCCGGTCTGCATGTGATGGCCATTTTAATTATTTTCTTGACGGGTCGACACAAAATGTTTTTTTTCCCCAAATCGAGTCACTATTCATGCACAAGAGTCCACTTATGTACTTTAACCTTTTTTCCACTTTTCTTTACTTTTCCTCATAGTCCATGCGGAAAATGTGTGTTCAGCAACATTTACGAACATGTTTTCACAACAGAGTTGAAGATCAGTGTAGCAGTTTACATTTTTGAAAATCAATACACTGTGCAATTCTCATCTGCCGGTAATTTACAACACCATTGGTGCTATGTTTCCCTCATAACGGCAGGTGTGTGGAGTAAACTCTCAGAACATCTCAAGATAGAGCCTAAATATTGGCACATTCAAATGGAAAATCATATATTGCGGCTTAAGGGGTGACCTTGAATTTCACCTTCACTGACCCTTTTTGTAAAAAAAACAATGATTTTTGGTCTTTGGCAGCCATTTTCTGTCAAGTAACATTTTCTCTAATTGATAAATGAAGACATTCCATATGTTCTCCTGTGATGTATGTAAGTTATGTTGAACTTGAACGACCGGTAAGCATGTGGTGACCATTTTTATGGGTTGGAAAAAAAATTTTGCTCGACATTAGATTGCTATCTGTTTTGAGTAATTTCCAGGCAAAAAAAAAGAAATTGGAAAATATATTCTGAACCCCATTATGACGAGAAACATTTGCTTCATAATGATAGCTGTGCAGAGTAAACTCCTAGGATAGTTTTGTTTTGTTTAGTTCATTTGAATCATACTTCAGGCTCTCAGCTCATCTATAGTGCAAATACTTAATGAATGGTCATACACACATGGTGGAAAAGAACATTTGTGTACAACACAGCAGCATTAGAAGCTCATAATCCCCTCAAAAATTATCATGACATTGAGATCTGCTGGTCTGATAGGCATTATATGCCATCAACTCCGCAGCCTTTTGGCTTGTGGTTAGATACTTACGTACTTGTCATATATCTATTCCATGGGGTTTGTTTCGGATTTCTAAATTATTTTAGGTTGTTGGGCAGTTGTATTCCATCAGGTGTACAGTAGAAACAACTACATTACCACACTGTCTGCCCCTGATGACGCCAGTGTGTCTTTTGATTAAGTAATTGGTCGGGCTTTGTTTCTATCGCAAAATGTTGTATTTTATGTTTGTTATTGGAATCATCAAAATTTGGCTGTATTGGTGGTAGTAGATTGATACTCACATGAGTGCACACATATATTGCTAATGGTGATTTCAGATTCGAAATTGAATACTATTGTTAAGACTTGGCCGTTCAATATATTGTATTCTTTAGCATATGTGGTAAGTGTTATGACTCCATTTGTATATAGGGCATTTTATCATAAAATGGTATTCATCTTCAACAATTCGATTTTTTTGGGTCCTGGAACTCCTAGAATACTTCCAAATTTAGAACCTAAATATTGACACATTCAAATGGGAAGTTACATACTATAGTGATGTCAGTGTTGATTTTGAATTTTAAAATTGAGTGACCTTTAAATGCCAAAACGGTAATTTTGGTAAGGAAAAACAGTTGTGGTTCAATATTAAGAATTTTCTGGTAACCTTTCTTAGCCATTGTGCTAATTTTCTCAAAATGACAGCCACTTTCGATAAAAAACAGCCAATTTGAGACTTTGGGGGCCATATTCCCAAAATCTATCTAATGATGCATTATCCTCTCTTTTTGTAGAATGTTTATGACTGTGACGGTCCGTATACCTCGTGCCATACATACTACATAGAATCAACACACAATCAATACTTCCACTTCACAAGCTTGCGCGCCTATATATGCATGTACAATGCCAAGCAGCTCACACGACTCAGACATCACATGCACATATCATGACATTACGTCACCAGCAACCAATCAGACACGACACCGCGACTTTAGGCGGGAAAATTCTAGATACTTCCAGACACCCGCAAATGCCCCTCTGGTTAGTTTTGAGTTTGACGTCCTAGCGAGTAGACGATAGAGAGGACAGATAAAAAGGACTAAATTTCAGAATACATTGTAAAGGACATTATCGGGGCTAACGGTGTGAAAGAAGACGAGTGCACTGTTTTACAGTGTGCATCTGCGCATGCGCACATATTACCTGATGATTACTATCGAAAGAACAAAACTATGAAGCGAAATGACGAAAACATAAAGTGAAAAGGCGAAATTACGAAGCGAAATAACGAAATGTAATATCAACTTGTCACTTCGTGTTTTCGGGATTTCATGTTCTCACTTTATTTTTAAGGGCGACGAAACGAAATCTAAATATGGACGCCATCGTACACCATATGAGATGGTTGTTGTGTGGAGTGCCTCATACAATTACTGATGTCGCCAGTGTCTGTGCCATAGTCGTGCCTTGTCATGTGTCGTGGATCCATTTTCACCATTCTACTTTTATGTTTACGTTCAGTAACCGAAATCTGCGACCAAACAGAGATTGTGAACAATGGCACGTCATCTCATCGGTTACAGGATGGCCATGTCCCATCCAGTTATATCAGGGAATATCTATGTGCGTGACCATCTGCGCAGAGTTCAACGGGCCACGTGAATCCGAAACTTGATTGCGGATGACCATTAGCGTGTGTGCTCTTCTCTGATGAGTTCAGTTTTAGTTTTGACATCAACGATGAAGGCGCACGATGTTTATGTATATTGAGGATATAGTCCTATAAATAAGTGCAAAACGTATTCTTTTACGCTCCACAAACAGTGAGAAATGAGAAAGAATGCAATAAAAAGACATGCAAGTAAAATTGCTGAGTGAAACACCACGTGACAAGTTAAGATGGATAAAATCAAATGACTGTGTTTATCAATATAAATGATTTGTAGAATATTATTAATGTATAAACGACTAAAATGTACAAAACAAACAATGACGTGTCATGTATAAAAGTTTCATTTAAGCCCGCTTCGTTTTGCGTGACTAAATGATCGTTCTGATTTTCTCATGCGCGTCAGTCATTCTGGCACATGGAAACTTGAAATTCGATAGTTCGAAGCGATAATTTTTACAAAACACAATGCAATGAGATGGGAATTTCAGGCTCCACCTAGGCCTGTCGAGCGATCGTAAGTCCAACTCGAGCGTTGTGTGATTCACAAGTATTCATTGCACGGCAATACTCAAAACACGAGATGAGATGAGGTCACGATCACGGCAAATCTTTCACAAGTCCGAAATTCCAATCATTTACAATTCAATAATGCCTAGGTCACATTTGCACCGGTCGCCGGCCGATGCGAATACATCGGTGGTTCTCATCGATGTTCCGGCCGCCGGTAACTTTTTTCAGGTATCTTTTACATATCTCTCAAGTGGTCATGAAAGCACCGGGCATTGGCAGATCACTATTGGACACCTATCCGGACATCGAACACTGACCGGCTGGCATACGTAGGAATGGGGGAGAATGTGTATCTTGATGCCCACGGGAGACCAACCAGTCACTTGGCAGGCATCGGCCGGTGACCGACTGACGTTCGGACGGTTCTTTCCTGGCGGCCGAAACATCGGCGGATTGCCGGACGGGTGCCGGACAGTCTGCCTCCGACATATAAAGGCAGTCGGTGGTTGTCCGCCAGATACACATTAGAGGGCACGTAAAGTGTCTATGCAAAATTATGTTACTTTTGAAAGTGTGTGACCATGTAGATATTCCAATCAAAATTTGGAATTTTTTGATATCCACATTTGGTTTATACCACTTCTAAAATAGATGGTTTCACAGTATTTTTTGGAGACCCTGTTTAATTTGAAAAAATATAACAGTTAATACAAATTAGTATCAAATCCCTTAGACAAAAAATTATAGACAATTAATTAATAGGCAAATTAACAGACAAAAAAATTAATTATTAAAAATTATTAGACAAAAAATTAGCCCAAGGGCTAAGATAGGTTACCGGACAATATATAATAGCTATTTTGTTCCGTGGCCTTGAAAATAAGGTCACTGGTCGAATTCAAAGTCACGAGAGCATTCCGCATACTAGTATATGATTTCCTTTAAGCTCACACTTGATTACTAAGATGTAAATTCGATAATAAGAGAGATATTAATCATTATGTCCTGTGACCTTGAAAATGAAATCAAAAGTCAAATTAAAGGTCATCAGAATATTCAGCATATATCATTTGCTGTATGTCCAAAATTGAATCCTAAGTTGCAAAGTTGATAATAAACAAGATATTAGCCATTTTGTCCTGTGAAACCTTGAAAATAAGGCCAAAGATCAAGAATATTCGGCATATGTCATTTCCTATATGTGCACAATTGATTCCTAACCTGTAAAGTGGATAATAAGCGATATATTAGCCATTTGTGCCTGACCTTGAAAATGAGATCACAGGTCAAATTCAAGGTCATCAAAATATTCGGCATACATCATTTTCTATACGTCCACAATTTAGTCCCAAGCTGTAAAGTGGATAATAAGCGAGATATTAGCCATTTTGTTCGTTGACCTTGAAAATGAGGTCAAAAGTCAAATTCAAGGTCATCAGAATATTCGGACTATATAATTTCTTATATGTGCACAATTGATTCCTAAGCTGTAAAGTCGACCATAAGCGAGATGTTAGCCATTTTGTGCCCTGACCTTGAAAATGAGGTCAAAGGTCAAATTCAAGATCATGAGAATATTCAGCATATATCACTTCCTATATGTCCACAATTGATTCCTAAGCTGTAAAGTCGATATTAAGTGAGATATTAGCCATTTTTGTGCCTGACCTTGAAAATGAGGTCACAGGTCAAATTCAAGGTCATCAAAATATTCGGCATACATCATTTCCTATACGTCCACAATTCAGTCCCAAGCTGTAAAGTGGATAATTGACCTTGAAAATAAGGTCAAAAGTCAAATTCAAGGACATCAGAACATTCGGACTATATAATTTCCTATATGTTCACAATTGATTCCTGAGCTGTAAAGTCGAAAATCAGCAAGCTATTAGCCATTTTGTGCCCTAACCTTGAAAATGAGGTCAAAGGTCAAATTCAAGGTCATTAAAATATTCGGACTATATCATTCCCTATATGTGCACAAGTGATTCCTAAGCTGTAAAGTAGATAATAAGTGATATATTAGCCAATTTGTGCTTTGACTTTGAAAATGAGGTCGAAGGTCGAATTGAAGGTCATGACCTGTGTGTCCACAATTGATTCCTAGTCTCTAATCTCAATATTGAGTGAGATATTAGGCATAATGTGTCCCATTATAAAGCATAGGAGAATTTAACATTGGAAAGCCACACGCACACCGGCGATTCAGGGGCAACGAAACTTATACACATCACAGAGGTATGTGAGGGCAATCTTTCAAAATAAAAATCTCAAAACTGTGGCCGCCATTTTGAAAAAAATGCGAAAATCAAACAAAAAATAATAACCCCGTCTTGAAATATTTTTAGGTATTTTTGTGCAAAATTTCAGAAAGATCCGATCGTAAACTTTAAAGATGAAAATGTGGACTGACAACGCTGGACGCAACGCCATGTCAATAGGTTATCGGACCATAGGTCCGATAACCTAAAAATAATTAATAAAAAATGTAGGCCTACAGTTTTATACATTATATAGTGGGTATCGACCGGCCAACCAATCAAGCCCCACCGGAGACCCCACGGTACCCTACTGATAACTGCTAGGTGACCGTCTCGTATGTACAAATCGGCCGAATATCGGAAAAATACCCACCGCACATCCATCGGCGCATGACAGGATTCCCTGCGGTGATCGTCATGTCAATCGGCCAATAAGTTTGGTCGATCCCATCGGCGCCCGGTGGGCACATGGAGGAGCTGTGATCGGTCACCGGCAGGTGTGATAACGATTAACAGGTGATGTCATTTTTTCCACCGGTCGCCGCAAGAAAATAACTCTGCATTATTTTCTTCCGATGCCTCCACCGACGTGTCTACGATGTCCGATTGCTGCCCGATAGTCACGGATGACCCTCCGGCGCTCGGTGGGTGACCGGCCGAAATGGCTAAATTTCAGCCTTTTCACGCATCGTAACCACATCCGAGGAGGCATCGGTGCAAATGTGACTTAGGCATTAGTCAGTCTTTAATTAATCCAAATCACTATTCACAATGTTCAGATCCCTGAGATTCGACGTCTTGCTTCCAAGACGTCCAAAACTCAACTACACAAAAAGGCCAGTTAGGATGTCAGCAGTTGATTGTGTATTTTCCCGCCTTGGAGCACGAGGTCGTGTCTGATTGGTCGTGTGTGTCACGTGATGTCTGTAGGTTGTCTGGAAGTAGGAGTTCTTGGAATATGTATTTGGCGCGCTTTCCTTTCTGTGGTAAAAGTGCGTGGACATGTGTTTATATGCACTGGGAATGTGGCTGAGACTACATGGGAGGAATGGTTACAGGTCGTTACGGTCATAAGACTACCACAACAAATAATGTGAATCAGAAGATGCATTTGTTGAGGTGAAACTTATCGTTGTTTACTAATATCCTATGATGGTCATGGTGACTTAAATAGGAATAATGTGATATGATGTAGATGGTGTACTTTACATTGTAAAGAGTGACAGTATATATGCCCCGGGGTGTATATGTGATGATACAGGACAATGACCACTTGACGGTGATGGAATAATAGGTACCTTTCGTATGTGTGCCAGCTTGTCACTTGTTTATTCCGTTTGGGCCTCCTTGTAGGGTTCACTGACCTCAACAATTTGTAAGATAAGATTTTAAAGATTCAATTTGTAAGATAGGAATTGTTTTCTTTAGAATTTTCCAAAACGAGTTGTCATACTTGCACCAAAATTCGACCCAACAAGTAGGCCTTGTAACATTATTAAAATAAAAATGGAAATCTGAAATGATATTTCTCTGTTCTCAATCGATTTAGTCATTACTAAGCTCATCACAAAACCTATCGGAAACAAATCAACAAAGTCGTTTTGTGGATATAAAATCACCATTTCATCGTATTCGCACTTTTGATTGTTGTAGTACTATTATCCCCCGTAGGTGTGAAGTTAGTAGTCCACTATGACATTTGATGACCGTAATTGATTGGCTTGTTTTGGCCAAGTAAACCCCATCACTTCCAGCTGAAGAACATGCCTCTGTGGTACCCCCTCCCCTCCCGACACTCCTAACAAACACCCCCCCCCCATACGGATATCACACGAAATTGTTTGAAATGGCTCTTTGAGGAACAGTTTAGTCGATGGTCTGAGAAAGTAAACCTGATATTTTTGTTTGGTTTACCTGACCAAAATGTGCATGCATGTGCTGAAATATATTTGATTATGCATATGTCACTCGTTCATATATATATATGATTCATTTCGTACGCATGTACATTTCAATTTACAAACAATAAAAGCAATGAAACAATACACCCAACTTCTCAACTAGAACTAAAGAAAACAGTTAATTTACACAGAAAGCATACAGCATATTTCCGATTTCGTCGTGACTGAGGTCTGATAGCATTTTGCCATCTCTCATCAGACAGAGTTCCTGAATGGAATTGGCAACAGAACGACCTTCGTCATCACACTGGTACGATTGCAACACTAGGCGTTTCAGCTCAGATAAATTATTGTTTGACAGATCAATAGAACTCATATTAAGTTTGGACAGAAGAATCCTTCTATTAACACCCACTGATGAGTTGGACATTGGAGACAAATAACCACATGTAGATATAAGTTGATTTCCGCTATTCAATACATTGTAGTAAAATGCAAGAAATCGGTTGAGCAACTGTGCTTCAATACATGGTTTTCCAATAAGGGGTTTCAGTATTTTACAATGGGTCATCGAAGGCACGGCCCATATTTTCCGTACACATTTGCGCCAAGTTGCATAAAAACGTTTAACATTATTATCACCATTAAAGGACTACCATAAAAACTAGTACAATACGCTTGGAAAAGATATTATCGAACATCAGAACTGCAATAATTAAAAAGAGACATCACATGATTTGTTATATATACAAGATCATTGCTATAGTTATTGATGTACTTTGTAGTACTTGAATTGCCAACCGGGGAGTAAGGTTGGCCTAAATGTATTCCATTATTATGACATTGTATAACTTTACCATTCAATGTGACATTTTGTACAGGCAACTTCGAATTATATACAATCAGTTGCGTTTTGACGCATTAAACTTAACATCGTATTCTAAACCAAAACCCTCACAAATACCCGGCATGCATGTTATTGCATGTCGATTTGGTGCCAGTAGACTTACATCGTCTGCGTACCCAAGGGCACCGTAATAAATGTTACCAATATAACATCCATAATTAGATTTGCTTAACCTGAGTAACATTTCATACATGTAGACACAAAATAGAATTGGGGAGAGTATTGCACCCTGTTTGACACCATTGGAAGCGGTGAAAGTATTGCTAAGTTGACTATTCCATTTAACTCGAATGGTTTGGTTTACATACAAGAAAGCCAAAAATCTCACCATGGTGATCTAACCCCCCTCATTGGTTAGATAGGCCCCGAGCACCAACTCAAATATACTATAGCTCACTAATGTGCTCATACCGCACCTTAAACAAAATCTGGCAGTTGAGGGACATATATATTACGCTTTAACAACAGCCGGAAGAGTTCCACATATTGTACACGATCGAGGAAAAGCGTAATCCTCGAACTCATGAAGCAAGCTACCGTTGCCTTTGGCGTCGAACACATGCATGCAATCCTCGGCAATATTCGAGTGTATTAACATAAAACTCACATAGTCCTCCAACTTGTGAAAGCCCTGGTAAACATTTCCTGGGAACTTGTTTACTTGCTTCTGAGTTTGACCCCACGTGAGATATGTTCCCGGCTTTTTTCCTATAGCTACGCGTAATAGCTAATCTGCCCTGCCTCTGTGCCCATAGCGACTCCACTCGAAGCATGAAATCCACCTAGAGTGTATGAGGTATGAGCATAATTGACTCCCTTAATCCAAAAGTAGATTGAACTTTTCAATGGCCATCGATTTTGTCCAAAGTATAGCCAATGTTCATAGTTAAACAATGTATATATCCTGAATAATATGTCCAAATTTTTCAGTCAAATGATACAAAATCAGAATCCACAGACACTTGTGCACCAGTCACATAAGTTCATGAACATCCTGCTTTCGCCATTCCATGAAAAAAACTCGATCCAAGCGAGAGCGTCACAGAAACACGTCCGCCACGGTCAACCTGAAAAAGAGTAATGTTATGAACTGTTAGATTTGTATCTAATCAATTTTTGCCTATAAATTCAAAATAAAGCACGACAATGAAATGCGTGCTGGCTTACCATCTATATACAGTTATTACTGATTACTGGTATCCTATCATCGTCATGATGTCTTAAATATTGTTAAAAATAGTAATAAAGTGATCTGGTTTGGGCCTAAAGATTTTTCAAGCATGGTCATTACGCCCTTACCAGATCACATTTTTGGTATAATAGTAAGCTTTACGGAAATATAGTGTTTTGAGTTTTTTTAACGACTTCAACGATGGGGCTGCACGGAGATCTCTCGGAAGCTGGTTCCTAAATTTCATTGTTCCGAGGAACAACTTGTAGTAATTTTAGTGACAGTAACTCCCGTCCCTCCCGCGCACTACACATTCATATCACAACATATACATTCTACATGACTTACAGTTCAGGTACAAACTATACGATCACAAGCATAAATAACACCGGAACCATGTATACAAACACAGGTCAGATCACGTGCACTTTCGGCCCCGTTATACAGTACATGCGACCCAGTAAGTTCGGCCTTGACCTTTACAAGCACCTACTTCTATACATAGAACATGACACGCATAACACTCACATCACGTGTACAGTTACAAACAAGACAAGTCAAGACACGCACCGGGGAATTCCACTTTCCCGGTGAGATCAGCATACACCAACCAATCACAACCCCGCATACACGAGGCGGGAAAACTTCCACGTGCTTCCCTGTCGGCCCCGCGCAGAAGAGTTGAGACTTCCCAGTGAATAGACGTGTTTAGAAGATTGACGAGTAACATATAGAATATCTATGGACTAAATACAAACTGTGATATATAAATTGGATATATAAACTGTGATATAAGAAGAACTGAGTATACGGAATATACAATTTGACTGGGAGTATCGCCGACATAGGTGTGAACGGCCTTTATATTGTGGAATGTATGAGACATTGGACTCTTATCATCGGAATAAATCATTGAACTAATCTGCCGGCCTTTTAAATCACACGACGCTCTAGATTAATTCGGCTTGATATCGGCCGTGAACGATATTCATCACAAACTAGTTAATGGAACGTCAACATATGTGCGAGGAACGAAGGCCCATCACAGAAGTTGGCTTCATATGCAACGATGCACACTTTATATATTCAACACGAAAATGTGGTCCGTAATGTGGTCGTATTTACCAAGACGGCAGTGTTCTAAACCTTTGTAGTTTGGCAATGAGATATTTGGGGAAACCATACAGGGGAGCATAACCTACTTCACATACTTGGATGATCGTTAACGCTTTCCATGAACATGCCACCGTTGAAATGACCCATTTTTGCGAATAAATGATAGTTTCACATAATGAGAAACTGCTTCATGAAAGTGGTGTACTTTACATTGTAAAGAGCGACAGTATATATGTCCCGGGGGTGTATATGTGATGATACGGGACAATGACCACTTGACGGTGATGGAATACTAGGTCCCTTTTGTATGTGTGCCGGCTTGTCACTTGTTTATTCCGTTTGGGCCTCCTTGTAGGGTTCATTGACCTCAACAATTTGTAAGATGAGATTTTCAAAGACTTAATTTATTAGATAGGGATTGTTTTCCTCTGGTTCTTCTAAAACGAGTTGTCATACTTGCACCAAAATTCGAGCATATTGTTAAAATAAAAATGGTAATCTAAAGTGATATTTCTCTGATTTGAATCGATGTAGTCATTACTAAGCTCGTCAGAAAACCTATTGGAAGCAATCAACAAAGTCGTTTGAAGTCATTATGTGGAGATAAAATCATCATTCCATCGTATTCGCACTTTTGGTTGTTGTAGTACTGTTATCCACTGTACGTGTGAAGTTAATAGTCCACTATGACATTGATGGCTATAATTGACTGGTTTGTTTTTCCAAGCAGACACCATCAGTTCCAGCTGAACAACATGCCTCCGTGGTACTCACCCCCCCCCCCCCCCGACATTCCTCGCAAACACCTTCCCAAGCAAGATATGACAAGAAATTATTTGAAACGGCCCTTTGAAGAATATTTTACTAGTAGTCCAGTGAGGTAGTTGGTTTGAGTAAGTGGACCTGATATTCTGTTTGGTTTACCTGACCGAAATGTGCATGCTGAAATGTATTTGATTGAGCATATGTCACTTGTACGATTTGTATCTAATAATTTATAACTTTTGCTATCAATTCAGAATAAAGCAGGAAAATGAAATTCTTACAATTTATATGCAGTTATTACTGGTCCCCCGATATTGGGAAAGGGTATTGCATTCGGGTCTATCTGTCCGCACGCATAACTCTAAAACGAATGGTCCAATCGAATTGATAGGGATGGAGCGGTATAGCAGTGGCTAGGTCCTCCTGAATTTTTGTCAAAACCGAATAGAAATGATTGCCATGACAACTGAAAAAGTGACAATCACTATAAACTTCTTTTCTAATAAATATTATTTATTTTCTAATAAATATTTTTTCCAACTAATTTTGTATTTTTCTTTGACCAATTCCGATTGTATCATGTTTGACCAAATCAAAGGTCTTCAGACCAAAACTCCTCATTATTATCGCCTAACGTTGAAAATATCGGGTCACGATTTCACGACTGTTGATTGTTCTACATCTATGATTCGATGCCATGCTGTGAAGCCAGTTTTCAATCTTTTTAAACTGTTTGTACCTTGATACAAGAAACAATCCTGTGAAATTTTACAGGTCAATATCGAGCGACAAGGTCAAGGTCACAAAAAAAAGGTAAAACACAAAAAGTTGCAATAACTCTGTTATATGTAATATTCGTGATTATTTTCCCTGTTAATTTTGTATTTTGTTAATTGTAATTCTCCATCAATTACTATATGACTGATGGGCATACAATATAATTGTACGCCCATAGACGATATTCCATAGAATATTGAATATAAAATATGCAGTATAAATCTGAGAGATTTTGCAAAGTTTGAGAAGCCAGTATCAAGAATTCAGGTCGTAGCCGAGAATATGGTCAAGATAGAAAAATCGTAAGAACGCTACTTCTATTATTGATCGGTTCTCCCCTCATTAATATATTTTTGCTAATACCAACTCTGGACCGTTTGATAAATGAAGAATGGTTGTACGACAAAAATGTCCACATTAACTCGCATATATCGCAGTTTATAGCACGCAGGGCACATGTCGCAGTTTATATGCTAACTTGCAGGTCACATGTCCAAGTAGGCAATATTTCTCGCATGTCACATGTCGCTTCTCACTTGCCACTTCTCGCATGTCGCACCGGTTTGAACGAGAGACAACTTTCATACTTATTTTATGGCTTGAATGATACCATCCATTAGCAATTATTGCCTACTTGCTGAAACTATTAAGAAATTTTCAACTGCAATTATGAGCATTTATAGTAATATGAAAAAACAGGAGATGTGATGAAAGTGGCAAGGATTATGTGTGAATGAGGTGATATTAATATACCGATTACATTTGTCACTGGTCAGAATAAAGTTAGTTATTTAGTTAGTTAGTAGTTTATTATTGTACTTGACAGAACAGGGAACCGGCACGAATGCTACAAATGATATGAGTGACTTAGTGATCCAATCGTACGTGACATTACATACAAGTATATTGTGTAATATACTAGTACTAATAAGTGGCAGGGGTCAGATATTAGGTATAGTGAGTGATAATTCAATTTTGATTATTGATCAATTACTCAGCGAATCCATCCTGAATAATCTGGAGAATAAATGAGTATTGAAATTATACATTTTTTCATCCAAATATATGAATTTAATGTGTGTAATATTTTAATGAAATTGTAACAATCGACAGTTCATCATGTCGATCTCTAGATCTATCCAATCTTAACAAGATCTCAATATTTTGCACCAGTCTGAAGCTTGAGTATTGTGTAATATACACAACATTGAATAATCCCAGTGTAGTTTTGTACATGACACCTTCACATACTAGAAGATTGTCGTTTTGTGTGGACTTTGAGTGGGCATGACTGTGTTCGTTAAACTGAGGTTACTGCTATTTCATTTATGTACTCATTACAGAATCCTCTCCAGAAATATTTGTTTCCAAATAATTATTTTGACGAAACATATCTTTGAACGTGTAAACACCTGCTTCAATAATGATCATTTAATTATTGTGAGGCACAGACGAACTCATCGGCAACTCTTCAGTACATTTTGTGGTCAC
Organism: Terebella lapidaria; assembly: GCA_949152475.1. Lineage (NCBI taxonomy): Eukaryota > Metazoa > Annelida > Polychaeta > Terebellida > Terebellidae > Terebella > Terebella lapidaria. The sequence goes on along the minus strand of OX424564.1, from coordinate 28,490,599 downwards.
GAACTGGCAAGATGGTTGTAACTGCATTCTGTATCAGTATACTGGCTTTTGCTCCACTGATTTTTTGCGCAGGTAAGTTTTCCAATATGTATATGACGTGGAGAGCAGTAATCAGAGCAGATATAGCAAAAGAAGCTCACTATGTGAACAATGGGGGAAATTTAAATTAAATATTTAAATAAGTCGTTCATACCACGGAGCCAAGTACCAAGTAAATATAAAACTATAAAACAATTTATGTTTTCACTAAAATGTCCTCTATGACTGATAAAAAGTCTTGGGGAATCCAGGTGGGGGAAATATGGAATTCATGCAAATTAGTGCCATTATCACCAAACATTTAATATTTCACTAAATCTCAGGAAAATGATGATAACTGAATAAATAAGGTGTCTATACTGTTACGTTCTGCGATTACTAGAATTGAAGAACACACAGATGAGGAATTCGCAACTTTGAAATTTTATTACAACAAAACACTTGACTAGCTTGGAAAAAAAAACAACAACCAATAAACAAAGTGTTACATCAAGATATACAATTCACAAAATATATCTCAATATGAACTGGCCTGTTTTATCCACACAGTGATGAGAAGTTTCGAGAATGTACCTGTTTTCAGTTGATTCGTCGAGTGATACATTTTTTTTCGCAGGGCTCATGGTTTATTCATACAGATCCCCTCCATTCCTTTCCCCCACGTCTACTCTAGTAGCTCTGTGGACCCGTGTCCTGTGTGATCCCGAAGCCCCATGTTTCTACATACCAGCAACTGCCTTTGAGCATGGATTTGCATCAGGCGTTCAAGTGTGGGCGAAAGGAGGCACCAAAGAATAAGAGAGATAATGCCGAGTGGCAAGCTCACCAAGCCGTACGAGCCTTCTCAGTGGGGATTTTGTGGACAAGCCGTCTAAGGAAGCCCTCCATCATATGTCATGCATTGATCGGTGTTCGTGCCAATGGCGCAGGTAGGCAATAATCAGCACTGCATTTGGCCACCAGTGCTGATCAAAACCACCCAGGATTGGCTGCAGTATGGACCAGTAAGTACGGGAACAGCTTCAATACCAATACAACTCCGGCTGAGTCTTGTCTGAGGTGATAGATGTGGAACTGCGATCCGCGATTGGCCATCTAGTTGAGTTGATAGTGAAACTCACAATGGAGACTGCCGATTTCGTACAGATCGATCTAGCGGTGAATGCTTAGGCAGCGTTGCTGGATCTAACAGGTGCTTTATTTCATATTCCAAAACACATCCCACCGGTATCTCACCAACAGGTTTGCATACATGGGTTGGGTTTGGCAGTTTGTGCTATACCATTCTGTCTATCTACTTCCCCTTGGGTATTGGTATTCACCATGTTGGTGCAAGAAATCTTGCGAACCAGCGTGGTGTTTTACTACATCGGTTACCTCAATAAATGGTTTCTCTGCAGCAGCCTCGGGAATCTTTGAATACCACGATTGGTTGACTTAGGGGTGTCAGACCACGGGTCTGTGATAAATTTGACAAGTTTGGGTTCAGAACAAACCCACGATTATGTTTTCCCAGGTTTATAGTTCATGATCACACAAAGTTGGTGTTTCCACCATTGGAGATAATCCACAAGTCTTCTTGCCCAGCACAGGTCAGTCGATGGATAGTTGGCAGCCTCTCTTGGCTGCAACGGTGAAGCTAGTTACCCTTAACCACATCCACTAGCAAGAGTTACAGCATACAGCGTACCTTTGCACACGTGTCTTCAGCTGCGTATCAACCGCTATCATCATCAGTAAATACCACAGATCGAAAGCCTACCTGCAGGTCCAAGGATGGAAAGAATCACAGAATTGACCCCTTCTGAAGCAATGGTATGGTGATGGAAAGACACTTGGCAGGGGTTAATCTCTCTTAAAACAGACTTTCTTTTTGGGCGTGAAAACTTGCTGGTTATCATTAGATGCAAATGCCAAAGTAACTGCCATAGCATGAGGTTTACCTGTAACTGTACGGATTCTAACTGTTCAAACACGCCCGAGACAACATATGACGACGAAGATAATGATGTCGGAGGGGGGGGGGACTTCATCATTGTGCAATGTGAATATCATGAGAGTCGCATTCGACTATGGCCATGAAATATTTATTCAATTTGTAATGTTAATTGATCTGAAAAAGAATATGTGCAAATAACAGTGATGTTTAAATACATAGTTCCACACACAAAAATATTGGTTGAACTATTGACTTCAAAGGATACTGGTTGCATACCAATTATTTTCCAAGCACTTCAGATTTATTTTTATCTCAATCATCGTCTTTTTCGACGTTCCAAACATAGCTATAGACACTTATTCATTCAGTCATCAATATTCGCCGATATAGTGAACCAATTACTTTTTGTTTTGAAGTGATGTATCCATATAATGCTATGCACATCTTCTAGGGTATAACTTGCAATATCCGTGATTAGGAATCCAGAAAACAACTTATCTTTTTCAAGACGTTTTGAACAACACAAAAAATGTGTCAAATTGTGACAAATTCAAGCTTTCGTAGACACACAGGACTACAACTTGACAATCCTGAATATACACTAGCTGTTTTCTGTGACCTGTCAGAAGCATTCGACGTCATTGATCATGAAATACTGCTGAAAAAATTATACATATATGGAATTCGCGGGGTGGCCAATGACTGGTTTCGCAGTTATTTAACAAATCGAACTCAATAGACTTTTTTCGTGTCGGGGTTATTTCGAGGGTGTTTCGGGGGTACTTCGGGGTGAAGTACCGCGGTCAAGTGAGTAGGGGTTTTTGCGCATTGAAGCGTGGCGAATATAACTCAGATTCATTAATCAGCGCCTGTTAGGCCACACAAAATAGAACCGAACTCTAGCAGAGGTATGCTATACTGAATTTTCTTTTATCTCTAATCAGGATTAAAAGGGTGTCAGACGGATTAAATGAGATGTTTCCCGTTGTCGCGCAGTGTTCATGGGAAGCATACTAAAGTCGGCCCAAATACCGTACATTATTCCTTAATACTACTCGTCCAATGAAAACATACCATTTAATCCGTCTCGCACCTTTTCAATCCTTATTGAATATAGAGGAAGGCGCAGGATTTGATACTTGGGCGCATGTAGCGCAGCTTACTTTTTCTTCTAAATTCAATGAAGATTAAAAATGTGCCAGATTGATTAAATATGGTATACATCAAATGGGTGAGTAGTATTAACAGATTGGGCCCTACAGGCTTAGACAACCCTGAACATATCACCTTTTGTAAATTTTATTGCTAAAATATGATATATTTCACCTAAGGTATCTGTTATTTGCTCTTTCAGTCACTCTCATCTTTGTATGCACAAATAACATCAGACATTCAGAAATCGTGCAACATCAGAATACTTTATTAATATTGGGCGAAACACGCTAAATTAATTTGCAGGGGAAAAATAATGGAGTGCGAAAATTAACATGACAATGGTGAAATATGGTTGGTGATTGTATATTGGTCAACATCAGTTCCATTGCAACCAGTTACTTTCATGTGTTTCACCAATGTAACACGAGTTGGTGACATATGTATTTAAGTTTGTTGGTATAATTTGTCGATTTCACCAGAATAAACCTTCTGGTGTGATTTTGAGATACTTGTCTATAAAGTAAAGACAGGGGATTCACTATTATAGACCGATGTCTTCTAAACGCTGGTGCACTGGTATGCTGGTACAAGCATTGCAAGGTGCATTAACTCAACAATACTGCTCATTTCGTGTATGCCTCAATGAGCCTCATAATGCTTGTACCAGTATACCAGCGTACCAGCGTTTAGAAGACATCGATTATAGACCGCCCGTGATAAACACATTTCTTACGACATTTCTATTTTCATGATTGTACGACTCTCGTGTTTCTCAGTCTTAGACTTTCGGATCCATTGTATAGCCGGGTTCTGTTATAATGGGTGAATTGTAACAAAATGCCACAGGCATCCTCCTTAGGTAATATCGTCAGTGTTTGGCTAGTAAGCAATCGGCCAGTTTCATGATTTGTGTGTGAAAAGTGTAACCTGGAGCAAAATCAATGACACTGCGGTCATTAAAGTTATGTGTCTGTGGTTTTAACAGGGCTATCATTAGGCCTATAGGTTTATCACTCATCGAATTTGACCGTTCATGACACTGATTTTGTAAGTATCATTCATGAATCACTCCTAAAATATGGATTTGTCTATATCGATATCCATTCGTCAGTAGGCCTATACATATGTAACGTGAGACCAAAGAAATCAGTGATCCCCAAAAGTCCCCCCCCCCTAAAAAAGGATCAAAAACACGCTGATCGGCGCTTTTTAATTCGAATGACATTTACTGCTCTGATATACAACATTTATCGTAGGAATAGCATATAGCTGTCTGTACTTCCAATGAAACATTATGTGAATATAAAACAGACTACTCCTCCCGACGTGTATAGAACATGATTCGTTTCATATATAAATATAAACATGCTTTCGCATATCAAATTCTTCTAATTTGAATCCGAATTATAACAAACGACTCAAATCTCGACGGTGACACACTACAAGTTCTTGCCAAAAACATGTGTGAGGTGAACACTGGACCATTGAGCTACTGAGACCCGATGAAACAAAAATCCTTGCATAAGTCACACACGGAGATTGTAATACAATGAACAGTAATAGTGGTAAATCAGTTAGACACTATAAACTGGTTTATAATTTTGTTTGGCCTAAATCTCTGTGGAGTGTCGACTGGAAATCGCTCTTGTGGGATTAGTTTGCTTTAAGCTGCACGCATCACTGAATAAACCCCTGGGTGACGAGAAGAGGGGATTATTGCGGTACTTCACCCCGAAACACCCTCGAAATAACCCTCGAAACACCCTCGCCGACATACGCTGTGGTGTCCCCAAGGGGTCTATCTTAGGGCCTATCTTGTATCTTATCTATGTGAACGACATAGGCAAATCATCTAATGCAAACATTTTGTCCTTTGCCGATGACACGACACTGTTTTCCTCCCACCGAGACCTATTTACCCTGCACTCAACAATAAACGGTGAATTAAATGGCTTATACCAATGGTTCTGCTCTAATAAACTCTCACTCAATGCCAATAAAACCAAATATATCGTAATTCGTCCAAAGCAAATGGAGGGGGCACATGAGTGAACATGCAATATCAATCGGTAATACTGTATTGAACCGTATAGGAAACGACTGCGAGGAAAAATCGGCTAAATTCCTGGGTATTTATATCGACGAATTTCTATCTTGGCAACAACATATATTGAATATTAATAAGAAAATATCGCGTGATTGTTTGTAATCAATCAAGCAAAACATGTCCTTCCTCGAAATTGTCTCCAAACACTTTATTTCTCATTAGTGCATTCACACCTGTCGTACGGCCTACCTGCATGGGGTAATGCGCCCAGATCATATTTCTCACGTACAGAGATACTTCAAAAACGGGCAACCAGGATCATAACTAAATCAAAATACAACAGTCACACCGATCCACTGTTCAAACGTAATTGTATTCTAAAAGTATCTGATTTATATGAATATCAGATTGTATTATTCGTATTTGATCAAATATCGGGCCATCTCCCGGAGTCATTTTCTACAATGTTCAACCTTAGCCGAAATATTCAGAACACTTATACTACGAGACAATCCGAATTTATGTATATACCAGTAACAAATAGGCAATTATCACGCAATCTTCCAGTCTTTCACTTCCCCGTTATATGGAACAAATGGGCAGTCCAATCAAGTAGTAGATCTATAGAACGTAAACCGGCCGTAAAGAAAACATTGAAATCAATAATGATAAACACATATCTGGCACAAGTTACGTGTTCAAGATCCGGGTGTTCTGATTGCTCGCGGCGCTGAGCATACAAACTCCACTGCTGGGCATATAGAGTATCTATCCTCTTGATACCGCTCACTCAATGATGAAAGCTATTGCTGCCTATCAACTCACAGCTCTGGCCAGTTTTTGAATAATGCATGGGATATTGGTTTTCCTCCATATATGCTGTTTCAATGTGGATATACAAAACTATTCTTTTTTAAAAAATCCTTTTCCACACATTGTATATGAGCAACTACATATCAGTGTCGAATTCCCTAATACCACTCACTCATGAGTGGAAATATTCACTAAAAGAACTCGTTTCGGCGACCTGTTCGTCCGGCCGATCTGTACCTCATAGTATTTTTATGAACATGCAATTATTTTGACAATGGCCTCCTCCCATGCATCGTCATCCTGCCGGGCGCACACGCAAACTGCAAGATTTATCAAGGCATATTTTCCTTTTTTCTCAGGGGCCAGTGGGAAGACAGTAATATATTACTACACTGGTCCCACGATTCACATACTAATTCGTTATCTAATCCTTATCTGTAAGGCCATCTGACCTAATGATTCTCGATGTCTATCTATATATCTGATGTTTTTACTTATTGATATGTATTATAATGTGAATTGTGAATAAACTATCACTATCACTATAAGATAATAAAATAGTTAAGATGTTTGCACCATCTTTTGATATTGTGAAGCCAGGGCCAAATGTTTATGCGTACACCCATTTTTTCAATTTTACGCCCCACAGAGGACCCCTGTGACTTGACAGGAGCGAGCGTACCGTTATGTGGTGCAAGCGATATCGGTGAAGCAGCATGTGTCTGGATGGGCTGCTGTTGGGATGAAGTCAGTTCACAATGCTGGGAAAAACGTGAGTCCTCACTTGTATACACCCATGACAGCAGATCTGATCTTGAAGATTAGTTATTAGATCCAATTGGATAGTATAACATAGCAGCCATATTTGTAACCCAGACAAATTTGTCTGAGCTGTGTTTGTTCTATAATATATTACAAAATACTGCGAGGAAAGTATCGTCTCCTGAATTGAAGGTGAGCTTTACTACCTTTCCCAAAATTGACACTAACGGCATGAGAAGTAGACATCTGTACGAATTTTTGAAATCTGACGCGATTTATCAGTGACCCAGATGGTCCTCACAGGACGCTAATGAGTGTGTGCCAGTGCATCTCGCTTACAAATGACCGTGAATATGAATGGACAGGATATTCGACCTCAGGGCCATACGATGATGATTACATGCAAAAAAGAGAAAACTTTCATCTAATTCTGAACCACCAGTCATGATGTTATACCACAACGCTCCAAGTTGTCATACTATGAACGAGTACCAATATATCTGTCTCCCCATCTCGCCGTCTCTCTCCCTGCCTCTCAGATCGAAGAAAAAACTTGCCTGCAAGTCTCTTCGCGTTTCCATTATCAAAAACATTGGTTATAACTTCGGTTTTATTTGCCATCCGTTGAAATTTTCGCTCAAGTCAGCGCATGTTTTTTTTTTCTGATAAAGAAATTTTTGTGATGATAGATATGTACAAAACAGAAATACTTATAATAGTATGTTCCGCCACACAGGGGATGTTTGCAATGCGGCACCGCCTGGTTGTACAGTCACGATTCTGACTCCGTGCACCTATGAGCCTGGTCAGACATGTGGGATCGGTGAGATGACAGAGTCTTGGGAGTGTCCCTCGGGTTCCGGTACTGTCACACAAGTTACTAGAGACTGTTGCACAACCAAGTGTCCATGTGAGTTAATAATATCCAACATCAGGAAATACTTCCTCATGATGAGCAATGTACAGCTTTTTCTCGTTCAGTAAAACCATTCACATGTGGAAGTTTCTTGTTTGTATACGCTGGATAACACTTATGTTATTTCATTTGCATTAAAGCTGGAGATATCTGTGCCGTTCCTATCGCTGAGAGGGAGATTTGTTGGCATCCTAGCAATGGGTTCGTCCTCTCGGAAACGGATTGCGATGCCCTTCACTGCTGCTGGAACAACATGATTTCTGCTTGTTACATGCCATGTGAGAATTTTCTTAGGCATATAACACAACGAAATTAGTTCGATATATGATATATACTGTTCACATATCTGCACTGGTATTTCTTCGAAAACAATACATATTATGTTTATGTGAAATCGCACTATGTGCACACTAAAATGAAAAAAAAAACATGTTCGAGATTAATAAAAAAAATATTCCTTGTGATATGTTTTTTTTTACTTTTCTCTTCTTCCAGTACCCTTTCCAGCACTGTGAGTTAACATTCATTACCAATTGTTTGTTAAGATTTTTCCCCCCAAAATAAGAGAACAACTACGACAACTACTATTCACACTACTTCAACTAAATCTATTACTAATAATATTGATCATAAAAATAATAATATTATAATTATTGCAGAACCTGCAACCTCGTTTATCCTGAATGTGAAAGTCCGTGATGGATCCAGTACACATGACAGAACACGACTATGGAACTGACACAATAACTGCATTTGTTTCTGTTCTCCACGCAACAACCATATTATTCTCACCAGCCCCAACCCAGATTTACTTCTTCTGGAATTTGTTTCATTCAGCTCCATAATTATGTTCTTCACTGAAATGTTTCAACTATATATGTGGGATAAAATATGATATGTGTGTTACGTGCTACTACATAAAATATCCATTTGTTTGATTATGTTTATCATATTCTGCCCCAATGTTTTGGCTTTGCTATTCCCAATAATAATATATTCCATATGAAAAAAATTTTCACTGAAAGAGATCCCTGCGGCATTTGGTGTCAAAATTCGCAATGGTGTCCTGATAAAGTTGACTCAAGGGTGATGATTCAATATGTAACCTTACTGTATGCATATATGTAAATATATGAATATTGTCATATTTTTGGAGGCTGCTATGTGAATTATCAATTTACAAATTGTTCTCTACCAGTTGTTTAGTTTTATGCTACATTATAGAAATGCTTATAATAATGTTTCATGGGAACAATTGATCAGCTATATCTTGAAATCAAATAGCATTCAGTAATTGAGAAACATTGATATCTAATGTGATGGACATCAAGCAAATCAAGGCTGTAGAGAAAACATAATAATTATATTGTGGTGTGTACAAAATTAGGCCAAATAAAAGGTTGTGAAAGCATCAATGTTGTGCATGATCTTTTTTGTTTGTCAACATTCACAAAATGTATGCATGTATTTTAAGTGACAAATGGAAATATAGTTTATGGTAAAAGTAGCTCAAGGGCTATATAACAACCAACACATGCCTTATGATGAAATTAATGTGATCTCTTTTGGGATGCAATATCAAGTACCCGAATTAGCATATTCTGAAAAACAAATCTCAAACTGATCAGTTTTCGAGAAAAAAAAGTGTGCAATATGGTACTTTTTAGACCAAAATGGCGATTTTTACTTTTCAGTCATCAAAGGTTAAATTCAAGATCATCACACGAAACGTCGCGTAGGACTCCCCATTTAAAAGTGCAAGTGTCTCGGGGTTTACCTCCCGTTGTTCCAGGAGTACAGTTGTGTTAGCTCTCATCATGATGGAGAAAAGTGGATGGAAAATTCCAACTTTTGTCCGAGGGTGTTTTTTTAGGTTACCGGAGCTATGGTCCGATAACTTATTGCCATGGCGTTTCGTCCGTCGTCCGTCCGTCCGTCTGTAAACAAATTTATCTTCAAAGTCTATGGTCGAATCTTTCTGAAATTTTGCACAAAATGCCTGAAAATATTTCAGGTAAGAGGCAGGTAATTTTCAGTCACTTGATTTTCGCAATTTTTCCAAAATGGCGGTCATCTTTGACAAAAAATGGCCAAATTCGGATTTTGATGGTCATTTCCTGAAAATATGATCATATGCATAGCATTCTTCATTATGTACCCGTGAGATGTGTATAAGTTTCTTTGCCCTTGATAACTATAAGTGAGCCATTTTGGCCCAAACTCGGCCCAAATGGGACTTTCCCAATTCCCTATGCTTTATAATGGAACATTTTACCGAATATCTCAAATAATATTTAGATTAATAATCAGGAATCAATTGTGTACATATAGGAAATGATAAATGCTGAATATTCTTGCGACCTTGAATTTGAACTTGGATTTGACCTTTGTCCTAATTTTCAAGGTCACAGGACAAAGTGGCTAATACTCGCTTATTATCCACTTTACAGCTTAGGAATCGATTGTGAACATATATGAAAAGGTATATACTGAATATTGTCATGACCTTGAATTTGACCTTTGACCTGATTTTCTAGGTCACAGGACAAAATGTCCAATTCCTCGTTTATTATCGACTTTTCAGCCCAGGAATCAATTATGAACGTTTGGGAAATGATGTATGCAGATTATTGACAAGACCTTGAATTTGACAAATGACCTCGTTTCGAGGTCAGAGCACAAAATGGCTAATTTTTCGCTTATTATCGACTTTACAGCTTGGGAATCAATTGTGGACATATAGGAAATGATACGTGTCAAAAATTCTGATGACCTTCGACTTGAACTTTAAACTCATTTTCAAGGTTAGTGCCCGGAATGGCTAAAATTTTTCCCCTTATCGACTTTACAATTTAGGAATCAATTGTGAACATATAGAAAACAATGTTCCCCTTGGGCACGTGTTGTCGAAAAATTACCATTTCAAACTTTGAGAGCTTAACAGTGTACATTTTTCCGATAACCTTTTTTTGCCTTTGGGTTAATTTCATCTTTAAAGTTTATGGTCGAATGAAATTTTGCACAAAAATACCTAAAAATATTTCCAGGAAAGCCCTTTTATAGTTTTTCGATTTTCGCATTTTTCTCAAAATGTCAGCCGATTTTGACGAAAAAACGCTCAATTTTGGACTTTGACGGCCATAAGTTTAGTTGCCCTTGAATCGCCGGTCTGCCTGTGGTGGCCATTTTGAATTTTTGATGGGTCGGCGAAAAAAATATATTGCCCCAAATCGCATTACTCTCCATTTGGGCCATTTCTAGGCCGAAAAAAATTTCCCCCCTTTGTGGACGTTGTAAAATTGTAAACGAATTTTCGGCACTTTTTTCCTTCATAATTGGAGATGCTAGATCTGTACTCTTAGAAAGCCTGAAGATAGAGCTCAGATATTATTGGCACTTTCAAATAGAAAGTCATATATGACGATTTGTGTGGTGACTTTGAATTCGACCTTCGATGACCATGAAAGGTCAAAACAGTCGTTTTTGGGTAAGAAAAAAAAATGCCCAGATTTACCGATACAGACGAAATTATTGCAGATGGAGCTTATGGTTGCATTATGAGCATATGGGAAGTCGAACATGGAAAACGTAATGACCTTGAACTTGACCATTGACCCTTGACTGATACTGTGTGACATGGAATGTGTAACGTGGCCGCTGAGGTGTGTAACATGGCCACTGAGGCCACGTGGCGTCTTGCACCTAGAGGTTGGGATTATATTGTGAGCTTAGAAGAAGTCATACATATATGGCACACATCTATTGGTGACCTTGAACTTGATGACCTTAGACGACCTTGAAGGCAAAATATCAAAGTCTTGCCTGACCTGAATTGTGTAGATTGGCCTCCACAGACAAAATACTTGGTAATAGGAATTATATGTTTGTATCACGAACATATAGAAAGTTCCATTCAGCATACAGTATGGTGACATTGAAGTCCACAAAGATGACCTTGATTGGTAAATATCAAGGTCATATGTCACGTACAATGCGTAAAATCAAAATTATAAGCGCTGTGATAATTCTGAGGTGATAAATATGAACGGGGTGGAAATTATAAACGCGTTGAATATTATGAGGTGGTGATTATAAATACGGTGAGAAACACACGAACGTAATTGGCGGTAATGAGCCACCGTAGGTGACAGTATGGTTTTGGAATACCTAGACATATCTATTTGCTCGAGTATGTTGATAACACGGGAAGCTGTATAGAAAATAATATATCATTAAATAATCATTCCATTTGTAATTAAAAAATAGAACAGTATTTATTTGGATGGATCGTTTGTTCTGTACTAGACCTGCATAAGGAATAAATGTAACAGCTTTACCAGATATACACCCCTCTCTCCCCAAGGTCTCCAGTCCGGCGGAAAAAAGTCATCATCTCGTAGTCGGTCAAGAAGTCGCGGTCAGGAAGTTACTCCTCATCCTACTCATCAGGGTGGGACACATGCGTGCATTTTGATGACCATCATGATATTGGCGAACATTATGATGATGGTTGAATATTGGTTACCATTATGATTTTGGATAAAAGGTAATATGGTATTGGCAAACATTATGATATTGCTCATAATATTGGTGAACGTTATGATGTTTGTTTGAAAACTAATTACTATATTGCTGAAAATTGTCATTGCTGAATGACAATTATCGTTTCCCAAGTTCGTATTCATCCCGCTCTCGTTCATCATCATATTCTAGTAAATCTTCATCAGGCTCATCGAAAAATAAAGTTCGACTGTATCATTTGGAAAGTTGAAAATTGTATCAATATTTACTGATGGTTGCATTAGTTTTGAGATGTGAATATACTCGGTTGTCGCGGTTGCAGTTGCCGCTACCCAGACGAAGGAAGTCCTTTGCCTTTCCTGGACAGATGGCCCTTACTGCCTATCAAACCAGTGTAAGTTTACTATGTATTAGCTGAAAGATTAGGGAGATTTGCAATAAGATACTAGAATGGAAGGTGATTTTTGAGATCACCATTCCGACCCTCAAGTGGATTTCAATTGCCGATGAGTAGAGTCTTTTGATATCCTACTCTTGCAGTGAGGAACCTAGGACCTTGATAAGGAAGGCTGTCGCCAGTCGTATGATCAGTACAAAACGGCGTCCATTGGACGCCAGTTTCCTGATGCCAAATATGACCAACAATCCGGGTCAAAACGATTTGAAGATCCTGAATATCCTCCATTAAAGCAAACCCCTCTCAAGCAACCATCCTGGACACAGCCGTCAAGCCAGCAGCCATCTGGAAAGCAACCACAAATGAAGCGAACGCCAGAGAATCAACCACCACGGAAGCGCTAGAGTGTCGTCAGCAAGGTATCCTCCACAGGGTATCTCGGCAGAGAAGCATATACACCCCCCCCCCCCATTTGCAGCAAGAGGACAGCCTCAACCTCCACCAGCAAACAACCGAAAGTAAGTGGTGAACAGTGTGTTTCTGAATCAGAATGTTGTAGAAACTGAAGTGTGTGTTATAATGTATTTACATAATACAAAAATGCTTATTTTAATTTATTTCTCGAAAAAAATTAGCCCAAGGGCTAAGATAGGTTACCGCATTTTGTGCATTGCCTGTGCATGGTGCTATAGATTTTACTATAGTAGTATATCGTTAGAGTAGTATATCGTTAGAAAGGTTTTGAGTCCCTGATTCCAATGATATCTTATTTTTGGCGCTATGACGTACACTGACGTGACAGTGACGTCATAAACGTCAAATTTCCGAAATTTCAAAAGACCACAAAGGTCCAGGTCACGGAAATCCCAGAAAAACACATTTTCGGTAATAACATCTGCTTGAATCGCGGTAGTCTCATGAAATTTGATCCATATCATTCAGAAGAGGTATGGCAATCAGACATATATATCATTTCCATGATTGACCACATAAGCAAAAAACGAACGCATAGAGGATGTTCAGTAGAGTTATGTTGAAATGTTTAACCTGTCCATCACTCTGCAGTCGACATGCACCAACATGCACAGGAATCTCTTGGCATTCTTAAGCAGGTCGGCAGACGTTGATCTTGAGTGACTTCTTGTAAGCCACGGGCTAGCGGGTCCCCCATGCCGCCAACCCCTGCCCAAAACATTTTTTTTCGGAAGTCACAGGGTGTCCTTACTTGGAAATCAAATGTTAACATTGAAAATATAGGGATGCACTTTCTGTTTACACCACTTATTCGAAGATACCCTAAATCGCTTTTCAGCCCTCTCGCGTCAAAAAGCACTAGGGGGTATGGTTGCCTTTATATCTGTAATGTCAGTTTTAATTGGTATATCCTCACACAAAATGTCAGTTTTAATTGGTAAATTGGTATATACCAATGTTTTAATTGGTATATTGACAACTCCTCGAATCACTGAACAAAACCCAAATAGGGCACATTTTGAACCATGGTATTCATCGATGTTCCGGCCGCCGGTGATAGTTTGTCAGTCATCTTTCCCATATATTTCGAGTGGTCATGAAACCACCAGGCATTGTCTGCCGGTGACCGCTATAGTCAGGTACTACCGTGTGTCTTCACCATTTCTGTCCAAATTTCAAGAATTTAAAAAAAGACTGACCAACCAACGATGCCCTACCGGAGATCGCTTGATACCAGACATTCGGCGATTACAGGGTCAATGTAATCAATTACGATTACTCACATATTTGATGATTAAATTATGATTACGATTACAGGCAAATATAGATGTAATCGATTACAATTACGATTACTTAACCATTGTAATCATGATTACAATCATGATTACTCTTTTCATATTAGATGTAGAGTGAAAACACAAGTAGGTGTCAGCACTGACTAGAGTTTGAGCAAAAAAATATACCATCGAGAGAAAAACTATCAAAGTAAGAAATATTTTTTGGGGAATTGCTTTGATATATTTGTTGGAATTTTTTTTTCAAAACAAAAGCTGCTGTAATATAGCAAGACTGAAGCTGACCTTGGAACCATCCGCCGTTTTGATCGTATGCCATGACACTAAGATAGTACAGCTAGGCTACTAATAACAACAAACACAACAGACTTTCCTTTGTTGGACGAATCGCGTTTACACAATGGCAGTGTAATGGATTATCTGCCTAACAAGTTTTATTGGGTGTGAGGAGGTGAGGAGTGGGAGCCAACCGAATGCGGAATTGGAGGAGAGATCAGGGGAGGGGGGGGGGGGGGCAGGGGGTGAAGGCGGGGCGGTACTGGAATAATCAAGAGAGGCAGCCGAACACCCTGTGATTGTCAAGTGTTGATACCTATCTCTGCTTGCGGAAGGTGATTTGTACACGACCACCCTGAGGGTTCTTTGATGTTCAGATATAACAATGTAAGACAAGTTATAGCTTATTGAGTAATTAATACATCCTGCAGTCAATGCAAACCAAGTATCAATGTAACACAGTGGTCGACCGGTCATAAATTTCATTCAGTGGAAACTTGGGAATACATTGTTCATAATTTGATATATACGTCTGTACACGAAGCAGAAAATCTGTGTAGTTTTTTAAGTCATATAATAAGTGGTTGTAAAGTCTTTTTGTCATAATGACATGTGTGGATTTCATGAGTGAAAAGCAACAAAATATTATAAATGTCCCCTATGACATACCTTAATTCTTAACTTCCACGAATACAGAAAATGTTCACTTATATTTCAATTGATGTAATCATGTAATCATGATTACGATTACTTTTACCAAGTATTCGATCACGATTATGAATACATTATGAAATTTTCAAATGTAATCGATTACGATTATGTAATCGTAATCATAATCAGGGTTTGATTACGATTACCCCATGTCTGCTTGATACCCTACTGATACCTGTTCGGTTACCGTCTGATATGTACATTATCTGAAGGGCACCTTCCGAACATTCATCGGCGCCCAGCAGGATACCCTGCGTTGATTGCCTGGTGAGCTAGCCACATTGGTCGGCCGAAAAATTTGGTTGATCCCATCGGCACCTGGTGGACATCTGAAGGGGCTCTGGCCGTTCGCCGGCAAACATGCTAGCGATTCAATACCGATGTCATTTTTTCCACCGGTCGCCGCATAAAAATAACTTTGCGTTATTTTCTTCCGATGCCTCCACCGACGTGTCTATGATGTCCGATTGTTGTGCGATGGTCAGGGATGATCTTCCCGCACTCGGTGGGTGATCGACAGAAATGGCCAAATTTCAGCCTTTTCGTTTTCTCATCGGCGTAGGCACTGGTGCAAATGTGACTTAGCTATTGCCGGTTTGTATTACTGATACTTGAATCAACTTCCTCTAGTTCAACATGACCGAATCACTCACTGGCTGAGTCGAGTGCAGTAGTGCGTTCTCGTACTACGTACCTTGTAGTGACGCATCATCGCGAATCGATCCTAACAGTGGGATCGTGATGCAAGAGGAACCAGACAATGCATCATCTTCCCGATTGTTTGATGTCTGGAACACAGCGGCTTGTTGGGAAAACGTCACCACGTCAGATGATGCGAGTTGGGGGGCCACTGGCAGAGTTGAAGTCGATTGGCATTCGAACCAGGTCACGAGAACTGATGTGAGATATTTTTTTCTCAAGGAGATAATATGAACCTTTCAGATCATTTATTTTGTGTAGCATTATGCTACAGATCGCAAGTCCAAACCACACGTTCTTCTTCTATGGTTTACTTCACCGAACGCAACGAGGTTTCAGTGGCACTTTCATGCACACATGCAATTTCCTTTCGTCCAGGTATGTCACTCGAAATAGTCCAGTATGGTAGCACATGTAGTACAGTTCCTAACAATAAATTTGGATTTTGACAGCTTGGATCCATACATTTGTTCGCTAACCCTCTCTAGCACTTGAGCTGATTTCTAACATAGTCCCTATCGTCATTTGCCACTTTGAATACATGACTGACATTATTTGTGTGGACATTATTGTGAATGGTACCGAACACAAAAGATTATATTATTCACAACATTTTATTCGGCCCATTTAAGTACACACCACAAATATGATTATTACTCGCATGACCACCTTACATGTTCAATGCTCAATGCCTTCCTAACTCGCTATATTCTTTAGATGTCAATCTCTCCATACTACTAAATGCTTTTTGGTATCAAGATCTACACTGGCCAAATGTTCCTATCTATGTATATGAAACATATCCTTGTAAGCATTTTTTTTTCACTCGCATAAAACCACAAACCTAAAGCCATTGAATATGTCATGGTGAGTAACATGACAGACTGGTTTGATTTCATTAGGATATCATTGCAAATTTTGACACTAAATTCCACATGAATAAATCTCATCCAGTGGCAGTTTTAACTGCATGGAACTTATTATGTTTAGGAATAGCACAGCCAAAACATTGAGAACAGAACATGAAAATTAACAGTAAACTGGAAATGTTATGTAGTAGCCGTTGATACACATATCATTGCAATATAACAAAGTATATTAACCCCGTTTGAGTATATATTCCACATGCGTGAAAGGAAAATCGTTTAAAGATAGACACCTCTATTGAAGTAAACCATACACAATCAATACATATTCCCAGTTAATCTATACAGTCAATGTGAACTCTTAAAAATATATACACTTCCCAAGTAAGTTTTTAATGTACAACGTGTGTTTTTGACATGAGCGCATCACAATCTAGGTTTTGAAATGAATTACCTATAGATTCTTACATTTTTTCATAGTTAAAACATGTCAGAGAAGTACATATGATTATTAATTGATTTGCTTAAATTTCTTAACATGGAGCTGGATGATACATATTTTGATACAAGTAAACCCAGTGTGAGTGTAGTCAGAATGAGATGGTTATTGTGTGGAGTGCCTCATACAAATGCATCTGATATCATCAGTGTCAGTTCCATAGTTGTGCCTTGTCAAATGTCCTGGGTCCATCAAGGACTTTCACATTCAGGATAAACCAGGTCGCAAGTTCTGCAATATTATTATTATTATTATTATTATTATTATTATTATTATTATTATTAGTAATTCCACTCACTCAAATGCTAATATTTGTCAGCTAACTTACAGTGCTGGAAGGGGAGCTGGAATAACACAAAAGAACACATTAGCCAAAAGAACACATTAGAGAACCGTATATATCCTATATGGTGTATATGATGCTAGTATGATGTATTCCTAAAAACATCTGAGATGGTTGACCTGGCATGTAGCATTTTGCTTCGCTGCTGTCCCAGCAACAATGCAGGTCATCACAATCCGCTTGAGTGGCGACGGGTCCATTGGTAGTGTGTTCACAATCCTCCCTCTCAAGAATAGGCACATCACAGATGTCTCCAGCTTGAAATCGATGCAAATGGAGCATAGAAGACAGCGTTTTAAATCTACCTCTACAAACAAGATAATTGTTTCACAGAAAGTGAATGAATAATGAGCGTTGAAATATGTACATTGCTCCTCATAAGAAAGTATTTTATGCTGTCAGATATTATTAACTCACATGGACACTTGGTGATACAGCAGTCTCTGGTGACTTCTTCGATATTGCCAGAATCTGCAGGACATTCCCGCCTCTCTGTCATCTCACCGATCCCACATGTCTGACCAGGCTCATAGGTGCATGGAGTCAAAATCGTGACTGCACAATTATTCGGTGCCGCGTTGCATACATCCCCTGTGTAGAACATACACACGCAAGTATGCAGGAATGTCGGTATATAGAATGGAATACAGTAGTCACACATGACAGTGATGTATGCAATGAGGGGACTGTTCCTTGATTAACTCGTTTATACTGTTTGTTGCTTATATATATTTTTGCGATGCTAAACGGTATCTTTCTATAACTTGGCGCACTTCACCTTGGAATCTACTCCAATTTGGCATACTTCACCTCGGCAATCTACCCCAATGATAAATTTTGCCCTGTCATTGAATTTCCAGGGCTGTATTTAATTTTGTGCATTTACTCGGTTTTGCAGCAGATCTAAACAGGACCAAATCATCGAATATGCTCAAATTGCCGAGATCCCGTTTTGGGCTGAAATTCAACATTGGGATAGAGTACAAACTTTTTCAACTTTTGTGATGAAAGACCGAAATTTGCCGTTTGACTCCCTTTGCCAAGTTATGGAACCATACCTTTCAGCTTCACAAAAATATTCAGGAATTTTGTCACATTTGTATCTATTAGGAGAGGAATATTTTTGTAGCAAATTTGAACCAGAGGGTGGATTTACGTGTATTCTTTCAGTCACACATTGATGGATTTATGTGTATTCAATCCACACACTGACAGACAAGTGTTCAGATAGATGGGCTGTCTGTTTTATTGGATCATGTAAGATGTTTTTTCATCATGAATATAAGTTTGTAGAAAATTTGAACCAGGGGATGGATTTATGTTATTTAATCCACCCACACGGATTGTTTGACTGAAAAAATTAAGCAAATGCACGACGTTGTATTCGGACCCAACCATGAGACTACTTCATCATTATCGGATTTTATTCATGGTTTCACAAGAACTTTTTGTTCTTGTAAAACCATTCAGGTGTATTGCTGTTTGTTCTTATAAAACCATGATATGGCCGAAATTATCAAGCTGGAGAAATGGCGTTCGACTTCCAAGTGGAGTGCGTGAAGTTACACCAGAATGCTTTCCAGAGTAGCTGAACAATACTCTGATTTTTCTAACTTGTTTACACCGTTATTTGTCAATATTTTGCGATGCTTAATGATGTCGAATCATAACTTTGCATGCTTCATCCGATATTCAAACGGCAAACTTTCCACCGAATTCCAGACTTCTATTGCAAAAATCGAAATAGTGGGCAATCTATCCCTACCTAGTTCTGGGTGTATTTAAGTGATTACTCACGTTTTTGACAACATAATGAATTGACTTCATCCCAACAGCAGCCCATCCAAACACATGCAGCTTCACCGATGTCGTTTTCACCACATGGCTGTCCGTTCCATTCTGTCAAGTCACAGGGGTCCTCTGTCCAGTGAAATCGAAAAGTGAGACTATTGATCCAGATTGAACCCTGGTTTTACAATATCACCAACATATGCCCTCAGACGAGTTTTTGTTGCGACGATATTGTTCAAAAGATGGTGAAGCATCATAATAGTCATAATTTATTTGTGTTGTTCAAAAAGTCTCGAGATAGATAATTTGTTTTCTTGATTTCTGATCACACAAAAAATTACACACTTCTACACCAGAAGTTCTTACAAGCATTTTATTACATTTGTTTTTTTTTTATGTTTGATATTTTGTGTAAAATAGTGTGCGAAACAATAGGTACTTGGTTCATTGATGAGTAGATTTAGGCCTGCTTGGTTAGGTGGTATGAACAACTTTTTTTAAATATTTAATTTTTTTTTCTTCCGTCATTTAAACAATGAGCTTCTCCCGGCGATATATAGTAATCTGTATCTATCTGGAAAGTACATTTACTGCTCTCTACTCCAGAGACATGTATGAACACTCACCTGCGCAAAAAGTCAGCGATGCAAAAGCCAGTATACTGACACAAAATACGGTTACAATCATCTTGGAAGCTTCACGGCCACACAAAGTACTGACGAGCGACCACTATCTGGGTTTGTCTATACCGTGCAATAATCACATAATCGTTATTCGAACATGTGTTTACAGCACATGTAACACGTTAAAGGATATGTTTCGTCAAACTATTTGGACAGAAGAATTGTTGGAGAGGAGTATGTAATGAGTGCATCAATAAAACACAAGAAAACCTCAGATTAACAGACAGAGTCAACAATGTTACTACTTTTTAGGCTTATAATGACACTAACCGATTTAACAAATGAACGTCATTTTAATTTATTCATCAATATCAGAATGTGTTTTCACCCGAAACATGAGGTTCATACATATGATCATGTGGTGGCCACCAGATAATGGGTGGCGGCTGCGAAGTAAATATATGCAAAGTGGGTTTTCACCAGGTTTTCTGGTTTCCTCCCACGATAACGACCACCCTTACGTCAAGATCCGAGTCAACAAGAGATGTTAATATAAGCATATGCTTGTTCGTCAATTGTTGTAAAATAAATCAAGTTTAAATTTAAAAAGTAAATTATATATTCACACATGACACGAGTTGAATTCAGCATTAACCAGTCACCATAGTGTAGTGATAGATAGTCAGTCCGCTCCATTGTATCATGTAAGATGTTTTTCATCATGACTATTCGCTTGTTTCGAAACCAATGACATTTTAACAACTATTGCTGATTTTGAGTCATGTGACAGGAAACTAAAGAACATTGCGAACACCCAATTTCAGATACTGTCGGTGAGATAAGTAGCCAAACCTAATCACGTACAATATTATGAGGAGCCTGTTCACATGAAAAAATAATAATTATTTCATTGCCGTGCTTTATTGTGAATTCAAAGCACACGATTGGATACAAATCTGACGAATTGCATATTTTCAATCAAATACATGCCCGCAAATGCATGTACATTTTGAATTGGGAAACCTAACAAACTAATCGATGAGTCTGGCAGGTAACAGGCCCACAATCTGACTGACTCAGTCCAATGACCTTACTGGACTAAACTTCTTCCTCAAATAGGCCATTTCAAACAATTTGATATCGTATCTGTATGTGTGGGTGTTCCTGAGTACATAGTGTCTGACGTGGTTTGCAACACGTTTGGAGGCATGTTGTCCAGATGGAACTGATTGTCAATTCTTGGATAAGCAAAGCAATCGATTACAGTCATCAACTGTCATAATAGACTATCAACTTCATATGTACAGGGGATATTAAAAGTACCATAATTGCGAATCAAAACTGCGAATACGATAGAATGGTGAATTTTTGCCTCCACATAACGACTTTGTTGATACGCTTAAAATAGGTTTTCTGATGAGCTTACTATTGACTATATCGATTGCAATCAGGGAAATTTCACCTCAGAATTCAAATGCCTGACGCATATTGTTTTCAAGACACCCTTTCATGTATATGATGAATTATGTACTGTATTGAAACAACTAGTAGTCAACCAATTTGACTTCGATATCAAAATTCTGTTCATGATTATTTATTATATTTATATATTATATTTCTTAATATTTATTTATTTAAGGCCTACTGCTTCTCGCTGGGTCCAATTTTGGTGTAAGGATGATAACTCGTTTGGGGGGAAACAAATACATGTATACTCGTGGAAAATATGATCTTACAAATTTCTAAGGCCTGTTAACCTCACATGTAGCCCAAAACGGAGCATATTAGTAACAAGCCAGCACAAAAACAAAAAAGGTATATCATTTAATCACTCCCATATGGTCAATGTCCCGTATCATCACATATACACTCCCTGGAGATGAATACTGACCCTTTTACAATGCATATTAAATTACACTGGCATTATGGTAAACGATATTTATTCATCAAAATAGGTAATTGCAACAATGGCCTACATATACACAGAAGTGTAGACATCTGTCTATCTACATGAAGAAATATAACGATCATTCAACATTTCGTTGGATATCCTTAGTTTTGAATCATGGCACTGATTCTGTGAGGCAGGGTACTGTAAATGTATCGGGTCCTCTGACGCGTAGTGGCGGAACAGAATCATAAAATACAGCGGATGCTAACAAGAGACAGTAGATCGGTCCATTTAAACTCTGTTCTGGATCATTTTTAAAATGTCCTCGATTTGAATCCGATGATTGTGCTGGCCACATTGTAATCACGCTGCCCTTGTCATCCAACCACTGGTCCAACATGCTATCCACAGACAGGAAATTTCAAACTAGTATCTGGATGTATGTCAGATTTTATTGTTCAAATAGTTTTAAATTTCATATGTTTACTCTTATTGACCACCCTGTACTTTGTACTGCTACTACTCAGTTATTGCTCTCGGTCAGTTTGTAACTCCGCTGGGCCCAAGTACCGTACCCTGCTCCTTAATACTACTCGTCCACTGAAAACATACCATTTATTCCGTCTCGCACCTTTTTAATCCCAATTGAATATAGAGGAAGGCGCAGGATATGATACTTGGGCCCTCCGCTGTATACGACCGCTGCGGTCATTTGTTCTACAGCCAGCGGTGCTGGCATACGTACATTTTATTGTTCATGGACAGCGGAAAAAATGCCGGGTCCTGGTGAAGAAAATGACCCAAATACTAGGTCCAAATCGGAAGAGAAGTCTTTTGAAGAACTTGCCAATGCTGCTGGACTAAAACGAATGACACTAGCTTGCGGAGCATGATTTTGAATCAGTGGACGTACCGAAAGAGCTGCATGACGATGTCTTGGATATTTTGAGCGTAACAAGAGGATCAGCACGTATACTGACCAAGAAAAGAAACGCAACTTTTCAATATTATTGTATAATTTCATAAAAATAAATAGTAATGTCATGCATTTTTTAATACATGAACACTGAAGCATCTAAACAGTGACAATCATTCGCAATATTGAGGAATCATAAGTTGATCCGCTGGCGTAATCAGCTAAGTCAACCCAACATGGAATCCAGCCCGCAAGCCGACACGTCGCGTGTAAGAGACGCAGAACCTGTGACACCTGCTGCGCTGGCTGCTGCAATCCCTTCAGAAGCAGGACACGCCCGGGGACGACCTGTGGGGAGCCGGTGGTGACGTCATCGAGCCTGGCCAAGAGGACGACCGAAACACGGGTAACTACAAGCCCCTGTTAGTACCCGAGTGTGTGTCCAAACCCTCTGGTGGTACTGATACTACGGAAGCTCATATTCGCCACATAGAGGAGCACAATTTTTTTTTAGAGCGTTATAACGCTCTAATTACAGTGTAATAACGCTGTAATACAGCGTTATAACGCTCTAATTTACAGCGTTATAACGCTCTAATTTAGAGCGTTATTACGCTCTAAATTAAACCGTTCACCTTCCCATCATATTTCCAATGTCTTGATTTATAATAAACATATCTAGATCAGAGTAATTTTGAGATTCCCCTACATATGATTGAGCTGATGAACCAGCAGGTCCGATGATGTCTCTGGCAGTGTAAATTAGAGCGTTATAACGTTATAATTGAGTTGTAATTATAGCGTTATAATTACAGCGTTATTACGCTGTAATAGAGCGTTATAACGCTGTAAATTACGCTGTCTAATTAGAGCGTTATTACGCTGTATTAGAGCGTTATAACGCTGTAATTAGAGCGTAATTACGCTGTAAATTACAGCGTTATAACGCTGTAATTAGAGCGTAATTACGCTGTAATTAGAGCGTTATTACGCTGTATTGGAGCGTTATAACGCTGTAATAGAGCGTTATTACGCTGTAATTAGAGCGTAATTACGCTGTAAATTACAGCGTAATAACGCTGTAATTAGAGCGTAATAACGCTGTAATTAGAGCGTAATTACGCTGTAAATTAAAGCGTAATTACGCTATAAATTAGAGCGTTATAACGCTGTAATAGAGCGTTATAACGCTGTAATAGAGCGTAATAACGCTTTAATTTACAGCGTAATTACGCTTTAATTTACAGCGTTAATACGCTGTATTACAGCGATATAACGCTGTATTAGAGCGTAATTACGCTGTAAATTAGAGCGTTATTACGCTGTAAATTAGAGCATTATTACGCTGTAAATTAGAGCGTTATTACGCTGTATTACAGCGTTATAACGCTGTATTACAGCGTTATAACGCTGTAAAGAAAAAAGTGCATTCCTCCATCTGGCGAATTTGAGCCACCGTATTACGCCGATGAACAAGAGCTGCTACATAGTGGTGATATATGCCTGGTGGTTTGTTTTTTTTCCGCGCTAAGCGGCTGTCCGAACAAGTGTCGCTGTCCCAGTGGATCGGCGTCAATGCTCGCATCATGACAAAGCTGATAAGTGACGGTGAACTAGCCTCTCGAAAAGACATACTTGGATAGTTGCAGTATGTCGCGGACTTCAGTGACTTTGCTCAGGTGTGTGAAATTGACTCACTCATGGTCTTTGACAATAAGTAGAGGAAACAAGGGTGCTGTAGCTTATCGGCAATCATGAGAAAACGCAGAGTATTGATTTTCCAACATATAAATTGTTACACTGATCTTAAACTCTATTGTCAAAACATGTTCGTAAATGTTGCTGGAAACACATTTTCTGTATGGACTATAATACGAAATCAAATTACACATCACAAAGGTACATAAAGAGAATCTTATACATGATTTTGAGAAAAACTGTCTGAATAGATTTAGACAAAATGGCCACCAAAGACAAAATTCACCGTTTTTGACCTTCCAAGGTCATTGAAGGTCAAATTCAAGGTCATCACTCAAACTGCAACATATGATTTCCCATTTGAATGTGTCAATACTTAGGCTCTATTTTGGAGTATTCTATGAGTTCACTCCGCACAGCTCCCATTATGAAGGAAAAATAGGATTCTGCAAAACCATATGTTATCTGGACGATTTTTGATATTAGATAACAGTCAGTAACGCTGTCAAGTCGCTATGGATGCCCTAACAGCATTTTTATCCCAACTAGGATTCATTATCAATTGTGGCAAGTGTGTACCCCGTCCCAGGAAGTGACATTTCTCGGCATCACCATCAATAGTGTCCAGAACAGATTGTCCATTTCGGATGATAAACTGGCAGATATTAAATCACATGTACAGTTTTGGATGTCACAAAAAACTCAACCAAAGTTCAGCTTCAGTCACTCATAGGCACGCTGTCGTGGGGCGCACGGTGTGTCCGAGCTATGAGACCCATACTTCGCTCCCTCATTGACCTTCAAACTAAACGCACCAATCCTGCTCATCGGACACGCATACCTGCGTTTGTGAAAAGGGACCTCGCATTCTTCTACGATTGGGTGTGTCATCTGCGATAGCGTCGCCTTTGTTCCAGGTAATAGCAGGCTTCAGCCCGACACAGCCGAATGTACATATGCATCTCTACAATCTGGCGCTGCATATTGGAATACATATATTCTATATTGTGCTTGGTAACGCGATTTCCCGGAGTTCGTTATCCAATCCATCTACATCAAGGAACTGTGTGCTATATTGCTGACATTCCAGCGCTGGGCCCCACTCTGGCGAGACAAATGCGTCCTAGTCGAGACGAACAATCAGGCCGCAGAGCGGGCCATCCGGAGAAGAAGAACAGACTTGCAAACTCAATAGCCCATGATCTCTTGTGGATAGCTACTATCCATTACTATCATTAATATCTCCATTAAATACGTTAAATCTGTTGACAATGTAATAGCTGATGCATTATCCCGTGTGGCTCAATACCCGTTTCTCGTTAATGTCATTCAGTTGTTCGGTCTTTATATGCATGCTATCTTTATAGGCAGCAAGACCGAAGAAACCCGCCTGGGCCTGGACGTGGCCATGTACCGTCGTCATGCCTTCTGTGTCGGCACTCAGCGTAGCTACAGGTCCCAGCGCAACGCCTACATCCGATTATGTGCCTTCTTTTGTGGGACGTGTATGTCCCACCAAGTAACCTGACATTGTGACAATATGCTGCATTTCTGGCACGGTTCCTACACCCATTCAGCATCACTGCTTACCTCAACTCAGTCCTCAACTCAACTCAACTCAGTCCTCAGTTCAGTATCATAGTTGATGATGATTCGCATGATGTAAAAAGTACAATAATCCACAAAAGTCTCTATCTATTTGTCAAATAAATGCTTATAGTATTAGTTGAATTGCCGAGGTCAATTGGATGAGAGACCGGCACGCCAGTATCTATACAATACCAGTTACAAATTTTTAGTCATTCGAAGTCATATAATGAACATATGCTGCTTTGAACTGCTATTTCCCAATACATGTAAGTATATATATGTAAGCAATATTCATGAAGGCGAAGGTGAATTGCTTCATTGAGACATAGTCTCCTACTCCTGTGAATTCGTCAGTGCTCACTCCCTTTGGTGCGTTCTATCTTGTGGACATATGTGAAATACGTGTACAACTGCCTCTGTGACCCTGTACCTCGCGCACTTGAAAAGCTGAATACGAACGTTCAGAGTCATAACATCTGTGAACGAGACTACCCCAAAGCTGTTGTGAACAATATCCAAGAAGATAGGTCTGGACAGGAATGGCACACACCAGGAATAAGATTAAAAACGATAGGCACAATTATGTGCTTTGTAAATAACTAGAGTTGGAGCCATTTTTGCTCAGGGCAGAACTGCACCGAAAAAATGCCCAGTAAATTGTGATGAATAATTGAGCAACACTAGGTCCAAAATTATACTTGATCATTGCAAAACAATGTGATTTGAACATCTGAAAAATACTTTGATAACCCGATTATTCATGATGGTCTGGATCCATCCGGATCTAAACCCCAAAGTACGTGTCTGTTAGTTCAATGCTACATAGTATAATTGTATCCGCCGAACAAAGTTCGGCGGATACTATGGATTTGGCTTCGTCGTCCGCGTCCGCGTCCGCGTCCGCAGAGATTTTCTTGTGAACGCGCTACAGGACGCAATTCTCACCCGATCACCATTATTTTTTGCAGGCACATATATAATGGTAAGATCCCGACACCAATCGATTTTGGTTGCCGTGGCAACTGAATTGGTCGTTTGGGGACCCATTTTGCATTGAAAACAGCCTGTTTGAGACACATGGCTTGTGAACGCGCTACAGGCCGCAATTCTCACCCGATCACCATTATTTTTTGCAGGCACATATATTATGGTAAGATCCCGACACCAATCGATTTTGGTTGCCGTGGCAACTGAATTGGTCGTTTGGGGACACATTTTGCATTGAAAACAGCCTGTTTGAGACACATGGCTTGTGAACGCTCTACAGATGGCAATTTTTGACGAATCTCGATAATATTTGGAAGTGTTGTTGGGAAGGGCTGTCATACGAAACCAATCGTTTTTTAGAATGATCATGTAAATACTTATTACAGAATTTTGAAATATCCATTTTGACATGTGCGATCATTCCAATAGCCTGTACAATGGAAGGTAATGACACTGGTTTCTTGTTCAGAATGGAGAACTGAAGTTTTCAGTGAAAACAGGACAATATTACTGAATAAGTTAACATTAGTTTTATTAGTTAAGTCTATTATTGTCCACAATAAAAATAGTTAAGACGAGAAACGTTTATTATTAAGCTCAACAAGGTAAAGGTTTTGTCCAGTACAAATTTCATGGGTGTAACTGAATAAGTTAACATTATTTTTAATAGTTAAGTCTATTATTGACCACAATAAAAATAGTTAAGACAAGAAATATTTATTATTAACCTCAACAAGGTAAATGTTCTGTCCAGTACAAATTTCATTGGTGTAACCGAATAAATTAACATTATTTTCACTAGTTAAGTCTATTATTGACCACAATAAAAATAGTTAAGTCTATTATTGACCACAATAAAAATAGTTAAGATGAGAAATATTTATTATTAACCTTTTCACTACTCATGGTTACGCTGCGTAACCATACCACACCCCTGCTGCTGTACTGATGGTTACGCTGCGTAACCATAACTTTGATAACCAATAAATGTATAAGTAACTGTCGACTGTTTGCATTTAATGTTTTATATGACAGAAAATGTACCTACACACTAAACTAGCCCATACATGTTGCCACCGATTGAAATTTAGAACCTTAATTGACTTTTTAGTTAATTGAATAATTAACCTGCCATTAACCTTATGACGTCACAAGTACTGATTATAATGGGTAGGACTACAGACACACACAATTGACATGCTGTAAACACTATCCAGACCCACGAGATTCACTCCATCACAAATTTCAAAGGGTAAACGTACTCAAGATAAAATTATTGGGCTATATTTCATTACAAATTCGAAAATGGCTGTATGTTAGAGAAAATGGAAACACAGCCATTTGTTTGGTCGCTATAATTCCTTGTTGTTTCCACGGTAACCCATGGCATGGATTTGAGAAGGAAACTATCTATAAATAGCACACTATGACTTATTTCACACATAATTATTCTTAAACACCTTTAAATAAAAAATAATCAAACTTATAGAAATCCTATCAATTCATACATGAATCGGCTCAGTATGGAGACTGAGGGGTGGGTCAGTAGCGATAAGGTTAAGCTCAACAAGGTGAAAGTATGTCCAGTACAGATTTCATGGGTGTACTGAATAAGTTAACATTATTTTTACTAGTTTAGTCTATTATTGACCACAATAAAAATAGTTAAGACAAGAAATATTTATTATTGGGCTCAACAAGGTAAAGATTCTGTCCAGTAGACATTTTATGTCTGTAACCAAATAAGTTAACATTTTTTTTGCTAGTTAAGTCTATTATTGACGTCAATAAAAATAGTTAAGATGAGAAACAATTATTATTGAGCTCAACAAGGTTAAGGTTTTGTCCGGTAGAAATTTCTGGGTGTAACCGAATAAGTTAACTTTATTTTTACATGTTAAGTCTATTATTGACCACAATGAAAATAGTTAAGACAAGAAATATTTATTATTGGGCTCAACAAGGTGAAGGCTTTGTCCAGTAGAGATTTTATGTTTGTGACCAAATAAGTTAACATTATTTTTTTGCTAGTTAAGTCTATTATTGATCACAATAGCTTTTTATGAAAACATTGATCAACTTTTACTTTGAATTTCAACTTGAGACCATGTTTGGCACAAATTATGAGTTAAAATATAACTTTATATGGTGAAAAATTCGATCTGGCTCCAATTTCGTCATCTTGAAATGCAGTTTTGGTCAACTTTTACTTTGAATTTCAACTTGAAAGCATGTTTGGCACATATTATAAGTTGAAATATAACTTATGACGAAAAGTTCTATCTGGCTCCAATTTCGTCATCTTGAAATGCAGTTTTGGTCAACTTTTACATTGAATTTCAACTTAATACCAAGTTTGGCACATATTATGAGTTGAAATATAACTCAAGGCAAAAAGTTTGATCTGGGTCCAATTTCGTCATCTTGAAATGCAGTTTTGGTCAACTTTTAGTTTGAATTTCAACTGGAAATCAAGTTGGGCAGGTATTATGAGTTAAAGTATAACTCATGACGAAAAGTTTGATCTGGCTCCAATTTTGTCATCTTGAAATGCAGTTTTGATTAACTTTTACTTTGAATGTCAACTTGAAACCTTGTTTGGCACATACATGTATTATGAATCGAAATATAACTTATGGTAAGAAGTTCAATCTAGCTCCAATTTCGTCATCTTGAAATGCATTTTTGGTCAAATTTTACTTTGAATTTCAACTTGGAACCAAGTTTGTAAAATATTCTGAGTTGAAATATAAATAGGTGAAAAGATTGATCTATCTGTATTTTCGTTATTTTATCAAACATGTCGAATGGAAATTCATATAAAGAGATTTCAGTGGTGATTTTGAATTGGGGAAAAGAAAACAGTTGTGACTTGAGATTTAACATTTCTCTGGTAATCTTTTTTAGCCCTTGCTCTAGTTTTTCACTTGACAGTGATATATTTGGGGCAACAGAGATGATAGGGCTACGGGGGATACACCCAAGCGGTCGTAGGCGACCGGAAGCGTCTAGTTTATTGTTTGGTGTCACTGTTTCCCCAACGATGTGTATTTCGCAGGTAACTCACCTTACAATTGTAAACTATGGGTTTTGTACATATATTTTAAATGTCGTAATTGTCATTACTATTCCACCTTTCCATAGTCTTATGACTAATTAGCTTGACCAATCATAATATAAATCACAAATCACATGACCAAACGCTTTGGCGCGAATCTTGCATTCGAAACTCAGATTTCAAACAATGAACATCGCCTACTGAACCAGCATCTCAATACAATCATAAGTTCATAATTTGTTCTAGACCTGTCTAAACCACAAAGTATGTACTAATCAATTAGAATGACTACACAGTAGTTGTAAGATCACTTGAAGGTGAGATATGCCTCCTGTTCTCTCTGCTCTTGCTTGTAGAGGAATTAAATGTCCGTACAAATTGTATTAGCCAGAGCGCTGCCGGCGTTTTCCAGCATGGTGAATCGTCATGCTTTGAGGGGGTATGGTTTGCTATTCTTACAGGTTCAATACTCTACTGTCTTGGTGAATTCTATATTGACTTGAGTACAATATCTGGATATATTGTCTGTTGTATTATATCTGTATTGTATCTGTATAAATATTTGTATTATTTTATGATTCATTAATATACATTATCTGTATTATGTAACAGAGATCTTTGTGTAAGTCATGTTACTATGTCTTTTGAGATATTTACACTCTGTGTTTTATATTCCCAGGTTTTGTGTTTTATCAATAAACGATTTTGAAACACACGAGAGGTGTTTCCATGGATGTGTCGTGATTATCAGGCATGTTTAAGTGTTTCTGCTAAATCTTGATGTGCACCATGGAAACTTTTCACAGCTGGGCATTTTCGCATGGGGTACTGTAGTGCACGGACTTAGTCAAATACTTGTTCAGGGTTCTAGGGTTTACTCTTCGATAAATCAACACCCAATTCCTACCAGTCACTCTTACAGGACATACATACGCAGACTTACAAATACAACGAATCAGGGCTCAGCATTTTGAACACGTGACACCTTCTGGCCCCTTTCTCTCGAATAAACTGTCAGTTTAGATGCAGTTAGTTGCTTGAAGAGTAGCCATATTGGCAAGGAAGCGTGGTCCAGAAAAGGAGACTTTGCAAAAGATTGCTAAATAGTGAGTGCTGTAAAGTACCTGAATTTAGACGTAAAGATTATGTGATTAGGATTACCATATTGTCTTGATTTGGGGACCTGACTGTCATTCGTTTGTGAGAAAATATAATTGAGCATGTGAAAGGACATGATCTCATTGTTTTGGGTGTCGGAATGAACTCTCCATCAGTTATTCGTTTGACTTTAACACAACCATCACATTTAAATATGATATCGATCAGTGATGGATTTCGTATTCGATTCTGACAAAAAAACCACTTAATTTATAAAGCCGTAATGTGTCCATAAAGTAGCCCTAATAATGACTTTTCTTTGGTCGTTGTTCGATATTTATAAGCTGATTTTAATGACAACAACCAGAAAAGTCATAGCCAGTGGCGTCCCTTTGTATTTCAGTGGGACTGCCTCGAGTCATAAAACGTTGAAAATCACTTAAGTAGACAAACCTGACCAGCCAATCTGATAGATATATCACTAAACGACTGGCCGGAGGTATTCTGTGAGCGATTCAGTTGCATTTACAAGGAACTACAGCTTTATTTCCATCACATGCAATATTTCGAACCTGCCTCGCAATTTTCCTTGTCAAATGGCTACTCGCAAGGTGGCGCTGCCATATCACCCCCTACACACCGTTCCGCTGTTTCGTAGGTTTTGATTTTTTTCGGATACGATCTATTGAAATAAAGCTTTTCAAATGCAAACTTGTGCGTTTCTTTCATTTCAATCTCTTAGAAAATTCATATACGGTTGGAGAATTACAATATATATGTGCTCACGAGGCCCCGAATTTTTCAGCACAAAATGTTTCAATACATTTAGCTGTCAAACTCGAGCCTTTCTCCAGTGTGGAAGTCCGGTATCTGGAGGATGCCCAAGTACTGGAGGCCCCATTTATCGTCCAGTAAACATGGAAACTCAGATTATAACAGAAGTCGCTGAGAGGCTGAAACAACCAAAGATTTTGAAGGAGTCCCAAGTGTCTGCCTTACGTAGTTTGCTGAGTGGCCAAGACACCTTGGTTGTGCAACCAACAGGCTATGGAAAAAGTTTGATTTACCAGCTGTTTCCAATTATCAAAGATAAAGTGTGTGAAAATTCAGGAAAAATTAATGAGTTTAAAATATTCGTGTGTATAATGCACGACAGTATATAATTTGTGAAGTGGACTGTCTCCCATGTGTCTGACCATTCATGCAATAGATCGAACCATCGAAGAAGCATGTGGCTCTGGTCATTTCACCATTACTGGCTTTGATCAGAGATCAGCTCAAGTCATTGATATCACTGGGTATAAGGGCCGTGGCAGTGGAGAGCAACACGCCAAGAGAAGTCGCCGGAGGTTAGGGGCTGGTCGTTATTTATCAGGTGGGGGGGGGGGGGGGTCACACTTCGATTTTCAACATTATTTTTCATACTTTTATTTTCGATGGGACTGGGGGTGGGGGGGGGGGGGGGTCGGAGATTGAAATTGAGTTATTTTGAGAAAATCTGAATGGTAAAATAGTAAAATAATTAGGTGGAAACAATCCACTCAATATCAGTACATGGACTGAATTGAGTATGCGATGCAATATCATAACACTTTCAGTAAAACCATAATCTCACTGAAACCGGATCCTGCAAAGGACCATCCAGGAACACAACATCAAGAGATGCTGCAATCCGTGTGCATCAGGGCTGAAAATGTATAATTTATCCAGGAGCCAAAGGCTCCTTTTTTGCTCCTATTCAAAAAATTTTAGGAGCCAATTGGCTCCTACAAGCATATTTCAATATTACTTTACAGATTTTCATCAGCCAATTGGCTTGTGGGCTCTATTGCCTGGGAGCAAATCTGAAATGTTATGAGCCTATGGCTACCCACAAGTGGCATTCCGAGCCCTAATGTGCATTGAACAATACTCATCACTCAGATTGAAACATTGGAACCTAGAATCAACTTTGGACCTAACGCAGCAGCACTACAGCTGAACACGGTGCCAGCGATGACGAACCCTGCTCAGCAGGGTCCTGTCACAAACAAACCACGGATCAACCAGTCCATACCACCCATCCCTTCCGATGAACCCGAACTAGGATGTCAGAACCACAGTCCATTCAAAATTTTGTCAATACATGACCCCACTGAGGATATTCCCCGAAGATATCAGGTCTATCCCAAACCACCATGTAAAAGACATGGACCTTTTCACACAGAATGGCAAAATAGTCCTGGATCGCCCTGGATGACCCAGGTAGTGAATCTGACTCACATGATTTGGATGGTGGCAAAACATTATGAGCTCATCATAGAGCCAACACAGACCTGATTCAAGAATCAAGACTAGAAAAAAAAACAGTTCTGAATGGCCTGATCCACCAATTCTTTCCTGCTCATCAATGATAATTATGTGGAAGAGCCCTGTATTTTTTGCGAGTTCGCTATGGTGTCCAGTTAGTCTGTGAGGGTTTTCATACATATTTTCCATTCCATCAAAAATTTCGGAGTCAAGGAATCAACTGAATCACCTTTGACCTAGGTCTCCGAGTGTTTCAAGTGGGCTCCGAAACGATGGGCTGCGTAATGAAAAAGAAAATGCTACTATTCGGAGGAAAGTGATCCTGGATATAGGGGGGGGGGGGGGGGCGGGGGGGGATATTGCCCTGAAACACCTGTCATAAATAAGTGTCCATATTATAGTATGAATACAAGTAAAAATTGTTGTAATGGCATTCACACTTGAAGCGAAGGAATGGTGGATACACGAAGAGCACAATTCATAATATTCACTGACCTTATAGTATCATAAATTTGCGACAAAACTCACAATTGTTTCAATAGAAATGTACATCAAGCGTAAACAGCATTCAAGTATCATATATATTATGATACTGGTGCCTTATAATTGTCATCAATTGTGAAGCATAGCCTTTTATTCATACATGGGGATTGGGGGGGGGGGGGCATTCTTTTATTTGGGGGGGGGGGGGGAGCGCATAGATTGGTTTTCGATATCGATGATGAGGGGGGGGGGGCGGGGGCGGCAAACTTTGAAAACTCATTTCTCGGAAAAGTCATCCAACCCCCCCCCCCCCACCCGCACCCAGTAAATAATGACCGGCTCCTTATACATATCACAAAATTGTGTTGTCCTATATTGCCTTCACTTTCTCATCACAAAGTTTACCTTATACATGTACAAAATAATAAATATCGTTACAGACATAAACTCGGGAGAAATAAAAGTAGTTTTGACTACCCCAGAGTCCGTCACTTCCCCCCACTGGAGCAGGGTTTTGAGGTCGATGGCCGACAAGTCGCATGCTGTTGAGCAGTGGTAACCGTGATTAAAGATAGGCATGTGGATGAAAATGTAATTTTCACTGATTAACTATTACTGATTAACATAAATCTACTGAAAGGGGTGAGAGTTTCCGGCCTGCATATCTGAAAGTGGGGCAGTTACGGGGTATCCTTTGTGAGGCCCCTGTTCTCATGATGACCGCACCCTTGAACGATGATATTAAGAAGAAACTGACGAAAACTTTGCACTTGTCAGAAACCTTGTCAGAAGTTTGTGCAGTTTCTGATAGGTAAATTCCAGTAGCTACTTGGTGATTGTAACATCAGATTAACATAAACCTCTAGACCGAATGTTAGAGATATGTGTCATTGGGGACAGACATCGAATTGAAAATCAAGCATGAATACTAACATGTCTGAGTGAATTGGATTTTCATGTAATAGGCCCAACATACATTTAACTGTATCTCGAGCCCAAGGATTTGATGATCTACAGTGGTTGACAGACCTGATACGATCGCGAGGAAAGTTATGCCCCAAAACTCTGATCTTCATAAGGTTAATAATTGATATAATCTGTAATATAGTTAAACACCTGTCACGATTGGAGTTCAATACATTACTAGTACACGTATATGAACAGTATATAACTACTTGTAGCATCTGGCAATATCACTGACATGCAAATCAGTGTACATGTATGAATATTTTTCACACTCGTAGATCCATAGACACAGGATCGGAGCTCATGTCACACTTTTATGGCGAGCTGGGTACAACCATGTACCATGGACCGGAACACCACGACAACAGACTGGTAGAATACTACCATGCCAAGCTGCCCCCAGGGTGTGACACCCGTGTCCTTTCAGAGTTCAGTAAGCCTGACGGCACACTGCGATGTCTAATATCCACGGTCGCTTTTGGGATGGGAGTGGGCATCGATGACATCGACACTGTCATCCACTGGGGTCCTGCACCTGATATAGTTAGTTATTGGCAGGAAGTTGGCCGGTGTGCCAGGGACGGGCGTGAAGGCAGGGCTCTTTTGTATGTTCCACCACATACGGTGTCCAAGTCAAGAATGGAGAATTCTATGTTGGCTTTGGTAGCAAAGAACCAAGCAGTGTGCTTGCGGTACCAGGTCCTCTCTTTTCTGAAGCTCGGGTGTATTACGGACGAGCTAGTGAAGAAAAGCTGCTACCATGCCCGATGTTGCTCTGTTTGTGACATGAAAGAATCTGACACGGAGGACGAGCCTGTCATTGGTTAATATGTACACCATTTAATCATCACAATCACTCATCGCTGTATATATTCTTGTCGTCCTTGTAAACGTTTTTGTGAAATTTATAAGGTTGTGTGTAATTTTGGATCACCATTATTAAGGGAAAACGCATCATGCAAAACTGGCTCATATTACAACACATTCACCAGGAAATGTATTTTGTTTTTTTCTTGGTCATACACACATAATTGAAAGTGATTTAACAGGCATACTGTACAATTATTAACCTTCCATATTTGGATCAAAATATACACACACATACTGCCCTTCAGTAGACCTGCAACAGATATCGAAATGTAATACTACAGTAACTCGCAGTGTTACCATAAGTCAAGCGCTATCGCCAATCATGATTTCCTATATTTAAATAAAACAGTTGTTTATACTGTGGAACACATAATCTGGATGGTGACATGATGCATATAAGCTTGTAATACATGCAAGCTGAGTGTTCATGTCCGATATAAATTCACCACAAGTTCACTCCTCTATGAAGAGTACATGAATATATCAGAACCAAAGCTGTACAGCACAATAGTTACTTGTAAATCATTTCAACGAAGTGTATAATTATTACGTACCGTCGTACTTTCAATTCAACAAAACATGTCCCCTCCGTTACTCTGACACGACATACATACACATAGCAGATTTATATACAATGCAAAAAACCGGACGAAATCACACACCAGCCACACATACATACCTTACTCACACGCACAACCATAACCGTATTAATCATATGAACAGGAAATATACCCACATTGAGGCTCTACTTTGCATGACATCACATTCATTCAATCAGCATACCACGATATCCACACGTACAAGAGTCCCCCTGGGTCACAGAGTATGCATAACAGTGTACTTGACGCACTATGTATACTAAACTACCGTACCAGTATTCCAGTCCAAACGAAAAACCTCCATCGGGTAAGTGCTAATAACAAAATTAAACGGGGATTCGACCTTCAGCTCTCATGATTTTTCGTGTAAGATCAAGACTTTTGGACATCTTCTTCAGGTCAGTGCCTAGTTTTACTGGGTTCTTGATGTTGCAGGGGGCTCGAAAGTCTTGGAATCCAGTGTGGTGGCGTCCCGGTTTCACCCGAACAAGCTCCTCTTTCTCATACCGCTTCACAAACGCTCTGGTGTCGTCGAGGTACCTAGTCCGGCGGTTGGTTCGTGAACTGTGACCGGACCCCACATTTCCCCCAGACAGCAAGTCCCGAACCCTTGCCTTGAAAGGCCCACCCATCTGACTACAACGCAGCAGCTGTTCATTGGTGTATCGGCCATGAGATCTTTTTACCATTTTTGAAAGTGGTTGTTTAACACACAATAAAATATCATGCCAAATTAGTTATGAGGTGGTTTACTTGTGTGAAAGGTCATATTCTGTTCAATGGATGTAACCTTTGAAGTCATTGTTAAGGAACTCGTTGACCAAGTCCAGACCCAAGTTGCACCCAGGCTCCCCCTGTAAGTTGGCCACCCTGTTCCACAACAAATCCTCGGACACAGAAGCTGGTAAGAATCCTCCAGTATCTGTTTTGGCATTGTAAGGTCATGGAAATGGTTACATTTTCAACCTGAATACATCATTGTTTTTACACTTGAATTTGAAACATTAATTGCCTATCGTATATTTTTGAAAGTTGAAAGACATTTACACGCGAGGAGACGATGGCCTAATCTCAAATATCTGGGATGGTGTTTTGTGTAAAACTGAAGCATGTCCAGTCGCCACATCTTCACCATCCTGGGTCCATCTCCCTCCCGGACAGCATCCACTCGTACACGACGCTTGAGGCCCAACTCTAACAGTCGCATGGTGTACTGGTACTTAGCATCAACATCGGCGTCCTTGTTTTTGCACTGATCCGAGCAGAACCACACGTCTGTTAAGATATGGATGGAGTTGATATGTAAATGACGTACTGTAGACATGACACCCAATAATTGCACGAGGAAAAATGTGATGTTTCATCTATGCATCGTTCACTTTTAATAATGAGTACATATACATGTAAATACCAGGAATGTCGTCTGAAGTTTTTCCCAGACAGGAAAGGTGGTACCACTCGTACCGACAGCACTCGTCCTTCCTGTCACACTGGACCATGGCACAGTCCAGCTTTTGTTGGCAAAGACAGTGGACGTAGGAGTGACTACTCTTGCAGCTGTCACTGCAGTACCAGTCCTCGTCCGGTCCTGGTCCATCGACAACTGCCGGCTCCGCACACGAGAAATGTACCCACTGCCTTGGACCATCTTGGTTGCAGCAACGTACCATATCCTCACCAGTTTCTTCAAATTAACCATAACGTATCCCTGATAAGCTTATGTCAACACAATTATTCGCAATTGGAGACTTATAGATGACGTTGATGATATTAATAATAATGATAATAATAATAATCATAATAACCCTCTCCACAACAGAAAGTGAAGAACTCGGTGCTGTCTGCTGTGGCTTCACAAGCAGAGTAGGCAGCAGCAGCCACTCTGACATCATCGAGTGGTGGAGGAGCGAAACATCTGTCCACAACAGTCAGTGAAACGCGTCGGAGCCACTCCAGCTGTTCTTCTGGTGACTTAGGGAAGTCGCTAGGTACTGTGTCGACGTCATGTGTACCAACACAGTCAAGCGCTGTCAGTATCGTCAGGCCATCCGTAGTGAACTACAATGAGTTATTGCATATGTATCAGAAGTTAATTGTTTATCATGTAACCAATTATATGTCATACTAAGCTGGTATACATGTATATCAAGTGTTCATATATTCATTATAAATCTGACTGATCCGAAACTAACTCACAGCCACTAAATCTGAGACATGCTGAAAGCAGTTCATCACATTCGAGGAGGCGGATTTGTGATTGAACTGTTGTTTGATCTGATAAAGTGACCCCCTGGAACTAATGCTGCTAGCATCGAACATCTCGTTCACCAGATCCTAGTATCGCAAAAAGAGAAAAAAATTGAGATTGACGTGTATATTTTGCGAAACGTATTTGCTGCTTTTGCAGGTACATGTATATTGCATGTATGCTATTCAATGTGTTGCTGAATAAAATCACCTGAAGCAAAATTCCCTCCTTGTGGAATTCCTGTGGACATTCAATGAGGGACTTGAACGTGTCCTTGGGGTTAATGGCCCACGCCCTTCCCTTCTTGGCCTTGATGACCGTGTCAATGGTGCCAGCATCTCCATGTAGCGGGACACACATGGGCTCACCATTAACCACGGGAACATATCTGGCACTCAGGTTGTCAAGAATCTGGATCGTGTCTGGAGATGTTGATGGATTGCCTTCAAAGACGCCTGAACCAATACATAATAGGAATTCAATCTGATACGTTTTCATAAATACTGAGTTGAAATTATATCTTTGACAAATGGTTACCGTTACCGAGATTCACCGAGATTCACTGAGATGGTTACCGAGATTCACTATTTCGCTGCGCTCAGCCATCTCATCTGTGTGGTCGTGGGGAGTATGCCAAACAACTTCTCTCTTAATCTTTTTAAGATATGGGAGATGCGTGGCAAGTACCCGCTGCACCTCCTGACATGCATTGCGACGCTCTTCAGCGAAATCCTCGTTGGTCGGGAGGAACACCTGACAGTCAAGTTCCGCCGCATCTCTGCCCTGTTCAAGCCCAGCCCTCGGTTCATCTGTTCATGGTTTGACCCGAAATCTTTGCACATTTATTATATGCTTGCATTTATGGGATCTATAGTTCCATTTATGTCATTCAGAGGAGAATTTAAATTCACAATATCTAAACCAAAGAATTACATGTAGATTGTGGTGCTCACCAGCAAATACTCTGTTCTTGGCTGCAAAAGCCAAGGCCATGATGTGGCACTGAGTCTTGGATTTGTTGCCTTGGTGTTTGGCGTGTGATGTGAACTGCACATTATCAAATGTGATGCTGAAGCCAGAGGGTCGAAATCGGGTAGAGGTCTCAGAAGAGCGGTCTGCTAAGAGGGATTCAACAGGCTTAGGCTTCGGGAGCGAAACGTCAGGCTGGGAGGTCTGAGCAGCCTCAAGTGAACTGACTCTCTGGGGTTTCTGGGCAGTCTGGAGTGACGTGACTGGCTCGAGGGTTTGGCCAGCCTGGGAGTCCGGGCCATCCTGGATCAGTTCGACAGACTGGGGCGTCGGGGCATTTTGAATCAACACCACAGACTGGGAGGCCTGGGCAACTCTGAGCGACTTGACAGGATGGGAGAACTGGGCAACCTGGAACGACTCGACAGGCTTGGGGATCCGGACCTGGGAGGTTGAGGCATCATCGATCAAGTTGACAGGCTGGGGGGTTCGAGCACCTTGGAACAACTTGCTAGACTGCGGAGTTGAGGCAGCCTTGAGCGACCAGGCAGTCTGGGGGATACGGGTAACATCAAGCAACTCGAGAGTCTTGGGCATCTTGGAAACTTGGAGCGATTCCACACTATCAGCAGTACACGTCAAGGTGCCCTGTATACCACAATTTAATTGAAATTATGAAAATATGTATACTAGTATATTGTAATATGACAATGACAAGCGGAGATTAGTTATACAATAGGGTCATTGGTCCCGTACTTCTACTTCTGATTTCCATTGACGAACACGCCTGTCAAACCCCTTTCTCAGCGAATCGACATGGTGTCTGGCACTGTCCACTCCTTGAGAGACACCGAGAAGGTGCAGGAAATGGACCATCGCTTGAGAAACTCCTGTTATTAAATGTGTTTGTGATATATTGCACGCTTTGATATATTGTACGATGTGTTAAAAGGTTATTATTATGTAGTGGTTAATAATAAGTTTCATTGGCGGTTCACACCTTCTATCCAGGACATGCCAGCTACCATGCTCTGCAAGAACTTGTACTGGCGAGGTGCTCTGCTGTACAACACCAAGCTTGTGAGAACACCAAACCGAACAGAGTGGATTTTGTCTACTTCTTCTGGTGTAGGCGTCCTAAAATATGTTCGAATGTAGAAATATTTGTAGAAAAAAAATACTCCGTTTCAGTTCATGCTCATGTTTTTTTCACCCCTAGAATATACTGGGATATATCAACATATATTGAGGGATATGTTGACGAGACTTGTTTGATACAATATTATAAATTTCATATTATATCTTAATATTAGATAGCAAAAAAATATAGTAATATATTCTGGTCTGACTATACTATAATTTGTGTAAAGTAGGGATAGTATTGTCGTACAATGTATTCACGATTGGCTTGTGGATTTTTCACCTTCTTTCTCTTTTGGGTCCATACTGTTTTTGTGTTGTGAGTATCTTTTTGGATGGGACCAGGGATGTTAGGATTTTCTTAGTCACTGGCATTTTCAAATCCATCTATGTAAAAAACAACAATATGAAATTGACAAAAAATATTACTACGCAGTACGCACATTGTTTCCCAATACTTTGTCCTGAATGTGAATCCACGCAATTTATTTTGAAAAATTAGCCCTAGGGTTAAGAAAGGTTACCGGATAATATATGTTTATATACATGTATTCAAATTCAAGGTCACAAGAATATTCAGCATTTATCACTTCCTATATGTTCATAAACGTTGCTAAGCTGTAAATTCAATATTGAGAGAGATATCAAAAAAAAAAATCCTGTAGCCTTGAAAATGGTGTCAAAGGTCAAGTTAAAGGTCATCAGAATATTCGACATATATCATTTCCTATAGGTCCACAATGGATTCCTAAGCTGCTAAGTTTTGAACAAAGCGAGATATTACCCATTTTGTGCTCTGACCTTGAGAATAAGGTCAAAGGTCAAGTTCAAGGTCATGAGAATATTCAGCATATATCATTTTCTATGAGTCAACAATTGATTCCTAAGCTGTAAAGTCGATAATAAGCGAGATATTAGCCATTTTGTGCTGTGACCTTGAAAATAAGGTCGAAGGTCAAATTCAAGGTAACGAGAATAATCGGCATATATAATTTCCTATATGTGCACAATTGATTCCTAATGTCTAATCCCAATATTAAGTGAGATATTAGGAGAAATTTGTCCCCGTCATGAAGCATAGGCTAATTTAACATGGGAAAGTCCTATCTGGGACCGGTCGGAAAAATCAAAATGGCTGCCACACGCAGACCGAAGATTCAAGGGCGACAAAACTTATACATAGCACAAAGGTATATCAGGGGAATCTTTTGATACAAAAATCTCCAATCTGAACAAACAGTTTTTGAGAAAATGGCCACCAAAATCCAAAATTGGCCATTTTACGACAAAAATGGCCTCCATTTTGGAAAAATCGATTCAACTAACGAAAAAAAAAGGGTCCGGAGATATGGGCCCACAGAGCATATTTTATGAATTACAGGAATATTCATCAAATAGATTCTTCCCAGCGTTTGACAACGCCGACGCGGACGCCGACGCCGACGGACCTTTGGTCTGGTAAGCTAAAAACTGAAAAACACCTCCCGAAATATTTTTATGAATTTTTATGCAAAATTTCAGGAAAATCCGACCGTAAACTTCAAAGATAAAAATGTGGACGACGGACGACGACGGACGACGGACGACGGACGCAACGCCATACCAATAGGTTATGTTCAAAGCACCTCTTCTTGCAACTCAGTCCATTCAAAGGAT
Source organism: Terebella lapidaria (assembly GCA_949152475.1). Classification (NCBI taxonomy): domain Eukaryota; kingdom Metazoa; phylum Annelida; class Polychaeta; order Terebellida; family Terebellidae; genus Terebella; species Terebella lapidaria. Next base: position 28,447,975 of record OX424564.1, on the reverse strand, counting down.
TCCCCCATCATCAGCGAGCTAGCAACATCAACCAGGGCTTTTTTTGCTGCTGAGGAATTGAACACCAGGGCTGTGAAACAACTCCTATACTTGGCCATCTCCAAGTATTTCACTGCCCTGTCTTTAAAGTTGTCCTGGTCTTCTTCATTGTTGAGGTCGGCATGGGGAGACTGAAGTAAAATGTTCATTCTATCATGTAAGGGTATTGATGAAACTTATTAGGGATTTTTTTTCATTCTTTCAGAACGTTATGGAAATGCATGTTTCATTACTTTATATTCTACTTGTTATCGAATGGTTATGAATGCTTGTCCATTATCATATTATATAATCAGTATCCATAGCAGAATATCAAAAGGCATGAATATATGAGAGTTCATTCGTGACTGAACTTAAGACTGAATGATTAAAGTGGTATAAAAGTTTTCTTTTTTTCCATGAATTCAAAAAGGATATACACTAAATGAAGAAGATACTTATGTAGCCATTATTGGGTGGAGGGTCTGGGGCCCGTTCAGGGGCCAAGAATTTAGAACACAGAATATGAAAAAGACCCCGGCTTCAGGGGCACTTGAGCACGCCCGGAGCGACTGCCGAGACGGTATCGCCTGAATTCAAATTTGTTCACATTAATTTTAGCCAGAGCACTTATTTTATATTTTTAACAAAATGGTAAACCGTTTCATGTTGTCCAATGTACAAGGGTGAATCCATGATTTAGGTGTGAGGAGCGTAGGTATGTCTTTGAAAATGAGTGGGGGGGGGGGGGTCTGGGGCCCGTTGAAAGGCTACAAAACAAGAGCCTTTGCAAGATCCTTTGCTAGATTTTTTGTGCTAGATTCCAATCTTTCTCCTCAGTATTAATTGCACTTGAATACCCATTCATGCACTGGCTAGATTAATTGTAAAAAGAATCATTTCAGGCAAGGCCGTCTTGGTGGACGTTTCAGTCGTTCTAAAGTGCCCCTGAAACCAGGGTCTATTTCATGTTCTGTGCTCTAACTTTTTGGCCCCTCTTTGGTATAAATTTCAGCTAAATAACCATTAATGCCTCTATCCAGGGTCTGCTGGACCTGCTCAAACTAGGGCCTCTGAGGCCAATTAAAGACTTTCTATATCTGGTTCCTGATACCTTCATGACCTCTCATGAGTATAAATTCCACACAAACTTACTGTGATAACGCTGTTCTCAAACTTATTTATCAACATTATTTTGTCAGAAAGGGACAACAATGGGGCTTGCGTGATATACACTGTAAAGCTCGGCGACCCCACGATAAAGAGGTATAGCACATTACTGGAGTGTCACCGAATGTCTTATTAACCCGCCCTGCAGCACCCTAATCGTGCTGTCAATACTCGTGTAGCCCACCACGTCATAATGCTATATACACTAGTCATACATAACTTGGAACAAGAATATAAGTTTATCAAACCATTATACCACTTTGATAAAATCATAGGTGTTAGGCCTAATACACGATTGAATCTAACTTTAATGGGTGTCTGCTTGGTGTCCGACCTCTTGCTCGGGCTAGCTGTGGGAGTGAGATTCAGGGGCCTTTTAAGCCCTGGTTTTTCCGGGGTTCTCAGCTCAGGAGGCCACGAGCGTCTCTTCGTACTTTTCCCCTTTTGCTTTTTCACTGTTTTTTTCACTAAGTCACTGTAGCAGGTGTTACAAATTTGTCCAGTCAAATCTATTTGTCTGTCTGGGAAAGCTTTTCTAGTTGTGTATGGGGAGGAAACTGTAACAAGTTTGTATTTTGTGATCTTGGTCTTGAAATCCTGCTGGCAAATAACACAGGCTGCCATGTTTACTGGACGATAAATGGGGCCTCCAGTACTTGGGCATCCTCCAGATACCGGACTTCCACACTGGAGAAAGGCTCGAGTTTGACAGCTAAATGTATTGAAACATTTTGTGCTGAAAAATTCGGGGCCTCGTGAGCACATATATATTGTAATTCTCCAACCGTATATGAATTTTCTAAGAGATTGAAATGAAAGAAACGCACAAGTTTGCATTTGAAAAGCTTTATTTCAATAGATCGTATCCGAAAAAAATCAAAACCTACGAAACAGCGGAACGGTGTGTAGGGGGTGATATGGCAGCGCCACCTTGCGAGTAGCCATTTGACAAGGAAAATTGCGAGGCAGGTTCGAAATATTGCATGTGATGGAAATAAAGCTGTAGTTCCTTGTAAATGCAACTGAATCGCTCACAGAATACCTCCGGCCAGTCGTTTAGTGATATATCTATCAGATTGGCTGGTCAGGTTTGTCTACTTAAGTGATTTTCAACGTTTTATGACTCGAGGCAGTCCCACTGAAATACAAATGGACGCCACTGGCTATGACTTTTCTGGTTGTTGTCATTAAAATCAGCTTATAAATATCGAACAACGACCAAAGAAAAGTCATTATTAGGGCTACCATAAAGTAACCGTTATGTCATTCTTGTTTTCAGTCTCGTATCGTTTTGGTACCCATTAAAAACATTGGTAGTGTTATTACATAAATTGTTGTGATTTGATTGCCTCACATTCACTATGTGTAGACTTCATTGTGCAATTGAATTTACCGGAAACTGAAGATCACTAATTCGTATTAATGAAAAACTAGCCAAGTGAGGAGTCCGGGATACTGTATACTACTCAGTTCTGCTTCCATGAGCCTATCGGGTGTTCTAATCAATGATTTCATGAAGTTTCATAAAGAAATTGATGCTTTTTGAATAATTGATTTTTTTTGCCATACTTTGGTAAACTTTCGACGTTCCGTATTCAATGATGTTCTGTGAATACAACATGACCTTAGGCGACTTGCAACAGTGAAATGGTTGAAGAAAATGAACATCATGTGTTGTCAATACAATCCATTTTATTTTTGATCACAATCTTTCATAATCAGAAGTTAAGACACCAGAGACATCTCTGATTTACAAGTGAAAAATGCAAATATACTGTGTGTCAATCATTAAATAACAACAATTCACAAGATTTTGCATTTTTATACAGTCAAATATAAGTATGATGAAATGTTGTAAAAAATGAGCGATGTCAAGCACAACATCTGATATTATACTATTTTTCCAGAGAAAACTGTTTCATGATAACAAAGGCAATATCATTTAACAAAAAAAAATAGTAATACTGCTTCACGAATTATTTTTCAATTTATAACGATAAGAGATATACCAAAATGTCAACATAGGTATTGAACTAAGGCATCACTGCCTTTACCTATTTGTCAATCGCCAATACACACCATATACCCAGCATATATTATAGCCCATGGGTTATAAAGATTTCTAAACCAAAGCCAAGGTCTGAAAATATTATTACTACTAATATGACCGTTATCATCTTTTTTTCACCAAATGTCAAATTATTGATGGACCAACAGCGTCAACACAGAGTTTGCAAAACAGACCATTACGCTTGAATGTGCCAGTACCAACGCATACAACCATACAAAGTTCAAAATGTACATTTCTGATCAAAAATGGCTCAAAGCACATAGTTGCTCAATTTCGGACTGAACACGATTTTTGAACCAGTCTGTTGAGAATCAGAATGATACTGGTCTTTAAAGTACACAAAAAGTTCAAGGCATCAATCAAAATGAGGCCAATAGCCAAAGATAGGTTACCGGAAAAATATATGTTTAATATTTTACATGTTAGCCATGTCACTGGTTAAATTCAAGGTCAAGAGAATATTCAGCATATATAATACTGAGCATATACCATGTCCACAGTTGATTGCTAAGCTGTAGAGTCAATAATCAGAGAGATATTAGCAATTTTTCCGGTGGCATTGAAACTGAAGGCAAAGGTCAAATTCAAGGTCATCAGAATATTTGACGTATACCATTTCCCATAAGTTCATAATTGATTCCCACACTATGAAGTCAATAAGCGAGATATAAGCGATTTTGTCCTTTCAGCTTGAAAATCAGGTCAAAGGAAACTTGAAAATAAGGTCATTGGTCAAGTCGAGGTCACGAGAATATTCAGCATATATCATTTAGAGTTTGACCACAATTGATTCCTAAGCTGTACAATTGATAATTAGTGAGATATTAGCCATTTGTGACCTGACCTGAGAATGAGGTAAAAAATCAAGTTCAAGGTCATGAGAATATTCAGCATATATCATTTCCTGTTCGCAGTTGATTCCTAAGCTGTAAAGTCGATAATCAGCGAGATATGAGCCATTTTGTGCTCTGACCTTGAAAATAAGGTAAAGATCAAATTCAAGGTCATCAAATTATTCAGTGTATATCATTTTCTATGTCAACAATTGGTTCCCAAGCCATAAAGTCACCAGAGGAGCAAGATATTAGCCATTTTGTCCTTTGACCTTGAAATGATTCAGCATATATCATTTTCTGTATGTTCACAATTGTTTCCTAAGCTGTGGAATCGACAATAAGTGAGATATTAGTCATTTGTCCTATGACCTTGAAATTTAGGTCAAAGCTCAAATTCAAAGTCATGAGAGTAATCTGTATATATAATTTCCTATATGTGCACAATTGATTCCTAGTCTCTAATCTCAATATTAAGTAAGATATTAGGCATAATGTGTCCCATTATAAGGCATAGGAGAATTTAACATGGGAAAGTCCCGTTTGTTCCGAGTTTGCCCACTTCGAGCGATTCAAGAGCAACGAAACTTATACAAATCACAGGGGTATATATGAGGAGTGTTATGCATCAATAAGGAAAAAGTTACTGAACAGATTTTGAGAAAACGACCATCAAAGTTCAAAATTGGCCATTTTCGTCAAAAATGGCCACCATTTTGAAATAATAGCAAAAAAACAAAACAAACCTCCTTCTTGAAATATTTTTTAGGCATTTTAGTGCATAATTTCAGAAAAATTCGCTCAAAAACAAAAAAAGATAAAAATGTGAACGGACGGACGACGGACGCAATGCCATGCCACATCGGACCATGGTTCGGTAACCTAAAAATTATCCGAACAGATTTCGAGAAAATGTCAAACAGTGTCCAAAAATTTCGACTTTCGACTGGTATGGCGCTACGGGTTAGATATGACCATGAAATCTAACACTTAAGGTCGTCTGATGTCAACTTCGAGACCACCAAAAGATGTGCCAGTAAAGAACTGGTCTCGGAGACGGATCAAATGCACCATCTACCTTAAAACTACTTTCGTGTAATATACAGCTTTCAAAGAAAATTGTATTGCTATGAATCTACTGACTTCGATGCTTTCAAATATTTATGCCATTTTGCAGTATACAATGTGCATACTAATCAATGCTGTTGATGACAATGATCAATGAACACAATTTTGGCAAGAAATATTACATGACAATATAAATAGTGGTCCGTATGGTCACAGTCAGGCCATAAGATAAACAATGGGTGACGGGCCATGTTTTAATCTACATACACTTAATAGGAGAAATTGATTACATAGACGATCCAAGCGTTCCCTATCAGTGAACGATGAAAACCAATAAACAATATCGCGACATAGTGCTCAGTGTGCACTGAACGCTGCCAAAAATAAACATTTTGAAAATATTTCTGAAAAGCTTGTAAACCCGAGAACTGTCCAAACAATATTGCTGTATTTGTGGCAGGAAAAATACCTCAAGTATTCCAAATCTGGCAAACAATCATTGTAAAAAAGTGACGTGATAAACGGTGAGTTTGTTGATCAAACGCGTCTTGGTATGCCATCAAGTTATGAGTGGTGTGAATTAAAGGCTCTTAGCTGTTCTAATTCAGTTTGAAATATTGTTTATACTGAGAATGAAGCACAACGTGCCAATCAATTTAGAATTGTCACTGAAAATGAATTACAACATGTAAACTAGCTCCCACTTGACGGAATGGTCGTGAAATTGTGGGAATAATATACTTTATATTCTACTTGTTATCGAATGGTTATGAATGCTTGTCCATTATCATATTATATAATCAGTATCCATAGCAGAATATCAAAAGGCATGAATATATGAGAGTTCATTCGTGACTGAACTTAAGACTGAATGATTAAAGTGGTATAAAAGTTTTCTTTTTTTCCATGAATTCAAAAAGGATATACACTAAATGAAGAAGATACTTATGTAGCCATTATTGGGTGGAGGGTCTGGGGCCCGTTCAGGGGCCAAGAATTTAGAACACAGAATATGAAAAAGACCCCGGCTTCAGGGGCACTTGAGCACGCCCGGAGCGACTGCCGAGACGGTATCGCCTGAATTCAAATTTGTTCACATTAATTTTAGCCAGAGCACTTATTTTATATTTTTAACAAAATGGTAAACCGTTTCATGTTGTCCAATGTACAAGGGTGAATCCATGATTTAGGTGTGAGGAGCGTAGGTATGTCTTTGAAAATGAGTGGGGGGGGGGGGGGGTCTGGGGCCCGTTGAAAGGCTACAAAACAAGAGCCTTTGCAAGATCCTTTGCTAGATTTTTTGTGCTAGATTCCAATCTTTCTCCTCAGTATTAATTGCACTTGAATACCCATTCATGCACTGGCTAGATTAATTGTAAAAAGAATCATTTCAGGCAAGGCCGTCTTGGTGGACGTTTCAGTCGTTCTAAAGTGCCCCTGAAACCAGGGTCTATTTCATGTTCTGTGCTCTAACTTTTTGGCCCCTCTTTGGTATAAATTTCAGCTAAATAACCATTAATGCCTCTATCCAGGGTCTGCTGGACCTGCTCAAACTAGGGCCTCTGAGGCCAATTAAAGACTTTCTATATCTGGTTCCTGATACCTTCATGACCTCTCATGAGTATAAATTCCACACAAACTTACTGTGATAACGCTGTTCTCAAACTTATTTATCAACATTATTTTGTCAGAAAGGGACAACAATGGGGCTTGCGTGATATACACTGTAAAGCTCGGCGACCCCACGATAAAGAGGTATAGCACATTACTGGAGTGTCACCGAATGTCTTATTAACCCGCCCTGCAGCACCCTAATCGTGCTGTCAATACTCGTGTAGCCCACCACGTCATAATGCTATATACACTAGTCATACATAACTTGGAACAAGAATATAAGTTTATCAAACCATTATACCACTTTGATAAAATCATAGGTGTTAGGCCTAATACACGATTGAATCTAACTTTAATGGGTGTCTGCTTGGTGTCCGACCTCTTGCTCGGGCTAGCTGTGGGAGTGAGATTCAGGGGCCTTTTAAGCCCTGGTTTTTCCGGGGTTCTCAGCTCAGGAGGCCACGAGCGTCTCTTCGTACTTTTCCCCTTTTGCTTTTTCACTGTTTTTTTCACTAAGTCACTGTAGCAGGTGTTACAAATTTGTCCAGTCAAATCTATTTGTCTGTCTGGGAAAGCTTTTCTAGTTGTGTATGGGGAGGAAACTGTAACAAGTTTGTATTTTGTGATCTTGGTCTTGAAATCCTGCTGGCAAATAACACAGGCTGCCATGTTTACTGGACGATAAATGGGGCCTCCAGTACTTGGGCATCCTCCAGATACCGGACTTCCACACTGGAGAAAGGCTCGAGTTTGACAGCTAAATGTATTGAAACATTTTGTGCTGAAAAATTCTGGGCCTCGTGAGCACATATATATTGTAATTCTCCAACCGTATATGAATTTTCTAAGAGATTGAAATGAAAGAAACGCACAAGTTTGCATTTGAAAAGCTTTATTTCAATAGATCGTATCCGAAAAAAATCAAAACCTACGAAACAGCGGAACGGTGTGTAGGGGGTGATATGGCAGCGCCACCTTGCGAGTAGCCATTTGACAAGGAAAATTGCGAGGCAGGTTCGAAATATTGCATGTGATGGAAATAAAGCTGTAGTTCCTTGTAAATGCAACTGAATCGCTCACAGAATACCTCCGGCCAGTCGTTTAGTGATATATCTATCAGATTGGCTGGTCAGGTTTGTCTACTTAAGTGATTTTCAACGTTTTATGACTCGAGGCAGTCCCACTGAAATACAAATGGACGCCACTGGCTATGACTTTTCTGGTTGTTGTCATTAAAATCAGCTTATAAATATCGAACAACGACCAAAGAAAAGTCATTATTAGGGCTACCATAAAGTAACCGTTATGTCATTCTTGTTTTCAGTCTCGTATCGTTTTGGTACCCATTAAAAACATTGGTAGTGTTATTACATAAATTGTTGTGATTTGATTGCCTCACATTCACTATGTGTAGACTTCATTGTGCAATTGAATTTACCGGAAACTGAAGATCACTAATTCGTATTAATGAAAAACTAGCCAAGTGAGGAGTCCGGGATACTGTATACTACTCAGTTCTGCTTCCATGAGCCTATCGGGTGTTCTAATCAATGATTTCATGAAGTTTCATAAAGAAATTGATGCTTTTTGAATAATTGATTTTTTTTGCCATACTTTGGTAAACTTTCGACGTTCCGTATTCAATGATGTTCTGTGAATACAACATGACCTTAGGCGACTTGCAACAGTGAAATGGTTGAAGAAAATGAACATCATGTGTTGTCAATACAATCCATTTTATTTTTGATCACAATCTTTCATAATCAGAAGTTAAGACACCAGAGACATCTCTGATTTACAAGTGAAAAATGCAAATATACTGTGTGTCAATCATTAAATAACAACAATTCACAAGATTTTGCATTTTTATACAGTCAAATATAAGTATGATGAAATGTTGTAAAAAATGAGCGATGTCAAGCACAACATCTGATATTATACTATTTTTCCAGAGAAAACTGTTTCATGATAACAAAGGCAATATCATTTAACAAAAAAAAATAGTAATACTGCTTCACGAATTATTTTTCAATTTATAACGATAAGAGATATACCAAAATGTCAACATAGGTATTGAACTAAGGCATCACTGCCTTTACCTATTTGTCAATCGCCAATACACACCATATACCCAGCATATATTATAGCCCATGGGTTATAAAGATTTCTAAACCAAAGCCAAGGTCTGAAAATATTATTACTACTAATATGACCGTTATCATCTTTTTTTCACCAAATGTCAAATTATTGATGGACCAACAGCGTCAACACAGAGTTTGCAAAACAGACCATTACGCTTGAATGTGCCAGTACCAACGCATACAACCATACAAAGTTCAAAATGTACATTTCTGATCAAAAATGGCTCAAAGCACATAGTTGCTCAATTTCGGACTGAACACGATTTTTGAACCAGTCTGTTGAGAATCAGAATGATACTGGTCTTTAAAGTACACAAAAAGTTCAAGGCATCAATCAAAATGAGGCCAATAGCCAAAGATAGGTTACCGGAAAAATATATGTTTAATATTTTACATGTTAGCCATGTCACTGGTTAAATTCAAGGTCAAGAGAATATTCAGCATATATAATACTGAGCATATACCATGTCCACAGTTGATTGCTAAGCTGTAGAGTCAATAATCAGAGAGATATTAGCAATTTTTCCGGTGGCATTGAAACTGAAGGCAAAGGTCAAATTCAAGGTCATCAGAATATTTGACGTATACCATTTCCCATAAGTTCATAATTGATTCCCACACTATGAAGTCAATAAGCGAGATATAAGCGATTTTGTCCTTTCAGCTTGAAAATCAGGTCAAAGGAAACTTGAAAATAAGGTCATTGGTCAAGTCGAGGTCACGAGAATATTCAGCATATATCATTTAGAGTTTGACCACAATTGATTCCTAAGCTGTACAATTGATAATTAGTGAGATATTAGCCATTTGTGACCTGACCTGAGAATGAGGTAAAAAATCAAGTTCAAGGTCATGAGAATATTCAGCATATATCATTTCCTGTTCGCAGTTGATTCCTAAGCTGTAAAGTCGATAATCAGCGAGATATGAGCCATTTTGTGCTCTGACCTTGAAAATAAGGTAAAGATCAAATTCAAGGTCATCAAATTATTCAGTGTATATCATTTTCTATGTCAACAATTGGTTCCCAAGCCATAAAGTCACCAGAGGAGCAAGATATTAGCCATTTTGTCCTTTGACCTTGAAATGATTCAGCATATATCATTTTCTGTATGTTCACAATTGTTTCCTAAGCTGTGGAATCGACAATAAGTGAGATATTAGTCATTTGTCCTATGACCTTGAAATTTAGGTCAAAGCTCAAATTCAAAGTCATGAGAGTAATCTGTATATATAATTTCCTATATGTGCACAATTGATTCCTAGTCTCTAATCTCAATATTAAGTAAGATATTAGGCATAATGTGTCCCATTATAAGGCATAGGAGAATTTAACATGGGAAAGTCCCGTTTGTTCCGAGTTTGCCCACTTCGAGCGATTCAAGAGCAACGAAACTTATACAAATCACAGGGGTATATATGAGGAGTGTTATGCATCAATAAGGAAAAAGTTACTGAACAGATTTTGAGAAAACGACCATCAAAGTTCAAAATTGGCCATTTTCGTCAAAAATGGCCACCATTTTGAAATAATAGCAAAAAAACAAAACAAACCTCCTTCTTGAAATATTTTTTAGGCATTTTAGTGCATAATTTCAGAAAAATTCGCTCAAAAACAAAAAAAGATAAAAATGTGAACGGACGGACGACGGACGCAATGCCATGCCACATCGGACCATGGTTCGGTAACCTAAAAATTATCCGAACAGATTTCGAGAAAATGTCAAACAGTGTCCAAAAATTTCGACTTTCGACTGGTATGGCGCTACGGGTTAGATATGACCATGAAATCTAACACTTAAGGTCGTCTGATGTCAACTTCGAGACCACCAAAAGATGTGCCAGTAAAGAACTGGTCTCGGAGACGGATCAAATGCACCATCTACCTTAAAACTACTTTCGTGTAATATACAGCTTTCAAAGAAAATTGTATTGCTATGAATCTACTGACTTCGATGCTTTCAAATATTTATGCCATTTTGCAGTATACAATGTGCATACTAATCAATGCTGTTGATGACAATGATCAATGAACACAATTTTGGCAAGAAATATTACATGACAATATAAATAGTGGTCCGTATGGTCACAGTCAGGCCATAAGATAAACAATGGGTGACGGGCCATGTTTTAATCTACATACACTTAATAGGAGAAATTGATTACATAGACGATCCAAGCGTTCCCTATCAGTGAACGATGAAAACCAATAAACAATATCGCGACATAGTGCTCAGTGTGCACTGAACGCTGCCAAAAATAAACATTTTGAAAATATTTCTGAAAAGCTTGTAAACCCGAGAACTGTCCAAACAATATTGCTGTATTTGTGGCAGGAAAAATACCTCAAGTATTCCAAATCTGGCAAACAATCATTGTAAAAAAGTGACGTGATAAACGGTGAGTTTGTTGATCAAACGCCTCTTGGTATGCCATCAAGTTATGAGTGGTGTGAATTAAAGGCTCTTAGCTGTTCTAATTCAGTTTGAAATATTGTTTATACTGAGAATGAAGCACAACGTGCCAATCAATTTAGAATTGTCACTGAAAATGAATTACAACATGTAAACTAGCTCCCACTTGACGGAATGGTCGTGAAATTGTGGGAATAATATAGTGTCGCTCATATAAATACATAAAATATACAATGAACCAAAAATTGTTGCACATGAAACACATTACGGCAGCGTAGGGCGTACAGCTTGGGCATTTAGGCCCAATTATCACATTCTGCGCTTTCCTATTTCTTCAATAAAGAGTAAAAAGGTGACAGACGGATGGAATGGCATTCATTTAGTGGGTAGTATTAAGTAGTATCAAGGCGCAACGTATGAAACTTGGGCCCGAACGACTATTTCACACATAGGAAATACTAATTTGCATATATGAATTACTATTCCGCACAGGCGAATTAATCTTTCTCATATACGGTTGCGTATTACTGCCATATTCATTTCATATATAAATGGTTTGCTAAAAACATGACTAACGAGTTACACAAGGAAAAATGGTTTGCTACACGTAGCAATTGTTCAACGAATGTGTAATGGATTTTCACCGCCCGTGGCAAGCATTTTCTAAACGGAGAAAGAAACAGATCCATAGAGAAAACGATTTATGCACGACATATATTTACGAGGACAAATTTATAAAACCAAAATTTGAAATCAACTATCAAATATGGATAGCTAAATATTTTGTAAACAAATATCACGTTTGATGTCACAATGACGTAAGATGATGACAGATTTCGGAAACTATGGGCTTTAGGAACTACTCTCCAACAGCTTTCAAATGAATTACCACTCAATATTTTCAAAACTGGTCAAGGTCAAGGTCATTTTTAAGTGCAAATTCGACCTAGGTGCTTACAAATTTTAGGTCGCAGACCTTAGGTGTAAATATGGCAGTAGTTGGACAAAATGAATATAACATTACGGCTTGACCTGCGAGTATTCGTCTTTGTCAGTTACTGAGAAGAAAAGATGACCTAGATGATTTTTACTCGTTTGAGTTTTGTTAGACGGGGGCACTTGGCCGTGATTTCCACTCGGATAGCTTGAAATGCGCCATTTCGTTTATAATGTGGTGATCTTGTTACCATATAAACGTCAATTACGCCATAACTGATGATCGGGTTGGGCTGAAATTTTATATCGAGCATTAGAACCTGCCCTAACCTAATTAACAAAAAAAGGAGAAATAACGTAGCAAGTTCTGGGCTTTTTAAATGAAATATCTCCAAATTTCAGTCAAATTGTCAAAAACTTTAATGCCACTATTTTTAAAAACTGATTACATCAATGTTTCATTAAACAACATGAAGTGAAGGACTCCCATCTCCCTTCTCAATTGTATTGGGACCAATCATAAAAAGGGCATGGCATCCAAAGCAATTCGATCTGTCGGGCTCCAGCGACACATTCCGTAAAGGGTTCTTCGTTCATGTTTGAGGCTCCTTCATACGACGTTTCAGAAAATGACAATATTATATTCGACCCCGCCCCCCCCCCCCCCAGATAAACGAACTCGAGCAGATCCAGTGAGCAGAGCAGACACAGGAGCTTATCGGCACACCACGCCATATTTTGTTAAGTGAACTTGGATGGGAATTCTTGTCGGTGCGTTGTGGAAACCATAGATTGATATTAATGTACAAACTGATATTAATTGCTTTTCAAAGCAATTTTTTTCTGCTGAAAATGCCTCAAAACTGTTGAGCTGTTTTTCTTTGTGAAAAATGGCGCCATTAAAAAAAATCGAAAATAAAAAATAGTTCCCCCTTGAAATTTGTTCAGGTATCATGTACAATCGTAAACTTCAAGGATGAGCATGTAGAAGGACGACGGACGCAACACCGTCACAACAGGTTTTCACCATATATACAGCAACCCCCCAAAAATCTCGGCAAAACCATAGGCACAATCAGAGTCATTGCTACTAGTTTAAATATCGGTCACATGTGTCCCACATATCACACACACAGCTATGTTACGCCACCCTGATCTTCATGTCGGCGTACTTGTAACCAACGTAGACGCCCAGCCAGTCTCTCCAGTAGTTCCCTTCCATCCTGTCAAAATTCCGGCCGTAGTCCCCCGTCAGCTTGACACCGCCACATCGCCAGTACCACCAGCCGCCTCCAAACTGCGCCGCACAATTTGCGGTTGCCATGTCGTTGTCCCTGTCTGCAGTCGTGAACATCATACCGTTGTTCAAGTCGAGGGAGTCTCCTGTGTGAGTAAATAGCAACTTTTTTTTATCATGTTATTATCTTACAAGATTTACTGAACGTCACAGTAATACACGAATACAGCGGAGAACTCAATAAAATGAAAAAAAAACCCAAAACAATTCTTGTGATGTATGCTTCATGTGGCGAATTTGCCCAAAGATCACGACAGGTGTTATCGTACACCATATTTTGGCTGCTTCACGTTTGAAGCACCCATCATCAAGGCGACATCTATCCTTTATCGATGGAATTCAATGTTTCATGTCTGTGACGTTTAACTCTTGTGCTCGTGCGCTGAGAGTCGGCTTGGATTCAGGGAGATTTCGGTATCGAGACACCTTTATGCGACCGGCTGGACCACTGCGAAGGGCCAATGTGATCCAGCACTGAATTGACATAGGAAATTCTGCACCCATCAAGCAATGGCAGTGCCGAATTACGCAAGCACAACAGCACGTCACTGATGATGAAATAGATAAGTAATGAAACTGGGGTGCATCGAGCCATCTGATTTGCCATGTTGCAAAGTGGTTTTGGGACGTTTTTGCCTGGACTACCGTCAACTCAACAAAGTGACACACGAGGACTCCTATCCACTTACGAATATTCAGGATACCCACGCTCTGGCAGGTGCAACCCACTTCTCTGCACTGGACTTGACGTTATGCTACTGGCAGGTCGACGTAGCCCCGGCGAATAAGCCGAAGATCGTTTTTGCTACAAGAAAAGGGCTTTACCAATTCAAAATAATGCCTTTTGAACTGAGCAATGCTCCTGCCACTTTCGAACGGTTGATGCGAACCGTCCTTCGTGGCTACCACTGGACTCGCTGTTTGGGCTATCTTGATGACGTCAGCGTGTACGGCAAGACGTTCGACCAGGCCCTGCCCAACCTAGGGGCCGTCATGCACAGAATCCATTCCGCAGGGCTTGCCTTCAACCCAAAAAGTGTAAGCTCTTCCAACGCAAAATTTTCTACCTCAGTTTCATCGTTAGCGGACAGGGAATCCGGGTGAATCCAAACAAAGTTGAGGCAATCAGGGAATGGCTCACACCTCGCGGTATCACAGACGTTTGATCATTTGAGGTTTGCCAACTATTACTGTCGAAGGAGCTACTCCATAATAACCGAACCACTGACTGCTCTGACCAGTGGTGAATGCCAGTTCACATGAGGACCAAAACAACAACGAGCATCCAACAACTCCAGCACGCCTTGATACAAGCTCCAAAACTACCACATCCAACCACCTCCGAGGACGACTACTCTGGCTCAACGAGTGAACAGCAAGGAACTTCCGATCGGTTTAGCAAGACAAACCTTGACCAATACGCAAAGAGCTTCTGTTCCACATATCGTGAACTGCTTGCAGTAGTTAAAATGGTCCAACACTACCGGCACTACCTGCGGGGTAGAAATTTCATGTTACGAACTGATCATAATTTACTGCGGAGCGGATGGCATGCTAGGCCAGTTGACAAATGAGTATGAAAATATTGTCCGTTTTACTCTATGACGCACTCTGGGATACCAACAACAAATGGTGATTCACGGAAAAAAATTGGCCCAGGGCCAAGTTCACATGAAATACCCGTGAAAATTACATGGATGTAATGTGGAAGTATGATTGGTGATGGATTCGCTGAAATTTTCGTGAATCAGGCGTCCCCGGGGTTAAACCCATTATCGCACACTTTCTAACAACGTCAATTACTGCTGAAATAACAAGTCTTAAAGACAAGCTCTCATCGTTGACCCACTCAGAGAGGTTCTCAAACAATCCTCAATATGGGACTATCAAACAATCATCAATATGACGTTATGCTTCTGAAAAACAGTAAATTTGGATGGAATATTCTCTACAATGTGGAATTTTGGCTAATTATAACCCCAAAATACCTCCAAAATGGGTCATTTTCAGCCATTTTCACAAAAATATTTTTTAACAAACACGACGGGACAGATTTGTCGAAATTTTGTGTATTTGTCCACTAATCGGTGTTCATGTTTTTGACATGGAATAATATGGTGGTCACCAACTTTTTGCTATATTATGTCGTCAAAGTTGTTGAAGTCGTGAAACTTTCGGGTTTTCGAAAATTTCCATAAATTATTCTGATCCAGGACTGTATGGATGAGTCTAGCGAGAAAATTAGCAAGGTGCCAATTGTTTTATATAAAAATATCAGGGATAAATATATCAGGGCTATCTAAATACAAAGCCTTACCAGCATCACCAGTGTAACCGGTGATGGTGAGTCTGTAGTTCGCGGCCACTGAGTCGACAGCGAAAGTTGAGTACTCCGCGTATCTGCATTCATCGTCAAAGGAACTAATGTCAAAGCGCACACTCCAGGAGCTGCCGTTGTTGGTCAGAGCGTGAATGTTGTCGTTACCTGTGTTGTATAGTGAAAATATAGGACTTGAGTTTATCATGTAACGAAACAGAACATGGAAGAACAGACTGCAATATTATTAGAGCAATATAAAATTTGATCCACATCTTATTGTGAGACCAAATCCCATCATTTGCAACAGGACCCATGATCGTACGCCCAAATTTCCATGTCGATAATATACTTGACATCTGTCAATCTGTCAATATTATAATTGATAATATACTATTAAAAAGTTAGCCCAAATGTTAAGAAATGTTACTGGAGAAATGTATAAAGTTGGCCACAACAGCATTTTTACCGATTATGCCGGCGTGACCTTTCAAGGTCACGGAAGGTAATGGTTAGAGTCATCACTCGAATCACTTAATGTGACTTCCAATTCATAGTAAAGCTATATCTTTAAGTGTTCTGAGAGTTTTACTCCATATAGCTCCCGTTTCGCAGGAAAAAGTGGACGAAATTGTCCATTTCCAAAAATATTTTTACCGGGGATTTTCTTTAGGGCTGGACAACAGATAGTGAATTGATTTCGGCCAAAAAAAAAAAAAATACATGTCACAAAAGTACATAAGTTAAATGTCTGGTGTGCATACAAACATGTGTCTGTACGATAACTCTTCGTGTACCCGTCATTAAACCATACTTTTTGTAGCATTCCCTTGTAACACAGTTTTGCAATGTGTTTCATGTTATCGTCTTATATTACCTGTCTATGTTCCATTGTTTTCCATGTCTGCATGTCAGTTAGCCATACTTCACATATACTACTTTCATGAATTGTGGGTTTATAAAATTATATCATTTCGCCTGATATACCTGACATGATTTTTTGTCCCTGGAGTATAAGATTAGATAACCGAGTCTGTTTTTTTTGTTTGGAACATTTAATACTGGGTACTGATTCCATGCATACTACACTGTATATATCTTATAAAGTATGTTTTCATTGCTTAGACGTTCATCATTACAACAAATGTGTATATTTTGCATATATAATGTGTATTACCTGGTGTTTTTTTTCTTTAGTTCATATTTTATGTTGCTAGTGCACTTGTACATATAAGAGATGCCTTGATATAAAGCCCAACACTTCGGACTCACGAATCAATAAATACATTTATAACCTAATGTCAGTTAACAACAACAGTTAATGGAACCTAAGTAAAGAATCAAAATGCACAAAAAATCAAATGAAAACTTATCCACGAACCAGAGATCCAATGGCAGCGGAAAGTGTACATTTTCCTATGGGTACCTATGAGCAGTCCTATGCGTGAATAAAGAAAAAAATCCTGCTCAATTTTCAACAAAACTGGATGTTTTGACCTTCTAATCCAACTGCGAAAATCTACAATATTTATTACTGTTGTAAACTAAGTTTTAGTTCAACACAAAACAAAACATGCACGTAAGGATATTAATGTTTACAATCCACCAAAGTGGTATTTCCATCTGTTTGAACACCATTGTTATGCCGTTTTTGTATATAACACACAAAGTGTGTGCCTCAACAAAAATGCCTCAACCGTGTGCCTCAACTCAAAGCAAATGCCTCGATTGTAATCAAAGTACACATCAATCTATTCCCCCAGTTTGTTTCTGTGTATCTGTAACAGTATTATATTACCTTAGTGTGTGTGGAATTGTCAGGCCACCTTGCACTATGCTTTGTTCATATTTGCATGGAACTGGATACAGTGATCCCGCGTGAACTATATATAAATTTTGCACACGCTTTACCCCTATTCACACTATACTCTGATTTTTCTAACTTGTGTACACCGGTTTTTGACGATATCTTTGCGATGCTAAATGGTATCGTTCTATAACTTGGCACACTTCACCTCGGAGACGAACGGCAATTTTCTATCAAATTTCAGACTTCTATCGCAATAATTGAAAAAGTTGGCAATCTACCCCAATGTTAAATTTCACACAAAAACGGGATCTCGAGAATTTGAGCTTATTCGAGGATTTGATTCTGTTTACATCCACCAGGATTCGAAGTATTGTTGTAATTTTAGACCGATGACACATTGGGGGTGTATTCTACACAAACATGTTGGTTTTGAAAGATTGCACTAGTACAAAACCGAGCAATTGCACGAAATTGTGTGCGATCCCAGAAATCAAATGACAGGGCTAAATTTAACATTGGGGTAGATTGCCAACTTTTTCAATTTTCGTGAAATAAATCTGAAATTCGGTGAATGATTGCCGTTTGACCAGGTGAAGTATGTCGATTTATAGAACGATAGCATTTAGCATCGCAAAAATATCAGCGAAAAACTGTGTAAACGAGTTAGAAAAATCAGAGTATAGTGTGTTTGTATTGTAAATATGTTTGGTCGGACTTTGTTCCAATGTCAAAAAATGTTTCATTCACATTTTTGGCATGTACATCATCGAATTATTGTTATTTCAATAGTCACCTGTCCATGTCACTATGTCTTAGTAACCGGTTTTTACATTTTGATGATTACTCGTTGATTTTTCATACACTTTTGTCAATGGAGCTGGTATGATTGTTGATCAGCCGTTGATCGGTTGTTGCGAATTTGTTTATTGATTTATCAAGTCAACATATTATCTAACTCATATCTCAGCGTTTATTGATTTATCAAGTAAACATATTACTAACTCATATCTCATCGTACAATACATGCATAGTCGGGGCTCGTTGCTGCTCCATAGCATTTCATTTAATCTTTTCTGATGTACGATGGCAATCTTACTGTAATCATGATGGCCTGTCGGTGTATGAATGTAAACCAACAACACATACACCGTTAAACTTCTAATAAACGCAGGGATTGATTTCACTTTCCGTCCAGACCATGAGTCTATTACAGGCCTGCGTTTATTAGAGGGCCTTCGTGTATTGACTTCACCCCCTACCGTATGTACAGAACAGCAGAAAATATGATCACATTCACTAAAGCTATCTGTCTTGTCTGCTACAATTCCCCATACAGCCCTGTACGTGCATGTCATCAAAACCTTAGCAGGTATCACCTCTCCCACCCTCTACGTTTATTAGAGGTCCTGCGTTTATCAGCTGCTCTACGTTCATTAGAAGATTCATAGTAAAATAAACTAAAAAACCTATCAAAAACTCACCCAGCCAGAACTCTGACGATAAATCACCGAAGCCGTCTTTGTAGTCATTCCAGCGCTTGCTGACAAAGTCTTCGCTGCCATCATGCCGTCTCGTCAGCATCTGAAACAAAACAGGCCAATATAAGTACCAGATAATATAAATCGTTTTAGCTGAAACAAAAGAATCAATTCAAATCTTCCTTTTTTCAATTTCTAATCGGTTTGTGACTTTGCTGGAGAATCTGCCAAGTATTCACCGATCAGTGAAAAAACATGAATATCCGTTTACAAGAAGCATGGTAATGGACAGCTTCTAACGAAATATTGCAATTTCATTCAGACTTCTTGACTGACCTGTTCCTAAGCGGTGTAGAGAAAACGTACAAACAACAATGTTTTAGCCGACTATTAATATTTAACACTAGTACACACAATAGATGAATGATTATGCTTCTATAGCAAATGTGGAATGAACTCTGCACATTCATTCAAAACTGTCAAAACTCATGATTATATCAAATCAGGTCTTTGTATACAAAGTCCCATCACAAAGTGTGAACAATTCGTACACATCGTGCATTTTTGTATTCAAATTTTATTGCAGGGTAATCATGACATACATGCATTGACGTATCCAATGGTTTCATATTATTGGGTATTGCTGATCAAATAGTCCATGGCCCTATTACCAATGATACCATTAAAATGATTAGGTTGCAAGGTTCACTAATCATAATGATCAAGAATCACCCCCACCCCCCCGAGACAAAACTTTATCTTCATCTTCATAATGTACATGTATATAATGCTTCCATCATATTGAATTTCCCCTGCACGACAAATATATCGAGGATATCAATGAATGTTTTTGGAGAAAGATCGCTGCTCTGAGGTGTTCAGATATTATAGGGTTTGCCTGTACCAGTGATAAACATAGCGTGGTATGAAATCAGTTTGGATTTCCACATATACTTCCTTTGGTTCAATGCACTGTCAGGTCGTACATCTTCCAATAGACGATGAAAGGAAAACCTTACTCAGCTGCTATTTATGGCTCTGATGGGCCATTGAGTTTATAACTTATTCACATGCATAAACCAGATCAAACTTACAACCCAATCTTGACCGTTGCCGTCTGTTTCGACGAACAATTCTATGTCAGTGAGTCCTACTGTTACAGTCAGGACACGACCAGAGAGTGCGCTGGTGTTGTGGCAGTCGCAAGTAGTCCCCTTCCATCCTGCAGAGCACACACAGGAGTACCCACGGGGCTCATTCACACACGTCCCTCCGTTGTGGCAAGCATTGTTCACACAGTTGTCCACTGCAAGTTGACAAAACGTGCCTGAATTTTCACATGTTGAATTAAGATTTCTGTCTTGATATACCATTGTGATGATACATTATATCAATATTATGTCAAAGCACTGCCAATTATCCAAGTGTTATATGTATCTGCCTTACCTGTATCGCAGGTTGTGCCTGTATAGCCGGTTGGGCAGATACAACTATACCCCAGCACTTGGTCCAGACAGGTTCCACCATTCGTGCAGGGGTTCATGGGAGGACAGTCATCTATGTCTGATGAATATAAATATAGTAGAGTTCACTTCAGTAATACTGGCTGTTAACATATGACCAGCAGAACGAGCAGTACCACACCACTCAAAGTTAACTTAGATCATGTTCCAGGTTACCAAACATCATGAGGCAATACAAATATCACTCACATTAGGTTCAACCTAAGCTATACCTACATGTGTTTCCCATGTACAAGCTAATTCAAACAATGCAAGTCAGATGTGACCTTGCGATTGTGATCTGACATTTCAGGTCAGATGTAACATTAACCTTGAGTTTATTCAGGTCAAGTTCAGTGTCATCAAAAGATCCACTGTACATGACTTTCATTATGCTCATAATACAAATCTAACCTCCATCTGGAACTGTTTTGTCTGCGGAGGCCAGTTTACACATTTTAGTTCACATGCGTCCTCCACATTTACCATTCAAGGTCATATAGGAATAAATGCATGGTCAACAAAGGACCCACATTGTATGATTTGGTGTATGCCCATGACACAAACGTAACCTCTATCTGTAACATTTTTGTCTCAATGTTTACATATTTCAGGTCATATGTGAGCTTCACCTATCTTATACTTCACTGATTGATCAGTGAGGTCATGTTCAGGGACACCGAAGGATCCATCGTTTATGACTTTCCGTATACCCATATTACAAACCCCTGAGGTCTATCTACTGTCTTTAATGCAAAGGGCAATTCACACATTTCAGGTAACTTGTATTCGGACTTATCACTTATGATCAGCCTCAAAGATCCGGCCAAAAGATCCGCCATATATGCTTTCCTATATGCGTGAGTGATTGAGTGAGTGAGTGAATGAGTGAGTAAGTATGTAAGTAAGTAAGTAAGTAAAAGTAAGAAGCAAGTAAGTAAGTGAAAGTAAGTAAGTAATACATTTGAACAGCATCACAAAATAAATATGTAAAAATTGGATGTTGTTCGGGCAACACATGGCATGGAGTCGTCTTCCTGTGAAAACCTCCCTACCACGAACACCCTTCCAAATGTAGAGAATGTGCCCATGCGTGTGCCCGTGTTAGCAGAGATAGACAGAAAGTAAGGGATAGAGCAGTGAGAAATCTTTCAACAGAAAAAGAAAGAAACTAGAGCGGGTGATACACACCCGTAATTGCCTTTTGAGCAATTCAAGGCATTTCATCTTGTCAAAATGATCTGGTATTGAATGTGCATATTCAGAAAAAGAATAGACGGTCTGTCGCTACAGTCGACAAGAGTGTATCTCCTTTGGCGTTCTATATAACAGCTCCGACGAAACGAAGTCTGACATACATCTTATCATTCCTTGTACTCTTCCCATACACCCACCCGAAAAAAGTCCTGCATGTATTCCCAATGTCGAATGGTAACAAATCAATTTTCATGTGAAAATCTATGACTTGTGAGTTATGAACAACTACCTCCAGGCAGAAATTTGAATACAAGTAGTTTCAGAATTATAAACTCCCATTATATCACATACCGAATGAAACTAATTTTGTCTTGATGCCGAACATCTGCTTGGAAATGCAAAATTTCTCGTAATTTGACAATGCACGCACCAAGCACTAACAGGTACGATTCACAATCGCCATATGTACTGAATATTGTGGCGGATTTTCTCAAGCCTGACCATCACATCCTTTCCACCACTGCTGATGAAGTTGTTGGCTTGCAGTGATGACTAAATAACAAATGTCAAAGCCAACCAGATACTCAAAAATATATCACTGTTAGCATAAATATATTTAAGTGTTCAATACAAACATAGGCTCTATGTGCAACCACTAACACTCCGAGCCCAGTTCAAAATTTCTTACCTCTTGAAAAATTGTCCGACCCCCATCAATATCTGTAGGCATTGAGAACTAACCTCACTCAATGTCTATGCAAAGTAACAAAATAATTCGAGCAAGTTTTGGCCTGTGTACCCTATGACGAGAAATCTATGAGTACCGGAACGGTGAAGCAGATTATTTGACCTCTCAAGGTCAGCCAAGGTCAAATCCAAGGTCATCCTTTTGACGCCCATATATGACTTCCTATGAGAGTTCAATACTAACATAGGCCATATCTGCAACAATACTCCACACAAATTTAAATGTTTTTTCCTAATTACAGTGATTTTTGGTCCCAAAAATTATGAAAAATGTAAAACTTGCTTAAAAAGTAATAGGTATTGAGAACTGACTCCAATCAATGCCCACACACAAAAAAAGAACGATTCGAGAAAAATGTTTGCCTGTAGTACGATTACAATTAACTTCTAATGCGGATGAGGACGCAACGTTACATGTTTAGAACCATGGTAACTCTGACCTGTTGTCCGGAGATACAATAATGTTTGCGAAAAAGCAACGACGGACGAACATGCTAACTGGTTATAGGACTATGGGTCCGATAACCTGAAAACTGAGTTGCGTTGCAAGACATTTAAATTTCTTGATTATTTCATTGAACATATGATTCCGATGCGGACATCACATGTGATCAAACCAAGTTAACATTTTGTTCTTAATTGGAACGAGGGTATTGTAGTCCGTATGTTGACTCCGTATTTGAGTCCGTATGTATGTTTTGTACACTTTGGAGCTGCACAGACACACACACACACAGTTTCATGATCAAATGAATATTTGCACTTGCTTTTTCGTTGTTACAATTTTAATATCAAAGTCCATTCACTTTGTGTTGATCAGACACTTATAACCACATTGAGGTAGTGACCAATAAAACCAGCGAAACAATGGCTTGTGAACAGCTATAACCTTGTATATGCCAATGAATTTATCCATGTCTGAGTCATCTTCAAGTTATCGACATTCCGAACATACCTGTTTCACAAGTTGTGCCTGTGAAGCCGGCTGGGCAGGTACAGCTGAACCCGAGCTCCTGGTCATGACAGGTCCCACCGTTCTCGCATGGGTTTGTGGGAAGGCACTCATCTATAACTGGTGAATATAATATTTCTTAGTTCAGTAATGTGTATGCTATCATTATCAGGAGTGAATCTTGAGTGCAGCTCATTTTTGACGATGCGTGTGTCAATCATTTACATGTCATTTCTCCTTCATCACACACAGACATTTTGCGGAAATTGGCTTAAATTGAACACATCTTGGAAATATACGAGGCTTTGCAGGGGCGGATCCAGGAATTTGTCATGGGGGGAGGTCCAGTTTGGAGATTGTGGATTTTCTCGAGAAACGTGAGCGAACGCAGATACTACCTTCTGGGGTTCGGGCGCCTAAGCTCCCCGAGACAATGTTTTGATTTGCTAATATCCCAGATGATATCTGAGAGCAGCTTTGCATTCGTGTAGTTTGGATATTCAAACATTTATGGACATTTCAGTCCACCGCTCGCAATAGTATTTCAGAAAACTTCTTTAGTTGTGGTTACAACTGAATTTGTGCAGTTTGGATATCTTGAAGTTGATGAACATCCCAGTTCGGAGGTTTGGGGCTCATAAGCCCCAAATAAAAATTAGCCCAAGGGCTAAGAAAGGTTACCGGATAATATACATTTTAGATATTAGCCTTTTGTCCAGTGACCTTGAAATTAGGTCACTGATAAATTCAAGGCCATGAAATTTTCAACAAATACATCACTTCTAGTATGTCCACAATAAATTCCTAAGCTGTAAAGTCGATAATAAGTGAGACATTAGCCATTCTGTGATGTGACCTTGAAAATGAGGTCAAAGTTCAAGTTCAAGGTTATGAAAATATTCAGTATATATCATTCCTCTATATTCGCAATTGATTCCTATGCTGTAAATGTAAGTACCAATCTATTACCACCAATACAATCAGATTTTGATGATGCCAATAAGAAACGTAAAATACTACACTTTGCAATAGAAACAAACAAAGCCCGACCAAATAGTTTATCCAAAGACACACTGGCGTCTTCATGGGCAGACAATGTGTTAAATGTAGTTGTTTCTACTGTACACCAGATGGAATTAGTATACAACTGCCCAACAACCTATGAAAATAATTTAGAAATCCGAATCTAACCCCATGGAATAGATACATGACAAGTACAAAAGTACCCAATCACAAGCCCGAAGGCTACTGAGTTGATGGTATCCTCGGGGACAGATTAACGTCCGCCAGCAGTGACACCGACTCAGTGGTATAAATGTAAGTATCAATCTATTACCACCAATACAATCAAATTTTGATGATGCCAATAAGAAAGGTAAAATACAACATTTTGCAATAGAAACAAAGCCCGACCAAATAGTTTATCCAAAGACACACTGGCGTCATCAGGGGCAGATGTAAAGATGATAATAAGGGACATATTAGCCATTTTGTTCTCTGACCTTGAAAATGAGATCAAAGGTCAAATTCTAGATCACCAAAATATTCAGCATACATCATTTCCTATATGTTCACTATGGACCCCTAAGCTGTAAATTTGATAATGAGCGAGATATAAGCCATTTTGTATTCTGACCTTGAAAATAAAATGACTAACCTTGAAATTTAGGTCAAGGGTCAAATTCAAGGTCACTAGAATATTCAGCATATATCATTTCCTATATGTTCACAATTGATTTCTAAGCTGCAAAGTCGCTAATAAGCAAGATATTGGCCATTTTGTCCTGTGACCTTGAAAACGAGGTCAAAGGTCAAATTCAAGGTCACGAGAATATTCAGCATATATCATTTCCTATATGTTCACAATTGATTCCTAAGCCGTAAAGTCGATAATAAGCGAGATATTAGCAATTTTGTCCTGTGACCTTGGAAATGAGGTCAAAGGTCAAATTCAAGGTCACGAGAATATTCAGCATATATCATTTCCTATATGTTCACAATTGATTCCTAAGCTGTAAAGTCGATAATAAGCGAGATATTAGCCATTTTGTCTTGTGACCTTGAAAATGAGGCCAAAGGTCAAATTCAAGGTCACGAGAATATTCAGCATATATCATTTCCTATATGTTCACAATGGATTCCTAAGCTGTAAAGTCGATAATAAGCGAGATATTAGCCATTTTGTCCTGTGACCTTGAAAATGAGGTCAAAGGTCAAATTCAAGGTCACGAGAATATTCAGCATATATCATTTCCTATATGTTCACAATTGATTTCTAAGCTGTAAAGTCGATAATAAGCGAGATATTAGCCATTTTGTCCTGTGACCTTGAAAATGAGGTCAAAGGTCAAATTCAAAGTCACGAGAATATTCAGCATATATCATTTCCTATATGTCCACAATTGATTCCTAGTCTCTAATCTCAATATTAAGTGAGATATTAGGCTTGATGTGTCCCATTATAAAGCATGGGAAAATTTAACATGGGAAAGTCACATCTGGGCCGAGTTTGGGCCCAAAATGGCCCACTTCGAGTGATTCAAGCGCAACGAAATTTATACATGTCACAGAAGTACATATGGGGAGTGTTATGCATCAATAAGAAAAAAAGTTACTGAACAGATTTTGAGAAAACGACCATCAAAGTCCAAAATTAGCCATTTTCGACGAGAACGGCCGCTATGACCTTGAAACCAAGGTCAGAGGTCAAATTCAAGGTCGCGAGAATATTCAGCATATATCATTTCCTATATGTCCACAATTGATTCTTAGTCTCTAATTTCAATTTTAAGTGAGATATTAGGCTTAATGTGTCCCATTATAAAGCATAGGAGAATTTAACATGGGAAAGTCCCATTTGGGCCGAGTTTGGGCCCAAAATGGCCCACTTCGAGCGATTCAAGGGCAACGAAATTTATACGTGTCAAAGGGGTACATAGGAGGAGTGTCATGCATCAATAAGAAAAAAAGTTACTGAACAGATTTTGAGAAAACGACCGTCAAAGTCCAAAATTGGCCATTTTTCGACGAAAAAGGCCGCCATTTTGAAAAAAATGCGAAAATCAAAAAACTAAAAAAAACCTTTCCTGGAAATATTTTTAGGTATTTTTGTGCAAAATTTCAGAAATATTCGACCATAAACTTTAAAGATAAAAATGTGAACGGACGACGGACGGACGGACGGACGGACGGCTAGACGGACGACGGACGACGGACGCAACGCCACGGCAATAGGTTATCGGACCAAAGGTCCGGTAACCTAAAATTTGGGATTCGGTGCTTTTCAAGATTTCGTGACGTGTAGTTTACAGTGTAATGTAAGTATCAATATTTTGTGCAGTTTGGATAAATATTCCGGTCTATGGGTTTGTATTATTTCGAATGATTCCTGAGGTGTTTTCCAGAACTGTACTTGTACAATCGGATAGTTTTTGACATCTTTTGCAGCATTTCTTAAATCAAAGTCCTCCACAAAATTTTCAATTCGCGCAAAGGGATTTGGGAAAACAATATGCCCAACGATGCCAAATATTCCAGCATTCATACCAGATATCTATAGCAATATTTATCATGAGTACAAATTATCATTGATCATGTCTTCATTTGGCCTTAATGTTTCACTATTGTAGCGAATGACTTTTTGATAATTTAATAATCAAGTTGTTACTAAAACCGATTCATAAAGAAAGAGTTTAGTTTAAACGTATTTATTTTAATTGGATTGCCCAATAGCATAATAACTAATCGAGGGGCTCTCCACAAACGTATATGCATTAACAATAATATTGAACATCAAAACAAGCTAACAAGGAAATATTTTAGGAAAATAAAAATAACCACAACCTCGAATAATGAATATAATACAAGTTATGAATGGATGAATGAAAGAATGAATGATCGATTGAATAAAATGTGCCGAGCTCCCAAACAGAGACGTGGATCCTTCAACGGATCATATTTCTACTATTGTTGGCATGAACATGGACACTGGACATCAGAGATGTGATATCTCGTCATCCAGGCCAATGTTGTTCATCGTAGAGAAAATCCTAGATTTGCAGTTAGGCCCTATGGCATTGCAAATTAATTCCAGAATCATGTGATGGTAATTATAACAATCCTATCATCGGATGTCGGTCAGAGTCAATGCCATCACTGCCCATCAGCCTACCTTCTTCTTCTTTGGTTATCATTGTTGGTTGATAGTCGGGGTTGTTACTTTATTTCTTCTTCTAAATTACTCTACCTTCATTCTGGGTATTTTCCATCAGTTTGCCAGAACAACAAGCCGGTTGAACCAGTCAAATAAACATTTCTCGCTCAACTTCAAAGTATATTAGTGATTGAATCTACAATCGGTTGAAATGAAAAAAAATATATATATATATCAGAGATGACTTCAGGTGTTTTTTCGACCGGTCGGAAACACGAAGCATGGCTGGTCGACTGAACTCGGTTCATTTACAAGAGATGTGAACCCTCTGACATCCATTGCACGAAAGGTTTACCCCATGAGGCGGTTGTATTTATAGAATTCCGAGAGCCTTACCAATCACTGAGTGCCACGTCACATTGTGCAATGTTGCAGTTCACAAGAGAGCAGGCTTCGGAATCTATTATTATCTCAATTTTTTTCACTTCGGAATTTAGATTGGTGGCGTATCTGTGACTTCGGATGGATCCTCCCATGGCTTGGAATCTGGCTTGCTGCCACTTGACGGGACCGTAGAATTTGCTTGCATTGGTGAGGATTTCTTGGACCTCCGAACTCAGCTGCTGGATGATGTTGATATTCGGTACGGTCACAACAGCTGGCATGCTACTTGGGTTTCAGTAATCAGGGTTTCAATGTTGGCTGGAATGCTCCCTCGAACATCAGTAATACTATTCTTCTCTTCGTGAATGTTTCTGCATCACAGTTTCTGCTTTATGTGATCCTCTCACACTCCTCCCTGGCTATCAGGTTGTCGGTCCTTTCTCTGATATTCTGATATTTCGGCGATTCTGACTTCAGGCTCCACCCTCGGCTTTCTAGCATCAGACTCTCTGGCTGAAGGACTCCGTTGTCTTGGTGATTTCTGTTTTGGGCATCTCTCTCGGCTGTTGGGTCGCCAGCCACTCCGAATGGACTACTCCGTTCTCTCTTTCTCAGGGTTTGAGAATGACAATGGAACATTCTTTTTTCCGTTTTCAGTTAAGATGTTTAGGTCGGCTTGGGCTTTCCCTCTCAGTGGCCTTGAAAGTCATGTATTTGAATACCCTCCCCATAACAGGTGGATCCTTTCAGGCGTAGGCCTACATCATACCACTGCTGCTTCTACGTCGGACATGGTGGTCACCTTCTTTGTCCTTCTCTTCCACGATCTCTTCACAAATTCTGTCTGGTCGATTCTCTAAGATTTTGGGCAGGCATCAAACAGATTATGCTTGTTCTTCAGGTGACGTTCTTCTGCTCAGATTCCAAGCAAGCACGCACATTGACAGTGGTGGTAGCTGTTCAGTGATGTGATGGAGAAGGGAATGTTAAATCTGGAACATCTGTGCACACTGTTCACATCGTTTTAATTTAGATATATGAAGTTAGTTCAGTCTTTGCAATTCTGAAGCCTTTCATACCTGGATAAATTCTCGGTCAAGCTTTCGACTGGCCTAACGTCTAAGTTATTTAAGGAGTGGCCAGAAAATTCGTCACTTCTGGTTTCTCCTAATTTTTGCTCGACTGAGACAGCGCTTTTCTTCCTTTCATTCATTATGCTGGAAGAATTGCAGCCAATGATGGAAACATTGGACTTCTAACCCAGACTCATTTAGACACCTGATTGCTCTCTTGGTCAATTCATTACATCTTGAACACGTCCAGAACTTCAGGATGTCTTCTATCCAGTCTTCCTGCACCGTCTTCTCTCACAGTTGCTTGCTTTACCAGAGTCTCAGATGTTTCCCATATCTTTCAGTCGTCTCATCCACTTGTCAGCTACTGTTGTCTGCCTCGGTCTTTTGGAGCTAGATTCACAGCATATCTTGTCAACGGACTCCTTCTATCTTCAGGCCCTTCACTTCTTCATCCCCCCCCCCATGCTTGACTCCTCTATTTGGCTTCAACAATTTGAAATGGACTACTTTTCTTTGGTTCCGCCTTTGGCTACTACACAAGTGACGTCATTTAACTTCTCCACTACCAGTTTTGAAACACTCCATTTTTTGGGTAGTTTCAGCTCTAACAACATGTTGACTTCTCAGCAATACATCAGTAGGCATTTGGACCCGTTGTCTCTTGCAGGGAATCCTGTAGGGCACCCTCATCAGAGACACTATCTGGTCCCAGTCGTTCTGAGTCAGTCACGCATGTATAGACTCATAAGTACTCGGTTGAATATCTTGATGAACCATTCGATTGCAGCTGTAAATCAGTAGTTTTTGACTCCTGGATACCCAGTATCTGGCACCCATTCATCAATATCAGTTGCACACTTGTTCGTGGTTCTACTGCTGTCTGCCCCAGGTCTCTTATTAGGACATGAATGGATAATTGAAGATGTTGGCCATGGTTGTTTCTTGAGTCGAAATCTGACAGGCTTCAATCCATTTAATAATTTAGTCTCCCACCACCATGACATATCATTGTCCATGCTCAATTTAAACTGTTTGAAAGCTATCGGAGCTTTACACAGCACAAAGCTCATCTCCTGGTGCTTCTCATTGGTGATGTTCAATGGGAATGCAGAAGGCTGCTTTCTTCCTTGCATCTTTGTCCATTAGAACCTGCCCGAAGCCCCTTGTCGGGTCTAGGGTTGAAAATCACTTAGCTTTGAAACAGGCCGCTATGGTGTTGTAAATTCTCTGCAATGGGTGGGCATCTTTTTTCTGTCACTGCATTGAGTTAGCGATGATATCACAGAAGCGTGTAGTACAATTCTCTTTTTGACCAACAGAATCGGTGGTGCCCACGGGTTGCTGCTTCCTTCTGTGGTGTTTTTGTCATTCATGTCTTGGACCATCCAGTCGACCAGATATTCATGATGTTGAGGTAATCGTCTAGCTGGCTGACTACACAGTCGGGGATTCCCTGTGTGCAGTTCGTCTGGCCCAGGCTGCCAAAATCGTCACTGAAAAATCTCTGGTTTCTGAAGAAAAGTTCAGCAATATACTCAGAATCTTTTGTCTACTGGCATTTCTATCTTGGTTTCCACAGCCAGCTGCCGGAATTTGTTCGGTACCCATCTTTCATTGATGCTGCTGTTTTCTGGACCTTCTCGAGAAGAGGGATAATTTGGTAATCTTTCAGCTTACACGTCATTGCCACTAGGTGAGCTCATCTGTGGATAATCATGGGTTCTAGCAAGATTGATGGCTCTCACTGATACCACTCCTCGATCGATTGCCACCAGCCATGGTCGGTTTGGTGCTGGTTCCTGAGTCAGTTGTATGACACCCTCTGCTTCTTCAGCTCGCCCCATGACTGATGGTTCCAACTCAGCCGGAAACGGTATATCCTTGCCTGAACTTTCGGACATCACTGCTGGTTCAGAGCTGCACTATCGACCGGATGTCTCCTACTCTGCTCAGCTGAAAGATCCAGCAACATGCTGGAGGCATTCCAACGCAATCTGACACATAAGTTTTTGGCTTTCTCCACTTCAGTCCAGTTTAAATCGGGTGTACTCGTCCAGATGTACCTCATACTCACGCCACGAGTTGGAACCATTGTAAGTCATTGACTGACTCATGCCTCCTCTTGGCTGGATTGGACTGGCTCATGGTGAGGTTCCCGCTCAGTTGCTTTAGATGCAGTTGAAAGATCTCTATCAGGTTTGCCAGCAACTTGGTGAGCTCACTGACCAGTACAAGTCATCTTGCTCTGTCTAAGGCTTGGTCCGGCAACTTATGATCAGGCTCTTGGGTTATACCGGACCTGCCACCTTAGGTCAGATTTCCCGGGGTTGCACATTGGTCTGTTCCACTAGGATGTGTAGGTGTAGGACCTATTGTTGCTTTGTCTGTAATTTCAGCTGGTGCTCCTTCAGGTTGCATGGCTCTGGCTTCAGATCCTAGTTTAACACCTTCGGGCATCACTCTTTTGAGGTGATCGGCGGCCCAAAATCGACAGGTTGTAATCTTGACACCAAAAGATTGATTACACCTGTATTGGTTCTGGTGTTGGTGTATTGTTCTTTCTAGTCTTTTCTTAACTCTTTGTCTGAGTCACGGACGTCAGCCTCGGATGCCCCCAGTACCTCCGCTGTTGGGTGTCGGCTTCAGTTGCGCTCGGCTCTCCAGCTATTGGCAGGCGGTCTCTGTTGATACATGGTCAGGCCCCTAATCTTCGGTCGTTTTCAACGGTATGTGATCTTGTTGTTTAACTTTGGGCTCTGCAATGTCAGAGTGTTGCTTCTGGTTTAAAGGCATATCTTCTGAAAAAAAACCTCAGGAAAATAAAACTGGCTATAATATACTGTGATTTAATGAGGTGATGATAAGGTGTTTCGATTGGATGATTATGGGGCTTACTTCAGATACACCGAGGCAACCGTGTAAATCTGATTTTGACCAAAATTGCGAGAGGACCAAGCCAGATTCATGACACATTTTCACCCTACAATCCATGATCCTCGTGGACACCAAAATATAAAAAACCAAAGCTCTGGGACTATAATATGGTGAATAGGTATGTGAATACTAACTGTCTCATTATTCCTTTTCAAAATGCCTAATTGGAAAGCAGCCGGTCAATGACACCACACGTCTCATTTTCATATTAATTATGAAAAAGTGTATCCATCAAACCCGAATGTAAACAAATGCTCAAATTGCCCTCAGAAGTCCACATCGAGTACATTTTCCGTTTTATATCTGTATTATAGCTAGTTATGAGAAAATAATCAGTGATACATTGTGGTGTGCGTGTAACAGTCAGTCCATCTTGCACTTTTATGCTTTGTTTACCTCTGCGTGTGATGGATACAGTTCCTGTATTTACGTATAAACC
The DNA here is from genome assembly GCA_949152475.1 of Terebella lapidaria. Lineage (NCBI taxonomy): Eukaryota > Metazoa > Annelida > Polychaeta > Terebellida > Terebellidae > Terebella > Terebella lapidaria. The sequence continues at coordinate 28,415,424 of OX424564.1, read as the reverse complement.
GCCTATTCCACTGAGCAAAATTTCGCAAAAGACTGGGTTGCAGACAAAGCATTCGATGTGAGTACGTTTCATTGAGTTAATTTCACATTTTCAATTTGAAATCTAGTTTTCAAAAGATATTGCCTGTTTTCGAAGGCAATTACTTTAAATTGTCGTAACGGTTTGAATAAATCACAGATCAGTATGCTATGAAGACCATATTGTTCCGTTCAAATAGTGCTTCATATAGAATAAGAACTGATGCACAATCATCGTTATAGATACCCTTCAAAGTATATTTCATATAAAGAGGCGAACGAACTGAATGGGCCGCACTTACGTCAAGTATTTTTACTATAATGAGTCCCATGTGAAATTGAACAAAAAAACATCAACTGTACACCCGCAGATACACACAAAGCATGGAAGTGCAAAGTGACCTGACAACTATAGTGCAACAAGGTAAATCATCGATTATTTCTTATGTCCAAACGAACGCAAATTCGACGAATCATATTAAAATTGAGTACGCGCCCTAGACCCATAGCAAATATGTTTGTGGAATCAATTCGTTGCCTTGGAATGTATTTTTAATGCTATGCAATATTCACATGAATAAATGATATATGACTGCAGTCATACCATAGAGCTTTATGGTCATACTGTCTTTTGTCAAGACGAACACACAACGTCCGACAACGGTAGGGGGCGATGCGTTCAAGTTGTCTGAACATGCTACCTCCTCATGTATTTTAAATATTTATGTAATGTGTCAGGTTATCAATTTTCCACATTACATCTTCGCGGTTAGACTGTGCTACTTGAACTAAATTTGAACATGTCAGTTTGTGCTAAGATCGCGGAAATACGTCGAATAATTTAAGGAAAAAGATGAGGAATATTGTTGTTGACGGCTAATATCATATTTTGACTATGAACTTAATTGATTAGTCGGGGATATTTCAAGTCGAGGACTGACCTAGTTCTTTTGTCTAGGGGGGCATTAGAATTCTAGAGCTCAACATTTTTGGAAAGAACATCGACACACGCCAAGAAAAATTCAATTTCTGCAATTTGATGCATATATAGAGTAACTGAGGGAGATGATACGATGTCCGACATACTAATGCCCGATTATGTAATTTACAAATGTTAGTAGCGGTTAAATTAGGTTTCTTCCGCCGATATTTACCCCAATTTTGACACGGTGATAATATTTATCGTCATTTTCAAAAACTTCCGGACATTGTATAACAATAATCTCTGCACGGGAGTTACGATAAGGCCACACCAAATGGTAAAGTTGGTCTATGGAATCGCCGCCTATAAAAAATCGAGTTTCACTTTTTTATAAAAGAAATCGCCGCTACGAATTTCCACGATATCAAATTTTTTTTTTTAATTTCACCGCCGCCACCCGTATTTCATCTTGAATTGTTAACGAGCAAAGCTTTTCTATATAAAATTCAGAAAAAATATGGTACTAAGCAGGTTTTTTCTAGGGAATTGTACTATTCTTGGTATTAAATATGTGTAATGGTACTTTCTAATCCCAAAACATTTAATAATACCAATACTTACATCTTTCTCCATATTTCTCACCTATTGAGATCTCTATGTTAACAATATGTGTCCTAACTGATTATATTAATTACAGTGGTCCCTATTAGATAAGACACCTCTGAAATAAGACTTCCCTGTCTGTAAATACTTTTTTGTATTCCCAAAGATCAGTTTAACATGTAGATGAACCTGTGAAATAAGACTTCCTGTAAGCATGGTGAGATAAGACCTCATTTTCTCTGCAAACGTTGAGGTCTTATCTTACAGGGACCACTGTACATTCATTCTGGTGCATATAGAGGCCATAATAAAGTGTGTACTAGTATCTCATGCACATAATTGTTTCATTCTTTGTTTATACGAGTTGAACAACGTGTGCGCTAAGATGTGTATGTAAAATTCATAGTAAAAACTCTTGGATCCACATGTGATACCTGTAATAACAATCTTAGTGGGAACATTTGACCAAAATACCCTCCGTATAGAAAATATTAGTCGAAAGTCTGTTAAGAAAAACTTTATTTTGTAAGAAAATTTCCCGCGTACAGAAAATTACTGTCGAAAATCCATAGAAGAAATATTTAATTGTAAAAAAAAAAACATTCTCCGTATAGAAAATTTTGGTCAAAATTCCATAGATGAAAAAATGTACTTGTAAAAAAAAAAAACATCTCCTCCGTATAGAAAATTTTGGGGGAAAATCCATAGACCAACTTTACAATTTGGTGTGGCCTAATCATAACAGGTTTCACGTATCCTATGCATATGCACAAATATATATGCACATATTTACCCCAATTTTGACACGGTGATGGTCATCGGCATTTTCAACAACTTTTGGACATTGTATTTCAAATACCTCCACACGGGAGTTAAGATAATCATCTAAGGTTTCACACATCCGATGCATTTGCACAAATATATTGTAATGTTTCAGTTATTCCTAAATTACTCCACATGTTTGTCGTGTCACAGATTTGAGTCAAGCGTCACCGACTTAAGATATTAGTTTTCCAGAAAAGGACTGGTATCTCTCCACGAAAAAACGTAAAAAGCAGTAGCCACCACCGATGTTCAATCAACGGTCTGTATTACAACATCATAAAGCAAATGTTTATATTATTTTCTTTTCGTAGTTATGCTCGAAATGTTGTTGGGATGTATACTACACAATATATCACTACATGCGGACCACGATACCACGAATATGACATCGCTATAACCGTAAGAACTTTTTGTACACTAGCACTCACTTACAGAATGGGTATGTTGTACTCTATAAAATGTATACCTAAGTCGGTGACGCTTGACTCAAATCGGTGTCACGACAAGCATGAGGAGTAATTTAGGAATAACTGAAAAATTACAACATATTTGTGCATATGCACTGGATATATGAAACCTGAGATGATTATCGTAACTCCCGTGTGGAGATTATTGAAATACAATGTCCAGGAGTTCTTGAAAATGACGATGATTTTGATCACATTGTGGTAAATATCAGGGGAAAAAACCTTATTTCTGGGGAATATCAATTGCTACTAACATTTATGAATTACATAAATGGGCAGTACTATCTCGGACATCGCATCATCCCCCTCAGTTACTGTATGTGTGCCTCAGAGTGTCAAGGTTTCGTCCAAAAAATCTGAGCTCAAGTCGGTGACAATGACATGACCTGACCCCTAGACAAAATAAATAGGTCGTCACTGACTCAAGATATGTTGCAGAGTGAAGAAATAGGTCAGTCACCGACTTGAGATATGTTGCAGGATGTAGACATGTAGTGTTTCTGATCCTGTTGAAGGTACGGACCTATATAGGGTTGGAAAGCGGAAAGGGTTGGAAAGCGGAAAGCGAAAGTACAAAGCAGGTATACTTGTGTCAAAATTCATTAGAATAACAGGCCGTCTGGCGGCAATTTTGCTAGAGCAAGGCTTTATTCGAAGTGCCGTTTTTTCAGTGCCTCTTCGAAGCTTGGATATGTTGTGGAATATCCGAATTGGACAATTTTTATCTTTTACAACAGTTTTTGTATATCTTCATCGTGTATGGATATTATGATACACTAAAGACATCGTTTATATACTTAAAATCACCATATTGAATGTACCCCCATGTTAAAAGATAGGGAGGCGTCAGGTGCTTATCCCCAGTCCGAATAAATTCATTGGAATTTGTCATCCAGCTCTATAGTCAAGTACAGCACGCACATCAAATGATTTTCGTCCACTACATACCTTTACATATAATATTATCGTTGTAAGAAATGATATTATGAATAATAAAATATTACATATTGTAAGAAATGACATTATGCATGATAAAATATTACGTATTGTAAGAAATGACATTATGCATGATAAAATATTGCATAAGAAATGATATGTAAGAAATTACATCATAAACGATAGAATATAGGGATTGAAAAAGGAGTCCATATATCTACTATTTTGATGAAATACATAGTGATTACTGTAATGAGGAATCTGCAAGTATCGCATGTCGCAAACACCGCGTGGATATACATGTAACGAACACAATAGAAGTCTAGCATTGCCACTTCCGTTCTGACTAATCATTGTTCCATATCTTTATTTTATTTGTCGGGAAATAAGCTATTTTCTTTTTGCATATTGCCTGTTTATATTGTCGTATTTATATTCCCGTTACGATTGTGTACTACGTTGTTGATTGTGTACAGCTGACTCCCCCCCCCCCCCCCATCCCCGCTACACTGTTTCCCTTGTATCCGCCATCTTGGATCCACAGTGACCATATGCCACCGACCAGCCAGCACTGTGTTTGAAGGAATCTGACGTCATTTCGACCAAATTAGGTCAAACCAACCCGCATTTTATCACGATCACGGTCACTATCGTAACCATAGTTGTTGAAACGAACGCAGTCAGGCGCTGTAAGTCACGTGTCGTCATGGTGTGATTCTGGTGACCAACAAACATACATCTTTTGTTTTTGGGTATTTTGATTTATAAATGAATTATTATTATTATACTAAACAAAAAGTGTATGTTGGTTGGTCACCAAATCACACCGTGACGGCACGTGACTTAGTATAGAGGCCCTATTGGGACAAGAACTGCAAATATACCTGTGGCCTCAGAAAAAAATCGTTACACACTATGATTGATCAGATGGATAAGTAAAGCATCCGACAGTACTAGCAGCCGCTTTTCTTCTGTTTTGTGCGCCGCTCAGAGTTAATTCTGACCCGACTTAGATCAAGCTTGAACATGGAATCGCATTGCATCCAAAGGTACAACACAGCGGGGTTTTTTTTGGACAAAACAAGTGCATTGCGTTTTCTTCGTTCGGTCAATATGTATGGCAGAATCCATAATTTTCGCCCAATATCACTTTGAAAAATTACAAATCGAGTCATTGATTCGCAAATCAATGTAATTGACCGCACTAGAAAAGCAGGTGTTTTTTTTGTCGGTGGTGATTAGTATTGTTTTCCAATAGGCCAAACATAAAATGTATGTTGAGCAGTGCCTTTCTCGTACGGTCATTTGTCGTGAGTGTGCGTATTATTGCGGCTTTGTGGTCGTCAAGTGGTCGTGACCATACACAACCCAGTGAAATATTATCTTTGGGGTCTCGGTCGTTTTCGAAGTGGGCAATTCTCTGTAGCGGTAAATTGGCGTGTTTCGAGTGAGCGCGTGAACGTAAAAATGTCTGATCATAGAAATATACGTGCGTATATTTCTATGGTCTGATTGATTCCCCATTCCCCCCAGAATCCATTATGTCCTGGGCAAGTTGTGCCAAAGTGGTGATGCATTGATGTTCCACACATTTGGGTCTTAGAAAATTCAGCGTACACAAAATCACGGTGGCTAGGCGTTACGCGTTCTTCAGGGAGTGCCGCGTACAATCGTGAGTATTACGCGGTATTCACGAGGAAATGGCAGCCTCTGAGTGACCGTTAGCAGGAAATAAATTTCACTTATTTGACAGTTTTAAAATGTCGAATTGGGGTTTGCATGGAATACTACGCATATTCATGGTTGTTGTACAAAGTAAAGAAATAAGCCAGTGTAGCGATACTTTTGGCGGCACAATATCCGCCAATTTGGCTTCGACAGCCGCTCTCCTCGGGTTTGAAAATGTTATGTATCGGCAATAATGTAGATAAAATGTGAGAACTATATAATAGTGATAGTATGGGCTTCGCATGTGCCTGTCAAAATGTTTCACATTGGTCGCAGGCGGCACACTAGATTAAATGTATCTATCTGTATCTGTTTATTTGCTATACTTTTAGCGATTTGCCTGAGGGCATTACGCGTATATGCATGAGTAAATATTTTGTTGAGGTTGGGATATTTCATTTTAAAAGCGAATTTCCTCCAGTTTTACTGCTCAATTGATGAAATATATCCAAGTGTCTTACTGCTCAATTGATGAAATAAATTCAAGTTCAAGAGATATTCAGATTTATGAAGATTGGGAGGAAAATATTGATGATATGATGAATGAGGAGTATTGTCAGCCTGGAATGAGGAGTATCGTCAGCCTGGAATCATTCTATTAAAATCTCCATATATATACCAGCTCCACCATCCCCGTCTACGCTCACATGCTTCCTCATGCTGTAACGCGTGTGCAGGTTTTCTTCCTCGGGCTAATATGCGTAAACCACAAAACCCTTCGTAGTTGATAAAATACTCGATTAAAACAGCTGGTTGAAGGGTGTAACAATTAAGACAGATTTCTCCTAGCATTCTATGCTTCACCGACATACACTTCGTTAGTTTCAATTGATAACCGATGATGTTTCACAAATGAGTCGCAAGCATGGGAGTGTTGTGGGGTCACGAACTGTGTGTCCATTCTGAGTCTCGTAAATATAACGACGTTTGCGTGTAAGTCATGTTAGCATACGTGATGTTTGCGTATTGGGATGTTCCGTGGAAACACAATTTTAAGAAGAAAATGAACCTTTTCGTTAATTTTCTCAAGTTGAAGTGGGAACCTGTGTCGTTTCCTATGCCATTTCCTCACAAATATCGCGTGATACTCATGATTTTACGCGGTACTCCCTGATTAACGCGTAACGCCCAGCCACCGTGAAGATGCTGCGAGTGTAATTTGGAATATTATTTAATGTTGTTGAAACAAAACATTTGAGCTTTTGGATAGCTTGCAAGCTGCAATGTACTAGACTCCAGACCTAATGGATGAATTTGAATATTTAATATATGTGTTGCAAGAAAAGTAATTCATTTTGTCACATAACAAATAACTATTGTTTGATCGCATCATTCACAATCATTCTTACGACTGGAACCATATTGAATAACGTTCAGGTTTGCTTATTCGCTACCATATATTTAATTAACAGGTACATCATCATCAATGGCACTAGGTAGGCGAATCCGCTGAGACACCCTCGAAATATTGTAACAAAATTAATCATTCATACCACTTTTTGATGAACGACACAATGGATTGTCCTCATTGCCTAATATATTATAATGGCTGGCTTGTTGGGTCTATGCATGGCTGACGGGTTTGTTTACAAGTGTTAGGCTATGTTGTGTTAATTTCTTTGTTTAGCATCTGCCAATTTTCGAAGAAGTACCAGACTCCACGAGATATTAACACACACAAATCTTAACAGAAGGTATTATACAACAGGCAAGTCATAAATTCTTGTGTTCAGTCAAGTTGAAACCTGTTCTATGGACGCCAGAACAAAGGAGAAAACCCCTGGGGCCGATTGCACCAACAGGTCGTAAAATTTACGCTGGTCGTATCCCAAGCGTTTCGTGATACGCCTATTGCACCAACAGGTCGTAAGTGCTACGCTGTCGCAAATCTGGTCGTATATTTATACCAAGTCAGGAGGAGGCGCAGAGTGGTCGTAAAGCCATGGTTGAGTGTTTCTAAGGACTAGGCTCAGTCTCATGCTTTATAGAACAGCACAATTACTATGCGTTTCATAGATTTGGGCCTGTTTGCAGAAACTGTTTTCTGAAAATGTGGACTCCTCATGCTATTTGTTGTATTTTTATTCAAATGTGTGGAATATATTTACGGTATCCCCTCCCGTCTCCACCGAATTTTATGGAATATTTACTAAACACATACCCGCACCTCATCGAATCTCTATCTATCACATACGCAAAAACACACTTAATCAGTTAATGCAACTGATCACAAATCTCTTCTAACCAGTTTCTTTCCTTGAGATTAAAATACTTCCATACGGCTTTAAATTAAAATTTGTTACCTTTATTGACTAAATAATCACAATTAAGCAAGTAAAGTGAAACAGAATATCAACTAAAACGTGTGGAAAAAGTTGTCTTCTGACAGGAACCCTTCATACAGGCTCCTGCTTCTGACCAACAGTCCCGCACACCGCCTTCACTAGCCACCAGTGGGTGGATCGAAGAACCAGATGTCAGCCTTTGCTTCAAATCCGGGACTGAACCCGCCTATCGATTCAAACCATAGGGCTTCGTTTCAAAGTGAACCTATTGCGCGAGGCTGTTTTATTTCTCATCTAAACTCAAGTTCATCCGTCAATGAAACACGCTTTTTGGCCGTAGTTTTGTTTCAAATAATCGAATCAACTTGAAATTTCGTGTGTATTAATTGGGCACAATGCCGTAATTTTTCACCCAATTTCAGATTTCTATCTCAAAAATTGAGAAAGTTGGCAATCTAACCCAATGCTGGATCAAGCCCACGGTTTGAAGCAAGAGGCGAGTTCATTACCCCCCCCCCCCCCGCCCCGCACTTGTTTTCAAGGTTGGAGAGGGCCACCGTTCGAAAATTCCCCAAAGTTTCGGTCGTATTGGTGGTCGTCAAGACGCTGTCGTCAAAATTTGTTGATGCAACCGGCGTGCAATTGGGGTCGTACTTTTTTCAACGACTGGCGTTTCTACGACCGGCGTCAGATATTTACGACCTACCGTTGGTGCAATCGGCCCCTGCATAATATATATTCAAAGGGAAATATCGCTTCATGGCTCATTAGTTATTCGACATTGAGCCGATAGAATTTTGAAGCACAATTATCTAAAAATATCATTTTCACAGTGTTCAATGACCAAGATTTTCTCTGTAGGTAAATTTCGTAGAAAAGCTACTCAGACGTGGACGCTAAACAAAGTCCTAACACAGAACGGCCTCAGAGTGGGAAGACTGCCATTAGCAATTAATAAGAAGGAAGTTTTGAGTCAGACAAACATTGAAAACGCCATAGAGAACAAGCTATAGGTATATATTTCATAATCATGTTGTCTTGAATAGGGCTGGAAACCGGAAGTACTGAACGATGATTAATTACAAGGAATTCATTCACACTGGAGATAAGCAATTGACGCCTCCTTATCTTTTCAAATTTTCAAAATGGGGGGGGGGGGGGGGGGGAGGGGAGGGTCATTCAACATAGTGATTCAAGTATTGTATTTATTGTATCGTTTATTGTATTGTAGTATCGATACACGATGAAACCTTACAAACACTGTTGTGAAAGATAAAAATGTTCCAATTCCACATCAAACCCGAGCCTCGAAGGGGCACTGAAAAAACGGCGAATAAAGCATTTACTCCAACAAAATTACCGACGAACGGCCTGGTATTCGGGAGAATTTTGGCACATGTAGACCGTCTTCGTACTTTCTCTAAAACTATTCGACATTTCACCAATGGGGAAAGTGTGATTCGCTTTTTGTTGTTAAACTATAGTTTAGTAAGAAAAAGCCAAACTATTGTTTAATAAAAAAAAAACGACAATCAACCCACAAAGACACAACTAGCCCTACAAGTTGGCATGTCTCCCGATCGATATTGTAATAATAATATATATAAATTGGTGTATTGTGCAGAGTTATGACAACGACAATTGTTGTCAATATTATACAAATACTGACTTAACCCCCGAGGTAGTATTTTGATCTCGGGGAGATATTTCATGCTGCAGATCTCAACACATCTCAGGATCTGTTTTACTATACTAAATTGATTCAGGCGTCAGTATTTTTCACTGCCATAAATACTTCCCAGTCCAATCAGATCGTCACTTTCACGTATGAGGTATTAATAGTAACATCAAATATTAGCGTCAAAATGCAAGACAGACAATATGAACTTCGGAAATCATGAAAAGGTATAAGACACCAAGTTATTTATAGTATGTCAAAACGAAAAAAAATGAGACCACGTATGGTACAAATGATGTCAAACTTTCTCTTCATTTGGAAATTTGATGATTATAAACCTAGAACATTGAAAACACACTCAGAACACACTGGAGTTCTATTACTCCTACCTTTCACGATTGTGGAGCCTCCTGGCTGATCCATAAGTTGGCCGGCAGCAGGAAAGAGTTCACAAAGGTCGTTGCTCGAGTTTTGAGGCTTAAAGTAGTTCGCGGCTTTACATTCAATCTGCCGTCCACAGAGGGCCGCACAGTCAAAACGTCGCACACCATTGAATAGTCCGATAGACGGGATGCTGTTTTTATCAACGAGTTTGTCCTTTTTAGTAAGAAATGCATCGACTTTAATATGGCAAGAAACAAGTGTAAATGTCACAAGGAAGTAAACGATGAAGGTTTGCACATGCGCCATGTTGAGCGAGTTCCAGGTGGATGTCTCAGACGAAGTGGAGGATTATGTCCCGTCTGCGACTGCGGCACATATGGGAGCCAGCATAGCAGCACTTCTGTGACGAGCATGTTCCCGGGAGAGCTGATCGATTGTGTCTGTGCGTGTGTGGGGAGGTGTCATTGACCGAGGGCCACAGTTACGTAATTGTCAATTGATATCTAGAAATTGACAGAATTCGCACGGTCATGGCCGGTTTTATGACCCCCGCGCTGAGGTCTGACGAACACGAGTAATTTGTTTTTCAAGCACTGAAAATACAGCAAAATCAGAGACAATAGGTATTCAGCACAGGAGCTGATGATCTTGACATCATGAGCCCCATCCCCGCCCCGAAAACAAAAAGCAACAAGAAAAAATTACCCAAAGGCTAAGACAGGTTACCGGGATTTACATGTTTTATATTTTAGTTACTAGCCATTTTGTCCCATGGCCTTGAAATAACTGGTCAAACTCAGGGTCACAAGAATATCCAGTATACACGTATATCATTACCCATTATGTTAACAGTTTTTGCTGAGCTGTAAAGTTGATAATAAGCGTAATATTAGCCATTTTGTGCTCTGACCTAGAAAATGAGGTAAAAGTCAAGTTCAAGGTCATGACAACATCTAGTATATATAATTTCCTATATTTGCACAACTGATTTGTTGTAAAGTCGATAATGAGCGAGATATTAGCCATTTTGTCCTGTGATATTGAAAATGAGGTCAAAAGTCAAATTCAGGATCATGACAATATTCGGTATATATCACTTCCTATATGCTCATAATTGATGTGAAGTCGATAATCAGCGAGACATTAGCCATTTTGTCCTTTGACCTTGAAAATGAGGTCAAAGGTCAAATTCAAGGTCATGGCAATATTCAGCATATATCATTTTCTATATGTTCACAATTCTTTCCTAAGCTGTAAAATCGATAATAAGTGAGTCATTTGTCCCATGACCTTGAAATTTAGGTCAAAAGTCAAATACAAGGTCACCAGAATAATCGGTATATATCATTTCCTATATGTTGACATTCGATTCCTAAGCTGTAAAATTCATAATAAGCGAGATCTTTGCCATTTTGTCCTGTGACCTTGAAACTGAGGTCAAAGGTCAAATTCAAGGTCATGAGATTATCAGCATATATCACTTCCTATATGTACACAATTGATTTTTAATTTCTAATCTCAATATTAAGTGAGATATTTGGAAAAATGTTCCCCATTATGAAGCATAGGAGAATTTAACATGGGAAAGTCCCATTTGGGCCGACTTTGGGCCCAAAATGGCCCACTTCTAGCGATTCAAGGGCAATGAAACGTATACACATCACAGGGGTCCATTTGACGAGTGTTATGCATCAATAAGAAAAAAAGTTACTGAACAGATTCTTAGAAAATGGTCGCAAAGTCCAAAATTGACCGTTTTTCGACATAAACGGCTGCCCTTTTGAAAAAAAACTGAAAATAAAAAAAATAAAAAATACATCCCCCTGGAATTATTTTCTAGTAATTTTGTGCGAAATCTCAGAAAGATTTGACCGTAAACTTCAAAGAAAAAAAAGTGAATGGACAGACGACAGACGATGGACGCAACGCCATGCCATTAGGTTATCGGACCATAGGTTCGGCAACCTAAAACTGTAGACGAACGTCGACGACGGACGACGACGACGGACACAACGCCACGACAATAGGTTATCGGACCAAGAGGGTCGATAACCTAAAACAACAATGAATTGTTCCGAATCGGCATTGTATATGCTTTAAGATTATGCCATAAACACACACAGGTGATTAGGTACTGACGTACTTAGATCTATCCCATGAGGTTTGTTCCGGATTTCTGAATTAGTTTTGAACATAGGTTGTTGGCGAGGTGTGTACTAATTCCATCAGGTGTACAGTAGAACCAACTACATTCCACACATTGTCTGGCCCTGATGACGCCAGTGTGTCTTTGATTTTAACTGATTGATCGGGCTTTGTTTTATTGTAAAATATTGTATTTTATGTTTGCTACTGGTACCATCAAAATCTAGTTGAATTGGTGGTAACAGATTGATACTTGCATTCATACCACTGAGCTGGTGTTACTGCTTGTGGACATCAAATCTGTCCCCGAGGATACCATAAAATCAGTAGCCTTTTGTTAGTTATAAGGCACATTTCGTATCTCTATTCAATGGGGTTTGTATGTCGAATTTCTAAATTAGTTTCATAGGTTGCTGGGCAAGTGTATACAATAGTTTAATAAGAACAAGCCATCATTTCTTTTCAGCTCCCCGCCGTCCCAAACTCCTACCCTACAAGGACAAACATGCCCATAGAGCGAATCCAGATACTTTTGGGGGTGTTATGTCTAAGTTGGTTAGACATTCCCCATAAAACGTTTCCAGTTTCGTATTATGATTTATCCACGTTTCATCAAGTTTGCATACATTCATAGATTTCCTGCATTCATTTCCGGCGCTCTAATATGCCTGATCACTTTGGTTTCCATTAGAGCGTATCCGTCGATATTTTTTGCAAGAGATTTCAACAGAATCAGTTTGAGTCTTTGCGTTGGGAATATATCGTATGAAATATGAGATCCGGTCATACTAAATTGTCTTCATCTAAGTATTTGTAGCGTCTATATGTATTTTCTCCACTTTTGGAGGAACACTAACGTTACTCACAAGACTATGTGATGAATGTTACTGTTCCCTACGTCAATATTGTGCTTGTTACATGATGCAGATACATAGGCTGTTTGTGAGAACAACATGTATTAAAACCGTTTTTCACTTCCGTTTTTGGGGAACATATCTGACTTCGTAAATACTTGAGATATCTAGGAGAGCATATTTTTGTAGCGTATTGATATTGATAAAACACCATATATCACATATGAAATATTTTCACTTTATTTTAATAATAAATTGTTATTGTTTTCAAAAATGAATTGCAAGGCGAGAATTTGTTCTTTTTGATGTATGCTATTGGCCGCTGAGAAGTAACCATTTAACATTGACCCAAATGGTCTTTGCAGTTGTATTGTGTGCTCTGACGTAGTATCACGTGTCCGATCCAGTATGTTATGGGATACCTATGGTCGTTTGCTTAGTCTGATCACGTGTCACAACCCATGCCGCTTTATGTTACATTGGTCTGTTCGGGTGCCAAAACCCCCTGCTGCATTATGTTACATCAGTCCGTCCTGTGCCACAACTCTTTGCCACGTTATGTTACATTAGTCTGTTCATGTGGAACAACAGTCTGCCACATTGTTACATAAGTCTGGTGATGTGTTACAACCCCTGCCAGGTTGTTACATTAGTTTGTTCGTGTGCCACAACCCTTTGCCGTGTTATGTCACATTGGTATGTCCGTGTGCAACAACCCCCTGCTGCGTTATGTTAGTCTGTTCGTGCACTGTACAAAGTGGAGATCGAGTGTTTTATACTGAAAGTTACAGTGATACGGGGTGTCATAAACAGTTGAATCGGATCAGGCAATTAAATTCTCTGCAGTGCATATGAAGAAATTTTCATTGCCAGTCCGAATTCGCCAAACAATAGTTTTTTTTTCAATATATCCTTGAATTCATAGCACAGTATTTAGATTTCTTTTTAAAAAGTAAAAGCCAGGATATGAAAGTCAAGGTTTGGTTTGACTATTTGGTACCCTACCTAGAATACGCGTTGCTGATTAACACCATTCATGCAAAAACATCATATTTTCAATTACATATGTATATATGTTTGTATATAATTCAAATTGATAAACTTTATAAGGAGACGGGTGTTCAAACCCGGAGCTCAAATTTCAAGAATGTGAACGCCTTAATGCCAATGAGAGACAATGCTTTGACGAGAACTGTTGCTAGGATGAGTTGAACCCTGTTGGCATCAGGTGCCACCGGAAGGGTGAGTATTCTTCTTGAATCGTTATAGGTCGATACATGTATGCATTTAACACTGCGAATTAGGAATCACAATGAATTGTTTATTATAGTGACAGTATTAAATTCCAGGCATTTTTAATAAATACCAAATATGTTCCATGTATTGCGGAGGTTGACAGCATGTTACCTCTCCTTATTTCATGTGAAATTGAATGTATACTATTTTGCTATGTTTTACTCACAGCGAGTCCACGTGTGTAAGTAAACAGTATAATCACGTGAACATTATTTCTACCTCCATATTTATTCCGCTCATTTTTTTTGTATTTTGAAATGAAATGTATTTACATTCTATTAATATATTCTATTCTATAATTTATTACTGAACCACCCATGTACAGGATGTGTGACCAAGTATACCCTGAATAGACGTGGAATCAATACCCAGTATAAAGTATTCCGAGCAAACAAAACAGGGTCCGTTATCCAATCTCATGGTCCGGGGACAGAAAGTCATATCAGGCATACGAAGTGAGAGAAAACAAATATGACAGGGAAACTCATGAACCCCCAGAAAATGGTTCATGTATTTCAAATGACATCCCTCTCATGCGAGAATCCATGAGAGGGATGTCATGAAACAGATTAAGTGACCTAACTGAAAAACCTCAGGGCGCTGGGCATTTGAATATATGGATGATATAATATGATGTAAATATGGCTTGGGAATAAAATATTTAAAGGCATGTTAGTGTTGTTCATCTATTACAACATGGAAAGCAAAAACGAATGAACAAACAGAATTGATAAACAATAAAGCTATGCAGCTCTTAGTCTCTGGTCAAATATATATTTCGAAATAAAGCATAGATTTCCAAAACAAACAAGGTTATGATATATGTTCACATATGTGTCGAAACTGATTTCGTTATCTGGATTATTTAAGGTAGTTGAAAAGGGCACATTTTTTTCTGTATACAAAAGAACACAAACATGTGTGTTTGATTAATATATTGTTTCTTACTCCCTTTTGGGAATAAACTAAACGTTTCTAAACATTCCAGTCCACACAAACGGTGCCTATCAATTACCACGAATAACCAAAGATCATGATGACGCCATTTAAAACCTATAATGTAACTATTTTATCTTGGTATCAGTTGAGGCATGGAAGAGACACCAAAGAGATACAATCTACCTTTCTGATACTATCTCTGATACTAATTTCAATACTCATACATTTGTTAGTAATAGTTTGCTTGTTGTGGCTTTTTAATAGTATGACATAATAAGTGATATCACAAACTGCAATGTGTAGTTATCGACATATTACTGTTAGAAAAAAGATGATTTGGTTTCAATTCAAAGGATTTGGTTTTTCGATTAGAATTTGAATTCAACGTGACAGTAATGCCCACCACACATATAAAATGCCTAGTTCATGACTGGGAATTCATTCAATATGAAAACTGAATATATCAAATTACACAGTAGATAAACCATGAGCTATACATGTTTATATGTACACGTTTGGTGATGAAATTTCATCCCTGTCTTCAATCTAAGCAGCCCAATAATATAACAAGTAAAATCGCAGATGCTAGGCATCAAGAGCTATAACCGGGGCCCATTCATGTTCGGAGTTTAAACGTGACCAACTTGAATTATTAATGTTCGTGACTAACTTGAATTAATAATGTTGGATATGGGTTTCCCCATTTTAGAGGATCGAAATAGAATAAATAAATAATATTTTCATAGTATGAAAATTGAGTAATTTACTAATTCAGTAAGGTGTTGATCCTTGGTGTTTTGGGGGCATGCTTCTATCACATTCCAAAATATTATATTTACTATAATAAACCCTTGGTGAACCGAATAGATCTAAAACAAATTAATCTCCCAATGTTTTAATTTGAGTAATTGATGCCATGAAGGGGTGTATTAACAGTAAGCATATGTAAAAGTATTGATGTGTTCCAATATCGAATATTGGTTACAGTGCGTGCCATATCAAGTGTTGAACAGGTGATGATCATGAACGAGTAAAATAGGCGTGCATGAATTTTTTCCGTACAGTGTCCCCATCTATCGAATGACGATCGAAATGCTGGCATTTGAAGCAAGAAAAAAATGTACGGGTTTAATTCGACCCATCGAACTTCCGAGCGATAATACCAGATTCTGGGCGATAATACCAGTTTGCGGCAAATTTTTTCAATGTTACTCCAGTGAGCCGCGGCCCTGGGGAGCCCCGGCAATCATATAACAGCAACACGAATTACTAAAAGCATGACAGATTCGGATTAGAAAGCCTGTGTTATATATATTATGAGAGTTGAGACCGATAGAATTATCAAAAAAGGTCCACTTTTCGTCAGAGACAGTATATGGAGAGCCAAACGAGGCCCTGTCATGCGAGTGGTAGATTCAAACTGAGAGCGACAGTTTTTAAACTTCCCCTTGTAATATATGCCTATAATACCAACGAGAAATCGAATTGTTGAAATAACACTCTTGTCCCTCGAAAAAGATTCCCCATATATCTTCTGCCGCGAAGGGACTGTAACTTAGAGCATACCCGTTCGAAAATTATTTATAAATATAGTATCATATCTCTAAATCCTGGAACCGCCCTGTATACAATGGTATATGGGATACTGCTTTGAAATACATTCATATTTATCTCTATTGGCTGCGAAGGAGATGTAACTTGAAGCGTATTTTATATCATATATAGCTGAACATATTGGCATCAATTTACCTATTGTTGCAGTTTCATTTCCAAGCCCCCAACAAAGCTACTTCACTATGATCATAACGTCCACGGTTCCAACCCGTTCACTGATATTTGTGCCACAAGTGAGTGGGGTTCAACTGATCAAGCTCGGGCGATATCTACAATTTCCCATGGCATTATGATGCCTCATCTATAATGACGGAAACACACTTTGTTGCAACCGCCTCCTTTCGTTCTAGGACGTTTGCTAAATGCACATTGACTGGCTTGATTCGTAAATTGAATAAGATTCCATATATTATCGTTTGCTACTCGTTTTTTTTCTTGTTATTTTCTTGTTATCGTTTTTATTCGGAATAAATACAATACAAAATACAATTCAATTATTAGTGTTGTTTTGGATGTTATTAAAATGGCTGAGATGTTATGATGACTGCGACTGCGTTCGTGCATGAAAAAATGTTTTGGTATGTGTTCTTATATATACACTGCAGGCTTCAACTATACACTTACTTACCTATGCACATAAAAATATGCAACATGATTTGTTTGTTGACATAGAACTGATTGTAACACTTAACTGATTTGAGCGCAGTCACAGAACAGAAATACTTCATTTCAGAACCCCATTCCCGACCACTTTTAACTTATGTATAGCAGGGAAATAGCATATTAGCAATTGTATTTGAAATGCAAATAACATTTTTTATACTCACCAATCGAAATCTTGTACTTAGTAAATCTATTGAGTGGGCATGCTCTGTCTCAACTATTCACAATGCCCCTAGCAGTGCACAAGGTCAAAGTTCAAGTGCGATTTATCATTTTAGCAGATACTGCGGTTTACCTTTGTAGGGCAAATTGTATATGTGAACAAATTACCACGAATGCACCAAGATGTTGATGTGAAATACAGAATAGAACAGAATATCGTAATCATATGCGACAATAATCATAATCATATGTATGGTATATCATAATGATGAAACCCTAAATATTCACTTTGTGTTTCATCTTGTATTTTGTGTTGCAAATATCGAAAATTCATGAAAATTCATGACTTTGTTTATGTTAGCGCAGATGTAAAACATTCGTTCACATCGTGCGATTTTTCGGTATGTTCAAACTCTGCGAGGTGCAGACGTATTTTGGAGGTTGTAATGTGCCATATCATCGAATATATGCTAGCCAATTGATTTATAAGGAATTTCAGATTATTCAGATTATTCCACTATAACAATTGACCTTACGACTGTCATGGTTGAACACCTTTTCTGTGAAGCGTACACCTCGGACAAACATTGCCGAACAATAGTAATCCCCTCGGACAAACAACTCGAATCATACATCAATATGTATTTCCCCACTAATACCAACGAACTTTCGGAATGACAATAGAAAAACCTACAATTAAACATTTTCGGAGAAACTTATCGTGGGTAGATAGTGTGTGTAGAAGGCGCTATCATGGGTAGATAGTGTGTGAATTGTAGTTGTTTCTACATGATACCTGTTGGAAATAGTAAAGATCTGCTTTTAGAACGACCATATAACGACTTCAGGAATCCGAAACGAACACCACCATGAGGTATTTACCCATGCATTACCCACTGAGTTGACGACCCCTCCCCTATAAGGCACTTTCACGTATCACATCTATTATTACCAAAAATACCGACCATAAGATTCATAACAGCATCAATTCATTCCCGTCTATATGTAAAGTTCTGTCAAAATTATACGAATTATACTTGTTAGATTTGAAAGAAGTTGGTGTCCCCACGAGCCAAAATTCATGATTTGCAACAATAAAGTAATGAGACATAAAACAATGATGACATTCTCAGTGTAACGACAGCCTAATTATAAAACAGCTTCCGTGCATGGTCGTGGTAGGGGAACGTAGTATTCTAGCAGTATTCAGGTGCAAAGTTGTCACTGTATTTTGCGATAAACTAATGGTCCACGATTTGTTCCTAATGGGCTGATGAAATAAGCCATGTTTTATTCTGTTTCTCAAAGAAATTGAGTTTCTTACAAATTCCGAGATGATGTTTTGGATATGGTGTCCGCTCTCGTACGAGGCAATCCACGGGAATCGGGTACAAAAATGCGTATTGTTAGTGAACGCTGAATACCTGTTTATTTCACATTGAATACAAAAACCCAAATGACGCCTGATTCCGGTAGAGTAAAGAATTTAAAGCTAATGGTTCAATTTTCAAATTATGTGCTGAACAAAAACAGACTTCTGAATTTCCTTCTGAAAATTACGTTACTAACTAAATGTCATTTTTTAATTATATATCATTTTTGGAGTAATATTGGAATAATAACGAATAGTTTAATTTACCAATATCATACTTTGGGGAATGTTTCTTGAGAAACCATATGCAGCTCCCAGCACCATATGTACGGTATGTAACACGTTTGACATAAACATAATTCTGGTCTGCAACATTTTCCACGATTTGGAACCCTTCTCCATCGAATGATTCAAGGTCATCTGTGCCTCGGTACAATGTCGGTACTGGTGTCAATCAAACAATTATTGGTCATGTTATTTGCTGAATATCCACAGAAATATGCCTGCAATAAAACTACAAGGTTTAACATAGTAAGTGTAGATGATAATGTGTTGTCAGCCACTGTTCATGACAGAAGGTTATTAGATCAGTACATAGATTTACTTGGGGACTTCAGCCTTGGGTAATTTAGATTCCTGGGTCAGCTCTACTTACCTGATGTCACGATATCCTGCCATGGTAACAAACAACGTTTAATCTTGAAGCGTGAATAATGTCCAAGTAACTGATTACGGGAACGTTAAATGCAATCGTCTAACGTCACTGTTCACCATGCTGAAGCAGATTTTCTCAGTTTTAAAGTTTTTTCAGGTCATTTTCACATGTTATTGACGCACATGTTCGCTGGCCATTTGTGATTTTACTATGGTATATACAGCTGAAAACTGCCTTTAAATTTTGAAGAAAACGATGAAACTTGTTCAAGGGCAGCTGTGAAATGCTTCCTCGTACTTCAAACATCCATATCCGATTACACGTAAGAGGTCTGGACGAATATGCACTAAGTGGCCAAGACTTCCTCAGTTCCGAGTAATGTGTCTCCACTCATTCAAGGTTTAGGCTGGAAACATGACAATTGCGTAGTAGGGTCACGCAGAAGTACGGAAGCAATATCATAGTCATAGTATGACGTCTTATGAATATATCACGATATGTTATCACGCCTTATTTCATTATCTCGTCCTATTATGTCGTGATTTATGACATTTATGACATCACGTCATAAATCCACATCCTACATCTCGTCTTGATATTACGACATAACATGTCGTCATACACTCATGTAATATATCTTGTCTTAACCACCAATATCACGCCAAATATCTCCTCATAACATCGCGCCAAAACTTAGTAAATGGCACCACAACTTTTGTCCAAGAAAACACCATAACGTCGCTTTGTAACGGAGCGTGCAGCAGGTTTCCCAATCAAAGCAACGAGGCGTCATTGAAGGTATTCAAGTTG
Source organism: Terebella lapidaria (assembly GCA_949152475.1). Lineage (NCBI taxonomy): Eukaryota > Metazoa > Annelida > Polychaeta > Terebellida > Terebellidae > Terebella > Terebella lapidaria. The sequence continues at coordinate 28,395,069 of OX424564.1, read as the reverse complement.
AGAAAGTATATTAAATTTCTATGTTACGATTATAAAATGTGTTGATGTCGATAATCCACTGTCTTTATTATACTGAATTCCAACTCAGTTAGTACTCACTTGTGGGCATAAAAGAAATTGACCTCCCCGAGCATGTGTAAAAGTATTTGACAATCAATATTCAAGAAATGAACATGATGCTGTGGTAATCCAGTGATATCGTTAAAACTATGATTTCCTGGTCTGACTTTATCTAGTTTGGAAGTGAACAGCGAGACATGCATAACTTCCGGGCTCGTCGCCCCATGCAGAAATATCTCAGTGGTCGTTTCGTTCTAACTTTCGCTTCTTTGTGCACTTAATTTTTTGGTTACCGCACCATTAGTCCGATAACCTATTGTCATGGCTATGCGTCCGTCGTCGTCATCCGTCTACATTTTCATCTTATCTTCTCAAGTTTGCGATCGCTATTCTCAGGAATTTTGCACTAATATGACTAAAAATAATTAAAGAGGAAGGTAATTGTTATTTCCACAATCTTTCCAACTTTGCGGCCATTTTTTGACGAAAAATGGCCAATTTGGGATTTTGACGGTCGATTTCTCAAAATCTGTTCAGTCATTTCCGTAACACTCATATGTACCCCTGTGACGTGTATAAGTTTCGTTGCCCTTGAATCGGTCCAAGTGGGCCAATTTAGCCCAACTTGGACTTTGCCATGTAAAATTCGCCTGCGCTTCATAATGGGATACATTGTTCCTAATATCTCACTTTTTATTGAGACAGGAGTTTGGGAATCAATTGTGGATATATAGGAAACGAGACAATCGGAGATTGCAGAACCTCGCCCTTCAGATTTAGTAACTAAAATTAGGCGATAATTGAGAGTTTTGGTCTTAAGACCATCGGTTGTACGCCATACGATTGGGAATTGGCCAAAGAAAAATACAAAAATAAGTTAAAAATTTAATATTGATTAGAACCAGAGTTATAGCCAATAATGTGATTTTCTTTTTTCCGTTGCCATGGCAACCGTTTTCATCCGATTTTGGCAAAATTTGAAAGGGACTGAGCCACTACCATAGCACCCAAGCCCTATAAATTTCAAATCGATCGGACCGTTTGCTTTTGAGTTATGAGCGCAGACATATGCACTGAAACGTCGCTGGCCAAAAATAACCGAAATCGTGACCCCCAATTTTTCGACACCGGGCGATAATGGAGAATTTTAATCGTACGACCATCGGCCGTACACCCTACGATCCGGAATTGGCCAAAGAAAAATACAAAAATATTTTGAAAAATTAATATCAAGTAGAACCGGAGTTAGAGCCAATTATGTGATTTTATTTTTTCCGTTGCCATGGCAACCGTTTTCATCCGATTTTGGCAAAATTTGAAAGGGACTGAGCCACCACCATAGCACACTTGCCCTATGAAATTTCAATTCGATCGGACCGTTTGCCTTTGAGTTATGAGCGCAGACATTTGCACTGAAACGTCGCTCGCCAAAAAAATTCGAAACAGTGACCCTCAATTTTTCGACATCGGGCGATAATGGAGAGTTTTAGTCGTACGACCACTGGCCATAATTATATCAAATGATCAGGAATTGGCCATACAAAATTAGTTAGAAAAAATTATCTTGATTAGAACCGAAGTTATGGTCAATTATTGATTTTTACATTTTCCGTTGCCATGGCAACAGTTTTTGTCCGATTTTGACCAGATTCGAGGAGGACCGAGCCACGGAGATACCGCTCCATCTCTATAAGTTTAATGTTGATCGGACCATTCTCCTTTGAGATATGCGCGCGGACAGACAGACAGACAGACAAACGGACAGACCCAATTACAATACCCTCTGCCCCTATCGGGGCGAGGGTAATGATACATGCTGATTCTCGTGAGAGTGAGTTTGACCTTTGACCTAATTTTCAAGACCTGCGATTCTACCTGTTCACAAGAAAGAAAAGTGATGGCTATGGAGATTTTACCGAATCCGAAGTCAACGAAGACTCCAATCATGAAACATCAGAAGCCTCTTCAATTACTATTACAGATACTTCTATTCCTGCTACAGAATCCTCTAACATTTCTGCTACAGACGTTTTGGATGTGGTGGACATGTTGATGACCTCCTCCACTGATGAAACCAACACCATCCAGTGTATCTGAGGGAACGCGTGATGTGAATACCGCCATAACCTCCCAAACAGACGATGTCAATGAAAGAGGAACGACCGAGTATGCCATGGCGATACGATCTCCAACATTTCCACCATTTGTACCAGATCAACCTGAATTCTCACTCTGCTAATCTCCGTACACAGATGCAACATCGTGGATGAAATGATCAATTATTTCAAGGATCCATCCATACTTCATACTCTGTTGAAGATAAGCTTTGTAGACGAGAGAGGAGCAGACTCTGACGGTGTCTCTAGAGATGGATACACAATGTTTTGGAACAATTTCGTCGAGCGTATGACTGAAGGAAAAGACTTCAAGATTCCTGCCATATGCCCTGGTTTCGAACAAGATGAGTGGCAGCAGAATTTTGCTCAAAGGCTTTAATGACCACATGATCTTGCCTGTTCAGATCGCTCCTGCATCCCTGGTTGCTCTCATCTATGAGAAGATGTGGCTTCCGAGGACAAGAACATAGAGGATCTGAAAAATGTTTGTCAATTCTCTTGACAGGGAACTCATCTGTTCGGCTTTGAGTGGCGCGACCCTTGATGATGAAGATTTGGAGTCGTTCGTTGATCTGCTGGAGCGGTTGGGTATTCGGAGCATTCCAGAAGGAGATGATGTTCGATTGTGCTTTATCAAACTGGCACAAAGTCATAATCCAGGAACCGAGTTATGTCTTGGAAACAATGCAACCTATCGTGAGAACACTTCGCCCGTTCTACCCTGATATTTGTGCAATTGATGAAATCTACCAGCAACTTCACCCAACAGCACGGAATATGTGCCAGTCACTCTCCTGTCCGGAAAATATCAGCACAGGGGAGAACGATGCTGTCCGTTTTTTGAAGCAGTTCATCAAATGTCAGGACGAAAAAGGTGTTGTGAAACTGTCATCCCTGATGACTGGTTCGTCTGTGATTTGCGTCGAAAAGATAAGCCTGCGATTCATCAAAACTAACGGCTTGGAAAGACGCCCGATCTTCTATACCTGTGGCCCTGTGCTAGAAATGCCGTCTACATATCACTCATACAGAGAACTGCGCCATCAAACGCGTGAATGTATTCCTTTTCCTACATAACTTTGTTTGATCCCACCCTCTGGAGAGTGAACAATCCCGAACAGATACCGAATACTCTCTGCCTGTTATTGAAGAATTGTTATTCTGTACTTTAATTGTTATTGTGTACAGACATAGTTACGTGTACTGCAAATGAAAGCATGTCTAGAAGACACTGATTTGATGTGGAGTTGGTGATAGTTTGGGCTGTGATGTTTTCAAGTGCAGTGTTTCTGACTTAGGGCAATAAGCGACAGGCAATGCTAGTCCTTCCGTGGAGTAATGAAATGTGTTGAAACAATGGAACGTATTTATTCATAATACAATATCAACGGTAAATAGTTCAGTGAAGATCACAAATGCTCAAAATCTAAAAAAGTCAAAATATATATTGAACAATTTCAGATGTAATTACACAGAAAATAAAACAGTAATATAACATCTCAATATAATTTTATGTTTTCGTTTCTGGCCTCGTCTAAGATCATCAGTATCAAAATGTATGTGATGACGTAACAAGTAGAATTACTTCATTGTTGGAGTCATCATGGCTGGTACCAAAAACCATCCACCTATCACCATGCACACACACATACATGTACGTTTATAGTTCCCTCGTCGGCCTGGGTGTCCAAAGACTGAATGTAAATTATTCCAATATATTTATCCTCTAATTAATTTAATACTATAGTGATTTTGTGTGTGATTTCGTTGTGATTACTTTTATTGTCCTTGCTGGAGTACCTACGTTTTTTGTGCTCGAATGCTATGGACAACTAATTACTCCAGGCAAATGTAAATGTTCTCCGTTGGAAAGCTAAAATTATGTCCCATGCAAAATTATTTACCTATGCATATCTTATCACAGAAATGCAATCCAGGAATATTATTTGTCAACAACGTGTTAGGGTTTGATTGCTTGCAATGTTCTATACTTGATGCTGTTACATCCCTTCATCTCATAGACACCTGGCACACCTCGTACATATTTACATACGGTCGATTACAAAACTCTCATGTAAAGCACCTCATGTAACGAAAGATTGAATGTATCTTTCAGCACATGGGCCACGACAAGTATTTATTCACTGTGTTGATTATAGGGCACGTCTGTATGAGCTGATATAACATATTGTTTTGTATCAGGTCACGCCCTTGTATAACCAAAACTCCATATGTAAATTGAGAAATTTAATATTTTGGGCAAACTTATTGGCTCGGCATTCCACTTGTGTTTCCTGAGTGGACACTGTCTCGGAATCAAATGTAATCGAATTGATAGGCTACGCTGAAGAAATTCCTTTTCCGTGTGGTGTTAATGCACCTACTACATGTCGAATTATATCAATTTGCACAATTATATCACAAACGAGACAATTAAATAAATTAGCAGACAAGTAAAACAAATCAGGAAATGGGAAAAAGTTGCTGAAAATATTCCACAACCCGGTACCCGGTAGACCTACATCTCTGTTCGTATACCAAAATTTATCAACCGTTCTCCCAATATACTATCTAATTAATATATGCTGCGTGTCGCTGCCAAGTGTGTATTTACCGTATAGAAGTATGGACATGGATCAATCACACGAAAAGATCTTCCTTATCATTATTAAGTGCTCGGTAAACATCACATGCATAGACTCGTACAAACTGAAAATGTCACAAACCGTCGAATCATTGATCTACACAAAACATCGATAGATTATCTCACAATTTTTAATTTACTTGCAGTGAAAAGTAATGGATGTACTGGTGTCCGACCCGTTACTCCACACACGTAAATTCCCATCGGTGAAGTACTATGTTTCATATAGTTTCAAGATGCATCATGTAACACATTCGTTTGAAAACATTTGGGGCAGTGGATGAGTAAATGTTTTATGTGAAATCTTGGAAGAATTACAAATATGTCCACACATGATACGATATATACCATTTTTTGTCATGCACTGATTTGACCTAGCAAAATCTTGAACACCCACAAATTATTTCAAGGACACCATATATCCTTGGCCAGGTTTCGGGAATCTGTTCAATTAGGCGGGAGACCCCTGGTGTTGCGAACACAATTGAGTGATGCCCTAATTGCCGTATACCTCGGAATTATGTCCAACCTCTTCTAACGAACCTTGGAGACACAATCGTGGAGAGAAATACCTCGTCACCAAGTGGGTCACGTCCGGGCGGAACAAGGACATTGGTATGTTATAGGGCTTCCACGCTTCCTATCAAAACCTTGGCGCGGATTTGTGCTGTTTGAATATACACAAGCTCAAACAATTCTGATTTGTCTATTGTGAAATTTTGGTTATGGTTAGTTTATAGAAAGAAAAGCTGCTGGTTTGAACCACAGGCGACATACTATTCAATATCCATAAGTTATTTACTCAATATGAATACAATCTTCATCGACATGCTGCAATTAGTTAGTGGGTAGTATAGAAGCTTTGCTCATAACAAGCTAGTAACGGCAAGGTGGAATTTCGTTTCATAATTAAATTACCACTACATTTCTGCGGTATCCTTATTTAAATATTGGGTTAATTATTGTTACATATGTTATTCTTTGACAACCTGTATGTTTTATGCTTTGATATTTCAGTTAATTGGCATACAAAACATGTATCATCTCATGTAAAATAAAAACGAATAAACAAGCCGTCGAATCATAAATCTAGACAACAAACAAGAATCTTACAGTCTCTCAACACATTATATCAACACTACATTGTATAAAATATAGCACATACAATTAGAATACATTTTGCTTAAAAATACATTGATGTGGAAAAGTGATTCTCTTAAAGCTACTGCCTTCGAATACACGCAATATGATTTTTTGAAAACTAAATTTTTGTGAAGCACATCTAATGCAATAGACGTGGAATCAATACCCAGTATTAAGTATTCCGAGCAAACAAAACAGGGTCCGTTATCCAATCTCATAGTCCGGGGACAGAAAGTCATATCAGGCATACGAAGTGAGAAAAAACAAAAATGACAGGGAAACTCATGAACCCCCGTAAATGGCCATTAGGAGGTGAATTCAGGTGTTCCGGAAAGAGTGAGCATTTCCTGCCCCACTAGTGGCACCCGTCATGAATTCCCCAAAATTAACGTGAAAATAGATCTAATTGCATGGCAGACATGGATTTGCTGTATTTATTAACCAGATCATGATGACGTCCATAGAATTTCTTAAACGCAGCTATAAGTCTTGGTAAAACATATCCTTGTCGTAGCAGTTTAGAGACTAGCTGGGCACTTCGATAGACAAAGTCCTCATATTTGCAACTAGCTCTGGAATAGCGCATAAGTTGAGAAACAAACACACCATATGCCGGTGACATAGGAATGTTGCTGCTTAGAAAAGGGAAATTGACTATGGAAAAATTGAAATCATCACGTTTGTCATATAATCTAGTTGACAGGTTAGAATCATTATCAATCTCCAACCTCAGGTCTAGATAGTTGGAAAAATTAGCGGATTCTGTAGTACCCTTAATTTCAAGTTCCTTAGGATATATGACATCCAAATAATCACCAAACTTGGGATTATTTAGCGACAATACATCATCTATGTATCGAAAAGTGAAATTAAAATTACATGTTAGTTTCTTAGAACCTCCTCTTTGTAAATGTTGGATAAAATCTGATTCGTCCTAGTTGTCTTCCCATCCGTTTTAATACACATTTTGTACCAGTTTTGTAAATAAACACACAAAGTGTATCCATCAAACCCGAGTGTAAACAAGTGCCCAAATCGCGCTTAAAAGTCCACATCGAGCACATTTTCCATTTCATATGTGCATATAATAGTGTAGTTATGAGAATATAATCCATGATATACCATGATGTACTTGATATTGCCAGTGTATCTCGCACTTCTATGCTTTGTTGACATCTGCTAGTGATGGATACAGTTCCTGTGTTCATGCGAGAACCGCCTGTTCAAATGAGCAAAATTTCCCAGATGTCATTACATTTGATGTGAGTATGTCTCATTCAGTTCAGTTAGCACGTTTAATATGAAAAATAGTTTTTAAAAAATATTGACTGGTTTCGAAGGTAGTTGCTTTAAATAACAACCACGCATAACTCAAAGTACGATGTTATCTCACCGTGCACTGCTCGGCCCTCGCAACATCGTGAACACCACAAACTATTTCAAGGACAACATACTAGTATGTTCCTTGATGGGCCAAAGGAATCTGCTCAACTAAATGGAAGGTCCCTGGTGCTGCAGATACAAATGAGTTGTGCCTTAATTGCGGATACCAGAGTGATGTCCTAACGCCTATAACGAACCTTGACGACACAATTGTGCAGAGAAATACCTCGTCGTCAAGTGGGTCACGTCCGGGAGGAGCAAGGTCGTCATTGATATGTTATGGGCATCCCACGCTTCACATGAAGACCTTAACTCGCCAATCTTTCATTTTAAGTACCGAATTTTCTATTAGGAAACTTTTGGTAATGCTTAGTTTACAGAAATAAAAACTGTCGGTTTGAACCACATGCCGGCATATTGGCACTATGAATTTTGGTCGTTCAGAATAAATCTCACAAAATATTGGCCCCACGTTTATTTCACTTGGGTGTAGCAATTTGAGTTCTATGACACGATGAATGTTGTGGACATCACATGGTAAAGAAGTTCAAAGTGCGACCTGATGTTTCACAGTCAGCGCGGACATTCCCCTAGCAAACTTGTAAATCCGTCACGTTCTTGTGTAGTCTGAGATCCCAGACACACAAACAGGAAGAGAAGCGAAAACCGCTTTGTATGTGGGATGAAAAGGCAACGAATGAAAGGAGCTTGACACTGACTAAAATGACACCCAAAACAGAGAACACAGTGTTGTTAATTTGCAAGATGCCCAAAATATTCAACAAACTCTCTTTGTGAGTCAGTATTCTAACGTTTAAATTTTTGGTTACAATATAAATAGGATAATGTACAAGGATGAGGGTCTCTGTTATGGATATTTTTCTTCCACGCTTAACTGTGTGCATGTATGTGGAGTAGGAAAGATGATGGTCCTAACTAACGCTAGGTAAACGTTATGCACCAATTCAATCTGATGACAGTAAAAAGACCCATCACTTACACACTGTCTGCTCCTGATCACGTCAGTGTGACTTTGGACATGAATATGCAGAAATGAAACAAATAGGGATTTCTATTTTCATCACCAAAATCCTGTTGTGTCAACACTAATTATAGGTCGATACACATTAGAAAAGTTTAGTAATTCAAGTGCAGCTGGGAAATATTTTGTGTGATTGGCACGTGTATTATGTTTTATGGTATGCTCACCAAGATAATTTACCATGCCTTGTCAACCAACGTTTCGATAATAGTAGACCTTCCATGAAAAGATCCGAGGTTATGCCCCCGCATAATTTCCTGGTAGACTTTCCAAGAAAGGCACTTAAGTAGCGAAGGCCCCCGGTACTACCCTAACAAAAGGGTGCGAGGTTATTGGCCGGATACTTCCAGAAATGTCTATCTGTAAGCATTGACATGGTAATTGTAGACAATAATGTGTGGTCACACATTCGTCACGTGCCTGGGGTGGCGATGTTTTCAAATCAACGCGTGGATCTATAGGATACGACCTTGGCAGAAACAAATTCGGAGGGCATCTCTAATAACTCCTTGCTACGATCTCGTGCCTCAATTGTGAAGTAGTTTATATCTCGAAATAGTGCCAGCATATTCCACTGTAGAATGAACACGTTTAGTGGAAGAAATTTGATGGAGGACTCCGTTCATTGGTTCATTGGTTCCATAATACTATCGTTGTCGGTATAGAGTTTTCTGTGAGACACTAGAAATTGTAGACGTTGTTGAGGAGTTCAAAGTGCGACCCGATATTCCACAGTCAGCGCGGACATTCCCCTCACACACTTGTAAACACGTCACGTTCTTGTGTAGTCTGAGATCCCAGACAGACAAACAGGAAGAGGAAGAGTACTCAGTGAATATGGGATAAAATGGCAAAAGGATAGAGATATGTTTCAAACTGACTAGAATCCATTCATATAGATATCATAAGACATAAAACAGGATGCCCAAGATATCCAAACAACCTCTCATTGTGAGTTACCATCATAAACTCATTCATACGATCTCAGGAGCATATTAATAACACATTTCATGTTCTATGTTTGACACTCGCAACGTGTTCATGAGAGAGGTTCAGTTAATGTTTTACTACAGTGAAGATTGTAGAATACAGAATGCATTGCAGAGCTCTTGTATTTGATACCAGCCAAATCTCGAGGACTTAAATATTATTTGTTGAAAATGGTGGTACTGGTGAAATCCTCTCTAATCACTTCAGAAAACTAATGATATTTATTTTCACTTGGAAGTGTGATAACCTTTGCCAGGTTTCTTAATAGACTTGTAAGTGTTTCATTTTTCAATATAAAACAATTGTTTATAAAAAGAAATAAGTATGTTAAAGGATTTGAACTGCTTTCTCGGATATTTAAATCCCGAGGACTTAAATATTATTTGTTAGAAATGGTGGTACTGGTGAAATCCTCTCTAATCACTTCAGAAAACTAATGATATCTATTTTCACTGGGAAGTGCGATTACCATGATTACCTTTGCCTGATTTCTTTAAAAAACAATACTTTTGTAGTTAATATCATTGAACTGTCTTGTTTTATGCAACAATCCACGGTTCTTGCTTTATGTTTACCAGATTTTAGATAGCAATCTTTCGTCATAAACTGAGAAAAAAAAATCCTATATTGTACTACAAATATAAGTGTTTCGTTTTTCAAAATATAACAATTGTTTGTAAAAAAAAATAAGTATGTTAAAGGATTTGAACTGCGGAACCAAACACCAGTGGGTGGGGGAATTCAGTTCTGAAGGATAACACGAGAAACCAATACATTAGGCATGTAGATCTCTCCTGGGCAATTCGACGCTGCCTATCCTATGTCGATTGCACTGGTGAATCAATGGATAGGGTGACTGTCAGGGCGGACACTGCAGTGACGAACAGGTCACGTTTATGGCCTGGAATCTCACAGGTAAGAAAAACATAATGCACATACATACATAATGCAATACCCGTCTGATGGAATTTATATTTTTGGAGGAAAGGTGTTTCAAAAGCACGAAAAATTCGAGGACGGTCTGAAAGTTAGGCGGTTATATGTTGATACATACATTTCATGCATTGCAAATAATACCATCATCAATCGGGTAATGACATTAGCACAGAGGTGGATAAACCCAAACTTATTGGTTCGAGTGTTTCCCACGTAGTGCTCTCAAATTGATTCACAGATTAATGTGGTAGAGAGAGAGAGAGAGAGAGAGAGAGAGAGAGAGAGAGACATATCCGACATATTTACGTTAGTTCTGTATATACAACGATATAGCATAATATTATAATATTATAGCGCACAACAATCACCTAACGATATGAAAAGTATCAATCTATTACCACCAATAAAGTCAGATTTTGATGATACCAATAACAAACGTAAAATACAACATTTTGCAATGGAAACAAAGCCCGACAAAATAGTTTATCCAAAAACACACTGGCGTCATCAAAGGCAGACAGTGTGCTAAATGTAGTTGTTTCTACTGTACACCTGATGGAATTAGTATACAACAACCTATGAAAATAATTTAGAAATCCGAAATAAACCCCATGGAACAGATATATGACTAGTGCATAAGTACGTAATCACAAGCCAGAAGGCTACTGAGTTGATGGTATCCTCGTGGACAGATTTAACATCCGCCAGCAGTGACACCGACTCAGTGGTATGAATGAGTTTGTCAATGGGAACAACCTAGTCATATGATGTCAAGTGACATGTAAACATGTCACGTCCTCAGTCTTGAATCCAAGACGGGAAAGCATTCCGGTGCATCCAGGTATTACAATTGGCGTAATGTTTGTTGTAGGTTTTCTCCAAAGCATTACTTCCAATACATGATTGGGAACATTACTAATATTGAACACACAATCACCTAATTGCGAGAAACAATAACACGTGCATATTCCTAACGCTCATTATTATTGATTATTTTAATCATAATTTGTAATTATTGACGAACTACCGGTAATTTAGAACCCACTGACAAATTCATCAACACAAGTGTTATATTGAACATGTGAGCTGCATGATACTTCACTGAATTTTTACTTACCTACATGTACATTTAGAGTTTATTGGATTACAAAAACCATACTGATAACTATTGCCGGGAATTTTTGACGATTTATATAATATTGATTTCCCCAAAACCGGGATTTTGAAAGTGCATGACAAACAAGACTGTTGGAGCGGATTATCCACCAAATTCTGCGGTATGAGCACGTCCCTGGCTCGGAAACATGACTTATAATGCACAAACATGAATGATGTCCAGGTAAGTGGGTGCATAATCAGATTGCCACGACAATTCCTCAGTGAAAGGGCTATAGCTCTGGTACAGATTGGTAGATAGAGGTGTAGTTCTCAAAACGAGCAGATATGACTCGACGTTAAACAATTTAAGCTAGTCTAGAGTGGCCTTGAACGAATGGACTCGGTGCACTGAAAATGTTATAATCTTTTCCTCCAGGGAAGATTGTCTGGTCGAAATGCATGTGCCTGGTAATTGCTCCATTGTAATGCGTATGGTGATCGTTCGCATGTCAATTCCTTTTGTGGGATTACAAACTGACTTGTTCCCGCTAACAGTTGCGGTTAGCAATAGCCTGAGGTAATAGATTAAAAACAGAATAAAGCGATTTTTTTACATTAGCTATTTGGGTGGATCTGCATGGTTATGTTTTTCTTATATCGTACCCACGAACTGATGTTTTCGGTAGAAGTCGTTCAGAAAATGAACGCCAACGGTATCTTCATCATACCCACCTGATATTGTTAACATGTTGATATACACCAAGAATATTATAGCTCTTAATGAACATGCAACACTGATCGATGATTCAGTACAAAATCAGTACAAGTGATTGATACTCCTTAATCTGATGATCGCATTTCACCACCCAGTCCCAAAAGGTGAACCTCCCTATATAAGCTCAACAAGCCATACAAAAGCTACAGTGGAGAACTGGTCGAGGTTTAATGGTTGTAACCCGTCGGGTGTTACAAGGTGGTTACAGAACGGTCACCTCCCTGGTCTGGAAAATTTGGTTCGCAAATTCGAATTTGAATCATGTCCAGGTTATTTGATGTCCTTGTCAATTTCTTCAATGTTCTTTTGGCCACGTTTTCTTTGATTATCCGAAACTGAATCTCTGATGTGGCAAGTCACTCCTCTATTGAAACCTTTTAGTGTTGGTCTACAGGATTTCTATGCCAGACACCTGAACAGACAAGTTTGAGGTTGAAATATCACTTAATAGTATCATTGCCAGTGCGGACTGGGATAAACACACATTCCTGGCTCTACATCTCAACATGAACACGAGAATAATTTTCATGTCTTAAAAACATATTTCAATGGAATATTTTTTTTCTGATATTATTCTTTTTGCAAAAGAAGTTTTGCCTGATCCAGAAGTGTAAACATAAACAGATTACATGTATTAAAATCATCGTCCAAAAGAAGATGCAATTCGGATGGCCTACGCAGTGCTCTCATCGATTTACAAGTGTATTGGAGGGAAATTATTCATGACACTCTCCCCTCAAATACGTTATTGGATTTGGATATATAATTACACAACAAAACCGATTTGGTGCAGTGTTACAAGTTCAACAAAAGTTCGATGCGTTGCACAACGTTTTGAGTTGTGTGTCAGTGCGGACAATGCAATCATATATTTGTGAACATGTCACGTCTTCGTGTAGTCTGGAATCCAAGACGGACAAACATTCGGTGGAATCCAGTTTTCCTATTGACCTACTGTTTTGTCGGAAGGTTCCTCTACTGCATTACTTTAGGTACATTATCGAGGGTAAAAATAAGTGACTACCATTGAAACAAACAGTATTCCATTTTCAACGAGAAGTTGAAAGGGATGTTTCACCCAAATTATGATGCATAGAAAACGTTTTCTCTACTTGAATGAATTTGTTGGATTTATCGAGCAAAACCTCAGGGCCATATATAGGGGTTCATGAAATTGCACATAATTGCTCGATTTTGCCCGACACTGGATGTTGATATTGGACAACGCACTTTATTGTGTTCGTTCGGAATAGTCTGTACTTGGGTATTGGTTCCATGTTTACGATATTAGTACCCACTCTACATGATGTTGATATGAGAGTGACCACATTGCTGTTGCCTTCTTAGAAATATGATACCTTCTTGTCAAAATTTAACTAAAACAGTAGTTTTGCTTCAGAATTGGTGCTTAACCCAATATTTTGTAGCACATACTTTTCCTAGAAATGTCAACGTGGTATGTGTTCTTGGAAGTGTGTCATAAGCTGCAATTCCATGTATTTTCGTAAAAAAATGATCAGAGGAAATGTATGTTCAGTTGTATTCTGGTCTTGGGAACTGCCATCCCCATTCCGCACAATTCTAAGTATCATTAGTATCAATGCCCGAGTGACACTTGGAGAGTTGTCACATGTGGATCATTTCACAGATGCGGACTGAAGTTACCATTAATGAATAAAACATTCACTCGTGGAACTCATTAACGGAAAACTGGTCAAGCCTAATCAAACAATGTTAAGCTTGAACTGTCCTTGAACGAAACCTACCGGTGATATAAACTTCCTACAATGTCAGATTATCATGTACCGGCCGATGAAAGGTATGTTACACGAATTCTGTGGATTGGTCCATATAGTATATAAAGGGGAACCATCGAGGTGCATATGTATATGTTCATCTAAATACACATGTATCATTAGAAGATATGAATTTTCACCACCAAGTGGAAATTCAAATGAGAGTAATACAAACCTACAACGAATAACTGTTGTAATATTGACAAGTTCGAGGAAACGAGTTGCAAGCAAAAGGCAGGCCACTGAACATCAGGGGTGGCATGTTCGAAATGATCGCAAGGTCAGCGACACAGCGCAAACACGTCGCAAGATTTTGATGTCTATGTTCAAAGACAGCGCAGAATTTGCGACATCGTTAACCACATCGCAAATAGCTCAATATTGCGGCATGGATTTAGCAGTCGCAAACACTTGCGACTTGTCTATTCAGTGAAGTCAGTCAGCCGTATTCTGGGCATTTCAATCGTCGTGGGTTAGGTGAAGTGACTGATAATAATTTTAGATATCTTTTCAGGGTTAATTTAATAAGTTGCCACAATGTACATACTTTTTACCATAGTATATCAAACGTGTTAGACCTAATTAAGTCAACATCATATAGATCTATTGGGCTGGAAAGTGGAAGTACTGATCGATGACAAATTCCAATGAATTTGTTCGGACTGGGGATAAGCACCTGACGCCTCCCTATCTTTTAACAAAGGGTGCATTTAATAAGGTGATTTTAAATATATAAACGATGTCTTTAGTGTATTATAGTATCCATACAAGATGAAGATATACAAAAACTGTTGTAAAAGATAAAACTTGTCCAATTCCACAACATATCCAAGCTTCGAAGAGGCACTGAAAAAAAACGGCACTTCGAATAAAGCCTTACTGTAGCAAAATTGCCGGCAGACGGCCTGTTATTCTAATGAATTTTGACACAAGTATACTTGCTTTGTACTTTCGCTAAAGCCATTTGACACAAGACATGTTATTTCAGCAGTTGTTGATGTTGTTAGAAATGGGCGATAATTAGGTTCATCCCCATCGACGCCTTATTCACGAATATTTCATTGGAATTTTTCACCGATCAAACTTCCGCTTTCTAGCCCTTTTCATCGAACTCTGCAATTCTAGATCGGTGTACACTTACGCGCACATGCAGTTTTGCTTTTTTCTTGCATTGTACAAATTGCGACAGAACTCCATGAGCTATATTCAGTTATAGGCTCTCTTAACATTGACTATCACAGCATTATAGGATATTCCTATAAAAGACAGGACGGGACTTCGACCAGGTGTGACACGCGGTACTGCTCTGATTTATGTGTAAATGTGTGACAACCCCTATTTTTACTTTTATAAACGGAACATACATTCCCTTATATGGATAATGGAAGCGGACAGGTCGTAGACCTCGCCCAAAAAGTGACAAAGAAGATTGGTATACATGTAGCTTCCTATTAAATCCGGTACAGCGTATATAAATGTTGTTGGTGTTTGTCATATAGGCCTCACAATGATGTTCGATCACTGTGAGTATGATTAAGCATATGTATTACGCGTACTTATTAGTTTACTCAATTTTGTATATTTATATGAAAAGTTCCCTGATCCAACAGCTCTACTCTGTATGTCAAAAAAAAACACATAATATTGGTCGGGAAATATTCCCCTTCCTACTTCCCCCTCCAACTCCCCCCCCCCCCCCCCCCCCAAAAAAAAAAAAAAGAGAATGAAATCGCACGCTGACCGCGTATACATAACTCCCGAAACTTTGAATTCCTTGGGCGTACTTCATTTTCTCCAACACCCCCCCCCCCCGCCCCATCCCCAACTCCTCCCGCTCTCACTGACTGTCATATGTGTTTTAGATATTGAATTTAGTTTTCAATAGTGTTTGGTCTTTTCGTATTGATGTCAACTATTAATTGCTTACAAAACAAAGTAGCTTTTTTGTTACTATCTCGTCTATCTCGTCCTCAACGCATTTGGTTTTTCGGAGCTTTTTTTAAAGATGAGGGTAATGCTAACTCATGTTCATCCGTCATCTTGATCATTTGAAAGATTTTGCGAAAAGCAGCTCGTGCACATCGCAAATGCGCCTTTCTGCGCAACACTTGCCATGACTTCGAACATACCACGCAAGTACATCGCAAATTTTGGTTTGCACCATCGCAAATTGTTCGCAACTAAACAATTTTGCGATCATTTCAAACATCCCACCCCAGGAATCCTTTCATCCATACATTCCAGTCAGCGCTCGTTCAACGCCTTCTACCATATTTTGAAAGGTGGGAAAATGTATTCACCATGATTTACGCAGATTACTTATCTCTATATTGTGGGGGGCGCACTGGAATTATTGAAAAATCGTAGATTCTTTGAACTATTATTGAAAAAACACATGAATTATTGGTACAGGGTTCTTATATATATCCGGGTCTGTTTAACAAAGCCTACTAACTCTCGTGTTGAATGCTAATCATAGTCGGCCAAAATAGATTCAGATTCATTGTAAAACGAGACAATCAGAGATTGCAGACCCTCGACCTTCAGATTTAGTAACTAAAATTAGGCGATAATTGAGAGTTTTAGTCTCAAGACCATCGGTTGTACGCCATACGATTGGGAATTGACCAAAGAAAAATACAAAAATAAGTTGAACATTTAATATTGATTAGAACCGGAGTTATAGCCAATTATGTGATTTTCTTTTTTCCGTTGCCATGGCAACCGCTTTTACCCGATTTTGGCAAAATTTGAAAGGGACTGAGTCACTACCAAAGCACTCTAGCCCTATGAATTTCAAATCGATCGGACCGTTTGCCTTTGAGTTATGAGCGCAGACATTTGCACTGAAACGTCACTGGCCAAAAATAACCGAAATCGTGACCCCCAATTTTTCGACATCGGGCGATAATGGAGAATTTTCTTCGTACGACCATCGGTCGTACACCAAACGATTGGGAATTGGCCAAAGAAAAATACAAAAATAGTTGGAAAAATTAATATCAGGTAGAACCGGAGTTAGAGCCAATTATGTTATTTTTTTCCGTTGCCATGGCAACCGTTTTCATCCGATTTTAGCAACATTTTAGAGAGACTGAGCCACCGCCATAGCACTCTTGCCCTATAAATTTCAAATCGATCAAACCGTTTGCCTTTGAGTTATGAGCGCAGACATTTGCACTGAAACGTCGCTGGCCAAAAAAAATGAAACCGTGACCCCCAATTTTTCGACATCGGGCGATAATGGAGAGTTTTGGTCGTACGACCACGGGCCGTATATCAGATGATCAGGAATTGGCCATAGGAAAATACAAGATTAGTTAGAAAAAATTATCTTGATTAGAACCGAAGTTATGGTCAATTATTGATTTTTACATTTTCCGTTGCCATGGCAACAGTTTTTGTCCGATTTTGACCAGATTGATACCGCTTCATCCCTATCAGTTTCATGTTGATCTGACCATTCTCCTTTGAGATATGCGCGCGGACAGACAAACAAACAGACACACAAACGGACAGACCCAATTGCAATACCCTCGCCCCCCTACGGGGCGAGGGTATTAAGCCTCTGGTGGGGTGACGATGATCGTTATAACAAATCAGAATGTATTCGTCACATTGGCCATCAACTCCAGTGGCCTTTTTCTCTTCGTTGTTTTAATTTTTGCCACATTGTTTACAAAAATTCTCACAACATCGCCATTCTTTTGATACCTCAGGGTTGATTTACACGATCAAACTACTTCAAACCTTCTACTTCAAATTCCTAAAAATGAGTTTGATGTAGTTTGATGGTAGGTGTTCACATGATCAAACGCGTCACGTCAAACTACTTCAAACTTTTTCCAAATTCCGGTTTACACGGTCAAACAGCTCATTTCATACTCCTTCAAACTCCATCAATTTATTCATTTAATGTTGATTTCTTGGGCTCCTTTGTTAAAAGTTTCAGGCAAACTGAACGGTTGTGCTATATAATCCAATATCACGAGTTTCAAATGATTTTCCTCAATTGGATAAGGAAAATAGCTTATCAAACTTTATGGTGGAGTTTGGAGTATTTTGACATAGTTTGAAGACTCGGTTTACACGGTCAAGCCTAGCGTTAAACTCCAAAGTTTGAAGTAGTTGGAATTAAAAATTTGAAGTAGTTTGATCGAGTGAAGCAGGCTTCCGGTGGAATTGTTCTGATCATTTGTTCCAGCAGCGAGTTATCGTACTCAGTGCAAACGAATAAAATACCATAGAAATACAATCAAATATTTTTCTATGGATATATTCTGCTGTTATGTATAAATTATTGCTGTATACCGGTATACGACTGTTGTGGCTCTGTTTTAATAACCAATGATCTGATGGTGGAGTTTGAATTGAACATACATGACTGATATGCACATTTTGATACACACTCCTTTCACATTCACATCCAAGTTATAAACTCATCACTGACAAGCCACATTCACAACCACACTGACAATCTCAGGACAAATCATTTCAAATGACTGACCTTCCTTTGTCGATGACCGCATTTTCCCACCTCCGTCCCAAATTGTGAACCCGTCAAATCAACTGAAAAAGTCACACAAAAGCTACAGTGGGAACTGGTCAAGAGTAAATGGTTGTAAGCGTTGGATTGCTCACCAATTGTGACAGAATGGTCACGTTCCTGGTCTGGAAAACGAGGGTAGTAAGTCGACATGAAACCATGTTCAGGGCAATTGGTGGTAAAAGGCGAATGATAATAGCATTGACGTCGGACGCTACTTGGATATCAGGCGCAGCACAACACATGGATAGTTCGGTGATGGGCAACCTTGAAGTAAGTAGCAACGATATGAAATCTCTCGGGGCCCCTTTCTTTGTTGTCAAGTGCCAATCTACTCCAGTCCCATGGTAGCGATGCTGTGATAATCTTATCTTGGACATCTTGATAATATTAGTGAACCAAGAATATTACCAAACAACATATTGTAGACTCTAAACCTAAGAATTCAAGTTCAACACAAGATACCAATTCGTAAAACCTGTAGAGGTCTTTTGGACACATATTGTCTTTTCAGCATACACACTCAGTGGAATGTTCATTCAGGTAACCATTTTCCTCCATGTTCAAACAGCATAACACTCAAAGACAAGATCGAACTGGTATAATGCAAATCGAATTATGGTCCGGCATTTGCATTTTGGTGAATCCTCATACCGTTTGAGCGTTTTCTCTGGGCTGCTCCAGTTCATTCACCGTTGTATTGAGGGAAAACGGTTTTGTTTGGATCCCAATAAACACAGAGCCAATTAACATTGGCATATTGTATGTCGACGGCTTCCTTTTGCTTGTTGCTTTCTATGCATTTTTGCAAACTTTTGGAAGAATTATTGGCAACTTTGTGTCCTTTGCAAACTAATGTATAGACAATAAGTATTTCTTGAGCCACGAGGTACAGCGTGAGACGACAGTTTTGCTGAATAAGAGCTAAATCCTGCTACAGATCCCCCACTGAAATATATGTGCTTAATGAGGCACTCAGAAGCAGTACTCGGAAACGCAGAAGGAATGGAAAGACGATGAAATATTTTAGTTTCAGTGACCTTGAACAGACCATAAAAGAAGACTCAAACACTTAAATGTAGAATGCTCTTCTCAAGGAAACATTATTTGTCCATATGTCCCTGCGATTAATAATTGATTTGAGAGTAAAATCGTTCCACTTATTGAAACTTAGTGATATTTTTGATTACGTTACGTCAGCTAATCGTCAGTTGACTTGATGTGCCTAAAACATATTGGGTTGCAATTTGAGTTACCGAAAGTGAGAACACCAGACTGTTATTAACATACGGTGACATACGGTGATTTCTACCATTGCTGACAATGATAACTGGAATGGTTGTTTGACATCAACATCAACTCAATGTGCTGACACAGTAAAGAAAATCTTTAAATAGTAAACATTTGCTGTTTCCAGCTTGGAAATGTAACACAACTTTCTCATAACTGTGGTAGTTCAAGGTGTGATGACAAGCCCAAATATAGGTAAGAAGTCCATTCCCTCAAACTCGCAACTCTTCGAGGTCATACCATGAATGAGGATTTCAAAATCAAGAGTATATATGTCGATCATGCCAGTGGAGAAGATGCAAGACGAACAAGTTTTCGAATGAGGAGGAAGTTCGAGAAAAAAATGTGCGGAACGATTATCGACCATCGGGGTTCATATCATACACATGAATAACGCTCCTCAGCAGTAATTGCCGTCAATAACCCGCCAACGGCACAGGCACACAGACGTATTTACCACGACACGCAACAATTACATGTCAAACTATCGTGTGTCATCAGAAAACAATTATCTTCTGGGTTTTTGGTATCATGGAGCAGATGAAGAATTCGTGAATATTTCCTATTAATATCTGGTATATTGATATACTTCAAGTGGCGCAACCTGAAGCCGTTCATTGATGGATATATATGGTAGTATTTGTGTTCATTTTACACATTCAGGCGGGGAATTCACTTGTTTTGCCATATCGTCATGACAAAATACTAATTTCCAGAGTGAGTACTGGATTATTCCCAATTTTTCAAATTTAATTTTGGTGATCTGACTAGTTAACATATGAACGAAACCTCGAAATGCGACAGGGCATTCAATGAAAAGAAAAATGAATAAAAAGTCAAATTTAAGAGAAATTGAGGGGAAATGTACGATTATGTGCCACAGTGACCAGAAACTCCGGTAATCCCGTTTTATTGGCATTGTTTACAGGAAAGACCACAACAATATGGTATTTGTATGTATTTACGGTGCTTAAAAACCTATAGGAATTTACTTATATGTATTCACAGTGCTTGAAAATTTGCGAGGGAACGTAAAATTTGTACTCGCAACAATAAAATTGTTACCAGCCATGAGTTAGAATACTCATACTTTTAATATAATCGAAAAAAAAACCCGGGGAATTGTGACAAAATTTCTTGGTGTATTCATCGTTTTTACTCCCATTTCAACATACCAATATTCTGTATTCAGCAAAACATTGATAGCAGATGGTATACATACATTTCAGATGCCACTTTACGTGGTCTGAAGTGTTGACTGTAAACGCACATGCATTACTGATCTCAATAATATTTCACTTATGACCAAGTTTCCCAGAATTCCGCCGCCGTTTTTTAGTGACAACTACATTTACACACAATTCGCGATATTTCAGTCTAAATGGTTGACCTTCCCCTGTCCGATGACCGCATTTCACCACTCCCGTCCCGAATCGTGAACTCGCTGAATCAGCTCAAAACGTGATAAAAATGTTATGGCGCAGGACTGGTCAGGAGCTGATCGCTATTAAGTGTTATATTATTCACCAAATGTTACTGAATCGTCACGTTCCTGGCCTGGAAAACGTGGGTAGTAATTCGACGCTGAACCATGTGCCTAGCATTTGGTATCGAAAGCTGTGTCAGTTGTATATTTTTTCTCAAAGATGCAGCACAAACCACGGGTAATTTGATGAGCGACCTTGGAAATCGTTGCAGTTTGATCTGAAAGGTTCGGGGAATGTTTCTTTTGTTGTCAAGTGGCAAATTACCGGGCGGGTCACTTTGAAAGCTGAGTAGCGATGGTGAGGTAACTACATAGTCACTGTGGCCATATCAAAAATATACATGGTATTGAAGCATCACCGAACAACTTACTGCACAACCAACAAAAAAAAACACTTTTAACAGAAATAATACTGCACAACCAACAAAAAACACTTTAGAAAAGATTCTTTTAATAAACCCAACAAAAACACTTGAAAAAAACAATTTATACAATTCTTAAAAATTAATAATTTTAAGTGTCCCACGACACATTATCATGTGATGCCTGTATTGGTTTCATTGATATATTTCCTGACCATCCAGTGTCACGTTGATGATGACCCGAGATGAAGGCTGGAGTGAACCTAAATGTGGATATTCCATTGACAAACACGTTTATGGCCAGGCATCTCAGCATAAACACTGACATAAACACATCGATATGTTTATTTAAAATAAGTTTATTTTATTTCAGTTAAAAATGGAAAGGTGAAATGGCGACACAAACACATACCCAACGATACCGTTTGAAATATATATAGAGGGTAAATAAATGAATTCAATATACCTTTCCAGTGCTCTGATTGATTTGCAAAATGCTTTGAAATAAGAGGGGCATTCCCCAAAAGATTTGGGGCATTCCCTCTCGATTTGTGTGTGGTGACACGAGGCAGTCTGATGCAGTAATACATAGGATTCGATGCGAGTCAATGGGGACAACCCTATTACATGTTTGTAAACATGTCACGTCCTCCTAAAGTCTGAAACCCTAGACTGACAACTTCTACAGTATGAACACGGCTCTGTCCTGGGATCGTGGGTTATAGTGTTTAGACAATACATTCTTATACTGACATATACATACCTATTCAAGACAATAGTCGAAAACGCAGTAGAGATGAAAAAAAAAACATTTAAAGATTTCAGTGGCCTTGAACAAATTGTGGAAAAGACTGAATGCAATGCCCAGGTACTGTTTCATCACCTTGTCAATGCAACTACTAGTATTCGATTGAATATTTGTGTGAAATTTAGTAATATTCCGCGTTTATCCAATTTAGGTTTGTTTAAAAGTAGAGCAAAAAGACAATAAATATAACCCATTTGAAACAAACACATAAGTTATGCTGAGATTCCCAATTTAGTTGCTAAAATATGGTATTGTATATGACTGATATGAAACTTTGGTTGATGTTTTCCTTATTACTTATGTGTCCAAGTTTTCAGAATTTGTGCTTTTAACAAATGTTTGGTTGCGACTGCCTCTTTCAAGGAATGGCCAATGAATCCACGATAATCAACTCCAAAGTGATTTATCATCTCTATCTGACGACCGCATCTTCCCATCAGGTTCCACTTTGTGATCCCCGTTGAATCAACTCAAAAAGCCATACAAAGCTACGTCGCGGATTGGCAAAAAACTGGTTTGATTGGTACTGGAATGTTCACCAAATGAATCGTCACGCCATCCTGGTCTGGAAAACGTGAGTTTGGAAATCCGAAGATCATATTCAGGCCAGTTGTTGGTAGAAAACATGCACAAATGGGGGAGGGAGCAGAGGCAGGAGAGATGAGTGAATAATGATAGCATAGAATTCGGACCCTTTTTGGGCACATCAGCACAAGATATGTATAACTCTTTGACGATTATATTGGGATCTCGGAATAGGTATCAGCCTCCTGGGGTCTGTCTATTCTCGGATTTTTCTAACTCGTTTACACTGTTTTTCGCTAATATTTTTGTGATGCTGAATGCTATCGTTCTATAACTTGGCATACTTCCCCTGGTAGTCAAACGGCAATTCTCTACCAAATTTCAGACAGATATCGCGAAAATTTAAAAAGTTGGCAATCTACCTCAATGTTAATTTTCAGCCCAAAACGGGATCTCGAGAATCTGGCCATTTGCGAGGAATTGGTCCTGTTTACATCCATCAGGATTCGGAATATTCTTGTAACTTTAAACCAGAAGATTCACTGGGATATATTCTACACAAGCATGCTGATTTTGGAACATTGCTGCGCTACAAAACCGAGCAAATGCACAAAATTGTGTGCGGGCCCAGAAATTAAATACTAGGGCTAAATTTAACATTGGGTGGATTGCCAACTTTTTCAATTTTTGCGATAGCTGTCTGAAATTTGGTAGAGAATTGCCTCCCAGGTGAAGTATACCAAGCTATAGAACGATAGCATTCAGCATCACAAAAATATTAGCGAAAAACAGTGTAAACGAGTTAGAAAAAATCCGAGTATAGGGGCAGTTTACTCACCTTCGAGATTGGCTCGCAGTCACATTGTAACAGCTATGTGATAACTTCTGCGGCCCAAGTATCATATCCTGCGCCTTCCTCTATATTCAATATAAAGGACTGAAAAATTGACAGACGGATTAAATGGCATTCATTTTAGTGGACGAAAAATATTAAGGCGCAGCGTATGATACTTGGGCCACTTCGGCTCACAAGTAGAAAAAAATGGGCCCAATGTATGTATCAACCTATTACCGCTGATAACCAAATTTTGATGATGCCAATAGAAAAGTTAATATCAAAAACTTTCAGAATAGAAAGAAATCCCGATCAAACATTCATATCTGAAGCCACACTCAGGGGCAGACAGTGTGTAATTATAGTTGTTTCTAATGTACACCAGATGGAATTAGTGTACAACTGCCCAACAACTTATCAAAACAATTTAGAAAAATTAAATGATACCAATGATACCGTATGATACCCCCAAGTATCATACGCTGCGCCTCACTACTACTCGTCCACTAAATTTAATCCTTATTGAATATAGAAGAAGGCGCGGGTATGATACTTGGGCCAAAAAGTGTATGAAAGTGAACATATTTTACACAGAACCAAACACATAATAATTTATTTAATAGTTTATTTCTTGCGCTTGAGACAAGAATACGTAACAGCTGTAACGGTAACTTAAACACAATATAGCTAATTATCCAATACCAAGCCACTGAATGACTAGATGGACACAGTCACAGCTTAAACTCTACATACGTAATTACTTGAAAATAACCATCTCCGCCATGAGGGAAAATTTTGATTAAAATTGGATATTTTATCTTGATTATCTTTCCTGCCAAAGACGTCCTTATCGGTTTTCAAGCTGCCAACATATACAACTGCTCCCCAACACTCGGGAAGGTACATGCAACTGAAATGAATATATCACATAGGGCAATGGCATTAGCATGGAGATTAATAAGTACAATCCAGTTTACCGTTTGAGGGTTTCCCATTATGTGTTGTTTCAGTTGATTTACAAATGCATAGGAATCAAACGGGTATGACCCTAAAGGTTATTCGATTTAGAGGTGTGGTTTCACAACAGAACTGTTTTGGTGCAGCAATATGAGTTCAATGTGTTTCCCAAAGTATCAAATTGCGAGTCGGTTCAGACATTTCAATCACGCAATTGTGAAGACATTACACCATTCATAGTGTGTAATTATGTCAATAAACCTATGAACAATGACATTTGTTTATTGACAGTTAGTGTATTATTCGAAGCACACATATTTTGGAGAACAAAAATGTAAACTATTGGAACAATTCTTGGCAAAAAGTGTGTCCTTTGTACCATATTCGATAATTGCGAGTCGGTTCAGACATTTCAATCACGCAATTGTGAAGACATTACACCCTTCATAGTGTGTAATTATGTCAATAAACCTATGAACAATGACATTTGTTTATTGACAGTTAGTGTATTATTCTAAGCACACATATTTTGGAAAACAAAAATGTGAACTATTGGAACAATTCTCGGAAAAAAGTGTGTCCTTTGTACCATATTCGATAACTGTATTGCTTCTGGAACTAAAATGACTACATTTACATCCTTACGAAAGTGCAATGAAAGTAGTTAGTCATGGAATGTCAAAAGGTATTGATGTAACGACGTCTGAGGAGGTCAATTGAAGTCCTATTGAATTAGGATAATATGTCGCAGGGCGGTGACTCACGAAGCGGATTTTCCACCAATTTCTACAGGATAAGCACGTCTCCGCCCTGAAATGTGATTTGTATGTATAGACGTTTTGGGGTCATTCGGTGCATGCTGCCACGCTAGTTTTTTTTCCAAATGTGTGCTAAAGCCTGGGATGTATAGAGAGCTCTCGAAGACGAAGTAGAGATGAAAAGACATTGAACGATTAGTTCGAGTGGCCTTGAACAAATCGTAGACTCAATGCACTAAAATGTACTGTGCTTCTGCTGGGAACATTGTCTGCCCTTATTGCACTTACTTGGTGCTGTTTCATCCTCATTGTTACAACCTCATGTATTACTCTATTGATAAAATGTCGTTCTTCTCGATAATAGTAAGTGAACATCAACTGTTTTTTGTTTTGGTTCGCCTCAGTAGTCCAACCAAGGGATTTTTCTGTTACACAGAATAACTATCAATATATAGTTATGCACTACACGTATGCAACAACTGGAGACACTCCATCAAAGTAATATGTTTCTGATTATACTTGTAGGAAAATGTTAGGTCATTATCCAAAACATTATCATCCAAAATAAACATACATTATTGATCTTATAATTTTGTTACACTCTCCTGTCTTACGTTTATGTCGATGTTGGGCAAAATTATGATCACAACAAATGTCTGGGGAACCAGACTCCTTCATGAAATGCCTACTGAATCCACGATAAATCAGTCAAAATCGTTGCCCATCCTTTGTCCAATGACCTTCTTCTCCCCACCTCCGACCCACCTCGTGAACCGTGGTAAAATCCACTTAAGAAGACATAGAATAGCTACGGCGGGGACTGGTCAAGAGCTGACGGTTGTTAAGTGTGATATTGTTCAGCAAATGTTACTAAATCATCACGTCCCTGGGCTGGAAAATGTAGAAAGTAGTTCGAAGTTGAATCATGTCCAGGCCAATTGGTTGTAAAAGGATTCCACAAATGCGAGAGTCAGTAATACATGTCCTGGCAATTACTGTACTTCAGACCCACAAGACCCAGCACAAGACATGGATAATTCGGCCAGGATTCGATGGGCGACCTTGGAATAAATAGCAGCCTGATCTGAACGGTCTACGGGATACGTTCTTTGTTGTCAATTGGCAAATTAGCGGGCGAATCACTTCGGAATTCGTCTTCAGTTTGTGCAGTCACCGTAGGGCTGGCGACTGCTTGATAGCGTCACTTTAGACAATGAACATAACACATGAACCCAAAAGAAACAGGCATTTGCAACAAATTTACCATACATTTGAACGAAGAATATTCTTTAAACTACTCATTCTTACTTCCATGTCATGATTGGACAAATTGTATTACGAAAACCCAAAACAATATCCCAGGCGGACAAACTCAATTTCGTGATTGACACTCGCCGATTTTATGTGAAACATAGTACATATAATGACATCCTGGGATAAGAGTGAAGTCCTTTGCATATAATAATTATTTTTTCCATGTGCGGTAAATTATGATATATTTAGTAATATGTATTTCGAATATCATTTCTATTCCTATTATACTGTATGGCAGAACCGTACACAACGTTACAGTCCCGCTATCGACAGGGATCTTTCGGATTGTAGCATCTCTTAAGAAGATTGCCAACATCAGGAAGTCACTAGACACCTTGCTGTCAGACCTGGACCCACAAGTGTAATCTTCGAGTGCACCCAAGTCAAGCTGGTATCCAGTATCCGTGAATAAACTGTTGAAGATCATTACCAACTCTCTACTGAGATCATCACATTTGTGACCTGATTCCAGTCTGGCTACGGAAAGCATGTCCACGACAAAAGTCCCAGCTTTGAGCAAGCGAGGTTAACACCACTTTTTTTTTACCCAGATTGGCAACCAATCCGTCGACACGTCAGCAGTCTCAGATCGGTTTGAGCAAGCGAGGTTCACACCACTTTTTATGAAGCTCAAACTTTACCATTCTGTCCTCGCGAACTACCGCCAATTTCAAACCGATCACATCTGTCATAATGTCTAGAAAAGGTCGTATTTTTACAGTTCCAGGACCACATCAGGGCCTTAAAGATCACCAACAACATTCTGCTCTTTTTTTGATAAATATGATCAGGTCATGCTTGTCCTCAAGTGCTGCCTCCGATACCATCGACCACCAGAACCTCATCAAATGTCTGTGATGTCAATATGGAATTAGTGGTGATGCATCGAAATTCAGTCTACTTCTGTACAAGAACCCAAACTGTTGAGATCGGGGACAGACAATCAGAGATGAAATCACTGACAGAGGTCCACAGGTCTCAGTGATTGGTCCCATCTTTTTCAATATGTAATATCTTCTAACTAAAGGCGTCCTTAATGTTTATTAAAGCTGTCAACACATAGAACTCCCCCCCGACACTGTCAGGAAGGTACATACAACTGGAACAAAAATCATGTGGAGCGATGGCTTTAGCATGGAGATTATTAAGTACAATCCTGTTCACCGTTTGAGTGTTTCGCAATATGTGGTGTTTCAGTTGGTTATTTGATTCAGAAGTGTGGTTACACAACAGAACTGTTTGGTGCAGCAATTTGAGTTCGATGTATAACCCAGCGTATTGAATTGTGAGTCAGTTCGGACATCTCCATCACATGACTCTAAATACATAACATCCTTCATAGTACATGTATGTAGTTATGTCAATAAACCAATGAACATTGAAATTTTGTTTATTGACAATTAGTGTATTACTGTAAGTACATTTTTGGGAAATTCACATGCACACTACTGGAACATGTACCATGAATGTACATTATTACATATGAAAATAACATAAAAAATGTATATCCTTACGACAGTACATTGAAGTAGTTAGACACCAAAGTAGTTAGTTATGAAAGGTCAAATGGCTCTGATGTAACGACGTTTGAGGAGCTCAATTGAATAGTCCAAATGAATTAGGATAATATGTCGCAGAGCGGTTACTCACGAAGCGGATTTTCCACCAAATTCTACAGGATAAGCCCGTCGTCGCCCTGAAATGTGATTTGTATGTATAGACGTTCTGGGGCCATTCGGTGCATACTGCCACGCTAGTTCTTTTTTTATATGTGTGTTAAAACCTGGGATGTATAGAGAGTTCTCGAAGACGAAGTATCGATGAAAAGACATTGAACGAATAGTTCGAGTGGCCTTCAACAAATCGTAGACTCAATGCACTGAAGTTTACTGTGAGAGCTTTCTATGTCCTTATTGCACTCACCTGGTACTATTTCATCCCATATTGTTACACCGTCATGTGCATGTATTACTCTGACGATGAGATGTCGTTTTTCTCGATGATACTTCATTGTTTACCAAATTTCCCGTCGAATTAGATATGTAAAAGAAACGGTTATGTATCATGGTTAAGATAAGGAATTATATAGCAGCAGGCTATCTAACACATCGAATAAACATTAACTGGTAACTGGTAGTCCGTGCCGCAGTACTTTCCCGAGAAGAGTATTGAATGTTATGGATGGTGCTCATATCCATGGATATCACACAGTTTAACGAATATTCTCAATCATGCAAAGTGATGATTTAATAACTGTGACAACGCAATGTGTTAGCACTGTTGGTTTACACCATTACACAACAGGAGGCGTATCTAACAAGGATGTAGCTTTCTGAGTAGCGTTTACATAGAGGATCACAGCATCGTTGTCTTTTGTTTATAATTCAGGAAGACTTGTTATGCCTACGATATGTCCCAGACAGAATACACTCTGGTCTAGCCAGCTTACATACTTTATATACTTTATATTATATAATAACGGAATGGACAAATTGAGGGGAAAAAATCGTTTTTATTACTATATACATTCGGTAGCTGTTCTTACATTTACACCATCTGAAGGCACTCTATCAAGATAATATGCCAATGGTTATACCTGTATCCAATATCCAATATCACATATCCAAACTATCATCAAAAATAAACATACAGTATTAATCTTCTAATTTTGTTACCCTCTCCAATGTTACGTTTTTTGTCGATGTAAGGCATGATTATGCTCACAACAAATGTCTGGGGAACCAGTCTCTTTCATAAAATGTCTACTGAATCCACAATAATTCAGTCAAAATCGTTGCCCCATCCTTTGACCTTTTTCTCCCCACCTCCGACCCAATGGGTGAACCGTGGTAAATCTACTCAACAAGACATACAAAAGCTACCACGGGGACTGGTCAAGTGCTGACGGTTGTTAAGTGTTATATTGTTCCGCAAATGTTACTGAATCGTCACGCCCCTGGTGTGGAAAATGTAGCTAGTAGTTCGAAGTTGAATCATGTCCAGGCCAATCGGTGGTAAAAGGATTCCACAAATGCGAGAGTCAGTAATATATGTACTGGCAATTACTGTACTTCAGACCCCTAAGACCCAGCACAAGACATGGATAATTCGGCCAGAATTCGATGGGCGATCTCGGAATAAATAGCAGCCTGATCTGAACGGTCTACGGGATACGTTCTTCGTTGTCAATTGGCAAATTAGCGGGCGAATGACTTCGGCAGTTGTCTTCAGTTTGCGCAGTCCACCATGGGGCTAGCGATCACTCAATAATGACACTTTGGAAAATAGACAATATACATAAAACAAAAATTGCAGTTGCAATAACTTTATCATACACTTTGAGCATTGCAAAGCATGTTCACGAAGGATATTCTTCAAATTACTCATCAACACTTCCAACACTACACAACATTTCAAGATGAAAGCCAAAAACATATTAAAATATTCCAGGCCAGCGAACTCAATTTCGTTGTCCAAACTCGCCAATGTTGCGCAAAAAAAAACATAGCACATAAAAGAGTAGTAACGTCCAGGAATAATGACGCAGCAAATACATGCAGGCGAAACAAGAGGAGGGATTAGGGCCTTTTAGATATAATTATCAAATGTGTGTCCATTCCAAAATAAATTTGGGAATCATTTATCTGGTGCCCCTCCGCGTGAGAGTCCTCGCTACTCCACTGCTACAGTTGATTGTCCCTCTGTCTAGTCAGTAAATTCACTATTGGAACCCACACCGAACAGAGCTATAATTCGAAGCCGCTGCACATTGAATATGGTAGTTATTTTTGTCGCTAAAAATAGTATGCCAATTATAATACTCTCCATTTGTATTATGGACGGATGTTTTGTGACTATTCACAACTCAATATATTCATCAATTGATGAATGCTCAATCAATCATTAGATCCATCAAAGTGTCATGGTATATGTAATACATTTGACAATTCCTTTCGAATGGTGCTTTTTCGGGTTTTTACTGGCCTGGAAGAAATAGGTTTCTTCCATTTCTTTCAGCTTTTCTTCCAATCCCTTTAGAGATATTTTTGGGAATGTGGGACGTTTTGGCCAATAGACGCTTTGGCCCCGGACGTTTTAGCCAGGAGACTAATATTCTGAACTTGACTACTAGGGTTCAGCATTTCATTTGATTTTTGTACGTTTGAATATATTATAGAATGATATGATGATATTTATATGTCCAGTGATTGGAATGATCTACGTGTCCAGCAATTAACAATGAACAACTGTTAATTGAGTTTACACTTGGCACCACTAAGTGAACCGTTTTGAACAAAAGTCCAAAATATAAGTTATTGTGAAATGAAAATATAGGTTACCGGACAAATATAGTGTTAACATGAAAAGTCCAAAAGTGGGCATATTTCAACAAAAATAGCTACTTTTTTACCCTTCAGTTCATCAAAAATATATTGCAAATATATGAACTTAAGCTCTATTCAAAATCATGATAATTGCTTTGTCAGAAAATACCAATTCACACATTCCAGACAGATATGAAATGAGATGTGCCACTCAAAGTCATCTGGGATCAAGTCTAAGGTCACCATAAGAAGTGAGTGTCATAAAATGACTTCCTATGCTCATACTATAATACGAACATTTGAAGCGTTTGGTCTGTAGAGGCCAATTTTCACATCTCAAGTCAAGTGCGACCTTGAGATTTAGCCTTCAAGAACATCTGAGGTGGATACCTCTTCCATCACCCGCCTGTGTGGCCGAGTGGATAGGACTGGTGGCTCTTGAAGCAACGAAATTCACAGGGCTGTAGGTCTGGGTTTCGCGCCCTGGACCGAAACTTAGTACTTGGTTTTTTCATCCTGTTTAATTATGATTAACATGATTAAGGTTCTCGCTACTGAACGGTGCTCACCGAATTCAAACTTTGTCACCCAACGTGATACTGTAAATTACAAGCCTCTGGCTTCCCACAATACAAGCAAGTGCCCACGTTGTAAAAATAAATTCGAATTATTTTTGTAGACCTGGAAGAAATATGAAAAAAAACGAACCGTGATTTGTATCATTGTATATGTGCATGTACATGTACTATTGGTTTATTTAACTTAATTAAAACATACAAATACTACTTGCAATTCATCCATAACAACAAACAACTATCGGGAAGTTGACATGCACACCAAGCCAGTAGTAGAAAATAGCTATCATGTGAAAAAAAAGTCCCAAAGGCAAATATTCCTCAGTCCATATGGATAAAATCGTATCATATCGATCACCATCGAATGGATAAAAATCATCGCATATGCCTGACTGGGACTTAGCTTCACAGTATTTATGTCCAGGTGGACAATTTTCCCCAGAAATATATGATTGGGTATGTTTTTTCATACATGCGATATGTTTATTCTTTTACCTGCTATATCGAATTTCATATCTACTCTGATTAAAACCTGCAGAGCTGTCTGGATTTGAATATTACACCGATATGTTGAATGGACTTCACGTGCCATTTTACATCCCTAGGTTAGATGAGAAATGGTATGCGAACATAACGTTTGATGTTTTCACTCCGATAGCCACCCTTTTTAATTCAAAACCATTGCTGAAAGAAATTTGTAGGCACTTCTTTCATAGCAGTATCAGACAGGGACTACACGTGAATCAAGTTGTGTGCGGTGACAACAAATGCACATGTTTTTTTAATCGATGGCTATGCTCACTATAGTATATGACCTCGTTACATATCTTGGAAATCATGCTGTAAGAAAGCATGCAAACAAAACCCACCTGTCAAATAAAATCAGCCTTTTAGAAGATTTGCCTTGTGTGTAGAAGAAAACTATGGAAAGTGTGTCAACTCGAATTAGAACCGAGGGTGCTGTAGCGTACAAGCAATTCGTTTATTCTCCAAAAATAGAAATCGTTTTCGAGAGTTTTGCATCGAACAGCCTCTTACGGATAATGATGTACCTTGTCACACCTTGTCGGGCCAATTGTCCTTCAGAAGAACCCGAATTATCTGTAGGTTTTGTGTCTCTGACATAGTCTTGAATATGAACACTCAAGTAAACTTAGTTCAAAGTCTAAGGTATCAACAGACATCATTTAATATTTTATTGAAGCTCTCTTTTTGAACATTCGTTGTTCATATGAAAATTAAATATTATCGGTGCCATAAACTTGAATTTGAGCAATCGATACCAGATGGAGTTAACTTTAATATAACAAAAAGGAAACCATAACTATGGCTTTCTATATGACTCGTTAAAAGTCGAAAAACAAACGTAAACTCCACTTTCAGGTGTTCAGTCTCCGATGACAACTCAAAAATATTTCCGTGTGAATATACAATTCAAAATACATACAATATATATTGCCATGTTCCGGACACCATAATGAGCACCATATGTTTTGGTGAAATCATATGATAGAAAAACACGAGGTCTCATTTTCTGGCAGACGAAAACAAGCACCATAACAATAATAGCTCATCGACCCAAACACGACGGTAAGCTAAAAATAAATTTCACAAACATTACAATCTGTAAGTCACTCGCCGATAGTCCCCATCACACCAGTACAGACAAAAGGTGCACAATTCTCTCATAATAGAGAAGGATGGTGGTGTCACTGGTTACGGTTGCTATAGTGACAGGAGTACTGACCACCCTGTACCTGCTATGGTGGAACTCGCGCACTAGACGGACTCTTGATCTGATCCCAGGGCCCAAAGCGCTACCCATCATCGGGAACGGACTACAACTCAAAGATGGATACGGTCAGTCTCAAAAACTTCGAATAGATAAAAACATGTCTTCGTATTTGCATTGACCTCATCCAATGAATAAAAGCACGTCTCGAAAATGATAATCTATAATTTGTTAGTTTAA
The DNA here is from genome assembly GCA_949152475.1 of Terebella lapidaria. Classification (NCBI taxonomy): domain Eukaryota; kingdom Metazoa; phylum Annelida; class Polychaeta; order Terebellida; family Terebellidae; genus Terebella; species Terebella lapidaria. Next base: position 28,361,332 of record OX424564.1, on the reverse strand, counting down.
ATTACTTGTATGTGCAAGAGATATATTAATTAATCAAATAAATATATTAAACGACGCCCATTATAAAAAAAAGTGCGAGCAGCTGCTGTGTGCATCTCCAAATGCACCCGCATTTTGTTTACTGCAATGACATAACCGCAGCAAAAAAATATCCATGGAAATAATCGATTCCAGACGTATTTATGTGTTTTTATAGATCATAAGCGACTGTGGATGAACAATTTTATCATCTGCGTATTATCGTTGAGGTTCCAAAGTCTACTAAAAAATGTAACAACAAAAAAACATGTTGAATGTTTTCAATTTGTGCACTGTGGTCGATCCATTCGGCTATAATGTATGTGTATATTTTTCATCACGTTTCTAACACAATTTGCGCCGAATATTCCCACCACATCTTCACAGGGAGGAACCGTTTGTCTGATTCTATGTGCATTATTCTGATTCTCAGACAACCAGACAAACGGTTCCTCCCTGTGAACTTGGTATATCAGAGCGTCAAAATCGAACATTGAAATTGGGTCACGTTGTTCGGTGATATTCAACCTACTTCGATTAAAAACTATTTTAGTATTTTGAAATGTAGATCGACCTTGGCCGTTCATGGCCTGTCAACATAATCCACTCCTACCAGACGTTAGTCGTGTATACATACACCTCTTATACCATAATACATCGCCAGTGACAGACCTATTGTCGGACATAATATTTGATATCTTTTTTTTCTTAAACTCTGCCATGACTTTTTGCTATGTATCAAAACTCAATAGTTATCCTGCGCAATGAAGCGATTGCTATCGGCCTGCAAAAACGGACATGTTGATGTTTACAAGAAAATGAACGTCACAGACAAAGATACGTTGAGAAATAAAAATTCACTCTACGTAGAAAACGGAAATAACCTAATGATTAAATGCAAGATTGCTGAAGCGATATACCAGTTTGGAGTGTTGTGGACATAATTAACCACATGTCTTCTTTCATTACGTTGGAGGGCAATAAGACGATATTATTTCGTCGTGTGTTTGACGTGGGTTTTTTTGTTAGTAATTAGGCCCTACGTATGCGCGGACACATCAGGTCTCCCTTAAACGTGATATCAATGTGGTTTGCAATCTTCAATGTATTACTCAACATATCCCTTCGCTATCGCAGTCGAAACCCCTTTAGAAAAACGCGAGTATACTTATGCCAAGTACAACACAATATAGCGAATTATTTTGTGGATAACTGGATCGTCGGATCAATTTTAAATTTGATCAGCTTCCAATGCCAGTGTTTTTTTTTCAGTTTTGGAGTTAGAAGTCAGAATTTCTCAAAGAAATCTGAATTCCGGTGAAAAATATGTTTTTACCGATTGAAAACATATAAAGATTCCAAATTTATCAGATGACCTAAGTTATTTAGGTTGACTTCACACACAAATTAACAAAATAATGTTTCTTGAGATTTAATATTTTGTCCCCCAAAACGTAACACAACCAATATCGTTTTCATTTGAATTACTAATTATAAACATTATTCTGTGAATCTTGTATACCCACATTAAACTTTCATTGGTCACAAGAAATTATTCCACTGAACTTCGCATAAACTCTCAACACATGATTTTCTCTCTTTGTTTCTCTCATACAGAAGGCTCGGTGCAGCTGAACGAGCTCTGTCGGGAATACGGAAAGACCCGAGGAGTCACGAGGCTGTGGCTCGGAACGATTCCAACCATTCTGCTCAGTCGGCCACAGTCGGTTGAGGTCGGTATTTAGTAGTCGTCAATTACTAAGATGTGGAAACGGGTCACGTTTCAAAATACTAAACGGTGACGTTTTCTCACAGATAAATGGCAGGCCAGATATTTTCACGCAATAAAAAATAAACACGTAAGATATGTTTAGACTAATTAATAGAGTTGGCGGTATCGATGAAGTGTCGCTGAATGCAACCCTTATTTTCCCTTATACTCATGGAAGGAAAATAAAAAAGCCTGAACTACATTACAACCTCTGCAATTATATAATACTTGTTCAAGTATTTAACATGGCTGAAATTGGCGATGTAAAAGGATGGTTTGGATGGTTTTATTATGTACTGTTGCGTAGCACATTATCAATTGCCAGTCATGTGCAATTAACAGAAGCGGATCCAGAAATTGGTGGAGGGTGCCAAAGACGCCACGCTAGCGAAGCTATATCCTGTCCCATGCACAGGGTCTGGGAATGTTCTGGTTGTAGCTTTAATTCAGTCTCTCTTCCATTTTCTACACAAACTCACTATGATGAACCTTCTCTCAAAAATAATTATGTTGACCATTTTTCTGGCGTGTTTGGTTATGGTTAAGCAGGCATTCTTCCAAAGTGGGTCACAGAAGACTAGTTACTGTGTATTTACCGACCAGGATTGATTTGTGGTGCGGTATGATAACGCCAGTGCGTTCATGGGAACAAAGGTATGTCAAACCATAGTGAATAAACCATTCAAAATAGAGATCGCACCAAGCTCTGCCTACTTCGGGTGTCATTTTGTGAAGTATATTGAAGGTCATGAAGTGGAACGTATATGTGTCAGCCTTCATGAGGGGCTGGCTCGGTAGTAACTTGACGAATGGGGCCATCTCTACCCTCGTGGTGACGCATTCACTATACACGTATCTCGTAACCTACTGGTAACCAGATAATAATAGATGTAGTATTATAGCGCTTGTAGGGCATTATATGTTCCATGTATGACATGCTCGAAGCTCTTTACAAACGTGATCAAAATGGAATCCCGCTACCAGGTGTGATTTCAATCGCGTCACACAAGAAGGCATCTTTATTGTGACATACAAGCGTTCATAATTGTGCATGCCCACGAAACAAGTATACACACCTGCATGGCTGAGTCCTTTGACGGCAGGGATATGTCAACACCAGAAGCCATGCATTCGGACATTACTTCGATGCAAGGATGGTATCGAAGTTTGTCTGAAGATCAGAGAAAAAATCTCCTGGACAAGCTTTTGGAATTGGACGAAGACAACCGACTGGATTATAGTTCTAACTATGTGCGTAGAGTACAATCTGGAATAGAGATGATCATGCAAAGTATGGTGCAGTACATTGAAAGCGTACACGCTTTTTTCGTTGGAAAGTTCAAGATTGGCCAAGGCGGAAGTTTCTTTAACCAAACCAAAGTCGGGTTACCGTGTGAATTTGATTTGCTTCTTGAGCTGGATAAATCATTACCAGTGTTAGAACACAAGGGCTTGTTGCAGGTGGAGACAGAAGGTGGGGAAACGACAACTCACTGCTTGCGTCAGTTATGTTCTGATGGAATTAAATTCGTCGATTTATCGTCAGATAAGCTGAAAGACTGGAAACATGGTGGCTTCAACACGCCTTCATACAGTGGGTATCGTAGCAGTGGCCCAGCCAACATGTTCCAATTTATATACGCTGACTCAGACGGGGTTGAGACTGACCTAGCAATCACGGTTGATTTGGTGATTGTATATCCATATAAGGACCTAAACCCTAAAAAGCACGGGGAGTGGATAATTATACAGCCACCATTTGGTTGCTATGGACCAATACATAACCCATGCTATACGAGCTGGTTGGACCAGTTTCAACAAACGTCTGCAGTGAAAACCATCATACGACTATTGAAAGTGTTCAATGGTCGATGTCAACCAACAAAACATGATATCGCAAGTGACAAACCTGCTGAGAGTGACGCAGACATTTCAACCATATTCAACCCCGAAACTCCGCTGGACTAACGCATCGCCTTATTCCAACAACCCATCAGACTCAAACAGGTACAACTCTACGACTTGCGACATGACGGTGACGGGCTCACGCGAATGCACGAGGTATACTCATCTCTGCAGTACATGTCGTCATATTCGCTGCAAACTATGGTCGTCTACATGACAATGGCCACCAGAGATGCAAAAGAACTGGATGACGAGAGGGAAACCTGGACGTTGGAAGACATTCCTCGAGTCATCGTGACGATTCTAGACCTGATATTCACCGGCCTCCAGATTCAAATCCACCAGAAATCATCAGACAAGAAAATGCAGTTCATGCTGCATATCGGCCAGTATTGTAAACGTTCCATACAACTTTAGACCCTTCTACGTTCACGAACGTTTGACCACAGCGCACAAGTCAAACACGTCCGTGACATGGCGAAACAGCTACTAGACTTGGTCGGTGTGGACGACCTTGACCACCTATATTCCGGGACAGACATCGAGCAAATGATACGAGATGAAACTTGGCATCTCAATTGTGACCTGCTCCTTGGTGATAAACAATTGATTTCAACATGACATATTTCTAAATATAATCTTTCAGTGATGTGCGCGGTGTGTGCATCACTTGATAGATACATCGATAGCTTCAGATGTAGCATCTTTGAAGAAAGCGAGTAATAAATTCTTCGATTCATCAACACACCGAGCAAAAGGAAGACCCATTCACATAATTTGTGCACACGGGTGATACCTCCTCTCACTCGTGGTTAAAATGTCCTGTCGTTCTGTTCAATTAAAAGTGTGTCTATTTATAAATCATACCATTATTTTCGCATAAGTTTGATAGACCTTAGAGGCTTGAATCTGTTCATTATCACCACTAATCTGTTATTGGATTTTTTGATGTAACGACATCGAATCAGATATAGCTATGCAGCTCAAATAATAACCATGATAACATACCGGTGTGATAAAAAAAACCCCCAAACATTTTAGTATGATCCCGGGAGTGATTATCTCAAGTTGTGACATATAATAATCCTTAATTTTAATTTTACAGTGTCGCGGTGCCAATAAAGTCAAATTTTCAATTGCGAGTGTTGTTATATTGCTCAGACTGAAACTTAAACGGACATCATCGAAATCTCATTTGTAATGGCTGAATATAAGAAACTCTTCCTGCTGGTGGCGTTTCACTGGAAAGTTACTAGGATAGATATTTGTACGTGGCTATGGTGGGCTTATATATAGATGCTGACCATATAACCTAAACGGAACATATCAGCCACATATTCGATTATTTTGAGATCATTCATATAATTATTCATATAAGAATAATGAAAACCTTGATAACAGCAATATATGCCACTTGACATATGCCAAAAAATTTCCACAAATTCATGATCTCACCAGGTTCTGCTGAACTCGTCCAAGCACCTGAAGAAAGCCTTCATGTACGACTTTCTCCACCCATGGCTGGCTCGTGGACTTCTGACCAGGTAGCGGGTTGCATTACTGCAATAAGCTAGCATGCACGGACTTCGCTCATATTCCATGCAATATCGAAGGAAAGCCCCTCTAAAATTATAAATAAATGTGGCATATATACACCACCTATAATGTGCAATGTATCTTCCGTGTATATAGAGTGTTATTCGTAGCAGTTTTTCAGTAACATCACGCAATCATCAGCCTCATATTTTAATCGTGCACTAAAAAATCAGGACTGCATTCAGAACAATAAAATGGTAGAGTACTGATACCTACACAAATGTATTAATGGCACATGTACAGCTTGCGAGACAAATGGAAGGTACGCCGCAGGCTTTTGACACCGACCTTCCACTTCAAAATCCTGACGGAGTTTCAGCAGGTTTTCAACGAGCATGCGCGGACCTTGGTGGATATTCTCCAGCAGAAGATAGCGGAGAATCCTGAGCCTTTCGACATATTTCCCTACGTCACAAGATGTACATTGGACGTGTTATGTGGTAAGTAGGCATGCCCGTTTCATGTATGAACAGTTAAGCCGCGTTCACATTCACATGGTACAGTTTTCTAAATGTGAGAGTATTCTACTGCACCAAAGCCATTGATATGAGGAAGACCTGCCCTCAAATTATCATGTGAACATAGAACAAGAATCTTCGAAATGATGGGATGTCCTTCTTCGAGTAGAACTGAATTTCTACCTGTTTTTTCTGCTTCACGAATTGAATGCGTAGTCAGTCACTCGTTTAGATGTAGTCGGGTCTCCATTAGCCATAATATTATGTTTTTCATTTCAACACCGACTATGTTTTGGTATAAAAAAAAATGAAGGTGTGTTTGGGCTTTTTGAAGGTACGTTTTGATGTATTGGTTTATGAATTGAAGGTTCTTATTGGTTTATTGTATTGGTTTATGAATATAGAGTAGCATCTAATGTAATCTTTTAAAATAGCGATTTCAAACAGTACACGGAATTTGAACAGTTCCACAGTGCTGTTTGGGGCATATATATAGGCGGCAATTTTTTATTGCCATGTTGTAACATAGCCAACATAATGTATCCAAGGCACACCATGACATGTTATAACTCAAGTCACCAAAGATAACCAGTTTATTCTACACGTAAGCCTGTTAATTTAATATGTGTGCTATGTAATGAACAACTTGTTTGAAAACTTGTTTTCTTCAGATAACTCTATATTTACGATATTTGGATCAATTAAGGGCCTCTATTTCCGGTTTGTGCATATAGAACCTTTGATGTAAAAGTTGGCTTTGACTTCGCCCGCAGTGTTTATGTAAACAAAGAACATGGATGGCCCAAAAGTATGACATCACAAGCAATCAGTCATATTGTTCAAATAATCGGAAATTCCGTTTCAATATTCAAGATCTTGTTATTAGCATTTGCTACTGACTCGATGTACAACAACACTAGTGGTCCCACGATTAGAGAAAACTGTAATCGATTGATCGTTACTGATGCCATTTTTTTTTTGTTTAAAGCCAGATACTGACTGATTAACAGGTTGACCAGCTACTATTAATTAACACCGAAGATAAGTTTGAGGCATCGTGTTCTGCACAAGTCAAGTCAAGACACACCATATTAGTATAGGTCTACACTTTCAGCTTGATTTTGTGGCCTTACATGATATAAAATTGAAATATAATGATTTATTATGCTGAATAAATTTACGTTCAAGTAATCGATTCAAAATGAAACGTTCTCTTGAATCGCCTTTACTGGGTTGCGCATGCGCAGTCAAGTTTTACAAGCGTTGCGACTGATTTAAACCGCATCAACAAATGTGTGTTTCCTCATTTGTATGACCTGCGCATGCGCAGTCGAATTGCATCTGCGTACACAGGTTTATTTGCGCAATTAACATGCGCACCGGACCTACGGGAACAGGGTAAAATATAATTTATGCTCAGTAAATCTAGGCCGGGCCAGGAGGCAGAAACACACACGTAGATGTTTGAATCGTGGAAATCCGTCAGATATAACTGGAGTTAAGTAGTTTCCAAGATGGCTGGACATCCCTAGAAGCTATTCAGCTTCGTTTGCATTGGTGTCAATTTGAAAGTTTTCTGACTTTTGTTGGGGAACGGTGACTTTTTCTCGGGTGTGTCAAACCTTCAACTTTGTTTTGGTATAGTGTTTACCCGGTTCCGGATAGAACTGTGGAAGGCCGCGTCATGTTTTCAGTTGGCAAGTGACATCTCGTATATGAATGAAGGGAAAATAATTATTGTTTTCAGTATTTGCCTTTATATTTTGATTTTATGTTTTAAAATTCATACCTTCATACTCTTGGACCGAATTACAAGTAATAATTTTAAGGTATGGATAAAATATGCATGTTTTTCCGATGACAATTGGCCTCATATAATATGACAATCTCGCGAATTTTATTCAAATCTCGCGCGGTTTGCTCATTCAATGGGAAGCAATGCACAACGTTTCATTGTGCGATTACAGATTTTGTAACCGATTGATAACCGATTAACCGCAGACGGTTAATCGTCTACTCGTGGGACCACTAAACACTAACCCCGTGAATGAGATATTATAAGAAATATGTCTCGTGCATGAGACACATGTGTATGTTGAACAATGGAATGAGGAGAGTACAAAAAGGCCCGACGGGGGATCGAACCCCGGATCTTCGGTTTACGAGACCGACGCCTTACCACTTGGCCACCGAGCCGTTAGGTAATTCCACCTAGCTGAAATCTGCTGCCTTTGATTCAGAATCTGAGATGTGCATGATACCTGCTTATCTGTGTCAGGGCTTCATTTCTCGGCGACATTAAATTTCTATGCTCCGTTGATTTCTCGCAACTGAACTAGCCCCGTGAATGAGATATTAGGCCTGTACGAAATAAGTCTCGTGCATGAGACACATATGTATGTCGAATTATTTTCATTTATTTTAACTGTTCCACCATCACACGCTTTAATTAACTAACGTGGCAAATTGTAGTCTTATAGATCGTTTTGGGTAGGGGCCTACATGTGTACATACAATGTGCATGTTGTACCGCAGTTGCTGATATTAATATCCATATAAAATCTAATTTTGTCCCATATAAGTGACACGTTACAGAGCACGTGTCGTGAGGATACTTTGCATGAAATATTACGCTCTATCCCTAGTGTCAGTGATACATGGACACTAGTCTGGAAACTGAAAGGAATACTTCTGTAAAAAATTAGTCGTTTGGGAATCTCCAAAAATCATAAACCTATCTTTAGGGCATCTCACTTATATCGTTGGGGAATCTCATCACTATTTCTTTTTGTCATTGTATCTCAACCAGTAAGCGTCAGGAAATATAGTAAAAGACATGTGTCGCCCCTCAGCAGTGCATAGCTCGATTCCAATGTGGGGAGTGGGAAGTTTATTTGAGTCTGCAATGCTGTAGTTTTGACAAACTGCAATTATAGTCATATAGTTTTCACTATAGGCCTACTGTGAATAACAAGATCAGGGACTTTGCAAACCTGAAAACGGAACAATTTCCATACCTTTTCCAGACCCATATCAATTCGGAACACCTATACACGATAGCTCGTTAATATAAATTTAACATGCTACATAAACTTAACGTGTACGCTTAGGCTCCATTATTCAATCTATACATATAGTATTCGACCTGTAAAACAACATTTTTTTCGGTGAAATATTTCGTCAAACTGCATCGAACGAGAAAAATCGCTTTAAAACATATTTCCGCAAAGCATTGTGTACACTGTCACCAGTACCGTACCGAGTAGAAAATCGATACAGACACAGCGCCGTGTCAGCGGTGTTTGATCACCCGTCCACTTTTGCCTGTTTTTTAACTGACTGTCATGTCAATATAATTCCATAAAGATTGTGTAGATTTGAAGAGATTCCTATAACTACAATTTCTAACTTCTTCAGATTGGATTAAATCGTATCAATTGGGTTGTAATACGGTTTATTCTGCTGACATGTAGTAACAATCCTTCTTGTATTCGTAATCTTTTTCGCTAAAGATCACCAAACTTGTGCAGTACCTTTATGTAAAAACGAAATTATATAGTCCAGGATACACGATTCGCGTCATTTGAAAAAACATGTGCTAAAAATGAGACACTTTGCATTGTATAATTAACCATTTGCGGCAAATGCAAACTTTTCGTTCATTTGGTATCACTTCGGGCAGTATTAATGGTATTCTTGTACAATACAAGCACGGTATGACATTGAACTGAAAATAATGCAGTGGCTATGTCGCATGGCTACTTGATCGTGCACGCAGACGAACGCGCGCAAGCAACTGAAGACACTTTCGGAAATCTCGTGTGTGGTTTCACCCTGTCATGGAAACGCATGTTCTGCCCTCAGTAGCCATTGGTCGGTTATGAAATACGGAAATTACCGAGTAACGCCAGATATTCATGAGATTCACGGGGCCCTGTGAAATGGTCCATTGAGATGATATCTCCTACAAAACCGTCATAAGTTGTTGGGTTGAGTGAATACAACAAGATTGTTCGGCGTATGTAACCGGCCGCGTGGCCCAATGGATAAGGCGTCTGACTTCGAATCAGAAGATTGCGAGTTCGAGTCTCGTCGTGGTCATGGGTTTTTGTGCATGTGAAGCTGATTTTACCGCTGCAGAATTCGTTCCGATCGTGAGGATCTACTCCGCACTGAATATTGCTGAACAATGATCAAAGTATTATACCTTATGGTAATTTATAACAATCATATCCTTTTACTATATCGTAACTCTGCAGTTCATTTGATAAAAACAGTGCATTTCAATATGGACCTGTTACATGACCAATATTGACACAGTTTTACCCCATTCGAACATACACTCGTGTAGCCCTACTTTAAGTGTGGGTGAGAAAAAAAAATGGTTTTAAGATGGGTATACAACAAAATCAGAACGGGCCCTGAATAATTTTAATGTGTGAAAATATCGGCAATAACTTCTCTTCGTACAAGGAGATATGGAGGCATGACAACACCAATCATATTACGTCACATCCGTTACAGTCAGAGAATTCCATATATGTTTTGAAAACGGGGGATGCTCTTGATCCCCCGCAGAATGGTGGGGGATATTTTGCTATGGCTGGTTGTTGACCCGAGCTGGTTGGCATTGCACACGAACAGATTCAAGACCACAGCACGCATAGAACGGCTCGGACGGCGAACGATTATATGGATTGTCAGGCATGAAAATCAGTCGTTTTAAGGGGGTACCATCAGAACTCGAGCTGTAGCAAAAAATGCAATTTTTCAACCTATATTTTCCTTACTATGGTGAGATGAGTAAACGAATTAGCTTGCTTGTTATGTAAGCTGTTAAGGTTTATTTAGTTCTGGGACGGAGCTATGAAGACTTGAATTTGGACTTTTTATCATTGCTTTGAATGGCCGGGGCTATTTGAAATCTGTCCTGTATATTGAAGACGTAATATATTGGAACTCCGGTATTTCCCGCAAAACTTGTAGGTGGACCTAAATGTTTAATTAACACACCTTCGTTGAGTTGTCCGTGCGATGGAATAAATTCTGGGGGTTCATAATCTATGAGAGGGGATTATCGAAATGGTTCAACCATGACCGGCGATAAGTCAACTGCAGCCAGGCAGCTCATGTCATTTATATTTTGAATTATGATCGACAAAAGCCCACATTACATGTAGTTCTGGCGGATACTATATTTTCATGCAATGTATTTGTTTCAAATCATAGACAGAAACCAAAAAGCGACGGGTTTCTGCTACGGATGATGAATTGACGGTGTAGATGTCTGACGGCAATACATTATATATATTCTTTCTTTATTCACGAAAGCCTTTGGCTCATGTGCGCTTACAATGTAGCGCAGTACAAGTTCGTTATACAACAAAAGTGTCATTTACAAATTTGCATTATAATCTGAGTGTAGTTTAAAAGCATGATAAATGAAAGCTGACAAAGACCGAATTATTTTGGGCTGTGTCGACGACATCGAATTTGCGAAAGTTGTTGAAAGATTTTGGGTCTTAACAAAATAATGTTTAATATATATACACCTTAATGATTCAAATATTGGACAGCACAATAAAAAGTGTATTACCCCGTGTACCAGTACTTGTATGTGTACCATCTCACATTAATTATCCATTCACGCAAAAAGGCCCGACGGGGGATCGAACCCCGGATCTTCGGTTTACGAGACCGACGCCTTACCACTTGGCCACCGAGCCGCGGATAATTTAAGCACGTGTTTCCCGCGTTGATGATGCAAACTGTGGATGGCGAACATATATCTGTATCATGATCATCAGGCGTTGTTTCTGAACAATATGTCAAACTTCTTTGAATCGGATGTAATCTTGTCAGGCTATAACACATTATATTCTGCTCAGTAGTAATCCTTATTTGTATTCGTAATATTTTTGCTCAACATCACAAAACATCACCATATGCAGGCGACACGATTCGTGTCATTTAAAAACCATGTGTGACAATTTACATTGTATATTTAATCAATTGAGGCAAATGCAAAATTTTCGTGCAATTGGTAACACTACGGGGAATATTGATGGTATTCTTGTACTAGCACGGTATGACAGTGAACTGAAAACAATGCAGCAGTTCAAGACAAATGTTCCATGCCAATGCTAGAGTTGACCATGGACATTCCAAGTTGGATTTTCTGGAGTCGCCAGGCAGACAAGGTTTTGTGCAATAACTTTACATCACGATCAAATACATCCCTAGTACTCGGTACTAACCCTATCTCCAGACAGAGCCCTATGAAGTTGCACTCCGATTTTCCTGACGCAGTGCGATCATTAATCTTGTCATATAAACACATACAAACCAATCAATATAATATATATTCAAACGGATATCAATGAAGCATTTCTTTCATGAATTGTGCCTTTTGCAACATTTATGTGACAACAAAGTGAAGATATGAACTTTTTAAAAGTGTGTCGACGTTCAGAGGTGTTTCAGGTACTAAATAAAGTGGCAGCAACAATCTCGCCGCATCGGTCATGAAAAAAGGTATGGCGATTTCCCTTAGCTGTGCTCAGGGAATTAGTTACATCGGTACGGTTTCGCAAACCGGGCATTTGGGGTCGATTCACTGCAGAAAGAAAAATGGCTGCTATATCCGCCACAGGTCATATTGAGAATGGCTTGCTAGCTTATATTGACATGTGAGTGATATTCTACCCCTGCAAAGTTACATGCAACATGTGAACAATTTCTCCAGAATTATGAGCTAAGGACCTGCACTCTGTTGGCGAAGGTGCCTTTGAATTGAGATATATCTACTATAAAACCTGCATAATTTGTTTGGTTCAGTGAATACGATAAGACTTTTTAGGGTATGTATCCGGCCGCGTGGCCCAATGGATAAGGCGTCTGACTTCGAATCAGACGATTGCGTGTTCGAGTCTCGTCGTGGTCATGGGATTTTGTGCATGTGAAGCTGACTTTACCGATGCAGAATTCATTCCAATCGTGTGGCTGTACTCCGCACTGAATATTAACATTTAGTGAACTATTATACATTATGGTTATATATAATAACCATACCCTTTTCCCATATCGTAACTTTGCAGTTCATTTGATAAAAACAGTGCATTTTAATATGGACCTATTTGATGGCCAATATTGACACAGTTTTACCTTATACACCCTGCCAAATGGCATAGAGCGTTGACCGTTGAACTTTTTCTGAACCGATTACGACACATGGTGAGTAGAATATTTTTTTCTGTAAAAAACTGACCAATTACTTTAGCACGAGTTTTCGATGCAGTGTGCGAGATACTAATGTACAACCCTGTGCTGTCTAATTATCCATTGGAGTCTGATTTGTTAAGAAATAGGCTCTCGCCCATGGATATCGCCCATAAACATGTAGTGACCGAAGATTTCCCGCAATGTTTTCGATACTTATGGCCCACCTACAGCAACACTGTATGAACTGGAGGTTTCAAATACACTAAACATCAATTGTGAGCAATATAAAGGCACAACGCCATCTAAATAGGGCTCTAATAACTTACAATTGTAATGCTTGTGGCGTGTCAACGCTCTAAGTAAATGTTCTACGCTCTAACCTTGAACATAAGTGGGCCATAAGTCTTGAACACATTCTGATGAATGTTTGGACCCACATCTGTGAGCGAGGGCCTATTTCTGAACAAATCAGTTTCTCATGAATAATTCGACAGGACAAACTTACCCTTTCGTATCTCTTACACTGCATCGAATCCCCAATCTGAGGTAATATGGTCAGAATTTCACCGAAAAAAAATGTTTTGCTCCCAAAATGTGTCGGCATCAGCTGCCAAAAAGTTAGCATTACAGCGTTGACAACAACATGACCTGAACCCGAAACAAAAGAACTAGGCCGGACAACGCTCTATGCCATTTGGCAGGGTGTATACATACACGTGTGTAGCCCTACTGCAAGTGTCGGAGAGAAAAAAATGGATTTGAGATAGGGTATACAACAAAACAGAGCCGGAATAATTTTAAAAGGTAAATAAGGTGTAAAAAATGTAAAATGTGTAAAAATGTTTAAATGTGTAAAAATAGCATAACTTTTCTTTGTACAAGGAGATTTATATTGAAGACGTAATACAATGTATATTGAACTCCGGTATACTTCGCGCAAAACTTGCAGGTGGATCTGAATGTTTAATTACATTCTTGTAAATTCAGTGGACAGTATTTGAAATGTATATGCGGAACTGGCTCGGTGGCCAAGTGGTAAGGCGTCGGTCTCGTAAACCGAAGATCCGGGGTTCGATCCCCCGTCGGGCCTTGTTTTACTCTCCTCATTCCATTGTTCAACATACATATGTCTCATGCACGAGACTTATTTCGTGTAGGCCTACTATCTCATTCACGGGGCTAGTTGCGAGAAATCAACGGAGCATAGAAATTGTCGCCGAGAAATGAAGCCCTGACACTGATCAGCACGTGTCATGAACATCACAGATTCTGAATCAAAGGCAGCAGATTTTAGTTAAGTGAAATTATCTAATGTCTCGGTGGCCAAGTGGTAAGGCGTCGGTCTCGTAAACCGAAGATCCGGGGTTCGATCCCCCGTCGGGCCTTTTTCTAATGGATAAATTGAATGCTGGTACAAGAAATTATTGCATAGACTTTAATGAACCTGTTGTTAAACCTTACTCCAAGTTTGTCACACATATCATGGAAAGATGTCATTCCATTTTCCTGCAATCTTGACTTGTGCATAAACATGAAAATGCGTATCAAAATGGATGTAATAATTTAGTAAGGCATCGGGTGTCAATTGCTCAGTGGTAGAGTGTTCAGCTCACAAATCGGATTCGATCCCATGTCCCGCGCGTTGGCGAATTAAGCATCTGATATATATACAATGTAGGTCCTTACATTGTAGGTCCAGAGACTGGTGAGGGCATTAAACTTGGCGATGGTGATTTACAGTTGCCCCACCGTGATTCACAGCGGTGTTTATGGGGGAAGCTAGCACTAAAAGTAGCCTACTATGCATGGACTAATCTAGATATGTCCGACTTTGATACGTTAGTATCACTCGAACTTGACCACTTAGTACACTTACACTGATTTTGTAAAATTCGTTCTTGGACTATGAATTTGTCTGTTTGTCGCTATCCATTTCTACTTTGTGTGTCACCATGGCGACACGTGACTCACCAGCCCTGTTTGATACAGGAACAACTCTCAGTCTGGTACCACGATATCACCCGAACTTACTTGATGTAAAAGCTGACTCAACGTGAAGGCCCGACGGGGGATCGAACCCCGAATCTTCGGTTTACGAGACTGACGCCTTACCACTTGGCCACCGAGCCGCGATATTATCATATGATAATGAACACGTGCACCATGATTATATGTCCATGCAAAGTGTCTAATGCCAGAAGGCAATACTGACACTGAATGATGGATGCCTGTGAAATCGAACTTATTGACCATGAATCCAATAAATGTTTGAGACAGACTAATAAAATTAAGGAACATACGGACGATTCTGAACATTCTTGGTACTTATCTGCGAGAAAGATTGTACAACATCTGAATCACAAGGACGAGACTCGAACTCTCAATCTTGTGGTTAGTTTGAAGAGTTAACCACAATCTACGGAAGCGTATTAGGGCCACATGAGTTTTTTTTTCAATTCAATTTGTCGACTTATTATCTCGATTTATCGATTTAAAATCTCGATTTATCGACTCGATAAATCGAGATGTTATCTCGATAAATCGACTTATTATC
The DNA here is from genome assembly GCA_949152475.1 of Terebella lapidaria. Lineage (NCBI taxonomy): Eukaryota > Metazoa > Annelida > Polychaeta > Terebellida > Terebellidae > Terebella > Terebella lapidaria. The sequence goes on along the minus strand of OX424564.1, from coordinate 28,345,809 downwards.
TCGATAAATCGAGATATTATCTCGATAAATCGAGTTATTCATCTCGATAAATCGAGTTAATTGTCTCGATAAATCGACTTAATATCTCAATAAATCGAGTTATTATCTCGATAAATCGACTTATTATCTCGATAAATCGAGTTAATTATCTCGATAAATCGACTTATGTCCTGGGCATTTAAAGTTCAAGTAAAATGGAAATATGTTTCGAGTCACATTATTCATATTGAACACTATGTTGAATAGGGTTATATGATGGACCATTACAACATTAAATATTGAATAATACAGACCAAACTATCGAATTAAAAACTATAGTGAAGTTCCTATATATATATCTCTCTTAGAAAGATGCAACATGTTCATGAATGAAAATGGTATAATTGTTTTGTGTTTTAGAAATTATTTAGCTATTAAACATGAAATGAGGTATATTCATAAAGTTATAAATCTGTGCGGCTTCTTCAATTGGATAGTTTGGTATTATTTCAGAGATTATTGTAATGACTGTTAATCATATACTCCATAAGTTTTCAATATGAGTGATCAGTATATTTTCTTTGTCATATTGTTGCCAATACAAGGAAACCAATGAAATGCCTATATTATGGTCGATGCATATTCATTTTACTTGTACTTTAAATGTCTGAGTCTTTTAAGTCGATTTATCGAGATACTATCTCGATTTATCGAGATAATTAACTCGATTTATCGAGATAATTAACTCGATTCATCGAGATATTAAGTCGATTTATCGAGATAACTAACTCGATTTATCGAGATAATAAGTCGACAAATTGAATTTTAAAAAAACTCATGTGGCCCTAATACGCTTCCGTAACAATCTGAGTCCCATGTCGACTGACGTTATTGAAGTCGGTTGTTTATTGGACGGCATAAAAATTTGATTGACATGTATACTTTGATGCTTGATTTCAAAATAATCTCTGGCAAAACAATTGAAAATGCTACATGTATGGTGATTGAGACAATAGGCCGCATAGAAATGATACATGCACAGATACCCAATAAGTCACGTGCCGTCACGGTGCATGTGGGTCTGGTCACCAACAAACATATACATTGTAATTTTTTTTAATATGAGTGAAACTCCATTTAGAACTGAAATTACTCAAATAATACAATAGGTGTATGCCCGGTGTATATTTGTTGATTACCAGAATAACACCCTAACTTAGAGGTCCTAGGCCTATTAAGTATAATAATAAATCATCAACAGTTCAACACGATCTCATGGAAATGTTATTGTTCTATTAGAGTAGAACTAAAAGTTTTTGCACAATAATTAGGCTGCCGATTTGGTTGTCATGGCTCGGTGGCCAAGTGGTAAGGCGTCGGTCTCGTAAACCGAAGATCCGGGGTTCGATCCCCCGTCGGGCCTGTTTTTTTAGATTCCGTGTTTGTTTTGAAGTACGGTATTAATTAATAACTAATACTAATGGCTCTTATACATCCCGGGGATCGTCATCTTCCATACTCAAAGGAAACTGTATGACGTCATCACAATTAAATTTCTTGATCAGTGTTGATAACGCTAGCCGAATGAATCGCGCATGCTTACTCAATGTCGTCCATGATGTGACAAGCAGTAACTTATTATCGGCCGCGTGGCCCAATGGATAAGGCGTCTGACTTCGAATCAGAAGATTGCGAGTTCGAGTCTCGTCGTGGTCAAAGGGTTTTGGGCGTGTGAAGCGGATCTTACACCCGGGGTAAACGGTTGCGTGTGTACTGTATTGAATGCTAAGCAAAGTCCCGGATGTGAACGCACTCAAAACACAAGGTAAGAAGGAATCGTAGGTGTATAGTAGCCGTTAGGGAAGTCACCTACCGCATTGTGTTGTGAATACTTGTTGACTAATCTGACATCCAAGCACCCCACCCCCTTCCAATAAGCAGTACGTCACTTGTATTTTCAAAAGATAATTTTCAAACGATAATATACAGTGGTGGCTTGGTGTTTGGTAAATTGGAGCGCAAATGTTTCTATATATCGTGTGTATTTTCATTGTGCATTACGTGCGTACAGGGGTCATTGACTGCGTAAATTGGCTAAAATTGTCAATTTACTGGCAAATCCAAAGTTTTGTCCGAATATTTCATTATACACTAAAGCATTGCTTATTTTTTTTTATCAAATTGTGCTGATACTGGTTAATATACTGGGAATTCGGACGACAGTGAGGGACTGTAACATTCGAATGGGGCGATAATAGGGGTACGTGTACACTCGGTACCAAATTACACAATGTTAGCAGTGAAAGAACCCCAAACTGCTTGATATTTAGTGAGCTTGTGACAATTGACATCGAATCCAGCTACTTGTGTCTTTGATTCGTTCTAAATAGACTCTAGTGGGCGAAACACGACAAGAAAATCACCTACGATTCCTTCTTACCTTGTGTTTTGAGTGCGTACACATCCGGGACTTTGCTTAGCATTCAATACAGTACGCACGCAACCGTTTACCCCGGGTGTCTTAGCTCTGCAGTAGAATTCGTCGATCGTACTGATGAATATTTGTTTTGCGCAAAAAGCATATTGCTGAACACCAATCGAAGCACTTACATGATGTTATTTCAACTATACTGACTCCCGGACGCGACAACTTTTTAACGACAGTCCGTCGTGGCTCGGTGGCCAAGTGGTAAGGCGTCGGTCTCGTAAACCGAAGATCCGGGGTTCGATTCCCCGTCGGGCCTATTTTTTTTTAGTTTCCTTGTTTGTTGTGTAGTATTAGTAACTAATATTGGTGGTTCTCATGGGGGAGGGGGGGTCACCATCTTCCATAATCAAAGGAAACTGTATGACGTCATCACAATTGAATTTTTAGGTTACCGGACCTATGGTCCGCTAACCTATTGGCATGGCGTTGCGTCCGTCGTCCGTCGTCGTCGTCCGTCGTTCACATTTTTATCTTTTTTGTTTACGGTTGAATCTTTCTGAAATTTTGCACAAAAATGCTTAAAAATAATTCAAGAAGGAGGTATTTTTTATTTATTTGATTTTTGCAATATTTTCAAAATGGCGGCCGTTTTCGTTGAAAATCGGCCAATTTTGGACTTTGGCGGCCATTTTCTTAAAATCTGTTCAGTAACTTTTTTTCTTTTTTTGCACAAGGATGCCTTATTATGTCCTTCATAATGTTTATAAGTTTCGTTGCCCTTGAATCGCTCGAAGTGGGCCATTTTGGCCCCAAACTCGGCCCAAATGGGACTTTCCCATGTTAAATTCTCCTATGCTTTATAATGGGACACATTGAAGCCCAATATCTCACTTAATATTGAGATTAGAGACTAGGAATCAATTGTGGACATATAGGAAATGATATATGCTGAATATTGTCGTGACCTTGAATTTGACCTCTGACCTTGGTTTCAAAGTCATAGCGGCCGTTTTCGTCGAAAAATGGCCAATTTTGGACTTTGATGGTCGTTTTCTCAAAATCTGTTCAGTAACTTTTTTTTCTTATTGATGAAAAACACTCCTCATATGTACCCCTGTGACATGTATAAATTTCGTTGCCCTTGAATCGCTTGAAGTGGGCCATTTTGGGCCCAAACTCGGCCCAAATGTGACTTTCCCATGTTAAATTTTCCTATGGTTTATAATGGGACACATTAAGCCTAATATCTCACTTAATATTGACATTAGAGACTAGGAATGAATTGTGGACATATAGGAAATGATATACGCTGAATATTTTCGTGACCTTGAATTTGACCTTTGACCTCATTTTCAAGGTCACAGGACAAAATGGCTAAAATCTCGCTTATTATCGACTTTACAGCTTAGGAATCAATTGTGAACATATAGGAAATGATATATGCTGAATATTCTCGTGACCTTGAATTTGACCTTTGACATCATTTTCAAGGTCACATGACAAAATGGCTAATATCTCGCTTATTATCGACTTTACAGTTTAGGAATCAATTGTGAACATATAGGAAATGATATATGCTGAATATTTTTGTGATCTTGAATTTGACCTTTGACCTCATTTCCAAGGTCACAGGACAAAATTGCTAATATCTCGCTTATTATCGACTTTACACTTAGAAATCAATTGTGAACATATAGGAAATGATATATGCTGAATATTCTCGTGACTTTGAATTTGACCTTTGACCTCATTTTCAAGTTCACATGACAAAATGGCCAATATCTTGCTTATTAGCAACTTTACAGCTTAGGAATCAATTGTGAACATATAGGAAATGATATATGCTGAAAATTCTCGTGACCTTGAATTTGACCTTTGACCTCATTTTCAAGGTCACAGGACAAAATGGCCAATATCTTGCTTACTAGCGACTTTGCAGCTTAAGAATCAATTGTGAACATATAGGAAATGATATATGCTGAATATTCTCGTGACCTTGAATTTGACCTTTGACCTCATTTTCAAGGTCACATGACAAAATGGCTAATATATCGCTTATTATCGACTTTACAGTTTAGGAATCAATAGTGAACATATAGGAAATTATATATGCTGAATATTTTTGTGACCTTGAATTTGACCTTTGACCTCATTTCCAAGGTCACAGGACAAAATTGCTAATATCTCGCTTATTATCGACTTTACAGCTTAGGAATCAATTGTGAACATATAGGAAATGATATATGCTGAATATTCTCGTGACCTTGAATTTGACCTTTGACCTCATTTTCAAGTTCACAGGACAAAATTGCTAATATCTCGCGTATTATCGACTTTACAGCTTAGGAATCAATTGTGAACATATAGGAAATGATATATGCTGAATATTTTCGTGACCTTGAATTTGACCTTTGACCTCATTTTCAAGGTCACAGGACAAAATGGCCAATATCTTGCTTATTAGCAACTTTACAGCTTAGGAATCAATTGTGAACATACAGGAAATGATATATGCTGAAAATTCTCGTGAACTTGAATTTGACCTTTGACCTCATTTTCAAGGTCACATGACAAAATGGCTAATATCTTGCTTATTATCGACTTTACAGCTTAGGAATCAATTGTGAACATATAGGAAATGATATATGCTGAATATTCTCGTGACCTTGAACTTGACCTTTGACCTCATTTTCAAGGTCACATGACAAAATGGATAATATCTTGATTATTATCGACTTTACAGCTTAGGAATCAATTGTGAACACATAGGAAATGATATATGCTGAATATTTTCGTGATCTTGAATTAGAGCTTTGATCTCATTTTCAAGGTCACAGGACAAAATGGCCAATATCTTGCTTATTAGCGACTTTACAGCTTAGGAATCAATTGTGAACATATAGGAAATGATATATGCTGAATATTCTAGTGACTTTGAATTTGACTTTTGACCTCATTTTCAAGGTCAACAGGACAAGATGGTTAATATCTTGCTTATTATCGACTTTACAGCTTAGGAATCAATTGTGAACATATAGGAAATGATATATTCTGAATATTTCAATGATATTGAATTCGACCTTTGACCTAAATTTCAAGGTCAGTCATTTTATTTTCAAAGTCAGATTACAAAATGGCTTATATCTCGCTTGTTATCAAATTTACAGCTTAGGGGTCCATAGTGAACATATAGGAACTGATGTATGCTGAATAGTTTGATGATCTAGAATTTAACCTTTGATCCCATTTTCAAGGTTAGAGATATGGCGATTTCAGTGGTCACCTTGAATTTGACCTTCAACTTTCTCGGCTTAACTCTGTATATTTCTCCGGTAACCTTTCTAGCCCATTGGGCTAATTTTTAATCAGTGTTGATACCGATTACCCGAATGAATCGCGCATGCTAACTGCTAACTCAATGTCGTCATATTGTGACAAACATTATGTTACGGCCGCGTGGCCCAATGAATAAGGCGTCTGACTTCGAATCAGAAGATTGCGAGTTCGAGTTTCGTCGTGGTCATATATTTTTGTGCATATAAAGCAGATATCACCTCTGTAGAATTCATTTCTATCGTACTAATGATTTGCGCAAATAGCATTTATTTGATGAACAATAATCGAAGCTAGGAGCATTGTGCATGATGATAATATCACTGTGGCGAGATTGGATTCCCGGACGCGACGATATAGGGGCCTGTCTCGGCCCCTCGAAAGTCTGTCGCGGCCGGTGGCCAAGTGGTAAGGGGGCGATCTCGTAGAGTGATATCGGTGTCGTAGGTCGGTCTTCACTCTTCACTTGAAGGAGCCAAATTCGAGATCAATGTTTTTCAGTGGACATACACGTTTTTCATAATAATAATTCAGGGGTTTTTGGCTGTTTCTAGCGTTTTTAGGTTACCGAATCTTTGGTCCGATACCCTATTGGCGTGATGTGGCGTCCGTCGTCTGTCGTCTTCCGTCTACATTTTTATCTTTAAAGTTTAGGCCTACAAACGAATCTTTCTCGCATTTCATTTTAGAATGGCAGCCATTTTTAACGAAAAACGGCCAAATTTGTACTTTGGCAGCTATTTCCCCCCTAACTGTCTGTTCAGAGTTTTTGTTTCAATGGATTCCCTTGATACCCCTGTGATGTGATGTATTTCATTGCCTTTGAGGCCCCGGTCTCTTTGTAGCGATTTTAATTTTTTGACGGGTCGGCGAAAAAAAAAGTTCATCCTCAATTCAGTCACTATTAATTCTGATCCAATTCCAGCTAAAAAAAAAAACAACAACAACAACAACAACAACAAAAACAAATTTCCGCCATTAAAAAATGTTTTGGATTTGGTAAATTTCACCCAATATTTCCTTCATAATGGGAGCTATCTGGAGAAAACTCCTAGAACAGTTTACTTCTAGAACCTTGAATTTGACGTTCAGTGATTTTGCAATGTTAAAATAAATAGTTATGGTTAAACACTAAACATTCCTCCGGTAAACTTTTTAGACCTTGTGCTAGTTTCTGTCACCAGCCTTTCGTTTCGTCGCGGCAGATGTCGCCACCCGAGCTATTGTGATTTTTCCGTATGATGTTAAAGCCGTCACGATTCCGGATTTCATTTCAGTCGGCTACCGAGCTGCCCAGCCAGGTTCCACTCAGCCTCAGGCTGTTAATGGAGGGAAACAGCTCGCCGCGGTGTGTCAAACTTTGAGAACATACAAGATAGCGATATTGCAGTGTAAAATATGACAGTGATGTTTTTGTTGAAAACGAGCAATACATTGAAATAGATGCCCATGTGGCTCTCCCAACCGCCCCATGCACCAATTTCTAGGTTGGAGAGGGCCATTGCTGGGATAGGCCAACATTCCAGTACTGTTCCGAGCACCTGGTCCAAAATCAGCCAACTAGCGCAGCACCGCTGCAATGCTGATTGCAATGCTATTATTGCCTCGGCCGCGTGGCCTAATGGATAAGGCGTCTGACTTCGAATCAGAAGATTGCGAGTTCGAATCTCGTCGTGGTCGTTTTTTTTTTTAATTTCGTTATTCATCCTTTCCATTGTATTTTTCTGATAGGACCACATGTTATACGTGAGAGTATTTATACAACGACTAAGGTGCTTTGAAATTTACGAATTCCTCGCTAGTATCAGTGTATAGGCTCATATCGTCCTGAATAAAGCTGAAATTTGCAATGAACCAACGATATAAAACCGATGAGCCTACGTAGCCCTGAATATGATCTTTGACCTCTTGTTGACTGTTTTTATTGATGATATTTATATATGCCAACAGAGGAGAAATATCATCAATGAAAACAGTCAACAAGAGGTCAAAGATCATTCAGGGCTACGTAGGCTTATGGGTGGTCCATAATCCCTATGGCGAAATTTACTACATTGCGGCAAATTTTATCGATGGCTCATTGCAAATTTCAGCTCCATTCAGGCTAATATGAGCCTATGTACTGATACTGATGCAGACCTGATCACAAAACATTTCGATACGATTTAACCCATCGTATGAAATAGTCTATGGAATAGTCCATTTCAGAGTATTTTTTACGAAACATTTCGATACGAATAAACCCATCGTACAGAATAGTCGATGAAATAGTCAAATTCAGAGTATTTTTTTGAAATGCTATTTCTATCGTCAGTTTCGGAATTGCGATATCGTAACTTCTAGGGCTACCCATCTGGCATTTATATATTAAAATAATAATTTCAACGGTTCCTCATCATATACTACAGATTTCTGTAATCTCTGAGTTCATCCTCAAATTATTTATATGCATATGTGTTGTCACAACCACTGTCTCCGATGTAAATAATTTGAAATATAAACTATATATACTAGTATCTATCTAACTTCAGTCCCGTAGAACGAGGCCGATTGGCAGTGTGGCGCTCATATCAATAGTGCATAGCCTATTGCAGATATATAGGTAAACCTTTATCTCGCCTCAGTCGGTAATATTTTGCGCGATATTTGCTCTATCATATAATTTATCTAAACAAAAAGGCCCGACGGGGGATCGAACCCCTGATCTTCGGCTTACGAGACCGATGCCTTACCACTTGGCCGCGGAGTCATACAACGCTCCATCCAACAGATAATTAATATAATACAGTATTTTTGATATAATAATACTAAAGCCACATTGCAGCAAATTATACTCTAAGTCAAAAATTCAGATATCAACGACAGCGGATTGTTTGACTATAAGGGACCGAGTACAAAAATACAAACTATCAAATACAAACTATTAGGGACCGAGTACAAAAATACAAACTATCGAATACAAACTATTAGGGACCGAGTACAAAAATACAAACTATCAAATACAAACTATAGGGTCAATATTAAGAGCACAAATTAATTTGACATCAAGAAATCATTTGAAAATCATCGTATGAAACATATATTATATTTTACCTGATACATTTTGGACAGGGTCATAGGCCTACCCCAGGATTTGAAGGACGCTGGGTTAAGATGGATTATAACTACAATTATACAGTAATTGTATTTATGATTGGGATGTGGAATGGGTTCAGAGTGTTTAACTTTTTGCGGTAAGGCAAGTGATTACCCTCGGTGTATACATGTTTAATTTGCGCATGCGCATACATCTCATTCGCTGACCGCGCAGAAAAAACGAATCGGAATAGAACATTTTGCTCCCACTTCAACGGCGTATATTCACCGTTTACACTGTGCATTAAGTGTGCTAAACAGGCTTATCAAAGGGATTAGACATTCAGGATATGAATGAACACAAGCAATTCAGCAGATAACTGCGCTTGATTTATATTCTGTTGTGATAAAGATTCATCAATTTGCCGCACGGCCTCGCTGACCAGCGAATATAATATAATATCTTTATAGACCTACCTTATATCTGTACCCACTTATTAATACAGTTGAGGTGTATGCCTATTAAGAAATATAGCTATAAATATGTCCTATAATATTTGCCAGCAGGTCTATTTTTATTTCCACCAAGTCAAGGATTTTTCTTTCGCTCCTCCCCCTCTCTCACGGTTCCCCACTCCCCTCATTTTCTGTAGATCTATAAGGCCTAGCGGGTGTGTGTGTGTGGGGGGGGGGGGGGGCGGAGGGGGTCTACCATTACCGTAAGTACCGCTCCGGTTTCAACTTCAGGCTGGTTCCAATGTCGGATGGGTGTGGATACAGTCCGATACACATTTTTGCTGTGAAGATATTTTCACCAATAAACATTGCGATATTATCACCAAATGGGTCTGCTGCCGGATGGAGTGATTGCTATGTTAGCTAGTCATTTATGGCCTTATATGGCGGATGTATTCGAAACATAGGGGGCCTATCAATTCGCTTCCACCCTATGGTATTACATACAGGTAAAATATGAGGCCTCATAGCGGTAACTTATGCAACAGCGGGTTTAACGTTATGATAGCGAGCGGGGTGTTCAGCGAAGCATGAATCGCTCAAGTGCTGCAGGATAGAAGCAACAAAAGGAGCGCGCACGCTAACGCGGTGTCGTCCACATCGTGACAGGCGCTGACTAATCACCGGCCGCGTGGCCCAATGGATAAGGCGTCTGACTTCGAATCAGAAGATTGCGAGTTCGAGTCTCGTCGTGGTCAAAAATTTTTTTTTTTACCGATTCCGATTGATTATTTCTAATAATGATGTTGAAATTTATGTTAACAATAAAGTAATAGTATAAAGGCATGTAATACATAGTAGCCATTTAATAACAAATCATCTCGTTATATGGAACGACGTCGCAAGCATGGCTATATGGAACATAATATTTCCAAAGCCCGTTTTATTTACAAAAATATATTGCATCAATTAATTGTTATTCCATTTTAATTGCTCTGATCTGAGCGTTGCAATGACCATATGTCATTATCATTGCCATTATGTCATTATGACATATATGGTCAACTATTATTTCAATGAAAACTGTCCTTCGACAATCATAATAGATGCTATAGATGGGATGCAAAAATATGCGAAAATGATTGATCTTCCAAAGCTCCCATAACTTACCAAATACCAAAGAGTATAAAAAGCCTATAACATGACGTAAATTCTATGATAGATACAAAATCACTCCCTGAGGGAGTTATTATGTAATTCACTACAATATATTATTAATATTATTTTTTAAAGTTTCATTGGGGAAAAATGTTCCAAATTTGTTCCAAATCAACAATAAATGTGCCCGATGGTCGCGAAAAATCGTAAACAAACTATGGTGAATTATTTGGATAAATCAAACATTTGACAGTGCAAGCAGCCGCTTTTTGTTTTTGTTTTTTGTGCGTCACTCAGAGTTACCTCTGAACTGACCTACGCTTGCACATACGAATAACCTGAAATCGTATTGCATCATGGGATACAAAGCACTGAGAATGGCGGTTATGTCAACAAACTTGAACGGTTTGCGTCGGTTTCCAACTGTAGGAACTCACAATAAACTCATTCAGATAGGGGCATCTCTTGAACAAATCAAGTACACAATATATAGCTAGTAAGTAGGGGTCTATATGTGTTTTTACTCCGTTCGGTCAGAAATGCAAGGCAAAAGCAAAAACTATATGCCAATATCACTTCAAGACTGATATGCATTGAATATAGTGTCATTTACTTCAATCAGAAACCCATAAGAGAGATGGGTTTCTGCTTCAATGAATATCTTTGAACGGATAATGTACGACTAAAAGGCCCGACGGGGGATCGAACCCCGGATCTTCGGTTTACGAGACCGACGCCTTACCACTTGGCCACCGAGCCGTTGGTGCAGACGACTATACTAACACAAGGCTATACTATAACTGATGAGCTGTCGGCCTCCCTAGCTACATCAATATTGATTATACACTGTGGAACGCAGTTTGACATTCGACCTACACTTGCGCTATGTCGTAACGGCTATGCCTGTATTATTGATGGTATTCTATGCATTATGTGCTGTCTCGGTCTGTCTGAATAACCCCAATCGGAAAATCATAATAGGCCTATCTATTTATTTTACCAACAGAATACACTTTAAGTCGACGTTTCATTTTCGAAGTTTTTCGCAGAAAGAAAGGAATATATATATATAAAAAAAAACTGTGTTTGTAACCTTGGTGGGGTTCTGACTGTAAATATGAATCAAATTTAAACATAGATCAATTCTAATAAATTTCTTGAGACAAAGAGAATATTAGGTAATCAGAAAAAAACATCAATGACCACGACGAGACTCGAACTCGCAATCTTCTGATTCGAAGTCAGACGCCTTATCCATTGGGCCACGCGGCCAGTAAGAGTCATATTACGGTAGCCTATATCGCTTTTTCCACGGCTGACAATCAAACTCGTGAATCGAAAGAATTTCACCATATATGGCAATTAATTTCGTTGCACAATGAAACGTTGTGCATTGCCTCCCATTGAATGAGCAAACCGCGCGAGATTTGGATAAAATTCACGAGATTGTCATATTACATGAGGTCAATTGTCATCTGAAAAACATGCATATTTCATCCATACATTAATATTATTACTTGTATGCATAAAGGTATGAATTTTAAAGCATAATATCAAAATAAGAAGGAAAATACTGAAAAAATAACCATTTTCCCTTCATTCATATACGAGATGTCACTTGCCAACTGAAAACATGACGCGGCCCTCCACAGTTCTATCCGGAACCGGGTGAGCACTATACCAAAACAAAGCTGAAGGTGTGATACACTGGAGAGAAAGTCACCGTTCCCCCAACAAAATTCTGAAGACTTTCAAATGGACACCAATGCAAACGAAGCTGAATAGCTTCTAGGGATGTCCAGCCATCTTGGAAATTACTTTCGAGGTCATAACTCCAGTTATATCTAACGGATTTTCACGATTCAAACATCAACGTGTGTGCTTTTGTCTCCTGACCCGGCCTAGATTTACTGCGCATAAATTATATATTACCCTGTTCCCATAGGTCCGATGCGCATGTTAATTGCGCAAACAAACTTGTGTCTCGTGCACGCAGATGCAAGTCGACTGCGCATGCGCAGGTCACACAAATGAGGAAACACACATTCGTTGATGTGGTTTAAATCAGTCGCAACGCTTGTAAAACTTGACTGCGCATGCGCAACACAGTAAAGGCGATCCAAGAGAACGTTTCATTGTGCGTTGGTGGGGTTTTGACCATAATTATAAAACAAAATTAGATATAAATGAACTCTAATACAGTTCCTGAGACAAAGGAAACAAAAGATAATCAGAAAAAAAAACGTTAATGACCACGACGAGACTCGAACTCGCAATCTTCTGATTCCAAGTCAGACGCCTTATCTATTGGGCCACGCGGCCAGTAAGACTCAAATTATGGTAGCCTATATCACTTTGTCCACGGCTGACAATCAAACTCGTGAATCGAAAGAATTTCACCATATATGGCAATTAATTTCGTTGGTGGGGTTTTGACCATAATTATGAAACAAAATTAGATATAAATGAACAGTTCCTACAGTTCCTGAGACAAAGAAAACAAAAAATAATCAGAAAAAAACGTTAATGACCACGACGAGACCCGAAGTCGCAATCTTCTGATTCGAAGTCAGACGCCTTATCCATTAGGCCACGCGGCCAGTGAGAGTCGAATTATGGTAGCCCATATCAACTTGTCCACGGCTGACAATCAAACTCGTGAACAGAAAGAAGTTTACCATATATGGCAATTAATTTTAACCCGTGCAAGGGAAGGTGTTCCCTGCATATGTTTGTTTATTTTCGTTGTGTTTCCAAATATAAAAAGGTCCTTTTCACACATCAGTTTTCGGTTGAGTGCAGAATAATGGTGTATCTAATCTTTCTTAGATTTACTGAAGAGCAAATTATGCATAATTCATTACGCAAACAGGCAAACATTATTATGTGCATGTTTGAATGGTGCTCTTCCAATGTTGGGCAATGCAGGCCCATGAGCATATTCCAACACACTTGACTGATTTTGATCAACACTCGACATTTTCCTGTGTGTTGTTTTTACCACCTTAAATATTAGTTTTTTTTGTGTAAAAAAACTACAAAAAATCTTTGCTTGTGTAAAAAGGCCCAACGGGGGATCGAACCCCTGATCTTCGGTTTACGAGACCGACGCCTTACCACTTGGCCACCGAGCCGCTGACTGCCCATGAATAAATCATGATACTTGACCATTATGTAATTTAGGGCTGCCTTGTTATGTTTGTGAGCGAGTGCACTGGGATTGCAAACGTGTTTAGAAAAGAATCGACATGAACATAATGATTTATTCCCGCCGATTAATGTGCATATCACTGTTAGTTTTGCTTATTATGTGCGCCGATTATAAAAAAAAAACAGTAGGTCTTCCATTCTTTTCAAATTTTCATCCGTGAAATAACGTTACTTACCATGATGTAGGTTTTCCGTTCAGTGTGTGTTATTAAGATTACTTGAAGGATCTGACTATTTAGGCCAGGTAGACGATGACACTGAAGCGGGAATGGTTTTGCTCAAGCTAATGGTTTGCATATATCCTCTAGTTCATTATCACATAGGCTAATTCCGCTGCAGTAACAAACTGACAAAGAACCGTACGAGGGAGGGGGGGGGGGGGAGGAGCGGGGGGTTATAGTGAACATCAAATTACCATCTTTTATGAAACTGAGAAACATCACACGTTAGATTTTAGTCACTTCTCAGACACTGGGCATCACAAAATGTTAGTCACTTAAATTTGAGAGCCTCTGAGCGGACTCTCAGGCGGTTGTGATGTTGTAGACAGTCATAAATAAACCTCAGTCACGGTGAAATTCACTGAAACTCCAACATAACTGGAGGTTTTTATAATCATATTCAGCATGTTTTTTGACATTAGAGCGTTGGGGGCGAAGCCCCCAACCCTCTACATGTCTATGTGCTGACTTTTTCATGGAGGTTTCATGCCAACCTATCGACGCCCATTTTGGCATGTAAACGTTTAGAAACCTACTTCAAATGATAATTTTCTTCGTCCTTGACATGAAATCTTTCGAATTGATGGTAAACTTTGAATATTCCACACATGTATAATGCATAAATCGATGTGTTAGGTTTGAGAAAATTACGCAAAATGCTGCGATTGTTTGGAAAACGTCAAAATGGCGGAGCCGATGGAAATTGACGTTTCCAGAATGCAAAGCAAATTTTACCGCAATGACGCGTATTTTGGAGCACACAATCTCCTGTGCAGCATCCATGTAAGCTTGCGTGTGCCGTGTGGCATTCCTTGGTCTTATGAAGCGAACACAACGATTCGTCTGCGATGCTACGGCTACATTTACCATAATTTGACGTATTTTATATGCCAAGGTGTTGGGTTTGCGAAGCCTCCAGAAAATCCTTTATATTTTAAACTGGTATTTTCATTAGCCCAGTAGGCATATATGTTAAATATCATGATATCAGATGCAGATATTCCTCATAGTTTAAAATATTTTTAAGGATATTTCATTAAGGTTTAATACCATTTTAGCAGGAGTATCTGTTTCATTGAGTTCAAAATGAATGTTTACTTATTAGAAAAATATGAATGAAGTAGGCCTTTGCTTTCATCATAATATACCATGTATACGGGAATGAATTGGAATAATTTAAGGGAGGATATCATGATGGTAGCATTTTTATTTGGAGGGGGGGGGGGGGGGTTACGTTGAGTAGAATACATTCCGCTGTCTAGGGTGCTGATGGTGTGCTCGAGCTCTAATGTCGACTCTCACAGTTAGCTGTATTTTCTTGTTGTATGTGATATTGCCATTTGAAAATATCCACGGAAAAAATATCCACGTTTTCCACAGGCGAATCGATGCCCTGGAATATCCGCTCGTGATAAATGTTTTACAAATAGAACCTAATAGCGCAGAAATTGAGTGATCATTGCTTTACATTTTATTTATGTTTAAATGAAAGTGGCATAATCCTTTGTTATAGAACAATGGGGTACCTACGCCAATTGCAAATTCATTGAAGTCTTTCAGTAAAGACCCACGTTGCATTTAAAGCAGCTGACTTCGAATGTATGCAATATTTTTTTCAAAACTAAATCTTAGTGCAACACATCTAATACAAGATAATAATACATGTGCACACTGATTCTGACGATTACACTCCGTCAGAGTTGTCTTTTCATCCGATTTAGCACACATTTTGAGCCAGTTTTGTTTATGAACGAACGAAGTGTATCCATCAAACTCGAATGTAAACAAATGCTCAAAATGGCCTTAAATTTCCACATTGAGTACATTTTCCAGTTTGCATCTGCATATATGGTGTAGTTATGTGAAAATAATTAGTGATATACCGTTTTGTGTGTGGAATTATTGTCAGTCCATCTTGCTTTTTACGCTTTGTTTACATCTGCGTGTGATGGATACAGGTCGTTTGTTTATATACAGAACTGGCATAAAATGTGTGTTAAATCGGATGAAAAGACAACTCAGACGGAGTGTAATCGTCAAAATCAATGTGCACATGTTTTATTATCTTGAATTACATGTGTTGCACTAAGATTTAGTTTTGAAGAAAATATTGAATACATTCGAAGGCAGCTGCTTTAATGCGCTCTTCTGGGAAAACCTTCCATGCATAACAAAGTCAGTATTGTTGACAAATTTAATCGCCTTACTGGTCAGCACCGACCATGTCTTATGAATATCGATTAATTTTAGTCATGCATGATTAAACTGTGAAAATTGGAATGCGTTTATATGGCAACGTGGGTCTATTTACAGAAAGACACAAACACTTTGTACCTTTCGATAATGTACCCCATTGGCTAGCATATTCATGATGACAAAATGTGGATGGGGGTACATTATCGACATGTACAGATTGTTTGTGCCTTTCTGTATATAGACCCACCTTACCATATAAAGATATTCCAATTTTCCCAGTTTAATCATGCGTGACTAATAATTAATCGATAGTCATAGGACATGGTCGGTGCTGACCAGTAAGGCGACTGAAATTTGTCAACAATACTGACTACGCTATGCATGAACGATTTTCCTAGAAGAGGGCATGAAATGCAAGGTGGGTCTTTACCGAATGAATTCGCGGCCCAAGTATCATATCCTGCGCCTTCCTATATATTTAATAAGGATCTAAAAGGTGTGAGACGGATTAAATGGTATGTTTTCAGTGGACGAGTAGTATTAAGGAGCAGTATAATACGGTACTTGGGCCGAATTCGCGATTGGCGTACGTACACCATGTTTACATGGCCCAAGTACCATACACTGCTCCTTAATACTACTCGTCCACTTAAAACATACCATTTAATCCGTCTCGCACCTTTTTAATCCTTATTGAATATAGAGGAAGGCGCAGGATATGATACTTGGGCCGTTTAGATTTGTGCAAACATGAACAAAATCATGTGTCGGCATTTTTATCGTTGTCTGGGGCATACACGATTCGAATCGAATAGTGTGTGTGGGTTCCATCGCTATTATACAACTTACATATGCGAGGTACAAGAAAATCATAGCAAATAAGGTGTATTTTCCAGTATTTCTGATGTTTCGGCATCACTTTGTGAGAACTTTTATGCACGAAACTACTCGGAAACGTTGACTTTCAATGTCAAATTTTGACGAATTCGCGGTTGCAGTGAGAATGTTCTAGTATTTCTCTATCTTGTAGGCATCTACTGATCACTTTCGCAGGGAAACCAAAAACCGATTATGATGTTATGTTTCTTAATAAGATAATATCCACACAGAAATCAGGCATCGAAATGTAGTCAGTTTTTAATGAGTCAGGGCCGTACATTTGGTTTTTTTTTCATTTTCTGTTCACATTTCATCGTCAGAATTTAGTCAGGCTTGATCAGTTTGAGTGCAGCAACAGAAAACCAAAATCGCAACATCGGACCCTCTTCAGTGGCATACTATAAATAGGACATGATAGATATCAGAATCTGATGTATCCTATGATGATACGGCATGTTTTCAATTTAGGGCACGCGTTTAGTTAGACGTCGACGTTTTAAAAGCTCATTGAAGCCTTCTGAAATGAAAAAAAAACGCCTGAGAAATCGCTGACGAGGACGCCAACGCACCTGATTTACAAAACGCGTGCAGTGAGTTTGCATCTATTGAATATCTTATGTAGCTTTCACACAAAAAATCGCTGACGCCGACGCGTGCCAGTGAGTTTTCAACTTTACATACAGTTCAATTGTAGTATCTTTGAACATTTGTTCAAAAGGCCCGACGGGGGATCGAACCCCGGATCTTCGGTTTACGAGACCGACGCCTTACCACTTGGCCACCGAGCCGTTGATGCCCACGTCCTTACCAACGCGAGACTACTAGATAAATATCGATGAATCACTATCTGTCTATAGCTACATCAATATTGATGAAACACTCCGGCTACAGTTTTAACGTTCGCCCTACACTCGCGCTTTGTCGTAGCCTGTATTATTAATAAAATTTTATGCAATGTGTGCTGTCTTTGCCTGTCCGGATATGGCTCTAGTCGGAAAATTATCTTTTACCTGAGCCAACAGGATGCACTTCGAGTTGGAGTTTCATTTTCTACAGTTTTTCTTAGAGAGAAAAAAGAAAAGAAAAAAAAGCTAGGTTTGTAACGTTGGTGGATTTTTTTTTGGGGCATAATTATGAATAAAATTTAGATATGAATCAATTCATAAACTTCGTGAAACAATACAAAGAAAACTAAAAGGCAATCCGAAAAAAAAACATTATTGACCACGACGAGACTCGAATTTGCAATCTTCTGCTTCTAAGTCAGACATCAATATCCATTGGTCCACGCGGTCAGTCTTAGTCTATTTACAGTACATCACTTTTTCCACGGGTGACAAACTCGTGAATATTATAAAAAGATATACCTTATTTTGCCACCTTTTATGGCAATTATTTTCGTCTCAATGCACAAAAATAATGTAGACCTACTATAATTTGTATTTTTTGATAAAGTACCCCAATAGCGAACAGTAAATTAAGAATACTTCATAACACCCAAACAGGCAGAAATCAGTGTGTGCACGTTTCAATGTTGACATGTCAATGCGCAGCAATGTAGGCCCATGAGCGTATTTATATTTAGGAGATCCCATTTTCCAACATACTTGATTGATTTTGACTGTGTGTCGTTTTCACCACATAACACCAGTTTTATTTAACGTTTGTTTGTGTAAAAAGGCCCGACGGGGGATCGAACCCCGGATCTTCGGTTTACGAGACCGACGCCTTACCACTTGGCCACCGAGCCACAGATGCCCAACAAATAAACACCTCTCAAACATCTGTTTTGGTTTCTTCATGACACTTTACTGTGTGTAATTTAGGGCTGAATTGGAATTTTTGTCAACGATTGTACTGTGATTGCAAACGTGTTAAGACCAGAATTGACATGGACATATTGATTTATTCCAGGCTTTCCAGCCTAATATCTTGACGTATAATTATCTCGGTTGAGTTGACTTAACCAAATTCCCAAGGTCATGGAACCAGGAATTCACGCACTACTGATACTGTCAACAAAGGTTTCCATCGTGATAAATAAACTGTTCGAGGACATTCATAATCAATGCGATATATAACTGTGAGTCTTGAGTATATTTGGAAAATAAATTCAACTGATTCGAGGTAAAACGCAATGCAAATTTGACAGTGACGTCAGATACAGCGCCAACTCCAGCATACAAGTTGCTATACGTGTATTTTATACACAAAACAGCAGCTAAAAAAGAAACTGAACTAAGCATTCTCGATATTCAATGCATATTAATTTCAGTTGTAGCCGAAAATGTATGTAATATCTGACGAAACATATTTCAATTATATGCTTGATCTTGGAAGATTGGTTATATAAAAGGCCCGACGGGGGATCGAACCCCGGATCTTCGGTTTACGAGACCGACGCCTTACCACTTGGCCACCGAGCCGTTGGCGACCATTGTCTCACTAAGATTACTTTATCCTTCCTATAAATGGTAAGCTCCCAAGCCGACCTACATAATTATACATCAAAAAACATATTGATTCAGAATGAAGTAGGCTACAACACACATGCTAAACTATTTATGCAATACAAATGCATCTCTGGCGAGTAGGAAAATTTGATTTTTGAATACCAAAAAAAGATGTACATCGAGTCGACATTGTACATGTACTTGAAAAATTTTGATGGTGAAAAAAAACCACATGGTTGTAACATTGGTCGTCACTGAAGTTTTGATGAACTACATTAAAAATCCGTTTTTTAATGGAATATTGTAGGGCCCTATTGAGGTCCGGGTATAAACATGGACAATATGGTCTGCAACACTAAATATAACCTGGAAAAACATGACCACGACGAGACTCGAACTCACAATCTTCTGATTCGAAGTCAAACGCCTTATCCATTGGGCCACACGGCCAGTAATTAAGAGCTGACAGTATATTTTTCCCTGACAAACTCGTGATTAGAGAGATTTGTACCTTATACGACAAGCATTCTGAAAAATTTTGATGGTGAAAAAAAAACACATGGTTGAAACATTGGTCGTCACTGAGGTTTTGATGAACTACAGTAAAAATCTGTTTTTGATGGAAATATTATAGGGCCTTAATGAGTTCCTCTTATAAACATGGAAAATATGGTCTGCAACACTAAATATAACCTGAAAAAAAATATGACCACGACGAGACTCGAACTCGCAAACTTCTGATTCGAAGTCAGACGCCTTATCCATTGGGCCACGCGGCCAGTAGGTAGAATTGACAGTAGATCTTTTTTCCACGGCTGATAAACTCGTGAACAGAAAGATACTTACGTTATGCGACAAGGGTTGTTGGTCATATGTGTGGGCAATTAAGAAGCTGTGGTTGGCTAAAAAATGGTCACATGGTGCAGCTACCATGGCGCTGATTGGTGAGCCAATATTTGCCCAGAGTGGACCATACTTTATTGCCCCCGTGGTCTTATTCATAGATAATTATTGCTTCATAATCATTGTATCTTTAATATATTATACAAAGCGTTTTCAACTGATATGCCTGAAATCTACTGTCATTCAAAATTCCAGGGATTGAACCCGCGACCTTGAGTTTACGAGACCGATACCTGACCACTTGGCCACGGAGACGCCGATAATCACCTGTGTTGATGAATACATTGGGTATTTTATTGTCCGGGCCCCGGGCCCGGATATACTAAAAACGTACTAATTTCAGCTGGTTCCGTTTTGCGAGGTCTCCTGCAGTGACGGGCAGGGAGTGATTCCACGGTGGACATACGTTGCGCGCTATTGTGCGGGCTTCGCCCGTTTACTATGCTGTGAACCGTAGTTCACAATGTCTTATGTCAAATGTCAGGGATGTTTGTGTGGTACAGCGGGGGTCGCAAATATTGTCACTCTGTTTGCCCAGGCAGTGATTTTTTGCACGCGCTGATATAACACTGATGTGATAGAATCATATTAGAATCAAACTTAGAATAGAAATATGGCATATGCACTGGGGAATAATAGGCGAGATATTAATTTAATTCATAAATAAAAAAAACAGCAAAACATTTCCTCCGGACATATTCTTAACACTTTCCATTCCTACTATTCTGTAGCTTGTAGTAAATAAAATCGACTGCCATGATAACCCCTGAATATATTACACACAGGGAGTCCGCACCATGTCATTGCTGAAACACTGTTTCAAAAGATTGTTGTTATGAATAGGGTCAATTCATTGCCTACCATTTGCGATACTGGAATTGTTCTGAATGACGTGAAAATATTGAAATTAACTCGATAAAGAATGAAGAATCCCCCTTTTTTCCCTGTTGCTCTACATTTAGTAAAACGGTGTAATGCTACGAGGCGACACATGTCTTTTACTGAATTTCCTGACGCCTACTTGTTTACTCTCAGCCAATACCTTATGTACGCTTCAATTGTCACGGTTGAGTGATTTTCAACAAACTCTCAAGGTCATGAAAGTTGGGAATTGACGCATGATTGAAACCGCCGACATAGGTTTCCATCGTGACAATTGAACGGTTCAAAGATATTCATAATCAATGCGATGTACAGCTGAGTGGTAAGTCTTGGGTATTATTAGAAATTAAATATAACCTGAATGTACGAAAAAGTAACTACAGCGGGACTCGAACTCTCAATCTTCTGATTCGAAGTCAGACACAATGCAAGTTTGATAGTGACGTCAGATGCAGCGCGAAACGTTAATTTTAATGTTCAGTGATACGTGGTTCACACCAGCTCCTGGCATACCGCATAGTGACAAAATTATATATTTCTAGTATAGATCTATCCGCTTGCAGATGTAGATATTTCAGTGGGTACAGGCATACATTATATATACATAATATAACAGCAGCTGAAACAGAATGAACTATTAAAGCTATGATAATTAAATGAAATACATGAGCATGGAACTTTTCTAATAATTCCCTTTCCCACCTTGTGTTAGTTATACTAGTAGCCCAAAATTGATCGACTAGAATTGATCTGTTTGGCGTGACATTATTTTGCATTACATAGTTCAATTATAGTCTTGAGACTCTTGACATAAAACATTTGTAATGCAGAAAGGCCCCACGGGGATCAAACCCCAGATCTTCGGTTTAGAAGACACATTAGCCTCCGAACCGTTGTCAAAAATTTCTCCATGAAAAAACCTTATTTTCTAAATGGTAATCTTGCAAGCAGACCTACATATTGCAACAAAAAAAATATTGATTTAGGATGATGTAGGCTACAACACAAACCCTGAACTATCTATGCAATAGTCATACATTGCCTATGAGAATGAAAATCATAATGTTAATACCAAGACCAAAAATATGACCACGACGAGACTCGAACTCGCAATCTTCTGATTCGAAGTCAGACGCCTTATCCATTGGGCCACGCGGCCATGTGGCAAATATTTTGACATTGACGTTAGAACGGTTCTGATATGATTGCCCGGCGAACTAGTGAATATATCTGTATATATGTGGCAATTTTATTACCATACACTTCTACATGTATTAAGCGCAGTATGGAAGGCGAGTGAAATCAATGAACATATCTGCATTCATTGGAAGCTTTACTATATGTCTCCACACAGATCATCGTGCAATAATTTGTAACTTTCACTGACATATCCTAACGTATCCTAACGTATCCCAAACTGCAAGTGTATCTTCAAGGATGATAACAGAGCATTCTGTTATGATCCTTTGGTATCTTGCTAAAGAGGATGCTGAACATTTCCTGTTGTACTGCCCTCTGTATATTCAAAGTCGCCGCGATCTGCAGAAAAAGAGACTAATTATTCAGCAACCTTTGACAGTTCAGCTGCTATTATGTGGTGACTTCAGTCTCTCTGTGGATGTCAACACTGATATAGTCTCAGCTGTACAATGGTACATCAAGGCGACTTGTTCAAATGTGGCTTCGTTGAAGTTAAATGCCATATATCGGTATATGTTTGTTGGTTTTTCTTCTACTTTGGAACCACTGGGTAGTCAATGCCTTCTTTGTTCAATAAAATACGATTAAACCAACGTATCCTTCCTGATTTTGAATAAATATATGCCTGAAGTCAGTCCGTTCGGCTTTAAACTCGGCTCCCATCCAAGCATCCTTCGTTGAGTGACCTTGCACAACTTTTCAAGGGCAGGCATTTGGGTATTCACGCATGATTGGCACAAATAACATAGGCCTGCATCCGAATGAATATTTGGTTCAATTGTGTGATCAAGGTGCTATTTAAAAACTCGTGAGCATAGAAAAATTTTTCGAACTCGAAATTCATGATTCATGATGATGTCAAGCACCTTATCCTTATCCCACGTGCTTCTATATATAAAGTACATAACTCCTAACTATCATATTATATAATATATATCAGATACATATGTGCGAGTGCATTAGTTGTTTTTAAAAATATTCTTAGTGGTGATTGCAATAATGTTGGTAGACATTAGACACAAAAGGCCCGACGGGGGATCGAACCCCGGATCTTCGGTTTACGAGACCGACGCCTTACCACTTGGCCACCGAGCCACATTAGCCTATTTTTAATTCCTGGATATTTGTGCTACACAAAAGCGGGATTTAATCGGGTTTCAATTTGATAACCCTGTCACAATACCACTTTCCATTAGAAACAAACCATTTCAGACCGGTTTACCTGCTTTTCAGGGCCGACCATTATATTGACATGGTCGTCTGTCCGACTGTGTGTCAACAGAATGTTGCCCACGTACGCAATAACCATGTTATCAGCGGACTATCATCAAATTAGACCAGGAATACTATTCGACAAGATCTCAAACAAAAATTCGATGCTTAGCGACACTGACCATGAAGGTGATGACTCAGTAGGCCTATGGCATTGACTTACATTGATATCAAAAGAAGCACCCCTCCCCACCACGACCACATATCCTGGACATATTAATCGCCAAATTTTCAACGGAGTATCGTCAAGTTGACAGTGTAGAGTATTCTAATTATCGTTTTTGAGCTACTGTACCTAGAAAAATTTTAGACAACAGATCTAAGCCGGTCGAAGAGATTACATGGCAACGATTATAATGTCTCATAAAAACATAGACGCATCGGCTCGGTGGCCAAGTGGTAAGGCGTCGGTCTCGTAAACCGAAGATCCGGGGTTCGATCCCCCGTCGGGCCTATTTTTGGTCGCTTGCACACGTGTAAACCACATGCATTGGAACTACCGAGTAACTACATGTACTATGTTCAGTTGTGATAATCAGGATCAACATTCTTGATGTTGAATCGTGGGAGAAATCTGTCCTTCGATCCACAAATATATTTATAATTATTATTTGGAGGTAGCGTTCCTTTTTCTGTAGCAATTAGTACCATGGCTATGTCACTAATGGTCGTGAGACCAGTATATTGAATGTTCAACTGCAATGAAATTTCACTCACGTTACTTGCATATAAGCTTACAGTGTGCATGTCGTTTTTCATACCACCCCATGCCACCAATTTAGAACTGTCCTTTCAACCCATCATTTTTAGTTGCTTCTAAGCGGCTCGGTGGCCAAGTGGTAAGGCGTCGGGCTTGGTACTATCGTCCTCAACACTTACGTTTGTAGTGACTTGTTTTGGAGGAACTGCGGTACATTGGGGCGGAGGAATCACATACCATTATACGCAATGATTTATGGTGATAAACTAATAAACACGTTCTGTTGCAACTCTGCATAGACATATCTACTCAAACAAAACGATGGTGTATAATTGTCTGTCATTGGAAAAACATCTTGCCGTCATGTGACTTATCTGCCCTGTACAAAAAAGCTATGAATATAGACGTCCATTTACAGAGTGCATGCACGAAACACGCAGCAATAATGTCTTCCAGATCATATATATCATTCTCTGATATAAAATCTGATATCAGAGGACAAGTCAGTTTGGATCAGACAACCAAAAATTTATTCTTACTTCTCCACCCACAAATACAACAAGAGCTAAAGATAGGTTACCGGAGAAATGTATAATGTTGCGCCACAACTGTTATTTTTCACCGACATTGCTGTTTTGACCTTTCATAGTTTTCGAAGGTCAAATTCTAGGTCACCACTGAAACCGCCATAATTATATGGTTTCTCTGTTGAAAGTGCTTAAAAAGGCCCGACGGGGGATCGAACCCCGGATCTTCGGTTTACGAGACCGACGCCTTACCACTTGGCCACCGAGCCGTCAGGATGATAATTTATCTCACCAAAATTAATACATGTTTTAATACACTATTTAATGTTCTTATTAATGATTTACTTGTACAATTACAAACTGATGGTGTGAGAGTTGAACCCTTGCGGTTGCTTATGCTGACGATGTTACTGTTTTCAGTGCTAATGTTAACGGTCTACAAACTCCTATCAATATTTGCCATGATTATGCACAAAAGTGGAGGTTTAAATTTAATGTCAAGAAAACAAAATGTATGATATCTGGAAAATGTGTTACGCAAGCCAATCCTTCGCGGAATTTAGGTGACGCAATACTGGATGTGGAACCTCATCTGAACATTCTCAGGATTGTACTCTCCGATGACTGTAGCTCAAAGGAACATGTTGCTCTGCGTACTAATAAGTGTACACAGTCCTATTATTCGCTGGGATCCGCTGACATGGCATATCCAGGTGCTCCGCGTGAGATTAAAAAAATACTTATGGAAGTGGTGACATGAAAATGATGGAGCAAGCTCAAGGGCGTCTAATTAAGCAAAGCCCGCGGCTGTATAAACGCAGCAGAAACACCGCTTTACTCAGTGTATTTGATGTAAAACCCATCAAGGAAATTGTTAAATACAATACTGCTTCACTTTTCCATCGTATCATGAATCATCCCTCTCCTACACGATTACTGAACACTATTTTATTGTCAGAGTTTATATCACTCGTCAGTCCACCATACCTGGAACACTCATCGACCGGCTTTTACATCTGTCCTTGTCACCTGTGTCAACAGCACGTAAAAAGCTATCTCGCATATTAACTCTATTTCAGAGCCAGATGGACATGTGGACTCAGCGAATTATTGTTCAGCGAGAATTTTATGAAACCTTATTCTCATGATTATAATCTAGTCCAGCTCCTAGTCCGCTCGTTTTAGCGTGTACTATACTTAAATATTATTCACTCGGTGGTATTCTCTTTGTAAGGACACTCCTGATTAGAGGATTTGTACCACGTGACAATCCTACATGCTGGACAACGAAAATCTATTTCGGACGGCAAAAATGTATATTGGACGATCCAGTGCTTATCAGCCAATCAGAGCGTGTGTTACATGTGGGATTTTCCCCACTCTGGATTTCTCCTACATTCATTGGTGAATAATATAGCAAATGTTGCATGTTGAGTGTCGTCCAATATACAGTTCACAGGATTCAGAAATGTCATATTGACCTCGGCTACGCCTCGGCCAATATGACATTTCTTCATCCCGTAAACATATTGGGCTCCTCAACATCCAATATTTGTATGATGTTTCAATGTGTCTATAAGTGTATGTGCATTCCTCAAACATGGGGGTATTATTAAATAAATAAACATGTGAAAATGTCTGGATTAGCATGTGCAGATTCACGAATGGGTCATATTATATAATAGCAATGGAACATATTGCATTTCTCAACAGATTTGTTATCAGTAAATTTTGTTTGATGTGACATTCACGTAGTTCATATTACGTTCATATCATCAATTTCAGACACTGCGATGGGGAAGAATGTCGGAGCTCAGTTGAATACAGAGTCCGACTACGTCGATGCTGTGCACAGGTGACTAACTCTTACTTAAATCAAACCACAAATTCTCTTACGCTTTTTGAATCTTTTTAGATAATGAGAATTCGATGACAACAAAGTGATTCCGATTAGTAACCAGCCTTGTATATCAAAATGTTTTCAGAATCACGGTGATAGTTCAGACCCGGATCAAGAAGCCTCTCTGGAAACCAGATTTGGTTTTCTACCGACTGAAGGAGGGCAAGGAATTCTTGAAGTGTCTGAAGATCCTTCACGGATTCACTCGAAGTGTCAGTAATTTCAACAATGATATTATTGTTTTCAACTTTGTGTAGGCATAATGAGTGATATAAGCCATTTCTTTCTCGTTTCAAAACCAACGAAAATACCCATAGGGAATATATTCACGTTCGTAAAATATGGTATATTCATCTAGAAATTGACCGATTCCACAGGTGATAGAGGAGCGAAGTGCGGAGTTGGACGACCAACTCGCATCACAAACAGGCAAAATAACAATGGAAGACCTACAGGTAGAAAATACAGTTTTTCATGGTACGATCGTGGATATTATTTTTCATGTTCCCATCCAGTCAAAATGCATTACCACAGACATTCCTAAAATTATTGGGGTTTTTTTGCGTTAAATAACAGGAATATAGCCATATTTGTATTAATAAAAACCATTTCATTGACCTCAATCTTCACCAATGACGTTAGAACACATTTACTATTTACTAGTTTGCACACTTTTTCAGACGGACAAACCTTTCCTGATCGGCAAGCAGAAGAGGCTGGCTTTCCTGGACATGTTGCTGATAGCGGCCAAGGGTGGAGCGGACCTCAGCCATGCTGACATACAGGAGGAGGTCGATACATTCATGTTCGAGGTGCGTATATTGGATTGTTGAGCTTTGCATTTTGAAGCAACTGCCTTCGGAACCAGTCAGTTTTTTGAAAACTATATTTCATATTGAATATGCTCAACTAACTGAATGAGACATACTCACATCAAATGTAATGCTAGATGTACTGACAATGCCTCGCACATCACGGTATATCACTGATTAGTTTCTCACATCTACACTATATACTCTGATTTTTCTAACTCGTTTACACAGTTTTTCGCTGATATTTTTGCAATGCTGAACGCTATCGTCCTATAACTTGGCATACTTCACCAGGGAGTCAAACGGCAATTATTTACCGAATATCAGTCTTCTATCTCGAAAATTGAAAAAGTTGGCAATCTACCCCTATGTTAAATTTAGCCCTGTCATGTAATTTCTGGGTCCGCACGCAATTTCGTGTGTTTGCTTGGTTTTGTGGTAGTGTAATATTTCAAAATCAACATGTTTGAGTAGAATACACCCCCGGTGTGTCATCTGGTCTAAAATTACAACTATACTTCGAATCCTAGTGGATATAAACAGGATCAAGTCCTTGAATAAGCTCAGATTCTCGAGATCTCGTTTTTGGCTGAAATTTAACATTGGGGTAGATTGCCAACTTCTTCAATTATTGCGATAGAAATCTGAAATTTGGTAGAAAATTGCCGTCTGTCTCCGAGGTGAAGTATGCCAAGTTATAGAACGATACCATTTAGCATCGCGAAGATATCGTAAAAAAACGGTGTAAACAAGTTAGAAAAATCAGAGTATATATATGCAGATAAGGCCAATCGAATTGGATACAATTCGATTGTTTATATACAAAACCGGTACAAAATGAGTATTTAAACGGGTGAAAAGACAACTCGGACAATTGTAATCTTCAAAATCACTGCGCACACCTTTTGCTGTCTTGCATTAGATATGTTGCACAAACATTTAGTTTTGAAGAATTGCATACATTCGAAGACAGTAGCTTTAACAATTAAAGCTATAATCACTTTTAGAATTGACAAAATTTATTCATTCTGTGGTAGCTTTATATTGTCTATAGAATGAGATATCGTACAAATTTGGGTCTGAAAATGTGTATTACATGCCTAAATTGAGTTGCCAAATCAAGATTCAAATCATTTTTTTCCTTAAAGCGGCCCGCCTTGCGAGCGATTTCTACACACAGTCTCATGACGTCATTGGTATTTGTCTAGATACTGTGGCAACCGGCAATGTAGGCAGGCCGATCATTCTCTATCCACTGTTTTCATGCACGATTAACGGCAATTTTCTGAGTATCTGTTGTCGAACTGTGCATATTTTCTATATATTCCTGACTCTCTCGAGATGTAGTTTCAAGTTTGCGTGACAAACAAGAACGCTAAATTTGGCTGATTTTAAAATTGATTCCAACTTTAAATAGTTATTTCATCGTGAACTTTTATTTTTTTATTATAGGTCAATATCTAGGATTCAAATGGAATATTTTTTTTTCCTTCAGAATATTACCTGAGTTAGTACTGTTTTGCTGTCAAAGGATAAAAAAAGTCAGCAGTTACACAAAGAAATTTGTCGATTGATGATCTGTCGTCAACATCTTACCGAATAACCACTTTTGATTATCCGTGATCGATTAAAGTTGATTTACCTCTCTCTCCAGGGCCACGACACGACGGCCTCGGGTGTCGGCTGGGCGCTGTACTGTCTCGGACGTCACCCTGATGTACAGACCCGCGTACACGACGAACTCGATGATGTTTTCGGTATGAATTTTTATTTTCGTGGGTTTTTTTTTCAACAAGTTCGATGTTGTATTTCGAATAATGGTATATTCTGTGTTCATAATTTGTAAGGTTTAATCAATATAATTATGCAAATAGTATGGAATGCCAGCAATGCAATATGAAATGAAGCTGATTTCCAGTATATCAACATATATGTTGATAAATTGATTGCAATAGATCTGACTTAACATTCTACATTTCAAAGTATCACGCTAAGTTGGATGTATAATTAATTTCATTGTGCAATATTTTTTCAGCTGGCGACGATCGTGACATCACAACAGAAGACATGACCAAGATGAAATACCTAGAATGTGCTATCAAAGAATCCATGCGACTTTTCCCGCCGGTGCCAATGTTTGGGCGCGAGACTGAACAGGACTGTGTGATCGGTGCGTGAACAGCTGGTGAACAATAGACGAGAACAATTATTAGGCCCCAATAAGTTGTCAGTTGACACACTTTTGCCCGTAGTTCAGCAACGATAGTTGATATTATAAATGTTGGTAATGTGCTGTGAATGAATATATTCGTTTGATGTCTCAAACCTCACGGTTGCCAGTCAGTGGAAAACGGCTCTCTTTCCCCTCTGAAATCGGTCATTTCTATGCACAAGCGATCTATGATATTTGAATCTACCTATTTACGAATTATTATTATTATTTGAAAAAAAAAAGAAATTATACAACGAAAAAATCCACAGCGGCCCCAATATTTATGATCCGCCCATTTCAGGCGGTTACAATGTGTTGAAGGGAACCACGGCTATGGTCGTCACAACCGCTTTGCACCTGGACCCGGAGCATTTTCCAGATCCCGAGAAGTTTGACCCGGATCGCTGGCTGCCGGAGAACTGTGCAGGACGCCATCCCTATTGCTACGTCCCTTTCTCCGCCGGAAGCCGGAACTGCATTGGTGAGCGAGTTTCATCTGTCGATAACTTCATAAACTACATGCATACATAATAATACAGTATACCAGAATCGAATCTCAACTAGGGAACAGAACAGTAATCATGAAAAATGCAATGATATTTTCCAGAAATAGTTTAACGACTAACTACTGGGGTTTGCATGCATTTTTCCTTGTCAATGTGAAATGTCTTTGATACTGCAAATTTAAAGAAATACTCCCAGTTCATAAAAATGCCCTCCTATGTCTAACACTCCAGGTCAGAAGTTTGCCATGTCGGAGGACAAGGTGATAGTAGCCACAGTGATGCGAGCGTTTTCTGTCCGCGCTCATCAGAGCGTTGAGGAGGCGAGAGCCACCGGCGAGCTCATACTGCGACCTCAGCACGAGCTCGTCGTCAGCCTCACCAGGCGCCAGTGACGGGGTGGTGTGGTTCACGTAACGGACGTGAACAGAAAGGAATATATGCAAAGAAAAGGGACTGTTCTATACGAAACGGTGCTGTAAGACTAGAGCTGGTGCTTTGCTCGCCTCGTAGATACATATTCAACATATACATATGCATAAAGGTGTAGTAATTTGCTGGATATATTACTGGTAAGAAGCTACCATATTGCGTGTTGGTGATAATGGTTGTAATGGTGATGGGTCTGCTCTCGTGCTCGGAAATAAACATTGTAGTTGCTTGATCTATAATCGCTTCAGAGTATCTTTGACACCACGTATGCACATAAATTCGGCATAATTAATGGAATTTATAATCTGGACCCTTACGAACCGTATATGTCGACAGTGCCAAGATTACATTTGTGGGTGTGTGAATGTTGAAGCAAAAGGCGTCGGTCTCGTAAACCGAAGATCCGGGGTTCGATCCCCCGTCGGGCCTATTTTTGGTCGCTTGCACACGTGTAAACCACATGCATTGGAACTACCGAGTAACTACATGTACTATGTTCAGTTGTGATAATCAGGATCAACATTCTTGATGTTGAGTCGTGGGAGAAATCTGTCCTTCGATCCACAAATATATTTATAATTATTATTTGGAGGTAACGTTCCTTTTTCTGTAGCAATTAGTACCATGGCTATGTCACTAATGGTCGTGAGACCAGTATATTGAATGTTCAACTGCAATGAAATTTCACTCACGTTACTTGCATATAAGCTTACAGTGTGCATGTCGTTTTTCATACCACCCCATGCCACCAATTTAGAACTGTCCTTTCAACCCATCATTTTTAGTTGCTTCTAAGCGGCTCGGTGGCCAAGTGGTAAGGCGTCGGGCTTGGTACTATCGTCCTCAACACTTACGTTTGTAGTGACTTGTTTTGGAGGAACTGCGGTACATTGGGGCGGAGGAATCACATACCATTATACGCAATGATTTATGGTGATAAACTAATAAACACGTTCTGTTGCAACTCTGCATAGACATATCTACTCAAACAAAACGATGGTGTATAATTGTCTGTCATTGGAAAAACATCTTGCCGTCATGTGACTTATCTGCCCTGTACAAAAAAGCTATGAATATAGACGTCCATTTACAGAGTGCATGCACGAAACACGCAGCAATAATGTCTTCCAGATCATATATATCATTCTCTGATATAAAATCTGATATCAGAGGACAAGTCAGTTTGGATCAGACAACCAAAAATTTATTCTTACTTCTCCACCCACAAATACAACAAGAGCTAAAGATAGGTTACCGGAGAAATGTATAATGTTGCGCCACAACTGTTATTTTTCACCGACATTGCTATTTTGACCTTTCATAGTTTTCGAAGGTCAAATTCTAGGTCACCACTGAAACCGCCATAATTATATGGTTTCTCTGTTGAAAGTGCTTAAAAAGGCCCGACGGGGGATCGAACCCCGGATCTTCGGTTTACGAGACCGACGCCTTACCACTTGGCCACCGAGCCGTCAGGATGATAATTTATCTCACCAAAATTAGTACATGTTTTAATACACTATCTAATGTTCTTATTAATGATTTACTTGTACAATTACAAACTGATGGTGTGAGAGTTGAACCCTTGCGGTTGCTTATGCTGACGATGTTACTGTTTTCAGTGCTAATGTTAACGGTCTACAAACTCCTATCAATATTTACCATGATTATGCACAAAAGTGGAGGTTTAAATTTAATGTCAAGAAAACAAAATGTATGATATCTGGAAAATGTGTTACGCAAGCCAATCCTTCGTGGAATCTAGGTGACGCAATACTGGATGTGGAACCTCATCTGAACATTCTCGGGATTATACTCTCTGATGACTGTTGCTCAAAGGGACATGTTGCTCTGCGTACTTATAAGTGTACACAGTCCTATTATTCGCTGGGATCCGCTGACATGGCATATCCAGGTGCTTCGTGTGAGATTAAAAAAATACTTATGGAAGTGGTGACATGAAAATGATGGAGCAAGCTCAAGGGCGTCTAATTAAGCAAAGCCCGCGGCTGTATAAACACAACAGAAACACCGCTTTACTCAGTGTATTTGATGTAAAACCCATCAAGGAAATTGTTAAATACAATACTGCTTCACTTTTCCATCGTATCATGAATCATCCCTCTCCTACACGATTACTGAACACTTTTTTATTGTCAGAGTTTATATCACTCGTCAGTCCACTATACCTGGAACACTCATCGACCGGCTTTTACATCTCTCCTTGTCACCTGTGTCAACAGCACGTAAAAAGCTATCTCGCATATTAACTCTATTTCAGAGCCAGATGGACATGTGGACTCAGCGAATTATTGTTCAGCGAGAATTTTATGAAACCTTATTCTCATGATTATAATCTAGTCCAGCTCCTAGTCCGCTCGTTTTAGCGTGTACTATACTTAAATATTATTCACTCGGTGGTATTCTCTTTGTAAGGACACTCCTGATTAGAGGATTTGTACCACGTGACAATCCTACATGCTGGACAACGAAAATCTATTTCGGACGGCAAAAATGTATATTGGACGATCCAGTGCTTATCAGCCAATCAGAGCGTGTGTTACATGTGGGATTTTCCCCACTCTGGATTTCTCCTACATTCATTGGTGAATAATATAGCAAATGTTGCATGTTGAGTGTCGTCCAATATACAGTTCACAGGATTCAGAAATGTCATATTGACCTCGGCTACGCCTCGGCCAATATGACATTTCTTCATCCCGTAAACATATTGGGCTCCTCAACATCCAATATTTGTATGATGTTTTAATGTGTCTATAAGTGTATGTGCATTCCTCAAACATGGGGGTATTATTAAATAAATAAACATGTGAAAATGTCTGGATTAGCATGTGCAGATTCACGAATGGGTCATATTATATAATAGCAATGGAACATGTTGCATTTCTCAACAGATTTGTTATCAGTAAATTTTGTTTGATGTGACATTCACGTAGTTCATATTACGTTCATATCATCAATTTCAGACACTGCGATGGGGAAGAATGTCGGAGCTCAGTTGAATACAGAGTCCGACTACGTCGATGCTGTGCACAGGTGACTAACTCTTACTTGAATCAAACCAC
The DNA here is from genome assembly GCA_949152475.1 of Terebella lapidaria. Taxonomy (NCBI): domain Eukaryota; kingdom Metazoa; phylum Annelida; class Polychaeta; order Terebellida; family Terebellidae; genus Terebella; species Terebella lapidaria. Next base: position 28,311,992 of record OX424564.1, on the reverse strand, counting down.
AAATTCTCTTACGCTTTTTGAATCTTTTTAGATAATGAGAATTCGATGACAACAAAGTGATTCCGATTAGTAACCAGCCTTGTATATCAAAATGTTTTCAGAATCACGGTGATAGTTCAGACCCGGATCAAGAAGCCTCTCTGGAAACCAGATTTGGTTTTCTACCGACTGAAGGAGGGCAAGGAATTCTTGAAGTGTCTGAAGATCCTTCACGGATTCACTCGAAGTGTCAGTAATTTCAACAATGATATTATTGTTTTCAACTTTGTGTAGGCATAATGAGTGATATAAGCCATTTCTTTCTCGTTTCAAAACCAACGAAAATACCCATAGGGAATATATTCACGTTCGTAAAATATGGTATATTCATCTAGAAATTGACCGATTCCACAGGTGATAGAGGAGCGAAGTGCGGAGTTGGACGACCAACTCGCATCACAAACAGGCAAAATAACAATGGAAGACCTACAGGTAGAAAATACAGTTTTTCATGGTACGATCGTGGATATTATTTTTCATGTTCCCATCCAGTCAAAATGCATTACCACAGACATTCCTAAAATTATTGGGTTTTTTTTTGCGTTAAATAACAGGAATATAGCCATATTTGTATTAATAAAAACCATTTCATTGACCTCAATCTTCACCAATGACGTTAGAACACATTTACTATTTACTAGTTTGCACACTTTTTCAGACGGACAAACCTTTCCTGATCGGCAAGCAGAAGAGGCTGGCTTTCCTGGACATGTTGCTGATAGCGGCCAAGGGTGGAGCGGACCTCAGCCATGCTGACATACAGGAGGAGGTCGATACCTTCATGTTCGAGGTGCGTATATTGGATTGTTGAGCTTTGCATTTTGAAGCAACTGCCTTCGGAACCAGTCAGTTTTTTTGAAAACTATATTTCATATTGAATATGCTCAACTAACTGAATAAGACATACTCACATCAAATGTAATGCTAGATGGACTGACAATGCCTCGCACATCACGGTATATCACTGATTAGTTTCTCACATCTACACTATATACTCTGATTTTTCTAACTCGTTTACACAGTTTTTCGCTGATATTTTTGCAATGCTGAATGCTATCGTCCTATAACTTGGCATACTTCACCAGGGAGTCAAACGGCAATTATTTACCGAATATCAGTCTTCTATCTCGAAAATTGAAAAAGTTGGCAATCTACCCCTATGTTAAATTTAGCCCTGTCATGTAATTTCTGAGTCCGCACGCAATTTCGTGTGTTTGCTTGGTTTTGTGGTAGTGTAATATTTCAAAATCAACATGTTTGAGTAGAATACACCCCCGGTGTGTCATCTGGTCTAAAATTACAACTATACTTCGAATCCTAGTGGATATAAACAGGATCAAGTCCTTGAATAAGCTCAGATTCTCGAGATCTCGTTTTTGGCTGAAATTTAACATTGGGGTAGATTGCCAACTTCTTCAATTATTGCGATAGAAATCTGAAATTTGGTAGAAAATTGCCGTCTGTCTCCGAGGTGAAGTATGCCAAGTTATAGAACGATACCATTTAGCATCGCGAAGATATCGTAAAAAACCGGTGTAAACAAGTTAGAAAAATCAGAGTATATATATGCAGATAAGGCCTGGAAAATGTATTCGATGTGGACCTTTGAGCGCGTTTTGGACATTTGTTTACATTTTGGTTTGATGGATACAATTCGATTGTTTATATACAAAACCGGTACAAAATGAGTATTTAAACGGGTGAAAAGACAACTCGGACAATTGTAATCTTCAAAATCACTGCGCACACCTTTTGCTGTCTTGCATTAGATATGTTGCACAAACATTTAGTTTTGAAGAATTGCATACATTCGAAGACAGTAGCTTTAACAATTAAATAGTTATTTCATCGTGAACTTTTATTTTTTTTTTATAGGTCAATATCTAGGATTCAAATGGAATATTTTTTTTCCTTCAGAATATTACCTGAGTTAGTACTGTTTTGCTGTCAAAGGATAAAAAAGTCAGCAGTTACACAAAGAAATTTGTCGATTGATGATCTGTCGTCAACATCTTACCGAATAACCACTTTTGATTATCCGTGATCGATTAAAGTTGATTTACCTCTCTCTCCAGGGCCACGACACGACGGCCTCGGGTGTCGGCTGGGCGCTGTACTGTCTCGGACGTCACCCTGATGTACAGACCCGCGTACACGACGAACTCGATGATGTTTTCGGTATGAATTTTTATTTTCGTGGTTTTTTTTTCAACAAGTTCGATGTTGTATTTCGAATAATGGTATATTCTGTGTTCATAATTTGTAAGGTTTAATCAATATAATTATGCAAATAGTATGGAATGCCAGCAATGCAATATGAAATGAAACTGATTTCCAGTATATCAACATATATGTTGATAAATTGATTGCAATAGATCTGACTTAACATTCTACATTTCAAAGTATCACGCTAAGTTGGATGTATAATTAATTTCATTGTGCAATATTTTTTCAGCTGGCGACGATCGTGACATCACAACAGAAGACATGACCAAGATGAAATACCTAGAATGTGCTATCAAAGAATCCATGCGACTTTTCCCGCCGGTGCCAATGTTTGGGCGCGAGACTGAACAGGACTGTGTGATCGGTGCGTGAACAGCTGGTGAACAATAGACGAGAACAATTATTAGGCCCCAATAAGTTGTCAGTTGACACACTTTTGCCCGTAGTTCAGCAACGATAGTTGATATTATAAATGTTGGTAATGTGCTGTGAATGAATATATTCGTTTGATGTCTCAAACCTCACGGTTGCCAGTCAGTGGAAAACGGCTCTCTTTCCCCTCTGAAATCGGTCATTTCTATGCACAAGCGATCTATGATATTTGAATCTACCTATTTACGAATTATTATTATTATTTGAAAAAAAAAGAAATTATACAACGAAAAAATCCACAGCGGCCCCAATATTTATGATCCGCCCATTTCAGGCGGTTACAATGTGTTGAAGGGAACCACGGCTATGGTCGTCACAACCGCTTTGCACCTGGACCCGGAGCATTTTCCAGATCCCGAGAAGTTTGACCCGGATCGCTGGCTGCCGGAGAACTGTGCAGGACGCCATCCCTATTGCTACGTCCCTTTCTCCGCCGGAAGCCGGAACTGCATTGGTGAGCGAGTTTCATCTGTCGATAACTTCATAAACTACATGCATACATAATAATACAGTATACCAGAATCGAATCTCAACTAGGGAACAGAACAGTAATCATGAAAAATGCAATGATATTTTCCAGAAATAGTTTAACGATTAACTACTGGGGTTTGCATGCATTTTTCCTTGTCAATGTGAAATGTCTTTGATACTGCAAATTTGAAGAAATACTCCCAGTTCATAAAAATGCCCTCCTATGTCTAACACTCCAGGTCAGAAGTTTGCCATGTCGGAGGACAAGGTGATAGTAGCCACAGTGATGCGAGCGTTTTCTGTCCGCGCTCATCAGAGCGTTGAGGAGGCGAGAGCCACCGGCGAGCTCATACTGCGACCTCAACACGAGCTCGTCGTCAGCCTCACCAGGCGCCAGTGACGGGGTGGTGTGGTTCACGTAACGGACGTGAACAGAAAGGAATATATGCAAAGAAAAGGGACTGTTCTATACGAAACGGTGCTGTAAGACTAGAGCTGGTGCTCTGCTCGCCTCGTAGATACATATTCAACATATACATATGCATAAAGGTGTAGTAATTTGCTGGATATATTACTGGTAAGAAGCTACCATATTACGTGTTGGTGATAATGGTTGTAATGGTGATGGGTCTGCTCTCGTGCTCGGAAATAAACATTGTAGTTGCTTGATCTATAATCGCTTCAGAGTATCTTTGACACCACGTATGCACATAAATTCGGCATAATTAATGGAATTTATAATCTGGACCCTTACGAACCGTATATGTCGACAGTGCCAAGATTACATTTGTGGGTGTGTGAATGTTGAAGCAAAAGATTTGATGAACATAGACTATACATTTCTGCGCAGAAATAATGTCTTATATCGTACTTACATCATGATTCAATTATTTAATCAGTGTAGTCGCATGCATGGCATAAACATAACTGAAGAAATCTACCGTATGTTAGATTCGTAGAATGCATCATAATATTTTCCCGACCAATAAAAAGTTAACGTACAAGCGTTGCTTGATGACTCGAGTCGATGTACATGTATGGATTTGTTGTCCAACATCGTGACATTATTTTGCTAAAACCCGAAATAAAAACAGCTGCTTGTAAAAAAAAAACTCCGATGTTCATTACGTTTTCGATTACCATGAGGCCTCAGCAAAACATATAACATTATTATTCGAGAAAATAAACTCCACAGAACGGATTTGTAATAGTACGTGTGCCCTAATTCTGAATGGAATCCGAACAGCATGACCCCACCTAGTTGTATATTCCCCTCACGGCGCAATGAAACTCCTGACAAATGTGTAATGTCTACACGTATAGCTTTAAGTGGTAGTTGTCTGTGAGATTTCATTGTTTTCGCGGTTTGGCCTTGGACTGTGCAACATGTGTAGCCTGACAATATTATATACTGTACTGGACGTTCCTACAATGAGCATCGTAATATAGCACAGTATTTTATCGGAATTCCATCTCGCGATGGAAGCTCATGAATTCCCTTGTAACTTTTATTGATGTGAGGGCATGTGTGTCTTGGGAAAAATGCCTTTTTTCGCTGGTATTACCCCATTCCTGGTATTTTCAACATTGCTTTATTTTCATTATGTGTTATACCATTGAATAGCTAAGCTGCATACAGATAAGTTTTCGTGTGCTCCAAAGTTGTCTTGGAAATAGATAATTACGTAAGAAGTCAAGTGAACTGATAAAAATACGAAGAGGCGTTTCGTTCAGATTGTGGTGTTTGTATGGCTATCATAGGAGCTCAAATGGATGATTTAATGCTGAGACCGAATATTGACACAGCCATCATCATTGGCAATTCATCAAGAACGAACCTTCAAGAATTGTCCTTAGGTCAACAAAGAGATCTTGTAATTGACTTCAACCCTAGTATTTATGACATGACAGGCAATCAATTTGCTCCATAATACCATAAATTGGAGATCCTTGGGGTTTCAAGAAACGACCGCGTATATGACAAAAATAAAATACAAACAAAATATCCCAGAAGTACGTAAAGCAATTCATGTATGTGAATATTCACAATATCATATTTTGTATTGTTTATATAAGAATTTCTACACATATCGTGAAACTACTACATCGAAAATCGGTCCCACAGTGCAACCTATTTCAAACACTTCTAGGTACACGAGCACACGTGTCCCTTCCCTGGATATTCTAAAACTTAGCTTAACATTTTCTGCGGGATCACACGTCGAGTGGTTTGACATTTTCTGCGCATTTACGTGGTTCTAGAATTGTGTCAACTTGTGATACAGTTACATGGCAAAGAGTAGAAATCTGAAGGTCCTTGACCGGATTCAAAATAATACCAGTGTCATGTTCCATCATCTTCATTCTTGGAAAGAAAAAAACTGTGCCTTTAACAGTTGTTGCGCATATCGTATTATGTGCTATTTGTTTTATGATATATATGTTTGTCGTAATTATAATGCTACGTAAACTAACCAACATTTATGATAGGATAAATTTTCAACAACATCGGTATGACTTGTCAAATATTTTTATTTTTGGATAATAATGTGAAAGGCAAGATGTTCCCTTAATGTAAACTGAATTGTACCAATGCCTGTTTGCGAGCAGTCTTTGTTACACTGAAGACATCACATTGATTAAAGTTGGACTTCGGTGTGGTAACAAAACCAGGATGCCCAACGATTTGAAAACTGAATGTAACATCGTATGCATCATAATTAAAATGCTGAGGAGCTGATGGAAATGAGCGAACACAAAACAGAAAAATATTTGTTTGCTCACAATAATTGTATATATTTGTGATAATGTAACCACCAGGGAACTTTCAAGATCACGTTGAAAGAAAGTTCAATCCAAAAATTTACAACTTTTGGGTTCATAGGATATTACACACCAATACTCGTAGTTGGTTCCATGTCAAGCTATTATCAACTATGGAGTATGAATAAGAACCCAGGTTTCTGCGTAATTTTTTTCTACAGATCAGGCATTAATGTACAGAATAGCCTATGCTGCTTTAAGAATTATATAATTTCCGTTTCCAAAGGATTTTTCCCCCAGGGATCTTGCGTAATGTATCCAATGAGAAAATCCTTACGGTTATCTTGTAAACGAAACATAAAATAATAAAAATGTAGCACGAGGCTTTTCCCTAGCTGACTAACCTAGCAACGACATGAACGACTAAGTAGATCTGCGATCGGACTACGGTATCCGTAAAGCAGAGGTGGCAGCAAAAGGGGTCCTGGGGCGCTACAGACCCCCCTGTCTAAGACAATTGTGTACAAAGAATTGAAAACGCCAAAATGTTTAATTCTATCTTAAAACATATAAAATACTTATTCTTATGATTCTATCGTCAATCCCGTCTGACTTGACCGAATAAGTTTTGTGTTAAGTAGACCTATATATGTCGTTTACGCTAAACCACAAATTAACAATGCACACAATTCGTGTGGAAGAAATCACGCAAAACTAGACAAAATCGACGTGAGGTTTGACACTGATTGATCACTGATTGATCCAAAATAAAGTCACATAAAAACTTTGAAAAGCTAGGAAGTCTAGGGAATGGAAATCAGGTCAGGTTAGAGCCAGGAGAAGCTCAAAATAAACCTCAATACACCAGAAAAGGCCTGGCTTCTGGGGCACGCTCAAGATTCCAAACCGTACGTTGGATCTGCTCGGTCGCAATTTGTGTACATACTATTTTAGTCAGGGAGCTCAGACCTCTTATCGGGGAAATCCTGGTGCCAAGCCTGCGGTGAAGATAAAGTTGAATTGATACTCATATAATACAGGCATAGAAACCATACAGTCTACCTATTTTGTATTGCGCCCGTCTGTTTGGTTCAGTAATATTTCAGAGAGATAATAAAATATGGTCGCTTGAATTCTTCGGGCCTATTTTGGATGCTAAATTTGTAATTTAAAAAATGAAATCTCTTTATACCCCAAAAACATAACACTGAACTTCTCCCAATGTAGACCACACGCCAATAAATGCTAGGAACACCAGGAACACCAAATTCCTTTTTTTGCGGAAGCTTACGGCGCCCTCAAACCCCCTAGAATGGACATATAACCCCCCACCCCCAACGCCATCCCCATACCCACACTCACACTTTGGAAATGTGACCCGGCCGATATTATGTGTCATTTGAAGGGATTTTCCCTTTTTATTATATATTATTGAACGATGCAATACCATCTGGTCAACAACGATGTTTCATAGTGATATACGATAAACATTGGAAAAGGAACATAGCGATAAATTCCGGTTAGTGAAAATTATCCACAAAAATAAAATAATATAATTTTATATTGCATTACAAATAGACTGACACCGATTCAAAATGACATGAAATTATTTGTCACAACATGCGTTTGTAATAAAAAAAAGTGGTCGCCTTAACAGCCAATTAATTCTTTCATTTAAATTGCACGGGATTTTTATAGAAATTCCTTTTTTTAAATGAGTGGTTTTGAGACATAAAAAATAATGGTCAGCAGATCCCTTGGTTCTTCGTTTGCGTTTGATGAAACATCGTTGAAAATTGTTTACAATTAGCGCGTGCACGTGCACGCGCTGTATGCCAAAACAAATCTACTCACTCATGCATAAAGGGAGCCGAAGATAGTCAAAACAATTTGTGGAACTCTTCAATCCAGGCAATTGAATTTATGCGCACCAAACAGCCGACAACTTCAACAACTGTTTCAAGCAGAGAGGAAGCATGCTTCGCGGAGGAAGAAGGGAGTTTGGGTGTTTCGCGCCGAATATCCCAGGAAATTGACTGCAAGCACGTCTGAGCGATTGAATAATAACATTGATGAGGGTGAGCTTCTTTAGTTTGCGTCACTCAGAACTTAAATCTGACTTCCTTCAAAAGTTTGAAAGCAAGATTTTCTAGATCTATTTCGATTACGAGCGACTACGGTGCTCACATAAAACATTTTTTCCTAGATGCATTCCATTTTTAGGTTACCAGACCTTTGGTCCGAAAACCTATTGGCATGGCGTTGCGTCCGTCGTCGTCGTCGTCCGTCTACATTTTTATCTATAAAGTTTGCAGTCGAATCTTCCTGAAAATTTGAACACAAATACCTAAAAATATTTTGAGAGGGATGTATTCTTTAATTTTTTGATTTTCGAAATTTTTTTCAAACTGGCAGCCATTTTTGACGAAACACGGCCAATTTTGGACATTGACGGTCGTTTTCTCAAAATCTGTTCAGTAACTTTTTTCTTATTGATGCATAACACTCCTTATATATGCCCCTGTGACGTGTATAAGTTTCGTTACCCTTGAATCGCTCGAAGTGGACCATTTTGGCCCAAGCTCGGCCCAAATGGGACTTTCCCATGTTAAGTTCTCCTATGCTTTATAATGGGACACATTATGCTTAATTTCTTTCTTAATATTGAGATTAGAGCCTAGGAATCAATTGTGGACAAATATGAAATGATATATGTCTATAGTATGTTAATATTACCGCGTTTTGTCCGCACGCCCTCCGTTCATCCCAGGGGTGCACACGCCTCGATGTGTATCAGTCCTGAACTCTGAATAGTTATAGCTTATAGACAATCGAGTATGATTTGCAATGGTCATGTGTTGCGTGAGATATCAGTTGCTGGGAGAAATGTTGCTTTATTTCTCTCTGGCTGAGAAAAATACGACATAAACGGATACAACGACAATCCTCGTTGTTGCAACTCGGATGCTATTTTCATTGATTTTGTGGTAAAGCGTGATTATAGACCAAAACCATGCGGTGATATTTGAGTGATTGATTGAAACAAAATTTCAGATGAAAAAAAAAACTTCTTAACTTCATTGCATCCATTATATGTATGTGTCTAGATCTATAGGCATAATGCTAAGTAACCTACAGTGGAGAGAATTATTTTTGTGGCCAGCGAAAATATGTTCGGATGGGAAAGTTTGTGTGATTAATAACCTTAATTTAATGGATTAAATTGCTCATTATCCTCCACATTATAAACAAAGAAATGTATATCAAATGTATATCCGAGTATGGATATTCAATGGTTTTAATGTTGTCAAATGTTTTGGGTCAAATTGATAGTTTATGCGTCAATTTTGGTGTAGAAACCCATTGTTTCCATCACATTTTATCACTTTCATGATGGAGAATATAAAAGTTGGTAATCTTTCGTAATTGTTCTGCCAACATCAGAAATTTAGCTCAAAATTTTTGTTGCGCTGCTGTATGCGTATGTATTCGATAAATCAACGAATATCGCAAAGCTCTCACAGTATTTGCGTTTATTCACAAGATTAAAATGTAAAACCTCATTGAAACAACATAAATATTATTTCTGAAAGTGCTGTGATCCTTTTGTTGAGATTACTATATTTAAAACAAATGATAAGACCGGGGCTGCCCATGCCTACCCTCCGTGGGTCTGTTTTTACCCGAACTTATTCGAGCAGCACAACGCGCTGGCCAAAGAGTACAAGTCTTGATTTGCGCGACCAATGACTTCAATACAGAAAGACAATTCAACAGATTATAGACTGGCATGTGAGACAATGGGAAGCATTCACAATAAATTCTGAGAAGTATGAAATTCGATTCGATATAATTCTATCACAGTTTGGGAAGGTAATACCTTCATAGTATGTGTTTTCATGTGTTATGATTGTAATTTTCTGAAGACATGTACGTTTGAGGGATTTTGACCATGGAGCGTAGATTGAGAAATGGGTGTTTTATATGTTCAAGATGTTCAAGATCATGACCATGTTTCCATATTGTAATTGAATTATCCAGATTATCATAGAATTGAACTTAATTTGACATACTACTTCCAGAAAGGAAATTTCAAGGGAAACAGGTGTCAAACAACCGAATGACTGCATCAAATTGCATTGAAAACGAGTATATGTGTATCTATGCCAGTCGTTTTTGGTGCTACATGCACTAATATTCTATTATTATGCCCGCCAAAGGACACACGTAAATGACGTGGTCATCAAACAAATGAAGACCGGATTTTACTCCGTGGATAAACGCTGCATAATTATACATCCAAGGTTGTTCGTTGCAGAGTGGGAAATCACGAAACTAAGTTTTTTCTGGCATTATTCCTTCACTTTATAAAATGACACATGTGTACAGGTATGGAGGATGTGTCTGGATTGCAGTAGGCGCACAGAGCGATCGCCTGTAACACGTATCATTCCTGTTTATCCATTTTCAGTCAGCCGATTCTCGAGTTATCACCCAACCCGTCCATACACCAGATTTGTTGTGCTTATTGTTCGATGAGTACCGACTGCATACGGCACATTTGTGGGTTTATGTCACTACAACACACATTCATATTGGTCTGAAACATGTTTGTAGATCACCTTTGCACCACAAACTCCTCAAATACTAACAATTATATGACAACGAAGCTGTGTATTGACAGATTTCATCCGAGGTTCATCTGAATCGACTCCGATGATTGTCGCTCAGGTTCCCCACCGTCACCGTGGTGAGACTGGATGCACTAACGATCGTTAGTGCATCCCGCAACGGCGAACCCACTCGCGGTTCGTTTGAATTTTCTTCATTTTCCCGATAATTACGATTGTGATCGATACACACATGCATCTGCTGATTCTTATGCGCACGAAACAACCGTTCGTTGCAAATACATGGCGATTTATGTTGGTTTGAGCATGAAAAACTCGTCTGAAAAAAAGCCGAAAGATTCCCTAACGATTGTTTTTGTAAAATCGAAGATTCCCTAACGTACATGTGAAGATTCCCTAACGATCTTTTCTTTATTAATTCAAATCTACGTTATTTAAATGTTAAACGTGAAATAAAGTACCAATTGACATGTATTGATGTGTATAGATGATCTTCTAATACATATTTCCTATTTTTGATGTGACATTCGCTGAATTATGTCGCATAAATAAACGAATTCACAATGGTGTATGATATGGACGTATTACAATATACACGTATTAGGCCTATATCGTTAGGGAATCTCACTTTTGTCGTTGGTGAATCTTATCGTTAATTCTTTTCCTCACCATATCTAAACAAAGAAGCGTGATCTGCTTGAAATAACTACACATGTCTTTGACCAAACACTAAGCTACCTTCAGAGTGTCCATTTATGTCAGCTGTGCCCTAGGTGTTAAATTAAATGAGATAGAATGAAAAAACGACTGTCTGGAGAAAATATCTGGCCGGTTTATTATCGACAAAAATATATCAACTATACATGATAACACAATGAGAGTAATTTTTTACACTATACTAGAAGACAAACATAATCTATATATGTACACTACAAGTCAATAGTATTTTACAGAAGATGGGGGGAAAAAACCCGCCCACACGCAATTGGCACAATCAAGGAATTGACATAACAAGAAATACAATAGTCAATAAACAAATATGACATGGAAGGAATATAACATGAGTTATGACACTGGGTTTACTGACAATGAATAATTTAAGGTACCAGTAATAACATTGCACACACAAGATGTAAATCAATAACTTTGGACAGGGTTAAAATACAACATGTGGAGGAGTATAGGGGAAGGTGGTGGGTCGAACAAATAGAATTTCCGGATAGTCGTTTTGATAAGAACTTTTTTAGAATTAACATGTGTCTAAGATGGCGGCGAAGTAGATCTGATTATCCCAACCCACGCGCTGGGGTTTTTATACTGTAATGTATCCTTGCGCGCGGGCGGTGATTAGAGGGGATAATCCGCCAGAGGAAAATAGTTCCCGAGTACTAGGGCACACTACATAAAATCATCTACTGCGTAAATGTCATTTATCACAAATGGACCTGTCATTTGATAGAATACGGTTAAAAACCAAACTGACTGTGTTTACTGTCGGCCATTGCGGGATGCACTATCGATCGTTAGTGCATCCAGTATCACCACAGTGACCGTGATAATACGCATTATTGCAAACTCTACACTTAACTGGACAGTCAAATATCCAGGTATACATATCACAGGTCTAATAGACGTGGAATCAATACCCAGTATCAAGTATTCCGAGCAAACAAAACAGGGTCCGTTATCCAATCTCATAGTCCGGGGACAGAAAGTCATATCAGGCATACGAAGTGAGAGAAAACAAAAATGACAGGGAAACTCATGAACCCCCGTAAATGGCCATCAGGAGGTGAAATCAGGTGTTCCGGAAAGAGTGAGCATTTCCTGCCCCACTAGTGGCACCCGTCATGAATTCCCCAAAATTCCGAGCGAGCAAAACAGAGTCCGTTATCCAATCTCATAATCCGGGGACAGAAAGTCATATCAGGCATACGAAGTGAGCAAACAAAACAGGGTCCGTCATCCAATCTCACAGTCCGGGGACAGAAAGTAACATCAGGCACACGAAGCGAGAGAAAACAAAAACGACAAGGAAACTCATGAACCCCCAAAATGGCCATCAGGAGGTGAAATCAGGTGTTCCGGAAAGAGTCTACTTTAGATGTAGACTCTGGTGCAGCCCCAGCCCCGCTGCCCGATTGGTCACCCGTCCCCACTACCGCCCTGCTGGTGATATAGGGTAATAACTATATTTTTAAACGTCAACAAATATACTCAGTACGAAATTAATTAATCAGTCTAAGACTTTTGATGAGTTCGATGGCGATCAAGGTGTTTATCATAGTCAACGTTCTACGTCAGATAATATCTTTATTTTGTACACATGATCCAGAAGCTTTTCTGTACTATTTATTTCCCATAAATATTATGGTTTGTAATGACAAATGAAGATATAGCTGGCAATATTGTGAATGTATTGCAGTCTATGTATTTTAATCCTAACTTTTGTGTGTGAGAACTCCTGATGGTTTGACAGATTACCTCAATTGTACAACTGGGACTCGCCAGGGCTGTTTGATCAGCCCTTCATTGTTTATAAATGTATTGGTGTTAATGTGTCACAATTCTGGAGAACCTGGTATCAATATTGACTCTGAATCATCTTCGGTAAAAGTTCTTATGTATGCTTGGGATGATACTGCACCAGTAAATTACACCATGGGTAGATTACAAGCAGGACTAATGTAGTTGGTGATTTCTGTAATATGTATGGTTTACGTGTCAGTGAAATGAAAACGGAAATCATGGTAACTTGTGATGGTGGCACAATCCGACGTATTGAAAACAAGTTTTATATTAATAAGAATATGCCATATTTCAAATAACTTAGTATAATCGTTTCTACTAAGCTCAACTGGACTCCGATAATAAAGCCACTATGATTGCAGGCACAGCGAGCCTTATTCAAGATAAATAATTTATTCCGTAAATATAGCCTAATATGTATTAGCCTGACCGCCTAATACATATCGGTTTTGAGTTGGTTGGCAAACTCGTGTCTCCAATATCTCCATTACGGATGTGAAGTCTGGGTGATTATCGAGATGCCATATTGCCTGTTTTCACGTGTTTGCATATTTGTTCGCCTTGCGTCTCGCATGTTGCATGTGCTTATATCCCCCTTGCGTCTCACATGCTGCTTGCCTTTACCTCGTGACTTGCTTGCGCGTTTGTCTTGTGCCTTGCATGTGCTCGACTTTTTTTTCTTGCATGTTGCATGTGCTTGTCTTGTGTTTGCATTATGCACGTTTTTGTCTTTCTCTTGTGTCTTGCATGTTGCATTTGCTTGTCTTATATAGTCTTTTATTTTTGTCTCGTGTTTTATATTATGCCGCGTGCGCTTACTATGTGTCTTGTTTGTTGCATGTTCTAACTAACCGGGCCAGTTGAAAACTTTTTGTCTAACTCGGTATACGCATGCTCTTTCAGGCCATTTGTAATGTGTATAAAGGATGGTGAACCATTATTCGCTCAAATGCCCAAAATGGGTCGAATTGTACAAATCGGGCTCTGGAGACAGAACGCATGTGAATAGAGCTGAGGTTTGTGTTATGCATATAGCGAGTCATATATATGGCGGCTCTTTTAGTGACTTTGTAATTGATATCAGAGGACCTACAGTTGTAAACATCAAGGGCACGTGTGGCGGAATAGCGTTACTACCGGCGGCTATTACGCCGACGAGATCGTACAGTCCGACGTAGATTCCACAATAATCCGGAGTTTATTGGGATGATTATAGTTCAATGACGATCACGGTCACTCACACATTCACTCGTGATCCCACAGTATAGTCCGATGTATAATATAGTCCGATTTCTAGTTAACTTCTTCTGGATATTCAATGTTCTTCAAGTGTACCTCTCAATATTTTATATCCAACTTCATTCACAATCTCTCCTAATACAACCGACTCTCTCAGAGTACAATTGAACTAATCACTGGGAAAGCGCGGGGCTAAGTGCTGAATGTCTGTATTTTCCCGCGTCGTGTGGCAGGAGTCCATGTGATTTGTCGAATGTGAGGTAATGTCTGGGTGGGCGTGGTTATATGTCTGGAAATGTGCTGATTGGAGGGAATGCGGTGAGTGTCATCGTGAGCAGAGTTGTTTACATGTAGGTGCAGTGCTTGGACGGTGCATGCGGGTGACGTAAGGTAAGTATGAAGTCATGTGATGAATCTGTGCCGTGTATGTCGAGTGGGGAGAATGTGTCAGGGAGGGGTTTCGGGTCGATAACTGTCGTAAATATTCTACACACGTCTGACCTGAGATGTGTAAATTGGCATGTTCAGACATTGCTCTTGTGGATCAACCTCAAGAATGTATTATGAGCATACAAGAAGTCATGATGTTGGATCTTTAGGTGACATTGATCTTGCACTAAGATGACCTTCATGGTAAATCTTAATGTCATATTTGACATGAAGCATGTATTTTGGCATCTACAGACAAAATGATTACAGATGGATCTTTTAGTCGTATTTTGGGTATATACGGAATCACATATCGTGGATCTTTAGGTAATTTTGAACTTGACCTCAAACTTCTGTAATAAACCTCAATAAGACAGTTAAATAAGTATGCTGATTTGGATACAACACACTCGGTGCTATGTTTGCCTTTTTTGTGCATATGACTTTTTATATGAATAGTGCATGTGCCATTGTCTTGTGTCTTGCATATGTGTGTCTTTTATACTGTATGTTGCATGTCCTTTTATTATGTCTTGAATATTACTTGTGATCATCTTCTGTCTTGCACGTTGCACTGATTTGTCTTGTGTTTTGCATGCGCTTGTCTTGTTCGTTGCAATTGTATATCTTTTGTCTTCCATGCTGCATGTGTTTTCTTAGTGCCTTGCATTTAACATGTGATGTTTTTTTTCTCACATGTAAGTGCTTATTTTGTGTTATCCATGATTCATGTATGTTGCATGCGCTTGTCTTGTGTCTTGCATACACGTGTCTTGTTCTGTTTTACAGGTTACATTTGCTTGTCTTGTGTCTTGCATGTTGTTTTGACATGTGTCTTGTATATTGCATGTGTTTGTTTCATGAGTTGTCTAGTGAATGAACTTGTCCTGTGTCTTGCAAGTTGCATGTGATTGTCGTATTCCTTGCATGTTACATATGCTTGTCTTCCGTTTTGCATTTTCCTTGTGGTCGTCTTGTGTCTTGCATATTGCATACATTATGAATGTATTTGTTTTGTGTCCTAAATGTTGCATGTGCTTTTCTTGTGTTTTGCATGTCTTTTGTTCTGTATGTTGCATGTTTTTTGCCCTGTGTATTCCATGTTCAAGTGTTTGTCTCGTTTCTTGCATATATTGAATGTGCTTGTGCGATGTTTTGCATTTTGCATGTGTTTCTCTTGCATTTTGATTATGCTTCTCTTGTGTACTGCTGTTTCATCTTCTGTTTTGCATTTTGCATGTGTTTGTCTTGTGTCTTGCAAGTCGCATGTGTTTGTCTTATGTCTTGTATTTTGCATGTATTTGTCTTGTGTCTTGCATGTCAAATGTGTCTGTCTCGCATGTTGTGTGTGTTTTTCTTTTGTCTAGCATGTTGCATGTGTTTGTGCTGGATGTTGCATGCCTTTCTCTTTTGTCTAGCATGTTGCAGGTGTTTGTTTGGTGTCTCGCTCGTTGTATATGACTGTCTTATGTCTTGCATGTCAGATATGTCTGTCTTGCATGTCAAATGTGTTCGTGTTGCATGTTGCGTGTGTGTTTGCTTTTCTCTAGCATGTTGCATGAGTTTGTCTGGTGTCTTTCTCGTTGCATATGAATGTCTTGTGTCTTGTATGTGGGATGTGTTTGTCTTGCATGCTGCATGTGTTTGTTTTTTTGTCTTGCATGTCGCATGTGCTTGTCTTGCATGTTGCATATGTTTGTTTTGTGTCTTGCATAATGCATGTGTCTGTCTTGCATATTGCATGTGTTTGTTTTGTGTCTTGCATGTTGCATGTGTTGCCTTGTGTCTTGCATGTTGCATGTGTTTGATTTGTGTCTTACATATTGCATATGTTTTACTTTTATCATTCTTGTGTTTTGCATGTTGCGTGTGAATGTCTTGTATTTGTATGTTGCATGTGTTTTCTAGGTTACCGGACCTATGGTCCGATAACCTATTGGCATGGCGTTGCGTCCGTCATCATCGGCGTCGGCGTCGTCGTCGGCGTCGTCAGTCCACATTTTTATCTTTAAAGTTTACGATCGGATCTTTTGCACAAAAATACCTAAAAAAATTATAAGAGGGGGTTATTTTTTTGTTTTTCGATTTTCGCCTTTTTTTCAAAATGGTGGCCATTTTCACCGAAAAACGGCCAATTTCTGACTTTGGCGGCCATTTTCTCAAAAACTGTTTAGAAAGTTTTGAGATTTTCATTTCAAAAGATTGCTCCCACATACCTCTGTGATGTGTATAAGTTTCGTTGCCCCTGAATCGCCGGTCTGTGTGTAGTGGCCATTTTCATTTTCTTGACGGGTCCCAAATAGGACTTTCTCATGTTAAATTCTCCTATGCTTTATAATGGGACACATTATGCCTTATATCTCACTTAATATTGAGATTAGAGACTAGGAATCAATTGTGGACACATAGGAAATGATATATGCTGATTATTGTCATGACCTTGAATTTGACCTTTGACCTCACTTTCAAGGTCAGAGCACAAAATGGCTAATATCTCGCTTATTATCGACTTTAAGCTTAGGAATCAATTGTGGACATATAGGAAATGATATATGCTGATTATTGTCATGACCTTGAATTTGACCTTTGACCTCATTTTCAAGGTCAAAGTACAAAATTGCTAATATCTCGCTTATTATCGACTTTACAGCTTAGGAATCAATTGTGGACATATAGGAAGTGATATATGCTGAATATTCTCATGACCTTGAATTTGACTTTTGACCTCACTTTCAAGGTCACAAGACAAAATGGCTAATATCTCGCTTATTATCGACTTTACAGCTTAGGAATCAATTGTGAACATATAGGAAATGATATATGCTGAATATTCTTGTGACGTTGAATTTGACCTTTGACCTGTTTTTTAAGGTCAAAGCACAAAATGGTTAATATCTCGCTTATTATCGACTTTACAGCTTAGGAATCAATTGTGGACATATAGGAAGTATATTTTCATGTATTTTCAATTGGATTATATAGTCCGAATATTCTGATGACCTTTAATTTGACCTTTGACCTCATTCTCAAGGTCACCTGACAAAATGACCAATATCTCGCTTATTATCGACTTTACAGCTAAGGAATCAATTGTGAACATATGGGAAATGATATATGCTGAATATTCCCGTGACCTTGAATTTGACCTTTGACCTTATTTCCAAGGTCAAATGACAAAATGGCTTATATCTCGATTATTGACTTTAGTATTCAATTGTGAACATATAGGAAATGATATATGCTGAATATTCTCGTGACCTTGAATTTGACCTTTAACCTCAATTTCAAGGTCACAGGACAAAATGGGTAATATCTTGCTTATTATCGACTTTACAGCTTAGAAGTCAATTGTGAACATATAAGAAATGATATATGCTGAATATTATCGAGACCTTGAATTTGACCTTTGACCTTATTTTCAAGGTCACAGGACGAAATGGCTAATATCTTGCTTATCATCGACTTTACAGCTTAGGAATCAATTGTGAACATATAGGAAATGATATATTCTCAATATTCTCATGACCCTGAATTTGACCTTTGACCTAAATTTAAAATTCAGTCATTTTATTTTCAAGGTCAGAATACAAAATGGCTTATGTCTCGCTTATTATCGAATTTACAGCTTAGGGGTCCATAGTGAACATATAGGAAATGATGTATGCTGAATAGTTTGGTGATCTAGAATTTGACCTTTGATCCCATTACCAAGGTCAGAGAACAAAATGGCTAATATCTCGCTTATTATCGACTTTACAGCTTAGGAATCAATTGCGAATGTAGAGGAAATGATATATGCCGAATATTTTCATGAACTTGAACTTTGACCTCATTTTCAAGGTCACATCACAGAATGGCTAATATCCCACTTATTATCGACTTTACAGCTTAGAAATCTATTGTGGACAACCTAGAAGTGATATATTTTGTTGAGCATTCCATGGCTTTGAATTCATCATTGACTTTATTTTCAAGGTCACTGGACAAAAGGCTAATATCTAAAATGTATACTTTCCGGTAACCTTTCTTAGCCCTTGGGCTAATTTTTCTTTTGTCTTGCATGTTGCGTGTGTTTGTCTTTTGTCTTACATGTCAACTGTGTCAGTCTTGTCTCTTGCATGTATTTGTCTTGTGTCTTGCATATTGCATGCGTTTGTTTTGTGTTTTGCATGTAAAATGTGTTTGTTTTTTGTCTTGCATCTGTTTGTCTTGCTTCTTCATTGTGGTTGTTTTGTGTCTCGAAAGTTGCATGTGTCTGCCCTGTATCTTGCATGTCGCGTGTATTTTAGGTTACCTGACCTATGATCTGATAACCCACTGCCATGGCGTTGCGTCCGTCCATCCGTTGTCCATCCTTGTCAGTCCATGAACAATTTTATCTTTAGAGTTTGAGGTCGAATCTTTCTGAAATTGTTGCACAAAAATACCTAAAAATATTTCAAGAGGGAGCTATTTAGTTTTTAATTTTCGCAATTTCTTCAAAATGGCGGCCATTTTTGACGAAAAATAGCCAATTTTGGACTTTGATGTTGTTTGCTGAGTAACTGTTTATTAATTTTTTTTCTTATTGATGCATAACATTCCTCATAAGTGCCCCTGTCACGTGTTAAATTTCGTTACCCTCGAATCGCTCAACTCGATTTCCCATGTTAAATTCTTCTATGGTTTATAATGGGACACATATTTCCCAAATATCTCACTTAATATTGAGACTAAAGATTTGGAATCAATTGTGGACATATAGGAAATGACCTATACTGAATATTCTCGCAACTTTGAATTTGACCTTTGGCCTAATTTTCAAGGTCACAGGACAAATGACTAATATTATCGCTTATTATCGACTTTACAACTTAGGAATCAATTGTGAATATATAGGAAAGACAAGTATGATACCAAACACCAAACAATCCACTAAACTCAAAATCCATGGACAAAATTTACACAATCGGTATGTAAAGGTTGGACAAAAATTCAAAATTGGTGATCAAGGTCCGAGCAATTTCAATATCACAGACATCCGGCGAAGCCAAATGTGAGATCAGGTGTACCAGTAAGAGTAAACTTCTCTTGCCTCGCATGCGACACCCACTGTGATATCCAAAATAAATGCCATCGAGATGAAGGACATAGTTAGGTTGTGATAACATGATGTGATAATATCTCCCATCATCTGACTTACAGACAGACCGAAATGGTCTATTAATTCCTGATGACGACCATAAAACTTCCTAAAGGTAGACTGCAATCTAGGTCTCAAATAGCCCTGCTTTAATAACTTATCAGTTAGCATTTTGGCTCTGGCTAGAAAATCTTGGTAATTGGAACATGCTCTAGCATATCGAATGAGTTGAGACACATAGACGCCATACGCAGGAGCTGCTGGTATGTTACTACTCAGTACTGGGAAATTTACGATGGGAAAATTGAAGTCATCACGTTTGTCATATAATCTGGTACATAGATTGTCATTTTTGTCTATTTCGAGGTATAGTTCAAGATATGCTGCAGACTTGGAGGAGTCCGTGGTGTCTTTGATTTCCAATTCATCCGGATATATGAGATGTGAAACATCACTGAACTTTGGATTGTTCAATGACAATACATCGTCAATGTATCTGTATGTGAAATTGAATGAACTGGCTAGTTTCTTTTCTCCTCTCTTCAGAAACGATTGTATGAACTCTCCTTCGTATGAATATAAAAACAAATCTGCCAACAATGGAGCACAATTAGTCCCCATTGGAATTCCAATAGTTTGTTGGAATATTTCACCACCAAACTTGACCTCGACCTTTGGAAATGATATATGCTGAATATTGTCGTGACCTTGAATTTGACCTAATTTTCAAGGTCAGGACAAACTGGCCAATATCTCGCTTATTATCGACTTTACAGCTTAGGAATCAATTGTGAACAGATTGGAGAGGATATATGCTGAATATTGTCATGACCTTGGTTTCGAACTTTGACCTCATTTTCAAGGTCATAGGACAAAATGGCTATGCCTCTCGTCAACTTTATAGCTTGGGAACCAATTTTGGACAAATAGGAAATAGTATACACTGAATATTTTGATGACATTGACCTTTGACCTCATTTTCAAGGTCAGAACACAAAATGGCTAATATCTCGCTGATTAGCGACTTTATAGCTTGGGAATCAATAGAGCACACATGGGGATTTTATGCTGGATATTGTTATGACCATGAATTTGACCATTGACCTCATTTTCAAGGTCAGAGCACAAAATCCCTAATATCTTGCCTAATATCGACTTGGACAGCTTAGGAATCAATTGTGCACATATAGGGAGTGATGTATGCTGGATATTTTGCTGGCCTTTATTTTGACCTTCGAACTTATTTTCAAGATCATAGAATAAAATTGCTATTATCTTATTTGTTATTGACTTTACAGCTTAGCAATCAAGTGTGGACATGTGGGGAATGATATACATGTTTGCTGGACGTTCTCATGACGTTGCATTTGACCAGTGACCTTATTTTCAAGGTCACGGGACAAAATGTCTAATATCTAAAACGCAAAACATATTTTGTCTGGTAACCTGTATTGGCCCTTGTGCTAATTTTTTTTCGTGACTTAAATCTTACAGGTCTTGCATGTTGCACGTGTTTGTCTTGTGCCTTGTATGTTGCATGTGTTTGTTATGTGTATTGTATGCGGAATGTGTTTGTATTGTGTCTTGCTTGTTGCACGTTTCTGTCTTGTGTTTAACATGTGGTATGTGCTTAGCTTGTGTCTTGCATGTCGCATGTGCTTGTCTTACATGCTGCATGTGTTTGTATTTTGTTTTTGCATGTCGCATGTGTTGGTCTTACATGTTGCATGAGTTTGTCTTTTGTCTTGCATGTCGCATGTTTTCGTTTTGTGTCTTGCATGTGGCATGTGTCTGTCTTGCATGTTTCATGTGTTTTTCTGTCTTGCATCTTGCATGTTATGTCTTGTGTCTTCGGATGTGTTTGTCTTGCATGTTGCATTTTTTTGTCTTGCGTGTCACATGTGTTTGTTTTGCATGTCGCATGTTTTTGTTTTGTGTCTTGCATGTGGCATGTGTCTGTCTTGCATGTTTCATGTGTTTTTTCTGTCTTGCAACTTGCATGTTGTAAATGTCTTGTGCCTTCGGAAGTGTTTGTTTTACATGTTGCATGTGTTTGTCTTGTGTCTTGCATGCTGCATGTGTTTGTCTTTTGCCATGCATAACGCACGTGTTGGTCTTGCATGTGTTTGTTTTTTTATGTTGCATGAGTTTGTCTTGTCTTGCATGTCACATGTCTTTGTCTCGTGTCTTGCATGTCGCTCGTGTCTGTTTTGCATATTGCTTGTGTTTGTATGTGGCTTGCATGTTGCATGTGATTGTCTTGTGTCTTACATGTCGCATGTGTCTGTCTTGCATGTTGCATGTGTTTGTTTTGTGTCTTGCATATTGTGTTTAATATGTGGTATGTGCTTAGCTTGTGTGTTGCATGTCGCATGTGCTTGTCTTGCATGCTGCATGTGTTTGTATTTTGTTTTTGCATGTCGCATGTGTTGGTCTTACATGTCGCATGTTTTTGTGTTGTGTCTTGCATGTTGCATGAGTTTGTCTTTTGTCTTGCATGTCACATGTGTTTGTCTTGCATGTCGCATGTTTTTGTGTTGTGTCTTGCATGTGGCATGTGTTTCACTTTCGTCTTACATGTTGCATGTGTTTGTCTTGTGGCTTGCATGCTGCACGTGTTTGTCTTTTGCCTTGCATGTCGCATGTGTTGGTTTTGCATGTCGCATGTGTTGGTTTTGTGTTTTGCATGTCGCATGTATTTGTTTTCTATGTTGCATGAGTTTGTCTTTTGTCTTGCATGTCGTATGTTTTTGTTTCGTGTCTTGCATGTTGCACGTTTCTGTTGTGCATGTTGCATGTGTTTGTATGTGTCTCGCATGTTGCATGTGAATGGCTTGTGTCTTGTATGTCGGACGTGTTTGTCTTGCATGTTGCATGTGTTTGTTTTGTATCTTGCATGTCACATGTGTCTGTCTTGCATGTTGCATGTGTTTGTATTGTGTTGTCCATGTCACATGTGTCTGTCTTGCATGTTGCATGAGTTCGTTTGGTGTCTTGCTCGTTGCATGTGAATTTCTTGTGTCTTGTATGTCGGATGTGTTTGTCTTGCATGTCGCATGTGTTTTTCTTTGTATTGCATGTCCCATGCATTTGTCTTGCATGTTGCATGTGTTTGCTTGCATCTTGCATGTGTTCATCTAGTGTTTTGCATTGTGCATGTCTTGTGTCTTGCATGCTGCATGCGTTTGTCTTTTGTCTTTCATGTTGCATGAGTTCATGTTGTGTCTTGTATGTTGCTTGTGTTTGTCTATTGTCTTGTATGTTGCATGTGTATGTCTTTTGTCTTGCATGTCCCATGCGTTTGTATTGCATGTTGCATGTATTTGTCTTGTGTCTTACATGTCGCATGTGTCTGTCTTGCATGTTGCATGTGTTTGTTTTCTGTCTTGCACATTGCATGTGTTGTTTTCTGTCTTGCATGTTGCATGTGTTTGTTTTGTGTCTTGCATCGTGCATGTATTTTACTTTTGCCTTTCATTTTGCATGTGTTTGTCATGTGTCTTGCATGTTGTTATTGTCTTGTGTCTTGCATGCTGCACGTGTTTGTCTTTTGCCTTACATATCATATATATTGGTTTTGCATGTTGCATGTCTTTGTTTTGTGTCTTACATGTCGCGTGTGTTTGTTTTCTATGTCGTATGTGTTTGTATGCGTCATGCATGTTGCAGTTTGTCTTTTGTCTTGTATGTCGCATGTCTTTGTTTCGTGTCTTGCATGTTGCACGTGTCTGTCTTGCATGTAGCATGTGAATGTCTTGTGTCTTGCATGTCGGACGTGTTTGTCTTGCATGTTGCATGTGTTTGTTTTGTGTCTTGTTTGTCACATGTGTCTGTCTTGCATGTTGCATGTGTTTGTCTTGTGTTTTCCATGTAACATGTGTCTGTCTTGCATGTTGCATGAGTTTGTTTGGTGTCTTGCTCGTTGCATGGGAATTTCTTGTGTCTTGTGTATCGGATGTGTTTTTCTTTGTCTTGCATGTTGCATGCGTTTGTCTTTTGTCTGTCATATTGCATGAGTTCATCTTGTGTCTTGTATGTTGCTTATGTTTGTCTTTTGTCTTGTTTGTTGCATGTGTTTGTTTTGTGTCTCCCATGTGACATGTGTATGTCTTGCATCTGGCATGTGAATGTCTTATGTTTTGCATGTCGCATGTGTTTGTCTCGTGTCTTGCATGTTGCATGCGTATGTCTTGTGTCTTGCATGTTGCATGCGAATGTCTTGTATTTTGCGTGTTGCATTTGTTTCCCTTTTGTTGCATGTGTTTGTCGTTTGTCTTTCATGTTACATGTGTTTGTCTTGTGTCTTGCATGTCGCATGTGTATACGACATTGATCAAAATCATGATCGTGTTTCAAGCCACCACCGTAAGATTTGCTAACACTCTCCTTATACATAACAAACTCGTTCCCGTTTTGGTCTTTACCAAATTCGAAGTTATCAATGTTCAGGCTTCCGTGTTCCTCGCCACCCCGCAGACCGAAGTTTAATCCAATTAGCCAAAATACAGTCTGCAGCAGTTGTTCTGGCTCGTCAGTGCCGATAATGCCAGGTTCCCACAGACGATCTTTTTGTGCGAGCAAGATGACATCGGTTCTCCTGCTTTCAAGACCCTTGCGTGCACCGTCCTGCATGACACAATCCAAGGTATTCTTTGCATTTAGAAAATGCAGGATAGACAAAGAAGTTATGTTCCACGCCTTCAACACGGAATAATTTCTGTAGGGAGTAGCATATTACATACGTTTTCGGTGGATATTTCTTCCCATCCACTCTACGCGTTTGAACGAAAAAATCCGACATCAGTTGGCATAGCGTTTCTTTGTCAGGACTTGCTATCAAGAAATCAGAAATGCCGTCATCGACGCCCCTTCCGGTTAGCCAAATGTTGAACAGATTCACAGCCCATTCAGCGCTTTTGAGTGTGTTGTGGGGAATAACCGCCTCGTGTAACGCCTTCCCTTCAGGCGCATTGCTCCCATGTGCAAAACGACCAGTCTCTGAAAAGAAAATATTATGCATCATTAACCTATATGGATGAATGCACACATGTCATGCACACCAAAATGTTAAACCACAGACTATGGCAGTTGGATATATGTAATACGTAGTTACTTATTTATTCTAATGCACATTGATACCACAGCCGATCTTTATTGGTAGAACACATCAACACGAACGGGCAGTTGCAAGTATAAAATGCAAATACGAATAATTAAGTTGGTTTGTCAGGATACACAAACCGCAAATCTGTGGTTTCACATTTTGATAAGCCCGAATAGTATTTCCTGTCCTGCATGTGTCACCCGTTATGATATCAGCTGTTCAGGGAAGAATGAGCATAACCTGCCCCACTGTGGCACGAATCAGAATCAGGTTTTCCCAAGAGTATGCTCATTCTCTGCTCCCACATGTGGTCCCCATCATGAAATCAGGTTTACTACAAAGAGTGAGCATTTCCCGCCCCACATGCGGTGCCCATAATGAAGTCAGGTGTTCAGAAGACGAGCATTTTCTAATTCACTTGTGGCACCAATCACCAAATCAGGTGATCCAGATATTCCCTGCCCACGCGTGACACCCACCATCACCATATCAGGTTGTTTTGGAAAGAGTCAACATTTCCTGCTATGCATGTGGTTTTCATGAAATCAGGTGTTCTGGAAGGACACCTCACATGTGGCACCCTTCACGAAATCAGGTGTTCCGGAAAAAAGTGTAATTTCCTCCCTAAATGGGAGCACCCCTGATGGAATTAGGTGTTCTGGAAAGCCCTACTTGTGGCACCATCATGAAATCAGGTGTTATGGAAAGAGTAAGTATTTTCTGCCCCACATGTGGCACCCCTCATGAAATCAAGTGTTCTAGAAAGAGGGTTTCTTTACCTGCCCTTCATATGGTGCCAGACTGAAATCAGGTGTTCCGTAAAGAGTGAGCATTCCCTGCTCCACATATGGAGCCCCTCATGAAATCACATGTTCTGGAGTGATTCATTTCCTGCCCCCACTAGGGTGCCCTCGTGGAATCTGGTGTTCTGGAAAGAGTGAGTATTTCCTTCCCCCCATATGGTGTCATCATGAAATCAGATGTTCTGGAAAGAGTTAATATTTCCTGCCCCACATGTGGTCCCATCATGAAATCAGTTGTTCCGGAAAGAGTGAGCATTTCCTGCCCCCAATGTGGCACCCCAAATGATATCAGGTGTTCTGGAAAGAGTGAAATATTTCTTGCCCCACATGTGGTGCCATCATGACATCAGGTGTTCTGGAAAAGATTGAGCATTCCCTGCCCCACATGTGGCGCATCATAAAACCACATGTTCTATAAATATTATTTTCTGCTTCACGTGTGGTACCCTTATGATAGCAGATGTCCTTGATAGAGGTATTGCAGGAACAGTGAACATTTCATGCCGCACATGTGGTACCCATCATAGAATCAGGTGCTCTGGATAAAACATGCCTGCCACACACGTACAGTTATTTTGAAGCGTTCCATCACAAAATATCCTATAGACTTGTTCAAAAACATAATTTTTTTTCCCATATGATAACGCCAGTAATATCAATGGGCATCCCGGCATCCATTTCCATAATGTTCCACTTCGTTATGATCACCCCCAACCCCTTTGCTTTCAGATCTCTCTTGTATTGTTTGCGCTATGGAAACTTCCGGATTCCAGTTTGATGCCCAAACAGTAGTGTGAATGAATTGTTTCCTACGAAACTTGAAACTATCAGCGTTTTTTTTTTGGCATAATTTTGTTTGTCGCACACTTCAAAACGTAAAAGCTTTCAAACATTTCTGATTTTACAATATTACAACGAATCTATGTGTCGACCTATCACCACACTGTACAGCTCAAAACCTCATTTTTGGATCAGAAATGTTACAGGGTTTGGAAAAATCCACTTGCCAGAGAGGGGATTCAAGCCCAGGACCCGTCGAACAGTAGTCCAACACTCTACCAAGTGAGCTAAAGGGCTTGGGCTGCCCCAAGATGAACGTATACATCATCCTCCCATCTATCGGCCGGTTTGTTCCTGCCGGTCAGCGCTACCTTCTGTACAAGAACCTCATTGTCGACATCCAGGGCTGCTGCAGGACGAAACCTTGGTTTCAGACTGGTGGCTCTCTGAGCCATCTTCTCCGCAGCCATCTTGTGGGAGTAGGAGATCCACTCCCGCAAGTCCCGAATATACTATGTACAGTCACCGACTGTACCCTCTCTCTTGAGCTGAAACTCCTGGTCGATCGGAAGTGATGGAACCCTGCCGAACATGAGTTCGTATGGAGTAAATCCTGTGGTCTCATGCGGAATACAGTTGTAAGCATGGACCAACGTACTCAAGTAATACTTCCACCTTGTCTTCCTCTCATTTCACAGAGTCCCAAGCATCTTCAATAAAGTCTGGCTCATCTTCTCGCAGGCTCCCTTACACATGGCATGATAAGGAGTGGTTTGGATTTTGCAATCCCAGTTAAAGAGCACAACTCCTTGATGATTGATGACTCGAAATTCCGACCCTGATCGGAATGTATGGAGCGAGGATAACAGTGGAGGTTGATGAAATTCTCCAGCGTGCCTTCGCGGTGGTTTTTGCCGACTCGTTCCATGTTGGCACCACTCAGGCGTATTTGGTGAAATGTTTGATGATGACTAGAAGATGTTTGAAGCCATGTGACGGTTCCACGTGAAGGTAGTCGATGCAGACCAACTCCAATGGTTGAGTTGTCAAAATCGCTACTAGTGGGGCTTTCTCATCATGGGACTTCCGGCAGAGAAAACGCCGACATCTGAAGACTTTGTTGTCAACATCAGACGTTAGTCCAGGCCAGTAGAAGCACTGCTTGATCAAAGTGATGGTCTTGTCCCTTCCTGGATGTCCGAGTTTATCGTGTAGGCTGGTCATCATATGGTCCCAATAACTGGACGAAATGACGATCTGTTTCGACCTTGGAAGTCCACTTCCGGATTGGCGAAAAAGGATCCCATCGATGATGAGAGAACCCCACTGTCGACATAACAGCTTACCTTCTTTGGACTTGGTGGCCAAGGTCTCATTAAAAGGTCGTTTCTCATCCAGCTTCCACTGTAGAACACAGCCCACATCGTGTCGTTCAGTTGAATCTGCTGAACATCCAGAGGGTCGACGACATCGGACACAAATATATGGTCAACAACATCAGCTGACACAGGGAGATTAGATATGTAGTTGGTCCGTACTTCTTCCACACTACAAACGACTTGGACGACATCCTCGGAGACTTCCGGAAGACGAGACAGGGCATCGGCATCCATGATGGTCTTCCCAGTCTTGTAATGAATGGAGTTGTACATGGCTAGACGAGCTAACCAACGATGTCCTGTTGCATCCCACCTCGCAGTTGTGAAGGCGTAGGTCAGAGGATTGTTGTCCGTCCAGACTTGAAACTTGCTCCCGTACAGATGGTCGTGGAACTTGTCGGTGATGGACCACTTGAGAGCCAAGAACTCAAGCTTATGAGCCGGATAGTGCTTTTCAGCAGGCTTCAAGCCACGACTAGTATAGGCGATGACTCTCTGACGATCTCCCTGGGTTTGGTACAACACTGCACCTAGAACTGGCATCAGTGTGTAACTCAAATGGCTGAGTGTAGTCAGCGAAGGCCAAGATAGGGCTGGAAGTGAGCTCGGACTTGAGGAGAGCAAAAGCTTACTGATGCTTGTCACTCCAGTCTAGATTTTCCGACTGTTTCTTCCTTGACTTCCGGTCCATATGTCCTTCCATTAATGTGAATAAGGGTGAAGCAATCTTACTGAAACTAGGTATGAACGGCGGTAGAATTACCGGCAAAACCCAGAAGTCTTTGAAGATCCTTGACAGTCTCAGGCGTCGGTTGAGTTCACGATAGTCAACGCAGAAGCGTGACGTACCGTCTTTCTTCTGAACAAGCACTACTGGAAAAGACCAAGGACTGTTTGATGGGCGAATGTGTCCAGCTTCCAATATATCCTTGATGTGCTGCCTGACTTTCTTGGTACATCGAGGGTGGGACTCGTCTTGTTCGCACCTTGATCGGGGTCTCATTGTCCAAGTTGATCTGGTTTTTCACCATGTCGGTGTATGTCCAATCGAGGTCGGACGTGGCGAAGATATGTTTCCACTTGGAGACCAATTGCTCCAACTGATGGTGCTGATCCATATCATTAGGCCAATAAATCTGGTGAGTTCCTTGGAGATGACTGGATGACTGGTGTTAGCTGATGGTGGTTCCTCCTTTACATGATGAAGGGTACAGATCGTTGACTTGGAATGGATCGTAAGGGTTTTCCACGATATGCTGTGTACTTCAACCTTGACTTTGTAGGTTGATGCAGTGTTTGGCCGGAAACTGATGACACTTGGGGGTCAACAAGAATCCACCAGGTATAAACCAGAATGTTCGGCAAGTTGACTCCACAACAAGCATGAGTCATTCCGCTTATGACCTTCCTCTCGCCTGGTCTGATGACTTCCTCTTGGGTTGACTTGACTTGTCCGAGGACATCGTCGTGGCGAATGATGAAATGGATACTCTTGAAGGCAAGAGTCCATGACGACGACACTGGAGTGGATGAACCCCTAAGGTGAGTGGCGAACAGCTCAATCAGGTTTGTTCTGAATACAATGGGTACATCTGGACTGTACTGTTCTCCAGATACAACAAGTGCAAGCACTGTGTAGACCTTGGACGTGGTGTCCGAGTTTGGAGTGATGTCCACTTCAACATACCCATCGTACGGCACGATGTTTCCACCGGCTTCACGTAGGGTGATGAGTTCCTCCACTGGTCGAACATGGATGGGTAGTTCCCGATCCAGAAAGTGACTAGAGATGGTGGTGACTTGAGATCCGGTGTCGATGAGTGCTTGGCACACGGTATCAAAGATCCCGATGGTTGTGATGTTCCGTCCACCAATGTATCAGTCTTCTTATGGGTTGGTTGGGCTACAGTAACCAGACATCTGCCCTGCGACACTGGTTACTGGCCGTTCCACGAAAAATGAAGAATTGCTCCGTTGGTTCTTGTTCTTCACGCGGGCGCAATCTGCAATGAAATAACCAGGCTCACGACAACAGAAACAGGATCCAGAAGACCAGAATTGTTGCTCCGTCTGCGAATCCTCTGCTGGCTTCGGGGCTGATGTACCAGTGTTCCTCTGTCGCTTCAGCTGAGCCTTGATGTCATTCATCTCATGCAGGAATGTGTCCAGCTTGGCTTCAAGAGACAAAGAAGCCTGTCGAGCATGAAGCCTGATCAGCTGCCTTCGGCTGCGAGTCACTGTCACCTTCACAAGGCTTCTCGGCTTCCACAGCACGTGCAGCCCGCAGAAGGTTCTCGAAGTCCATGTTGCTCTCGAACTTGTGACAGATTCTGCTCTTCACTCAGCTGTCCCTTAGTCCACTCCAGAAGTTAGACTGCAGTCGCTTCGGGCATCAGGAATCATTCGGCCACGACGCTGAACCTTGGCCAACATCGATTCAAGCTGACACACCCAGACTGCAACTGGTTCCCCTTCCTTCTGTCTAGCAGCATAGAACCCCTCGATCAAAGCATCTGAGCTAAGGGCATCGCCGAAAATGACGTCAAACTTTTGTAGGATCTTGCTCGGTGTCACGTCTTCCCCCAGATTCAACGGAACTTCGGCGGCAGTTCCCTTGAGGAACGACGTATTCCCTGAAGGATGTTTGATGGTGGCTGTCCTTCGTTCACCAGACACTTCACCTCATTCGGCCACTGGTGATAGCTGGCGTCTTTCCTGTCACCAGGAAAGAAAAGAAACTTCGGATACTGGAGAGACGGTACTGGAACGTAGCTAGTGATATAAGAAGTCGGTGTCAGAAGGTTGACATACGGTGTCGGTGGAGGTCCAATGAAGACAGGTGCCGAAGTCGCGAACTGAAAAGATGAAGGCTGGAAAACAGAAGACGGAATGGAAGCAGAAGTCACAGGCTCAGACTTAATTGGTCGACTTAATTGGTTGGATCGATACTTTTCAAGCAGTCACACAAATTGAGGTGGACAGACTCGAGAGGATCGTCTGATAGTGGCAAAGAAGTAACACCAAAAATCTTCAAG
Source organism: Terebella lapidaria (assembly GCA_949152475.1). Lineage (NCBI taxonomy): Eukaryota > Metazoa > Annelida > Polychaeta > Terebellida > Terebellidae > Terebella > Terebella lapidaria. The sequence goes on along the minus strand of OX424564.1, from coordinate 28,281,010 downwards.
AAAGCTTGAATTTGATCAGCGTCAGGCCTGGAGTTGATGACCATGTCATCCTTATAGCTCTTCCCGCTGTACTGAAGTGCAGAATCCACAGTCGACTAATTGGCGAAAAGAACATAAACTGTGTGGTTATCCACATGTTCCATATTCTCAACGTCCCCAAATCTGGAGAAAAACTGGCGCAAGTCCTGTTCGGACACTTCTGAGAAGCCAGAAACATGGATTACCCGCTTGGTAGCCTCCATGTAGCGAATAGATTGGATACACAACAATGAACAGATATCAAAGTTGGTCTACAATCAATGTAGGAGACAAGATCAAATTGGGTGAATGAATTAAAATATATGAATCCAGATCTAGTATAAAACTCCAATTGGTCAGAGTTCAACAAAAAAAAATCCAGCAATCAAATATCAACAAGTACCAAAGCTGAAATCTACCAAAGTAGATGACTACGGCGTCACGTCGTGGTTGAAATTTATGTAACGACGTTACGCTGAACATTAGCTTACGACGTGACGCCGTGCTCTAAAATTCAATACCGATGTCACGTCGTAAACTAGTGTTCGAAGTAACGTCGTTACACAAATTTCAACCACGGCGTGACGCCGTAGTCATCTACAAGCGAAATGAGGATAAATTAGGGACAAATTATGTTACTACGCAACGTCGTTATTAAACTTGAGAGTACAGCGTTGCGTCGTGAGCATTTTTTGGGTTCATTTCAGGTTACGGCATAACGTCGTTACCGAATTTTAGAGAACGGCGTCACGCCGTAGTCTTTTTTGGGGACCCGCCATTACGTTAGCTATTTATGACACGTTTGGCCAACCATACTGCAGCTGCGGTACACCAAACGGCGAACTCGAAGTTCGAAGCATGTGCTTGAGCTGTGGACTCAAGCTGTCAGGTCTCAGCTGTCAGCGTGGGCGACTACCAGAAGTGGCTGTCACGCGGCCAGGCCAGATGTGGTCACGGCGGCACTGTGGAGTACGGACTCAACAGGTGATGTCACTGGAGGCTCCACTGTTTCGAGGTTGTGTTGTAGCATATCAAGACAAATCGGGAGTTTGATGGTTTATTGACTATGTCGAATTTACCCCCTGGTGATGTTAAAATATGCCGAGGGGGTAACGGCCGATGGTCGATATACAAGTGTCGAGCCCACAACCGGCAGCTGATTTCCGTGTTGCTGTAAGATGGGAGGACAGGAGAAAGTCAGATTTTGGATCTAAACTTAAGCACCGATGTTGTCCGGTCACTCCCAAAAGGTGAACTGCGTCGTTTGTTTGTGCAAACGGCGCGAAGTTGCTAGGGGGAAACACCGATATAAAGCGTCATGCTAAATGAGGAGGTGTCATTTAAAATGTGTGGGTGGTTGATCCTATCACATGCTTCCCTCGAATGAAGAATGTCATCCCGACATTTAGGATGACAAACTGAAATGGAGAGGGAAAGAAATGAATCTGAAATGAAAAAAGGAAAGAAATGTGAGCCTCATGTAAGGATCACAAAATAAATAAACAAATAAATCCAGGCTGACAAATCCAAAGTCGAAGATCCTAGACAATTCCCAAATCGGTGATCCAAACAGTAATCCAACACTCTACCAAGTGAGTGAAAGGGATATCCCTTTAGCTCACTTGGTAGAGTGTTGGGCCACCGTTCGTCGGGTTCTGGGTTTGAATCCCCCTCGGGCAAGTGGATTTATCCGAACCCTGTAACATTGGCGCCCAATGTGGGACTGGCCCAAATCTCGGGTACGAGATTTCTGAAGAGGGGGGAGTATGTGCCAGGACCCATTCGGGGTTCGCCCAATTTGGTAGTCAGCATTCCTGCTAGTTCGGCTAGTGGGATATCCCTTTAGTTCACTTGGTAGAGTGCTGGGCTACCGTTCGTGGGGTCCTGGTTTTGAAACCCCTCTTGGGCAAGTGGATTAATCCGAACCCTGTAACAGAAACAAACACGACCATTTTTTAATCCAAATAATATACTATTCGAATTGCCAGTTTCCTATTTAATATATCCTAAAATGCTCAACTTGTTGTTTATGCTCAACTAGGTGGTTATAACGAGCATTTATAGTGGCTCGGGGTGGGCCTTTGAGGGCAACGCCTATACAGTTGTATACGACTGTACTGTCTAGTTGTGAACATTCGTAACCGGATTTCGGTTCTTTTCCTGTAATACGTCCAATTAATTTTGTTATATGGGTCCAAATGGAAGACAGCAGTAGCTAATTTGGCATCCATGTTTTCCTTGGATTTATATTATTATCTCCTATTATCTTTTACCTGTATCTACAACTTGTCTATGTGAATACTGAAAATAAACTCTATTCTATTCTATGAATCACATATATGGTCATATGCAGGTGACATCAGTGTCTTGTAAAGAATGAGCATTTCCTGCCCCTAGTGTTGTACTGGTCTTGAAGTGATTAAAATATAGGGCAACTGTGGTAATTATTTTCTGGTGGAATGTTTCTCCTCACTAAGGATGATTACTGCAGTATACGTGTGTATATATATTTTGTTGGAATTACTTTCCACTTTTTATTTTCTTCCCCCATCATGTTTATGGTCTCAATTCAAATTTACAGGAAAGTTTTTGCCGTCAAAAACGGTTTGCAGTGTCAAGAGACATGTTTATAGAGAGGAGAAATCAGGTGTCACAGAAAGAATGAGCATCTTGCATGCTGCATTGTTGTCTCGTATCTTGCATGTGTATGTCTTGTGTCTTGCACGCTGCGTGTATTGTCTCGTGTGTTGCATGTGTTTGCCGTCTGTCTTGCATACTGCATGTATTTGTCCTGTGCTTTGCGTGTTGCATGTGTTTGTCTTTCCCTTCCATGTTGCATGTGTTCGCCTTGTGTCTTGCATGTTGTATGTGTTTGTCTCGTGTTTTGCATGTATTTGTCATGTTTCTTGCATTTCGCATGTGCTTGTTTTATGTCTTGCATGTTGGATGTGTTTGTCTTGTGTTTTGCATGTTACATGTGTTTGTCTTGTGTCTTGCATGTCGCATTTGCTTGTTTTGTGCCATGCATGTTGTGTGTGTTCTCTTGTGTCTCGCATGTGTTTGTCTTGTGCCATGCACGTTGCATTTGTAGGTGTTTTCCCTGTGTCTTGCACGCTGCATGTGTTTGTCTTGTGCCTTGCATGTTGGATGTATGTGTGCCTCGTGTCTTGCATGTATTTGTCTTGTGCCTTTAGGTCGCGTACACATGTATGCTTGTTTTGTCTTGTATGTTGTATGTGTTCGTCTTGTGTCTTGCAGTTGCATATGTTTGTCTCGTGTCTTGCATGTCAGACATGTTTTTCTCGTGTCTTGCACGCTGCATAGATTTGTCCTGTGCTTGGCATGTTGCATGTGTTTGTTTTGTGTCCTGTATGTTTCAAATATAAAGCTGAAGATATTTTTTTGGCAGAACCCTACAAACTTATGTGCTAATGACCATAATCTTGACAATTAAAGGTCAAATTTAATATCACTAAAATAAATCCAGTAAGTGGCTCTCTATATGTCCCCAATTCAAACGCTCAGTATTGTCTATAAAATGCATTTCAACCTGGGAATTTTCATTCGAGCCAGCTGGTCATTCGAGATCAAATTTAATCTCAGCAGAGAAAGTCAGTGTAAAATGTAGTTGTTTCTACTGTGCACCTGGTGGAATTAGTACGCGATTGCTCAACAAGCATACAAATAATTTAGAAATCCAAAACCTTCCCCATCAAAAAGTGTATGTATAATTGCTCAGTCCAAAACCAAAACTCAACTCAGTTGATAATATCCTCGGGGATACATTTAACATCCACCAGCAGTAAACTGGTTCAATGGTTGAAATGTATACCTCAACATATCCTAAAAGACGTTCAGTTTGGGCTCAAACTCAATTTCGTTGTAGAATCCGTCATCCAATTTCCAAACGCAATATCAGGCAAGATTGGTAAATTTTGATCAGAAGCAAGTAGAATCAGGTGTTCTGCAAAGAGTGGCCTTTCTTGCCCCACAAGTGACACCAGTCATGAAATCATGAACATTGCTGCCTCGCGGAATCAGGGGTTCCAGAAAGCTTGAGCAATTCTTGTCCGACATGTAATGATACCAAGTGTTTATTACCTGTGAGTATTACCTGTGCCACATGTGGACCCTGTCATGGAATCAGGTGTACTGGAAAGAGTAAGCATTTCCTGTCCCAAATGAAGTATACGTAATGACGTGAGGTGTTCAGGAAAAATAACATATCCTGACCCACAAGTGGCACCCGTCCCCTGTCAAATCAGGTGATCCAGAAAGAATGAGTATTCTCTGCCCCACATGCGACACCCATCACCATGATATCATGTTGTTTTGTTTTGATCGTCCCACTTGTGACAACCATCATGAAATAAGGTGTTCCGGAAGAGTTAGCATTTCCTGCCTCACATATGGTACCAATCATGAAATCAGGTGTTCTGGAAAGAGTATGCATTTTCTGTCCCAAATGTGGTACCCATCTTGAAGTGAAATGTTCGGGGAAAAGAGCATATCCGAACCCACTTGTGGCACACATCATGAAATCAGGTCTCAGGGAATTAGTGAACATATTCTTCCCCTATAAAGTTAATGATTTATATTCAGTTTTTTTATCAGGGCACTTTAGCACGAAAACCCTCTATGAAATTGTGAAGAAAATATTCTTGAATATATGAAAGCATAATACATTTGAATCCTTACTTTTTCAGTAAGGTGATTTCTTATTCTGTGAAGAATAGATGTATATTTGACTTAATTATTACAAATATGATGTTCATGATGTTTCCATGACATATTTTCATCCATTGTGACACCGAAATGAGTTGTTGTACCAGTTCGAGGAATAACAATATCATCCATTATTATTTCATTGATACATTCGTGATTTCAGGTGTTTCTACAATGGAAAATCATATAGCTTGCCTTGTACAAATTTAAAATGAGCTTGTTTACATCAAACCACAACATCAAACCATAAAAAAAAAATTTATCTATGTACACAATAACACTCATCGTCAATTTGTAGTAGAAAGACAAGTACCTGTACAACAGTAACTGTGCCTTAATACATGGTAGTTGACATAAATGATTCAATAGCCTCCCATGTTCGGTTAGAGGTAACCCCCACACTTTCATTACACATTCACCCGACGTTGTATAAAACTGTTCAATGTATCTTGAATCGAGACTTCATAGAGCATATCCATAGAAGCTTGTGCAGTAGGTTTGAAATATCTTCGCACACACCTGTAGACTATATTGCTTTACGAAGTCAGCGGGGTGATATCGTCGGCATGAGTTATTTCTCCACAGAACCTATTACCTACATAGCAACCAATATGTGTATCCATTATTCTTGTAAGTATCAATCTATTCCCACGAATACAATTCATCCATATATACTGCAAACAACAACGGCGAGAGTATCGCTCCTTGTTTCACACCATTTGATTCAGTTTTCACACCATTTGATTCAGTGAATACATGACTAAATTGATCGTTTCATTTCAAACTTATGATTGAGTTGTATACAGTTAGACCAAAAATCTAGCAAGTATTGAGCAAATACCTCGTTTTAGCAACAATTTAAATAGTCTGACACACTGTACCCTGTCGGAGGCATGTGGTGCATTCAGCAAGAGGACGTATATAGAGAACCTTTGCCTCACAAAGAAATCAACAATTCCATTTAGGAACACTGACCCGTTGAATGATTTGACTTGAAGCCAAACTGCAGGTCATTAGACTGCAATATAACTCTGTTATTATACAAAATGATAATATCAAACACCTTACATGAGAGGCTATACAGTGTGATAGCTCGATAGTTATTGCTTTTGGCCAAAGACTTGTTACGATTTTTCGGTATAGGTACAATTGTTGATAGACTCATGCTACCAGGTGTATATCCATGACAAAACTGCCATCTGCATTTGTTTCTTTTTTCTCGTTGCACTGCATCTGGTTCTGATCTAATTCTAGTGAAAATTTTTATACACCATTTCCCAGTGATATATTTCACAAGAATAAATAGATATCTCAATACAGTTGAACCATGCATGATGTGCCCATATTAGTGCTGCTAAATCAATGTTGCTGATAAACATGAAGATACATCGGAATAGTGCCTATTTAATCATCAATACAATTTATTGGTTTCAAATCTCCAGAAATGACAGATAATCAGGCATAGCTGGAGGTATTCATAATACGAACCCAATGCTTCAGTGGTGGTGTTATTTCTAAATTATAAAATCCCATTCGTTATTATAAAGTATGTGTTTAACATAATCCATGTTTTAACACTTGCATATTGTAGTGGTATAGGCTACAACGTTTATCCAATGCCACATGTCACCACTAGCGATCGACAGCTTATAACTAACAAGTTTAATAACAAGTGATTATCAACAAGCTTCCCTGGCCCTTGATATTTCCAAAGACGTCTCAATGATCGACAGGAAACGTGACGATGCTTGTTTGTTGTGCGTCGGTTTTTTGTTAGGTGTGAGTGATGCTTTGAAGAAAAGTAAAACCAAATACCAACAGGTGCATTTATACGTTAATGTATTGGAAACGTATTGGATCAGTGTCCTTGTAATACGAAGACTCTATCTCCAGAATCATAGGTTTCCATCATTCCAAGTGTCATTAGAAAATGAAAATGAACAGATGCAGAATCGATAAAAATGCAAATGAATGTATTTGTACCATCCATCCTATTATTTTCAAACATGTAATGTTTCCTAGCTTTCATCATACCTGAATTATGAATACCTGATTCACAAAATATGAACACATGAAATATTAGTATAAAAATGTGGATCTCCACCTTCCAATCTGTATTTGGCACCGTATTGTCATAGCTGAGCTAAACTGGCCAGAAGTACTGCAAAAAAAGTTGATGTAATATGTCTTGATATTGAATAATATCTGAACCGCATGACGCTACCTAAATCTAGTTTCTTCCTGATTGTGGGATGAGATTCTTGCAAATGTTTGATGTTTGCACGTTTAGTTTTTAATGGTGGTTGTCTGCGGTGTTCTGTTGTGGTTCGCCTTGAACTGTTTCACATCTGTAGCATGTTGAAAGTTTTATTTGACGGCGTGTTCCTCACATAACTTCCATACTCCCAATATAGAATTTCATTTTTTTTAAAATCAGCCTCGGAATCAAAGCTCTTTTCCTTGGAGTGGTATTGGGAGAAAAACTATTTGTTCCAAATGAACTACAAATATGCCTGTGGAAAAATCCATCACAAAATAAACTATGGTTGAATAGATGGACAAATCAAACATATGCCATTACTAGCAGCTGTTTTTCTCTGTTTTGTGTGCCACTCATAGTTACCGCTGACATGACCTAGTTTACGCTCAAACGTATAATCGCATTGCTTCAAGGGATACGAAATATTGAGAATGGCGTTAATGTCAACAAACTCGAACGATTTACACCAGAAACTCACAACGAAATCAATGAGTAATGGGAATCTGTTTGGGCAAACAAGTGCATACCTATATTTTAACTAGTATGTTTTTTTCGTTCGGTCAAATGTATATCAAAATCCTTAACTGTCTCCCAATCACACTCTAAGATGATTATTGATCTACTGAGAAGTTTGCCATTGTTCTCATGAAAAACAACGACGGGTTCTTTTTTTTCAAAATGTTCTTGTCACATGTTGTTCTCATGTACTTGATAGTATCGATAATATCACCATATTCACGTGAGAAAATGAACAGCTAACTGCATAGAGATGGATCATTGAGTCCTCGAAAATCGCATTAAAAAACAAATAGTTATGATCATACTGTGGTGTGTATATAGCTACCAGGGACACTAAAAAGTGATTTAGTATTGAGAACGGATATTGACACAGCCATTATCGCTGGCAATTTGTGGAGGACGACCCCTCAAGAACTATCTTTAGGTCAACAAAGCAGACTTGTTATTGACCCCAACCCTGTTGTTTACAGCATGCCAGGCAATCACTGTGCTTAATAATATCCTGCTTCAACCATCCTTATGACTTTCATGAAACGACTGAGTATGATGAAACAAAATATCACACTAATATGTTGTTATAATTCTAAGTGTACCTTTGGGATACATATTTTGTAGGCATTTGTATGGTTCGATTCCGGCATGCATATGGATAATTGGGCTGAACTGTTTGTTGAAAATAGGGGTAACCCTTGTGTACGCAATTGCAAGTTGATCACCGCGTGTAAGCGGTTATGATACAATGGAGACGCAGTCGGACATCACCCAATATCACCATTTTCATAAAGTTAATTACGGTTGTAATCCTGTTTTGTCCTGATTATATTGGAAGTCGGTCCACTGGGCAACGCGACTCAAGCACTTTTAGACACAGACACACACGTGTTATTTCCCCCAGGTTACTGTAATACTTAGCTTGACATTTCTGTGGAATCACTCGAGTAGATTGACATTTCCTGTGCATAAAATGTGCCTGTAGAACTGTGCCAACTTGATACAATTACAAGGTGTAAAGTAAAACATAGAGGTCCTTGACCGGATTGAAAATGATATAATTTACATGCTTCATCATACTAATTGTTGAAAACCACGTGTGTCTGTAATAGTTGCTGTTCATATGGATATTTTGAGATATTCAGTACTACGATATACACTACATGTACAGGTTGTAAAATGTTCCGTCAATTCACTAATATTATGATGACTTTTCAACAACATCGGGATAACTTGTCACATAATTTTTAGTTGGAGAGTTGGGATAAATATACTTGATAATGGTTAATCAAATGTGTCAACACAGATTGAATGCTACTGATGTCTGATTGCGAGCAATCTTGTACACGGGAACACCCAGCCAACACTCAGGTCCATGGTTGTTGTCCGTAATCTTCAAGCACCATGCTGATATATCATCAACCAGGCATTCTGCTACTGATGTCTGATTACGAGCAGTCATTGTTACATTCACACGGGAACACCCAGGTTGTTTTTTGCCATATCTTCAAACATATCATGCGAACTTGGGTTGAGGCAGACAATTCGACGGTAAGCTCCCTTGTCCAAGGACACCAGTGAAGTAACACAACAATCCAGTATAAAACTCGAACCAAGCACTCTCTGATTACGAGTCTGGTGTCTTTTCGACTGCGCCACCTACGCCAAGGCAGATCTACATCATTTAGGGGGAGGATGCGGTGCAAATTCGACATGGGGACAAGACATCTTAGATGACATTTAGCGTGTAGAAAATGAAAGCTGGCAAATCAAAAAAGAAGATGCTTCATTAAATGGATAAATCAAGCATATGACAGCACTAGCAGCCGCTTTCTTTTGTTTTGTGTGCCACTCAGAGTTAACTCTAACATGACCCAGTTTAAACTCGATTGGCTCGAACATATACGAATACTCTGGAATCGCATTGCATCACAAGATACAGGCCACTGAGTATCGCGGCAATGTAAACAATCTCAAACGATCTCCAGTGTCTGACTAGTTGAATTTGTATTTCATCACGTTGTCTTGTCCGGAAATAAACAGATGAATTATATGGTGTCATTGGGTTGTAAACCCAGATTGCCGGGGTTTCAACAGATTTCAATTGTGATAAATTTACAGGGATTCTAAAGACATTCAAATGATCCAATATGTTCTGGGGTGGTGCTGAAGTGCGTTCATGGCATTTGTTTCTAGTCAAAATGGCTAACAATTGACACATTAAGGCAGCTGTGGTTTCTGTACTCAATCGATAGTAAGAGGCAAACCATTGAAACCTAAATCAAATTATCGTGAAATTGACACGATTGGATGTCCTAAATGTGTACTCAATCCAAGGACACTGGCGAATAATGTTTTCGGTAATGGGCTAAAGTTTAAATTATGGCAGTCCAATACAAATGCTATGTCTAGCTTCTTAAGGTAGTCCGCTCCAAACAGTGAGGGGAGGGGGTCAAAAGGGTTTTTAAAAATAAATAACTGTGTCAACATAATCTAGAGCTTCAAAATGATATATTTTATAGAGTAACTGTTCAGCATCCTGAAACTGAAAAGAAAATAGGGGGTCACCGTATCCGTTCGCATGGGAAACACGATGCAAGATGTGAATATGAACGAAAAAATGTGCAAAAATGTCATAATTTATGTCATTTTAGGTAAATGTGTGTGATTGCGATCGAATATGTAGAAGAAACGAGCACGGTGACCCCATGTTTTCTTTTCAGTATTTGGATGCTGATCATCTACTCTATAAAATATATCATTTTGAAGAGATAATATTCAAGAAATGACTTTTAAATTTTGACTCATCGTTACCTCACTGTTTGTCGCGGACTACGTTAAATAGCGTTGGATGAATTGGTAATGTCTGTACATAAACAAGATGAATAACATGCTGTTCCGTTCTTCTTGTCACATTTGTCAACATTTTATCTAATTGGTTCACATGAGCGTGGAAGTACATAGTTAGCTGCCAGCAACACATCTCACATGCAAATTGTTTCTTCTGTTTAGACCGAATGTTTTTGATGTACATTGATGGAGATATTATATTACTAATGTGCTAATGATGTCATTTTCCATCATAAGGTCCATTATAACAGATTGATTGGCCGGATATCTTAGTGACGATATAGATTCTTGGTGTACTGTTTTTGTCGTACCGCCAGGTACCCAGGAACGGACCGAAGTGCGCCAGTTCAAATTGCGTGATCATTGCACAAAAATGACTTATTTCGTATTATGTTGGCAACGGTCTCATCTGATCAAGCGCTTTATCAGAGTATTGCTTAGTTACGCTCGACCGACAATAAGAACATTATCGCCTTGATAAATCGCGTATCCGTTGATAACCTTGACCTAGGCTGCTGTTCACAAGAGTTGAATGCCAAATTTCGCCTCTTTGATTTCACGGTAGCCTGGTTTTCAATTTCGAGAGCAAGAGATCTATGAGTTTCAGATTACTATCAAGTCCCTATCGAGTGTATACCTCTCACTACATGAGCGTTCGCCTTCTGTTAAATAAAATACCAACTCCCTATGTTTTCGCTGTCACATGATCTTCAATTGTGATAGCAAACGATCAATGAGTTTCAGATCAATATCAATTCACTATCGAGTATACATGTATAAATACCTCTCATCTAACATCTAACACATCATCATTTCGTTCAAATTCTGTTATATGATAAAATTCATTCCCATGAGTTTTAATATTTTGGGAAACTTTGTTCTGACTGGGAGTGACTGAACACCGTGCAAACTGGAAAAGGTGATAACGACAAGGTGAAATGTAGGGATATAGGGATTAGGAATATGTTCCTGCACCGCTCACCATGGAACAGTAATTATGTCTTTGTTTTTAACGCATATCTCATTAGCAGTAGATAGATTTATATACTTGACATTGATATCACAAGCTGAACTCCAGCTACTTCTTGCCGTTAATGTTTAACGCCTGCGATGAATGTTTTAACGGAAACCCCTAATTGATAGATGTGCTTTTGCTGTATGTCACTGTCTACATGTCTACAGAACCGTTGGTGGATTACTTTGTAATGTCTGGTGTCCTTGGTGGATTACTTTGTAATGTCTGGTGTCCTTGGTGGATTACTTTGTAATATCTGGTGTCCTGATGGTCCACAATGCTGAGACAGTTCCAAACGATTCTTCTCTCTGTTGCACATGGACCTAAGTAGACACAAGACTTTCCGTCAGTTGGCATATATATAAATATAATTATTTATTGGATGGATCATGATTCCATATTTTCGTAAACGAACTGATAAGCGTGCCGTGGAGTCATGCTCAATCCTTTTGTATCTCATACTCATTTTGTGGAAAGATTTGTGAATGTCCAGCAATCTCTGGCTCAATTCGTATGCAGTTCACAGACCCATCGCTTGTACCTATCTAATGACTACCCAGAATGACCATTAGTGTCTTTCACATTCAAACAGTTCGACTCACAGAAAGGTCATTACGGTCTGATGGTCAGCAATGAGACTAATTTCAATCACACGAACGTGGGAGTTGCTTCCTCGATCTATCTTGCTCTTCAATATTGATTTCCCATTTCAATGTGCCAATATTAGGGCTCCATGTTGAGGTATTCTATGACTTCACTACGTACAGCTCTCATTATTAAGGAAAATCTGAATGACATTTTCCACAAAAAAAGATTCAATGGCGAATTGCTTTTTTCGGCTGGAAATGGCTCAAAACAAATACTGACTCGATTTATGACGATTTTGTTTTTAGGTTACCGGACCTTTGGTCCGCTAACCTATTGGCATGGCGTTGCGTCCGTCGTCCGTCGTCGTCGTCGTAGTCGTCGTCCGTCGTCCACATTTTTATCTTTTTTTTTGTTTACGGTCGAATCTTTCTGAAATTTTGCACAAAAATGCCTAAAAATATTTCGAGAGGAAGGTATTTTTTTGTTTTTTGATTTTCGCATTTCTTTCAAAATGGCGGCCGTTTTCGTCGAAAATCAGCAAATTTTGGACTTTGGCGGCCATTTTCTCAAAATCTGTTCAGTAACTTTTTTTCTTTTTGATACATAACACTCCTCATATGTACTCCTATGATGTCTATAAATTTCGTTGCGCTTGAATCGCTCGAAGTGGGCCATTTTGGCCCAAACGCGGCCCAAATGGGACTTTCCCATGTTAAATTCTCCTATGCTTTATAATGGGACACATTAAGCCTTATATCTCATTTAATATCGAGATTAGAGACTAGGAATCAATTGTGGACATATAGGAAATGGTATATGCTGAATATTCTCGTGACCTTGAATTTGACCTCTGACCTCGGTTTCAAGGTCAGAGAACAAAATGGCTAATATCTCGCTTATTATCGACTTTACAGCTTAGGAATCAATTGTGGACGTATAGGAAATGATATATGCAGATTATTGTCATGACCTTGAATTTGACCTTTGACCTCATTTTCAAGGTCACAGGGCAAAATGGCTATTATCTCACTTATTAGCGACTTTACAGCTTAGGAATCAATTATGAACATATAGGAAATGATATATGCAGATTATTGTCATGACCTTGAACTTGACCTTTGACCTCATTTTCAAGGTCACGGCAAAATGGCTAATATCTCGCTTCTTATCGACTTTACAGCTTAGGAATCAATTATGAACATATAGGAAATGATATATGCAGATTATTGTCATGACCTTGAATTTGACCTTTGACCTCATTTTCAAGGTCACAGGACAAAATGATTAATATCTCACTTATTATCGATTTTACAGCTTCGGGATCATTTGTGGACATGTAGGATATGATATATGCTGAATATTCTTGTGACTTTGTATTTGACCTCTGACCTCATTTTCAAGGTCAAGAACACAAAATGGCTAATATCTCACTTATGGTCGACTTTATAGCTTAGGAATCAGTTGTGGGCATATAGGAAATGATAAACGCCTAATATTCTGATGACCTTGAATTTGACCTTTGACCTCATTTTTTTAAATCTTTTACTTCTTGCTGAAGATTTGGAAACTATTGAAATATGACCTCAACATATATGTATAACTCAATGAACTAAACTGTATTAACTGTACATATTTTGCATATTACTGAATATATGTGCTCTTTCCAGTTCTGATTGCGTTATACCTGACATTGCACATTCTTTCACATATACAATCCTTACCATTCGAAGTTAAGCCTGAGGCGAAGTGTTTGGGGTTCACTTCTTAATACGTCCCCCGAATGGTTTTGATTGCTATATGTCTATGTGTGTGTAGGTGTCTTTATGTTTCATTTAAGAAAACTTGTATTTCCCCTATTGAACTTCGTTAATTTCGATATTAATATGAGAGAAAGCCGCGAGCCTGTGTATCTGTGAAAGATGCACACACATAATTCCTTTAGCAGGTGGCACGCATCCACGCGACCGCGACAAACCGCAGATCGCTTTATGGCCCCATGGCGACAAAGTTAACGAGTTTAAATGCCCTCAAAAGCATGCCTCAGGAGCATGAGCAGACAGTTTGGTGATCACTGATCAAGGTTATAAAAGACAGTTAACCGGTGTTTGACGGTTAACCGGTTAATCGTTTGGAGATTTAACAGCCGGTTATTCGCGGTTATTAAAAAAATGCTAGCCGTCGGCGGTTAACCCATTAATCGTGCAGGCCCTAGAAATTGGCACTTTCAAATGGGAAGTCATATATGGCGACTTGTGTGGTGACCTTGAATTTGACCTTGGATGACCTTGAAAGGTCAAAACAGCCATTTTTTGGTCGAAAAATGTCCAAATTAGCACCTTGTCTGTCTTTTCTCGAAAACTGTCTGATCAGATTTGAGATTTTTGTTTCAAAAGATTCTAGTTATGTACCTCTGTGATGTGTATAAGTTTGGTTGCCCTTGAATCGCCGGTCTGCGTATGGCTGCCATTTTGAATTTTCGACGGGTCGACGAAAAAAACATTTTTCGGCCCAAATCGCATTACTATCCATTTAGGGCCATTTCTAGACAAAAAAAATTTTTCACCCTGTGAAAAAAATTTTGGACTTAGAAAATTTTCGGCACTTTTTTCCTTCATAATGGGAGCTGCGCGGATTGTACTCATAGAACGCTTGAAGATAGAGCTTAGAAATTGGCACTTTCAAATGGGAAGTCATATATGGCGACTTGTGTGGTAACCTTGAATTTTACCTTTGATGACCTTGAAAGGTCAAAACAGCCATTTTGGGGTAGAAAAAAATGCACAGATTTGCCTCTACAGATGAAATGCTTGTAGATAGAGCTTTTAAAGTTTGCATTATGAGCATATATGAAGTCATATATGGAACAACTGATGATGACCTTGACCTCAGATGATTTTGAGTGCTAAATGTCTGATGTGAAATATGTAAATTAGCCAAGGCTTAAACACTTGCACATACAGGTTAGGATTGTGTATAAGCTAACAAGAAGTCATGTATTTATAGCACATCTCTTGGAGTCCTTGAATTTGACCTTATATATGACCTTGAAATCCAAATCTCACAACCTTGCCTGACCTGACATGTGTAAATTGGCCTCTACAGACAAAATACTTGTTGATAGAGCTTATGTTTGTATTACGAACATATATGAAGTCATATGCAGCATACCTAATGGTGATATTGCAGTTCACAAAGATGACCTTGATTAGTAAATCTCAAAGTCATATGTCACTTGCAATGCTTAAAGCCAAAATTGTCCGGTAACCTATCTTAGCCCTTGGGCTAATTTTTAGCCAACTCGTGGAAAAATGGCCGCTACACGCACACTGGCGAGTTTTGGGGGAAATGTGAAGATAAGAAAACAAATTCTCTCACTCTTCATATATTATTAGGTAAGTTTGTTCATTAGGTAGTTTCGTTTAAAATTCCAGAAAGATTCAACCGTAAACTTCAAAGATAAAAATGTAGATGACCGACAATGGATATAACGCCATGCAAATAGGCTATCGGACCAAAAAGTCTGCTAAACTAAAATTTTATTGAAGCAACTGCCTTCAAAAACAGACACTATTGTTTTTAAATTATATTTTATATCTGTGAAATTAACTGAACGGGAGGTACTCGCGTCAAATATCATGACTACCACCAGATCTCTGGGAAATTTTACTTAATTGAACAGGTGTTTCATGCTAGATTTTGAATGTAAATGAACTCACTGTATCCATCACGCAGATGTAAACAAAGCATGAAATTGCAAGATGGACTGAAAATCAAACGCATATCACCGATTATTATCTTATAACTACCCTTTACAACCGATGTGGACTTTGAGGGCTATTTAAACATTTATTTACATTCGAGTTTGATGGATACATTTCGTGTGTTTATATAAAAATTCGCATACAATGTGTTTTAAAACGGGAGAAAATACAACCCAGACGGGTTGTAATCGACGAAATCATTGTGCACATGCTTTGTCATCTTGTATTAAATGTGTAACACTAAAATTTAGTTTGGAGAAAAATATTGCATATTTTCGAAGACAGTTGCTTTAGATGTAGTTTGTTCTTCACGGCAGGATAAAATTCTGACATATGTTCAATGTCTGCACGTATATCCCTGAAATATGGTCGTGTGCGAATGTCCATTGCAGTCAGTTTTGGAATGTATCACACCTGCAGCATGCTGATAGTAGTTTTATTCCCCTGGACATTTCTCACGGTGTACCACAGTCAATATAACACAATGATTTATTGGCAATCCACCTCGGAGTGGAGGCTAATTTTTCTATTGAATACCTAAACAAATTGTCATTATTCTCCTCAATATTTTACTGGTCTTGATAGTATCAACATTTTCATTATTATTACTTGAAAACAATTAATAGCTTAGCCGCAAGATACTTTTTTGTGTTCTCGAACAGTGTGTTGAGAAACAAATAATTTTAATGACATTGCGATACTGGTAAAGATATCATATAAGATCATATAAGGGTGATTCAATGTTTAGAACCGATATTGACACAGCCATTATTACTAGCAATTTATCAAGGAACGATCCATCAGGAATTATCTTTAGGTCAACAAAGAGGACTTATTATTGACACAAACTCTGGTGTTTACGACGGCAAATGAGGCAATCAATGTGCTCCACAAAACCGTAACTTACGCCACCTTGACGGGCTTAAAGGAAAATGACTATATTATACACGAAATATTGCAGGAAATTTGAGTTATGCACGTAAGTGTACTATTGAGATATATAATTTAGTTCATATTGACTATATTCAAAGTCCGCCCCGCTCATCAACGCGACTCAAGCACTCATACACTAGAACAAACCGGTTACTTCTCACAGGAAACCGTAAAACATATCTTGACATTTCTGCGGGATTTTCAAGTGGGTTGACCTTTTCTGTTCGTAAAACATGCCTCTGGAAATGTTGCAACTTGTGGTACAATTACACGGTATAAAGTAGTGATGCAAACTCAGGTCCTTGACCGGATTAAAACTGTCTGGAACTGTGAATTCTCATTACGTTTCCATAAAGAACATCAAGTTACCATCAGCGTCATCGAAGTCATGAATATTGATTAGCGGTCCGACATTTGAAGACACCTGTTGTATCACTAACTCGTTATCCCATTTTTGTTCTTTTCCTGTTCAATAAATCGTTTGACCTCATCGCCACTGTCAAACTCTTTCAGGCTACAGCAAGATTGTAATCATGTCGATCCATATTCATTCGCATGAAGGAAGGTGCCAATGATCCAATGCTTTGTAATGTGTATTCCATTGATTCATATCATACAATGACTCTATTAGTTTGTTAGGTGAACTGTCAAAACTGTCAAGAATTGGGCTTTCCACGTGAGCCATATCAAGTTCAGTCAACCGACCCCGGGTTCCTATATCAAATAACATACTCGTGATAAGATATTTCCTGTAAATGCTTTGGTGGGGGTAATTCATCTCTCAATAATGAGGAATTCCAGAGGAATTCCAGAGAAAAGTCTTCTGGAGACTTTCATACGTGTATGGTGTCACGAACCTCTCGTCTGCCACGTATGAAAAGACATCAGTTTCCTGAATGTATATACAGCGCGCCAGCATGATTGCAGTTTGACCGACCCACAGGACACATCAACATGAATTTCGCAGTCGTAATCTCAGTGATTCTACACTATCTGAGCCTTTTAAGTATATGTCCGTCAAAAGCGGAATTTCCAAAAATAAGCAAAGATTGCAGCAACTTTAAATAATCCTCCCCGGATAGGACTGATGTACGGAAGCGTATTAGGGCCACATGACTTTTTTTTTCAATTCAATTTGTCGACTTATTATCTCGTTATCCCATGCCCTAATACGCTTCCGTACTGATATTATCTCGATAAATCGACTTATTATCTCGATAAATCGAGATATTATCTCGATAAATCGAGTTAATTATCTCGATAAATCGACTTAATTATCTCGATTTATCGAGATATTATCTCGATAAATCGACTTATTATCTCGATAAATCTAGATATTATCTCGATAAATTGACTTATTTATCGACTTATTATCTCGATAAAACGATTTATTATCTCGATAAATCGACTTAATTATCTCGATTTATCGAATTATTATCTCGATAAATCGAGTTAGTTATCTCGATAAATCGACTTATGTCTTAGGCATTTAAAGTTTAATTAAAATGAAAATATGTTTAGTCACATTATTCATATGTTGAATAGGCTTATGATGGACCATTATAACGTTAATTATTGTATAATAGAGACAAAACTACCTAGTTAAAACTATAATGAAGTTACTATATCACTATCTTTTATAAAGATGCAACATGTTCATCAATGAAAATGTTATATTTTTTTAAACAAATCTTTAGCTATTAGACATGGATTGAGGTATATTCGTAAAGTTATCTGTAACGGCTTCTTCAATTGTATAGTTTGGTATTATTTCAGAGATTAATGTAATGACTGTTAATCATTTACTCCATATAGTTTTCAATATGAGTAATCAGTATATTTTATTTGTCCTATTGTTGCCAAGGTAACCAATGAAATGGTATGGCTTGCCTATGGTCGATGCATATTCATTTTACTTGTACTTTAAATGTCTGAGTCCTTACTCGATTTATCGAGATAATTAAGTCGATTTATTGAGATACTATCTCGATTTATCGAGATAATATCTCGATAAATCGAGATATTAAGTCGATTTATCGAGATAACTAACTCGATTTATCGAGATAATAAGTCGACAAATTGAACTTTAAAAAAACTCATGTGGCCCTAATACGCTTCCGTACTGATGCCACTTGTAGGAAGATAATATTATGCTCGATGCTCGATGCCCCGGTCCTGCTATCATTTGTTTTAAATATAGTAATCTCAACAAAAGGATTACAGCACTTTCGATAATAAAATTTCTTATTGTTTCAATGAGGTTTACATTTTAATCTTGTGACCAAATGCGAGTACTCTGAGAGTTTTGCAATATTTTTGGATGTTTTACCGTAATACATACGCATACAGTAGCGCAACAACACAAATTGAGCTGAATTTCTGATGTTGGCAGAACAATTACGAAATATAGCTAACTTTTATAGCTTCCAACATAAAAGTGATAAAGTGTGATGAAAAATGTGGTTTTCACACCAAAATAGATGCCATGAACCATCAGTTTGATCCAAAACAATGGGCAACATTAAAACCATTGTTCAATAGAAATGTTCTTCTGTGTTTTTTATATGGAGAATAATGAGCAACTTAATCCATTAAATTAAGGTTATTAATGACACGAACTTCCCCATCCCAACATATTTCCGCTGGTTGCAATTCTCTCCACTGTAGGTTACTTGTGTATGATCATTTCAGCATTTGAAAGTAGCTTTGACAAACACAGCCGGAAATGTAACTTAGGCCATGGACATACAATTTTGAATTGAATGCACTTTTGTGAAACGAATTATAAAGACGTGCGTAAGGACTAAGCGAAAATGTTATATTCCAGCGAAATCAAAACATCATACATGCTGTG
Source organism: Terebella lapidaria (assembly GCA_949152475.1). Classification (NCBI taxonomy): domain Eukaryota; kingdom Metazoa; phylum Annelida; class Polychaeta; order Terebellida; family Terebellidae; genus Terebella; species Terebella lapidaria. The sequence goes on along the minus strand of OX424564.1, from coordinate 28,261,496 downwards.
TGTTTCATTGTATAGTCTTCAAACATCGCAGTTTTCCCGGTATACATTCATCATAGGAGAATCAACCCACAGGGCATAGCCACGGGAAAAGTGATCAAACCTGGGAGATTGGATACCAACGTTATATATCCATGTCGGAAATGAATCGACATTATCGTCTGAATATTCCTTTTCTGAAGTAGGTCAATCAAATAAAGATCCAAGGTCACACATCATCCTGGGTTGCAATGAACCCCGGGCGTTTATCAGTCTTTTTTTTTACCTACAGCGTAATAAACATTATCCGCAAATCATGAAAAGTAGGTGGCGTAAATGGTGATTTGCTGAAGAATCCACCTATGTCTGTTGTACAAATATTATTTTGTCCTATGGATACAGGAAAGCTTCATCATGGCATAAAATGCTTATTAGGTCTCATTCAAATGTTCATGGATCCATAAATATATGGTATGTTTCACTTCGATATGCGTGTATGCCTCTTCACCCCACATCACTGATGATCTAAGAGCAACATATAAACTGGAAATCAAGTGTACGAATGTCTCAGGATGTCAATACCGGTATCACATTTTCTGACCCGGAGAGTTCCCTCGTGATTCAATTACATGACGCATTTCAACGTTATAACCATCGTTTAGTTAGCTTTATGTCACTCACAAATCCCAAGTGCATTAATAAAACTCACTAAAATATACTGGTATGATAAGAGTGGTATCCAAAAGTAAGGTTTTTGACACAGCGTGTTATATTATGCATGTCATATATTAGACCTATTTACATGTATATATAGCCAATCTAATGTACTCGGACGTGGTCACACATCAAAATTGCATAAAGTATGAAATATGCTGATTTTCTTATGTCACATTCCTCCGAATTTACACGAAAACAATAGTGTCACTATAAATCAGATACTACTGCATACCCGAGACGAATGTATGTATTGATTGGAATAGGAGTTTCATCAATTTGCTACACTACATAAACACGAGTTTCAGGATACACACATGTACCAGGTTTTGGAACACACTCATACACTGGAAAAACGATCACATAAATGTAAACTGAGGAAAGAAAATAGGCAATCGATATTTTGTGCATTCATATGTCGGTATATGCAGATGTACCATTCCAACGGAACTGACTTCCTATATAATCAGTAACAATAGATAAGCAGCAAGTCATACAATCCTCTTTTCAGATGCTCACATTGCCTTACTGCAATTAAAATTGCTATTTCCGTTGGATTAAAGAAAGATGACTTCGGAATATACCGAGCGAATTGTCATAATGTTTGAGCTAGGAACACTTTTGAAGACCTGATGATCAAATAAATATAATCTAAACATAGCAAAAAAGTGCGAAACAACTGAATTTATGCACCAGAGATGTACGAGAAAAATATTTACCGCTTTCTTACTGACGTTGTACCCCAATGAATACCAGCTCCAATAATGTATCAAGTGTGTACATAGTACTTGAATTCGTAGTTTCTGCACGTAGTGCCGCAAATGAATGGTTGAATTATATGGTGTCATTAGATTTCTTTCGAACCAAAATTACCGTGGAATTAACAAATTTCAATTCCGATAAATATAAAGGAATTCAAACGACATTCGAGCAAACGAATAAGTAATGTTGCCACATATTTAAGTTGTACGATGCGTTCAAAACGTATGACTATATTATTTACAAAGCATACAATAAATTGCACAGAGTGCTTACAAATATGTTATCATAAAAACACATCGAAATGTTGCATCTTGTATTAGGTTGCGTTGTGTTCATTAATGTTAATCTAAATGGCATAATTCGTGACAGGTAACAAACGTAACTGTTCAGAACCTACCAGTTGCTATTTCTCATCAAACAACTACATATGCGACCCTAACTTTGCCATTTACTCTAGCGCAACTAAACTTTATAATTAATGGCTTGCAGTGATATTATTTTTATGTATCACTAGGGATACCTAATATAAATAGGAAATTTATAATACTGAATGGTCTAGGAAGCACATCGATTGTTCCAAGCCAAAATAATGATATAGTGATTCAGAGTAATTTTACATCTCATAGTTATCGGTCTTTCGATGTCATTATTGTGCCACAAGAATGGCAGAGATTTTTGGTTAACAAATTATATTGCCAAACAAGTCTAAATTATGCATCAAAACAAACATTAACACAGGTCATTCAAATTACCATACCATACCATACCAAGGTTTTGTTTATATTTTTGTCTATTGTTGGTGTGTTTATGTATGTTGGTTCACTTTCCACATTACTATGCTAATGACCATGTACAATAAACTACATGACTACAAAGAACTGGCACTGATATGTCCTAACAGTTAAAACTCGTCAACATTTTATCTCTGAACTCTCTCAACTGTATTTTCTGGAATCCTTATGTTGCGTGGACACGGTCTTAGCTTCCCCATATACGCAGTACATTCAGGCATTATGTATTCATGCTTGACCAACAATGAGGATATTGTTCCATTGATCGATTGATCCTATTGGTCGATTACAATGAACTATGCTGCTTTGCACAAGATTTGGATGCCACAATTCGTCTCTATGATTTCACAGTAGCGTGATTTTCAATTTCGAGTGCAAAAGATCTGTGAGTTTCAGATTACTGTCGAATATATGCATCTCACTAGATGTGTGTTCACCTTCTTTTAAATAAAATACCCACTCTCTATGTTTCAATAAAATGGAAAGCTATGTGCAGGGGGTTGGAACTCATTATATCTCATCACAATTGCCCTTATATCTCCGATATAAATACCATAGCATAGGTGCAAGCCAAGTACATAGGTACCCAATCACAGATCAAGTAGCGACTAAGGATATGATAGTATATTCTACTCAGGCTACTGAGGTTATTTAAATCATGTTAGGGATCCTATCAGAAATGAAAATGGGTTTGATTGAATAACTGTAAATCGTTATTTCCGACATGGGGATATATGTATATTTGAAGCCAATACGCCATAAGCTGGTGATCCATATATCAGCTTTTCTAACGGAGGGTTGAAAGTCACCAACTTTCCTTTTAAAGTTGTATTCAACACGAATCTGTGTTTGATCTCAAACTCATGGGCCCCATTTTCGCATGCAACTAAATTCATCACTCATCATACCCATCTAATGTCTACTAGAAACGACCATTGGTGTATTTCAATTTCAGACATTTCCGGCCACGGGCAATCTCCAGGTCCATGTCCACGCCCATGCTCATTCAAGGACAAAATATACGAGCTAAGTATCAGCATTGAAACGTGTTACTGTAGCAGGAGATGCCGCTTTTACAATCGAATTTATACGTTACTTCTTGTTAACAGTTCACAATCTGAACAGCAATTTGTGCCAATCATTTAAAAATTATGGGTAATTATTCACACATGGATAATTCACCCTTAGCCTACCGCATCCATTGATGAATACTAGATACTCATTCATATTAAGCATTCCTCCATATACTCACTCAAATAATGCATGTGTATGAATATATCATCATACTTTCGATAAAAATTGCCAACCCTAAATGACATTGTCATGGAAAGCAGAGGCCTCTTTCTCAAATCCAATTGTCATAAGTTTTAAAACTGATTGGTTAAAGACGTCGTTTTACATACTATGACTGGCAATTCACACACCAATAGCTGTAGTTTTGGGGGTAGACATTAGGATCAATCGATGGCTATTGGGAAACCTGGGAACTTACATCAGATTATCGTGAAATGGATACGATTGGATGTCCTGAATGTGTACTCAATCCAAGGCCGCTGGCGAGAACATTTGGGCTCGATGTACATTTTCGTTTATGTATTTATGTATAGTGATTGTTGATTCAGTTGGGATTCATAGCGGCCCAATATGATGGTGAATATTGTTACCGCTCTTCGAGAAAACAATTGTGTTAATTCTTTGTAGTTCGAAGGAGAAGACTTACAATATAAATTTTGCCATTTTGTTCACTCAGCTGGCAATTTTTTCTGTAACTGGCAAACTTCTATTAAGCCAGTGCAGTTTTATCAAGCCAGCTTCCAATGATACTCCATACCACCGCCCACGAAATTTTTTTGTTGCTCTGTGGACCAATGATTTCTGATGTGCGAGGACATGAAAATGTTCATGACATTTGTCCACAGAATGATATTTCCATGTTTCCTCGCAGATCTAGTCGCTGGACAGTCATAGTGGTGATTCCCTGAGATATAAGCAAATCGGGCCAAAGTTTTGTGGTTGTGAAAGAATCGTGAAAGATAACAGACAACAACATCTACATAAATAACCATTACAATGCAATTTCCTCTTGTACAATTATCTACTGTTTTATAACCAATGGTGTGCAGTGATAGCCTTTTTGATGTATCACAGGGTATCATGCCAATATATCCCCCCTGAAACTTCAAGGAAGTACATAAAAGTATAAAAAACTTGTCACGCAATGTCGATGGCAAAGTCATTTTGACTCATCAGAGATTGCTCAAAGCAAGTCTTATTCATGCATCAAAACGAATATCAACATGAATTCGATATCAATATCCTAATTCAATTTCCCATATATTTATATAAATATAAATCTGATTTAGCTTAGGTTTAGTTAAATATTGAAATATGTATCCACAAATGTGTTTAATCAAGGTTGATTCTATAATATCTTGCTCGATAGGAATGTACCTATAAAGGTACCTTAGTTATTCGCAAGATAAAAGAATAAAATGATGATGCGTTGCAGGTACTCTACGGAATCGTAATACATTTTTCAAATTCAAGCATCCATTTCGGAGGATATAATTTTATTCGGTACAAATACTGAAGGGTTTCATTGACTATACAAGTAAAACATTATCGATTTTTTGCCACTACTGGAAACTACATCCTTATCAACCAGTTGGAGGAAAATGTAGAAGAATCACTCAAAGAATCCCAGACTGCATGGAGTTCATATATCTTTGGTCCACTTTGCATACAGCTAATGTGTCTGTCTCGGAAACGTTCACAAACTTCTAATGACTACAAAGAATTGGCAGTAATGTGCCCTGACAGGTGCAACATGCCGTATCACGGAACCACTCTAAACAAAAAATAAGACCTAAGTAAGAAGTAAGCAGCTTTTGCACACTGAGACGTTGCGAGTTGCTGTGAATTCGCCCTCCAGACAAAAAATAGACCGAGATGTGTCTACGCCATTTATATAGTAATATCACGGTTGCATTGGGGATAAAGTGTCCTCACCAATGAAAATTCCAGAGATAAGAGACAAAAATTGTATAACTTCAAATCTTATATTTGTTGAATGACCGTCTCCATTCTGTTACAAATAGCTTCATCAAATTCAGCCCCATATAATTAGTACATCTAGACATAATATATTCCTTTGATAAATCGATCTTATTCGTCTGTAACCTTGACCCAGCCGCTCCAACCCAGCTTTGGACGCCAGAATTCGCCTCCTTCATTTCACGGTTACCTGGTTTTCAATTCCAAGAGCAAAAGATCTTCGAGTTCCAAATCACTATCAATTAACTATCGAGTATTTACCTCTCGGTGACAGCATTTGTTTTCACATTCTCCTGGAAGGAACACTTCCCTATGTTTTGGTGAAACGGTTTATGTTTATGAGTGATTATCCCTCATTTTAAACTCCCTCCACTGGATGATTTGAAAAAAAAATCATCAATACGTTTGGTGGAGGCTGTAAAATCATTTTTCACCATTTTAGTGCCCAAAGGCGTTTCACGTATATACAGAGGATCCTTGATGACATCACAAGATACGTCGTTGTGTGTTTGTAATTCTCAAGCTACCTTCTCCCCTTGAATGCTTTGGCATACATCCCTAATATATGGATTTGCGTTTGATGTGCAGGCCTTTTTTGGGGAGGGGGGGGGGGAGAGGGGGGTGTAGGTTGGAGGACTTGTGCATGGATTGTCGTGTAATGTCTTGTGATCATTGTTCGGGATGTTTTGGGTGACGAATCTCGTTCGTGTTTGTCCTTGGACTGAACCAACCAAAACAAAGAGATTAGTCAGTTCGTGTTGACAAAAAGTATAGCCATTTACATTTTATATAGATAGTATGTACTTATTCACTTTAATGTGGGTATCAACATGTTACCACCAATCCAGTGGGATTTTGGTTATGCCAATATCAAATTAGTAATACAGCATCTTGGAATAAAATCATATCCAAAATAACATTGGTGTCATCAGATGCCGACAGTGTGTGAAAGTAGGTGCTTCTACCGTACACATGATATAATCAGTATACAATTACCAAATATGAAAAGAACAAGAAAATTCAGAACTACGAAATAAACTTCATAGCGTAGGTAGATGAGATGTTCATAATTACCCAGCCAAAAACCTACTGAGCTCATTAAAATTCAACTATAAGTTATCATATCAGAACTTAGGATTGGGATGATGAAGATTAGATAGGTGGGATAATTATCAATCTCAATATTAGAAACAAATACACAAGGGTCGAATGTGGCCTCACTGTGATGAGGTAATGCCTAGACGTAAATTTGGAACAACATTTTATTTTATCATTATTTCACCCAAAATTAAAGCAGTTAAGCCAGAAAGCAATGAACTGGTCATACAGCCATCAACTATTCATGAACGGGCAGTTGAAAGTCACGAACTGTCCTTTCACAGTCATTGTCAGAATGTATCTTTGTCTATCTGTCCCTGAAATCATTGGCCCACTTTCGCGTGTAGTTCACAGATCAATCACTCATATCCATCTAATGTCTACCAGAAACGACCATTAGTGTCGTTCATTCAGACAGTTCTGCACACTGACAGGCATCACGTCTATGTTCACGTGCCTGCTCATTAGTGAAAAAAAACCTATGAGCTAAGAATAGGCAATGCAACGAATCTCAAGCCCAGGTTATGCTGCTTTAGAATCGAATTTATGTAACTTCTGGGTAACAGTTTCTTATCTGAACAGTCGTATCTGACATAATGTGTAAAACATCATGGGTGAACTCAAAGTGATTTTGTGGTGTAACGTGGCAAAATGTCAACAAGATACATCCAAAATGACGACTTTTACCTTTAGAAAAATACATGCATGTTTTTCCCTTCAATTACACTTCTACGTAATAGTTTCTTTTCTGAACAGCCATATCTGACATTGGTTTATGGATGAACTTTAGGTTATTTGTTCGGACATAATGTGACAAAATGACAAGATACCATAAAAAAATACGACTCTTACCTCTTGAAAAGTATGTCTTTTCCCTTCAACTCTTAAACCATTTGTTCTCATCTATTAATTTTTTTCTGATTTTCTCTCCCATTTTGGAGATATTTTCCGAGAGAGGTAACTGTGACTGTGTTATTGAATACGTGTGCGTTAATTATCATTGCCCTCACTACTAAATTTGATATTGGAAGTTATTTTAGCCTCATTTTACAATCAAATGCTAGTAATTGACTACCTGCACAATCTGTAGTATGATGAATTCATGCCTCATCAACGATGATCATTTGTATTCAAACTGATTCGAATGTATTCGACAGTGACCTAAGATTGAGTACAAGGTTGGGCATCCAATCATATCCCTTAACGTTTGGGATATATTTCTCGGGGATATGGCGAGGGATTTGTGATGATTCCCAGTTAAATCTCAAGCTGTTGTAGCTCATATGTTACTAAAATTCTACCAAGTTTGATTTTTTGGTCCTACTACTTTGATTGAGTAAACAATGTGGAGTTATCACATTTTATGTAGACATGTAAGATTAGTCGTTTCGTGGGATGGCCTCCCAGGAATCTTGATTTGAAATCTCATCAGTTTTCTTGGACTTGTGTCTCATTTATTTCATGCCAGCTATGGTATATGATAAAATAATAACGACATTTGAATACAACATGTTGATATATTGAATTAGAAAATAAGACAGATAGAAACGTTTATATTAACGATTAAAAACACGAATATTGAAAAATTTCAAAACGTCGTTCTATACAGAAGAACTGACAATTCACACATCGATAGCTGTAGTTTCTGGAGTTGTCAGGATCAATGGGGGTACCTGCTGATGCCATGTGCTTTTGGGGCTCTGAAACAGTCTATTATGCCCAAAAAGTACAAAAAACGTCATGCCCATTGTCTGCATTATGCAAAAGCAAAGATGACAAAATTTTAATGCAACATTATCACGTTTATGTATGTATATCGCACAGTAGACTGTTTCCATGGTTTATCAATACCCGAATTACATGGTGGCGTTCCTGGTGGCAAACAGGAACCTCATTTATGGCTACTGGAAACCATGTGAACCTAAATCAGATTATTCTGAGATGATACGATTGAATGTCCCGAATGTGTTCTAATTCCAAGACCACCAGCAAATGTAAATTTGCTACATGCTACATGTAAATTTTCTTTTGTCTGTCATCATGCATAGCGAATGCTGATTCCATTAGAATTCAAGGGGCTCAATATAGTATACTATTGTTATATATTGTTATAATCCTCAACAAAAAGCAATTATGTTAATGGTTCGAATATAGATATAAATAAGTCACATATTTGTGGTAACGTGATTGCTGATGTGGTTCAAAGGATGAAACTCGCTGTATAAATTTTGCTGTTTTGTTCACTCAGCTGTCAACGTTTTCTATTATTGGCGCACTTTGGCTCAGTACAAGTAAGCCGGCTTCCGTTGACATTCAATATCGCCGCCCATGAAGAATGTTTGTTGCTCTGTGGACCAATGATTTCTGATGTGCGAGGACATGTCCATGACATTTGTCCACAGATTGATGTTTCCATGTTTCCTCGTAGATTCAGTCTCTAGACAATCGTAGTGATGATTCCCTGAGATATAAGCAAATCGGGCCAAAGTTGTGTGATTGTTAAAGAATCGTGAAAGATAACAGACAACAACATCTACATAAATAACCATAACAATGCAATTTCCTCTTGTACAATTAGCTACTGTTTTATAATCAATGGTGTGCAGTGATAGCCTTCTTGATGTATCATAGGGTATCGTGCCAATATACCCCCTAAAACTTGACGAGATACATAAAATGCTCATGCCAAAGTATTATATATTGTATAATATATTGTATAATAAATCTATAATATATTGTATAATAAATACACGTCTTTTCATTTATTGTTCTCATTTTATCATGCAATCGTGGAAATGTGTATTGAAATACACATGACATTAAATCAAATAGATTGATGAATATTGGATAATAAATCAAGTGATATATATGATATTTATCATTGTGTTCATGATAATAAATAATAACAAATACATTGCTAACCCTAAATGGCATTATCATTGAAAGTGTAGGCTTCCTTCGAAATTCCAATTCAGCCGTTTCACACATTATGGCTGAACCGCCACATGGCCTACCACAAAATATTCGTGGTAACGTGATTGTTGAGGTGGTTCAAAGGAGGAGAATTACTATATATATTTTGCTGTTTTGTTCACCCAGCTTTCAACGTTCTCTATAACTGGCGCAATTTGGCTCAGTTCTATTAAGCCGGCTTCCAGTGACATTCCATATCACTGCCCATGAACAATGTTTGATGCTCTGTGGACCAGTGATCTGTGATATACGAGGACAAGGAAGCCGTCATGACATTTGTAAGCAGAATGATGTTTCCATGTTTCCTGGTCGATTTAGTCGATAGACTGTCTTAGTGGTGTTTCCGTGAGTTGTAAGCGAATTGGACTGAAGTTTTGTGGTTGTGAAAGATTCTGTTTTATAACCAATGGTGTGCGATGGTAGCCTTTTTGATGTATCTCAGGGTATCATGCCATTATACCTCTAAATTTTTAAGGAAGTACATAAAATGCCCATGTCGAAGTAGCACAGTTATTTGTCAAGATGAAAAAAAAACAATGTTGATGTGTTGCAGATACTGGACGGAATCGCGATACATTTTTCAAACTCAAGCATCCGTTTCGGAGACGATATATACTTTTTATGTTACAGGTACTGAAGGGTTTCTTTGGCGATACAAATATATCAATTTTATATCACTCCTAGAAACCAAATCCTTACAATCCAGTTGGGGGAGTATGGAAAAGAATCACCCAAAGAATCCCAGACTGCATGGAACTCATACATCTTTGGTCCACTTTGCATGCAGCTAATGTGTTTCTATCCCGGACACATACACAAACTTCTAATGAATACAAAAAATCGGCAGTAATGTGCCCTGACAGGTGTAACGTGCCGACGATGCATCACGGAATCACTCTGAACCCAAAATAAGACCTAAGTAAGAAGGAAAAAGTGAGTAGTCTTTGCACACTGAGACGTTGCGAGTTGCTTTGAATTTGAGCTCCAAACAAAAAATAGACCAAGGTGTGTCTACGCCATTTAGATAGTTATATCATGGTTGCATTGGGGTAAAGTGTGCTTAGCAATTCCAGAGACAAGAGACAAATATGTCTAAATCCTATATTTGTGGAATGATCTGCTCCATTTTGTAACCAATAGCTTCATCAACCTAAGCCGCGTATACTCAGGCAAAATATTTTCCGGCTAGATCTCCAATATAATCCATATAACATGGGTGTATTCCAATTACATAAGGCTTATAACCCAATCACAAGCCAAGAGGTGAATATGGATATGGTGATATATAGAGATAATTGAAATCATATTTCAGGTGGGTGTCCTACCGGGAAAAAAATTGGGTTCATGATTACGGATTTTATTGAATAACAGTTAATCTCAATATCCGAGATGATTATACATATTTGAAGCCAGAATTCCGTATCCGTAAACTGGTCATACAAATCTCAGCCATTCATGCACGGAGGGTTCCTTTTCAAGTTGTATCCAAGATGAATCTGTTTCTGCCCTACAATCGCTGGCCAACTATTGTTTGCAGTTCACAGATCCATCAATTGCACCTATCTAATGTCCACCAGAAACGACGATTAGTGTCTTTCAGTTCGGACAGTTCCGCACAATGACAGTCACCACATCCATGTTCACGTCCATGCTCTTCCCAGTACGAGCTAAGTATCAGCATTGAAACTACTTCCGGTACCAGTGTAAAAGGAATGGTAGTCTGCAGGAATAGTAGTCCAGGGACCTACAGTCCTAGGGCCGCAGGTCCTTTGGTCTAAGGACCTGCATGCCTAGCATCCGTAATCCTACTAGGACCTTGATTCCTAGGACCTACAGTCCCAGGATGGGTTGTCTCGGACTTAGGCCAAAAAAAAGGTCTTTTGGTTCTCATTCCCGCGCGCACCACTTTTTACTCCCGCGTCAGTGTTTTTTTGTGAACACAAAAAGAAATAGGCTTCCCTAAAAAAAATGAGATGAAAATGTTTACTTTTCAATACGAAACTTGTTTCACGAGTTTCCCATGGACTTTCCTGATCTCTTAGGGTGTATTCGATTTGTATCTACAGATCTCACCGGGGATAACATGGCCTCAGAAAACTTGGTTTTGTTTTCGTTCCTATACTCAAGTTCAACACAAAACCTCATATGATTTTTGGCGATAACTTCGTTTAGGATGGTCGGATCAATTTGACTTTTCATTTGTTTCCATTTGGCATAAAACCGTATTTTTTCACCAAATTTCAGACTTCTATCTTGAAAATTGAAAAAGTTGGCAATCTACTCCAATGTTAAATTTCACATCAAATGTGAAATTTGCAAGTTTGAACAGAATTTGGCATGTTGTTCGATGTTCATACTGCACAGTAGTTTGTAAAAATGATATTCTATTAGAATACACTTGTATGATTCTTCTAACTCAGAAACTTTCCTGATATTGCATTTCTCAGCGCAATAAAGATCGTGAAATCCCCAAATTTGCTTGAATTCCTGTGATCCGATTAGTGCCCGACATTTAACATTGGGGTAGATTGCCAACTTTTTCAGTTTTCAAGATAGAAGTCTGAAATTTGGTGAAAAAATATGGTTTTGTGCCAAATGGAAGCATATAAGATTTCAAATTGATCCAACCATCCTAAACGAAGTTATCGCCAAAAATCATATGAGGTTTCGTGTTGAACTTGAGTTTAGTTGCAGTGTATCATGACACAGTGTAAATTCAACACACAAAAATTATCCCAAATTAAATACGTGAAACTCAACATGCATGACACATTGTAAAAGCCGGGGATATACCTCCGTGTATATTTTGTCTATTTCTAGTCTTAGTCTGCAAATGTTGTAGTATTGTTTCGTGAGTTTTATTCAAGTGTTTATGTTGAGTAGCCTGAATAGCATTTTATAGTTTAACATGTATATTTCGCTCATTTCTAGTCCTGAATCTGTGTATACTTCTGTATCATTACATATCAAGTTTTACATACATGTTCATGTTGAGTAGGCGTAAGTTTACATATAGCATTTCATTTGTCAGTACTATTCACTTTTATTTACTTCTCTCATTTGGAAGATGTGCTGAAAATTTCAGTTTTAAAACCTGAGTATGATTTGTAAGCGTTTCACAAGTAATAACTTGAGTCGATCGCGCCTTTCAAAGTTTTCATCGCCCCGCGTTAAAAAAGAAAAAAAAATCATAGCACCATAGCACCAATTTTCCAAGAGCACCATGATGAGAACCAAAAGACTTTTTTTTTGGCCTTATAGTCCTAGTATTGATTATCCTAGACCTACCATCCCAGTAATGGTTGTCCGAGGACACATAAGCCTAGTAATAGTAGTCCATATCCTTTGTTGTTTTAAATATATGTATGTACACTTATATCCCATATAAACTATCTATCCTAGAGGACTTGCATTGCTTTGAAGATACAGGATTGCAGGTCCTCATGTCCACAAAAACACCATATAGTACACACCATTTACACTGACATGCCATGCAAGTAAGCTGGCGATAAACCTGTCTCGGTCAGGTGCTCCGATGAATGTGTGGATGGTGTGACTCCAAAAAACTGCAGGTGAGTTATTACATGGCGTTGTGATCGAATGCTTGCTTGTTCCTATGTTTCTGTTGTTCATGTGAGGGTTCGAACCTCCGTCAAATCTTACATTTGTCACTTCTTCTTAATGTGATATTTTTTGTACCTTTATAAATGTTCAATGTGTGTTCAACAAAAAAGCAAGAAATAACCATTATGTACCGTAACATTGTGAAAAATAAACTAATAGTGTACTAACTCGTTTACACCGTTTTCCCTATATATTTCTGCAGTGCTACATTGCATCGTGTTATTGGCATACTTCACCTTAGTGTCAAATGGCAATTTTCGAACAAATTTTATATAGAAAAATTGAAGAAGTTGGCAATCGACCCCAATGTTAAATTTCAACCCACATTTACATCTACCAGGACTGGAAATATTGTTGTAATTTTCGACTTGAAGACACACAGGGGTGTTTTCTACTCAAACATGCTGATTTCAAAAGATTACATCACTACAAAAAAAATAATAGATTATATGACAAACGTGATGATTTCAATTTTTCCATAGTCATTTTCCGTTTTCTAAGCAGCAACAATCCTATGTCAACGGCATATGGTGTGTTTGTTTCTCAACTTATACGCTATTCCAGAGCTAGTTGCAAATATGAGGACTTTGTCTATCGAAGTGGCCAGCTAGTCTCTAAACTGCTGCGACAAGGATATGTTCAGTGGCGGATCTAGCATCAGGCGCATCGGCGTACGCCCCCCCCCCCCCTCCCCGTTCGTGGAGTTTGAATGTGAATGTGATGGTCTCAAAAATGCCCCATAATTTAGATTTTACTCAAATAGTCACTGTGTCAATAAACACCCCTAATCGAAAGTTGTAGATTTATTTTGTGTAAGACATCGAGGAGAATGTTGTTGTTGAATCCATTTCACACGCATCCATCAAACTGTTGGAACCAGGCCAATGTTACGCCTGGACCCAGGACATTTTTGTTATTTTTGCCGATGTCGAGTCAAATTCCGGAATTTCTTCATATATTCGAGTATATTTTCACTGAATATCCTTATTGATCATCGAAACATATATAAATGTACGATATTTGAATAAAAGTTATATCAGAATGAATGAATTACAGTCATTCATATAATTTTATCTCTGAAAAGCACCGAAATTGCAGAAATAGTCTTTTTTTTGATATCCCAGAAATGAATTAGTGTTAGTGCATTTAAAGCAAGTCTATTTGCACAAAACCATTGATATAATTTGTTTACTTCAGTAGGCCCCTCTTTGAATTTTGAAATAGGATTTTAGATTTGTGTCCCGACCTGTACATGGTTGTGTCATCACCAAATGTTAATATATAACTGGGGCACGAATATTTTTTATCGTTCACGTACAGTTAGTACAAGAGTGATCCAAGAATAGATCCTTGGGGGACACCGCAAGATATATTTAAATATGTTGAATTTCGAATGTTGAACTTACGTATTGTTTCCTACCAGACAAATAGTTTCTGAACCAATCATTCACCACCCCTCTGAAGCCCATCATATTGAGTTTATGTAACAAAATGTCATGGGTAATGACGTCGAACGCCCAAGACAGGTCACAAAATATCGCTATTGTGTATTTGGGATTTACTCTTATATCATCTGCTTGTTCGTAGTTAAACGACGGTGGAATGTATCAAATTGTGTACTTTACAAAGGTGTCAAACAATTTGTTTTCACCACATTTCACACTCCGACCTCAATAATTATGATAGGACTAGATCGGTTTTCGAAGATACAGTAGGTGTCTGACTATAACGACAGTCATAGATTGTCAGTTTTAAAACTGAAATGATCATTTTGAATTTCAGGGTCATTGAAGTCAAGTTCGAGGTCGCCACTTGAGTCGTCATACGTGACGTCCCATTTGAACGTGCTATGTATTAGTTATATTTTGAACTATTCCAGTTTACTATATACAGCTACTGGTATTCCGTCGTGATTAATTTTGGGGATTTTTTCGTCCAAACCTGTAGAAAGGTTTGACCGTCGACTACACAGAAAAATAAAATGTCAAAGAAGCGGACACAACGCCACGCTAATAGGTTGGCAATCTACCTTATAATTTTAAATATCTACCCATAACTCTTGATATGCAAATGTCAAAAGGAAAAATGATATTGAAGCAACCGCCTTCGAACACAGACACTATTTTTGAGAAATATATTTCATATCAAACATGTGAAATTAACTGAATGAGACGTTCTCATGAAATGTTATGACTGCAACCAGCCCTCTGGGAAATTTTGCTCATTTGAAAAGGCGGTAACGCGTAAATACAGGAACTATATCCATCACATGTGTGCAGATGTTAACAAAGCATAAAAGTGCAGAATGGACTGACAATTCCAGGCAGACCATGGGATATCACTTATCTTTTTCTCATAACTACACTATAAATGTAGATACAAACTAGAAATACTGATGTGGACTTATAAGGGCAATTTGGGCATTTGTTTACATTCGGGTTTGATGGATACACTTCCTTTGTTTACATACAAAACTGGCATAAAATGTGTATTAAATATGAGTCATTTATAGTGAAACGGATGGATGCGTGTGCATTTGGGGAATGAATATTGTTATGAACTTGTGGCACTAAATCATGTAAATTCTTTCTTGACATTTTTTTGTGTGAGTTCACTTTTGTCAACATGTGTGTGAAACTAAACTTAGATGCATGTATACTGAGCCATAGTACATGCATGTATTATTATCTGTTCACGCAAAACCAATGAGTCTTTGATTACCACACAAAATGTGCATAATACTCCTATTTAATGTTCCCTGAAAACACTCCCAGGTGCTCTCAGAAGACGCCGAAACCAATATTTTTCCGGGGGGCTTACATCGCCGAACCCCCAACCCCCAGACCGGTATGTTTACTTTTTCTTTAGTTTACCCCCCCCCCCCTCCACCCCCCGTTTCCAAATTCCTTTATCCGTCCCTGATGTTATACCAAGACTTATAGCTGCGTTTGAGAAATTCTATGGACGTCATCATGATCTGGTTGATAAATACACCAAATCCATTTCTGCCATGCAACTAGATCTATTTTCATGTTAATTTTGGGGAATTCATGACGGGTGCCACTAGTGGGGCAGGAAATGCTCACTCTTTCCGGAACACCTGATTTCACCTCCTAATGGCCATTTTTGGGGGTTCAGGAGTTTCCCTGTCATTTTCGTTTTCTCTCACTTCGTATGCCTGTTATGACTTTCTGTCCCAAGACTATGAGATTGGATAACGGACCCTGTTTTGTTTGCTCGGAATACTTAATACTGGGTATTGATTCCACGTCTATCGTAAACGGACCCAGAAATTCAATGATGGGCTAAATTTAACATTTGGGTTAGATTTCCAAATTTTATATTTTTGTGATGAAATACCAACTCATGACAGAATGCCTGACTCGTAAAAGTGTACAATTCTTCAAAATTGAACTGTTTCAACCAGAATTTTATGTATGGTTGTATGAATGTCCAAAGACTATGGTTGACATCCTAATAAGCTCGTAATACTATGTGTGATAAGCGATGTAAAATAAACGATATTCATTCCACAGTTTTAGTGAAAGATGTGTGTAAATTGATATAGATAGATATAGAGGATCATCTGATGCCGCAATGTATGACAGTTTGATTAATCTATTATCTATTGCATATGTATGTGCTATTTTAGCCTGTAGTTGCATTTCCGGGCATATATTCAAAGTATAATCAATGATCAGTTACTTGTACGTTTATTGGATGTTAAGGTTAGGGTTACACCATGAGTACGGCAGCATAAGGTGAAGACGTATAAATATTGCTGACTATATAATGTCAAAGCAGCACTGACGTCATGTTCAATGAAAATTTTATTAATGGTGACTCACTGATAATGCATTTAAAAAGATATGGTTTGCAACTTTTTTTTTAGCCCAGGACAAGGGTACCTAGGCATGCGAGTCCCAACACGTCGGTACCTAGGAACAGAAGTCCGACCCCGATGACTATTTCTAACCTAGGAACTACATTCCCAGGACTCTAAGTCCGGCGGATCACTGTTCCTGGGATAGGAAGTCCATAAAGTCACCACATGGCCTACCACAAAATATTTGTGATAACGTGATTGCTGATGTGTACGAAAGCGTATTAAGGCCAGGCTGTATGTAAAAAAAATATGGTGTCTAATTTGTGATCTCGAATTACAAAGTCATGATCACGAATTACGAAGTCATGATCACGAATTACAAAGTATCTCGAATTACAAAGTCATGATCTCGAATTATATAGTCGAGATCTCGAAGTAAGAGATTGTGATTCAAGATCACGACTTTGTAATTCGAGATCACGACTGTGAATCGAGATCACGACTTTGTAATTCAAGATCACGAATTAGACACCCTATTTTTTCACATACAACCTGGCCCTAATGCGCCGGCCATGTGGTTCAAGGTAGGACACTCACTTTAAATATATTGATGTTTTGTTCAGTCAGCTGTTAGGGTTTTCCATAATTGGGGCACTATGGCTTAGTTCTACTAAACCGGCCTCCACTGACACTCCATATCACCGCCTAGGAAAATTGTTTGTTGCTTTGTGGACTTGTGATGTACGAGTGCGAGAAAATGGTCATGACATTTGTCATGTGAGCGACGTTTTCATGTTACACTAATGGCATGTAAATACATGTATACATCCTACTAGATTTAGTCTCTAGACAGTCGCAGTGCTGATTCCGTGAGGTATAAGCAAACTGGGCTAAGGTTTTGTGTTTGTATAAAGATTCGCGAAATATAACAAACAACTACATACATACATCTACACACATAACCATAACAATGCAATTTCTCTTGTACAACAAACTACTGTTTTCGGAAAAAATGCACATCTCATCATTAATACTTTATGTTTATTTTGCAATGATGATTGCAAGGCAAGGAATGGCAAAGATTCCACAAACCAAGTTTCATTCTTGCATCAAAACAAACATCAACACTGGGAATCCAATGGACATATACTAGTTCAATTCATCATATACTTATATCCTATGATATTGAGATGATTTAGTGAAGTTTGATTTAATAGAAAATTAGGTCTCCACATCTCCCCTCAGTTAGGGTTTATTCTATAATATCATGGTCAGTGGCCTGTATGTGCCATAGTTCTTTGACAAGATAAAACAATTTAAACGTTGATGCATTCTAGGCACTGAATGGAATCGTAACAATTTTTTTTAAATTCATGCATCCATTATAATTGTACAGATACTGGAGATACTGAATTATACAGATAATGAGGGCTTTCATTGATCATACAAATGTGCCAGAATCCTTATCCACCAGTTGGAGCAGAGCGGAAAAGAATCACTCAAAAAATTCCAGACTGCATTGAACTCATACATCTTTGGTCCACTTTGCGTGTAGCTAATCTGTCTATCCCGGACACGTACACAAACTTCTAATGACTACAAAGAATTGGCAGCAATGTGCCCTGACAGGTGCAACGTGCTGAAGATGTATCACGGAACCACTCTGAACCAAATATAAGAGCTAAGTAAGAAGGAAAAAGTGAGTAGTTTTTGCGCACTGAGACGTTGCAAGTTGCTTTAAATTTGCGCTCCAGACAAAACCTAGACCAAGGTGTGTCTACGCCATTTAGATAGTTATATCAGGGTTGCATTTGGGGTAAAGTGGCCTCAAGATTCCACAAACCAAGTTTCATTCTTGCATCAAAACAAACATCAACACTGGGAATCCAATGGACATATACTAGTTCAATTCATCATATACTTATATCCTATGATATTGAGATGATTTAGTGAAGTTTGATTTAATAGAAAATTAGGTCTCCACATCTCCCCTCAGTTAGGGTTTATTCTATAATATCATGGTCAGTGGCCTGTATGTGCCATAGTTCTTTGACAAGATAAAACAATTTAAACGTTGATGCATTCTAGGCACTGAATGGAATCGTAACAATTTTTTTTAAATTCATGCATCCATTATAATTGTACAGATACTGGAGATACTGAATTATACAGATAATGAGGGCTTTCATTGATCATACAAATGTGCCAGAATCCTTATCCACCAGTTGGAGCAGAGCGGAAAAGAATCACTCAAAAAATTCCAGACTGCATTGAACTCATACATCTTTGGTCCACTTTGCGTGTAGCTAATCTGTCTATCCCGGACACGTACACAAACTTCTAATGACTACAAAGAATTGGCAGCAATGTGCCCTGACAGGTGCAACGTGCTGAAGATGTATCACGGAACCACTCTGAACCAAATATAAGAGCTAAGTAAGAAGGAAAAAGTGAGTAGTTTTTGCGCACTGAGACGTTGCAAGTTGCTTTAAATTTGCGCTCCAGACAAAACCTAGACCAAGGTGTGTCTACGCCATTTAGATAGTTATATCAGGGTTGCATTTGGGGTAAAGTGGCCTCACCGATTCCAGAGATGAGAGATAAAAATTGTGTATCCTTAAATCCTATATTTGTTGAACGACCGTCTCCATTCTGCTACAAATAGCTTCATCAAATTCAGCCTCATATACTTACTACATCCAGGCATTCCATATTCCCGCTCGATCGACAGTGAGGTTATATTCCCTTTGATGAATCGATCCTATTCGTCGATAACCTTGACTCTTCGTCGATAAATTCGCCTCCTTGATTTCACGGTTACCTATTTTCAATTTCGAGAGCAAAAGATCCGGGAGTTTCAAATTACTATCAATTAACCATCGAGTATTTACCTCTCAGTGACAGCAATCTTTTCCACAATTGTTTTTTGTTCTTGCATTCGTTTTCGCAAAACGGGTTATGCTCATGACGTTGGGAAAATGAGGTGATTATCCTTCATTTTAGGCTCCCTTTTGAAACGCAAGTCTTGATGAGTTGAAAAAAATCCATCATGACACTTGGTGGAGACTTTAAAATCATTTCTCACCATGTTATTGCCCGAAGGCATTTCACGTATATATGTACCAGCGACAGCAGATACACGTGTCCATATCCGGCAGTGTAAGGCTGCGTGAAAGCCAAGAATTGGGACAAGTCCTTGCATTATGACGGGATAGTATTTTGATCTCTGAATTTGGAATACTCGAAGCGTTTAACATGAAACAATAGTTGCATGTTTCTTGTATCAGGTGTACAGTAGAAACAAATACATTTCACACACTGTCTGCCCCTGATGACGCCAGTGTGTCTTTGGATAAACTAATTGGTCGGGCTTTGTTTCTATTGCAATATGTTGTATTTTATGTTTGTTATTGTCATAATCAAAATCTAGTTGAATCGGTGGTAATAGATTGATACTTACATTCATACCACTGAGCCGGTGTCACTGCTGGTGGACGTTAAATCTGTCCCCGAGGATACCATGAACTCGAATAGCCTTTTGGCTTGTGATTAGGTACTTATGTACTTGTCATGTATCTATTCCATGGGGTTTGTTTCGTACTTCTAAATTAGTTCAATATGTTGTTGGGCAGTTGTATGCTAATTCCATCAGGTGTACAGTAGAAACATCTACATTTCACACACTGTCTGCCCCTGATGACGCCAGCGTGTCTTTGGATGAACTAATTGGTCGGGCTTTGTTTCTATTGCAATATGTTGTATTTTATGTTTGTTATTGTTGTAATCAAAATCTAGTTGAATTGGTGGTAATAGATTGATACTTACATTTGTACCATTTAACATCACATCATAAAATAGGTCGTTTGTGTTAGTGAGTCTCCAGGTACTTTTTCCCGTTTATGCTCAGTGCAATGCGATAAATGTTTTGAAAGACATCCCTAATGGATGGATTTGCGTTTGATGTGTTTTATCTTTGCCCTTGTACATTGTTTCCCGTGTAAATGTCTTGTAACCATTGTTCGGGATGTTCTGGGAAACCAGTTTGGTTCGCGTTTGTCCTCGGACTGAGCCGACCAATAGAATAAGATTAGTCAGCTCGTGTTGACATAAATTATAGCCATTTACGGTTAAGGAAATCCGCTCCAAACAGTGAGAGGAGGGGGTCAAAGAGTTTTTTTTTTTTTTAAATAACTGTATCACAATAATCCAGAGCTTCAAAATGACATATTTTTAGAGTAACTGGTCAGCATCCTAAACTGGAAAGAAAATAGGAGATCACCGTATCCGTTCGCATGGAAAACACGATGTAAGATGTGAATATGGATAAAAAATGTGCAAAAATCAAATAATTTATGTCATTTTAGGTAAATTTTGTGATTTTGATCGAATATGTCGAAGAAACCAGCATGCTGACCCCCTATTTCCTTTTCAGCATTAGGATGCTGATCAGTTTCTCTATAAAATAGGTCATTTTGAAGAGATAATATTGAAGAAATAACTTGAAATAAATTTTGACTCTTCGTTACATCACTGTTTGTAGACAACTATTCACGAACGAAAACGGAGTTTCGTCACGATCATTGTCAGAAAGTATCTGTGTCTATGCAGTTCACAGATCAATCAGCTGTACCCATCTAATGACTGCGTGGAACATACATTAGTGTCTTCTAATTTCAGACTGACAGACAACACGTCTATGTTCACGTCCTTGTTCCTTGCAGTAGCAAACCCTACGAGCTGAGTGTCGGAATTGGAACTACTTTCAATCCCAGGAAATACCGCTTCAGAATCTAACTCAGGTGTGTAGCGACCCACGTCAACAATTTACAATCAAGACGATTTTTACCTCTTGAAAATATTTTTTTGACTACTAAATTTAATAACTACTAAATCAGATAATAAAATTTGTTTTACCCCCATTTTGCAATCAATGTCTGGTCAATGATGACTATCCGTAATCAAATTAAATCGACCTTATTCGTCAGTGAGCTTGGATTGGGTACACATTTGGACTTCCAATCATATCGCTTCGCGTTTGGTATATCTTTCCTCAGAGATACGACAAAGGACCTGTGATAATTCCGTGTTAACTTTCAAAGCTATCTGTAGCTCGTATATCATGTATGTACCACCAACTCTGATATTCATTTCTTATTCATCAGGAACCCTTTGCTCCTTTTCTATTCACCAAGAATGCACATTAGTAGTCACTTTCATGCCCGATATCAGTGCTGTTCAAGAGACTACAAGCTCATCGAACCCAGCAAGTAGGCACAAATTACGTCACTCTACTAATAATGTAATAGTGTCCATTGTTTACGTGTGACATGCGACAGGAATGTTGCATGTAATTAGGACTGTATGGTTTCATTGAGAGTATGGCTCCCACTCTAATTAACAAATTTGTCGCCTTCCTTTGAAGTGGCTTCCAACATGTAATAAATGCGACACTGATTCAGACCTCGTGCTGACCTAATTGGTTGCCAATAATGAATCAAAGGTGTGCTCGGGAAAGCTGGTAATACCAGGTATGCTATTAAACTATGTAGTATAAATCAACCTCTGTTGCTTTGGAACCTTTCATGTAGACCTAGGAATATGTTACTTTGTGCAGCACCAGGATATGATGCAGCATCAGCATATGAGAGAACTACCCTAGAGGCGCCCTTGAGAATATCATTCCAGGAGCTGACTGCACCGCCCAGTTTTACACGCTGCCTATGGTCAGACAAATAGTTAGCCAACAACTCTGTAGCCGAGGGAGTGTCCCATAAGCTCGCAATTTTGCCACGATGAGTGGGCGAGGTATGCAATCGTAAGCTTTTGACAGGTCGACTAGCAGCCACCCCCCCCCCCCCCCCGAAAAGTTTTATTCTCAAGGGCGGGCCTCAAAGCATCTATTAAACTAATTGACACATGTGGACAAGTGTAAACATGGAAAAAGGCAGATATACAGTCATTATAGACATGTGGAAGAAAACCAGTAGAAAGTTGCATTTCCATAAAATTTCTAGAACTTTAGATATACTGGTAAGGAGACTAACTGGGTGATGATATTTCCGCTCCAGAACATCATTTTTCTTATAGGTAGGTACAACTTCTACGGCCTTGTGCCCTACTGGGAATTTCCATGTATCAACACAGTTGTTATACAATCGACAGTATTGGAGTGCAAGAATGTCACTAGCCATTAGGAGAGCCTTAGCGGGGTACAATCGATACCCGTTGCTTTTACTGGGGTTCTTTATGACTTAATTCACCTGGCTCGGGTGAATCAATTACTTTAGGATCCGTAAGTATATGCTCCTCCTCTTTGATCATCAGTGTGCCATCTACCTTATTCTTAGAGGACAGGTTTTATAGTATTAAGGAAGTTCATGTTTTGGGTCCCTTCACATCGCTCCTTGAAGTAGTACCAGATCCACGCACTCTGATCGAGGTCGTTTCATTACGCTGATTGCAATAATGGTTCCACGTTTTTTTCATTCGCGACTTCTTGAAGCGTCAGTAGAGCCTTGTTTTTAAGACTTATTCATAAAAGGCGGCTCGGACGCGCGTACCATCTTTGTCTTTATTGGTGCGTGCTCATCGAGCACATCTCTAATCAGCTGCTCCTGGGCCCATAACATATCATCTGGGTCCTCAAAACTTTCACTCACACTGAAGGATAGGCGTGAAATATCCTCACTATAGTTGTCACATTGAAGTTTTGTAGGTCCGACAGTTAATGACTCGGTACAGGTCTAGCAATCTTGGATTTTTGGTAATGGCGATCATCATCGAATGCCCGTCACTAAATCCGATATCAATGACTTGGTTTTGTTTAAATTTGGCGTGGTCGTTTGTTAGGGCAACATCTATGAGCGATGGCCTGTATATCGGGTCAAAAGTTTGCTCTTTTATCAAGTTCTGCAGACAAAAAAGGTCCATAAAATCAGTAAGAACTTTGGACTTGGTTTGACAAAAACAAGTTCGAAGGAAACACTCATCCAGGTATCAAACACTTCGCTTCCAGAATATGACTCCAGATTGATGGTGCACCTGTTCATTGTTGATGACACTTAAAATTATGGAATTTATTATTCTGCGTCTTTGAATTACAAGGACAACGAACTGATATATTTCTGATGAATCATCAGAGTAAAGCATTTCTGCCATTCGGTTTTGAATTGATTGAATACATCGGCAAATTAAAATGTAATATAAACACCACAATTTATTGGTCCACGTGACAGCCACGCGATATGTTAAGATGATGAGCATGTCTTAAAATAGTCTTCGGAGGACTTTGTCAGCAATAGATAAAACTATAGTCATCACTTTCCCTTTGTACAACATCACATCTACAACCTTTCAGTTTTTACCATTTGTAAATATCACAGAGATCAGTGTACAGAAAACATCGAATCTTGTGTGTATCCCCTTCATCAAACTGAATGACTGAAAAGGAACATATTGGTCCATTTGATATGATGATATAATTACTGGGCATGAAAACAGGTATTTCTAACGTGTCGATGGGAACTAATTCGTAGCTACATATTACACTCCTGGCCGACACGTCTCTATCGGTCATTTCAACAATATCCTTGGAATATCAGGGTTTACCTTGATTTGTTGATAATCCTCACAACTCGTTATAATGCCTACTTCCACATATATGTACCTGAATGGCATTGGAAAAAATTCCTCGGGCCATTATTTGATATTTTGTACCCCACACATCAAGTTCAGTATTGATGATACATCTGATGCGACTCGACATGTGATGACCTTCGACAACATAACATGATGTATTGAACGAAGCTCATCACAATATATCACATTGTTTACCGACGATCGTTTGTTCCTTTCCACATGATAAAATACATCAATTTCCCACATAAATTGTCAAAATATTGGGTATGTAGTGCAGATCGTTTGTCTTTTGGGGCATTTGGTTTGACACTGTCACATGTGAACGTGACAGCTGTCACGACCCTGGATATTTCAGCTATTTATATTGGTGTTTTACTTGGCTCAGACGTTCGCCAAAATAGAACTGCTTAATGTGTTGAACGAATGGTCTGTCAGTGACTTAAGACGATGTCTGTTTTGTCTTTGTTTCAGTTATGTATGGAAATCAATACACATGTTTCTGATTTCTATTGATACTGCTTAACAGAGTGGCATATTGATTGGATTCAACTCACTCATTATTGTGTCTCCTTCTGATAACTTGTATTTTCCATTATTTCCAATTGAGAGATTTTTTCGAGTAGGTTACAGTAGAAAGCATAATTCCTCTGTCGACAGGCTCCAGACTATGCGCAAACGTCCTAAAACTGTATGTAACACAAGAATGCCAAGTAATATGTGCCGAATATTGACAACTATTTAAGTGTACAAGCGTCGAAATCTAGGACTAAATTGACTTCTGACCATTGCAATGGTGCATTTGAATATTGAACTTATCGAACGCACATTATATTTTCATTTTAATTGTACTTTAAGTTATTGATAAGTAATTTCGTGATTAAGAGCTTGCAATTAGAGATCACGACTTACAGAGTCGTGATCACAACTTAAGTTCCACATTTGGTTTGCATATAGCGATAATTTTAAATATCACGGACCACAGTAGAACATAGTTCGAGATCATGATTTTGTAATTCGAGATCACGACTTTGTAATTTGAGATCACGACTTCGTAATTCGAGATCACAACTTTGTGAATCGAGATCACGAGTTTGTAATTCAAGATCACGAATTAGACACCCTATTTTTTCACATACAACCTGGCCCTAATACGCCGTCGTAGATGTGGTTCAAAGTAGGACACTCACTTTAAATATTTTGATGTTTTTTTCACTCAGCTATTAAGGTTTTCTATAATTGGCGCACTATGGCTTAGTTCTACAAAGCCGGCCTCCAGTGACACTCCATATCACCGCCTAAGAAAACTGTTTGCTTTGTGGACCAATGATTTGTGACGAGGACGAGTAAATGGTCCTGACATTTGTCATGTGAGCGACGTTTCCATGTTACACTAATGGCATGTAAATACATATATACATCCTATTAGATTTAGTCTCTAGACAGTCGCAGTAGTGATTCTGTGAGTAATGAGCAAACTGTGCTGAAGTTTTCTGGTTGTTTGATGATTCGTGAAATGTAACACACAACTACATACATCTACACACATAACCATAACAATGCAATTTCTCTTGTACAACTAACTACTGTTTTATAATTGATGGTGTTTAGTGAAAGCCATTTTGATATATCACCAAGGTAATATGCCCATTTTTCCATGAAACTTGGAGAGAGTATATAAAATGTCCCTTGTCAAAATATCAATCAATCAATCAATCAATTTTATTTCCAGTAGCAAAATAAAACATATAAGTAACGAAAGGAAAAAAATAATAGCTACTGGGAGGTGACACATAGCCATTGGCTGTCTTCCTGTGCCACCTCCACTGGAACTCCAGTGAAACATAAAAATCAAATAAAGAAATCTACATGAACTGAGTGTAATCAAATTAAAACCTATAAACATGAAGGACGACAAAATCATAAATCAATGAATATATGTAAGTAGTAAAATTAGTTATATATATATTATAAGAATAAATAAATGAACGAATAGATGAATGAATAAATAAACAAATAAATATGCATATAAATACCAGTATATAAATGTGTTATATAAATATGCTGGGCCACGGTGTGCTTGGAGACTCGTAATTGCGTGGTGATCTATGCGGTTGAATAATCGTATGTTTATATAACTTCGATCACCACAAGCGACCATGTCAGCGACTCAGTGACATAAAGTCTATAGTAATGTTTATTCTAATCGGTTACACTGTATACATAATGAATTGTCACAAGTTACGGTTTCATGGTAGTTGTTAAAGGCCATTATTTTAAATTGTTTAACCAATCTATGTCTATTAGTTTCAATTTGGAAAACAGCAGGTAAATTGTTCCAAAATGAGGCTACTTGAAAATACATCGACATTTTTGAAAAATTAGTGCGAGGCTTAGGTAAGTATAAATGACGATTTGTAGTTTGACGTGTATTGGCTATCCGATTATGGGGTGTGGGATAAAAATTGGAGAAAGATACAGGTAAATTCCCATTAATATAATCAAATGCAAAAGTTAATAGTTGAAGTTTATACATGTCTGATAATTTCAAAATTCTGAAGGACTTAAATATTGGGTCGGTATGAGCACGGTAGTTACTTTTAGCTATTGTTCGCATAGCACGTTTCTGAAGGTTGAATAATCTAGATACTGATCTGCTATTTCCCCAAATCAGAATACCATAGTTTATTCGCGAATGTATTAATGCAAAATAGAGAGCCCGAAGAGCTGAATGGGGGAGGAGACGCTTGACTTTGTTTAGTATATAAATAGATTTAGATATAGTATTTATCAAATAGTCTACATGCATTTTCCATGATAAAGTTTCGTCAAATTGTACACCTAAAAATTTCATTGTTTTATGAAATTATATGTTTTATGAAATTATATTATATGTTATATATTATATGTTGGCTCAAAATAAATGCACATCTCATCATTCATATTTTATGTTTACTGTGCAATGATGATGGCAAGGAAATTTTCAATCAGCAAGTCATCCAAGATTCCACAAACCAAGTTTCTTTAACAAACATCAACACAGGGAATCCAATGTACATATACTGGTTCAATTCATCACATACTTATATCCTATCATATTAAGATGATTTAATGAAGTTTGATTTAATAGAAAATGAGTTCTCCACATTTCCAGTTAGGGTTTATCCTATGATATCATGGTCAGCGGCCTGTATGTGCCATAGTTCTTTGAAAAGATGAACACAATTTAAACGTTGATGCATTCTAGGTACTGAATGGAATCGTAATACATTTTTTTAAATTCAAGCATCAATTATAATTGTATAATTGTACAGATACTGAAGGGATACTGGAGATACTGAATTATACAGATAATGAAGGCTGTCATTGATTATACAAATAAACCCGAATTCTCATCAACCCGTTGGAGGAGAGTGGAATAGAATCACTCAAATAATTTCATACTGTATGGAATTCATACAACTTTGGTCCACTTTGCATGTAGGTAATATGTCTATCCCGGACACGTACACAAACTTCTAATGACTACAAAGAATTGGCAGTAATGTTCCCTGACAGATGAAACGTGCCGACGATGTATCACGGAACCACTCTAAACCAAAAATAAGACCTAAGTAAGAAGTGAACAGTTTTTGCACAGTGAGACGTTGGGAGTTGCTTTGAATTTGCGCTCCAGACAAAAAAATAGACCAAGGTGTGTCTACGGCATTTAGATAGTCATATTATGGGTGCATTGGGGTAAAGTGTCCTGACCATTTCCAGAGACAAGAGACAAAAATTCTTTAATTTTGAATCCTATATTTGTTGAACGACCGTCTCCATGCTGCCTTATATATTTACTACATCCAGGCATACCATATTCCCGCTCGATCGACAATGAGGTTATATTCCCTTTGATTAAAGCTGGTGCCTTCGAATGTATGCAATATTTTTTTCAAAACCATTTTTTTTCGTTAAACACATCTAATGCAATATAACAAAAGGTGTGCTCAATGATTTTGACGATTACACTCCGTCCGAGTTGTCTTTTCATCCTTTTTAGTGCCCATTTTGTATCGTTTTTGTAAATAAACAAACGAAGTGTATCCATCAAACCCAAATGTAAACAAATGCTCAAGTCGCGCTTAAAAGTCCACATCGAGTACATTTTTCAGTTCGTATGTGCGTATATAGTGTAGTTATGAGAAAATAAACAGTGATATGCCATGATGTACGTGAAATTGTTAGTCTATCTTGCACTTCTATGCCTTGTTTACATCTGCGTGTGATGGATACAGTTCCTGTATTTACGCGAAAACCGCTTGTTCAAATGAGCAAAATTCCCCTGAGGACTGGTTATTTTCATTACATTTGATGTATGTTTTTTTCATTCAGTTAGTTTAGCATGTTTAGTATGAAATATAGTTATCAAAAAATATTGACTGGTATCGAAGGCAGCTGCTTTAATCGATCATATTCGTCTATAACCTTGACCCAGCCGCTCCACCCCAGCTTTAGACGCCAGAATTCGCCTCCTTGATTTCACGGTACCTGGTTTTCAATTCCGAGAGCAAAAGATCTGTAAGTTTCAAATTACTATCAATTAACGAGTATTTATGTCTCTGTGACATTTTTTTGTGTGTGTTTGCGTTTGTTGTGGTAAAGCGGGTAATGCTTATTAGGTTGGGAGTGATTAATCAATGCAAAATGAAGTGATTATCCTTCATTTTAAGCTACCTTTCGAAAAGGCAATCTTGATGATTTGAAAAAAAACCATCATCACACTTGGTGGAGGCTGAAAAATCATTTCTCACCATGTTATTACCCGAAGGCGTTTCACGTATATACAGGCGACATCATGCACACGTGCACACACACGGCAGTGTAAGGCTACGTAAAAGACAACAATTGGGCCAAGTCCTTGCGAATGACGGGATCGTATTTTGATCTCTGAACTTGAACAAGGAAAAGCGCGAACTGGAATACACGAGGCGTTGAACATGAAATAGTAGTTGCATGTTCTTGCACCATCTACAATCACATCATAAGATGCGTCTTGTGTGGTAGTGAGTCTCCTGCTATCCTTTCCCGTTAATGCTCAGTACAATGCGCTGAATGTTTTGACAGACATCCCTAATGGATGGATTTGCGTTTGATGTTGTTTGTCTTCGAGCTTGTACGTGGATTGCCGTGTAAATGTCTTGTAACCATTGTTCGATTTGTTTGGGGAAACGAATCTGGTTCGTGTTTATCCTTGAACTGAACCGACCATACGAAAAAGATTAGTCAGTTCGTGTTGACAAAAATTAAAGCCGTTTACATTTCATATATAGGTATCAACCTATTACCACCAATACAACGAGATTTGGTTATGCCGATACCAATAGACGTGGAATCAATACCCAATATTAAGTATTCCGAGCAAACAAAACAGGGTCCGTTATCCAATCTCATAGTCCGGGGACAGAAAGTCATATCAGGCATACGAAGTGAGAGAAAACAAAAATGACAGGGAAACTCATGAACCCCCGTAAATGGCCATCAGGAGGTGAAATCAGGTGTTCCGGAAAGAGTGAGCATCCCCCGCCCCACCAGCGGCACCCGCCATGAATTCCCCAAAATTAACATGAAAATAGATCTAGTTGCATGGCAGACATGGATTTGCTGTATTTATCAACCAGATCACGACGACGTCCATAGAATTTCTCAAACGCAGCCATAATCAATCAAATCATAATCAAATCAAATCAAGAATATCATAATATCATAATCATTACAGAATATCATAATCAAATCAAGAATACACCATTTTGGAATAAAATCAAACCCACAGAGTCACACCGGCGTCATCAGAGGCAGACAATGTATGAAAATAGGTGCTTCTACCATACACATGATATAATCAGTATACTCCTACCAAATAAGAAAACAACGAGACAATTCAGAACTCCGAAATAAACGTCATAGCATAAGATGAGAAGTTCATGATTACCCAGCCGAAAACCTACTGAGCTCATTAAAATTCAACAGTTATCATATCAGAACTTAGGACTTGGATGATGGAGATTACGTGGGTGGGATAATTGTTAATCTCGATATCCGAAACATATACACAAGGGCGGAATGTGGCCTCACTGCGATCAGCTAATGCGTGGTCGTATTTTCGGAACAATTTTTATTTGATCATTTTATCATCAGTTCATCCCAAATTGAAGCAGTTAAAGCCAGTAAGCAACGAACTGGTCATACAGACAACTATTCATGAACGTACACGAACTTTCGACACGATCATTGTCAGTTAGTTCGTGTGTCTATGCAGTTGACAGATCAATCAGCTGTACCCATCCAGTGAATGGAATTGGAACTACTTTTAATGTGTGTGGCGATCCACGTCAACAATTTACAATCAAGACGATTTTTACTTCTTGAAAAGACTTTTTCTTCAATTTTTAAATTATTTGTTCTCCTCATTTTGATTTTACTCATTTCGTCTCCTATTTTTCTGATGATATTTTTCAAGAGAATTACTGTTATTGGTTCATTGACCACACAACTTGATGACTACTAAATTTGATAAAAACATTTATTTGACCTCTACATGTATTTTACAATCAATGTTAGATATCAACTGACATTCTATAGTACAATGTATAAGGGATTCATGCCTCGTCCAAGATGATCATCCGTATTCAAAATGATTCGACCTTATTCGCCAGTGACCTTGGATTGGGTACACATTTGGACTTTCAATCATATCGATTCGCGTTTGGTATATATTTCTCAGAGATACGGCAAGGGACCTGTGATAATTCCATATTAACTTTCAAGCTATTTGTAGCTCGTGTATTATGCACGTACCATCAAGTTTGATTTGTTTTGGTCCACGTAATTTGTTTGATAAAGATCTGTAATCTGTAATAAATGTATTCAGATCGATAGTGTGTGTGATTGTTCTGTCCAATATAGTTGTATTACACTCATCTCGTGTATATATTTTTATTTCAAGTATCCTTGTTGATAAATAGCCCGTGTGGCTTTAAATGTAGATTTTTCAAATCATATTTAGTCAATCAGTACATCAGAAAATGAGCGTGAATGGTATATCCATTAAAGTGCTCTCAAACCAGAACCCTTTGCCCCTTTTCTATTTACGAATAATGCACATTATCTTTCGTGTGCGAAACCAGTGCTGTTTACAAGACTACAAGCTTATACCGGACCCAGCGGGTAGGCACAAATTACGACACTCTACTAATATTGTCATAGTGTCCATGGTTAAAGTGCGACATGCTACCGGAATGATCCATGCAATTAGGATTGTATGGTTCCATTGAGAGTATGGCTCCCACTTTAATTACCAAGAATGCACATTTTTAGTCACTTTCATGCCCGATATCAGTGTTGTTCAAGAGACTACAAGCTCATATCGAACCTGGCATGTATGCACAAATTACGTCACTCTACTAATTTTGTCATAGTGTCCATTGTTTACGTGAATGAATGGTTTATTCAGCTTTGTAGGCCACAGGCCCAATAGCAAACATATTTACAAGGACAAGTAACACAAGATCAAGTGGTCACACTGTGCAGATTGAATGCATGATACACAAAGGCTGCAAAAGATTTAACTTTGTCGACATCTTTACAATTCATTAATTTTTTGAAAAACCATGTGTTACAACATAAATCATGAATATAGGTACTTCGCAAATCATGATATAAAGGGCATTCGATAACGAAATGATATTCATCTTCAATTTTCAGTGAATTATTGCATATACAGTACTTACATAATTTATCCGTATCTGTTTGTGTTTGACCTTTCATATTTACAGCTAATCTGTTATTTCCTGTACGTAAACGTGCTAACGCCAGTCTGTGGCGCTTCACAGTTACATATTCTAAATAAATTTCTGGTTGTAATGTACACTTATATGAACAGTACATATTATTAGATTTCATATTTTCAAACCAATTTTGATGTGACGCATCAATTATTCGTTGTGTAAAAGTGCAGATAAAACAATCAATACTCGCAACTCCTTGTGCTATCCATACATAACCGAAACCGTTTGATAAAAGTATATTTTTAACATAACTAACCCAGTTCAATTTTCCACTGTCATCTAATAGTTTCAACATGTTATAACTTGACTTCAGGTAACCTTCTGAATTAACTATTTTCAACCAAAATTTTATACAACGGGTGGTATATTTCACATAAAGTGGTATTCTTCCTAGCTCACCTAACACTCTAACATTTGAGGTATTCGTGGACACACCCAACAACATTTTACAAAATTTTCTGTGAACCTGTTCTACCTGATCTCGATACTCACAACCCCAGACTTCACATCCATATAATAATATTGGCACTACAAGTTTGTCAAACAGCTCAAAAGCGATATGTATTGGGCGGTCACCACATTTACGAAATATATTATTTATCTTAAATAAAGCTCGCTGTGCCTGTAAACAAAGGGCCTTCATTGCGGGAGTCCAGCTTAGCCTAGTAGAAAACGTTATACCTAGATATCTATAATATGACACAGCCTCTAGCTGCTTATTGTTATAAAATACCTTTTCATTGCGCCGGATTGTACCACCATTACGAAATACCATGACTTTCGTTTTCATTTCATTGACACGTAAACCATACATACTACAGAAATCATCAAGCACATTAAGTCCGGCTTGCAATCTACCTATAGTATCATTTACTAGTGCAATATCATCTGCATACATCAGAACTTGAACAGATGTTTCAGGGTCGAGAAAGATACCCGGATTTCCAGAATTGTTACACATTGATACCAATACATTAATATACAAAATGAACAAAAGAGGGCTAATCATACAGCCCTGGCGAGTTCCAACTGTACAATCAAAGTACTCTGTCAAACCACCAGCCGTTCTCACACATGATTTAAGACTAGAATACATAGACCGCAATACGTTCAAAAACTTGCCATGTATACCTTCATTTATCATTCTATACCATAATTTTTTATGAGAAACAGAATCAAAAGCTTGTGAAAAATCCACGAATACACAATAAAATCTTCCACCAGCTTTACATAAATACTTCTGGATCATTGAGTACAAAATAAATATATTATCTGATGTAGAGCGTTGACTGCGATAAGCACCTTGACCGTCATCAAGCTTATCATTAGTCTCAGCCCACTGAATTAGCCTGTTGCTGAGTATCTTTGTGAACGTTTTATTAAGACACGATAATAAAGAAATACCTCTGTAGTTATTCGTATCATCCAAAGAACCTTTTTTATGTAACGGTGATATTACCGCTTCACTCCACATTTGAGGAAAACAACCATTTTCTAAAATCTTATTGAACAACAAGTACAAATATTCAAGAATAATATCAAGTGAGTGTTTTAACATTTCATATATTATTCCATCAGAGCCTCCGGATTAACCATTCGGCAACTGTTTGACAACATCTACTATTTCATCTATTGAAATAGGTCTATTCAATACATCGTCATCTGATTGACCTCTACATAGAAGACAATTATCATCATGTGACATCAGAAAGTTTCTTACGTATGAATCGTCATCGTTACAAGAGTTATCATTAAGTAAATTTTTAAAATGATCAAACCACATACCCGCAGAAATATTGCACTTTTTTCGTGAACACATATCGAAAGACTTGATACCTCTCCAAACAGTTCGCGGATTTTTACTTTCACATGCTTTTCTAAGTCTTTCCAATAGTTTATCACGGTGACACCTTTCTTTTTTACGACACAAATGTGCAAAATTTGATTTCGCATTCAAATACATTTCTAAATCATGGTATGATCGCGTGTTTCTATAACATTTTAATAACCGTATTTTGTTTTTTCTATACTCGCTGCATTCAGCATCCCACCACTCGGCGTGTTTACGTCGACCTGGTCTCGAGTGTCGCTCTCGTCTCCTCTCTGGTCGGAACATATCACTGCCGGCACGCTGCAACACTTCAACAAGCTGCATAACTGTACAGTCAATTTCATTATTTTCAAGCGCTGTTAGACCTGTTTGTAATTTTGTTCGACAAACACTATCCTCCAACACAGCACGAAAATTGTCGCGTCTCTCATCTAACCACTGGAATCTCATGTCGGGTCGAAGTGGAACTATTTCGTTATCTACGGAGAACTGAGGGGAGTTCATGGACAGCTTACACAACAGCGGAAAGTGATCAGACTCAGTCATGTTATCTACAGTGAATTCGCAGATAGTGTCAAACAAAGTAGAAGATGCTAGCATATAATCAACGACACTGCAACCTGCTCGGGATGTGAACGTGAACTCTCCATCACTATCACCGGGATATCTGCCGTTCACAATGTGGACAGCGCATACACAACACAAATCCAGGAGTGACCTCCCGAATGCGTTGGTCTGTTGATCTCGAGAGCGGCGTGGTAGGCTGAAGTCATCAGTCGTATACAATTCCTCCAACTCAGGTAAGTAGTCGATATTATCATCACGAATGAAATCACATTGTTCACCAGTTCTTGCATTCAGGTCACCTACTATCAAAAATTCACAGTCACTATGCTCAGTTTGTAGTTCAGAGAGGATATTCTCCAGCTCTACTATTCCATTACTTTCCCCTCTGTCGAAGTAAAATGTTGATCCCTCTGGCGGGATATAGACACACAACAAGATAATAGATCTAGGTAGGTTGAATAACTCTTTCATTAGCATAAAAGATAGTCCATAGTCATGACTATGAAGGAGATCAAAGTATTTTGCTATGCTGTGTTTGATGAATACGGCCACCCCACCAGGAGCTCGCCCATGCCTGCGACGTCGCTGACCGTGCACCACGTAACTCTGGTGGTCTTGTAGGTACCCATGTAAATCCTCATCACTACTAGTCCATGTTTCACACAGGGATATAATGTCATATTGAGACATATATATTTCAGTATCGGAAGAATTACGAAATCTGCTCAAACCATGGATGTTCCAGGTTAATAGTTTCAACAGTTCAACGGTTGAACACTGGGCCTGTGCGCGTCCCTATGCGTTTTGGTCATGGCTTGTAGCAGGACTGGGATTTTGAGCGTGTCTGTCAGGATGAGGGGATCTAGAGTTGGATCTGCCACGACGTGATAATCCAGATTCATGAGGCGGGTCGCTATGTTCGCCTTCATCCTGCACTACGTCTGGATCAACATTCTCCTGGTTGTTTTTACGGACTAATTTGCCATTCGCTGTTAGACGTGCAACATGCGACCGGAATGATCCATGCAATTAGGAATGCATGGTTCCATTGAGAGTATGGCTCCCACTTTAATTAACAAATTTGTCGCCTTCCTTTGAAGTGACTTCCAACATGTAATAAATGCGACAATGATCATCCAGACCTCGTGCTGACCCATTTGGCTGCCAATAATGAATCAAAGGTGTGCTCGGGAAAGCTGGTAATACCAGTTATGCTATTTACCTATGTAGTATAAATCAACCTCTGTGGAGTTGCCACCTTTCATGTAGACCTAGGAATATGTTACCTTGTGCAGCACCAGGGTTGTCTGGTTGTACCGTGACAGATTAGTCGTTTTGTGGAATAACCTTTCAGGATTTTTGAGTCGGAATCCCAGCAGTTTTGTTGAACTTGCATGTGTGTATTCCACGAGAGGCTCAGTATATGAGAGAACTACACTTGAGATTATCATTCCAGGAGCTGACTGCACCGCCCAGTTTTACAAGCTCTGTAGCAGCTCTGTAGCCGAGGGTGTGGCCCCATAAGCTCGCAATTTTGCCACGATGAGTAAGTGAGGTTTGCAATCGGAAGCTTTTGACAGGTCGACTAGCAGCGCCCCCGAAAAGTTTTATTCTCAAGGGCGGTCCTCAAAGCATCTATTAAACTTAGTGACACATGTGGTCAAGTACAACCAGGGAAAAAGGCAGATAGACAGTCATTATAGACATGTGGAAGAAAACCAGTAGAAAGTTGTATTTCCATATTTTTTCTAGAACTATAGAATATCTGGATATACTGGTAAGGAGACTATCTGGGTGATGATATTTCCGCTCCAGAGCATCATTTTTCTTCTACGCCCTTGGCCCCTGCTGGGAATCCCATGTATCAACACAGTTGTTATACGATAGACAGTATTGGGGTGCAAGAATGTCACTAGCCATTAGATACCCGTTGCTTTTACTGGGGGTTTTTATGACTTGATTCACCTGTCTCGGGTGAATCGATTACTTAAGGTTGCGTAAGTATATGCTCCTCCTCTTTGATCATCAGTGTGCCATCTATCTTATTCTTAGAGGGCATATTTTATAGTATTAGGAAGTTTATGTTTCGGGCCCCTTCACATCGCTCCTTGAAGTAGTACCGACAGTTTATGACCCAGGTACAGGTTTAGCAATCTTGGATTTGGTAATGGCGATGATTATCGAATGCCCGTCACTAAATCCGATATCAATGACTTGGCTTTGTTTAAATTTGGCGTGGTCGTTTGTTAGGGCAACATCTATGAGCGATGGCCTGTATATCGGGTCAAAAGTTTGTTCTTTTATCAAGTTCTGCAGACAAAAAAGGTCCATAAAATCAGTGAGAACTTTGGACTTGGTTTGATATAAACACAGTTCGAAGGAAACACTCATCCGGGTATCAAACACTTCGCTTCTAGAATATGACTCCAGATTGATGGTGCACCTGTTCATTGTTGATGACACTTAAAATTATGGAATTTATGATTCTGCGTCTTTGAATGACAAGGACACCGAACTGATATATTTCTGAAAGTGAACATATTGGTCCATAATATTGATATATTGGGCATGAAAACAGGTATTTCTAACGTGTCGATGGGAACACATTCGTAGCTACATATTACACTCCTGGCCGACCCGTCTCTATCGATCATTTCAACAATATCCTTGGAATATCACGGTCTACCTTGATTTGTTGATAATCGCCATTCCTCAAAACTCGTTATAATGCCTACTTCCACGTATATGTACCTGAATGGCATTGGAAAACATTCTTCGGGCCATTATTCGATAGTTTGTACCCCCACACATCAAGTTCAAAATTGATGATACATCTGATGCCACTGACATGTGATGACCTTCGACAACATAACATGATGTGTTGAACGAAGCTCATCACAATATATCACATTGTTTACCGACGATCGTTTGTTCCTGTCCACATGATAAAATACATCAATTTCCCACATAAATTGTCCAAATATTGGGTATGTAGTGCAGATCGTTTGTCTTTTGGGGCATTCGGTTTGACACTCTCACATGTGAACGTGACAGCTGTCACGACCCTGGATATTTCAGCTATCTATATTGGTGTTTTACTGGGCTCAGACGTTCGCCAAAATAGAACTGCCTAATGCTTCGAACGAATGGTCTGAAAGTGACATAAGACGATGTCTCTTTTGTCTTTGTTTCAGTTATGAAAAAATCAATACACATTTTCTGATTTCCATTAATACGACTGAACAGAGTGGTATATTAATTGGATCAGTCATTATCGTGACTCCAAGAACCTGTATTTTCCATTATTTCCAATTGGAAGAGAAAAATCCCTCTGTCGACAGACTCCAGACTATGCGCACACTTCCTAAAACTGTGTGCAACACTAGAATGCCAATCAATATGCGCAAAATGTTGGCAATTATTGAACGTGTACAAGCGTCGAAATCTTGGTGTCACCTATATATTATTACCCAATACATTTGGCTGGTGTATGTGTATAGGAGTGCTAACTCTGTTTTGTGCATCAAATATTTGGGTCATTACTGGTGGAGAATACCGTTCTCTAAACTTAGAGGTCAGTGTGTGTGAACTTTTTAGTGGCTTGGCAGTTCAAACCGTCAAAGACAAGGCATACGTATGATTGAATACCTAGCCCAGGGTCTCAAACAGATACCAGTGGAAAGGCATCCGCGTCTTTTGCAACCTTGATCTTATCAGGAATGGATCGCTTTGCAAAGAACTACTTCCGAATGAGTAAACATGATCTTGCTACTATAGGTTATGTGGTGATGCGATTGTAGAGAAACAAATCATACATTTTGCACTATGAATCAAATGATGAAACTATGAATCAAAGTCAATAAAAAAGCTTAATAGGTGTTTACTTCTTTGCAAAAGAGAATACCAACTATATCGAGTTGTATATCACTTTCGGTTACCTAAAAGGCAGTATGCTGTCGAGAGGGAAAACACATTTGTCAGTGATTTTTCCAGGAACATCTTTGTCCATATACACCAAGATCTACTTAGAGGCTTGTCTACGTTGCGAATGACATCCCTATAAAACCATTATTTCCGGGATATACACGCTGTTCTGTATGTAGCATGTCTTGGCCACAGGATATGCCAGCTTACCATACCTGCCGTATTTCCGTTTTGAGTATCGATGTATTTCCTGTGACAGATCTAGCTGCGTCTTGACAACAGAATGTCAATCGTCACAAACTGCACATATATGATCTAGAATATGGATATTTCACGATGACAAATGCACCTTTTTGAGTCTAGGTACAAGCAAGATAAAACGCTCGGGATAGACAACATGAGAAACACAAGAATTAGATTAAGCATTTCATTTCGTAATCAATTATCAGTTAAAAAATGGTGGGCCATTGTCAAGACATAGCAATTAAACATTGCTCGAATATTTTCACCTGTATATGTGATGTTGACTGTGTGCGCAGTATAATGTAATGTATATTTCTTATAGTAAAATTACATTCAGATATTAGCAATACCT
The DNA here is from genome assembly GCA_949152475.1 of Terebella lapidaria. Classification (NCBI taxonomy): domain Eukaryota; kingdom Metazoa; phylum Annelida; class Polychaeta; order Terebellida; family Terebellidae; genus Terebella; species Terebella lapidaria. Next base: position 28,222,300 of record OX424564.1, on the reverse strand, counting down.
GACATGTAGACTTTTCAGTATGACTTGGACCGATCCAGATCTTTCACAAAATTTTTAATATAAATAATTATGTCTAGGAAATTTTCAGTAGTCAGTTCGTATTCAATACCTGGACCATACCATCTACTTTTTGTCAGCTACCTAACTACCTAAATACAACTACCTAAAGGTTTTTCCTATCTGATTCAGGCCAAGGACAGCTACAAATAAGATTCGCCCACAACTGTCTCCTGATTTTGGACAATGCTAACACCAGACATTACAAGGAAATTCACGCACAGCTTTCCCCCACACAGGCCAGAGACATCAAACGCAAACCTTTCCGTTAGGGATGCCGGTCAAAACATTCGTCACATGTAACACTTCGACGAGAAAACCTTGCTGGAGTCCGGTTCAGCATTGTTGATAACAGAGATATAATATACCAATGACATTCAAGACACTGATACTTTAGTTTAAATTAGTGGGCGATGGTTATATTATGCGAACAAATGTGAACGTGTTTCACATATCTATTATGTATTAATCTATTACCACCAATACAACTAGATTCTAACGATGTCAAGTAAAATACAACATTTCGAATAGAAACAAAGCCTGACCAAATAGTTGATCGCAGGACACACTGGCGTCATCAGGGACAGACTATGTGTGAAATGTAGTTGTTTCAACTGTAAACCCGACCAAATACTTTATTAAAAAACACACTGGCGTCATCAGAGGCACAAATGTGGTGAATGTAGTTGTTTCTACTGTTCAGCTGATGGAATTAGTATATAACTGCCCAACAAACCTATGAAAAACAGTTTAGAAATCCGAAACAAACCCCATGGTATAGATGTATAACACGTAGATAAGTGCCTCTTCACAAGCCAAAAGGTTACGGAATCTTATTTCTACAATCACATAAGATAATATCGATTACTAGAATTCGTCTTTGGCATCTTTTTCAAATTAATATCCGTGCTACCTCACGGATCTAGTCACACACCCTACCCTGGTGTACTTTGTTCTATATCTGCATATTGCACGCGAATTCAAAGCTAATGCAATCTCCCATTGTTGAAAAATTGCATGCTCTTTCCTTCTTACCTAGTTCTCATTCGGAGGTTCCGTGCTACGAGTTCTACACATTGCACCTGCCAGCGCTCATTACTGCCACTTCTTTGTAGTCATTAGAAGAACGGTTGTCCTCCCACTCTCCTCTGGCTCGTTGATCGTGTATGTGGCTTGTTTGGAATGTCATATACATAGCTACGTGTACGATTGTACATGTTATTCCACATGGTCGTTTTACCTGAGGTTCTAAAGTCGTGATTAGTCGTGAAACGGGTTATTCAGTCAATAGACGAGTACACAACAAGTGCAAAACACGAACCAAGTTGAGTCCATGTCTGAACCCTGACTCTCGAATGGACTGCAAACCATTAGCCCCTCGCCCCTTCACATCACAAATCCAAACAGCAACAGTTTTGGTGAAAATGTGCGTCACTGGAAGGCAGGCTTGTCCTATCCAACTCAACTGCACCAACTGAAGCAAACGCTGGTATATGTCAAGAATAACGAACTAACAAGATATGAGTATCAACCTGATAACACTAACACAAGATTTTAATGATGACAATAAAAAATATATACTACAACATTTTTGTTTTATAAAAACAAAGCCCAACCGAATATTTTACCGGAAGACACGCTTGCCTCATCAGGGGCATATGGTTGTAAAATGTAGCTGTTTCTGCTGTACATCTGATGGAATTATTGGACTTCTATATATTTTACTATATGCAGTCTTTGAATTGAGTACATATTTTGGACATCCAATCGTGTGAATTCCGCGATAATACAGTTCCAGTTTTTTTACGATTTCCCCATAACTATGAACTAGCAGCAGCCCTCGAAATTAGCAGCCCTCGAATTAGCAGCCCTCGAAAAGTTGCAGCTGTCTTATGAGAGCATGATCAGATTTAAAGGCATACTTTATTTTCTATTAACGCCTACTCATTTATGTAAATTTAGAACAGTACAACTGCCTGGAAATTGTGGTATTGCAAACATACTCATACAAGCATAGCTAGAATAAACCAGGAATATTCATCTGAAACCGATAAGAGTGTATATGTAACTCGTGGTATTATGGAGTAAATGATTCCCTGGCATGTCACAAACATTGGAGTTGAAGACAAAGTCCACAGAGAGTTCTTCTTGTTGACTTTCTTGAAGGTTCGTTCCTGATAAATTACCAATTGTAATGGTTGTGTCAATATCCATCCACTACATTAAATTATCCTTTTCCGCTTATATGAGAACCGCACAGATACCACAATCTGAAAACAACGCATTTCTGTTTTTTGGTGCATTTGACCATTTACGCAATCGTCTTCCAAGACAATTCTCTAGCACACAAAACCATATTTCATTCCAGGTTATCTATATGTAGTCAATGATATAAGGACATATTGAAAATAACAATATTGACAATATCAAGAATGCAGTAAACAGGCGACAGGTCATCTTTTCATTACATTTTGGAAAATTATATGGTACGAAGGGAAGCCGAATGCCATATAATTTTCAGAGGTGCCGTAAAAAGTGATATTGTATGAAACCTAGCCCCCATATTTGTTTTATTATAGGTTTATAGAATAAACATCGTTTCTCAACCTCCACCCACACGCACAACATTTCCAAAACCTCATGTTTCGATGGACCAATATAAGATTCTGCCGGTCACTTGCAGAAATTCGTAAATTTATGGGAGCTCACGTGACAACGTTTCGACCAATCAGCGTGTGGTAAACACCAGCGTCGTATAATTATGTGTTATATCATGTATATTGGGAGGTTCAAACACCTAGTCAAATATACCTATTGATACGTGCAGGAGTATCACCATCCAAGGCCAAACACAATGGAATCTCACAGACAACCCCCATTCAAAGCTAGACGTGTAGCCATTACACATTTGTTAGAAGTTTAATTTCGCCGTGAGGGACAAAATACATTTAGGCAGCATTAGACGGTTACCGTACTACGGAAGCGTATTAGGGCCACATGACTTTTTTTTTCAATTCAATTTGTCGACTTATTATCTCGATAAATCGAGATATTAACTCGATAAATCGACTTATTATCTCGATAAATCGAGATATTAACTCGATAAATCGAGATATTATCTCGATAAATCGAGTTAATTATCTCGATAAATCGACTTATTTATCTCGATAAATCGACTTAATTATCTCGATTTATCGAGATATTATCTCGATAAATCGACTTATTATCTCGATAAATCGAGATATTAACTCGATAAATCGAGATATTATCTCGATAAATCGAGTTAATTATCTCGATAAATCGACTTATTTATCTCGATAAATCGACTTAATTATCTCGATTTATCGAGATATTATCTCGATAAATCGACTTATTTATCTCGATTTATCGAGTTATTATCTCGATAAATCGAGTTAGTTATCTCGATAAATCGACTTATGTCTTAGGCATTCAAAGTTCAAGTAAAATGGAAATATGTTTAGTCACAATATTCTTATGTTGAATAGGCTTATGATGGACCATTATAACGTTAAATATTGAATAATACATACAAAACTACCTAGTTAAAACTATAATGAAGTTACTATATCACTATCTTTTATAAAGATGCAACATGTTCATCAATGAAAATGTTATAATTTTTTTTAACAATTCTTTAGCTATTAGACATGGATTGAGGTATATTCGTAAAGTTATTTGTAATGGTTTCTTTAATTGTATAGTTTGGTATTATTTCAGAGATTAATGTAATGACTGTTAATCATTTACTCCATATAGTTTTCAATATGAGTAATCAGTATATTTTATTTGTCCTATTGTTGCCAAGGTAACCAATGAAATCGTATGGCTCGCCTATGGTCGATGCATATTCATTTTACTTGTACTTTAAATATCTGAGTCCTAAGTCGATTTATCGAGATACTATCTCGATTTATCGAGATAATTAAGTCGATTTATCGAGATACTATCTCGATTTATCGAGATAATATCTCGATAAATCGACTTAATATCTCGATTTATCGAGATAATATCTCGATTTATCGAGATATTAAGTCGATTTATCGAGATAACTAACTCGATTTATCGAGATAATAAGTCGACAAATTGAACTTTAAAAAAACTCATGTGGCCCTAATACGCTTCCGTACCGTACCGTTCAAAATCAGGGCACAATTTTAAGACTTCTTTCTGTGGAACTTCCTGCCAGCTTAGCTCCTCGAAGTGATGGTACATTATTCATTAATTTTGTATAGAAATTGACTCACTAAAATGACACAAATACCAAGAAACTCAAATACATGCATTTGCGGCGTACACAAAGGGCCATACAGTATGATAGGTTTGACTAGGTTTATGCATTTATTCTGAATAATTATTGAATGACGAAATGAACACATTGACGTATATGTTCGATACGTGTATGCATTCTGCGATATGATATCACAATTTTTAGAAACACGACATCATTCCTCAATCTCACCCAGAACATTCACTCGATTGATGAATATTTCTGTGAACGAAAACATTTCAGGGAAATCGGCCGACTAGCAGCACTGACATCATGACTATATTTTACATTTATTTCTCTGTGTCGTCAAGCTTTGAACTTGTTATTTTTTGCAAAATTGCAGGGCGTGTGGGATGACATTTTTCTGAAACGAGTCCCGAGCCCACTCGCCATTCGATTACTGGGTACGGGGTTGAAACGTGAACGAGAATATGATGTTACATCATTGTCTGAGAGTGAAGGTCCTTGACTGGATTAAAAACAATGGCATTTATATGTGCAAAATATCCTTATTCTTGGAATCGAAAACATAACATGTTTTTTTTTTCTCCTGCGCGTACAAAGGGTTATTCTTATTATTCAAAGGGTTATAGCAAGGATCTTCTATAATCTTCGGTTATAGTATTCTGGTATCACTACCAACTACATAGACAATATACTAAATACTAAACAATATAAGAATCTTGCATATTTTTGGTAGCAGATGCTGTTAAACCAAAGGGAACTCAAACAGAACTGTGTGAAACGAATATTCTTTTCCGAATTCAGGAAAAACGTATATTTATTTAGCAACAGGCAATGTATCGGTACTATGTTTCCTCGCCCTGACCACTTCAGTACACACATGATCGCTAAAGAATGTCTAGTATCGTAGTGATTCAGCAGACTGCTCCAACGGGTTTCAAGGATTGTCGAAGTACTGGAGACACAGAGAATGGGGTCAAAAAATCCTCACTTAAGAGTAGACACGCCCTTGGCAGTCTTTAGTTGACGACGTATGCAAGTATATCTTGCAACAAATACATGCAAATTTAATGCATATTAATTTTCGCCTTACTAGTATGCCATGCGCTTCATATAGAATCAGTCGATGTCCTGTAGTGTGGGATTTTATATACCTTTATCGAGTTACTGGTCGTAGTTTTTCATTACTTTCCAGAAAATCCGATTAACCAGTACAAATATAAGCGATACACTTTTCAAGGTTGGGATATATCAGAAACGGTTTGTGTTTGTCGGCGATGATTACACGTCAAATCCAGTTTCAAATCATCAGATCGCATACACACATTTTAATGTTACAATGTGACGATTTCATGAAGTTACCCATGTTGCATGACCATTTCAAGCATTGTTGGGGTGTGCTCAATATATGTGTTTGCCCACTATGGTGGGACTAATCGCTATTACAAACATAAAATGTGTCTGAAAAATATGTGCACATGAAAATATAGTTTCAACTGTTCGCTCAGATGATACAACCGTTGACTCGATTCATATCAGAGAGTGTAGAACAGTTCTACACTACACTCTCTGTTCATATACACATAAAACTTTAATCAATAAAAGTTCTGAATTATAAATTTATATTATAAATGTATATACGGAATTAATTATAAATGTAATTATATTTATATCAGAAATTCTTATTAATCATGTCAGCATTTTTGCAAAACATACAACAATGTATAAATATTTTATGTAATTCACTTTCGATTCTACTCCATTACATAAGTATGTAAAACAGTCGGTCATTGTCTTTTGTATGCTGATCTGGTTGTCAAAGACACCCTAACATTGGATATCCAGCCTCAGGGTCTGAGACGGATGTCAGTGGAGACTGTGGAGAAAGTCATCCACCGACTTCTACAATCTCAAGCTTCTCAGTGATTGATCACTTGAGAGACAAACAACAATATCCAAATCAGTGAAATCGTTGGGAATGTGTTTGAAAAGTTTAAGGCATTCGCTTTATATTCATTGGAACAGTGAAATTACGGATTTGATTTAGTGAACGTTCGAGTTGTGTTTACTTTCACTTCCCTTTGTTTTCACAGAAATAAATGTCACATATATTCCAATGTGCATCATTGTTTTCAGAATGATTAGGCCTCCAGGGGAAAAGTGGGTGTGATCATGGTAGTCTTTCTAGGAAAATCATCCTTGCTTATCTACACCGGGGTATCTCTTAGAGGCCAGTACCCGACACAGATTGTCTCTCTTCCTAGATCTGTTATTTCCGGGATATGCACGCTATATTGTGTCTAGAATTATCTGGCACCAGGACATGTCAACATATCAGGTCAGTCGTATTCCCGTTCAAAGCATAGATACATGTATATTTCCTGTCACAGGCCTCGCATTATATGTGTGATCATGTGATCGAAGGACATGATTATGACAGTTGATATTTGCTGTGACATAGTAATTTATACGCCTTCATACAAACACGATAAAAAATGCCCTGTTAAATTGAAACGCAGTAACTGCATGAAGCTAAAACTTGAGAAAACTCCAATAATTCAAGTTGGTGCCATTTTGTTTGAAATATTGTACGATATATGTGTTGATGTCTATAAACATGTCTTTGGTGTACTTATGTACGAGACTAAACAAAATTACATTTTCGTTTATCACGTGACCTCTGTGTCAACTAGAGCGTTTCAATCTAACATAACGTGACATCTGTGTCAGTTACAGCGTTTCAATCTAACATAATGTGGTTTTAATTTGTAATCAGGATTGCAGTAACTGTATTAACTGTTATTATACTTGGTTTTAATCAGACAATTTAATAAAAAATAATACACTGTTTCTCTCCCTAGCATTATTATCTTAATAGGTTACCGACCCAAGGATCCGAAATACTAGGTTACCGAACCACAGCCCCATGATATTAGGTTACCAACCCAAAGGTCCGATATCACCATGGCATTGCATTCGTTTGTATGCGGCCATCCAACTATAATGTTATAGTTTCTAATAAGTCCAATCATCATTATATTTTACAGATAATAGTCATCCATATGCGGCGGTCCAACTAGTTTCATATTTTCTCATAAGTAAAATCATCATTATATTTTGCAGAAAAGTGTTTATCATTTATCGTTTATTTTTTATCGGGTTACCGAACCAAGGTCCCAATAATTGAGTTACCGGACCACAGCCCCATATTAGGTCACTGATTCAAAGGTCCGATATTACCGTGGCATTGCATGCGTCCATCATGCGACCATCCAACTAGTCTTATAAGTCGAATCATCACTCTATTTTGCTCCAAATAATATTTATTATCCTTTTGGTTACCGTCTTAATTACCAAACATATAAGGTTACCGGACCAGAGCCCCATAATAGGTCACCGACTCAAAAGTCCGATATTTCTGTTACGCTTATGTTGATTATTATCCGGCAGCTGTTCTCGACGCTCGGTTGATTTTCGAATTACTACTACTTGAAATAATATGAATCCATGGTTTCAGCTGATGACCATTACATATTCGGCCTAGGGCGATAATGAGGAATTTTGATTGTATGACCATCGATCATAGAGCAAATGAAATGTAATTGACCATAAAAAAAATACAAAATTAACAGGAAAAATGAATTATGAATATAGGCATGAGTTATTGCAACTTTTCGATTTTGTTCTTCTCTCTGACCTTGACCTTGTCATTCAACAGTGAGCTGCAAAATTCCACATTATAATTTTTAAAAACAATTTTTAAAAATTGAACATGGGCTTTTACAATGTGGTCACTTTACAATCTTAGAACACTCAAACATCATAAAAAAAAACTGGAATTGACCAAAACAAATACGAAAATAGTTTGAAACAATAATAATTATTGATTGAAATCTGAGTTATAATCAATTTTTCGTGTTGATTTTGTCAAAATTAAGAAGGGCCGAGCCACAGCCATATTGCTCCATCTTCAAAACTTTCAAGTCAATCGGACCATTTGTAGTTGATAAACAGAGAGACTCAAATGCAATACCTTTTTCTCCTTATCAGGGCGATGGTTATCAGTGGGGCGGTTGAGACAGCCACGTGTCAGTCTTTGTTGCAAATCCGGTACTGCACCCGTCTCTCGCTTCAAATTATGCAGCTTCATTTTAGTGCAAATATATTAATAAAACATGTTCAATTTCTGCTGTAGACATATTCACCTAGCGTGGGCTATATTTTGGTATCGATTAGAAGCCAATTGATGAAAAAAAAAATTGACAAAATATACCAAAATGGCTGTCAAACGGTTGTGACTTTTGAACAGACCATGATATTGACATAAAGTAGAGACCATTTTGCTCATATCAAGAGATTTTTCATAGAAGTTCACATCATATTTACACTTCATTAACACTTTAATGCCTTGGACATTAGCGTTGAGGTGCTTCTTCTTTATAAACATTTAAAAAATACTACTGAATGCATGAAAAACTATAGTGAAACATGACTGATCATATATAATTTCACAATAGGCCTACTGTAACAGTGTTTCTGGAAACATAATTTTCAACCTAAATTTTTACTTCAGTGGGGGAAGGGGGGGGGGACTGTAGCGGTTATAGGGCGTTTTTGTTTTTTTTTTTGTTGGGGGGGGGGTCTGTGCGGGGTGACAAAATATATGAGATTGTATCACTGGTATATCTCTGTTGAATTTGGCATGTGTCAGTCAATATATTTGATGATAGCCGATCGAACACATTTCAAGATATTTGGTCGCGATTTTTTTTTTTTTTTTTGTTGGGGGGGGGGGGGTCTGTGCGGGGTGACAAAATATATGAGATTGTATCACTGGTATATCTCTGTTAAATTTGGCATGTGTCAGTCAATATATTTGATGATAGCCGATCGAACACATTTCAAGATATTTGGTCGCTTTATAATGAATGCAGAGATGCCCATCATGCCAAATTATTGATGACTTACTCTGCTTCAGCACCAGGTCAAGAATACGTTTGGCTCTTGAAAACATTTCAAGATGGTTCGCAAGGTTGATGTAGATTCAAATTCGCGCATACGGCCGCAGTAAATTGCAGTCTCGTTCCCATCGTAACTGTATTGCAGCGTTGAATTGAAACGCAGTATCGCGAAAGTTGAAGTTGAAGGTCAAATTCAAGGTGACCACTGAAATCGCCATATCTCTAACCTTGAAAATGGGATCAAAGGTTAAATTCTAGATCACCAAACTATTCAGCATACATCATTTCCTATATGTTCACTATGGACCCCTAAGCTGTAAATTTGATAATAAGCGAGATATAAGCCATTTTGTAATCTGACTTTGAAAATAAAATGACTGACCTTGAAATTTAGGTCAAAGGTCAAATTCAATATCATTAAAATATTCAGAATATATCATTTCCTATATGTTCACAATTGATTCCTAAGCTGTAAAGTCGATAATAAGCGAGATATTAGCCATTTTGTCCTGTTGACCCTGAAAATGAGGTCAAAAGTCAAATTCAAGGTCACTAGAATATTCAGCATATATCATTTCCTATATGTTCACAATTGATTTCTAAGCTGTAAAGGCGCTAATAAGCAAGATATTGGCCATTTTGTCCTGTGACCTTGAAAATGAGGTCAAAGGTCAAATTCAAAATTATGAGAATATTCAGCATATATCATTTCCTATATGTTCACAATTGATTCCTAAGCTGTAAAGTCGATAATAAGCGAGATATTAGCAATTTTGTCCTGCGACCTTTTCGAAATGAGGTCAAAGGTCAAATTCAAGGTCACGAAAATATTCAGCATATATCATTTCCTATATGTTCACAATTGATTCCTAAACTGTAAAGTCGATAATAAGCGAGATATTAGCCATTTTGTCATGTGACCTTGAAAATGAGGTCAAAGGTCAAATTCAAGGTCACAAGAATATTCAGCATATATCGTTTCCTATATGTTCACAATTGATTCCTAAGCTGTAAAGTCGATAATAAGCGAGATATTAGCCATTTTGTCATGTGACCTTGAAAATGAGGTCAAAAGTCAAATTCAAGGTCACGAGAATATTCAGCGTATATCATTTCCTATATGTCCACAATTCATTCCTAGTCTCTAATTTCAATATTAAGTGAGATATTAGGCTTAATGTGTGCCATTGTAAAGCATAGGAAAATTTAACATGGGAAAGTCACATTTGGGCCGAGTTTGGGCCCAAAATGGCCCACTTCGAGCGATTCAAGCGCAACGAAATTTATACATGTCACAGGGGTACATATGAGGAGTGTTATGCATCAATAAAAAAAAAAGTTACTGAACAGATTTTGAGAAAATGGCCGCCAAATTCCAAAATCAGGAATTTTTTCGTCGAAAACGGCCGCCATTTTGAAAAAAATGCGAAAATCAAAAAACTAAACAATACCTCCCTCTAGAAATATTTTTAGGCATTTTTGTGCAAAATTTCCGAAAAATTCGATCGTAAACTTTAAAGATAAAATTGTTGACGGACGACGACGGACGACGGACGACGACGACGCCGGACGCATCGCCATGCCAATAGGTTACGGACCATAGGTCCGGTAACCTAAAAACGGTTAATTGGGGAGATAAATAATATCCAAAAAATGATTTTAGGAAGAAAAAAACATTTTCAAAAAATTTCAGTTACTGCGTTTCAATTTAACACGGCACTTAATTCCATGTCATAATAATGTCAATGGGAAATACCATCATTATTGATAAAATCTCCAGACTATTTAGAGTTGTGTATGCATGGAGGCAATGATCAAACCCGAATTTGGCGCTACTATCTTCATTCTAAATGCTATCTATAAGTCTACAGCTATGCCAGCATATTCTGGCGTGAACACGAACAAATGAAGGTTGGCGTGAATATGGTGTCGAAATCTGTATGGAGTGGTGATGGTTAGTGAAATTAAGGTAGGTGGAAATTGGGATGCCTGAGAGAGAAGTATGAATGGGAATGTTAAAATGAATAAATGGGGAGGGTCGGGTGGGAGAAACTTTTTCGTGTTGAGCTGTCGGGAGCGTAATCCAGAATGGTGAGGAGGGAGAAGTGCGGTGGCGAGAGGGATGAGAGAGGGGCGTGGCCTATAAACTGGGCGGCCAGGTGTGCTAGGTGGTCGGGATAGTGGGTGGATGCTGGTGGTTGTTGGGAACGAAATCTGCGTGCTGTAGTGAAGGGTCTATTTGTCTCAAAAATGCCATAGAATTAATGCTTTAATATTTCATAATTTTGCAGATGATTTATTAGACTCCCTTGCAATGATGGTCACTTTGGAATCCTCTATACCTGTCTTCGGTTGCGTAGTGACAACAAAACAACTGAGATTATATTTAACACATTCAAACGGACAAATACGGAAAATACTTCCATTGGTAGATAACTGTATGCATTTTATTGATATCAAATAGCATACTGGGGTCCCAATCAGATTATGATAATAATATAGATGTTTGTTCACGGTATACCTGGTGAAATTACTATCTATCTGCTCGACAATCAATCACACAAGTTTAGAAGTCATAGAGGAACTCCATTAAACACGAAGTGCATGACAAAGTCACCTTCACAAGCCGAAAGCTTGATATCTGAAATCCATGCACCTTATCCATGCGTGTGCGAGTAGTACATTTTGTAATGGGATACATATTGTACAAAATACACTCGATGTTTAGTTATAGCTTTCACACATAGACCATCTCTGAAATATGAACAATGAAAACGTGAAGAACCACTTTCAAATGAGCACTCATATATTTCACAAATTGCATATCTATGTATGATCTCCGAGTTATCTTGCAGGTATCGCCGAATTATCTAATAGCTCATCGCCTCCAAAGGAGAATATAATCAAAGCCGGACGTACCAGATGAGATTGGATGTGTTGACGTTATATATCCGCGGTGGAAATGAAATGACATTATCGTCTGGAAGATCAAGGTGCGGGGGATAATGATCCAAGGTCATTTACCATGTGAGGCACGTGTATTTATATAAGGATTTTTGTGTTCAAGTGTGTACATTTTGATTCGGAAAAGTCAGGAATGCTGTATATTCAATTTATGTTCAAGTTGCTGATATAACCTTGGCCATTGAATCTGTTATTGAAATGCACAATTTAATTACTGTGTTCTGGGCATTCACACTTTTGTCATGCAAGCTGATTTCACATGTTCAAGGTTTTCATAACAACTTTATATACTTTTTTTTTATTATTATTATTTTTTATTTATTTATTTATTTATTTTTATTTACTTATTGACATTTTGTTGTTCTTGTTCATTTGTGTCTTCTTTAGGAAGACATATTAGTGACTATCTGAACACATACTTTTTTGTCATTATCCGTGTAATATTATCACCAATAGCCATGCACAGATGGCATGTAAATGGACGGCGAGTATATGTCACACGATCGTCTATTATTCACAATTAATAATATTGTTGGTTAAATTATATAACCAGTCAATGAACCATATAACTATGTATACAATACGATATTGGAATGATTGAAGGTATTTTTCATGGCATGATCTGAATGGCATTGAACATTCATTCAATCTGTTTACGAAGTTGGCGTGTATTTAGTCAAAATATCATGTACTATTGACCAATAGACATTCTTGGTGTCCGTTTTAAGGAGACATTGTCTTCCCTGGCACTTCGCATTTTAGCACACAAAATGATATTGCATATTTACGACATATAGTTACATTTTTCCATTAAACGCTATCCGTCATATTCAACCATGAATCAACATTCAAAATATATAGGTGTCGAAAGCCAGTTCAAAGGCGACACCCACGTAAATCACAGCGGGGTGCTTCACTCTCAAGGGCACCATACATTCACCGTACATGGTCGTATGGACCATTTGGGTCCTACCTGGCAAATGAAGCAGTGGACACTAAGAAAACAATAGCACGATGACGTAATGTCTGCCTGCTGGGTCTTATATTAGCACACTGACCCATGAACAGCATTATCACACATGGAAGTGACTAACCATATACCTCCTTGTTGAATGGATGATTGATATAGGGCAAAGTGTTCCAGCTCAAATGTACCCTAAACACCTTATGTAATTCAATTCACATCATATTTAGTTTTGTAAGTATATAAAGCAGTCAGTCATTGACCTTCCTACGATTATCTGAGTGTCAAAGACACCAATAACATTGGACACCCAGTCTCCGATTCTCAGGCAAATGTCAGTCGAAACTCAGAAAGTCATCCACCGACTTTCACGATATTAGGCTTCTCAGTATTTGATCACTTGACAGACCACAACATCCAAATTAGTGAAATTGTTGGATTGTGTCGTATTGTGTTTGGGAATTTTGAAGCGTTTGCCTCATATTCTTTGGAGCAATAAAGTTACGGATGTGATTTAGTGAACGTTTGAAATGTGGTTACTTTCACTTTCCTTCGTTTTCAACGGAATTTATAAATGTCACATATATTTGGATGTGATTGTTGTCAGTGTGATTAGCTGTCCAGGGTAAAAGTAGCCGTTCATTGTAGTTTTTCTAAGAAAATCATTGTTGTCCACCTACACCGTGGTATTCCTTAGAGGCCATTACTTAGATGGTTTCTCTTCCTAGAAGTGTTATTTCCGGGACATGCACCGCATATTATGTCTAGATTTACCTGGCTGATATGTCAACATATCAGGTCAATCATATTTCCGTTCAAAGTATCGATGTATTTCCTGTTTGATGTGTTGCATAGTCTATGTGATTGTTTGATATATGAGTATAACAGTTGATGTCATTGTGATAAAGTAATTTGTACTCATTCATACAAATACACTGTAGCTCTTAGTTATCATAGTCATGTTCATTGGAATTACAAGCACTGAATTCTGCAGATAATTTGTTATCAGACACCCTTGTATTGATGGTCAATTTGAAGTCCTCTATACTTGGTTTGGGTTGCGTACTGAACACAGACCCACAGAAATTATACTGAACATCTTCAGTAGCAGCGAAATGACGAAAACAAACCATTCAACCAAACATTTGCCATGCGGGGAATTACGGGGAAAGAAATATGGGACATACATTCATTGGTGTTCGATAATATGTCATTTGGTTTATTCGTTTAGGATTTTTAAATTATTTTCATGGGTTGTTGGGCAGTTGTATACCAATTCCATCAGGTGTACAGTAGGAACAACTACATTTAGCACGCTGTCTGCCCCTGATGACGCCAGTGTGTCTTTGGATATACTATATGGTCGGGCTTTGTTTCTATTGCAAAATTTTGTATTTTACGTTTGTTATTGGCATCATCAAAATTTGGTTGTATTGGTGGTAATAGATTGATACTTACTTACATACTAAAACGCATGCTGTGCCACAAGGGACAGTCGGCACGTGACTATTGATAGTTGCTCGTTCACTAGTTGAAATAGTATATATCTGCTCGATAATCATACCAAAAATTTTAGAATTCAGAAAAGAACCCGATGGAATACGTAATGTATGACACGTATACCATAACAAGCCGAAAGGTTGATATTTGAAATCCATTATCTTACTGCACACACATGTCCATACAGTCCATTCTTATATATAAAAGTGTTGTGTTATTGTGTTAAAAAAATGTTCCATCTGCGAATGAAGAGTAAAAAAGTGTTGTGTTATTGTGTTAAAAAAATGTTCCTTCTGCGAATGAAGAGTACAATTATTATTTGATACTAATCCTCTGTACACAATACACATGGTGCTTGGCGGTTATTTGGTCATCCCGCATACATGGATAATAAAAACGTGAGAAAAACATAGGCAAATGAGCATTGCTATACATGTATATAACAATTTCCCTGTCTATGTATGATCGCCGAATTACCTTGCAGGTAATCTTACAGGTGATCGCCACCAACGGAAAATATAACCAGAACCTGGACATACCAGATGAGATTGAAAAGACAAGTATGATACCAAACACCAAATTCATGTAAAGGGACGTCATATATCCTCGGCGGGAATGTAATGAAATTATCGTCTGAAAGATCCAGGTGCCGGGCTAATGATCCAAGGTCATTTACTATGTGAGGTACGTGCGTTTTATATAAGGATATTTAGGTTATCGGACCTGTGGTCGGATAGCCTATTGCTATGGCATTGTGTCCGTCGTCTGTTCGTCCGTCGTCCGTTTGCATTTTTATTTTTGAAGTTTACGATCGAATCTTAGTGACTACATCTAAATGCAGATTTGTCAAAATATATAGATATCTATCAACACAGATAGCATATTATTGTCATTTTGAATGCAAGCCAAATGCGTTATTCAACATCAAACACATACCATTGAAGTCCACGAGTATTCATTAATTTGATATGCCCATCTATGGCTTATGAATTACAATATTCATACATGAAATAAATTATGTAAACTTATAAAACGTGAATACAAAATCAGTCCTTAGAGTATGCATTCTCTATCTCAATTTCTCTCGAAGCCAATGTACAGACATGCATTCAAATGACGCTATTAGATTTCCTGTGAGCCGAGATTAGCGTGAAATTAACATGGATAAATTCCAACAAACCTGTTGGGGTTCGAACAAAACGATAATTATCTGTGCTAACTTACGAGTCCGAGACATCGCCGTCCCTGCGCCTTGAAGCTCACAACTATTGTTACACTTTTATATTGTTACATTTCGTCCCAGTACTTCATCCATTTTATTGAGGTTGGTTGGTCGGCGCGAAGCATGAATCAACATTCGGCCCAAGTATCATATCCTGCGCCTTCCTCTATATTCAATAGGGATTAAAAAGGTGCGAGACGGAATAAATGGTATGTTTTCAGTGGACGAGTAGTATTAAGGAGCAGGGTACGGTACTTGGGCCCAACATTATACATGTGTCGAAAGCCACTTCAAAGGCGACACCCACGTAAACATCAGCGGGATGCTTCACTCTCAATGGCACCATACAATCACGGTCGCAAATGTACCAGTGGGTACTTTAACACCAATAGAGCAATGACGTAATAATGTCTGTCTGCCTGCTGGGCGTTTTACTAGCTCGCAGACTAACGAACAGCAGTGGCATCATACACGGAAGTGACTAATAATATACCTCCTTGTTGGATGGATAATTGATATTGGGAAAGTGTTCCTGTTTAAATGTACATTAATGGATATTAATTTCAACGATATCCTATTTAATCACACTCCATCCTGTGATAAAAGACCAAGTTACGTATACATTGTCAGCATTTCCTTTCCGATTGAGGTTCTTGCATAAATGGTGCAACAAGTTCACCTGGAGGTGCATATTAATTCTTGTGTAGATAATGGATTTCGGATTGAATGAGTTTAGGATGGTCTTATTGCTTTTCATGTGAGTAACATATTCAGCTCATTTAGCCGATTCATTGAAATAACCATATTCATTACACACACCGTCAAAACACTTCATTCATACGATGTTCATAATATAAATGCCCATCACACAGCGTACCAGAAAATCATCCAAAAAACATCAAACTTCCCGGAATTACACTTCAGATCTAAGAGTTTGACTCGGATTCATCGCAATTGCCTCTTCGTTTCTGCGATAAATACATTGCAAATGCTAGATCAGATTATCGTGAAATTGAGACGAATGGATATCCAACTGTGTACTCAATCCAAGGACACTGGTGAATGAGGTCAAATCAATATGGAAACGAAATTCCATTGGCGACCAGGACAATATCCATTGTACCGTAGTATATCCTGGTAGCAATTAGCAGTTGGTTGGTATTAATGCTGGACGAATTTAATTATCAGTAACAACTAATCAGTTAACAGTAATCAACTGTTAACAGTGATAACAAGCTAACAGTAATCAACTCACACATATTCAATCAATTGTTATTGTTATTTGATGTGGTGAAGAAACTCATTACCCATTAAGACCCCGTTCAAATGACACATTCATTCAAAAATATAATTACTGGTCAGTGAATTAAAATACGTTTTCTACCATGAGAATGAATTCATATTTCTCAGGTTGTGTTACTAACATGATTTTAAGTTACAAGAAACAAGACACCTACAGACATATGTTGAATAATGTAACGGTTCAATCCTCGGGAATAACAATTGTACTATTTTCTTCACTTCCACAACTAAATCCACGTTCACATTCCTCAACTAGCAATTTAGTAACTGATGATTAACAAGAAGCCACATTGGACCTTGAGATTTTCAACAGATTGTCGAAATGATCGATGAAAAACGTGATGGAGAGCTCTATCTGTTGCTGACTCATATTTTACTGCGACCCCATCGATAAAGAAGATTTATCAAATTCAATATGTCATACAGGGGTATCGCGAACCAATATGTCTTTAGAAGGATGAACAAGCCCCCCTCCGCCCAAATGTGTAACTGATGTATTGAACAAATGTAGAACCAGAATCCATTGTTCTGCTGATACATTATAAATATATTGGATCAGTGTCCTTGTAAAAACATGAACATTATCAACAGAATAATAAATTTTGATCATTCCAACTGTCTTCAATAATGAGCAGGTGCATTATCAATAAAAAAAACAACTAATCAATATTTTTTTTTACACCATCTGGTCACTTCAAAACGAGCAATGTGTTTTGAGCAATTCATAATATATGAATACCCCCCAAAAATGAAAAATATAAACACAGTAAAATGTTAGTGTGAAAATAAAAAAAATATTCTATGCAATCAGAATCACCTTCATTCATGAGTTCATGGCCCTGTTCCACACGCTGTAAAGTTTGGGGGAATATAGTGTGTCACAACATAATTAGGTGTACTACAGTGATATAACACACGTTTTGAACAGAGCATACTGGAAAAACAACAACATATATTTGACGAATTTATTGAATACTTCATAATGGAGGGAAATTTCATTAGATTAAATTTAATTTATCCATCAAATCACTATAGTAGTATAGCCCCCGTTCATGACTGAAAGATTATATTGGAAGCATTGCATTTTCGCTAATTTTAGCCATAAGCATAAAAATTAGCCCAAGGGCTAAGACAGGTTACCGGACAAAATATGTTTTATATTCCTGTGACCTTGAAAATGAGGTCAAATTCAAGGTCATCAGAATATTAGGCTTTTATCATTTCCTATATGTCCACAACTGATTCCTAAGCTGTAAAGTCGATAATAAGTGAGATTTTAGCCATTTTGTGTTCTTGACCATGAAAATGAAGTCAGAGGTCAAATTCAAAGTCACGAGAATATTCAGCATATATAATTTCCTACATATACACAAATGATCCCTAAGCTGTAAAATTGATAACAAGTGATATATTACCCATTTTGTCCTGTGACCTTGAAAAAGAGGTCAAAGATCAAATTCAAGGTCATGACAATAATCTGCATATATCATTTCCTATATGTTCACAATTGATTCCTAAGCTGTAAAGTCGATAACAAGCGAGATACTAGCTATTTTGCCATGTGACCTTGAAAATGAGGTCAAAGGTCAAATTCAAGGTCATCAGAATATTCGGTTGATATCATTTCCTATATGTCCACAATTGATTCCTAAGCTGTAAAGTAGATAATAAGCGATCTATTAGCCATTTTGTCCTTTGACCTTGAAAATGAGGTCAAAGGTCAAATTCAAGGTCATCAGAATATTCGGTTGATATCATTTCCTATATGTCCACAATTGATTCCTAAGCTGTAAAGCCAGAAACAAGCGAGATATTAGCCATTTTGTCCTTTGACCTTGAAAATGAGGTCAAATTCAAGGTCATCAGAATATTCGGTTGATATCATTTCCTATATGTCCACAATTGATTCCTAAGCTGTAAAGTCGATAATAAGCGAGATATTAGCCATTTTGTTCTCTGACCTTGAAACGGAGGTCAGAGGTAAAATTCAAGGTCACGAGAATATTCAGCATATATCATTTCCTATATGTCCACAATTGATTCCTAAGCTGTAAAGTCGATAATGAACGAGATATTCGCCATTTTGTGCTCTGCCCTTGAAACCGAGGTCAGAGGTCAACTTCAAGGTCACGAGAATATTCAGCATATATCATTTCCTATATGTCCACAATTGATTCCTAGTCTCTAATCTCAATATTAAGTGAGATATTAGGCTTAATGTGTCCCATTATAAAGCATAGGAGAATTTAACATGAGAAAGTCTCATTTGGGCCGTGTTTGGGCCCAAAATGACCCTTTCCGAGTGATTGAAAAACAACAAAATTTATACAACTCACAGGGGTGCATATGAGGAGTGTGATACATCAATAAGAAAAAAAGTTACTGAACAGATTTTGAGAGAACGACCGTCAAAGTCCAAAATTGGCCATTTCTTTACTAAAATGGCCGCTATGACCTTGAAACTGAGGTCAGAGGTCAAATTCAAGGTCACGAGAATATTCAGCATATATCATTTCCTATATGTCCACAATTGATTCCTAGTCTCTAATCTCAATATTAAGTGAGATATTAGGCTTAATTTGTCCCATTATAAAGCATAGGAGAATTTAACATGGGAAAGTCCCATTAGGGCCGATTTTTGGCCTAAAATGGCCAACTTCGAGCGATTCAAGCGCAACGAAATTTATACGCGTCACAGGGGTACATATGAGGAGTGTTATGCATCAATAAGAAAAAAAGTTACTGAACAGATTTTGAGAAAACAACCATCAAAGTCCAAAATTGGCCATTTTTAGACGAAAGCGGCCGCTCTGACCTTGAAACCGGGGTCAGAGGTCAAATTCAAGGTCACGAGAATAATCAGCATATATCATTTCCTATATGTCCACAATTGATTCTTAGTCTCTAATTTCAATTTTAAGTGAGATATTAGGCTTAATGTGTCCCATTATAAAGCATAGGAGAATTTAACATGGGAAAGTCCCATTTGGGCCAAGTTTGAGCCCAAAATGGCCCACTTCGAGCCATTCAAGGGCAACGAAATTTAAACATGTCACAGGGGTACATACGAGGAGTGTCAAGCATCAATAAGAAAAAAAGTTACCGAACAGATTTTGAGAAAACGACCGTCAAAGTCCAAAATTGGTCATTTTTCGACGAAAACGGCCGCCATTTTGAAAAAATGCGAAAATAAAAAAACTAAAAAAACCTTTCCTGGAAATATTTTTAGGTATTTTTGTGCAAAATTTCAGAAATATTCGACTGTAAACTTTAATGATAAAAATGTGGACGGACGGACGGACGACGGACGCAACGCCACGGCAATAGGTTATCGAACCAAAGGTCCGGTAACCTAAAAACTACGGTGTGAAGGGTTCACAGATATAAATATGCCGTAGCATTCGACCAGAAGATGTCTGATCCCTGGAATACGCGGTCTTGATATTTTGTTCACTAAAGCATCATATTTAAGGAATGACTTAGGTGTTATATCTAAGAGACATGTTTTGACATTCGAAACGTTCTAAATGTATGAAAGTTTAGGGAACGAAACTGTTATCGACAAGTTGTAGACTGTAATCGACAAGTTATATTTGTTACAAAAAGGGGCAAAAAGAATGATATAAGAGAGTGTTCACATTGGCACATTTTCGGATATATGTCACTTGAATCTGTGGTGAGATAAGTACGGAATGGACTGAAGAATGCATTGAGTAGCAATCTTAGTGTTTTGCTCTCGAAAAGCACGCATACTAGCATTTAAATCGTGTGAGTGTGCGAGTAGAACAACACTGAATGCACTAAAGTGTTATGGCAAATAGGTAACATGAAGTGAAATGTAAGTGAAGTGAAAAACATAATCGTACACCCAGTTCATACACATGTTTTTGATGAGCTAGCTTCATATTATATTAGGAGAATCTGACATACAGAACACATCGATGAAAACTAATAAATACATCTCACATTACCGGAAACCCCGACAATACTTCTAGTCACGTCTTGCACTAGGACCAGGCATATTTATAATACTTGAAGTTATATTGGCAGGAAAAAAAAAATTTCTGAATCAATTATGCCTGTGGTCTCGGAAAAATAGGTTGTACAACAAACTATACTTGATCAGATGGATAAATCAAGCATATGACAGTACTAGCAGCCGCTTTTCTTTTGTTTTGTGCGCCACTCAGAGTTACCTCTGACTTACCCTAGTTCACGCTCGATTGGCTCGAACATATACGAATAAGCTGGAGTCGTATTGCATCAAGGGATACAAGGCATCGAGAATGGCGGTAATGTAAACAAACTCAAAATATCTCCACCAGAAATTCACAACGAAATCGATTAGAAAGGGGCGTCTGTTTGAGCATACAAGTGCAGATATATAACTGTTATGCTTTCTTCGTTCGATCAGAAAATATGGAAAAATCCATAACTTACTGCCAATATCACTTTAATGGTATCTGAGATGAATAGGTAGAAAAGTTCGATTCATCAAGTATTGGAACCAGAACCAATTATAATCGTTTTAATGCAAGTACACCTAATATACAATCACCCATCACATATACATTATTTCTTGTGGCAATCAGATATGGCTCATCTCAAGGACACATTGTGTTTCCTCCATGACATTGCTCCACATATACCCTAATTGGTTGGCCTGGTAATTTCCGATGTCAAATGAGCATGCCATTTCTAGGACGCAAAATAGTTCCTTCCAGTGATCTTGTCCAAGACGGAGAGGGAAGACCTTAACACATATCTCATGATCGATTCATCAAATCCTTACATTTTTTTCCAACAGGAGGGTGTTTCATGGACGTAAGCATATGTACCTGTTTTATAACAATATGGTAGATTCGAGAAAAATGAAGCATCTGATCAAAATCGATAGCAGTGTTATTCAGTGGCTCGGTGCACAAAACATCTGGATGTGATGTATTCTGACCGGGTCAATTTGGAACGACCTTGCCACACCAGTCGAGCTCAGTTGGTTCTTCCTAATGTGTACTTGGACTGACCGACTTTTTCAACCATCGATACCAATCTCGTAGCTTACAAGTAGTGATCCATTTATCTAGGGGCTTATTGGATCAGAATTGTGCATGTCACTTCTTGTTGACCATATTAGGTTATTCACCATGCAGAATTTACACAGAAGATGAAGGCTTGTTGCTTCTTGTATTCTTGTAGCTTCAATTGGACCAGAATTGTCCATGTCACTTCTCGTTGACCATATCGTTGAATATTTCCATTGTATACTAGGCCTCTTATTTATGATTTGATGCCAGTGCAAAAAAAATGTCAGCTTATATTATTTTTACGTACCATCTGGTGGTAAGATTGCGCATGACGAAAATGGTATTCACAATAGAACACAAAACGCACTGCATGACCTCAAGAAGATCAATCCAAATCTAATATTTTTCTTTCAAATGCGATTTTCGTGAGTAACGCAGGCCTGGTCCAAACCTGATTGAAATAAATGAACACATCTAGTAAGTAGATTTCGATTCATGGATCTACTTGCAAATGTTCTCATGAACGGGGCATTTCCAGATATCTGTGGTACCTTTGATGTACCCAATAACTGTTATATATTGACGGTATATAGCAGTTGCTACCCATTGGTCATAACCACATCATGGTATAGATTTATCTTCTACAAAACCAGGTATATTTCAAAATTAGGTGCGAGTAGAGTTATGAATTTATCACTAAGTTCACACTCCCTATGCTAGCTGTATGTGGAAGGAAAGTTTTAGAAACATGAGCCAATCAACACTGCAAGAGAGGAATGAAAGTTTGTTTCTACGAGAACATGACGTCAATGGTACCACCTTAATCATACCATAATTTATCATGGTGTCAACTATAATATTATCATATATGTAGGGCACAAAGGATTATTTATCCATACTCTGCTATTTCCATAGTTCAATGTTTTTTCACAGTACATGAAGAATATCGATGGCTTCGGGATTCTGACAATTAAGGATGTACGTTACACTTGGCAGTTGTATATGTGGATATCGTACTTCAATAGAGAACTTCCTCATTGTACCAACCTTTTTACTCGTCATGGACAATATATAAGTCTCTTATGTCCGACCAATGGTTATTTTCACAGTCAATAGAACATGATAATGAGTGATTACAATGTGTGTCTTTGGAAAAACTATACGATCGGGTTTTGTTTCTATTCTAAGGTTGAATTATATGGTTGCTATTGGCATAAACAAAATCTGGTTGTATTCGTGGTAATAGGTATAATTGGTAATAGGTTGATAATTATATTTACCCGATATCATGAAAAGGTGTGATATCAACATGATGAAACTAAATATGGATCAACAAAATGCAGTTCTCATGTTCGCTTCCATCCCTTTGCAAAATACCAGGATGCAAAGTTATTACATTCCAGGCCATAACACACAAAAAAGCCTCAATAGACACCAGATCCAATAAGCACCAGAAGAATGTTGATTGTTGACAGGTTTATAGTTGGTGGAGAATGTCCCGCTGTTTACGTCGTATGCCTCATACACCACCCTCATATTGATAATAGACGAACTACTATGGTTGCCAGATCCGGATTTATGGTACACAATTCCAGAATCAATACGTAATAAAAAGTCAATAAAATCATTCATTATTTCATATAAATATCATCTGATCAACGGATATTAGATCAACCGCCGCTGGTCCGCTTTGGTCGGTCACCCCGCCGCCTGCTCTTGGCCTGTCTGTGTGGGGTGCGTGCCTGTTTGGTACCGGTGTCCCGCCATCTTTAGGGCTCTCGGGGCTCGCCGTCTCGACCATTTTCATTTGTCTTCAAGTTGGAATCAATTTTGAAATCAGCCAAATTTAGCATTCTTGTTTGTCACGAAAACTTGAAAGTACATCTCGAGATAGTCGAGAATATATAGGAAATATGCACAGTTCGACAACAGATACTCAGAAAATTGCCGTCAATCGTGCATGAAAACAGTGACTAGAGAATGATCGGCCTGCCTACATTGCCGGTTGCCACAGTATCTAGACAAATACCAATGACGTCATCAGACTGTGTATAGAACTCGCCCACAAGGCGGGCCGCTTTGAGGAAAAAATTTGCGATTTGGAAACTCAAATTAGGCACATAATACACATTTTCAGACCTAACTTTGTACGATTTCTCATTCTATAGACAAAATAAAGCTATCGCAGAATGAATAAATTTTGTCAATTCTAAAAGTGATTATAGCTTTCATTTTTCCCCTTTCTAACAGGAAGACAGCCATGCGGCTATGTCTCACTTAGGATAGCATGCTTTTCAATTCTCATTTGTATGTATGTATATGTATATCCTTGTCTGTCGAGGAAGTCTGCTATCTGTAACCACCCTTGATGCACAAGCAGTGGATCGTTCTATTTCATTATTTCACATGTCCTGTTCAATTCCAGTACCTAGATATTATTGTTCATATCTTGAATGAGAAGACTACGCATACCTCATGTTCCAATAAGCTTAACTTTTAACAAGTTATTATTGGACCTCGAGTATATTCAGGTATGTTGTATAATATTCATTGTATTCAGAAACATATCTAGGCAAGGCCACTTGATAAAAATACGCTACAATAATGGATAATTGTTCTCTCAGCATCAATGTTGTAATGGATATGGATGAAGTTACATTAGATGTGAAGTAAAACAGATTAATGCAAACTAAAAGAAATCAGATGAGAATATGTTTTGATAGAAATCTAATCTATATTCATCTTGTTCTCAAACACATCATGTACTCTGCATTGTTCGTTCAGTACCATGAGACTGGTCAGAACTTTCAGCATAAATTGACCAATATGGATGTAAAGCCCTGTTTCATTCGTAAGAACTATTGAGAACCACTATATAACAAATCATGAAACAGAGAAACCCGGAGGGACACAAGGTTATTCAACATGGTCGAGGGCAACAGGTCGGTTCTGCGTTGAGTTATCCCCTATCACTCGAACGTTGTTTTCTGTTCTAAATCATACAGAAAACTGCTCAGCCGTCACCGGCTGTGCTTTAAACAACTTACAGCATTGCTTAAACACCTGCGAGAACAATGCAAATATAGTTCAACATTGTATGTGCTCTTTTGTACTAAATGCTATTCCAACATCAGTTTGCATTGTTTGTGCCATTGTCTTACACAGTGTTTTTGTATGAGCAGATTTCCGCACAGATTTGAAAATGGCCCCTACTTCTCTCAGTATGTGTGGTCATTATCCGGCATCCTATCTTGATACACATTTAGAATCCTCATTGTCAGATCTGAAAAAAAATATGATGATTACTGTACTTGGTCTCAGATGTCTCTGTATTATCCATAGGTATCTTGAAAACCTGAAGTACCATGTTTTTTCAGTTGGCCAGATTGCGCATGACGAAAATGGTATTTAACAGAACACAAAAAGTATTGCGTGACCTCAAGAAGATCAAACCAAATCCTATATTTTTCTTACAAATGCGATGTTCGTGAGTAACACATTCCGGGCCATACATGATCAAAATAAATGAATACAACTGGTAATTAGATTCCAAATTATGGTTTCACATGCAACTGCTTCTCCTGAATGAGACATTTTTTTCAGATATTTGTGGTAATTGGATGCACCCAGTGCCTGTTATATTTTGACGGTATATACCAGTTGCTACCCACTGTTCATAAACACCCTATACTATAGATTTATCTTCCACAAAACCAGATATAATTCGAAATAAGCTGGGAGTTGAGTTATAAATTAATCGCTAATTTCACATGCCCTATAATAGCTGGATGTAGGAAGAAAATTTTAGAAACCTGAGCCAATCAACATTGAAACAGAGGAACGAAATATTCTTCCTGTGAGAACATGAGTACCACATCTTGTTTGAAGTTTGTCATTGTCTTGTTGTTATTTGAAAGAAACACAATTGAAAGTGCATCTTCAAGGAGTAATCATATTTAATTTCAGACGTGAAAGTGAAGCGTGCAGAGGGTAACACAATGTATGTGTTTCAAGGCGCGTCAATGTATCCATTACATTGTACTTGAAAAATACTGCGACAGTCAGTCACAGTTTAACTTTATTGTATGATTATACTGATATATTGTACTGCGTTATAATATTTAGAGTATTTATGTCCCTGTTTGCAATGGGTTGATAATTGCATTCACTTTATACCATGAATGGTGTGATAGCACCATGGTGAAACTGAATACTGACCAAAGAATGCAATTATCATGTTCGTTTTAACTCCTTTACAAAATACCAGGATGCAAAATCTTTACATTGAACGTCCTCAGACAAAAATTCAAGAGAGACCAGATCCAATCAGCCCCAGAGGAACGTTGAAAGATTCATAGTTGGTGGAGAATGTCCCGCTTTCAAAGTCGTATATCCTTTTCTGTCGAGGAAGTCTGCTAATTGTAATCGCCCGTGATGCACAGGCAGTGGATCATTTTATTTCATTATTTCACATGTCTCGTCTAATTTCAGTAACTAGATATTATCGATCATATTGTGAATGAGAAGAGCACTTGTACCTCCAATTCCATGAAGAGGCAGGAACTTTAATTTTTGACAGATTATTATTGATTGAATATATTCAGGTATGTGGTATAATCGTCATTGTATTGAGAAACATATCATGGCGAGGACATCTGATATATTGACGCTATCATGATGGATAATTGTTCTTTTAGCATCAATATTGTTAGGGTAGGAATAAAAGTACATTCTTTGAACTAAAACGAATCAGATGAGAATGTGCACTGCTAGAAACCTAATCTGTGTTCATCGTCTTCTTCAACACACCATGCACCCGTTCAGTACCAATAATCTGGTCAGAACCTTCAGCATAAATTGACTGACATAAATATTTTGTCCTATCAGCATGAAATTTGGAAAGCCACCATATTAAACATTATAGTTATATATATGTTGTTTTCCAATGAATTATATTCCTTCCAGCCACAGTTTGTTCTTCTTCGTGCTATTGTCCTACACGATGTTCTTGTATGAGTCGATTTCAGCCCAGATTAAAAAAAAAACATGTATTTTGCATTAAGGATGGTCATCACCCAGCTTATTATCTTGATATAACTGTAACTCTCATCGTCAGATCCGAAAAAAGTTAGGATGATTTCTTCACTTGCTCTCAGATGTTTCTGCAGTCGGATATATAACCCACTCGATTGAATCAGCAGAAATTCAGTAAAATGTGACTATATGAAAAAAGTGTGATTACGCACCTAACATCCAGTCACCAGATAGAGTTTCAGTATATAATAGCTTCACACCTTCACTGTGACACCTCACATCTCAACGTCAAAAAATTCAGTAATTGTCTTCATTCTCTCCTGTGGTCATTCATTGAAAGAATTGCTTTCGTTAGGTAACTGACGACGCTTGGTGCAGATTGAGTGGAGCTTCAGGTTTGAGTGTCAAGATGATTTCAGGAAGTGTGACCTTGGTGTGAAGGCAGCATACAGAGAGGTTTTGTTATCTGTTGTAACCTGCTCAACAACGTCTCAGTGTAACTACTTGTTTTAAGGCAGTTATAATCACAATTATAGGATATGAAGACGACAGACCCTAATCGAAATCAATAATGTGCTATAATATGGTCTTCTCGTGTACATGTGGCTGAAGAAACACAAAAGAGACGAAGTATATAGAATCTTGACATCATCCATATTTGTATTTGAACAGTTCTATTATGCTTGACATTTTATTAAAACATATTATTAGCCGAAATATCCAGGGTCTTGCCACCTGTCACAGTCACACGTGACACGTCAAAACAAACGACCAAAAATACAAATGATTTAGATACACCCGTTATCAAGACGTGCGAAATTGATGTATTCTATCACGTAGAGTGGTTGAAGGAGACAGTTGGCAAACAGCAAAACGATATGTTGACGAGCCAAGTGTAACATCGGGTCAATACCTCAGGTCGTCAGTCGTCACAAATTAACCATCACATATCAGTTCATGTGATTCATCAATTAGGAACTTGATTTGTGAAGTCAGAAGCTAGAGCTCTGAAGAAAGTTTGTGGAAGGAAACGCGAATAAAGCTTGAATCGTGACATCTATTTTAGTTCTACTTTTTACTATTTTTACAATCAACTCATTGTTACAAGATATGAGCCACCACCCCCCCCCCCCCCCCACCGCATAAATATGTTCAATAATTTAGTGCTTCCATTCAATCTAGTGACGACACATCAAAATGTTTCCAAGTTATGGATCGGAAATGGTGCCAATCTCGGAAAATGTGAAATATTCACCTAATCGCATCCCAGCGGCCATTTTGTTCATTCGAACTAGTGAGAAAATCGTTGTGGCGGCCATTTTGATTATGTAAAATAGTCGAAATCATACCAGCCGCTACGTTGCCATATTCTAGCCGCGGAGTAATTTGTATGGTAATACATTAAAAAGGTTGTTATAGGTATGTTATCAATCGGACTATCGTCAATGCAGTAAAGTCGTGAAAATCGTTGCAACGGCCATTTTGTTCAAGCAAATTTCCTCAAAATCAATACCAGCATTTCTATTCCCATATGGTTGCTGTCTATTAATTTTTCATGACGATATGTCAAAGACTTATTTTACCATCGATCGGGCATCGCTCCATCATGTACGCATCGTCGCATCACGCCTCGTATACAACACATTGTTCAAATTGGATGTTTCTAATTATGCATGAAAAAATACTGAAGAACGCGTTGGAACAATCAAATTAAAGACAGGAAATCAATCAAAATAACAACACTGATATAGTTGCATATCAACGAGTACATCTACATACAGAAGCCACTGATTGCAATCACTGATCATGGTTCTTATTATTTCTACACAGAAGAGCACATGTATGATATGAGATGGAATGAAATGAGATGTTACGTCCGACAATTTAATACTTTTTAGGTTACCGGAGCTTTGGTCCGATAACCTATTGCCGTGGTGTCCGTCCTCGTCCATTTATCGACGTCGTCGTCCGTCTACATTTTTATCTTCAAAGTTTACAGTTGAATCTTTCTGAAATTTTGCACAAAACACACCGAAGATATATTTTAAGAATGCTTATCAGTCAGGATCCATGCCTTGTCAGCAGAATTCTGGTAAGTTTTCTTTGGCTCATTAACTCCGCAGTTTGGTAATGGATTGCTCTGAAAATTGTTGTGTAGGTTCTATACATGACTACAAGGCTTGTCCAATGGCCAGATGGAAGACCCAGTTCTATATTCATCTTGTTCTCAAACACATCATGTACTCTGCATTGTTCGTTCAGTACCATGAGACTGGTCAGAACTTTCAGCATAAATTGACCAATATGGATGTAAAGCCCTGTTTCATTCGTAAGAACTATTGAGAACCACTATATAACAAATCATGAAACAGAGAAACCCGGAGGGACACAAGGTTATTCAACATGGTCGAGGGCAACAGGTCGGTTCTGCGTTGAGTTATCCCCTATCACTCGAACGTTGTTTCTGTTCTAAATCATACAGAAAACTGCTCAGCCGTCACCGGCTGTGCTTTAAACAACTTACAGCATTGCTTAAACACCTGCGAGAACAATGCAAATATAGTTCAACATTGTATGTGCTCTTTTGTACTAAATGCTATTCCAACATCAGTTTGCATTGTTTGTGCCATTGTCTCACACAGTGTTTTTGTATGAGCAGATTTCAGCACAGATTTGAAAATGGCCCCTACTTCTCTCAGTATGTGTGGTCATTATCCGGCATCCTATCTTGATACACATTTAGAATCCTCATTGTCAGATCTGAAAAAAAATATGATGATTACTGTACTTGGTCTCAGATGTCTCTGTATTATCCATAGGTATCTTGAAAACCTGAAGTACCATGTTTTTTCAGTTGGCCAGATTGCGCATGACGAAAATGGTATTTAACAGAACACAAAAAGTATTGCGTGACCTCAAGAAGATCAAACCAAATCCTATATTTTTCTTACAAATGCGATGTTCGTGAGTAACACATTCCGGGCCATACATGATCAAAATAAATGAATACAACTGGTAATTAGATTCCAAATTATGGTTTCACATGCAACTGCTTCTCCTGAATGAGACATTTTTTTCAGATATTTGTGGTAATTGGATGCACCCAGTGCCTGTTATATTTTGACGGTATATACCAGTTGCTACCCACTGTTCATAAACACCCTATACTATAGATTTATCTTCCACAAAACCAGATATAATTCGAAATAAGCTGGGAGTTGAGTTATAAATTAATCGCTAATTTCACATGCCCTATAATAGCTGGATGTAGGAAGAAAATTTTAGAAACCTGAGCCAATCAACACTGAAACAGAGGAACGAAATATTCTTCCTGTGAGAACATGAGTACCACATCTTGTTTGAAGTCTGTCATTGTCTTGTTGTTATTTGAAAGAAACACAATTGAAAGTGCATCTTCAAGGAGTAATCATATTTAATTTCAGACGTGAAAGTGAAGCGTGCAGAGGGTAACACAATGTATGTGTTTCAAGGCCCGTCAATGTATCCATTACTTGAAAAATACTGCGACACTCAGTCACAGTTCAACTTTATTGTATGATTATACTGATATATTGTACTGCGTTATAATATTTAGAGTATTTATGTCCCTGTTTGCAATGGGTTGATAATTGCATTCACTTTATACCATGAAAGGTGTGATAGCACCATGGTGAAACTGAATACTGACCAAAGAATGCAATTATCATGTTCGTTTTAACTCCTTTACAAAATACCAGGATGCAAAATTTTTACATTGAACGTCCTCAGACACAAATTCAAGAGAGACCAGATCCAATCAGCCCCAGAGGAACGTTGAAAGATTTATAGTTGGTGGAGAATGTCCCGCTTTCAAAGTCGTATATCCTTTTCTGTCGAGGAAGTCTGCTAATTGTAATCGCCCGTGATGCACAGGCAGTGGATCATTTTATTTCATTATTTCACATGTCTCGTCTAATTTCAGTAACTAGATATTATCGATCATATTGTGAATGAGAAGAGCACTTGTACCTCCAATTCCATGAAGAGGCAGGAACTTTAATTTTTGACAGATTATTATTGATTGAATATATTCAGGTATGTGGTATAATCGTCATTGTATTGAGAAACATATCATGGCGAGGACATCTGATATATTGACGCTATCATGATGGATAATTGTTCTTTTAGCATCAATATTGTTAGGGTAGGAATAAAAGTACATTCTTTGAACTAAAACGAATCAGATGAGAATGTGCACTGCTAGAAACCTAATCTGTGTTCATCGTCTTCTTCAACACACCATGCACCCGTTCAGTACCAATAATCTGGTCAGAACCTTCAGCATAAATTGACTGACATAAATATTTTGTCCTATCAGCATGAAATTTGGAAAGCCACCATATTAAACATTATAGTTATATATATGTTGTTTTCCAATGAATTATATTCCTTCCAGCCACAGTTTGTTCTTCTTCGTGCTATTGTCCTACACGATGTTCTTGTATGAGTCGATTTCAGCCCAGATTAAAAAAAAAACATGTATTTTGCATTAAGGATGGTCATCACCCAGCTTATTATCTTGATATAACTGTAACTCTCATCGTCAGATCCGAAAAAAGTTAGGATGATTTCTTCACTTGCTCTCAGATGTTTCTGCAGTCGGATATATAACCCACTCGATTGAATCAGCAGAAATTCAGTAAAATGTGACTATATGAAAAAAGTGTGATTACGCACCTAACATCCAGTCACCAGATAGAGTTTCAGTATATAATAGCTTCACACCTTCACTGTGACACCTCACATCTCAACGTCAGAAAAATTCAGTAATTGTCTTCATTCTCTCCTGTGGTCATTCATTGAAAGAATTGCTTTCGTTAGGTAACTGATGACGCTTGGTGCAGATTGAGTGGAGCTTCAGGTTTGAGTGTCAAGATGATTTCAGGAAGTGTGACCTTGGTGTGAAGGCAGCATACAGAGAGGTTTTGTTATCTGTTGTAACCTGCTCAACAACGTCTCAGTGTAACTACTTGTTATAAGGCAGTTATAATCACAATTATAGGATATGAAGACGACAGACCCTAATCGAAATCAATAATGTGCTATAATATGGTCTTCTCGTGTACATGTGGCTGAAGAAACACAAAAGAGACGAAGTATATAGAATCTTGACATCATCCATATTTGTATTTGAACAGTTCTATTATGCTTGACATTTTATTAAAACATATTATTAGCCGAAATATCCAGGGTCTTGCCACCTGTCACAGTCACACGTGACACGTCAAAACAAACGACCAAAAATACAAATGATTTAGATACACCCGTTATCAAGACGTGCGAAATTGATGTATTCTATCACGTAGAGTGGTTGAAGGAGACAGTTGGCAAACAGCAAAACGATATGTTGACGAGCCAAGTGTAACATCGGGTCAATACGTCAGGTTGTCAGTCGTCACAAATTAACCATCACATATCAGTTCATGTGATTCATCAATTAGGAACTTGATTTGTGAAGTCAGAAGCTAGAGCTCTGAAGAAAGTTTGTGGAAGGAAACGCGAATAAAGCTTGAATCGTGACATCTATTTTAGTTCTACTTTTTACTATTTTTACAATCAACTCATTGTTACAAGATATGAGCCACCACCCCCCCCCCCCCCCCCACCGCATAAATATGTTCAATAATTTAGTGCTTCCATTCAATCTAGTGACGACACATCAAAATGTTTCCAAGTTATGGATCGGAAATGGTGCCAATCTCGGAAAATGTGAAATATTCACCTAATCGCATCCCAGCGGCCATTTTGTTCATTCGAACTAGTGAGAAAATCGTTGTGGCGGCCATTTTGATTATGTAAAATAGTCGAAATCATACCAGTCGCTACGTTGCCATATTCTAGCCGCGGAGTAATTTGTATGGTAATACATTAAAAAGGTTGTTATAGGTATGTTATCAATCGGACTATTGTCAATGCAGTAAAGTCGTGAAAATCGTTGCAACGGCCATTTTGTTCAAGCAAATTTCCT
This sequence comes from Terebella lapidaria, assembly GCA_949152475.1. Lineage (NCBI taxonomy): Eukaryota > Metazoa > Annelida > Polychaeta > Terebellida > Terebellidae > Terebella > Terebella lapidaria. The sequence goes on along the minus strand of OX424564.1, from coordinate 28,189,013 downwards.
CAAAATCAATACCAGCATTTCTATTCCCATATGGTTGCTGTCTATTAATTTTTCATGACGATATGTCAAAGACTTATTTTACCATCGATCGGGCATCGCTCCATCATGTACGCATCGTCGCATCACGCCTCGTATACAACACATTGTTCAAATTGGATGTTTCTAATTATGCATGAAAAAATACTGAAGAACGCGTTGGAACAATCAAATTAAAGACAGGAAATCAATCAAAATAACAACACTGATATAGTTGCATATCAACGAGTACATCTACATACAGAAGCCACTGATTGCAATCACTGATCATGGTTCTTATTATTTCTACACAGAAGAGCACATGTATGATATGAGATGGAATGAAATGAGATGTTACGTCCGACAATTTAATACTTTTTAGGTTACCGGAGCTTTGGTCCGATAACCTATTGCCGTGGTGTCCGTCCTCGTCCATTTATCGACGTCGTCGTCCGTCTACATTTTTATCTTTAAAGTTTACAGTTGAATCTTTCTGAAATTTTGCAAAAAACACACCGAAGATATATTTTAAGAATGCTTATCAGTCAGGATCCATGCCTTGTCAGCAGAATTCTGGTAAGTTTTGTTTGGCTCATAACTCCGCAGTTTGGTAATGGATTGCTCTGAAAATTGTTGTGTAGGTTCCATACATGACTACAAGGCTTGTCCAATGGCCAGATGGAAGACCCAGTTGATATTCATACAGATCCTGAACGTTATATACAGCCAATCAAATGTAACTTACATAGAAAACTGACAGCGTTTTAGGGTACAGTTTCTTGACTATGGTTAGATTACATATCATAGAACAATAACCTACTGCGTATTTTTGGATTTACCTCAACACTTGATGAGAGTTTGATGGTCAAAATAGCATGTTATATATCATCCGCATTGAAAATACACTGAGCAAAAAAAATTGATTGTCATTCGCATTAATAACGTGTATATCCGTTGGCATTGTAAACTCAACCGCAAACTACATCAGGAATTCAGCGACTCTGATATTTTCTAAGTAAAGGATAGGGCCCCAGGTTGAGGCTTTCGGTCAGATAGAGCCCGAGCGCGAAGCGCGAGGGGTCTATCTGACCGAAAGCCGAAACCGCGGGCCATATCCTACATAGAGCATGCACCCACCCCCTCGATCGGGCTTCCAATCTCGATCATACGATTCAACATGCTCAGAATTATTCGAGCGTGTCTATTATGTATAGGATAATCGGTGAAGTGGAGCGACTCTGAACCGATTATCCGATTTAGTTCTCGGTTCCCCCTCAACTCAACTAAATCTCCGCCGGCATATGCACCTGCGAGTAGTAATCTGCGTGTACAACTATATCGTCACACTTCAACAGTGTTAGGAAACAGAGGGCGACACTGTCTGTATTTGTGATGAACTTTGTCACCATTATTATATCATGAGAATAGAAGTACATGTCCACTTGCTGTTCTCGTAATTTTCAACGATATACAACACGGTATTTACCAATTTTTTCCTAAATGATGTCTGCATCTAATGAATGTTTTGCATGATATTGATGAATATATAACCGGATTATGAATGAATCATGATTACAAATAGGGTTTAGATTCACGACCATGCCCGCTGCTTGGGCTACCACTTTTCAGTGTCTTGGTCAATTTAGAATTGGGACCCAACAGTAACACCACATTTATTGTTCACCTTCTCATCTACATTATATTGGCCTCGACCAAGCTTCCATGGCATCAAACGAATTAGGTTTCGGCAATGATGAAAACATCTCGCTAGTACGCAAACAAACGCGTCTTGTTTTAGCAGATGCAATTGTACACTGACCTAGAGGTCCCTATCTAGGATAGAGACCTCTCTGGGAGGTTACTATCTTAGATAGAGACCTCACAGCAGGTTCTTCCGTAAGATAAGTACTTGACTATAACAATAGAATCATGCTCTATATGCAGTATAGAACCAAAATCACAACAACATCTCACTCCTGAGTACAGCGTTCTCGACAGCTGAGCATTGACGGTATTTGCCATACCCATAATCCCCTGATCTGTACTTAGCGCTTCATTGACCAGCGGCACAAGACATTTTTCATGGGATCACAATAGATATACACATTTGCACATCAATTTGACATGATTATCGATGGGAAATCTAAAATTTAAGGGTAGGTTATTGATCACGGACATGTGCACTAACTGCAGTTAAGAAACTACACCCTGCAATGCTTCGTGTTCGAAACGTAAGTTACATTTGTTCACGCAACATTCAACTCCATTTATATTCTAATTTATCAATGAAATCTTCAATCTCTTCATCGCTTCAGCTTCATAGATGTATACAGAATATATATTCCAAATTTCATGTAAGTTTGTTATGAAACCGCCGAGATATGAACTAAAATTGCACGTGGTATGAAGCCATTGAAATTACGTGGATCGTGCTCGATACCCAATCTTAAGAGGGAGGTATTCTTTAGTTTTTTTATTTTCACAATTTTGATGATGGTGGCCAATTTTGATGAAATAGGGTCAATTCTGGACTTTGGCGGCTATTTTCTTAAGAACTTGTCTCAAAAAGTTTCTCAAAAACTTTTTGAGATTTTTGTTTCACAAGATTCCCCTAATATACCTCTGTGACGTGTGTAAGTTCGGCGTCGGCGAAAAAAAATATCATCCCAAATCATGTGATTTAGGTTGGAGTGATTTCCAACCTAAAAAGAAAAAAAATGTTTTTGCCTTTTCGAAAGTTTTTGGGGTTCAGAAAATATAACCCAATTATTTCTCATAATGGGAGCTGTATAGAATAAACTCTTAGAACACTTCAAGATGAGGCCTAAATGTTAGCACATCAAAATGGGAAATTATATATTGGGGATTCAGTGGTGACCTTGAATTTGACCTTCAATCACCTTGAAAGGTCAAAACGGCCTTTTTTTTGTCAAAAAATGGTTAATTTTTCATTTTGGCGGCCATTTTATCAAAAACTGTTCAGACAATTTTGATATTTTTGTTGCAAAAGATTCTCCTTATCTTCGTGTCATGTATTATTGTTTTGTTGCCCTCGAGCAGCAGGTCTTCGTGTGGCGGCCATTTTGATTTTTCAACTGATTATGTTGTCGTTCCAATTAAGCCAATGAAGACATTTTTGGATGGGGAGAAACATTTATGGACAGGGAGCTTCCACCCAATTTTCCCTTCATAATGGGAGCTGTATAAACACATGGAACACTTCAAGATTGAGCTTTAAATAAGGACGAATTCAAATGGGAAGTCATATATGGCGAATTTACAGGTGACTTGAATTTGCCCTTTAATGACCTTGAAAGGTCAAAACGGCAATTTTGGTAGGAAAAGTTGTTGTTTAACACTAACCATTTCTCCGTAACCTTTCTATCCTTGGGCTATTTTTTCATGAGTAACCATGACCAAGAAAGTACAAATAGAAATAGAGACATTCTTAACCACCGATAAATCTGCCAACGTTTGTTTGATTTTAATCGGTTCGAACTTCCGCTGAGGGTGTCGTCCGCCAGTTCGAATGCAATAAGTTAATATCTCGATATCCTGCCTATCGACGAAAATAACAATAATTTTGGCTAGACATTTAGCTATCGACACTGGAAGACAATACTCCCCTTACCTACACAATCTTGTGAAGTACATTACGTGGCCAATCTTTTGATTGATACATGTAGATTCAAAACGGAACAAACATTCGATAATCAAGTGGTGTGCTTCAATGGTTCGTCGGTGCACGCACCATCTGGCTGTGATGTTCTCTGACCAGGTCAATTTGGAACGACCTTGACACACCAATCGAGCTCAGTAGGATTTACAGAATAGGTACATGGATTGACCAACTTTGTCCACCTTCGATATAAATCTCATAACTCGCCAGTAGTATCCAATTATCTAGGGGCTGATTGTATTCATGTCCATTTTATTGGATCAGAATTGCTCTTGTCACTTCCTGTTGACCTCAAAGGTGGTTTACCATAAAACTTTAACACATAGATGATGAATATGAATAACACCATTTTATACTGCGTTCTGTGTTACGGATTCGATACCAGTTGCAAAAATGTGTTCTTTACACTCGCATTAATTTGCATAGTCTTCGGTTTGTCGCAGTTTGTTGTCATATTTGCGTTCCCTCGTGTGGTAGGATTTTGCATGACATAAAGTGGTATTTACAACAGACCGCATAATGTGCTGCATGGCCTCACGAATTTCATCGAATCTAACATTCTTTTGTCAAATGCGATGTGCGTGAGTAATACCAGCCTGGTCGAACTTGATCAAAATTAATGAATACAACTCGTAGGTAGATTTGGCTTGATGGTTCCTCTTCCAACTACTCCCCCTCGAGACCCCAACACCACGTTCCCAGACACCCATGGTAGTTTCTAATTCTACCATATAACCCAGTTGATACCCTCTGATCATAATCACAGTATGGTGTGGAGTTATCTTCCACAAAACCAGATATCTTCTAAGTGCAACAGAACCTCACATGAGGCGGAATAAGCTAAAGTCAAGTTCATCCATCAGTGAAACACGCTATTTGGCCGTAGTTTTGTTGTGAATAATCGGATCAACTTGAAATTTTGTTTGCCTTACTTGGGTATCATGCCGTAATCTTTCACTAAATTTCAGAATTCTATCTGACAAAATGTAAAAGTTGGCAATCTAACCCAATGTTATTGCTTCAGAATAAAAATATTTACTTAATATACACCGATTATGCCTTTATGACTCCAAATCAACGCAATAGGTTCATTCTGTACGGGCATAAATATGATGGAAGCCCTGAATTCGTTAGAATTTACTTGATCCCATTTGGGTGAAATTTAACGTTGGGTTAGATTGCCAACTTTCTGAGTTTTCTAGATAGGATTCTGAACACACCCAATTTCAATTTGATCCGATTATCCAAAACTGAACTACGGACAAAAAGCTTGTCTTACTGATGGATGAACTTCAGTGAGTTAACTTGAGTTAAGTGAGTTACCAATTCACTATTTATCCCATCTCGTAGTATACTTGATTATGGAAAAAGCAACTTGGAAACTGAGCCAATCAACTCTAATCCAGAGGAATGAACATTTTCAATGGACATTTTCTGGGAGAACATGTTCAGATCCCCATGTTAGAAAAGTGTCATCTTGTCATTATTATTATTATGCGGAAACCATATCGATGAAACTGCATCTTGGAGACGTAATCACATTTGTTTCCGTGCCTTTGTGCAGTGGGTAACACGAAGAGGTTGTTTCATTGTGCGCCAATGTATTCATTACACGAAGTAAATGCTACAGCCGCTAGCTTACAACTTTTGTTATTATCTATGATACTATTTTTCATAACTGAAAAGTAGCTTGAGAGTATGAGAGTATCAATAGCTTGCTTTTATGAAATATTTGAAGGGAAAGGATCCCATTTATATATTGTTTATGTGATGTGATTGCTTCATATGTTTTTTATCTGCTTTAATTAAATCAGTTATTTATTATGTAGCAACTCTTGATATTTATAATCTCTGTCCAGCTCATTCGTAAGCAGCATCTCAAGGAGCCACCAACATTTTTTTACAAAGTCAAATATGGTGTGTGTATTGTAAACATGCTAACGTCACGAACAGAGGAACCGTTGGAGGCATGATTGCAGTTACATGCAGCTGACATTTTCCTCCATGACAAAACAACATAATCATAATGTTTCACTTTTCCTCATGTTGGCATTTCTTGGATCTCTTGTTTCACCGTTGCTTCCAAGAATTATCCTTGTAATTCAACGGGATCTTCCACATACGAAGCCAAGGTTTCATAGATGGAAATACCCAACTACAATATAACACCGTATAACTACAGCTGCTTTTGCATCTGTCATAAATATGCAAGTCTCTCATATTGGACTCATAATGTTCTCACAGTCAATACGATATGACAGGGCTTGATTCAAATCAGATCCTGGATAATTGGATCTACTAAGGCTTCCATATCCACGTCCTTAACTTTTGTCACATACATTCTTGTAACAGATACGTAAAAACAGTTTGTTATGAGCATTTACCTCAAGTTTGATTCATCAAGGCGCTTGTGAATAGAATATACAAGTATGATACCAAACACCAAACAATCCGCAAGACCAAACTCAAAATCCATGGACAAAATTTACACAATCGGTATGTTAAGGTTGGACAAAAATTCAAAATTGGTGATCAAGGTCCGAGCAATTTGAATATCACAGACATCCGGCGAAGCCAAATGTGAGATCAGGTGTACCAGTAAGAGTAAGCTTCTCTTTCCTCGCATGCGACACCCACTGTGATATCCAAAATAAATGCCATCGAGATGAAGGACATAGTTAGGTTATAATAACGACTCTACAATACCAATCAACATGATGTGATAATATCTCCCATCATCTGAGTTACAGACATACCGAAATGGTCTATTAATTCCTGATGACGACCATAAAACTTCTTAAAGGTCGACTGCAATCTAGGTCTCAAATAGCCCTGCTTTAATAACTTATCAGTTAGCATTTTGGCTCTGGCTAGAAAATCTTGGTAATTGGAACATGCTCTAGCATATCGAATGAGTTGAGACACATAGACGCCATACGCAGGAGCTGCTGGTATGTTACTACTCAGTACACAATACCATGAACGGTGCGATATCAGTGTGGTGAAACTAAATACAGACAAACAAAATGCAATTTTCACGTTCGTTTTCATTGCGTCTCAAACTTCCAGGCTGCAAAATTATTACATTCCACATCTTGAAGTAAAACTCCAACGGAAACCAGATCCAATCAGCACCAAAGGAACGTTGACAGGTTTATAGATGGTGGAGAACGTCCCGCTGTTTACCTCGTAAGTCCTTGTCATTTTTCTGTTGAGGAAGTCTGCTAAATGTAAAGAATCTCGATGCACAAGCATCATATTTCACATCTCACATTAACTTTAAATTCCCCTGTGTTATTGTTCTTATTGTGATGGAATGCCAAGCAAATGTTTATTGCGCGTCAGTTCAAATTGATATTGGCAGGAAAACTATTTTTTCCCAGATCAATTACATATATGCCTGTGGTCTCAGAAAAATAGGTTACAAAACAAACTATGTTTGATCAGATAGATAAATCAGGCATATTACTAGCAGCTGATTTCCTTTGTTTCATGCGCCACTCAGACTTATCTCTGACTTCACCTATTTCACGCTGATTGAATCGAACATACACGAGTAAGCTGGAATCGCACTACATCACGGGATACACAGCACCGAGAATGGCGGTAATGTAAACAAACTCAAAATATTTCACCAGAAACTCGCAAAGAAATCAAGTAGAATAGAGCGTGTGTTTGGACATACAAGTGCAGATATATAACTGTTATATATAAGGGCGGCTATATAACTGTTATGTTTTCTTCGTTCGGTCAGAAAGGTATGGACAAATCCATAACTTACTGCCAATATCACTCCAATGCTAGTGTTTACACGAAGACAAGATGTTCCGTTGTTGAGTCCCAACATATATGGATGTGATATTTTGCTCTGGAAAAAAATTAATATCAACAAGGACAAGGAACATATCCGTCATGAGTTTGTGTTATATCAGTGTCAGACACTCTGGGGGTGATATGCAAAATATATCATGTTGATTATCTGGATCAAACAATAATATGCAATGAAACCCGGAAGTGTTTCTGGTAAAATTTTTAGATTTCCACCAGATACAGTCCCTCATCAGGTGTGTGACATTGGGTTAAGGCCCAGTCACACTGATTCTTACGATTTAATGGTCGCACGATCAGGTTCAAATTTGCCTAGTTATGGGTGATCGCCTTTACTATCGCATGTGGCGATTGGTCACACCATTGGTGGTACGCTTGGTGGCACAATCACTGAAAGAATGGAAAAAATTGATAGCAAGCAGTCATACGACACATAGCAGCGACAACCGACCTGTCGTACCTTCAGGTGTGGCGATCACCGACCTGTCGTACAACCAGTCGTTGCCATAAAACGACCAGTAGTACGATAAATCGCGGTTTTATAGTTTAGAAAAAGTGCTGAAACATGTTATAGATTTTTTTTTCACTGCACGTTCTATCCTCCTTTCGGGAAGCTTCAAATGGGTGGTACGACCAATCGTAAGGTCGTACTACCAGCTGGTACAGGTCGCGAATAATCGCACCACAAATTGTGAAGTTGTACGACTGATTGTACCACTAATTGCCAGGTTGTACGACTAGTAGCACGACCATTTTGGCTAGTCAATAACTTGCGACAATGTCCGATTGGTGGTACCACCTTTCCCGTATGCCGTGCCGACAGTTTCAAAACTTTCGGAGCGCGCAGTGACACTCCCACTGCGCGCTCCGAGAGTCTCAGAGCGCGCAGTGAAATCTCGGAGCGTGCTGGGACATTTGGGAGCGCGCAGTGAGAACTGTCAGAGTGTGCTGGTGAATCTGGGAGCGCGCAGTGAAATCTCAGAGCGTGCTGGGACATCTGGGAGCGCGCAGTGAAATCTCAGAGCGTCTTGGTAAGTCTGGGAGCGCGCAGTGAGAACTGGAAGCACTCCCACTGCGCGCTCCGAGAGTCTCAGAGCGCGCAGTGAAATCTCGGAGCGTGCTGGGACATTTGGGAGCGCGCAGTGAGATCTGGAAACACTCCCACTGCGCTCTCCGAGAGTCTCAGAGCGCGCAGTAAAATCTCAGAGCGTCTTGGTAAGTCTGGGAGCGCGCAGTGAGATCTGGAAACACTCCCACTGCGCGCTCCGAGAGTCTCAGAGCGCGCAGTGAAATCTCATAGCATGCTGGGACATTTGGGAGCGCGCAGTGAGAACTCTCAGACCGTGCTGGTGAATCTTGGAGCGCGCAGTGATATGTGAAAGCGTATTAGGTTTTCTGGGAGCTTGCAGTGATCGAGCAGTGATCTCGCGCTGCCAAATTTCCCGCTCTGAGAGCTATATATATATAGTCGCGTCACTTGGATCAAAAGCGGGACACGAATACTGGTTTTTCGGCATTTTATGTTTGACTGTCTTGCATGTAACATGTCAGATGCTCTGAGACTCTCGGAGCGCGCAGTGGGAGTGTTTCCAGTTCTGACTGCGCGCTCCCAAATGTCCCAGCACGCTCCGAGATTTCACTGCGCGCTCTGAGACTCTCGGAGCGCGCAGTGGGAGTGTTTCCAGTTCTGACTGCGCGCTCCCAAATGTCCCAGCACGCTCCGAGATTTCACTGCGCGCTCTGAGACTCTCGGAGCGCGCAGTGGGAGTGTTTCCAGTTCTCACTGCGCGCTCCCAAATGTCCAAGCACGCTCCGAGATTTCACTGCGCGCTCCCAGACTTCCTGACACGCTCTGAGATTTCACTGCGCGCTCCCAGATTCACCAGCACACTCTGACAGTTCTCACTGCGCGCTCCCAAATGTCACAGCACGCTCCGAGATTTCACTGCGCGCTCTGAGACTCTCGGAGCGCGCAGTGGGAGTGTCACTGCGCGCTCCGAAAGTTTTGAAACTGTCGGCACGGCATATTCCCGACTAGTGGCACGATTGTGCACGACCAACATGCGACCAGAGATCGTAGGTTGGAACTTTTGAACATGTCCATCGACCTTCCTGTGACTAGTTTCTTATTTGCGACCATTCACGACATATTCGACCAGTCGTACGCTCGTGTCACGATTTTCCGTTTACAAGAATTTAAGGTCGCAGCAAGGTCGTATCTAAGTCGTATCGTCAGTGTGACTGGGCCTTTACCATACTTTTGGTACGATAACCTATTGCACATGTGGTTGCATCTGTCAGAATCAGAATTTTTCAGAATCAGAAGCGTTTATTCCTATATGTACAAGTTTAACAAATTTTTGATAGATATTGTGTTACAATATGTACAATAGGAAATGGACCACTTGTAGCGTACGCTGTATTATTAAGTGGCCCATAACAAAAAAGAAAAAAAAAAAAGAAAACGAGAGATAACAGAAACAGAGAACAAGGTAACATCAAAATAAATGAGGAATGAAAATATATAACTTGAGTACAAATCAAACAAAATACTGTACAAAGCGGAACAAAGCAAAGAAGGCCTAATGCAGTATGTACACTTAGGAATGGACCACTGTTTCAGTGGGTGGTCCATAACAGAAGCAAAAAGTAACAGTACAAACACTAATTAACATGAAATAAAAAGAGGGAAAGAAAAGAAGACTGTACATGTATCTATAACTGGAGTATAAACTGAAAAGCTTACTGTATAAGAATATAAATGAAAAAGACAGAAATAGAAGAGGATTGGATAGAAATTGATGTGAAGAGAGAATATTGTAATACAGATAAGGAATAAATAAATTAGTATGTTTTTTTAAGTAGTGTTTGGTGTTGGTTGGTGAGGGGGGAAAGATGGCTGGGAGGCCGGGGGCTGTACCAGGGATAGAGACCCAGGCATGGAGAACAAGTATTGCCATATTTAATATTCATTGATAGATTTGGTGACCAGATCAGATCTACTAATTGCATTGCTTGCATAGAGGATTGGTGCATAACACCGAGTCAAGATAATTTGAAAGGAATTTTTCTTTTTGTTGTCTTTTTTGCAATAGCAAGTGATTCATATGTTTGTGAATAGGTTTATGATGTTTGAATCGGACAGATACAGAGAAGTATCATCTGCAAATGAAAGTATGTTGGCTTCGGTGGATATACCAATATCATTTACGTAAATCAAGTACAATAGAGGTCCCAGAATGGAACCTTGAGGGACACCATATTCAGTAGACAGAGTTTCAGATTTTGTATTATCCATCTCAACATATTGATATCGGTATGATAGATAGCTAGCAAGCCAGTCCCTAATTAATCCCCGCAGGCCATAATGTTGCAATTTATCAAGGAGTATCTGTCTGTTTAGTACATCAAAAGCCTTGCTCAAGTCGCATAGTATTGCTAAAGTATATTGTTTAGGAACATTATTATTAGAGTTGGCAAAGTCATTAAGAAGGTGAATTATAGGATGGATGGTTGAGTGTTTAGGCCTAAATCCGTATTGGTGTTTATAAAATATTGAATTACTATCCAGGAAATTTAGTATTTTGTTGAAGACTATTTTTTCATAGATTTTAGAGAAGGCCGGGAGCAGACTGATAGGTCTGTAATTAGGCAAAAGATTTTTCTCGCCATTTTTAAAGATTGGTATGACTTTTGCTATTTTTAAGTCTTTAGGAACTGTGCCTGTCATTAGTGATCTATTAATAATATGTGTCAGTGGGTCGATAATGTTATTTAGTGAGAGCTTGATTAATTTCATTGGGATATTGTCATGCCCTGTGCTAGTTTTGGGTTTCATTTTATCAACAATTTCTACAATCTGATGTGGTTCTACAGGTTCCATGAACATACTGTTATTTATTGGATTGTTCAGGTAGTCAGAATATTTCCTTTTGGATTTTGGTATGTTGTTATTTGTTATTTTTCCTATGTTTGCAAAATATTTATTAAATGAGTTGACAATTTCATTTTTATCTGTTGTTTTGGTATTGTTAATTGTGAATTCACTGGGAAAACCACTCTTATCATTATTTTTGTTTATAGCTTGTTTGAGAATTTTCCATGTTTCTTTGATATTGTTTTTGTTTTCCTCTATGAGGTTTTGGAAGTATGATTTTTTCATGTTTTTTTTCAGTTTGTTGTATAAATTATTATATTTTTTGTATTTGCTGTTGTTTCCAGTTGAGGGAGATTTAAGTTTTTTTTTAAGGAGTTTGGATTTTGTTCTCATTGAGGTAAGTAACCCACTCGTCATCCATGGATTTTGCTTGATATATCGCTTATTTGATTTGATAGTTTTCATTGGGAAGGCAGTTTCAAAGGCTTCTTTGTATTTAGATATAAATAATTCATATGATTTTTCTGGACAGTTAGTATTGATAACATGACTGAAGTCCTGAAATGCGAGTATGTTATTGAATATGTTCATATTTGTTTGGGAGAAAGATCTTTTTTGAGGGTCTGATTCCCTGAGTTGCTTGTGCCCATCGTTGAATTCAATGTGAAATGTGCCAAAGTGGTCACTAACATCTGTTAAGATAATCGCACTTCTGCTGGGAGTATTCTGATTATTTGTATAAATGTGATCTATGAGGGTTGCTGATGTGTGTGTTACTCTGGTTGGTTTTAAGATGGTAGGGAGAAAGCAATTGCTTATGACATTATCAATAAAATCTGTCGTCGTCCATCTACATTTTATCGTTGATGTTTACAATCAAATCTTTGTGAAATTTTGCACAAAAATGCCTAAAATTTTTTCAAAAGGGTGGCAATTTTTATTTCTACGGGATTTTTTTTTTCAAAATGGGGGCTGATTTCAACGAAAAACGGCCAATTTCTGAATTTGAGGCCAAATTATCCGAATTTTCTCGAATTTGCGGCCAGTTTTATTTCAAGAGATTTCCCTTGTGTACCTTTGTGATGTGTATGAGTTTCATTGCTCTTGAATCCCCAGTTTGGTGGGGTTTTTTTCAGGTTACCAGACCTTCGGTCCGATTACCAATTGGCATGGCGTTGCGACCGTCGTCGTCGTCCGTCTATGAATACAAATACCATGCACGGTGCGATATTAGTATGGTGAAACTAAATACAAACGAACAAAATGCAATTTTCACGTTCGCTATTATTTCTCCTCAAACTTCCAGACTGCAAAAATATTACATCCCACATCTCAAGATAAAAATCGAACGGAAACCAGATCCAATCAGCACCAGAGGAGAGGAATATAGAGGTTTATAGATAGTGAAGAAACCCCCGCTGTTTACCTCGTACGTCCTTGTCAGTTCAGTGTCAAGGAAGTGTGCTGAATGTAACGAATCACAATGCACAGTTGATTTCATACGATTTCAAAACTTTTTGTGATATTGTCCATAATTATGGAGGGCTACGCAAACGTTTTTCTTTTAACGTGTCAAACCTTAAATATTAGAATTCATATCAACAGAGACACTTCAATAAAAATAAACATTCTGATCAACGTCAATGTTGTAATTGTCATAAACAATCTATGGGAATACGATGAAAGGAGATCGAAAGAACCAGCAAGAAACAATTTCACATTCCTCAGCTCCGCGAAACCTCATGCATTACACATTTTGCACCATCAAACTACTTGCAGTCCAGCCTTCCAGTATAACGTGGCTTATAATCTTAAGTTGTTTCACTCACATGACTTCTGTTTCTCGTGTATGGCTCGAGATCCAACTTCAATATATTATTAGGCGTGCATACTGTTTTCGACCCAGTGCCATTGCATCACTATCTGTGCTTATTTCATCCACTGTTATGGCGTTTTCTGCTAATATTGTGACCCAATGTCAACACAAAACCACGTTATAACATTCAACCTGACATTCATGGTTAAGGGGCTGTTACCCTCGCCATATTTTAGTCAGTGATGCGCACTGAATATTTTTGAAAATGTTTTTTCTTGAAGAAATGAACACATATTTCACATAAATGTTATATTATCATGTTATTAACTAATTTAAAACATTTTACGCTCAGTTATTATGCATCTTATGTTAAAATTGGTGAAATTGACTACCAATATTTCGGGACATCCGTTCTTGTGGAAAAAGTCGATTACGAATGTTCCAAGTATTTTTCTGAGCATTACTACATATGCTAGTTTATGAGCCGAGAAATATTTTTTTGAAATTCAAATCCATTGCATCACAAATGATTTTTGAAGTTCAGACATTTATTGACAACTAAACATTTTTCCCAAGTGGCCAGTACAGGCACTATTTTTTAACCTTTCAAGACACTGCCACAGTGAGAGGGAGACTTCAATATCCCATGCTCCACTGTGCACAATTCACACTGGCTTTTACATGTAGACTGCTACATGCTAGGACTTCTGTGTTCATTGGGCCATGACACTACTCTGTTCACCTGATCAACGCAAATAATAACCCGTATTTCCAAAGTGACAGTTATAAGTTTAAAACTTCTGGGGAAGTGACATCTTCTTACATTTGGCATAATTCATAACACTCTGTGTTCATCAAATAACTAACAGTACATGTATGTATTCACTGACCCTATTGTGCATAATGCTTGTGTCTATGCATACAAAGAACACAAACCCCAAGCTAGATACAGGATACATCCTGATCCCAATAACATGTAAATGTAAATATCACCAGGCTTTTGATTCATTGTCATCATGATTACATGTGACATTAAAGTATCATTATTGCACATGGGTTGTGTCAACATAATTGATGTGAAATTCACACAATGGTAGCATTTTATTAGTACAATTCATGAGTTATGAATTAAAGCACTTCATCTTTTGACATACATGGATCACAGGTATGATATCAAACATACCAGACAAGAAATGTCATGAATAAATAGTGTATTTGGTAGTATACTCTTTATCCATATGTTTATCTTACAAAGTTTGTACATGGAAGGTAAACAAGAACAAAATAAAATATAATACCAATCAAAAAGATTATGAATTTATCATAATTGGCAAACAATATTGCACATGGCCACTTGATACACTGCCATTCAAATCTTCATAATGTATTTCTGACCTACACATGTGTATCAATAACAAATTTTTGATACATACAATGTGTTGGCCACTTTATCCATTAAAACATAAAATATGAAAATATTATTAATTGGCCATTGAATCCCCAAATTGCTGTTGTATAAGATATTCAATTGTCTTATAGTGGCATTACAATACCCAAAATGGTGGTGTGCAATTCTGTACAGGTGTTTCAGAATTACAGATCCAACATGCACTTAATTTGAATAATATATATATATATATATTGTTTTAATATACATGTATATATTGGTGCAAACTTCAAAACACAAGTTGTTGTAGTTATGTTTTGACATCCATTTTGTTGGCCAACTGAATGATTGCTCCTGGGTGCCTGTCATCGGGGGATCAGTCAAGTGGTGTGGAGCTGCTATTACCTGTCTTCTGATTGAGACTTGAACCAGGACTTCTGGAGCTTCTGGTTGTGTGTTTGTGTCTTCTGGCTGAGCTGTCAGGAAAGTGGTGTGGAGTTGTCAGCAACATCTGGAGTCATCTGGAGTCAGAAATATATGATGGATTTGTCAGATGGCACTCTATTCTGTTGCTGATACCAATCACATTGCCTTGAATTGATCATTGGAATATTACAATCAAGTAAACTTCTTGATTTAGAGAAATATATATATGTTGGTGATATGAATAACTCATATAGCTGCTTATTGATAATTACCTCATATACTTGTGTCAATCAGGGCACCTAATTTAAATTTCTTGACATACATATAGATATACATCTACATACAGTTTCATTTTGTTATCGAAATGTATTTAACCACGAACTTGTGGAATAGGTACTCATAGATACTTGATCAGTGTTGATAGAGACAGGGTTTAAATATACAGAATGCTTAATTTACGTGTACGTACCTGAACAAATATAATATTATATTATCCTATTTGTGAAAATGAACTCCCAATGTGCAAAAAGGGTCGAAAGAGGGTTAATAATCCGCCCCAGGACATGTGCTCGACGATTTTCCGTGTGGTACCATGCGATCACTGACCGAGACTGGACTTGAGCAGCTAGTGAGTATTGCTCTTCACATTGAACTCAAAACCCTGTGCACGGATTTCAACGGCTTTCTCACCGGAGCGAATACAAACTCACGTGGTGAGCGATATGTCAGTTATCGTCTGGAATCATGGTTTTCAGTGTTTGTCATTCCCCGATCTACAACAATTCTTTGTCTATGAACTAATATGTTCGATTATGAACATATTTCTGGGTTTACCTCCGTCATATGCCGATATACATGCATAACACATGGGACTGTTGGTGCCTCGCGGGAAACATTCGGAGACGAAGCTACCGAATCTCATAGTCGCAAAATATGGTCTTCACAACCGAAGGAAATATTCCGAGGATGACCGCTACCAATTGATATCACAAAACACATGTAATGTGTCGTACTGCGAACATTTTCTGCCGTAGTCCCGTTCAGTATTCAGAAAGTGGATTATTTGATGTGATCAATGGATTATACAGATTACCAGAATCGACATGACCAAAGATAAGTCTCGCGTAAGGATACATCAAACTTTGACCTGGGAAATATGTAAACACGATTTCGTGGCACCTGACGTTGAAAGTAGCCGATGTTCAGACTCAATTTTACGGGGGAAAACGCATTGTCACATGGCTGTGGACAGCTCGTTATGGAGTCTACGATGTACCAATCCCAAGTAAGTCAGCTATTCTTTGAAAATCATCAAAATAATAGATGATATTTCTCTTCTGTGTGTTGTCCAAATCCACGTGATATTTTGAAAATGGCGCATTTCGTAAATGTGTCAAAGACAGTCGGGCATTTTGTGACAAATGTAGGCGGTAAATTCAAAAAGTAATTCTCGGCTCATAGACACTGACTGCTCCACTATGTAAAAAGTCGATGTATTCTAAAGATTATGTTGTTGATATTGAGAACGGATGTACCAACTTTATCGTTATGATCCGGAATGATCCAGACGTTTCAGGTCGAAGATTGTATTTTTCTAATACAAGAAAATGACTCCTCTATTCACTCCAACTGCAAAAAGCCACTTCGGACTACCAGAAGTTTTATGACAAATGCTCATATTTTGTATGCGGTACTAAAGTCGTGAAATTTACTGCCAACAATCGGCAGGGTTTCACCATCTTAATGTACAGGGCGTCTCCCAACAGTTCACTGCGTCATCAACGATACCGAACTTATCAACAAACTAGGTAGCTATTATCGATATAGTGCACACACTCTACCAGACTAATATATAATTTGCATTCTCATTCATTGTTTGTTCTAATTCCCCAATCGGGTGTAGGTTGATGCCAACCAAAACATACACTGACAAACTGATTGCTTAGTTCCGACAACTGCTAAATGTGGAGTCATATGCATAAAGCCGTGAAATCATAACTGATGGCGCTTATTATTGTCCTATCCAAACATATAAGTAGTTTTTGTCCTTCACCACATGTACGTATTTCGCGCTCCAGTGGTTACATTACTGTTCGATGGAAGTAATTATCACTGGTCAAAGGCCAGGCCTCACTTCTGATAATGTTGGTCACATCATTCAGTACTATAAGGTCATTTTGAATAAACCACCCACTTACCCACTTTACCAGGAAATAACTAGTTTCGTTCGAATGATATGTTCTACAAACATTTTTACCGCCATATTATATGACTACTTCGCCTCTCACATCCATTATATTCCATAATATACTGTCCTCATGTGAAAAACGCTCCTATTTCAGTCAATACCTGTAAGATGGTTCGACAGTACTATCATTGCAAAACTTCGATGATATTAATGGTGTGCAAACTTGTTAATGTAATAAAGAAATGTCCTGAAAGAGTCCCCACTTATTATAATGTATTACCTCTTACAGGCCCTGAAAGATTGTCCATGTGATACATCGTAGTCCCCATCGATACCCTTCAGGTGGTTCGGTAGTACTTTCCCCAGCTACATGTAGGAGCATCGATCGCTATAGTAGGGAAAGGTTCGTGGGAGCTACCCACGTGACATATTGAAGGGGATGGATATCTATCGGATCTTTAGTGGGATTTCGCCCAGGAGTAGAAACATTTGTATCCATCATGATTGATATCGATCCCTTTGCCTATCCCGTACGTATCTCAAGGTCGAGACGTTCTGAAAGTAGGAAGACGCCTGCCTATTTCAGTTAATGGACAGTTATCTCCGCAAAGGCTCCATAAAACATAATTATTTTGTTAGGTAAATGACACTATTGGCATGGTACACTTCTTCCATACCAGTCTGTTCATGGGACTGACTCGTAATAATATGATAAGACTAGTAATAAAAATGATGCGACTCACGGATTGTCCTAAACGTTTGCTGCATTGGGATTCAACTACCAATAAATATATATATATATACTTGAATTTTTCTAACAGATTCACACTGTTTTTTTTTTTTTTTTTTTTCCTGATATGTTTGCGATGCTAAATTGTATCGTATTAAAACTGGTATACCTCACGGAGTGAAGAGGCAAATTTACAACAAAATTCAGACTTCTATCGCGAAAATTTAAAAAGTTGGCAATGATGCACTTGTTCCTTACTTAATAATGGTTTTGGGTGGTAAAAATGTCAACCCCTTCACATACTGAGCCCCTTAAATACTGCTTTAGTACTTTTAGTCATGCATGTGCCTCTATTCGGATAGCGGTGCATACACGTCAATACGGTAGCCAACCAATC
Source organism: Terebella lapidaria (assembly GCA_949152475.1). Taxonomy (NCBI): domain Eukaryota; kingdom Metazoa; phylum Annelida; class Polychaeta; order Terebellida; family Terebellidae; genus Terebella; species Terebella lapidaria. The sequence goes on along the minus strand of OX424564.1, from coordinate 28,170,670 downwards.
CATGACCAAAGGTACTGAGACAGTATTTGAGGGGCTCATGATTGCATTGATATTTAGTACCACCTCACAAATCTTATTGCATATGTAGCACAACTATTTGTGGGCCTATTTTTGTATGAACCAGGACAATTTGCAGAAAGTATCATGTAAATTCTGATCGTTTATATGTTAGCAATCAGTAAAAACAGTCACAACAGTTTTTAAATATTATACATTGTCCGGCAACAGTATGCAGAAAGTCAGTAAATCATACAAGACGGTGATTACGTTACGGTGACGGTGTCTTTTCGGGACATATAACTATTATCTTTCCCTTTACCATATGCACGAATGTGCGCTCCAGTATTTACAATACTATGCGAAAAATTTCATTTCAAAAGGCCAAGCCTCACAAACATAAGATGAACACAGTAAAAGAATGCCATTAAAATCCAACTCACTTGCTATTTAGTGAGAGGTATGCTAGCCCCTTCTACCATAATAATTTCGTCACACTATTGATCCAAACAAACCACCCACGTAACTCCGACCCCAGAATATCTCCAGGCTTATTGTAATGATATGCAAACTTGTTATGCTGATGTACATCTATTCGCCCCAATATTTGCTTACCCGTTGACAGTTTACTCGCTCCTACTGAGTCAATGGAGTTTCATTTGAAGTGTATCGCACCTAATATAGATACTTGGATTGTATTTCACGGGGCTGGGTAGTGAGAAAGATCATTGGGAACTACCCACGAGACATATTGGGCAAGTTGAGTATATATCCTATCTTTAGTTGGATTTCACCCAGGAGTAGAATCATTTCTTTCCATCGTGATTAGCATCGATAACTCTGACTATGTCATACATATCTCAAGGTCGGGACGGTCTGAAAGTAGCACGAAGCTCCCTCAATGGACAATTATCCCAGCAATGGGCCCATAAATATATATTTGCTGGATAACACTAAAGACGTCAGTGTCACGATACATTTCTTTATTTTTTGACCGGATTCATTTCATGGGATGATAGTAATAAAAATATTGCGGATCGGATTTTGACACTATGCTGAATGAAATACTCGTAATAATGCTTCGAAATGAAAACATGTTCCAGTGGGGGAAACAGAATGCCAATTATATGTACATGTCATCGTATCGATGACTCGACGACAGTGAACTGGATCATACAGGATGGTTTGCTAACCATATAACACTCTGAAGCTCGCATTGGGACATGGTTATTTAATCATGTTTGTGTGATCTCCCAAATTTGTACATATGCTCAATCCGTGCATATTTCCATAACTTATCCCTCATGTGTTGAATTCTTAAATATCATTTCTTAGGTGCCACAACCAATAAATGTTGATTATCACCCTGCAACATATCTTAAGGCGGTGTCTGACCTATTTCTTTTGTCCAGGGGTCAGGTCATGTTATTGTCACCGACTTGTGCTCAGATTTTTTGGAAGGAAGATCAACACACGGTAAGAAAATTGCAATTTCTGCAACATAACGCATATATATATACTGAGGGGGATGATACGATGTCCGAGATACTACTACAAATGTATGTATTTCACAAATATGAGTAGGGGCTGAAAGTCCCCAGAAATAAGGTTTCTTCCATCAATGTTTACCACGGTGATCACGTTCATGGTCATTTTCAATAAATTCAACACATTGTATATCGATAATCTGTACACGGGAGTTAGGATAATCATCTCATGTTTCATATATCCTGGGCATACGCACCAATATGTTGTAATTTTTCACTTATTCCTAAATTACTACACAAGCTTGTCGTGTCACCGATTTGAGTCAAGCGTCACCGACTTAAGATGTTATCTTTCCCAAAAAGAGGGCTGGTATCTCTCGACGAAAAACACAGTAAGCATTAGCCACCGCCGATGTTCAATCAACGGTTTGCATTGCAACATCATAATGCAAATGTTTATATTAATTTCTTTCCATATTCTTGTCTAGCAAAGTTAACATGTGCACTATTCACACTCATAATAGGTCGACATGCATAAAGGATTCAAGAATATATTTCGATATATTTCTTAGGGATCTTCAATGACATGCTGTGAAAGTAGCTACATACTTTTTTCACACTTCAGTACGATGGAAAGTTGATTAGAACTGCATTGACACAGAACTACGGAGACGCAGATTACACTGGAGTGGAGGTAAATATGTTGTGCACCAACACACCAATAACGCGGTCGTACCAAATGTTGTTGGGATGTATACTGCACAATATATTGCTGCGTACGGTCCACGACACCACGAATATGATATCGCTATAACCGTACACGAGGACAACTTTCCTTAGAAACCATAGTACAGTTCAACTCATTCAACCAGTGGGTATGTTATACCCAAAATGTAAACCTAAGTCGGTGACGCTTGACTCAAATCGGTGACACGACAAGCATGTGGAATAATTTAGGAATAACTGAATAATTACAAGATATTAGTGCATATGCGCAGGATGTATGAAACAGGTGATGATCAGCTTAACTCCCGTTTACAGATCATCGAAATACAATGTGCAGAATTTATTGAAAATGACCATGAACGTGATCACCGTGTCAAAATTGGGATAAACATTGATGGAAGAAACCTTATTTCTGGGGAGTTTCAGCCCTTACAAATATTTGTGAAGTACATAAATTTGTAGTAGTATCTCGGACATCGTATCATCCCCCTCAGTTATTATATATATGCGTTATGTTGCAGAAATTGCATTTTTCTCACCGTGTGTTGATCTTCCTTCCAAAAAATCTGGGCACAAGTCGGTGACAATAACATGACCTGACCCTTAGACAAAAGAAATAGGTCAGTCACCGCCTTAAGATATGTTGTAGGGTGTTATGTGGCTCACTCGCCATTTCGATGATTATCAACATACAGGTTTAAAGGTTTAAATATCCATCGAGGTCTCTGTAGTCACCACGTATCTTGTCTTTATTCGATGGAAGTAATTATCACTGGTGAGAAGGCCTTTATTTGTTTCAAATCAGATTGTTTCAAATTGATGACACAGTAATTAGTATGGCATGATGACATATCATGCCGAGTGCCATAAGTTTGAAGTACATCAAATCCAACACTGATATATAAATATCAAATAACACATTATTACCGATCAACAATAACACGATAATATTAATGGGGCGAGTTCACCAGATACAGACCACGAAATTCAACTGCTGCATTGCTGAAGTATCATGTTTACTTTCAATTCCTTTCTGAACAGCAAGCTGCAAACTCATTAGGTTTCAGGACAAAAAATGTAACGGGACATCATACCAATCAGCAAGCACCAGAGGTATGCTGACAGGTTTATTGTTAGCGCATAATAACCTGCTGTTTTATTAGATTCCAGTGCGCAGGCAGTGAATTAGCACCTCATATTTTACATTATTATGAGCTTCTATTTAAGAAAAGTACATTGATTTTGGTAAGTGCCGTAAATTTGTCAACAGCAGCTGCTGACTGATTGAGCAGTTGTATGATATGCTCAGATTGGATCTCAACGTATATAAATCAGGACTTTTGTCATTGCAAATTACCATTTGCCTGACATATTGTAGAGACAATGCATTCGAATCAAGAACAGGAGTGACATCACACGAATTGTCAAATACAAAAAAAGTGTCTTTTTTCTTTGTTATGAAGACATCAGTAGAGAATATACGTAAAATCAATACCCAGTATCAAGTATTCCGAGCAAACAAAACAGGGTCCGTTATCCTAGTTATAGAGAAGTTATGTTCACCTGCGTTCACCAATTACATTTTTTTGTCAGAAAGTTGAGATTGGTTGAAAAAACAAATGGAACAAATGGCAAATGGAACATTCCCATTCCAAAGCAAAAGTGGACATTTGATATTAATTTCGAAAAGCTCGTCCCTCAAGTATGTGAGGATTCTGCAAAGATACCTGAAACCTCGACAAAGACTTATTTCCCATTCATTTCCTGACTGCAACCTTTAAAACATCACTCCCACAGTTTTTTATTGTTATGTTCAAACTTGTGCAATTTCCTGTGTCATATTTCAGACTGCAGATTCTCCTACGTGAGCATAATTTACCTGCAATGCATTATGGATAGGGTTAGCAGATATTTCCTGACGTATCACGTGCATCACTACATAGAGCAGACATGTGAATCACTACGCAGAACATTCCATTCAAATCAAACGATATAAATGTAAAAGCGGGTTTTCCAGAGATGAGTGGAAATTCCATACCCCAATCATTGTGAATTTCAAAACAAATCATTATTGAATACAATCGCAAAATTTATTGGGTTGTTGTTGACATCAGTAAAATCTGGTTGTAAGGGTGGTATTAGATTGAGACACACATACCACTGACCGGAAGGGTGTCATGACCCAATAGTCTATTGACGTTTGAACAGATGCTTATGTACTTGTTATACACCTATTACACGGGATTTGTTCGGATTTCTCAATTGTTTTCCGAAGTTGTTGAATAGAACTGTTCTACATGTATATTAATTGTAAGACTAGCTGTATACTTATGCCAAGAGGTCACAGGTGTACAGTAGAAACCCCAATATTTCACATATATTCTCTGCCCCATGCCTCTAGTGTAGCTTTTGCTGTTAATATCTGATGAGGTATTGTTTTTAATCCGACAATGTTGTAGTTTAGCTTTTTATTGTCACCATTCAAATGGCAATAAATTATCAAGTGTCACCCCTAGTCATTTTCGCAAAGTAGACGGATAATGAAACATAGTTGCTAAACAATGAAGAACGTGTTTAATTATGTTAAATTTTTCAACACCAACAGAAAATTTCTTATTTTAGGTCATATTTGGACCCAAATCAGACGAGTTTAAATAACTCTTAATTTTTTCTCATAATACAAGGGTGAATTGTACATTATAATAATAATAATAATAATAATAATACAAGGGGTGAACTGTGTGTTATTGTGAGTAATTGTGCCTTCAACGAGGCCATCAACCAGACTTCATATTATATTTAATAATGAATAATGATTTGTATTAGCTTGGTGGCACAAATGCATTTACACTGCTGCACATATGATTAGTGAGTGATCCCGGAGAGACATTGGTGATATCGTAAGTGCTCACTAATCAGAAGTCTGAATATGCTCAAAATATATATATACATGCAAAAGCATGAAATCATAACTGATGATGCTTATTGTAGTCTCACACACACATACAGCTGGTGTCCTTCAGCAGATATATGGTGTGCGCTACACTTGGTACATTACACGCTGGTGTGTGATGAAAGTAATTATCACTGGTCAAATTATCAAGCCTCTCCAGTATAATTTGGTTAATAATATATATATCTGTATCTGTACATTTTCTGTTAAGAAGTGCAGACTGTTTTGTCAGCTGCTATCTTTGATATTTTTCCCTGTTGCAATCTCGTCGTATTATTCATTTTGGATAATTTTGCATTTATGTCTGATTGAGTATGAGCTAAGCCGATAAATCAAGAGTATAATGCAACTTGATTGTACTTTCGAGATAATTTGAAAAAGGATGATTTTGTTTGAATTCAATCGAATATGTCAAACAATGGTATGATCATTCGATGTACGACAGTCATTAAGGATGGTCCTTCCATCCTTCAAATGTATTTTCATGGTCAACGAACATGTAGCTTTTTTCACCTTGATGATTCATTAACTAATAAATATTGTTGTACTTTGATTTAAAAACGTGTCATTTTATATTACATTTCTTATTCTCTGGACATTGCAGTGTCATCCAAACTTTCTCGTCAGTTTATTGACACAGCCCATGATATATTGTTCATCGCATGGTGTGAGTTACTTTGATGGAGAGATTTGTTATGATCCATTGATCATAGCCAATCAGGTAAACCACTTCTTTACAAATGTAGCCAACAACCTGGTTAAGGCTTTGCCAAACCTAGTATATTTGTACAGTGCATTCTCGTCTAGTAACTACTTACTTCAAACGGTTGGGTGTAATTTAGTCTTTGAGGAATTGTCCAGCATCAGAGGAAACAAAAGTACTGGACAACATAGGCCCACGTTCCTCAAAGACGGGGTGGAAGCTCTTGCAAACATTGTCATACATCTTATCAATTTATCCATCACAAGTAAATTCACTCCTGACTGCACTAAAAAGGCAATTGCAAAACCTCTCTATAAAAAACAGTAAACTGGAGGTAATTATAGACATGTAAGTATCGTGTCGTCCGATTCTAAGGTCTTAGAAAAATTGTACACAAATTGTATCAGTCAACAATATCAGATCAACAGTCAGCTCAATTCAATGTGGTGTCACTCAGGGGAGTATTCTAGGCCCTTAGTGTTACCTACTCTACAGCAACGACATGTCAAAATTTCTTGCCATATTATTCTTTATGTTGACGACACTATCTTAATGGTTAGTGATACGGATATAAACGTTCTATCTGCCACTCTATCTAACGAAATGGAAAACTGTTACCATTGGTTAGTTAACACTCGCCTGTCTATGCACAAAGGTAAATCCGATGCAATTGTTTTCACTTCTGATAGTAAACTTCACATTGCAAACTATTTTACTATAAAATGCGGAGGAACCGTTATCAAACCATCTGTTGGAGTAAAAAATCTGGGTTTATATATGGATCAAACTCTGTCAGGTGAACACACAGTTAATACACTCATTAGTAAATGTTCATCCCGACTTAGATTTTTGTACAGGTACAAAAAAGCTCTCTCGGAACGGTCACGGAAATTGGCATCACTAACTTCGATTACGCCTGTTCGGCTTGGTGCTGTGGCCTCAACCGAAACCTCAAACGTAAAATTGAGCCTTGAACGTAACATGCAAGTAGCTCAAAATCGTATGGTCCGCTTCATCTTGGATTTTACCCCCAGGAGACATGTCGGCCAAGATGAACTTGACAAACTCAACATGCTTAACACTAATGACTGAGTACAACAACTGGTTCTAAATCATGTGTTCAACATTAAACGTGGTACTGCTCCCGACTATCTAAGTAGCAACTTTGTGATGTCTCTCCACACAGAACCCCCAAGCTACAATTTCATGGTACCAAGAGTTCAGGGCACTGAACAGTTTAGCTTTTATCATAATGGGATTTTGTCATGGAATGCTCTTCCTATTAATATAGAATGAATCACATCAAAGCACAACTTTGAGTGTCAGGCTTTTCTTTCGGGTCGTGCTCATGCAATCGAACAGTCGGATATAATTTGTTACTAACTTACAGGGTTTCCTCCCCAAGTAGTGTAATCATCAGTATTATAGTGTATATTTTCATCTTCGTCCGTCACTTATACAAGTTCCACCTTGGTACTCTAATGTAAACTATTCCTTCCATAACTCATTTCGCCAGTACATTGTCAGTATTATTCTGGTTCCTGTCTTGATTCCGTTCGAACGGGACGGCACTGAAAATAAATCAGTAGACTTTTGTGTCCTATCCTGATTTCTACATGTATGTGTGTCAAGTTATCACCTGGTTCGTATGTCATTCAATAATAAAACATTACCATGTGTTACTCAATCACACCTCCAAGAGTGTAAAATGCATATATATATTACCTACGTGTAAACAATATATCTAACCGTAACTATATCCTGTAACACCATTAGTTGTCATCATTATGTATTGTATTTGTAATGTTTTGTATGTATTAAACCGAATAAATCAAATAAAAAATACATCCGTAATGTATTCAAGCATATCACTCAAGACGCCCGTTGAATTGTTTCGCTCTCCGCGGCAGACACGTCGCTGCTCTGGTGAGGAAAAGTCGGTGGGAAATGCCCACGTGACATATTGGGCATGATGAATATCTATTGGGTCTTTGGTGGGATTTCGCTCAGGGGAAGATACATTTGTTCCCACCATGATTGTGATCGATCATTTCACTCATCCCGTACGAAACTCAAGGTCGGGACGGCCTGTAGGTAGATGCCAGCTAGGATCTCCCCATTAGTCATCACCTGCCTCTGCACAGGGCCTTTAAAACGTTTATTAGGAGAATAAAATAGTTCCGAAGATAAATATTTGTGTATCAACAATGGAAAAAAGCTAAAAATAGGCATTTTTTTACTTTAGAACCCGCATTACAAACAGTTAATGGCTTTCCATTTTCTAGAAATTGTGTAAAAGCAGATTGTGCCAACATTTTTGTGTGAGGTTTTTATTGGGAAGAACGAGCATCCAATGTACATAGAAACCAATTGTCAATGAATCATTTAATCGATGTAAAACTTATTTTTTTGATTTCTTATATTTGTAACGTATCATTTTATACGGATATATCAGTATAATGATACGTGGTTTGAATCCGCGCATTATGTGATATATAACAGACATATGGAAAGCGTATTCATTTAGTGATGACAGTCCATTGGCTACTTTATAGGGCAGGGATATTCAACAATGTTCACGCCAGTTTCCGGTGATAAAAGAGAAGACGAACATTGATTCAGAAACGCACTTTCTTGTCGACTTCACATGCCATTAGGAACAGATTCTGGTAGTAAGAAGTTTATGGGTGTTGCGAGACGAGAGGAACGCAAGTCGCAATGTCTGAGTCGTCATTTACTGCACAAGACAAGGCATGAAATCAGAATTAAGGGTGCTTATTACTCTATATTATTGTCAGCTGTATGACACAGCAACTGACCTATTGGATATATGGAGGCAATATTCAAAGACATGGCATGATATTTAGTATCGAATGTAGTACATGTGTACAATTATCAAATGATCACTCCAATTCAGTTGCCCATACAAAATGACGTATCAATCGATACATTCATGGACAGTGTTTAATGTGCAGTACAAGAACAGTTGAAATATTACATATTATTTCACTCCCGAGTCACAGCATATCGATTGTTATCCTCGGCAAAAATGACCACACATTGATTGCTATTCTCTTCATCTCGTACTCTCGTGTCCAGTGTTATCAATTGACGATTGGTAAAACCTATTCAACAGACAACCCTTTCAGAATGGTCAACGTCGGAAAACGCTTTTGCTAGTATCAAAAATACGTAAGACGAAGTTGTTATGTATTTCTGCTAGTATGTTTCTCAATATCGACTCTAACTCTGATGTCAATTACTATACGTTTACTGTGCATGGCACTGGACCCTTTAGCAGGTGCTTGATACTTAATGCTTAATATACTTACCCATTAGTGCCAAACATCTACCACAGCAATTGATTCACAGGAACTTTTCAGTGATTCTTGTCCTGTGTGATGGAATTACTCGGGACATGACATGCTGTGTGTGTATAATAATAGTACATACGTACATTCGTGTGCAATTATCAGACGATAACTCCAATTTAGTCGCCCATACAAATGTCGAAAATCCAGGGCATTCGTGAGCAGACAATTAGGGTGTAGATACTACATTTAGTACCACCTACCTACCAGGTCAGATCTACGTTCATAATATATTGTTACACTTGTTTGTCCCGGTCCCCACGTGTAATAATACATGTAATATTTATTACACGTAATAATCCCTGTCATTTTTGTTTTCTCTCACTTCGTATGCCTGATATGACTTTCTGTCCCTGGACTATGAGATTGGATGACGGACACTGTTTTGTTTGCTCGGAATACTTAATACTGGGTATTGATTCCACGTCTATTGCACCGTCCTGGTGATTCACGAGATTTGTGTAAATATTTTTCACTTCTAGTCATGATAACTTTATGTTATCCTATCCTTATTAATACTTGGCATATATTAGTTAGTAGGAGATAATTATGAAACTAGGTATTACGTGTGATTAACAACATGTGTACTAACGATATCAGCATGTGCTGGGGTCAGAAATCTAGCTATCAGAAATTATACTAAGATACAGCAAAAGGAACGTGCATACAAGAACCCCATATAATCACGAAGAACAATATAAATAAGACACAGAGTGAAATTGGTCTTCAATACATCCTGAATTATGTGTTGCGTCTGGCTTCTTCTTCGTTTTAGGTATCATTAAATCTTCTAACAGTTCGTCATATAATTACAGGAAGACACCGGCTGATATCCATTCGAGATTGAGAGTGTTGGGAGATATTACAGCGTGTTTGACGTATAAAGGTCTGTGACACATCAGCTTCCTGAGAAGCATTCTTGAATAGATGATAATGTAAAATTTTGTATTTACGGTTGTGATGACGTCCAGGATATCTTCACAATCGGATTGTCAGACACACGTGTATCACAGCGGTATATCCATAGGTGTTTATTGTTTTTGATGTACGGTACCCTCTTTGTTATCGAACATTCATACCTTGCAAAGGAATTTTATTCTTGTATCCGATGTATGTATCAACCTATTGGCAAGGCAATTCAGTTGAGTTGAAGCCAATTGTAAACCATAAACAAAACAATAAGCAAATAGATTTTGAAATAGAAAACAAAGTTGTACTGACATGATCAGCGACACAGTAACATGTACTGTAATTACACCTATTTTCGCTAGAGGCCTTCAGTCGCGAATATTAGTCACGCGAATATAAGTCTCGATGAAACCTGAAAATTATGATAAATGTATGACTTTGTATTGGTTTTAGCAGGATTATTAGACAATTGCAATTATATATAAAATACATAAAATCATTGTATAAAATTATATATTAATGGATCAATCATGAGCACACTTGATTCTGGTGTCATGCCTTGGCCCTGAGTAGTAAATGACGAGTCAGACATTGACTGACTGGCTTTCCTCTCGTCTCACAAGACAGACAGACAGTTATTCCTACCTACCAGAATATGTTCCTACAAGTATGTGAAGTCGACAGAGAGTGAGTTCCTGAATCAATGTTCGTCTTGTTGTTTCGAAATTCATAACGGATTATGGAATGGAATTTTCACACTTTCTGGAACACCTGCTTTTAGGGGGTTTGACTCGAATGGAATGTTCTGTGCAGTGATTCACATGTCTGCTCTATGTAGTGATTCACATGTCTGCTCTATGTATTGATTCACGTGATACGTCAGGAAATATCTGCTAATCCTATTCATAATACATTACAGGTAAACATGTCCACGTAAGAGAATCCGCTGTCTGAAATATGACACAGGAAATGCACAATTTGAACATAACAAAAAACTGTGGGAGTGATGTTTTAAAGGTTGCAGTCAGGAAATGAATGGGAAATAAGTATTTGTCGAGGTTTCATGTATCTTTGCAGAATCCTCACATACTTGAGGGACGAGCTTTCCAAAGTTAGGCCAAAAAAAAAAAGTCTTTTGGTTCTCATCATGGTGCTCTTGGAAAATTGGTGCTATGGTGCTATGATTTTTTTTTTTTTTTTTAACCCGGGGCGATGAAAATTACAAGTTATTACTTGTAAAACGCTTACAAATCATACTCAGGTTTTAAAACTGAAATTTCTATATAAAGTATATTTCAGCACATCTTCCAAATGAGAGAAGTAAATAAAAATAAATAATACTGACGAATGAAATGCTATACGAACGCTATTTTATGTAAAATTACACCTTCTCAACATAAACATGTATGTAAAACTTGATATGTAATAATACAGAAGTATGCACAGATTCAGGACTTGAAATGAGCGAAATATACATGTTAAACTATAAAATGCTATTCAGGCTACTCAACATAAACAATTGTATAAAACTTACGAAACAATACTACAGCATTTGCAGACTAAGACTATAAATGAACAAAATATACATGGAGGTATATCCCCGGCTTTTACACTGTGTCATGCGTGTTGACTTTCACGTATTTAATTTGGGATAATATTTGTGTCTTGAATTTACACAGTGTCATGATACACTGCAAATAGGAACGAAAACAAAACAAGTTTTGCTGAGGCCATGTTATGCCCGGTGAGATCTGTAGATACAAATCGAATACGCCTTAAGAGATCAGGAGTCCATGGGAAACTCGCGAAACAAGATTCGTATTGAAAAATAAACATTTTCATCTCATTTTTCTTAAGAGAAGCCTATTTCTTTTTGTGTTCACAAAAAAAAAACACTGACGCGGGAGTAAAAAGTGGTGCGCGCGGGAATGAGAACCAAAAGACATTTTTTTTTTGGCCTTAGTATCAAATGTCCGCTTTTGCTTTGGAGTGGGAATGTTCCATGTAGATTCTCTAGTCCTTTAACCAATCTCAACTTTCTAACAAAAATAGTAATTGGTGAAAGTTGATGAAAATATCTTCAGTGCTAATGTCTTGATAGTACAAAGAAATTTGTTTTCGTATTTGATCATTCGTTTTCGATTATGTTATTTTTTATCCTTGTTCCTATGAGGTACGAAACAACTGTCTGAGAATTGGAATCTGATATAACGGCCGGTTTTTATGCGTTAAAAAATATACCTGTCAGCGTTCCTGTGAAGCCTGCTGATTTGTGTGAGGTCCAGCTTGCTGTTTAGCGAGGAAATAAAAGTGAACATGACATTTCTGCAATGCATGTCAGACAACGAATTTCAGACACTGAAAATCTGGTTCTGGTATCGTCGCATTCATAATGTTGTTGTTGTTGTTGTTGTTGTTGTTTGGAATAGCACTCAAACACGGTTAAATAACCATGTGCCAAAGCGAGCTTCATAGTTTTATATCGTTAGCAAACCATACTGTATGATCCAACTCACGGTAATCAAATCATCGATACAATGACATGTATATATATTTAATGGTAATGATTCCCCCAATGGAATTTTTATTTTATTTTCAAAGCATGTATTACGAGCATTCGATTTAGCATAATTGGTTTATATCATATTTATTCAAAATTGAGCACTGATCAGCAGGGCAAGCCCTATTTTAAGATATGTGCTGGTGCATTCCTACATGGTGCATAGGCATAGTTCAACTTAAAATTGGAACAGAGAAACATATATACATCAGATGTATCTACACTATTTACAACGAAAACATAAACAAAATAGATGATGATGAAATAAATAGGACGCTACAATACGACACAATTAGTTAAACAACCATTCATACATGCATATAATCTAATTTGATGTACATAATATAATTTAGCATAATTCAGCATAATGTCAAAATTCGATTTGCAATATTTTTATTACTGTCCATCTCACGAAATGAATCCAGACGAAAATGACATTGCATCGTCAAAATGGCGTCTTGATATGTCTTTATGGGCCCATTGCTGGGATAACTGTCCATTGAGGGAGCTTCGTGCTACTTTCAGACCGTCCCGACCTTGAGATATGTATGACATAGTCAGAGTGATCCATGCTAATCATGATGGAAAGAAATGATTCTACTCCTGGGCGAAATCCAACAAAAGACAGGATAGATACTCAACTTGCCCAAAAATCTTTTCGGAGAATAATAGATTTATGGCGACGACTAGTTAAAACCTACGAGATGGCTTGATGTTTAACAAAGCAACCCCTATATCACATTTCCTCATATGATTAGTCTAAGTCAACTTGAATAATTTTTGGATAGTTTTACTTTTCTAATTTGTTTGTTCTTTCTGTTGGATAAAGCGTCATGGCAGCAATTGAACTGGGTCTCATCAGACTACTGCTCCTCAGACATCGCTTGATGCTCCCTGCTGCAGACTTAAATCAATTATATGTGACGAGAAATGACTACGCTCTATCAGATCCCAATGCTGCAGTCGAAACTGGATGTGGCGAAACTGGATGCACTAACGATCGTTAGTGCATTCCACATGGCGAACAACACTCGCGGTTCGTTTGAATTTTCCTCATTTTCCCGATAATTACGATTGTGATCGATACACACATACACCTGCTGATTCTTATGCGCACGAAACAACCGTTCGTTGCGAATACATGGCGATTTAAGTTGGTTTGAGCTTGAAAAACTCGTGTGTAAAAAAGCCGAAAGATTCCCTACCGATTGTTTTTGTAAAATCAAAGATTACCTAACGAGCATGTGACGGGTGCCACTAGTGGGGCAGGAAATGCTCACTCTTTCCGGAACACCTGATTTCACCTCCTAATGGCCATTTTGGGGGGTTCATGAGCTTCCCTGTCATTTTTGTTTTCTCTCACTCCGTATGCCTGATATGACTTTCTGTCCCCAGACTATGAGATTGGATAACGGACCCTGTTTTGTTTGCTCGGAATACTTGATACTGGGTATTGATTCCACGTCTATTGATGTGTACAGATGATCTTCTGATATAAATAACATAGTATACTGTGTTGGCGTGTGTGTAGGTATATGAGGTATGTGACTATATTTGTATTCATTGATACACACCATTAAAACCAACTTCACTTGGAGCTGAAGCTTCGTTTGCGATAGTTAGACAAAAGGTACATAAGTGTGCATCTAGTTCTGTTTATCTAGACAGATTTCCTATTTTTAATGTGACATTCGCTAATTTATGTCGCATAAATAAACGAATCCACAATGGTGTATGATATGGACCTATTACAATATACACGTATTAGGCCTATATCGTTAGGGAATCTCACTTTTGTCGTTGGTGAATCTTATCGCTAATTCTTTTCCTCAACCTATCTCAATAAAAAAGCGTGATCTGCTTGAAATAATTACGCATGTCTTTGACCAAAACGCCAAGGTACCTTCGAAGTATCCATTTATCACAAATGGACCTGTCAAATTTTTATAAAATACGGTTAAAAACCAAACTGACCATGTTTACTGGCCGCCATTGCTGGATGCACTAACGATCGTTAGTACATCCAGACTCGCCACAGTGAATTATGCACCAAACACACAAGTATTTGCTGCATGGTTAAACGCCAATCGAATCCACGTGCGCTTGGTCACTGCCAGCATTTCGAACTTGCTGTTCTGTGTCGCGTATGTATTCAGGCAGAAAGGACACCATTTTGTGGATGGCTCCAACTATGACGAAACTTACACACGGATCTTTACCAAAGTACAGTCTGGCGCACATCCCTACAAGAACAGGTGGGCTATGTTGTCCACAGTTGAAGTGCACTCAGTCATTCCCTTCGTTTTGGACCAATTCTGGAGATGGTCAGCATCCAATGCCCAGATTGCCGAACCTCTTGCATGGCGACTCAATGTGTCAGCTGCTGGAACCGCCTCCCTCTTTGATCAAAGGTCGGCTGGACCGATGCAAAGAACGTGTATGACAGGCTGTTAAAAGACTATGGAGATCTGCAAGCGAGAGCGATGGCAGCACGGTATCAATGCGCGATTCTATGGCGCGACATGTTGAACTTGGCTCCTTTGGGGGCATTGGCAGCTGCAGTGGTTGGCGTGTACGAAAGCTCATCAGAGAAAGCTACTCTGCTGAAATCTCAGGCACTGACGCGAGAAGCAGGATCTGCGCCTCTCCAGAAAGACATAGCACTGTTGGCAGCCAAACTATCAAACAGGTCTTCGTGGCACAACTGACAACGATGAAGAATCGCCCTGCCATTCAGAATTGAGCAAACTGTTGGGTTGAATCTAGGATAAGAATCTTCCAAATTGGAGTTTGGTATTAAGTATCTAGTCTTGTTAAGAGTATTAAGTGTTACAGATAATCAGTTGGTTGCATGTGTATGCTTGGTAATAGTGAATTATATTGTTATGTAAAAAAAAAAATAAAAATACTTGCCCAATATCTTTCTTGCCCGATCTTTTTGTTCCAAAGGGAACCTCCTGGGATCCTCGTGAAATACTGAAACTCTGAAACAGATGCTCTTAAAGAGATGTCCCTTAACATATCTAGTTTGCATATAATTACAACGAACCTGGTGGTATTCAGGTCGGGTTTAAGGTTAAGGTCGGGGTTAAGTGGGTGGCTTATTTGCACAAATGTTGTGTCGAAATCAGTATGGATGAACTAGTCAGCATATCTAACATGAACTAGTCACGATAATGAATTTTATCACATAGTAATGTAAATACTGGAGGGCACATTTGTGTATATTGTAAAAAAAGAGGCGATAAAATTTATATGTCCCGAAATGCCATAGAAATAATCTCTTGTATGATTAAGCGGTTTTCTGCATAGTGTTCGATTGTACTCAGCTACTGGGTTTTTTTTTCCATTTACAATGATCCGATGTTTATTCCATGCTATGGATTATTATATAATGTTTATGCAATTTAGTCAAGTGAAGGGTATAAGGATAATATCGTATTTTTCATTGGATATATTTACAACGATCTAGTGGGTACTTTCTGAGGTACAAGAATATGAATACATGCACGTGTACGCTTGTTTCCAGTGATACCGCCCTAGAATATAACTCATTGTTTCAATACGACTCTCCTTTTACCTTCACTGGTTTGGACACCCTTTACCGAACGGACAAAGATGACTGTTCACCAGCTGGTTATTGATCCAGTCCCCCATCCTCCGTGTTAAAATAACCATACATTGATTGATATTCAATTTATCTCATACTACTGTCTATCTTTCCCGTGTTACCAACTCACGATAAATCTTTGATAAGTGTGGGTTGTTTCTTCCCATTTTGACCTTGGGAGTCTAGCAATCATGCTCCTTCAATAGAAATACATTATGGTTTAAACAAATGTATTTTCTCACGACGGAGAATATCATGGAGAATAGAACCGACCTTTTAAAATACCATATGGCCAATTTCCCACGGTGACGAACCAGAAAATACACTATGGGTTGGTCAAGATTTTTAGGACAGTGTTGTCTGCGAAAATCAAACTAATTAAGAGCTTTTCGTAAATAAGGTTGAAAATTCACAGAAACTATTACTACTAAACAGGTGTGATAGACAGTTAGAGTAGACAGGTCATGTCGATCATGTCAATAATAATGCAAAGTATAAAATCAATTGAGTGCACCGATTTGAACTCATTCCAAATTTCAGGAACTCTCTACAATACAGACTTGTAAATTTGTGTATTTTATATATACATATGAAATACACGGATAATCTCTTGACACTACAGTCTCGGGTCAATAAATATGCATATGCAAGTCGTACTGAATCAATTAAGGAACGTTTTCGAGCCTATCAATAACACTGAATACTCTCGCTGTCTTTAAGGAGAACTTCCTATCAAATTCTAACGTAATTTGGTAACAAATTAGTTTCACACACATGGAGTATTCATTCAGGTGACTTCCAGATGGAAGAAATTATATTTTTAAAACTACTATCGAATGTAAAACCGAAATGAAACAAAACTGAGCGGGCCACGCCCTCCAACTGGGGAGAATGAATGAGTTGCAACTGATGACGTCGCTGTTTTGATGATGCCGAGCAACGGAGCACTTCCAGCATCTTTGGTTCCAGTGGGATGAGCCGCCTGTCGAGGCTTCTCTCAAACCAATGACGTCACAGAAATTTACGTCATGTTTGAAGTTTCTGTCAGCCATGCACTGCCGTGTGGTACATGTACGACAAAACGTGCAGATTTTTGGTGTTTTCGATGTTATATCTTCCGTACGATTTGTTTGAACTGAACAAATATATACATATTTCATATGTGAACGAAGCTTTGAGTCTTCTCCATTCAAATGCATAGAAATATATTTACTATTTTGGAAGTTTCAAAAAGAGTACACTGGTACTGATTTGGTAACTAATTTACTTTTGATATGTTACATCCTATGTTCCATCCTAGTATTGAATGTTGCGTTTTATAGGCATCCACAGATAACACCTGATACTTCAGACAGTTGTGCTAAATCAGTCAATGAGGACTCAGTTAAGAATTTGGTTAATTTATTGATGGCCAACGTTTGGAACATCTGTACTTATGCAAATAACTTTCGTCAAAAATAATAATAATCAGGTGTGGATTAGAGACTCAGTGTGTACTGGGATCAGAAATGAGACAAACTTAACAAAGTCCATCAACAACATCAATACAATGAGTTAAATTTTGTTGCTGCAAACAAAACCAAATAAGACATTTAAATGTGTCATGACTGCAAGATTTATAATTGTGGAATGTTCTCACGCAATTAATATATATTAGACTATATGCAACTGCCGGCCACAGGCTATGGAAATTTATGTTATTAACAAGATTTGGCATTTGTTATTAGTCAGTGTTCGACACATCAAATAAAATAAATTTCATAATAAATACAAAAGTACAAAGCACCATGTGTAAATTTGAAGGCATATTATCTTCAAAGATCGAACTGGACCAAGGCAAGCACATAACTAAACTAACAAGAAATCATCTAAAAATACGCAACAGATAAGTGCACCAATTTCCGAGATCAAACGACCCAGTCATTTTGGGGTCAAACTTGACGCACTTCTCAAGAGGCTTATTCATTAAGTCAGCACTAGAGATTGTCCCTGGTAAGATACACAGTGCTACAAGCCAGTTTTACCAACTGTAAGAACCACACAACATAACACTATCTAATGTCAGCAGACGGGCTGCTAGCAAAAAAATTACTTGATTCACGTGATATTTCTTTCGAAAATAGGACGGTTATCAGTGGGGGGACACATGCTTCGGTAATTGTTTTTTCTCCTTCTTTTTGGTGGTGTATACGAATTTCGTCTTAAATTTTGTCCGAGACGTTAAGCACGGAGACGACAGAATATTACCAGATTCAGTGATTCAGGGTCAATTGCAATTGCGAGAAACACATGAATTAAATATACCCAAACACCATTTAGAAATGATTTGGTAATTGCATTCACAGAACCAGTGGTGGAGGGTTCAAAGTTCTGCACATACAAGACAACTGGTAACTAAACATGTCAACGTTCCTATGGTGTTGATGGGTTCTTGTTTCCGGTGAATATTTCTCCGAGACTCTGGTCCTAATAATGACATGAAGGACTAAATATTTTAGGTATTTACCATTATGTGGCTGCCTTGCATGTGTGTGAATCGAAGTAGCTTATGGATGAAAATAAACACATATGTGTGAGCTGTATGTTCTTTTTTTATATAGAATCCTTGACATTTCGTTCCAGCTATGTGGGTCTTCATAATGTGGGCGAGGAGACACCGATATTTGTGACCATGAATACAAATCTCATGTCCGGTCGGTCCATATAATCCATTCATCATAGAGCTTTTTGTACTCGTGTCCTCTATATTGGATCAGGATTGTTCATGTCCCATTCACATTGGTTCACCACAAGCAATTTCCATATGTATATTGAAGGATGGTAGTGCCAGAACTTGACAGTTGTTTATTGGCTTCCGATTTTCCTCTCATATTCCTGGGTGTAGAAGGGTCACTCTAATCAACTGCGAAAAGAGTTAAAGGTGGGAACGGGTCAGGGTCTGAATCCGATTGATGTGACAACTTTAGCTTAATTGCATGGAAAAAATGGTATATTATTATGTTCATTTATGTATCTCTTACAGCACGTTTTATGATGACTGTTGTATGAGTATTAGTCAAGGACAGATATTGTTTATTTTCCTGGCAGAGAATTCATACATGTTCTACCCCCTACTTTTGTTTTCAAAAGTGTTATCAATTGGAATGACTTGTTCAGTGTCATCCATTGGAATTACTTGGAATCAAAAGTTCATAGGCTGTACTATTTACATTTGACCTTGAGAGACTAGTTAACATGCTTGTCTACTCGTTCAACATTATGATATGGATAAATATATGCCACCAGAGGGAAAAAACCCAACCTTTAAAAAACTTTACAGGTAATTTCCCACAATGAAAAAGACAGTATGATACTCGCTTTCTGGAACAGTTTGTTTGATATTCTGAGATCGCATTTGGTTGACAATGTCATATACTGCTTACGTATCATATATATGAATATATCATATGAATGGTGCAAAAATCGAAAGTTGGTGTTTTGATGAAATAATTTACAAAATCATGCATATCAAGACTACAATCTCGAACTCCGGAGACCTACGGTAGTCCGGTGTCTGGAGTAAGGTCTCTGGGGTGGATTGATATTGTCAGATTATGGTAACAAATGACTTGTTTTCCAGATGTGTAATTCCCAGTACATGTTGATATTCATCAATCACTTAAATTCACCGATATCAGGTTACAAAATATTGATACATGTATGTCAAGGAATGATTACCTTCCTCGTGATTATTTTAGGTTCTAAAAGTATTGGAGTCAAGATCTGAAGAATTATTGTGATCACGTGATATGATAATGTCAACAGTCTAACGGACGGTGAGTTCAAATTAATATATAAGCTTGTCAATACCGGAGGATAGCACATTGATTGTGGAAATGCATGAAACCAGACCTTTCAAAGTGATATTGGCATGAAAACTATTTTTCCAAATCAATTACATATATGCCTGTGGTATCAGAAAAATAGGTTACAAAACAAACTATGCTTGACCAGAGGGATAAATCAAGTATATGACAGTACTAGCAGCCGCTTTTCTTGTGTTTTGTGTGCCACTCAGAATTACCTCTCGCCACGGAATCAATTATTAAAGGCCATCTGTTCGGGCGTACAAGTGAAGATATATCACTGTTATGTCTTCTTCGTTCAATCAAAAAGTTATGGCAAAATCCATAACTTTTTGCCAACATAACTTTAGAAAGTGCTCATTACATATTGATTCACAACAATTGATTCACCGAGGTTTTTCAGTGATTTTTGTTCTGTGTGATAAAAAATTCTTGGGACGTGGCACTGTGTTTGTGTGCCATAGTACATGTGTACATTCGTGTGCAATTATCAAGCGATCACTCCAATTCAGTAGCCCATACAAATATAGGAAAATCAGGGCATTTATAAATAAGTTTTCCTGAGCAGACAATTACAGTGTAAATTTTACGCGTATCATCACTTACATCCCAGGCCAAAGCTACATGGTAGTTGTGATTATTGTGTGTTATACTACATGGTTAATTTCCAATGATGATGGTTGATACTTGTCTTTTGGATATTATGATATGACATTTTATTAACAATAAAATGTTATGATTAATATATCGAACGAATTGTGCGGCAATTCAAAATAAAATAAATACAAATGAAAGCCATGAAAAATGGAGACCACGAACCCTGACATCAGAGACTTATTCAGGTCAAATTTTTTTGTAAGGTCTCTCGGGTTGATCATTATGATGAGATTATGTCATGCAAATGGAGACCACAAACCCTGACATCAGAGACTTATTCAGGTCAAATTTTTTTGTAAGGTCTCTCGGGCTGATCATTATGATGAGATTATGGAAACAAATGTCTCGTTTACCAGATGTGTGCTGCCCAGTAGTATTTGGAATACATCATTCAAGCGATATATTAGTTTGCGACATATTGATATGTAACAGAACGATGACCTGTTCACTTCACACTTTCGAAATATCAGAAGGATAGCTTGTTCCAAATTATGTATCTTTGTTTACGATCTACGAAGATACCAACTGATACTCACTGCAGTTTAGGAGAGCTTTCCTGTCTTCGACGTATTAAAGTCTGTCACACATCCGCTTCTTGATGAGCCTTCTTGAATATGAAAACGTTTTGTATATAGGGTTACATTGACGTCCATGTTATACATCTGCTATATTCACAATCAGATTGCCAGAGACACGTGTCACAGTAATATATGCAGAGATTTTCATCGTTTTTAACGAAGGGTATCATCCTCGTTGTCCCACTTTAATGCCTTACAGAGGAACTATTTATTTGTATATGATGTATGTATAAACCTATTAACAATAAAAACTAATACAATAAAACATGAAGCTAATTGTAAACCAAATAAAAAATCTGATAGATTTCGGAACAGAAATGAAGGTGGACTAACGTCATTTGTGAGCAGATAGTTTGTAATTGTTTCTGCTGACTTTTTGTACTGCCAACCAGTTATGACGAATTTGAAATCCGAAGCGGGATGACATATGTGCAGAAAATATGTAACTATTTAGTCAAGAGGCGAATCAGACAGTCCATTGATGATATCCTCTTAAATAAAATTCATTGCTTAATTACAACAGCATTGACCTGAGCCCAGCAGTAGAGATTCCTATAACAAAAAACTACTGACCCCCAAGAAAGTCGGCCATGCCTGTAGTAGCTTCAATGTATGTTGCTTCAAGTTGCATCCTGTATTCAGAGAATAAATATTTGCCTCGTGGTTGCCAGTTGTGACAGCATGTAACAAGACACGGCGAACCTTTCGTAAGTCACCATTCGTACATCAGACGCCCCCAACATCGCCTCACATGTTACTGGTATTGAACTTATCAACTTACAAAGATATGATAGGATGAAACCTAGAATAAGAAAAAAAAACACAATCTGGCAATGTATTTTGCATTAA
This sequence comes from Terebella lapidaria, assembly GCA_949152475.1. Lineage (NCBI taxonomy): Eukaryota > Metazoa > Annelida > Polychaeta > Terebellida > Terebellidae > Terebella > Terebella lapidaria. Next base: position 28,148,425 of record OX424564.1, on the reverse strand, counting down.
CACACTCCGTTACCAGTCATCTGGAACCCCCTGTTCTGTCAGTGAGACTTTGTGCCAGTGAGATTTCTTATGTGTAACTGGAATTGAACACGTCAGCTTACAAAGATTTGATGAGATTAAACCATAGAATAAGGAAAAGGCACAAACTGGCAATGTATTTTCCATTAACACACTCCGTTCACAGTCATCTGCCACCCACTGTTGTGTCAATGAGACCTGTCAGTGAGGAATGGAGCAAACAAAAATACTTTACATGCCGGATATACAGATGCCTTGTGTTCCTCAGAGATACAGACAACAAGATGAATATGCCATATGCTAGACTGCCCATTGCATGATTTGTATTTTCAGTGTTTCATGTTTCAATGTCAATACTAACGGAGAACTTGCCTCTATAACTGGTATTGGCTGTTTTACCCATAAGCAAGCTTATGCTATAATCAATTGTATCTGATGACAAATCGTAGCATATACGAGTTACCCACAAGCGTATACGCAACTATCTGATCAAAAGTTGGGAGTGTTAAAGATAATTCGGACAGGGCCCACAGGCGCCACCCAGCGAATGATATTACGGTTATATCAAAATCTCATGTCATATCCTCCCTCATAATCCGTTTCTCACAGCGCTTTTTGTATGGTGTCCTCTATATTGGATTAGCTTCATTCATGTCACATCTACGGGAAAAGCTCATTGGCTCACCACAAGCAATTCTCACATATATATTGAAGGATGGTAATGCCAGAACTTGACAGTTGTTTGTTGGCTTCTGATATTACTCTCATATTCCTGAGAGGAATCTCTAGTCAACTCCGAAAAAAGGAATATACCAAGTTAAAGGTAGGAAATGATCAGGGTTCGAATCTGTTTGATGGGTCAACTTTAGCTTAATTGCATGGGAAAAAATGGTATATTATAATGTTTATTTATGTATCTCTTACAGCACGTCTTATGATAACTGTTGTATATGAGTATTAGTCGAGGACAGATATTTTTCATTCTTCTGGCAGACAATTCGTACATTTTCTACCCCCCCCCCCCCCCCCTACTTTTGTTTTCAAAAGTGTCATCAATTGGAATGACTTGTTCAGTGTCATCCATTGGAATTACTTGGAATCAAAAGTTCATAGGCTGTATTTTTTAAATCTTTACCTTGAGAGACTAGTTAACTTTACAGGTAATTTCCCACAATGAATCATGGTCATTGTTTCATCTCCCTAGTTCTAGGGAGATGTACAGCCAAGGCTAAAACAATGACCAAGATTCACAACAATTTATTTTTGTGTATTTTACATTGAACCACACGGTGTGTTTGAAATTAATTGAAATAGCAAATTTAGGCAATACATGTAAGTGATTGCGAACTGCTGACTAACGGTAAAATGTATGATTTCCTGTAACAATTGAATTGTATGATTGTTGTGAATCTGAAATAAACTAAGGACGGTAATGATACTCACTATTTGGGACAGTTTGTTGGATATTCTGAGATCGCATTTGGTTGACAATGTCATTATTGCTCAAGTATCATAAATATGAATATATCATATGAAAGGAATTGAAAATTGAATGTCTTGATGAAATAATTTGCAAAGTCAAGTCTACAATTTCGAACTCTGGAGACCTGTGGTAGTCCGGTGTCTAGTGTAGGGTCTCTGGGGTGGATTAATATGATCATATTATGGTAACGAATGACTTGCTTTCCAGATGTGTAATTCCCAGTACATGTTGATATTCATCAATCACTTAAATTCACCGATATCAGGTTACAAAATATTGATACATGTATGTTAAGGAATGATTACCTTCCTCGTGATTATTTTAGGTTCTAAAAGTATTGGAGTCAAGATCTCAAGAATTATTGTGATCACGTGATATGATACTTTCAACAGTCTAACGGACTGTGAGTTCAAAATAATTTATAAGCTTGTCAATACCTGAGGATAGCACATTTATTGTGGAAATACATGAAACCGGACCCTTCAAAGTGATATTGGCATGAAAATATTTTTTTCCAAATCAATTACATATATGCCTGTGGTATCAGAAAAAAAAGTTACAAAACAAACTATGCTTGACCAGAGGGATAAATCAAGTATATGACAGTACTAGCAGCCGCTTTTCTTTTGTTTTGTGTGCTACGTATTAGTTAAAGCCCGAGGAGCGCTCCATTACCTATTGGTATTGGAGACCGAGGGCGAAGTGGTATAAACATAGCCAATTCATGCTGTCACACTACTATTGTCGAGTCACTGTCACCAACACATTACTCGTTTTCGCATGTACAATACTATATAAATTGTTTACTTCGAGTTCACCGCGTCACTCGCGTTTGAACATGGTGTGCACGCGATGTCTTCTAAACGCTGGTACACTGGTATGCTGGTACAAGCATTGCAAGGTGCATGAACTCAACGATACTGCTCATTTCGTGTATGGCTCAATAAGCCTCACAATGCTTGTACCAGTATACCAGCGTTTAGAAGACATCGGTGTGCACGAACGTTTTGTTAATACCACTTGACCCGACCTAGAAACATTTCCGAACTGGCTTATTGTCGGACCAGTGTCGCAAGTAGCTTGTGCTGCTTGTTCCTCTATATACAATAAAGATTAAAAAGGTGCGAGAAGGATTAAATGGCATGTTTACAGTGGACGAGTAGTGTTACGGATCAGTACAAGGGACCTGAGCCAAACAGGCTTTATGGCAAGCATGAGCGCCTATATGTCAATATATAACAATGGGCAACACCGCACCTACATGCATGTACACATGATTTAATCCCGTTGTGTTGCAATCAATGAAGCGAGCAACACTTCTCTCAATCTTTCACAGTTGAGCTCAGCTCCAATACTACAAACATATCGCTCCAATATTCGCACGTAGCTCTCCATTACCTATTGGTAATGGAGAGAAAGAACAATAGACTGACGTCACGGGTGGACTTTACTCAGAATTACCTCTGACCTAACCTAGTTCACGCTCGACTGGCTCGAGCATTTACGATTAAGCTGGAGTCGCATTGCATCAAGAGATACAAAACACCGAGAATGGCGGTAATGTAAACAAACTCAAGCTATATCCACCAGAAACTCGGCACGGAATCAATTAGAAAAGGCCATTTGTTCGGGCGTACAAGTGAAGATATATAACTGTTACGTCTTCTTCGTTCAATCAGAAAGATATGGCAATATCCATAACTTTCTGCAAACATCACTTTAGAAAGTGCTTATTACATATTGATTCACCGCAATTGATTCACCGAGGTTTTTCAGTGATTTTTGTTCTGTGTAATAAAAAAATTCTTAGGACGTGGCATTGTGTTTGTGTGCCATAGTAGATGTGTACATTCGTGTGCAATTATCAAGCGATCACTCCAATTCAGTCGCCCATACAAATATAGAGAAATCAGAGCATTTATAAATAAGTTATCCTGAGCAGACAATTACAGTGTAAATATTACGCGTATCACCATTTACATACCAGGCCAAAGCTAAATTCATATTGTAATGTTACGTACATTTGTCCCAGGATGCCCGCGTGCGCAATAACACTACGCCGTCGCACTAATCAATGCTGTGTCACATCTACATGGTAGTTGTAATTATTGTGTGTCATACTACATGGTTAATTTCCAATGGTGATGGTTGATACTAGTCTTTTGGATATTATGATATGACATTTTATTAACAATAAAATGTTATGACAAATATATCGAACGAATTGTGCGGAAATTTAAAACAAAATAAATTCCATACAAATGAAAGCCATGCAAATGGAGACCACAAACCCTGACATCAGAAACTTATGGAAGTCGATTTTTTTGTAGGGTCTCTCGGGTTGATCATTATGATGAGATTATGGAAACAAATGTCTTGCTTTCCAGATGTGTGCTTCCCAGTAGTATTTGGAATCCATCATTTAACCGAAATATTAGTTTGCGACATATTGATATGTAACAGAACGATGACCTGTTCACTTCACGCTTTCGAAATATCAGAAGGATAGCTTGTTCCAAATTATGTATATGTTTGTTTACGATCTACGAAGATACCAACTGATACCCACTGGAGTTTATGAGAGTTTTCATGTCTTCGACGTATTAAAGAATATCACACATCCGCTTCTTGATAAGCCTTCTTGAATATGAAAACGTATTGTATATAGGGTTACATTGACGTCCATGTTATACAGCTGCTATATTCACAATCAGATTGCCAGAGACACGTGTCACAGTAATATATGCTGAGATTTTCATCGTTTTTAACGAAGGGTATCCTCCTCGTTGTCCCACTTTAATGCCTTACAGAGGAACTATATATTTGTATATGATGTATGTATAAACCTATTAACAATAAACATTAATACAATAAAGCTTGAAGCTAATTGTAAACCAAATAAAAAAAACTGATATATTTCGGAAAAGAAATGATGGTAGACTAGCGTCATTGGTGAGCAGATAGTGTGTAATTTATAATTGTTTCTGCTGACTATTTGTTGTACTGCCAACCAGTAATGACGATTTTGAAATCCGAAGCGGGATGACATATGTGCGAAGAGGCGAATCAGACAGTTCGTTGATGATAAATAAATTTCATTGCTTAATTCCAACAGCATTGACCTGAGCCCAGCAGTGGAGATTCTTATAACAAAAAAAATGACCTCTAGAAAAGTCGATCATGCTTGTAGTATGTAGCTTCAAGTTGCATCCTGCATTCATAGAATAAATGTTTGCCTCGTGGTTGCCAGTTGTGACAGCATGCAACAAGACACGGAGAACCCTTCGTAAGTCACCCTTCCTACGCCAGACGTCCCCAACATCGTCTCATGTGTTACTGGTATTGAACATATCAGCTTACCAAGATATGATAAAATGAAACCTAGAATAAAAAACCCACAAGCTGGCAATGTATTTTACATTAACACGCTCCGTTACCCGTCATCTGGAACCCCTGTTCTGTCAGTGAGACTCTGTGTCAGAGATTTCTTAAAAGCCCCACAAGCTGGCAATGTATTTTCCATCAACACACTCCGTTACCAGTCATCTGGAACCCCCTGTTCTGTCAGTGAGACTTTGTGCCAGTGAGATTTCTTATGTGTTACTGGAATTGAACATGTCAGCTTACAAAGATTTGATCACATCAAAACATACAATAAGAAAAAGGCACAAACTGGCAATGTATTTTCCATTAACACACTCCGTTCACTGTTATCTGCAACCCACTGTTGTGTCAAAAAGACCTGTCAGCGAGGAAAGGAGTAAAAAATAATACTTTACATGCCGGATATACAGATGTGCTAGACTGCCTATCGCATGATTTGTATTCACAGTGTGCCATGTTTCAATGTCAGTACTAAGGGAGAACTAGCCTCCATTACTGGTATTTGCTGTTGTATATTTACAGACATATTTTTATGTTATACCCATAAGCAAGCTTATGATCTAATCAATTGTATCTGATAATGACAAATCGGAACATATATGAGTTACCCACAAGCGTATACGCAACTTTTTGATCAAAAGTTGGGAGTGTTAAACTGTATATTTTTACTGCGTTCACAAATGTGCTCAGCTGATGTATAAATATATATCGATCCAATGTTTGCGACACCCCAATTAGTAGTAGGAATTTATTTCAAAACTAATAAACTATACCATATGGTTCTCTACGAAACTATATAGTTTATGGTTAAGACCAAGTCAGTTGATTGCCTGTTGACCCCTGATTTCAGTAAGCTGCATATACTGTTTTTCGGGAAATCATTTCGTTGTCGTGTATTTATAGATTGTGCTCGGTCGTTGATCAAATAAATGCTACTCAAAACATTAGGCAACTTGTTGTTGGTATGCCAAGAGATGATTTTTCAATTAGGAATATCATTCAAGTTCAAAAAAATTTTTCAGAAGGGGCATTGTGTACGAATTATATGATGCTCTGGCTACAGCCCTAATAGATTTTTTAAGAATTACCAATTTGTTCTAATAAATTCTACACGTAGAACCCCACACTGCATTGCTAACAATGAGGTGAGAATGAACAAAAGTTGAGTATAGCATTTTTAGGTTGTTTACAGACAAATATTTCTCAGATATATTTAGGGCTTCATTTATACATTCGTAATGGTACTTAGACGTGGAATCAATACCCAGTATCAAGTATTCCGAGCAAACAAAACAGGGTCCGTTATCCAATCTCATAGTCCGGGGACAGAAAGTCATATCAGGCATACGAAGTGAGAGAAAACAAAAATGACAGGGAAACTCATGAACCCCCGTAAATGGCCATCAGGAGGTGAAATCAGGTGTTCCGGAAAGAGTGAGCACTTATTTATACATCGTTGATCAAATAAATGCTACTCAAAACATTAGGCAACTTGTTGTTGGTATGCCAAGAGATGAATTGACACATTTTTAAATTAGGAATATCATTCAAGTTCAAAATTCAATTTTTTTCAAAAGGGCCATTGTGTACGAATTATATGATGCTCTGGCTACAGCCCTAATAGATTTTTTTAAGCATTACCAATTTGTTCAAATAAATTCTTCACGCAGAACTCCACACTGCATTGCTAATAATGAGGTGAGAATGAACAAAAGATGAGTATAGCATTCTTAGGTTGTTTACAGACAAATATTTCTCAGATATATTTAGGGCTTTATTTATACATTCGTATTTATTTATACATCGTTGATCAAATAAATGCTACTCAAAACATTAGGCAACTTGTTGTTGGTATGCCAAGAGATGAATTGACACATTTTTAAATTAGGAATATCATTCAAGTTCAAAATTCAATTTTTTTCAAAAGGGCCATTGTGTACGAATTATATGATGCTCTGGCTACAGCCCTAATAGATTTTTTTAAGCATTACCAATTTGTTCAAATAAATTCTTCACGCAGAACTCCACACTGCATTGCTAATAATGAGGTGAGAATGAACAAAAGATGAGTATAGCATTCTTAGGTTGTTTACAGACAAGTATTTCTCAGATATATTTAGGGCTTTATTTACACATTCGTTTATAATGTTCGTGTAGACTAATCAGGCAATATTACTCAGACAAGGTAAAAGTATGATATGATGTCTATAATGTTTTTTTTTCGGTGAAAATAGGACAAGATATAGCACACTGAATTCAGTACCTTTCTCGCCATTTACAAGCAACGGGTTTGTACAATTCTAACTGAATAGGCACTGGCAATCCAAAATAACTGTTTGCCAATGAGTTTTAACTGTTATTGACTCATTTCCATACCCTCGGTGTTAGAATAATCACACATTGATTGATATTCAATTTATCTCATAGTGTTTTTTCCAGTGTTATCAACTCACAATAAATCCTTCATACTCATAGGCTATTTCCTCCCATCTCGACCTTGGGAGACTAGCAAAAATGTTTGGTTAATCGATACACGTTATGTTGTAGATAAATGCATCTTCTCAGGATCCACCACTGACAAAAGAGTGGACCTCCTTTTAACAAAACAGATGTCCAATTTCCCGTGGCGAAGAACGAGGTTCAGATCAGGATCTTGCAAGTCAACACGTGCAGAACAACGTGATTGGGAAATTAATACTAATTAAGAGCTTTACGTCCGGAACGTACAGAAACTGGAAGCAACTATTTCTACTAAAGACCTCATTTCGATACTGTCGTGTTTTATGGAGTAATCTGAGGTATAAAGCCAGTTCAGTGGATATGTCATATTCGATATCAGAGCTCATAATATATGACGTCAATATGTGGTTAATTTGCATTGTTAATGCAAATAATGATTGCATGCATTTCAGTTTTCAAACTTGAATTATTTTCAAGTTGCTGCAACTACCCCATCACAATCATGATCAATATCAGTCATATTGGAACAAATTGAAACAAAGTGCTACGAATCTATCAAAAACAATTTCGGTACGAAGGTTTCACGAGATATGGTTCGAGCGGGGACCTAATTTACCATTCACACTTCTACCATAATATTATATGTTACTCCCCAATCTTATTGAATGTTGCGTTTTAAGTCTTCCGGTAACAATGTAAGTATCAATCTGTTACCACCAATACAGTCAGATTTCGATGATGTCAATAACAAATGTAAAATACAACATTTTGCAATAGAAACAAAGCCCGACCAAATAGTTTATTCAAAGACACACTGGCGTTGAGAAATTGAACTGATATGAGACAGACTTCTCATCTGACAAGATTCATTAATTTATTCATAATAAACATTCGAAACATCTGCAATAGTTAATATATTCTGCGATGTGAGCTTTTTTTTTTATAGATTCACTACCACATGTGAAATGGAGAGATTCAGCTGTGCGGGGGTCAGAAGTTAGCAACACCAAAGTATCTCGGATAACTACGGTGCCTCTGAGGGGACATTGAAGAAATATTTTAGCACATTGTTTTTGCGTTCTCCCATGATCTTATTGTGTTCCTTGCAATCTTATTGTGTTCCCTCGCAGATCAAGTTCCGTTGCATTCCAGAGCACATTCCCTCGCGAACTCATTGTGTTCCCTCGCATTTCGGAACGCATTTTCTCGCGATGTTGTGGAAAAAACCTTCTTGGAGGTCAGGGGCATCAGCGCAATGAATATTATCACGAGGGAATGCGATACATAATGCGATGTATTACAATGAGATCGAGAGGCAATGCAATCAGGAATGTGAGGGAATATGATCCAGATTTTGAGGGAACAAAATAAGATTGCGAGGCATCAGCACAATGAAGGCTATCGCAAGGGAACGCGATCCAGAATGCGAGGAATTACAATGAGATCGCGAGGGAATGCAAACCAGAATGTGAGGGAATGTGATCCGGATTGTGAAGGAACATAATAAGACTGCGTTTCCTCACAATTGTATCAGCACAAAGAAGGCTATCGCAAGATGACACTATCCAAAAAACGAGGGATTACAATGAAATCGCAAGGGAATGCGATCCGAAATGTGAGGGAATATGATCCGGATTGTGAGGGAACGCAACAAGATTGCGAGTGAGCACAATAATATTTCAAAGGAACACAATAACGGTATGTCCGAGAAAATTCCTTCCATGTCCTCGCAGCGGCTCCGTAGATAACATATTGTGTTAGACTAGGAAAATTAGTCAGCGCTAGTACTTTGGATCCGGTTTATAGTTGCCAGATTTTATAGTCTTATATGAGGGTGCATGAAGTCCCATACAATTTTCGGAAGCACATACCATTCTGTGTAAACACACTTACTTACCGCCTTCAGAGATCAAACTGTCTCGTAATTGTTTACTAAGAAATATTCTAAAAATATGCAACATATAAATACACCAATTTCCGAGATCAAAGGACACAGGTATTTGGGCCAAACATGACGCACTTCTCAAAAGGTCTTTCATTGAGACAGCACCAGAGATTGTCCTGGAATGATGCAAAGTGCTTTCGATCTATCGAATATCAGCAGACGGACTGCAAACATACAATATAAACGACGTTACACTATCACTAAGTTGCATTGATGGTATCGTGATGATATGAATTCATTATGTGCTAAAACGGTGATCAGTGGGAAAACATATGATTCAGTAACTGGTTTTTAAGTGGCAGTCGATGTCTGTCTCTTAATAATTTAAATTATTGATATGCACCTTACTGACATGTATATGAGTTACGTCTTGAATCTCTGTGTGTGAGGTTGCCAGTTTTAGTGTTTCGATTGTCGGCCAAAAATGTATGGACAAAAAAGATCTATGATTTAGGAAATCTCCTCAACTATATAGAAAAAACTGTCTGATAAAATTGTCGGATCATGTATCAGTCTGTTCAATGACATATTGCATGCATGAGATGTGACAAAAATAATTTACAAGATTTGATTCAGAGTCAAGAAGGTAAAGCATTGTAGACTAAACTTATGATCCGGATTGTGAGGGAACGCAACAAGATTGCGAGTGAGCACAATAATATTTCAAAGGAACACAATAACGGTATGTCCGAGAAAATTCCTTCCATGTCCTCGCAGCGGCTCCGTAGATAACATATTGTGTTAGACTAGGAAAATTAGTCAGCGCTAGTACTTTGGATCCGGTTTATAGTTGCCAGATTTTATAGTCTTATATGAGGGTGCATGAAGTCCCATACAATTTTCGGAAGCACATACCATTCTGTGTAAACACACTTACTTACCGCCTTCAGAGATCAAACTGTCTCGTAATTGTTTACTAAGAAATATTCTAAAAATATGCAACATATAAATACACCAATTTCCGAGATCAAAGGACACAGGTATTTGGGCCAAACATGACGCACTTCTCAAAAGGTCTTTCATTGAGACAGCACCAGAGATTGTCCTGGAATGATGCAAAGTGCTTTCGATCTATCGAATATCAGCAGACGGACTGCAAACATACAATATAAACGACGTTACACTATCACTAAGTTGCATTGATGGTATCGTGATGATATGAATTCATTATGTGCTAAAACGGTGATCAGTGGGAAAACATATGATTCAGTAACTGGTTTTTAAGTGGCAGTCGATGTCTGTCTCTTAATAATTTAAATTATTGATATGCACCTTACTGACATGTATATGAGTTACGTCTTGAATCTCTGTGTGTGAGGTTGCCAGTTTTAGTGTTTCGATTGTCGGCCAAAAATGTATGGACAAAAAAGATCTATGATTTAGGAAATCTCCTCAACTATATAGAAAAAACTGTCTGATAAAATTGTCGGATCATGTATCAGTCTGTTCAATGACATATTGCATGCATGAGATGTGACAAAAATAATTTACAAGATTTGATTCAGAGTCAAGAAGGTAAAGCATTGTAGACTAAACTTACGCAAGTGTACATACAGCTGCGAGAAACACGCAATTGAAATATGCGCACAAGCTGAGAACATTCACAAATACCAATGGTGATCGAATCATGCTTTGGACATAAAACACAACTGCTGGACATGATACTATGCACTGATAATAAACATGTCAACATTCCACTGGAGTTGATAAGTTCTCATTTCCTGTGAATTTTTCTGTCCAACTGTGGAATCTAATAACTTTGCAGCTGGTATTCTGAACGAGCCCATCAACGCCGTGACTGAAAAAATCTTTGACATCTTGTTTTTCGCATTTGTGCGAACTGATTCGGATTAGCACATGGGTGCAAATAAACGCATTTGTTTCAGCAGTATGTCCACTTTTATAACATCCTTGACATTTCGACCAAGCTCTGTGGGTCTTCATAATATGTGGGGAGGCACCGATATTTGTGACCCTGAATACAAATCTCATAGGCGGGCACGTTGGTGTGATCCATTTATCACATAGTTCATTGTACTCTTCTCCTCTATATTGGGTCAGGATTGATCATGCCATGTCCATGTGAGAAGCTTATTGGCTCACCACAAGAAATTTCCACACATATATTGCAGGATGAAAGTGCTAGAACTTGGAAGTTGTTTATTGGTTTCTGCTTGTTTTCTCAAAGACTGATTGTGGGAGGGTCACACTAGTCAATTGAAAGAAAGAATATAGTATGTTAAAAGTTTGAAGGAAGCCTCAGGACCTAACGGTCAATATGGTTACATTTTCGGTAACAATATTCATCAGAAATTGTTATAAATTCACTTATTGGATTATAATTTACATAAAACATAATTACAATCGTAATTAAATTTATGAAAGTGGAGGTATTGGGTGAGATTCGACATTATCTCCATTTTTATCATAATCGCTTACAGGCAGTGATCATCTTGCGTAACCAAGGGTTACCCCTATCTTCAACAAACAGTTCAGCTCATTGAAAATGGTCGTTTGATTTTGTTCGTTTGATTTTGCTTCATTTCGGCGATTTGTCTCCGTTTTCAAAGTGATACAGGGACGCGTTTGTGGAGGATTGTGTTCATTAGGCAAAATGTGACACTGTGGACAAATTTCAACCAGTTTTCAAGCACGATCGGCATATCTCCTCGAGCCTAAAAAATTCAAGTCTCGCCACGCTGAATTCCACAGTCCGCCATGAAGGTATAACAAACCTCAACATCCCCCATTCGAATATCACACATGTCAATCAGTTTTCATCTCAAGGATGGATCGTTATCATTCCAACTTTCTTGTCATTGGACATAGTTACATTCACCACCTTCGAAATTTTAGGCCATCTTTTGGTTTGGACAATTGTCAAGTTGAGTTCATCCATTTCAGTGGGGCGAAAGTGTCAAGATTCACTCGTGAAATACATTCAATATCTAGTAAGAATGTCCATGGCATATTCCTTCAAATTGGAGGGAATGATTTCGGTGGCGAACGAGCCGATGACCATTTACACATCCCTACTCAGATATGTCAATTGGCCCACCAGTTGTCCACATCCAACCAACATGTCCAGCCACGAGTATTCATCGGCCAACTTTATTTTCGACGAACTAGCAAATACCTTCCAACCTCTGCTCACGTTGACCGGTACAATGAAAAAGTCAAGTGGTCCAACCAAGAGTTGAAAAAACTAACACTTTCACTTCCTAATGTCAAATTTTGGCAACACCGAGGTATTATTGATCTGTCTGATATGATCATTTCTGAGGATGGAACTCATTTGAATGAGAGAGGAAACTTAAAGTTGGAATCACTTTTAAAATCAGCCTAACTTAGCATTCTTTTTTGTCACGCAAACTTGAAAGTACATCTCGAGATAGTCGGGAATACATAGGAAATATGCACAGATCGACAACAGATACTCAGAAAATTGCCGTTGATCGTGCATGAAAACAGTGGATAGAGAATGATCGGCCTGCCTACATTGCCGGTTGCCACAGTATCTAGACAAATACCAATGACGTCATCAGACTGTGTATAGAACTCGCCCAAAAGGCGGGCCGCTTTTAGGAAAAAAATGATGCAAATCTTGATTTTTGGAAACTCTATTTAGGCACGTAGTACACATTTTCAGAGCCAAAATTTGTACAATTTCTCATTCTATAGACAAAATAAAGTTATCGCAGAATGAATAAATTTTGTCAATTCTAAAAGTGATTATAGCTTTAAAGTTATGGCGATCCATGAGAGGGGCTATCATTTCTGTCCTTCCTCCGCTCAATGGTGGGTATAATTCCTAACTGTTACTATGACACATCAATTCTACAATTATTCCAGATCCTTATCACACTTTACCATCACGTATAAATTTTAACCAACAATTATACTCTGCTTTAGGGATGATGATATCCCGTTATATTATGTAGGCTGATGATAGCCTGTTTTAGGGATGATGATATCCCGTTATATTATGTAGGCTGATGATAGCCTGTTTTAGGGATGATGATATCCCGTTATATTATGTAGGCTGATGATAGCCTGTTTTAGGGATGATGATATCCCGTTATATTATGTAGGCTGATGATAGCCTGTTTTAGGGATGATGATATCCTGTTATATTATGTAGGCTGATGATAGCCTGTTTTAGGGATGATGATATCCCGTTATCTTATATAAGCTGATGATAGCCTGTTTTAGGGATGATGATATCCCGTTATGGTAGGCTGATGATAGCCTGTTTTAGGGATGATGATATCCCGTTATGGTAGTCTGATGATAGCCTGTTTTAGGGATGATGATATCCCTTTATGGTAGGCTGATGATAGCCTGTTTTAGGGATGATGATATCCCGTTATGGTAGGCTGATGATAGCCTGTTTTAGGGATGATGATATCCCGATATCTCATAAAGGCTGATGATAGCCTGTTTTAGGGATGATGATATCCCATTATCTCACATAACCCCAAAATTATCCTACATTCTAAATGGTTCACAAATAATAATATTTTCATTATTTCATTTCCTTTATCACGAATATTATCGTTGATAAATCTACGATGATATCTAATTACAGATTACAAATATTTATTCTCTACTTTACACAGCCCCCAAACCGAAAGGGAAGGGGAAAAAAAGATCACACTCCACCCCCACCCAAGAAATGACAGAGTCGGGTGAGCCGGGTCACAGTTCAGGACACTCCTGAATCAAGGTCCAAATCCCCGCCTCACACACATTCCAACGCAGATATCAGTCCGGTGATCGGGTAGGCACTGACAGTCTGGCAAGAACTGAAATCTTGCTCTAGAGAGTCCGAATATGTATAGTCATGTTCATTCACACTAACGGTATTTCAATTTCACGATTATTTTTCTATCACCAAACAGACGAATCCCAGACACCCCTTCCCCTCAGCCCTCTACCTCAGCCCTGGGTTCGTCAAGGCCAAGCATGAACGCCTTCACAGTTACCGTGCCAACCGGAGGAAGTACCCCTGGGATACCATCCACAGTTTTCCCAATACAAAATCCAGTTACAACCCCTCCTCCTCCACCTATTCAACAGCCATTCAGCCAAGCCCAGACGGGTCTGGTTATCAACTCTCCGCCCCTGTTCCAGGTTACTCCAGTCAACCAAGGGCAAACTGGTCATCTCAATTCTCCGTCAGTTCTTCCCCACCAACCGGTCAACCAAGGGCAGTCTGGTTTGGTCACTAACCCACCTGTATGTCACCCAATCACACCTCAATATCCAGTCAACCAAGGGCAGACTGGTCTCCCTCTCCTTCCTGTCCAATCCAACAATATCCCCGTTCCCATCTCACTCAAACTCACGGCCCACCTCCCAACGCCCAAATTAGCACTGTTCTGGCTCATCCACCACCAATCGCCAACGTGGGCATCAATCCTGCTGGAACATCCCTTCAAACAACAACCCCCACGGAACCTCCGTTGCCGTCTCCACAACAACACATCAACCTGCATATGGGTAATTATCTCATTCAATCAGCGCCATTGGATGCTCTCATTGAACAAAAGACAAGAACATTAATTATCACAAATCAGTATGTTGATATCAAGACTCTTCTCAAAGTTTCAACTCTGGAAGATGCTATCACCATATAGTCCAACTCATTACAGGGAGACGATCAATCTCAGACTATGGTGATCAGGTCCAACAAATCCAAATCCCCCCAAAGTTTCAACGGGTGGTTAAAATCCTTCTTAGCATTCGCTACCGTCTATGTTCAACAATATCCGTCTGAATTTCTCAATCTCCTAAAATACGCTGACAATATCCGTGACCTCAACGAGAACGGTTATCAGTGGAGTTTCTATGACGAGAACTCTCGTAAAATGAGAGCTACCACTAATTGGCCTTGGCAGATTCAACAGGCAGAATTATGGCACAAAGCCGTGGCTGGTACTAACAAACACAGCAACAACCAGTCCTTTCGTTCCGGTCTCCCATCCCGGGAGCTCACAGAAAGCCAAGTCTCAGGTTCGGGACAATCACGCCCAAGCGGTTTCTGCTGGCGCTACCACGAAAACATGTCATGCTCGGCCAACTGCCGATTTGATCACACCTGCTTTGTCTGCCGTCAAGAACGACACCGGGCATGTTTCTGTTCCCGAGCTAAAGACAACACCGCCAATAAAAATCCCTGGACAAAACACTCTTCCAACACCAATAAACGTTGAATCACTTAGTCTCGAACTCGAGAACTACAACCCCTTGGAATCAGAGTTTCTTATCCGAGGGTTTACTCATGGTTTTACGATACCGTTTTGGGGAAAACACCCCCCATTAAAAATATACAATCTCCCCTCTATCTATGAACACCCGGATATCGTGTCATCTATGATAAATTCAGAAATCACCCTCAACAGAGTCTCTGGACCAAAACCCCGGGAAAATATCGACTAATACATCATCTTTCATATCCCCATGGCCAATCCGTTAATGATGGCATCGACCCTATATACACCCACGTTAAATATGACACGGTTGACAGAGCAATCAGCATTATACAGACGTTAGGTACAGGTTACTTCTTGGCCAAAACGGACATCCAGTCGGCGTTCCGCATAATCCCCGTCCATCCTAAGGACTATAAGTTATTGGGGTTTTCCTTCCAAAATAAATATTACTTCGATAAAATGCTCCCTATGGGTTTAAGCACAAGTTGTCAAGTTTTTGAACGGTTCAGCACGGCAATACAATGGTCTGCACAGGAAAACTATTCTATAAAATACATGCTCCATATCCTTGATGACTTCTTGATAATAGCCCAAACACAAACTCAAACCCAGATCCAACTCAATAAATTCACTCACATGTGTCAAAGTATTGGCGTACCTTTGGCCCCCGAGAAAACGTTGGGTCCGGATACCGTCCTTTCGTTTGCGGGTATTGAACTTGATACCATAAAATTGGAAGCGCGTCTTCCGGATGACAAAGTGGTCAAATACAGGAAATTAGTCTCCGACAATATGTCCAAAAAGAAAATAACACTCAGGGAACTGCAGTCACTATGTGGTTCACTTAATCATTGTTGTTACATCATTCCTGGTGGCAGGGTCTTTCTTAGAAGACTATATCAACTGACCTGCGGCCCATTTCTCCCCCATCACCACATACGCCTTAACAAAGAATCACGTGCAGATTTGCGCACGTGGCACTTCTTCCTAGACCGATTCAATGGCAAGGCCTTCATGTCAGACTTGCATTGGACAAACAGTGACAAGTTAGAACTACATACCGATTCTTCACAAAGTATTGGCTTTGCCGCCATATTCGGCACACACTGGCTCCACGGGACATGGCCCGGGGAATGGCAAAAATTTCCCATCACTGTTCTTGAACTGTACCCCATTTATGCAGCGTTACAAACGTGGGGAGATCAATGGGCAAACAAACGAATCATCTTATACACCGACAACGAACCCATCATGTATGTCCTAAACAATCTAACATCTAAAGAGAAGTTGGTAATGTCACTGTTACGCCCCTTTGTTCTCAAGGCCATGTCACTTCCAGTGTGTCTTTGAATAAACTATTTGGTCGGGCTTTGTTTCCATTGCAAAATATTGTATTTTTCGTTTGTTATTGGCATCATTAAAATCTCACTGTATTGGTGGTAATAGATACTTACATTAACATCACTTTCTGCAGTCAGCATATTCCGGGAAAACAAAACAATGCCAGTGACATGTTGTCTCGCTCTCGTTTCAGGCATTTCGACAGGAATACCCTCAGGCAGACCATTCCCCAACACCAGTCCCTGTCGCTCACCTACCCGAGAACTTCAAACCCATCTGAAAACTTTACTAGACTCGTCTATGGTATCGTCAACACAGCAAGTATATTCCAGGGCGTGGAAATACTTCATCGATTTCACCTCCCAATATCGCCTCATTGCATTCCCTGCTTCTATCGATACGATAGCTCTGTTTGTAGCTCATCTCTCTAAAAAATACTCGTATAACACAGTCAACACGTTCGTGTCAGCCATCTCATACTATCACAAGATTAACAACTTCAATGATCCTGCTCAGTCGTTCATGGTGCAGAAAGCTCTGGCTGGGCTTAAGAGAACCAAACCTCAGACTACACCAACTAGCCCTATCACTCCCGATATCCTTGTGGATATAATTACATCTATCTCTTCCCAAAATCTCTCGCACTATCACAAATCATTGTATCATTCCTTATTCCTCAGTGCCTTTTTTGGCCTCTGTCGAGTGAGTGAAATGGAGAGACTTCCTCACACCATACCCTTCAATACAATCATGTCGTTCTTATGGACCAACCACCAAGATATGACATTACTGTCCACTCTTACAAACATTCAAACCATTCCTCCCTAATCACATTACATGAACAACTTCCTCACATTTTGTGCCCAGTCCGCGCACTTACACAGGCTCTAGGCCTGGCCCTCTTTTCACATTCCCTGATCATGCGTCCATCTCACCACATGCTATTTCTGAGGCACTGAAACACTGCTTGGTGTCTTCAGGTCATGATCCCAAATCTTTTTCCACTCACAGCTTCAGAATAGGGGGGGGGGGCAACCCATGCCACAAAATTGAGCATGTCATCAACTGCTATTCGTAGCTTAGGACGTTGGAACTCTGATGCGTATTTGCGGTATATCCGGTGGTGATTCCAATCAGGGAGTCTAAGTTTCCGATCGTCCTCAGTGTGGGCGGCGTAGCCGTGTGGCGTTTTCTGTTTTCCACACTTTGGTGATATAACATAAAATTGTATATCACATTTTTGATATCTGTAATTCAACCAAAACCTCATTTATTTCGAGTGTATTGTATCATGACTGGTATACGTGTGTATTATCTTAGTTGTTTAGTCATGTCTTTGTTTCCTGCTATATCACACATCTGGTATTGTTCGTTAATGTATCCCATTTATTATGTTATTACTTGTCAGTCATCACGTTTAATCATTCCCATCTAAACGTATATTGTACAACTACAGTATATCCATGTATCCCACGTACGCTTTGAATTCACTCTTGAAACTATCATTTCTGTTTTTAGCTTCTTTAAGCTAAGATAATTTTTGGTGCAGTACGTTGTATCGCCTAAAACAAACTTTTCAACCTTCTTCGTTTCTTATTATCCTACCTGTGTGGTATATCATTATATCAGGCGTACACGTACTGCATATATGTAATCAACATCAAATAAATGTTATATCACCAAACGGAGTTCGGACTCTCTTATCCCAATATCTCAGTACAATTTAACCAGCTTTCATAAATGGAGGTATACTCACACACCAAATCGTTTGATATCATCAGGAGAAAAAATGAATGATTGTTGAATTATTCACGAAGCATAATCACACAATTCTATCGAAATCCACACCGGCGTTAACAGATATAGACAGCGTTCACACCATATTTGTTATTGTTGATCTGGTGGAATAAACCGGAAAGGATAGGCAACCCACATCCGTAAATACCACAAATGCCATAGGAATGATTTTGGGGTCAACACTAGGTAATGAACTGTATTTCGTCTGATACATAATTTTCCAGATGGGAATTTGTTTACTTGTACACATATTGGCTAATGAAAGAGAGCTACTGTCTCATTGCTGTTATGAATGTGCACTCCAGTGCCATCAATCTATATACATTTCTATGCGTTTACCAGCCTTCTATGGTCTCCAATGAGCCCAAGACAATGGATGCACTCGACAATCGATTTATGTAAGCATTACGTTACTATGTAAGCATTACGTCATAACAAAAAGTGAACATTTTGTATGGCTGTATGACCAAGAAGTTCATCAGGCATGAAGTATGTATGGAACATGATGAATGTTTATTCAACATCTTTTTAGAAGTTGACTAATTTCGAGATATTAGGTTGGGTCTATTCAAAATGCACTCAATTCAAAGTGCAACATCAACTGTGTTGAGAATATAATTCAAAATTGATGATTCGATGAATGACTCGTCCCTTTCCTCTCACTCTTGTGAGGCTCTACTCAGTGTAGCGTTGTCAATGTTCGGATAAGTTTATTATTATGTTCAGACCTTTTTTGGGTTAAACCGAACGGGAATTCTTATTGCTACATACCACGCTATATTATGCAACGAACAGTAAGTATAAAATCATACAAACACACCAGTCATGTATTTTTTTAATCCCGAACCCCGACTATCGTTCAATATGGAATTAGTTTTCCCTGTGGACAGAAAAAGGTTAGTTTTGTATAGGCTCCAGTAGTTTCCAATATTTTGGTACCGGGGGGCATATAATTCTCCCATACAAGTCCTCTTATTGCCAAGGTCAATGTAATTGTATCCAATTGGACCAATGATTATTGGAAACTCGCACACTTTTAACACACGTAGTATGAAGTGTTCGATCCTATAGCATGTTTAAGAACACATGTTCGTAACATATATCGACCGATTACCGATAGTTCGCCTGTGTTGTTGAGTGATATTAGCAATCACACGCAATGCTTTAAGTATCTTTGCAATGACGATAAAATCAGAAACATGTATATGTGGGACAATATACACATTAGGAATGATTAAAATGGATAACTACTAGATCATGAATTTCAAACAAATCTCTGATTGATGCTAATTGTGTGACTTTTTAATACATAACACGTGTGAGAATGTATTATTGATCTATAATGATCCTGAGTATTGGCACATTCAAACGGGAAATCATATATATCGTGTATTGTGAGCAATGACTTTAAATTTGACCTTGAATGACCTTGGAAGGTCAAAATGACTTTTTTGTTTTTGAAAGAAACGATGATTTTTGTCTTTGGCAGACATTTTCTTCAAATCTATTCTTACATTTTTTCTCAAAATGCATAAGATTCTCCTATGTACCTCTGTCATGTGTATACATTTTGTTGCCTTTGAATCGACGGTCTGTGAAAATATGTCATTATCGAAAAAATCAAGATGTAAATCAAGATGTAACTTAACTGCGTATTATAGTCCATAAGAAAATGTGTGCAACATTTACGTACATGTTTTGACAATAGAGTTGAAGATCAGTGAAACAATTTATGTGTGAAAATAAAGTCATATTATCGTGTGCTATTTATATGTAGTATTTTTTTCAACCCCATGCCATTGGTTACCATGGAAACAAGAAAGAATTCTAGCGACCAAACAGATTGCTGTTTCCATTTTTTTTTATCTTACAGCCTTTTCGAATTTGTGATGAAAATCATATGGCTTTGGTTTTGATACTTTAGTATCACTCGGATTTGACTACTCACAATGATCTTGGAAAATTCGGCCATGGATTCGGTCTTGGAATATGAATTTGTCTGTTGGTCGGTATCCATTTCTACTTTTCTACCCAATACATTTTACTTGAGTGCTTGTAGTCTTTTTAACTTGTGATGAAGTGAATCTCGTGGGTTTTGATAGTGTTTTCAGCATGTCAATATCTTAATTAGTTTTAGTCAAAATTGTCTGTAGTCCGACCCATTGTAATCGGTACTTGTGACTTCACGAGGTTAATTGCAGGTTAATGATTCAGTTAACTAAACAGACAATTAAGCTTTTAAATTTAAATCGGTGGCAATATGTATGTGCTAGTTTAGCGTGTAGGTACATTCTCGGGTGTATATAACATTAAATACAATCAGTCGACAGTTACCTACAGTATACATCTATTGGTTTTCAAAGTTATGGTTACGCACCGTAACCATCAGTACAGCAACTGGGGTGTGGTATGGTTACGCAGCGTAACCATGAGTAATGAAAATGATAAGCTAAAAGGTGATATTCTTTTCTATTAGTGCACGTGTTTATTGCATAAAATGCGTTGCAGAGTTTGCGCAGCTTTGCGACGAACCACGGAGAACTCGGCTGGAGGAGAGAACTACTCTGGAAAGGAGAACTGTAGTTAAGCCAAGAACTCAGATGGAGATGAGAACTACACTTTGATTGCGAGAGCTCAGTTGGAATTGAGAACTGAACTACACTGGAGAGCAGAACTAGCTGGAGGCAAAAAATTAGCTGAAGAGGGGGCAGAGCTCGGCTCCAGACGAAAACTATCTTGAGAGGAGAACTCAGGTGGATTTCAATATCCCGTGGATTTGACTATAAGCACAATGATGCAGGCTACACTGTGTATACATGTATATGAAGCCACCTCAGAGATGAAATTTGACCATAGCAAGCACATAATTATTCTACCAATGAATTCTCCGAAAACACGCACTGATAAGTAGACCCATTTTCGAGATCAAATGATCCACTGATATCCGGGCCACATCTGTGGTAGACACATGACGCGGTAGCAATTTTTTTTTCTTGAAAATGACGGCCGGTTGACGAATCCCATCCATGTAACGTATCACTGTATAAAATTTTCGTCTTGGATCGTTGTGTGTGAGTTCGCCAATTTTCATCTTCCAATTGGTTTGAAAAGGATGTACGAATCCGAGTGTATCTGTTTAGAGAAATCACCCTCCACCCAACTTTAAACAACTTCAATAGGCCGGATCATTCGATATTTATGAACAGGTATTTCAGTGACGTTTTATATTTTACAAACAAGAGCTTGTCCTTTAGCGTATACATTTTAACTAAAGATAACCCCAATAAATGATGACGATACCCCCATAGATAGGCACATGCTTGAATCATCTAGAAATACGACTGGTGATGGGTTCACCAATGTCTAAAATAAAACAAGAATCCTTGACATTTTTATCGATCTGTCAAAATTCCTCTGGTGTTGAGGGCGTCTGGTTTTCCGTGAATACTTCTCTCGAGTTTTGGAATCTTAATCATTTTGCACCTGGTATTTTGAAAGGACCTGTTAACGACGTGAATAACTAAATCTTTGGCAATTAGGTATTTTACTCTGAAAAAAAATCCAGGTATTTTTCATTTCATTCCTTTTTGACATAATTGTCAGAATCGATTCGACGTAGCATATGTGTGAAAGTAAACGCAATTGTGTGAGTATATAGCCACCTTTTACAACATTATTGACATTTCGATTGAGCATCGTGAGTCTTCATAATGTGGGTGGGGAGACACCGATATTTGTGTCCCTGAAAACAAATCTCATGTCCGGTCCGTCGGTACAATCCATTCATCACAGAGTTTATTGTACTAATGTCTTCTATATTGGATCAGGATTATTCGTGTCACGTTCACGTCTTATTCCACATATATATTGAAGGCTCACATTACCAGAACTCGACAGACTTGCATTTGTGTGAATTGATTCTAAGTAGCATATGGCTGGAAATAAACTCATGAGTGTGAGCAGTATGTCCACTTCTATAACATCCTTAGCATTTTCACTGAAGTTGGTGGGTCATCATAATGTGTGACTCTATAATTCTAGACCCCGCTCCAGAAGTTTATCACTCTAGTTTTGTTAGTGCCAAACACTTGATAAGCTAATAAAGTTTAAAATATCTACCTATTACACTCTCCCCTGGGTTGCATAATGTCGTCCATCAATAAAATTACTCACACGCATTCACCAACATTCATACCACGCAGCAGACGACGTGACCAGAATGCGAGAAACATACAAATGATATGACAAACAGTGAATAAATATGCCGAAGTAAAATAAATGATGAGTCTTGGGAATACACTTATCATTGCTTTACTCTAATGAGATATCGATATGTTGCATATGCGATATATATTACATGAACAAGCGATGCACATGGGAATCATCAATCTGGCATTCTCTTGCAGTACAACAACGTTGTCTTGAGCTGTCCGACATCACTTGCATTACAACTGTTCAGCCCCACGAAGGTGTGTCTAGATCAATGAATGAGACTAGATCAATGAATGGGACTATTGTGGCAAAAGTGATGTAGAATTTTCCAGAACTGAGATAGAGGATGTTGAGTGGTATGATGTCGGACAGCTCAAGACAACGTTGTTGTACTGCAAGAGAATGCAGGGCAATGGTGAAGACATCATCAGTTAATATGTCAATTCAGCCAATATAGCAGTACCAATATCATAGTACCATGTTCCATCATGTTCATGTGTTAAGATAGCCAATGAAGATATTCTACACTATTGTTCTCTGTTTGTGATATAAAAAGTATCCCAAGCATGTTGGTGAGTAATGCGTAATGCATAAGTGTATGAATAAATTCAAATAACAATATGTTTTTATTTGCTTTCCATCTCAATGAGATGCTGTTATCATCTTAAATTGATATTATATAGCTGGAATAACACCAAAAATGGAATCTACATACCAAAATACCCTTGAAAGTAAGTATCACACATCTTTATAGCACAATTAGTTACGAACTTGAATTTTCGGGGTGTGTTTAGCAGGCATCTTGGATTTCTGTTATTAACAAAACTAATCAAATCAAGCTCTATTTGTTCAAGGATTTATTGGGATTGCAAATCAGTAAAAGTCTCTATCAAAAATATTCAAGCAAGATCCACAATTGAGACCATAGGGGTGTCAAGGGGCTATTTTCGAGAGATATCTAAATGAATGTGTAGCGTGTACCATGTGTGCAGGTGTACATGCATCAAAAGAAATAGCTTGATTGTATTTATTTTGGTCTGAATGGATTCCCTCTATATGAAAACCTAGATATAGACCCCAAAATGAACATCCTAGGTTGACTCAGTCCGAAGTTATGGACATTTTAGTGAAAACTTATCTAAATTTGGCGGCCATCTTGGATGCATGCATCAAAAGAAATAGCTTGATTGTATTTATTTTGGTCTAAATGGATTCCCTGTATATGAAAACCTAGGTATAGACCCCAAAATGAACATCCTAGGTTGACTCAGTCCGAAGTTATGGACATTTTAGTGAAAAATTATCTAAATTTGGCGGCCATCTTGGATTTATGGACATATTCATATTATAAATGTTCATTTAACCACTGTTTTCTCATGTACAATGTATAAGGCCCCTACAATGAGCAGCAAAAGGTAACAAACATTTTATTTTGTAGACCTATGCAGCTTAAAGTGAAGCAATCTCAAAATTCGAGATTTCGCGGGGCGGCCATTTTGAAAAATGGCCCGAAAACCAATTTTTGCAATGGATGCGCAACCGGAGACATATGTAATGTTTATTAGTATTAAAAAACCTTGAGAAAAAAGTTGGTTTTGGAGGATCATGGGGGGGGGGGGTGCAAAGGGACCCCCCGTACATGCCCGACTACATGTCGTAACTTGCATTAGTTATTTGTGGAAATTTGTATCAAATATATTCAATGATAACTCGAAGATGTTGTGATATTTATTCCATCTCCAAACACCATATACCCGAGGTCTCTCTATTTCTGAGGAACCGTTCATTTTGACCTTCAACATTGCAAATAAACAACTTTTGTACCGTGTGACTCAAGCCATACATACGGAGCCGCTGAAAGGACATGGAAGAAATATTTTTTGACATATGGTTATTGCGTTCCCTCGCAATGATATTGCGTTCCCTCGCAATATTATCGCGTTCCCTCGCAATCCGGATCGCGTTCCCTCTCGATCTTATTGCGTTCCCTCGCAATCCGTATCGCGTTCCCTCGCAATCCAGATCGCTTTCCCTCGCAATATTATCGTGTTCCCTCGCGATCTTATTGCGTTCCCTCGCATTCCGGA
Source organism: Terebella lapidaria (assembly GCA_949152475.1). Taxonomy (NCBI): domain Eukaryota; kingdom Metazoa; phylum Annelida; class Polychaeta; order Terebellida; family Terebellidae; genus Terebella; species Terebella lapidaria. The sequence continues at coordinate 28,123,483 of OX424564.1, read as the reverse complement.
TCGCGTTCCCTCGCGATCTTGTAGAATAACCTTCTCAGAAGTCATTGGCGTCAGCACAATGCGAGGGAACGCAATAAGATCGTGAGGGAACGCGATAATATCGCGAGGGAACGCGATAATATCACGAGGGAACGCGATCTGGATTGTGAGGGAACTCGATCCGGATTGCGAGGGAACGCAATAAGATCGCGAGGGAACGCGATCCGGAATGCGAGGGAAGTTCAACGCGATAATATTGCGAGGGAACGCAATAATATTGCGAGGGAACGCAATAACAATGTGCTAAAAATATTTCTTCCATGTCCTCTCAGAGGCTCCGTACATACATGATGAAATCCAATCCAATATTGAACTGTCAAATCCCTTCTCCCATCAAATAGTCATTCGATATAATCGTCATGCTCAGGAGGACAGTGACATGGTCAAACTTGATCCTATGGAGATACCATAAGTACCGGTTCATTTACAAGAGACACGGGTTATTTCGTAAATCGGCTGATGGTGACGTGTCCAGATGTCTTTTCTTCCATTGAAGTACCAATTGACTCACCATTCACCCGATATTTTGACTTGAGGTTTGATACCATTTTCATTGTAGCCTCATTGTTCATTGTCATGACCAACTTTATTTGTGTAACCCCGATGCTATTTAGGCATCAGATTACTTATTTTCTAAAATAACTCCTCGTATTCTGTCTTTCACGATATGCTTCTTAGTAGCTTGATGAAAAATATTAGAAGCTTCTTAGTAGCTTGATGAAAAAAATTAAAACCTCTTATTTATAACTTCGCTCATATTTATCACCATCCTTTGTTCTTTCTCTCAATATGTGTTTCTTACAACACCGAAGCCAATGTGCCTGAAAATGTACAGCTATTATAGAGAATAGAAATAATCAATGTTTATGGAATGCAGGAGACTCCTCTCTTGAAATTTGAACTGCATTTCCATCCCGGACAATAAACTGTTTAAAACTGCCAGGTCGATGTTGCAATTATGCTGCGTGTTATATACATCTCCATAATATTAATATTATTGCTACCTGGTATTCTAGTTATGTGTCTCAAGTTGAATGCTCAAACTCAACACTGCACAATACCTTTCTTGTCATACTCCAGCATTGATTTGCCATGCTCTCCGTGGTATGTAGCGATAAAAATGAGAATGTTTTATAAATGGATCAGTCCCAAAACAATCAAATGTGCGATTACCCTGTGTCCATTTAAGAGATGAGATCAATATCAAGCACCTAATGCCTCTCGTACCCGGGGCGAATTCAAGGGAGACAGAGTGTGTTAAATGTCAATAACTGAAATGCACCAGGATAGGTACTTCGTGATATATTTAGAAACTTAGCAGGGGGACGTGTGTTGAGTTACGTAATTCACTGTTATTGTAGTCTTCCACCCTGAGTGGCATTTCGCTATTTGATGTGTCCATGAAAGGAATCGAACGAGGCTGTGACTCGCCATAAAGGACTGGCTGAAGCTTGAATTTTGTCATTTATCTATATTTAATGTCAGTCACGAAAGCGGTACACCAGGTTTAAATACATGTATTTTAACACCATTCGATACTGAAACATATTCAAATCTTATAAGCAACCACACTTGTATGTATGGCCTTGAGGTAATAAATTTGTCGTCTTTTGCATTGTATTTTCCTCTTTACTAGGAAGTTCAAAAGAATATTTCCTGCACGTGTCCAATACACAGAATTGCAAGTGGATGTTTATCAGTAAAATGATTTGTGGAATAAGGGATACATTGAAGGTGACCTCGAGTTACTGATAAACTCGCATTGTTTTCTGTTTTCACGTGTAGTGTTTGAGGACAGCAAAGTTTTTCACCTTGGTGGCTCATGTAGTCGATATTTACGATTCACACTCAGCCTTTGGCGATTGCCCCTGTTTGATGGGTTTACACACAGCGTGATATATCAATAGCACAAATCAATTAGCATCCACAGAACATAGGCGTGACATTATATTCTTCAAAGGACGACGACATTATACTCTTCAAAGGACGACGAAAAATATACAGAGGAATTGTCATGGGACGCCTCATTGGTCTCCAGGCTTTATTGAGCTATTATAATTTGGTTTCCATTCAATTCTTGGAACACCTAATGAACAACATGTGGAAAGGTTTTCAGAATTGAATAGAAAAGGACGTCTGGTACACAAGCAGAAAAAAAACGATCACAATATAATTATATTTGAGTTGACCTTTGAATCCACCACATGCTAGCGTACTTCAATAACTTAAACATAAATATGCATTCATTTCGAGACAAGTTTTTATCGTTTTTGCAGTCTAGGCCAATATTCGTTTACACAAGCAATGCGGAACAAATTGCAAAGCATCTCTGTATATGAGATGAGAATCATTTTTGAAATACTGTATTGATGTTTCTTGGAAAGGCAATTAATCTTACAGTACACAGGGAATGGTTGAACTTTCAATTACAAGTGATTCTTGTAATGGCCATTTTTGGGGGCTCATGAGTTTCCCTGTCAGTTTTGTTTTCTCTCACTTCGAATGCCTGATAATCTTTCTTCCCGGACTATGAGTTTGGAAAGCGGACTATGTTTTGTTCGCTCGGAATACTTAATACTGGGGATTGATTCTACGTCTTTAGATATCAAACCACACTGGACTGAATACTACTCTGCAATTTGGTAATGGATTACGCTGAAAATTGTTCTGTAGGTTCTGTACATGACTATAATCTTGTCCAATGGTGAAATTGAACACCCGAGTCGATAATCGTGCAGATCCTGAACGATATGCACCGCCAATCATATGTAACTTACATAGGAAGCAGACAGCGTTTTAGGATTCAGTTTCTTGACTATGGATAGATTACTTATCACAGAACAATAACATATTGCCTGTTTTGGGGATTACCTCGACACTTGGTGGTAATTTGATGTTCAAAATAGCATGCTTTTCATCATCTGCATGGAAAATACACGGGCAAAAGAAAATGATATAGTCAGTCACATTATTAACGTGCATATCAGTTGGCATTGTAAACTCAACCGCAAACTTCATCGAGAATTCAGTCACTCTAATAAGAGTAGTATAGAGCCAAAATCACAACAACATCTCACACCTGAGTACAACGCTCTCGATAGCTGAGCATTGACGGTATTGCCAATACAAATAATCCGCTGATCTGTCCCTAGCGCATCATTGACAAGCGGCACAAGGCATTTTCAGTGAATCGTGATAGATAAACGTGTTTGCACATCAATTTGACATGAATATCGATGGTATACTTGAAAGTGAAGGGTAGGTTATTGATCACGCATATGTGCATTCGTTGTAGTTAAGAAACTGTACCTTGTAATGCTTCGTGTAGACAACGTAAGTTAGATTTGTTCCAGCAACATTCAACTATACAACACAACATTTGAGCTAGAGTACATCATTTTCACAATACACAACAGCTGAATGTCACAGCACAGAGAATTCCTTTTCAAACAGAAACGTACGTGCATATGACATTAAATTTCCTATCTAAATTGGCCCCAAGTTTGCCGAAACACTTAGTTTAGGGCCTTTCAGTTGAGGGACTTTTCAAGGCTCCTACTTTGTGGATGTTTTCTCGTTGGTACAGGTGAATATAATTGCGCTCTCTGAGTACCCCTTCAATTTCTGGATTGTGCTGTGTATTTATAGTTGTTTGTGTATGGTAACTTGTAGGAATTTAAAGCTTATTCCAGTGTGTCTCAATCCTCATTTTTTAGGTTACCGGACCTATGGTCCAATAACCTATTGGCATGGCGTTGCGTCCGTCGTCCGTCGTTGTCCGTCGTCGTCGTCGTCGTCGTCCACATTTTTATCTTTTTTGTTTACAGGCGAATTTTTCTGAAATTTTGCACAAGAATACTTAAAAAGAATTCAAGAAGGAGGTATTTTTTAGTTTTTTCATTTTTCCCATTTTTTCCAAAATGGCAGCCGTTTTCGACGAAAAATGCCTGATTTTGGACTTTGGCGGCCATTTTCTCAAAATCTGTTCAGTAACTTTTTTTCTTTTTGATACATAAGACTCCTCATATATACTCCTATGATGTCTACGAATTTCGTTGCGCTTGGATCGCTCGAAGTGGGCCATTTTAGCCCAAACTCGGCCCAAATGGGACTTTCCCATGTTAAATTCTCCAATGCTTCATAATGGGACACATTATGCCTAATATCTCACTTAAAATTGAGAATAGAGACTAGGGATCAATTGTGGACATATAGGAAATGATATACAGTGGTCCCTGTAAGATAAGACTTCACCTCTTGAAGGAAAAATGAGGTCTTATCTCACAGGAAGTTCACAGGTTCATTTACATGATAAGTTGATCTTTGGGGAATGCAAAAAAGTCTTTACAGACAGGGAAGTCTTATTTCGGAGGGGTCTTATCTTACAGGGACTACTGTATGCTGAATATTTTCGTGATCTTGAATTTGACCTCTGACCTCAGTTTCAAGGTCAGAGCACAAAATGGCTTATATCTCGCATATTATCGACTCTACAGCTTTAGGAAGCAATTGTGGACATATAGGAAATAAGATATGCTGAATATTCTGCCATTACCAACACGATTCCTTTCATGCCGACTTGTTCCCTGTGATTTTGAAGAAAAATAGACACATTGAGCATATTTGTTTGTCCCTTAAATCACACCGTATCCGCACGTGCCTGTTCAGCTCTATATCCGTAAGTGTTTGAATGTCATGTTGGTGCCTAATTACACCTGCTCAAGCATCGCCAAAGCATCATTGTCCCCGCCACATCTTTTTAGTCTATAACACTGTCTATTATGATATCCCCGTGGGGAGGTATACTAACACCAGGTGTTGTTTTGCTCTTGAGGATAATTCGACCTTTCTGTGGCCATCCGAGGCTACGTTTCACCTACGCACTCGTACCTAAAATCACCAGTGTATTCTATATAGATGACTATGAGGCTGTTATTTTCTCTCAAAGATGACGTTTCAAGATGTAGAACAGTCTTATAGAACAATCTTGTGTTCTACTGTTTTGTATTGTTTGTCACAGTGTTGTTATCTATCTTATGCTTTGAAGATCTTCATTGATGAACATGTCATTGAGTAATACTAGTTTTTGAAACTAGAAACAAAAGTCAAAACAGAAAAACAGAGACGTTGTTTGATTGCTGTGTTGCTGCACCTAGATTATGTCGAACCCCCCCCCCCCCAAAAAAAAACGCATTATGGAAAAGTAAGCACAGAAAAAGTAACAATGATACTTCAATATATTTCGACAGAGCTATGCATTTCAGAGCACTTTCGCCTGGGTCTTCAGTACGTGAGGACAAGCGGGCTTCAAAGGTGCATCTATCGAATATCCTTACCAAATGAAATTGTGCTTTACTGTGAAAAGTGGACATCATGATGTAACACATCGGTCAGGCTATTTTTTATTATTCGGCAAATCCATTTTTGATTCACAAGTTTTTTCTTTCATGGATTCATAAGCCATTGCCCGACGCAGGATGTAATGTAATGTTTTGTGGAGCTAATCTGCATGAACTTAGTCATGTTGAAGTGTGCAGAATGATCTTAGCATCAAACTCTCATTCACTGAGTGTCAACAATTTTAACACGTTGAAAGCATGTGTTGTGTCACTAAAATTTTATTCATATTTTATTATTACACATTTATAGGGGTGCTCCTTTAATCCATTCATTATTTAGTTTATCCGACACTGATTTTTCCTGAAAGAAATGCCCCGAATAAATTGACATTATTTGATACAATATATCCATTCTAAGCATATCCCCGTGAGCACCGTTTTAAATTAAATTTATCTGCTTGACACTTCCCGACTCAGAGCCTTTGTCACACTGACCCCTGTTATGAAGTAGTAGGCTGAGCCCAAGGGGATGGTCTGGGCGTGAGTATGACCCGTGGGCGCGCCCAATAAATTGCCCACACTAGAAAGTTTTTCAAACAACCAGTTCCAACTGTTTAATGTCAACGATGACAACCGTGGAAAAAACAGAATCCCCTGAGTTGAGCAACGCTCCGACCGTAGACTGGAGCACCGCTATAGATGTGGACCCGACCCCAGGGGCTGAGGTGAGCCAGATGATGCCAACCCCAGGCTTCCCTGACTCGTCCCCCACAGGTAAAAACATACCCATCAATGTGCACGACCCTGAGGAGGCCTCAATTTGTATGGCCGGTCTCCAGTATTTCTTTGAGTCAAAACACCGACAGTATTCCGATAACCCTTCCTGAAGTTCACAAGATACCTTCTCCGTCAAGACCGAGTCTGCACAGGAGGCCAACGGCGACCGTCCCCAGCCGAGCACCCCAATCACTCACTGATCCCGACATCATCCACGTCTGGTATGGCTGGCCGTCTGCCGCGAAGCTGAGCAGCACATCCCGGTATAAGCCTGACAGTGGATGCAGGATCCGGCTAGCCGACCAATTGCGACCGAGGTGGTCAGTGGTCAGGGCTAGGCTCCAGTCTACGCTGGGTGCCTTTGGCACAATGGAACTCTATCCCGTGGCCATCACCAAGATGGTAGCTTTCCCGTTCGCATCTACCCCCGATGGCTTGCAGTGTCCTTACTGTGACACATCTTTTGAGTGACCTCTGCAGGTAGTCAGGCCCTGTTCAAGCGTGTCGTTACCTGTTCATACAATCATCGCCTTGTAGGTATGTCATAGATATGCATATATATTCAGGTTAGAGATACGATTGTTTTTTTGACCAACAGCTTCGTACATGTAGTTTATATTCCAAAAAATTTGAAGATCATCAACCATCGTGAAATTTTGTCTCTACAGTGTCTCAAGTTGGATGCACAAACTCAACACTACGCAATTCAATCATTGTCATCCTCCAGTGTTGATTTACCGTGTTGTTCGTGGTGTGTAGTGATAAAAATGAGAATGTCATATAAATGGATCAGTCCCCGAAAAACAATCAAACGTGTGATTGCCATGTGTCCATTCAAAACATGAGATCAATATCAAACACCTAATGTGCCTCGTATCAGGGACGAATTCATGCGAGACAGTACTGCAAAAAATGTGCATTAACGAGTGTGTTTAATGCCACGAACTGAATTGCACCATCATGTGTGCTTCGTGATATATTTGGAAACTCAGCAGCGGAACGTGTGTTGAGTTACCTAATTCACTGTTATTGTAGTCTTCCATCCTGAGTGTTATTTTGCTATTTGATGTGTCCATAAAGGGATTAGAACGACGCCTTGACTCGCCACAAAGGATTGTGTGACACTTGAGTTTGTCAACTATCTATATTTAGCGCAAGTCAAGAAAGACTAGTGGTCCACCAAGTCTACATCTTTGCTACTACTTCTATTTTAACAACATTCGGTACTGAAACAAATTCAAATCATATAAACAACCACAATTGCATGTATGACTTTAGACATGCTGGCGAACGCCTTGAGGTAATAAAATTGTCCTCTTCGCACTGTCGTTTCTTCTTCCTTACTTGGAAGTTCAAAGAGAATATTCCTGCACCTGTCGAATACACAGAATAAAAAGTGGGTGTTTATCAGCAAAATCACAATATAAATACAACACAATATAACTATATTTGAGCTGACCTTTTATTCCACTACGTGCTAGCGTACTTCATTAAATTTAACGTCACCTATTCCAAAATATGCATTCATTTTGAGTCTAGATTTGATTGTTTTCTCAGTCTAGGCTTATATTTGTTTACACAACATGCACAAGCAATGCAGAACAAATTGCAAACATCGATACATACGTGCGTTGGGAATTATTTTTGAAATACTATATTGATGTTTATCGGAAAGGAAATTAATATCAAAATACATGGGTAGTGATTGAACTTGCAATTACACGTGAATTTTTTACATATCAATCCACATTGGATTGAATACCAACTAAAGCTCAATCCAGTGTGTCTCAAGCCTTATAGTTTTTCTAGTATTTCTTTTATGGTTAATCATATAACAAGAAAATACGCCTAACTGCGGAACGCAACATTAGAGCTAGAGCACACAATTTTCACAATACGCAACAGCTGAATGTCGCAGCACAGAGATTTTTTCAATTGGAAGCGTACGTGCATATGGCACCTGATTGGATAAAAAATACAACATAAACATGGTTTATGAATGCCCCTAAAATTATAAAACATTGAGAACAACGATATTCGATACTAATTATATATTTTGGGCTGTCATCTGACAACCGTGGTGTTGTCGTATAACAGATGTATGTTTGAAAGCATTGTGCGCAAAATTATTCTCTAGTGATTTCACTGTCATTTGTACAAGTTAGGTATCGCATTTAGCATCAATAAACCGTTTGTTGAAAGAAACTGAGTTGCATTTATCATATTCATACTCAAGGAAATGGGAATATTGACATTCTGTGAAAATATTGCATGCTTTCGTGCATACTATTTTAAGATTGTGTAATATATTTCAGAATCAGTGGTTGCTGTGAGGTTGTTGCTGTGGTAACCAGAACACACCATGGCTCTTATGTTGCTTGCGTAGGGTTAGATGCCTTTTCATATTTAATTCATTCCAATCAACAGTGGGTCTTTCTTTGAAGATTATTATTTTGATAATATGTTTTGCAATTTTTCTTTAAAATTGCCCGGCGCGGTACAATTTCTAAGGTATGGCATTTAAGAGGTTAAAAAGAGACACTGGGATTCGTTTGTGAATCGGCTTATGGTTATGTGTCCAGATGGCTTTCGTTCGATTGAAGAACCAATTGACCCATCACTCATCCGATATTTTGACTTGAGGTTTGGAATCATCTTCATTTTATCCTCATTGTTCAACTGTCGTGAACAATTTTATTTGTGTAAACCCCGATGCTAGTAAGGCATCAGATTACTTATTTCCTGAGAGCAAACCGAGTTTTCTGTCCTTCACAATATGCTTCTTAGCACCATGATGAATAATATTGGAAGTCAATGGTATTTCACTCATATTCATTACTATATCCTTTTGTTCTTTTTCTCAATATGTGTTTCATAGAACACTGAAGCAGTTGTAGGGAATCAGAATAATCAATATATCTTGAAATTGGAACTGCATTTCAAATACTCAACATTTGTTACAATAATATTCCTTACTTTAGTATGGTACAATGGGTCTGAAGACGATGTAAATATGATATACATTATATCGGGCTACATACATACTTACATACATAACATATCATGTAATGAAACAGGAATGTGAAGAAAAGAAGTATGTGCAATACCGGGATATAGTCTCTAGATCTTAGCAACTGAATGAATTATATGTATTACAGCTATAAGGATAAATGTTCCGATTAAAACGTTTTTTTCTCAATTCAACAGCATGCTATATGTAGTTTATATTTTAAAATAATTTGAGGGCCACCAACAATCGTGAAACTTTGTCTTGAAAGAGGTCTCTGTGTCTCGAGTTGGATGCACCAACTCAACATTACGCCATGCAATCATTGTCATCCTCCAGTGTTGATTTACCGTGCTGTTCCTGGTATGTAGCGATAAAAAATGATAATATCATATAAATGGATTAGTTCCAAACAATCAAACGTATGACTGCCATGTGTCTATTTAAAACATGAGATCAATATCAAGCACCTGAATGCGCCCCGTATCAGGGACGAATTCATGCGAGACAGTACTGCAAATAATGTGCGTTAACGAGTGTGTTAAATGCCACGAACTGAATTGCACCATCGTGTGTGCTTTGTGATATATTTAGATACACTAAGCACCGAAAGTTTAGGTTCAACATGTAAGCGACATCTCAGAAGTGGTCAGCTCAATGTTCAGAACCTCTTCTAAATTATATCTGATGCCTCGGTCAGCTGCTTCACAGAGGCCTACAGAGACATTGGCAGCCTTTAAGACAAGTGTGCGTGAAAACTGAACAAGAAATACCATGGTACTTGTCTGGATCCCCTCAGGTGCATATTCTGCAGAGTCTAGGCATTGTGAGAAGCCCGTGGACGATAGACATGTTATAGTTGGAATAAATGTGTGTAATTCTAGGGCTCATTTATTAGTAATATATGTGTCAACCTCGGGCTTTTCACACCGACCACTTAAGAGTCCAGATGTCTCTCACATTTTAAACCTAAACTTTTGGTGCTTAGTGTACTTAACAGCAGAATGTGTGTTGAGTTACGTAATTCACGACTATTGTAGTCTTCCATCCTGAGTGTCATTTTGCTATTTGATGTCTCCATAAAAGGATTTGATCGATGTTGTGATTAGTTACAAAGGATTGTGTGACGCTTGAGTTTGTCATTTATCTATATTTGTTGTAAGTCAAGAAAGTGGTCCACCAGGTTTATTTTTTATTATTTATTGTTTGACCTCCAAAAGGAGAAAGATAAAAAGTCACATAAGCAAATAAAATAAAATAGGATACATGGCAGCATTTTTATATCTTTGCTACTACTTGTATTTTAACACCATTCGGTACTGAAACAAGTTTAAATATTACTACTACATACATTTTACATTTTAACGCCCTTTGGTACTGAAACAAATTCAAATCATGTAAACAACCATGCTTGCATGTATGTGACATGCTGGCGGACGCCTTGAGGTAATAAATTTGTCGTTTTTTGCACTGTCGTCTCCTCTTCTTTACTAGTAAGTTCAAAGAGAGTATTTCCTGCACAGAATTGCAAGCGGGTGTTTATCAGTAAAATCATTCGTGGAATAAGGGACACGTTGAAGGTGACCTCGAGTTACTAATAATCTCGTATTGTTTTCTGTTTTCATGTTAGTGTTTGAGGCGAAGTTTTTCACCTTGGTGGCTCATGTAGTCGATATTCACGATTTACACTCAGCCTTTGGCGATTGCCCCTGTTTGATGGGTTTACAAACAGCGTGATATATCAATAGCACAAATCAATCAGCATCCACAGACCCTAGGCGTGACATTGTACTCTTCAAAGAACGACGAAAAAAACATACACAATAATTGTCATGGGACGCCTGATCGGATTCCAGGCTTCATTGAGCTATTCTTATTTGGTTTCCATTCAATTCTTGGAACACATAGTGAACACTGTACGCTTGCACGTAGGCAAACAACATGTGGAAAGGTTCATGTGTCAGCATTGAATAGAAAAAGACGTCTGGTACACAACCAGGAAACACAAACGATCACAATATAATTATATTTGAGTTGACCTTTGAATCCACCACATGCTAGCGTACTTCAATAACTTAAACATAAATATGCATTCATTTCGAGACAAGTTTCAATCGTTTTTGCAGTCTAGGCCAATATTCATTTACACAACCAATGCAGAACAAATTGCAAATCATCGCTCTATATGAGATGAGAATCATTTTTGAAATATTGTATTGATGTTTCTTGGAAAGGCAATTAATCTTACAGTACACGGGGAATGATTGAACTTTCAATTACAAGTGATTCTTGTAATGGCCATTTCAGGGGGTTCGTGAGTTTCACTGTCATTTTTGTTTTCTCTCACTTCGAATGCCTGATATGACTTTTTGTCCCCGGACTATGAGTTTGGATAACCATGATAACGGACCATTCTTCCTTCGCTCGGAATACTTAATACTGAGGATTGATTCTACGTCGTTAGATATCAAACCACACTGGACTGAATACTACTCTGCAGTTTGGTGATGGATTACGCTGAAAATTGTTCTGTAGTTTCTGTACATGACTATAATACTTGGCCAATGCGGAAATTGAACACCGAGTTGATAATCATACATATCCTGAACGATATACACCGCCAATTAAATGTAACTTACATAGGAAGCAGGCAGCGTTTTAGGGTGCAGTTTCTTGACTATGGATATATTACTTATCACAACACAATAACCTTTTGCCTGTTTTTGGGGATGACCTCGACAATTGGTGGTAATATGATGTTCAAAATAGCATGTTATTTATCATCTACATGGAAAATACACTGGGCAAAAGAAATTGATTGCCAGTCGCATTAAGAGCGTGTATATCCGTTGGCACTGTAAACTCAACCGCAAACTTTATCGAGAATTCAGCCACTCTAATTATCTAGTCACCCTGCAGCTAGCCGCCGAACGTTTGCTGACCCAATTATTTTGTGTTGGGGTCAGGTCATGTTTATGGTAACGTTCTGTTGTCTTCAAAAGTCCGACACATGATGTAAACAGGTGAAAAATAACAATTTCCAAGTAAGTACACTTTTATAATCTATTCGATTCCATGTCCGAGGATGTTATGTAAAGTTGTGCATTGAGATTGCTACACTGGGACTAACAGTTTGGATGAAGAGTGTCTTGCACTGCGAGGATGTAACACTAAAGTCCGGGATGGATGTAAAATTCCCTGAATTTGGAGCACGAAAAATTAGTATTTTTGAGAGAAAATTAGCATACATGTACAAAGATTGTTCAATTTGAAGTTTATATACAATACATGGTTGTATCTGTCCAATATTTTGTGTTGTCAATTAATCCGTGATATGTTAACGTTCTGAGGCTCGGGTAAACGTTCTGTTGATGCTTGAAATGTAATCATGGATTTCTACTCTCGCCAATTGGAAGCAAAATTTATGAGGTTGAGATTTGTCTGTTTGTTGGTATACATTTCTACTTTTAGGTTCATTGTTGGGTACATTGTATAGGACGAACGAAACTGAACAGCACTCACATATATTAAATCCTGACTATAATTTGATCCACAGAACGTTAACCACGGTAGCAGAACGTCATTTCAACAACAAAACAATTATCATTCGTGTAATTACACCTATTCATGCCCTGTTTTCACATACTCTCCAATATGTGCATTCAATGTTACATATGACATTTCGCAATATTGTTTTATGACTAAAATTAGGTACAAAAATACATTGAATAGTGAACTATGTTCGTGGAAATGAGCAAAATGTCAACATTACATGACACTTTTCTCAATAATGGGCTATAAAATTAGCACTCAGAGCAATACATACAATTCTAGGGTATTCGGGACCTAGAATCCTCATGTAGTCGATGCACAAGTCCAAAAATATGATGAGGAAAAATATATTTTGTTCCCGTATATCTTAATATCTGGTGCAATAGAACGTTAACATAAACATGACCTGACTCCAACACAATAGAATTGGGTCAGATAACGTTCGGCGGCTAGCTGCAGGGTGTAGTAGTATAGAACCAAAATCACAACAACATCTCACACTTGAGTACAACGCTCTGGATAGCTGAGCATTGACGGTATTACCCATACAAATAATCCGCTGATCTGTACCTAGCGCTTCATTGACAAGCGGGGCACAAGACATTTTCAGTTAATCGCGATAGATAAACGTATTTGCACATCAATTTGACATGAATATCGATGGTATACTTGAAAGTGAAGGGTAGGTTATTGATCACGGATGTCTGCATGCGATGTATTTAAGAAACTGTACCTCGTAATGCTTCGTGTAGGCAACGTAAGTTAGATTTGTTCCAGCAACTTTCAACTATATTTCTATAATAATGAAATCGTTAATCGTTTATTCGTGTTACCTCCATAGATGTATGCAGGAGATATAATAGAAATTTGTTTGTTACGAAACGGCTGAGATATGAAATAAAATTGCACTTGTTATTGAACTATTGAAATCACCAGAAATTAACCGTTACGCAATCTTAAAAGCTTATTCCAGTGTGTCTCAAGCCTTATTATTTTAGAATGAATTTTATGATTAATCATATAACAAAAAAATGCCCGTAAATGCAGGACACAGACACTGAAATCAGGAATGTATCAATGGGCCACTTCATGAACAAAACACCACATAATTCAACTATTTGAAAAAATGTCTGCATCGATACAACCAAGCATATCCAGAGATCCTAATATTTGTATATAGTTTTACGTGCAACGAGCAAGAAATGCTTATTATGCTTTTGTGGTCACTTGCAACTCGTCACCTACTACCCTACGAAAATCCGTTTCTTCCACGTGCTCCCTTATTGCACTCTCCTTCTATAACCAGTTGTACTGAAATGCCACGTGTCTGTTCTCATTTCTGCGGGATGATGCAATCAGCAAGCGGGAATGGGGGTAATTCTCTAGTGAAAACTAGTACCAATAAAATTCACATTTGTTTGTCCGAAATGTTATGACTTCATCACAATGGATGAAGGAAAAGATCACATTCAACATAGTTATTCTCTATTCTGGTTGGATATGACAATGATGGAGAGAAGTTCTTCGGAGAAGTTAATTAACTGATACTATATTCATAGGGGACATGACATATTTCAGAATAATACTGGATCATTCTCGAATATGCCACTGCAGTTGTATGGCAATATTGGGCATAATTATTGCAATGCACAAAATTAAACTCTCAAAAAAATATGATGGACAGTACAATCTACATACTTTTCGGGTACTAATTCTTTGACAACCCATTTTGAGGGAGTTAAAATTTGCATTTGAAATAGTAACTTACATAAATGATTTTCAAACACATAGGATTACATAGTCAATTTGGAAAATATCGTTCAGCCACAGAACATGCATTATCTCTCAAAAAGTTTATCTCCACTGAACTTCCTCCTTTTGCTGATTATGCATAAGGATACGAAGAGTTTCTGAATTACTAAAGCAACTGCTCTGGAAAACATCCAATATTTTTTGACAACTTTATTTCATATTAAAAAATGTGGATTTAACTCACATGAAATGTTATGATTACAACCAATCCTTCTGAGAAATTTTGCTCCTTTGAACAGGCGGATTACATTCGAGTATGATGGATACACGCCATTTGTTTATTTACGAAACTGGCATATTATGTGAGGTAAAACGGACAAAAAGACACCTCGGACAGACTGTCATCGTCAAAATTAATGTGCACATGTTTTGTTATATTGTATTAGATGAGTTGCACTAAAATTTAGTTTTGAAAAAAGATATTGCATACATTCGAAGGCAGTTGCTTTAACGAATACACCTGATAGTTGTGTTCAGTGATAATTGCATGTTTTTTTATTCATTGCAATATACGCGATGGTACATTGTGTCTGGACAAACATATCCCACATGCTTGAATTCAGTGTTGACCGAGTTTCAGGTACGATCCAAAACAAATCCAATTCATGTAAAAATGACATTTATGCAGTGAATAGCAAACCTAAAGATCCAAGTCTATTTTTACCAGAACTGCCCTTTCAACATCTAACCGAATCACCACTCAATAAAAATGTACTGACGACAGCATAAATGATTTCTAGTGATCGCTTAATATAAATATTCGTCACCACATTAGAAACGTGGACAGATGGTGGTTTTACTTTTATCTCTCAGATACTGTTACCTCGAAAATGTGAAGTGGATTGTTATCTGTGCTATTTTTGCACAAATGTTCTACATGTAATGTGCTCATTTCTAATTTTCTATGTTGAATACTTCTGACGTTTCATACCATTCCCTCTCCTTAAATCTGAACATTTTCCTGTGTGGGCCACAACAGTATTGTAGTACTTCAATAAAGCACAATGCTTAGTTCAATATTCATAAACCGTTACTGCAGTTGAAGCCAACTTAGACACATCGACTGCATTTACTCTTCAAAATAAAAATGTAATACTATATATGACATTTCTTTTCCGCAAATTGTTTGACAAAGGTTGTGTCCTTCGATGTGATACGTGCTTTATATATGGGTTCTAAGTTCACATCAAGTTTGACAAGGACACCTAATACGCACACGTGCCTACTTTCAACAAAGAAAAAATCCATTCAAGATAATCTCTACCAAGACATCGACTGAATTGCACGTTTAGTCGAGAATAAGGGAATATTAAACCCTCATATCAATTTCAATTGCACAGGTGATACATTACACACATCACGGGAGTTGATCTGACGGCACCAGTTTTTTTGTTATAAGGAATCATACATGGGAAATTATAGAATTCCAAGAAATTCTATGTGTATGATATGTATGCATTAATGAATACAGTGCATGTACAACTAAATAAATTCAACTTACAACAATGGTTTCCCAGTTTTTGTGAGGAATTGATCACTGGCAGCTCACAAATATAATATGTAGTTGTAGATTCATTTTGGCACACAACATTCATACAGAAACTATAATTCACAATATGTTGTACTTGAATCAAACAGACTCGTCAGTATTGTGTTTCCCTCTGACCATAAAATAAACACCTCGCTTTGAAATAGAGAACCCTAAATTGAGAATGCCAATAGTAGCACATGGAATATACAAACCTACACGGTTTTTTGAGTATTAACATACTTTTAATGCGTGGATGGCCGATCATGACACTGGAGATCAGCAAATGGATTAAGCACATATGTGTTAGAATTATGTCCAATTACCTAGTCACTCAATTTGAAGGGCCCTTGAACATCCCAATTGCAGTCGACCGGTGTCCATCGGGTAATGGGGGAGTGACCAATATTTTTGACCGTCAGTACACACCTTATGTTTGGGGCGATGGTGATTTATTCATCATCAAGTTGATTGTATTCACGTCCTCTTCATTGCATCAGGATTGTTCGTGTCACTTCCTCATTTGTTCACCATTAGCAATATCCAAATATATATTGAGGGATGAAGGCAGTGCGAGATATTGACAGCTGTTCACTGATTTTGATATTTCTCTCATTTCCATTTCAGATGGGTTAGACACGTCTGTTGCAAAATGAAATACACCAAGTCCAAGGGTGAACAGAAGATTTTATTGTACAACATTTATTGTAGCAAATTCTTGCAAGAATCAATTATAACGGACCCTGTTTTGTTTGCTCGGAATACTTGATACTGGGTATTGATTCCACGTCTATTAGAGTTTTGGATGCTGGACCCTGAGCAGCGGGCAGGACTTACCTGGACATATCTTTCGAGAATCATTAGGAGGAGTAACGTTTGTGGCCGTCAATACAAATCTTATAGGTTGGGCGTTGGTGATGCAGTCACCATGGGGCTGATTGTATTCCTGTACTTGGAATAGGATTGTTCCTGGGGTGCAAGGGTGCAAAGGGCCTGAGAAATTGATTCTGATTTATTGGCCAATTTGAAATTCAAGGTTATAATGTTTGTTTCAAACCAATGAACGTTGTATCATAGTGAAATACGAAAACAAAAAAACTGTTGACTTCACACTAGGAAACAACTTCACTTTGACGTTCAAGAGACTGAAGGTATTTAAGTAATATTAAATTCAATTTATGATTATTCATCAACTGGCGACAAATGCTAACGACCTTCAATTATAAAAACACTCTAAAAATAAGGTTATTGAGTGCACTATCTGCAACTAGGCTATAGTTTAGAATCGATATTTGGCTTTCAAACTATAATTCGCGTTGTCAACCAGTACAACCAGTAACGTAATGTGCACAAATACGTATAACATGAGTCTATGCTAAAAAACAACTTAAAAACCAATAGCAATCATTTGATTTGTTTGATATAAGATACTGTTTGGGTTTTTCATTGGATGGGAAAACCGTGAGTACATGTATGATTGAATCCCGCGTTTATTCCAATGGTGTGGTATTACTCAGTACATTAATCCTCACCCCCAGAACCTCTCTAGTTACCAGTCTCTTATTACCGTTCGGTTCAAGGGTGTCTGAAACGAATACACCGTTCTTATTAGCAGTGCATTGAGAAACATTGAGTTTACAGTACTCCTAAAATAATTATAATTTGAGTGGAAATTACACAAATCAATGAAACATCGTTTGAAACGCATACACTGTTGTTATCAGTAGTGCATTAATAAAAATCGAGTTTACGTTTCTCCTAACATAATCATAATTTGAGGGGAAATTACATAAATCAGTGTACAAAATAATATGTGCATACTTTTGTATTTGGTTTCCCCATAAAACGTATATGATTGAGAAATTACAGAAAAATCCCATGACACTGTAACATCACTACCACTGCCAACTCGTAGAATGGAGGGGTTGTGATTGCAATAGGGCTGACAAACAAATATACACTCATTATCTCGTGTGATAAACCCCTTTCCTGCCGACTTGTTCACTGTGATGTTTGATAAAAGTAAACAAAATGAGCATATTTGTTTGTCCCTTCAATCACACCGTATCATCACGTGACTGCCTTAATATGAGTGCTTGAATGTCATGTTGATGCTTAAATACACCTGCTCAAGCAACGTCAAAGCATCATTGGACCCGCCACGTTCATTTACTCTATAACACTGTCTTGTGTATTGTGATATCCCCGTGGGGACGTATACTGACACCAGGTATCTTATCTTGAGGATATTCCGACCTTTCGGTGGCCACCCGAGGCTATCTTCCGCCTACGTATTCGTACTTAGAATTACCAGTATCTTTTTGATAGATGAATATTAAGTTGCTGTTTTCTGAAAGATGGTTTGTCAACATGTAGAACGGAAAGTTGCGAGTCTTTCATTGTGTTCTACTGTTTTGTATAGTTTGTGTTGATATATATCTTATGCTTTTAAGATTTTCATTTAAGAACATGAGTAATACTAGGTCAAAACAGACACTTTATTGCATGTAGATTGTTGGACTGCCGCACTGAGATTATGCCAAAAAACACCCCCAAAATAGATAAAAATAGCAAAAGCACAAAGAGCCAGTGGTACTTGGATATATTCGATAGCTATGCACTTGAGAGCAGGTTTACCTGAGGATTGTTACTAAACGAAATTGTGCTTTACTATGCAATGTGAACAAATTACGGTCATTATTGTCGAGCACATCGATCAGGTTATTTTTTTCATTTGACACCTTGTTTGGCTTCACGAGCCGTGTATCTTCCATGGATTTATAACCCATTGCACGACTCAGGATGTAATGTAGTGAAGTTTTGCGTTAATATTCACGAAAGCAAACTATAAAACAGTCATTCTCTGCAATTAAGCAACAATATTAATTAGTTGTGTCACTAGGATTTGATGTGTATTAAAAATGACCCTTAACTTTGTGACAGACAGATTCCTCTATCTTGTGATGTACTACTTTAGCGAATAGTGCCTTGATAGATTGTACTTGTACTTCCCCAAGATCTTTTTTTTTCATTTTCAGAAGCCAACAGCTTAATACCGGAGCGCTTCAAGCCAGGAACACGACCAGGAAATTATACCAAGTCGTTCGTATTGACATGAACTTTGAACAAAGTTAACCAGAAAGGTAACCATGTTCTGGGTGTCATCGAATGACAATCATAATGCATGCACCATTGATTGCGTGACCGACATATCTTCCTTGAGGGGCTTGAGACTATGTTCCTTGAACCACTTTATTAGTGCTATCACTTTGTTGTACGACATGATGAAAAAGTCTAGTGCATGTACCACAATTAGATTCTCAATCACACAACGAAATTACGACTTGTTGTCTTACTGTATGCAGACATCTATTCATTTATAACACTTGACTGATATATTGAGATGAACATAACCCCCAATGTTTTATTGTAGTCAAACATAGAATCCTGCCTTCGAAGTTAATGTTATATGTGAAAAAACAAAAAAAAATAGCCTAAAGGCTAAGGAAGGTTACCATAGAATATATGTTTTATATTTTAGATATTAAAATCAATTCTCAAGTTGTAAATTAGATAATAAACGAGATATTTGCCATTTCCTACTCTGACCTTGGAAATAAGGTCAAAGGTCGAGTTCAAAATCATAAAAATATTCAATATATATCATTTCCTATATGTTCACAATTGATTCATAAGGTGTAAAGTCGATAATAAGCGAGATATTAACCATTTTGTGCTCTGTCCTACTCTGACCTTGGAAATAAGATCAAAGGTCAAATTCAAGGTCAGGAGAATATTCAGTATATATCATATTTCCTATATGTTCACAATTGATTCATAAGGTGTAAAGTCGACAATAAGCGAGATACTAACCATTTTGTGCTCTGATCTTGAAAATGAGGTCAAAGGTCAAATTCAAGGTCATCACAATAGTAGTCATACATATGAGTTAATACGTCGAACATACGAGTTGATAAGCCATATGTAGGCGTTAATAAGCCATACGTACGAGATACTAAGTCCTACGCACGAGATGCTAATTCGTATGTATGAGATATAACTCATACGTACGAGATAAGAAAATTTAGCAATACGGTAGCAATACGCTTTCGTAGTGAAGCGTATTGCTATCAAATGTGTAAGAAAATGTATCTCGTACGTACAACTTATTAACTCGAATGTACGACTTATTAACGCGAACGTATGACTTAGTATCTCATAAGTATGATTTACTAACTCGTACGTACTTGTTAATAATTCGTATGTACGATTTAGTAAGTCGTACGTACGACTTATTAACTCGTACGTACGAGTTTATAAGCCATATATGAGTTGATAAGTAAAACATATATAAGTTAGTAAGTCGTACGTACAAGATACGAATTTTTAACACACTTGATAGCAATACACTTCCGTATAATTGAGGTTGATGCCAATTCAATATACAACACTATTCTCCAGCCCTCGAAAACAGAATATTTGGGTTCATTTTAACTACTACTGAACACACAACGAAATGGTAACAATATATTCAGCATTCAAACGGAGAATGACTGCATGGTGTTACTAGTCCACTATTCCCCATGAAACAAAAATTAGGTGTTTATTCTTCCCGACGTGGAAGCCAGCTAAGAGAAACTGAAACCAACAAACATCATATTTTCACACGTGCATGGAAGTGTCTTTTCGAAAAGTGTAAAACAATCCATGCGAAATATCATGCACCGTAATTGCCCGCGAGCTAAAGATGTATTCGCAGAAAGCAGAACGCAATCGCACGCATGTCTCAATTCATCGCATGTTGGATGGTGCAAATTGTATCAACGTAATTGTTGCATCTTTTTCGCACCAGTCAATGTTCAAATGTATTTTCCTTGCCGCTCGTAATGCTTACATGTCTATAAATCCTACAGCCTTAAATTTGAAAGTTAGGCCTAAAAAATTAATTTTCTGTTTCTCGTCCTCCAATTTTTTCAAAACTGGGTAGGGATGGACTTTTTATTTTTTATTTTGCCAAAAATACCATCCTCAGCTCATGAGAAAATTGGGTAGGGATGCACTTTTTATTTTTTATTTTTGGCTGGGCCACATTTCACACTTATGAAATTTAAAAAAAAAACACTCACGCACAAAGACATTCAAGTATTATTATCAAAAACCGTCAGTTGATAATATGTTGTTTCAATGATGAATAATTGTGGAAATCCGTTCTATCATTTAATACATCTATTGAAGTATACATGAGGAAATATAGTAAATCAATTCGTGATCACAATTTTCTATGTATTATTACACACATGTAACCACATGGAATAACTGTTTTTGAAAACTGGTAGCGTCTCTGTTGGCGGAGAGTGAAAACAAGGTGGTAAGTTAAATATAAACCTAAGTTGCATGTTGTAAATTGGTGTCTCGATCATTCACTATCCTCAAAATAGGGGCGGGAACACAATCCGGGAGGCTGCTTTTGAACACAGGCGGGCGGGGACGAGAAACAGAAAATTATTTTTTTTAGCCCTGATATGCCATATTTCAGAAGTTCGGTGCACTCGGCATGTGTAAAGTGACAACCCTGAAAATTTCACTAGGTGTACCTGTGTGGAACCTTATCATAAGGGTTGTAATATACTAGCTGGGGCCGGGATTACTGACAGCATTAACAATGTATGTTGGTGTCCGGTTCGAACGCAATATATTGATTCCGTCAATTTGAACTGACTTGGTTTATTCAGAAATGGAAGAAAATATTTGAAAAATGAAATACCACATAACATGCTTGCATTGGAAGTCGAAATGGGACATACAGGTATTATTCAAACCCTGATGCATAAGTACAACGTCTCAACTTCACTAGGTTATTAGCCGACGTTCTTAGCCGGTTTAGTGTATACGGACAACGGGTGTACTTTCGCTCTTGAACATATTTTGACCTTTCGGAGGACGCCTGAGGCCGCGCCTCTACCTGTACCTAAACTTACGAGTATGTTTCCCTGGTTGACTATGGGGCTGTTGTTATTCTGTAGAGAGCTATCATATTATATGGCAGTGCTGTAAAACGTAAAATACTGTATTTTAGGCATCCATTTGCATTCATATTGTATGCAGTTCTTATATTACATACACCGAATTTCATACACGAATATTCCGGATACTAATCTCGACACTTATGTCAGTCAGTTACGAAATGCATGCACATATCAGGCTGGTTGCATTGGGTAACTTCCCTTGCAATGATGTCCTCTGATGTTTTAGGACTTCATTCAATGAGAAAATACGGTAGGTGTGTCCTCGACTTCACAAACGTATCAAAACATGGTGAACAGTGAGATCCCAAATCGTCATTTTGTTTCATCTTTGTGCTAATGTGATGGCATAGAATCGTGGTGCTTCAGGACGGCTGTTGCATGGCCCAACTGGAACCTGAAGGGGATACTGTGAGTACCAGTTCGATCGTACGTAGATTTTGAGGTCTTCGGTGAATCGCCTGATTATGTCGTGTCCAGATGGCATTCCTTCGGCTGAAGTACCAATTGACTCATCATTACTCTCGACGTGGAAGGTGGTACCCATTTCTTATATATACATGAATAACCCTAATGTCCAGCAGTCATACCTACTTATTGCCACTTCAAATGGTACCAATAGATTCCCCACATAAATACGTGATTACCGTGTATCGTTTCTATAAGTTGTATCTACTGATAGGTATTTCCCATTAGAAAACTTCGCAGTCCGTTCATCTCACTGTGTTGAGTGGAGACATGACGGATATCGTTAAAAGCCACTGTTATTTTACTCGTATTTAATGCCCGTCTGTCTTTTTACCTTCTCTCAGCAATTGTAACTTGGGGGTACTGAAGCCATGGTGCAGGAAAGTAGTCAGTCGGTCATTTGAATATTTTAGGGGTAAAAATTCCATGAAATATGTTCTGTTTCAAACATATTCCATGTGATGATATATAGCTAGGAGTATTATTTCCGGGCTTCTAAAGTTTGGACCAACTCAAGGCAAACCCAGAAAAAATCACGATTGAACCGAGTATGTGTTCGCGACACGAAATATAACCTTCTAGCTTTACTTAACGGGTTTGTTAGACTGCTGTTCCATGACTCCAGGTATATATGCGCAATTTAATCACAGTGTTTAATATAGTGTAATCGAAGAACATAATGATAATTATCAGTCGATCAATCTGAAATACACATAAGGGGTCTTCTCCACGTCTGTATATAAACAGACGTAATAGCAGTGGAAATTATGATTTTGAAAGTAATCAACAAAGCAGTAATTCGAACTGAACGGTTCAGTTTTCCTCTGTGCTCAATGTATTCAAGTGTTGTTTTGATTATAGAGGTGCATCAAATCCTTGATAATAAACCAAAGGGATATACAATGAAAATAGAAATGAACGTTTTTGTAGTCATATATGTCTAGTTACTCTGTATTAACGTATTTATTACTCAAATATGTGTATGTGTTCATTACGGGCATCTTCAATCGTGACAGGAAAAAGTAGGACATCGACGTGAGATAGTAGTGGAGTGTGACTTTGCGCCCAGGCTGCGATCGGTGACTGGCCAGAATATATGCGGGGAGTGACCCACATTTCTGATCGTCAATACAAATCTCATACGTGGGGCGTTGGTGATCCATTTATCATGGAGCTGATTGTATTCATGTCCTTTTTATTGGATCAGGATTGTTCCTGTCACTAACTGTAGAGAAGTCGATGGGTTCACCTTGAGAAATGTCCACGTATATATGTATATTAAAGAACGACAGTGCTGGAACTTGACAGTTGTTTATTGGATTTTGATATTCCGCTCAAACGCGTCAGTTCAGATGGGTCGACTCGTCGGTCAGTTGCAAAAGGTGCAAAAGTGAAGAGAAACTGGGGGCTTGCTCCTGATATATTGGTAGAAAAGTAATAATTATTCAGGACACCATGTTCGTCATGGAAATCAGTACAGGTTGTATCATAATTGAATATCAATACAAAAGCTAGACTGCCATTCACACCAGAAAAGATTTTCACCACGATCACTACATTTTGCATTTCAAGTTGGTAAATTCTGGTATTATATTCCTGGACCGAATATAAACAAACACTAACTATTGATAATTTGTGTGACTCGATTCTGCAAAACGAATGAGTTGGTATTTGAATTTGAACAAACAATTACAATTGATAAATTGTGCTACTCGATTCTGCAAACCGAATGAGTTGGTATAATGTTGGTATTGCAGCATCACACTGTACGAACTAGACGTTGTAAACGTAATGTTATGAAATAAATGTTAACACAATCTGGTAATTCTGCATTTCACACACTATAATTGTATACAATTAAACGTTCAGTTTATCCGCGGTTCGGTTGGGTTATAACTTACGTATCAGGTAACCTATATCCACAGACCGAGGTCAGAGTCATGAAAGCCGCTGCAGATATTACTATTGCCACCACTGTCTATCCAGTTGTCAGAAACAGAGTGATCGCAGTTGATACTGAAGTGATCATTTTACTACTTCATCATGCGTCACAACAGCAGCAAAGATAGGTGTGTCAGAAAAAAGAGACAAAGTGGACGACAATGATTGACAGGCACTGCTGGGTCATCCAGAACACTCAATCACTTATGAAACCCTTGCAATATGACACACAATCTTCATGTTCGTTCTTCTACACCGACCACAATCAAGCTTTTCAGTAACAACCAGGTAATATCATGATCTTCACGGGCGACAATGCATCTCTCGAGCTGGTTATATGGGCAGGTTTTCGCTTCCTGTGTGAGTTTTTCTAAGCCAACATTGAATTGTCCTTGAATGAAGTCAGATTCATGAACGTTTTACAGGAAAACCATTCGTGGATCCCAAAACTTTACCTACTACAGTCTGTGCAGCAGCTTTTTATCACAACGAGCGTGTCTCTCCCCAAGTGCCGGAATGGCTGGGTCAACATCTTGACCCTGACCCACGAGGTGATCCAATTCTATTTATTTGATGTGGACATTAGTATATATTTGAAACATTAACAATTACATGTAATCAAAATCCAAATGATTTTGAGTTGTATTCAAATAATGGGTCATATAATCACTTAGTATAACTGCTTGATACAAGTCCTGACACATTTGATATTATCGAGACATTAACTACAAGAGCCTGTATTTGAAACACCTGCGCTGGAAATACTTCATATGAGTGGTTAAAGTTCATTAACCAGGGACGTTGATGCCTCATTATAACAGCTCAACTTCACCATGGTATAATCCGTCCGACTTTGTCAGTTTACTGTATCAAAGTGTCTATTGTGATCTCTCCATGGGGAGACGATACGATATTGTGCATTGTATTACATTTCAGGATATTCTGACCTTTATGTGAACACCTGAGACCGCGTCTCTCCCATGTTCTCTAACCGAAAATTACCAATCTACTTCCTTAGTTGAATATGAGGCGCTTGTTATTTGTCTGCATTGGAATGACAAATGATATATCAGCGCTATGAAATCAAAAACACTGAACATATGTTACATATACCGATCTTCACCTAATTTTATGACCATGAACACTATTGATTGTAAACTCCAATGCCTTATAGTGGGATCTATTGATTTGCAGTTGAATGCGACGATTTTAAAGAGGAACCAAAGACGAGCTTCACCGTACACAAACAAAAGAAAGAAACAATGGTACGTCGATACTGTTCGATAACGCTATGCACACGAGAGCCCGTGACGAACGAAATTGTCATCCACTGTGCAGGGTAGAATACGGTCATTATTATCGAACATATTGAAGTTATTTTTGTTTGGAACATTGCCTGAGTCCACGTGGTAAATCTCTCGTATACATCTATTCCCTGTATATATTGGGGTTTGTTTCGGATTTCGAAATTGTTTTGGTGAGTTGTTGGGTAGTTGTGAACTATTTTCATCAGGTTGTGGAAACAACTAACTTTCACACACTGTCTGGCTCGTTGGATAATCTGTTTAGTTTGACCTTGTTTCTATTCCAGAATGTCGTATATTAGGTTTGCTATTATCGTCATTTGAATCTGGTTGTTCTGGTCGTAATATATTGATACTTCCTCATCGGTAATATATTGATACCTATAATTTTTTTCGACATGACATATATCATACATACATACATACATACATACATACATACATACATACATACATATTTGTAATGTCGTGTCGATAATGTCGATATTTGTATGGTCACAAAAGATAACTGTCTATTATAGACATATCAGTTACATTCATAGATGACCTTGGGCATTGTGTGGATTTTTTTTTTTTCAGGAACAACTTTTGTACCTCGTGACCTTGTTTTCACGAGAGGATCCAAACAAATCCAATAGATAACTGTCAAATCCCACATTGTCCCTTTTGTCATCAATGTGCAAATTGTCCTGGGAGAGGACCGTGATGATTCAGGCCGACAGTGGCATGGTCAAACTTGATCCCAAGAGGAGACTGGATATCAGTGCATTCATGAGTAGGTATTGGCTATTCCGTCGATCGCCTGTTGTTGACTTGAAGTATCAATTGACTCGCCAGTGAACCGATATTTTTGACTTGAGGTTTGATACCAGCTCCAGTGTACAGAGGCATATATAACACCACTGATCCAGCCCTCTTGAACAAACTTGTTTGTGTTACTACCGCTTTCACTTCAAAAAAATGGTAACAGTATATCCATTACACGGAAACAGGTTGATTGCAAAATGTTCCCATGTATCTTTCATCTTTTCAGGAGTATTTTTCATGAGAAAACCTACATGTAGCTTGTCTGTTTTTCCCCCAATGTCCTTAGAAGTGTGCTGATGAATAATGTCAGAACACACTTTTGTTTCCTTGTACTTATCATCCTGTTGTCAATTTCTTTCTCACAATAAGTGGATCTACGAGCACCAAAGCCCTAATGCGAGGAAATGCACTGCAACATGGACGTGGATTAATCAACACCTTTGGAATGATTAAGAAACCTACAAAAAGGGTCATATTTCCACACGTACCTGGACGTCATAATTATGCAAAGAGCCAATTAATACCCTCGTGAAATCATGCATTCGATATTCTTTCCTTTGGCACCCACTGCCGTCAATTTTTTCAGTACCAACTAAGTAATAAGATAATCTTCGCAAACGACAATGCATCTTTTGATCAAGTTATATGGATAAGTGATCACACCCTGTTTGAGGTTGTATAGCCAACGATGACGTTTTCACGAACAAAGTGAGGGTCATAAACTTTTCACTGGAAAAACTAATAATTTAGCGCAGAATTCCAACCTCCAACCTCCGCAGCAGATTCTTATCACAGCGAGCATATCTCTCATCAAGTTCAGGAATGGCCCGTTTGTATAGGTTTTCAGTGCGGGTGGGCAAGTGGGCCGGTAATACATTTATAGAGTATCGTGACGAAACGAAATCGTCCTACACTGCGCAGGGTGGATTACGGTCACCATTATCGAACATATTGATCAAGTTATATTGTTAGGAACATAGTTCGACTCCACGTGTGCTTCTATTTGTCATACATCTATTCCTTAGGGTTTGTTTCGGATTTCAAGGTTGTTTCGGTAGGTTGTTGGGCAGTTGCATATTGATTTAACAGGATACAGCTGGAACAACTAAATTTTACGCACTGTCTGCCTCTGATGACGTCAGTGTGTCATCCGATAAACTGTTTGGTCCGACTTTGTATCTATTCTAAAATATTGTATATTAGGTTTGCTATTAGCGTTATCAGAGCCCAATTGTTTTGGTGGTAATAGGTTGATACTTACTTCAACTGGTTTGCGTTATTTAAATCTTCGTAAATTGAGTCATGTTGAAGCATCTCAATGTGAGGCGTTAGTTCCAATTAATATATCGGTACCAATCAATTTTTCGACATGGCATAATCATTATACGACCTACATACATGTACGTAGACATTTGTAAGGTCTTGAAAGATAAGTGGCTGTTATAGATATCTCGTTTACATTCAGACATAGTCTTTGAAATGTGTTGAAGGTTTAGTTGAGAAGCAACTTAACATAACTACAGCTTTCACTCCCAAGAAATGGTTACAGTATATTCATTACCGGGAAACTGGATGATTGCATAATGTTGCCATGTATCTTTCATCTTTTCAGGGGTATTTCCCATGAGAAAACCTACATGTAGCTGTCTGTTTTTCCCCAATGTGCTTAGCAGTGACGTGATGAATAATGTCAGAAGCCATTGTTGTTTTTCTCTCCTACCTATCATCCCGCTGTCAAATGTCTTTCTCCTAATAAGTGTATCTAGGAACACCGAAGCCACAGTGCGAGGAAATGCACTGCTATGGAAGTGGATTAATCAACACTTATGGAATGCGTAACTCTCCTGGTGAAACTCCCATGCGTGGAAGCCAAATGAGTGAAAATGAAACCCAGAGAGTGGATCATATTTCCACACGTACCTGGACGTGATAATTATGCAAAGAGCGAAATTAATACTCGTGTAAAATATCACCTTTTTGAATTTCCCGTCAGCTACATATCCATGTTCCGTGGGAAGAGAATGGAATTGCATTGCGTGTCCCATTTCATTGCGTGATGGATTTGACAGATGGTGCAAATTGTATCAACGTTCAATGTAGGTATCTGATAGGGAGAACCGTTCAGACAGTGGTAAATCACGCATAAGGTCACCATATGTGGAAATAAAATGGGACGGTTGAAAATATAATCATTTGTAATAAAACATACACTGTGGAAAATGAATCATCAAAAACATTTCATATAAAAAGATATTAGTTTTGATCGACTACTACCAATACAACAATGTTTCAAAGATACAAATTAAAAACCTCAAACGACGCATTTTTGGACAAAAAATACCTGATCACACAATTGTACGAAGCCACGCCTCACCAGCATTGTCATAGTCTGTGGGATACAGTTTTTTTTCTACTGTATATCTAATAGTATTACGAATTGTGTAACAATCAATTAAAACTAATCGGAATCTCAAAGCAACCTGTAAGCAACCTGTTTTTATATAGCGCTTTTCAACGTTTTCCAATATTATCACAGCGCTTTACAATTATTATCCCTGATTTTATGGCGTGAACCACTTTCCGACCACCGTCCATTGACAATCGCCTATATGT
This sequence comes from Terebella lapidaria, assembly GCA_949152475.1. Lineage (NCBI taxonomy): Eukaryota > Metazoa > Annelida > Polychaeta > Terebellida > Terebellidae > Terebella > Terebella lapidaria. The sequence goes on along the minus strand of OX424564.1, from coordinate 28,094,273 downwards.
TGCAGCCTTTGGCGCAAGATGACTAAGTCACACGTACATTAGCAAACACTGCCAATCGGGTACTCATTTGTACGACTGAGTGAACCGAGACACATTGTGATGCACACCTTGCCAAAGGGTGTTAGACAGCCAACACAGCAGCGCGCGACGCATTTATACCAGGTATTCTCATCATGATAGGATTATTTTTTCATTTTGACACGAGATGTTTAGAAAATAATATCTAATTTGCAATTAATAATCCTCTCCTACGCCAGCGAGAACAGTTTGAACAAGTCTATATATATACAAGTCTATATATATATATCATAGGAACGCCTTCTCACTCCCCGCACACGTGCAGACGCTATGTAGCCATGAGATCGGCTCGTGATAGACCACTGGAAGTCTGAAGTGTGCCCCTGTGATAAAAACACACGCCCCTGAAAGCTCCACCCCCATCCATCCCCACGCGCTACCGTCGCCCGTCGATAGCCACCATCGCTAAATACCCCGCCGTGTGTTCGTTATTCTTCCGCTAACACAATAATCAACGCTCAGCTCTCGAGGGATGTCCATCCCCCGTGCAGTATTTGCCCCGGCGTTGGGAAGGGGATATCCCCCGAATTACCGAGAGAGATAGAGCGTCGCCCTTGCAAGTCTGAGGCACTGGCGTCCACGACCGAGGCGGCCAACGAAATCGCTACCGATCGCACTCCGCCCCCAATGTTCGCCACTTACTTCGTGGTCGATCCCGCGACGACAAAGTCTAGCGAAGACGACGCATCGGACGCACAAGTCGAAACTGCAGTTGGCCAAGACGACAGCGGCACGAGCGAGCGGAACGTCTCCCTCCTCCACCCACGGGACTCAGAAATAGGTACTCAGCGCGCGCGGGGGACTACGTGAAATGACGCCAGACTAATCTGATTACGGGTTTTCAAGAAAGGTAAAGAGTTTAAGGAAGCAGCGAATGTCTTCAATGGTGAATGCCAGTGAACAAAAAACTTCCTCAGACAGGGGCAAATGGAACGACATAAGGGGTAGCGAAACTGAACAGAAGAGGCGGAAGTTAAAAAGATCAAAAACGGAATAAACTTTCCTCTGGTTTACATGTATGCTGCGTTTTATCAACATATCTATTCATTAATGGAATTTGGGAAGCAATTTAAAGCACTGAATGTTCCGTTTCCTCAGTGATTCCCCATCTGATACTATAATTGGATACCGGTGTAGTTTCTCTCATTCCACGTGCTAACAGGGAAAGAGGAACGACGGATATCAGCTCACCAAATCGGATAAAAATCTCGGGGGAAAAATCCTGAGTACGACGGCTGGTGATGAGTGGGGATTTTATTCTTTAATGAGTTGGCCGCGGCTCGCCATCCTCAGACCTTAATGGCCATCAGCGGGGAACTCTTGTCAGCATAATTGCCAAGGTAATCCCATACTTCGTCGCTTAATAGATGTGAATTATTGCTTTATTTGTCCTAGTAATAACGCACAATAACTTTATATGATCGTAACATATGACGGGGTTAAGTCTGGCCGATGAACGCTCATAGGAGCATACAAATAGCTACTAATTAGGCTTAACACGCCTTGCATGTATATTGATTTAAGCTCATAAGGGGATGTTCGGGCAAATAAAATTGCGCAATATGTGTCACAATCCTTTCCGGCAGCAATGTGAACTTCCTACTGCTGGGTAATTTCATACGCGCACGTTAGTGTTAGCTAAATATGACAAGAGACCAATCACATTGAAGCCCAGCATCTTACAACGTTATTTCATAGCATGCCGAGAAAAAGACCATCGTACGCTCGGCACTAGGTAACACACGCGCTTCCGTGCCCAGCACCCTGCTTTATACATCTGAAACCTCAAAGCAACGTATCATTCGTCTAGAATTGGAGTAATAGCTATTAATTGGGATGAAGCCTCCAATGTGTGTCTCGGATTTGGTACCGTCGCCCCACCACCAGACGCAAGAATATTTGCTCAAGTCTCGCAGGTGCGCACCTTTTGACCGACAACTCAGACACAAAACAGTACTTTTAGCAGACGGAAATTAAATCTTGAAATATTATCGTAACATATTTCGCAAAGTGAAACACGTCTGACGCCTTTTAGACAATTTACAGTGAAAAAGGTAGTCATAACTGCTGTGTGATCTTCTGAGCTGTCATGATATTTCACCGTTTTACAATTCTTTATGTGGCATTCATGTGCATTCCTACCTGATCATGATGTAAATTCACTTGCTTATGGCAGCATAACCATGCGATGCTCGTAATGTAAAAATTATTGCATATAATCATTCCCGTTGGGATCGAGCTTTTTGATACATGGGCAAAGAAAATCGCCGTTGATTCATTGTTTTCTGGAGACGCTGCGTCTCGATGGACTGATTTGTGGAGCCACTCGGAAATACTTTAAAAGGTCAAAGCCAACACGGTGGAATTAATCGCAATTCCTCCGTGGCCGAATACAAGTATGTCTCATTCCAATCAGTTGTCCAACCGCTACCGACAACGCAGAGCCCGATGCCACAAAACGGGCCCTCGGGCAAAGAAGCACCATTCTATGCAGATTCCGAAAGCGAAACATTCCAAACGAAACACAAATAGAAGACCATTTTAATTGTATCATTAATTGAATTTACTAGAAGGCTATTTACCTTTATTCGAAGCATTTCCTCTCCTCTGCCTAATAATCATAATTATGGGGGGGGGGGGGGGGGGCAGAAACCATGGAAAAACATAAACAACACTTTTTGTGTTGATAAAGAGTACTTCCGTCAATGCCTGGAGCTTGAATTTCCGGCAGCGCCAGGGACTTTTCCATACGATCACACCTTCCCAGAAAGCCGTTCTAACGTTGTCGTGATTTCCGTCACATGTTTGAATGTTGTTTCCTGTCTCTAAAGCGACCAAGGTCGCCTCCCGCTGCAACAGCCAATTAGCGATCTCCCGTGTTTCATTTCGCATGATTGTCACTAATTTTTGTGTATATATTTATGGTAGCTGTGGCGCGTAAAGCATCATTCAATGACAGTCTTGAATGTCGGGTTGGCCAATTTAGTATGCGAGTTGGATCCATGATGGTCACCGTTGAGTGGAGCTCAATTCCAAGGCTCGGCATTCCGTCGCCAGAATACCTTGTACATGTATTCTGGTGCCCCCCCCCCCCCCCCCAGATATGCCAAAAAGAGATGTCAATATAATTACTTGCCCGTCTTTTTTTTCAGATAAAGACATTGAAGAATTACTAGTACTACGTTCAGACACAGTGATATAATCCTCTCGATGTGACTGCTCACGACTTCCATGAATTATCGTCTTTTTTCTCGCGTGGTTTCCTGTGTTTTGTTATGTTTATCTACGCACATCTATCTGTGCCGCTCTATGTACTTGGGGAATGTCTGGGGAAACCCTTTTTCAAACACCATAACATGGAATACAACATTATCACAATCACTGGGACAACCTGATTTTCTTCCGCTGCTAAGATGAAAACATCTGGCCACATTCAAAACGCAATCGACTTTCAACTACCAATGAGGGTGGCCATGCAGAGGAATTGGTCGTCGAAATCCTGGGTGTGACTGCCACTTTCCTTGCGAAACTGATGTAATAAAATTCAGGGAGACCTCGAGATATACTGATTGAATTTGTCTGGTTCCAAGTCCTCTTCTGGTGATTTTTTTTCTCGGTAAAAAGTCTCCTACACTCCATGCCATATTTGTCTTGGTCAAATACTGATAGGAAATATGCCAGCAACTATGCCAGTGTCGTTCATACCTTATTCATGATACGGCAATACTCAAGGGTCTCCGATATAACACAACCTTTGTCAATGACGATGGGTATGATGGACTTCCAGCAAAACTGGGCACTGTGCGAACAACGGCATATATCAATTGGCAAAACAAAAAGGGAAACTTACACAGCGCACTGATGAATGTGTACGTGCACGACAATAATGTGATAATTATCTTAGGCATACATAGTTCTGATTGATAGGTGATCACGATTGATGTTTTGCGCATAGAACAATGTCAAGTGATGAATATCCAGGTCACCAATAATATTGACTATATGTTATCTGGTATAATCTGTTAATGGCATTATTGTAGTTATTAGTGATAGTAGGCTTAAGGCCTAGAAGGAAACTCCAGATAATGTTTTAAGGTTCTGGTAAACTGATTATGTAATTTTGTTTAGTTTGCCTTCTTAGTTTCGATGATTGAGGGTTTCTTGTTTTGTAGATCTTGGAAATCGCATATCGCCATAATGTATGATGTTCTTTGGAGGCGTGTAGAAAATTTGCTATACGTTGTGTTAGGAATATGTGTATTTTGATGTGGTCCTTTGACGGCATAGTGTATTCATATTTAATTGCACTCATATTATTCTGTAAATACCATGTAACTTATTGCCACCCGAATAAATGAATTCACATCCTGAAAGAAGATGGGGATTGATAAATTATGTTGTAAACAACTTCGCGTTGCTTTGATGAAAGTCCGTGTTTCCAATATTCAGTGTTGTTGATTCATGCAAATATGCGTCTGCATATTTTTCTTTCCTTCCCAGTCTAGAATGGACAGTGTCAGGTGCAAACATGTGCGGACAAATCTAAATAACTGAAATGCCCCGGTTATCGACTCTCTATTTTTGTTGACTCTCTAAACGTGATCGACTGTGGTTATAAGCTGTTGAGCAAGGCACAGTGACCCAGTGTTCAACGGTGGAATGGGTTCGATGATTTCATGGCACTGGGCCCTATCAGCTGTGATTTTTCCAGACGTCAATACAGCGTGAACGGTGAAGAGCTCTCGCCCAAGATTGATGATGGGTGCGATCACCTCATCGCATTGTGCCGTCCTTAGATCATTTCCCGCTGAACGTTTGGAGTGGTTCCAGTTATGGGACAACCTCAACTACCTCCAGCATCCTCCCTCCACATCCGAAACAGTTCTGCATTTGCGTCCCTTTTCGTCCGTTACTTCATCGAACATATTTACATAAGGCAATCGACTCCTAAAGGCAACTGCTTTCCACTAATGGTGAAGACTGAGTATAAGTTCAGACGATGAACTGCATGGTACACGTACCTATTTGTTCTTCGCTATTTCAAAAGGAAGGGTATGTAACTGCCGTCTTTGGATGTCCCGTGTCCCATGTAATTGATATTTCAGAGGGTGCACTTTAGGGGTACACGTCTTGTTCCCTAGATGTACCATGGGGTCATTCAGTTGAAATCAGCCGGGTTGTAACTGCATTTCTCAAGTGTATTTTTAGTGCTGGAAACACGCTGTCAATGGGAGGTCTGATCGATCCATCAAGAACAAATCGCGGTATTGTCATACAGATATTGATCATAGGATAAACATAGTTTTTATGCAAAGCTACTTATCCGTAACACTCGTAACTCGAGTATAGGAGACACTGTCTGGCACCGGGTAATATTCTCCATAATGGGAGAGGTATTAAGACTATTACCATGAGCAAACACCGTCAACTAAGGTGTGTTCAATTTTGTCACCTTCATCCTCTCGCGTGGCATGCGCATGTCGATGAGCCGCTGCCTCTTGAGGTGTGCCATCCATTTACAAAACGAAATTAGTAGCCATGACGACTGAACAATAGTAGGTGCGGAAACGAGGTGCGTGCGAATCAGTAGAAAATCTGGGTTTCAAGATCAATCTGTTTAATGCATAGAGATGGAAAAAGTCATGCAATGCCACGAGAAGTGTGGTCAGAAAATGACCTGAACATTCTTCCGTTCGTGCCTATTTCTGTTTGCGCAGATTGGAATTATCGAGCTTCTTTTTCTCGTGTTCCCGTTACATTTGTGTAACTAGATGATTCTGGGGAAATGCAGTGAATTATAGAAATGGCTTACTTTGTGTCGCTGTCGAGAAATTTCGATTGGATCTGGTCATAAGTTGGATTCAAAAATGGCTTTCCAGAAAGAAATGCAACCTACAATAGAAACAAATTACCGTGAAGACATTTGTTCTTTTTCACTGTTCACGGTGTTCGACTGAATCTGGTCGTAAGTTAAACCCACGAGTGAATTTTCAATGAAGGAACACAACTGCCAATAAAACTAGGGGAAAAGCGAGCATAAATATGTTTTGGCTATGGTATAACCAAAGAGATTTATCACTTTTCCACACAATTAAGAACGTTGTCAAGCTGAACAGTGCAATGCAGTTGAATAAACGTATACAAAAGGATATGAACCGATGCAAAAAATATACTTCTAGGCAGGAAATATCCGAGAAAACACTGGCAGCTTGATCGCTTCATGTCGATATTAACCCGAGGAGATATAATGATCGGCAGTATATCGTATTCTGTGAAGTATGTTTCTACAGCTGTGTGGAATAACATAAACCGCAAGCTAGTGGCGAGCATGATCTGGTTTTGGACTAACAAGGCTTAGAACTACGTGTACACGTGACACAACAGCAGATAGTGTGGGGGACTACATGCACACGTAAGTTCTAAAAGTTCATGTCTTTGTGATCTGCATTAATGAAATGGGACTTTAGGCTGGCTTCTATATGAATGGAATATTTTATTCATGTTGAAATTACACAAATGGACGTGGTTGTTTAGCTTGCAGGATGTTGCAGCAGCAATTACACGAAACATGCGTGTATATACAAGAAAATCCATCCACATTGGTGCATTATTCCAACCTATTTATTACTCTGGAGAAACGCGGCCCGACAGTGGAAATTGTTCGATTATTGAGGTTGTAATGAATGTGCATTGTGGCGATGGCGAAAAAAACATGAAATTATCGAACGAGTTTACTTGTACAAACCATAACTTTGTTGAACGGTGGACTAAACTGGTAGATCGGCGGAAAAGTAGTAAATGCGACAGAGAACCCCCCGCGGATGCCAGCGGAATCAAACTGATTCAATTGCGCAGCGTGCACGGTGATTCCGATTGCTTTTTATGGCTGCCTTTTGTTGACAAGCACGTTGTATCCGATGCAAAATTCCTCTGCCTAAAGGTCGACGCTTCGCTATCAATATTTATAGGTGCTCCATGGTGGTGGTAATCTGAGAAACCACAGGACGTCGTAGCTCTTCTGGCAGCCTCGATATGCGACCTCTAGGAGCCAAACCGGAAATAAGAATTCGTCACATATCTCGTAACGGATGAACTTCGGGGATGTTTTGCAGACATTTGCAGAATACCAAATATGGGTACAGGGGAGTTACTTGGAATGATATACTTATTTATACATGACGTGAAGTACGAGTGCAGTCGTCACTCAGCGTTACTCTATATGTCGTCAACATATAAATCTATTTGTACTAAATTAACAATTCAGTATCGTTTCACACGGCATACATCTGACATGTAAATATATTACCCAAATGGCATAATAATACCCAAATGGCATAATAATATCCCTCATCTTCAACATATAACCAATGTCAATCATAAGATTGTGATGCAGCTGATAGAAAAAAATATCCCCTCCCCCGTCATATATGGCCACAAGGAGGTGAGCAATATGATACAGTATTTCACCATGATTGTTGAAATTGTACTTACATTAGTTTACATACATTCATTTTTTAAAAACACCGAAGCATTGACGAGGCCTATATGAAGATCTCTGCCAGAGCATTTTTTGTACATGTCTTGCATTCAGATATCAATTGAAAAGACAACATGTCATATACATATACATGCATACATACATACTGTACAATTATATATGCATTTGAATAATTCTTTTATATATTATGTGTATTTACAGTATTTACAGAGCACGTTTTATGTATTTTTCTCCATCGACCCCCAATGAATACACATTTACGCAGTTGAGTGTTTAAACTGTCGTAGAAAATCAAAACATGCAAAAGAAATGACTCCATACAGGAGGGAACTACCCTCACACAGTGGACATACAATACTTAAATACTAGCTATATATATTAGATATATATAGCTAATATTTAAGTATTGTATGTAATGTTTCCATCCTGACACACCATCCAACATAGCTCATGTCGTCTTGATATGATACTGATTTAGCTATTATTTCGATTGCGGTTGTATTGTAAGAGGTTTCTCGTGACAATGGTACATCTCATAGATATCTCAGGAACAATATTAATACCTTGTATGGAAGCTATATACATGTATTTATCATGCAACACACCATGCAAAAAGTGCAATAATTGTCTTCAATAATTTTCGAACGAATTCACGCTGTCGCTAAAATTATGGTACCTCGGATAAAACTGTTGTCAGAGGGTAACTTTCCTCACATTGAACGTGACATGGTTCAAAATCTGGAACGATTCTGGTGTACAGTAATTGGCAAGCTCTTGTTATGAGAACCCAACATCGAATTATCATGAGTGTCGAGTCATTTCAGTCAAGGAGTTAAGGTTTGTCTGATAAACATCTCCCTGGTTCACTTTGAAACGTACATCGTGCCGTCACATACATATTGCAAACTCAGTAACAACAAAGCATTGCGTCGATGCCATTTACAGTTGATTACACCGAACTCAGTTTAGGTCATCACGCGAGATGAAGGTACACTTCAGATTGATTAAACTTTAATCGATTTCCTTGATAATTTAATATAATGTCATTAAAATATAAGTGATGGTCACACACGCATGAGCGTGTCGGGTCTAGTCGAACTTGTTGACTAAGAGACTTGTATCGATAATTGCTTCTTCGTGTGCACTAATGAACAATCATTCAATAACAAGGTGGCTGATATAAATTACCTCTCACTCGAAAGTGAAACTGTCTTGACAGCAGGCACCATACCGTTTCCATGGAGTGAGATACGTATACTTTATATGCGGTAAGAACAGAGTAGTTGATGCAAAGTTTCCTCATTATATTTTCCCGTCGTTATTATTGCGATTCCGCGAAACATGATATTAAATACAACCTACTGACAGTTTTACTCCGGCAGTGTTACACATAACTTAAACGTCTTTCATAAAAGGAAGGTCTTATCTACGTGGAACCATTTTCGCTTTCATGAATTCCAGGTCAAGCGAGTGCTCACATCCGTTGAAGATTGTGGATAGTTTTCTTTTTCCGGAGAAAACATTGGTTGTGATATGAACTGAGCAAAGAGTCACTGGGCGTTAATAATGCATTAGTTTTGTTGTCTGTGGATGCAGTTATTTTTCCTTTTATCTTTCTTACATACTTCGAAATCTAGCCTTGAAACTTCCATGGCGTATTGTACCCGACACAGATACAGTTCTTATGTGCATGATGGAACAGATCCACAAGATTTCACCATTTTCGTTTTCTACTCGTTCATCAAAAGGAAATATTACTGTAACTAATTGGAAAATCACCTATTTATGCAATTTCACGACCCAAGGATCGAATTGATATCAATTTCTGTTTTACAAAAATGAGACATCGTCTAGAATTTCGTGTTGAGGATACTAGATCGTTACTTCAACCTAGACTTACAAGAATCAGGATCACATTAATCACGATAATCCAATAAGGGTGGTTGTTACCATTTCGTTGAGGGTTAATGAAGTACAACAAAACACGACGCTATGAGAAGTAGTCAACACGGCGAAGACTAATTTATATCATGCATTCTTCGCTAACGATTATGTTCGGTAGATCATTTCTCCTGAAAAGTATTGATTAATTTTCGTCCAAAGACTTGGACAGATTAATTAATCCTTGCGTCGGACGTAATGCGTGAATGACTTGATTCACCACGTCTATTTACTCCCTTTGTTGGACATGTTTGCTCAGTCACATGCACTTAAGTTTCTGTTTTATATCAGGAACATGATGAGTTCAAAATTTTCAAATCACGGATTTGTTGTTGTATCATAGCCTGATATTACACCAGCCAATGTTCCGAGTAACCTGTATGCACTGTGCCTGGAGCGATCAGTTATCATTGCCGAAAGCAATCATTCTTCTGCACAACTGGTTTCCGAATATGAATGGAAATGGAAAAAGAGCATCACTAAGAAATAACTGTGATATTGATGACTTAAATGCGTCGTACCATGTTTTGATGGATGTAGTGATTCGGCCATGTTCCGAGGTAATGAATTATATGCCCCATGCATTATACTGCATCCCTATGACGTAGTGAGACCGCAATACAGCTTTAGAGACCCGCCTGGCGAATATATCATTCTCCAATTGTCGTTTTCTCATGGAATTGTTCAGTTTCGACGATGGCTGGGCTAATGGATATTACAACTACCTATTATTGCCCGCTGGGTGCCTGGGAGATTACCTAAAAGCCCGCCTGTGTTTGCCCTCGTTACGACAAGGGCATTGTCGCGACAGAGGAGTAGTTATTCGTGTTGTCATTGCGACCAAATGTTCTGCATCTGACAAGGCGAGCGACACCGAAACTATTAATATACGCCCACGTTCCATTTAAAAAGTTGATGAATGTCGTCATATTTCTTCGATGTTTGTGCTATTGAGTGGAGACGTCTATGAACATTGACGATTTGCCGTTTTACATGACCTGAGAAAATAGATTTACGGTGTAGAATTGCGAACTAAAACTTAACCCATCAATGCCTGTAGCTAAGAGTTTGTGACGTATACATATGTTGTATAAATGGAATTTGTATTTCAATAGTTATTCTTTTCGACATTTTCGTCTGATGTCCCATCTCATGCTACTATCGTTTGTTGTATTTTTGCAGGGTCACTACCAACGTTGCGGGGCGGACACTAATGCAATGGAAGAACCGTGTTGTGTGCAATGGGGTGGCTACTGAACACAACGTCCACTATCCAAAGAATACATCACGTTTGAAATCTCAAGGGGAGTAGGGTTCGTGAACCACCATGGCGCCCCAGTCTATGGAGGAATATGTGACGGAACTCGTTCATCCGAACCACTTGGAATACGGATTCCTCACCAATTTTAACGTGACGTTGGGGGCTGAAAACGGAGGAAATGATTCACTGGACTGGTGTCAGGGTGATATACTGCTGCCTGGCAATATCACCAACGAGTCCATACATATCCTTGAAGAAATCAAGTTTTATATTAAGCGATACGTGAATCCGTGCGTGTGTCTGTTTGGGATAGTTGGAAACATGTTGAATTTGTTAGTGCTCACAAGAAGACGCTTGCAGTGTACAATGGATTGCACGATGGAGCGAGCTGCACATCTTGGTCTCATCACCTTAGCAATTTCCGACATGCTGTACTGCCTGGTTACGTTGCCCACGGGTTTCATCGGCAGGTCAAAGGCAATCTACGAAAGCATTTTCCTGGCATACATCCAGATGTACACAATGTACTTTCAGGATATCTTCATAAATACAAGCATCTGGCTTACTGTTATCATGGCAGTAGGTCGATACGCTGCCATCTGTTGGCCCATCCAAGCCAGGTACGTCGTCTGCGTGACAGCTACCAGAATAGCGGTGATATTTACGTTCATAATATGGACTCTACTGGAACTCCCTCGGTTATGGTCGTACAAGATGAACACCTTCTCATGTCCGTTGCCAAATGGTGATAACGTGTGGCACTGTTGGCTTGAACCAGGGCCATTTCCTCTAAATCACAAAATGAAAATGACATTTGACTATATGTGGTCCTTGCTAGGGTTCTTCATCCCGGTTGTGATACTCGCGTACTGTAACTTCCACCTGGTGAGAGCACTCCGAGAATCATCGCGTGTGCGCCAGTTATACAGAGTTCATCCTCGTTCAACAACACATGGAAGTAGGATAACGCCCACTCTCATAGCCATCGTCTGTATGTTCATTGTACTCGTTTCGCCCGCCAAATTCCTGAACTTCACATATTTTTTCATAACCGAAAATGACGTGGAGGTTACCAACTTGGCCATCGAGGTCACCAATCTCCTAGTCAACCTCAACTTCTCGTGTAACTTCGTCATGTATTGTCTAGTCAACGTCCACTTCCGGGAAACGTGGAAGGACATTATGTACTGTAAAGCGTGTCGGCGACCATACAGAAGAGTGGACCGACGTGGTACAGCTAACTCCATCCACAACAATCTTACCACGAAAGGCTCCTTCATGGTCCAGTCAAGCTTCGAGACGGTCATCTGACAGCACGGGATACGTCTCCAAGATCTAGGAGACGTAGCATTCTAGGGACCTGGTACAAAAGTCCCATAGAATCTTCACTGCTGGTTTGCTAGGTGTCGCCATGGGCTAAGTACCGCGTGATCCGTCAATGCACAACAACCAAGAACCCGGGAGCACGCGACTTGTTGAAGAATCGACCATTTGTGGTGTAGTGGACGATCAGTTACAAATGACAACAAATCATATGATTACCTTTTTAAGCGTGGATATGTTGTTAATTATCTATGGGAGGTCGACAATACTGCCAAGTGTACATGATTGGCGGTGAGCCAAACTCCTGGCGACAGTGTTCAACTAGAACCCATATTACCGTGATTGTGGATATTGATTTCCAACAAAATGAAACCAGGGTATTTTCGTGTGAGAGTGACCAACGAAATTTCGTTCGTTGCATTAAAAATTATATATAATTTTGTATGATGTTTTGTATTGATAGATGGTTGGTTGTATTGAAGCAGACATATTTATAAACACTTGAATCTTGTGGTGTTTTGTACATAAATTGACCTACTGAGACATTCCAGATTTCAGTCCATGACGTGTGTTGATAGTGATCAGTATTTGTTTGTTTAATTTGTAATAAATGTCAACAGTTACATGATTTTAGATTACTGACTTCTGTGTTATACATGGCGTTGTAAACTACAACAAAGCAGGAAATGACAGAATAGTTAGGATAACATGGATGATCACGTTCATAGTTTTTATGCTGCAAGACATCAGATTAAATTATCACAGTTTGCATCCATCGAGTTGTGATATGGAGCTGAGATAACGTCATTGGATGTCGCAAAAATCAGATATTTGGGTGGTTCTATGCAGGTCACGCAGTGCCCCAAATTAGTATGTCTGGAATAGCATGCCAAACTGATGTTCCTCATACTATACGTAATATGAGAAATATGCGTAATCTAGAAGTATGTGCTAGGCTTGTCATTTGTGACATTTTAACGAACAGAGATATCATGTTCCGCATATCACAATTTATAATCTAAAAAGTGTTGCTGACTGTGGCAAGAACGTAGACTAATGAAAAATAATTGGCTTTTGAATATAGGATGATATTATCATAAAAGTTGCAGCACGTGTAACTGACAGTATGTCTGTCAGCTATTGAACACACATAATTTATTAGTGCCCATGTTTTGTGCAATTAATTGTATTTCCAAGAAGTACCAAAACAGTATTTTGAAATTGATTCCTATCTTTTGATGGATTGAAGCGTAGCATTCTTTTCCGCAGGGCTGGTGAATACAAAAATTGATCTAGAGATCGAAAGCAAACCAGGTTATATATACGTCATTCTCTCCAAAGAGAATTTATCATTTGACAGAATTGCACATTTGCTACTTGTGACATTAACGGTAATGAAGTGTGTCAACCACTGGTATATTCAAAAGTCCACTTGAATAAAGAATGTGCGAATGTTTTTCTGTCCTGTGCCTCGCACGCATATACCTCCACAAAAGCCCGGATGTTCGCCAACGTGCAAATTACAGTATTCAGTATGTCGCCCTATAATCATTGGAGGGAAATCGAATCTGAAAAACTAAATAAAGTCTGGAATTCTATGAGGTGTCCCATGACGAGCCTATTTGTGTTTTCTTTACTTCCAAGACCACAGTGTCACACCTCACGGTCCGCGAATGCTAATTGATTTGTGTTATCAATATTTCACGCTGAGAGTAAACCGATCAAACGGGGGCCATCACCAATGGCTCAGTCTAAATCGTAAATATCGACTACATGAGCCTCCAACGTGAAAAGCGTCTCCTTAGCTGTGCTCAAACACAACACGTGAAAACAAGATGAATTTATTGGTAACTCGAGGTCACCTTCCACAGGTTCTTTATCCCCATAAATCCATTTAGTGATTAACAACCACTTGTAAGTCTGTGTATTGGGCACGTGTCGAAAACATTCTCTTTGATGGTTCTGGCAAAGGACAGGAAACGGCAGTGCGAGGCCAGAAAATTTCACTCGCGCAAGATGTCCGTCAGCATGTCCAAAGACATACAATTCTTGCAATTCTGTCTATTTATATGATTTTATTTTTTGAAACGGCCAATGGTGTTCAAATGGTGACTATAATGTATGTATGCGTATGTGGGAATCTTTTCTTGAGCAGAACTAAATATAGACAAAAGGCACATTAAACTTTCTGAAGCTCTTTGGGAGTGAATCGCAGCCACGTTCGCATCCATTAAATTTTATGAACGTGTTGAAGGGCGAGATGACATTTAGCATGAAAGAGAACACTGGCTGTACAGCGGATCGTTACCTCATTACGTTACTCAACACACGTTCACCTGGGTGGCTAACATATTACGAAGGACGCACCCTTATGCAATTCAGTCCACGCCATTTACCACACACATGGAATGAACATCATTTGCTGCACTGCCGCTTTGTATTAATCCGTCTCCAGTAAGAGGGCATTAGGTGCTTGGTATCGATCTCATCTCTTAAATATACACGTTGGTATAACACGTTTGATTTGCTTTTTTTCTAACTGGACTGATCTATTTATATAGATCATCATTTTAATTCACCACACTCCACTAGAGCATGTCAATCAAAAGTGGACGATGATAACCGTATGATTGTGAGATATTGATTTCGGCCATCCAGCTCGCGACACGGTCAGCCCTCTTTCAAGACAAATATTCACGATGCTTGATGACCTTGGAGTTGTTACCCTCGCCCCGATAGGGGCAGAGGGTATTGTAATTGGGTCTGTCCGTTTGTATGTCTGTCTGTTTGTTTGTCTGTCTCTCCGCGCGCATATCTCAAAGGAGAATGGTCCGATCGACATGAAACTTATAGAGATGAAACGGTATCTCAGTGGCTCGGTCCTCCTCGAATCTGTTGCCATGGCAACGGAAAATGTAAAAATCAATAATTGACCATAACTTCGGTTCTAATCAAGATAATTTTTTCTATCTAATTTTGTATTTTTCTATGGCCAATTCCTGATCATCTGATATATGGCCCGTGGTCGTACGACCAAAACTCTCCATTATCGCCCGATGTCGAAAAATTGGGGGTCACGGTTTCGAATTTTTTTGGCCAGCGACGTTTCAGTGCAAATGTCTGCGCTCATAACTCAAATCCAAACGGTCCGATCGATTTGATATTTATAGGGCAAAAGTGCTATGATGGTGGCTCAGTCTCTCTAAACTTTTGCCAAAATCGGATGAAAACGGTTGCCATGGCAACGGAAAAAAGACAATCACATAATTGACTCTAACTCAGGTTCTACCTGATATTATTTTTTTCAACTATTTTTGTATTTTTCTTTGGCCAATTCCCAATCGTTCGGTGTACGACCAATGGTCGTACGACGAAAATTCTCCAATATCGCCCGATGTCGAAAAATTGGGGGTCACGATTTCGGTTATTTTTGGCCAGCGACGTTTCAGTGCAAATGTCTGCGCTCATAACTCAAAGGCAAACGGTCCGATCGATTTGATATTTATAGGGCAAGAGTGCTATGATGGTGGCTCAGTCTCTCTAAACTTTTGCCAAAATCGGATGAAAACGGTTGCCATGGCAACGGAAAAAAGAAAATCACATGATTGGCTCTAACTCAGGTTCTACCTGATATTAATTTTTCCAACTATTTTTGTATTTTTCTTTGGCCAATTCCCAATCGTTCGGTGTACGACCGATGGTCGTACAACGAAAATTCTCCAATATCGCCCGATGTCGAAAAATTGGAGGTCACGATTTCGGTTATTTTTGGCCAGCGACGTTTCAGTGCGAATGTCTGCGCTCATAACTCAAAGGCAAACATTCCGATCGATTTGATATTTATAGGGCAAGAGTGCTATGATGGTGGCTCAGTCTCTCCAAACTTTTGCCAAAATCGGATGAAAACGGTTGCCATGGCAACGGAAAAAAGAAAATCACATGATTGGCTCTAACTCAGGTTCTACCTGATATTAATTTTTCCAACTATTTTTGTATTTTTCTTTGGCCAATTCCCAATCGTTCGGTGTACGACCGATGGTTGTACGACGAAAATTCTCCAATATCGCCCGATGTCGAAAAATTGTGGGTCACTTTTTCAGTTATTTTTGGCCAGCGACGTTTCAGTGCAAATGTCTGCGCTCATAACTCAAAGACAAACGGTCCGATTGATTTGAAATTTATAGGGCTGGAGTGCTATGGTAGTGGCTCAGTCCCTGTCAAATTTTGCCAAAATCGGGTAAAAACGGTTGCCATGGCAACGGAAAAAAGAAAATCACATAATTGGCTATAACTCCGGTTCTAATCAATAATAAATTTTCAACTTATTTTTGTATTTTTCTTTGGCCAATTCCCAATCGTATGGCGTACAACCGATGGTCTTAAGACCAAAACTCTCAATTATCGCCTAATTTTAGTTACTAAATCTGAAGGGCGAGGGTCTGCAATCTCTGATTGTCTCGTTTATATTTGTATTGTGCCTTATCATGTTCCGTACACTGATCGGCAAACGTATATTTTATTCGCCTGCAATTTTTTAGGATCTGGAATATCATATGACTGTTGAAAATAGTGATTAAAACAATATTCGGTCCTTCACATTCATGCTTATAGTGCAAAAATGTTAGACATTATTATATTCACAACATATGTAGAGCCATTGTGCCCTTGTTGAAGTTGCAATTGCTGTGCCTTTGCACGTAAAAAATTGGCCTTTTTAACTGTCCAAACAAACATTGGGCAGTTCAACACATGTATACATTGTTATGTCTTCAAAAAATTCAGGTGCTGTAGTCTGGAATTCGAAAATGTATAAATTGTGCACATTTGCACGTAACCGTGTCATTTCAGCGATCCAGTTCAATGTTGGGCAGTTCCAACTAGTACACAAGTCTTCATTCTTGTGTATGAAAATTGAACAGAAAGGGTAACCTTGAACCTGCATATGTTCTGCAGAAAGATGAAACAAAAAAGTTCACTTCCAGCTAATTCATGTTCTGCTACCCGGGATTCGAGCATGTATACACTGGGGGGAGGGGGGGGGGGCTTTTTTCCTGGGAACTGAGAAAGCACTGAATTGAGTTCTGATCAGTTCAGCTGGATTTAAAATTGCGTGTTCAATGTGCACATAAGATGTTGTTTACACGAGGATAATCCTTTTGTAAAGCAAGTTAGCCAGTTACATCTAGAGCTCTACAAGTTCAGTTCATTTCTACAATCATTTCTCTATCTAGATAATGTGACAGATCAGCTCCAGTGGTAGAAGTTAGGCCAATCGTTTAATATCCCAGACTCATATCACCATATATCACCTCTCCTGATGACATTGATAAACGGGTTTTGATATTTCCTTATCTCCTGCAAAAACAAAACAGGCACTTAAACATCTACATCTATCTTGGGTTCTTGAACATATTGTGTGTTTTCGCAGAGAGACTCATTCCCATATCAGGTGTCCAAATGCAAGCCACTAATAACATATAATAATTGTTATATAATAGCATACTGTATCACTCATATCGTTGTGACGTAGTATATACAAGGATAGCCAGAATAAACCGCACGTTTTATTGCGGATTAACACTCGAAGGTATAGGTAAAGGTATATCCCAATAATGTTACTGCCCTTTGAAATTGAAAAAAAAATATTATTTTAAAAATAAATATAAAAAGTTATATGTTACATCACAATGTAGCATATAAAAAAACCCAATTCGCTGCGAAGAAATGCCACACATTGTTCCAAAATGGAAAATGCAGTGAACATGCCTGAGTGGGCTTCAAACAGAGTGGCCGGCTCAAGAATATTCAGCCCAAGTAACACTCATTGTTGAAGAACAACATTTTAGTGGCTCATGTATAATTTAATAGATTTTGTGAGAAGAACGCATTGCACAGAACATCAGTAGTAATCAAAACAGAAAAAAGTCCCTGATGAAAGATCTCATGCAACAATAACATCATGTGTCCATGTCACTAAGAGATAGGAAGGATCATCCAGAAAGCATTTATCCTGTCGTCAGTATCATTGTGTGGTCGAAACATTTTCTAGTTAAAATAGATTGCTCGTCACTGCACAAATGATATCATTTAATATTTCTGCTTGTTTTGGATCGCATATCAGTCTCGATCGTTATTGACGCGAAGCTTATGGGGACAGGTTTATTGTTCTCAAACATTTTATTCGCCACTGTGTTTTCTTAGAGTGTGCTAAACTATTCGGTCGGTCTTTTTTTCTCAAAAATGTTGTATTTTACGTTTGATATTGGCATCATCAAAATGTAGTAAACGTATCGGAAGTGATAGGTTGATACTTAAATTCATACCACGGACTCGGTATCACTGCTGGTAGAAGTTAAATTTGACTCCTGAGATATCATGAACTCAATAGCCTTTTGGCTTGTGATTAGGTACTTATCATACAGCTATTCTATGGGGGTTTGTTTCGGATTTTAAAATTATTCTCAGGGTTGTTGTGCAGTTGTGTACTAATTCCAAGTTGTATACTAAGTTGTATATCAATGGATACTAAATTTGTACACTAATATACAGTAGTATACTATCACATGAAGAACAACCACATTTCACACAATTTCTGCTCATGATGACGCCAGTGTGATGATAAACTATTCGGTGGGGCTTTTTTTAGCAAAAATATTTATTTACGTTTGCTATAGGCACCGTCAAAATCTAGTCGTATTGGTGGTAATTGGTTTATACTTACACACATGTACAATGATATTTCAGAAAGATTTAATAGCGTTATAGCGTCATATTACTTCTAATCATTGTGGCACAGAACAGGGAACTGGGATGCGATGGGATCTAAATGAACTTGCGCAAGACATCCATCAACTGGTGCAAGAACATTTGAATTTAAGTTTATCAATAGCCATTTTTTAAAATGGTGACCAAGATGTAAACTGAAAAAATTCTTCATTGAACAGCTCTAAATATAAGAATCACATTAGAACTTCGCCGAGCTCTTTGCTGTGAATACCAACCTCCTTTTATAAACGTGTCCATTTATCATGTTTATGAACACATTAAATGGCAAAACGACATTTCAGGATGAACAAGTACACTTACATTGAATCCTTCACCCCTTGATTTCTGAACAATTATGAAGGACTAATCCTTGTGCAACTCAATTCACGCCATTTACCAAACACGAATGGATCGCTTATTATTTGCAGCACTGCCTCATGGTAATAACCCCTCCCCGGTACTGGGGCATTAGGTGCTTGATGTCGATCTCATCTCTTTAATATACATATGGTAATCAAACGTTTGTTCGATATTGATCTTTTATATTCCCTACATACCACCGAGATCGCGTTGAATCAACATCACGTGATGAGGAGGACGAGATTGTAAAGTATTGAATTGGTGTATTTTACTAAAGAAATTATATCGAGATATCTCCCAGGACAACATTTTCATAGCATCAATATTTTAGTATTTACACGCAGTCGAATTTTACTTGTACATATGTAATTTGTCCATATGTGGAGTGAGTGGCGCAGTGGATAAGGCGTCGGTCTCGTAAACTAAAGATCATGGGTTCGAGTCTCGAGCTGGACTGCTGTGCTATTTCACTAGTGTCCTTAGTCAAGGCATTTACCACTAATGTGTCTATCTTCCCCCAGGATTAAATGAGTACCGGTTGATAATATAACAATAACGATGGTTTGCCTGGCGGTGAAGGCTTGACTTGGCGAGGGCGAGCTTTGGCGAGGGCAGACAATGTCTGGAAGGCGTCCAATGGACCAAGGAGGGCCTTCAAACCGCCACACCGCCTGGCAAACCATCGTTATTACTATTATTATCATTTTCATAGTCTGACTGGAACTTGAACCACTTTATAAGGACAGTAAACCTGTGTAGAATTTGACGGATGACTCAATTTTGTGTTTGACTGTTCCGATCGCTCTGATTCTCACTCTGCGCACTCCATCCGACGCACTATCATAACGTATCTATCAAAAGGTATCAGTTGCAAATAATAAACAGTCGTTTGAACTAGTTTCACAGAACGCGGGCGTCGAATGAAAGACGCTGGCGTCGAATGAAGAGCAGTTTCATTCGAGGCTCGCGTCTTGTGTTGGGTAGCCGAAAACGTTATTTGATGTCATCGGTTGCGTGAATAACATGCGTGTATTGTTTCGTTAACGGACAGCAGCGCCCGCAAAAATGATAATAATGGGTGTTGTATAGAGCGCTTTGAGTGTGGCTGCTCCAAGTACAATCACTCAGACTGGGGTTAAAGTGTAAAGCGCCGTTGAAAGCGGATTAAGTTCGGCTGGAAAGAGTGCTATATCAAATGTGATAACTTTAACTTGGGTGACGTTCACACAGCTTCACAGGATGTAATTTCTGATCTACGTGTGGTGTAGATATCCGTGCTCACTTACTCACTGTTCAATTGAAGGGTTTTCTTCGATATTCACGACGAATTCTTGTGCAGATGTGTGAACCAAACCGAAATCAGTTAAATAATTATTGTTCTCCATCCATATCCGACACTCATAGAAGGCCCGACGCTCATTCTTTCGATCACTGGTTACCCTCGGCTCACATACGAGGCAGGCGCTCTTTTGAGGACGGGCGCTCAATCGAGGAAATATATGAGATATAGTGAAGCCCCTAATCTGGAGCCTTGAGGAACTACACACAGCAGATGTTGTTCAAAATTGCCGTTTTCACAATATACATAATTGTGTACGATTAGTTGGGTAATCTAAAAGCTGTTTTAGAGCAATTCCCTTTGACCCCTAATATTCCAGCTTGGGTAATTTGATGATCTCTGACATCAAATTCTATAGCTAGATATATTGAAAAGTTTGCTTGGGTTTTCAGCACATTTCTTTAACAAGTACATTTGTAAATATTATGGTGTATGTTTCGAATGTTTCGGCCAAAAACCATATTGATGTTCATAAAAAAAGACATTTACTAGTAAAAAAGACAACATTTGATTAAACATGACTTCAAGAACTGAATGACCAGGGCGGGGGGGGGGGGATTTTATTGTCCTCGACTGGCTCATTATCAACTCCTTATCGATATCTTGCTTATTATCGACTTTGCAACTTGATAATCAATTGTGGACATACAGGAAATGATATAGATATATGTTGAATATTTCGATGATCTTCATTTTCAAGGTCACAGGACAAAATTGCTAATATTTCTTTCATTGTTGAATTTACAGCTTCACACTCAACTGTGGACATACATGAAACGATATATGCTGAATACTCTCATGGCCTTGCGTTTTACCAGTGACCTTATTTACAAGATCACGGGACTAAAAGGTTAATACCTGAAATATATAAAATATATTGCCCGGTAACCTATCTTTCATGTAAGAGAATTAAATATATGCGTTATTGGTTCAGCTATGTTGATTTATCGATTCTTCTCACATTTTAGCAGAAATTCAGGTGTGCAGAAACTTAGAAAATTCGTCAGCATTTTTTCCATTTCCGGACTCGGGTACACCAGTTATGATAAGGTTGTCCCTCATCGAACGCACCTCCAATTTGGTGACTCTGCGATCGAGTTCCTCTTGGTGGCACGAATTTTCTCTACCTAGCGCGTCAGCTCTCTTCTATACCTCCTCTAGAATTCGAATCGTGATCTTCAGGTATTACACGAAAACCGCAGCCCATCTATGCAATCTCTTGGGCTTCGTCATTTTGAGAAGTGCAGCTAGTCGTAAGCGATTGACCTCTATTAGTTCGTAGGCTTTTCTTGTTCAAATGCTTCACATTTGACTGATCAACGAGATGTCATAGGGTCTTGTATCAAATAAAACTGGGATTCTAAAATTATAATTGATTTGTAACACATACATCGTCAGCCCTGAGTGCTATGCTTATGGTGCGAATACATGAGCATCAGAAAGTTTCAAGTTGCAATGATATGTATTGCAACCCTATTGATAGTCTATACCAGTATTTGGCTGATAAGGCATGAATGCTGACTGAAAAACAACCTTAGTACCCGCTCATCTTTCATTGTAGTGGAGATGCAGTCTTTATCAAACAAAAGTCCGACAAAAAGCAATGTCGGGCACATATCATTACACGACTTTGTTTGTTTTGAAAATACTGTAGTGCGCCACACAGGACGAACATTAGGTTGAAAGACATTACGTCGCATGAAACATCAGTACTCAAGACAGATAGGAGCACGTTAAAACAGTTGTGCAAAAACAGCACCGCAACCCACTTTACACCTTTCAGACAGCAGTATCCGGAAGGTGAAAGTAAAACCATTATATTTCCATGCACCTAATGCGGTGACGAATATTTATAGAAACGATCACTCTAAGATCATTTATATTCTCCTCGGTACCTTTTTATTTTCTTGATTCGTTTGGATGTTGGAAGGGGATTCTGGTAGAAATAGACATGGATCTGTTGGTTTGCATAAATGTCATTTTTCACGGTCTGGTCTGTTTTGTTCAGACATAATTTACCATTGTGTGACTTGGTACATGTACATATGAGGAAAACCAGGCGACTATCACGGAACACTGCTATCACAGGTTCTCGTCAATAGTTAGGCAATATTTCCATATCGTTGTCTACAACCACCAATTTAGAGGGGGAAGTTCATTTTGTGGCTGGACGATAAGTACAATTTGATTTCCATATGTCGGTAATCTATGTAACTGTCAAATATTGTCAAATATATTGTCAAATATTGGCATACAACTGCAGTGGTATTCGTAAATTATCCAGCATGATTCTAAATCACGCTTTTTATTGATACTGTTTCAGTTAAAGAACTTCTCCACACCATAGTCACAGTCAAAATTAACCGGAATAGAGAATTAAAGTTTGAAAAGTTATTATTATCTGTCGTGATGAGGTCATGACATTTCGGTCAACAAATGTGGAATTTTTGGCAATAGTTTTCTCAACAAAATTACGTCCATTCATGTGTATTGATTGCATCATCTCGTGGAAATAAGGACAGACATGTGGCATTTGAGTATAACTCGATTCGGACGGCGGCTTCAAGTCATTGACACACATGTTATTCAAATTTGCGGGGTAAGAGAAGCATACTTGACTGGATTTTGGTGACGTGGAGTACACAATCTGTTTATATAAAGGTATTTAAAGTTGTCGTTGAAGACAGAACACATATAAGACAGTTATGATTTTTAAAAATATATTCAAGCCGTGATAAAAAGCTTAGCATTTTCATTGCTGTTAAATACTGCATGTTATATCAGGGAGAATCAGAGGACATTGGTTATATATTGTATACATTTATTCAAATATGTGGGCGAAGATAGGATGTTGGAGTACATGCACAAGACATAGTGAGATGTGAGAATGTGGTTTATAATATACGATGTCTGGCCAGGATGGTGTGCTCTCTAAAGTACTTGTAATATTTCAGTCTCAAAATAATTAAAAAGCTGAGTTTTACGATACAAAGACTACTTATTTAAACTCGACAGAGTCAGAATTTTTTTGTCTATACCCATACCCATTTCTATACCCATTTCGAAAAAATAGTGCACATTTCCCCCGCGAAATTTCTGAATTTTATCAGCCTCATGGTCAATTTTAACTTCTGTAAAACTTCGCAGATATGAAGGATATCGGCGCTCGTTTGTATTATGTATGTTATGGTTGTGTTTATGCACGTGTAAAGTTTCTTGAGATTTATCTTTTCATTAAGTTGAGCATGTTCTTCTGTTTAATTATATAAGACTTGTATACTTTTTGTGCATGTGTTACTATTTTTTAGGCGTACTTGTACACAATACAGAAAATAAACATTCAATCATTCAATATGGAACCATAAATTCCACCCACAACTACTTCATGACTTCAAGGAGCCCGTTGAGATATAGCAGATGTATTTTCTAGAGACTCATTTTGTCACAAAATACAAGTCCCATGACAACTTTTGACTGCTGTGTCACGACGTATAAAAAAGAGAATGACGCGGCAGCACGTGAGCAGAAAGGGAGCATGACACGGGAGCATCATTCGCAGGGTAGTTGGCCGTAGATGAATGAAAGTGTTGTAATTTATATATGGAATGCGAAAGATATTGCCAAGAGTATCTTACTGGTAGTCAGCTGAACTATAGTCTGGAAACTATACAAACCATTCAGTCGTTACGTGATTTGGATAGTTCTTCAAGAAAATGAAATCAGGGTATTTCGTGTGTGAGTTACCAACAAATTCGTGCTCATTTTATTCAATATTTATTGGATATCCAACTATTGAATGGGCGATTTTACACATTTTTCAACTCTGAACCTTTTATTTTCAATACTACCCAATTTCAAATGTAGTGAGCTCTCTTCCATGAAAATATATTCACGATGTTTGATGGCCTTTGATTTTATAAATTGATGGCATTTAATGTATAAATTGGCCAAAAAAATATGGTTACTGAGATTCAAACATGTATAAACCAGAAAGATCTGGGTTGTGCTTTCCCTAAGTTGATAACTATTGTTTCAGTTGTGTTTATTGCCGCAGATGTAATGTCATTCCAATACCTCTCTTTAACTCTCTGTCTATAACTCTCTCTCTCTCTTTGGCAAAACCAGGATTCTGAAGTTTGGATGATGTGCTCGATTAGCTCCAGTGGTAGAAGTTAAGCAAATTGCCACACGTCTCAGACTCATATCACCCATAATGCATCACCTCTCCAGATGGCAGCACTTACGCATATATTTTGGGTTCTCAACGGATTGTTTGTTTTCAACAACTTACAGGCTCGAGCTCATATCAGCTGTCATTGTGAAAGGCACGCCACTGCAAAAAAATACCTTAGTATAGTGTATCACTCATCTCGTTGGAACATATCATTGACTGGGGTGGCCAAAATTAACCGCACAGTTCACTGCGGCTTAACAATTGAAAGTCTAATTGAATACTCCCAATAATTGTACTGCCCTTTAAATTGAAAAACAGTAATATAACAAGTTGTTATACACATCAAATGGTAATATTCAAGAAAATATAATACGCTGATGAGAAATGACACACAATATCACAAATGAAAAATGCAGTGAACATGCCTGAGTGGGTTTCAAACGGTTCCAGGCCAGGCTCATGAAATTTCAGCCCAAGTAATATTCATTGTTGGTGAAAATCGACCTTTGAGTTGTTCATATATATTTGAATTTGAGTGTGGGAGATAAAGGCATTGTACGAAACATCAATAGTATTGAAGGCATAAAAAAATTGTTGGTGAAACATTACATGATTACTGAGTGGTGCTTTATTTGGTTGAATGATAACTATGATTTCTATACAATTGCTTAGAAAAATTATCTATGTTATTATTGCAAATGCAAGCGACTCTCGCATATGAGTTTTGTTGTTGGATAAGATATGCAATTTCAATACTGTTATCCACACTCTGCAATAGTAACGTCTTTGTCCTGTTAGTAACTGGTATATAGTAATTGTTATGTATCAAATATTGTCATAAATGTGACAGGAATATCTGAAAAAAAATCCAATCATAATAATATACTATGTGAATGTTTATACTATTGTTACTGATACAATTCAGTGTGAAACTTTCCTTACAATATGGAAGCAGCAATCATACCATGTGTAACATTATAACCACGTCCAATCGGAACGGAAGCCGAGCATGGAGATATATTGAGTAAAATTAGTCATCTTTCATGCCATCGAGCGTGATGAGATCATGACATCTTGGTCATATACATGTCATGTTCCGAGGGTTTTATTGATTTCCTGTGGAAATTAGGCCGGTCACGTGGAATTCATGTGTGCCCCTATTCAGAAGGGAAGAGTAGTAAGTGAATGAATATACACGTATGTTATTCATATAATGGTATACGAGTACTATATATTGTAATAACAGGGATACTTCTGACAAATTACTACTCACTGCTTCTGCAGTTATCTCTGATAAGTCTTCTGCAGGTAATTCACGCTGCTATAAACCTCATAGTATTCTTGTCAGTGTGCAATTTCTTTGCAAGCAAGCATTTTTATCAGAACATTTTTGTGCCACGATCCAAGTTTAGTTTGTATTACAGGCGATATAGCCTGGTAAGCTATTGTCACGTTTCTTCACCTGGTTAGCCATCCACCCACCTGATGAACTTTCCTGCAACTTCGCAACACATACTAGACTCATAAGCAGAGTCAACTTTTGAAACAGAGCCACATATCCTGTGACGAAGGGGTATCAGTTATGTGTGAATGGTCCTGTATGGTAAATGCCAGTCGGCCTCAAATCACTCTGAATGACCAAATTGACTCCAGAGACTATAAAATACCAGTATCATGTGTACATGAAGTCGAGTCAAATTGTCATTGAAGACAAAACACATCGAAGTTTCAATCTGTAAGAGGTTAAGCGATGAGGTGTTGTATATCGCTTCTCATTACCCTCGCCCCGATAGGGGCAGAGGGTATTGTAATTGGGTCTGTCAGTTTGTATGTCTGTTTGTTTGTTTTTGTCTGTTTGTTTGTTTGTTTGTTTGTCTGTCCGCGCGCATAACTCAAAACCGAATGGTCCGATCGTCCTGAAATTTATAGGGAAGAAGCGGTATCACCGTGGCTCGGTCCTCCTCAATTTTTGTCAAAATCAGAAAAAAATTGTTGCCATGGCAACGAAAAAAGAGAAAACTAATTTTGTATTTTTCTTTGGCCAATTCCCGACCCTATGGTGTACGGCCGATGGTCGTACGACGAAAACTCTCTATTATCGCCCGATGTCGAAAAATTGAGGGTCACGATTTCGGTGATTTTTTGTCAGCGACGTTTCAGTGCAAATGTCTGCGCTCATAACTCAAAGGCAAACGGTTCGATCGATCTGAAATTTCTAGGGCTGGAGCAGTATGATAGTCGCTCGGTCCTGTTCGAATTTTGTCAAAGTCAGATGAAAACGGTTGCCATGGCAACGGAAAATGTGAAAATCACTTAATTGGCTGTGACTCCGGTTCTACTTGATATTAATTTTTTCAACTATTTTTGTATTTTTCTTTGGCCAATTCTCGATCGTATGGTATACGACCGATGGTCGTACGACGAAAACTCTCCATTATCGCCCGATGTCGAAAAATTGGGGGTCACGATTTCGGTTATTTTTAGCCAGCGACGTTTCAATGCAAATGTCTGCGCTCATAACTCAAAGGCAAACGGTCTGATCGATCTGAAATTTATAATGCTGGAGTGCTATGGTAGTCGCTCGGTCCCGTTCGAATTTTGTTAAAATCGGATGAAAAGAGTCGCCATGGCAACGGAAAAAGTGAAAATCACTTAATTGGCTCTAACTCCGGTTCTACTTGATATTAGTTTTCCAAATATTTTTGTATTTTTCTTTGGCCAATTCGCGATCGTATGGTGTACGACCAATGGTCGTACAACGAAAACTCCATTATCGCCCGATGTCGAAAAATTGGGGGTCACGATTTCGGTTATTTTTTGCTAGCGACGTTTCAATGCAAATGTCTACGCT
This sequence comes from Terebella lapidaria, assembly GCA_949152475.1. Taxonomy (NCBI): domain Eukaryota; kingdom Metazoa; phylum Annelida; class Polychaeta; order Terebellida; family Terebellidae; genus Terebella; species Terebella lapidaria. The sequence goes on along the minus strand of OX424564.1, from coordinate 28,066,683 downwards.
CATAACTCAAAGGCAAACGGTCTGATCAATCTGAAATTTATAGAGCTGGAGTGCTACGGTAATCGCTCGGTCCCGTTCGAATTTTGTCAAAATCGGATGAAAACAGTTGCCATGGCAACGGAAAAAGTGAAAATCACTTAATTGGCTGTAACTCCGGTTCTACTTGATATTAATTTTTCCAACTATTTTTGTATTTTTCTTTGGCCAATTCTCGATCGTGTGGTGTACGACCGATGGTCGTACGACGAAAACTCTCCATTATCGCCCGATGTCGAAAAATTGGGGGTCACGATTTCGGTTATTTTTGGCCAGCGACGTTTCAATGCAAATGTCTGCGCTCATAACTCAAAGGCAAACGGTCCGATCGATTTGAAATTTATAGGGCTGGAGTGCTATGGTAGTGGCTCACAAAACGGTTGCCATGGCAACGGAAAAAAGAAAATCACATAAATGGCTATAACTCCGGTTCTAATCAATATTAAATCTTCAACCTATTTTTGTATTTTTCTTTGGCCAATTCCCAATCGTATGGCGTACAACCGATGGTCTTAAGACCATAACTCAATTATCGCCTAATTTTAGTGACTAAATCTGAAGGGCGAGGGTCTGCAATCTCTGATTGTCTCGTTGCCATTGCAATACTTGCAAAAAGAATTTTTGTTCGTTGCTTTGAAAATTATAAATAATTTTATATGATAGTTGGTTTGAAAAATGACGGGTAGCATCGATGCAGCCATATTCATGTACATTCCAATTTTGTTGTGTTTTGTACATAACTTGGCTTACTGAGACTTTCCAATTTTCCGTCGACGTGGTGTGTTTGTTTGTTTCATTAATAAAGTCACCGATTGAGTTATGTAGTTACAATGCAAATAATTAATGATTAAGGGCGAAAAAACCCCCAGAGAATTATTGATCCAAATGGAACCGGCAAATACAGACAAGATATGTACATGATAAAATGAATGATTACATTTGTACTTTTAAGCTACAATATATTAGATTAAATTGGCAAGGATATATTCCATCAGATGTAGCCACGATTATGTCAGTGTTTTTTTTTCTCACTATGAAGCTATCTAAATGGATATCGATATTTCGGCAGTTCTGTGCAGGTTACGCAGTGCTACGGATCAATATGTCTGGGACAGGATGGTCAGATTATGCCGTGATTACGCCGGAGATCCACGTTGGATTCTTGAAATACTTTATATGCTGAAATGTCATTCATGAAATAGGATAGCACGAGTTCCTAATGTCCAAATATACATTTTACTGTCTTTTTTAATGTTAACTTAATCAATCTGATAACATCGCATGGGTACAATCATTAACATTTTTATGGACGTCTTAACGACCCATTTTGACATTTCTGATCATGATCATGATGATAATTTATTCACGTTATATATTAGTGTTTAACAATAATAACGACAGAATTATGATCCTTTGTATTTCGGTTATGTACCCGTGTGTGTATGCTTGTACTATGGAGTTTACACGTAAACATTATGTACAGTATTCACTGTTTCTTCCTATAGTGGATAGCCGGAAGTGGAACGAAAGTCTGAAATTCTATGAGACGTCCCATGACACAGAACCTAAGTGTGTTACTCACCCCTTTTCTAGGGGTCAAATCTAAGATCCGCGGGTGCCAATTGATATGTGCTATTGATATTCCATGCTGGGGTGTGTGAACCGACGAACAGGGGCAATCGACGATGGCTGAGTCTAAATCGTAAATATCGACTACAAGAACTATCAACGTGAATAGCATCGCCCCAACTGTTGCCTAACACCAGACATCGAACCAACGAGAAGTAATTGGTATATAAACTCGAGGTCACACCCCACGGTTTCTTTTATCCCCACAAATCCATTTAGTAACAAATAACCACTTGTAAACCTGTGTATCGGGCACGTTTCGAAAACAATATTTCTCTGATAGTTCTGGCAAAGAACAAGAAGTGCAATGTGAGCAAAATTCACTTGTGCAAGAACCAAGTCTCGAAATTAATGCTAGGAAACTAGTAATTTGGTAGTTGATTTATCAGTGGCGCTAGTTACAAATTCAGAAGCTGGCAAATCGTGGTGCCTAAAATCAAACAATACTACAACAATTTTACTGCGCGATCGAACATTGTGTGATGGCCGCACTGGTACGTCATACTCTCCTAATCGATCTCAAGTAGTTATGAATTGAACTATTGTCAGATCGATTTCACTAGCTGAGAACTTCGAAGTGCAAACTTCAGCCAATCAACGAGCGAGACTCACCGGAAGTAGAGATACTCTTGATATGTGCATACATAACTGTGGAATCATGGCGTTTGCAAAGTCGGTCACACAACGTCAATGCCAAGAAAGTTTGACCGAGGCTTTCGGCAGCACTTCCAAACGTTCTTGTATGTAACTCAAAAGATGTATTATGACACACAATGGTCCTATCCACAGTCCCCTGCCAGAATTCGGCAAACTCCGTAATTCAAACTGACCAATCGCAGCTGCGCGCAATCTTCGGAAATCTGGGGAAAATCCCAGTCTAACCACGTGAACATGCTGTGGGAAAACCACCCAAAATGTTGTATGACCCATATTGTGTTTTACCCAAGAAGAAGAAACCTGATATTTTGTGACAATTGCTTGAATATCTCAAGAGAAAACTCCGTGAAATAAACTCTTCCCATAGAATCAACTTGCCGATCAGCAGAACTGTTTGATTAAACACAGCACAAACGTCACCATGGTCACTGGCCCATGTTTTTATTCTGGGTATTTCCCCATTATTGTGTTAAAAATCTGATCTTTTCTGGTCAACATTTAGCACATGAAACTTTATTTCCATACAGCTGTGATGCAATTGACGGAGATGTGTGATAAATTTTTATTACCGTCTGTAATGAGGAAATATGGGATGAACTGGATACTCTGGATTCGTTTACTACCGTTACGTGCCCTGTGATTTGGTCGGCACTCGCCTGACCAGTGGCGGGAAATTCTGTGAATGGGACCATTCGTTTTTGAGTAGTTCTGTCACGAAACGTATGTTTTAATCGAATTGTTCAGAGTTTGGCCCAGAAACATGAGCAATAATATGGTAACTTATCGCATTGGCAGTAATGTGTATGGTGTCCGAGAATATCAATATACATGTATGCCTCTGTGAAAATGTCCTTCTATAGACGTGGAATCAATACCCAGTAATGTACAACAATCTTGCTGATAGTTAGACCCCCTTCTGCCCAATTAACATTGCATGCATTTCTGATTCACTATGACTGATTGCACTGATTCCATATAGTGATCTTGTCTATCAATATTTGTGTGTGTATGTGATGTTGTTTATTGTTACATGGCCATTTTGTTATTCAAAATGTAATGGTGCCATTAAACTGAATAAAATTTGAATCAATAAATTGATAATTTGTGTTATCAGAACATACGGGCCAAGTTCTTATTGCAGGGTTCAGCCCATAGCAACCAGCGGTCTTTTGACGTTCTGTATCCATGTGCTGGTGCGACGTTTATTATTTTGTGTAGTGCATGAGAATGTTCATGATATTCCATGCTTTTCGGGGGAGAATATGGCTGGAAAATGTCAGAATTTGAGTCATGGGGGGAGGGAGGGGGGGGGGGGTTTACGTGTCATGGTACGGCATATAATAATAAGTTAATCGCCTAGATTATAGGGCCTGCACGAGTACAGAATTTCAAAACGGGGTAACCGAACCTCTGAAACCGACCCGATACCTGGTACTAGAAAAAAAATATGTATTTGTCACTACTACGCAATAAAATCGTCGAAGATGTTATTAAACTGTGTTCTTTCTGGGTTTTCTCTCAAATACTGCCACTCACTAAAGTCAAGTTCATCTGTGAGTGAAACACGCTTTTCGGCCATATTTTTGTTTTGGATGATCATATCAACTTGAAAAATTTTGTGTGTCTTCATTAGGTATCATGCCACAATATTTCACCAAATTTCAGAATTCTATCTCAAAAAATTTAAAAAGTCGGCAATCGACCCCAATGTTGAATTTCAGGCCCAACATGGAGTTTCAGGATCGACACAAAAACAGCAACTTTTATTCAATGTTTGTGTTACGTGCTGCTTGAAAAAATTAAAATATTTACTAAATATATTCCGACTGTGCCTTCTGACTCCAAATCAACGCAATAGGTTCATTCTGTACGAGCATGAACATGATGAAAGCTCTGAAATTGATGGAATTTATTCGCTCCCGCTTTGTACATTGGGGTAGATTGCTAACCTTTCCATTTTTCACATATACTCGGATTTTTCTAACTCGTTTACACTGTTTTTCGTTAATATTTTTGTGATGATAAATGCTATCGTTCCATAACTTGGCATACTTCACCTGGGAGGCAAACGGCAATTTTCTACCAAATTTCAGACAGCTATCGTGAAAATTGAAAAAGTTGGCAATCTACCTCAATGTTAAATTTCAGCCCAAAACGGGATCTCGAGAATCTGAGCATATTCGAGGAATTGGTCCTGTTTACATCCATCAGGAATCGAAATATTGTTGTAACTTTGAACCAGGAGATACACTGGGTGTATTCTACACCAACATGTTGATTTTGAAACATTGCTCCGCTACAAAACCGGGCAAATGCATAAAAATATTGTCCGGGCCCAGAAATTAAATAATAGGGCTAAATTTAACATTGGGGTAGATTGCCAACTTTTTTAATTTTCGTGATAGCTGTGTTAAATTTTATAGAAAATTGCCGTTTGACTCCCAGGTGAAGTATGCCAAGTTATAGAACGATAGCGTTTAGCATTACAAAAATATTAGCGAAAAACAGTGTAAACGAGTTAGAAAAATCCGAGTATAGAATCCTGTAATTTGATGAAAAATTGTAGCATGACACCCAATTAAAACGCACAAATTTTCAAGTTGATCCGATTATTAAAAACAAAACTATGGACAAATAGCGTGTTTCACTGACAGATGAACTTGACTTTTGTCTAGTCGTAGTTACCACTATGAAGAAAAGTGCACCAAAAAATTTAATGATTCTGAATTTGTCATCCATTTTAGTTTACAATGATACCAACACAGACGTCATTTTTTTTATTTCAACGGCTTAAAAATCAGGCATATACTAGTAGTACAGCAGTAACAGCACAAACTTATCGTCAACCTATATTGAGTTACATTCTACATGATTATATCAATTATCAAGTTATATTACACTTATTCACTTACACAATGCTTACATACTGTATATATACATAACTTAAACGGCGTACCATCATACTCACGTACTTGATGTAGAGTAAAAAATAAAATGTAGATAAAACGCGTATATTGAGAAAACTAACCAACACTATAACAACAAAATATGGAAAGTACAAAAAAATCTGAACTTGAACACTACAAAAAAGTCAACGTCTGTGATGTGACGCCAGTTTAGTCTTTGAATTTTTGAGGATCATCCTCATGCGTTTGAAATTGACGGCTCTCCATGCTTGGTACTGGTAACTTATAGTTCTTGTGGAGAAATACGATTTTACCGACGTTTGCTACATGTAGATTCAACGACGCTCTCAACTTTGTCACTGTGAGTCCAGCTGTTGAGAACGCTCGTTCGCTCGGAGCTTCTGTTGCTGCAATTGCAAGGAACTCTCTGGCCAACTTACGCAGCGCAGGAAACATGAGGCCATTGCACCTCCTCCAAAGGAGGGGGTCAGTGGTTCTAACGGGTTCACAAAGATACTTCTCCAGCTCTGTCTCGTGAGAGATTCTTGGCTTTGGCACCGTGGTGTTCTTGTTGTCTGTCAGCAAGTCTACACCATCACCCTGTAGACAATCCAATAGGCGCCGCTTGACTGGTGGTCTCGGAGATTCGTCTGCAGGTTCTTAGGGTTCTGAGGCCTCTACCTCGTCTGTGGGATCTGGGTCCTGTTAATGCATAAGTGAGTACTTGTGAAGCCCCTACTAGATAACGTGTTTGAGGCATTCGTTCGTGTCTGGGTCGCGGACGCACTCGCAATCTCTTGCAGCAGTCAATCCTGGAAGAATTGTTAGCAAACCGTTGAAGCTCGTCGTGGCTTCTCAGCATCCATTTTATGGCACATCGATTTGATATGGTTGTTGCATATATTTTCAATGGTACATATATGGACTAAGTCAACGACCTTCTGAATTCATCGCATTCCTTGGTTATTAATTCCCCGGCGCCTTTGTGGAATAACAAAGCTATCTGAAGTTCTTGATGTAGAGTTCTGTCAACCAGACAAGCTCGATATATTCGGCGAGATTTCCAAGATTTCACTCGTGTTCCAGAGTGAGGATACCATCGTTCGGATTCAAAACAGCTCGAAAATACTGTCATCGTTTGCAGGAGAAAAAGAAGGGCATCCTGTCCAAGGTCAGTAAATTTGGCAACTTGGTAGTTTGTTTATCAATGGAGTTACAAATTCAACAGCTGGCAAATCGTTGCTGGTGGCAAGTGCCTAAAATCAAACAAATCTATAAGAAATTTACTGCGTGATCAAACATTGTGTGATGGCCGCATTGGTACACCATACTCTCCTAATCGATCTCAGGCATTTATGAATTGAACTTTTGTCAGGTCGACTTCATTCAATTTAGGCAGTGCGAACTTCAGCCAATCAACGGGCGAGACTCACGGGAAGTAGAGATACTCTTCAATGATATGCGCATACATTACTGTGGAATCATGGCGTCTTTCGGCAGCACTTCCAAACGTGTTTGTTTGCAAATCAAAAGATATATTATGATACCCAGTTTGTTTTTTAGTAGTTGACCTGTACATAAATGCATGTTTTAATCGAGGTGTTCATTGTTTGGCCAAGAAAAATGAAAAATAATATGGAAACTTGTCGCATATGTAGTAAGTTGTATTGTGTCCGATAATGTTCATTCTTGACTTTTGTATAGTATGGTGACTGATTGAATGTTTGTCTTGCTACTTTTAGGTGATGAGAAAGTTGAGAATAACAATTCTAGGATGGCAGAAGCAAGTTAGGACACCCTTAAAGATGAGTCAGCTATCCGCCCATGCCAGGAACCAGTACTGCACCCAAACAGAACACTGATTACACTGTTGTTCTAAAAACTATAGATATAGTATATATAAAAACGCACGTTGAAACATCCTAAGCTCTTTGGGGTGAATCACAGCCTGTTTCAATAGAGGAGTCATATTTACCATGAAACATGACACTCACAGTATATCATTACCACATTACGTTACTCAACACACGTTCACTGTGTGGATTATTTCGACTCAATTATATATTTTAGTAAGTGCTCGAGGAATTGAGAATAAATCTGGACTCTGAAAACTGGTAGTTTCCGAAATGAAGAATGAAGAAAGACTCGCATGGGCTGTAAAGAATCACGTGTGCTTCTAATGAAGGAGGGCAATGTCCCACTCAAGATAATATGCGGTATGTGTACATACATGTAAATGTGCACGTGAATGCTGTACTGAACAACATCAGTGTCGAATAAAGGTTTTGGTTTTTATTTGAAATTATCAAATTGAAACTACATATTTGTGATTTATGTTTGTCACAAATGAGTAGATTACCATTGAGATATCATGAATTTTCTTTTAATCAAACAGAAGATGATGAGATAGAATGATGTGTCTTCCAGAAGCTAGAGGGAAATATGTAAATCAGAAAGAATCTATCTATATGTAGTTGTATAGCTAAGTTTTACTAGTTATCAACGAGAAGTAATTTTCAGCTTTAATCTTGAGTCAAGGATTCAAAACATATTGGCTCTGATTTTTAATATCTGTAAAGTTTCAGAATTACATGTAAAATCGGCATTGTTCTTTATAAAATATGTTTTAGCTTGGAATATTTAAAACTAATCTGAATGGTTCCATGGTATTTTGCTTTCACACGTATGTCGCTTGACCACATAACTACAATTCTCTGTAATCTCACTAAAACAATATCTAATAGTATTGTTGTCATAGATCAGTATCAATGCATTATTTCCACATCATAAATTGTGGAAAGACTGGCACTTTTCAGCCTAGGATGGTTATTTTTTTTAAAAATAATCATAGACGAAAAATTCAACAGACATTAACCAGAAATTCAACAGACATTAATGTGCTCGAAGCAAAGAATGCTTTGCATGTGGCTGTTGTATTAGCCTGGAATCTCGAATTTCAAATATTCCGATTAATATCAAATATTGGCTGACAATGTTTAATCATTTTAAAAGCATTAATATATCAAGTTTTATATTTTTGTTTTCATCAAGCTGGTTTTATATGTATACGCGCTTTCGAATGAAACAAAAACTTTTTAAATGATTAAACTGTGTAATTTAGAATCTCTTTGAAAAGGCTTGTGACACTGGATCAAACAGTTAATCGTTACATATATTCTGTCCAATGTGGTTTCATGATAGAAGCTGTGCCATGTGTACTTGCCAGTATGTATGCAAGGTATTGAATCTATACAATTCAATACTCTCTGTGTTTTGTGGAATAATTGCATTTCCAAGAAATGTCAATAACGTATTTAGGAATTGAATCCCATCTCTTGCATGCAACTCCTCCAAGATACCGCTTGCAATCTTACAACGTCGTTTTTGCTAGAGATTAAAAAGTGAATTTTTAGCCCCTGCAGGGATGTTTCTAGTTTTTTTTCTGCATTGCTGGTAAAAAATGACTATCAGTACAATTTGAATGATATAACCCTTCAGAGAGAAATGACCATTCAGAGTGAATAGTTATTTGCGAGTACGCGACGTTGACGTTGAAGAATTATGATAACATAATATTCAAAGGTCACCTTCAGGTGAAATGGTCATACTATACTAGACGTCCGTTAGCATTTCTAGGTACATGTGTATAATAAGAGTTAAATTTACCCGATTTGAAGTTCACGCACTGCCATATGGTGTTCAGATGGTAGCAAAGATGTAAACTGAACAGACCGCTTTCTCGACTGGCATTGATACATTATAAAATTCCCGAGTTCTTCGAGGTGATTTGTGGCCTCGTTCCTATCCATTTAAACGGTACATTATAAATTCCCGAGCACCGTGTGGTGATTCGCAGCCTCGTTCGTTTCCATTTATGAATGCGTTTCACGCGAAATGACAGTTGAAAGATGTACTAAAACAGTGAATCGTTAGTTGATTACATTTCTCAACAAACTTTCACAGGCTAGGTTTCTAAGCATTTATAACGAAGTACATACCCTTGTGTAAATCAGTCCACATTATCTGCAGTGCCATCTCTCATGAATTCGTCCCTGGTATTAGGGGCATTCGGTGCTTGGTTTTGATCTTATCTCTTGTATATGAAAGTGGTAATCACGCATTTGATTGCTTCTTTTCCACGTGAGATTGATCCGTTCATATGATATCTCCTTTTAATGCCCTACATACCTCTGAAAGCACGTTAAATCAACACTCAAAGCTTCCAGCTTGTGGCATTTACAGTGCGATCTCTTTCAGGACAAAATTTGACGGGGTTTAATAATCTGCACGAAAAGCTCAGATATCATGTCCTTGATCAAGTAAATATTTCATATTCCACTGTATTTCATCTCCATAAATCGATGAACAAGTGTGTGTATTGGGCACATGTCGAAAATATTTGTCGAGATTATTCTGGGAAAGAACAGGAAACGGCAATGGGAAGTAAGAAAACAGTCGATGGTCGAAACATCTTGCCTACACATCTTGGAGATCTTTCACAACTAATATACAATACTACCACAATATCTAGACTACCGGTATTTATTTTTAAGATCCTCTAATCTTGTGTCTTTGTCAATTCAAAATCCCTGTAAATCTGTAATATGAATCCTGTAACATTTGAGAGTGGCTTTTACAAACAAGTCTTAAAAATAAATATAGATCTAGGCCTACTATAATTTATAGCCGGGTAATAGGGCCTATACCGACGATGTATGAACAGTTAAGCTGATGGTGTACATTATCTAGTTTAAGAAAACACTGCACTCCCTGTTGACAAATCGCTGACAATTCACTTTTTTTTTTAATGAAGGCGAAAAAAATAATTTTAGGAAGATGTAAATTAGCGTATATTTAAGAAAACCTCCTGAAAACCTAAGCCACATCAACAAAGCTCACATTTTAAATTAGTATTCAAATAAGAACAGAGATGCATGTGTTATACATTATTTTAATTTGTTTGGCAGAGCCCACAAATGTATCATTCTTTCACAGATTCAAGAGAAGCATTGAGCATGGATCCCGTCTGTGTAGGGTGCGGGGACACATTCCAAAAAAATATAGAAAGGCTACAACCGGTGGTCGTTGTGTAAGCTGGCCCCATCAATGGGTGTTCTGGCAAGTTTTCCGCATGTTCAGGGAAGAACACATTAATAATTTTGTTTGGTATGTATGCAAAAATACACCCATCAAATATGCTAAAAGTCAGAAGGCAGTCACCACGCACGAGTCTGATGTGCAGCGTCCAGTGTCCCCCGTGAAACCCCAACCCCCAAAGAGTGTGAAAAAGGAAGCCGCCCACCCCTAGTTCAGCAGCAAAACTGATTTACAAACGGCACGACAAGAGAGGAACCCCCCAAAAGACTGCAAAGAAAGCGAAAAGGCAGCTTTCTCTCAAGGTTTCGTTTTTTTAAAATATGTAGTAAATTTGGGTATTTTATAGTCTTACATCGAAAGCTGGATCAATCATGTGATCGCGTGTGTGATAGTTAGGCTACTAGTAGCCCTTACCAGGTGATAGGCCTACTGTTGCCGACATGCTGATATCTACTTTACACGTGTATGCTATTTCCAGGATACGGAGCCCCTAAGGGGACACAACCAAAAGTTAAGAACATTTTTTTTTCGCATATGGCGAAAACGCGAAAACTTCGTGAGGGAACGCGAAAACATCGCGTTCGAACGCGAAAAGATCGCTCGAACGCGAAAAAAGATGTGTCCTCTTAGGGGCTCCGTATCAGGAGTATACAAAACATAAAGAAGAAAAAACGTCTATCAGATGTGATTTCCATTTTTTTTTCTGGACATAAAATTCATCTTCAAAGATATTTATACCATTCTGTAACACAATGTGCTTCGTCAATAGGAAGGAATGCTATCCGGTCTTCAAGGTTGCGCCATACTGCCCACCAGGAATCCTGCATGGCTGCTTCAGGGGACACAAACACTACCGAAAACTCTCCATTCTCTATCCCTGTCAATTTTAATGGGAACTAAGTGGGGTTTTGTTCTTTGGGTCAGTTTTGTCAGCTGGGTGACTTGGTCGCGCATTGGAGACCTCAATGGACTCACAACAATGCATATGTTTTTGTGTCTGGATAAATCTGTAATGTATCAATATATTGATCATTTTGTGATATTTGTGCTTTCATTAAATATCGCAAATAATAGTATCAATTTGGATTATTTGGAGAGAGGATACACGTATCCTTTGTATATATATATATATATATATATATATATATATATATATATATATATATATATATATATATATATATATAACAAGATTTGCATAATTTTTTCTTTCAACTTTGTGTACCATGTAATATGTTTCATTGTGAATAAGGTTCCTCGTTTTATCGTTACATATATTGACTAAGAATAGCTCATTATTATTGCAAAACATTTTTTACCAGGTTCATCACCAGTGGGCCAAGGGAATAGACCAGACTCTTGCCATAGCCTGTAGGCAGGGTGACGGATGTGTCTTTCCTGTTGACAACAGCAGAAAGTGCACGCAGCTGTTATTCTCTCAATGTGGGGAGGTTGTGATCAACAAGAACTGTCATTATTGCGGTGTTTAGATTTGTGCTTTCATTAAATATCGCAAATAATAGTATCAATTTGGATTATTTGGAGAGAGGATACACGTATCCTTTGTATATATATATAACAAGATTTGCCTCATTTTTTCTTTCAACTTTGTGTACCATGTAATATGTTTCATTGTGAATTAGGTTCCTCGTTTTATCGTTACATATATTGACTAAGAATAACTCATTATTATTGCAAAACATTTTTTACCAGGTTCATCAACAGTGGGCCAAGGGAATAGACCAGACTCTTGCCATAGCCTGTAGGCAGGGTGACGGATGTGTCTTTCCTGTTGACAACAGCAGAAAGTGCACGCAGCTGTTATTCTCTCAATGTGGGGAGGTTGTGATCAACAAGAATTGTCATTATTGCGGTGTTTAGATCCATATTGATGTCAATCACACGTCTATATGAACCAATTACCAGAGTAATACACCTATTATTCCGGCAAATTCATAGCTGGTATGATTTTTGATAACAATAAATAAATAAATAGGTTTTGAACCGAGGTTGTACCATTGTAGTATATTATTATTTATAGGCATTTGTTACGTTTCACAGTTCCATGACATTAAACATTTCAGTGCATTTGTGGCGTGACATTTTTTTGATCAAGTCACTTTTTTCACGAAGCCACGTCAACAACATGGGCATTCCATATCATGCACGAGCAAAAAGACGTCACCAGCTGTCACTTCTCATCAGATGATCGAAAAGTTGGCTGGTCAGTTTAGAATCGGGCGTGTATTAAGAGAAATGAAGGTAAACACATGAAATAAACACTGGAATTAGATCGGATATAGGCAACACTGCACTAAACTTACGTCAATTTAGGCCCGAATATTGATTTACGGGGTCTGACAACTGTTTTTCTTGACTTTGGTATTGTTGGGTCTGTGCCGCCACCATCAGTCCCCTGGTGGTCAGACAGATGGTGAACCAGCGGTACCTGGGCCTAATATGGAACACACATAATATTGCTATTCAACCCACACATGTTTTCACCAAAAACACAGGGAATAATGAATTGGTTACTGCAACCAGTGTAGTAATATATTGACTTGCCACTGGCGCCATAAGAAACAAACTTATCTTGAAACGTCTTGCAATTTATGTGAGCGCCCGGCCGATGGAGGATGGATGGAGGCCAATATCACTGCACTTTGCAGTGAACAAGCTCTGAAAAGTCGTACATTATTTGGATAATTTTTTTTTTGTATTTTATATTAATTAGTTAACATTATTTATTTCCCCTCTGAACCTGCTACTGTAAGGTCTACCTCTCTGAATAGTGTGAATATGATGACATTGCTTGTGAGAACACAAACAACAAGTACTTTTATCAAGTGGCATAATGATTTATCAATATAATATTTGATATAAAGCATTTATGCACATTTACAAGTATGTTCGCCGCATTGTCAGATATTGTTCATGCAAAATAAGCGGTAAACCTCTGCCAGGAACTCATAGGATCATGCAGCAATTGGAATATGCTGGTATTTCATCATGTAATACGTGTAGGTACTAGTAATAGTGAAAATAAAGAACCCACGTCTTAGACATATAGATTTGAGAGTATATGTAATATCACCTAGAACTGATTTGAATATAATTACAGTTTATAACTTCGGATGGCAGTGACGGACGAGCTGTGACGATTACATAAGAGTGCTGAACAAATGTTTTGAAATTTGTCTTGGATTTTTTTTTTCGCCGAGAACATAGTTCTGTTGTACAACAATTATTCAGGATTTCAGTGATTCAGCCCACGAATACAAAGGTGGTAATATCCCGAACTCTAATGCGCTTCTCAAACCAATATCGATGGCCCTCAGTGGCATTCAAAGTATCCAAGGGTACATGTACTACAAATAGATTGTCAAAATTGTTAACCATACTGTTACGTGCATTATAATGCAGCTAATGTAATGACATTTATGGTGTATCAACATGGCTTGTATTAGGATGAGGGGAAGTACCAGTATTTTATGTTGTATCAAAATGACTTGTGTCACAATAAAACAATTCCAGTTGATGAGGGTATATGTTAATGTATGATGCCTGTATATTCAACAATTAGATAAAAGGCACATTAAAACGTCCGAAGCTCTTTAGGGGTGAATCGCCAATGTCCGAATGACATTTAACACTAACAGTGGATCGTTGAGGCGTTACGTTACTCATCACACGTTCACTGTATGGATTATTTGTTTAAAACGATATCTGGACTTTGAAAACCGGACGTTTTAACAAGTTGGGAAGTAAGGCTCCACATGTGTATCTAAACATCACCTGCAAAAAGCCTAAAATATCAAGAGGCGGCACTTACATTTTACCACACGGTGACAAATAAAACAAAAGACCAACATCGCCAGAGAAGGAGCGACCTGCGCACTCACTGCACAAGACTGCTCTAGCGGGCGATATCTCGTGAGTTATGTTGAATCGCCACTCAAACAGAAGATGAGATTGTGCCATCCAGAGGTCACAGGGCACATGTAAATAAGAAAGGATTTATATGTAGTTGTGAAGGTAAATTTACAAGGTATTAACATTTATTTACAGAAGTAATTTTCTGCTTTAGTCTTGGGGCAAAGACCTGAAATAACATTTGGGCTCTGCATCCGTAAAGATTGGGGATTACATGTAGGTTGGTATTGTTTTTTACATATTGTTTTAGCTTAGTAGCAATGAATCTATATTGAAGGGTTCCGTAAAACTGGTGTTCTATATATATGCGCATGCAAATGAAACAAAAACATGTCAAATGATTGATTATTGTATTTCAAAATCTTTTTGAAAAATGCTTGTGGCACATTGGATAAAGGTGTTAATCATTACATGCATCTAGTCCAATGTCCTTTTATGCTGAAAGATGTTATTGTCAGTATTATGTAAATTATTGAATGTATATAATTCATTACAGTGTTTTGTGAAAAACTTGCCTTTCCAAGAAATGTCAATAACGTATTTTAGAATTGATTCCCATCTCTTGTATGCCGCTGGTCCAAGTTATCGACAGCAAACAAGCAACGTTGTCTTTGCTAGTGGGTAAAAAAGTGATTTTTTAGATCCTACAGGAATGCCTTGCAAGTTTCCCTTAATTGCTGGTGAAAATGATTATCAGTCTTGACAATTCATGTGATAAAACCCTCCAAAGTGCATTGACCATTCCAAGGTAAATACTTTTTTTCGAGCACGAGACGTTGACATTGATGAAGTCAGATAATGCCCAGAATATTCAAAGGTCAACTTGGACAAACTGAGTTTCAACTTTGATCATTCAGGCGAAATGTTTATGCCATGGGAGAAAATTTTACGTCCGTTAACATTCCGAAGTACATGTGAGTAATTGTAGTAAATTCACTCAATTTGATGTTTTATGCACTGCCATATGGTGTTCAGATGGTAGCGAAGATGTAAACTGGGTAGACCGCTTTGGCACTGATAAAAGGTAAATCATAAATTCCGGTGCGGTGATTCGTATCTATTTATGAACGTTTTCAACATGAAATGACAATTAGGATGAAAGAATGCACTAACGGTGAATCATTACCTGATTATCTCATTCAGCAGACGTTCAGAGGCTACGTTTCTAACCATATACTACGAAGCATATACCCTTTTCATATACCCGTTTTTAGTACCACCTCTCATGAATTCTTCCCTGGTACGAGGGGCACTCGGTGCTTGGTATTGATCTCATCTCTTATGCACGTAGTAATCACACACGTGATTGCTTCTTTTAAAATTGGGATTGATCCCTTTATATGACATCTTGTTTTAATGCTATACATACCTCTGAAAGCACTTAAAATCAACACTCGATGTTGACAAGGACGAAAAAGTATTAACTTCCAGCTTGAGACATTTACAGTGCGATCTCTTCCAGGAAAAATTGATGGGGTTTGATGATCTGTTTGAAAGGCCCGTTTATCATGTCTCCGAACAAAGTAAATATTTCATATTTC
The DNA here is from genome assembly GCA_949152475.1 of Terebella lapidaria. Classification (NCBI taxonomy): domain Eukaryota; kingdom Metazoa; phylum Annelida; class Polychaeta; order Terebellida; family Terebellidae; genus Terebella; species Terebella lapidaria. The sequence continues at coordinate 28,050,884 of OX424564.1, read as the reverse complement.
ATTGCATGTTATCCCTATCAAGCCAATTGATGATGAACATCCACTTATAAGCCTATGTATTCATGGTTAGTTGTCAAATGATATTGAAACTTTTGAGATGTGAACTGGACAGACTGTTTTCTTGAATGGTATTGAATATAGAGGAAAGGCACATTGGAACTCCCAAGTTTCTCTGTGAATCTGATCCTCGTTCCTCTATTATGAAAACATCAAATGTCCAAATACCATTTAGCACGGAAGAGTACAATAAAGGTGAATTGTTATTAACTCATTAGGTTACTCAACACGCTCGACCGCTAGGTTCCTGAACATATTACGGAGCACACATCCTTGTGCAATTCAGTCCACGCTATTCACCAAACATGTGGAATGCACATTATTGCTATTCAGCACACACATGGAACGCACATTATTTGCAGCACTACCTCATGTCAATTCAGCGCTGGTACTGGGGGCACTAGGTGTTGGGTATCGATCGCCTCTCTCCGATATCACACGTTTGATTGCCTTTATCTAACTTGGGATTGATCCATTTATTCGCTTCTTGTTTCAATTTTCTACACACCCCTTTATGCACGTCAAAAATGTCCAATGATGATGATATGATTGTGGAGTGTGAGGGGTGCGTATAACATTAGACCCTTAGAATGAGATCTTCCCAGCACTAAATTCCACAAAGTTTAGGGGCCCTCGAGTTGTGTTGATTTAAAACTACACAAACACCCTGCAGCTAGCCACCGAACGTTATCTGACCCAATTCTATTGTGTTGGGGTCAGGTCATGTTCATGTCGACGTTCTGTTGCACCAGATATGAAGATAATCTATACGGGAACTAATACATTTTTTTCTTGATCATCATGTTAGGCTTCTACATCGACTACATGTGGATTCCATGTCCAGAATACCCTAAAATTGTTTACATTGCTCTGATTCTTAATTTTATAGCCCAATATTGAGAAGAAAAGTGTCATCTAATGTTGACACTTTGCTCATTTTAACGGACATTGTTCATTAATCAATGTCTTTGTGTTCCTAATTTTAGGTATAAAACAATATTGTGACATGTCATATGCGGCATTGAATGCACATAATATATTGGAGAGTACGTGACAATAGGGCATGAATGAGTGCAATATACGTATAATAAGTGTTTTTGGTAAAGTGACGTTCTGCTACGATGGTTAAGGTTCTGTGGGTCGAGAAATAGTCAGTCTTGAATACATGAGAGTGCTGATCAGTCTCATTCATCCTATACGTTTAACGTAAAATTAGAATCTCAACCCCATGAGTGTTGCTTCCATATGGCGAAAAGAGGAATCCATGATTACCTTTCAAGCATCATCAGAACGCTAACCCGAGTCTGACGCTATCATGTCACGGATAAATTGACCACAAAAAATATCGGACAGATACGACAATATGTTGTACATAAACTTTAAACTGATCAACTTTTGTACCTATATGCTAAATTTTCTCTCGAATATGCTAGTTTTTTCATGCTCCGAATTGACCAAAGTTTATATCCATCCCTGACTTTAGTATGATATCGTCGCACTGCAAGACATTTTTCCTCCAAACTCTTAGTCCTAGTGCAGCAATCTCAATGCACAACTTTCAATAGCATCTTCGGACATGGAATCGGATAGATTATAAAAATGTACTTACGTGGAAATTGTTATTTTCACCTGTTTACACCATGTGTCGGACTTTTGGTATTATGTATTTTTTGCACATGATGTCATTTACATCGCTTACATATAATTCAATCACATAACGTGGTAAATGCTAAGAAGTCAATCACCGGCTTGTAGTGACATGCAGAGAAAAGTAGTAAACTAATTTGTCATTATTGTTTTGTATTTTACATTAATTAGTTTACATTAGCCCCCTCACTGGAGGGCTCAGTGAAATCGCCTGTGCGAAGAAAAAATAGCACAATATGATATATTCTCAGATATTTTGAATATTTCAACAAAGAAGGGGGATATTATTGTAAAAACTATATATATATTGGACACTAAACTTTATTCTCACCAATATAACTGCAACGCCGATAAAATTTGTTTGCTTTGTAGCAGGTTACCATGGCAACGATCAATTTTAACTAACAAAGCATGTTTTTCACACGGCAATAAATTATTCCTTTCAGACACAAACTTATATCTCCATCGCTCATTTTAACGGACATTTTTCATCAATCAATGTCTTTTTGTACCTAATTTTAGGTATAAAAAATATTGTGACATGTCATATGCGGCATTGAATGCACATAATATATTGGAGAGTACGTGACAATAGGGCATGAATGAGTGCAATATACGTATAATATTTGTTTTTGGTAAAGTGACGTTCTGCTACAATGGTTAACGTTCTGTGGGTCGAGAAATAGTCAGTCTTGAATACATGAGAGTGCTGATTAGTCTCATTCGTACTATACATTTAAGGTAAAACTAGAGAATCTCAACCCCATGAGTGTTGCTTCCATATGGCGAAAGGAGGAATCCATGATTACCTTTCAAGCATCATCAGAACGCTAACCCGAGCCTGACGCTATCATGTCACGGATAAATTGACCACAAAAAATATCAGACAGATACGACAATATGTTGTACATAAACTTTAAACTGATCAACTTTTGTACCTATATGCTAAATTTTCTCTCGGAAATGCTAGTTTTTTCATGCTCCGAATTGACCAAAGTTTATATCCATCCCTGACTTTAGTATGACATCGTCGCACTGCAAGACACTTTTCCTCCAAACTTTTAGTCCCAGTGCAGCAATCTCAATGCACAACTTTCAATAACATCTTCGGACATGGAATCGGATAGATTATAAAAATGTACTTACGTGGAAATTGTTATTTTCACCTGTTTACACCATGTGTCGGACTTTTGGTATTATGTATTTTTTGCACATGATGTCATTTACATCGCTTACATATAATTCAATCACATAACGTGGTAAATGCTATGAAGTCAATCACCGGCTTTTAGTGACATGCAGAGAAAAGTAGTAAACTAATTTGTCATTATTGTTTTGTATTTTACATTAATTAGTTTACATTTGCCCTCACTGGAGGGCTCAGTGAAATCGCCTGTGCGAAGAAAAAATAGCACAATATGAAATATTCTCAGATATTTTGAATATTTCAACAAAGAATGGGGATATTATTAGAGATATCTAATAATATCCCCATTATTAGATAAAGATATTAGATAGATATTATTGTAAAACACTTCAACATTTACAAAGAGGAGGTTCTAAGAAACTAACATGTAATTTTAATTTCACTTTCCGATACATAGATGATGTATTGTCGCTAAATAATCCCAAGTTTGGTGATTATTTGGATGTCATATATCCTAAGGAACTTGAAATTAAGGATACTACAGAATCCGCTAATTTTTCCAACTATCTAGACCTGAGGTTGGAGATTGATAATGATTCTAACCTGTCAACCAGATTATATGACAAACGTGATGATTTCAATTTTTCCATAGTCAATTTCCCTTTTCTAAGCAGCAACATTCCTATGTCACCGGCATATGGTGTGTTTGTTTCTCAACTTATACGCTATTCCAGAGCTAGTTGCAAATATGAGGACTTTGTCTATCGAAGTGCCCAGCTAGTCTCTAAACTGCTACGACAAGGATATGTTTTACCAAGACTTATCGCTGCGTTTAAGAAATTCTATGGACGTCATCATGATCTGGTTGATAAATACAGCAAATCCATGTCTGCCATGCAACTAGATCTATTTTCATGTTAATTTTGGGGAATTCATGACGGGTGCCACTAGTGGGGCAGGAAATGCTCACTCTTTCCGGAACACCTGATTTCACCTCCTGATGGCCATTTACGGGGGTTCATGAGTTTCCCTGTCATTTTTTTTTTCTCTCACTTCGTATGCCTGATATGACTTTCTGTCCCCGGACTATGAGATTGGATAACGGACCCTGTTTTGTTTGCTCGGAATACTTGATACTGGGTATTGATTCCACGTCTATTGCAAAAACTATATATATATATTGGACACTAAAATTTATTCTCACCAATTTAACTGCAACGCCGATAAAATTTGTTTGCTTTGTAGCAGGTTATCATGGCAACGATCACTTTTTAACTAACAAAGCATGTGTTTTACACGGCAATAAATTATTCCTATCAGACACAAACTTATATTTCCATTTCCGTTGACCTGCTCAGATATATTATGTAAGAGCTAACCTAAATAGTTCACGATTGCTGAGCAGCATGCTCATAACCATCGTAACTGTCAAAGTGAATAGCATGTAAATATTGTAAATCACATCTATGCCATGTGCGCATATGAATCAAAATTTGCATGTAGACAAAATACATGCAGGTTCTCATCTGCAGAAATCAATTTAAAGATGTACGAATAATGCCCACTGCGTTATCCATAACACTTCGCTTCAATATAAAAGCAATAATCATATAAAGTGTGTGATGATAACCACATCTCATCAGAGTAAATGCAGGAAGTGGAGAATTATTGAGAGAATTTTTTTCCTCTTTTAGACCATCTACCGGGAAAAGTTTAACATAATGATTGTTACTACCAAATCCATCATTATATCACGTCCTCCGCGTTGGCTGATTGCTTCATCCAATCTACTTGACAACAACTTCATTTTATTATAATAAAGGCATGACATGTGGATTGGTCGCTTTGTTGAAAATCATGCTGCCATCGAGCCTTTTTCCTGACACATGAGGCTACACAGAAATTGAAATTCTGTCAGGAATTGTTGGTTACAGGTTCCACTGTTTTACTAATTAGGTCCCCTCTAGTTCACTTATGTCAGTCGACAGAGAAATAGGGACAGAAATGTGGGCTTTCAGTGTAACTCAAATTGGGGTGAAAACAGCAATCCTTTTCTATCTATTTATGGCGTTTCACCAAAATATACTTGCAAATTTGGCTGTATTTATAGTTTGAGTCTTGGTATTCCTTTCTGAACGACTGATTGAAATATGTTTGTGCTTGTCTGTCAGAAGTGGGTCTCGTGCTTTTATATGACTCTGGAAATATTTCATGGAGGCCTGTTTTATTCCATTGTAAAATGTTTTGCATTGTAGTTAATTGTTTGCAGTGAAACACGATTATCATTCACTGCGGAATGGATTCAAATATTGGATCTAAAAAAATGGATTAAAAAATGGATTCAAATATTTTCCCTTGCAAACAGCACTCGCGACCATAGTCTTCTTGTCAATCAGATATCGGTCATACTACACAATCAGTCATGCTTGCAATGAACTTTTGGTACCAAAATGCTGAATACGTGCTTTGTCCTAGTAGCACCACTCCGGTTTCGTACTCTCCATGTTTTTTTTCAAAACAGGGCTACTTATCAAGCAAATACCAGTAAATCACATAGCTTCATTCAATGTGACAAGTGACGTTTTTGGCGTAGACCTGAATTACTATTATTGTAATAATTTAATTACAATTACAATTAATTACAATTATGTTGCAATTATTGACATTATTATTACAATTGTTTACAATTGTAAACAATTTACAGTTTACAATTGTTGACAAACAAATTGTTTACAATTACAATTAATTACAATTGTTACAGTTAATTACAATTGTATACTAATTCCATCAGGTGTACAGTAGAAACAACTACATTTACCACACTGCCCCTGATGACGCCAATGTGTTTTTTGATAAGGTGTTTGGTCGGGCTTTGTTTTTATTGCAAAGTGTTGTAATTTACTTGTGTTATTGGAATCATCAAAATCTGGCTGTATTGGTGGTAATAGATTGATACTTACATTCATACCACTGAGCCGATGTCACTGCTGGTGGACGTTAATTCTGTCCCCGAGGATACCATCAATTCAGTTGCTTTTTGGTTTGCAATTAGGTACTTATGTACTTGTCATATATCTATTCCATGGGGTTCGTTTCGGATTTCTGAGTTATTTCCATAGGTTGTTGGGCAGTTGTATACTAATTCCATCAGGTGTTCAGTAGAAACAACTACATTTACCACACTGTCTGCCCCTGATGACGCCAGTGTGTTTTTTGATAAGGTAATTGGTCGGGCTTTGTTCCTATTGCAGTGTTGTATTTTACGTTTGTTATTGGAATCATCAAAATCTGGCTGCATTGGTGGTAATAGATTGATACTTACATTGTTTATTGTTAATGGCTTGAAAACTGGATCATTCCAGTCACTGGACATAAAAACGAAACAAAGAGAGGTAAACAAAAGCACATGTTCGCTGTCATGTTCTACATGACATTTTCCTCACAAATTACTTTTTTCACGCCAGCACTCTTGGAACCCAGATGTCATGTGTATCAGATCGATGTGTGAATGAAGCCGTACTTCTTTTTTTCCATTCAGTGATGATTGGACGATTTGAAACACACTGAAATATCCCTAACACCAGCCTCGCGTCAGACTTCTCAAATACTTGTCCCTCGAGCATAGAATCCCATATTGTGCAATAGCCTTTTATTAGTGTACTAAAAATTTTGAAGCTATTATATCAACCAGGAACTTCATGTGATCAGTCGAAATTCATCTATTGATTTTCTCTATTCAAATGTATCCGGCTCCTACCACTTACTGGTTCGAGATTGGATAAGAATAGAGCCGGTCAAATCACACTTGGGTGAAACAGTATTTTTTTTATTCAAGGGAATTACATCTTTGTGAATTATCAGGCAATAAACAAAGGTGTTCATAGTTATTAAACACATCCATGACACCGGTTTATTTATTCATGTACAGGTACATATATTTAACACTTTAAGATGAATTTATACCGGCAGCATGACGTCATTTCTGCGATAGTCAGCAAGGCACATGAGATTTAGTAACCACAGACCAAGAGTTTAGCCCAGAAACACTTTCTGTCTCACATGTAGCTATTGGATCAGCCTGGAAACTTGATAAATATCAAATATCGTGGTTGCAAATGTGCTGAATGTTTAATTATTTTGAAAGGATTTGTATATCAAGTTCTATGTTTTCGTTTTCCAGCAAGCTGGTTCTTTGAGACATTTTTGGGACATTAAAATGCGAAACAAGAACATGTCGATCATTGTAATTTAAAATCTCTTTAAAAAGGCATGGGACACACTGGATCAATCTGTTAATCAGTACTAGGGCTTCAACGAGTACAAAATTTCGTGACCGGTTACTCGTTAGCTTGTAACCGAACCGTAACCGGTTACCCGTCCAAAAATATTGAGCTAAATATTGTCCTAAGTAACACCAATTATTTTTCACAGTTCACATTTTATCAAATCTCCGTGTCAAAATCCCGCCTAAAAGGCTAAAACTCGATATTAGACGTCATTTTCACGTGAAAATATGCAATATTATGATGAATAAACATTCTATTTGTATTGGAGAGTGATTAATCACTTCAATTCAGCGCGTTTGGGCGGAAATTTAACTGATGTGAAGTGTTTTAGGCTGAATTACGAGGGTGCAAAATACGTTCACGATTAGCCAGTCACAAAATCTGTAACCGGTTACACTCTGAAACCGAATCGTAACCGGTTAACCGAGTACTCGTTGAAGCCCTAATCAGTACATGCATCCTGTCCAGTGTGGTTCTATGATAAAAGCAGCATCATGAAATTGCCAGTATGTATGTAAGTTATTGAATGTATACAATTCATTACTCTCTGTGTTTTGTGAAATAAGCCTTTCCAAGAAATATCAATAACGGTTTTTAGAATTGATTCCCATGCAACTCCTCCGAGTTAATGCCAGCAAACTAGCAACGTTGTTTTCCCCAATGTGTGAAAAAATCAATTTTTGACTATCGTCTAGACAATTCATGTGATATAACCAATCAAAGGGTATTGATCATTCCAGAGTTGATAGTTATTTTGAGGATGTGACGTTGACATTGATGAAGTCAGATAACGCCCAGAATATTCAGAGGACAACTTGGACCAAATGAGCTTCAACTTTGATCATTCAGGTGAAATGTGTATGTCATGGGAGGAAATTTTACATGCAGAAGACGTCCGTTAACATTCCGAAGTACATGTGTGTAATTGTGGTGAATTCACTAAATGGCAGTGCAAAAAAATTTTTTTTGCACTGCCATATGGTGTTCAGATGGTAGCGAAGATGTAAACTGGGTAGACCGCTTTCTCGACTGGCACTGATAAAATTTAAATCATGAATTCCCGTGCGCTTTTCGCAGGAATAGATTCGTATCTATATATGAACGTTTTCAACGCGAAATGACAATTAGGATGAAATATTCTACTAACTGTGAATCATTACCTGATTATCTCATTCAGCAGACGTTCAGAGGCTACGTTTATAACCATATGCTACGAAGCATATACCTTTTTCAATCCAGTCCACATTATTTGTAGTACCACCTCTCATAAATTCGTCCCTGGTACGAGGGGCATTGGGTGCTTGGTATTGATCCCATCTCTTATGCACGTAGTAATCACACACGTGATTGCTTCTTTTAAAATTGGGATTGATCCCTTCATATGACATATTGTTTTAATGCTATACATACCTACGAAAGCGCTTAAAATCAAAACTCGATGTTGACAAGGAGGAAAAAGTATTAACTTCTAGCTTGAGACATTTACAGTGCGATCTCTTCCAGGAAAACTTGATGGGGTTTGATGTTCTGTTTGAAAGGCCCGTTTATCACATCGCTTCATCCAATGTAACAGGTGACGTTTTTGGCGTAGAACTAAATTACAATTGTTTATTGGTAATTGCTTAAAAAGTAGATTATTCCTGTCACTGGGCATAAAAACGTATCTTTTATTGAGAGGTAAACAAAAGCACATGATCGCTTTGCTAGCATGTCTCGGGCTATATACATGCCATTTTCCTCACAAATTTACGTTTTCACGCCAGCACTCAGATAACTCAGATATCATGAGCACGAGACGGATGTGTGAATGAAGCCGTATTCCTTGATTACTTATATTTTCGATTCAGTGATGATTGGACTTTTTGAAGCACACTGGAATATCCCTAACACCAACCTCGCGACAGGCTTCTCAAAGACTTGTCCCTCGAATATAGAAACCTTTATTGTGCGATAACCTTTTATTAGTGTGCAAAAAATGAGTCCCTTTTATGAAGCTATTATATTAACAAGGCACTTCGTTGATCAGTCGAAATGCACCTATTGATTTTCTCCATTCACATGTATCCGGCTCCTACCACTTACTGGTTCGAGACTGGGTACGAATGGAGCCGGTAAAATCACACTCAGGTGACATACTAACATATATTTTTTTCAAGGGAAATACATCTTCATGAATTATCTGGTAATACTCAAAGGTATTCAAAGTTATTAAACACATCCATGATACCAGTTTATTTATTTATTCCTACGGGTACATATATTTAACGCTTTAACGAGAATTTATTCCGGCAGCATTGAGGCTTCTATTTTATAGAGAATGACGTCATTTCAGCGATAGTCAGCAATGAACATTAGTAATCATAGACCAATAGTTTAGCTCAGATTAATGTATTTTAAGGACAATCAGCACACGCAAATTCGTGGAATTCCGTCATTATCCCAATAAATCCAACACAGCAAGAAAATGTTATTTTAAAATAAACAATACCGGTTGTATAATAGGCCCACAACACGAGTACATGTGCTCGAAACACTTTCTGTCTCACATGTAGCTATTGGATCATCCTGGAAACTGATAAATATCGAATATCGATGTTGCAAATGTGCTGAATGTTTAATTATTTTGAAGGCATTTGTATATCAAGTTTTATGTTTTTGTTTTCAGTAAACTGATTTTGTATCTTATATTTTGTATTCTGGGGCATTAAAATGCGAAACAAGAACATGTTCAATGATTAATCATAGTAATTTAAAATCTCTTTAAAAAGGCATGGGACACACTGGATCAATCTGTTAATCAGTACATGCATCCTGTCCAGTGTGGTTTTATGATAAAAGCAGCATCATGAAATTGCCAGTATGTATGTAAGTTATTGAATGTATACAATTCATTACTCTCTGTGTTTTGTGAAATAATAGCCTTTCCAAGAAATATCAATAACGGTTTTTAGAATTGATTCCCATGCAACTCCTCCAAGTTCACGCCAGCAAACTAGCAACGCTGTCTTTCCTAGTGTGTGAAAAAGTAAATGTTTAGCCCGGACAGAAATGTTGTGCAATTTTTGACTATCCGTCTAGACACATGAGACAATTCATGTGATATAACCATGCAAAGGGTATTGATCATTCCAGAGTTAATAGTTATTTTGAGTATGTGACGTTGACATTGATGAAGTCAAATAACGCCCAGAATATTCAAAGGTCAACCAACTGAGCTTCAACATTGATCATTCAGGCGAAATGTTTATACAATGGGAGAAAATTTTACATGCAGAAGACGTCCGTTAACATTCCGAAGTACATGTGTTTAATTGTGGTAAATTCACTCAATTTGATGTTTTATGCACTGCCATATGGTGTTCAGATGGTAGCGAAGATGTAAACTGGGCAGACCGCTTTCTCGACTGGTACTGATAAAAGGTACATCATAAATTCCCGAGCTCCTTGCGGTGATTCGAAGCCTTGTTCGTATCTATTGATGAACGCTTTCGACGTGAAATGACAATTAGGATGAAAGAATCCACTAGCTGTGAATCGTTACCTCATTACATTACATTTTTCACAGCATCACCAAATCCTGCTATATGACCCTCAGAAACATAGGCCGAATTCGTCGATCGCTCACTGACGATGCTGCCAAATCACTTGTGCACGGACTCATAACAGCACGTCTGGACTATTGTAACGCAACACTGGGAGGACTACCAAAAACAACTACATCTCATCTTCAGCGCGTGCAGAACACCGCTGCTAGAGTCATCAAACGCACGCGGAGAAGTGAACACATCACCCCAGTGTTGCATAACCTCCACTGGTTGCCAATCAAACGTAGGGTCGAGTACAAGATCATCGTCCATGTCTTCCGTGCATTTCACGGTCTGGCACCCATGTACGTCATGGACATGGTCAACGTCCGCACTCCTGCACGGGCCCTTCGATACCAAAACAGATGGCAGCTTGTGGTACCTCGCAGCAAAACAGCCACCTATGGTGACAGATCCTTTCGTGTTCTTGGGCCTAAACTGTGGAATGCTCTTCCGACCGGACTCCAGGATATCACAAATCTCAACCATTTCAAAAGGACCCTGAAAACTCATTTGTTCAGTCTTGAAAATAATGTGTAAATACATTGTACTCCCATATCACATCATCTCTCATATGTTCTATATATATTAATATTGTAACGTGTATCTATTTCTTGTAAGGTGCTTTTGAGCATGCTAGTCATGAAAACAGCACTGTAAAATATGGTAAATATATTACATTACTCAACACGCGTTCACTGGATAGGTTTCTAACAATATACTGCGAAGCACATAATACCCTAGTGCAATTCAGTCCACATTATCTACCTCTCATGAATTCGTCCCTGGTACGAGGGGCATCCGGTGCTTGGTATTGATCTCCTTCAAATATATACGTAGTAATCACACATGTGATTGCCTCCTTTTACCTTGGGATTGATCCATTTATACAAATGCAATACATATCTCTGGATTCACGTTAATTCAACACTCGATGCTTCCAGCTTGGGGCATTAAAATGCGAACGGGGTTTGACAATCTCGATGAAAAGCTCGTATATCATACCCTTGATCAAATAAATATTTTATATTTTTTATAATTTCATATCCCTATAAATCCATTCAATGACAAAAATCCACTTTTAAATCTGTGTATCGGGCACACATTGGAAATAGTTGTCAAGAATATTCTGGGAAAGAACAGGAAGCGGTCGATACTCAAGACTTCCTGCAAATGTCTAAGGACATATTGGCATACGTGCAATTTCGTTAGTTTATATAAAATTAGATGTCTTGTCAAATGTTGCTGAAAAGGTATAGAAGACGTGAACTGAACAGACCCCTGCTTGAATGGTATTAGTGCCTAAAAATAAACTATTTGGTCGGGCCTTGTTTCTATTGCAAAATGTTGTATTTTACGTTTGTTATTGGCATCATCAAAATCTGACTGTATTGCTGGTAATGAATTGATACTTATATATCAATTTATATTTATTTATTATTTATTTGATACTTTGATACTTATATTAGAGATGAATGGCGCATTGAAACTACCAGAGTTTTTCCGCTTGAGTCTGAGCTTCGTGTTCCATCTATTTATGAAAACATTGAATGCCCAAATGCCATGTAGCACGTATATAAAAGTGAATCGTTGTTAAATCATGAGGGTGCTCAATACATTCACACGCTAGGTTTCTAAACATATTATGGAGCACACAACCTTGTGCAATCCAGTCCACGCTATTCAACACACACATGGAATGCACATTTTTTTCAGCACTGCCTCATATTAAATCATCTCTGGTACTGGGGGTACTAGGTGCATGGTATCGACCGCCTCTCCCCAATATTCACCCGGTAATCACACGTTTGATTGCCTCTATCTAACTTGGGATTGATCCATTTATACGCACCGCAATTTAATTTTCCACATACCTCTGCATGCGCGGTAAATCGACAATGTATAATGACGGTGATAAGATTGTGAAGTGCAAGTGGTGGATCTAACTTGTGACACTTACAATGAGAGCTTCCTAGCATTCAACTCCATAATATTTAAGGGCCCTCGAGTTGTATTGATATAAAACTACATGAATCATGTCGTTGATCAGAAAATTCCGTATATAATACATGAATGTATATAGTTTTCCTACTATTGTATTTTGCACATGATGTTATTTGCATCGATTTACATATAATTTAATCAAAGAACGTAGTAAATGCTGGAAAATCAATGACCGGATTGCAGTGAACATGCTGAGGGAAGTGTTACTTTTAATTTGTCTTTTTTTTTACATTATTAAACAGAAGTTGAAATTCAGTCAGGACTTGTTGGTTACAGGTCTCATGGTTTCACTAATTAGGTCGCATCTAGTTTGCTTACGTCAGTCGACAGAGAAATGGGGACAGGCACGTGAGCTTTCAGTGTATCTCAAATTGATTTTTAGTCTTGGTAGTTCTCTTTGTACGATTGATTGAAGTATGTGTGCAATTGTGTATTAGAAGTGGATCACATACTTGTATACGACTCTGGGAAATATTTCATGAAGACCTGTTTTATCCCATTTTAAAATGTTTTACATTGTAGATACTGGGGTTAGTGAAACACATTTGTCATTCGCTGCGGAATGGATTCAAACATTTATACTTGATTCATCAACAATACCGCAACACAAATTTATCTGGAAAGTAATTTCATACTTTTCATAATTCCCGACTATAATCTTCTTGTTGATCAGATAACAGTCATACACAATCAGTCATGCTTGCAATGAGCTTGTGTGCATAATACCGAAATGCGGGATATGTTCTCTGTTCCAATAGCACCACTCTTGTTTCGGACTCTCTATGTTATATTCAAAACAGGCAGGCGACAGTGGGAAAGCTGGTATAAATTTCGACTCAATTCCATCGTCCTGGAAGAAATAGGTTTCTACCAGAAAAGAAACCAACGCATGATTCAAAACCTAGAGCCTTGATGAGATAATAAACGTGATTACAAAACAAAACTTAGACGATAAAAAGGGAATTAAAGAATAAAGGCGGGGTAATTATTTTTAATTACCATATCATCATATGCCATACATATAATGACAGTCAAGGCAAGTAACGTAGTGCTAGTATTCATTAATTACTATACACAAACATAGTTTTGAACACACACCATTTCCATATGATTTGTCTTTGAATATATCTTCCAGATCCGCCAATAACAAACTTCCGCGAGGCCGGCTGTAAATTCGACACATGCCTGGGCAGGTCCCAATTCAAGAAAACGTCTTTTTTAGAAAGGTAAACAAAAGCACTTTGGTGGCACGTCTCAGTAAATGATATTTTCCTCACAAATATACGTTTTCACACTAGCACTCTTGAAACTCAGAAATGTCTTTTGTATCAGATCGATGTGGGAATAAAGAGTTTGTGAGGTTAACGTTGATGAAATTTGATAACGGCTAGAATATTTAAAGGTCAACTTGGACCAACTCAGCTTCAACTTTGATCATGCAGGCAATACGTTAATACCATGGAAGAAAATTTCACTTGCAGGAGACATCTGTAGCATTCCTAAGTACATGTGTGTAATTGTGTCAACTTTACCTGATTTGATGTTTTCGCGTGGATGTTAACTGGGCAGACCGCTTTCTCGACTGGTACTGATGAAAGGTACATAATAAATTCCCGAGCTCCTTGCGGTGATTTGCTGCCTTGTTCTTATCCTTATATGAATTTGTTCAACGCGAAATCTGGATGGAATAGTGCACTAACTGTGAATCTTTGGTTGATTACTTAACACACGTTCAAAGGCTAGGTTTCTAACCATATATTACGAAGTACATACCTTTGTGAAATTCATTCAACATTATTTGCAGTCACACCTGATGAAATCGTACCTGGTACGAGGTGCTTGGTATTGATCTCATAAATATACACGTAATAATCACACATGTGATAGCTTCTTTTCAACTTGGGATTGATCCATCTATATTTTATCTCGTTTTAGTGTTATGCGTAACTCTGGAAGCCAGGGTTATCATTTTGAAATAGAGTTGGAGGAGACAGAAGTAGAACAGGAGTCGACTAGGCGAAGCGAGTGTAGCCCCTATGCGGTCTGGGGGGTGCCATAAGACTGCCGAGAAAATTTGACATTTTAAGCTCTGAGAGGGCCATTTTAATCTATATATACAAGCTATTCTACTCATTTTGCAGTGAATTCTTTCTCTAATATTTTTTGTCTTCACATATCTCACAAAATCTCCAAAATTTCATTTATGACCAAAAAAGGAAATACAAAAAGGTGAGTTCCTGGTTGATTTGTGGTCAAATGAAATTCAAAGCTTTGTATATTCACTCCACCTACGCATAAGTTATGTCTCAGTGGAGTAAATGTTATATTTTCAGTCCGAATAAAGACAACTGTGTGACCGATCCACTGTACTTGATAATGTGATTATGTTGTAGAATAATTTTTGCAGATCTAGATAATGGGTGTTTCTCAACCATGCCAAATCACAGTGACATGCCACAGAACAACACAATTTCCCTTTTCTAAGCAGCAACATTCCTATGTCACCGGCATGTGGTGTGTTTGTTTCTCAACTTATACGCTATTCCAAAGCTAGTTGCAAATATGAGGACTTTGTCTATCGAAGTGCCCAGCTAGTCTCTAAACTGTTGCGACAAGGATAAGACTTATAGCTGCGTTTAAGAAATTCTATGGACGTCATCATGATCTGGTTGATAAATACAGCAAATCCATGCAACTAGATTTATTTTCATGTTAATTTTGGGAAATTCATGACGGTTGCCACTAGTGGGGCAGGAAATGCTCACTCTTTCCGGAACACATGATTTCACCTCCTAATGGCCATTTTTGGGGGTTCATGAGTTTCCCTGTCAGTTTTGTTTTATCTCACTTCGTATGCCTGATATGACTTTCTGTCCCCGGACTATGAGATTGGATAACGGACCCTGTTTTGTTTGCTCGGAATACTTAATACTGGGTATTGATTCCAGGTCTATTCTGATCTGCAGAAGTCAATCTAAAGATGTGCATATAAGTTCGAAATGACTGGCCGAATAATGCTCACTGCGTTATCCAGTAATGACACTTTGCTAATAAAAGCAATAATTATACAAAGTGTAACATGAATACCACATCTCATCAGAGTAAATGCAGGAAGTGGAGAATTATTGTGTGATAAATTTTCATCTTTTAGACCATCTACAGGGAAAAAGTTTAACATTGTTCACTTACAAATCCATCATTTTATCACGTACTCCGCGTTGGCTGCTTGCGTCATCCAATCTACTTGACAACAGCTTGAATCCAATTCTCTATGATAATATAATAAAGGCATGAAATGTGGATTGGTCGTTTTGTTGAAAATCATGCCATCATCGAGCCATTTTCCTGACACACAAGGTTACACAGAAATTGAAATTCTTTCAGGAATTGTTAGTAACAGGTCCCACTCTTTTAATAATTAGGTCCCCTCGAGTTTACTTATGCAGTCGACAGAGAAATAGGGACAGAAATGTGGGCTTTCAGTGAAACTCAAATCGGGGAGAAAACAGCAATCCTTCTTCATCTATTTATGGCGTTTCAACAAAATATACTTGCAAATTTGGCAGTATTTATAGTTTGAATCTTGGTATTCCTTTTTGAACGACTGATTGAAATATGTGTGAGCTCGTCTGTTAGAAGTATTGCACATGCTTATTATTCGACTCCGGAAAATATTTCATGAAGATCTGTTTTATTCCATTGTAAAATGTTTTGCGTTGTGGTTAACTGGGGACAGTGAAACACGATTATCATCACTGCGGAATGGATTCAAAAAATGGATTGAAAAATGGATTCAAATATTTTCCCATGCAAACAGCACTCGCGACCATAGTCTTCTTGTCAATCAGATATCGGTCATACTACACATTCAGTCATGCTTGCAATGAACTTGTGGGCATAACACCAAAATGCTGATTAAGTGCTTTGTCCTAGTAGCACCACTCTCGTTTCGTATTCTCCATTGTTTTGTTTTTTTCAAAACAGGGCAACTTATCAAGCAATCACCTGTAAATCACATCGCTTCGTTCAATGTGACAAGCGACGTTTTTGGCGTGAACCTAATTTAAAATTATTGTTCATTATTAATGGCTTGAAAACTAGATCATTCCAGTCACTGGACAAAAAAACGGATGATTTTTTGAGAGGTAAACAAAAGCACATGTGCGCTTTGCTGTCATGTCTCAGGTTATCTACAGGACATTTTCCTCAAAAATTTACGTTTTCACGCCAGCACTCTTGGAACTCAGATGTCATGTGCATCAGATCGTGTGAATAAATTCGTACTTCGTGCTTATTTTTTCTCTTGATTCAGTGATGACCTTTTATTAGTGTACTAAAAATAAGTCCCTTTTATGAAGCTATTATATCAACCACGAATTTAATGTGATCAGTCGAAATCCAGCTATTGATTTTCTCCATTTAAATGTATCTGGCTCCTACCACTTACTGGTTCGAGGTTGGATAAGAATAGAGCCGGTCAAATCACACTTGGGTGAAACAGCAATTTTTTTCAAGGGAAATACATCTTTGTGAATTATCAGGCAATATACAAAGGTGTTCATAGTTATTAAACACATCCATGACACCAGTTTATTTATTCATGTACATGTACATAATTATATTTAACACTTCAAGATGAATTCAGCATTGACGTTCCTATTTTTAAAGAATGACGTTTCAGCGATAGTCAGCAATGAACATGAGATTTAGTAATCGTAGACCGAGATTTAAGCCCAGATTAATCTATTTTAAGCACTATCAGCACACGCAAATTCGTGGAATTCCGTAATTATCCCAATAAATCCAACACAGCAAGAAAATGTTATTTTAAAATAAACAATACTGGTTGTATAATAGGCGCACAACACGAGTACATGTGCTCGAAACCATTTCTGTCTCACATGTAGATATTGGATCAGCCTGGAAACTTTGATAAATATCGAATATCGTTGTTGCAAATGTGCTGAATGTTTATTATTTTGAAGGCATTTGTATATCAAGTTTTATAAACAAGAACATGTTAAATGATTAATCATTTTAAATTAAAATCTCTTTAAAAAGGCATGGGACACACTGGATCAATCTGTTAATCGGTACATGCATCATGTCCAGTGTGGTTTTATGATAAAAGCAGCATCAAGTAATTGCCAATGTGTATGTAAGGTATTGAATTTATACAATTCATTACTCCCTGTGTTTTGTGAAATGATTGCCTTTCCAAGAAATATCAATAACATATTTTAGAATTGATTCCCATGCAACTCCTCCAAGTTAATGTCAGCAAACTAGCAACGTTGTCTTTGCTAGTGTGTGAAAAAGTAAATTTTTTAGCCCGGACAGAAATGTTGTGCAATTTTTGACTATCCGTCTAGACACATCATTTGATATAACCATCCAAAGTGTATTGATCATTCCAGAGTTAATAGTTATTTTGAGTATCTGACGTTGACATTGATGAAGTCAGATAACACCCAGAATATTCAAAGGTCAACTTGGACCAACTGAGCTTCAACTTTGATCATTCAGGCGAAATGTTTATGCCATGGGAGAAAATTTTACATGCAGAAGACGTCCGTTAGCATTCCGAAGTACATGTGTGTAATTGTGGTAAATTCACTCAATTTGATGTTTTATGCACTGCCATATGGTGTTCAGATGGTAGTGAAGATGTAAACTGGGCAGACCGCTTTCTCGACTGGCACTGATAAAAGGTACATCATAAATTCCCGTGCTCCTTGCGGTGATTTGAAGCCTTGTTCGTATCTATTTATGAACGCTTTCAACGTGGAATGACAATTAGGATCAAAGAATCCACTAGCTGTGAATCGTTACCTCATTACATTACTCAACACGCGTTCACAGGCTAGGTTTCTAACCATATATTACGAAGCACACACCCTGGTGCAATTCAGTCCACATTATCTGTAGTACCACCTCTCATGAATTCGTCCCTGGTACGAGGGGCATCCGGTGCTTGGTATTGATCTCCTTCAAATATATATGTAGTGACTGCCTCACACATGTGACTGCCTCTTTTTACCTTGGGATTGATCCATTTATACGAATGCAATACATACTTCTGGACTCAGGTTAAATCAACACTTGATGCTTCCAGCTTGGGGCATTTAAATGCGATTTCTTTTGGGACAAAAGTTGACGGGGTTTGGTATCTGGATGTAAAGCTCGTATATCATACCCTTGATCAAGTAAATATTATATATTTCATAATTTCATATCCCTATAAATCCATTCAATGACAAAAATCCACTTTTAGATCTGTGTATTGGGCACACATTGGACATATTTGTCGAGAATATTCTGGTAAAGAACAGGAAACGGCCGATACTCAAGACGTCCTGCAAATGTCTGAGGACATATTGATATAGGTGCAATTTTGTCATATTATATAAAATTTGATGTATTGTTGTCAAATGTTGTTGGAATGGTAGCGAAGACGTGAACTGAACAAACTGCTTGCCTGAATGGTATTTAATATGGACAAAAGGCGCATTGAAACAGCCAGAGGTCTTCCGCTTTGAATCTGAGCCTCGTGTGTCATCTATTTATGAAACCATTGAATGCTCAAATGCCATTTAGCATGGAAGAATACCATAATGTAAAGGTGAATCACTGTTAAAACATAAGGGTGCTCAACACATTTACACGCTAGATTCCTAAACATATTATGAAGCACACACCCTTGTGCAATCCAGTCCATGCTATTCAACACACATATGGAATGCACATTGTAAGTATTCATCACACACATGGAACGCACATTATTTGCAGCACTGCCTCATGTTAAATCATCTCTGGTACTGGGGGCACTAGGTGTTTGGTATCGACCGCCTCTCTCCAATACTGTATACACCCGGTAATCACACGTTTGATTGCCTCAATCTCACTCGGGACTGATCCATTTGTACGTACCTCGTTCTAGTTTCCTACATACTTTTGGATGTACGGTAAATCAACAATGTCCATTGATGATGATATGATAGTAAAGTGTGAGGGGTGCGTCTAATTCGAGACACTTACAATGAGATCTTCCCAGCATTCAATTCCATGATATCATTTAAGAGCCCTCGAGTTGTACTGCTATAAAACTAAATGAATCACGTCGTTGATCAGAAGAAAAAAAAACTCGTATATTGTACAGGAATGTATATAGTTTTTATAATATTGTATTTTTGCACTTAATGTTATTTACATCGACTTACATATAACTAAATGAAAGAACGTGGCAATTGCTCGAAAATCGGCTCGGTTTGCACAGAACATGCTGAAGAAAGTAGTTCTGATACATAAATTTGACATTATTTTGTTTTTATTTTACATTAATTAGTTTACCTTAATATTGTGATAATAGTGCACAAAGTCTACACTATATATATTGTTACTTACATGTACAATGAAATAGGTTATTGCTTTTGTTCTTCACTGCACAAATGTCATGATGTGATTGTTCTGTTTGTCTATATCGCACATTTAAACTCGATCAACATCAAGTGCAAGCTTGTAGGGCTGTGTTCGCGGTTCTGCCACATCTTATTCAGCACCCTGTCTGTATGTTGCAATTGATATAGATACTCAGGAGCTACTACTGTACAATTGTTCGTGAAACAAACAGATGGGTAATTACTGATATCTTAAAAAAAGTATAGTATCACGTTAATCATCAACGTGTAACGTGGAAGCTAATCAATAAAAACATAATTTTTTATGAGCGGAAAACATGTGCCCAGGTCATTGCTGCAAAAGCAAGGGACTCAAAATCCTACCAGTGAGTTGGTTTTGTTAAACGAGATGAGCACCCTGGTACCCCCATACCAGAATAGTGTTTTGTTTGTCTACATAATAATCAATATAATTATCGTATACTCTTAGTTACTGTACGGTATCTGGAAATTATCCAATTATGATAACCACGATTATTCACTTAACCATCCAGTTATCACACTTCGCTTCGATATGAAAGCAATAATCATACGAAGTGTAACATGATAACCACATCACATCAGAGTAAATGCAGGAAGTGGGGAATTATTGGGAATACAATTTTCCTCTTTTAGACCATCTACCGGAAAAAAATTAACTTTGTTCACTGCCAAATCCATCATTATAATGTATCACGTCCTCTGCGTTGGCTGATTGCGTAATCCAATCTAACTGACAACAGCTTAAATCCAATCTTCTATGATATTATTATAATAAAGGCATGACATGTGGCTTTGTTGAAAATCATGCTACCCTCGAGCCTTTTTCCTGATACATAAGGAAATGTTACACAGAAATTGAAATTCTGTCAGGAATTGTTCGTTACAGGTCCCACTGTTTTACTAATTAGGTCCCCTCTAGTTCACTTATGTCAGTCGACAAAGAAATAGGGTCAGACACGTGGGCTTTCAGTGAAACTCAAATCGGGGAGAAAACAGCAATCCTTCTCTATCTATTTATGGCGTTTCACCAAAATAATCTTGAAAGTTTGGCAGTATGTATAGTTTGTCTTGGTATTCCTTTATGTGTCTGCTTGTAGAAGTGGATCACATGCTTATCTCCAACTCCGAAAAACATTTCATGAAGATCTGTTTTATTCCATTGTAAAATGTTTTGCATTATAGTTACTGGGGATAGTGAGAGACTATTGTTATTCACTGCGGATTGGATTCAAACATATATATATTTATTAATCTATCTGGAAAGGAATTTCATACTTTCCCGTGCAAACAACACTCTTAACTTCTTGTTAATCAGATATCAGTCATACTACTAAGTTTGGCTTGCAATGAACTTTTGTGCATAATACCGAAATGTTGAATATGTGCTTTCTCCCAATAGTACCACTCTTGTTTCATACTCTCCATGTAATTTTCAAAACAGGGCTACTTGTCAAGAAATTAAATCACAGGGCTTCATTCAATGTGACATGTGACGTTTTTGGCATTGACCTAAATTACAATCATTGTAATAAATATTGGTTTGCTGGCATATCATGACATTTTCCTCACAAATTTACGTTTTCACGCCTTCACCCTTGGAACTCTGATATCATGTGCATCAGATGGATGTGTGGATTAAGCCGTACTTTTTTCCTATTCAGTGATGATTGGACGATTCGAAACACACTTAAATATCCCTAACACCAACCTCACGTCAGGTTTCTCAAAGATGTGTCCCTCGAGCATAGAATCCCATATTGTACAATAACCTTTTTTGGTGTACTGAGAATGAGTCCCTTTTATGAAGCTATTATATCAACAAGGCACTTCGTTGATCAGTCGAAATGCACCTGTTAATATTCTCCATTCACATGTATCCGGCTCCTACCACTTACTGGTTCGAGACTGGGTACGAATGAAGCCGGTCAAATCACACTTTCAAATATATTCTTTGAAGGGAAAAACATGTTCATGATTTATCCGGTAATACTCAAAGGTGTTCATAAAGATGTGTGTTATAAATACACATCCATAGCATCAGTTCAATTATTTCTGTTCCAATTTGTACATTTAACAACTTAACATGAATTTTATGCTGGCGGCATTCACGCTCCTAATATATGGAAAATGACTTCGTTTCGGCGCTAGTCAGCAATAAACATGAAATAGAAATTAAACATAATAAATAATAAGGCGCAGTTTGTAGATCTCTTGGAGAAGCTGAAAAAATAAGAATATTTAGAAATAAAATATATCACTGTGTTTCTGTTCTTCAGCGTTCGGACAAACTCCCTGATCAAAAAGTCTGGCCAACGAAGCCCATAATTTGTTGCTGCTTCTAGTGTCATCGAGTGGAAATCTACGGGAATAGTGTTGAAAAGGGGTTGTATGAGGATGTTTGTACTCACTCCGCGCTCTCAAGTGGTGCTCCACACTATGTTTGTCACAAAACAATGTCTTCAATATATCAATGCAATCCTTTCGATCATTACTTATTTATTGTAAATAAACATGTAAATACACCAGTCAAACGTGCATACAAACATCGGAAAAGATTGTGCATTGTGCTTGTCGCGGCAGCTCTGAAACTGGTTGAACACCTTAGTGAACGCAATCCAATATCTGCAACTAGTTCTGGGGTAGTAGGCCTACATGTACACAAAATCTCCTCGCTGACACCATGAATATATTCGCTGATGGCCTCCGATCTATCATAAAATCTTGTAAGCATCGTATCATATTATCAAACGAGACGATCAGAGATTGCAGACCATCGCCCTTCAGATTTAGTCACTAAAATTAGGCGATAATTGAGAGTTTTGGTCTTAAGACCATCGGTTGTACGCCATACGATTGGGAATTGGCCAAAGAAAAATACAAAAATAGGTTGAACATTTAATATTGATTAGAACCGGAGTTATAGTCAATTATGTGATTTTATTTTTTCAGTTGCCATGGCAACCGTTTTCACCCGTTTTTTGCAAAATTTGAAAGGGACTGAGCCATTACCATAGCACTCCAGCCCTATAAATTTCAAATCTATCGAACTGTTTGCCTTTGAGTTATGTACGCAGACATTTGCACTGAAACGTCGCTGGCCAAAAATAACCGAAATCGTGACCCCCAATTTTTCGACATCCGGCGATAATGGAGAGTTTTCGTCGTACGACCATTGGTCGTACACCAAACGATCGGGAATTGGCCAAAGAAAAATACAAAAATAATTGGAAAAATTAATATCAAATAGAACCGGAGTTAGAGCCAATTATGTGATTTTCTTTTTTTCCGTTGCCATGGCAACCGTTTTCATCCGATTTTGGCAAAATTTTGAAGGGTCTGAGCCACCATCATAGCACTCTAGTTCTATAAATTTCAAATCGATCGGACCGTTTGCCTTTGAGTTATGAGCACAGACATTTGCGCTGAAACGTCGCTGGCCAAAAATAACTGAAATCGTGACCCCCAATTTTTCGACATCGGGCGATAATGGAGAGTTTTCGTCGTACGACCATCGGTCGTACACCATACGATTGGGAAATGGCCAAAGAAAAATACAAAAATAGTTGGAAAAATTAATATCGAGTAGAACCGGAGTTAAAGCCAATTATGTGATTTTCTTTTTTCCGTTGCCATGGCAACCGTTTTCATCTGATTTTGGCAAAATTCTGAAGGGAATGAGCCAGCACCATAGCACTCTTGCCCTATAAATTTCAAATCGATCGGGTCGTTTGCCTTTGAGTTATGAGCGCAGACATTTGCACTGAAACGTCGCTGGCCAAAAAAAATTGAAACCGTGACCCCCAATTTTTCGACATCGGGCAATAATGGAGAGTTTTGGTCGTACGACCATGGGCCATATATCAGATGATCAGGAATTGGCCATAGAAAAATACAAAATTAGTTAGAAAAATTTATCTTGAATAGAACCGGAGTTATGGTCAATTATTGATTTTTACATTTTCCGTTGCCATGGCAACAGTTTTAGTCCGATTTTGACCAGATTTGAGGAGGACCGAGCCACTGAGATACCGCTTCATCCCTATAAGTTTCATGTTGATCGGACCATTCTCCTTTGAGATATGCGCGCGGACAGACAGACAGACAGACAAACAAACAAACAGACATACAAACGGACAGACCCAATTGCAATACCCTCTGCCCCTATCGGGGCGAGGGTAAAAATGCGTGATACGTGTATTTTCGATATGAGATATTATGCTACTCCTATTGTGTGAAGTTCTTTGAAATGAATATGCTGGTTATCATCTGTTTGCGTCGTGCTCTTGGTAATGATTCCTCATCAAGACCGCGTTCGCTGGTTCATACATTAACTCTCAAGCAAGTTTGACAATTAATACCCGGTAATCTACAGAACAGGGAACTACAAATTGATTTTGGACATATACATATGAAGCACTCATCCCTATATGTATGCCTCTTTCAGATTTTTTGGAACGGATTTTTGGGGATGGGAGATGTGGGTGCCCAGGTTTCTGGACTATATTGTCAGCCAGAATGGTGCTACCAGTGGTGGTATGGCATAATAATATGGCGAAGTAGATGTGGAGGCAGTTCTCGCAACTAAGGGTTTTTGAACGGCGAGATCATCCTTGACATAAATGCTCAATTTGCACCTGCAACGCCAGACGAATGCAAGGGTTGCAGCAAGCAGTAACAGAATAATATTCTAATTCAAACTAAGCCTTCTGCAAATACCATAAATATTCATTAAAAAAAAGTCCTAGCCTTTCCAAAAAAATAAAATCATTACAAAATAGGAAGCAAATATACCGAATTGACGAAGGTCAAAAACCAGTCAAAAAGCAGGAACTGTAGTAAACCTACATTCCACTCCTTTTGAGGTATTACTTGATGTCTCCACTTCCATCTTGCCTTGGTGTCCTGGGCCAGAACTATTTTAAGCCATTTCTTCGGACGTTCCCTCGATATACCCATTGCGGTGTACCCTGGTTTACACTGATTTAAATTTGCTTTATGGTAAATTAGAGTAGTGGACTGGAGAGATCTGCTTCTAGCTCATCAGGAAGTCGGATTGGATTTCTGATATGCTTGTTGAAAACGTAAAGTACAACATTTTTCGACATCGGGCAATAATGGAGAGTTTTGGTCGTACGACCATGGGCCATATATCAGATGATCAGGAATTGGCCATAGAAAAATACAAAATTAGTTAGAAAAATTTATCTTGAATAGAACCGGAGTTATGGTCAATTATTGATTTTTACATTTTCCGTTGCCATGGCAACAGTTTTAGTCCGATTTTGACCAGATTTGAGGAGGACCGAGCCACTGAGATACCGCTTCATCCCTATAAGTTTCATGTTGATCGAAAATGTTAAAATATGTTACTGCTTGTACAACAAAATGTTGTACTTTACGTTTGTTATTAACATCATCAAAATCTGAATATATTGGTGGTAATAGATTGATTCTTACATTCATACCACTGAGTCGGTGTCACTGCTGGCGGACGTTAAATCTGTCCCCGAGGATACCATCAACTCAGTAGCCTTTTGGCTTGTGATTAGGTACCTATGTACTTGTCATATATCTATTTCATAGGGTTTGTATTGGATTTATATTTTTTTCGTAGGTTGTTGGGCAGTTGTATACTAATTCCATCAGGTGTACAGTAGAAACAACTACATTTAACACACTGTCTGCCCCTGATGACGCCAGTGTGTCTTTGGATAAACTATTTGGTCGGGCTTTGTTTCTATTGCAAAATGTTGTACTTTACGTTTGTTATTAACATCATCAAAATCTGAATATATTGGTGGTAATAGATTGATTCTTACATTCATACCACTGAGTCGGTGTCACTGCTGGCGGACGTTAAATCTGTCCCCGAGGATACCATCAACTCAGTAGCCTTTTGGCTTGTGATTAGGTACCTATGTACTTGTCATATATCTATTTCATAGGGTTTGTATTGGATTTATATTTTTTTCGTAGGTTGTTGGGCAGTTGTATACTAATTCCATCAGGTGTACAGTAGAAACAACTACATTTAACACACTGTCTGCCCCTGATGACGCCAGTGTGTCTTTGGATAAACTATTTGGTCGGGCTTTGTTTCTATTGCAAAATGTTGTACTTTACGTTTGTTATTAACATCATCAAAATCTGAATATATTGGTGGTAATAGATTGATTCTTACATTCATACCACTGAGTCGGTGTCACTGCTGGCGGACGTTAAATCTGTCCCCGAGGATACCATCAACTCAGTAGCCTTTTGGCTTGTGATTAGGTACCTATGTACTTGTCATATATCTATTTCATAGGGTTTGTATTGGATTTATATTTTTTTCGTAGGTTGTTGGGCAGTTGTATACTAATTCCATCAGGTGTACAGTAGAAACAACTACATTTAACACACTGTCTGCCCCTGATGACGCCAGTGTGTCTTTGGATAAACTATTTGGTCGGGCTTTGTTTCTATTGCAAAATGTTGTACTTTACGTTTGTTATTAACATCATCAAAATCTGAATATATTGGTGGTAATAGATTGATTCTTACATTCATACCACTGAGTCGGTGTCATTGCTGGCGGACGTTAAATCTGTCCCCGAGGATACCATCAACTCAGTAGCCTTTTGGCTTGTGATTAGGTACCTATGTACTTGTCATATATCTATTTCATAGGGTTTGTATTGGATTTATATTTTTTTCGTAGGTTGTTGGGCAGTTGTATACTAATTCCATCAGGTGTACAGTAGAAACAACTACATTTAACACACTGTCTGCCCCTGATGACGCCAGTGTGTCTTTGGATAAACTATTTGGTCGGGCTTTGTTTCTATTGCAAAATGTTGTACTTTACGTTTGTTATTAACATCATCAAAATCTGAATATATTGGTGGTAATAGATTGATTCTTACATTCATACCACTGAGTCGGTGTCACTGCTGGCGGACGTTAAATCTGTCCCCGAGGATACCATCAACTCAGTAGCCTTTTGGCTTGTGATTAGGTACCTATGTACTTGTCATATATCTATTTCATAGGGTTTGTATTGGATTTATATTTTTTTCGTAGGTTGTTGGGCAGTTGTATACTAATTCCATCAGGTGTACAGTAGAAACAACTACATTTAACACACTGTCTGCCCCTGATGACGCCAGTGTGTCTTTGGATAAACTATTTGGTCGGGCTTTGTTTCTATTGCAAAATGTTGTACTTTACGTTTGTTATTAACATCATCAAAATCTGAATATATTGGTGGTAATAGATTGATTCTTACATTCATACCACTGAGTCGGTGTCACTGCTGGCGGACGTTAAATCTGTCCCCGAGGATACCATCAACTCAGTAGCCTTTTGGCTTGTGATTAGGTACCTATGTACTTGTCATATATCTATTTCATAGGGTTTGTATTGGATTTATATTTTTTTCGTAGGTTGTTGGGCAGTTGTATACTAATTCCATCAGGTGTACAGTAGAAACAACTACATTTAACACACTGTCTGCCCCTGATGACGCCAGTGTGTCTTTGGATAAACTATTTGGTCGGGCTTTGTTTCTATTGCAAAATGTTGTACTTTACGTTTGTTATTAACATCATCAAAATCTGAATATATTGGTGGTAATAGATTGATTCTTACATTCATACCACTGAGTCGGTGTCACTGCTGGCGGACGTTAAATCTGTCCCCGAGGATACCATCAACTCAGTAGCCTTTTGGCTTGTGATTAGGTACCTATGTACTTGTCATATATCTATTTCATAGGGTTTGTATTGGATTTATATTTTTTTCGTAGGTTGTTGGGCAGTTGTATACTAATTCCATCAGGTGTACAGTAGAAACAACTACATTTAACACACTGTCTGCCCCTGATGACGCCAGTGTGTCTTTGGATAAACTATTTGGTCGGGCTTTGTTTCTATTGCAAAATGTTGTACTTTACGTTTGTTATTAACATCATCAAAATCTGAATATATTGGTGGTAATAGATTGATTCTTACATTCATACCACTGAGTCGGTGTCACTGCTGGCGGACGTTAAATCTGTCCCCGAGGATACCATCAACTCAGTAGCCTTTTGGCTTGTGATTAGGTACCTATGTACTTGTCATATATCTATTTCATAGGGTTTGTATTGGATTTATATTTTTTTCGTAGGTTGTTGGGCAGTTGTATACTAATTCCATCAGGTGTACAGTAGAAACAACTACATTTAACACACTGTCTGCCCCTGATGACGCCAGTGTGTCTTTGGATAAACTATTTGGTCGGGCTTTGTTTCTATTGCAAAATGTTGTACTTTACGTTTGTTATTAACATCATCAAAATCTGAATATATTGGTGGTAATAGATTGATTCTTACATGCTCCTGTTGGGAGTCAAGTACTCTACCTTTAATATCACTAACGCCCTTTCTCCAGCTTTGAAAAGTATGTGCAATATCTTGCACTCTTGAAACAACCATTTAGCTAAGAGCCCACTACTTTTCCATATCCCATAGAGTCTATATGTTATGTAGCATCCGTCAATAGCATGTATGACAATCAGGGCTTCTTAATCACTGTTCATCCCGATAGTCCATGAACGATGATGAGACGAAGACTGTGTGTGGCTTAGCTGGCTTATTGGCTTAGCACTGCATTGCTGTAGAGACAATCAGTAGGCCCACATCACCATGAGCATGATGGACAACACACCCACACAAGACGTAGATATTCACTCAGCGAATTGATTAATCTCTGTTTGTTGGCTGCATTTGCCAATAAATAATCTTTCTTCTTGGATAAGATAGTTGTATACTAATTCCATCAGGTGTACAGTAGAAACAACTACGTTTACCACACTGTGTGCCCCTGATGACGCCAGTGTGTCTTTTGATAAAGTATTTGGTCGGGCTTTGTTTCTATTGCAAAATGTTGTATTTTACGTTTGTTATTGGAATCATCAAAATTTGGCTGTATCGGTGGTAATAGATTGATACTTACAATCGTGTCATTTGTGAAAGTCAAGTCTGTTCCCACTTTTCCACAGGCTCTCCCACACTCGTTTGTGTTACCTGCTCTTTAGTGAGATCATCATTTCCATCGAAGCCTACATAAGCTCACATTCTATATAGTTACATAATATCGGAATCCCACTGGGGCATGGTATGTGATGCAATGTGACCCGCCATCGAGCACGCGATGGACATCACTTGCGGCAATTGATGTGTTCTGTACATCGCTTTTGACGCCAGTGCGGCTTTAGCTGTGAATAGTGTCAGGCTTTGTTTTCATTATGAAATGTTGTATTATGTTCCTTTTTGGCATCATCACAATCTGTTTTTTTTTTTGGATTTAATAAGTTGGAACGATTTGTTTTGAACCTCAGACTTGAAAATATCTTTGTATTGCAAATCTGGGTCCGGAACCTCTATTTGCGTTGTGTGGTTTAGTGGAGTAGAGTAGATACAGGTTGAGTAGATACAGAAAACGCCATTGGAACTCTTCTCAACCATGGAGGAGGATAATCTATCCTGCTAGACCATGCCGCTCTTGACAAGCTGAACGACATTGACGTCTGTTATACATCTAGGCTGGATATGGGACATCAGCAATGAACTAGTACCTATGATTTCTCGGTGCTCGGTTGTCTTCTCTGTGATAATGTATTAGAATGAATCTTGCACTAGTCCTCGGGACACCCGGTGTGTCTTTGTGGTATATTGGGAGTAATTGTTGCAATGATACCATTAATTCCCATTTTGAACATACTCTGGTTCTCTGGCAAGTCGGGTATCTTTCACCTGCGAGAAAGTTCTAGTTACTTTCATTCTCATTTGAGTTTATTGTACTGGTACACATAGAATGTCCCTTGATATAGGGGACCCCTGACACATTCAAATGGCAAACAGTGAAACTTATCCATTTGTAAGGGATTGGGTACTTGTTTTTGGCAGGAATTTACCATTTGAAAATATGATTATTTTCCTATTTTAATTACTAAAATTTTTATTACAGAATTGGTTATGAAGCATACATACCATATCACTAACTGCTGAGGTCGGGAAGCAAACCGACGGAATCAGTGACAAGCTGCCCCCATGAGCACTCGGCCAATCAGGCGACATTGATGTTTTAGTGACTCATTTTATTATTTAATTAGAACCATACACCACTGGAGCCACAATTGTGTTCAGAGCGAGGTAGATGATGTGGTTAGCGACGAAGCTCATAGTGCAAAAAGTCTGGGGTTCGCGCCCTGGGCTGACATTTAGTAATATGGGTTTTTATCATCCTAGTTAATTTGGGGTAGTATTTGGCACCTACTGTACGAAAGAGTATTAGGGTCACGCAGAAAAAATAATTTGGCCAGTATATCTCGACATACTATGACGTCTTATGTGAATATCCCGTCATAGTATCACGTTTTAGGAAACTGCCACGTGATGTTTCACGTCTTAATCTAGTATCTCGTCTTATTATGTCGTCATATCCCCACATCACGTCATAACATCACATTTACATCTCGTCTTGATATTACGACATAACATGTCGTGATACCATCATGTCATATATCTCGTCCCTACAACTGATATCATGCCAAATATCTCGTATTAGGTCATGTCTTATTATATAGTCTACATATCACGTCATAACATATCGTCTTATCCCCTATTGCTATAAGATCATACTCCCAAATCCTCAGTATGTGTTGCATATCGGGGCATGAGCATTTCAAAAACATTCATATTTGTCAAAAGAAGTTAATTGTAAGCTCAAATTAGAAATATCTTTATGATTCTCTACAAGTGTGATGTCGATAAGGGATAAGACGAGATGTTATGACGTGATATGTCAACTCTATTTTATGACGTGATCTAATACGAGATATCTCTAGATAAGACGAGATATATGACATGATAGTATGACGACATAATACGACTGAATATCAAGACGAGATGTAGGATGTGGATTTTTGACGTGATGTGGAGATATGACGACATAATAAGACGTGATAACATTCCGTGATATATCCATAAGACGTCATACTATTACGAGATATTGCAGTAAGACGTCATATTATCTCGAGATATACTGGCCAAAATATTTTTTTCTGCGTGGCCCTAATACTCTTTCCTACACGCGAGTGGTGGGTGCCCACGTTGTAAAAAAATATAAAAAAAATCGATTTATTTATTGCGTCAGTGGCACAAAATGGAGATTTCATTCTTGTGGCAACACAAAGGTATTCACATTGAATGTGCTTCCCAAGCTGTCAGTCGACTGATAATAGGCAAGACAGGCAATTATCTATCCTCGTGGACTATCCCTAAAATATAAGAAAAGATTCATTGTTTTGCTGTTCACAGCATAATTGCAATGGTGTGGTAGTGTCGTTGTCCTGTAAAACCACCCCACTAGCACGAGAATATTCACACATGGAGCCATTTTGCTAGGTGAATATGGTGGTCTGTTTGTTGCTGTGACATAATTCACCATTCACTGCGTGGTATGTGTAAATATGGGAAATCGGTCAGCTATGACCGACCTTTTTGTCTGAATCTGCTGTTTGAAATATCAACAGATTCAATAGGCAGACACACATTAATATTTCAGAGACAACCCGCACAATGCAATGTACGTGAATGTCTCATGAATTTGAAGGGAAAACACATCACTCGATGTTTCAGACATTAATCGATAACTAAAAAATCTAAATACATGACTAAAATGCATCTGATTCCCATAATCGTCGTACGCTAGCCTTTAGGCGAGAGCGCTGTGATTTGGGGGTGAATATCATTGATGATGGGGGCTGATGTTGGGTGATTTGAGGTGCAATACGTGATTTATTAGAAAACCACCAATTTCACACTAATATCATGTCATTATTTGCAGTCTATATTTCTTATGGATATATGTACTGATTGTAGAAGAATAAAAACAGTAAGAATGATGACAAATAGTGTTGAAAAACAATTAATCGTAATGAACAGCCCATATATAGATACTTAGGGGAATAATTATGAGAGACAAGCTAAATTGATCAAAGTGAAGTTTTTTGTGGCTGAAACTATCAATACTTACTGTTATTAGCGCACTTAAAAGCCCCACAAAATATATGTTCTGATTTATTTGCGATGTGTTGACAACAAATTAACCAGAACTAACCACAAATCTTGCACAACATTTCATATAATCAAAACAGTTATCTGCAATCAATGCCTACATAGTCCACTTATTAACCATCTAATGAAACATGTAATGATAAAGATCAATAAAACAGACAAAAGATGTGAAACGAATGATTTTCAACACAAATAATGAGTAAATAGGCCAAGTTTTAACACCCATAAATCATGTACTTAGTCAAATAATGTGCCTGCGTGGTTCAGAGGAAAAAAGGACAACAAACATTTAATGACACAATATTATTTTCTATCTCTACCACGCCCACAACTCATGATATTCACCCCCCGAATCACGGCGCTCTCACAAAACGGCTTCCGTAGAGTGATAATGAATGATAAATTTCGTATACCGTTTCCTTCGGACAACAAAACCTGAAGGCGATGTACTGACCTGTATGTGTCTGAAATTGAATTGTCCCTCAATTGACTGAAAGTTCTTCGACTCCTACACATGTTATTTCATTATTCCGTTGCCCAGGACAAAAACAAGACATGTAAACACACCTCTCAGCGTCCTCTATACATATATTTGCATAAGGACAGTACAAATGTCATAAAGGAAAACACAAGATTTTTATTGTCAGACATTTATGTACATCGGTTACTTTGGTACCCTGTCTCTGAATATTGAAGTAATTCGTAGCGTATTCCGCAATCTGGATAGAAGTATGATAAACCTATGATATACTTTAGGTAATTTTAGCCCTGGACGCCAGAAATAATCATGGACGCCCATTTGAACATCAAGATGATCGCTGTCAAGACATTTTAGGGTTGTACATGTAAGATGATTGATGAATTTGCAAACGTGTCTCATAACGTTTCTTCATTAAATTTACGCTCGTTTTCTTTCGACCATATTCATATGTTTAATCGAGTTCTTGTTGAATAATGTGTGATCATATCAATCGAGTGTCTGTGCGACTATCAATCACATACATTACCTTGACAAGAACGATACATGACAACATCATTTCTTCCTCTTGATCATGTAATGAACATTTATGAAGATGATGAAGTCTTACGAGTTATGTGCTCAACCTGAAGAAAATAAGCAACGAGTGGTGCAAAATAATTGAAGACTAGAGTCTAGATAATAAGATATGCGTTGCTCAGACAAACAATCATCAGTCATCTTGGAAAGTTCATCCAATACATAATCGATCTGAAGATGGGCATCTGTCACATAGTTTGTCTCTATACAAGGAAAAAAAACCTTAGTTGTTTTGTAAGCTTTGGGTTGTGGACCATTGATCCTATTCTCGTGTGTCTCATTTGCACAAGAGGCACCTGTATAATGATTAGTTGCCCCAGGAATTGTTCCGTATTGACTGTAGACTATCAAGTTTGGGTATGGTCCACATTTACTGGAGGTTTTTAAGAACACAACACTTGTTATCCGAGATCCTACCTATTCGTATGTATGCAAAGGTGATATCATGTTCCGTAATGCATTGTTCGCTAGAAAAAAAAACATCGTCCGAACAAGTACAGATAGGCAGCATAATGTTGATTAGTTTTGTTCTGTGGTAATGATTTCAGCTGACTTGGCCAAAAGGGTGCAACCATGTAACGCAAATATGTAATTAGGTCATTACATATTTGGACACATGTCATTATATTATTATATAAATACACCATGGATATGAGTCTGGAGAGTGAGTTCATGAATGACCAAACATACTATTTCGTGAATGGTCTTCAAAGTTGAACAATTGATGTATTTATATGTAACGGCCATCTACATTGAAACATTGATCCATCCAATCCGTGAAGAGTACAAACCAATTTAATCACACATGAACTGACCAATATCACTACTGGAACATAAACTTAATGTTAATATATCGTGTTTCAATTTGCCCTCATTTCCCCTAATTCTGGTCGACTAAAGTCGCCTCCGGAATTGAACCCCCCTGTCGACTAAAGTCGACTCCGGCAGTGAAAAGGTTAATAATTAATTGTAATGGTTGCGCTATGGTGTCTTTAAAGACACAAGAAAAACACTCCACTTTGGCGAAATAAAATATAGTTTTAGATACTGCCACATTTGAGTGGGTACTCATCTTTTAACTGTGATGACCTTGAATTTCACCTCGAAGACATGTTGATATCAGCGTACAAACCATCTCTTTGATAGAATGCTCTCGTGTTCACGGCCGGTTTGCTCTCGAATGCACAAAGGTGTTTAAAAAAATGAATAGTTTCACGGATTGTATTCATCTCGCATAATATATTGTCCACAGGCGAATGGGACCAATCGAATACGACCATCAACTAATATCGCCTATAATGTAATAACAAGTCCCAGCTTCGATTCAGATGCTAATTTAAATCGCTTTGCTTTGTTCCACGTGCACAAATGATACCTACTCTCATCCCATATCCATCACTCTTCCAAAATGTGATACTAAAGTACGCAGACCCACCTCGGCACAATATATTTTCCGTAATCACACTTTGATACATTATTACAACTTTTCAGACAAATTTTGCGATTATCTTCATAACGTTTCATCATTGACATGCCAGGTGGCTCTGTTTTTAGGCTACCGGACCCATTGACTTGCCAGGTGGCTCTGTTTTTAGGCTACCGTACCTATGGTCCGATAACCTATTGGCATGGCGTTGTGTCCGGCGTCCGTCCGTCCGTCGTTCGGCGTTCGTCCACATTTTTATCTTTAAAGTTTTCGGTCGAATCTTTCTGAAATTTTGCACAAAAATAGCTAAAAATATTCCCAGGAAAGTTTTGTTTTGTTTTTGGATTTTCACATTTTCCTCGAAATGGCGGCCATTTTCGTTGAAAAATGCCCAATTTTGGACTTTGACGACCATTTTCTCAAAAACTGTTCAGACAGTTTTGAGATTTTTGTTTCAACAGATTTCCCTTATGGACCTCTGTGATGTTTATAGGTTTGGTTGCCCTTGAATCGCCGGTCTGCATGTGGTGGCCATTTTGAATTTTTGACGAGTCGGCGAAAAAACATTTTTCACCCCAAATCGCATTACTATCCATTTTGGGCCATTTCCAGGGGGGGGGGAATTTTTTTCACCCTTTGAAAAAATTTTTGGCAATCTTTTCCTTCATAATGGAAGAGCTGCCAGAACTGTACTCATAGAACGCCTGAAGATAGAGCTTAGAAATTGGCACTTTCAAATGGGAAGTCATATATGGCGACTTATGTGGTGACCTTGAATTTGACCTTAGATGACCTTGAAAGGTCAAAACAGCAATTTTTGGGTCGAAAAATGCCCAAATTTGCACCTTGTCTGTCTTTTCTCGAAAACTGTTCAGACAATTTTGAAATTTTTGTTTCAAAAGATTCCCCTTATGGACCTCTGTGATATGTATAAGTTTGGTTGCCTTTGAATCGCCGGTCGTGTGGCGGCCATTTTGAATTTTTGACGAGTCGGCGAAAAAAATTTCTTTTCACCCCAAATCGAATTACTATCCATTTTGGGCCATTTCCAGGGGGGAAAAAATTTCACCCTTTGAAAAAATGGATGACCTTAAAAGGTCAAATCAGCCATTTCTGTGTCGAAAATTGCCCGGATTTGCCTCTATAGATGAAATGCTTGCAGATAAAGCTTATACACTTGCACCCAGACGTATCTTTGTATTATGAACATATAGAAAATCAAATACCGCACCCGTACATGTAATGGTGACATTGAAGTTCACATGGATGACCTTGATTGGTAAATCTCATGGTCATATTCACACTGATAACCTTGATTGATAAATCTCTAGGTCTGTTACATTCCATTATCCAAACCAAAATTGTCCGGAAACCTATCTTACCCTTAGGGCTAATTTTTTTAGTAGTACTCATCTGCAGCTTTTGGTTTACAAACAAGTCCACCGTGTACAGTGACAATGAATATTTCAAACATTTATATGAACACACACATATTTAGTTAAACTGTCTTGTGTATCAAAACCACTGCTGCGTAGATCTGTGTTACGTGATGGTAACATTGTCAGCCTTGACGCCTGTCCCAGTGAGTCATCTGCTCGGCTACTTGTCTCTTCAATTCAATCGTCACTCGTTTCATTCAGGTGATAGCCGTACTAGAGTAGTGCTGAATGCCTGTGATTTGTGATCCTCAGAGCTCCTGTGATATCATTCATGAAACCATGACCCGGGTCCATGTGTATATGTTTGTTTCTGTTGAAGAGGTTCGAGATGAGGGGCTGCAGGGTCTCACATTTTCCGTCATTGTTTTTTCCTTACTTCAGTATGAGTTGGAAGGCGGCTCACGGCGGCTAGGTATTCATTAACAAGGGTTGCCACACGTGGGGCAGGATATGTACATATTAAATCAATTAGAAAAACAAATAAAAATGGTCAATAGAATACCTGGCCATGTTAACAGCACTCTCTTTCACGGACAGTGTTGAAACTTATTCCACGATGTATGTTCTGATACTCAGCTACACCGCGCCATTTCAATGCACGTGGTCACTTGGGTCAGCGCATGTCATTGAACTCTTGTTATTCACATTGGTACGTGTGAATACCAATGCACTGATCAGTGTATATTAGGCGTTTTGTTTGTCATCTACTGATCAATATATAGATTATATGGTTATTACCCTAATCTATATAACCCGATGTTGATGCCGTATTCGTTTGCCTGCAATTGGCAGCTGCGATTGCTCTTGTTCTATAAACTGTTGAAAATATAGCCGTTAAAAGCTCGCGATCCCAGAAATAGCTCCATCACGCTGGGGAAGGCGATCTCCAGAATCTGAGGTTGAACGCCGGAATTGGAGGTTGAACGCCCGAATCTGAGGAAATGGCGGAAAGAAACAAAACATTGTGAGGATGATTGAGGGAAAAGCCCTCAAAAGGTACGTAAAATCGTCCGTGTCATCGATATAACAGTGTACATCAGTTATGCGAATGATCATTGTCCCTCGCAACAGCAAAGACACCTTAGTATATCACACAGTTATCTGATAAATCGCGGCACAGTTTTAGGTATTGAAACAGCATCTAGGCGACAACACGCATCGAATGAATCAACCAGTTTTATTCACTAAATAACCAAATATAACACTTGAGATTGTGCAGAATGGTTGTTTAGGTGCGAAAGACTTTATATCTGAACAAATTTCTTCAATGTTTGGCGAAATTATTGAGTATTCAACGTGAAATGAAACTAGGCTGCAACTCCACGAGTATGAGGGCTCATAAAAACGGCAACACCGGGATTTACGGAACAGAGTGACGAATGCTCACATCGCTCTCAGGGTTTGGTGACGTCTCTGCTTTGGTGATATGGGGTTCATGACACACGAAATATACAGCCATGTGGTCTTATTCCTCGTACATGCACCCAAATTCAAGATCCATTAGATTTAGCAGACAAGAAACAGATAATACGCGAAGCACAGACAATTGAAGGTAGCAACATGGAATGGACTATTTGAATTTGCAGTAATGGTGCGTAGTTCTGTGCTTTCAAGATCGAGTTACATATTGTTAAATGTTAGTCGCTAGCGTGTTTATGAATATATAAATATTTCCCAACCTATGTGCATACTTATTGCTTACATATGGGAACAAAGGGCCTTGGAAAATCAAAAGAAGTGTTGTCTGGATAGCATTGATATTCATATGGATATAGGAACACTAGTCTTGTTTGTTCAGTTACTGATATTCTCCTACTGTTCAAATCTAGCATTTTCTTCGATATCACTAGTGATAATCCAATTACGTTAGTGGCAATCTACGATAGTTTTGACAAAACAGATTGCTGCTCACCACAAATGCACGCATAGAATCGCAAATACAAGGACATCAGCATCGTCTGTTGCTTCTCAATTTTCTCCATGAATAGAGCGTTAGGGGGGTGACCTTCAGACAATTGAAGGTAGCAACTTGTAGTGGAATGGGGCAATCATTATCATTGGCTTTAGGGCGTTTGAACCAAACAATCATGATGCCACGCACGTTGCTGAACATTTTAGCTTGTATTAATAAGAGAAATCCTCCCAGTAAAAAATTCAGAGACTGTTATTGTTGTTTCGAAACACTTAAAATATACGTACACTGAATTTCAGATACTATCCTTTTCGCTCAAACAATGGTGTTGTTCTTGAAATGCCAAGGGCAAACTACAGAACAATTTGGAGATTGCTTTTTTCAAGGCTGCTGCGTAGAAAATCTGGAACGCACTGCCTCAGTACATTAGGTCCTCAAGTGAACTCTCACCCTCCTCTCTACCCAAAGGCAAACGCACTCGCTTTGTCTCTCCTAAAAACTCTCCTAACACCACTTTCCATGTCTCTCCTTCCACTATCAGAGGACCCAAAACTCTTTGGGCCCTTCCTAAACTAACCTCCTCCACTGTCATCCTCGGCTCTTCTAACCTTTCTCGCATCACCAAATCCCCTGTCAGTGATATCCAAGTTGTGTCTTATCCTGGAGCTTTGTTCAACCATCTAAGAATGATGTTCACGGCCTGTAAAAAATCATTTGATGCCCCCAAAAACTTAATCTTAAGTGTAGGCCTGAACAATCGAAGCTCCAAACCAAGTGTTACTTCAATTCCAGAGCTGAGGAATATGCTCAGCAGTGCTTTCCGAATCTTCCCCCACTCCAAAATTCTCATTCCAAAAATTAACTACTCAGACAATCTTCCGTCTGTAGAGAAACGCAACTTGGATATGATTAACAGGGCTTTGGATGACATGAGTTCACGTTTCAGCAATCTCACAGTTGTTAAACAATTGGATCCAATCAAGTTTTCTACACAGACAGATAACATTCATTGGACTGAACAAACGGCCAACGAAATGTTGAAATGCTGGCTCAGTCATTTAAACTAAATCATTCTGAGAGTCCACCGAACTCCAGTACGACTAATAATGTTGTAAACCTTTCCAAATTTACACTTTTGGACACACAAATCGCTCTTCTTAATCGTGGTTTGACTTTTGTTCCCACACCCAAAATAACATTGGATCCAATTGAACAAGCTGTGCAAGATTTTGGTAGAAAACTCAAACTTCAAAATTATTTTTCTCACCGTCCAAATTCATTTACAAATAGATCAAAATTCACTCCAAAATCTACCTGGACTCCACCCAGTTCCATGATTGACAAGCCTGTTTTAGATTGCATTTCGGCAATATCTAAAGAAATTGAAAATCTGAAAATTCAACCAGAAACCAAAAACCTAACGAAAATGGAATATAAAACTATAAAGGATTTACAAAATAACGTAGACTTGGTAATCAAAAAAGCAGATAAAGGTAGTGCAGTCGTAATTATGGATAGGCAAAATTATATTAATGAAGGCCTTCGTCAATTATACAATCCAGCTCATTACAGAGAAATTGACACTCCCCTTTACCTAGAAAATTCAGAAAAAATAACAAAAATTTTAAAAGGATTACGCAGTTCTGGATGCCTTTCTGAAAAAGTATTCCAATTTCTTTTACCACCAGAACGCCCTCGTCAAAGTAGATTTTATATGCTACCTAAAATTCATAAACCCAAAGACTCCTGGCCAATTCCAAATGTAATGCCTCCAGGGTGTCCAATTGTTTCTGACTGCAGCAGTGAATCTGAAAAAGTAGCTATGTATATTGATTCATATATAAAAGATCAAGCAAATAAGCATCCGTCATATATAAAAAACACGTATGACTTTTTAGATAAAGTTAGAGGGCTTGAACTAGATCCAAATTCTTTACTAATCACTTTAGATGTTGAAAGTATGTATACTAATATAAATCATGAAGAAGGTATCCAAGCAATTAAAAATGCATTCCCGACTCTGAAAAACAATGAACTATTCAAAGGTATAATAGAATTATTGGAAATTTCACTTAAATGTAATGACTTTGAATTTGAAGGTAAGACATTCCTACAAGTTTCAGGTACAGCCATGGGTCAGAAATATGCACCTCATTATGCAGATATTTATATGGCTGAATTTGAAAAGCAAGCATTACAAAAGTGTCCATTCAAACCAGATTGCTATCATAGGTATTTAGATGACATTTTCCTCATTTGGCCACACGGCATTTCCAAATTTAATCAGTTTCTCGAAATATTCAATTCTCATAGGGCATCAATCAAGTTCAAAGCTGAAATTAGTACTGATTCAGTTAATTTTCTGGATACTACTTTGTTCAGGAGCAAAGAAAACACATTAGAAGCAAAAGTTTTCTTCAAACCAACGGATACTCATCAGTTGCTCCATAAGCTCTCTTTTCATCCAAAGCACACTTATAAAGGACTAATCAAGTCTCAAGTTTTTCGATTTTTCCAAATTTGCTCATATCCAGATGATGTTGAATCAGCTTGCCAAACATTATTCAAGGCACTTTCGAAACGTAACTATTCAAAACGTTGGCTTCGCAAAATAAAGAATGAAACATTGAGAATTCTAAACAGTGAGGAAAGACTAGGTGCTGATTTTCAATTGGCCACTTCCAGCTCATCTGGCTCGAAACCTTGTAATTCTAGACAATGTCAGACATGTCATTTAGTTCCAAATTGTCAAAATTTCTCAGGATCAGTTTTTGAACAAACCTACTCAATCAACTCAGCTTTAGATTGCAACTCAGAAAATATAATTTATCTATACACTTGCAAGCTTTGCGAAAAACAATATGTAGGTGAAACCGGTAAATCACTCAAATTCAGAAACAATCGTCACCGTGCTGCAATAACTAGCTACAATGAGGAAAATGCATTATACAGTCATCTATCTAAATTTCACAGCAAAACTGAATTTTCCATTGATTGTTTTTCTCTTTTACCAATTGAACAGGTTTCCGATCTTGGTGATGAACTTTTAAACAAACAATGGCGACTTGAAAGGGAATATTGTTGGATTGATACTTTAGGCACTTTCGAACCTCATGGCCTTAACGTTCAAAAATTTACAAAGTATGACCCTTTGAACAAAAGTAAAAATATATTCGACCTGGTGTATATAGTACCCTTCTCAAAAACAGGTGCTCTTTCGGCCCAAATTGTTAAAAAGCATATGAAACAACTCAACAAAAATACTGATGGTGATATTAAAATAGCAACAGCTTACAAGAAGCATCAAAATCTTAAAGAACTTTTAGTCAGAAGCAAACTTAAATAATCCAACAAAATTTGTTCAATGTCGCTCATTGAATTTTCATTGCTTTTACTGTTTTATGTTATGTGTTACTCTTACAATTATCTTGTGCCAGTGCATTTTTTATACTCTCCAAAACATACTTAGCCCGTGCCTAGCATATTGTAAGAGTCAAAACACATTTATAAATATTTTATGAATATTTTGTTTTTCAGTTCATTTTAGTACATTTTGTTTTTATTTCATCGCATTTTATTTGAAGTCTCCTGAAGCAATGCAAGTCAATTTGACACATCTTCAGTTTCAAAAAAAACAATTTCATGCCTAATAAAATCTCTGCCTAAGAATCTATTGCTGGAAAGCACCGCAGTAATACCATTTTGAAAATACCTCCTTTCAGCATACTTCAAAAAATATAACTTCAAACGCTAATTATGTTTATCAATCAACTAACTGCTAATTGTTTTACTCAGTGTCAGATACGCATATAAGAAACAATTAAATTCACTAACTGTTAATTATCTATACTCAACATATGTCACTCTTCTTGGCAAACTGTTCTGGAAACTGCTAATTGATTTGCTCAACCATTGGTAAACTGTTAATTGATTTACTCAAACAAAATTGACATTGGCACAAGCCAATATTTCCTATAAATACTGCAACCACAGTAGGTTCTCTAGACTTCCGCACTTGACAAAGGATACAACTCCGAAACCGGTCGTGCAACAGGCAGAGTACATTGTGAGTAACCTCTTTTATTTTGTTTTGTATTATTTTGTTTTGTTTTAGATACTGGTCAGATTATTGACCATATCTTTGCATTCAGGCTTCTTCAAACGTTTTGTTTCCATTTTATACAATTGTTTTTATATTTCATAATTTTATCCTTTGGTTTTATCATCCAAATCAATCACGTTCTGGCTTTAATACTTTCAAAATTAATTGCTGAAACGTATCATGGCTCTTTCTAAACCTCCTCACTTCCGTTCTTTTTACACTCTTCTTCAATGCTTTCACCATCTGTCACTAATGCTCCAGCAGTCTCAAGGCCAAGTCACCAGGGCTTTCAGTAAAAAACAACAACACCTGGATGACTTCATTAAACCTGCTTGTTCTGGTCCTCTAATCAAACAAAAAATCTCCAAAATTAATCAAAATTGGGTACAAAACGTGACCAAACAATTGGTGGAACACTATGAGAGCTCAATTCAAAACCTTTTGGCCCACATTTCCTCTTTAGGTTTATCAGATTCGGACATTGCAAATTCGGTAGCTCTCGTCATTCAGCAGGCTAAATCTCATTTCGGCAAAAAACTTCAGGCTTCCACCATCCAGAAATTCAAAACCTCTACTCTTCCAAATTCCCCTATTCCAAATTCTAACTCTCAATCAAAACCTCAGACTTGCGAGGTA
This sequence comes from Terebella lapidaria, assembly GCA_949152475.1. Classification (NCBI taxonomy): domain Eukaryota; kingdom Metazoa; phylum Annelida; class Polychaeta; order Terebellida; family Terebellidae; genus Terebella; species Terebella lapidaria. The sequence continues at coordinate 28,008,048 of OX424564.1, read as the reverse complement.
AAAGGTCACAAACACCCACTTAGTAATTTCTTCCCATGTAATATATCCTATCGTGGTATGAGATTCCCTAGCCTTGAGCACATCTATCAGTATCACAAAGCCCGGTACCATGACTGTCAACACCTAGCCAATCGGATCCTCAGGGCTCCCCATGCAGGAGTGGCCAAACGTTTGGCTAGTGAAATTCCTAGCCTGTCCCCATTCTGGCATAAAAGTAAAAATGGAATCATGCGTCAACTTCTTCAAGTTAAGTTTAATTCTTGCAAATTGTTCCGTGACACTCTGATGGGTCTTCCTGAAGGGTGTCACATTGTCCATCCAGTTCCTGACAGCCACTGGGGTGTTAACCGTCATGGTCAAGGCTCTAACTTCTTTGGCCGCCTCCTAATGGACCTAAAACGTGCCAACTCTCCTATTAACAAGCCTAAACCCTCTCGCTCTGTACCTCCATCTTCAAATAACACCCCTCCCTCCACTTCCACTTCTAACCGCTTCCAACTCCTTGATACCCTCTCTAACCCTCCTTGCCTATCATCATCTGATGATTGGCCACCTCTCTCTCGCTCTTCTCCTGATAACCGCCTTAGTGCCACGCCCAAACGGCGTCCGCGCTCTCCTTCTTCTCCTGAACTCTCACCCTCCTCTCTACCTAAAGGCAAACGCACTCGCTTTGTCTCTCCTAAAAACTCTCCTAACACCACTTTCCATGTCTCTCCTTCCACTATCAGAGGACCCAAAACTCTTTGGGCCCTTCCTAAACTAACCTCCTCCACTGTCGTCCTCGGCTCTTCTAACCTTTCTCGCATCACCAAATCCCCTGTCAGTGATATCCAAGTTGTGTCTTATCCTGGAGCTTTGTTCAACCATCTAAGAATGATGTTCACGGCCTGTAAAAAATCATTTGATGCCCCCAAAAACTTAATCTTAAGTGTAGGCCTGAACAATCGAAGCTCCAAACCAAGTGTTACTTCAATTCCAGAGCTGAGGAATATGCTCAGCAGTGCTTTCCGAATCTTCCCCCACTCCAAAATTCTTATTCCAAAAATTAACTACTCAGACAATCTTCCGTCTGTAGAGAAACGCAACTTGGACATGATTAACAAGGCTTTGGATGACATGAGTTCACGTTTCAGCAATCTCACAGTTGTTAAACAGTTGGATCCAATCAAGTTCTCTACACAGACAGATAACATTCATTGGACTGAACAAACGGCCAATGAAATGTTGAAATTCTGGCTCAGTCATTTAAACTAAATCATTCTGAGAGTCCACCGAACTCCAGTACGACTAATAATGTTGTAAACCTTTCCAAATTTACACTTTCGGACACACAAATCGCTCTTCTAAATCGTGGTTTGACATTTGTTCCCACACCCAAAATAACATTGGATCCAATTAAACAAGCTGTGCAAGATTTTGGTAGAAAACTCAAACTTCAAAATTATTTTTCTCACCGTCCAAATTCATTCACAAATAGATCAAAATTCACTCCAAAATCTACCTGGACCCCACCGAGTTCCATGATTGACAAGCCCGTTTTAGATTGCATTTCGGCAATATCTAAGGAAATTGAAAACTTGAAAATTCAACCAGAAACCAAAAACCTAACGAAAATGGAATATAAAACTATAAAGGATTTACAAAATAACGTAGACTTGGTAATTAAAAAAGCAGATAAAGGTAGTGCAGTCGTAATTATGGATAGGCAAAATTATATTAATGAAGGCTTTCGTCAATTATACAATCCAGCTCATTACAGAGAAATTGACACTCCTCTTTACCTAGAAAATTCAGAAAAAATAACAAAAATTTTAAAAGGATTACGCAGTTCTGGATGCCTTTCTGAAAAAGTATTCCAATTTCTTTTACCACCAGAACGCCCACGTCAAAGAAGATTTTATATGCTACCTAAAATTCATAAACCCAAAGACTCCTGGCCAATTCCAAATGTAATGCCTCCAGGGCGCCCAATTGTTTCTGACTGCAGCAGTGAATCTGAAAAAGTAGCTATGTATATTGATTCATATATAAAAGATCAAGCAAATAAGCATCCGTCATATATAAAAAACACGTATGGCTTTTTAGATAAAGTTAGAGGGCTTGAACTAGATCCAAATTCTTTACTAATCACTTTAGATGTTGAAAGTATGTATACTAATATAAATCATGAAGAAGGTATCCAAGCAATTAAAAATGCATTCCCGACTCTGAAAAACAATGAACTATTCAAAGGTATAATAGAATTATTGGAAATTTCACTTAAATGTAATGACTTTGAATTTGACGGTAAGACATTCCTACAAGTTTCAGGTACAGCCATGGGTCAGAAATATGCACCTCATTATGCAGATATTTATATGGCTGAATTTGAAAAGCAAGCATTACAAAAGTGTCCATTCCAACCAGATTGCTATTATAGGTATTTAGATGACATTTTCCTCATTTGGCCACACGGCATTTCCAAATTTAATCAGTTTCTCGAAATATTCAATTCTCATAGGGCATCAATCAAGTTCAAAGCTGAAATTAGTACTGATTCAGTTAATTTTCTGGATACTACTTTGTTCAGGAGCAAAGAAAACACATTAGAAGCAAAAGTTTTCTTCAAACCAACGGATACTCATCAGTTGCTGCATAAGCTCTCTTTTCATCCAAAGCACACTTATAAAGGACTAATCAAGTCCCAAGTTTTTCGATTTTTCCAAATTTGCTCGTATCCAGATGATGTTGAATCAGCTTGCCAAACATTATTCCAGGCACTTTCGAAACGTAACTATTCAAAACGTTGGCTTCGCAAAATAAAGAATGAAACATTGAGAATTCTAAACAGTGAGGAAAGGCTAGGTGCTGATTTTCAATTGCCCACTTCCAGCTCATCTGGCTCAAAACCTTGTAATTCTAGACTATGTCAAACGTGTCATTTAGTTCCAAATTGTCAAAATTTCTCAGGATCAGTTTTTGAACAAACCTACTCAATCAACTCAGCTTTGGATTGCAACTCAGAAAATATAATTTATCTATACACTTGTAAGCTTTGCGAAAAACAATACGTAGGTGAAACCGGTAAGTCACTCAAATTCAGAAACAATCGTCACCGTGCTGCAATAACTAGCTGCAATGAGGAAAATGCATTATACAGTCATCTATCTAAATTTCACAGCAAAACTGAATTTTCCATCGAATGTTTTTCTCTTTTACCAATTGAACAGGTTTCCGATCTTGGTGATGAACTTTTAAACAAACAATGGCGACTTGAAAGGGAATATTGTTGGATTGACACTCTAGGCACTTTCGAACCTCATGGCCTCAACGTTCAAAAATTTACAAAGTATGACCCTTTGAACAAAAGTAAAAATAAATTCGACCTGGTGTATATAGTACCCTTCTCAAAAACAGGTGCTCTTTCGGCCCAAATTGTTAAAAAACATATGAAACAACTCAACAAAAATACTGATGGTGATATTAAAATAGCAACAGCTTACAAGAAGCATCAAAATCTTAAAGAACTTTTAGTCAGAAGCAAACTTAAATAATCCAACAAAATTGTTCAATGTCGCTCATTGAATTTTCATTGCTTTTACTGTTTTATGTTATGTGTTACTCTTACAATTATCTTGTGCCAGTGCATTTTTTATACTCTCCAAAACATACTTAGCCCGTGCCTAGCATATTGTAAGAGTCAAAACACATTTATAAATATTTTATGAATATTTTGTTTTTCAGTTCATTTTAGTACATTTTGTTTTTATTTCATCGCATTTTATTTGAAGTCTCCTGAAGCAATGCAAGTCAATTTGACACATCTTCAGTTTCAAAAAAAACAATTTCATGCCTAATAAAATCTCTGCCTAAGAATCTATTGCTGGAAAGCACCGCAGTAATACCATTTTGAAAATACCTCCTTTCAGCATACTTCAAAAAATATAACTTCAAACGCTAATTATGTTTATCAATCAACTAACTGCTAATTGTTTTACTCAGTGTCAGATACGCATATAAGAAACAATTAAATTCACTAACTGTTAATTATCTATACTCAACATATGTCACTCTTCTTGGCAAACTGTTCTGGAAACTGCTAATTGATTTGCTCAACCATTGGTAAACTGTTAATTGATTTACTCAAACAAAATTGACATTGGCACAAGCCAATATTTCCTATAAATACTGCAACCACAGTAGGTTCTCTAGACTTCCGCACTTGACAAAGGATACAACTCCGAAACCGGTCGTGCAACAGGCAGAGTACATTGTGAGTAACCTCTTTTATTTTGTTTTGTATTATTTTGTTTTGTTTTAGATACTGGTCAGATTATTGACCATATCTTTGCATTCAGGCTTCTTCAAACGTTTTGTTTCCATTTTATACAATTGTTTTTATATTTCATAATTTTATCCTTTGGTTTTATCATCCAAATCAATCACGTTCTGGCTTTAATACTTTCAAAATTAATTGCTGAAACGTATCATGGCTCTTTCTAAACCTCCTCACTTCCGTTCTTTTTACACTCTTCTTCAATGCTTTCACCATCTGTCACTAATGCTCCAGCAGTCTCAAGGCCAAGTCACCAGGGCTTTCAGTAAAAAACAACAACACCTGGATGACTTCATTAAACCTGCTTGTTCTGGTCCTCTAATCAAACAAAATTAATCAAAATTGGGTACAAAACGTGACCAAACAATTGGTGGAACACTATGAGAGCTCAATTCAAAACCTTTTGGCCCACATTTCCTCTTTAGGTTTATCAGATTCGGACATTGCAAATTCGGTAGCTCTCGTCATTCAGCAGGCTAAATCTCATTTCGGCAAAAAACTTCAGGCTTCCACCATCCAGAAATTCAAAACCTCTACTCTTCCAAATTCCCCTATTCCAAATTCTAACTCTCAATCAAAACCTCAGACTTGCGAGGTAAAAGGTCACAAACACCCACTTAGTAATTTCTTCCCATGTAATATATCCTATCGTGGTATGAGATTCCCTAGCCTTGAGCACATCTATCAGTATCACAAAGCCCGGTACCATGACTGTCAACACCTAGCCAATCGGATCCTCAGGGCTCCCCATGCAGGAGTGGCCAAACGTTTGGCTAGTGAAATTCCTAGCCTGTCCCCATTCTGGCATAAAAGTAAAAATGGAATCATGCGTCAACTTCTTCAAGTTAAGTTTAATTCTTGCAAATTGTTCCGTGACACTCTGATGGGTCTTCCTGAAGGGTGTCACATTGTCCATCCAGTTCCTGACAGCCACTGGGGTGTTAACCGTCATGGTCAAGGCTCTAACTTCTTTGGCCGCCTCCTAATGGACCTAAAACGTGCCAACTCTCCTATTAACAAGCCTAAACCCTCTCGCTCTGTACCTCCATCTTCAAATAACACCCCTCCCTCCACTTCCACTTCTAACCGCTTCCAACTCCTTGATACCCTCTCTAACCCTCCTTGCCTATCATCATCTGATGATTGGCCACCTCTCTCTCGCTCTTCTCCTGATAACCGCCTTAGTGCCACGCCCAAACGGCGTCCGCGCTCTCCTTCTTCTCCTGAACTCTCACCCTCCTCTCTACCTAAAGGCAAACGCACTCGCTTTGTCTCTCCTAAAAACTCTCCTAACACCACTTTCCATGTCTCTCCTTCCACTATCAGAGGACCCAAAACTCTTTGGGCCCTTCCTAAACTAACCTCCTCCACTGTCGTCCTCGGCTCTTCTAACCTTTCTCGCATCACCAAATCCCCTGTCAGTGATATCCAAGTTGTGTCTTATCCTGGAGCTTTGTTCAACCATCTAAGAATGATGTTCACGGCCTGTAAAAAATCATTTGATGCCCCCAAAAACTTAATCTTAAGTGTAGGCCTGAACAATCGAAGCTCCAAACCAAGTGTTACTTCAATTCCAGAGCTGAGGAATATGCTCAGCAGTGCTTTCCGAATCTTCCCCCACTCCAAAATTCTTATTCCAAAAATTAACTACTCAGACAATCTTCCGTCTGTAGAGAAACGCAACTTGGACATGATTAACAAGGCTTTGGATGACATGAGTTCACGTTTCAGCAATCTCACAGTTGTTAAACAGTTGGATCCAATCAAGTTCTCTACACAGACAGATAACATTCATTGGACTGAACAAACGGCCAATGAAATGTTGAAATTCTGGCTCAGTCATTTAAACTAAATCATTCTGAGAGTCCACCGAACTCCAGTACGACTAATAATGTTGTAAACCTTTCCAAATTTACACTTTCGGACACACAAATCGCTCTTCTAAATCGTGGTTTGACATTTGTTCCCACACCCAAAATAACATTGGATCCAATTAAACAAGCTGTGCAAGATTTTGGTAGAAAACTCGAACTTCAAAATTATTTTTCTCACCGTCCAAATTCATTCACAAATAGATCAAAATTCACTCCAAAATCTACCTGGACCCCACCGAGTTCCATGATTGACAAGCCCGTTTTAGATTGCATTTCGGCAATATCTAAGGAAATTGAAAACTTGAAAATTCAACCAGAAACCAAAAACCTAACGAAAATGGAATATAAAACTATAAAGGATTTACAAAATAACGTAGACTTGGTAATTAAAAAAGCAGATAAAGGTAGTGCAGTCGTAATTATGGATAGGCAAAATTATATTAATGAAGGCTTTCGTCAATTATACAATCCAGCTCATTACAGAGAAATTGACACTCCTCTTTACCTAGAAAATTCAGAAAAAATAACAAAAATTTTAAAAGGATTACGCAGTTCTGGATGCCTTTCTGAAAAAGTATTCCAATTTCTTTTACCACCAGAACGCCCACGTCAAAGAAGATTTTATATGCTACCTAAAATTCATAAACCCAAAGACTCCTGGCCAATTCCAAATGTAATGCCTCCAGGGCGCCCAATTGTTTCTGACTGCAGCAGTGAATCTGAAAAAGTAGCTATGTATATTGATTCATATATAAAAGATCAAGCAAATAAGCATCCGTCATATATAAAAAACACGTATGGCTTTTTAGATAAAGTTAGAGGGCTTGAACTAGATCCAAATTCTTTACTAATCACTTTAGATGTTGAAAGTATGTATACTAATATAAATCATGAAGAAGGTATCCAAGCAATTAAAAATGCATTCCCGACTCTGAAAAACAATGAACTATTCAAAGGTATAATAGAATTATTGGAAATTTCACTTAAATGTAATGACTTTGAATTTGACGGTAAGACATTCCTACAAGTTTCAGGTACAGCCATGGGTCAGAAATATGCACCTCATTATGCAGATATTTATATGGCTGAATTTGAAAAGCAAGCATTACAAAAGTGTCCATTCCAACCAGATTGCTATTATAGGTATTTAGATGACATTTTCCTCATTTGGCCACACGGCATTTCCAAATTTAATCAGTTTCTCGAAATATTCAATTCTCATAGGGCATCAATCAAGTTCAAAGCTGAAATTAGTACTGATTCAGTTAATTTTCTGGATACTACTTTGTTCAGGAGCAAAGAAAACACATTAGAAGCAAAAGTTTTCTTCAAACCAACGGATACTCATCAGTTGCTGCATAAGCTCTCTTTTCATCCAAAGCACACTTATAAAGGACTAATCAAGTCCCAAGTTTTTCGATTTTTCCAAATTTGCTCGTATCCAGATGATGTTGAATCAGCTTGCCAAACATTATTCCAGGCACTTTCGAAACGTAACTATTCAAAACGTTGGCTTCGCAAAATAAAGAATGAAACATTGAGAATTCTAAACAGTGAGGAAAGGCTAGGTGCTGATTTTCAATTGCCCACTTCCAGCTCATCTGGCTCAAAACCTTGTAATTCTAGACTATGTCAAACGTGTCATTTAGTTCCAAATTGTCAAAATTTCTCAGGATCAGTTTTTGAACAAACCTACTCAATCAACTCAGCTTTGGATTGCAACTCAGAAAATATAATTTATCTATACACTTGTAAGCTTTGCGAAAAACAATACGTAGGTGAAACCGGTAAGTCACTCAAATTCAGAAACAATCGTCACCGTGCTGCAATAACTAGCTGCAATGAGGAAAATGCATTATACAGTCATCTATCTAAATTTCACAGCAAAACTGAATTTTCCATCGAATGTTTTTCTCTTTTACCAATTGAACAGGTTTCCGATCTTGGTGATGAACTTTTAAACAAACAATGGCGACTTGAAAGGGAATATTGTTGGATTGACACTCTAGGCACTTTCGAACCTCATGGCCTCAACGTTCAAAAATTTACAAAGTATGACCCTTTGAACAAAAGTAAAAATAAATTCGACCTGGTGTATATAGTACCCTTCTCAAAAACAGGTGCTCTTTCGGCCCAAATTGTTAAAAAACATATGAAACAACTCAACAAAAATACTGATGGTGATATTAAAATAGCAACAGCTTACAAGAAGCATCAAAATCTTAAAGAACTTTTAGTCAGAAGCAAACTTAAATAATCCAACAAAATTGTTCAATGTCGCTCATTGAATTTTCATTGCTGTTTTATGTTATGTGTTACTCTTACAATTATCTTGTGCCAGTGCAATTTTTATACTCTCCAAAACATACTTAGCCCGTGCCTAGCATATTGTAAGAGTCAAAACACATTTATAAATATTTTATGAATATTTTGTTTTTCAGTTCATTTTAGTACATTTTGTTTTTATTTCATCGCATTTTATTTGAAGTCTCCTGAAGCAATGCAAGTCAATTTGACACATCTTCAGTTTCAAAAAAACAATTTCATGCCTAATAAAATCTCTGCCTAAGAATCTATTGCTGGAAAGCACCGCAGTAATACCATTTTGAAAATACTTCCTTTCAGCATACTTCAAAAAATATAACTTCAAACGCTAATTATGTTTATCAATCAACTAACTGCTAATTGTTTTACTCAGTGTCAGATACGCATATAAGAAACAATTAAATTCACTAACTGTTAATTATCTATACTCAACATATGTCACTCTTCTTGGCAAACTGTTCTGGAAACTGCTAATTGATTTGCTCAACCATTGGTAAACTGTTAATTGATTTACTCAAACAAAATTGACATTGGCACAAGCCAATATTTCCTATAAATACTGCAACCACAGTAGGTTCTCTAGACTTCCGCACTTGACAAAGGATTCAACTCCGAAACCGGTCGTGCAACAGGCAGAGTACATTGTGAGTAACCTCTTTTATATTGTTTTGTATTATTTTGTTGTGTTTTAGATACTGGTCAGATTATTGACCATATCTTTGCATTCAGGTTTCTTCAAACGTTGTGTTCTCATTTTATACAATTGTTTTTATTTTTCATAATTTTATCCTTTGGTTTTATCATCCAAATCAAACACGTTCTGGTTTTAATACTTTCAAAATTAATTGCTGAAACGTATCATGGCTCTTTCTAAACCTCCTCACTTCCGTTCTTTTTACACTCTTCTTCAATGTTTTCACCACCTGTCACTAATGCTCCAGCAGTCTCAAGGCCAAGTCACCAGGGCTTTCAGTAAAAAACAACAACACCTGGATGACTTCATTAAACCTGCTTGTTCTGGTCCCCTAATCAAACAAAAAATCTCCAAAATTAATCAAAATTGGGTACAAAACGTGACCAAACATTTGGTGGAACACTATGAGAGCTCAATTCAAAACCTTTTGGCCCACATTTCCTCTTTAGGTTTATCAGATTCGGACATTGCAAATTCGGTAGCTCTCGTCATTCAGCAGGCTAAATCTCATTTCGGCAAAAAACTTCAGGCTTCCACCATCCAGAAATTCAAAACCTCTACTCTTCCAAATTCCCCTATTCCAAATTCTAACTCTCAATCAAAACCTCAGACTTGCGAGGTAAAAGGTCACAAACACCCACTTAGTAATTTCTTCCCATGTAATATATCCTATCGTGGTATGAGATTCCCTAGCCTTGAGCACATCTATCAGTATCACAAAGCCCGGTACCATGACTGTCAACACCTAGCCAATCGGATCCTCAGGGCTCCCCATGCAGGAGTGGCCAAACGTTTGGCTAGTGAAATTCCTAGCCTGTCCCCATTCTGGCATAAAAGTAAAAATGGAATCATGCGTCAACTTCTTCAAGTTAAGTTTAATTCTTGCAAATTGTTCCGTGACACTCTGATGGGTCTTCCTGAAGGGTGTCACATTGTCCATCCAGTTCCTGACAGCCACTGGGGTGTTAACCGTCATGGTCAAGGCTCTAACTTCTTTGGCCGCCTCCTAATGGACCTAAAACGTGCCAACTCTGCTACTAACAATCCTAAACCCTCTCGCTCTTCACCTCCATCTTCAAATAACACCCCTCCCTCTGTGTCCACTTCTAACCGCTTCCAACTCCTTGATACCCTCTCTAACCCTCCTTGTCTATCATCATCTGATGATTGGCCACCTCTCTCTCGCTCTTCTCCTGATAACCGCCTTAGTGCCACGCCCAAACGGCGTCCGCGCTCTCCTTCTTCTCCTGAACTCTCACCCTCCTCTCTACCCAAAGGCAAACGCACTCGCTTTGTCTCTCCTAAAAACTCTCCTAACACCACTTTCCATGTCTCTCCTTCCACTATCAGAGGACCCAAAACTCTTTGGGCCCTTCCTAAACTAACCTCCTCCACTGTCATCCTCGGCTCTTCTAACCTTTCTCGCATCACCAAATCCCCTGTCAGTGATATCCAAGTTGTGTCTTATCCTGGAGCTTTGTTCAACCATCTAAGAATGATGTTCACGGCCTGTAAAAAATCATTTGATGCCCCCCAAAACTTAATCTTAAGTGTAGGCCTGAACAATCGAAGCTCCAAACCAAGTGTTACTTCAATTCCAGAACTGAGGAATATGCTCAGCAGTGCTTTCCGAATCTTCCCCCACTCCAAAATTCTCATTCCAAAAATTAACTACTCAGACAATCTTCCGTCTGTAGAGAAACGCAACTTGGATATGATTAACAGGGCTTTGGATGACATGAGTTCACGTTTCAGCAATCTCACAGTTGTTAAACAGTTGGATCCAATCAAGTTTTCTACACAGACAGATAACATTCATTGGACTGAACAAACGGCCAATGAAATGTTGAAATTCTGGCTCAGTCATTTAAACTAAATCATTCTGAGAGTCCACCGAACTCCAGTACGACTAATAATGTTGTAAACCTTTCCAAGTTTACACTTTCGGACACACAAATCGCTCTTCTAAATCGTGGTTTGACATTTGTTCCCACACCCAAAATAACATTGGATCCAATTAAACAAGCTGTGCAAGATTTTGGTAGAAAACTCAAACTTCAAAATTATTTTTCTCACCGTCCAAATTCATTCACAAATAGATCAAAATTCACTCCAAAATCTACCTGGACTCCACCGAGTTCCATGATTGACAAGCCCGTTTTAGATTGCATTTCGGCAATATCTAAGGAAATTGAAAACTTGAAAATTCAACCAGAAACCAAAAACCTAACAAAAATGGAATATAAAACTATAAAGAATTTACAAAATAACGTAGACTTGGTAATTAAAAAAGCAGATAAAGGTAGTGCAGTCGTAATCATGGATAGGCAAAATTATATTAATGAAGGCTTTCGTCAACTATACAATCCAGCTCATTACAGAGAAATTGACACTCCTCTTTACCTAGAAAATTCAGCAAAAATAACAAAAATTTTAAAAGGATTACGCAATTCTGGATGCCTTTCTGAAAAAGTATTCCAATTTCTTTTACCACCAGAACGCCCTCGTCAAAGAAGATTTTATATGCTACCTAAAATTCATAAACCCAAAGACTCCTGGCCAATTCCAAATGTAATGCCTCCAGGGCGCCCAATTGTTTCGGACTGCAGCAGTGAATCTGAAAAAGTAGCTATGTATATTGATTCATATATAAAAGATCAAGCAAATAAGCATCCGTCATATATAAAAAACACGTATGACTTTTTAGATAAAGTTAGAGGGCTTGAACTAGATCCAAATTCTTTACTAATCACTTTAGATGTTGAAAGTATGTATACTAATATAAATCATGAAGAAGGTATCCAAGCAATTAAAAATGCATTCCCGACTTTGGCAAACAATGAACTATTCAAAGGTATAATAGAATTATTGGAAATTTCACTTAAATGTAATGACTTTGAATTTGACGGTAAGACATTCCTACAAGTTTCAGGCACAGCCATGGGTCAGAAGTATGCACCTCATTATGCAGATATTTATATGGCTGAATTTGAAAAGCAAGCTTTACAAAAGTGTCCATTCAAACCAGATTGCTATTATAGGTATTTAGATGACATTTTCCTCATTTGGCCACATGGCATTTCCAAATTTCACCAGTTTCTCGAAATTTTCAATTCTCATAGGGCATCAATCAACTTCAAAGCTGAAATTAGTACTGATTCAGTTAATTTTTTGGATACTACTTTGTTCAGGAGCAAAGAAAACACATTAGAAGCAAAAGTTTTCTTCAAGCCAACGGATACTCATCAGTTGTTGCATAAGCTCTCTTTTCATCCAAAACACACTTATAAAGGACTAATCAAGTCCCAAGTTTTTCGATTTTTCCAAATTTGCTCATATCCAGATGATGTTGAATCAGCTTGTCAAATATTATTCAAGGCACTTTCGAAACGTAACTATTCAAAACGTTGGCTTCGCAAAATCAAGAATGAAACATTGAGAATTTTGAACAGTGAGGAAAGACTAGGTGCTGATTTTCAATTGCCCACTTCCAGCTCGTCTGGCTCAAAACCTTGTAATTCTAGACAATGTCAGACATGTCATTTAGTTCCAAATTGTCAAAATTTCTCGGGATCAGTTTTTGAACAGACCTACTCAATCAACTCAGCTTTGGATTGCAACTCAGAAAATATAATTTATCTATACACTTGTAAGCTTTGCGAAAAACAATATGTAGGTGAAACCGGTAAATCACTCAAATTCAGAAACAATCGTCACCGTGCTGCAATAACTAGCTGCAATGAGGAAAATGCATTATACAGTCATCTATCTAAATTTCACAGCAAAACTGAATTTTCCATTGAATGTTTTTCTCTTTTACCAATTGAACAGGTTTCCGATCTTGGTGATGAACTTTTAAACAAACAATGGCGACTTGAAAGGGAATATTGTTGGATTGATACTCTAGGCACTTTCGAACCTCATGGCCTCAACGTTCAAAAATTTACAAAGTATGACCCTTTGAACAAAAGTAAAAATAAATTCGACATGGTGTATATAGTACCCTTCTCAAAAACAGGTACTCTTTCAGCCCAAATTGTTAAAAAGCATATGAAACAACTCAACAAAAATACTGATGGTGATATTAAAATAGCAACAGCTTACAAGAAGCATCAAAATCTTAAAGAACTTTTAGTCAGAAGCAAACTTAAATAATCCAACAAAATTTGTTCAATGTCGCTCATTGAATTTTTATTGCTGTTTTATGTTATGTGTTACTCTTACAATTATCTTGTGCCAGTGCAATTTTTATACTCTCCAAAACATACTTAGCCCGTGCCTAGCATATTGTAAGAGTCAAAACACATTTATAAATATTTTATGAATATTTTGTTTTTCAGTTCATTTTAGTACATTTTGTTTTTATTTCATCGCATTTTATTTGAAGTCTCCTGAAGCAATGCAAGTCAATTTGACACATCTTCAGTTTCAAAAAAACAATTTCATGCCTAATAAAATCTCTGCCTAAGAATCTATTGCTGGAAAGCACCGCAGTAATACCATTTTGAAAATACTTCCTTTCAGCATACTTCAAAAAATATAACTTCAAACGCTAATTATGTTTATCAATCAACTAACTGCTAATTGTTTTACTCAGTGTCAGATACGCATATAAGAAACAATTAAATTCACTAACTGTTAATTATCTATACTCAACATATGTCACTCTTCTTGGCAAACTGTTCTGGAAACTGCTAATTGATTTGCTCAACCATTGGTAAACTGTTAATTGATTTACTCAAACAAAATTGACATTGGCACAAGCCAATATTTCCTATAAATACTGCAACCACAGTAGGTTCTCTAGACTTCCGCACTTGACAAAGGATTCAACTCCGAAACCGGTCGTGCAACAGGCAGAGTACATTGTGAGTAACCTCTTTTATATTGTTTTGTATTATTTTGTTGTGTTTTAGATACTGGTCAGATTATTGACCATATCTTTGCATTCAGGTTTCTTCAAACGTTGTGTTCTCATTTTATACAATTGTTTTTATTTTTCATAATTTTATCCTTTGGTTTTATCATCCAAATCAAACACGTTCTGGTTTTAATACTTTCAAAATTAATTGCTGAAACGTATCATGGCTCTTTCTAAACCTCCTCACTTCCGTTCTTTTTACACTCTTCTTCAATGTTTTCACCACCTGTCACTAATGCTCCAGCAGTCTCAAGGCCAAGTCACCAGGGCTTTCAGTAAAAAACAACAACACCTGGATGACTTCATTAAACCTGCTTGTTCTGGTCCCCTAATCAAACAAAAAATCTCCAAAATTAATCAAAATTGGGTACAAAACGTGACCAAACATTTGGTGGAACACTATGAGAGCTCAATTCAAAACCTTTTGGCCCACATTTCCTCTTTAGGTTTATCAGATTCGGACATTGCAAATTCGGTAGCTCTCGTCATTCAGCAGGCTAAATCTCATTTCGGCAAAAAACTTCAGGCTTCCACCATCCAGAAATTCAAAACCTCTACTCTTCCAAATTCCCCTATTCCAAATTCTAACTCTCAATCAAAACCTCAGACTTGCGAGGTAAAAGGTCACAAACACCCACTTAGTAATTTCTTCCCATGTAATATATCCTATCGTGGTATGAGATTCCCTAGCCTTGAGCACATCTATCAGTATCACAAAGCCCGGTACCATGACTGTCAACACCTAGCCAATCGGATCCTCAGGGCTCCCCATGCAGGAGTGGCCAAACGTTTGGCTAGTGAAATTCCTAGCCTGTCCCCATTCTGGCATAAAAGTAAAAATGGAATCATGCGTCAACTTCTTCAAGTTAAGTTTAATTCTTGCAAATTGTTCCGTGACACTCTGATGGGTCTTCCTGAAGGGTGTCACATTGTCCATCCAGTTCCTGACAGCCACTGGGGTGTTAACCGTCATGGTCAAGGCTCTAACTTCTTTGGCCGCCTCCTAATGGACCTAAAACGTGCCAACTCTGCTACTAACAATCCTAAACCCTCTCGCTCTTCACCTCCATCTTCAAATAACACCCCTCCCTCTGTGTCCACTTCTAACCGCTTCCAACTCCTTGATACCCTCTCTAACCCTCCTTGTCTATCATCATCTGATGATTGGCCACCTCTCTCTCGCTCTTCTCCTGATAACCGCCTTAGTGCCACGCCCAAACGGCGTCCGCGCTCTCCTTCTTCTCCTGAACTCTCACCCTCCTCTCTACCCAAAGGCAAACGCACTCGCTTTGTCTCTCCTAAAAACTCTCCTAACACCACTTTCCATGTCTCTCCTTCCACTATCAGAGGACCCAAAACTCTTTGGGCCCTTCCTAAACTAACCTCCTCCACTGTCATCCTCGGCTCTTCTAACCTTTCTCGCATCACCAAATCCCCTGTCAGTGATATCCAAGTTGTGTCTTATCCTGGAGCTTTGTTCAACCATCTAAGAATGATGTTCACGGCCTGTAAAAAATCATTTGATGCCCCCCAAAACTTAATCTTAAGTGTAGGCCTGAACAATCGAAGCTCCAAACCAAGTGTTACTTCAATTCCAGAACTGAGGAATATGCTCAGCAGTGCTTTCCGAATCTTCCCCCACTCCAAAATTCTCATTCCAAAAATTAACTACTCAGACAATCTTCCGTCTGTAGAGAAACGCAACTTGGATATGATTAACAGGGCTTTGGATGACATGAGTTCACGTTTCAGCAATCTCACAGTTGTTAAACAGTTGGATCCAATCAAGTTTTCTACACAGACAGATAACATTCATTGGACTGAACAAACGGCCAATGAAATGTTGAAATTCTGGCTCAGTCATTTAAACTAAATCATTCTGAGAGTCCACCGAACTCCAGTACGACTAATAATGTTGTAAACCTTTCCAAGTTTACACTTTCGGACACACAAATCGCTCTTCTAAATCGTGGTTTGACATTTGTTCCCACACCCAAAATAACATTGGATCCAATTAAACAAGCTGTGCAAGATTTTGGTAGAAAACTCAAACTTCAAAATTATTTTTCTCACCGTCCAAATTCATTCACAAATAGATCAAAATTCACTCCAAAATCTACCTGGACTCCACCGAGTTCCATGATTGACAAGCCCGTTTTAGATTGCATTTCGGCAATATCTAAGGAAATTGAAAACTTGAAAATTCAACCAGAAACCAAAAACCTAACAAAAATGGAATATAAAACTATAAAGAATTTACAAAATAACGTAGACTTGGTAATTAAAAAAGCAGATAAAGGTAGTGCAGTCGTAATCATGGATAGGCAAAATTATATTAATGAAGGCTTTCGTCAACTATACAATCCAGCTCATTACAGAGAAATTGACACTCCTCTTTACCTAGAAAATTCAGCAAAAATAACAAAAATTTTAAAAGGATTACGCAATTCTGGATGCCTTTCTGAAAAAGTATTCCAATTTCTTTTACCACCAGAACGCCCTCGTCAAAGAAGATTTTATATGCTACCTAAAATTCATAAACCCAAAGACTCCTGGCCAATTCCAAATGTAATGCCTCCAGGGCGCCCAATTGTTTCGGACTGCAGCAGTGAATCTGAAAAAGTAGCTATGTATATTGATTCATATATAAAAGATCAAGCAAATAAGCATCCGTCATATATAAAAAACACGTATGACTTTTTAGATAAAGTTAGAGGGCTTGAACTAGATCCAAATTCTTTACTAATCACTTTAGATGTTGAAAGTATGTATACTAATATAAATCATGAAGAAGGTATCCAAGCAATTAAAAATGCATTCCCGACTTTGGCAAACAATGAACTATTCAAAGGTATAATAGAATTATTGGAAATTTCACTTAAATGTAATGACTTTGAATTTGACGGTAAGACATTCCTACAAGTTTCAGGCACAGCCATGGGTCAGAAGTATGCACCTCATTATGCAGATATTTATATGGCTGAATTTGAAAAGCAAGCTTTACAAAAGTGTCCATTCAAACCAGATTGCTATTATAGGTATTTAGATGACATTTTCCTCATTTGGCCACATGGCATTTCCAAATTTCACCAGTTTCTCGAAATTTTCAATTCTCATAGGGCATCAATCAACTTCAAAGCTGAAATTAGTACTGATTCAGTTAATTTTTTGGATACTACTTTGTTCAGGAGCAAAGAAAACACATTAGAAGCAAAAGTTTTCTTCAAGCCAACGGATACTCATCAGTTGTTGCATAAGCTCTCTTTTCATCCAAAACACACTTATAAAGGACTAATCAAGTCCCAAGTTTTTCGATTTTTCCAAATTTGCTCATATCCAGATGATGTTGAATCAGCTTGTCAAATATTATTCAAGGCACTTTCGAAACGTAACTATTCAAAACGTTGGCTTCGCAAAATCAAGAATGAAACATTGAGAATTTTGAACAGTGAGGAAAGACTAGGTGCTGATTTTCAATTGCCCACTTCCAGCTCGTCTGGCTCAAAACCTTGTAATTCTAGACAATGTCAGACATGTCATTTAGTTCCAAATTGTCAAAATTTCTCGGGATCAGTTTTTGAACAGACCTACTCAATCAACTCAGCTTTGGATTGCAACTCAGAAAATATAATTTATCTATACACTTGTAAGCTTTGCGAAAAACAATATGTAGGTGAAACCGGTAAATCACTCAAATTCAGAAACAATCGTCACCGTGCTGCAATAACTAGCTGCAATGAGGAAAATGCATTATACAGTCATCTATCTAAATTTCACAGCAAAACTGAATTTTCCATTGAATGTTTTTCTCTTTTACCAATTGAACAGGTTTCCGATCTTGGTGATGAACTTTTAAACAAACAATGGCGACTTGAAAGGGAATATTGTTGGATTGATACTCTAGGCACTTTCGAACCTCATGGCCTCAACGTTCAAAAATTTACAAAGTATGACCCTTTGAACAAAAGTAAAAATAAATTCGACATGGTGTATATAGTACCCTTCTCAAAAACAGGTACTCTTTCAGCCCAAATTGTTAAAAAGCATATGAAACAACTCAACAAAAATACTGATGGTGATATTAAAATAGCAACAGCTTACAAGAAGCATCAAAATCTTAAAGAACTTTTAGTCAGAAGCAAACTTAAATAATCCAACAAAATTTGTTCAATGTCGCTCATTGAATTTTTATTGCTGTTTTATGTTATGTGTTACTCTTACAATTATCTTGTGCCAGTGCAATTTTTATACTCTCCAAAACATACTTAGCCCGTGCCTAGCATATTGTAAGAGTCAAAACACATTTATAAATATTTTATGAATATTTTGTTTTTCAGTTCATTTTAGTACATTTTGTTTTTATTTCATCGCATTTTATTTGAAGTCTCCTGAAGCAATGCAAGTCAATTTGACACATCTTCAGTTTCAAAAAAACAATTTCATGCCTAATAAAATCTCTGCCTAAGAATCTATTGCTGGAAAGCACCGCAGTAATACCATTTTGAAAATACTTCCTTTCAGCATACTTCAAAAAATATAACTTCAAACGCTAATTATGTTTATCAATCAACTAACTGCTAATTGTTTTACTCAGTGTCAGATACGCATATAAGAAACAATTAAATTCACTAACTGTTAATTATCTATACTCAACATATGTCACTCTTCTTGGCAAACTGTTCTGGAAACTGCTAATTGATTTGCTCAACCATTGGTAAACTGTTAATTGATTTACTCAAACAAAATTGACATTGGCACAAGCCAATATTTCCTATAAATACTGCAACCACAGTAGGTTCTCTAGACTTCCGCACTTGACAAAGGATTCAACTCCGAAACCGGTCGTGCAACAGGCAGAGTACATTGTGAGTAACCTCTTTTATATTGTTTTGTATTATTTTGTTGTGTTTTAGATACTGGTCAGATTATTGACCATATCTTTGCATTCAGGTTTCTTCAAACGTTGTGTTCTCATTTTATACAATTGTTTTTATTTTTCATAATTTTATCCTTTGGTTTTATCATCCAAATCAAACACGTTCTGGTTTTAATACTTTCAAAATTAATTGCTGAAACGTATCATGGCTCTTTCTAAACCTCCTCACTTCCGTTCTTTTTACACTCTTCTTCAATGTTTTCACCACCTGTCACTAATGCTCCAGCAGTCTCAAGGCCAAGTCACCAGGGCTTTCAGTAAAAAACAACAACACCTGGATGACTTCATTAAACCTGCTTGTTCTGGTCCCCTAATCAAACAAAAAATCTCCAAAATTAATCAAAATTGGGTACAAAACGTGACCAAACATTTGGTGGAACACTATGAGAGCTCAATTCAAAACCTTTTGGCCCACATTTCCTCTTTAGGTTTATCAGATTCGGACATTGCAAATTCGGTAGCTCTCGTCATTCAGCAGGCTAAATCTCATTTCGGCAAAAAACTTCAGGCTTCCACCATCCAGAAATTCAAAACCTCTACTCTTCCAAATTCCCCTATTCCAAATTCTAACTCTCAATCAAAACCTCAGACTTGCGAGGTAAAAGGTCACAAACACCCACTTAGTAATTTCTTCCCATGTAATATATCCTATCGTGGTATGAGATTCCCTAGCCTTGAGCACATCTATCAGTATCACAAAGCCCGGTACCATGACTGTCAACACCTAGCCAATCGGATCCTCAGGGCTCCCCATGCAGGAGTGGCCAAACGTTTGGCTAGTGAAATTCCTAGCCTGTCCCCATTCTGGCATAAAAGTAAAAATGGAATCATGCGTCAACTTCTTCAAGTTAAGTTTAATTCTTGCAAATTGTTCCGTGACACTCTGATGGGTCTTCCTGAAGGGTGTCACATTGTCCATCCAGTTCCTGACAGCCACTGGGGTGTTAACCGTCATGGTCAAGGCTCTAACTTCTTTGGCCGCCTCCTAATGGACCTAAAACGTGCCAACTCTGCTACTAACAATCCTAAACCCTCTCGCTCTTCACCTCCATCTTCAAATAACACCCCTCCCTCTGTGTCCACTTCTAACCGCTTCCAACTCCTTGATACCCTCTCTAACCCTCCTTGTCTATCATCATCTGATGATTGGCCACCTCTCTCTCGCTCTTCTCCTGATAACCGCCTTAGTGCCACGCCCAAACGGCGTCCGCGCTCTCCTTCTTCTCCTGAACTCTCACCCTCCTCTCTACCCAAAGGCAAACGCACTCGCTTTGTCTCTCCTAAAAACTCTCCTAACACCACTTTCCATGTCTCTCCTTCCACTATCAGAGGACCCAAAACTCTTTGGGCCCTTCCTAAACTAACCTCCTCCACTGTCATCCTCGGCTCTTCTAACCTTTCTCGCATCACCAAATCCCCTGTCAGTGATATCCAAGTTGTGTCTTATCCTGGAGCTTTGTTCAACCATCTAAGAATGATGTTCACGGCCTGTAAAAAATCATTTGATGCCCCCCAAAACTTAATCTTAAGTGTAGGCCTGAACAATCGAAGCTCCAAACCAAGTGTTACTTCAATTCCAGAACTGAGGAATATGCTCAGCAGTGCTTTCCGAATCTTCCCCCACTCCAAAATTCTCATTCCAAAAATTAACTACTCAGACAATCTTCCGTCTGTAGAGAAACGCAACTTGGATATGATTAACAGGGCTTTGGATGACATGAGTTCACGTTTCAGCAATCTCACAGTTGTTAAACAGTTGGATCCAATCAAGTTTTCTACACAGACAGATAACATTCATTGGACTGAACAAACGGCCAATGAAATGTTGAAATTCTGGCTCAGTCATTTAAACTAAATCATTCTGAGAGTCCACCGAACTCCAGTACGACTAATAATGTTGTAAACCTTTCCAAGTTTACACTTTCGGACACACAAATCGCTCTTCTAAATCGTGGTTTGACATTTGTTCCCACACCCAAAATAACATTGGATCCAATTAAACAAGCTGTGCAAGATTTTGGTAGAAAACTCAAACTTCAAAATTATTTTTCTCACCGTCCAAATTCATTCACAAATAGATCAAAATTCACTCCAAAATCTACCTGGACTCCACCGAGTTCCATGATTGACAAGCCCGTTTTAGATTGCATTTCGGCAATATCTAAGGAAATTGAAAACTTGAAAATTCAACCAGAAACCAAAAACCTAACAAAAATGGAATATAAAACTATAAAGAATTTACAAAATAACGTAGACTTGGTAATTAAAAAAGCAGATAAAGGTAGTGCAGTCGTAATCATGGATAGGCAAAATTATATTAATGAAGGCTTTCGTCAACTATACAATCCAGCTCATTACAGAGAAATTGACACTCCTCTTTACCTAGAAAATTCAGCAAAAATAACAAAAATTTTAAAAGGATTACGCAATTCTGGATGCCTTTCTGAAAAAGTATTCCAATTTCTTTTACCACCAGAACGCCCTCGTCAAAGAAGATTTTATATGCTACCTAAAATTCATAAACCCAAAGACTCCTGGCCAATTCCAAATGTAATGCCTCCAGGGCGCCCAATTGTTTCGGACTGCAGCAGTGAATCTGAAAAAGTAGCTATGTATATTGATTCATATATAAAAGATCAAGCAAATAAGCATCCGTCATATATAAAAAACACGTATGACTTTTTAGATAAAGTTAGAGGGCTTGAACTAGATCCAAATTCTTTACTAATCACTTTAGATGTTGAAAGTATGTATACTAATATAAATCATGAAGAAGGTATCCAAGCAATTAAAAATGCATTCCCGACTTTGGCAAACAATGAACTATTCAAAGGTATAATAGAATTATTGGAAATTTCACTTAAATGTAATGACTTTGAATTTGACGGTAAGACATTCCTACAAGTTTCAGGCACAGCCATGGGTCAGAAGTATGCACCTCATTATGCAGATATTTATATGGCTGAATTTGAAAAGCAAGCTTTACAAAAGTGTCCATTCAAACCAGATTGCTATTATAGGTATTTAGATGACATTTTCCTCATTTGGCCACATGGCATTTCCAAATTTCACCAGTTTCTCGAAATTTTCAATTCTCATAGGGCATCAATCAACTTCAAAGCTGAAATTAGTACTGATTCAGTTAATTTTTTGGATACTACTTTGTTCAGGAGCAAAGAAAACACATTAGAAGCAAAAGTTTTCTTCAAGCCAACGGATACTCATCAGTTGTTGCATAAGCTCTCTTTTCATCCAAAACACACTTATAAAGGACTAATCAAGTCCCAAGTTTTTCGATTTTTCCAAATTTGCTCATATCCAGATGATGTTGAATCAGCTTGTCAAATATTATTCAAGGCACTTTCGAAACGTAACTATTCAAAACGTTGGCTTCGCAAAATCAAGAATGAAACATTGAGAATTTTGAACAGTGAGGAAAGACTAGGTGCTGATTTTCAATTGCCCACTTCCAGCTCGTCTGGCTCAAAACCTTGTAATTCTAGACAATGTCAGACATGTCATTTAGTTCCAAATTGTCAAAATTTCTCGGGATCAGTTTTTGAACAGACCTACTCAATCAACTCAGCTTTGGATTGCAACTCAGAAAATATAATTTATCTATACACTTGTAAGCTTTGCGAAAAACAATATGTAGGTGAAACCGGTAAATCACTCAAATTCAGAAACAATCGTCACCGTGCTGCAATAACTAGCTGCAATGAGGAAAATGCATTATACAGTCATCTATCTAAATTTCACAGCAAAACTGAATTTTCCATTGAATGTTTTTCTCTTTTACCAATTGAACAGGTTTCCGATCTTGGTGATGAACTTTTAAACAAACAATGGCGACTTGAAAGGGAATATTGTTGGATTGATACTCTAGGCACTTTCGAACCTCATGGCCTCAACGTTCAAAAATTTACAAAGTATGACCCTTTGAACAAAAGTAAAAATAAATTCGACATGGTGTATATAGTACCCTTCTCAAAAACAGGTACTCTTTCAGCCCAAATTGTTAAAAAGCATATGAAACAACTCAACAAAAATACTGATGGTGATATTAAAATAGCAACAGCTTACAAGAAGCATCAAAATCTTAAAGAACTTTTAGTCAGAAGCAAACTTAAATAATCCAACAAAATTTGTTCAATGTCGCTCATTGAATTTTTATTGCTGTTTTATGTTATGTGTTACTCTTACAATTATCTTGTGCCAGTGCAATTTTTATACTCTCCAAAACATACATACATACAACACTTGGACTTCCATTCAAACGAACAACCTTTGATTTCTGAATATTGGCAACAATATAAAATGTGTGGTATGAGTGGTATATATTTGGTACAACCTTCGACATGTTAAAAACAATATTCCCATAACACGACGGAACAACGCGTGATTTATTAGCCTTGTGAACCTCGTCAGTAGATGCAATCATAAGACACCCCAGACTTGTAAAAATATATTGCCCACCATATATTCGGTTTATTGCAGGCGAATAAGCAAACTCTGTCGTTCGCTAGTAAACTGACCAGTCCCTTCCTGCATGATTGCTATTTGATGTCTATTTTGTTATACAACAATTATGAGTTATATTTTATTATGCTGTCTATTTTATCAAATAACAATCCCACCAAAATTATCTCAGCCTGTCATGACAGTTACACAATTGATATGCACATGTCTTTGCAACAATAAACTGGTGTATATTTTCATTTGTCGAATATCACATGTCACGACGTTATATCATCATTCTATGTAGCATCATTCTACTGATGTTAAAGCTGATCATCATTTAGCTGTCGAGGTCACTCATAAATATTTGGGTTTCTCTTCAGTCATGTGTCAAATCAAATTTTCGATCAAAAGAAAAGATCACAACACATCATTACCCATATTGCATACTGTACGACCGAATTCAGCCAAACTCTGAGACGTTGAGATATACGGGACACATATGGTAGTGATAGATCACTCTTGTGTAACGTATATGCATATTTCAATATGCATAACAGAGCAGAGTGCATAGATATCCAACAGAATATAAAGTATTGAACGTAACGATCTTGGTTGGGGATCACAAGCTGCTTGACAGTTTTTGTATAAAACGTCATTCTGCCGTCGAGATCGATTCTACAATGGTAATATATTGATTGTTTAGACTACACCACGTACCGTAATGGCTCGTTTTGTCAATAAAGTTTTACCCCTTCGCTCTTTCAAGAAAGGTGCTTATTCAAGGAACGCGCTTATTTGACAACAAACTTTCCCAAGTTGAATCTATATTCTATATATTGCAGGTCAATGTGCATGCCTCTAAATGGTGTTGATAGGAATTATCAGCATGAGAAATTCAATATAAAACTAATCAGTTGATTGCCGAATAGGAGATGTGATTGCAACAGACGACCGTCTGGTGTATGAAGCTTGGTGCGGAAGTAATTTTGGAGTAATAAATACAAAACCGTGCTGTCGAGTGCCAGAAAAATGTTACCACCACTTGGCATACTCGGTTCATATCTCAGAACTGCCCCAGTATAATTCGCATTGAACGGTAATGTTATTCCAAAATGTTTGCATTGCATAGACACCGAACATGCACAACAGGGAATGCCTACGGCGAATAACCGATTGTAAATTTGAAATTACATCTGCACTTGACATCTGCACATCTTTATTTCCACACGGCGTTAATCACTGATATTATTGGTATTTCTTGTGCAATGCCGGCGCTCCTTGTAGAGAAGCGCTTATTCAAGGGAGGCGCTTATTTGTCAAGAAAATATACTCCCCGGCGCTCATTCGAGGGAGGCGCTCTTTAAAGGACGGCGCTTAATCGAGCCATTACGGGACACCTCTTCATTGTCTTTCCAATGTACTGGTCTTGGACGCGGCAAAATAAATACGTTTGGTATCATTTCACAATTTCAAAAGTTAGTCAATTCCGATGCTTCTCAATATATACATGTAAAATGGACCACCATCCAGAAATTCAAAAGCTCCACTCTTCCAAATTCCCCTATTCCAAATTCTAACTCTCAATCAAAACCTCAGACTTGTGAGGTTAAAGGTCACAAACACCCACTTAGTAATTTCTTTCCATGTAATATATCCTATCGTGGTATGAGATTCCCTAGCCTTGAGCACATCTATCAGTATCACAAAGCCCGGTACCATGACTGTCAACACCTAGCCAATCGGATCCTTAGGGCTCCCCATGCAGGAGTGGCCAAACGTTTGGCTAGTGAAATTCCTAGCCTGTCCCCGTTCTGGCATAAAAGTAAAAATGGAATCATGCGTCAACTTCTTCAAGTTAAGTTTAATTCTTGCAAATTGTTCCGTGACACTCTGATGGGTCTTCCTGAAGGGTGTCACATTGTCCATCCAGTTCCTGACAGCCACTGGGGTGTTAACCGTCATGGTCAAGGCTCTAACTTCTTTGGCTGCCTCCTAATGGACCTAAAACGTGCCAACTCTCCTATTAACAAACCTAAACCATCTCGCTCTGTACCTCCATCCTCAAATAACACCCCTCCCTCTGTGTCCACTTCTAACCGCTTCCAACTCATCTGATCATCATCTGATGATTGGCCACCTCTCTCTCGCTCTTTTCCTGATAACCGCCTTAGTGCCACGCCCAAACGGCGTCCGCGCTCTCCTTCTTCTCCTGAACTCTCACCCTCCTCTCTACCTAAAGGCAAACGCACTCGCTTTGTCTCTCCTAAAAACTCTCCTAACACCACTTTCCATGTCTCTCCTTCCACTATCAGAGGACCCAAAACTCTTTGGGCCCTTCCTAAACTAACCTCCTCCACTGTCATCCTCGGCTCTTCTAACCTTTCTCGCATCACCAAATCCCCTGTCAGTGATATCCAAGTTGTGTCTTATCCTGGAGCTTTGTTCAACCATCTAAGAATGATGTTCACGGCCTGTAAAAAATCATTTGATGCCCCCAAAAACTTAATCTTAAGTGTAGGCCTGAACAATCGAAGCTCCAAACCAAGTGTTACTTCAATTCCAGAGCTGAGGAATATGCTCAGCAGTGCTTTCCGAATCTTCCCCCACTCCAAAATTCTCATTCCAAAAATTAACTACTCAGACAATCTTCCGTCTGTAGAGAAACGCAACTTGGATATGATTAACAGGGCTTTGGATGACATGAGTTCACGTTTCAGCAATCTCACAGTTGTTAAACAATTGGATCCAATCAAGTTTTCTACACAGACAGATAACATTCATTGGACTGAACAAACGGCCAACGAAATGTTGAAATGCTGGCTCAGTCATTTAAACTAAATCATTCTGAGAGTCCACCGAACTCCAGTACGACTAATAATGTTGTAAACCTTTCCAAATTTACACTTTTGGACACACAAATCGCTCTTTTTAATCGTGGTTTGACTTTTGTTCCCACACCCAAAATAACATTGGATCCAATTGAACAAGCTGTGCAAGATTTTGGTAGAAAACTCAAACTTCAAAATTATTTTTCTCACCGTCCAAATTCATTTACAAATAGATCAAAATTCACTCCAAAATCTACCTGGACTCCACCCAGTTCCATGATTGACAAGCCTGTTTTAGATTGCATTTCGGCAATATCTAAAGAAATTGAAAATCTGAAAATTCAACCAGAAACCAAAAACCTAACGAAAATGGAATATAAAACTATAAAGGATTTACAAAATAACGTAGACTTGGTAATCAAAAAAGCAGATAAAGGTAGTGCAGTCGTAATTATGGATAGGCAAAATTATATTAATGAAGGCCTTCGTCAATTATACAATCCAGCTCATTACAGAGAAATTGACACTCCCCTTTACCTAGAAAATTCAGAAAAAATAACAAAAATTTTAAAAGGATTACGCAGTTCTGGATGCCTTTCTGAAAAAGTATTCCAATTTCTTTTACCACCAGAACGCCCTCGTCAAAGAAGATTTTATATGCTACCTAAAATTCATAAACCCAAAGACTCCTGGCCAATTCCAAATGTAATGCCTCCAGGGCGTCCAATTGTTTCTGACTGCAGCAGTGAATCTGAAAAAGTAGCTATGTATATTGATTCATATATAAAAGATCAAGCAAATAAGCATCCGTCATATATAAAAAACACGTATGACTTTTTAGATAAAGTTAGAGGGCTTGAACTAGATCCAAATTCTTTACTAATCACTTTAGATGTTGAAAGTATGTATACTAATATAAATCATGAAGAAGGTATCCAAGCAATTAAAAATGCATTCCCGACTCTGAAAAACAATGAACTATTCAAAGGTATAATAGAATTATTGGAAATTTCACTTAAATGTAATGACTTTGAATTTGAAGGTAAGACATTCCTACAAGTTTCAGGTACAGCCATGGGTCAGAAATATGCACCTCATTATGCAGATATTTATATGGCTGAATTTGAAAAGCAAGCATTACAAAAGTGTCCATTCAAACCAGATTGCTATCATAGGTATTTAGATGACATTTTCCTCATTTGGCCACACGGCATTTCCAAATTTAATCAGTTTCTCGAAATATTCAATTCTCATAGGGCATCAATCAAGTTCAAAGCTGAAATTAGTACTGATTCAGTTAATTTTCTGGATACTACTTTGTTCAGGAGCAAAGAAAACACATTAGAAGCAAAAGTTTTCTTCAAACCAACGGATACTCATCAGTTGCTCCATAAGCTCTCTTTTCATCCAAAGCACACTTATAAAGGACTAATCAAGTCTCAAGTTTTTCGATTTTTCCAAATTTGCTCATATCCAGATGATGTTGAATCAGCTTGCCAAACATTATTCAAGGCACTTTCGAAACGTAACTATTCAAAACGTTGGCTTCGCAAAATAAAGAATGAAACATTGAGAATTCTAAACAGTGAGGAAAGACTAGGTGCTGATTTTCAATTGGCCACTTCCAGCTCATCTGGCTCGAAACCTTGTAATTCTAGACAATGTCAGACATGTCATTTAGTTCCAAATTGTCAAAATTTCTCAGGATCAGTTTTTGAACAAACCTACTCAATCAACTCAGCTTTAGATTGCAACTCAGAAAATATAATTTATCTATACACTTGCAAGCTTTGCGAAAAACAATATGTAGGTGAAACCGGTAAATCACTCAAATTCAGAAACAATCGTCACCGTGCTGCAATAACTAGCTACAATGAGGAAAATGCATTATACAGTCATCTATCTAAATTTCACAGCAAAACTGAATTTTCCATTGATTGTTTTTCTCTTTTACCAATTGAACAGGTTTCCGATCTTGGTGATGAACTTTTAAACAAACAATGGCGACTTGAAAGGGAATATTGTTGGATTGATACTTTAGGCACTTTCGAACCTCATGGCCTTAACGTTCAAAAATTTACAAAGTATGACCCTTTGAACAAAAGTAAAAATATATTCGACCTGGTGTATATAGTACCCTTCTCAAAAACAGGTGCTCTTTCGGCCCAAATTGTTAAAAAGCATATGAAACAACTCAACAAAAATACTGATGGTGATATTAAAATAGCAACAGCTTACAAGAAGCATCAAAATCTTAAAGAACTTTTAGTCAGAAGCAAACTTAAATAATCCAACAAAATTTGTTCAATGTCGCTCATTGAAATTTCATTGCTTTTACTGTTTTATGTTATGTGTTACTCTTACAATTATCTTGTGCCAGTGCATTTTTTATACTCACCAAAACATACTTAGCCCGTGCCTAGCATATTGTAAGAGTCAAAACACATTTATAAATATTTTATGAATATTTTGTTTTTCAGTTCATTTTAGTACATTTTGTTTTTATTTCATCGCATTTTATTTGAAGTCTCCTGAAGCAATGCAAGTCAATTTGACACATCTTCAGTTTCAAAAAAACAATTTCATGCCTAATAAAATCTCTGCCTAAGAATCTATTGCTGGAAAGCACCGCAGTAATACCATTTTGAAAATACTTCCTTTCAGCATACTTCAAAAAATATAACTTCAAACGCTAATTATGTTTATCAATCAACTAACTGCTAATTGTTTTACTCAGTGTCAGATACGCATATAAGAAACAATTAAATTCACTAACTGTTAATTATCTATACTCAACATATGTCACTCTTCTTGGCAAACTGTTCTGGAAACTGCTAATTGATTTGCTCAACCATTGGTAAACTGTTAATTGATTTACTCAAACAAAATTGACATTGGCACAAGCCAATATTTCCTATAAATACTGCAACCACAGTAGGTTCTCTAGACTTCCGCACTTGACAAAGGATTCAAATCCGAAACCGGTCGTGCAACAGGCAGAGTACATTGTGAGTAACCTTCTTTTGATATTGTTTTGTATTATTTTGTTTTGTTTTAGATCTGGTCAGATTATTGACCATATCTTTGCATTCAGACTTCTTCGAGCATTTTGTTTCCATTTTATACAATTGTTTTTATTTTTATGATTTTATCCTTCGGGTTTATCATCCAAATCAATCGCGTTCTGGTTTTAATGCTTTCAAATTTAATTGCTGAAACGTATCATGGCTCTTTCTAAACCTCCTCACTTCCGTTCTTTTTACACTCTCCTTCAATGCTTTCACCACCTGTCACTAATGCTCCAGCAGTCTCAAGGCCAAGTCACCAGGGCTTTCAGTAAAAAACAACAACACCTGGATGACTTCATCAAACCTGCTTGTTCTGGTCCTCTAATCAAACAAAAAATCTCCAAAATCAATCAAAATTGGGTACAAAACGTGACCAAACAATTGGTGGAACACTACGAGAGCTCAATTCAAAACCTTTTGGCCCACATTTCCTCTTTAGGTTTATCTGATTCGGACATTGCAAATTCGGTAGCTCTCGTCATTCAGCAGGCTAAATCTCATTTCGGCAAAAAACTTCAGGCTTCCACCATCCAGAAATTCAAAAGCTCCACTCTTCCAAATTCCCCTATTCCAAATTCTAACTCTCAATCAAAACCTCAGACTTGTGAGGTTAAAGGTCACAAACACCCACTTAGTAATTTCTTTCCATGTAATATATCCTATCGTGGTATGAGATTCCCTAGCCTTGAGCACATCTATCAGTATCACAAAGCCCGGTACCATGACTGTCAACACCTAGCCAATCGGATCCTTAGGGCTCCCCATGCAGGAGTGGCCAAACGTTTGGCTAGTGAAATTCCTAGCCTGTCCCCGTTCTGGCATAAAAGTAAAAATGGAATCATGCGTCAACTTCTTCAAGTTAAGTTTAATTCTTGCAAATTGTTCCGTGACACTCTGATGGGTCTTCCTGAAGGGTGTCACATTGTCCATCCAGTTCCTGACAGCCACTGGGGTGTTAACCGTCATGGTCAAGGCTCTAACTTCTTTGGCTGCCTCCTAATGGACCTAAAACGTGCCAACTCTCCTATTAACAAACCTAAACCATCTCGCTCTGTACCTCCATCCTCAAATAACACCCCTCCCTCTGTGTCCACTTCTAACCGCTTCCAACTCCTTGATACCCTCCCTAACCCTCCTTGCCTATCATCATCTGATGATTGGCCACCTCTCTCTCGCTCTTCTCCTGATAACCGCCTTAGTGCCACGCCCAAACGGCGTCTGCGCTCTCCTTCTTCTCCTGAACTCTCACCCTCCTCTCTACCTAAAGGCAAACGCACTCGCTTTGTCTCTCCTAAAAACTCTCCTAACACCACTTTCCATGTCTCTCCTTCCACTATCAGAGGACCCAAAACTCTTTGGGCCCTTCCTAAACTAACCTCCTCCACTGTCATCCTCGGCTCTTCTAACCTTTCTCGCATCACCAAATCCCCTGTCAGTGATATCCAAGTTGTGTCTTATCCTGGAGCTTTGTTCAACCATCTAAGAATGATGTTCACGGCCTGTAAAAAATCATTTGATGCCCCCAAAAACTTAATCTTAAGTGTAGGCCTGAACAATCGAAGCTCCAAACCAAGTGTTACTTCAATTCCAGAGCTGAGGAATATGCTCAGCAGTGCTTTCTGAATCTTCCCCCACTCCAAAATTCTCATTCCAAAAATTAACTACTCAGACAATCTTCCGTCTGTAGAGAAACGCAAATTGGATATGATTAACAGGGCTTTGGATGACATGAGTTCACGTTTCAGCAATCTCACAGTTGTTAAACAATTGGATCCAATCAAGTTTTCTACACAGACAGATAACATTCATTGGACTGAACAAACGGCCAACGAAATGTTGAAATGCTGGCTCAGTCATTTAAACTAAATCATTCTGAGAGTCCACCGAACTCCAGTACGACTAATAATGTTGTAAACCTTTCCAAATTTACACTTTTGGACACACAAATCGCTCTTCTTAATCGTGGTTTGACTTTTGTTCCCACACCCAAAATAACATTGGATCCAATTGAACAAGCTGTGCAAGATTTTGGTAGAAAACTCAAACTTCAAAATTATTTTTCTCACCGTCCAAATTCATTTACAAATAGATCAAAATTCACTCCAAAATCTACCTGGACTCCACCCAGTTCCATGATTGACAAGCCTGTTTTAGATTGCATTTCGGCAATATCTAAAGAAATTGAAAATCTGAAAATTCAACCAGAAACCAAAAACCTAACGAAAATGGAATATAAAACTATAAAGGATTTACAAAATAACGTAGACTTGGTAATCAAAAAAGCAGATAAAGGTAGTGCAGTCGTAATTATGGATAGGCAAAATTATATTAATGAAGGCCTTCGTCAATTATACAATCCAGCTCATTACAGAGAAATTGACACTCCCCTTTACCTAGAAAATTCAGAAAAAATAACAAAAATTTTAAAAGGATTACGCAGTTCTGGATGCCTTTCTGAAAAAGTATTCCAATTTCTTTTACCACCAGAATGCCCTCGTCAAAGAAGATTTTATATGCTACCTAAAATTCATAAACCCAAAGACTCCTGGCCAATTCCAAATGTAATGCCTCCAGGGCGTCCAATTGTTTCTGACTGCAGCAGTGAATCTGAAAAAGTAGCTATGTATATTGATTCATATATAAAAGATCAAGCAAATAAGCATCCGTCATATATAAAAAACACGTATGACTTTTTAGATAAAGTTAGAGGGCTTGAACTAGATCCAAATTCTTTACTAATCACTTTAGATGTTGAAAGTATGTATACTAATATAAATCATGAAGAAGGTATCCAAGCAATTAAAAATGCATTCCCGACTCTGAAAAACAATGAACTATTCAAAGGTATAATAGAATTATTGGAAATTTCACTTAAATGTAATGACTTTGAATTTGAAGGTAAGACATTCCTACAAGTTTCAGGTACAGCCATGGGTCAGAAATATGCACCTCATTATGCAGATATTTATATGGCTGAATTTGAAAAGCAAGCATTACAAAAGTGTCCATTCAAACCAGATTGCTATCATAGGTATTTAGATGACATTTTCCTCATTTGGCCACACGGCATTTCCAAATTTAATCAGTTTCTCGAAATATTCAATTCTCATAGGGCATCAATCAAGTTCAAAGCTGAAATTAGTACTGATTCAGTTAATTTTCTGGATACTACTTTGTTCAGGAGCAAAGAAAACACATTAGAAGCAAAAGTTTTCTTCAAACCAACGGATACTCATCAGTTGCTCCATAAGCTCTCTTTTCATCCAAAGCACACTTATAAAGGACTAATCAAGTCTCAAGTTTTTCGATTTTTCCAAATTTGCTCATATCCAGATGATGTTGAATCAGCTTGCCAAACATTATTCAAGGCACTTTCGAAACGTAACTATTCAAAACGTTGGCTTCGCAAAATAAAGAATGAAACATTGAGAATTCTAAACAGTGAGGAAAGACTAGGTGCTGATTTTCAATTGGCCACTTCCAGCTCATCTGGCTCGAAACCTTGTAATTCTAGACAATGTCAGACATGTCATTTAGTTCCAAATTGTCAAAATTTCTCAGGATCAGTTTTTGAACAAACCTACTCAATCAACTCAGCTTTAGATTGCAACTCAGAAAATATAATTTATCTATACACTTGCAAGCTTTGCGAAAAACAATATGTAGGTGAAACCGGTAAATCACTCAAATTCAGAAACAATCGTCACCGTGCTGCAATAAATAGCTACAATGAGGAAAATGCATTATACAGTCATCTATCTAAATTTCACAGCAAAACTGAATTTTCCATTGATTGTTTTTCTCTTTTACCAATTGAACAGGTTTCCGATCTTGGTGATGAACTTTTAAACAAACAATGGCGACTTGAAAGGGAATATTGTTGGATTGATACTTTAGGCACTTTCGAACCTCATGGCCTTAACGTTCAAAAATTTACAAAGTATGACCCTTTGAACAAAAGTAAAAATATATTCGACCTGGTGTATATAGTACCCTTCTCAAAAACAGGTGCTCTTTCGGCCCAAATTGTTAAAAAGCATATGAAACAACTCAACAAAAATACTGATGGTGATATTAAAATAGCAACAGCTTACAAGAAGCATCAAAATCTTAAAGAACTTTTAGTCAGAAGCAAACTTAAATAATCCAACAAAATTTGTTCAATGTCGCTCATTGAAATTTCATTGCTTTTACTGTTTTATGTTATGTGTTACTCTTACAATTATCTTGTGCCAGTGCATTTTTTATACTCTCCAAAACATACTTAGCCCGTGCCTAGCATATTGTAAGAGTCAAAACACATTTATAAATATTTTATGAATATTTTGTTTTTCAGTTCATTTTAGTACATTTTGTTTTTATTTCATCGCATTTTATTTGAAGTCTCCTGAAGCAATGCAAGTCAATTTGACACATCTTCAGTTTCAAAAAAACAATTTCATGCCTAATAAAATCTCTGCCTAAGAATCTATTGCTGGAAAGCACCGCAGTAATACCATTTTGAAAATACTTCCTTTCAGCATACTTCAAAAAATATAACTTCAAACGCTAATTATGTTTATCAATCAACTAACTGCTAATTGTTTTACTCAGTGTCAGATACGCATATAAGAAACAATTAAATTCACTAACTGTTAATTATCTATACTCAACATATGTCACTCTTCTTGGCAAACTGTTCTGGAAACTGCTAATTGATTTGCTCAACCATTGGTAAACTGTTAATTGATTTACTCAAACAAAATTGACATTGGCACAAGCCAATATTTCCTATAAATACTGCAACCACAGTAGGTTCTCTAGACTTCCGCACTTGACAAAGGATTCAAATCCGAAACCGGTCGTGCAACAGGCAGAGTACATTGTGAGTAACCTTCTTTTGATATTGTTTTGTATTATTTTGTTTTGTTTTAGATCTGGTCAGATTATTGACCATATCTTTGCATTCAGACTTCTTCGAGCATTTTGTTTCCATTTTATACAATTGTTTTTATTTTTATGATTTTATCCTTCGGGTTTATCATCCAAATCAATCGCGTTCTGGTTTTAATGCTTTCAAATTTAATTGCTGAAACGTATCATGGCTCTTTCTAAACCTCCTCACTTCCGTTCTTTTTACACTCTCCTTCAATGCTTTCACCACCTGTCACTAATGCTCCAGCAGTCTCAAGGCCAAGTCACCAGGGCTTTCAGTAAAAAACAACAACACCTGGATGACTTCATCAAACCTGCTTGTTCTGGTCCTCTAATCAAACAAAAAATCTCCAAAATCAATCAAAATTGGGTACAAAACGTGACCAAACATTTGGTGGAACACTATGAGAGCTCAATTCAAAACCTTTTGGCCCACATTTCCTCTTTAGGTTTATCAGATTCGGACATTGCAAATTCGGTAGCTCTCGTCATTCAGCAGGCTAAATCTCATTTCGGCAAAAAACTTCAGGCTTCCACCATCCAGAAATTCAAAACCTCTACTCTTCCAAATTCCCCTATTCCAAATTCTAACTCTCAATCAAAACCTCAGACTTGCGAGGTAAAAGGTCACAAACACCCACTTAGTAATTTCTTCCCATGTAATATATCCTATCGTGGTATGAGATTCCCTAGCCTTGAGCACATCTATCAGTATCACAAAGCCCGGTACCATGACTGTCAACACCTAGCCAATCGGATCCTCAGGGCTCCCCATGCAGGAGTGGCCAAACGTTTGGCTAGTGAAATTCCTAGCCTGTCCCCATTCTGGCATAAAAGTAAAAATGGAATCATGCGTCAACTTCTTCAAGTTAAGTTTAATTCTTGCAAATTGTTCCGTGACACTCTGATGGGTCTTCCTGAAGGGTGTCACATTGTCCATCCAGTTCCTGACAGCCACTGGGGTGTTAACCGTCATGGTCAAGGCTCTAACTTCTTTGGCCGCCTCCTAATGGACCTAAAACGTGCCAACTCTCCTACTAACAATCCTAAACCCTCTCGCTCTTCACCTCCATCTTCAAATAACACCCCTCCCTCTGTGTCCACTTCTAACCGCTTCCAACTCCTTGATACCCTCTCTAACCCTCCTTGTCTATCATCATCTGATGATTGGCCACCTCTCTCTCGCTCTTCTCCTGATAACCGCCTTAGTGCCACGCCCAAACGGCGTCCGCGCTCTCCTTCTTCTCCTGAACTCTCACCCTCCTCTCTACCCAAAGGCAAACGCACTCGCTTTGTCTCTCCTAAAAACTCTCCTAACACCACTTTCCATGTCTCTCCTTCCACTATCAGAGGACCCAAAACTCTTTGGGCCCTTCCTAAACTAACCTCCTCCACTGTCATCCTCGGCTCTTCTAACCTTTCTCGCATCACCAAATCCCCTGTCAGTGATATCCAAGTTGTGTCTTATCCTGGAGCTTTGTTCAACCATCTAAGAATGATGTTCACGGCCTGTAAAAAATCATTTGATGCCCCCCAAAACTTAATCTTAAGTGTAGGCCTGAACAATCGAAGCTCCAAACCAAGTGTTACTTCAATTCCAGAACTGAGGAATATGCTCAGCAGTGCTTTCCGAATCTTCCCCCACTCCAAAATTCTCATTCCAAAAATTAACTACTCAGACAATCTTCCGTCTGTAGAGAAACGCAACTTGGATATGATTAACAGGGCTTTGGATGACATGAGTTCACGTTTCAGCAATCTCACAGTTGTTAAACAGTTGGATCCAATCAAGTTCTCTACACAGACAGATAACATTCATTGGACTGAACAAACGGCCAATGAAATGTTGAAATTCTGGCTCAGTCATTTAAACTAAATCATTCTGAGAGTCCACCGAACTCCAGTACGACTAATAATGTTGTAAACCTTTCCAAATTTACACTTTCGGACACACAAATCGCTCTTCTAAATCGTGGTTTGACATTTGTTCCCACACCCAAAATAACATTGGATCCAATTAAACAAGCTGTGCAAGATTTTGGTAGAAAACTCAAACTTCAAAATTATTTTTCTCACCGTCCAAATTCATTCACAAATAGATCAAAATTCACTCCAAAATCTACCTGGACTCCATTGAGTTCCATGATTGACAAGCCCGTTTTAGATTGCATTTCGGCAATATCTAAGGAAATTGAAAACTTGAAAATTCAACCAGAAACCAAAAACCTAACAAAAATGGAATATAAAACTATAAAGAATTTACAAAATAACGTAGACTTGGTAATTAAAAAAGCAGATAAAGGTAGTGCAGTCGTAATTATGGATAGGCAAAATTATATTAATGAAGGCTTTCGTCAATTATACAATCCAGCTCATTACAGAGAAATTGACACTCCTCTTTACCTAGAAAATTCAGCAAAAATAACAAAAATTTTAAAAGGATTACGCAATTCTGGATGCCTTTCTGAAAAAGTATTCCAATTTCTTTTACCACCAGAACGCCCTCGTCAAAGAAGATTTTATATGCTACCTAAAATTCATAAACCCAAAGACTCCTGGCCAATTCAAAATGTAATGCCTCCAGGGCGCCCAATTGTTTCGGACTGCAGCAGTGAATCTGAAAAAGTAGCTATGTATATTGATTCATATATAAAAGATCAAGCAAATAAGCATCCGTCATATATAAAAAACACGTATGACTTTTTAGATAAAGTTAGAGGGCTTGAACTAGATCCAAATTCTTTACTAATCACTTTAGATGTTGAAAGTATGTATACTAATATAAATCATGAAGAAGGTATCCAAGCAATTAAAAATGCATTCCCGACTTTGGCAAACAATGAACTATTCAAAGGTATAATAGAATTATTGGAAATTTCACTTAAATGTAATGACTTTGAATTTGACGGTAAGACATTCCTACAAGTTTCAGGCACAGCCATGGGTCAGAAATATGCACCTCATTATGCAGATATTTATATGGCTGAATTTGAAAAGCAAGCTTTACAAAAGTGTCCATTCAAACCAGATTGCTATTATAGGTATTTAGATGACATTTTCCTCATTTGGCCACATGGCATTTCCAAATTTCACCAGTTTCTCGAAATTTTCAATTCTCATAGGGCATCAATCAACTTCAAAGCTGAAAT
Organism: Terebella lapidaria; assembly: GCA_949152475.1. Taxonomy (NCBI): domain Eukaryota; kingdom Metazoa; phylum Annelida; class Polychaeta; order Terebellida; family Terebellidae; genus Terebella; species Terebella lapidaria. The sequence continues at coordinate 27,970,563 of OX424564.1, read as the reverse complement.
TAGTACTGATTCAGTTAATTTTTTGGATACTACTTTGTTCAGGAGCAAAGAAAACACATTAGAAGCAAAAGTTTTCTTCAAGCCAACGGATACTCATCAGTTGTTGCATAAGCTCTCTTTTCATCCAAAACACACTTATAAAGGACTAATCAAGTCCCAAGTTTTTCGATTTTTCCAAATTTGCTCATATCCAGATGATGTTGAATCAGCTTGTCAAATATTATTCAAGGCACTTTCGAAACGTAACTATTCAAAACGTTGGCTTCGCAAAATCAAGAATGAAACATTGAGAATTTTGAACAGTGAGGAAAGACTAGGTGCTGATTTTCAATTGCCCACTTCCAGCTCGTCTGGCTCAAAACCTTGTAATTCTAGACAATGTCAGACATGTCATTTAGTTCCAAATTGTCAAAATTTCTCGGGATCAGTTTTTGAACAGACCTACTCAATCAACTCAGCTTTGGATTGCAACTCAGAAAATATAATTTATCTATACACTTGTAAGCTTTGCGAAAAACAATATGTAGGTGAAACCGGTAAATCACTCAAATTCAGAAACAATCGTCACCGTGCTGCAATAACTAGCTGCAATGAGGAAAATGCATTATACAGTCATCTATCTAAATTTCACAGCAAAACTGAATTTTCCATTGAATGTTTTTCTCTTTTACCAATTGAACAGGTTTCCGATCTTGGTGATGAACTTTTAAACAAACAATGGCGACTTGAAAGGGAATATTGTTGGATTGATACTCTAGGCACTTTCGAACCTCATGGCCTCAACGTTCAAAAATTTACAAAGTATGACCCTTTGAACAAAAGTAAAAATAAATTCGACATGGTGTATATAGTACCCTTCTCAAAAACAGGTACTCTTTCAGCCCAAATTGTTAAAAAGCATATGAAACAACTCAACAAAAATACTGATGGTGATATTAAAATAGCAACAGCTTACAAGAAGCATCAAAATCTTAAAGAACTTTTAGTCAGAAGCAAACTTAAATAATCCAACAAAATTTGTTCAATGTCGCTCATTGAATTTTTATTGCTGTTTTATGTTATGTGTTACTCTTACAATTATCTTGTGCCAGTGCATTTTTTATACTCTCCAAAACATACTTAGCCCGTGCCTAGCATATTGTAAGAGTCAAAACACATTTATAAATATTTTATGAATATTTTGTTTTTCAGTTCATTTTAGTACATTTTGTTTTTATTTCATCGCATTTTATTTGAAGTCTCCTGAAGCAATGCAAGTCAATTTGACACATCTTCAGTTTCAAAAAAACAATTTCATGCCTAATAAAATCTCTGCCTAAGAATCTATTGCTGGAAAGCACCGCAGTAATACCATTTTGAAAATACTTCCTTTCAGCATACTTCAAAAAATATAACTTCAAACGCTAATTATGTTTATCAATCAACTAACTGCTAATTGTTTTACTCAGTGTCAGATACGCATATAAGAAACAATTAAATTCACTAACTGTTAATTATCTATACTCAACATATGTCACTCTTCTTGGCAAACTGTTCTGGAAACTGCTAATTGATTTGCTCAACCATTGGTAAACTGTTAATTGATTTACTCAAACAAAATTGACATTGGCACAAGCCAATATTTCCTATAAATACTGCAACCACAGTAGGTTCTCTAGACTTCCGCACTTGACAAAGGATTCAACTTCGAAACCGGTCGTGCAACAGGCAGAGTACATTGTGAGTAACCTCTTTTATATTGTTTTGTATTATTTTGTTGTGTTTTAGATACTGGTCAGATTATTGACCATATCTTTGCATTCAGGTTTCTTCAAACGTTTTGTTCTCATTTTATACAATTGTTTTTATTTTTCATAATTTTATCCTTTGGTTTTATCATCCAAATCAAACACGTTCTGGTTTTAATACTTTCAAAATTAATTGCTGAAACGTATCATGGCTCTTTCTAAACCTCCTCACTTCCGTTCTTTTTACACTCTTCTTCAATGTTTTCACCACCTGTCACTAATGCTACAGCAGTCTCAAGGCCAAGTCACCAGGGCTTTCAGTAAAAAACAACAACACCTGGATGACTTCATTAAACCTGCTTGTTCTGGTCCCCTAATCAAACAAAAAATCTCCAAAATTAATCAAAATTGGGTACAAAACGTGACCAAACATTTGGTGGAACACTATGAGAGCTCAATTCAAAACCTTTTGGCCCACATTTCCTCTTTAGGTTTATCAGATTCGGACATTGCAAATTCGGTAGCTCTCGTCATTCAGCAGGCTAAATCTCATTTCGGCAAAAAACTTCAGGCTTCCACCATCCAGAAATTCAAAACCTCTACTCTTCCAAATTCCCCTATTCCAAATTCTAACTCTCAATCAAAACCTCAGACTTGCGAGGTAAAAGGTCACAAACACCCACTTAGTAATTTCTTCCCATGTAATATATCCTATCGTGGTATGAGATTCCCTAGCCTTGAGCACATCTATCAGTATCACAAAGCCCGGTACCATGACTGTCAACACCTAGCCAATCGGATCCTCAGGGCTCCCCATGCAGGAGTGGCCAAACGTTTGGCTAGTGAAATTCCTAGCCTGTCCCCATTCTGGCATAAAAGTAAAAATGGAATCATGCGTCAACTTCTTCAAGTTAAGTTTAATTCTTGCAAATTGTTCCGTGACACTCTGATGGGTCTTCCTGAAGGGTGTCACATTGTCCATCCAGTTCCTGACAGCCACTGGGGTGTTAACCGTCATGGTCAAGGCTCTAACTTCTTTGGCCGCCTCCTAAGGGACCTAAAACGTGCCAACTCTCCTACTAACAATCCTAAACCCTCTCGCTCTTCACCTCCATCTTCAAATAACACCCCTCCCTCTGTGTCCACTTCTAACCGCTTCCAACTCCTTGATACCCTCTCTAACCCTCCTTGTCTATCATCATCTGATGATTGGCCACCTCTCTCTCGCTCTTCTCCTGATAACCGCCTTAGTGCCACGCCCAAACGGCGTCCGCGCTCTCCTTCCTCTCCTGAACTCTCACCCTCCTCTCTACCCAAAGGCAAACGCACTCGCTTTGTCTCTCCTAAAAACTCTCCTAACACCACTTTCCATGTCTCTCCTTCCACTATCAGAGGACCCAAAACTCTTTGGGCCCTTCCTAAACTAACCTCCTCCACTGTCATCCTCGGCTCTTCTAACCTTTCTCGCATCACCAAATCCCCTGTCAGTGATATCCAAGTCTTACGTCTTATCCTGGAGCTTTGTTCAACCATCTAAGAATGATGTTCACGGCCTGTAAAAAATCATTTGATGCCCCCCAAAACTTAATCTTAAGTGTAGGCCTGAACAATCGAAGCTCCAAACCAAGTGTTACTTCAATTCCAGAACTGAGGAATATGCTCAGCAGTGCTTTCCGAATCTTCCCCCACTCCAAAATTCTCATTCCAAAAATTAACTACTCAGACAATCTTCCGTCTGTAGAGAAACGCAACTTGGATATGATTAACAGGGCTTTGGATGACATGAGTTCACGTTTCAGCAATCTCACAGTTGTTAAACAGTTGGATCCAATCAAGTTCTCTACACAGACAGATAACATTCATTGGACTGAACAAACGGCCAATGAAATGTTGAAATTCTGGCTCAGTCATTTAAACTAAATCATTCTGAGAGTCCACCGAACTCCAGTACGACTAATAATGTTGTAAACCTTTCCAAATTTACACTTTCGGACACACAAATCGCTCTTCTAAATCGTGGTTTGACATTTGTTCCCACACCCAAAATAACATTGGATCCAATTAAACAAGCTGTGCAAGATTTTGGTAGAAAACTCAAACTTCAAAATTATTTTTCTCACCGTCCAAATTCATTCACAAATAGATCAAAATTCACTCCAAAATCTACCTGGACTCCACCGAGTTCCATGATTGACAAGCCCGTTTTAGATTGCATTTCGGCAATATCTAAGGAAATTGAAAACTTGAAAATTCAACCAGAAACCAAAAACCTAACAAAAATGGAATATAAAACTATAAAGAATTTACAAAATAACGTAGACTTGGTAATTAAAAAAGCAGATAAAGGTAGTGCAGTCGTAATTATGGATAGGCAAAATTATATTAATGAAGGCTTTCGTCAATTATACAATCCAGCTCATTACAGAGAAATTGACACTCCTCTTTACCTAGAAAATTCAGCAAAAATAACAAAAATTTTAAAAGGATTACGCAATTCTGGATGCCTTTCTGAAAAAGTATTCCAATTTCTTTTACCACCAGAACGCCCTCGTCAAAGAAGATTTTATATGCTACCTAAAATTCATAAACCCAAAGACTCCTGGCCAATTCCAAATGTAATGCCTCCAGGGCGCCCAATTGTTTCGGACTGCAGCAGTGAATCTGAAAAAGTAGCTATGTATATTGATTCATATATAAAAGATCAAGCAAATAAGCATCCGTCATATATAAAAAACACGTATGACTTTTTAGATAAAGTTAGAGGGCTTGAACTAGATCCAAATTCTTTACTAATCACTTTAGATGTTGAAAGTATGTATACTAATATAAATCATGAAGAAGGTATCCAAGCAATTAAAAATGCATTCCCGACTTTGGCAAACAATGAACTATTCAAAGGTATAATAGAATTATTGGAAATTTCACTTAAATGTAATGACTTTGAATTTGACGGTAAGACATTCCTACAAGTTTCAGGCACAGCCATGGGTCAGAAATATGCACCTCATTATGCAGATATTTATATGGCTGAATTTGAAAAGCAAGCTTTACAAAAGTGTCCATTCAAACCAGATTGCTATTATAGGTATTTAGATGACATTTTCCTCATTTGGCCACATGGCATTTCCAAATTTCACCAGTTTCTCGAAATTTTCAATTCTCATAGGGCATCAATCAACTTCAAAGCTGAAATTAGTACTGATTCAGTTAATTTTTTGGATACTACTTTGCTCAGGAGCAAAGAAAACACATTAGAAGCAAAAGTTTTCTTCAAGCCAACAGATACTCATCAGTTGTTGCATAAGCTCTCTTTTCATCCAAAACACACTTATAAAGGACTAATCAAGTCCCAAGTTTTTCGATTTTTCCAAATTTGCTCATATCCAGATGATGTTGAATCAGCTTGTCAAATATTATTCAAGGCACTTTCGAAACGTAACTATTCAAAACGTTGGCTTCGCAAAATCAAGAATGAAACATTGAGAATTTTGAACAGTGAGGAAAGACTAGGTGCTGATTTTCAATTGCCCACTTCCAGCTCGTCTGGCTCAAAACCTTGTAATTCTAGACAATGTCAGACATGTCATTTAGTTCCAAATTGTCAAAATTTCTCGGGATCAGTTTTTGAACAGACCTACTCAATCAACTCAGCTTTGGATTGCAACTCAGAAAATATAATTTATCTATACACTTGTAAGCTTTGCGAAAAACAATATGTAGGTGAAACCGGTAAATCACTCAAATTCAGAAACAATCGTCACCGTGCTGCAATAACTAGCTGCAATGAGGAAAATGCATTATACAGTCATCTATCTAAATTTCACAGCAAAACTGAATTTTCCATTGAATGTTTTTCTCTTTTACCAATTGAACAGGTTTCCGATCTTGGTGATGAACTTTTAAACAAACAATGGCGACTTGAAAGGGAATATTGTTGGATTGATACTCTAGGCACTTTCGAACCTCATGGCCTCAACGTTCAAAAATTTACAAAGTATGACCCTTTGAACAAAAGTAAAAATAAATTCGACATGGTGTATATAGTACCCTTCTCAAAAACAGGTACTCTTTCAGCCCAAATTGTTAAAAAGCATATGAAACAACTCAACAAAAATACTGATGGTGATATTAAAATAGCAACAGCTTACAAGAAGCATCAAAATCTTAAAGAACTGTTAGTCAGAAGCAAACTTAAATAATCCAACAAAATTTGTTCAATGTCGCTCATTGAATTTTTATTGCTGTTTTATGTTATGTGTTACTCTTACAATTATCTTGTGCCAGTGCATTTTTTATACTCTCCAAAACACACATACATACATACATACATACATACATACAACACTTGGACTTCCATTCAAACGAACAACCTTTGATTTCTGAATATTGGCAACAATATGAAATGTGTGGTATGAGTGGTATATATTTGGTACAACCTTCGACATGTTAAAAACAATATTCCCATAACACGACGGAACAACGCGTGATTTATTAGCCTTGTGAACCTCGTCAGTAGATGCAATCATAAGACACCCCAGACTTGTAAAAATATATTGCCCACCATATATTCGGTTTATTGCAGGCGAATAAGCAAACTCTGTCGTTCGCTAGTAAACTGACCAGTCCCTTCCTGCATGATTGCTATTTGATGTCTATTTTGTTATACAACAATTATGAGTTATATTTTATTATGCTGTCTATTTTATCAAATAACAATCCCACCAAAATTATCTCAGCCTGTCATGACAGTTACACAATTGATATGCACATGTCTTTGCAACAATAAACTGGTGTATATTTTCATTTGTCGAATATCACATGTCACGACGTTATATCATCATTCTATGTAGCATCATTCTACTGATGTTAAAGCTGATCATCATTTAGCTGTCGAGGTCACTCATAAATATTTGGGTTTCTCTTCAGTCATGTGTCAAATCAAATTTTCGATCAAAAGAAAAGATCACAACACATCATTACCCATATTGCATACTGTACGACCGAATTCAGCCAAACTCTGAGACGTTGAGATATACGGGACACATATGGTAGTGATAGATCACTCTTGTGTAACGTATATGCATATTTCAATATGCATAACAGAGCAGAGTGCATAGATATCCAACAGAATATAAAGTATTGAACGTAACGATCTTGGTTGGGGATCACAAGCTGCTTGACAGTTTTTGTATAAAACGTCATTCTGCCGTCGAGATCGATTCTACAATGGTAATATATTGATTGTTTAGACTACACCACGTACCGTAATGGCTCGTTTTGTCAATAAAGTTTTACCCCTTCGCTCTTTCAAGAAAGGTGCTTATTCAAGGAACGCGCTTATTTGACAACAAACTTTCCCAAGTTGAATCTATATTCTATATATTGCAGGTCAATGTGCATGCCTCTAAATGGTGTTGATAGGAATTATCAGCATGAGAAATTCAATATAAAACTAATCAGTTGATTGCCGAATAGGAGATGTGATTGCAACAGACGACCGTCTGGTGTATGAAGCTTGGTGCGGAAGTAATTTTGGAGTAATAAATACAAAACCGTGCTGTCGAGTGCCAGAAAAATGTTACCACCACTTGGCATACTCGGTTCATATCTCAGAACTGCCCCAGTATAATTCGCATTGAACGGTAGTGTTATTCCAAAATGTTTGCATTGCATAGACACCGAACATGCACAACAGGGAATGCCTACGGCGAATAACCGATTGTAAATTTGAAATTACATCTGCACTTGACATCTGCACATCTTTATTTCCACACGGCGTTAATCACTGATATTATTGGTATTTCTTGTGCAATGCCGGCGCTCTTTGTAGAGAAGCGCTTATTCAAGGGAGGCGCTTATTTGTCAAGAAAATATACTCCCCGGCGCTCATTCGAGGGAGGCGCTCTTTAAAGGACGGCGCTTAATCGAGCCATTACGGGACACCTCTTCATTGTCTTTCCAATGTACTGGTCTTGGACGCGGCAAAATAAATACGTTTGGTATCATTTCACAATTTCAAAAGTTAGTCAATTCCGATGCTTCTCAATATATACATGTAAAATGGAGTAACTTTTTTCATATTTCAATTCCGACTCAATCAAGGGACAATCGTCAATATAACAATATCGGGGTAAAATGACCAATGCAATTGTTATTGTCATTGTTATTTTTATTTTATTTTTGGCAACATTTCCTTCGTGTTTGGTTCATATTTGGTAACATATCATGAAGTTTTTGTATCAGTTTTCCTTTTTCTTGAAATATTTTTAATGAAGAAACATGACGAAACATTGAATACAGTCGTATCGTTCATTGAGCATTATTGAGATATTTGGAAACAAAGGATAGGTCTGACTTAGATAATGAGTAAACACAGAATCACCGGAAGCCTGACATGTCTCGAATGATAGGTAAAATGGGTACAGCTTGCATTATTCATTTGTTTGGAAGACCAGTAAATCATACGATAGGATTTCTAAAAAAAAATCTTAATTTTAGACACTAATATGGATGTATTATGATCAAGTAATGTTAGCTATTCAGCAACACGTTTCTTTATGATGCGCTTCTAATGCTCTCATAGTAGATGGTTTAATGGGTGTAGTACATGGTGCGTGTCACACATTGTTAGTGCTGTTGGTCATTCTCAACGAAACAATATATATATATATATATATATATATATATATATATATATATATATATATATATATATATATATATATATACAGAAATGGAATAATGATTAATGCAATTTGAATGACAGCAGATTACATTTTAATAATTTGGATCATGTTTCAAACTCAAATATCCATTTCGTAAATAATAAATGTGGGTGTGTAAAACGCGCAACGACACTGCATTTCAAGCCATGGTAAATATGCAAAATAACTGTAATTTGCCCACAGCTAAATGCAAATACTGTATACATTTGTAACAAGTGCATCATGAATAAAACCTGTCTGATATGCATAATTTTATCCCTGTAGAATATCAATTGCTCATGTTTTGTGCACTGTGGATTATCAATGCAGATTATTTTTTTAATATTATACTTGGAGTATATCAATATTCGCCGAACAATTCACATGATATTGTATGCAATTCCACGAACTATTAACTTGGACCAGTGTCGTACACATGAGTGGCATATTTATCCCATTCAAATGGTGGTTGGTACTCAATTAATTTGTCTACCCAGATTTTATAGATAATAAGTCAAAAATATTAATAAATTATGAATCAATCTAGTAAAAATTGATAACTTTGTTTGGGTTTGTTTCGGAGTTTTGAATTGTTTCAATTGATTCTGGGACAGTTGTATACTGATTCAATCAAGCGTACATTAGAAACACGTACATTTTCCAGACTGTCTACCCCTGATGACGCTAGGGTGTCTTTGGGTTTGAATACCTGGTCGGGTTTTGTTTCTATTTTTTGTGGTGTACTTTGGGTTTGCTATTGTCATAATCAAAATTTGGTTGTATCTGTGGTAATATGTTGATACTAGACTTGTTTATATACCGAAACCCAACAATATTTAAAAGGTGCTATCCAACTGTTACACGGCTAAAGTACAGTCCATGACGGGGTGACAATCTGGTTCTTAACATTCTTTTTCATATAACTTAACATATGGGGAACAATATCCCTTATGCTTTTTGTATTACATTGGTAACAACTAAATCAAGCATACATTGGCTGTCATACATGTATGGTATAGTTATCATGGTTATAGGCATCCATCTCATGGACTTTTTATTCACAATGGTTGAATCAGTTAACCATTGTGAAATGGTTGTGTCTGTTTGGCAAAGATGATGACCTTATTCTGTGTAAGATCACTCAGCATATCCACATTTCTTTCTGCTTTGGCATGTAATCGTCAGATAGTGGGTGATATTTTTCTATTTGATTACTTCTTTGTTAGGTGACACGTGTCACATTACGAGTGACGCACTATGTATAAGTACAATGGGCCTGAAAACCACAAATACACCAATGAAATCGCTAACACAAGAAATACAAAAAAATAGCTCATAATCTATTGTACACAATTGAGGCAATAATGAAGTAAACTAAGACATAAAATCGAAAACCATCATCTGCCTACGTCCATAATGAGACCAGAATATAGAAAAGGATCGTCCTGCTGTGATATCATGCCGGTGATTTCTTTTTGGATTGTGATTAGTATTAGGTACTTACGTACTTGTCATACACCTATTTATTTCATGGGGTTTGTTTCGGAGTTCTGAATTGTTTTGATACGGTGTTGGGCAGTTGTATTCTGACTTCACCAAGTGTACAGTAGAAACATCTGTTTTGATATTTTTGTGACCTTGAGTTCGAACTTTGACCTCATTTTCAAGTTCATATCACAAAATGGCTAATTTCTCGCTCAATATCTACTTCACAGCTTAGAAATCAATAGTGAACATGTATGATGAATGATCTTGCGACCTTGGATTTGATCTTTGACCATACTTTCCAGGTCCTTGAACAATTTGGCTAAGGTCTAAAACGTATATTGTCCAGTAACCATCGTTACTGGATAACGATGAGATAATTACCAGTATTCAAAGCTGGAAGTGAACATAATGCATTAATTTCTGAAATTTGGGTGACTGGTGACAGTGTCCAGGGTTTTTAGGTATCGATTAGCAGGTCACCTATTGACTAGCAGGTAAGCTACGGGTCCCTTGGGCTATGTTATCTTGGATCTGAGGTTAGGGAGAGGTGAGTATCAGCGCAAGAGGCCCCTTTATTGGGATGTGCGCGCAGGCAGGGCACATGTCATACCATAAACGAGTGGTCGGCAACTGCATTTCGCTGTAGGAGTGTTTATTCCTGAATATACAATGACGTTTGCACTGGAAGTTTGTGCATGTCGTATAGGCTTGCCCCGCGCAGCTAATTTCGTGCTTGTCAGTAAGCAGGACGATTATATACCACACACATATATATTTTTTATATATGTGGAGGTGAAGTTTTTCTTTTTGCTCATTTTGATTGCGAAAATAGACATAGGTACACCCGGACAAAACCATATGGCGGAACCAAACGCCCGGACAACACCCACCGCCAATGAGAAATGCCCGGACAAAACCACCGGTAAAATAATCTGATGAAGATCAATTACTCATTCGTTATTCTGTTGCAGCATCGTATTTTGGTGGTATTACTTGAATAATATAACAAGGTTATGTGTCTCATAATTCTGGTGACAAGAGAAAGATATTTTGAAAGCAAGTTTACCATGGAATGTGCAAAGTCTGCATTTCCTCATAAAATAGCACATATAAATTGCATAATCGCTTAGCTTATTATATCGAGGATTATATGGAGGCGATAGCTGAATGTAAGTATCAATCTATTACCACCAATACAGCCAAATTTTGATGATTCCAATAACAACAACATTTTGCAATAGAAACAAAGCCCGACCAGATACTTTATCAAAAGACACACTGGCGTCATCAGGGGCAGACAGTGTGGTAAATGTAGTTGTTTCTACTGTAAACCTGATGGAATTAGTATACAACTGCCCAACAACCTATGAAAATAATTTAGAAATCCGAAACAAACCCCATGGAATAGATATCTGACATGTACATAAGTACCTAATCACAAACCAAAAGGCTACTGAGTTGATGGTATCCTGGGGGACAGACTTACCGTCCACCAGCAGTGACACCGGCTCAGTGGTATGAATGTAAGTATCAATATATTACCACCAATACAGCCAAATGTTGATGATTCAAATAACAAACGTAAAATACAACAATTTGCAATAGAAACAATGCCCGACCAATAAATTAATAATAAAAAAAAAACTGGCGTACATAAAGCATAGCACATCGATGTCACGGATAGGCATACATGTATGTGCATGGGTTACTTATCGTTGAATAACTGATTAATCATTCAATAATGAATTCATTCAATTATAACGAATCAGCTTTGTTTTTGTTATATGAAATATGACCCGTGAATACGTGGGTTTCTTTTGTACGCTTAGGGTTGTCAACCATTGGTCTTCTTCTCGTGTGTCTCATTTGCACAAGAGGTACCTGTATAAAGATTATTTACCATAGGAATTGTTTACTATTGACTTGAGACTATCCAGTGTGGTATATCCACATACAATGAATGTTTCTAAGTTACAATTGTCTGATATATTACATAATGCAAAGTTCATATGGCTTCCCTTCATTAGGACAGTACTTTCTCTGGTTGACTGTATATAGACACTATTCTATAGTTTGATTGACTTGTTCCGCCTGTGTAGTATCAGGTGGTGGCACCTAAATCTGTACGGAGTTGGAAGGCGAATAGGCTACTCTGTTAGTATATAAATTAAGGAACAATCTAGGCTCGAGACAAAACTGCGGACAGACCGTGAACGCCCAAGCCTGATACCGTTAGTCTGTCATTTCGTCCAACATTGTTCAATAGTCCAGGCTATCTAAATCGATGGCAAATCTAGGATGACCATAACACGGATACAAATTCCTGTCTAGAGGTTCTAGACCGGGGAGGACTGATCAGTTTGTTTTGGGCCAAGATTGTGATCAAATTTTAGTTGTATGTTATAATCACAAATGAGAAAAACATGTTGATATTTTGTGAAACCATGATAGAATGGCAGAAGTTATTGACAGAGTATTAAAACAAACATTTGCAAAATACTTCTGATCCAAATCGATGTTCAAGAGATATTCATCTGCCAATTGTCTCTAGTGTTCTTGCATACTATGGGAGTGTTCTTTTATTGAGTATAAATAGTAACAGCTTTCCGTAAGTATGCTCCAGGATGTAGATTTATGAATTACATCTAGTATACAGTGGAATCGCCTATACAGTTCACACACTGGCTGCCCCTGATGACGCCAGTGCGAATTTGGATGTACATATGTGGTCGGGGCATTTTTTATTCCAAATGTGTGGTATTTTAGGCTCGTTGTGTTGATCATCAAAATCTGGTTGTTCTGGTGGTAATACGTTGACACTTGACAGGTACATTAACCAACACCACTCAATTTTCTTTTCAGGTAAATACCCAGAGTTTTTTTGGTATGTGTCTCTTAAAGCCACAACCCGTAATGCACTGGATCAAGTCAAAACTACGTTTGAGTTAAAATATGACTTCTTTTGTTATTTCATTCTCTGCCATATAGTTGGTTTCACGACACACGGCATGCCTATGTTTGGAAACTATTCAGCTAAAAACATTGCGAACCCACTTGAAGAGCAAATTTACCAGTTGAGAAACTTTGTACTATCTGGCATATTTTCTGGAACTAATTCCAGATATAAATAATTCCTGGAAGTTAGCTCATTTTTGTCAACAAAACAATCACAACGAACATATATAATCTAATATTTTGTATGAACATATTTAATTATCAGAAAAATGTTTTGTATGAACATATTTAATTATTTCCAAACTGCATAATTGCTAACATGTAGGCTCTCCTCCATTCGAACATTCAATCAAGTATAATATTTGATTGAATAGATAGAGTGTTGGAAATATTTATTCTCCAACGTAATATACTCTCAAATATTCAATGAGTTATAGAAAAAGCGAGTCAACAGAATATTTGACCATGGTAACAGTTTACGATATACGGTGTCCTGTCGTGTGTTCCAGTACTAATAACTGTTTGATTAACTGTTGCTATTCAAACCACGTGTACTTAGCAACAAGAGGGCTTTGCTATGTAAAGACTTTATACATATCAGCCTGATTTATATACGATCACAACGAACATATATAATCTAATATTTTGTATGAACATATTTAGTTATCATGATTGCCAAACCGCATATTTGCTAACATGTAGGCTCTCCTCCATTCGAACATTCAATCAAGTCTAATATTTGATTGAATAGATAGAGTGTCGGAAATATTTATTCTCCAACGTAATATACTCTCAAATATTCAATGAGTTATAGAAAAAGCGAGTCAACAGAATATTTGACCATGGTAACAGTTTACGATATACGGTGTCCTGTCGTGTGTTCCAGTACTAATAACTGTTTGATTAAAGTCATAGAAGCAAGGTACCATTATATGGTTTTATTCCTGTTCAGATAAAGGCATCGTTGACATTTGGTGATAAAAAGATGTTCGCGTTAATTGGTAATCAGTGACAGCGACATATAATCGAGTATATTGAGCCAGTATTGCAATCGCCTTCTCATGCAGATGAAAAAAAATAGCTTCGGCAGTTTCCGTAAACATGACGTCAGTTGAGGCAAAATGTGCTTTGATGGCTGGCCAAAAACGTAAAATACGTAATTTGGGCGGTCAGCTCAAAGATAGAAAACCACTCCAAAATGCATGAGATTGAAAAGAAAACACGTGAAAACCAACAAATACTGGACATTTTGCAGTTCAACAAACCTCTCTTCTGGGAGAATAAATAGTACTGATTCTAAATATCAAGACAAGAAATGCCGTATTCCCACCATCTTACCCGTTCACTTGAATTGTCAAACACACACAACGGGAATGAATATACGACATGCAGTTTACCTTGCTGGCTACATGTACTTTCAGTTCTGCCTCAACTGACGTCACCAACCACGTGACCCATACTGAAATCGTGATCAAAATCTTCGGCAATTTACGGAAAGAGTGCCTATTTGATTCAATATCTCGAAACCCGTTGATTGTATCTGTAAAATTTGTTCGAATTTACAGATAACTATTCATAATGGACTAAATGAAAATCGACATGCTACTAGGTCTTTAACTGTTGCTATTCAAACCACGTGTACTTAGCAACAAGATGGATTTGCTATGTAAAGACTTTATACATATCAGCTTGATTTATATACATGTACTGCTATATTGACTTTGACATATTTGGTGTCTGAAATTGGCAGCTCTCACTGTTCACGCTCTATACATCGCAGGAAAAAAACATATTAGTATAATCGTAAAAGCTACCACTGACGACACAGCTCAACTGAATCGAATGTTTGAATTGACAGTTATGACGTCTATTCCAGTGTTTTCAAGATGCATTTACATTCCGTAGAAAAACGCTTCTTACGGGCATGTTTATGAATATATATGAATATATGAATACCATTTGTCGTGCTTATTGCCTACAACACATTCGGGTACGAAGGATAACTTTAGATCAAAAGACGAATTGTCTGGGAGACATGAATATTCCAATAGATGTAGGTTAAGTTGTTTGTTCAGTTACTGCAATTTTTCTCTTGTTCGAATCCGACAGTTTTCTTGGAAATCACACAAAACATTGGGCTGCAGATTTGCAATCGATGTCTCTCATAATAGATTGCCACTGGTCACAAATACACACGTGTAGAATCGCGAATGCAAGGAAATTAGCACATTCGGTTGCTTGTACGAGAAAGCGTAGTGGCGTGACCTTCAGGGATTTAACGTTAACAAAATAGGGCAATGCTTTTCATTGGTTTGGGTACGCATGGGTCAAATGTTCATGATGTTCCGCGTGTTGCTGAATCAGCCTAGTAGCCATCTAGATTCGTACTTGAGCTATTCAATGACAATGACATTGTAACCATCATTTTATACAACGTCTGGTCTTCCACTCGAACAAACATTTTTTCCATAATCATGATAATACATGACATGGAGTTTCAATATCAGATGAAAAACTGAATAAGCAGTCCTTTGTGCTTAATTCTTGTTCTTGAAAATGTATTTAATGCATATTCCATTATATATACATGTAGACATTGCCATTGTATTTCCAATACAAGAGGCCGGGAGATACACAGTGCACTATTCACGTCGACATCAAAATATTTTGCAGGTATTTGTCGAGAATTTCGTTGATTATCATGGATCATACTATGGGTATCATGATTGTTCAATTTAGAGTCAAACAAAAGCCATTTGTGATCACAATAATGGCGCGGTAATATGACGAATGGAATTTAGTTCGTATTTCTTTGTATTGTTTATGATGAAAGCAAGCAATTTAGTTTGTTTTCTCTTTGTATTGTGTATAATAAAAGCAAGTTCATAAATATAATGATACAATCAGTAACCTTTTGGTTTGAGATTAGGTACCTATGTACTTGTAATACATCTATTCCATGGGCTTTGTATACAATAAAAACAACCACCCCTCCTACAGTTTCTGCTCCTGATGACGCCCGTGTGTCTTTGGATAAACTAGTTGTTCATGCTTTGTTTCTAAATGTTTTATTGTACGTTTGCGACTGGCATCATCGAAATGTAGTTGTATAATTAGTAACATATTGATACTTGCTCTCCTCTTCATGGTCCTACAGATTTTTTTTTCGATTTGACTTGACTTCGGACTCGGCTTGTTCGTTCTTAATACATTATACTTGGGTATAGGTTCCATGTTTATTGACTAAACAAAATAGTTATCAGAATCCCTAAGTGTCCTGAATGACGTGGTCACTGTACATTATTAAAGTACAGTATTACAGTACCTTCCAGCATGATGAGGCTGTGACATAATAAAAGATCATACATAAGCTACTCAATGATTATCGTTGCCCTACTGTTATTTTAACTAATCCGTATTAGGGTCTAGTATCATTTGTTTATAGCGTCAGTCCATCAGAATGAGGGCAGACACGTGACCCTGCAGCGTAACTTGTAAGAGGCGAAAGTGCAATTACCAGCTATCCAATTCCGTTATTCAAATTGATGGCGTAAGACTGTGGTGGTGTTTTAAGTCTACCATATTCGAATTACCTGCACTGAATTCGATTTTCTGAATAAAAGGATTCAAATTAATGTGATACTTAGTGTGATTTCGATCGACAATTCATGTATTTTCACACAACGAAATATGAACATAATGTTTCCAAATATAATATATAAGAGTGTTTCAAAGCAAATATTAATGATTAAGATATTAACTATTTTATTTGTTTTGAGTCTGCTGATTCATTTTCTTGATGAAAACATATCGCCGCATGTTACTCAATTTTCCAAAATCTGTATTGAAACTGAAACAAGAATGAAACACATATATCTCGGAGAGGGGGCGGGGAGTAAATACGAAAAATGTATCAGTCCTTGATACATATTGCATATCAACATTTGATTGCCAAATGTCACAATATTTCTGAAAGGCAGCTGCCCAATATGTGTTCCTACAACACGAACGAATACATGTCGAACATATATCGCTCATTGATGTCAATGTACATGAACGCGTAACTGAAAATGAAACCCCATCCAAATTGTTAGTTACCAAAGCAAACAATGAATAATTGAGCATATCCAACTATCATTCATGACCACAAACCAAACAATTGACTGCGAAGCAATGTTCGTTTGAAATTGAGCACAGTCACGTTTGTGCGGTTTCCATGGAAATATCTACGATAAATACCTCGAAGACGCTTGATTTTCAAATTTAATCTGATATCAAGAAATAAAATAGTTTTAAATAGGAGGGTTATTAATGGTGTCTATGGTGATTTTATGTATACTGTTAAAATATATATCAGTATCTGTTATGCATGGGATTTTGTCAACCCTTGAACCATTGATTTCCTTACTGACAGTCGTTACACATGTACATACACTAGCCAATAGTTATAAGAACAATCAGGAAAAACACGAAACATCAGATGATCAGCAAGTTGGGTATGGATACACCTGTTGTTAGAGATTGATGATTCCTCAAAAAATGTAACTTAGACTCACCCGTCCTGTGCACGTGGACTGGAAATCAATCGAAGGGGAAATTCTTTCAAAATATTCATTCAAATACAAAATGTCACAAAGATTGTTCACAACAATTGACATCAACGAAAAGCATCCATCCATACATCACGAACCTAGTGGAAACTTCCAGACTTTCCTTGGCTTAGGATTCCTTTCCGACAGCAAACGTGAAAAAGGCATTCAGTTATATGTGTCAGAAATTGATTTGAACTGAAAAACTGAAGTGTAACTTGACCCCCATAGACCTTTATATTCTATTAGATGTAGTTATTCAACTTGCCAGCAAGGTGAGTGGAGCAAAACAAGAGGGACACTGTATGGAATGGTCGAAATCGCTGTCTCAGCAAGAAATTCAGTACTTCCCATTCAATAACGTGCGTGATGATTTTTTTAAATGGGTTGTTTATCAAAACGGTAATCTGAATTCAGGACAAAACAACTCACAAAACATTCGTTACCATGTGTGTGTGGCCATAAACACATTCGTATTTGTTCATATAATAAACCAGCTCTTTCCTCGGGCGAACAGGATTCTAAAATGCTTAGGCCAAGAATTTTTGAGCCACAACAATTGGAGTTAATGGCATGGATTGCTGAAACCACTGTTATAAATAAAATCTAAGGGAATAAATCTATATAGAGTGATGTTTGAAATCAATTTTGTGTTGGGCAAGAGATGGTCACTCCTCCGAGCACCTGGTCTCACGTTTAGCTGGCTGGGTTTCTATGACATTCACATGGATTTCGATATGGTATTAGTACCATTCGAATCTGACTGCTCACACAAAATAGGTCTCTGGATTCGCTTTTTAAACTTAATGTTCTAGGGTTCGGAAAATCCACTTGCCCGAGAGGGGATTCGAACCTGGGACTCGACGAGTGATAGTCCAACACTCTAGCAAGTGAGCTAAAGGGATAACCACTAGCCGAGCTAGTCTGTAGTAGGAATGCTGACTACCAAATTTGGCGAGCCCTGAATGAGCCTTGTCACATTAATATCTGTTTGTCTGTGTCCATTAGTGCTTTGAGCACTTTCAACGAAAGATATTACATCACATCTGTGGACAAATAACACCAAAACACCAGAGAAGACATCTGCTCTGTAGCAATTAAACTGCAGAACATACAGATGAAATTTGGTCCCAATAAGCTGAATATATGGTGGTAATATATATTCTTTTACGACCCTGACGCCTTCTGGGGTTACTCTTGACTAGACCGCGACGTAAGTCAGAGGAATACATAACAGACATCACTGGAAATGTCAAAAGTTGCATTTTACTCCCCTGGAGATGTTGTTTGCATAGATACTTTCTACGCCGCCGTCAATCAAAACATAAAATTAGCCCAAAGTTAAGATGTTACCGGACAATTTTGGTTTGGCCATGGCAGCATTGGCAGGTAACAAACCTTGAGATTTACCAATCAAGGTTCGCAGTGTTGACATGTGACCTTGAGATTTACCAATCAAGGTTATCCATGTGAACTTCGATGTCACCATTACATGTATGTGTGTGGCATTTGATATTCTATATGTTCATAATACAAAGATATATCTGGGTGGGATCGTTTAGGCCACTCACGTCAATTTACACATTCCGTGTAAATTGTGACATTTGGCACTCAAGGTCATCTGACGTCAAGTTCAAGGTCATCATTAGTTGTGCCATATGTCTTCCTGTTTCATCTATTGAGGCAAACCTGGGCATTTTTTGACCCCAAAATGTCTGTTTTGACCTTTCAAAGTCATCGAAGGTCAAATTCAAGGTCACCACACAAATCGCCATATGACTTCCCATTTGAAAGTTCCAATTTCTAAGTTCTATCTTCAAGCATTCTATGAGTACAGCCCTGACAGCTCCCATTATGAAGGAAAAGAGTGCCGAAAATTTTCCAACTCCAAAATTTTTTCCAAAGGGTGAAAAATTTTTGAGCGATTTGGAGCAAAAAAAATTTTTTTGCCGACCGGTCAAAAATTCAAAATGACCAGAGATATATTAGGGGAATCTTTTGAGACCAAAAACTCAAAACTGATCAGTTTTTCAGAAAATGGCCGTCAAAGTCTAAAATTGAGCGTTTTTCGACCAAAACGGCCGCCATTTTGAAAGACTGCGAACTCAAGAAACGTAAAAATACCTCCTTCTAAAAATATTTTTAGGCATTTTTGTGCAAAATTTCAGAAAGATTCGCTCGTAAACTTTAACGATAAAAATGTTAACGGACGGACGGACGGCTAGAAGGACCAACGTCCGATACAATGTGTGTTTTCTGCACTGTGTGGCTTTGTTGAATGCACACTATGTGTTTTTCAATTTTTTCGTATGAACAATACATTGTGCGACTTTCTCAATGTGGGGCTTACCACATTGCGAGACTTTGCTTTTGTCTGACTTATCACACTGTGGGGTATTTAAGGATAGTCATTGTGAGCTTCAGAACTCGGCCCAAGTAGCGCACCTTACTCTGTTAATACTACTCACCTACTGACTGTATACCATATTTAATCCGTCTGGCATATTTTTAACCTTCATTGAATTTAGAAGAAATAGTAAGCTGCGCTACATGGGCCCAAAACTCCTACACTGTGGGACAGTGAGGCGCTAGGAACTTGATGTTCATGAGCGCCACAAATAGATCATTCTAGAAACTTTAATTGAAAGCTATAGCTAACTGATCTGCTTGGCACAAACACTTCTTGTATTCATGACACGAAATTTATAAGACCACAACCAAATAAGGACTTATGTCTTAAGCATTTAAAGTTCAAGTAAACTGGAAATATGCTTAGAGTCACATCATTTATATTGAACACTATATTGAGTAGGCTTATATGATCGACCATTATGACGTTAAATATCGAAGAATATAGAACAAACTACCGAAATAACAACTATACTGAAGTTATTATATCATATCTCTTCAACCAATGCAACATGTTCATGAATGAATTGGTATAATTGTTTTTTTTTAAAAATTATTTAGCTATTAAACATGGAATGATGTGTATCCGTAACGTTATCTGGAACGGCTTCTTCAATTGGATAGTTTGGTATCATTTCAGTGATTAGTGTAATGACTGTTAAACTCCATATAATTCTCAATATGAGTATATATTCTTTATCCTATGGTTTCCAAGGTAACCAATGAAATGGTATATGGCTTGCCTATATTACGGTCGATGTATATTCGTTTTACTTGTACTTTAAATGTCTGAGCCATAAGTCGATTTATCGTGATACGTAAGTCGATTTATCGAGATATGTAAGTCGATTTTATCGAGTTACGTAAGTCGATATATCGAGTTACGTAAGTCGACAAATAGAAAAAAAATTTTTTAGTTTGGTTGCCCTAAACCATTTGGTACAACGTTCCAACAACTTGATGCACCCGGAAAAGCATCAATATATGACCGAAGCATTTAAATGTCAGACATGGAATAGAACACAGCGAATACTTAATTTTCATTGAAAAAGCTATCTACTGGACTGTCTAGAAGTGGCTCTGTGAAGAACATTTCACGAATTTCCAGGTTTCATCAAATTAAGTTAAAATTTCTTGAATACATAACAACTCATCGCAAGTTCACATTTCGACTAACTTACTATGCCAATTAAAAGTGGGAGAGTTGTTTTTGAAATTATTATCAGCATCATACATCATACATGATCAGTATCATACATACTTTGAAAAAAATCCGCTAACAAAGCAGATCAGAAATGAACAATGCGGGCTCACATAGAATTTAATCACACATAGACGCAGATCTAAACTATAAGCTGCCACAGCAAACAGACATTCATTTTTGTTCATTTTCGAAATCTTCTCGATGATCAAAGGTGGTGTCCTACGGCACAGCTGTCCCCCTTTCTCCCGTGACAATCCAATCACCCGGAGACACTCCTTTCTGGAAGGTGTTGTTTTGGTTTTTAAATAGTCTTTGAAATGGCGTTGCAATTCGTCGATTTCAGTTTGTGTCCACATCATACGCTCAGACGTTTTAGGTTTTTTACGAACTGGTGAAGTCTCGTCGTCTCCACTATCATCGCTAGCTGCATGCGGCTGAACACCCTCACCGGCAGGCGCACTGGCTTCGTTGGTACTGGTCACCACGTCTGTAAAGACACAACATATGCATTCAAGTACCCAACAACCATCTTTGCTTTGTTGAGATAATTGATACTGACCAATCACTATTTCCACACCGCAACAGATTTTGGGAGCTGTCAGTCCCTCGATTTTCCTTGATCATGATTTCAGGCAGGCAATATTGCACGAGTGCACAATGATAGATCGTTACAATATGTTTCCGACGCCAGGGAGATATATATATATATATCATATATGATATCTTAAATTTAGCACACGATATTGCAGTCTGGAAATCCAAGATAATTAAGCAATGTAGTTACTGATGTCAATATTTTCAGAAAACAATTTATATATGAGCACATGAATACCTTGTAGGGTAATCTCGCTGGGTTTGCGACCAGCAAACTTTGATGTTAATCCCAGGTCCTGAATCAGAATGACCTTGGCAACTTCCGTGCGCGCTAATAGGCCTGACATATGTTTGTAATGGTCGATGTGTACCCTCTTGGTGTGAACCAAGTGGCGGCAGAGCCACTGGAGCTGTTGCTGATTCATGTCCAGCACCTGTGAAACATATGCTGGAGTGAGAGCAACCGAACACAAAATATTGCTCGAGAAAAAAAGAATTCCTTAATGACATAAATGCCATTAAAACTTGATGAATCCAGCAGAAGAAAAATCTACGGCCGTTATGCTTTGATCACAAGCTCAACTGTTACAAATTGACATACCTGCGACAAGGTAGCTGTGTATTCCCTTAAGTTCACATATGTTATCCGTTCTGGACCTTTGAGGGCAATTTTTTCACAGATGAACTTTACACTTTCGTAGCTCCTCAGTGATCCGTCACCTGCAATACACATCCGTTCATATATGTGTTAAGTATCTCAAAACACCATGATATGTACACATTAAATTTCTAAGAGTGAAAGATATATCAATGATCTCAAATAAACTTTAAAAGTCACAAGAATATGGTTATGGTTCAAATTGACTGAAAACTAGAAACTGTAGAGAAAATAAATGTTAAAAGTCACACCATTTCGGTCATTGTTTAAACTGACTGAAAACTAGAAACCGTAGAGAAATTTACCGGCAGTAGCAAATAGATATTTATTTCCTTCACGAACACCTGCACTGCGTCGTGCCTCAGGATCAGCTATGTAGGCCAGATCATCATTACTATCATCTGGGATTAGTATTGGAACTGGTCTACTTCTCTGAAAAAGAATAATGGAGACATATCTCTAAAATATTCATCATCATTACTATTGTCCACCAACGTGATAGAAGTCAATCGAGTACAACACGAATTCTATTTTTGTATGGATATAGTTGATCTATCTTCCAACATCGGCAATTTTAATACTCTTCATCCCAATCTAAATAGATGTAAGTATCAATCTATTATCACTAATACAGTTATATTGATCAGTCACTAACCTGATAATTATCAATAACCTAATAATCAGTCACTAACCTGATAATTAGTGAATCGTGATCAGTCACTAACCTTGCCGCGCACGGTCATAATTTTCTGCAAATTCAACAGGTGTCTCTCCAACTCGTTAAGTTCTCCAACCAGGCTCTGGTCAACATCCTCCAGCTGTGTTTGACGTGCTGCGTAATGCTTCACCCTTTATATAGTACAACGATTTAAATGCAAGAATATCAGAAAGAACAGATGAAGAATTTCAGAATGTCAGGAACACCGAAACACTGAAAGACAATACTGAATTATTCAGGGCTGTGCTTACAGAACAGAATCGATTTCACCGCTTCGTCGCTTGTTATAGACGAGTAGGCGGGCCTGGGCACTGGTGGCGAATCGTCTGTTATCTCTATCCTTCGACTTGAAAGCTTCACGCAAATCATTCTTCAAATGTGTCACCAGCTTTTGAATGTCGCTTGAGTCGGGTATGAAATCCCTGGCATTCTGAAAGAGTTGTCGTTGTTCAAGCACAGCTTTGGCGATCCTTGTTACCTTCTCAGACCACTCGATACGCAACAATTCGAGGAATCTCTTGCATGATTCTGCCTCGCTGGCGGCTAATTGATGTTTCATTATGAATGCCCACTTAGCATTCACAAGTCGAACCAGATCGTACTTCAACTTGATGGCATTAGAAGGTGATCGGAGTTCTTCATCATCAATGTTAGGAAGTGACACCATGTGGGCAGCTTTGGCGATGTCGTCGAAATGTTCAGGTTTGAGGAAGTTCCACAACGGAGCCGGGGGAGTGGATGAACAAACAGTGGAGGTTGTTGCTGACGGGGAATCCACACCGGTTTTGGAGATGATCGATGACGATTTCCTCTCTGGGGATTTACTTGAGGATCTATCTTCTGATTTTTCTTTGGATTCCCTCAGTTGCTTAAGCAGTTTGGCAGCCAGCCTCATTCGTCCTGATGCGTAATTTTTCCTTTTCCCTCTGTTGGATATGTTTCGTCTTAGCCAGCTTTCACCCAGCATCATGATCAGTGGGTCATTTTTCGCGATATCCGAGATTTCATCTTTGATCATGGAGGTCAGTACTTCTTCTTTTAGCATTGTTGATGCTGTAGATTTGAACCTGCCTGACAGAATGTCAAGAGATTGACATTTTGGCTGTTGCCTAGAGATAGTGTCCTTCAACATCCACTCCCGGCACTTGGGACATGGACCGTACAATTGGGAGTCTTCTCACGAGGAGCAATTCTCCCGTCCCGGCATCTATGACTTTGCAGTTGTGCTTGTCGTATCCAGCTGCCTGAATCAGGTTTAACGAAGCATTTCTGGCCTTTTCTTGGCCACAGGAAAAAAAAATTCTTACAGTTGACTGTCTGTTATGTTTGGACTTGAGGTGGTAACGTATGTGACTCACGATTCGACCACAGTAAAGGCACGCATGCACGGAGTTGTACACTCG
This sequence comes from Terebella lapidaria, assembly GCA_949152475.1. Taxonomy (NCBI): domain Eukaryota; kingdom Metazoa; phylum Annelida; class Polychaeta; order Terebellida; family Terebellidae; genus Terebella; species Terebella lapidaria. The sequence goes on along the minus strand of OX424564.1, from coordinate 27,946,114 downwards.
ATCATTTTTCTTCCTGTGGGCCGTGTTCTGTTTGAATGATCTCAAAACTCGTCGGATATAGATGTTTTCATTACTCTCATCACGTAGTATTCTAGTTTCGGGAAGTTCTGGATCATTGGAGTCGGCGACCTCCGAATCATCATGATGAATTGGCCCCATTGGTTGATGTTCATGGTGTAACTGGTACTACATCACTAATCTCATCGTCATCGCGAACAATCTTGTCAGGTTGGATGATATTCAGCAAGTTCATCACGTCTGTCCGGTCTTCCTTATCGTCATACCCATAATTTGAAGTGGCGAATTCATCTGCTGGAAGCACAAAGAGGAGTAGGACAGGGGGTAGCAAAGATATGATTAGAGCCAACATTTTGTAAGATATTTCGAACAGGTGATAACTTCCACACGTCCATAACATCAGTTTATTTATTTTTGTTCCCATTTGTACATTTCACAACTTAACATGAATTTTATGCTGGCGGCATTGACGCTCCTAATATATGGAAAATGACTTCATTTCGGCGCTAGTCAGCAATAAACATGAAATAGAAATTAAACATAATAAATAATAAGGCGCAGTTTGTAGATCTCTTTGAGAAGCTGAAAAAATAAGAATATTTAGAAATAAAATATATCACCGTGTTTCTGTTCTTCAGCATTCGGACAAACTCCCTGATCAAAAAGTCTGGCCAACAAAGCCCATAATTTGTTGCTGCTTCTAGTGTCATCGAGTGGAAATCTACGGGAATAGTGTTGAAAAGGGGTTGTCTGAGGATGTTTGTACTCACTCCGCGCTCTCAAGTGGTGCTCCACACTATGTTTGTCACAAAACAATGTCTTCAATATATCATTGCAATCCTTTCGATCATTACCTATTTATTGTAAATAAACATGTGTATACACCAGTCAAACGTGCATACAAACATCGGAAAAGATTGTGCATTGTGCTTGTCGCGGCAGCTCAGAAACTGGTTGAACACCTTAGTAAACGGAATCCAATATCTGCAACTAGTTCTGGGGTAGTAGGCCTACATGTACACAAAATCTCATCGCTGACACCATGGATATATTCGCTGATGGCCTCCGATCTATCATAAAATCTTGTAAGCATCGTATCATATTATCAAAAAATGCGTGATACGTGTATTTTCGATATGAGATATTATGCTACTCCTATTGTGTGAAGTTCTTTGAAATGAATATGCTGGTTATCATCTGTTTGCGTCGTGCTCTTGGTAATGATTCCTCATCAAGACCGCGTTCGCTGGTTCATACATTAACTCTCAAGCAAGTTTGACAATTAATACCCGGTAATCTACAGAACAGGGAACTACAAATTGATTTTGGACATATACATATGAAGCACTCATCTCTATATGTATGCCTCTTTCAGATTTTTTGGAACGGATTTTTGGGGATGGGAGATGTGGGTGCCCAGGTTTCTGGACTATATTGTCAGCCAGAATGGTGCTACCAGTGGTGGTATGGCATAATAATATGGCGAAGTAGATGTGGAGGCAGTTCTCGCAACTAAGGGTTTTTGAACGGCGAGATCATCCTTGTCATGAATGCTCAATTTGCACCTGCAACGCCAGACGAATGCAAGGGTTGCAGCAATCAGTAACAGAATAATAATTTAATTCAAACTCAGCCTTCTGCAAATACCATAAATATTCATTGAAAAAAAAAGGCCTAGCCTTTCCAAAAAATAAAATCATTACAAAATAGGAAGCAAATATACCGAATTGACGAAGGTCAAAAACCAGTCAAAAAGCAGGAACTGTAGTAAACCTACATTCCACTCCTTTTGAGGTATTACTTGATGTCTCCACTTCCATCTTGCCTTGGTGTCCTGGGCCAGAACTATTTTAAGCCATTTCTTCGGACGTTCCCTCGATATACCCATTGCGGTGTACTCTGGTTTACACTGATTTAAATTTGCTTTATGGTAAATTAGAGTAGTGGACTGGAGAGATATGCTTCTAGCTCATCAGGAAGTCGGGTTGGATTTCTGATATGCTGGGAGTCAAGTACTCTACCTTTAATATCACTAACGCCCTTTCTCCAGCTTTGAAAAGTATGTGCAATATCTTGCACTCTTGAAACAACCATTTAGCTAAGAGCCCACTACTTTTCCATATCCCATAGAGTCTATATGTTATGTAGCATCCGTCAATAGCATGTATGACAATCAGGGCTTCTTAATCACTGTTCATCCCGATAGTCCATGAACGATGATGAGACGAAGACTGTGTGTGGCTTAGCTGGCTTATTGGCTTAGCACTGCATTGCTGTAGAGACAATCAGTAGGCCCACATCACCATGAGCATGATGGACAACACACCCACACAAGACGTAGATATTCACTCAGCGAATTGATTAATCTCTGTTTGTTGGCTGCATTTGCCAATAAATAATCTTTCTTCTTGGATAAGATAGTTGTATACTAATTCCATCAGGTGTACAGTAGAAACAACTACGTTTACCACACTGTCTGCCCCTGATGACGCCAGTGTGTCTTTTGATAAAGTATTTGTTCGGGCTTTGTTTCTATTGCAAAATGTTGTATTTTACGTTTGTTATTGGAATCATCAAAATTTGGCTGTATCGGTGGTAATAGATTGATACTTACATTCGTGTCATTTGTGAAAGTCAAGTCTGTTCCCACTTTTCCACAGGCTCTCCCACACTCGTTTGTGTGTTACCTGCTCTTTAGTGAGATCATCATTTCCATCGAAGCCTACATAAGCTCACATTCTATATAGTTACATAATATCGGAATCTCACTGGGGCATGGTATGTGATGCAATGTGACCCGCCATCGAGCACGCGATGGACATCACTTGCGGCAATTGATGTGTTCCGTACTTCGCTTTTGACGCCAGTGCGGCTTTAGCTGTAAATAGTGTCGGTCTTTGTTTTCATTATGAAATGTTGTATTATGTTCCTTTTTGGCATCATCACAATCTGGGTTTTTTGGATTTAATAAATTGGAACGATTTGTTTTGAACCTCAGACTCGAAAATATCTTTGTATTGCAAAGCTGGGTCCGGAACCTCTATTTGCGTTGTGTGGTTTAGTGGAGTAGGGTAGATACAGGTTGAGTAGATTCAGAAAACGCCATTGGAACTCTTCTCAACCATGGAGGAGGATAATCTATCCTGCTAGACCATGCCGCTCTTGACAAGCTGAACGACACTGACGTCTGTTATACAGCTAGACTGGATATGGCACATCAGCAATGAAATGGTTCCTAAGATTTCTCGGTGCTCGGTTGTCTTCTCTGTGCCAATGGATTAGAATTAATCTTGCACTAGTCCTCGGGACACACGGTGTGTCTTTGTGGTATATTGGGAGTAATTGTTGCAATGATACCATTAATTCCCATTTTGAACATACTCTACTTCTCTGGCAAGTCTGGCGTCTTTCACCTGCGAGAAAGATTTAGTTACTTTCATTCTCATTTGAGTTTATTGTACTGGTACACTTAGTATGTCCCTTGATATAGTTTAGATACTGCCTCATTCAGATGGCAAACAGTGAGACTTATCCATTTGTAAGGGATTGGGTACTTGTTTTTGGCAGGAATTTACCATTTGAAAATAATATTTATTTTCTTATTGTGAAGGTTTTAATTATTAAAATTTTGATTACAGAATTGGTTATGAAGCATACATACCATATCACATACTGCTGAGGTCGTGAGGCAAACCGACGGAATCTGTGACGAGCTGGCCCCCATGAGCACTCAGCCAATCAGGCGACAGTGATATTTTAGTGACCCATTTTAGTCTATAATTAGAACCATACACCACTGGAGCCACAATTGTGTTCAGAGCGAGGTAGATGATGTGGTAGCAACGAAACTCATAGTGCGAGAAGTCTGGGGTTCGCGCCCTGGGGCGACATTTAGTAATAGAGGTTTTTATCATCCTAGTTAATTATGATTAGATTTACCCTACTGAGAGGTGCTGACCAGATTCAGAATGTTTCACCTAACGTGAAGCTGTAAATTACGAGCTCTGGCTTTCCACAATACACCCGAGTGATGGTTGCCCACATTGCAAAAAAAACATCGAATTATTGTTGTTTATTGCGTCAGCGGTACAACATGGACATTTCATTCTTGTGGCAACACAAAGGTATTTACATTGAATGTGCTTTCCAAGCTGTCAGTTGACTGATAATAGGCAAGACAGGCAATTATCTATCCTCGTGGACTATCCTTAAAATATAAGAAGAAAAGATTCATTGTTTTGCTGTTCACAGCATAATTGCAATGGTGTGGTACTGTCGTGGTACTGTAAAACCACCCCACTAGCACGAGAATATTCACACACGAAGCCATTCTGCTATGTGAATATGATGGTCTGTTTGTTGCTGTGACATAATTCACCATTCACTGCGTGGTATGTGTAAATATGGAAAATCAGTCAGCTATGACCGACCGTTTTGTCTGAATCTGCTATTCAAAATATCAACAGATTCAATAGGCAGGCACACATTAATATTTCAGAGACAACCCGCACAATGCAATGTACGTGAATGTCTCATGGATGCGGACGGAAAGCACATCATTCGATGTTTCAGACATTAATCGATAACTAAAAAATCTAAATACATGACTAAAATGCATCCGATTCCCATAATCATCGTACGCTAGCCGTTATGCAAGAGCGCCGTGATTTTGGGGTGAATATCATTGATGACGGGGGCTGATGTTGGGTGATTTGAGGTGGAATACGTGATTTATTAGAAAACCACCAATTTCACACTAATATTATGTCATTGTTTGCAGTCTATATTTCTTATGGATATATGTACTGATCGTACAAGAATAAAAACAGTAAGAATGATGACCAATAGTGTTGAAAAGCAATTAATCTTAATGAACAGCATATAGATGGAAAAATATTTTTTTCACAATCGTTACTAGTTCCGTTGCAACCCAACTAAGACAGGGTTTGCCAAATTTTCAGCTTGATTTCAATGACTGTAGTTAGGTGAGTAAAATATAAAAGTTCAACTCTCTATGTATTGAAATTAATACAGTGCGATGACATCAGGACACAACATCATACTCCAACACATTGCACATTGCATAGGACATGTCAGTAATATCTGGAGAGAACTATGAGCAAGTTATCGTAGAAATACCATAATCAAGTACAGACAGATAACCAGACATACAGACAGATAGGGAGAGTGAGACATATAATCTGTTTGAAAGGAGACTAAATTCCTTTGCATAACCATGAAGGCAAAGACTGATCGTTTTGATGTTGTCAATTTTTATCAGGGCATTATTTTCCAGTCGGTGGGTAAAAACAAAAATAAAAACAGGAACTGTTGAATTTATTTCTTATCGGCCAATTTTATGTGGAGTCGGCGGGTTTGTAAAACAATCATTCAAAAAATAATGGCCTAAAGATCAATAAAACAGACAAAAGATGTGAAACGAATGATTTTCAACACAAGTAATGAGTAAATATGCCAAGTTTTAACACCCATTAATCATGTACTTACTCAAACAATGTGCCTGCGTGGTTCAGAGGAAAAAAGGACAACAAACATTTAATGACAAAATATTATTTTCTATATCTACCACGCCCACAACTCATGATATTCACCCCCCGAATCACGGCGCTCTCACAAAACGGCTTCCGTACAGTGATAATGAATGATATAGTTCGTATACCGTTCCTTCGGACAACAAAATCTGAAGGCGATGTACTGACCTGTATGTGTCTGAAATTGAATTGTCCCTCAACTGACTGAAAGTTCTTCGACTCCTACACATGTTATTTCATTATTCCGTTGCCCAGGACAAAAACAAGACATGTAAACACACCTCTCAGCGTCCTCTATACATATATTTGCATAAGGACAGTACAAATGTCATAAAGGAAAACACAAGATTTTTATTGTCAGACACTTATGTACATTGGTTACTTTGGTACACTGTCTCTGAATATTGAAGTAATTCGTAGCGTATTCCGCAATCTGGATAGAAGTCTGATAAACCTATGATATAATTTAGGTAATTTTAGCCCTGGACGCCAGAAATAATCATGGACGCCCATTTGAACATCAATATGATCGCTGTCAAGACATTTTAGGGTTGTACATGTAAGGTGATTGATGAATTTGCAAACGTGTCTCATAACGTTTCTTCATTAAATTTACGCTCGTTGTCTTTCGACCATATTCATATGTTTAATCGAGTTCTTGTTTGATGTGATACGGTAAATCATTGTGATAAGGTAAATCAATCAAGAGTTGAATAATGTGTGATCATATTAATCGAGTGTCTGTGCGACTATCAATCACATACATTACCTTGACAAGAACGATACATGACAACATCATTTCTACCTCTTGATCATGTAATGAACATTTATGAAGATGATGAAGTCTTACGAGTTATGTGCTCAACCTGAAAAAAATAAGCAACGAGTGGTGCAAAATAATTGAAGACTAGAGTCTAGATAATAAGATATGCGTTGCTCAGACGAACAATCATCAGTCATCTTGGAAAGTTCATCCAATACATAATCGATCTGAAGATGGGCATCTGTCACATAGTTTGTCTCTATACAAGGGAAAAAAAACATTAGTTGTTTTGTAAGCTTTGGGTTGTGGACCATTGATCCTATTCTCGTGTGTCTCATTTGCACAAGAGGCACCTGTATAATGATTAGTTGCCCCAGGAATTGTTCCGTATTGACTGTAGACTATCAAGTGTGGGTATGGTCCACATTTACTGGAGGTTTTTAAGAACACAACACTTGTTATCCGAGATCCTACCTATTCGTATGTATGCAAAGGTGATATCATGTTCCGTAATGCATTGTTCGCTAGAAAAAAAAACATCGTCCGAACAAGTACAGATAGGCAGCATAATGTTGATTAGTTTTGTTCTGTGGTAATGATTTCAGCTGACTTGGCCAAAAGGGTGCAACCATGTAACGCAAATATGTAATTAGGTCATTACATATTTGGACACATGTCATTATATTATTATATATATACACCATGGATATGAGTCTGGAGAGTGAGTTCATGAATGACCAAACATACTATTTCGTGAATGGTCTTCAAAGTTGAACAATTGATGTATTTATATGTAACGGCCATCTACATTGAAACATTGATCCATCCAATCCGTGAAGAGTACAAACCAATTTAATCACACATGAACTGACCAATTTCACTACTGGAACATAAATTTAATGTTAATATATCGTGTTTCAATTTGCCCTCATTTCCCCTAATTCTGGTCGACTAAAGTCGCCTCCGGAATTGAACCCCCCTGTCGACTAAAGTCGACTCCGGCAGTGAAAAGGTTAATAATTAATTGTAATGGTTGCGCTATGGTGTCTTTAAAGACACAAGAAAAACACTCCACTCCGCGAAATAAAATATAGTTTTAGATACTGCCACATTTGAGTGGGTACTCATCTTTTAACTGTGATGACCTTGAATTTCACCTCGAAGACATGTTGATATCAGCGTACAAACCATCTCTTTGATAGAATGCTCTCGAAATTCACGGCCGGTTTGCTCTCGAATGCACAAAGGTGTTTAAGAAAATGAATAGTTTCACGTATTGTATTCATCTCGCATAATATAGTCAACAGGCGAATGGGACCAATCGAATACGACCATCAACTAATATCGCCTATAATGTAATAACAAGTCCCAGCTTCGATTCAGATGCTAATTTAAATCGCTTTGCTTTGTTCCACGTGCACAAATGATACCTACTCTCATCCCATATCCATCACTCTTTCAAAATGTGATACTAAAGTACGCAGACCTACCTCGGCACAATATATTTTCCGTAATCACACTTTGATACATTATTACAACTTTTCAGACAAATTTTGCTATTATCTTCATAACGTTTCATCATTGACTTGCCAGGTGGCTCTGTTTTTAGGTTACCGGACCCATGGACTTGCCAGGTGGCTCTGTTTTTAGGCTACCGTACCTATGGTCCGATAACCTATTGGCATGGCGTTGTGTCCGGCGTCCGTCCGTCCGTCCGTAGAGGAGCTGCCAGAACTGTACTCATAGAACGCCTGAAGATAGAGCTTAGAAATTGGCACTTTCAAATGGGAAGTCATATATGGCGACTTATGTGGTGACCTTGAATTTGACCTTAGATGACCTTGAAAGGTCAAAACAGCAATTTTTGGGTCGAAAAATGCCCAAATTTGCACCTTGTCTGTCTTTTCTCGAAAACTGTTCAGACAGTTTTGAAATTTTTGTTTCAAAAGATTCCCCTTATGGACCTCTGTGATATGTATAAGTTTGGTTGCCCTTGAATCGCCGGTCTGCGTGTGGCGGCCATTTGGAATTTTTGACGAGTCGGCGAAAAAAAAATTTTTTCACCCCAAATCGAATTACTATCCATTTTGGGCCATTTCCAGGGGGAAAAAAATTTCACCCTTTGAAAAAATGGATGACCTTAAAAGGTCAAAACAGCCATTTCTGTGTCTAAAAATGCCCGGATTTGCCTCTATAGATGAAATGCTTGCTGATAAAGCTTATACACTTGCACCCAGACGTATCTTTGTATTATGAACATATAGAAAATCAAATACCGCACCCGTACATGTAATGGTGACATTGAAGTTCACATGGATGACCTTGATTGGTAAATCTCATGGTCATATATTCACACTGATAACCTTGATTGATAAATCTCTAGGTCTGTTACATTCCATTATCCAAACCAAAATTGTCTGGTAACCTATCTTACCCTTTGGGCTAATTTTTTTTAGTAGTACTCATCTGCAGCTTTTGGTTTACAAACAAGTCCACCGTGTACAGTGACAATGAATATTTCAAACATTGATATGAACACACACATATTTAGTTAAACAGTCTTGTGTATCAATACCACTGCTGCGTACATCTGCGTTACGTGATGGTAACATTGTCAGCCTTGACGCCTGTCCCAGTGAGTCATCTGCTCGGCTACTTGTCTCTTCAATTCAATCGTCACTCGTTTCATTCAGGTGATAGCCGTACTAGAGTAGTGCTGAATGCCTGTGATTTGTGATCCTGAGCTCCTGTGATATCATTCATGAAACCATGACCCGGGTCCATGTGTATATGTTTGTTTCTGTTGAAGAGGTTCAAGATGAGGGGCTGCAGGGTCTCACATTTTCCGTCATTGTTTTTTCCTTACTTCAGTATGAGTTGAAAGACGGCTCACGGCGGCTAGGTATTCATTAACAAGGGTTGCCACACGTGGGGCAGGATATGTACATATTAAATCAATTAGAAAAGCAAATAAAAATGGTCAATAGAATACCTGGCCCTGTTAACAGCACTCTCTTTCACGGACAGTGTTGAAACTTATTCCACGATATTTGTTCTGATACTCAGCTACACCGCGCCATTTCAATGCACGTGATCACTTGGGTCAGCACATGTCATTGAACTCTTGTTATTCACATTGGTACTGTAAATACCAATGCACTGATCAGTGTATATTAGGCGTTTTGTTTGTCATCTACTGATCAATATATAGATTATATGGTTATTACCATAATCTATATAACCCTATGTTGACGCCGTATTCGTTTGCCTGCAATTGCTCTTGTTCTATAAACTGTTGAAAATATAGCCGTTAAAGGCTCGCGATCCCAGAAATAGCTCCATGGAATCGACTATTTGAATTTGCAGTAATGGTGCGTATTTCAGTGCTTTCAAGATCGATTTACATATTGTTAAATGTTATTCGCTAGCGTGTTTATGAATATATAAATATCTCCCAACCTATGTGCATACTTATTGCTTTCATCTGGGAACAAAGGGCCTTGGAAAATCAAAAGAAGTGTTGTCTGGATAGCATTACTATTCATATGGATATAGGAACACGTGTTTGTTCAGTTACTGATATTCTCCAACTGTTCAAATCTAGCATTTTCTTCGATCTCACTAGTGATAATCCAATTACGTTAGTGGCAATCTACGATAGTTTTGACAAAACAGATTGCTGCTCACCACAAATGCACGCATAAAATCGCAAATGCGAGGAGATCAGCATCGTCGGTTGCTTCTCAATTTTCCCCATGAATACAGCGTTTTGCGGTGACCTTCAGACAATTGAAGGTAGCGGATTGTTGGGGAATTGGGGTGATTGTTATCATTGGCTTTTGTACGTATGAATCAAACAATCATGATACCACGCACGTTGCTGAAGCTGTTCAATTGTTATTTCGCTTTATTATTAAGACAAATCCTTCAAGGAAAAAATGTAGGGATTATTAGTGTTGTTTCGAAACAATATTATTTAATATACACTAAATCTCAGATATATACCATCCTCTTGTACAACACTTGGTCTTCCATTCAAATGTAGGGAATTTTAGTGTTGTTTCGAAACAATATTATTTAATATACACTAAATCTCAGACATTTACCATCCTCTTGTACAACACTTGGTCTTCCATTCAAATGAACAACATATGATTTCTGAATATTGGCAACAATATAAAATATGTGGTATGAGATATATTTGGCGTAGCCTTCGACATATCAAGAACAATATTTCCATAACACAACGGACTACCACGTGATTTATCAGCATTGTGAACCTCGTCATTGGATGCAATCATAAGACACCCGAGACTTGTAAAAATATATTACCCACCATATATTCGGTTTATTGCAGGCGAATAAACTCTGTCGTTCGCGGCCCATGTAGCGCAGCTTACTATTTCTTCTAGATTCAATGAAGACCAAAAATGTGCCAGACGGATTAAATATGGTATACATTCAGTAGGTGAGTAGTATTAACAGAGTAAAGTGCGCTACTTGGGCCTCGTTCGGTAGTAAACTAAACAGTCCCTTTGTATTTTGTTATACAATAATTATGAGTTATATTTTATTATGCTGTCTTATCACAATCCCGCCACAAATATCAGCCCAAGTAGCGCACCTTACTCTGTTAATACTACTCACCCACTGAATGTATACCATATTTAATCCGTCTGGCACATTTTTAATCTTAATTGAATTTAGAAAAAATAGTAAGCTGCGCTACATGGGCCCAATTATCTCAGCTTGTCATGACAGTTACACAATCGATATGCTCATGTTATTCCGACAATAAGCTGGTGTATATTTTCGTTTGTCGAACATCACTTCACCGCGTGATATCAACGACTTTGATAGATCTGTACCATCATTATACTGATGTTAAAGCTAATCGTCATTTAGCTTTTAAGGTCAATCATAAATATTGGGTTTTTCTTCAGTCATCCGTCAAATCAAATTTTCGATCAAAACAAAACATCACGTCACACAACTGTACTACCAAAGTCAGCCAGACGTTGAGATATACGGGACACATATAGCATTGGTATCACTCTCCTGTAACGTATTTGCATATGTCAATGCGCATAACAAAGCAGAGTTACATAGACACCCAACAAAATATGAAGTATTGCACATGTACTGCTCTCGGTTGGGGATCACAACCTGCTTGACCGTTTTTGTATAAAACGTCATTCTGCCGTCGAGATCGAGTCTACAGTGGTAATAAATTGACTGTTCAGACTACACCTCTTCAATGTCTCTCCACTGTGCTGGTCTTGGGCGTTCACAGTAAAATATGACGTTTGACATCAATTCACACTTTCCTGTAGACAAGTTTGTCAATCACGATGCTTCTAAATATAAACATGCAAAATGGAGTAACTTATTTCGTATTTCAATTCCGACTCAATCAGGGGACAATCGTGAATACATCAATATCGCTGTAAAATGACCAATGCAATTGTTATTGTCATTGTTATTTTATTTTTGGTAACATATCCTTCGGGTTGGTTCATATTTGGTAACATATGAAGTTCTTGTATCAGTTTTCCTTTTTCTTGAAACATATTTAATAAAGAAACATGACGAAACATTGAATACAGTCGTGTCGTTCATTGAGCATTATTGAGAAATTTGGAAATAAAGGATAGGTCTGACTTAGATGATGAGTAAAGACAGAATCACCGGAAGCCTTGCATGTCTCGAATGATAGGTAAAATGGGTACGGCTTGCATCATTCATTTGTTTGGAAGACCAGTAAAACATAGGATAGGATTTCTAAAAAAAAATATTGAGTTATATTTCATTATGCTGTCTCATCACAATCCCACCACAATTATCTCAGCTTGTCATGACAGTTACACAATTGATATGCACATGTTTTTTTCCGACAATAAGCTGTTGTATATTTTCGTTTGTCGACTATCACATCACAGCGTGATATCAACGACTTTTATAGATATGTAGTATCATTATACTGATGTTAAAGCTAATCGTCATTTAGCTTTTAAGGTCAAACATAAATATTTGTGTTTTTCTTCAGTCATCCATCAAATCAAATTTTCGATCAAAACAAAACATCACATCACCTCATTAACCATATTGCATACTGTACTACCAAAGTCAGCCAGACGTTGAGATATACGGGACACATATAGTAGTTGTATCACTCTTGTGTAACGTATTTGTATATGTCAATGCACATAACAAAGCATAGTTACATAGATAACCAACAAAATATGAAGTATTGCACATGTACTGCTCTCGGTTGGGGATCACAACCTGCTTGACCGTTTTTGTATAAAACAGCATTCTGCCGTCGAGATCGATTCTACAGTGGAAATAAATTGATTGTTTAAACTACACCTCGTCAATGGACGTCTTGGACGTTCACAGTAAAATATTACGTTTGACATCAGTTCACACTTTCCTGTAGACAAGTTTGTCAATCACAATGCTTCTAAATATATACATGCAAAATGGAGCAACTTATTTCGTATTTCAATTCCGACTCAATCAGGGGACAATCGTGAAAATATTAATATCGTTGTAAAATGACCAATGCAATTGTTATTGTCGCTTTATTTTTGGTAACATATCCTTCGGGTTGTTTCATATTTGGTAACATATCATAAAATTCTTGTCTCATTAACTAAAGTTCATCAGGTTTACTTTTTCTCGAAACATTTCTAATGAAAAAACATGACGAAACATTGAACAATCGTATCATTCATTGAGCCTTATTGAGGAATTTACATGTCTGACTTGGATAATGAGCAAATACAGAATCACCGGAATTCTTACATATACCGAATGATAGGTAAAATTGGTACGGCTTGCACTATTCATTTGTTTGAAAGACCAGTGAAACATACGATAAGATTTCTAAAAAATTTAGACACTACTATAAATATATAATGGTCAAGTTGTAATAGATATTCAGCTACACGTTTCTTTATGATGCGCTTCTAATGCTATCATAGTAGATGGTTTATTGGGTGTAGCACATGGTGCGTGTCACAAATTGTTAGTGCTGTTGGTCATTCTCAACGAAACAATATATATACAGAAATGGAATAATAATACTTAATGCAATTTGAGTGACAGCAGATTACATTTTAATAATTTGAATCATGTTTCAAACTTACATATCCATTCTGTAAATAATGAATGTGGGTGTGTAAAACGCGCAATGACACTGCATTGCGAGCCATGGTAATATGCAAAATAACTGTAATTTGCGCACAAATAAATGCAAATACTTTATACATTCGTAACAAGTGCATCATGGATAAAACCGGTCTGATTTGGCATAATTTTATCCCTGGAGAATATCAATTGCTCATGTTTTGTGCACTGTGAATTATCAATGCAGAATATTTTAATATTATACTTAGAATATGCAACATTCGCTATCATACATTCGCTATCATACATTCGCTGTCATACATGTGTCGTACAATTATAGTCACCCATCTCATACTTATCATTTCACAGAGGTTGAATTAGTTAACCATTGTGAAATTATACGTCTATTTGGTAAAGATGATTATTTTCTGTGTCAGCATATTTATTTGTTTCTTCTGTTTTTGAATATAATCGTTAGATAGTGGGTGATATTCCATCTGATTACTTTATTGTTAGGTGACACATGTCACGTTACCAGTGACACACTATATGTACTACTTTGTACTTGGCCTGAAAACACAAATGAAATCGCTAACACAAGAAATACAATAATAGGTCATGATCTATTCTACACAATTGAGGCACTAATGAAGTAAACTAAGACATAAAATTGAAAACCATCATCTGCCTACGTCCCTAATGAGACCAGGTTATAGAAAAGGATCGTTCAAATTACTAGTTTGTTCAACAACAAAAATGTTAAGCAAATTACTAGTATACCAAAGATTTTCAAGTGGAATCTTTGATTTTCCAACTGCGACTTGTTTGACACAGTTTAAAGTTTAAATCAATATTTTCTTCACAAAAGACACTTTGATCAAATAATTCTGCCATGAATGTAGGGGCCCACCACATATTTCAATAAATCTCCTATACTGTACATCTAGTTTACATCAAGTTCATTATATTTTGCGCTCTTCAGTGTATCCTCTATTACATGTACATTATTTTTCTGGGTTACATGTACTATTGTCAGCCTATCTTTCATATCGATCGCATTTTATAAGAATACGCCCTTTGAATAAATAAGTGGTTATATTTGTGTTTTTATTTTATGTATTCCTAAAATATCTTAATTTTATCAATACTAACGTTAAAACTGTATGTTAGTTCTGTCAATGAGCAATTCACAATATTTTTTCGGTATCATATTTCACGATTCCCAGGATAGTCGCATTTTTTCGACTTAGTCGTATGAGGTGGTTTACCCGACAAAGTCGCACCAAGATTCCCGGGTTGTCGCATTCCCGAGATAGTCGTATCACGGACGTCCCTCACATCTGACAGGAGACATTGTAACCTATTATTAACCACGGTTCACAGAATACTAGTCCCCCATGATAGCGCACAACTTATTTCCACCGTGGAATCGCTCCCTGTCTGTCAATGCGGAGACCTCACCAAACGGAACGAGTGCGAGTTTAGTATATCCGGGTGCACATGGTGCAGCCCGGACAAAAACATTTATTGTTACCCAGTTTACCCTCGTTAGATTGTGTGGTATATAAAAAAAATTAGTCAGTTATCACTGACACTTCTTCATAACAGTAACAGGTTCAATGCGTATGAATTAATATGTGAGTGTAAGTATCAATCTATTACCACCAATACAGCCAAATTTTGATGATTCCAATAACAAACGTGAAATACAACAATTTGTGACAGAAACAATGCCCGACCAATTACTTTATCAAAAGACACACTGGCGTCATCAGGGGCAGACATTATGGTAAATGTAGTTGTTTCTACTGTACACCTGATGGAATTAGTATACAACTGCCCAACAACCTATGAAAATAATTTAGAAATCCGAAACAAACCCCATGGAAAAGATATATGACAAGCACATACGGTATAATCACGAACCAAAAGGCTACTGAGTTGTTGGTATCCTCGGGGACAGACTTAACGTCCACCAGCAGTGACACCGGCTCAGTGGTATGGATGTAAGTATCAATCTATTACCATCAATACAGTCAAATGTTGATGATTCCAATAACAAACGTAAAATACAACAATTTGCAATAGAAACAATGCCCGATCAATTAATTTATCCAAAGACACACTGGCGTACATAAAGCATTGCACGTCGATGTCATGGATAGGCATACATGTATGTGCATGGGTTACTTATCGTTGAATAACTGATTAATCATTTAATAATGAATTCATTCAATTATAACGAATGAGCTTTGTTTTTGTTATATGAAATATGACCCGTGAATACTGATATAGCTGTAAATGTTTTGCTAAACATTACATCAGTCGCACATTATTGTTTGGAAAATTGGTTTTCATCGTTCACACAGACACAGGAAATACGCAATTCCTACAAGAATAAACATGGTAATGTAATTCATGCGTTCATTATTATTGAATGACACACATCTCATTGGTCATTGAATAGGAGGGTGGATACAAAGGTACATTATACCATGTTCCTCCATCATCTCCTCAGCAATTGATCGGACTCTTGGACGTTACAGTAACTGAGATAAACATACATGTATGTAAATACCAACCACAAGATATCTCGTGACAGGTAAAAGCAAAAACGAGAGCCCGAGGCCTGTCGCGCATAGCGCGACACTTGGCCAAATGGAAATAAAGCCAGTACCAGATCACCGTCAAGGTCAAAAGATCACATATTAGGTCACATATTACGAGTTCATTCATATGAATCTAATTCGAGGTCTCTCCAGTAATTTGAACTGAAGATATGACGAAATGTGTTCATTTCAGGTCATTCATGACGTCACTATGGCGTCCAATAACGTCTTATGGACAATTTGTGTCTTCAAGTCCTCTGATTTGATATGATGCTCTATAGATTTGCATGAAATGTGATTTTATGCAAAAAGTTGATCTTGGCTGACCTTTCAAAGGTCAAGGTCAAAGGTCGGAGGCAAAGATCACAGAAGATCTGCATTGGCGCTTGGTACAATGTGAACCTAATTTGAAGTCCATATGTGTGTTAGAACCGAAGTTATGGCAAGTTATGTGTTCATAATCTAATTTGTGACCTCGACATTAAAATGTTGACCCAAATTTTCTGATCTGTTAACCATGTCTACTTACTGGATACTCTGGTACATTCTGCAAACATTTCGTTATGAATTTTAGCCAGAAAAATTGTGAAAATGCATTCGCATATTTTCGAACATTTGACCTTTAAATACTAAATACTAAGGTCGGAGGCAAAGATCACAGAAGATCTGCATTGGCGCTTGGTACAATGTGAACCTAATTTGAAGTCCATATGTGTGTTAGAACCGAAGTTATGGCAAGTTATGTGTTCATAATCTAATTTGTGACCTCGACATTAAAATGTTGACCCAAATTTTCTGATCTGTTAACCATGTCTACTTACTGGATACTCTGGTACATTCTGCAAACATTTCGTTATGAATTTTAGCCAGAAAAATTGTGAAAATGCATTCGCATATTTTCGAACATTTGACCTTTAAATACTAAATCAAGGTCAAAGGTCAAGGTCACATATTTGGTCGGGCTTTGTTCCTATTACAAAATGTTGTACTTAACGTTTGTTATTAACATCATCAAAATCTGGATGTATTGGTAGGAATAGATCGATACTCACATTCATACTACTGAGTAGGTGTCACTGCTGGCGGATGTTAAATCTGTCCCCGAGGATACCATCAATTCAGTAGCCTTTTGGCTTGGGGTTTGTATTGGATTTATATATTAACGTTTTTCATAGGTTGTTGGGCAGTTGTATACTAATTCCATCAGGTGTACAGTAGAAACAACTACATTTAACACACTGTCTGCCCCTGATGACGCCAGTGTGTCTTTGGATAAAATATTCGGTAGGGCTTTGTTTCTATTGCAAAATGTTGTACTTTACGTTTGTTATTAACATAATCAAAATCTGAATGTATTGGTGGTAATAGATTGATACTTACATTGATATATGCTTTCATAAAAATCTGACCTTGAATGCCCATCTTCGAACTCGTCCGAGCCATTGTCCTACAGAATATTCCGACCAAGTTCGGGAGCGATAGAACTCGAATTGTGGACGCTAGAGTGCTTACTGACATACAAACAAACAAACGCAACCAACCAACATACTTGACCAAATTTCATTTGGCCAAGTAACAAACGCAACCGACCAACATACTTGACCAAATTTCATTTGGCCAAGTAACAAACAGAACTGATCAACGTACTTGACAAAATGCTTGATTTCGTCAAGTAACAATATCCTATGCATATATACAAGATATAAATTATCACAGTGCTCTCAAACCCGGTTCGAACCCGGTTCGTCATCGCCAATAGTTTGAATAATAAGGAGTGTTTTGTGCCTCAAATTGTAGTGAATACATCATGGCTATTAGGCTTTGTGTCATCTGGACATCACTAGAAGTTAGAAAACAACAGCAATTTTGTTTTGAAGTAAATATTTAGATTAATCGAGGTATATTGTGTTACTACACGACCGAATCATTATAGTTAGAATGGGACTCGTGCACAGGGGGTAATCGTTTCCACAACTTATTGGTGTATAAACAGGTTGAGGATCAGATTTACCCCCACTGCTCTTTCCATAAAGATATCTCGGTGAGTTTTCAATGTATTGCAAATATGAAAAGTGCATCATGAACTAGGAATAATACTGTTATTGAACACATTGTTTCCTCGTAAATATTCACAATGACGGAGTAGTGTTGGGCGCTTGCGAGTTACTACTGAATTTGTTTTTAAAAAGTGAAGGTCAAGGTCAATTTTAAGATCAAATTGGACCAAGGCACTTGGAAAGGCTATGGGTCGTAGGCCTTAGGTGTAAATACAGATGTTTCTAGGCTAGGTGAAGACAACATTCTGGCTCTACTTTTGCGTTCCTATTTTCATTAACAGTTGAGATATAGTGACCTACACGATTTTCCATTGAATGTCAATATTGACCTCGGGCTTTGACAATTGACCTTGAAAGTTTTTGAACTGGAAGAACTTGACCTCACTTATAAGACAGTCTACTGACAGATTCTCACAATCATTATTCAGGCAGTTATCAGTATAGATAGCTCGGGATATGCGATTTTGCTTATAATGGGACCGACTTTGTTGCCATAAGAACGTCAATTTCGTCACAATGGCTTATCCGATCAGACTCAAAATTGACGTGGAACATAAGGGACCAACAATACATTGTATTCAAGCATCAAATTGAGAGTCGGAGATGATATTGTTTTCTCATGAAAGTTTGACCTTGAGCGGTTGGGTCAAGGTCATAGTCAAAGGTCACGGTCAAGGTCCCTGAAGATAGACTTTGAGTTTATTTACAGTATGCATTTGGTTTGAAGTCTTTGTGACATATAGAACCGAAGTTATGGCCATTTATGTGATTTTGACCTATTCCTTGACCTTGGCTTTGACCTGTGACTTTGGGTCACGAAAGTTGTGCACTGCTTGTGTATGGACATACAGATTATACTTGAATAATTTAATCAGAATCAAAAAAGAATTACGGACACTATGGCCTTTTGAAATTATGAAAAATTGACGTTTATGACGTCACTGTGACGTCAGTAAACGTCACATCTGAAAAAGCATTGAACAGTATGTATCAGGCGATCGATACCTTCCATTTGATGTACTATTTGATAGGTTTCAGTAAGTTTGAAAATTTGACCTTCAAGTTTTGCTCATGTGACCTCATTTTGCCGACCAAGTTCAAAACCAATCATGAAATTGTCATACACGTCTGATTGCCATATCTCTTCTGAATCATATGGATCAAATTTCAGGAGTCTGCTGCGATTCAAGCAGATGTTATAACCGAAAACGTGTTTTTCTGGGATTTCGGTAACCTTGACCTTGACCTTTGACCTTTGTAGTTCCATTCGTAGAGGTCAATGCTGTCAAAATGCATATCAAATTCCAAGGGATTCCATACACTATTGACGATGTTATGACCCTTTGAAATTTCGTATTTTCGACGTTTATGACGTCATTGTGATGTCAGTTTACGTCGCAGCACCAAAAATAAGATATCACTGGAATCAGGGGCTCAAGACCTTTCCAACGATATACTACTCGATATGCTGTGCCGACCTTCGTACTTGACCTTGACTTCGACCTCAGGCGAGCTTCTCAAGGTCAAGGTCAAATGTCAAGGTCAAGGTCACGGAAGATAGAACTCGAGTTTGTCTACAATATGAACTTAGTTTGAAGTTTCTAGGATGATTAGAACCGGTGTTATGGCCATTTATGTGTTTTCGACATTTTGCATGACCTTGACCTCAATATTCGACCTTGAATGCCCATCATCGAACTCGTCCAAGCCATTGTCCTACAGAATATTCCGACCAAGTTTGGGAACGATAGAACTGGAATTGTGGACGCTAGAGTGCGTACTGACAAACAAACAAACAAACAAACAAACGCAACCGACCAACATACTTGACCAAATTTCATTTGGCCAAGTAATAAAAACACTCAAACAAATTCGTATCACAGCTACCAGAGAAATGGCACATCCACTTGAGTGGACAAAGTGAAAAAAAGCCTTATCAGCCTTTCTGATAAACTTGCTGTGCATTGAGTGACGTGTTGGGTAAGTGTTGAACTGACAGATGTTCAGCAAATAGACAGATGTTTAGCAAATAGTCAGTCAGCTGCGTAAAATTCTTTGAATGTTTTAATTATTGAAACAATATCAGAAGAAATGTGTAGCATATCAATTGAGAAGTAACGATAACATTTGAAGCACACATTACCAATGCAGTCAATATTCGGGTGTTCTGTGACAAACCATTTCGTTGGTGACAACAACACTGGAAGTGGGATATTCAATTATATGTGTCAGATATCGATTTGACCATCGATTGAAAGGTAACGTGACTCCACAAACATTATACAGAGGTATTCATCTCCATGGGACAAATGCAAAAAAAAACTTCACTCAGCATCCTCAGTGTTAGTATTTTCAAAGAGACAGGACGAATGTAATAACGGGAAAAAAGCTTTATTGTCAGAATGTGATAGCTTTGAGAGAATTATTGTTGTGACATTTTGATATGAAATCTAAATTTTTGATTTCACAATTCTCGGGTGATTGGCTCATACCTTCAAATTATACCTTGGTCCGTAATTGATCACGATTTATACTGTAAGACCTATAAATCTTGATTATGAAATTGAGACGAGTCATTATAGCTCTGTCTTGTCAGTCAGAAATATAAATGTTTTTTAACCATTTGTTGAACATCAAAAGTTGGCATATCAACAATGAAGCAACCATATTTTTATGTGCCAAAAAATGTTTGATTGATAATATATGGTAAATGTTTGTGAATTGGTGTCGTCTGCTAACTGTTGAGGATCAGCATTCAAAATATCTTCATGTACCCGATTATCTTTCAATACAACTGTCTTTCCATGAACGATGATGTGAACAACTGTTCTGCCCATTGATCATGGAAATTCATGCATACACTGACGAGTTAGGCATTGTGTAATTGCAGAATTGCTCATTCTGCAAAATTCTGAATGGAAATAAACACATACATGAAACCATTGTGTGCCATGGAATAGCCTCCCATCTTTGTGTTTGTCCTTGCTGAGACGGCTTGTCTTCAACCAATCTCTCAGGTGGATACACTGCCTAATCAATGGAACACTTTTACATTGTCTGTCACTGAAAAAACCCTTTAGTAGCCATGAAAATAAACAAGCGCTGAGGACATAATTTCTTGGGTTTTTTTTGTAAGCTTAGGATTGTCAACCATTGATCCTCTTCTCGTGTGTCTTATTTGCACAAGAGGTACCTGTATAAAGATTATTTACCATAGGAATTGTTTACTATTGACTTGAGACTATCCAGTGTGGTATGGTCCACATTCAACTAGTGTTTCTAAGAAAAATTTATCTGATAACTTATATAATGCAAAGTTGATATGACATTCTTTCTTTAGGACAATACTTTCTCTGGTTGACTGTATATTCTCTGGTTGACACTATTCTACAGTCTGATTGACTTGTTCCGCCTGTGTAGTATCAGATGGTGGCACCTAGTTCTGTACGGATTTGGAATTCGAATAGGCCACTGTGTTAGTATATAAATTAAGGAACAATCTAGGCTCGAGAGAAAACTGCGGACAGACCGTGAACGCCCAAGCCTGATACCGTTAGTCTGTCATTTCGTCCAACATTGTTCAATAGTCCAGGCAATCTGAATCGATGGCAAATCTAGGATGACCATAATACCAATGCAAATTCCTGTCTAGAGGTTCTAGATCGGGGAGGGGCTGATCAGTTTGTTTTGGGCCAAGATTGTGATCAGATTTTAGTGGTTGATGCTGTAGGTAATAATCACAAATGAGAAAAACATGTTGATATTTTGTGAAACCATGATAGAATGGCAGAAGTTATTGACAGAATATTAAAACAAACATTTGCGAAATACTTCTGATCCAAATCGATGTTCACGAGATATTCATCTGCTAATTGTCTCGAGTGTTCTTGCATACTATGGGAGTGTTCTTTTATTGAGTATAAATATTAACAACTTTCCGTAAGTATGCTCCAGGGCGTAGATTGATGAATTACATCTGAGTATACAGTGGAATCGCCTATATAGTTCACACACTAGCTGACCCTGATGACGCCAGTGCGACTTTGGATGTACATATATGGTCGGGCTTTTTCTTTTATTCCAAACGTGTAGTATTTTAGGCTCGTTATGTTGATCATCAAAATCTTGTTGTTCTGTTGGTAATACGTTGACACTTGACAGGTACATTTACCAACACCACTCAATTTTCTTTTTACCCAACTGGAAGGTAAATACCCAGAACTCATTCAATACTCCTGAGTCAAAACAAAATTTTATTGATATGAAACAACCATCACAATCAAACTCTCTCGGATAATATGAAACATCTACAAATGATCCACTATATGTGTATACTGTAAATGTGTGAAATATCGTGTTTGAAAAAAAAACGCGAAAATAAATACACGCGAAAATATATATACGGTAATATTAAAGGTGGCTGACGATTCAAAGAAGTTATGTTCCTGAGCTTGTGCGCTGGTAGCCTGGAACCATGGTTTCCAGGTTCTTTGTTTCACGGTCAGCTTGACCCACGTTTGTGTTGACGTTTTCTTTGTATGTGATGGTTTTTTTAGTACTAGTAGACGGACGTTAAGGCAAAAAAAAAGTATTATGGTTCTGGTTATTGGGGTCCCCGAAAAGTGATGCGACGACGCGATTTTTCATTTTCTTTTTTTTTTGCTAAAATTGGCGGCCGATGATTTATCCGGTCAAATATGGCCCATTTGACCAACCATTTTCCCCTAAAATTGGTTGATAAGCGACCCGGTTGAATTTGCCCTGTTTGGCCAGCCATACACCATGTCTTGCAATGTCAAAGACACTCGGGACCCATTTTACTTGATCATTATCTCCCAAAAATCGGTGTACAGGTGTCAATTTACTAAAACAAAAAAAGAAATTCACCTCTCAAAAAGTGATGCGCGCGATATTTTTTTTGGTTTAAAAAAAAACGAGTGATGCGCAGGGTTAAAACTGACGCGCGCGCATAACAAGAACCATAATACTTTTTGTATCTGCATACAGTCCATGCCATCTGAGCCACAGGATGAGCAGTCTGAGCCACAAGATGAGCCGTCTGAGCCACAGTCCACATAGTCTGAGCCACAGTCCGTGCCGTCTGAACCATCTGAGCCACTGCTCGTGTCGTTCAAGTCTGATGAAATTACCAATACTAGTAGTTCAGGTATTCATTTTTTGTGCTCAATATCATGTTCTTCCATAAGTTCCATTGTATATTCAGTTGGATATAAGTCATATCATATTGTCACATGTTTGGTGAAAGTGACATTGTGTTTGTAAGGACGGAAAAGAACTCACCGGGTTTGACTATTCCTTTCAAAAATTTATGTGAGAAACATTCGCAGGAATGTGTGTGTGCAGCAGGCCCGTAGCCAGGATTTCTGCAGGGGGAGGGGGGGGGGGGTTTACCAAAAAAATAAGGTTTAATATTGCATGTGAAAAAGCGTAACGAGCGCTGGGCATTCGCGCTCTGAGGGGTCGGGGGACGGCGTAAGCCCCCGAGAAAATTTTTTGAATTTGTTTACTCACAGAACACTTCTGAGGTATACTTCAGAGTTAATTTTCTTCTCCATAATGCATGTTTGTTTATCAACATGTGTATATAAAATATTTGGAATCAGATACACATATTTGGAAAAAAGCGCTTGTCACACAATCACACTTGTAATGCTAAACATGGTCCATTTATTCTCATCTCTTATTCTTACTGGAGGGCAAGAAACATATGGAAGGCCTACGACGATATTACAATATTGACATCAGTTTTCAGGGGGTTTCTTTTTTGAGGGGGGAGGGGGGGTTACGCGTACCCCGTAACCGGGGGGGGGGGGGGGGTTACACGTACCCCGTAACCCCCCTGCCTATGGGCCTGTGCAGACCACATTTCTCTTCAAATCCTTTCCTGTCTTTCAAGAAATGTATTTGTAAGACGACTATGACCCATAAGTCGCTGAGAGAATTTCCATAAGACACTCTAGGGGGGACACTCTAGGGGGGGAACGTCAGTATCCAAGTGTACCTTGTGAGGACAACAGCTCCTTCAGTAATAAACAATCAGTGCATTTACAAGTACTTTGTGTTCATGTCTTGACACTCACTATCACACTAATGTGTGTGAACGTTTATTGCAATATATCATGAAAGCAAACATGCGTGTACTACTAGTCATGTCAATAGTACTTGGATCATGTGTGCGCAATACTAACATTAATAGACCAGTACAAAAAACATGTGCAAGTAACTACCAGTACTAATATAACTGACCCCACATGAAAACAACGAAACATGAAAAAACGCGAAATTAAATCCATGCGAACATGCTGTATTGTTGAAAACGCGAACATGTGCACGCGAAATTTTATACATTTACATTAGTATTCCTTCATTTTGAGATATGGACATGAATAAATGAACATCTTATGTTGTTATTGGTATGTGTCTCATAAAGCCACAATCCGCAATGCACTGGACCAAATCAAAACTACATTTGAGTTGAAATGTGACTTCTTTTGTTATTTCATACTCTGCCATTTAGTTGGTTTCTCGACACACGACATGCCTATGTTTGGAAACTATTCAGCTAAAAGCATTGCGAGCCCACTTGAAAAGCAAATTTCCCAGTTGAGAAACTTGTACTATCTGGCATATTTTCTAGAACTAATTTCAGATATAAATAATTCCTGGAAATTAGCTCATTTTATTCAACAAAAATGATCACAACGGACGTATATAATGTAATTTTTTTTCGAACATATTTTATTATCGGGACTGCCAAATCGCAAATTTGCTAACATGCAGGCTCTCCTCCATTCGAGCATTCAATCAAGTCTAATATTTGATTGAATTGATAGTGTTGCGACGTGTAGGAAGGAAATATTTAATATCTACGTAATATACTGTCAAATATTCAATGAAGTGTAGAAAAACCGATTCAACAGAATATTTGACCATGGTAAAGGTTTACGGTGTACGGTGTCGTGTCGTGTCGTGTCGTGTGTTCCAGTACTAATATAACAATAACGATGGTTTGCCAGGCGGTGTGGCGGTTTGAAGGCCCGACTTGGTCCATTGGACGCCTGACAGTCATTGTCTGCCCGAGCCTTGGCGAGGGCGGACAATGTCTGGAAGGCGTCCAATGGACCAAGGAGGGCCTTCAAACCGCCACACCGCCTGGCAAACCATCGTTATTACTATTATTATCATTTTCATAGTCTGACTAGAACTTGAAACACTTGATAAGGACAGTAAACTTGTGTAGCTAGCATTTGAGGACGACTCAATTTTGCATTTTGTGTTTGACTGTTCCGATTGCTCGGATTCTCACTCTGGTCATAGCGCACTCCCTCCGACGCACTATCATAACGTATCGATCATAAGGTATCAGTTGCAAATAAAAAAACACTGATAGATCAACATGTTTTATTCATAAATGCAAAAATACTGCTGGCCATTTGTGCTGGCCAAAGTCCAAAACAGCAAAGTTGGAAACAGGAATACTAGTACCAATGAGAGTAACTTGATTCAAAACCAGTCACAATTAAATGAAATATGGACCTAAGGTGGATTTACACTTTAGTGATCTAATGGATCATTTGACATGTTTGAAGTGGTTTTCAAGGATGAGACAGTCTCTCCTCACAGTTGATATTTCACTGCCCTCTTCATGGCGATACAAGCAACTACTACTGCACTGAAACCCTATTGTCACAAATTCTGTATCAAGAAACCATTCCGAATGTATGAGGTTTACTTTAGGACCACTTCGAATGACCCAGACAAATAATTCTTTACATTTTACAAATGCTCAGGTATTTAAATCTCACACAGTACATTGTCATTGTGAGTGTTCATTAAACAGACTTAATTGTAAAGGTAACACAACTACTGCTCAAACTATTACTGTCCATCAGGGCCAAAGCTGAACACACAATTGTTGAAAGTACAATTTGGCATGATTTGGCGTAACTGGGTGGAACGGTTAGTAGAAGTGACATCAGTGTTGACAGTCTGACTCGAAAACTGCTCGACAGCGCTGAGGAGTTCCCAATCCGCCACATCCTGTAGGGATTTTGAAAAGGGCAAAATTTAGTGTCACTGACAAAGGGTAAAATAACGTTTGACAGAACTGAATGTACCGGTGTAGTCAAATCTTGATTTTCATGCTGTACATTACATGTTCAAATGAATTAACTGTGGACCCATTTAATTACCTGGTCAGCATAACTAAATGCCTCAAGTGCATTTTGTTGTGATGTCATCACAGGCAGGTATGGGCCAGCTCCGACAAGCTGCGGGGAACTGGGCCTGGCGCCTACACCAACAGCAGTGACCTGGAGGGAAGAAAGGGGGGGGGGGGGGAGAGACTTTTGCATAAATATTCTGTTGTGTTACCCAAGGCTACTTCTGAAATTACTGATACCTTCACAGAACCTTTCATTATCCGTATTACAGGAACGAGTACTGATACTGGTAGTGGTGAAATATGGTAATAGCGTACCTGTAAATCTCCCTCTGGGCATTCGGCCACTACCACACAGTCGGGCTGCTCGGGCACAGATGCTAGGTTGTTTTCGACAGCAATGTCCATCGCAGAAAGCTGGTTCTGCAACAATCAAATACATCATGCAATTTTCAGATTGTTTTGGATTGAGAACCTATGGATTGCACATAAACATTGTTGACCATGTGTGGACTGACTGCATAACTGTATAACTGTGTACTAACCGTTTGAACTGGCAGAGCATTGTGGAGAACTTTGGCACACTCCCGTTTCTGCTCGCACGACATATCACTGATATATGGTGTGAGGCTACATTGATTTTTGTGTTTTGTGATCGAGCATATCTTCTCAGTTGACACTCCTGCCTGGAATAACGTTGTTACTGTCGACACTCGAACCGAATGATTAGTGTAGGTTTGAGACAGTCCAGCTTTCGTTGAGATGTTGGTCATCATCTTGGAGATGGAGTCCTTTCCCAATGGTTGATTTTTGAACCATGTTCCCAGTGAGTTTGCAGGGTAATTCTTCAATGGAGTCTGGAAGAGGCGGTCTAAGTTATCGTTGAGTCTGCTCAGAAGAAATTGATATGCCTCCAGTGGCTGCCCATACATCCGCTGGTCAGCATAATCCTGATCCCTTTGCTTGGATCCTCCTTGATGGTTCTTTGTTTGTTCTGTGACTGCGAATGTAAGATAAGACTTTTGGTCATCATCCTGCTTGATCGTGAATGTGTTCTTTGACAGGCCAGTCCACCCCTCACGCCCTCGTCTCCCAAAGTAAAAACAAAGGGAAAACCACACGTACTCATTCAGGCGCTGAGGACCCTCGTTCCATGTAGAGAAGTACTTGGTGAGTAGTTTCATATCTCCTTCACCGATGGCAGGCTTGTGCTTCGGGCGTGCATTTCCTTTTTGGAAGTAGAGCTTGCATTTTGCTGCAAACATTTCATTCGCTGGAATGAATTCAGGATCTTTGATTATATTCATTGATCTGTTGTAGGGCGGAGATATCAATGTTCTAAAGATGGCAGCGCGGATCCCTGTCAATGAGCTTGGGCTCAGAGATGATTTTCCGTCAGCTCCTTTTATTTCACCATAAAATTTGCGAAGTAAACGGCACAGCTCGTCTGAACTCACAGAATGGAAATCGCATGTCATCCGTCGTCGATCAAGCCACGCTTGAAAGCGGTTCATTCCCCATTTGGTGTTCCGTTTTGTATTCTCTGGTTTGGCCTGCATCACCAACTCGTTCAGCTTACTTTCACTCAGGTCAGACTGATCAGTCTGCTGCGAATGGGCTTCATTCTCACTGCCCCCGGCCCCGTCCTCAGGTAATGCTGCAACATCTCCATCATCTGCTGTATTACCTGTAGCTACTTCCATCTCGGCCTCTAGAGACTCGTCGGTGGATCCAGGCATTGCCGCGGCTGTGACGAGTGTAGGTAAAGTTACTTCACTCTGGGGTGGATGGCCCGACCCACAGATCCACCCCAGAGTGAAGTAACCATAGAAATAGAGCGAGCTTCTCTATTTCTATGGAAGTAACTTTACCTAGAGTGCGAGTGTCCGCCATGTTTGTTTTCGTTTGGAGAAGTGCATGGCCTTGACCCTTCTAACCAAAAGCCCCGGCCATTGTATGCCTGCGTCTTGAGTTCGGTGGACTAAAACGATATTTGACGTTCATGGTTGTGTGAATAACATGTGCCCCTTTTCCATCCAACGGACAGCAGCGCCCGCAAAAATGATAATAATAACTGTTTGATTAACTGTTGTTATTCAAACAAGGTGTACTTAGCGACAAGAGGTTTTTGCTATGTATATACTTTATACATATTAGCCTGATCTATATACATGTACTGCTATAATGACTTATATTAATATTTGGTGTCTGAAATTGGCAGCTCTTACTGTTCACGCTCTATAAATCGCAGGAAAAAAATACATAAGTATAATCTTAAAGGCTGGCACTGAAGACACAGCTCAACTGAATCGAATGTTTGAATTGACAGGTATGACGTCTATTCCAGTGTTTTCAAGATGCAGTTACATTTCGTAGAAAAACGCTCTTTACGAGCATGTTTATGGATAGATGAATACTAATGATTTACAACGCTTTGTCGTGCTTATTGCCTACAATACATTCGATACGAAAGACAACTTCAGATCAAAAGAAGAATTGTCTGGGAACCATGAATATTCCAATAGATGTAGGTTAAGTTGTTTGTTCAGTTACTGCTATTTTTTCTTGCTCGAATCTGAGTTTTCTTGGAAATCACAAAACATTGATCTGCTGATTTGCACTGGATGTCTCCCAAAATAGATTGCCACTGGTCACAAATACACACGTGTAGAATCGTGAATGCAAGGAAATTAGCACATTCGGTTGCTTGTACGAGAGAGCGTAGTGGCTTGACCTTCAGGGATTTAACGTTAACAAAATAGGGCAATGCTTTTCATTGGTTAGGGAACGCATGGGTCAAATAAATGTTCATGATGTTCCGCGTGTCGCTGAATCAGCCTAGTAGCTGTCTAGATTCTTAATTGAGCTATATGTGTTAACACATATATAGATATACTTCGATTGTATGTTTTGCCAATACTATTCCATTCAATGACATTGTAACCATCGTTTTTTTTCACTGGAACAAACACTTTTTCCATAATACATGACATGGAGTTTCAATATCAGATGAAAAAAATTAATAAGCAGTCCTTAGTGCTTGATTCTTGTCCTTGAAATGTATTTAATGCATATTCCATTATATATACATGTAGCCGTTGCAATTGTATTTCCAATAAGAGAGGCCGGGAGATACACAGTGCACTAATTCACGTCGACATCAAAATATTTTGCAGGTATTTGTCGAGAATTTCGTAGATTATCATGGATCATACTATGGGTATTATGATTGTTCAATTTAGAGTCAAACAAAAGCCATTTGTGATCACAATAATGGCGCGGTAATATGACGAATGCAATTTAGTTCGTATTTCTTTGTATTGTATATGATGGAAGTAAGCAATTTAGTTTGTTTTCTCTTTGTATTGTGTATAATAAAAGCAAGGTCACAAATATAATGATTCAATCAGTAACCTTTTGGTTCGTGATTAGGTACTTATGTACTTGTAATTCATCTATTCCATGGGCTTTGTTTCGGGTTTTAATTTAGTTTTATAGATTGTTGGACAGTTGTATACTAATTCCATCAGGTGTACAATAGAAACAACCACCCTCCCACACTTTCTGTTCCTGTGACGCCTGTGTGTCTTTGGATAAACTATTTGTTCATGCTTTGTTTCTAAATATTATATTGTACGTTTGCGACTGGCATCATCGAAATCTAGTTGTATTAATAGTAACATATTGATACTTGCTCTCCTCTTCATGGTCATACAGATTTTTTTTTTCGATTTGACTTGACAATCTTCTTCCGACTCGGTTTGTTCGCTCTTGATACTCTATACTTGGGTATAGGTTCCATGTTTATTGACCAAACAAAATAGTTATCATAATCCCTAAGTGTCCTGAATGACATGGTCACTGTACAGTATTAAAGTGTTCAACAACTTTACCAGTTAATAATATTCAACATGATTCAAATTTTTATACCGTATTTTTTATTCGGTATGCCTCACAAACGATACATAAGGACCCTGCAATTAGCATAACGCCAACCCCTCATAATATTAATCACATCTAATCGTATATAAAATGTATGCATAAATGTGAAAAAGGAAGCATGCTTCAAATATAGCAATTCATGTTTCTCGGAAATCCACGAACTGAACCTGACCCAGTGCCATGTGAGACCGCTTGCAGGTCAAATGTGTTAATAAATGCAGTCTTTAATGAGCTTTTCAAT
Source organism: Terebella lapidaria (assembly GCA_949152475.1). Classification (NCBI taxonomy): domain Eukaryota; kingdom Metazoa; phylum Annelida; class Polychaeta; order Terebellida; family Terebellidae; genus Terebella; species Terebella lapidaria. The sequence goes on along the minus strand of OX424564.1, from coordinate 27,915,619 downwards.
GTAATTTCAAGGTGTAGAATATAGAGAGACATTGCACGCCTTCCAGCAGCATGAAGAGGTTGTGACATAATAAAAGATCATACATAAGCTACTTAATGATTATCGTTGCCCTACTGTTCTTTTAACTAATCCGTATTAGGGTCGAGTATCATTTGCTTCTAACGTCAGTCCATCAGAATAAGGGCAGACACGTGACCATACTGCGTAACTTGTATAAGCGATAGTGCAATTACCAGCTAATTCCGTTATTCAAATTGATGGCGTAAGACTGCGGTGGTGTTCTAAGTCTACCATATTCGAATTACCTGAACTGAATTCGAATTTCCGAATAAAGGAAATTCAAATAAATGTGATCGACAATTCATGTATTTCACACTACGAAATATGAACATAATGTTTCCAAATATAAAATAAAAATGTGTTTCAAAGGATATACTAATGATTAAGATATCATCTATTTTATTTGTAGTGTGTGTGGTGATTCATTTCCTCGATGAGAACATATTGCCCCATGTTACTCAACTTTCCAGAATCTGCAATCAAACTGGAACAAGACTGAAACACATATATCTGGGGAGGGGTGGTAAATATAAAAAGTACCAGTCATTGATACATATTGCATATCAACATTTGATTGCCAAATGTCACTTTATTTTCTGAAGGGCAGCTGCCGAATGTGTGTTCCCACAACATGAACGAATACATGTCGAACAAATATCGCTCAATGATGTCAATGTACATGAGCGCGTAACTGAAAATAAAACCCCATTAAAATTGCTAGTTACCAAAGCAAATAATGTATGATTGTGCATATTAAACTATCATTCATGACCACCAACCTATATTGTGTGAATGAAATGACTGCGAAATACTGTTCATTTAAAGTTTAGCACAGTTACGTTTGTGTAGTTTTCATGGAAATACCTACGATAAATACCTCAAGACCCTTGATTTTTTAATTTAATTTGATATCAAGAAATAGTCCTAAATAGGAGGGTTAATAATGGTGTCTATGGTGATTTTATGTATACTGTCAAAATATATATCTGTTATGCATGGGATTTTGTCAACCCTTAAGCCATTGATTTCCTTCGAGTTTTCAAGACTGACAGTCGTTACACATGTGCACACACTGGCCAATAGTTTTATTAACAATCAGGAAAAGCGCGGAACATATCAGATGATCAGCAAGTTGGGTATGGATCCACCTGTTGTGACATTTATCATCCCCTAACATAATGTAACTTAGACTCACCCGTCATGTGCACGTGGACTGGAAATCAATCGAAGGGGGAATTCTTTCAAAATATTCATTCAAATACAAAATGTCACAAAGACTGTTCACAACAGTTGACATCAACGAAAAGCATTCATCCATACATCACGAACCTAGTGAAAACTTCCAGACTTTCCTTGGTTTAGGATTCCTTTCCGACAGCAAACGTGAAAAAGGCATTCAGTTATATGTGTCAGAAATTGATTTGAACTGAGAAACAAACGTAACTTGACCCCGATAGACATTAATATTCTATTATATGTAGTTATTCAACTCGCCAGCAAGGTGAGTGGAGCAAAACAAGAGGGACAATGTGTGGAACCGTCGAAATCGCTGTCTTCTGAAATTCAGTACTTGCCATTCAATAACGTGTATGGTGATTTTTTGAAATGCGTTGTTTATCAGAGACGGTAATCTGTATTCAGAACAAAACAACTCACAAAACATGTGTGACCATGTGTGTGTGACCATAAACACATTCGTATGTGTTCATATAATAAACCATGTCTTTCCTCGGACGAACAGGATTCTAAACTACTTTGTGTATTTCGGGCCAGTTTAGGCGTAGAATTTGTTTAGCCACAACAATTGTAGTTAGTGGCATGAATTGCTGAAACCAATTCTCTATAGATGGTCACTCCTCCGAGCACCTGGTCTCACGTTTAGCTGGCTGGGTTTCTATGACATTCACATGGAGTACCATTCGAATCTGATCGCTCACACAAAGGTCTCTGGATTCGCTCTTTAAAACTTAATGTTCTAGGGTTCAGAATATCCACTCTACCAAGTGAGCTAGAGGGATATCCCTCTAGCCAAGCTAGTAGGAATGCTGCCTACCAAATTGGGTGAACCCTGAATAGGCCCTGGCACATCCCCCCCCCCTTCGGAAATCCCGTCCCACATTGGGTGCCAATGTTCTAGGGTTCACTTGCCCGAGAGGAGATTCGAACCTAGGACTCGACGACCAGTAGTCCAACACTCTACCAAGTGAGCTAAAAGGATACTCACTAGCCGAGCTAGTCTGTAGTAGGAATGCTGACTACCAAATTTGGCGAGCCCTAATGGGCCTTGGCACATTAATATATGTTTGTCTGTGTCCATTAGCGCGTTAAGCACTTTCAACGAAAGATATTCCATCACATCTGTGGACAAATAACACCAAAACGCCAGAATATACTACATTCGTATAAATACATTTGAAGAGATCGTCAAATGGATATTCCATACGAAGGAAGACTGTAGCAAACAGAGTGCTCTGTAGCAAACAGACTGCAGAACGTACAGAGGAAATTGGGTCGCAATAAACTGATTATGTGGTGGTAATATTCTTTCACGACTCGACGGCCTTCTGGGGTTATTCCTTACTAGACTGCGAAGTGGGTCAGAGGAATACATAACAGACATTACAATCAAACAAACCATACTTGTTTTCTTTGGAAATGTTTAAAAGTGACATTTTTAATTCCCTGGAGATGTCGTTTACATAGTAAATTTTATGCAGATGTAAGTATCAGCCTAATACCACCAATGCAACTAGATTTTGATGATGCAAATAGTATTATGCAAAATGCACCTATTATACAAAAACGCACATTTTGTACAAACTCGTCAATCGGAACATAATGATGTAACTGTACAAGACAGCGGAATACACGTTTCCTTAACACACGCCTGACTGTTTACCTGTTTCATGATAAATTGGCAATAGTTCCTTGCAACGAGTAATCACGAATTGCTTTCGTATTTTCGTATTGTTGTCGTATTTGATCACATACCCTGATAGCATGTTGCGTTCTTTATATGAAAAACAATATGTGAAGAATATAGCAGGTGCCCTCCCGTTAAAGTCTATCAGTTATTTTATGCTTATGGCATTTGGTTGTAATTGGAACGTTGTAATTAAAAATGAGAGTCTGCATTAATTATATCTATGTTGGAAAGTAAAAACTGAATATCAAACTATTTTTTCTGTGAACAAGTTCAAAGGTCTGTCTAAACTTGGTTTCCAAAATGTTTTCTCATGTAATATCTGAAGGCAATTTTATGGGAATATGACTAATAATCACTGATCTTAATGTAGGAAACATGATGAAATTTCCTTATCCCTCAATTAGAGATGCTTTATCCTCTGTCACATCATTTGCCATGTGTCGACTTCGCTCCATCATCTGTCTGAATTGCAGACGTAGCTGTCAGAAGACTCGCCAACGACACTGGATACTGGGGCTGGACAAACGACGTCCATCCATTCACCAGGCTCAAGGTGCATGGTGTGATTGTGTAGGTAGACCTGACGTTTCTGGTCGAATCGAGGAGGGGACATGGCTGATGGGGACGTTTTTGCTAATTGGGTACGTTCAGGGCACACAACAATCTCCTGACCGGTATTAGTGTATTTGTCAAATACCACCCCGGATTTGTCAGCTGTGAATCGAGAAACACAAATTCAAAAAGTCGCTCGTGAATTTGAACAATATAATTTCTTTCTAAAGAGGAGTTTCAGATTTCTTAACGAATTGCCTATAGGCAATGTATACCATGGCAGTCAAATACTAAATCAGAAATATATGGTTAGCTTCCATATCAAAATATAAATATCCAAGTGAACATTTGTTCAATCCGAAAATATTGGTACATTTTCGTGCCTGGCACTGTACCGAGGAGGAACTGAAAGTATGTCTGCCAATCACTCTCGGCGCCGGCAAGCTAGGCCAAGTTGATTGATGCACTGCTGTTGGCTACAGTCTCCATTGCCGAGAGTGAGGAGACATCATGTCGTCTGAAAGCTTCCTTCATGGAGCCGAAGAACCAGTCCATTGCGGATTTTATGTCCAGCTACCATGAAGTGCAGAGATAACGACTGGTGCATGACTACAGCTACCCTCCACACGACGAAATCCCAGAAGGACAAGCATCTGTTCTCCTGCAATAGAGCATCAATATTATAAATAATCTCAAGATAACTGTTACTATCCCATTAGTCATGTTACATCCAAAACACGTATTTCATTTAAAAATCGTTTCAAAGTCCTCTGGTACTCTGGCAATGTTTTACATCCTTGGTCATGATCTGCTAACTGTAGTTGAAGAAATCATCGACGTTAGCAACTTTTGCTGCTGGGCGTGCCATTACTGCCTCACTATGAAACCTGCTTTGGAAACACCAGTTGCTCTATCACTAACATCCTTATCATGGGGGCTTTCAAAGCAGCATCTTGTCAGACTACAAGTCATGTGTTCGGGTATATATGTCTACGAGTTATGGCATGAAATGTATCCATCTGCTTTCCATACACAATCTCATCCCAATCAACCGGGGGAACAATATCTCAGTAAACAAATCTCTTATTCAAATACATACACAAATACACAACAAACAAAGCTCAGATTCAAATACAAATACGCTCTTGCCTCCATTGATCAATTTGTCATTACTCCTACAGCAAACGCGAGTACATATCGTTTTCTCAAATAAAAAAAACCTTAACTTCTGACAACTTCATCAGAATCGTTTTATTTTCATTTGCTTCATGTTGTATTTTCACCATAGAGCTCAAGCGGTTTTTTTACACACATGGAAAATCCAATAAACTGAATTCAGTAGATACTTGGGTATTTCTATCATTTGACGTTGGAAGTTCGTTCTTAATACGATAATATTATACATATATCAGGTGACGCACTCTCTAATATTAGGAATTCATGACCAGCAAGTATACATGTATTATCATACACTTGACAAAGCTGGTTGAAGACCTTCTTGCAGACAATTGCAGTGAGGTCCAGTCCAGTTCTCACAAGAAATGTTCACGATTTACTATTCGCGCACAAAAAATCTAAGGTTGCAAAATGTTCTATCAAATTAGCCAAACAAGCAACTAATTTTCTGCAGTATACATTTATCTTTCGGGAGTGTGCATTTCAGGGTGCTTGCGCAAATATCGCAGCTTCATCACGCAGTTTCAATGTACTGAGCGACAATGGTCAGCACAACACTCAATGTTGTTGATATTAGCACGTGCAAGTATCAATACATCGACTAGTGTATATTTGGATGTTGAATGGTCGACCACGCTACAATAGATGTCTCCTATTTAAGGAAATGCTATAATTAACAGAATATATGTATCAATGTTTTTGATTCAGTGCGTGAGTTTGACAGCTGTAAGTGATTGTGTTCCATAAATTGTATGGAAGATATATACTTAAATACACTCGCTAACCCCCCCACAAGCCAGGAATAGCTCACCTAGATCGACAATTTGAATTGACAGTTATGACGTGTGTTTCACCAACCTCGATATACAGTTACGAACTCATGACAAACGCTGTTCACAAACATGTTTATAAATATTTCCCAGCCCACTGTGTCGCGCTCTCCATACATTAACCTACAACAATTGACCGAAGGAATTCGTAGAACCATGTTTGTTCAGTTAGTGATATTTTGCCATTTTCACAAACAAACAAGTTAGTAGTTGAGATCAGCGATATTCTCAGCATGGTGGATGTCTTGTAAAGAAGATTGTCACTCGTCATCAGAACCCACATTTATACAGTCTAACAAGAAGAAAAATTAGCCCCTTTTGTTTTGTTTTAAATTTTTGCTGTAACGTATATCCTGGTCCAGAGACCTCCTCTAAATTGTTGGTGTTGAAACTGGGCAGTACGCATGGGTCAACTAAATATGATGTCCTGCATAACACTAAATCTGACTGATTTTCATTCGGCCATCAATAAATGTTCTAACATAAAACAGTTGGAGGATATTGAGTTTGCATTGAATATAGATTTAGGCCTTGAGACACACCAGGGACCCACGTGAGCTTTCATCAGGGTGAATATATAGCCGGACTCTCAAGACACCGATTCTTGTAGATATATTGCCACCATGTTTAGTTTATTGCGAGGAAATAAGCTCGAAGTCCTCCGACGCATGCAAGGTAAAAGACCAGTTCATGTCCTTGCTGTTTGATATAAATATTATTGATGCAAGAACAGTATATCACAGGTGAGCCCCCTGAGTATCTTGGTACAAATGTTAGGAGTTCTTTCCCACGTGAGATTATATCACAAGACCTAGTCTGATGATATTAACACAGTAAATATGGCGTTGTTTGGAACAATGAAGTAGCATCACAATTACAAGCGAAATAAAGCAAAATAACATGTGAATAATATATAGACAAAATTACCTGTTTTTTCCAGTATGTGACTTGATATCTTCCCGAGACTTGATATCTCCCCAAGGCCGAGGGCAAATGCGGGATCAAGGGCAGATATCGGGCCACTTGCTGGAAAAACCAGGTGATGTTGTGTTTATTATAAACCATGAAAAGAATAACATAAAGGACAATATGATACGTGCATGTGTTCATATGTCAACGTCATTCGATGCGCATGAGCGATCGTTGATCGTTGCCCGCTGAGCGTTGTTATCGTACAGGACGCAGTGTTATGCGGACGAATAAAGTCACCGCTATATAATAAGCATGTGAGTCTCTACATACCCAGTGTTGTTACTCGAAGTTGGTAATATCCAATACTGTCATATTGAAAAAATCACAAAACTGGAAAACTAGGTGTAAATAATCCAAACCAACAGATCACGGAAAACTAATAAATATTCATGTCACATTTGCTATTCCTCGGGCTGACGGAACTTCACTGACACGTGATTCTGATGTATGTGAACATCGAACCCTCAAACAAGATGTCACTACCGAAACTTGATGGACAATAGAAGGAATGGCATTCCCACTCTAACAATTATGATTGTGAGCAAAACATGATTCTGAAACTGGAACTCGAAGTAACTTTGGTTGAGATATCATTTACAAAATAAACTCTATGTAAAACAAACAACCAAAACATATGGATGCAACTGTACAAGACAGAGGACTACATGTATTTCCAACATACACATAAAGGACAGTTTACATGGTCCAAAATATTTTGACAAAATCCGATCACCCAGTAGCAATGTAACGAGTAATCTGCATTGTCTGTCATCGAAAGACTGTTTTAGGTTGTTCCATGATACAATGGATCACATGCAATGATAAAATGTTGCGTTCTTCAGGTTTTGGAATATGAGGACACATAAAAAGGAATAAAACGGACATAACCGGTGTTTTCATATACTGTAATAGTCTGGTAGTTAGTTTAGGATCTTTGACCATTCAATGCCTCCTGGACGCAACAAACGCAACAGTGTCTCAACAGTGTAACAAACAACAACAGATCAAACACTTACTTACAATCATCTTAAAGTGAAAACTTTTCAGGTAAATATACGACAAAATAATAAAGAGAGTATCACCAGATTCTGCTGTAATCATATAACAGTATGTGATCAAAATACCTGTGAACATGACACCTACTTAGTGAGCATCCAGTGTTCTTTGTTTGCCTTTGATGATTTCCTTTCCTTTGGTGGAGGCCGAGTGACCGAGTCACGACTGGGGGATTCGCGACATCAAAAATTGTGGGTACTGCACTCCAGATCAATCTTCTCTTCTTTGAGATCATGAATTGTGATGCCTAAAAAGTCATTCATGAGTAAGGTGTGAATGTGCATCCGTACCCAAACTTTTTGTGTCCATTATCCATACATGCACAGACTAGCTTTCAAATTAACACATCCCCAGAAAATATATCCATCTAATATTAGTATTGAGTTCTAATTTGGATGAATATAGGCGAAAATGTGTTTTACGGGTAATCAGATAGTCAAATATGAAATAATTTTGTTTCAAACTGTTTCCTGTGAAGGAAACCAACCAAAATCAAACAAGTAACTAAGTAGGAATTTTGCCACTGCATTATAGTGATTTCTCGAGCTAATGAAATAGCACGAAGATTATTCTACAAACATCTAAATTATCAGTACAGATGAAACAGTTTTAATTCAGATTTGTAGCGTCGTGTTTCTTCAGTACATCCCTGCGGGTGTTCTATACCCATTTCTGATACCTTGGAAAAAGTGAATATGGAAAGATCGTAAACAACAGCTGTATCTAGCAGCTTTATTTCCAAATATATCTGGGTTTCCTTAGAGTTCTGAATACATATTGTGTATTGAGTCATTGAGGCAGAGTGGATTAAGTACACAAAGCTTGTCAGAGGTAGAGCTGGACCTAATTAAGTATGGTACTTTTGTTCATGTGGTTTAGGCTGTAGCTTTGCGGGATTGATTGGGTGAATGACTGGACAACTTTTTTAAAACTGGGGGCACATGTAGTATACAGTAGATAATAAGTTTCATTATGGCATGCTCTAACGTAGGCAAATCACCTGAAAAAGCCACGCTCAGTCTGAGCAACAGTCGCCGAGTGAGGAGTCAGTCAACAAAAAAAATGTTATTTTTATGACATACCATCTAGACGCAAAGATCTAGACTAGGTACATCATCTTAATGAGCCAACATTCCAGTTTCTGATGGGAATGAAAATTGTGTCTCTGGTAGTTTCTTCTGGCTCTTGTGGCAATTAGTCGCTGCGCAATAGCGCCCGGGGCTTGCCATGTCAAATGTAATTTTGGACTGAGCACAATATTCGATCAAATCTAAGATCTAGAGCCATGCTAGTGTCATCGCCAGTGTGCCTGACGGTAACCATTTTGTATGCAATTGCCCACCAAACGATTCGATGAAAAACTTTAACTCATAAAAAAAATAGTGAAAAGTATATATCGTTCACTCAAAACCGAGCAGCTGCTGAGATGAGTGTAAAACCGCAACCTTATACTTCAAAGACCTCAAAATGTTGTATATGCATGATTTAAAGATAATTATTTCCACGTTTACAAAGCAAAATAATCCGCAATAGCATCGTCTGTGTTAGGTTTTTGGGCATTCACATTTCCTGGACCATGATTGATAGGGAATCATTGAACATAACTGTCATAACACAAAATATTGAGTGTCTGGGAAATTATTATTAGGTGGTCAATACGTAGTCATAGTATGCCTTAACATTATATCCACTGCTGTGTCAGCATTTTGTCCCTGCCTAGAGAAATTATAGACTTTATCCACTCCTCATGTCTTCTTCTGTTGCATTCCATTAATTGGCTTGTATTCAGGCAGGTTGTTCTTGAATGCCATGGGGGGTATTTTAAAACGGACACAACTGAAAATATCAATGTGACTGACGCACTACTGTTCATGGATTGCCATGGTCGAAGCAAGTGGCATGACGTACTTCGGGTCAATGCAGTAGTTCGAAGAAGACATGGTCGTTTCTCATCAAGTTCTGTTCGTTGAGTGTCATCCTTACTATTGGATCCACAATGATATAAATATGACACCGAATATAATTCCCAGATAATATAATCATGTCCCCATGTTATCACAAACGGTAGCGCAACACGAAAGCATGTTTCAACAGCAATGTGCGCGTCTATGCGCGTCAATACGGTAAATTCAACAATAGTTCACACATTTTATGGTGCACTTGCAAACATGCAAATACACCACGTATTTTCAACGCACTGAAGGACAGTCAAAACATATTTTCAACTCATGTTGTTGACATAAACATACCCGAGTATCTATGCATCGATTAATGTATATTTGGAGTTTTATTGATTGTCTGTTTTAGAAAGTTTATCCCCTATTTATGGAAATGGTATTTACCAGAATCTGTTTGTCACAATGTTTTCGATTCAGTACCTGTGATTGACAGCTGCCGTTGCTTGTGTTCTATAAATTGCATGAAAGATGAATACCTGGATACACTCTTTAACACCCCACGTCCCCAAAATAACTCACCTGAATCGACTGTTTGAATTGATAGTAATGACGTGTGTTTTAGCAACCTCGATATACAGTTACCAATCGAAGAGGAGCATCATTCATAAGCACGTTCATGAATACATAAATACTTCCCACCCCATTGTCACGAGCCCTGTTTACATCCCGGAACAAAACACTTCATCTGAAACCCAGTAGAAGAAAATACACCAGAACCACGAATATTTAGATAGTTGTTGGCTAACTTGTATGTTGATATTTAAACTGAGGCCTATGATACATGTACTCTCAGCACATCATATTTATTCTACAATGGATTGCCGCTCGTTACTAAGTCCACATGCTGATTCGCTAAATTGAGGAAATTAGCACCTTCGGTTGCTTGTAAATTCTCGCTGTGAAACAGCAGACCCCGTGACCTTCAACGAATTGGTGGTAACAAAATGGGGCAATTCTTTTGATTGGGTTCCAGGACGTAAGGGTCAACCATCCGTGATGTTCTGCATGTCGCTAAATTTGTCCTATAGTTGTTTTGATTCAGCCATCAATATACATTTTATTGCCAGATAGTTTCAGGATATTGAGTATGTAGCATATTAAGGCCACGAAAGACTTCTAGGCATAAGCATATTCCATATGTACTCTAAATATTCGTGCAGCTCAACAGAAACACATAATGCCACCATAAAGAAAAAAAAAGCTTTTTCTGTGAAATACTTATTTGATGTTAATTAATGAACCCATCCATTTCGACTTAACATCTAAGAACCCCCCCCCCCCCACCACCACCAAGATCCAAAATAAAAATATGAGCCCCCCCCCCCCCCCAATCCCCATGTATGAATATAAGGCTATGCTTCACAATTGATGACAATTATAAGACACCAGTATCATAATATTTATGATACTTGAATGCTGTATACGCTTCATTTACATTTCTATTAAAACAATTGTGACTTTTGTCACATTATGATACTATAAGGTGAGTGAATATTATGATTTGTGCGCTTCTTACATCCACCATTCCTTCGCTTCAAGTGTGAATGCCATAACAACCATTATTACTTGTATGCATACTATATATGGGCACTTAATTATGACAAGTGTTTGAGGGCAAAACCAGACCCCCCCCCCCTCCCCGACATGTATATCCAGGATCACTTTCATTTTCTTTTTCACTACACAGCCCATTGTTTCGGAGCCCCACTTGAAACACTCGAGACCTAGATCAAAGATCATTCAGTTGATTCCTTGACTCCGAAATTCTTGATGGAATGGAAAAAATGTATGAAAACCCTCACGGACTAACTGGGCACCATAGCAAACTCGCAAAAAAATAGAGGGCTCTTCCACATATCATTGATGAGCAGGGAAGAATTGGTGAATCAGGCCATTCAGAAGTTTTTTTTTTCTAGTCTTGAATCAGGTGTGTGTTGGCTCTATGATGGGCTCATAATGTTCTGCCACCATCCAGATCATGTGAGTCAGATTCACTACCCGGGTCATCCGGGGCGATCCAAGACTATTTTGCCATTCTGTGTGGAAAGGTCCATGTCTTTTACATGATGGTTTGTGATAGTCCTGAGGGAATATCCTCAGTGGGGTCATGTTTTGACAAAATTTTGAGTGGAAAACCGGTCTGTGGTTCTGGCATGCTAGTTCGGGTTCATCGGAAGGGATGATATGTTGCTCAGGGTGGTATCACGGGGTTGGTATGGACTGGTTGATCCGTGGTTTGTTTGTGACAGGACCCTGCTGATCTGGGTTCGTCATTGCTGGCACCGTGTTCAGCTGTAGTGCTGCTCCATTAGGTCCAAAGTTGACTCTTGGTGACAATGTTTCAATCTGAGTGATGAACGTTGTTCAATGCACATCAGGGCTCAGAATTGCCACTTCTGGGTAGCCATAGGCTCATAACATTTCAGATTTGCTCCCAGGCAATAGAGCTCACGAGCCAATCGGCTGATGAAAATCTGTAAAGTAATATTGACATATGCTTCTAGGAGCCAATTGGCTCCTAAAAATTGTTGAATAGGAGCGAAATAGGAGCCTTCGGCTCCTGGGTAAAATTATACATTTTGAGCCCTGATGCACACGGACGCGGCATCTCTTGATGTTGGTGTTCCTGGATGGTCCCATGCAGGATCCGGATTCAGTGAGATTATGATTTTACTGAAAATTCACAGTCCATATACTAATATTGAGTGGATTGTCTCCACCTTATTATTGAACTATTTTATCATTCAGATTATCTCAAAATAACTCAATTCAATCTCCGACACCCCCCCCCCCTCAATAATGTTGAAAATGAAAGTGTGACCCCCCCCCCCCCCCCCTAGTTTTTACCCTCCCCCCCCCCCCTCCCCGCACCTACCTGATAAATAATGACCGGCCCCTTGTGATTTTGTCGGACTCTGGAGGCTTTAGCATGTCAGAATATACACGAGTTGATACTAAATATATTTTGATGACCTACTAAGTATATTTTGATGACCTAGATTTTGACCTCTGTAGTCATTTTCAAGGTCAAAGCGCAAATGGCTAATATCTCGCTTATTATGACTTTACAGCTTAGGAATAAATTGTGGACCTATAGGAAAGGATACATGCTGAATATGGTCATGACCTTGAATTTGACCTTTAACCTCATTTTCAAGGTCAGAGCACAAAAAGGCTAATATCTCGCTTATTATCGACTTTACAGATTAGGAATCAATTGTTCACATCTAGGAAATGAGCTATACAGAATATTCTCATGACCTTGAGCTTATCTTGCACTTCATTTTCAAGGTCAATGCACGAAACGGGTAATATCTCGCTTGTCATCGATTTTACAAATTAGGAATCAATTGTGCACATATAGGAAATCACATCTGCTGAATATTCTCGTGACCTTCAATTTGACCTTTAACCTCTTTCAAGGTCAAAGCACAAAATTGGTAATATATCGCATATTATCGACTTCACAGATTAGGAATCATTTGTGCACATATAGGAAATGATATACACCGAATATTCTGATGACCTTGAACTTAAACTTCAATCTCATTTTCAAGATCAGAACACAAAATGGCAAAACTGGACACATAGGAAATGGTATATGCCGAATATTCTTATGATTTTGAATTTGCTCTTTGACTTCATTTTCAAGGGCACAGTACAAAATGGTTATTATCTTGCTTATCATTGACTCCACAGCTAGGAATCAATTGTGAACACATAGGAAATGATATATGCGAAATATATGCTCATACCCTTGGATTTGACTTTTGATATTATTTTCAAGGTCAGAGCACTAGATGGCTAATATCTTGTTTGTACACAACTTTATGGCTTAAGAATCAACTGTGTACAAATGAAATGATATATGGTGAGTATTGTTATGACCTTGAATTTGAACTTTCAAGATTCAAGATTCAACATTTCAAGATCAATACAACAATTTTGATGAAAAAAAGTTTTTTGAAAAATAAACATTTTTCCGGTAACCTTTCTTAGCCCTTTGGCCTAGTTTAAGTTATGCGCAAGGACAGACAGACAAATGAAATTACTCGCTCTCTTTCGCTCGAAGAGCGAGGACTTGCCGGAATGGGGGGGTTATCAGAAATATCAGCAATCACCAGCTGGCAGCACTGCTTCATCAGTCTTATGACGTCATTTTACTGTTTTGCTGGCGTTATCAATATAAACGTAATTTTCCCGCCAAAATGTACGTCATTATTGATTACAGACGATATCCGTTTATGATTTTGGCGCCAAAAAGGACTGATAGTACAATGCTGCCCTCTGTTGAATGATGTTTGATCACCCCCGATACACCAGAACTTTTTCTGTGATCTTGGCGGGTTACTACTCCATGGTAACTCCTACTTAGGTTAATACCATCAGTATAGCACAGCACAGCCTCGCACAGCACATGCTTGTTATCGGAGGGATCTGATGGTTTGCCAATATCGACGAATGCGGTGATAGATGTGCTCCGTTATTGGCAGGCTATGAAGGTTCGTCAATGCTGACCCTCGCTTTTGGCGGGATGACAGTTCGCCAATGTCGCGTTTCTGTTGATAGCTGTCCCGTGCTATAGGCGGGATGTGTTGGCTTGTCGATGTCGACGATTGCACTAATAGCTGTCCCTCGCTATCTGACGATTCGCCAGTGTTGATGATGGCGCTGAGAGATGTCCTCTTGACATATATCAAATTGCAACAGTATGAGTCCTAGTATGTCCTCAGTATGTCCCCTTGCACATGTTCTTCAATAAACCGTCCCCCCCCCCCCCCCCGGCCTTGTATAAAATTCGTGTGGTCAGACTTGTGGTCAGACTTGACCTTGAAATGTTAATATAATCTTATTACATATGAATTAATTAATCACTCGATCCTGCTAAGTCTATCCTGTAGTATCTTATATATCATAGATGAACATATTCTTTAATAATCGAGACGTACATAGCAATGAAATTGTTCTATGAAACACTGAAAGCAATGAACGTCAACTTCATTGCTTTGTCTATTCTTTAAAAAAACAATTTAATAGATATAATTCATGCGTCGGATTCAAAAACATATATATACTTCTATATGTAGCACATATGACCCATCCTGAAAAGTGGACTTTACACTGCATCACGTTTCAACTATCCCCTTTTGGTGTGATATCCTCTAAACCAAAAGCTAATTGACATTTACACCTCTCTGACCACATGGTAATCCATCAAGATTATTTGATCAACCATTTTGTGGACTACTTGGATGGTTATAAACGTTGGTGTTGATTGCTGCTAGATCTTTTATATGTGTATTAGATCTTTGTAATCGGTTGGCTTAACCGGAGGAGACTGATATTCATAGGTTACATACATCTAGGTGACATGTTCTTGTGGTTCGCCAATAAGAAAGGTAGGTGAAACACATCAAATGACATACAATGTCGTCCATAAACAAATCCTGTCTAAATCCCAATTAAACAATTCACAATGACTGCAATGGCTGTGTCCCTGAATGCATCAATCAAATATTTGAATTTTTAATGTTTTAATCTCTGAAATATTTATTTGCTGAATTCTATTTCATGTTGCTTGTTTCATTTGCCGAGTTTATGCTGATTTGTCAACGAGTTTGAGTACCATATATGATATCCCTCACCATGTTCCCTCACCATATGATATCCCTCACCATGTTCATGGTAACGACATGACTTAGAGATTGACAAAAATAGATAATTACACATTCACTTATTGCCATAAGTAGTTTATTCACCCAACATAAACATTTACATGGGTGGGGAAATGAAACCACAAGGCTTATTTTCCACCTAAAATATTGACATAATTAAAATACATACATGGAGATTTCAAACTTAAACATCATAGAACAACACACAATTTTGTAATAATTGACATGAAACACAGCTATATGATATTTTGACAAGTGATCAGATGGTTTTTCAGTTTTGATTCGAAAGCATATAGTTATTACTTGGAATGTTATTCCAGATCTTTGGACCATGTATTTTCACATTGAAAAAAGATATTAAATATCTACACTGATTTGACCTATAGTTGCTTTTTTGTCTTGTATCGTACATGTGATTGAAGTCATTTCTTGAAAAAAATGCAGAATAAAACATTGGCAGTTTATTCTGACTAAACTTGAACATAAGTATGCCCGTAAAATATGAATACAATTGTAAGTCCATGGTGATCACTAATCAGTCTTCGTTGTGAATCTTGCGTTCAAAAGCAGTAAACAACATGGACTTTTTTGGGTTTTTTGGAAGACCACTTGCATTAAATTTTCTGTGCGATTCATTACGACATTGGAATAATCGTATAGCTTTTTACAATCTGCTACAATCTGTTTTAAGTTTTTAGGCTATCTGGCATGATGTAATTGCTATGTTTGTTGCTATGTATCAAATCACGAAACTGAGCAATTGTATACAGCACACGCTCGTTGTTTTGTTTCCATGTCTTGTACTTTCCAGTTCGACACGTGGGCTCGATAACATATCCTATTTAGGTAATACGTTGATACATACCTGATGGGAAGTTATTGTATAGTTTAGATGGCAGTTCGGTTTATGAGGGCTGGAAACACGGTATATTTTTTTAGTTAGATGTCAAACTATTTTTCAATTGATAGTCGTTATGATTCAACAGCAAAAGTTATTGAAAAATATTACAAGCATCAGTTCCTCACGTAAAGTATAAAAATGTCAGAGCATATTAAGCATCACACAAAGGAACTCGGCAAACCAACGCAATTTGCATAATATCACTCCCCCAGAATATGAACTGCCTCTCTGGTGCCTGTTTGCATTGTAGCCGATATTGGTATATCATCAGAGCGGGTTCCCAACATCAGGGTTTTGCAGACAGGGGAATTTGAGATGGCAATCTCACTTTTATGGCAGCGTAGAGCTGTCACCACCATATATTTATTGTTTTGCAAATGTGAATTACTATTTTGCATATAAGATTGAATATTTTACAAATACCAATGAGCCGCCATGCATATGAAAAAAAAATTGAAATATATGAATAAGAAGTTCGTATGTGCAAAATAGTAAATTGTATGGAAAATATTTATTATTAATTGCAAAATATCAACTCACAAATATAAACGCCAAAAATATGGCGGTGGTAGCACTACGATGTCCTGATTTTTAGCTCAGGATTGACGTGCAATAAAACAAGAATTAGGTGGAATGTTTGATGATAGTGAAATTGGGTAATGCTCTGATGACATTCAAAATGCAAGACATATATTTAGCTCTCATTATTTTGACAAAAATCGACACTAGGATAGCAGTAAATATATGTGAAAACACATCAATAACTAACTGTCAAATGTGCTACTTCTCACCAGTTAGGTAGCCAATCAGTGTTTGAAAGCCACGAACATTGCATTGTCGACTAAGAACCACCACTTAAATAACATAACTGATACGGTAATTCGTGAGCAGGGCGGGAAATCGAATTACACAAGACTTGTATATTGCTGGCTATACCCTCAGTATCCTGGCACATATGGGATGCATGTGTAATGCTGATGATGGTAACACAATAAATCCAGCGTTGACTGGGATGATGCAGTATCGCTATAATTTATATTCACGTGCCAGATAAACTTTAATGGGGGGTGTTTAGGTAGTGGAGAGGTGCAATATATCATAGAAGACATGATTATGTATATTTTATGCGAAATATCGCTGGCACATGCTTCTGTCCCCCTCAGTATTGCGCAGCCTCAATCAAAATGTATTTACCATTCCACTCTAATCTACGTTATCATAAATTCCGCGGAAAATAAAGCGACGTGACTAGAATTCAGAGGAAGATTATGCCAGAAGAGGATGTATATCTGCTCCGTGGCAAAAAGACATTGACATTCCGAGGAAATTTGGTTGCAATAAACTGGATATATATGGTTGTAATAAATAATATTTCACGAACACTGCGATGGCTCCTGTGGTGGTTAACTTTGACTAGATCAAGGCATGGTTCAGAGAAATACAATGCATACATTGATCCTCAAGATGTGTTCTTTAGATACATATTTTGAAATGTTTTTATTCCTTGCAGATTTTTATTATCACCAGATTATAACTGAAATGATTTCAAATGTGTTTTTGTTCATCTATTTTTGTACTGCCATACAGTGAAGGGAAAAAGACATACCCAATACATCGAATTCCTCGATTTTCTGTGGCAATGTTCAACGATCAAGATTATAAAATTGAAGAATCATCCACATGTGAATTGCATGGATGCAATATTTTTGTACGAAACATGTGGTAAACATTATTCAGGCCTGAATTATTATTATTGTTGTGAATTATTGAAATTTGTTGTTGTTCCTTGAAGTATTTTGCTTTGCAAATTGTCGGTGCTCGAAGTGCATGTACTGTTGTGCCTGATTCATTACATGTACACACAAAGTCGTGTGAACATTTCTGAACCTATACCATGTACCCCGTCGACTGTTACAATAAAAGTAACTAATATAATGGACACATTTACGAGACATGATTTAATATGTGTACCACTAGTAATTCAGAATAATGAATTAAACTGAACATAAATGACACACACTAATGACCAATAAATGCACAAGGCTAAAATAAGTACATTGAAAGTATGCTGGTGGAAACTCAGAACAAACTTCTTCCTTCATTTGAATTTCGTACCAGGTATATCACCAAAATGTTAGTGTTAAAAAGATTGTTCACACCATGTCTGCGTTAACACAAGTGGTGTCATTAATTCAACCCCTTCTTGTCTAGAGTGTCATTTCGTCGTTGCGAATGTGAGTTGTCCTACTGTGTTTTGTAACACAAAAAGTAATTTGCAGACCATTTCTGGAAAAAAAAACAATTCAATTCCAAACGAGCAACGGTTCTCATCACAGGTTCTTGTCATTCAAACAGCAAAATCGTCCCTGAGGTGATGCAGTGGATTATATTCACATGGTTATCAGGGAATGAGACTTGCATGTGTAAATATGAACGCGTAGCATACACATTCTTTCAAATGTAGACAAATTTTGTATATAATATTTGTGTGAAATAACGGATGCTACTTTTTGTTCCGAACTTCTGATGGTGTTAAAGGGTTGATGCAAAACATCACCGTGACACATATTGGTAATCGAGTATATTGTAAATGTGAACACATTTACATTTATTGGTGGTATTAGATTGATACTTACATTCATATCACTGAGCCGGTGTCACTGCTGGTGGAAGTTAAGTCTGTCTCCGAGGATACCATCAACTCAGTAGCCTTTTGGCTTGTGATTAGGTACTTATGTACTTGTCATATATTTATTCCATGGGGTTTCTTTTGGATTCTTAATTATTTCCATAGGTTGTTGGGCAGTTGTATACTAATTCCATCAGGTGTACAGTAGAAACAACTAAATTTACCACACTGTCTGCCCCTGATGACGCCAGTGTGTCTTTTGATAAGGTATACGGTCGGGCTTTGTTTCTATTGCAAAATGTTGTATTTTACGTTTGTTATTGTAATCATCAAAATTTGGCTATATTGGTGGTAATAGATTGATACTTACATCTTTAATAATCGTGACGTGCATAACAATGAAATCGTTCTATCGAACACTGCCATTGCCTTGTCTATTCTTACAAATTCATTTTATTAGAAACAATTCATGGTTCGGATGCAGAAATATTTATACTTCTATATGTAAAACATATGATACATCACGAGTTGACTTACACTTATCTGCATCACGAATTAATTATCCCCTTGTTGTGTGGTATCCACTGAAACCAAAAAGCTAACTGACATTTATTACTCTCTGACCACAGGAGGTAATCCATCAAGATTATATGATCAACCAACATTGCTGCTAGATTTTTCATATGTGTATAAGATCATTCGAAGAAGTGGGATTTAATGTTTAACTCGAATTAGGTCCGTGTGGATCAAAATGACACTTGATATTCAAAGGTTTCCTACATGTCAAGTAGGTGACATAAAAGAAAGGTAGAAGAAACACATCAAAGGACGAAGATGGTCTTTTTAGGTAAACCAATCCATCATTGTTGTTCATAAACAGGTCCCACCATATCCCAATAAAACAAACCACAAGGATTACAACAGCTGTGCCTCTGAAAGCATCAATCAAACATTTCACCTGTTCCATAACTGCTACCATTTCTGATTTGAATCGAAGTGAATCTCTTTGGACAACAGACCCATGGACAAAGTTGAGGTTCGATTCAGCACACGAAAAAGGTGGATTATATGTATTTTGTCGTTTTCTGTAAAAGCTGTTTGTTGGTTTTTATTTTTAGACATGCATGTCTCGTTTTAGACGCCTCTCCAACACCTGACGAAATGTTCATACAACATAGTCCCGAAGGCATCCTCAGAAATAAGTATATGTTCTGGAATATTTTTTGGATAGGTTCTATTTCATGTTGCTTGTTTCATCCGCCGAGTCTATGTTGGTTTGTCAACGAGTTTGACAATAATCACTTCGATATCCAAAGACACCAGAAGCACACCACAGGAATGTTCCCTCTTACCATTCATGAGTTCTGCATAAATGGGTTCTGCATAAATAATGACATTTTGTTTGATGCTTTGATATCTAAAGACATCAGAAGCACAGGACAGGAATGTTCCCTCTTACCAAAAAGCAGAACATCTGTGACAATACAACTCACCCACTAAACGCATACAATTTAATCCGTCTGTCACCTTTTTATTCATTATTGTATATAGAGGAAAGCGCAGGATATGATACTTGGGCCATATACGTTATAGACGGAATCAGTAGATTCCTAATTTTCTCAATTATGAAGTAAGTTGTGAGGAAAACCAGAAGTATTTTCAGTAATCATGACTTCACAGAGGAAGAGGCGATGAAGACCACCACTGAACTCACATGTTCAGTGAAACGTAAATGAAATATATACTTGTATGATATCGTAGTCAAAATTGTGGTAATTTTCTGGGATAATTCTATCGCCGACCCTTTTGCAGGTCTGGTGTAGATTACTATGTAACAAATCACAAAACTAAGCAGTTGTTAAAAAAACACGCTCGTTGTTTTACTTCCATGTCTTGTACATTTCACTTCGACACGTGGGCTCGATAAGATATTCACTAGAGGTAATAGGTTGAAACTATAATATGGGAGGTTATTTTTGTATCGCTTATGTGGTTAAATAGGCTGTAAACCAAACATACTCCCCAGGTTGGATGCCAATACAAGTATCAGTGCTTCACGTAAAGTATGAAAATGTCAGACCATCTTAAACATCAGAGGAATGCGACAAACCAACGCAATTCGCATTAATATCATTCCTATAGCATAATAGTTGCCTTATTTATAATCTGGTGCTTAATTGGATTGTGGAGTACATTAGTGTATCATCAGAACGGATTCCGAACATAAGGGTTTTGTAGACAAAGGAATCTGAGATGGCAATCTCTCTTCTATGGTAGAGTAGAGCTGTCATCGACGTATATATATTTATTATTGTGCAAATAGCGATTTATTATTTCGCATATATGATTTACTATTTTGCAAATGTAAGCCGCAAAATAAATAAGCCGCTAAACATATGTAGTTTTTTCCCACATACATGAATTAGTAATTCGTATATGCGAAATAGTAAATTGAAAATATTAATTAACAATTGCAAAATATTAACTCATATATACGAAATGTTAGTTGGCATACGCGAACTAAAAAAATATGGCGGTGGCAGCTCAAAATTAGCATACTTTTTAGCTCAGGATTGAAGTGCAATAACACATGAATTGGGTGGAATGGTTTGATAGTAGTGAAGTTGGGTAATGCCTCTGAATATATAATGATAACATTCAAAGTGCAAAAAAAATTCACCGGTTAGGTAGCCGTTCAGTGTTTGAATGCCACGGACATTATAATGTCTACTGAGAACCACGACCTAAATAACATAACTGATACGATAATTCGTGAGCAGGGCTGGGAATCAAATTACGCAAGACTGATATATTGCGAGCTATACCCTCAGTATCCCGGCACAGATGGGATGCATGTCTAATGCTGATAATGGCAACACAATAAATCTGGCGTTGCCTGGGATGATAAAGTATCGCTATAGTTTGTATTCACATGCTAGATGAATATAAATGTGGTGTGTTTAGGTGCAATCATATCATGAAAGGTGCAATATATCAGGTGTATAGCATGCGTGATTATGTATACTTGTTTGTTCCCAATTGTTTTGATGTTTATTTACTTGATTTCACAAATATTTTTTCCTTGGTGTGACGAAATATCGGTGGCACGTGCTTCTGTTGCCTCAATATTATCGTAGCCTCAATCTGAAAGTATTCACCATGAACATTATGAGGAATACTGGGTATAACACTTAACTTGTTTGCTACGTTATCATGAATTCATCGGACAATAAAGCAACATGAATATAAATCAGAGGATACTTATTCCAGAAGAGGTGGTATGTCTGGTTCCAAGGAAGATTCCGAGGAAATTTGGTTGAAATAAACTGCATATATATGATTGTAGTAAATATTCTTTTACGAACGCTGATAGTTTCCATGATGGTTAATCTTGACCAGATCATGGCGTGATTCACAGCAATACATAACAGACAATGGGCCTCAACGTGGAAGTTATGCGTTCTTTCGACACATCGGAGGAAGCATTTTTATTTTTATTACAGATGTCTATCACGTTACACATTTCACGCAAGACAAAACAAAACGTGAAGATGTAATTAGACAAATTTGCATGCCCTACATTGGGTCACAATATACGTCAGAGTGTTAACCTATCATTTTGTGTTGTAGCTTTCTCTTGATATTTTAGCTTACTCTTGATATTTTTTGTGATGATTTGAACTTCGGAGAGTAGTACTAGGAACCACATGGGATATATCACATACAAATATGTGAGCTTGTGTTCATTCAGATCTCATGTCTGGCTTGAATCAACAAAGTCTGAAATTTACAAAAAAGAGGCTAAAACGGGAATATTCAGTGCTGGGCCAGAAACATTTTTTTTCCAATGAACAAAATATTATATTTTGTTCATTCGATATATTAGATCAGTCACACAGTTCGACAAACCATTCGCTCGATATACTTAACAACTAGAACTGATAAGTTGATAAATTAGGTGAACAATTAGTTCAGTTTTCTGAAAAAAAAATTCAATAAATTGAGCGAACAAGTTACTAAATTGAGGAAAGTTTGGAAAAATTTAATAAATAATTGAATAAATTCAAGGAATTGTTAGTCCAGTGTAATAAAGCCTTTATGCCATATACTTCACAAACTGAGGAAACAATTCCATATTTTAAAGGAACAGTTTGTCAAATTGTGGGAACGATATAATATATCAAACAAACAATTTAGTATATTGTGTGAATGATATATTGAATGAACGATTATTATATTGGGGGACCAGTTTGTAAATTTAACTACGATTTACTTGCTTCTCGTGTTATGTCCTATGGAGGACACCGTACAAATCTATAGTTATCAGAAATCAATTGAAACAGTCCCTGCAAGTTTATTACGTGGGCAAAAATTAATCAACAAAATACGGTCAAGTGTTGTTGTACCAGATTCTGGGCCACTGTTGTAGTGCCAGTCACACGGTATCAAGCGTTCAATGCGTAATTCTTCGCGGAGGTAATACTTTCCAATTAGGAAATCCTTCAGTGCTTGTGAGCCATAGTCGTGTGTGGTCGACTGGGCAGTTCCATCCAAATGACACAACTGGTCTAAAAATTGCAGGGCAGGGCTGGAAATAGAAGTGAACACAATCAACTGAGATTGATTCATCCCTGTAGAGTCCCTCATATAGCCACTGAGGTGACATACCAAAAATACTTTTTAATTCGTGGGAACGAAATAGTAATCCGTTCCACAACGATTTGTGCACATGAATTGTTATGTTGTATGCTCGTTTAGTCGTGGGAACGAATTGTTCATTTTTGGGAACGGAATATTATACGTACGACGAAATTGTGCTATGGAACACTATGTGCACTGGGCGTCAACTCTATTGTCTTGCGTATTCTTTCAAAATCGGTTATTAGAAACAATTCATGCTCCGGATGCAGAAACATATATACTTCACTATATACAGAACATCACAATCACAAGAAGTGGATCCATCACAAGAAGTGGACTTCACACCATATACATCACGTTTTAACTATACCCTCTTTGTGCGATATCCACTAAAACCAAACAGCTAACTGACATTTACACTTCCCTGGCCACAGAAGGTAATCCATCAAGATTATTTGATCAACCATTTCGTGGACTACTTGGATGGATATAAACGATGGTGTGTAATACTTCTTGATTTTTTTATATGTGCTTTGATTATATCTAGGCAGCCGGCTTAATGTGTAATTCGATCAGTCGATTCGGACCAGAGAAGACTCGATATTCAAATGTTTCCTACAACTGGGTGAAGTGTACTTGTGGTTTGCCTAAGGGAAAGGTTATAAAAAAATCACCCTCCAATTGACGCACGTTGTCGTTTAGGTAATTCAATCCATCATTGTCGTTCATAAACAAGTCCTATCTAAATCTTAATAAAACGATTTCCAACGGCGGTGTACCTGAATGCATCAGTCAAACATTTCAACTGTTGCATATTTGCTCTCATTTGAATCGACCAAAGGAAATAGAAATCTACGACGACGACAGACATGTGCAAATGTTAAGGGTCGATGGAGCACATTAAAAGGGGGAGCTATAGGTATTTTTTGTCGTTCTCTGTAATAATAGTCCGTATGTTTATTTTGAGACATGCATGCCTCGTCTTAGATGCCTCTCCTAACAGCTGATGAAATGTTGATACAACTTCCCGACAAACAAGGCCGAAAGACACCCTCAGACATATGGATGTGTTTTCATCTCTGGAATATTTATTTGCTGGATTCTTTTTCATGTTGCTTGTTTCATCTGCCGAGTTCATGCTGATTTGTCAACGGGTCGGAGTATCACACCTAATACCCTCACCATGTTCGTGGTAATGACATTTTGTTTGATGCTTTGATATCTAAAGACATCAGAGGCAAATGACAGGAATGTTCCCTTTTACCAAAAGCATAACTCTGTGACATGGGTTCTGCATAAATAACCCAGTTCCGACACCTAGTTTTGCATGGGGTATTATTCCAGATGGGAAAAAAGACATCACTAATGTTAACCAACGTAAATCAAAACCAATCCAATCTGAATACATGCGATGTGAAAATCAATCCATCACCAGCAAAAGTTCGGGATAGAACGATAGCACGATCAAATATTCATCCAAAGATACACTTATGTCATCAGGGCCATACGGTGAATGAAATGTAATTGTTTCTACCAGGATTAGTGGGATTAGTTCACCACTGCTCAACAACAACATTAAACGATTTCAGGAACTCGACCCCATGAAATAGGTGTATGACATGCGCATAACTTCCTAATCATAAGTTTTTGTCACACCCTGCAGCTAGCCACCGAACGTTATCTGAACCAGTTCTATTGTGTTGGGGTCAGGTCATGTTTATGTTAAGGTTCTGTTATCTTCAAAAGTCCGACATATGATGTAAACAGGTGAAAAAAGCAATTGCCAAGTAAGTACACTTTTATAACTTATTCGATTCCATGTCCGAAGATGTTATGAAAAGTTGTGCACTGAGATTGCTACACTGGGATTTGGAGTTTGGATGAAAGGTGTCTTGCACTGCGACGATGTAACACTGAAGTCCGAGATGGATGTAAACTCGCCTCAATTTGGAGCATGTAATATTAGCATTTTTGACAGAAATTTTGCACATATGTACAAAGGTTGTTCAGTTTGAAATTTATATACAATACATTGTTGTATCTGTCCTTAATTTTGTGTTGCCAATTTATCCGTGACATGATAACGTTCTGTGGCTCGGGTTAACGTTCTGTTGATGCTTGAAACATAATCATGGATTCCTCCTCTCACCATATGGAAGCAACATTTTTGTGGTTGAGATTCTCGAGATTTTACGTTCATTGTTAGTGCAGTGTATAGGACGAACGATACTGAACAGCACTCACAGATATTAAATCCTGACTATAATTCGATCCACAGAACGTCAACCACGGTAGCAGAACGTCATTTCAACAACAAAACAGTTATAATTCGTGTATTACACCTATTCGTGCCCTGTTGTCACATACTGTCCAACATGTGCATTCAATGTTACATATGACATTTCGCAATATTGTTTTATGACTAAAATTAGGTACCAAAATACATTGAATAGTGAACGATGTTCGTGGAAATGAGCAAAGTGTCAACATTACATGACACTTTTCTCAATGGGCTATAAAATTAAGACTCAGAACAATACATACAATTTTGGGGTATTCGGGACATGGAATCCACATGTAGTCGATGCACAAGTCTAACAATATGATGAGGAAAAATATATTTTGTTCCCGTATATCTTCATATCTGGTGCAATAGAACGTTAACATAAACATGACCTGACTCCAACACAATAGAATTGGGTCAGATAACGTTCGGCGGCTGGCTGCAGGGTGGTTATCCGTGGAGACAGATATAAAGTCCTCCATAAGTTTCACTGGCGCAGTGATATGAATGCGAGTATCAAACTATTAACAATAAAATTACAAGATTTTGATGATGTCAATAACAAACCTAAAATACATTTTGGAAAAGAAATCAACTCCGACCAATTATATATCCAAAGACACACAGGCATCCTCACGAAAGTGAAACGTGGTTTGTCTCTATGTCTTCATTACGATTATAATCGATAATAGGGGACTATCGAATGCGACATTCTACTGTTTGCCGCAGAAAACAGTAGAAACAAATGTCCTGTCTTACACTGATCAACAAAGTCTGAATATTGAAAGTCAATACACAGGTCAAGGAAAGCCAGTCGAGAAATTTGCAGTGTCAAGCCAGATACCAAAAATTGACCTTTTAAGATCACAAAAGATCAAATTCATGTTCACCACTGAAATCACCGTATGTGACTTCCATTTTGAGATTGTCAATACTAGACCTAGGATTTGTCCTCTTTTTCAAGGTCAGAGCACAAAATGGCTAAAAATTCGCTTACGATCGAATTTACAGCTTACAAATCAACTGAAGACATATAGGAAGTGATATATGCTGAATATTGTCGTGACCTTGAATTTGACCTCCGACCTCATTTTCAAGGTCAGAGCACAATATCTCGCTTATTATCGACTTTACAACTTAGGAATCAATTGTGCGCATATAGGAAATGATATATTAGACCTCATTTTCAAGGTCAGAGCACAAAATGGCTAATATATCGCTTATTATTGACTTTACAGCTTAGCAATCAATTGTGAACATATAGGAAATGATATATGTTGAATATCCTGGTGACCTTGAATTTGACCTTTGACCTTATTTTCAAGATCAGAGAACAAAATGGGTAAAATCATCGACTTCACAGCTTAGGAATCCATAGTGGACATATAGGGAATGATATATGCTGAATATTTTGGTGACCTTGAATTTGACCTCGACCTCATTTTCAAGGTCAGAGAACAAAAAAAGATAATATCTCACTTATTATCGACTTTACAGCTCAGGAGTCAGTTGCGAACATATTGGAAATAATATATGCTGAATATTCTCATGACCTTGAACTTGACCTTTGACCTCATTCAAGGTCAGATAACGACTTTACAGCTTAGGAATCAATTATGGACATGCTAGAAATGATATGGGCTGAATGTTCTCGTGACCTTGAATTGACCAATGACCTTATTTTCAAGGTCATGGGACACAAAGCTAATATCTAAAATATACATTGTCCGGTAACCTTTTTTTAGCCCTTGGGCTAATTTTGTCCGAACATCTAATGATGCTAAAAGTGTTGATGCAAAACATCACGGTGACAAATATTGATAATCAAGATATATTATAGTTAAACATATTAATCGTGATGTACATAGCAATGTACAATGTGTGTATAATGTGTATATAATGCGTGAATAATGTGTGTATAATGGACGTCAACTTCATTGCCTTGTCTATTCTTCGAAATCGGTTTTCTACAACTAGGTGATATGTACTTGTGGTTAACAGATGATAAAGGCAGGAAAAAGACCTCATATGGTGAACGTGGTCTTTTGAGTGAACCAATCCATCATTGTCGTTCATAAACAAGTCCTATCTAAATCTCAACAAAACAATTAAAAACCATTGCAATGGCTACATCCCTGAATGCATCAAAACAAATACTCCAACTACATGATTGTTGTATAATCGCAACATAATCTCAGTTGGATCAACCGAAGGAAATCTCCGTGGACAACAGATACGTGAAATCTCAGGATATGCAGAAGGTGAACCGCATGTATTTTTTGCGTCATTCTCTGTATTAATAGTTCGTTGTTTTTATTTATGTGCATGCATGTATCGTCTTAGATGCCTCTCCCAACAGCTCATACAACTCCCAGACAAACAAGGCCAGAAGGCCACCTCAAAAATATACGTATGTTTTCTCGTCTGGAATATTTATTTGCTAGGTTCTATTTTATGTGGCTTGTTTCATCTGTCGAGTTTATGCTGATTTGGTAACGAGTTGTAGTATCACAGGTGGTATCCCCCACCATGTTCGTGGTAATGACGGGGTTTTCTACAACTAGGTGATATGTGACAAAAATAGAAAAGTACACACTCACTGATCGTAAACCCATCGACATCGGTGGTCATTCTTTGTTGTGAATCTGGCGTTCGAAGAAGTGAAGAACATGAACTTTTTTGGTTTTATGTAAGACTGCTTGCATCGCATTTTCTGTGGAATTAACACAATTCGTCATATTTTTTTATGAATTTGGTGCGATTGAAGGCATTGAAAAAGTCGGTATTGCTGTTTCACAATCTGCTACAGTCTGTCTTTAGTCTTTTGGCTGCCTGACATGTTGTAATTGCTAAGTGTGTTTGTTCATTTTGCTCTTGTACGTCATGCACCTAATTCTGTGTTATTGGTCATTGTATTTTCCCATCTGCGAGCATCTATTAACGATTATTCTCTTTTTTAAGTGTTCAAATTATCAGTATTGATATATTATACATAATGTAATATAGAAAGTATTGTTATAATATACATGTTCACAGCCCATCATATTATATGTCTCACACCGTAACGCATTTGTGCATTGTGGAGTCAGATACATAACAGAAGACGTTATAGACAAAATCAGTACGCGGAAATTGCCACTGAACTGTTCAGTGAAACATAAATGAGATATACATGTATATCTGTATAATATCGTCGACAAAGTATTTGCCAAATTGTTGTAATTTTCTGGAATATTTCTATCGCCTACATGTACTTTGTTGTACGTCTCTTGTAGATTGCTTTGTAACATAGCACAATATTAAGCAGTTGTTTAAAAAACGTTGCATTCACTATAGGTAATAGGTTGATAAATACATTATGGGAGGTTCTGTTCGTATAGTTTATATGATAGTTCGGTTCACGCGGGCTGGAAACCAAATACACTTTCCAGGTTGGATTCCAAATTATTTTCCAAAGTAGTTCCACCAATTCATGAGCGATATAACTCAACAGAAAAAGGTATTGAAAGATAATACATGCATCAGTGCCTCACGTAAAAGCATGAAAATGTCAGGCCATTTTACACATCACACAGAGGAACTCGACAAACCAACATAATTTGCATAATAGCACTACTAAAGAATGATGATTACCTCATATTTTATACTTATTTGGGTTGTAGTCTACACTAGTGTATCATCAGAATGAATTTCCCCTCGTCAGAGTTTCGCAGACCAAGGAATTTCAAATGGCAATCGCTCTTAGATGGCGACTTAGAACTGCCACCGCCATGTATTTATTTTGCAAATATTAATTACAATGTGAATTAATATTCTTATATATGCGAAGGGTTATTCTGGCCACATTATTTTAAGTCTTTTTTTAAATTCTGACATAAATATCATAATTACACATGGAAAAAAAAGTTTGCTACGCAATTGTTTGCTATGTGGAACGAATGTGTAATTTGTTCCATGAAGAAAACAATATATATATATATATATATATATATATATATATATATATATATATATATATATGGCATAGATAGTTTGCAACGTCAAAACAAGTTGGAAAGGAAAATTGTCGGTTTGTTGTACGTAGAAAACCTTATTGTTGTAAATTGGAATAATACAAATTATTTTCGAAACAAATATACAAATATCATTCATTGATTATGATTTGTGTCACTATTTTGACACAAATCTACACTCGGCTAGCAGTAAGTGTTAGGCTCTAATGGAAGCACATGATATCTCAATACCTATATAACCATCCAACGTGCACCGCACTGACATAGATAGCTATAGATGGTCTATTCCATGTTATTACTCCGACCAAGGACACAACCCGACCTCCCAGTTTGCGTCACTTTCCTACCTCCACTTTCAAACCTCCACCTCTGGAATGGTATGTGGATAAAAACGCAATATTTCTTTACATAATGGATTAATGGTGGTCATGTTAACAATGTCGGTTCGCCATCCATGACAATAAAATAACACTCAGACAGAATAAACTGTATCCAGTTTCATTTCTGTGCTCTACATAGAACTATAGTTGGACACAAATGAAATATCGCTGAATTTCGAGATGTCATTAGTCCAAAACATCTCACACTGGACAAAAAAAAAACATCCGAACGGGTAAATTTTGGTCCGTTTTCAATTATTTTATTGATATTAGCTCTAAAAGTGTATCAAAATCATAGCTCTTTAAACCATTGTACAATGACGTAACCTCGGCCTTGACCACCTATGATATTTTTGAAATTGAAAAAAAAAATGTGTTGGTGTTTTGCTTTTGTTTGCACCATACGGGTTTAAAGATGATGATTTAAAGATGATGATTCAATATCAAAGATGGCGGCCGGCAAGAATGCTTTTCTGATTGCTCTGATATGCTTACTTTTATACAACAAAATCGACAACATACTACGGGATAAACCTACTGTTCTGCAACATAGTCAACCCCCTAAGCTGTTAGATGACGTTTTAGGCAATTACCTGGTCAGATCAAGCGGCAGATTGGTGAAGAACTGTCAGTATCCTCCGTTATCGCCCACACTGCCTCTGTCCTTGACAACCGCCGCGGGAGGGCGCTCACCGACGGCTAACAAATGCCTGGCAACATTGTTGCTTTGTTGTGGAGACATCGAGTCACAACCCGGGCCGAAGTTGAAGAGAACACCCGCATTTCCGTGCACTGTTTGCGACAAGGCAGTAACCAGGCGCAGCAAATCAGTTAACTGTAACAGTTGTGACCAACGAACACACGTACGATGCAGTGGCGTCATAGATATCGAGGCATACGACCGCCTGGTCCAAACAGACGAAAGTGAGTGTTTCGAATTCTTTTGCCAACGGTGTCTATTAAACGAACTCCCCTCTCTGCACGATGATTGGGATTTGAACTCCACTTCGGAAATTAAGAACTCCCCAGACACACCGCTTAACCAGTCTAGTTACGACAACGATTACGCCGTGTTTCAGACCAAGGGCATACATGTTGTCCATGTAAACACCCGATCTCTACGCCATAAAACACTCGAAGTCAACCACCTGGCCAGACGTACGAATGCAAGCGTTATCGCCGTGACGGAATCCTGGCTCGACCCCTCGGTAACAGACGCTGAGATCGCGCTCCCGGGCTACAACGTTCTCCGAAACGACCGAAGTTCCCATGGCGGGGGAGTCTGCATTTACGTGAAGGATTCTCTCGTTTTTAATCTCCGACTTGACCTGCACAATGACTGTATAGAAGCAATATGGATTGAGCTCTTGTTCAACAAAAACTAAGCCTATCATAATCGGTTGTGTATACAGACCACCAAATGATTGTACTTTTCTCGAGAAATTTGACCATGTTTTGTCTCGATTCCCACCAGACTGTGAAAGCATAATTCTGGGTGATCTAAACATCAATCTTTCTAATCCTAGCTCTAGAAGCAATGGCTCCTTGGCAAATCAATATAAAGATTTACTACGGTCAGCTGGATTGTGTCAGCTTATTGACCAACCAACCAGGGTTACCCCTAACACTGCAACTTTACTTGACCATGTTATTGTATCACATGCTGAGAAAATCTCCCAAAGTGGGACAATCCCACTTGGTTTCACTGACCACAATATGGTATTTTGCACTCGGAAAATTGTGCGTGATTCAGTAAACACACATAAATATATTAACACCCGATGTATGAAAAGTTATTCCCAGGAACTATTGTTAAATCGTATACAGATGGCAAACTGGGAAAGTGTCACAAATAGTCATGACACAAATGCTGCATGGCAAAGTTTCACCACTATTATGAGTACTATTGTAGAAAGCGTTGCCCCGAGACGGCAACGAAGGGTAAAAACACGCTCTGAGCCCTGGGTCTCGAGTGAAATACTTGAAACAATTAACGAACGTGATAAACTCTTACACATGTATCATAAAACCAAGGATATGTCTGTATACAAACAATTCTGTACTGTACGCAACAAAGCTCAGCGCCTTGTAAAATCAGCTAAAGCTGAATATATTGTAAACCAAATTGAACTAAACAAAAACAACAGCAAAGGTTTATGGAGTACTCTGAAATCTCTTGGTTACAAATACAAAGGCAAGAACAAAAATCCTGTTGTACTGAATATTGACGGTAAAACATGTTATGATCCTGTAAATGTTGCTGAGCACATAAACAACTTCTTTGTAAATGTAGCTCAAAGCCTTATTGAAAAACTACCTAAACTGCCTGACATGTACAGTGCTTTCACTGATTCGTGTAAATCGTATTACAGAAACCTTGGTATTCAACCAGGATTGTATAGGCTTAAAACAGTATCGCCTGAGTTCGTTCTAGGAGAACTCAGGTCACTAAAGGTAACAAAAAGCACTGGTCTGGATAATATTGATCCCCTATTTCTCCGCGATGGTGCAGACGGTCTGTTCGAGATTGTAACTCATCTCGTTAATCTGTCAATAGCAAACTGTTGTGTACCTGATTGCTGCAAACGAGCCGCAATCACCCCATTGTATAAAAAAAATAGCAAACTAGATGTTGGAAACTATAGACCGGTCAGTGTCTTGACGACTTTGTCTAAAATCCTTGAAAAGGCAGTACACATTCAGGTAGACGCTTATTGTAAAGAAAACAACATATTCTACCCCTTGCAATCCGGGTTTAGAGGAACTTTTTCCACAGATACATGTCTTATCCACCTCCACGACCACATACGCAATGAAATCAGTCATGGTAATTTTGTAGGTATGGCCCTCTTGGATGTTCAGAAGGCTTTCGATAGCGTTGATCATGATATGTTATGTGAAAAAATCAGGTTAGCTGGTATTGATCCAAAGTGGTTCGGGTCTTACCTCAACAACCGAAAACAAATTGTGTGTGTTAACAGTACAAAATCTTCAGAACAAACCATTGTGTCTGGTGTTCCTCAGGGCAGTATTTTAGGTCCGTGGTGTTATCTCATATTTACAAACGACATGCATAATTGTGCATCATGTAAAGTTATAATGTACGCAGATGACACAATCCTGTTGGTCAGCAATAAAAATCTAGATGTAGTTTCTCAGGAACTCAGTAGTAATATATCCAACTGTTTTCACTGGTTAACAAACAACCTCCTGTCAATGCACATGGGTAAAACTGAATGTATTGTATTTTCGTCTAAGCGTAAGCAACATATGACCAAGTCATTTACCATAGCATGTAATGGTCACACCCTCAAAACAAAGTCTGAAGTTAAGTACTTGGGTCTAAAGCTCAATAACTGTTTGTCCGGAGTTGATATTGTCAATTCTATAGTTAACAAATCTAATTCAAGGCTTAAATTTTTGTATAGATATAGTGGTGTCCTCAGTCAGAAATATCGAAAACTTTTGACCACTGCTCTAGTACAGAGTCATTTTGACTATGGCGTTTCTGCGTGGTATCATGGTATATCAAAGTATTGTAAACACAAACTTCAAGTAACACAAAACAAATTAGTCCGTTTCATTCTAAATGCTGGGCCACGTACTCATATTGGTCAGAGTGAACTTACCTCCATCAATTTTCTCTGCGTAGCAGATCGGACCGCTCAGTTAATGCTAAACCATATGTTCAATGTATACCACGGAACCAGTCCTAGATATTTGTCACAGGGCTTCGCTAAAGTTCAGTCTCAACATTCTCACTGTACCCGCAACTCAGAATTTAATTTTGTGGTACCAATATCCAAAGGGATCTCTCAGTTCAATTTCACAACTCAGGGTGTAAAGCTCTGGAACAGTCTTCCAGCAGCTCTCAAAAACGTCAATACAAAAAATGTCTTCAAAACTAAAGTCAAAACTTGGCTCCAAACTCAGGCTCTGAGTAAAGAACAATCCGACTGTATTAGATACTAGTATCACCTATTATAACAATCCAACTCATATGTACTCGTATTTCTGTATGTCATATCTTGCCTACCGTCATCTTTCACCTAAATGGACCGTCCTGGAAATAAGCAGCAATGCTTTTGGGCGCTATCCATAGTGTATTCTGTCAGTATGCATGTCATTCCATTGTATTTTATCAATTATATGTATGTGCATGTCATGTTGTTTTTATACACTGAATAAATCAAATCGAAAATTCGATTCCCTCAGCACTTAACCTGGCAATTTTGCATCACCCTCCATAAGTTTGCTGGTCTGTTTTCAAAGGGGTTTCCCCCAGTCAATTCCGATAAGCAATGGTGGCGATCATGCAAGAAATGCAAATATTTGATTGATTACATTCATGGATACCTATTTCATAATATACTTTTGCAAACTGTTCTATTGGAAAATGGATACAGTCCGTTTTGACAGGACAATAATAAATTTTCCACTTCATTTTTTCCTTCTTGATAAAGCCACATCCATCATTTATTATGACCACATTCGAATCTATTTTAAAAATGTTCCTTTTACCGTGATCTTAATTTATGCTTCAAGCAAAAACGTGTTCCATCTCTCTGGGAAACCTCTTGTGTAGTACCAGTGCCTAAGATATCCAAACTTGTATGAATGGTCTGAGACCTGTAGCACTCACATCTGTTATTATGAAGGTATGTGAACGAATTGTGTTAACCCATCTGAAATGTATTGTTAAATCCTTGACCCGTTAAACTTGCTCATCAGAACAATCGTAGTATACAGGATGCCATATTTACCCTGGTCGATCGATTGTATTCCCACCTTGAATTTGATGCCTCAGCTAGAATATTATTTTTCGATTTTTCTTCGGCCTTTAACACCATACAATCCCATATACTCATAAGCAAATTAATTACAGTATGTTAAATCAAATCAAATGTACGCTCTGATGTAATAGTATCAAAAACTGGAACGCCCCAAAGCACAGTATTGGGCCCATTTCTTTTTACCCTTTATACTCACGATTGTCTTTCGTCTAATACTATATGTCCACTCCTGAAGTTTGCTGATGACACGGCTTTGGTTGGTCTGGTTGACAATGACAACTTCTAAGCATATGAAACTGAAATAGAATCATTTGACCTTGAAATAGAATCAAGGTATTGTGAACACAATTATCTCAAATTAAATGTTACTTAAACTAAGGACATGCTTATAGATTTCCGTAAAAACCGTGTAACACCTACACCAGTCTACATAAACCGAAAAAAGGTTGACCGTGTACAAACTTGGACAAACTAAGTATCTTAGAGTTGTTATCAACAATATGCTTAACTGGTCCTATAACATGGAATATATCATGAAAAAATTATGTACTCGGATGTATTGCATGCATAAACTCCACATATTCAATGTTGATCGAAAAATTTTGCAATTGGTCTATAGTGCTGTAGTTGAAAGTGTATGGAAATATTGCTTAATTTGTTGGTAGGGAAATGCCACCAAGGCCGATACAGATTCCATCAATCGGATTGAGTTGCGCGGGCTACCAAAATGGTGGGCGAGGAGTTGCAGTACGTGGAACATGTATACGATGACCTCCTCCGAGCGAAACTCTCCCGTGTCTTGACAGATGATACCCATCCGCTGAACACCATCCTGTCTCAGCAGGTCATGCCTCGTAGTGGGAGACTGAGGCTTCCTAAAGTTAGGATAGCAACACGTTACATCCGTTACTTCATACCGAGGGCAATCAGTCTGCATAACAGTCAGCATGGTCGGGGCCATACCCAGTAATCTAATAATGTCCATTTTGTACATATATTTGCTAATATAATAACATTATAAATGTGATTGTATGTGGTATTGTTGAGCAATCGACCAAATCAGTTTCCCTTCAGTTGGATCAATTATGCTTTGCTTTGCTTCATGACGTTATGAAATCTCGTTTACATACTAATGATCTGCTGAAAATGTTCAAGAACTTTTAAAGAGCGTTAAGCGACAACATGCCCACAATAGCGATTTCGAATGGCTGTAACTTTTGAGTCAATAGAGATATTAACACACAGGAAACAGGGGCGGATACAGAGATGATTTCGCCAGAGGGGCACCATCGATGTAATATCCCAGGTATACATTTGTGTTAACTGGAATTCAGAAGGTATGTCATATGGAAATACCTTGATGATCGGATAGGGCCACAAAGTTCTCTATAAATACTGATTCACTATGCAATACAAATGTATTTACTAGTATTCACACAGAAGATAGGGTTGGGTAGGTTGCCAACGTTTTCAGTTTTTGAGATAGAATTCTGAAACTTTGTGAAAAAATGCAGCTTCATGGCCACTCACGTCATGTGAAATACACAGAACAAGAAATCGACTTTACCTGTATACATATGGCTCAGTGTGAGTATATTGAGGATTTATCCAAGTGTTTTGATGTAATGAATCATGAATGCACAATAAATTGAAAACGACATGTGACGCATGACGATGCCCTGGTTGAATAGAGTATTCTACCTATTCTATAACCAACCACATGTTGATATTTGTCTGCTGTACATTTCTGTCTTGAGCTTCGTCTTTTTTTCTTCTTAGAAACCTAGAAACTCCCACCGATTTGTAGGTTGGAGAGGGCCCCTCCTGGGGCTAGGCATTCGTCAGTCGGGAAATACATGTAACACATGCCAAAACATAGCCCCACGCTAGGTAAATATGTTTAGATGAGATAGGGGCATAGCTGAGGTGGTTATGACAGTGAATTTCTTGAAAATTGGTAAAACATGAGAGAAAGTATTACGAGCGCCGAGCACTTTCGGCCGGGGGTCTGGGGCCCCCTTTAGCGCCCCAGAAGCTGGACGTATATTTGCATGTGATATTGGGCGCAAGTGATATTGGGCGCAGTTTGGAATAATTTAGTTGTGTCAAAACGAAGCCTCAAACGCCACGTCCAAAACAGCCCACTTGACATGGATCATCTAAAACGACATCTACCGAAGGACGTCAGCGTCAAAACGGGATACAACCTACACTAAAGTGCGAGAAGCTCCCAATCACTCCTGAACGAAATATTTCATTCATGAACTTTCTCCAATACTTATGGCCGAAAATGAAAAAAACATACCCCTAAGACATGTTTGTCTAGTGTCACCAGTCCGCACCATTTCCGACATAAGGTCGAAAATGAAAAACGCCGACTCAGCCAAAAAAAATTTGGCCCGGGGCCAAGCTCACTCAATATGCCCCCAAAATAACGCCAGTTTCGCTCTGCAACGCACCGTTTCCGAGATATGGCCGAAAATGAAAAACGCCAACTCAGCAAGAAAAAATTTGGCCCAGGGCCTAAGACATGTTTACCTAGTGTCACGCGTCCGAAAATAATGTCCGGTTCGCTCTACGACGCACCATTTTTGAGATATGGCTGAAAATGAAAAATGCTGACTCAGCAAAAACAAATTTGGCCCAGGACCAAGTTCATCCAACATACCCCTAAGACATGTTTGTCTAGTGTCACGAGTCCAAAAATAACCTCCGTTTCGCTCTACGACGCATCGTTTCCGAGATATGGCTGAAAATGAAAATCGCCGACTCAGCAAAAAAAAATTGGCCCAGGACCAAGTTCACCAAACTTACCCCTAAGGCATGTTTATCAAGTGTCACGAGTCCGAAAATAACGTTCGTTTCACTCTACAATGCACCGTTTCTGAGATATGCAATGAACCTCAAGGATGACTCACCGAAATTGTTTTCGGCCCCTGGGTCAAAGGTCGTTGAAAGGGATTGACCCTATAATCGATAGGGTTCCTCTGTGACACTATATCAACATTTATGTCAAGTTTCGGAATGGTAGCACAAGCACTTTTTGAGTTATCATCCAGAAACCATTTGACACAAAATTCTTCCTCACGAATTAACCGGACCGCGGAGCCGGCTCCAAAACATTAGGGTCATTTTCTGCATGTTCGTAACATGGCCAAATGGAAATATTTGAAAATATTTCAACAAATACCTGACAGTCAAGTAAATATGTCATTATTAGGGCTTTCCCACACGAAATGTCCTTATGGTTTTGTCAGAATTTCTTTCTTCTATTTTTAACTTTTCGCTTTCCGGACGATAACTCAAGAACGCCTTGACGAATATCCGAGAAATTTTCAACATTTCTCACATATATTACGTAGCTGAACCCTAGATGAATCCGACGTCCGGTTAGTCCGTGAGGATGAATTTTGTGTCAAAATGGTTTCCGGATGATAACTCGAAGAGTACTTGTGCTACACTTCTGAAACTGGACAAATAGGTTGATATAGTGTCGCAGAGGAACCGTATTGATTATGGGGGTCAATCCGTCAAATGACCTTTGACCCAGAGGCCAAAAATATTTTTGGTGCGTCATCCTTGGTTCATTTCATATTTCGGAAACGGTGCCTCGTAAAGCGAGACGGGCGTTATTATCGGACTCGTGACACTAGACGAACATGTCTTAGGGGTATGTTGAGTGTACTTGGCCCTGGGCCAGATTTTTTTTTTGGACATTTTTCATTTTCCGTCATATCTCGGAGACGGTGCATCGTAGAGCGAAACGGACGTTTTTTTCGGACTTGTGACACTTTGTCCCTGAGCCCCATTTTTGATTTTGGCCCTGAGCCTCATTTTCTTTTGCTGAGTCGGCATTTTTCATTTTCGGCCATATTTCGGGAACGGTGCGTCATATTTTCGGACTCGTGAGACTAGAAAAATATGTTTTAGAGGTATGTTGGGTAAACCTGGCCCTGAGCCAAATTTTTTTTGCTCAGTAGGCATTTTTCATGTTCGGCTATATCTTGGAAACGGTAGGTCCTAAAACGAAACAGACGTTATTTTCGGACTCGTGACACTAGACAAACATGTCTTAGCGGTATGTTGGGTGAACTTGGCCCTGGATCAATTTTTTTTCTGCTGAGTCGGCATTTTTCATTTTCAGCCATATCTCGGAAACGGTACGTTGTAGAGCGAAACGGATATTATCAGAAACCCACAACTTATGGGTTTCTGATATTATCTAAGATGTTCAAGCGGATCGCTCACCCTCTGCAGTGGGCTTGACGAGCAGTGAGGGCCAGGTGTTTCCGGACGTGGGAAGTATTGAAAACAACACACAATCCGCCGGCGTCGAATCGTCTGACGCCTTGAAACTGGCAGAAACTCTCCTCTCTGAAGCTCTCGCCGCACCTCTAACAAAATCCACGTCCTCACCTGAATTGTTCTCGATAGCCGACAAATTCATCAACTCCGTGTCAGACACAGCCAACCTCCGCTCCCCATCTAGGAAGAGGAAACCTTCAAGTCCGGTAAACTTGTCGGATCTTACCCACTGCGTTCGTCCAGAGAAGGCCGCAAGGGACACTCTCATAACACCGACCACGTCCCAAATCCTGGAATGATATTGGTTCCGCTCCAAACAGAATCGCAATGATGACAACGGTACCAGGACCCGGACTTCTGTTACGGCTGATGGACTATTTTTGTTTGTCTTTTTCATGACTTTTATGAGTCATGGAAAATTGTCGAAAAATTGCTATGTATTTCTACTTGATTATGATAAACACGCACAATTTAACATGTCAAACACGTTTTTGATTACTCTTTTTGAAACACGTTTGTATGTTTTCAGTAATGTCGAACGCTTGCTCGTTGTTGGGTACCCCTTTCAATATACGCATATGCCTATGCCCTCAATAATATCATTATGGCTAGAATATTGACAGCCAATGTTCGTGGATTAAGAAGCAGACGAACACGCTCATCTCTCTTCACTCGTTTTAAAAAGTTAAAGATTGACATAATTATGCTACAAGAAACATGTTTTATCGAAGAAGACAGAACAGCGTGGTCGTCAGAGTGGTACTAAACATAGTTGTGGTCAAATCATTTTGATAAG
This sequence comes from Terebella lapidaria, assembly GCA_949152475.1. Classification (NCBI taxonomy): domain Eukaryota; kingdom Metazoa; phylum Annelida; class Polychaeta; order Terebellida; family Terebellidae; genus Terebella; species Terebella lapidaria. Next base: position 27,875,672 of record OX424564.1, on the reverse strand, counting down.
TAAAGATTTTAGTCCTGAAAACTTGAGGCTATTGTTTGTGGAAAAACGGGTGATTGCGGTGGCATTTGATCATGAGGACGACACTTATTGTTGTGCTAATGTATACGCACCTAACAATTAACAATTATGATGAAAAAATACAATTCTATGAACATTTGAATACTCTTTTGTCAACCTATACAGAGGAATATAGAGTTATTTTGGGGGGCGATTTCAACTGCACAATTAGCACACAAGACAATATCGCGGGATTACCTCACAAAAAAACTGAAATTGCTTCGTTTAATAATTTGGTAGATTCGTTGACACTAACCGATATTTGGAGGTCATGCAATCCTAACTTAAAAGAGTTCACATGGTCAAATAAAACCAGGCAGATATTGAGACGGCTAGACTATATTTTTGTGGACGATGTAACATCTGGTATCGTCACCTTGTCGCGCATTATGGATATTCCTTTCACTGATCACAGGGCTGTTATTATGCAAATTGAAAACAGTAATGATAAAAAAGGTCCCGGATACTGGAAGCATAATGATTCATATTTAAATGACCCAATTTACCTAGAAGAAACCAGAAAAATTATCGAAACCAGTTACAATACGGGCGAGAATTGTTGCGTTTTGTGGGATTTATGCAAAAGAAAGGTAAAAGATTATGCAATCTCGTATGGCAAAATTTGTGCTGTTAATACTAAGTGTCGTATTAAAGAAATAGAACATGAACTATCCAGAGTCAATATGGAAATTTCAAACTCACCATCTTGTGAACTGATAAATAAAGCACGTATGCTAGAAAAAGAGCTTGAAGTGTCTTCGGTACACTATGATGGGGGTGCAAAAATTAGAGCAAAAGTACAGTGGGCAGAAGAAGGGGAGAAGAACACAAAGTATTTTCTAAATATCGAGAAAGCCAGAGGGAAAAAGAAAATAATGCGATCTTTGCAGCTGGATGGGGGTAACATAACAGAAGATCAGAGTCGAATCATTACCGAACAAAGGTGTTTCTATGCCGAGTTATATAAGAAAAAACAAGAATATGATTAACACACATTGCTACATTTTTTTACAAGGAGTCACGGTTCCGTTTTGATTACCAACAGTCGTGTGAAGGCACTGTTACTGTCTCTGAAAGGGGAAAAGCACTACAAAATATGAAGACTACTTCTAGTCCAGGATGTGACGGCCTTACCACCCTCTGGTATAAAACATTTTGGTCGAGTATTCATCCTATTTTACTCAATTGTTATAATGAATCTTTCCGCTTGGGTTCGCTATCAATATCACAAAGGAAAGGAATTTTAACTTTATTACATAAAGGTAAATCACTGCCCCGTAATCAATTAGCAAATTGGAGACCGCTGAGTCTGACCAACACGGACTACAAAATTTTGGCAAAAACATTATGTAATCGTTTAAAAAAGGTGGTTGGAGAAATCGTTAGTGAAGACCAGAACGGCTTTATCAAGGGACGTAATTCGGGTGTAGTAATTAGAACTGTAGATGACATTCTTGAATACACAAATCACACTAACACACCCGGAATTTTAATTTCATTAGAATACTCAAAGGCATTCGACACCATATCTAAAGAATTCATAACATCTTCATTGGAATTATTTGGGTTCGGGCCAGATTTTATGAAATGGATAAAGGCTTTGAATTATAAAACGATAAGTTGCACATCATATAACGGATGGCTTTCTGAGTGGTTTAATTTAGAAAGGGGCATCCGTCAGGGCTGTCCCATATCGCCGCTATGTTTTGTTATAGCATGCGAGCTACTAGGATGCAAAATACGTCAAACGCCGTCTATTCGGGGTATAAATATTAAAAACAACGAAAACGAACTTCAGTCTATTAAAGTTGTTCAATATGCGGACGACACAACATTGTTTTTGGGTGACGAAAATTCCGTTTTTGAAAGCCTACACATTATACAAATATTTTCTCAAATTTCATCATTAACTCTTAATCGAAATAAAACTATAGCTATATGGATGGGGTGCTGGAAATGTAGACGGAAACAATTAGCTGGCTTACAGTGGAAGATATATCCGGATAATACAATAAAACTACTTGGAGTATATTTTCGAAGCGATTGTGTAGCTTCTGAATTATCAGAGAATTGGAACACACGAATAGAGAAATGTGAGTCGATTATTCGAAGCTGGTCTGGACGGTATTTAACTTTATTTGGGAAAGTTACTCTTGTAAAATCATTTTTATTATCTCAATTCACCTATATCATGCAAGGAATTATTTTACCGGACGCAGTGGTAAACAGGTTGAACACTTTGTTTTTCAAATTTATTTGGTCTTCTCGAAAAACACACGATGGAAAGGAAACCAAATGTACATCAACGGAGAGGGTGAAACGAACAGTCATGATACAGGACAAAATGCATTGGGGGGGGGGGGGAGGGGTAACATGATACACATGCACGATTTACAGTTGGCAATCACACTAAAATGGGTAAAATTGCTAGTTACATGTGGTAACGGGGCATGGCGTATCATACCAAGTAAATATCTGTCCCGATTTGGTTCTAATTATTTTGTCTTCAAGGCCAACGTAGACTTCAGTCAGTTTAAAGGGTTAGACGGGTTTTTCCCTAGTTTTTATAAAGACCTAGTTAAAAGGTGGCTGACGGTTGTTAATATTAACTGCCCTGTTTTACAACAGGATTGCTCTCAATCCATTTGGAATAACAAAGATATAAAATATAAAAATAAAGTACTATTCTTCAAACGGTGGATAAACAAAAATATTTTGTTTCTTTCAGATATATGCCAGGATGGTAAAATATTGTCATATGATCAAATAGCAAATATTGTCGAATATAGCGGGGTGACGATGCTAGAATATAACGTAGTTAAGCATGCATTAATGAAACATAACACATCGCACATATGTGAAGAACGTGACTTTACTTTAACTTTATACACAACACCTATCAGTGAATATCACACTCAAAATTTCAGAAAAATATTAACAAAAACTAAAATAGAGGATACACTTCACACTAGGCACGACACAACCGAATCCATTTGGAAACTGTTATACCTAACTACCAGAGAAGTATCACTCTTATACTTACAATTGCGTATATTGCATCACATCTATCCAACTCGCAAATATCTCAGTAGAATAAAAGTAAGTGGAGAAAGCACGTGTATAACTTGTAAAGTTGAAGACAATATCGAACATTATTTTGTAACATGTGAAGATGTGAGGGGTCTATGGGAAACTGTCGAAAGGGATGTACGGTTTCTAACTGGTATGAATATTTCATTATCAATCAAAGATAAAATCAAAGGCATCACAGACTTAGATACGTCTCAAAGTGTTTTCCAAAAAATCAGTATTCTTTTATTGGTAGCCAAGAAGTGTATAAGTATATTCAAGTTCAAAAGAGACACTAATATAACTGTACTTTACGAATCAGAAAAGTCCTGGAGAAAACTTTGAAGGTCGAGATTCAGAAATAGTCCTATGATTGATAATCAATCGCATTTATAATATAAGTACAAAGCATTTCTGGTGAACAAAATGGTGATGCAAATCATCTACATTTGATTACATAGTTGTTTAATGTGAACATTTATGTGTCATTCGCTACAGGCTGATCACGGCAGCACATGCTGTAATGTACTGTATTTTTTTTTTTTTTATAAAATATTTATTTCAAGTGGATCTTACACGCCATTAAAATGGCACAAGGTAATTTCCACATTTATCATTACAATAATTGTGCATGGATAGCAAACAAACAATCTTATATACATGAAAAATACATTAAAAAACAGGTCAAATGTTTGGCAGAGCATAGTCAATTTTTTCCTACAATCATATATTAGGCACTATGATAGGAATCTCTTGGAATTGAGTATATATATGAAAACAGCGTCGAAAATTTTGCTATTGGATGGAAAGTCGAGTAAATGCGAACCAGTGGTTAAAATATCAAGGAGTTGAGTAGAGTCAAGGTCACTGAAGTCTTGTATGATTGCCGACACGGAATTGAATAATATATGTCTTTGTTCGTCATAGGTGGGACACACCAAGAAGTAATGATTGATGTCTTCATCGCAGTGACCGCAAGTCATACAGCGAGGATCGTCGATAAAGTGGTAATTGTGCCGATGTCTGTTAAGACCACTGAGGCCCATCCTAATTCGGCTCAAATTTACCTGACCGTGACCTGTTCCATATGAGAACAGTTTGTTTTTAGCTGGAAAAATCATATGTTTTAATTTAACTTTGAATGAGTTGTTACTAGGTATCGAACGTATTGATACCGGAACCTTATTCCATAAGCGAGCGGTTGACGGGAAGAAGGAATTTGCGAGGTATGATGTTCTTGCCGCGGGAACACGCAAGTTTGCAGCGTTACGCAAGGAATAAGGGAGTGGTGGATGCATGGACTCCAGGCAGTCACGAAGATACTGTGGTGATCTTCCGCACTGAATTTTGTGAAGTAATGTCAATTTATAATATTTCCTTCTGTCCTGAAGGGTAGGCCGGCCCAGTTCAGTTAGCAGAGAGGTATGAGCAGTATGACGGTAAGCACCAGTGACTATAAGACCTGCCGTTCTTTGGGTTTTTTCTATCAATTGAGATGAACTTTCTGGGCTGTTGTCATACAATAGGCAGCCGAATTCAAGCACTGGCCTTATGTATGAAATATATATTTGTTCCCTGCATCGGCGAGGAAGCACTCGTGATAGTCGTGCAAGCATATTTGTCATTGGTGCACATTTATCAATCCGAGATTGAATATGGGGTTCCCAGGACATTTTGTGATTCATCAACACCCCCAGGTGATTGTGTTCATACACCCTTTGAATGTCGGTGTTGAAGAAACGTAATACTTGGTAATTACTTGGTCCACGCTTTTTGGATATGATCATATGTTCAGTTTTCTGGGCGCTGAATTGCACAGCCCACTGAGTTGCCCAATATTCTAGTTTACATAGGTCCGAGTTTAACTCGTATATGCTATGAATTGGATCATGAATAACTTTCATCAACGTTGAATCATCAGCATATAAAAATATGTCGGTTCCAATATCCTGGACAATGTCATTTACAAATACTAGAAATAAAAGAGGGCCTAGTATTGACCCCTGGGGAACTCCAGCATGAATATCTATTAGTTCGGAACTTTTCCCATTTATTACAACTCTCTGTTTTCTATCATGGAGATAATTTCTGAACCATGTTAAAAGATTACCATTGATTCCTAGCGATTCTAATTTGTATAATAGGCCCGTATGCCATACTCGGTCGAAGGCCTTAGATATATCCAGGTAGACCATGCATATATCTCTCCCGTTCTCCAATTCACGGTAGATCTTATGGCTTATATATACCACTTGGTTCATGGCTGAGTCTAAAGGCTTGAAACCCGAATTTCGCCATGTTAGCAAATTATTTAGCTCGCAGAATTGGTACAGACGTTTAAATATTATCCTCTCTAGTATTTTTCCACTGATCGGAAGTAAACTGTATTTGTTTACATGAATTGCTATATGTATAGATATCTTTTTTGTATGTTGTACATGGCATGTGTGAAAAACAGAATAAATTTGAAAAAAAAAAACAACAACAAACAACTGAACGACCACGGTAATGATTGGAGACCCAACAGTTCACATCGAGGAAAGTCTTCTACTCACATATCAGTACATTCCGTCGCCTGTCAGAGTGTTCGGTATACGTGCATTTTGACGTGGGAATTGACGGATTCCGAACATACAGTTTGTTTGCGGTTCACTCACATTCAGATAAACATTCAGATTTCCCATTTTCACAATTAAGTGGTGCTATATTTCAGTTCTCTTGTAATATGTAGGCCTAACATTTATTGTAACTTTCACATACTCAGTATATAATACAATTGGCTATTGTTCATTTGTAAGTGCCATGTTTATATACATGTATATGCTTGTATACAATCGCCCAACATCAGTCTAAAGAAAATAAGTTCCATGTATTCCTCTCCCTGTCTATCCAGGGGTTCTGACGAACGAAGTACACGGTTCCCATGCATCAGAGTTATTACAAGTTGAGACGAGACAAAACTGTACTTCTGGTTCTTGCTGAATACAAGGGATCAATACATAGGTTTTAGGCATTTTCAGCCAAAAAACTTGTAGATGGGTGTTGGTAAGGTCAGAAGCTATTGGATATTGTTCGGATGATATTGTCCCAATTGTCTTCGTCTTTTTATCATCATTTGGAAGTGTTGATGTGAAACATCTTATATTCTTTTTTTTCTTACGCATTCAAATACATTCTGGGAAATCACGGTGTTTCTTTGATTTGTTTGATTGACATGAATACTGACAACCTGACCAGCTAATAACATATTAAAAGATCGTAACGAGAATTTTTCTCTATTCAGAAACAGTATCTGACTTGTGATATTCGATTCGAGCTACATATTGTTGTTACACTTTTGTGTCCGTGACGTCATCATGTTCTAAAAGTTCATGCGCAGACATCCTTGGGTGTTGAAACGAATTTAGTATCATGTCTCATATGATCAGTATGTGAATTAGTCACCTTGATCCTAAACCAGAAGCTTTGAATTGAATATAGACTGTCCCACGGATATTACTATGAGTCAGTCGTGAGATTAACTTGATATCAAACGTTTGTTTCTCACATGAAAAAAAGATTTCTCGTGTGATCCGATTGGAGGGCACAATTTTTTGTAAATATGTCATTCATGGAGTTACTCGAAATGCCCCAAGGCATCTTCAGGCTTGACGTCTAAATTTTTCTTTAGACTCTGGGCCAGTGCTCTAGTGCCAGTCACACGACATCCAGCATTCTAATGTGTAATTCTTCCTGCGGGTAATACATTCCAATTAAGAACCCCTCCATTGCTTTAGAGCCATAAACTGTGTGTGGTCGACTGGGCACTACCACAGAAATTACCTACATGATGCTAGAATTCCCGTGCAGTGCTGGAGATAGAAGTGAACACAATTACGTAAGATTGATATATCACATTGTAGAGTCCCTCAGCATTCTGGGACAGGTAGGATAAATATGGAATGCCTGATAATGACAAAGAAATAAATCGGCTATTGTCTGGGATGATGAAGCATCGCTATCATATGTAGAGTATGGCCAGATGGAGAAAAAAAATGCAGGTTATTGGATTAGATGATACTCAATTACAAGTCATTACACCATAATCTTTGATAACTACACACAAACATGACTGTACCAGATAAAATGGTCTAAATTTCCAACAGGGCAATGTGCAGCAGATTGTGTTAGAAAAATAATCTGGTGCTATAGCTTACAATTGATATTTTTTGATGGCTTGAACTGTGGACATTACTGAATGGATCGATTAGGATATATGCCATAAGAAATAGACATATTTTCGCCTATGTGGACTCGGAATTCACGTCTAACTAAGTGACTATCGAAGATGTGTTTCGTTGAATAGAACATACTTTTTAGCTTACCGGCCCTTTGGGCCGATAAGCTATTATCGTGGTTTTTCGTCCGGCGTCCGTCCGGATCTGTCACTTTTTTTTGGCTTGTTGAATTTCCCCTTAAATTTGTCAGAATATACCTTAGGCCAATTTCTAAAAACTTTTTTAAAATTTTTTTGATTGAATCGTTTTTGCCGATTTGGCGGCCATTTTTGACGAAAAATTGCCAATTTTGGACTTTGGTGGCCATTTTCTCTCTCATGTACCTCTATGACATGTATAGGTTTTGTTGTCCTTGAATCGCCGGTCTGCGTGTGGCGGCCATTTTGAATTTTTGACGGGTCGGCGAAAAAAATTTTTTTTGTCCCAAATCAAGTCACTATTCGTTTTGAGCCATTTCCAGCAAAAAAAAGTTGCTGGAAAAAAAGTTTTTTGACCATTGAAAATTTTTTTGGACAGGATATTTCACCCAATTTTTCCTTCATAATGGGAGATATGCAGAGTAATCTCATAGAACACTTCAAGATAGAGCCTAAGTATTGACACATTCAAATGGGAAATCATATATTGCGGTTTGAGTGGTGACCTTGAATTTGACTTTCAATGACCTTGAAAGGTCAAAACGACCTTTTTTTGTCGAAAAACGATGAATTTTGCCTTTGGTGGTCATTTTCTCGAAATCTATTCGGACGGTATCTCAAAATCATGTATAAGATTCTCCTTATGTACCTTTGTGATGTGTATAAATTTCGTTGCCTTTGAAATGACGGTCTGCGTGGGGCGGCCATTTTGATTTTTTGACGAGTCGGCAAAAAAATATTTTTTTGTCCCGAATCAAGTCACTATTCGTTTTGAGCCATTTCCAGCAAAAAAAAGCAAATTGTTTTTTTGACCATTGAAAATTTTTTTGGACTTGGAAATTTCACCCAATTTTTCCTTCATAATGGGAGATATGCACAGTAATCTCATAGAACACTTCAAGATAGAGCCTAAGTATTGGCACATTCAAATGGGAAATCATATATTGCAGTTTGAGTGGTGACCTTGAATTTGACCTTCAATGACCTTGAAAGGTCAAAACGACCTTTTTTGTCGAAAAAACGATGAATTTTGCCTTTGGTGGTCATTTTCTCGAAATCTATTCACACAGTTTTCCTCAAAATCATGTATAAGATTCTCCTTATGTACCTTTGTGATGTGTATAAATTTCGTTGCCTTTGAATGACGGTCTGCGTGGGGCGGCCATTTTGGTTTTTTGACGAGTCGGCAAAAAAATTTTTTTTTGTCCCAAATCAAGTCACTATTCGTTTTGAGCCATTTCCAGCAAAAAAAAAGTTTTTTTTCGACCATTGAAAATTTTTTTGGACTTAGGAAATTTCACCCAAATTTTCTTTCATAATGGGAGATATGCAGAGTAATCTCATAGAACACTTCAAGATAGAGCCTAAGTATTGGCACATTCAAATGGGAAATCATATATTGCAGTTTGAGTGGTGACCTTGAATTTGACCTTCAATGACATTGAAAGGTCAAAACGACTTTTATTGTCGAAAAAACGATGAATTTTGCTTTTGGTGGTCATTTCATCGAAATCTATTCAGACAGTTTTCCTCGAAATCATGTATAAGATTATCCTTATGTACGTTTGTGATGTTTATAAGTTTTGTTGCCTTTGAATCGACTATCTGTGAAAATTTGTCATTAACAAAAAAAATCTTTCAAGATGTAACTTGATTTCGTATTATAGTCCATACAGAAAATGTGTTTCTATCAACATTTACGAAGATGTTTTGTTATATTGATTTTAACATCAGTGTAACAATTTATATGTATTCAGTATTCTATGCAATTCACATGATTGCCGGTAAGCTACAGCACCCTTGGTGCTATGTTTGAAAATCATCAACTCACTTTCTTGTCTTTCAGCTTGTGAAATAATTTTAACCTGAAGAAACAGCAAAATTATTCAGGAGGTGAAGCAGTGGATGTTATTGACATGAATTTTAAGAAGTAAAACTTGAATTTGTACATAAGAACATGTAGCGTATAAACCCACGTTCAAATGAAAACACACACCATTGGTATGATAGTAGTGGGAGGTAACTGATTTTGGTTCCTGTTCCGAACATTTGGTGGTGGTAAAGGTGCTAATGCAAAACATCACGGTGGCAACTGTAGTGCCTTATTCCTTCAAAATTGGTTACTTCGAGATAATTTATGTTTCAGGTGCAGAAACTGTCGCTGTTCGCTCTTCGGATTTGTGCGGCGTTATATTTCCACCCTGCTGTTTGTGTGTCACATAAATTAAGAGAAAATAGCTAGATTGGGCATACTTACGTATATATATATATATATATATATATATATATATATATATATATATATATATATATATACTTTTATGATTAGAACAAGTGATCTATCATGGAGAGGACTTGAGGCATATCTGGAACACTTTCCAACTATCCCGTTGTCTTTTGCGACCTCCACTAACACCAAACACTAACTGACATTTACACCTCCTTGACCACAGGAAGTAATCCATCAAGACTGAATGTTCAACTATTTTGTGGACTACTTGAATAGCCATAAATGACACGTTTATTGTGGCTAGAGTGGTATGTGTGTTTTAGGTCTGAAATCAGGTCGATGTAGACGAAGAAAAAAAACAAATCCAAACCAATCCATCATTGTCATTGCCAAACAAACCCTATCACCTAACAACGAGACAATTTGACTAGCTGTGTCCCCGAATGCATCAATCAAATATTTCAACTGTTGTCTAATCGACGGAATGAAATCTCTATTGACGAAGATTGGTTGAAATGTTAGGGGGTCGATTCAGCATGCGTATGCAAAGGGGTAACCATATGTATTTTGTTGTTGTCTATAACAATTTACATTAGATTGGTTTTATTTTAGACATATGTGTCTCTTCTCAGATGCCTTTCCTGAGAAATATGCAGATGCTCATTTGTCTATAATTGTTATTCGATTTGCTCTGGCAGCCTATTACATGGTAAAAGTAACAATAAAACAAAACAAAATAAAAAATAGTTAGCTGACTTCGAACTTTCCTCTTGCCCATATATAATATTGATATTCATTTGCTGCTTCTATTTTATGTAGCTTTGTTTGATTTGTTGAATGTATGCTAATTTGTCAAGGAGTAGCAGTGTCATACCTAGTACTCTCCACCATGCTTGCGATGACTGCATAATGTTTTAAGTTTTGATATTCAATGACACCAGGAACACAGGACACAAATGTTAGGTCTTACCAAACACATTGGATATTATTTATGTTTTAGTTCGGATGTGAAAAATAAATCGCTATTGGTGACCAATATAAAATTACTTGATAAATAATCCAATATCAATATATTCGAAAAATGCCACGGCAATACCTGTAGACAGTACAATTTCATCATTTCAGACAGTACCAAATTCATTGTGTTGCTAACATCAGCCATTGCACCATGCGGAGTAACGCCAAACAAATATACCAGGATCCAGGGGGAATTTACCTGCAATGTATCACTCTCACATAATTTTGTTTATGGTCTAAAACCAGTCTGGCACAATTTTTGTATCAATCCTGTTATTTATTGGGTGTGTCTTTTCGACCGCGCATGACACTCAAATTCCAAAGCTTCCCTAATTGGGATTTATTTCCTAGGCACTCATTTAGACACTGACTGCCACGGGCGGTGGTGACTCTTCTTTCGTACTACAGCACTGGCCTAGATGTGACAAAATAGATAAATAACACAATCACTTGATTGTGAGCCCGTGATATTCAGTGATAGTATTATTATTTGTTGTGATTCTGAAGTTCAAAAGCAATAAAGGACATATTTTTTTTTCTATTTTTTTTCAATGGTTGACCCGGTAACACCATCTCAATAATATATCTTTTACAATAATTCCTATGCAGGGCTGGAAACATACAAAAAATTACGTAAGAATGTTATATTGCAGGTGGATTCCCTCATCGTCCTGGTACACATGGGATAACCATGTAATCCTGATACCGATAACGCGATAAATCTGGCGTTTCCTGGGAAGATGAAGTATCCCTATTTATTATATGATCTGGGTTGTTATCATTTGATAATACCACTCTGTACATATATTCCATTTATAGATTGCCTTTTCCCAAACCCGAATGATATAAACCATATCACATGCAATGTTCTTTCCACTGGCTATGCAAAACGATATCTAACGACTTTTCCTGAGTAGAACTAGTAAACAGAAAAACACACAAAAAGCATGGATCATTTTATTGATTTGTCAGTGCAAGTTAATGTTGATAGCCTTTTGGTTTTCAATTTAACACAGTATAAATCATGTAGTAAACAAATTATAACATGGTAGCAACTGATATGGTTTCATCCACTCGTGGTGAATATGATATTACCACTCGTAAAAACCATATCAGGAAGCAACCAGGGTATAACCTATATATATTGCATTCTTGAGCTACATCAATATATCTGGTGCGATTAGTTTGGTATCAAATTACAATTGAACAAATTGCGATGTACCTTGTATTGGCAGGCATCGTTTATAAATGTTTGTGTTCATAAATACATAAATTCAACGAATGACATAATAAATTTGAAAGAACAGTCATCAGCTCAGTGTAATAAACCTTTACTCTATTTAGTTCACAAACTAAGGGAACAAATTCAAGATGTTGAAGGAACGGTTTGTAGAACCTCGGAAACAATAATAATATGTAAGTATCAATCTATTACCACTAATACCGCTGAATTTTGATGATTTCAATAACAAACATAAAATGCAACATTTTGCAATGGAAACAAAGCCAAACCAAATATTTATCAAAAGACACACTGGCGTCATCGGGGGCAGACAGTGTGGTTAATGTAGTTGTTTCTACTGTACACCTGATGGAATTAGTATACAACTGCCCAACAACCTACGAAAATAATTCAGAAATCCGAAACAAACCCCATGGAATAGATATATGATAAGTACATAAGTACCTAATCACAAGCCAAAAGGATACTGAGTTGGTGGTATCAATATGTTAAACAATAAATTCATTGCATGAAATGAATGATTTATTAAATTGATATACTGAAGGACTAATTTGTGAAGTAAGCGACGGTTTTTTTTTTCTGATGTCAATTTCTGCATGTTCGTAACATGGCCAAATATAAATGTTTCAACAAACACCTGACAGTCAAGTGAATATGTCATTATTAGGGCATCTCGGCACGAAATGTACTTATGGTTTTGTCAGAATTTCTTTCTTCCTTTTTTTCACTTTTCGCTTTCTGGACGATAACTCAAGAACGCCTTGACGAATATCCGAGAAATTTTCAACAGTAATATCACATATATTATGTAGATGAACCCTAGATGAATCCGCAGTCTGGTTAGTCTGTGAGGATGAATTTTGTGTCAAAATGGTTTCCGGATGATAACTCGAAGAGTACTTTAGACTTATGCTGCAATTCTGAAACTTGCCACTTAGGTTGATATATTGTCGCAGAGGAACCATATTGATTATGGGGTCAATCTGTCAAATGACCTTCGACCCAGAGGCTAAGAATATTTTTGGTGAGTTACCTTGATGTCCATTGCATATCTCCGAAACGGTGCATCATAAAACGAGACGGGCGTTATTTGCAGTCTCGTGACACTAGACAAACATGTCTTAGGGGTATGTTAAGTGAACTTGGCCCTGGTCCAAATTTTATTCGACATTTTGCATTTTCCGTAACATCTCGTAGGCGGTGCATCGTAGAGCGAAACGGATGTTATTTTCGGACTCGTGACACCAGATGAACATGTCTTAGGGGGGTATGTTGGTTGAACTTGTCAGTGAGCCTCATGTTTTTGGCTGAGTCGGCATTAGGCTATATTTCGGGAAAGGCGCGTCATAGAGTGTAACGGATATTATTTTCGGACTCGTGAGACTAAACAAATATGTTTTAGGGGTATGTTGGGTAAACTTGGCCCTGGGCCAAAGTTTTTTTTGCTCAGTTGGCATTTTTCATGTTCGGCCATATCTCGGAAACAGTGCGTCCTACAGCGAAACAGACGTTATTTTCGGACTCGTGACACTAGACAAACATATCTTAGCGGTATGTTGGGTGAACTTGGCCCTGGGTCAAGTTTTTTTCTGCTGAGTCGGCATTTTTCTTCTTCAGCCATATCTCGGAAACAATGCGTTGTAGAGCTAAACGTATGTTTACCTATGAATTTCAGTCGAAATGCTCAAAGGCATCTTCAGGCCTTGACGTCTAGTTTTGTCTGTGGATTCTGGGCCAGTGTTCTAGTGCCAATCACACGGCATCCAGCATTCTAATGTGTAATTCTTCCTTCGGGTAATACATTCCAATTACGAAACCCTTCAATGCTTTTGGAGCAATAACATGTGTGTGGTCGGCTGGGCACTACCACAGAAATTACCTACATGATACAAGAATTCCCCTGCAGTGCTGGAGATAGGAGTGAACACAATTACGTAAGATCGATAAATCACATTGTAGAGTCCCACGGCATAATGGAACAGGTAGGATAACTATGAATGCCTGATAATGACAAAGAAATGAATCGGATATTGTCTGGGATGATGAAGCATCGCTATCATATACAGTATTGATTATGGCCCGATGAAGAAAGAAATGCAGGTTGTTGAGATTAGATGATACTCAATTACAAGTCATTACACAATGAATTTTGATAACTATATACAGAGATGACTGTACCAGATAAAAATGGTCTACATTCCCAACAGGGCAATGTGCAGCAGAGTGTATCAGCATAATGATCTGGTGCAATAGCTTACCTTTGCTATTTTTTGATGGCTTGAAATCCAGACATTAATGAATGGATCGATAAGGGTTTGTGTCATAAATAATATATATACTTTCGCCTGTGTGGACATGTAATTCACGTCTGACTAAGTGACTCTCAAAGATGTGTCTCTGTAAATAGACCACACTATTCGATACTCAACTCACTTTCTTGTCTTTCAGCTTGTGAAGTAATTTGAACTAAAAAGTAATTCTAACTGAAGAAACAGCAAAATTATTCAGGAGGTGAAGCAGTGGATTTTATTCATATGAATTTTAAGAAGTAAGACTTGCGTTTGTACATAAGAACATGTGGCGTATAAACCCACGTTCAAATAAAAACACACACCATTTGTATGATAGTAGTGTGAGATAACTGATTTTGGTTCCTGGTCCTCGCATCTGATGGTGGTAAAGGTGCTAATGCAAAACAGTGACAACTGTACTGCCTTATCTCATGCTTCAGGTGCAGAAACTGTCTCAGTAAAGGTTCGCTCTTTTGGAACAAAAATATGAGTATCGATTGAATTTGTTTTACTTATTCTATGAAACTCGGTTTTGTGCGGCGTTATATTTCCCTGTGCAGTTTGTGTGTCTCATATAAATTAAGAGACAATATATGTATGAGGCATATTTACGTATATATATATTTATAATTAGAGTACGTGATCAATCACGGAGAAGACTTGAGGCATATCTGGAACACTTTCCAACTATCCTGTTGTCTTTTACGATCTCCACTAACACCAAACACTAACTGACATTTACACCTCCTCGACCCCAACAGGTAATCCATCAAGACTGAATGTTCAACCATTTCTTGGACTACTTGAACAGTTATAAAGGATAGGTTTATTGTGGCTAGAATGTTTTGTGTTCATTAGGTCTGGAATCGGGTCGATGCAGACGAAAATAGACTATCGGATATTCAAAGGCTTCCCACGGCTAATTGACATGTTAGCATATATGAGAACTAGGGATGAACCAAACGAGGAAAGTTTTTTTCTAAGTAAACCAATCCACCATTGTCATTGCTAAACAGACCACATCACTTAACAGCGAGACAATTCACAACGTTTGACTAGCTGTGTCCCCGAATGCATCAATCAAATATTTCAACTGTTGTCTAATCGACCGAATGAAATATCTATTGACAAAGACCGGTGAAAATGTTTGAGGGTCGATTCAGCATACGTATGCCAAGGGGCAACCACATGTATTTTCGTCGTTCTCTATTATAATTTATACGTTTTATTTTAGACATGTATGTCTCTTCTCAGATGTCTCTCCTAAGATATTGCTGAAACAACTGACGGACAACCAAGATCCAAAGGCAACCTAAGAAATAAACAGATGCTCATTTCAGTAGAATTTTTATTTGATTTGCTTTGCAGCCTATAACATGGAAAAAGTAACAATAAAACATAGTCACTGAATTCGAACTCTCATCTTGCCCATATATAATATTGATATTCATTTGCTGCCTTCTATGTTATGTTGCTTTGTTTGATTTGGTGAATATATGCTAATTTATCAAGGAGTAGAAGTGTCACACCTGGTACTCTCCGCCATGTTTGAGATAAGGGCATTATTTTTGAGGTCTTGATATTCAATGACACCAGAAACACAGGACACATATGTTATGTCTGATCAAATACATTGGATATTATGTATGTTTTAGTTCCGATGTGAAAAATAAGTCGCTAATGGTGACCGATGTTATATTATGTAATAAGTAATCAAACATCAATCTAATCTGAAAATGCTACAGCGATACCTCATCATTTCAGACAGTGTCAGATTTATTGTGTTGCTATCATCATGCACTCCATCATGCGGGGGAACGCCTAACAAATCTACGCGGATCCAGAGGGAATTTATCTGTAGTATATCACTCACATAATTTTGCACATTTCTGGTATTAATCCTGTTATTTATTGGGTGTGTCTTTTCGACCGCGCACAGCGCATGGTACTCAAATTCCAAGTCTTCCCTAATTGGAATTTATTACCTAGGCACTCATTTAGACATTGACTGCCACGGATGGTGGTGACTCTTCTTTGCCACTACAGCAGTGGCCTAGATATGACAAAAATAGATAAATAACACAATCACTCGATTGTGAGCCCATGATAATCAGTGATATTTTTTGTTGTGAATCTGAAGTAGCAATAAAGAACATGGACGTTTTCGGTTTTATAGCAAACCGCTTGCGTCGCATTTGCTGTGGAATTCATTATCGCAGTTTGTCAGGTATTTTTATTGGAGACTTTTCGAGATGAATATTGTGCGATAAATTTGAAATAGCTGCTTACAATCTGCCATATGTGGAATTCAAATTGTCTATGTTTTTTTTTGGCCACATGGCATGCTGTATACTTTGCTTTGAGTATACTTTTGTACGTCATGTACGTGAGTTTGCTATTTTGGCCATTGAATCCCCAACCCTGAGCTTCTATTAACAAATATCCAATTTTTTTATATGGTCAATGGATAATCATAGAATTATAAGTATCTATATATTACACACAATATAATATAGAAAGTATCGATATAATGTACACGTTCACAACCTAAGCATATCAAGTATCACGTCAATATATCAAGTCGACATCCCATGCAATTGTGCCTATTGAAAACACATATAGAATTTATAGACAGAAACTGTAGATCATTGCATAAAAGTATGACATAAACGAGAAATCAAAAACTTACTTTTCAAGTTGGATGCCATATTAATGTCCACAATAACTTAACCAATTTATGGTCAACTTGGAAATCAAACTTACTTTTCAAGTTGGATGCCATATTAATGTCCAGAATAGCTTAACCAACTTATGGTCATCATGATTCAACAACACAGTTATTTGAAATGAAATTACATGCATCAGTGCCACATAGAATATGATGAAGAAGTTGGACAATCTAACACACCATGTCTGCCAGAGGAACTCAGCAAACCAACGCAATTTGCATAAGACTATAATTCGCTTCATTGTATACTTCGGTGTTAATTTCGGTTTTAGCCTACAACAGACTTTCGAACATCAGGGTTCAGCAGACGAAGGATTTTGAAGTGGCAATATCTCTTTGGCTGAAAATAGCAGTTGCTTTACTACGAAAAGCCAAACATTGAGTATGTGACAGACTGGAATGCAACAAACAAGTATTGATTTATCTAGAAGGAATGAGTTGACGCCAGTGAAGTTGAGTAATGCCCCGAATGATATGACGATGACATTAAAATTGTAAGAAAACTCTAACTGTCGGTATGTCATCTTGAACACCAATCTACACTTAGATAGCAGTAAACATTACACTATACGTATACGTGGACGCTACAGAACCTACAAGGCTCGAAATTATATTACACATTATGTTTCCCATCAAGGACATTATTCCGACCTCCCCATTTATGAAATGGTGTTCGGAAATGGGAAGAAATATTTCTTTATAGAATGGATTTATAATGGCCATGTTTACAATGTCGACTGTGAACTTGTGATGTGGCCTTGGCTATTCGCCCTTCATGGAAATAAAATAGCAGCACTCGGATAGAGTAACCAAATGGCTGCACATAATTCAGTTAGCAAATTGAATCGGCCTACGTTTCTGAAGGAATCATGTACTATGACGTCGACAACAGTTGATTATTTTACCATGCATCATATAGAACTGATATCACGGAATTTTGAAGTGTGACTACTCAATAACTTTCAACACATATGACAAAAACACTCAAATTTGGGCCATTTCCATTGATATTCGTGCTAATGTCTCAAAAACGTATAAAATCATATGTCGTTAAATAATTTTACAATAATATTACCTGACCTGTGGAAATAGGTAGATAACGACTGAAAACGCGTGACAGGGTGATAGCCTTTTGGCTTGTGATTAGGTACTTATGTACTTGTCATATATATATTCCATGTGGTTTGTTTCGGATTTCTACATTATTTTCATAGGTTGTTGGGCAGTTGTATGCTAATTCCATCAGGTGTACAGTAGAAACAACCACATCTAACACACTGTCTGCCCCTGATGACGCCAGTGTGTCGTTTGATAAACTATTTGGTCGGGCTTTGTTTCTATTGCAAAATGTTGTATTTTACGTTTGTTATTGGAATCATCAAAATTTGGCTGTATCGGTGGTAATAGATTGATACTTACATTTATCATGATAACAAAGCGTTCAACGGGCGCATTTCGCCGCACGAGTCATTAGGGTTGTCCCCATACAAACGGGAACAACCATCGTGGGACCACTCACAAAGCAGATATTATTTTCATGGGAAATCTACTGCCCTTGGCTGCATATATGTGATGCCATTATGTACAGGATTTCGTTACCAAGTACGTCGTAATGTTAATGATAGAATATGCTGGTGAGAATACGTCGCGTTCATGCATTTGTTTTGTTGTGCATAGAATGACCTCATATCTTCATATTGAAAATCCCATTTTTTTCATTTAAAAACGTGCTATTTGTTCCCATCTCAAACGGATTCGTTTTGTCAGTAAAGACGAATGGACCACTATTGATGAGATACGTAAGTAATGGTAATTATGGATCACCCTGTTCATATCCTGAATCATCCCTCGATGGTCTGTTATAAAAGTTCGCTGGTCTGTCATGAAAGGATCGATTCTCCCGTCGATTCCAATGGGCAGTGGTAGCGATTATGCAAGAAATGCAAATATTTGATTGATTACATTCAGGAACACCTGTTGGCATAAGAGATCTCTACAAATATGTGTTCTATTGGAAAATGGATAGGATTTGTCTCGGCACGACAGTGATGGATTGGTTTACTTGGTGAGGCCACATCCGTCATTTGATGCGACCACATTGGGATCATAGTTTATTAAAGCATTTCGGAATACCCCCCTCTATTTTTCCGTCGTTTTTGTTTGAAGATGATAACTTGATGAAATTTGCCTCAATGTATGATCATTATGAAGAAACCAGAATCAGTGGGGATGAAATCAATGTTGACTCATGGTTTTGGTTTCTGGACGATAACTGAACAAGTATTCAAACAATGGCTGCGGAACGTTTATGCATGCAGGCACATATGCCACCAGGAAGAACACGATTGAGTTTGGGTCAATCTGGAAATGACCTGTGACATAGGGTGCAAAAGAATTTTTGAGTCGTCCTTAAGGATTCCTGCATGTATTGGAAACAGTGCGTGGTTGAAAGAAATGGATAATACTGTAATGATGACCTTGGCTCCCTAGACAAACATGTTTTGGTGTATTTTTTTTTATTTATTCTTTATTTCATTGACCAGTGTATTATATCAATAACTATATTTATAGTGGTACATTCTCAGGCACCGAGCATCATATGGGTATATAACCAAACAAATATCAGACAGCACATGTCACGCCAGTAATGAACATACATATATAGGCATACACACGCACACACACCCTTCACATTTTCATACTGATCATTTCAACAGGATTTTTCGTGTGACAAATCTTTGACATCAATCACCTATGACTCAGAGCATTCTGTACAAGTGTAGTCCAATTTTTGTTCATTATTTTGCTTTAGTTTTACATCAAACTCATGTGGTAACTGTGAATTTGCACAAATTAATTTTACATCATTAAACAAAAATTTAAACTTCATTTATTTTACAACAATTGACGAACAAGCATGTGCTTATATTAATATCTCTTGTAGGCTTGGATCTTGGCGTAAGGGTGGTCATTCTCATGGGAGGAAACCAGAGAACCTGGTGAAAACCCACTTGCTCGGTTTGGCGACCACATACCACCTCACATACTGCCGAGGCCGGGGATCGAACCCGCGCCCAAACCGACTGCATTGGTGAGAAGTCAGCCCACATACGACCTGAGCTAACCGGGCAACCATCATTACAACCATCATCATTACACATTATAGGCTAGATTTGCTCAAGTTATAAACATGTTTGAACACATGTTTTGTTGAACACTCATCCCACATAGTCACCAACTTTTACCAGTAACGCATACTACATTTATGTCTTCTATACAATGTATCCATCCGACATATCCTATGATTCCAGATACTGGCGCAAAACTATGAACACCTAAGTAATAATATATCATGGCTTTGTTGAAATTCTTATACCCCTATATTATTTCAGAACCATAGTCATTTACAAATTACAGCAGTGAAATATATATTTTTTTGATCTCTTGAAAACGACAATTGACCTGATATTTGTTTCGGCTTTCTTCATTTTTGTTGACATCTCGGCGACGGACTCCTGTGTAGGGTATTAAAAAAAACCACAGTACAAAACGGACGTTATTTTCAGACTCATCGCCCTAGACAAACATCTCTCAGTATTGTTAGGTGTAAACTTTGATCATGATCTAAATTTTGTTTGCTAGGGCCGTATGATATATTTTCATTGATACCTGGGAAATGGTAGAGACAAACAGCTTTTCGGACTCGACACCCTAGACAAATATGTTTTAGAGTATTTTTTTTTAGTGAACTGTGACCATAAATATTTTGCTTACATTTCCATGTTCATCGACATATCGGATAGTGCATCGGGGAGCGCAACGGACGTTATTCTCGAACTTTTCGCCCAGAAAAAGTGTGTTTTAAGGGTATTAGGAATGAACTTCGGCCTTGAATTTGATTTTTTCTTGCGAGTCGACATTCTTCACAAACATGTCTAGGCGTTCAGAGGGATTAATTTGCCCTAGTTCTAGAATATACTGCAGCAAGACAACTTGGGCCCGACTGCACATGTCGTACTTTGGAAAAGTATAACTTAAGCGTAAGTTACACTCCACCAAGTGACCGCAAAGCAGAACTTTCGCAGAGTGTAGCTTGTATTGCACATGTTCAACTCAGGACCTCACTTTGGTTAGTGTGCGGCGGAGTGTATCTAACGAGGAATTTCTTGAGCATTCTCGAACTGCAAGACACAATACTCATGTCACAATGACTTGCATTTTCAACTCATACAACATATGAACAAGGAAATCTGCTATCGATAATTCATAGCTATAATCATGCTACTAAAAGCAAGAAATATTGATGAGAGCATCACACGGGAAAAATGGCATGGATTAAAATTCCAAGTAAATTCAGAACGTATATGCAATTACCATAATATTATCTGATTCCATGGAATGTTCATAGAATTATATAATATCCGTTTTTAGATATCACGAAGTTTGTCAATTATGGTCACCTCAAGCGAGTGGATATATGAAATCATTTATTATAATCATAATAATAACTGTTAAATCATAACAGATGTCACGGATACAATATGTTTTAATTGGATGTGTCCTGCGCCCATCTTTGTATATTGGTACGTTTTGGGAAATAATATCACGTTAGATGTGGAAATATAAAGCATAACATATTTTAATGATATAGATTTTTGTCATCGCAATTATTTGTACAAATGTACAGCCCACGCGTCTTGAAGTTAATCCTATGGATTTGGAATAATATATAACTCATTATCATCGGGTTGCTGAAAAAATGCGCGATCCTGATTGGTCAATTCCCCGACAATACCACGCCGTAACAACCCCACGATATTTTCTGTTTCGTGGGCTTAAGGCGGGTAATACGGAATGACGTTTTGGAGAGCTCCATATAATCCAATGATAAAATCGTTACCATGGACTTCAGACCCCAATACGGCATGATATCTGCCTCCAGTCAGCATATCCCACTCGGCCTGCGGCCTCGTGGTATATGGTGATATATCGAATCAAATGCAATGAATAATACAAGTTATCATGGACTTCAGACCCCAATACGGCATGATATCTGCCTTCAGTCAGCATATCCCACTCGGCCTGCGGCCTCGTGGTATATAGTGATTTCAGGCAGATATCACGCCTTATTGGAGTCTGAAGGCCATGATAACTTGTATTATTCATTGCATTTGATTCGAGGTTTTATCTATATCGTCATACATATATCTATATCTCCGAGAACCCCCAATGCTATAGTTGTACAAATAACTTCAAATACGTACATTATACATGGCATACTGCGCTAAGTGCGGCTTTAGGGAGGCTCATGCCTCACTAAAATTTCACTAAATTTAAGGGCTTCTAAAGTGTAACTTCGACACAAAGTGAGAGGTGTGCAATCGAAAAGTGTGACTTAAGAGGAACTTTTCGTAAAGTGTGGCTAAAATACGACATGTGCAGTTGGACCTTGGAAACCAAGTGATCTGACAGACAAAGATGGAATCAAATAAGAGTTTTAAAGTACTGGAAAAAATAATCAGGCGTGGAGTATGGGGCCTACCTAGGGCCCCAGAAGCCATGACCTTCGGATACTCTGTGGTGCATTCTGAGAATTGAAAAGAAAACACAAGTTAGACCGATGCGAGCATGTGCAGTGAAAAGGGGGCAAACATAAAAATGTTATATTGGTCTTACAAATATAACACTGTGTGACATGTACATGCATATTCGAAATACAATATACATAATCGGTATGACATACATCGTATGCAAATGTACATGTCACACAAAAATATATTCTAAAAGAAAACAGGAACAAAAGTTGACAAAACACACGAAATGCGACCTAGGTAATGCTATCATGGATTTTTTCTGAAATTATAGGGGGGGGGGGGGGGGGGGGTGGGCATGTAACATATAACTTGGCATACCATACTTGGCATAAATATCGGCAAATCATTGGCCGAAAAAATACCAACTCAAACAAAATGCCCCGCTGACTATTTGCGGGGGGAGTATCCTGAATAGATTTTCCTCACGCCAGTAACGGAAGATGAAATTCAAGAAATCATAGGACAATTGAAGTCAACAGCATTCGGTTGGGATGGGTTAAATTCTACAATCCTAAAATCTGTCTCTACGGCAGTACTACGACAGATAGTACATATCTGCAATTTAGCACTTAGAGATGGAATTTTTCCGAATGAGCTGAAAATAGCAAAAGTAATTCCTATTTTCAAAACTGGTGCTACGGACGAAATGAAAAACTATCGTCCAGTATCTGTTTTATACGGCGGCCCAATGCTGCCATTATTCATGCCTGAGTTAAGAAAGGTTTTGAAATCAGTTTCATAGTTAGTAAACAGTTATTTTCAGTTATAAAACTAGTTTCTAGCAAGGCACAAACCCTTTACACCCGGCACAAACGTTTTTAGCAGGGTGCAAACCTTTCTAGCATGGCGCAAACCTTTCTAGCACGGCACAAACCTTTATAACAGGGCATAAACCTTTATAACACGGCACAAACCTTTTTAACTTGGCGCAAACCATTTTAGCACGGCACAAACCTTTTTAGCATGGCACAAACCTTTATAACACGGCACAAACCTTTATAGCAGGGCGCAAACCTTTATAACAGGGCACAAACCTTTTTAACACGGCACAAACCTTTATAGCAGGGCATAAACCTTTATAACATGGCACAAATCTTTTTAACTTGGCGCAAACCTTTTAAGCACGGCACAAACCTTTTTAGCATGGCACAAACCTTTATAACACGGCACAAACCTTTATAGCAGGGCATAAACCTTTATAGCAGGGCGCAAACCTTCATAACAGGGCACAAACGTTTTTAACATGGCTCAAACTTTTATAACAGGGCACAAACGTTTTTAACATGGCGCAAACCTTTATAACAGGGCACAAACCTTTTTAACACGGCACAAACCTTTATAACAGGGCACAAACCTTTTTAACGCGGCACAAACCTTTTTAACAAGGCACAAACCTTTTCAACACGGCACAAACCTTTATAGCAGGGCACAAACCTTTTCAACACGGCACAAACCTTTATAGCAGGGCATAAACCTTTAAAACGAGGCACAAAACTTTTAAACACAGCACAAACCTTTATAACAGGGCCTAAATCTTTATAACGGGGCACAAACCTTTTTAGCACGGCGCAAACCTATATAGCAGGGCCCAAACCTTTATAACAGAGTAGGTTTGAAATTAGTTTCCTAGTTAGTAAACAGTTTTTTTCAGTTATGAAACTAGTTTCTAGCATGACACAAACCTATCTATCACAGCACAAACCTTTACAACATGGGGTTTGTGCCATGCTACAAAGGTTTGTGCCGTGTTAAAATGGTTTGTGTCATGTTAATGTGACAACCATCATATTTTCAGCATATGATATAGGTAAGTATTAGTATACATTATGATGGATGTCATAATGTCATCATGGTTTAGTTTAAATATTCACTAGGTGTCAGTACTATAGGTTTTGGCCTCTGGTGGTCACTCCAGTGACTGGCCACTCCCTGTGAACCAATGAGGTTGGGGCATATGTAATTATGACCAGTTGTGTCACAGCCATTGACAAAGAAAGGTCACATCCATAGAAATTTAGTTTATGCTGTTTATCATGAATATTGAATCATTGCTTTGAGCATCACAGGGAGTTGGATTCAACACAGCTTGTAAGTACTATTATATGTTCTAACCCTAACAAATATTGAGATGTATTTTGTGTTCATGACTGGATTCAGAATGGTAGTAATTTGTCTTTGGTGACCTTCAAAGCACATGGTGTGGCTGCCATCTTGTATTTTCTCAGTTGGTTAATTTCTAAGTATTTTTCTAGTACACATTTAGTACTGTGTGAATAACAAAAGTATACTTGTTCCTGGTTTAGGAATAGATGACAACAGCATAACTTAAGTGACTGAATCTAGAGGAACCTCAAGTCAAAACACTTGGGTGAGAATGATTGTGTATCCTGTACTGGTATACTTAAAAGTATATGGAATATTTGAATTTGTTTGCAATTGCATTGTAATTGTACAATTTATTGTTTCGCCTAATTTAGAAGGACCAAGCCAGTTGTTCTGAAACTTTTATCTGTGATATTATTTTTGTTATGTTGTTGTTTCAGGGTTTGTTGTATCGGAAATAAAATATTAAAAAACACCGAGTGGCTCGTCATTTCGCCACCCGGCGACATTTTAATATTTTTCACAACCTCCAAGTGTTGTGGAAAAGTCACGGGTTATGCAAATGAGGCAGAGATTATGGTAAACGACAACAAGGTTCTGGCACTTTTGGACACTGGTTCAACTGTGTCAACAATAAGTAAAAGTAAGTACCACGAGCTATTTGAGGGTGTGCCTATCCAATCCTTGGATCATATCCTGCAGATAGAGGGTGCTAGTGGCCACCCTTTGCCCTATGATGGCTACATTGAAACTGATGTTTCACTCCCAGGTATGTCAGAAACTGTAAAAGGACTGTTTTTGGTAACGCCAGACACCAGGTATGGAAGTAGAGTTCCGGTCATAGTGGGAACAAACGTGCTGTCTCCACTGATGGACCTTCTGCAAGGTAAATATGGTGTACGGTACATACAAGTGGCTAAAGTTCATACGAGCTTTGAACTAGCATTCAGATCCATGAATCTCACGTCGAAGGAGTTATCTCGTTCAGACGGTAAGCTGTGTGTGCTGAAGTCCATGTTCAGCAAGGTAGTTGTACCAAGCAACACCTCGGTAATGCTGACCTGTAAGGTTGGTAAGAAGTTGGTCGAGCAGACGTGCTGTGCAATCATTCAGGAGGAGTCGAGTTCTGTGTTACCAGCAGACGTGGAGGTAACTCCGGCCCTAGTAAAGTATAGCAAAGACATGGATGGTGTGCCAGTTCAGGTGTCCAACCACACAGCGAGCACGGTCGTCATTCCTTCACATGCCGTGGTGTGCCAGCTGCAAGCATGCTCCATGGATGTGTCTGAGCCACAGGAGTCGGTGAGTATTTCAGCTGATGTATCTTTCCTAGAGAAGATTTCCTGGGATGACAATGACTTGGATGGTGATCAGGTACGTGAGCTCAAGGATTTTATATCGCAGTGGCCAGATATTTTCTCGCAGAATGACCTTGACATAGGGTTGACGAGTTTGGTGAAACACGAGATCAAACTGGAGGACAACTGCCCATTCAAGCAGAAACACAGGTATATCCCAAGGGGTGTTTACGATGAGTTACGTGCTCATCTCAAGGAGCTATTGGATGCAAGGGTAATAAAGAAGTCGCACAGTCCATGGTCGTCCAACATTGTCTTGGTACGTAAAAAAGACAAGAGTCTTAGGCTGTGTGTCGATTTCCGGGAATTAAACGCCAAGACGGTAAAAGATGCGTATGCATTGCCCAGAGTTGAAGAGTTATTGGAAGGTCTGGCTGGCAATAGTTATTTTAGCGTGCTGGACATGAAAAGTGGGTATCACCAGGTGGAGATCACAGAGCAGGATAAACCCAAGACTGCTTTCACGGTAGGTCCTATTGGTTTCTTCGAGTACAACAGGCTACCCTTTGGGCTAAGCAATGCACCAAGCACCTACCAGCGTCTTATGGAGGAAGCATTGGGAGACCTGAATCATCGTATTTGTGAGATTTTCCTCGACGACGTGATTGTATTCTCAACTACATTCGAAGAACACATGAGTAGGTTGAGTGAGGTATTCGCCAGATTTAGAGAGGCTGGGATGAAGCTTTCACCTAAGAAATGTAACTTCTGCAGAAGCAAGGTAAGATATGTTGGGCATATCGTGTCCTCAGCAGGAATCGGTACGGATCCGGAAAAAACCATGAAAATTGTGAACTGGCCGGTGCCGCACGACGTTGACAGCCTGAGAAGTTTTCTCGGCTTTGCGGGATATTATAGGAGGTATGTGCCAAACTTTGCTCAGGTTGCAAAGCCTTTGAATGAGCTGTTGACCGGTATTGTCAACCACCCGAAGAAACGGGGTCGTAAGAAAATTCAGGTAAGTACCAGCTGGAGATGGGAACAAGAACAACAGGATGCATTTGACAAGCTTAGGGATCTGTTGACCTCGCCTCCAGTGCTCTGCTATCCAGATTTTGCTAAACCCTATGAGCTGCACATAGACGCCAGTGGTGATGGCCTTGGTGCCGTACTCTACCAGCAACACGGTGGTAAGAACAGAGTGGTTGCGTACGCCAGTAGAGGGTTGTCGAAGTCAGAAAAGAGGTACAGTGCATTCAAACTCGAGTTCTTGGCTTTGAAGTGGTCAGTGTGTCAGAAATTCCATGACTATTTGTATGGGTGTAAGTCTTTCAAGGTGTTTACAGACAACAACCCCCTCACGTACGTGTTGTCCACGGCTAAGTTAGACGCGACTGGACAGAGGTGGGTAGCCGCTCTGTCAGAGTACAATTTTACTCTGCACTATCGCCCTGGACCTAGGAACAGGGATGCGGATGCTTTGTCACGTCTGAATGGTGAGTACGAAGAAGTGTCCGAAAAGGTTCTCGAGGAAATCTGGAAATGTGGAAGTATGGTAGGTTATAGTAGCACAGTGTGTATGAGTGTGAATGTGTGCGTGGATGAAATTGGAGATGATGGAGAACTGATCGATGTACGGTTATGGAGGACACGTCAGAGACAGGATCCAGTCGTAAGTATATTTCACAGAGCTGTAACCAACAAATCTACTGTTGACTCGAACTTGATTACTACACCTGAGACCAGATCCCTGCAGAAAGAGATGAAGAATTTGATTGTGCAACGTGGAGTTCTCTTTCGAAAGGTAACGATAAATGGTTCAGAGATACTACAACTGGTTCTGCCTTCAGCATATAGAAAGATTCCGCTAAAGGGAGCCCATGATGACGTTGGCCATTTGGGCCAGGCTCGAGGTAATGTAATCTTGAGAGACAGGTTCTATTGGCCTAACATGTCCAAGGACTTGGAGGAGTATGTCGGTAAGTGTGTCAGATGTATCATGAGGAAGCGCACACCGGATAAAGCCCCACTTGTAAATATAACCACGTCGCAGCCGTTAGAACTAGTATGTCTTGATTACTTGACCCTAGAGGCATCGAAAGGTGGGTATCAGTACGTCTTAGTCGTAACTGATCATTTTACGAAATATGCACAGGCTATACCAACTCGCAACATGACGGCAAAAACTACAGCCCAGGTATTTTTCCAGGAATTTGTATGTCACTACGGTTTCCCCAAAAGGCTGCACTCGGATCAAGGTAAGACTTTTGAGGGTAATATCGTGAGAGAACTATGTCGGCTAACTGGGATGTCGAAGTCCAGGACGAGTATTTATCATCCGTCCGGGAATGGGGTAACAGAAAGGTTTAATCAGACGCTAATCTCCATGCTAGGTACCCTGGGACCTGCACAGAAACAGGCTTGGAAGGACCATATAGCACCAATTGTACATGCCTACAATTGTACCAGGCATGACACAACAGGTGAGTCTCCGTTTTATCTAATGTTTGGACGCGCTCCGCGGATCGCAATAGACTTTGCTCTTGGCTTGGGTAATGAAACTACCACTCACAGAGACTATGGTGAGTACGTCCAGGATCTTAGGGACAGACTGCAGAGCAGTTACGAGTTAGCATTGGAAACAACAGGCAAAGCCCAAGGTAAGCAGAAGCGATATTACGACCTGAGGTCCAAAGGTGCGGTCCTAGAAACTGGTGATCGCGTGCTGGTTAGAATTCTTGCATTTACCGGGAAGCACAAGCTGGCCAATAAATATGAAGACCACCCATATGAAGTCATCAGGCAGGTGAGTCCCGACATTCCAGTGTATGTTGTTAGGCGAGAAGATGGCCAGGGTGCAGAACGCACGCTGCACAGGAACAAACTTCTGCCCATAGGAAGTCTGCCCATTGAGACATCCAGTGACTCCCACCAAAAGGTTAGTGTTGAGGATCAGTTTAGTCCTGAGGATGCTTCTCAAGCGGGGGTGGAGAGTGATGACTCAACTTCTGGAGAGTCGTCTAGTGACGAGAGCGGTGGCGATTACGCAGTGGAAGTCGAGAGTGGGGTCATGGTCGACCCAGTGGAGCCGGAGCTGGATGTCGGACCTCCCGAGTCGCCAGAAGTGGTAAGACCACAGACGCCAGTGCTGGCAAGACCTGAGATGCCGCCAGTGCCATTGCAGGAAGTAGCAGCAGCACCAGTGCCTGCCCCTCGAAGGTCGGGTAGGTCACGTAAACCACCGGCACGGTACAACACGGAGGAATATGTGATGAGCCATCAGCCAGACTGGTTGAACAAGGTTCAAGTGTTAAAACAGCTTGCCAGCGAGGACATATTTCCAGGTATGAAGCCAGAAATAGGACAGGCAGTCCTTAAAGTATTGGCTCCAGAATAGCCAGGTATGTATGTATATATGTATTTTGTATTTTGTATTTTGCCAGTTTGGAGTTCACACTCGCAAATTGTAAGTATACTTTCGTTTTGTCATTTTCGTTTCGGGATGTCGGGACGACATTTTCCCGAGGGAGGGAGTATGTGACAACCATCATATTTTCAGCATATGATATAGGTAAGTACTAGTATACATGATGATGGATGTCATAATGTCATCATGGTTTAGTTTAAATATTCACTAGGTGTCAGTACTATAGGTTTTGGCCTCTGGTGGTCACTCCAGTGACTGGCCACTCCCTGTGAACCAATGAGGTTGGGGCATATGTAATTATGACCAGTTGTGTCACAGCCATTGACAAAGAAAGGTCACATCCATAGAAATTTAGTTTATGCTGTTTATCATGAATATTGAATCATTGCTTTGAGCATCACAGGGAGTTGGATTCAACACAGCTTGTAAGTACTATTATATGTTCTAACCCTAACAAATATTGAGATGTATTTTGTGTTCATGACTGGATTCAGAATGGTAGTAATTTGTCTTTGGTGACCTTCAAAGCACATGGTGTGGCTGCCATCTTGTATTTTCTCAGTTGGTTAATTTCTAAGTATTTTTCTAGTACACATTTAGTACTGTGTGAATAACAAAAGTATACTTGTTCCTGGTTTAGGAATAGATGACAACAGCATAACTTAAGAGACTGAATCTAGAGGAACCTCAAGTCAAAACACTTGGGTGAGAATGATTGTGTATCCTGTACTGGTATACTTAAAAGTATATGGAATATTTGAATTTGTTTGCAATTGCATTGTAATTGTACAATTTATTGTTTCGCCTAATTTAGAAGGACCAAGCCAGTTGTTCTGAAACTTTTATCTGTGATATTATTTTTGTTGTTGTTGTTTCAGGGTTTATTGTATCGGAAATAAAATATTAAAAAACACCGAGTGGCTCGTCATTTCGCCACCCGGCGACATTAAAAAGGTTTGTGGCGCGTTATAAAGGTTTATGCCCTGCTATAAAGGTTTGTGCCGTGTTAAAAAGGTTTGTGCCCTGTTATAAAGGTTTGTGCCATGTTAAAAAGGTTTGCGCCCTGCTATAAAGGTTTGTGCCGTGTTATAAAGGTTTGTGCCATGCTAAAAAGGTTTGTGCCGTGCTAAAAAGGTTTGCGCCAAGTTAAAAGGGTTTGTGCCGTGTTATAAAGGTTTATGCCCTGCTATAAAGGTTTGTGCCGTGTTAAAAAGGTTTGTGCCCTGCTATAAAGGTTTGTGCCGTGTTAAAAAGGTTTGTGCCCCGTTATAAAGGTTTGTGCCATGTTAAAAAGGTTTGTGCCGTGTTATAAAGGTTTATGCCCTGCTATAAAGGTTTGTGCCGTGTTAAAAAAGGTTTGTGCCCTGCTATAAAGGTTTGTGCCGTGTTAAAAAGGTTTGCGCCCCGTTATAAAGGTTTGCGCCAAGTTAAAAAGGTTTGTGCCGTGTTATAAAGGTTTATGCCCTGTTATAAAGGTTTGTGCCATGCTAGAAAGGTTTGCACCCTGATAAAAACGTTTGTGCCGGGTGTAAAGGGTTTGTGCCTTGCTAGAAACTAGTTTCATAACTGAAAATAACTGTTTACTAACTATGAAACTGATTTCAAAACTACTCTTAACTCAGGCATGAATAATGGCAG
The DNA here is from genome assembly GCA_949152475.1 of Terebella lapidaria. Taxonomy (NCBI): domain Eukaryota; kingdom Metazoa; phylum Annelida; class Polychaeta; order Terebellida; family Terebellidae; genus Terebella; species Terebella lapidaria. The sequence continues at coordinate 27,844,563 of OX424564.1, read as the reverse complement.
CATTGGGCCGCTGTAATTTTACCAGTCATATCTAAAATATTTGAAAAAATTGTATATAATCGCATGATATTTTTTTCGAAAAGCACAACATTATCAATGATTCTCAGTTTGGATTTCAGAAAGGGAAGTCTTCTTACATGGCCCTCCATTTACTCGTCGATAAACTGCATTCTGCAATGGAAGCAAATAAATATACGGTGGGACTCTTCATTGATTTGTCGAAAACGTTTGATACGCTGGATCACCATATCTTACTCACCAAACTTCATCATTATAGGATAAGGTGAAATGCATATGGATTGATAAAAAATTATCTCTCCGACAGAAAACAGTACGTATATTTCAACAACACCAAATCAGAGAATTGTGATATTAAATGTGGGGTGCCGCAAGGCAGCATACTCGGACCATTACTGTTTATCGTTTATATTAATGATATTGTTAACATTTCTGATCTCTTGTATATGATCTTGTACGCCGATGATACGAATATTCTCCTCAAATACTACACTCGACGATGCCATCAATGTCATGAATCGCGAGGTCATAAAAATTGATGAATGGTTCAAGGTGAATCAGCTTTCATTGAATGTGAGTAAAACTAAAAGTATGATATTTTCACCTAGAAGTCGACTCATTCGAAACAATAAGGACATGTTTATTAGTGGTAATCGAATAGAAACAACCCATGAAACAAAATTTTTAGGCGTCATGATAGACGACAAATTGAACTGGGATTCCCATTTCAGAAACATCAAAGCTAAAGTTTCCAAAAGCATCGGTATTTTGTACAAGTCAAGGACACACTATTTACAGATACACTTATAACTATTATACAATGCCTTGGTTTGACCATATTTATCATATTGTATCGTTGTATGGGGTCGTTCATACAATAGAAATATCAACTCAATTTTATTGCTACAGAAGAAAATTGTTCGACTGATAACTTTTTCCGAATACAGGGCGCATACCAACAACTTATTTCTTAAATGTAGGATTTTAAAGTTTGATTCGTTGTATTCATATTTTACGGGTATACTTATGTTCAAGTTTAGTCAGAATAAACTGCCAATGTTTTATTCTGCATTTTTTTCAAGAAATGACTCCAATCACATGTACGATACAAGACAAAAAAGCAACTATAGGTTAAATGAGTGTAGATCTTTAATATCTTCTTTCAATGTGAAAATACATGGTCCAAAGATCTGGAATAACATTCCAAGTAATATCAGAGGTAGTAGAACTCTATATGCTTTCAAATCAAAACTGAAAAACCACCTGATCACTTGTTAAAATATCACATAGCTGTGTTTCATGTCAATTATTACAAAATTGTGTGTTGTTCTATGATGGTTAGGTTCGAAATTTATATGTATGTATTTTAATGACTTATGACCTCACCCGGGAGTGAAAAGGCAAATGTCTATCAAATTTCAATCTTCTATCTCAAAAACTAAAATGGTTGGCAAAAGACCCCAATGTGAATTTCACTCCCAAATAAAATCTTGGGAATCTGGGTCAACTTGGCGAATATGTCATGTTTTTCCTTTCCATCTGATATACATTAGAAACATTTTCAAAATATCCGCCCTCAAAAATCTGAATAGAGCGTTTGGTTAATTTCTTCTTCTCGTGAAGTATATATCTATTATATAATAAAAACCCATAGGTATGTGTTCTCAGTAAAGTGAAAAAAAGTTGAATGAGGAAATAGTTTTCAAGGAAGCAGCACAGTAGGTCATTTAAAGCACCGGTCGACTGTCATGGACAGACGTCTAGCAGTAATCTAATATTACTCTTAGACAATAAGGTCACCCACAGTGGCATTATATATAACTTCCGCTTTGCTGCTCCACCGGGGGGAAATTCAATAATGCACCTCATGTTGATCTACTTACCTTACTGACGCGACATGTTAACAATTTTATCCAAAGCTACTTTGAGCTAGTTCACTTTCTGCGAAAAATGTACTATACAGCAGTCCAACTAGTTATTCCACTTTGCTTGCGGAAGGGTATACCAAAACTTCCTACGTAAAGCAAAAACCGGTATTAACCACACATAAACGTATCAACCAACATATAATCAACAGATTATATTACAATTTTTTAGTAACTAATAAATCATTTATTAAGGTTAACGAAACTACGTTTGGATCCAGGACATTTCCTCTGTAAAATTCCGTTCTATATAAATCCGACTAAAAATTCATTTCTAGTTTGTAAGATAAGATAAGATAAAACTTTATTTAACGTCGGTTATTTACAATATAAAACATTAGCTGGTGAACAGCTATTTACCGACATGAAGCAATGATAGATGATACATACAATGAAAGATAAATATATACTAATGGGCATATACAAGTGATAAGGTACATTCACATTACATACACATAAATCAATAGACATTACGTCCGTGCACACTTCATATTATAATCATGCACACTATATCACTTGCACAATTGTCAAATTATCTTGCTCGTACAAATCACATAAATATAGAAACAAATGCACCTACAAATGTACATACACAATACATGGTCACCATTGATTCACATTTGACTCAACGTACATAGTATACAGGTGGAACAATTACATTGTGCTGGTTGCCATTTGCTTAGTCTATTCTTGAATGTATTGAGATTAATTGAAGATTTCAAATCATTGTCTATGCTGTTCCAGATTTTACTCCCTTGATACAATAAAGTATTATACCCATATTTCATACTGTTAAATTTGCACTGAGTTAGTTTCAATATACCTCGACAATCATAGTTACCATTTTGAAGACTATACATTTCATTCAGATATGATGGCCCTAAATTGTTTACACATTTAAATACTTCAATCAGAATAGCACGTAACCGTTGGACATATAATGATGAACAATTGGCTCGTTTCATTAATATCTGATAATTTGATGAGTGATCATTAAAAACATATTTTAATGCCTGCTTCTGAAGTTTCTCCATCTTGAGAACATTCCCTTTAGTACAAAAATGCCATATAATAGAACAATATTGAAAGTTCGACAAAATAAATGAGTGGAATAATAATAATTTACTTTTCTCATCAAGATTCTTGGACAGACGCCGCAGTACATTCAATTTCCGTCCGACTTTCCTACATATATCTTTAATATGAAAGTCAAAGTTTAATTTAGCGTCAATTTGAATCCCTAATAATTTAACTTGTGGTTGTGAATATACAATATTGTCACCCAATGTAACATATTCATTTTCATAATGATTATTACCAAATATTATATACTGAAACTTGTCAAGATTGACCTTCATATTGTTTGATTTAAACCATTTCAACATTGCGGACATTACATTTTGCAACTTTTCTTTTACACTACATATATCTTCACCAAAACAACAAATGGTGTTATCATCAGCATAGTTATAAATATCACATTGCATGGCAACATCTAAAATCAAATCATTTGAGTGGACATTGTAGCAGAATGGTCCCAGGATGGAACCTTGTGGGGTTCCCACTGTAAGTGGAAGCCACTCACTCCTACTTGAAAACAGTTTCACCCTGTGGAATCTATTTTGAAAATAGCTATGCATCAATGAACATGAATCAATATCAACCCCATATGCACCTAATTTGGCTATCAACAAGTCATGCGGCAGATAATCAAAGGCTTTAGACAAGTCCGTCAATATTGCGCCAGCAACCATACCATTATCCAAATTGTTTTTAACATTTTCAATAAATCGAAACAAAACATTTTGACAGCTGTGGTTTTTACGAAATCCTGAAATATACGTGTGTACACGTATGACACATTTGCAACTTGAACCACATAACGCTATAATACCAGATAAATTGAATCACAGGATATACACTTTCTGTGCTCGGGAATAATATCCATGAAATCAATAACAATCGAGGAATTATAATATGCTCTCAACCTTATTACATACTTTTTTACCCGTACCTCAATGATGGTACGCGATGATATCATGTGACTTAGCACACCTCACCTCGGAGCCATATCTAACAAATTTCAGATTTTACCTGTAGAAAACGAACATTGTGGCAATCTACCCTACATATTTTGGTACACTTGGGGATTTAGTCATATCTTTATCGGAATTAATAAAAGTTGTTTTGCGATTTTAAACCGAAAGATAGACATACATATATTCTAGTCATAAAGATTGATTTCAATTTTTCTATGACGCAGAATGTATACAAATGCACTAAGATTCACCATGTTCACATTGTCCACGAATGTGTTAGAATGCAAAAGTTTTTTTTCTCAAATTTCACTCCTAAGTGAAGTTTGACAAGTCATATCAGCATATCTTACAGCGTCACGGGGTTACATGTGTGGAGAAAATGGTGTGTAGGAAGGTTATATAAATCCGAATACAATGAACTCTATACATTAGTATCGCACCAAATGTAAGTATCGATCTATTACCACCAACACAGCCAAATTTTGATGATCCCAATAACAAACATACAACATTTTGCAATAGAAACAAAGCCCGACCAATTACTTTATCAAAAGACACACTGGCGTCATCAGGAGCAGACAGTGTGGTAAATGTAGTTGTTTCTACTGTACACCTGATGGAATTAGTATACAACTGCCCAACAATCTATGAAAATAATCTAGAAATCCGAAACAAATCCCATGGAATAGATATATGACAAGTACATAAGTACCTAATCACAAGCCAAAAGGCTGCTGAGTTGATGGTGTCATGTTTTATTTTTGTTCCAAATGCTAACATCCGGGACAAAGTATTTTGCCATTCTTAGTACTGCTTCGATTTTTCTATTCAACATAAGACACAAATAAACCACTTGAGAATGTTGTTTACCTCATAGGATGCTGCCCTGTGTGCAGAATATTAAAAAATTCATTGATTCCCGGCTTTTCACATACACATCAATGATCTCATTGCGGATAATTAACGCTGGCTCATTATAGATTTCGGAAGTAAGGTTGTGTGCGACAACCATTATTCACTAGTGTTCATAGTTATGCTTAATGTGTAGATGTGAGGCCTTGCGAACCCCATTCGTTTGAGATGACTCGGTTCGGTTTGGCAAGGCAAGACAAGGCAAGGTGGCGTAACGTGCTAGTTCTGGAGAAACTGATTTGTCGGGCTGGTCTCGCGGGTCACGTGCAACACGCATGTATCACACATGATGTCAGTGTGCATGTCCGTTCCCGTTACTTTCCATTCGGGCGAATGTCACGTTGGGAGTCATTCAATGTCAATTATATAGACACACTGACAATGCTCTTATGACACAAAATCTCCCCTCAATGTGATGCGAGCAGCTTTCCGTACTGATAAAACTATTTCACACACGAATGACACATCCAACGCAAACTACTGTTCGGTAGATTTCGTAATGCATGCAGAATTTGTGACTGGATTGGGATAGGACCTTTAACGAAATTAATTATGTTCTGAAGTTTTCATTATTGTAAACGAAGCTATTTTGTTATTATTAGACGAAACATTTATTATAAGGAATGCAAACAGAAACTTCTCACAACAGGTCATAAGGCGACTGACAAGATGTTGATTCTAAAGTGTTAAATAGTTCTTGGTTGTTGGGCAGTTTTGTGCTGGTTCCATCTAAGTGTACAGTCTGCCCCTGATGACGCAGTGATGCGTATCATGTCCCACAAACAAACCGGACTATGACGGCATTTTAGGCGCAAAACCCCACAATTAACCGCAACAATGTACAGCGAGTACAGTCAATGTACAGTGAGTTTAATCATTGTACAATGAGTACAATCAACCTACAATGAGTGCAGTCAATGTACAGTGAGAACAGTCAATGTACATTGAGTAAACTCAATGTGCTGTCAATGTACCGTGAGTACAATCCATATACAATAGACTTTTTTCGTGTCGGGGTTATTTCGAGGGTGTTTCGGGGTGAAGTACCGCAATAATCCCCTCTTCTCGTCACCCAGGGGTTTATTCAGTGATGCGTGCAGCTTAAAGCAAACTAATCCCACAAGAGCGATTTCCAGTCGACACTCCACAGAGATTGAAGCCAAACAAAATTATAAACCAGTTTATAGTGTCTAACTAATTTACCACTATTACTGTTCATTGTATTACAATCTCCGTGTGTGACTTATGCAAGGATTTTTGTTTCATCGGGTCTCAGTAGCTCAATGGTCCAGTGTTCACCTCACACATGTTCTTGGCAAGAATGTGTAGTGTGTCACCGTCGAGATTTGAGTCGTTTGTTATAATTCGGATTCAAATTAGAAGAATTTGATATGCGAAAGCATGTTTATATTTATATATGAAACGAATCATGTTCTATACACGTCGGCAGGAGTAGTCTGTTTTATATTCACATAATGTTTCATTGGAAGTACAGACAGCTATATGCTATTCCTACGATAAATGTTGTATATCAGAGCAGTAAATGTCATTCGAATTAAAAAGCGCCGGTCAGCGTGTTTTTGATCCTTTTTTAGGGGGGGGGGGGGGGGACTTTGGGGGATCACTGATTTCTTTGGTCTCACGTTACATATGTATAGGCCTACTGACGAATGGATATCGATATAGACAAATCCATATTTTATACTCGGATTTTTCTAACTCGTATACACTGTGTTTTGCTAATATTTTTGTGATGCCAAATGCTATCCTTCCATAACTTGGCATACTTCACCTGGGAGGCAAACGGCAGTTTTCTACCAAATTTCAGACAGCTATCTTGAAAATTGAAAAAGTTGGCAATCTACCTCAATGTTAAATTTCAGCCCAAAACGGGATCTCGAGAATCTGAGCATATTCGAGGAATTGGCCCTGTTTACATCCTCCAGTATTCGGTATATCTTTGTAACTTTGAACTAGAAGATACACTGGGGTGTATTCTACACAAACATGTTGATTTTGAAACATTGCTCCGCTACAAAACCGAGCGAATGCACAAAATTGTGTGCGGGCCCAGAAATTAAATAATAGGGCTAAATTTAACATTGGGGTAGATTGCCAACTTCTTCAATTTTCGTGATAGCTGTCTGAAATTTTGGAGAAAATTGCCGTTTGACTCCCAGGTGAAGAATGCCAAGTTATAGAACGATAGCGTTTAGCATCACAAAAATATGAGCGAAAAACAGTGTAAACGAGTTAGAAAAATCCGAGTATAGGAGTGATTCATGAATGATACTTACAAAATCAGTGTCATGAACGGTCAAATTCGATGAGTGATAAACCTATAGGCCTAATGATAGCCCTGTTAAAACCACAGACACATAACTTTAATGACCGCAGTGTCATTGATTTTGCTCCAGGTTACACTTTTCACACACAAATCATGAAACTGGCCGATTGCTTACTAGCCAAACACTGACGATATTACCTAAGGAGGATGCCTGTGGCATTTTGTTACAATTCACCCATTATAACAGAACCCAGCTATACAATGGATCCGAAAGTCTAAGACTGAGAAACACGAGAGTCGTACAATCATGAAAATAGAAATGTCGTAAGAAATGTGTTTATTACGGGCGGTCTATAATAGTGAATCCCCTGTCTTTACTTTATAGACAAGTATCTCAAAATCACACCAGAAGGTTCATTCTGGTGAAATCGACAAATTATACCAACAAACTTAAATACATATGTCACCAACTCGTGTTACATTGGTGAAACACATGAAAGTAACTGGTTGCAATGGAACTGATGTTGACCAATATACAATCACCAACCATATTTCACCATTGTCATGTTAATTTTCGCACTCCATTATTTTTCCCCTGCAAATTAATTTAGCGTGTTTCGCCCAATATTAATAAAGTATTCTGATGTTGCACGATTTCTGAATGTCTGATGTTATTTGTGCATACAAAGATGAGAGTGACTGAAAGAGCAAATAACAGATACCTTAGGTGAAATATATCATATTTTAGCAATAAAATTTACAAAAGGTGATATGTTCAGGGTTGTCTAAGCCTGTAGGGCCCAATCTGTTAATACTACTCACCCATTTGATGTATACCATATTTAATCAATCTGGCACATTTTTAATCTTCATTGAATTTAGAACTTTTTTCGTGTCGGGGTTATTTCGAGGGTGTTTCGGGGGTACTTCGGGGTGAAGTACCGCGGTCAAGTGAGTAGGGGTTTTTGCGCATTGAAGCGTGGCGAATATAACTCAGATTCATTAATCAGCGCCTATTAGGCCACACAAAATAGAACCGAACTCTAGCAGAGGTATGCTATACTGAATTTTCTTTTATCTCTAATCAGGATTAAAAGGGTGTCAGACGGATTAAATGAGATGTTTCCCGTTGTCGCGCAGTGTTCATGGGAAGCATACTAAAGTCGGCCCAAATACCGTACGTTATTCCTTAATACTACTCGTCCAATGAAAACATACCATTTAATCCGTCTCGCACCTTTTCAATCCTTATTGAATATAGAGGAAGGCGCAGGATTTGATACTTGGGCGCATGTAGCGCAGCTTACTTTTTCTTCTAAATTCAATGAAAATTAAAAATGTGCCAGATTGATTAAATATGGTATACATCAAATGGGTGAGTAGTATTAACAGATTGGGCCCTACAGGCTTAGACAACCCTGAACATATCACCTTTCGTAAATTTTATTGCTAAAATATGATATATTTCACCTAAGGTATCTGTTATTTGCTCTTTCAGTCACTCTCATCTTTGTATGCACAAATAACATCAGACATTCAGAAATCGTGCAACATCAGAATACTTTATTAATATTGGGCGAAACACGCTAAATTAATTTGCAGGGGAAAAATAATGGAGTGCGAAAATTAACATGACAATGGTGAAATATGGTTGGTGATTGTATATTGGTCAACATCAGTTCCATTGCAACCAGTTACTTTCATGTGTTTCACCAATGTAATACGAGTTGGTGACATATGTATTTAAGTTTGTTGGTATAATTTGTCGATTTCACCAGAATAAACCTTGTGGTCTGATTTTGAGATACTTGTCTATAAAGTAAAGACAGGGGATTCACTATTATAGACCGCCCGTAATAAACACATTTCTTGCGACATTTCTATTTTCATGATTGTACGACTCTCGTGTTTCTCAGTCTTAGACTTTCGGATCCATTGTATAGCTGGGTTCTGTTATAATGGGTGAATTGTAACAAAATGCCACAGGCATCCTCCTTAGGTAATATCGTCAGTGTTTGGCTAGTAAGCAATCGGCCAGTTTCATGATTTGTGTGTGAAAAGTGTAACCTGGAGCAAAATCAATGACACTGCGGTCATTAAAGTTATGTGTCTGTGGTTTTAACAGGGCTATCATTAGGCCTATAGGTTTATCACTCATCGAATTTGACCGTTCATGACACTGATTTTGTAAGTATCATTCATGAATCACTCCTAAAATATGGATTTGTCTATATCGATATCCATTCGTCAGTAGGCCTATATATATACATATGTAACGTGATACCAAAGAAATCAGTGATCCCCAAAAGTCCCCCCGCCCCTAAAAAAGGATCAAAAACACGCTGACCGGCGCTTTTTAATTCGAATGACATTTACTGCTCTGATATACAACATTTATCGTAGGAATTGCATATAGCTGTCTGTACTTCCAATGAAACATTATGTGAATATAAAACAGACTACTCCTGCCGACGTGTATAGAACATGATTCGTTTCATATATAAATATAAACATGCTTTCGCATATCAAATTCTTCTAATTTGAATCCGAATTATAACAAACGACTCAAATCTCGACGGTGACACACTACACGTTCTTGTCAAAAACATGTGTGAGGTGAACACTGGACCATTGAGCTACTGAGACCCGATGAAACAAAAATCCTTGCATAAGTCACACACGGAGATTGTAATACAATGAACAGCAATAGTGGTAAATTAGTTAGACACTATAAACTGGTTTATAATTTTGTTTGGCCTCAATCTCTGTGGAGTGTCGACTGGAAATCGCTCTTGTGGGATTAGTTTGCTTTAAGCTGCACGCATCACTGAATAAACCCCTGGGTGACGAGAAGAGGGGATTATTGCGGTACTTCACCCCGAAACAGCCTCGAAATAACCCCGACACGAAAAAAGTCTAATACAATAAGTACAATCAACGTGCAGTGAGTACATTTAATGCACAGTGAGTACAGTCAACGTACAGTGAGTACAGTTAATGTAAAGCTAGTACAGACAATGTACAGTGAGTACAGTCAATGTACAATGAGTACAATCAATGTACAGTGCGTACAGTCAATGTACAATGAGTACAGGCAATGTACAGTGAGTACAGTCAAAGTCCAATGGGTAAAGTTAATGCACAGCGAGTACAGTCAATGTATAGTGAGTATAGATAGTGTACAGTGAGTACAGACAATGTACAGTGAGTACAGTAAACGTGCAGTGAGTACAGTCAATGTACAGTGAGCACAGGTAATATACAGTGAGGATAGTCAATGTAAAGACAATGTACAGTTAGTACTGGCAATGTACAATGAGTGCAGCCAACCTACAATGAGTACACTCAGTGTACGGTGAGTACAGTAAACCTACAGTGAGAACATTCAATGCACAGTGAGTACAGTCAATGTACTATGAATACAGTAAATGTACAGCGGGTACAATCAATGTACAGTGTGTATAGGTAATGTACAGTGAATACAGTAAATTTATAGACAATGTACAGTGAGTAAAGCCAATGTACAGTGAGTACAGTCAACGTACAGTGAGTACAATCAACGTACAGTGAGTATAGTCAATGTACAGTGAATACAGTCAATGTACAGTGAGTATAGATAGTGTACAGTGAGTACAGTAGATGTACAATGAGTACAATCAACGCGCAATGAGTATAGACTAATGTACAGTCAGTACAGTCAATGTACAGTCACTACAGTCTACATAGAGTAAGTACACTGAACGTACAGTAAGTGCAGCCAAAGTACAGTTAGTAATGTGAATGAGTACAGTCAATGTACAATGAGCGTAGTGAATACAGTCAACGTACAATAAAAATAATATTTGATAAAATTTACGATTCACATTTATATATTTTTTGTAGAACACGTCCAAGCCCCTCGGTCTTTGGTCGACCGTTTGACGAGAGATGGCCCAGAGAGTCAGGAACAGCCTCAAGATGCCGAGGGCATAGCCCGCAATTTCCTCACCGCCATGAACGAGCCACCACCTCCAAAACGACGGAGGAGGGCCGGGAAACCCTGGAAGTACACTTCATGCAAGGTTACCTGTCTGACTATCGGGACACGGAGCCTGGCCCGGAACCACAACCTGACTGAGCTGAACCAGCTCGGAGTCGGTATGGTTTGACAGGGCAGTTAAAAATTTAATATATATGTTTTCCCCAAATTTCATATATTTCTGTTCAAATGAATGCATTTGTCGGCAAAACAATATTGCACGATTATGATTCTATTTTTTTCCGATTTGTAGGTGTTTCGGAGACGGAATATGGTGAGGGTTACAAACGAACGGGAACCAAGTTTCCCCTAGATTACACCCGAACACAACTGGAAGCGAAACTAAGGGAGTTGTTCCCCAGAGTTGGTGCTTTCAAACTGTGCCGAAAAATAAGGAACAACACCCTGGTTGACCTACGCCAAGACCTTGTTCCTGGAAATTTTCGAGAACATTTGAGGTATTTGAGTTTATACATACAATGTAGTTCCTTTTGAGTTGATCGGCGAGGCTCCGGAGACAGAACCAGCAGCTCCAGTGCCAAGACGGGGACGCCTTAGTCGATGACGTGGGTCAGCTGTCACGCAGTCTGACAACAACCATCCGGATGAACCACCAACGGCCGCCGGCAGCCAGCCAGCTTACCAACCACCAGCCGACGGCAGCCAGCCAACTAACCAACCACCAGCCAACGGCAGCCAGCCAGCTGACCAACCACCAACCGACGGCAGCCAGCCAACTGATCAACCACAAGCCGACGGCAGCCAGCCAACTGGGCGCCGACCAGCCGACGACCAACAATCCGATGATCGCATACCACCCAAGCGTAACCAGCCAACTGGACATCCACCAGCCGGCGGCAGCCATCCAACAGGGCAGTTCGAGCCTTGGTTTTAACTGCTGCCCACAAACCATGACAACTTCGAACAGGAAATTGTTGAAGGTTTACTGGATGTGTATTCGTTAGTTCATTCATGTTCTGTCATTCTGTCATAACCAAATGGATTACTTTCTCATGTTATTGTGCACTGTTTTTTGTGTGTTGCAGCTTTCAGGACTCTGGAGGGTGGACTGGAGGATGAGCGAGAGATCTTTATCAACCGCGCTACTGCCACGGAGGAAACGATAGCTTTATATGCATCTGACTCCTCCATGGTCACTAGACGGTTGAACGTGTTTTTCATCGGCGAGTCCGGTGATGATTTTGACGGCCTCATGAAGGACCTGCTGACTACCACCTGGCAGCAGATACAATCTCATTATTTCGTTGGGGAGGATGCCTTGCTACCTTGGTTACCGCTGCACTTACAGAGGAAAGAACGACAGGATTACATAGCAATAGGGCGTCTGATGTCACACACTGCCGCCCTGACTGCAGAGGTGCCTGCTCGAATCAGCCGTACAACGTTGCTGATGCTCATCTATGGTGCAGACGGCACCAACGACGATATCGTTATTGACGATTTCAGGTCAATAGGCTATATGATTTTAGTCGATCCAATTTATTCGATATTGTTTTCAAAACAAATTGCCAAAGTTATCATCCTTGAAAGTTGGCTAAAACATATAACCATAAATTTACCTATTTAATAAATTAATAGTATATTATTTATGACATTATAGGCATATTATGACAAATCATGATTACACTTGAAGAAAAGCACGTGTAGAAAGAACCCTATAGTGTTATTAGTTTTATTGATGATATAATGGACCAACCATTTCATAATTTCATATCCCCCCCCCCCTCCCCCACCGAGATTGTGATCAATACATGACACCATACGTCCAGATTCAAGACCTTATTAGATCTGACACCTTCACCAAGGTTTTTAGGTACACGTCGACGCCCAGGTTGTCGCTGGAATCTCGTACCGAGTCAATGGACTGTTGGAGTTGCATGAACTGCTCGTAACCCAGTGGGCATTCCACAGTGGGTACGGACACTTCAGACACCTCGGCGTCTGGATCATCAGACACCGGTACGTCTACTGACTGGTTAACAGAGTCCCAGTCTTGATGTCCAGGATCACGAGCCTCCATGGTCTCATCCCCAATCGTCTGGGTTGCCAGCTGTCGTATGCTGGCTATGGCTGGATATGTGGACCGACAGTTGGATAATACTCCCATGAGGAAAAGCTGTCTGGGGGTCTTGTTGTGCTCTGTCGAGAGGGGATGGTTGTTGTACTGATTTTTGAACAGGTCCACTCGCGTTGAATGAGCGTACTGATTTTTGAACAGGTCCACTTGCGTTGAATGAGCGGTTTGAAAGCGTATTGCAGACAAAACAGCTGTAAATCGTTGTCGGGATCAAGCAGGCCTTCCCTCTCCAAGTAATAGAATAGGAAGTGGAAAGTGCTCACGCAGCCGATGAACAAATCTCTCCAGAACCGTTCGATTCTTTGGTTGTGTACAGATTTCCCGATCAAGGCGCTGCCCCTGTCGCTTCCCCGAACCCTGACCATGTGGCGAGCGACTTCACCGTTCTCAACACCTTGACCCATGCGTACTCTGGAAGGCAAGCCATATGTTTCTATGACTCCTTCGAATGCGCGAAATACAGTGTCTGCTCTGTCGTTCGTTGACACTTTGAGGTAAACTACCAGTCGACTATAGCCATCGATGCCTCCATGGGTGACAAATTTCCAACTGAAAAAATATACATAAGTTACCACAACAAATTTGAAAATTATCTCCAAGGCATGAACAGGGTCATGGGAATGATTTATGACAAGACATTGTTTAACAAGTTATAGTGATCAAAATTACACGATTCAATATTTTCTCATGTGGGGGTGTTTGGTGATATGTCGCTTAATAGTATTTACCGAATCAGCTTATGGTGCCCGTCAATGTGCCATAAGGCATTTGGTAACGAGACATTGTAGACACGCCGTTGCACCGTGTTCCCCCATCTATCAATCTGATCACTCGACCGCATTAGGCGGAACAGCTTAAATATTTAAGCCTATGGGGTTTATTATTCTGGCGGATCGTGTTATATATTTAACCGGGTGCGCTTAATTTTGATAACTGTTAGATAAATTAATCAGATCTGCCTAATAAAGCGCATCCGCTTAAATAATAAAGCGGATCCGCCTTATTCCGCAAGATATGTTAGAATAAAGCAGACCTGGTTAATTAATTGAGCGGATCTGGTGAATTATTTAAGCGCATGTGCTTAATAATTAAGTGCATGCAGTTAATAATAACCGTATATGGTTAATTATTTAATCAGATGCGGTTAATTATTAAACCGGATGCGGTTAATTATTAACCGAATGCGGTTAATTGTGGGGTTTTGAGCCTAAAATGCCGTCATACCGGACAATGGGACAGAACGGTGGTATTTTGTGGAACCTTTTCCGCGATTGCAAAGGGGGCGTGGCCTATGCAGATGTTAATACTTGGTCGTGTTTTATTTTTGTTCCAAAAATGTCGTATTTGGGCTTGTTATTTGCACCATTAACGTCTGGTTGTGACGGTGGTAATAGTTTGATACTTGGCATACTGAGACATGGAATACTGGTACATGTACAAATAATATAAACTACGGAGATGTATTTAAATTTCTCATGTTTAGGCTGAGTTATAGGCAAAACCTATGTTACAATTTGGTTCGTTTATCAGTTGGTTATATATATTACATGTCGACCTTAATGTTTTTCTTGTCGCACTTAAAACCGGATATATATGTGTATGTACTTTTGCAATGTTTTTCTCGCCACCTCACAGATTCGATTTGAGTTCACGGTTGAGTGCACCGCGCCTATTGTACAGTTGTTCACGTAGGTTTTGTCTCGTAGGTCTTGTGACAGGCCTATCCTTCGTTGTATGCCGAGTGAGCAGTGTTCGGGGATTCTGTATGTATTATTCTCGTCTATAAATCCTAGCGCAAATGCAAATCTGTACAGTTGACCAGGAGCGGGCTTGACAGCCGGGACGTATGCCAGCTAACCTGCTTTGCATGCAGAAGTAGATTCATTGTATTGCTGAAATGTAGCTACGTATATATCGCTGTTTGGAAACTGTCGGGAGACAAGTAAGTAGTGTATATGTGTATGTGCTAGGGTTAGGTTATTGCCCAGTATAATCGTTTACTACAAATGTTTTTCCTTTTATTGTAGTGACCTTTCACTGTTAGAGTTGACCGTGCCGGTCCGCCTGTATGTGTGTGCGTCTGCCTGTTTGACCACCGTGTGCTGTCATGAGTTGCCCAGCCCTGTAGAACGTTGCGACCTCGCTGTGTGCCGAGTTGTTGCCGCGGCTAAGCTACGTGTTGTTTAGCTGACCTCGCCACGTGCTGTTGCCACCTCGCTGTGTGCTGTCGCCACCTCGTTGTGTGCTGTATCTTCGCCACCACCCTTGCTGTGTGCTGTGTCACCGCCGTTACCACCTAGCCGTGAGCTGTATCTACGTTGTTGCCACCTGGCTGTGTCGTCATCGTCACCGCCTCGGCTGTGGACTGTAGTCCTCGTCGTTTCGTCGTGGGATTCTCCCCGTCGTCGTGTCGTGGAACCCGTTAACTTACCTTGTGAAACCACCCACCAGAGACTGTATGAATGTGTGCGTGAATGTGTGAGTGATTCAGGATTGTACATACATTAATATCTCGTGTTCTATCTAATAAATGTCATATTATTAAATTTGTGGTTTGTTGCTGCGATTCTGAGTACTTGCCATTCCACCCCTAGACAAACGTGACAACCTAATATATTACTGTTTTTACTTATGCTACTATAATACATGTTTTATGAATGCTTATCAATCTCACTTGCCTGGAATGGCACTCAAACGCCTCGCAGATGATAATACAGATTGACTTCTTAGTCATCGTTTGAAATGAGATTATTCTCGCTCGTTATAATGTTGTTTTCCCTGAATATGCGACGGTGAAGCTCAGGGGATACACCAATAAATGAAGTCGCACATTCACACTATCCGGAAAGATTTGGCTGCATGTCAACTGTCAAGCCTTAATTTTACGGAATAAATGCCAGCTGTGCTTAATATATGTGCCATTTTATGGTCAAAGTTATTCGCATGTGCTATTCACTGCCTTGCCAAAATGATGCTTTCATGCAAATATGTTGAAGATCTACACATGGGACTTTTCAGGTGAACCAAGCGAATGCAATTTGCATAATATTCCTGCAGAATATTATTTGCCTGATTATTGTCTTGTGGTCTCAATTGGGTCGAATCCTGTGCAATACAATCTTTTACACACAAAGTAAAAGAAACATCATTTTTTTTGAAGCTCAAATTAATATTTTTTTCCTTTCCTTCGTTTTATTTCCTTATTTATTTTCTTTCCTTAATAAAATTATTAAATAATCACTTAACCACAAGTAGACTTCACTAATCTAGTAAAGAGTAAGCGATAGGGTCGAAACTAAATGGTAGTCAATCAGTTCCCTTAACGTTGGGGTTTATTTCAAATAAATCACCGTAAATTAATTACGTTCCTCACAAAACGAATTGCTATATTATTCATAACGCACTGTCATGTGTATTATCACAAATTCCCAGTATTTGACTCTACATGTACACAATTCCGTAATTATCTGGTGACCTAACATATCGTCAACTCGACCAAGGCTCTGGATGGGTGTCTTACTTTTAAGTTTCACATGTTAACATATCACGGTGACCACAGTGTCACTGCTAGAACATCAGTATTCTCCAATGCTATTATCATATATGGCTTCAGCAACCAGCACACAACTTATGTTTTTTTTTTTTTTTAAAAAACAATATCGGTTACGGTTTCAAAATTTGAGCTTCCAAGGGCAAAGAAAACATTCCGATTAATCCAGTCACTCTTTCGAAGGAAAACCAGAACATTCGCGATATGAGACATGATGCGCGTCTAGCCCTAGGAAATATGTGAACAATGCTATGAGCAAATATGTGTTGGAGGTTAAATCGTTTATTGGTCATCATTGTTTTTCAGTAACCGAAATGTGCATCATATCAAGGGGAAGATTGTTAAATCAAGTATGAGACGGATAAACAGGCCAGAAACTCGTGGATTACAGAAGAGGGCATGAACTACCAGTAACATGTGGTGTGACCATATTTCTTCAAATTCAAGGGGAAACAGCTACCGGAAACGCACTTATGTTCTTCTTCAGATGATATGTGAAGCTATATTATCATATATGGGGGTTCATGAAGTTCCATAAAATCTCGATTTTGCCTGACACCGGATTTTAAGATTGGATAATCGACTCGGTCTTGTTTGCTCGCATACTATATACTTGGTATCGTTTCCATGTTTGCTGTGGATAGAGAAGATTGGGCATCTGTTGGCTCAGCTGCAGACTATGAGCAAAGAATCCGAATGGACGAAACCATTATTGCAAAAACAACATGGGCTCAAAATCGAAGACTTCGAACATTAGGATCAGAGCAAAGAGTACAATCCCACAGAAAATCACGTATATATACATCCTAGTCCAATATACACCAACACTACCCAATTTATCCATTCTCAAAGTAGTACCCTACGAATGAATGCCACCACCGTTAACCCTATGCTACTTGAGGTATTTTCAGAGCCACTCATGGGAATCTGAGTTAATTTGGGAATATTCAGATATCTTCGAATTTGGCATTTTCCGCAGAAAATACTTTCTGAGACTTAACGACGACTTTCGCCGTATATGAATGAGTTCTCCTCTTTTTGTCGGTATATCATAATTGGAAGTGCCATAAATATCGGCGAAGATGTGAACAATGCAATAACAAACACACACATCTCGAAAACACAAACAAAATGCAACTCTAGATGACCAGAGGTAGTAAGAAAACGCAACTCTAGGTGGCATAGGGTTAACCAAGATCCAATATTCATGATAATGTGTAAAACAATTGACCTGTCTGTGACCTGTCGCCCATCATTTCACATCCGGATGCAGTTATCTGTTCCAAACCTGCCTGCAATCTGCTTCGACACTGTCAACACAGGAAGCGACCTGCGTTCGAATATGTCGAAAATCAAGCCAACGCTAATAGCTACCGAGATTCCGTCCCGGCTGCCAGCTACCTCAGCCCTGCTGCCCGAAGACTTCCAAAACTACCCACCGATTGTCTCAGATATACAGCCCGCGCTGGTAGCTGCTGTGTCATTCCTGTCATTATCAGGAGAGGACGAAGTGAGGTAAAGAGCGTGGAATGAACCAGAGATACTTTTTGAGATGATTGTGGATGGTTCGACGGTTCGTCACAAATTGAAATAATAATATGACAATCAAAAGTCTACCGATTGCCTGATGGCCCAAATGCTCATTTGAGGATATCTGTGGCAATGCTTTGTGTGACGTATTCGTGAACTCAAGATGTTTATGTTTGAAAAATCAAAGGAAATAACCTTCTTTGCATGACCTAACAAAAGTTTGTTCATATTGTCACCTAAAACCTTGTATGTAAAAGCATAAAGGAACTACCCTTTTTTGTATGACTTAACAAAACTTTGTTGATATTGCCATCATAAAACCATGATGTCACGAGAAATAAAAATAAAGAAAATAAAAGATTTATATCGAGAACTCATTTCGGGAGTCTTACGTTATACAGACAAACATACAGACTATCCTGAAGACGGACCATCTCGGAAAATAAATAAAACCCATACTCAGAATTGGGACATAGACTGGAATAAGCTTATAACGAAAGTTTGATAACCCCATTTAAGATTCATAAATGGATTATAAAACACAATTTTTCGACCCAACACAGGTCTGCTTCAGGGGTGTGAAAAAGCTTGTGTTTTACACCCTGCCAAAAATAGAGCGTTGACCGACCCAGTTCTTTCGTTCAGGGGTCAGGTCATATTGTTGTCAACGCTGAAGCTAACTTTTTGGAAGTTGATGCTGTCACATGGTGAGTAAAATAATGTTTCTGTCAAACACTAGCCATATTACCTTCGAATGGGGATTCGATGCAATGTTCGAGTGTAAGTATCAATCTATCACTGATATCAGTGTACAAGTCCGTGCTGTTCAATTTTCGCAGGCTCTCGCCTACAGAATGATATGGTCCACAAATATGTAGTGTCCGAACATTGAGCGCAATGTGTTCGATAATTATGGGCCACGTACAGCAACATTGTATGAACTGGAGGCTTCAAATATTTCAACCTTCATTCGTGAACAATATAAAATCGCAAGGTCATCTGATTAGGGCTCTCATAATGTATTATTGTATCGCTTGTGGTGTGTCAACGCTCTAAAGACATGGTCTACGCTCTAAGGCTAGACATTTGGTAGGGTGCTTATAAACCAATAATAATTAAAAATGGTGTCATCAAACTTTCATTAGACCTATACGGTTATACATTTCTAACAAACTAGAATAAACTGTCTTGACAATCGTGTAAGATCGTGTAAAACAAAATTGTTTATCGAAGTGCCCAGCTAGTCTCTAAACTGCTGCAACAAGGATGTGTTTTACCAAGACTTACACATGTTATAGCTGCCTTTGAGAAATTATTTGGACCTCAACATGATCTGGTGTGATGAATACACCAAATGCAGGACTGCCATGCAACTAGATCCATTTTCATGTTAATTTTGGGGAATTCTTGATGGGTGCCACTAGTGGGGCTGGAAATGCTCACTCTTTCCGGAACACCTGGTTTCACCTCATAATGGCCATTTTTGGGGGTTCATGAGCTTCCCTGACATTTTTGTTTTCTCTGACTTCGTATGCCTGATATGACTCTGTCCCCGGACTATGAGATTGGATAATGGACCCTGTTTTGTTCGCTCGGAAAACTTAAAGCTATAATCACCTTTAGAATTGACAAAATGTATTTATTCTGCAGTAGCTTTGTTTTGTCTATAGAATGAGAAATCGTACAAAATTGGGTCTGAAAATGTGTATTACGTGCCTAATTTGAGTTGTCAAAGATTCAATCTCGGCCCAGTCAATCTCGCATCAATTTTTTGCTCAAAGCGGCCCGCCTTGAGAGCGAGTTCTACACACAGTCTCATGACGTCATTGGTATTTGTCTAGATACTGTGACGTGATAGTGCTACTTCCGCACCAACAGCACATTGATGTGTTACTAGTGAGAGTCACTCACCAGTAAATGTGTAACTAATAATTTAATTATCCGCAAGCCGTCAACTAATTATAATAACCAACGAGAGCAACTCGCCAGTATATGTAATCCTTTTATTTACTGTCTCGAAATTTTATATATCTGCAGGCCGTCTATAATATAAGTAACTAGTGAGAATCACCCACACTGTTACTAAATCATTTATTAATATATCTGCAGGCCGTCTATGATATAAGTAACTAGTGAGAATCACCCACACTGTTACTAAATCATTTATTAATATATCTGCAGGCCGTCTATGATCTATCAAATTTATGTGCACTATCAATGAAAGTAATCCACCTCTAGTACATTAATTATCTTTGCGAATCGTCCATCTGCATGCCGTCGAAATCTATGCCATTTATAGTCTGAATTTGTTTTACTTTGTTGCACTGAGTACAAACCAACTAAACCACTGATATAAAGTTCAATAATTTATTAAATAGCTCAATCAACAATAGAACACTTTGGCAGCACCACGGTATAATTAAATTTGTCAATATATCACATAAATAACAATAATCCTGTACGGTGCAATAATAATGAACATATACTTCTGCAGTTAACACTTTCAACCCTCAATCATTGCTGAAACTACCTTGCGTCAAATATACTACATCGTGCTATAACATCTCTTATCCTCAAAATACCTGAAACTCTGTCTACATGGTGAAATAAATATATCTTATCTCTTATGTCTAAATTTCTAAACACTGAAAATCTCAATTACTTATGCTAGACAACTCCTTTCAAATTGTTCTATCACCTCAAACACCTTCAATACATTCACTCTCCCAGTCACTTGGACACTGCTCTGAATCTATGTTTTGATACCTGAAATTACCCTGATTACATATACTAGTAGACACTTGACTTGTGCAAAGCGGTTAGCGGAGCTCAACTGAACATAAAATATTCCAACAGCTATATATTTACCAGACTAAATCATATAGATCTACAAAATAACTGTGCTCCGACTTACATGTGAGCTGAGAATTACCCAAACTGCCTTGAATCCCGAAAACAATCTCTTTTATAGAAAAGCAGCAAATATCCCGATAGAAAAGATTCGGGAAAACAAAATCAGACGACAATCTCTCGGAATTCTGGAATCCCGCCACCAAGAAAACTGTATATCTCGATAAATATTACAGGCCATGCCACAAAATTCACGCTCGTTGTAGATTATACATTAATACACCAACTCACCAAAAGATATAACTTTCTGATGTGTAAATATTTTGTAAAACAGAATCAAAGTTTAGACAAGAACTTTTCCCGACATATACTTGACGGGATGACAGAAAGTAAACATGGTCACATGACCAGCTCGACCAATCAGCGCACGGCATCCTCAAATTATCGAACTGCGAAATGTGGCGGCAGCCTCAAAACTACTGATATTTACGATGGAAATTACATCAAATTACTAGTATAAAAACGGTCATTTATAAAGTATTTACTTGCGCTGCTGATAGTGCAAGTATCACAAATTATTCTCTCATGTGACTAATAAGCTGTTACTGTATAAATAAGATACATGTGATTGTTGAAGTCACTATACATCCATGAAATGATACATAGCCGCCGTACATAAACCATATGTAAAACCACGATACCATAATCACTAGTATACAACAAATATAATTATCGTTAAAATACCAAATCATCACAATACTGTGGCAACCGGCAATGTAGGCAGGCCGATCATTCTCTATCCACTGTTTTCATGCACGATTAAAGGCAATTTTCTCAGTATCTGTTGTCGAACTGTGCATATTTCCTATATATGCCCGACTATCTCGAGATGTACTTTCAAGTTTGCGTGACAGACAAGAATGCTACATTTGACTGATTCTATTCTACGTCTATCCCTGTCACTTTAGTTTTCTCTCACTATGTATGCCTGATATGACTTTCTGTCCCCGGACTATGAGATTGGATAACGGACCCTGTTCTGTTCGCTCGGAATATTTAATACTGGGTATTCTACGTCTATTAATCATCCTATCCATTGCACCTTGAGAACATTTTTTAACTGTTCACCATTACACATTGATAAATTTTGTTTATCAGAAAGTTGTTTTACTCTCAAAGACGTGAATCATACCATCGTGCTGGTCAAATCGCAGGGTAGATCTCACCACTGTGGGATTTTAATTGGCCTGTGATGGGATTATTATACAAATATTGGATGTTTAGGAGTCCAATTATTTCTGAATCTTGTGAACTGTATTTTGGACGACTCTCAACATCCAACATTTGATATATTATTTACGGAATCAAAACAAACAAACAAACGCTTCCTCTTTTGTTGTTGGGAGAAACCCAGAGTGGGGAAATCCCACATGTAAGACGCACTCCTTACAATGATATCACCACCGAGTGAATAATATTGTGCAATATGTTGTTGCTATGGTAACCAATTATGTCATATTATTGTGTCCCTGCTGACGTAGAATGATGAAATATTTGGATGTATATATTGATGAGATAATATGTGATGTTTTCGTCATCTTTTGTATCAGATAACAACGTAATATTGTGTCAAATTTGATTGTTGATTAGGATTGATTTGATTCCATGGATAAAATCAACCCCAACCAACAAAATGTTGGATATATTCATATCTTATCATCTGGGAAAAAATCAATTCAAACTGAGTACATATGAAGGTATACTATAAACATAGAAAAAATGTCTTTCGAGCGAAAACAAGCGGGAATCCGTTATCCGATCTTATCAACCGGATCGTGATGACGACCATAGAATTATTAATCTTGGTAAACATATTCTTGCCGCTCAATATGCTGGCGATTTCTTTATAAGACCACATGCATTCGACACAGGAAAGTTGCTGCTCAGAAAAGGGAAAATGGAAATATTGAAATATGTATATAAGTCTGTGGAATCCTTACTTCTTCAAGATCTTTAGGATACTTGACAATGAGTGAAAAACGGATATCGATATTTGACCAATTGCCGTCCATCGTCCATAGTGCTCATCATTCTTAACTACTATAACGACATCCGTCAACACAAAATAAAGGTGCTGGTACAGCAAAAAACAAGTATGGACTTCCCCTTTCACATTTTGACTCTACCCCCGACATATTCGCTGGCCCTCTTCGTGGGGAATTCCCTCCTGTCGAACCAATCGAGCAGTGGTAGCCATTATGCAAGAGATGCAAATATTTGATTGATTACATCCAGGGACACAGCTGTTGGTATAAGTAATCATTGTGAATATGTGTGTTATTGGAAAAATGGATATGAATCGTTCTGCCATAACTATGATGGATTGTCTTACATGATAAATCTGAATCCGTTATTTGAAACGCCCAATCTACAAAACATGATGAAACCACACAAAAAAATATACGTTCCACAAAAACTCGAATATAAAGCGACATGATCTAATCCGAGACATATACCAAAATAAAATAGTCGCAAAATATCGTTAAAAATACAACAAATCACCTAGTATAAGATGTGCGTTATAAAAATTGTAGATCTCAAAATCATAGGGATTGCCAAGTTCTGATAGTGGTTTGCTAACGGTTCGAGGATATGTTCTAAATCTAATATTTTACGAAACTATTTGGCCGGGATTTGGGAATCTAATTGATTGATACATGTTCTTACATTCCTGATACCTATAAGGTGCTATACAGAAAAAAAACAAGTGTGTCTCGATCTTTGAAAGAAAATATAGTATACTATTTGCGATGAACAACATCCTGAATTGTGATACGACCATGATTGTGGGTGTTTCGCCAGTCCTGACCTTCATTTTTTACATTTTAATGACGGGCATAACGAAGACAACCTTGTATTTCAAAGGTTATGCAACAGCTACATTGCGTTGAAGAATATTCCGAAATGTCATGTACAATGAAAACTTTCATGGACATGGTAGGAATTGATTAGGTCCTGGAATGTAACTTTACCAGTTTTTATTTGAGCTTTTCTGAAAAAAAAAATAGCGACAGAGGAAAACAATTTACTGTTTGGATACATAATGAAGACGGTGAAGAACTGAACATTTCTGTAGAATGACATTAATCATTTCATGTGTTTATGATAATATGAATCATATATAACTCGAAATTGGTCCATTACTCTGCTGACACATTCACAATGTGTGTACCCTTCAATCATAATAACCAAAACAATTATTAATGTGTCCATAACATGTTCTGTATAGACAGAACGGTAAGTATATTAAGAGAAAAGTGGCTTTCAGTGACAGTCGTCGACAATAATCCAATACTGTTAAACTATACTGCTCACCCGCATAGACAAAGCCTAGAAGTAGTAGCCTTTACTTTTCAAGATTGCTTCAGTGGAATCCAAATTTGCTTTTCATGGTAATTAAATAAAGTATATTTCTTATGCCCGATATTGCCTTGTGCGCTCTATGAACAACAACTCAACCACCTGTTTCACTGTCGAACAATAAACAACAACAACATCAACAACATATTTATACGGGATATATTCTAATATATCCATGAACAGTATTGGCCACGTATACATTTGCAGTTGATGTGAACTCTCCATGTGACAATGTTCTGTTTCAAATATCTATTTCCACAAAGCTGATACGATGTCTGAACCAATTATGAATCGATGATAGTTCAGTCACACATTAAAAGGACCCTAACACATCAATACAACCTGAAAAATACTTCTTACTCTAAATCTATCAACTTTTTGCGTCCATCAATATTCACAATTTTTCGCGTTTTCATAAGAAACGTGGAAATCCCGGATGCCGATATCTTCTTTCACAACCCATATAATTGATTTGCAATTGCAAATGTGAAAATAAACTGCTGCAAACCTACCATATCTTGAAAATGCAAACTTAAGTGGATGTGAATCCAAATAAGTTCTACAGTAACGTTTAGCCGATAAATCATGCCCAAGAATAATAATTCTTCAAATATTCTCCATGACAATATGTGTTCAAAATATTTATTCTAGAAACATGGCTTCAAATACAGGTATAATTTAGTTGCAGCATTAATACATACATATGTGTATATGATACAGATATATTGAATTCCATGATTTACACTGAACTCTGTATGTACCTTGTGATAATTACCTCATCAATAACATCCCATTAACTAGTGAACACTGCACTAATGTACCTATTGACGACACTGTGGGCAGAAGAACCTTTCTATTTTGGTGCTGTTTCGATTGTTTGATTTACATACGACACAAACAAACCACTTGAGGGTGTTGCATTACGTTGTCGTGTTTCTACAAATGCGCACATGCATTCTCTGCTATTCGACGGAATATCAATGATTCCATTGCGACTAAAACCTAGCTAATACTATGAACTTGGCTTGAACAAAGGGGAATAGAATACAAATATATATATATATATATTATATATATATATATATATATATATATATATATATATATATATATATATATATATATATATATATATATATATATATATATATATACAAAAATTCGATTGCTTTTTGTTAAGTAAAAATTTGTCATTTATAATTTCAAGTGGTTTTCATGGTATCAATTGGTATTATTGGTATCTTACACAACATAGTACAGTATGTACTGTAGCCATTTTAAAACGATCCTCGCCCACCATGATTCGAGCCAGCTGACCGTACCCGTCTGAATGTGCTCCCTTGGCGAAGGTATTTTGCTTGGAGTGACAAATTAAAATTGTATTCAGAAAATTTATCGTGACAAACATGCTGGTTGTTGTGTTTAATCACCATGGGCTTGTTTGAACTTGAATTTTTTTCTGGTTAGGCAAGCGCGTCACTCAAAAAATGCCTGCGCACCACTCGCGTTTTTAAAACAAAAAATTAGGCCAAAGGCTAAGATAGGATACCGGACAATTTTGGTTTGGCCATGGCAGCATAGACAGGTAACAGACCTTGTGAACATATGACCTTGAGATTTACCAATCAAGGTCATCCGTGTGAACTTCGATGTCACCATTACATGTATGTGTGCGGCATTTGATATTCCATATGTTCATAATACAAAGATATGTCTGGGTCATCTGACGTCAAGTTCAAGGTCATCATTAGTTGTGCCATATATGTCTTCCTATATGTTCATAATGCAAACATGAGCTCTATCTGCAAGCATTTCATCTATAGAGGGAAATCTGGGCATTTTTTAACCCCAAAATGGCTGTTTTGACCTGTCAAGGTCATCGAAAGTCAAATTCAAGGTCACCACATAAGTCGCCATATATGACTTCCCATTTGAAAGTGCCAATTTCTAAGCTCTATCTTCAGGCGTTCTATGAGAACAGTTAATGCAGCTCCCACTATGAAGGAAAAAATTGCCAAAAATTTTCCAAGTCCAAAATTTGTTTCCCCCTGGAAATGGCCCAAAATGGATAGTAATGCGATTTTGGGTGAAAAAGGTTTTTTTCGCAGACTCGTCAAAAATTCGAAATGGCCGCCTCATGCAGACCGGCGATTCAAGGGCAACCAAAGTTATACAAATCACAGAGGTCCATAAGAGGAATCTTTTGAAACAAAAATCTCAAAACTGTCTGAACAGTTTTTGAGAAAATGGCAGTCAAAGTCCAAAATTGGGCATTTTTCAACGAAAATGGCCGCCATAGGTACGGTAACCTAAAAATCACGCGTGTCAGTTCCTGAAAGCTGATTTCTATTGTTATAAATTGGCACCGATTTCAGTGAGATGATGAACAAGTCAAATGGTCCCAAGTGTCACTGATAATGCAAAATCTGCCCCGTGTATCTTCGACATTGCAAAATGTGTCCTGAATGTCTTTGACATTGCAAATTGTGGTGTATTGTTGGCCAAATTGGCCATATTCTACCAGGTCAGTTGTCAGCAGCCATCTTTTTTTATGGGGGAAAGAAAACAAAAAGGAAATCGCATCATGGCATCACTTTTCCGAAGACCATAATAACCACAATAATACTTTTCTTTGGCCTAAGAAACAGTGACGATTTGGTGAACATATAACTTGAGAGTCTCCTTATTTTTCCACAACCTGATGCAGGACATTTTCCCGCGTAATATGATGTATGAGGCAGGTATATGTTTTACGATGATTGCTGTTTTGTGTGCATGTGATTAGTCGGGTATGGGGTCGGGGGATTCTCTGGTAGAATCTACTGATAAAAAGTGTTTCGAACCTGGAAGTAGAGGTAATACGATATGGACAATCGTTGTAATGAGGGATTTCAGATATTTGTGCAATTTGCAAACGGGAAAAAAGTGCGGATAGGCTGGGTGTGGATTGGTAATGTTTATGTCGATTCTGACACAGTATGTTCAAATGGTATATGCATTACTTCGGGAACAACGAAGTAGGGAGCGTCCATATGACGAATGGTAAATTGTGATCAGTTATCAAGATGTGCAGGTGTGAATTCCTCTCTTGAACGTATATCATATGCCCGAAGTACATGTATACGAGCGCATTCACTGAGATATTGCTGTTACTGATGTCATTGTAATAATTGCTGGAACACAAGCACGTATTCCGTGCTGAAATCAATACAACCCAGACAATACGACAGTGTGAATGCACATTATTATGACTGGAATATGCTACATGTAGTCTGAAATCAGATATGACACTTCGTACCAATGCACGTCAATATAATAGTGCTTATTCTTTCATGATACATGGATGCATTCTATCTGTGAATCATAACGTGCTCTAACCCGATACACAAAGCAGTACAATACGCTGCTGATCAGTTCACGGGGCAGATCTCATCACTACCAACTGGTCTGAGAGGAGACAATGTACAGGATTACGTCGCCTAATCCATGGTTAATGCTTTGTCGCAGTGTCCACGATAGCCTAAACTGATGAAATATTTTGTTTCAGATATTGATGCTGAACTATGTCATGTAAATCTATATTTGGGATATTTTGTATTTATCGGTCATGTTTTATAGTGTGTCCAACCGGAATGTTTCGATCCCTGTGGACATATTCATATTTCACTCATTGAAAAATCTATCAATTCAAACTGGCATTTGAAACAGAGATCCAATATTTAACTTGATATGCGTCCAACACTTGAACTTCACTCGTAATAGTTCAGAGGGGCATTCAATCTAAGCCACTGATAAAGAATAAAGTACGATTTTGTGTGTTAATTATCAAGACCGGGCACGTTCGCTGGCCTGTTTTCGTAGGGGATTTTCATATGGCAACTCCAAGCAGTAATAGTGATTATGCAAAAGATACTTTTTATATTTGATTGATTACACTGTGGGACACAGCGGTTGGTACATGTAATCATTGTGTATATGTTTATTTAGTTGGAGAGTGGATTGGATATGTCTCGCCATGACAATGATGGATTGTTACACGAGATGAAAACCACTTCTGTCATTACTCATGATGAATCAACAGAGGATAACACAGTTGAACAAATAACAAAAAGGGGAACCACTGGGTCGAATCTGAGCCATGAGTCAGATAATGGCTCATGGCCATTATCACTCTTATCAATCATGGCCATTATCACCATTATCACTCTTTCCCGAACACCTGATTTCACCTCCTAATGGCCATTTTTGGGGGTTCATGAGTTTCCCTGTCATTTTTGTTTTCTCTCACTTCGTATGCCTGATATGACTTTCTGTCCCCGGACTATGAGATTGGATAACGGACCCTGTTTTGTTTGCTAGGAATACATAATACTGGGTATTGATTCCACGTCTATAAGGCATAGACACGAATTGCCTAGTTCGTGAAGAAAGAATAGGAAAATTTTAGACTTTCAAGAAGTTGTCGTGTGCTTGGTGCGGTTGCTTTTCTGAACGTTATGTATCCTTGATGTGATATGTTCGTGATTTCTCTCAGACTAACTCCTCTCACCGACTACTGAAAACACCAAACATTAGGTATCCTTTTACCTACATCACCCGGATTTGGCAAATTACGTCGTCCCTGTTCGTTTGGGGCTATTGGGTATTGTGAATATTACATTACGGAACGGATACGCATGCGCGTTTCAACCAGAATCGTCTGCCAAACGAACAGAATCACAAATTCTAGAACTGTTTCGCTAATTCCAGAATTGCGATTCTAGTCATTCCCCTGAAAAGACCGAATAGCAGAATACCATCGTGTCAACTCCGGAATGACATTCCCAAGCCAATCGAACAAGAAAACGCAATTATAGAATCATCAGATTGGAAAGAATAGCCCAAACGAACAAACCTAACCATTCAAATGGTACACGAAACGTTTGATCAAACAATAGCGATTGATAATCTCCTGTCGTCTGAGGGGTGTACGTAAATGACAGTAAGCTTACTGGTGTCAGGGGAGTGTGTCTAAGGAAACTGACATGGGTGTGTCTGTAGAGTCCACCTGCACGCTGGGAAAGGCGATCTCCAGAATCTGAGGTTGAACGCCGGAATTGGAGGTTGAACGTCCGAATCAGAGGAAATCGCGAAAAGAAACAAAACATTGTGAGGATGATTGAGGGAAAAGCCCTCAAAAGGTACGTAAAATCGTCCGTGTCATCGATATAACAGTGTGCATCAGTTATGCGAATGATTATTGTCCCTCGCTACAACAAAAACACCTTAGTATATCACACAGTTATATGATAAATCGCGGCACAGATTTAGGTACTGAAACAGCATTTAGGCGACAACACGCATCGAATGAAGAAACCAGTTTAATTCACTATATAACCAAATATAGCACTTGGGATTGTGCAGAATGGTTGTTCAGGTGCGAAAAACTTTATATCTGACCAAATTTCTTCAATGTACGGCGGAATTATTGAGTATTCAACGTGAAATGGAACTAGGCTGCAACTCCAGGAGTATGAGGGCTCATAAAAACGGCAACACCGGGATTTACGGAACAGAGTGACGAGTGCTCACATCGCTCTCGAAGGTTTGGTGACGTCTCTGCTTTGGTGATATGGGGTTCATAACACACGACATATACAGCCATGTGGTCCTCGTACATGCACCCAAATTCAAGGTCTGTTTGATTTTGCAGACAAGAAACAGATAATACGTGAAGCCAAGAAAGTATATAATTTTCTTCATTCTATCGTGATATAGATCCATTGTAGGACATTTTAAATAATTTTAAATTTTGTAATGAATCTGGTTATTGCCTTCCAGGGCCAAACGGAAAGCTTGAAAGCACTATAAATGGTTTTAAAAGAACAGACGTTTGCAACAGGAATATTCATATATTAATATTTTATGCGCAATTGATATATGTACGTGCATGGTAATTTCTACAAACACACAACATACCACGATATTCAGTAAGTAATTAACATCCTGTCATATTTCGCAGGTACCCCGCAGATTCATTTGAAGGTTTAAAACAAAAATTGACCATATTAATGAGTCTGAAATTTATGAGCACTGCATTGCACTGAATTACATGTGTTGCAAAGTAGCAGCCATGTCCATAAAAAATAAATGAAAAACTACAGCTGATATGGCAACATGATAATATATTTAGATTTTTGGGATACCTTCTCCAAAGCAACTGTCACATTGCACATAATAATATATGTTCGAAGCTCAAATTCCATAATATACTGGAATAATTTAGTCACGAACATGTAGGTGTGACACGAACATTTCTTTACCTAAATAAATTTCATAAGTCTGTTACAAGTTTTCGTGCCTAAATCAAGTATTTAACCCTCCCAATTAGCGCTCAAATTCGACCATAAGAATGGATTCATATACACCAAGTCTGTCCTCATCCAAGTATACCTGCATGGGGGGGGGGGGGATGCAGGTGTCAACCAGAGAAAAGTATACTAGTAGGCAGATACGATTTATTGATGAACATATTTGTCTCACACTATCAATACAACCAGTAAAATGATGATGGCATAAGGTAATAGTATTGGTGTCCATGATATGCGCAGTAAATTCTGAATAAACACTGACATGCGTTCAACCAAATAATACCAGAGTAGATCCCTAGATCTATCAAACTGTTGCGGAAGGCAAACCTAAATTCAAATTTTTTTTCAACTGTTTACAAACGAGCAAACACATCGCTCTTTCAGGGCCACCCAATCCTACCTCATTATTGGAAATCATGGAGTTGCCGTCCTCAATACACATGGAGTTGCAGCTGTCAAATCGAAATGTGCTCATAAATCGTTTTTTATCAGATGATGTGTACATACTGATGTCTCTGTTGTAGTAATAGGTTAACTAGTAACTATTTATGTGCGTGAAACATGTGTGTTTTGCCACATATCCCTTCGAAATGTCAAATTTGTTTGCAACTTCGCACTTCGTTTGCATACGGATATTGACCCGCTATTTTGTGTCCCAGTTCACTGCCTGGTCTGTGCATTCTCACACCAATCTTGCTTATTGCTGAAAGCCATATATGTTCGCATGCTCTATGGACACACTCTTTTATACCAATAAATCGTTATGAAGTACTGTATTCGCCCAAAATCATAATAGCTTCTCACAATGTTTTGCTTTCTTTGCGCCATTTCCTCAGATTCGGGCGTTCAACCTCCAATTCCGGCGTTCAACCTCAGATTCTGGAGATCGCCTTTCCCAGCGTGACCTGTGATATGTACACGTAGAAGCAAACGCAGTTTTGTTCAGTGTTAATTGATTTCCGAATATATAACATGCAATTTATTAGCAATACTCCCAAATCGCTTCTCCACAACCTTCATCAGACAATCTCTACACCATGAGCGTACCTATCTAGTTATATGTATATTTCTGATTCCTGGTTTTTAGGTTACCACACATTTTGTCCGATAACCTATTGCCGTGGCGTGGCGTTGCGTCCGTCGTCGTCCGTCGTCGTCATCGGCATCGTCTTCGGCGTCCATCTACATTTTATATTTAAGGTTTACTCTGAAACTTTGCACAATTTTTGCACATGTGAAAATATTTCAAGAGGGAGGTATTTTTTTTATAGTTTATTTCATTTCGATTTTTTTCCAAATAGCGGCCATTCTTGACGAAAAAAATGGTAAATTTCAGAATTTTGCGGCCAATTTCTCCAAAACGGTCTGATCAGATTTGAGGCAGCCATTTTGATGATTTCTTTTTTTTTTTGTCCTAACTCGAGCCACTAAAAATTTCTTTTGAGTGATTTCCAGCCGAAAAAATAACCAAAATGTTTTCCCTTTAAAATTTTTTTTGGACTTGGGAGATTTCACCTAATTTTCCTTCATAATGGGAGATGTATGGAGTAAACTCCCAGAACATTTCAAGATAGAGCTTGAATAGTGACACATTCAAATGGTAAGTCATATATGGCGAATTTAAAGGTGAGCTTTAATCAGACGTTTAATGACCTTGAAAGGTAAAAACGGCAATTTTGGTAGAAAAAGTTGTGATTTAACATTAACCATTTGTCAGGTAACCTTTCTTAGACCTTGGGCTATTCTTTGTTTTTAGAATAATTTGATTCATACTAAGGGTGTATCATTGCTCGAGCAGCAAAGTCATTGTCATATGTAATCTAAAAAAATAGTGATCGCGCAGTCAGTGGATATCATAACTGTACATACCAGTAGCGGATTTAGAGGGGGGGTTACTGGGGTCAGGACCCCCCCCTTTTCGAAAAAAAAATACATATACATAGGCGGGTTCAGCCTTCCTGCCCGAGAAGAATGATGTTGAAATAGCATGTTTAAGAAAAAGTTGATCATGGTGAGTTTGTTCAAAATGTATAGTCAGGAGAGACCGGGAAGCTACCACAGGACAAAAAAAGTGGTCTGGCTTCTGGGGTCCTTCAGCAGGCCTGGACCCCCCACCCAAATGTGCAGATTCCCTTGTACGTTTTTTTTACAAACTTTTCAGGACATAGTCATCAAAGAATTTTTAAGTGCAATATATATCCAGGAGAGCCACTAAATTAATTCAGAACATAAAAAGGCTATGATTTCTGGGGCCCTTCAGTGGGCTCAGACCCCCGGCCCAAATGTCCAGCTTCTCTTTCACCTTTTTACAAACTTTCCAGAATATGGTCATCAATGAATTTTTAAGTGCAACCATTCCCAGGAAAGGGCACAAAATTAGTTCAGAACATAAGGAAGGCTATGACTTCTGGGGCCTTCGGGCAGGCCCCAGGACCCCCGGCCCAAATGTGTAGCTTCCCTTCTACATGTACATTTTTCACAAACTTTCCAAAACATGGCCATCGATGAATTTTTTAAGTGCAATTTATTCCCAGGAGAAGGCCACAAAATAAGTTCAGAACATAAAAAGGGTTATGAATTCTGGGGACCTTGAGCGGGCCAAATGGACCCCCGGCCCAAATGAATAGCTTCCCTTCTACTTTCAACCAACGTGTCCAGAACATGGTCATCGATGAATTTTTAAGTGCAATTTATTCCCAGGAGAAGGCCACAAAATAAGTTCAGAACATAAAAAGGGTTATGAATTCTGGGGCCCTTCAGCGGGCCCCAGACCCCCGGCCCAAATGGATAGCTTCCCTTCTACTTTCTACCTACGTTTCCAGAACATGGTCATCGATGAATTTTTAAGTGCAATTTATTCCCAGGAGGAGGCCACAAAATAAGTTCAGAACATAAATAGGGCTATGACTTCTCGGGCCCTTAAGTGGGCCCCAGACCCCCGGCCAAAATGGGTAGCTTCCCTTCTACTTTCTACTAAGGTTTCCAGAACATGATCATCGATGAATTTTTAAGTGCAATTTATTCCCAGGAAAGGCCACAAAACTAATTCAAAACATAAAGAGGCTTTGATTTCTGGGCCACTCAGCAGGCCCGACCACCAACCCCCCCCCCCCCCCCCCCCCACCCCCCAAGCTGAGACAGGTTCGCTTCGTTTCTAGTTTTTGCATTCATTATGGAAGTATGGCGATAAATGGGTATTCAAATGAAAATTATACCCAGGAGATGCCATCAACTTACCTCAAGTCATAAAAAAGACTCGAGCTTCAGGGTCTCTTGAGCGGGCCCCAGACCCATACTGGGACAGGCTCGCTTCACTCCCAACTTTTTTTTACAAATATACCAGGTGCAAGAAGTGGGATTTACACCCAGGAGATACCATGAAGCTGCCACAGGACAGAACAAAAGCTCTGGCTTCTGGCGCCCTTGAGCGGGCCCCAGACTCCACGCCGTATAATGTTGGACCCCCTCTTTTCAAATTCCTGGATCCGCCCCTGCATACAAAGATACCGGTCCTGGGAATTAAAACAATCGATATATGCTGAACGAAACAAGTTGGTATATATCAAGTATATCACCTTCATTGAGATGAACAAAATCCAGGAATATGATGCGGTCATAATATTGATAAGGGGTACACCAGTACTGACATTTAGCTTATACATCTTGATAATAGGCATAGCAAATGCAAGTTTGTATCTCAAAGGTTATGCAATGTTTACTTGTTGACAAAACAATGTGAAATGCCATGCGCACATTATGAATGAGCTGAATGATCAGGAATGAAATCTTATAGGAACGAAACCGTGTTGTTGTTCGCATGTTTGTTTATTGAACATTCGGGATCGTAAAACTCACTGTGTATGTCTCTCTAACCCAAAGTAACATAAAACGCCTTGAAGCAAATTTCATGTAACATATACCACTACTACATCAGTGCAAATTATGATTTGCACACAGTGTATTTCCTAGATGAGACATTCACAATTTCGTGCATTAGTACACTTCAAACATAATCGCTGAAACATTTATACAAAACATCACAACAGGAGGTTTACCTGCACGAAATGAGTGCATTGCGTCAGATGAATCATTGGTCTTTCAAGGACAGACGTCGGCAGTAATCTAATATTGCTCCCAGACAGAACAGTCACCCATTGTCACAAATTCCATAGAAAGTGGTATTTTTTTCTTCCACATTTGCTTTGAAGGGAAATTAGATCATGCACTCAGTGCTTGCCTGTCTGGTGCCCTCTATCCTGAAACACTTTTATATCCAATGATTCGGGGATAGATGGCGCATGTACAATCATCGATACATCACTGAATGCCTCAATGCATGCAAACAAAAAATTGGTTCACGTATATTTGTGACATCTCTTCAAGTGTCACCGTCAACCAATATTGTTTTGAATTGACGTTTTATTGTATATGACTCGCATCACATAAACTTTGTTGATGGCTTACTTGTATTATCACATATACGTAAATAGTTATCTGGAATATATTCAATCCACGGTTTACACCTTATGTACTCGGTGATATCAACTCATTAGCAATGCATGGACCAATGTACTTTGCAGGAAAGCACTTAATGCTGTGCACAATAAGTAATTTTTCATTCCGGGTCCTTCTTGCTCGTTCGATTATTTGATTTCCATATGACACAAACAAACCTCTTGAGTATGTTTTGTTACTCAAAGGATGCTATCGTGTGTCTGCAACTACAGTAGATGCATCGATTTTCCGATGTTCAGCAACAGATCAATGTTGTTGTTGTTGTGTCCAGAATATATCGCTCATATCATCAAATTCAACTCTTGCAACTCTTGAATGTTTTAATACTTGTTCATCGGAAATTATTAATGGACGTATTACTGCGAACGTAAGTCATCTATAACTCAGTAGTTTCTTGGTATCGATTTGTTTGAGGCAATATAGCAAGATGTGAGGGATCAGTGGTATCCAACAGAATATAATGTATCCTGTTTAAACGTTATGATAGCCAGTTTAAACACAATCATCTCCCAAAAGTGAAAGTGATTTGAGCAGCTGACCGTATTGATAACAGCATTCCAAGCTTGTTTTATTGAAGCGAAAGTACGAAACGTTAGAATTCAATGGCGAAAATGCATTTGGGGGGGGGGGGGGGGTTCTTGAAAACCATGATGGTTGGTTGGTTGCGACGATTTGAAGCACACATATAGCGTTCATCGTGAGAGCTTAATATATTCTAGCTGTCCAACACACGATGCGATGGAGGACATTGTTAGTACAATAATCAGTTATTCGCCCTGCTGTTTAGCTCACTAGAACATCGTCACAATGAACTCCATAACTGGAAAGGTATCAGGAGGTAAGATATGACTAGTTTCCTGTTAGTTGAAGACTTATAACAACTCAACAATCGTCGCTGGATATGTATCTCCATACCAAGAAATTGCATGACAAAACTGATAGTAATGTAATGTTATCCCCCCCCCCTTGGTGAAAAATGGTGAAACAAACTAAAGTAATAAGTTCGATATAGATAAGAAACGCAAACATTTTGGTAAGATGTCAAATTGATAGGGTAACACGTTTCTCAAGTTGACTTGGACTAGTTCTTGGAAGTCAGCACGGACATGATTATCTGTCAGTCTGTAGGTGATTTGTCACGTGATACGGAAAACATCGGGTCGTGGACTGCTCTAGTTTCCGACTATAAAACACGCCCACGGAAAATAATGCCTCTCGTTTCGTCGCATACTTCCGGGTCAAGTTTATAATTACACTGAAGTAGTCAGTGAGCTTCACTCGTCTGCACTTGCTGTGTTTCATTATTCTGCACATTTGTTAATATACTGAGATTTTTATCGGTATTTTTCCGAAATGTTCTCCATGAAAGTCATATTCACAATGTTTATTGCCTCACTGCTGGGGAGACTTCTTAAACGCTCTCTGAGAATCCCATGGGGGAATAGGCCTACTCTTCGACCCTGGGGGGAAAAACTGCTTTCGAAGAGAAAATATTTTAAACATTTGTTGTACAGAGTTGGACATATATAATTCAGTTAATTAATATAATCTGACAAATATTTTCGACCAATGGAGCAAATTTCCATTTTCGCCGATTAACGGGAATATTTGCGTGTCAGCGGGATTCGAGAATACATACATCAACACGGTGTACACTCAGCACACATGGTATCATATTCAGTCCCTACTGCGGACCCATCGCTCACTTCGCATGTTTATGATGCATGTCAGTGCCTAATTATCCTTGTTTTGGAGCAGAAATATAAGCACATTTGTTTCGGTCCATTTTTGGACTGCATCGTACTTTCAACAATGTATTTATCTTCGCTGTCCCACGAGCTACTTTTCCGCTCGCAGAGCGCGGAATGTTGAGAACCGTGGCATTGATAGTTGACGATGTAAAATTCGGAACTGGTTCCGGATTCATCATCACCGACTTCCACAGTGATATTCGGTGCTTATAACCATTGTGACAATACTCAAATTTTGTGGACACTTCTCATATGAGCATTAATTATCGTCTATTTGTACAATATTAACCAAAAAAACAACTTTATGAATATATTGAATTTCGGGCCAAAGGCAAAACCGCCCTGAATTTTATGGACACCCCGTTATTTTCATGAGCGTACTCTATCAGGTACTACTATTCCTACGATTGAACATTTCTCTCACACCGGTATTCGTCCTGCATGGACATGGTATGTGCACGAAATTAAATTCAAACCCCTAATACAGTGCTAGAAATGAACGCGCTATTAACTTCTCACCCGGGGATATCTGGTGCTCTGCGCCAGGTATGATTCTTGTTAGATGTGTATTTATAATTTTTATCAAAAAAGACTGATAAGATCGTGCTACGATAGACACGCGTCTCCAAATAGACAAACCGTGCGCGATGGAGATACTCGATTTATTGTTCTTCGCCTACAAAGACCCTAACATGCTTTCAGCATCTGCCAGTGTGTGTCGAGATGCCCGTTGTGACACGTTCCAGTGAATCTTTTCTTTGATCGTCACAGATAATCCACCCACGAATCATTAGTAGGCGACAGGAAATATTCACACACGACCCTCGGCCCTGGATAGAGGTGTGAATCACCAGCGATCTATCGTTTTCTGCTGAGCACACGCTCCGTTTTATAGATGTACCTTTGATCTCACGACACGTGTCCTGAAGTCTTGTGTCTCATTCGCTAGTATGGAAAAGGGTGGAAGTCTCGTTTTGAATTCCTACTTTGATATTCTAATGGATTATAAACAGGGGAGATCATAGCCTCACGATGGTTTTCATTCCCTTCTTTTTGTAGGGTTACAAATAGCTGATATATGGTGGCTGATAGCGTCCATCTGACAACCTCGCTCCCTTGCGGCGAGAGAGCGAAGCGAGGTAGCGAAAGAGCGATACGAGCGCACGAGACAGCGATGCGAGGGAGCAAGAGAGCGATGCGAGGGGGCGAGAGAGCGATACGAGGGAGCGAGTGAGCGATAAGATATTGACATAAATCCACCTCGCTTCCTCGCATCGTTCTCTCGCACTCTCGCTATCTCGCATCGCTCTATCGCATCGCTATCTCGCTCACTCGTTCTCTCGCTCCCTCGCAATCTCGTTCTCTCGCTACCTCGCATCGCTCTCTCGCTTTCTTGCTCTCTCGTTCTCTCGCTCTC
The DNA here is from genome assembly GCA_949152475.1 of Terebella lapidaria. Taxonomy (NCBI): domain Eukaryota; kingdom Metazoa; phylum Annelida; class Polychaeta; order Terebellida; family Terebellidae; genus Terebella; species Terebella lapidaria. The sequence goes on along the minus strand of OX424564.1, from coordinate 27,805,883 downwards.
TCGCTCACTCGTTCTCTCGCAGTCTCGTTCTCTCGCTACCTCGCATCGCTCTCTTGCTCACTCGTTCTCTCGCAATCTCGTTCTCTCGCTACCTCGTTCTCTCGCTCCCTTGCTCTCTCGCAATCTCGTTCTCTCGCTACCTCGCATCGCTCTCTCGTTCCCTCGTTCTCTCGCTCACTCGTTCTCTCGCAATCTCGTTCATTGCTACCTCGCATCGCTCTCTCGTTCTCTCGCTCACTCGTTCCTTCGTTTCCTCGTTCTCTCGCTCATATGACAGGTCACAATAAATTAATCCGTTCTAACGATAAATTTCTCGTTATCGCGGTTTTTTTTCTTTTGTTCAGATGCTAATTTTCTATTCGTTACCACGATATTTTTCGCACACACGAAGAATAATCACGTCCACTCTGCTGCATTAATATTTATACATGTATACCTACCAGTGAATATGTTCAAACCTTATTACCATCTATTTTTACCATCTATTTACCTATATACCCCGCCCCTTCCCTTCGCACAACGCACACAATAACCGATGTCAACAAATTATATTTAAAATTATTTATTGAACTTTAATCATACAACAATTTTGTGTCAATTGTGACAAAAACAAAGTTGTAATTGAAGTGAAAGAATATATCTCCGTTCAAATAACATTCTGACATCGGAACTTACATGATATTTCTGTAACTACTGATATTTAATGAATATTCTCAATCTGAATAAAATATGTGAAGATTTTATGGTTAATTCTTATGTATTAATATTATAATTTCGTCGGATTACATGTGTATTTTACAGGCCCTATATATCATATTTGTACATGGTTCAAGCATTTAGATTTCGCTAACGGCATCTACAACACATACATATAATTTGCACATGCTCCGATCCTACAGCCCAGAAGATTGCATAAGAGAGCCTGGTGAGTGGATAAGGCTCGCTACCATGTGACAGTGATATAACCAATGAGGTGACTTGCAGCGGATGAAGGTGTAGACTGGGTGGAGGGGATGAGGGTAAGGCGGCTAGGTGGGAGGTGGTGGTTCGCGGATGAGCATACAATACACGTACTTCAAATAACACGATAATTATCACCGTTTATTGTGATATTATATCATAATAGAGCACGATATGGAATTGTAATTTTCGAAACAATATGGACTCATATTGCATAATTTTACAACTTAATCGCCTATGCATACAGTGGTTTTCAAAGACTACACTGTTAAGTAGAAAATATGATGTAAATTTCAGATCAATATCATCTATTTTATATGTCCTATTTTTATATGTCCTACAAGGAAACTGGTATGACAGGGGCGTGTCCAGGGAAGGGTGGGTACAGTCCGTACGTGCTCCTTCCCTTCCATTATTTCTGTACACGCCCATGAGCATTGTAATAGCACTGACCATGTCGAAACCTTTATCAATATCATTAAAATATACATATAAAAGTTAGCTTCGTAGATGAATGTACATACATGGTCGATGCGAGGGAGCGAGAGAACGAGGGAGCGAGAGAGCGAGTTCTCTCGCATCGCTCTCTCGCTACCTCGCATCGCTCTCTCGCTACCTCGCATCGCTCTCTCGTGCACTCGCATCGCTCTTTCGCTGCCTCGCTTCGCTCTCTCGCCTCGAGGGAGCGAGATTGACGAATAGACGCTATCAGCCACCATACTGATACGATATTCGTATTTTGAAATCGAAGGTAGCTGTGTGCTTCAGCTTGGATAGATACTAAGCATCGCAAAAGATTTCACCCAAAATACATTTCCTGATTATACTCACAGGCGTGTTTCTATGAACTCATTCCCAGATTTCTTCTGTCTGAACAGAATAAATGGCGGGTGACACATGGGTGTATGGGTATGACACTACACAGTGTTCGAATGCGTAAATTATGAATAATAAATGGTTCTTATATAGCGTTTTATCAACGTTACACACATTATCAGAGCGCTTCACAATTTGGTCCTCTCAGAATGGTCACTGCCAGGGTACATGTCATCTTGGAGGGACCTTTTACATGTCTTCACAACATATTTTAGAGATGGGACCACCATTCTGCCGCTTTACGTGATATCCAAGTCACGGGCATACTGCCAGGTGCGATGACAGGGAGAACCTACCTTCACAATTAGCGCACATAGGGTCGACATGGGATCGAAACTACAACGCCGATTGCTCTCGGTTCAAATTGAGCAACTGAGCGCTCGTACGTAAATACCACTCGGCAATATCGCCCTCAAACCTTGAGATCGATGTATTTTAATTTGTTCAATGTCCATTCAATCTACATGAGAGCACTATTAGCATACATTGGATAGGGTTTGGTTCTGTTCTTGGAATGGTTGTTGGTGATACTTCTACTGCTATAAAATATAATCTTCCTTAATTAAAACAACGGATTTATGAAAGCGTTAAATATCATCCAATAGTCCAGGCGAATCAACGCCCACACCAGACCACATATATCACTGGACAACAATTTGTAGGATAGAAGTATGTAGTGAAGAGATGTTCGACGGAGACATTTCTATTCTGGGTTATAAGCAGGGATAAAAATATTTGTCTATTTTAAAAGGCTCCAGTCATAGACGCCAAATCCAACGTGTAACCATAATAGCATACAGGAATACGCGGTTTTAATGTTAACAAGTGGACTTTCCTGTATTGATATCCGAACCCTTGAAAAGAACTTTTTTCAGATGTTGATACCGATACATCCATTGCACTATTGGAAATTCAGTATTATCATGATTATCGACCTATTGTTTTTCCCCTATGGCCTTCGTGACTGATGCTGGATTTCACAGGAAGGTTAAGTAAAAAACATTATAATTCAAGAATGTATTATAATCAGTAATGTCATTATTGTCTATTTGAACTTGTATAGTGCTTGAGCAGGTTACCAAATGGAGGTATCTTGACACTGTTAAGAATCACATACACTTCCATTGTAAAGTTTTGCTGGAAAACACTTGGTAAAATATTTTCAATCTCCGAATAAATTTGGTATGTGGAAGCCTTGTATATAACTTCTAAAATATCAAAAAATCAGCATAAGTTGTTGGAATAGATCGTTCGCTATGAGCACTTGACTGACACCTGGCGAATACCTCGAGAAACTAATGACAAAATAAAGGGCCGATTTACTCAGTTGTGCTTCCGCCCAGTGAAAGCTCATATCATATTGAAAACTCACATGTATAAAGGAAAATGGTTGTCCTACAAGCATACAAACTAAAAAAGAGCTTTCCTACACCATTATCTGTGCATTCTGAGCAGAAACTGTGATTTTTAAAATTAAATATAGTACCTTCATGCGCCGTTTTGACCATATAAGGAAAATCAATACAGACTGATCCGTAACCTGGAAGTTATGTCAAGTGCCGTGGTAATGCACTGATGAGTTTTCCCTTATCCAGGGAAAAATGAAAAATCCTACATGTACGACATTGTACGTTCCATTTATTAAACGTCAAATTCAATACTAGCGGGAAGCTAGCATATGAGTATTATGTTCTCAGTTGAGAGGTAGGTCCTGAGCGACACTCATGTTTTTTCAGACATGGAAATAACGCTAGGGTTCAATTCCGAACAGGGCCTAAATAGCCATGATCGAGCGGACAGAGATTCTTGTGAAATTTTACTGAACTCAAAACAAAAACAAGATAGAAACAAAAACGAAAGACGGCATAGGGGCGTGACACCAGGACTGGGAGTTATTGCCATGATGTCGGTAACTATAAAACAATAAATTAGACCTAATGGATAGTTACCCCCACCGAGTGGTTTTCAATACACCCAACACATGTTGGGCAATAAGAGGGGCATCTTATATGTAAATCATAATCAAGTCATAGCGGGTGAATTTGCATGTACAAGAAAAAATACTTTGGAATATGGAAAACGAACCTATTGAGTATTAATAAATGCCGACTGTTACACATGATGCACTGGCATTTCGCATTTGATACTCTTCGAAAATGTTTGCATCGTCTGAGACATCCATAGCAAGAAATTATGTGGATACCTATTTTTTTCTTCCTAATGTGCGAATGCTGAAATAAGATCCAAAGCAAACAAGAATATTATTTCTTGTTTATTGGTCATTACAACACGATATTCAGCGATATATTCAGCGATATATATTAGGGAACACATTGGAACAGCAAAAACTATATGTAAAAGCAGTCGCCAAACACGTGCATTTGCACACGTAGATGCACTTTTTTTATGCAATTTGCCATTCATCATGTGGCCCTCTGTGGAGAAATCGTTAGTATATGTATAACTGAATAAATGTCGAATTCTCCACATTCCTCCTTGGGTCGAAGACAACGCAGGAACTCTCGATACAAGAACATCACAGGTATGTCAACACATTTCCTCTTTGGACCGATGTTACAAGGCATTCGTATACTGATGTCATTCGGTGAACAGTAAACACGATTTTATACATGTATAACACATTATCTGCCCGTAACAAGGTAACTGTTCTGTACCAAAGGGTGATTACCGTATAGGCATTACAGTGGCTGCAAACTCAAGGTATAACATTTTTTCGAAAGAAATAGTGTCACAGACTATAATCGGAAAATTTAACGAGCATGTATTTCATTGTCGTGACACGCTGTTTTCATTAAGTAATCGGATACGACGACGAACAATTTTGAAGTAGCCCAGATCTTCCACTGCGCATGTGCATGTACTATAAAACACGTTTGAGACACGTTCGCATCATTTACAGTGGAATTCAGGAAACAAGTTTCGGTTAATGATCACGAACATATGACTGATTGAGGTGACCTTGCGTCCATTGTCCGCCGGAATGATTTTTAGAATTTACGGTGGTATCTTTCTGATATCTTGCACATATTTTGCATATTAACGAAGTGAATCTTTCCCGAAAACTTTTCTTAGCCCTCTGGCAAATTGTTTTTGGGTGTCTGGATGTGTGGGTATATCGGTATATTAGTGATAATTATTTTTCTGGGGTGGACGATCTACCACTGTTGAAAGTTGAAAATGTATTGTTTATTATTATTTCATGGTAGAACAGAACCGTTATATAGCAATTTCTATCTGAATGTGCTGATACTTGAGCTGTATTTTGAAGTGTTTATGAGTTTATTCCACTCAACTCCCACTATGAAACAAGAAGTGGTTGACATTTTAAAAGTTTCAAAAATGGCGATGATGGCGAACATTTTTACTGAAATGGCTCAAAACAAAGAACGACTTGAATTTTCGACGACCTGTCAAAAACAATTAGAACGAGCAACGCCATAGGTCCGGTAATCTAAAAATGACGAGATATATTTTCCTGAAATTTCATTCGTCAATCAACAAACCCATGTACGTGTTTTTCATATGAAAGAATTTGGAGATCATCATGGGAATTTCTCCCATACAGGCAGCCATATAATTATTGATGACATATTTTCGACGAAATTTACCAAAAGTTAAAAAAATCGATTGAAACCAAATTTCGAAATGAAAATAAATGCTAATCTTGGAAAAATGAAGAAACTTATCAGCATTTTTTTCTCTTAATTGTAATTACATTATATATTTGCTGGACGAGAGTACGTGTAATATAGGCCCTAATATATACATACTTTTGTATTTGTGATAGCCAAGATGACGTTCGCGAAAGTCGCCATTTACATTTCCTGCTGCGCCTTGGCAATGCAAATTGCAATGGGCCATGATTACTGTGATGTTCCGTTGAACAACCGAATTGAATGCGGCTATCCTGGTATTAACAAAGCTGACTGTGAGGAAAGGTATCTCGGACAATGTTGCTATGAGGAAGTAGGCGCTGCCGTCAACTGGTGCTATTTCCCAAGTACGTGCCTTGATAAAAAATGCATCTTATTCTTTTGAGTTTGCTCCAATTCTGGCTTCCGCCTCTGGATTCCGATCATCCGTTCTAACAATATGTGTTCTTAGTGTATGCATACACACAGTAGGTACCGTATCCACAATAGTAAGACTGGACATTTCATTGAGTGATTCAGGTTTTCGGTTTTTGTCCCGGTGTTCCTTACCTTGGCGAGAATGTCCACATTCCCAAAACGAACTAATCTAATAGTCAGTATTAATGTAATGTTACACTAAGTGAGAATATACTACCAAGCCAATACATACCTTTGAAGTGAATCTTTATTCGCACTACTACTGGACCATGACTCCTACATGTAACTGTCATTTAATATTATGATATTGCCCGCTAGTCCAATTATGATGCTCGATTGTAAATTGACCACGAGATGAAAATTGATCATGCTATATTCTTGTGGTTCTACGATACATGCGATAAAGCCAGTCACAAAACAGTTTGTGGATATCTATTCTATCGTGTATACACTGAAGAAAAAAACAGACTAATTAAGTTATTGTCTCAAGTTGTAACTTGGTACCAACATGGAGTATTGATGAAGATATTCATATTTGGGGCACGCATTTTCTTTTCAGAACCGGTGTGCTATCTTATTGATCCCTACGCTAGAATTGACTGTGGCTGGCCAGGCATCAGCGCCAAAACGTGTACAGAGAGGGGCTGCTGTTGGGATGACAGCATTGTCCCGGTCAACTGGTGCTTCCTTCCCGTAAGAAGATATCACATAGCAAATTAGTTACTGCGTGAAATCCTTACAAGTACTGAGCATCTGTTAATGAATACGTCCTCATTTTCGACAGGATTTCTACTACTAGTAATTGGACTAGTGTTGGATGGTCGAGCGGAGGAAGCTAACGTTCAAGTCAAAGGCGTGTAACTGATATCATCAAATAAATATAAATGTTGCAGATGAGAAAATCGTGCTTCAATTCATAACACGATAATTCAACGTTTTAGAGTCCATGTTTTCAGAGCCTGGTCTTTAACATTTACTAAGTATCCCGACTTATTAGCATTCAAATGATCCATGAGTGGAAGTTTAAAGACATGTGTGGATACAAACAAACATTCACTTCAATAGAGAATTTGGTGCGGTCAGATATTGATGGTCAGAGATACTACACATTGTTTCGCAAGAAATGTTCCATTATGATGATTATCGTAGACCCCCCCCCCCCCCACCCTCCTTTTTACATTCAGATACTAAAAATGAGACTTACATATATTGAAATAATAGTGTTTTTAAAGCGGTATACATTCAAGATCGTCCACACAAAACTCGCAACTTGTCGGACAAGTTTCGTTTGACCAAAGAACTTACGATCACACACAAAGATCCCATGCTTATGTTCACAAGTTTGTCAGCCCGAGGCATCAAAAAAATTGATGAAAATAAGATGAAAGGGTTGCCATGTTTATTCTAATGGGTTTTTTGGGGGGCAATGAATTAATATCTTTAACTTGTTGGATAATGAGCATGGCTCATTGCCCAAATATTCCAAATATTATACACACATTTCATCGCTGGAATTCAGAGAACAATATTCAACTTTTTTTTCATGCGATATCGGGCAAGGATTACCAACTTCAAAGGTGTATTCTGAACTGTATAATATAGCTGGGAGTCTAGAGTAAGCCCTTCTCATCGATCCTATGCAACATGATACCCCAGGACTTCTCAGTGAAGACATCACCAAAATGTGAGCTTGTGCGACAGCAGAGTGTCTAAATATGACCGATCAATATGTCTGACTCAAGGTTTATATATAGTTCAAGAGAATCGTGTCGTTGACCAATAGTTATCGTCTGAGGAAGAATTCGAAGGAGAATGTTCTATCTTCTAGGGGCGATACTTGCACTGAATACCCGCTCAAGTGCAGAAAACTTTCGAGATAAATAAAACATTTATATCCAAAGCCAGACCGGCGCCAGAGGTGACAGTGTGTAAAATGTAGTTGTTTCTATACGTGAGGGAATTAGTGTCAACTAATTGAGAAATAATTTAAAGGAAAAAATTGAGATCCCAAGCGAAACTCATGGCTGAACTTGAAAACAGTCATGTTTGTGTATTATGGACTTTTATAAAATGACACGCTGCTAATATCCGGTGATATTAATACTTCTTAGGTCCATAGATATTACTCATGTGTATAGCTCTGTTACCTCATACCAATAACAAAATAATAAATGCACTCCGTAAAATCACCATATAGGCCTACTCTGATTTTTCTAACTTGTTTACACCGATTTTTCACGATAATTTTGTGATGCTAAACCGTATCGTTCTATAATTTGGCATACTTCAACTGGGATTCAAACGGCAATTTTGTAACGAATTTCAGATTTCTATCGCAAAAAAAAATTGAAGAAGTTGGCTATCTACCCCAATGGTAAGTTTCAACCCAAAACGGGATGATCTCGAGAGTCTGAGCATAATTGAGAATTTGGTCCTGTTTACATCCATCAGGATTTAGTGTATTGTAATTTTGGACTGAAAGACAAACTGGGATGTATTCTACACAAACATGTTGATTTCGAAGGATTTCACCGCTACAAAAAACCGAGCAAATGCACAAAATTGTGTGCGGGTCAAGAAATTAATTGACAGGGCTATATTTAACATTGGGGTAGATTGCCAACTTTCTCAATTTTCGCGATAGGAGTCTGAAATTCGGTATTAAATTGCCGTTTGACTCCTATGTAAAGTATGCCAAGTTATAGAATTATTCCATTCAGCATCGCAAAAATGTCAGCAAAAAAACAGTGCAAACGAGTTAGAAAAATCATGCAGGCCTACAGTGCGTATAAACTAATATTATTAAAATATACCAAAATGACACCTTTTGATGGCACCCTTTAATACACATCCAACAAAGTCGATTTGAGCACTTCCCCCCCCCCCGCCCCCCACCCCCTTCGCCCCGTCCTTACATCGTGTCGGAACATGTGGTAATCCGATATCGTTCAAAGTATATCTTGTGCGAAACATGGCGCACGACTCTCATTCCTCGAGGAAAAGGTGAACAGAAACAACGGACACCAATGCTGCATATGGACCCAATATTAAGTCAACAGAGGTGCGTTTCTTCGCCAACTTTTTCACAAATTCTCGTGTTAATGATGCACATACACAGAGGGTCTGACTTGTGATGTTTGTGTGTCTAAAATCAGGCGAATCATGTTGACAGGATGGACCGAACGGTCGAACGCGTTCCAGCTTGTTTGTAAACATTGATCGGTTCACGGTCGGGTGTCTGCTTCGCTTCAAAGTAGTTGTGTATGCTATTCGGCCCACTCCGTATATAAATAGGCCTGCAATTTACAGATGTGGTTCCTAGCGTTAGCGACATTCGAGCAAAAAGGCTCAGTGCAATACATGTATATATGCTTTCTGGAATTGGTTCCAAAGAAACGCACAGATGTCGGAGGCCTATTAAATGAGTACATATACATGAAAAGCTGAAGCTAAGCGGGTCATTGCGATTTATGACAGTGTATAGGTTGTTATTAAGGCAGTTCGCGCATTTCGGCAGAAATGCCTTTATGGTTTTGTCAGAATTCTTCTTTTATTTTTATTTTTTTCTTCCGCCGTTTTCGTTTCCGCACGATAACTCGAGAACGCCTCGACGGATCGGCTTGAAATTTTCACCACTGTTCGGATATATTATGTAGATGTCCTGTATAGTTTTTGAGCGGGATCCGAGGTCCTTGAGGATGAAATTGAGGTAATTTTTTGGACTTTGTTTCCACACGATAATTCAAAAACTATTCAGGCATTGGCTGCAAAACTTTGCATGGAGGATTATATATCACCCGGGAACAATTAACCCTTTCGATTTTGGGGTCATATGGTCAAACAACCTATGACCTAGACAAAGTACTCTTTCGGGAATACCTGCTGAGGACCGCAGGTCCGAAAGACGAAGTAGCATGCATTGTCAAATGTGTTGCTCGAAGCGAACGAAATCTATTCGCCGTTTGACAGCTCAAAACTAACGGAAATTACAGCTAAACTTACCTAAATGGCAAGCATAATCATTTCATAGTTGTTATCTGTGTTAAAATCGTTGATTCATTGTGTTTTAGAAACATTTTCAATCGTTTGAACTAAAACGGCAAATTCCGGCAAGTCTCTCGCTTCGATTCTATCGCGGTTTCACTATTGCCTGGATGAACTACGTGACACAGAAATACGGTGTAGAATCTAATCGACACGGAGAATGAGTTGGGTAATGCAAAACAACATGTACGCAACACTAAGCCCGTTTCTATTTGATTCAACACCGTATGAAACCACCATTGTTTCGAAGCAAGAAAGTTGCCAGATTTTGGATCTCTGGTTCAAACGATTCAAGATGTTTGTAAAACAAAATAAATCAGCGATGATTTTAGTGCAGATAACAACTTATAAATGATTATCCTGGCCATTTTGGTAGGTTTTTCATTAGTTTTCAACATTGTTTTGAGCTGTCAAACGGCGAATAGATTTCATTCGCATCGCACTTTTTATCATGCATGGCACTTCGTCTTTCGGACCTGCGGTCCTCAGCAGGTATCCCCGAAAGACATATTTTGTCTACCTATGACCTAGAGGCCGAAAGAGTTTTCGCCGAGTCATCCTTGAGGCTTCTTGCATATCTCGGAAACTGTGCGTCGTAGAACGAAACGGACGTTATTTTCGGACTCGTCGCCTAAGACAAACATGTCTAACGGGTATTAGGGATGAACTTTGACCTTGACTTAAAATTTTTTGCCGAGTTGGCACTTTTTGTTTTCGACGATACCTCAGAAATGGTGCGTCGTAGAGCAAAACGGACGTTATTTGCGGACTCGTCGCTCTCAACAAACATGTCTGAGGGATATTAAGGACGAACTTTGACCTTGACCTCAATTTTTTTTGCCGAGTTGGCTTTTTTCGTTTTCATCGATGTCTCGGAACCGGTACGTCGTAGAGCGAAACGGATTTATTTTCAGACTCGTTGCCTTAGACAAACATGTCTAAGGCATGTTACGGATGAACTTTGACCTTGACAGATATGTCTATACCCCAGACAAATAGGTATGTCATATTATGTCTTAGGGTATGAACTTTGACCTTGGCCTAATTTCAGTCAGAATGCCCAAAGACATCTTTAGGCCTTGACGTCTAGTTCATAATGGGGTACCTGCGCCACCCACCTTGCATTTCATGCCCTCTTCTGGGAAAACCTGTCATGCAGAGCGAAGTCAGTATTGTTGACAAATTTCAGTCGCCTTAGTCAGTATTGTTGACAAGTCAGTATTGTTGTATTGTATTGTTGTATTGTTGACAAGTCAGTATTGTTGACAAATTTCAGTCGCCTTACTGGTCAGCACCGACCATGTCCTATGAATATCGATTCATTTTAGTCATGTCTGATTAAAGCAGCTGCCTTCGAAACCAGCCAATATTTTTTTAAAAACTATATTTCATAATAAACATGCTAAACTAACTGAATGAAACATACTCACATCAAATGTAAAGAAAATAGCCAGTCCTGCGGGAAATTTTGCTCATTTGAACAGGCGGTTCTCGCGTGAATACAGGAACTGTATCCATCACACGCAGATGTTAACAAAGCATAGAAGTGCGAGATAGACGGACAATTCTACGCACATCATGGTATATAACTGATTATTTTCTCACAACTTCACTATATATGCAAATACGAACTGGAAAATGTACTCAATGTGGACCTTCAAGCGCGATTTGAGCATTTGTTCACATTCGGGTTTGATGGATACACTTCGTTTGTTTATTTACAAAACCGGTACAAAATGGGCACTAAAACGGATGAAAAGACAACTCGGAAGGCCTGTAATCTTCAAAATCATTGAGCACACCTTTTCTTATATTGCATCCGATGTGTTTAACAAAAAAATGGTTTTGAAAATTTTTTTGCATACATTCGAAGGCAGCAGCTTTAAACTGTGAAAATTGGAACATCTTTATATGGCATGGTGGGCCAAAATACAGAAAGACACGAACAATTTGCACGTTTCGATAATGTACCCCATTATGTACGTTTTCAACCAAGATATCATACCAACATCACATGATGACATCGTGATTCTAATATTAACAATATCATACGATAAAAGGAAGTATTTATGTGAAATATTAATAAAGGGAACTTCATATCGGCAATAATTTGCAAACCAATTGCAATCCTGCATATACGTGTATGTATTAATATGTAAAATGGACCAAGTAATGAACTCCAAAATTCATAATTAAAATGTTCGTATCAAAATGCGCATAAAGTCCAATTCGCTTATCTTGATTTCCATGCAGTAAAACAGGACGAATATATCAGCTGTTATATTGAAATAAAGCATGGGCCCACTTTTATGGTCATATCGCAGAAGCGGATGTGACATTTCACTGTGAATATATAAAATTAATTGTGTCCACAGACGTTGACGATTTTTTTTCGTTGAGCTCTGAAATAATCATAATTCCATGTGTACACATTAGCGCATGGACGCACCTGCGATGCGTCATCGGGATATTTAATCAAGGATATAGTATATGATTATTGCTGGGTTATTGTATTTCGTTGCGTTATGGTGGCTTTTGGGTAACAACAATATGGCAAGTAAGTATATCGGTCATTCATATCATCCGTTACATTTCTTCTCATCGACAAATATATATACCGGTAATATAATGAGTGTCTATCAATGTACCCCATTAAAATTCACAAATAATATTGTGTGATTTCAGCGTTGTTCGTATTGCATGTCTACGGACTATTGTGACACATCTTTCGTTTAATGATAAAATTCAAATATGTTCTTTCCTTCAATATGCTTGATATTGAACATGTTGATTGAAATAGGGATTTGATCTAGATTGCACAGGCTGATAAATACGGACAGTGGCTCTCTTATGTACAAGTATAGCTGTGGAGAGTTTTTTTTCCAGCGCGGATATTCCTCGAATATTGCTTCGTTGTCCATTAATGAATGCAAAACGCATTAAGTGTCATACCACGTGGTGAAATTTTACATATATTTTTCAGGTGGAACTGAGGGCAGACCGAGCGAAGGTGAGGCCAGACCAAGTGAGTGGGGAGGTGAGATGGCATTCCGGAAGCGACGAGACCGCAAGAAAAGTTCGAAGGGCAGACAACAAAGCACACAAATAAAGACGATCGTACAAAACTTCCCATTCTTGAACGACGATAAAACGATTGGCCACATTCGGTTCTCCAAGGTAATTCATCGTTCAAGCACATGAAAGACAGTACGAGATAACATAATGTCACCTACAGTATGGACAAATGCTACACCATAATCGTAGATTACAATATATTCTCTTCCGAGAAATGTCATAATATGCAAATTCGCGATTTCCTCGTTCATTCATGGAAATGTGTCGCGTGCTTATCATTGTGTCAACACACATCAATAACCGCAAGTACTTGAGTCTTATCACCGGATAAAGATGATGTAATCAATACAGGTGTTATTTCTGATGCGAGGACTCCCCGGCTCTGGCAAGTCAACATTGGTAGGACTTCTGAAAACCAAGTACCGACGAGCGGTCGTGTGTTCGGCGGACGACTTCTTCCTCGACGACAGAGGCGTCTACACATTCGATCCCAGACGCATTGGTGAAGCTCATGAACGCTGCAAACAACGTGCGAGCAATGCCTGCGAATCTGGCAAAAACGTAGTTATCGTGGACAATACCAACGTGAAAAGATGGGAGATGGGACATTACCTTAAAGTGGCAGCCATTAATGGGTACACTGTAATCATCGTTATACCGCAAACACCCTGGAGAACTGATCCAATGGAGCTTTCTAAGAGGAACAAACATGGCGTCCCGCTCGAGACTCTGGAGAAAAAAGTCCGGGAATTCCAGACGGTAAACCCCCTGTACTGGGCGTGGTTTCTCAGCGAGAGAGATTCCACCTACTTGCGAAGTTTGGGGTGCAAGTTCTTCAATGAATGTATCAAGTGCTTCACCAAGTTCGGCAGGTGTATCAGAGAGAGCTTAGATTTGCCAGGTACTCAACGTAGTTGTAATACATTATTATTGTATCTCAGAAGATATATCTTCCCACGAAATCATGAGATATCAACCCGTAATTTAGCGTTATTGTATCCTACAGTTGTGTAGACTTGTGTAGTATATTTTCGAAACTTGGTATTTCCAGATGATGCTCGTCTAGACTTTGATAATATTTACGGCCAACGCCGAGGTTGTGAAACGGCTTTTCACTGCACGGCCTACTTCTGCGAAGCTGGACCAAAGAGCGCGGAAGCAAATGAGTATGCCGCCAGGGACATCGTCAGGAGATCGGCGGGACAGTCGTTTGGTATCCACGTCATAGGATTTGTCATAACGCCAAGGACAATCGGTGCCCGGTTAGCTCTAAACGGCCGGCAGATGCGCCTCTGGAACCAGAACGATAACCCGCCGACCGCATCCGGTGGCTCTAGAGAACCAGCACCATCCCTCGCGGACGATCTGGCGAGGATGTCCATCAACGACAAGCGAACACCGAACACATCATCCACCTCCAAATCGTCCCCAGCCGCATGCGTAGAATCTCCCGATGCATTGCCACAAGACCCCCACGAGTCACTTGGCAGTCGCCCCCGCTTTCGCCCGATCGTAGGCGCTGGAAGTCGAGCGCACATCACCATCGGTTTCTCGAGTGGACACGCCCCGGTGGAAACCGGGTTCGATCTCGTACGAATCGTTGAACTGGAACAATCAACGGGGTCTAAAGTTCAACATGTCGACGTTGACAATGATGTGATACGGTACTATGAGGAGGGTCAGTGTGTTGTGTACCTGGATAGACCCATACAGATACCGGCTTTGTTCTCCGGAAAGTACTGAGGTATTGACCTGAAATTATTTATATGCGATAGATTTTTATCTAGTGACATTTCAAATGTGGGCAGCATGTGAAGTTTGTAAAATTCGAATCATACATGATTACCTGTGATTAGTGGTTATTGTTCACTATATAGCTATATATATGAAAACCAACGACATTTACATGTATAAGAAGTAGTGTGGAATAGCGCCTGCACTTTTCTGTATGCGACTTTCTGTGATGATGAATGCTGTGGTGTTTATACCTTCTTCTTTGTGATGGTGTTTAAATTTTGTTGTTTATGGTGATGTTTATATCTGTTGTTTCTGATGGGAAAATTGTTTTCGATGTTGATTCATGATAGTTGTTCTCTCAACTATGCCATCTGATATGATTCTAGTAAACACGAATTCAGTATTCTACGATGTGGAACACAAGTGAGCACATACATGAATATATCAATGAAATGATATTTATTATGTTCTGGGCAGCATGTTGCAATAAACTCGTTTGGTGACAAACATATGCCGCATGTACATTGTTTAATTTCCTGTCTTCAAATGCTATCATACTCCATCGTCGTGGATAGTGAGGTCTCAGGTTTAGCGTACAGTGTCCATCGTCCGTCAACATTTTTAGGTTACCGTACGTATGGTCCGATAACCTATATTATCGTTGTATTGTGTCCGTCGTCAACATATTTATCTTCATACTTTCCTCATTAAAAACAGTGTGATTTTTTTTTATTTTTGGAAGTTCCTCAATACGCCGTAGTGTTTTTGGGTGAACTAACTAGTCCTGCTTTGTTTCGGTTGCAAAATTTTGTATTTTATGTTTGTTGTTGGCGTCATGGAGGTCCAGTTATATTGGAGTTATTGAATTAATACATTCTGACTTTTGCGGCCATTTGCGGCCTATGGTCCGATAAACTATTATCGTGGCGATGCATCTGTCGTCCTTCGTCTGTCGTCCACATTTTTAGGTTACCGGACCTATGTAACCTCATTGCCCTCGTTGCGTGTGGTGGCCACTTTGATTTATTTGACGTGTCC
Organism: Terebella lapidaria; assembly: GCA_949152475.1. Lineage (NCBI taxonomy): Eukaryota > Metazoa > Annelida > Polychaeta > Terebellida > Terebellidae > Terebella > Terebella lapidaria. The sequence goes on along the minus strand of OX424564.1, from coordinate 27,790,062 downwards.
TGATTGTCACTTTCCCGTGTTGAATTCTCCTCTGTTGTATAATATTGGGACACATTATTTAGAATGATATTCCTCACTTAACATTGAGTCAATTGTGCACATATAGGAATCATTTGTGCACATATAATGATATACGCTGCATATTCTCATGACCTTGAAACTGACCTTTGACCTAGTTTTCAAGGTCACAGGACAGAATGGCTAACCTCTTGCTTATTATAGATTTACCAGCTTAGGAATCAGTTGTGCACATATACATGTAGATAATGATATATGCTGAATATTCTCATGACCTTGAATTTGACCTTTCACCTTATTTTCAATGTCAGAGCACAAAATGACTAATATCTCATTATTATCGACTGTACAGCTCAAGAATCAATTGTGAACATATAGGAAATGATATATGCTGAATATTGTTATGACCTTGGATATGACATTTGACCTCATTTTCAAGGTCACAAGATTAAATGGCTAATATCTCAATTTACTTTACAACTTGAGAATCAATTGTGGACATACAGGAAATGATATTTGCCGAATGTTCTGATTACCTTTAATTTGACCTTTGATTTCATTCTCTGTCACACATCAAGTTACTATTCGTTTGGGCCATTTGCTGCAAACACAAATTTTTGCAGCAGATTTTGCAGAACAGTTTAAAAAGCAAAATTTCCATTCATAATGGGAGCTGTGTATGGAGTAATCTCCGAGAACACTTCAAGAGAGATATTAAATATTTACACATTCAAATGGGAACTCATATATTGTGGTTTCAGTGGTGACCTTGAATATGACCTTCAATGACCTTGAAAAGTCAAAACGGCTTTATTGATGTGATTTTCAACTTTTCAACAGCCATTGTTGTGGCTGAAATAGGAATTTCTGTTGTAGCCTTTCTTGGCCCTTGGGCGATTTCTTTTTTAAAAAATCTGTGTATTTTTTGTCTAATTGATAATAAAACTTCCCATATGTACCCCTGTGATGTTAAAAAGTTGTTCTTGAACCTCTGGACAATTTTATCTGCCTAAGGGTCAGGGAAGACCAACTCATTTCCATCCAAAAAAAATGTTGGACTCTATGTAATAGGAACACTGTGGAGTAAACTCCTATAGCACTCCACGGCACAACTTCAGACTTGACACATTCAAATGGGAAGTCACATGTTTTGATTTTAGAGGTAACCTTGCTTTAAAATTTAAACTTTATTTATTTTACAACAATTGAAGCATGTTCTTATATTAACATTTCTTGTTGGCTCGGATCTTGGCGTAAGGATGGTCATTATCGTGGGAGGAAACCAGAGAACCTAGTGAAAACCCCCTTGCCCGGTTTGGCGACCACATACCACCTCACATACTGCCGAGGCCGGGGATCGAACCCGCGTGCAAACCGACTGCATTGGTGAGAAGTCAGCCCACATACAAACTGAGCTAACCGGGCAACCAACCTTGATTTTGACCTTGAGTGACTGTGAAATGTCAAAATAGCAATATTTGGTGGAAATTAATAAAACTGCTGGGGCTCTACTAAACAAAATTATCCGATAACCTTCCTTGAGCTTGCGCTAATTTTTATGCTGGAAGTTAAGATACCTGAAAATGTTTAAAGAGGGAAGATGTACGTCTGAAGATAGAGCTTATGCAAGTATCGTATAGACGATCCTTGGCTTATGGTTGTCATATCTGACTTTCCAGACAATATGCTTGTGGATAAGTTTGAAAATCTGTCATGATGATAATTATAGGGTACCATATATGGCAAATCTTCTAGTTCATTGAATTGTGTTTTACATGCATTTTGAAAGTTGCTAATGAATTTATCTGGACTGTATAGGTAGACTTCGATAGAGTTTGGTACAATAGTTGTTCAATAATAGGTTGCCGTGGTTAGTATTTGATTTGGTAACAGTAAATGAGGTATTTTGCCTGGTGGTGATTCCGCAAAGATTTCGGTTAGGATTCATAAGATTATCAAATATAGTTGGGAGTTCATTTTGTTTATATTTGAACAAGAACGTGTGCATTTGGTATAAATGGATGTCTGATACCTTCAATAAATCATATCCTTTGTACAACATATTTGTTGAAAATCTATACGGTTTCTTCATTAATATTTTAAGGATACGGTTTTGCATAATCTGTAGTGGGTGAAGATGACTTAGTTTGGCTACACCATAGACTTCTATACCATAACATATTCTTGAAAACATGAAAGCATAATACATTTGCATCCTTACATTTTCAGTGAGGTGATTTCTTATTCTGTGAAGAATAGATGTATATTCGACTATATTATTACAAACATGCTGTACATGATGTTTCCATGACAAGTTTCCATCTATTGTGACACCGAGATAAGTTTTTGTACTAGTTCGAGGAATTACACTTGTCCTCCCTGAGATGTGTATAAGTTTCGTTTGCTCTTTAGTCACTGGTGTGCATGTTTTGTCCAGTTGAATTCTCCAACGGGTTGGCCAAAAACACTTTGAAATCAAGTCACCATCTGTTTTTAACCATTTCCAGCCAGAAGAATAAAGTTGTTTCCTCATCAACAAATATTTTGGCCATTTTTCCTTCATAATGGTGTATGGAGTAAACTCCTAAAGCACTTCTGGATATAGCTGAAGCATTGGCACATTCAAAGAGAAAAACCAGTATGGCGGTTTCAGTGGTGTCTTCGACCTTGGAAACTATAGCCATTTTCCAAATTATTGTTACTATTTTATTCCTAAATTAATGCTTCGAGAGCTCTATGGATACCGTTGCGACATTAGATTTTGTTTCTGTCAAACTCCGATTTGGTACGAGTCAGTGAACACAAAGTATGAACAAAATCAAGTACTATATCTATGTGTTTTAGTCATTCCTGCCCCCCTTCCAAAAAAAACCCTTTCAAAATTTTGCTGTGGGACGTTATTGAGGTTGAGAAGTCAAAACAGCTATCCCGGAAAAAAAACTGCCATTTCTGTACTTTGCGGTTTACCAATAAACATTTCTAGCATTTGGTCTATTTTTTCAGCTTACAGGCATTATCTTCAGCTGTTAGCTGCTTGGGATGTTTCATATCTTCTTATCACAAAGATGCAGAATTTTGGTGAATTTTGATGGATTTCAATTTAAGTAAAGTTCCAGTAAAAGAGCATTCCATAAACTGCTGTTCACCCTTAACCCGAACTAAGACGACCTCGGGTGATACTTTTCCTTCAAGACTAGCTCACAAGGTCGTCTTAGTTCAAGTTATAGGCCATCAACGTTGAGTATATACATATCCACTGTGAAGTGTGTAGATCATTCTTGATGAGTTATGTGAGTGTTAGTGAGTATAGATGCTTTGCTGTGACGTCACACTGGACGGCAAAATCATGTACAACGTTGGTTCTATTGTGATTTCACTGGGAATTTTGCCGTCCAGTATGGCGTCATAAATAGAGAAGAAAAACGTTATGACGTCACTTGCAAAGCATCTATAGAAAAACTTAAACTTGTGCATCTTTCAATGCATTCCAGATTGAGCTCAATTTTATAGAACAAATTTTGATAATTGGTTATTTTATGACATTCTACTATGTGAAAAAGGTTACACTGATAAATTGGGTCGATTAAATTGATTAACTCAATCTTGTTCAGGACGGTAATTAGTATTCATTGAAAATATCCAGCATGATGGTGAACAACAAGAACCATGTTTTTCATGTTTTTGAGCGGGTTGCGTGCAACCAACCCGCCTATTAGATTGGCGTGTCCGTCTGTCTGTCTAGCCGTCCGTCCGTCCGTCTGTCCGGGCAAACGGAACGGAGTTACTGGGATTTCTTAGGGGGAATAAAGCTGAAAACGCCCCACAACCACAGTTTAAGCCAAAAGTGCGGTCTTATGGGGATTTTTTCAGGACTTATGGGGAGAGTTAAGATAGGAAATTTAACATTGGGTCCGCCCGTAAGGCCCATCCGTTCACCCTTCCGGCCGTCCGTCCATCAACAATTTCTTGTGAACGCGATAACTTACAAAGTTTTTAACAAAATACCGTCAAAATCATACCAGAGGTGCATCATGAGCAGATCTCGGACAAGTTCGATGATGGGTGACCTTGACCTATTTTTCAGGTCGTGGCAGGACTTCGAACTTGACAATACATGAAAACAGGACTTTGTACCTTGTGAACGCGATAACTTACAAAGTTTTTAACGAAATACCGCCAAAATCATACCAGAGGTGCATCATGAGCAGATCTCGGACAAGTTCGATGATGGGTGACCTTGACCTATTTTTCAGGTCGTGGCAGGACTTCGAACTTGACAATACATGAAAACAGGACTTTGTACCTTGTGAACGCGATAACTTACAAAGTTTTTAACGAAATATCGCCAAAATCATACCAGAGGTGCATCATGAACAGATCTCGGAAAAGTTCGATGATGGGTGACCTTGACCTATTTTTCAGGTCGTGGCAGGACTTCGAACTTGACAATACATGAAAACAGGACTTTGTACCTTGTGAACGCGATAACTTACAAAGTTTTTAACGAAATACCGCCAAAATCATACCAGAGGTGCATCATGAGCAGATCTCGGACAAGTTCGATGATGGGTGACCTTGACCTATTTTTTCAGGTCGTGGCAGGACTTCGAACTTGACAATACATGAAAACAGGACTTTGTACTTTGTGAACGCGATAACTTACAAAGTTTTTAACGAAATACCGCCAAAATCATATCGGAGGTGCATCATGAGCAGATCTCGGACAAGTTCGATGATGGGTGACCTTGACCTATTTTTCAAGTCGTGGCAGGACTTCGAACTTGATAATACATGAGAACAATGCCAATTCCTTCCACTAACAGCCCTCCTCGATGCAACCCGCCCAATTGTCGCGGGCGCGACTTATACTTGTTTATGATTATGATCGATTATTTCTTCCATATATCTGATTTTGTACAGTTCATTGAAGTAACACCCCCTCCCCTCCTCTGTGTGCTGTTTATTCAGCGTATTAAAGTAAATTATACTCTTTACAAAAAGCAAGAACTGCACAGGCAAAGCAACCCACATATATCATACACAATATATATACGCTCATATTTCTCACCCAGTTGTCAAATCCAGCCGTCTCAATAGATGGGAGAATGTGTCTGTCATTTCTATTCTAATTATCGATATCGAGACATCTAAAGCTCTGGTCGTCAGCTGGTGGCACGTGGCGTCTCTGGTGGTCTGGTCTCGTGTGCCTGCATCTCCCCAAGGTCAACGGGCTGATAATAATTCATGGTTTCTTTTATTGGCTCTAAGCTATTGACAATTTGTAGAACTGCGTCTTGTTAGACTGCCAAGATGCGAATTGTGTATATTCGATGACCTTGCATTTTATATGAAAAAAGTATATATTCACAAGTAATCTGTGTGGAAGTAATAGTATATTAAGTTGTGTTGAAATAGTATCAAACTAAGTGTTTCAACGAAATTCTACAATCTACTAGGCCTATATTGTGTTGGGTTAACTTCTCACAAAGATCAACACAGTACTAATAAGACATCGTTGAACATTTCATGCCGACTCCAATATCTCACTTTTGATTTATTTATTACTTTGTCGATATTGTTTAACAACCTTAATTCAACTGGCATGTATATATCACTAGTGAACATGTAGCATATGTCCTAATCATCCCAATAAACCAATTAGAAATAGAAGTTAATAACAAACAAGTTTCATGTTATCCTGTGTACCCGCGGTGATTCCGCAAATAGATAACCATCCGCAAATCTCGGAAAGTCGATGAGGACTTAATCAATGTCTTTTGAATAATTAACACACAAATAGCCACCCAACTGCTCCACTTTTCATCCTGATTCAATGAACTGTAGGTCAAAGTTGGATTAAGCTGGAAATTACTTTGTCATTTCCAGACATCTCCCAACACGTAGTGAAGCGGTGATGTTGGCAGTTGTTTACCATTTCAAATTAGAACCACCTGGATAGGCTATTTTTTACGAATGGCACAAGAGGAACAAATGGAGTCGCAGCTTGGGTTTGTTATTGAAAATATATAAAAACATTACATGTATCATTTTCAGACAATCGTCTCCCAACAGGTAGGTCTAGTGAAGCAGTGAAGTTGGCAGTTGTCTACCACTTCAAGTTGAAGCCATCTGGATTCGTGAACTTTTCAGCTTACCAGTCCAACATATTTTGAGCCAATATCTAAAGAACAAATTTAGTGCCAAAGAGTACAAAAAATTACAAACTTTTTTTTTGATACAATTCCAAACTTTAAAATTAATTTGCTCAAAATTGACGCAATCACTTTTTTATAATTCGGTTTAATCATGCTATTTTAGACTATTTGTGTATACTAGACCTTGAATCGCTCGAACAGCCCGAAATGTAGACCGAAAATGGGTCAATATGCATAGATTGGCCTCTGAGGACAGAGAACACATGTAAATAGAGCTTAGGCTTGTATTATGAACATGTCGGAAGTCATATATGGTGCATCTTTTGGTGGCCTTGAACTTGACATCAGATGACCTGGCCTGTAAATTGGCCTGTGCAGAAATTGGTATTGTAGATAGAGCTTAGGAATGTATTATGAACATTTAGGAAGTCATATATGGTGCATCTTTTGGTGGCCTTGAACTTGAGATCTGATGACCTCGAGTTATAAACCTCAAGGTCAGGTCATATCTGATCTGAATTATGTAAATTGGCATCTGCAGACAAAACGCGTGTACATAGGGTTTAGGTTCGTATTATGAGTATATAGGAAGTCACATATAATGGGTTTTGGTGACCTTGACACTGTCGTCAGATGACCCTGAGTGGTGAATCTCAAGGTCACATTTGACATGATTTGGAAGAGATGGGAGATAAATTTTATGGATGTAATTCGGGCATAATGGAATCATACGTGGTGGATCTGTTGGTGACCTTGAAATTGACATCAGCCTTCTTTCAGTGTTATCACAGCACACTTGGTGCTATGCTTTCACGATGGCAGGAGTGGAAATATTGGAACCCATGCTTAGGTTCGTCATTGAAATGTTTAAAATGTTTAATAAAATGTTTACTAAAAATGTTTAATAAAACGTTGATTTCAACGGACACCTATCACGAAATATGTCATAGTGAGTGGTGAAAATCATCCTATCAATTACAAAATTACATATTTGTCGGTCACCTACATTACTTTATTTCAAACCTAGATTTATATATATATATATATATTATTTATTCATATAAGGCCATTGGCCCACATGCAAAGATGAAACATTCATTTGTGCTGGAAATACTTGTGCAGAGCGATGAATCAATGACAAAGTACAAACATAACGGTTTTCAAGATGATACAGACTCCATGATACTGAGAGCTGCTGTGTAGACAAATGCTGATACACATTTAAGTACAAAGGCATATTTGCCAGACATGAGGGTTTGGTATAAATACGGTACGGTAAACATTCTGATAGATATTGTTTTCGTGCATTTTCATATAAAGGACGTATTTAAAAAAAGTGTAATTCATCTTCAACAGGTTCATTATCCAGATTCTTTTTACAAAATTTACAAAATGGGGCCACTTGCTCTGTTTGTTTTGCCTACTAACTTCAACTTGCAATTTATGGTTACAACAGCGAAATGTTGAGAATGCAATTCGATGTTTCCAGTGAATATGCATTGACAGGTAATTTTCGAACAGAAAATCACTTTTATCAGTTCTATACAACTCAAGTTTTTTTTTATTACTAATATTGTCATGCCAAATCTGGTGCGAGATATCTACCAATCGCTGCTTTAGAATACATAAAAATATATCAGTATCACCTACGCCTTGTTGGAGCCACACGTCTCCGAAACCACGCGAATACAATAAAATGTTTAATTTCAGAGACCCAGTTCTTACAACCATTTTCAGCATACAATCTGAGTTGTTTATATATGGAGTTCCTAATACCTATATGACCAATATCACAAACAATCTTTAGCCAAAATTTAACAGACTTAAAATGGTACAATACAGATAACGGATATCGACCCAGTTCACCTAAGACCGCAGAATTGGATGTATTATATGAAAGTGACAAAATGAATTTACAAAATTTCCTATGTACTATTTCGATTTTTTCAGGCTTCTGAGTTCCCCATATTTCGGACCCATAATTTTGGTACAATTATTTTATCGAACAAATCTAAGTACAGTTTGATGAGAATGGCATTTATCGTTTTGATAAATCTTTGAAATTTAGAATTTTAAAATATTCTGTTAGACATTTGGGTGTTTTAACACATGATTTCAACTGTGAATACACGGACATCAATATATTGAGAAGCTTACCATGAATACCATTTCTCAACGATCTGTACCATAAAATAGACTGTGAATACAATCGAATGCTCGAGAGAAGTCAATGAAGGCTACATGAAAACGATCACCTGGCTTTCTCAAGTACTTCGACACACTGGCATATAGGAAAAAAATATGATCAGCTGTTGATCTCCCTTTTCTATAGACACCCTGACAATCACTTAACTTTTCAAATTGTTCTGCCCAGATTACAAGTCGGTTATTCAATACTTTGGTAAACATTGATGTATACAGACTGAAGTTTGAAGCATTCCTTGAACAGTCGGTACATACTACATGTACTGGTATACTGTATTATATACTATTATGTTCATTTTATAATTTCATGTGACTGAAACAGGTAACGTCTGGTCTATATTTGTTCTCGTTTCACAATGCAATGTATTCCAGGAATGATGCCTCTTGATTTATAGGTAATAGTTCCATACTCACGTGATGGTATATGGTGAAAGTCTATATTGGACGGCAAATATGTATATTGGACGATGCTGTGCTTATCAGCCAAATCAGAGCGCGTGTTACATGTGGGCTTTCCCTACTCTGGGTTTCTCCCAACAGAAAAGAACGTGGCTTTTGTTCGTTTCGGCTCTGTAAATATTAAAGCAAATGTTGGATGTTGAGAGTCGTCCAATATACAGTTTACGGGATTCAGAAATATCATATTGACCTCGGCTAACGCCTCGGCAAATATGGCATTTCTTCATCCCGTAAACTGCATATTGGACTCCTCAACATCTAATATTTGTATATTATTTACACTTATCGAATTTTTTTCACTGAGACGTAGCATTACTCTTGAAGTGAGTGGATAAAACTCAAAACAAACCTACAGATATACTTTTAATGCACTCAGCATTGATACATTGGTTACTCGTGGAAGCTCACTTGTTGTAGGGTTGTTGCTAGTCGCTTTTTGCTCGATTTATCATGATGACGAGCTTAGAAAAACGCACCCAAAACGTCCACAGTCTCGAATAATGATTAAAATTGCACGTTATTATTTCCTTTGAAGAGCTACTGGCAAGTGGGTGCCTTGATATCGGTCATATTTCCTTGATGATGATAAGCACTCCTGTGTCATAAGATGATGAGAGTAGCGGGGAAGGAAATGGCGATGGCATATTTCAAACCATCGGTATAGCAAACGGTTATACTAGAATGGGGCGGGTATGGTGATGGTATGGTGAATATGGATACCTTAGATAATTGGTCAGGTCCAGGGGGTTTCCCCTTCTTTGAAGTAAACATGATGGTATTGGTATTTTTGGTAAGTGGATTACAAAGAATCTGCGAGTTCGTATGCATTATACTGGTCGAGATTCATATCAGAACTAAAACCTCATCATGAAGCTAATTAACTAAATGGCGTTGGACGTCCGTGTACCTCGGTCTGTAGTCTTCATATTATGTGACCTGCGAGTGTGAATTACGTACATGCTCGTTTCACAATGCCATATATTCAAGGAATAATGCCTCTCAATTTATAGTTGTCAGTTGCATACTCAAGTGATAGTTTGGTAGTTGATATTGAATATTTTCAACGAGAAGGATCAGTACTCGTGGATTTACTGGATAAAACTCAACAGAACTCGATATAATTTCTGATGCACTTATTCTTATGGGTGAAACAACTTGATGGCTAGCTGCGGAAAATACACCGAAAGCGCCCACTGCCTTTCGAATAATAACTAAAATTGCATGTTATTATTTCTCTCGAGGAGCTACTCGCCAGAGGGTGCCTCGATATAGCTCTTATTTCTTTGATGATGATAAGCATCCATGTATCACTAGGTGACGAGAAGAGCGAGGCAGGAAATGATGACGGTGTCTCCCAAACTACTAGAATAGCAGGCTGTAAAGCTAGAATGGGGCGGATAGTGTAATGTGGTGGTGGATATTCTAGATATCAAGTCATAGCCAGGGGTTTCCCCTTCTTTGAAGTAAAGATGTCAGTCAATATTTTCTCAAATCATACCTGTGTGTTGTCGCTATAGTGTGTTATTAGTTTTCACGGACCTTTCTATGTATGTTGGTATTCTAAAACATTGTTGTGTTATAACGGGCATTTATGAAAAGCATTAATACAATGAAGACTCTAGTCAGAATTTGTGAATGCTGAATTACATGTACATTGCAGTATGTAACTTCAGAGCACCGAGGTTTTTAATAATTGCCATCACTGATGAATCGGTTATCATGTATGCCATGTCCAACTTTTTCGGTTCTAATCCACCCAAATGGTAATGTACCACATATTAGGTGACGTGGGTGCCGAGTGATCTTCATGTTATGCGCACTGCGAATTTGGATTATTGATCATTGGTTCCCATATTCCGTGGAATGTGTGGTTAAACTTACATGCTGCCAGGCTTCATGGAATTTGCTACTCTCGTCGTCACAAGACGCCATATGATATGATTGTGGTGTGAAAGTTGGGATCAACGGTTAATGCTCCTTATTTTATATAGTAACTCTATAACGTGTCGTATCATATTACTTATATACTATCTGTATTAACCAAATACTGCCCTATACGTGGTTTTATTCTGCCCGCGGTCGTTTCACGGACCCCGAGCTTGCGAGGGATCCGCGAAACGACCAAGGGCAGAATAAAACCACGTATAGGGCGGTATTTGGTTTATTATATAGCTATGAATTTTGTATTGTGCTGTTGATGCTTCAAATTAAAAAGTAATATTGACGATGAATAAAAGAATTAATGTGAATTTGACGAAAAATCGATATTTTTGGTCTGGTTGTCGCCGCGATGCTTCGACTCCAAGGATCACTGCGCGTAGGAATACATGTTGTTAGTGACAACAAAAGAAGTCGGGCGAGAAGTCGGCCAGAGTGCTCTTGGATTTGAAAAAGACGGCAGCCGCTTCGAAGTTTGCTACGATGATGAAAACTGCGATTTTTGCAGTGTTGTTCTGAAAATCTATGTAAGGAAAGTTCAGGAAACCGTTACTCGAAGTAATTATGCGGCCCTGGTATACTTCAGAGGCCATGACATACACAACATTGCGATCTCCAGCAGGATTCAAGGCGGAATATCGGCGAGTTTCGAAGCCAAGAATGCCATCCGCCATGTCGTGGTCGCGTGAAGCTGCCACCTGCGGATGACTGCCTGCATAAGTAATGAGGTGAGGCACGTGTGGTTTGTTTATATCGGACTTGGACAGCAGCTGAGTTGTCAAAGTCTCAGTTGTGAGTTGAAATAAAGTCTCAGTTGCTCTTGAATTGGGTCCCATTTAGTCGGGAAAAAATGTAACCAAAATACTCAGATATTTAGATATGTGTGGGTGTGTACATTCATTGTACAAATTTATTTTGTTCATTGGCGGAATTGCAAAACATCTCAAACTTACTCTAGTTCAGCATGGCCAAGGCTGGGGCCTGCCGGTCAAAGTGAACGGTCACATTTAGTCTCACTACAGTATATTAGAGCTATGCATGTCAGTTCAAATTCAAATTCTCTTTAAAATCCTTCGATCAACATTTAACATCAAAACAAATGCAAGATAGATCTATTGATATTTTTGATAAGTCAACTTGGTGAGATGATATCAAGGAGGTGAATTCAGTGAGAATTAATGAAAATACATTTGATAGCTACAGCCGTATTACAAAAATACATGTAGACACCTACAATACATGTCACTCAGCAATTATTGAACACTTATCACTAACACTATAGATTCACTATCAATAGGCGCTAGGCCTATGAATATGATATCAACTTGCCCTAATACTTTCTTGTCTGTAAACTAACACAAAAATTGGCACTCAAAAACACAAACGCACAAACACACACACGCACCACACACACATAAACCATATTTTTGAACAATTGCAATTCGAACTTAATCTTGACTGGAATCACTAGAAATGACAGCTACCCTTCTTCTTTTCTTCTCAGGACCAGCCTGTACAATATTGAAGGTGCAGTTCTGATAAACAACTGGAGCCTGGCTGGCAGCAGGCAATCCAGGCAGGCCCGTAACTAGGGTCATAAATCAGAGGAGGCAATAATTGCTTTTGAGTCCTAGCACTGAACGGTCTGGGGGTTTGGGGGGCGCCGTAAGCCCCCCACAAAATTTTGCGTTTTAGCTATTTTTTAGAGTGTTTTTAGAGCACATTCAAGTGCTTTTATCCGATTTTCATTGTGCATGAATTTATGTAAAATAACCTGATAAGATTTGTTTCATGTTTGTATGTTTTTTCCAGTACGAGTTGTTATTCAGTCAAATGAAATAATATACCGATAACCCGATGAAAGTAAATTTTTATTTCAAGATGACATGACCATGATGACACAATGATGAGTTTCAATCTCAGATATGGTACTAGTACTGAATGTGTCACAGACATGCGGAATGACGACAGACAAGAACAATGGGTCATGTTCCATTGTATACAGGGACTACGATTTGAATGCGAGCACAATCTTGCGATGATTACTTGCATCCCACAGACGCAAAACATCAATTGGTGCCAAATCTCGTACAAACCCCCTGTTCCTATGAACATACATCATTGCCAGACGATTCAAACGAGCCTGGCTCATCGTGGAGCGGCTCCAGGTTTTCAGACGGCGAAGGCTGCTGAAAGATCTCTCGCATGCACAGGATCCTACAGGTAGTGTTAACAGTAACTGTAGGATCCTGTGTATGTTGGGATAGAATCTTTCAGCAGCTGTGGCAACTTGCATCAGTGTTATCTGGGAGGATGACTCCGTGGACTTCTCGGCGCTGTGCATGTGCCTCCATCGGATCAGCTGAAATAAATTAATACATATTATTCCAGTCACCAGTCAAATTTGGGATCCAACTGCGATACACCACCATAGGATGTAACTACCTAACCAAATGTATAATTGTACCTCTTGCTCAAAATCTGATGGCGAAGGAAGCTCATCTTCAAACTGTAGGAACAACTCGTTGGTTAGATCTGGTGTCAGATGTTGAAGCTTATCAGGTAGCAAGTAGCAGGAAATCATGGCACTCTTCAGCGTTGCAGGGAATCGCGTTAGCAGGTGACTTAGAACGTGATCAACAAAGTTGAAGTAGTAATTCACCTACAAAAACCGGTCAATTGATGTTTGGTACTATTACAACATTGCATCTGCATTTTATTTGAAATCAGGTAATAGACGAGTACAAAATGAGCTACTGGTATTTACAACGCACCTTGAAGAATTCGAAGATGGGATCGCCATCTGAACTCCCTGAAGCATTAGCACGATGCATTTGACGACCTTTTGTGCGTGGTTTCTGAGGCTGAACTTCAATGGAAGCTGCGAGGGATGTGGCTCTTGTGTACAGCTTTTGGAAAGAATCATCCGTCCTCACCAACCTCAACGATGCTATCAGGCGCTGTGCCTCTTGGTGTGCTTCAACAAGATCACAACGTGTGGCCTGCAGAGAAACACTGAGGGGCCTAATAAATCCTAGAATATACTGGCAAATGCAGGCGGAGACAATGAAACTGAACTGCGACATCAAAGCTTTTTGTGATGATGCATCTGCAGAAGCCTGTCCATGTGACTTTTCTTTGATGTCGTCTAGAATATCAATTACATGCTCAAAGTTAACGAGGAATGCACTCAGTGAGTCGATACGTGATAGCCACCTGGTCGTGGACAGTGTTGGAATCGTTGACCTTCCTGTGCTCTGAAGGAGGATGTCGTCGTTGTCGTCATCAATGCTCACTGAGTGGTCTATGTTCTTCTGATTCAACTTCTTCATCATTTCTTTCATTACTGACTTGCGTTTCGCACTGGCACCCAAGAAGACTGTGAGACTCCTCAAACTTGACATGAAGTTACGTATGTCTGGTACCTGCTCACAACTCGCGACAATGACTAAATTCAGACAGTGGCTAGCACAGTGTGTGAAATATTTGGCTTTTGGGAACAGATCTGTGATTTTCGATTGCACCCCGGCTACGTGCCCACTCATCGGCGATGTCGAATCCTTTCCCACGCCAGTTGTTCAAATGGAGGCCCCACTCTTTCAATCTCTCAACAAGGGTATCTGTGATGCATTTTGCAGTTGTTTCTGGAAGATCAGCATAACCGAGGAAATCTTCATTCACGACAAGGCCGTCTTTGGTCTTCTCCAAGTATCTGACACAGATGGACAGCTGTTCTGTAGTGGAGACATCAGTAGTTTCATCAGCCATTATGCTGAAGAATTCAGACTCGTTCACTTTGGTAACTATGTGTTGGCGTAGTAGTTGCTCAATGCAGCCAATCAATTCGTTTTGCACTTTCGGGGACAAGTACTTTGCATTTCTGGGGGCGGTTTCTAGATGGGATTTGAGTTGAGCATCTTGCTGACTGAATTTGTCCACGAAGAAGTTGAAATTTCCGTCTTCATGGTGACTTTCCTTGTCCCAATCACCTCTCAGAGGGATACCCCTTTGCCCAAGCATCAGAACAACGTTTATGATGGAGGAGAGTGCTTGTCGATTCTGATCCACCTTGTCCTGGTAAGCTTTGCTCAAGCAGCCAGTGATTGACTCGTGAGTTCCCTCACATATCTGACGGAAATGGTCGGCACGTTGGAGAGCATCTTGGTGTGTTTCACTGTTGCTGTGTTTCTGGAGTCTACCACGTTTGTTTCCCAGTGCATTTTTCCAGTCCTGGAATGGTTTTGATGCAAACTCGGCGTTTGACTTAGATTGAGCGAAGGCAAGACAAACGGAACAGTATGCACCATCACTGGCTTTGGAATACCTCAACCATGGATACGCCTGTTGCCATTCTGGGTTGTATTTGCGTCCATGTTTGTTTGTAGGATACTTGAAGGAAGCATGCATAATACTGGACGATTGGGGGTCGATCAAGTATTTTTTGTCGGCATCTTTCAAGGAGTCTCTGCGTTCTGCAAAATCAGCCACATCTCTGTATAGGTTTGAAGTGTCCACGTCGGGTGGTTTGGTGGTCTGTGACACGTCCACTTCACTAGCAGGAGGCACTGTGGGTTCTTGGGATTCAGGCAGCGGAGTTTTGAAGTAACAATGTAGCTTGCTTTGAACCTTCTGCCGTTTAAGTGATCCTGCTTTTTCGGAAGCCATTGTCCGTTTTGTCTCTGCGTTACAAATATTGATACAGGCAGCATTGCTAGCATGTGGTGAAACATCGATGGGGTGGCTTTGTGCCTTGTGGTGAATATACACAAAATGGTCTGCTTGGAAAGATGCATTTGGTGTGTTATCCAAAGAACCATCTCTAGACCAGAAGATAATCAGGGGTGCCGTGTTTGCTAACTTCTCAAAGGTTCGAGGCAAAATATATCCATTCAGCAATGGACGAATCCCGGGATTACATTCTGGATAAGCCAGATATATCGGAAGCTCTAGAGCTGAAGAGAGTGCCATGACATGTAGTATTGTACACCAAGAGAGGTCCCTACAACTTCGAATTGATTCCATTGTTATTGGGAACGGAAATGTAGGAAATAATGTAGGCTTATACAAGATTTCACGCTATATCTAGATTACAGTTGTAGGCTATGCCTACTAGGTCTTGAAAACAATTAGATCTACGTGATATAGACAAATTATGTCCCGTGTATTTTTTTTTGACACTCAAGGTTGACGAGCAATTTTTTTTAATATGCGAAAAAACAGAGGAGGCGAGTGCCTCCCCTGCCTCATGCTAGTTACGGGCCTGAATCCAGGCAATCCGAACGATGTGGTGCTGTGCTGGGCCATGGATAGCTGACGGCAAGGCTCAGGCAGGCTGAGAGGCATCGGCTCAGGGTCTGCGTCTGGTCTGTGTGTGCAGCTGGGAACCTCCACTGGAGATGCGACTTGGACAGGTTGTTGCTGAGCAAGGTGGGTCTGTTCAACCGGCTGTAAATCATTTTAAATACAATAATTGTTACCGGTACTTCAAATTGTTTACATGATGTCATGAAAGTGTTGGAATACATTTGAGAGTATATGTATCTTGTATCTTGTATTTTAAATATTTTTACGTAGACAGTTGTAATTTTGCTTAAAATTTTGAGTATGTTGAGTGCTATATATATTTAACATTTATATGCACCTGCTGAATGCCATCGAGTAAATCAGATATTTTCCGGTGCTCATCTGTTGACAGGCGGTTGTTGTCGTAGCTGGCCACAGACTGTTCTGATTTATGGCCAGTTATCTGTTGAACTTTATGCCTCGGCAACCCCTCCTGCAGCAAAGTTGTGACAGTTGTTTTTCTGACACTGTGATTTGTCTTTCGCCCTTCCAGGTCACCCTCTGATGCTGCATTTTTCATCAGGGATCCAATGGTGTTTTTCCTCATGGGGCGCGCAAAAAACCAGATGTCGCCTCCCTGTTTCTCCAAGACTTTCGGGGGGATGATGCTCAGATAGAATGGACTGGTAGCTGTGCGGGATGCCTCGGGTCGTTTCTGCTCATACAGTTGTACAAACAAACGTGACAACGCTCCGTGCCGTTGCACCAGGACTTCGGTGTGGTTTCCCGGACATCCGTCATGTCTCCGCCATCCCTGGTCTTCGACTCGCGTTCAAGGAGCTGGAGGTATTCTCTGCTGGAGGAGTCCTTCTTCAGCTCCAGGTCACCCCAGGTCATCTGCCGGTGGCCGTCATATCCACGGAGCCCGAATTTCACCCCGTTAAACCACCACAAGGTAGTTATCAGGGACTTCCCGGAGCCACGGCCGAAAATACCTCTCTCCCACAAGGTGTCCTGATCCTCAGATGTCAAGGCCCCACTGGCATGGTCGCGGCGACCCTTCCCCTGCTTTTTGAGCTCTCGTCGCTTGGCATGAAGGGCCTGCATGGCAAGTCGGTAAGGGGGATCCTGGAGAGGGACGCCTCCGTTCTCTCGCAGATACCGGTCGAGGGAGTATCGCATACTCGTCAGACTGTCTGGCTCATATTCTGACCCATCTCTCTTCCGGACGCTGACAAAAAAATCTGCGAGGTAGATATCCAACTCCTCGGGCGGTATCTCAGTGAACTTCCGTAACTCGAATCTGTTGACATCTCTGCTTGTCGCTTTTCTGGTGGTAACCTGATGAGTGAGCAGACAATAAATCTGTAACATATTGTCACTGACTGTTTAACTAGCTCAGCGTCTTTCATTGTAACTGTGTGCAAATTATACTATTTTAGTATATTTTGTTCAAAAATATCTAAATGCTTTGATATTCTTGTAGATTCTTGCATTGTTATTGAGGTTTTTATAATGGATATTTATTGTACCGAGGAACAATATGAGAAATAATCGAAAGTGGACACAAAATGACAGTGTAGGTATTACTCGTTTTCATTACACTAGATCTAGATAATAATTTTTTGTGAAACTACATTCATGAATGTGTCAACTAAAAAGAGAAATTTTGTTCTAGGGATAGATCAACGGTAGTGGATACTAGTATTTTTGTGATTGTGTATCAGATTATTGCCTTCCAGAAAGTTCCTGCTTTTTTTGAAAATGCTAATTGGCATGGGCCTAAAAATAATGATCTAGAGTCTAGTACATGGGACTGTTGTATGTTTTTTATGTAGCTGATTTTTGTTATTCCTCAACTGTATCATCATATTGCACCTTTTCTTGTTGCTTGATGAAGTCCACAGCTCCACCAACATCACAAGGCGCATCTCTGCCACTGAGTCCAGTGGCAGTCACAGTGACAGTGTTGGTACCAGAAATGGCAGAATCAGTGACAGTCTCTGTGGGCACCATCTGAGCCTGAGCTTCTGAGCTTTGCACCAGCTCGCCAGGACCGGAAAAAACATCCCATTCGCCGAATATTTCTTCATCAGGCACTCCAAGTTGGTTCAAAAAATCATTTACATTCATTTTGGCTCTGTTTTGTATTGACATGTGCACAAGTTTACAAATAAAGCAGCCGACAACAAAACCACGTGTTGTTTGTTATTGAGAAAAAGTAGTTCGGTCGCAGCCAGCCAATCAACTCTCAAGCTGCTACCAGCCAGCCAATCAGCAACGAGGGGAATATGGATTCATGGAGAGGGGAATACGGGATCAGATAGCACTCAGGAAATTTTAGTTCTTTTCAATGTACCAAAATTCATAGCTATATAATAAATTATATTATTCTATAGACTATCTGAATATCGAAGTATGCTAAAGTATACTAAAGTACCAAACTGTGAACATTCGCAGCATACTTTTTTCCCATGAGGAACATTTGAAAACCAACTGTATTACATCCGTTGCTATTTATATGAGCTTTGTATTGCCGAATCGAGGTTTTCATGATAATTACCAGTCAGTCCATCCCTACAAAATGAATACGGAAGTGCTTTGTCACAGACAAGACTGAGTGGCACATACTGTTGCAAAGTGTAAATGTGACATGTTGCCTTTGAGTTGAATATGTATGTTTCATCAATCAATGACAATGGAATATTTTATCATGGAAAAAAACACAAATAGAAATAGGACACTAACATGACCATAGTAAAAATCATGGTAAGGCAGAAAAAAACAGTATTAGGGTTCTGGTTAGACTGCTTAGGCCTGTGGAATTTAAAATGCAGGGAATGAATGCAAGATTCGATACTGGAAATGTGTGCGCATGTTTGGTATGATTATAACATACAATCTGGGCTGAAATTTTATCCGTTGGGTAATAATGACATATTGTTTGACAAGACGAGATCTACCTGAATGTGCCACAGAGGATGTTTGAGTAGTCTGTTTGTTCACTCTCCTCTAGCTCATGGTTGTACGACTGTAGTGAAGCAGCATTTTTATGGCCGGTGACCTGGATAAATTTATTTGGCTCAACTCGCTCTTTTTGGAGGGTTTTCACTGTGGTTTTCCTCAAAGATGCATGCGTTGGTACAAGCAGTTTTCATGAATTGACCAAGTGTGTTGTGGCCCATGGGAGAATCCAGAACCCAGCAGAACCCAGAGCACTTCGTGAAGAAGATGGTGAACTGGAGAGCTGTAGGCTTCATGATATCCAACTCCCCTTTCTCCCACAGCAAATTCTCCTCGCTTAGAATGATCGCTTCGGCCTTGTGAGCCCGTCTCCCAAGGCCTTGCTCCTTTAGGTCGACCTTCTTCACGGTCAGGGCTTGGTTGGAGTGCTCAAAATACCCGGGGATCCCCAATTAAGATGGTGAAACCCTGCCGATTGTTGGCAGTAAATTTCACGACTTTAGTACCGCATACAAAATATGAGCATTTGTCATAAAACTTCTGGTAGTCCGAAGTGACTTTTTGCAGTTGGAGTGAATAGAGGAGTCATTTTCTTGTTTTAGAAAAATACAATCTTCGACCTGAAACGTCTGGATCATTCTGGATCATAACGATAAAGTTGGTACATCCGTTCTCAATATCAACCACGTAATCTTTAGAATACATCGACTTTTTACATAGTGGAGCAGTCAGTGTCTATGAGCCGAGAATTACTTTTTGAATTTACCGCCTACATTTGTCACAAAATGCCCGACTGTCTTTGACACATTCACGAAATGCGCCATTTTCAAAATATCACGTGGATTTGGACAACACACAGACTTGAAATATCATCTATTATTTTGATGATTTTCAAAGAATAGCTGAATTACTTGGGATTAGTACATCGTAGACCCCATAACGAGCTATCCACAGCCATGTGACATTGCGTTTTCCCCCGTAAAATTGAGTCTGAACATCGGCTACTTTCAACGTCAGGTGCCACGAAATCGTGTTTACATATTTCCCAGGTCAAAGTTTAATGTATCCTTACGCGAGACTTATCTTTGGTCATGTCGATTCTGGTAATCTGTATAATCCATTGATCACACCAAATAATCCACTTTCTGAATACTGAACGGGACTACGGCAGGAAATGTTCGCAGTACGACACATTAAATGTGTTTCGTGATATCAATTGGTAGCGGTCATCCTCGGAATATTTCCTTCGGTTGTGAAGACCATATTTTGCGACTATGAGATTCGGTAGCTTCGTCTCCAAATGTTTTCCCGCGAGGCACCAACAGTCCCATGTGTTATGCATGTACATCGGCATATGACGGAGGTAATCCCAGAATTATGTACATAATCGAAGACATATTAGTTCATAGACAAAGAATTGTTGTAGATCGGGGAATGACAAACACTGAAAACCATGTTTCCAGACGATAACTGACATATCGCTCACCACGTGAGTTTGTATTCGCTCCGATGAGAAAGCCGTTGAAATCCGTGCACAGCGTTTTGAGTTCAATGTGAAGAGCAATACTCACTAGCTGCTCAAGTCCAGTCTCGGTCAGTGATCGCATGGAACCGCACGGAAAATCGTCGAGCACATGTCCTGGGGCGGATTATTAACCCTCTTTCGACCCTTCTTGCACATTGGGAGTTCATTTTCACAAATAGGTAATATAATATTATATTTGTTCAGGTACGTACATGTTATTTAAGCATTCTGTATATTGGAGCCCCGTCTCTATCAACACTGATCGAGTATCTATGAGTACCTATTCCATAAGTTCGTGGTTAAATACATTTCGATAACAAAATGAAACTGTATGTAGATGAATATCTATATGTATGTCAAGAAATTTAAATCAGGTGCCCTGATTGGCACAAGTATATAAGGTAATTATCAATAAGCAGCTATATGAGTTATTCATATCACCAACATATATATATTTCTCTAAATCAAGAAGTTTACTTGATTGTAATATCCCAATGATCAATTCAAGGCAATGTGATTGGTATCAGCAACAGAATAGAGTGGCATGTGACAAATCCATCATCTCATATTTTTCTGACTCCAGATGACTCCAGATGTTGCTGACAACTCCACACCACTTTCCTGACAGCTCAGCCAGAAGACAACACAACCAGAAGCTGCATAAATCCTGGTTCAAGTCTCAATCAGAAGACAGGCAATAGCAGCTCCACACCACTTGACTGATCCCCCAATGACAGGCACCCAGGAGCAATCATTCAGTTGGCCAACAGTATGGATGTCAAAGCATAACAACAAACTGTGTTTTGAAGTTTGCACCAATATATACATGTATATTAAAACAATATATATATATATATATATATATATATTCAAATTAAGTGCATGTTGGATCTGTAATTCTGAAACACCTGTACAGAATTGCACACCACCATGTTGGGTATTGTAATGTCACTATAAGACATTTGGATATCTTATACAACAGCAATTTGGGGATTCAATGGCCAATTAATAATATTTTCATATTTTATATTTTAAGGGATAAAGTGGCCAACACATTGTATGTATCAAAATTTGTTATTGATACACATGTGTAGGTCAGAAATACATTATGAAGATTTGAATGGCAGTGTATCAAGTGGCCATGTGCAATATTGTTTGCCAATTATGATAAATTCATAATCTTTTTGATTGGTATTATATTTGATTTATTTTGTTCTTGTTTACCTTCCATGTACAAACTTTGTAAGATAAACATATGGATAAGGAGTATACTACCAAATACACTATTTATTCATGACATTTCTTGTCTGGTATGTTTGATATCATACCTGTGATCCATGTATGTCAAAAGATGAATTGTACTAATAAAATGCTACCACTGTGTGAATTTCACATCAATTATGTTGACACAACCCATGTGCAATAATGATACTTTAATGTCACATGTAATCATGATGACAATGAATCAAAAGCCTGGTGATATCTACATTTACATGTTATTGGGATCAGGATGTATCCTGTATCTAGCTTGGGGTTTGTGTTCTTTGTATGCATAGACCGAGCATTATGCACAATAGGGTCAGTGAAGACATACATGTACTGTTAGTTATTTGATGAACACAGAGTGTTATGAATTATGCCAAATGCAAGAAGACGTTACTTCCCCAGAGGTTTTAAACTTATAACTGTCACTTTGGAAATACGGGTTATTATTTGCATTGATCAGGTGAATAGAGTAGTGTCATGGCCCAATGCACACAGAAGCCCTAGCATGTAGCAGTCTACATGTAAAGGCCAGTGTGAATTGTGCACAGTGGAGCATATGATATTGAAGTCTCCCTCTCACTGTGGCAGTGTCTTGAAGGGTTAAAAAATAGTGCCTGTGCTGGCCACTTGTGAAAAATTTTTAGTTGTCAATGAATGTCTGAACTTCAAAAATCATTTGTGATGCAATGGATTTGAATTTCAAAAAAATATTTCTCGGCTCATAAACTAGCATATGTAGTAATGCTCAGAAAAATACTAGGAACATTCGTAATCGACTTTTTCCACAAGAACGGATGTCCCGAAATTTTGGTAGTCAATTTCAACAATTTTAACAGAAGATGCATAATAACTGCGCGTAAAATGCTTTAAATTAGTTATTAACACGATAATATAACATTTATGTGAAATATGTGTTCAATTCTTCAAGAAAAACCATTTTCAAAAATATTCAGTGCGCATCACTGACTAAAATATGGCGAGGGTAACAACCCCTTAAGCCCCTCTTTGGACAAGCCCATGGCCTGATACAAGGGGAGTGTTGTATAGGCCGATGGGCTTATAAACGGAATAAAATTTTGTCTCGCATCAGGGCTGGGCCTGTATTTAGGGAACACTTGACGTTTTTGTTGTTGACGACGTTGCTAGGTGCGGGTACCTAGAATAAACTACCGAAATGAAATGTATAACAGACGTACGTGTGGGCTGTATTTTATACGTTACGTGCATACAAATGCATGTATTGTATATGTATACCTTTTTATTCGCCATGTGTGCGTTTAAAAGGCCTATGATCATGAAAATAGGTGATTATACGCTGGAATAATATATTAATATAGTTGTTTAGTTGTTAAAAAAGGACTTTTGTCAAACCAAGTGCATAAAATGAAAACCGTAAAATATGTATTCCCCAAATATAAGCCCATGGGCCTATATATGGAGTGAAATTTCATTCAACACAACGCCCTTCCCCCATTTATAAGCCAAGGGCCTCATACGGGGATCCCGGTTAAGTGGGTTTTAGTGTAACCTTGCCAACGGTCTTTTCACGAAGGCATCCATGGATGGATGCCTTCATTTGATGCAAGCTGCTTGGTTCGTAATTCGAACATGTTCATTGATGAGTACATGATCATGCATTAATTGATTTGTAAGGTGATGTAACAACCATTGTATTTATGTCGATTGTTGAGATCTAGTCTAGATCTATATAATCTATGTGTATAGAATAAATTCTGGTTGAAGAGTTTATTTGTCAAAAAAAAGTGAAGTGACCTCGTCGCTGACCTGTATTTGCTTTCTTTTTTGATTGTATGAATTCATCCACATCTGCTGCAGCTACATTTATATCTCGACTAGGACCGGCAACTAAAATACTCTGTTTGATATCATCAATACCGGTTTCTGTGAATTCGGCGATATTTTCGCGAGTAAAATCCCAGTCCTGCGACATGTTGACAGTGGGCTGAGTAGCAACCTGCTTTGTTTATATCGTCTGCCAAAAAAACAACTGGTTAGTTCCGGCAAACCAGTTGTTTGTTGAAACCACCTTTGGCATGAGCGACACCGGTCATTATAACCACGTCAATACAACAGTATATCATACCCATCACACGGTGTGTAATCGATTGCTGAATTCGCGTAGGCATACAATAATAATTATTATTATTCTCATTTTGTTGTTATAAATTCATACATGTGTGTAATATCTCACGAGTGGGCCATATGGACCATCAGAATACCTTGCATATTCCATATGAACATAAATAAGTCAGGACAGACGGGATATTGAATGACTTGTTTCTGTAGACAAACATTTCAAGTTTGTTTAATATGAGCATGAATAACAACCCACATAATCCCAATGTACATAGTTTCATATTTTCAACACAGATGTCGAAACCAGACTTCTTGTCATCTCACTATACCGACTGACTATGTCACTTTGTATACTCGACATCGATACATTTATATTTCCGGTTGGGAGCTGTAGTGGAATGTGGGATCTACGATCCACTTCCATCAACTCCTTGAGGTCGACAGTATATTTCAAGTAACAAAATTTGATTCCAGTAAATTAAAATCGTTGATTTTTTTTATCGAATCTCAGCTATGGATAACTCGTGTTTATTACGGCCTCGTTAGGCTGTCAAGGCGTGAAGTATTTATATCCGTGTTTTTATCGACGAGAAGAAGTAAAGAGTTTATTTACAGGTGATCGAAGTGCACATTATATTTCTCATGTATCAATTATGAAATAGCATCGAGTAAATAGGTCAGATAAGGTATTCTGATATCACAACCAAGTACTTGAACTTAATCCGACGTTCATTCTGACGTGTGAACTATTCACACGGTTCATCATATTAGTGGTGATATATTCATCGTCAGACATTCCATGCCGACACAATTATGTGGCAAATTTTATTCATGTATCCCCCCTGAAATTTATAACAATTGCGTTTTTCCTTTTCAGTTTCACGGCCCATACAGGAAGACAGATTATGCTATGTATGGGACCGGGCGTATACTGTGTATTTCTTTTATTATTGTTTAGATTATTGCATGTTGTACAGTATTGCCGAAATAAATTTCAATTCAATTCAATAACAATTCTTACTCTGTCCAAGTTGAATTTGACCTGCGTGTATATATCAAGAGCGGACACGTGACAGTAGAAACAACTAAGAAAATAATAGGAATAAGAAATGAAAGAGGAATATTCTCCCAAGTACTCCTGCATAACCACGGTGATTCCCTAAATGGACGATCATCCACAAAACCCGAAAAATCGACGAGGACTTATTCAACGTCCATTGAATAATTAACACACAAATAGGCAGCCACATGATTCACCTTTTCTTATCTCAATATCATGATCCGATGAGATGGAGATCAAAGTTGACCGAAGCTGGTAATTACTTTGTCATTTCCAGACACTGCTCAACACGTGGTGAAGCAGTGGAGTTGGCAGTTGTTTACCACTTCAAATTAGAGCCACCTGGAATCGTGAAACATCTTTTCCATGACACACGAGACACATATGCTGTCGGCTGACGTCTGTTAATGGAATATACTTTACTTTACATGAAATTTAATATAACCTTAACCAAAAGGGACGAGTGCCATAAGTGATGTAAGAGTGATTGGTGAAAAGCATTCTTTCAATTACAAAATGATATATTGTCATTAAAGCAGATAATTACATTTGATTTGGACCTGGATTGATTCATACACAACTAGACGCTTCCGGTCGCCTACGACCGCTTGGGTGTATCCCCCGTATCACTATCATTCCTCTTGCCCCAAATATATTACTAATACATGTAAGTGTGAAAAACTAGAACAAGGGATACACAAGATTACCAGAGGAATGTAAAATCTTAGGCCACAACTGTTTTTTTTCAACCAAAATTGCTACATTAATCTTTCAAGCTTTTTGAAGGGCGAATTCAAGATCACCACTGAAACCACTGCATATGAATGTCCATTTCGACATGTTCGATAACAAAATCGAAATCACAGCCAGATCGAACTTTCCACCTAAAGTTATATTTCAACTCAGGATTTTTGACATACTTGGTTCGAAGTTAAAATTCAAAGTAAAAATTGACCAAAACTGCATTTCAACATGTTCAAGATCATGAAATTGGAGCCAGATCTAACTTTTCACCATAAGTTACATATCAACTCATAATATGTGACAAACTCGTTTCCAAATTGAAGTTCAAAGTAAAAGTTGACCAAAACTGCATTTCGAGATGACAAAATTGGAGACAGATCGAACTTTTCGCTATAAGTTATATTTCAACTCATAAAATGTGCCAAACTTGGTTTCAAGCTGAAATTCAAAGTAAAAGCTTACCAAAACTGCATTTCAAGATGACGAAATTGGAGCCAGATTGAACTTTTTACTATAAGTTAGATTTTGACTCATAATATGTATCAAACGTGGTTTCCAGTTGAAATTTAGAGTAACAGTTGACCAAAACTGCATTCCAAGATGATGAAATTCGAGCCAGATCAATGTTTTATTAAAAATAATATTACCTTATTCAGTTACACCCAGATATCTCTACTGGACAAAACTTTTACCTTGTTGAGCTCAATAATAAATGATTCTCGTCTTAACAATAATTTATGAGGTCAACGATAGATTCAACTAGCAAAAATAATGTTAACTTATTTGGTTACAGTCATAAAATCTCTTCTGGACAGGACCTTAACCTTTTAAGCCCAAAAATAAATATTTCTTGTCTTAACTATTTTTATTGTGGTCAATAATAGACTTAATCAGTCGTAATAAGGTTAACTTATTTGGTTACACTCCTGAAATTTGTACTGGACAAAACCATCACCTTGTTGAGCTTAATAATAAATGTTTCTCATCTTAATTTTTTTATTGTGGTCAAAAATAAACTTAACTAGTAAAATTAAGGTTGACTTATTCGATAATATCGATCTGTTTTCATTTAAACATCAGTTCTCTATTCTGAACAAGAATCCAGTGCTATTTGTTTTCATAGTACAGGGTATTGGATTGATCACAGATGTTCAAGTCGGTATTTTAATGGTCGTAATAAGTTAGTCCATTAACTGATTGATATTTATTCGATCATTCTGAAAAACGATAGGTTCCGTAAGAGGGTCTTTCTCGCCGAGTCTGTGCGATTTCATCATCATTCACTGAAAACTCCCACTCTCAGAGCGTTCACAAGCCCTGTGTGTTAAACAGGCTAATTTGAGCACAAAATGTGTCGCCAATCGGCCAATTTGGTTGCTATGGCAACCAAAATCGATTGGTGTCGGGATCTTACCATAAAACGTGTCTGTATAAAAAATTATTAGAATCGGTTAAGAATTGCAACCTGTAGCGCGTTCACAAGGAAGTGTCTGTGGACGCGGCGGCGCGACGAAGACAAATCCATAGTATCCGCCGAACTTCGTTGGGGGGATACAATAAAATTGATTCGTTGCCAAGGCAATTAGTAAAAATCACATTATGAGAGTCGCCTCTCTCCTGCATGTACCACCATAATCAGTCCCATTGGGGCGACAGATATTACACTCAAGTTATAATTTCATGTCGGTGTAACTGTTACAATTCTGGAAACACACCTTTGTAATCATTTCACAAATGCCGAATATTCACCAATTAATCCTCTGAATTCGTGTCTTCCTGTTTCACACTCACGCGACAGTAGTTGATGATATATTCGAATATTCTCACAGAGTAGAGGCCAGGGGTGTCAATATTCATGAAGTGACTGGCAAAAACACTCAGCAAAGTTAATATGATTTCTAATTCACTCGGTACCGTGACAGCTTCTTATTGGTAAGAAGATCACTGTGTTTTGGAATTGTGCTAGTATGTGTAATTTCTTTTTGTTCGATTTAACTTGGAAACCAGCAGGAAAAAAACACCGAAAAAGCCCACATGACTGTCTTTTGAAAAATGACAAACAATTGCATGTTATAACTCCCTTGGTGAGCTTGCAAGACTGGCGAGAGGGTGTCTTGATACAGCTCGTAGTTCTTTAAAGTTGATAAGCACTCATGTGCCACCAGAAGATGGGAATAGCGAAGACTATTATATGTACTTATACAATGTAGGTTTCTGAAGCAGATTATCCGACAGTATTCATTTTCATGGCAACTGAATGCTTATTTATTCTGTTAGTTGACAAAATCTCAGTAAAAATCTCTGCCAACAAATATTTTCATCGAAAGCTGCCTACAACAGTGTGTTATATCTGACAGTTACGAATCATAATATTTCCAATGATATGCTTATACTTGGAGTGCCGTGAATGATAAATTACATTGCAGCATACATGCCCAAGGTATAAGTTTGTAATTAATTACAATCTCTAATGAATCGGTTACTGACTTTGACATGCCCAACAGCTTTAGCTTTGCTCCACCCGTACTGTAATTTACAACATGGTAAATAACGTTGGTGTCAAGCTAATTGTATTAATAAGAGTTTATATGCAAAAGACTGGTTGACATTGGGATCAGAGTTGAAACCTTATCATCAAGGCAATTAACAGCACGTCATTGGACTTCCGCGTAGATCTCAATGTGATCTTCGTGTAATGCGGACTGCGAGTGTGGATTACATGCTCACTGGTCCCCATGCTCTTTGGGTTAGGGGTTTCACTTACATGCTGCCCTGAGCAATGCACATTTTTACTCTCGTCCCGACGTAATGAGAATATTGTGTGAAAGTTGGGATCAGTAGTCAGTACTTTTCATGTCAGATAGTAACCGGAGAATGTATCAGATCATATTGCTTATTTCATGTCAAATGAACATTCAAGGCTGACTGAACCGAACACGGCCAACGGACAAGTTCTACATACATTTTCCCACACTCAACAAACATCTATTCCAATTTGCATCAAATTCGTATTTTGGTGTTCCATATTTTCCAGGATATGTACCTAGCATGTTAACACAGACTAATGTCTTGTGGGTATACGTGGTGTTGCACAATGTAAAAAGAACCATATTTTGCATTTGGAGGTTTTTGAAATGAATAAAACAGAATAATTGTATTGTACTGTATTTATTCCGAATCAAAACGATAACAAGAAAATGAATGGTACACAAATACACAAAAAATGACACACACCACACATTGAAACCGTACTGAATATGATGGGATAAAAATAGTCATAAAAATATCACGATGTAGTTGATTATACCAAGCTATTACCATCAACTCAGTAGCCTTCTGGCTCGTGATTAGGTACTTAGGTACTCACTGGTACTTGTCATATATCTATTCCATGGGGTTTGTTTCGGATTCCTGAATTATTTTCATAGGTTGTTGGGCAGTCGTATACTAATTCCATCAGGTGTACAGTAGGAACAACTACATTTAACACACTGTCTGCCCCTGATGACGCCTTTGTGTCTTTTGATAAACTATTCGGTCGGGCTTTGTTTCTATTCCAAAATGTTGTATTTTACGTTTGTTATTGGCATCATCAAAATCTGACTGTATTGGTGGTAATAGATTGATACTTACATTGATTATTCTCAAATATTATATTAGTCCTACTATACAGTGACTCACGGTACAGTGTGAGTATGGAGGTGTCACCAATAGAACTTATCCGCTAAATAGTAGGGACAAATTATTCATGTAAACACTCACCATGTTTCTTTGTAGAGCAGACACGTGCCAGCTCTTTCTGAACAACGATACTGCCGAAAAGAAACACATTTTTGCGAATTGAACACATTATGAAAGGCAAGCTGTACCTGTATAATATGGTAAAATACAGCGAACATCCTAATATTCATTTCACGGTACAGAACAACATTCAAAATCATGTATATAGAGACATCATGGAGATCCATACAACTATTTTCAACATTAGATTTCTCGAGATGAATACTATCCGTCTTTTCGTTACTGATCAAAGTCTTCTGTGGACTCCGTAGTCATTTTATAACATGAATGAGAATTATCTCAATGCACCCAGCGGAACTTGCTGCCATCACCGCCACTGAGTGAATATTTCCCGGAGAAAAGGCCCTGCACTTCGAATGGCTCTTGCAAATATACCACACATCGACCTTCTCCATAGTATTTTATGATGTCGTTGTTGAAATTCGCTTCTGAGAGTCTGGTTCGGGATGTTTCCTCCAACTCAATGACTTCTATAAGATCGAGCCCAGTATGGACGGGTTTATGTCCGACTGAGACTCCAATTGTTATGTGCGCTTTGCTGCCTGGGCCAGCAGTGGGGTAAAACTGTGGGCGCTCACGTAAAGATTCGTATGGATTATGTGGAGCTATCTGAGCTGGAGATATTGTTGACTTGTCAGTCATATTTTGACGTCTATTGTTGTCGTTGAGTGACATCCTCGCCATGCTACCAACAAGTGAGGAATGTGGTCTCCCAGCTGCAGATGAAGTTGGGTTGTCATTGTGGTTCCAGAGGAGCATCTGTCGGCCGTTTAGAGCCAGTCTGGCCCCAACTGTTTTCGAAGTTATCACAAACCCTATGACGTGGAGACCAAATGCTTCACCAAGCGACCTCTGCACTGCATTTCTGGTTGCATACTCATCGACATTATCGAGTCCATCACTGCAGTAATATGCTGTGCAGTGTGAATTGGTAGCACACTCAGGGCTCTCGGTATAGATGTCTTCAAATCGCAGTCTGGCACCATCTGTAAATATTTTCAAATGTCAACAATCGCACACGTGATTTACTTCAAATTTGAATGAATGAGTATATTCATAAAGCCATGTGCTCTCAATTTGAGGGAAACAATGAGCAATGTTTGTATGATATAAATTTTATATTTCTGCAATATCAACACTTAAATCATAGATGGCAAAAATCATTGTATTACGATATCGTCAAGGTATACCTGGAAAATCTAGAACATTTCTCATATATTTCCTGAATCCTTTAAAATTTCTGGCACATTCCTTGAAGAATCTTTTCGCCAACGTTTGCAGTCTCCTAGAGTCTTCCTCATTCAGGAACCAACCCCAATAGCGTGGGTGTACAGTCTGGAATTCCCTAAGTTTCTTTTCCAGAGCTGCTCGAGGTACGCTATGTATGGTCCTTCTAGACAACTCAGCTGGATCGAATCTCCACGGTGTTTGAGGAATCACGATGATGGTCGTGTACCCATTGGTCTCTGCCAGATGAAAGTATGAATCCATCTCCCAATGCTGGACATTGGTGTTGTCCACGATGACCACGTTGCTGCCTGACCTGCAAGCTTCGTCTGCCTTCTTTTTGCACGCATCGTGAGCCTCTTTAATGCGGCTGCCATCAAATCTGTACACGCCCCGACGATCGAGAAAGAAGTCATCTGCGGAACACACAACTGCTCCAGGATATTTTCTCTTAATCTGCTCCACGACTGTTGACTTTCCAGAGCCCGAAAGTCCACGCATGATGAATAACACCTACGCGTGTATAAGGAAAACAATAAAATATTTATTCAATATCGATCATCGTTACAGTATTATTTGTGGGCAAATGTGTCCACCAGTTTCTGTCATTGCCCTAGCATAAATCATGTCAAGTATCGGATGTAGACTTCAGATCTTGAAGTGGTTCATATAAAACAGGTACTAGTTTTCAATACTCTTCGTCACTACACACACTGGAAAGAGATCTCCCCACCCTGAATCATCAGCAAGCAGGGCAGTGGTTTTTAATCTCATCTGATCTGGCTCCAAAATGATATAGAATAAGTATCAAATAGATGATTTATTATCTGACATAATTCACTGAGCAAACCTGGGTATTATTGAAGACGATTTTAGAACTGTTTTATGAATTATGTTTTGTTGTCCATTTACTTTGCGGAGGTCGCGGGGTGGCATTTTATACATGTGTGTCTACTATGTGTAGATTTACAATCACAGAAATAAACATTAATCAATCACACTTGATCCACATTTCTCAGCATACATACCTTCGATACTCTGATATGATCGATGGTCTTTTTGTCTGACAGAAACGGGAAGTCGTACTGCACTGTGGCCCTATTCTGTTGATGACTGTCTGGTTGTGCTCTCGGACTTCGTTCGGGGTGGTATTTTCTTGAATACGCCATCACCAGTCGATTTTATTACGTGCTTTTAATTGTAACACCAAGTGAAAAATCAGTTGTTATTCATAGCATGTTTCATATAAGTGATTCTCGATAACAATCCGAATTTTTCAGATATATTAGGCGATATCGATACATGTATTTTTTAATGATACTACTTTCAATTAGTCTTGCAGAGGTACCAAAAAACAAGTGCTTTTCATCTGAGGCAAGTATTACACCATTTAATTATAATGCGATGCCACTTACCTGTTATTCTAGTTGTAAGATGTTTTCAGCCGTATCACATACAAACACACAACTACATTACTGCGCGTCTTGCAACCCAAAATGTTATGTGTTATGTGTCATCCTGTAAACGTTGATGCACGACAGTGCGTTAACAACTTTTATATCATGCATGCTCGTCTAGACTGCACCGATATTGACTCATACTATCGAGGGCCTTTACCTGCCCGAACACTCGACCATACTCGATGCTACTTTTTTAATTCACTAAGTGTGTTTTGTAAGTCATGAAGTCGGTCAAGTACCTTGTAATCGTTATCTACCAAATAAAAGATAGCTATATTAAGGGACATGCGATTGATTTATCGATTATACGATTTATCATTCCCACTTCACTCTATATTATTCATGTTCAATAGATCTTGTGTTGACGTTTGGGACAAAATATGGAGGGGAAAATATATAGTGTCGTCTGAAAATCGATCGAATGCATCTAAAGTGTGTTTTCCTTTGTGAGCGTGTGCCTGAACAGGAAACATTGATAAGCGAAAACGACTGATCCTTTTACATAAGTAAATAGGGCACACATAGTATGTCAATACTCACAGATATGAAACATTTGATAGGTGGTTACTTTGTTTACATCGGAATATAATTTAAATTGCGACTAGAGAGTAAAATAGAGATGAATCGTTCACAGGAATGATTCCATTTATTTGTTATTGCTCTCTTTGAGAAGAGTCGTCGTGTTGGTTGATTTGTGTACGTGCACATATATAAAAATACGATATGTACTATGCTACACTAATTAGGTTGAATTGGAGTGATATTGGCAAAAAATTATGGAATTTGTCATAATTATATTTCCGACCAAACGAAGAAAACATACTAGTTAGATATATGCAATTGATTTGTGGCCAACTCTTTCTGGTTGATTTCGTTGTGACTTTCTGGTGGAGATCGTTTGAGTTTATTAACATTACCGCGATTCACGGTGTTTTGTATCCCTTGATACAGTGCTATTTTAGCTTACCCGCATATTCGAGCGTGAACTAGGTCAGGTGAGAGATAACTCTGAGTGGCGCACAAAGCAAAAGAAAAGCTGCTGCTAATACTGTCATATGCTCGATTTATCCATCTGATCAAGTATAGTTTGTTTTATAACTTATTTTTCTGAGACCGCAGGCATATTCGTAGTTGATTTGGAACAAATAGTTTTTTTTCCTGCCAATATCACTTTAATTGATATAGAACTAGGAAAAATATTCCTCACATGACATAAAGTACGAACCGTCAGGTATGTCATTTATTCGTTATCGATATTCGATAATGCTAATATTGACAGCTTCCAAGCACAGATACTGAGGCATATGAATGAATGAAACTATAGACAGAAAATGTGACTGATTGATGTATCATTTATCGATGCTTGAGTTTCAATCGGAAGGGACATAAATATATATCCCTTTGTCCCTTTCCAGCCCGTAGCATAGATGTACATGTAATTTGGTATGTCCTCCATTGAAAACATATTTGGTTTAGCTCTGTTTGGTTTGGTTTAGCTTTTTTTCCAAAAACATAGTTCATTCTATTTTTCTTATCATCAAAATCATGTGGTATTTTTCGGTAATAGTTTGGTCAATACAAGATTCAGGTGCCATGTATATGACACCAGTTCATAGATAGTGATATAAGTACAAGATGTACTGAATCGTTACACTAATGTATTTGACAAGACCGCTCCATTGCGTTCATGTTGTACAATATATAAACAACAGCTTATCTGTGAATGTGGAAAATGTAATTCAGGTCTTTTTCCAGAGGAATTTTGTTTGCCTCCCAATAAATATTCATGTTTTGAAATCCTCAGTGTTATGGCAAAAAATGTTTGGACTTGACTAGACGTATCGATCTTGCAATTTTGTCTGGGCACATAGATTTGTGAATTCGATGTCCAAGCTGATATTTGAGTGGGAAATATCTGTAGATCACTTCTAAGTAAAGTTGTAGTGCGAATAAGTTATATCAATCAGTTTTAAATGAGAGTGTAATTTTGATTTCACTTATGATGGTCGCAATGGTGTCCACTATCATGTTTGATTGGATGCTATTTGCGCATCACAGGTGAAGTGCACTTGCCAAATATGATGGAGGCGACATATTCAAATACGACTAAAACGGCCCATGGGTGGATGCGTTGGTCCGATCCTGCAATATTACCGCAGCATTTGTTTAAAAACTTCAATGTCAACAACCAGATGGAGACAGTCACTAAAAAAATATTCCAGTTATATCATTAGATTGTAAAACGTTCTCTAATTTTCTCCATGCCCGACAACCGCAATATTGCGAGTACTTCGATAGATTGACCAATCAGACAGTGGCTCCCCTGGAATTCCCCGACTCCGTGGGTATGGCTTATTGATATCATCATGGCTTGAGCATATTCCGAAAGATGTTATTCTTGAATGAGAACGTATTGCCGACCATTCAAATTGTGATTATGGAGAAAAAAAAGTTTGTCAAAAATATTTGTGCACGTAACGGATCAATTCTTATCAACCGATGTACCCAGTATACTTGCGATCATGAAGTTTTGAGCACGATGGAATGAGCATTTATTTTGCAGCAATTTAACGAAAAAATTATACGAATCTCTGCAAATCTGCGCAATCTTTATGGAATTATATAGCTTTATGACAGTCAGTTAAAAACAGGCAAAAGTGGACGGGTGGTCAAAACACCACTGTCTCTATTTTTTGGTCCCTGTATCGATTTTCTACCCGGTACTGGTGACAGGGTGCACAATGTTTTGCGGAAACATGTTTTAGAAAGTATTCCCGTTCGATGCAGTTCGACGAAATGTTTCACCCGAGAAATGTTGTTTTACAACTCAAATACTTCATGTATAGATGTGAATAATGGAGCCTAATCATAAAAAGTTAAGTTATGTGGAATGTTAAATCTATATTAACGAGCTATCGTACATAGGGGTTTCGAATTGATATGGGTCTGGAAATTGTTCCATTTTGAGTCTGGAAAGTCAGTGATCTTGTTATTCACAGAATAGTGAACACTTTGTGACTATAATTGCAGTATATCATAAGCACGGGAATGCAGACTCAAATAAACTTCCCATTCCCCACATTGGAAAGGAGCTATGCACTGCTAAGAGGCGACACATGTCTTTTAGTACATTTCCTGACGCTTGCTTGTTTCCTATTTGACCATGATCTGTGCATGTGTTATGGCTGCAGATACTTAGGCCGTTAACACAATGATGCTCCAAAATCGGTGCTATGGCGTTGATTGTTTTTTTTGAGTATCGGTTTATGTATTTTTTTCGCATAAAAACAGTACTTGTTCCATATTTTTTTATCTGGAATAGTTAAAATACAGATTTATTCAAAGTCTATTGAACCTACGATGGCTGATTCAGGACACCAGGGAAAGATAATTTGTCGTCATTCCGAAAATATTATTTACGACAGCAAAAAATATTGAGATTTATCTCGTCATATCGAGTTTCGAGATTTCCTGACGCTTGCTTGTTTCCTATTTGACCATGATCTGTGCATGTGTTATGGCTGCAGATACTTAGGCCGTAACACAATGATGCTCCGAAATCGGTGCTATGGCGTTGATTTTTTTTTTTGAGTGTCGGTTTATGTATTTTTTTCGCATAAAAACAGTACTTGTTCCATATTTTTCTATCTGGAATAGTTAAAATACAGATTTATTCAAAGTCTATTGAACCTACGATGGCTGATTCAGGACACCAGGGAAAGAGAATTTGTCGTCATTCCGAAAATATTATTTACGACAGCAAAAAATATTGAGATTTATCTCGTCATATCGAGTTTCGAGATAGCTAAGTCTATAATTAGATAATAACAATAATCAGGTTGTTATTTCGAGATAGTTTCCCATATAGTTCGAGATGAATAGGTCGTTAATTCGAAATAGTATCTCATTATTTCGAGTTAATTATGTTGTTACTTTGAGATAGTATAGTTATATAGGACTAAAAAAATAATGTTTTTAATCTCGTTATTTTGAGATAGTTACCTCGTTATTTCGAGACAGTATCTCATTATTTCGAGATAGTATGATTTCGAAATAACGAGATACTATCCATCGAAATAACGAGATAACTATCTCGAAATAACGAGATAACTATCTCGAAGTAACGAGCAAAAAACAATAGTTTTTTTGGTTTACTATATAATTATCTCAAAATAACGAGATATTATCTCGTTGTAAAAACAAATACCATCATGGCAAAATAAATCTGACGCGGGAGGTTCGGAACAAAACAGTACTTGTTCCATATTTTTCTATCTGGAATAGTTAAAATACAGATTTATTCAAAGTCTATTGAACCTACGATGGCTGATTCAGGACACCAGGGAAAGAGAATTTGTCGTCATTCCGAAAATATTATTTACGACAGCAAAAAATATTGAGATTTATCTCGTCATATTGAGTTTCGAGATAGCTAAGTCTATAATTAGATAATAACAATAATCAGGTTGTTATTTCGAGATAGTTTCCCATGTAGTTCGAGATGAATAGGTCGTTAATTCGAAATAGTATCTCATTATTTCGAGTTAATTATGTTGTTACTTTGAGATAGTATAGTTATATATCACTAAAAAAATAATGTTTTTAATCTCGTTATTTTGAGATAGTTACCTCGTTATTTCGAGATAGTATGATTTCGAAATAACGAGATACTATCCATCGAAATAACGAGATAACTATCTCGAAGTAACGAGCAAAAAACAATAGTTTTTTTTGGTTTACTATATAATTATCTCAAAATAACGAGATATTATCTCGTTGTAAAAACAAATACCATCATGGCAAAATAAATCTGACGCGGGAGGTTCGGGACGACGCGCGCGGGGACACAAACCAAAACATTTATTTTTTGGCTTTATTTGCGCATATAAAGGAACCTTTTTGGCCTACATTTCAGGCTATTTTCAAATCATGACATTGAAAGTTCAGGCACAAGACAACCAAACAATTTACTCTATAGAATCGGCACAAAGTGTGGAAGATGATATAGTGCGGATTTTATGTGAAAAACTGTATAAATTTATGGCCTTCTGAAGCACAAATTCTTCATAAACTAACAATTGCCAAAATGCCATGGATGTGTAAAATAATCAAGAACAGATTGTGAGAAATTGGTAACGAAAATTCTTTCAAAAGATATATTCAAGGGCCTAAATTAGTCCTCAGTGAAGTTCATAATATTCCTTCAGCAATAACATTCTGAAATAGATTCGACAAAAAAGTGAATGTCCGATGAATCCTCCAGAATTTCAAACATTTACTTTGCATAATATAACTCTGGAGTTATATTCTAGTATCCATGTTTGAAGTAGCAGAAAAAGTGTGGGGATAATGGTCTTATAACGCCACTCAGAAGCACGTAACAGTTATGTGGCTCTTTATTTGAGAAGTCTTATTATCCGCTGAGTATATTGTGCTGCAACCTCCATGTATATCATGTATATTCCACGTTCGGTTACCTGGTCGCTCAATTCTAGCCGATGCATTTCCAGGAAATTACAGAAATCATCACAAAACTGTAAGCAAGACGTCTTGAAACCGTCAATTCAAGCGTAGTTATAGAATAACACTGTATGGAAACCTCACCGCTGTATTTCATTGTGGGGAACATGTTGTCAGTTGTACTCAAGTTGACATTATACAGGTACGTTTAACGTACCATGTTAGTATCAATTTATTACCACCAATACAACTAGATTTTGATGATGACCATAGCAAACGGGAAATACAACAATTTGCTATAGAAAAAGGGCGACTGGAAAGACCTTGAAATAAACATGGAACCAGTACCCAAGAACAAAGTATTCCGAGCGAACAAAGCCAAGTCCGTTATTCAATCTCAAGGCCCAGGGTCAGGCAAAATCGATAAAATTGCATGGAAATTCATGAACCTCCAATATATTACCATAAGGAGGTGAAATCAGGTGTTCCGGAAAGAGTGAGCATTTACTGCCAAACATGTGGCACCCGTCATGAACTTCCAAACATTAACATGCAAAAAGTTCTTGCTGCATGCTGGTGACAGATTTACTGTAATTATCAACCGGATTGTGATGACGTCCATAGAATTTCTTGACAGCAGCTATTAGTCTTGATAAAACATACCCTTGTCGCAGCAGTTTAGAGACTAGCTGGGAACTTGATGAACAAAGTCCTCTTATCTGCAACTAGCTCTTGAATAGCGTATGAGTTGTGAGACAAACACGCCATAGGAACGTTGCTGCTACCAAAAGGGAAATTGACTATGGAGAAAAATTAGCCCAAGTGCTAAGATAGGTTACCGGACAATACATAATAGTTATTTTGTCCTGTGGCCTTGAAAATAAGGTCACGGTCAAATTTAAAGTCACGAGAGTATTCAGCATACATGTATATGATTTCCCATACGTTCACAATTGATTACTAACCTGTGAATTCAGTAATAAGAGAATATTAGTCATTATGTCCTGTGACCTTGAAAATGAAGTCAAAAGTCAAATTAAAGGTCATCTGAATATTCAGCACATATCATTTGATGGATTTCCACAATAGAATCTTAAATGAGGTCAAAAATCAAATTCAAGATCACGACAATATTCAGGATATATCATTTCCTATATGTCCACAATTGATTCCTAATCTGTAAAGTTGAAAATAAGCGAGATATTAGCCATTCTGTGCTCTGACCTCGATAATGAGGTCAAAGGTCAAATTCAAGGTCATGACAATATTCAGCATATATCATTTCCTATCTGTCCACAATTGATTCTCAAGTTGTAAAGTCGATAAAAAGCGAGATATAAGCCATTTTGTTCTTTGACCTTGAAAATGAGGTCATAGGTCAAATACAAGGTCATCACAATATTCGGATTATATCAATTCCTATATGTCCACAATTCTTTCCTAAGCTGTAAATTTGATAATGAGCGAGATATTAGCCATTTTGTGCTCTGACCTTGAAAATGAGGTCAAAGGTTAAAATCAAGGTCATCAGAATATTCGGACGATATCATTTCCTAAATGTGCTCAATTGATTCCTAAGCTGTAAAGTCTATAATAAGCGAGATAATAGCCATTTTGTGCTCTGACCTTGAAAATGAGTTCAAAGGTCAAATTCAAGGTCATGACAATAATCAGCATATATCATTCCCTATGTGTCCACAATTGATTCCTAGTCTCTAATCTCAATATTAAGTGTGATATTAGGCCTGATGTGTCCCATTATGAAGCATAGCAGAATTTAACATGAAAAGTCCCATTTGGGACCAGTCGAGAAAATGAAAATGGCCGCTAAACGCAGACCGGCGATTCAGGGACAACGAAACTTATACACATCACAGAGGTATGTAAGAGCAATCTTTTGAAATAAAAATCTCAAAACTGTCTGAACAGTTTTTGAGAAAATGGCCGCCAAAGTCAGAAATTGGCCGATTTTCTACGAAAATGGCCGCCATTTTGAAAAAAATGTGAAATTAAAAAAACAAAAAATATCCCCTTCTTGGAATATCTTTAGGTATTTCTGTGCAAAATTTCAGAAAAATTCACCTGTAAACTTTAAAGATAAAAATGTGGACGGACGACGACGACGACGATGCTGACGCCGACGGACGCAACACCATGCCAATAGGTTATCGGACCATAGGTCCGGTAACCTAAAAATTGAAGTCATCGCGTTTTTCATACAATCTAGTTGACAAGTTAGATTCCTTGTCAATCTCCAACCTGAGATCTAAATAGTCTGTAGTATCTTTAATTTCAAGTTCCTTAGGATATATGTTATTCAAGTAATCACCAAACTTGGGGTTATTCAATGACAATACATCATCTATATATCGGAAAGTGAAATTAAAGCTGCTAGCTAGCTTTTCAGATGCTCCTCTTTGTAGGTGTTGAATGAAATCTGACTAATATGAGTATAAAAACAGGTCTGCCAATAATGGTGCACAATTTGTACTCATAGAAATACCAATAGTTTGTTGAAATATTCACCAAACTCCACGAAGATATTATCAATCAGAAAATTAACGATACTCACAACATTTGTTTCTGTATATTTATAAGGAGCATCAGAATCACCTTTTTTAAACTGTATTATATTTGACCACAATCTACTGATAACGACGTTGCCCCTCTTTGGAGAAAAGGGAATAATGTATGAGTTTTTGAAGCTGAGACTTTAGTTTTGAATGAGGTATTTTGGTGTAGAGAGTGGAAAAGTCGAATGTTTTGATAGAGGTGACTTTAGAAAGTGTGTGAGCATGTAGATTTTCCAGTAAAGAATTGGAATTGTTTAATATCCACATTTGGTTTATGCCACTTCTAGAATAAATAGTTTCACAGTATTTTTGGAGGCCATGTTTAATTTTGGACAATATAACAGTAAGTAGTTTAGATAGGGCTTTGGTTGAAAATGATGACGAGCCTGAAATGTGTCTTGGTTTGTATGGATTTCTGTGTAACTTTAGGATCCAGGATAAACTGGGTAGTTTTGAATCTTCACACGAAGTAGGGATACTAAAAGAATGTAATACAGACAAGTGATTAGACAATATATCCTGTTTAGATAAAGTACTATTAGAATTGTAGTTGCTGTTAGAAATACCAAGTTCATTAAATAAACACTGGATATAGTATGCTTTACAAACGAACACAATATTATTAGATGCTTTATCAGCCGGAACGATGACAAATTGTTCTTGGAGTTTCAACAAACAATCAGAAACCACTGGATCATCAAAGACAGAGCTGTATTTAGTACTGACTGATTTCGACAAACACGAATGCGCTCACCCACCAATGACCTAATTTGTTCGACCCTTCTGACAGAGAATCAGTTTCTGCCTTTTCTCGTTTTGTCCATTTTCTGGATGTTCCTCAACTGCATCCACGACTAACTTGAAATTGTATCTCCATAAAAATGACTTGGGCTCCCTATATTTGGGACCTTTGGACAAAAATATTATCTTCAACCGATTCATTGTCTCTATACTGAGGTCACCTGAAATAATGTGCCCAACTGGTTTGTGTATAAAAGGATAACTAGTGCAGGAGGGTGGATTTTGAAAGAGGCCATCAATATCTAAATCATTCATAGTTTGCTTGTAGTTGAATATTTTGGAGGCAATGGATTCAGTATATGAGTAAGAAACCGACGAAGTACCATTATCAGTAAAGTATGATGGTATCTGTGACTGGAGAGATTTGTTATGCAAGATATTACTGATGTTGATTGCATCGATGCCTTTATTAGCGAATCTCAATTTGAGAAAGGATCGTTTAGGTGGTACATATTCCGTAGTTTGTGTAGATAAACGATATCCATGATGATGGAATACAGACGAAACTCTTTGATATTGGTATTTTTAATATGTTGAGTAGGACACTTGTCCTCTAATTGCTTACGTTCAGCACGTGTTATGGCAAACATTTTAGTCCGGACATAGTGTAGGCCAAGTGGTTGTTTCAATATTTCAAGTAGGCCATCAAATGAAATATTATGAATAGATGGTCGATTATAATGCTGTTGACGATGGCTTCGTTTTCTACGTTGGAATGATGTGAATAAGTTTATGGCGTTAACTGAGCTGCATCCTGGGCTCGTCAAGTTCCCCACTGAACTGATGTTATCATTACATCCATATGGTGCAGCTGTGCCAATCTCACGTATCCAATATTTTTCTCGTTCCTGCGGGCAGGAGGGGTTATTTTTTATGATGATAACTTTTCTATAATTCTAATTTTCATGGACAAAATAGAATGATCGTATTGATTAAAATGTTGATATAGTAGCTGTTTGGAACAAACCCACTTACAGCTCTGTAACGAACTTGGCACACAGTCTGTCGTATATTTCCTAACTTTCCTTTTCCAAACTCGCGAACCGTTTCTCCCCTGTTGTGCTGGTATTTCAAGGTAAAGAGATAACAATAGAAAATGTAAGATAATATCTTATCCGGAAGTGACAAGATAGATCTCTTCTGAACGTATCACGGATGATCAATGATATGCGTGTTCATTTTCAATCAATGTGAGCGTATCACCTGTGGACAAACGGGTATTTTTTTTTAAACAGAACAATTATTCGATGTATATTTTGGCCTTCGCTTCTATGTAATAGAGTATGAATTAAATGCCTAGGTGATGATATGATAGATACATGTAATTTTCTAACATGTAATTAACTAACATGTAATTTTAATTTCACTTTCCGATACATAGATGATGTATTGTCGCTAAATAATCCCAAATTTGGTGATTATTTGGATGTCATATATCCTAAGGAACTTGAAATTAAGGATACTACAGACTCCGCTAATTTTTCCAACTATCTAGACCTGAGGTTGGAGATTGATATTGATTCTAACCTGTCAACTAGATTATATGACAAACGTGATGATTTCAATTTTTCCATAGTCAATTTCCCTTTTCTAAGCAGCAAAATTCCTATGTCACCGGCATATGGTGTGTTTGTTTCTCAACTTATACGCTATTCCAGAGCTAGTTGCAAATATGAGGATTTTGTCTATCGAAGTGCCCAGCTAGTCTCTAAACTGCTGCGACAAGGGTATGTTTTACCAAGACTTATAGCTGCGTTTAAGAAATTCTATGGACGTCATCATGATCTGGTTGATAAATACAGCAAATCCATGTCTGCCATGCAACTAGATCTATTTTCATGTTAATTTTGGGGAATTCATGACGGGTACCACTAGTGGGGCATGCTCACTCTTTCCGGAACACCTGATTTCACCTCCTAATGGCCATTTTTGGGGGTTCATGAGTTTCCCTGTCATTTTTGTTTTCTCTCACTTCGTATGCCTGATATGACTTTCTGTCCCCGGACTATGAGATTGGATAACGGACCCTGTTTTGTTTGCTCGGAATATTTAATACTGGGTATTGATTCCACGTTTATACACAGCATGCAAACGATATTCGTGCATATGAATCGCTTGTCCTAAGCATTGTGAAAAGCATCAGAAAACTTTGTACTATTCTGTGTTCTTAGAAGTCCTTGAATTTATACAGCAGTCCAAGTGATCTGGATTTAACCGTTTTTCACATTTTTGCATTCCGTGTGTTGACTACAGCTGATTGGGCCACGCACTGGCAACCTAGAATGTGAAAAGCTCAAAATCACACTGCAATATACGAATGTTATTATCACCACAAAAGAAGTGTGGACTTCGAACCAATTTCACACCCCTACCATAATGTACAGTAGGGAGCATTAATAAAGGAGCATGGATGTCGGGGGTAATGTTGGTGTAGGATAGGATAGGATAGGATAGATTTTATTCAGTTTTTAACTTTCCATACAGCTGTGGGGTAAACAATGGCAAAAGTATATAAATATTAAATGAATGGAAGAAAGAAACAAAAACTGAGGGACCAAATTAGCTGAAAGCTGTCTTCCATTTGGCCCCACAAGTACAAGTAATATTATGAAAATAGCTATTTATAATTATTTACATACGACGATACAAAACATTAACATCAGAAACTATTAAATAAAATATGGATTATACACCTGATATATACCTAACAATGATGATGTTACTATGACTGAATATATATATATATATATCTAGCGAATACTGTGTATGTACATGAAAAAAAATATCTATTTATGTATAAACCATAATGGGCAGAGTGAGACAAAAGGTAATGGGTACTGGTGAAGCTAAAGGGGGGGTGTATCATTCGGTGTATCATGAAAATGGGTATCATTTTGAAATTAGGAATACATCTGGGTGGTTGTTCATTG
Organism: Terebella lapidaria; assembly: GCA_949152475.1. Classification (NCBI taxonomy): domain Eukaryota; kingdom Metazoa; phylum Annelida; class Polychaeta; order Terebellida; family Terebellidae; genus Terebella; species Terebella lapidaria. The sequence continues at coordinate 27,746,096 of OX424564.1, read as the reverse complement.
GTGGATCACTTTCCAGGTCAAGTAGATTTGGACAGACTTGAAAAACTAAACTCAGAGAAATTAAACCAGGGACGTGTTTTTTAGAGGTTACTAAAACACTATGATGATGCATTCAATCACATCCTCTCAACATTAGATCACAACCTATATTGCACATTAATCTTATAAAAATTAGCCCAAGAGCTGAGAAAGGTTACCGGACAATAAATATTTGAGATATAAGCCTTTTGTCACATGACCATGAAAATAAGGCCATTGGTCAATTCAAGGTTATGAGAATATTCAGCATATATCATTTGTAGTATGACCACAATTGATTCCTAGCTGTAAAGTCGATAATAAGTGAGATATTAGCCATTTTGTGATCTGACTTCGAAAAAGAGGTCAAAAATCAAGTTCAAGGTTATGAGAATATTCAGCATATATCATTTCCTCTATGTTCGCAATTGATTCCTCAGCTGTAAAGTCGATAATAAGCGAGCTATTAGCCATTTTGTTATCTGAACTTGAAAATGAGGTCAAATTCAAGGCTACCAGAATATTCAGCATATATCATTTCCTATATTTTCACTATGGATTCCTAAGCTGTGATGTCGATAATAAGCAAGGTCATCAAAATATTCAGTGTACATGATTTTCTATATGTCCACAATTGGTTTCCAAGCTATAAAGTCAATAGAGAAGCCATTTTGTAATTTGACCTTGAAAATGAGGCCACAGGTCGAAGTCATGGAAATATTCTGCATATACCATTCTCTATATGTTCACAATTGATTCCTAAGCTGTAGAGTCGATAATGAGCGAGATATTAGTCATTTTGTCCTGTGATCTTGAAATTTAGGTCAAAGGTTGAATTCAAGGTCACGAGAATAATCTGTATATATCATTTCCTATATGTTCGTGTACTTAAGTCTGGACACATTGAGCATGAATTCAAAATGTTGTTCATTGGAGGTGTGGAGTTCACAATCACACGAAACCTGATTCGGGAACAGAGGTATGTCCCAACGAGGCGGGATTTCGCGTGCAATTTTAATCATGCAACGTCCTATATGTACTTGTGAATGGAAAGCCTCCCGAGTAACTTCACTAGTAACAAGTAACTTCCCGAGTAAATTTCCATGTCAATATTCTCTTTATTTGGAAGTACAAAAATGTGTATACACAAATAAGCATGGAGAAAACATACATCCTGGTCGTTATGATTTATCACGAGTCATTTCCACAGATCTGGAAGAGGAAGTATCTTCACTACAGAATAAAAAAGAGATTACTCTTACAACTGAACATAAAAACATACATCAAAGGAACATAAAAACATACATCAATCTCACCATATACACAAACACACACCAAAGAGCATTTATACATGATACCACTCTGCAGATAGGCATCATTCATGTATATGCATATATGTATTCAGGGGTGCGGCCTAGTTACTGAACAGGAAGGTATGGGTGTGTGAAGGGGGAGGGAGCACTGGGGCGGAGCTTGCCCATGCGTGAGAAGATTTTTACCGGATATTGTCCTTGATTCTTTCCAGGAAGCACGTGATTCTTTCCGGGAAGCCCTTGATTCTTTCCGGAAGAAACATCAAGAAGCAGGTGTGTTGTGAATATGGAGAAAAAATAGTGATCAGCATGCACACAAGCTGCGTCAGGGTCATTGCCACTATTCACCTCATTACAAAATATTGCTGCTTACGAGCTTTTTGCTTGAAAACGGATAATAATGATTGGGACCCAGTGAATCAGATATAATACGCCCCTTCGTCTATATTCAATAAAGATTAAAAAGGTGACAGACGGCCTAAATAGCGTTCATTTAGTGGGTGAGTAGTATTAAGACGCAGCAAGTGATACTTGGCCATGCGTGGCAATAAATCCTATATTTACAACCATAGGCGGCCCAAGTGATATACACTGCTCCATAATACTACTTGCCCACTGAAAACATCCGTCTCCCACCTTATTAATCCTTATAGAAGCCCAAGTATCATGACCTGCGCCTCATAATTAGGAACAAGCAGCATATTATACTTTTGCCCCATACTCTAGGCAAATAAAGATGGGCGCGGTGTCTTCTGATTGCGTTATGAGTTATTTCCACCAACAAAAATGGCGTACCTTAGCGCACCTTACTCTGATAATACTGACAGATTCGCCACTTTCAAAAGGAAACGATTTTTGGAGTCATTTCTGATGTAACAAACCATACATAAGGTGAACAGGATTCAGGTATGATCTTGTATTCTATGGGTGTTTGTGTTGGGAAATAAATTACACAAAATCCACTCGTGGCAATGTAAACTGTCACACACCTGAAAATTACAACTTAAAGCGATCATAATGGAACATATCACATAATCATCATGCAACCAACGAGCATCATGTCATGCACATTTCGGGTAGTGAATATATATTTTCTAACTGGTTCCTGGTATCATTTACACTGACCATATTCAAATTGCAGAAGTGATCTGAAGCGTTGCATGTGAGGTTAAACCCATGTTGGATATTCCCGCCAAAGACCACCCATTACTTGAAGCAAATCGAAACTAGTAACTTTGACCAGGCAGCCTTAGGGCGTAGACTACGGTATTAGAGCATTGACATGCCACAAGCGATACAATAATAAATTAAAATGCGAAGGAACTCAACACAGGAAACACTGGAATATGCTCCAATGTATTTCATGATCTTTAAAAATTATAATTGTGTCCCTGGATCACTCTTTGCACTGCCACATTTGTCAAAATTTATGGGTTCATCATAAGCACATGCTATGCCAGTTGTTTTCTCCGGCACCAGGTCTTTTCTCACGACCGAAGAGCACAGGAACATTTATCAGTAAATTACCTCATTATAATATTTCTCGAGATAAAGTGTCGAAGGTGTAGTGCTTGACTCTACGAAATTATTTTTTGGACTTTTTTCTTGGTCTATCGAGGCGTCTAAAGTTCGTTGAGGCCTCAAAACGATCATCATTTGCATGAAACGTCATTGGGCTGATAAACACTCGACCTACAAGTGTGCCGCTTGTGTTATCGGCTTGTTAAATATCGCTTCATGGGCCTCTCCGCATAACACACACTCTCCAACTACCTGTATGTACATGAGTATAGCAATCTGTAGACGAACAATGTTCTCTTTGTCGCGAATTTCACAATCTTTGCCCCAATGCATCATAGGCGTTGATGCGAGCTTGGTGGTCGGATTGCCATGCAGGTGCACCAGATTCGAGTCCACAATTCGTGACCTGTACACAAGTGTAGACACCTTGAGCATGGATGCAAAATGTTGTATATTGTGCTCGGAGAGGTGTGGTGTTTAAAATCACATGAAATCTGTTTCAGGTTTGAATTTGCATGCAATGCAATCACGCACCGTGTCATATGTACACTGAATCAAAAGCTTCCTGAGTAACTTAACTGGTTTCCACTTCAAAATTCTGTTTATTTGAAATTACAAAAATTGTATACACAAAAAACATACATCAGAAAATATCATCATGGTTGTCATGATTCGGTATGAAAGTCATTCCACTATATATTGGTTGGCAACCCAATTCTGAAAGAGGAAGTAACGACACTACAAAAACGAGAGGAAAATACACGAGTGAAGGGACAAAAACAAGTATCAACCTCACTCCATATAAAACACACACCAAAGAGAATATTCACATGACACTGTCCTCTGCGATAGGGATGATACATGTATACACATTGATGTTATTCAGGCGTTGAGGCCTTTTTGTGGAGGGGGTGCGACCTAGGCACTGAAACAGTACGGGTTAGGTCGTGACGAGTGGGGGGGGGGGGCAGATATTCGTGGAAATTGTCTGAGTACCCCCGGGTCTATCACCTGATGCATGATAAAACCGAACATTGTGACATACCCGACATGGCCGGCTTTCTGATGCAATAAATGTGACAATGTCGTTTTTTTCAGGTCAAATATCAGACCATGTCGCTTTTCTAATGGTTATTGCTTCCGGCGTGAAAAGGACAACATGCCCGTGAAATACCCGACAATAACTGCGGAGCTATTGAAATAGGTTTTGTTCGTGAAATTCACGACCTGCATGACCCTATCATCGTTCATTTCCAGGGCTTCCACAAGTGACCAAGGGACTATGCCCTCAGTATTGGATCAGCACACAGCTCTGAAATCAAGTGGGGGTGGGGAATCTGGCACGACAGGGGGTTCTATGGTGCGATATTTGACCAATACTCGTAACGATGCTTTGTGTGTAACCTGTAGAAATGTCCAGCCTTTTCAGAAATCACAAGATTACACACAGTTCTTAACTAGCAAGCCTGATGGCTTTCTGTTTCATTTCCCGATGCAACAATAATTGAATGAATAAACATTCAGAACTCAAATAATTTATGAGATGGATAATGCAAGACTTAAATAAAATATTATCCACCAATCACATCAGGAGTGAAGAATACGACATGGGCGGTAATTCTAGACCATATCTCTACAGAATGCATTTCTTCGGATTTTTGTTTGAATCGTTTTTGCTTGCTTTACAGACTTTTGAAATTTTGGTTCAAATAATTCCTACATTTCATAATTTCCTAAACTAAAGAAAATACTGTACAAGTGTCGTATTTCTCAAATTTTTGTCTAACGTGGGTCCTTATGTAATTGATTTTTTTTCAGCTGAATGGTTATAGATACAATGTTCAGAAGTCTGTATTACAGGTTGATAGGGAATCATTCTCGGCCTTTCACTGGGGACCTTGAATTTGACTGGCATATCTTTAAATGGTTGTTTCCAGGTCATGCCACACGTGAGGTGAACAAGGTGGCTTCTCGAGACATAATATTTATAATTTAGGATGGGTTTGTTTTATATGATATTACGATATGTGGTGTATCATAACCGGCCTTGAAAGGAACTCGGTGATTTAGGTCGGACCCCCTTCCCCCTCACCCCCCCCCCCCATAAAAAACGCCTCGTGACGGGCCTGCAGTAAGTCAAATACAGGAAAAAACATATCTCCATACAACATTAAATACGCAAATAGCTCAGGCGACATACATAGTCAGATATCACATCCATTTAATTACGTATGTTTTATAAACAAACTTATTTCATAACAGATATTCAAACGTTTTTCAGCAGATATAAGGATCTGATGACGAATATCTGTGAAAATATTGGACCTAGCTGATGCTCATGCGATGTCAGAAAAGAACTGTTCCAGCTTTGACCAAAAAAGGTGTTGGCCATCAGCATCCTCTGTGAATCGAAGTCTCAATATGTTCATGTTTGGATTGAGAATATTAGCCAATTTCCTAGGAACACGGTACTGATCAAACCTGTTTTCCATAACCAACAATATATTCCGCCTAACACCAAAATGTCTCAGAGCAAAGTGAGCTGCCATCTCACAAAGTTGGTCGTCAAAGAACCCTGGGCAGACGACCCAAAGTGCGCACTGACTCTGCATCAAACCATTGACCATATTGTCAGTGTCATATACCCCTGGCATGTCATTTCTTCCGCGTAAAGAACACTCAGCCTTACGCCACTCCCCTTCTATCTTGTGCCTCAGAGAATTAAAGACCCATGCTCTCATTGGATCATCCTCCAAAGGATATATTACGAAACTACTGAACACGGATTCACTGAACAAATCATCCAGCAACAAATCAGTGGGTCTGGACTTATATCTCGCTTTATAATATTTCCATTTCAATGTCCATCGATACTTGTACAAGACAAAGGATCCGCACAAACTTAGTGCCAATATACCCACTACCAGACATGAAACTATGATTTTGTGGTTGTTGTTTGAACAATGCCATCGCAACGTTTCCAGATCCAGTGATAAAATTCTTGTTTGTTCAAACCTGTCATAACATGTGAGGTTTTCATAATTTTCAAATATTTTGGAATTTGTCATAAACCAAGTAAGAAATTTGAGCTGATCGCAGTCGCATTGGAGTGGATTGCCAGTTAAATCAATGATCAACATAGTTTTGTTGATGAAGGAATCCATTGTTGTTAAAGCAGAATTTCCAATGAACTCTATTTTATTATATTCTAGGTTGAGCCACCTGAGTTTGCTCAAATGCATAGTTAACCAATCAATATTTTTGATGTAGTTCCCACAAAGGTTTAGTTTCTCAAGATTAGGGACATTGTTCCACATACCATTGGGTAGATACCTTATCTTGTTATAAGACAGGTCAACTACTCGCAATGCTCTCACGTAGGGAAATTGTGCAATTTGGCTGTGGCCGATGCTATTTTGTCCAAGGTACAACTCTAGCAAACTTTGTGATGATTTGAAAAAAGTAAAGTTGAGTCCACTAATTTCCCACCCAGATGCATCAAATATTTCTAACCTATCCAAACCTGTGACGGATGAATGTTCTAAATATATATCACCAACTTCTATCTTGTGGGACAAATTCAAATATCTCAGGTTATTTGGAGTGTAATACGCACAAACGTCCATGTGTTTGATGACAACTGAGCCAAGATGATCTCCCTTGAAGTACAACAAACACGACGGTAGTGATAAAAGAGAACAATTCACTGGAATCGTAAGGTTAGAGCTAGGTGTAGTCTCACAGTTATCGGTTTCCCAGTCTGGTCTTCTGACGGGGAAGTAGCTGTGGTTTGGTGGTATCCAGCCGGCATGTCTGTTGTATCCTATCAACCGTCTGAGGAGACCATCGTCATGCACATAACTATAGGACACGTCGATGTAGCGGAGAGTGGGGATTTGCTGGAGAATTGTGATCCATTTCAACGCTCTGGTAGGAAGTAGTATTGGGCTGTTGAATCCATTCACAAGAGTGACCAAATTAGTAAAACATTCAAAACTCTGGACACCCAACAAATTACTTCCCCTGATAGAAAAATGTTCAACATGCTCCCACAACGAGTGACAAGTGCCGTTGACCTTGCTGCCCAAGATGTATGGTTGTGTGCCTCTGGTGCCAACGATATCCAATATCAAGGACATAATCCTTAGGTCCGTGCTCTCTGACAAAACGTCTATAACTTGCTGAACGCTCAGATGAACATTGCCAGCCAAGTTGAGAAGCTTAAGGTTTCCGAAGCCATCAAAAGCTCCCTTTTCTATGCTCGAGATCTTGCATACATGGAAGGCCAATTCTTCTATAAGAGTTGCCATGAAGGGATGTACCATGATTTTCTTCAGAAGGCCGTCGAAGTGACAAAATGCGAAATTCAACACGCGAAGTTTGGGGAGTTGCACGAGTTCGAAGGGCATGTTTTTATCCGAAGGCGTCATTGTGATTTCTTCCAGGTTTGAGAGTGAGGTGAACAGTTCCCCTCCCAGTGCCTCAGCACCACTGATGTACAGATGACTGATTCGTGGACATGGTTCGAAAACAGAAGAAGCAATTCTACCCATTTTCAGGACTGGATTGTTCGTTAGGTCCAATATTCGGAGCTTTGTAAGTCCAAACAGTGAGAGACTGTCGATATTCTGTATTCCAGCTGTAGAAAGGTTCAGTTTCATGACGTTTGGATAATTTGCGAAAGTGTTATTTCTGAGAGAAACAAAATTATTTCCACTCAAATCCAGAGATACCACATGTGATGTGCACGTGATATCCTCTGGTACAGATTGAAGACGTTGGTGGGCACAGTCAACATGTATTCCACTAGAAGTATCCCGTTGGGTCCGGCAGAGATGACCATTCGTTATTGTGAATGCTATGGAAAAGATAAACAATCCACAAAGCGTGTTTTCTAAAGCCATGGCTTCACATTCAGACACCGAGTTGTATGGTGCCACATACAACATCTTTGGCGAGAATGATTCTTCTCACTAAACATTTTTATTATATAACATTCGTTTGGGAAAAAAACTGTACCAGGTGATACACAAAACCAGAATATTAGTTTCACAACAATCAATTCATAGTCATGTGTATTTTTTTCGTCCATATTATTGGACAATAGCGCATCGCTTCAATGCGGAAGTTATGTAAAGTTTTCATTCAAAGCCCTACCGTAGCTACCTTCGGGGGCTGGAGGCGGCGTGGGCTAACAAATAAAATCACGCCTGAGTGACTCGAACGGATTGAGTAGCAGGAAGTGAAATTATGGCATTCTCGTGATATAGGTCCCGCGGGACCTATTTGCCAGACCCCTGTAACGAAGTGGAAAATGGGTTGTACACTTCACTTACCGTATTGCAAACTGTCTGTGACCTTCATACGATGTGACGGATTTTTTTTTTTGATTTGATTTATTTGGCAAGAGCAACATATAAAATACAGATATGTATAACAACACAAACGGACGGATACTGAAGATGGGAATTACTGACAGTTACCATAATATATTTATGATTAATACTGTTGCACAATGCCGCAACAGGCCCGCTCACTATCGGACAAGGCACCCGTGAGACCCTGCAGTGATTACGGTTAATTAACCCTTATTTTTTCTTTAATGGATGCTTGTATTGTTCTACAGAGGTTATTATTTTTGTTGAATAACCTCAACGGAGGTCATTATTTGCAATAATAACCTAATGGCAGGCATCCATTAAGTCAGATAATGGGCTCGACACAGGTCATTATTAGAAACGAAGGCTTTCTCGGCTTCGCCTCGAAAGTCCTTCGTTTCTAATAATGACCTGCGTCGAGCCCATTATCTAATACATAATGGCCTCACTATAGATAGTCTTTATATAGGTCCCGCTTTGTGTGATTTATTGCTTATTTCGTAAATGACACGTTCATCCCCCAAAAAAGTACTCCCCATTTTTTTACTGTAACCCTATCAACTTCGGATTCCTGTTTAGTTTCAAGGGTAACTGAACGAATTGAGGCATGTTATTTATACAGTGGACTCACTATAGATAGTCGTTATATAGGTCCCGCATTGTCATTTATTGCTTATTTCGTGAATGAGGCGTTCATCCCTCAAAAAACTATACCCCATTTTTTACTCTAACCTCATCAACTTCGTCGCCCTCTTTAGTTTCAAGGGTAACTGAACTAATTAAGGCATGCTATTTATATAGTGGACTCACTATAGATAGCCGTTATATAGGTCCCGCATTGTGTCATTTATTGCTTATTTCCTGAATGAGGCGTTCATCCCCCAAAAAACTACACCCCATTTTTTACTCTAACCCCATCAACTTCGTCGCCCTCTTTAGTTTGAAGGGTAAGTGAACGAATTAAGGCATGCTATTTATATAGTGGACTCACTATAGATAGTCGTTATATAGGTCCCGCATTGTGTCATTTATTGCTTATTTCGTGAATGAGGCGTTCATCCCCCAAAAAACTACACCCCATTTTTTACTCTAACCCCATCAACTTCGTCGTCCTCTTTAGTTTCAAGGATAACTGAACGAATTAATGCATGTTATTTATATACTGGACTCACTATAGATAGTCGTTATATAGGTACCGCATTGTGTAATTTTTGGCTTATTTCGTGAATGAGATGTTCATCCCCCAAAAAACTACACCCCATTTTTTACTCTGACCCCATCAACTTCGTCGCCCTCTTTAGTTTGAAGGGTAACTGAACGATTTAAGGCATGTTATTTATATAGTGGACACCCATATAGATAGTCCTTATATAGGTCCCACATTGTGTAATTTATTGCTTATTTCCTGAATGAGGCGTTCATCCCCCAAAAAACTACACCCCATTTTTTACTCTAACCCCATCAACTTCGTCGCCCTCTTTAGTTTGAACAGTAACTGAAGTAATTAAGGCATGTTATTTATATAGTGGACTCACTATAGATAGTCGTTATATAGGTCCCACATTGTGTCATTTATTGCTTATTTCGTGAATGAGACGTTCATCTCCCAAAAAACTACACCCCATTTTTTACTCTAACCCCGTCAACTTCGTCGCCCTCTTTAGTTTGAAGGGTAACTGAACGAATTAAGGCATGCTATTTATATAGTGGACTCACTATAGATAGTCCTTATATAGGTCCCGCATTGTGTAATTTTTGGCTTATTTCGTGAATGAGACGTTCATCCCGCAAAAAAATACACCCCATTTTTTACTCTAACCCCATCAACTTCGTCGCCCTCTTTAGTTTGAAGGGTAACTGAACGAATTAAGGCATGCTATTTATATAGTGGACTCACTATAGATAGTCGTTATATAGGTCCCGCATTGTGTCACTTATTGCTTATTTCGTGAATGAGGCGTTCATCCCCCAAAAAACTACACCCCATTTTTTACTCTAACCCCATCAACTTCGTCGCCCTCTTTAGTTTCAAGGGTAACTGAACGAATTAAGGCATGTTATTTATATACTGGACTCACTATAGATAGTCGTTATATAGGTCCCGCATTGTGTAATTTTTGGCTTATTTCGTGAATGAGACGTTCATCCCCCAAAAAACTACACCCCATTTTTTACTCTGACCCCATCAACTTCGTCGCCCTCTTTAGTTTGAAGGGTAACTGAACGATTTAAGGCATGTTATTTATATAGTGGACACCCATATAGATAGTCGTTATATAGGTCCCACATTGTGTAATTTATTGCTTATTTCCTGAATGAGGCGTTCATCCCCCAAAAAACTACACCCCATTTTTTACTCTAACCCCATCAACTTCGTCGCCCTCTTTAGTTTCAAGGGTAACTGAACGACTTAAGCCATTGTTTTTTCTATACTCATCTCACTATAGATAGTCGTTATATAGGTCCCGCTTTGTGCCATTTATTCCTTATTTCGTGAATGAGACGTTCATCTCCCCAAAAAACTACACCCCATTTTTTACTCTAACCCCATCAACTTCGTCGCCCTCTTTAGTTTCAAGGGTAACTGAACGAACTAAGGCATGTTATTTATATACTGGACTCACTATAGATACTAGTAGTCGTTATATAGGTCCCGCATTGTGTCATTTATTGCTTATTTCGTGAATGAGGCGTTCATCCCCCAAAAAACTACACCCCATTTTTTACTCTAACCCCATCAACTTCGTCGCCCTCTTTAGTTTCAAGGGTAACTGAACGACTTCAAGCATTGCTTCTTCTATACTCAGCTCACTATAGATAGTCGTTATATAGGTCCCGCTTTGTGCCATTTATTCCTTATTTGGTGAATGAGACGTTCATCCCCCCAAAAAACTACACCCCATTTTTTACTGTAACCCCATCAACTTCGTCGCCCTCTTTAGTTTCAAGGGTAACTGAACGAACTAAGGCATGTTAGTTGTATAATCGGCCCACTATAGATAGTCGTTATATAGGTCCCGCTTATGTATGAAATGTCAATAGTTAACATTGCCGCGGGACCTAAACAACGATTATCATAGTACACCCACTGTAAGCGACAATAATTTATGTAGTCGGTGTTGAACACTGAGGCCATTTCCGGATATGCAATTTCACACAATATTTCCTGAAATGTCTTCGCAACGAATAAAATAACCACCTGATATATAATAAGGAGGTGATATTAATGGTGGTGTCCCGGACAAACCGGGCGGGACCTATATGACGATATGGCCGAAATTATTATGAATCCATGTTTTACATAATCATAATATTCAAATCACCGATAACTCCAAACCTACATATGACTGTGTTGATACAGATTTGCCAACAGCGCTTTACCTTTGTCATAGAAAGTGATCTATAGCTTGAGAAAAGTCAACCTTAATACATGTTTACCGATTATGTGAAGCTTGCATGTCAATGGAAGAAAAGATAAACTATCAAGAAGCCTCTATCGGGGAAGGCCCTTTCATACATTCTCATCGTGTTTCAGATGCTTTTAATTAAACTGAACATCTTCTGGAACAACTGCACTCGTTGCTGCTACTTGTTAGACCTCACACATATAATTAAATTGTTAGGTTTCATTCAAGTCTATGAATTATAATATTAGTCCACACTAAAATAGCAACCAGAAAATATACCTCACAGTTGAAATCATGAGTTAACATGAAAATACCATTTTCGTTGTGGCGTAATTATATAATGTTGGAATAACTTCCGCCAAAATTTCGTCTAAGTTGTCGTGAGAGCAGTTGCATCACATCTGTCATGAGAAAGGCATAATGCACGGATATTTGTATAATTTATTTGATTACCTAATAGCCTCGAGGTTATATGCATCAAACAAAAAGACACATAGTACAAAAAGACATTCGTTTACACACACAAAACACAACCACATGCATATTGACTGGCAATACAAAGTTAGCCATGTTTCTAACCCTTCATTTTGAAGTGTTATAGCATACGAGAATGTATAGCTTATGAGAATAGTTATTCTTTTATGTATGAAGATGATTTGGCTCGCTCAAAAGGCCTGAATACCAGGCCCTGAATGTCAAAATGTACTAATAAGTTTTTGGATACCACATAGTAGAAAAAATATGGTGTATGTATGTATCAACCCATTACCGCTGATAACCAGATTTTGATGATGCCAATAAAAAAAACCTAACATAGCAAACACATTTCCCCGTATCTTTTAGTGATGACCTTGAAACTGATCTCAGAAGACATTGAGTAGTAAACCTCAGGGTCACCTTTGACCTGAAATATTTGAATTGGTTTTTACAGACAAAACACATGCAGATAGGTTTTAGGTTTTATGAGCATTTAGTCATATATTTCGGGAGTTTTGGTGGCTTTGAATCTGACCTACTAGTAAGGTAACGTTGAGTGGTGAATGTCAAGGTCACATTCGACATGAAATATCTGTGTAAATTAGCCCCTGTAGACAAAAATGGTTACAGATGAACTTGTTGCTGTGCCAGATAGCTTCATCCGGTGTACTGAAGTCTTAGAGCAGCAACGGATATCTTGGCTAGTGACAGACAGACTCAGCTATCAGTCACCCACCAAGACAGATGAGCATGAGGGACAACACGAGGATGCACTGAGCATCATCCGGGTTGCCTCCCTGCTGATGTCCTCGATTAGGCGTCCCAGTCCAAAGAGCGTGTTGGGGAACCTAGACGTCCACATCTCCAGGTGAGCCTTGGTGCCGGCGAAGCAATGAAGATATATGTCATAGGTGTGCGGCAGTTTTGTTTCCAGGATCTCCAGCAAGTCTTGGTACACCAAGTCTGGGTCCTCATCACACTGTGCGTGAAGGACGACGGGCTTCTCCAGATCCACAGCCACCTGGAGTAAGGCGGGGGGTGGGGGGAGGACTGTTCCTTCTGCTTCCTCTGATCTTCAAGGTCCAGATGCCAAGGTAGTCCAAACCTATCTCACCAACTGCGACGTATAGGGTGTGGTCGGCCATGACAGCTACGTGCCCAACGACATTCTCGTTCACCTCATGGCTGGTGTCATGGGGATGTATCCCTGCATGATAGACCACATTGTGGTAATCAAAAGTAGACAGTCTCAGCCATCGACACTTGTTGGCCATCGAAGCACCAACAAGTGACTACCATCTCACAAGTGTAGTCCCCCTGAGACAACTGTCGCTCCATTCCAGAGAAATCTATCACTTGAGTTGTGCCCATCTGTTCCATCCTGTCGAAGTGACAGTGCACATCGATCACCTTCCACGGCAGGGTATCCAAGATGGTTACCGGTTGTGCACCCTCCAAGGTCAAGGATTTCTGTTGCTCAGCTGGTGAAAGTTGTTGTAGCATGGTATAAACGATATGCCGGTGAGGCTCAGTGCTGTAGACTCGGGGCCCCTGGCCGACATCCAGCATACGGAACAGCAGCAGCTGTACTTCAGATGGGTAATGACGCTCCTCCAAATACCACCTGTGCTGCACGACGAGCTGAAGCAGAGTCAGGTTGGTGGGGTTCACAAGGAGCTGGCGAAGATACAACATGAACCACCTTGAGCTGTATCCAACGACAAAGATTGTCGTTCGTGAAGATTGAATCCTGTGAGTGACCCGGCTGATCAGGCCCATGGTGACGAAGCACCGTCCCAACACTGAAATATGGCTGGCGACACGTCCAACAGCATAAGTGCGGATGGAAATACCACGGGAGATGGACTTCCTGGATGTGGGTCCTCAGGGGCACCAAACTGGTGAACGCCCACACTCCACCCTATGGTAAGTACTCACAGGTCCGCCTTCTGCTGCCTTCACCTGTTTCCTTTTCCGATTCCTCCTCTGCCGATTCTTTTTTTCCTCTGCCGATTCTTTTCTTTCCACCTTCATTGCTCACCAAGGGTCCCGGTTCATCCTCCTGTCCCACACCAGACTCAGCAGAGTCCACATTCTCCTCATAGTCTGGCTTGATATCTTCCTCTTTCTCGGAATCCATCTAGAGAAGGCAAAAGAATCAGTTCGCACAAAAGGATGAAGTCCATAAAGAATAATTTGCCTTAACTAGAATTATGCCCTCCGACCATCTAAGCATCACGTGTGAACTGCCACTAACCAGACCCGAACTCCCAAAACAGGCCGTAACAAGGAGAAAGCTTCGTGATGTGGACACAACGCTATTCTGTAATGACATCGTGCAGTCTGCTCTGGGTGCGATCACGACAGTTTCTCCTGGTGATATGGTGGAATGCTACAACAATACGCTATCCTCCCTTCTCGACCTTCATGCGCCTCAATCGACTCGAGAAGTACATCTGCGACCAAACACAGCATGGTACAATGATGATCTCCTTCGTGCCAAGCAGGACAAATGTCGCGCCGAGAGGCTCTACCGCAAGTCTGGCCTTGAGGTCCACCGGCAGATGTTTAAAGAGAAATCTGATTTTTACTACTCTCAGCTTGAACTCTGCAAATGCAACTTCCATAGAGAGTGTATCGCTAACTTGGAAGATGCCAAGTTGTTCCGGACAGTCAAGTGCATGTTTGACAGTGCTGATGCAGCAGTCCTCCCTGCACGTTGTGATGACTCGGAACTTGCAAACAAATTCAGCGAATATTTCGTGACCAAAATCATGGATACTCGTACCAAGATTGATGACAATTATACTCACATCGCCAAGTGTACAGTTCCCGAGTTGGCTTTACAGCAAGGAACTCATCTCTGCAGATTCTGCATAGCAACTGTAGATGATGTCGAAAGAGCCATCAAAAGCTCCAGGATCAAGTCATGCAGTCTGGATCCTATACCAGCCAGTCTGATGACTAAGTGCACAGCAACATTGACCCCGGCCATAACCAGCATCGTCAACGCTTCTATCTCAGCTAGTACCGTCCCTGAGAACCTCAAACGTGCTGTTGTGTCGCCGCTGTTGAAAAAGTCAACCCTAGACCCTGAGAACCTGGCAAATTACCGCCCAGTGTCCAATTTGACATTTGTGTCCAAAGTGCTGGAGCGAATAGTAGCTGACCAAATGAACTCGTACTTGATCAACAATGACCTTCTGGATCAATTCCAAGCAGCATACAGAAAGCAACACAGTACAGAGACTGCATTGATTCGTGTTGATAATGACATCCTTCGTGCTCTTGATCGGGGTGAGGAGGCCGTACTGGTGTTGCTGGACCTCAGTGCGGCCTTTGACACTATTGATCACAGGATTCTTATTGAACGTTTGAAGACCAGATATGGAATTCTGGATAGCGCCCTTGATTGGATCGTGTCTTACTTGTGCAAGCGAACCCAGAGGGTAGTCATCGGAACCGCAACGTCATCCCCAACAACCTTGACATGTGGCGTGCCCCAGGGCTCAGTCCTGGGCCCCCTTTTGTTTTCTCTGTACATAGCACCGATAGGCAACATCATGCAAAGCCACGGAATCAGCTATATGTGTTATGCTGATGACACACAGATGTATGTCACTTTCAAGTCCCAATCTGGAGCCAGCTATGTCGAGACCCTCGAGCGATGTATCAGCGACGTGCAGTCATGGATGTGTGAAAACAAACTCAAGCTTAACGAGGGGAAGACTGAGGTTATCCATCTCAAGTCAAAGTTCCGGGCCTCTGAGACTCTTGTTCCAATCAATGTGGGCGCTACGGCTGTCCAGTATAGTGTGTGTGCAAAGAACCTGGGCGTAATCTTGGACAGTTCCATGACCATGTCTGACCACCTTCGTAATCTCTCCAGGTCTGCTATTAACAGTCTCCGCTACATCGGACGTCTACGAAAGTATCTGGATGAAGACAGTAGCAAACGACTTGTCAACGCATTCGTCATCAGTAAACTGGATTACTGTAATGCCCTTCTGTACGGACTCCCTGAGAGCATGGTTCACTGCCTTCAACGCCTTCAAAACACGGCTGCAAGAATCGTCACGCGAACAAAGACACACGAACATATGACACCGGTCCTTCGTGAACTTCACTGGCTTCCTGTAAAGTACAGGTTCCAGTTCAAAGTCCTGCTTCTGGCGTATAAATGTATCAACAATGCAGCGCCCTCCTACCTGTCTGAACTGTTGACAATCCGTCAAACCAACCGGTCACTACGTTCATCCGCTGAAATCATGCTCAATGTCCCCAGGAAATCTGATGTTAAAACTGTGTTCTATGGTGACAGATCATTCTCAGTGTATGCCCCGAGACTTTGGAATAAACTGCCAACCAGTGTCAAGTCTAGTCCATCCATTGGTGCTTTCAAGCGTAATCTTAAAACATATCTATTTACATGTGCTTATTATCAATCGTAAATTGTATGTTCTATGTACGTCTGTTCTATGTTTTATTTTATTTTTGTTTTATCATGTTCCCATTACCTGTTTTTCTGGTTTCTTGCATTTTGTCAAGTGCATAGAGAATTGTTTTATTTATATGCGCTATATAAGAAATAAATATTATTATTATTATTAGATTAGTTCCTTATTTATTGAGTGTAGTCTTTTCAGTGAGTCGGTTTGACGTGATGTTCACACCATGATGCGACCAGTTCCATGAAGAGCCCTGGCAGTTCTGTTCCATCTAGATCACTCCCAGATGATGACTTCTGCATTGATGTTTGGGCTCGTGTTGAACGTGAGAGGCTCTCGCACGCATTCTCAGATGTCGGAAGAGCTTTCTCATTATCCAACAAATCCTAGGACTATCATCTGTGATACTAACTCCAGATAACTGAGCTCTCTTTCGTTGTATCCACAATGGTATATCCCTGTCGTTGCACACCCACAGACAATCATGATGGACGATCTGACTGTTACCATTCCGGTCCATGGTCCAGTACAAGACGGGTGATACAACCTTAGTGATGATGTAGGGCCCGATGAAGATTGGCTGAAACTTCTTACTCTGATTTTGTTGGACAAATCCAGCTTGTAGACTAGATCCCCAAACTCATATCGTTGTTCCTTGAGCCGTAGGTCATAGTAATGCTTCTGGATCTTTTGTGCATGTTTCAAATTCTTTCCAGTAGCTTCACGGCATACTCCTGAATGGTATTTTTTCCCACCTTCCTAATATTATCTGCAAGAGCTATTTCCCTCCCCAACATAAGCATGTTCAGAGAGAATCCTGTCGTGCTGTTCAGAGTGCTCCTGATTGCCATGGAAATCAAGGGTAAATCCACATCTTAAAGCTTCTGTTCAACTCCGGTATAGCTCCTACACATTGGAGAACCATTCTATTCATGCGCTCCACTTGACCATTCGAACAGAGACAGTAAGGGGTTGTTCTCGTTTTTGTGACTTCCAACATTGGCACAAGGCATGGAAAATCTTCCCATCGAAATTTCTGCCCTGATCGGGATGGAAATGCACTGCAATTCCCAATTACGTGATGATGTTGTCCACCAGGGCTTCGGCAATTACTTCTGCTATCAAGATCTCCTCACAGCTGACTTTCTTTCCCAGGAATGTCGCGCACTTCTGAAACAATTAACACTTGCGCGGCTTCAATTTCAGATTGCTGCATCTCACCACTTCCCTTTGATTTGCCAATCTTTCCGCGAAGGACCTCCCAAGCACAATGACATCGTCGATACAGGCTAGCACCTCCTTCCAGATCATTCCCCGGAGCACCCGGTTATGGCACACTGAAAAGTGGCTGGCACATTGCATAATCCAAACCCCATTCGTATAAATTTGAAAAGACCAAACTTGGTTATAAATGCAGTCTTCTGGGTGGATGGCGATCTGCCAGTACCCTGAGGAAAGATCCAAGGTGCTGAAGAAGCAGGTTCCTTGCAGTTTATCCAAACATTGCTCAGTCAGATGCACTGGGAAGGCGTCCTTGACTGTCTTTGTATTCAATTCTCAGTAGTCAATACAATACCGTACTGAGCCATATGTTTTCCTGATCAAAACAGGTGCTGACGCCTATTCTGAAGTAGATAGGTTGATCATACCAGCCCGCAGCATCTTGTTAAGATGTTTTTCGTCTTCTTTCTCGAATACTACACAAACTTTGAACACATGGACGTGCAAGTGTCCTCGAAGTCGGACGTACTTCGCCTGGTCACAATCTACAGACCACCTCCATCTACATCCAATCGGTTATCAACTGCTGACTTCCTCTCCGAGTTTTCTGACTTGCTTGAGTGTGTTACTCTGGCTCGCGCGAAGCTCACGATAGTGGGTGACTTCAATCTTCATCTAGATAAACTCCAGGATCCAAACACGCTTTCTTTCATGGACATTCTCCAGTCTTGGAACCTTCAGCAACTTGTGTCAGGACCGACCCATGACAGCGGCCACACGCTTGACTTGTGTATCGTTAGACAGGATGAATGCACTGTCACCTCGCTCCGAACTGAAGCAGACATGCCATCTGATCACTGTGCTGTACTGTGTGAGCTCGGTGTCCACGCACAAGAAAAATCTTCATCACTTACCAACTCTCGGAATATCCGGTCAATCAACATATCTCAACTCGGCGCTGATATTCAAGCTGAACTGTCAAACCCTCATTCTGCACAGTCTGCTGATGAACTGGCTGACATGTATAACCACAAGTTGGCCATCCTGTTGGACTCTCACGCTCCCACTAGGACTCGCCATGTGCTCAATCGTCCTCCTGCACCTTGGTTCGATCAGGAAGCACTCGCGGCTAAACAACGTAAGCGTAAGGCCGAACGACAGTGGCAGAAATCAGGCTTGGAAATACACAGGCAACTCTTCAAATCTCAGTGCACACTCTACCACTGTGCAATCGAACGCAAAAAGACTCTATTCTTCAAGAAAAAGGTGTCTCAATCAGCCGATAAAGATTTGTTCAGGGTCCTCAATCATCTTCTGGTCCCTACATCTGAACTCACGCTTCCCAGTCATCAGAACCTGGGAACTCTGTGTGCCGATTTCAATTCATATTTCATGATCAAAATCGATCTCCTCAGAGCTGGCTTCAAGTCATGCGCTATTCCTGAGGAGCAGCGTCACAGTGATGCAACCCAGGTCATGCCAGCTTTCATGCCTGTTTCAGACCTCACAGTCGGCAAAGTCCTCAAGCGCTCCCCAGCAAAGACATGCTCGTCCGATCCACTACCTACGAGGCTGGTGATGGACTGTCTTCTTGAAGTCCTTCCTCATATCACTACAATCATCAACGCATCTTTGGCATCAGGCTGCTTCCCCAGCACCTTTAAATCAGCCAACGTCACTCCACTCATCAAGAGAAACGGATTGGACACGAACTGCCTACAGAACTACAGACCCATCTCTAATCTGCAGTTCCTCTCCAAGGCGTTGGAACGTATTGTCAGTGATCAGCTGACAACGCACCTGGAGTCATGTGACCTCTTGGAGGAGCGACAAAGTGCATATCGCCGCTATCACAGCACTGAAACGGCGCTCCTACGTGTGCAAAACAATGCACTCCTGGCTCTAGACAGTGGCAAAATAACAATCCTCATCTGCCTCGACCTCACGGCGGCATTTGACACTGTCGACCATACCATATTACTCAACCGTCTTCACTCTCGGTATGGCCTTCGCGATGTCGTCCTGGACTGGTTCCAATCTTATCTGACGGGACGGACACAGTCAGTCTCAATCGGAGGCGTTACTTCACCTGCTGTCGATGTCCAATGCGGCGTCCCACAATGCTCCGTACTGGGGCCACAACTGTTCTCGATGTACCTGGCACCTGTGGGCGACATCATCCGCTCCCATGGTCTGTGGCACATGTTCTATGCCGAGGACTCCCAGGTATTCATCTCCACATCGCTCGACGATTGTCCGAGTGTAATGCAACGTGTACAGTCTTGTGTCGAGGACATTAGAAGTTGGATGTTGTCGAACCGACTCAAACTCAACGATAGCAAGACTGAGGTTACAAACTTTTCGTCACGGTTCAAGCCGCCGGCCCATCTGGTACCACTAGTCCACTTCGGTGATACACCAGTTGAACCATCCGACTGGATCCGAAACTTAGGCGTCGTCATGGACAAAACACGTCATGGACATGTTAATCATGTCAACGCTGTCGTCAAATCTGCCCACTTCCATCTCTACTCCATTGGAAAGATCAGGCGCCACCTGGACCGGTCCACTACCCAAAGGCTGGTACATGCGATGGTAACATCTAGGTTGGACTATTGTAACTCGCTGATGGTCGGGTTGCCAGCCAAACTCACACAGAAACTTCAGCGAATACAGAACTGTGCAGCACGGCTTGTCTCACTCACTCGGCGAGTAGACCACATCAGTCCAGTATTGTATGAGCTGCACTGGCTGCCAGTTCGAGACCGGTCCAAGTTCAAGGTCCTCACATTTCTTTGGAAATGTCTCAACGGCTGTGCTCCAACGTATTTGTGTGACCTCCTCCATCGTCCATCCCATCAACGAACTCTTCGCTCTAGCCATCACAATCTGTATGTGCCGAAGTTCAGGACCTCCACCTATGGAGCCAGGGCTTTCGCGGTAGTAGGCCCGCGTCTGTGGAACGACATCCCAGGTGATGTCCAGTCTGCAACCACCCTGGCCACCTTTAAATCAAGGCTGAAAACTCACATGTTCAGGAACAACTTCAACTAGTCAATAGTCTCTTACATTATCATTCTAGTCTTGTTTATAAATAATGTTTATATAATACTGTTTTAGTACCTTTCCAACTTTCAATATCATTTTATTGTGTTTTCATGTATTTTACTGTGTGTACAGCGCAATGGGAACATTGTGTTAAATTGCGCTATATAAGAATAAAGTTCATTATTATTATTATACGAGAGGCATTCATCTCATGCGCTCGTGAATTGGCTTTTCACTTCCAGTTTCAATGCGATGTTGTATCTGGATGAATTCCCACTGGGCAAAGTCATGTTCTGAGAATACATCTCTGTACTCTGCCAAGGTGGATGCCAACTCCATCTTTTCATTCTCTTCTAGATGTGCACAGCCTTTTTGATACAAGTCGCCAGATGTTCGGGTTCTTGCTCAGCATTGTCCACTGTAACACTTGCTACTTGATAAGGTCATTCACCATGCTTATCATCCGAACTTTCACAGGCATGCCCAGATGCCAAAAGAGCATCTTCGGAATCTAGCAAAGCCTCTTCCACCAAATCAGCCTTCTCACTGGTCCCTATCAGTTCCCATTTCTTCAGGTTCATGAATTTGTCGGTGTCATTTATCACCCAAATAGAGACGCTAGGATATGGGTTACATACTATTCTGGGCATCAACAAGCTGGATCTCTGGCCCAGAGTCTCAATGGACATAACAGCCCCTTCTGATATTGGGTCTACTGGTGATTCCCAAGTGAGGTCAATGTGCTGTATTGAATGTAGCAGCACCTTTATCCGTTTCGTGAGTACCACTCTACTGATGTTCACTGGGGTACCGTCGTGTTCTTTTTCCTCTCTGCAACAATGGTCTCATCACCAATCATCAGAACATTTTTGTTGAAATCGATGACGGCTGCATGGTGACGAAGGAAATCACAACCCAACAACATTTCATCGTGAGTAGATGCTACAGTAATATTCCATGGACATTCTTCCGTTCCTGTCTTGATAGTGACTTGTTTCTGCTTCCCAGACTCTGTACCCAAGAAATCCCCTGTCATCAAACATGAGGGTGACAGGTCAATATCCATGAGAATCTGTCATCTGTGGTGTCAACGACAGCTGAAATCTTGACTCCTCCGATTTCCACTGTCATAGTACAGTGATTCTTCGATGTTTTCTTAGGAGCCGGCCTCACTGAGCTTACACTAAGGGAAGATGATTGAACAGTCTCGGCTGTTGAATCCTCGTTTCCCTGACATGGTTGATTCTCGTCCCATACCAGACAAAAAAAGCAATTCGACAGACTCAGCTGTCAATACATCCCAAGCATCCCTCCATCATCTGGGCAGACTCAGGAACGCTGACACATGCTTCATCATGCAGTAGGCCATTGCTGGTCTTCAGAGCTGCGTCGCGGCCTACAACGTGAGCTCTTTGAAGTTTAAAGCTGGCGATCTGACTGGTGATGAGGGCGTAGTCTTTGGTTCTGGACAGTCCCAGGCGTAATGAACATTTGAATGAAAACGTAAGCAAAGTCCCCGTCTTGGACTGTTCAATGTAGTTCCTGTTTCAACAGGATTTGTCTTGCCATGACGGTCGCTTGGCTGATCAGATCCATGAAACATTCATCGTGGTGATGAACGACTGTTTTGCAGCTGATTAACTGTAACAGTGGTACACAGATTTTTTATGGTTGCTGTGAGGTCTTTGATGGTGAATACCAGCTCACTGAGAATTTGCAGTTTCCCGATTTCCATTCCGTACTCTTGGGTAGCTGGTACCGCCAGGGTCTCATCATCCACTAACCCTAGGTCGAAACTGACTTGCCTGGTGTTGTAAGTCCATCTTTGCAACAGTGCCTTCTGATTGTGTATTGTGCTTTTTAGACACTGCACTGCTGCTGAGATTGCTCCCGATTTTTTTTCAAATGTGAGGAAAGCTGCTTGACGATCCTTGTTCTCGGAACTAATTGTTGTCCTCCGTTAGGCATTAACTGATGAATCCTATGCCCCTGAGACACATTAGGCCCTTCTGATTCCTATTGATTCTGACGTCCACGCATTCTCTGTGTTTGAGAATTCTAGGTTAGCCTAAGGTCTCTGTGTGACGCTGCTGCTTCAGATACTTGTTGTTGAAGCAGCACGTACCTTGGTCCACCACCTTTTGTACTTCAGGTGGTGTCTGTGTTGCAGGCTTCACCGTACTCCGGTGACATGGCTCTTTACCATAGATGTGTGGACAAGATTGTTGATCTCGGATCCATCACACCTAATTTTAAGGTAATCTTTCACGCCGTTAAATTCTATTCACTCTGGTGAAGATGATCAATGATGAATACAAGTTATATCAAGTGAAACATATACAATATATTCACAATAATTTTCAACTGTGACCAGTGTGTCACAAAAATGTATGTATATTTCAGAGAAAATTTTGTACTATGTGTTATAGGCACAGGTAGCGGTAGCTAGACTACACCCAGCGAACCATGCAACACAATAAAGTGAGACGCACCCCCACAACTTATGTACAACATATTTTAATGTGTTGTATGTAAGAGTACTGATATGTGAAATTAACATATACCCATACCGATGTCTTCTAAACGCTGGTACGCTGGTATACTGGTACAAGCATTGTGAGGCTTATTGAGGCATACACGAAATGAGCAGTATTGTTGAGTTCATGCACCTTGCAATGCTTGTACCAGCATACCAGTGTACCAGCGTTTAGAAGACATCGTACCCATACAACACACCAGTGATAGCCATCCTTCAAATTATTAACATTTAATCCAATAATTACCAAATAAATTATTAAATCGTCAGCTAGACTTCACCTAGCACATACTACAGGACCACCATATCAGCCCAAGCGACGCTTGGGCTGCCTCCATATCAGCAAGAGTACACATAGGGCAATCATATACTTGATCAGGCAATCATATACTTGAAAAATAATTTTGTTGACAGATTATCGGCCAGTCTACTCCTGGCGCACAAATCAACAAATTATTTGAGAAATAGCTCACACCTTATAAAATACCAATCAATACTACACTAGTGTTTTACTGTTTGTGAATAGTTTCGATGCGGATGACTGCATGGATATAGATGGATGCACGTGAAGTGTAAACAAAACGATATACAATGGTACAGCGCAGAGGCGTAGGAGGCGTCTGCTGAGAGTGGAATACCTTCTGTCGAGGACCTAACTACTCATGGCACGTGGACTCCTATGACACGTTGAAGAGGGTACGTATTTTGTATCAATGGCTGTATTGATGGCTGTATTGATGGGTATTTGCGCCATACCATTTGGATGAATGTGTACACAACCAGTAGCCACTGTGGCGAGACTGGATGCACTAACGATCGTTAGTGCATCCCGCAATGACGGACAGTAAACAGGGTCAGGTTGGTTTTTAACTGTATTTTATCAAATGACAGGTCCATTTGTGATAAATGGATACTTCGAAGGTAGCTTAGCGTTTTGGTCAAAGACATGCGTGCGTAAGTATTTCAAGCAGATCACGCTTTTTTGTGGAGATATGTTGAGGAAAAGAATAAGCAATACGATTAATCAACGACAAAAGTGAGATTCCCTAACGATATAGGCCTAATACGTGTCTATTGTAATAGGTTCATATCATACACCATTGCGAATTCGTTGATTTATGCGACATAAATCAGCGAATGTCATATTAAAAATAGGAATTCTGTACTAGATAAACAGAACTAGATGCACACTCATGTACCTTTTGTCTAACTATCGCAAACGAAGCTTCGGCTCCAAGTGAATTTGGATTTAATGGTGTGTATCAATAAATACAAAATTAATATAGTCACATACCTGATATACCTACACACACGCCTACACAATATATTATGTTATTCATTTCAGAAGATCATCTGTACACATCAATACATGTCAATTGGTATTTTGTTTTAAGTTCAACATAGATCGTTAGGGAATCTTCGAATTTACAAAAAGATTTGTTAGGGAATCTTTCATGCTCAAACCAACATAAATCGCCATGTATTTGCATCGACCGGTTGTTTCGTGCGCATAAGAATGAGCAGGTGTATCTGTGTATCGATCACAATTGTACAGTATTTCAAGCAGTTCCGGATCGCACATCAAAGAAAGTCCATTTCTATTGTTCTCAAGTCGTAACGAAACGTCTCTATAACGTTTTCTGAGTGGAAAAATAGTTGTGCAGAAATGCTGCAAAAAGTGGCATTTCGTGCTTTTAAATAACTGAGAAATAGAACTTTGTTTGTTTGCACAAATTCAAGTAGAAACGGATCGCTTTAAGTGGTTCCGGATCGGGCGCCATCTACCGGTAGTTGCGGTTTAATTTAGGGACCATATCAAAAGCAATCGATGTTGAAATGTTCGTGACGGAAAGTCATTGTTGAAGAATATTAAATTTTGAAACATAAGTCTGCATTCGTGCAAATATTTACACAACAATCTATATGCATGTCGGCCAACAGCAAGTTATATGGTCAATATTATTGATACGCAAATATAAACCCATTCAATCCAATTACGGTTGTATGAGTGAGTACGCTGTGCGCATCATAGCGCGCATATTCAATCAAGCGTGACAACGATTTTCTAGTACGGCAACGCTCTGCATGCTTGCTTTTTCACTAAATTTTTCACTAAATTTGGACGCCTTTGGTGCTCAAACTCCAGTAATATCATGATAAAATTGTTGGCTCTCTGATTTAGGCCTAATAATTGTGTGGTTGCATCCATGTTGTACTGTTTTAAATTACACATTGAATTCGTGCAAATGTAATGATAGTTGACCAATGTAGTTCCCCGCTTGTTCCGTACGCATGCTATATCCTGAACTTAATGAAAATTTGAACAAACATGGTAAAATATGACAGGCAGAGTACTACTACAGCATGAAATGATATTGAAGATTCGATCATGTTGCTATGGGCAGAAACGTGTATTTGAAACATGCTAAATTTGCTGATAATGATTCACATGCTAAACAAAAACTACTCATAGTGCTGAGCATATTTTACAGTTTTTTTCCTGTATATGCCTTGGCAACAGCACCATCAGTCATAGAGAAGTGGTTGCTACCCTATGTATTGATTGATTCGGGCACTGATTCGGCACTGATTCCCAATGATGTCACGAAAAGGAAGCTTACATTCTTCGCCAATATCACCGTGTGGTTTGAAGTTTTGTTTACTGACTAATACCACCTTAAGTCAATGTTGGGAATTATTGTGGCCAAATGATCTATTCATGTAAATTATAAAAAAAGACCT
This sequence comes from Terebella lapidaria, assembly GCA_949152475.1. Taxonomy (NCBI): domain Eukaryota; kingdom Metazoa; phylum Annelida; class Polychaeta; order Terebellida; family Terebellidae; genus Terebella; species Terebella lapidaria. The sequence goes on along the minus strand of OX424564.1, from coordinate 27,719,987 downwards.
AAATCTAAAACTGGATGAATTTCGCTGTAAACTTGTTTCAGCTTGAGTGGCAGTTATTTTCTTTAAAATGTACATCCATGCATTGTCCACAGATATGAATAGGATCACCTGTTGGTGATATGGGAAACTTTTGAGAGTAAGCTAACAGCTAGCCTTCGTAGACATATGGGTTTAGCAAAACACAAATAACAGTGCCCTTGAAAAGTTTGTTTACCTCGGTATCAGGTCATTTGATGAAATCTTTGGGATGGCCACGACTCATAGGTTTATTATTCCATCTTGAACTACCGTATTAGAATTGCTTGTAGGTACCACTGCACTCTCCCATACAATGCAATTTAGTCACACAGAAGGTCACCGTCGTCTTGTCAGGCGAAGTCGATGCCAGTATCACATCCTACCGATGCACACATTAATGCTCGATATGAATCACAGAAAAAAGCGAGGCCAGGCAATCCTGATGCACCACGGTCCATATCACGCATCAGACGACTGATGAATGCTCGCGTGACAGACGGATGGACGGTCATCAAGTTGCCCATCTACACATTTCTCAGTTCGTCCTTTTTGCATTCTGACCTCTGAGAAACAAGTGTTTGGTTTTTTTACTCGTGAAATATAATCACAGAGCGTAAGTTCTTTGGTAAAATACTTGGCAAACTTCACCATGATGATTTATAAAATATTTGTCGTACCTGAGATTTCCTCCGCTGGTGAGACAGATTGAATTTCTCATACCATAACAATATGTTTTCGGCAAAAAATCGATATATTCATGATGGCTCATGTAACTCCCGTGAGTGGCTCAGCACTCCCTGTACGACAAATAGCGGCCCTGTGCATTACATACTTCCAGATACTACGTCGAGTATATGCTTCTGATAACCCCCTGTGTATGCATTCTGCTTTATTGTGTACAAATTTGAACAAATTCTTGAATGAATTTGTGGTGAATATTTCTCTGATCTCCGAAGTAACTGACGTGTGTTCAGTTATAATGGTATTCTAGTTTTCTTGTTAAATCCAGTTTTCTTGCAAAATACATAGCAAATCTTTAGAAGGGTATCGGTGCGTCCAGTCACCATACTGTTGTCAGATAAGGGGCTAAACCGTAGAAAATTGTCAGCTTGTCAATAACTGACTATCAACGGCAAATAAATAGATCTTATGTCCTCCCAATATATCCGATGAACACAAATATTCTGACGAGGACAGCAAAAATTACTCTTGGAAAATATCTTCAAACTAGATGATTAAAAAATGTTGTTCTTGTTTTACGTCCACGGCACGCAAAACATCCAGATCTATGATTGTGATGTTTATTTCCTGCAACCCGGCAAATGAGATGAAGCGAACATTTTTGATAACTGGAAACAGCAAACATGATTGTATAGCATCAGAAATATTGATAAATTATATTGATTGTAGAATATATATACCCACACTATAGATGTGGGGTAGATCTACTGAGTAATACATTTTCCCAATATTTAAATGAATTTTATCATTTCAGTTTAACACCTTTGCTTATGAATTTTATTTCAGTGATTCCACCTTGGAAAAAATATAAAATGTTGTGGTAACAAACATGCATGCACGGCATATGAATTCACCATACTCCACTTCACTTTTGTCCGTACTTTGAAATTGGTCAGTTACACCTTTTTTCAGGTCTGTTGTATACAATGTCGGTGCTACATTGCACCAAGGAGTGTGCGCGCTGTATGTTTCAGAATTATATGCTGATAGCTGTGCTCATTACTGTATTTTTGTAGATCGCCAGAGTGGGATATATATTTATATGCCTAAAAGTTTGCTACGGAGTAAAACGATAAAGGTAGTGTAGATATAGACATATATGGTTCCATTAACACTGCCAATATGCAGAGTTTATTTAACCTGTAGGCCTATAGGTCCAGCGTAAAATTTACAAAAAAAACAAGAATAATGTGCCCATAAATATTTTTTTTGTCGTAACCACTCCCTTTGAGATTCTGACAGGCTCCCCAAACTCCTGAAAGTCACGTGACCAGCCAGCTGACGTGTGTGACGTTTGACAACAAGCAATGGCGCGCGGAATCCGAAACTACTTGAATTTTGTCAATCGTGTTATGATGGTTTACAATATGAAGAAATATGGTCAGTACATTCTGGGTTTATACATGTTTTGGTGAGGAATAGGAGCTCATTTTGGTACATGAATGAAAACTGTGCCTCGACAATTCCCGCAGCTATGGAACAATTTTCGTTGGTGAACTGTTTTGTTTACATTCGGATGACAACGAGGACTGGTGGGTGGGTCATCTTTACGATCGGGTGACGAAAAGAATGAAACGAAACTGATTTTTTTCTTTCGCGCATTGTCAGCTACAACACCCATACTTTCCCAAAACACAATAGTTTTTATTATGAAATATATTCTCAGTGCACTAAGAGCAATTCAAGTAAAAAAACGATCCGGAACTACTTGAAATCCGGAACTACTTAAAATACTGTAGTTATCGAGAAAATGAAGAAAATTCAAATGAACCGCGAGTGTTGTATTAGGCGTGAATTATCACGCCAATGAGTGAAATCTTACATATAACAAGACAAATGATATGATGAAAAGAACGTGCATGATGATAGAATGCCTGAACTCGGCCATGATACAGAAACTGACACAGTCCGAACTTGAGTGTATGAGGAAACAATGTGGATATTCCACGAGATGAACTCATATATTGAATAAAAAATGACATGGCACACAAGCATGCCATCCACACTGCAGGTCCGATTGATTCAGCTATAAACGGTTGCACAATCTTCAAAACCAACACAGGTGTAAACTACTGGCTGCCCTTTACAGTACAGGCTCGAAATGGTGCAATAATCAATGTATAGTGAAGATAAACCAAATCATTTATGTGAATCCTGTGAAACGATGATACAAGAATCACCAATGTGCAGAAATACCAGCACCTGTATCTCAACAACACTGAGGCAGCAGAAATGGATTACGAGTAGTAGAAAGAGGATAACATTCGAGCAATCATTACACAGTCAATATTACTGGGAACTAGTTGGTGTCAATTATTTTATTGCTGGAACAGTTGTTACACAGAAGATTGCATCTGGACCACAAATTAGCCTGAAAACTCCAGCTATATACCGTGCACACATGTGTCAGCAAATTTACTACAAATTACAGTGAACTTTCCCACACTGTCCACAGCACACATGGTAGCAAGATTAACACAAATTCACATGGATATTTCCACACTCTTAATAGCACACATAGTAGCGACCATAACACAAATTTACATGAACATCTCCGCACTATTAATAGCACACATGGTAGCAAAGATAACACACATTCACAAGAACATTTCCGCACGGTTCATAGCACACAAGGTGGATGATGGCAAGGTCAACACGGATTACATTGAAAATTAGCATGTACATTCATTCGAGATATCCACCACACACTCAAATCGGGCTATAATTTCAGCCTTCTTGGATTCTGAGCCGCTTGAAACCATCGAATCAAAAACGGGTTATTTATTTGGAATCTTCATACCCAATAACCCAGGGTCAGACACCAAAATTGGCTTCCTATCTCAATTTGGCAGGAAGTTATGAGCACTGGTGTAAAAATGGTTTGGTATCTGTATTTTTAGTGTTGTTATGAAAAATACATCTCCATATAACTAAATTTTACATATTATACCAAAAGCATCATGGCAGGAAGAACATTTAGATTTTTTCCTAAAATAGCAAATTCTTGGTGGCGGCCATTTTGAAAAAGGCCATTTTATGGATGATAAATCGGCAGTGTAAGAAGGCAGTTGGCAGGATTGCACTACCAAGGCTGGTAGTAGTAGATTGTTGGTTAAAATGATGAAATGCATCAGATATTATTATTGTTGTTATTTATTTATGACGATCGAATTTTCCAGACATGCATGGGAAGGATCATATTACACTCCCGCTCCATTCTGCACTAGCAGTCATACAGTGATCAATAACTACTTCTCACTGTGTCCTTATGTGAATATATCATACAGTGTTATTATCTCAACCTCGTTATAGGGCTCGAGTGAAGCTCGAACACTTCCACTTGATCTCTGGAGTTGAAGTCATAGATTCAAATCAGAGCCTTCTGGTTTTAGTGAGACTTGAACCTGTTATTCCAGTCTGTCAGTAATAGTACTAGCTTTCAGTATGCGTTATGAATATGAGTTCGTGTATCATGAATTGCTAATCTGTATAAACACGAATAGGTAAGTACCGGGTGGATACAGGTAAATCCATATCCGAATATATATCGAAAATATTGCACTATTTTTGGTGCAATTTTTTTTTTGTTTGAGCTGAGAACGTTTTGTGTCAAGAACGGGTAGCGGATTACCTTAACCTTTTCACTACTCAGGGTTACGCCGCGTAACCATACCACACCTCTGCTGCTGTTCTGATGGTTATGCTGCGTAACCATAACTTTGGCAACTAATAAATGTATCGGTATCTATCAACTGATTGTACATAACGTTATATATGACCAAAAATGTACCTGCACGCTAAACTAGCACATACATATTGCCACCGATTGAAATTAAGAAGCTTAATTGACTGTTTTGTTAATTGAATTATTGACCCTCCATTGACCTTGTGAGATCACAATTACTGATAACAATGGGTAGGACTGCAGACAATTCTCACTAAATCTTTGATAACTTCGTAGCTGATCAAGATATTGACATGCTGCAAATATTATCAGAACCCACGAGAATCACTTCATCACAATAAAGAACACTACAAGTACTCAAGTCAAACGTATTGGGTTTACTTCATTATAGTTTCGAAAATAGTGTATGATAGAGAAAATAGAAACACAACCATTTGTTTGGTCACTAGAATTATTTTTTGTTTCCACGTTAACCAGTGGCATGGGGTTGAAAACGAGAGTATAGAAATAGCACACTATAATGTGACTTTATTTCCACACATAATTATTCTGAGATATTTTCAAATAAAAATAATCAAACATATATAAATATAGAAATCCTATCACTTCATTCATAAATCGGCTCAATATGGGGGCTGAGGAATGAGTCAGTACCCAGAAGGTTAATCCCAAAGCGAAAATACGCAGCATTAAAATCACTGAAATTTAACTGAATCCGTGAGGTTGGAGTGACTATTTATATGTCTAGTATGGATCAAGTCTTGAACAATTTTAACCCACCCCCTTCCTCCCAAAAAATACCAAAAATTCCTTGAAATTAACAACTTTTTTGGGCTAACCCTAGCATACTTCAAGATAGCGCTTGTATAGTGTTGTCATTCAAATATGGATTCATCTTTCTTTGCAAGATCAAAATGGCCATCTCTTTGTCGAAAAACGACTATTTTCGTACCTTGTTGGCAAGCTTATCAAATATGGTAACGTTCTCTCAAATGAATGCACTGGAATCTGCATGGAATACTCTGCATATACCGTTGGGATAAGTATAGATATATGTATAGGTTTTCGAATCGCTGGTCTGCACACCTTTGACGGGTTTTCAAAAATACCATTTGCGTTCAAAATCAACTTGGTTTTGTTTTGTGTCATTTCCAGCTATCTCATCTTTCGAATGCAATAGTTTGATGGAATATCATGACATTTGTGTTACGTTTCCTGAAAAATTATGAAGCCTCCGAGGCATTTATTCGATTCGACAAAAATAACTGTGCTCAATTTCTTTGCGAATCCGTTTATTTCTCGAAAATACCACCACCTTCATTTCTTATCACGAAACCAATAATATCCCAGTGGTTAAAACCTGAAGTAATACTATTTTCTGTCTATGAATAAAACCTCCACCGTAAATATACATGCACAGTTGGCCTTCACATAGTGACCCTAATACAGAGTTAGCAATCACAAAATATACAATATATTTTAAAAAAAAAACAGGTAGATTCATTGTCTTGTCAATTTGAAATTCTACAGTCATCGAATATTACTCATTCATGAAGGCGGCTAGATTTTTTTCATCAATATAATTTTCAAAAAGTTTTCTGACTTGAATCCCAATTTGAAATATCTCAGACAATATAAATGTTGAATATAAAAGTATCACCTATACTTATGAATGACGGTTAGAAAAAATTGTATACGATTACCTCTTTGATTGGCAATGTCTGGCAGAACAGAATACAAGTGTAATGAGCATAGTGAACCCATACTACAAATATCCCTTGGTGTACATATCGACCTGTACCAAGAACCTATGAAAATATTCAGGTGATTACAATAGTATTTACAGTAAAGGATTCAATATTTCTCTCTTCTCCATTAATGTAAGCATCAATTACCACATTTTGCAATAGAAACAAAGCCCGACCAATATGTTTATCCAAAGACAGACTGGCGTCATCAGGGGCAGACAGTGTGTGAAGTATAAAGTATCAACAAATGGGGTGATGTACCAAATAAACAGAAAATAAGTACACCATGATAGATGTACGTTTCAACTCATTTCTCCAACGCGAAATCTCCCTATTTTTATCAATAACAGAGCCTGATATAGAATTGTAAAATTTCAGTTAACGTTTGCACACATTCAAGAATAGATTGAAATTAGTGATTATTTTGATTGAAGTACATATAATACAACAATAGAGTTGTTCTGCTTCTGTTTATTTCAGCCTCATTTCGCCCATTTCAAGCTAAAGTACAATTATGTACAAAAATTCCGTAAGCGTAAGTACCCATTCAATCCTGGGTAAAGATTTGGGGGCAATTTGCGGTGCATGTTTTGCCTAAAGACACTAGTGAAATAACCCACTCCACTTCGAACCTTTAACCCATAACGTTTTAAAAAAAAATATAAATATACTAAATCCATCAGTCCTATTTGAACAGAGTATACTCCTCGCAAAATTGCAAAAATATTATGATATATTACTGATTCAGCCTTTGCAGTGATACGAACAATGTGCGTTGCTTTTCGAGACAAAAATACCCAGAAATTCCCCCAAAAGTCCAAAAAACACAAACAACTAAGTGCGCCTGCAACAACGAACCACCACATGGAAATTGTCATGAATAAACGTTCACACGACAAGTTTAGCATGTAATGCAGTCGATTTGGTTCTCCCGTATGATGGCTTGGAAGGGTTGGAGATCATTCGGGACCTTCCAACAGTTTGGACGCTTTCCCAACAGCTTCACTGAACCTCGCGGTCCACCTCCCATAACTGCCAAGTATGCGTGATTGTTTTTCCTGGCATTGCTTTCAAGAACATCTCCCTCTGCAGTAGGATACATATATAAAATATGATACATTTGAGACCAGGGTAGGACTTCCTGTCTAATAACATGGTAAGACGTGTGGTGAACGTTAATGCGTACGTTTCTAACGTATACGATGCATACACTAAGTCATGATCATACAGAATGTGAGACAATAATGTACAACAAAAATCTTACTGTTGATCTCGCCATTGTATATATCTATGACCCGAGCTCTCCTGGCGACATCGCCTGGAAGTCAGAATAATGGACAAGGTAAGTGAGAAGTCAACACAAATAAGAACAAGCCACGTTCCGACCCATTCATGAAGAGAGGTACTAGTTGGGCAGGCCAATCCTTAAAGGAAATAGCTCATTAGATATTCATTGACAAATAGAGAGCAATTTCGTCGGAGATGAGTGCCAAAGTAGGGAACGGGAATCGGATATATTCGCTTCAGGCATGATTGTGCATGACATTTGCGGTAGTCTTTCAGAAATAGCCCCGATCTGTCATACGAGAGTACGTACCCAGTATGCCCGTAGCGTCAGGGTCGATGCGCCCAATGTGGGTGATTCCGAAGTCGATGTGTGTCCCGATCTTGACCACGATGATCTCCAACAGGCTGAGCTCAATCGCTGTCTCCTTCTCGGCGATGATGACCGTGGCAGTCTCACGGTTGCTCGTTCGGGTCTCCACCCTCTCCACCCACGGATAAGTATCGTTGTTTATTCGGACGGACCTTCTATCAACGAAAATGGAGATCTTCCCAGCAAAGACGGCCAACGTGTCGACGAAGATGGCTTTCTGGTTGTTCCCTGGCCTCGCTGCCAGTTTGGCATTTACCTTTGCTAGAACAAAGGGACTTTGTGATTGGATTCTAATATTGTATTTGTATAACTTGAGAAAAATTAATTGTGCTACGTTTATGTCAAACGTGTCTAAATTTCTCTCTCTGATTTTAAAGTATGAAGAAATGCAGATTCTCAATTGTGCCAGCTTACCAACTTCTGGCTCGTCCAGGAAGTTGAAGATGTCTCCAGACTTCCCAAATACGTCATAGCAGAGGGGTTTTTTGGAGCCTGTGACCAATTGGGAAACGTGTGGGTCTCCTGATGACAAGGAAAGGGATTTCGGAATATAGTTTCGCAATTCATTCATGTGGTCAAACCAACACACTGACTGCCATAACACCAACAACCTTTAATAGTGCTTCTTGCACTCTCGATGAAGAGGTCGGTATCGCCGCCTGGGTGGTAGTAGAGCTCCCAGTAGCTTGCCTGGTCAGCTATAGCCCTGGGTATTTTGTCCACATTGTTCTGTGTGTAGAGGTAGAGGCGTGCAGCCAAGGCCGAATACACTGGTTTCCTCAAATCTTCCCATGTCGTCGCCATCCAATCTATTCCTAATGCGCTCTGGATTAGAACGTGTCTTGGCTCCAGACCTGGGTAAGTCGCAGTGTCTTTAGTAGTATTGTACATTTCTTCGGTCACCTGCAAGATAATCAAATACCAAATGCAAGATAATGATAATATATCATTCACTATTATGCATTATCAAATATGAGTTCATCGAATGTGTGGGGTCACGTGCGGTATGTTAACATTCTGGGACAGAAACGAACAAAGCTAGATACCTCCAACGTACATTCCAAATACCTCCATGCCAAAACGGATCAGCATATGTGTCTGGATGCAAACCGAGCACCGTCTCAACTGCCGCGATTCGGCAGAGAATGCCCTTGTCGTCGTACAGGGCTTTGTTGACTTCAATGACAGCGGCCTTCACTATTGCGAGGCCAGACGTCTCATTCTGATAGGGATCCACCTGGGCTGCACAGTAGGTGGCAAGCTGGTCCAGGCAGACAGCAGCGAGGAGCACGGAGAGTGCAGCAGAGGGCATCTTGACAGACTCAGTGTCCTCAGGTATGAAGGAAGAGCAGCGTTCCGGTAATACCACACTGGTATTGAGCAGAAACAATATGTATAGAGAAGTCTCGTTTTATATATGTCGTAAAATGACGTATTTAGGAAGGTAGTGGTGACAAACATTGCCACGTGGTCATTTTTGCTGATTTTGCTTGACTTTAGAAGCACCATACAAAAATATTATTAAGAATATCGTTACAATTCATTTTTTTCTTAATTACACTTGCTCCAAACTACAACATACCACTGTTTATAATAATGAATGGATATTGTTTCATGGTCAATTCGCCCCCGATCTATGTTGTGTTTCGCAGCATGTTTTTGGACTCCATATTCCAATATAACACGATTATTTTTGTGATGTTATGACAAACAGTGTACAGAACATATGCCACATCATATATAGTCACAAACACCACCGACGGTTTGGATACTAGTCATGTAGTTTCAAGAGAATGAGCTTTTTTCTCCCGTCAAGGTCATGACCTTGGAACATAAAAACATACGTTTTTCATCCCTTTTAAATGGAATGAAATGTTTACGAAAAATGCATATTTAGGTCGTTAGCGATCGTAGGAACGGGTCATGATCAAACGACGAATATGCGATAATTTTCTGATAATTTCCGTGTAAGTTGCAGGAGTTCGAATATGTAGAATTTCACGAATTGGCCCAAAAATTTGGCGGGAAATTCAAATGTCACCAGAAAGGTCAAATCACGTAAAATAACGTGACGTTTCAAATCTCACTTACACGCCCTATTATCTATAATCCTTAATTGCGTAAAAGAATATATTTGAAAATAAACGAGTATATTTGAAAATAAACGAGTATATTTTCAAAAACATCACATTATATTGCGTGATATCCTATCGACGAAAGTTTTATAGGACATTAGCCGTTTTTAGCCCTACAACTTGAACTTGACCAACGATGTATTTGCGTACTCAGACTCAAGATCATGTCTAACACAAAATGTGTAAAGTGGTATTTGGAGTCAAACTCTTAAGATCTTGTTTGTATCATGAGGATAATTGATGGATGTGAAGATTTATATGAAACATCATTGATTGACCTTGAATTTGACCAGGATAAACTCAAACTAAGTTGTAAGTACACAAATACCAGGTTATAGCCGCCAAAATAAGTAGAAATTGGTTTGTGAAGACCAATGAATGATTACAGATAGTGTCAGGTTTTCCTTTTGGGTTGAGTGAGAGTCACATATGATGTAGCTCATTACGACCTTGAACTTGACCTCATATGCACTGAGTGCTCACACTTAGGTTATGCCCACCTAAAATTGTAAACGAGCAAGATAGAGCTAAGTTTTTGTTACAATGTTGTGTATGTAAGTATGTCGAAACTAGTAAGAGAGGCAGAACTCTTTGCCCGAATGATTGGCTTGTTATTATTGGCATATAGAATGTCATATATATTTTGTTGTTTTTGAAGATCTTGAACTTGAGCAAAGATGGTCTCGAGTGTTGAGACTCGAGGGTAGGCCTTAGGTTTGTATCATGAACATACTCGAACTCATGCTGGTCAGGCAGTTTAGCAACTTGAAGGGGAACGGCTGGATAAAGGCACTATATTTTGTGTAATGCTGCCATATACAATCTGTTTAGGGTCGGTTCCCCAAATTTTTTTGTGTCAACTTGTTTGACAATGAATTCAATATCACACATTAGCATCAAATTTCGTCAGAAAAACTTAGTCCCAAAATGCACGTTCTACAACATTACTTCAGAACTTTCATTAGTAGAATCATGAATAAAGGGATTGTAGGTTCTAATCAATTTTTTTCCAACCTGATGACACATATTTGGGAGACATACATCATTTCTAATATACGTTTTGTAATTTGATTGTCGGCTCTCAAAAGACACGCCTGTACCAAACCCAACAAGCGGTCGGTGGGAAATATCGGTGGGAGAGATTTCTGAGGACACCTCCACGACCGGCAAATGATCCAGGAGCGAGATCAGCATGTTTGTGGAAGAAACAATCCAGAGTCAACCGCTGAACCTGGTCAAAGGCAACGGCATCATGATCAACTACGTGACCAGAGATCCGATCCAGAAGCCACGGATCAAGATAAAACGGTCAACTGCCCAACTGGTGATGGTATACTGCAGCAGCACCAAGTCCTTCCGTTGAAATGAGATTCCCCTCTCGGTACCCGGATTAGTTGACCATGTTGAAGGATCCAAAACTGTCAGATCCAAATTGATGTAGCAAAAGACATCAAGCTTCCAGCCTAATCCGCGCTATTGATGATGAGCCAGTCCGGCATCTCCGAAAAAAACATTTTGATTCTGCAGGATCATCCATCTATGCAAAGGAAGCACCATCACCTGAAAGTTCTGCAAGAAGGGGCAACGAAGCTTCCGCGAGCCTGGCAAATCAGTTCGAGCAACATCTTAGATAACAAAATCAATGCCACTGGGCTAGGTGTCAAGTAAACGTGATGGAAAATCTGCTACCTAAGTCGACGAAAGTCGATGTCTATTGCAAGTGCCGGTATTGAGAAACCCGTTTAAATTAAATCAGTTAGAATGGCATACCCGGCACTGATGCCTGGTCTCTTACACTTCCCTGAACCAAACGCTTCTTTTACTAAATGTTTCTGTGTCTGGCACAACGTACATGCGCACACATATCTTTCGGATCCAACAGAGTGGGAAAGAAACTGTAGTTTGATTGTGTAGTTAACTCAAACTCAGCATGGGATGACTAGCTATAACATATATCGCAGTCAGCTGGCAGGAAATAGAAACGATTGTGCTTAAAATCCACATTTCAGTAGCCAGTCCCGATACCGTGACAGTTCAGGATCTGTGTTCCTAAAAATCATCATGCAATTTTTAGCATTACTTATATTGTTGGTGTTGCAGATTATTATGTTTATTTCGGCATCTTTCCAAATTGCACATACTAGAAACTTAGGCTTTTTTTGCTACTCATAATGTTTTGCTAAGATATTGAATTGTCTGGATTTGACATTGTTTGGTGGTGCACATTTTGTTTTTTTCATCCTTCTATTTGTAGAAAATGTGAAACATTAGCTTTCATCACAAAAAGGGCCAAGAATTGACCTCAGCATGTTTAAAAACATAGAAATAGAACTATTATTCATCATCCCAGTGCAAATTAGCCGCGATATTGCAATGTCTTGGTTCCCGGTTGCCTGGTAATCTCAGTTCGGTAATCTTGGTTTGGGCGCGGGTTCGATCCCGGCATAGGCAGTATGTGAGATGGTATGTGGTCGCCAAATCATGCAAATCGGGCAAGTGGGTTTTCACCAGGTTTTCTGGTTTCCTCTCACAACAATGACCACTCTTTCGCCAAGATCCGATCCAACAAGAGATATAAGCATAATTGTTTGTTCATCAATTGTTGTAAAATAAATAAAGTTTAAATAAATAAATGTCTTGATTAAACTGCGAGCAGCGGCAGTCATCTTGAATTTTTGGTCGAAAGTTCGGCACAACGTAAAATCCTACTTGGCCATATATCTAAAATCAATCTTTATGTACCACAGATCATCGGTGTTAATATTCAGGCTTTTACCACCAGGCGCACACTCATTTCTCATATCTCTCTCACTAAGTGGGCAAAATGCTTTCTTGAAATTGAATATACTATACAGGACACAACCATGCTTTCCAGCCTGAGGATGGTGTATTAGAAATATAATTTTACACTGAAAGGACACTGTTGTAATTAACAACCCACATAGCTGCAAATGACATATTTAGTATGTTGAGAGATCAGTACTAGTATATGAACAAATCTATGGATCACGTTTTTTTTTGAACGGGGGGGGGGGGGGGGGGGGGGTTGGGCACAAAAGTTCAATATTTTGTTTTTGAGGGTTTTTCGTATTCCTCAGATTCCCTTAAACCGAATTCAAATGTATCTTACGTAGTGGAGCCACCAGATAAAAATGGTAGAAGTAATTCAGGATATATATCAATGAATGTATCAATAAGGGTTAAGGCAATCGTTTTTTTTTTGGAGGGGGGGGGGGGGGGCGTTGTGGATGTTCCGTAAAATCAACCCTAAATCCATTTTTCTTGATGTAGTGGAGCCACAAAATAAAAATGGTGCTCTTGTCCAGTCCTTCTCCTTCCACCAAAAAATTGTTGCTACGCTGCCAAGTCCACAAACGTTGCACATGGGCAGGCACTATTTGGGCTTCCATATCCCATAAGCTGTTTTTCAGTCAAATTGGAGCGGGAAACTTTTGCCGGTACGTGATTTTAAAGTAGTCAGCTCCAAATAGTGAGGTAAAGTAGGGTCAAATTTTAAAAGTTATTTCTTGAATATGATCTCTTCGAAATGACCTGTGTCCTAGAGTAACTGATCAGCATCCTAATACTGAAAAGAAAATAGGTAGTCACTGTACTGGTTTCTTCGAAATTTTTTATCAAAATCACAAACACACACTTAAAATGACATATTATTCGACATTCTTGCACATTTTTTTGTCTATATTAACATTTTGCATCACGTTCTCCATGCAAACGGAAACACAACCCCTTATTTCTCTTCAGTATCAGTCACGCTATAAAATAGGTCATTTTGGAGCTCTAGATTATGTTGATACAATTTTTATACAAATTTATAGAACTCTTTGACCACTCCTCACTTCACTACTTGGAGCGGACTATCTTAATGCATTTGTACTGTATCAAACTCAATATGTCTGACTTTAATTATCTTCTCTAAGCATTAATATGCCTAACTAAGCATTAATATGCCTAACTCAGCGTGGCATGGTATAGGATATTTAGATTTATTCTGGCATCTTTTACATAAGGCGACAACTTTTCTATCATGTCTTCGAAATACTCTTCGAAAAAAAAATCTATGTCTTCCTTTGCTACGACGAGGGGTCAGCATCTAGTCCCGTACGTAGGAGTTTCTTGCTTATTCCTTATACGATCGTAAAGTAGAATATTATTTTTGCCTAGTTTTAAAAATAACTTGGTACTCCATCGCGGAAAGCTTTCAAATAAATCAAATTTGTTTATATAACACCTTCGAACTTATATTTTTATATGCAAAAAATCGCCATCATGGTGAGATAATATAATAGAACAACAATAAACCAAGACTACACACTACACACCACGAAATTTAGAGGCGAAATCACTCTAAATAAACACGACGCGAAAGAGAAACGAAAGCTATGCACTATAAAGGCCCTTAATGGAGTAAAGTAGTCATTCAAAAATAGCTACAAAAATGTATGAGACAGTCGAAAGGATACATTGATTTTTATAATCTTGTAACTTGATTTCACCATTCAAACAATTATGATGAAACAGTCACGATTTGAAAATAATGTGGAGGCAAACGATATGATTGTCAATCCAATAGAATTTAGTTTATTTCATCACTATTTTGCAACATTACTAAAGTCATGTTCATGTATCAGTGAAACACGCTTTTTGGACATAATTTTATTTTGGATCATCGGATAAATGTTGTGTCTTAAATGGTTATCTTGCCGCAATTTTTCATCGAAATTCTGAATTTTATTTTCAAAAAAATGAATAAAGTTGACAATTTACCCCATACTAAATTTTAGTCCAAAGAGATATAAAAAGAAATTCCAACAAAGCCAGGGCTTTTATCATGTTTATTCCTGTACATAATGAGTCATTGCACTGTTTAGAATCGGAAGGCATAGTCGGTGTATATTTTGAAGCAATACATAATTCCAACATCAAATAAAAAAAATTTTGTACAGACTCTGAAAATATATGTTGGGGCTCAAATTTAACATATGGGGTAGATTGCCAACTGTTTTTATTTTTGAGATATATTTGTGAAAATTGGTGAAAAAACCGGCATGATACTCAACTAAGACCCACAAAGATTTAAGTTGCTCCGATGATCCAAAACAAAACAAGACCAAACAGCGTGTCACTGATACATGAACATGACTTATACATAACAGATCTATACCATGCACACCCTGATGTTTTTAACTCGTTCATATCCCTTTTTCTAATCACAGTATAATCACATTATAAAGTCAATCAACAAATACCTCATTGCAAGTACAAAGACAAAACATTACTTTAAATAGTGTAAAAAAGTATAATATTTCATAATCTCTCAACAGTTCAAGTCAAATCGGTTTTTCACCAACCTTTTTTTATGAAGACCACTGGTGTTCTGACAATAGATCGGTTTGCTTGAATCCCACGATTGGTTAAATTTACTTGGTTTCCTATCCTCACTAAATGAATAGTTTGCTCACTTCTCCTCTTCTGGGAGAATAATCGCACAATACTATATTTTACTGCGAAAAATGCCAGCTGTGAATCCTGTATCTAACTTCTGATTGGTTTATAATATATCACCTGTTCATTTCCATTGGTTGAATTTTCGACGGTGGCTGGAGAGGTAGAAAAAACCGTCTTTCTCGAGTTTATGAAGGAAATATCTTGTAGTCGTAGTTGTGTTTAAGACGATGTAATTGATAGCGAATTGGGTTTCTGGCAAATCATAACATAAAAAGTTTTCCTTTACACTGGGGATTTTCAGACCGCAGATTTTAACATGTATCCTTCATGGCGGACATGTATGCTGCCCTACCCCATGTCGTTCATTGATTTTAAATCTCTCTACAATAAAACATGAATTTCGGGAGTATCATATGAGAATATTATACATGGTATATATGCATAACACCAGTATCATAACACGTTACATTTAAATGTCAGTTGATGAATATAAATGTTGCATAATGCTTCTATCTGCCCCAGTCACATTCAGAAGAGAACTTCCCATGGTCAGAATAGACCTGCATTGTCCAGCCAGGTTATTGTTTGAGTTCGATTTTATAAGTAAGATTTTATAAGCTATATTGTAAGAGTTCGATTTTCTTTTTCGAAAGATATATGTATTAGCAAATTACGTGCAGAAGCGTGAGAGAAAAGTACGAGAGAATCAAGCTCACTAGAAATCATGCGACATTAACCACGATTTTCTACCCTACACGTTTGTGAATTATTTTTGTTTTGGCAATAAAATGAGGTGCGGCACGGTAATGTCACCTACAGGTTCTTTTTGTCACGTCGGAAACACCACTTCTGTTATATGTATATTAGGTATTTTGTGCAATATATTACGTTTATTACATCCGTTTGTTATATGTATATCAGGTATTTTTGTGCAGTATATTACGTTTATTACAGCCGTTATCAAAATGGGTATGTTACATACTCTGTGTTTCAGATATAATGTTAAACGCTATCTGAATCTAGTATCTCAACTCTTATTCAATTTTGCCTGCACCACAACTCATTTCTTGTAACTTGAAATATACACAGCATAATTTATTGTGGCGCCGCCAATGACATGTATATTCAGAGCGATCAAAGAGTCACTTCCTTGTGGCTCCTATATTGAAACTTGGTCCGAATGTTAGTTCGTGTGGGTGTGGTATAAGTATATCGGTCATTCCTGTATACATTACGTCGTCTGTTTGCCATTTCTGAATTTCATTCGGCCAACTCAAACGTCCTGATAATCATGAATCAAATACCCAACTACGAAATATTCCGAGCTAATAAAATTGCGTCTGTTATCCCATCTCAAAAGTCCAGTGTCATTCAAAATCGATAAAATAAAATTTCCTGCCTCACTTGTGACACCCGTCATGAATGATAAAACATTAACATGTAAACATGTCTTGTTTGCATACTGGCGACAGCTTTTGTTTGCTCATTGTGATTACGTTCATGGCATTTTTTGAAAGCAGCTATTAGACTTGGTGAAACATTATAAGTACTATTTTGCTTCGTAAATTCTCCCCTTTTAGATGTTGGATGAACTCTGATTCATGTGAATATAGAACGGGTATGCCGAAAATGGTGCACAGTTTGTACCCATAGGAATGCTGATAGTTTATTGAATATTCGACCCAGAAATCCACAAAGATATTATCAGAAATAATGAGAAAGTGAACCATATTCACGACATCCGTTTCTATATATTTGTATAGATCATCGGAATCATCTGTTACAAAGCAAACGGTATATTTGACTACATTATACCGATAACGAAGTTGCCCTTTTTGGAGAGAAAGGAATTATGCTTGAGTGTTTGACGCTGAGACTTTAATTCTGAATGCTTTGAATGGTTTTGTGTAGAAGGTAGAAAGATCAAATGATTTGATAGACGTCATTTTACAAAGTGTGTGAATATGTAGATATTTTAAGAAAGATTTGGAACTTTTCAATTCTGAATGCTTTGAATGGTTTTGTGTAGAGGGTATAAAGATCAAATGAATTGATAGACGTCACTTTACAAAGTGTGTGAATATGTAGATATTTTAACAAAGATTTGAAACTTTTCAATTACCACATTTGGTTCATGAATAAATAGTTTCACCCTATATTATGTATATGGGGGAACATCTTTGACAATGTAACAGCCAGTAGATTACAACCAGCTTTAGTGGGACATGATCCCGAGCCTGAAATATACCTTTCTTTGTACGGGTTTAGTGTAACTTTGTTACCCACTTTGGTTTGAATTGGGTAGTTCACCCATTCTGACAGAGAATCAGTGTCTGCCTTCCCTCAAGGAGGCTCAGGGAGGAGCCGTCCTTCTTCTTCATCATAATCACAGGACTCGCCCAAGGGCTATCACTGGGTTCGATGATGTCCAGCTCGAGCATCTTCTGCACCTCCATGTCAATGATCTCTTGGTGCACAATAGCTGCTCGTTGTAGACGCTGTTCAATCGGACGCTCGTCCAGAAGATTGATGCGGTGTTTGGCCACGTTTGTCTTGCCAACCGCACCACCAGGACTCCAGCATTACACATCCGCATAATGCTGGAGCAATCTGCGGAGAGCTTGACGCAGACCTTCATCCAACTGATCCTTCGGAACACGACATTCCTAATGGTCCGGCAAGGTGAGTCCGGCAAGGTGGCCCTGAGTATGCAAATGGCTGCTACACTCCCGCGACGCAGTACAACTAGAGCATCAGTGAGATTTACCACCAGGATAGGCATCACACTAGAATTGGACTTGACTAGAACCCTACCTAGCGCGAGTCCGGGGGCGAAGTTATCCCAGGGGCGAAGTTACTCATAGGCTGTACTATACAGGGACGACATCGAGGGGCATGCGCAGGTGGTGCGGTCGTGCCTCAATGATCATCTCACTGTAGGGCGGCAGTTCCGGAGTTCGCCGGAGCTGAAGTGGGCGATCAGATTGCCTCTGTTGTATACACCTCGTCCGCTAGGGTAATAGGCAGATTGATTATTCCATGGATAGGGATGCAGTTGTTACCAGCCCCGAAGATCTTGTAACTGCCGGAATCCCGCATATCAAGATCGCGGAGAGCGGGTTCCCGCTCAAAAGTCCCTGTGGCGATGAGTTAAACCTCTGACCCAGAATCAACAAGAAACCGCACCCGGCTCCCGCCCAAAAGACAAGGGCAAGTACCAGCATGGATCCCTAACCAGCGGGCACGTCGGATGACCAGAGTCACCCGGCACACTGGAGTCCTGGTTGTCTGCCTCAGCAGCGGAGGTGCTGGACGGATCCTGAAAGACCACTTCCGGAGAAGTTATATCTACTTATAGTGCGGCGGCAGACCCCCAGAAATATGACTTAACCCCTCCCTATGGTAGAACAATACCAAACCATATTTTTTTTATTAACTAGGTTGTCTGGATCACGAAATGGATGGTTGTGAAAAAAATGATTGCGTACAACATATATTTTTGACGTAAAATGTACATTGGGAATGAATCCAACAATGTGCTCACTTGAAAATCGACAAAAACGCCACTGCTGCTGAAGTTATTGTCCAATTTGCCCAAATGAGGTACCAAATTGACCACATTGATTTTTCCAACTACAAAGTGAACATCATTAGTGGTCCTTTCCAGTATTTCATTTCAAAAACAATGAAATTCCATATTTTCACCCGATTTTGGTGCTTCGGTTTAGATGGAAATCTATGAAAAAACCTCCCCATGCATAAAACACCAGCAAACTATGTATGTTTTTATTGTTTTAAAATTTGTCCGTGTCATTACTAGTTTCATACAAGTAAAAACTAAATCAGTCGTGTGAATTATTAAATTAATATGACCAAATTAGTAACTTTACCCCTTATTTATTTCAGCGGGCGCCACTGGCTGAAATACTAGTTCCGAACTGTCTTCAAACTAATGGCCGCGGAATATATGATCTAGTCAAGGACACTGGTAGCTTTTTGGACGAATTCACCTGACCTGCCCGTATCTAGCATTCGTCATTTTAGATAGGGCAATTTCTGACACTATAAATAACAACGATTGAAATTACGAGAGTGAAGCTGTTTTACACGTTTTATCTACATCGGCCACAGTAAATTTGTGACAAGTACAGACATGCATGATGTGACCAGTTTATTCTATTCATCACCAATCTAAACTGATACATGCTCCTTTTCGATCCTGAGGATCGTTTTGGAATGAAAATTCACGTGATTGAAACTGTCCACGATCGTCTGCCTCATGACTGTGCTCCTTTTCCCGCCAAAACCGCCGATCACGTGCACGCACGCGCCCATGCACAGCAACTTCACTTTCCAACAGAAAAGTTCGGCTTGTCCGCAGGTGGTGCAGAGATGGGTGCCACAGGACAACTGTTCTTGGACGTAGTGTTGGTTGTTATTACGTCCGGCTTCACTTTCCCTGACGAGGAGGACGACGTTGTTGTCCCGGAGGACCTGGCCGAATGGTAGAGTTCCTCCGGCATGGCTCGGGAAGACCTCCTTTCTAGCCGATTCCCCGCAGGCACTCCAACGACTCTGGACACTGTAGCCAAAAATGTCCCTGTTTTCTGCAGAAGTAGCAGGTAAGGCCTCAATTAGGTCCTGATGTGAGGCTTCGACCCCGGCACAGTACGCAATCATCGAGCAGGCAAAATTGCTCAGCAACCTCAGCAAACGTTGTGTTCACCGATGACAGACAGGACATAACCCGGAGAGCCTTGCCCTCCAGGCTACCTGCAAGAATGTACCCTGCCTCTTGCTGGATCCAACCGTCGTAGACGTCGGTTCTCCAAAGCTGGAAGAGGTAGTCCTACAAGTCGGCGTCATCCCGTTGAATTGTTATTGTGTAAGAGGTATTAATACTATATTTTTTCTAACTCGTTTACACAGTTTTTCGCTGATATTTTTGCGATGCTAATGCTATCATTCTATAACGTGCTCTTTCGGTTTCAAAAGTTCTTAAAAATTCCTCGTCATTCAACTCTGACCCACTGTTTTTCGCGATAATTTGATTAACTTTTAAGATAGCCGAATGAATTTTTCACAACTTCCATTATTCTATGCAGCCTAACTTGGTACAAAATTTTAGGAAGATTGGACAGTAAACAAAAAAGTTAGCCCATTTGGCCTATTCATAATAAAAATATAAAACACTTCCGTATATTGTATAACAAATTAAGCCGTTAGGCACAATGAACGCTGTTGAATTTTCAGAAAGTCAACTTAAAAATTGAAGAAATTATCGCGAAAAACCAGTGGGTCAGAGTTGAATGACGCCGACTTAAGCATGTATAGCTTTTGAGTTATAGCTTGTCAAAAGAGAATGAAATACAAATTTGTTTAATACCTCACAAACCCAGTGCCTGCAGAGTTCCTTGCAAAGCCTGTGTGTATTAAATTGACAAAAATAAATCAGCGTAAGGTATAGGAAGGTTACCGGACAATAGATGATTTAAATATATTATATATTAGCTATTTAGTCCTAATACCTTGGAAATAAGGTGACTGGTCAAATTCAAGGCCACGAGAATATTCAGCATATATGTCCACAATTGATTCCTGAGCTGTAAGGTCGATAGTAAGAGAGATATTACCATTCTGTCCTCTGACCTTGAAAAAAAGGTCCAGGTCAGTTTCATGGCATGTTCAATATACCGGTATATCATTTTGTACATGATCACAATTGATTCCCAGGCTGTAAAGTAGATAACAAGCGAGATATAAGCCTTTTTTTATTTGACCTCGAAAATGAGCGATTTTGTTCAAAGGTCAAATTCAAGGTCACCACAATATTCAGCATATATCATTTCCTATATGTTCACTATAGACTTTTGAAGCTGTAAAGCCATTTTGTTCTCAGACCTTGAAAAAGAGGTCAAAGGTCAAATTTAAGGTCACCAGAGTTCAGCATATATATGCTTTAGTATATGTTCAGTATAGATTCCTAAGCTGTAAAGTCGACAATAAGCGAAATATTAGCCATTTCGTGCTCTGACCTTGAAAATAAGGTCAAAAGTCAAGTTCAAGCTCATGGGAGTATTTAGCATATATCATTTCCTATACGTCCACGAGGTCAGTGATCAAACTCAAGGTCAACAGAATACTCATATATCATTTCCTATATGTTCACTATGTATTCCCATGCCCTAAAGTAGATAATGAGCGAGATTATTGCCATTTTTTCTCGGACCTTGGAAATGAGGTCAAATGTCAAATTCAAGGTCATCAGAATATTTGGTATATATTATATCCTATATGTCCACAATTGATTCCTAAGGTGTAAAGTCGATAATAAGCGAGATGATAGCCATTTTGTGCTGTGACCTTCAAAATACGATCAAAGGTCAAGTTCAAGGTCGTGAAAATATTCGGCATATATCATTTCCTATATGATCACAATTCACTCCTAATCTCTAACCTCAATATTAAGGGGTTGTTACCCTCGCCATATTTTAGTCAGTGATGCGCACTGAATATTTTTGAAAATGGTTTTTCTTGAAGAAATGAACACATATTTCACATAAATGTTATATTATCATGTTAATAACTAATTTAAAGCATTTTACGCGTAGTTATTATGCATCTTATGTTAAAATTGGTCAAATTGACTACCAAAATTTCGGGACATCCGTTATTGTGGAAAAAGTCAATTACGAATGTTCCTAGTATTTTTCTGAGCATTACTACATATGCTAGTTTATGAGCCGAGAAATATTTTTTTGAAATTCAAATCCATTGCATCACAAATGATTTTTGAAGTTCAGACATTTATGGACAACTAAAAAATTTTCCCAAGTGGCCAGCACAGGCACTATTTTTTAACCCTTCAAGACACTGCCACATTGAGAGGGAGACTTCAATATCATATGCTCCACTGTGCACAATTCACACTAGCCTTTACATGTAGACTGCTACATGCTAGGGCTTCTGTGTGCATTGGGCCATGACACTACTCTATTCACCTGATCAATGCAAATAATAACCCGTATTTCCAAAGTGACAGTTATAAGTTTAAAACTTCTGGGGAAGTAACATCTTCTTGCATTTGGCATAATTCATAACACTCCGTGTTCATCGAATAACTAACAGTACATGTATGTCTTCACTGACCCTATTGTGCATAATGCTCGGTCTATGCATACAAAGAACACAAACCCCAAGCTATATAAAGGATACATCCTGATCCCAATAACATGTAAATCGACACACTAAAGCAAAAATGGCCTAAGTCAAAAAAGGCGATTTTTCAGGAGAAACAAAAAACTGTCTTTGCAAGTAGTTTTTAATCCCACCAGCAAAAACTTCCGCTATCATCTTTCTTGGCATGACCTTTAAGCACGCATCTGACCCTATAATCATTATCTTCAAATATTTAGGAATAAAGTGACTTAGGCCACATTCGGACTAAATCGACTGACTTAGGCCATTTTGTCTTTCGTGACTTAGGCCATTTTATACAACTGCATGTTACTTAGGCCATATGCGTTTTGCTGTTTGCAAGTGAATATTTGGTGCAATATGAATTGAAAGTACACAAACTGAGAACGAATTATCTTGTAACAGGTTTATTAAACATCAAAGCTAACCAACAATTGTTATTTTTAGGTTACCGAACCTATGGTCCGATAACTTATTGCCGTTTTATCTCTAAAGTGTATGGTTCCATCTTTCTGAAAATTTAAAATAATTCAAGAAGGGGGCATTTTTTCATTAATTTTCTGTTTTTTATTCTTTCTTATTTATTTATTCTCATTTATTTAAGGAATATGACAAAATCTCATTGTCAAATACACAATCGTGGAACATCTCTAATTATATATCATGTATATATCATGTACATCATGATATAGTGCATTGATACTTATGTATAGTAAATTATATAGTCAGTCATTTCAACTGTTGCCTGAACGAGTTGCCACTCGTCATGTCATGTCATGAATGTGTGTTCTGTATATTGCACTTCATTATATGACACTTATCTTATATGGGTGATTCACAACATGGTGACACTTATACCGTGGTGTTACATGGAAAAAGCAATTTCACCGTGTCTTGTAAAAGCGCCCAATCCCGGAGGCTCTAAGCACTGTACATAAAAGGGTTAATGCAATGTTGTATAAAATATTGAAAACATGGAGTAAAAGTATTATATGAATCATTATAACAAATGTATAATCTAGTTGTGGTACAGTTTAGAGTAAACTGTTTTCAAAGTTTTCTTGAAGAATGAGTTTGATGACAGTTCTCGGATGTTGGCCGGAAGTCGATTCCACAGTGACAGTGGCACGTGCCTGAATGCTCAGCCACCAACTAGCTTGTTGACAGGGTGACTGATCAGTGACGTGGTATCAGACGCTGATCTGAGAGTGCGGCGAGGGGTGTACGTGTCGAGGAGGAGTGGATTGGGTGTGTTTGGCTGAACCGGAGCCTGTGAAATCAATTGAATATCGATTGAGCATAGTCAAACGAAACTCACTTCACATGTACAATTTGAAAGATAAACTCATGTGGATTCAGATGTAGGCCTACACTACCTTTTGCTTTTGGACTTCTTCAATGACGTTTGCAGGAGCATCTGGCCCCGAGTCATTGTAATATTTTTCGAGGCCAGCATTTTGCTGCCTCTGCAGACAAAACGTGAAAGTATTGCAAGTGTCTACAATGGCTTCTATCTGCCAGAATTTTGAGTTTTGCTCCCGAACAGAAGCTTTAAGACGAAATTATAAAATGCAGCATTTCCGATTTGTCGGAAATATTTCATACAGATCGGAAAAAGTTTTAGACGCATCGAAATTTTTAAAGACGCATCAAAAATGTTCTAGATGCATGCATTGGAGGCCGGACAGTTGATGTGTAGGGAAGCTTATCAGGGACATTCAAATCTTTCTTTTAATTTGATGTTTCGTATATTCAATTCCCAGTTTCAAGAGTGAGTAAATAATTTTTCAGAAGAATAGCTATAGGCCCATCCTAGATAAAAAAAAAAGTTACTGCCACTCACAAGCTCCTCTAAGGCCCGGTCAGACAGTCGAAAACGCATGAATCACGTGAAAATTTGGTTAAGATTTGGTTGTGCGTGACTGTTAGTGGAGAATTTGACCATTTTTGCTGATTTACGTGATGAAAAATCACCAATGAACGGCGCAAGAACTACGGAAATGTCACGTACAAATCACTATTAAAGCATGCACTTCAGCGCAAGAAAGATTTGTCAGTGATTTCAAGTGAAATATACGTGTCACTAGTGTAGAATATTTAGTGACTGTAACGGCCCGTCCCTACGCGCACCACATTTCCATGACAACACCCACTCGCTACATGACTTAGCACACAATACACGGCCACTACACAATCAATACACGGTCAATACATACATGTAAAACCACACACAACCACGGCCCCGATCAATATAAGCTCACGCGCACTCGACACCGCCTGCACCGACATACATGCATATACTTCGGTACATGGAAAAGTACAGACACCTGCACTCAGATCACGAGACCAAACATGTCAGGACATGAACATGGAAAAACCCACATTCTCGAGGGACACCCGAAAACGAGTTCCAAGTTCCATGTTCCGAGTTCTGAGTTCCAAGTTCCGAGTTCCAAGTTCCAAGTTCTAAGTTCCGCGTTTAAAGTTCTAAGAAAAAGGTGTCGTCGGTGTTCAGTCAGTACCGTAAAAGTTTCACTCTATAGACCCGGCGTCTATTAGAACCCGGCGTTTATTGATTTCAGTCGTTGTCTGGATCCGGCGTTTATTGGAATTGGCGAGGCCTGTGTTACGATATGACAAATTGGACGACAGTTTAGATGTTAATAGCTGGAAATTCCCGACTGGGCCGCGTTGATGTTGTCGATATTAGTATATATACGTTGCTATGTTACACAATGTACGTAGACCCGGCGTCTATTAGAACCCGGCGTCTATTAATTTCAGTATACCTGAACCCCCGGCGTCTATTAGAACCCGGCGTCTATTAGAAACCCGGTGTCTATTAGAAGTTTTATGGTATTTCTACACATGCCACGCTTTTTCAGGAGTTCTTTCAACATTGAGTCTAAAAGTTGCAGAGACGAGGGATCATTGCGTCAGTTTGAAGGCGCAGCACCACTATATGTTACACGTTCGAATAAATGATGAATATCAACTTCTTCTATTAAATATTTGTTCAGTCATCCACAGCATAGTTCGTTGGTGATGCCTGAACAATTATTTAATGAAAGAAATTGACAAGATCCGAATTTATTCTGTCATAATGAAATAAGAATTATTTTCATTCCCCTTTGTTTTCAATTTTCCCATCATTTATATTTAATTTTGTGAATGTAAAATATAGAAATGATATAAAAATACATTTGAACTAAATAGAATTGAATGAAAAACATACCCAAATCCGCAATTAAACTATCCGAAATTTCAAATCATACCCGCGTGGCACTCTGAGGTCCGCGCGTACCAGGCATCAGCTTGGAAGGTTAATTTTCGACTTTGTGATATTGAAAGGTGGCACAAGAAAGTGATTTGAGTTGGAGAGACCCGATGCAGGAAACTGCGAAAAGTCTTACACGAATTGATTTTTGAGCTGCTCAAAACCCGGAATCGCGTAAAACGATGATCGGGCATACATCCACATACAACCACTGACGTTCCACGTCAGAAAAAATGATGAAATACGCAGATGACAGATGTATCGCGTAAGACTAAAATAAAACGAACTTCATACATAATTCATGCGAATTTAATTGTCACGACTAAAACCATTTAAATCGCGACCATAATCATTAAATAATATTCTCGCTGCGAATTAAATACTTTTAGCTGAGGCAAGAACATTATCGCCACGACCAGAATCATTTTCGCTGCAGCGAAATTGTTCTCGCCGCAACTTTAATACTTATAGCCGCGACTAAAACATTCTCGCTGCAGCGAAAATGATTATTGCCGCGGCGAGAATGTCCATACTTGCTACACAGTCTTTTTTACCATCAACTCAAAGAGAACAAACTAGGCCTATTTATTATTGCAATTATCGCCGCAGCGAATATTCACAGTTAGTGTAATTATCGCCGCGGTGGTAACTGTTCTCTCTGCAGCAGAAATGTATCGGTCGCGGCAACAACGATTTTCGCTGCGGCGAGTTTGTTTTGGTCGTGGCAACAATGGTTTTCGTTGCAACCAAAATGTTTCAGTTGCGACATCAACTATCTTCGCTGCGGCGAGGATGTTTGGGTCGCGGCGAGAATATTTTCGCTGCAGCGAAAACGTTTTGGTCGCGGATTTAATGATTTCAGTCGCCACATTTAAATTCGCGACGAAAACTATTCAGGGAAGAACTGATTATGGCATGAAATCAGCCATTGTAGATACTCGTAGGATACTCGTAGGACACAGATATTTCAATAGATGATGGTATAGACTGGGGATGTGCTTCTCGCACATTTTATCAATGGGATGTGTGCATATATCGGTGTAATATTTATGATATAGTACTACCTGGGCCAGGGCCCACTGACCTAATCACACTTGCCAATGGAAAGTTAAATATTTGCTGTTTATTACGTTAATTAGGCCTAATAAGCATGATGTATAATAGGCTTGACTTGGACAGACCAAACGACCCCGCTGTCGAGGCGACATAGGGCAAAATTTTGTGAGTTCACAAAATAAAGTTGTGCATTTTGTTGGTGTCCGTTGGCTGTCCCGACTGATTGCAGTGATATGAAATGTCCTGTAGTGATGTTCAATTTTGAATACGAGAAAAACAATTGATGCTACACGATATCTTAAGGCTAAGTATGATGTAGCTTAGTATATATATACTACATACCCGCGCCATGAATACATGACAAACAGCCTGAATCAAACATGACACTATGCAAAATGGCCTAACTCAAATTTACCAAATGGCCTAAGTCTCTGCAGACAGACTGCAGTTGTGAGAAAATGGCCTAAGTCAAATGTGGGAAATTGGCCTAAGTCATAACGAGTTAGGCCAAATAATTAACGTTAATTATAAATAATTTCCATGCATTTCTCCGCACATGTTTTCATTCTTATTGATGCAGAATGGCGAAATGAACACTATGGAACAAAAATCTCATTTTGCGAAAAAAATGACTTAGGCCATTTTTGCTTTAGTCTGTCGAAATGTAGATATCACCAGGCTTTTGATTCATTGTCATCATGATTACATGTGACATTAAAGTATCATTATTGGCAATATTGCACATGGGTTGTGTCAACATAATTGATGTGAAATTCACACAGTGGTAGCATTTTATTAGTACAATTCATCTTTTGACATACATGGATCACAGGTATGATATCAAACATACCAGAAAAGAAATGTCATGAATAAATAGTGTATTTGGTAGTATACTCCTTATCCATATGTTTATCTTACAAAGTTTGTACATGGAAGGTAAACAAGAACAAAATAAATCAAATATAATACCAATCAAAAAGATTATGAATTTATCATAATTGGCAAACAATATTGCACAAGGCCACTTGATACACTGCCATTCAAATCTTCATAATGTATTTCTGACCTACACATGTGTATCAATAACAAATTTTTGATACATACAATGTGTTGGCCACTTTATCCATTAAAATATAAAAATATGAAAATATTATTAATTGGCCATTGAATCCCCAAATTGCTGTTGTATAAGATATCCAATTGCCTTATAGTGACATTACAATACCCAAAATGGTGGTGTGCAATTCTGTACAGGTGTTTCAGAATTACAGATCCAACATGCACCTAATTTGAATTTATATATATATTGTTTTAATATACATGTATATATTGGTGCAAACTTCAAAACACAAGTTGTTGTTATGCTTTGACATCCATATTGTTGACCAACTGAATGATTGCTCCTGGGTGCCTGTCATTGGGGGATCAGTCATGTGGTGTGGAGCTGCTATTGCCTGCCTTCTGATTGAGACTTGAACCAGGATTTATGGAGCTTCTGGTTGTGTTGTCTTCTGGCTGAGCTGTCAGGAAAGTGGTGTGGAGTTGTCAGCAACATCTAGAGTCATCTGGAGTCAGAAAAATATGAGATGATGGATTTGTCACATGGCACTTTATTCTGTTGCTGATACCAATCACATTGCCTTGAATTGATCATTGGAATATTACAATCAAGTAAACTTCTTGATTTAGAGAAATATATATATGTTGGTGATATGAATAACTCATATAGCTGCTTATTGATAATTACCTTGTATACTTGTGCCAATCAGGGCACCTATTTTAAGTTTCTTGACATATATATAGATATACATCTACATACAGTTTCATTTTGTTATCGAAATGTATTTAACCACGACCTTATGGAATAGGTACTCATAGATACTTGATCAGTGTTGATAGAGACAGGGCTCCAATATACAGAATGCTTAAATTACATGTACGTACCTGAACAAATATAATATTATATTACCTATTTGTGAAAATGAACTCCCAATGTGCAAGAAGGGTCGAAAGAGGGTTAATAATCCGCCCCAGGACATGTGCTCGACGATTTTCCGTGTGGTTCCATGCGATCACTGACCGAGACTGGACTTGAGCAGCTAGTGAGTATTGCTCTTCACATTGAACTCAAAACTCCGTGAACGGATTTCAACGGCTTTCTCACCGGAGCGAATACAAACTCACGTGGTGAGCGATATGTCAGTTATCGTCTGGAAACATGGTTTTCAGTGTTTGTCATTCCCCGATCTACAACAATTCTTTGTCTATGAACTAATATGTCTTCGATTATGTACATAATTCTGGTATTACCTCCGTCATATGCCGATATACATGCATAACACATGGGACTGTTGGTGCCTCGCGGGAAAACATTTGGAGACGAAGCTACCGAATCTCATAGTCGCAAAATATGGTCTTCACAACCGAAGGAAATATTCCGAGGATGACCGCTACCAATTGATATTACAAAACAAATGTAATGTGTCGTACTGCGAACATTTCCTGCCGTAGTCCAGTTCAGTATTCAGAAAGTGGATTATTTGGTGTGATCAATGGATTAGACAGATTACCAGAATCGACATGACCAAAGATAAGTCTCGCGTAAGGATACATTAAACTTTGACCTGGGAAATATGTAAACACGATTTCGTGGCACCTGACGTTGAAAGTAGCCGATGTTCAGACTCAATTTTACGGGGGAAAACGCAATGTCACATGGCTGTGGATAGCTCGTTATGGAGCCTACGATGTACCAATCCCAAGTAAGTCAGCTATTCTTTGAAAATCATCAAAATAATAGATGATATTTCAAGTCTGTGTGTTGTCCAAATCCACGTGATATTTTGAAAATGGCGCATTTTGGAGATGTGTCAAAGACAGTCGGGCATTTTGTGACAAATGTAGGCGGTAAATTCAAAAAGTAATTCTCGGCTCATAGACACTGACTGCTCCACTGTGTAAAAAGTCGATGTATTCTAAAGATTACGTGGTTGATATTGAGAACGGATGTACCAACTTTATCGTTATGATCCGGAATGATCCAGACGTTTCAGGTCGAAGATTGTATTTTTCTAAAACAAGAAAATGACTCCTCTATTCACTCCAACTGCAAAAAGTCACTTCGGACTACCAGAAGTTTTGTGACAAATGCTCATATTTTGTATGCGGTACTAAAGTCGTGAAATTTACTGCCAACAATCGGCAGGGTTTCACCATCTTAAGTGACATATTAGCAATAATGTGCCCTACTATAAAGCATAGGATAATTTAACATGGATTTAACATTTAACATGCACATCACAGACGTACTTATGAGGAATCTTATGCATCAAATAGAAACAAAATGTTAATTTGAACAGATTTTGAGAAAACGACCGTCAAAGTTTAAAATTGGCCGTTTTTCGTCAAAAATTACTGCCATTTTGAAAAAATTCGAAATTTAAAAAACTAAAAAGTACCTCCCTCTTGAAATATTTCTAGGCATTTTTGTGCAACATTTCAGAAAGGTGCCACGGCAATGAGTTATCAGACGAAAGGTCTGGTAACATAAAAATTATTGTGATTTTTTCGTTTATTCATCTCTAAACTACTATACATGCTCTTTTCGATCCTATGGTTTGTTCTGGATAGAATGCCTCATGACCGTGCTCCTTTTCCCGCCAAAACCGCTGCGCACCTGCGCCCGCACATGTGCAGCAAATCCACTCTTCTGTCTTCACAAAATAGAGCTGTGGGAAGTATGAAAAATTAGCCCAAGGACTAAGATAGGTTACCGGACAATATATAATAGTTATTTTGTTCCGTGGCCTTGTAAATAAGGTCACTGGTCAAATTCAAAGTCACAAGAGTATTCCGAATACCAGTATATGATTTCCTATAAGCTCACAATTGATTACTAAGCTGTAAATTCAATAATAAACGAAATATTAGCCATTTTGTGCTGTGACCTTGAAAATCAGAACAAGGGTCAAATTCAAGGTCATGACAATATTCAAAACATAACATTTCCTATAGGTTCATATTGATTCCTAAGCTGTAAAGTCGATACTAAGCGAGATATTAGCCATTTTGTGCTCTTGACCTTGAAAATGTCGAAGATCAAATTCAGGGTCACGACAATATTCAACATATATCATTTCCTATATGTCCACAATTGATCCTTAAGCTGTAAAGTCGATAATAAGCGACATATTAGCCATTTTGTCATGTGACCTAAAAACTGAGGTCACAGGTCAAATTCAAGGTCATGACAATATTCAGCATATATCATTTCCTACATGTCAACAATTGATTCTCAAGTTGTAAAGTCGACAATAAACGAAATATTAGCCATTTTGTGCTCTGATCTTGAAAATAAGGTCGAAGGTCAAATTCAAGGTCACAAGAACATTCGGCATATGTCATTCCCTATATGTGCACAATTGATTCATAACCTGTAAAGTCGATAATAAGTGAGATATTAGCCATTTTGTGTCTGACCTTGAAAATGAGGCCAAAGGTCAATCAAGGTCATCAAAATATGCAGGATTCATCATTTCCTATACGTCCACAATTCAGTCCCAAGCTGTAAAGTGGATAAGCGAGATATTAGCCTTTTTGTCCTTTGACCTTGAAAATGAGGTCAAAAGTCAAATTCAAGGTCATCAGAATATTCGGACTATATCATTTCCTATAATGTTCACAATTGATTCCTGAGCTGTAAAGTCGATAATCAGCAAGCTATTAGCCATTTTTGTGCTTTGATCTCGAAAATTAGGTCAAAGGTCAAATTCAAGGTCATCAGAATATTCGGACTATATCATTTCCTATATGTGCACAATTGATTCCTAAGCTGTAAAGTCGATAATAAGCGACATATTAGCCATTTTGTGCTAAGACCTTGAAAATAAGGTCAAAGGTCAAATTCAAGTTCATCAAATATTCGGACTATATCATTCCCTATATGTGCACAATTGATTCCTAAGCTGTAAAGTAGACAATAAGCGATATATTAGCCATTTTGTGCTCTGACCTTGAAAATCAGATCAAAGGTCAAATTCAAGGTCTTGACAATATTCAGATTATAACATTTCCTTCATGTCAACAATTGATTCTTGAGTTGTAAAGTCGACAATAAACGAAATATTAGCCATTTTGTGCTCGGATCTTGAAAATCTGATCAAAGGTCAAAATCAAGGTCATGACAATATTCAGAATGTAACTCTTCCTATAGGTTCATAATTGATTCCTAAGCTGTAAAGTCGATAATAAGCGAGATATTAGCCATTTTGTGCTCTTGACCTTGAAAATGAGGTCGAAGATCAAATTCAAGGTCACGACAATATTCAGCATATATCATTTCCTATATGTCCACAATTGATTCCTAAGCTGTAAAATCGATAATAAGTGAGATATTAGCCATTTTGTCCTGTGACCTTGAAAATGAGGTCAAAGGTCAAATTCAAGGTCATGACAATAATCTGCAGATATCATTTCCTATATGTTCAAAATTGATTCCTAAGCTGTAAAGTCGATAACAAGCGAGATATTAGCCATTTTGTCCTGTGACATTGAAAATGAGGTCAAAGGTCAATTTAAGGTCATCAGAATATTCAGCATAATCATTTCCTATATGTCCACAATTGATTCCTAAGCTGTAAAGTTGATAATAAGCGAGATATAAGCCATTTTGTGCTCTGACCTTGAAAATGAGGTCAGAGGTCAAATTCAAGGTCACGAGAATATTCAGCATATATCATTTCCTATATGTCCACAATTGATTCCTAGTCTCTAATCTCAATATTAGGTGAGATATTAGGCATAATGTGTCCCATTATAAATCATAGAAGAATTTAACATTGGAAAGTCCCATTTGGGACCCGTCGAGAAAATGAAAATGGCCGCCACACGCAGACCGGCGATTCAGGGGCAACGAAACCTATACACATCACAAGGTAAGAGAATGCCAAGAGATATTTTTTTCGCGATTATAATTTCAAATGTTTGTAACTTTTGAACGAATAGTGATATTGACAAACCGTAAAGACTATTTTGTTCGGATCATGGAGATATGTCGTATTGTTATGACTGTACTTCACTAATACTTTAACTGGAAAAGCATGGGGAAACTGAATGGAGGGAAACAACAGGAAGATTTTGAAAGTCATTCATGAGGCGATAGACACGATGCTGACATTGTATACCAAGTCATGAGAATGACAGAAGCTTTGCATCTTTAGAAAATATTGATGTGAAGATTTTGTAATAAACAAGTTAAATCAACTTAGGTTAGGGATTCATTTGACATGAACCTTTTCACTACTGCTAAACCACAGTTCTATTCAAGCTTCTGTGTCACATTCTAGTTTTCTACATCATAGCCATCAGTGTCTGTTATGGTATCAGTGATGTTGGAGCATTCTGCTGAGCAAGAACAGAACTCCTTACACTTCAGTCCTGCTTGGAGACACTCGACACTTCCTGGTGATAATGCAGTTCTTGTCACTGCAGTATAGATGTGTTGTGTCTCTTGCGTCGATCGGCGCAGCCTTACTGAGATACACTGTAGGTTGAAGTCCACCAGGTTCAGTAAATGTCCAGCCATTGCCATTCAGCTCCCACAGCACTGGGTATCGAAGAAGACTTTGACACCAAACAGCTGCTTGGTAGCGAGTCCTCATCACGTGTTGCTGAAATGCATCTTCTGTCGGAGGCATACCAGCTGCTGTGGTGTCGCTTGTAGAGGCAAGTACATACTGTAGCCTATTCAGATTTTTACAGTCTGACAGCTTGCTTCTGTACAATGCTAGAGTATATGCCCGAGCAGAGTTGATGTCTTCCTGAAGATTGTTTACCGAGCCAAAATCTTCAAAAGCTTTCGGGTTTTCCTTTACAAGACTCACTAGTTTGTTGTATGCCTTGCGTTTTCCGATTTTGAAGAAATTACTTGTGCTATCGCATCCAGTTAATGCGTGTGCAGCTGGCAAATTCTGGCAGATATCCGGTCCAACATCTTCCACCATGGTATGGATGGGAATGTACCACTCTCTGTTGGTGAACTTGGTAGAGTGCCCCGCTCGCGTATACACGGATACAGTTATCATGCCTTTACTGGTGTAATACAGCAGTAGCACAAGCACGTCTGTGTCATCACTCCGGACAATTACTCGTTCAGCTTTAGTAGACAGGTCGATGGCATGCAGGATCAGTCGGCCATCTGCTTCCTCCTGAGTGCTGAATAGGTGGGGTACTTCAGTGCAACCATCTTTGCTGATGTCCTTCACGATACGACCGTCAGTGAACCCGCCAGCGACAACTACTC
This sequence comes from Terebella lapidaria, assembly GCA_949152475.1. Lineage (NCBI taxonomy): Eukaryota > Metazoa > Annelida > Polychaeta > Terebellida > Terebellidae > Terebella > Terebella lapidaria. The sequence goes on along the minus strand of OX424564.1, from coordinate 27,685,707 downwards.
TCTGCTCGTCGCTGAGATGAGTGGCACATTCAGCAACAATGTAGTTGGAAATGAACAGTGCCAGTGCTGCCTTATGGCCAGAACTTATGGTAGTTGTAGCCTTATGGTAGTTTGGAACCAGGCGCCCTCCTGTGATGTCATAGTGTGGTCTTGAGTCATCACCACGACGCTGCCTTTCAAACTTCTTGATGGAGTTGGGATTAGCATATCTGTCGAATATGATGTGGACAGCCATAACTCAGAGATCAGCGTTCACGGAGAAACTCGGAGAGTGCTTTGTCGTCCATATTTTCTCACTACGTAACACATAAATTATCGAAATGTGTTTTGATATGAGACAATAGTATTTTATTAATCAGAACAGCTATACGTTACTTTATCATCGTGTTTTGACATGAGACAACAGTATTTTATGAATCAGAACAGCTATACGTTACTTTGTCATCGGACTGCTGAAAATGCGCGATCCTGATTGGTTAATTCAACAACAATACCACCCTGTATTTCGAGAACAGTGATGCAACCCCATGATTTTTTCTGTATCGTGGGCTTTAGGCGGTGATACAGAATGACGTTTTGGAGAGTTCCATATAATCCAATGATAAAATCGTTATCATGGACTTCAGACCACAATCTGGCATGATATCTGCCTTCAGTTAGAATATCCCACTCGGCCTGCGACCTCGTGGTATATGGTAAACTTCAGGCAGATATCATGCCGTATTGGGGTCTGAGGCCCATCATAACTCATATCATAATTTCGTAACCATCAAGAGAATTTCCCAATGTTTTCTAATTACAGAATGTAATCGATCCAGTGTTCAATGTTGGTCATTAGAGAGCGCCTCCATAGTTCTTACCTGCTCAAGCACATATTTTGGGAATTGATTTGATCGCTTGAACGATATCATATATTGAGCGAACGGTTTATTATATTGAGCAAATGATATAATGTATTGAGCGAATGGGTTATTGAACTAACGATATAATATACTGATTGAAAGGTTTATTATATTGAGCGAACGATATATTATATTGAGCAGATGATTTAATATATTGAGCGAACGATTTGTTATATTGCACAAACGATATGATATTTTGAGCGCACAGTTTATTATATTGAGTGAACTGTTTGCTATATTGAGCGAACGATTTGTTGAATTGAGTAAAGGGTTTTTTTTTTCTCAACATGTCCTATTAGCATGATTAGGGGCTCCGTATATTAGACATATGTTCATACGGGTAAAAATATTAAATGAACTAGAGGTACTGATGGGAATGTTCATTCATTTGACATATTTACGATCACTCGTTTTTACGGAAAATATGACATATTTCTCTAGAAAGAACAATGTATTTAATGTTGATCGATATTGGAATTGTATTCAGATTATGAAACTATGTGACCTCGGGATTTACCACTCAGTATTATCTCGGGTCAAGTTCATCAAACTATCCAATATTTGTGTAGATAAATGTATTACCAAATTGCGCACAACACGCCTACTTGGGCCCAGAAAAATAGATACTGAGAAAAATTTAGAACAAGTGTGAAAAAATGGAATCTTGGTTTGTTTTGGAAGGGCTTGTGAAGCAATGTGAGGCAAATCGTCTTCAAGTATGATGGGTCCAGTATGTGATAATTGTGTAAACTCATTCCAACCTGTCTGCGCTGATTATGGTAAATTTTCCACGGATCATGCCTGTAATAATCATGTATTCGTCATTTGTCCCTAGCACTGCAAACACCCACCAGAAAAGTACTATTCTGTGTTCCTAGAAGTCCTTGACACATAACGAATACAGCTTTCCAGATTAACCTAAACGGGGTTGGTCAGTTCACACTTTTGCATTCCATGTGTTAAGTAGAGCTGATTGGGTCAGGCGCTGACAACCTTGAATTCGAGAGGCGCAAAATCACTCTGCAATGTAACAATGTCAAAGGTAGTGTGAACTTCGAACCAATTTCTACACTTTCTATCGTTTGAAATATATTGATATTGTCAGACACCATAGTTTAACCCACCTGATTGTTGATTAAACTACGGCCTGTTTTGACGGAATTACTTTCTGCGAAAAAACACACAATACAATTATTATAATGAACACAATTTAATCGTGGCACACCTGATTTCACCTGCTAATGGCCATTTTTGGAGGTTCATGAGTTTCCCAGTCATTTTTGTTTTCTCTCACTTCGTATTTTTGTTTTCTCTCACTTCCCGGACTATGAGATTGGATAACGGACCCTGTTTTGTTTGCTCGGAATACTTAATACTGGGTATTGATTCCACGTCTTTCACTATTTGTCCATTCACATTTTGCAAGTAAAATTGCCGCCCGCTCTGATTTCAACATATTTTCATCACAACTTAACATTTGGAATGTCACATTCCCGCCTGCAGCATTGATAGTATCATTTAATTTTGGTGTTATTTGAAGAACCGGACTGTTACGGCGTGTTTACGGGAGACTGAGAATGACGTCACGGCGCTGTGCAGAATGTCGCTGACAGTTTTGATTTGGTCCCCACTCGTTCTCTTGTACTGCCGGACAGCATTAGGACAGAAAACAATATGTCTCATTTCAAAATACCAATTCTACCGTGCAAAATGTTGAGTGTGGAGTCCCACAGGGATCAGTACTGGGACCTTTGTTATGCATTATTTAAACGAATGACCTCCCTGACAATATTCAAAATACACATACTATCTTATTTGCAGATGACACAACGATTTATCACTCTCATGACGACATAGAAACCCTCTTTAATGTGATGAAAACTAACCTGGATCATCTCTCAGACTGGTTCAGAGCCAACAAACTATATGTTATTTTCAACTAAATCCTTCTCTGATGAACACGGTTTGAAGCTTGCAGATACAAACATAGAGGAAGTAAACTGTACTAAATTTCTCGGATTGCACATAGACAAACAATTAAAATGGAACGAACACATCAACGTAGTAAACGAAGTCAACGAGGTCTACAATCAAACTGATTCAGTGACTTGGCCGAACCATGTACATTTTATTGCTTCATTTCTGCCGACAATACATGGTTTTTTTTTGTTTTTTTTAAATACATTCTATTCTATTCTATGCATGGCCCGTGCGTTTCATGACAAGCTGCTCGTCCAGTCCTGCATTATACAAGCGTTGCGCAAGTAGAACGAAGGGAATGATTTGTGTAGTAACCTGAAATACAAAAAAACAGCCTCAGGAAAATCGATTCTAGAAACCTTGCCTTCCTCTTCAGGCGAAAAAAAATACTTTGCAATGAATCAATATTCTGTTAAATAATAGAATCAATATTCTGTTGAATAATAGACAGATATAGATAAGAGATAGATAGAGATAGATAAGAAATTCTCACTGTATTCATTCTCTTTCTTTTCGTATCAATATTTCATGGTTAATATGGTCACAAACGGCCCTTGGTATATTCTTACCCCATTCACAAATTGATTAAACCATTGAACCTGGTGATCCTGGCTCCATGATGATTATATGAAAATATCCGTTATGATTCCTGTGGTATTCCCAAATATGCGAATGTAATATTTTACCAGGAGTGAGTTTGGAATATTGGCACATGATGCAGATCTACATATTCAATGACATTATTTAAGATCTATTTGCCAAAGATGAGCGTTTTCACTGTGTAACGTGGATGGAGATAGAGAATCGATTCTCCCAGATGAGTGCGCTCTTTCTTCTATAACCGAGTGTCCATCCGAGAATTAGATCTAACACACTCTGGTAGACGTCCATTAGGTAAACCTTATTTTCCGGTCATATGGATGACCCAGACTCGGTTGGTGTTTTTATGGCCGCTGTACCGATTATGTAACGGGTTGAGTACACTGCCTGCAATTCCAGCTATTTCGAAGGCGTGGCATGAAAAAGACGTGGCAAGTGTCAACAATGGTATCAGGTTCAGTTTTCCAATCGAACGTCTGTTACTATTTCCACCAAAAAACATGGAATTTTGATGATATCATTAAAAACGTAGAATACTAAGTTGTTTTGTGTACTATTCGAATATTCTCTTCTGCTGCCTTCCAAGCTTGTTGCCGGAATGTAAGTGTCAAACTATTACCACCAACACAGCCAGATATTTGGGCGTAATCAGGGGCAGACCGTGTGTGAAATACAGGTGTTTCTACAGTACACAAGATGGAACTAGCACACATCTACCCAACTACAATATGTGTATACAAGGACTACTGAGTTTATGGTGTAACATTGATGTGTTGGTTGGGGATATCTACTTCATATTTCAACATATGAAGTAGATATATTCACATATTTCAACATACGTGAATATATGATATTTTTATGTCAGAAGATACACTGTGCTGGTGTCCAACCTGGTGTGTTTTTTCATGCATTGGGTATGCTTGAAATATATATATATATATTTCAGTTTCATATAAAACACACTAGCATTGATGTCATGTTTGAACAGGCAACCAGTTCTGTGACTTTTATTATATGTTCCATTCAATTTCAATCTGGCTGGTATGAATTTTTCGCGTTATACCCAAAGCCCCTGCCGATTTCACTTCCTTAAGGCGATTCATAAAGTTCACTCAAATTTCCCGATTTTTGTCTTGACATTGGGCTGGTTGAGATTGGTTAGCTGAAGAGACTAGTTAACAGACTGGGTTTCGATCGCTGGGAATAATTCATACTTACCCAGGAGAATTATCTATGTATATTGCCACGGACGTTGGATGAGTTACAAAAAAACACACATTTTTGTCGTTGTCCGTGTTTTTGCCGCCGGTGAGGATTCCAGTACACTCGCAGACGGTATCCATTTCACAGCCGACACATCAGAGACATGGCAGCAAGTTGATTTCCCGAGGAGATGGATAAATATCATCAGATTTCCCGTGTAGGTCACAGGAGGTGACCGGAATGGCCTTAAGTGACACTCAGTAATTAACTTGGCTACAGTCTACGGTGGCTGATATATGCCACAGTCTTATTCTTTAGTTTTCATTTATTTACATTTTCCGAACGGATGTAATACACGTACTTAATATTAAATATGCATACTTAATGTTTAAATATGCGTACTTAATATTGAATACGCATACTTAATATTAAATACACGTACATAATATCAAACACGTGTATATAATAATAAATACGTGTATTTATCATTAAATATGCGTACTTAATGTTAAATACGCTTACTTGATGTTAAATATGCGTACTTGATAATAATGACGTATACATATTAAATACACGTACTTGATATTGAATACGCCTATATAATATTAAATACGCGTATATAATATTAAATACGTGTATTTAATGTTAAATACACGTACTCAATATTAAATACCAGACAGTTAGATATTTTGTTCTTTTTTGCAGCGCCGAGTCGCTTGTTATATATATATATATATATACCTTGTTTCACGAGACATACACAGCAACATAACCACATCCATTTTTTGCTAATTTTAACATTAAATACGCTTATTTAGCATTAGGTATGCATATATAACATTAAGTACGCGTATTTAATATTAAATACACGTATTTAATGTTATATACGCGTATTTAATATTAGGTATTGTTTTGAATATTAAGTACACGTATTTAACATTAGAGCAGCTGCCTTCGAAACCAGTCAATATTTTTTGAAAACTATATTTCATATTAAACATGCTGAACTAACTAAATGAAACATACTCACATCAAATGTAATGAAAATAACCAGTCCTCAGGGAAATTTTGCTCATTTGAACAGGCGGTTCTCGCGTAAATACAGGAACTGTATCCATCACATGCAGATGTAAACAAAGCATAGGAGTGCGAGATAGACTGTCAATTCCATGCACATCATGGTATATCACTGATTATTTTCCCACAACTACACTATATATGCACATACGAACTGGAAAATGTACTCGATGTGGGCTTTTAAGCGCGATTTGGGCATTTGTTTACATTCGGGTTTGATGGATACACTTCGTTTGTTTATTCACAAAACCGGTACAAAATGGGCACTAAAACGGATGAAAAGACAACTCGGATGGACTGTAATCGGACACTTTTACATATATTGCGATGTGTTCAACAAAAAAAATGGTTTTGAAAAAAATATTGCATACATTCGAAGGCAGCAGCTTTAAGTACGTGCATTTAATTATTTTACTATCTTTAGAATGTCCTTTCTGGAAAAAATAAATAAATAAATTCTGACAAATAAAAATATGGCATATATCAGCCACCGTAACAGTCTGTCATGTATTTTTCTTTGGGTTGCAAGAACTTTGGCCCATCAAACTGCCGACAGTTTTTTCCCCTTCAGCACTGGCACTGTATTAGGAGTCTCGGACAATATCGTTCCAGGAAATGACATTTGGACAGCATTTTTGAGCTGCTAACGAATAAGTTTCCAATTTTCCATTTGTTGCCACCGCCACAGCCATTGCCGCCACTGCAGGCGTTGCCGCCGCGGCCACAACCAGAACCACAGCTTCAGGCCTGGCAGCCTCAGCCATGGCAGGCTGAGGTGAAACTGGAAATGAAGAAGGGACTGATGGAAATGTACAAAACCATGGTAAAGATGAACCATTTGTTGCGAAGAAGCATGATCCACACGGAAGAAGAGGATTCCATGGATGAGGACATTGAATATTAAGAAACCCTACCCCATATCTGCCATGATAACTGTATATAGTTTTTTTTTTGCATGCGTAGTTCAGTGAACCAAAAAAAATATAAAATTTTTAAAAAAAATACAAAAAAGTAGTGCATGTATAGGCCATTGTGTAGAAATTGTATATATAGTAGATGTGTGCTGTGAAATAAAAAAAACCTGAGAAAATGGTATAGATTCATTTTAATATGATGCTTATAATTTGAATAAAAAGGAAAGTTTATTTGAAAAAATGTTTAAAAATATTGCAAAAATTAATACATGATTTTCCAAACATTTATGGGTACGTATGATTTTCCAAACATTTATGGGAACATAATGATTTTCCAGACATTTATGGGTGCGTTGTGATTTTTAGACATTTATGGGTACGTTATGATTTTCCATTTATAAGTACGTTATGATTCCCTAAACATTTACGGGTACGTTATGATTATTCAAACATTTATTGGCACGTTATGATATTCCAGACATTCATGGGTACGTTATGATTTTAAGAACATTTATGGGTACGTTATGATTTCCCAATTATTTATAGGTACGTTATGACGCCACCTAGCGTGTTTAGGACAAACGTTATGACGCCATTGCGCCCCCTGGCGAGCACCGTAGCGCCACCTGGCGGAACGCTACACCATACTACACTACTAATGATAACAGTCCCCAAATTGTCATATGTTGGAAAATTATATACTTGCCACATCAGTGATACTACTCAACTAATCATGCGACTGTTGACCAAATACTTTTCGTTATTAGCGAACGTGGCCTTATAATTCACTCGGTTGGCAGGTATATGTGGTTGGATGCCATTAACACCACATCCTTTCACTTGTTCCGTAGAATGAACACACATAACTTGTGGTGGACTTTAAACATAATCATTTAATTATCGGTCAAATAATTGAATCTTCGGTGTAAATGAAGCATCAATCAAACCGAGCAAATATTTTATCAAATACACCATTTGATGAATGATGCTAAATACCCTTACGTACCCCCTATGAGCAACTGAATCAACAATTTATCATTACCAATACAATGAATATCTCTATATACACTCTCAACACTATGTAGAGAATGAATCATATCACATCATTCCATTTCAGTACTAATGATGTATCCTGAGCCTGTCATCAATTTGATTAACCTGGTCCAGAATCAACGTGACTTGCAAGTTCAATCACCAGATAAACTCAATTAAACAAGGACATATTACAGGTCATCTGAATGTTCCAGCTCATCATTGTCGTAACACCACTCGATTAATAGTTTCCTCTGGTTCAGAGAAAAAACCCCAACAGTTTTCCTTTTCTGCTGTTTGATATAAGAAGTAATCTGAATACTACAGAAATGCAGTCAATCAGACGTCAATAGCATTTGTAAACGTTTGACGTGTCTCGTATTGTTCTAGATTCACCAGACTTCACGTGAAACCTAAAATCTCGTCCTACAGATTTGCTCTTCAGATTCTAGTTCAATGGAGCAGCATATTACTTGAGAGCATAATTGTGATATCTTGGCAGTCTGAAGACGACACCGCACAAAGGTGGTTCCTTACTTTCAAATTCGAAACACGGATATCCAATGATGCAAACAACAAAACTGTATCTCTAGAGCTCATTCGGGGAGAGAACTGTGATTTCCCGGAAAGCTTGGAAGCCAGGCGGATTACAGTCGTCGTTGCATCTGATACGCAAGCTCCGCGCTCTGATTGGCTGGAAGTAGTACTCCTTGTAAAATATGAAGTTCGAACACTGCCACTCGATCTGTGAAATCAGAATCATAATTGTAACCCGAAGTCTCATCGTTTCAGTGAGATTTGGAGCTGTCATCCAAATTCTTGTATGTACCAGTTAATACACGTAAGTTGAAAATTATCGTTAACCCTTATAGTGCAGAATATGCACCAAGTCTATGGTATGAACAAGTGCATTTCTCAACCCGTGCTCATCCACTCGTTACTCATCCATGATAACTAGTGCGGGGTACTGTTCAATTTGATCATTCAAAGAACTGGTAAAATAAATTGGTAAGTTTGACAGCTTCATGTAGATGGCAATCAACCAATGGACGGACGCATTTTAAAAAAGAGAATGAATCCATTCGCACGCATTATCGATGCACTCGCTACGCGCTCTGACAGTCACTGAGATTGCGTTCCAGAATAAATATATCTATTACTGAAATACATATATCCCAAATACGCTTATTACTCTTACAGACAAAATACCTACTCTCTTCTGTAGAATGCCGTCGAAACCAAGATCGTACGACCAGCATTGTGCGTGGGATAGACGACTATTGCTCATCTCCATCCCAATGAGAAGATACTCAGCAGCGAAGTTCAGCTGTATCCATGAGCCTGGTCCATCGTGCGAGACAGCCCCCTCGGACTCTGTGCCGTCCATCACGTTTTCACAGAGGAAGTCTCCATCCATCACGTCCGATGCCTCGCACGTGGTATTCAGTGAGAGGAGAGCCACGTTCCTGGTGGTTATAGCTGGCAAAGATAGTTTAGAGATACGTATATATATGTACAGATTTGTGTCCCATTGTATCATGTTAATAGACAAGTTGTTCATTATGATATGACACAGAACCAATGAATCATCACGATTACGTTATTGTGTAACTACATATATCTGGAATTGAAAAATGTGAGCGAATTGTGCTCGAGGGATGATGTACAGTGGCTTCATTCTTCTGAGGATTGTTGGGAAAAAAGATCTCAATCCGTCCTCCTTTGTTCTCATCCAGAAGGTGATGAAACAAATAATATGGTGAATCAAATGAATGTTTTCGCGAATTATATTGCACACCTCTACCAAAGTTTTGGTAAAAAAAATTCAAACCCTGTCACTGATTTTTGTATTATTTTTAGATACTAAAACAATTAAGTTTATGAATGATATTATTTAGTTCACGGATTTATTTCTGATTGTAGATTCAATCATGGAAACAACTGCTTTGGTAATTTGCAGCACGTTGTATATTGTTTCCATAACAAACGTCAGATAGAAACCACCGAAAATGTCTTGTTTTACCAGATTTTGATTGCAGTTACATCTTCAGTGGGCAGCCAGCTTTTTGATCAGTTTCCCAAAACACTGTTTAACTACTCGTGTATCTTGAAAAGAGATGGAATATTTAATATTGTAAGAGTGTGTTTGTACATGTGACAATCAATAAACCTTGACAGAAGATGACGCCATCCTGAATGCCAGATTCTGTGGACCCCACGCTGGCACAAGACGCCACACACAAGTTGTGTATCCCTATGGAGACTACAGCATTCCTACAGGCCTCACAGGTTGCCGGATCTCCCTCCGTGTCGCAGCTAAGCAGCGGGTCACACTGAGCGTCACAACCAAAGGGATGTGGCGGAATCCATTCAGAGACAGTTGAAGTCGCCAGTGAAGGTGTCCGAGTTGGAATCGATGGATCAACTGAAGTCTCTGTAACTAACACTATACAATGAATCATAACACATACCAACCTGTTATTTCACGCTGTAATAGTTACGACCAAACAGCAACAGGGAAAATATGAGCTAATTTTGACAAATCACTAAACTTCACCTCCATCGGATTCATTTTTGACGGACTTGAGAACCAGTACGACAGTCACGCCTACTAATGCCAAAAAGAGTACAGCCACCAAGACCACCAGAACAACAAATATCCTCATATTCTTCGTCTTCTTCTTGATCTCTTTAGCAACACTTCCTTCCTCGTTTTGCACCGGAATCTGATTCCCAGTAGTCGTGGCGGCGATCGTTTGATAGGGTGTTTTCTCCTTGGCGGATGAATCGTCTAATTCCATGTAAAAGCTAGTCTCAACAGGTGGGTTTTCATAGCGATGATCTCTCAATGGCATTGGTAATGGCATTGGAGCCTCAGAAACGTCATCACTAGCTTCGGTTGTCATTGCTTCGCCACATACACTGCGCTCAATGAATAAGGAATAAGAAATCTTGGATATGCGGTCTCTTTTCAACTGCGCATTGGCAAATGCGGTAAATGCTCATGTCTTGTATGGTCATCATAGTGGGATTTTATCACTTAATGTAGGCCTATATTTTACAGCTCCACCTTATTGTCACTGACGAAATTGATATTCAAGTCATGAAATTTTTACGACTTGTATGTTTAACATGTGATTTTGAGCGCCCCAGAAAAATCAAGGTCATTTAGGATTATAAAACAATCCAAAATTCTATCAATACAGATTCAATATACATCATAAAGATATCAAACCGTACCCATTATTCATGTTGACCTTTATAAAATGCTCGAATTATATTATGATAGCAGTCAGTGTAGAGCACTTCCATCTATTAAAAATACCTTGACATCGCCATCTCTTTTGTACGTATATATCTAAATTATGCATGACCAAAAAAACATCGTGAACCGACTATGAATCAGTGTCATGTTTATGGTCGACACATACTGATTAAAGCTTTTGACGGCAAAGTCAAACAAATCTTACATTGTCGTCTTTATGAAGTGAATTATTGTTTAATGGTTGACCATAATTTTCCCAATGAATGAATCACTTCAATGTGTACAAGAGTCATTCTTAGCCCCAATATCTGTTAATCGAACAATTAAAACAGGCAAAAATGTGAAACATATGGTGCTCAGTTTTGATGGTTTACCCGGTACTATACGTGATACATGGGTATATGTAATGGGAATACATATATCAAGATGATGCGTTTCAGTATTTTATGGATGATAAATTGGCAGTGTAAGAAGGCAGTTGGCAGGATTGCACTACCAAGGCTGATAGTAATAGATTGTTGGTTAAAAACATGGAATGCATCAGATATTATTATTGTTGTTATTTATATTATTGACGATCGAACTTTTCAGACATGCATGGGAAGGATCATATTCATTCTGCACTAGCAGTCATACAGTGATCAATAATTATTTCTCACTGTGTCCTTATGTGAATATATCATACAGTGTTATTATCTCAACCTCGTTATAGGGCTCGAGTGAACCTCGAACACTTCCACTCGATCTCTGGAGTTGAAGTCATAGATTCAAATCAGAGCCTTCTGGTTTTAGTGAGACGTTATTCCAGTCTGTCATTAAAAGTATTAGCTTTCAGTATGCGTTATGATTATGAGTTGGTGTATCATGAATTGCTAATCTGTATAAACACGAATAGTTAAGTACCGGGTGGATACAGGTAAATCCATATCCGAATATATATAGAAAAAATTGCACTATTTTTTGTGCAATTTTTTTTTTCGTTTGAGCTGAGAACGTTTTGTGTCAAGAACGGGTAGCGGATTACCTCAACCTTTTCACTACTCAGGGTTACGCTGCGTAACCATACCACGCCTCTGCTGCTGTTCTGATGGATACGTTGCGTAACCATAACTTCGGCAACTAATAAATGTATCGGTATCTATCAACTGATTGTACATAACGTTATATATGACCAAAAATGTACCTGCACGCTAAACTAGCACATACATATTGCCACCGATTGAAATTAAGAAGCTTAATTGGCTGTTTTGTTAATTGAATTATTGACCTTGTGAGATCACAATTACTGATAACAATTGGTAGGACTGCAGACAATTCTCACTAAATCTTTGATAACTTCGTAGCTGATCAAGATATTGACATGCTGCAAATATTATCAGAACCCATGAGAATCACTTCATCACAATAAAGAACACTACAAGTACTCAAGTCAAACGTATTGGGTTTACTTCATTATAGTTTCGAAAATAGTGGATGATAGAGAAAATAGAAACACAACCATTTGTTTGGTCAGTAAAATGACTTTTTGTTTCCACGTTAACCAGTGGCATGTGGTTGAAAACGAGAGTATAGAAATAGCACACTATAATGTGACTTTATTTCCACACATAATTATTCTAAGATATTTTCAAATAAAAATAATCAAACTTATAGAGATATAGAAATCCTATCAATTCATTCATAAATCGGCTCAATATGGGGGCTGAGGAATGGGTCAGTACCGAAAAGGTTAATCCCAAAGCGAAAATACGCAGCATTGAAATCACTGAAATTTAACTGAATCGGTGAGGTTGGACTGACTATTTATATGTCTAGTATGGATCAAGTCTTGAGCAATTCTAACCCAGCCCCCTCCTCCTAAAAAATACCAAAAATTCCTTGACAATAACAACTTGTTTGGGCTAACCCTAGCATACTTCAAGATAGCGCTTGTATAGTGTGGTCATTCAAATATGGATTCATCTTTCTTTGCAAGATCAAAATGGCCATCTCTTTGTCGAAAAACGACTCTTTTCGTACCTTGGTGGCAAGCTTATCAAAGATGGTAACGTTCTCTCAAATGAATGCACTGGAATCTGCATGGAATACTCTGCATATACCGTTGGAATAAGTATAGATATATGTATAGGTTTTCGAATCGCTGGTCTGCACACCTTTGACGGCCTTTCAAAAATACCATTTGCGTTCTAAATCAACTTGGTTTTGTTTTGTGTTTTTTCAGCTATTCAGCTTTTTCCAGCTATCTCATCTTTCGAATGCAATAGTTTGATGGAATATTGTGACATTTGTGTTACGTTTCCTGAAAAATTGTGAAGCCTCCGAACCATTTATTCGATTCGACAAAAATGACTGTGCTCAATTTCTTTGCGAATCCGTTTATTTCTTGAAAATACCACCACCTTCATTTCTTATCGCGAAACCAATAATATCCCAGTGGTTAAAACCTGAAGTAATACTATTTTCTGTCTATGAATAAAACCTCCACCGTGAATATACATGCACAGTTGACCCTCACATAGTGACCCTAATACAGAGTAAGCAATCACAAAATATACAATATATTGAAAAAAAAAAACAGGTGGATTCATTGTCTTCTCAAATCGAAAATCTACAGTCATCGAATATTACTCATTCATGAAGGCGGCTAGATTTTTTTTCATCAATATAATTTTTAAAAAGTTTTCCGACTCGAATCCCAATTTGAAATGTCTCAGACAATATAAATGTTGAATATAAAAGTATCAACTATACTTATGAATGACGGTTAGAAAAAATGTATACGATTACCTCTTTGATTGGCAATGTCTGGCAGAACAGAATACAAGTATAATGAGCATACTGAACCCATACTACAATCTCCCTTGGTGTACATATCGACCTGTACCAAGAACCTATGAAAATGTTCAAGTGATTACGATAGTATTTACAGTAAAGGATTTAATATTTCTCTCTTCACCATAAATGTAAGCATCAATTACCACATTTTGCAATAGAAACAAAGCCCGCCCAATACGTTTATCCAAAGACAGACTGGCGTCATCAGGGGCAGACAGTATGTGAAGTATAATGTATCAACAAATGGGGTGATGTAACAAATAAACAGAAAATAAGTACATCATGACAGATGTACGTTTCAACTCATTTCTCCAACGCGAAATCTCCCTATTTTCATCAATTATAGAGCCTGATATAGAATTGTAAAATCTCAATTAACGTTTGCACACATTCAAGAATAGATTAAAATTAGTGATTATCTTGGTTGAAGTACATACAATACAACAATAGAGTTGATCTGCTTCTGTTTATTTCAGCCTTATTTCGCCCATTTCAAGCTAAAGTACAATTATGTACAAAGATTACGTAAGCGTAAGTACCCATTCAATCCTGGGTGAAGATAGGCAATTTGTGGTGCATGTTTTGCCTAAAGACACTAGTGAAATAACCCACTCCACTTCGAACCTTTAACCCATAACGTTTTGAAAGAATATATAAATATACTATACTCTGATTTTTCTAACTCATTTACACAGTTTTTCGCTGATATTTTTGCGATGCTAGATGCTATCGTTCTATAACTTGGCATACTTCACCTCGGAGACAAACGGCAATCATTTACCGAATTTCAGTCTTCTATCACGAAAATTGAAAAAGTTGGCAATCTACCTCTATGTTAAATTTAGCCCTGCCATTTAATTTCTGGGTCCGCACACAATTTCGTGCATTTGCTAGGTTTTGTATTAATGCAATCTCTCAAAATCAACATGTTTGTGTAGAATACACCCCAATGTGTCATCTGGTCTAAAATTACAACAATACTTCGAATCCTGGTGGATGTAAACAGGGTCAAATCCTCGAATAAGCTCGGACTCTCGAGATTCCGTTTTTGGCTGAATTTTAACATTGGGGTAGATTGCCAACTTCTTCAATTATTGCGATAGAAATCTGAAACTTGGTAGAAAATTGCCGTTTGTCTCCGAGGTGAAGTATGCCAAGTTATGGAACGATGCCATTCAGCATTGCGAAGATATCGTCAAAAACCGGTGTAAACAAGTTAGAAAAATCAGAGTATAAGTACATCAGTCCTATTTGAACAGAGTATACTCCTCGCAAAATTGCAAAAATATTATGATATATTACTGATTCAGCCTTTGCAGTGATGAGAACATTGTGCGTTGCTTTTCGAGACAAAAAATACCCAGAAATTCCCCCAAAAGTCCAACACACACAAACAACTAAGTGCGCCTGCAATAACCAACCACCACATGGCAATTTGCATGGATAAACGTTCACACGACAAGTTTAGCATGTAATGCAGTCGATTTGGTTCTCCCGTATGATGGCTTGGAAGGGTTGGAGATCATTCGGGACCTTCCAACAGTTTGGACGCTTTCCCAACAGCTTCACTGAACCTCGCGGTCCACCTCCCATAACTGCCAAGTATGCGTGATTGTTTTTCCTGGCATTGCTTTCAAGAACATCTCCCTCTGAAGTAGGATACATATATAAAATATGATATATTTGAGACCAGGGTAGGACTTCCTGTCTAATAACATGGTAAGACGTGTGGTGAACGTTAATGCGTACGTTTCTAACGTATACGATGCATACACTAAGTCATGTTCATGGAGAATGTGAGACAATAATGTACAACAAAAATCTTACTGTTGATTTCGCCATTGTATATATCTATGACCCGAGCTCTCCTGGCGACATCGCCTGAAAGTCAGAAGGTAAGTGAGAAGTCAACACAAATAGGAACACGCCACGTCCCGACCCATTCATGAAGAGAAATACTAGTTGGGCAGGCCAATCCTAAAAGGAAATAGCTCATTAGATATTCTTTGACAAATAGAGAGCAATTTCTTCGGAGATGACTGCCAACGTACGGAACGGGATTCGGATATATTCGCTTCAGACATATTTGTGCATGACATTTGCGGTAGTCTTTCAGAACTAGCCCCGATCTGTCATACGAGAGTACGTACCCAGTATGCCCGTAGCGTCAGGGTCGATGCGCCCAATATGTGTGATTCCGAAATCGATGTGCGTCCCGATCTTGACCACGATGATCTCCAACAGGCTGAGCTCAATCGCTGTCTCCTTCTCGGCGATGATGACCGTGGCAGTCTCACGGTTGCTCGTTCGGGTCTCCACCCTCTCCACCCACGGATAAGTATCGTTGTTTATTCGGACGGACCTTCTATCAACGAAAATGGAGATCTTCCCAGCAAAGACGGCCAACGTGTCGACGAAGATGGCTTTCTGGTTGTTCCCTGGCCTCGCTGCCAGTTTAGCATTTACCTTTGCTAAAACAAAGAGACTGTGATTGGATTCTGATATTGTATTTATATAACTTGAGAACTATTCATTGTGCTACTTTTGTGTCAAACGTGTCTAAATTTCTCTCTGTGTTTTTAAAGTATGAAGAACTGCAGATTCTCAATTGTGCCAGCTTACCAACTTCTGGCTCGTCCAGGAAGTTGAAGATGTCTCCAGACTTCCCAAATACGTCATAGCATAGGGGTTTTTTGGAGCCTGTGACCAACTGGGAAACGTGTGGGTCTCCTGATGACAAGGAAAGGGATTTCGGAATATAGTTTCACAAGTCATTCATGTGGTCAAACTCCAAAGTGTTAAACATTCTTTCTCATAATATATGCAAGCTATCTTCATAATGTTTCATCATCATCATCATCCCCCTCATCATCCCCCTCATCCGACCTCATCATCATCAATCATCATCATAAAAAAACATTTTTATGAAAGTAGTGTGGTCTTCGCATATGACCAACACACTGACTGCCATAACACCCAACAACCTTTAACAGTGCTTCTTGCACTCTCGATGAAGAGGTCGGTATCGCCGCCTGGGTGGTAGTAGAGCTCCCAGTAGGTCGCCTGGTCAGCTATAGCCCTGGGTATGTTATCGACGTTGTTTTGTGTGTAGAGGTAGAGACGTGCAGCCAAGGCCGAATACACTGGCTTCCTCAAGTCCTCCCATGTCGTCGCCATCCAGTCTATTCCTAAAGCGTTCTGGATTAGAACGTGTCTTGGGTCCAGACCTGGATATGTCGCAGTATCCTTTGTAGTATCGTACATTTCTTCTGTCACCTGCATGATAATCAAATAGCGGTCACATATTAGTGGTAATCGATCAACATATATCATCACTATTATGCTTCATCAGAGGCATTATCAGAAGGTTATTTCATCGAATATGTGGGCTCACATCACAATCGTTTTTTTTTTGAGATTCTGGGAAAGAAACGAATCAAGTTAGATACCTCCAACGTACATTCCAAATACCTCCATGCCAAGACGGATCAGCATATGTGTCTGGATGCATTCCGAGAACCGTCTCCACTGCCGCGATTCGGCAGAGAATACCCTTGTCATCGTACAGGGCTTTGTTGACTTCAACGACAGCGGCCTTCACTATTTTGAGCCCGGATGTCTCTGGCTGGTAGGGATTCACCTGGGCTGCACAGCGGGTGACCAGCTGGGCCAGGCAGACAGCGGTGAGGACCACAGAGAATGTGGATAAGGTCATCTTGATAGAGTGCCCTTCCAATGGTACCACACATGTACGGAGCAATAATAATTTGTATTATTCATACTTTATCTGGACGCCTATTTCAAAATTTTATCCAATGATATTTGGTCAACAGTATTCCAATAACGCTACTTGAATGTTACTCCTATATGATAAGATTGATTTATAGTGCATGCAAATAGCAGTTTTCGATTCCCTTTTGCTACCTCTCGAATTGTTAGAATACCATGTATAACATATCGCCAAAAATGCTGTAATACCCAGACTCAGGATCAGGTGTAACGCAAAATGTGTCTTTGGAGGAAAACATTCTGAGCTTTCGAACTTGCACATTTCGCTTCAAGTTTTGTTTATATCATGAGCCGATGAAGCTTATATGAAACTCAATTGTAAGTATTCGACCTCCAGGTTATAACCGCCAAAATGAGTTGAAATTGGTTCGTGGAGACCACTATATATTTTAAATTGACACACTGATAAAGAATGTTTTAGAATAGTGTTCAGATTTCCCTTGTGGGTAGAGTGAGAGTCACCAATGGTGCAGCTGATTATGCCCTTGAACTTTACGTCATATGCATTGAGTGCTCACATTCAGAATATGTCCATCTAAAATTGTAAAAGAGCAAGATACAGCTGAGTTTGTTTTACTATTTCGTATATATATATATATGCGGGTATGTCAAAAGTAGTCAGAGAGGCAGAACACTTGGCAGTCATGCTGTAACATCCATCTATAAATAAGCTTCTATGTATATATCTATGTGCTTGAAGGCGTTATAAATGACACGGTACAATTGAAATGGTTTACATTTTTAACATGACTTTCACAAGCTGTCTATTAACCCAAACCAGCCAAGCAAATAGTTTTCAATGGCAGGTCCACATACGCAACACCTGACACGCGCACGTGACGAAAAATTGAATATGCTTACTTCGTGAATATTGTTTTAGTGTATGGCTGCTTAGATATATCCTGATGCCACTTATATGTAGTATTTATAACTTACGCACGAAAGTGCCTGCCCCTGTGAAACCTATGTGGACTTCGAAAATTGAAACGAGATGCATGACTTCATGTTCATAAAACAAACTCGAGACCTTCGTTTGAGTTTCAGCACTCGAGACCATCTTCGCTCAAGTTCAACGTCGTGAAAACCTCCAAAATAGATGACATTCTATATGCCAATAATAACAAACCATTTCAATTGTGCCGTGTCATTTATAACGCCTTCAAACACATAGATATATACATAGAAGCTTATTTATAGATGGATGTTACAGCATGACTGCGTTGTTGAACTAATAGTTAACGATAGCAAGATAATATAGTAGCAAAAAGGTAGCTAAAGTATATCAATCATATATGTTGAAAATCAATATAGCAACAATATATTGTTTTGGATTATATTAATGAAAAATAGTATAGGAATATTATGACTCGATATATTTGTTCACAAGTTGCTTTGAATATTTGGATATCGATCACATTGGTAGGCCACAAGAATTTATCGTGTTATTTGTTTTAGCATACTATGTTCTAATATCTTTTAAGAGCTTACAATCGCATTCAATAGCACCTCTCACATAAACGCTCATATTCGTTTCCCAACTTGATATTCAATGAATACTACAAAGAAACAAGTAACCTACAGTGGAGAGAATTATTTTTGTGGCCAGCGGAAATATGTTGGGATGGGAAAGTTTATGTGATTAATAACCTTAATTTATTGGATTAAATTGCTCATTATTATGCATATAATGAACAAAGAAGAACATAATATAGATGTATATCCGAGCACAGATGACACATTCAATGGTTTTATTGTTGCCCAATGTTTTGGATCAAATTGATAGTTTATGCGTTTAATTTGGTGTAAAAAAATATGTTTCATCACATTTTATCACTTTTATATCGTAAACTATAAAAGTTGGCAAACTTCCGTAATTGTTCTGCCAACATCCGAAATTTAGCTCAATATTTTTGTTGCGCTACTGTATGCGTATGTATTACTGTAAATCAACAAAATCGGAAAGCTCTCATAGTATTTGCGTTTATTCACAAGAATAAAATGTAAAACCTCATGGAAACAATCAGAAAAAAATATTTTTGAAAGTGCTGTAATCCTTTTGTTGAGTTTACTATATTTAACAAGTGATAGCAGGACCGCGCCCACTCATGCCTACCCTCCGTGGGTCTATTTTTACCCAAACTAAGAAGACCAGCGCGCGCGCTGGCCAATAGTGGACAGTAATATTCGTTACGCTTAGTTCACGGTTCTATTGTTCTTTGCAGTAGATTAATTTTCAGAATCTACTGGGAGGTTGCTCCCGGTAGATTATTGCAGTAGATTATTGTATCCATATTCAAATAATAAATATTAATATTAATAAAGTGGTTTTCCACTTGAGTTGTCCGCCCGTAGTTATGTAATTTACCATGGTGACGTTAAGCGATATTACACGTGATGAATATGAGAAATATGCAATGGGTTTTATGTCACTGTGGAACAGAAATTTGGTGAGAGTATACTTTTCAACATAAAAGTTTGAAATTTGGTGAGACTATACGGTTTCAAGTCAAATGTAAATATATAAAATGTCAAATTGATCCGACGATCCTAAACAAAGTTATAGCCGAAAATCATGTGACAATATGCACTACATGTATGTGATACATTGGCTTGTGATTACGTGATAATGAAGTACTAGTTATTGATTCAGACCAGTAGTAAGCTAACCATTATTACCCTCGCCCCCGTAGGGGGGGGGGGGGCGAGGATATTGCATTTGGGTCTGTCTGTTTGTTTGTCTGTCTGTCCGCGCGCATAAAAAATGGTCCGATCGATGTGTCAAATCGGATAAAAACGGTTGCCATTGCAGCGGAAAAAGTGAAAATCACATAACTGGCTTTAACTCCGATTCTACTTAATATTAATTTTTCGAACTATTTTTCTTTAACCAATTCTCGATCGTATGGTGTACGGCCGATGGTCGTACGACGAAAACTCTCCATTATCGCCCGATGTCGAAAAATTGGTTGTTAACGATTACGGTTATTTTTGTCAGTGACTATTCAGTGCAAATATATGCGCTCATACCACGAAGACAAACGATCTGATCGATCGGAAATTTAAAGGGCTGAAGCGCTATGTTAGTGGCTCGGTCTCCTTCAAATTTTGTCAAAATCGAATGAAAAGGGTTGCCATGGCAAGGGAAAAAGTGAAAATCACATAATCGGCTATAACTCTGGTTCTACTTGATATGAATTTTTCCAACTATTACTTTTTAAAATTTTTTTTAGCCCAATTCCGATCGTATGGTGTACGGCCGATGGTCATTCGACGAAAATTCTCTATTACCGCCCGTTGTCGAAAAATTAGGGGTCACAAATTTAAGAAATTTGAGTGTTCTGAGATTCAAGGCCATATTGTGAAGCTAGTTTTCAATCGTTTTAACCCATTTTCGTTCAGGAGATGTGCCTGGATGACAGAAACAATACCGCGAAATTTCACAGCTCAATATTGAGCGACAAGGTCAGAGTAAATATCAAAATCGAAAATTTACAATAACTGTGCTTATAATAATGATTAATTTTCCCTGTTAATTATATATTTTTCTGTACTCAATTCCCGTCATTTGCTGTATGACCGATGGTCCTGTGATCAAAATACCCCATTATCGCCCAAGGTAGCATGTGTAAAGGTCATCAGCTGAAATCATTGATTTGTAGTATTTCGAGTAGTGGTAATACCCGAACCACTGACGATATTCTATAGAATGTTGAATTCGTGAGAGCTGGCGAAGTTTGGGTTGTCAGTATCAAGAATTCAGAACGTGGTCGACAGATCGATAATATGTTCAAAATAGAAGAATCGCAAGCACTCTACTTTTAATAATGAATACTTCTCTCATGATTTTTGTATTTTTATGGCCAATTTCCGATCATTTGATATGAAAAATGATAGTACGACCAAAATCCCCGATCATCGCTCAGGTCGAAAATGTAAGGGTCATAAATACTAATTTTAGTAACTAAATCTGATTGTCTCGTTTCGAGTTAGATTTTTGTTCCATTCCATTTACTATCACATGATGTAATAAGGCCATTCGATGTTTGTCAACTGACGGATGCATACTGTTTTCCAGCCGTTGATTTTGGATATTACCATACAAGTGCAGTTGTGTGTAAGTACACAATTGAGTGTAAGTAAACACCAGTTGTTTAGTACACCAGCATTGTCCTCCTCTCACCTCGAACCCGGTCACACTTATAAAATAACCCTGTCCTACCTTATTCATGAAAGTTTGAAAAAAGTGATTTCCGTCTTCTATTAAATTTTTACCACATATCTTACATAAACGTTCTTCTGTTGTAAATTTCGCAATAAATCTTGTATAGTATCACGCAAGTTGGTATACGACCAGTTTCTATCCCAAGAGATCTAAGTTGTGCCAAAAAAAATATTCCATATTTAGTAACATACAATTTTAGATAAGGTTATAATATGATTTCATACTCAAACAGAATGTAATTATGGGTTTTATTTTCTACAATTATGAGTATCCATTCCTTATACATCATTTCTCTGCATTTATCCTCAGCCATTTTATATCAAATTGAATATGGTTGTTATAGGAATGTCACAATTCTAAAGTGTCTGCTTGTGATTTTATATCTGTGCACCAGTTACGTACTTGTTGTTGTAGACTCCAAGTAAGAATTTTCTTGGTCAACCTATTTTCACAGTGCCGAAACCGACTATGGTAACGCGCATTACCATAGTAAAAAATGGCGACAGGCATTTGTGGTTCGAATTTGCTCGTGAATTTATATGCGTATAACGTGTATAAATGGAGGGGATCTTCGAAATATAGCGAAATCGATACATGTAGGTTAATCCCGATTATGTGCAATGAGTCACTTGGTGATAAATTAGTGAAAACGGAGTGTGGACAATTGCGTCCTAACTAGGGTAACGCGATTGTCAGACTATGGTAATGTGATTTGTAGGAAATTTAATGAATATGGTAATGCGATGGGGCTTTCGTACACAAACACGATTCTTTGTCAACATTACAATGGTTTGAGGGATATAATATATGTGTTGAAAAGTCTCGAATCATCTGTTATTTTATCACTAATCCATGTAAAAAAAAACCATGCGATTTTATTACTGTACACAGGTCAGCAACTCCATCAATGTTATTATTTCAGACCTATGCTACACATGATGAGACGCACCAAGTTGGCGATTAAACGCAGGGTCTGGCATAAAGCCACATTTGAATTTTTAAAAATCTGTGCCTTTTCCCATCAAATTGTGAGAAAAATTGAGGAATTTCAAAAAACGGGAGACAATGCAGGTTCGATTTAAGCTTGCCCTCAGACTATGCGAGTCGGTTGCAGCGGCTCGGTTGCACGCCACTCGCATGCGATCTGGTCGCGGCGACCGTCACTGGTCACACTGTGCGTTCGAGTCGCATGTAAATTGACGATAATTATTTGAGTGCGATTTGTAGAGAATCTGTAGGCAGACGGGTGTTTTTGTAGTGCGAACATGGATCACCATTAATGTATGCTATGTCGGTGCCTTTTCACGACAACAATCATGCCTAAAATACGAACGAGAAGGCAAAATTCATCTTGTTTTCTATCTAGGCCTTTTATCCTATCGAGAACAAACTATGTTTGTCTGGGTAAATATTAATACTGGTATGTCGGCACTGACTTTGGAACCATGCTCTTTGGGCCTCTGGGAATTTGCACCCCAATTATACTACTATTATGTTACTCCATGATCCAATAAATGTGGATGATATTCTATCCGTCTGCCACTTTTTATCTCTTATAAATATACTGAGTAGTAAGAGGAGTAGGGAACTTAGTTCGAGGCAACTTTCTTACAATTGTTGTGCGAGGGGTCAGAAGGGTCCCATATAATCCAAATATTTCGATATTTACTAGTCTCACGCACCCTTGTCCTTGTTCCTGTATTCAGGGCAGTGCCATCGGAAAGTGACGGACTGTGTTTTCATATATTGGAACATTGTCCACAAACTGTGTTCAGTCCATCGATCCTGTTGTCATCAAATTACCAAATGTCATTGGTATTCCAATGCGACTCAGTAGTTCTACATCTCACAACGTCAGCATGGGTTTCAGCATGGTACTACACCCAGTACATGCAGTTTTGAAGAAAAAAAATGCACTGTACCCTGAAATAGACCTAATCCCTGTAGTAAACATACGAATATCGTATAAATTACAGTTCAATTCTTGTGTTATATATTTTATATCATATTTCACACACCAGTATGTTCTACCTCTCAAATATTTTTTGATACGATAATTTGTTAAACTATGCCATGTAATACATGTAGTGCCTCGGGTCAGTATTTGGCAATCGCTTTGTCATATATTGCCTCTCGTATGTTGACCTCTATATTGAAGTACACAGTGCATAAATGTGTATACGGGAAAACCAGGAAAAAACATGTTAAACTTATTATTGTTCGGTTTTATTCTTTACAACAACACAACATGCATAGAAAAGAAAATACAAGTTTGATTCGTGACTACTCTGGCTATATCAGGTACTTGATTCCCCAGTGCCCCGAACAACGATACCCAGCTACATGTATCTGGAAAAAACCCACGTGATTGTTTCCTTAATAATCTGGCTACATCAGGTACAGCAGGTACTTAATACCCCAGTGCCCATCACATAGAGACCCAGCTATCTAAAAAAAAAATACACGATTGTTTCCTAACTAATCTGGCTATATCAGTGGTTGAATGAGGCCAACTTGGTGCAACTGATGTGTTACATGAACAATAATAGGCTTGGATATACAATAACGTTGGTAATCTGAGACAACATATTGGTTCAAAACTGCAGAGAGCATGGCGCGGAATGGTCACACCCACATGTCCCAGAATGGCACTTTATCCTACATTTGCTCCCAATAATATGGTATATGTGAAGCGAACAGATGTGTACAAGCTATGGTTGCAGCCGTGGAAGATGAAGCCGCAAGTCCGGATCCGGGTTTCATACACCACCGATACTGAGGCGTCACTAAGCATACTCTGAGGTCAAAAGGTTCGAGTTTTGGAGTCGGGAATATTAAGTGATAAAATCCTTGATTGTTTGTCATATATGCTATGTCCCCTCTGTATATAGATGAGGTCTAGATTGAACAGTTGTGGTAAA
Source organism: Terebella lapidaria (assembly GCA_949152475.1). Classification (NCBI taxonomy): domain Eukaryota; kingdom Metazoa; phylum Annelida; class Polychaeta; order Terebellida; family Terebellidae; genus Terebella; species Terebella lapidaria. The sequence continues at coordinate 27,660,967 of OX424564.1, read as the reverse complement.
TTGAAACTTTATTCGTCGTTTTTGTTGAGACCAATATTTTCTTCAAAACATAGGCCCAAGGGACCTGTAGCTTACCGGCTAGCCAATAGGTGATCGGACCGATGGTCTTGTAACTTCAAGGTTACAATATATATTAAGCATGTATAATTCCTATATGTCCACAATTGATTCGTAAGCTGTAAAGTTGACAACAAGTGAGATATGCGCCATTTCGTGCTCTGACCTTGAAAATAAGGTCAAAGGTCATATCCAAAGTCACGAGAATATTCAGTATATATTATTTCTTATATGTCCACAATTGATTCCCAAGCTGAAAAGTAAATAATAAGCGAGATATTAGCCATTTTGTGCTCTGACCTTGAAAATGAGGTCAAAGGTCAAATTCAAGGTCATCAGAATATTCAGCATATATCATTTCCTGTATGTCCACATTTGATTTCTAAGCTGTAAAGTCGATAATAAGCGAGATAATAGCCATGTTGTGCTTTGACATTGAAAATTAGGTCAAATGTCAATTTCAAGGTCATCAGAGTATCGACATATATCATTTCCTATATGGTCACAATAGATTTCTAAGCTGTAAAGTCGATAATAAGCGAGATATTAGCCACTTTGTGCTCTGACCTTGAAAATGAGGTCAAAGGTCAAATTCAAGGTCACGAGAATATTCAGCAATTATCAGTTCCTATATGTCCACAATTGATTCCTAAGCTGTAAAGTCAATATTAAGCGAGATATTGGCTATTTTGTGCTCTGACCTTGAAAATGAGGTTAAAGGTCAAATTCAAGGTCACGAGAATATTCAGCATATATCATTTCCTATATGACCACAATTGATTCCGAGTCTCTAATCTCAATATTAAGTGAGATAATCAAGAACATTGTAGCCCATTATAAAGCATAGGAGAATTTAACATGGGAAAGTCCTATTTGGGCCCGTAAAAACATCAAAATGACTAAAATCTCGAAACTGATTAGACAGTTTTTGAGAAAATAATTTTTAAAGTTGAACGCATGCAAAAAAAAAGCTGTAAAGTCAATATTAAGCGAGATATTGGCTATTTTGTGCTCTGACCTTGAAAATGAGGTTAAAGGTCAAATTCAAGGTCACGAGAATATTCAGCATATATCATTTCCTATATGACCACAATTGATTCCGAGTCTCTAATCTCAATATTAAGTGAGATAATCAAGAACATTGTAGCCCATTATAAAGCATAGGAGAATTTAACATGGGAAAGTCCTATTTGGGCCCGTAAAAACATCAAAATGACTAAAATCTCAAAACTGATTAGACAGTTTTTGAGAAAATAATTTTTTAAGTTGAAAGCATGCAAAAACAGCCATTTTCGGCATAAAAATGTCCGCCAAAACTGCATAATCGATTCAATCAAAAAAAATGGAAAAAAAATGGGTGTATTAACCCAATACATATTCACACAAATTTATGGACAAATTCATCAGCCCCTCCAAAAAGATAAAAAAAATGTTAACAGATGATGTGGCGGCCGACGACGACGACGGACGAAAAACCACGACAATAGCTTATCGGCCCTTATGGGCCGGTAAGCTAAAAACGAATGGTAGACTGTTTAATGTATTTTAGGAGGATCGCAGCCACCCATAGCCCTACGCTGTTTTTTCCCAGTCAAATTGGAGCAAAAAACTTTGGCCATTATAGCATTTGTATTGTACCAAACTCCATATTTCTGACTATATTTTCTCTGAATATTTATATGCCTAACTCAGCGTGATTGTCAAATTTATTCGACGTGGTATAGAATATTTATATTTATTCCCGCATCTTTCATACTAAGGCGACAACTTTTCTATCAGGTCTTCGAAATACTCTCGTTTAGTTTTTAAAAAAAATATTCCTTTCCTACATCTTCTACCAGATTTCAGTATTGTCATACTGTATTTAGCCCCGTACGTAGGGGCTAAAATTGCTATCATGGTGAGATAATATAATAGAACAATAGCAAACCAGGAAGTTGGGTGAGTTATGCACGAATCGCCAGCGAAATCGCTCTCTATATGTACGCTTCGAAATTATTTCAGAAGTAATAATTCAAAATTAGCTAGAAATATGAGACATTCGAGAGAATACGCTTACTATTATAATCTTAATACCTTTCCACCATTCGAACAATTATGATGAAACAGTGAACTTACTCTGGTGTTTTTAGCTCGTTTACCCCCTTTTTTCTTTACAAAAATCATGGTATAAAGTTAATCAACAAAAAATTTATTATTTGTAAATGAATCATTCTCATTTCACAAATTCCACGTCTCTGTCTCTGTTTTTGACCAACCTTTTTTGATGAAGTCCAACTGGTTTTCTGACAATAACTCGGTTTATTGGGATCCCACGAATGGTTCAGTTCACTTGGTTTTCCTACCTACTAACTCTTTAGTTTGCTCGCATCTCGTCTTCTGTGATATCAAGTGCACAATACCACATTTTACTGTGGTGGATACCAGCTGCGAGTCCTGTATCTAATTTCTGATTGGTTCATATTTTACCTGTTCATTTCCATTGGGTAACGTTTTGGCAGTGGCTGGAGGCAGAAAAACGTCTTTCTCAAGTTTCTCGAGGAAATATCTTGTGGTCGTACTTGTGCGTACAGTGATGTAATTGATAGCGAATGGGGTTTCTGTTAAACCATAACATAAATAAATTTAACATGCATCCTTCATGAGGGACATGCATGCTCCCCATCCCCCATGTTGTTCATACAATTTATTTATATCTATAATAAACCAAAAATCTCCTGAGTATTCTTAGGAATGAGGAATATAAGCCTATATATGGAAAGCCATTATCATAACAAGTTACATTGAAATGTCAGTTGATGAATATAAACGTTACATAATGTTTTTATCCGCCTCTTCGGTCATCACATTTAGGAAAGAGGAATCCCATGGTCAGAATACAATGTCGACCAAAGTCGTTTATTGTAACACAATATTGTACATAGCTCAATTTTTTTCACCAGAAGATATATTTATTAACAACCTACGTGTGAAAGCGTGAGAGAAAGAGACCGAGGTAATCAAGCCCGCTGAAAATCATGCGCCATTAACCCACGATTTTTTTAACTTTCTGAATCACCAACGCATTTGTGAATTCTTTAAGGCAATAATATGGGGTGGGGCAACAATAGTGCCACTCTCTTCTCCACTACTTGATCTTTGTTATCATGTATTTTTGTGTAATATATTACGTTTATTACAGCCGTTTTCAAAGTGGGTGTAGCACATACTAGAATGCCCATGAATAGAAGCTAACAAGATTTAGTACCTCAACCCTTATTACATCTTAGCCGCACCCCAACTAATTTATTGCAACTCGTACAACAAGATTTATTGTGGCGTCAACAATGACAATTATTTTCAGAACGATACATCAAAGAAAGAAACAGCAGTCACTTCTTTGTGGTTACTGACTTAGTCGGGCATGTACCGGGGGGGGGGAGGTTCCTTTGCACCCCCCCCCCCCGTCCCCCCAATGGCCAGAAAACCAATTTTTGCAATGGATGCGCAACCGGAGACATATGTAATGTTTATTGCAAAGGGACCCCCGTACATGCCCGACTAACTATATTGAAACTTGGTCCGAATGTTCATTCATGTAAAGAGTGTTGTATTCGAGTATTATCCATTCCTCTATACATTTTGTTGTCTCCATGTCATTTTTGAATTTCATTCGGCCAATTTCACGTCCTAAATTAGTTGGGTGTTGATAAACAATAAACTGAAACCTAAGTTTAAAGTATTCCAAGCGAACGAAACCGAAACCGTTATCCAATCTCAAAATCGAGAGTCAGGCAAATTCGAGAAAAAAAATCATTTTCCTTCTTGAATCCCCATATATGGTCAAAAAGAGGTGAAATCAGTTGTTCCAGAAAAAGTGAGCCCATCTCCCGTGTAAGTGTATACTACCGGAATCGTTCATTTTATAAAGTTCGTAGAATTTCTCGAAACTACAACAAGTTCAACAATAACAATCAACAAGTACTTCGCGATAGTGCGCCACCAGAGACTCCGTGAAACTGACAAGGTTAGGCCTATCACTTGGTACAGACAGTACAGTCAAACCGAACACAGATGTTCAGCGTCTCTGTAGTTTTTAACCACGATCATTGGATGCTTATGATTACTTTGGTCTATTTCACCCACACGTTTCTGACAAGTTTGTCACATACTTTATCAAAACTTCTTGACAACGTAGCCTCCACTATAGGTCAGGATGTTGGTCTCTTGTGTGGACAGCTCCTCTAGCTTTGGAACGCGCATCAGCAGGTCTCGCTGGTGCTCTGGAACATGTAGCCATTGGACCAGACATTTGGGAGTCAGATGCCACATTAACAGTGCAGACACGGACTAGGGTGAATATAAGTATCAATCTATTACACCAGTAAGTCAGATTTTGATGATGCCAATAACAAACGTAAAATACAACATTTTGCCATAAAAACAAAGCCCGACCACATAGTTTATCCAAAGACACACTGGCGTAATCAGGGGCAGACAGTGTGTTAAATGTAATTGTTTACAGATGTTGCTGAAAAATTTTCAGAGACCCCAGTCCAAGATGAAATGATTAACCCCAGTAAAACTGATTTACCCCAGTCCAAGATGGCCACAGGTACGTGTGGCTCGATTTTCGCTTCGACGATCGAGGCGGTCATCCGTACCAGTTTTATGTGATTTATATACTCAGCTATTAGGTAATGGTATATTGATAAAGTGCGATAATGTTTTGATAAAAACTATGCATCGTTGATGAGAAAAACGACGTGAATTGTCATCGACGAAAATTCTGGACTGGGGTGAAGTGTTTTCACTACTAGGATAAAGTGACTGTCAAATGAATGTTTTTACCTTCATTCTCTGTTCGAAACGAACGGCAGATGTGGAATATATGACTTCTGAAAAAAATCATAGCATGTAACAGTCTGTGTGAAAGCACGTCGGTCCGTCGGTCAAAACCGGTAAAAAAAAACAAATATCCGACGTTAAACTGATGTACGTCAGTCACAATGACCGCCCGCATATTTGGGGGGATGTTGAATGAACGCTGGCTGTTCCCAGTTTTCCTGGCTGTTCCATGGATGGACGTCACCCCTCCTGTGGTACTTTACATAACTTAATACGGTAATCGGGGTGTGTTGAGGTCATGCAAAAGCCAGTTCATCCTTTCCGTTTTGAAAATGGCGGCGATATCCAATGTCAACAAAAATCTGAAAAAAAGAAAGTTCCAGAATAGCTGGAGAGTAGGTAGGCCATGGCTTACGAATGATCCAGTGACTCGCCTCATGAAATGTCTAACCGGCATAGAGGAAAAGGACCAGATAGCCGAACTGAAATCAAAGTTGCCGGCGAAAGCGGGCAACTTTATTGACGGGTCTTCCAACTTCCGACTGAGTTCAATCATTGATCATGAGACGAGTCGTAGTCACAAGAAGGCCACAGAGCTGAGTGCTGCCAAAAAACAAGTGGCAACACGCACGACTGGTCAATCAGCAGCAGGCAAGGCACTCATTCAGTTGAAAGAGAAAGAGAGCTCACGTCTAAGAATTTTATTTCGTAACGCACATGCAGTCTGTGTGAAAAACAGACCATTGTCTGATTATTCCTGGTTGGCAGAGCTAGATGAAAAGAAAGGCTTGGATGTCGGTCAGACTTATAGGAACGGAATTGCCTGCTCACAGTTTGTGCACAACATCTCTTCTACTGAACAGCTTGACCTTGTGAAGATCATGCACTCATGCAGCTTCCATAGCTTAACTATGGATGGAAGCACGGACTGTGCCTGCGTTGAACAAGAGACACTTTATGTTCGTACCGTCAGCCGGGGTGAGGTGACCTGCAGATTCCTGAGGATCGCCGAACCAAATTCCACTAAAGCCGAAGATTTGTTCCATCTTATCGAATCCACCGTGGATGAAATGAAGCTGCCAATGGGAAAGTTTGTGGCATTCACTTGTGACGGGGCATCGAACATGTTTGGTCGACACCGAGGGGTGGCCACACTGCTCCAGAACAAGTACCCAGGGCTTGTAACCATCCATTGCATTTGCCACCGCCTGGAACTGGCATATAAGAATGCTGTAAAGAATGTCATGCCGTACGACAAGCTGATAACACTCCTTTCTGAACTTTTTCAATTTCTAGAAGAAAAGTGCAAAACAGAGAAAAGCTCTTCGAAGAACATTCGCTGTCTTGGAAATGAAAGTCTTACTTCCCACACGAATAGGAGGCACTCGCTGGATGAACCACACTAGGAAAGCTATTGATTGCTGCCTCCGAGGTAGTATATATTTTTGATTTGGAATTGGAAAAATAGTCTGTTTGATTTTTGGTCTGCATGCCATGTGCTATTACTGGTATGTGGTATAATTGATACTGACTGTGGCAGATGTTTTATTTCAGGGTACCCAGCGTTTGTAAATCACCTGTCAACGGAGTCGCATAACAACGCAAAAGCAGAGGGACTTGTCAAAATACTGACGAATCATGAGACTGTGGCGTTCATGCTTCTCTTGAAGGTACATGTATGGTGACGTACTAGACTACCGGTGAATTAGACGGTAGTAAATTTTAGTAAATAATAACAAGTTTCAACAATTTACAATAAATATTAAATAACAACAACTCTAAAAAAACCTACTAGTAATGCAGCAATAAGCTAGCAAGTATATAAAAACATGAATAACATATCACAATGTCAGTCAATGTGACTATTTGCTGTTATGCCTGTTATGTATGTGTAACTGTTTTTTCCAGAGTATACTTGAACCAATGAGCGTCTTATCACTCTGGCTCCAAAAAGAGGACGCAGTCTTGTCTGATGTTGGAAATCTCTGTGATGTCACCAAGGACATGCTACAACAACTAAAGACAAAGTATACATATATCTTTACACAATACTAGACTGGTATTTCTTAAGATGAATGATCAGCTAGCATTGAATTCGTAATGAAAAGAAAGTAGTAGTAACTGTTTTGTTAAATGTCGAATAGGAACAGCCAGCAGCTACAACAAATACTGGATGAAAGTGAACCAGTAAACTTCAGTGGCTGTAATCTGAGAGGCACCAAACCAAAAATGGAGTACAAATGCAAACTGTTAAATGATCTCATCAGTTGTATAGAAAAGAGATTTACAGATCTGTCCTCGACCCTGATCAAGAGCACCAGCATTGCTAGTCTCCGGCAATGGCCGAGTACTCAATCTGAAGGTTATGAATTAGGGCTAAGGCTGTTCAGTATTTAGTTATTCTGTTTGATTTCATTCATCTTGACATGTTTAGGTGCCCCACTGCCCCTCTTCCCAAAAGGAGATATACAATGAAAGTTTCAGCATGTACATGTATCATAGGGCCATACTCCCATAGGCCATTGTAGTTTGTAGAAACCAGATCCTTTAGATGTGTATTGTGCAGTATTATAAATTATATTACCAACACAATAAAAGTTACAATGAGCAGACACTGTTAATTTACTCAATTTTACTCAATTTCTCTTTCAGATTTTGGAGATGACCAGGGGGCCGTTTTACTAAGAAATGTAGGAGCTCCTTAAGGGCTTTGTAACTCCTAATGTCCGATTTGCTCCTTAAATAAAGAGGAATTGATGAGATAGCGTTTTACTAAGAAAAACGCTCTTTAAATACCTCTCTAACTGGCTCTTTAATAAAGAAGCTTTTGATGTGCTCTTAGGAGAATGATTCAGCTCTTTATTTGCAAACATGGCGTTCGTCTGGCCATTTCTCAGACGTAGGCAAAGACAAATAAGGCGGCAACGCATTTTCAGGGACCGGCTTCTCTTACAAAACCTGTCGGATGACGACCTGAAAGATTATCGGTTATCGAGGGCACTAATAGAAGAGATAATCACAGGTTACTCTAACAGTCAGTGGTCTAACAAGACCAAACGATCACGAGCACTTTCACCCGAACTGCAGGTGCAATATCCCTAGTGTAATGTACACAAAAATTACATTTGACTGTGTGTAGATATATTATCGTGTATATTTTTAAGAATAGATGTAGATGTCTATAGCACGAGGTCATGTTTTACAATGGTTACCGATGTCAAGGTGGATATCTATCAATCAGAATAAATTGGGAATCGGATCAACTTTACGAGGATTACTGAAACAAAATCAGACCGTAATTACCATTTCAGCAAAAAGAATAATTAAAGTTAGCTATTTTCATCAAATACAACGCAAAAAAAGAAAATGATTCAGCTGGTTAGGAATTGAACCCGCACCCACCCACACATCTGCGGCTTGCACACTAACGGCTTGGTAGTATGACTATTCTCTGTCATACACACACACGCCTGTTCAGTTTCACATGTGCGCTATAACTATGGTGTCACTACTGAAGTAGCCACTACATCATAACGCTACCTATATATATTCCACTACACGGTATTTTTTCTACACGTTAAAATTTGTATACGGCATGAATTCAGTTACTAAGATTTAATCATTTCTTAATAAAATCTCAATGTATATGCTACAGTCAATAGGTGCTGTTCGATTGTTAAACATCATATAATTTGTTTATATATAATAATAATATAATATTAATTATATATCAGAGATTTCAATATATATAATTTATTGAAAAAAAAAGAAAATGTATCAGGGTGACCTGCTATTTTGAAGTGACGATGCTTTAGTTGTTTCATAACAAAATAACTCTAGCGCAGTACGAGTACAGCTAAATCTATACAGGGTCTTAGTGTAAACCTGGACCCGGTGTAACGTTTCAACTATTGTATAACCCAGTGACCTGCTGGTCACTGTGCAAGCGGATGATATTTGATATTATGTTGTAAGTGAATAATTGTTCATCATTTTTTGATAATAAAATATGTGTCTTCAATTTTATATCCTCATCACTTTGTTTTCCTAGAAGAAATAATACATTTGTATGTAATTGCGCATGTCTCACAAATTTCTGTCTGTAGTCCACCAATAATAATATAAACACGTCTCACAAACAATAGTCTGTAGTCCTCGGAGAAATACTAGTACTATGTAATTGCGCATGTCTCGCCAATAATTGTCTGTAGTCCACTAATAAAAATAATAAACACGTCTCACAAATATTAGTGCATGGTTGGGGCCGTTTCCTTTGTTCTATTTAACAGAGTCATCAGCAGGTCACTATTTCTACAAATAGGAACCCCTGCATTAAGTCAGATAATGCACGTGGACGCGGGTCTCTCGCCAATAGTGGCCTCGTGCCCTTCGGGCACTCTATCACTATAAGCGGAAGACCCTCGTCTTTGTGCATTATCCCGTACATAGTCTGTAGTGCTCGGAGAAATACTATAGTAGGGGACACTCCCATAGATTCCGTGACCAATTTTCTAGACCCATGGTTTGAGGTTTTATTTTATACCAATATATGACAATTATCAAAAATTAGCCCAAGGGCTAAAGAAGGTTACCGGACATTATATGTTTTAGATTTAGCCAATTTTTTCAAGGATCTTCAAAATATTGTCAGAAATCAAATTCACGGTCGCAAGAATATTCATCATATATCATTTCATAAATTTTCAGAATTGATTCCCATACTGTAAAGTACATAATAAGCGAGATATTAGCCATTTTGTACTCTGACCTTGAAAATGAGGTCAAGGTCAAATTCAAGGTCACGAGAATATTCAACATATATCACTTCCTATGTGTCCACAATTGATTCCTAAGCTGTAAAGTTGATAATAAGCAAGATATTAGCCGTTTTGTGCTCTGACATTGAAAATGAGGTCAAAGGTCAAATTCATGATCACAAGAATATTCGGCTGGTATCATTTCCTATATGTCCACAATTGATAAGCTGTATAGTTGATGTTAAGCAAGATATTAGCCAATTTGTGCTTTGACCTTGAAAATGAGGTCAAAGGTCAAATTCAAGGTTACGATAATATTCGGCATGGATCATTTCCTATATGTCCACAATTGATTTCTAAGCTGTAAAGTCACTAATAAGCGAGATATTAGCCATTTCATGCTCTAGATATTAGCCATTTCATGCTCCATTTCATGCTCTAGATATTAGCCATTTTGTGTTTTGACCTTGAAAATGAAGTCAAATGTCAAATTAAAGGTCATGATGATATTCGGCATATATCATTTCCTATATGTCCACAATTGATATTTAAGCTGTAAAGTCGATAATAAGCGAGATATTAGCCATTTCGTTCTCTGACCTTGAAAATGAGGTCAAAGGTCAAATTCAAGGTCGCGAGGATATTCAGCATATATCATTTCCTATCTGTCCACAATTGATATCTAAGTTGTAAAGTCAATAATAAGCGATATATTAGCCATTTTGTGCTTTGACCTTGAAAATGAGGTCAAAGGTCAAACTCATGGTCACGAGTATATTCGGCATATATCATTTCCTATATGTCCACAATGGATATCTAAGCTGTAAAATCGATAATAAGCGAGATATTAGGAATAATGTATGCCATTATAAAGCATAGGAGAATTTAGAATGGTAAATTGCCATTTGGGACCCGTCAAAAATATCAAAATGGCCGCCACTCACAGACCAGAGATTCAAGGGCAACGAAACTTATACACGTCATAGCGGTATATGAGGGGAATCTTTTGAAACAAAAATCTCAAATCTGATCAGACAGTTTTTGAGAAAACGACCGTCAAAGTCCAAAATAAGCCATTTTCGGTCAAAAATGGCCGCCATTTTGAAACAATTGTGAAAATAAAAAAAATAAAAAATAATTTTTGTGCAAAATTTCAAAATGATTCGATTGTAAACTTTAAAGATAAAAATGTAGACGGACGACGGACGGACGACGGACGCAACGCCATGCCAATAGGTTATCGGACCAAAGGTCCGGTAACCTAAAAAGCGCCATGACACACCTCGGGAATGCTTGGGCTAACTCCAACAGAGGGCAAAATCCAAGATGGCCGCCACAAATGTTGAAAATAACTTATCTCTGGCCCTAATCTAGCTACAGTTCCATATTTGGTGTCTAAACATAGGTATTCAATGCCAAGGAATCCATTTATGATTTTTTTTCCACTTTTGACAAAGAAAAAAAAATTTGTACATTGTTTGACTCAAATTTATCTGAAGGGCGAGGGTCTGCAATCTCTGATTGTCTCGTTGTGTTATGTTATCATTGGAATGGTAACGAACTGCATTAGTAACCGTGATATGATAAATTACTGACATTTATAAATCTCAGTTACTGTACTAGTATATCATGTATATGGCTCACCTTCTTCTTGACTTCACTGAACCAAGTTTCTTTCTTCTTTTTTAGTTCATCCGGCATCCTAAATACTAGTCCTGTCCCACGCATGCCATGCGATATATCCTCCCAACATCTTTTTTTTGCCTTCATATTCACATTGGAGTCGAAATTTCCATACAGTGTGCTCTTTTTCTCTTCTACCAACGTCAAAAGCCGTTCAAGCTCATCATCCCCAAAGCGAGGTCTGCGACTCTGAAATGATGACAGAAGTTTTCAGGAATTCCTGGGTGGCTCTACGCTTCCGTAGTAAAACATCATTATATATTATATATCATTATAGCAGTTAAAACAACCTCCTATAACGCCCCCCGCCCCCCCCCCCCCCCCCCACGCACAGTCATGTGTTACTGTCAGTATAAAGCATTCCTATAAAGGATAATACATCATCGCTTCAGCTAAACTCTACTGGACTGAAAAAGACAAAATATGTCACAGCAATTAAACAATCGATCAAATAATCATACATGTGAATGCATATCAAAAACGCATGCATGGGAGTAATTTGAATTGAGTTGAAAGAAAAAGATTACGATAGATTTAAAACTTTGGGTTTTTGTAAATCGACACCATGTCAATACTACGGTGGCTTAGATTCGCCATCACGTTTAATTTACACCCCATTCAGTTTCCACCTCGGTGAGAACCTTCTCACCCCGGTGAGAACCTTCTCACCCCGGTGAAAACCTTCTCACCCCGGTGAATACCTTAGTTCTCACCCCGGTGAAAACCTTCTCACCCCGGTGAATACCTTCTCACCCCGGTGAAAACCTTCTCACCCCAGTGAAAACCTTCTCACCCCGGTGAAAACCTTCTCACCCCGGTCAGAACCTTCTCACCCCTGTGAAAACCTTCTCACCCCGGTGAATACCTTAGTTCTCACCCCGGTGAAAACCTTCTCACCCCGGTGAATACCTTCTCACCCCGGTGAAAACCTTCTCACCCCAGTGAAAACCTTCTCACCCCGGTGAAAACCTTCTCACCCCGGTCAGAACCTTCTCACCCCTGTGAAAACCTTCTCACCCCGGTGAGAACCTTATCAATCCGGTGAAAACCTTCTCACCCCGGCGAGAACCTTCTCACCCTGGTGAAAACCTTCTCACCTCGGTGAAAACTTTCTCACCCCGGTGAAAACCTTCTCACCTCGGTGAAAACCTTCTCACCACGGTGAATCTAATACTCACAATACTATCAATGTCAGCAAAGATTCTACTTGTCACATGACCTCTCGATGCCACGTGAGATTCCACCTAGGTGAGAAGGTTTTCACCGGGGTGAGAAGGTTTTCATCGGGGTGAGAAGGTTTTCACCGGGGTGAGAAAGTTTTCACCGAGGTGAGAAGGTTTTCATCAGGGTGAGAAGGTTCTCGCCAGGGTGAGAAGGTTTTCACCGGGGTGATAAGGTTCTCACCGGGGTGAGAAGGTTTTCACCGGGGTGAGAAGGTTCTCACCGGGGTGAGCAGGTTTTCACCAGGATGAGAAGGTTTTCACCGGGGTGAGAAGGTTCTCGCCGGGGTGAGAAGGTTTTCACCAGGGTGAGAAGGTTCTCGCCGGGGTGAGAAGGTTCTCACCGGGGTGAGAAGGTTCTCACCGGGGTGAGAAGGTTTTCACCGGGGTGAGAAGGTTCTCGCCGGGGTGAGAAGGTTCTCGCCGGGGTGAGAAGGTTCTCGCCGGGGTGAGAAGGTTCTCGCCGGGGTGATAAGGTTCTCACCGGGGTGAGAAGGTTTTCACCGGGGTGATAAGGTTCTCACCGGGGTGAGAAGGTTCTCACCGGGGTGAGAAGGTTTTCACCGGGGTGAAAAGGGTTCTCGCCGAGGTGGAAACTGAATGGGGTGTAAATTAAACGTGATGGCGAATCTAAGCCACCGTACAATACTTACTTCAATCATAAGTCATATTTTGATAATACATTCTCATAATACATTATTTTGATAATACATTGCTCATCATTCTCCCCTCATATATGTTATATTGTAAGTGTATTTTCAGTATTAGGATGCTGATCATTTACTCTATAAAATAATGTCACTTTGAAGAGATAATATTCAAGAAGTGACCTTTAAATTTTGACTCTCTGTTACCTCCATGTTTGTAGCGGACTAAGTTAATACTAGTCGTCTACTAAATGAATGCCATTTAATCCGTCTGTCACCTTTTTAATCCTTATTGAATATAGAGGAAGGAGCAGGCTATGATACTTGGGCCATTTCACGATGACAGATTATCACTCTGCTGTACGGTGGCTACTATCTGGCAACGCTTTTTATTTTCGGAAAAATTGTCAACTTGTCCTTTTTCATAAAAATATTCTATTCCAAAAAATAAAATTTGGTGGCAAAATTCTTTCCCTCGCGAATAATATTGTTGAGGCCATATGTTATCTGCCAGTAAATTCATGGAAAATCACAAGCTACATTATTTACCTCTCAAATAAAATTGTTTTGACAATTTAATTGGCGAATATAACATTAAAGCTCGCGATTTTTATGGCCTCAGCAATTTTATTCATGAGGGAAAAAAATTAGTTCGTGATTTTTATTGCTAAATGAATTAAATTTGTGAAAAAGCACGATTTAAAATATTAACCTCAAAAATTAATTTGTTTTTGGCATTCAATTCATGAATATATTAATAAAACTGGTGATTTTTATTGTTTGAGCAATTTTTTTCACGAATGTTTTTTTCTTTAGAGAAACGGACAGTCTGAAATTCATTTCGACATAAAGATATTGGCAGATATATGCCACCGTAACTAACATGAAGGCGTTCTGATTTTATGTCTGTTATTTCCAGTATTCTATATGCTGCATGCAACTATCAATAACCCTGTGCCACTTCCCATCACCCCCTAACTCTATCCCCCCCGCGCCCCCCCCCCCCCCCCACCTCACCATATGATATCTGCCAGTAAATCTTTGTGGTGTTAATAATGGGGCGTGTTCAATAGCTTTGGTATGCATAGTATCATGGCATGGATGGAAACTATTGTTTTAAGAAACAAAACTTATGATTTACTTCAGTATTGTGAAATGTTATTGTTTATCTATTTCTTTTTGTTTCTACATAATATTTCTTATATATTCGCATATAGTCGTACAAATACACTGCGGTAAAAGATCACTGTTAATGTGCATTGTGTGTTAATACCTATTTCCATAAATGACTGTCTACTTCCAATATATAGAGTTTTGTTACTGTATTGTCTTCTTTTAAATATCTCATATTTACAGTATTTATATTAAACTGGTATGCTGAGTAAACTATTTCTACATACTGGGTAGCAATGGTGTAGCTGTGGTAGTAATTTGTATCGTAGAAAAGAATACACACATATTTCTCCTAATTGTGAGCTACTAAAAATATATAGGCATAACTTACACACATTTTCTCTCACAGGTATAAGTGTTTCAACTAACCACTGTGTTGTTAATACCGTATTGAACCTCTGATAAATAAAAATGAAACATTACGATATATAGTTGGATTTTCGCTTAATAGACAGGATAATTAAGAAGACATATGTGTTCTCATGGGACCAATACGGTACAATATAACAACTCAGTAAGTAGTATTGATAGAGAATTGCAAAAAATCAATAATTTCATTTATTTCATTCATTTATTGATACTCATGTACAACATGTTTCATGTACAAAATAATATTAAATCAATTTCTACACTGATGACACTGTCATTCTCCGAGGCTGTACTGTACTATTGTCCAAGTGTGTTCCTTCCAATGGGCTCCAGCACGATTTCTCGAAGTTTGAACATACCGGGTGGATTCCTACAAAATTCAGAATGTATCCACACCACAGCAACACACATTTATGGATGGTATTGCATTAATATATGCAATGTTTTGAAAATAACAAACTTACATGCATACCATTTCATAAATGCATACAATCACATACTATCCACTTGAATGTTTTTTCATCACAACAATTTATACATTAATAAAATCATTTTAGGTCCCTTTTTTAATACCAATAACCTATGCTCTAACTGTAATTACTTCACATGCAATATCACTTTATGCACCTCAAGATATGAATGACCAGGGAACTTAGCAATGATGTAGTGACACAATTCATTTTTAGAATTTTAACTTTGCAACGAAATAACGTTATACATACATGTGTTACAGTAGATAAATATCGGGGTATATTGTATTGCAATGTATTGTCAACATAAGAGCATACAAGCAATAAATCAATTAGGTACTAACTTTTATTTAAAAATGAAAATGTATTTCTGAAATAAAAACTTTCCAGTGCTTTGTCATTGTTATAACCACACATATTTCATTCAATCAGCTATCACCCCCTGTTCGCGGCACAGCGGTAAATCAATTCCTGACGTTATCGGTGTTAAATTCTTGACGTTATGCGGGAAATTCTTGACGTTATATTTGTTTATGTTTTGTTCTATGGCGATTCCAGCATGAATTATCCCATTTCCCTCAGGTAATTGGTAAAATGTTGAATATATATTCGAGTTATGTGTTAGATGAAGCTTTATGACATCCCAATAACCCAACGAAATGTCAAAAAAGTTGAAGATCATGTCCCGCAACTATTCGAATGTACTATATGCAGTTTGTTCCCATATAATGAATCAGTTATTAATCCAACTTGAGCTTTAATATAATGACAGCTAATTTATGAGTAAGCATTGGAAGGGGCAATGCCCTGATCATGAATTAGACATAATTGCAAGTCGTTTTCCACCAACAATGTAAAGTTCGGTATTCTTGACGTTAGTTCGTCATGCTTTAAGTTATTGATAACGCCAATAATTTAGCGCTATGCAGAAATGGGAATACATGCATGTAGATTCCCTCATTGATAATAATTGTTCCATATCAGCTTTATCTCATTATTTAATGCACTTAACAGTCCTTTCCGTGGCTATACAAATCGATACCATCGAGAACCATGTTCATATCGTCAAAATTTTCCAACATAACGCCAAGAATTAGAAACCGATAACGTCAAGAATTTATTTACCGCTGTGCCGCGAACAGGGGGTGGCTATCATCAATAACAATCTTACATACGAAAATTCATAAAATATTTTATTTGCATGGATAAGTGCTTTCCCACACACAACACTACTTTCAAATAGCACTGTGTTTCATGTTATGTGTAACATGCAGCAAGATCCTTTCCAGTTTAACTCATAATGATTCTTGGCATAATAATTTTAATCAAATGAAAATTTCTAATGACAATGTTAGCTGAAAAACCTGAAATTACATAGAAAAATACATCAACTTTAGGTATTTTATTTATATTTATATCCTACTCATTCTATTTTTTAATATTAATTACACGACCCAAACGGTCGCCATCGACCGCGTGGATGTATCCCCCTGATGCCCTGTCATCCCTGTTCAGATGAGGCCCGTAGAAAAAAAAACTGATACGCTCCTGCTACAGGGAGACGTGACAGCTAGACCTCTAAGGGCCAAAAATAATTTTCACCACACGAAGAGAGCACGTATCTAGGCCTACCAGTCTTGATTTCGTGGCCACGATCATGTATTATTTTTTGGGCACAAAATATTAATACTAGAACACGATTTTTAATTAAAGTCATAGTAGCAAGGTACCATTATATGGGTTTTTTCCTGTTCAGATAAAGGCATTGTGGACATTTAATGATAAAAAAAGATGTTCGCGTTAATTGGTAATTAATGACAGCGAAATATAATCGAGTATATTGAGCCAGTATTGCAATCGCCTTCTCATGCCGATGAAAAAATAGCTTCGGCAGTTTCCGTAATCGTGACGTCAGTTGAGGCAAAATGTGCTTTGATGGCTGGCCAAAAACGTAAAACACGTAATTTGGGCGGTCAGCTCAAAGATGGAAAACCACTCCAAAAGGCATGAGATTCAACAGAAAACACATGAAAACCAACAAATACTGGACATCTTGCAGTTCAACAAACCTCCGTTCTGGGATAATGAATAGTACTGATTCCAAATATCAAGACAAGAAATGCCATATTCCAACCATCTCACCCGTTCACTTGAATTGTCAAACATACACAACGAGAATGAATATACGACATGCAGTTTAACTTGCTGGCTACATGTACTTTCAGTACTGCCTCAAATGACGTCACAAACCACGTGACCCATACTAAAATCGTGATCAAAATCTTCGGCAATTTACGGAAAGAGTGCCTATTTGATTCAATATCTCGAAACCCATTGATTGTATTTGTAAAATTCGTTCGAATTTACAGATAACTATTCATAATGGATTAAATGAAAAGCACTTTCATCGGCATGCTACTAGGTCTTTAAATCCGTTTCCATGATTCAATATTTCGTGCCCACGAGTCCGTATTCCGTGCTTATTTAATAGTGATTTATCATCCCGTTCCCACGAATTCAATGCTGTATGTCACCTCAGGGTCTCCGTAATAATCCGTCAGCACAATCATAACGCAGAAAAAATATTATTGACTTTTGTCTCAGTTGTGTTTATATACACGGATGGAACACCATTGATCATTGATGCAGAGCAGATGGATGGTTGGGGGACAGAGGCGTGGGTTTTCTTAAATACTATTAGCCTGAGCGACAGATGTATATCTACACGTATTCGACATCTGCCACCCGACTGATTTTGGCCTACACAAACACGGACTCAGGCCAGGGGAACTCGCGTCGCTCTGTCGCTTGCAGTTGCAGACTTGCAGTCGCTTGCAGTCGGACTGACACAAACAATAATGTAAAATTATCGGCTCTTATCGGCTCTTGCGTTCTCTTTCAATTCTACAAAACGTTTTTTCTTCATCATAATATTTCCACAACCTTCTTCTGTTTATCTGTGTCTATTTCGCCTGCCATGACTAGCCGAGATCTTGACGAAGCCTACCAAACGACATGTAAACAAGCCGTGGTTTTTTCCGCTCGTTTGACAAAACCACGAGCGACATTACGAAATCACATGTTCCAAAACGAAACAAGCTCGACCTCCATAAAGAGGTCTAAAACGCTCCCTAATTTTATGGATCACTTTAGTAAAACGGTTTTGTAAATAGCTCCTACAATCCCAGCTCCTTAAAGTCAAATAAAGAGCACTCTTTGTAGGAGCTCCCAATCTTAGTAAAACGGCCCCCAGGTGCGAGCACTTTTTGAGAAATTCGGCAGAAAATTGGACTGCTCTCTCGAAAACCTTATGCAAGAGTGGCAGATGTTCAGTACCTTCATTTACCGGAGGTGAATTTGTAAACAACAACAACGCATAGCTTTATTGAAACATCAACATCAAAGTGTTTTAGTTTTACTGAAGAGTGAAATTATTCGCAATTGTCATTGACAGCTTTGGAAAAGACATCCCCACCAAGTCATGGGCTGACATCCACCGTGCTATGGCAGGGATGAGGTGGACAAAGTCTTGCTCCTGATGGACCTGGTACTGGCGATCTCACCCACCTCCGTCCTGAATGAGCGGGCGTTTAGCCAGCTGAAGCTGGTCAAGTCTGACAGGAGGACACAGCTGGGGAATGAACGGCTAAATGACATCCTCACCATCAAGCTGAACTCACCACGAATTGCTGACTTCGAGCCGGATGCGGCTATAGACAGTTGGATGGTATAACTTCAATTTATCATTGAAATGTTCAATGACACAGTATACTTCATACATGGTAATATGGTATACCAATAATATATTTGCTGAAGCATTTTGTTTATTATGTTGTGGTTCAATGCAGGTAACACCTTCCGGGCAAAAACGGAAACTAAACTACGTGAGGAAACGCCGAGTGCTTCCTAAACCAGATGGCCAGGAGCAGCCCATCGATGAGCCGTCCACCACCACTGTTGATGACACGGACACTGACTCAGAACCAGATAGTGATGGCATTGATGGGATGGATGACAGCGAAAGCTCTGACGAACAATCTGAAATGATGAATACTAAAATGGTCAAACTGCACAGTGCAGATTTGTAATTGTACTTGCTCATTTGCAATGCAGGTTGAAACAAATTCTGTCACTGTAACATGAAACTGAAATAAAAACAATTTGTGAGCAAAAGTCTTGTTTTTGGAAGCTTATTGATCATATGGAAATATGCTATTTTTTATATTCATGCGTCGTTTGTGACTGACTGACAGTTTTGAAAAATGACTGACGTAAACCAAATTTACGTCAGACACAATGTCTGATGATCCAACAAAAACTTTCACACAGACTGGCATGTAACTACTGAGATCGACGCGATTTTTATCCCGGTAACCGGTAGAGGCCAAATTGATCAAAGGCGCCTTGCGGACACTACCCATGCTACCGGGATATACCGTGTAGCTACCATGTTCAATGTGACT
The DNA here is from genome assembly GCA_949152475.1 of Terebella lapidaria. NCBI lineage: Eukaryota > Metazoa > Annelida > Polychaeta > Terebellida > Terebellidae > Terebella > Terebella lapidaria. The sequence continues at coordinate 27,641,301 of OX424564.1, read as the reverse complement.
AAAGCTAGCATTCCATAGACACGTAAACGACATCCGTTATCCGTAAATGAATTTAATTGCCCTGTCCGTTTTCCAGCAACCCATAGACAGCTACATTTTTACAGCTTGAATTATTTCACCCTCTAGAGGATCTGGGAAATACCTGCATTTGGCTCAACTTTGACACAGCTACACGTCATTTTATTTGATTCCCCCCTCCGTTAACGACTTTCTAACGGACTTCATTCATGACATTTGTCAATTCGGTGTACACGAAGCATAAACAAACCGAGCCGCACGTACCTGTCACTTGGACTCAGGTAAAACACTCCATCCTATACTCTGATTTTTCTAACTCGTTTACACTGTTTTTCGCTAATATTTTCGTGATGCTAAATGCTATCGTTCTATAACTTGGCATACTTCACCTGGGAGTCAAACGGCAATTTTCTACCAAATTTCAGACAGCTATCGAGAAAATTGAAAAAGTTGGCAATCTACCTCAATGTTGAATTTCAGCCCATAACGGGATCTCGAGAATCTGAGCATGTTCGAGGAATTGGTCCTGTTTACATCCATCAGGATTCTAAATATTCTTGTAACTTTGAACCAGAAGATACACTGGGGTGTATTCTACACATACATGTTGATTTTGAAACATTACTCCGGTACAAAACCGAGCAAATGCACAAAATTGTGTGCGGGCCCAGAAATTGAATAATAGGGCTAATTTTAACATTGGGGTAGATTGCCAACTTTTTCAATTTTCGCGATAGCTGTCTGAAATTTGGTAGAAAATTGCCGTTTGACTCCCAGGTGAAGTATGCCAAGTTATAGAACGATAACGTTTAGCATCACAAAAATATAAGCGAAAAACAGTGTAAACGAGTTAGAAAAATCCTAGTATAGTCTGTGTCTGCACTGTGACAGTGTCCACGGCAAAAAGCCACTCATCGGTCAATTACATCTGTTACACAGGATAGATTGAAAAAATCATGCCCCTGATGACAACAGTGTGTCTTTGAATGAGCTAATTGGTTGAGCTTTGTTTCTATGGCAAAATGTTATGTTTTACATTTGCTATTGGCATCATCAAAATCTAGCTGTATTGCGGTAATAGACCAATACTCACATTCATACTACTGAGCTGGTGTCATTGCTGGTGGACGTTAAATCTGTCGCCGAGGATACCATCAACTCAGTAGCCTTTTGGCTTGTGAATAAGTACCTATGTACCTGTCATGTATCTATTCCACGTGGTGTGTTTCGGATTTATAAATTAGTGTCACAGGTTGTTGGGCAGTTGTATACTAATTCCACCAGGTGTACAGTAGAAACAACTACAATCCACATACTGTCTGCCCCTGATGACACCAGTGTGTCTTCGGATAAGCTAATTAACCTATCGCCAAACCAATTTGTCCGAGTCTTTTTACGTGATTTTACGTTAACTGGTCGGGATTCGTTTCTATTGCAAAATTCTATATTTTGAATTTGCTATTAATATCAAAATCTAGTTGTATTGGTAATAATAGATTGATACTTACATCCATTCCACTGAGCCGGTGTCACTGCCGGTGGACGTTAAATCTGTCCCCGATGATAATTTAAACTCAGTAGCATTTTGGCTTGTGATTAGGTGTACATGTACCTAAGTACTTGTCATGTATCTATTCCATGGGGTTTGTTTCGAATATATAAATTGGTTCCACAGGTTGTCGGGCAGCTGCATGCTAATTCCATCAGGTGTACAGTAAAACAAGTACATTTCACACACTCTCTGCCCTCAGATGACTGCCCCCAGTGTATCTTCACATGAGCTAATTGGTCGGGTTTCTGTTGCAAAATGTTATATTTTACATTTGTTATCGGCATCATCAAAATCTAGTTGTATTAGTGGTAACAGATTGTTACTTACATTTACTTGGAAAACATGACAAATATCAAATTGTAGTATCTTCCAAGTAACCTTTGCCTGCAAGCACATGAACTACAGTATATCCAACATTCAGTAGATGCATGTGTTGGGTATGACGATTGTGTTGGTACATGCGTTCTTCGAAATTCCTAGCAATTCGACAGTTTCCCTCTTGATCTCATCGAGTCTTCCATCACGTAAAATGTGTTGCAATTATACCACCATGAAGTGCCCCATTCAAATATGGACTGGAGAATATGTTTGATTTGTTCCGTGTAAAAAATGAGAATATATGATATCAGTATCACCACAGAACACAACGGGTCATAATGGAAACTACATGTCGTACCTGACACGAAGCTGAGCGGAACTCTGCTACGCCTCAGAGTGGTCGCGATTAGTTTCATTTGCCCGGATCAGGGAACAAGAGGTTTTATACACAGTCTTGATTGACTGTTGTCGCATGATGTCGCATGAGGAGAAAGTTAAGCTGATGTCTGGTGTGGAGGTAGTCCCACAGATTAAGGAGTGATTTGATCGATATCACCCAACCCTTCAGGCAAGGCAGCTGACCTTTGCCTGTTGGAAATGACATGAATATCTAGTGAATGTATCACCTGTAGAGAACAGGGGCGGATCCAGGGTTTTTAAATAGGGGGTGGCGAGCGAAGCCTTATGCAGTATGGGGGTACGGGGGCCCGGTAAGCCCCCCGATAAATTTTTGGAACTTAGTGTCTCTGAGATGGTTTCTAAGGTGTATTTTACAACTGTACCTTGTGAAATCAATAAGTAGAATTTTACTTTGGAAGTCTGCTTAGTTCTGTTGTAAATGAAGGATAGATTTTCAAAGAAAGGAAGGTCTAATAGTCTTACCATTCTAAGGCTGTTCTAAGGTTCTTATGCACCAGACATGGTGATGGTCAATCGTTTAATAATAAAGATGAGAAATAATTATCTTCAATAATTATTTCTGAGTCACAGATTTTTTTGTTGAAAATATATTGTGGGGCTCTACAAACTGATACTCCCCCCCTCCTCCCCCCCCCCCCCCCCCGGTCAAAAATATCAAACGAGGAAAATTACACTCATATTTCGTTACATGTAGGTGCATACCCACATTTCCTATTGCTTCTTGCTCTCTCTTTTTTCACGGCCTAATAGGGGGGGGGGGGTGCGCGCCGGGTGCACCCCCTCTCAATCCGCCAGTGGAGAATATAGAATATGAGGGGCCAAGGCCCTGATTAGGCAATGGCTAACCGGCGAAGTTACCGCTTTAATCATGTTAATGTATGTATACTGATCAAAAAAAGAAACGCAACTTTTCAATATTATTGTATAATTTCAATAAATAAATAGTAATGTCATGCATTTTGTAATATATGAACAGTAAAGCATCTAAACAATGACAATCATTCGCAATATTGAGGAATCATCACACCCGTTAAGCTTTACTGAACACACAAAGCCACATCTTGCAAAAGTGAGAATGACATGGTCAGTCATTGCTACTATCTCGTGTGGCCATGGATCCCAGGACGACCAATTTTGTTCAGTTGTGGCTGTCCTCGGCGAACTGAGGTCATGTCCTACAATAAACACTTATTTCGACCCCTATACAATAACGTGGGGCCACCATATCTCGCAGTACGCATGCGTGAGCATACCGGTCACCTTTACGACGTCATTCGTGTTCTACCATCGGCGGTGTACATAGGAAGTCTGGATCTGTTCGTAAATGCGCATGTTTGACCAGTTTGATATTTTCCACCATATCAGGTTCTCATTCAATGCTGTAAAGCCTTTTTCCGTTGGCATCACATTTCGGTGGGGTTACGTGTGTGAAGGTCACCCTCTTGCAGACTGTTACAACCTGTCTTTTCGCTAGTCCTGGATTAATTCCAGTCCTAATTCCCGGCTGGCGTCCTTGTGGCTGATCGGAAGTGGTCACGAAGGTGTAATCGGCTTCATACGACGTTCAACTCCCGGAGTCGTTCCATCAGGTTTTGCAGGTTTTGAGCATTTTGTTGCATTTCAATTGACTATAGTATGCTTATTAGACACCATACAATGGCTCTGTGAACGATGAAATCGGAGGTCCGGTTTGTGATGACACATTTTTGCTCAGATCATCCCATACGCAAATTGCTGCACCAAACTTGTAAGGGTTGGTAGCGTTTGCATCGACAATTTGCCTAAAGTTTTGCCGGCCTTTTATATACCCCAGTGAGTACTAAGAGATCACACCATAAATGGGAGTGGCTGAGTATTGCAAATGCTCAAAGACGACCATCTACGTTACTTTTGTCGCGTCGTAATTTGTCGCCAACAGAGCGAGTAAATGTGTCGCGACTTTTCCTTTGCACTGTATGGGCAGTCGCAAGGCTCAGATATTTTGAAATACCATTTACAATGATGCAACAAAAAAATATAGCCCAGTTTCCAAATTGCGTTTCGTTTTTGGTCAGTATATATAACAAGTGGCTGGGCTGTACCATGTGTACAGCGAGTTACCGGTGAAGACATTCCACCAAGTAAATCTGCTGTGGCGATTGCTTCGTCACTCATCAACTCCAGCTGACATATCAAATTCATCCCGGTAGCGACAGTGTGAGTGAGGGCTTGCGCAACAACTCGAACCCTTAGGATGGCAAACGTTGGGAGCTCCAGATGCTTTTCCAGCCACTTCGGAACAAGACGAATGCGTTTGCTGGTGTGCGTTCTGCTGAAAATCACATAATCAGGTGACATCCTTGCCTTCTAAATCAAAGCCGTTACCCTACAGGTTGTTGCGTACGTGCACTTTTCAGCAGATGAGATGACATAGATTTTTTCGCCTCCATGCATGAAAAAGGCTCACGCTGATCCTCAACACTTTTCCGAATAATGCCTGGATATTCGGTCCCAGATCGTCACAAAAACTTGAATTCCGATTTCCTGCAGCGTGTTGATAGCTTCAAACATCAGTTCCTTGAGCTCGCTCACGTCAATTGAGGGGCTTGAAAAGTATTTTCCAATGGCTGTTTCCATTTGGTACAGGATGCCTTTTGCAATGTAAAATGCGAGTGCATGATTTGTCAGTTGATTGTTTTCAATCAGTTTTCTCATCAAACGGCATTCCTCCCTTTATCGACATCTCACCCAGGGCTGAGGTAAGCAGCTTTGAAGTTCGTAGAAGGTGCTGAACTTTACTCTGGAGGATATATCATCATCATCCTCATTGATTTCGTAGTGTCACTGAGGGGAAGGAGAATACTTCACGAAGAAGTTGGTAGTTTCATTGGATGGAGTGGAGGGCAGAGAGAGCCAGGTCCTGTCCGTGTGAAGTCCATCGGTACCCCCTGAGGACGGCTGTGCGATGACCTGGGTGAGCACGTACGTGAGCCAGTTCGGTACGTGTTGAACAATAAGCAATGAATTCGTCAACATTGTACATAATATTATATTGGAGTAAATGTGTTTGCATCGTTTTAGTTTTCCAGTAAGAACATAAGAATTCGGTTGATTTCATATTAGTTCTTTTTTTCTCACACAGGAATGAAACAGAATACAATTGATCAGACAAGTAAGTTTTTAATTGATCAGAGCTCTAGAACAGAAATGACTCGCTTAAGTGCTGATTTTCTCTTGTCCATAATCTTTATATGCTTCTACCTCTTCTTCAGGCGATATATCTGGCAATGGCAAAATAACCAAAAGGGTGCATTCCAGATATTCCATGTATATGGTCCTGAGGAAATCTGGCCGAAGTTCCTTTTGCGAATTTAATTTTCTTAGCATTGAAAAATCTCAAGGGTTTTATAAATAGGTTATCCGACATACCAAAAGGGTAATAGCACAACATAAACGCACAATACACTGAATTATTCTCTTGAAAATTCTCTTTCAGAAAATTCAACCGTAAACATTGAAGTTGTTTTTGTTTTTGCTGTGGTCGGAATCCAGTGTTGCCGTCACAACATCCAAAGTTGTGGGCTCATCGACTGGAATATATATGTAAAATAAAGTGAACAAATGTTCAATAGGTTGTTGCACCAGTTGTCGAATAAAGCCAATTTATTCTATGAAGGTAGGATTTCGATTGAATTCAACTTGAAAAATATATAAATATTTGCCAATAATCTCATCATAGGGTTGCAAAACGAAAACAATGGATCCTGTCTATGAGATAGAGTCGTACATTTGTGAGTGGCCGGGTTCCTTTGCCTCACACATGACTTAAACAAATGCTGCCTTCAAACTAACTTGTGAATGTGGTGTTTCCCACTTCACGAGTTGAAATGTACGTTCAAACGGCGTCACAAGTTGTGACTTTCCCATGTTCACGAGTAGGAACCGGGGGAGTTTTTAGCGGATCAATGTTCACCGCTTGGATATAAAATGGCGGCATTAGAAGAAGGTTCGATAGGTAAATGTTGTACTGTTTGGTGGAAAAGTAGATGATAATGCCAACCTATAGAAGTAAACCACGTTAACAGTATTCGCTATGACAAATTTGAAACAGCCAAGTTAAGTTCACAACCCAGACCGTATTATTACGGCGTAGGCTCTGAGCAGCAGTCAGTCCTGGCAGATAGCCTGGGCCTTAATATTATGGTGTGGGTTCTAGAAAACAGCCAAGTTATGGTTACCGTCAGGATCATATCATTACGGCGTTGGCTCTGAGTAGCAGTCAGTCCTAGCAGACAGCCTGGGCCGTAATATTACGGCGTGGGTTCTAGACACATGGCACACTTGGCACAGAGCCTGGTCCGTATTATTACGGCGTGGCTTGCAGCAGTCAAGTCTGAACCGGATAAGGTACATTTTGTGATCTGCACATTTTTCACATGCGGATCCATCTATATAATAAATCCACTTTGAAATAATAAAGTGTTGTTAACATTATTCGCTATCACAAATTTGATGACTAGACTGTAGGCCTATCATGAACAAGGTTTCATGCAAAACGAATACCTGATAGCTCTTGTATCCCTAATTCCCATATCATCGCTTATGTGCCCTTGAACGTTGTACAATTGTAGATCGTTTGCCCATTGTGAATAGGCCTATAGCTGTAGATCGTTTGCCCATTGTCATTAGGTCTACTGAAATGTCTGATTGGGTTATCGGTTCAATTTAGTGGGTAATTCCCTTCCCAGCTAATTTCCCATATTTCCCAGCTCATTTCCCAAGTTTCTATTTAGTATAATCGACTAGTCGTATGATATCGTGTATGAATAATCATATTCCCATCCAACCTCCTTCATCTGTGCTGTCATGTAAGCACATATCGCACCAAACTCACAACAAGTTCGAGTAAACTCAGCAACAAATCCCCAAAAAACAATGAGCGCTTCTGCGGCCGCCATTTTGTTCCCACGAAAGTCGAATGAGCGCAGGTGTCAGGTGTTCTCAACCGGGAAGTTGGAACTTCACGGGTGTTCACCATATTCATAAGTCGGTTTGAAGGCAGCAAAAGTTCTTATTCTGATATAGAACATGACAACAACTTCAAATGACATATCGCAGTTGGAGACTGGACTCCAAACAAATGCAGTTAATTAGCAAAAAGCATCCCGAAATGAACCCAAAAGATACAAACGTTCATTGTTCAATATAATGTGTGTATTGTGACACTATGCAACTCAAATTCAAGTCACTAGTTCATATGATCAGCCCAAGGTTGAAAAAGTGCTGGATAATAAGACGTGGTAAAAGTCCAAAATATATGCAGTGTAAGTATCCATCTATTACCAACAATACAGTCAGATTTTGGTGATGCCAATAACAAACGTAAAATACAACATTTTGCGATAGAAACAAAGCCCGAGCAAATAGTTTATCCAAAGACACACTGGCGTCATCAGTGGCAGACAGTGTGTTAAATGTAGTTCAAGGGTCAAATTCTTCACCCCCATCCGTTGTCAACAAAATATAATGAAGATAAAGTACCTTTGATTATTTATTTTTGATAATAACTTTTGTGAAATTTTTGCGATAGCGCTGTGATGGGTATTCTGGGATAAAAGGGAAGGATTTTGGCTAGTCAGTCGATCGGAATTCCATGGGATCAGCAATCGGTTGAGTGCTGCTATAGACAAAGATCCTAAGTATTCTTTAGCATGAAACAGTTTAGGCATCATAATTTTTCCGCGAAAATACCGATGTATCTAGTATGAAACAAGTTTAATGAATTTGTTATGGGAAGATATGTATGTATCTACAAAAGGCGCAGTGATCTTAAAGTTATTTTAATCATGAACTTCATTTCACGATAGCTTATCAGGCCTGTGTGCATTTTTGCACAACATTTTCCAGTTTTGTGCTGACAACATGTAGAATACGTAGTGCATTTTATTCTCTTCTATGAGCTTGGTATTGGATCTGGAAAATATTTTGCTGTAAATCACGAAATTTCCGCCTAATAGTTTAGATCACAGGGCTACACAATTTTCGGCACACCAAATTCGTGATATACAGTATTTGTCAATATTTTAATGACATCTTTACGAGACTCCTTACTGCGAACGTTATCACGACAAGTCGTAAAGGAATGACAGGTTATGTGGAGGATCAATGTATGCTTCCATACGAATCCACTGGCCACTAAAATAATTTCTTTCTCTCCAAGGTATATTACTTGTGACTCTTTCGGAATAGGGCGGTACTATGTTTGCCAATTGTGTATTTGTCATAATGTCTTCCTAAATGTGGAGTGTTGTGTTTCAACAGTGAGTCGATTGTGGAAGAGTCAACATGTAAATTGTCCCTTTCGATACATCCTCCAAGAATTAAATCCCTGTGAACTTAGATACACCATAATACGATGGACCTGCAAAAAGTGAACTTTTAGCTTCCGGTCACGTGATAAGTGGGCCTCCATTGACTTTTATTCGGAATGTTCAAAGGGCGAACGAAAGTATACTTGTGTGACAAGGAAACAGACTTGTGTGACAAAAAAAACTACACAACACCTGGTTGTGAGTAAAGTAAGGGCCACACAAGGGTCCGTTCGTAAGCACGTCCGTCGTCACTACTTAGACTGCCCGGTGAGTGACATATCGGTTGTAAAAATACGTTGTGAATGTCAGCAGATCAGGTTTACATGCCCTTCAAATGGCAATTAAGGCGTTGTCTGGGAGTCTTTGTGCAGTTGAAAAATGTGTGTACTGTCTCATCTTCTTTCCAAGAAAAACAAATAACGTGACTGTTGTAAAGATTAGGTCCTTAAGGGTAGGCATTTTGCCTGAGATTCCCAGGTACTACTTTCCAGGTACGGCATCTATGTCTACACGCGGGAAGCAAGGGCGCAACCAGAGTTGGGGGGGGGGGGGGGTCCAATGTTTGCGAGCGCCGAAGGCTCGAAGCCCTGACAGCCGGGGGACTGGGGCCCGCTGAAGGGTCCCAGAAGCTGGAGGATAATTTAACTTTCGAAGTGTGTTCTGAATGCTTATATATAGATATTTGTTTGTTCCACTCCTTGAAGAGCATGTATATAGGCCTATACTCTTATTCTTCTTAATCGTTCACACAGTTTTTGCGATGCTAAATGGTGTCGAAATATAATTTAGCATACTCCAACTGGAAGTCAAACGGCAAGTCTGCCGAAGTTCAGACTTCTATTGTTAAAATTAGCGCAATCATTGAACGTTTGGGTCCACACACGATTTTGTGAATTTGTTCGTTTGTCTGATTTTCGCTTTGTCTGATTTTCTCTTGGTTTTGATTGTTTAGCTCGTGAAAACAATCACATGTACATTGTCTGTTGTGCATGCTATTTTCATCATTTTGTACCTGCTCATGTGGAATAAACCCTGATAGCGTATTCAGTGTCCGAGTTTTCTCTCCCATGTGCAAAATTTGAAGGAAACAAAAATACTCGCTCGCTTATCCGTGACACTGTAATAGTGTTGATGTGTATGGGGTATATAAAAAATATTATTTCAGATATTATATCTGCTTTAATTTTACCAGTAATCTGTTAGTATATGCGGTTATGTTGCAAATACTGATCCCGATCCATTTTCATATTGATTTTGATTTGGGGTGATTTTCCATCAAAGTAGACCCCAATGAGGGGAAAAAAAGCTGTTTCCATTTTTTTCAACAATTATTCGACAGAAAATCCAAGATAGCTTCCAGCGGCCTCCGAAAATCAGAAAATCACCATATCTTCGGCAATAATTGACGTAGAAAAATAAATCTGGTGTCGTTTTATATGTTTTCTGGGACAAGGAATCCAATAAAACCAGTGTTTAGCTGATAAATTCAAGTACTGGGCCGTCAGAGGAATATTACACAAAATAGTATCATTATAGCGACTGAATCGGTTCGCTTTCCAGTTTATGACCCATGTTTGTTCTTTGTTAATGATCATGAGTTACAGCAATATAAGCCATACACTAGATCCTCTGATCTTCCAGTCGTAATACTGCTGGTGACAACCAGGCCCCTTCTCTCGGGCTGCAATGGCAACCTTGGGCATCATCTTCTACAGATCGTATGTGTAGTGTCTTAAGACACTCATTCTAAGATTCAATTTGAGCTCAAACATCACATCAACTGGCAACTGTGATGACTCGAGACTCATGTTTGGTGCTGTAAGTTATATGCATGTCCTTTGCTGTGAGACTAGCCTTTTTCAGCATGTTTGTTAGACTGCATTTCCAGCCGGGCTGCATGGTGTAGTCTTTTTTTCGTACCGAAAAGGGAACATGACAGGAAGAAAAACAGATTGTTTTTCTCATTTCTCCAGAGAGATGTGTCTCTTTGATTACCCACTTCTCTACAATCCATGGAGAACGCAACTGTTTGTGGATTCTTGCCGACCACCAATCAAGTTGATCCGAACCAAGATATACTGCTCTAATCTAACAGAGGAGATGATCACTCCCCTTATTTTTTCACCACAAATAATTCGGGTGTCTTCCAGCCCCTCTTTAATGCTAACAGCTAGTCACCCACTTAGTGAGTGGGTTTCTTTCATTGTCTAATTGTGCCTGATGAGTCTCAAGATGACTAAACCGTGGATTCCACTGGAATAATCCCAAATGTTCCCCTGGGACTGCTCATACTACTTTCTTTGTCGAGGTCATAAACATTACCAGTTAATTGGCACGAGAATCAAATTATGTAAACAATGCCTCATTACAGTTCGTCCTATCACAAGAAAGTATTGTTTCTGTTTTCCTATTGGAACAATCAATCCCTCATTTTATTTGTCAACATAACAACTATGCTCAACTGAATCAAAAACAACACTGAATTAAAAAAATAATCAGTTCACGGTCGCACCCTCACCGTAACTAGTTGCCTTGCGTGCTCACTCGTCTCTTGTACATACACAATACCCAAAAGAGAACAGAAATTATTCATCCTCGAAGCGTGTTCACTGTGTATACGACGTGGGGTTCCAAAGTGGACTCTTTAAGCCAACTGTATACTGTCTTGGCGAAAGTAGAAGTTCATTTTTTGTGGGTATGGCCTGTACATATTTGGTGTAGTGATTGGTCAGGACGAGGTTATACTCATAGCCTCCTTTGGCTGCCTCGAGACTAAGAAAATCTAGGCATACCATCTCCATAGGCTGTGATGTCTGGATTGGAACCAGTCAGGATCGGGTGCGAAGCTTCATTTTCCTGAATAGACTAGCGATTCTACTCGAATACTGAGACTGGCTTTTGGCATTGCTACATGTAGTTGTAAGGTTAGCATATTGCCAATAATCATTTCTTTCCTGAGTAGTTCGACTGCCATATGCATGCGGCCACTTTAATTTGATTTGCAAGCCACTCGCTTGATTCAGTCTGGCTCAGACTGCCAAGGTGAGTGGACATTAGCATAAGTGCTCCATCCGACTCGGAATGGGGTGGTACCAGCCTTGGGAAAAAACTCCATCTTTTAAGGACCACCCCTCTTCTCTGTAGCATATGACCAAATTCTTGCTCCTTTCGAGCTTTCTGCAGTTCGAGCTTTCTGCAGTTCAACCTCCTTGTAGTCTGTCGATAAGGCCAGTCCAGTCCCCAATGTGTTGTGTTATGGAGACCACCTCTGTTTGCCCCTACAAAAGGGCCACATACATGTGCACTTCTATCCAGGTGTGTGAATTGTCGGCCTAACCATCATACTAATCAGGGATATCCGGCAGTGTTCAGTCCTACAGGTGTTTGGCATGCCCCTTCATTCAGAAATCTAGGTGCTCCTGGATGTAAACCTTTATATATTCTGCTGTGGGCGTCAGTTTCCGATATAGAAACAGAGTCGATGTCGAACAAGAACATCTCCGCACTGCTCATCATGTAGGTCAGTCTTCTGGGTTGAGGAACATCATTTGTCATGGGGGTAATTTTACCATCAAATACCCTCAAGTGGAGTATGTCTAATAATATTTTTTATGAAGCCTGTGTCTATAAGGAGGGAACAGCAAAACCACATGTATCCAAGAATATGACAAATCTCATTCACATTCAGTAAGGGGTTTCCACTTTCTTACAAATTCTTACTAATTCTAATCTTGGAATATGGTCGTTGAGCAATCCATGTGAATCTGCTAAGACTGCATTACCGGGCAAATGTTTGATCAGAAGACACAGTGTCCGAGCCAGTAAATGTTGAATCTAGTAGTATGGCCAGTGGGATGGCATGAGATAGAGGATCGAAGCACAAAACACCAGCACCAGAGGCAGTTGTAGAACTATTCAATGTGGCTTGCACAGAACTTTACAAGTGTGAGGCGACTGTAACATGCCTGAACATGAACGATGATGATGATTATGGTGTATCATGATGCACGTAGGCTTATCTCTTGTTGGCTTGGATCGTGGCGTAACGGTGGTCGTCAATGTGGGAGGAGACCAGAGAACCAGGTGAATCCCCACTGATCCAGTTCGACAATCATTTCGTTGGTGATAAATCAGCCCATGTATGTACCTAGCTAACTGGGCAACCTCTGTTTAACAGTCTATTGCATAAATGTATCACTAAAGCAATGGTTTTAAATGACTTCTTGTGTCCAAAAACATATAAACCGACCCCAATTTAATGTTTCTATGTCAATTAGGGCCATATAGATATGGTGATTATTCGATTTTTGGTGGTAATTGGCGGCCATCTTGGATTTTCGCATGGGTGAAAAAAATATCGAAAAATTGGTTTTGATTCCTTGTGCCTGGATATATGAAACAACTTCAATTCAATGTTCCTATTCCAATTAGGGCCAAGGATATAGTGATTTTTCGATTTTGGGTGATAATTGGCAGCCATCTTGGTTGTTCACACAATCAATGGGCGAAAGTATGAAAAAAATGGTTTTAAAAAAATCCTCGTGCCTGGAAACATATAAAATGACCCAAATTCAATGCTTCTATGCCAGTTCAGGCCAAAGTTATAGTGATTTTTCAATTTTTGGTGACAATTGGCAACCATCTTGGATTTTCACACAATCAATGGGCGAAAAAAATTGGAAACAGTTTTTTTTCCTCTCATTGGGGTCCACTTTGATGAAAAATCACCACAAATCAAAATCAATACGAAAGTGGCACGGAATTACACAACAACATATACTATGTTCTGTTGTCAAACTGATGGTGCGGGTTACATGTACTGTAAATTGTGATTTTCTGGAAGCAGTTTACAATTCCAGGATGTGATTAAACGTGTTTGTATGTATACTACATAACCTCATTATATATTCACATAATGAATGTATATAATACTAACACTGTAATTGTGTTATCTGTAATTAAGTGGAACCATATTAGTTGCACTTCAGCGTGAGGCGCATTCACATCTGATAAACATGCAACTAGCATGATATAGAAAGTAATTTGATCACCACATTACGATGTGTGGGCGTGATGCAAATGTGCTAACACTGTATGAATATCGCACTTTAGTAACTTTGACCGTGGATTCCCTGTAATAATAGTACAGTATTACTTGCACAGTTGATATGTATTTATATTTGATAGGTCCCTGACTGAAGCATACGTTATTTCTCTGAAATAGAACAGCGTCATGTGACTCTCAAAAATAAACCGCAGGAATATTTGATGAATACTGAAAGTTAGAGGAACTAACACACACATGAAATCGCGTGAAAACTAACACACACATAAAAACTAACACACACATAACACACACAAAAAACCAACTGTATACAACGATGGCAATCCCCATGAGGAACGGAAATTACAATGACATCTCCCTGTCATCTAGCGGCCACAGATATGAGGAAATTGACTACTCTCAAACTCAGAGTCACACTCAAACTGATTCCGGATCGTCGCCTGGAACAAACCATGATGACGGAAATTACACCAGGAAACAAGATCAGTTGTTGTCTTTACGGAGGAGATACGTTGGATACATGGTGGTCTTAGGGGTCACTTCTCTCGTGGTACTTATCGGATTACTTTCCGGCTTGGTTTGGTCGTTGGTCACCAGATGTGATACTGGTGAGTGAAAGTATAAGAAGACTAGTAATGGAAGTAATAAGTGATGAAATTAGTAATGAAATTACCCTGAAGTATTTAAGTGCCGTAAAATAATAAAATAATTATGCTGCTACCTTAATTGCTTGTAATGTCCAATCGTAGATCCGGTCCATAATCGAGATATGGACCCATGAGATTTTTCGTTATAGGAACTATGCCGGACAACAGTAATATTACATCAACTAACATACCGCCAACCGTCGGCCCGACCACGCCGGTGACCTCTGACTGTCACCCGCAGTGTATTCCGGCCCGGGGCTGCACTAAACCAGACGACCCCTCCGCCTGTCGGGCTTGCAGCCATGGTAGAGCGCAAGTCGGCATTGTTAACCTCTGTGTGGAGACGTGTGAAAGCTTAGACGGGACTAATGCAGGCAGTGAAGGGGTTCCAGGGGAGTCTTCCCAGTTCGTTTGTCCAGGTATTGTGCAATATATTGCAAAGCATTACCCATATAAGCCGTTAAGCTATTGTCGTTGGTTTTTCGTCCATCCGGATCGTAATATTTTTTCAGCTCGTAAACCCTTTGCTAACTTATTTCTAAACCTCTACAAGCATGTCGTTTGGGGCCTTTTCTAACGTATATGATGTTGGTGTACCATGGTTCATTCGGAAGACTTGATATGCACAAGTAGGCCCCAAATAGGCCAAAACACACAAATTGGACTCTGAATTGACAGTAATTTGTCACTGCGTTATTACAATTCCTAGATAAGTTTGAAACATTTCAGACTTGATATATATTATATATATTTATTATATATATGTGAGGATGTTATTAAAACCGCCTCTGTGGCCGCGTGGATGGGACCGGTGGCTCTGGAAGCAACGAAGCTCAGAGGCGGTAGGTGACGCGGGTTCGATCCCGTCACCGGCACAAAGTAGGTGGAGTTTTCACCCTGGCAATTCAAAGGTTTCTCCATTCGAATGTGCTTTCCAAATTCTAAATTGTCGGGGATGGGGAACACAAGCAGAATTGCCTGTCATCATGGACCGTCGTTGAATAAATCCGATTATTACTATATTATTATTATTGTGATCGAATTGTGCTCATTTTCTTCTCATAATTTCAGATAAGCAGCTAGTGAATGTGGGCAGACTCGGGGCAGGAACCACTTGCATGGTATCCAGTATCTCCAACGAGCGCTACGGTGGCTGCGAGAACGTATTGGATGGCACGGACTCGCAGTGGTCCTCCGCAGTGGACGCTTCGGGTGAATGGATCCAGCTCAACTTCTCGAGGGAGTTCGTTGTGATCGGGCTGGAGCTCGACGGTGCTCCCGAGATTTACTCACAGTGTAAAACGTACGACCTTAGTTTTGACGGGAGCATAAGGGACAGGGTAAGCTTGCAACTACTGATTGTGTTCGAGTTTCTTGTGCTAGTTGACCTGAGCTCAAAACACTCATTTGATCGTGTGTGTAGATGTATGGAGTACGTTGACCGGTTGCCGTCTCATCCATGAATACTGAGCTTATTTGTATGACTGGATGTCCCTATATATCGGTTGAGTGTCTTCGATCTTTTGCTCCAGATCAAATGGCCATGTGTCAACAGGCGCCAAGTGGTAGAATACTACTTTCTACCGGTCAAGACTCACAACGTCAGGATCAGATGTAGGGAGGAATGTCAACACGGCGGCGCTCAGGGCTTTAGAAATATCGGCGTGTACACTGCGCAGGACATGTAGTTCTAGACACAGTCCTGCCTTTGAACGGTTGTGAGGGTGTGATGACAAGTTGCATACGATGATAAAGCCTGTTGGTTGATGTAAATGCATGTGGTTTGTACCGGGCCTGCCCCTAACTCCTTGGGGAATTCTTCCAGAAATGTGGCCTATATGACATCTCAATTTGTGTTTGTTGAACGCATTGTTACGAGACTGATGTGGGACGAAAACATACCTGCTACTTGAACTCTTCTGCTTGAATGTATGTATTGTTTACACCGAACATTATGTGTTTACGTCAAACACTATACACCAAAGTGTATCATATACAATTCCGTGTTTCTATCGAAGACACCGCTGACATAAGGGGCAAAAATAAACATGAACATTCTTGCGACCAAAAAATTAATATGATTTCTGAATTCCGCTAATTTGGTCTCTCCATACTATTGTAAGACCGTTCCACCTGAAATAGTACAGTATATCGTTTGGGGAAACACGTGCGACAAATGAGGTGTAAAAAGTGTTTATATCGAGTCAAGTATACACATCAACATGTGCACTCATCCATTTAGAAATGAATGGGTAGCGAAATAGGTAGATAATTACATCTTTTTGCACGAAATTGGCCCACAGGCCTACGGTGGCCAGTGACCGGAACTAAAAGACAATTCTTTATACTGAGAGCAAATACCCATCGTTTGGATGTCTGCCATGTATTCCCCTTACCTTGAATATATTTCATCGTGGGCGTCGTGACACCTCACATATACGGAGCAGCACTACAGCTGAACACGGTGCCAGCAAGGACAAGCCCAGATCAGCAGGGTCCTGTCACAAACAAACCACGGATCAACCAGTCCATACCACCCTGAGCAACATATCATCCCTTCCGATGAACCCGAACTAGCATGTCAGAACCACAGACCGGTTTTCCACTCAAACTTCTGTCAACACATGACCCCACTGAGGATATTCCCCGAAGACCTCAGGACTATCACAAACCACCATGTAAAAGACATGGACCTTTCCACACAGAATGGTTTTGCTCTCAAACACCTGTCATAATTAAGTGCCCATATATAGTATGCATACAAGTAATAATTGTTGTAATGGCATTCACACTTGAAGCGAAGGAATGGTAGATACACGAAGAGCACAAATCATAATATTCACTGACCTTATAGTATCATAAATTTGCGACAAAAGTCACAATTGTTTCAATAGAGATGTAAATAAAGCGTAAAAAGCATTCAAGTACCATATATATTATGATACTGGTGCCTTATAATTGTCTTCAATTGTGAAGCATAGCCTTATATTCATACATGGGGATTGGGGGGTCATACTTTTATTTTGGATCTTGGTGGGGGGGTCATAGATTGGTTTTCGATATCGGTGGGGGGGTCAAACTTTGAAAACTCATTTCTCGGAAAAAACACCCAACCCCCCCACCCAGTAAATAATGACCGGCCCCTAGGGGCCGGTCATTATTTATCAGGTGGGGGGGTTGGGTAAAAACTGGGGGGGGTCACACTTTCATTTTCAACATTATTGGGGGGGGGGGGGTCATACTTTTATTTTCGATGGGACCGGGGGGGTCGGAGTTTGAAATTGAGTTATTTTGAGAAAATCTGAATAGTAAAATAGTTAAATAATTAGGTGGAAACAATTCACTCAATATCAGTACATGGACTGATTGGAGTACGCGATGGAATTTCAGAGCATTTTCAGTAAAACCATAATCTCACTGAAACCAGATCCCGCAGAGGACCATTCAGGAACACCCAACATCTAGAGATGCCGCAATCCGTGTCCATCAGGGCTCAAACTTTATAATTTTTTCCGGGAGCCAAAGGCTCTATTTCGCTCCTATTCAACAATTTTTAGGAGCCAATTGGCTCCTAGAAGCATATTTCAATATTACCTTAAACCTATTTTCATCAGCCAATTGGCTCTAGAGCTCTATTGCCTGGGAGCAAATCTGAGATGTTATGGGCCTATGGCTACACATACGTGGCAATTCTGAGCCCTGATGTGCATTGATCAACGCTCATCACTCAGATTGAAACATTGTCACCAAGAATCAACTTTGGACCTAACGGAGCAGCACTATGTAGCTGAACACGGTGCCAGCAAGGATGAACCCAGATCAGCAGGGTCCTGTCACAAACCAACCACGGATCAACCAGTCCATACCACCTTGAGCAACATATCATCCCTTACGATGAACACGAACCAGCATGCCAAAACCACAGACCGGTTCTCCACTCAAATTTTGTCAACACATGACCCCACTGAGGATATTCCCCGAAGACCTCAGGACTATCGCAAACCACCGTGTAAAAGACATGGACCTTTTCACACAGAATGGCAAAATAGTCCTGGATCGCCTCGGATGACCCGGGTAGTGAATCTGACTCACATGATTTGGATGGTGGCAGAACATTATGAGCCCATAATAGAGCCAACCCAGACCTGATTCAAGACTAGAAAAAGAAACAGTTATGAATGGCCTGATTCACCAATTCTTCCCTGCTCATCAATGATATGTGGAAGAGCCCTGTATTTTTCGCGAGTTCGCTATGGTGTCCAGTCAGTCCGTGAGGGTTTTCATACATTTTTTCCATTCCATCAAAATTTCGGAGTCAAGGAATCAACTGAATCATCTTCGACCTAGGTCTCGAGTGTTTCAAGTGGGCTCCGAAACGATGGCTTGTGTAGTGAAAAAGAATATGCTAGTATCATACAAGTAATAATTGTTGTAATGGCATTCACACTTGAAGCGAAGGAATGGTGGATACACGGAGAGTACAAATCATAATATTCACTGACCTTATTATAGTATCATAAATTTGTAACAAAAGTCACAATTGTTTCAATAGAAATGTAAATAAAGCGTAAAAAAGCATTCAAGTATCATATATATTATGATACTGGTGCGTTGTAATTGTCATCAATTGTGAAGCATAGCCTTATATTCATACATGGGGATTGGGGGGGGGGGGGGTCATACTTTTATTTTGGATCTTGGTGTGGGGGGGGGGGGGGTCATAGATTGGTTTTCGATATCGGTGGGGGGGTCAAACTTTCAAAACTCATTTCTCGGAAAAAACATCCAGCCCCCCCATCCAGTAAATAATGACCGGCCCCTTAGGTCCAAAGTTGATTCTTGGTGACAATGTTTCAATCTGAGTGCTGAGCGTTGATCAATGCACATCAGGGCTCAGAATTGCCACTTTTGGATAGCCATAGGCTCATAACATTTCAGATTTGCTCCCAGGCAATAGAGCCCACGAGCCAATTGGCTGATGAAAATCTGTAAAGTAATTTTGAAATATGCTTCTAGGAGCCAATTGGCTCGTAAAACTTGTTGAATAGGAGCGAAATAGGAGTCCTTTGGTTCCCGGAAGAAGTTTTTGAGCCCTTATGCACACGGATTGCGTCATATCTTGATGATGGTGTTCCTGGATGCTCCTCTGCAGGATCCGGTTTCAGTGAGATTATGGTTTTGACTGAAAATGTTATGAAATTCCATCGCGTACTCTATTCAGTCCATGTACTGATATTGAGTGGATTGTTTCCACGTAATTATTTAGCAATTTTACCATTCAGATTTTCTCAAAATAACTCAATTTCAAACTCCGACCCCCCCTCCCCCCAATAATGTTGAAAATGAAAGTGTGACCCCCCCCCCCCCCCCCCCCCAGTTTTTACCCAACCCCCCCACCTGATAAATAATGACCGGCCCCTAACTACGTTCCTAATGAGTCACATCCGTCTTGCTAAAAAAAACCCTAATAACATAGTACATATCCGTGTAGTGAAATTATTACAATGACGTCAGCAGTTTTCTGATGTATAGTCCAAGCCTGTCCAAAATTGGCGGAATCAAAGTGGCGTTGTATCAAACTTCAGTGGTCTGAGAGCCTGAGGAACCAACCGATGTAGATTCCGATGCGGGACAAGTATTGAAAGCAGTGTTCAACCTAATACTGGATCATTAACACCAGCTCTCGGACGCTAACACACGGAGCAGAATCACTTCCAACTCATCCGTAACCCTTCCTAGCAGAGGACCGATATCATGGCCAAATCAGACGGACCAGGCTTTGACACCGTACTTCCCAGTGCCCCACCCACATATACGATACCACGTAGGACCGACGCAGCACATGTCGGTGATCCACATGTATACACCGAACTGCAACCCGACATCGTTACCACAACGGCACATGGGGGAGAGGATGGGACATCTTCCAACAATTCTCCTAACAGTGCTGCAAGAGCGAATGAGACTGGAATGGGAGGCAAACATGGCTGCCTCGGCAGGAAATGGCTGATTGTCATGGGTGTTTTGATTCTGTTGCTGGTTGCAGTGATTGTTGGACTGGCCGTGTTGCTGACGTCATCAGGTGAGCGAAAATATAAGTCACATGACATGAATTGGAGAATATTGATTTTCAACATATCTGTAACACACATGGGGCATCAGTGTTGGTAGCTTTGAATGAATTATTAGCTACTATGTTTGCGGTAGTATCTCATACGTATGGGATATTATATCATACGTACCGTAAAACTTTTAATAGATGCCGTGATTCTAATAGATGCCGGGGGTTCAGGTAGATTGAAATTAATACACGCCGGGTTCCAATAGACGTCGGGTCTGCGTGCATTGTGTAATATCGCAACGTATACACACGAATATCGACAACGTCAACGCGTCCCAGTCCGGGATTTCCAGCCTTCAAGATCTAGACCGTCATCCGATTTGTCATATATCGTAACAGGGGCCTCGCCAATTCCAATAAACACCAGTTTCCGACGACTGAAATCAATAAATGCTGGGTTCTAATAGACGCTGGTTCTAAAATGTAACTGTAATCAATAGACTCTCGGGCGTCGATTAGAAGTTTCACGGTATTATACTCGGATTTTTCTAACTCGTTTACACTGTTTTTCGCTAATATTTTTGTGATGATAAACGCTATCGTTCTATAACTTGGCATACTTCACCAAAATATTTCTTCCATGTCCTCTCAGAGGCTCCGTATCTTACGGAGCCTCTGAGAGGACATGGAAGAAATATTTTTTAGCAAATTGTTATTGCGTTCCCTCGCAATAATATTGCGTTCCCTCGCAATATTATCGCGTTCCCTCGCATTCCGGATTGCGTTCCCTTGCGATCTTATTGCGTTCCCTCGCAATCCAGTTCTCGTTCCCTCGCGATATTATCGCGTTCCCTCGCAATCCAGATCGCATTCCCTCACGATATTATTGCGTTCCCTCGCATTGTGCTGACGCCAATGACTTCTGAGAAGGTTATTCTACAAGATCGCGAGGGAACGCGATCCGGAATGCGAGGGAACGCAATAAGATCGCGAGGGAACGCGATAATATCGCGAGGGAACGCGATCTGGATTGCGAGGGAACGCGATCCGGATCGCGAGGGAACGCAATAAGTTCGCGAAGGAACGCGATCCGGATTGCGAGGGAACGCAATAACCATATGTCAAAAAATATTTCTTCCATGTCCTTTCAGCGGCTCCGTAGTATCTTGACATCATGTATGACAATTATAAAACACTGTACTTCAAACGGGATGTTCTTTGTATACTTTCCGGCACGAATTTACAACAAGTGGGTTCAGACTGCCCCTGGTCAAACAACTTCTCTTGATCTCTCAGCGACGTTCATGTATATATTGTTCAAATATTTCAATTTTTCTGAATGTTTGCTCAAATCGAGGTGATTTTTACATGTGATAATACATGTATTGTGATCAACAGTTAAGGGTTGCCATCTAACGTTCAAAACGTTCGTATGGAGGATTAGTTCAACTAACGTTCATATTACTGGATGATGACATTCATATGTGATCTATTTCACAGTTTTCTATTTTGTATCAATTTGAGAGAATGACTAAAAAATAACATGTAAAAAATGACATGTAGAGTCCAATATAAAACAAATTCGGGTGAAATTTTCCGGTAGTATTACACACTGAAACCTTTCAGTGTCTTCCATCACGCACTGCAAAGATCACACTATTCTCCGCATGGTTGCCCTCTGTTCCGGCAATCCCCCCATCCCCCCCCCCCCCCCCCGCCCCATTACCAGGGAATTTTTTCATGTTGTTCAAATGAACCTGAGTGATTTCAACTTAGTGATATTATTTCAGCTCTCTATTTATGTGTGTGTGTGTGACGACGTGCCATAAAACGATAACCATTTCATTCGTCTGGCATGTGGAATATAGGAGAATTCACAGCAGGGTAAAGTGATGCGGAAAAGACACGTATTGAAACAGGATGCGCACTTCTCCCATGGCTGGTTTAAAATTAAAGTGAGGAAGAAAATATTAGACATAGATTCTATACTATACACTGTCACGATACATCGTTCAATATACAAAAAATACGATAAACTTGTGTGTTTATTGTGACGTGTTTATTGTGAAAATTACAAGCCACCCTGTAGTAATTGATTATAAAATTACATACTGCAATCAGCCAACTGCAATAACCAACTAGATATGATTCCAATGCGCGACTGTTATGGGATATCATCGCCTGTCGTTACTGCACCACAAACACCGACTACAGGGCAGCTACACGTTGAGACTCCTGACCCGAGTCAGTCCAACTCGTCTGTGACCTCACCTGGGACAAGGTCAACACCAGTAACCAACTCGCTAGCATCAGGCTCCGTCACACCACCTTCCAACAGCTCCACCACGTACACCCCACTAAGCAATGTATACTCCAATAATATAACCACTTATGCACATGGGGGAGATGATGGCACACCGACGACAAGGAACACGTCTGCTGAGTCGTCCGAGATTGCACGAGGGAATGTGGGGGAAGATAGTACCATACAGGGCAAGACAGGAGGTGTTGGTGGTATTTGTCGAAGAATGAGAAAACGGATGATCGTCATGGCTGTGGTGATTCTGTTGCTGGTTGCAGTGATCGTAGGGCTGGCCGTGATGCTGACGTCATCAAGTGGTGGTAAGGAAGAACCTGCTAAATTACAATGTAGTTGAGCAGTTCCAAAATCTTCCTGTCTGTCTGTATTACATAGCCTAATGTACCAAATGCACCGGTGAAACAACAAAGGTCAATAATTTGGAATATCAACGTGCAATACAAAACGGGATGATGTACAGTGTACAATACACTCGTTTTCTTTTCAATACACTCGTTTTCTTTTCTTTGCTAGATAGCACTTAGACAGTTGGTTATAGTTTCTATATATATGTCCTCCCTGAACGATGCGACTAACGCATCAGAGATAACGCATCTAATCGGGTGATTGATACTACCAGTAGGTACGATAACATGTATTCAGTCTCGAAATGTTCCTGATCGGAAAACGAGAGAGTATTTTCCTGGGCTGTGCTGTTATTGGTACAGGTGATGTGACGGTTGGTATGCTTTTCAAGCATTTTGGTAACGACGATTCGACTTCATATCAGTAATGAGGGGAAAGACGACAACAGAACAACAACAATTTGCAAATCTGTCCCATCCATCTATCGAACTCCCATCGAACTATGTTGTTGTAACATGGAGGCATTTTGTTAGCGTGTGAGGTATTTAACTTGTAACCACATTTCGACGTTGTGTAGAAAGTAATTTTTGCAGTGGTGTAAACGCAACTCCATTTATGAACTTCTTGGGCACTTTTTTTATAACATATCCAGGATTTGGGCAATAAATTCAAGATGTTTAACCGTACACATAATGAGAATGTGATGTTTTACTTGGGATGGCAAATCAGATGACGACTTGAAAGCGCAGAACTTCCGGAATTGCAATCAAATTGCACATGTCGTCATTAGCAGCAAGGGGGTGGGGGGTGGTTGGGCAAAAGTACATGGAAAAGTGCATGGATCGGGGAGCCAACTTTGAGGAAGTGCTGACTTTGTCAATGGAGAAACTCAATCATCTATTTGATGATGTCGATCAGCCGGAAGAAGAGGACGCCATGGATGAGGACATTGAATATTGAAGAACCTTACCTCGTATCTGCCATGATAACTGTGTATAGTTTTTATGCATGTGTAATTTAGCGAACAAAAAAAAATACAAAATTGAAAAAAATACCAAAAACAAAATAGTGCATGTATAGGCCATTGTGTAGAAAATGTATATATAGTAGATTTTCCAGATAAATATGAGTACGTTATGATTTTCTAAATATTTATGGGTAGGTTATTATTTCCCAAACATTTATGGGTACATTATGATATTCCAAAATTGATGGATTTATTTTATTACGATTTTATGGATCTATTTTATGATTTTCCAGACCTTTAGGTGTACGTTATGATATTCCAGACATTATGGTTCGTTATGATTTTCCGAACATTTATCGGTACGTTATGATATTCCAAACATTTATGGGTACGTTATGACGCCACCTGGCGAGTATATGGCGAACGTCATGACACATGCCTATATTTGGAAGTGCCTATGACGTCATATCTAGGTCAACCTGGGGCCAAGAAACTAGGTCAAACTTTGCTGAATTCCCCCCCCCCCCTCCCTTTGCTGCTGTCGTTTATCATGTGTATGTAAGTATCAGTCTCTTACCACCAATCCAATACAGCCAAATTTTGATGATTCCTAAAACACAACACTCAAACTTAAAAACACAACCCTTTGCAATAGAAACAAAGCCCGATCAGATACCTTATAAAAAGACACACTGGCGTCATCGGGGGCAGACAGTGTGGTAAATGTAGTTGTTTCTACTGTACACCTGATGGAATTAGTATACAACTGCCCAACAACCTATGAAAATAATTTAGAAATCCGAATCAAACCCCAGGGAATACATGTAGGCCTATGACAAGTACATCAGTACCTAATCACATGCCAAAAGGCTAGAGTTGATGGTATCCTCGGGGACAGACTTAACGTCCACCAGCAGTGACACCGGCTCACTGGTATGAATGTAAGTATCAATCTATTACCACCAATACAGCCAAATTTTGATGATTCCAATAACAAACGTAAAACACAACACTTTGCAATCGGGCACGTAAGTGAAAACGCTATGTTCTCGAAATAAGCTTCGACCAGGATTTTCTGGTCTCAACCCATTATCGCCCACTTTTTGCTTAGTTGGTTTTCCACATAAATCAACTATCACTGTAAGAAAAACATGTGCATTTAACGATATTAACCATATTCGGTGACTCTCGACCATAATTGGCCACGATATTGTCAGTAAGACTGGAGAACAAAGCACAGTAGATGTACGGCCGTTTATTCATGCCGCTTATAAAATAGAATCATGCGGGCTTATATGCATGTTTGGTCTTAAAAAGGTAGCAAACCGTTAGTTTTTCATCGCATGGTACAACACATAATTAACTGATTTGATATAACATTAATCACGGTGGGGAGACGTACCGACTTCTTACATGATTACCGCTTTCTTTTTTTATGATGCAAAACCCTTTCTACATGATTGAAAGATGGGTGTCGCCGAGGGGGCTGTCACTAAAAATCCAAAATCCCTCAATTTTAGGTTGGATTTTATAAAAGCAGTCACACCACGGAACATCCAAGTGGTCCATACTTGCAATGACCAATTGTGGTTAATATTTAATCCATCAGTTTATCTGTAAAGCCGTGCACAGCTTTGCGTGATTGTGTCGTGAAATTTTCTGATAACTTCGTCTTCTATGAAGAGTCACTGATTCCACGGAAAAATCCGCGGAATAAAGGAATAGAAAGATAAATATTGATATCTTATAGCATATTCCGTCTAAATACAGCACCGGTAACGCCTATTCATCGTCTTATATGCATTTGTTCATATTTTCCTCCTTCTTGCATGATCTTCAGGCTGTTGTTTCCCAAGTCTTGCATGATTTTTTTCTTCTCTATCAAAAGACGGAAACGGAGATCCATATCCATCCATTGAGTAGTAACTCAGTAAATTTATTTCACATGCATAATAATAATATGAAAATACAATGTACATGTACATGTTGGACACCAGAACAGGAGACCTAATCAAGCTGATGGCCATAAAACACACACACACACACACACACACAATTTATGAAAAGAATCAAAATACTAGGGTGGCTTATATGCGGGGATTTTGTCCAAAGATGGCAACAGGAGTTTGGTTGTTAATGCTATTCTTGTTTTTGCCGTCTCGAGCCAAAGAACGTGCGCTGCATAGCAACACACATTAATCCTAGCTCCACTATACTGAAACAATGGTCTGACGTCATCCGTGTCCTCGTGCGCTGGTAGTATAAATACTGCCGGCCCGTCTTGTTTACTCGGAGTTGTCTCAGAGCTGTCAAGACGAGAAGACGACGGAGGACATGACTATGTTCTCCACGTCCCCTTTCACCGGCTAAAGCGGGTCCGCAATTTCCAATTGGGGGTCCAGGAGAGAGGCCGCTTTTGATCCGGGGGCGCACGCCCCCATGGATTAGTGGTCTCTCGCCCTGGGATGGTGCGACAAAGACTCTGGCAGACCGTCGGGCTGTCCGGGGTTCTATCACCACGGCGGACCGTCGGCGAGCCGGCCAGCAACAACTTACACCACGGTGATGATGCTATATCTGAGTGGTGTCCTACTGTCCTTGCTCGGCGGACTGCTACCTGGTTAACGTTCGAAAGTAATTACCGACACCCGCCGTGAACCTAGGTCAGCGGCTTATCGGCGGGGATCCGGGATAGCGGGCGTCAACTTTGCAAATATCTGCTAGGCTTTCTTTACGGCCAGGGTCCATTCTTTGCGTGAATTTCAATGTATTGTTCGCGCATAAAGAATATTCGTTTGCGTGCAAACAATTATTTATTACGCGAAAATAAAATCATTATATTCTTCATGTGCAAAAAATAGTTCTTTTCGCGCCAACAATTATTGTTCACGTGAAAGTTGTTTTCCCGCGAAGAATAATTGTTTGCAAGCAAACAAATATTGATTAAGGGATAAAACTGTGTTTGGCTTCGCCTCTCGTGTCTCAGATCACAACAGAGATCCCTCTGGATTTTTGTCACGTCACAGACATCGAACCAAACACAGTTTTATCCCGATTATAACGTGGCATCCTAACGTGTTGGTTTCTTCCAATCTTCAATGAAAATGATCAACAAACCCTGTTTATTTTGCGTGTCAACAACTTTTCGTTGGTGTCGCAGTCGGCTTGGCTGAGTAGCGACACGGCTCTTTGCATATCTATCGATCAAATACGCGCATGTGATTGGTCAGTTTTATTTACGTTTTCCACCTCGATCTCTGTACTCGATTAGAAACCGCTGTTGGCCGTTTCAGATTAAGGAAAGACGTTTCTGTCACAGCAATGCCATATTATAATTCCGCATAAAGAACGTTGTTTTTGCAAAAAGAATATTTAATGTCGCCCAAAGAACATTGTTTTCTCGTAAAGAATAGTTCTTTATGCGCAAATAATATTATTTTCGAGCCAAGAACATTGTTTGTCCTTAAACATTGTTTGTGCATAAAAACAATTGTTTGCCCGCATACAATACATTTTATTTCGCGCCAAGAAAGCCCTCTGACGAAAAGAATGCCAGGCAGATTGAAGCCACCGTATACTCAACAATTTATTGGATGAACTGTCAAATGTTATTCAATATTCAGGTATATCAGAAATATAAATCATGCAAGACTTGTTTGGGGGACCGTGCAAGACAGCGATATTAAGTTTGTCCCTGCTTTTTGGTGTTTTTCTTGTGTTGTTGGTGTCCAATTAAATCAGTTCGTCATCAAGTAACCGCCACTGGGCTAACTACACATAAATACGTGTATAACTTCAATTATATAGCACAATAGGTGTTTTATTGACACTGTTTCGTCTACTGTAAAACGACATGTCCGTTTTCGTTGCTTCATTCTCGATCTGTATTGGCAATTGTGACAAATTCATAAGCCCGTGCATCAACATGA
This sequence comes from Terebella lapidaria, assembly GCA_949152475.1. Taxonomy (NCBI): domain Eukaryota; kingdom Metazoa; phylum Annelida; class Polychaeta; order Terebellida; family Terebellidae; genus Terebella; species Terebella lapidaria. The sequence goes on along the minus strand of OX424564.1, from coordinate 27,613,309 downwards.
ATAATGTGTTGGAAAATAAAGTATGTCTAATGTTCCGTGCAAGTACAGATAACTTCTCTGTGCGCAAAATGACACCACAACATTGTGTTTTCCATAGAGCCCCCTGTGCTTACCGCGTAAACCAATCACGTAGAAACAGTTTTGCATCATATAGAAAGCGGTAATCATGTAAGAAGTCGGTACGTCTCCCCACCGTGTTAATTATCAACTAAATAGCTATCACTCCATTATAAAGGATAGGACCAGAGGGCTTGCACAACGAATATTTTCATGCGTTTCGAACGATATTTGAAACTCACTTACGCTCCCTATAGAAACAAAGCCCGACCAAATACCTTATCAAAAGACACACTGGCGTCATCAGAGGCAGACCGTGTGGTAAATGTAGTTGTTTCTACTGTACACCTGATGGAATTAGTATACAACTGCCCAACAACCTATGAAAATAATTTAGAAATCCGAAACAAACTCTAGGGAATAGATGTATGACAAGTACATAAGTACCTAATCACAAGCCAAAGGGCTACTGAGTTGATGGTATCCTCGGGGACAGACTAACGTCCACCAGCAGTGACACCGGCTTATTGGTATGAATGTAAGTATCAATCTATTACCACCAATACAGCCAAATTTTGATGATTCCAATAACAAACGTAAAATACAACACTGCAATAGAAACAAAGCCCGACCAAATACCTTATCAAAAGACACACTTGCGTCATCAGGGGAAAACAGTGTGGTAAATGTAGTTGTTTCTACTGTACACCTGATGGAATTAGTATACAACTGCCCAACAACCTATGAAAATAATTTAGAAATCCGAAACAAACCGGAACAGGTGTATGGCAAGTACATAAGTACCTAATCACAAGCCAAAAGGCTACTTAGTTGATGGTATCCTCGGGGACAGTCCACCAGCAGTGACACCGTATCTCGCTTTCCGTATCAGGAGTGGGATTGTTGACCCAGCATAGCTATTATTACACCTCAGAGGTCGCATGTTGTGATCGGAAAGAGATGCTGCGCAAACACTGCATAATGAATGCATTCGTGTTGCATGCATGTTCCTCGATTATATATGCATGAATGTATGATACGATATTTACTACTCCCAGACACATATTCACAGAGACAACAATTCGCGTGCCTCCTTCCTCGGGTTTCAAACCCGACTGTCACACACAGTATGACTTGCCCTGGGCTCCACCACTAAGATCTATCCCACAACCCACAGAGCCTGTAGAATTGCCACGGTTCCCATCGGGATATCCAACTTGTGTGTTGAGTCTTCGGTGTACACGTTGTTTGGCATCAGGAATGGTGTCATCGTCTGTCGAGTTAGCATGACAATGTACAATCTCTCTGCTCAGCTGGCAGTGGGTGTATCTTCAAGTCAGATTGTACATGATTTCTACGTTTAACAGCAAAATGCCTTTCATAGCAGCATCTTTTCAAACAATGTTTTTCTCATTTGATCGTTTTTGTTCTCTTTTCACAGATAATACGTCTCCATCAACAAACCCGGCTCCTCTGAATGTCACAATGTCACCCACCTCGGGTTTTAATCCAGACTGTGATGCTCAGTGTGACCCATCAGCTGGGTGCTCAAAGCGGGGTGATCCCACAAGCTGTGAAGTATGTAGGAATGCTGCGGTCTCCATCGGCATAGTCAATTTATGTGTGGAGTCATGCGACAGCGTGGGGTCTTCACAGTCTGGCAGTCAGAACGGTGTCGTCACTTGCCAAGGTAGAGTTGCATCGAGGACACTTCTGCAGGTCTAACGTACAGAGTAATTGAATAACTTTCTCGATAAATTTAGCTCAGTATATCTGTATAATATTCAGCCAGTAACTATTATAATATACTAAAAATTAGCCCAAGGGCTAAGAAAGGTTACCGGACAATATATATTTTAGATATTAGTATTTTGTCCCGTGACCTCGAAAAAAAGGTCATCGGTCAATTCAAGGACACTATAATATTCGGCATATGTCATTTCTAGTATGTCCACAATTGATTCCTAAGTTGTAAAGTCGATAATAAGCGAGCTATTAGCCATTTTGTCCTATGACCTTGAAAATTAGGTCAAAAGTGAAGTTCAAGGTCATGACAATGTTCAGAATATATCATTTTCTATATGTACACAATTGATTGCTAAGCTGTAAAGTCGATAAAAAGCGAGATATTAGCCATTTCGTTCTCTGACCTTGAAAATGAGGTCAAATGTCAAATTCAAGGTCATAGCAATATTCAGCATATATCCTTTCCTATATGTTCATAATTGATTCCTAAGCGGTAAAGTCGATATTAGAGAGTTCCAGATGCACGTTTACGTGGACGTGGACTCTACGTGAAGATTAAAAAAACGTTTTGACGTCATGATTTTGGGGTTCCCCAAGACAACAACTTCACTATAAAGCTTATGAAACGGAAAAAACGTCAAACACGACGTTCTAAAAATAGCTATTCTCACGTAAGTTTCCCACGGACGTATGGATTTCTGGAACTCTCTATTAAGTGAGATATTTGGTATTTTGTCCTGCGTCTTTGAAAATGAGGTCAAAGGTCAAGTTCAAGGTCATGACAATGTTCAGAAAATATATAATGTTCACAATTGATTGCTACGCTGTAAAGTCAATAAAAAGCGAGATATTAGCCATTCTGTCCAGTGATCCTGAAAATGAGGTCAAAGGTCAAATTCAGTGTCATGGCAATAATCTGCATATATCATTTCCAATATGTCCACAATTGATTCCTAAGCTGTAAAGTCAATAATAAGCGAGATATTAGCCATTTTGTGCTCTGACCTTGAAACTGAGGTCAGAGGTCAAATTCGAGGTCACGAGAATATTCAGCATATATCATTTCCTTTTATGTCCACAATTGATCCCTAACCTGTAAAATCGATAATAAGTGAGATATTAGCCATTTTGTCCTGTGACCTTGAAAATGAGGTCAAAGGTCAAAATCAACGTCATCAGAATATTCGGCATATATGATTTCCTATATGTCCACAATTGATTCCTAAGCTGTAAAGTTTTTTTTTTTTTTTTTAGATATTTTTGTTGGGCGAACCCATTTTTGTGTATATGCAGTGCAACTTAATTATGGGGTGTGATATATTTACAACTGTGGAGTTCCATTCCGGTTTGGGACTGCATGACAGGGCTATGTCACACGCTTCCTACCATACCGCTGATGGACCTGGCATGGGGGTGTCCCTAACAGACCATGAAGATATCCTGGTGTCAACCAGGCCGGGTGAACATAGCACCTGCAGATCCTATGGTGTAATCATCCCCATTCCTGAGTCATACCACCAGGAAGTCCCCCACTATCCTACTCGTAGGTGAGTAACTCACGGCTGAGTGGTCAGCCTACCCATTGAGCCCACAGCACACCCATCCTGGGTGAGGATCGGCCGTGATAAATCCATCGGTCACTGATGGGATTCGAACTCACAACCTCCCGGCTTTGAATCCTGCAGCTTAACCACTGCGCTACAGAGGCCTAAGCTGTAAAGTCAGTAATATGTGAGATATTAGCCATTTTGTCCTGTGACCTTGAAAATGAGGTCAAAGGTCAAATTAAAGGTCATCACAATATTCGGCATATATCATTTGTGTCTACAATTGATTCCTAAGCTATAAAGTCAATAATAAGCAAGATATTAGCCATTTTGTGCTCTGACCTTGAAACTGAGGTCAGAGGTCAAATTCAAGGTCACGAAAATATTCAGCATATATCATTTCCTATATGTCCACAATTGATCCCTAAGCTGTAAAATCGATAATAAGTGAGATATTAGTCATTTTGTCCTGTGACCTTGAAAATGAGGTCAAATGTCAAATTCAAGGTTATCAGAATATTCGCCATATATCATTTCCTATATGTCCACAATTGATTCCTAAGCTGTACAGTCGATAATAAGCGAGATATTAGACATTTTGTGCTCTGACCTTGAAACCGAGGTCAGAGGTCAAATTCAAGGTCATGAGAATATTCAGCGTTTATCATTTCCTATATGTCCACAATTGATCCCGAAGCTGTGGAATCGATAATAAGTGAGATATCAGCCATTTTGTCCTGTGACCTTGAAAATGAGGTCAAAGGTCAATTCAAGGTCATCAGAACATTCGGCATATATCATTTCCTATATGTCCACAATTGAATTGTAAGCTGTAAAGTCGATAATAAGCGATATATTAGCCATTTTGTGCTCTGACCTTGAAACCGAGGTCAGAGGTCAACTTCAAGGTCACAAGAATATTCGGCATATATCATTTTCATATGTCCACAATTGATTCCTAGTCTCTAATCTCAATATTAAGTGAGATATTTGGCTTAATGTGTCCCATTATATAAAGCATAGGAGAATTTAACATGGGAAAGTCCCATCTGGGCCGTGTTTGGGCCCAAATGGTCCACTTCGAGCGATTCAAGGGCAACGAAATTTATACATGTCACAGGGGTGCATATGAGGAGTGTTATGCATCAATAAAAAAAAGTTACTGAACAGATTTTGAGAAAACGACCGTCAAAGTCCAAAATTGGCCATTTTTCGACCAAAATGGCCACTCTGACCTTGAAACCGAGGTCAGAGGTCAAATTCAAGGTCACGAGAATATTCAGCATATATCATTTCCTATATGTCCACAATTGATGCCTAGTCTCTAATCTCAATATTAAGTGAGATATTATGCTCAATGTGTCCCATTATAGAGCATAGGAGAATTTAACATGAGAAAGTCCCATTTGGGCTGAGTTTGGGCCTAAAATGGCCCACTTTGAGCGATTCAAGGGCAACGAAATTAATACATGTCACAGGGGTACATATGAGGAGTGTTATGCATCAATAAGAAAAAAAGTTACTGAACAGATTTTGATAAAACGAACGTCAAATTCCAAAATTGGTCATTTTTTCAACGAAAACGACCGCTCTGACCTTGAAACCGAGGTCAGAGGTCAAATTCAAGGTCACGAGAATATTCAGCATATATCATTTCCTATATGTCCACAATTGATTCCTAGTCTCTAATCTCAATATTAAGTGGGATATTATGCTTAAGGTGTGATTGCACATAACTTACCGGTGACTGCACTGAGGCACTTTTCCATTGACTTATAATGTGAAAGTAAAGGTAACAAAATCACCAAAACAATACAATCCCCTGACCTGAAACTTGGCTAGCACACATACATATACTCATGGATGATGAACCGAGACATGGTTTCATAAATGATATCACGAAAGCTGTGCAATTTGATGATTAGATAGATAATTTTATACGTTTCACCAAAACGAAGATTCGAGTGTTCTGTTTGACAAGCACTGGCTGTTGCATATATTTATTCCTTGTTGTCGTCAAAATAATGAGAATATCTAGGGCTATACTTTCTGTGAGATGAATACAATGAGCTGAACATTCATAATCCCAAACACCTCGGTGCACTCGAGTGCATATCACCTGTGAGTTTTACTGGCCTCACCAGCTATTTGCTGCACAGCATAACTCTTTCGCTCGCCCTGTTGTGAGTGTATTTTGTAGACTGAGAAATTGGTAGAAAAATGACATATGAAAACGATGAATTTAAGAAATTTAACATTGCTTAGTAAGAAACAGAGACTCGGTTAGTAATCCTTGATGGCTAACAATCAGAAAGGCAAAGTTTCACGTTGATTGGAAGTGTGTACATTCATGAATTTGTTACCTTTATATTTACATTATAAGTGAATGGACAGCTGGTCAATGTCAGGTTCATGACGATCACATGCAATCAATCCTTAATGTGTCACGTTATAAAGCATAGGAGAATTTAACAAGGGAAGGTCCCATTTGGGCCGAGTTTGAGCCCAAAATGGCCCACTCCGAGCGATTCAAGTGCACCGAAATGTATACATGTCACAGGGGTACATAAGAGGAGTGTTATGCATCAATAAGAAAAAAAATTACTGAACAGATTTTGAGAAAACGACCGTCAAAGTCCAAAATTGGCCATTTTTCGACGAAAACGGCCGCCATTTTGAAAAAAAAATGCGAAAATCAAAAAACTAAAAAATACCTCCCTCTCGAAATATTTTTGGGCATTTTTGTGCAAAATTTCAGAAAAATCCGACTGTAAACTTCAAAGATAAACTTGTTGACGGACGACGGACGCAACGCCACGGCAATAGGTTATCGGACCAATGGTGCGGTAACCTAAAAAAACATCTTTTCCTGGCGATAGCAAACCAAACCTTCTACCACTAAATACCTTCCTGTTTTCAGCTCTATCCACCAGGAACGTGGCCCTTCTCTCTCTGGGTACCACCTGTGAGGCGTCGAGCCAGCAAGATGAGAATTGGCGCTGTGAGAACGTCATGGACGGCACAGTATCCCAGTGGTCACCTCCTCACGATGGAGCAGGCGAGTGGATTCAGCTGAACTTTGCTGAGGAATATCTCATTGTTGGGATCGGCATTGACAGTCGCACGGCTTACTTCTCACAGTGTACGACCTACGACCTCAGCTTCGACGGCAGTCTTCGGCAGAGAGTAAGTTATATTTGATAGATTTCAAAGTTTTGTGGAATGGTCGTCAGGATGTGATCTAGCGTGCAATTCGGATCAAATAAACTGTGAAACAGTGTGTCATTCACTCACACACAGCCTGAATCGTCCGAATCACTCGAAAATAACACCCTGTAGTGCGTTTCATTTGCCATCCCTACAGATCACTTGGGAGTGTGCAGATCACCGGAAGTCAGAGTACTACTATTTCCAGCCAATCAGAGCACGGAATCTGCGCATAAAGTGTCACGTGGACTGTGGTGTTGGAGGTGGACAGGGTTTCCGGAATATTATAGTCTTCTCGCTCAACTAAACACGTGAACAATATTTGTAAAAGAGTACATGCACCTTGAAAGTGAATTTGCATCATCCGGCTTTATTGCTGAAAGTATTGTGCTTTTGCATTTGTAAATCAAATTTCATGTTAACTTCCATGACGAGTCCATTATTCCGGATGGTATGATCATAAGCAAATCGTGTACATGTTATATTCTTATGGCTTCATATATAATCCAATATATCAAATTAAACAACATTTCCTAATTCAGATTTCATGACGACAAAGATGACAAAGAAATCTTTGGCATAAATTTGGACACATTGGAGGCTATTTTTAGGTTACCGGACCTATGGTCCGATAACCTATTGGCATGGCGTTGCGTCCGTCGTCCGTCCTCCGTCGTCGTCGTCGTCGTCGTCGTCGTCCGTCGTCGTCGTCCACATTTTTATCTTTTTTGTTTACAGGCGAATTTTTCTGAAATTTTGCACAAAAATACTTAAAAATAATTCAAGAAGGAGGTATTTTTTAGTTTTTTGATTTTCACATTTTTTTCAAAATGGCGGCCGTTTTCGACGAAAAATGCCTGATTTTGGACTTTGGCGGCCATTTTCTCAAAATCTGTTCAGTAACTTTTTTTCTTTTTGATACATAACACTCCTCATATGTACCCCTATGATGTCTATAAATTTTGTTGCGCTTGAATCGCTCGAAGTGGGCCATTTTGGCCCAAACTCGGCCCAAATGGGACTTTCCCATGTTAAATTCTCCTATGCTTTATAATGGGACACATTATGCCTAATATCTCACTTGATATTGAGATTAGAGACTAGGAATCAATTGTGGACATATAGGAAATGATATATGCTGAATATTCTCGTGACCTTGAATTTGACCTCTGACCTCAGTTTCAAGGTCAGAGCACAAAATGGCTTATATCTCGCTTATTATCGACTCTACAGCTTAGGAATCAATTGTGGACATATAGGAAATAATATATGCTGAATATTCTCGTGACCTTGAATTTGACTTTTGACCTCAGTTTCAAGGTCAGAGCACAAAATGGCTTATATATCGCTTATTATCGACTCTACAGCTTAGGAATCAATTGTCGACATATAGGAAATGATATATACTGAATATTCTGATGACCTTGAATTTGACCTTCGACCTCATTTTCAAGGTCACAGGACAAAATGGCTAATATCTCGCTTGTTATCGACTTTACAGCTTAGCAATCAATTATGAACATATAGGAAATGATATATCATTTTCAAGGTCACAGGACAAAATGGCTAATAGCTCACTTATTATCGATTTTACAGCTTTAGAATCAATTGTGGACATATAGGAGATGATATATGCTGAATATTCTCGGGACCTTGAATTTGACCTCTGACCTCATTTTCAAGGTCACAGGACAAACTGGCTCATATCTTGCTCCTCTATTGACTGTATGGCTTGGGAATCAATTGTGGACATGATATAGAAAATGATATACATTGAATATTTTGATGACCTTGAATTCGACCTTTGCCCCTTCATTCTCAAGGCCACAGCACAAAATTGCTAATATCTCTCTGATTATTGAATTTACAGCTTAGCAATCAACTGTGGACATGATATATGCTTAATGTTATATATGCTGAATATTCTCTTGACCTTGAATTCAACCAGTGACCTGGCTAACATCTAAGATATTAAATATTGTCCGGTAACCTATTTTCGGCCCTTGGCCTAATTTTTTTTATGAAACAATGCTTCTAGTGATCATCTGGTGCACACCGATTGCATTGAAATCATCGCTTATCAATAGTGGTTTACAGCCCATGCATAGGGAATGTTGCATTAGGCGTTCGCGGTTCTTCGTGAAGAGAACAATCTCTAGATTTCACAGACCTGCCTGAATCACACAGCTGCCTGAATAACTGGTTGTTATCTAAAACCCTGTACCTTCTACAACTTGCGAATGCTTGGTGTCATTATGATGCTCACTGGAATTCGACAAACTCAAGTTAACGTGTATCGAGTGCGATACGGATTCACGGTGCCGATGCAAATAGTAATTCTCAGGGGCACAACCAAGATTATGTAGACGATTAGTTATTAGACGATAACACAATTGATCATGTCAGATCATCGAAGGTATGTACGCTGAGAAATATGAATCCTAATGTTTACTGGTGTGATTCCACACATTGAACATATTAAGTGTCACCCCTTGTGATTTCCGCAAAATAAACGAACAACAAATTGTTTGTGGATGTTCATAATTTTTACCACGATTATCCAGTTGAGTTGTCTAGAAGGATCACACATGGCGTAACTCGAAGAGCTCTGTACACCCAATATATTAGGGCTGGGTCCTGAATGAGAGAAACCCTAGGTGACTGCAAATGTTGGCGATAAGATTTTTCAAGGACTTTCAAAGTGTTCAGGAATTATATGAGAAAGGTTCCAGATTTTCCAGGTATATTTAACGATGTCGTAATACAACAAATTTTGCCACATATAATTTGAGTATAGATATTATTGCAGTAATATAGAATTTGAATAATACAAAGATTGATGAATGTTTTCTTTATATAGAAAATATTATTCATTCGAACTCGAAGTAAATCACATATGTGATTGGTGATATTTAAAAATATTTACATATGGTGCCAGGCTGTGATTTGATGACATCTATACCGAGGGCCCTGAGTGTGCTACCAATTGACACTGCACAGCATATTACGGCAGTGATGGATTCGATGATATGGATGAGTATACATCCAGAAATGCAGTGCAAAGGTCACTTGGTGAAGCATTTGGACTCCACGTAATAGGGTCTGTGAGAACAGTTTTGACCAGACTGGCTCTAAACGGCCGACAGATGCTACTCTGGAACCACAATTACAACCTAACCTCATCTGCAGCTGGTAGACCGGGGTTCTCGCTTGTTGGTAGCATGGCGAGACTGTCTCTCAACGATACGAGTAGACGTCAAAATAAGACTGATGAGTCAAACATATTCCGAGCTTTGGGACCTCAGGGATTCCACACGTCTTTTTAACTGAGCGCCCACAGTTCTCTCCCACTTCTGGCCCAGGCAGCAAAGCGCGCATAACAGTTTGAGTCCCAGCCAGTCATAGACCAGTTCAAACCAGGCATGATATCATAGAAGTCATTAAGTTGGAGAAAACATCTCGAACAAGACTGCCAGGAGTGAATTCCAACAACGAAATCATGCGATACTATACGGGAATGTTGATGTGTAGTATATTCGCAAGAGCCAGTTAAAATACTGGGCAATTTCTCTCGTAAATATTCACTTAATGGTGCGGATGGTAGCAAGCTCTGATAAGTGTTATGAGGATACAAAGGACTACAGAGTCCATGAAACACCGTTGTCAGTAACGAAGTATGCATCTCGAGAAGGTTAATTGTGACATGTATGTTAAAAATAGTTATATTCATCTCTATGATGTCTCTATCACTATAATTTTTAATGTTTTTCTGTACCATGAAACGTATACTTGGTTTTTCAAATATACTACAGTTGCAGCTTGTCTGTGGTGTTGTGTTCAATTCGACAAAATTTGATTCTTCTCCCTTTCAGAAAGACCAATCTGCTGGCACGTGCCTGCTCTACAAAGAAACATGATGATTGTTTTCATGAATAATTTGTCCTACTCTTTCTTTCAATATCAGACACCAATATTGGTGGAGAAGGTCCTATTGGAGACACCTCCATACTCCTACTATACAATGAACTACTGTGTGATAGTTTAGTATAATTAATAACCAATAATATTTTAGTATAATCAACTACTTCGTTTTCATGACTATTTTTATCCCATCATATCCACCATGGTTTCAATGTGTGATGTACCACATTTTGATGTGTTTTATCCATCCCAAATACCTCCAAATGCAAAATACGGTTCGCTTACATTGTGCTACATTACACACTACATATCCTGGAAATATTGAAACACCAAAAAACGAATTTGATCAAAATTGGAATGTATGTAAAACTGTCAGTATTAGTTTGTTGAATGTGGGGAAATATAATGTAGAACTTGGCCGTTGGCCGTGTTCGGTTCATTCAGCCTTGAATGTTCAGTTGACATGGAATAAACAACATGATCTGATACATTCTCCGGTAACTATCTGACATGAAAAGTACTAACTACTGATCCCAACTTTCACATAATATTGTCAATACGTCGCGACGAGAGCAAAAATTAGCATTGCTCACGGCAGCATGTAAGCGAAACTCCAATCCAAAGAGCATGGGACCAGTGAGCAGCATGTAATCCACACTCGCAGTCCGCATAACATGAAGACCATAGTGCGATCCACGCGGAAGTCCAGGTATACGAACACATATAGGATTGCCATTTAACTCCATTATAACGTTTTATGAGAGAAATCACTTTCAAAATGTTTCAATTTTCATAAAATTTCAGTATGTTGAAGCAATATATATAACTTACAAAATATTAAAAAATCAGTACATGTTGTTGGAATAGATCAAACGCTACAAGCATTTGACTGTTAGCTGCTGACACCTGGCGAATTCCTCAGAAAGCAAACTCCCAGAAAGGGCCGGTTTGTTTATATGTATTCATGCGCACAGTAACAGCTCCAATCAACATGAAAATTCACATGTACATAGAGGAATACCCATAATACCACTATACAAACCAAAACAGAGACATTTTAAAGTGATACATGTGCATTTGGAGGAGAAACTGGGAGTTTTTAAATAATATAGTACTTTGATGCCTCATTTTGACCATATAAGGAAATCAATACAGGTCCATAACCTAAATAATGGCAATTTTCTTCACATTTTACAATTATAACACCCCACATACAGAGGTGATAATCCCCAATTATTGAGCTCTTATGTGAAAAGGGAAGACTTGTAGAGAAGAAATAAAACAGTGATTTTTGCACTTAAGAAAGGAAATATTTTGAACAAAAAAGTGAGATTTTCTTTGGAAATTTTGATTTGACGCCCGATCAAACATGCTCAAGGACAATTTGGGGTTTGTTTCAGATAAATGTATTATTCACCCATATATTACCATCAGTTTGATTCCCCTTGGACTAAATATGTCAAAATTTTAAAAGAGTTGGTAGTCCTACCCCGCTGCTTAGCACCAAACACTTTCTACCATACTGCTGTCTACACCAATAGTATTCAAATGTCGCAAAATGCTACCACCACACTCTCAATATAGTATATTTCTAAATTAAGCAAAAATTCCAAGGTTTTAATCTTGACAAAACACAAAAACGTAGACAATTTGTTGAAAATATGGTTTCTGTAAGCCAGAGATCACCGACATTAGGTCACATAGGTGCCTTGTACAGGGGACTAATTTATGTGCTGTATGAAATTTTTTATAAAACACATTTATATGATGGACTGCAATCGATCAAACGGCAAGAGACACATATGGGGTCAAAAATGTGGTTCTACGGCAATATCGAAAAAAAAATATGGTAAAAAAATCGGAAAAGTGCGTACTTGACCAGATATGGTGCCAAAATTGCAAATAATATACCAAATGCATTCTGCAATGCCTAACCTAGCTTATTTATGATCGACTATATAGGTTTTGGTGATGAATTTCAGAGACACCTAGTATATGTAAATGTAAACTTTATTTATTTAAAGAGGATTCCCCACAGCCGAAGCCACGAGGGGGTCTCCTCTGTGCAATACATGAACGAGTGCAGAAACATATTTTACAGTTATTTATAATATATTACAACACATGTGGGTATTATTCTTTCATTTAGTTTCAATCAAATAGACTGTACAAAATTAAGAACAAAATGCATTTCAGACATGATACAAAACATGTTTTAGGTAATAATATAATGAACTCAATGTAATTCAAAAGCGACATGTAAAACATATATACTCCTGAACATATCCAAACAGAGTTATATTGTGAGCAATTGTTAAATCAGGACTACCATGTAATAATATACTGCACAATTCTGTTTTTTCAATTAGAGACGAGGGAATGACAAGGCTATGATGAACATTAGGGGCCAACAAATTGCTTATTTTTGTGAACATTTTTGATCGTTCTGTTGCGTATTTCGGGCAATCAAAAAAATAATGTAATATATCCTCACAAAGTGACGTACAATTCAAACAATTTGATTCTTCTATGAAATTGAACAGAAACCGATGGTGATTCAATGCACTTAGCCCCAACCTGAGACGTGTTTGATTAATTTTCCCTTTACCCCTTCCATGTGAATATAACTTATTTACCTTATAACCAGACTGACTTTTTAATTTCAACTTGAATGTAGCTAGACACTCAATACTCTTTAAATTATTACTTAAATTATTCCACTCAGAAACTGTCTTAGGGAAAAATGAATTCATGAACGATGTGGTTCTGCCAGTGAATCCCCTTAAATTGCATCTATTTCTTAAATTATAAGGAACTAATTCCTGCGTAGTCAGTGGACATAAATCCGTCAAGTAATCCGGGGCCAGCCTATTCTGAATTTTGAACATCATGACAAGTCTGTGATTACGGCGACGTAATGATAGCGGTTCCCAGCCCAATTCGTTTAATAATCTATCTGTGGGTGTATGTTTATATGCTCCAGTACATATCAGTGCACATTCTCTCTGAATTTTATCTAGTTCCATTAAATATATTTGTGGAGATGAGTCAAACAAGATATCACCATATTCCAAAATGGGGCGAATGAAAGATTTGTATAAAGTTTCCATACAAGAACGAGGAACCATGAACTGAATACGTCGGAGTAATCCAACAGAACGTGACGCTTTGGACCGAAGATTCATGATGTGGTCCGACCAGTTCCCTTTACTATTAAAAACCATTCCGAGATGTTTGTGCGTCAAAACACATTTGATCTCAATACCATCTAATTCTAATGGCGAATAATCGGCGGCTTTAATTTTTCTGGAGATAATTACGTATTCAGTTTTTGTGGCATTAAATGTAACCAGCCACTGCTTCGACCAGATAGAGAGTGTTTCTAGATCATCATTCAAATCACTAATGCTAACTGTTGGATCAACAATATCTTTATAGAGAAAAGTATCGTCTGCGAACAAGTATATTTCACTTTTCATATTTACGACAATATCATTAATAAATATCAGAAACAAAAGCGGTCCAAGAATTGAACCTTGTGGCACGCCAGATTCTATGTTCATTAAATCGGACTCCTGACCATTTATCACCACCCGCTGCTTTCGACTATGAAGGTAAGAACGAAACCATGTGAGCAATTTACCGCATATTCCTTTGCATTGTAATTTATAAATGAGTCCCGAATGCCACACCCTATCAAACGCTTTACTTATGTCCAAAAAAACGAGACAAGCGTCGCGGCCCTCGTCCATGTTTTTATTTAAATTATGTGTAATACGCACCAATTGATTCATAACGGAATCCATTTTTTTAAAACCCGAGTTCCTCCAAGTCAGTAGATTATTCGTAATGCAATATTCGTACAATACCTTAAAGACAACTTTTTCTTGTACTTTTGCCACACACGGTAGCAACGAAACTGGTCTATAGTTCGATTTCAAACTTTTGTCGCCTTTTTTAAAAACAGGCGTTACATTAGCTATTTTCCATGATGATGGAACCTTGCCTTGTTCGAATGATTTATTGAAGATAGAAGTTAAAGGAGCTGCAAGAGACAGTGCACAGTTTTTCAAAATCATATTGCCGATATTGTCCGGACCTGAAGCTTTACTGGTGTTCAATCTCGACAAGACTCCCAGTACTTCGCCTTCCGTCGTAAAAACATTTTCAAGTCTTGCATCTGTTTCATATACAAGGTCTGGCAAATTATGATCACATGGAATTTCCAGATTTGATTGATCAACAAAATAACGATTCAAAACGTCACATTTCCCTTTAGCAGTCGCATACGAAATGTCATTGTCGCGTATGACAGAAATAGATTTATTTTGTTTCACTCCATACAACGATTTAGCTATTTTCCAATATTCTTTTGGGGCTACATTCGGATTCTCTAATTTTTCATATAAATGTTCATAATATCTACGTTTAGCATCATTCAATGCTTCTTTTGCTTTGCGTCTACTATTCTTCCATTGATTTTCATCATTTAAAGATTTCGTACGTTTGAACTTTTTATGCAATCTGTTACGAACACGCAATAATTTTTTCACATTAGTGGTGAACCACGGCTTGTCTTTCGGTCGGATCATCACCACGTGTGATGGTACATGTTTCGCTATATTTTCTTCAAGAACCTGATAAAATAATTGCACAGAGTCATCTATATCATCTACAGCATTAATCAAGGTGCTCATCGGCGAGTATATAATATCTTCATTAAGTTCATTGAAATTAGAATCATTATAATGATAAATTTTTCGCTTAAACGGTTTGTCCGTCGTATACGACATTTTTGTGTGACAGTACACAGTGCAATGGTCAGTGTCTGCTATAGGAGCACAGACTCCGGAATCGAATACATATCCCGGTGAGTCCGTAATTACTAGATCTAGGATCGACGATGTCCGACTGGTTATACGCGTGGGCTCATCAATTAACTGACTGAGCCCATGTGACGATAGCAAATCCACTAATTTATTCTTCAATTCACTGGTTTCGTGTTCAGTGTCCCAACTACAGCAGCGATCATTAAAGTCCCCCAGTAAAAAAATACTTTCAGGATTCCGAGCTCGGGCTTTGTCTAAATTATGGCTAAGATTTTCAATAAATGCATCAACTTCTTCTATAGTTGAATTAGGTGCTCTATATAAAACTCCGAGTAATATCAATTTATTTTGAATATTCACCTCGATCCACATATTCTCTAAATTAGGATGTGATAAATCATCAGCTACATTATGAAATATCTTGGTGGTCGCGATAATCGCGACTCCCCCTCCCCTCCCAGTTCGATCACGTCTATACACCGTATAGTCATCTGAAGAAAACGGTAAATCAGTGGAATCAACGCCAGCGTCTAAATGAGTTTCACTTAGACATATGAAATCATAACTCTGCGTGATGCACAAATCACCATTAATTTCTTCCGCCTTATACATTGGGTCATCTGCTGATTTGATGACGAGACCCCGTATATTAGAATGACACATGGTCATAGATGCTGGACCCGGATTCGGATGGATGTCACCTGACTGTAATAGACACAACCTCGCATTCCATAGGAGAAAAATAAGAGTTCCCTCTGATGTAGTTATGAGTATTTTATTATGATTATGGTATATGTAGGACAAGTAGTTTAGCATGTTATGATAATAAACCCACAGGAAAGTGTATGACAAAAATATATACAAAAATGTATGTACAACAAAAACACGAGGACAGTACATAACAAAGCTAGACAAAAAGGACAGACTGCAGTTCAGGCGCGACACAATGTGATGAAACAACTTGGGCTCATATAGATCAGCTAAAGATATTCCATTGATATCATACAATTTCACCTAATACGGTCGTGAAATATTATGGTTCAATAAAGAAACAGACTCAGGGCATCTTAAGTAACAAACTACAAAAAATAATCAACTGACAAAATATGAACCTAATATGGCTTACTATATCAGTTCAGTGACAGAATGATCAATTTTAAACATTCAATACATACAATACGTCATATTCATATTTTCAAGAAGCAAGGTAACATTAAATTCATCCAGACTCACGAAGTACACATATCTACATAAAGATATACGAGTGGCATGTGTATGATCTATGGACTACTTCAGTTCAATGACAAAACATCCTCGGCCGCTTCCTCCACATGATCGAAACGAGCACGTCCCAGCTCCTGTCCCCCGTACCAGCGACTAACACACACAAGTACATTCTTGACATCGAGGTCCCGAAGTCGACCCAGCACCCGAGCTCCGGCTCCATGTTCTCCGTCATCCTCATGGTGTTCAAAGACGCCCTGGGGTGTTTCATACCGGTAAGCATATATGTTGTGAGTCGCCGCAGCTGATCGAGTGTCCCGGTAGATCGCATGGATAGCAGGTAGTATGTCATCTTGGGATTTGACTGTGGTCACCGAGCCTTGGAACACACTGCCGCCGTATGTTTTTGGTGGGGAACGAGACACCTTCACCGCCTCTGTCCTCTCTGTAACACCAGTATGCCTAACACCTAGTGCTCGGTCGTTGTGTACCCGGTGTTCCTGATGGTCAATGAACAGTCTGTCATTCTTCCATGTCACCTTCTTTTTGTCTGCTTTGGCGATTTTGCTGAGTGGAATCAGTTTTTTGCGTCTTTCTTCCAGCTCACGGGGCAACTGTACATTGACACCGAAGGGTTTCTTGTGTTTCAGGTTTCCCGCGTGTTTCATCACCAAATGAACACTCTGCCTCTCAAAGCGTGCTACAATCGACCGTATGTAGTTACCCGGCTTCCCCATCCTATGAGCCCTCAACAGTTTGATATTTTGCATGTCAGCATCAGGGATTTCCATTACTTCAGACATGAATTTCCAGAGGACAGGAACCAGATCTTCCTCACTTTTTTCTGCGATTTGATGGAATACGATATTGTCTCTCATACTACGCGACTGTGCCTCTAATGCATCCTCCCTCAGATCGTCTATCAACTTCTCTGCTCGCGTCAAACGCCCCTCAAGCACCTCAGATCTGGCCCTCAATTCGGCATTTTCTTGGGACAACTCTTTAATTTTGACCTCGTGTGATTCCACCGTCTTCACAATCCCATCAAGTTTATTGCTGACTTCCTCCAACTTGTCTAGCATGTCATCCTTCGCTTGCTGTATGAGTTTTGATATGGAACCAGATAAACTGTCCATTTGAGAAGAAACTGAGTTTTTGACCATGTCAACACTGTTGTCACTTAACCCACTGACATCCGTGCCATGCAACATCTCAGAAATGTCTGTGGCTGTTATGGGGGAGTTGGGTTTTCTTTTCTTGTTGACATCAGTATTAGGGTGCTTTGGAGATAACTTAAAATACTGGATGATTTTGTGCCAGTTCCCACGCGGTGTAAATCTGACATTGTACTGGCCGGTGTGTTAATAAAGTTGCTGTACGCAGAGTCTATGTACTCTTCGAGCGATCGAAGGCCGAAATCACTCATGCGTGAAAATTTGTGAATGAAACCTTCAGTAATGTCGAATATCGCTCATCACAACCCAAAAAATGGCAAAGTTCTCGAACTGAAGTACACGATGTCAGTATCTAGTATCTTTTACCTGTGGTATGATCGTTCATACACAACAGAACCACATATTACGACCTAATTCATCTAATAGTCAATGGTAAAAGCGACTTTCATTGAGCACAAATTGTTGTTTACATTTCTAGGTCGCCGCCATGCCACAGTCGCCCTAGTATTATCCACCTAGTATTATCCACCGTTCAATTTTTGGTGGCCATTTCGACACCCCTTTTTCGGTTAGGCTGTGTCTGAGTCCAGTAGTCCTCAGTGAAAGTGTATAATATTTTACAGTGATTTGAAATATTGGTTACTATATGAAAATAAAGAAAATAAAAAGGCACTAACTCCATGTCTTTAGCATTCAAGGGGGGGGGGGGATAAACACCGCCGCTATTAGCATGTAGATATAATCCTACATATGTAATAAAAATCCACGTGAACGAAAACTATGGTTGCAATGGTGAAAAATTCATGAATACCGCACACTATCCACACACAAATTAAAGAAATGCCACAAAACCTGCTAAAAATCTATAATACACAAAATTCCATGTCCTCGGTTTTAGGTATACGAACACATATAGGATTGCCATTTAACTCCATTATAACGTTTTATGAGAGAAATCACTTTCAAAATGTTTCAATTTTCATAAAATTTCAGTATGTTGAAGCAATATATATAACTTACAAAATATTAAAAAATCAGCACATGTTGTTGGAATAGATCAAACGCTACAAGCATTTGACTGTTAGCTGCTGACACCTGGCGATTTCCTCAGAAAGCAAACTCCCAGAAAGGGCCGGTTTGTTTATATGTATTCATGCGCACAGTAACAGCTCCAATCAACATGAAAATTCACATGTACATAGAGGAATACCCATAATACCACTATACAAACCAAAACAGAGACATTTTAAAGTGATACATGTGCATTTGGAGGAGAAACTGGGAGTTTTTAAATAATATAGTACTTTGATGCCTCATTTTGACCATATAAGGAAATCAATACAGGTCCATAACCTCCAATGACGTGCTGTTAATTGGCTTGATGATAAGGTTCCAACTCTGATCCCAATCTCGACCAGTCGCATGCACATAAACGTTCTGATTGATGTAATCAGCTGGTAACCAACGTTATTTACTATGCTGTAAAATTTGGGTGGATTAAAGCTAAACCTAGAGGGCACGACATACTCATAACCTAGTCATTAGAGATTGTAATTACTTGAAAACTAATACCTTGGACATACATCTGCAATGTAATTCATCATTCAGGGCTCTCCAAATACTAGTATGCGTGTCTTTGTAATATTGTTAGACTTCATAATTGTTAGATATGACACACTGTACATGTTGTGCATGCAGTTAGCTCTCGATGAAAATGTTTGTTGGCACAGAATTTTGCTGACACTTTGCATACAAACAGAATTCTTAAGCATGTACGTGCCAGTAAATCGAATACTGTCTAATAGTCAGTGTGGGCGTGTCATGTTTTTTTTCCCAGCTGGTCGTCACGTTAAATCGAACAGGGTTATTTTCCCTGGCTTCTATTCTGTCACGTGAGTATGAAACTGAAAGCTGTGATTTGAGATGATTCATTCGGTGAATATATGACATCGTGAAATGATTACAAGTGTATTTTTCATCAATATAGACAAATTATCTTTCTCTAAAAGGGGCCTGATCATAGTAGTACATACAGGATAGGGCAACTGTCACTTACCAATTTCAGTCTGAATGAATCAATGCAGGCCAAAATAAAAAGTTAGGTATATGTGTTCATGACAATAGATCATTTCTATACAATTCTGTTCACACTCACTCTCGCATAATTCATGGCACTCGTCCATTATGGTTAATGTTGTATTTCATGTAGCCTAATTTAGTGTTCTTTAACAGATGTCAGCTTGGAACGCCTAAAGAAGTTACACGATTCCAGGTGGCTCTTAATTGAAGTGGTGAACAACTGCTAATTTCACTGCTTCACCACGTGTTGGGAAGTGACAAAATCATTTCCAGCTCAAGCCAACTTTAACTTCAAACTCATCGGATCAGGATATTGAGATAGACTAAAGGGAAAGTGGAACATGTGGCTGGCTATTTGTGTGTGAATTATTCCAAAGACATTGATTAAATCCTCGTCGATTTACCGGGTTTTGCTTATGGTCGTCTGATTCCTTACTTTATTTTATATGAATAAAATTTGCCGTGTAATTGTTTTGACATAAATTAATTGTCTGACAATGAATATATCATCAGTACTATGCTAAAATCACCCATCATAAAGTGATAGATCGTGGAATCACGTTCAAGTAGTGGGTTATTGTATCAACACATTTTTACTGACTTACATATATATGTACTTTGGGCTATTTTATAATCGATACATCAGAAATATAAGGTGCACTCGGATGTCTTCAGTTGTGAGTAATAATAATAATAATTGTAGTTTCCATACAACGTTTTTCATGTTGTTCAACATGCTCAAAGCGCTTTACAATTATTACAGTCATAACTATTTCTCGTTGTATTCCGCCCTTTCATAGATTGGATGCAAACACTTCACCCCTTGACAGCCTAAAAAAAGCTGAAGTAATACAAATTATCCATAGCTTAAAGTCGATTAATGAAATCCACGAACTATCGAAAAGAGACTGATGACCTTGACGAGTTGCATGGAGTTGATCAGAGCTGTCACATTCCACCAGCGGACGACCAGAGATATAAACGTCTCGACTCTCGATGTCAAATATACTAGGTGACAGAGATAGTCACTCGCTATAGTGAGGAGACAGGAAGTCCGGTTTTGACATATGTGTGGAAAATATGAGCATATGCATATTTGGACTATATGTGTTGCTATACATGTCCAACTTGAAATGTTTTGTCTACAGGGACAAACATGCAACTATCTTGTCATGTTGGTATTTAGGTGTATGTATCTCGAAATTATACATCATGTCAATTCGCATTATATCATTTCACATAACATAATTAATGGATAATGACACTCAATTGTCACCACACATATGTACTTTATGTATGGGCACAGGGAGCAATTCGATAATGGAAGCAAGGTCATAATTGCAATGTGTTCAATAAAGAGGGCGTTTATGCCAGCAGAAACACTCCAATCGACATTGATATAAGAGAGATTCATTCCAATATGTGAAATATTATTACGATCACTGACCTACACATGTTATGTAATGCTGTCCGGCTGCTTAGCAGGATTCTAAATTAGGGAATAAAAAAAAAGTATGTTTAGGGAGGAGGCTACAGCCCGGGCCGACGCTTACTTCGGCAAAAAGTATACTCTGGTTACAATCCATGTTACACCGTCTTTGTGCAACTTATGCTTCGGAATCCACGTCAACGCATCACGAAGCATGCAACAAAGATTCTAAAGCCGTATGATGTCAGTAAAATAAACTCGTTGAAACTTCCATTCATGAATATAGACGATTTTACTGTATAGAGATATGTTATTTATAACTCTGGGGCCTCGTGGAATATTGCTGAAGTCATTTTGATCAAAATTTTCCTAATTACCTCATTTTTTACGATTTTCATTCACATGCCGATTTCGTAAATTTTCCGATGGAAATTATATCAGGGGGGGGGGGGGGGGAGGGGGGATCGCAAGGTACGCCACTGGTAGTTTGAAATTGGCACCTACGCAGTCTAGACGGGCGAAAATGGATCAAAGTTGTTGACGAAATATCATGCAGCGAAATTCATATACCACTGTAAATAACCAAATATAATAGTGTGGTGTCTGGATGCGGTTGTACACATCGTCAAAACAAGAATAATAGGTAAGTGACATCGTCACATTATTGAATCCGGTATTATTTGCTTTCATGAAGAAAAACTCAGTTCTTGCATCAGTTTTAGGTGAGTAATTCGAAAGAATACATACATTGTAGCGTGCAGAATATACATGATAAAGCTACAATTTCCACTATGTCTAAACGATACAGATAGTAAATTTAATTAACTCACACCTTATCAGCATATGAATTATAACAAAAATGGTTTACAAAGAACAGTTTTTGATGATGAAAGATGCTTGCAGGCGCAATATGGTTTTCCCGGTCTGAAAGTAATATTTCGTATTATTTTCCACGTTTGATTTGGTTTGTTTTTATCCCAGCGTTCCTATCACTGCATCCGTCTGCCATGTTTCATGCCTAAAAAACATAAACCTGGAGTTTAGAATTTTTTTACAGGACACCGTAATTGCTATGGTTTTGAACATCAAATTTTCCCTTGTTATTGATTAAAGTGATATTGGCAGTAAGTTATGGAATTTTCCATAAGTTTCTGATTGAACGAAGAAAACATAACAGTTATATATCTGCACTTCTATGCTCAAACAAATGTCCCTTTCTAATCGATTTCGTTGCGAGTTTCTGGTGGAGATATTTTGAGTTTGTTTACATCACCGCCATTCTCAGTGCTTTGTACCCCTTGATGCAGTGTGATTCCAGCTTACTCGTATATGTTCGAGCCAATCGAGCCTGAAATAGGTTAAGTCAGAGGTAACTCTGAGTGGCGCACAAAACAAAAGAAAAGCGGCTGCTAGGACTGTCATATGCTTGATTTATCCATCTAATCAAGCATAGTTCGTTTTGTAACCTATTTTTCTGAGACCACAGGCATATATATACTTGATTCAGAAAAAAAATAGTTTTCCTGCCAACATCACTTTAAAAATAATCCATATACAACTTAATACGCAAGAGGTTTCCTTCCTCTTGCAACGACCTATGCCACACATCAGTCTGGTCTGTGTCGAAACATTTCTGTATTCTTTACGCAGGGAGGGGCTGATTGGTACTGTCAAACAATAAAAAAAAAACATTTGTCACTTTATTGCAATACACGTTTTCATCCTTATTCGACCAAAGTGGTTGTGTCTTTTCCAAGAGAGGTTGAAATAGTAGGTGAATATGTATCCAATTGAGAGCTGAAATTTCTGCTTTTAAACCAATGATAAATTATTCTGCTGCTGTAACTTCTTAATATCAGTATATATAGTCGTTATGAATAATTGACAATTTAATCACTGAATTGGAAAGTCTGGTAACACCTGACAAAGTGGACTTTGGAGGAAAAGTAGTAACAGCTCTGATGAGAAATCTGTACTAGTAATCTTTCAACCTATCAATCCTTCTTTAAAACTCACCGAGTTTCATCGTGTATAAGGCCAGCCAGAGGCTCATGGGCGTATTTGAGGGTGAGTTTTCTGTGAATAATTGATTTCTTAAGAACAGATATCACTGACCCTCGTTTTTTTCCATTCCATGCGAATTTGCAATTATACAGTACGTGTCATATTCTTTAAAGTTGTTCATTTATGCTCAAGTAAATGAAATATGTGACCAGTATGCAACAGGAAATTATCTCTAACCAAAGCACCTGATGCCACCTCCTTAATAAATATGGCCGAATGTGTGGATTCATGAATTTCCACAGTTATCGAATTTGCCTGACACCGGAATTTGAGATTGGATAATGGATATCAAGCTAATTTAGAACGTGGGATTGACAGAATGAAATTCAGAAACGGCAAGGATTCGACAGGAATGAGTAAAACTCAACACCACATCCATTACATGAATTTCGGACCAAGTTTCAGTAAAGTGGCCACGAGGAGGTGACTATCAGAGATTTTTTATCTTTCTTTGATGTATCGCTCTGAAGATACACCTCATTGGCGTCGCAACCAGTAGATTATGCATTTGTATATGTATCAAATTGTAACTAAAATATTGTGGTGCGGCCAAAATCGAATAGGCGTTGAGGTACTAAATCTTGATAGGTTTTTTTTTCACAGACTGAACACAAATCCGAGACCGTGATTGGCTAATCACAACGGTGATATAAACCTGTGTCCTGAATATCTAATTTGGCACGTGCCACCTTCGATACGAGTTCCCTTATCCATTGGGAGTCTCGTGTTCAGGCATTCATTCGTTCCCCCATGTCTGTTCATGAAATACGGAATTATATCGATACGGACAGTTAGACGTAGATATAATTCCGTACTCCCTGAACAAACATGGGATAATTAATAGTATATCATGTAAATACAGAGTAACATACCCACTTTGACAACGGCTGTAAAAAACGTTATAAAAGTAAATCACATAAAAGTATCTGGACAAAACGGGTGGCATGTTCCATGTGGTTTGATCACAAAGAACAACTAGTGGGCACTTCCGTGCCCCACCCTGTTCCATTGTCCAAAACGATTCACAAACTGTTAACGTGTCAGTGATTCAGAGACGGGTTGGGTAGAAAATCGAGGATGTCGCCTTTTGTCGAGCGAGCTCAAATACTTATCTGATTTATGTGACATCATAAACATGTCACACGACAAACACAAATCTCTTTAGGCACACTATAGGTATTTTATTACAACTAAAAACTTTTGCAATGTCTGTCCATGAGAACTATTACTCTGATAATTTGCAATATCCTCAAAAGTTCAAAACACATGTACGATTTCATGGCATTTTTGTCAAAATCAAATGGCATTTTATGATGGTAAATTCGTTGAGTATTTTCTGGGAGTGCAGTGATTGGAAGATCGTTTGTGTCAGTGAAGTGTTCAACTGCGTCATTTTTTATAAAGAATCTTTGAAGTTCCAGTGCGCCTTAACTGGTCTGTGGACCAACCACGAAAGGGACACGACGTGAACAATGTTGTTATTGAAGCATCATTTGAGTCCTTCTGCCCGAAGGAATTCATTAAATATGCACACCCGGTGTCTCACACTTGAATCAAGGTATGCATGTTATAACATTTCCTGACACTGAAATGTACTCATACTGTGACACAAAATATATTGAAAAAAAACTGGCTTACAAACTTTTTTCCACCAGAGTGAGACAACTCTGGTATTTGATATAGTAATTGGTCGGGCTTTGTTTCTTTTGCAAAATGTTGTGTTTTATGTTTGTTATTGGAATCATCAAAATTTGGCTGTATTGGTGGTAATAGATTGATA
The DNA here is from genome assembly GCA_949152475.1 of Terebella lapidaria. Classification (NCBI taxonomy): domain Eukaryota; kingdom Metazoa; phylum Annelida; class Polychaeta; order Terebellida; family Terebellidae; genus Terebella; species Terebella lapidaria. Next base: position 27,588,251 of record OX424564.1, on the reverse strand, counting down.
CTTACATTCATACCACTGAGCCGGTGTCACTGCTGGTGGACATTAAGTCTGTCCCCGAGGATACCATCAACTCAGTAGCCTTTTGGCTCGTGATTAGGTACTTATGTACTTGTCATATATCTATACCATGGGGTTTGTTTCGGATTTCTAAATTATTTTCATAGGTTGTTGGGCAGTTGTATAATAATTCCATCAGGTGTACAGTAGAAACAACTACATTTACCACACTGTCTGCCCCTGATGACGCCAGTGTGTCTTTTGATATAGTAATTGGTCGGGCTTTGTTTCTATTGCAAAATGTTGTGTTTTATGTTTGTTATTGGAATCATCAAAATTTGGCTGTATTGGCGATAATAGATTGATACTTACAACATGTTTTGTGGTGTACATGATTATAGTACCGAAGAATGTAGTGCTAGTACTCAAGTGTATAACTGTAAGAACGGAGACGGTACGGAGAGCAGCCTACTGTCTGCAGGCTATTGAACGATTCAGGCAGAAGAGGGTCATAATACGTTAATGCTTATACATTGATTCATTTCTTTTTTCGATTCTAATATCAAATAAATCTTGTTGGGAAAATAATACGAGCATTAATCTGCAATGTGCTTTGGAACACGATTGTTACCATTTAAATTATTTGAGAAAATGGAGTGCTCATGCATGTTCAACATGACTCGAATGAGTATCATATAAAAAAACATACATGCAGTTCCATTGGTATGCCGTTCACCAAATTTCATTTGATAACGACGATTGTATTTTCTGGAAGCCTACAACAAATTCACGATTCATGTCTTTGGCATAACAATTACTAATAATACATTTTGTTATTGCTCAGTACAAGTGTAGTACCACGCCATTGGACCCAAGGACACCATGTCTGTCAAGATGACTTCCGCACTCTTCTGGGTCCTCATCGCTGTCTGCCTGACCCAGCTGGTTTCTCACTGTGCAGCCCAGGTGAATCCCTACGAGCCAGAGACGTCTGGCCTCGCGATAGTAAAGGCCGCTGTCGTTGAAGTCAACAAAGCTCTGAACGATGAAAAGGGCTTTCTCTGTCGAATAGCGGCAGCGGAGACGGAGCTTGGTTCACATCCAGGCACATACGATGATCCATCTTGGTATGGAGGTATTTGGAATGTACGTTGGATGTTTTTGGCTATTCGTTTATCCTTCTCAGAATTTTTCCTCAACAAACGCAAATGTGTAATAAGCCCAAAGGTGTAAAAAAAAACCCAAGGGTGTTATAAGCCCAACAGTGTATTAAAATTCACATCTGATAATACATCAGATAACAAGTCGATCGATTAGCACCGATATGTTATCACATTTTCCTGCAGGTGACCGAAGAAATGTTCGATACTACAAAGGACACTGCGACTTATCCAGGTCTAGTTCAGAGATATGTTGATATCCAGAACGCTTTAGGGATAAACTGGATGTCGACGACATGGAATGGCCTAAGGAAACCAGTGTATTCGGCCTTGGCTGCACGCCTCTACCTCTACACACAGAACAATGTGGACAAAATACCCAGGGCTATAGCTGACCAGGCAACCTACTGGGAGCTCTACTACCACCCAGGCGGCGATACCGACCTCTTCATCGAGAGAAGCACTGTTAAAGGTTAGCTGTTGGTGCCATAACAATCAGTACGTTCATTATATGTGACGACTAGGCTAATTTTATAAGAATTGTGAATTGTATATACCATAAATATAGATTGCATATGAATGAAAATTCGCAACAACAACTGAACGAAATTTATTATTTGGGAGCGTTACGACAACTGATGTGTGGAACTTTATTTTTTTTCACCAGGAGACCCACACGTTTCCCAGTTAGTCTTTGGCTCCAACAAGCCTCTCTGCTATGACGTATTCGGGAAATCAGGAGACACCTTCAACTTTCTGGATGAACCAGAAGTTGGTAAGCTAGCACATTTGGGCAGAATCTTTCACAATCTTTCAATCGTTTTTCATACCTTAAAAAGTAGACAGAGAGAGAGAGAGAAAGTTAGACACTTTGAACAGATGAGTATCAATTCTTTGTTTAGCAAAGATAAATGCTAAGTTGGCAGCAAAGCCAGGGAACAACAAGAAAGCCATCTTCGTCGACACATTAGCCGTCTTCGCCGAAAAGATCGCGATCTTCGTCGATAGAAGGTCCGTCCGAATAAACAACGACACGTATCCGTGGGTGGAGAGAGTGGAGTCCCGAACGAGCAACAGCGAGAGTGTCACGGTCATCATCGCCGAGAAGGAGACAGCGATTGAGCTCAGTCTGCTGGAGATCATCGTGATCAAGATAGAGACACACATCGACTTCGGAATCACACATATTGGGCGCATTGACCCTGACGCCACAGGCATACTGGGTACGTACCAGTGTATGGCGTCCCAGAGTAAGGCTCTGAAAGACTGCCAAAGGTATTGTTCTAAATTATGTTAGAAGTAATTGTATCCGATTCCTCAACTCCAGCAAAATTGCTTCATATATAGGATATAAGCTTTATTGCTATGGCATTCAGGTGATGTTGCTAGGAGAGCTCGAGTCATCGAGAAATACAATGGCGAGATCAACGGTAAGATTTTGCTGTATTGTTTGAGGCCATATGTCACACCATTAATATACTCGTACATGCCTTTGTGTTAATATTGAATAATGGTGAGAAACGTTGCATGTACAAATTAACAATTACCACACGCCTTACCATGTTATGGACAGGAAGTCCCACCTCTGATCCCAAATATATCATAACTGATGTATCCTACTTCAGAGGGACATGTTCGTAGAAACAATGCCAGGAAAAACAATCACGCCTACTTGGCAGTTATGGGAGGTGGACCGCAAGGTTCAGTGAAGCTGCTGGGAAAGCGTCCAAACTGTTGGAAGGTCCCGAATGATCTCCAACCCTTCCGAGCCATCATACGGGAGAACCAAATCGACTGCATTACATGCTGAACGTGTCGTGTAAACGTTTATTCATGACAACATACATGTAATGGTTCATTGCTATTGCTGCAGGCGAAGTAGTTTTCCGTATGTTTCTTTTTGTCTTTATTTGGTTTTGTTTTGTTTGCTTTTTGTTTGTTTTTTTTTTTGGACGGGGGGGGGGGGGGGGGGAATTTCTGTTTTTTCCCTCGAAAATTGCTTATTTTTTGTATCACTACAGGGGCCGATTTTTCCATGTGTGAATTAAGCTGTCTGAAACAGTGATGTCATCAATTTCACGAAATTATTTGTGATCTTGATTCCTTTTTTATATGCGGCATTGCAGCATTTTCGTTTTTCTATGAGCAATTCTGCCCGAAGCATACTCCATTCAAACAAAAGTGATTGACTTAATATATAACATTTTTTCAAAACGTTATGGGTTGAAGACTCCAGGTGGGTTTCTGGGTTATTGCACTAGTGTCTTTAGGCAAGAAATACACCACAAATTTCAAATCTTCAAACAGGATTTAATGGGTACTTGCTAAATCTTTGTACAGAATTTTACTTGTCCCTGAAATGGCGAGAATAGATAAATGGGCGAAGATGACTGAAACAGGCAGAAGGAAAACAGCTGTATTTCTGTATTAGTTCGATCAAAACGATCACTAATCGTATCTGTTTTTAAATATGTGCAAATATTATGTGGGATTTTACAATCGTATGCCAAACTCTGTTGTTGATAGTGAAAATTTGCGTTGAAAACATGAAGTGAAATGTACATTGCACTGAATTTTTTCATCAATGACACACATTTGATATATGGGGCTTTTCGAATGAGTGTGAGCTCAAACTCTTTTATGTACTTTACTGGACTTTATATTTTCCATTTGTTGGAGATGGTGACAAAAATCTCTGACCAAAAACACTAAGCTACCTTCGAAGTATCCATTTATCACAAATGGACCTGTCATTTGATAAAATACGGTTAAATTTGATAAAATACGGATTTCTGTTTTTTCCCTCGGAAAATGCTTATTTTTGGTATCACTACAGGGGCCGATTTTCCCATGTGTGAATTAAGCTGTCTGAAACAGTAATGTTTTTTGTGATCTTAATTCCTATTTTATATGCGGCATTGCAGCATTTTCGTTTTCTATGAGCAATTTTGCCTGAAGCATACTCCGTTCAAACAAAAGTGATTGACTTAATATATGACATTTTTTTTCAAAACGTTATGGGTTGAAGACTCCAGGTGGGTTGCTGTGTTATTGTACTAGTGTACAGGTGGGTTGCTGGGCTATTGCACTAGATTTGAATTTTACTTGTAAGTATACTGAAATACTATTAAAGTGTGTTCATTTTACTTGTATTCCGATCTGTTAGAAAACTGCCCATTAATAATGGCGTACCATTTTTCTAACCTTCATTTAGAAGTATAAGTATAGTTGACACTTTTATGTTCAACATTGACATCAAAATATTATGTCTGAGATTTTCAAACTGGGAATCGGGTCGAAATGTGACGTTTTGAATTGTATTGATATATGAATCTAGGCATCACCATAAATGAGTAATATTCGATGACTGTAGAATTTCGAATTAGGAAGATAATGAATGTTCTTGCTTTTCCGATCTATTTATATTTCGTGATGGCTAACTGTGTCACTATGTGAGGGTCAACATGCATGTATATTTACGATGGAGGTTTTATACATAGCCAGAAAATAGCATTATTTCAGGTTTTAACCACTGGGATATTATTGGGTTGGCGATAAGAAATGAAGGTGGTGGTTCATTCAAGAAATAAACGGATTCGCAAAGGAAATGAGTCTGTTCATTGTTGTCCACATTGGATATTTGGTTTGGAAAATCACATTTATTCAGGAAACGTACAAATAAATGTCATAAAATTTCTACAAACTATTGCTTTCGGAATATGAGATGGATGGAAATGGCACAGAACAAGATCAACTTGATTTCGAACGCGAATGGTATTTTTGGAAACCCATTAAAGGATACAATTCGCAGCTATGTGCAGACCAGCGATTCCGCAGCGACGAAACCTATACCTATCTATCACAACGTCATATAGTAATCCATGCAGAGTGCAGTGCATTTATTCGAATGCTCACCATATTTTGACATACTTGCTACCAAGGTACAAAAATGGTCGTTTTTGAGAAATAATGGCCCTTTTGATCTTGCATAGTAATCGGAATCAAATTGAAGGTCACCACTGAAATCGCCAAAGATGACTCCATATATTTATTGTTTTCTACTCAAACCCATAGAAAAATCAGAGCAGCCACCATTAACTTGATTTCATGACAATACGATGTGATTTCGGAAAGTGGCTGCCATTTTGAAGAATTCACTGCTACTTTGGTTTGGGATTAGGATAAAAGTCGTTTGGGGCACAATGTACGATCTCAGCTCAAACGACATTAGGCAAAAAAATAGTGCAATTTTTTTGTTATATTTTGGGATAGACCTGTATCCACCCCGTACTTACTATTCGTGTTTATACAGATTAGCAACTCAGTAGCCATTGTCATACAATTATTTCATTTTTTTTTTCATATTCTCATTGTTCTAGTAGGTTTTTGGGTAGTTGTATGCTATTCATCTTATGTACTGTAGAAACACACTGTCTACTTTTGATTACACCAGCATAGATTTATCTGTTATTATCTGGTCGGACTTATTTTTATTCCCAAAATGTTGCATTATCATTTACATCATAAACATGCACAAAACGAAACAATTCAGTATTCTACGTTTTTATTGATACCATCAAAATTCTATGATTTTAGTGGTAATAGGTTTATACATACATTAATAACAGATGACGCACCTGTTCCGTTCAAGGGTAAAACTGAACCTGACACCATTGCTGACACTTGCCACGTCTTTAGTATTGTCACTCCTTCGAAGTAGCTGGGATTGCAGGCAATGTATTGGACCCGTTACGTAATCGGTGCAGCAGCTGTAAAAACACCAACAGAGTCTGGGTCATCAGATGGCCGGAAAATAAGGTTTACTTAATGGACGTCTACCATAGTGTGTTAAATCTAATTCTCGGATGGACTCTCGGTTCCAGAAAGAAGAGCGCACTCATCGTGGGAGAATCAATTGTCTATCAGCATCCAGGGTACCCAGTGAAAACGTTCACCTTTCGAATATATAGATCTTGACTATGTTATTGACTTCATGTAGATCTATAGCAAGTGCCAATAATCCAAACCCAGTCACGGTAAAATATTACAGTCGCATATTTGGGAAGCATATATACGGCAGGGATCATAACGGAATATATCACATATTCATCATGAAATGATAGGCATCATGGTGTGCACATGTCTGATAGTGCATCCATTTTCCAACTGGTTCTTGTTAGCAGTCACACTGAACATAGTTACAATTCCTGAACCTGAAGGATACTTCAGGCACATACACTGTTTTCACGGTGTTGAAGACAACAGAACTAATGCAGCAATAGGAATCTATGAATACGGATGAACGAACACAAATACTGTATCACATAGTGCCTAATATAATCACATCATCATAGTTTATGGCACATTGTTGTCAGAAAAAAATGACTACCGTGGTATATTTGTATTTCTAAAAATGACGCCCGTTTTGATCTGCGAAATGTGGCGTGTTCCGATGTGGAAACTGTGTTATTCAACTTATCAACATCCACTTTCTTCGGAAGTGATTCAATTCTTCGGAAGTGATTCAATATGCAATCAAACATAGGTATTCCTATTGAAAATGATGCCCAATTTGAATTTGTTCTTCAACCACCACTGGTTATGCACCTTATTGTACATTATATGGTACAGGGTGTCGAAATTGGTTTGAAGTCGGTTATGCTGACATTGCAGTGTGATTTTGAGCTTCTCGAATTCAAGGTTGTCAGTGCCTGACCCAATCAGCTCTAGTTAACACATGGAATGCAAAAGTGTGAACTAATCAACCCCGTTTAGGTTTTTCTTGGAAGCTGTACCTATCTGTGTCAAGGACTTCTTGGAACACAGAATAGGACTTCTCTGATGGGTGTTTGCAAAGCTAGGGACACATGACTCAAACATGAGTATCACAGGCATGCTTCGTGGAAACTTTGTCAATATCAGCAGCAGACAAGTTAAGATTCCATTTTCTGCAGTTTCTCCGAATTTTTCTCAGTATCTAATTTTCCGGGCCCGATTAGGCGTGATGTGTACAACTTGGTTATATAACTACACGTAGGAAGTCAGATATTGGATAGTTTGATGAACATTGATTACTTTGCTCATATGGGTGAAAAAATACTTCAAAGACTGGATTTTCTCCCATAACACTGATAGTAACATAGATGATACTTTGACCTCTTTTTGGCGCCAAACTATAAATTCGATAAGGGGTAGATACATCTTCCCTCAGTCACTTCGATGTATGTGGACATATACGTTCATATATCCCATTATATATCTTCCAGTTTTCAAACATTTCAAAATATGTTGCACAAAACAAATATCCTCTCTGACACTCTGTTTCTCGTAACACTACCAGATGATTTACAATTGCCACATTTCTCTTTGAACATTTATTTATACATTTTTTAGCAATTAAAAAGAAAACATCATAGAGTGGTATTGTCAAATACATGGATGTAATTCCATCAGGTTACAGTGGAAACAAGTACAATAACACACTGTCTGCCCCTGATGACATCAGGGTGTCTTCGGACCAACTATTTGGTCGGGCTTTGTTTCTAACGCATGATGTATTTAAGTGCGCTACTGGCATAATCAAAATCTAGCTCTATCGGTGGTAATAGATTTATACTTACATTTATAATTGTGTTATTATTGATTAGCAGCATGGATCATGACCCACAACATCTCAGTATTCAAAATGTGCGGAAGCATACTGTTGGAAATTACATTAAGAATCCGCTAATACTATATTGATCGGAATCTAAGTGAAATTACATAGGAATTATTGATATTTTATGGACAATGAGAGCATCTTAACAAACCATGAGGAGCCAAGTCTGGAATTCGTTTATCCGCCGAATGTCGGCACGCCGGCAGATATGTGCAGTGATATGTGTAACAGGGACTGAGTAACTGTATATGATTGTCGTGTGTATTGTGTTATGTGTGATTTCCAGGTATTTCTGAACGGCGACTAAATTTTCTGCCTTTCCACAACACATCTTTTGTAACCCACAAGATATTTTATCCGACAAAGGCTTTTTTCCCTTAAGTAGCTGAAAGATGTACATGTTATTCAACATGTATTTATGTTGAATATTCTGAATCCAGCCATTTCTATGGCAAGCTACAAAGCGTTGTTTGCAAATATGTACCAACATAATCATATGTAGGTTCGGAGTTATCTGTGATTTGAATATTATAATTATGTAAAACGTGGATTCATAATCATTACAGTTCCTGCTTCTCAATCGTTTCGAGTTATCCAGTCGAGATTCACGGTGATGGGATAATGTTTGATCAACCACTACACTGAAGAAATCCCCGATCGATGCCAGCATGGCGATGATGTTCTGTTTCTTAGACCCCCGGCGCCCCCAGCCCCGAAGGCAGTTACGGTAGTGCTGTGGCTGAAAACTGAATACATTACTTCCGCATTGAAGCGATGAGCTATTGCCCAATATTATGGATGAAAAAATACACATGACCATGTAATTATTGTTGTGAGACTAATAATCTGTTTTGTTTATCGCCTGTTTCACTTTTTGTTCCAAACGAATATTACATAATAAAAACGTTGAGTGAGAAGAATCATTCTCGCCAGAGCTGTTGTATTTGGCACCCTACAACTCGGTGTCCAAATGTCAAGCCATGGCTTTAGAAAACACGTTTTGTGGATTGTTTATCTTTTCCATAGCATTCACAATAACGAATGGTCATCTCTGTCGGACCCAACGGGATAGTTCTGGGGAAATACATGTTGATTGTGCCCACCAACTTCTTCAATCTGTACCAAAGGATATCAGGCACAAATCACATGTGGTATCTATCGATTTGAGTGGAAATGATATTGTTTCTCTGAAAAATGGCACTTTCGCAAATTATTCAAACATCATCAAACTGAACCTCTCCACAGCTGGAATACAGAATATCGACAGTCTTTCACTTTTTGGACTCACAAAGCTTCGGATATTGGACCTAACAAACAATCCAGTCCGGAAAATGGGTAGAATTGCTTCTCCTGCTTTCGAATCATGTCCACGAATCAGTCATCTGTACATCAGTGGTGCTGAGGCACTGGGAGGGGAACTGTTCACCTCACTCTCAAACCTGGAAGAAATCACAATGACGCCTTCAGATAAAAACATGGCCTTTGAACTGGTGCAACTCCCGAAACTTCGTGTGTTGAATTTTGCATTCTGTCATTTCGACGGCCTTCTCAAGAAAATCATGGTACATCCTTTCACGGCAACTCTTATACAAGAATTGGCCTTCCATGTATGCAAGATCTCGAGCATAGAAAAGGGAGCTTTTGACGGCTTCGGAAACCTTAAGCTTCTCAACTTGGCTGGCAATATTCACCTGAGTGTTCAACAAATTATAGAAGTGTTGTCGGAGAGCTCTGACCTAAGGATTCATTCCTTGATATTGGATATCGTGGGCACCAGAGGCACAGAACCATACATCTTGGGCAGCAAGGTCAACGACACTTGTCGCTCGTTGTGGGAGCATGTTGAACACTTTTCTATCAGGGGAACTAATTTGTTGGGTATCCAGGATTTTTACTGTTTCACTAATTTGGTCACTATTGTGAATGGCTTCAACAGCCCAATACTAATTCATACCAGAGCCTTGAATATATACACGATTCTCCAGCAAATCCCCAAGCTCCGGTACATCGACGTGTCCTATATTTTGGTGCATGACGATGGTCTCCTCAAGAGGTTGATAGGATAGAACAGACATGCCAGCTGGATACCACCAAACCACAGCTACTTCCCTGTCAGAAGACCAGACTGGGAAACCGATAACTGTGAGACTGCACCTAGCTCTAACCGGACGATTCTAGTTAATTGTTCTCATTATGAACTACCCTCGTGTTTGTTATACTTCAAGGGAGATCATTTTGGCTCAGTTATCATCAAGGAAGTTTGTGCGTCTTACTCTCCAAATAACCTGAGATATTTGAATTTTTCACACAAGATAAAAGTTGGTAATCTATATTTAGAACATTCGTCCGTCACAGGTTTGGATAGGTTAGAAATATTTGATGCATCTGGGTGGGAAATTAGTGGACTCAACTTTACTTTTTTCAAATCATCACAAAGTTTGCTGAGTTGTACCTTGGACAAAATAGCATCGGCCTCAGTCAAATTGCACAATTTCCCTACATGAGAGCATTGCGAGTAGTTGACCTGTCTTATAACAAAATAAAGTATTTACCGAAGGGTATGTGGAACAATGTCCCGTATCTTGAGAAGCTAAACCTTGGGGGGAACTACATCGAAAATATTGATTGGTTCTCGATACATTTGAGCAAACTTATGTGGCTCAACTTAGAAAATAATAAAATACAATTTATCAGAACCTCTGTTTTGGAAAAAATGGATGCCTTCATCAACAGATCTTTGTTAACCATTGATTTGAATGGCAATTCACTCCAATGTGACTGCGATCAGCTGAAGTTTATTTCTTGGTTCATGAGGAATTCAGAAATGTTTGAAACAATAGAAATCTCACATGTTTGAACAGATCTGAACAAAAAATAATGTTGTTATTGGATTTGGAAAAGATGCGATGGCATTGTTCAAACGCCAACCACAAAATCCTGTTTTCATGTTTAGTAGTGGATATATTTGCACTACGTTTGTGCATATCGCTCCTCATGTACAGGTATTGATGGACATTGAAATGGAAATATTATAAAGCAAGATATGTGAAGGCCAGATATACGGACATCTTGCTAGATGATTTGTCCAGTGATTCCTTGTTCAGTGCCTTTGTGATATATCCTTTGGAGGAAGATGTAATGAGAGCATGGGTCTTTAACTGTCTAAGGCAAAAGATAGAAGGGGAATGGCGTAAAGCCGAGTGCTTTATACGCGGAAGAATGACATGCCAGGGGTATACGACACTGATAATATGGTCAACGGTTTAATGCAGAGTCAGTGCGCTCTTTGGATCATCTGCCCAGGGTTCTTTGAAGACCACCTTTGTGAGATGGCAGCCCACTTTGCTCTGAGACATTTTGGTGTTAGGCGGAATGTATTGTTGGTTATGGAAAACAGGTTTGATCAGTATCGTGTCCCCAGGAAATTAGTTAATATTCTCAATCCAAACATGAACATGTTGAGACTTCGATTCACAGATGATGATGATGGTCAACAGCTTTTTTGGTCAAAGCTGGAGAAGTTCATTTCTCACATCGCATGAGCATATTTATATAATTTCGTGTAGCACTCAGCATCAACGCAACAATCTGTTATCAGGCCATTACACGATTTGGTATGCAGAATACGGTGTCATGTGATTGTGCTCTTTGGTGTGTGTTTTATTTTGTGAGGCTGATGTGTATTTATTTGTTCCTTCAGTTGTGTGAGTATTTTCTTTCGTTGTTGTAGTGAAGTTACTTCCTCTTTCAAAATTAGAGCCACAAGGAAAATATTGTGAAATGCCTTTCATAATAAATCATGATAACCATGATGGCATTTTCTGATGTATGCTTCTTTGTGTCTAGGGCCTACATTTTTTGTAATTTCAAACAAGATAATATTGAAGTGGAAACCAGGGAAGTTAATCAGTAATTTTGATTTATATGTACATATAATACGAGGCATGATTGTATTGCATGCAAAATCGCGCCCGAAATTTGTTTCAGGTGATTAAGCATACTCCAAGAACAGTGTACAACATTTTGCATTGATGTTCAAGGTGTCCACACTTGTATACAATTCACGAATTGTGGACTCTTTGTTTTCTGCATCTGCATGGCGATCCAACCACCAAGCTCGCGTCAACACCTATGATGCAATGGGACAAAGCTTGTGAAATTCGTGACAAAGAGAATATTGTTTTTCTTTTACAGATCGCTATCCTCGTATACATACATGCAGTTAGAGATAGTGTGTTTTGCGGAGAGGCCCATGATGCGATATTGCGCTTTCATGCGTGGAACTAGTCATTAACAACTACAAGCGTCACACTTGCAGGTCGAGTGTTTATCAGCCTGATGACTTTTAATGCAAATATGAGGCTCAACAAACTTGAGCCGCCACGATAGGCAAAGAAAAAACTCAAACAAATATAATTCCGTATAGAATCAAGCACTACACCTTCCGCACTTTTTCTCGAGGAATATTATAATGAGGTAATTTACTGATAAATGTTTGTGTGCCCTTTGGTGGGAAAAATATGTCGAAAAATATTTATAAATTAATAATTACCTATAATGATAGTTACCAATTGACATGAGTTCAAACGGTTCATGGAAGAAGTATTTTAGGACATATCGTTATTGCGTTCCCTCGCGATCTTATTGTGTTCCCGCACATTCCGGATCACGCTTCCTCGCAATCCGGATCGCGCTCCTTCACTGAGCATGCTCTCTATGTGGTCCTGAACAACCACATAGAAAGCATGCTGAGTCTGATTTGGTAAAAGTATCTTCTTGCCTGTACGTCTCTTAGCCCTATATCAGTATGTTGATTGGGGTAAAAACTTGAGCCCATGAAGGAATAATAAGACACATGTAGTACACCAAGTAACAGTATAAACGGAAATTCTGTACTATGATCGCAAAATGAATCCTCTTAAATTTCAAAAAATACCCTCTTTCCTCGAATGGTTCCCTTTAGGTCCGGGTACTCTTTCACCATCACGTCATCATTTTGTGGTTATGCAGCCCATTTTAGGGAATGTATTTTTTCGGGTGACATAACTTTCACTTTTTGTGGATCGTGAGGTTGTTGTAACGGTGGCTCGTATAGGGCATTGCTTTTTAATTTTTTTCAAAGAAAAGTTTAAAACTTTTTTTACGCGTTTTTAATATTTTATATGCGTATTTAATCATTCATCACGCATATTTAATAAGTTATATGCATAATTAATAATTTATTCCGCATATTTATTGTTTATGCATATTCAATTTTTTTACGCGTTTAATCATTTATTTGGTGCATTTCATATTTTATATGCGTAATTAATCATTTGATCATTTATTATGCATAATAAGTATTTCATATATGTATTTAATCATTCATTATGCATATTCAATATTTTTTGTGTGTATTTATCACTTTTTACGCTTTTTAAATCATTATGTGTATTTAATATTTTATTTGCATATCTAGTATTTTTACGCATTATTCAATCATTTATTACGCGAGCTCAACTTGAGCAGTATCAGCATCAAAACCCGAAACTAGCATCAACAGGGCATAATTGTAATGACAACAATGAAAATCGGAAAATATAAAGTTATTGAAATGGAAGGAAAGCCCACCAAGTATTCGCATCGAAAAACATTTTTGTGTCACCAGAAGCAAACACTGTACACGATATATAGTCGGCTCTGGTGGACATTTGATGAATTCAGTATCAAATGGCCAACAACCAGAACAGTCTATAAATCCAGAAATATACATTTTAATTTTAATTTAATTCATTCACTCATGAGCATAGGAAGTGTGAGTGAGTTTCGAGTATTTGATCCTATCATCCTACCCCTTATAGTGGGACGACAGTTTTTTAATTTAAAAACTAATGTAATGTCCAATCACTAAATTGAATGTCATACTATGTGATGAAAAAAAATGGCGATTTGCTACCTTTTGAGACCAAACATGCATATACGCCAGCATTATTATATTTTCTAAGCGGGACGAAGCTGTCTAGTTGGTATGACAGCATTACATCCATCGTGCTATGTTTTACAGTCTCACTGACAATCTCGTTTCAAATCACGATCGAGAGTTATCAAATATGCTTAATATCGTTCATCACATGTGTTTTCTTGCAATGTTTTTTTATTTATGTGGAAAACGAGGTAGGCAAAAAGTGGGCGATGGCTAGTTTTCTTGTCTGTTTGAGACCAGAAAATCCTGATCGAAGCTCATCAGAGAACATAGCGTTTTCACCTACGTGCCCTATTGCCTCGACACGAATCTAGAATGGATCATCAAATCACAAAGCATAGAAATGGGAATTCCTCAGAAATGAGAATCATTATCTCATCTGAACTAGCATTGTAGCAAAGTGCATGCCTGTTGAAAAAATGCACAAAGCATAATTACGACAATTACATAAATTAAATTTATAAGATGTATTATATTCATATTTTCGCATTAATTGAATGAATCTACTCGGGAAATAAAGAAAACTGTAGGATACGCCTGACAAGCCAACCGTTTCACCCTGAAGTTAATTTTTCCTCTTCATCAATTGACGTTTCCTGTAAAGAATTATGAGTGTCATACAAATTTGGAGGATGTTGTGAAGGGAATGTGCGGAGGTATAACACAGTGTAGATGTACTGTAGTGTATACATTTTGAACAGGCAATTATGCAAATTTACAGACAACTTGATGGAGTAGCTATTGAAAGATGATACTTCAAAATATACATACATGCACTCTCACGGCCCATAATGATATCATCCGAAGTGAAATGATACTTAAAGAAACAAAACATAGCGATCAAGTCATGCTTGAGCAAGGTTTGCTACGTTTTCGGGAATCACGAAGATTACATAATGTGGACATAATCTTACTTGTAGATGGTAGTAAAATGGATATCAATAACTACCATATAAAGGTATTTTAATGTAGCTTTCTATGCACTATTATACTTTTTTGTGCAATTTTATATGACTAAATTACGACCCAGTTTATATGTCTGATTTTTTTTTACGACTATTATGAATATTCGGCGTTACGTGACACTTTTACCAGCCAATAAGATTTTGAGTTCCTGAAATTTTATCGACAGTGCCATATTGTCAACTTGTATACATGTATGTTGTATTTTGCATGAATTTATTCGATAAGTAGCAACGGAACCCACCGACAGATCTTTTACATCATCTGACAGACACATTCCACATTCAGAACGTATTGGAATTCCGTCAACAAATTCAGAGGGATGCCAACCGAAACACCGGACATCATTTCCACACCCCCACTGCCGTTGAGCATCCAAAGGTCAACACCGATTCCAATGCGAGATACTTACAAAATCTCTCCAATTGTTTCCAATCTCTACACGTATGCACTGGCCGACCCATCTGTCAGGAACAACTCCTCCAATCAAGCGATTCTCGCTTCCAATGGGAAGAGTATTCAGCCCCAAAATGTTTCCAACAGAAAGAATTTGAGGATTATTCTCTTGGGTATCGCGGTGGCTGTGCTGCTGTTGGTACTAGTTGGCGTGACGGTTGGTCTGCTTCTGAAGCCTTCTGATAACGACGATTCGACTAGAAGTCAAGGTTAGTGATCTGGCGAATATGATTCTCTTCTATTCATTCAAGAGATATGTAGCTCTATACTGACATGTTATTGTGATCAGTGCTGTATAGTTCATGATCATGATAAATGTGTTCATATACTATGCTTTTCTATTTCTTTTGGTCTTCTGCCTAGTTACATTTTTCTTTGATGTGAGCGATGAATTATAGGTTTTATATGATTGATAAATAGATGGTTACATATTGGATAGAATCAGACACTGAGCAGAAATGCGAGCAATATACGCACACTTGTCGTGCACCATTGTTGCTCGATGAGGATTGACCAATATATGTCTGATAAAAATACTTCTGCCTTATTCAACTACTCAGAATTTGAGTCGACAAAGCCAACTTCATCCGAAGCACCTCCTTCGGGATTCAACCCCGATTGTGATGCCCAATGTGAACCGTCAGCTGGATGTTCAATGAGGGATGATCCCACAGCCTGTGGAGCTTGCAAAAATGCTGTGGTCCCTATCGGGATATACAACTTGTGTGTGGAGTCGTGCGACATCGCAGGTTCAACGCCGTCTGGCACTCAGAATAGCGTCATCATTTGTCAAGGTAGAGCCACATAATTAGGACTACATGAACATGTATTTAAGATCTTCCGTAAAGAATAATTACAGAGCTTTTAGAATCAGTTTTGTTCAGTACATTGAATGTAAAATATTCAAGCAACGATTGTGGATTCTCTTGGACAATGTTCCGGACGACAGACCTTCCACTTTCATAAGCAGACCAGACATTCTCTTTGATATTACCATCACTCGTTTTCAGCTCTATCCACCAGGAACGTGGCCCTCCTCTCTCTGGGTACCACGTGTGAGGCGTCGAGCCACAACGATGAGAACTGGCGCTGTGAGAACGTCATGGACGGCACAGTATCCCAGTGGTCACCTCCTCACGATGGAGCAGGCGAGTGGATTCAGCTGAACTTTGCTGAGGAATATCTCATTGTTGGGATCGGGATTGACAGTCGCACGGCTTACTTCTCACAGTGTACGACCTACGACCTCAGCTTCGACGGCAGTCTTCGGCAGAGAGTAAGTTATATTGTGTCATGTAAGGCAAAAAAAGTATTTTGGTTCTCTCACATCACTCGTTTTTTTTTTCTAAAAGCAAGAAAAAAAATCGCGCCCATCACTCTCTGAGAGCCGATTTAGTAAATTGACACCTGAACACCGATTTTGGTGAGATACTTATCGAGTCAAATGGCCCCGAGTGTCTTTGACATTACAAAATTTGGTGTATGGTTGGGCGAATAGGCCAAATTCGACCGGGTCAGTCATCAGCAGCCAATTTTAGGGGAAAATGTTTAGCCAAATGGGCCATATTTGAGCGGATCATTCATCGGCAGCTGATGGAAAAAAAAGAAGAAGAAAAAAGATCACCGTGACGTCGCCGCCTCATTTTCTCGGGGACCCCAATAACTAGAACCATAATACTTTTCCGGGCCTAATCTTCAGTTCGTATTAAGGAAACACTATCCTGGAAATATCATTCTATCACAGCTTAAATCATATCTCTGGATTACACGATGCAATATCCCTATATTGTGTTTATTTCTCATTCTGTCAGATCACGTGGGTGTGCGCAGAGCACCGGAAGTCAGAGGACTACTATTTCCAGCCAATCAGAGCACGAAGTCTTCGCATTAAGTGTCACGTGGACTGTGGTGTTGGAGGGGCACAGGGTTTCCGGAATATTATAGTATTCTCACTCAACTGAAATTCTCGGGTGAAATATACATACACTTTTCCGAGATGTCGATGAAAACAAAACAAACATTCCAACAAAATATTCAAGACAAGGTCGTGATATAGACTAAAATAAAACAAAATGCTGACTCATTAGAAAAAAAGTCCACGGGCTAAGAAAGGTACCGGACTTTTTTTTTGGGGGGGGGGGTCTCAAGCATTTCATATGACTTACGACCTTGAGATTTACCAATCAAGGTCATCTTTGTTTACTTCAATGTCACAAAAATAGGTGTGATGCATATGGCTTTCTATGTGTTCAAAACATAAGTTCTATATACAAGAATTTTGTCTGTAGAGGCTAATTTACACATTTCAGGTCAGGCCTGACCTCGAGATTCAGCCTTCAAGGTCGATCAAAGTCACAAAAATATTATATATGAAGTCCAATATTCCATTGATACAAAGTTCAAATATAAGCTCCATCTACAAGCATTTTGTTTGTAGAGGCCAAATCACATATTTCGGCTAAGACGTGACCTCGGGATTTAGCCTTCAAGGTCGTAGGGGTCAACTTCAAGGTCACCAAAATATGTGTATATTTGATTTCCTATAGGCTCATATTATAAACATAACCTACATCTACAAGCATTTTGCATGTAGATGCCAACTTACACAATTTAGGTTCCATATAATCGATGTTAATTGAAGTCAAGAACCAATTTCAATCTTAAACAGAACCTGATTTTTGGTTTGTACTATAAAAACTGAGGTCACTTTCACTACTAAAGACTTACATTTTACCAACTATACGCTTTATTGTTTTCGCATAAAGTTACATACATGTATATGATATGTTATTTAGATCTGCCTTTCAGACTTTGATCTGCAATACCGCGAATTTCACCAGGGAATTTTACCATCCATACAATCATTCATTCTATATTTACGTGTATGTTGTTCATGATTGATGCAGGTTTTCCGGATAGTCGTTCTTGTAATATGTTATGGAAACAGCTTTAAGAGGAGTACACTATCAAAGAAACGTGACTTTTTCTTCAAAATTCGGTATTTGTATCATAGAAATTTAAAATTGGAATGAATTACTTGAAAGAAACATAGCGGGTCACATTGAAACTAAACTCCAGAATTTTCTTTCAACAAAAAACAATATAGTGGACAAGTCTTGCATAGATATACACCTTGAATGATTAAAATAATACGTACGTTCTAAACACACACACATCCTACTAAAATAACATACATACATGTAGATGTATAACTATGACAGCAAGTTAATAAAACAATGTGTATAAGCTTCATGATATGTCATTTTTGCATCATCACAACCATCCAACAAACTTAAAAGTGAACAATATAATTGTATCATTTTTGTCTCACATTCAATAGCTTCAATTTTATGTACATACAGATAATAAAACGACATACTTAAGAATTTTCAGAAACAAAAATTAAAAAGAAGCACCTAGGTACATAATGATTGTACATAGCACAGCTTACTCGCAATGTCTTTTTTTTTTCAAAATAAGAAGAAATTTCAAAGCACTTTCAAACTGTAATAATTTCTGATGGACACAAAAATCCATCACGGCGACTTCCGATCGTAACTAATTGCAACAGCCACCACAATAATCATACACACCACCCCGGATATAAGCGCGGTTAACGCGAGCGCGTACGAGGCGAAGCGCTTTTTCTTGGCGGCTTCAAAGTCGTTAACGCGGTGGTCGATATAGGCGAGTAGCGATGTAACCGTAGCCAGGATACCACACACCGTACAACAGAATATCGAGCAGACAGACAGTATCAGGTTGGTCCAAGTCCACTCCTCGGTGGTTCCTGCTTGGGAGTAAATGGAAAGTTGAAAATAAAATCAATTACACAGTTGTACTGGTATAGTACGTAGATGTTCTAGGGGAAAAAAATCGAATAGGTTATACTTTTTTCGATAATATTACAATGCGTCGCTCTACGGAACAGGGTAGATCTATACGTGTTTTGAAATAAAAGTGAATTATCGAGAATTCTTAAATGTGAATCTAGAACGCAGGCAAGGTGTGGCGAAACATCAACAGTTGGATATTCAGAGAACACATGGCCACATCCCGTGGATGTTCGTAATGCACAAGTTCTACTGTATCAGGCTGGTACCTGACGCGGCGGATGAGAACGGTGGGGGTTGTACGGTCGGCCCCGTGTACACTTCCGGCGGTCTGATACCCTGGGCCTCGGGCAGTCCGTTCATGTGCAGCGCAACCTCTTGGCTAGAAAAGGGTAGGGGATAAATCTAGTTATAATTTTTGTTGTGAAAAGTTCCCAAAATGTCACTATAGAAAAAAATTTCATAAACTAGACGCTTCCGGTCGCCTACGACCGCTTGGGTGTATCCCCCGTAGCCCTATCATCTCTGTTGCCCCAAATATATCACTGTCAAGTGTGAAAAACTAGAGAGAGCGCTAAAAAAGATTACCAGAGAAATGTTAAATCTCAAGTCACAACTGTTTTCTTTTCCCCACCAAAATTGCTGCAATGATCTTCCGAGGTTATTGAAGGTCGAATTCAAAATCACCACTGAAATCTCTTTATATGAATTTCCATTTCAACATGTTTGATAAAATAACGAAAATACAGATAGATCAATCTTTTCACCTATTTATATTTCAACTCAGAATATTTTACTTACTTGGTTCCAAGTTGAAATTCAAAGTAAAAGTTGACCAAAACTGCATTTCAAGATGACGAAATTGGAGCCAGATCGAACTTCTCACCATAAGTTATATTTCGACTCATAATACATGTACATGTATGTGCCAAACATGGTTTCAAGTTGACATTCAAAGTAAAAGTTAACCAAAACTGCATTTCAAGATGACAAAATTGGAGCCAGATCGAACTTTTCGTCATAAGTTATATTTTAACTCATAATACCTGCCCAACTTGGTTTCAAGTTGAAATTCAAACTAAAAGTTGACCAAAACTGCATTTCAAGATGACGAAATTGGAGCCAGATCAAACTTTTCGCCATGAGTTATATTTCAACTCATAATATGTGCCAAACTTGGTATTAAGTTGAAATTCAATGTAAAAGTTGACCAAAACTGCATTTCAAGATGAAGAAATTGGAGCTAGATAGAACTTTTTGTCATAAGTTATATTTTAACTCATAATATGTGCCAAACTTGGTTTCATGTTGAAATTCAAGCTAAAAGTTTACCAAAACTGCATTTCAAGATGAAGAAATTGAAGCCAGATCGAACTTTTCATCATAAGTTATATTTTAACTCATAACATGTGCCAATTTGGTTTCAAGTTGAAATTCAAACTAAAAATTGACCAAAACTGCATTTCAAGATGACGAAATTGGAGCCAGATCGAACTTTTCACCATGAGTTATATTTCGACTCATAATATGTGCCAAACATGCTTTCAAGTTGAAATTCAAAGTAAAAGTTGTCCAAAACTGCATTTCAAGATGACGAAATTGGAGCCAGATTGAAATTTTCACCATAAGTTATATTTTGACTCATAATTTGTGCCAAACATGGTCTCAAGTTGAAATTCAAAGTAAAAGTTGATCAATGTTTTCATGAAAAGCTATTGTGATCAATAATAGACTTAACTAGCAAGAAATAATGTTAACTTATTTGGTCACAGCCATAAAATCTCTACTGGACAAAGCCTTCACCTTGTTGAGCCCAATAATAAATATTTCTTGTCTTAACTATTTTCATTGTGGTCAATAATAGACTTAACTAGTAAAAAGAATGTTAACTTATTCAGTACACCCATGAA
Source organism: Terebella lapidaria (assembly GCA_949152475.1). Lineage (NCBI taxonomy): Eukaryota > Metazoa > Annelida > Polychaeta > Terebellida > Terebellidae > Terebella > Terebella lapidaria. The sequence continues at coordinate 27,567,312 of OX424564.1, read as the reverse complement.
ATCTGTACTGGACATACTTTCACCTTGTTGAGCTTAATAATAAATATTTCTCCTCTTAACTATTTTTATTGTGGTCAATAATAGACTTAACTATTTTTATTGTGGTCAATAATAGACTTAACTAGTGAAAATAATGTTAACTTATTTGGTTACACCAATGAAATTTGTACTGGACAAAACATTTACCTTGTTGAGGTTAATAATAAATATTTCTTGTCTTAACTATTTTTATTGTGGTCAATAATAGACTTAACTATTAGAAATAATATTAACTTATTCAGTTACACCCATGAAATCTGTACTGGACAAAACCTTTACCTTGTTGAGCCTAATAATAAATGTTTCTCGTCTTAACTATTTTTATTGTTTACAATAATATACTTAACTAGTAAAACTAATGTTAACTTATCCAGTAATATTGTCCTGTTTTCACTGAAAACATCAGTTCTCCATTCTGAACAAGATACCAGTGTCATTACCTTCCATTGTACAGGCTATTGGAATGATCTCACATGTCAAAATGGATATTTCCAAGTTCTGTAATAAGTTAGGCTGTTAACATATTAATATTTATATGATCATTCTAAAAAACGATTGGTTTCGTGTGACAGCCCTTCCCAACAAAACTTCCAAATATTACCGAGATTCGTCAAAAATTGCCATCAGTAGATCGTTCACAAGCCATGTGTCTCAAACAGGCTGTTTTCAATGCAAAATGTGTCCCCAAACGACCAATTCAGTTGCCACGGCAACCAAAATCAATTGGTGTCGGGATCTTACCATAATATATGTGCCTGTAAAAAAATAATGGTGATCGGGTGAGAATTGCGGCCTGTAGCGCGTTCACAATCCATGTGTCTCAAACAGGCTGTTTTCAATGCAAAATGTGTCCTCAAACGACCAATTCATTTGCCACGGCAACCAAAATCGATTGGTGTCGGGATCTTACCATTATATATGTGCCTGCAAAAAATAATGGTGATCGGGTGAGAATTGCGGCCTGTAGCGCGTTCACAAGAAAATCTTTGCGGACGCGGACGCGGACGACGAAGCCAAATCCATAGTATCCGCCGAACTTTGTTCGGGGGATACAAATATAGGTCGGCCAAATTATGTAACACCGTCAGCGCACAATTCAAATAAGGGCTCAAATAATTCCCAAGGGGTAGCATATACATTTGTTTTGTATCATGTATTTTTAAAATAAAATAATTCATGCCATCATGCCAAGTCCATACCCTCTATAACCCGCTCCGCCGTTGGTCGCGGGGGCATCATTGAGCGGCACGTCGACGACGGCTGGCGCTGACGGGGCGCGTTCCTGCGGGTCATCCCGCGTGTCTATGGTGCTGGAGCTGCCCTTGCTGCTCCCGCTGCCACTGCCGGGCCCCGAGAGCGCGTCATCCCCGGCGTCATCGTTGTCGAACTTCTTGTAAGGGAGCGACGAGGTGGCGGGGGTTTGGTCCTCTTCCGTTGTCATCGTTGTGTAGTAGTACGTGTAGGCGGAATGGTTAGGATCCCAAGGTGGTCGGGTGTTTTGATCGGTGGAATCTGAAATGCGTAACGTATATGTGATTGGCTTTTTAATATACAATTAGTATTATTTAAGTGGCACATGTACATATATATCTATGACATGGATTTTCCCTGTCATTTACATATCTATAGTTCGAAATATAGACAATAAACAAATATAATTTCGCTGTTCTTCTGTTTTCTTTCATTGATGTATTTCATGGCATTCCACTCCACCAGGAATCCTTTATGATTTTGTGTATACTTGTAATTCTGGTTGTTTTTGACTGAGTGGACATCTACTTATTGCTCTGAATGGTAGACAGAGAAACAGGCGGGACATTGAATTCGCGACTCTTTGTGACCTTGAATGTTCACTCACAATGTATATGATCAGATCTGAGAGATTAAATGGTTCCTGGAGAGCAACACAAATGACAAAATATCAGATTTCTGTATGTCGAGCTCCAAGTAGACTTGTATTTCCAATGTAAATTTCCTGGATTGACCGATGTGCTGATTAGATACACTTGTGTACATGTACCAATCCAGCGCATGCATGTTGGGAATAAAACCAAACTGCATGGAATGCCACATCTAATAATTATTTGAGAACGTTATGCTGGTTGATAGACCTGCATTGTAGATGTACTACAGATAGCTGGGCATAGCAAACATTGACACTATGCCAACAAGCTGATCCACTAGTCTTGCTGTTTGTGGTCAATGGATACAGATGGCCAACACATGCTAACTATGTAATGCAAAAACAGGGTCTTGCTTGCCACGAGCTGCTTATCGCTGTGAAGTGACATTGGCTAATCTTAGTGGTATTTTCCAGAACTGAAACAAATTACTGTTCTCCCTGAAAATGGCCCTGACAATGGCAAGTGTGCTCAGAAGGACCAGGTACTACAAAATGATTATGCTGCTCGAATGCACAACTATCAATTTGAATGGTTGTGACATGGGTTTCTGCTGATATATTTCCATTCCTTTTCGATTCAAAGTAGCATCCGAAATGATGGCAATATACTTCACACAATGGAATTTGATACACTACCACCAGCTTGAAATTGACGTAGGCCTAATGATTTCCCTGTATACACTAAAGTCAATGAAATCGGAATGTGAGTAGCTGGTGCCAGGAACAGTGATCGAACAGCTATCATACGTATGTGTATTGAACCAATTTGATCATTTTTGCAATGATTTTTCTTTCTTTCTTCCCAAAACTACAACTACACGTACCTTCTGAGCAATTCCACAAGCTGTCGATTAATTAATAGCCTCCGCTTCGTAATCTTGATTGAAATCCGGATCAAAAGTCTATATGTCCGACGTAATTACCGTCTCACAAACAAAGCTGACGGCGTGATACCCAAAGCAAGTCTCCTGGCCTATCTCTGTAAGACTTCGGCAGTCGCATACCGATCGAGGCGATATACTGCGTCGGTTAGATAAACTTTGGGTTTTTTTCTGTTTTATTTTATTCCACGGTGTCTCGAAGATTGTTGATCCAGACGCGCGGTGATTCACATTGTAAAACTGTGATCGGTTGAACGTCGTATCACGGTCTTTGGACCTTGCAAAAGTTGAGACGGTACACGCCTGGGTGCACGCGTTCTTGTACGACGATGCTCATGGAATTTTTAGCAACGAGGGGGTGGACGGGGTTGGGATTACTCCACTCTGTGTTTTGGGGAAAACTCCAGGGAAAGCCAGTGCGTCTGGCAGAGTGATCCAGAGAGAGAGAGAGAGAGAGAGAGAGAGAGAGAGAGAGAGAACCAGGCGGCGGGGGTAGGACTTGAAAGTCTGGGCTGTTGTGTACTCGCCAAGATACAACTAAAGTCACGGATACGTCTGGTGATGGTGGTATGATGCGCAGAGAGATGCGCGGATGTCCCTGGTACACGTCTTCGTGTGTGGTGGAGGTACAGTTGTAGTAGTAGGCTACTACACGTAATATACACGTAGATCATAGCACCAGATTTTTTATTTCATTTGATTTATTTTGACACCAGAAAACCATACAAATATAGTACAAGTAGACATACATATACAAAATTATACAATGAATAGATGACACAATTATACAGTTTATGATATACCTGGGCCATGGATTGCATACAAAAGTCCGAGGACTTATTTCCAGTATGGTCCATTTGCTCCATACATGAACATGAATTTGGTCATAAAATCGTGAAAACATAGCACCCAAGGGGTTGTCTCTCACTGGCAGACTTAGATTAATCAAACATGTTATTGAGCCTCAATGCTGTAGTCTAAGGTCAAGTTCAAGGTTGCCAACATATCCACCATAATTATGATTCCCTGCATGCTCGTCATACAAGATTACTGTAATCATTTTGTCTGCAGAGGCCAATTTACAGTTCATGTCAAGTGTGGCCTTGAGAATCACAACCTTAAGGTCATCTAAGGTCAAGTTCATAGTCACCAAAATATCCAACATATATGGCTTTCCATCGACATGTATGCGTTCTGTCAACAGAGGCCGATTGACATAATCCGGATCCAACATGACCCAGAGGTCTAAATTTCAATTTTAACAGGTGATAGAGTGAATTTCATTGATTATTATAGTTCTTACAGCATGTCAATATCTCGATTATATTTAAAGTTTTGGTGGAAATAATAATTAACTCTTATGAGTATTCATGACGTCACAAAGGTAGAACAAGTTAATGAAGGTAATGAAACGCCTATTTTTCAATATGTTCGGTGATAATATGTGCTTTATTTGGCATGTACGTTGTTGGGCATGAAATATAATCAGTGTTCAATTACCAGAATTGATTGCCAAGCTAACTATTCTGGAGATTTGTCCCATAACAATCGTGGTTGCTAGGGATCAACGCCATGAATATTGAATTAGGTAAACTGGTGAAAATGTGAACAAGAGCCTTTTTCTGAAATCCATTCAATAATTTTAAACTCCATTTCGTATACTAGTATCAGTCCCGAGTTGAACCCCCTAGCAACCACGTTGCTATGGGGCTCTATGTTAAGCATGGTTGACATGGTGATCAGACACATATAATGGGTGGGGTATATTTCCTATTATCATGTTTATTCGTACTATTTAGCGATACTATGCACGGATCATTCAGAAAAAGGCTCTCAAAGTACCTGATTGAAGCTGATTTTAAAAACTTGACACAAAATTGGCAATATCTTGAGAGAGGTTGAAGATAATTAGGTTCTGTAAACGCCAATACTTCACGTTTTGCTATATGTATATCGCACATATAAATTTAACTAGTAAAACTAATGTCAACTTATTCAGTTACAGCTTCGAAATCTCTACTGGACAGAACCGATACCATATTGAGCTCGATATTGAATGTTTTTTGTCTTACCTATTTTTATTGTGGTCAATAATAAACTCAACTAGTAAAACTAATGTTAACTCATTTGCTAATATTATTCTGTTTTCACCAAAAAAGTCAGTCCTTAATTCTGAAGAAGAATCCAGTGCCATTTGAATAGTACAGGGAATTGGAGTGATCACTGATGTCAAAGTGGGTATTTTAATGGTCGTAGTGAAATAGCCTGCTAACTATTTACTTGATCATTCTGAAAAACAATAGGTTTCGTGTGACTGTCTTTATCATCGAACCTTTGCGATTTCATTATCATTCAGCGAAAAAACATGTTTGTTAAACAGGCCAACTTGAACACAAAATGTGTTGCCAATCGGCCAATTTGGTTGCTAATCGATTGGTGTCGTGGTCGTACCATAAGGCAGTCATGTCCCTGTAAAAAATTATCATAATCGGTTCAGATTTGCAACCTGTAGACTGTGTAGAGCGTTCACAAGAAAGTGTCTACGGCCGCGGATGCTGAGCAACGATCGCAAATCCATATCAATGACTTACTATATGCCGGTAATATTCATATTTTGGCAATATAAATGTTCATCTCAATCAAATTATATCACAGTAATCTTCTACACGGCATAGAGAACTGGTTTGGGAAGTTTCACGCATTTACATTGAGCAGATTCTCACAAATTCCAGATTTATATTTTGAAGTAGACCACGACTGGCAGGGCCATTCTACAGTCGGGCTACCCCTTTATCAAAATCATGCCAAGTCAACTTACACAGAGAGGCAAAATGCAAGCCATGGTACACAAGAAATGATTATGTCTTTTAACTACATGATGTACTACAACAGCAGTCATCAACAAGAGAAACTTCATAATTCAATTTATTAAATAATATACAATCTCCAGGTTTAGTCATCCTTCATTTCACCTCCACATTTTCCAGGCATCAATGTACAGAGTACATCTTGAAATATTTGGAACACAGTTCTGAGATTTTTTCGAGCATCAGTTTTAACTTTTGGCTGTCTGTTTTCCTGCCGACATTTCGGAATGTAGACATACATTTGAATGATCCGATGGATGATCCACACATTGGTGAAAAAGAATACAAATCCAGCAATCCAAATCCAAAAGAATGTATTTTCTCCCATGAACTCAAGGTAGTAAGCTGGAGCCAACCACACACCCTGAAAATTGTAAAATAAAATATACATGCCAGATTTATTCCTGAAAAACAAAATGAAAATGTCAGATTTATTCCTGCTGTACATGTAGATTGGTTGTATGTCCATTAGATTCAGCTCATTCCGTGCTGGCAGTTATAAATCGGTTCAAAATTCATCATAACTAATTTATTTTGTTGACTTCTAAGAAATTCTAACATAATAACAATATAAATATGTCTTGTAACAGTATCCAGCATGATTTGTAATTTTGTATTTTTTTTCAAACATACCTGCCCTGCAAACCAGGAAAACAATAACAGGAAGGCTTCTTTGTTGGTGAACATAAGACGTGGCATTATGAGAGGCAGAAGGCTGAGATACCACAGGAAATACTGTAAAACGAAACATTCAAAACGTTATGACATGTACGGACTTATCATTATGTCCCCCGAATCATAATGCATTCGCACATCTGTGCTTATGCACATGAGAACAAAAACGTCATGACACACCATTACAATGCATGCGTAGTTTACGGGGCATCATAATGTAATAGGTGTGTAATTTCAAAACACATACAATAATGCATGAAATCATCTAGATTGAGATGAATGACAAACTTCAGTTATTAAATCAACCAAAAAAAAAGACAATAAACGAGGATATAAAGCTACAATGAAAACAATTATTTCATACCTGTGAAGTACAGACTTTGTTGAATGTAACAAACACAAACGTCTGAAGGAAGCAACAGAAGGGCAGATCCTGATAGAAGTTGACTGAGATAGAGAACAGTAAGATGACCTGGGGCGCAAACGCTGCAAGTCCAATGAGAGGTGACGAGTCATTACCCAACAGGTAAAACATGTAGAAGTATGGCGAGAAGTTGTGTCGAGTGTCTTTCCTGGTCACATGATAGAGGTATGTCTCCCGGATAAACTCCTCCCCACACCTACGGAATATCAGATATACAGTAGACAGGATTTTTCGTTACCAGTTTTCTGGGAGAACTAGCCCTATTTCATTGTGTGATACTTAAATAAATGAAGTTAGGACAGGATAAAACTAAACATGTGCTGCTTTTCTAATCATTACATTCATTTTATTATAATATTTATATATACAATTTTATACAGTTGTCAGTTCAGATTAATAACTTTTCACTCACCATAAATAACAAACTGCAGTCAGTATGAACAAACATATACCACTGGTCATTATGAAGACAACACACCTCCAGCTTGGCAGTACGTCAACTCCAAATATGGACTTGAACATTTGCCTCAAACTATGAGAGGATTTGCCCACAGTTGAATCATTCAAAAACAAATATATGGCGAGAGCATAAGTCACTGGATAGATTTTCGTGTGGACAGCTGCTCCATAAAGGACTCCTGATAATGCTGCATTTTTACAACTCCTTTCCGCCTCCACTTTGCCCAAGGAATAAATAGTTGCTAACACAAGCACGGACATGATCGACTCCGCACTTCCTCTCGTTGAAACAGCCATGGGCAGCGGGTTCAGTAGCCACAATTCCGCACATGCAACAGCAGTGGTACCGCTGGATGAACTTCTCCGCACATTTATGTATATCAGGTATCCGGTGAGAAGGTCACATATGATGAAGACCACTTTGCCAAAGAGCGGTGTACATGTGACGTTAGGCTGGAGAAGCCAAGCAAGGAGCGGAGTGTACCTGTAGGTCGACCGCTTGTATGGCGACTCACCCTGAAAAGAAAAACCCAGTGGCATATCACTTGGAAAAGTCAAGTTAATAAGATTACATCTAAACCAAAATTTATTCTTGCTTTGGAAAATACATAGCCATCTATAATTATATGCAGAATGTATATTTCGAAAATATTATTACCGGTTGAATATTTTTTAGTGTACTCCTTTAACACCCATATATTGCATTTACAATTCATTGTATTCTTTCTGATAACATGTACCAGTATATTATGATATCAAAATCTCAACTTGTGCATCATTGAATGAACTAATTTCTTAAATGAGCCTGAGAGTAGATACCTTAGTGACAAACTCTGCTGCATCAGTGAAGACAAAGTAGTCCACGTCAGTGAATTTGACGGCCATGGTTGTGTCCTGCCACAGTCCGTATAACATCAGCCCGATGCGCATGATGAGGCCACATGTTATCCCGAACCAAACTGATGTCCAGAACTTGTTCTTCACCATGTTTACAACGTCCTCTGCTGTGTCTGGTTCATTTAGGGGCCGGTCATTATTTATCAGGTGGGGGGGGGGGGGTTGGGTAAAAACTGGGGGGGGGGTCACACTTTCATTTTCAACATTATTGGGGGGGTCATACTTTTATTTTCAATGGGACTGGGGGGGGGGTCGGAGTTTGAAATTGAGTTATTTTGAGAAAATCTGAATAGTAAAATAGTTAAATAATTAGGTGGAAACAATCCACTCAATATCAGTACATGTACTGATTGGAGTATGCGATGGAATTTCATAACATTTTCAGTAAAACTATAATCTCACTGAAACCGGATCCCGCAGAGGACCATCCATGAACACTAACATCAAGAGATACTGCAATCCGTGTGCATCAGGGCTCAAAATTTATAATTTTATCCAGGAGCCAAAGGCTCCTATTTCGCTCCTATTCAACAATTTTTAGGAACCAATTGGCTTCTAGAAGCATATTTCAAATGAGGCGAAACCAGACTCCTGAGATTTTAGGAAATTTTTTTTTTTTTTTTTTTTTTTTTTTTGCATTTATTCAATTTTTTTTTATTACACACACAATCGATTCACAACATATCATACACACAATCATTCAAAATTCCTTTCACCAGGTCCAATATACCCAAGTAATACACATACATGCGTGATACGGATAGTTATGCAAAACAACTTTGTCCCATGTCCCACACGCCATAATATCCACAAATACATACATCCCCTACCACAATATACAATCCAATTATATTCGTATCTTCACATAATCATCAATCACTAATGTATTATTGTATTTTATATAACATCTTTTCTCTTTGATACCTTGAAATTAACTCAGTCGAAGTTTTCAATTTACATGCCACAATACTTTTTTTTGCAACTAGCATAATATAGTTAACCTTTTTCCAAACTTCTGCATCCATGTTTCCATCCCTAAAGCCCAATAACCTGTCCCTTTCATTAATATTGACACAAGTCCTACCCATTAACAAAGCCACATCCTTCTCAACTTCTGTCCATAGTGCTTGTATATATTGACAATTGGCGAAAAATTTTTCAACAGTTTCTATTTCATTACAATCCTGACAATACTGATCTTGTGTTACTTTCATTTTGAACAATCTCTGACGCGTTGGATAAATATTATGTAATATCCGCCACTGCAGGGTACATAAACTGGTGTCATTAGTAACTGTGAATGGTAGACACCGGGTTAACTCTGTTAGAGCATTTTCATTATATCTCAGATTCCAATGGCTAGAAGTGACTGTATCCAAAGTTTTATTCTTTACTAGAAACATTCGGATTGATTTGGAAGACAATTTTTTTAGCGGGCTATTGCTGAAATAAACTAGACGTCAAGGCCTAAAGATGCCTTGGAGGCATTTCGGTGTGATGAATAATTTATAATACTAGATATCGACGAAAATGAAAAATGTCGACAAATTTCGGGTCAAGGTCAAAGTTCATCCATAATACCCGCTAGACATGTTTGTCTAGGGCGACGAGTCCGAAAATACCATCCGTTTCGCTCTACGACGCACCGTTTCCGAGATATCGACGAAAACAAAAACTGCCGACTCGGCAAAAAAATTTCGGGTCAAGGTCAAAGTTAATCCATAATACCCCTTAGACATGTTTGTCTAGGGCGACGAGTCCGAAAGTAACGTCCGTTTTGCTCTACGACGCACCGTTTCCGAGATATCGACGAAAACGAAAAATGCTGACTCGGCAAAAAAATTTCGGGTCAAGGTCAAAGTTCATCCATAATACCCCTTAGACATGTTTGTCTAGTGTGAAGAGTCCGAAAATAACGTCCGTTTCGCTCTACGACGCACCGTTTCCGAGATATCGACGAAAACGAAAAATGCCGACTCGGCAAAAAAATTTCGAGTCAAGGTCAAAGTTCATCCATAATACCCCTTAGACATGTTTGTCTAGTGCGACGAGTCCGAAAATAACGTCCGTTTCGCTCTACGACGCACCGTTTCCGAGATATCGACGAAAACGAAAAATGCCAACTCGGCAAAAAAATTTCGGGTCAAGGTCAAAGTTCATCCATAATACCCCTTAGACATGTTTGTCTAGTGCGACGAGTCCGAAAATAACGTCCGTTTCGCTCTACGACGCACCGTTTCCGAGATATCGACGAAAACGAAAAATGCCGACTCGGCAAAAAAATTTCGGGTCAAGGTCAAAGTTCATCCATAATACCCCTTAGACATGTTTGTCTAGTGCGACGAGTCCGAAAATAACGTCCGTTTCGCTCTACGACGCACCGTTTCCGAGATAACGACGAAAAGGAAAAATGCCGACTCGGCAAAAAAATTTCGGGTCAAGGTCAAAGTTCATCAATAATACCCCTTAGACATGTTTGTCTAGTGCGACGAGTCCGAAAATAACGTCCGTTTCGCTCTACGACGCACCGTTTCCGAGATATCGACGAAAACGAAAAATGCCGACTCGGCAAAAAAATTTCGGGTCAAGGTCAAAGTTCATCCATAATTCCCCTTAGACATGTTTGTCTAGTGCGACGAGTCCAAAAATAACGTCCGTTTCGCTCTACGACGCACCGTTTCCGAGATATCGACGAAAACGAAAAATGCCGACTCGGCAAAAAAATTTCGGGTCGAGGTCAAAGTTCATCAATAATTCCCCGTAGACATGTTTGTCTAGTGCGACGAGTCCGAAAATAACGTCCGTTTCGCTCTACGACGCACCGTTTCCGAGATATCGACGAAAACGAAAAATGCCGACTCGGCAAAAAAATTTCGGGTCAAGGTCAAAGTTCATCCATAATACCCCTTAGACATGTTTGTCTAGTGCGACGAGTCCGAAAATAACGTCCGTTTCGCTCTACGACGCACCGTTTCCGAGATATCGACGAAAACGAAAAATGCCGACTCGGCAAAAAAATTTCGGGTCAAGGTCAAAGTTCATCCATAATACCCCTTAGACATGTTTGTCTAGTGCGACGAGTCCGAAAATAACGTCCGTTTCGCTCTACGACGCACCGTTTCCGAGATAACGACGAAAAGGAAAAATGCCGACTCGGCAAAAAAATTTCGGGTCAAGGTCAAAGTTCATCAATAATACCCCTTAGACATGTTTGTCTAGTGCGACGAGTCCGTAAATAACGTTCGTTTCGCTCTACGACGCACCGTTTCCGAGATATCGACGAAAACGAAAAATGCCGACTCGGCAAAAAAATTTCGGGTCAAGGTCAAAGTTCATCAAAGTTCATCCATAATTCCCCTTAGACATGTTTGTCTAGTGCGACGAGTCCGAAAATAACGTCCGTTTCGCTCTACGACGCACCGTTTCCGAGATATCGACGAAAACGAAAAATGCCGACTCGGCAAAAAAATTTCGGGTCAAGGTCAAAGTTCATCCATAATACCCCTTAGACATGTTTGTCTAGTGCGACGAGTCCGAAAATAACGTCCGTTTCGCTCTACGACGCACCGTTTCCGAGATAACGACGAAAAGGAAAAATGCCGACTCGGCAAAAAAATTTCGGGTCAAGGTCAAAGTTCATCAATAATACCCCTTAGACATGTTTGTCTAGTGCGACGAGTCCGAAAATAACGTTCGTTTCGCTCTACGACGCACCGTTTCCGAGATATCGACGAAAACGAAAAATGCCGACTCGGCAAAAAAATTTCGGGTCAAGGTCAAAGTTCATCCATAATACCCCTTAGACATGTTTGTCTATTGCGACGAGTCCGAAAATAACGTCCGTTTCGCTCTACGACGCACCGTTTCCGAGATATGCAGGATGAATCAAGGATGACTCAGCAAAAAATTATTTCGACCTCTAGGTTAAAGGTCGTTTGAGGTATCGATCCCAAAATCAATAGGGTTCTTCCCTGGTGATATATAAACCTCCGTGCAAAATTCTGCAACTATTGCCTGAATATTTTTTGAGTTATCGTCCGGAAACCAAGTTCCTCGATTTCATCCTCACGGACCTCACGGACCTCGGAGCCGGATCAAAAAAAAAAGTACACCCTAGAGATGTTTGTCTAGGGCGACGAGTCCGAAAATAACGTCCGTTTCGCTCTACGACGCACGGTTTCCGAGATATGCAGGAAGCCTCAAGGATGAATCAGCAAAAAATTATTTTGACCTCTAGGTCAAAGGTCGTTTGACACATCGATCCCAAAATCAATAGGGTTCTTCCCTGGTGGCATATGAACCTCCATGCAGAGTTCTGCAACTATTGCATAAATATTTTTCCAGTTATCGTCCGGAAACCAAGTCTTAAAATTAGCCTTGATTTCATCCTCACGGACCTCACGGACCTCCGATCCGGCTCAAAAAGAATAGGGTTCTTCCTCATATCATTTCTGACTTGCGGTGAAAATTTGACAAGGATCCGTCAAGGCAATCTAAAGTTATCGTCCGGAAACCAAAAGTGGCGGAAGAAGAAAAAAAAAAAAAAAAAAAAAAAAAAAAAAAAAAAAAAAAAAAATTCTGCTAAAACCATAAAGGCATTTCTGCCGAAATGCCTTAATTACGTCGTCCCTATCAGAGTACACCTTGTGTTTTTCGGCAAGGTTTTGTTGTTATTAAGGTGATTTTGAAGAATTTTGGGGTACAATGTACTGAGGGAACCTGAGATTTTGAGATAATGTTGTTGTTGTTATTAAGGTGATTTTGAAGAATTTTGGGGTACAATGTACTGAGGGAACCTGAGATTTTAAGAAAAAATTTTTGTTATTAAGGTGATTTTGAAGAATTTTGGGGTACAATATACTGAGGGAACCTGAGTGGATCTGGTTTTGCCCTCAAACACCTGTCATAATTAAGTGCCCATATAGTATGCATACAAGTAATAATTGTAATGGCATTCACACTTGAAGCGAAGGAATGGTGGATACACGAAGAGCACAAATCATAAAATTCACTGACCTTAAAGTATCATGAATTTGCGACAAAAGTCACAATTGTTTCAATAGAAATGTAAATAAAGCGTAAAAAGCATTCAAGTATCATATATATATATTATGATACTGGTGCGTTATAATTGTCATCAATTGTGAAGCATAGCCTTATATTCATACATGGGGATTGGGGGGGTCATACTTTCATTTTGGATCTTGGTGGGGGGGTCATGGTTTGGTTTTCGATATCGGTGGGGGGGTCAAACTTTGTAAACTCATTTCTCGGAAAAACCATCCAACCCCCCCCCACCCAGTAAATAATGACCGGCCCCTTAATCACATAACCTGTGGAAATCCCAACATTCATACATGTAGCTCAGAAACGATTAGAGGAAGTATTACAAAATATATTTTAGAGCATTCATTACTATGTAGTACAGGCTCTGTGCAGGGTGGGGATCTCTGTGCAAATAGCAGGGTTGGGTTCAATTACAAAGTTCAATTACAATTACATGTACATCACATTTACAATTACGATTGCTGGAGCATCGTCAATTACAATTTCGATTGCGATTATTTCCACTCCAATTTTTTTAATTACAATTCTAATTACAATTACGGTGTCTCAAATTTTCCAGTTACAATTATGCTTTCCAATTATGAATAATTACCAATTACAAGCGCCCCCGGTCCCTTTACAAAATGAATAAAGATACAAGTATGGCTTCATATTAGTTATTACATCTCGTAGTGCAATTTAGTGTCTGGATCAGAGACCCCTTTATAACCATTGTCTTGCACAAGCACTGGTGTTGTTTTGTCTTGTCATTGGTTTGGTGAGAGCAGTGAATTCATCTGACACAGAAATGGTGTTCTTCAGTTAGTTGAGTTTTTTTAATGAGATCAACAATGTACCGAGGCAATGGAAAAACTACTTATTTTTGCATAATCAATGTAATTTAAGCCATGGCCTTACCAGCCATCTCGTACTGCATTTTAGAAGACCAATTTCATTCACCAAGAAAGCACTGCTCCCTGTTACTGTAAAACGACTTATTTTGGCGGACGATTTATTTGGCGGATTTGGCGGTAGGGGAAAATCGCCAAATTAAATCGTCCGCCAAATTAACCAGATATATATTAAGCAATATATGTGGTGTTGAAACCGCCAAATTAAATCTCCGCCAAATAACGTGGGGCTTAAAACCGCCAAATTTAATAGCCGCCAAAATTAGTCATTTTACAATATCTGTTATAATATGGTCACATATATACATTTTTCACAGGAACCAGTGACACCAGTGTCCAGTGTGACGGACGCGTTAGTGGTGGGTACGGTAATCGTCCTGTTATCGCCCACTAAATTTGACATGCCTGTAATTTTATGCACCTAAAACCAGCTAAAACAACTGCGCCCATGACCTTTACCATGTGATTTCGAATAACTATTGTTTCCGACAATATACGTTGTGAAACACTGGCAATTATCGTGTCCAATATAGCAAGCCGCACCGAGAAGTTGTCAAAATAGAATGTAAACAAGAAGCACGTGTTATAGTTTACAAGAACCCTGCACAGAATCAAGCGCGCGATTGCTATTGGTTGAAAATGCACAGTTTGTAAACTTCCGGCATGCTTGACAGGAGCTGTCAAAAACAGAAAGATTTTCCTTGTACACTGCTAAATAGCGGATTTATCAGATTTATTGCACCAGTCAGTGTTTATTTTTGCATTAAAACCGATATAAATCATCATGGATTTCCAAAAAGCAACAGAAATTGCTAAGAAATGGGTGACATCAACGAAAACACGCTTTGAATTGATAGACATTGATGCAGAGGCCAAGCGTTTGGTGTTTGCTAGCAACACTTCAAGCAATGACAGTTTCTATATCATGGGACCAAACACGGAAAACAACTCTATATCATGGGTAGCCTAAAGAAGAAGAAAAATTACTAAAAGTCAACTTCATCTATCAGTGAAACGCACTCTTTGGCCATAGTTTTCTTTTGGATCTCGTATCAAGTTGAAATTTTGTGTGTTTTATTAAGTATCATGGCATGCCACAATTATTGACCTAATTTCAGAATTCTATCTCAAAAATTGAAGAAGTTTGCAATCTAACCCAATGTTAATTTTCAGCCCCTACATGGAATTTCTGCACAAAAAACCCAACTTTTTTTGATGTACGAGTTGAATAATTCTTCTTCAGACTCCAAAATCAGCGCAATAGGTTCCTTCTGTATGGGCATAAACATGATTAAAGCCCTGAATTTGTTGGAATTTATCTGATCCCATTATGAACTGAGATTATAACATTGGGGTAGATTGCCAACTTTTATATTTTTTGAGATAGAATTCTGAAATTTGGTGGAAAATTACGGCATGATACCCGATTCAGACAAACAAAATTTCAAGTCGATCTGAATATCCAAAATAAAGCTACGGCCAAAAAGCCCATTTCACTGATAGATGAATCTGACTTTTAGCTGATACATGTATGTATGGAACTTACCGTCTCTAATTTTAAGTTGTCAGGCTGCACGTCGATCTAGCAGGTGATAGCTACATTAATTCCATAGCCGTCTGAGAGAAGACTATATCTACATGTACATGTATTTATCCTGTGAAGCAAACTCTAATGCGCTGTATCAGTGTAGTCAGTATCCTATAAACTGGGTGATTTACCGTACTATACCATAAGAGTTGTAATGTACTTGCCTGTACATAATATAGGCAAACAATGTTGTCTTCCCTGAGGGCATCCATATTGTTTGTCTGCTGTCGGTATGCCTCATTGCCAGAATCATCATTCTCCAATCAGAGAAATATCTTATTGATTATTGTTCATGTAGAAACAGAGAAAGTTATCAAAGTTATAACATGTACATTTCAACATTCGTATTTTCATACTTCATATTTTTATACTTCCAGCATGCATGGAGCGACAATCCGGATGTTCTCGCACGTCTCAATGATGTGATAGATGGTTTACAGTCATGCAAAGAGAGACCACTGACTGATATCCTCTCCGGTATCAACAAGGCCTTAGCTTCGGTAAATCAACTGTCCTGTACCCGAGAACGAACTCAATACATGTACAAAACTATGCATCTTACTGCTAAGATTTTTTGTTTTTATTTCAGTCACAGGGCGCTGCAGCAGCCATTGATGCTGATGATGAGGGTATGGATGATGATGAGGGGGATGATGAAGATGATGAGGAGTCAGATTGCTATGATGAGGCTTACTATGATGAAGATGACATGGATGTATTAGCAGAGAGTTCTACAAAACCCAGGGACGAGTAAGATAGAATTTGATTCCCTGATAGTACGTATTGTTGAAAGAAAAGTAAAAAGAGAAATATTTAAAGTAATGCTCGAGCCCCATGAAGTGATATGATGAGCTTCATGGAGGGAATTTTCTTTCAAACATGATATTGTGTAGTGAAAACTGACCTGTCAACATTCTGCAAGAAGTGCATATGTGAACTTAAGTACATGTACATGTACCAATTGTGTGTGTACATGTATACATTATTTCTTGTAGCAGTGATGCGGACGATATGTATACTAAACAAGGAAGCCCCACAGCTGTGAATCGTCTGATGAAAGGTTAGATATTTCAGTTTGATTTTGTTATTGGAGTACATGTTATCAAGTTATACCAGACATATATGTACATAAAAACTTAGGGCTCATTTATTTCTTCTCACTGTTTATATGATTAAAGCTGCCCCTAACATCTTGATTATTGCACACTTTTCTTATCCAAGCCTTTATTACTGTATATTTCTGTATCGACAAATTCACACATTAAGAATTTAAGCTCGGAATACTAGTACTGATTTTTTTGCAGACTGGAAAAGCATGAAGGGAGCTGAAAAATTTGGTATCAAGGCCTGTCCGAGGGAAAGCAATTTATTTGTCTGGGTATGTGTTTGGTGTTGTGCACCTGTTGCTTGTTTAATTACATTTGTATTCTTTGTGTTGAGAGTCTTGAATTGGAATGCCGCTCTTCTATTAAGACCAATATGGTATCCGATGTATTCACAGACATTACAGACATGTATTGAAGCCGAACTGTTTACTGTACATGTATTTGAATTCAACAGTGAATTTGACATAAAATTCCTCTTGCAGGATGTGAAGCTAACTGATATCCCAAAAGAGACGATATTAGCACAAGATTTACAAGAATATTCCAAGAAATATAAAACTGAGGTCAGTTTCATCGATCCTAGTCCTAGTTTGCATTTTGGATGAATAATAATAAAATGTTGCCTCAAAATATAACATTCATGTATTTATTAATTATTTACATTGTTTCATATTTGAATACATGTACACATATATGTTTCAATTCCCAGCCCGTAATACTCATGGAAGTAATATTTCCGCAAGACTATCCAATGTCGCCGCCATTTGTGCGTGTCGTGAAGCCGAGATTTGCGTTTCTCACAGGTACGGTATCACACATTCATGGTCGCATAGTAAAGAAACTAAATTTTAAAAATTGTGTTTCCACCTTTCCCCACTGAGAATAATTGATCCAAGGATTGTTGCAGATATGATGATACATGGATATGTGTTTTATGATCACAGGTCACATCACTATTGGAGGCAGCATTTGTATGGAGCTGCTCACAAGATCAGGCTGGAGACCCACAAACGACATAGAGGTATGTGTAGGAATAGCCCTGAACATGGTGCCCATTTTAAATTTTCCAGGATTTGAACAAAGGCAAAAAAGCATCAAAATTTTCAATTTACAATTTCGTTCAATACATTCTAGGTGGTATCACCTGATTTTATTGATTTTACCGGCCCAAGTACCGTATACTGCTCCTTAATACTACTCGTCCACTGAAAACATACCATTTAATCCATCTCACACCTTTTTGATCCTTATTGAATATAGAGGAAGGCGCAGGATATGATACTTGGGCCATTTTACCCGATGTAATATTTCTCGTTCATTATTAATACATGAAATTTGAATGATTTGTTTTAGCTATTCTTTGTTTAAAAACTCGTACATGTGCATGTAATTTTTCTGCTGCAGAGCATCATGGTCCAGATTCGGTCAGAAATATTGAGCGACAAAAGTGTGACGTTAGACAAGCGAAATATGAACACGCCTTATGACAAGTCTGAGGCTCAAACGGCCTTCAAAAGAATGGTGAGAAAATATGGCTGGGACAAATAACAGATATTATGTTCCATGTTCTGTTCTCACCATCAGAGCTATAAATATGTGTGTAATATTGTACTCAAGACATGTATATTATTTAATGTACAGTATCATGGAAACAATCAATGACCAATTTTTTTATGCAAAGTGAGCAACTTTTATGTGTATACTAGGAGACTAAACTTGTTAAGTTTGTTTTTATTAGTGCAGCATGAATTATTATGAAGCCATTGTTTACATGCATTTGCATTCCTGAATGTGACATTTGATACTACATATATGTTTGTGTCGATTGGGTCCATAAAAAATCAAATTATACATTATAACATATGCATAGTCAAATATGAATTAATAATATATGTGCAACTGGTACATGTACTTACTTCATGCCCATTTAAATTGATTTTTTTTCTCCATCTTTTGTTCTCTGCATGTTCTGTGAGTGTTGTGTCTGATGTAATGGGGGTACGAGTGAATATTGCGAATTTGATTTATTAGTGTTGTCATTCCATGGCAAACCTGGTTCTGCATGTATGTTTATGGTACATCTACATGTACTTTCTCCTCCATCCATTTGTAGAGGAAGCACTTATGGTAAATCATCCAGTATGATAACTATATAGACATGGCCATGAAGTATGTATGTAATATCAATGAATAAAATGATCACTCGAGACTTGGTATGTTGTTTATTTCCTGCTTTATCTTCATATACATGTAGTTCAGATGATGGCACACTCCTATAAAATTTGGTTGGTTTTCTTACAGAGACATGAAAATGTACTTTGATCTCATTGAAGGTTAAAAAAAGAGTACACCTGTACATTCATTTCTCATCTGAAATATAGATACACAGTACTGTACAGTACACCTAAAGGCTTATCACATGCCGAATAGAGATACATGTACATGTATTGAATTTGATAATAATTCAAATACACGGATATACATATTCAATTATATGTATCCAGTGAGCTTCATATGTATACATTTTCCAGTGGAGTACCCTTCATTTTCTCTTTATATGTTTTAATGTACCACATCAACATATCGTCGGTGAACTTGTCCTGCCAGCCAATTCTTGTGTCCATCGGGAACAATTCCACCAATTTCAAGATTTCCTTCTCTTCTAGTTCTACATTGAGGAAGTCAGCGACTTTGTGGACGGTCCCTATCGGATCAAACTCTTCCTCCTCATATCTCAACATAAGCACGTTAGCTTCTCCAGCGATAGAGAGAAAACCCTGCGTCATTTCAAACCAATCCCCTTCGAACAACTGCCCAGCTTTGAACAGTTCGAAGAAGTCATCGAAAGAGATTCCTGGAAAGTTGAGGTGCTTGCCGAGGGTATTGTAAAGCCTGTGGTAGTTCAGCAGTGTCTCACGGGGATCCAGGACCCAGTAAATAATCTTGGCCGGACCCTGGAGGTGTCTGGATAGCAGGTGCGCGGGCTTGCGTGCCTTGACGACACGTGGTTTCTCGAGGCTCTGGATGATTTCTCGGGGATGTCTGTTGCCTAGGAATTCATGGTCAATATGTGGGACTCTTGTGCCGATTGTTGGCAATTGCTCGTCGATTTTATCTCGGTGAAGCATGTGCCAGACGAGTTCTTGTAGCCACACATCGCCTATGAACATACGACTGATAAAGGGTCCATGTGCATGGCATTTTTTAAGGAGAACTATAGCTAGCCTGACTATACTACATTGCTAAGAGAACTGATAAGGATTCACTCGATTTCTGAGGAAGCTAAACTACATTCTAGAGATGTCCTCTATTGGACGTGTCCTCTGAGTTTAGCCCGAATAGGACATGTCATGAGCATGATATTGTATTAGGTATGCCCATACCTGAGCAGGGATAGGCGCAGAGTAGAACATCTTCCGGGTCTAGTGTCAACTCATGCTCCATCCAGTGCATCACTTCTGGAGTGGAGTCCGGCATACAGAGTACACCCTTGTACTCATGCATTCCTTTGACCTCGTATAGATAGGACGTATCCTTGGAAACCTCGCGAGCCATGGCAACACAAGGGACGGACTACGGTTGTCACACTTGCAAACTTCAAATCAGGGCATGTACATAGACTTACATGTATAGGCCTATACATTTGATAAATGATGGTTTTATATCCACATGTAAGAGCCGCCTCATAGACGCGGGCCTGATTTAATATTCTGCATGTCGTCTGATTTACATATTTGCAAAGAGCGTGGTATTCAAATTGCAAGTCAGAATGACATAAAATCCACGTACATGTATGCTGGTCAAGATTAAGAGGCGTCAAGTCCAGGTAAGAATATATTTTCCAGCGAACTTATATACAAGTAGTTTGTTATAGACTCAGTTTGGAAAATTGATATGCTGGTAGGTATGCTGGTGATACATGATGAATGAGCAGTTATAAGCTGTACATGGAGGACATTATGCATATTTGGGGTTGTTCTTCGTCGTTTCTTCCTTGTCGTTATTTTTCAAGGCTGCGCCGTCTGTCAGTGTCCGGAAATTTTTTTTCAATGTAGGTGTTATCACATAAAGCTTATTGAGTTAGAATCAGGCTATCAGGCTATGGGTATAGGTGTAGGCCTACATGTTAGGCCCGGTCTGAACCTGGGCCTCTCTGAACAATATGTTATATCTTATTTTCAATATTGGTTGTCGTTACCGAAAATTAGAATAATAAATTATTTCAATAATGGTGGTCTGAGTTATTCATTTTAGGCCCGATCGATTCTATTCTCAAGTTCAACACAAAATCTCATATGATTTTTGGCCATAAATTCTATCATAGGATGGTCGGATCAATTTGAAATTGTATATGTTTCCATTTGGCACGAAACCATATTTTCCTCAAGACTTCTATCTTGAAAACTGAAAAATTTTCGCAATCTACCTGAATGTTAAATATTAGATACAAAATCGGATCACAGGAATTCGATCGAGCACATTTGGGGATTTCATGATTATTATCTCGCTAAGAAATGCAATATGAGGAAACTTGTTGAGTTGGGCGCATAATACAGGTGTATTCTAATAAAACTCCACTCTTACAGAGTACTGTGCAGTGCGAACATCGAACACCATGAGAGAGTCTGAAATTTTCTGGAAAAAGTAGAGTTTCGTGCCAAATGAAAGCAAACAAAATTTTTAATTGATCCGACCATCCTAAACGAAATTATGACCAAAAATCATATGATGTTTTGTGTTGAACTTGACTTCAATCAAAATTGACTACAGACCCAACTGGAGCGAGTCTCAGCTTAGGCTATACCCAGTCCAGGGCTATATCATTCTTTTCGTATCTAATCGTGATTCGTGAACTATAGCCACTCACATTTTCATCGTGAGAGATCTATATATACGTGTTCGACTATAGTCCTTTACTTGGACCTGCCTCGTACATGGCCGGCATGTACGTTGAGGTCCGCACAGTGTGACCGAAGCTTTATTTCCCGTTATAACGGTTTACGAATGCAGTGCTGACTGTGAGCACGGGTGCGTGTTTATCACGGAATTCACTCTGATGACGGCTATTTTTCCGATTTATTTAGAGTATGTAGGTGTTTTATCAGGTCCTATATATATGTTGCTGTTATCATTCAAAGCCAGACAGTTTGAATAATGCGAAATTATCAGAAACGTTGCTCTCTAATCGGTTTTTGATCCGATTTTTTGACATCCGGCTTGTTCAAATTGGGCGATAATAGAGGAATTGACTCACGCCTTACACAGTGACACTGACAGTCTTACCATGAACTTGAAGTGACTCAACAAACGAGTGGGAATTTCAAGTTCGGCCATAAGTTCGTAAATAATAACTAGCTCTACTTCATTTGCAAATTCAATACATGAATTTTATCATATTTTTGAAGATTCAGGGCTTTGCAGGCCTAGTGCTGGTAGAGTTTCTTATAGAGTACGAGATATAATGTTCACACATATGTCAACATGTACGAGTCACTCGTCCTTAATTCGCCGCATCCCAAATTTCGCCAACTTGATATTATCAGAACTCAGAAGCTAGATCCAGTGTATCCGCGCTCTCGAGGCCCGGAGGGCCGGGCTTCGAGAGCGCGGATACACTGGATTTACTCAGAAGCTTGTTTTGTGGAAAATAAATTACTGGAACAAAGATTGGATATCAGAGTCTCGATTGACGATCGAATTTGCTAGTTTCATTTACATTACAAGGCCTGAATTCCACGTTGGCGAATTTGGGAATGCGGCGAATTCAGGACAGATGGCTCGTATAGATAGTATCATGATGCCGTCTCTGATTGATGCCCTACTTAATGATTCTCACACCCCCAGAATGCTGTCCCAATAATATAGTGAACAAGCTGTGGAGATATGCAAATTTTTCATAATAGAAATAAAATGTGTGATATTTTTTTTTCAGAATCAGCTGTTTACACTCATATGTAAGACTTCACCATGAAATTACCGTCTTTGACTCTGATACTGTCTGGCCTGTTTCTGGCCTATATTGGCAACTCGATCTGGACGATTTACAGCCTGTTCTTCCCAAAGACATGCGAATCGAAGAACCAGTGCGTCAGACCGTATCTCTCTCGGAAACCAGGATTACAGGTAGGAGTTATAGAGCGGGAAAATTGAAAGCTTGATAGTGATGCATGTCATATTTCCCAAAGATATTAGAACAAAATCTTTGATCATGTTGATGTATTGGGTAGAATTCGAATTGCCGTAAACTGCATGTGCTAAATTGTTTAAATTTCTGTTGTTGCAGTTATTCGTCTATACATCAGTAAAACAGAAAATTCACTCCGAAGGTGACCTCAAATCACTTTGGAATCAGGACAACTTGGCAGTTCTAGACGAACTTGAAACGTAAGAAACAATATCATGACTAAAAAATGAATATGATGTGGTTGATGTACCGTTAGACATCATATGCCACCATTTAAGCATGGTAAATATGGGGCACAAAATCTGTATTCTATTTGAATGTTTTTTTCTCTCCCAGTCATTAATTTCACACGAATATCTCAGCCATGTATACATGTATTTTCAATCCCCTTCTTCCCACAGAACGGTTAATGTCAGCCTGCCGACAAAGACCCAAAAGAACGGGACTCTTTATGTCCACGTCTTCCTCACTCCTCAAGGGATCGCCTCACCGTTCTCATCGCCATGGCGACAATACTACTCCAGTTCACTGACGACATACGCCATCCCGCAGGCTAGCACCTTCAAGCTAGTCGGCTCGGACGAAGATGATTCTTCGCAGGTGTGTGTGTGATAGTATACATAGTGACCCTTCATTGTTAGGACCATGGAGTAATTGTGCTTGGGATATTTTGGTGGAGTTCATAGATTCAGTTTGCTAGAAATTCTTAAACTACATGTTACCCAGTCTGTGAATATTGAGTACCTTCAGAATTTAACACTGATAGGAGCTCCAATTCATAATTGTAGGGATCTGATTAGAAACATATAGTGAGAGAGTTTTTTGTGTATATTTTGTTCCAAATTAATATAATAAATAGTGGGATTTGATCACAAATACATAATAGAGTTTCCCGTTGTTTTTCTTCGATGTATTTCTAATTTGATTCACATCTCCGCACAAATTTTATGTCAAGTTCATGCTGTCCCTTTGTCCACGACAACAGGAAAAGCCGACCTCCCGTGACAAGATGGTTTCACACTGGCGTTCACAACTCACTCTGAACATAATGTCTGAAGAGATTTCCTTTGACAGGCGAGCCATACCACTAGAAATACAGCACTTGCTGCAGATGTAAGGCCAACCTTTTTCGAACATTTTTATATGCTCTTGTTGTGAAGAAACTTTGGGCCAAATTCTCAAATGTACAAGTCTGTTTTATTCTTCACACCAGTGACAAGTCTGGTGAATATCTGCCGATACTTTACATAGATGAACTTGCGTACAGAATCAGAGATTTACAGGTAAAAAACCACCCCCAAAAAGCGCATCAAGTAAACTTTTGAAGGTAGAGATGTAAATGTCCAGATTTCAACTAGAAGAAAAATATGTTCGCTTGTAGTATAAATTTATCAAATATATATTATATATATTTATTTACATACATATATACATGTGTGTCATTTCAGCCAATCAACACAACAGTGACGAAACTGCCGCTAACTATTAATTACAAGCCCATATCGGTCGGGAAGTTACGACTCTGGGTCACCATGCTACAGTCGCTATCGCACCTCCATGGCCTGGGATTCACGGAGAAAGATACTGATGAAATGAAGGGGATATTCGCCGATACAAACCTCGCTTTCTTGCTTATGACCTTTGCTGTGGCAGCTTTCCACGTGAGTTCTAAATGCTTTACTAAAATTTATGTTTTAAAATTTGATATAGTTTTTATGTACATTGTAGGTTTTTATGGCTGATGCATGTGAAAGCAAAATATTTTGCAAATAAACATACAAATGTTCTGCTCCTGATGAAAATCTTGTCTTAAATAACATAGATACATGTATAAATAGGATAATTACATTCAGAAAATTGTTGAGAGTCAGTTGTTAACATGTAACCAGCTTTCAACATTTCGTCTTGCAGTTGCTGTTTGACGTCTTGGCTTTCAAAAATGATATCAGTTACTGGCGGAATCGTGACACTATGGTTGGTCTCTCAACCCGCACAGGTACAGTACATTTGTGAAAAAAAAATTGTGATAAATAGAATAACCTCAATGACCCAGGACCCTTATCATGTGCTTATGGCAGAATTTTCAGGACTTGATTTTCGCTTGGTATGTTCAATTGACTAATGCTTTGAGAAAAGCCTTGAATGTCTATATCCCATTTTAGACAATACCTCAATTATGTGGCAGAAGGGTCGGTCTTATTTGAGGGAAGGCCCACACTGTAGCTGTCACATGTATATTATGCATAGAAAAAAGATACTAAAAATAATGTAACTGAATCTAACGGATGCTCGTGTTTTGATTTAGTGGTGTGGCGCAGTGTCAGTACATTCATCATATTCCTCTATCTGATGGATGAGGAGACGAGTCTGTTAGTCCTTGGGCCCGCGGGCATTGGCAGCATCATAGAGGTCAGCACAGAATAATGCTTTGGCAATGCTATCATCAATAAACTATTTCATGATACATTTCTTTCAGTAAGAGAAAAAAAATCAGATCGAGCACATTATTAAAAAGGTTAATACAGTCACAAAAAGGTTTTGCAGGCTATGGATTACCATTATAGCCAGGAGATGGTATAAATATATGATGATGGAAGCATTTGGCTAGATTTCTATCGTTCTACATCTGTCATCATTTGCAGTTTTGGAAGGTGACTAAAGCATTCAAAATGAAGATTTCATGGTCAGGCTGGAGACCCACAGTCCAGGTACAATCACAACCATTGGGAAACCCTTAGCGTGGTGTAGCAGAGTCTAGTGGAAAAGGAGTATTTCTTGCTCACTTTTGACAGTGAGGCTGAGTTACATAACAAATAATGATTATATGTAAATGATTGTGTATCATTCTACTGCTTTTTAGATTGGAAGTGCCTCCGACCAGGAAAAAGAAACACAACAGTTCGATTCACAGGTACCTTATTAAATATAATTCAACCATGCTTCTTACATACCGTGTTGATATTTCTTTAATGCAGTATAAACGTATTGCAGTATAAAATCATCCATGCAATTACAATAAATGGTGTTTCTAATAAACATGATTGAGGATTGCCATCAAAACAATAACTTGAAGTTTATTGTCATGACCGTGTATAATTAAGGCATTTCGGCAGAAATGCCTTTATGGTTTTAGCAGAATTTTTTTTTTTTTTTTTTTTTTTTTTTTTTTTTTTTTTTTTCTTCTTCCGCCACTTTTGGTTTCCGGACGATAACTTTAGATTGCCTTGACGGATCCTTGTCAAATTTTCACCGCAAGTCAGAAATGATATGAGGAAGAACCCTATTCTTTTTGAGCCGGATCGGAGGTCCGTGAGGTCCGTGAGGATGAAATCAAGGCTAATTTTAAGACTTGGTTTCCGGACGATAACTGGAAAAATATTTATGCAATAGTTGCAGAACTCTGCATGGAGGTTCATATGCCACCAGGGAAGAACCCTATTGATTTTGGGATCGATCCGTCAAACGACCTTTGACCTAGAGGTCAAAATAATTTTTTGCTGATTCATCCTTGAGGCTTCCTGCATATCTCGGAAACCGTGCGCCGTAGAGCGAAACGGACGTTATTTTCGGACTCGTCGCCCTAGACAAACATCTCTAGGGTGTACTTTTTTTTTTGATCCGGCTCCGAGGTCCGTGAGGTCCGTGAGGATGAAATCGAGGAACTTGGTTTCCGGACGATAACTCAAAAAATATTCAGGCAATAGTTGCAGAATTTTGCACGGAGGTTTATATATCACCAGGGAAGAACCCTATTGATTTTGGGATCGATACCTCAAACGACCTTTGACCTAGAGGTCGAAATAATTTTTTGCTGAGTCATCCTTGATTCATCCTGCATATCTCGGAAACGGTGCGTCGTAGAGCGAAACGGACGTTATTTTCGGACTCGTCGCCCTAGACAAACATGTCTAAGGGGTATTATGGATGAACTTTGACCTTGACCCGAAATTTTTTTGCCGAGTCGGCATTTTTCGTTTTCGTCGATATCTCGGAAACGGTGCGTCGTAGAGCGAAACGGACGTTATTTTCGGACTCGTCGCACTAGACAAACATGTCTAAGGGGTATTATGGATGAACTTTGACCTTGACCCGAAATTTTTTTGCCGAGTCGGCATTTTTCGTTTTCGTCGATATCTCGGAAACGGTGCATCGTAGAGCGAAACGGACGTTACTTTCGGACTCGTCGCCCTAGACAAACATGTCTAAGGGGTATTATGGATTAACTTTGACCTTGACCCGAAATTTGTCGACATTTTTCATTTTCGTCGATATCTAGTATTATAAATTATTCATCACACCGAAATGCCTCCAAGGCATCTTTAGGCCTTGACGTCTAGTTCACATCAAATTTATAAACTTTATATGATTCTGTACCACTGTAATATATATGTACAGTAGAAATAAGAAATCTATACCAATATGTCATTACATTGTGCCTATCTGATGTTTCCCCAGGCCATGAAGTACCTGTCGTATGTATTGTACCCACTGTGTCTAGGAGGCGCAGTCTATTCCCTAGTGTACACCCCGCATAAAAGGTTCGACGACAAGTTTATATACCGGTATATACATGATCAATGAAAACAATTATTTGTGAACCAAAGCGGTTGAGTCTCAGAAATACTAATGTTAAAACTAGTGTGCAGTACAATTTGCTCTTGGCCATTCGAGCTTGTTGATAGAGGTAGTTGAGATCGGGATTGAAGTGTAAACAATCTTGTTGTTTTTGGATTGATCCACGGTTTTGTAACCAATTTTAATACAGTTTGTACGCATTTTCCTGCTGTACGCAGCTGGTACAGTTGGTGTGTACAAAGTCTGGTCAATGGAGTGTATGCCTTTGGGTTCCTCTTCATGTTACCTCAACTGTTCGTAAACTACAAGGTATGATAGAAATTAAAACGCAACATGACACTTTAAACATTATCTACATGTATGTCCATCGGTAAGGCTGAAAGTTCAAATGTATGTGATTCCTAATCATACGTTGTAGTGCTTTGATGAGTATTGATTTATTCAAATGTTTGAGTAGATTTTATGATGTTTCTTTAAAGCATATAATTATCCACTGTTTCGATTTTGTACGCGGTGATGCTGCAAATACCAATATATTTTTTGGAAATTCTGAACTCCTAGCTCAAGTCAGTTGCTCACCTTCCGTGGAGGGCTTTCATGTACAAGGTACTGTCTTGAATGAAAATTTAACGATATTTCATTCTCAATCAGTGATTCATATAAATTTCACCAGCTCAAAATATCATTACAAATAATATTTTGGTTTATTTGATCTTGTTTACCAGCGAGTTATTTGTTGTGTATTGTCATAATTGTGTGATTTCTTTCCAGGCATTCAACACGTTCATAGATGACGTGTTCGCGTTCATTATCACCATGCCAACAGCTCACCGTCTTGCCTGTTTCCGGGACGATGTTGTATTCGTTCTTTACCTCTATCAGAGATGGTAAGACGTTACACTGAGAAAAGGAACTCCTAACTCAAAGCTCAAATTAGAAAATAAGACTCCAGATATGAAACAAAACACAAATTTACTGTTGCATTTGAACTCGTACTACTGGTATTTATCTTATGGGTTAGTTTTGTTTCCTGTTTTTAATTCATGCTTATTTGTAGAAAGAAAATGTTTTTGTTTTGCAGGTTGTACCCAGTGGACAAAGCAAGAGTTAATGAATATGGACAGTCTTTTGAGAATGAAAGTGAAAAGGAAACCAAGAAAACCAAATAGAGAATCTTGATATTACTTCAATATTGTACCTAGTTAGGAATGTTTGGCCCAAGTTGCGCACCTTACTGTGTTAATACTACTCACTCACTGAATGTATACCATATTTAATCCGTCTGGCACATTCTTAATCTTCATTGAATTTAGAAGAAATAGTAAGCTGCGCTACATGGGCCGAACGTTTTTGCACGGAAAGTATCTTAGGTTAATTTTGAATGTAGGTCACGAACGAAAGTCTGCCCGAGTATGTGAATCTGGAAGGAATAAATATGTTACTATATTAATAGAAAATACCATAATATTAAAATATTATGAATTGAGTGTGTGAATTTTATGAGCTCAAATATATGTATAGTGTACAATGTTATTCTTGAGCACTATTATAGATGCTATGCAAGTGACGTCTTAACGTATTTCTCCTCTATATATGACGCCATACTGGACGGCAAAAGTCCCAGTGAAGTCATCATACAACCTTCAAAAACTGGACATTGTAGGCTGATTTTGCGGTCCAGTGTGACGTCACAGCAAAGCATCTATAATGAACATGCCGAATTTGAGCAAAACAAATTTGTAAATAAAGTGTGCACATGAAAATGTCACTGAATCCTAGATAATATGATGCCATTGGTAGAAATATATTGAGTCACCTTCCCAAGGCTGACTGGATGTTAATATTTTGAAAAATGTAGCAAAATATGTGGTCCTTCCAACGTTATGGCCATGAGCAGTTGACATGCCACTTGTTTTAAATTTATTAGGAAATTGCTAGTGTACCGGGTAGCTACTTTTCTTGTTCATTTTTCAATGCATACTCGATTGTATTGTATTTATGTACGAATCAAAATGAATGTAAAAGATGGTGAGTCAAAAATATACAGAAACGGCCATTTGATATGTGGTACACTCCAAAGTCAGTCCAGTCTGCGACTTTCCTTGTTTGCTTTCGGTATTATTAATTGTGACTATATGATTCCCAGTAAGCATTATACAATATACTAAACTTTAAATTCAAAGAAAAAAATTTTCAGTATCATGAAGACTATCACAATGTGAAATTTTATTTCATTTACTATGAATTATTCAAATACAACAGTCTAGTTTTGGTTATGAATTTTTTTTTGTGTGTGTCTAGTTTTGGTTATGAGTTTTCTCTGATTGTATCCTTATCATCGATACCATCGTTTCATTCAGATAGAATAACGGAAAGCCTTTTTGTGTGTGAGGTTACACACTTTGTTTCTATTCCTTGAAGTGTTTGATGTTAAGTTGTCAGTTGGTGTCATCAAAATCTTTAATGAATATTACAATGTAAGAGGTATATTCAAACAATTTTATTATCCATTCCATGTATATATTTCTGTTCATCCAGATTACTCTGTATCATGAAACAATGCATTTTGAATAAAATAATTATGTGCAAAACATTGTTTGCATGGTCTCAATAAAACTGGATACGGTCAGTTTCAGTATTAATTGCCACCCTTCACTCATACAATGAACTTTGACTCATTGCAAACTGAGTGGTGTCCCTAAAGGGTCCTGTTTTGGGCCCCTGGTTGGGAGGGGGAGATTACTCTGCATAGCTCCCATAATGAAGGAAAAATTGGGTGAAATTTTCTAAGTCCAAAAAATTTTTCAATGGCTAAAAAATTTTTTTTATTTTTTTTTGGCTGGAAATGGCTCAAAACGAATAGTGACTTGATTTGAGACCAAAAATTTTTTTTTCGCCGACCCGTCAAAAAATCAAAATGACCGCCACACGCAGACCGGCGATTCAAGGGCAATGAAACTTATACATGTCATAGAGGTACATGAGAGGAATGTATTGAAACAAAAATCTCAAAACTGATCAGACAGTTTTTGAGAAAATGGCCACCAAAGTCCAAAATTGGCAATTTTTCGTCAAAAATGGCCGCCAAATCGGCAAAAACGATTCAATCAAAAAAATTTAAAAAAAGTTTTTAGATATTGGCCTAAGGTTTGTTCTGACAAATTTATGGGGAAATTCATCATGCCAAAAAATAGTTACAGACCCGGACGGACGACGGACGACGAACGACGGACGCCGGACGCCGGACGACGGACGAAAAACCACGATAATAGCTTATCGGCCCAAAGGACAGGTAAGCTAAAAAGAGAAATTTTCACCACATCGTTACTTCAATTTAAAAAGCCCAATATGTCATGGCAGTATTTCGTTATATATTGTAATATCTCATATTCTAATGGGGACACTGAACACACATATTCTGAAACAACACCTATCTGCCATCGACCTTCCACAACATATTTCATAACCATAGTATTTTATTGTATCCCCCGAACAAAGTTCGGCGGATACTATGGATTTACGATCGTCGCGCCGCCGCCGCCGCCGCCGCCGCCGCGTCCACTTTCTTGTGAACGCGCTGCAGCTTGCAAATATGAACCGATTTTGATAATAATTCATATGGACATGTCTTATGGTGAGATCTGGACACCTATCGATTTTGGTTGCCATAGCAACCAAAATAGCCGATTGGCGTAACATTTTGTGCTCAAATTAGCCTGTTTAACACACATGGGTTGTGAACGCTCTACGGGTGGGAGTTTTCAATGAATGATGATGAAATCGCACAGGCTCAATGAGAAAGACCATCACACGAAACCTATTGTTTTTCAGAATGATCGAATAAATATTAATAAGTTTGAGAGGTTAACTTATTACAACAATTAAAATACCTACTTTGACATGTGTGATCACTCCAATAACCTGTACTATGAAAGCAAATTGCACTGGATTCTTGTTCAGAATACAGAACTGATGTTTTTGGTGAAAAAAGAACAATATTACTGAATAAGTTAACATTGGTTTTACTAGTTAAGTCTATTATTGACCACAATAAAAATAGTTAAGACGAGAAACATTTATTATTGAGCTCAACAAGGTAAAGGTTTTGTCCAGTAGAGATTTCACAGGTGTAACCGAATAAGTTAACATTATTTTTACTAGTTAAGTCTATTATTGACCACAATAAAAATAGTTAAGACAAGAAACATTTATTATTGGGCTCAACAAGGTAAAGCTTCTGTGCAGTAGAGATTTCATGGCTGTAGCCGAAAAAGTTAACATCATTTTTACTAGTTAAGTCTATTATTGACCTCAAGAAAAATAGTTAAGACAAGAAACATTTATTATTGAGCTCAACAATTTAAAATTTTTGTCCAGTAGAGATTTCATGGGTGTAACCGGATAAGTTAACATTACTTTTACCAGTAAAGTAAATTTTTACTTCGAATTTCAACTTGAAACCAAGTTTGGCACATATTATGAATTAAAATTTAAACTATGGTTAAAAGTTGATCTGGCTCCAATTTCGTCATCTTGAAATGTAGTTTTGGTCAACTTTTACTTTGAATTTCAACTTGGAACCAAGTTTGGCACATAGTATGAGTTGAAATATAACTTATAGTGAAAAGTTCGATCTGGCTCCAATTTAGTCATCTCGCAACTTGGAACCAAGTTTGTCAAATATTCTGAGTTGAAATATAGCTTTAGGTGAAAACTTTTATCTGGCTGTAATTTCGTGATCTTGAATTCGACCTTCAATAAGCTTGAAAGGTTTCACACTCACAATGTACATCAGCGATATATTTGGGGCAACAGGGATGATAGGGCTACGGGGGATACACCCAAGCGGTCGTAGGCGACCGGAAGCGTCTAGTTAAATCTACTGTATCAGAAAGAAAAGCTAACGCTGCAAATATTTGACTGTTTCAGAACCATTTGAGAATATTGCTTATGCTCCTTGTGGTGCAAATTGTACAACTTCAAGTGTACATGAAGAATACCCAAATGATACATGTTATGCTGCACTGGATGGAGATCCTGTGCCTAGTCCTGTCTGGGCCAGTGCTCCGGGTGATCGTGTTGGAGCGTGGTTCAGGATACAGTTCACAGATTACTTCAGAATCAAACAGTTTGCTATATATATAGCATTGGACCACGCACGCATGACTTCGTTGCTCATGCTGCGCGGTGGTGACTATAGAACTACAGAGGTGAGTGTCGGGGTGGTTCTAGGGGGTTTGTTACTTGAGGTTTGTATGTTAGTAAATGGCTTGGCGTAAGCACTAGATTCAAATGATCGTTCGAGGTTCTCTGGGATTATGGATTCCCTGGGACTCCTGGTGTGTGAAGGAAATGTATGTTGGACCTTCGATTGTGTTGCCACTTTGTAGTGACTCAAGTTATCCAGCAGTGGGATCATAGTATCATATCCTATGGGCAAAATAATTCAATGTGGGTATCAATATTACATCACAACACATCAGTAATATTATCTTTATAATGGCCATGTTTATGTTGAAGGTGACCACTGGTTGCCTGCAGGCAGGTGATGCAACAAACAATTTCTGGCAACAGTTTTCTCTGACTCCAACCATCACGGACAGCTTGTATATAGAAGTCCTTGGAGTGTGCGACACTGAGTCAACGGAACACATTACTTTCCGTGGCGTAGAAGTATACGGCAATAATGGTGAAGAATAACTTTGGGACATAGATGCTATATTTCTTCGAGAATATTATATCAGCATCACAAAAATAGACCATTTTATACGATTTAGAACCATGAAATACACAACAGCCAGAATGAGATATCAAAAGATGCCTCTTTTTCATTACAAGTAGTATACATGTAAGCTATAATCATAATATTGTGATGCATACACTTGTATTTAACTCATTCCTGTTGTCAATATTGGTTCAGTAAATCAACGGTTCATGTTATCAGAACATAATGTTTGTTTCAGCACGATTAAGAAACTACGCATCCCTTGACCTAGGGGCGACATGTACCGCTTCCAGCCAGTACCACTCGGACTTTGCTTGTGAGAACGCCATCGATGGAGTGGAGATACCGGGCGTCGGTAACGAGTGGATATCAAGTGGTGAGGGAGTGGGAGCGTGGCTGAATATCAGCCTCGGCAAGGAACAGACGGTGATGGCTGTAGGCTTCCTGCAGAGATGTGATGCTGAGTCACAGAACAGTCAAGTGTCACTGGACTTCAGTGCTTCTGCTACACAAACGGTAAACAGCTTAATGATCAAGCTGAAAAAAATACTCAGATTTTTGGGCGGGTTTTAGATTGGCGTGTCCGTCTGTCTGTCCGGCCGTCCGTCCATCAACAATTTCTTGTGAACGCGATAACTTACAAAGTTTTCAACGAAACACCGCCAAAATCATACCAGAGGTGCATCATGAGCAGATCTCGGACAAGTTCGATGATGGGTGACCTTGACCTATTTTTCAGGTCGTGGTAGGACTTCGAACTTGACAATACATGAAAACAGGACTTTGTACCTTGTGAACGCGATAACTTACAAAGTTTTTAACGAAATACCGCCAAAATCATACCAGAGGTGCATCATGAACAGATCTCGGACAAGTTCGATGATGGGTGACCTTGACCTATTTTTCAGGTCGTGGCAGGACTTCGAACTTGACAATACATGAAAACAGGACTTTGTACCTTGTGAACGCGATAACTTACAAAGTTTTTAACGAAATACCGCCAAAATCATACCAGAGGTGCATCATTAGCAGATCTCGGACAAGTTCGATGATGGGTGACCTTGACTATTTTTTAAGTCGTGGCAGGATTTCGAACTTGATAATACTTGAGAACAGGACTTTGTACCTTTTGAACGCGATAACTTACAAACCTTTTAACGAAATACCGCCAAAATCATACCGGAGGTGCATCATTAGCAGATCTCGGACACGTTCGATGATGGGTGACCTTGACCTATTTTTCAGGTCGTGGCGAGAAATGTTCATGGCACTTTGCAGCTACATGTATCATTCTCTCCCCGAAGAGCAGTATCTTGCGTCCACTTAATTGTACAATTTTATCAGATTTCTGAAATTTCCGAAAATAAAAGGCCACGAATAAATAGTTGTTTTAATACAAAAATCTGCTTGGCCACATTATGTGCCTCCTAAAAACGGATACATTTTTTTTTGGGGGGGGGGGGCGGGTCGGGTCCTCAGTCATGTTTAAGCAATTAGCACACTTTGAATGCACGTGAAAAAAGGTACTGTTCACCTGCACTGCCAATTCCTTCCACTAACAGCCCTCCTCGATGCAACCCGCCCAATTGTCGCGGGCGCGACTTATACTTGTTGACAAAAGTATATGTTTGTTTCATTGTTGTTCCAAGGTGAACTTGGACTGTTTCTACACTGGACCAGTGCTGGAGTGTGACGACCATTACTGGCAGCAGTTTGACCTTGAACCCTTTGTGGTGACGTCATTCATCCGGGTGACAATCACTGCAGTGTGTACCTCTTACAACAACGGCTTCAGGGAGGTCCGGGTCTTTGGCCTCAGAGGTTTGTACATTTAGATACCAGCTGAATCAATATGAGTTGTACAAAGGGAACATGGATCTACTCAGGCTACATGATTTTTCACATTTTTTTTCACAGATCAGGACCTCTACTTCAACTAACTGAATTCAGCTGAATGCTTCGAATGTGTCCATGGAAATGAAACAACGAGTTCGGTAGCGAAAAAAATTAATAAATATTTATGTATTGTATTTAGTGCGATAATCATGCCAATCAAATCAAACCAGATCTCCTACTAGGATATCATAAGATTACGTTGAAGACAGTAGAACATCTCAAAACAAAGCCCGACCTAATAATGTATTATTTATTTCATCCAAAACTTTGATACAAAACATTATTGTACAGGAATTGATTTGACACCAACTACTAGTATTTACACCGCCGTCCTTTTCAATGGCATGATTATTGATCGTGGCTTGAATACTAAAACTCGGATTCCTAATCGATTGTTCCCAGGATTGCAGTTTGGTTTCTTAGATTCTATTTCCAGTAAAAACGACAAAATTGAACAACGTTGTCATCTATATAGCTTGTATAACTACCATAATCAGTTGTAATGATCAACACCACATTATGTGTTATGAAGCCAATGTGCAATAGAGTGGAATATCATGTTTTGCACGTGACCATATCTTAATTTACAGTTACCTACAACATCCATTCATATTTAGAGGTACGACATTCACCTTCCCAATCACATTTGAAATGCAGTTGTTATAAAAATATGATAAAAGTAATAAAATTTGTGATTTGACAACGTTCAGAGTGTTCGTAAATTCTTTGCACTTCAGATCAACCACAACAAAAAAAAACACAGTGTATACACCACGAACACTTTTATACTATGTAACATGCAGGTAGCATTGCACTTTTTCTCAATTAAGTATAGCAAATTGATAGGTTTAAGAGGATCGCACGTCATTTTTGTGTATGTGATAGAAACTTCCTTGGTATACATGTACGTACGCCAAATGGTTCGATAGCGTTATCAAATCAACCCGCGCTACTGCTGAAATTCGAGCAATACAATACATCCTTACAAAAATTAAACTGATACCAAGCCTGAGGTAGATAAAACTCAGTCCTGGTCACACCATGAAAATTGAAAATTATTAACTTCGACATCTGAACGATAAGCATGGTGAATAGCAACATACTGTAATACTCGGTAAATTCAAATTGTGTGCCGCGAGTGGCAGGCAGTCCACGATACAGAAACCCTAAAAAAATACCAATATTGCATAAAAATGCGTTCGAATACCCAGTTTGGTTACTTAATTTTTAGTTTAATACTAATCCCCAAACTTGCCCACATTTCGCTTACGTTTACCTCATTCAGAACAAGTCTAATATCACGAATGTACACGAGTCATTGAAATAATTAGCTGTAATATAGGCCTAACCGTTTTTACTATTTTCTGCAAGCCCTACTATGGAATTTTGTAGGGCTATGGCCTAATGTACAGGAACTGTCAGACATATATTCAGACATATATTGTAATATATATATTCATCAAATCCTGCTACCTAATTGTGACTATTTCAAGTGAGTATAAATTTGTTTTTTTGCATCTCACTGACAAGCTTTTTTCGATGAGGTTTTTCTATACCTGCGGGAGAGGGCTAGACCTGACCAGATTGTGGAAAGTGTTAAAAATATAAATATGATGAAGGATACTTCGTCTGTACCCATAGTGATGTATGGGGGATATTGGCAATACCAATAAAAATATATGTTGGATCACGATTATGGAGCGACTTATAGAGCATAAATTTAGTAGGATGCTTTTTTAACAGAGCTGCCGAAGGCTATGAAAGCCCAGGGCCAAAGACCGGTACTGGCGGTCTGGCAAGGATACGGCACATCTAAGTAGACTTTGGGGGAGATAATTTGTTTTGTTTTTTTCACATATGTAGCATCGTACATTTGCCATCTCGATTATCTGCAGAAGGAAAACTCTTTCATCCAATTTTATCACGTGATTAAATTGCAATCATCCGTCAAAAATAACGAAAATTTATAACAAGTCTTTCAATAACTTCACGCATGACGAGCTAGTAAATTTAATAATGTTAGTGGAAAACGATTGACAGTTATGTTCAATTTAAAATCTGGGCTTTGAACTTTTCAATGCTTACTCATAAGTGAACTGCCAATATGTAAAGGCCATTTTGAGTACAAAGCTGATTCATTACATGGGAATAAAATGCATATATAATACCTTCGAATACGTGCAATGCACGATCTTCAACTTTTTGACATTTCAGTGCGTGTTTGGGATATCATAATGCTTCCTCTAACTGTATATTCACCCTTTTACAAATTACCTGAGCGAAATTAGAAAAGACATGCTGAGATCGCGATAGAACAAAACATAAACAAAGATACCGTCAAGAATTTCCCACATAATGTCAAGAATTTGAAACCGACTACCACTGTGTCGCGAATACGGGGTGATAATGCCTACATAAATGTATTATTCAATATCAGATATTGCACTCTTCACGAGGGGCTGTATCCGGTAAAAATCGAGGCTATAACCTAGGGTGATAATTTAAAATTTTATCTCATGCAGCCTACATGACGCCGCGTGTAATTGTTTGATCCAGATAATCAACGATACCTAATTTTCTTGTTTTGTAACAAATTGCTGGCATAAAGTCGCTGATTGTTGGCGGGACCGATTTTTTTTTTGCGGGAAATCTTTGGAAACTAGAGCTTGAAAGGAATTTTAGGAGAAGCATATAAGGGACATTCTTTCTTTTAGGATAAAACTTGTTCGTAGAATTATTAAAACCAAGAACTAAATGTTAAAACCTGGAACTAAATGTTAGAACCGATTAAATTTTAATTCCAGGGTTGAATATTTAATCCTAAGTTTGAATACTTAATTCCAGGTTTGAACATCTATGTCCAGGTTTTAATATTTATTCCTAGGTTTTAATACTTAATTCCAGGTTTTATTATTTAATTCCGGGTTTTAAATATTTAATTTGATATCTAGCTTCCCAGGTTTTTCCAGGTGAATTAACTATTCTACAGAAAAAAGTTTAATAAATAATTACAAAAAACCAATGTCCCTAATAAGTGTACTAGGAGTTTAGTAAACACTTATTGTCAATAAGTTTCATACCCTCAACGTTGTTTGGAATAAGATTTAATCTAACATTTGGGCACTATATTTTTATGTCCAATATCATTCCTCTACATATGTGTAGAATAAAAGTATAATTTAAAGCCATCGGTTCAGGTGTAAATGCGGTAACCTTGAGAGCTATATATGAAAAAAAAACACTTTTGCTAATGTCGCTAGGTGCAAAACAATTCATATTATAATGATGAAAGAAGCCCGGAGTGGAGAAAAGAAGTTAGAAATCAGAGGCAACAGAAGCCTGTACAGGCAGAACGTGTTTGACTCGAGTAATACAGGGCGCTTGTCATTGGATCTAGTGAGGAACCCAGTGAACGCTTCGCTGCAGCTATTCAACTTGATAAGAAATGAATCACTAACCAGACTCTTCGTGAGTTTGTGAAACGAGGTTGATGTTACTATAAAGGACCTGCTGACACGACACGGTGGCGAACCGGATGGCCAGCGAATATCTTTGATTCGAATCGACGTAAAGATATATGCGCGTGAAGGTTTGTTGAGAGATATGCAAGGCATACGTTGCCATATATTATTGCGACACATGTTCTTGCACTGGCAGTAATGTATCCTTCCTGTTGGCATGAAAAGTGGGCATAACATGAATGCCCAGGTCAACGATGTCTAATAGACAAGAATTCACCGAGAGCGGCATTCCAGGCCCAAAATTACATATGTATGTACTATAGTATGTATGCATCAACATCTACTTCCTTCAGTGGAGTTTCCCCCAAGAAACTACAATCGCGCGAATACCCAAGATTTAGTATTTTTTATCCGTGATTGAGATTAGAGTTGCAGAATTCGAATTAATTGTGTGACAGGAGGGCAACAAGAAATTAACGGTTTCTTTTAAAATAATTTCACAAGAAATTACGGTTTCAGCCTACTGTATCTCACAGTGGCTCAGGGCGCGAAATTTATGTTTCAGTTTCAGGACTATATACACCAAACACCGGACCAACTTAAGATGGGAAATTGTAAAAAAAAAATGGAATTTGGAAATCACAGGAAATTATAGAACTATATTTACTTTCGAAGACTTTACGGAAGCGTATTGCTATCGCGTGTGTAAAAAATATGTATAATTCAGCATTCAACTCGTGTACACTTTATTAACTCGAACATACCGTCACGGCCAACACAGTCAGATCGCCCCCGTGTTAGATAGAGGGGTGGAGGTGGCTTTCATCAATCAGGAATGCTCCCCTCACGGTATTTATTGTATACATCAACGTGTGTCACTCTGTCACTTAAATTCCGTATTGCTGAGCAGTGGCTGCAAATACTTATAATTTAAAACATTTCACTTGGAAAGTCAGGATGACTATTAAATCAATAGAGATGGACGTGGTCAATTCACGTGAGAAGACACCAGGCGAGTCCAAAGATGATCTCCTGTCGGATATTTCCGGCACAGAAAAGGATGCTCTTATTGGACAGAAACAGACAAAAGAGGACGACAAATCCGATATCAAAATGCGACGTATTGGCTACTCATGTATTGTGATTGGAATACTTGGTGCATGTGTTGGTTTAATGCTCGCCCAGCTTCTCAACCGCTTGATTCCACACTCGGAACTCAACGCCCTCCGATATGCCGTCCAATTCGTGTTTTCAGTTATGATAGTGGGAGCGTCCGAGGATAAACAAGTTCGCGTACCGAGAGAGAAGGTTGGCTGGCTGATACTGGCCTCACTTTGCATTGTAGCTTGCAGTTATGCAGGTTACGGTGAAACATACTACGTCCCAGTTGGATTGGTTTGTGCCGTGTGTAAAAGTGTAGAGCTGTGCATATTCTTCGTAGTAACTTTAGTACTGTCAAGGAGTGTCAAAACGGAACAAATCGTCGCATTGTGTTTGTGTGTGATAGGCGCTCTGCTGGTAGTACAGCCACCTTTCCTCTTTAAGAACATTGGCGACTCCTTGGTTAATTCCTCAGCAGCTCTGCATTCGCCATGCAATTTACCGCCAATGAATGCATCCACTGACGGTGTGAATAATACGTCATTCGTCGAACATAGTAACAAAAAGAGGGATTCTATAATTGGATACAGTCTAGCGTTCGTGGAGGCTCCGACCAACGCCATCTACATATTGACCATCCGTTACAAGCTGTACGACTTGGACACAAAGATTGCAATGTTTTGGATGTCGGTGACTGGGGTCTTAATATCGATAGTTCTAATGCTTGCCACTGAGGTTCCCACGTTTCCTCATTTGATGGTTTGTACGATGTTTCTCGCCGGGCACATGTTGATATCTGGCAGTCACAACTTCTTGTTAGCGTTCGGATATAGGTACAGCCCTCCTCTCGTGTCGGGTATTCTCAAGACGATTCAAATACCTGGATGTTTCGTCCTGCAGTACACAGTACTCTCTGGGATGTACCCGGGTAATGCCAACGTTCTTGAGATTGTAGGTGCTATTGTAGTGATCGCCGGAAATCTTCTGATGCCACTGGTTGAAGCCGTGAAATATTATCGTGCGTAAAGTACAAAAACTGGATGAGGTTTATCTGTGTACAACCTATGGCATGTTGTACTATTGTTATCATTTCCATCCAGAAACTGAATTAAATGAATGAATTTGTTCATGTGCATCCTGTAATTCATACCATGTCCGTGTCAATTCAAAACATAAAATCCATACTGGCTTGTCTACATTGCCATCCTCTACTCCACATAGTGACTCATCATTTTGTCAATAGTCGGGCCTTGTTCCTCCAAATTATAAATTTTAGGTTCTCTGTCTTTTGCATCGTGTTTGTACAGTAATGCACCCAGCGCGCACCCCCCCCCCCCCTATTGGGCCGTGAAAAAAAGAAAAAGAGAGAGAGAGAGAGCAAGAAGCTATAGGAAATGTGGGTATGCACCTACATGTAAGGAAATATAAGTGTAATTTTCCTCGTTTGATATTTTTGACCGAGGGGGGAGGGGGGCAGGATATAATTTCAACAAAAAAATCTGTGACTCAGAAATATGTTAAGGTGCATTACAGCGTTACATAGGCCTAACATTCGTTGGTCAATAATTATGCAATTGAGTGTCAATAAAGTTGGAATCAATTTTAAAATCAGCCAAATAGCATTCATGTTTGTCACACAAACCTTAAAGTACATCTCGGGATAGTCGGGAATATATAGAAAATATGCACAGTTCGACAACAGATACTCAGAAAATATTGCATCAGGGAAAAATTGATGCGCCCGAATTTGAATCTTGATTTGGAAAATCAATTTAGGCACATAATACACATTTCAGATCCAAATTTGTACGATTCCTCATTCTATGGACAAAATAAAGCTATCGCAGAATGAATAAATTTTGTCAATTCTAAAAGTGATAATAGCTTTAAAGCTATAATCACTTTTAGAATTGACAAAATGTATTTATTCTGCCGTAGCTCTGTTTTGTCTATAGAATGAGAAATCGTAAAAATTTGGGTCTGAAAATGTGTATTACGTGCCTAAATTGAGTTGCTAAATCAAGATTCAAACTCGGGCCAGTCAATCTCGCATCAATTTTTTCCTCAAAGCGGCCCGCCTTGAGGGCGAGTTCTACATACAGTCTCATGACGTCATTGGTATTTGTCTAGATACTGTGGCAACCGGAAGTGTAGGCAGGCCGATCGTTCTCTATCCACTGTTTTCATGCACGATTAACGGCAATTTTATGAGTATCTGTTGTCGAGCTGTGCATATTTCCTATATATTCCCGACTATCTCGAGATGTACTTTCAAGTTTACGTGACAAACAAGAATGCTAAATTTGGCTGATTTCAAAATTGATTCCAACTTTAATCAGCAATTAAGTTCTATGACATATAATATGTAAAGTGGCAATGAATAGTTTTGGGATAAATACATTTAAATACCAGCAATATTTATATGCATGTGTGGAATGAAAAATACTCAATCAGCGCCAGAGAGAGCTCAGTGTCGACCACAGAGCATGAAAAAAGCTCTGGCTTCTGGTGCCCTTGAGCGGGCCCCAGACCCCACGCCGTGCAGGCTACCACCTATCCACCTCACTTCGCTCGGTCGCTTGACTCCTCTAACCAGCTTGCCACCCACCCCCCTCCCCCTCCAATAATAAATCTAGTCAGACACACTTTACTTCATACTGAAACTGTCATTGAATATACACATGGGATATTTTTATTTTATTTAATTTGTTTGTTTCTGACAAAGTTCTGTATAACTCTGGATATAATGACAAAACTAGGTGAGTGTGTTTTCCAGCACGTGGGAAAGATCGAGTTTGAACTGGCGGAAGAATACAAGAGAGCACGAGACCAAAGGTCGAGTGCTTTCTGATGTTCTTCCGCCAGTTCAAACGAGATCTTTCCCGCGTGCTGGAAAACACACGAGACAGGTTTTGTTTTTATCACATGCTATGAATTTATGATTCGGAAATATTTGAAAACCCAATGCATGTAAAGTAAAGTGAAATTGTACCAACGATTGGAAGAACTTCTTACAATCTTTGATTGCACTCAATGACCCCTTCTACTCATGAATGGAAGACCCGTGAACATGTGTGTTGCTAGGAAACAGTATAAATGAACCGACATAGTCGACTAACTTGCCGGAATAGCTGGCAATGACCTTGAACTTTTACCAAAGACTTTGAATTTTTTGCAAAGTTGATGCATCTGGTTATTTTAAATATGAGTAATGGCATTTTTCTAGATTTTGTATAGTTGATGGAAAACATTGAAAAAAGTATTATATTTCTTTCCTAGCATGAGCAGTTTGTGGTCACGAAAGACTGATAGGATTCGGATCTTTTGTGACGTCATCAATAGAGCTATTTTTCTCAAAATCATTCTGTCAAGAGCCATTATCCTACCGAATATCTACATCAAATTTGAAAAGAATCAAACAACAAATGTGGACGCTATGAGTATGAAAAGACAAACAAATGAAATTTTCTCCAATTTTCCGTCATAAAAAGGTCAATTAGGCCATTACCACTGCAATTATTGAACTGATATTTGTCAAATAGCTTCAGTATGTATCCCCAATACTTACCAGAGCACCGGATCAACAATAATCATAAATGGTTTATGCATCTCATGTAAACAATCAATTGAAGTATGATAAAATCGTGTTTCACGTCATTATGACGTCATATGACGTCAGATTCCAAAAATAAGAACATATATCGAAACTACTCCCGAAGACCTTTCAAACGAGTTACTACTCGATATTTTCGCGAAAGGTCAAGGTCAAGGTCATTTTTTGGGTCAACTTCGACCTCAGGCGCTTGCAAAGGCTATCGGCCATACGCCTTAGGTGTAAATACAAAAGTTGATAGGCTAAGTGAGTGCAATACTGTGGATTTACTTTCGTGTCTCTATCTTGCTTACTTCCTGAGATATAATGACCTACATGGTTTTCACTTGCGGGTCAATATTGACCTTGACTTCCGACCTTTGACCTTGAAATTTCGCGGAACAAAAGAACTCGTCCTTGGCTATAAACAGGTGTATCATTAGATTTTTACGCACATTATTGACGCTTTTATCAGCATGGACAGCTTGAAACATGCAATTTCGCTTATAATGGGACAGATTTCGTTGCCATAGAAACGTCAATTACGTCATAACGGATTGACCGATCGCGCTAAAAATTGACATTGACCATAAGGGACCGGTCCGACATCGTTTCCAAGCATCAGATCGAAAATCGGAGGAGGTGACCTCCAAGGTCAAATATTCGACCTCAGGCGAACTTCTCAAGGTCAAGGTCAAATGTCAAGGTCAAGGTCACTAAA
Organism: Terebella lapidaria; assembly: GCA_949152475.1. NCBI lineage: Eukaryota > Metazoa > Annelida > Polychaeta > Terebellida > Terebellidae > Terebella > Terebella lapidaria. The sequence goes on along the minus strand of OX424564.1, from coordinate 27,523,261 downwards.
GATAGAACTCGAGTTTATCTACAATATGAACTTGGTTTGAAGTCTTTACAACGAATAGAACTGAAGTTTTGACCATTTATGTGTTTTCATCGTTTTGCGTGACCTTGACCTTGATCTTTGACCTAGATTCACCAAAAGTGTGCTGTGGCTGCCTCATAACCTACATATAATGTACCCAAAGTTACTTGATAATCATTGTACAATTGCGACCTGTAGAGGGTGAACAAACAAACGAGAGCCCCTAGGGCACCCACTTGCCGGAGCGCATACTCATGATATTTGACAGGTTTCAATGAATTTGAAATTTCCAACTGTATCCTATTCAATATGGTGCACTGATGTTTCCAACTGTATCCTATTCAATATGGTGCACTGAACTTTGTACTCGACCTTGATATTGACTTGTGGCGAACCTCTCAAGGTCAAGGTCAAAGGTCACATTCAAGGTCACTCATGAAAGGCCTTTTAATATGCCACAATATGGCCTTAGTTTGAACTCTCTGCGACGATTAGTTCCGAAGTTATGGCCATTTAAGTGATTTTGACCTTTCTCTTGACCTTGACCTCGACCTTTGACCTTGAGTCACGAAAATTGTGCATTGTCTGTGTATGAAAACATATATTTACTTGTATAATTCCATCAGAATCGAACAAGGTTTGTGGACACTATGACCATTTGAAAGTTCAAAAAAATTACGTTTATGACGTCATTGTGACGTCAATAAACGTCACATCTCAAAACTGATGAGAAAGTATGTACCAGGGAGTCAAGACCTTTCATTTGATATACTACTTGATAGGTTTCAGTTAGTTTTGAAATTTGACCTTGAAGTTTTCCTCATATGACCTTATTTTCCTGACCAAGTTCAAGGTCAATCATGAAATTGACATATACGCTCGATTGCTATGTCTCTTCTGAATGATATGGTTCGAATTTCATGAACCTACAACAATTCAAATGGATGTTATTACCGGAAACGTGTTTTTCTGGGATTTCGATGACCTTGACCTTGACCTTTGACCTTTGTACTTTAGTTACTAGAGGTCATTACTGTCAATATGCACATCAAGTTTTAAGAGATTCCATACAGTATTGACGATGTTATGGCCTTTTGAAATTTCGGAAATTTGACGTTTATGACGTCATTGTGACGTCAGTGTACGTCGCAGCGCCGAACATAAGGTATCACTGCAATCAGGGGGCCAAGACCTTTCCAACGATATACTACTCGATATGATTCGCTGACCTTCGTACTTGACCTTGACATTCACCTCATGGCGAACTTCTCAAGGTCAAGGTCAAATGTCAAGGTCAAGGTCACAGAAGATAGAACTCGAGTTTATCTACAATATGAACTTAATTTGAAGTCTCTAGGACCATTAGAACCGAAGTTATGGCCACTTATGTGTTTTCGACGTTTTGCTTGACCTTGACCTTGACCTTTGACCTAGACACTCCAAAATAGGACGTTTTTTGGCCATTATCCTAGAGAATATGCACACGAATTTTTGAAGAATTCAGTGAAGAATTGTGGACGCTAGAGCGCGCACAAACAAACAAACAAACACACACACAAATCCACAAACCAACCGACCAACATACTTGCCGGAATTTAAATTCCGGCAAGTAACAAACACCAGGACAAACCAACTGACCAATATACTTGCCAGAATCTTTAGATTCCGGCAAGTAACAATGCAGATCACCGGGTCAACAAATACTTTGTATTATGACGTCACAGTGGTTGTGCGTTTTCTGCCTGGTTATATGTTACTAAGGCTGAATCGCGTGGAGTTTCATTGTCACGTCATAAAACACTCGTGCTTTCATTGTTGTTTCACATCAAGAAAATTGCATGTGAATATGTGAAATGTGAAGCAAAAATGTGAAGAAAAAATAGTGCAAACATGATGTTTCCTGCAAAGGTTATCACACTATCGGAAATCACTGTGTGTTCCTACTGTTTGTAGTTTAAGATAAATTCATAGCATGTGATAAAACTCTGGATGTCGGCATAACTTTGAAGATAATTATATCTCATTGTCTCCCCGGAGGGGAGACTTCTTAAACGCTCTCTGAGATTCCCATGGGGGAAATACTCTTCGACTGGGGGAAAAACCTGGTTTCGAAGAGAAAATACTTTGAACGTGTGTTCTACAGAGCTCGACGTAAATAATTCAGTTAATTAATATAATCTGACGAATATTTTCGTCGAATGGTGCAATTTTTTCGTCACTATCGGCAATTTACGTGAAAATTAGCGTCTCGGCTGGATTTGAGAATAAATACATAACTACGGTGTGCATTCAGTCAGCCGTGTATCACTTTTGTCTCTACTGTCGAATAATCGCTCACTTCTCAAGCTTATTCTTTATGTCAGTGCCAAATATTCCTTGTTTTGGAGCAGTAAAACTAGCACATTTGTTACGTTCCATTTTCTGACTGCATCTTCACTTCGAACAATCATACGCATTTATTTTTCGCTGTCCGACAGCGAGCTAATTTTTCGCTCGCAAAGTGGGGAAGATCGATTACCGTGGTATTTATCGTTGGCAATGTGTAAAAGTCGGAATGGGTTCCGAGTTCAACACCACCGCCTTCAACATTGATATTTCAGTGCTTATAAATATTCCGACGGTACTCAAATTTATTGGACACTTCTCATATGACATATATAACTAATCAATAATTCATTTTTCTCTAAAAAGGGACAACGTCGGTACCACTATATTGTAGTTAAATATAATACCGCTTATTTTGTTAAAGGCGACTCTGATGCCCCATACAAATAAACTGAAATAGATGTGGTAAATATGGTTAATTTTCTGATTGATAATATTTTTGTGGAATTTGGTGGTCGAATATTTCAACAAACTATTGGTATTCCCATGGGTACAAACTGTGCACCATTATTGGCAGACCTGTTGTTAGGTTACCGGACCTATGGTCCGATAACCTATTGGCGTGTCGTTGCGTCCGGCGTCCGTCGTCCGTCGTCCACATTTTTATCTTTTTAGTTTACAGGCGAATTTTTCTGAAATTCTGCACAAAAATACTTAAAAATAATTCAAGAAGGAGATATTTTTTAGTTTTTTTATTTTCGCATTTTTTTCAAAATGGCGGCCGTTTTCGACGAAAAATGCCTGATTTTGGACTTTGGCGGCCATTTTCTCAAAATCTGTTCAGTAACTTTTTTTCTTTTTGATACATAACACTCCTCATATGTACTCCTATGATGTCTATAAATTTCGTTGCGCTTGAATCGCTCGAAGTGGGCCATTTTGGCATAAAGTCGGCCCAAATGGGACTTTCCCATGTTAAATTCTCCTATGCTTTATAATGGGAGACATTATGCCTAATATCTCACTTAATATTGAGATTAGAGACTAGGAATCAATTGTGGACATATAGGAAATGATATATGCTGAATATTCTCGTGACCTTGAATTTGACCTCTGACCTCAGTTTCAAGGTCAGAGCACAAAATGGCTTATATCTCCCTTATTATCCACTTTACAGCTTAGGAGTCAATTGTGGACATATAGGAAATGATATATGCTGAATATTCTGATGACCTTGAATTTGACCTTCGACCCCATTTTCAAGGTCATAGGACAAAATGGCCAATATCTCGCTTGTTATCCACTTTACAGCTTAGGAATCAGTTATGAACATATAGGAAATGATGCAGATAATTGTCATGACCTTGAATTTGATCTTCGACCTCATTTTGAAGGTCGCAGGACAAAATGGCTAATATCTCACTTATTATCGATTTTACAGCTTAGGAATCAATTGTGGACATATAGGAAATGATATATGCTGAATGTTCTCATGACCTTGAATTTGACCTCTGACCTCATTTTCAAGGTCACAGGACAAAATGGCTCATATATTGCTCCTCTATTGACTGTATGGCTTGGGAATCAATTGTGGAAATATAGAAAATGATAAACACTGAATTTTTTGATTACCTTGAATTTGACCTTCGTCTTCATTTTCAAGACCACAGCACAAAATTGCTAATATCTCTCTGATTATTGAATTTACGGCTTAGCAATCAACTGTGGACATGATATATGCTTAATATTATATTACTGAATATTGTCTTGACCTTGAATTTAACCAGTGACCTGGCTAACATCTAAACAATTAAACATTGTCCGGTAACCTATCTTTGGCCCTTGGCCTAATTTTATACTCATATGAATCAGATTTTATCCAACATTTACAAAGAGGAGGTTCTAAGAAACTAACATGTAATTTTAATTTCACTTTCCGATACATAGATGATGTATTGTCGGTAAATAATCCCAAGTTTGGTGATTATTTGGATGTCATATATCCTAAGGAACTTGAAATTAGGGATACTACAGAATCCGCTAATTTTTCCAACTATCTAGACCTGAGGTTGGAGATTGATAATGATTCTAACCTGTCAACTAGATTATATGACAAACGTGATGATTTCAATTTTTCCATAGTCAATTTCCCTTTTCTAAGCAGCAACATTCCTATGTCACCGGCATATGGTGTGTTTGTTTCTCAACTTATACGCTATTCCAGAGCTAGTTGCAAATATGAGGACTTTGTCTATCGAAGTGCCCAGCTAGTCTCTAAACTGCTACGACAAGGATATGTTTTACCAAGACTTATAGCTGCGTTTAAGAAATTCTATGGACGTCATCATGATCTGGTTGATAAATACAGCAAATCCATGTCTGCCATGCAACTAGATCTATTTTCATGTTAATTTTGGGGAATTCATGACGGGTGCCACTAGTGGGGCAAGAAATGCTCACTCTTTCCGGAACACCTGATTTCACCTCCTAATGGCCATTTACGGGGGTTCATGAGTTTCTCTGTCATTTTTGTTTTCTCTCACTTCGTATGCCTGATATGACTTTCTGTCCCCGGACTATGAGATTGGATAACGGACCCTGTTTTGTTTGCTCGGAATACTTAATACTGGGTATTGATTCCACGTCTATTGACCAAAAACAACTTTATGAATATATTGAATTTTGGGCCAAATAGTAAACGGTGCTGAATTTTATGAACACCTTGCTATTTTTTTATGGGCGCACTCGATCAGTGTTCATACGAACTATACGGTACCAATTGCTTTCACATCGGTATATTCGTCCGGTATGGACATTGTAGGCCTATATGATATGTGCACGGAATTAAATTGAAAACAGTGCTAGAAATGATCGCGCTTTTTTTCGACTTCTGTCATCCGGGAGATCTGGTGCTTTGCACCAGGTATGATTCTTGTTTTTATTATTAAACGATTGATCATCACCATGTCTGGTGCATAAGAACCTTAGAACAGCCTTAGACACGGTGGGGAGACGTACCGACTTCTTGCATGATTACCGCTTTCTATTTGATGCAAAACCCTTTCTACATGATTGGAAGACGGGTGTCGACGAGGGGGCTGTCACTATAAATCCAAAATCCGTCAATTTTAGGTTGGATTTTATAAAAGCAGTCACACCACGGAACATCCAAGTGATCCATCCTTGCAATGAAAAAAAACCGATGTCTCTAATAAGTGTACTAGGAGTTTAGTAAACACTTATTGTCAATAAATTTCATACCCTCAACGTTGTTTGGAATAAGATTTAATCTCACATTTGGGCACTATATTTTTATGTCCAATATCATTCCTCTACATATGTGTAGAATAAGAGTAGAATTTAAAAGCCATCGGTTCAGGTGTAAATGCGGTAACCTTGAGAGCTATATATAAAAAAAAGCACTTTTGCTATTGTCGCTGGGGGCGACTTCACCGTGATGCGAATCACATCTTATAGTGCAAAACAATTCATATTATAATCATGAAAGAAGCCCGGAGTGGAGAAAAGAAGTTAGAAATCAGAGGCAACAGAAGCCAGTACAGGCAGAACGTGCTTGACTCGAGTAATACAGTGCGCTTGTCATTGGATCTAGTGTGGAACCCAGTGAACGCTTCGCTGCAGCCATTAAACTTAAATCACCCGACTCTTCGTAAGTTCGTGAAAACAGGTTAACGTTATCAATATGGGGCTGCTAGCACGACACGGTGGCGAACCTGATGGCCAGCGAATATCTTTGATTCGAATCGACGTAAAGATATATGCGCGTGAAGTTTTGTTGAAAAATATGCAAAGCATACGTTGCCATTGTGACACATTGCAGTTATGTATCCTTCCTGTTGGCATGGAAAGTGTGCATAACATGAATGCCCAGGTCAACGATGTCTAATAGACAAGAATTCACCGAGAGCGGCATTCCAGGCCCAAAATTACATATGTATGTACTATAGTATGTATGCATCAACATCTACTTCCTTCAGTGGAGTTTCCCCCAAGAAACTACAATCGCGCGAATACCGAAGATTTAGTATTTTTATCCGTGATTGAGATTAGAGTTGCAGAATTCGAATTAATTGTGTGACAGGAGGGCAACAAGAAATTAACGGTTTCTTTTAAAATAATTTCACAAGAAATTACGGTTTCAGCCTACTGTATCTCACAGTGGCTCAGGGCGCGAAATTTATGTTTCAGTTTCAGGACTATATACACCAAACACCGGACCAACTTAAGATGGGAAATTGTAAAAAAAAAATGGAATTTGGAAATCACAGGAAATTATAGAACTATATTTACTTTCGAAGACTTTACGGAAGCGTATTGCTATCGAGTGTGTACAATACAATATCTTGTATGTTTGACTCCTACAAGTATCCCATACGTACGACTCATTAACTCATACGTACGACTTATTAACTCGTACGTACAGCTCACCAACTCGCACATAAGATTTATTAACTTGTATGTGTATAATTCAGCATCTGTTGTCAACTCGTGTACACTTTATTAACTCGAACATACCGTCACGGCCAACACAGTCAGATCGCCCCCGTGTTAGATAGAGGGGTGGAGGTGACTTTCATCAATCAGGAATGCTCCCCTCACAGTATTTATTGTATACATCAACGTGTGTCACTCTGTCACTTAAGGTCCGTATCGCTGAGCAGTGGCTGCAAATACTTATAATTTTAAAAAATTTACTTGGGAAGTCAGGATGACTATTAAATCAATAGAGATGGACGTGGTCAATTCACGGGAGAGGACACCAGGCGAGTCCAAAGATGATCTCCTGTCGGATATTTCCGGCACAGAAAAGGATGCTCTTATTGGACAAAAACAGACAAAAGAGGACGACAAATCCGATATCAAAATGCGATGTATTGGCTACTCATGTATTGTGATTGGAATACTTGGAATATGTGTTGGTTTGATGTTCGCCCAGCTTCTCAACCGCTTGATTCCACACTCGGAACTCAACGCCCTTCGATATGCTGTCCAATTTTTGATTTCACTCGTAATAGTGGGGGCGTCCGAGGACAAACAAGTTCGCGTACCGAGGGAGAAAGTTGGCTGGCTGTTGCTGGCCTCACTTTGCATTGTAGCTTGCAGTTATGCAGGTTACGGTGAAACATACTACGTCCCAGTCGGATTGGTTTGTGCCCTGTGTAAAAGTGTAGAGCTGTGCATATTCTTCGTAGTAACTTTAGTACTGTCAAGGAGTGTCAAAACGGAACAAATCCTCGCATTGTGTTTGTGTGTGATAGGCGCTCTGCTGGTAGTACAGCCACCTTTCCTCTTTAAGAACATTGGTGACTCCCTGGTGAATTCCTCAGCAGCTCTGCATTCACCATGCAATTTACCGCCAATGAATGCATCCACTGACGGTGTGAATAATACGTCATTCGTCGAACATAGTAACAAAAAGAGGGATTCTATAATTGGATACAGTCTAGCGTTCGTGGAGGCTCCGACCAACGCCATCTACATATTGACCATCCGTTACAAGCTGTACGACTTGGACACAAAGATTGCAATGTTTTGGATGTCGGTGACTGGGGTCTTAATATCGCTAGTTCTAATGCTCGCCACTGAGGTTCCCACGTTTCCTCATTTGATGGTTTGTACGATGTTTCTCGCCGGGCACATGCTGATATCTGGCAGTCACAACTTCTTGTTAGCGTTCGGATATAGGTACAGCCCTCCTCTCGTGTCGGGTATTCTCAAGACGCTTCAAATACCTGGATGTTTCGTCCTGCAGTACACAGTACTCTCTGGGATGTACCCGGGTAATGCCAACGTTCTTGAGATTGTAGGTGCTATTGTAGTGATCGCCGGAAATCTTCTGATGCCACTGGTTGAAGCCGTGAAATATTATCGTGCGTAAAGTACAAAAACTGGATGAGGTTTATCTGTGTACAACCTATGGCATGTTGTACTATTGTTATCATTTCCATCCAGAAACTGAATTAAATGAATGAATTTGTTCATGTGCATCCTGTAATTCATACCATGTCCGTGTCAATTCAAAACATAAAATCCATACTGGCTTGTCTACATTGCCATCCTCTACTCCACATAGTGACTCATCATTTTGTCAATAGTCGGGCCTTGTTCCTCCAAATTATAAATTTTAGGTTCTCTGTCTTTTGCATCGTGTTTGTACAGTAATGCACCCAGCGCGCACCCCCCCCCCCCCTATTGGGCCGTGAAAAAAAGAAAAAAAGAGAGAGAGAGAGCAAGAAGCTATAGGAAATGTGGGTATGCACCTACATGTAAGGAAATATAAGTGTAATTTTCCTCGTTTGATATTTTTGACCGAGGGGGGAGGGAGGCAGGATATAATTTCAACAAAAAAATCTGTGACTCAGAAATATGTTAAGGTGCATTACAGCGTTACATAGGCCTAACATTCGTTGGTCAATAATTATGCAATTGAGTGTCATTAAAGTTGGAATCAATTTTAAAATCAGCCAAATAGCATTCATGTTTGTCACACAAACCTTAAAGTACATCTCGGGATAGTCGGGAATATATAGAAAATATGCACAGTTCGACAACAGATACTCAGAAAATATTGCATCAGGGAAAAATTGATGCGCCCGAATTTGAATCTTGATTTGGAAAATCAATTTAGGCACATAATACACATTTCAGACCCAAATTTGTACGATTCCTCATTCTATGGACAAAATAAAGCTATCGCAGAATGAATAAATTTTGTCAATTCTAAAAGTGATAATAGCTTTAAAGCTATAATCACTTTTAGAATTGACAAAATGTATTTATTCTGCCGTAGCTCTGTTTTGTCTATAGAATGAGAAATCGTAAAAATTTGGGTCTGAAAATGTGTATTACGTGCCTAAATTGAGTTGCTAAATCAAGATTCAAACTCGGGCCAGTCAATCTCGCATCAATTTTTTCCTCAAAGCGGCCCGCCTTGAGGGCGAGTTCTACATACAGTCTCATGACGTCATTGGTATTTGTCTAGATACTGTGGCAACCGGAAGTGTAGGCAGGCCGATCGTTCTCTATCCACTGTTTTCATGCACGATTAACGGCAATTTTATGAGTATCTGTTGTCGAGCTGTGCATATTTCCTATATATTCCCGACTATCTCGAGATGTACTTTCAAGTTTACGTGACAAACAAGAATGCTAAATTTGGCTGATTTCAAAATTGATTCCAACTTTAATCAGCAATTAAGTTCTATGACATATAATATGTAAAGTGGCAATGAATAGTTTTGGGATAAATACATTTAAATACCAGCAATATTTATATGCATGTGTGGAATGAAAAATACTCAATCAGCGCCAGAGAGAGCTCAGTGTCGACCACAGAGCATGAAAAAAGCTCTGGCTTCTGGTGCCCTTGAGCGGGCCCCAGACCCCACGCCGTGCAGGCTACCACCTATCCACCTCACTTCGCTCGGTCGCTTGACTCCTCTAACCAGCTTGCCACCCACCCCCCTCCCCCTCCAATAATAAATCTAGTCAGACACACTTTACTTCATACTGAAACTGTCATTGAATATACACATGGGATATTTTTATTTTATTTAATTTGTTTGTTTCTGACAAAGTTCTGTATAACTCTGGATATAATGACAAAACTAGGTGAGTGTGTTTTCCAGCACGCGGGAAAGATCGAGTTTGAACTGGCGGAAGAATACAAGAGAGCACGAGACCAAAGGTCGAGTGCTTTCTGATGTTCTTCCGCCAGTTCAAACGAGATCTTTCCCGCGTGCTGGAAAACACACGAGACAGGTTTTGTTTTTATCACATGCTATGAATTTATGATTCGGAAATATTTGAAAACCCAACGCATGTAAAGTAAAGTGAAATTGTACCAACGATTGGAAAAACTTCTTACAATCTTTGATTGCACTCAATGACCCCTTCTACTCATGAATGGAAGACCCGTGAACATGTGTGTTGCTAGGAAACAGTATAAACAATGCAGATCACCGGGTCAACAAATACTTTGTATTATGACGTCACAGTGGTTGTGCGTTTTCTGCCTGGTTATATGTTACTAAGGCTGAATCGCGTGGAGTTTCATTGTCACGTCATAAAACACTCGTGCTTTCATTGTTGTTTCACATCAAGAAAATTGCATGTGAATATGTGAAATGTGAAGCAAAAATGTGAAGAAAAAATAGTGCAAACATGATGTTTCCTGCAAAGGTTATCACACTATCGGAAATCACTGTGTGTTCCTACTGTTTGTAGTTTAAGATAAATTCATAGCATGTGATAAAACTCTGGATGTCGGCATAACTTTGAAGATAATTATATCTCATTGTCTCCCCGGAGGGGAGACTTTTTAAACGCTCTCTGAGATTCCCATGGGGGAAATACTCTTCGACTGGGGGAAAAACCTGGTTTCGAAGAGAAAATACTTTGAACGTGTGTTCTACAGAGCTCGACGTAAATAATTCAGTTAATTAATATAATCTGACGAATATTTTCGTCGAATGGTGCAATTTTTTCGTCACTATCGGCAATTTACGTGAAAATTAGCGTCTCGGCTGGATTTGAGAATAAATACATAACTACGGTGTGCATTCAGTCAGCCGTGTATCACTTTTGTCTCTACTGTCGAATAATCGCTCACTTCTCAAGCTTATTCTTTATGTCAGTGCCAAATATTCCTTGTTTTGGAGCAGTAAAACTAGCACATTTGTTACGTTCCATTTTCTGACTGCATCTTCACTTCGAACAATCATACGCATTTATTTTTCGCTGTCCGACAGCGAGCTAATTTTTCGCTCGCAAAGTGGGGAAGATCGATTACCGTGGTATTTATCGTTGGCAATGTGTAAAAGTCGGAATGGGTTCCGAGTTCAACACCACCGCCTTCAACATTGATATTTCAGTGCTTATAAATATTCCGACGGTACTCAAATTTATTGGACACTTCTCATATGACATATATAACTAATCAATAATTCATTTTTCTCTAAAAAGGGACAACGTCGGTACCACTATATTGTAGTTAAATATAATACCGCTTATTTTGTTAAAGGCGACTCTGATGCCCCATACAAATAAACTGAAATAGATGTGGTAAATATGGTTAATTTTCTGATTGATAATATTTTTGTGGAATTTGGTGGTCGAATATTTCAACAAACTATTGGTATTCCCATGGGTACAAACTGTGCACCATTATTGGCAGACCTGTTTTTAGGTTACCGGACCTATGGTCCGATAACCTATTGGCGTGTCGTTGCGTCCGGCGTCCGGCGTCCGTCGTCCGTCGTCCACATTTTTATCTTTTTAGTTTACGGGCGAATTTTTCTGAAATTTTGCACAAAAATACTTAAAAATAATTCAAGAAGGAGATATTTTTTAGTTTTTTTATTTTCGCATTTTTTTCAAAATGGCGGCCGTTTTCGACGAAAAATGCCTGATTTTGGACTTTGGCGGCCATTTTCTCAAAATCTGTTCAGTAACTTTTTTTCTTTTTGATACATAACACTCCTCATATGTACTCCTATGATGTCTATAAATTTCGTTGCGCTTGAATCGCTCGAAGTGGGCCATTTTGGCATAAAGTCGGCCCAAATGGGACTTTCCCATGTTAAATTCTCCTATGCTTTATAATGGGAGACATTATGCCTAATATCTCACTTAATATTGAGATTAGAGACTAGGAATCAATTGTGGACATATAGGAAATGATATATGCTGAATATTCTCGTGACCTTGAATTTGACCTCTGACCTCAGTTTCAAGGTCAGAGCACAAAATGGCTTATATCTCCCTTATTATCCACTTTACAGCTTAGGAGTCAATTGTGGACATATAGGAAATGATATATGCTGAATATTCTGATGACCTTGAATTTGACCTTCGACCCCATTTTCAAGGTCATAGGACAAAATGGCCAATATCTCGCTTGTTATCCACTTTACAGCTTAGGAATCAGTTATGAACATATAGGAAATGATGCAGATAATTGTCATGACCTTGAATTTGATCTTCGACCTCATTTTGAAGGTCGCAGGACAAAATGGCTAATATCTCACTTATTATCGATTTTACAGCTTAGGAATCAATTGTGGACATATAGGAAATGATATATGCTGAATGTTCTCATGACCTTGAATTTGACCTCTGACCTCATTTTCAAGGTCACAGGACAAAATGGCTCATATATTGCTCCTCTATTGACTGTATGGCTTGGGAATCAATTGTGGACATATAGAAAATGATAAACACTGAATATTTTGATTACCTTGAATTTGACCTTCGTCTTCATTTTCAAGGCCACAGCACAAAATTGCTAATATCTCTTTGATTATTGAATTTATGGCTTAGCAATCAACTGTGGACATGATATATGCTTAATATTATATTACTGAATATTGTCTTGACCTTGAATTTAACCAGTGACCTGGCTAACATCTAAACAATTAAACATTGTCCGGTAACCTATCTTTGGCCCTTGGCCTAATTTTATACTCATATGAATCAGATTTTATCCAACATTTACAAAGAGGAGGTTCTAAGAAACTAACATGTAATTTTAATTTCACTTTCCGATACATAGATGATGTATTGTCGGTAAATAATCCCAAGTTTGGTGATTATTTGGATGTCATATATCCTAAGGAACTTGAAATTAGGGATACTACAGAATCCGCTAATTTTTCCAACTATCTAGACCTGAGGTTGGAGATTGATAATGATTCTAACCTGTCAACTAGATTATATGACAAACATGATGATTTCAATTTTTCCATAGTCAATTTCCCTTTTCTAAGCAGCAACATTCCTATGTCATCGGCATATGGTGTGTTTGTTTCTCAACTTATACGCTATTCCAGAGCTAGTTGCAAATATGAGGACTTTGTCTATCGAAGTGCCCAGCTAGTCTCTAAACTGCTACGACAAGGATATGTTTTACCAAGACTTATAGCTGCGTTTAAGAAATTCTATGGACGTCATCATGATCTGGTTGATAAATACAGCAAATCCATGTCTGCCATGCAACTAGATCTATTTTCATGTTAATTTTGGGGAATTCATGACGGGTGCCACTAGTGGGGCAAGAAATGCTCACTCTTTCCGGAACACCTGATTTCACCTCCTAATGGCCATTTACGGGGGTTCATGAGTTTCTCTGTCATTTTTGTTTTCTCTCACTTCGTATGCCTGATATGACTTTCTGTCCCCGGACTATGAGATTGGATAACGGACCCTGTTTTGTTTGCTCGGAATACTTAATACGGGGTATTGATTCCACGTCTATTGACCAAAAACAACTTTACGAATATATTGATTTTTGGGCCAAATAGTAAACGGTGCTGAATTTTATGAACACCTTGCTATTTTTTTATGGGCGCACTCGATCAGTGTTCATACGAACTATACGGTACCAATTGCTTTCACATCGGTATATTCGTCCGGTATGGACATTGTAGGCCTATATGATATGTGCACGGAATTAAATTGAAAACAGTGCTAGAAATGATCGCGCTTTTTTTCGACTTCTGTCATCCGGGAGATCTGGTGCTTTGCACCAGGTATGATTCTTGTTTTTATTATTAAACGATTGATCATCACCATGTCTGGTGCATAAGAACCTTAGAACAGCCTTAGACACGGTGGGGAGACGTACCGACTTCTTGCATGATTACCGCTTTCTATTTGATGCAAAACCCTTTCTACATGATTGGAAGACGGGTGTCGACGAGGGGGCTGTCACTATAAATCCAAAATCCGTCAATTTTAGGTTGGATTTTATAAAAGCAGTCACACCACGGAACATCCAAGTGATCCATCCTTGCAATGAAAAAAAACCGATGTCTCTAATAAGTGTACTAGGAGTTTAGTAAACACTTATTGTCAATAAATTTCATACCCTCAACGTTGTTTGGAATAAGATTTAATCTCACATTTGGGCACTATATTTTTATGTCCAAAATCATTCCTCTACATATGTGTAGAATAAGAGTAGAATTTAAAAGCCATCGGTTCAGGTGTAAATGCGGTAACCTTGAGAGCTATATATAAAAAAAAGCACTTTTGCTATTGTCGCTGGGGGCGACTTCACCGTGATGCGAATCACATCTTATAGTGCAAAACAATTCATATTATAATCATGAAAGAAGCCCGGAGTGGAGAAAAGAAGTTAGAAATCAGAGGCAACAGAAGCCAGTACAGGCAGAACGTGCTTGACTCGAGTAATACAGGGCGCTTGTCATTGGATCTAGTGTGGAACCCAGTGAACGCTTCGCTGCAGCCATTAAACTTAAATCACCCGACTCTTCGTAAGTTCGTGAAAACAGGTTAACGTTATCAATATGGGGCTGCTAGCACGACACGGTGGCGAACCTGATGGCCAGCGAATATCTTTGATTCGAATCGACGTAAAGATATATGCGCGTGAAGTTTTGTTGAAAAATATGCAAGGCATACGTTGCCATTGTGACACATTGCAGTTATGTATCCTTCCTGTTGGCATGGAAAGTGTGCATAACATGAATGCCCAGGTCAACGATGTCTAATAGACAAGAATTCACCGAGAGCGGCATTCCAGGCCCAAAATTACATATGTATGTACTATAGTATGTATGCATCAACATCTACTTCCTTCATTGGAGTTTCCCCCAAGAAACTACAATCGCGCGAATACCGAAGATTTAGTATTTTTTATCCGTGATTGAGATTAGAGTTGCAGAATTCGAATTAATTGTGTGACAGGAGGGCAACAAGAAATTAACGGTTTCTTTTAAAATAATTTCACAAGAAATTACGGTTTCAGCCTACTGTATCTCACAGTGGCTCAGGGCGCGAAATTTATGTTTCAGTTTCAGGACTATATACACCAAACACCGGACCAACTTAAGATGGGAAATTGTAAAAAAAAAATGGAATTTGGAAATCACAGGAAATTATAGAACTATATTTACTTTCGAAGACTTTACGGAAGCGTATTGCTATCGAGTGTGTACAATACAATATCTTGTATGTTTGACTCCTACAAGTATCCCATACGTACGACTCATTAACTCATACGTACGACTTATTAACTCGTATGTACAGCTCACCAACTCGCACATAAGATTTATTAACTTGTATGTGTATAATTCAGCATCTGTTGTCAACTCGTGTACACTTTATTAACTCGAACATACCGTCACGGCCAACACAGTCAGATCGCCCCCGTGTTAGATAGAGGGGTGGAGGTGACTTTCATCAATCAGGAATGCTCCCCTCACAGTATTTATTGTATACATCAACGTGTGTCACTCTGTCACTTAAGGTCCGTATCGCTGAGCAGTGGCTGCAAATACTTATAATTTAAAAAAATTTACTTGGGAAGTCAGGATGACTATTAAATCAATAGAGATGGACGTGGTCAATTCACGGGAGAGGACACCAGGCGAGTCCAAAGATGATCTCCTGTCGGATATTTCCGGCACAGAAAAGGATGCTCTTATTGGACAAAAACAGACAAAAGAGGACGACAAATCCGATATCAAAATGCGATGTATTGGCTACTCATGTATTGTGATTGGAATACTTGGAATATGTGTTGGTTTGATGTTCGCCCAGCTTCTCAACCGCTTGATTCCACACTCGGAACTCAACGCCCTTCGATATGCTGTCCAATTTTTGATTTCACTCGTAATAGTGGGGGCGTCCGAGGACAAACAAGTTCGCGTACCGAGGGAGAAAGTTGGCTGGCTGTTGCTGGCCTCACTTTGCATTGTAGCTTGCAGTTATGCAGGTTACGGTGAAACATACTACGTCCCAGTCGGATTGGTTTGTGCCCTGTGTAAAAGTGTAGAGCTGTGCATATTCTTCGTAGTAACTTTAGTACTGTCAAGGAGTGTCAAAACGGAACAAATCCTCGCATTGTGTTTGTGTGTGATAGGCGCTCTGCTGGTAGTACAGCCACCTTTCCTCTTTAAGAACATTGGTGACTCCCTGGTGAATTCCTCAGCAGCTCTGCATTCACCATGCAATTTACCGCCAATGAATGCATCCACTGACGGTGTGAATAATACGTCATTCGTCGAACATAGTAACAAAAAGAGGGATTCTATAATTGGATACAGTCTAGCGTTCGTGGAGGCTCCGACCAACGCCATCTACATATTGACCATCCGTTACAAGCTGTACGACTTGGACACAAAGATTGCAATGTTTTGGATGTCGGTGACTGGGGTCTTAATATCGCTAGTTCTAATGCTCGCCACTGAGGTTCCCACGCTTCCTCATTTAATGGTTTGTACGATGTTTCTCGCCGGGCACATGCTGATATCTGGCAGTCACAACTTCTTGTTAGCGTTCGGATATAGGTACAGCCCTCCTCTCGTGTCGGGTATTCTCAAGACGATTCAAATACCTGGATGTTTCGTCCTGCAGTACACAGTACTCTCTGGGATGTACCCGGGTAATGCCAACGTTCTTGAGATTGTAGGTGCTATTGTAGTGATCGCCGGAAATCTTCTGATGCCACTGGCTGAAGCCGTGAAATATTATCGTGCGTAAAGTACAGAAACTAGTTGAGGTTTATCTGTGTACAACCTATGGCATGTTGTACTATTGTTATCATTTCCATCCAGAAACTGAATTAAATGAATGAATTTGTTCATGTGCATCCTGTAATTCATACCATGTCCGTGTCAATTCAAAACATAAAATCCATACTGGCTTGTCTACATTGCCATCCTCTACTCCATATAGTGACTCATCATTTTGTCAATAGTCGGGCCTTGTTCCTCAAAATTATAAATTCTAGGTTCTCTGTCTTTTGCATCGTGTTTGTACAGTAATGTTTAGTTACACTTTTAAATAATATCAATTTTCAAGAACTATTAGTCCAGTCATACTTCAGTATAATAAATGCTTCAAGCATAATATATTTTATACTTTTGTATTATTTTGTATTATATATGAAATAAACATTTCCAAACAGTACACACACGGTTAATAGAATGTCACTTTAATAACTGAATCATACCAGAACATCCGTCGCCTCATCATTGGAAATAGATTGTATCGAATATGTGTACCTTCCAAGGATCCATGGGCAAGGTTATTATCCCTCGGCACAATTACAATAACCACTCAATACTCGATAATATTATACAAACATTGGATGTTGAGGAGTCCAATATACAGTTTACGGGATGAAGAAATGTATTGGCCGAGGCGTCAGCCGAGGTCGTTATGACATTTCTGAATATTGGCCGAGGCGTTAGCCGAGGTCAATATGACATTTCTGAATGCCGTAAACTGTATATTGGATGGTATATACTCAACATTGAGTATATAACATGCACTGATAAAACATGCACTGATAAAAAATATGCAGCATCAAAATGATAATTCTTTGCCTTCATGGTTATGCGAAGGAATAGTCTCTTTTCACCAACTCAGATTATATTATGTCTGCCTGCATGTGCTTTCGACTATGGTTTTGTTACAATGACTTACTCATAATTCTTTCCAGATATCACGGACATGTCCCAGTTGAATATAACTGATAATCCATATATTTAGATTATTCAAGGGTGCAATATTCGAGTATCTTTTCTTTGTGTACTTTTATAGGTAGATCTTCAGAATTTAAGCCCGTATGTATTATGTAACTTTTATATTTAAATTTTCAAAGAATTTTGGCAGCCATTTTGAACTTAGGTTTACGAATTTGGTCTACGAACTGTCAGTCATCATGGCCATATTGTCTCATTGTCATGTGGTATAGTTACCAGGTGCAGCACTACAGCAGTTTTCTGAATCGTCTAGACCTGTGGCAAGTACATGATGAAATATTGAAATGAACCAGGAAATGAAATGTGATCAGATTCTTGTTGTTTTTGACAACAAACTGCAATGTGTTTTATGATGGTTGTCGTTTTCCCGATATTAATTTCGACACATAGACGAGTTGAATTTGGATATTTTACTCACTATCACCCAAATACATTCATCGAAGTCAAGCTGAATATTTGGTGAACTATGTCTTAGTTTGGTTGTTACAGAACTGAATCGTGAAGAAGAAAAATCTTTTTCCATCTCTATGCTCATACTAAAGCTGAGTTTTAACTTTATGTGTTTATGCCCAGCGGTATTTCTGGGCCGCGTGAACGCACATGTGAGTCTAATACACACAAGCACGCTGGTAAATGAAAGTGTAAGAAATGACCAATTTTTCACTGCTGCAATTTTTTTTATTGGCCCGACTACCCATTTTGGCCCAAGTAGCGTACCTTACTCTGTTAATACTACTCACCCACTGAATGTATACCATATTTAATCCGTCTGGCACATTTTTAATCTTAATTTAATATAGAAGAAATAGTAAGCTGCGCTACATGGGCCACAATGGGCAAAAAAATGATGGCCTCACTATATTATTTACGGAGTCAAAACTAACAAAAGCCACGTTCTTTTTTGTTGGGAAAAACCCAGAGTGGGGTAAACCCACATGCCACACGCGCTCTCATTGGCTGAGAAGCACAACATCGTCCAATATACATTTTTGCTGTCCAATATAGACTGTCGCCGTCCAATATAGCGTATGTAGGATTGTCAGGTGGTACAAATCGCCAAGTCAGGTGTGTCCTTACATTGAGAATACCACCAAGTGAACAATATCATATATATTACGCTCCTAGACTGACCTGGTTGAAATCAAGGGACTCCAGTCTTGGGATTTCCACTCACAAATTCACTGAAAGCTGATCCATCGGATTAATTTGTTGTCCAGAACTGTTCAAATGATATAATTTATATACACTCACGTGCATTCAGGTGAAATGCATCTGGTACACCAAGACACACAAGTCAATGTGTAGCCTATACGTACAAACTGATTATGTGGCGGGGGATCTTTGGAAAAACATATATTTCACACATAGATTTCCTACCGTCAGTGATATGTATCACGTGAGTCAAAATCATAAGCCATCAGCTCAGCTACATGTATAAATAAGCTAGCCTGGAGAGAGTTAAAGAACAGCTGTCAGTCTCCTTCATCCTGAGGAGTTCCGCTAGGGATGACGACACGATGGTGCCAATTTCATCCTACAACACTAATAGAAATTACTGTCGACCCTTCAGTCTTGATCCACCAAATATCTTTTCGGGCTGGCAAAACTTTTAAAGGATGCAGGTCCGCTGGACCATCATCTTTTGCCATCATTGATAAGTGAAAATACGCCCCCCCCCCTCCCTCCCCCTGACCAGCATCTATTGTGGGGTAATTTCTAGCCCTGTCTTATAGTGCATAACAATTCATGGTATAAAACTCAAACATTTTTATTATGGCTATATAGCGTATTCTTCTTCGTCTAATTGACCGTCAACTCGACGAAGTTCAACGTTCAGTCATTCATGCAATCACAGGCCTATTCGTGAGAATTCCTATTCTAAATAGCACAATTCAACAACTTCAGTCACTCATACACCTCTGATTAATCGACCGAATTTATTTCTAATCTTGAACACATTAGTTATTCCAACATGACTCTTACTCCCTCAAAATGTCTTCCAAACGTGTCTAATCTGCAAGGTGAGTTCATATCACGTGTGCAGCATCTCGAGTCGTGATTGGTTATTGGGTTACTGAAATGCGATGTTGTCGTGGATATGTAAGTATGCATGGCGGTATGCGTGAATTGACTGTAGAAAGTTTAGCGCGGCGTTGTATAAGTTGGTGCGTATATGTAATGGGAGAGTAAATGCAGAGACTTAGTTTCGGGGAGTGAAAACACGTACAATCTCTACACAGAGCCGTGTGCATAATTATACAGTTATCATTCACATTTGAGCTTATATGACACCTTAATCAACATACATTTAAAATATACAGTTGACTACTTAATTAAACTCTTTTAAATTTCCTTACTACTACTTGAATAAACTTAAATGAACTTACTACTGGCTACTCAAACAAACTATCTGAATAAACTTACTTACCTATATATCTACCTGCCTACCTATCCATTCACCCACGTAAAACCCACGTATGAGTTATTATCGCATGTGTAAGAGTTGGGGGAAAAATCACTTTTTTGTGGCACGAACGGGGCGCCATAAAGTGTTGATTTCTGTGGACCAATTATTAAGATGTTGGTTGTGATACCAGTTAAATGTGTGTTGTGTAAGTCAGTTGGCGTTTGGGTTAACTAGTTCATTCCAATGCCTTAGCCTACTCAAATGGCTAAGGCATTGGAATAAAAAGGTTGTATTAAAATCCCACAGCATACCATATTAAGAAGTGACACTTTAGAAACACCAAAGTAAAAACGACAAACCCTGCCTGTACTTTTATCACATTTCGAGATAAATTCTACCCGCCCACCACTCGCCCCCCCCCCCCCCACACACACACACACACACTGTGTAAACAGTATATAAGACCACCAAGTGTCCTGCCTGCGGAGCTAGAAAGCACGCTATTGTGATACAAAAAGTGAATGATTGTCCATCACCCCGAGATATCTATCTACATCTTTCAGAGGTTGTTTATTTATATGAAAACTAAATTCACTAACACGAGCATTCCTTACTAGTATTCTAAAGTGGACTATATTTTGATAATGAAATGTCATCGTTAACATCAATTATGAGTTATCGGCCATAAGTTGAAGGTTGGGTTCCGAGTCACATTATCACCAGCATATTAAGCTAAATTATATATATCATTTACTTGGAAAATGCATTGTTGTTGATGAACAGGTTGTTGATGAAAAGGGCGAACGTAGTTGGCGAAACTCTTAGCAAGGTAGTCATTCAACTGCGCACAAACCAAGGTATTAACATTTAACACTTCAGCTGACTGGATATGGAGCGTTTTTAGGGTCAATATTCATTGTCATGCATTGTAGATTTTCTTGTTGTGAATGATTGTTTCAATCGCAAAATTCTTTATTCCACATTACTATTTCTAAACTTTCTGTGTAGAATTCACATATTCTTACTGCATAGCTCTAATTTCCATCCCCTTGCTGCTCATTTCCAAGTTCTGACTGGTACTTTCTCAAGTCTTGATTCATCATGCCATATTCTAACATCTTTGTTCATGCAAACTATCAAAAAACAAATCGCATCTGGCACAATGCATATGGAACTTAGCACATTTCATTTAGAATAAAGCACATCGCACGAAGAACAAAGCAAAACGAATGAAGCATTTCATGTGCCAAAATTACTAATGCACTATTATGACAACAGACGGCGCTGCGGGTCGAGTGGCCACATTGTGAATGAGAAACTGAACACTCCTGGATGAGGGAAAGACCTTGGTTTGATGGACCGCTGGTTCGTACTGAATTTTTAGCTTACCGTCCCATGGCCCGATAAGTTATTGGCGTGGTTTTTCGTCCGTCGTCCGTCCGGGAAAACTTCCGGGGTTTAGGGGCTTGAAAAAGATGAAAATAGCCCTAAACCCTTTTTATGAGCAGACGTGTATATAGGGGAATAATTTGGGGATACGGGGCTCACACGGGTGAGGAAATTTAACATGGTGAAAGCCCTTTAACCTAAAAAGTTGGTACGTTCGTCCGTCGTCCGTCCTGCAAATAACTTTTTTTTGCCTTGATGAATTTACTAAAACATTCCTGAAATTTACTGAAACATTCCGTCTTTTTTTTTAATCGTTTTTGTCGATTTGGCTGCCATTTTTTATGAAAAGTGGCTAAATTTGGACTTTGATGGCCTTTTTCTCGAAAACTGTCTGATCAGTTTGAGATTTTTGTTTCAAGACATTTCCCTCATGTACATCAATAGCAAGTTTCATTGCCCTTGTATCGCCGGTCTGCGTGTGACAGACATTTTGATTTTTTGACATGTCAGCGAAAAAAAATGTTATTGTCCCAAATCGAGCCACTATTTGTTCTAAGCCATTTCCAGCAAAAAAAGGAGTTTGCGGGGGTAAACTCCTAGAACTTTTCAAGATAGAGCCTAAGTATTGGCACATTCAAATGGGAAATCATATATTGCGGTTTGAATGATGACCTTGAATTTGACCTTGAATGACTTTGGAAGGTCGAAACCTTATTTTGTCACAAGAAATGATGATTTTTGTCTTTGGCTGCCATTTTCTCAAAAACTATTGACAATTTTCCTCAAAATGCATAAGATTCTCCCTATGTACCTTTGTGATGTGTATAAGTTTTGTTGCCTTTGAATCGACGGTATGTGAATATATGTCATTAACGGAAGAAACCTTTCAAGATGTAACTTGATTTCGTATTATATTCCACACAGGAAATATGTCTTTGGCAACATTTACGAACATGTTTTGACAATAGGTTTGAAGATCAGTTTAACAATTTATATTTGGGAAAATCAATACCTTGTGTAATTCTCATGATCTTTCGGTAAGCATTGTCTTTTTATGTGGCAAACAGGTAAATACGATCTATAAGTTAAATCCAATACGACTACCGTAGCGTAGTGCTAGTGTATCTACTGTACTGTCACGAGTTGGACTCGGGCCAAATTAACGGCATGAAGAAATTATGATCGGAGAGATCATAATATTTAGACTTGAATTTTTTTTTTTCATATCTCAATTATCACTGTCCGGCTCAAGTTATGACTATTTTTGTGTGTTAATTTCAGGCCTATGTCATGATAATATCTGCACCTAATTAGCAACAGTGTATTATATTATAATGAGTATTCATGACGTCACATCGAAATTTGATTTTAATGAGCATAAAAATCTTAATAATAGGCTCATATTAATCATCTCTCACTATTCTTTCATTTACAGGGCAGGGCGTGGGAATTCATTCGGGGCCTGTGCTCAGCTGCATGAGTGTGGCGCCTGTTGGTCGCGCCGAAAATTCACGTGTCCAATGAAAGGAGTTCTTAGTTTCTCATACATCATGTGGCTACGCGCGGCCAGCGCCTCCTCTCGTCATAATGTTGCAGTAGTAATTTTGTCCACAACAATTACTACTGCATCATTATGACGACAGGCGGCGCTAACCGCCGAGTGCTTCTTCCGTTGTGCGTTGTTCATCATGCGATATGCTATATTCTAAATGCAATGTGCTAAGTTCCATATGCATTGTGCCAGATGCGATTTGTTTTTGATAGTTTGCATGGACAAAGGTGTTAGAATTTGACATGATGAATTAAGCATTGAGAAAGTATCAGTAAGAACTTGGAAGTAAGCAGCAAGGATATGGAAGTTAGAACTATGCAGTAAGAATATATGTAAATTCGACACAGAAAGTTTAGAAATAATAATGTGGAATGAAGAATTTCGCGGTTGATACAATCATTCACAACAAGAAAATCTACAATGCATGTCAATGAATATTGACCCTAAAAACGCTCCATAACTGGAAAGAAAAAATACCATGCTGTTTTGAAGCCTATTATGGAACAGCCGATCCCTGTTTTACATAATCAGAAACTTTATTTTTTCAAATAATTTTTTCTCAACTAAAAAAAATGCTGCAGATGTGTTTTTTTACCGTTACGTTTGTATATACATTAATTGCTGTATTAACTTTACTTGAATAGACGACTTAAACTCGATAACATTGATCAGTTTTATTCATACAGCAACCAACCCAAGCGCCATCTGATGAATGTCAATACATGCATTATCATGATGCATACATGCATAGTCACATATATCATTTGTAGATTCATTACATCTCCCTGTTTTAAGAAAAGCAAAGTTGCAAATATATCGATATAGGCAGATACAATCATTCTGAACAAGTGGTTCATTATATGATATAACAAGTTTGAAGCAATTATTGAACCATTGTGATCTCTCCCAATATGAGAAATAAATATGCGTGTATATAGGTCTGTATTTTTATAGGCCAAATCAGTATCATGTATGTTAAAGATCATGTATGTACTTCTCCAAATTAGACTCCTCACAGAGTGTGTATTATGTAATACATGTATGGCAAACAGCATAATTCATGGCAATCAACATACAATAATGGTATATTGTATCAGGGATATTCATAAAACATTTCAACGAATTATCAATGCGGAAACGATACCAAAATATATCTATTCATTCAAATGTGTACAGAACGAAACATAGCAAAAATAATGCATAAATATCATGTTCACATAGTCAATATCAATTTATTCCAAACTAACAACTTGTCAACTTTCAATCAGTCGTGCAGGTGTCTTGATATGCCTGTTGGACCGTCTTGATGGTGGGCATGTGGCTGTTTCCTGAGGAACAGCTTCAGTGGTTGCCATTCGGATAGCTACAGTCTTTACTGGAGTATACTAGTTTTTCACCTGGTGTGTCTGGTGTATTTCCCTGATGATTGTTGAAGTTTGTGACGACTCTCAAGTCAACAGGGTTCTGCCAAATATCTGCTATGCCATCAGTACGAACAGTGTGTGATCGGCGATCCTGGTGAGCTTGTACTACACCACTGTTGCACCATAGTTATGTGATGGGCGATCTTGATGAACATTGTGACCCGAGCACCTGTGACAATATTTCCCAGCGGCCATGTCCCTAGCACTCCTGATCGAAATCGCCGGTGTAGTGTTTTTGCATGATCCTATTAGAGGAATCTGTCTTCAGCAGTGAGGGATGTACTGACAATGAGTCTCGAGGTTTCTGCTCATCAGGATCTGAGACATTGATAGACCATTCTTGAGTGGAGTGGGTCTGTATGCCAGTAGTGACTTGTAGAAATCTTGTCCACCATCTAGGGATTTCTCCACGAGTCCTGTGTCAGTTTTGGCATTTTCACTTTGTCCATTTGAATGGTGGGAATGTGGACTGGATGTTACACGCAAAAAGTTCCATTTTTTCCTGCTTGTCGAAATTTCCTGCTTGAGTACTGGGGATCATTATCGCTAATCACTACATCAAGTATTCCATGTCTCGACAGTATGGAGTCGAATGCATGAATTGCAGCTTTACTATTTGTGGATAATAGGGATAGTATTCAATCACCACCGAATATTCTTTCTTCTTGAAGGTGAAGAGGTCTGTTCATAACTTCTGCCATGGACGGTCAGAATCTTGTGTGGTTGTAGCGGTTCTGATCTGTTTGGGCTGATACTTGAGACACGTTTCATACTTGTCACAATACTCAGAGATTTCATGATTCGGGCCTGGCCAATGCATTGTCATTATGGCTCGGCGACAACATTTCACGATTTCAATATGACCCTCAAAAAAAATTCTGATCTTCCGTGGTTCATCTTGCAGACATGTCAGATAGCATTTGACAGTGTGTCAGCTGGTACAAGAAACTTTGCCAGTCTCACACCTCTAGAAATTAATCGACTCCGCCTGCGACGTCGTCGATTATTTTCCAGAGGCGCTCCACCTCAGCGATAATCCCTCACGGATGAGTAGTGAATCAACAGAAATGAACGTGCTCAATACACGTGGAACATCAGGAGAATTCAACCATAACCCCCTGTCGAATATTTTGTGCACAGAAAAGGATGCTTTTATTTCAACCGCTTGATTCCACACTCGGAACTCAACGCCCTTCGATATGCCGTCCAAGTCGCGACTGCAGTGGAAGCATCTGAGAAGAAACAAGTTCGCGTAGAGAGAGAGAAAGTTGGCTGGCTGATAGCGGCATCAATTTTTGTTGTAGTCAAGTTATAGGCCTACAGGTTATGGCGTAGCATACTACTGGCTTGTGTTCTGGCGAAAGTGCCAGAATTTCATCTTCTTCCTAGTTATTTCGGTACTGTCAAAAACAGTCAAAAAGGAAAGAGTCATCTCATTGTGTATGTGTGTGACTGGCGCGTTGTTGGTAGTACAACCACCTTTCCTCTTTAAGAACATTGGCGAATCCCTCGTGAATTACTCAGCAGCTCCGCATTCGCCATGCAATCTATTGACAACGAAGGCTTCGTTTGAAAGCTCAGCAGGTAGGATTAATACGTCAGTTGTCAGAAAAAGTAGGACAAGGAAGAGTTTTTTTTCATTGGATACTACCTCGCGTCCTTCACATACTAATCACCCACTACAAGCTGAACGACTTACACACATTTTCGATAGTTCTGATGCTCGCCACTGAGGTTCCCACGCTTCGTCGTTTAATGGTTTGTGCGATGTTTCTCGCCGGGCACATGTTGATATCTGGCAGTCACAACTTCTCTTTAGTATTCGGGTATAGGTACAGCCCTCCACTGGTGACGGGCCTCCTCAAAAATGATTCAAATACCTGGATGTTTCGTCCTGCAGTACACAGTACTCTCTGGAATGTACCCGGGCCATGCCAACGTTCTTGAGATTGTGGGCGCTGTTGTTGTGATCAGTGGAAATGCTTTGATACCAATTGAAGCCTTGAAATATTATGGTGAGAAAAGGACAGAAACTGACTCAGGTTTCGTTGTGTATAGCATGTAGTACTTATAACCACCATGTCCATCTGGAAAGTGTATGAAAAGTGAACCAATTTATTCATGTCCATCAATTTAATCCACACCATGTTCATATCAATTGATAAAATCTGTGGATTAGCTACATTGCCCTCCATATAGTGTTTCATGCTTATTAATAGTCCGGCTTTATTAGAAACAAAATTAATTTGTTATCAAAATGAAAAGAGATGATCATAAATGTGTGTTTTCTATGGGCTGCATCATTCCTGCACAGGTATATTCATACTTGTGAATGGTAATTATAACGAATTGTAGTTTCAGTTACACTTTAATATATAATTACATCAATCATAACGTATTTCATACCTTTCAATTTGATAAATACCATTTTCTCGGGCAAACCACTTTAAATCGATATAAAATTTATAAATATGCATTTAGGACAATATTATATTTTGACACTTTTGACGAATGCGTTAAACACATTTTTTGGATAACCAACAAGCAAAAATGCTTACAAGTGGTTCTCCTGCAACACAGAAAAAAAAATTGCAAGTACATTTGTACATGATCATAATTAATTTTATTTGAAGGTAACACACAATGGTAAAATCAACTCAGTTTGTGCGGAAACGATCTTATTTATATAATACTAGCATATAACCCATGCAAATAAGCAGTATTTTAAATAATTGATACAACTAAGGCCAAAAAAAATATATTATGGTTCTGGTTATTAGGGTCCCCGAAAAAGTGATGCGGCGACTCGATTTTTTCTTTTTCTTCTTCTTTTTTTCTCTTTATTCCCTAAAATTGGCTGCTGGTGAATAAACCGGCCAAATATTGCCGATTTTGCCAACCATTTTCCTCTAAATTTGCCTGCTGAAAACCAACCCGGTCTAATTTTGCCAGCAATACACCAAAATGTCAAAGACAATCGGGACCATTTTACTCGATCATTATCTAACCAAAATCGGCGTGCGGGTGTCAATTTACCCCCAAAAATCGGCTGTCACGAAGCGATGCGTGCGATTTGTTTTTTTTTTGTTTTTTTTTAAAAACGAGTGATGCGCAGGGTTTAAAGTGACGCGCGTGCCTAACCAGAACCATAATACTTTTTCTTGGCCTAATCACTTATTTTCAAAAATGGAATAATAAAAGATTCGTAATCACGTTCAAGTTACTGGTGGAATTGTGTGATTATAAGCTACGTCACTGCTACTTTCTTCTAATTGCTTATTCATCCAAACTACACCTCCCCTTCTCTAAATACATGGTGCCAATCGAACACTACACTCTTTTTTCACATCACAATATATCGGCTGCACCACCGAATGTCTCATCGAATGTTTGAAGGTTTTCCAGTAGCAAAGCACTTGAATCAGTTATACTGGGGATGAATATTTGTACAAGGTCAGCTGCGCTGGACAACGTTCAATGTGTTCCACATACTGACCGAGTGAAGCTCAAAACAGATATTGTAAAATCACGTTTAGATGGCATTGACTCATTGTCCTGAGAATGATATAAGTATATGTCTGCAGAGGATAGGCTGCAGAGAAACAGAAATCGGCTACGGTCCTTACCAAAAAACGTAAATTACAATCATTCGATATACTTCTCATGAAATTACAGTTCTAGTAGCAGAAAGAGAAACCACTACCAATTTGAATATAATTTCCATGCAAATACAATCCCAATAGCAGGGAATGAAACCACAGAACTCCAGAAACCACTAACAATATGAATATAGTTTGTTTGCAATTACAATTCCAATAACAGAGATTACCAATTTAAACTTACTTTCCATGCAATTACAATTCCAATAACAGAGAGTGAAACTGCTACCAATTTGAATATACTCTCCATGCATTTACATTTCCAGTAGCAGCAGAGAGTGAAACCATCCCCCATTTGAATTTACTTTCCATGCCAACAAACCTCACAAAACTCCTTTTCCATGCTCATTGTTGAAAATCCAGAAATTTCAAACAGATTCATGTTCGAACCCCTGTACGAAGAGCAAATCAGGTGTTCTAGAATTAGTGAACATTTACCATGACTCTCCATAAGGAAGTGGTACAATGTATACAAAGAAATCCAGCTACATATTCATCACTATCAAATTATGTTTATAGAATCGTTGCAATGGACGAACGATACACGAAAACGTATGGGTCTATACTATGATACACCACATACTTGATTGTATGTACTTTAGGCATTCTGATGTGTCACATAGAAGCCATATAAATATCAAATACATAACAGTTTATGTGCCACAATAGACGCCCGAGGGATCATTTTATATTTTATGTACATTCGTCCTCCTACTGGTTTAGAATAAAAATGGAGAAATAATACACAGACACTATTGCTTGGTGGGGGACAATCCCCTGATATTCCGATAACAACAGATCATTTGACGTTCTTATCAGATGTATAATGACTTCGAAAATGATGTAATCGTTGCGTATCATAAGCTGATAAGTGGCGATAAAAATAATCACCAGTAGAGCTCAGTATATAAAGAAAAAACATGAGTGTATACATATATGCACCTTATATCGTGTGTATTAAATCAATACACTTAACACAAGTCAAGTAGCGCACAGAAAAGTTGAACGCTGTAGGCCAACACGGTGATGAGAAAATATTTTAGAATATAATTCATAAATAAAAAATTACGCATTTCCTATTAACTTATACAGCCGATTTAACAGGATACAAAAGACATGTCAGAACCACAAAAAAACCGATTTGATGCGTGCAATATTTCGCTTCAGGTACTTTATGTTCTGATTGGGACAAATGAGAAATTCATGTCTGGCATACCTTCTTTACAACTAAAATTATATATATTTACAAATATTTGTCTCGAAATTTCACGTAATCTTGTTAATTCAAAGGCATTTGATATTGCCAGGAATTGTTTTAGAAGAAAATTGTCAGATATGTACAATGTGAGCTTTTGAAGAGAATATCTTGGAGAGAAAATAATCCCAAAACCGTGTTCCTATTTGGTCTATACTCTATATTTTATATTTATATATAGAGGTACGTTCAATAAGTATCATACTTAGAGCAACAGCCTTCGAAGTTTAAGTTGACTTCAGATTCACCTTGAGTGGTAAACTCCAATGTCAGGCATGACGTGAAATCTGTACATTTGCCTATGTATAATATTCGAAATAAAGCTTCAGAATATAGTATGAACACATGGGACGTCATATACGAACGATCTTTTTGTGACCTTGAATCGTTTACGAAAGTGTGAACTTGACCTCTGACGATCTCGATTCGTGAACTCCAAGGGCAAGTCACACTCCAATTATGTGAATTTGCCTCTGCAGACAATAACGGTTACACTTGTAGATGGAGTTTGGGGATATATGTTGTGTATGTATGAAGTTATATACGAATATCATAATGGTAGATCTTTTTGTGACTTTGAACTTAATTTCAAATTACCTTGAGCGCTAGATCCCAAGGTTGTGTCACTTCAAACATTCAGTCTGGCCTGTGTAGACAATAAATGTAGATAGAGCCTAGGGATATATCACGAGCTTACATGAAACTTCATTTCATATTACATCGACTGATGAATATTTCAATATCAATTTTACAAAATATCATCTCCAATATATTCTACCTTCAATTTGAACTATCGTCGTAACCTTCTGCATTTTCTCGAACTAACAATTTTTCTGGTAACCTGTTTCGGCCAGTGGGCTATTTGCCTTATGTGATTTATTTATCACTTGAGACACTTCAATCCTCAAGCTGAATTATTACGTTGTTGTGACCTCAGCCATACTGCGGACTGTCCGTGTGGTAACTGACACTGCCATTGTTTGTGAACCAATTAGTCACACTGGTAAGAGCAAAACACACTGATAAGTACTGGACAAAATACACGATCATTGAGCCCTAAATTATATGGTTTCGGTAGGCACTATCGTTAGACATATAGCTACGAAGGTAGCATAACCCCAAAGCTCGATCTTTCTGCATACTGACTCTGCGTAAGTAAAATAATCGGATCTCATGTTATTCTGAAAACAACTAAACACTTAAAACTCTAAACACGTAGACGTTGCTGTTTTTTTCAATAATACGACGGTGCAGTTGGATCCTCTCCGAAGATGGGCCAAAAACAGGTTGTGAGTTTGTATGCTGTGGCACTACTTGTGTCTCTGGCCTTCTCCGACGCCTTGAAACACGAGACCAACATCGACAAAGAACAACAGGTAACAACGGACTGCAAAGCCAGAGAAATAATATTCCTAGGACAAATTGAAGAGGAGTTTTCATAACAAACTAGGGGTGAAACCAAATACTAGTATTCTATGTTTATGAACAACTTGTGAGTGAATTTGATTAGTATTTCTTCAATGACTTGATCTATATTTTGTTTTGCGCAGAGCAAAAAGAAAATTGTCAGAGGGACAGGAGAAGATGTTTCAGGTAAAATTATGAAATGATCACAACAAAATCTAATCAATCCATGATTATGCATGTCAATCTGCAGGAAATTCTGTTGATTACTGAATGAAAACGGAATTTCGTAAATCAAGTTGTTGATAATTAATTTTTGCTCAAATTAGGTATTTGGCAGAATTGTCCTGTAGAGTCTGGTATGTAAGCGATTCAACAATGACCGATAATCATCTCATAGTGAACTCCTGTACTGGGATATACTGTGGCAATGGAGGAACTTGTGTGGACACCGGGAGTGGGACCTTCAAGTGTCACTGTGCCCCGTACTTCAACGGAGCTAACTGCACTATTGGTGAGGGTACTTTGCTATAATTGAAGATATGCTTACTAGGCTCATTTTATGTAGGATCCAACGCGAAATACGCGTATTGTGGTATGTGAATTATATGTTCCACCACTTTAAATGTACTGGCAATTGACGATATATTAGGCTAACTGATAAATAGCTTGACTTTTAGCTTCAAGTTTACTACAGATTTCAGACAACAACAATGGCTTGACCTATTCACTCGATATAAAATTTGCAGAGACACTGGTTGATGTGGCACGTTCAAGTTGTGGAGCCACCTGCAATGAATCGAGTGCCGAGAACACTGGAACATCCTGCTATGCCGTGATTGATGGCGGTGATCCGAATATTAATACGTGGATCCCTGAAGTCGGGGACAGGGTCGGGGCTTGGATAAACATACAGTTTCCTCACTACTACAGAGTTAAAGCATTTGCTGTCTATGACAGAGAATTCCATGATCATGCATCGTCAACACTGCGCCTGACAACCAGTGACTACAAATCACAGCAGGTGATAATTATGCGGCGTTAATCGTACTGTATGTTTCACTGCAATTGTTGTTTAGTGCCCATGGTCACTGGTAGTCCGGTTTCCAAATGACTATTTTCTTTTGAAGCATGTCTTAGTGTCATTATGAACTTGTTGATCATCGTCTCTATGCATTCCTGAGTCAGAATCAGCCGGGTGCCACCTTGTCATCTATGAAGATTTTTTTTAGAAACGAAAAAACAAAGTGGCTGACACCGTACTCACGATATCTCACGATATCCATTAGCAGCACAAACTTATGTCTATTACTAGTTTTCATAATAATAATGATAATAATAATAATAATAATAAAAATACTGACAATAATAGTAATATTATTATTATTTTTATTATTATTATTAGTAGTAGTTTTTATTCCTGAAGCCCATTATAATGACAAAGAAATAAGCGCTGAACAAGAATACATTGACACAATAGTGATACATAGAACATAAAACAGAGATAAAACCGATACATATAAAACTAAAGTATAGTTAGACATAAAATTTGACAAACAACACAGCTTTGATATGATTTTTGAATTCTGGTGGACTGAATAGCTGGCGGATGTGTGGTGGGAGGCTGTTCCAAAGTCCTGGGGCCATGATGCTGAAAAATTCTGAGCCATACCTCTGAGGCTTGAACCGAGGTTCAATGTTGAGTTTCTGAGTTTAGTGTCAGTGGATTGGAGCTGTTGATTGTGTTAACGTGTCTGGATCATGTCACACACAAACGATGGTGCCAATGAGTGCAGGGCTTCGAATACAGTCAAGAGCACTTTGAAATCAATCCTGGTCTGAACCGGAAGCCAAAGTAAATTTCTTAGGTGAGGTGTTATGTGATCTGAATATGGACATCTTCAGCTGGAACACACAGCAGAGTAGCTTCTGAATCATGGTAGCAGGTAATCCAAGTAGGATAACATTATTGCAGTCCAAATGAGACGACACAAAGGGGTGTGAACAACTTTCTCGGTTGAAGCCTTATCCAGCAGTGGACGGAGTCTACTGACATAGCGGTAGGCGAGTGTTGCCTTTCGAGCAACTGCATTGACGTGTTCCGCCATCAGAAGATGCTTGTCAAAGAATACACCGAGGTCTTGAACAGCATTTTTAGGAACAATGGAGACTCCTCCAATTGACAAGTTTGTCAGTCAAGTTGGATGTTCTACGTTTTGGGGTGAAGTAGGTTAGCTCGGTTTTGGACCCATTAAGCTGTAGTTTATTTCTGCATATCCAAGTGCTGACGTCGACCAGACATGCTTTCAGCTTGGACACGTTAGTAGAGATATTGCTGTGGACCTTCACAAACATTTGAGTGTCGTCCGCATATAGCACAAACTCACATCGCTCATTCAGGCGCTGGATGAGGACAACATGGTCGATGGTGTCGAAGGCCGCACTGAGATCCATTAATATCAGTGCAACATACGCCCCTGTGTCGAGAGCGAGTAGACTCTCGTTGTATACCTTGAACAAGGCAGTCTCCACACTGTGGTGTGGATGGTATGAGGATTGCATAGGTTCGTGACGACCAAAATCCTGAAAATAGGATTGGAGCTAGAATGACATGACACGTTCCAACAGTTTCGAGACATAACTTGAACACTGGTTGAACACTAGTCTGTAGTTATTCATTTCATCACGAGCCAGCTTGGGTTTCTTGAATAGGGTATGATGGGGCGGATTTGAATTTGTCAGGAACCACTCCACATTCGTGCGACAAGTTGACAATCTTTGTGAGGACTGGAATGATATCGTCGACACAAGATTGGAACAAGTTACTTGGGATGGGATCAAGTTTGACGACTTCACAGGTGATTTCCAGATTGGATCCAGAAGTGTCTATTCTGTGACAGTTCTGACGGAAGCAAACCTGACCTGACAAGCATTTTCTAAAAACAGTGCCTTGTTAATCTTATTCGCGAAGAACTGAATGGATGATTCAGCGAGCAACATGGCACTCATGGTCAAGGAATCCAATTATACCGGGGCCAAATTTTTATATATAACAGGTCATCAAATTTTCGAGATTGACGGCTCAGATATATGATAAATCTAGTTTCGTCAAGTGATTAAATACTCATGCATTTTCCATACGGTACAACATTCTTGAATATTTTCAGAGCCGACAAAAAAGTGGCCAATTTTGACAAATCTGACAATTTAACTAACTTAACCTGAAATTAGTACAGGAAAAATACTTGGTCCTATGCTTACTTAATATGATGGCCGCATTTTCATACGTTTCAATTGGTATATACTTTTAACAGATCGACATGATGTGTTTGGGAAACTTTGAGTCGCATGACAAATTCTGGCAGCAGTTCGACTTGTTGCCCACCATATCCGACTCGATGAACATTGAGATATCAGCGGTCTGTGATGATACATCTCCAGATGAATCTGCTGGTCTTCGGGGAGTCATGGTCCTTGCTAACCTTTGTGGGTATATGTGCATTGAATAATGTTATGTTATAATTAACGTGTATTTTGTTGTTAAACTGAGTGTGTAGTTTCAGATTTCTACTATCAACTGTTGAATACTAAAATGACTTATAATGTAGTAATCTTGGACACTATATCGACCCCCAATTTTCATCTGTTGTGAAATCGCGTCCATCCCTAATTACAAGTATATTACTTTATTTCACACAATATTTCTCACTACTTAAGGTTGTTCGATACACCGAACGCGTCATCAATGTGGCCCGTCTATGGTTGACCAAACGTGTCATAAACAGCGAATGTAACGGCGGGGTGAAATAGGGATCGGCGGGGTATGAATGTTGCCGTGCAATGGGAGTACTGGAAAATCTGGCGGTCTGTAATCAGTACGGCGGAGTTTCGACTTGAACACACAAAGTACTGGAAGCATCACAGCATATGTCTAGTATCTTTCAGTGGGCCAGCCTCGGTTAAGAAGGTAATACTACTAGAACATCCATTCGTTACATAGTTTTAATATGTATAACGTTTGCACAACAAAACTAGTAGACCTAACAATTTCCAAATCTTCTGATTAACATAATCAAACAGATCGTAAAATTATTCAAAACACTGTTAAATAAATTGACAACACTTCTGTGGATCATGGCATAGTTTTCAATACAACTCAAGCTTAGCGATAATAATATTTTGAAAGACTATTCATGATATTGCAGATCTCGTAGGGCTAATAAGCATGAATGTACTAGTATGGCATAACACATGGAATTTGTTGCTACTTGACTTGAGTGGACCAAGGACAAAAGATACAACGAATGCAAGAGCAAAGTTGAGGGGTGGGGGGGGGGGGAGTTGCTGGCGCAAGTGGCGCTCATTACTTTGTATATGATATCTGTGTAAGACCAATAAAACAAGTGTGAGGGTTTCTTCCGTTTCTTACCACATCCTCCCATCCGCCGAATCCTGCATTTTGTGCCCCTGTGGAGTGTTTTCTTCACAATTCCAATCTCTTAGAACTTCAAAGTTCACCACAAAATATCCAGAGGTCGTCACACACTCTTTTATAATAGTTTGTCCTATGCGCCCCTAAGTTTGTCCAAACACGCATATGCATTTCCAGTTCCACTAAGCAACATTCCATTGACATACATCAATTCCTCTATAGCCTGTCCATTATATAGCCTGAATATACCAAATGTTCACTCTTTAAGAGGAATACATCATAAGAAGAGCTCAGCTGCATTGGGCCGCAACATTTACAGCCCACCAGGCTCGATTTCGCGGGGCTCCGTTTTCGTTACAGTTGTCATTTTTGACACGTTTCGTCTACCATACCCGTTCCGCTATGTAAGCCGAATGGGGCTAACTTTTTTGTTTCCGCAGCTTATCTGCCCAGAAATTTACACTATGTTAGGCGATTTTCTGCCAAAATTCATCGAGATGCATGAAATAGACCTATAGACGAAATAATCTCCAAAATTCACCGCGCACAGATCAGCGCTACCTTCTCAGTCAAATCCGTTATCAGCCATTTATATATAATAAGCTATATCCTCACGTTGTCCGTATGTATAGGCCTACAAGTTATCGCAAAATCCTGTGCCAAATGTGGCGGTCATCTTGCTCAAGCTAATTGGGTGAAATTTATTCCTAAAGTTCTACTGACTTGTCAAATTTGATGGGGATATTTCAACTATTAGGCCTACTGAGTTGGCGACCGGAGAGAATCTCATCTGAGCCAATTGACCAGTCAACATCTAGTGGTTCATTCTAGCAGCCATACCGTTCATGCTAATGATCACATCTACCATGCCAGCCTTTTATACATTTCTGAGTCAAGTCAGAACATACAATATATGAAATATATGATTTTTTTTTCAATTCATACTCACAAAAACTTGAATAATTTGACATAGTATGCACTCCAAATTCATGAAATTATTGATTTTTTGTTTCCATAAAATGACACTTTTCATGTTTTAACGCTTATATCGCGAAAAGTAACCTGGATAGGTATATTTTTTACATTATTTTTACAAACCCAAAATATCATTGAAGAAATATGTGTAAAAAAAATAGAAAAAATACCTTATTACTGACCGAGCAGTGATACTCAACGTTGTATGGATTATCAGAAGTTACTCTTTTTCTGTAAAATTTCAGTGCTGAAATATATACACATGTTCTTACTCTTGCCACGAAACATATCAAACTCAGTGCTAGCGAATTTTGTTTCATCAGTTTTAATGAACCGTTGCATATACAACAGTTCTGTACTGAAAAATCCTATAAATATATAGTTTTAGGCAAAATATGCAGTTAGATTGCATGTCATGATGTAATGGATTGTGGCTATTGCTGAGGTACTTTCAAGACTGATAGGAGGTCAACAAAATGTATCATAGCAAAAAATATCATACGGTGACCTACTATTTTTTTCTGCTTTTTGTAACCATCACATATCTAGCTATCAAGAAATATAACTTTTTACTCAATAAAAACACCTTTCCGGGTGTTTCGAACAACCTTAACCAAGAGCCCGACATCATGGTTGATGATTATTACTGTTGACTGAACTAAACCGTTTCAATGAATCGTTGAGTCATTGAATGATTGAGTTAAAGTCTTGTCATTGCATGAAGTGTATCCAAGTCCTCATACATGCGCGTAGACACAAGAAGAATTGTTTTCTGAATGCATTGTACAAGTCACTTTTAACTATGAAAATCCGTCAGTGCCGATGAAGAACTCAGCACTGGGTGCCACTTGTACCGCCTCCAGCACCTACAACGAGGTGGACTTCGGCTGCGAGAACGCCATTGATGGAGTGGACGTGCCTGGGGAGGATAACGAGTGGTTGTCCAACAACGAGGGAGTAGGTGCATGGATCCAGGTTGACCTTCCTCAAGCTGAGAGTGTTATGGCAGTCGGGTTCCTGCAGCGCTGTGGCCAATCTTCTCAAAACAGTGCGCTCACCCTGGAATTCAGCGATGCCAGTTCACAGCAGGTGGATTTGTATCCCTTGGTCACATTGTGTCAAATGAATTGGAATAATAATAAATATGTTTCCGTCTTCCTTACCAATCATTTTACATTTATTTCACTGAGTTTGCTTTTAACTGAGAAACGATGACAAGATAATAGCGCTGATTTTCAATTGTGCAGGTCGCACTAGACTGTTTTTCTGGAGAGCATCCACTAGACTGCACTGGTCAGTACTGGCAGCAGTTTGACCTTGACCCTCACGTGCTGACGTCATACGTGCGAGTGACGATCACATCTGTGTGCTCCACCGACAACAATGGCTTTAGGGAGATCCGGATCTTCACACAGGGTAATTTATCAATTTCTCCTCCACGGCAATA
Source organism: Terebella lapidaria (assembly GCA_949152475.1). Classification (NCBI taxonomy): domain Eukaryota; kingdom Metazoa; phylum Annelida; class Polychaeta; order Terebellida; family Terebellidae; genus Terebella; species Terebella lapidaria. The sequence continues at coordinate 27,485,441 of OX424564.1, read as the reverse complement.
CGAATATAATGTCATTACCTCATATGATAAAGTTGTCAGTTATCTTCTGAGTTTTTTTTTTGTTATCTTCAGAGTTGATCCCACACTACTGAACTACTGAAGATCATCAGAGCTCAACATCAGCGGGAATTATACACAATGACTTTTGTAATTAAAATTCACACGTTCTTCTATTTATATTTAGTACTATATATATACTTGTATCAAATAGTGATCTGATAGTATGATTTAATCTGTTGATGTCACATATGAAGATGGAGTTGATGGTCTTCCTGGCTTTGTGAGACTTGATTTGTGTAATCCCGCACGTGTACACATCTATGTAGTAGAAGTCAGCTTTACTGGATATGAAATCGAGTTTCGGTTCAATAGATGTTCTGTTATGCTATTATTTAAGGCCTTTTTTTATTGTACATCATATACTTTAACCAACGACTGTGCAAACTGAGCAAAGTCATAAAAATTTGTTAGATCCAAACCTATGAATCATTCCAGAGCGAGTTGTTATCTGCGAGTCTATGCTTGTAGGAAACATGAATAGTTTTTTAGTTTTATCGCTTAATTACCACTCATATACTATTGATGAACAACTGAAGTGACGATCACCAATTCTTCCATAACCTAAAACACTCAACTGGCTGTCCATGAAGTCAGAAGGCTAAAACAAACTCCTCATTGAATGTGTATGGTTCGAACAAGTGAATAAGCCACCCTTAGGCAACACCTACCAGTAGTTGCAACTCCATACAAATGATCATGAGCTACTTGAAATACACTGAAATAGGTTGGTCCATATACAAGTCCATAACGTACCACCTTTAGATTCAAACAATGTCGAAACAATAATCTCCCTGTACCAACATATACAGAATCAAACAGGCACGGTACAAAAACAAACACAGATGACCTATTTCTGACTTATCAAGTTGATCATAGTCCAGAATGTAGCCAACGAACCGGGCCTGGAAATAAGCGATCACATCTTCAATGAACGTAACATGCTCACAAGCACATAATGGTGACTATGATGGTCTAAACACCCACATCAAAGGGCAGACTGCCAGTCATGTCTGACAAATACGAGCACAGGAGAGACCTAGTACAACTAACTTGCAATCAGCCAATCAACTGTTTATCCCGAAAACAAAACAAGAACATGTGGATGAATAGAACAGCCAAATCCAAATTACAGAAATAGCCATAATGGTGGAAACAGCACAAACAATCCGAAGATTATCCCAACTATTTAAGAGTAACAGCTGAAACAATGAGCTCACACAGACGACTCAGACAACTAGCAGACAATATCAAACAGGATCCCAAAACATCATGGCAATATCGAAAATCAAAAACCAAGAACAGATCCGCGAAAGGGGACAAATGATTACCAGACAGTACCAGACAGTACTCGCAAGCTCATGCGTGCTACGGCCCAGGCACGACCTCGGGCCTCAAACACTGTATCCAGTCAATTACCTATAATTATAGGCCTACGATGTCCATGCAGGACGAATACCGATGTGAAAGCAATTGGTAGTTCGTATGAATAGTAGTCCCTGATCCTGATATTGTCGAGTAATTTCAAATCGTGATTAACCATGAGCTATGGAAAAGATTGTGCAAACTAAATTGTTGGATAGCATTGCGGTTTTTAGTTATTGTTTGTAATACCGTACAATTCATTCCAACTCGTTTGAAAACCACAATAAAACCACTTTGCATGTCAGGAGTTTATTTATGTATTCAATACAGTAGTTGATATATCCATTATAAAACATTCAGTCCTGTACTTGTGCATTTTATTCTCAAATATCACAATTCATTTGCAGTATTATATTACAATATTGAGCTAATGGCTTATAGCGATGATACGGTTCTATTAGTTGGTGTAGATTCCGGTCTCTAGGAGTTAGATAATTACCGCCATACATCATTACGGCAGCGTAGAGCTGCCACCGCCGTATTTTTTTTATTTCGTATATGCGAAATATTAATTCGCATATGTGAAATATTATTAATTCGTATATGCGAAATATTAATTTGCATGTGCGAAATAGTAATTCGTTTATGCAAATTATTATTTTGTATATGCGAAATATTAATTCGCATATGTTAAATATTAATTCGTGTATGCAAAATATTAATTTGCAGGTGTGAAATAGTAATTCGTTTATGCAAATTATTATTTCGTATATGCTAAATATTAATTCGTATATGCGAAATAATAATTCGTATATGCGAAATATTAATTCGTATATGCGAAATAAAAAAAATACGGCGGTGGCAGCTCTACGCTGCCGTAGGAAAGCATGGTAACGAAAATACGTAAAGGTCCTTTGAATAGGGGCTATAGAGTGTTTTCATGTGTGACATTTATAAAATACATAACATTTATATAATACATAAGTTCCTATCAAAACTTCCATTTCTACCATAACCAAAAGTGATTGTTAGTGTTGCAGAAGCAGAATTTATCATTTTACATGTTAACACCAATAGCCATGTGGATACGTGGCAGCATACCTTTGATTGCGAAGACCCGGATCTCCCGGAAGCCGTTGTCTCCTGACGTACACACAGACGTGATTGTCACTCGGATGTATAGCGTCATCATGAAGGGGTCAAGGTCAAACTGTTGCCAGTAGTGTTCCTCACACTCACTCGGGGGCAGACTGGTGAAACACTCCATTGCCATCTGCAATAATTATACATGCTGTCTTCTGTATGGATATAGCTTAATCGCTTTTTTTCACATCTTGAGTAACATGAGAATTGCTAGTAACCCAAGTATACATGATGAAATGTTTGGAAATATACCAACCAAAACACTGATTGCTAAAATAAAAAAAGATCCTGGGAACAAAACTGATTACTCTGATTCAAACAAACATGATGTTTCATTATACGGGTAGTTAAGTATGATACTCACCGACTGTGTACTCTTGTCGCTGAACTCCAAAGACACGCCGCTATTCTGGGCGGATGCATCACACCTCTGTAGAAATCCAACGGCCACCACGGCTCTGACGTCTGGAAATGTCAACATGACCCAGGCTCCAACGCCCTCGCCATTAGACGCCTTTTCATTGCCATCACCCGGCAGTTCCACGCCGTCGATTGCGTTCTCACAGACGAAGTCCTCCGGGTGGTAGACACTGGAGGCATTGCAAGTCGTCCCTTCTTCTAGTAGTGCAACATTGATCAGTGGACCTAAAAAAAACACACTCTAAAACTGATATCTGGGAACTCTTTTGGAGGTACTGGTTTTATTCTACCTTCAAGTGTCTTGCTCGGGATATCATATCCCCAAAAGTTTGTGGTTTATTCTATCACAGTGTACCCACGGTAGTTGCCATAGACTTCAAGGCCCCGCAGTGCCAGCAAACTTGTTGACATTGGGTCACACACTTCCAGGACCTCAATGTAGAGGCTGTTTGTCACAGTGGGCACCAAGTCATAGTGCTGCCAGTATCTGTCCGTACTGCCTTCCATGTCTATACACTCAAGCTTCACCTGTATTGGTTTGTATGACAGTAGTCAAATGTGTTAACACACATAAAGTGTATAATATTCACCCTGTGCAGTATGCTGGACGCCTGCGGGTCGAATGAATTCATATTCATTGCACTGCCACCATGTGACTGAATATATTCATTCAATATTTAAGGTAATGAACTATTTTTTCAAAACTGCTTACCTCAGACGTCTTGTCATCACTAGTGCGAAGCATCAGCCTGGAGGACGAATGCTCCAGGCTCAGAGCATCATGGACAGCAAAGGCTTGGATCCTGTAGTAGTCTGTAAACTGGATTCTAAACCACGCTCCTTCGCGATCACCGTCAGCACTTCTCCAAGTCGGATCTTTCTTCGGGTCGCCATCCAAGCTAGACTCACAAGTGAACTCTGTCCCATTTGTACTCGATACGGTACAAGACGCGCCACAAGGCTCATAGGCGACATTCGTCAGAGGTTCTTCATCCGGGACAGTTTGAGGGAACGTAATGTAAACCACGTGAAACACATTTATGGATTGTAAGGGATATCTTGTACCACTTTAACTCTTCACCTTCGACTTGGATTATTGAACCAACAACCTACACTTGATAGCTTAAGAATACAGTCTTTGATATCTAGTTTTCATCCACTATCTTTTATACCTTTAGAGCAGAGCGAGCCTGTGAAGAAAGGAGGACAGGCACACTGGAAGTCTTCTCCATCCAGAGGTACACATGTCCCACCATTCTCACATGCTGTGCTGTTCCCGCAAACAGTTACTGGATACAAGGTTCGAGTCACATATTCAACTAGTGTCACCGATTTGCAATTATCTACCAAATACATGTTGTCAGAATTAATAATTCTGTACCAGTACCAGTAGGATCTTTGCTCTCAGCGCTTTCCATAAATCGTTTCTGATGCGGATCTCCTGCCTGAACAAACACAAGTGCAGAGTATCACCTAGTAACAAAAGCGACCTAAAACCTATGTCTATTATGACTAAATAATTGACAGGTGTTACCTTCAAATTGCGAGTTTTTCCAACGTGCCTGTGTGCTGATGCACCACAGCAGACCGCTGATAGCGAGACCAAGAACACTAACCCAGCGACTCGTCCCATTTTCTTAGAAAATTTGATGGAGTAGAAGAGAACCAGAAACAAAGTAATTTTTTTGTCTCTGAACTACATAGGAGTTCTATCTAGCAGCTTATATCATTGAGTTTAATCTGAAACTTTCATTTGAATTATGTGAATTGAAGCGATTGCGAAACTGAATTTAAGGTTGGATGTACAAACCTTCTCTGCCTCCAATAGATTACTGAGTCAAATTACCAACAATACATGTATGCGCGAATAAATGTGTCGTATTGAGTACAGGGCGTTTCAAAGTAAATATTCAATGAATACGAACGTGATAACTAATATTGGGCAGCCATACATCCAACTATTTTTACCTTTGTCACGAATAGACAGGTTCTGAAAAATATATTTTCCCAATATAATCTTCAAAAAAATTACTTTCCATCACATTTAGTTGTATTAATGACAAAAAGCTTCTTTTCACAACATGGACACTTGTCTATCAATACACTATACAACATTACATTCATGGTCCCATGACTTATTGGGATTATGAGAAATTGTGATTTTAAGACTTTTGTAACCAGCTACCAAACTAAACTTGTAGGTGGTATGTCAGAGATAGTGTTCCCATTTATACTGAATCCGATTATATTGTTTCAACTTCGAGCTTCGAGTTCCTGAAGCGAAATATTGCACACGTTAATTGGACTTGATGTGATTCAAGGACGATTTTGTCCATTTCTGTTTTAACCAGTTCAAGGTTGCTGAAAGAAAATCTGTTTTTTCTGGTTTGTAAATAATATCATAAAATATTTTTGCATCACCCAGTACAGCGCTTCACTTCTCTATGACACTTTCAAGTGACTCGTCTATCGAGGATCGGTCGGGATCGATTAATATACTGATAAGTATATTGATTCAATATGCATGATATAATACACAATGTGCATTCGCAATCTCATGATGTTCAATCATACATAAATTATAATATTGTTACGAATCTCGATTCCTAAGGATTTTTGTCGCCACTTATTACACGCAAACGTCACATTTTTTACGAAGTCATTTTTCCTCAGATAAGGACGCAAATTGAATTGTTGTTTATGTTTGTTATCGGAATATCAAGGGTTTGTCCTCCACCAAGCAACAGTGTTTGATTATTTTTTCTTTGCCATTTTATGCCCAGTTGGATGACAAATGTACATAAAATACCAAATGAACACTCGTGTTTCTACTGTGGCCTAAATTGTTATATATTTGATATTGACATTGTTTCAATGTGACACATTGAGATGTATAAAATGCTCAAAATCAGGTCTATGGTTTCGCGAATATAGTATATTTTGTATGGTTTTGTTTGCATGGAGAATCCCATTATAGTGGTCAGTGGTTACTCTCTGCCACTAAAATTAAATTTCATTTCGGAAATTATTATAAATCCCGAAATTTGGTTACATCATAATTCATTTATCTCCGCCATGTACATGTTATGTAGATATGAGTGATTTTGTGAAATATGCATATGTGGTATAGTTCCCACCGGATGAAAATACGACCCTCTCGGATCGTACAGTTCGTCGGGTGTTATGCAAAGTCCGAGTCGCACTGATATGGCGCTTTCACGCTCACACTTTTTCCTCTACATCCATTCCACTCGAAAATTAGTCTATAACACAGCCGATATACTCCACATGGTTGATACAGCTTCAATTAATCCTTATCTGTCTTAGTTTCCCTCTCGTTCTTAACACAGGCGATAAATAAGTTTGTGAGCTGTTCATGCATGTCGGCTCATGTGCACCCTGCCAAATGGTGAAGATCGTTGAGAAATTATAGAGAAATTAGCAGTGACGTAGCTTATCAATTCTTAAACCATACTTGCATTGTTCTCGTAGGTGTTTAATCAATGCGGTACATAGAGTTTATGTTCGATTTAAGAATATATAGAAGGTCATATGCAGCACACCTTAGGATGACATTGAAATTCACAAAGATCACCTTGATTGGTTAATCTCAAGGCCATATGTTCACGCTGGGGAACCAGTCCGCTAATCCTGGGTTTGGTCAGCGCATCCTGGGATTTGCAACGAACATCCTTCGAGAAAAATTGCTGCCTCGTCGAACGAGACAGTCGCGACTCGAAAGTAAAACACTGACATGGAGGATAAAATAACGTACCATACCAAAATCACTTAGCGCAGTATTGATAAGGATGCTCGTACATGTAAGTAGTTTAAAGCAGCGTGTGATAATGCAAGAAATTGTGGAAAATACGGTGGCTGATATGTGACATCTAAATTTTTTTTGCGAGACACCAATTTAAAAAAATAGCAAAATATTCTATTCGTGAATAAAACTATTCTATTCGAGAATAAAACATTCTATTCATGAATAAAACGTTCTATTCGCGAATAAAACATTCTATTCACGAATAAAACATTCTATTCACGAATAAAACGTTCTATTCACGAATAAAACTATTCTATTCGCGAATAAAACATTCTGTTAACGAATAAAACGTTCGTTGAATGGTCACAGAATGGCGATGTGTCACTGTGATGTATAGACGCTTTTGTTACTCATAGCAATTGTAACTTATTGAGTATTATTGGTGAATAGTACGGTGGCTGAATGTTTTATTCGCAAATAGAATGTTTTATTTGCGAATGGAGTAATTTTATTCACGAATAGAATATTTTGCTATTTTTTAAATTGGTGTCCTGCAAAAAAAATTTAGATGTCACATATCAGCCACCGTAGGAAAGCACAGTTTTGAGGCGAACACGTTGTTGCAACGCTAAACCTGTAGGCAACGCTAAACCTGCGTATAATCATGCTTTGAATTATGTACACTGCGGCAGGCCATCCACCTGTACATGTACCGTATGTACGCAATAAGTGTCGTGCCGTAATGCTCATTCTTGGGCATTTCGGGGATGTCCATTGCAGTTTGCCCAGGACAATCATGGAATATAATATATTTCTAATTAAATACTGGTTGTGAACAGCGAACAATATTTAAACAAATTTCTTTCCAATTAAAATTGAGGAATATAAATTCATAAAATTTTTCCACATGTTTATTCAATGAATAAATACATTGATATAAAGGTTTGTTCCATTCAAAATTATCAGTTGAATCCACCGTGTATCCCTGCTTGGTTGTCAATTTTCTGGTATATAATCTGATAATTAGCTTTGTATAATCCAACTTGGTTATTAAGCATAAGTTAAGTAATTTATGTTAGTTTGCCATATTGTTAAGAAATAAAGCAAAATCACCATTTTGGAATGCTTCAGTTACCCCGGACCTTTTCGAGATTTTCCAATTTATTTTATGTAAAATGCACATAGGCCCTACAATATTTTTTTTATGGCAACTGAGATTTAGCGATGCCGTGTAGTCGTCAACTGTAGTCGTCAACTTTTGGTTATATCTGTAGTCAACTTTTGGTTATCTGTAGTCGTCCAATTTTGGGGATCTTTATAGTTTTTGTTCGAATCATTCATTCAAATTTTGCTTAAAATGCATAAAATTATTTCAAGAGCTAGATACGTGTATTCGAGATACGTGTATTTTGGTATGTGTATAGTGCTTTTGATTTTCGAAATGGAGGCCATTTTAGACGAAACACGGCCCAATTTTGGACGAAGAACGGCCAAAAATATTTTTTTTCTGCTTTGAAAATATCTTTGGACTTTTTTTCCTTCATAATGGGAACTGCCGCGAGTATACGCATAGAATGCTTGAAAATAAAGCTTAGATATTGGCATTTCAAATGGGAAGTCAGTCGTATATGATGATTTGTGTAGCGACCTTGGATTCGACCTTCTGAACTTCTGTAGCGGAGCGCTCAAGGCTGAGATACCTCTTGTAAACGTAAACCTAATCGTTATGAAAATATGTCATGTAAAAGACCTACAGATAGGGTAGATTCAGGTCCACCGAAACACGTAAGCGTGTTCATTGTGTTTACGCCATGAGAACACAGTCATATATATGAGGTGCCATAAGAATATACCAGCACTGGTACTCTATAGCCTAGTTAGGTGGCCAATATTTTATCCACGTGATACACATCGGCTGTTGATAATGTAACCTTGGTGCTATTGAGCTCCACCGAAGCATGCCTTGACCGAAACTATCACAAAGGCATAATGAACCGAACAAACTTTATTAATATATTGTAAACATAACACTGTCAGTATACCGTATTCATGCGCTTTTAGGCACATGCACTTATCCTCGAATATGTGCTTATACTCGAGCATAAGCGCATGTGCTTCTATGCGAGAAAGTGTACATTTCGCGGGTACGTCAGCAATAGTCGAGTATAAGCACATGTAATTACAATATCAACGATCCAAATCAAGTTAGTGCAAATAAAATTCAATTAGTGTGTGTTTTAGTGCACCTCCTAACTGTACTAACAAAGACAGCAGCAGGTAGACGTTGCACACCCATCATTTTAATGACACAGATCATGTAAGCCTATCGGAAGTTTGATGACAGCTTCGAAATTTTTTTTTTTTTTTGAAGTTGAAATAAATTATATTATCAATATAGTCGTTAAACTACTTCGAAATAAAAAAAATAAAACATAATATAATGAATGTAGTGTTGCTAATCGTAAATTGAATGGGGGTGTTCTGAAACTCGAAACAATGTAGTGCGCCTATACTCGAGTATACTATAAAAGCGCATAGTCTGGGAACCTATCTGAACCCTTGACACAATTTTTAGATTACCACACCTTTGGTTTGATAACCTATTGGCATGACGGTGCGTCTGTTTTTTTGTTTTTATTTACTTTTTAAAGTTTATGGTCGGATTTCCTTGTCATTTTGCTGAAAATGTCTCTTTTTTTGCTGAAATATTTCAAGATGGAGGTATTCTTTAGTTTTTAACTTACCGGACATCATCTATTCAGTAATTTTCTCTTCAATTTCACCTGTTCATAATATCATGCATCCTCTTTTTCGTGTATAAATATGGATAGGTAAAAGGGCCAAAAATCCACTTTTTGGCACTTTTCTCGGATCCAGTCAGTAACTTTTCATTTAATTTCACATGTTAATTACATTATGTAATGTTTATCTCGTGTATTGAAATAGAATGCCTTGAATCGCTTGAAAGTCTTGTAATAGAGGCTCAAATGGTCAAAAAGAGCGAAATTCAGCTTTTAACACCTTGCTCAAAATAAATTCTGTAACTTTGTTTATGAATATTCAAGACAATATATTCTGTGTCATATACAAAGACAGAATGCCTCACGTGCCTCGGAAGGCCCGAAATGTAATATCAAAAGGTCACAAGGACCAAAATTTCACTTTTCGACACTTTGCTCAAAATTTATCCAGTAACATTTTTTTCTAAATTTATTTTCATGACATTGTGCACTGTCTGTTTGTGTATCAAGATGGAATGCCTTTAATTGCTCAAAAGGCCTGGAATACAGGCCCGAATGGCCCAAACTGGCCTGAAATACACACATTGGCTGCGGTAGATAAAATGCTTATAGATACAGCTTGGGCATGTATTATGAATATAAGACATATATGGCGGATCTGTTGTTGATCTTGAATTTGATATCCCATAACCTTGGATGGTAAATCTCAAGGTCACGTTCTTTCGGAAATGTGTGAATTGACCTCTACATACGAGCTCAGTTTCGTATTTTGAACATACAGGAAGTTCCTGCTCGATGTTGATATGAGATGACCTTGAGTGGAAAATCCGAAGGTCACATCTCACCTGAAATGTATAAATTGGACACTGCAAACAAAATGGCTGTAGACAGAGCTTAGGTTTGTATGAATAACATAGGGAAGGATTTCTTGAGGGTCGTTTGGTAGTCTTGAAGTTGACCTCAGATGATCTTAAACTTGATCTAAGATGAACTTGATCTAAGATGAACTTGAATGGTAATTGTCGAGGCAAAGTTCAACGTGAATAATGTAAATTGACCGACGCGGACAAAACCATCTAGATTAAGCTTACGTTTGTACTATGACCAGACTGCAATATTGTGTCTGCCTAAAATGTGACTGCCTATATTATATACCTGGATGTTATAGGCAGTCACGTCGGGTGGCTCTTTTGGTGACCTCGATCTTTTAATGTATTTGATATGTCAAAACAACAATTTTACTGAAAAAAAGTTATTTCTCAACATTGTTTCTCTGGTAACATTTCTCAAGTCTTTGGGCTGATTTTTTAATCGACACAGATATCGTATGCATTTACGGATGGACACATAAATTTGTTCATTTTTATTCATCTCCTGAATGCAAGCAGGCACATACTTACATGTTATACACAAATAAACATCAACCAGTTTCTGTACTTTTCTCACAATAATATTTCACGGCTTCAATCAGCGGTGTCAAAGCATTCCCAGTGACCACAACAACAGCGCCCACAATCTCAACAACGTTGGCATGACCCGGGTACATTCCAGATAGTACTGTGTACTGTAGGACGAAACATCCAGGTATTTGAATCATTTTGAGAAGGCCCGTCACGAGTGGAGGACTGTACCTATACCCGAATACTAACAAGAAGTTGTGACTGCCAGATATCAGCATGTGCCCGGCGAGAAACATTGCACAAACCCTTAAATGAGGAAGCGTGGGAACCTCAGTGGCGAGCATTAGAACTATCGAAATTGAGACTCCAGTCACCGACATCCAAAACATTGTAATCTTTGTGTTCAAGTCGTACAGCTTGTAACGGATAATTAGTATGTAAACGACGTTGGTCGGACCCTCCACCAGTGCTAGAGTGCATCCAATGATATAATCCTTCGTTGCATTACTTTTTTCGACAACTGACGTATTATTCCCATCTTCAGTTGACACATTTGTTGGCGATAAATTGCATGGCGAATGCAGAGCTGCTGAGGAATTCACCAGGGAATCGCCGATGTTCTTAAAGATGAAAGGTGGTTGAACTACCAACAACGCGCCAGTCACACACATACACAAAGCGATGACTTGTTCAAGTTTGACACTTTTTGACAGTACTAAAGTTATTATGAAGAAAATCAACAGCTCCACACTTTTCGCCAGAGTACAAGCCAATCCAACCGGCAGATAGTATGATGAACCATACGCTGCATAACTGCAAGTTACAATGCAAACTGATGCCAGTATCAGCCAGCCAACTTTCTCTCTCGGTACGCGAACTTGTTTCTCTTCTGATGTTCCCACTATTAAAACGGAAATCACAACTTGGACGGCATATCGGAGGGCGTTGAGTTCCGAGTGTGGAATCAAGCGGTTGAGAAGCTGAGAGAACATCAGGCCAAAGCATACGCCAAGCGTTCCAATCACAATACAAGAGTAGCCAACAAATCGTATTTTGATATCCGACTTGTTGTCCTTTACTGTTTCCTTCTGGCCAATAAGAGCGTCTGTTTCAGCGCCGGAAATATTAGACAAGAGATCATCTTTGGACTCGGCTGATGTTCCACGTGCATTGACCACGTCCATTTTTGTTGACTCACTACTCATCCTTAATTCTAAGTGATATTATCGAAATCTTATTTTTCGTCTGATTCTCAGTAAACGGAACTCAGATGACAGATTCACATGTACACTCGTTTTTGAATAATAGAAGCACTGAGAGAGAAATATATTTCAACGGAAACAACAGATTGCCTCCCGTCCCCGCCCCCCTCCCCGTTCTACCCCCATCAAGCACGTCCATCACAATATTGCTTTTCAGAAACATACATGAGTCTGTTTCGTGACCTTTTCATATCCTCGAATAACACCAGCGAAGCCAGCCCAAGCGACGCGGAGCGCGTCCAAGATGGCCCACATTGGTGCTCGGGACGAAAACAAACAAATCACGATTAGGATCGATTTACAGGCTGACACACAAACTGTTCGTATTGTATGTATTCTGATACACGAGAGGACCCAAATTACAAATGATAGCTCAACTAAATACCTCGATATATTGCTCAAAATCTCCTCCAAACATCGCTAATCCTTCCCGACAAAATTTGTGGTCGGTGACTGCCAAGGCTAAAGTCAATGTTTGGAGGGGATTCTCAACAGCATTTCGGGGTAGTTAAGTGCGTTGTCTTACATAATTTGGGTCCTCTCGTGTATCTGAGCGAATACAAAAAAGACAATTTGGTGTGTCAACCCAGATAACTGTCATAATCGTGATTTGTTTGTTTTCGTCCCGAGCACCAATGTGGGCCATCTTGGCCGCGCTCCGCGTCGCTTGGGCTGCAGCGAAGCGTGCATCGGGTGTCACCCTCAGGTATTGACATCACCCACGTATAAGTAGCGATCTTACGTTTGCTGGACGATTCAAGCTACATCAGCCTACTGAATATTTAACCAGCCAATCGGAGGCCGCAAAAAGGACGGCTGATGACGTTTATGCTTCGATGGTCAGTAGCCAAGAAATCGCATTTTGATATCCGATTTGTCCGCCATTTCTGCCAGTTTGTGACCAATTCTATCCTTTTCTGTGACCGGAATATTCGACAAGAGATCATCTTTGAATTCGTCTGGTGTCTTTCCACGTGAATTAACCAAGTCCATTTCTGTTGATTCAATTCTCATCCTGACTTCCAAGTGAAATTATTTCAGTTGTATTTTTCATTCACTGAGTTGATAGAATCACACGCCTGTTGATAAATATAACAAGGAATGTGAGGACTATTTAACACGACCATTTTAACATTTATATGTTTATAACACAGATACATGAGCTGTTCGTGACCTATTCATACCCATAACGTTGAATAGCACTAGCGAACCGTGTAATCACCGGGGAACCTGAGCGACAATCCTCGGAGTGAGCGACAATCCTCGGAGTCGATTCAGATGAACCTCGCGAGAAATCTGTCAATACACAGCTTCGTTGTCATATAATTGTGTGTATTTGAGGAGTGTTATATGATCTACAAACGTGTTTCAGAGCAATATACATGTGTGCTAGTAAGTAAGTAAGTAATTTATTTCCAAATTGCACACAAGATGAACATATTCAATAGATGATATGAGAAATGCACAATTTGTGGACTCCACCAGAGGCCGATGCCTGTAACTTGATTGCTCAAGCGGTGAAGCCCATTACGTATTAGATAAAGCCCGAGGAGCGCTCCATTACCTATTGTTATTGGAGACCGAGGGCGAAGCCCGAGGTTTCCAATACCAATAGGTAATGGAGCGTGACGAGGGCTTTGACTAATGTAAAGTCCACCAACCCAAAAAATAATCCCCACACAATCAATATAGCTCGAGATGTACAAGTTGTAAAGACGTGAGCACAAATGTCTTATATAAGAGAGATGCACAGCAATGGCTGCATTCATTTCACAAACAAATGTTGAAGGGACAACATCGTATTGTTCAAGTGAAATTCGCATTAAATTCACGAGACAAAATACTCCTCCTAACTGTGAAAGCTGATTGCAACCAATCATGGATATGATTATAACTCGCAGGCATAACTTGGGATAATAACACACGATTTCATGGATATTCCAAAAATTTAAAAGCTTATATATTACGATATAATTATATCTTGCAGGGACATTTCTTGTCTTGTTTTTTTATAATCATACACAATGCGATGGATATTGCGAAATTGGATATTCCTTCACATGAAACCAATAAACGGATATTATCTAGAATTGTCAGACCAGTGTCGCAAGTAGCTTGTGCTGCTCGTTCCTCTATATACAATAAGGATTAAAAAGGTGCGAGACGGATTAAATGGCATGTTTACAGTGGACCAGTATTACGGAGGAGTACAAGGTACCTGGGCCAAGTAGGCTTTATGGGAGAAGAGTTCAAGCGTGAGCGCCCATATGTCAATTGCAAAATGTCAATTGGCAATACTGCACATATATGCATGTACACATGATTTAATCCCGTTGTGTTACAATCAATGAATCAAGCAAAACTTCTCTCAATATTTCACAGTTGAGCTCAGCTCCAATACAACAAACATATCGCTCCAATATTCGCATGCAGCTCTCCATTACCTATTGGTAATGGAGAGAAAGAACAATAGAGTGACGTCACGGGTGGACTTTACATTGAAATAATAAAAGCACAAAATATGGAACGGATAGGAACAAAATATTTACAAGTTGGACTCACGTATGAGTTGCATACTTCATATAACAACATCACAACATGTAGATATATATATATATACATTAATTTCACGTAGAAATACATATTATTCACATTATAATTTATTCACATACACCCATATATACAGGAGATGATGATACAGTTGCTGAACCTGTGCCAGTATTAACAGATTGAACCTTTGTGATTTACACATTGACTACTGTGAAATGCCAAACTTGTGGTATTACATAGAGTGAGAAATGAATGAAAAAAGTCCTTTTCCATACCCCCCCCCCCCCCATGACACACACACCCACCCACACACATCCTTACACTATTGGCAAACGATACAGGATTGGTAGAGCAAAAAACAAAAAAAAACAATTAAATATGAAAAAATGACACAAGACACAAAAAAGACCAACTAAAAAAGCGACCGTAGTAACGTGAGCTTATGAAATACAATACAGCCATGAAATTTTACAGTATCAAGGGATAATTACGAGATTAGATAGTTAGTTATTCATCAAATATTTCGAAATGAAGTGTTGTTTTATCTTAGATTTGTAGGCGCTGAATGAAATGCTGTTTTTTATATGGGTTGGTGTATTTAGCCATAATTCCGGACCTTTACGAATGAAGCTGTTTCCAAAAATTTGGACATTCCACCTAGTTATATGGGGGCCTTTACAATGTCTAGTGTTGAAAGAGTGGATAGAATTGTTTGCCACAAAAAGATTGTTCAGCGAACTTGGTAGTTCATTGCGGGAATGCAAATACATAAATTTACTAAGTTCAATATTGAACAAATCATGTAGCTTAGCTATGCCTGTTTTATGATAGAGTGGCGTAGAGCTGGCATTGAAACGTGATCCAGTGACGCATCGGATTGCTTTATTTTGCTTGATTTCAAGCGGGCGCAGTATCGTTTTTTGTGCAGAACCCCATAGCAATATACCATAGTTTAGGTAGGAATGAAACAGACTAAAATATAACGATTTGAGGTGGGCTTTACTTAACATGTTTTTGACAGTGTTTAACATATATAGGGCGCTGGACAATTTTTTCAAGACGTGTTCAATGTGGACATTCCAACTCAGCTTACTGTCTATATGGATACCAAGAAATTTAACAGAAAGTGATGGTGTAATGTATTCAGTATCGACTTTTAACGAATAGGTGTTGTAGTTGTGTACCAGCTTCTTGGAGAATAAGATTATATTAGTTTTGCTAACATTCAGTGATAATTTGTTGCTCCGGAACCAATTAAAGTACTAGGAACATGAAAATATGATGTGAGCTCAAATTAAAGCACCATGTGAGCTGATCAGAACGGTTTTTATCGCATGTGAATATCTCGATTCCTTCAAAAGTTACAGTGTTTCAAAGTTCAAATTGCCCAAAGTACAATTTGAAAAATCATATAGCTCATTAATATGCAAATTTGTATGCATGACGTCACAGGGGGAACATTTTTTAATTAGATGGTTTTATTGGCTTATTGAAGTCTTAAGAAATTGCAATTATTCAACAAAGCTCATTCCACATGCTCTACATAATTGATAGTCAATGAGGAGGATATCTGATTCAACAACGTGATATAGGTGTTGAAGGTCATTGTGAGTATAATACAACGTTGTATCGTCTGCAAATAAAATACATTTTGATTTTGTTATTGAGTTAGGGATATCGTTTGAATATATGATAAAAAGTAACGGACCCAATACTGAACCCTGTGGCACACCGTATTTTATAGGATAGAGGTTCGAACATGAGTTTTTGAACTTGACATACTGCTCACGGTTATTTAGGTAGCTCCTGAACCACTCCAAGGCAATCCCTCGAATACCATAATATTCTAATTTGGACAACAGAATAGAATGGTCAATAGTATCGAAAGCCTTGGAGAGGTCCAGGAAAACTCCAAGTGTGTACATGTTATTGTTAAAGCCAGTTAGGGTATCGAATACAAATTCTGTAACTGCATTAATAGTTGAATGTTTGGGCCTAAATCCGTATTGCTTAGGATAGAGTATATTATGTTGTACGAGAAACGTATACAGTCGTGTGTGGATGATTTTTTCTAAGAGTTTAGAGCAACAGGGTAATAGTGATATTGGCCTATAGTTATTCAGCATTTGCTTGTTTTTATTTTTGTAGATTGGGATTACTTTCGCCGTTTTCATTTGCTGAGGGACAATTCCCGTTGAAATTGATTTGTTTATTAGTAATGATATCGGGGTGCAAACTGCATGTTTTATCTGTTTTATGAAGTGACTACTCAAATTATCAACTCCTGAACTTTTTTTTCCTTTCAATGAGTCTATCATTTTCATGACCTCGTTGGGATCAGTGGGGTTGAGAAATATAGAGTTTGGGTTCGATTGTTTACTTAGATATTCAGTGAAATGTTTAGGGGCTGATGGAATTTGTTCTGCCAGCGAAACGCCTATGTTTGAGAAATATTTGCAGAACCCGTCAGCGATTTTGGTTGGATCAGTCTCAGGTTTATTATTTATAAGAAAGGTGTCGGTGACTGATGATTTGTCATTTGTTCAAAATTTTCCACGTTTTTTTCACATCGCATTTGTATTTATCAAGAAGAGACCCATAGTATTCGCGTTTGCATTGTCTTTTCAAAGCTCTGAATAGGTTCCTATGCTTAATATATTTTTGGTAAGAACTATCTGTTTTTGATTTACGTAGGCACTTTTTATAAAGTTTGATACATTTGGATGATGACTGTAACAACCCTTGTGTCATCCAGGGTTCTTTTATTACAGGTTTTCGTGGGATTGTTTTCTCTATTTCAGGAGCGAATTTGTCCATAGCCTGTTTTACTTTGTTTGTGAAGGATGCGTAAGCGTCATTGATGGAATTCGGTCGAGGTTGATGGAATTCGGTCGAGGTATGTCCAGTCTGTTGAATTGAGATCATTACATATAGACATCATATTTTCAGAAGTGAGAGGACGACAAGTTATAGTTAGGGACTGTACCTTGCTGGACGAAGTATCCCCTATAACAGTAAACAAGGGCAAATGATCAGATATATCGCTTAGTACTATGCCAGATAGAACACTTTACGTATATATTATCGATTAATGTCGCACTATTATGTGTTATTCTGGTTGGTTTATTAACGGTCGGTAGAAAGCCTGATGCTATGAAGGTGTTAAGTAATTCATCGGAGTGGTTGTTAGAGTGTATTTTGATATAATCAAAATTTTGATCTGTACCAAGTATAACGTCAGAATTAGTTCCGTTTAACTTTTCAAGTACTGTTTCGTATCTAGATATTGATAGTGTTTCGTTTGTGCCTGGGATTCGGTATATTTCACCCACAATTGTGTTTCGCTGACTATGTTTTACCTCGATGAAAATCGACTCAAATTCGCAATCAACATTTATGGCCAGGTCGTTCCTAATATCGTAATGTAGCGAATCATGTATGTACAGCGTGACACCCCCTCCCCGTGTCCCACCCTGTCTGTTACGGCATTCAAGGTTATATCCAGGTATGCTGCATAAATTCAATGTATTGTCATTCAGGAAGGTTTCGCATAACAGAATAAAGTGCACAACTATCCCGGTGTTTTGTAAGTTCGAAAGCATGATTTTAAGTTCATTTATCTTCTTTGGTAAACTGTGAATATTCAGATGAAGAGTGCAATATTTGCTGCAGTGACATAAACCCACAAATGTGCCGTATGTAGTCGGTACTCATCAAACAATACGCACAACAACTCTGGTGTATGCACAGGTTGGGTGATAACTCGAGAATCGGCTGGCTGAAAATGGATAAACAGGAATGATACATTACAGGCGATCGCTCTGTGCGCCTACTGCAATCCGAACACATCCTCCATATCTGTCATTTTGTAAAGTGATGGAATAATACTAGAAAATACTTCATTTCGTGATTTCCCAATCCGCAACGAACATCCTTGGAACTATAATTATGCAACGCTTATCCGGTCTTCATTTGTTTTATGACCACGTCACTTGCGTGTGTCCTTTCGCGGGCAGAATAATAAAATATTAGTGCATGTAGCACTAAAAACGACTAGTATAGATACACATCTATTCGTTTTCAATGCATTATGATGCAGTCATTCGATTGTTTGACACCTAGGCTGTTTCCCTGAAATTTCCTTTCTGGGAGCAGTATGACAAATTAGGTTTAATTCTATGATAATTCAATTACAATCTTGAAACAGGGTAATGATTACAATCTTGAAACAGGGTAATGATCCTAAATATCTCAACTTTTTACTTCATGCATATAAAACACCCATTTCTCAATCTACGCTCAATGGTCGGAATCCCTTAAAGGGCCATGGACACGAAAAAGTGACTTGTTTTAATAATGAAGTTAAGCATCTACTGAGTATGTACACAGCAGAAATGGTATCAATTACAGTAGGGCTCGGGTTGTCCAGAAATTGACCTGAAAGCCGTTGCGAGAGATGATTGGCATTTTACGTTCTTTGTGATCTGTGGCGTCACGGGGGAACGACCGCGCTGGTAAAGACGTTTGTCATTTGCAGGTGGTTGTTTTATAATTGCGGGTTTTTGGAGGGATTCCATTCATCACTACTATACTATCTATATCATATCAATAGGTATGGGAATTTTATAATTATATGCAGCATGGGTAACCGTAGTGTCGGCGAAGGTCCTACATATCGGGAAGGTGTCAGCCTTTTCTACTTTCCGAATGATCCATGGCATAGCCAGTTTACACAGGCCTACATGCGCTCAATAAGTTTTGTCTGTAGTTCAGCGATATACTGAAACGTATCGTGATGAAACTTGACGAACGTATGCCCATATTTTTGACAGGCCTACTTAACCGGGGAAGCAAACGGCGATTCAATTCTTTCAATTCAAAAAAGCTAGGATTATCAGAGCCGTAGGCCTATTACCGCACAGGCCAACTAGGCCCAGGCCTAGGGCGCAAAATTTTAGGCGGGCGCCATTTTTCAGAGAACTTTTTGACGCAGATTATCGCTGTCGTTGAATCGGAATACGATCATGCATACGGTGATATTCTGCCAATAATTTCCCCCTCCCTTTCTCCCAAAATCTTGAATCGTAATGAAAGCCAATGAGCCCGCCACAACCAGGCGCAGTGGACGTGTACGGGAATGGGGGTGGGGGTAAACGCGGGTTATTCTTGAAAAAAAAATCAATTGTTGCCGTAAAACAAATGTAGCCAATACGTTTCAGTATATTGAACAGTGTGATTTTCCTGTTAAAAAAACATTGCAAAAATATATCTAGACATAAATGCCGATATACTTCTGCTGCCGCCAGCTAAGAAGAAATCCCTTGAAATCATAGCTTGAAATGAATGATCTAAAAATCAAGTTGACAGTGTCTAAATCTGGAACATCATCTTGAATTAAGATAATTTGCATAAAAAACGCATTGTCTGAGAAGTTCAAAATTTAAATCGGGAGCGTCACAGAATGCTCCTGCGCATTTAACGAATGAGGCTTCAGCTGCTTTTGGGGCCCCTGGGCGGGCCCCAAATCACCGGCCCTGAGTCCACACTCGATTTTCTGCTTAATTTGGGTTAAATGGTGCAATCCTTTGAGAGCAGCATTTTTGTGTGAAAAAGGCTACACCCAACGTCTTCTTATGCTCTAGTACACAGTATGCTGCTAAACGGGAATCGATCCCTGAGCGTTCAGTTTTTGGCTGACATGTTGTAGAAAAACGGTGTGACATAATGTCAACATTATGAGTAGCCTACGTGTATTGTGTATATCGAAACGAACACCAGGAAATACGGACATGGCCCTACATCACAATGAGGGATTAGTGGGTCGAACCAGAAGGGGAAGGAGGGGGGCGTTGGCCTAAACGCACAATATCAGAGTTCTTACTGTCATGAATTCGATTTAATATGCAAAAGAATCGATATTTGAGCGTTTGTTTCAGTAGAGGTCGAAACTGTGATTTTGTGAAAATATTGCCATTATCATCCCCACTATATAGGTGTGTTGTATACAACACACCTATATCCTTATTCGGAGGTTGGTAGTTCCTGTTATATATAAAACAGTTTCCGACAATTTTCCACTTTTGAATATGTTGACGTGAACATATTCTCTGGAGGAGATGTCATTAGACTCGTAAACGTCTACCGACCCCAGCTGCAAATAGATAAAAAGAAGACAACTGTAACTCAGTTTTTAACAGAGTTTTCTACACTGCTAGAAGTTCTTCTCGTATCTGGGGGTCATCTCATGATAGTAGGGGATTTCAACTATCATGTGGATTCCAAAGTTGACAATGATGCAGAGAATTTCCGTCAGCTGATCTCATCGGCGGATTTATCTCAGCATGTTGCCTTACAATCACATATCAAAGGCCACACCCTGGACTTGATCATGACTCGCTCCTCGGATATGTTGGTGTCTAACGTCCTGTCACATACTATGCCTTCTGATCACTTGGCATTGACGTGCAAACTCAACGTTGAACGAACTGACACACTGAAGCAGACAGTGACCTCCAGAAATTTACGAAATCTCGATATGTTACCGTTCATGGAAGATATTCAACTGTCGCTGCTTTTTCATCAACCTGACATGGAAATTGATGAGCTTGTCCAGTGCTACGATGCCACCCTCTGTACCCTATTTGATAAGCACGCTCCACTCGAAACAAAAGCACGCCGTCTGCGACCGAATACTCCCTGGTACTCAAACAATATCCACGAGGCAAAAGTCGAGAAACGCAAATGTGAAAGACGTTTTAAGAAAACAGGGCTTGTCGTTGATAGAGAAGTTCTAAATGACAAAACCACATCCTATCTTAAGATGATTGAGCAAGCAAAGACTGCGTACCACCGAGAACAAATTGCAACCAGCAACCCTGCCAGACTGTTCTCAACAATAAAGAAAATATTTGACAACTCCAATTCGAAGAAGTTACCCCAACACACGGATCCTCTGGATATGGCTTCCCAGTTCAATGAATTCTTTGTCAAAAAGATTGAAATGGTTCGGGCAGAAATTGCTGTTGCAAACCATGACAAAACGGCACTTGGTCAAAGTGTCTCGGTCAAATTCAACACTTATGATGAATTCCTCCAGGTGACTCATGACGACATCCGGAAGGCCATCCAAAAATCCAAGTTGAAGACCTGCTGCCTCGACCCACTCCCAGCAAAAGTGCTTCAACCATGTATTGAATTACTCATTCCAGTCCTTACAGACATTGTAAACAAATCTCTGACTAGTGGAGTTTTTCCAAGGAAACTGAAACATGCGGCAGTGGCCCCACTTATTAAAAAGACAAGTCTAGATCCTGACATCCTGTCAAACTATCGACCAGTGTCACAACTACCCATGTTGGCCAAGCTGTTGGAACGTGTAGTGGTCGCCCAGCTCAATGATCATCTCCGACAACATAATATGCATGACACGTTCCAATCGGCATATCGAGCTCATCACAGTACCGAAACTGCACTACTTCGAGTCAACAACGATGTGCTGCAACTTCTAGATGCTGGCAAAGAAGTCCTTCTGGTCATGTTGGACCTCAGTTCAGCGTTCGATACTATTGACCATGACATTCTCTTCTACAGATTACGTGAGCGCTACAACATAAATGGAACTGTGCTTAACTGGATCAAGTCCTACCTGTTTGGGCGAACTCAATGCGTAGTCATTGATGGGGTGCACTCTGGTCCCACTGATCTCAGCCACGGCGTCCCACAAGGCTCAGTATTGGGGCCCATACTATTTTCGTTGTATGTGGGCCCAATTGGAGATGTCATCCGTCGACATGGTTTTGACTATATGTGCTACGCTGACGACACTCAGCTCTATGTGTCTCTCAACACTCAAAATCGCAGTGAAGTTTTAAACAAACTCACATCATGCATCAGCGACATTCAATCATGGATGCGTCGAAACCAACTGAAATTGAACAAAACTAAAACTGAAATAATGCACATGCATTCAAGGTATCGTAATTGTGACATGATCGGTGCACTTTCGCTTGATGACACTGTTGTTGATACAACATCATCGGTTCGCAACTTGGGATTCATTATGGATGTATCAATGACGTTGATCAACCATGTAAATGCAGTGTCCCGATCAGCTACAAATGGACTGCGCTACATTGGGCGCCTGCGTAAATATCTGGATATGGACTCTATAAAGACACTTATCAATGCCTTTGTGACCACCAAGCTCGACTATGGTAACTCCTTGCTATATGGTTTACCCGAGTCGTCGTTGCTGAGCCTCACACGTGTACAGAATACGGCTGCCCGGATTGTGACACTGACCTCTCGACATAATCACATCACGCCAATTCTGGCTAAACTACACTGGCTTCCCATTCCGTACCGGATCCAGTTCAAACTATTACTGATCGTGTACAAGTGTCTACATGAAGAGGGTCCCTGCTATCTGAAGGAACTCCTGGTACCTTACAACCCATCTCGCGCATTGCGTTCTGCAAACCAGGACCTTCTCCACGTCCCAAGTTATCGGACTAAAACATATGGTGCCCGATCTTTCGCTGTGTCGGCGCCTATTTTGTGGAACAAGCTACCCAGTGACATTCGTTCTAGTCAATCCACGGAGATTTTCAAATCCAGACTGAAAACTCACTTTTACATCGCAGCTTTTAATTGAATGTTATTATTGTCGTTGGTGTGTTTTTTCATCATCATTAATTTTTATTTATCACATGCTATGAATTTATCATAAACTACAAACAGTAGGACCAGACAATGATTTCCGACAGTGTGATAACCTCAGCCGGAAACATCATGTCTGCACTACTTTCCTTAACTTCCATATATGGAAGTTAACTTCCATATATGGAAGTTAACATCTCGTTTCCATATATGGAAAATACGTACTGTATTTACACGATCCAACTGGACGGGAGGTGCCAGGATGCCTGGCTGTGTGCATAACTGGCCGCTACCACATTTTTGCAAAAAATATATCTATCAATTAACGATGTGAAATAATTTATAAATTTACGGTAATCAATGGAATATACTGGCGCGATAACCGTAATTCTATACTAAAAACAACAAAGCGTGCCGTGAAGTTGTCGACTGGCGTGACAAATGCGGAACTACTTTTCAACTCATGAATATTCATAACATGTTCCACTCGGCCAGGGCAGGGGGAAGTCCGTCTGCGTCCACATCTAGGCGTACTTGATCTATCGATTTTTTCAAGATGTCTTTCTCAGATTTTCCAGATTTTGATCTAGATTGGTTGGATTTCGACACCGAAAGTCTCAAGGTAGACTGAAACACCCCGTCCCTTCATTACCAGTACTGTAATCTATACTGTACCAGATCTACTATTATTCTAGATCTATTTGACTGTATTTCTAAATTCTGGTAGACCTATAGCTTGACAGATTTTGAGCCAATTTCATTTTTGACAGAGAATTGAGAAGTTTTTAATAAATTCTTTATTTCAATCAACACATACAATTTAAACAAACACTGAACACCAACTTGGGCAATTGTAAATTTTATGTCAATAAAATGAATAGCACAAAACATTGATATTTGTACCAGATATACTTGTGTCGAAGACAAAGTCAAAGGCCTACTAGATTCTAGTACTAGATCTAGTATTCACCAAAATAGAAAAAAAAATTATGAAATGGCCTGAATCTACTATATTACTATGTCAGTGACATCATTACACCTCACCATGGCACACATGATCATATGAATATTGAACAATTTTTCATACAATTTCAAACTCATCATCAAATCTATCTGGTTTCACACAAAAATTGCACTGCAATACTAGAATATAGAAACCAAAACAAAATCAACCAATATTTCATCACAATAGAAAGACATTTCCAATCATTGCAATGGAGAAAAGTACACACAAAAAAAAATTACCATCATCAGATCTGATCAACATAACAATACCTTAGATTACAGTGTCGGTACAGCATACACACATATTTCCAAACCAGAAATTTGTAAATGCATAATTATTTTGAAGTAAATTAGTAATTGTATATTTTTTATATACAAACTCAACAGGATGTGATAGATGCAAGCATGAGGGCAGAGCCAACAAGTGTGATGGTCATGGACCCTGTTCCTGAAGATACCAATGTAGGGCTTTGTCATGAACCTATGGTCATAACTGTATTATGTGTACACTTCACAATCATTATGACACATTCAATAGAATTTAATGACACTATTTGTGGAAATGCTATCAAATATCTGTGAATGTTGCCATTCATAAAATTGATGGCTTCATTTCCCTATATTAAATATCACTTCCATATTAAACTTCACTCAGTGACAATATGGCCATTCAAATGACAATATGGCAAGTCAGTGACAATATGGCAAATTCAAGTGACAATATGGCAATTCAAATGACAATGTGGCAATTCAAGTGACAATATGGCAATTCAAATGACAATATGGCAAGTCAAGTGACAATATGGCAATTCAAATGACAATATGGCAATTCAAATGACAATGTGGCAATTCAAGTGACAATATGGCAATTCAAATGACAATATGGCAAGTCAAGTGACAATATGGCAATTCAAATGACAATATGGCAAGTCAAGTGACAATATGGCAAGTCAAGTGACAATATGGCAATTCAAATGACAATATGGCAAGTCAAGTGACAATATGGCAATTCAATGGCAAGCCAAGTGACAATATGGCATGCAAAACATTTTGTAGTGACAACGACTTTACCAGCAATACCAAACTAAGTTGTCACAATAGTTTGGTATTGCTGGTGTAATCAATGCAAATTGTTATGTACTGTAGATAAAAATACTTCATACAAATGTTTTGTACATTCACAACAGACACAATGTGGCACTGGCACACAGAAATTTTGCAGTGATAATGACTATACCAGCAATACCAAACTACTGTCAAAATAGTTTGATATTGCTGCCATTCGCTGGTATAATCACTGCAAAATTTTAGGTACTGTAGATATTAGATAAAAATATTTCATACAAATGTTTTGTACATTCACAACAGACAATGTGGCACACAAGTTTTGCAGTAATGACTAAACCAGCAATACAAAACTATTGTCGTGGTTGTCACAATAGTTTAGTATTGCTGGTATTTTTCACTGCAAAATGTTGAGTACATGATCATGATGTACTGTAAATAAAAATATTTCATGCAAATGTTTTGTACATTCACAACAGAACACTCCTGGTGCAAGCATGAGTGCCCAGCCTACAGCAGTTGCGGATCCAATGGAACCTGGAGTTCCCGAGGACAACAATGTAACTATGACCCTTGAAAATATTCTAAACATTTCAGTATATTCTGACCGGAAAAAAGTTCACCATAAAAAAAAAATATATTTGACAAGAGTATGCAATGTTTTGTACACTCACAACAGAACGCACCTGGTCCAAGCATGAATTTACAGTCTACAACAACAGCAGTGGCTGATCAAACGGAAACTGGAGATCATGAGGACACCAATGTATGACTCTTGACCACTTGCTAAATTGCACTACTGTGTTCCTGATGATGAATAAAAAATCACTGCAAGATCAGAAATTATGCTTGTGTTTACTATATTGAGCTTGACAACACCCAAAAGCCTAGACACCTTGTGGCATCCCCAATTATTTCAAATGGTGAAACCTATTATACAATATCTCCAGGCAACGTGATGCAGCCGAGCGCGAGACAAATAAATAAGTATTCATATGCGCACGGTGGTTAGCCATTTTTTGAAAAGGTGAACGTGGAGTCGTGGACTGGTGCGGTTGTCGATGATTTCATTCATCAATCCTACATGTAGCAACAAGCAGTTGTCAGCTTGACAACACCCAAAAGCATAGAGGCCTTGTGGCATCCCCAATTTTGAAAAAGTGAACGTGGACTGGTGCGGTTGCGATGATTTTATTCATCAATCCTACATGTAGCAACAAGCAGTTGTCAGCTTGACAACACCCAAAAGCATAGAGGCCTTGTGGCATCCCCAATTTTGAAAAAGTGAACGTGGACTGGTGCGGTTGTCGATGATTTTATTCATCAATCCTACATGTAGCAACAAGCAGTTGTCAGCTTGACAACACCCAAAAGCGTAAAGGCCTTGTGGCATCCCCAATTTTGAAAAAGTGAACGTGGACTGGCGCGGTTGTCGATGATTTTATTCATCAATCCTACATGTAGCAACAAGCAGTTGTCAGCTTGACAACACCCAAAAGCGTAAAGGCCTTGTGGCATCCCCAATTTTGAAAAAGTGAACGTGGACTGGCGCGGTTGTCGATGATTTTATTCATCAATCCTACATGTAGCAACAAGCAGTTGTCAGCTTGACAACAGCCAAAAGCCTAGAGGCCTTGTGGCATCCCCAATTCTTTCAAATGGCGAAACCTATTATACAAGTTAAAAAAAATAAATAAATGACATTCAGAAATGGCCCGATTTTTTTTCCAAAATGGGTTTAAATGGCCCCTTACGAAAAACATTAGGAGGCTGTAACAAAGTATTTCGGTTGAGTTGGGAAAGTTTCAGAATGATCGATCAAGGCCTTCAAGAGTTATGATCGGAAACGAAACGGCGGAATAAAAAGAAAAAGAAAAAAAAAACAGACAAAAACATGAGGCCTCGGACCGATGGCTCGTAGGGACATTATTAGGTTTAAAGTAAAGTTCATCCATCAGTGAAACACGCTTTTTGGCCGTGGTTTTGTTTTGGATGATCGGATCAACTTGAAATTTTGTGTTTCTCGATTGGGTACCATGCCGTAATTTTTCACAAAATTTCAGAATTCTATCTCAAAAATTGAAAAAGTTGGCAATCTAACCCAATGTTGAATTTCAGTCAGAAATGTGATCCAGTAAATTTTAAAAAATTCAAGGCTTTTATTGTGTTTATGCCCATACAGAATGAACCTATTGTGTTGATTTAGAGTCAGAAAGCATAGTCGGTTTATATTGAGTAAGTATGTGTATTCTGAAGCAATATAACTCGTACATCGAATAAAAATTGTTGTTTTTTGTGCAGACTTTGAAATTCCATGTTGGGACCGAAATTTAACACTGGGTTACATTGCCAACTTTCTCAATTTTTGAGATAGAACTCTGAAATTTGGTGGAAAATTACGGCATGATGCCCAATTAATACACACAAAATTTCCAGTTGATCCGATTGTTTATAACAAAACTACGGCCAAAAAGCGTGTTTCACTGATGGATGAACTCGAGTATAGTAATGGGTTAGCTAAAGATACTATTAGTATTTTCAGTCATGAACTCACAATATTTACGGTGCCCCCCTTTCAAACTTAAAAGAAACACAAGCAAAATTTCTGGTCCTGCAGTCATCCAAGAATAAAAACTTGGAATACACTGGAACCTTTTTTCTAGGATATCCAGCCTGATGCCCCGGCAGACCATATAACATGCAGCCCTTCTGATCTACGGAAATATATCCTGGATAAAAGGGCTAAAAATACAGTACGAAAAACCAGCAGCTGTGTGAATCGGTTCCGGTCCTGGTTGGAACACGAAAAACAGGAAAAACGAGAAATCTTCAACATCCCCCCACGAGACCTTGACGTCTACGTCGGCACTTTCCTACTAAACCTGAAAAAATCAGATGGGTCTGACTATGAGCCAGACACGCTCACCAGCTTCCATAGAGCAATCGATCGCCACCTGCGTGAAAACAGCTATGAGCACAGTCTCGTCAACGATAGAGAATTTGAAATGTCAAAAAAAGTTCTCGAGTCTAGGAGGAAAGAACTGAAAAGCAAAGGTCTCGGGAATCGCCCAAATCGAGCAGAACCACTCACTCGAGAAGATGAAGACAAGCTGTGGGCAAGCGGGCAATTCGGGGATGCGACTGCACAAAGTATACTGAACACCCTATGGTACCATATCACCAAATTATGCGGATTACGTGCAACAGATGAACACCGACAACTCAGATGGGGGGATGTCGAGATGCAGACAAACAACAATGACGATTACTACCTCATATTCAATGAGAGAATCACGAAAACCAGATCCGGAAATTCCTCCCACATTAGACCATTTGCACCCAAAATCTTCCCCAATGAAGTTGATCCCTCCCGATGTCCAGTCAGAATCTACAGAAAGTATCGATTTCAAAGGCCCAAACCCATGCTTGAACCAGATGCGCCATTCTACCTAGCTGTCAACTACAAACATGATGAAACATCAAAAGAATCAAAGTGGTACAAAGCTCAACCACTAGGCGTAAACTCATTGGGCTCACTCTTGAAAAACATGTGTGAAAAAGTTGACATTACTGGCAGGAAAACCAACCACAGCGTGAGAAAAACAATGTGTACAAACCTGCTGCATGCTGGAGTTGCCCCTACAACAATCATGCAACTGTCTGGCCACAAAAATGTCAGTAGTGTTAACAATTATGCAGTCGCGTCCCTTGACCAGCAGCGGGCGATGTGTGGAATACTCCAGAATGCAAGTTCTGTCACCAGACCTCTGTCCATCGCGCCATCCTCATCAAATCTAGGGCACCAGCCCCCGCCGCCACTGGCCTTGCCCGCTCCCTCCTCGACATCGGCCGCAGTGTCCTCGCCTTTGGCCTTGGAGGCGCCATCCTCGCAGTCCTTGTCATCTGGTGATATTGTCACAGACTCACAAGCAGTATCCATATCCGCCAACGAGTCACATAAATCCATGCTAAACATGCGCGGTTTGTTCGCTGGTGCAACCATCAATGGGGGTACGTTCAACGTGTACCTGGATCCGCCTTCGGCTTCTGAGAATCGTGCCGCCATTGCTGCTAACCACGTGGGGCCAGTGAGCGCCATCGACAGTGACTGCGAGTCTCCACAGCCTACGAAAAGAGTTAAAAAACGACGAGTTGCAGTGCCGTAGCTTCCATTAGGCAAAGGGAGGCAAATGCCTCCTATCTTTTTTTGCCTCCAGCTTCTGGGGCCCTAGGCGGGCCCCAGACCCCACGCCTATTTGGAGTAGTCAGTCACCAATTCATAACATTTGCCTCCTATCTTTGTCAAGGCTGGCTACGGCACTGAGTTGTGATCGAGTCTGACAGCGATTGAAAATGTGTTGAATGAAATTTGTATCTATGTGCCTTACGTGAACGATTTAACACAATAAATTTACCTGTCACTTGTTGCTACATGTAGGATTGATGAATGAAATCATCGACAACCGCACCAGTCCACGTTCACTTTTTCAAAATGGCTAACCACCGTTCGCGTATGAATACTTGTTTATTTGTCTCGTGCTGCATCACGTTGCCTGGAGACTGTCCGAGTGAATTTGATTACAACTCAACAACAACAGTTGTCCGCACATCGAATAGTGCTGACAGTACGCAAACAAATAACTCAATCTGGCACATTTCATTATCGCCTATGCTATTTTTCTACTCTTAGGATGATAAATTCATAGCATGTGATAAAAACAAAACCAGGTTCGTGTGTTTTCCAGCACGCGGGAAAGATCGAGTTTGAAGTGGCGAAAGAATACCAGAAAGCACTCGACCTTCGGTCTCGTGCTTTCTGGTATTCTTACGCCACTTCAAACTCGATCTTTCCCGCGTGCTGGAAAACACACTCACATAGTTTTGTCATTTTATTTCATACATTTCTTTTTAACATAACTTGTTTTGTTGTTTCAATTATGTAAAGCGCATCGAGAATGTCTGCATTTTATGCGCTATATAAGCAATAAACATTATTATTATTATTATTATTATTTTATATTGGTAATGCGTATAACTAAATATTGCTTTATATTTTATTGCTTTCAATATATAAATGTAGAAGAAAGCAAATAATTAATTTATAGGCCTCACAACGAGATTTCTCGAAACTGTGTGGCATACCATTCTACAGTATAACCATTATGCCTGATCACAGAGAAGGCCTAGCATTCCATGTATATTTCCACCAGCAAACAAGTCAATCATTTGTCTACGGAGCCCCTAAGAGGACATGCAGAAAATAAATTTGGAGTGACAACTGATCATTTCGAGCATTTGTCTAATCGCTGGCACATCGAAAAAATAATGTAATACCAGTGTTAAAATAATATCGGACACATTCATTTGAATACATCTATTTACCACACCCACCACACCTCCTCCCCTCCCGCAAGATCACATCACGGTTTTTCCTGTCTGCTTTTTCACCTCCCGGGGAGAAGGGTGTTTGTGTGTGGTGGTGGTGGGGGGGGGGGGGGGGGGGACGAGGTATTGGACGTATGTGTGATAGTTTACCGTAGCATATCCATAATTTCTACTTTGTATTTTGTCTTTCATTTGTAGGCCTAACTGGTGTGCATGTTCAGCTCTAGCGAAACATTGTACAACTGATGTGAATTCGATCCTAATTAAATCTTGTATCTTGTGCCTCCCCGCCCCCCTTTCAGCCTGAAACACATCTTCGTGATAACCCCCCCCCCCCCCCCCCTCATCCCGCCCTAACCCCGTTCTTCAGTGCTTTGCCCCATACAAAATTGCAACCGCTCCCCAGCGTCAAAGATTCTGTACAGAGAATCTTTTCCCCCGTGACGTCAGAAACGTCATTTTACGTAAAAATATGCTGACCGCTCTTCACGTGGAATATCGGTCTTCGGACCGCTGTAGATCTCGTCTGAGTGTTTAGAATGGCTCTATTCCCATCTGTATGCATATATATATGAATGCTATTGCATGTAGAACAATTTAATAACCACATCAAATATCATGTCCATGGCCCTTTAAACGTACATGTCTTCAGAAAATTACAATCATAACAAATGATTACACATGACTATGAAGTTATTACCTTCCCGAACTGAGATAAAATTATTTCGAATCGAATTTCATTTATTGTGAATGCTTCCGATCGTCTCACATGCCAGTCAGACTATAATCTGTTGAAATGTCTGTCCGTAACCATTTCCGTGGACGCGCAAATCAAGTTGTATACTCTTCTATATAGTATCATGCCTATAGATAAGAAACTTTTTAGCCGGAATTTTGTTTCAATCAACCACTCAAATATCACAGCATTAGCATCCGAGGATTAATGTTGCAACAACGAGGATTGTCGTTGCATCCGTTTTTGTCGTATTTTTCTCAGCCAGAGAGAAATAAAGTCGACATTTCTCCCAGTAACTGATATCTCATGTAACACATGACCATTGGAAATCATACTCGATTGTCTATAAGCTATAACTCCTCAGAGTTCACGACACATACACGTCGACCCTTCGGATGAACGGAGGGCGTGCGGACAAAACGCGGTAATATTAACATACTATAGCCATAAGATTGGAACAAACTGTTCCCTGACGTGACCAATACATTCACACATCCATTCCGCATACATTGCGAACAATTTACAACGATGACGTATCTTTTTAGTCTGTTTCCCATCGCGCATCGCTGTTGTCCTCGGCTTTTGTTCACAAAAAACTCCGAGGTTCATCTGAATCGAATCCGACGATTGTCGTTCACTCCGAGGATTATCGCTCAGGTTCCCCACCGTGATAATGGGACTGACGTTGGCTGTATGTTCAAGACCTATTGAAAAGGACCTAGGTAATATAGGTACATCTTACTTCTAATTTCCACCATGGGGTTATATTATTCATAAAATACAGATGAATTGTTTTGCACTGTGAGATTTGATGCGCATCACCGTGACGTCGCCAATATCAACATTTCTTAGAATGAACGAGAGTGTTTTTGAGATCTATCAATGTCAGTGAATGTCAAGCTGACCTGATGAATTCGGCTATCATTATGATACATATAAAATGTGACATAGAACATGATATACAGTGAGTGAAGGAGTGTGTTTCTTGAACGATATAGGTTGTAGCAATATAGCTGAAGCTGGCACGATGTACGGTGTATCTACTGACCGTAGGAGTCGTTCGACCAAACAATTATGTATTCTCAGTCTTGAACCACACGAGGACTATCGCCAGCAAAGCCCAGTACAATGTCAGCCCCATAGTTTTTTTCTGATACTGGAGTTGATATGGTGAAAAGTTTGTATTGAAAATAATGAGTATAATGACAATGTATATTGACTGAAAATGCGGACTGACAGCACGTATACAGAATAAGTTGATGAACGAATGCAATGGATGTTGCGGCAATTTTGAGCTTTTTTAAATATTGGCAAGGTGGATACAAAAATGCTTACTCTGGCAAATCATGCTTTTTTTTTCAATTACCATCTAGTTTTAATGGCACGAGATGAGAGCATATGGTTTAATTAGACAACACATAATAGACACATCTGGATTAGACAATGGATACATCTGGGTATTTTCGTCCAAAGCTACATAAATTTTATGTGGAACAAATTGAAAAAATCTAGAAACAAAGACAACATGCATCTGTGAAGAACCTTTGAATGTAAAGTATATGAATCAATATGGAATGCATACAAGTAGTTTCAATGCATAGTTATCAATGAATAGCAAAAGGTCCACTGAGATCCACCGAGTACTTAACTAACTAACTTTTCAATACAACATCAAAAGTTTGATGAACTTCATGGTCACAGATGATATCAAAAAATATAAAATAAACCATTGTCCAAGTAGAATACTGTAACGGATCTGGGGGTCAACCGGAGTTGAGGGAAAATTCGGGACTGCTGCTACACGGTTAATACGGCTAGAGGTCTCTGAGGATTGGTAGCGTGGTCTGGAATGGACTTCCAACCGTTTCCGACTGCAATCTGCAACTGCACCTGAAATGTAGATTCCGGTTGGGTTTCCGCTTCCGATACTGCAACTGCTCCGTCAGGTACCGTCTCTGCAACTGCTCCGTCATTTCCGTCTCTGCAACTGCTCCGTTAATTCCGTCTCTGCAACTGCTCCGTCAGGTACCGTCTTTGCAACTGCTCCGTTGTTTCCGTCTCTGCAACTGCTCCGTTAATTCCGTCTCTGCAACTGCTCCGTCAGGTACCGTCTCTGCAACTGCTCCGTCATTTCCGTCTCTGCAACTGCTCCGTTAATTCCGTCTCTGCAACTGCTCCGTCAGGTACCGTCTTTGCAACTGCTCCGTTGTTTCCTTCGCCGCAACTGCTCTGTCAGGTACCGTCTCTGCAACTGCTCCGTTGATTCCGTCTCCGTCTTCTTCTCTGATGATCTGGGTTCTGGATCACCCTCAGACGTTATCAGCTTTATCTTAACCGACTGTTATTTTCCAATTGCCATCTAGTTTTAATGGCACGAGATGAGAGCATATGGTTCAATTAGACAACGCATAATAGACACATCTGGATTAGACAATGGATACATCTGGGTATTTTCGTCCAAAGCTACATAAATTTTATGTGGAACAAATTGAAAAAATCTAGAAACAAAGACAACATGCATCTGTGAAGAACCTTTGAATGTAAAGTATATGAATCAATATGGAATGCATACAAGTAGTTTCAATGCATAGTTATCAATGAATAGCAAAAGGTCCACTGAGATCCATTGAGTACTTAACTAACTAACTTTTCAATGCAACATCATAATTTTGATGAATCTCATGGTCACTGATGATATCAAAAAAATATAAAATAAACCATTGTCCAAGTAGAATACTGTAACGGATCTGGGGGTCAACTGGAGTTGAGGGAAAATTCGGGACTGCTGCTACACGATTAATACGGCTAGAGGTCTTTGAGGATTGGTAGCGTGGTCTGGAATGGACCTCCAACCGTTTCCGACTGCAATCTGCAACTGCACCTGAAATGTAGATTCCGGTTGGGTTTCCGCTCCCGGTACTGCAACTGCTCCGTCAGGTACCGTCTCTGCAACTGCTCCGTCATTTCCGTCTCTGCAACTGCTCCGTTAATTCCGTCTCTGCAACTGATCCGTCAGGTACCGCCTCTGCAACTGCTCCGTTGTTTCCTTCGCCGCAACTGCTCCGTCAGGTACCGTCTCTGCAACTGCTCCGTTGATTCCGCCTCTTCAACTGCTCCGTTGATTCCGTCTCCGTCTTCTTCTCTGATGATCTGGGTTCTGGATCACCCTCAGATGTTATCAGCTTTATCTTAACCGACTGTTAACTTGTGTTATCTTTTCTCCGTATTTCTCTCTTTACCGATTACCATTACTTTATCATTCTCATTCTCCAAGTCTCTAAGTGTACAGTCGGAAGACATGAATTGTAATCATCTGCACGACCTAAGCCGGAGCCCGGGAGTACTCTGCTCTGGGAGAATGGTCTGAACAGGTCGACGTCATAGTCTGTGGGCCATTCTGAAAAAAAAAAATTTCGTCGCCAAATCGGGCATATTAGGTTTCTTGGTGTCATTGTGTAGGTTTTTATATCAGGAAAAATATTGGACCGGGTAACCTTCTCTAAAAGTGTCCAAACAATGGAAAAAATGACTTTTTCCAAGATGGCCGCCGTGTCCGATCAAAAAGTTTGTTTTTGTTTTTTCTCTGCTTCTAGACGTGCTAGAAGTGTAATCTTAGTGTCCTTTCATAGGTTTTGAGGGTTGATGAATCCAATGAAACACATTCCAATAACAATTATGCATCATTTCAATTGCAAAAATGCACTTCGACTGGTATTTGAACGTCAGAATTAGCTATTTGCGAAGGAAATCTGTTTTCAAATGTAGTTGCGCTATTAATTACCACGTATTACCATTTTGGACACAACAATCCAATGGATACATCATTAGGAGTTTATTGTATCCTCTGAACAAAGTCAAGCAGATACGATGGATTTGCGATCGTCGCGCCGCTACAAGTGCCGTACAGACTTCCTTGTGAACGTCCACAAGGTGCAAATCTGAACTGTTTTTGACAATATTTCATATGGATATGCCTTTTAGCAGAAACCCTTAAGAGATCCTCTTATGAGTTTCTGCTTATAGTAACATCCCAAAACCTATCGATTTTGGTTGCCATGGCGACCAAGATGGCCGATTGGCGACATATTTCGTGACAAATTAGCTGTTCCGACAAACATGGCTTGTGAAGGCTCCAGGGGTGGTACTTTTACAGGTATCACTAGGATATTGAAGAGGCATATTGAGCAGTGACCAGACACAGAAATATTAAATAATTATAATTATAATTAATGAAAAGACTTATTAAAACAAAGTTAATATCCAGCTCGAGGTCAGCGATCATTCCTTTTGGTTGCAATTAGGAAACGTATCACCTGAATGTGTGTAAAAGTATAGAGCTGACGGATTTGTTCAAAATATATACTATTATCGAATACATTAACTTGACTTTCATCAGTTAAGTCTATTATTGCCCACAATAAAAATAGTGAAGATGAGAACATTTTATCATATGACTAAACGTAGTAAGTCTTTTGTCCAGTATATATTTTATATCTACAGTAATAATATTGATTAGTTAATATCACTAACTTATTACAACAGTTGAATCATATTCATTATCAGTGAATGTAGATAAAGAAATCACTTGTATTGTTGGGAATTGGATGAGCTAAATTATCTGGTAAGAAAAAATTTGGTGAATATTTCAGAAGTTGAAAGTATTACTGCATGGCATAAAATTAGTTAAGGCTTGGAAATTTTATTGCTGACATTGATGAAATACACTGGGGCAGCAGTGCTATTTTGATTTAAGATATTTTGTCTGAATTAACATAATATATTTTGGGCAACAGAAATGACAGGGCATCACGGGGATACACCCATGTGGTCGTAGGCGACCGGAAAGCGTCTAGTTTTATGAATATCAAACACATATATTGTAAAGGTTCTAGGGTTGATATAGTAGTAGCATAGGTTCGTTGGGTTGAGGTTCGTCCCCTAGCCTTGCTTAGCTGACCGGATGCCCATGAGTTTGGCTCTTTGCCTCGTCTCAAACTACAGGGGTCGCTCGGTTGACTCTGGTTCTCAGGCTGGAATGGCCGCTTGGCTGACTCTGGTTCTCCTTCTGGAATGGTCACTCGGCTGACTCTGGTTTTCCGACTGCAGGGGTCATTCGGCCGCTCGACTGACTCTGGTTCTTCGTCTGGATTGGTCACTCAGCTGACTCTGGTTCTCCGGGTGCAAGGGTCATTCGGCCGCTCGACTGACTCTGGTTCTTCGTCTGGAATGGTCACTCACCTGACTCTTGTTCTCTGGCTGCAGGGGTCGTTCAGCTTACTTTGGTTCTCCGGCTGGAATGGCCGGTCGGCTGACTCTGGTTCTCCGGCTGGAATTGTTACTCAGCTGACTCTGGTTCTCTGGCTACAGGGGTCGTTCAGCTTACTTTGGTACTCCGACTGGAATGGCCGGTCGGCTGACTCTGGTTCTCCGGCTGGAATTGTTACTCAGCTGACGCTTGTTCTCTGGCTGCAGGGGTCGTTCAGCTTACTCTGGTACTCCGACTGGAATGGCCGGTCGGCTGGCTCTGGTTCTCTGGCTGAAATTGTTACTCAGCTGACTCTGGTTCTCTGGCTACAGGGGTCGTTCGGCTTGACTGGCTGGACGGCTGACTCTGGTTCTCCAGCTGGAATGGTTGCTCGGCTGACTATAGTTCTCCAGATGCAGGGGTTGCTTGGCTGACTCTGGTTCTCCATCTGGAATGGTCACTTGGCCGACTCTGGTTCTCTGGCTGTAGGGGTCGTTTGGCTACTCTGGTTCTCCAGCTGGAATGCTCACTCGTCTGACTCTGATTCTCTAGCTGGAATGCTCACTCGGCAGATTCTTGTTCTCCCGCTGTAGTGGTGTTTTGGGAGACTTTGGTACTCTGGCTGCAGTTTGTCTCGAATAACTTCGGCACTCTGGCTTTGGCTTGTTTTGGGTGACGTCGGTTCCCTGGCTGCAGGCCAACTCAGGTGGTAGCGGGTTTGGTCTGCAGTCACTCCTCGCCTGCGCAAAGTAAGGATCGCCAATCATTCGGGTTTTAGTCCGCTTTCCTCATCGACCTTTTCCTCTTCGTCTGGTTGTTCAGTTGATAGCTTGGGTTCTGAGCTATCTCAAACGTTATCAGCTTTATTTTACCCCACTGGTCTTCCAATCAATTCTACGTTCAACTTCGGTTGACTTTACTTCTTGAAGTTCTCTAAGTTCGGTTTCATTCCATCTGTATACCCGAACACGGAGCCGGCTGGGCCGACTCAAACATTGACTCTCGGCTTGATTTCAAGGTTTCTTGACGAATCACACATTCGGATGAAATTGTTGCAGATACATCTAGAGAGGAAGTTGACTATGATTGAACTCAACCACATGTGTTATATATGTTGTACAACAATTGCCATATTTATTTGTTTCAAATATACAGTATTAAATATGAGGTAAAAAAACAAAACAAGACACAACCTTAGAAACGAATGTTCAGCAAGTAGTTAGTGTATGACCTATATGGCCATTGTTCCACTTTTCTTCATATAATTTGGATATGCATAAACTGATATGTTGATGATTTATTCATGGAATAATTTGTTCAAAATGGTAATACCTGGTGATGAATAGCGCAGCTACATTTAAAACAGACTTCCTCCACAAATCGCTATTTCTGACGTTCACATACCAGTCAAAGTGCAGTTTTTCAATAGAAATAACGCATAAATGTTCTTGAAATGTATTTGATTGGATTCCTCAACCTTCAAAACCTAAGAAAAGACACCAAGATTACACTTCTAGCTTGTCTGGAAGCAGGGAAAAACAAAAACAAACTTTTTGATCCGACACGGCGGCCATCTTGGAAAAAGTCATTTTTTTCATTGTTTGGACACTTTTTCAGAAGGTTACCCGGTCTAATATTTTTCCTGACATGAAAACCTACAGAATGACACCAAGAAACCTAATATGCCTGATTTGGCGACGAAAACCTATTTTAGAGGTCTCCTGGAAAATGGCCTAAGGACTATCAGGACACCAACTCCACTGATCCTCGCCGAAGCGAGGGCTTTTATAGACCTCAGACCCGGTGTCACGTGACCAACTGATTGTGATGTCACAGACCGACAAACCACTGATTTTTTCGGAATTTCCAAAAACATGTTAGAACCAATCAGTGGCTGCCACGTCTCCTTTTAAACCGAAAATGAGGCTGATCACGTGACCTCTCGGAAATTACGTAGTTTGACGTTTTTGTACTCCGGGGTCTCCGGCTCAACCGTGAGGGTGTCCGGCGGTTCCGTCTCAACCGTCTAAAAATTATTCTAAGTTTTAAGCCGGAACACCTCTCTAATACCACCAATATGAAACCGTATGAACTGTTAAACACATGTACATGTTAAGGAACTCCTATTCAACCGTAATATAACAAAATAATGTACGAAATACCTTGGGGAACGGTTGGGAACACCCCAAATCCGTTACAATACATACGGTGACAATGACATACCCAGGTATGATACTTCAGAATATGATATGTACAGCTATGATGCGTCTGTTGACGCCAAGAG
This sequence comes from Terebella lapidaria, assembly GCA_949152475.1. Lineage (NCBI taxonomy): Eukaryota > Metazoa > Annelida > Polychaeta > Terebellida > Terebellidae > Terebella > Terebella lapidaria. Next base: position 27,446,359 of record OX424564.1, on the reverse strand, counting down.
GCGAACCATTATGCAAATGTCAAGCAATGGAAGAAATCGAAACACACTCCAGTCTAACTTCACTGCTTGTCCTTCGATCCAAATATGCATATGCCTATCAGAGGTTCCGCAGGATATGAATAAAACGAATATTTCTGATTTTTTTTATAAATTAATATGGAAGCATACTTTGCTCATCCACATAATCTATTGTTTCATCACGGCTTGTCATGTTAACTTCCACGTTAAGACATGTTAACGTTAAAATATCACATCAAGTTGTCTTAACATCATAAATTCAGAAATATGTCTTACAATTTCATACATATCACAACAAGACATCTTAAAGTGAATTTATCTTGACAAGACGTCCTAACGTGAAACTTCATTATGATTAGATGCCATAATGGGCGAAAACGTCTAATATCACAATAAGGCGACTTCAACATGACATGATATTATGATAAGACGCCTTGTTGTGATATTTAACATATTATGACATCTAATCATTATTAATGTTCACGTTAGGACGTCTTGTCGTGATACATTCCACGTTAAGATGACATGTTGTGATATTGTAAGAAATATTGTTGAGTTTATCATGTTAAGACAACTTGACGTTTTTCACTTTAAAACATTTTGATGTTTTAACGTGTTAATTAACCTTTTCACCACTGATGGTTACACTGCGTAACCATAACTGTGGTAACCAATAGATGTATAGTTAACTGTCCACAGGTTGTATTTAATGTATATATACCTGAGAATGTACCTGCACGCTAAACTAGGACATACATATTGCCACTGATTGAAAATTAGAAGTTTAATTGACTGTTTAGTTAATTGAAAAATTAACCTTGTGACGCAACAAGCACCGATTACCATCGGACTACAGACAATTTTCACTAAAACTTTAATACCTCCATAACTAGGCCCCTAATCAAGATATTGGCATGCTGTAAACACTATTAAAACTCACGATATTCTCTTCATCACAAATATAGAAGACTACGAGTACTCAAGTAAAACGTATTGTATTATATTCCACATTCGAATATGGTTGTATGATAAAGAAAATGGAAATAGCCATCTGTTTGGTCCCTAGGTTTTTTATTGTTTCCACGGTAACTGATGAAACGGGGTTGAAAAGTATACTACTAAAGTATACAGAAATAGCACACTATAATATGATTTTATTTTCACACATAATTTTTCTGAAACATCTTCAAATAAAAATATTCAAACATATAGAAATCCTATCAATTCATACATGAATCGGCTCAGTATGAAGGCTGAGGGGCGGGTCAGTAGCGAAAAGGTTAATATGACAAGTCGTGGTGGAACAACAGGTTTTGTTTATGATCAACGTATGCTTCCACAACGTTGATATTACCTGACGTGGATTATTTGATTAATTGATTACATGAACGAATGAATTTCACCCAATAGTTTAATTAATATCACGATGGACTGGCAGAGCCTGTACGTAATATCCCGGAGTGAGAGAACGCCAGATCAAAGCAACCTCCCTTCTGAGTCCCCCATTGAATTGTGCATGGGAACCCTAGGGCTCTATACTCTGAACTGGGACACGTGAGCAGCCCATACCACCCTCAACCGTCACACCCATGAAGTCACTCAGAGACAACACCCTGGATCCAAGCTGATCATGTGTTTTTTGTCTTGTTTACTAGTATATTGCAACTTGGTGAACGACTGCAAACAACATGTGGTTTATTATAGAACCGGAAGCTGACATGTATGATAAACAACCCTAAATAAGTCAAACCCGGATCACGGGAATACATGAAACATGGAACACTATCCACATGATTATAACACACGTTACATCCCCCCTACTGAAAATGAGAAAACATCAATTGAATGCTGAACATTAATTACACATGCAATATATCATTTGAACATTAAAAGTCAAGTCTAATTGGTGTTTTGATCACACGTCCCGACTTTGTGCGGCGGACATTGTCGTCCTGCGCTTTCTGGCCTCCATCAGGATCAGGCGGATCCGGATCTGGAGCGAGTGGATTCAGTGCCGGGCTTGCCGGCTCAGGGTCACCCTGACGCTCCTCCATGTCGAGTGGGGTGGGGCCCAACATTTTGGGGAAATCTGCGAAGGTGACTTTCTTTTGTGTCTGTGGGATGTCGTGAATGTGACACCTATTACGTCAGAGAGACGCACCACTTGGCAATTGAACCATATATGATCTCGGTTCCTTACACTTAGCTGTCACGACTGCTGGAGTCCAACGCCCGGTGACATGATCTTGAACACAGACTCATGGCCTGGAGGTATTAGTGCGAGCTCGGTCGAATGTTTATCATGGTATTGTTCTTGTGAACTCTGCTTCTCTTCCAGGTGTTGATAGATGCTGTCTTTGTTTGTCTGTGTGTTGGGGATTTTCACGGGTGGATTTCCCTTGAACTTCCTTCCGTTCAAGAGTTCTGCTGGACTTGGCAGCTGACTGTCCAGTGAGGTTGTGCGCAACAGAAGAGCTGTTTGGGGGTCAGTCTTGCTGGCTTTAGCTTTGCGCATGGTATTTTTATGGTTCCTATAGCCCGCTCCACAAAACCATTTGATCGGGGGTAGTGTGGAGAACTGGTTCCAAGACTGGACGAAGTCTCTGTAGGATTTTGCAGTGAAGTGTGGTCCATTGTCGCTGTGGACACACACTGGGATACCTTGCTCGGAGAAAATCTGTTTGGTTGCTGCGATGACAGCTTCACTTGAGCACTGTGTGGGCATTTTCCTCACGAAGGGAAACTTTGAATAGTAGTCAATGATGACAAGGTACTCCACACCGTCAAAGTGGAATAAGTCAGTCCCTAGTATCTCTCATGGGCGAGTTGAGATCACACTTGGCAAGAGAGGCTCTCGTGGTTGCGACTTGGCATGTTCCTGGCACACAGAACATGACTTCACGGTTTTTTCAATGTCAAAGTTTATGTTCATCCAGTAGACACAGTCCTTCGCTCGAAGTCTGCACTTTTCCACACCTTGGTGGCCTTCATGGATTTTCTCCAGGATGTATTTGTGCATTGTGGCTGGGATAATGACACGACCACCCTTCAACAACAGACCATCCGCAACAGACAGCTCGTCCCGGAACGACCAGTATGGCCTAAGATCTGGTGGTAACTGTTTCCGGAGTTCTGGCCAGCCTGTGATAATTGTTTCACTTAACTTTGTAAGTATGGGGTCTTGGAACGTCTCGCTGCGCAGCTCGTTCAGTCGGTTGCTGCTGAACATCACAATATTTATTTGTAAATCAAGTTCAATGTGTGAGGAGTCACCTGTCTCAACTCGCAGGCGAGACAGACCATCTGCGAGGAACATGTCCTTGCCAGGGCGGTACCTGATGTGTACATCATATGTCTGCAGGTGCAACAGCATGCGCTGGAGTCTAGGTGGAGCTGCATTGAGGTTCTTTAGCCGTGTCATCTCGAGAGTTTTGTAGTCACTCTCAACACAGAAGTACTTGCCATAGATGTAGGTGTGGAATCTTTCACACCCTAAAACTACGGCCAGCAGCTCCCTCTCTATGATGGCGTATCGCTGCTCTGTTTCCGAGAGGGCCTTTGATGCGAAGGCAATGAGTCTGCCATCTTGCACCAAAGCTGCGCCGAGACCGTGGGATGATGCATCGACCTGGATCGTGGTTTCCTTGTTATGGTTGAAGTAGGCAAGTGTGGTTTCCTGACATATCAGATTTTTCAGGCTCAGAAATGCATCATTGTGTTCTGGGAGCCAGTCGAACTGTGTATGAGGAGTTCTCGTAGGACAGCAGTGTTTTTTGACAAGCTTGGTATGAACGGGCTCATGTAGGTCACGATACCTAGGAACTGCTAAAGTTCTGTCTTGGTTGTAGGTGCTGTCAATGCTTGGATGTCAGCCACTTTTTCAGGATCTGGGTGTGCACCGTCCTGATCATGTGCCAAAGAATTTGATCTTGCTTTGAAGTATTGAACACTTCTCGCTGTTAAACACAAGCCCATATTCCTGTGCAACACTCATCAAATTGTGGAGGTTGTGGTTGTGTTCTTCGAGTGACGTGCCAAAAACCACAACATCGTCTGCCACTCCAATGGTACCTGGATACTGTTCCATCACCTGATCCATTTCTATCTGGAACACATCTTGTGACATTACAAGACCGAAAGGCATCCGCAGGTATCTATACCGACCAAACGGTGTATTGAAGGTGGTCAACAATGAGCTAGGTTTGTCAAGCTTCACGGACCAGTAGCAATTCTTGGAGTCCATTTTCGAGAAATACTTAGCTCCGGCCAGTTTGTGTGTCAGCTCTTCGACTGTTGGTGTTTTGTAGTGGCACCGTTTTATGGCTTTGTTAAGGTCTTTCGGATCAAGACACACTCTCAGCTTCCCGTTTTGTTTCCTCGACACAACCAGACTGCTGACCCAGTCTGTGGGCTCGATGACCCTCGTGATCACACCTTGGCGCTCCATGTCTTCCCGCTCAGTTTTTAGTTCGTCTTTTAGATGAATTGAGCACCGGCGAGCAGCAGGATGTGCATGGTCATCCAGGGTGATGTGCTATTCTCCAGGAAAATTGCCAATGCGGTCAAACTGTTCGGGATACAGTTTCAGTTATGTCTTTGGTAACTGATACCAGCTGGTTGATTTCACAGTTCATTGTCACCAGCTGTAAACCTTCTGCCAGCTGGAGACCAATAATAGCTGGGCTATTTGTTTCCACTATGTAGAATGTTCCTGAGGTCCATGTTGACTCATAGCCACACTTGAGGTCAATGGAGCCACAGTGTGCAATTTCAGTGTTATTATATGCCATCAGTTTTGTGTTCTTGTTGTGTAACACTCTAGAGTTTGGATAACCACCAGCTGTCAACAGTTCTGGGAACATGCATCGGAAGTTCGGAACATTCGCAATGGCAAAGTGTTTGTTTGTGCCCCAGTGTCAACTTTTGCTTTTCAGGAATCACCACCATGATATGAGTTATCACCTCATTGCGACTAGCTTTGCGTGAACTTGATGAAATGTCATCACAAGTGTAGAGAGCATTCAGTGTGAGGTGACTGAAATCTTGAGACATGTCGGTGTTGCTGTTTGCTTGCTGCTTATTCACAGAGTGCACATCAGAGAATTTTCCTCGCCTGCCACGATGGCGCGGTCTCAACCTAGGCCTGCGCCTGTCCCGTGAGCCTGTTTTATCGCCAATGTCGTGCTGTTTTTTATCTGCTCGGTGGCATACAACTTCCCACAGCCACAAGTGCTGTTGTATGCTGGGCATAGTTCACGGTGTCTGAACGAATGTTGGCCACCACAGTACTTGCGCGAGCGCTGTTGGCTTCTCGTGCGGTGGAAAGCATGCACACTGCTGGTATTCATGCTCGACATCTGTCGGACTTGCTCCAGTGTGGCTTCGTGCGCTTTACTGAGTGTGATAGCAACTTCGAGCGTCAGAGTCTTATCTCTCTTGAGTAACTCTTTTTGTAGTTCTGGATAGAGAGTGCCGGAAATCAACTGGTCTATGATTCGCTGGTCGGCCTCTGTTTGGTCCCCAAAGTCACATTTCTGGGCTTGAATACGGCAGCGTGTTATGTACTCATCAATAGTTTCTTGTGACTGCTGACGGTACTGCTGCAGATCGAATCTGGCAACTTGAAAGTTTGTTGAGATCTGCTGGCCAACGAAACGCTTCCGTATCTCAGCAGGATCATCATCTGAGAGAGTCCATGAGTTGTATTTTTCAAGGCCTTTGTCTCCAGCAAAGTATAGGATGTGGTCTACTTGCTTTTCTTTCTTTATGTCTTTGTGAAGTATAGCTCACACCTTTGCTTGAACAGTGACATGGCAGTTGCTTGGTCATCAGCAGACCAGTCCATGCGTGGGACACTATCAGACATTGTCACTGTATTTATTTTCACTTGATGTAATTGTCACTTCAGGGTTTCCGTACTTGCGAAAAATTTGGCGAGCGTTTATTTTCACTGTTCAAGGCTCGAGCGTCACCAGGAATTTAACCGCAACATGGATTATTCACTCATTCACTTATCTCGCCGCTGCCACCATGTAATGTGTTGTTTGTCTTGTTTACTAGTATATTGCAACTTGGTGAACGACTGCAAACAACATGTGGTTTATTATAGAACCGGAAACTGACATGTAAGATAAACAACCTGTCATATATGTAAGCTGTTATCATAACGTGTTTCCTGAAAATGTATTACATGTATGAGGTACCGTGTTTCGGTCATTTCTGTCATATCTTGGTCCGTTATGATTTTTATGTATAACCGGAAACGGAAGCAGTACGATTATTGGAAGCCATGTGGAGAATAAAATAAAACATTGAATTGCAGTGTCTAATGAAAATTCAATTTGCTGTTAGACAACGAAGTACAGAACTGTTACATTGGCGACGAGGGTACAGCTACATATTCTTGAATTCAACTTTGAAGTGTAAACCATGTCGGAAACTGATAGAATTGACAAGTTCGTGTGTGCAGGTGACCAGTCAAACATTGGCCCCAAATGGAAGCGCTGGTTGGCAGCATTTGAGCTGTATGCTGACAGCAAGGGACTAATAATCGAGGCTGGTAATGATACTAACAGACAGCGGCGACGTGCTCTCTTGCTGCACACAGCAGGACCAGAAGTTCAAGACGTCTTCTCTACACTTGCGGACACAGGTGGGGCAAAAGACTATGACGAAGCAGTAACTGCGTTAAATGCCCACTTCTTGCCCAAAATAAACACTGCTCACGGCAGACATGTGTTCAAACATACATTGCCTGCAGCCGGTGAAACTGTTCAACAATACGTGGTCCGTCTACGACTTGCTGTGAAAGACTGTGGCTATGGGGATGATGAGCAAAACCAAATACGTGACCAAGTGCTGTTCCATTGCCCCTCTGAGTATATGCAAAGGAAATTACTGGAAGCTCAGGGTGATCTAACACTTGAACAAACATTAAAGATTGCCCAAGATTGTGAAACTGTGGAGTCACGCATGTCTGCAATGAACATCAAAACCCCAACAGTCAACAAGGTCACGGAGAAACATATTCCACAGAAACAAAAACCACATAAACATGAGAAAAGTACGAAAAACACAGACTCTAGACAAAGGAGAGGACCGAAGTGCTACAGGTGTGGCTACTCGGGGCACTATGGCAGGGACGCAAGCTGTCCGGCCCGAGGAAAAACTTGTTCCAAGTGCGGTAACCAAGACCATTTTGCATCACAGTGCAAAACAAAAGAAGTTCGTAGAGTACATCAAGTGATGGACTCTAACAGTGACTATGCATTCAGCATAAACACGGGGGAAAAACTTAAAATAGAAGTTGGCGATATCGACCTGGACATGATGATAGACTCAGGTGCATCAGTAAATGTTGTCGATAAACAGGTGTGGTCTAATTTGAAGGAAAAGGGGATCAAGTGCACATCGACAGCTGGTGCCAAGCGAGAACTGTTCACATATGCATCTGAGGCTCCACTGGAAGTATTGGGAACTTTTCAAGCACTGACTAAAGTCGGAGAATGCAGTACAATGGCAGAATTTGTTGTCATTGATGGAACTGGGACACCACTACTGGGTCGTGACACAGCAACTAAACTTGGAGTTTTGAAGATTGGATTGAACATAGCATCAGTGACATCAGAGATGAATATAATGAAGGAATATCCTGAGGTATTCCAGGGAATTGGGAAGCTACGTGACCGGCAAGTGAAACTACACATCGATCACAGTGTGACACCAATTGCACAGCCATTGCGACGTACACCATTCCAGCTCAGACAGAAAGTAGAAAACAAAATACAAGAACTGTTATCTTGTGACATCATTGAGAAAATAGATGGGCCCACACCATGGGTCAACCCTGTGGTCATTGTTCCAAAGAAAAATGATGACATTCGCTTGTGCATTGACATGTGGAGGGCAAACGAAGCCATCATCCGAGGTAGACATCCAATACCGACGGTAGATGAAGTACTCCACGAAATGAACGGCTCGAAAGTGTACAGCAAACTAGATCTTCGAATGGGGTATCACCAGATTGAACTCGCCCCTGAATCCCGGGAAATCACCACGTTCGCAACACACACAGGTCTGTTTCGATACAAGCGCCTACTATTCGGAGTCAAATCAGCAGCTGAACAATATCAATATGAAATCCAAACTGCCCTGGCTGGGATAGATGGTGTCGCAAACATTTCGGATGACATAATAGTCCATGGGCCAGACGAGGCGACACACAACAAGAGACTGCACCAAGTGATGGAACGCCTTAAGAGCTGTAATCTGACACTGAATGCTGAAAAATGTCAGTACAATTTGGACAAGCTGATCTTCATGGGCATCCTGCTATCCAAGAATGGCCTTGGCCCAACACAGGGAAGGATCTCAGCCATACGGGAGGCGAGACAACCAGTTAACCAGTCTGAACTGAGAAGTTTCTTGGGTCTCGCAAACTTCAGTGCCAGGTTCATGCCGAACTTTGCAACTATGACAGAACCGCTTCGCAAGCTGACACGGAAAAATACGAGGTTTCAATTCGGACCGGAGCAAGTCGAAGCATTCAACAAACTAAAGCTGGCCATGGCAGATGCAAGGACCTTGGCATTTTTTGACAAAAATGCACACACTCAAGTGATGGCAGATGCAAGCCCAGTAGGACTCGGGGCTGTTTTGATACAGCAACAAGCAGATGGTCCTGCTATTGTGAGCTATGCAAGCCGGAGCCTCACAGATTGTGAGCGCCGCTACTCGCAGACTGAGAAAGAGGCCTTGGCTCTAGTGTGGGCTTGTGAGAAGTTCCATTGCTACATCTATGGCATTGAATTTGACCTAGTAACTGACCACAAACCACTCGAAGTCATCTATAGCCCAAAGTCAAAGCCCTGTGCGCGCATTGAAAGATGAGTGCTGAGGCTACAGCCGTACAGCTTCAAGGTAATTCACATTCCAGGCCCGCAGAACATTGCCGATCCACTGTCAAGATTGCTACCAGATCAACGCAACAACAAACCAAAAACACAGGGTAGCAAAGCAGAGGCCTATGTGAGATTTGTCGCAACCACAGCAACACCCAAAGCACTGACAACCAAGGAGATTGAATCTGCATCCGCCGAGGATGACGAGCTACAAAAGCTGCGTACCTGTTTAGAACAAGGCGACCCCACGAAATGTGACAAACAGTTCATGGCAATCTTCAATGAGTTTTGCACGATTGGGAAGATAGTGCTGCGGGGCACACGTATAGTCGTGCCAACAAAACTGAGGCCACGAGTGTTAGCCTTGGCACATGAAGGGCATGTTGGAGTGGTAAACACCAAACACCGCCTCAGGACAAAAGTCTGGTGGCCTGGTATTGACAGAGCTGTCGAAAGACACTGCAGAGCCTGTCACGGCTGTCAACTAGTATCACGAGGTGATCCACCTGAGCCAATCAAGTCCACCGAGCTGCCCCCCGGACCCTGGCAGGACTTGGCAGTTGACCTCATGGGACCATTTCCGTCAGGTCACTCAATACTGGTCGTCGTGGACTACTTTAGTCGATATTACGAATTCGACGTGCTGAAGTCTACAACAACAGACAAGGTAATATGGAGCCTGGAGAAAATATTCAGCAGACATGGACTACCTGTCACGATAAAAAGCGACAATGGCCCTCAGTTCATTTCAGAGCCATTCAGAAACTTTTGCACTACACATGGCATTGAACACATTCGAGTAACCGCCCGATGGGCCCAAGCAAATGGTGAAGTGGAGCGACAAAATCAGTCGATTCTCAAACGCATCCAGATCGCCCAGGCTGAACATAAAAACTGGGAACAAGAACTGACAAGGTATCTGCTAGTGTATCGTGCTCTCCCGCATGCTACAACTGGGAAAAGTCCAGCTGAACTGTTGTTTGGCAGAAAGATACGCACAAAAATGCCTGACATCAATCAAAGGCCATTTCACGTAGACCAAGAAGTCAGAGACCTTGATGCAGAAAAGAAAGGAAAGGCAAAAATGTATAAGGATGCTACAAACAATGCAAAACCTTCACCGCTCGTGTTGGGAGATAAAGTCCTCCTGCGACAGGAAAAACAAAACAAGCTGACCACAGCCTTCAACAGTACACCTCACACGGTAGTCAGCAAACTGGGCAACAGTCTGATTGTTGAAGCACCATCTGGCGCACAGTACTCGCGCAACACTGCTCATGTCAGACGCTTCGAACGAGACAAATCGCCAGACACACTGGAGGATATACCCACAGCAGCAGTGGGAAACGGAAATGAGCAGGTCACTAATCAGGATATACCTGCTGCACCACCTGGAAACGGAAATAACGAGGACAGCAGCCACATCACCCCTACACCAGTGACTGTGGAGAGACCTCGCAGACAGAAATCTGTGCCAGGCAAATTCAAAGACTTTGTCATGAACTAATATATGTGGACATATCGCTAGATGCCAAATGTGGACATTTTGTTGTGTTTGGAAAAGTGAAATACAAGATCTATGTTTTTTTTCAGATCTGGTAAAGGAGGGATGTCATATATGTAAGCTGTTATCATAACGTGTTTCCTGAAAATGTATTACATGTATGAGGTACCGTGTTTCGGTCATTTCTGTCATATCTTGGTCCGTTATGATTTTTATGTATAACCGGAAACGGAAGCAGTACGGTTGTTGGAAGCCATGTGAGAATAAAATAAAACATTGAATTGCAGTGTCTAATGAAAATTCAATTTGCTGTTAGACAACGAAGTACAGAACTGTTACACAACCCTAAATAAGTCAAACCCGGATCACGGGAATACATGAAACATGGAACACTCACTATTCACATGATTATAACACACGTTTCAGTTACCATTATGTATACTGCCAACCACGAGCACGAGGATCTGACGTCATTGGCATAAAATAGTGGAGCTGATCGATAAAGAATAGACGAAAAAATAAGTCAAAGAATTGTAGTAATTTTAGCGACTGTTACTCCCGTCCCTCCCGCGCACTACACATTTCCACAACAAACATTCATTCTACATGACTTACATACAGGACAAGTACACACTATACGATCACAAGCATAAACTCCATGTAGTCATGGTTACATACACAGGTCAAACCACGCACCTGCGGCCCCGCTAGCTCAGTACACTCGGCCCCGTTTACTCGACCTTGACCTTCACATGCACTGACTTCTAAACATAGAACTTGACACACATACTCCATACATCACGTGCACACATACAGGCATTCCAAGTATTGACACGAGCCGGGGAAACCCACTTTCCCGGTGACATCAGCGCATTGCACCACACATTCAACCTATCACAACACCGCTTACACTTGGCGGGAAATTACACAGCCACATGGTCCCTCGGCCCCAGTATACTGCGCAGAAGTGAAGTGAACATCCCAGTGGCAGGACGTATATACAAAAGTTCCTGTGAGACTGTCGATATTAATATATATAATCTATCGGATATATGTGCAAGTTGTATAAAGGACTATATTAGGAATATAGAAATATAGACTGGGATATCACCCGACGTAGGTGAGAGTGCGACCCTGATTGTGCGTGATTGATCATCAGTCTTTATCACCACAATAAACAGTTAAATTGAAACTGCCGGCTTATTGTATCACACGACGACCCAGTTAAACCGGCTTGATATCGGCCGTGAACGATATTCTTCACATTGGCGCCGTTCGACCAGGATCTGAGCTAGTCTCGGATTATCGACCCAGACCTGACCGGCATTGATGGCATTGGCCCCGGGAGCCTCCCGCGGTGAGCCACTCGACCCTACGGATGATGAAGTGACGATCAATCCGAATTCGGCCTTCCGACCTTCCGGCCCTCGCTCAGTCGCCATGAGCGATACAGTTCCACTGTCGCAGGAGCAACAACCGTCCGGCCTTTTCGACTCCATTGGCGACCATTCGTCCCTGAGATCGTTTTCGCCGCCTACCGACCTGGTGCAGGAGTTCCTAGACGAAGACCCGCTCGACCCGTCACATACAGTAAGTGACATTCTGCGTGCGCACGCTAGAGCGTACTCGGCCACGCCGGCTAGAGCGACCCAGAAAAGTGACTTTGCCGACAGAAACTATACGCGCTCACGTCAAAGAGCGAGCGTAGATTGTGATATCGACCCAGAACAATTAGCAGTGGACGTTCGGCCGGTAACCATAGACACGTCAATGGTTACGCACCCACCAAGTAACTCTCGGATACGACAGTGGGTTTGTCAGTCTGACAATGTTCCGGAATCGACCCCGCCGAACGCTTATTCGGCCAATCGACCCCTGGCGCCGTCCATGACGCCGAGACAACACGGCCCCGCGCCAGAAATGTACTCACGCATACCGACCGAGCCTACGGTGGTAGAGTACACACGACCCAGCCAGACGGGTGCGACATCCGAAGACATCCTGATGACGACCGCTACCCGGATCGCGACGCCGCTACGACAACAACGACCCAGCGACACAACGGCGGAACCTCGCGCCACCATGCGACAAGCGCGACCCCGACAAGCACCCTCGACATCAAGTCGCCGACCCTGCGACCCCGACACGCCGACTTCCGACACACGCGCTCCCGCGCCGACCACGCACCGACCATCGCCGACTACCGGAGAACAACCGCGCTTCGATCCGTCGCAAGATCAAGTTGTGTCTGCTCCGGCAGAAAGTGTTGTGCAAATGATCGGACCTCCGATCTCACAATCAGTCGGAAACACCAACGGATATGGTGTACCGCCAGTCGGATACCCTGGCGCAACAAGCGGTGTTCCAAATGGAGTAGCTGTCGGATACTATTCACCGCATGTCGGCTACGCGAACCCACCGCCTGGATATGGTGGCGTTCCCAGCGTGATCGCTGACACCGGCTATCATGGTACACAACCCGGATTAGTGTACCATGGTGTATGCCCGGATGGATCGGTATACCGATATCCACCACCGGCTGTATTCCCACCCTCAGTCGGGATACCATGGGTGACGCCTCCATACAGTCAACCGGCCCCCGCTGCACAAGCACCACACGACCCCAGCCACACGACGGCACCACCCGCCGCATCGCTCGCCGTCTCCGCGACGACAGCACCGACCGCCCCCGCTAACACGACCCCGATCGGCCCAGATACGACGGCTCCGGCGACTTCGGCTGTTCCGACTCCGACGGCCACTACAGCGACTACACCAGTTGCGGTGAGTGTTGACACGCCCACGCCACAGAGACTCACGTCTGAGCCCCAAACGTTGGCTACGGCTAAGATGGCTCAATGGCGTGCGACCTTTAAGGAGGGCAATCTCACTCAATACGTTCGGAGTTTCGAACAATTCGCTGCGGCCTTTACTTACTCCGACCTCAACAAGACGACGACCTTCCGGAGCACGCTACGCGGCCGCGCTGAAGCGCTAGCTCTCAATATCCCGGTCGCAACTCCCTGGGGAGAGTTCCGTCGCCAACTCCTAGAGGGCTGGGAACCCGAGCCCCGTCGACAGTCCAAACGGGACGATTTCCCGTTCCTCAAGCGGGAACGAAAAGAGGACGCGGAACACTACATGGAGCGACTCCAGGCCCTGGCGGAGCAAGTGTTCGACGACGTTACGCCAACGTCGCGGCAACGAACTGTAATTGCGCAATTCGTGAACGGCCAACCCGACCCCATTGCCGATAAACTGTGTGCCCTCACTTTTAACAGTTACAGTGAGGCACTTACGGCCGTTCTCAAGGTAGAGAGTCGTCAACAGAGGACAGCCAGAGATCGACATCGAGGCACACGACGTGCTGACATTTCCGCCAGCGGATACGCGGAAGACGACCCTGTCAATGAGGAACTGTCCTGTGCCATGGGACAAGTCACTCAGGGGGAAACACTAACCCCAGAGCAAATTGCGGCCTACTACGACCCCGCGGACAGTGACACTACCGGCCTACAAGGTTGCGACGAACACTCAGTGCCAACCAGCTCACGCGAGTGGGTGGCTGAAGCCTTCCAGTGCGTCCTTAGTGACGAGAATGGACTGTGCGAGGAAACGGCTATCTTCTCTGTCCTACGAACAACGGCCCCGATGAAAGGTGATCGACCCCCGCAACCCGGACGACCCATGGTTTGCTTCTTTTGCAAGAAGCCCGGCCATCGCTGGATGCGATGCTTTCGGCTTAAGGATGTGCTAGTACGTAACGGCATGAAACCGCTAGCATTTCGGCCCAATGGTCCCGGTACTGACAGAAGGACAGCTCAAGTGTTGTCAGTACCTAACCAAACCGGTAACCAAACTAAACCGGCCCCACCAACACCTCCGACCCCGTCGTCAAACCAGTAGGGGAAGGTGCTGAGGAGCAAGGACCTTCCAGACAACAGGACAACGTTCCCCGCTCCACATCTGCGGTTGTCACGACTACTGTACCGGTAACGACACCAATAACGACCCCACAGCCGGCCCAGCCCACACCTCAGCTCCTTGAAGGGGTGTGTACAAAATGTCAAGCTCCGACCCCGAAATCGGCCTCTTTTCATGAAGGGGTGTCCGCACCGCGGCCACAGCGACCACCACGTGGAGACCGTCGTCCTGAAGGGGTGTCACCCCCGACCGCCAACGGCACCGGAACGGACAGCATGTCCGAGATCGAGTGGATCTCCGACGACGGAGGATTCTATGCTTTTCCGAGTGGACCGGAATCCAAACTGCCGCCTTTGCACACACTCTTCCGGCCACCGCTAGACGACCCCGAAATTCCGGCTGTCATCAACAACTCCAGCGCCACCAATCACAAATGCTGGAAGTTGCCGGTACACGTCGGAAACAAGACGATAAAGGCTGTACTCGACTCCGGAGCGCAGATCTCCCTGCTCCGACGCGATCAGCTACGTCACGTCCCCGCTGACCAGCGACATTTGCGGTCTACTTCGGCTATTATTCGTGACGTCACCGGACAGTCAAGCCCGATCGATGGACTGATCGACCTCTCAATACAGGTCGGAACTAACCATATGGTCGTAACCTTTTGTGTGGCTGACATACATGACGACATGATTCTCGGCATGAACTTTTTTCGGCAAGCTCACGCTGTAGTGAATTACGGTGAAGGGACGATACAGGTGCACAAAGAAATCCTGTTCGCCCATAAAGACATTGAGGCCAATGTTGTCAGAATGGCCGTGCGACGAGCTGTCACCGTCCCCGCACGCAGCGAAGCAATAGTGGAGCTGGTCCCGACTTCCCGAGTTCGAGTTCGACAACACCCGAGGATAGTCCAGCCACTTACGACCTTTCCCGAGGAAACCGACCTCATCATGGGGAGAACACTTACGACCCTGAATCGGCAGTGCGTAAAGGTGTCGGTAGTCAATCCAGCAGATACCGGCATTACGCTCACCCGTTCCGACCCTGTCGCCATAGCAAGCCCTGTCGAAAGTGTCGTCGGAGCCCTGCCACGACCCGGAGAGGAGCCCGACCCGGCCACGGTAGACGCCAGTCACTACTGCGACCTACCGCCACATCTACAGGAAATGGTGGATCGCGCCGGACTAGCGCCGGAACAGCATCGGCGTTGCGCCAACCTGGTTCACCAATACCAGGACACATTTATGCACCCAGACGGCCAACTGGGACGGACCCAAGTCGTCCAGCATAGAATCGACACCGGCAACTCGGCCCCAATTCGACAACGACAGCGACGCGTCCCTCAGGCGCAGCAAAGCATCATCGACGAGGAGATCGACAAGATGCTCCGCTTGGGGTGTATTGAGCCGTCCGATTCGCCCTGGAGCGCACAGGTAGTGCTCGTGCGGAAGAAGAACGGACAAGTACGCTTCTGTGTCGACTATCGGCTCCTGAATGACGTCACCCGCAAGGATTCGTATCCCTTGCCCAACATTCAGGACACTCATGACGCCCTGGCAGGCGCCAACTACTTCTCGGCCCTAGACCTGGCCTCTGGCTACTGGCAGGTTGAAGTCGACCCCAGCGACAGACCGAAGACTGCCTTCGCCACAAGGAAGGGACTCTATCAGTTTAAGGTCATGCCATTCGGCCTTAGCAACGCCCCGGCAACCTTCGAACGGCTTATGGAGACCATACTCCGTGGTTACTTGTGGACCCGGTGTATGTGCTATCTCGACGACGTGATAGCTTACGGCAGAACATTCGATCAGGCACTCGCAAACCTGGAAGCGGTCCTGGATCGAATCAGATCGGCAGGCCTGAAACTTCAGCCCAAGAAGTGTGAGTTGTTCCAACGGGAAATCTTGTACTTAGGGTTCATAGTGAGCGGCCAAGGAATCCGAGTCGACCCCAACAAAGTCAAAGCCATCAGAGAATGGCCGACCCCGTGTGAGATCACCGACGTCAGGGCTTTCCTTGGTTTCGCCAACTACCACAGGCGATTCATCAAGGACTACGCTGAGATCGCTGAACCTCTCGTAGCGCTTACCCGAGGTGAATGCCACTTCACTTGGGGACCGGCCCAGCGACGAGCTTTCCAGCGACTCCGCGACGCCCTCATCAAGGCGCCCAAGCTCGCTCATCCGACCCAGAATCCGGAGGACTACTTCATCCTCGATACGGATGCAAGCGGCTTTGCTGTGGGAGGAGCCCTCTCACAAAGGGTTAACGGGAAGGAGATCCCCATCGGGTTCGCCAGCAAGACCCTGTCCCGGACCCAGCGGAACTATTGCACCACCTATCGGGAACTACTGGCAGTAGTTGAGATGGTGCAACACTATCGGCACTACCTCTGGGGTAGGAAATTCCTCCTCCGAACCGACCATAGCTCGCTAAGGTGGCTGAAAAACTACAGCGACGCCGACGGCATGCTCGCTAGGTGGCTCGCCAAGCTACAGCAGTATGACTTTCGGATAGAGCATCGACCCGGAAAATTACACGGTAACGCCGACGGCTTGTCACGGTGCCACAGTTGCAAACACCAAGACTGTCCCGGACGACTCGTCACACCTCCGACCGACCCAGAAACAAGTTCCGGAGAACTTCCAGTTCGTCGGATAACTGTTGTTCCGACCCAGACAAGGGCAGACCTCCTGGACAGTGATTCGATAACATCACCGGTCTTGCCCCAGCTAGTTTCGGCACGCCAAGTTGTTCGAGTCCGTGCTTTGGACGCCACACTTGATGGACAAAAGTGGCTTTCGGACTATTCGACCCAGGACATTGTCGCGGCACAGCAAGCCGACCCCAGCGTCGGAAAGGTGCGGCAATGGATACTAGCCGGCACCAAGCCCGACTCACGAGAAGTCGCCCGCCAAGGAGAGGAGGTAAAAACACTTGTTTCCCGCTGGAACCTCCTGGCGTTACAAGACGGTGTGCTAGTTCGACATATAAAACCCGACCCTGCTGGACGGCCTGTGGTGCAAACCGTGCTCCCCGTAGCACTCAGGACACAAGTTTTGCACCAACTACACGACCTCAAGATTGTCGGACATCTCGGCATACAGCGTACCATCGAGAGAGTCAGGCGCCGATTCTACTGGCCCGGCTTGGCGCTGGACGTCGCCCGCTGGTGTGCCCGCTGCCCGCAATGTGTGACCCGCAAGGGTAAACCGGCCCCAAAAAGATCGCCCCTGACACAGCTACCGACAGGAGCGCCGTTCGACAGAATAGCGATGGACATCCTCGACACCCACAAGGTCACGGGAAGAGGCTATCGGTATGTACTAGTCGTGTCGGACTACTTTACGAAGTACACTGACGCTTTTCCGCTACGGCGACATACGGCCAAAAATGTTGCCGACACCCTGGTGAATCGGTGGATAGTCTACCACGGTGTCCCCAAAGCGGTCCATAGCGATCAAGGTACTGAGTTCGAGTCGTCCCTGTTCCGGCATGTTGTGCGTCTACTGGGCGCTAAGAAGATTCGTACGACCCCATACCGACCCCAGAGCGACGGCCAGGTTGAGCGATTCAACAGGACATTGCTCAACATGCTGAGTGCGTTCGTCAGCGATCGTGCAAACGATTGGGACTTGCACTTGCCATATGTGTCAATGGCCTATCGAACCTCAGTACACTCGTCCACGGGATGCACCCCGCATCTGATGGTGTATGGACACGAGTGTAACTTGCCAGTCGACCTCATGTTTCCGACCTACGACCCTGAGCCTCTACCTCCGTGTGGTCCGGAGTATGTGGAGTATTTGCGGCAAGCCATCAGGACGGCCCACGGTTTCGCCCAAGACCATCTCGAGAAAGCGGCAATTCGGCAAAAGTTGGGTTATGACGCCCACGCGAAACCACGACCCCAGTTTCAACCAGGCGAACTGGTCCGGTATTATTATCTGCCACTCACGCAGAATAATAAGTTCGCTCGGCCCTGGACTGGTCCCTGGAGGATCATCGACCGTGTAACCGAGGTTGATTACCGAATCGCCCTGGTTTCCAACCCTCGGAACACTCGTGTTGTTCATCTGGATGTGCTCAAGCCATACGAAGGTGACAACCAAGCGGCCCACATTTACTCCGACCCTGTACGACCCACGTCGTCGTCAAGCAAGTCCGACCCAGAACAGTCACCCGACCCCATGGGACTTCTCAAGGAGTTCTATTACCCTTGGGAGGTAACAATCCAAGATCGACATACCGATTCAGACCAAACAGCAGAGTCTGATTCGCAAACGACCCAGGATCGTCAATCGCGATCTCCGACTTCATCCGGCTCAAGTCGACATCGGCAACGGAAAAGATCACACAGATCAAGTTCCGACACACCAAAACCGGCACGCAAGACACGCAGGCAAAAGCCTGTGGTATCTTCCGACCCTGAGACAAGCGAGGCTACGCCCCCGCCTGCACGACCAAATCGACCCAGACGTAATGCACGCAGACCGGCCCGCTACAGATAACCCCGGCCTTGTTATCTGATTGATACCATTGATGATGAATTACGCATGTCTAATGGACTATGATATCATGTCTTTCCCAATAATAATATATTATATTACAATAACAATATATGCATTTAATATGTACAAGATGTCAGTGAGGCAAATTCGATATATACACACTAGATATGATATTATAATTATGATGCTGGTGAAAAATTGGTTGCGTTATGATATGTGTTTCGACCCCGTATAACATGTACCATTGATCAAGGCGTATGTTACGCACTGACTAAGATTATCATGTAAAGCTTCAATCCATGTGTCAGCCGAAGAGGATAATAACCAGTCACACCGTGAGTAAGGCCACTTAGTTGTCGAAGAGGTGATAGTGTGATTCGTTCTGGAGTATGCGTCGACAGAGCCTCTACTCACTCCATGTAATATTCGGAGGAACGGCCCAGTGGTACGGGAACCAGTCACGGAAAAGCTATCATGCCAAGATGCGGCCTGTCACCAAATTCATCACCCAAAATATTCAAAGCGCCGCGGTGTGACCGACCCAGATCATTGCAATTTCGACCCCTACAATAATTGCGGCCCCGTCGTCCTGTGAACTGGCTGAAAATGAATGGAACGATGTCCGCCCCTGTGAGTGATTGATATTCATATCTCAGCCTTTAATAACTGTGTGTCGTCTGTGAAACAGCAACTCGACCCCGTAGTTTATTGTGCGCTAACTTGTGGGAGAAGGAATGATGGACTGATGAGTTCACAAGGCACGCACGAGCGCTAATAAACATTTTAGCTGTTTACAGCACCTACATGAAGTCGCCCCTAATAATTACAATAGTGAGTCGTCGGGCAAAAAGAGCCCAGTAATCTGAACAGTCGACTAGTATAAAAAGACAATGATTCGGCACGAGTTATCCAGGGGACGGCAGATGGACATACGGAAATCTGGACAGTGTGAGGACACCCCTACTGTCGTAATGGACTGACCCAAGAGGTCAGAGAAGGATCGCTTCGCGTTTCCTTGACGACGGCCCCGCCTTGCTGTGTGTACGCTTGGAACAATGATACATAACGTAAAGACGTTTTCTATACATATAGAGAGCGCCCCCCGGCCCAGTTCTGAGAATCGAGATGCTGTCAGCATCTTTGTGTACGGCATTGAAGATTAGCGGCAATCAGGTCACTTGTGCCTGAGACTTTGGAGGAGAAGGACTATTGTCAGAAGTTTCGGCTATTGAGATACAGACTATTGTTATAGAAACTGTGCTAATCGAACAATACTTATCGGCCTATAGACTGTGATATCATTGAAATCCTGGTCACAAGACTTTGGAGTTAATTCGGCTTGTATTATCGGCATTTGAACTAGGCTGGTTTTGAAGAAATCCAGACTTTGTTACAGCCAGCCTAGTCAGTACTTGGGAAGTACTTCGGCTTAATTTCGGCCCGTCAGCATGGCTGACAAACCCGGAGACGACCGGGAAAATAGCGACCCAGGTGACAATCGGCCCCGCACAGTTAAGTTGGACGGCGATAACATCACCGTCCAAGTGATCGACACCGGGGATGAATCGGATCATCCTATAGTCGTCCCCGACAACGAAGTTTCGTCCGGCCCCGACTCGCAGCCTGAACAGCGCGATCCAGTCACGCTCAGTGACACGGCAAGCGGATCAGGAAAGGGAGCGCGACCCAAAACGGCCCGGAGCAAGCTGGCGCAACGAGGAGAGCGCCATACACCGAGCCCGACTCCGGATGATATCTTCAATATCGACCCCGAACGCTTCCGCCGACTCGAGGAGGGCGGAAGTATCGTCCAGCGTGCGATTGAGGCACGACAAGCGGCCCAAGAAGCTCAACGAGTCGCCACCGCGAGCCGCCAACCCGACCCAGCAAATCAGGTGATCGCCCCGATCGCTCCGGCCCCGACTTCACCCGCTTCCGGTTCAGCGGTAGCACGACCTGCGGCCTCCCGTTCTCCAAACAAGAGAACTTATACTTCTTTCAAGAAGAAGCATGGAGCGGGAGCCCGATCGACCTCCAGCAGTTCGTCACGCTCCAGCGGCGGATCTGCTATTACGGCCCCGACCTCGACTTTCCGTCGGCAAGTGGCGGAGTTAATGGAATTGGTGCCACCTCCCGTGACACCCTACGGAACTCGGCCCATAGACTGGAACAAGGTTCCACTCAGTAAGCGAAATCGGAGCGCTGGGTACGGCCACATCCATAACTTCGATGAGCAGTCGACCCTGTCGGAGGGAAACCTCCTCACATTGGCCCCGCTACAGCGTGGAGACGGTCGATTCGAGTGCCCCTTCTGCATCGGCGAAGAGGAGGGAGCAGGAGAACGACAGTGGTCCTCCGTGCCACGACGCGGACCTTTTCGGACGGCCCAGAGTCTTGATGCGCACGTGCTAGCGTATCATTTTCCGTTCCTGCGCTACTTCGTGTGTCCGGCCCGCGACGGCTTCCGGACATTGGCCCAGGAGGAGATGTTCCGGCATCTGTCTCAAGCGACCCCGCAACACGTGACGTCGTTCCCCTTCTACCAGGAAGGACGACTATCGGCATCCGGCCCCATGCTCGTCAGGTTCGCGCTGCGCTGCAGAGTCGACATGCAGCCGAACCCGAATTATCGACCCCCAAGAGTTCCGGCCAACATCCCGATCTTCAGGAGGGATGTCAACACCGTCCTGACGTTCGGCATCTGGCACATGGCGCCAGAGCTCTTTGAGCAGTATCCGCCCAACTCGGCCCCGGAAGTGCAACAGGTACTCCGTCGACTGGAGTACAATCGTGCTTCGACCCCGGCAGACGAGATTCGGCTTACCCGCATGGTCAGTGACATCGAGACCATGAACACGCGGGTTCGAATTCGACGACCCAGTACGATCTTCTTCGTTCGGCCCATAAACTACCAGACGACATCAGTGAGCACGGCGGAGGAGGTCCCGACAACGACCACCGGTGTTTCGGCCTCGGCAGTCGTCACGACGGCTTCGTTCGCGACAGTGGTGTCGCCAGCGACAACTCGACCGGTCACCACAGTGACATCTTCGACCCCGTCTAGAGCTCGGCCGTCGGATATCATACCCCGGCGGATGGTTGTGGAACGACCCACGGCCTCTAACGTCACGGACTACCGAGTCCGTGAGGGATTGGTCCCTCCACCTGAGGAGTATCCGCCACTCCCAAGTCGACCCCTGAATACCACACCGGTATCGTCATCAACCGGCAAGGAGACTCCCGAGCCGAAGAGTCCAGTTGAGGATCGGCCACCTCCACTCAGGGAGATTGCACCCGGATCTCCTGTACGTGCGACCCCGACACCGTTTTCGACCCCGGAATCTTCACCGGAGCCTTCACGACGGATGGTGGAACCCGTCCCGCTCCCGCCGTACCTCACGGAGGAAGTGGAACCTCTGCGTTCCGTTCCGACACGCGGCACCGATCGAGACCGGCCCCGACTCCAAGTGGACGACCCAGAGCAGCTCGAGTCACTCCACAGAGACCTCGACGAGCGTCTGCCGCTTCATGGATCCGGCGAGTTCGCGGCCGATTTCCAGTTCCTGCGGCAACACGGCAGACGTTTGGCGACCCGCTCGCTTCCCGGCCTGCAGGCACTACCCGGCCAGAATCCCGACCTCACAGACTTCCTACGGGATGAGGACGCCCAGCGGCTCCCGAACTACCTCGGATTCCACGAGGACTTTTGGACGGCTCGTCTCGAACAGGCCGCCCATAATGCCGACCCCTTGCTTCTGCCGTCAGAACCGGAGGAGCACCTTCCGACCCTGTCACTCGCCCGCGCTGACGATTTAGCGCACCAGTACTTGCGACTGATTCGTCGGGAGTACCTGTCGGCCCTGGATCACCACATCAGGCAGGCAGAATATAACGGCCTGTCTGTCGGCTTTGGGATGGGTGCTCTGCATGAGCGCCACCAGCCCACGTTCCCGGACGCCCTGTCCGAAGAGAATCTACGGCTTCGAGTCCGTGTGACTCAGTTGGAGGACCAAGTCGCCCACCAACGACAGGAAATCACTCGGCTTCGAGCGACTTCGACCCCGACGCCATCGGAGGCACAAGCTCCGTCGACCCCGACCACACCGACCATCCCGGGGGAGTTGTTGGCCACGATCGTGTCCATCCTGCCCAGACTACCCCCGGACGAACAGCTACAGCTGATGCGGCAGGCATCGCCAGCGGCCCCGCCTCCTCCCGCCAGCAGGCGTGAACGGGAGGACAAGTAAATACGACCCCGAACTGTTCGGCCCCTTTGATGCGGCCCCGAGTGACCAAAACAATTCTGGTCACGGCATATATATATTGTAAATAGTGTACATATACATTTAATATCCTAGTCATGGCTTTTTGTTTTTATACATGTAATTTTAGTTAAATTTAATCTACATTTTATTTCAGTTCAGTAGACTCTTAAAGTTATAGTTCCGTTTCGCTTTGAAACGTCGAGGAGTTTTGTTTATCATTCCATATCATACATTCCATTCATTGTTGTGCATGTATTTGTATATGTATCATCGTAGAGACGGCTGACGGA
Source organism: Terebella lapidaria (assembly GCA_949152475.1). NCBI lineage: Eukaryota > Metazoa > Annelida > Polychaeta > Terebellida > Terebellidae > Terebella > Terebella lapidaria. Next base: position 27,422,944 of record OX424564.1, on the reverse strand, counting down.
CTGACTGCTGACGTTTATTTTGACAGTTAGGAATTTTTATTGTATGAAGTGTTTTCGCATTTCGCGCGGCGTGTGTGTGTGAGTGTTTTTGGGTTTGACCTTTAGGACTTTTTAGCTTTTTATTGTTTAGTTTTTGGCGACGGTAGGGTCCGGGGAGGGTAATCCCGAGGGCGTAGGATTAATGAAGGGGTGTTATGTAGTAATTTTAGCGACTGTTACTCCCGTCCCTCCCGCGCACTACACATTTCCACAACAAACATTCATTCTACATGACTTACATACAGGACAAGTACACACTATACGATCACAAGCATAAACTCCATGTAGTCATGGTTACATACACAGGTCAAACCACGCACCTGCGGCCCCGCTAGCTCAGTACACTCGGCCCCGTTTACTCGACCTTGACCTTCACATGCACTGACTTCTAAACATAGAACTTGACACACATACTCCATACATCACGTGCACACATACAGGCATTCCAAGTATTGACACGAGCCGGGGAAACCCACTTTCCCGGTGACATCAGCGCATTGCACCACACATTCAACCTATCACAACACCGCTTACACTTGGCGGGAAATTACACAGCCACATGGTCCCTCGGCCCCAGTATACTGCGCAGAAGTGAAGTGAACATCCCAGTGGCAGGACGTATATACAAAAGTTCCTGTGAGACTGTCGATATTAATATATATAATCTATCGGATATATGTGCAAGTTGTATAAAGGACTATATTAGGAATATAGAAATATAGACTGGGATATCACCCGACGTAGGTGAGAGTGCGACCCTGATTGTGCGTGATTGATCATCAGTCTTTATCACCACAATAAACAGTTAAATTGAAACTGCCGGCTTATTGTATCACACGACGACCCAGTTAAACCGGCTTGATATCGGCCGTGAACGATATTCTTCACAGAATGAATCAATATAGATGACGCATGCATGAAATATAAGTGGCCTGAGAATGGTGTTCGAAAGCGAATAGAATGTCTGCTTGATCTTTGGCAAAATCGCCACTCGGTCTATCCCAAGCTAGCACGTCCATCATAACATTTTTCTGTATTCAATCAGAGATACATGAGTCTAGTTTTTGACCTTTTCTTACTCAGAAAGACGCATAGCACCACCCAAGCATGCAATGCGCTTCACACTGGATGTATTCACGAGACCAATTGAAAAATTTGCCCAAAGGCGAAGAAAGGATACCGGAGAAATGTATAGTGTTAAGCTCTCAAAGTCTGAAGTGGTAATTTTTTGACAACATCTGCCCAAGGGGAACATTGTTTTTCTATATGTTCACAATTGATTCCTAGATAGTTAAGTCGATAATGAGCGAGATATTTGCCATTTTGTGCTCTGACGTTGAAAATAAGGTCAAAGGTCAACTTCAAGGTCATGAGAATGTAACGTTTGACGCCCGCTACCTGGGTTGCAAACGCCCTGCGCGTAGGCACGGTCTTGGCAGACGTCGTGATTACTATGACAATAACCAGGTAACAGTCCGTCCAGACAAATCCGGCCGTCATACATCACATCATAACACATCATAGACATACAAAATACATTAGTTATGGTAATGTAGCCCGTTGTGTTGAGCCCGAGACGCCATGCGAGCAGCGCCCCAGAACCTCGAACATGGGCGTGTTAATGGCCAGCCTCGCCGACGGCACTGCCGCAGGGACAAACAGCCCGACAGTCTGCCAGAGCCTGTGTCGGACAATCCCAGGGCGAGAGGCCGCTAGTCCATAGGTAGTGTGTCCCGCGGACCTACGTAACCTCCCTCCTGGGCCCCCGTTTGGAAATTGCGCCCGGGGCCCTTACGAGCTCACCTTAGCCGGAAAAAGGGGACGTAGACACGTGGCCATGCCCTCCGTCGTCCCTTGCCTTGCTAGCTCTGAGACAACTGCGTGTGGACAAAGCGGGCTGGCAATATTTATACTGCCAGCGCATGAGAGCAAGGGATGACGTAAGACTATTGTTTCAGTATAGTGGAGTGAGAGAAAGACGGTGGGTTGCCGTGGCAACACACGAGCTTTGAACAGAAGCAGACAAAAGAATAGTGTCAACAACCAAACTCCTATCGCAATCTTGGGCGAAATCGCCACAAGAATATTCGACATATATCATTTTCTATATGTCCACAATTGATTCCCAAGCTTTAAAGTTGATATGTCCACAATTGACTCCTAAGCTGTAAAGTTGATAATAAGCGAGATATTAGCCACTTTGTTCTCTGAGCTTGAAAATAAGGTCAAAGGTCAAATTCAAAGTCACGAGAACTTTCAACATGCATCATTCCCTATCCAGAATTGATTCCTAAGCTGTAAAGTCGATAATAAGCGAGATATTGGCCATTTTGTGCTCTGACCTTAAAAATGAGATCAAGGCCAAATTCAAGGTCATCAGAATAGTCAATGTATAAAATTTCCTTTATGTCCACAAATGATTCCCAAGCTATAAAGTCGATAAGAAGCGAGATATTAGCCTGAGATATTTTGTCCTGTGACCTTGAAAATTAGGTCGGAGGTGAAATTCAAGGTCACCAGAAAATTCAGCATATATCATTTCCTATATGTCCACAATTGATTCCTAATATCTAATCTCAATATTAAGTGAGATATTAGCAATAATGGGTCCCATCATAAAGCATTGTAGAAATTAACATGGGGAAATCCCATTTGGGCAAAGTTTGGGCCAAAATGGCCCACTTTGAGCGATTCAAGGGAAAAAAACTTATACATGTCGGAAAGGTACATAAGGGGGATCTTTACAAACAAAAATCTGAAAACTGTCTGAAAAGTTTTTCAGAAAATGGCCGCCAGTCTCAATGTAAGTATCAATCTATTACGACCAATACACACCCTGCAACATATCTTGAAGCGGTGACTGACCTAGTTCCTTTGTCTTGGGGTGAGGTCATGTTATTGTCACCGACTTGTGCTCAGATTTTTTGGAAGGAAGATAAACACAAGGTAAGAAAAATGCAATTTCTGCAACATAACGCATATATATAATAACTGAGGTAGATGATACGATGTCCGAGTTACTACTACAAATTTATTTACTTCACAAATATTTGTAGGGGCTGAAACTCCCCAGAAATAAGGTTTCTTCCATCAATGTTTACCCCAATTTTGAAACGGTGATCACATTCATGGTCATTTTCAATAAATTATGCACATTGTATTTAGATAATCTGCACACGGAAGTTAAGATAATCATCTCATGTTTCATACACCCTGCCCATATGCACTAATATCTTGTAATTTCTCAGTTATTCCTAAATTATTCCACATGCTTGTCGTGTCACCGATTTGAGTCAAGCGTCACCGACTTAGGTTTACATTTTGGGTATAACATAAACACTGGTTGAATGAGTTTAACTGTACAATTAGCAACTAACATCTTAAGTCGGTGACGCTTGACTCAAATCGGTGACACGACAAGCGTGTGTAGTAATTTAGGAATAAGTGCAACATTTCAATATATTGAAGTGTATGCGCAGGATATATGAAACATGAGATGATTATCTTAACTCCCGTGTACAGATTATCGAAAAACAATGTGCAGAATTTATTGAAAATGACAATGAACGTAATCACCGTGTCAAAATTGGGGTAAATATTGATGGAAGAAACCTTATTTCTGGGGAATTTCAGCTCATACAAATATTTGTGAAATACATAAATTTGTAGTAGTATCTCGGACATCGTATCATCCCCCTCAGTTATAATATATATGCGTTATGTTACAGAAATTGCATTTTTCTTACCGTGTGTTGATCTTTCTTCCAAAAAATCTGAGCACAAGTCGGTGACAATAACATGACCTGACCCCTAGACAAAAGAACTAGGTCAGTCACCGCCTTAAGATATGTTGCATGGTGTACAGCAAATTCCGATGATTCCAATAACAAACGTTAAAATACAACATTTTGCAACAGAAACAAAGCCCGACCAAATAATTTATCAAAAGACACACTGGCGTCATCAGGGGCAGACAGTGTGCTAAATGTAGTTGTTTCTACTGTACACTTGATGGAATTAGTATACAACTGCCCAACAACCTATGAAAATGATTCAGAAATCCGAAACAAACCTCATGGAATAGATACATGACAAGTACATAAGTACCTAATCACAACCAAACGGCTACTGAGTTGATGGTATCCTCGGGGACAGATTTAACGTCCGCCAGCAGTGACACCGGCTCAGTGGTATGAATGTAAGTATCAATCTATTACCATCAATACAGCAAATTCCGATGATTCCAATAACAAACGTTAAAATACAACATTTTGCAACAGAAACAAAGCCCGACCCAATAATTTATCAAAAGACACACTGGCGTCAAATTGACGGGGTTTTTTTTTGTTGTTGTTGTTTTTTTTGGACAAAAAAAGGTCGTTTTGACCTTTTGAGGTCATTAATGGTCAAATTCAAGGTCACCACCGAAACCAAAATACATGAATTCCTATTTGAATGTGCCAATATTGAAGCTCTAACTTGAGGTGTTTTAGAAGTTTACTCCATACAGTTCCCATTATGAAGGAAAAATTGAGTTAGAATTTTTTTTTTTTGGTTGGAAATCACTCAAAACGCCGCCATTCGAAATGGCCGCCACACGAAGACCGGCGATTCAAGGGCAGCGAAACTCATGCACGTCACAAAGCTACATGAGAGAAATCTTTTTAAACAAAAATCTCATAACTGATCAGACGGTTTTTGAGAAAATGGCCGTCAAATTTCAAAACTGAGCGTTTTTCGACAAAAACGGCCGCCATTTTGAGAAAAATTGAGAAATCAAAAAATCGAAAATACCTCCCTCTCGAAATATTTTGAGGTATCTTTTCCCAAATTTTCAGAAAGATTGGACCTTGAATTTAAGGGTAAAAAAGTGGACGGACGGACGGCTAGATGGACGGACGTACTTACGGACCTATCATTGTGTGCCTCTTACATGTTGAATTTCCTATCTAAAATAGGCACTCAAGTCCCAAAAATAGGCACACAAGAAGACATTTGTGTATAACTCATAGTTGTGTGCCTTTCCTCGTTTGCCCGGCTAGACGGACGGACGGACGGACGCAACGCGACGACAATAGGTTATCAGACCATATGTTCGGTAACCTAAAATTCTAGGTAAAAAAAAGATATATCCACGAGTTTTAACCTTGGGGCTATTCTTGAAATATAACATGAATTGCTTCGCATTGTGAAATGTGAAAGAGTGAAAGAGACTGAGAGCTGCTTTTGAAAGCTCTCAACGTGAGCGTATTTCAAGCGCATCCGAAGAATTCGACTAGTAGGCATATAAATGGTACATATGAAAAGGTGACATAGAACATGATATACAGCGATGGAATGAATGTGGGTATTGAACGAAATTTGTTGTATAGCTCCAGCTGTCCATTCCAAACATTGACGGGGGCTGAAATTTATCGCTAATGTATCTACCCAGTACGGAAGCCCATAGGTGACATGCGCGTAAAAAAATTCTATGTCTTTTCCAGCAAAAACCTAGCACGTTCGAACGTGGAAGCATTTAACACTATCACGTTCGCACGTAGAAACAGTTTAGGCTATTGCGTTCACACGTGGAAAGTCCTAGGTTATCACGTTCACACGTGGGAACATTTAACGCTTCCACGTTCGCACAGGGAAACTTCAGGACCTACCACGTTCGCACGTGCAAAGATTTGGGTGTGGTAGCATCAAATGCTTTCACGTGTGAACGTGGTAGCTTTGAATCTTTCTACGTGTGAACGTAGAAACGTAAATCTTTCTACGTGCGAACGTGGTAAGGTATAAATGCTTCCACGTGTGAACGTGGTAGCTTTGAAACTTTCTACGTGTGAACGTGGAAACCTACATCTTTCTACGTTCGAACGTGGTAGGTTTTAAAATTTCTACGTGCGAACGTGAAAGCATATAATGTTTCCACGTGTGAACGTAGCTTTGAAACTTTCTACGTGTGAATGTGGAAACCTACATCTTTCTACGCTCGAACGTGATAGGTTTTTAAGTTTCTACGTGAGAACGTGAAAGCATATATTGATTCCACGTGTGAACGTGGTAGCTTTGGACTCTCTACGTGTGAACGTGGAAGCCTAAAACCGTTCTACGTGCGAACGTGATAAGTTTTAAAGTCACCACATGCGAACGTGATAGCGCTAAATGCTTCCACGTGCGAACGTGGTAGCTTTGAACTTTCTACGTTCGAACGTGCAAGGTTTTTACAAGAAAAAACACAACAAAAATTTCCCGCACATGTCAACTATGGGCTTCCATAAGCCAGAGATATATCCTTCCGAAATTACCTATCGCCCAAACAATCGGCGACTGGCCGTCATAACTGTCGTTAGACGGAACAATCGAATATATTCCTAATCTCAAACAACACGAGGATATTCGAGGACACATTATCTAAAACTGACAATAAATACAGTTTTTCAGCGTCCACAGTATTACGTACTGTGAATGTATAAGAAGCCAATGCACGTGCAATAGGTGTTGCCGACACTTTGAGGTTATTTGGCAAGGTGGGTATAGAAATGCTCGCCCTGCCAAATCGTATATTTTACGCCAAGCTATTTCGCCAACTGGCGTCCATTTTTAATAGTTGTGGTATACAATTACGATTATTTATCACAAATACGGTACAGGATATGTACCTGTGGTTTTATCACGAATTATTCAGACACCAATGCAGATATCTGTTGGGTTGTTTTTTTTTTTTTGGGGGGGGGGGAGGGAAGGGAGTTGTCAAGAACAAATTGTCAGAATTTGGAAACGAAGATCAACATGCATCTGTGAAGAACCTTTACATGTTAAGTATATGGATCACCGAAGAGTGTATACATGTAGTTTAAGTGCATGGTTTTCAATGGATAACAAAATGTCAACTCAGGTCCATTTTGCAATTAACCACCGTCCCAACGAAACAACATCAAGAGTTTGATAAGCTTCATAGTCACCAATGGATGTCAAGAATATAAAATACATCATTATCTAACAAGATGACGTACGGTGACAATGACACACTACTCCAGTATGCCAAGGATTTTATCACACTTTGCTGTCATCATGTGTTCATAAGTTTCCGAGGTCCACTATGGAAATAAGGCGTTCTCACGTGTGTTTCTGGTGTCTTTTTAGTGCTCCTCATCATTATACAATCCTGATTATCCTATGTATTTTGTCATGTATATTTCCCTTTTATGTACATGTATTTGTACATGTATATGTACTTGTTTGTATCACTGATGTTTTGTGATGAAATAAATCAAATCAAATAAAAAAATCGCTTCAGAATATGACATGTACAATTATGATGAGTCTGTTGTTCTAGTGACATCCCGAGAGGCCAACAAAGCAGTTGTCAAGCAATGGACGAGACCGAAATACACTCCGGTTTACTTCACTGCTTTTCCTTGATCTAAGCCGCAAGGCATGAAGAAAACGAATAATTTTGAATTTGTAAAACATTTATTTTACCTGACTTGAATGATTAATTAAATATTTAAATAATAAATGTACGTACGAACGAAAGACTACCAATCCAGACATGTGAACAGCAGATAAATGCACCCCAGCCCCCCCCCCCCCCCAGGCCTGATGGATGACCCATTGAATTTTCCCCGGGAGCCAGAGGGCTATTTACTCTGGACTGGGGAGACGAGACCCATGAGGCAACTCAGAGACAACTCCATGAACTTCCTGAATCCAAGCTGGCTATCAGTATTTATACTGCCAGCCCACTGCGCGAGGATCTGACATCACTTTCAAGAAACAGTGGAGCTGATCGAGAAAGAATAGACGTTGTCAAGAGGACGCATACTTCGAATCTGAAGTGACCTAAGTATGGTGTACGAAACCAGCTAAAATGGCTGTCTTGATCTTTGGGCAAAATCACCACACTAATAACCAAATAAATCAGATTTTATTTATACTGCCAGCCCACTGCGCGAGGATCTGACATCACTTTCAAGAAACATCTTGCAAAAGGTGTCAGATACCACAAAGCATGTACAAAGATGTTACCAGCAAGAAAACTAGCACACATTGAGCGAGCAAAGATGTGATTTCACAAAAGAACACCGTCAGGCAGCACGCCAGACACTCGACTGAGGAAGAGAGGACGACTAGTTTGCAATGGTAAAATATAGATCAAATCAGCACATTTGGGAGCAGGTTTTATTGACAAATCACTTTCTACCAAAAAAGCACACAAAATTACAATTCAGCCTACATGCTTATAGTGGGAATAATATATTTAACTACGAACTATACACAGAGAACCTCAATCAGTTTCTGTTCTTTTTTCCTGATAATATTTCACGGCTTCAATCAGCGGTGCCAAGACAATTCCAGTGATCACAACAACAGCGCCCACAATCTCAACAACGTTGGCGTGACCCGGGTACATTCCAGAGAGTATTGTGTACTGTAGGGCGAAACATCCAGGTATTTGAATCATTTCGAGAAGGCCCGTCACCAGTAGAGGGCTGTACCTATATCCAAACGCAAAAAAAAAGTTGTGACTGCCAGATATCAACATGTGCCCGGCGAGAAACATTGCACAAACCCTTAAATGAGGAAGCGTGGGAACCTCAGTGGCGAGCATTAGAACTATCGAAATTGAGACTCCAGTCAACGACACCCAAAACATCGCAATCTTTGTGTCCAAGTTGTTCAGCTTGTAACGGATGATTAGTACATAAATGGCGTTGGCCAAACCCTCCACGAATGTTAGACTATATCCAATGATAGAATCCTTCTTTGCATTACTGTATCCAACAATTGAGGTATTATTCCCGCTTGTACTCGCTACATTCGTGGGCGACAAATTGCATGGCGAATGTAGAGCGGCTGAGGAATTCACCAGGGATTCGCCCATGTTCTTAAAGATGAAAGGTGGTTGAACTACTAACAACGCGCCAATCATACACAAACATAATGCGACGATTTGTTCCTTTACTACACTTCTAAATAGTATTAAAGTTACTATGCAGAAGATGAACAATTCCACACTTTTGGAAACAACGCGAGCCAATCCAAGTGGGAGGTAGTATGATTGTCCATAACTTGCATAACTGCAAGCTACAATGCAAACTGAGCCCAGTATCAGCCAGCCAACCTTCTCTCTCGGTACGCGAACTTGTTTCTCCTCAGACGCTCCCACTATTATAACTGAAAACACGAATTGGACGGCATATCGTAGGGCGTTAAGTTCCGAGTGTGGAATCAAGCGGTTGAGAAGCTGAGAGAACATCAAACCAAAACATATTCCTAACGTCCCAATCACAATAGAAGAGTAACCGAGAAATCGCTTTTTGATATTCGGCTCGGCGTCCTTCTCTTTCTGTTCTTTGTCAATGAGAGCATCCGTTTCAGTGCCGGAAATGTTCGGCAGAGGATCATTGGTGGATTCCCCCGATGTGTTACGTGTATTGAGCACGTCCATTTCTGTTGGTTCACCACTCATCCTGACTCCGTAGTAATATTACTTCAATTGTACTTTTCATCAACTTCTCAGTACAGCGGACCTCAGTTGACAGATTCACACTCTCATTGATGAATGTAACAAGCACTGCGAGAAAAGTATTCCCTGTATGGAATCAGTGCGTCTAGCATGTCCATCCTAACATTCCTTTACGGAAACAGACACAGAAGTCTGGTTCGTGACATTTTTATCATTGAATGGGCCCAGCAAAGCGTGCACCGGGTGTCACCCTTGAAGTATACACCGGTTTATGGTTTGCCATATAAGGTTCAATGCCCTCTGTCTGTGTGGTTCGTTTGCATAGGCGCCTGTAGGCACATGCACTAGACGCGTGTGTGTAGAGCCAAATTTCAGGAGGAAACTTGTAACTAAGTAATGAATTTAATACTAATAGTACACGAATATCACACAAACTTGACCAAGTGAGTGTGAACAACATGAATATTATCCGAATTGCAACATATATATTTGTGCATTCATTCTGAATTCATAAACAGCGTGTTGACATATTTTAAGGATTGATCGCATGTAGTTATCATGAACCTGGAATTGACCAGTTGTCCATTCACTTAAAATGTAAATGTAAAGGCAACAAATTCATACATTTACATACAGTACTTCCAATCAGCGTGAAACTTTGCGTTTCTGATTGTTAGCCATCGAGGATCACCAACCGAGACTCCGTTTCTTACTAAATATTGTTAAAGCTGTTAAAATCATCGTTTTCATATGTCATTTTCCGACATATTTCTCAGTAGACAAAATACACTCACAATAGGGGGAGTGAGAGGATTAGGTTGTACAGCAAATAGCTAGAGATGCCAGTAAAACTCACGGGTGATATGCACTCGGGTGCACCGAGGTGTTTGGGGTTAAGAAAGTTCCGCTCATTGTCACTGGGTGGGAGTCAGTGAGTGGGAGCTTGCCCATATAACATACCTCGCCAAGGCTCGGGTAGACACTGTCTGGAAGGCGTCCAATGGACCAAGGAGGGCCTTCAAACCGCCTTTCATCAACTTCTCAGTACAGCGGACCTCAGTTGACAGATTCACACTCTCATTGATGAATGTAACAAGCACTGCGAGAAAAGTATTCCCTGTATGGAATCAGTGCGTCTAGCATGTCCATCCTAACATTCCTTTACGGAAACAGACACAGAAGTCTGGTTCGTGACATTTTTATCATTGAATGGGCCCAGCAAAGCGTGCACCGGGTGTCACCCTTGAAGTATACACCGGTTTATGGTTTGCCATATAAGGTTCAATGCCCTCTGTCTGTGTGGTTCGTTTGCATAGGCGCCTGTAGGCACATGCACTAGACGCGTGTGTGTAGAGCCAAATTTCAGGAGGAAACTTGTAACTAAGTAATGAATTTAATACTAATAGTACACGAATATCACACAAACTTGACCAAGTGAGTGTGAACAACATGAATATTATCCGAATTGCAACATATATATTTGTGCATTCATTCTGAATTCATAAACAGCGTGTTGACATATTTTAAGGATTGATCGCATGTAATTATCATGAACCTGGAATTGACCAGTTGTCCATTCACTTAAAATGTAAATGTAAAGGCAACAAATTCATACATTTACATACAGTACTTCCAATCAGCGTGAAACTTTGCGTTTCTGATTGTTAGCCATCGAGGATCACCAACCGAGACTCCGTTTCTTACTAAATATTGTTAAAGCTGTTAAAATCATCGTTTTCATATGTCATTTTCCGACATATTTCTCAGTAGACAAAATACACTCACAATAGGGGGAGTGAGAGGATTAGGTTGTACAGCAAATAGCTAGAGATGCCAGTAAAACTCACGGGTGATATGCACTCGGGTGCACCGAGGTGTTTGGGGTTAAGAAAGTTCCGCTCATTGTCACTGGGTGGGAGTCAGTGAGTGGGAGCTTGCCCATATAACATACCTCGCCAAGGCTCGGGTAGACACTGTCTGGAAGGCGTCCAATGGACCAAGGAGGGCCTTCAAACCGCCACACCGCCTGGCAAACCATCGTCATTACTATTATTATCATTTTCATAGTCTGAGTAGAACTTGAAAAACTTGATAAGGACAGTAAACCTGTGTAGCATTTGAAGGACGACTCAATTTTGCATTTTGTGTTGACTGTTCCGATTGCTCTGATTCTCATTCTGGTCATAGCACACTCTCTCCGACGCACTATCATAACGAATCTATCATTAGGTATCACTTGCAAATAAAAAAAACAGTCGTTTGAACTAGTTTCACAAGGCGCGGGCGTCGAATGAAGAGCAGTTTCATTCGAGGCACGCGTCTTGTGTTGGGTAGTCGAAAACGTTATTTGATGTCATCGGTTGCGTGAATAACATACGTGTATTGTTTCGTTAACGGACAGCAGCGCCCGCAAAAATGATAATAATGATTCTTGACGAGTCAACTCGGTAAAAATCTTTCCTTGCAGGGGCTTTGCTCGGCAAAAATCTTTGATCACAGGGGCATCTGAAAGCCTTATGGACAAAAAAAAATTCCCGAGCAAAGCCCCTGCGAGGAAAGATTTTTACCGAGTTGACTCGTCAAGAATAATGGGCAAGCTCCCACCCAATGATTGTATTCATCTCACAGGAAGTATAGTCCTAGATATTCTCATTATTTTGACCACAATAAAGTATACACATACGCAGCAACCAGTGTTTGTCAAGCAAAACACACGAATGCTCATTTCGGTGAAACATAATAAATGATTTATCTAATCATCGAATTACACAGCTTCCGTGATATAATTTATGAAACGATGTCTCGGTTCATCGTCCATGAGTATACGTGTGTGTGCTAGCCGAGTTTTAGGTCAGGGGATTGTATTGTCTTCGTGATTTTGTTACCTTTACTTTCACATTATAAGTCAATAGGAAAGTGCCTCACTGCAGTCACTGGTATGTTACGTGCAATCAGTCCTTAAAGACGATAAATAGTCCCAGAGCTTGGAGGGTTTTTATTTATGCTTTGGGGTCCAAAATGTTCATGGGTATTTTCTAGGGTAAAAAATATGTCAGAAATCCGAAAATCAAAGTATTACAATCTCAATCACAACGGTATCCGTTTTCTCAGAAATTGGCTTTGAAGATGGGTACCCTCAGCTGAATCGACCAGCATCGGCAGTATCACATCATAGTCTATGGTTCAGAGGGGAGTGAATATATACACTTTTTATGAAGAGCAGGGCTCTTCCTCTATGATGTTGGTTTTTTTTTGGATTTTTGAAATTTTTCTTTTGTTTACATTCTTGAAAGTGCCACTTGGAACCACAACAGGCCATTCAACTGTGGCCAATTGGGAGAGCCCGGGGCCCATTGGGAGGAAAATGACGCCCGTATACCTAATCATAGTTAATATAATAAGTTATTAGCGATAATGATCCCAGGAGACGTGTGTTCCGACCGTTTTTTTTTGTGTGTGTCACCGTTTCATATGATACCCATCACCACTCCCGTTTTGATCTTCACTGAAACAGTGCTTTCTTGCAATCATGTGCACTCAAAGTTTTGCATATACATTCCGCACAATATATAGATACAGTATGCTATTGCAAAAATGAAAAACAAGTTGATACGACAACATAATAAATATCGTTTTAGTGGTGGTGTTCCATATTCCAGTAGGCAAATTAAATCAGCCTGTGGCCCCTGAGCCAGTCAGCCAGCCAGCCAGATAGTCACTGAATTGTCCAATCAGGAAGCTGTCTTGGCGGACACACCCACATGTTTATGATTTACGCGTGGATATAATTATATGTAAGTTATCACGTGAGCATGTCCCGCCAATTAGCGATAAATAATCGCGCACTGGGGTCAAGGTCAAAATGCACCCACGAGATCGTGGAATCCACTGAGTGCGGTATTTGTGGAAGTACTTATTACAATCCAAATAAATGGTCTTTTCTATGACTCCTTCCTACTTCACTAGGAATACTTCGTAAAAATATCACCATACAAAGCTTGTTTATGGGGAAATTTAATCAGAAATGCCTACTGAAGTGAAGCGAGATTTCACGAGATTTGACTAGATCGTTAGACGGAACAATCGAATATATTCCAAATCTCAAACAACACGAGGATATTCGAGGACACATTATCTAAAACTGACAATAAATACAGTTTTTCAGTGTCCACAGTATTACGTACTGTGAATGTATAAGAAGCCAATGCACGTGCAATAGGTGTTGCCGACACTTTGAGGTTATTTGGCAAGGTGGGTATAGAAATGCTCGCCCTGCCAAATCGTATATTTTACGCCAAGCTTTTTCGCCAACTGGCGTCCATTTCTAATAGTTGTGGTATCCAATTATGATTATTTATCACAAATACGATACAGGATATGTACCTGTGGTTTTATCACGAATTATTCAGACACCAATGCAGATATCTGTTGGTTGTTTTTTTTTTGGGGGGGGGGGGGGAAGGGAGTTGTCAAGAACAAATTGTCAAAATTTGGAAACGAAGATCAACATGCATCTGTGAAGAACCTTTACATGTTAAGTATATGGATCACCGGGGAGTGTATACATGTAGTTTAAGTGCATGGTTTTCAATGGATAACAAAAGGTCAACTCAGGTCCATTTTGCAATTAACCACCGTCCCAACGAAACAACATCAAGAGTTTGATAAGCTTCAAAGTCACCAATGGATGTCAAGAATATAAAATACATCATTATCTAATAAGATGACGTACGGTGACAATGACACACTACTCCAGTATGCCAAGGATTTTATCACACTTTGCTGTCATCATGTGTTCATAAGTTTCCGAGGTCCACTATGGAAATAAGGCGTTCTCACGTGTGTTTCTGGTGTCTTTTTAGTGCTCCTCATCATTATACAATCCTGATTATCCTATGTATTTTGTCATGTATATTTCCCTTTTATGTACATGTATTTGTACATGTATATATATGTACTTGTTTGTATCACTGATGTTTTGTGATGAAATAAATCAAATCAAATCAAAAAAATCGCTTCAGAATATGACATGTACAATTATGATGAGTCTATTGTTCTAGTGACATCCCGAGAGGCCAACAAAGCAGTTGCCAAGCAATGGACAAGACCGAAATACACTCCGGTTTACTTCACTGCTCTTCCTTGATCTAAGCCGCAAGGCATGAAGAAAACGAATATTTTTGAATTTGTAAAACATTTATGTTACCTGACTTGAATGATTAATTAAATATTTAAATAATTAATGTACGTACGAACGAAAGACTACCAATCCAGACATGTGAACAGCAGATAAATGCACCCCAGCGCCCCCCCCCCCCCCCCCCCAGGCCTGATGGATGACCCATTGAATTTTCCCCGGGAGCCAGAGGGCTATTCACTCTGGACTGGGGAGACGAGACCCATGAGGCAACTCAGAGACAACTCCATGAACTTCCTGAATCCAAGCTGGCTATCAGTATTTATACTGCCAGCCCACTGCGCGAGGATCTGACATCACTTTCAAGAAACAGTGGAGCTGATCGAGAAAGAATAGACGTTGTCAAGAGGACGCATACATCGAATCTGAAGTGACCTAAGTATGGTGTACGAAACCAGCTAAAATGGCTGTCTTGATCTTTGGGCAAAATCACCACACTAATAACCAAATAAATCAGATTTTATTTATACTGCCAGCCCACTGCGCGAGGATCTGACATCACTTTCAAGAAACATCTTGCAAAAGGTGTCAGACACCACAAAGCATGTACAAAGATGTTACCAGCAAGAAAACTAGCACACATTGAGCGAGCAAAGATGTGATTTCACAAAAGAACACCGTCAGGCAGCACGCCAGACACTCGACTGAAGAAGAGAGGATGACCAGTTTGCAATGGTAAAATATAGATCAAATCAGCACATTTGGGAGCAGGTTTTATTGACAAATCACTTTCTACCAAAAAAACACAAAATTACAATTCAGCCTACATGCTTATAGTGGGAATAATATATTTAACTACGAACTATACACAGAGAACCTCAATCAGTTTCTGTTCTTTTTTCCTGATAATATTTCACGGCTTCAATCAGCGGTGCCAAGACAATTCCAGTGATCACAACAACAGCGCCCACAATCTCAACAACGTTGGCGTGACCCGGGTACATTCCAGAGAGTACTGTGTACTGTAGGGCGAAACATCCAGGTATTTGAATCATTTTGAGAAGGCCCGTCACCAGTGGAGGGCTGTACCTATATCCAAACGCAAAAAAAAAGTTGTGACTTCCAGATATCAACATGTGCCCGGCGAGAAACATTGCACAAACCCTTAAATGAGGAAGCGTGGGAACCTCAGTGGCGAGCATTAGAACTATCGAAATTGAGACTCCAGTCAACGACACCCAAAACATCGCAATCTTTGTGTCCAAGTTGTTCAGCTTGTAACGGATGATTAGTACATAAATGGCGTTGGCCAAACCCTCCACGAATGTTAGACTATATCCAATGATAGAATCCTTCTTTGCATTACTGTATCCAACAATTGAGGTATTATTCCCGCTTGTACTCGCTACATTCGTGGGCGACAAATTGCATGGCGAATGTAGAGCGGCTGAGGAATTCACCAGGGATTCGCCCATGTTCTTAAAGATGAAAGGTGGTTGAACTACTAACAACGCGCCAATCATACACAAACATAATGCGACGATTTGTTCCTTTACTACACTTCTAAATAGTATTAAAGTTACTATGCAGAAGATGAACAATTCCACACTTTTGGTAACAACGCGAGCCAATCCAAGTGGGAGGTAGTATGATTGTCCATAACTTGCATAACTGCAAGCTACAATGCAAACTGAGCCCAGTATCAGCCAGCCAACCTTCTCTCTCGGTACGCGAACTTGTTTCTCCTCAGACGCTCCCACTATTATAACTGAAAACACGAATTGGACGGCATATCGTAGGGCGTTAAGTTCCGAGTGTGGAATCAAGCGGTTGAGAAGCTGAGAGAACATCAAGCCAAAACATATTCCTAACGTCCCAATCACAATAGAAGAGTAACCGAGAAATCGCTTTTTGATATCCGGCTCGGCGTCCTTCTCTTTCTGTTCTTTGTCAATGAGAGCATCCGTTTCAGTGCCGGAAATATTCGACGGAGGATCATTGGTGGATTCCCCCGATGTGTTACATGTATTGAGCACGTCCATTTCTGTTGATTCACTGCTCATCCTGACTCCGTAGTAATATTACTTCAATTGTACTTTCCATCAACTTCTCCGTAGAACGGACCTCAGTTGACAGATTCACACTCTCGTTGATGAATGTAAACAAGCACTGCGAGAAAAGTATTTCCTGTATGGAATCAGTGCGTCTAGCATGTCCATCCTAACATTCCTTTACGGAAACAGACACAGAAGTTTGGTTCGTGACATTTTTATCATTGAATGGGCCCAGCAAAGCGTGCACCGAGTGTCACCCTTGAAGTATACACCGGTTTATGGTTTGCCATATAAGGTTCAATGCCCACTGTCTGTGTGGTTCGTTTGCATAGGCGCCTGTAGGCACATGCACGAGACGCGTGTGTGTAGAGCCAAATTTCAGGAGGAAACTTGTAACTAAGTAATGAATTTAATACTAATAGTACACGAATATCACACAAACTTGACCAAGTGAGTGTGAACAACATGAATATTATCCGAATTGCAACATATATATTTGTACATTCATTCTGAATTCATAAACAGCGTGTTGACATATTTTAAGGATTGATCGCATGTAATTATCATGAACCTGGAATTGACCAGCTGTCCATTCACTTAAAATGTAAATGTAAAGGTAACAAATTCATACATTTACATACAGTACTTCCAATCAGCGTGAAACTTTGCGTTTCTGATCGTTAGCCATCGAGGATCACCAACCGAGACTCCGTTTCTTACTAAATATTGTTATAGCTGTTAAAATCATCGTTTACATATGTCATTTTCCGACATATTTCTCAGTAGACAAAATACACTCACAATAGGGGGAGTGAAAGGATTAGGTTGTACAGCAAATAGCTATAGCAAATAGAGATGCCAGTAAAACTCACGGGTGATATGCACTCGGGTGCACCGAGGTGTTTGGGGTTAAGAATGTTCCGCTCATTGTCACTGGGTGGGAGCTTGCCCATACAACATATCGGTCACTGGGTGGGAGTCAGTGAGTGGGAGCTTGCCCATATAACATACCTCGCCAAGGCTCGGGTAGACACTGTCTGGAAGGCGTCCAATGGACCAAGGAGGGCCTTCAAACCGCCACACCGCCTGGCAAACCATCGTCATTACTATTATTATCATTTTCATAGTCTGAGTAGAACTTGAAAAACTTGATAAGGACAGTAAACCTGTGTAGCATTTGACGGACGACTCAATTTTGCATTTTGTGTTGACTGTTCCGATTGCTCTGATTCTCATTCTGGTCATAGCACACTCTCTCCGACGCACTATCATAACGAATCTATCATTAGGTATCACTTGCAAATAAAAAAAAACAGTCGTTTGAACTAGTTTCACAAGGCGCGGGCGTCGAATGAAGAGCAGTTTCATTCGAGGCACGCGTCTTGTGTTGGGTAGTCGAAAACGTTATTTGATGTCATCGGTTGCGTGAATAACATACGTGTATTGTTTCGTTAACGGACAGCAGCGCCCGCAAAAATGATAATAATGATTCTTGACGAGTCAACTCGGTAAAAATCTTTCCTCGCAGGGGCTTTGCTCGGCAAAAATCTTTGATCACAGGGGCATCTGAAAGCCTTATGGACAAAAAAAAATTCCCGAGCAAAGCCCCTGCGAGGAAAGATTTTTACCGAGTTGACTCATCAAGAATAATGGGCAAGCTCCCACCCAATGATTGTATTCATCTCACAGGAAGTATACACCCTGCAACATATCTTAAGGCGGTGACTGACCTAGTTCTTTTGTCTAGGGTCAGGTCATGTTATTGTCACCGACTTGTGCTCAGATTTTTTGGAAGAAAGATCAACACACGGTAAGAAAACTGCAATTTCTGCAACATAACGCATATATATTATAACTGAGGGGGATGATACGATGTCCGAGATACTACTACAAATTTATGTATTTCACAAATATTTGTATGAGCTGAAATTCCCCAGAAATAAGGTTTCTTCCATCAATATTTACCCCAATTTTGACACGGTGATTACGTTCATGGTCATTTTCAATAAATTCTGCACATTGTTTTTCGATAATCTGTACACGGGAGTTAAGATAATCATCTCATGTTTCATATATCCTGCGCATACACTTCAATATATTGAAATTTTGCACTTATTCCTAAATTACTACACACGCTTGTCGTGTCACCGATTTGAGTCGAGCGTCACCGACTTAAGATGTTAGTTGCTCATTGTACAGTTAAACTCATTCAACCAGTGGGTAGGTTATACCCAAAATGTAAACCTAAGTCGGTGACGCTTGACTCAAATCGGTGACACGACAAGCATGTGGAATAATTTAGGAATAACTGAGAAATTACAAGATATTAGTGCATATGGGCAGGGTGTATGAAACATGAGATGATTATCTTAACTCCCGTGTGCAGATTATCTAAATACAATGTGCAGAATTTATTGAAAATGACCATGAATGTGATCACCGTTTCAAAATTGGGGTAAACATTGATGGAAGAAACCTAATTTCTGGGGAATTTCAGCCCCTACAAATATTTGTGAAGTAAATAAATTTGTAGTAGTATCTCGGACATCGTATCATCTACCTCAGTTATTATATATATGCGTTATGTTGCAGAAATTGCATTTTTCTTACCTTGTGTTTACCTTCCTTCCAAAAAATCTGAGCACAAGTCGGTGACAATAACATGACCTGACCCCAAGACAAAGGAACTAGGTCAGTCACCGCTTTAAGATATGTTGCAGGGTGTATAGTCCTAGATATTCTCATTATTTTGACCACAATAAAGTATACACATACGCAGCAACCAGTGTTTGTCAAGCAAAACACACGAATGCTCGTTTCGGTGAAACATAATAAATGATTTATCTAATCATCGAATTACACAGCTTCCGTGATATAATTTATGAAACGATGTCTCGGTTCATCGTCCTTGAGTATATGTGTGTGTGCTAGCCGAGTTTTAGGTCAGGGGATTGTATTGTCTTCGTGATTTTGTTACCTTTACTTTCACATTATAAGTCAATAGGAAAGTGCCTCACTGCAGTTACTGGTATGTTACGTGCAATCAGTCCTTAAAGACGATAAATAGTCCCAGAGCTTGGAGGGTTTTTATTTATGCTTTGGGGTCCAAAATGTTCATGGGTATTTTCTAGGGTAAAAAATATGTCAGAAATCCGAAAATCAAAGTATTACAATCTCAATCACAACGGTATCCGTTTTCTCAGAAATTGGCTTTGAAGATGGGTACCCTCAGCTGAATCGACCAGCATCGGCAGTATCACATCATAGTCTATGGTTCAGAGGGGAGTGAATATATACACTTTTTATGAAGAGCAGGGCTCTTCCTCTATGATGTTGGTTTTTTTTTGGATTTTTGACATTTTTCTTTTGTTTACATTCTTGAAAGTGCCACTTGGAACCACAACAGCCATTCAACTGTGGCCAATTGGGAGAGCCCGGGGCCCATTGGAAGGAAAATGACGCCCGTATACCTAATCATGGTTAATATAATAAGTTATTAGCGATAATGATCCCAGGAGACGTGTGTTCCGACCGTTTTTTTTTGTGTGTGTCACCGTTTCATATGATACCCATCACCACTCCCGTTTTGATCTTCACTGAAACAGTGCTTTCTTGCAATCATGTGCACTCAAAGTTTTGCATATACATTCCGCACAATATATAGATACAGTATGTTATTGCAAAAATGAAAAACAAGTTGATACGACAACATAATAATTATCGTTTTAGTGGTGGTATTCCATATTCCAGTAGGCAAATTAAATCAGCCTGTGGCCCCTGAGCCAGTCAGCCAGCCAGCCAGATAGTCACTGAATTGTCCAATCAGGAAGCTGTCTTGGCGGACACACCCACATGTTTATGATTTACTCGTGGATATAATTATATGTAAGTTATCACGTGAGCATGTCCCGCCAATTAGCGATAAATAATCGCGCACTGGGGTCAAGGTCAAAATGCACCCACGAGATCGTGGAATCTACTGAGTGCGGTATTTGTGGAAGTACTTATTACAATCCAAATAAATGGTCTTTTTTATGACTCTTTCCTACTTCACTAGGAATACTTCGTAAAATATCACCATACAAAGCTTGTTTATGGGGAAATTTAATCAGAAATGCCTACTGAAGTGAAGCGAGATTTCACGAGATTTGACTAGATCTAGGAACAGACTCAACAGTCGGAAACAACCAGAGAAACAACAAAACTTGGCAGATTTGCCGAACTTTTACAGTAGATCTACACTTTGTCGGGGGAAAATCTTAGTTTCCTTCTGAAATAAGCAGACACAAATGGATACCAGCTCATGCATCATGTTTATGATAGTTTTATATTGCCGACGAAAATTGTCAGTCCTGATTTTGATAGCAGTCACGCTACGGAAATTTTGGTTGTTTGACAGGTGACGGTCTTTGCTGACAGTGACACTCATTCACTCACATATACGATGATATTCAAACCAGCATTTGGGCAAAGAAAAACATGATCGTAAATTTCTAGCAGTGATGAAAAAAGCTTTCATGCATGTCATAAATCATTGGAGATGCAGACAAGTTGTTGAAATGTCTCTGCAGTATAAATCAAAACACTGAAAAAAAAACCATGAAAGAGATTCTGATCTAGATCTAGCTGAAAAAAACATTGTGCCTCCTAAATAAGAGAAAAATATTCAGAACCTTGAAAATCTTACAGATTGGTCCAAATAATAGATCTACTCGGGTGATTTTTATACGGGCTCAATAAGGTACGAACTGTCAGTCCTAACTTGGCCAATTTTTTGGTCATATCCTTCAATAAATCGAAACATATAACGAGTGATGAAACAGGCTTTCTCCCTGTTAAAATTAGGTTCCTTCTACATGTTTTCCACCATGCGCCTGTGTTTGTCATTGCCTATGGATTCTGAGAGGAGTGTCTTAAATCTCGATGTAACACTGGCCGACTGTAGAGCACAGAGTCCCTAATTTGGCCATGTATTTTCTTGTTCAGTTTAAGTCATAATTTAGCTGTATGTTATATCAAATGACAAAACTAATATTTTGTGCCATGACACAAAGCAATTTGCACATCTTTCAGTCACCTACTAAAGATATTTCGACAGATAGAAATATGAATGTTGGGATGAGCACAGTTTCAGGAAAGGAAAGGATACTGAAGCCAATTGACCATCTTAGCATCAATTAATGTGTAGTATTGTAAACATTTTAATACATATTTCAATATACATTTGTATGAACAATAAATTTCATGAAAGATTCGTATGATAACATTTTTTAAACTCATGAACTTGGAAATGAATCTCGATAACCAATCAACCCACTTTATGTATCGATCCAGAACTCTTATCACACACACGCAGAAATTTAAAGGTTTTCACAATTGAAGGATGTTATGGTGAGGGATGGAAAAAATGTCTTTGGCTGTACATCCATCTGTTTGAAACCATGATAATAGCATTCCCCCGGGTGCGTAATGAATGGCGTAAAAGAGTGGTCCACATCTCATTCGTATAAATAACGTTTAATGTGAGATAGTCCACCGAAAATAAATGAAATTGGACTGTTACAAATCTATACTAAGTAACAATATGCTTTATTAGAAGAAACAAAATATCTGGAGATGTTACAACAAAAGTAACAAAATATGGCCAAGTTAGGGATGCGGCCAAGTTAGGACTGACAGCTCGTAAAGCTTCTGAATTGTAGAGATTTCATGGCTGTAACTGAATACTAGTAAGGTAACATTAGTTTAACTAATTAACTAATTAAATCTTTGATCACAGGGGCATCTGAAAGCCTTATGGACAAAAAAAAATTCCCGAGCAAAGCCCCTGCGAGGAAAGATTTTTACCGAGTTGACTCATCAAGAATAATGGGCAAGCTCCCACCCAATGATTGTATTCATCTCACAGGAAGTATACACCCTGCAACATATCTTAAGGCGGTGACTGACCTAGTTCTTTTGTCTAGGGGTCAGGTCATGTTATTGTCACCGACTTGTGCTCAGATTTTTTGGAAGAAAGATCAACACACGGTAAGAAAAATGCAATTTCTGCAACATAACGCATATATATTATAACTGAGGGGGATGATACGATGTCCGAGATACTACTACAAATTTATGTATTTCACAAATATTTGTATGAGCTGAAATTCCCCAGAAATAAGGTTTCTTCCATCAATATTTACCCCAATTTTGACACGGTGATTACGTTCATGGTCATTTTCAATAAATTCTGCACATTGTTTTTCGATAATCTGTACACGGGAGTTAAGATAATCATCTCATGTTTCATATATCCTGCGCATACACTTCAATATATTGAAATTTTGCACTTATTCCTAAATTACTACACACGCTTGTCGTGTCACCGATTTGAGTCGAGCGTCACCGACTTAAGATGTTAGTTGCTCATTGTACAGTTAAACTCATTCAACCAGTGGGTAGGTTATACCCAAAATGTAAACCTAAGTCGGTGACGCTTGACTCAAATCGGTGACACGACAAGCATGTGGAATAATTTAGGAATAACTGAGAAATTACAAGATATTAGTGCATATGGGCAGGGTGTATGAAACATGAGATGATTATCTTAACTCCCGTGTGCAGATTATCTAAATACAATGTGCAGAATTTATTGAAAATGACCATGAATGTGATCACCGTTTCAAAATTGGGGTAAACATTGATGGAAGAAACCTAATTTCTGGGGAATTTCAGCCCCTACAAATATTTGTGAAGTACATAAATTTGTAGTAGTATCTCGGACATCGTATCATCTACCTCAGTTATTATATATATGCGTTATGTTGCAGAAATTGCATTTTTCTTACCTTGTGTTTACCTTCCTTCCAAAAAATCTGAGCACAAGTCGGTGACAATAACATGACCTGACCCCAAGACAAAGGAACTAGGTCAGTCACCGCTTTAAGATATGTTGCAGGGTGTATAGTCCTAGATATTCTCATTATTTTGACCACAATAAAGTATACACATACGCAGCAACCAGTGTTTGTCAAGCAAAACACACGAATGCTCGTTTCGGTGAAACATAATAAATGATTTATCTAATCATCGAATTACACAGCTTCCGTGATATAATTTATGAAACGATGTCTCGGTTCATCGTCCTTGAGTATATGTGTGTGTGCTAGCCGAGTTTTAGGTCAGGGGATTGTATTGTCTTCGTGATTTTGTTACCTTTACTTTCACATTATAAGTCAATAGGAAAGTGCCTCACTGCAGTTACTGGTATGTTACGTGCAATCAGTCCTTAAAGACGATAAATAGTCCCAGAGCTTGGAGGGTTTTTATTTATGCTTTGGGGTCCAAAATGTTCATGGGTATTTTCTAGGGTAAAAAATATGTCAGAAATCCGAAAATCAAAGTATTACAATCTCAATCACAACGGTATCCGTTTTCTCAGAAATTGGCTTTGAAGATGGGTACCCTCAGCTGAATCGACCAGCATCGGCAGTATCACATCATAGTCTATGGTTCAGAGGGGAGTGAATATATACACTTTTTATGAAGAGCAGGGCTCTTCCTCTATGATGTTGGTTTTTTTTTTGGATTTTTGACATTTTTCTTTTGTTTACATTCTTGAAAGTGCCACTTGGAACCACAACAGCCATTCAACTGTGGCCAATTGGGAGAGCCCGGGGCCCATTGGAAGGAAAATGACGCCCGTATACCTAATCATGGTTAATATAATAAGTTATTAGCGATAATGATCCCAGGAGACGTGTGTTCCGACCGTTTTTTTTTTGTGTGTGTCACCGTTTCATATGATACCCATCACCACTCCCGTTTTGATCTTCACTGAAACAGTGCTTTCTTGCAATCATGTGCACTCAAAGTTTTGCATATACATTCCGCACAATATATAGATACAGTATGTTATTGCAAAAATGAAAAACAAGTTGATACGACAACATAATAATTATCGTTTTAGTGGTGGTATTCCATATTCCAGTAGGCAAATTAAATCAGCCTGTGGCCCCTGAGCCAGTCAGCCAGCCAGCCAGATAGTCACTGAATTGTCCAATCAGGAAGCTGTCTTGGCGGACACACCCACATGTTTATGATTTACGCGTGGATATAATTATATGTAAGTTATCACGTGAGCATGTCCCGCCAATTAGCGATAAATAATCGCGCACTGGGGTCAAGGTCAAAATGCACCCACGAGATCGTGGAATCTACTGAGTGCGGTATTTGTGGAAGTACTTATTACAATCCAAATAAATGGTCTTTTTTATGACTCTTTCCTACTTCACTAGGAATACTTCGTAAAATATCACCATACAAAGCTTGTTTATGGGGAAATTTAATCAGAAATGCCTACTGAAGTGAAGCGAGATTTCACGAGATTTGACTAGATCTAGGAACAGACTCAACAGTCGGAAACAACCAGAGAAACAACAAAACTTGGCAGATTTGCCGAACTTTTACAGTAGATCTACACTTTGTCGGGGGAAAATCTTAGTTTCCTTCTGAAATAAGCAGACACAAATGGATACCAGCTCATGCATCATGTTTATGATAGTTTTATATTGCCGACGAAAATTGTCAGTCCTGATTTTGATAGCAGTCACGCTACGGAAATTTTGGTTGTTTGACAGGTGACGGTCTTTGCTGACAGTGACACTCATTCACTCACATATACGATGATATTCAAACCAGCATTTGGGCAAAGAAAAACATGATCGTAAATTTCTAGCAGTGATGAAAAAAGCTTTCATGCATGTCATAAATCATTGGAGATGCAGACAAGTTGTTGAAATGTCTCTGCAGTATAAATCAAAACACTGAAAAAAAAACCATGAAAGAGATTCTGATCTAGATCTAGCTGAAAAAAACATTGTGCCTCCTAAATAAGAGAAAAATATTCAGAACCTTGAAAATCTTACAGATTGGTCCAAATAATAGATCTACTCGGGTGATTTTTATACGGGCTCAATAAGGTACGAACTGTCAGTCCTAACTTGGCCAATTTTTTGGTCATATCCTTCAATAAATCGAAACATATAACGAGTGATGAAACAGGCTTTCTCCCTGTTAAAATTAGGTTCCTTCTACATGTTTTCCACCATGCGCCTGTGTTTGTCATTGCCTATGGATTCTGAGAGGAGTGTCTTAAATCTCGATGTAACACTGGCCGACTGTAGAGCACAGAGTCCCTAATTTGGCCATGTATTTTCTTGTTCAGTTTAAGTCATAATTTAGCTGTATGTTATATCAAATGACAAAACTAATATTTTGTGCCATGACACAAAGCAATTTGCACATCTTTCAGTCACCTACTAAAGATATTTCGACAGATAGAAATATGAATGTTGGGATGAGCACAGTTTCAGGAAAGGAAAGGATACTGAAGCCAATTGACCATCTTAGCATCAATTAATGTGTAGTATTGTAAACATTTTAATACATATTTCAATATACATTTGTATGAACAATAAATTTCATGAAAGATTCGTATGATAACATTTTTTAAACTCATGAACTTGGAAATGAATCTCGATAACCAATCAACCCACTTT
Organism: Terebella lapidaria; assembly: GCA_949152475.1. Classification (NCBI taxonomy): domain Eukaryota; kingdom Metazoa; phylum Annelida; class Polychaeta; order Terebellida; family Terebellidae; genus Terebella; species Terebella lapidaria. The sequence continues at coordinate 27,396,715 of OX424564.1, read as the reverse complement.
ATGTATCGATCCAGAACTCTTATCACACACACGCAGAAATTTAAAGGTTTTCACAATTGAAGGATGTTATGGTGAGGGATGGAAAAAATGTCTTTGGCTGTACATCCATCTGTTTGAAACCATGATAATAGCATTCCCCCGGGTGCGTAATGAATGGCGTAAAAGAGTGGTCCACATCTCATTCGTATAAATAACGTTTAATGTGAGATAGTCCACCGAAAATAAATGAAATTGGACTGTTACAAATCTATACTAAGTAACAATATGCTTTATTAGAAGAAACAAAATATCTGGAGATGTTACAACAAAAGTAACAAAATATGGCCAAGTTAGGGATGCGGCCAAGTTAGGACTGACAGCTCGTAAAGCTTCTGAATTGTAGAGATTTCATGGCTGTAACTGAATACTAGTAAGGTAACATTAGTTTAACTAATTAAGTCTTATTGGCCACAATAAAAACAGTTATGACAAGGAACATTTATTATTGGGCTCAACAATGTGAAGGTTCTAGGGCCGGACGAGTCGACAGGAACCCAAATTCGGGGCGAGTCATATACAATAATCTGGGTCGGAATTTCGTTATCCATAACCGAGAACGAATAAAGATAAATTTTTTAATATTTATGATAAAGAGTATTAAAATCACAAGAATGACAAGGAAACTTGCAAAAAAAAACACTGAGAAAAAAAAAGTGTCAAAGATCTATGTCTGGTGTTTACGTGTTACAAATTGCTAAAGTGAGTATCATTCAAATTTTGTTATATATTTGGACGGGTTGGGTCAGACCACACAGGTACCCGGTTCGGAAATTTCCGACTCGTCCGGGCCCTAAAAAGTTCTAACCAGTCATGACTAACCGAATAGGTTATCATTAGTTTTACTATAGTTAGGTCTGTTATTGACTACAATAAAAAATAGTTACATGACAAGAAACATGACAAGAAAATAGTTACATGACAAATTTATTGGCCCAACAAGGTATAGATTCTGCCCAGTAGAGTTACAATATGGCCACAACATATATGTACCAAATCAAATACAGTATTCAAGAGTTTTTGAATAGTTCTGTGCAAACATTTTCGAAGCTCTTCCTTTGAGGCCAGTGGCCCTTGTTTGAAATTGTTCCCTGGATAAATCGACTTTCTGATTCCGAATCTGATGAGTGCCACAATTGAAACCCCGAGCGTTCTTCAGTGATCGGATGTCTGCCATGGGATATGATGAAAATTTCAGATATGACCAAAATACACCAATATTAATTATTGATAATATGTCATTTCTGGGTATTTTCCTCATGAGAAATCAACTTCTGACATTCTTTGGATCAATTAGAGTATGAAAATTTTACTTGGAATGGTTTCACTAAACCATGCTTTCATTCACGTTCCTTCATCCTATCCATGACAAATACTACAATGTATATAGAAAGGTATTTGTGTGCACAATCCCAGAAAGTTTTTTATGGCTTCTGTGGCTAATACATACAAGTGTATTTAATGATAGATATATGCATAATATACAGTCGAGTTACATAATACATTATGCAGGGATAAATAAACAAATACAATTACATTTTGCTAGTTATTACAGGTTATTATGCAGGACAAATGAACAAATTACACTAACATCAAGCTAGATACATTTACATTAACAATTGGCACACCTGGAGTAGACTTTGATGATGTGAAAGTTGATGTGAAAACTCTCCGAGCACGCTGTGCACTGGGGTTCCGTTTTTCTTCGCTGCAGGTTGACGCCATTAGCAGCTCCTTGTGATCGTCTGTCGATTCGACTGCTTCGTGTTCGTGTTCCTCGAAAACGGCCACATTTCGCCAATCTGAAAACGTGTAATGAGATGGTTTCTTATTGCTTCAGCTGGGATACAGTCGTAGTGTCTGTGGTGGCCATCTTTTTTTCCGATTCAGCTGAAATTCAATTGAAAACTGCCACAGGGCCCGACGTATATGTACAAAAAGTTTTGTGATGATATCTTAGTATGTTTCGGAATAAAGTACGTGACGTCATTTTCCCGACGAAGTTTTTTTTTAGTGGTGGCCATCTTGTTTCTTCGATTCGGCTGAAATTCAAGAGCAACCTACCACAAGGCCCGATGTAAGTGAACAAAAAGTTTTGTGATGATATATTGTAACGGATCTGGGGGTCAACCGGAGCTGACGGAAAATTTGGGACTGCTGCTAAGTCTCTGAGGATTGGTAGCGTGGTCTGGAATGGGCATCCAACCGTTTCCGACTGCAATCTGCAACTGCACCTAAAATGTAGATTCCGGTTGCATTTCCGCTTCCGGTACTGCAACTGCTCCGTCAGGTACCGTCTCTGCAACTGCTCCGTCGTTTCCGTCTCTGCAACTGCTCCGTTAATTCCGTCTCTGCAACTGCTCCGTCAGGTACCGTCTCTGCAACTGTTCCGTTGATTCCGCCTCTTCAACTGCTCCGTTGATTCTGATGATCTGGGTTCTCGATCACCCTCAGATGTTATCAGCTTTATCTTAACCGACTGCTAACTTGTATATCTTTTCTCCGTATTTCTCTCTTTACCGGTTACCGTTACTTTATCATTTTTCAAGTTCCTTCAGGAACACGGAAAAATGATCCGGATGATGTTTTCAAGTTTATTTTCTAAGTGTACAGTCGGAAGACATGAATTGTAATCATCTGCATGACCTAAGCCGGAGCTCTGGAGTACTCTGCTCTGGGAGAAGGGTCTGAACAGGTCGACGTCAGGACACCAACTCCACTGACCCTCGCCGGGACTAGGGTTTTTATAGACCCAGACCCGGTGTCAGGAGACCAACTGATTGTGACGTCACAGACCGACAAAACACTGATTTTTCCGGAATTTCTAAAAACATGCTAGAACCAATCAGTGGCTGCCACGTCACCCTTTAAACCCAAAGTGAGGCTGATCACGTGACCTTTTGGAAATTACGTAGTTTGACTTTTTGTACTCCGGCGGTTCTGTCTCAACCGTCTAAAATTTATTCTGAGTTCTAAGCCGGAACACCTCTCTAATACCACAAATGTGAAACCGTATGAACTGTTAAAAACATAAACATATTCAGGAACTCTTCTTCAACCGTAATATCACGAAATAATGTACGAAATACCTTGGGGAACGGTTGGGAACACCCCAAATCCGTTACAATATCTTGGAATAAAGTTTTGGAATAAAGTGTGTACGCCGCGTTTCCCGAAAAAAGTGATTTTTTGTCTGTCGGCTATCTTGTTTTTCCCGATTTGGCTTTTCAAATTCAATAGCAAACTACCTCAGGGCCCGATGTATGCGTACAAAACGTTTCGTGATGAAATCTTGGTAAGTTTCGGGATAAAGTGCCTGACTTTGTTCTCAACGGCGCACGGGGCACGGGAAACCGCACAAAAACTATACCCCCCCCCCCCCTCCCCCCGGATACTCTGAAAGTCACCCCGTGTTTGGGTTTGGCGGTTCAATTATGGAAATAAACAACACATCGCTTCCCCATGGTCAGGGTGAGGATACGCTTTGCAAATATCGGTGAGAAATGTATAGTGTGAATGGATGACGTGAAAGTGAAATGTAAGTGATATATTCGCACAACACTTGGAAAAAAATGTCCTGTGAGAACTGGCACACGGGGTAGTAGTAGACCATAATTATATTAGGTAATTCTCAACAAACTGTAAACTGTAATTTCTGTGGAAAAAATTATGAAATGTACATTTCTGAACAAAATTACTTCATGGATTCTTTTTTTACCGTCTTGATTGAAAATGTCGCCTAAATAAATGAGAAACTTACCTTTATTGCATGAAAGCTGCAGTAAAGAGGCGCTGACTTCTCACGCCTTTTTGGAGTATTGTGTGGTGAATTGCAATTAGCGACCCTTGACCCTGTCAGTATCCAATTGTCACACTTATATTTTCTCAAGAAACGGTTCAATCGGATTTGAGATTCTTGTTTCAAAAGATTTACCATTGAATCGCTTTATAATGGGACACATTATTGCAAATATCTCACATATTATTGAGATCAGAAATTAGGAATCAATTGTGGACATATAGGAAATGATACATGCTGAATATTCTCGTGACCTTGATTCGACCCCTGACCTAATTTTCAAGGTCAAAGGACAAAATGATGTATATCTCGCTTAATATCGACTTTAAAGCTTGGGAATCAATTGTGCACATATAGAAAGTGATGTATGCTGAATATCCTCATGGCCTCGAACTTGATCTTTGAGCTTATTTTCAAAATCAGAACACAAAATAGCTAATAGTTCGCTTATTATCGACTTTACAGATAAGGAATCAATTATTTCCCTATAGGAAATGATATAGGAAATGTTATATGATGAATATTGTCATGACCTTGAATTTGACATTTGACCTCATTTTCAATTTTTCGACTCTACTGCTTGGGAATCAATTGTAGACATAAAGAAATGTATGACGAATATTTTGATGACCTTGAACTTGACCTTTGAACTCGTTTTCAAGGTCAGAGCTAATATCAGAGCTAGTCAGAGCGAAATGGCTAATATCTCGCTTATCATCAATTTTACAACTTGAGAATCAATTGTGGACAGACATGATATATGTGAAATATCTTTGTGACCTTGAATTCGACCAGTGACCTTATTTTCAGAGTCACAGGACAAAAGGGCTAATATATAAACCATATATTGTTCAGTAACCTTCCTTAGCCATTATGCTAATTTCTTCTTCATTCAGTGGACCTGTGTAGACCATAGGCAATTAGCGATTGGCATTTTCGTCAACGGTATTCCATAGTGCCATGACACATAGTAGACCATAGCATAGCCCCTAATTTCGAGTATGAGAAAGGGCCTGGCACGGAGCGGAGTGTACACACGTGCCGAGCCTCTGCTCCTGGTTCTCCTTCTGGATCCAGTTAGAGGCGTTTCTTGTACATAGCTAGCTGGCCACCACGTCCATGGACCTTGAAATCTAACAGAAATTCTATGCTACTGTCATACTGTGTTTACAGGTGCAGAGGGTGAATTCTTAACAGAAGCGAGTAATGTACTAGTGTCATTCGACACATGACCGATCACTTCTTTATTATACGAAATGACTTTCCCAAATACTCATATATACATGTATACTAGTGTAAAGTTATTGACTATCGTCCGCTCTTCGGGATCCTCGAGGATAGTCCTCTCACCGCGAGTCCTTGCGGACACGCATCCGCTATTCCGGATCCTTGCGGCGGCGCCGCTCACCGGAGGTCACTGCGGACACGGTAACCACTCTAGCATTAACGGTAACCAGGTAACAGCCCACCCGACACTCCCAGGCCTACGGACACCGTTCAGAAACAGGTTCATCACTACGGTGTTAGCTGGAGGGGCCTGGCGAGCCGTTTAAGGTGCGGTACGAGCACATTAGTGAGCTATAGTATATTTGAGTTGGTGCTAGGGGCCTCTTTAGCCAATGAGGGGGGTTAGATCACCATGGTGAAAGTCGAATACCGCACCTTACTCGGCGAGCCGCGGTCTGCCTCGGGGACGGAACCCCGTATAGTCCGACATGCTGGCCAGAGCCTATGTCACACGTCCCGGGAAGGGAGAGAACTGGCGATCCACAGGGCTTGCGCCCCCGAGTCAGCAACTTGTCTCTCCCAGCCCGGGCCTCCCCATGGAAATCGTCCCCAGGGCTCTAGGAGCCCACTACTCCCGAACAGGGAACTCAAAGCTCATGGCGAGCTCCGAGTGCATCCTGTCACTCGATCTTGGACAATCTCCTCGAACGGGCAGCTCCCAGTGTATATATAATACACCAGAAACTAGAGGCTGCACGCGAAGTATAATCAAACCATTGTTATAGTTTACTGGAGCGTAAATTACAAAGCCATACGCTCGAACGGAGCGTGTCAAAACAAGGCCAAGAACGAAAAGGCCACATAAATGGCATGTATGTTTACAATCACCTGCCGCGATCTTAGGGCAAAATCGCCACACTAGTATAAGCCCCGCCCTCTTGCCTTCTCTCCCTCTCTCGACATGCTAAATTTCAATGACGTCATTAAAAAGTTTATGAGCATTGGAAATTGTGTGATCGGAGGTTGAATGACGATTTTGGATAAAATTAAATATATTCAATAGGGACCGTTTTAGCCATCAATAAATATTGAAGTTGAAGCCCGGTGTTTGTCGTGTACTTTGGCAGCCCGTCCACGTATTTTGACCAGATTTGACGTGTAAGAAAACTATAAATTCCATCAGTTTGGGACATCGAGGATCACGGACATAGACCTGTTGTCATTACATATAAATATACCTGTACGAGCACGATCCAACTGATATGAAGCCTACAATTTATATTTCTGATAAACAAAGCCCAGTTAATTATTGACAATTGGGCAACGTAGCTAAACGACATTTTATGAATTCCGATTCTAGACATGATACGGTTTAATGGATGACATGAATACATTGGTGTATTTTCTATTCATTTTCAGGATGATTATAATGGGAATAATAGGTTCACACGTACAAAATAGATTCACTCTTACATTTTATACATGAACAAACCTCAACCAGTTTTTGTACTTTTCTCACGATAATATTTCACAGCTTCAATCAATGGTATCAAAGTATTTCCAACGATCACAACAACAGCACCCACAATCTCAAGAACGTTGACGTGACCCGGGTACATTCCAGAGAGTACTGTGTACTGCAGGACGAAACATCCAGGTATTTGAATCGTTTCTAGAACACCTGACACGAGAGGAGGGCTGTGGCTAAACCCGAACACTAAAAAGAAGTTGTGACTGCCAGATATCAACATGTGCCCGGTGAGAAACATCGCACAAACCATTAAACGAGGAAGCGTGGGAACCTCAGTGGCAAGCATTATAACTAGTGAAATTAAGAGCCCAATGACCGACATCCAAAACATTGCAATCTTCATGTCCGAGTTGTTCAGTTTATAGCGGATGATTAGTATGTAGAGGACGCTAGTCGGAGCCACCACGAATGCTAGAATGTATCCAATTATAAAATCCTTCTTTGCATCACTGTTTCTGACAACTGTTGTATTAATCCCACCTGTTGAGTTATCAAACGAGGCATTCGTTGGCGATAAATTGCATGGCGAATGCAGAGCTGCTGAGGAATTCACCAAGGAGTCGCCAATGTTCTTAAAGAGGAAAGGTGGCTGTACTACCAGCAGAGCGCCTATCACACACAAACACAATGCGATAACTTGTTCCATTTTGACACTTCTTGACAGTACTAAAGTTACTATGAAAAAGATGAACAGCTCCACACTGTTCCACAGAGCACATGCCAATCCAACTGGTATATAGAATGATGCACCATAACTTGCATAACTGGCAGCTACAATGCAAATTGAGGCCAGTATCAGCCAGCCAACATTCTCTTTCGGTACGCGAACATGTTTCTCTTTGGATGCTCCCACTATTACAACTGAAATCACAACTTGGACAGCATATCGTAGGGCGTTGAGTTCCGAGTGTGGAATCAAACGGTTGAGTAGCTGGGCGAACATCAGACCAAAACATATTCCAAGCATACCGATCACAAGACACAAGTAGCCAAGAAATCGCATTTTGATATCCGATTTGTTGTCTTTTACTGTCTTTTTGCGATCAATAAGAGCATCCTTTTCTGTGCTGGAAATATTCAACGAGGGATCATCTTTGGACTCGCCTGATGTTCCACGTGGATTGACCACGTCCATTTCTGTTGATTCACCACTCATCCCTACGTCTACCGGTAAGTAGTAGATATACACTGAGCTCGGGTGAATTATAATATTATGGACAAAGCGGCGAAGCCGCGAGGTTCCATAATATTCTAAATCACCGAAGCGCGAAGTTTATTACTTAGACGTCAGGATGAGTAGTGAATCAACAGAAATGACAAGCCAAGCATATCTACTTACTTAGTTCAGTAGTTACGGTCCGCCCCCCCCCCCCCTTCTACCCTCTAGAGCGGGATATGAAAAAAAGACTCGCCCGTCGCGCTTCAATTTAGCCCGGCTTGTACACGTGAGACATATATGGTCACTTTTGAATATACAACATTCTTTACACCTGAGAACAAGCCAAAATAATAGCTTACATTATGTGATGTCAGTGTTACATAGTATCGACATTATTTATATGATCTTTATCCTGGCTCTGATAAGGGAATGATTTCGTCTGTTTATTCAACTTTGAACCATACAACGCCACCATATCCCACGAGGCCGCAGGCCGCATGGTAACGATTTTATCATTGGACTATATATATGGAATTCTCCAAAACGTCATTCCGTATTACCCCCCCCCCCCCCCTCCCCCCCCCCCACGATACAGAAAATATCGTGGGGTCGCGTCACAGCTCTCCAAATACGGCGTGGTATTTTCGGGGTATTGACCAATCAGGATCGCGCATTTTCTGCAATCTGATGATAAAATACGTTATCATGGGCTTCAGACCCTAATACGGCGTGATATCTGCCTGAAGTCACCATATACCACGAGGCCGCAGGCCGAGTGGGATATGCTGACTGAAGGCAGATATCCTGCCGTATTGTGGTCTGAAGTCGATGATAACGATTTTATCATTGGATTACATGGAGCTCTCCAAAACGACATTCCGTATTACCTGCCTGAAGCCCACGATACAGAAAATATTTGTGGGGTTGCGTCACAGCTCTCCAAATACGGCGTGGTATTGTCGGAGAGTTGACCAATCAGAATCGCGCATTCGCAGCAATGCTCGAAATATTAAAGTAATAGCTCCACATATTGAACTAGTCTATATTGTGATTCAGTGATCATTTCATCTGAATGAAGTTTTAGTTCATCAAACAATGGCAATCACTAATTGTATTCGATGACCATTATTATCCAAAGCACACGATTTTTTCCATGGGTGTATATGATTTTTCCTGGTGTTTTAAACAGGGCCCAAGATTATTTCCAGTAAGTAGTCCGCGTGTACGAATAAACGTAGAAAACATCGTATACCAAGTATCTCTTCAACTGATAAAAGGCTCAACAATCTGTCTTTCAAAGTAATGATGGTCACCTCAAAGTGCCTCTTCAACTAATAGATGTCACCTAGGGATTTCTTCCCAAATAATATAAGACGGAACAAGCTGTCTCTCCAACTAATAGAGATCACTTCAAGGTGTTTCTCCAACTAATAGAGGTCACTTCAAGGTGTTTCTCCAACTAATAGAGGTCACATCAATGTGTTTCTTCAACTAATAGAGATCACTTAAAGGTGTCTCACCAACTAATAGAAGTCACTTCAAGGTGTTTCTCCAACTAATAGAGGTCGCTTGAAGGTATTTCTCCAACTAATAGAGGTCGCTTGAAAGTATTTCTCCAACTAATAGAGGTCACTTCAAGGTGTTTCTCCAACTAATAGAGGTCACTTCAAGGTGTTTCTCCAACTAATAGAGGTCACTTCAAGGTATTCCTCCAACTAACAGAGGTCACTCCAAGGTATTTTTCCAACTATTAGAGGTCACCACAAGGTATTTCTCCAACTATTAGAGGTCACTTCAAGGTGTTTCTTCAACTAATAGAGATCACTTAAAGGTGTCTCACCAACTAATAGAAGTCACTTCAAGGTATTTCTCCTACTAATAGAGGTCACCTCAATGTGTTTTTCCAACTAATAGAGGTCACTTCAATAAGTTTCTCCAACTAATAGAGATCACTTAAAGGTGTCTCACCAACTAATAGAAGTCACTCCAAGGTATTTCTCCAACTAATAGAGGTCACCACAATGTGTCTCTCCAGCTAATAAAGGTCACTTCAAGGCGTTTCTCCAACAGAGGTCACTCCAAGATGCCTCTCCTACTAATAGAGGTCACCTCAATAAGTTTCTCCAACTAATAGATGTCACTTCAAGGTATTTCTCCAACTAATAGAGGTCACCACAATGTGTCTCTCCAACTAATAGAGTTCACTTCAAGGTATTTCTCCAACTAATAGAGTTCACCTCAATGTTTTTCTCCAAATAATAGAGGTCACTTCAAGGTGTTTCTCCAAAAAATAGAGGTCACTTCAAGGTGTTTCTCCAACTAATAGAGGTCACTTCAAGGTGTTTCTCCAAATAATAGAGGTCACTTCAAGGTGTTTCTCCAAAAAATAGAGGTCACTTCAAGGTGTTTCTCCAACTAATAGAGGTCACTTCAAGGTGTTTCTCCAACTAATAGAGGTCACTTCAAGGCGTTTCTCCAACTAATAGAGGTCACTTCTAGGTGTTTCTCCAACTAATAGATGTTACTTCAAGGTGTTTCTCAAACTAATAGATGTCACTTCAAGGTGTTTCTCCAACTAATAGAGGTCACTTCAAGGTGTTTCTCCAACTAATAGAGGTCACTTCTAGGTGTTTCTCCAACTAATAGATGTCACTTCAAGGCGTTTCTCCAACTAATAAAGGTCACTTCAAGGTGTTTCTCCAACTAATAGAGGTCACTTCAAGGCGTTTCTCCAACTAATAGAGGTCACTGCAAGGTGTTTCTCCAACTGATAGATGTCACCTCAATGTGTTTCTCCAAATAATAGAGGTCACTTCAAGGTGTTTCTCCAACTAATAGATGTCACTTCAAGGCGTTTCTCCAACTAATAGAGGTCACTTCAAGGTGTTTCTCCAACTAATAGAGGTCACTTCAAGGCGTTTCTCCAACTAATAGAGGTCACTCCAAGGTGTTTCTCCAACTCATAGATGTCACCTCAATGTGTTTCTCCAAATAATAGAGGTCACTTCAAGGTGTTTCTCCAAAAAATAGAGATCATTTCAAGGTGCTTCTCCAACTAATAGAGGTCACTTCAAGGTGTTTCTCCAACTAATAGAGGTCACTTCAAGGCGTTTCTCCAACTAATAGAGGTCACTCCAAGGTGTTTCTCCAACTGATAGATGTCACCTCAATGTGTTTCTCCAAATAATAGAGGTCACTTCAAGGTGTTTCTCCAAAAACTAGAGGTCACTTCAAGGTGTTTCTCCCACTAATAGAGGTCACTTCAAGGTGTTTCCAAAAAATAGAGGTCACTTCAAGGTGATCCTTATAGATACTTTAGAGTGTTAGTGTTTCTGCAAACAAACTCAGGGTGATCTTTACTATAATGAAAAGACAGTTTCAGTTCAGATGATTTTTAGTAGCTGCTAAGATACCCCGAGATAACCTTTATTATTATAATATATCAACATTTCTTCCTGGAGCGAATACTGAACAGAAATATAACAATGCTTCTACATCCGCCTTTCCCACAGAAATGTGTCCATTGTGTGACGCTAACTCTTTAGCAGAAGGTGCAGAACAAATATTAATGTAGTTGTGACAGCCATGATTGTCACAATATTGAGGTAAGTGTTGCATTATGATATTTAGCATAGTGCCACCCTAGTTTATATGTCTAACTATACATTAGGTTCCTTCATTCTTTGACCTCTGATGGGCAATTCACAGTGGCTGGTCACTCCCTGTAAACAAACGATACTGGGCCACATCTAATTTTGACCAGTTGTGGAACAGCTGCAGACAAAGGAAATCATACAGTTTCTAGTACGTTTTTGGCACTAGTACGTTTTTGGTAATGTATAAATAGGAATTTATAATTTGCAACAGCATGGCTCATATGAATTTATATTGAACCTCAAATCAGAACACCTTGGTGAGAATTGTATTATTGCATCCATGCACCTTTAATAATTTAAGAGATATAAATATTGAATACGAATATTTTTGATCTGATCATCTAAATCGTGTTGTGATTGTACAATGTATCGTTTTTCTTCATTCAGAAGAGCTAAGTATGTTATTTTCAGAAATTTTGCATTGCCTCTTGTATCTGTGATTCTTGTGGCATGTTGTTGTTGCAGGCTTTATTATATACCGAGTTGGAATACCGAGTGGTCACAGCAGCATGTAATACATACAAGAACATAGAAATATATAAGAAAATGAGGAACACAAAATCTAAATGGAAAAAAAAAACTAATAGAGTTCATCCCAAGGTTCATAAGTCTTCTGCAGAATCATTGAACAAAGCTTCGAGTAGTCGGCATTAATACGTGAGACTACAGGTGTTTTACACATCGTGTCGTGTGGCAGTGCGTTGTCGTTCTTGTGTCCAGTCACATTTCGTCGGGGAATTCTGTATGAAGTCGATCCTTCACTGCATGGCGAGTCGCCACCAGCCCTGCGGCCCAGGATTACCAGACCAACCATTCACATAGCCTTCCTCAGCGTCCGTCATGTAGACAAACCAGTTGGGCCACTTTCTAGAAGCTATCAGGTAGTAGTCTATAGGGGAAAAAAAATATATTTGCATCGTTCTGTAAAGGGTAATGTTGTTTCTTTAAACATTAACATACGTTGAAAGCTTGCCTGAGTTCTTGATCTTGATGAACGTGAAGTGTGTACACTGGTCGGAGCAGCTGGGATCATCGATGCCCATTATGATGCCATATTCCGTATCAGACATGCACATGTACCAATCCGGCCATAACACGGTGCGGAAAGCAAAGTTATGACCCTCCACTCTGTGAAACTCGAACCTGCCCTGGGGATCAGCCAGGGAAGACTCCCAGCCCTGCATTCGGTACGCGTTCATCAAGTAAAGTAGTGAGTATTTACTCGGCAGGTGCACGTAAGCGTACCAGTTCTCCCATCTCTACGGGCGCAAGGCACGGACAGCTCCTTCCAGCCAGTCCTGGTTCTCCGTCGGTGGGACCCCGCAGTACGTGAGAAACCTCTCCAGTTCTTCGTTGGTAGTCTCTTGTCTGTAGACGGAGACAGCCACGGCCTCTTCCGGGTCTGGGTTATGCAGGAATTCCAGCTTCGCTTTTGCCGAGTCTAGTTGCGAGTGCTTCACGCTCATGACACCTGCAGCGATACTAAAGCTGTTCCCTGTTTCTTCGATGAGAGTGTACAGGTCAGTCAGGACGAGGTCCTGTAGCGTGGCCAGTTGTGAGTACAACACAGCAAAGTGCAGGCAGGTGCGGGCTTTGTCAAGCAAGTCTCCTGGAGGGCTCTCTATGTCGTACACAGGGCGACAGTTTCGTGACATTTCCGTAGCCAAAGCTCCCATGAATTCTACGCCTTGGTAGACGGGGACATTGGCCGATATGGAAGAGATTTCGTGGTTATTCAATGGCAAGTTCCGTTCGCGGATTCCATCCAGAAATGCTTGGGATGTCCTGAAAACGTCTTTCACGCCCTCTGCTCCGCTCAGCAACTCTCGATGACGTTCCCGTTCCAGAGCCTTTTCCACCACTTCTTGCACGACTTCAGCCATGGACGGTCCTCCTCCTCCTCCTCCGCCGAACAGCCCCAAGATTCCATTGACGACTGATGCTACTGCAGATATACCAGTGCCGATTGCAGCTCCAATGGGTCCGCCAAACGACCCTAGCAATGGGGCAAACGCGCTGGTCATCTCCAGGACGCCAGATACTATCTGAACTGGGTCGTTACTGGTAAATTTCTCGAATGCACCTGATGCCGAGTCGAAAGCTTCTGAGATAGAATCAAGCGCATCCTCGTCGTCAATCTCATCGATTTCGGTTTTCAGTCGCGCAACTCGAGTTGACACCTGAGCCTTGATATTAGCCACCTTGCTATTGCTTGCTGGGACATCCCTGACTTTTGATAATAACTGATCTAAGGAGGTGTTGATGCTCCTAAGAGCGATAGCCCGCCGCTCTCTAAGTCCGGATGCAAGGGACACCACGCCCAGTACCAGCAGGCACGTGAAGAGCCGCATGTTGGGGTACGATGTGGCCATGAAATAGCGTTAGTGCGAAATGGCGCTGCAGGAAGGTTCACACCAGTTATAACACATGGACGTGCCTCGATTCATTCATTGCTGTGTCACTATATGAGTAGTCATGGGGCAGATTCCATAGAATATGTGTTACTGTAAGTACAATTATCAGTCAACGCTTGAGTATGCTAATTTCATTCGAGGAATATTATTCTACTTAATTTATGTGTGTGCTCCAACAATCTCCTTCAAAATATACATGGAAAACACACATGAAAAACAAAAAGATTGGCGGCATCTAGCTGAATTAATTCGAGGAATATTATTCTAGTTTATTCAAGTTTTCATGTGTGTGTTCCAACAATTTTCTGCAAAATATACATGGAAAACACCCGTGAACCAAAACATGGTCATTTTACAGTTTCAAGTAATTATCAGGCAGTGAACTGGAGGACAATTCATGTTTATCCAGCATTATGTGTCAATGTTACCGGAGACGTATGTTCCATCGACCAATGTTTTCCTCGTCGTCACCAGCATCCGATGGATATCCTTGCACTTACGACAAGATATGGGAGACTTGCTATATGGCCGAGTGGATAGGACTGGTGGCTTTTTGAATATTGAGACTCACAGTGTGGGAGGTCTGGGGTTCGCATCCTCGACCGGCAGTTACTTATAATTTGGGTTCTTCTGATCCTGGTCAATTATGATTGTTTTTTTTTCCCTACTGAACGGCACTCCCAAATTTAAAAAATTTGGGAGGCACACGAGTGGTTGTTGCACATGTTGTGAAAATAACTTCGAATTATTACTGTAAAAATATATTCGAAAACGAATGAATTGTCATATATTACTGAGTTGATACAATTTAGTGATAACCCAAATTTTTATACGCAATATTTCTGAGCATACACTGCACATACATGTAAAAACAAACAAAATGGCCTCCGGTCTATATATCAGCAGAATTCACTTAATTTCACTTGACCTTGACTAACAGGATATATTGTAATAGTCCATGAAATTAGTGTGCTTTGTCTGTCAGTTTTTCATATGGAATAACTGATTGCATCGCCCTTGGTTCTCTAATATATGGTAGGATTGCATATGAAAGAGTAAGCGCACATTAGCGGTGTTCCAGTTTTGCCAATGTAAATTGATCATATAATTAACCACAATTTTTTTCCAGGACCAGTCTTGTCCAGTATTACATTAATACGCATTTTGGTGTTAATATCATCCCAAATAAAAATTACAATATCGATGTTGATAAGGGTATGCCCGACTTTGGTCGCACCTACCGGTTTCTTGGTGTAAGTTCGACTCGCTTTTTCTCGGTGTAAGTTCGACTCGCTTTTTCAAAAAGGCTGTCCCACATCCCGACAATCGGCCTTGTACTTGTACTTGTACTTGGGGTTAAGGGGGCGCCATAACTCGATGATATGCCCCCTAGGCAGAAACCCGGGATCTGGGAAATCCCCTACTCTTTACGATAACCTCATGTAGTTATGTATGTATCTCCATCGATATTGTAATGATGATGATGATGATGAGGGGGATGATGATGATGATGATGATATCGGTTATTGTATAGCACATCCTTGGGAGACATCTGTATCAATGCGATTTCCACAAAGTGTTGTTTAAATAAATGAGTTTTCAAGCTTCTTTTGAAAGACTTGAGGTCACCTCAAGCGGTCTCCTAGCGGTCTCCAAGCGGTCTCCTAACAAGACGCTGCAATAGTCCAAGCGCGAGATAACAGTACGTTGAATGGCACTTTTGCAGGCATCATTTGTAAGGTACTTGCGGACCTTTCCAATATTGCGGGGATGATTGCAAGATTTAATGACAGCATTAACTTGATTGGACATGGAGAGATGCTGATCAAATTGTACGCCTAAATTCCGAACACATGAGGTTAGGTATATGGCAACGGAGTCAATACCAATTGATTGAGTACCAAAAACTCGAAGTTGGTGGTGGACATCAAATTCAGGAGTTCTGTTATTTTCTGGTTAAGTTGCAGGTCGTTAGTACTCATCCAAGCTTTGATGTCATCAATGCATCGCTTGATATTGTTTACAGCTGATTCGAGATCACATCGGCCGGCTGGATCATAGGGAGTGTACAGCTGTATATCATCAGCGTATCATCAGAGTGCATGTTACACTGATTATACCTTATCCAATCCAACTTGCTGTGAGCTATGATGTAAGATGCGAACCATTCAAGGGCCAGTCCAGAGATGCCCAGGGAAGAGTGTAGCATTGCAGTGAGTCGATGATGATTGATGGTATCGAGTGCTGCACTCAAGTCCAGTACACCAGGAGCTTTGTCGTCAGCGAGATGGCAGGCTATGTCGTTCTGCACCTTGGCAAGTGCTGTCTCCGTTGAGTGGTGCTTCTTATAAGCAGATTGGTGGCATTCATTTAGGTCATTGTTTGATAGATGAGCAGTAAGTCATCTATCAAAGTCGCTCGGTGATCTTGCCTAGGAATGATAGATTCGATACCGGCCTGAAATTCTTGAGAACTGATGGATTCAGTGTGGGTTTCTTCAAGAGTGGAGTGATGATAGCTTTTTTGGTGGATGCCAGAACAACACCGCTGGAAAGAGACTTGTTCATTATTGCTGTTAGGACAGATAAGTGTACGTCTACTGTCTTCTTCAAGAGCCATGTTGCTATTGTGTCCATGAGACAGGATCTAGGCGGTGAAGCCAAGATGACTTGCCTTAAATCCTCTGGAGTGATGGGGGAAATGTTCTCCATCAATTGGAGATTGGCTATGGTGTTCTCGTGAACTGGAGTTGTGAGTGGACTGCTGTGCTTGATCGACTTGATAATCTTGCTGATTTTTTCTGTGAAGAAGTTAGCAAATTTGTTGCATGTCTCTGCAGGATTGCTGGTGTCAGGTAGTGATGAAGATTCATCCTTGAGGAGGGTTTTCAAGTGCCTGGTGAGTTTCCGCCTGATCTTTGTTGGAGAATTATGTATCGTAGTGAGCTATTGGTGCCTTGGTAATGTAGTCATTGACGTTATGGCGTGCCTGTTCATAGATTTGACGGTGGACAGTCAGCTTGGATTTCCACTAGCGCCTCTCACATGCCCGTCTTTCCAGTCTTAGACTCTTTAGCTCATCGTCATACCGGCGGAACAAGTCATCCACGCTACACTATTCTGTAACAATGTCAGCGAAGCATGCTTCCAGTTCCTCACTGAATTTGTCTGCATCCAGTTTTCGGAAGTCTCGATCAGATGACTTGATTCTTTCTGTATGTGGCCTTTTTCTCCAAATGTCAAACACCACAGTATTGTGATCAGCAATGGTTGCATCCGTAATTATCAGATCTAAGGTATGACACCCCCCCCCCCCAGTGAGTGCTGCCTAGTACGTTTTGATTGACACCCTAGCTATCGAGAATATTGATGAACTGTATAACAGCTGGTGACTTTGCTTGATCCATATAGATATTGTAGTCTCCGCATATGACGAGTTTTCCTGAGTGACAGGTAAGTTCACACAACAAGCACTTGAATCCTGATAAGACACACCGCCGTTTGCAGTTATCCGATTTGGTGGTCTATATGTCACACAGAATGTCAAAGGTGATGGCTTTGACAGCGTGTAGACTTGTGCCTCAAATGATGAGATTGGAACCGTGTGTTTTAGCTTTTTGATTTTGAAAGAAGATCGATGCAGTATGCCTGTGCCACGTTTTTGTTTTCTTGGTCCAGATATGAAGGTGTAGCCAGGAGGACATTGGTCCTGAATTATGGCAGTATCCGATGGTCTAAGCCAAGTTTCTGTTAGGAAAGCAAAGTCACACTCCTGATCTACTAGATCTACTAGATTGTTGACGTTTATTCCTGTCAGATGTTGAGCTATATATTCCTGTGTCTATTGTGGGAATATTCCTTACTACTTTTTGCCAGCTTTTTTACCACGCTTGGTTGGGTGGCAATCTATGCAGTAGTTGGTATTGGATTAGAGGAAAGAGTAATATGCTGGTCAAGTTCCTTCCTAGAATATGCCAATGTCATGCTCGAATAATCATAGTGTTTTATATATGGTCCGGGTACATCCAGATATCCTGGTCAATCTGGGATCCAGTGTGAAAGTACTCTATAAGTGATCCCGAAAGTCAAAAACAATAACAATTCCAGATATAATTGAGAGCATTGTTCTCTTTGCAGTCACATAATAGCGCATAAACCGTAGTTATCGTGATATTGTTATTATCGATGGGATATATCCGAAATGTTTTCACGGGAAAAACACAAATAAATATCAGAATTTTGTAGAGATTTGCTTTCCAATGAATGTATATGTCATTGTGCGGCATATAATAGTAAGTTAATCCACTGGACGCAAGCTCGTGCGTGTTACGGCCCGAACATGACCTCGTAACTCAATCTGTCTCTTCAACTAATAGAGGGCACATCAAAATGTCTCTTGAACTAATACAAGTGACCTCAAACTGTCTTTCCAACTAATATGGGTCACCTCAATGTGTCTCGTCAACTAATAGAGGCCACCTCGAGCACTAATATAAGGCACTTAACGGTGTCTCGCCAATTATTAGAGGGCACTTCAAAGTGTCTCTCCGACTAATTGAAACATTTGACGCCTACTACTAAGGGCCCAAGCACTCCGAACTTCGGCAAGGTCACGGCGTGTGCCGTAATCACTTAACTGTGTTCATATACTAGCGCGATGGACGGTCCGGCCTGATAAATAACATTAGACATTATATCATCATGGTTATGTATTCCAGTGTGTTGATCTTGTGAACCATGGGAGTGGCTTCCCGGAACATGAGCACATGGTACAGGGATAGAGCCCGAGATAACCCGACAGCCTGCCAGAGATATTACGCACCATCCCAGGGTGAGAGACTACCAATCCAGGTTCGTGAACACCGGATCAAAGTAGTCCCCCTCCTGGGCCCCCGATTGTAATTGCTTCCGGGCTCGTAAGAACGTCTTAGCCAGAACAAGGGGACAGGGAAATCATTGACAGAGCTCACCGCCATCCTCTCGCCTCAGCGGCTCTGACACAACTCAAAGAAATCAAGATGGGCTGGCAGGCTGGCACGGGCTGGCACGAGATCGAGGGTGAGACATCACGGGCAAAAGAAATAGTGCAGTGGATCGATAAAAGATCGATAAATGAGTTCCAAACGTGAAGCAGCCAAAACGTATCGTGTAAGGAAAAAGTCAAATATCCATCACGATCTTTGGGCAATATCGCCTCATAAGGAAGGTTACTTCAAAGTGTCTATCCAACTAACAGAGATCACCTCAAGTTGTCTCTTCAACTGATAGAGGTCACCTCAAGTTGTCTCTTCAACTAATAGAGGGCACCTCAATGTGAATCTCCAACTAATAGACATCGAGGTGTCTCTTCAACTAATAGAATTCACTTGGTGTTGTCTCTTCAACTAATAGAAGTCACTTCAAGGTGAATCTTCGACTAATATCAGTCACGACAAGTTGTCTCTTCAACCAACAGAAGTCACCTCAAGGTGTCTTTTCAACTGATGGACGTCACCTCAAAGTGTTTATTCAACTAAAAGAGGTCACCTCGAACTGTCTCTTCAACTAATGGAAGTCACCTCAAGTTGTCTCTTCAACTGTTAGAAGTCACCTCAAGGTGTCTTTTCAACTGATGGACGTCACCTCAAAGTGTTTATTCAACTAAAAGAGGTCACCTCGAACTGTCTCTTCAACTAATGGAAGTCACCTCAAGTTGTCTCTTCAACTGTTAGAAGTCACCTCAATTTGACTTCAAACAACAGGTATCACCTTAAGTTGTCCATTCAACAGTAGAGTTCACATCAAGGTGACTCTTCAACTAAGAGAGGGCACATCAATGTGTCTCTTGAACTAATAGAGGTCGTCTTTTCATCTAATAGAGGTCACCTCAAGTTGTCCTTTCACCTGATAGAATTCACATCAAGTTGTCCCTTCAACTAATACATACCACCTCAAGTTGTCCCTTCAACTAATAGATATCACCTCAAGTTGTATCTTCAACTAATAGAGGTCACCTCAAGAGTTCTGTCCAACTAATAGAAGTCACCTCGAGGTTTCTCGTCATCTAATAGAGGTCACCTCAATTTGTCTCTTCAACTGATAGAAATCACCTCAAGTTGTCTTTTCAACTAATACATACCACCTCAATTTGTTCCTTCAACTAATAGACATCACCTGAAGTTGTCGCTTCAACTAACAGAGGTCACCTCAAATTGTCTCTTCAACTAATAGATTTCACCTCAAGTGGTCTCTTCATCTGACAGAGGGCACCTCAAGGTGTCTTTTCAACTAATAGAGCTCACCTGAAGTTGTCTCTTCAACTGATAGAGGTCACCTCAAGGTGTCCCTTCAACTAATAGAGGGCACCTCAAGTTGTCTCTCCAACAGAGGGCACTTCAGAGAGTTTTTCAACTAATAGGGAGCTAATCAAACTTGCAGTCTCTCAGACTAATAGAAGGAATATCAAGCTGTCTTCTAAAGTAATGATAGTCACCTTAAAGTGTCTTTCTAACAAATAGAGGCCACCGCAATGTGTCCCTAATATGGATCACTTCAAGGTTTCTCTTCAACTAATAGAGGTCATCTCTAGGTGTCTCTGGAACAAATAAATGTCAACTCAGCTGCATCTTCATCTAATAGATGGTACCTCAAACTGCCTCTCTAAGTAATAGGAGTCACATAAAGGTGTCTATTCAACTAATAAAAGGTTCCTCAGGGTGTCTCTCGATCTAAAAGAGGGCGCCTCAAAATGTCTTTCAAAATATTAGTAATGAAGGTCACCTTAAGGTATCTCTTCAACTGATAGAGGGCACCTCAAAGTGTTTTTCCAACTGATAAAGGTCAACTCAAACGGTATTTTCAAGTAATAGAGGGCACTCAAATATTTCTTTTCAACTAATAGAGGGCACCTGTCTGTCCAACTAATTGGTGTCATGTCAAAACGTCTCTTCAACTAAGAGAGACCTCACAATGTTTCTACAAAGAAACTTGAAGTGATCCTTAATAGATGAAGAGACAGTCTCAAGTCAGTTGACTTTTAGTAGTTGCGAAGATACCCCGAGGTGACTTTTATTATTATAATATATCAACATTTCTTCCTGGAGCACACACGGAACTGAAATATGGCATTGCTTCTACACCTGCCTTTTCCTTAGAAATTTGTAAATTGTGTAACGATAACCCTTTAGTAGAATGTGCAAAAATAATAATGTGGCTGTGACAGCCATGATATTGTCACGATATGAGACGAGTGTTGCATTATGATATTTATCATAGCATCATCTTAATTTAGTTTATATGTATAACCATTTACTAGGTGTCGGTTCTTCATTCTTTGACCTCTTATAGACACTTCACAGTGGCTGGTCACTCCCTATACAAATGAGGCTAGGCCACATCTAATTTGGACCAGTTGTGAAACAGCTACAGACGAAGAAAACCATGCAATATTTTTGGTACTCTGTAATTCTGATCAGTATCCTCGCTTTTTGAGCTTAGGAATTATAATTTATAATAGCATAGTTTATATGAATTTATATTGAACCTCGAATCAAATCACATTAATGAGATTTCTTTCATTGCAATTGTGCACTAATAATAATTTTAGAGGTATAATTAATAATAATTCTAGAGGTATAAATGATTATTGAATATGAATATCTGAAATTGATTATCTGAAATGTGTTGTAATTGTACAATTTATCGTTTTGCTTCATTCAGAAGAGCTGAATATGTTATTTTAAAAGTGTGTATCTGTAACTCTTGCGACATGTTGTTTGCAGCCTTTATCATATACCGAGTGGGAACATCCAGTGGTTACAGTAATATGTCGTACATACATTACAAGAAGCTACAAGGGAATAAGGAGGCTCGCTCCAGGTCGATCCAATTGGAGGGGTTAAAATTTGACAATCTTTTAATAATTTTCAGACTTCAAAACAATCATCAATAGGATATTGTGCATTCGAAAACATAAATGTGGGATTGAATTTTCTTTTCAATGTGGAATTATGGATATTTTTACACCCAAAATATCTGCATAATACCTATTTTGGCCATTTTCACTAAAACAATTGTTTAATAACAATTATAATGACGTGCCAAACTGACATATTTTCCAGGTATTTTGGGGGTAATATTACCAATATTTCCATACTAAAGAGAATATTTGATCCCAATTTTCTGTTCTCGAATGTCACTTTGGTGATTGCATAAAAGTTTGAAAATCATCAAATTTATTCCCTTCGACCGGATCCACCCGGACCATACATCCAAAAAATGAGCTTGAAAATAGGATTGGTACAGCATTATTTGACAAAGCCTAAATTCGAGTAGTCCGTATTAACATGTGAGACTGTTTCCACTGTTTGTGTCGTATGATACTACCCCGTCGTTCAGGCGTCCAGTGACATTTCGTCGGTGAATCCTGTATGAAGTCCTTCACTGCATGGCGAGTCGCCACCAGCCTTGTGGTCCAGGATTACCAGGCCAGCCATACAAATCACCGTGAGCAGCTTTCGTCATGTACATAAACCATTCGGGCCACTTTCTAGAAGCTATCAGGTAGTAGTCTAATGGATGAAGAAAAAAGGATATATTTTGCACCATTCTCTAAAGGGTCCTTGTGAAATATGCTGTTTAAACATAAACATGTATTTGTAGCTTACCCGAGTTCTTGATCTTTATGAATGTGAAGTGTGTGCACTGGTTGGAGCGGCTTTTGTCTTTGATGACTCGCGTAGTGAAGTATTTCACATGGGGCACACACATATACGAATCATGTTCTTTAAAATAGGTGCTGCGGATAGCAAAGTAATGACTGTTCACTCTGACAAACTCGAACTCGGCACCGCGATCAGCCAGGGATGACTTTTGGCCCACCACAAGTCCCAAGATTATATCATGCGAGTACGCACGCCAGTTCTCCCATCGCTTCGGATGCAAGGCCAAGACGGCTCCCTCCAGCCAGGTCTGGTTCTACATTGGTGGAACCTCACAGTACACCAGAAAACGCTCGAATTCTTCGTTTGTAGCCTCATGTCTATGGACGGAGACAGCCACTGCCTCTTCCGGGTCTGGGTTATGGAGGAATTCTAGCTTCTCTCTTGCCGAGTTCAGGTGGAAGTGCTTCACTTTCATGACACCCGCAGCAATACTGGAACTATTCCCGTGTTCTTCAATGAGGGTGTACAGATCAGTCAGGATGAGGTCTTGCAGCGTAGCGAGTTGTGAGTACAACACAGCATAGTGCAGACAGGTGCGGCCGTTTTTGAGCGAATGTCCTCGACAATTTTGTGACATTTCCGAGGCCAAAATTTCCATGAATTCTACGCCCAGGTAGACGGGGACATGAGCCGATAGAGCAGCGATCTCGTGATCATTCAATTGCAAGTTCCGCTCACGGACTCCATCCAGAAACGCTTGTGATGTTCCAAAAACGTTTTTGACGCCTTCTACCCGGTTGAGCAACTGCCGATTACGTTCTCGTTCCACAACGTCTCGCACGACATCAGACATGGTCGGTCCTCCTCCGCCGAACAACCCCAATATTCCGTTTACAACTGATGCTATTACAGATACGCCATTGCCGATTGCAGCCCCTACGGGACCTCCAAACGAACCCAACAACGGGGCAAACGCACTGGTCATATCCAGGACTCCGGATACAATCCGAGCTGGGTCCTTACTGGCAAATTTCTTGATTGCCCCTGGTACCGAGGAGAAAGCACCTGATATAGAATCAAGCGCACCCTTGTCGTGAATCTGTTTGATTTTTGCCTTCAGTCGCGCAACTCGAGTTGGAATCTGGGCCTTGATCTTAGCCACACTGCTGTTCGCCGAGGCTTCGATGTTCCTGACTTCAGACACTACCTGATCTAAGGAGGTTTCAACGTTGCTAAGGGTAACGGTCCTCCGCTCTCTATTTCCCGATGCATGGGACAAGACGCCCAGTAACAACAGCAGGAGAGTGAAGAGCCGCATGTTGAAGCACGGCGGTGTGCACATGAAATACCGTTTGGGATATAGCGCTGCAGGAATGTTCAGACCAGTTATAACACATATGATTCATAAATTGTTGTGTCACTGTATGAGTAGTCCTGGAGCAGATTCAATAGACTATGTGTTACTGCATAAGTATTACTTGTGAAATTTTCAGTCATAGACAAAAAGATTGACGGCAACCAGCTAAATACATTCAAGGAATATTATTCTGATTAATTCTAGGTTTTTTTTTGCTTTTGTTCCAGGAATTTCCTGTAGAATAGACATGAAAAATACATGTGATCCAAAACATGGTTATTTGACAGTTCCAAGTAATTACAAAGTAATGAACTGGTGGACAATTCATGTTTATTAACATATTTATTAGGTGTCCATCTTAACGAGATGCTGCACATGTTCCATTGACCAATGCTTCCCTCCTCGTCATCAACATCCGATTGGTACTCTTGCACCTACGACAACATATGGAAGACTTGCCGTGTGGCCGAGTGGATAGGACTGGCGGCTTCTTAAATAGTGAGATTTACTGTGTGGGAGGTCTGGGATTCGCGCCCTCGACCGGCACTTAGTTTTAAAGAGGGTTCTTTTCATCTTGGTTTATTATGTTTAAAGCATTTGTCTTCGAATAGTATTTTTTTTTCAAAACTAAATCTTAATGCAACTCATCTAAAATTGAAATTGAAGTTTCTAATACTGGTTGTAGTGATGACATTTGATGTCAGTACGTCTCATTCAGTTAATGTCACATGTTTAATATGCAATATAATTTCCCCAAAAATATTGCCTATTTTCAAAAGCAGTTGCTTCAAGGTCATCCCTACTGCACGGTGCTTTCCAAATTCAACATTCTATCACCCAACGTGAAGTAAACATTACAAGCCTCTGGCTTCCCACAATAAACGCGAGTGGTGAAAAATCACAAATAAATGTCAGAGTTTGTAATGATTTGCATTCCATTGAATGTATACATGGACGCAAGCTCGTGCGTGCTACGGCCAAGACACGACCTTGTGCCTCATACACTGAATCCAGTCAATTGTATGGTGGCTGATAGCGTCCATCTGACAATCTCGCTCCCTCGCGGCGAGAGAGCGAAGCGAGGTAGCGAAAGAGCGATACGAGCGCACGAGACAGCGATGCGAGGGAGCGAGAGAGCGATGCGAGGGGGCGAGAGAGCGATACGAGGATGCGAGGGAGCGATGCGAGGGAGCGAGTGAGCGATAAGATAGTGACATAAATCCACCTCGCTTCCTCGCATCGTTCTCTCGCTCCCTCGCACTCTCGCTATCTCGCATCGCTCTCTCGCTCTATCGCATCGCTATCTCGCTATCTCGCATCGTTCTCTCGTTCTCTCGCTCACTCGTTCTCTCGCTCTCTCGCTCCCTCGCTCTCTCGCAATCTCGTTCTCTCGCTACCTCGCATCGCTGTCTCGCTTTCTCGCTCTCTCGTTCCCTCGTTCTCTCGTTCTCTCGCTCTCTCGCTCACTCGTTCTCTCGCTCACTCGTTCTCTCGCTCTCTCGCAATCTCGTTCTCTCGCTACCTCGCATCGCTCTCTCGTTCTCTCGCTCACTCGTTCCTTCGTTTCCTCGTTCTCTCGCTCATATGACAGGTCACAATAAATTAATCCGTTCTAACGATAAATTTCTCGTTATCACGGGTTTTTTTCTTTTGTTCAGATGCTAATTTTTTATTCGTTACCACGATATTTTTCGCGCACACGAAAAATAATCACGTCCACTCTGTTGCATTAATATTTATACATGTATACCTACCAGTGAATATGTTCAAATATTATTTATTGCATATGGTCAAATATGATCAGTTAATCCTTTACGGCAAAACTAATCTCCCTGTACATAGCGCAAAACATATGACGTTCAATACCGAAATAACGATTTATATAAATTTATATAAATTAACATGAATAGATGTTGTTGTTTTTTACCATCTATTTACCTATATACCCCGCCCCTTTCCTTCGCACAACGCACACAATAACCGATGTCAACAAATTATGATTAAAATTATTTATTGAACGTTAATCATACACCAATTTTGTGTCAATTGTGACAAAAACAAAGTTGTAATTGAAGTGAAAGAATATATCTCCGTTCAAATAACATTCTGACATCGGAACTTACATGATATTTCTGTAACTACTGATATTTAATGAATATTCTCAATCTGAATTAAATATGTGAAGATTTTATGGTTAATTCTTATGTATTAATATTATAATTTCGTCGGATTACATGTGTATTTTACAGGCCCTATATATCATATTTGTACATGGTTCAAGCATTTAGATTTCGCTAACGGCATCCACAACACATACATATAATTTGCACATGCTCCGATCCTGCAGCCCAGAAGATTGCGTTAGAGAGCCTGGTGAGTGGATATAAGGCTCGCTACCACGTGACAGTGATATAACCAATGAGGTGACTTGCAGCGGATGAAGGTGTAGACTGGGTGGAGGGGGTGAGGGTAAGGCGGCTAGGTGGGAGGTGGTGGTTCACGGATGAGCATACAATACACGTACTTCAAATAACACGATAATCATCACCGTTTATTTTGATATTATATCATAATAGAGCACGATATGGAATTGTAATTTTCGAAACAATATGGGACTCATATTGCATAATTTTACAACTTAATCGCCTATGCATACAGTGGTTTTCAAAGAATACACTGTTAAGTAGAAACTATGATGTAACTTTCAGATCAATATCATCTATTTTATATGTCCTATTTTTATATGTCCAACAAGGAAACTGGTATGACAGGGGCGTGTCCAGGGAAGGGTGGGTACAGTCCGTACGTGCCCCTTCCCTTCCATTATTTCTGTACTTGCCCATGAGCATTGTAATAGCACTGACCATGTCGAAAAATTTTATCAATATCATTAAAATATACATATAAAAGTTAGCTTCGTAGATGAATGTACATGTACATACATGGTCGTATGTATGATTATATTAGAACAAAAAAAATCATCGTGCGAGTTCTCAAAAGTGCGTTTTATCTGTATGCTGAAATCTTCAGTTAGTTTCTGATACTGCATACCTGGTACATGAAAATTAGTTTCTGCATACGAGACAGCGATGGAGCGAGAGAACGAGGGAGCGAGAGAGCGAGAGAACGAGAGAGCGAGAGAACGAGAGAACGAGGGAGCGAGAGAACGAGAGAGCGAGAGAGCGATGCGAGGAAGCGAGGTTGATCTATGTGAATATCGTATCGCTCACTCGTTCTCTCGCATCGCTCTCTCGCTACCTCGCATCGCTCCCTCGTTCCCTCGCATCGCTTCCTCGTTCCCTCGCATCGCTCTTTCGCAGCCTCGCTTCGCTCTCTCGCCGCTCTCTCGACGCTATCAGCCACCATACTATTGCATATAATAATATCGGGCAAGCAGACGGTTTTTAGCGGTCCTCATGGGGGTATAACAGACCCCGTAGGGTATTTTCTACGTAGGGTATTTCCTACGGCGACATTTTAAAAGCGTTCTACTGGGGGTCATCAAACTACGGAAGCGTATTAGGGCCACATGAGTTTTTTTAAAGTTCAATTTGTCGACTTATTATCTCGATAAATCGAGTTAGTTATCTCGATAAATCGACTTAATATCTCGATAAATCGAGATATTATCTCGATAAATCGAGATATTAAGTCGATTTATCGAGATATTATCTCGATAAATCGAGATAGTATCTCGATAAATCGACTTAATTATCTCGATAAATCGAGATAGTATCTCGATAAATCGACTTAGGACTCAGACATTTAAAGTACAAGTAAAATGAATATGCATCGACCATAGGCGAGCCATACGATTTCATTGGTTACCTTGGCAACAATAGGGCAAATAAAATATACTGATTACTCATATTGAAAACTATATGGAGTAAATGATTAACAGTCATTACATTAATCTCTGAAATAATACCAAACTATACAATTAAAGAAACCATTACAAATAACTACGAATATACCTCAATCCATGTCTAATAGCTAAAGAATTGTTAAAAAAAATTATAACATTTTCATTGATGAACATGTTTCATCTTTATAAAAGATAGTGATATAGTAACTTCATTATAGTTTTAACTAGGTAGTTTTGTATGTATTATTCAATATTTAACGTTATAATGGTCCATCATAAGCCTATTCAACATAAGAATATTGTGACTAAACATATTTCCATTTTACTTGAACTTTAAATGCCTAAGACATAAGTCGATTTATCGAGATAACTAACTCGATTTATCGAGATAATAACTCGATAAATCGAGATAAATAAGTCGATTTATCGAGATAATTAACTCGATTTATCGAGATAATATCTCGATTTATCGATAAGTCGATTTATCGAGATAATATCTCGATAAATCGAGATAATTAAGTCGATTTATCGAGATAAATAAGTCGATTTATCGAGATAATTAACTCGATTTATCGAGATAATATCTCGATTTATCGAGTTAATATCTCGATTTATCGAGATAATAAGTCGATTTATCGAGATAATATCTCGATTTATCGAGATAATAAGTCGACAAATTGAATTGAAAAAAAAAGTCATGTGGCCCTAATACGCTTCCGTATCAAACACTTCACACTAGGCCTAATCTATGCCAGCAATATCCTAGTCAGGGGCATATCTTATGGAGTTCCTGAAGGGACGTTACGACTCACTATTTACCTCTTGCTATTTACCACTTACCACAAGGTGTCTCTTCAACTAATAGGGGTCACCACAAATTGTCTCTTCAACTGATATGGATGCCCACATTGTGTCTCTGCAACTAATTATGGCCACCTCCAGCTAATTGAGGTCAATTCAAGGGGTATCTCCAACTAATAGAGATCACTTCGAGGTGTTTTCTCCAACTGATAGAGGTCACTTCAAAGTGCTTTTTTAACTTATTGGGGTCACTTCGAGGGATATCTCCAAATAAAATAGATCAATTCAAGGTGTTTCTTCAACTAATAAAGTTCAGTTCAAGGTAATTCTCCAAATGATAGAGGTCATTCCAAAGTGTCTTTCCAACTAATTGAGAAATGAGGTCACTTCAAGGTGTTTCTTCAACTGCTAGAAATCACTTCAAGGTGTTTTTTTTTTCAACTAATAGGGGTCACTTCAAAGTGTCTTTCCAGCTAATAGGCGTCAATTCAAAGTGTCACCCCACTAATAGAGGACACCTCAATGTATTTTTTTCGAATAATAGTGGGTACTTAAAGGTGTCCATGGTGTCCAGCCAACTGATAGAGGTCAGTTCAAAGTGTATCTCCAACTCATAGTGGGCACATCAAGGTGTCTCTCCAACTAATGGAGGGCACACCCAATGTATCTCTCCAACTAATAGAGTTGCACCTTCAAATATCTCTCCAGTTAATCATCACACCTCAAGGTGTGATGAAATATTGTTCCCTAGGTCCCTATTAGGCCTATCAAGGCGGATAATGTCTATAGTTCGCTGTGTGTTGAAGTATGACTCCAGTGTTCAATTCACAATATCCTCTATTGTCATGACAAGTTATCCCGGCACGAAGGTTTGATGGTCGTGTTCACGGCCTCTTCCACACCGCTATAAAGTCCCATTGTGAATTGACTCTAGTGTTCAATTCACAATATAATATAATTATTAAGGTACAGCACTCAACCTTTCCTGTCTGAGTTTATATGCATTAGATATAAATGAAGCTAAATATTTATCACTAGACTTTACTATCACATTTAGTTTTTCAGTGTCATTAAATGATTATTTTCAACCAGTTTTTGTACATTGCCAAACAGGATACAGCGTAAAATTTCATACAAAGAGAAATGTAACTCGTCTTCTATTTCTTTAGCATTACAAAGTTGACATATTCTTTCATTAATTGGAACACCTGTATAACGACCGGTTTCTATTCTCAGAAATTTGAGCCGAACAGAACAGTTATTACAATATTATCATGCATATGTTTCATGATTTGTTCGAAATTCAGAAAAATTTAATTGTTTATCACATGTAAAAAATATTCATCTCGTTCGCATCATAATCAGCTGTCAGAACAAGCTGTTAAATCTACAAAATTAATGTTCATGTGTTTGAATTGTGGCAACTTTGAAGGAATCAGAATACCAACACCCTGCAAAAACCGTTTTGTTCAGTTCAAATATTGCTTTCATTCCAACTGCTTTCAATTATTTCCACCTTTCTTCATTTTGTCCTTCCTCTTTCTTCTCTCCTAACTTATAATTTGTCGTTTATCTGAAAAGTGGAGGGCGGGGTAGGACCGGAACATGCATGGTTGTATTTATTCTTTTTAATCATGATTTTGTATAATTTAAATCTGGTGAAAACTACGGAGCCTCTGAGAGGACATGGGAGAAATATTTTTAGCACATTGTTATTGCGTTCCCTCGCAATAATATTGCGTTCCCTCGCAATATTATCGCGTTCCCACGCAATCCGGATCGCGTTCCCTCGCGATCTCATTGCGTTCCCTCGCAATCCGGATCGCGTTCCCTCGCGATATTATCGCGTTCCCTCGCAATCCGGATCGCGTTCCCTCCCGATCTTGTAGAATAACCTTCTCAGAAGTCATTGGCGTCAGCACAATGCGAGGGAACGCGATCCAGAATGCGAGGGAACGCGATAAGATCGCGAGTGAACGCGATCCGGATTGCGAGGGAACGCAATAAGATCGCGAGTGAACGCGATCCGGATTGAGAGGGAACGCAATAAGATCGCGAGGGAACGCGATAATATTGCGAGGGATAGCGATAATATTGCATGAACGCAATGTTATTGCGAGGGAACGCAATAGCCATATGTCAAAAAATATTTCTTCCATGAAATGTATCACTTTCATTAAATTTGATACAAGTGCCTTAATCATGTAGGCCTATACGTGCTTGTAGTCTGTTCGTCACAATATTGACACGGAACTTATTTGGGAACGTCATGATTCTACACAACTCGATATCGATTGCACAATCTCTCTGGCTGAGGATATTAGCCATGCCTGAAGCGAGCAACGACCGGTGCTGGCTTTGCCATGTGGTTTCATCGTGTGACCGAGTGGTTAAGGTGATATTCTTAAGCAATATTGTTCAATATGAACGCGTGGGTTCGAGTCCCACCACGAAACTCTTCACCACGGGCGCTATCCGGCACTTTTGCAGTGGCTTTGAAAAATATATATTCTCTGTCAGGTCTATTTTGATAGACTATCTCTATTATGACTACTGATATGGTATGTAGAAAAATGACGATCCCGTGTACAAATGGGCCTATATATAACAGAGGGTCGATGTTTTATTTACAAAAAAAATCATGCAAAAGAGGTCTACACTCTGATTTTTCAAAATCATTTACACCGTGTTTTTTTTCTATATGAGCCTGCGTCATATCACTCATATGGGAGCCAAACGCCAATTTTGTACTAAATTTTATATGCCTACTAGACATAATTTGTTAAAATTAAAATTTTTGACAATCTATCCAAAATATTTTAGCCCCATCACATAATTTCCCAGCCGGCACATGATTTTATGCATTTGCTTGATACTGTAGCTGTGCAAGTTTGAGAGAGGTGGATGTACCAAAAATACCGAAATATGCTCTGTTGTAGATCATCAGATTTTCCAACTTTGTTGAGCTAGAAATCTAGAAAAAAAAATGTCGTTTGACTTCCATATAAAGTATACTAAAATACCAAGTTAATTATGTAAGAAAAAGCGATGTAAGAAATAAGAAAAGGAAATAATTTACAGTCACTCATGCACTATTGGAACAAACTCGGAATTATGGATCCCTCCTGATTTTGGTCGATTCATGGAAATGCAATAAAATGGTTAAAATAACCGTTAAACGGTCAGCCTGTGGACATCGTGCGTTCACCTCCAGTCATGTAAATGTCACATGACAGAAGTCACATGACACATTTTTCACAAACATGGCAGACGAGGAGGAAAGACGGCCACTTTTGACTGGTGCTTCTGATCAAGTCTATGGGCCAACAACACCCTCGGCGCCTCCAGCTTTGCAACCGGAAACTTATTCGAGTGAAAATGATACCGGTAAGCTTGGTCTGTTTGGTCGTGCCCCAAAATATAAAGGGGAAATTTGCCTACTGTACACTGTCCGTAGTCCGCGCATCATGCTCGCCGATTTTGTAGGCCTAATGTAATGTCAACAAACTTTCATCAGCCCAGACAATATGCCTATAACAAACGTGTATTTCTGCAGTAATTAGAAATACAAACTATTGTATTCAAAATATAGAAATTCATGAAAGTTTGTATTCCTATTATCAGTACAAAATACACAATACCATATTTGTAAACACTAAAACCTGTCATCAGTCGAGACTCCACCTTCCCCCTTCCTCGATGAAATTACGGCCCTGCAGAATAAAGTGCACCATAGCCACATACAGAATGGATAACAGTTACTGCCACAGGGAAGTTACGTTCCCTGACCCATAAAATACATCCAGTTCAAATAAAAAAGTTCTCACTCTGGCCACATCCTATGTAGATCAGGTGCATAAATCTAGTGAAATATAATTCCATGATGACCTCACTGTTTGAGAAATATATCCTTCTTGATTCATAGATGATGATATGATTTGTTTTTTATCGACCACGAATCACCGATGCTTTCTGTTTTTTAGGACAGAATGTAGTGACGGTGCCACCCATTGGGCCGGATGAGCTGCCCCCACCCTACACCCCATCCCCTGCGGGGGGCATCCCGATGATCAACTGTAAGGTGTGCCAGTCCATGATCAACATTGACGGCAAGATGCATCAACATGTTGTCAAGTGTACAGTCTGTAATGAAGCAACGGTAAATATGTGTTTCTTTCTTTTTTTGTCGGGTTAATTTTTTGCCGGTGACAAAAGTATCAGTATACATGGTATAGGTATTTCTTTCAGTTTGTCATTTTCTTGGCGAAATATACTAGATCTATTTTTATTCCCATCAAAAGTGATAGTATTTGACATGGTGTATTTCACCTTGTCATTACATTATAATGTAGGTGTCTTGAACTATAAATAAAGAATCCACTAGAATCGACTATTCTGAATAAAAGATGCTGTTTGAGTTCAAGGTTGACATTTTCATTTTTATGCACAGCCAATCAAGCCAGCTCCTCCGGGCAAGAAGTATGTGAGATGTCCCTGCAACTGTTTGCTGATCTGTAAAGGATCGTCAATGAGAATTGCTTGTCCAAGATCAAACTGGTAAATGTAATGAACATCAATAACAAATGCTGGTATTAACTGTGCTACTATTAACTGAAAAGTTAACATAAATATAACAACATACGTAGTTATAATTAACATGGTAAATAGTATTAACAGACATTTTAGCCAAACCAGGGGCAATACTCTTATGAATATCCATAAGAATAAAGTTTATCTTCAAGTTTTTCATCAAGTTCATTACCATATGTACTGTGATAACAATACTTTTATTCCAGCAAAAGAATAATCAACCTGGGATCTACACTAGCACCACCTATGCGACCACCAGGCATGAGTCAAGTTATCTGTGCACACTGTAATAATACATTCTTGGTGAGTAATATTATCAGGTATGTTTTGATCTCTTTTATGCATTTCTACCGGTCATCACACAGAGTATTATGTTTCCTTGTTAACAATTATTTATTGCAGTTCAATATAATGAATCGAGCTTTGGCACGATGCCCTCACTGCAGAAAAGTGTGAGTTTTTGGACCAAAATAGCTGCTGTCTTCTTCACAGTATTGTCATTTGAAATTATCTTCCCATGGACGTATATAACTGGATAACACGGTATTCATCATCTTCTAACAGATCGAGCGTTGGGCGGAGTTTTGCTCGAAGAAAAGCCACGAGTTTTTGTGTCACTGGATTTGCATTTTTACTTGCTGGAGTCATCACACTGGTAAAAATAATAATAATAGTATCAAATTATATTAATAAATATGTGCATGTAATACATGTACATGTTATAATAACAACAACATTTTGATCACTCATAGAATGCAATTGCAAATTCCAACTGCTAATGTCATGCTATATCTCGTTGCATTAATTATTCAGTGAATTCATTCTGAGACGCGTGTTCACTTTGGTTTCAGGCCTGTACCGTTGGGTTAGTTAACAATCATGAAGGAATGATAGCTGTTTATGTGGGTAAGTGTGCAGCTCTCGTGAAATAATCAGTTGTATTTGGTACATGTATGGTTAACAAGTTCTTTAACAATGAATTAGCTGCAGCCTTCAAGGTACTTTTAATACTGTTGCAATGAATAAATCTATATTCAGTATGGTAAGTAGAATGTTTGGTGGGAGCTTTTGTCGTTGGCTACAATAAATTTATTCAAATCTGAATGGAATTTGATTTCCAGTGTTGATTTTGCTGGGTCTCTTGCTCCTAATTCGTGGAACATATTACACCTTCATGAAAGTCAGCGAAGTCGATGGTCCTGCATAAACATCAACGTCATCATGCGACAGAAAAACAGACAAATTTTATGTGTGACTGTCTTTTAACCTGTACATGTACAGTGAAGACCCAACTGCACTGATTCAGTATTGTTCCATTGTGTAAATTCTGTAGCAAAAAAATACTCTACAATAGTTGTGTATTAGACAAGTACTGGGTTATTTAAAAAAAAACATATACCGAAACTTCTGTGTACAAAAGCGATCATTATTGATAAAGGCTTGACACATGTTATTATCGTGGAAAGAGGATGAATAATATTGAATATTGTCCACATTGGACTGATGAAATTACCAAAATCATATTTCACAATAGTTTCGGTATACCTCTTTAAATAACTCTGTACATTGGTGTACATGTACTTTAATCATGTATTTCATCAATGACTTGGCGTAGATATATTGCAGGTTAAATTGCTTCTGTTTATTCGTCAGAAAGTAACGTGTTCGTAACTTTGTAAAAGTCTATTGTATATATATTTAGACCGCCATTTTAATAGATGTACGTGTATGTGAAAATATGCATTTTCGATATATTTGCAATTCATCAAACAAATCTTTAACGTGATGGCATTACACATAATCTTGTAAAGGTCAATTAACCAAATACTGCAAGGTGTAGGTTTTGGGAGGTACTTGATCGAGGGCTTCAGAATATATACATAATATGTAGCTGGTGGGAAAAACTTTGATCAAAAGTGACAAGCATGAGTTTGAAAATGATAAAAATGGGTACAAACTGAGCAAGGAAACGTACTGCTATAAATGACAGTGTACCAGATATGCATCGGTATGTTCATGTTATATATACATGTATGCTATTACATTGCATGAATTATACTGTATAATCAGCTGTGTTGGTGTACAAGTATATGTATTCAAAAAGTTACTGGCTTAATCACTTCCTGCATGTACTGTGTTTCTGAGACCATGGGAAATGCAGAAACTACAAATATCGGATCTTGCCAAATCGGCAGAGGTGAATTGGTTAGAAAAGATAAGAAAAAAAGGTGCTTTATCTTACTCATGATAAGTCAAATAAATTTCGTTTTAACGATGAGAGTTTTGGTCTGAAGAAAGAGACTGATTATTAAAGTAGCAATTCGCAAAGAAATGACAACTTGATGATCAAAAAATAATAAAAACAAACTGTACAACAGTGTGCAAGAAATATTGGTGTTTGTATATATATACCATAATACTGTGTGATATATGTATAGCATGCTTGTGCATACATATTTATTCTCCGTGTATGTTGTACACACATGCAATTATCACTCCACTGCTGCCATTTACATGTAATATTTCCTCACTAAAAATATCTATACTGCAGTCGTAAATTTGTATTGTTAGTCGATGTGCGTCTGTATCTTTGAGTATATTTACGATTTGCTTGTAGTTTTCCAATTTGACGGGAATGTTGAATTCCTTCTACCTATACTCCCCTAGCAGTGTTTAGTTTGTTTTGTTCTGACAAGTTCAGCAACGAAATATGTACCGGTTATTTACATTCCAGTTAAAACTTGATTAGTATACGGTTCGTGCTTCCAAAGCATCCTGTCTCTTCATAGTGAAATGTAGAACTATCCCATTTTCGTGTAAAGTTATACTAGTAATTTCAGTCCATACCAAGATATGTTCACATAAAAGACCCTAACACATAACAACACAGTACTAGACCATGTATTTTGAGTCATTAATTTCCCTTCTAGAAATATTAGTATGGTATTCCATGATGATTGCATAATTTATTGTCTTACATGTATGATCTGTGATCATTTTTTGCCTCTGTAAAATTTTTGTACATATTTTTCACTAACTGACACGGAGTAATTATTATGTGAGCTTGTCTACATGAAAACATTTTTTTCAAGGTAGAAAAAAATAAAGAAATTATAAAGACACTACCGGGGTATATGTTGTATGCTTTTTGTTTCAATTCATATGATCGGATTTGAATATGGCAGTGCTTTGAAAATTGTTTTTGCAGAAACAGAGTCTTTGAAGGTAATATACAACAATTTTCAGAAATAAATTACATGTATAGGGTTATCATTATATGGCGTTTTATGCCTGAGAGTCATCATAATGGTGATCATATCCGTAGCGGAAAATGGGTTTTGAACATAATTGTAGTCATGGCATACTTAAAATCTTCACAGTTTTACGTTCAAACTTGTTCCTTCCTAAGAGTGTAGTTCAACATATCAGTCAGATCTGAGAGCAGTGAGTTTCACTGTATTCTACATGTACCGGGTAGCTGATCTCATACTGCATCGGCATTAGGCGGTTTCAGAACCACATATATATCTTAACATATATCTAGTTAATTTGGCGGTTTTTCCCCTACCGCCAAATCCGCCAAATAAATCGTCCGCCAAAATTAGTCGTTTTACAGTATAGGGTCTCAATCATCTAACATGAAACTTATTTCACAGCTACACAAATATAGTAAATTGATCTCTGGGGAATACTGAATAGTCTGTACTGACGGATTTTTCATTTTTTTGGAGGAGGTCTCATCAAACAGGAATCCCTCTACAGTGTATACTGTATATCAGACTGATACATGTGGCTTGATAATTCTAAAATTATCAGTATTCAAGTTTCTTCCGGGAGGCAAATGCTCCTATATGTCACAAGTCCTGTAAATAAATTCCCATGAACATTATGATGGTTGATGGGAAGCTGATATCCTTTTGCTTTTTTTAGACATCGAGAGTGTGTAGAATATTGTACAAGAATTCAGAGATTCGAAGTCAGTTGCCATATGTTACAGTGGCAGGGAATTTCTCATGCCTGGTGTACTTGTTTTAGTTATCATTACAAGTTCAAAGTTCATAATATCTTTATTATACTGACCAATACGGAAAACCAAAAATGACGTAGAATATAGCAAAATCAACAAACACCCTGCCTCATCGGGCTTATTGGTCGGTTCAATATGCAATTAAACTATATGATGATCTTCAGAATGAAAAATCCTAAGACAAATTCAAAAACGTAAACAATAATACTCGTGCAATAAACAAAATGAAATATAAAATGAAATTCCATTAACTGTATAAATTTACATTTCGATTATACAGTGACCGTAATGGCTTACAATTTTATATGTTCTCATAATTTCATGTCATATGTCACACTTATGTCAGACTTTATTGCGTGGGAGGCGAGGTTTAGGGCGCGCGTGGAGATGCAATTTGTCACCTGTAGCGACAGACCGTCTAGTTAGTCTTGCATATAGCTCTAACGCGGGAAGAACAAGGTCAAGGTCATTCACTTTTCCCAGAACGAATGAATAGATTTGTTTGTGTTTACTGTTTTTGTGTTAATGAAAATCGTCGGTTTGTATATTATGCTTGTTACAGAGGTATGTTAGACCCACATTTTATATCTTGTTCAGCAATACGATGAAATTGAGCCCGTTTGCTAAATTACTATATTATCGCCCACATAACGCTTACCCTCCAATACTCAGATCTACTGCCAGATATCAAGGCCTTAAAAAGTGATGTTATGTCTCCATGTGGGTTGAATGTAGAACAACGTGTTCAAACTGAGACATAGGCTGTGATTAAACTAAAGTTCACCTGTCTGTGAAACACGCTTTTTGGCCATAGCTTCGTTTTGGATGATCGAATAAACTTGAAATTTTGTGTGTCTTAATTGGGTATCATGCCGTAATTTTTCACTGAATTTCAGAGTTCTACCAAGGATCGTCTATAATAGGATATCCAACTCTGCCCAAAAGGCGTGATTACGTAAATTAGTTCAGCCCAATAACAGAGTTAAGTGTTAGTCCCTTCCTGAGACGACAACGGTTTCCACCTGACACCCTGTCATTGTGGATCAGGAGTTGTGACCTTGTTTCAGAAGAAAACATGTTCTGAATGCATAAAATACACACTGTGTATCATTTTCTTCCCCTCTCAGTTGTTCCATACGATTCATGTCCCTCAATTTTAAGTTTATTCCATACTTTGTCACTTGACAGCTGTTTGTTTACATTGTCATCATGGTGCAGTTTTGCCATGCTAAAAAGCTGCTACTCAAATTAGCCAATCAGGGAGCATCATGCAATCAGCTGATGATGGGTGTGATGTTATAATCCGGGAAATATCCCCTTTTGGGACTTTTGGCGCCAAACCTTAGATTGAAACATTTTAGCCTGTGGTTGTATAGGGCTCTGCCCGTGAATAGTGCTAACGTAATATGACATAAATCTGATTTGAGCGTGTTGAAACACTGCCGGGCGCTAATAATCAGAATGTGTACATCGACTTGTAAAAAACATGAGCAGAGTTGTGAACCATATATTCAAATCAATGATAGGTGATTGCATTGAGTGGGGGTATGGCCTAAATTTCTTCAACAATATTCAGCATTCGCGTTGCCGATGATGTGGTATTGGGGTCGGGATTTGTGAGTGTCCGCTTTTATGTTTGTATGTGAATCGAAGGCTGTAACTCAAACGATTTTGATCCAATCGTCTTTAAATTCCAGCAAAGGAAGTAATAACCTCTCGGCCTAGAAATATTCAGTTCCCATGGACATGATGGAAATCGGTTGATTTTTGTTGCCATGGCAACCATTCAAAATCCTGGAATGCCATTTTATTGCCATCGGAAACGCCTGTAATTCGGACCCACTCATGGTGACAATAAAATTTGCCCCTCATTTAAGAAAAAAACACATAATCGAGAGCAAGTTCTGATGTAACTCTGGTGGTATTTTGCAGGTGAAAGGTAGTTTCTTTTCAGATTTATAAGACAGGACATCTACCTCCAAGTTTAGTAAAAATTGAGTATCGCAATCATATTAGAACGGTTCTCATACCAACAGTTTTTATCGGATATCTTTGGAAACAGGATATTTCCGAGATATTGATTCATTCTTCTAAGTCCTAAATTTTTGGAACGATTGAATGGCACCTTTTTAAGTTATTGACGTGGATGTGCTCAAAAACACGCATACAGACATGCACATGCTTGGACCACATCAAAAATATTTTCGCAAGCGAGGAGAAAGACAAACTATGGATGACAATGAAGCTCCACCCCCACGCGTGCCCTCCAAAATCACTGAGCTCAATCCCGAAGCCCGATCTTTTATGATGTCACTATGATCGACATGAAAAGCAGTATGAAAAACTCAATTTCGAGCACCTGTTACCGTTTTGACACGCAAATGAGATTTCGTCATTTTACGTAATCACGTATTTTACGTCCACATTGAGCGGAGTTGGACATCCTATTATCATGATTATAGACGATCCTTGGTTCTATCTCAAGAATTGAAAAAGTTGGTAATCTCCCCCAATGTCAGTCTGAGCGACACGGAGCGTCTGAGATGGCTGTCATTCACCCTCGGGACGGAAATCGTTTGGACATCTTTTCAACTAAAAAATCAAAATCTTCCACAACTGTACCTTCTAGGCCTCATCTATATACCGAGAGGACATAGGGGATACATATTTGACAAACAATCAATGACTTTATCACTGAAATATCCCAACTTGAAAACGCGAACCAGATTTTGACAAGCTCTTGGCCGGGCCATGGGTTTATCCATTTTCCCCAATAGTATGACATCGAATTCGCTTGGTGGCTCCACAACTCGATCTCAGATAATGAGAAGTGGCGCCACCAAGTGAATTGTGAGGTCAATACAGCTGAAAAAATGGATGCGCCCATGAGATGTGTCAAGTTGTCACAATCCGGTTCGCGTTTTCAAGTTGGGATATTTCAGTGATAAAGTCATTGATTGTTTGTCAGTCCCATTTACCAGCAATTTGTTGTCCACAAGGACAGCTTCTATGCTTTGCTGATATTCAGTTGGCGAACTTAGGGAATGATTTCGGAGAATTTAGGACGGATGGCTCGTAAATCAAAATCTTCCGCAACTGTTCCTTCTAGGCCTCATCTAGATACCGAGGGGACATAGGGGATACATATTTGACAAACAATCAGTGACTTTATCACTGAATATTTTCAACTTGAAAACCCGAAACAAGCTCACGGCCGGGTCATGGCCATGGGTGCTTCCATCTTGTCAGCAGTGATGATATCAGAATTCGGTTGGTGGCCATACAACGGTATATGAAATGATGATACTGAGGCACCACCGAGCGTATTCTGATGTCAATACAGCTGGCAAAATGGATGCGCCCATGAGCTTGTGTCAAGTTGTGAAAATATGGTTCGAGTTTTCGAGTTGGGAATATTCAGTGATAAAGTCAATGATTGTTATATGTATCCTCTATGTCCCCTTGGTATAAAGATGAGGCCTAGAAGGAACAGTTGTGGAAGATTTATTTGTTGAAAAGATGTGCGAACGTTTTCTGCCCCGAGGGTGAATGGCAGCCATCTCAGACGCTCTGCGTCGTTCAGGCAGTATTGCTGTGAAAAACACATCATGTGCTGAATATGTGTTCTACCCTTCGTCATGCAGATGTTCTGTGCTTAGGTGTCAACATTAAAACATGGCTCACAGAATGAACTCTGTTTTACCAAGTTGGAACCAGCTATGGCGGTATCAATCATTACGCTTACCAGCCTCAC
The DNA here is from genome assembly GCA_949152475.1 of Terebella lapidaria. NCBI lineage: Eukaryota > Metazoa > Annelida > Polychaeta > Terebellida > Terebellidae > Terebella > Terebella lapidaria. The sequence goes on along the minus strand of OX424564.1, from coordinate 27,355,858 downwards.
CTTCAGGTTTGAGTGAACGGTTCTACAGTGCATCAACTTCAAAACACCCAAAACCACAGACTATTGCTGTTCTCGGTCAGGATTATCCGACGGATTCCTGGACAAATGTAACTCCACGAGTGCTGGAAAAACTTGGTCGAAATCTCCACAACACTCGACATAACCCCCTCAATTTGATCCGACATCGAATCCAAAACTACTTCTACAAAACGTTCACAAACAGAAATGGAAACCCACAGTATGCCGTCTTTGACAACATCAGCCCAGTGGTCACTCCATATCAGAACTTTGACAGTTTGCTCTTTCCCGCGGACCACCCAAGTCGCAACAAAAGTGATACCTACTATGTGAACAAGGATACCATGTTGCGCGGGCAGACATCAGCCCACCAAGAGGAACTGATTAAGATGGGATTTGACGCATTTCTCGTGGCTGGGGATGTCTACCGGAGGGATGAGATTGATGCGACACACTACCCGGTCTTTCATCAGATGGAAGGAGTCAGGCTCTTCAGTCAGAATGAGGTAATAGTATGCTTCCAGTTGTTTAAGAACTTGTTGAGATGGGTAAAACATCCATGCCAAGATATAGGAAAAACTTTAAGGTGTTGCTTTATAGGTGTTCAGTCGAGTCAGTGATCCCACGGGGCTGGTACTGTTCGAAGACGGTCTCAAGCGTGACCACGACAAACAAGAAGGGCACACGATGGATGCTTCGAAACTCATCGCCTACGACCTTCAGAAAACTCTGACTGCCCTGGCAGTTCACCTTTTTGGCAGCGGTAAGTGATGTCATCATCACTGGATATAGTAGTATTCTGCAGAAATACCGGATGTACATAGATGTACAGTGGTCCCTGTAAGATAAAACCTTACCTTTAGCAGGGAAAATGAGGTCTTATCTTACAGGAAGTCATATTTCACAGGTTCATTTAGATGTTAAGTTGCTTTTTGGGGAACAGAAAAAAGTCTTAACAGACAGGGAAGTCTTATTTCGGAGGTGTCTTATCTTGTAGGGACCACTGTACATAGAATCAGAGATATTGATTTTTTCCATGTGATATGTTTGATTTGTTGCCGGCCAATCAACACTGACAATTTGGATTTGGCTTAACATTAGACCAGAAAATTGCCTGTATGCTCAAAACTTATACGTGTGTGTTAAAATATAACAACGATATCTTCTGATTTCCATGATTTCTGGGCAGACATCGAGTATCGATGGGTTGAGTGTTATTTCCCATTCACACATCCATCCTGGGAACTGGAGATCAAATACAAGGGAGCTTGGATGGAAGTCCTGGGGTCTGGAATCGTGGAGCAACGCATCCTCGCCAACTGTACGAGCCAGTATCAATGTAGTAACATGGATGCGAGACATAATTTGCTGAATTTGGAAGTCTATGTCGCTTGTTATTAATTGACATGACCTGCATGTACATAGAAATTTCCTAGCACTGAATTTTAGAATCTGGTAGACTCGGGACTATACAAGACAAATATGTTCAACATCATGAAATGCCTGATATTTTCATGTGTGTATCATATAAATTCAATCAATCACATGATTGATTCCTAATGTTCCTTTGAACAGCTGGTGCTCACAACAAGATCGGCTGGGCGTTTGGCCTCGGTCTGGAGCGACTTGCAATGAGACTGTATGACATACCGGATATCCGGATCTTCTGGAGCCAGGACTCAGGAATCACCAGCCAGTTCCAAGTTAGCGATCCAGAGACGCCTATCACGTACAAGGTAGGCATAGCTGCTGTTATCATAGATTTATCTGTGAGGTACAAGGATAGTGTTTTTGCAGCGTACCATCCTTTACAGAAGCCGATTGGCCAGTGAGAAGTTTTGTAGAAAATAGAACGAGACCGATGCTTTGCTCAGGAATGATATTTATTCCACAAGCCAGATTTTGAACATCTGATCATCATTACTTGCTATATCTACATTCAAATGTAAGAGAGCATGTTTAACACAACTCGGTACTCAGACATACAAGGTAGCAATCGAGTGTTGGAAGGACCAAAATTAAACATTGCAAATTGAGCACCAGGAAACAACATTATAGGAAATCATGTACCATAAAACATCTAATATATGTGGGACCCCTGATAAACGCAGGCCTCGTATAGAAAGAAAGGCAAGTGAAATCTATAAATCCCTACTGCAACCTGCGTTTATTAGTATATTGAATTCATATCAAAATTTGAATTGATATTTACATATAATTTTGACTCGACACTTTGAAAAGATTGTTATTTTTTCAAAATCCTGATCTGCATGCGCCATTTGTTGTCATCGTTGTCATGCGATCGAGCGTGGTCTGCGATACCTGTCGTAGTGCAGTATTTTCGCAGCATAGGATCATGTCCAGGCGGAATGAATTATTTTCGGCCGAGACCAATTTTATAAAAGAAGTACAAGTTGTTGTTTTCATCCGAATAAAGGGATGAATAAAAATAAAAGGTAACGCCCTATATATAGATAATAATCTATCAGAAAAAGAATCACTAATAACATTGAGATGCAACGAATGGTTTCCTGTATGCAGCTAAATGTGTTAAGTTGTTCACAATTTAGTAGTTTTGTTTATCAGTGAATATTTATATGTAAGATGCATTGTGATTAATGTTTCATAATGTAAATTTTTTTATAATGTATAAATTTATGATTCAATTATGTATAATTTTCATGTTTTACTCTCTTTTCTCCACCCCAATTTACAGCCTGTGAGCCAGTACCCGCAGTGTAGCAATGACCTGTCCTTCTGGGTTCCCTCATCGTTCTCCTCCAACGATTTCTACGACCTTGTCAGATCTGTCGGTGGCGACATTGTCGAACAAGTGACGCTCGTTGACGACTACTACAGCAAGAAACACGACAGGACCAGTCACTGTTATCGGATAACGTATAGACACATGGAGCGGACACTGACGCAAGCTGAAGTCAATAAAGTTCATGAGTCGATCGCTTCGGCAGCTGTCGATGATATCGGTGTGGAGATTAGATAACCTCCCTTCTAAGTAGGGTTTTAGAATTGTTATTATAATAATAATAATAATAATAATATTGCGATGCAATGGAATTTGTACAGAGAGAAGCTAAGCCGAGTATTACTTTTTATTGCCAAAATAAGTTGTTTTTGAAACAACAAATTATATGGATAATCAAAGTATGCTTCCATAGCTTTATGATTGGTAGTAAGAGGGGAAATGCCATAGTAGTCGATACCCGCAAAAGTTAGAATAATAAAAAGTGCAGTCGATACGAAAACACAACAATCCTTTAGTAGAAAAATATCCACATTTTGGTGTAATTCTGCAATTATTATCGAATCTAATTTAGGGTGATTCTATCACGATTATGTAGCCTTTCTGAGTCGTTGATCAATGGAAGTTTTGTGTGCTTGCTGTGTTGTTGAATACATGTAGTTTTCAACTTTTGGTGCATACTTCCAAGTTATTGCTGAAATGTGATAAACATTTGAATGTAGCAGTAGTGATGTTCAATGAATGCACGTGAATGTTGGTGGGATAATTAATATTGCAGGACAGGAATCTGCAAAGGCTTGTTAATTTTTGTGCATATCACACGACTCGAAGCTTTTGTCAATAAAACATTGACAAAAGGACCATTGTTCAAATGTGTTCGAGTTTTAACCAAACATCCCTGTTCTTGTACTGTAAAACGACTAATTGAGATGTACAATTTATTTTGCAGACAGCCAAATTAAATCTTCCGCCAAATTAACAAGATTTTGATAAGAAATATATGTGGTTTCAAAACCACCAAATTAACTCCGCCAAATGACATGGGGTTCAAAACCGCCAAATTTAATAGCCGCCAAAATTAGTCGTTTTACAGTATTAGGCATGTCAACTAGTACCTTGTAAACAAATCAAATACCAACACTATAATTATGTTTAAATGTTTATTTCTTAATACTCTGCACATGACCCACTTGGGCTTTCATTATTCTCACATTGAAAAATTACAACAAGCATTTTTTAGGTAACCACAGAACAAGTTTTCACCTTACACAAAAAGACCTACAAATAAAGGTAAAAAATATATCCATTCCATAACATAAAGCAGACATTGCTATTTTTGCACATATGAACAATCTTTTTAGTGCTAAATCAATCGCTACCAATACAGGTTACAAAACAGCAGAATAAGATTTCCAATTACAAATGCAGTTGACAACAGAATTCAACATTTAAACTATGGCAGCCTCATTGCTTACATGCAAATTCCAAGAATTACATTCTTAACTAAATATTACATAATCACTTGGGATTGCCCTCAGCCATATAAAACATCGGTTCGTTCAAAATTTGGAACATGTAACAGGTCATTCAATAACATGGTCATTCATTCAACTACTGTGATGAGTTTGAGTAAACCACACCGTTCACAACTATAACAACCCTACCCAGATAATTCCTCCTAAACTGTTCCTACCATATTGGTCCCAATAGCAACACGCCCCCCTCTTTTCTCCAAAAACGTTCGATTTTTGTGAAATTGTATTCTCTTCATATTTTTCTAATAAACTCTTGGAGTGTTCCAATCCACATACGTATTGAAGTTACTTGAATCATAATGAAGGGGATTGAATGCTATAGGTATATTATAAAGTGATTTGCTTAAATCTGACCTCAAATTTTCACCTCATTTCTGCGTGTGCTGCTGCAGGAAGTCTTGCTTTGGCATGCCTTGCTACTATTAAGACCAATACGGTATCCAAATGTCAGCAACTGAATTATCTCACTGAATGTTTTGGAATCACTGCCACCCACACACTTTCCCTGTCCCCGGTTCAAACAAGCCACACAGCAGATAATTTCACACCACATCATGGCTCAAACTTTGAATATATCCCCCCCCCCCCCCGCCTGCCCCCCATGACTAGTTTTCATATTTATGTCCCCCAAAAAGTAAACTCATATTTGTCTTTAGCACCCACATATCACCTTCACAATACAGAACTAAACAGACTACAATAGTACAAGCCTGCTTGAAATTGGCACTATTTACAAAACTGAAACTTTTCTACATTACATCAACAATATTATCACGACTAATATGTGCTGGAAATTTTTCTCTCGCATGTGCAAACATTCTTTGAAAGCTTGTGATCACAAAAAAGGCATCAAATTGTGTCAAAATAATCCTTGTGACCAAGTTTTAGGTTAATCATCTTGGATAAAACATGCCACAATCACACTGATTTTTGACATTCGGGGGCATTTTTCGTACTAATCATCATCGCCTAATTACATGGACTGATTTATCATCGCCCAAGCTACATATTAAATGTACTAAGCTTCATCACAAACACACAAAACATTTTCAACACACTACAGTGGTCCCCTTCATATAAGACCTACCCTTCTGCCACAAACTTAAGGTCTTATTATCTAAGGGGATATCTTTTACATGTTCCTAGCGCCACAAGAAAAGGTCTGTACAGAGGGGGAAGTCTTTATTGAGGGGGGTCTTATCTGAGGTGGACCACTGTATACATTTTACATGTATCAGAGCTCTTCGTGAAATCAACAAATGGTGGACTTTTGTATAATATCTCTGGTACACCAATATTGCACTGTTCTACTCCACCGTTCACCACAAGTCATCAAAGAATACAACACTCGTTTATTTGTGACCACTGATCAAATGGGCTCCAGACAAGTGTCCGTCAAACATTCATATTGTAACAGTCCGCCAATAAATACGATCATAGAATATATAGCACTGTCAGAGATGAACAATTATCAACGCACAGTATCTGTGATGTTGTGGAAATAACGGGAAAACAAAAACCTGAGATTCTGAACGGAACATAAATGCAGATCGGAGACTGGTTGTGAAAACCGTGGAATAAATGTGGAATACATATGTGATAGGCAGGTGCTAATATATTAAAGTATAGGACAGAGTTCTATGAATAACGTAAATAAAGAAGCTGATGTATGTCAACAGCAGACCACTTTAAGTAGTGGGGGTGTCATTGACAATGTGATTACAATTTTAGGTTGAAATTTATCATGTAAACGATATTTTGGTACTAACAAAAGACTGTTCAAGTCCAAGATTTTCCCGAACAAAGTTGAAAACAAAAGGACGTTCCATGTATTCACGATTAGCAAAATGTGAATACTGAATACTTCTACTTGGGTCCGCCATATATTGCCTAGGGGCAAGTTTTGGCACCTATGAATATTCAGATCACTGATGTCATATACTAAATAAATATAAATACAATGCAAATCATATTCAAATGAATGGTGTATGTGATTCATGTTTGATTCCTCTGTGCCAATGATTTTGGTACATTATTTGTATCCTGTGGCTTATGTATTATTATACATGTAGATATTACTTAGCCAAGCAATTGTCAGGCATTGACAACTCCCAAATTTTATAGTGTGCGTCACGAAAGCTTCCTCATTTCAAATACAATGTAATATCAAGTCTAAAGGTACACCACTGTCACATTTAAGCATATAAACATGGCCACTCACGTTGTATAACAGCTATACTCTGATTTTTCTAACTTGTTTACACCGGTTTTTGACGATATCTTTGCCGTGCTATATCGTATCGTTCTATAACTTAGTATACCTCACCTGGGAGTCAAACGGCAATTTTCTACCGAATTTCAGATTTCTATTGCAATAATTGAAGAAGTTGGCAATCTACCCCAATGTTAAATTTCAGCCAAAAACGGGATCTCGAGAATCTGAGCATGTCCGAGGATTTTATCCTGTTTACATCCATCAGGAATCGATATATTGTTGTAATTTTAGACCAGAAGACACATTTAGTTGTATTCCACACAAACATCTTGATTTCAAAAGATTGCACCACTACAAAACCGAGCAAATGCACAAAATTGTGCGCGGACCCAGAAATTAAATGACAGGGCTAAATTTAACATTGGTGTAGATTGCCAACTTTTTTAATTTTCGTGATAGAAGTCTGAAATTCGTTAAATAATTGCCGTTTGACTCCCAGGTGAAGTATGCAAAGTTATAGAACGATAGCATTCAGCATCGCAAAAATGTCAGCGAAAAACAGTGTAAACGAGTTAGAAAAATCAGAGTATAGAAAATCCTAACATCAGTACATGTACGATACAAAATGGCCATACATGTCAATTTGTTACATTTTCATTAAAATACACACTTTCCATATAACACACTTTCCATATATACATATGTGTACACTTCAATATTATATATACAAATTTGTCAATTTTGATTCAAAATCTGGAATGAAATGTGAACAATAGCGATGATCAATGATTTGTTGAAACATGAAAATAATGTCATTTCGCACAGGTACAAGCTCTCATCGACAACAGTGAAATGACAATTTATGGACACAGTAATATCATTTGTTTATCATCATGACTATAAAATAAATTGTCTATGGTAGTCACTAGATGACATCTTGAACACAATTCACTACATTTGTAATATATTACATCATACACACGTATAATAAACATCCCTACCCCCCGACAGATGATGACACCTATCCCTCCCCCCACCCTTCCTCCCAAAAGCCGCCGCATTCTACCGCGGCTCTGGCGGGCCACCATACATGTCTGCCAGTTTGGAGAAGCGCGGGCCCCAGTCGTTCAAATAGTCGTAGTTGTGGTCTGCTAGGTCGGAGTTGGACGCCAGGGAGCTGAGTGAGCCGGCCACACTCCCCCCGCCCTCGTACGCGTACTCCCGGACGCTGTCGTGGGGCGGAGCATTCGGGTCACCGTCTGCCTCCTCCAAACGGTCCCGGATAAACACGCCCACCTCCGGCATCTCACCCGGCTTGTACTTTGCTGAAATTTGAAGATCTTCGGAATCAACGGAAACTTGTGCATCACAAAAATGTTGCTTTTTTAGAACATACATTGTACCCTCAACTCAAGGGTGCAATGGTTTAGTGATATAATTGTATAGTAAAACTTGTTCGAAATCAATATTTGATGAAACAAGAACGCACGTCTTTTCCGTGGTTTGTCTGATATATGTGGCGGTGATTTGTCCAGTGGTACAGGCTTTTTTAGTGCAGATTCATCCAGAGGTTTTTTCAACTTGTTGATATCGTAGGCATCCTGGTCTTCCTCACCTGGCCAACAAAACATACAGTGATCATGTCATCCATGTATACAGTGGTAGCCACTCGACTTCTAATACCATATGAATGGACTTATTGAGTTTCGGAAATTTCATTATACATATATACATATTCTTTGTATATCACTAATATTTCACACACTTTGATCCACAAAATGAAAGCCGACATTTCCAAACAACTCACACTTGAAACTCAACGGACACTGCAGATATTCCCCATCTCCAACAAATTTGTAACATTGAAATCAGAAACCAAGAATTGCAACATTTTACCCAGTAGGAGCCCAGAATTTGCCAGATTTCCGTCTATATTCCCGCCACTGGACACCTACCGACTCCCTCCTCGTCATAGTGTATGATGTTCTCCCTAACGTCATCGTCGGGGTCAACGCCCTTAGTGTAGGACTCGGGCCGCCGTCTCCGCGTGTACACCAGCAGGATCAGTACGATTACTGGCAGGGAAGGTGGAGGGTCGAAAGTTAGATGTTTTGTATTGTGACATCACAGATTATTGATATTTTATTATTATCATTACCAGTCTGAAGAATAGGATTCCATGTTTGGTATATATTTGTAACACTATGTTATTTACTACTTACAAGATAGTCTTTTTCTTGTAAATTATTGATTTACAAATTACTCATTCTGATTAATTTATATTTCCCAAGGGTTCAATGCAAGTCTTAGACCTTCCAAAATAGCTAGACATTTACAAAACAGAAGCCACAAATATTATTGTGGAATGGAGACTCACGTAGCAGCACAAGGGCACAGATGACGATCGCGAGGATGAAGCCAGTGTTGAAGTACGCCACGTTGACGTGCTGCGGCATGGCGCAGAGTTCCCCGCTATAGCCAGGCTCGCAGGTACAGGAGAACCCTCGGTCGTGGTCGACACACTGACCGTAGAGGCACGGGCTGTTGATGCATTCGTTGATGTTCTCGCAAACCTTGGGACTGTCCACCAACTGCTGCCCCATTGGGCATCTGTAAACATGGTAAACGCAAAGTGGATGCGGTTCATGAGGCATGTTGAATATGGAAAATTGCAATATTGGATAAGGTATGTTGGAATTTTAGATGCCATTTAATTATTTTTCCACCAATATGGACATTCAAGCACATTTACATGCAAAAACATTCAAACATAAAGTCATCGTTTATACAGTTGACCACAATGGATTGTCAGAATTATATAGGCATGTAGCATTCCACCACATAAACTTCAAAATTCACAATTCAATCCCCTCACTAGGATCTTCAATGCGATACTGACCCGCATTCCGCATGTCGCCAGCGGTCGTAACAGATGAGCGGGGCGTTGCAGTGTATATCGGTTGCCATGGCAACACCACAAGCGTCCGTGTCGCAGCCCTCCTCCAGCTTATCACTGCGCGTCAGCCACGCGGCTTCGCTCTCCGAATTCTGCGACTCGTCCATCGGAAACCACTCGCCGTTGTATCGCACATCATTCATACAACCTATGCATATCGATACAGTATACTAGCTTTATAATTAATCGCAACAGAGTGCTGGATTTAGTCTGGTATGGATGGAACAGAATCTGGGTGAATATATTTTACCAAATATATCTGCGAACTTGTGTCAGTTCATAATAATTTGGTTTTCAGACGCTTTACTAGGTAACAGTTGATAAAGTATAGGATAAATGTCAGATCAAATGTCGTTTTCCAGCACTTAACACAGCACTTACTATCCAGATAATCGGAATCAACCAATGGCGGTGAATTCGATGAAGGGAACCTGACATCACCTCCCGCGTACATGCTGCCTTGACTGACTCGGATGTGGCGGTGATCGGTCGTCTGTCCGAAGGTCTCATTGAAGAACCGGCCTTCCTCGCTGTCCACGGAGAGCGTGACCCACTGCCCCTGTCGCTTGACTCTTGCCGTGTGCCACTCCCCGTCGGACGCGTTCACGTACGACAGGATGACGTAGTTCTCACCGCTGCCGAGGTTGTATCGGAAACGGAGCCGGCTCCCGATGAGTTCCAGGCGCAGGTACTCGGATTTCTGGACGTTTTGGACCTTTTTTTGTGGAAAGAGAGATGGTATTCTAAGTTCATCCTAACTTCATATCTATTTTATCTCAAGCGAGATTACTATGTATACTGCGTTGTCAGGTATATCTGGAACAATTTTGCTCAATCTATTCATTGTAGATCTACATTAGAGCCCTGCATGGGCTATCCGTGATTCTACATACATGTAAACTACTAATAAACAACATGAATAGATACAAATGTATGTAATTTGAGCCAATATATATTACGCTTCATGTTTTTCTCAGAAATATTCATGAGCCTACAGACTGTCAAATGATGTCAATCTACATCAATATATTTGTCCTCCAATAGCGCATGACAAAACCGTACCTTGAAGAGCAGACCAGAAGGCTGACGAGTTCGGAACATCAGCTGTAAATCAGTCTTGTACAGATGCTGATCCAACCCAGCATAGAATTCATCCTTGAAATCCCACTCGATAAAGCTCTTTGTTCTGAAATCCTTGGTTGTGGTCGCTGTAAACAGGGCATGAATTTCGAACAAATTTGTTTTTGCATATTTTTCCTGTAAACCACAGCTTTAGATGTATCAAAAAGATATCGCCAACACTCACGGATATTACAGTGTGGACCACGCCAGCCTGGCTTGCATTCACAGCGATACTGATTCTTCAGCAGTGACCCGATACAAGTTCCGTTTGTGCCACACTTGGGCACTGGAAGCTGATTGGGCATTGCTGCCAGGCCGCAGACAATGTCCTCCGTGGGGCAGCCGTCCTCGGAGTTCAGGTGTTTACCGACTTGACCCACAAACAAGTCATAGAGCTGAATGTGTTCAGGAAATTTTAAGTTGATAAGTTTGACATCCTCAGTGTTATTTTATGGTCGCATTCTGAAAACAGCTTGTGAAACACTGTCAAATTACTTCACTTGGAAAGCTATATAAAATTCCTTTCGAATCGAAAACTCTGCTACAATTTACTAACATTCAATCATTCGCACATTTCTACCAACATATATACCCCACTCCTCACGTACCTCTCCGTCATGTATGAAGTTTTTGACGCAGCCCCTGAAGCCCTGCGAGTTCCTTGTCAGTATCCGCTTTACGAAATCGTTCTTCATGTCAGCTATGCCACCGATCTGCAGCGGAGCGTTGACGTTGATATACTTGTTCTCTCCGGGCGTCTCACTTGTCGCCTGGCATGGACGCCGATCCTCTGCCGATGTCTGCATGTTCTCGTTCTCGTTGACGATCGCTGACCGACACCCGTCGATAACCATCCGCACAATCTGATAGTGAGCAAATCAGCAGTTTTGATTTTATAAAGGTACTTGTCTGTATCATGACAGTACTATAATAAAATCATGACGAATCTGAACTAGTGCTATTTTGTATTTTAAAAAAATACATGTATTCGCAATAAGAAAGTGGAAATTGATAAGTGGATGAATTTAGCACATGTTTGGTTTAGAGATGCATCACTGACCCTGGCTTCCCTGTAGATATCAATTCTGTGCCACTGTCCGTCATTGAGTTGGTACATGCGCTTGGCGTTCTGATTGTCACGACCATCGACTGTCAGTCGTGCCACACCTGAGCCATGATCCAGCTGTAAATTGAGAATGGTTTGAATAAGTTTATCACTTCAAATTCAAGCTTCTAGATCGCCTGTCTTTTCAAGTGAGGCACAACTTTGTACCTGTAGATAAGGAAATCCCGATCGCATCTCAAGCAGTATGAAATCTGGGTCCTCTCCGTCCCGTAGGTTCTGTGTCGGACCGCTGTAGAAAATGATTCCGTTTTCGCTCGTCGTCATGAACTCAATGCTCGTGTGGCTGTTCTCGCACTGAGCGAGGGGTTTGTACCATGCCCATCCGTCGCCTTGGAAACTGTGGTGGGTCATCTGACATCGAGGACCTTCAAAACCCGGAGGGCAACGGCAACTGAAACGGAGAAAAGTTTCATTTCAAAATTTTGTCACATATAAAGTGCAGATCAATGACGCCAATCATAGTACATTACAAACAGTCAGGAAAGTACAGGCATGCACCGATCATGAAAAGTGATCTTGAATCAGATGTACCCTTTCACAACATTTTCAGTAAATGGTGATAAACCTTGGTGATATCTCTTATGCTAGGTGCCCAGGTGATCATAACAGTAACAGGTTTTACAGTAACAGCATGGCACAGTATGATGACGGCAAAAACCAGAACACGAATCTACATACACGAAGTCGTATTTGCGCTGGATGCAGCGCCCGCCGTTGTAGCAGCTGTCTGGACGACACTCAATATCTCCGTCACCGTCGAACGTCCTTGCTGCGCACTTACACTCCGCCTCTACGAAGGACGTTATCCCGATCATCGAGGTCCCGTTTGTGTTGATGAGGAGAGGCTGCGAGGTCACGTTTAAGACGTTGGAGCAGCCGCCACTTTCACAGCGCTCCTTGATGCACTCGTCAATAGGAACCATGACAACCCTGAGGCCGAGCTTGGCCTTCAGCTGTATGGGGAGGGGGGCAGGGGAGTGATTAGGTCCAGGGGTTATCTATTAAATTTTTTTCGTGTGAAACAATTATCGTTTGAATTACAAGTAATCTTACATTGCTCACTATGCTTCAACTTTGAGGTCAAGCAAGAAAGAACATCCAGTTCGAAATATGCAGAACCATGATGTTATTACATGTACCTAATTTGCTGACTGTGACATGCAGACCTCAATATAATTGCGAAGTTATGAACTTTGACCTACCTCTTGTTCGCTCTCGGCCAGTATCCCATCCAGTTTGATCGGCCGGTAATAAGGCGACCCATGTGCTGCATAGCGGATATCTATGGTGTCTTCTAGTGTCGGGTGGTTCATTATAGTGAAGATATCCACATTGCCGGGGGAAACGCCTAGTTTCGATGCAATGTGGCCTTGGAGGAGGTCAAGTTTGGACTGTCCCGACAAACCACCAGGACCTTTTCCGGCCGGTTTCGTCACAAACTTTTCAGCAGTGGTGCCTATGGTTTGGGAAAATTTTGCAGATGAAAATTTTATTGCTTTTTTTCTTCAACGATACTATTACTCAAAACACATAACAGTCACACGAGCCTTGATACCAGGTAATCCTAAACTCATACAGTTCATGTAGTTCATATACATGTATCAGTGAAACACGTTTTTTTTATTTTAGGTAGTGCTTGGAAGTCTATTATAAAGGCCTACTTACCGGACAGGCGAATGGATCCAGAGTTGAATACAGCATCATCTCCTAGTTCCTTGAAGGTGACCTTGACCGACGAGTCGACCTTCCTCTGGTGTACAACGTCATACACACTGACTTGGAACTGGTACACCCCGGCTCGTACACGGCCATTCATGGACAACAAGCCAGTCGACTCATCCAGTCTAGCGTCGAAATACAACATAAAGAGGAATTTTGAAAGAGATTTGGATATCAGGCAAGTGATAAAGAATTTGAAAATATTTCAGTTCTTTCTATTATCATAAAATTGAAATTCTTACTATGGAAACATTTCTAGATGATGATAATTTATGTGACTATACTTCACTTGAATTTTGTTACACTGAAATTCTCTATATGTTCTATTTTAATCAGTGGCAGTAAATTTTATTGAAGTTTGCTCACTTGAAGTATTTTTTCGTATCTGGATTCACAAAGCGGAAGGTTTTATTTGGAACATCCCAATCGTCCAAATCCTCAGCATAGACATTCCCCAAAGTCGCATTTGCAAACATGCCTGGAAAAACAACAAATGTTGAACGAAATACGCCTACGACATGCGTTTAGACTTTTTTATGGACTATATCATGTATATCGAAGAATTTATCCAAGTGTACGTTTCTAGAAAAATAAACTCAATTTAACCCACATTGAAGGCAAAGCAGGACAAGACAGTGAACAATTATGTCACAACTTGCAAATAAATATCATTTAATATTCTACACATGTTCAAAGTGCAGTGTCTTGGATACATATAATAACAGCAATGAAACCTACAACATTCCGCAAGAATAAAGGAAACTTGTCATGCTAGTGATAGAGTAAACGAATAGTATCCCAACAATTTCTTGTCAATCCTGCTTCAATAAATTTCCCGCAATTATCCGAATAAACACTTTGGTCTTATTTTGTCTTATACATATGGTATGAAAGTGTAAACTCAAGAAATCCTCAAAATTTAAGCAAGACAACACAGAGACGAACACAACATGGACTGAACCATCTAGAATACAACATTCTAATGTACTTTGAGCTTAAGTGCACATGTGAACATCAAAAACCAACCTTTCCAGCCTGTTTGAGAGCAAATTAAATGCAAATTTGAAAATATTTTGGTTTCCATTAATTACGGAGACAAAATTCAGTCTATCTATAATAACAGCAGTATATTCTCTTTGAGTTGGCATATATATTTGATACCATAGAGGACAAGAGAATTCCATTTTGATCACCACGAAAAACTTGTTCATACCTTTGTAGTTATACACGAAGATATCCTTGTGTCCGGGGAAGTGTCTATTATCGTTGCGGTCGCCGATGACGATTGTCAGGGTGTTTGTGCCGCTCATGGCAGGCTCTCCACTGTCCCGCATCACTATCGGCATCAGATATTCCTTCTTCTCCTCACGATCAAACCGCCTCAAACTGCGGACCGTACCGATCCCGAACCCCTGGTCGCCGCGTCCTGACCACGTGGAAAAGTAAATAGAAATTTAGCATCAAAAAATTCTTTTTTCTCCAATTTATTAACTTCCATATATGTGCATATCAAAATTGGCTTGAAATACTTATTTGCCAAATATTTATGTGCCAAATCACATATTTTGGTTTTTAGTACATGTATAACAATAGATTGATCCATGCGATAAGCATATATCATGACATCGGTTACATTTACTTGCAGAAATGAATTCATGTCAAGAAATAACCCTTAACAAAATAAACACTACTTGTTAACTGCAAACAGTGGGGAAAAGTCAGGTCATTTATGTAGCCATACATTGGTCAAAATGACATACTGTAGTAAATATACTCATGAGGCATACTTCAGAAATTGCGATGAAACATTTTGTAGTGAATATACTCATGAGGTATACTTCAGAAATTGCGATGAAATTACAGACATTTTTTTTTCAGATATTTTACCAAATTTTGTAACGAGGTGTATTCAGGAAGAAGTGTCCTGAAATGTATATTCTATGCTTATCACAAACAAACAATTTAAATTTTAACAGGATTATCTCAAATTCGGAAATTCTAACTTCAAGGGTACACACCAAACACCGAGCAGGAAAGAATTCTGTTTTAAACGAAGCGATAGATATTAAACAATGCAAGAGATATATGTACAGCATGGTAGCCATGGCAACACTCATTGTACTGTACCTACAGTCCCTGTTCTTATATCTGGAGAACAAATCAATTCGCGTTTAATTTTGTCATCTATTTCCAATGATAAATTTCATGCACAGTATTTCAACATGCAGTGATAGAGCTTCAAACCTCAAGATTTTGTGATTAAATCCACATGAGTGTTTGTTGAGTTAACGAGAAGGCCTCATTTTATATAACTAGCACTTCTTTTTGTTGATGATTTTGAACTTGAGAATATTTGTATGTAAATCTCCACTTTAGATTTGTAGCTCTATTAGTATTCAATAATTTACTACATACATTGAAACATGACTATAGCCATGATAGTATTTTGATTTCAAAAGTAATAAAACACAGGTTACTGACACTCACTACTAAGGGTACATGGGTGACAAAAAATATTTCACAAATTTTTTTTCCCCGAACTGTGACAAAATGATAAGACAATTTTCACCACTGATAATAACTACATCTTCAAATAAAGAAATATGCAAAACTACAGAAACACAAGGAATTGCTACGAATATTGAGAAAATCATCAGACAAAAAATTTCCAAAATACAAACCTTTTTCAAACTTGAAATCGAAGAGCCCACAGACCGGGTTGTCACTGCACGGGCAAGCCCCGTTACAGGGTAGCCACATATCAAACGGGGGTCCATTGGTGGCCGTGTCTTTGTCGACCGCACTGATCACAACGACCGTCCTACCCGGCGGCTCATTCTCGTAAATCACAGGTCGGTAATCGCGAGCGAACACCGGGAAGTTGTCGTTGACGTCCATGAGGTTGACGATCAACGTGCCCACTCCTGTCTGTGAGGGCGTACCTGGACAGGTCGAGGCGAAGTTTGTTTTGTCATATACATTTCAATTTTATTTATTCATTCAATTCATTTTCATGGAACATTTCCGACATATTTGAACTTCTTAAAATACCTTCCAGATCAATTTTGATTGCATACATGTAAACTCAATGAAACTGAATATATGTTGTCATCCCCTAACAGAAAGCCCCTAACCTGGTTTTCCTCCAATATTATGTTGTTCAAACATTCATATCGTTTGAAGAATACTTCTGACTTCTACTGATCCACTGTAAGAATTCTATGGCTGCAGACAGACATAGCCTGGTCTATGGCTAAAGACATACCCTGGTCTATGGCTAGGATGTGGATACGGTGCGTCTGTTCCACCTCTCGGTCGAGAAGTTTGCTTGTCATCACGAGACCGCCACTATCGATGGAGAACTGACGCCGGGGGTCCGTCATCCAGTCAATGTCATAGCTGCAAGAAAAGTATTTAGCATTGCAAGTTCTGATATAGTATTCACCTCAAACTGCTTTTAAGGTTTTAAGTATAACAGTCAGATCGAGAAAAAGGAAATGGAAAAAGTTCCAATGGATTATTGGGCAAATCATTCATGCTAATCAATTAGACTTTGAAACAGATATTGTTATAGTAGTAGTAGTAGTAGTTTATTGACATAAGCAAAATAATTGACAAAGATACTCATAATGAATTTGCAACGGGGATGAGAAAAGCATGTTTATCATGTTTATGTCCTGAAAAGTAACAATACTTTACGACAGTATTCCGCCATCAGTTTTTGGTTCTTGTGATTGAATAAGTCATTTGAATTTGTAGTTTCCGTCAAATTATAACTTTGTCTGAGAGGTTCAGTCTTTCGACACCACAGAAGCACATGCTCCTCCGTTTGGATTTCTGGGCCACAGGAACAAGTTCGATTTTCATATGGGATACGAGCCCAGCGCCCGGTTTCTACCTTGAGGTGATGGGATGACAACCGTAGCCTTGTAACGGCTATCCTGTCGCTTTCAGGTACTGCCGACTTGACACCCAACAAGTCAGAAGGCTCCAAGGCAGGGTTCATTTCTCTGTAGGCAGATCGGCGACTAGAGTCGGAGGTTTGCACCCTTGATTTAACATTGTTTAGAAACACTTGCTGTTGGTTTTCTCTCGTGCTTTCAATGGTTTCTATCCTGCGCCCCATTGGTGATCTTGATGTTATGGCCAAGTCAATGACCCTGACAACGTACTGGCCTGTTCTGGCTCGAGCTCTTAACTTCCGCAAAAAGGATGCCTGCCTCTCCGCAATCCAACTTGACGCGTTTGATAGACCTGTCTCTATGTACACTGCGTCGTTACATGTCGACTGACGTATGGATAGAAGCTGCTTTAGGGTATTATTGTAGGGGACCTCAGCTGCTCTCAAGTTTCCAGTGAACCACGTTTCGGCAGAGTAGAAAATGGAAGAAACCAGTGCACTGGTCCAAACTTTTCGTTTAACCTCAAAGGGACAGTCTGAGTTTTTCCGTAGGAACGAGTAGAACTTGTTGATGTGGTTAGACTTGGTGTTGAGATGATTTTGGACTTGGGTTGTCATTGAATCTGCCGTTAATGGCGTCCCCAGGTAGACATAGCTCGTTGTGTGCTCCAAGGTGACATCATCTAGGGAGATAGGGCTATGAACCTCTGTACCAACTGTGATGTACTTTGACTTGGTGGGGTGAAGCACCATGCCCAAGTGATCAGCTCTGGACTTCACTTTCTTTAGTTTTGCAATCAGCTTTTCCCTACTTGTTGCCAAGACAACTGTATCGTCCATAAATAGTAGTGAATGTAAGTCCTGTAGCCATCCGTCCGGTCCTTCAGAAGCTGCAGCGGTGATTGTCGGGTCAATGAACGCGGTAAATAGGCAACAACTTGAACTTCCACCCTGTTTGACCCCTGCTGATGTGGGGAAAGTCTCAGTTCCTATCATGCCAGTTGCTGACATCGAATATTTCAATGCAGTGAGGAAACGACCTCCACAACCGAGAGCGTCAAGGTACTCCAGCAGCTTGTATCTATCTACTGTGTCGTATGCTTTAAATGTATACATAAATGTATAACTTTCTCTTCGGAACAAAATACCTGCACACTTCTATTCAAAAGTTCATATTCTATTCACTATGATTCAGAATGCATCATGACTGACCGGAACTTCTTGTTGTCACCGGTGTCACGGTCCTTCGCCTGGAAGCGGGCCAGCGATGTGCCAACTTTGACGTCTTCAAAGACGCGGACCTGATGCGTTGGTGGCTGGAAGTCAGGAGGGTTGTCATTGTAATCCGTCACACGGACCTCGATGATTGCCTCGTCACTATGGCTACCGTCCTGTATCGGGTCGCTGACAAAGACGGTCAAGTTGAAGTACGGGCGCTGAAGTGTGTCGTAATCCACAGCCTGTTGGTAAAGGGAAGGGGAGGTGGGGTTGATGATTAAAATTTACAAAATATCGTGAAATGTTTCAGATGGGAAAGAGCAGAATACTTCATAGCGGAACAGTGCATTTTAGGAATTTGCTATTCATAACAAAGATATAAGTCTGCTAAATTCAGTAGAAGAAATCCAGCCAATATACAGAATGACAATCACTACATTATTTACAAATACATTCGATCAGTGAAAACAGTACATCGTCCCCATTCACGATACCTTATAGACTTTGAGCACGCCGGTGTTGGTTGCCGTGACGGTGGTGATGCTGAAGAACTCGCTGTCCTCTTCCTTTAGCGAGTACGTCAGCGCCGCGTTGGAGCCAGTGTCGAGGTCAGTAGCTGACACGGATGTCACCGAGGCACCGATGACGTAATTCTCAGACATGGTGGTGCTGTACAGTGTCTTAGTGAACTTCGGCTTGTGGTCGTTGATGTCAGTAACTGTGATGGTGACTGTAGCCGTTGCTGCATTAAAACAAAAGTCATCCATTTCATCAAATATTTCTAAACACGTTTGGAATATATATAGTGGTCCCCGACTTCCCCCTCTGCAAGCACTTATCCTATGGAGTTATAGGATGACATAGGATGACCCATAACTCCCCCTTAGATAGAGTAGGTCTTATCTGAGGGGGACTACTGTAATTTGATTCGTGCATCGTAAAAAATTTATAGAATAATGACTTGCGTTTGTCTATTTGATTCCAGCATAGAATTCTACAGCTTATATCCATGCAATGATTACCAAAACTGATAAGGATCATTATTATCTTCCACATCACATCAGTACCCACACATGCCAACCCTGTCTCTAAGTCCTGAATGAAAACAACTCCTCAATTCCACACAGTTGTGTCAAGAAATATACCCTAAACATACCCTCACCTTCTACTTCACCCACAACTTCAAATATTTAAACCCCCCCACTCACAGCTCTGCGGCACAATCCCGCGATCCTTCGCGACGACAATGATCTTGTACTCCTCCTGCCGCTCGCGATCCAGGGAATCGCCGACCGTCGTCGTGATCAGTCCCGAGGTGCTGTCGATCGTGAAGAGGGGTGTGGGCGTAAGCTCATGCATCGGGACCTGGCGGAGGGAGTATGTCACCGTGCCGTTGTTCCCGTTGTCGCGGTCCTCGGCCATTACTGTCAGCACCGGACGACCTGGAGAGAGAGGGAGAATCCGTGATGGGGGAATCTGTTTTGTATTTGTACATAGTTATGACTACACATGTACATGTTACTGTGGAATGGCTGATTAATAGTAGAGTATTTGAAACAAACATGAAGTTATCTAATTTTCTTAAATTTCCAACATTTCAATTGTGTCTACTCCATACTAATCAGGCAAAAAATTCTTATTTGAAACAGACTGAATTTTACCATGACAGGAATATATTTCAAGACATTTTCTACTTTTGCATCATTTTATAAATCTGTATCAAGCAACCATGTGATAACCAAAGACAAACCTTCATCTGAGTTCTCCGGTATTGACCCCTTCAGTCGACTTCTGTCAAACTCCGGAGCATTGTCATTGACGTCTCTCGGCATTACTCTAACCTCCGCGTAACCCGTCAGAGAATGTCCGGAACCAACCTCATCATGGGCGAGAACATTGAAATTCCAAATCGCTCGGCCCCGTGGCTTGTCGCGATCCAGGCTGCGAGTCAGGTAGATTTCTCCGGTGTATTCATTGATCATGAAGGTCCCATCATCGTTAAATTGACCAGTCAAGCTGTATTTGAGGTAACTCTTCCGTTCCGCATCTGGGTCCACAGCATTCACCTGCGGAAATTTCAACCAGCCACAAATAAGTCTTTCTGCATGAAAAGTATCAATAAAACTTATTCATTATTCCAGAAGACCTTGTGCCACAAAATTGATATGACGTTTTAACAATCCACTTGAAATGAACATTGTTTTGTCAATACTAAATGCTTACAGTGAGGAGATATTTGGGATTTTTGCGGGTTATCCCCGTTTCTTCTTCGTTGATGTCTGTCATGTTGTATATGGCGTGGTCAAATCTCGGCGGGTTGTCGTTGACGTCAATCACACTGATCACTACCCTAGTTGTGTTGGCGAACTTGTCATCAAACACTCGGTACACAAGCTCATATCGCTGCAATACACATAGTTTTGAATATATTATATATATCATATCAATGAAAGGCAAATGTACATCATAGGGTTTTGTGAAGCAATACTTTGTAATTTCAGGCAGGTATGTATGTACACATCAACATTGACGTAATACAAGTATCACTTATTCTCGAATGAATCTATTTTCAGCAAAGTTTAAATGACTAACATTGTAATTACGGTGACCAAATCATCAGAGACAAACTGAACCTCATTAATTTTTCCAAAATTCAAGCCTTATCGCAATATCCTGCGAAGTTTTGATACATATGCTAGCAATACTGACCCTGGTTCCCTGGTCGTAGTCGAGCTGACCCCTGACTTTGATCTCGCCCTGTGTCGGGTGGACCTCGAACGCATTCCCGATGTTCCCTCCGCTGATGGAGTAACTCAGCGCATTGCCTGAAAATAAAAGCAAATTTTTGTGTATTCGAACAAAGATACATGATTTATTCATGCATCTAACACTAAAATTCCACTGTAATCCATGAATCAGCCAAGTTTAGTGAAATTTTCCAGAAAGTATTGAATCATTAACAAAACTTTGTTGTTTCAGAATATAAGTAACATGATCGTCCACCCCGGCTCGTCCGCAATGACTATGACTACACAGCGTCCCCTACCTTCGTCCTGATCCTCGGCTGTGACGTGCATCACGAGGGCACCGATATCAGCATTCTCTGCGATCTCTGCATGGTACACGGATCGACGGAAGTATGGAGAGTTGTCATTCTTGTCCGTCACTCGGATCTGAACCTCGGCCTCACCTGGTCAAGTACAAGATGAAGTCATCCATTGATTTGATGGGTAGGATCAGTATAACGTTCAAATGTGAACATATGTTTGCAAGTACAGTATGTTTATGTCTGTGGGTTATAGTTAGTTTTATTAGTGGTAGGGCCCATCCATCTATGCCTTAACATGCAGTTCCCAACGTTGTCTTTACCAAAACTTGACTAATTTTACCCATTAATAATTTCAATAAATCGCTCTTTATCGTTCTTTCTCCAATAACTTGGAGTATGTTAAATAGTCAATACCAATTATTTATTCGAATAATTTAACCTCTTGAAAATTCTAAGAGATCCTGTATCCTCCATACATACCCTGGTTGGGGGTGCCTGCCGGGTGGTGGTTGGGCCGGTCTGAAGGAGCTCCGTCCTCCGCCACTACAGTCACGTAGTACTCACTCTTCTGTTCCCGGTCAAACATCTGTGTGGTTCGCATTAGGCCGGTCTGACGGTCAATTATAAAGTTACGATAGTCCGGCCCAGAGTTCTTGATTCGATAGTTGATCTGGAAGGCAACGTAAAGGAATATTTTTCAATAAAGTGTATCATGATGGAATTGAATGATCGAAGTTTCCATTGATCAAACAGCACTGGCATAAATTTTTCACTTGGATCTTGGAAGACTTCAAACCTTTTCTCAGTGAGACAAGCGAATTTTTTAAGCTTGGAGCTTTTTAAACAGGTTGTTTGAGATACACAGCCCATATCCAACATGATGTTCTTTCTTCAGTCTTTTCAGGAAGTTGTAAATTGGTAGCATTTCAAATTGCCAATCCAATCATAACATATCAAACATATTATCCCGACACAGACCTTCCTAAAGCGGTCGCGTTCGTCTCGGTCGGTGGCGGTGACACTGATGACCTCGGCGCCGGGTTCCAGATTCTCGGCCACACTGCCCGGGTAGCGCCCGTTCTCATCAATTCCAATGAACTGCGGGATCTCGTCGTTCTCGTCCTGTAGCTGGATGACCAGGCGGGTGTCGTTGTGCAGGGAGTTGGACGCACGGTTCTAAGAGTGGACAAACATGGGATTCTCAATCAAAAGTTTGTTTATATTTATTATGAAATACTTCAGTTGATTCTTTTTGCTCATAATTTCCATGATCACATTTATTACTATGCTTATTTTTATGCTTCACTACTATATGCAGTAAATATGATCACGAGAATTAGAATTTCCCAAGAATTTAGATGCAGTAACTAAACTTGAAGTTCACGAAATCCAAGCCAAGCCATAATTTTCACACATAAAGTTCACTCACAATATACCATAATATTCAACAATATCCTATATTATCGTAAATACTTACAGCTGCCTTGATGGTTAGCGTATACTGCGAGATGGTCTCGTAATCCAGCGGGCGATACGTCATGATGATCATCTCGTTACTCTCCTCGTCCATCCTGTTGTAAAAACTCCGCGGCAGCCCGTTCTGTTCGGGAGTCTGTCCGTGTTGAATGAAGTAGTTGACGACGGAGTTCGGCATGGACGACGTGGCCTTCAAGCGGGCAACGATGTGGTTCACGCGGACGTTCTCACTAATGACGATTGGATAAGCCGAGTAGTCACGCTCCCACTGAGGATAAGCGTTCATGATTTTGGTGATCTCAATGTCCATTATGACGGTGGACGTTTCCGTCGGGATGCCTCTATCCCTCGCCTCAATCTCCAACTCGACATGCTCCCACTGAAAACAGAGATTTGTTATATATCCATGTAGGTGTAAGACCATGATGCAGGACTGCTTGGAAAGAATTTTTTATTTGTGACTTCCATGTCTACTTAAATACTTAAATAATATGACTGGTACATGCTTCAATCAGGCAGAACTATATATTCCTACCTCTGCCATGGGTCTGGCCACTGACACCCAGCCACTGTGTTGGTTGATCGTGAAGAAATTTGACGGATCACTCTTCATGAAATACTCGACTTCCCCGTTGAGGCCGGCATCGCGATCCATCGCGTACACCTGCTTGACTTTCGTGCCGATCGGGCTGTTCTCCTCGATGCTAGTCTGATAGTGCGGCAAGTTGAAGACGGGAGGGTTGTCGTTTTTATCGCCAATCCTCACGCGGAACGTGCAGAATCCCGCAAGTTTCTGGTTCCCTTGGTCTTCCGCCTTGATCGTGACGCCGAAATCGGTGACTCCGACAGTGGCCTCCCTGTCGAAAACCTCCGCCGTGCGTAGAATGCCAGTGTTCGGCTCTATGTAGAAGTTCACATTACTCTGTTCGCTAGATTTGATTATGGAGTAGGTGATGTTGCCGTTGGCACCAGTGTCAGGGTCTAAGGCTTCAACCTAAATTATAGTCAGATATATCATGACATTTTGTGATGAAATAGCAGGTTATCATTTTGTTATAATTTTAGCATTATTTTTCACAGAACACAATGATACAATCATGGAATTTCAACGCATTGTCAGGAGAGAAAAACGCCTGCGAAGGCAGTTATGCACATGTATTCATATTCACACTAACCTATTGCAATAAACCTTGCGACTTTACTAACCTTGAATACAGAGGTCCCAACTGGTTCCCTCTCGTCTACCTCAGGGGCATAGCTGCTACACGCTGGAAACCGCGGAGCGTTGTTGTTGATATCCTTGACTTCAATGATGACGAGTCCCGTATTGGACCGACTCGTCGTGGAGCCGCAGCAGCTTCCGTCGTCCGTCGCTGTGATGTTGAGTCGGTACGTCACTTGACTCTTGACCAGCTGCCCGATGAGCGTGATGATACCGGACTGAGGGTCAATGCTGAACGGACCACTCACCAACCTTCCTCCTGGTGTATGGGATGTGGGTAAAACATAGCTTATTTCAAGTTGTAAGATGGTCATGCATATGTTTTGATCTCCTTGGATCTATAAGTTTATACATCAATCATATTAATGGCTGTTGACAGCAAAACGAGCAATGTTTACTTTTTTTCTAAAAATCAAACTTGTACATTAGTTCTCAACTTTAACTACAAGTCAGCTACACTAATCAGCTCCATGTGCTTGAATTTCTATATCCAGGTACAAGTTGTGAAAATTCCACAAAATTCATCCAACATAATCCAAGGTGGCAAACGCACCTGTGAAGCTGTACGTGACTTGATCCCCGTCAGGATCGAAGGCTTGTATGACGTGTACGACGGTGTTAAGCGACGCGTCCTCGGAGACTTGCACGTGCTCTATGGACTGCATGAACTGCGGAACCTCGTCGTTGACGTTGGACACGCTGATTCGCACCTGCGCAGAGCCCGTGTGTGCCGGCGAGCCATTGTCCGTGGCCAGGACGGTGAAGTTATACGTGTGGTCGGGTATTGTGTCATAGTCCAAGCGTCTGCATGGGGGAGATACATGTAGTGTGTGATATAAATTCATGTTCACATGTTTACATCTAAAATAAACACTTTTTGGGGCAAGAGTTTATTATAGGGGTGAGTATGTGATAAATCCCAGGTTGAACAGGTTGAAGCTTTTTTTTATTATTCTACTTGAATATCAATATTCCATTGAGTTTCAATTTTTCATACATAATTTTTATGTTATGGATTGTGTATGTATATGATTTTCGTTTTTAGTATTGGTTAATAAATACAATATTTCCATGTCAGTTTCGAAAATTTATCAGATATCAGAGAAGCTCAACAGAGAAGCTCAGCAATTTTACCTGTGAGTTCTTATGTATCCAATGTTGTTGAACGTTTGGACGGTGAAGTTATCATCGTTGACCGTGTACGTGAGCTGCGAGTTTGTCACTGAATCGACATCAGTCGCCGTAACTGTCAACAAAAAATATTTATTATATTACCATGGTATCCTGTAAAATATAATGACACTTCATGGTTTACTATCATCCAATTTTTGTCAGTATTTATGAATAACATCCCCTCATCTTCCTCGATGTTCACACTTCACAGCACATACTTTTGTAAAGCCCTTAGTTTTCCCAGACATTCAATTTCACGGATTTGTCTTTCCTACTCATTGGCGGACATTTAATTTGGCGAAATGGGCGTCCACAACAAAAAATGCCAATATAACATAAATATAATTTTTCTCAGTAGTGAAAATTAGCAAAATTTAATGTCCGTGAAAATTTAAGAGTTTTACAGTATCAGCCAATCTCTCATTCAGATTTGCCTAACCATAAATTTATCATTTGAATATCTCCAAAAAGAATACAAAGTTTTTTGGTGAGTTTCGTTGATACCTTGGACAATATCGGCGCCTATCTGCACAGTCTCCGCGATGCCGTGCATGATGTACTGGGAGAGCGGGAAGGTCGGGCTGTTGTCGTTCATGTCAACCACGTCTATGATCAACTGTGGGGGGAATATATCAACGTATAGGTGTTGGACATAAAAATTACATGAATGATACTAGTATTCAAAATTATATAAGTATATATACAGTTGAATTTGAATATTGACTCTATGTGTATATAGTAACTCTATGTAATATTAGGTTATTAGTTAATATTAACAACATATTCATTATATTCAGCTTTTACTTGAGCCACTACTCATAAAATCCACAAAACAAGACTAGTCAGACCCTCCCACATTGTGCCACATGTGCAGTGGCCTTTCCACATAGATTCAGACAAAAAAATATTTGGAATGAAATTAACATTCACTCGTTGGCGTTCAAGTTCTAACTCCATGATATTACATGACATTCTGTTTTCTTCAATTTGCTCAAATTCATCAAAGGTGCATGGAACCATCAACATTTTGTAGTGTAGGTGGTCCAAATGTTGATTATATTGAAAAGAATATCCAGACAAAATATTGTAATAGATGGACTGTGGTTAGTATCAGATTTTTTTTTCTCCATCTCTAATCAAGATCCAATTTCCATTTTGATTTGTTCTTCCCATGTACATTTTTTTTCATAAGAGTAATAACAGGTTGTTATTTTTTTTCAAAACATCTCGTTGCCATTAAGACGAATGAATAATCTCCCCCTCAACGAAGAAAAAACGTAATGTGTTTATCTATGACAATATTAGCAGTCTTCGATAGATACGTATTTAGGCTGCTCATCAGTTATATATAATATGCATATGATAATTTTTTCGTGAGAAAATTAATAGACTAATTTAGATGAGTACCGGGGGGGTACATGTCATTTCCCAACCAAATACTAGTACATTCATATACAGTGTATAGTAAATGTTCCCTGGGGAAAAAAACCCTTGCCTGACTGACCATGCTAGCAGCACTATCATAAAATAGTAGTTTCCGCAGTATATTTGTAATGCAATTTTATGCAATACAAACTGCCCATTATTTCGGCAATAAATGGTGATTTGCGGTGGCAATTTACATATCAGACAGCACTATATTGCTGTACAAACATCCGAAAACGGCAGTCACACTGGCTCAGTGATTGCAAATTGGTCCGTCCATGGGCTCGAGAGTAAAAAGTCTCTGTAATCTACGGTTATTGGAAGATGGGTGGGTTGCTGTACTATGGAGGTCGTTGGCTCGTTGTTTTTGTTACATTCAGTTTCAGGTCTTTTTTTTGTTTCTTTTCCTTGTGATAAATACATGTAGGAATATTATTTTCCTGACAAGTTATGAATATTAATGGGTATGATGGTAATGTCCGCAAACGGAATATTGTCATGATTACATGACGATGTGCTCTTTAGATGTCATATTTTTTCGGTATGATTATGAATAAATAGCTACACATTGCAATAAGTAGGGCAATTACTCAAAATGGGTGTAACCTATATAAGATACAGTTTGTTATGCTAAGCGATACTTACCTCTGACTATGGGGTCGTGTAATTGGCGAGCCCTCATTCGCCAACCACACATGAAATATGGGTGAAAAAGCTAAACGAAAGTTAGCCGGTCCGTTTAGACCCTGCGTTAGTAATGGTAGTTACCTGAGCAGTTCACCCTCCGTGTGGTAGCATGATCGTGCCGGTCCACTGCCTCCCAGTTCACTTTTGTTTTTGGCGAGCTCCTGTCAACAACAACATTGCCGTCGCTCGCGTTTTTGTTTCTGAAGTTTGAAGTTGTAGCTTTGGAAGTTCTGCGCTGCGATGGAGGAGTTTTCTGTTTGGAAATGCGACTAGAGTTCCTGCTGCACGAATCTGCTTTTCTTGCAAGCGCTCTGTCTGTTCGTCTCCTCAGCGCTGCGGATATTGTGAACTGAGGATTTTTCTGTCTTCTGGACAAGCGTCGTTAGACAGGAGGGAGAAGCGAGCGAGCTCTGTGGATCGTCGTTC
Source organism: Terebella lapidaria (assembly GCA_949152475.1). Lineage (NCBI taxonomy): Eukaryota > Metazoa > Annelida > Polychaeta > Terebellida > Terebellidae > Terebella > Terebella lapidaria. Next base: position 27,327,829 of record OX424564.1, on the reverse strand, counting down.
CTTGGATTCGCTGTCGTCTTCTCATTTGGATTTTCTGGGGAATTCCGTTGGGATTACAGGCCTCCATTGCCACGATGTCTGCTTTGCTCTCATCTTGGTTTGGGGGGGCGAAGTGCGGCTCCGTCTTCCCTACGCACGCTGAGATGCCTGGCCCGTTCGTCTCCAGAGTGTTTTCGTTTGGTCGGCGGACGTTTCCACGGTGGATTTCCATTCCCAGGCTGCTGGGCTCGTCTAACGGGCCCGGGCGCACGGCCTGCGGAAGGCAGGAGCCCCGTGGTTCGTTCTTAGACTGGACCGTCGTGTTCACGCAACCGTTCAGCTACCGTACGGCCAGTGGATTTCTTCATGGTTAATGAGGCAGTTAACTACAGTGCGGCAAGCCTCGGCTCAGCGTTGTTACCGTGACTCTACCGCCCGGCCCGATCTGCATGGGGAGTTGCCGGTGGCTTCTCCCTGCGGCTCCTACAGGCCAGCTGCTCACCAGTCCATGACGTCGTTTAGCCGTGGCAGCCTAGGAGGTTTTCTACGACCGTGCGGCTGTCTACCGTCTGTCTGCTTTTGCCGACCGCGCTCTGCTCTGTGTCTCTTCAGTCCTGTTGCAGCCTCGCGGCTTTTTTACTACCGACCGTCCGTGAGTGATCGCCGGCACTGGGACATCCTCCCCCCCCCCCCCCTTCAGCGCTGCTGCAGGGGCTCAACGGTTCGTCCGTCGGTCGTTTGTCCGTCGGTGTTGTTAGCTGCTGGGAGATACTGCCACCGTTTACCGGCCGCTCTTTGCACCGCCGGTGTACTTGAAGTCTAGCGGGTTTTCTGCTTCTGACCGGCTGTCGGCCGTCGGTCGTCCGTGCGTGTTCGCGTCTTGGCCGGCCCCGTGACCTACCATGGAGCTACCAGTGCTACTGCAGGGTGTCTTCTGTCCATCCGTCGTTCGTCCGTTGGTGTTGCCAGCCGCTGGGAGCTACTGTTTCCAGTGGGGACTCACTGCTTCTCACACCAGCCTTTGGAGGACCGCGCTTATGGTGTTCCTCGGTGGACGTGCTCCGTTCTCGAATGGATTTCTGCTCACGCCGTTCCTTCCTGTGGTGCTACCATGTGATTGCTACCGTGGGCTGTTTGTTTGCTACACGCTCTTCCTTCTGGTCCAGCTGTGCGGTACAGCGGTGGATTCCCGTTCTCAGCCTGCCGGGACCGGCGGGTCGGTCTCGGGTGAACAGTCTGATGAAGGCAGGGGCCCCGTTGGTCGCGCTAAGTCTGGCCCACCCCCCGGCTACTCCACCGTCCAGCTCACCGACGACGTCGTTGATGTGGTCGTGGTGGACAAGTCTTCAGTTGTCAGCCCGGGCCGTGTTCAGCACCGTGACGACTTCACTGCCCAGGGTTCTTCTTCACCGGCCGGCGCTGCTCCTCGCGGGTGTTCAACCGACCGTGAGATGGATCGTCAGCCAGCGGTGGCCAAGCCGCGGGTCTCTCAGCCCCGTGATCTACCCCGTGACCAGCCACCGGCCGACCGTCAGTCTGCGGACCGTGGTTCTTCTGCTTCCAGCTCGAGTTCGCACCGCGGTTCATCTACCATGGCGGCTAGTGCTCCCCCGGTAGTGAGCCGCCCGGCTTCGCCCGACCGTCGTTACCGCTCGGCTCGTTCTTCCGGTGGTGAGCCGCCCATCCTCCGGCTCGATGTCAGCCCAGGCCATGTTCAGCATCGTGACGCCTCTCCTGCCCGGGCTACCGCTTTTCTAGCGGTGGCAGGGCTTCGCGGTGGTTCACCTGACTGTGTCCGTCAACAATAGCCAGCGGTGCTTAGCTCGTGGATCTTCCGGCCAAGATTTATCCTGCGTCCAGCCACCGGCCGACCGTCAGTCTGTGGACCGTTCGTCTGCCTCCAGCGCTGGTTTTTCTCTGCGGTTCAACAGCCACGGCTGTTGGTGTTCCACCGGCGGTGGACCGCCCGGCCTCGCCTGGTCGCTATCACCGTCCAGTTCGGCCTGCGTACCAGCTCCGATTTGAGGATTGGGTCCGTCCGTCCTCCAGTCGGGCGGATCGTTTCCGGTGTTGGACCGTTGTTGGGTTGGACCAACTTCTTCCGTAGGGATTCGCGTGGCAGCCGCAGGGACCAGGTTTCGCACTCGGACTTCAACCGTGAGCGGGATTCCAGGTGTTCTATGCCTCTAGTCTGGAACAGGGGCATCCTTTGTACGTGACTACCCACGGAGCCTCCAGTCTTGCTTCCTCCGTGGATCAGGAGTCGGGTGAACCTCCGGTCTAGAAGCTCCGGGTCTCCAGTCCAGCCAGGTCGGCGGATACCTCTGTTACGGCTTCTACCGCCAAGCCTGTTACCTCCAAGTCGTTGGGTTGATTCTACGGTGTGTCCGCCTGGGTGCACCTGGCTCTCCGGCGTGAGTGGTCTTCCCTGGTTTCTTCCTGGCTGCAGGCCGCGGAGCAAGTGACTCAGAGTTCTCTGGGTTTCTACAGCCATCTGTTTGTCGTCCCCAGGCTCATGGGCGCTGGCGACCGTTTTCGACCTCAGTCCTCTAAACAAGTTCGTCTTCGAGGAGAGCTTCTCCTTGGAGTGCCCACGGACGTCCTTCTGTCTCTCCGCGGCGCGGGTTGGATGACTTCCATAGATCTGAAAGATGCCTTCTTTCATATCCCGATTCATCACCGTCACGGCCCTACTTTCGTTTCCAGTGGGGCAACGTGGTCTACCAGTTCTACCAGTGTTTCGGCCTCTTCACCGCCCCGTTCCTGTTCATCCGGGTGTTTCAGCCAGTGTCGGCATGGGCTCATCGCAGGGGCATTCGTCTCACGAGGCACCTGGACGATTGGCTAGCACGGCCTCGGATCAGCAGACGGTGGCCTCGCACACGGACCTGATCGTTCAGTTTTGTCAGCGGGTCGGTCTTATCATCGATTTCAAGAAGTCCGACTTGACTCCTTCCCAGCGTGTCACCTACCTCGGGATGGACATCGACGCGCAGTCCTTCCTGACCCGTCCGACGGCAGACCGTATTCAGCGTTTGAACGGTGTGCTACGGTCTTTCTCCTTCGGGGTTCCCGTCGCGGCGGTAGTCTTCCTCCGGCTCCTGGGCCGTATGGAGAAGTTCGTCCCCGGCGTGCGGCTGCGGATGCGGACGATGCAATTTCACCTCAGGGATCATTGGGATTCCGAGCAGGGATTGTCGACTCTGGTTCCGGTGATAGCAGCGCTTCAGCCAGATCTCTGTTGGTGGTCCGGCCCTGTCAACCTGCTGCAGGGTCATCCTATCCACGAGTTGGAGCCGGTTTTCTCCTGTTCTCCGGCGTCTCTCACCTCGGTTGAGATGCTCATCTCGGCGAGGATCAAGTCTCTGGTCTCTGGTCGGCGGCGGATCATCGCCATCACATCAACTGGTTGGAGCTCCGGGCCGTCTGGTTGGGCCTGCGTCATTTTCAACGGATGGTTGCCGGGTCCACAGTCCTGGCCATGACCGACAACACAACGGTCGTCGGCTATATCAAGAACCAGGGGGGGGGGGGACACGGTCAAGGGAGCTGAGCAACTTGACTCGGAAAATCTTGGAGTGGGTGGAGTCCCAGGATGTCAGCCTTCTAGCCCGTCACATCCCGGGCTCCATGAACACCATCGCCGACGCCCTCTCACGGAAGGGTCCGGTCTCCTCGAACTGGTCTCTCAACCCCCAGGTCTGCTGTAGCCTGTGGCGTCTTTGGGGTCAGCCTCACTTGGACCTGTTCGCCACGTTCCAGAACAACCGTCTGCTGCTCTACGTGTCTCCATTCCCGGACCCTCATGCCTGGGCGGACGGCGCTCTCGCCCAGGACTGGTCCACCCTTTGGGCGTACGCTTTTCCACCGTTCTCTGATTCCCGTGGTTCTGCAGAGGATTCGATCAAGCACCGCTCAGATCGTTCTAGTGGCTCCCAGTTGGCCCGCCAAGCCTTGGTTCCCGAAGCTTCTGGGTCTCCTGGTGGATCTTCCCCGGTCTCTGCCCTCGATCCCCAGCCTTCTTCGTCAGGGTCGTCAGTTCCACGAGCACCTCGACGTCCTGCATCTTCACGCATGGAGATTATCCGGCGTTCCTTCAGAAAGGCTGGCTTTTCGAGGAATGTTGCCAAGCGGATGTCCAGAACAGTTCGGTCATCCTCAGAGCGCCTATATCAAGCCAAGTGGAAGGTCTTCTCCGCTTGGTGTAATCGACAGCAAGTTGATCCACGCCGTCGCCCTCTCCCTACGGTAGCGGACTTTTTCGTCTGGTTAAGGGACAAGCGCAAGCGTGCTCTTACTACTGTCAAGGGATACCGTGCTGCCTTGTCGAATGTGTTGGCTTCTCACGGTTTGGATATTTCGGCATCACGGGAGATCTCTGCCCTGTTCAGATCCTTCGCCCAGGATCGACCGACGGTCTCCCATACACCGAGGTGGGACTTATCTTTGGTCCTATCCAGTCGGAACGAACCTCCATACGAGCCTCTCGAGGAAGCGGAGCTTCGTTTTCTCACACACAAGACGGTTTTCCTGTTGGCCCTGGCTCCCGCGAAGCGGGTCAGTGAGCTTCAGGGACTGTCTGCGGAGGTGTTACACCCGGAGGATTGGTCCTCCGCTACTCTCTGTTATCACATTGAGTTTCTTGCCAAGACCGAAACTCCTTCTGCCCTGGTGGCCGGGATGCGAACGTTCTCTATCCCTACCTTATCTCAATTGGCGACTGACTGTGGGGATCTGTCCCTGTGTCCAGTGCGTGCTATGCGAGTTTACCTGAAGAGGACTAGGCCTTCACCACCAAGCGACTCACGTCTCTTCCTCCCGTTTTCGGCGTCGCGAGGGCAAGTCTCTAAGAACACGATTTCACTCTGGATCAAGGCTGTTGTTACTCGTGCCTATCGTCAAGATCGTCGTGACCTCCATCAGCTCTGCGGTCGGATGGCTCACGAGGTACGCGCCATCTCTACGTCATGGTCTTTCGCCCACAACATGTCACTTACTGATCTCTTGAAAGCCGCTACCTGAAAGTCACACTCTACGTTCTCTTCCTTCTACCTGCGGGATGTATCTCTCCTCGGGGATGATCTCTATCATCTGGGTCCCGTCGTCGTGGCTCAAGTCATCGTGCAACCCACTGCTTCTTCTGCCAAAAGTCCGGGGGGGAGCGCCGTCTCAACACCTAGTTACGGCTCATCGCCTCACAAGGGACTCGTCGTCAGGTATGTAATCTCAGATTCTTCTGGATTACAATACCTCTCTCATTATACTTTTAACCTCCGAGCTACTCTGTGGTTAATTAGTATTATAATTACTATAGGAAAGGAGCAGGTTCCTTATCCTTTATACAGTAATTATATTCACTGGTATTATGCATAGTTCTCATCCTTCTGTTTTTCAGAGGATGATCTTGTGCAGGCATACTTTCTCTCTGAGGGGCCCACCGCCGGCAGGCCATTCCCCATAGTCAGAGGTAAGGATCGCTTAGCATAACAAATCAAAAGTTTTAAAATAACTTTTATTTTTATACTATGCATACTTACCTCTGAAGTTGGATGGTCCCACCCTCCTCCCCGCTGATTATCTTCTTGTCTTTTCAGAAGATAACCTTCAGTGATCAAGTGTTGCAACTCAACAAAAGTGAACTGGGAGGCAGTGGACCGGCACGATCATGCTACCACACGGAGGGTGAACTGCTCAGGTAACTACCATTACTAACGCAGGGTCTAAACGGACCGGCTAACTTTCGTTTAGCTTTTTCACCCATATTTCATGTGTGGTTGGCGAATGAGGGCTCGCCAATTACACGACCCCATAGTCAGAGGTAAGTATGCATAGTATAAAAATAAAAGTTATTTTAAAACTTTTGATGTTTGATATGTATAGAAGTTTAGTGGAATTATACTTGTTAGATGTATCTTCTCAATTGTTCCATCTGAAATATTAATATATATATAACTGAACAGGTGTACAATTATCTTGTACGCCCTGTGTACTTACACTAACGGTACTGGTACGACTTGGCCGTCCGTTCTCGATCGCCTTTACGCGGAGATGGTACTCTGCAGGGTCTTTCTCGTAGTCTAGCGGCCGAAGCAAGTCAACCACACCGCTCTCGGCATTGATGGCGAACTCGTTAGACTGGCTGTCGGACTCTGTAGTCAGTTCATATGTGATCGGGTAATCCTGGTGAGACTTGGCTTGGATCGCGATAATTCTAATTATGGGAAAATGCAATAATTGGCACATCACATTCATGATTCTGACATGAATTAACATGATCATCATATATTTGTGAAACAATCCCCATGATCCCTAGCATAGAATAGCTAAACATGCACTTTAAGAATGCCATTTGATTCTCAAAATTTCCAACATTCCAGAACCATATCAGTAGCATATAGTGCGGTACGATGTCAATTCAGTTCTGTTCTTATGCATGTAAATTAATATTGTGACAACAAACTAAATCATATAATTCAACATTTTCATAATCTTTGATTCCTGCACAGCGAGCACTCTGATTCACTTCCAAGTTCTTTCAGCCAATAATGAACACGGTACTCACTCGAATCCCTCAGGCGCGGTCTCTGGTACGCTAGCTTTGTACTGCGTCTCGTAGAACTGCGGGTTCCGCTCCCCGACCAGGATCTTCAGCGAGTATGTGAAGGACTTCTGCTGTGTGGGCGCATGCATATCCTCCGCCGAGACGCCGATCTCAAACTCTTTACCCAGGCGGAATGGCTTGTTGCCTCGGGTACGCACGATACCGGTCTCAGGGTCTACTTCAAACCGGTCCTCACCACCTGAATGTACAAAATGATCATGAAAATATGGTTAGGAAATGTTGTTTACCATAAATTAAAATTCCCATTGTGGTATGGTTTTTGTGGGAAAATTATTTAGGAGTCATGCTGACAGACGATTAGGCTAATTTCATCAGGCACATTTTTAATATGGAAAAATTCGAAAAGGAGTATGTACGAATTTTATCAGACTTGAATACATGCATACATTATTAACATAAAGCATCAAATTCACAAATAAAATTTGAGAATTTTCATGTTAGTTTTTTGTCCAATAGCACACATGAAATTTCGACATCATATTCATAATTTCATTTCATTCATTTGATTTGTTGAGATAATATATTTTATATGCAGGTAGGTAAATGCGGACATTTTCTTTGCTGGACAACCATTTCTGAACACCGCACATATCCGGTACAATATGTGGACTGCTGCATTCCTCAGCCTCGTAATGAAATTTTTATGTACCGGTACATCATGGTACATCTCTCTGCGAACAACCCTCAACCATGTGGAATCTAACACATTTTACACACGATTCAGGAGATAGGACCCAAGATTAGCTACCATTACGCTGTCAAGAACAGGAAGACATCCCCACACAGTGACCTTGTGGGGACATGAGCTGCATATGATGGAAACCATGGTAACAAATGTACACGGTGCCGAGCTAAACGGGGAATCCATGGTTGCACTCGAAATTGCATGGATACTTGTGGAGAATACATCACGATTATCATGATATACTACTTTTTTTAGGGAATATCGAAACATAATTATGTGACATTTAATGAACATCTTGAGTCAACACGTGCACATACAAATGCATGAGACACTGAGGATGAATGTTATAATTGCAATATGTTGGTATTAAGCAACATTTGGAAACACGACTCACTACAATTTCTCCTTGCATCAATTGCCGCCGGCCAATTAAAAAGCTCGCAGAGTGTATGTTTATTCAGATGATTGTCGCTTGAAGTGATATCATTTCCCAGAAAGCCCCAACATTCACCTCCCCACAATATCCCGAGAACAAACAAACCACCATCAAAAACTCCCATCACGATTTCACTTTTTTCCTCCAAACCCCCACGAAAACAACCTGTTCTACCGATGTTCCATCGATGGACGACGACGAAGACGACGATTCAAGTCAGGGCATGGATTTGCCTAACATCGAACCCATCAAGACCTTTGGCATTGTCTTCAAGGAAAGCATAGACACGGGTATTCTTCTCAGCGCCAATCGACGGTGCCGTCACTGCCATTAGCGAAGGGGACAGTTCTGCCGACATTCGAGGTCCCAACAGGAACTCTCCCAGGCGCGAGAAAGAAAAGCAATCAAGCTGCGTAAATGAAAGTCGAGAGACCGCCAGTGGGTTACCCTGGCTACTGGACGACAGGGGAGAAGCTCGGGTTTCCGTTTGCCATTGGGAAAATGTCTTCTAGCATTCGCATGTGCATTTTATATTGCTATGTACATGTATGAACAAAACTCATCAATTTATACCCCTTTTCTTCTGAACTTCAGATTCCACAGATTCCACACAAACCGCTTCGCAACAAAAGCTTTCACCAACGTGCATAAACCTCTGATGGGAATTTACTTGACTGTATTTGTCTTTGTTATTTCTACACCCAAAATAAACACGCTGGACAACTCAAGGGGGATATAAATTCATTAGCCTCCCCTACTTAATCCCTAATGAATGACCATTGACTGACCACTGACCACTAACCCAGCTTAGATGGACGAACTCCCGATAAACAGAAGAACGCACTCAGCTGATCAGCTTCTTCCACAGTGACCGTCAGGCCAGAGAAAAACGTTCACCGACGTTAACTAAGTTGCGAACTTTCGAAGCACTCGGAGGGCAAACGCCATTCTATCGTTAAATACAATTAAAGAAATTTGTCAAGAGGGGATCCTGTCCTCAGAAAGAAAATCCCCGAAATCTGGCCTTGAAAGCTGGTCTTATATCCTTTTCAGGGGACGACCGCCAACCACGCACCCCATGGGAGTAAGTCTTCACCATGCAGCTACGAAGTTTCCCCGAGAAGCAGCAACGGAGATTTAGTGCCTAGTAACTCTGCTCCCGCGTGGGATGTCCGAACAGCGTTCTATTCGAGGACCGTCCATCCTAATTTTGCGGGACAATGGGACTCGGACAATTGCTGACCGGGGGACACGCGCTGCCAACGACGTTACCACGGTTAGACGAGAGGAAATAAATCTGAATTCGTCGTCAAAATGGGAGGTTGTTTTTCACATTTTGCAGCCTTTTTTTCTGCAGGAAGTTTTGCTGGTGGTGGGCAGTGTCAGCGCTTTTTTCAGGACTTTGATAACCATGCAGACATGAAAAAAAATTTGGAAAGTAGGTAATTTCCAAGAACATAAGCAAATTAACGAACCCCTCTGAGTAATTCCTAAAGGTAGCCTCTCTCATTCAATACAAATGGGGAAAGACGACTCGAAACGACTTCAGTCTCGAAAGGCAGCAATTCAGAACATCGTGTCTCTTCGGTCTTTTCCCTATATTTTTTTATTTCTTGAAATCTGTCCCTGCTTGCAGCCCTTGTCGTCAGAAGTAAAGTGTCTAAAACACGGTTCCAAGTGATGTATAGGTCGCTGGAAGAGTCTGGACAGACTGTCGAAGGTAAACTTTCCCGAACCCTCAAGCCCGCCTACTAATCCAGTTACGTTGCTGGGGGGCAAAGCGAACAGAGTGTCGAAACCTCCTGCAACTTGAAACGTCACCCGTCTTTGCTTATTCGATAAATCGGGACAAGACAGCTAATAATGTAGCCCCAGCTTTCCAGGGATACATGGTGAAATGGAAGCCCCGGTAGAGTTTGTGCTGAATGGGATATCCTTGGAGGGCTTCACTGATTGAACCACGTTTTATAAAGTAAACAATGTGTTTGCACAGTTTCAAAGGTTTCATAGACTGGTACTACTGATCTTGCTGTCGTGAACCTAAAAAATTTCTGCACTGTTTTTTCCACTGATTGATTTTACAGGTATAGTCACGTACATCTGACTGAAGTAAGATAAACTATGAAACATCTCTGCATGTTTTATTACAGTGATATTATTTGGCTTCGATTAGAAATTGATGAAAATTGTGTCATGGTTGTATTTTGTAATATTATACATGGAACAACATAAATACATGATAAATTTTCGTAACGAACTTCACGCTGACTCTGAAACCCCGCTCCCCCCCCCAAAAAAAGTAAACAAAAAGCCGCCTGACCTGACTCAAGGTTGAAGCGGATGAGACTATCCTCATCTTCGTCCTTGGCGATAAGTTGGTAGACGAAGTTCGCTGGGCCGGCGTTAGCGGACACTGTGGCCAGGAACGGCCGTGGCAGGTTGATAATCTGTGGCACCTCATCGTTCACGTCCTTCAGGTGGATACGTATCGGCTGTATTCGCTCATCTGTAGCAGAGATAGTAGGAGTAAATAATCGATGTACAAATTAGTTTTTTTTAAGAAACGAAATTTGCGAATGGAACTAAATGAAGTTAAATGAACCCTGTGTGTGGTGCTACTTAACTTCAATGTTAATGGTGGAATGCGATATCGTTCTTGTGATTTTGGTGTTTTTGTTCGGTGTCTTCGTGATGTGTACATAAACATGTCAGATGCACTGTTATTGTCATCATCAATAATCTACTTTAGTAACAATATGATTGATTACAAGGCAACAGGTAAAAATTTTGGGTTTTTTTTACACAGAATACAAGCTCTTTTCAGAATGAATAATGTCATGGCTGATTATGTTTGACACAAATCTTCATCAAGTTATTGCTGTAAATCCTGAAATGGCCAATAACAAAAAAATCCTGGCGCGCTTTCATCTGACAAATGACAAAAAACTTTCATTATATTTTTCCTCCGATGCTCATGTCAGTTTTAATGGCAGACTCGTTGCCTTTGAAATCCTGATATTTTGATTGAGACTGGAGAGAGATGCAAAAACTGACAACGCCCGCTTTGGAGGCAGAGTTCTGGTGACGAGAAACCGAACTCTAAGGACATAATGCTGAAAATCAATGAACATTATCTTGGCTGAAGACATAACTTTTTGCTCCCCTTTTCCTCGTCCTTACACATGGAATAGAAACGCTTTCTTCAGTCAATATTTTTTTATAAAACTCATCAATTTTTACCCTCTCACAGTTTTCAACATGGAAAACATCGTAGGGTCCATAGACTTTGTCGTACAAATCGCTCTGAAAGAAGGGCAGGATTTCTCTTTGGCGTTCACATTATGAATCCTGGAATGGAAGTCCATATTGACTCAATGTATAATCTCGAAACCAGCATGTCGCCAGTTCGTCTATACTCTCGAAAAGCCCGGCAGAGCCACTACAAATGAGTACAAGGGAAAACATGTAGAATCAATGATAATTCCTGGTACAAAGTAGGGGAGCAATCGAAAACAGACAGACTCAATAGAAGGGAAATTCTTCCCATATAAGGCACAGCTTACCCCTGAGTTCATAAACACTACACTATACTATCAAAACAAAGAGGGTATTTCCACTAAACAAATAGACAATTCCTACATTGCAATATATGGAACATACCTACCAAAGAACTTATCAATATTCTGACATCATATTTAGCATGGCTGATTCAAACAGACACAATGGCCTTCAAAAACCCACATAAAGACTAGAAACAATATATGAGATGTGTGTAAAATGAATACATGTACTTGCATATTGGATGTGTATCAATTTTCACAAGCCTTATTACACGTAATAGTCTTTTTCAAGATTTATCTTTCTTTTACATAAACTCCACACAGGGTATCATGGGTATATATTTCCTTACAAATGATGTCATATGACCAAACAAAACTAGACGCTTCCGGTCGCCTACGACCGCTTGGGTGTATCCCCCGTAGCCCTATCATCCCTGTTGCCCCAAATATATCACTGATGTACATTGTGAGTGTGAAACCTTTCAAGCTTATTGAAGGTCGAATTCAAGATCACCACTAAAATCACTGCATACGAATATCCATTTCGACACAGAAAACAGTACGTATATTTCAACAACACCAAATCAGAGAATTGTGATATTAAATGTGGGGTGCCGCAAGGCAGCATACTCGGTCCATTACTGTTTATCGTTTATATTAATGATATTGTTAACATTTCTGATCTCTTGTATATGATCTTGTACGCCGATGATACGAATATATTCTCCTCAAATACTACACTCGACGATGCCATCAATGTCATGAATCGCGAGGTCATAAAAATTGATGAATGGTTCAAGGTGAATAAGCTTTCATTGAATGTGAGTAAAACTAAATGTATGATATTTTCACCTCGAAGTCGACTCTTTCGAAACAATAAGGACATGTTTATTAGTGGTAATCGAATAGAAATAACCCATGAAACAAAATTTTTAGGCGTCATGATAGACGACAAATTGAACTGGGATTCCCATTTCAGAAACATCAAAGCTAAAGTTTCCAAAAGCATCGGTATTTTGTATAAGTCAAGGCACAAACTATTTACAGATACACTTATAACTATATACAATACCTTGGTGTTACCATATTTATCATATTGTATCGTTGTATGGGGTCGTTCATACAATAGAAATACCAACTCAATTTTATTGCTACAGAAGAAAATTGTTCGACTGATAACTTTTTCCGAATACAGGGCGCATACAAACAACTTATTTCTTAAATGTAGGATTTTAAAGTTTGATTCGTTGTATTCATATTTTACGGGTATACTTATGTTCAAGTTTAGTCTGAATAAACTGCCAATGTTTTATTCTGCATTTTTTTCAAGAAATGACTTCAATCACATGTACGATACAAGACAAAAAAGCAACTATAGGTCAAATGAGTGTAGATCTTTAATATCTTCTTTCAATGTGAAAATAAATGGTCCAAAGATCTGGAATAACATTCCAAGTAATATCAGAGGTAGTAGAACACTATATGCTTTCAAATCAAAACTGAAAAACCACCTGATCACTTGTCAAAATATCACATAGCTGTGTTTCGTGTCAATTATTACAAAATTGTGTGTTGTTCTATGATGGTTAGGTTTGAAATCTATATGTATGTATTTTAATTATGTCAATATTTTAGGGGAAAAATAAGCCTTGTGGTTTCATTTCCCCACCCATGTAAATATGTTTATGTTGGGTGAATAAACTATTTATGACTTTATGACTTATGACATGTTCGATAAAATAAAGAAATTACAGCCAGATAAAAGTTTTCACCCAAAGTTATACTTCAACTCAGAATATTTGACAAACTTGGTTCCAAGTTGAAATTCAAGCAAAAGTTGACAAAAACTGCATTTCAAGATGACTAAATTGGAGCCAGATCGAACTTTTCACCATAAGTTATATTTCAACTCATACTATATGCCAAACTTGGTTCCAAGTTGAAATTCAAAGTAAAAGTTGACCAAAACTACATTTCAAGATGACGAAATAGGAGCCAGATCAAACTTTTCACCATAATTTAAATTTTAATTCATAATAATTATGTGCCGAACTTGGTTTCGAGCTGAAATTCAAGTAAAAGTTTACCAAAACTGCATTTCACGATGACGAAATTGGAGCCAGATCGATTTTTTCACCATAAATTATATTTTAATTCATGATATGTGCCAAACTTGGTTTCAAGTTGAAATTCAAAGTAAAAATTGACTTTAATGGTAAAAATAATGTTAACTTATCCGGTTACACCCATGAAATCTCTACTGGACAAAACTTTTAAATTGTTGAGCTCAATAATAAATGTTTCTTGTCTTAACTATTTTTCTTGAGGTCATTAATAGACTTAACTGGTAAAAATGATGTTAACTTATTCGGCTACAGCCATGAAATCTCTACTGCACAGAAGCTTTACCTTGTTGAGCCCAATAATAAATGTTTGTTGTCTTAACTATTTTTATTGTGGTCAATAATAGACTTAACTAGTGAAAATAATGTTAACTTATTTGGTTACACCTGTGAAATCTCTACTGGACAAAACCTTTACCTTGTTGAGCACAATAATAAATGTTTCTCATCTTAACTATTATTATTGTGGTCAATAATAGACTTAACTAGTAAAACCAATGTTAACTTATTCAGTAATATTGTTCTGTTTTCACCAAAAACATCAGTTCTGTATTCTGAACAAGAATCCAGTGCAATTTGCTTTCATAGTACAGGTTATTGGAGTGATCACACATGTCAAAGTAGGCATTTGAATTGTTGTAATAAGTTAACCTCTCAAACTTATTAATATTTATTCGATCATTCTGAAAAACAATAGGTTTTGTGTGATGGTCTTTCTCATTGAGCCTGTGCGATTTCATCATCATTCATCGAAAACTCCCACCCGTAGAGCGTTCACAACCCATGTGTGTCAAACAGGCTAATTTGAGCATAAAATGTTAGGCCAATCGGCTATTTTGGTTGCTATGGCAACCAAAATCGATAGGTGTTGAGATCTCACCATAAGTCATGTCCATATAAAATATTATCAAAATCGGTTCAGATTTGTAAGCTGTAGCGCGTTCACAAGAAAGTGTCTGCGGACGCGGACGCGGACGCGGCGGCGGCGGCGGCGGCGCGACGATCGTAAATCCATAGTATCCGCCGAACTTTGTTCGGGGGATACAATAATATAGCCTCACAACTGCAGGAGGCAGAGCTCAGGTTAATGTTATTAGTAATCAAAGACTACTCAGAAGCCCAGCTCACTTAGCGCTTGCGTAATTTGCATAACATGATTAATTTTTAACATACGGTCCCTGTAAGATAAGACCTCACCCTTTGCAGCGAAAATGAGGTCTTATCTCGCAGGGAGTCTTATTTCACAGGCTCATTCACATGTTAAATTGATCACTGGGGAATGCAAAAAAGTCTTTACAGACAGGGAAGTCTTATTTCGGAGGTGTCTTATCTTACAGGGACCACTGTATCCTGCATGGTAAACTCAGATTTAGGTTTCTTTTCTAAACACACTAAACAAATATCATTCTGCATTTACATGTAGCAGTTTCCTTTCCATTTTCATTTATGATTTTTGACCATACACCGAAGCCTGGATCCTTTCTTGGTAATTAATTCCCATAGTTCTGCGTCTTTTCCGATATTGTCAAACTAGATGTACATGTAGGGGCATTCATACACTGAGGCTTGCAGTAAATGCAAAAGCTGCGGGTGGGGTCTACAATATCAATAATTGCGCGAAGATCAAAAATTCAATACAAGAGGGAACGGGACTTGACGTGAGAGTCAAGTTGTACGTGACGACTGGACTTGGAAAAATCATTCATGGTAAAGTTATACACTGTACGCAAAGAGTGCTATGGACTCGATCGGCAGTCAAAGCAGAAGGAATTGCACCATGCGATAGAACATTTCACTTAGCGATTTATGACTTGCAGCATGCGAGGAAACAATACCACATGAAACTGATGTATTATTATTGACCGTACAACACAAATTTCTACTCTCCATCTACATTAGTTTTCATCGATCGAGAATGTCATAAAAAAATTTACTATTTTATGGAATAATAGAAAGTAGCTTTTCTATTCATTTATTAATTTTCTATTGTTAAGTATTCATTACAGTGAGCGTAAGATTCAATTCTTCAGATTCGAATCCTATCCATTCATGTGGTTTATGATGACGAGAATGTTTGAGAACCTAGCAATTTGAAATCCCTTCCAGCTAAGCAAAAACAATTTGCTATTTCTCATATAAACGACCTCCTATTGAATATCTAATATCTCCCAGACAATTTACTTGTTCAATCACAATTATGTCAGGAGTGCAGCGTTACATAACATTAACACATCCCGAGGGATACATTAGGACCAGGGCTATTACCATATATGGGCGTTGGAACATGGGCAGCTGCAGATAATGGCCCCCTGTCCTTATCAGTTTACCGATAGCAGTTTTTTTTTGGCTTCCTCACTGCCTATCAGAAACTTGTCAGGATTTGGAGGACTGCTTCACGGGATTATTAATTTCCATTTTCTTTTTCGAGTTTTGCAGACTGGAAATTTATATTCTTTTCTTGACGTGAGTAACGAATGGCAAAGCTGTCAAGAAATAATTTTTAATGATTCTCCCACCCGTGTAAAAACTTAATTTTAGCCATGTTTTGCAATCCTTTCAGCGCCCAAGACACATCTAATTTAATTGAATTATTACATGTTAACCAAGGTGTTAGAAGTCTTCTTCAAAGCCTGCAATTTGTTGTGAACACCATTAATTAATAGCACAATTTGTCATCACCATGAATCCTACTTCATCTAATTAATAGGCATTGGCCAACCCTTTCTTTTCACTTCTCTCAACCCCTTCCCCCAACCCCCACCCACCCACTTTTCAGAATATCCAGATGTCTTTCAAATCCCTGTCAATTGTCCCTGCCTCGGGCCACATCGTGTCTACCCTAACCTACCCAGACCTGCCATTGGAATCACGTTGTCTCTCTGACTCACCTCACACATGTCCTCATGCCCTGCAGACTCAGTAGTGACCAGTGTCCAGACATGCCCTCATTGTGCCCTCACTCTGCCCCCCACCCCTCCACCACCGTCCCTGCGCATGAAACCGTGGTAATGCATGTCCCTTAGCAATCGGGAGAAGCCCCAGGGTTGAGGTGACTGTCAAGCACCATTCTGGACGTGATGAACAGTTTGTTTTCCCGGGGAAATGCTGATCAAACTTGACCTTAGGTCACGCAATGTTCCAATAATTTACCCTACTCACAAGGACAAGTCATCGATGTAGTTGCAGACTTGGTTATGCTAGAGAAGGAAATGCGCATATCAAAACACTGCATGGATCCTTAAGCATCATAAGATGCATTAAAACTAGACGCTTCCGGTCGCCTACGACCGCTTGGGTGTATCCCCCGGCCGTGGCCCCATCATATCTGTTGCCCCAAATACTACTGATAAGCGTGAAAAACTAGATCAAGGGCTAAAATGATTACCAGAGAAATGTAAAATCCTAACATGCTCAAGCCAAAACTGTTTTTTTTTTTTGCCACAAAAATTGCTGCATTGACCTTTTAAAGTCATTGAAGGTCAAATTCAAGGTCACCACTGAAAGCAGTGCATAATATTATGAATTTCCATCTCAACATGTTCGATAAGATAACGAAATTACAGCCAGATCAACTCATATTATGTGCCAAACTTGGTTTCAAGTTGAAATTCAAAGTAAAATTTGACCAAAACTGTATTTCAAGAAGACGAAATTGGAGCCAGATCGAACTTTCACCGCAAGTTATAATTTAACTCATAATCTGTACCCAGCAATAAATGTTCCTCACCTTAACTATTTTTATTGTGCTCAATAATAGACTTAACTAGCCAAATTAATGTTAAATTATTCATCGATATCAATGATACTACACCATAAAATCACTACTGGACACAACCTTTTCTTCATTGATCCCAATCATGAATGTCCCTTACCTTAACTATTTTTATTGTGCTCAGTAATAGACCTAACCATGTTAACTAGCAATACTAATGTTAACTTATTCACGAATATCAATGGTACTGCAGCCATAAAGTCAGTACTGGACACAACCTTTACCTTGTTGAGCCCAATAATAAATGTTTCTTTGCCTAACTATTCTTATTGTAGCCAGTAATAAACTTAACTAGTAAAACTAATGTTAAACTATTCAAATTTATGTTAACTTATTCAGTAAAAAGTAATCTCTTCACACAAAACCATCAACTGTAAATTTGTACACATGTCCAGTGTGATTTGTTTGCAGATATCAATCAACTGGAATGATCAGAGATCTCAAACTGGATATTTGACATTGTTGTAATAAGTTATCTCATGAACTTATTAATATTTATTCAATCTTTCCGAAAAACAATAGGTTTCGTGCCTGAGCATTGCTCATCGAGCCTGTTCAATATTGTAGTGATTCCTGTAAAATTACAACTTCTAGAGCGTTCACAAGCCATGGGTGTTGAAATTGCTGATTTTGTCACAGAATGTGTCGCCAATCGGCCAATTTGGTTGCTATGGCAACCAAAATCGATATGTGTCGTGATCTCACCATAAGACATGTCCGTATAAAATATTATCAAAATCGGTTCAGATTTGCAAGCTGCAGTGCGTTCACAAGAAAGTGTCTGCGGACGCGGCGGCGGCGCGACGATCGTAAATCCATAGTATCCTCCGAACTTTGTTCGGGGGATACAATTATAATTTGTTTAATGTTTAGTGCAGAAATCTATATACGGACAACATGTTTAAATACTTTTCTTATTTTTAAAAGTTTTTTTACAGCTTGTCTGGGGTCAAAAATGCAAAAATCTCACTGATTGAAGTTTCCGATATCTTCATATATTCCTCCAACTTCATTTTGATGCAATTTGGGATTTAAATATTTTGTTATCCATTAACTTACAAATGACAGGACTTGACAATCTGGGGGAAGATATCTTACTGGAGAAATTTTCAGCTGCTGTAACTCGATCCACTTCTTACAAATCTCCGACGGCATTGTAATTGTGTCACACAAATCTCCGTGACTCATATTACCTTCGAGACACCTGGCATGAAAATTCTTGTGGCATCAATTTCCCAGTGACAATTTTACAGCACAAGCTGATTGGTCAATCAAACATTGACAAAAGCCGACAGCAAAGTAGCATCTATGCGTGAGTTCTTCGAAATGACACAATGTACTAGTAGGCTTCTTCGTCGGCCAGTTTTTAACCCCCTTTTAAATCCTGGCAAACATGACAAGTGGCACTCAATTAGACCCCCTTCTTTAAATATTGGCCGCAAACGACGCCCCCATTGTGCGATAATACTCCGAAAAACTGACTCCCTAATCCTCAGGGCTAACAAGACATCTGCCACCACCACCATCACACACCGATAGTTTCATGCATGTGTGGGGTCTTACCATTGTGATAGTTTTCTTTGGATGTCGAGGCCTATTGTTCTATTAAGAAAACTGCAGGAGTATCGTAGAACTGAAACATTAATACAATGTAAACAATGCTGAACTATGAGAGGCTTATATCGCATTTCAAAGCTCACTTTTCATAACTTTTGGGCCGGGCAAACGAGACCTGATTTCTAAAGGTTCTCAAGCATATAGCTTGATATATCATCCGCATACGAAACGATCACTCGCTAAATATTGACATTTTGGGTAGGATTACCCTCCTGCTAGCTCAGTAGAAGTTGTTTTGTTTCAATTTATTCATGAAAAATTATCATTCCAAAGACAGATGGAAATATGGCTAAAAGATACTGTAGATATTTTTTTTATTCTTTTTTTTTTTTCAAAGATAAAATTAATACTCAGTGATTGCAAAATATGAGATGTTTTTTTCTCTGCCCCAATTCCATTAATTCTTGTATTAACCAATCTCCATGCAATTTATTCCACTTGCCAATAAGTGTAGATGTACATTGTGTACTGATATTTATTGCATGGAATTCCCAATCAACATGATCAACTTTCATCTCAAAGATGTATTTTTCCTGCCACATTCACCTAAGCTAGCAAAGTATTGATTGATTCAATATCAAGCAGATGATTTGATAACAGGCTCCCCACGATATGCATTATCCTGATTGTACAACAATAAAACCCCTACTGATATTTTTCGATGCATAACTCACTGGCGCAATTCGGGTAAATATTTGATGCGTTTTGTCTGGGTGGAGATGGCTGCGACCCAGTGATCTACGATACAATAGAGCAACGCTAATGGCTTCCTTAACGATGCATACATCGGCGTAACACCCGCTCGAGAAGTGCATGATCTGTTATGATCGGTAACAATTTTGCGGGTCTTGTTTTCTGTTATGGATGCATTTGCCAATTTATTAACGAAGTTAAAAAATTATTTCCGGTTGGCCAAGCATGATAATCAACTCAATGAAGATGCTACAGTCTGGAATATTGTAGGAGAAAACAACCCTTCACAAGTAGCAGATAATTTGATTATCTGAATTTCCCAGGCTGAAATATTAACATGTATGAATGCACATTTATACACGTTTATATATGAAGGAGTATGACCGAATATATCATGCATTGATGCACTTACATGCAATAATAACAAACATGCAGCGTGGAAACACAAAATTACTGACATATAACTAAGCTAGCTGTGAATGCTTTTAGTTTAAGACTTCTTCCCCTGGAATTTGTCCGAAAAAAGTGTTCATATTTGAACATGAGTAGTTTGTAATGTTTCCATTAATATTTACTAAATTTTTCATTTTCACGATTTAAATCCAACCTGGTAATCTTTTATTTCAACCCCTAACATATGGATATTTCTGTGATTTACCGGTAATGTGTCCAATAAATATATCAATACTCCACTGCAAAATGACCATCAGTTTATACCAGACAATGCATTATTGGATTCCCGAGGGTTGCATCCTAGTAACTCAATGACAGTCGACAACATAAACTATTGTCCACAACGGCGAATATCAGGGAGACTGATTACCTATGGTGACCTTATTCGGAAAACGAATGCCATGAAAACTCCAGATAAATCGCTACTGTGCAGATGGATTGTCATATGTAACAATTCACTGCATTGTTCCTATTTTTGTCAGGCAGGAAAAGCCAAGGTTTTACGTCAGATACCGTGCGGTTTTCATAAAAGAGGACCTCGTTCTACCGTTCTGGGATTGTCCGCAGCGGAAGTTTCGTCTCGCAACCGTCCACAGAATAAATCTCAGGGTCCACGGGAAAAATCCCGGCTTCCTGCTTTATTGACGCCAGGCGCGGGTTATAGGGGACTATTGGGGTCTTAACCTATATAAACACGGTGAAACGGAATTGTTTTGCTTGAATGTACTTCAAGAACCCCCGGAGCCACATGGATATATATTGATGAGTTTTCATCAAAGTCGGACGTGACAAATGACAGTATTTTAGGTTTTAATATGTTTATCACATTGATATTCTTCAGTTTTTTTATGTTATATCATGCAAAAGCTGTTACACTGTAATCTCTATGTTGCCAGGGCATGGTACATGCAATTCGCAATTTTTAAAAGTTATTGTTACGCAGTATTCATGACACCAATATATAAATGTAATTCAACTACTCAAGGGACACAATATATGAATACAAGACATTGTAATAAAATACATGTATTAACCTCATATGTACTAGCAAACAAATCCTACAAGTGGTCTTCATTGAAGTTGTTACTATTTATGATTATGATGTGGATTTCAAGTCTAGACAGGACATCTGATGTCCATTTGCAAAATTGCGTAGATGACATGTCAAGCCGGGCAGGAGAGCATGCAACGCCCCAGGTGCCACTTAGATCTAAATATGTATAAAGTGCGGCCGGCCTGTCACGTGAGAAATGTCGCATACATGATCGAAACCGATCGCCCCCTCACGGTAATGTCGTGACAAACATGTCAAAGTGATGCCCGCAAGATATGCCGCGAATATCATGTTCAAGCAAAGTAAGTTGTGACAATCCCTTGTTCCGTTAGAGGTTGTAGCCGGGAAAAGCTTGCTGCTGCATGGATTTAGTACATGTACAAGTGCAAATCTTCTCAGGGGGTCCGACGGTTGTAGAAAAATTCCGATGCTTCCCTTCGATTTTGTCTATGTCGCTATATTTCTTGTCGTCCTATCTTGCTTGACTGCCCCAGAAACGGGTCCATATATCGTGGATAGAATGTCATAAAACCACACGGTAGTCAATTCCGGAAATTCTGGAAAAACAACGTTGTACCGGCGTGTAAAGACAAATTCCCTGGAGTCATTTGTATTTAGCGATATCGATCATAAAATGGAAGGATCTATTGGGCAATGCTGACATCGCTCAAATTTCTCGCACCCATAAGCTCCGCGGGAAGCTGTTTCCGTAGTCATGTAAATTGGGTTGGCACTGGTTGCCATGACAACTGTCCTGCTTTTACCCCATCTTAGCTCAGAAAATTGGATGGTTTTTTTTGTTCGGTGTTGTATACTGCAGGCAAAGGCCAAAAAAAAAAGAAGAGCTATGACTAAAAGCATGCGCTTAAGCTGGTACGAAAGATGTCGGAAGTCACGTTGAACATCGTGAGGACTGATACTCGATGAACGAAGAGTTCATTATTTTTTCCCACTTCACCTCAAAATCAGCATCCAGTTCAAATCCATTCACCCCGATATCAGCAAGTGCAAATGTTGACTACATCTTTTAATAATGATTGACCGAGGATTCGGCATTATATCATCAAGGAAATTTAGCAAGAAAAGGATTAGTTATAAGGGGGTGATTCGAAATGAATGCCTTGATGGATCACCATAAGAAATTCAAATCAACCTTACAAAAGCTGCCCCCAAAATAATATGCTAATCTGCTCGAAAATCACGTCATTCGTAAGCGCAAGTCACAGGTCATTACCAGCGATTACTCAGAAATTACCGCTATCAGCCACGGTCAAGACTGCAAACCTCCTCCTATCCCAAATGGCCACCGCGAAAACCGTGGATGTGTGTCTAGACAGGGGGACAAACTTTGCCCGACAAACATTGCTCCCGGACTTTACACCGTTGACCATAAAGGGGCTTCTTTCTGCGTCAATCTCCCTGTAACCTGTCGTAATTGACATACGATGCGGGCGTGAATCCCACTGGAGCTCCTATGGTCAGCGTTTTCCCCGTAAAGGGTGACGATGCCCTTTTACGGCAGTTTTGTGTTGGGGGTGTCTGCCATATTTGCTGAGCCTCGCCAAGTTTTTCCCCCTGGGCACGTCCACAGTTCGCAGGTCGGGATTACGCACAGTGGAAATGTCCGTTGCTGCGGTCATATATCACCGGGGGTTGACAAGTTTCAAGAGGGGGGTAGGGGCAGGTTCATAAACCTATTTCATTGGCTGGAATCTCTCTGCTTGTTTGTTGCCATGGTGACAAGGAAGGTCTATGGTTTGCACTGATGAGGACAAGCTTCATACTGTTTCCAATCATAAACATAGATATCCTACATGTACATGTACTTATACTGATCAATTTCCCAGCTGGGGAACAGATCTCTCAAATTAATTTTAGTCTCTTGTCCTATAATTATAAAGTACCATCATCAAAATCAACAAAACCCAAGTACCAGCTGAAAACCGCACTTGTATCTATTCCTGCATGTGGTCTCCAGATAACATCTATCGTTGATCATACAAATATAAGTGTGCTTTTTATGATATTTTTTCCCCAACATGTAGGTTTTAGATTTTTTTTAATAGACACACCTGTAGATTAACAGCTTCAGATCTCTTGCATATATTGTACACGTGTTGGTAATTAAGGCATTTCGGCAGAAATGCCTTTATGGTTTTAGCAGAATTTTTTTTTTTTTTTTTTTTTTTTCTTCTTCCGCCACTTTTGGTTTCCGGACGATAACTTTAGATTGCCTTGACGGATCCTTGTCAAATTTTCACCGCAAGTCAGAAATGATATGAGGAAGAACCCTATTCTTTTTGAGCCGGATCGGAGGTCCGTGAGGATGAAATCAAGGCTAATTTTAAGACTTGGTTTCCGGACGATAACTGGAAAAATATTTATGCAATAGTTGCAGAACTCTGCATGGAGGTTCATATGCCACCAGGGAAGAACCCTATTGATTTTGGGATCGATCCGTCAAACGACCTTTGACCTAGAGGTCAAAATAATTTTTTGCTGATTCATCCTTGAGGCTTCCTGCATATCTCGGAAACCGTGCGTCGTAGAGCGAAACGGACGTTATTTTCGGACTCGTCGCCCTAGACAAACATCTCTAGGGTGTACTTTTTTTCTTGATCCGGCTCCGAGGTCCGTGAGGTCCGTGAGGATGAAATCGAGGAACTTGGTTTCCGGACGATAACTCAAAAAATATTCAGGCAATAGTTGCAGAATTTTGCACGGAGGTTTATATATCACCAGGGAAGAACCCTATTGATTTTGGGATCGATACCTCAAACGACCTTTGACCTAGAGGTCGAAATAATTTTTTGCTGAGTCATCCTTGATTCATCCTGCATATCTCGGAAACGGTGCGTCGTAGAGCGAAACGGACGTTATTTTCGGACTCGTCGCCCTAGACAAACATGTCTAAGGGGTATTATGGACGAACTTTGACCTTGACCCGAAATTTTTTTGCCGAGTCGGCATTTTTCGTTTTCGTCGATATCTCGGAAACGGTGCGTCGTAGAGCGAAACGGACGTTATTTTCGGACTCGTCGCACAAGACAAACATGTCTAAGGGGTATTATGGATGAACTTTGACCTTGACCCGAAATTTTTTTGCCGAGTCGGCATTTTTCGTTTTCGTCGATATCTCGGAAACGGTGCGTCGTAGAGCGAAACGGACGTTATTTTCGGACTCGTCGCACTAGACAAACATGTCTAAGGGGTATTATGGATGAACTTTGACCTTGACCCGAAATTTTTTTGCCGAGTCGGCATTTTTCGTTTTCGTCGATATCTCGGAAACGGTGCGTCGTAGAGCGAAACGGACGTTATTTTCGGACTCGTCGCACTAGACAAACATGTCTAAGGGGTATTATGGATGAACTTTGACCTTGACCCGAAATTTTTTTGCCGAGTCGGCATTTTTCGTTTTCGTCGATATCTCGGAAACGGTGCGTCGTAGAGCGAAACGGACGTTATTTTCGGACTCGTCGCACTAGACAAACATGTCTAAGGGGAATTATGGATGAACTTTGACCTTGACCCGAAATTTTTTTGTCGAGTCGGCATTTTCGTTTCGTCGATATCTCGGAAACGGTGCGTCGTAGAGCGAAACGGACGTTATTTTCGGACTCGTCGCACTAGACAAACATGTCTAAGGGGTATTATTGATGAACTTTGACCTTGACCCGAAATTTTTTTGCCGAGTCGGCATTTTTCGTTTTCGTCGTTATCTCGGAAACGGTGCGTCGTAGAGCGAAACGGACGTTATTTTTGGACTCGTCGCACTAGACAAACATGTCTAAGGGGTATTATGGATGAACTTTGACCTTGACCCGAAATTTTTTTGCCGAGTCGGCATTTTTCGTTTTCGTCGATATCTCGGAGACGGTGCGTCGTAGAGCGAAACGGACGTTATTTTCGGACTCGTCGCACTAGACAAACATGTCTAAGGGGTATTATTGATGAACTTTGACCTTGACCCGAAATTTTTTTGCAGAGTCGGCATTTTTCGTTTTCGTCGATATCTCGGAAACGGTGCGTCGTAGAGCGAAACGGACGTTATTTTCGGACTCGTCGCACTAGACAAACATGCCTAAGGGGTATTATGGATGAACTTTGACCTTGACCCGAAATTTTTTTGCCGAGTCGGCATTTTTCGTTCTCGTCGATATCTCGGAAACGGTGCGTCGTAGAGCGAAACGGACGTTATTTTCGGACTCGTCGCACTAGACAAACATGTCTAATTATTGATGAACTTTGACCTTGACCCGAAATTTTTTTGCCGAGTCGGCATTTTTCGTTTTCGTCGATATCTCGGAAACGGTGCGTCGTAGAGCGAAACGGACGTTACTTTCGGACTCGTCGCCCTAGACAAACATGTCTAAGGGGTATTATGGATTAACTTTGACCTTGACCCGAAATTTTTTTGCCGAGTCGGCAGTTTTGGTTTTCGTCGATATCTCGGAAACGGTGCGTCGTAGAGCGAAACGGATGGTATTTTCGGACTCGTCGCCCTAGACAAACATGTCTAGCGGGTATTATGGATGAACTTTGACCTTGACCCGAAATTTGTCGACATTTTTCATTTTCGTCGATATCTAGTATTATAAATTATTCATCACACCGAAATGCCTCCAAGGCATCTTTAGGCCTTGACGTCTAGTTATATTTATCATCATGAGAAAACCATTCTGGCATCATCATTCATCATTACGACAATGACCAATGCGCTCAAATAAATTTCCAGCACTGTTATTACCAAAACACCTGCAGAGATTATACCATTGGAGCATTGTCGAAGCACTTTTTAATTACTTCCCGGCTCACAGCTTCACTTCCAACACAATCACATGTGAAATCTCCCTCGCTCAAAATGCAAACACCGGTGAGAATCAAATTGCTTCCGAGCTGCAACAAGACGCATGACGTGAAACAATTTTATCGGCAGGCGACATAATTAGCGCCTTTCACTCTTTGGGGCTCGATGATGATGGATGAGTCACTCACTCCCCGTGCATTTTTAAGGGTTTTTTTTTTTAACGAGTTATGCCAACTGTGCTAATTTTACAGTGATTATTACAATAGCCTATCCCATGGCATGGATGTAGACCTGTTGCAAAGAATGAGCCAATGCGAGAAGGAATAAATAACTGAATCACTTTTTTAAAAGAGTAAATTTTATGGGAATCTGGCGAAAAAAAACACAGTCCATCAATAGTGCCTTAATTTTCCTGTTGAGATATCCTCATCACCGAAAGCATTGAAAACAATTGTGCTGATTTACAGATGCTTGCTGACGCAAGCACCACAATATGGACAAAAATATCATCTTTTTACAGAAGTTTTGTTACCATAGTGTTAATATTTGTCTGTCGAGGATTTCTCGGAAAACACACACTACATGAGTGGTAATTTTTCATCGCTATTGCCACTGAAATTTTCTGATAAATCAAGTCGAGAAACCGAGTAAACACAAACCACAGTGCAACATCAATAGCATTTATCTTGCTACGAAAACATATAATTTGCATCAGCATGAAACAAACTATCGTTGCAAAGGGTATTTTAATATCGGACAATATATGAACATTTGATGAAGCACATATAACATCGCAGTAAATATTAGAAAATCTAATCTACCTGTATATTAAATTCCTGAAATGTATTCAATGTTGCAATTCATGACACCCACTCAATTCGAAATTAAATTCCATCGCAATTCCGGGTTGACGGATTCCCCGCATCGAGAAATCATTCATACAATTTTCGAGCAGGAAAAAACCCGGAAAAAAGCACATTATTAAATGCCAACTACACGGCATTTGTTCCAGTATTCTTGCTGCAACTTCAGTTCTCTGGAGAATTCCCACAATTATCTAGCTCATGTGTAGAAAACGATTTCAATGTCATTGGTCCATTGAGATTGGATCGAACGTAATATTTTAGTACCATCAGGGTTCCTCCTATTCCTCCTATGAAAAAAGATTTTACCATCATTTGAGCAAAATTCCAAATAAAATATTCTATTATATGGAACAATTTAAAATTTGGGAGAGAACCAGGATTTAGGAATGTATTGGCAATACAAAACATTATCATAATGTATCCAAATTTTTACCATGCCAACCAGAGCAAGGCTGAAACCCGAGTACAAAAATTTGAGCAATGATAGTTTGAAGTACAAGTATGCCGAATTTTGTCAGATTTTCACCATACAGTACTTCATACCATGTATTTTTAGCAACGCACTGTAAAATCAGCGAAAATGACAATCGTCCAATATACCATCCAGTAAACATTGCATAACAGGAGGCTGAATTGTTGTTGACATTTTTGAAAAACTCTAACATGTATATTTTATGCCCATGAATAAATTACACGCTTGATGCACAGCCAAAATGAAATCTTTCTCTTTTCAACTGTGTATAAATGTACCTAGATGCCAATAACAATTTTTTGAGTGGCAGTTAATAATTTTATGAAACTTACTTTGGGCAAATGGGCATGCATGCCCTAAACTTGATATGAAGGCGAAACCACGAAACACGACACACCGAACAAAGGCTGCAATTCACAAGCGATATTCTGACCGCGAAATACCACCAAAGATGGTGGTTTACAATTATTTTTCCCCGCAAAAATGGCATCTCTCTTCGAACGACATCATCAAAGGAAGCCACAGATAGCCTTTGAAAATAACCCGCTTCCATATTAAAAGGGTATTTTCCAGGAATCCCTTCAAAGCCACAAAGGACAGCCACTGATAACAGTGTCAAGTATGACGGGTGTATTCATTGTATCTGCATATATTTGGCACATCCCTTTTTGCAGAATTTTTATCAATCACATTTTCACTTCTTTCTCTATAACCTGCCGACTCATATGAGCTCTTGAGTTCCAAACAGCCAAAAATTTAGTAACATCGGTGACATCTTTAGTCTGACAAATAGCGTTATAAAAGCGAACCCCCAAGGCTTCAACATACTACAGTATGCAGATTTAATTAGTCACTTACCCCTAGCTAATGCCAAAGAAAGTCCCTGTGCTACCAACAAACTTATTTTCGTGAAGGTTTCAGACCCTCTAAAGTACTTTCGGTGGGAAAAACTAGAACCGACGGTTTTCATCTAAATTAGGAATGTATCGAGTTTCTGTCGTAAAGCTCGAGTGACCGAAATTGTTGCCATAAATCAAGAAACACCACGGAATTCTCCTTGAAATTGTTGACAACACCTTTGGGAATTACAGCAGGAGGAGGCAAGTTTGAGAAAGTGTTAATCGAACTCATTAACCAGAATTGAATCAATCAGTTGCTCATACATGTAGCTGAGGACTGAATTCATCATCAGGTCATTAAATTCATCATTAGGTCATTAAATTCATCATTAGGTCACTGCTCGCAGGCGATTGATACGGGAGTTATTTCGTCTTTTTTCAATACATTTCTTTTAGGAAGTAGAACGTTAAAAAGTCTCTTGGGGTGAAAAGACGCCCATTTCAATTAGCATGTGAAGGTTTATAAATGCGCATCCAGAATTCATGAACATGCTCCCACAATTGACATCCTACAAAAATCCTTACGAACTTGACAGGACATTTATGACAAAGCACTCTCTGCGCATTTTTATCCCACATGTTTTAAATTGCCGAAATCTTAACGTGCACAACAATGCATACCAGCCTCCTTTCAATATACATTGCGATGATCACCATCATTTTGTCATGTTCCAAGTGCGTTATTTTTATCAGTGAATATACATGTTAGATGCCTGTACACTACACCTTCTTTGGGCACTCATGTATGGTTTCGATGTTGGAGAAAAACATTAACCTACATTTTGACGTGACAACGAATTTGGGCTTATCATCTCAAGGGTTTACCTAGACGCATGGTGGGGTGCTTTCTTTAGGACTTAGCCAGTGTTTATAAGTCTATAGATCGGTTACAAGAACAGTTGAAACACGAGCCCAAATATAGACATCACACAGTCAAGGACCAGACTGAAAAAGGTGAATTGTAGATCATGAAGGTCCATAATTTCACGGCGTGACATTTCCATTTTATGGATACCACCTTCCCATACAAATGTGTGAGATTTATAATTTTTTCTATTTTTTTCCTTTTTGGCTAACTGTCAACACTTGGATGTGCACTTCTCAATTTTTACATAAAGTTGTAAGCCTCTTTTCTCTCTAAACTAAACTGTCAAAACGAAGTTGTCAAAGAGAGAAAAAACATGTAATTTTTAATTCAATGTAGGAAAATGACAACAGCCATTGTCACAACAAGCAATTAACAATAAATTCTTCTACAAAAACAAAGCCAATAGCTCGTTGGATTTATTCCTTTAATTTCCTGCTGTGCCATAAATAATACCCTGATGGTGTGCAGGCGTTTATACGTGAAGCCTACCACTCAACAAACACGACCAGTTATCTACGATCCGGCCTCCAGTATCGTTCTCCAAAACCCATTTGTTTATGGAGGAAACCCAAAAGGCGCGGTGGAAAATCCAGATGCATTTTCAAGTGTCACACTTTATTTAACGAACATTGCAGAGAAAGCTGTGGCGCAAATGTAAATGCATGCAATTTTGAGAAGAAGGGAAAAAATGTATGTGGGAATTATAATGCACATTTTATATCACAGTGAAGTGCTGTTTTCAAGAACACAGTGGCATAAATTTCAAGTACCGGGTGCTTCTTCAACCTAAATATTGTACAGACAATAGATTCACCTGTTTTCCTTTTGTAAAACCCGACATTAATTTTGTAGCTGGATAAGTTGGATTGAACAATGTACGTTATTTATCACACAATATCATCTCCCACTGCTTACGAGGTTTTGTTTAGGGCTGGATATATTATGATTGATACATGTATGTATATCCCATGACCAATCAGTTAATTGGGGGAGGGACAGGGAGTAACGGTAATTGACGAGAATTACATTCATGCCACATCGCTGCCTGATTTAATGGCCCTATTGCACTTTATATCTCTACGCTTGACTGAACATAGGATCTCCAATGGTTTTATATCTCTTCCAAATGGATCCCGACGTGAAAGCCGCAGTCAATCCCTGGTAAAATTGATCTTGTCGTGTTTTGATGGACCATTCTAGGACGGGCCATGTACAGAAATACTCAATCACCTTAAACGTTGGGATATAGAATGCCAGGAACTATACCCATACAGTTCATTCAATAGGGTTCTTTTCAAGCTGACTCATATAATTTTACGTCCTAGACGTCCCATGAAAATGCGAATGCAAAGCTCTTCATTTTTTACGACATATTGTGACAATTCTATTGAAAAGGTCTTGAATAATTGACTGATTCTCTCCTGCCAACGAAAGCAGAATGTCACAAACGTCCAGAATAATGCTCACAAACTTGCACCAGTTGACCCCCAGCCTATTTGTTACAGTTTTCGTAAACCAGCTTGTGATATTGAAATTGTGTCTGTCGTAAAGGGGCCAATTATTATTCATGACTCGACTTTATGAAGACATATCCTGCCTATTGTATATGGTGCCCTGGATGAATTTTTTCTTCACACCCAATACTATTGGATTTATAATTTTCTTGAACAATTTTGGACTGGCATAAATTTATTTTTCTCATTGCATACAATAGAAACAATACTATCATGTCTTGACAATAAATCTTCCACTCCAATCATATTATGCAACTCATTAACGCAACTTCAACTGACTCGCTGAATATACAAGGATGTACGGTACACCAATTAGCATCAGTACAGTGCATCAGCAAATTAGTTGCAGTCTTTATTTTCTTTCTATGTTTTTTCTGTTTCAGTAATTGCAGTCTTATATGACATTACTAATAGGTCTCCTATGTATTACTCTGTATCTTTGTATCAGCTGGATCCAAACATGTAATCGTTTTTTAATAGCCTATTCGGCATTGGTACATGAGTGATCAGTATAAAATACAGATTACACGTCTCCTGCAGCTGATTCAAAAGATTCATCTATGAAATATTTCAGTACAGTAAAATTCAACTCCTTGAAACTTACACACACAAAATCAAACATATTTAGAGTAAAAAGGCCGAAAAAGTATTGCTCTTTTTCCCCTTAACATCATTCCGAAAATGTGAAAATTTGAGTGGTTTTGAAAGTTGACAGGAACATTTTTATGGCCTTACTTCCTTGATGTCCATTTTGATCCATGACAACCTGTCAGACAGACATGCCTACGTGGCACCTAACTATGATTGATAACACAATGTATGAACTCTGAAAATGGCATTTACCACAAAAAACGCGCAAAAATGATATGACACATGAATACTCATGAAATATGCATCAAATGACCCTGGTTCAGGCACATAGGTGGAGGGGGGGGGGGGGGATAGTATGTATGAAGGCAGAAAAAACATCTACCTGGGAAAAAATTCCTCCCACTACTGTTGGAATCCTATCGGAATTGATTAACCTTTCTTAACCCTATTCAAGACACCCTTGCACCTAGAGCCATACACCGCCTCTAATCCCAACCATGAATTCCTTATACAGCTCAGCAGATATGTCATTAAGATGTGCTTGCCTTGTATTTGTATATTGAAGCAGTTACCCCCATTGGGCTTCCAGGTTCATTTGACTCCGGCAAGAACAAAATACTAGTACTGCTTCGTGGATTAAAAGGCTTACAAACCTCTGCTGCTGTCACCATCTGTCAACTGCGATCGAGATTTTGAAAATCGACAAATTAAACGGGTCGGTCCAGATGAGCAACAGTTCGAACCGATGTGTTCCGTCAAAAACGCTAGACGGACCAGGATCAATATTCTAGGAATTCCCACCAGCAAGATCGGAATCAATGTTACAATTTTCTTTTTTTTTCGGTCTATTTTCTTCACAGGGCTTTTTTCTCTCCTTTTCATTGACATGTTATTTTTTTCTGCCATGAACTGCCTTGAGACGAAATGAGAGTTGTGCATGAATGGTTGAATACGACTGCTATATTGATTTCACGTAAAACATCACTCGACGTGATTAGCTCTGTCTACGGGTCCGCGTTCCTTGCCCAGGTGCATGCTGGGAAGACCTGTGCGTCAAGTGGCCTTGCCAGCTTGGATTATTAACCCTTGCACAGCTGTGCCACTTGGGTGGGTATGGGGGGTGGGATGGGGCAGGTACCTGTCTGTCATTGGTAACATAACAGCAAATTATGAGGGGTTAACGTTTATGAATGTCTTTTTTTTCTGTGGTGTAGTTCATGGAACTGGGAATGCAGAGAAGGATGGCGTGGCTAAAGCCGGGTGAAATACCAGGGGACATGGCAGCACAGGGGTAGACTACAAAGGAATGAGGAACAGTATGGTGATAGAAAAGTTTGGAAAAGGGGAAGGAGGGATTTAGATGTGTGTGTGGGGGGGGGGGGGGGGGGGGAGTGGTGGCAGGGACAGTATTATCAGTGAAAACATGCAGGCTAGGAACAATGCCGGATTCCCCACCAAAATAACCTCCGGCAAAACCACTAAATTAGTAACTCCGCATGGTTATAGCTTGCACATGCAATTTCCATTTGGAGTTGCGCAGAAACACAGCCAATATTATCATGCATGTGATGTGGGTAAAAAAGCTTTCTGAAATTGGAGAGGTTTTTCATTAGGAGCCCAATTTACGGCTTCGAAAGCCTCTATTACTCAAGACCTTAATTTCATGATTAAGTGCACAGAAGTTTTTTTATTCTCTTCTAAATTGACTCATTTTGAAATTAACAACAACAAAAACAAAGTGCACAGGAAAACATATCGAAAGGACTAATTTTCGGGACAGCTAAAACCATATCTCAACTCAAGACTGACAGAAAATGCTGCACGAATGCTGCAGTTTGAGAAAACAGCAGAATAACAGAACTATAATGCGCTTGGAAAGTACATTTCCATTTTAGGCGATTTCCCTCAAGATTCACTAATTATTGTTATTGGAGCTTAGACAAATGGCCACACGAAAGTCGCAAAAAATCCAGGGAAGGCTTTGTAACGAGCGAACTAAAGCTCACAACTCAGAAATAGCAGTAAAACCAACGCTGTTTTGCATGTAAAGCAGACATTGTGAGCTCCCACTGATATTTTTGTAACATATAATGTTTAAAGCTTGCGGTGCTTTCTCCAAGCTAATCTCACATTACCCCATCATGTCGCCTACTGGTAATTATCGTCTTTCGCACAAACCCTCGACTTCGCACGTCACTCTCCAAAATGCTAATCCTGTGCGATATTTTTGTGCTAAATTAGCCGCAATTCCTGAAGGTTCCACCGTCCTTTGTCACATGTACCACTCGAACGATATTAGCAAGCGCTGCGCGTTCCCTTCCCCCCATGTTCCGAAATGACTGAAAGCCTACCCCATTTCCTGTTCACCCGGAATACCCCCTGCGTTTACGGCTTGACGAGTAAGGCGCTCAACAGGGTAGAAGACTCACTACTCTACTCTACATATTGGCAGGACGAAGCAGACGAAAATAAATCTCAAAACCATCAAGGCGTCTTGCACATCCATTCCATAGCTATTGGAACGAAGTAGGAGGCAGCATCTCAGGGTCGAAGCTTGACCCCTGGACTGTCCCGCGGAAACCTGAGTGGTCTGAGTAAGGTGCGGTATTTGACTTTCACCATGGTGATCTAACCCCCCTCATTGGCTAGATAGGCCCCTAGCACCAACTCAAAAATAATATAGCTCACTAATGGGCTCATACCGCACCTTAAACAGTGGTCTCCAATCCAGTCCACAGTCAGCAATTTACAAGGATCTTGTAGATGAGTGGAGGGGGGGCGGGGTCGTATTGGAAGAAGGGTTAAGAAGGGTTGACACAGGTTGATTCCGAAAGGGGGGTTTTATTAAAGCCGCTTGGTGTGCCTAGAATGCAGACTGTGGATTTTTTCTATTGATGACACTTCTGGAAGAGTCTGGCAGTCTGAGAGGTCGACAGGAACGAGGGTCAAGGCCATCTACAATAAAATGTGTTGTTTTTGATGGCCGATGCTACGATCCTAAATTGACTGGATTGTGATCTATGGGTGGCAATGTTATATCTCCATAGCAGCAGGGATTTTATCATGAACACTGATACATGAATATGAGCAGCGAACTGCATATTTTACGTAAATGTCACAATGCTAACCACAATATTACTATTAACAGTTGGAATTCATCGGAAATGCAATTTGCATGTGCACTGAAACACCTTCATTGAGTGTGACACTTTAATGGCATTGTCCAGCGCATAAATTAAAAAATTCATTGAGACATCCTTCTCTCTACGATGCTCTCAGCTAAATAAACACTGCCAGTTCATGTACATTTATATCGTCCTGTACATGATCTATAAACTGCCAAAAACAACAGGCAGCCTCCAGAGAGTTGTCAGCCAAACAAACAGACAGACAGACGGACTGAGTAGGGATATGTACTGAACTTTGCAGGACCGCTGCCAACACAACAAAACACAGCAAGTCCTCCCAGACAATGACATGAACACTGATGAGCAATTGTCATGTCATTTGCCACTCAATTACCAAAAGAGTCTTGATAAACATTGTTTTTGTTTAGCCTTGCCGTATGTAATATTATGAAGTGATTTTTTATGTTTTGTCTGGTGTATATTTCCATGGCATTTATGTAATGGTGTTTCCAATATATAGCCGAGTATTCTGGAATCATTTCAAGGCTGATTTTCAAGCATGTCACACAAGGCATGCAAATGAGATTCCTGGATCAAATTCCAGCTACTATTGAAAACGGATATGACCCCTCATGCCGGGTTAACCACATCCAAGGGTACCCTAATACCTCCTACATGCATGTAACCCAGGGAGATATAGAGGAACATGTCCATATTAGGGGTCACCTAGGTTCAACATTGACCAATTCCGAACCCCCTCCCCCACCCCTCCAGTCAAATCCCAAGTTGATTACGGATTTTTTCCGCCCTGGTCAAACCTGATCCCTTAAAGCATGTGGCAAGCCTCATAAACGAACAAACTGTTATTGGCATGCATGAGGTGTAAATCCACTTAAACGTCCGCACCAATCATGTCGTCTACAGATATTGATTAGAATTCTCCTTGCGGGAGTGAGTGATCTATCGTTCAGAAGACTGTCACCGCAATCAACAGAGTATCGCCTCCGTGCATTTTCTGATCATGCTCTTCCCAAGCTTAGATCTATACTTTGCAATTATGCACAGATGAGCAACATATATCCAGAAATTGTTGGGGGCCTTAGGGCATTTCTTCATAGTTCACTAGCACTGATAGATCTAGAAGTTTCACTGCTTATGTAATACCAACCGATAATATACGTGAAAGTAGAAACTACACTGTCAAGCTGTAAATTTTCCTTCCTGAGAATCATCCACAGAAAAAGAAAATAAACACCTGCATGTTTTGTCAAAATAATCCATTGGACCCAATCTATCCCCACATCTGGACCATTCAATTCCCCAGCTGCCCATGCGCCACCCAAATCCAGACTCATGTGTTTCTATCCCAGGTGAAAGGTCACAGGTCATAATCTGCCCCTCCTACTGTCTTTTAGCGGAACTTTCATCTCCTGTTCAGCCAATGAGTTCCGATCTTCAATGGGATCGCATTAATGGGATTCCACTAGTGGATACTGCTACATACACTGCAATTGATACCATGCAATCACGGAATTGTTTACTATCAGATCCAGGAGGTATTCAGGATCCTATCCAGATGTCGCCTGGATCAGCAGGATGTCTCTGATCTCAAGGATGTTATGGCTTCCTGTGGTGACTGTTTACCAACGCACTGGACACATTGGACATTGGGTGTATGTATTCAAATGAGGCTCTGATATCAATATGGTACTCAAGTACTGACTTTGTGGCATCCCCCGATATTTAAACTTAAGTACGAAGGAATATATCTATAAATATATACCAGAATCCCATGGCCCTTATGGGTTTCTATATCTACAGTATAAACTGAAAGCGTTCATTTGCAGCAGAGAAATCAAATTAATCTTTGTAAAATACATACTGGTACATTATATGAAAAGGAACTCCCTGTGTACGTGATGTATTTCAGATATTTTTCTATGCACATGTACTAGTCATGTATATTAAAAATTTTCACCTAAATGTTCATGATTGAGACCTGGTGTCTCCACTCTAGACCTTTACCTGAAACTAGAAACCTATCGGGGAAAACCCTTTTTAAAACTCCACTAGATAAGGAAATCCGACTCTGCTATAATCATCTCCCACCTGCTCCTATCACCGCTTCCCGACAAAACAGAAATAATTTTTTGGTCGTGTTTACAAGTGCTTTCATGGCAGATACTTTTTTTTCTCTTACATTTTTCAAGGGGAAACCATCGAGAATAAACCCGTGCTAGACTATCGAGTTCCGAGTCAAATATCACAGCCGCTGACAACTTCTTCCCCAAATATTTATTCTGGATCAGTGTCTGGATCACGTTTCCTGTCAGGATTTTTTATGTCTGGAACAATAGAAGAGATCTCCGCCCCGAAGATTGAACTCCATCGCCTGGGTATTGCGCTTGTTCTGTAAATATGTGATCGGTCTTGTAGACGATTGCCAACTTGGCGCATGGTGGGCTGGTGTTTCGACTGTGTTTGTCATGGCTTATGTATATCGTTGCCATGGTAATGAATCAGTCTTCAAAGGTAGATGCACTACAGTTCTGGAATAATGTGCATTGATGATTGAATCCATACATAAAATACAAACTTTTGTAATGAAATTGTGCATTATACTAGTAGTGCATTATAATTTTTATAAATATAGAGCTTGTGATTTTTCAAAACAATCTTGTTGCAAGTAAATATGAGAGTGTATCTATATAATGTACATGTTATTTATATTAAAACGCTTAATTATGGTGAGCATTGCCACAGTGTTCTCATACATTCTTGACAAATTGTGGCAATAAACATATAAAGCTTTGTGGAAGATATAAAATGTTATTAGGTGTCAGATATTGCCATAATTTGCTCAGTGCCACCAAAAAAATTACCTTTTCCAATTTCGCAAACTTTAGGCACAATGCAGTCTGAATTGAATAGGCATTTCACAAAGAATTGAGTGAGGCTGTAAACATCACGGTCATAATATAATTTCTTCGGCTGGTTCCTCAGTGGAACATTTCGCACCCAGGTGCGAGTTATAATACATACATGTATTTTATGGATCTGTTTACAGCTCCACCAAATATGATTAAAGACATGGCCATAATTCACCGCAACTCCCTTGCCACCCAAGACATTAATAATATGACATTTGCATTCAACATAAACTCCGATACATGTACATAGCAGGAGCTAAAACGAAATTTGTTTTGTTCCCTTAGAAATGAATGATCCACCAATATGGTCTGATGTTTTCTTATCCAAGCCCTGGGTTGTTTCACAGTCATAAATAACCCCAGGGTGTCATAAATAAGCCCAGGGGCTCGACCCCCATGCAATAGCTGGCTGATGTTCAGGGGAGAGGGCAATACGGGGATGATATCGCCCTGGCAGTTATTCCACCCTCATACGCTGAAGAGGATGACCGAATTTGAAGTGTTATTGCCCCGTTGATGTGCCATATAAAAGCTCAACAAGGGACTTGATGAGATGTCTACAATAGCTTTACGGCAGCCATTGTTTTGCCGCTATTATCAAGTGTATTATGGAGTTTTGAAATGAAAAATCTTCGCAATAAATTTTTGACATTAGAGCGTTGGGGGCGAAGCCCCCAACCCTCTACATGTCTATGTGCTGACTTTTTCGTGGAGGTTTCATGCCAAACTATCGATGCCCGTTTGGGGGCGTAAACGTTTGCATACCTACTTCAAATGAGGATTTTCTTTGTCCTTGACATAAAATCTCTCGATTTGATGGCAAGCTTTGAATATTCTGCAGATATATAATGCATAAATCGATGTGTTATGTTTGAGAAAATTACGCAAAATGCTCAGCTCGTCTGAAAAAACGTCAAAATGGCGGAGCCGATGGAAATTCACGTTCCCAGAATGCAAAGCAAATTTTACCGCAATGACTCGTATTTTGGAAAGTACAATTTTCCGTGCAGCGCATTTCGTGCATGCATGTACATGGAACATTGCTTGTGCCCTTCTTTAGCGTAATGAAGGAAACACAGAGATTCGTTTGCGATACCACGACTACGTTTACCGTAATTTGACGTATTTTATCACATGGCAAGGTGTTCCATGTTGGGTTGCGAAACCTTTTTATTCTATACCGGTCTTTCAATTTTCCCAGTATGCATGTGTTAGCTATATCATGATATCAGATGCAGATATTCCTCATAGTTTCCAATATTCTAAGGATATTTTATTGAGGTTGAATATCATTTTATCAGGTGTATCTGTTTCATTGAGTTCAAAATAAATGTTTATAGGAATATGATTGAAGTAGACCTATGTGTTTCATCATAATATACGGGACGGAATGAATTGGAATCATGTGGGGGAGGATATGTTCCATCATTATTTTTTGCGGGGGGGGTGGGGGGGGGGGTAAAGTTATGTAAGATACATTCAGCTTTCGTGGTTCTGGTGATATGCTCGAGCTCTAATGTCGTCTCCCGCAGTTAGCTGCATTTTCTTGTTATTTCTGGTCTTGATTTCAAGTACCGAATAAAATCCAAAGATTTATCTACATTTATACCAACTGAATCACACCTCTAACAATAAAAGGGATCAATTATTTTCTGACATCTGGGTGAATAATTGTTATATTCAGTAACATTATGATCCCCCAATTACCTAGTTAGTGACCCTCAAAGGCCAATTAATTGAGTTAACACTGCCAATTACTGAAGCCCCTCATGCCCATTGGCCAAACTTCAACCATTGTATTTGGCCGTTGACACTGCCTACCACAATGGTACAGGACACAACGAATGGTTAGATTCAGCGAGATGGGGGGGGGGGGGTGGGAGGCATTCTATCTGGAAGCTGTGATGGACATATGGAATCTTTGTTGACCAAGAAATCAGTGTCAAAGACAAGACTCCTCAAAGCGTATTATGACACTTTACATGTTTGATCATGAACATACTTGTGACGGCTGGAAACAAAGCCCGTTGGCTGACCGAGAAGCACGGCAGAATCAATGGCACTTTTCAGCAATCCAAACATATATCATGCGTAAGCGGTGTCACTATTTTCAGTACATTTTGAAGTTTGACCTTGAGTTTCTAATCCAGAATAAACAAAAGGTTGGATTTATTCCCGACAAGGAAAAAATCATTGCATCCTTCCTCCCAACTTAGATACTTTCTATAAGCAGTGCACAGTAGAGAAAATCGAAACTTTAAGTGGCAAGAAGAGACAAACAGTATAAAACAGAGAAAAAAATAACTCCGTGAAAATTCAGCTGGAGAGTTTCGCAGAGGAAATTGTCAACATTTTGAGAGACAATGTGTCCTATTTCCTTCCGCTCGTCATTTAGCCAGGAAGACAACTTCTCTGTGCTTAACACGCAACATGTCGGAGAGTCAGTCGATAACTGGGCCGAGGATCTGCTCTTGTATATATATTGCTCTACAATATGACTTTCCCCCTTTTAATGTTAAATATGCATTGGAAGATCCTTTTACTAGTTCATAAAACATCTCACCATGCACTGTATATATATGTATAATATATATTATTGGAAATGAAGTAACGAGTCGTCACCAGTAATGTCATGATTATTCTGACATATGATTGGAAAAAAAAACCACACATTTTCCTTGATTTACATGTAATTTAGATTGCCAGATTAACGCATTGACCTAGATTGTGACAGGAAAATTGATGCAGTGAAATTAAATTTTTACATTCAATATATGAGTTGGATTTTGCGCTTGCACACATGCACCATCAGGTATAATTCTAGGAATATCTAGGAACCCACAATAGTTTAAATGTAAATGTCCATATATCCCAGCCCCAAAATTCAACAACAACATTTTGATCCAAAGGACTCCTTCTTCCCGATCCAACTCTGAAAACCCCAGCGATATTTTCCGCCGATCTAATCCCGTAGACAATACGTCAAACATGTCAGGTACTAATCATATAGAATGGCTGCCATGGCAACCAACCCTGCCCCCATCATATTTGCTATGACATTCGCCAATTAGTCCAATATAAAACAGGCAGCGTCTTTCATGGAAGGGCCAAGGGCTGATCGGCCATAAAAGTAGCGTTACTTTGTGTCTTTACTTGGGTATTGCATGCACCACTGATGAAATTAGCAAGAGCAGGGCTGGATTTTTAGTTACCCCGGTCACACAATCAGCCCATCAGAACATCAGCCCATCTTACAACTCCCCTTCCCCCAACCTTCCATGCCCTGCAAATGATCTTGATCAGTAAATCTATATATGGATAGAACTGTATGCACCTGCCTTTATGGAACCTTAAAACTGATCCTTCTAACCACCCCCCCCCCCCCCCCCATTCTATTCTTTTGTTTATCCAAGCTTCAACAATATCCCACTAGAAATCCCCCTTTAGAGCCTCCAATATGCCATGCAGTCCACCGCGATATTCATTTTATGACTGACTGGTCCGCAGATGACCATGTTGCCTGTCCTGCATGTCCATAAAATTGCCCCACCCTCCCTTATTTTACCGCCCTGGGGTGAGGAATCTGTATCCAGGCTGATCCAGTTATGTGATGTAATTTCAGCCCTGGTGATTTCTGCATGTGTGTGCATTACCCAAAGGGAAACAAAATATACATATTGATGTGGGGCGAAATCTTGTGGGAATTTTTGCACTGTGTTATCTCGGGTGACTGCATTAAACTGGAGTTATATTTATTATATAACAAGACAATATTAATGCAACTCTATTTGGTATTTTTATAACGTCCTAGCTTAAATTCAGGTTTTAGCTGCGATGATCATCATTTGTGCAAACAAGTCATGGAGGTAAAACCATTCTGATTTTTGCTTACACTGTTTAGCATAAAATTCCCAAATGATTATTCTGATGAGCTCTGACCATGGTCTAGTACCACACATTTTTCAGTCTCAAAAAGTGCCAAAATTTTCGCTTTGGTCTTTAAACATCTCCAGTTGTCCTGACTCAGTCACACTTTGAAAACATTTTAATGGCACCCAACGATGTCATCTAAAGCTAATGTTGCCATGGAGATGAATACACAATGACCTTTAATGGGTCACATGGGGTCACTTTCACTTCACGTTATCCGGACTCAGTGCACATGTTGCAGACGAAATTAAGCGACCTTCTGTCCGAATATTGGGTCCCATTATGCGTTTTCCCTTCGTGGAATACAAATTTGGTAAGCTTTGTCATCCTCGACGAATATAATCATCATGGACAATGGTAGAATAGGAGATGGGTAAAACGCGCCCTCTCTTGACTTGGCACCGCATATTTTTATGAAAAAGAAGAATTTGCTTATTATGTATTACCATGGCAAAGCGGGAAGCTTATTTGCAGTTGCTTTCGATGCACGAGGTCGAGCCAACCCCAGCTCGCATCCAGATAAAAATCTCCAGACAAACCCATTCAATTTCCGAGATGTCACCTTAGATTTGTCTCGTGGAGACCCACATCCACTATCGAGAATCTATGGATTCCTTGAAGAGACTTTAGCAACATGCTATGACATGTCTGCCTTGGATTGGTGCTAGTTCTCTGGTGCTGGCAATGCTAGCGATGAAAACATCATCTTATACAACATGCAGTTTTGTCAGCCTAGGTGGGTTGGGAAATTAGCAATTATTCAAAGGCTGTCACATCAAAA
Source organism: Terebella lapidaria (assembly GCA_949152475.1). Classification (NCBI taxonomy): domain Eukaryota; kingdom Metazoa; phylum Annelida; class Polychaeta; order Terebellida; family Terebellidae; genus Terebella; species Terebella lapidaria. Next base: position 27,286,046 of record OX424564.1, on the reverse strand, counting down.
GGCATACTGAAGCACATCTTTTTGCAAATCACACACAGGTCACAATGTACTTTCTTTACTTTCACAACAGCACGGTATCACAATTTGCTCTTTGAGCAACTCTTTATGTTCACCTGCACAAAGGCAAAATTTGCATTCGAAGATGCACGCTCACAAGCATATATTCTTTTTTTCAATTTCAGCTAAAAATATCAAATTTGATGTCGAATTCTATTTTTGTAAACAATCCAGCCATCTGAACATCTATTTCCATTAATTTTTTTTTATTCATTCAAAATTTATCGCCACATCTTTTTTTCCCCAATTTCACGGAGGTGACAATCACCATAAACCGAGACTCCAACCCATTGACATTGCCATATACGGGCATAAGTAAGGGTCGTCTCAGTGCAAATTTGTCCATCAAGAACTTTCCAGGCAACTGCTTTTGAGTAACATTCATAGGCCCCGACGACATAGTGGATAGTATTCACTTTAAAGGGGCCGAACTTTGATGTTTTTCAAACCTGTCTTCTTCCCCGCTGATATGATAACATGTTTCCAATAGCCTGGTCTAGATCTAAACGTATTTTAATATCGCTGATGCCGACAGCTCGACCAGACTCAGCCATGTTGGCCCTCTACAATGTCAAAAGGTCCCCGTTTAAATACGCCCTTATGAGTTGAGGTTACCGCCTAAATGGCCATTTCAACAATGAAATGCTGCTCTTGATACATTTTTTGCTTGACTTCTTAAAGCGCAATTCAGCCTGACCCATGTGCAATAACTTACAGGGCAATAACGCTAATTAGTCTGCCACAGGGATGTGTTATACTGTGTGGTATTACATGGTGTATGGATAAATGCGGTAGCGTTTGTATGTTTGATGATAAAACATTCATTCCTCTAGTGATTCCTTTTGATGCTTCTGTACATCAGCTAGACATTTATTCCTGTTCTAATTTGGTACATTTACTTTAGGAACCCCCAAGTTAACATTCGTTTCTATACTGCAAGAATTAGGACTGCATTAAAGGTAATTAAAGAGAGTAGGATAAATACAAGAGACTCGTTATCGTAAACATACTATGGACAAGTTTGATGTGTGTGTGTGGAAAAAAGAAAGAAACTTGCTTCTAAAATCTTCGCAGCCGTAGCAATTTGCTTGTATCATTTGAAACGGGAAGGTAATGTTTTTGTAAACAACTAAATGCTTAACATGCTAGAATCATTATCAGAAGTAAAAGTCCGGAAAGAGCCGCAATCACACACAAATCAAAGGCCTCCAATGTTATGTCACTAATTACCTTCCGATGGTGAATTATAACCATCCTACTGGAATCAAAAGAGCCCGTTGAGGCAACATTGCATCATTCTATAAATAAACCTCATTATGGTAAAGACGAACCATACTGTAATCATGGTGATGTTATACGCAATTTAATGCTTGACTGGCAAGATGACTCTTTTTATTCGCTCCTCGTAAAAATTCAGAAACAGATCTATGCCAGATTGAGAAATTTCAGCGAATATATTTTTTTTCGAAGGTTTTTGCTATCTGTAGCTTGTCTATAGATATCATGAAAAAAGATCAAAACATAGACTGAGCAACTTGTAACTGTTACTTTGCGGATATTTTTCACCAAAGTTTGGGAAATTTTCATGGCTGTTTAGCATGTTTTGAATCAAAGTAACTACAGGGAACAGGACACTCACTCTGAAAATCTATTCTGACAACCAATTTACTTTGATTAATATCAAAGATGGACTGATGTATGTGTGTATGTTTCCAATGTTTTTCTTTCCAGATTTTTAGCTTTTATTTTAGCCGCTAATCGCTTGAGGTAAAAAAAATGGGTAGGTCCACATAAAAAAAATTAGCCCAAGGGCTAAGAAAGGTTACCGGACAATATACATTTTAGATAGCCTTTTGTCCAGTGACCTTGGAAATAAAGTCACTGATAAATTCAAGGCCATGAAATTTTCAACAAATATATCACTTCTAGTATGTCCACAATAAATTCCTAAGCTGTAAAGTCGATAATAAGTGAGAAATTAGCCATTCTGTGATGTGACCTTGAAAATGAGGTCAAAGGTCAAATTCAAGGTCACGAGAATATTCAGCATATATCATTTCCTATATGTCCACAATTGATTCCTAGTCTCTAATCTCAATATTAAGTGAGATATTAGGCTTAATGTGTCCCATTATAAAGCATAGGAAAATTTAACATGGGAAAGTCACATCTGGGCCGAGTTTGGCCCCGAAATGGCCCACTTTGAGTGATTCAAGCGCAACGAAATTTACACATGTCACAGAAGTACATATGAGGAGTGTTATGCATCAATAAGAAAAAAAGTTACTGAACAGATTTTGAGAAAACGACCATCAAAGTTAAAAATTAGCCATTTTCGACGAGAACGGCCGCTATGACCTTGAAACCAAGGTCAGAGGTCAAATTCAAGGTCACGAGAATATTCAGCATATATCATTTCCTATATGTCCACAATTGATCCCTAGTCTCTAATCTCAATATTAGGCGAGATATTAGGCTTATTGTGTCCCATTATAAAGCATAGGAGAATTTAACATGGGAAAGTCCCATTTGGGCCGAGTTTGGGCCAAAATGGCCCACTTCGAGCGATTCAAGCGCGACGAAATTTATAGACATCATAGGGGTACATATGAGGAGTGTTATGTATCAAAAAGAAAAAAAGTTACTGAACAGATTTTGAGAAAACGACCGTCAAAGTCCAAAATTGGCCATTTTTCGACGTTTTTTGAAAAAAATGTGAAAATCAAAAAACTAAAAAATACCTCCCTCTGGAAATATTTTTAGGCATTTTTGTGCAAAATTTCAGAAAAATCCGATCGTAAACTTTAAAGATAAAATTGTTTACGGACGGACGACGGACGCCGGACGCAACGCCATGGCAATAGGTTATCGGACCATAGGTCCGGTAACCTAATAACCTAAAAACATATTTCAAGACATCAAAATATCAGAACAAATATCCGAAGCTGGAGAAATTCAGCAGAGATCAAAGAACCTACTGTTTCCTGTCTTCAACATCACCATGGCAACCAACGTAAAATCAAACCGTTAATTTTAGCAGGACAGACGTAGGCGGTCACTACGTCTATAATTATAGCGCCTGATTGACTGTCCACTGTCAACACCATAGAACTCTGCACTTTTGTGTGTTCAATCATTCCAAGTCACCCCCCACCCCCCCCCCCCCCCCTCCCCTCCAGTTGTCAAACCATCTCCCCAGGGTGTGCTACGATAAGCACTAGGCAACCCCTCCATAACTTCACTGCAAATATCACCGCACTGGTCATTCTGCTGTTGTGAGCATCTGTCCTACTGTTATCGGCTGGGTGATTTTGGCCGCCAAAGAGAAACAATAGCGTGTAGCCATTTATGTGCAGGTTTTTGATTGCGAGGTCTGGGATGGGAGGGGGGGCTTGGTACCCATGGGAAAGCCATATGACTGAAGTCCAATGATAATATTGTTGAAGGAGTACAATGAGTTTGCACAACATCATGAACCAAGGGATGAGGGGGAGGCTTATACAGTGTTCGCAAATCAGAGATGACCACTGACCAGTGGCTATTCTGGTTGTTTTGAATTGAAAATAAAAGGTTGAATCTCCGCTTCCGTTAGCCTCAGGGGGTCCTCCAGGTAATTGTAGCCCAAGTCCATGCTTTGTTCCCAAATTACCTCATTGTGAAAATTGAAAAAGGCGACCATTTGTGAAGTTTAATCAATGGCTTTTGATGTATGGCAGCTTGTGGTCAAGCCCACTTGACAATCAAGTACTTTATACACAAAACACCTTTTGTATGTAGATCGAGTGGTCACTTGAAGCAGTCACAAGGCAGTTGGCGGAAGCCGACAAACAAAGAAAGAAGTACATGTATCATTATGACGATTTATGATGAAATTTTATAGCCGACAAGATATTTTGCTGTATTTCGTCTTGTGTTCATCATGTTACACTTTCTTATGATTTTATGACACTTAAAATCACACTTTATGATACTGATAACCTGTCGGTCAACACCAAGCATTCATTATGTCCTTGAATAGACCGGAATGTCGTGGAGCGAAAAGTTGCGAAGTTCAACACGAGTGCATTAAGCGCCCACCCTATGGTGGTAAAATCATGATCACGGACACCTGTTCATTGTCACCTGCCTATCGCCATGGCAACTAATGCTCTACACAGGGCTTTTGACCAACTTGTCCCCTCTCGTGCGGTGTTAATTTACCCGCTAGCGCAAAGATTTCTATGGAATTCCTGCGCTGTAAAACAACAAACCATTCATTTTCTGGGGGTGTCTGTCCTTGTATTTTGGTTTGCGTTGTATCATTTTCGACCGGTTGGAATGCGCTTGGCATCCTTTGATACCTGCGATGATATGTGGCGATTTCAATGCAAACTGTTATGGTATTCAACGGCTAATCTAGAAAATAATTTGACAGCAAACATGTAAAGCACTTCACCAGAATAGAGCAATTGATAAGGGACACAATATGCATGTCTATATCAATTTCAACATGCATGATTTGAACACAAGCGGAATCTATGTACATTTAATTGAAAGCAAACATATCACGTGTATGTTTTTCCATATATACTAGTTTGACATATGTGTTTTGTGAGTAGAAAATCACTACTAAATCATGCTTTTCCTTGCAGTAAGATCAGTTGTTCCTTGGTACATAAACATCTGTAATCATTCTCTTTATCCCCCAAAAATTATTTTGAGGACATGCACTCGAAACCAAAGCCAAACCTGCGAGAAAAATTTCCTCGGCAAATAAGAACGATGACATATTTTACGGTGAATAAACCAAACAATGGGGACATCTCACCTCGGCTTTTGTGGTGACAAAATTTCGCGAAAAGGAATTAATTTTCCTTCGCATTTGTGTAACACCTCGAAGGCGCCTTATTTCTTGTCGGATGTCGCTTCATGAAGAAAACTCAGACGGACTGAATTTAGGGGCGTAGATGCGGGACTTAGATAGGGTTCAGACCATATCAAAGTTGTCACGGTGATAAAAACTCTTCATTAAAGGAGTCATTCTTCACCCATTCAAAAAGGCTAGTTAATAACAGAGCACAATCAAAGCATAGTATGACAGTGTGATAACACATCTCACAATAATATTTGGATCATTTTCGATAATGTCCTTACAAGTTGAGTGCCTAGATTTATCACTGGACTAGAGGTAGATATTTTTCCTTTGGTGAAATACACGTACCAATACCCCTTGGAGACGGTCCCAAAGCATATCCCTTGTAGTACCAGAGATGCCAACATGGTGAAATTGGAACCTGTACTTTCCAATACCAAAACCTGTATTTTCATGGACGAACCTGTATTCCAATCGCGTTATACCTGTATTTTCACATGAGAACCTGTATTCACTCTGAAAAACTGTATTTTATGTATTTATACATATCATATTGACCTCATTATGTACATGTACGTAAGTATATTTGTTACGATACATATGAGAAGATTGTGCTCCACCACGAATTCCAAAAATAAGCACTCAGCGTTTGTCACACTTTGACTGTGGTCATCTTTGGGCTTATCTGACTGGCCTCGGCCTTGTGCTTATTGGTGGCCGTGTGCTCTTTCACATCGTATATGCCGCTATGTTTCACACTAAAGTCACAGGAACACACGGTGCAGAACGCATAATGTTGTCCCTTTTTTTGACTCTGTGACACATGGATATTGTGAATGATAGTACGGTTTGTACTCTTGCGACCTCGCACGTTTGTATTTCTTGCATGTGTTATTGTTTTTATGTGTCGAAGCCATTTTTTGTTAACTTGTTGCTATTCAATCGCGGCCGACCATGACATTGAGGTGATCAGCAGATCAGCCAATCAGCGTGCAGCATTGACAAGACCGCTACCGTATCTGTCCGTCTTCGCGCGTCTTCGTAATAAGTGTGCGCACTTGTCAAAATTCTCGATTTTATACATGGAAAAAAAAATTTTCTACGTACGAAATTATTTTATTTGGCGCCACAAAACCGTACTATTTTGGTAACTGGTCGTACTCCCGTATTTTGCTCTCAAAACCGTACTAAATACGGGAAAACTGTACGAGTTGGCAACTCTGTAGTACCCATAAACAAGTGAGGGTACCCTCAGCAGATAACCTCAGGCTATCACGGAGATTTTACGCATGACGAATTGACGATATCGAACACTTGTCCTTGTAATAATTCAAGTTTCTGAGCCTGATTTTCATCTTGTTTGAGGCCGGGGCAGCCCAGTGGAAAATCCAGTCGAGAATTGGGAACCAAAGCAAACTCAGAGAACAAGCTAGCACTAGATTTAGATCTTCAATCACCAGCGTGGAATCCAGCGATGAACGAAACATAGAAAAAACAGTAAAGTTGAGTCACCCAAAACTGCTACATGTACCAATTTCGTGAATGAAATCGTGGCCAGATAAACTGTAGTAAAACCAAAGTAATTTGCAAACACGGGCACAACAGACAAAGCCAAACTTCATCACTCATCTTTTTTCCTTGTGCCGTATATTTTGGGGATAAACTGAATGGCAGACTAGTCTGAAATTACATTTGGCCGTAACCAATTTGCCAAATAGAGCAATTTCGATGACAATTTCCACGTCAGATTCAGGACACATGTGACAGGTCTGATGGACACCTAACATGGCCAAAATGAACTTCCGAGCACACATTTTATGATGAACGTACGTACAACAGTGAAAGATGGTTGTATATGGGAACTTGATAGCGGCCACAAATCATTTCATGGTTATTGCCCAATTTGGCAAATGCAGCTGGGCCCACAAAATTGGAACCAGCCGTATTTATCAGAGTTTTGGTTCAGGTTTTGGTGTAGAAGCGGGTATCTAAACACTGGAAATCTGGGACTGTAATGTTCCCTCAATAACCACGAACGCGGAGTTCTTGTCGTCATGCGCAATTAGTAATTGCATACCAGTGCATACAGTACGTAGCACAATTTCCAGACACCCGTGCATAGGACACCATTTCTGGTACAACTATTCAAAGAGTGTTATGCGTGCAACAGAGCACCAGTTCATAATACTCTTCCTAAATTCTTTATTCCAGTCATGTATGACAGTTTACATTATACCCTCTGTCCTTCTCCCCCTCAAGATACACGCTCTAGTGTGCTCCTCAATGGTAGTACAGCGACCATTTGCCACCAATTTGCATGTGAATCAATTAAATGCCTTGTTTGGTCATTTCGGGTCAGTGCGTGCCCAGAAAATTATAGAATGTAGGTTTACTAGGTCTAGTCATTTGGAGATCATCCATAAAAGGGGAACTCCTGAGAAAAGACCATAGTGGTGCCGGATGGGGAGAGGGGGGGGGGGGGAGGGGGGGGGGCTGGGTAGACAAGTAATTCCCCCATCATGGATGGCAAAGACAACAGAAGCCTGATCGTGGGAAGATCGCCTGGAAAGGATCAAAGATTTCGTCTTTACTCTCTTGAGGATGCTGAAGTATCCACACTAGAAAGACGAGGCATCAATCGGGAGAGAGATACAGAGAACGCTGTAGATAGATCTTAGGGTCCGAATGTTTGCATCACAGGGGACATACGGGCCATAGAATCATTTTTTTTTTTTTTTTTTTGTGAAAAATTAGATCAAGTGCCATAACATTTTGCCTAGAGAGGCCTACAAAAAGGGCACAACAATGCTTCTTCCTAAATTTATTCAGCACACAGCATTATCAGGCTTATACCATTGGTTTGGCTGCTAAAGATTAATCATTCCTCCTTGCACAATGATAGATTTTTCTTTTTCATCTCACTCAAGATGTTCAGAAAACGAAATCATACTTTCACAATGTTTTTATTTGTCTTTCTATTCAATTCTAATTAATTAGGCCCAAAATCATCCCACCAGTATCAAGTCTTTTGGGGGAGTTACATCACAAACCACTTTTTTTGCTCAAAATTATGTAAATCACCCAGCGAGGCAGTATTATTTTGTCAGCACGAGACCTATCATTACTCACTGGTGTTTCCCTGAAGAAATTTGCGTAACATCCATTATTCACTACATGATTATAGTGTTGTACGCAACATATTTTATGCTCATCGCAGGCATCTACACTTTTGTCCACACTTTTCACTTTCTCGGTTTGTACACTGATTTTGTACTTAATTGTCCTGAAATATAGCCTTCTTTCGAAGAAGAAAGTTTTCTGAAAATTTAATTACTACCTACTCAGATTGAGTTTCATTCAGTTCATGATGCAAAACACTACAAAATACATGCATTGTGAGCAGTGCATGTAAAAGTTGATTTTATGTTGAAACCTTGGCAAAGTTCATCTCCATTGTCAAACCACCCTGTACAATATTCCTGTCTAAAACATTGCATTCTCTTTGTGAATAGTGAATGTGTGTTTTATAATTTTACATGACGTGTGCCCTTTGTCTTTTTGAAACAAATTGTGATAAATACAAAGAATGACATGTAACAGACATTTAAATATCAGTTTGTAGTCTTTGATGAAATTACACAGTTATATCCATAGTGAAATATAGCCTTCTTTCGAAGAAGAAAGTTTCCTGAAAATTTAATTACTACCTACTCAGATTGAGTTTCGTTCAGTTCATGATGCAAAACACTACAAAATACATGCATTGTGAACAGTGCATGTAAAAGTTGATTTTATGTTGAAACCTTGGCAAAGTTCATCTCCATTGTCAATATTCCTGTCTAAAACATTGCATTCTCTTTGTGAATAGTGAATGTGTTTTACAATTTTACATGAAGTGTGCCCTTTGTCTTTTTGCAACAAATTGTGATAAATACAAACAATGACATGAAACAGACATTTAAATATCAGTTTGTAGTCTTTGATGAAATTACACATTTATATCCATAGTTTATATTACTAGCATAAAATTCCACATACATGTATATAAAAGTAACATCATATTAAATATTTTTTATCTGTATTGTACGCTCATTTTCCATAATGATGCACTTACATTCACCTCTATTACCTTATATTAGTTTACAACTTGTCAATGTCATGAACGTCAGTACATGGGCAATATGAGATGTCACAGTATATACTGTTATAATAACATTCAACATACTCGAATACTGGTCTATAAACTACCATAGACTAATACTATAACTAATGTGACAGTCATATAACATTATCTCCTAGTATCATGTAACACATGTATGGCAACAATGTATGCTGGACAGATTGCACCTTTTTGCTGAAAGGCAAATCCTTCGAGTATCACAATTACACATCATACAAACTAGTTCTGTAATGAAACATGTATATCAGATTCTGTAGTTTAGTATTGCATGATTTTCCTTTGTTCACCAGCGTCATTTGTTCACCAACTTGTGTTGATTCCATATATATAGATCTGGATTTGAAAATCAAATTTTTCACATGACTGCAAATGTAAAACTGCCAGCAGCTGTCACCTTAAATTAATTTATTCCACAATTTGTCCCGTACTGCGTGCCTCCTATACTCCCTAGTTTCAATTTACCGTACCCTTGACCCCCTACCTCCCCCCTCCACCCACCTAGCAACAAAGCTTCACCCTGAGGCTTCCAAGCCCAAGGGTCAACCCACCCAGCCGTCCTGTGGCAGTCTTTGTCACCAAGTTACCATCACCATGGCAACTATATTAGATTTATGGCACCTAACAAATCTGCAGTCTGCTGGCATTGATGCCAATGGTTCCAAACATTGGATTTTTTCCCCTCAGGATGCCGTGAGGGGTGGGAAGAGGGGGGTGCGGGTGGGTTGGATGTTTCTACACTGTGACAAGGACAAAATAGGATTTGAAAGACAGAAGAATCGAAACTAAGGCAGATGGGAGAGGGAGGGGAGTAGTTGAAGAACAAACTGCATGAGCGTCATCAAAAAATCCAAATCTGGCATGCCACAGGCATGGTTGTGACCAGACGAGGTCACTTTGGAACCTGCCAACCCTGATTCTCTATTGTTCTGCTGTCTGCCGCTCATGGTCATTGGATTAATGCATGCAACAATCGTGAAGTAGTGTGTGGGGGTGAGGGGGTGGGAGTCTGGTGTTAGTCTGGTAAAACGTGTGACTCACATGAGCTGTCACCAAGATCAATGTCCAACAGTTCCCATTTTACAAATGGTCTTTTCACGTGCGCACCAAATATTGAGTGGGGTTAACCATTCGCTATTTATTCTGGCAATGGTGTCCACTTCTGCCAATAAAAGCTGTGAAAACCCGGTACATCCCCACCTCATGCAGTCCTGATTTAAAATGCAACCCTGGAACAACATGTATAATTTACTAGTGTTACATGGTGGTCAGTTCCGTCTGCTTACACGGAAAACAGATGCTGTTCTCCGGCAACGAGGCCAAACCGTCTGAAGATAAATATATAAATCTGTCTGTGATAACAATTACTAGTTTGCAATATTGATCATGTTTATGACTGCCCATCAAAATAGCAGCCCCATGTGATACGTAAATTTGATGGGGTGGAATAACATACATGTAATATCACATCATAACATCGCTGGGTCCCAGATAAAAATTCATGCACAGGACAGGTCATTCATTTTCTGTCCTTTTTTTTTTATTTCTCCATCCTTTATGTAAGTTTTGTGTGTATTTATCAAGCATTGAGCAATGAGCATGCCAAAAAACATTATTGTGATAGGGAAATTATAAATTGACTATATGACTAACACTTTGCCATAGATCTGTACTGTCATCTATTTCATTTGGCGCCATGTTTCTGCTTATCGTGGTTATCAAAGTCCCCATATTATTATTGCGGGCAAATTTGATGCCAATCTGCAACTATCCCATTTATTACTAGGGGGAAGAGCTCGTTCAGAATTTTTCATTATTTTATCACACAGACAGTTGATAAACTACCATACAATAAATCAGGTGACGATTACATAATATTGACCATAAACAAGTGTTTGTTGAAACATGCAACAATCTGCTTCCTCTCTCGACCAACCACCCCCCCCCCCCCTCCCTAGCCAATGTGTGGATGACATCGATTTTGGACAAGAACACAGAACTTCATGGCATAGTCAATATTTGCCGAAATATCAGGCCTCCGCATGCGCGGCACGTAAGTTTTTAGTGGCACAGGAAATCACTTGAGATTCCCGAGTAAATCATGCCCGTGGAGTACACAAAAGGCACTGAGAAGGCAAACAATGTTGTCCACACCCCAACTATAAATGACGTAATAATCCACCCTGAGTACACTCGAGATTCACCGGGCACCCTGCGACAAAATGTAACTGTAACACGTGAGGGGAAATCCAGATTATGGTGATTGATGCCCCTACTACGACAACGTGATAACAAATGCTCCCGTTAGTCACTGAAACAATAGAGGATCCCTTGCGAAATGATCTCTATGTCATCCCCTTTCCCCCTTTCGGCCGACATTATGTCATCACCCTTATGCATGCCGTGCCTTGCAGACGAGAAAAAGGCCATGTCTGGCACGAGGCAATATTGACTTGAGTAGCCCAGTGTACCATACGCTTTTCTAACGTACCTGGCTCAGGAAGGGACAGTCTATCCCTTTATCATGAGGAGAAGCAAGGTGGCAGGCCATACTAGTGGTGGCAGTGAAAAGGGGGTTCCATGTTTGCTTACATTGTCTACGGGAGGCGCTGTTCTTTTGTCTTCGTCATGGTTCGAGTGACAAAGATAAGTCCATGTACGATCGGTAATCGCTTCCGCAAACATGCCACGCCAATGGACACAATGTCTGTCCTATATCTGTTGTTGCATTTTTCCAATAGCGGTAATGATTAACGAGCAGACGGGTTGTTTTTTTAATGGACCTGTCTGGATGCAAGACAGGTCTTGAGAATTAAAAGGATGTGTCGTTTGCGTTTATCCATCTCTAATTCCTGATGCCTGGTGCAAGATTTGTTGAAAGTAATTTTGATGCATCAAAGGCAGCATGGTGTAGAAGTGTCTGTGTGTGTTTTTTTTTAAATAAACCATTTATTAGGCATCCCGATTGAAAATCGGGAGGCCTTATGTTTTTGTCTGTTTTTTTTTTTTTTTTTCTTTTTTTTTTTTTTTTTTCTTCCGCCGTTTGGTTTCCGGATCATAACTCTTGAACGCCTCGATCTATCTTTCCGAAATTTTCATGCCTGACAAGTGATACAGCTAGCATGTCCAACATGACTCTAGGCTCATATCCATGCATTATCCCTCACTCCCCCCTCCAAAGCCTGGTTTACTAGTGTGTGTACATGGTAAAAGAATGAAGTTCTATCCCACAGAATACAATAGTTGGTTAATAAGCCAACACACATGACACAACATGCTTGGGGAATGATTTGCCCTGTCTGCATTTATATTGTACAAACATGTATTGTTTGAATGTTTTGTTATTCAACTCTATTTCACATGCAATGACCAAATCATCATTGTTTTAGTTAGCTGGCAAATGTTTGGCTTTGGTTATAATATGAATGCGAAAATTCCGCTGTATTGTACAAGTTTTGAAATCACAAAATTGGCCAAGATGACACAGCATTCTTTTAGTCACGTATCATTTTATATTTGACAGGAGCACCTGAAAAATATCACGAACATTCTGATTAAATATACTAGTACGCTGAATAATATTGGCTGGGTAATTGTCCATTCATTTGGGGTGGCAAATGTCTGGTGGGCCAAGTTGTCAAGATGATAAAAAGCAGTTCTGGTAAGAAACTGTCTGATGAGCTCTCACTCTTACCCACATACAATGGCCTATGTATCCTTTTTTCTCAGTCCAGTATGACCATTTGAAATGATAAGAACAAAATGGGGGATGCCACAAAGCCTATAGGCTTTTATGTCTAGTTTTTCACGTTATGCTGTTGGAAAATATCATTCAATCAAGTAAAATTCTGTAAAATTCTTAATGACCCTTCTAAAGATCGGATATTACACATGTAACATTCCAAGAACTGTGAAAATACCCAACATTTCCCTCTATCATTCCTCTATTGCTACTCTGCCTCTGGGGTCCCATATAACTTCACACCCCGGATAAATCTCATCAGCTCCGCAATGATGAATCACCCTGTACTCCAACGTATCATGCTTTATTTCAGCCGGAATCCCAAATTTGCTCATCTGGTCATGTACCGTGGGACTTACCCTCTGTCTACACAGCGCACTTTTTTAAATTTCTTTTTCATCTTTTTCTTTGTATTGTAATTATAGCGATAGGTTATTGAGCACCCCAATAATTTGGCAGTGAAGAACTCCGACAGTGAAGAATTTGGTTGCCATGGTTACTGGGGTAGAATAAACCAGCGTAGATGTGTTTTTCAACTGAGCGCTCCTTGACAACATTGGATGAGGCTGCTGGGAGTTCTATGGGGGGCAGCAACAAGTTGCCATGGCAACTAAGATGCAGGGTATTCAGAACTTGGGAGCTTCGGCTTAATGGGGTGCCACTGTTGAGAAGCTGTGTCGCTGTGGTGACCAGTCGACGTTTTTGAAAAACGAATTTGATGTATGAGGTATTAAGTTCCAGGCCGAGGGTTTAACGACGGGACCGTGGGATGTGGAATACGCTGCGTTCCTGGAAAGCTCTAACGTGAAAAACGTTATTTATCTAACGGGAAATTGATGGGAAGGTGCTGCTCACAACCCCAGACAACAGTAAGCCATACCCTTGAAAATATTGCATGGTGCATGGCACTGCATGCAGCAAGCTATAAGACAACAATGCGAGCCAATTCAAAATGAAATCTCCCCCCCATCAAAAGGCATCATAAAGTTCATTGTGTATGCGCGGAGTGACGCGTGCAACGTCTTGAAATAAAGTCGGCCACATTGAAGAATCTATTTTCCCGGAGACAATACTCGTACTAAAACTTGTGAGAAATGACGGTGCCACTCTCGGGAACTCCAGTAAACAAAAGAATTGTGATTGATCGCGCCATTCCAAAGACGCAAGCAGTAAAGACTACGGAACAATTCGATCTAAGCAGGGCGAGTGCGGTGTATTTGGCTGCCCCATCCTTGCCTGTTGCCTTGCAGTGGCATCGTAAAAGTGCGCAAACGTTTGTTCCGTTTCCAATCAAGTGCTGAGTCACAAAGCATTGTACGCTGGGAGAGGACGCTGATGGGCTTCTGTTTCCTCGTTGGCATTTTTCGCTTGCTCAGCAAACATTATCGGGACATATCGTTTCACACAATCATTATTTTCCCGTCTTCTTCACCGCGTTTTCACTGTCCACTTTCCGTGATGTCCATGGAGAAAATAGCCATGTTTTTTTTTCTATTTTCGGGTTTTTTCTGCCGATTCCCATGCGAGTTCTAGAAAGGTGAGTGGGCTGAAAATTGCGAGTGGACTTTATTTTCCCGAAGTAATCAATATGATTTTGCCTCACGGAGACCCGACGAAACCGTGACCATATTTTTGTCATGTCAATTGCTTTTTATGAAGTCTTGGGGTATAACATGTAAGTGGGGGAAGAGCGGGGAGGTTCTCTCTATATGTAGCTACATACATCAGCAAATCAATCATGTAGCTTAATGGGCGCCAGACAGATTGGCATCGGAAAAACCCACTCGAAAACGTGATATACCACGTAATGTAGTCACCGACATTATGGAAGTATGGAACAGCACGGAAGCCAAAAAATATGTCTGCCATTTAATGGACATTAGCTAACAGTCTATCCAGCTTTATCCTGGCAGCCATTTTCTATTTTGTAATTTTGCTTTTACATTTATGAAGAGGGTGAGAAGGGCACTAAATAGTATGCATAATATAACTACAGTGGAGGGTATTTTTGAATGGGGAAAAAAAGTTAATTGCCCAATTGAATGGAGTAAGTTGTCCACTCAATGTTTCAAAAAAGAAAAAAAAAAGTTTTATTTCGTCTATGGCTATAATGGCTTAACAAATTGACTGCAATGAAAAAGTAGAAACAATTACATGGATATTACCATCATTACAGTAGTACTATCTAGCTTATTGATGAGTATATATATCTGATACAGAAATTTGAAGTGGAAAACTATCGTACATAGACATCATTATCAGATAAAATATCGTTTACTATCACCAGTCAATAGACATCTATATTTAGGCATTTACGGTGTCGCCACAAACTGTCTACAATATCTTCGCTAATCCTGGATTGGCGACACCATCTGTTAAAAGTGACATATTGTCGGACCCTTTAGATAGCTGGGCAGACGACCGAAGTCACTCAAGCGCGCCACAACGCAGTAACAACAATGGATAAAGTAGCAAAACAGTGGCCACCGACGAAAAAAAATCTAGCAAGCTCAGGTCAGCAACATGTCAAGTGTCCTTAATCAAAGCGTAAATGTGTTAGACATGGTTCAGCCGTGTCTACGATAGTCGCCTGGTCTTATATACGTATCAATAGCCATTGATTGGCGTTGATTGATAGCCATTCATTGATCGGCAAGTGATCAGGGATCAATCATTCAACACTGGTTTTTGTATCCATGTGTTTACAAACAAGAACTGTATTGTATGTATCTAGTCGATATGATTTCTGCGTCCACATTCAATGTATTATACTTTTGATATACTTATAGGGATAAGTATGCGACAAAATATGATTTGTGTCTAAATATTTTATGATTCAATTCTACATGTTTATATATCTTATTACTACTACAAAGCAGATCTAATGGTCTCAATTTAAATATGATTTACACAATGTGTCTGATCCTATTATCAGTATAGAAAATATGATCGGCACAATTCATAAGATGATTGTGCAATCTACTCACTGACAGCCGCGATCATAATTAAAGGTTTAGAATATTTCTGTGTCTTGCAATAGGTGAATTGTTGTGAAAAAGAACAAATTTCCAAATTAAATGAAGAAAGAACCGATGAACCCATGTTATTTTTCACTTTACATGTTTAAAATGGAGACCACCACTATCTATTTGAACTCTGCTTGTTTGATCTTGACGCGCTAATGGAAATAAATTCAACATTGAAAGCAAAACCCTTCACAAATAGTACTTAGAACTGACAAGTTTGGTTTTACAGTTGAATGACATGTCCTTAGAAGGTACTCCCAGCAAAAAAAGCCAACCAATTATCATGGTTTTGATTGGCCAAATATAGCTTACAAGCAAACACCAGGAAAAACCATCATGATTTTAATCCGTCAAACAAACTCTGCTGTATTGTTCGGAGTTATTTACATCTTCCGGGAACGGAAAAACCCAGCCATGGCATGCAGCACCTGTGAGTATAAAAGAATCGATTTACTCATACTGTACTGTACTGTATGCCTAGTGGTTTCTTGGGTTGACTGGTGGAGATAGTTCTCAATGTTGATGCTACCAATTAGGACTGTTGACTGATGTGGCTCGGTTGCTTGCGCTGACAGACAGACAGACGAAAAAAGTTCGCTGACCACACTCGCAAGACCACACAAAGACGTGGAGGTGCGAATCTGAATCGCATTTTTTCGGCACGGTTTTGAACCCGCAGGGGCCTACAAAAGTCAACGTTCCTCCTACGACTGAACCAATATTTGACATACAATGTATGATTGTCGAATGTATTTTAGGCTCACGACAAAGACAAACCCACAGCAGTGGATCGGTCGACAAAACTTGGCGAAAATGTTTATTTCGGGAGACGTCAGACATTGAATTTTACAATGTTTGCGTTATTCCGCAGGGTGACACGCAAGGTTATAGGATACTATTTTAAGTGGTGTGCTATTGTCACCTATCGCCTGTCAGCTAACTATAGATCTCGGCAGTTTTTCATGTCATCCTGTCATTTTTATGAATAACGGTCCATCAGCTCGAAGCGCCTCAGGCAGATTTGGCCGATTCACTTTGTGATTGCGGCAAAAGTAAATCGAAGTACTCGTTTCAATTCACTGTGAAATGAATCAAGATATATCACTGCAGAGAGCATGCCACATACTAGTACATGTACATGTACCAGTAGGATTTTTGTTAAATCTATGCATGCTCACTGGCTGAATCAATTGTTCAACAGCTGCGAAACCAAGGTTTTTTATTATGTGCTTGCAAGCATTTTCTGCACACATTGCAGCAATTAAAATTTTAGATTGTCAAAGACATCTGACGAAACCTGATTTTTCATAAGAAAAAATCAATAGGTTCCATTTGCAGGACATACAAAACATACCATAGATGATATTTAAATACTGCCATATGTTGCTATTGCGCAATATCTAATATATACGGATGAAAGCAATCTGTGCATTCCTGTAATTCTTGTTGTTCAATATTTCAATAACATGACCATAAAAGGCTTGGAGAATAAACGAAGCAACCTCATGGTGCCATCCCCAAGTGAAACCATGGCAACCTGCGGTGGAAATAGTCAATAAAGATCAAAGGAAATGCACCAGGAAACCTGGACTTTTCCAATTAAATATACAACAGCTCACGGTGTCACCTAGCTAATTGGTGTTATGTCTATTGCTGACCTACGCCAACCCTGGCTTGTGCCTTGCGGGCATCGGCCATGCAATGTAAGCCATTATCATTTAAAGTCATTATCGGGTCATAGGAAAGGTCGCCAGCCAAAGGCTGTATTTAAAATATTAAAAGGGGACCTGCTTTGAGCCACAAATAATATGATTATATACTCTATAAAGGTAGGGAGACATATGTGCGCTGCTTGTGTATATAATAGTCTACATCTCCCATTCAACGATTCGCTATTCAATTTGCGAACAAAGAATTGGAAAGGCAGAAAGTGCATGAGAACTTGCTGCAAATTGATAATAATTTCCATGTCTGTAATTAAAGATCCAATAGACGTACATGTACAGACATGATACTCTATGTACCGAAATGCCTTACGAACATCAGTTTTCCACGAATGCAATCTCGAGCCTCCAATTCATGAAATCCACGTACATACTTAAACTAATAGCAGAATGCTAAATCCATCATTATATATGCAAGGTATTCAGATATGAAAACGCACATTTTTTTTCAAACCCCTCCCCCTATTCTCTGCAAGAATTCTTTGATTCCAATATTATATATAACGGCTTTTATGCGCGTCACATGCGGTGAGTGGGATTTACTACAAGTACATACACCTGTGACTGAATACTGCACAAGTGCTTTTCACTTTACGGACAATGATTTGAGGGCACGACCTACATAATATTGACCATCGACTAATATATTTCTAACAGCTTTTACACGGTGCAAGTACATGTAAGTGTTGTACAGCAAATTATCTTAACTGTTGATTGACAATAGAAAGGTTGAATTAGGTTAATCATTTGGCAGATCATTCAAGAGGGGAAGAATACACGTATAACTATTGAATACATATATAAGGCCAATATACACATCAAATAGAAAGATAATCCTCAGACTGATGATAGTGCTGGCTATTTACATGTAGTATTTATCGTCAGTTCCTAGTGAGCAATACATAAAATATACATCAAAGGGATAATGCCAATTATGAATTTATTGCTGATTGGCTACATCCACGTGGGATACTAGTATGGCACAATGATAACATCAGAAACCCATAAGAGAGATGGGTTTCTGATAACATGTATAATAGAACATACACGTCCGGTAATGCACTGTGCAAATATGACGGTGTCTGAATACTGATGCTGTTTTATCTTTTCTGCTTTTTCCTCGATATAACTTATGATAAAAGTGTACCCGGTAATAGGAAAATGCATTGTTGACAAGAGTTAGGTATCCTGTTAGGTCACTTTTTCAGAGCAATAGCACCATTGTATGAAGATTTTGCCTGGAGGCTGTTCACACCACAGTAAGAATCATATCCAGCAACACTCGACATACATATTCATTAGCTGTGCATAGTCAGAGTAATAATAGTATTGATCTGTCTGGGATGGATGCCTCTAACTACCGTACTAATAACAGGACCAGCCAGAAATCAATCAATAAAAGACTTGCCCAGTTCAAAGAAACAAGAGATATGAGATACCACGGCACAGTGGTATGATATTGGCACCAAATAATTACATGTAAATGTCTATATACTGTGATATGGATCTAACATGTATATCCTGGTATTTGAGCCTGGAGTAGCACAGTGAAATTATGACTATACATGTATCTGATGTTCAGAAAGATACAGTATTGTATCGGTTTTACCACTTTGAGACTATTGTGGAGGTTCCAAACGTGTAGGTGATTTCAACAAATTTTTTTCCGATAAAAGGTGAAGAATAAATTGTCTGGATAATGATTGCCAAACTAATTTTCTTTCCCCTGTACTTGGGCCTAGAAATCAACCCTGGATATATATCGAATTGGAACGAACTCTGATAATACACAACAGAACCGACGGAATGAAGTGAATCGACTGGCTTGTTGTTATCGGACAAAATTCCCAGACAGTCTAAATAGATCAAGTAATACAGAACAGGTATTACATATATGCAAATGTGGATAGATACATACAAAACTGATGTCTCATACTGCCTGGAGCAATGTAGAATGAAGTGAAGGTGTCACAAAGTAAAGAGTTTAGTCCAAGCTGCTATATTAGGTTTGTCGATCAATATTTGAGTGGGAGGGAAGGAGGGAGGGTGAGATGGGAGGCACCATTCAAAGGATACACATGTACATGTATCGTCTATCGGTAGTGAAAACATGGTAAATGAACATGAATTTCCTGAGGAACGAATCGTAACGCCTCCACAAAGATCGGCTTTTCCTTGGATTTGTCACTGAAATCATGAAATTGAAGACATTACCTGAAAAATTATCATGCAACTGTCCTGGATGACAATAATCATATGGAAGACATGGTCTTATTCTTTTCATAAATCATGTCTACGGCAGAAATAAATGCATTGGTCATGTGATTAATTTGTTCCTTTGTCAAATCTCTATATCGAAAAAGCAATTTTGGCGACATGTGCCAACATGCGGACTAACTGTGCTCTAATTTGAGAGCACACGGCTCACCACAAAGATTTAATCAAGCGACTGTCCCGTATCATGTAGGTACACCCCTAGGCCCACCTGGTCATAATTACCATGGTTACTGGCTGATAGGCAAGACCATAAATTTACCTGGGCACTCATTACTCAAATCTGGTGTTCCTTCCAACCTCTCCCCCTCCCCCCCCCCCCTCCCCTCTTCTAATAAATGATTTTCCGTTTAGACCTTTCCCTACCCATACATATAGTACCCCATCTCGCCTCTTTACTTTTTCCTTCTTCCCAAGCTACACACGTGCTCTCGTTAATCCTCACTAGTTTTGCGAGCGTCAGCTGGCTAAAACTGGCTGAAGCTAGTTGACTGGAGCCGGCCACAATAAACCCGCCTCCAAATTTTACCTAACTCGTTTACGCTCGCGTAAACCCGTTTGCAATTATGTCCGCGCGTTTTTGCTAGCCAACATTTTCAAAGCTCGTTTTCGCTAGCATGAAATCTGTCGGCGAGCGTAAGTGCGCCGAAGCCAGTTTGCAAAACCACGTCTTCATGACGTGAAGATAAATAGGATTCTTCATTCTGTTTTAGTCGTATTAGTTTCAACTTTTTTTATTGAGAAAACTTCTTGTGACCAGTCAGTCCATGACATCAAGCAAACTCGAAACCGGAAGTGACGTATTTCACAGCCTAATTGAAGGTCAAGGCCATTTATATGCGCATAAAACAGACTGGTGTCTTGCGGGAAATTCAGAGCCCAAATGCTTTTCTTCAAGTCAAACGCGCTTACAAATGTGTCACTTTATAAAAACGGGCCGAAGAGAGTTTTGAAATCACTGGCGAGTTTAAGCTCGCTGGCCTGTGAGTCAGCGGGTTTGTGCGCGTTATGACTTCGCCAAGAAATATCTAGCGAGCGGGAGCGCGCCGACTCCATTGTCAGCCAGCTTTTGCTAGCCGACGAAAAAACGCAAAATTGATTAGCGAGCCGGCTGGTGAGGATTAACGAGAGCACGTGTGTAACTACAGCCATCTAACGCCCACCCCCCCACCCCGCTCACTCAAACCCTTCCAACTCATCTGCCTTAAAAGGAAACATCACCTTATGAGTTATGACAGGCTTCTCCCCGTAACACTCTTTTACAGATTCCTTTTTTTATCAGAAGCTAATGTCCGATCGATAGTAAGGTTATTTTGTCCTGACACAAAGCATACTGCACCAAGGCTACCTACATGGGAATACACGGGAACGCGGTCCGCCGACGGACGATAAACTCCCCGCCACGATCGTGTCCGACACGAACCTACCGCATTAGAGCCACACATCCCATATCTAAACATGGTCGCTGTGTTGTTTCCATGTGCTGAGTGGCTTTGATACTCAATTCACCTGTGCTTGCTGCCGCATTGTACACAACATAGGAGAGTTCATGGAGGTTCTTCAAGTAGGAAAGGTCCTCTAGTCTTGGCTAGGTCCTGTGGGGGGTATTTTCATTTCTGTACACTGTAGTTTTCCCCCTGGTAGATTTTTCTATGTGAGAAAGGATACTCAAATGGATCACTGGAATAGCACAGGGTGTTTTTCAGGAATGAGAAGTCATAAAGTTTTATTGATAATTTAACAATGAACACATCTGATGGATCGGTATTTGACACTTGGTATCGCTGACTTTTACGATATTTTAATATCTCGGTTCAGAAATAATTAGTTTTAATAGTCCGCAAAGGAAAAATACTCGTAACCCATGTACAAATGTGAAAGGTTGGTGATATTTTCTGGGCATAACTCGAAACCCAAAGTATCTCAAGGTATAAGGTGGACATTCCCAAATGACAGGGTGTCTGATTACAGGTTTGCCCCACACATGTTACATTTAGATACTGAAATTACTACTTTAAACTTGACCTTTGTGTGGGCAATAGAAGGCACAAAAATAGACTTCATTGCAAAAACAAGTCTCAATCTATTGATTATAATTATCATAAATTATGAATCATGTTTTGGATGGTTTCTTTCCAAACGAAGTCAATAAAATAGTATACAGTTACCATGACAATGGCTGAATACTGCACATTTCAGATATATTGACATTAGAATTTCTCGAACTCGGACACAATTTAATCCCCTTTGTATACATAATTCTTCGCACCTGCGAGTGATTAGGCTAAAGTAGGCTAAATATCCATCTGATCATTAGTCCAGACTGCTTCATCACTCAGGCCATCGAGTTTCGTCAGATATTATATTGGCTCCTGGTCCTGAGCTATATATAAATATTGAATTTCGAGGTGTAAAAGGGTTTATCTCTAGAATAAACTGTCACCTTGTCAGATAGATTGTTACTCTGAAAGTTATCTACAGAAATATTGACAAAGACGTGTGATGTGATGATAACCCTTCATAGAAACCACCTGCTGTATCCCAGAAACGCCACGATCTCTGGACAAATATATTGCCGTGGGACGGCAGGGGTCAACTTCAGCTATTTGTGGATATTCTATGAGTAGCAAGCTTGTGACTTGTGAAGCCAGCAACCTGATAAATTCTGTCTTGATTTTGGACCAATAAAATCCATAAAGTGACCTTTACAGATTACTTTTAGATCATGAAATATTACATCATTAACTGAATATCGATGACAGCTATTAACAGTAATCCCTCACATTTTCAAGCTGTCGAAAAGATCAATTCATCATGGCTACTGAAATTGATTTTTCCCCGATGGGTAATTTTTTAATGTATCCCATTTGAAATGTCACGGGATAATTTTAGTATCAAAATGCATTTTCTTGGCTGAATGCATGCATTTTGCAGCTGGTAATAAAATTCCATGGCGTACCGCCGATACTGACAGACAAAATGCTTTATAATATCCTGAAAAGGCCAAGTTTTTCGTTAGCATTAGATTAATTTTTCAATCAAATAATCAATACATATAAGCTACATCCAGCCTACCATCGCAATTCCAATAGTATAACAAACATAGTATAGATATTGCCGCAAAGACATAAATATTCTATGCACTGAACAACTGGCAATCACGATCAGAAATTACTGAAAATTAATGTACTCCGACCAATATTCAATGGCATTCCCCTGATTGACCATCGGAAGCCAATCGGAAATTCGAAGGCCGACAATTCACCGTCATCATCATCATCAGTGCTTTGGTATTCAAGCGAACTTCCGAACGGCGATAATTATATGCACTTGTGTATTGACAAATGGCCCTCACCATGAATATTAATCACGGAATAATAAAGGCCGTTTAGGATCATCTGGGCCAAATTACATACTTTTAGTAGTTTATCCTGGTTGAAATTATGATATATAGATGATACATACTTTCATGTATATAACCACAATAACCGGTATTTACCATGGGTGTATAATGTTTCTTGAAATGTTTGCTTTTGTGTCTGGCCGACATATCTCTTAGTGATATATTATGAGCTATGTCACATACATGTATACATATAGACCATCATGGTGAATAGAAAATATATCTGCAGAATATGAATTTACTGCCTCTGTATAGTAAGGCAAATAAGCTGACGTACATCACACGGCATATAGAATTGATATGACAGGTCATTATCAAATGTAAACAAAAAATTGTCAACTTAAATACCATGATCCCTTTTCAGCATCTCCACATGAATAAGATGTGGTCTTGTGTTACAATCACTGATGCAAAAACAAACAAAAGATAAAGTCTGGATAAAAAATATTTTTCCATAAAACTATTTTTCATGTTCCAGTTATATATCTGCATGCTCTTTTCATGGTGAGCTGCCTATACATATAATTCTATGAAGCAAATATATACTGGGGTATGCACAATAATTGACCTATTATTGGTGTTTTATATCAAAATAATAACTCACACACAAGAACCTGCAATATGATATTTCGAGACCGTTTCAAGCACAATTCAACGCCCTTCAGTTAACAGATTACAAATATATACCCAAGGGACCCTTATGTACATTGAATAGTAGAAGGGTCCTTTTTCTAGAAGCGAAGTGCCAAAAACATTCTGATAGATCACCTAGCCGATACCAACGCAAATATTTTTTCTTTCCTCGTTCACAAATATGCATTACTTATAGCTTGAATAGCTAATCGTTGTAACGAAAACCTCCCTCAAGACCTTGTTTGCTTTATTCTAAAGTTTTACCGAGCGGTTTTTGTGTGTTCTATTACAGAAGAAGCCCGCCTCCTTCTGTGAAATAAGACATCCAAAGAATATCGAAAACACTTCAGTTTCATTGTGATGCACTTATAAGTAGGTATTCGCTTCTCGCAAAAATTTTATAAAGACATAAACCTACACTATGCCGCAGTACGATGCTGCGACTGTGTCTAATACATACCGACACACTGAAAATTGTCTCCGAAAAAAAAACATCATGATTGTCTGCGTTGAAACAACATGCCCTACAACCTCCCAATCTTTTGTTCAAACAAACTTCAGTGCTGTACCGCCAAGCTCGTCCCAGGGTTGACTTCTGCATGCAATTTCCCGGCTCAATCATGAAAGTGAAATTTTGCCTCGCCACTGCTCACTGCAGAAAACATCGTTACTCCATTGTAGCGAATATTACTGTTTGCATTTCACTTTGCGACTGAAAACTACATGGATATAATTCCGGTAGAATGCTGCACGTGCAACTGTTCATGACTTTAGCAAGTAGAACTTACCTTCGTTTGGAGATCCTAACCTACGCCAACCTTTAGGCGCGTGACAACAAAATTAAATCCCCTTGCTCAGAAAACACATTTGGGTGCTTGTCAAAGTTGCGGGATTGAAAACGCACACATTCGACTAAATGACAGTTTGGCTTTAAATTTGGTGTGTGCTCACAGAATGTTATTGTTGTGTGAAAAGTCAGCTTTTCCCAACAGAGACAATTCATTCAACCTAGTTTTCCACAACTTCTGCCAACAAATGCATATATTGAACAATGTTGAATAGAATAAGAAATTTTAGTGTACAATAGTCTGTGAAATTTAGTACACTAGTGTGCATGAACATGTTAATTCTAGAAAGTTTTACAGTGATAAAGTGAACACGCTGGCCCACCTTGTTGCATGAATAACATGCAACAAATCTTCAAGGGCAAAAACTCGTGATGACCTTTCCATACGGAAACCATCATTATCTCTTATGTCTTACTTTATGGGTGTTTGAAATACCATAAAGCTTCCTCAAGTGCCTTACACAAGAAAACATCATCACAACGTCATGTCTGTTCATGCCATTAGTGCACATGACGATGTCTTTGATAAAGTCATGTTGTCAACATGTAATATCTGTGACTTGTATGAATTTTGTTGTGATGACTTTGAAGTTTTTGTGTTGTTTTTGTTCTCTGCGCTGAATGATTTCAGCAAACTTTAGATAGCACCACACCGGTAGAAATTTAGAATTTCTCACTGTAAGAAAGTAAGTGTAAAATAAAATGCATAGAGTACTCACATGCAGGATTATCGTCTCGCGTAATCCTCACGGCAAAATTGATTAGCGGCTGTTTTTCGTAATCCAGATGTTTATCCTGTTTAAGTCTCACGACTCCCGTGATGGAATCGATTTCTAGCATATCCGGAACAGGCGTTTTAAATGCAAACCTCTCGTGAACGTTGTTCGGTAAATCCAGCAAGCGTCCGACCATGTTTTCAGTGACCTCGACTTCACGAGTTGAGAGAGTGTCTCGTTTCCAGCGAGTTCGCCGATCGTGGTGGTGTCTTCCGGCATGGTGTTCATAGTATTTGTTACTATCGACATCGATTTCAACATTAGTCGGATCGCTTCGTTGTCCGTCTTCATCAACGGCGAACACTTGGAGTACGTAGGTGTATGAGGTATGTCTCGGTTTCACTTTCAAAGAGACAGTGCCGGAATTGGAGTCCAGGTGAAATACGTCATTTTGGTCCATTGTATAGTGAACCCTGCCCACATCAGGATCTGTCGCTGTTAGTTGGAGAATCGTCGCGCCTGCAGGCATTGTATCTTTGATGGTAGTCTGGTGAAAGTTTTCCGCAAACGTTGGAATGTTGTCATTCTGATCAGTGACATGGACACGGACTTTGGCATATGCTGGGAAGTCGGAAGGGTCGTCCGTCGAAGCCTCAACCTCCAGAATCCACTTGTTTCTCAACTCACGATCTAAAACTTTTGTGGACCGAATTTTGATGCTGTCGTTGGCAGAACTAGGCTGAACAAGCTCAAAGCAGTCTGATGCTCCAGAAATTAAGGTATAATGTACCGGCACATTTGAGCCCGATCGAGCCTTCATACCTTCCAAATGTTTGACGGTGGTTCCCGCTGGCATATTTTCCGAGATGTCCCCTTCGTAATGCTGTTCGGCGAACATGATGATGTGCGATCGATGTCTCACCTCCAAGTGCATGACATCTTGCCAGTGGTCACTACCCATACTGCTCCGCACCGTGAGCGAGATCTTTTCATTGACGAGACTAGAAATGCTTGAACGGGTGACAATTTCACCTTGTGGAAGTACTGCGAAGTAATGACTGATGTCCGCGGACGATGACGTCGCGGATTCCAGGTGGTACGTTTGTCCCCAATGGGGCAGCATGGAAATTAGATATCCCGGTCCTACATCTTCTGGAACTAGAATTTTTCGAGCGTGGAATGCTGGCAAGAAACTCACCATCAGTATACACAGATAGGACACTCCGAAAGGGAGACAGTGTCTCAAGCAAGCACCGAACTTTGTACTGTTTCTGGTGGCCATTTTGTCTTCTACAGGAAATGCTGCAAAAACACAGTCTTTTCTTCCCTCAGGGATTATTCACAGTTTGGTATCCAACTACTTCATCTCAGTTGCTGATACTGGAAAATATAAAATAGTAAAATACAACATTTAATGGGTACTTGGAAGGTACAATAATTTGGTATTCAGATTTTCATATGATATGTAACTAGTCATCAGAACACTTGAATATTTCCTCAGCAACATGTAGAATGCAGAAAAACCTGTGTTGGAACATGTAATCCATAAGCAACACAATCATATAACAGCATTCTTTACACCTTATCAAATGCATTTATCATGGCAATTTCACCTGTGTTGGTTTTACTCAACATGGTAAATGATAACAAACACATGCACACAAATGATAACAATGTAACATCCATAGGAAATTGGCTCTGTCCACGCCAGGCTTCCAATAACCAGTATCTAGATTATTAGCTATTACGTATCCAGGAGGCAACCTGCCCCCCTGCAACTGTGTCTGGATTTCTTATCACAACAATGATCCTGATAAGGATAAGGAACACTGTCCAGATTTTTGTTTTCTGGATCCAACTGACTTCCAAAACATGTGCCCGCAGGACACTAATAGATATTCTTCCCTGCCATGCCCCTTCCCCCCACCCCTTCAGGACATGGTATTGCCTTCAACAATGTTCAAGGGAAAATTCACAGTTGGGAGTCATCTGAATCTATAGAATGGATCCAGATGAAGATAATCAGGAATCCCCGCCCATGCTATTTAGAATGTCTCACACACTGACACTTCACTTAGCAGCCTAGAGGGAGAAAATAGGCCTACATGTAGAATATATGGGGTGAGGATGATCAAAAGGGGGACCATAGGTTACACCCCTGCAGGCATGCCACTGTGACCTACTGGGCTTTTATTGAATTGGCAGAGAGAAAAACCTGAAGCCCTCCCATGTTGCAGGTATTCATATCTTGCTGTGCAAAACTTATATCAAAATCAGCATGTCACAACTAAAATCCAGACCCCCAACATACAATTCTCACACTTTGATGCTCACAACTGAATTTGAATAATCACTTTAATTATCGCCGTTTTCTAAATGCCCACCCACCCATATGCAAGCTAGTCTTAGAGTTTTGACAGGTATGGACCAACCCAAGGAGATTTATCCAGAATTCATGGCGTGTTTAGGTAGGGGGTCAACTCTATAGTTAGTCAGTGGAAGTACATTTAATTTCTTACTTAGAACAAAGAAGAATAATTCATTTTTTTCATGTTGATTAAAGTGATGAATTGCCTGTCACCAGCCAGATAAAGAACTGATTTAATTAATGCTTGTTTAAATGTTTCCCAGAAAGTAAAGCACTCATTTCGATCAAATTTATCTTATCCACTATCATACTTGTTTGCACCCATCAATTACATTTACAATTTGCCTCGAGCTACCCCTTCTCAAACTGGTAGGGGAAAAATATAGTGACATTTTCACATATCATTCTATTTTTATCATCCAACAATAATACACTGACAAATTAGTTCTCCTCCTTCATAAACTTTTTTTTTCCTGCGGCATGCTTAAAAAGCGTGATACTACACTCCACTGCCGACAGTGGCGGATACCAATGGCAGAAAGTCATAATGCGTGAATCTGAATGCAGCATACATTATGTCTCGGCAAATGATTTCGCACAACTTCCTTATGGATCCAGAATTAATTTGGCCATGGATGGATTCTTCAATTTTATAATAAGTAGTGTTTACTTTGGAAACAAATTTACGAATTAGTAAAACTGTAACAAACACTATATACTAGTAGAAACACATAACGAGAAATCTCTCGTTTCTTTTATATGTCTTGAGGAAGAGTGCAAAAAAGTTGCTTTTCCGGAACTGATCGCTTGACAAAAACCAGCTCGGTATCTTGCTTTCAGAGCTTGGAAACAAATTTGTAGCCGATGCCAAAAGGTCGCTAGCAATTTGTCTCTGTTTTATATCATTACTTCTCACCAGTTAGCTTTTGCAAGAGCAAGATACTTGTCCAAATATTTTGGGAGTTTGTATCAACCTCCAAATATTTAGGAATCATTAACTCAATTGAGCTTTTTTTTTCTTCTCTTGAACAGTTTCGGAAATTAAAGACCATTTATTAATTAGAGATTGCCTAATGAACTTAAATTCTTTTTTAACAAGTCAACGATACAGTTACTATTCAACAATGCTAAGGACCAGACAGTTCCATCAAGTTACTGCAATATAAATCATGACATATTGTTTCAAGCCAGCATTATGCACATTCATCCGTTTAGTGTATGACTGATCACGGGCTGAACATTTTACCAATACTTTGGCCACGGACAGCTACATTGATTTATTGCCTTGTAGTCAAATAACCAATGATTAATAATGTACTTGTCAAACTGTCTGCAAAATTGATGAAAAATAATTATCCAAAGCACGGCGCGGAAACATGTGTGCACTTAGCACTAAATATATCCAATATATGTATCCAATATTTAGGTACATCAAATCCCAGTATATTAGCTTCACTGTATTCCAATTAAGTGTGCCTTTCTTGTGCTCTACACAACAGAAATCTGTGCACATGTGTTCGTCGCACGAAGCCGCTGTCCCGTGTGTACTCCAAGGGGAATTGACCGGTGCCAAAGGCCGCTGATGCCAACGGACGCGCCTGCGGGAAGCAAGGGATGACGCAGAGATGTGTCACCGGACTCCCAACAAAACGACAGACGACGGCTCCTTTTCCAGTACGTAAAGCAGGACACACACAGAAGCAAACCCTACAGCCAGCTCCCGTTGAAAAACAAACCCAAATCACTGCCCAATCCAGCGAAATAATGTCTCACCACAGATGTCCCACGGTGTATACTGACCCCCGAACATTTTGACAAGTAATCGGTATCCATTTGACAGCATGCATGCACAGCGAACAGGGGGGAATAACCATCCACTGTCGTCGATTCACCCGGCGTTCGTTCGTTCGCTTGCCTGGCAACTGGCCCAGTGGCTCAACGAACGCTTGCTTGCTCAATGCACAAAACGCCGGCAGATTCAGTCGTCTGCTGCGCTATCTTGTCGTCTGGTGGCCGCCTGCACGAGCGACCCGCCGCGGTGTTGGCGCGTGCTGCTGAGAAGGCAGACGATCCGATCTCAGCGACGCTCTTACGTCCACTCGTCCTCACCCCCGCTGTTTCCAGTGCCAAAGCGTGGTCGGACAGATTGTCCTCGGGAGGTGATCTGATGGCAAATTTCATTGGGACGAATATAGGCATATATATTTTCCCCAAAAAATAAACAGTGAAACATATAGTGGGATGTATTAGCCCATTCAATTCATAGCTATACATCCTTTCCTTGGAGATTTATTGCAAAAAAAATGAAAAGAAATAGAGAATGTGAATGTTTCAAGAGGATAATTCGTATTTTTGTTTTTCTTTTCTAATGTCTAGGTTATTCACATATGAAAACATTTCAGAACAAATAAAGCAAATCATCACTGAAATCCGTGTACATATTGCATTGGCTTCAACCTTGGTGCAGTCTTGAACATCTTACAAAATTGGTCTTCTCGTCTAATATACCGCTATATTTTTGTAGGCCTATTTGATTGTATGGAGCATCGTGAAACGTATGTGTGAATGATAAGTTTTTTGTTTAGCAAGAAGCAACCAGGAATGGATTGCAATCTAAAGCGTGACTACGTTCTATTTGGCGGGAAAATATATCATCATGTCAGCGCATTATGACTACACGAGGAGGCCTACACGTCCGTGATGAATCATAACGCCCCACGGGAGAACTATTTCACTGAAATGCGAAAAGGGCAGCTCCGAATAAATAACACATCTCGAGTCAATTGATGTAAATTCCGTGTTAAGCAAACTGTAACCCTTGGCAACAATTAAGGAAGTCATTATGAACAAGTTCTATTCCATTGCTTTCTCTCCAAGTTCATAATTATTTTAATACCAGTAATATTAAATCAATATTGGTGTCCAGTGATCATGAGTTGAAAATAAATGTCCTTAAGTCCCAATACAACTAAAACATTATCATAAATTACAGTTAATGGATTTTGACTATGAACTTTGATTTCCTGTTAGTACAAGCAGTTGTTTTAAGGTTACCGGCCCATAGGCATACTAGTAGTGTTGCGCCCCTCGTGACAGATTGGCGAAAAACATCATTGGTCTAAAATCAAATCCAAATGCATTCTGTGCCATTTCCATTTCCATTTAATTTTTAAACTCTGATGATTTCAAATGCTAAAAGATATCTCGAGAATAACCCAGTTCCACTCAAAAGTATCTTAATCAGGTAAAATTATCATTATATTGAGTAAATTTGTAATTCACCATAGTTGACTCTTAATTTAATACTCATTGTTATGCTAATTTTTCATATTGGATCTGTATGTATCTAGTGCCGCATTCTTTGGCAGATAGGCCCACAATTTCACATTGCACAATCGGTTCAGTGATTCTATGGGGTATTTTACGTTTTTGCGGGCAGGTCCCGTGATTCTGGGGGTACAGTAAGGTTTTGTGATTCTGGGGGACATTCTCAAAACAGGTGGGGTGTCCCTGAATATTGAGCAAAATTGATATAAATTCTGAAATAATCAAAACATTTATTATTCGATTAGTTGGCTCAATTGTTGCAGAGTGAGATTTCATGCAGGGTGTCTCTTATATTCGCGTATTAAGCTCCACCAAATCCTGGTAGACTTTCAAGATGTAAGTGTAAATACAATAAGTACTCAGGAATCATATATTTTGAAGTATTTGGTCATGTTTTGGAGTGATTTTAGATGACAAAACTTCACTTTCTCCTTTGGTGATGAAGTTAAGGCTAGGAAATGCGCTGGTTTCATGGAAATTGGATTTTCTGGGAGAATATGAATCTTGGGGCAGGCAAACATGATTGTGTGGGCAAACACGCAATATATGTCCTGTAAGAAAAGGATGAATTCTGTTCAAAAGCCATATAAAAGCAATTGATTTGTGTATGATACTCTTCATATAGATTCGTAATACCCAGCTGATGTGCTGTGATATTTAATCCACATATTCTTAATAACATTGTAAAATAATCTTCTTAATAAGTGTCGAATGCTGTCTTGATACCGGCAGATAATGATACCTGTATAAATCTTTTTTTGCCCATTTGGGGTTCGCGTGCTATCTACGCTTTCCGCGTAGACCAGACCTGAGATTATAAAAGCAGTGTTTTGTTAATTTTGAAGGCATGACTCTAAATGTACGAATAATTTTGAAGTACTGATATCAGTACTCGCCTGCCTGACATGCCAAGGCTCCTTCCGGAGCAATATGAAAACATGAACGGTGTTTTGAAGCGAAGTGGCTATATGTCAACAGGATAAAATCATGGAGCTGTCTATTTCAACAATATTATTAAGAAGAGGGGGATTCAATACCACAGAACATAAGCTAGGAAGTATGAACCTATATTGAGGAATATGAGATTTTAAACCAATTGCTTTTATCTGAATTTTGAACAGAATTCATCATTCTTTATAGGACATATGCGTGTTAGCCCACAAAATCATGGTTGCTTGCCTCTAGAATCAATTTTCTAGTTTTAATTTCATCACCAAAGGAAATGTGTTTAACCATCTAAAATCACTCCGAAACATGACCGAATGCTTCAAAATGTATGGTTCCTGAGTACTTATTGTTTCCTTGACAGTCTAGTAGGAATTGGTGGAGCTTAATACGTGATATACGAGACACTCTGCATGAAATCTCCTTTTGTGTGCACTCTGCAACAATTGAGCCAACTAATCGAATAATGAAGGTTCTGATTCTTGCAGAATTTATCATTTTAGCTCAATATGTAGGGACACCCCACCTGATTTTCCCCCAGAATCATAAAACCTTGCCCTCAGAATCACAGGACGTGCTCCTAGAATCATAAAATACCACCAGGATCACTGAACCGTTTGTGCCCTGTTACTTCATTGCATAGGTTTAATTGTATAGAAATCTGCATCGCCATCCGAGTTTTGGCACATAGGCCTAATCATCCGACATTCTAGCACAAACGATATATCCTTCGCCTTAACTTGCTCGACAGAGGAGTGTGCGCTCTTATTGCTATGTAGCCGTAACACTGGTGATATACTTTTAGGTTGGTTGCCAATGTTTCGGCAGGGTGTGACGGAGGCTTTATAAACACGGAATTCAGCGCCATCTGTCGAATATAATATGTAACTCACTGGGGATTTCCAATGTTTTGGGAATTTCCCGCGCTTCGGATGTTGTGCTGAATTTTCCTTTTTGAACTGACGGGCTTTACAAGCTCAAAAGCTGAATAAAATCGGAGAATCATGTGGATATTTCAGTCAATAGGCGATCCAGGTAAGCACTTAACAAAGTATAGGGAGATTTTTCCCCGGTTCATTAACTTTGTTTGACGGCCCAACTGTATTGAGCGATATTAGAGGAAACCATAAATTGAAACTGGACATACTAGCCTACCGTATGGCCTAGATATTACTGTGTACAGCGCTGTGGACATTTGTTGCAGTCAGTTTTCTCAATTGATTAACACATGCATCGGTTATTCAATATTCAGTGGTAGACTGGTAGTTCTAAAGGAACTTTTCTTAGTTGATGTTTTACGTATTGCAAAAACAGGTCAAAGTTTTCGACTGTTGTGTGGCCGAGAATACTCAATTGGCCGCAGAGATTGCGACATACTCATCGAGAATGACATGAGCATCAGTCGTAAGCACGCGACCATCAGTGTGTCTCATCCTGATAATCAAGTGGTAGGTTTGATTATTTGTCAAAAATACTATATTTATAATTTATTGAATTGAATATTTGGAAATTGGATAACTCTCAGCATATCCTGATTATTTATGTCCTTACATATTTCTGACAGACTGAAATTTAGTACATTCACTTTATACACACGTATATATATCTTGTATATGTACATCTTGGGAGTATTCTTTCCCAATATCATTTTCCAATGCATCATGAACAAATACATGGTTAATTTATGCACATGTATCCCACCTGGGGTTTTAGTTTTATTATCTCTTACCATAACAGGTGAACCCACAGCGTTTGCCGATCCTGACGCTGACTGACCTCTCCAGACTGGGCACTCTAGTCGGGGAGACGAGGGTCATCAAGGACAAGTGTGTCGTCAGCGAGGGGAGCGTGATGGTGTTCGGTACAGCTGGCATCAGTCGATACAGGTCAGCGAGTCATTTTTTCACAGTGATGTTTACTTTCATTTATAAATGTGGTGGTTACAAGATTATTTCGATTTCAGGATTTGGTTTATTGAAAAGCAATATGTTTAGAAGAGCGAAGAAAATGTCAAGCATCAGCAATAGAAATAAACTATTTTGATGAATAAAACATACAGTTTTTGCATCAGAATGATTTAAGAGTTTCATACTTCTGTCTTGTCCTCAGGGCAAAATACGAATCTTATCTTACAACAACCTCCTGTCTCGATGTTCCCGGGAAGAAAAAAACAAGACAGCTCATTGGTCAGCTTGGAGGTCATGTGACAAATGAATGGCGGCAAAACTGCAAGCTTCTGATAATGAACACCCTTAGTATAACTATCAAGGTATGTTGTGAGCCTTTACTTTTCTTTCGCTGTATGAATGCCATTCTAGTTTTCACGATATCAGAATTAATTTTACCATTACCAGTCATAATTGATGGGAATGGGTTTGGATTTTAAAATCGATTATCGTTTAAAATCGGTGTGTCGAACCAACTGATCATCGATTATAATCTGTTCATTGGCAATTACGACTACAGCATGGCTTTATAGTGCGAAACCGCTATGAACCAAAGTAATTTCATACTTTAGAACGCCTCCGTTCCACAGAATCATCTGTGCTATTTTCGGACATTTCCTTGAGAAAGTTTTTTGAAAAATATGACAACCATGCAATGGTATTTTCGTCTTCCATTCGCCAGATGGCACGCCAAGTTCACCACATCAAATCGTGACTCTTTCTGACATATATTTCTACCATTATGGTTCGATGTAACTTCGTGATTTTGTGATTTTTTTTCGCGATAATCGATTATGTAATTTTCGAATCGATTATCGAAATCGTTTTTTCTACTGATTTTCGAAAAAAATTGATAATCGGCCCATCAATACCAGTCATACATTGTAACACGTACTTTTTGCCTTCTTGCCCACTGTTTTTTTAAAGGCGATATGTGCCATGATCACGCAACGGCCAATTGTGACTCCTGACTACCTGGAGGACTTAGTGAAGTCTATTGACACAAATAAACAACAACCAAAGAGTGAAGAGTAAGTTCGTATGTTTTCAATCATGATATATGTTGACAATTTCTTGCATTACTTGTGTATGTAATTGTATACTGTGAAACAAGATTATTCCTGAGGGTTTAAATGTGTATTTGGGTGTCAGACCATTTCATGGGGTTTAAATGTCTCGAATTCAGCCCAACAGGAATATCGTATCAATATGAACAAAATATTGACGAGGTTTTATTTTTGTGTACTGTTGAAAAATCATGAAATTTAAACCCCCGCGAAATAATCACCTTTTACAATATTTGTTTACCTATCAAATCAACTGTAATGGTAACGATGCCTCATGAGTGGTTATCTACAGTATACCCAAGTGGTATCAATTCACGGTATTCACTAGAATTTGTTGCCACTTTTTCCAGCTACCTGCCACCCCTGGCCGAGTCACAGTTGGACCCGACGCAGGTCTCCTTCAAGCCCGATCCACGGCGAGCCACGGTGTTCCAAGGCAATGTCTTCATCTTCCTCAATGCAAAACAGGTTTGTGCTCATGAAAAAAAGCTGAATTTTTAACATGTGAGACTCACAAATTTGATTTAGAAAAGTTAAAAATCTTGCTATTTATGTCCATACTTCTACCTCTATAATAAACACTTTGGGTAATCTTACCTTGACATTCAAAGAAGAGGAGAGGATTAGATGTCACTAAAAAATTTTGAGAAAAATTTCCGTGACATCAATCCTTAACTTTTTTGAAAAATTGAACCAAAATCCCTTCAGATCCCATGCGGTGATGTTTTACATCACGGGTCACATGACCCTAAACCGCCATTATTTTTGCTCCTCCATCTTGGATGGTTGTGTTGCAAGTCTTGCTTAGACATTCAACTGAGGATTTACTTCTTCACGATCGTTTTCTACGATCTCTTGTGGTTTTTTCACTACTGTACTACAGCTAGTTTAGTCTAGTTTGTCTTTAGTGCAATTTTTTTGGGAGGAAATGGTGTAGTCCTCCCCAGGCCCATTTCTTCCCTTATTTTCGCCCACTGCATGTTCTGTTTCAGATGAAGTGCAGTGGTTGTCACCATTTTCTGCCCAAATGGGAACGTCACGCTACGTGTTGGGTGTGCCGCATGGCGTATTGTCGGCCGACTGACACTTGTGAGTTCTGCGTGGACTGGTCATCGGACGTGTGGATCGACACCCTGGCTGGCCTCAAGCAGGTTCTGGCCAAGCGCCAGGCAGATGGCCCGCCCCTTGGGTCAGGATCCTCCGCGTCCTCTAGGTCCCGACATAGGCAGGCAGTAGATAGATGGAACCGGCAGGATGTTGTCCTCGCCAGGATAATTCGAGATGTTAGTTTTGACTTATGTCTTTCTTCCACAGGTTCCCGGGTCCCGGGTGCCGTTTAGGCGGCCCCCGAGACCCCTCTTGGTGTCTCTGCTTCGAGCTCTCTCGTAAGCCCCTCAGGCTTATTTGGAGTTTCGGTTGCTTCCTTTTCGGCTCACCTTCTCCCGGTGGTTCCCGGTTCTCGCGCTGCGCAGGCCGAGCAATTCGGGCCCCGGTTCCCAGGTGTTGTCTCGCGGGTGGCGGGAGCCGTGCCTTCGGCTCCCGGGTCCTGGGACACTTTGGGCAAGGTGGAGGCTTTGTTTTCCCCGGGTCTTATGCGACCTCCCGGGGGATTCTCTCGCTTCCCCAGCTGCCGCCCGTTGGGGTTCTCGCCTCCCGGGCACCACCTGGGTTCCGGGTTCCGTTTCCCGCCTGCCGGTAGGGGGGAATTGGGATCCCGGGTTCCAATTGCTACGTTTCTGGGCCGAGGGGCTTCCGTGAGAGCTCCCTCTCTTAAGAAATCGGTTTCTTTTCGCCTTACTTCGCCTTGTCGGTTTCAGATTTCCGAAGACACTGGCGAATCTCCTCCGGACGTGCCTGCTTTGACCCCTGCGTCGAAAGCGGCTACTGCGGACTCGGAATTGGCGACAGTCTCGGTAGTGACATCCCCGCTTCCGTCTCCTTCTCGTCCTGCCCCATCCTCGGATGTAGCTGGGCTCAGGCGGGAGTTTGCCTCCTTCACTCGAGAGATGTGTGACCAGTGGAGCACGTTCCTGTCGCGTTTCGCCCACGAACGGGAGGCGCAGCGTCAGAGTGTGCCCCCTCCTCCTCCTGTTCAGCGCATTTCCCGGAAGTCGTCCTCGGAGGACGGTGAGGCTCCCGCCCTTCAGGAAGCCGGGATTCGTCCCTTGACGGAGGACTCGGACTTGGAACCTCAGCCCTGTTCGTCGGGTCTCATCAGGCCAGCTAAGCGCCCGCGAGAGGACGACGATTCTGCTCTGGCTCCTCCTGCCCCTGATGATGATCCGTTGTCGTGGCCGGAGAAGATGGAGTTCGTCCGTAAGATCTTGCCCCAGGAGTGGCCCGAGGGCTTCGCTCAGGAGCCGCCCAAGAAGAAGGCCCGCTCTATGATTGCCGGTCTGAAGGAGAAGCCGAGACCATCTCGAGACTCTTTCCGCTTCCCGCTGGCAACCGGGGTCCGGGGCGCGATGGCTGAACGCCGGGATGACTCCCTAAACTCTAACAGGATTCGTCCGGGTTCCTTTCCAGCTCGTCCTTCCATTCGGGACTTCTACTCCTCGTCGGAGTTAGAGGCAAAGCCCACGCAGTTATTGAAGGGCCAACCGCACGCGGCTTTCTTCTCGGAACCAAAGACGGTATCTGTGCAGTGGGATTCGTTGGCACAAGTTCAACACTCCGTGCGTTTGGGCCTGGCGACCGATTCTGCCTTGGATTGGCTGTCTATGGCGGCCCGAACCTCCTTACAATCCTGCTGTGATCAGGTCCTGAACAATCCCGAGCTTGACCGCGATGATCTGGCGGATGCCCTTCAGGCTTGTGCTTCGTTGGTGACGTCGATAGGCCTCGGGGTAGCGGATAAGGCGGCTCTCGACTCCCATGCTCTTTGGGTTACGGAGCTGTGGAGACGGGACGCGTACCTCCAGTCCCTGCGGTTCGACATTCCCGACGAGCTCATGTCACGGTTACGACTAGCGCCGGTTGTCCCGGAATCGGGCCCATCTCCCGCTCTTCTTCTCCCGGATGAGTCCGAGGAGCTTCAGAAGGCCAAGACAGCTTCAGACAAGCGTACGACGGAGAAGTCCTTTTCTGAGGATGCCATGCTGTCGGCCCGGGCGACCGAGAGGCTTGCCAAGTCCGTGGCGGCCGTGATGAAACGTCCGCAGCAGCAACCTTCCCAACAGAGTCAGCGAGGTGGGGCTCCTACGAAGGGCAGAGGCCGAGCCTCTGGTGTGCCCTTTCGTGGGGCCCCTGCTGGTACAGCCCGTGGGGGACGAGGTCGAGGCGCCCGAGGTCGAGGACGTCCTTCTTCTCCCAAACCAGCAGGGGAAGGCAAGTCAAAGGGTAGGTATTGCCGTAGACGCTGGGTCGAATTCTCCTCGGGGTTGCCGTGGCGATCCAGGGGTTGGTTCCGTGGTCGTTCCAGTCATAGATCAACCCGTGGGGGCACGGCTGCAGCCTTTCTGGCGAGAGTGGGAGCGTCTGGGGGCGAGTCCCTGGGTCGTCTCGACACTCCGACGAGGGTTCGGCCTGAAATTCGAGGATCAATTTCCTCCGCTCTCAGGCACTCCGAGAGGTTTCTCGTTATCAAGCGACTCCGAGCGTCGGCGCGTTTTGCACGAAGAAATTTTGGCCATGATAGACAAACAGGCGGTTGAGCCGGCTCCGGACACGCCCGGTTTTTACAGCGTTCTTTTCGTGGTTCCCAAGGCTTCAGGGGGTTGGCGTCCCGTCATCGATCTCTCCCCGTTGAACAAGTTTCTTCAGATTCCGACGTTCTCCATGGAGACGGCGGAGCAGGTTCGATCCGTGTTACTTTAGGCTTCAAGATCAACCACAAAAAGTCTGATTTGTCTCCGCGGCGCGACTTCGTGTTCTTGGGGTATCGGTTTCTGACTACCTCAGAGACTGTGTTGCCGACGGCGGACCGTCAGTCAAAATTATCCGTGCTGTCAGAAGGTTTCCGTCGAGGCCTTCCACAGACGGCTCGCAGGTGGCAATCTCTCTTGGGAATGCTTGCGGCAATGGAGAAGCTCGTGCCTATGGGCAGACTTCACATGCGTCCCATTCAGCTCTATCTTCAGTCGCGTTGGTCGCAGACGACCGGCCGCTTGTCGGAGTTGATTCCAGTCTCCCCAGAAGTAAAAGCGGAGCTGGAGTGGTGGCGGTGCCCGACCAATTTGTTTCGGGGAGCGCCGTTCCGTCCGCCGTTGCCCTCCAGGCATCTCTTTACGGATGCCAGTTTGGAGGGATGGGGTGCGCATTGGGACAGCAACGAGATCTCGGGCACGTGGTCAGCGCAACAGCGCCAGTGTCATATCAATGTTCTCGAGCTGGAGGCTGTTTCCCTAGCGCTGCGTCATTGGCAGTCTCAGTTCCGTGGTCAAGTGGTGTTGTTGGCGACAGACAACTCCACGGTGGTAGCTTATATCAACAAGCAGGGCGGAACGAAGTCAGTGACGTTATGTCAGGCCACTATCGAGCTCCTGCAGTGGTTTCATCAGAATGCCATTCTGATTGCCGCTCGCCACATTCCGGGTCACATGAACGTGTGGGCCGATCGTCTGTCTCGGAAGGGGCAGATTCAGGCCATGGAATGGAGTCTCTCCCCCGAGGTGTTCCGCACGCTTTGCGGCCTATGGGGAACCCCGATGGTAGATCTGTTCGCCACGCGGTGGAACCACAAGCTCCCATCGTTTGTATCGCCGATTCCGGATCCCTTGGCTATGTCGGTGGACGCGATGTCCACGAGTTGGCAAGGGATGTACGCGTTTGCCTATCCTCCAGCAGTGCTAGTGGAGAAGGTGCTAACGAAGTTTCGGTCGCATCAGTGTCGACTGCTTCTCATAGCTCCCTGCCTTCCCCAGAAACCTTGGTTCCCGGACCTTCTGGAGCTTCTGGTGGACAATCCACGTCAGCTTCCGGATCGTTGGGATCTTCTCAAACAACCTCGATCCAGCATCTTTCATCCCGTCCCCGCAAGTCTGAAGCTTCATGCTTGGATATTGTCGAGCGATGTTACCGAAAGAAGGGATTTTCAAAGGAGGTGTCCGCTAGGATCACCAGATCAAATAGAAAATCTTCTTTGGCAGTTTACCAATCCAAATGGACAGCGTTCTGCGCTTGGTGTCGTAGCCGGAAGGTTATTCCATTCAAGACCACTGCCCCCTTGATTTCTGAGTTTCTTCTTGAGAAATTCAATCAAGGGCGCGCCCCCTCAACTCTTGCGGGTTATCGGACGGCGATCGCCAAAACCCTGAAGCCTAAGTTAGGGATCGATTTCGGTCATGACCAGAGTCTTACTGCCCTGCTGAACAGTTTCGATATTGAAAGGCCTAAGACTAGGAATCCCGTTCCGGAGTGGGATCTATCGCTTGTCCTAAATTCGCTCAGATCTGATCCGTTTGAACCTCTCGAGAGTGCTTCGTATGAGTTCCTCACGTGGAAAACGGTCTTCCTCCTGGCACTGGCTTCCGGGAAGCGTCGAAGTGAGCTTCATGTGCTCGCGTTTTCCAAAGTCAAATGGAAGGCGGATTTTTCCGCAGTTCAGTTAGGTGTCATCCCGTCCTTTCTGGCTAAAACTCAGTTAGCGGGAACGCCGCTCCTTTCCTTTTCCATCCCGGCCCTAGCTCCTTCCCTGGGGCCAGGCCTGGAGGAAGACTCTAAACTTTGCCCCGTGAGAGCTCTCCGCATCTACGTTAGGCGGACGAGGGAACTTCACTTGGGTAAACGTCTTCTCTTCGTATCGTACCTTAAAGATTTTCCAAACGATATTCGTCCGGCTACGATTTCGGCTTGGATAAAGAAATGCGTTCTTTTTTGCTACGAGCAATCTGAAGCAAAGAAGTCCGAGGGTTTCAAAGTGAAGGCTCATGATGTGAGGGCTCTCGCGGCGTCGCTTGCATTTGCTAATCGAGTCTCTTTGAATAATGTGATGTCGGCATGTACCTGGAGTTCTCAAAATACTTTCACGTCTTTCTACCTCAGAGACTTAGCCTGGAAGTCCGACTCCGGCTACCAGCTTGGACCACTGGTAGTCGCCGAGCATAACGTCCATCTGTAGATACTGTAGATATCGACATCACACGTTGTACAGATGCACCAGGGTTCGGCTCGTCAGGGGTGTTGCTCCTCTTCTTTGCCGGGAATTTTCTGTTCGTCTGCTGGAGGAAAGTCACCTCCAGAGACCCCCCTGCTCGCCTACACGTGCATCTAAGGTGATTATCATCTTTGTTATTTCATTTATGACTTATTTGCTCGGGCTTGCCCGCGGGGTTCATGTAAATACCTTAATCCGCGGGAAGCCTGCATTAATGTTCCTAGTGGTTCATATATGTATATATCTTCACCTCTAAATACGCAAATAAGCCAATATTTCGCCTCTTTCGAGTTAAATGGAACCTAAAATCCCTCATGATGATGTGGCACATCGGGGGGTTAAGCCCTCCGCCGGTGGTTATTCTGATATAACCCAAAGTGTTTATTATAGAGGTAGAAGTATGGACATAAATAGGAAGTTTTAACAAGTTTAAAACCAGTATTTATTACATACCTACCTCTATAATAAACACTAAGAGTGCCCTCCCACCTCCCCGCCTTAATTCGGGAGAAAAATAATGGCGGTTTAGGGTCATGTGACCCGTGATGTAAAACATCACCGCATGGGATCTGAAGGGATTTTGGTTCAATTTTTCAAAAAAGTTAAGGATTGATGTCACGGAAATTTTTCTCAAAATTTTTTAGTGACATCTAATCCTCTCCTCTTCTTTGAATGTCAAGGTAAGATTACCCAAAGTGTTTATTATAGAGGTAGGTATGTAATAAATACTGGTTTTAAACTTGTTAAAACTTCCTTTCGAGTTCATCGTAGTTCACCATGTAGGTGAAAAATGACTGTGTCAAAAGCCCTGACATCATCGTATTACCCTCCATTGTTGTTGGAACTGCAATGCCCTCAAGAGCAGGATTAATCGCTCAATCAAAAATAGGAAGCTCGCATACTAAACTCTTTATAATAAAATCGCATGATTTCATTCAGTTCAAGAAGCTGAGTATTGCCGTGGAGCTGGGCAGAGGCACGCCAATGTTAATGGAGGAAGGATCGGATGACAACGAGGATGATATCCTTGTCATGCCTGGGTCATGTGTCATGTCGTGCGAACTCATCGACCAATCACAGAACATCTCCAAAAACGCCCATGATTGGATACAACATGTGATGGGTGTACTGAAAAAGTTAGCAGCGCTTGTCACAAATCAAATTTTAGCTTTTAATACATCACTTTTGTCTGACCTGTTCAATATCTTTCTTGATAATATTCCATATGAAGAATTTGATTGTAATTCAAATGATTAAGTGCAACACATCCTAGCTGTGTACTGTCTATTTCCCTGTATGTATTATGCTCTCCTTTTTTCTAGACATCGGAAGCGCCCTATCCAGGAATGTGAGATCGGTTACGCGGTACTCTATGTGTCCGTGAAGACACACTGCAACCCCAACGTACAAAACAGTCAGTACATCAACAGAGACGTTATACAGTTTGGTTTGACTGCTGATAATATTGCTAATATGTTCTTATTTTGCGAGTAGGCCTACTTCCAATGC
Organism: Terebella lapidaria; assembly: GCA_949152475.1. Lineage (NCBI taxonomy): Eukaryota > Metazoa > Annelida > Polychaeta > Terebellida > Terebellidae > Terebella > Terebella lapidaria. Next base: position 27,243,339 of record OX424564.1, on the reverse strand, counting down.
CTACTTCCATGGATAAATTTAAATATCATTACTGCGATAATCTCTAAAACTCCAGTTATGCAAATGGTAAGCACTGTTTTACAGCATTTATATATCACTTTCTCATGGATCATACCGCATTTAACATTGAGAGATACTTTCAGGTATGGCAGGTGGTTGTGTCCCTGTCGTTCCACAAACATTATCACAAGTTGATATGACAGCGTCACAACTTAGAGCCCCAGACACTCAAAACAGGTGAGGTGATTGTGAATTGCTATGGATAATATGATCACAAAGTCTGGAGACTTGTTGTTATTGAAATGTATGTAACGTTTGTGTGAATATAGCAGCATTGTATGTTGCATGCAATGTAAAATGAATAAACTTGAAAGTTTATTGTGAGTTTAATTATCTGGAATGTGCAAGTTTGGACTTTCATGTACAGGGAAAATCAGAGTGAGAGACCAGCAGATAGAAAGCCAGCAGCAAAGGTACCAATTTTTGTTTGAGAATAGTATACATCATACTTTTGGTACAATTTGCAATGTACAGTACTGCATTGTAGGTTGATCACAATAGAGTTTTATTGATTGAACTAGTCATGATAGACTGATTCTATTGCTCAGTTGTGATTCTTTATCAATTACGATATGAACAGATAAAAGTCGAACCACCTAGTCAGAAGCATTCGTCAGAGATGACCAGAGAATTTACATCATCTTCCACTGTACCAGGGAAGAAAAGGCAAGAGAATAGCTTGATAGCTCGGCCCGAGAATCCCGGTTATATGAACAATTTGAAGTATACTCAATATGCAATCTACATTTGGATAGTTTTACAGGTAGTAGATTTCATACAGAATTTCCTCGAAATATTTTTTGAATTCATTTGAATTTTCCAGGGCGAGGGAAAGCGATGATTATGATCAAGATAACACTGCCACAAAACGTACTGCTGTTGCAAATGCAAGAGGGAGTGTAACCAAAGTAAAAGAAGAGCCAATCACACCACAAAAAGTGGCAACAGTGAACAATAACATAGTGAACAAGGATACATTTGACGTGCCTGTCAGAGGGGGTAGTGGAATCAATCGGAAGAGCCGGAGTCCGAGCCCAAATCCAGCCATTCCAAGAATAGTTTCACCCCGATCAAAGCGTGGTGTGGATCTTGATTTTTTTGACAGTGAGTTGACGACCAACAGTCGACGAACGAGAAGAAGTCCAAGTCCCCGTCCAGAAAGTCCGAGGAATCTTCAGCCAAAGTCAAGACCAAGTCCAGAGGAAAAAACAAAGAAGGGTGGGTTGTTTTCGCGTAAAAACATCGCCAAAAGACGTCATGTTGATAGTGATGATGATGACGATGACAATATGCCTGGGAAAAAGTTACGCGTGAAACAGGAGTCATCAGGCTTCGCTCGACGAGAAAGGTCCCCAGAACTGCTATCAGATGAACACCAGGCATTGGACAGCGACGGGGAAGTAGATATGTTCTCCATGGTTCCTACTAGGAAGGGGCGGAGCCAAGTTGAAAAGGGGCAGAGCCAAGCTGGAAACTCCGCCCCCAAACGTGAGAGAAAAAGTCTGTCCCCCAGCAGGGAGAGGAAGGTCCAAAGAGTTAAGCACGAGGCGAAAGATGCCTCAGATTCAGATGATTTACGCATTCCAGAGACGGCTGAAGATGAAAGGCTGAAGCCTTCAACAAGTAGAGGGCAGCCCCAAAGAGTAGGTTTAAAAGCAGTATGCTTTGTATTGTATTTGGCAAATGTTGATTGTTGCACTGACTTCAAGTGATCTTTTGCCATGTGTTCTATCTTGACAGGTACAACCACAAGATGCTGGGTATTCCCCAAGTTTGAATTCCCGTCCAAAAATTGAACCCATGGTGAGAAAGCATAATCTGTTCATTCTCGACAAACTTAAAAATTGAGATTATGTTTACTACAATTGCAAATATTACAGGAAAAATATTGGATTTCCTTGTATAATGCCATGGGTAATAATAGGTATCGTTTCTCATTTTTTTGAAGGGCCAGGTCGATGTTTCAATGTTTCCCAAAAGTGATTACGAATTTGACCCGAATCTGCCTACAAATGTGATGGTTGTCGAAGAGAGGGATCTAATCGTTCGCAAACCAACACAACGCAGACACGAAACCCAAGGCGATACGTGCATGTGGAAGGGAAAACTGGTGAAAAACTACAAGAGGTTTAGAAAGGTCAGATTACTAATTATGTACCGGGTATATCAAATCTCGATGGTTTGGAAGTACAGAAGATTTAATGTAAAAAATCTCAATATGTGTACTAGCCGTTATTTATGGAAAAAAACTACTAATCTCTGTTTTTAGTGAGGTAAATTATTCAAAGGTAATATGTAATATAAATTGTAGTATGTTGTTTTTGTTACAAGACCGCCAATGCTGGTAGTAGTGATTTGCCGTTGGTTATCGGCGGAAAAGACTTGGTCGTGGATAATGGGTCTGTGAGCAAGGCACTCCAGGATTGGTTCGATGAGTGCATAGCGGTCAGTGTTATTAGAGAAAAAAAAATCATGAAAAGAGGTGTAATTTGATTGTCACAGTTGATAAGATTTTCACAGTTGTGCTGTAAACTAGTGCCTATTATTAGTTTCGTTTTTGAAAAGCTTTTAGAAATGAAGTTTTAGATTTCATATAACCGATCTACTCATGCTACTGTCTCGATGAATAAGTTGAAAATCTTTTTGTTTTGTAGGAAGAAAAAAGAAAAGATCAACAAGAAAGAGATGATGATGAGCTTTTCAAGTGAGCATTGTACAAAATCCTCGGAAACATGCCTAATAGCTGTGAATCAAAGCAAAGATTAAGTTCAGCATTTATTGGTGTATACTAGTTATCGATAACCAGAAAGATGAAATACAATGAACAGACATATTCTTTTAATTCATTGCAACTTTATGTCATTATTATGCGTAATACACATTGTTTCATCAGTGATTTCTTCAAATATTATGAGAATATATTTGTCCCCCAGTTTCAGCATGAAGAAGGCATTGACGAAGGGCAGACAAGCCACAAAAGGACGGAAAAGATGAAATTTTATTGTCGGAATAAAAATTTATCTTAAACTTCTCATGACATTCGATATCTGTTGTATTCTTATGAAATTAATTTAACGAAGAATTTCGCTGGTTTGTGCTCAGATTGTGTAGGTCATGTATATAGCATTTCAACTGCCGGAGAGTAATAAAACAATGAGAAATTTGTCTGCATTTATTTTCCAAATGTAAATTATGCCAGAATTGATAATCAGTAGATCAAATGAAAGCTGTTTTGCAATATAGCTCTATATTTTGGATAGTGGGAGTCTACTAGTAATCTACACAACTATATGGTAAATACATTGAATACCATTGCTTCGGTAGGTAAAAAAAAAAGGTAGGTCTTCATTCTTCTCCTGAACAAATGCAATTGCATGATATGGTCTGATTTCCACGTAGATACACATTGCCTTCATTATGATTCTTGTATACTGAATATCATTAAGGCAATAAATTCTGTATATAAGAAAGTAATATATGCTATTGTCTTTATGTTGGCAAAACAATGGGTACCACGCTTCACACGAAAAACCACAGAATCTGCTTTGAGAAGTTCACTAGTAGATCAGCAAAAACAAGACGCCACGTTCAGCCACACAAAAATTGTAACTTCCCCCACTTATTGTGACACAGATTTGCAATAAGTCTTAAAGTCTTGATATCAGTGACGTCATTTGTGCTAAAAACTGTAAATCTAGTGATAGCAATTGTGCTCAATAGTATTTCTGGTATAACACACTCTACATGCACTTCTCTGTATAGTATGATCATATGTATTCAGGATTTAATTTCTTCCCATACATTAGTCTTGGTATATGTAATGTATGTTCATACTTTGACCTCTATAATTAGAATTTGAGTAATCTTCAATTAAGAGGGGAAGCATGCCATTGAATTTTCAAATGGCATATTCTACTAAACTAGTTAAAGTTCTATGCCCCCTCAGACTCTGCTGTTCATAACAATGTCTTGACGAAACTGTCAGGAGTCTGTGGTGTAAAATTCTAGTATTTCTTGGTGAAACTGTACCCTCAAAAATGTTTGTTCCTGCCTTTGGTGGTTGGTGGTTGAACATTTTGCTTCAAGGCTTTCAAACTGGAGTTTCTTCAATTCCTCTTTGGATTACTTAGTTTTCTAATCCTTGCAAAGTCTCAACCCTGGGTCGGTCTCAAACTGGATGAGTTTTGGCCACTGACACACTGACACTAAGGATGTTTTCTCATTCACACGACCCCAAAATGTGCCAAGCTTTGGGAGACTACATTTCACTCATGATAGAAACACGAGCAATGTTGTCGGTCTCAGGACATTTCCCTGGTATTCAATTTGTTGTGGCCAAAGCACCGGGTGTTTGGTGGCAGGTGATCGATATCTCGGCTTTGAGTCGCTATCGCCACATCTCGACTTCCACTACAGAAACGGACGAGGTAATCAGGTCGGCGATGCCTCTTAACACATGGGTTGTAACGATCAACTTGACGGATGCATACTCCCATATTCTGATGAGAAGGTCCAGCTGAAAGTATGTCGGATCCTTCTATCAGGGTCTGGTCTGGCAGTTCCAGGCATTGTTTTTTGGCATGTCGACCACCCTTTGGATTTTCACCATGTGCGGAAAGAGATGCAAGTGCTGGCTGATTGCAATGGGATCGTCCTGTACCAGTGTCTTGACAATCAGCTGATCAGATATCACCGCTCGTGGACTCTCATCCATCAGGCTCGGTGGTTGTTCGATCTCTAAGTGGATAAGGTTCAAGATCAACCAAAAAGTCTGACTTATCTCCTCAGCATGGCTTCGTCTTTCTGGGCTATCGATTTTGTACTACCTCTGGATCTGTTACCCGAACCAAGGAGTTTGCACAGGACCATAGATTCTTATAGCAGAATCTGCAGCCCGCTTCTCGTTGGCAGTCCCTAATGGCATTCTGTCTTCCACGGAAAAGATGGTGCTGCTGGAATGTCTCCTCATGTAGTCGTTGCAGCATCAGCTCCATGCCAACTTCTCGCATTGTGCAGTTGGTGGGAATATGACGACGCCAGGTAGTGGAAGATCTGCGTTGGTGGTTGGATCCAATCAACTTCATCCGGGGGTCTCCATTTTATCAATCACCTCCCTCCAGGCAACTCTGGATGGCATTTTGGATGGTTGGTGTGCTCATTGGGACTCTCATGAAGTCTCGGGATTCTGTTCTCGTTCAGAGCAGGATGAGCACATCAACGTCCTGGAGAAAAGGGCTGTGTTCCTAGCGTTGCAGCACTGGTATCATCATTTCTCTCAACAGGTATTGTTGTTAGCCACGAACACTTCCACAGTTGTGGCTTACATCAACAAAGAATGAGGTATGAAGTAAGCGTCCCGACGTCGGCTGAATGTGGTGTCACAAGCACCATATTTCTATCAGGGCTCGCATGTTCCAGACCATGTGAATATGCTGGCCTATCGTATATCGTGTACAATGCACTTCATTAGGCATCCGTATATCTGGCCTATCGTATATCGTGTACAATGCACTTCATTAGGCATCCCGGTTGAAAATCGGGAGGCCTTATGTTTTTTTCTTGTTTTTTTCTTTTTTTTCCCTACCGTTTGGTTTCCGGACGATAACTTTAGTTTGCCTCAATGTATCCTTGCCAAATTTTCACTACTGGTCTGAAATGATATGTGGAAGAACCCTATTGTTTTTAGCCGGATCCGAGGTCCGTGAGGATGAAATCAATGTTGATTTTTCAACACTTCGTTTCCGGACGATAATTCAAAAAGTATTCATGCCATGGCTGCAAATCATTGCATAGAGGTTCATATACCACCAGGGAAGAACCCTATTGATTTTGGGATCAATCCGTCAAACGACCTTCGACCTAGAGCTTAAAAGAATTATTGCTGATTCATCGCTTGAATGCCTTGTGACAAGCAGACAATATATGTCCAGCAGACAATCCCACTGACCGATTATCTATACATGTCCAGCAAACAGTAAACTTGCCTATCAGACTGCCACTGATCTACACTACCTGTAGTTAAATACATCACCCTTTCAGTCAGTTCAGTAAGTGATAAGGCAATACCCCCCCCCCCCTCACCCACCCCACTGTCAGCCTGTCTAATAATCTACATATAAATGTAGCAATGTATCAGTGATTTGTATGCACTGCCCCATCCCCTCCTGTCCCCTCACCCCAGTTTACTATACTAACACCAACAGGTTGGAACAATGCCCTCCTTCCCTTTCTAAAGAAAACAATTGGTGGTTATATAACGATGGGCCAAGCTGAAGATAATAGCTTTGAAGGTCTGCCTGGGCCTTGGTTGCCAGCAGAAACCCATAAGGCTTCACATTTGTTGTACAATAGTACATGAAGAATATTATGGAAGCCAGAAACACACTGAATAAGTATACTCTGATGGCAAATATCTGATGGGCATTTGTCTAGTGAGCAACTGCTATAATTTGATCTCTCACTCCCACCTGTGTTCAATAATCCTGGTATATGTATTATAATATCAGTCAAGTTTCACCATTAGAAAAGAAAAGAAAAATTGGGGGATGCCACAAAGCCTATAGGCTTTTATGTCTAGTTTTTGCAGCTGTGGCATCACAAGAGACCGTCAACATTGCCAAGAAACTTTTGGTGCATAATCCCCCACTAAAGTCGTACCATTGGTGTTTTGTTAGCCAACGAGTAGGCACTTAGAAGAAAACAAGGTCCCTACAAGTTGTGGTGGTAATGTTGCACCATCGCTAGTACGACGAGGGGGTGATGCCACGTCATACAATAGTTTTTCCGATAGTCTTGCATGCGGATCAGTATTTCACTGACATTTCAAAGTTGCTGGAATGTGCAGTGTTGCAAAGCACCTCACGTGAAGATTCTCACTGCTCTGGTGAGAGCGACAAAAATTTCAGCGATTTCTCCACAATCTTTTTCGAAACACCTGTGGTAAGAGGTGATGTGATATTCCAAATGGAGATCACCCAAGACAAAGCCGAGATCCAGAATCTCGCACTGGAACAATTCTTCCCAAGATCGCCTCCAGATTGTTCATCGCTTGGTCGAACATACATCTGTAGACAATTACATCGTCCAGGTAGATGTAGCACATGCGTCTGAACCAGAGATAACCTTGAGTGATGCAGGGCCATTGCTGGTCTCAAATTGCATGGCTGGTCCTCACGATCAACTCCCACCCGGCAATTGCTTGGTAGAGGATCGAGCACTGAGAAATAGTTGGACCTTTGCCAGGGCGTCAAGCTTATCTGGCATGGTGGGCAGAGAGTAATTGTCCTAATAATTTACATCACTTAACAGAGGGCAATGACGTACCTGTCTGCTCTTAGGGATTTGCCTGTGCACACGAGTGCTATCTGCCACCTTAATATCTTTCTTATCTAGGGTATGTCAGCACTCGCCCTATTACTAGGTATTTCTCCTCTACTCTAGTCCAGGGTGTTTCCCATTCTTAACCTACCTATTGTCGCCCCATGCCTGGTATTTCTCCTCTAGTCTAGTCTTCTTATTCACATGCAAGTCTGAACTGGTGAATACAACTTCTTCACCAATCTGACTTGTTGCTTGAAGTACACTGGAGGACCTATGGACCTTGGTCATCGTTCTGTGTCGCTTTACCGGCATTTACCCACCCGGCAATTGCTTGGTAGAGGATCGAGCACTGAGAAATAGTTGGACCTTTGCCAGGGCGTCAAGCTTATCTGGCATGGTGGGCAGAGAGTAATTGTCCTAATAATTTACATCACTTAACAGAGGGCAATGACGTACCTGTCTGCTCTTAGGGATTTGCCTGTGCACACGAGTGCTGACTGCCACCTTAATATCTTTCTTATCTAGGGTATGTCAGCACTCGCCCTATTACTAGGTATTTCTCCTCTACTCTAGTCCAGGGTGTTTCCCATTCTTAACCTACCTATTGTCGCCCCATGCCTGGTATTTCTCCTCTAGTCTAGTCTTCTTATTCACATGCAAGTCTGAACTGGTGAATACAACTTCTTCACCAATCTGACTTGTTGCTTGAAGTACACTGGAGGACCTATGGACCTTGGTCATCGTTCTGTGTCGCTTTACCGGCAGGGATCGTCACAAGTGGCAATTGGGATGAAGCTGGTGTGACAGAATCATGCGTAGAACGTTGAAACATAAAAATCCTACTCTACTTCTCTTGTGCTATCACTTTCAGGAGCACCGATTGGCGACACCCTTTTTGGCAATGATGTCCACAAAGTCTTTGTGGGCATGGATCGGAGTGTGCGAAGCCTTTGTGGCCAAGAAGCGGACACCTTTTCTGGGAAGTAGTAGTTTCCGCTTTTTTTTCCCCATTCTTGGGCTTTGTGAACGCTGTTTGGTTGGAGTTGAAAATTACATAGCTCATCAAGAAATATCTTATTCCCTCAGCTCATCCTATCGCTGATGTGGTTTTCTTGGAACTAGACAGAATCTGACAACTTTGGGTTATTCCATGATATAGGGCTGAAACACTACACCACAGTTCCATTTTGAACCAGAATGTTTTTGACCTCGAAAAGCATTTTTCGAGGTCCTGCAAATTTTCATTTGCAGGAAAAGCATTTCATTCGTCATCCACAGGGGAGGTGGCCACTCTCTGCAAGCGGTGCGATGCCACACAGGACGGAGTAGAGATATCTTAACGTAGTCTGCTACAAACATTGAGGTAAAGAAGAGTCAAAATTTAAAAATCATTTCTTGAATATTATTTCTTCAAAATGACATATTTTATAGAGTGAATGATCAGCATCCTAATACTGAAAAGAAAATAGGGGGTCACCGTGCTCGTTTCTTCGACATATTCTATCAAAATCACACACATTTACCTAAAATAACATAAATTATGGCATTTTTGCACATTTGTTTGTCCATATTCACATCTTGCATCATGTTTTCCATGCGAACGGATACGGTGATCCCCTATTTTCTTTTCAGTTTCAGGATGCTGAACAGTTACTCTATACAATATATCATTTTGAAGCTCTAGATTATGTTGATACAGTTGTTTATGTTAAAAAACGCTTTGACCCCCTACCCTCACTGTCTGGAGCGGACTACCTTAAGAGATGTCATTATTTCATTAACGAGTTACATGAGGCACTGTCGAATATTCGATTCTCTTCAAGAAGGGTTGCAATTTTGAAAACGGGTGCACATATCTTGTCCACTTGGGGATACTGGTAACTACGTCAATCTGCTCCAGCATTACCTTGAATTACGCCACCCGCCCTCTGTGTTCCAAGCATTCTCCACTATCCCTGCTTAGAATTTGTGGCTCAAGGATATCCGCTTGATATCCGGTTGATATTCAATGAATATGTCCTATGGTAATAAAATCCACTGAGAAAACCAATATATCGGTCGGTGCAGGGTAAGGCCAAAAAATCGGCTTTGGCTGCCTGACTAATACTGTACATTCTCACGTTTGGGTTATTTATTTCATTGGTATGTCTTTTTTTGATCAGGTTTCACATCAGGTTTCAGCCGTTCAGACCGTGATGTCCCATCAGATGAATCACAGAGTACAACAGTGTGCCCATATTTTAAACATGGATAGCTACATGACACCTTTCGGCATATACTAGTTTGAGAGGAAACACAGAAATAATTGGATACTTCATCGTTTATTTCACGTCATATCGCTGGATACATATGTAGTGGGATAATCTCCACTGGTGGCCAGTTATCATCTATCACACCTGCAACAGGGAATTGTTCACTGACCGTCAAGAAAACAGTGAAGATAAAGTGGAAGAGAACAACGATTTTGTGGTCAGGAATTAGATCGAAATAGACACTAGTTGAATGATATGTGATTAGAAAACAGAAGAAGAAGCAGAAGATATGAATCGTTCATGCCTGCTTTACCCTGGGACTTAGTCGCACAACACCTCTCTGAGATCGTTGATCTTTTCAGGCAGCTCATCGAAGTTCTCAGCGGTTATCCGACGGTCTGTATCGCCCTGGGCTATCATCAGGAGTTCCTCCATGTCTATCTCACCGACCCCCACAGCGAACATGACCACGCCACTCGGAATGCTAGCTACAGCATCAGCCACAGATTTCCCTCTGTTTGTTACCCCATCAGTGAACACGATTCCAACCTTGTTATTCCCACTTGGGCTGTTTTTTAGGCATACAAAATCCAATAAATTCATTGAATAATTTGTTGTATCAGATTGAATGACATAGAAGCACAATACATCAGGCTGAAAACATTACTTGTCATCAAACATCAGTGACATTCTGTCGATCGCATCGCCTGTGTTGGTGGAACGGGTTGGAGGAGGAATTGCGTCTATCGCTTCAAGGGCTTCGGCTCTCGTGTTGTCCATGGCAAGGTCGTTGGTAACATGTGCCCCGATTCCGTGATTGTAGGAAATGATTCCAATCCTTGTCTCGTCATCAGCTATATCGAAGCTGCCGACTATCTCTTTCAGGAAATCATTTCTCTGGGTTTGGAAATTTAGAACACTGAAAGAGTTATCCACTACCAGAATGAGGTCCACTTTCGAACAACCTGGAAATACAGAAATAGAAGGAAAAACAAGAAGTGGAATGCTTTTTAATATACTTTGTGGAAGACCTAGATTAGCAACCTGTTAAGTTGAATGACGAAGGTATGGGTTGGATAGATCTATGTGTACCTTCGAACCGTACGATGTCGATGACCTGAACGATATCGCGAGAAAGTTCGTCTCTGAGAACGAAGTTTGGGAGAAAACAACATTTGAACTGTCTGCCGCAGATACTAGTGAGCAAACTAAGGAAAAGCCCTAAGGTCACTTAGCGCGCAGCTCGCAGGTGGTCACCGGGAATCTATACATTCCAAGCCTTTTCCAGTAAACATGGGAACAGGTATTTAATACCGTCTTACCTTTTCCCCGTTTCGGTGTGCACGAACGGGCAGACGAGACCTAGCTAACAGGTTAGACGCTTTTATAATGTTAAATTTCCTATCTCGACTGGCCCCTAAAATGGCAAAACTAGCCCCTGAAATCGAACTTTTGGCTTAAACCATAGTTGGAGGCCTATTTCAGCTTTTTCAGGCCCCTATATTGGGAATGTCTGTCCGGAATGCCAGCCATGTTCCAGTTAACTGACGGGGCGACAGTAGGGGCAATTGTGGAGGAAATCACTATAGTGTTCTAGGGACAACTGAGGTCCCCAGCTATTTGTACGTACACTTTGGGAAGCGGAACTGTCTGCCCTTGCTGTCACAGTAATGCAACAGGAAGTTCCTGAAGAAGGTAATCCCATTCGACCCACAGGCGGCTCGGTCACACTTGTATGTCAAAGCCGACAGGAGTCCAGCAGGAGAGTCAAATGCGCATTTCTGTGTAAATATTGTACATGTACACCCCAGTGCTCGTTATGAGAAATACGGATATAAGTTTTATAATTGATAAATAAAAACATTGAAAATGTGATGTCTGACTTTGTCTCACCGTCATGAAGTCTGAGTTGACGTCTAAAAGACGACCACAAATATCGCAGGCTGCAAAAAAAATCCAGATTTTCAATATTTTTACGAAAATTGGGAGTTATGTGTTCACATCTGAATCATTTTATAGAAGCGCTCTTTTACACTTTGTTTTTGATTGCGAATCCACGTTATATACAGCAGTTATATAAACGAAAATTGGTATGTAATATATATATCCACCATCATATGACTTCTTGTGTATGCTCATAATACAAACTTAAACACTTATCTACAAGCGTTTTGGCTGGCTGCAGTGGCTAATGTACATATTTCATGTTACTCGGAGATATACCACTCGAGGTCATCAAGGTAAAGTTCAAGGTCACCAAATTATTCACAATATAATTTTCTCTATGCTCGTAACACGAGCATGAACTCTATCTACATACTGTATGATCCGTCTGTAAAGTGCAATTATCCATCTTGGGATAACACCCGAGTTCATATGAAGCCAACATCAGGGTCACCCAAAGATCTGACGTAACTATAAAACGATCCTAATCTCTGTTCATAAGCATTTTGGTGAGCAGCTGACAATTTACTCATTTCAGGTCAGATTTGACCTTGCGATTTACTATCGAAGTTCTCGTATCAAGTTCAAGGTCGTGGACTGATTTGCCTTTTGCGTGGGCATACAATTGGGGCCTTCCCAGCTATTCAAGAATTTCCATCTCTACGACTCTAGAGTAAAGACAAACAATCATAAATGTCAACCATATGGTATTGGGATAAAAAGTACTTACCCGGGTAGTATATTTCGAGTAAGTGCCAAAGAGTGATATTTCAGTCTTGATGATTTGTGCCTAAATTCAGAGCTTTTCGAATGATTCACGTCATATATGATGACCAGTCCCAAATATCATCCGTATGTGATACTAAGGGAGATACTAAGGTGATACTAAGGGGAAGGTTTCTGAACAGAAGAAGAAAATTATGGCCTTCTTTCAGCCTCGTGAGCCTACTTTCGATCATCCACATGCAGAAGATAAAATGAACGAAATATCATTTCTATAATTTATAGAGGAAGTAACTTGTTAGATTTAGAGCAAAGTGCAAAAAAAAAACGAAACTTCGGTTCTTTTTTTACCTGTTGGGTCAAAATTTCGGACCTTTCGAGCAATTGAATTGAAAATTGTGGTAATCCACAGAGTCAATTAATGGTAGTTTATGCGAATGAAACTGTCGTTCTGACTTTTCATGGTCATGAATGACTTCCATGCAGGGCTTCCAATTCTGACATGTGCATGTCACCCGAGTGTTATACCGGCAGGGGGACAGGGTGTGGGCTCCATCTGCAAACAGGCCGGGGTGACTACCGCGAGCAGGAGCAGGGCGCGCATCGTCATAATAGGGTTGTAGTACAGGATCCAGGGGAGAATCTGCAACAAAAACTCTGCAACAGAAACATTGGATTGCATCATGCGAATTGAAACGATCAAAGGATTTTAGATTCATAACTTCACGAGAATAACTGGACAACCAACTTGCAGCACACATATTCTTGTGTCCCCGGGGACATTATAACGTTTGGCACCCGCTACTAGGACGCAAGTGTCCCGCCCTGTGGCACGGTCACTGTAGGCGCCATATACTCAATATATTAACCATATCTTAACCAGGTAGTAATCCGCCACACAACTCAGAAATACATCGTCATGGTTATGTAGCCTGGTTGTCGAGCCCGAGAGCCATGGGAGCGGAATCTCGGAACGCGAGCACAGGAGCGAGTTGCTGGTCGGTCTCACCGACGGTCCGCCACGGGATAGAACCCCGGATAACCCGACGGTCTGCCAGAGCCTGGACGCACAATCCCAGGTGGGTGAACACCGGATCAAAATAGCCCCCCTTCTGCCCCCCCCCCCCCCCCCCGTGGGAATCGTCCCCGGGGACCTGACACCCTCCACTCAAGACGGAGGGGACAGGAGCACATATAGCCGCGCTACACCGTCAGCTTCTCGCCTGACAGGTCTGAGACGAATAAAAAAAATTAGCCCAAGGGCTAAGATAGGTTACCGGACAATTTTGGTTTCAAGCATTGTAGGTGACATATGATTTTGAGATTTACCAGTCAAGGTCATCTTTGTGAATCTCAATGTCACCATCAGGTATGCTGCATATGACTTTGTATGTTCATAATACAAACATATAAGTTTTATCAACAAGTATTTCGTGTGTAGAGGCCAATTTCAGATTTTGAGATTCGCCCTTCAAGGTCTTTAAGGTCAAGTTCAACGTCACCAAAAAATGTGCCATTTATACATTACTTTTTTACAGGCTTATACACAATCCTAACCTGTATGTGCAAAAGTTTATGCTTCAGAGGCCACTTTCAAGATTTCAAGTCAGACATTTGGCACTCAAGGTCATCCAAGGTCAAAATCAAGGTCATCATTAGTTGTTCCATAATATGACTTCCTATATGTTCATAATGCAAACTGAAGCTCTATCTACATGCATTTCATCTGTAGAGGCAAATTTGAGCATTTTTTCACCCCAAAAGGGCTGTTTTGACCTTTCAAGGTCATCAAAGGTCAAATTCAATGTCACCTCCCAACTCGCTATATATGACTTCCTATTTGAAAGTGCCAATATCTAAGCTCTATCTTCAAGCATACTATGAGTACAGTCCTGGCAGCTCCCATTATGAAGGAAAAAAGTGGCAAAAATTTTCTAAGTCCAAAATTTTTTTCAAAGGGTGAAAATTTTTTTTTTGTCTAGAAATGACCCAAAATGAATAGTAATGCGATTTGGGGCAAACAAAATTTTTTTCGCCAACCCGTCAAAAATTCTAAATGGCCGCCACACGGAGACCGGCGATTCAAGGGCAACAAAACTTATAAACATCATAAAGGTACATAAGGGGAATATTTTGAAACAATAATCTCAAAACTGATCAGACAGTTTTCGAGAAAAGACAGGCCAGGTGCAAATTCGAGCATTTCTCGACCCAAAAATGGCTGTTTTGACCTATCAAGGTCATCCAAGGTCAAATTCAAGGTCACAACACAAGTCGCCATATGTGACTTTCCATTTGAAAGTGCCAATATCTAAGCTCTATCTTCAAGCGTTCTATGAGTACAGTCCCGGCAGCTCCCCTTATGAAGGAAAAAAGTGCCTAAAATTTTCTAAGTCCAAAATTTTTTTCAAAGGGTGAAAATTTTTTTTTTGTCTAGAAATGACCCAAAATGGATAGTAATGTTTTTTGGGGCGAAAATTTTCTTTTTCGCCGACTCGTCAAAAATTCAAAATGGCCGCCACACTGAGATCGGCGATTCAAGGGCAACAAAACTTATACACGTTGCAGAGGTGTATAAGAGGAATCTTTTTAAGCAAAAATCTCAAAACTGATCAGAGAGTTTTTGAGAAAATACAGACCAGGTGCAAATTTGAGCGTTTTTCGACCCAAAAATGGCTGTTTTGACCTTTCAAGGTCATCCAAGGTCAAATTCAAGGTCACCACACAAGTCGCCATATATGACTTCCCATTTGAAAGTGCCAATTTCTAAGCTCTATCTTCAAGCGTTCTATGAGTACAGTCCGGACAGCTCCCATTATGAAGGGAAAAAGTGCCGAAAATTTTCTAAGTCCAAAATTTTTTCAAAGGGTGAAAATTTTTTTTTTTGTCTAGAAATGACCCAAAATGGATAGTAACGCGATTTGGGACAAATAAAATTTTTTTCGCCGACCCGTCAAAAATTCAAAATGGCCGCCACACGGAGACCGGCGATTCAAGGGCAACAAAACTTATACACATCATAAAGGTACATAAGGGGAATCTTTTGAAACAAAAATCTCAAAACTGATCAGACAGTTTTTGAGAAAATGGCCGCCAAAGTCCAAAATTGGCCATTTTTCGTCAAAAATGGCCGCCATTTTGAGAAAAATGCGAAAATAAAAAAACTAAAAAATAACCCCCTCAGGCAACTTTGTGCAAAATTTCAGGAAAATCCGCCTGTAAACTTTAAAGATAAAAATGTGGACGGACGACGGACGACGGACGGACGACGGACGCAACGCGACGGCAATAGGTTATCGGACCATAGGTCCGGTAACCTAAAAACTCAAGATGGTCTGGCAGTATTTATAGCTGCCAGCGTACGAGACCGAGGGTGTGACGTCATGACTAATGAAACAGTGTAGTGGATCGATGGATGATAAGTCTCCAGAGACACGCATGCTTCGAACGTGAAGCAGGCCGAATATGATGTACGAAAAAGACAAAATACCTATCGCGATCTTTGGGCAAATTCGCCACAAACATGTATGTTTTGAGTCGTTTCGCCTCGAGAAAAGATTTGTTTTCCCTTGAAAAAATTTTGTCGGATTTTAGTAACTTTTTTCGTTATAATGGAGCCATCCGTATCATCACTCTCAAAAAGCTTCATATAGCTCATTCAAATGGAAAGTCATATGGCAATTCGAGTGGTGCACATGAATTCGACCTCCGATGACCTTAAAAGGTCACAACGATCTTTTTTTCGTGGGGAAAACCCCCTAACATTTTCAGATAGTGGCGGTCACTATAGTGACCAAATCCATGGGGTAAGGGTCTGCAATCCCTGAATGTCTTGGTGTATAATGGAAAGTGGATGAGTAATCCCCAGTCTGGAATAGTATGTACTTGAAGAACTTCAGAAAACAGTGACGTAATTGTGTCCTACCTTTCCAACAGGCTGCAAATATGCTCTCCTGCTGTGGTGAGGAGATAATAACGAGGCACATTTATTGGTGGTCCCATATTATAGTGCGCCGGTATACTGATCGAACGGAGCAGGTATATATTGATCGTAATATGAGTGTCGATTATTTGACACTTTTTAGGAGGTGTAGAGCATATTGGTGCACATCATTTCGTAGTAGCGGAGTAGATTTTAATTTTTTGGAAATGATTTGATATCAAAGCGACAAAATTCTGCACAGATATTGCAACATATGGTCAGTTTTATTTCTGAATCAAAAACTATTCTGTATATTTCCACAGAAAAAATCACTGATACTTGTCCCAAAACTATGTTGTTTCAGAGCAGATGTTGTAATATATTGATAATTTCTCTCTGAATCGCATAAACAACTCTATATATCATCAGAGAGAAAAAAATGAAATGTTTCAAAAGAAAACACGCGGAAAGTCTAACTCAAGTCAAAATTAATCTAAATTAGGTCTATCATAGTGTGTGTGCTGGCTTTTACAGAACCTGAATATATCTTTGCTCGTTCAGGAGATATCATCAACTGATTTGGAGCTCATTAACTCTTATAATGAGTATTCATGATATAACACGAGAAACTTGCTTTTATTAGCCAAGTGCATGCAGTAGAGCCATGACACCACACGTGGATGGTATACTATTAGTTATCCCATGTTTGTTAACGGAATATGGAATTATATCTAAGTCTAGCTGTTCGTATCCCAAGAGGCCGAATTAAGGCCGAATGGGATATGGACAGCAAGACGTAGACATAATTCCGTATTTCGTGAACAGACACGGGGTAACGAATTTATCACTGTCTGAAAACGAGACTCGCAAGGGATACGGGAACTTGTATCGAAGGTGACTTGTGCCAAATTAGGTATTCAGGATACGGGTATCACCGTTGTGATTGACCAATCACAGTCTCGGATTTTCGTTCAGTCAAGGGCACAACCCCAACTTTTGGGGTGACCCCCCCCCCCCAACTTTGGGACAGTTGTTTTTTTTTTAGATATAATATTATATGTTATATGTGTGTGGAATTAAATCTAAAAAAACATCAGATGAAACCAAATACCACCATTTATCATGTGTATTTCCAAAAATTTTCCGGGGGCATGCCTCCAGTCCCCCTATAGTGTTGCTTCATCCCTTCGGTGCTCGCGTTGGAAAATCATGTATTAACCAAACATTGGCCCAAGTATCATATCCTCCCCCTTCCTCTATCGATAAGGATTAAAAAAGGTGACAGACGGATTAAATGGCATTCATTTAGTGGACGAGTAGTATTAAGGCGCAGCGTATGATACTTGGGCCCAAACATTGGACCGACCCCCCTCCCAACTCCCCCCCCCCCCCCCCCCAATTTTTACACCGTGGTTGTGCCCCTGCGTTCAGTCAGTGATAAAAAAATAATTGAAGCCTGCTTATAGAAAATATACCATAATCATAAGAAGTAGGCTATCTGGTCACCATGATAACTATACTATAATACGTACAGCCCATACCAACGTGGTTTCAAAGGTGATTTATTTCGGGAGTGGTATGCAAAATTGAATGTACCAGTATTTTTTTTTCAAAAAGGCTTCTTATCAGCCGAGTTGCCTAGTAGCCAGCTTTATAAGTCTCTCATTTTTGGTCTCTCATACACAACTTTGCCACATTGTGGCACGGTATAATTCAGCGTAGTGTACCCTCCTCCTCAGGCTAGAATTTTTTCCTATCATAATGCATCCGTAAATGTTTGACAATCATAACGTACTGATAAATAGTTGGAACATCATAATGAACCCACAAATGTTTGGATATCATAATGCACCATAAATGTTTTTGAATCATAATGCATTATGGACGCATGAATGATCTGAATATCATAATGGATCTATAAATGTTTGAGTATCATAGTGCAACCTGAATTGTTCAATATCATAATGTTCACATATATATTCTGAGCATATTGATTTTATTGGAATTTTTCTCTCATTATTTTGATTGAATTTAATTGGTGTTTCTATGTTTATTGATTAATTTCTGTAATAAATAATACTTTTCCTTGAATTATTGTTGTTTCATTTGAATTTTTAAAATGTATTTTTCTATTCGTATCCTTCATGAAAATTTAGCCCAAGTGCTAAGAAAGGTTACCGACAAAATAATAATTTAAAATAATTTATTAATTTGTATTGCGCCACTTCCAGCACTCAGTGCTGCTCAGGGGCGCCTTACAATAAAATACATGAAGGTAACATGGAAAAATATATAACTGTACCAATAAAACCATTAAAATTTTTGATATATTATTCCCAAGCTATAGAGTCAATATCAAGCAAGATACTATGTATTAGCCATTTTGTGCTCTGACCTTGAACGTGAGGTCAAATTCAATATTGAAACCTTGAAAGTGAGGTCAAAATCAATGTGTTTTATATTTGAAATTTTAGCCATTTTGTCCCGTGACCTTGAAAATAGGGTCACTGGTCAAATTCAAGGTCATCAGAATATTTGGTATATAGCATTTCCTATATGTACACAATTGATTGCTAAGCTGTAAACTCAATAATGAGCAAGATATTAGCCATTTTGTGTTCACTAGAAAATGAGGTCAAAAGTCAAATTCAAGGTCATGACAATATTAACATATATCATTTTCTATATGTGCACAAATTATTTCTAAGCTGTGAAGTCGATAATAAGTGAGACATTAGCCATTTTGTTCCATGACCTTAAAACTTAGGTCAAAGGTCAAATCAAGGTCATCAAAATAATAGGCATACATGATTTTCTATATGTCCACAATTGATTCCCAAGCTGTAAAATCGATAATAGGCAAAATATTAGCCATTTTGTGCTATGACCTTGAAAATGAGGTCAAAGGTCAAATTCAGGGTCATCAAAATATTCGGCATACATCATTTCCTAAATGCCCACAATTGATTCCCATGCTGTAAAGTTGATAATAAGCAAAATATTAGCCATTTTTTGCTATGACCATAGACCTCCAGCAAGGTCTATGCTATGACCTTGAAAATCAGTCCAAATGTCAAATTCAAGGTCATTAAAATATTTAGCATACATCATTTCCTTTATGTCCACAATTTATTCCCAAGCCGTAAAGTCAACATCAAGCAAGATATTAGCCATTTTGTGCTTTGACATTGAGAGTGAGGTCAAATTCAAGGTCATCAGAATATTCGGGGCATATCATTTCCTATATGTCCACAATTGATTCGCAAGCTATATTGTCGAGAAGAAGCGAGATATTATCCATTTTGTTTTTTGAACTTGAAAATAAGGTCAAATTTAAGGTGAAGACAATATTCAGCATATCATTTCTTATGTGTTCACAATTGATTCCTAAGCTGTAAAATCGATAATAAGCAGATATTAGCCATTTTGTGATCTGACCTTGAAAATGAGGTCAAAGATTAAGTTCAAGCTCATGAAAATATTCAACATAAATCATTTCCTATGTGTGCACAGTTGATTCCTAAGCTGTAAAGTCGAAAATAAGTGACATATTAGCCATTTCGTCCTGTGACTTCGAAAATTAGGTCGAAGGTCAAATTCAATGTTATCAGAATATCCAGCATGCTCTACGTCCACTATTAATTCCCAAGCCTTTCGATAATGAGCGAGATATGAGCCATTTTGTGCTTTGACCTTGAAAATGAGGTCAAAGATGAAATTCAAAATCATAACAATATGCAGCATATATCATTTCCTATCTGTGTACAAATGATTCCTAGTCTCTAATGTTCCATTATAAAGCATAGTAGAATTTATAATTGGAAAGCCCTATTTGGGACCCGTCGCCAAAATGAAAATGGCCGCCACACGCTTCAGACTCCAGATTCGAGTCCCCCTCATTATTTGTTAGAAAAGCAAGACACCCCCCCCCCCCCCCCCGAAGTGTTTATCATAGAGGTATTTACCTTATATTTAATTGAATAAAATCAACACTATTATTCATTTGAAGATATGAATAATTATGCTATTGGGATTTGTGTGAATAAAATTGAGAAATTTTTTTTTGAGAAACATTAATGGGGTCCGAATTTCAACTGAAAATCCAATGCAAAGTATATTACCGAAGTGTTTATTATTGAGGTAAGTATCCATACCGGTTTTAATTAAATAAAAACAACCTATTGGTCATGAGTTATTTGAAGTTATGAATCATTAGGCCTAGATGCTATTGGCATTTGTGTGAATAAATCTGATATTACTTCCTTTGACAAACATTAACGGGGTCCATAAGAATATTCCAACTGGAAATTCCTTCTAGTGATGTATGTTGACCCCAGAGCACCTTTCCATAATGAACGTTATGAGTTTCCTCGTGTTCTTGTCATAGCGTTCATGCTTGAGTTGAATTCTCAAGTTCTCGTCATTCGCCAGGTGTCACTTGTGTTTCTTGCACAAGAAAAATCAAGACTCAGTCAAGAGGCGGGGAAAATTGAACGCTAAATTGACGATACAGTGTACATCGCCTGCAACAATCTGGATGTGATATATAAGAACGGTAACCCAAAAGAACAGTCTGTCACTCGAACAACACATGCCGTTCAGAAATGTAGTGGGTTTTGCTGAATCTGTTAAATGTTGGGCGATAATACGTGAATTTGAAGATATTGTGACGTTCGATTGATTGCTTGCCTTGGGTTACCAAGTGATAAGGCCGCCAAAGCAATCAGGCCGCATATTATCATACCCGTATGCAGGAGTGTCATAACACTCACCATCCATCACTTAACCTGTAGTTTGATGGCGGCCTGATCACTTTGGCGGCCTTAGGCTTAGGCCCTATCACCTGTACCCCATTGCTTGCGCTTCACATACACACATTCACAAATCAGTGATAGATAATACTACTAGATGTACTAACTATATTACATCTTTCACACAAATAATGAGTCACAATTCAAATATTTTTTTAGTCA
Organism: Terebella lapidaria; assembly: GCA_949152475.1. Classification (NCBI taxonomy): domain Eukaryota; kingdom Metazoa; phylum Annelida; class Polychaeta; order Terebellida; family Terebellidae; genus Terebella; species Terebella lapidaria. The sequence goes on along the minus strand of OX424564.1, from coordinate 27,222,145 downwards.
TCACAGAATTACTTGTATTTGGTGGAGTAGACTCTATAGTATAGATTGAAAGTAGTTTTCCCATTCGTCAACTTCTGCAGATCTATATTATAGATCGATATGCTTGCAACTAAATACAAAAGTCAGTTACCTAGCTGGATGTTGTTCAAACTCGTTGAAACTGTTTTGAGATTATATTTTTGTTTTGCACACAGATGTCGTCCCGTGATAGAAAGCGGGGATCACATTCGAATGCTTTGCCGTTCCACTCCGATCGTGAGGAGATGATGAGGAAACGTTCGGAGCTATGCTTCGACAACCTACAGAACAATCTGCAAAAAACTGTTGTGCCCTCGTCGAGCGGGCAATTGGAGCGAGAAATTCCAATGAACCCAACGAAAATCAGCAATGATATGGACTGGCTAGACAAACATGTTGGACAGATTTGCAATGGATCGTTCCCGAAACGGATGGAAGGACTGTTTTCGCTACACGTTCAACAAGGTTTCATCCAGGCTTTGAGGGAAAGGCACATTAAATCCTAGTGTTTCGTAACTTCCAAATAAAACTGAACATGTTACTGGTGCAAAAACGTTTGATGCAATTTATTTTTGTGGATTTGGAATTCCGAGAAGTCCACCAAGAACACTTTTCAATGAAATCAGCCAATTGAGTGAGAATACATGTATATAAAGTGCCTTCTTTCCCAAAGACAACACTGACATGGCCAAATGTGTGTGTGACACTGCAAGCATGTTAAAATTGTACAAGGATATACTGTAAAACTACAAATTTTGGCGGACAATTTATTTGGCAGATTTGGTGGTAGGGGCAAAACCGCCAAATTAAATCGTCCGTCGAATTAACTAGATATATGTTAAGAAATATATGTGGTTTTGAAACCGCCAAATTGAATCTCCGCCAAATAACGTGGGGCTCACAACTGCCAAATTTAATAGCCGCCAAAATTAGTCTTTTTACAGTATATTACTTAGACCTGATGTAAAAGTATGATAGTATATACAAGAGATTCCTAGGTGAAAAATTTCTAGGCAATGGACATACCGGTAGATGTGTAAATAATATTATCAATTCAAATACGAATATTGTCATGCAAAGCCCTCTTATTGTATATAATAGTGACCATGTTAAAGTAATCGGAGAAAATTTATCTTAGAATTTTGTAAATTACAAGTTATATGATTAAGGCATATGCTGTGTGTAAGATGATCTCTCATTTTGTGAAGTGCATGTACTGTTTTTTTTGCAGTTGATTTTGCAGTTTTCGTATCTTGTACTATTTTCATGAGAATTCATATTCAAGGTTTTGTCTTTGCTTTGAATTAATATGTATTATACACAGAAATTGATCATGCAGCAATTCAAATATTCATCTTAAACTCTGCAAAATGAATCCACCACAAATAAAGTCTGTTCACGATATTTTGAAGATTACATGAAAAGCAAAGGTTACCTTCAACATACTAAGTATGAAAAATGATCCATTGTTCTTATCATTCATAACCAAGACCTTTTCTGATAATTTATTTGGACATATATAGTGATTTCTACATATATATCATCTTTGCGGATTCATATAACAATCAATTTCCGCAAAAAAAACCCATATACATGTAAACGAACTTTGTGTGATTCATAAATGGATAATCAAATTGAAATAATACCAACCAACCCCATAACTGAATTTAAAAGTTCTTTAATACCCTTGATCATAATTTACATGTATACTTTATACATTGTATATATTGGGATACCTTTGGGGTTTGCGTAGATTCACAACGTGACAACACATGGTTTACAGAGAAAACAAATATTATGGACACTTACAGGTTGATCAATTAATGGCTATAGGGACATATTCAAGATGAGGATTTATTTATATTTCTGTGTAAAACATATGCATTACTTGTGAACATGTGCCCACATTTGATCATCAAATTGATTCGCATTTTAAGTGATTCTAACAAGTTGTTTTGGCAGATTTAGTAGATTCATACACAAGTTACTAAATCATAGCATGGTATACAGGTCAAACTACACAGCAATAAGATTGACGACATGAACATGTAGTAAAATTCTTTAAGGAAGCAATCAAATTCCAAGTATGAACACATAGAGATATGCAATGCATGTGATAATGTAGAAACAACTGTCCATAAATGCTGCCTTTTCTACTATGTAAAACGACCGACATCAACATTTGGCACCCGTCAAATTTCCATGTGGCACCTTTTTTCCCCTTTCCAATTCTTCGCAAACAAAAAACAAACAGTTCCCTGATTTCATAACAATGTCTTTGCAAGTGGATCATGTCTCAAAAAATCCTGAAAATAAGTCACAAATTCACCCCTGATCGGGATCGTCCACTGTTTCTCCTGAGTTGAAGAGTTTTGAAGCATGGAATTTCCACTTTCGTCCACTGTTCCTCCTGCCCTTGTTGCTACGGTTACTAACTTGCGCAGTTGGGGAGGGATTAGACTGTTCCACATCTCCTTTTGGCTGCTGCTCGGGTGATAGCTGTGAAAGAGTCAACATGAACTTGTTGGTGACTTTTCGGAACTGTTCGTGCAGCATTGAGAAATCCTGCGCGAGTTCAATCATTGACATTTCCTGCTTGCGAATTGTCGATTTCAAACTGGACACTTCTTTCTTCGTCGATGCGAGTTCCACGTTGAGATGTGCCGAATGAGATTCCTCGTTCCCAAGACGTGACTGAAGTCTTGAGATCTCGGCTCTCATGCTGTCAACATCGGTTACATCACAACTATCCAGTTGTTTCTGCGAAGTGGTCATGTTTAATGGAGAAGTCTGATACTCCTCATTGTTCTGTGAATTTGGAACTTTCCTACTCGCCTCGTTTGGATTAGCATCTCCATAGTCTGGATCGACTGGCTCCGACTTAACAATCACCAGTGGACTATCCAATTGTTCAGGGCTATTCCCGTTATTTGGACTTTCCTCTGGACCTTCAATGGTTTGTTTTCCCTTCAGCAACTTTTTTAGCATGGAAACCACTTTGCCACCCCTATTCGATTTATCTCCGGCGGCCACTTCCGAAGTCTCGTACTTATCGCAGTCGACTTCTTCCTTAACCTGCACGTTTGAGGAGTGTTTCCTCCCTCCGAGTGAAGAGTTCCGCTTCCTGCGAGGAGGTTGCCTATCGTCGTCCATGTCGGAGAGCGAGTCAGGATCAAGGTAGTCCTTCGGTAACCTTCGTCGCTTGCATCTCCGACGTTTTCGGCCAGCGAAGTGGTTCTGGTGGAATAATATAGTTGGGAGATAATAATTAGAAAAGAATTTTCGCATTGACATGAATTACCTTCTGCAGACAAAGTCATCACAGTACATTGTAGTATGTTTATGTTTGTACTCATGTTGTGCCTAATAACCACGGTTAAAGAAGCCAACAGAAGTTTGACAGATATCTCAGGGGTACTGTTCCGATAGGGTACCAGTAAAGGTACCATAAGCTTAACAAAACCAATGGCAAGCAATTACATGTAAATCATAAATACTTGAGTTTTCTACAAACATATTGTAATCAAATGCCACCCACCTGAGCCTTGCTGATGTCTGCCCTGTCTCCGTCTTCGCTGGGGGTCCCGCCGCGGTCTCCGTGCCAGTAGTACAGTCCAGCCACTGCGGCCTCGGGGACGCTGAACATGTCAGCAGCGCTCGACAGGAGTCCAGTCTTCTTGACACGGTTCACCGCCTTCAGCAGGTCCAGGTTACAGTAGTCTTCCGGCTGTCAGAGTAAACTTCAAATGTTTTAGTATCGTCTCTAGTTTCTTTGTTATATATACGTGCATATTCCTTCCAATGGATGAGATCAGGGAAGATCGTAAAGTGTATATCCAACACTGAACATCACCATTTTGCTGGAATTTACATGTATATATAAAGTAATGTATCACGAAACATTTTCCTTATTCATCATCTCTCAGATAAACGGTAAATTCACACATGATCAACTATTTAGTAATGCGAGACTCCTACATCAAAATGCACCTATTCTGTCATAAGCGTCCGTCATAATGCACCCTACAAACCTGTGGTTTGGAGACGAGCCCTCGGTATCCCTGGCATCTGCTGACGTTGTTGACGTTGACCTTGGGGCAGTCTGGGAAAGTGAAGGTCATGACCTTGGACAGGATGACAGCGGTGACCTCGGGAAACTCGGCGGAGACCGCTGCAAGAAGGGACTTGGCCTCTCGGACACCAGTGTATTCAGGGACGTAGCAGTAGTTCGCCCTAAGCCTGCAAAAAATCAACGAGTATTCAATATTTTGGAATGATATTTCTTCAGAAAAAAAAATCTCTTCATTATATACTGTAAATGTACTTATTTTTGCCATGGATTTAATTTTGCGGTTTTACCTTCCTTTTACTTCGTTCTCCGGTATGGACAAATTTTTGCGGTGGATTTATTTTCGTGGTTTTTATATTACCGTGAAATCAGCAAAATAAATAAACCGCAGAAATTAGTACGTTTACAGTATACATCTTAACATGAACTTGTAACTTTCATACATTGTAGTATCAAAATAAATCGATCTCACAACTTGCAATACAGGTCTATCATCTAGGTAACCAGCCATGTAGGCCTACAATTGATAGCCCATATCTCTAACATCACACTGCTTCAAATGCGAGACTACAACCATTCGCAGAACATACCAGCTTTGGACATCCACTCTCCAATCCGCGACTTGCTGTTTCTTGAGAGCTGTCGCGAACCACCTATTACTGCCGATGTGACCTTTAGGCGTGTCCATGACCTTCCCAACGCGATCAGTGATCAACAACTCGGATTTCATCCCGTCCTCCATCAGCCCATTACTGTGGTGGTCGTGAAGGCCATTTAAGTTGCTATGGCAACTAATCGGACTATGAGATTCGTCCGAATTTCCCTTGGGACTGAGGGGAGGGGACAAAGCAAGCGGATCGTATGGGGGGTTTGCAGGCCCACCTGCACCCATGGACATGCCGGGGGAGTCGCGGAATGGGTTGCTAAGCACGAAGTTTTGCATGAAGCCCCCCAGGTCCATGGGGTCTTCCGAGGGCTTTGTCGCCATGGTAATTAGCTGCTCCTTTGCTGTTGGTGCTGGGGTGTTGTTTTCAAGGATGTGTTGATGTCATCTTTACACCTTGGATGATCTGTAAATAAACATGATACATACAGGAGGTAAAACATGCTTTGATACATACTGGTATAATATACATGCAATCTCACATACTGTACATGTCATAAATATATATTTTTATCTCATCAGTCTATATAGCAACTTTGACGAATTTGGGTGTCGAAAAAAAATAATTCATCAACTTATAAAATGCTACTGAAGGCGAACATTGGCTGGATAAGAACAAACATAAATTTATCCAGTGAAGTAAGTTCCTTGCAAATCAAAACTCATACAGAGTTACTCCTTCGAGAAAACGTCATATAATCCTTTCCAACATCGTAGCCAAATACAGTCAAACCACCGTGATTCTCCCCCCCCCCCCCCTCTCTTTTCCCAAACTTAATGAAAAACCTTGCATCCAAATATATCTCCGCCCATTTATAACGGCGCTGCTCGCTTTGCACAGGGAAATCGCCATAGCAACTGCATAACAATGTGCCCGTAGCTAAGCGATACCCCAGTGCCTGCTTGTGACGCAGGGTCAAAGAAATCAATATATCCCTGCGATTGCACGGCGAACTGATGGCAGGGACATTTGTTGCCATGGCAACAGTAATGCTTGGGGACGGTTATTTCACTCTGATGGGAGCACATTGCTCTGAAGATCATTGGCAGTCAGATGAAGAGCTTAATATTTTATGGCATTTATATTCAGTATCCGCGAGGGCTTTTTTTTCCTGATAATTTTTTCACGCTGCCAAGTTTCTGGTTCAGTTTGGAAATCAATCTGAGATTCTGAGTGGTACACTAAATATATTAAATTTATAAGTACAGAGGTAGCTGTTTAAAAAAGGTATCATTCAATATTTTATGTGATACTAATTCATCATACATCAGCACAGATTTAAATGCACATACAATGTACATGTACTAGTATATTTGTATCAATACAGAAATACCTCTAGCCACTCTAGGGTGAAAAAACCCCCCAACAATTTAGATATCTGTATCATTTTTCAACAATTTTATGAACAAAACAATTTGTTGAAATGAATATCACAATGATATTATTCCTCTATATCCATTGTTGATTGCCATTCACAACAATTTTGTGCAGAGAAATTGAAACAATCCCGTCCAAACTATTCACACATATGTCAAAGACCGAAGCAATACCCCTGGAAACAGTCCATTAAGCTGGAGAGGGCGAACTCGGTTATCTGAGATCAACTGTTCACAACAAAATTGTTTGTCAAGCAAATAATCAATGCGAGCAACTGCTACATTAAATCAATAATTGTAGTCCTTTTACGGCTAAAGATATCCAACAGAAATTGAAAGAAAATCACTGTAAATCCCGATAGAATTTCATCAATTGTAGCTCAATGCTTCGTGTGTCTTTGCGGAAGGAACATCTTCGTTGGTTTAGAAACGCAGCAGTTGCTAATATTTACCAAGTATATCCTATTTACTGATAGCGTTCCAACAGTGTTACGGCATTTTTTTTATCCAGCGAAAAAGTTTCCCAGGCGATTTCAGTCTAGATGCGCATATCACATACCACCAAATACATCTGGCTGTAAACTCTAGGCACTGGCTTCGTTTCACACAAAATATTCGTTCTCTTTGCTCTTTCAGCCTGTAGATGCGGTTTCCACTGGCACAAACTGAAAGCTGGCTAGATTTTCTGCCCCCAACATAATAATTCTATCTCGCCGGTGGTCATGGCAACTGGGCTCTTGTCGGGCCTGAGTGATCGTCAATGCTGCGTCGCTATGGCAACGCTGCGGTAAATGTCAATAATGCTGGGAGCAACACAGTGGTTTGTGGGGTGGGGGAGGAGGGGGGGAGGGTAAGGGTGTTAGCAGGGGTATTGGTGTATGTAGGGGAGTGGAGGGGAAGGGAAGGGGGGGGGGGGGGTCTACATATGTACACGATAGAAGTTATATGGTATGCTGGAGGGAGCTTTTGATGCTGGTAGATTTTTTTTTGCTTTTTAATACATGTACCATGTTTATTTTCATCAATACCAGGTATATTTGTGCATGGACGGGGGAAAAAAAATGGTTGTAATTTTTATATCGAATGGCATGAACAGAGGAACCACAGAATTTATTTGTTGGTGGCAAAGGAGTTGTGAAATGACCAAAGATCATGCAGATCTAGCTCCGCTGGAGGGTAAATTGTGTTATACAGTAATAGCAATGCATTTAGGTAAAGTTCAGACCATTCAATGAAGAATGATTGGCATCTCTGGTAATAATCTGGTAGTGTAAGAAATTTGAAGATATTTTGATTGAATAGACAGAAATCTAGTCATCTTTCTACTTTTGGTTCAGTATTATGTACTTCCTTTCACAGTAAATCAGTACTAAATGTTTACAGCTGGATAATGTAAATTAAATATAACATGACAAAGAAACATAGATCAATTCTATGAGAAACAACAATTTTAAATTCATATATTTTTCATACAGATTTTATTTTCTATTTGCTGATTTCACTGCACTGGGGGAATATATCTGAAGATAGAGTTATGGGAAATAACATGGGACATCAAAATAAATACTAGTGCCCATGTGTTGACAACCTAATATGGAAGGGGGGGGGGGGGGGGGGGGGTAGGGAGGAAGGGGATATTTTGAAATAGATGCACAGTTTCCAGGCACACAGTATAAATGATGGGGCTGGGTGGGAGGGGGGGGGGGGAGGGGGGGGAAGTGAAAACATGGCATTTACATAATGATGCGGCATGATGCTGCCATAGCAACTGCATAACACGGGAAAGCATCCACACAAATAAAGCGACGTTTGACACGGACAGAAAGGCTGTGAAATCACAACAATAAATTCTATGTCAGAAAAACGACCGCAAGCATGGAACATGTGAATTGGCTGGGTTGACAGATAGAAAAGGTTTTCAACAGTGGTTTTTGTACTTTTCAATACCTCATTGACGATAAATCACAGAGAATTATGTGCTCTGGTCATGATATGGTTGTTGCTTTTTTTTTTTTAAAGGAATTTATTCACTTGTGTTATTCAGCAGAATGCAAGATTTTTCCACAGAGAATGTCGATAATTGATACTGTAATATTACGAATATTGAAAGGGGAAGCAAAGCAAACAAACTTATTTGATAGCATGGAGGATCTTTTATCAAGGAATCCGATGGTTTCAACAGAACCAAAATATCTTGATTTGTTCTGAAGTTATGTCCATGTTTTTTTGCTCCTCTGGGAGTCCTTGAGGCAGCTCATTAGTTATGTATGACGCCATCGATTGGGTTTCATTTAATAAGATTTTTATTACTCTAATTGTAAACATAGTTGTTGAGCGTGTTCTATCTTTGCAATCAAGTATATAATGCAGATAACCCAAGAATCTTTCAAAATTTTCATTGTCATGGTAACCATACTCCTGGGAATATGGTATCTTATGGGTTGAGATATGGATTTTTACCCGGTATATTCAACGTAGGAATTGTTACAATAAATAACGATACAAACCAGACCACAATGTTTTCATTACCATTACGATATTACGGTACAAGTAAGATATTGACCATAGCAACGAGCTTGGGTCCCAAAATGGAAGCACATCTGGGACCCAGTGGACAATTTGGATCTCACCAACTAATCTAGACCCAAGCACTCGCTGAGTGGGGCACCTATGTCTAGTCTAGATTCGGGGCATAAAAATCGTCGCTTGCAAATACCCTACAGTTCTGGTTGCATTTCCTGTTTATTGAAGATAGATTGCCGATGCAAAATCTCAAATGTATCAGAATCAATAAAGATTTATTACTGTACAAATTCATGTACACATGTAAAGTCAACACAAAGCTAGAGCACAGACACACACCTCGAAAGTACACAAGGCTTGCGCCATAAAAATGAGTAAGAGTCGAGTTCCCTGAAACACATTCTTTTTTTTCTAGGCCCAACCATGTGGCAACGACGAACTGCTGCAAAACATTTTCTGTCACTGAATGCAAAGGAAGGTGTAGCATTATGACATGGTGTGCTGCGCGAGTAGTGACACCACGGTTATCATGCTGCAGTGCGGGTCATGGGGTCGCCGAACTTTACGAAGGTCTACAATCTGAGCAGGCTGCAGCAGAGCATGTAAATATCGGACAAGGAACTATCAAACACCGATGTCAAAAAAATAATAACCCGTATCTACTTCAATGGAGCACAGCCGCGATGTTAGTGATGGACCAAGTAAAGTACATGTACCAGCTTCACTTTGTGCACAATTAAAATTGCTAAATATGATGATTCATCTTGTGCACATTTAACAAGCAACACAGACATCATTAATATCCATTAATACGTTGACCAGAGCAGAGGGTTTGTCAGGAAGAAGCACGAATTGTTGTTCGGAGATATTCGAGATAAACTTTCTGATATTGGACAAACAATTCGTCTTTTCTGAGGGGTGAAGATTTGATATCGTTTGTCTAATCATACTAGATCTAGCGTCAGAGTACCTAATCATCGTCCCTCTCCCTGATCTTCGACCCCTGCAAACGGCTGAGCAAAACTTCAATAAACTAAAATGTGAAATGTGCTGAAATGTGTTTTGCACAGCTGTGTTTGCAGGGGTCGATGAATAAGCACAGGGTCGATGATTAGGTGCCCTGACGATAGCCTGACCGCATCATAATGTACCCATCAAGTATAGGCCTAAAAGAGACACTATTCTACATGTTAGGTAGTTCGGCAACAAACTGTTTGTTGTCGAACTAGATCTACATAGATCTATGTTAGACCTACACGTACGCCCAAAATTGCACAGTAGATTAACAGTGACAAGATATTCATTTCCACTTATTCGGCTGCATTTGGATTTGCACATCTCAAGTCTTCTGCCAGCCAGTGCCAGGACTCCGTGTAGCTTGGGACTTGGACTTGGGAAGTTGGATTCACACGCAGGTCACCTGGTCACATGCTAGCATTGTGAGGCCGCTGGCTGCCCTAAGTTAGTCACATGCACTGATGCTGGCGATGCAGACTGCACTAGTCTGCAGTGAATGAGTGAGTGATTACTGGATTGGATTTCTAGACTAGATCTACACCACCATCCACTTCACACTGTAAGCTTAGACTCTATTTTTTTAATGCTCACCCATCCAGAAGGCGTTGTCAAAGCAACAGGTTCCTCAGTCGTGTAGTTGACCTGGAAACAGTCATGACAACGAACCCTCCCTCAGATGGAGCAAGCGTCATAATCACGGACTGCGGTTTTACACTCGTCTCTACGTGTACGTTCTGCGTGGGTACGTTATGACGAGCAAAATCATACAGGCTCATGAGTTCAGACTGATAAAAAAGATGATAGGCCTAAAGATCGTTTCTTCTTTTTTTGGTTTGAGGAATACTAATTCATTGCCTGTATATTCCTATATAAGTTTCGTTGAATATACGACCATCAGCTTTCACAGGTACCGACCGGTATATGCTCAATATGAAAATTGTTGACAATATGTTTATTTCCATTTATGTCACATAATCGAGTCGTCTGATTGAATACCCGATCATCGTGTACAAAACGTTTTACTCAAACGTGTCCTTAATTGGGTGTATCAATAGCTCGAGCAGGTGCACGTGTAGGTTATGTGACTCCCCGGTAAAGTAATCCCCGGTTACTTCAAGCCATAACATTTCATTTGCTTTATATTATTTGACTTATTGGGTAAATAATACAGCTGAGGCCAAGCCCCTCGACACACCACAACACAAGCCCCAAAGGAGAGGAGAAGGCCTGTCAAACTCAAGAGTAGTTTTTACATGGGTAAAAACGACAATAAAGTATTTTTTTAAAAGAATATGTGATAAAATATGAATGAATAAATATAAAAAATGATTTGAATAATAAGTTTATTCGTGTTCACACTTCATTCCACGTTTGTCAAATGCAATCGCCTCAACACGAGAATCCCGATTTCCAGCCCAATTTCCAGCCCTAATTAGCTATCCATGCTTCGAAAAATTTGACATGCCACTCGATCACAACGTGACACGTTTAATATTCTCTTGATTTAATGTGTCAGTGAAGCCTACATCTGGTGTACATTGAATTGCAAAATTCTTCTTCAAGTTGCTACATATATACCTATTATTAAAAGTAACCCTTATCAATTGAAATTATTGTGAAAATAGTTCCCATAAATCCCCACAAAAACCTGTAACCAGAGAGTGTAGAATACTCTTTGCAGTTTCTTTGCCAAACCATTTATTCATATACCACATGGCGCAAATATCATGATCATTGATGTGTCTCGATATTGAACGTTTCTCAATAAATCAATAAATGTATGGTCTTATCCAAATTATGATAATTATAAATTGAATAAGCTCGGTTGCATGATCAGTGTAATAAATGAACATGAATTAAAACCGACAGATATATAGAATTAGAGGCTAAAATTATGCCTAATAAAGGTCGGGGACCCTTATTGAACATCACAACTCAATCATAGTCAATTATTTTACCTAGACTCATGGATGCTGTAGCTAGTATGATTTCAATGATTTTTTTCAACGTCATGGACCTATAATACATCGTTAAAGATACCACCATTTTCGTAAAATGTAAGTTGTGACGAAAATGGATCCAAGTTATTATCGGTCTTCAATTTTTTCACTGATCTCGGACATTAGGAATGTGGGGGTATTGGTGGTATAGCACACGAGCAGAACCGCTTAGATTAAGCTTAGACTACTTCTCCGTGGTCAATTGCTATTTCGCTCCAACATTTGGCGATTTATTGTTGAATGTCATGTCCCCAATACGCTTCCGTACTTTTTCATTGTATGTACAAACAGTCCGTAATTTACCAAAATAATGTTTCTACAATTTGGAATTTCCCGATTCGGTTTCGTTCCTCGCAGTAGAATTTAGCTGAATTTGGACCCAGGAGCCAGTCAGAACTCAGCTGAAACGCACATACGGTATAATTCTATAGTTGTGTTTAATATTTAATGAAAAAAATCATTATTAAAACATCGTTTAGGTCTAATAGACTCTTATTGCACAACATACAGCAATGTGCACTGAAAAAATGATCCAGAGTCGTTAACTGTACCTAAACTAAAGTGGCTGTGTCAGTGTGCATACGGTCTTGCTAGTATCCCACTCCAATACACAAAGAAGTTAAAGGGGCACTGTATGGGATTCGGCTTTTAGGGGATTTCCAAGATTTTCTTCCGACGCTTCTATTTATAAAACATAACGTCAGATAACGTTTTTGGCCTAGGATCTCTGCCGAGCCGACCTGATTGATTTGACAATTGGCTCGGCAGAGATCCTGGGACAAAAACATAATCTGACCTATTGTTCTATGAATAGAAGCGTCGGGAGAAATATCTTGGAAATCCCCTAGTTACATCGCAACCCTGGGTCAATGCCCCAGCAGTCACCCAGTTTCGTTGGAACTAGGAAATCCCCTAAAAGCCGAATCCCATACAGTGGCCATTTAAATAAAATATTTTGGGAGTTTGAGTCGTGCAATTCCAAGTTGTGTAAATGCTTGTTGTACTAACTGTACCTTTCTTGTTACATTCATTTATACAGAGTTAAAGTACTTCCCTGTTGACAGTGTCTTGGAAGGAATCTCGTTCAGGATGGCAACACCTAGGCTAATAGTCTTTGACCTTGGTGAGTATAAATATATATTTAATACTTGCCGACTATTGATACAAAATAGTGTTTAATGTTCTTTGGTGGACATGTTGCTTTTTTGATGTACTGTTTTATTCATGCCTACCATGACTCCTAATGTACCATTCAATTTTACCTTGAAGATTACACACTGTGGCCATTCTGGATTGATACACACCATCCCCCACCTTACACTCGTGGGCCGTGAGTATAATTTAAAACAAAAAACAAAAAGCAAGATGATAAACGTTAGAAAGACTGTCACACTCATTGAAATCAGAGTAATTTTGTCCATACAGTGTTTGCTAGGTTACTGTGCCACAAACAAATTATCACAAAGCAATTGTTGGATCCTTTGTTAGACAAGGTGATAGTTGTTCACAATTAATTATCTTGTACACTGTAGAACTGGCAACATCCGGGATCGAGACGGAATGCCGGTACACTGCTATCCAGATGTGCCAGCAATGCTGGACAACCTACAGAGACAGGGCTACCAGATGGCTGTCGCATCGCGGTTGGTATCATTTGCTACATATAATAATAATAATATTGTTCAATATCTTCAGAAACTCTGATACAGATAAATTATATATATGCTTTTCCTATTATAGTTTACATTATGTGAATTCGGTCAATTCCATGTGAATATCGCGCCCCATGTGCATTACTTCATTTTTGATTAACTTGAATCACGGACGTGCCACAGTCTTGTTTTTAATAGAATTATCATGCATGTGCCTCTATGTTGTTGATGTCATAATTCGTTAAAGAACTTCTGCCACGAAGGACGCCAGACAAGTAATGGACCTGCTAGGCCTCACCAAATACTTCAGATATGCGGAAATATACCCAGGGAAAAAAACCACACATTTTAACAAGTAGGTATATCATATGTGAAAATGTTATATCATACATTTAATCATAAAGTCGGTTGTGTTCTATTTTCTGCAGATCAGATTCTCCCCAGCTGGCTCATGACTTACTTGAATGCTTTCAATGGGTGAAGCATTTTACGGTCATTGAAATTTTCCCAGATCGCAAAGTAAAACATTTTGAAAGGTACCCTTAGTGGCTTCACTTATCAGCATGTTGGTGTTTGGCGGCAAAAGAAATTAATTATTCGTGTTTTCTGGTGGTATGCTAATACATGTACTCAGCGTTATGAAATTTGACTGCCAAAGTGTCAGCATTGCATAGTATGCAGATTTGTTTCACTGTTACAAGTTGATGTACTTTAATTTCAGAATTATAACCGTAGTATAAATTCAGAAAATTTACTACATGTAGGTTGCAGAACTGATTAACGATAATGAACATTTTTTGGTAACTTTTGCAAGTTATTGACATCATTTGTTGCTGAAGTTTTCAATTCTTTCACCTGGTCATAAAGTATTAGTTAGCAACTTATATCGTTAAGGCAACACAAGTTGATTAAAATCTTATGCAAACTAATAGCACGAATTGTCATTCAAGTGTTCCATGCACCAGAATACATGCAGTAACCCTTCAATACTAGTATAATATATTCCCGAAGAATAAAATCAACATGTAAATGAACTTTAAAAAAATGCTGTCAGATACGACTTCATCTTATTGTCGTTATCATACGTTTTCTGTTTCACTCACAGTGTCATACATGTGTCTGTTTCGGAGATTCTAATGCAATTTAATTAATACAACGTTTTGAACATATTTTGTTGTTGACAGTTTCCTTACAAAGAGTGGAGTGCCGTATCAAGATATGTTGTTCTTTGATGATGAAGAACGAAACATCAGAGATATCTCAAACCTGGGTCAGTTCTGAGAGAAAAAAAAAACTGTGCACATTTTTCGGTCCAAATTTGTTTTCATATGATTACGTTCTCTCCAGTCACTATCATCATACTTTTTCAGTACCTTCTCTGTCTAATAGTAATTGGTGTGTTCAGTAAAAGCAAATAAATGTTTGTAATAAAGCAACACAAAGCAATTTGATACAAAGAAATTTAATTTAATCCAGATAAACAGTACATTCTATGCTGAATATATACATGAACAAAAAAACCCTTTTAAATCGGCATACAATAATCATAAGCAACTGATGAACAAATACATACATGTGTAATTTATTTTTCAGGGGTGACATGCATCTTGGCAGATGAAGGAATGTCCTTCAACGTATTGCAAGAAGGGTTCAGTGCATTCAAACAGAGGAGAAACAGGCACCCCTGAGATTAATTGTTCATTAATATTATCAATGATAGGAAATTACCCAATCATGATATTATAATGTGGCAAGATTTCAGAAAATTATTCGGTACGAGATGACAAGTGCCTTGAATACAGTGCATGTTACTCGGGAGATATTATTACTGCATACAATGAAAATAGTTGTCGCCTGGAAACAGTTGTTAAAATTGTCAGATGTTGATGAAAGACACTGCCTGTGCAATAAATATATTTGTCTTTTGTTATATATCTGGGAACAGGGGGATTCACCCTCGTTATGGTCAGCGACCGTAGACCTTCTAGTTCAAGATATAAAATGAACATAACTACATGTATACATGTGCTTTAGCTTTACTGATAGTAAATAAATTGACATTGCTTTTTGACACTATTGATGGGGAATGAAAGTACTTCCTGAATGGAGAAAATGCATTATGATATAATGTATGCCTTGTGGAGAGGAATTGATGTGGAACAGAGTATTGTACATAAGGATGTATATATCTGCAGCACTGCAGGTTTATAGAATGTCTGTTTTCTTGATATGCATGAAAAGATAGATTACATGTAATAGGCTGTGGTTAGTGAAGAGGGATTTCTCATTGATTCATATATTCTCATTTTAAAACTGTGATGACTGAACAAAATTGCCTATTTTTGTTGTGTATATAACAGCATTTGTTGTGCATACATGTTGATGTTTGTTGTATGTGGGTATATATGTACTACTATACATGTATCAAACATTTTCCAATAAATTGTGAAGATATGTGTTTGAAAACGGTGAAGACATCATGACTTGTCTACAACTCGATACACTGTATATAAGTTACTTAGACATCAAGGTGTCCCGAAGACATTGGTGTCTAGAATGACGACTTTAAAAAATATATATATTGTACCATCTTCTGAGATACCGGTAGGCCTATAGGCTATGCTTTCGACCCCTGGGTCAAAAGTCGTTTGATGGATATAAATTTCAAAATCAAAATTAGCCCAAGGGTTAAGATAGGTTACCAGACAATTTGGGTTTAATGTGTCAAAGCACCACAGGTGAGATATACATATGATCCCCAGATTTACCAATCAAGGTCATATTTGCGAACTTCAATGTCACCATTATGTGTGCTGCATATGACTTTCTATATGTTCAAAATAGAAATATAAGCCTCATCTACCAGTATTATGTCTGTAGAGGCCAATTTACACATTTCGGGTCAGACGTGAAAATGAGATTTAGCCTTCAATGTCGTTTGAGGTCAACCTAAAGGTCACCAAATGATGCCCCACGTATGATTTCTTAAATGTTGCTAATGCAATCATAAGCTGTATCTGCAAGTGTTTCAGCCCATTAAGCCAATTTACACACTTTGTGTCAGACGTGACATTAGGTCAGCTGAGGTCAAGGTCACCAAAATATGTGCTACATACGACTTCGCATATGCTCACAATGTAAACATACTAGTAAACTCTATCTACAAGCATTTTGTCTTTTAGAGGCCAATTCACACATTTCGGGTCCCGTGTCTTCGAGATTTAGCTTTCAAGGTCGTCTGAGGTCAACTTCAAGGTCACCAAATGATACGTCACACATGCTTCCTGTGTGATTATAAAAACCCAAGCCCTATGTACAAGCGTGTTCGCCTCAGTTTGTGCCTATCGGGTATTTTTGGGACATTTAAGCCCACATATCAGGTCCTTTTCATTTACTCACTTCACTCCATCTTCATACACAATGTCAAGGACCCCAATTAGCATGTTTTGAAACAAAAATGTCAAAACTGATCAGTTTTGAGAAAATGACTGTCAAAGTCCAAAATTGAACATTTTCGTCAAAGATGGTCGTCATTTTGAAACAAAAATGCGAAAATAAAAACTTAGAAAATGCTTTTCTGGAAATATTTTCAGGTGCAGAAATTCAGAAAGATTCGATCATAAAGTTTAAAGATAAAATTGTGGATGGAAGGCTAGATGGGCTGAAGGACGACGGACGTCATGCGACGGCAATAGGTTATCGGACCATAGGTTCGGTAACCTAAAATACATTTTTCTCTGGAATTTTACGGCCATTGCTGAAATATTCTTTCAAATAATCATCTAGAATACAGGTTCAAAAATTGATATTTTTTAGCCTGGACCACGGAACAAGCTTAAAATCAATAGGGGTTCTACATAATATATATCTGTCCAGTGTTCAAAATAAAATAATAAGTATTACTTGATGCCTACATCAAAAACATTTACATCAGACTGATTACATCTTTGTATTTTACCTGAAAATATACTAGTATCATATGTAAATGGTTTATTACTGTCATGGCACAGTCAGGCACACTTGGTGAAATTAAGCTACGAAATAACACCGACCCTCACAGAATTAATCTCCGTACGTAATCTCTATGTGCGCGTGTGTCTGTGTATAGACTAATGATTAATCACTATGGCAGCCCCATAAATAGGGGTGCTATCGAAATCATTGAATATGGAGTACTCTGGGAGATAGAAATGATGTAGTTTGAAAATATATAATTTAAATATATGTACACAGTTACTAGTATTTTATTGAATGCATGGGAACTTCGACGAATATGGTGTAAAGCCCGAAGTCCCAAAATGGTAGTTTTTCGACTGAAGGAAGGTCACATTGAAGGTCATCACTCAAATTGTCATAAATTCCCACTGAAATACGCTTCTTTCTACGTGCTGAGTGAAATTCTCTGAGGTCACACGATAATATCTGGGGAGGCAAAATGAAAGTACATTACATGAAACGGAAAAGTATGTGGTTTTGGACATACAAAAATAATTTTTCCCTGACAAGTCCCGAAAGTCGAAATGATCTCGCGGACCATTACAAGAGCAACAAAATACATATTTATACATGTACCCCTGGGGATATGAATGCCTTAATTCAAGGAAGAGTTACTGACAATGGTTAGGCCAAAAAAAAAAATGTTTTGGTTTGCGTCCCAGTGATGCTCCGAAATCGGTGCTATGGCGCTGAGGGTTTTTTTTTTTTTTTTTTTTTTTTTCTTTAGTACCGGTTTATGTATTTTTTTTTTGCATAAAAAGTGTGCTTGTACCATATCTTTTTTCTGGAACAGTAAAAATATAGATTTATTCAGTCTTTTCGACCCACGATGGCTGATTTAGGACACCCCAGAAAAAAAATTTGCTGTATTTCGAGAAAGTTGTTTAGGACAGCAAAAAAATATTGTTTTTATCTCGTCATTTCGAGTTAAATATCTCGTTATTTCAAGATAATTATGTCGTTATTTTGAGATAGTTGAGTCATCTCGTTAATTCGAGATAGTATCTCATTATTTCCAGATGATAATGTCGTTACATTGAGATAGAATATTTATATAGGACTCCAAAAAATACTGCTTTTTATCTCGTTATTTTGAGATAATGATCTCAAAAATGAGATAATGATATCGAAATAACTCTCGAAATAACGAGATAATATCTCGAAATAACGAAATATAAAAACAATATTTTTTTAGTTTCCTATATAATTATCTCAAAATAACAAGATAAATATATTTTTGGCACGCCCTTAATCAGCCACAGTATGGATAAAAAAACGAGTGGAAAATAGTAATTGATAACAGAATCAATAAAAATATTCATGTAATAATAAAAAAAAATCATAAAGCAACTAAATAAATACAAAAAAAATTTACTTTGAAAGCAGATTCTCGCTACAAAATGTATCAACGACATAAACTCGTATTGTTTCTAAGCAAGAGTGTCTATATTGCAACGCATGCAACTCCCTATGTCTGTATGAAACAAGTTTCTCACGAAGCGGTTCACTGGGGTGATCAGCTGTTTTAATCAATGACAAGTGGAAGGGGCTCGTATGGAAAATTAGGTGTCATTACTTTTGTGGCAAGGGATTATGCTAGTGTTGGAATTTAGAAAATCATTTCCCAGACGATTCTCCTTGTTCACCCCCTGTTCGCGGCACAGCGGTAAATCAATTCTTGACGTTATCGGTTTTGAATTCTTGACGTTATGCGCGAAATTCTCGACGTTATGACGATATACTATTGTGTAGCCAGAGAAAGGACAATTGAGTACGTTTAATAATGAAATAAACCTGATATGGAACAATTAATATCGTGATAGTTATGCGCACAATACACATATACTATATATATCTTGATATATAGTCCAACTGTGGATTCAAGCACCATTGTAAGTAATATACATGGGCGTTCGATGGTTAACTCTAAATATTGTTCTCCAGCTCTTGAAAAGGCGCAAAAACCGGCCAATAAGTATATGTAATGACTATTTGATTCATCAGTAGTTTGTACAATGATGTTACATACGGAAAAAGTGGTTATTAATAGGGAAACCTACGCATCCCCAATTTTGCACGCCGTTAAATTATTGACGTTATGATTACACAAGTTAATCATTCTTGACGTTATATCACAGAGAAGTTGACGATATTGGTTTTTATTGATTTTAGGAAAAAACATGTTTATAAAAGAAAGAAAAATGTAATAATAGTATTAAATGTATTATTGATAAGTATTTAATATATGTTGACGTTTAACCTGTTAATAAGCGTCATGGTGCTACATAACAACCGTGTGCTCATTCCATGGCCTGGAAATATATTATGTACGCAACAGAAATGTTTTTCCCAGCGTGAAGAAAGTCCTTTAGGGTACCGGTATATGTGATTGACCGATGGTCGTTGAATTCACCCTATATGTATTTCTTTTTGTTTTCGGACTTCTCTGACGACTCTTTTAGATTCAGCATAGGCCTAAATTGGTGTAGAATTCTCGACATTGCAACAAAAGCCGAGACATTCCGGTGATCTCATCCAATATACTGCTAATATTAATGTCTTAAATTTGGTGACAATTTAAGTGCTGTTTTAAATTAGTTTGCGGCTGGTATGCGACAGTTCCTTTATGCATTCGCCTGCCAGTTATTTATTTCTGACCTCTCCAAGTATAATCAATTTGCGTTATATAACTACGCCAACAAAGTTACCACTAGAAATGTGTTGTATTGCAGCGATGGACAGTGATACATTGGTTTTGAGCATGAATTTAGTAGGATGTTTTTTTTAAAAACAGACTCGCCGACGGCTACGAAAGCTCATGGCCAAAAACCAGTACTGGCGGTCAGGCAAAGATAAGGCACGTCTAAGTAGACATTGGGAAGATAATTTGATTGAGGGTGTTCACAATTTGCCGTGTCATTTACTTTGATGTGACTGATCGTATGACGATCTATATGAACTGTATAGATATTGGTGTGGCGCTTTCGTATGGGAATAAAACATCTTAAAGAGTGTCAGGATGTTTATTTCTTGCATTTTGTAATACGTCATAAGTATTTCGAATTTTGTTTTCACATATTTAGCATCGTATTTTATCTGCAAGAGGAAACCACTCTTTTATTCAATTTTACTTCTTAATTAAATTGCAATCATGTGTCAAAAATAACGACAAAAATTTCTAACATGGCTTTCAATAACGTCAAGCATGACGAACTAACGTCAATAATACCGAACCTATCATTGTTGGTGGAAAACGACTGACAGGTATGTTTAATTTAACATCTGGGCTTTGAACCTTTCAATGCCTAATCATAAATGAGCTGCCAATATGCTAAAGCTCATTTCCAGTACATAGCGGATCCATTGCATGGAAATAAAATGCATTTAGTACATTCGGATAAGTGCAAGGCACGATCTTCAACTGTTTTTACATCTCAGAGCGTGATTGGGATGCCATAATGCTTCGTCTAACTCATAAATCGAATATATAGTCACCCTGTTACTAATTACCTGAACACAATTAGATAATTTAAGCTGAGATCGCGATAGAAGAAAACATAAACAAAGATATCGTCAAGAATTTCGCACACAACGTGAAGAATATTGCGCATCACGTAAAGAATTTAGAACTGATAACGTCAAAAATTTACTTACCGCTGTGCCGCGAACAGGGGGTGCTTGTTAGCAGCCAGTGTTAATATAACGACCAACAATTATCTTAAACACGAATCTGTAAAGTATCAGGTTGCTAATTGATTGGTTTGTAGCTTTCACAGTTAACGCCTGATTGGTTCCTGCAAGATTGCAATCCTCGACAGTCACTA
The DNA here is from genome assembly GCA_949152475.1 of Terebella lapidaria. Lineage (NCBI taxonomy): Eukaryota > Metazoa > Annelida > Polychaeta > Terebellida > Terebellidae > Terebella > Terebella lapidaria. Next base: position 27,201,005 of record OX424564.1, on the reverse strand, counting down.
ATACAGCCACTTTGGGGACGCTCATCGACTTGCACAGAATTGAAATGTGGCCGCTGCTTGTAAAATACCATCATGGTAAAATCATACCATAAAAAAAAATCTGACGCGGGAGGTTTGGGACGACGCGTGCGGGGACGCAAATCAAAACACTTATTTTTTTGGCCTTAAACGACAAAGTTCAATTTTATTTTGTGCAAAATGGCTGATTTTCAAGTTCATCCAAGTAGGTTAAATTCAAGGCCACCACTGAAATCGTCATATACATGTATGATTCCCATTTGAATGTTCCAATATCTAAAGCTCTATTAGGAAGCATTCTATGTGTAATGATACAGACACCCATTAGAATAGCAAAAAAAAATGACAAGTTTTTTTCCAGGCTGGAATGGCGCAAAATAAAATACGTCTTGTCGAGGAATCACCGCCAGATCCCATTCAATCCGGCACTGGCGCAGAAGACATGAACGGTTATGCCTTCATGGCAACTTGCATAAAATTCTCAATAGCGACATGCATAGATCCAACCGCCCCCACCCCCCGGCCCCCTGGGCCCCGTTCATCTTCATGTAGAGGGGTAGGTACCGTACTCTGTGGGAGGTGCCTTCTTCATCTCCATCTTCCCTTGTTCCCTTGCTTTAAGGCTACAGTATATTAATTAAACTGGCCATTCAACTCAATGTTAAATGATCTCACTCTGACGGCCTATTGCACCTTCCTAAAAAAAATCCCAGCCAAACCACTATGCTAGTTTCATCAACTAACATATTGGACATCGCGTGATAGGCATGAATATATTTGACGACACATGGGATTTTTCGCTATTCTGCCTTGAATGGACCAGGGGTAAAAATACGCGTAATTTCGGGTTCAGTTGGCATTGAAAAAACCCTTTGCTTCGTCAGCTCCTCAGCAGAATACTAACAAGATACTGCCTTGAAAACCTGATCATCATTCCCAAACAGTGTCTTCTTTCAGACAAATATACACTCGTTCAGACATCTGGCATGAAAAAAATATATATGGTGATGTTTCACAACAGTTTCTCTTTGTAATGCCTAAGTGAGGTGAACGCTCGCTCATTGGCTGAATCAGTTACCGTACTATGCCCTGCTGGTCTTCACTGTCCCCTTGCCCTTGACCTTGCCTGCAGCATATTTTGGCATCGTGCTGATCTCGCTGAACTCGTCTTCTCAAATGACCCGAATAATAAAATGTTAAACTCCTTATTACATACCCAATTCTCCGCAATCGTATCATCGTGAATTGGTACATATGGGATTCGTAACGAATACGTATAGCTGTTTCGTATACCCCTATCGTGAATTCGTAGATAGTTCTTACTTACTTCGTACTTGCTTCCGCGTGTATTCGTGGGATTTGTGACAGATTTGTTTCCAATTCGTGGTCTAGCCACGAATTCACGAATGTTTAAGAATACCTACGAATCTATTACGATTCATTTACGAAGCCTGAGAATGCACTACGAATTGGTTTAGAATTAACTACGATATTTTGGAATCGGGAGTTCGTGGCCAAAATTTTGAACAGCTCAAAACTTTGGCCACGAATTCCCAAACGCTCAAGAATTGCAAGAACGGACTACGAAGAAATACGAATCAGTTAAGAACTTCACAAACTGATTACAATTCAACTACGAATCCCAAAATTTATCAATTCGTAGCGATTCGTGGGATTCGTGGTCGGTGTGGAATAGAGGCATTAATTTACCGGCGTTCAAAGTCGCCGATAGCGACGGCCAGCTCTCTGCGTGGCCAAGCGTCGAAGTTCTGTCATCTGAAAGGTCACAGATCCATCAGTATTCTCCCCATGGCTCAGCCACATCGCCGTTTGCATTCCGTATCTTCAACTTGTCACAACTCTGGTGTCAGAACTGGTAGAATGACCGTTCTGCCACCGACGCACTGATTGTAGGTTGGAGACGAGTCACCGTACTCACCGAGGGCCCGGGGCTTGCGGTTCACCAAAGCTACATAATGTCTTCTACTTGAAAACACACGCGGGAAAGCGTCCTTGATAATTTGTATTCTAGGGGTTCACATTTTGCTGTTGCATGGCTGCACCCATATCGCAAGAAGACGAGAACTTGAACGAAACGTCTCGTGCATAAAACCCAGTTGTCATACAGTCGGAGATGAACTTGACAGTTATATTTTCGTCTAGTGTAGTGAATATTTATTGTGTACGTATGTACTAACTATCATTTATGTCCCATACGCGTGTTCAGTTATGTCATGATCGTTATGAATGATTGACCCATTCATTCAGAAGTAACTACGGTATATTGTGTTTTGTTTTTTGCAAGGCGGGCATGGTCGATACCGCCTATTAAATATTGAAACAGAAGATATTAACTATTTTGTGAATTTATTGTTATTTTGCATGAAAATATATACATTAACTTACAGTAGTATCATACACGTGACAGGTCAAGAGGCATGTAATAAGACTATATGGGTCAACAATATTATATAACGTGACGGTGTATGTATAAGCATATAAAAATAGGATAAGCATAACATTTCATGTGATTATTTATATTTATATGTACAGATATAACACTAAAAGTAACATCGGTGGGATACATGTAGTTTCAAATATGTAAAGTAATAACTTTATATGCAGCACGCATTCACACACATAAAAACCACTCAACATTTCGTGGTAAACGTGTTTCTGGGATGTGATAATTAAGCTAGAGAGGGAAATCCGTAAATCTCACACAGCAACTTTTGGGATTCTTAAAAGCCGAATATTGTTCTGCACTGTTTGAAACAAGAGCCAAGACAGTATGCCTACAGTATTGTAAAACCTAAGCTATATCTCTTCGCATTTGGACCAGGTTTTGTGAACATAGGAAGGTGAAACTTTATCAGTTATCTGGTTCATTCTTTCGAGCGATCAAGAGTCTAAATTCGAAACCCAAGTAGATTTATCGATCCCACAAGGCTTGATTAGATCATATCACGCAAAATGTCTGGAGATAAAGTAGAACTGCTCATGAATGTCTCTTGACATTTACCCCACCCCCATCCCCAAGTGCAATAACTAGAGCTTATAGTTCGAGTGATGGTTGTTCAATGGCGGATCCGTGTCCCACGTAGGCATTTGCGAGTTGTCCCACGTTGGAGTCGGTGTTTCCCCCTCGAATTCAAACGTTGGGTCGTCCTGCATCCTCGCGTAACTCTGTGAGACGCCATGTGTACCGCCACTGCGACGCGGACTCAAGCCCTGGGAGGGGTTGTTGTCGTTAGCGTTGCGAGGGGCGCGCGAGGCTCTGCGTGTTGTCACGCGATAGCAGACGACAGTGCACGCGAATAAACCAACAATCCCGAAGAGAACGCCCATGACGATTCCCGCCACGCGGCCGGCCGAGTGTGTACCGTGTGATCCGCCCGCCGTGTGACAGTCTTCTGTGAAAACATCCTGGTCGATTGCTGTCACACTCTTGTTGAAAACTTTGGCTGGAGATCCACACCTATTGACAGAAGAAGACACGGTCTAAAATGTGAATCGCAATTCAGCAATCAATACACAAATAGACCCGCACCGTTCCTACAATTTTGACTCTTAGATAGTACACATTGCATATTGAGTCGATGACAATACTTTAGATAGATATGTCTATTAAGGTAGTCCGCTCCAAACAGTGAGGGAAGGGGGTCAAAGAGTTTTTCAAAATAAATGACTGTATTAACAAAATCTAGAGCTTCAAAATGACATATTTTGTAGAGTAATTGATCAGCATCCTAAAACTGAAAAGAAAATAGGGGGTCACCGTATCCGTTAACTTGGAAAACAAGATGCAAAATGTGAATATGGGCAAAAAAATGTGTAAAAATACCATAAATTAAGTCATTTTAGTAAATGTTTGTGATTTTTGATCGAATATGTCGAAGAAACAAGCACGGTGACCCCCTATTTTCTTTTCAGTATTAGAACGCTGATCAGTTACTCTATAGAATATGTTATTTTGAAGATATGATATTCAAGATATAACTTTTAAATTTTGACAATTCATTACCTCCCTGTTTGTAGCGTACTACGTTAAGTACAGATAGGGGTTAGCTTATATCCAGGTCTGTATCAATATGCAGGTCCGCCTGTAGGATCTAAACACATACCGTACGGCGTGTTCGTCATTACTATAGATGGTTAGGCCTAAGTACAATTAAAGGTTAGCTTATATCCAGGTCTGTATCAATATGGAGGTCAGCCTATGGATCTAAACACCTACCTTACGGCGTGTTCGTCATTGTGTTTGGCCACTGGTATTGTATCCACCAGCCAGTGGTTGACACAGCTACAATCCCATGGATTGTCATGGATCATAACTGTTTCTGTTTTGTTCCAATTGACTGCATCATACTCCATGAGACTCAGTCTGTTGTTGCTCAGATCCAGAAGAGTCAAGTTATGTAGTTCCCTCAGAGCTAATGGATGCACGGAGGAAATCCAGTTGTAACTGAGATGGAGTTGCTGCAAGCTCCTCCCAGAACCCCCGAGGAAAGACACGTTGAGCATCTCGATTCGATTATGTGTGAGGTAGAGATCTTGCATTGCGGGCATCTTGCAGTCCGATTTCGGGACGTGGTCAATCTCGTTGTAGGTCAACTCGAAGGTCCGAAGATTTGTCAGGGAGTCACCCATGCAGCCCAACTGGGGCATCTCCTTGAGATGGTTATTTGCCATCGCAAGTGTTGTCAGACTCGACAGTTTGTCAAAGGCCAAGTACTCCACTTCATATAGATCGGAATAAGAGAGGTACAAGTGCTGCAACTGAGGCAACATATTTCCCACGAAGGTCCCCTGCTTTATTCGGAATAGAGGGTTGTGCGACAGGATGAGAGTCGTCAGATTGTTCAGACCGGTGAACGTGGAACTTCGCAGGCTACTGATCTCATTGTATCCCAGGTTGAGGTACTTCAAACCACTGAGCGGCGAGAACGCGCCGTCGCGTACCAGTCGCGTACCACAGTGCGTCACTGACAAACTCGACACCCGGTCATTGTACGGCACATCGTCGATTATTTCTATGGAAACGTTCTTGAAATGTAGATGCATCGCCGATGCAATTAACGTTGGGAATTCACGCATCCCCTTGTCGTTTTCACACGACACTGAAAACTCTGTGACGTTGCACGTGCAACTCTCCGGCAACCCCGTGCATTTGTATGCGTCTCCATCGACATTGGAGATGGTAAACAGAATCAAAAGACAGGAGACACTCCAGAAACGTGAAAAAATATCGATGCTGGCCATATTCGGGCTATCGATGTTACACAGCTGCGGTCTCCGTTTGGAATCCTTCACGGGACATGAATATTATAATGTATGCTCTTCACAGACATCAACTGTTAGCTTTCATATGTTGTAAAACGACCACCATATAAACACATAAACATATCCGTATATCTCCATAGATGTATCCACGAACTCCGAGCCATATAAAGCCTTCACACGTGCAATATTATTCAGTGCAGGTAGCACCCGCGTCTGTATTTAGGCCTCACACCTGTAACGAGATAAATACATGTATATCAAATAATATATATCACACATACAGCTACGCATACTAGTACTACATCGGCGTCGTAATTGGCGAGAAAAAAAGCTGGTAATTAAAGATGACACCACATAGGAGGAATTATCGCCTATTCGGATACATCCTCTCCCTGATTTTGGTTACCATACACCATGAAACATGACGCCAAATGTATTCATTGCTCATATATCTTGTATATTCAACTGGAAACTATTTGTAAGATAGGAACATACCTCGTGGCTGTTCACAAAACAACAACAACACTGAATCACGTTTGCAACAAAACCGAATATTATCTCGATTATCTACTCCAGATAGAGACAGTTGTAAGCATATACTATATATATAGGCCTAATAGTTTATGCCATGTGCTGGTACTCCTCCAAAAATAAATGCCAGGCCACAAACCCAGTGTTACATCGATACGGGAGGTGTACCCTCTACTCGAACATGAATAAAAAGTCAACAGAGATAATGCATCAGAAGGACATGGACCCTTTTAATGCAGGCTGTCTGTGTACCTTCTATATATGCCTGCACATATATGTTCCTATCGACAAGATCAGACTTACGGGACACGCATGCTTGAACATGAAACACGTATCAGATAAAGCCGGGGTATATTCTTCATACTGACCTAGCTAATAGGAGCAATATATACGACTGACGCATCACGCAATATATATGTATGCCGTACGAAGATTTCAATAATTTTATAGCCACTGCTACTATAGATCTTGGTTTCTCATCAGCTAATAATAATTCCCCGAGAATTGGCAATTAGCCAGTGGAACATTACAGGTAAATAGCGCGGGCCCCACTCGCAGACATTATGAAATACCTACTTTCAGTACTATCCATATCACAACACAGCCTTAGCATATTCCTAAAATAATCCTGTTCTGTCACATGCTCCAATGTATTTGAATCAACGCGATGTCCTTGTCAAAGGTCACTACGTAAATACAAACGGCGTACGTTGTTTAGTGTCTCTATACCACATGGCTTGTGCCATTTATAAGGACAAAACACGACCCTGTGTACCAAATACCGCCCACATTGCTCGCGCATTGGGCGCTATATTGCGCTGCCCTCTCGCGAATCCATACCCGCGTATTGATGTACGGTTCGCCACCGCGGAGGAACAGCCAGGCCGTGGAAACTCTTGTGAGCGACCTAGTTGCATACTTGTCGAACATACATGTACGGAGTTTTTTTTTGCACATTGAATTTTTTCGTAAACATAGTGTATTCTATGTTTAGAATATACTTCCAGAAGTATAGGTTTATCAACTTGCAGTACGTAACTATGATAATGGACTTTGATCAGCTGATATCAGATTATGTTGTTGAGTGTTATTATCTCTGATTTCTCTTTTTTCGTATTTATCCTGGAGCACTGCAGTATTAAGCGCTGATTTATTCACTGCTGACACCTTTATATTTGTTCTACCGAGTTTTCACCGACTGGACATCAAGGCCTAAATATGCCTTGGGGCATATCGACTGGGAGACTTTGTCTACACTATGTCTACGGCTACGAGTCATCACCCTGTCTACGAAGCACCATTCTAGGGAACGTATATAGGGCTACAGGTTGGAAACACAGTGGGCCTCATGGATGAATCAGCAAAAATGCTCTTGAACTAAGGCCATTTGACGGATTGGTCCCATATTCAGCATGGTTTCCTTTTGACACTTTATGTCTGAAAATACATGAATGAAAACGAGTGTTCCAAATGATTCAAATGAAAACCAGAGACAATGTCTTCTTGTGATAAGACGAACAATAGTGATGCATTAACGGGGCTACAGTATTTGCATGTCTCTTTTTGGGCAATGTCCTTTTGTGCGTTTTTGCTCACGGAATAGTATGGCCTTGACCTAGAGATTTTTTGAACATCTGAGCCAAAAATGACAGGGGTGTGTCCTTTATGCTTGATATGATATGAAAATCCCACGAATTGGTCCTTTTGTGTGTTTTTATTAGCATATGTAAAGTTTGGCAGTGCGAAATAAATAACTAGTTATAGTGGAGACATTCGTCACTTACTTTATATTGTTGTGCTGTATGATTTAGTACATGTTGATGACTGACTCATGAGAGCGCTCTGGACTCTCGCTCAGGTGTCTCGTTCCCTCTGTGACATTTCATTTTTGCCCATGGTGACTATGGCTGAGCCTCTGTCGGCTTTCTTCACGTTAATGTACGTGCTATTACGCAGTTCCTTGAGCGCCTATTTCTCGTCCAAGTCTACGTTATGTTTGTGCAGGCTGCGTAGTTTGTTGGACTTCAACCTCTGGCGAATGCCACAGTTTCCAAGGTTTGAAGGCTCTCCTGGCGGTGGGCGCAAATTGACTACATTCTGAAGGCTATAGTGTTCTAAGGCTAATTGGTGTTCATTCCGAAATGGCTAAACATTTGATTTGGAATAAGAATAAGTGTTGTATTCTTAATTGAAGACAAATAGAATGTATCCATGTCGGTTCGAATTTGGCTGATGACTGGTTCGCAAGCTGTGGGACACAAGTGTGGTAACGATTTGGGGTCGGGAGGGGGGGGGGGGGGGGTGGGAAGCCAGATATATTGATGACATTGTTCTTATAGGCAGGATGCTTGTCTATGATGGTCTCTGAAGTTTCATCTTGTGGATTGTTGCTCGTTGATTATCAACATTATTCAAGACAATAGTGTTGGGATTGGTATTATCTTGGGAAGTCTCACAATCATCTTGCGGTTTATGTTCACTAAATTATCATTCTCATCAATATCGTTAGAGGTATTTGGCGTTTGCATACTGGAAATAGTTGAATCGGGGAATAGTATTATTCCTGGTTGAATAACGGGGTGAGGGTCAGAAGAAATGTTTTATTGAACACATAGTAGCTTCACCAGCTATTAACCAACGGCGGCTCTTTCCCAAACGGACAACTTCATTCTCACTCTCATCCATGATCTCACTGGCATATAATTGTCGTGCACAGTTTTGAGAGCTCATTATTGATTTTTGTCCACCTTTTTTTAGTATTATTATGGCAATTATTTTTTTCTATTTTTTTGTTAGGTTACCGTCACTATTATTTCATCAATACGGGCTTCATGGAAGACGGGCTTCATGTAAATATATTTAAGTGTGCCGAAATAAATTCTATTCTATTATATTCTAGTAGCTGAGCAGGTAACTGGCCAGATGAGATTAAGAAACAAACTTACGTATAATAAGTAAAGCGGAAGAAGAAACTGTTGGGAACCAAGAGAGCTTAGCATACTAGTAATTGTCAAAAAATGAGAGATCACAGATTTTTGGTCGGATCGAGAATTTTCTGTTTCTTGTATATGAGTAATTTGACATGGCTCGTGCGTTGTCATATATGGAGCAGAATTGGGGCCAAAATTAATGACATGTCATATTTTGCTATATTCAATTTTTATCTCGAGATTATAGAAAGCTAAAATATCAATTATAGACATGTGAACTTCAGATTGTAGAAAACACAAACTACAATAGGTACATTATTTGTTTAAAACTCTAATATTTAAACTTTTTTGTCAAAATCAACAAACCATATTTGTTAGGAAAGGAAAATAAAATTTATATTTTAATAGTCTATGATTCAGTAAAATACAATAATAAAACAACACTTTATATAAGTGGTTTTCTCCTTATGTAGTTTTATAGTTTATATGTTTCTGATTCACGTTCTGTCATTCATCCATTGACAATTCGGCATTCAGAAATCTATCTTCTGCACTTTGACATTTTGAAGTTCGTGTTGGAAAGTCTACAAATGATTCTCGCATGTGGAACAGAGGGCGCGTGAAGCGATATGAGTTTGTTAATGTGAAACCGAATACTCCCTCACGCCATGCCACCCACACACCCGTGCAAGACCGTTCAGTCGCGGGGGAAAACTTGAACGCCTATGGGTATGCATCATGCTGATGATAGTGTTTGTGAATGGGAATAACTAGGCATATATTTCCTACACCCAAAACATTATATTTAAAAATTAATATATCATTGTAAGTTATGCAAGTTACGTGTGCGCTTCTTCCTATTTTGTCATGTCCGTTCATGTCATGTCCATTCCTTTATTCATTTCATTTTTACAATACTTTTTGAAAAACAAAGTTTTGGAGACATCTAATTTTATTGTATATCAACAACAACAACAACAACCGCAAGTACACGACAAGTTGTTTTTGTTAGTTTAGCGGAAATATATTCATTCTGGATTCTATGCACATAATGGTGATAAGATGGCATATAAATATGGTCACTCATTGGGATTGGTTTTTTTTTTTTCAAATCATAATTTAGGGAAAAATATCATGTGCAAGAACATACTAAAAGTTTTGTGATGAGTTAGAATCACCAAAAATTGGGTGTTTACCACAACAAAGACAATATTTATGACAAAGAACCCTTGCGATGGGCCGTGGAAAGATGTTTATTCCACAGTTAGACTCAACAAGACGAGCAATAATATCAGTACATTATAAAAATATAATATATTTTCAAAATTCAGGTACACTTCAATTTTATCAATTAACAAGCTAACTGCTACACAAATAAATCATACAAGAGAGGTTTCAGACAACTGAGGCCAGCAGAACTGAAGTACAGTAAATAGCTGAACACGAATGAAATTAGGTTCATCCTACAAATACTAGTACATGTATAAATGCCTTGTCCACATATTCGTAAAAAATTGTTTATCAGAAAATGATAAATTACTGTGCTTATGTTATTAATTGAACCAAACTACATGTGCTTGAAAATTCATGAAGTCCGAAATAGCTATTGTCTGTAATTAGATATATTGTTTGAATCAGGTATATCATCTCTACCATAGCATTCCAACATATTACTGCATATATCACAAACATATTAGTCTGTTATGAATGTGATCAATGTGTATACAAGTTCTTGGAAAATTTCAACTTTAAAACTTTGTGAAACCATCATTGAGCATCAAATCCTATACTACATAGGGAATGCTTCTGAATATGAACAAAACATACTTCATCATACCAAGTACATACCGGGTATGCATTTACATTTTTACTACCAAACTCATTATTTATCACACTATCAGCTCAAAGTTCAAGATGTTGAAGACAACATCTTGAGTGTCACCCCCTTTCAGTCAGCCTTCGATCAGGAGCCATGCCTCCTTCAGTTTGCCTGTGATCTTGAGTCTTGATGCTGATTTCAGTCAGTCGATTATCTTGACTTCAGGCCATAACATCAGTCATCACCTAACAAAAATTTGAAATAAACATTTTGAATTCCAATACACATGTATGCAACTATCAGGTCATAACTTGATCATTTTATTATATTTTTATAACAAAAATGCAGAATATCTTGGATGATAAACTTTAACAATTTGTAATTCACCTGTCAAAAATCATCAATTGCAGAGTTAAACCGTTCAATGGCGCCCCACTTGCATCTGAAAAGTGGAAGAAATATCCAGTAGAAATGTATATTTATAGGCTATTACTATGTGGCGATTTCACCCAAAGATCACGGCAGGAGATTCTTTGTAAACACTACTCTAAGGCCCGCGGGGGCCCTTGGGACGATTCCCATAGGGGGCCCAGGAGGGAGACCGTGATGATTCGGGGCCCTGTGATCACCGGTCTCTCGCCCTGGGATGGTGTGATACAGGCTCTGGCAGACCGTCGGGCTGTCCAGGGTTCCAACCTTGTGGCAGTGCCGTCGGTCAGGCCGGCCAGCAACATGCCCACGTGTGCGAGTTCTGTGGTGCCGCTCCTATGGCATCTCAGGCTCTGCATACGGCAACATTACCACAATAATGTATATGTTGTATGATGATGATGTTGATAATGATGTGTTATGATGTGATGTAGATCTATGATCAGCCGGACTCGTCTGGACGGACTGTTACCTGGTTGTAGTTCTAGTAATTACAACACCCGCCGCGTGCACCCTGTGTGCTGTGGGCGTCAAACGTTACAAATAGTACATGGATAAACGAATAGTAGTATTTTATTTTCAAAATCTACAGAATGGATCTATACATAATGGGCACAAGATCATGGTGGCTAGGCGCTACGCGTTATTCAGTGAGTGCCGCATAAAATCGTGAGTATTACGTGTTATTCGTGAGGAAATTGCACAGGAAACGACATAGGTCCCCATTTCAACATGTTTCAAATGAGGTGACTTCGTGGAAATGTTCATTTACTTCCTAAAATTTTGTATCCAAGGAACATCCCGATGAGCAAACATCATGTATGATACTATGAATTACTTGCATACATCGTTATATCTACGAAAATGGACACACAGTTCGTGACATCACCCGCACGCTTGCGACTTGTTTGTGAAATATCATCAGCAGTCAATTGAAACCAACAAAGTGCATGTTGGTAAATCATAGAATTGTTACATCATGCAACCAGTTGTTTTTATCGAGTATTTTATAAAATGAGAAGCTTTCTATGGTTTACGCGTATCAGCCTGAGGGCGAAAATCTACACACGCGTTACAGCATGAGGAAACATGTGAGTGTTGTCGGGGATGGTCGAGGTGGCAATGCATACACAAATATTTTTAAGTATGATTTGAGGCTGTACATGTTCCAATGATGATACTTCTCACTTATCGTTATCCTCCATATGTTCCTCCCAATTTTCATAAATCTGAAATTGACAATACTAAGAGCTTTTCGTGTCTTTTACACAAAAGCTCACCAAGTGAAAACATTATCCCTTGAACTTGAATTTATTGATATTATGTTTTTACTGATATTATATATCAGTAAAAACTGGAGAAAAATTCACATTAAAAAAAGAAATATCCCAACCTCAACAAAATATTTACTCATGCACATACGCGTCATGCCCTCACACAAATCGCATAAAATATAACAAATAAACAAATGACACATTCAACCTAGATTCGTGGCGCTTGCGACCATTGTGAAACATTATCAAGACAGGCACATGTATGTGAAGCCCATGATAATATCAATATTATAGAACGCTTGACCCCCGTGTATCACCCCCGACGCGTCTGTTCACGACATACTATATGTTGATGGGATGGTATTTGGTTTCTTTCTCTTCAATGATGATGTGAGTTCGTGAGTTTCCTTTGTGATTACGTTTTTCTGATTTTCTTTTTCTGTTGTACATATTTTGTAAGGCATTCGGGGGTGTCTTTTGTGAGAAACTCATTGAAGCGAGGTAGGCGCTATAGGTGTTCGCCTATTCTGTTTGACGGGTTAGAATTTGGCTCTGTATGTCCAGTTTTAGAATTATATTTCTGGCCTATTTCAACCTAACATCCGGAAAACATTTGACAGAAATTGCAACCTCAAGGACTAACTGGACCTCAGAGTCGGCTAAAAAAAACATTGTTTTTCGACGCAACGATTTCGATGTTATTAACTGAAAAAATCTAGCTGATACATGAAGGCGTTCTCGATTTATTATTATATCCAAAGTGAAAATATATGTATATGTGTAGTATCTGACAATCTACTTAGATTAGACTAGCTTACTCTCGATGAGATGTTATACATGCATGTAATATTGCAGATTATGTCGCACGTCACTCAGTAGAACACGAAATATGTTTTATGTAATTCAAACTTCAGATTTTCATATTATTGATGGAGCAATTGAGATAAATATAATGCAACTGAATCATCATTCACACTGACTATATTGTGGAGCCAGTTGTGTTTCTCCACGTTGTCCTACTTTCCGACTACTTGTACATTCAAGAGATCACTGTATGCGCTAACGTTACTTGACTAATACAACATTTGATTCATTCTAAGGGGAACCCCCCATATTTATATTTGGCTTCGGGTCAGCTACGTATCGTCTTACTGATACACAACATTACTCGGTAACCTGTTTGATAAGTGAGCATTATCTCAAAACGAAAGTGCAACGAAAACAATGATATTGTATTTGAGATACGTGATATAGGGATCCGTGGCATGGCTTCTTCGGATGGTATTGCCAGTAAAATCATTTAATAATAATAATAATAATACTTTATTCTTGTAAAGCGCATATAAGTATAAATAACACTCTCAAAGCGCTGTACATAAAAGACATGTAAAACTGTAATTTTGTACATGTATAAGACGAAGACACGTGAACATATATTGAGGTAGGTTGTAGAACTGACTAGAAAGTTTTGCTATTCAAAAGCTTGTTTAAAAAGATAAGTTTTGAGTGCAGTTTTAAAAGCATTGATGGTATTGCACTGTTGAATGGACCTGGGGAGTTTGTTCCACAACACTGGTCCATTGACCGAGAAGGCTCGCTCTCCATATGAGCGCGTTTTGGCTAGTGGAACAGTCAACCTGACGTCAGCATTGGATCGAAGCGCTCGCGGTGGGACCTGGACCTGCAGCAAGGAGGTGATATATTCTGGTGCTTGCTGATGGAGCGCTTTATAGACAAGGAGGAGAGTTTTGTACTGGACCCTCTGTAAGACCGGGAGCCAGTGGAGTTTCTGCAAGATAGGGGTGATGTGGTCCTGCTTCCTTGCGCCTGTGACTAAGCGTGCAGCCGTGTTCTGCACCCGTTGGATTTTTTGTAGTTTTTCGGATGGGAGTCCTATCAACAGTCCATTGCAGTAATCCATTTTTGACATGATGTAGGCGTGGACCAGTTTTTCAATAGATGATTTTGTCCAGAAATTTATACTGAAGAAATCCATACTTCCACAGAAACAGCCGGTAATATGGAAGCAGGAAATCATGGACTTAGTGAGCAAGAAGAGCTAACAGACGACGGGAGTGAAGACACTTATGTCGAATCGGATCCATTGTTCATCGCAATAAAATCCAAAGACTTTGAAACTCTTGAGTCACTCCTATTGCTGAATCCAGGCGACGTGAACAAGGAGCATCCAAGAGATGGTTGGTCACCTCTACACACCGCTGTTCTAGCCAATGATATCAGGGCTTGTCGCTTGCTTCTACAAAAGGGTGCAAACATCGAGTACTCTATCGATCCAGAAGAATTCAACTGGACAGTCCTCCACGTGTCCATGCGAGAGGATACAGATGGATACAGGTGGATACAGATGTGCTTAAATTTCTATTGGAATACGGCGCGGGACCTTTGGTCAACGTTCAAACCATCGAGGGAGACTGTCCTCTGCACATGACCCTCAATACTCTGAATGAAGCAACTGTAGGAACTTATATAACGATTACCAGAGGCTATGTGGAGCCAATCACTCCGGTGCAGATGGAGAAAGCAAAGGTGTTGCTAGACGCTGGAGCAGATGTCAACATTGCAGGGTTTAGCGAGTGTACACCTTTGCATTATGCTGTGCGACTGAACGAGGTTGCAGGATTGGAACATAAAGAAAGTCTTTCTGTGATCAAAGAATTGGTGCGGACGCTGCTAGATAAAGGTTCTGACATTGGTGCAACTACTGAGTCTGGACAGACTGTACTCCATCTAGCTGCACATGGGGGACACGTTGACGTTTTTAACATGGTCTTCACCGCAGCAATGAATATTGCCTTTGACGTCGACGTGAAGAGCACAGTGCACTTTGAAACACCTCTCAAGCTGGCTGTTGAAAGGTACTGTGAAACTGGTGTTAGTGATCAAGAAGCTGCAAAAGCTATCGTTGAATTGCTTCTCAGACATGGCGCCTCATTGGAAACATCATCACTAGAGTCTGAGGAACCTACATTCACATTATTGATTAGATATTTCTCCAATGAAGATATAAAACAGACCATCAAAGAAATACAGTATCCATTTAATGTGAATGCTTCTTCTTATCTGATGCAAACGTCTCTTCATTTATGCAGCAAATATTGTGAAGGCGGTAAGGCAGGTATACCGGTAGGTCCATATTCGTTGGAGAAAGCCGAACTGCTCATTGAATTGGGAGCTGATGTCAACTCCAAAGACGTCAATGGATCGACGCCACTACACCTATGTTGCCAAGCTTTGAAATGCCCACAACTCCTCGAATTACTGCTGCAATCAGGAGCCAACATAAATGCCCAGGACAGATTTGGACGAACAGTACTCCACTACCTGTCAATGTCATGCCATGATCGAATCATGCTTGCAGATGAAGAACTGACTATAAGAACTAGAAACATGGTCCAACTCTTATTTATGTACAGAGTAACCTATGAAACGAAAGATGCGAAAGGTTTCAGTGCTATTCAGCTGGCGAGTGCCCACGGCATGCAAGTCATGGAATCAATTCTCATGGAAAATGGAGGTGAGGAGAGTTCCAGACAAAATTTAGAAGAGGAAGTAGTTTCTCAGAAACGACAAAAAATGTGTGACTCAGCTAGAGAACTATCTAGCGATGAAGACAAGAATAGGTTTTGGGCAGATTTTCCACGAGAGTCACTGTTACCTGGTACTACGTTAGCCTTTGACGAGTTGTCAGCAGAAGCAGACCGAGTCAAGGTCATTCGTGGCGACGTGCACCATTTTATTCACCGCCTGCTCCATACTCGAGGAATAGGCCCAGTGAAACACATGAACGAGCAAGATATAATGACACAAGTTTCAATACTAACCAATAGAATATCAGAATCTATGATGAAGCTGGACAATAGATTTCATGCCTCTGTCGAACTTGCTGGTAGTAATCGAGAAGGCACAAAAGTCAGCAAACCAGATGAGTTTGACTTTCTTTTCAAACTAAACAGGTTTTCTGATGCCTACAAGATTGACAGGCTATCATCTGACAGATGCGATCATGCACATGTGGTCCCAAGAGTCGACACTAGTGACACCATGTGTGATTTTCTGGACGGCTATGGAGACTTGCATCTGATCAAAGTTGCCAACACTTTCCGATACATCATGAAACAAACACTATCCAACAGTGACTTGTGGGAAGGCCTTGACCTTTATATGCTATCTGAGCATTGTAGCAGATATATCCCAACACTCACTGTGCTGTGGATTGGGGGCAACTGCTTGGATAACTCTGACATGGAAATTTCCATCGATATTGTGCCATGTTTCGAGGTCCATGATCTAGTGGATGTGACTGTTGACGCTTCCGACTCATTGCACAGGGGGAAGTTTCTCCGAGAGATTATGAAGAATGGTTGTCTGCTGCTCCTCAAGTCTAAGCTGGACGGAAATATTCTGCAGATTTCCATGCAGCCTGCGGAACTGCGTCGTCTCCAGAGCATGCCACAGGAAGTCAGAGAAGCCCTGATCCTCTGTAAAACACTTCTTGATGATAAGTTGTGTCCTGATTTCATGCGTGTACGTGGCCCTGGCATAGCCTTTGAATCCCATCTCCTCATTACATCTTACATTTTGAAGAACGCTTTCTTCCATGTGTTCACTTCAGCAGATGCAAGTGGTGAAATGGAGGAATATCCGCATCAACACCGACAGGAAGACATCATTCGAAGCTGGGCATGCCAGGCCATTGAGTGGATAGCAAGACATGTGGAATGCGGTGATATACCAGGCTATTTCATTCCAGAACAAAATCTACTTGCTGACTATCGGGCACAGGAACAGTTCCAAGTGCCAACCATATCAGCTATTTGCAAATACCTGCTGGCAATTCTTGGAGAGTGAACAGACAGTTGTGAAAATTCAGCATTTAGACTAGTAATATTCTGCTATAATTATACTTTTGGTCTTCTTTACTTTCATTATTACTGTAAACGTGTAGTGCAAAAATAAAACTGGTAGGTTTTATTTGTTAGTGTTAAAACATGTAGTATGAGTTGAGTCTTATATATAACCATTTTTTTTACAATGTATACATACCGGTATTTCCTGGATAAATCGTGGCAAATTCTACATCTTTGCAGTTGAATAATAGTCCTATCAAAAGTGCACAAACAGGACATGAAAATATTTCAGAATATAATACTTTGTATACATTCATGCGATGTAGATATGGCAAATTTACAACACTCACCCCACTTGGTGCTCATCCAAGCGCGAACAAATACATGTATAAAGAAACCTTGTTGAGTTATGTCGTAAAACCAATGCACTAAAAATAGTTCTTTCTGATCCACTACGTTAGACTTACATCAATGGTACATAGCATACATTCGAGTATGTTTTAGTGAGAACGAAAAGGGGACTGCTGTGCATGAGAGAATCTGGGTCGCCAGCATATCCGCCTGACGATCGATGCATCATCACAGCTGATGTCATTCAATGAACATATAGAGGACATGTTTTCGCCCGGTTAATAGATGGTTCACAATGTGGTTCTACAATTCATGTGTATTCTCTTACGGACAGGAAAATTATCAGCCATATCAGTGCCTACAAATTATGTTTCTGTCGTAATATAAAGTGTGACAGTCCTCGCTTGGTTGATGAGCCCTTATACTAGTATGTACGTTTCACATTCAAAGCACAACATGATGGATATGTCACCTGCCATAGTGATGATTGAAACTGACAGTGAAGATGGTGCATCAGTATCTGATCATAGTGAAGAAAGCTTCATTGAAACTGATCCATTGTACATTGCGATATCGCAGAAAGATATACAATCGCTTAAAAATTTACTAGCAAATAATCCGGGTGATGTACATAAAGTGCACCCACATGATGGCTGTTACCCATTGCATACAGCGGTACTGACTAACAACGTAGATGCATGTCGTCTACTGATAGAAAATGGTGCAAGACTTAGTGACGTCATTGGTTCAGAGGACTTGAACTGGACTGTGCTGCACGCTGCAGCACGGGAAGATGTTGACGTTGATGTTTTGAAGCTTCTATTGGAATCCGGTGCGGACAAATTAGTAAACATCCAGTCGGCAGAAGGGGACTGTCCACTGCACGTTGCTCTGAACACTCTCGAGGACAACGTCGAGGATTCTCGAGCTACAGTGAGTGATGCAATCTACGCGGAACCAATTACCCTGAAACAACTGGAGAAAGCAACGTTGCTGATCGACGCTGGAACGTCAATCAATGCACTCGGACATGGAGAGTGTATCCCTCTACATTATGCAGTACGACTGCTTGAAATTTCAGGATTGGGAAAGGATGAAAGTGCTTATGTTCTCAAGCAGTTTATCCAAGCTTTGATAGACAAGGGTTCTGATTTTAGTGCAATCAATGAGTTTGGTCACACTGTTTTGCACATTGCCGCACAGTGGGCCAATTTAGATGTCTTCAAAACCATATTTTCCCATGCATTGGAATGCGGAATTGACGTCAATTTGAAGGGAAGTGTGAACTTTGAGACACCCGCAGATCTGGCTTTGGATAACACCTACAACATTGAAGATCCAAGAGCAATTGCAGTGACAAAGGTGGATCAACTTCTTCAACATGGTGCAACATTGGATACTTGGTCACTCCTTAACGGAATGCCTGCGCTGATGAACTTGGTCGATCGTTATTCATTCCACCAAACAGAGAGTATCTTCAACAAGATGGGAGAATATCCACAGGCTATCAATTTTGATGCAACATCACACCTGGGCCAAACTGCTCTCCACTTCTGTAGTAGCAAATGCAATGATCACAATGACGAAATGTGGCTTAGGAAAGCTGAGCTACTCCTAAAGTTCGGGGCAACAATTGATTCTAGAGATATCAATGGTAGCACTCCACTGCATCTGTGCTGCAAAAGACTGCAGAGTTTGAAGATGTTACAATTGTTACTCCGGTCAGGAGCTGATGCTGGAGCGACTGACAGATTTGGGCGTACAGTTCTACATTACGTCTCAATGCCACATGGAAGCAAAGGTGAGGCATACAATTCTGCACTTGCAAAGGAGATGATCAAACATCTAATTGCATCCAATGTTTCCATGGATAGCAAAGATTATAAAGGCATCAATCCCATAGAGTTTGCTTCCACAAACAAGTCGCCATCAATAACGTCACTTCTTGTCGATCAGAAGATAAATGGCGTACCTGCTCATTCTGAGATGTCAACCTTTTATGGAGAACAGTGTAAGAGAAATGAACCACTGGAACACCTAACTGGTGAGTCGAGGAACAAGTTCTGGGACAATTTCCCTCAAGATGCCCTATCATCTCAGAGTACTGTTCCAATACGTGACCTCAATGAAGAAATCACAAAGCTGAAGACCATTCGTGGAGATGTTGACTGTTTTGTTAATTCTCTACTAAACACACGTGGCATTGGTCCCGTGAGACACACAGAGCATGTCATTTCCACACAAGTGACTGAATTCGTCTGGAGAATCTCTGAGAGAATTGCAGAACTGGACAGCCGATTCACTGCAGTAGTACAACTTGCTGGAAGCAACATGGAAGGCACAAAAGTCAACAAACCAGATGAGTTTGACTTTTTGTTCAAGATGACCAAATTTGCTGAAGCTTACACAGTTGGGACTATTGCTCCAGATCGTATCGACCACGTACAAGTGATTCTGAAACAATTGCCAAATGCAGAAACAAGTCTTCAAGATTTCATAGATGCGTGCGGTAACCTGAAGCATGATAAAGTTGCCAACACTTTTCGATATCTCATGAAGCAGACATTATTCGATTCAAGTGTTTGGGATGGTCTGGACTTGTATCTGTCGAACGAGGATTGCATCAGTTCAATTCCGAACTTGACGGTTTTGTGGATTGGCGGCAACTATGATGGTTCAGACATGGAAATCAACATAGATTTCGTACCGTGCTTCATGGCCGATAAGCCACCAAATCTGCCCGCTCACGCAATTGACTTCAGTCAAGTGGAGAATCTACAAAAGAAACTACAAGAAAATGGATGTCTTGTGCTCTTCAAATCCAAGTTACGCAATGATGCACTGCAGATTTCTGTGCAGCCTGCAGAACTGGCACTGATCCGGGGCATGCCTGAAGAGGTTAGGGATGCTCTTATTTTGTGCAAGACAATGATGGATACCAGATTCTGCCCCAACTTCGAAGACGGGGAATATGACATTGTCTTGGACTCAAAGAATCTGATCACATCATACATGCTGAAGACTGCACTTTTCCATGAATTCACATCTCAAGAGGCACGGAACGAGGCGGAAATGGAAGGGTGCCGAAAGGAAGAACTCGTCAGAGATTGGGCACGCCGAATTTTCATGTGGATTGAGCGGCAAGTTTCAGACTATGAAGATGTACCGGCGTTCTTCATCCCTGGTCAAAATTTACTGGAAGACTATAAACTTATACAGCAAGAACAAGCGCCATATGTTCAAGTAGTTTGCAGATATCTGCGAGCTCTATTGGAGGATTAGGCT
Organism: Terebella lapidaria; assembly: GCA_949152475.1. NCBI lineage: Eukaryota > Metazoa > Annelida > Polychaeta > Terebellida > Terebellidae > Terebella > Terebella lapidaria. Next base: position 27,180,217 of record OX424564.1, on the reverse strand, counting down.
TGACTCCTGCAGTAATTAGCTCTACAATGTGTATTTGTTGTGCTATCGTATGGTATATAGTGACCCATCTCATATAGAACCTGCTATTGAATTGAGTTCCTCCGTAAAGAGCTGAACTAGTTGGATTTTTATCCACGGTAAAATATTTATCTTTCGACTAAATTATTTACAATGAGATATTTATTGAAGCAGGGAGATTGGGATGGTAGAGGGTATCTGTGACATTTTGCTGTGAATAGTTATTGCACATGGTGCTGATGATGGTTACTAATTGTGACATCCACTTACATCTTTGAATAAAATATCTGTGAACATCGTGATCCGTGTCTCAGTGTGTATATCAAGTTCAAGACTGCTGAGGCCAATTCACATGCAACGTATTTCATGACAAATAAGATCATTTACGGTGAAGTTCAAGGTCACCAACAGGCCTGGCCGCCAATTGTACATGTATTCCTGTATGCTTACAATACACACCAAAGATGCATTCACTACGAGCATTTTGTCGGCAGATGCCAGCCTCAACATTTCAGATCAAACTCGACCTTGTGTTGTATCACTTTGGGTGTTTTAAGGTTAAGTTGAAAGTCATCCAAATATCCACCATATATGACTCCATATCCATATATTATACAATCCTAAACTCTATCAATGAGCAGTTTGTAAACTAGTTTACACAGTTCACGTCAGATGTGACCAGGAGGTGAAGTTCAGTCACCAAAAAAAAATCGAACACGACTTCATACACTGTATATGTCCAATGCTCACAATACACTCCTAATTGTCTGTAGATGCAAATGTATACATTCAAGTCACAACACCCAATTGTTACAATTGTTGCTCCGGTCAGGAGCTGATGTTGGAGCGACTGACAAATTTGGGCGTACAGTTCTACATTACGTCTCAATGCCACATGGACGCAAGAATGAGGCATACAATTCTGCGCTTGCAAAGGAGATGATCAAACATCTAATTGCATCCAATGTCTCCATGGATAGCAAAGATTATAAAGGCATCAATCCCATAGAGTTTGCTTCCACAAACAAGTCGCCATCAATAACGTCACTTCTTGTTGATCAGAAGATAAATGGCGTACCTGCTCATTCTGAGATGTCAACCTTTTATGGAGAACAGTGTAAGAGAAATGAACCACTGGAACACCTAACTGGTGAGTCGAGGAACAAGTTCTGGGACAATTTCCCTCAAGATGCCCTATCATCTCAGAGTACTGTTCCAATACGTGACCTCAATGAAGAAATCACAAAGCTGAAGACCATTCGTGGAGATGTTGACTGTTTTGTTAATTCTCTACTAAACACACGTGGCATTGGTCCCGTGAGACACAGAGCATGTCATTTCCACACAAGTGACTGAATTCGTCTGGAGAATCTCTGAGAGAATTGCAGAACTGGACAGCCGATTCACTGCAGTAGTACAACTTGCTGGAAGCAACATGGAAGGCACAAAAGTCAACAAACCAGATGAGTTTGACTTTTTGTTCAAGATGACCAAATTTGCTGAAGCTTACACAGTTGGGACTATTGCTCCAGATCGTATCGACCACGTACAAGTGATTCTGAAACAATTGCCAAATGCAGAAACAAGTCTTCAAGATTTCATAGATGCGTGCGGTAACCTGAAGCATGATAAAGTTGCCAACACTTTTCGATATCTCATGAAGCAGACATTATTCGATTCAAGTGTTTGGGATGGTCTGGACTTGTATCTGTCGAACGAGGATTGCATCAGTTCAATTCCAAACTTGACGGTTTTGTGGATTGGCGGCAACTATGATGGTTCAGACATGGAAATCAACATAGATTTCGTACCGTGCTTCATGGCCGATAAGCCACCAAATCTGCCCGCTCACGCAACTGACTTCAGTCAAGTGGAGAATCTACAAAAGAAACTACAAGAAAATGGATGTCTTGTGCTCTTCAAATCCAAGTTACGCAATGATGCACTGCAGATTTCTGTGCAGCCTGCAGAACTGGCACTGATCCGGAGCATGCCTGAAGAGGTTAGGGATGCTCTTATTTTGTGCAAGACAATGATGGATACCAGATTCTGCCCCAACTTCGAAGACGGGGAATATGACATTGTCTTGGACTCTAAGAATCTGATCACATCGTACATGCTGAAGACTGCACTTTTCCATGAATTCAAATCTCAAGAGGCACGGAACGAGGCGGAAATGGAAGGGTGCCGAAAGGAAGAACTCGTCAGAGATTGGGCACGCCGAATTTTCATGTGGATTGAGCGGCAAGTTTCAGACTATGAAAATGTACCGGCGTTCTTCATCCCTGGTCAAAATTTACTGGAAGACTATAAACTTATACAGCAAGAACAAGCGCCATATGTTCAAGTAGTTTGCAGATATCTGCGAGCTCTATTGGAGGATTAGGCTTGACTCCTGCAGTAATTAGCTCTACAATGTGTATTTGTTGTGCTATCGTATGGTATATAGTGACCCATCTCATATAGAACCTGCTATTGAATTGAGTTCCTCCGTAAAGAGCTGAACTAGTTGGATTTTTATCCACGGTAAAATATTTATCTTTCAACTAAATTATTTACAATGAGATATTTATTGAAGCAGGGAGATTGGGATGGTAGAGGGTATCTGTGACATTTTGCTGTGAATAGTTATTGCACATGGTGCTGATGATGGCTACTAATTGTGACATCCACTTACATCTTTGAATAAAATATCTGTGAACATCGTGATCCGTGTCTCAGTGTGTATATCAAGTTCAAGGTCACCCAAAGACCTTCCGTCAGGTTCAATGTCACCCAATTCCGTCCATATATGACTCTGTATGCCTGAAATACAACACAAGGTCGAGTTTGATCTGAAATGTTAAGGCTGGTATCTGCCGACAAAATGCTCGTATCACTTTGGGTGTTCCAAGGTCGAGTTCAGTCATCCAAATATCCACCACATATGACTCCATATCCATATATTATACAATCCTAAACCCTATCAATGAGCAGTTTGTAAACGAGTTTACACAGTTCACGTCAGATGTGACCAGGAGGTGAAGTTCAGTCACCAAAAAAAAAATCGAACACGACTTCATACACTGTATATGTCCAATACTCACAATACACTCCTAATTGTCTATAGATGCAAATGTATACATTCAAGTCACAACACCCTTCCCAACTCCTATATTCATGTATGCCCATGATATAAACCTGACTTCTACGTATATGCATTTTTGTCCCACGTGGCCAATTTGTGCCTTTCTGTCCGTTTTGGGAATCAGGACTGTTTCGGGCGAAACTATTATGGAAATCTGATTTTCTAGTGTCACTGTCCAACTGCCTTTTGGTTAGTTACTGGGCATATTTGACAGAATAAAGGCGGGTTTGACGAGTCATCTGTGACATCACAGCTTTAGAACATGTGATCTGAAGTACACCATATACATAATGTGGCGATTTTGCCCATAGATCGCGGCAGGAGTCTTTGCAAAACACTAACCAGTTTCACGGTCTATTTTCGGACGCTTCAGCTCGAAGCACGCGGCAACGCTTTCTAATCATCTCTCGCCCAGTAAACTATAACAATGGTTTGACCTACTTTCATTTCGTGTATTGGGGTTTATATACTCTGGTACCGTTTTGATCTGTGAGTTGTCTCGACAGGGAGCTCAGCCATGAGCTCTACGTCCTTGCACCGCGGCTAAGGCCCTCGCGGGCCCTGGGGACGACTTCAATGGGGAGCTTGGGCTGGGGTAGACCTTGATGACTCGGGGGCGCATGCCCTCTGGATCACCGGTCTTCTCCACCCGGGATGGTGCGACACAGGCTCTGGCAGACTGTCGGGCTGTCCGGGGTTCTATTCCTGAAGCGGACCGCGGCGAGCCAAGCCTCACAAGCTAAAACCACGGTGATGATCCTGTATCTGAGTGGTGTCCGTACGTTGGGCTCGTTGGGCGGGCTGCTACCTGGTTAAAGTTCTGATGATAGAGTAATGACTGCGCCTGCATTGACCCTCGGTGAGCGGACTTCCGCGAGGATCCGGGGATAGCGGGTGCGCGTCCGCGATGACCTGTGGTGAGAGGACTATCCTCGAGGATCCCAGATAGCGGACGACGTTAAAACTTCACATTGGTGCCGTGACCAGGATCAGTCCAACGGCGTTCCATTGCAGCCTACTGTCGCAGTGTTTTGCTCCCTCGTCCCTGGGACCTTTCGCCTCCCCCGGGACAGCTTAAAGCCAAATGAGTGATAAAGAGAAAGGGAAGGAGACAGTGGATGGGAATGGGAAAGGTAGTCCGATTTCCAGCCGGACGCGAGTCCGGCGGAGATCAGGGACAGCCGGATGACCTCGCGGACACGACCCCGTCTGCGGAGGTAACTCCGGCGTCCGCGGCTCCGTCTACGGTCAGCCGGATGACCTCGCGGACACGACCCCGTCTGCGGAGGTAACTCCGGCGTCCGCGGCTCCGTCTACGGACGTAGAGTCGGGCCCTGCGGAGCCGCAACTTCCGTTGCCGCCGAGGCCCGGCCTCGACGTACTTGGCGCGGTGGGCGGAGCTGGAAACGGCTTCACTCCGCGCCAGCCCTTGTCCGGACGACCGCATCGACCGGCAATCTCTCGTGGGACATTTCCGCATGTCCGGAGCCGAGTGCCAGTCACCGCGGTTGGCCCCGGACAGATGGACGACGTGTTCCGGCTGCCAAACCCGGCTGAGGGGACTCCCTCGAGAGCCCCCAGTTCAGATGCCGGACGGTCCGTGATGGATCAGCTCACCGACACCTTGGCTGAGCTGGCTCCATTGGGGCGCTACGACCGCGCCCCTTCGCCTCATCAGAGGCGATCAGATCGATGGAACCGCTCGCCCTCCCCGAATTCATCGAGCCTTTCGGGGCCAATATCGGAGGAGCAGCGGCTGATAAGTATCGCGCTTGACCAGTACAAGTGGAATCAGCCAGCAGCGTTGAGCGTGGATCCGACGATCCCTTACAGTCCGGGGATGACTGGGCCAGTGGCCCTCCCCCAATCCTACCAAGTCCGCAGGCGCCAGTGGTCTCAGCAATGGGATCCGTGCCTGCGCCGCGACTTGGAGGCACCACGCCGGCTACCGCTTCGACCGTTCCTTCAGCCGGAGTGTCCACCACGTGGTCAGCTTATCCTGGCAATCAGGGTGTGTCGGGCATGCGGTGGCAACCGGCGGCTCCGGCCCCCTAGCTACGTCAGCTATGCCGCCCCGTCTGGAACCTACCCAGTAGGATCGACGGGAGTCCTGACCGCACCAAGTCAGGGTGGGCAATTTGTGGGTATGTACCCGGCGGCGAGCGTCCCAGCTCCTTCCCAGCTCCTGCACCCGCGGCGTACGGGTCCGCTTCGGTGGACTCCGCCGCAGGAGCAGGAGGCACACAGACTCTGTCGTCTTACACTGCCGACCCCGGAGCTGGATCCGCCAACTGGGCGCGCTCGCCGTGCGACCGGAGGCCAGACCAAACGTCTTGGCGGAAAAAATTTAATGGGGATAACGCCGATCTGGAGGACTACTTACTCCAGGTATGGCGGACAGCGGTGTACGAAGGATGGACCCAGGAAGAAGCTGGGCACTTCCTCTCGGGGAGTTTAGAAGGAAAGGCCCTCCGAGTCATGCAGTGTCTGCCGGTGGCGACAGCAACGTTCGGCGAGGTTGCCCAGCAACTGCGTCTGCTGTTTACGCCGACGACAAACCGGCGGATGTTTGAACGGGAGTTCAAAGCGCGGATCCGCCTACCGACTGAGTCCGTGACTGAGTACGCTTTTGATATGCGCGTACTCGGCCAGAGTTTGAGCCAATGCTTATTGACCATTTCATCGACGGCCAGCCTTACCACATATCGTAAGGGCTGGCCACGCACGAAAAACGGTCGATGGAAGAGGCGATTAACTCCGCCCTTGCAATAGAGGTGGCTGTCCGTCCCAGACAGATGCCTCCGGCCCCGGCTTCGGCCCCGGCTGTTCCGTTGCAAGCGGCGACGCCCGCTCCGGTCAATGGGTCACAGATGGCTCCGTGGCCTGCCCCGGCTCCCCGGGAACCAGCTGTGGAGCCCAACCCTCCGTGGGTTGGTACACAGGCACCCTCCACAGGGATGCCCGTACAAGCGGCACTGGCTGTCGCGTCGTGCTGGTATTTGGAGGAGTATGACTTAGAGGAATATGATTTCTCCGCGGCGCAGATGATTGCGCACTGCGCAGGAATCGAAGCTCCGGGACCCGCAGATTGCTGTGCATTCACGTCCGGACCAGCTCAGAACCGTCCCTGCTACTTCTGCGGAAAACAGGGACACTTCTGGCTTAAGTGTCCAGAGTTACTGGAACGCTTGCGGGCACGCGGATATCATGGGAGTCTCCCTGATCCGCGCCGGAGGAATTCCTCCTTTCAGTTCGGTCCTCCGGGACAACAGAACCGTCTTTCGCGTGAGGGAAACTGATACCGGACGTGGTGGTGACCAACACTACATCCGGGGACAGTTGTTCTGTGGCGTCTGAGGCTGCCCCCTCTACGGACAAGCCGGACGACTCTCAAGTAGATATAACTTCTCCGGAAGTGGTCCTTGAGGATCCGTCTAGCTCGTCCCCGACCGAGGCAGACAACGAGGACTCCGTTGCCGAGCCCAGTGCTCTGGGTGATTGCGATCATCCGACGTGCGCAATGGTGAGGGACCCCAGCTCGTACCTGCCCCTGTCTTTCGGACGGGAGTCAGTCCGGTTCCTCGTAGACTCTGGCTCCACGAAGCGGGTAACAATAGCATCCCTATCCATGGTATCATCGATCTGCCTATTAGTCTTGGAGACAAGATCTACATAACAGAGGCAACCGTTGCGGATATCAGGGCATCCGGGATCATTGGAATGAACTTTCTCCGGATCCACCGGGTGATCGCCAACTTTAGTGCCGGCGAACTCCGGATGGGAGAGGACACACACTTTCTCTTCCGCACGGGCCTGTTCATTCCAACTGCGGGTGGCGCGCACAACCATTGTGCCGCCTATGAGCGAAATGATCATTGAGACGAGGCCACGGCGTCCGCACATGCCCCTTGATGGTCGGTCCTGTATAGTGCAACCGGTGAGCAATTTTGCCCGAGGAACGGGACTCGTGCTGGGTGGGGCTCTGGTCAAGTCCGACACCCACGCGATGCCTATCCTCGTGGTGAATCCCACGGATGCTCCCGTTGTCCTGCGGCGCGGCTGTGTGGCAGCTACTGCTACGCCCGCGTCGTCTAGCCGGGTTATCCCTGACGACCCAGTGTGTCGTGCTGCGTGCGCGGCAGCCGTCACCGGAGATGATCCGTTCACCCTGCCAGACCATCTGGAATCTAGAGTTCCGAAGGACCGGCTGGATGAAGATGCGGATGTGTTCATGAGTCCGGACGGTGCGGTTGGCAAGACAGACGTTGCCAAACACCGCATCGACCTCCTGGACGAGCGTCCTATCAAGCAGCGTCTACGACGAGCAGCGATCGTGCACCAAGAGGTCATAGACCAGGAGGTGCAGAAGATGCTCGAGCTAGACATCATCGAACCCAGTGATAGCCCTTGGGCAAGTCCTGTGGTTATGGTGAAGAAGAAGGACGGCTCGTGGAGGTTCTGCGTGGATTATCGTAAGCTTAACGATGCCATGCGGAAGGACTCATATCCTCTCCCGCACATCGAGGACACCCTGATGTATGGCCTACATCGACGATGTCGTCGTGTATGGCTGGTTGTTCGAGGAAACCCTCACCAACCTCCAGAACTCCGACAAGCTCTAGTAGCTGCGCCGGTGCTGCGGCACCCTCGTCCGGACTGTGAAATCATCCTGGACACTGACGCGAGTAACTTTGCACTCGGCGGTGTCCTCTCACAGATCGTGGACGGGCAAGAGCGGGTAGTAGCTTATGCGAGTGTGGCTCTGAGCCGCTCTCAAATGAACTACTGTACCACTCACCGCGAGCTGCTCACGTTGGTAACCATGACCAAGCGTTTCCGGCACTATTTGTTGGGACGCCATTTCCGCTTGCGGACTGATCACAGTTCGCTGAGATGGCTCTTAAACTATAGTGAGGCCGATGGCATTTGTCTGTTTCTTGCGATATATTATGTTGGCATATCACTAATATATCGTAGGGAATCAATCCAATTGTCAAACGGTCAGCTTGAAAAATCGAGTAATCTGAATGGTGACAGTTTTTTTTTATTTCACGACGTGAATATCAACACCATAGAAAAACAGCATTGTCCCGCAATTTACGTAATTGTACCTATGGTGGTATCTGGGCATGGCTCACATTGTGACGTCACATCCATAAGCATTGAGGATGTAACGCCACGTGCATGCATTCCAATATCGATTTTTACGGAGCCGTTTTGCACATTATTCATTTTCCCAAATGTGACCCTTTAATTACAACTTTGTATTATCAAAAATATGACCAATACAGTGAAAACCTTTGTGGTACTGCACATATCAACAAGAAAGAAATGCACAAAATTTTGATATTCTTATATTTGCTTCATTCTTTTGTGCATCACAATTCATAATATATCATCATTCATGCATGTGTATGAAGGAAAGCATGCAATTTCGATAACATGCCACATCTTGGAAATAGACTTTCAAAAAAATATATTGACTATGAATCCTTTGACTTCTTGCTCTCAATCTTCTCAGAACTTTCCGGCAAGAATACTTTTTCAAGATTAGCAATCGGTATTTCCACTAGAAGCACCAGCGTAGCGCTGACTAGCACAGTGATGAATAGAACCAGTGAGTAGTACATCAGCTGCAATATAGATGCAGATATATCATATACCGGTAGTGATGATTTATCAATTAAAATTATCAATTGAGATAATTCACTTTTTCATGTAAGAAATTTAAATTGATTTCAATTTTTGTACTTTCAAAATAGTATTCTCTGTATGATTATACATGTCGTTAGTTATGAATGAACTGAATCTCAATGAATGCCAGTGAATGTGAGCACCTGAATAGGGAGTAAAACTCAAGATACGAAGATAAAGTCCTAAAGCTACTCACAATGGTTACATTGGATATGTATATGGAAGTCCTAATGCTATTGTACACCGTGAACATGACCACAGGGTGTACTAGATACATCGCGTATGACAGGCGACTGAGGGGCAACCACCCCGGCCACTCCAGAAGGGACGATATCACACCTGGAAAATTTACATACAAGTATTATTGACATAATTATATCATCATATATTTTTACGTACACAGTACATGTAAAAGCGCTTTTGACAAAACATTCATTTAGGAAGATATTTTGTAACTTGAGGCAGATTTTGAGGTAAAAACTTGAATTTATACATAATTTTCCATAACAGACAGACAGGTATGGCAGCTTTTTGAATATATATTTTGGAACGGAAATCTCAGCTTTGATATACATTTTGACATGAAAATCTAAATGTTGAATTTGCATATACATGTGCACCAGTATATCATCTTTTTCACTCTCTGCCAGCGGTATGTTAATCTATTGATACCTTACAGTAAAATTGATCACTAGATTTCATGTCATACTCTATCAGAACATGTTTTTAAAGACTACAAACCGCCGTGTCCCGTGGTGCACGCTAGGATGACCCACGCTATGGCGACCGCCCAGACAAGCGGGCCCAGCGAGCCGTAAATGACATGGGTGCCTTGGTGGTTCGCCTGCTGTTCGACTGGGTACAGCACGGGGACCAAAATCCAGAACCACAGACAGCCGACCATAGTGAGCAGGCTTGTCACCCATAACATCGCGACTCTTTGCTGGAAAGAATGAAGATTCCCAGTATTTCACAACTTATTGTACCTAAAATTAATATTCAAAAATTTTTACATTCGGTACTGTATGACTGAAAAGTACTTGAAACGTTGCTGAAATCATATCATTAGTATCGTAATTTTTAGAATAACATTAATATTTTGCCAAATATCATAAATGAAGTGAATTTACCACATTTATCATGTGTATTATGAGTATAATCTGTAATTAATCATATTAGAGGATTCCATCATACACAACTACACAATAAAATACCTTAGGAAGGATGAACTCCCGTCTGTTGAGTGTGATGGCCTTTTGTTGGCTCTGTATCATGTACAACATGTATCCTGTTACCATGCCAACAATGTAAGGGGCCAATCTACAGTAAGGCTTTCCATAGACCAGCGACTCATACTTGTCCATGGCTCTGCAGGGATTCCATATATAGAGAATGGATGAACGATGAAATTGTGTAAATACATACTGTAAAGCCAGAAATATTAGCGTCCATTAAGTTTAGCGTTTTTACCCAAGCGGACGTATTACCGGCCATTTAATTTAGCGGGTGAATGACAGAAACAGAAAAGCAAACCCGTATTTTATGACTTAGCGTCCATAAATATTAGCAATTTTTTTCAAAGCGCTAAAAACGCTAAATAAATGGACACTAATACTTTCTGGGTTTACAGTATGCATGGATCCTTCAAAATATCAGGAACGCTTCATACTTTACATAATTGATTGCAAAATGAACCACAAATATTTTCAACAAAATTTAACATACATATATATGCATTTTCTCCTTTCCTATTGAAATAAGGCAGATATATGACATAATTGTCTGTGAAATACATTTCTTTCACTCACAAGAAATCCCCCTTTACGACTAGTTTCGTCAAGTCCACATCTATGTTGTAGTACAGTATTAACAAAGCACTGAGAAACAAACTGCCCATGATCAGACTCAGCGACAGGAGCAGACCCGTCTTTGGGTTTCTGGAAAAACCAAACCTCACATGAAGATCCTACCTTGATTTCAATCCATACATCTTTTGTGAAAATGAATTAGCAGTACATTACTAAATACGATTCATTTTGATGTGTTATGTTCCGATGTGTAAGATACCTGTACATTGTCAGCAGAACGAAAGGGGCTAAAAGATGAAGCTGGAAATCCATCGATAGGTACCAAGTCCAACCGTTACACTGTAAGAATCAAATTAAAATTTAATTTCTCTTTGTTCATTGTAATTGGTCAAACAAAACCACTTATACTTTTACAACTTGTGTTATTTATTAATGGTTAGTCAATCGTTACTCTGTCTTAACTATAATTTTTTGATAAATAAATATTTTTAGATGCTAGTTATGTTGCATTCTATCTCACTATTATATGATAGACCACAACACACATATAAAGACAATTATCAATATTTCTTCTACAGCAGACTTCCATATCACAAACGATTTTAATCTGTGACACTGCCACATGCAAAATCATAGTATGCCTACCGCTTGCTCCATACTGCTGGGGTAGAAATTGTTGATGTACAACAGGTTGGTCCACCAGTACGCAGTACACTGGGGGTCCGAGGTCATCCCGTACCAGAGAGGGCCTTCAGCAATGTGCGGCTTTATATGTATCCAATATGCAAGCAGCAGGCCCATAGGGAGGGTCAGTCTGCAGGAATGAAGTATTGTTTAATATTTCAAAAAGAAAAGTTTAATATTTCAACAAATTTTATCACTGATGAAATGAAAACTGAAACAAGTGCTAACACATGCTGATATTGTAATACATCATTATATTATTCTTCACTCATTCATATAGTCTACATATGTTTAATAATATTAGAACAGATAAATTTAATATTTTTAAATGTTTCAGGTAAAAAGATCAGAAGGGAAAGTTGACATGAACAAAAGTGAAAAAGTATTAATTATCGACACTACGTACCTTATGTATCTGTGTAGAATATAGGTAAGTTTCGGAAAAATCCCTCTCGTTTTGTTCAGAAGTGCGAAGCCATGATAGCTAACGGTGACACCACTGCAATACAATGTTCATTCATTCACTGAATATCCTAGTTTTACATGTTTTAAATGGGGTACATTATCGAAAGGTACAAATTGTTTGTGTCTTTCTGTATTTTCAATTTTTGGCCCACCTTGCCATATAAAGATATTCCAATTTCCACAGTTTAATCATGCATGACTAAAATTAATCGATATTCATAGGACATGGTCGGTGCTGACCAGTAAGGCGATCAATATTTGTCAACAAGACTCATTTCGCTATGCATGAATGATTTTCCCAGAAGAGGGCATGAAATGCAAGGTGGGTCTTTACAGAATGACGTCAATGAAATTGCATTTGGCGCAGGACCGCATTAACTGTAAAAAAATTTAATACTGACCTCAAACACAGTGCAGAATACACCATGAAATAAGCATTGCCAACGGGCTGCCACCAGAGAGACTCGGAGTATTCCAACATTGTTTTGGGATTGGCTGGAACATAAAGAAAAAAATTGTCATTGTTTCTAAGAGGCCAATTTTATATGTCTTTACTGGTACATACATATCAATTCAGACCTGAAAATTTACAACTCAATGTCTTTTAACTTTTTGTTATTTCAGACTCATTTTGGCCATGCTTTTCAAATAATTTTAGACATACATACATCTAAAACATTCAAGCTACTTACTGTGGAGAAGATAATCTACATATAACAAGACAAGATTCAAATCCAGTATCTAAGACTTTTCATCCGGAGACTTTTTAACCTTTCACTGCTTTTTTTTACCCACCCACAATGCCTTTGCTGAAGATGGCCAGGAATGTATGTCCCATCATAATCACACAGATGTTGAAGACTCGAATCCCATGCAGACATCGGATATTGGGCAGTTCTCTCTTATTGCTGGGATTTTCGGAATGTCTCAGGCGGAAAAGTTTCTCCATATTTTTGGTCAGTGACCAGCAGACAACAAATTTTTGGAAAGAACTGGTCGTTTCCTCACAGATATGATCGATGAAAGTTCCGAGGCAGCAGAAAATTGCAAGAGTGAGGAACATAAACCTGCAAGTCATTAGAAGTGCAAAGTAATTATATAGCATGTATAAATAGAACATAATTATTTAGTTCTGACAAACCAGTATAGGATTAATGGTTTGTTTGTCAGTAAATAAAACAACCGGTACATATATATGGGTAGAAAATTTGTCATCATTTTATCACTGGTATGTTGTTCATGGGAAGATAGAGAGTAATTTTGAAGAGTTATATCTTAATATGTTATATATCTCATGTATGCCATACTTACATAGTCATATAAAACCCGAAGCCATGTTCCACAGGTTCAGCACAGTTAACTTCATGCGAACTAAAACTCAGAGCTGAATCGCCAACACGCAAAAACTCTGGATAACAAACAATTGAACAACAAATTTAAACTACAAGATTTCACTTTTGACATTTGAACTGCATTCATATTAACTTATATTCCAAAGTAATTTGAAGCACCTCAATTTCTTATTCCACCAGAAACTTACCAATGGCAAAGGTATTGATGTTTTCTTTCATAACCTCAGCCGAACACACAGAAGGTGCACACAACCCCCACTTCACGGCAAAATTGGTGGCTTCTTCCTGTGGAAAAATATTTACTTTTTTTTGTAACCATTGTAACTTTGAACAAAGTCCACGGTCAAGAACATTATCAAGTAAAACATCAGGTTGTTAGGTAGGTAAGCAGCTTTCTCGATATTTCTTGTTTTCATACCTTTATGTGGTTTTGTAGTTACCTATATTTACTGTAACGTTATTTTTATGTGTGACGAACCTCATTTGGTAGAGACATATTGACTAAGCCCTCTACAAGGCAATATTTCCCAGTTTCTAGGCCTTGGCATTGTTCATAGTTCCCAAACCACACAGTGTTTCCATCTAGAATACCGGATGTAGGTCTACCAGTTGCGTCCTTGTCTGTAATCAATTATGTGTTTCGAAATAGAATATTATAGTTTTTACTAGTACATCATGATTTCAATGGTTTGACACAATACTTGCACTGACATGTTGTGTTATATGCATCTAAAAAAATTACCGTACATATTTGAAAGGAAGATAATGTGAATCCATGAAAATCTGCATTATTTTTTTGCCAAACTCACACTCATTATATGAGTCAGATGTCCACAAGTTTGTCCATGTCTCCAAGCACTTGTCAGCTGCCATTTTGCTGAAAAATTATCATTGATATCAGCATCTTGTTGCTCTAAAAATATACAATGGGACTTGTGAATATGTAGGTGCCCATGTTTGTACATGTATTAATACTACCGGGGTGGTTATTTTCCGTGTGATCTTAAATTTTGAATCACGACAACTCTCGTTGCTACTAGATATATTTTCGTCTTCTGCTCTCGACCAGAGTCATTCCCATATTGCACTGTTGTTATTTTTGCTCCTAATGTTGCAGATAATTTTTTTTGTAGTCTTGGTCCTGTGCAATTTATGCAACATATTTGAATACCAGGATTGTGTTTTATTTTGGTTATTATTTTGAAAGAATTTTTTATACCGGTGGCACAGATTATTAGATAAAACATTAATTCTACGGCGTTTTAATAGATATCACTACCAGTATTCAAGTCAGGCACGTGGTCATGCCCACAAGCCCGCGAAAATATTTTTGCCGCCAAATTTAAGACGCTCGACCTACACTGCCCTCTATCGAATGATGTGGAAACTACACAATTATTGCACAAGCGTTACAAAATGCCCGATTTACAAGTAGTCAACATCGCAAAAATCCTAAATGTACCATAATTATGCTCTTCAATACATGAAATATCTTTCTTGAGCGTATTACTGAATCAGTTGTACATGTACATACTTGACAAAATCAGACAGAGTTTCACGACCGCCGACCGCTATTCTTGACTTCCAGCCCGGAGTATTTTAATAATTGATCAACAGATGGCGCCACTGTGGTTGACGATACGGGAGCTCAGAAGGGAATATAATATTTTAATTGTTGAGAAGACGATTTTTTCCCCTCGCTTAATTTGGTTTATCAATTTGTGGTTTAATCATTCTTGATTGCAACTTCATAGATGTCTACTTTGCCTGGTAGCTTATAATTATAACAATAATTTAACGGTGCAACTAATGAGTAACTTGTAAATGATGTTATACAGTTAGATTATGGCAGAATTCATACGAAGAACTATTTGATTTTTCCTTGATTTTATTCACCATAAGCACATCTCGAACTTATGGCACCTTGACAAGCCTTGATCACAATATTTTTCATGTTTCCCAACAGTAAATTATTTTTGTAGGTGGTATCTTATACAAAATACATCAGTCCAATTTACAACAGATATCAGCAGATTGCTACATTATATGGTCCTCTTGTATTCAACATGTAAGCTGATGTAAGAATAAGCTGTCATGAAAGAATAAGCTGTCATGGCAAGTTAGCAATCGAGAAACAAATGAAAAAAAAACTTGGTATGAGTAACAAGCTCTAATAAATTACTAGTATATTGGTTAGAGGTAACGGTATGAAATAAAACTTTCCTGATATGATAAATGTGATCAATGTCAAAATATTGGTAGCAAATATGGATTATTTGTTCAATGAAGCCTATGCATTCAGGTGAGATCATAATCTTCTCATAATCACAAGTACCATGCAAGTATTAAATTACTACTCGCAGCACATTAACTAATCAGCATACAATAACAACACAATGAATATCAAAAATTAACATATGCTTCAATCCCCGATACTATAAGTTACCATGGGCTTCAGACCCCAAGACGGCGTGATATCTGCCTGAAGTCACCATATATCACGAGGCCATGGGCCGAGTGGGATATGCTAACTGGAGGCAGATATTGGGGCTTGAAATATGGTAACGATTATCACTGGATTATATGGAACTCTCCAAAATTCCATACCGAATTATCCACCTAAAGCCCACGATATAGAAACTGTATGGTGTGATATATCAAGGAATTGGTCGGGTCGGGGTCATGAATTTTCAGCAATCCAATGATTAAGCATGATATCTGCCTGGAGTTGCCATATTATATATGGTGACTAAAGGCATATACTGGTATCGTGCCATTTTGTGGTGTGAAATCCATGGTAACGATTTTATCATTGGAATATATGGAAGTCTCCAAACTGTCATTTCTATCACCCAGCTGAAGCCTCCAATATAGAAAATATTGAGCGTGAGGGTGGGGGAGGGGGGGGGGAATAGTCCGATCAGGGATCAGGATCACGCACTCCCTGCAATCCAGTGATAAATGTACATACACGGACATGAAGCACAGAGGACACTGACTCTATTCGACTTCAACAGAATTCATACACTATATATATCGCATATACTGGTATCAATGGTTTTATCACATGTAAGTTTCTATGATACGACATCAAAGTATCGCAAACAATATCTTGATCTACAGAGACGGTACAAATTTTATAGTTTTACTAGACTTACATGTGATACATATGACATCACAACATTCAACAACAAAAAATTAATAATGAATTTCACAACAAAGATCAACATTCAAGTCGTATTCGTTAGACCTTCCAAACAAAAAGTTTGAATGTTTTATGGCATACACTTTTTCCCATCACACTTTTTCTTTGGAACACATACATGTACATACACACTAATGCATATGATATGATGCAAATTACATTATAATAAACTTGTGGTTATAGGTATATATAGAATACAGCAGTTGGACTGGCAAGTATTCAAAATCACTTACGGCTTCAATAAAATACTCTACGATAACGAACAAAAACAACTTACAGCAACAAAATACAGCAACTATGACTTTCAAAATAAAATGTCTTTTGAGATTTTCGACAACTATTTGAACACACTTGTAAAGTAATACATGTACGTACATGTAAATGTATCCACAGATTCAGTCTAGATATTACAAATCCTCAGAAAATAACAAAATATCCCACAGAAAATATTGTGAACACTTGATGGTTCAAAACAAAGTTATACAGTCAGACCTCCCAAAAGCAGTCAAATTTTGTTTCTCACTAATTTGACTCTAAATATTGGATCTTCAACACACAAAAAGCATACTTATTCTATTCTAAATGCTAACCTGTATACAGAACCGGGACTTTGTTGACACAGTACACCATAACATTGGTACTACAATTAGATATACCTTGAATAAACATAAATACCTACAAATATGTCCTAAATCACAACACTAAATGCCCCAATAGGATGAGAAACAATGGGAAAATTCCTGAGATGCAATGGTATGTCGATGTTGAGCCTCCGCAGGGAAGTATGAAGTTTTCTTTGACTTCTAGAATCACAGCTTCGCCCTCTTGTTGTGGGGTGTGAATGCCCAGGTGCTTCCTTGGTCCTACGACAGTAAAAATATCAGGATTATTAACCGATTTTATTTTTATTTTTCAAACATTTAATATAATTGGCTTATTTTTTAATATACATTTGTGCGAAAATATCCAAGTTATATGACGACTTCCATATTTCTTGCCTCAATATCTCATACATAACCTAACAAATATCAATGATTATCAGTCACCCAAAATAAAATCAAGAAACCATCTTGCAAAATGATGAATATATGTACTAGCAATATTGTTATCAGCAGAACATACCATTTCGCTGCTCGTGCCTGGTGAAGCTGTTCTGACCGTAAGAAGTAGCTTTCCAGTTGTCATCACAGCCATCAATTTGAGATCGGAGCAGCCAATTCACATGAAGAATTTCTTCCTTGGTCTTACCACAAATGTGGCATTGACCTGTTGATGATGATAAATGAATATTTGTCTTGTAGAATAAAGTTTATACTAACATGTATAATCGTTTTTCAACCAGGGCTAATATAAATATAATTCTCACTAATAATTCCATTATTAACATGATTTTCACAAAATGGATTGTCCTAGCATTTCACTTATTGTATTGGGCATGGTTTCCCAATGCATTCCATTTGCCGCAAAAAAAAAATCCAACTCCTTATGTGCATTAAACATATGCATACACTGTCAATACCAAAACAAAAGCCGTGCAAAACCACTCACCAACCCATCCCGTGACAGAACTGCCATTGTTCCAGACGACGAACATCGCAAAGGTGGTCTCCATGCTGTACGCATTGCCGAGCCCGTACACGAGGGAATGACTGTTCCCCGCGGCACCAGACGACCTCTCCACCGCAGTACGGTACTCTCCTGGCGAAGGTAAAAAATGTCCAATTTTAGGGGGTGTTTTTCGTTTGGAAAAATATCTAACAAAGGGACAGTTTTTCTACATTTCAATGAGTCGGATATAAGATTTTCAAAGTATCATTAGTGTGTGAGAAGTTATTATTATATTTTCACATCAGTTTGGTATCAAATTCCTACGACTGTATGTGACATTCAGTTCAGTAAATTCGTGAAATTAACTTTGATTACCGAAAGAATTTCATATACTCAGTACCTGAAGCCTCCAGTTCCCTTCTTACACATATATTCATTAACTCCACATGAAAACAACTGTGCTTTCACATATTCAGAGTCACATTCACTCACCAGAGATGCTGTTGTCCGGATGTTGGTGAAGAATGACTTCTGAACCCAGCTCATTGTACCAATTACCATCGAGCTTGCAGGGAATTTCAAAAGTGGAACGCTTGGACAATGATCGCGATCGCGGGTCAACGTGGTTCTGAAATTGACGGAAGTGAAGTACGTCTTTATAATGTTTTTGATACTGTTGACATAACTTAAGAGTTTATGGAAATGGGCAGAAAATACTGGACAGCAAACCTTACAACACAGTATATGGATGAATTTAAACATGTCAAAACATGGACTGAAAATACAGTATTTCATTTTACATGTAGTATTTCAAAAGAATATTGGAAAAATATTGCCTGCATGCACAATCAACTCAAAACCCACCGGGATTTCCCCACTGCTGTGTTCAACTCCCTCGTTCGGATCTGGTAATTGTTCCGTGCGTGTGAACATGTCTTGACCGATTCTTGTCGACTTCCACTTGTCGATACATGTGTACACCTGTTCCCGTAGCAACCAAGATGACACTAGGATCTCTTCGCCGTCACATACTAGACACTGACCTGCAGTAAATTTACAATTCAGGAATCAATCGCTGCTTCAAACATCACTCGCATTGAATTCACACCTGCACAAAATGTAGTGCAAGCAATTTTTTCTTTGAATTGATGGTACATTTTTTCATAATTTTTTGATACAAGTATGATTTTTTTATCATAGGTGTCACACATACCTGTCCATGATGTGATTGAGTCTCCATTATTGAACATGACGGCAAAACCAACGGCAGCTCCTGGTTTGTTATAAGGCGATGCTCCTATTAAAATCACACAAAAAAAAAACATCTTGTAATTCCATACAACTTCTTTTTTCAAATAATTTTGCTAATATGTCATACATGTATATAATATATACCGAGTGCAAAACCATCAAATTTGCATGTACATGTATAACATATTCTCTATCCAGCAAAAGTATACAGTCCGACACATGGAGTATCTGAACTATTTTTATTGTTGCCAACAGGCAATTTGACTCCGAAAATTACTAACTGATTGTTACTGATATTGGAGTAAGTATTTATATTCCCGCAATTCTAAGAAAAAGTCTCATCAAATACTCTTTTCTTTCTATGGAATTTAACATCACTGACCTATAACTTTGGAATGGGGAAATCTAGCTGCCCCTTGGTGTCTCTCCACAGCTGTTCTGTACGTCCCAAACAGCTGCCCAGCTGCAGTGTGATTCAGGTTCATCTCAGAACCCAGCTGGTTGTACCACTTGCCATCCAATGTCTGACACAGACCTGAAACAACCAAAAGTGATCATGCCAAAAATAAGCTGCAAGCCGCAAATATATGCAATACATGTAGTCGATAATACGGAACTAATCAAATTATGTATTCAACTGTATATATTCAAATGTCATTACTGCATGAAAATTTCTGAAGACGTAATGCATCATTGACCAGCATCTGAACTAGAATATGATTTACATTTGATTTCAGATGTTGCTGAGGAATAGCATAGAGGCGTCAATACTCACCATTATTTAAATCAGAAGGATGAACAGTTTGGATGAGCAGTAAAAATGTCCACAGCTGAAGCAGACACGAACCAGGCATCTTCGACAGCTCACTCAAAATGAAAGCGTGGCCAATCTCGTTAGACCTGAAGATAAAACATTGTATTCTGATCATTATCAGTTATATGTGCTATTTTCAGTAAAGGGAAGTCCTCTATTGAAGTTCGTTGAAGTAGTCTGTAATCAGTATGTCACTAAAATTGGCAAGCCGCTCCCTGTTGTTAGGCCGAAATTTCCCTTTCATATGGTATTGCAACATGCCATGGCTTGTCAGTCAATTCATGCTGGTATACACTACTGGCATTGGATTGGACTGGATTTATTCAGGGGGTGAACCCTCAGAATATTTATCCATAAGAAAATATAAGTGCACACACTCATTCAAGCGGGGTCCTGTTCTGTGTGATTTTCTGTAAGTTATGTATCAGCTTCCCTGTCATCACCGCTGAGAATCCCAGTGCAGTAACTGTCATCGAGACTCTCCTAGTATCAATGTCTGTTCAAAGCCTAAGGACAACATATCAGGTGCTAAATGCACCAATGAACAAAACCTGGGATCGTACCTGGGACCACTGCATTCATGAGACAAACACACTACAGCTAGGCAACTAACACCTGATACAATCATACCAGGTGACCGTAATATGAGAGCAATGCCCACAGTAATCGTTAACAAACTCTTACTAAACAAAAACACCCATCACGATATGCTCCGACATCCCCATAGACATAGATCCACTAGTATTTATATCTATAGTACGTGGGTAGTGACTTGTTTATACAACTTAACTCGTACATGCGCCACTCAGTCAGTCATTCACTAACTAAGCATGATAAGTGAGTCCATGACTGGCATATGGATGATACAGTATGATTGCTGATCTTAAGATACAAGAAGGAAAGAAGTTACTAGATATCTCAGCACTTGTCTCACCATCTATAAGCCTCGCCTAAAGGCTCAGCCCACATTTGGTGTCGCTTGTGCTTGTTTGTGCTGAGATAAACCACTATCCCACTCCAAACAATGCTGCATGCAAAATCTGGTACTGAAATGAATGCCAGGTCTCCATGGTCCATCAAGTCCAGAAAGCCATATCGTGAGATAGGTCCCGCCTATTTCGGATGTTATGATTTTCAGTTGACTGAAACATTAAAATGGTGTTACTGTTTAAACTGAATAAGCTGATATAGAAGTTTTACTGAAACATTGTGTTACCATTTTAGCTAAATAGGCCTTGTCATAATGTGGCGGGACCTATTGCCATCCAGAATGCCATCCAGAACACCGAGAACTAGAGGCACTAAAGTAAAGAATTCTGTATGCGAATAATCGGACCCTAGTAAACAAATAATATTCCAATAATCATATTTTTTTTCCCACAAGTGACCATGGTTACATAAATTCAAACTTCACGTGCACAAATTATTAATATGCAAATCTCGTTTGAGGGGTATTACGGTAGTCAGTGTACCGGTAATAGTCCGGTATGTCATCAAACTAGGTCAGGACCAAATGAAAAACGAACAAAACAAATCTTGGAACAAGTAATTTTATTGGAAACCCCGGAAAGAACGTATTTGAAGGCAGTAAACATGATAAATGACAGTTTATATGTTTTTTCGAATTTTCAGTTTCAAGTTTTGTAACCGATATAATGAACGTCAGTAACAAATAATCATGTAATTGTCTAGTGCCTCTACCGAGAACACCCAACATCCCAAGATCATGAAGATGGCTCAGGCTACAGTTTTAACTAAATAAGCCTTGTCATAATTGTTGCGGGACCTATTTCATGAATGCCATCCAGAACACCGAGAACACCCAACGTCGAATGATGCATGAAGATGGCTATAGGCATAGGCCCTATATAACTATAGGCTATATATTTTTACATACTAGTAGATGGATCTATTAGGCCTAATATACCCCCACCTCGTTTCCTCAGTACATTGTACTTCTTCAAAATTATTCAAAATTACCTTAATAACAACAAAATTTTCTCAAAATCTCAAGTTTCCTCTGTTGCAAGATCTCATGCCATGACCACTGTAAAAAAAATCGTCTGCATGCGGGCGATAATAGGTGCTCACAATCGATTACTCAAAATAATATGATGAGTAATCTCAAATTATCAACACCAATTAATTCACATTATTTATGACATCCAAATCGATACATACGTTTGTATCATGAAAAAAATATGATGCGAGCTGCTTCAGCTTAAATTGAAAAAATAATGAACCAAATTAATTTTTGACAGGCAGCGTCGTGACCTTGGCGCTGACCTTGAAATTCATGAATATATATTGCGGACTGAAAATTGCGGAATAGGGGGTTATCAAACATCATTCAACAGAGGGCAGCATTGTACTATCAGTCCTTTTTGGCGCCAAAATCATAAACGGATATCGTCTGTAATCATTAATGACGTACATTGTGGCGGGAAAATTACGTTTATATTGATAACGCCAGTAAAAAGAATATAATGACGTCATAAGACTGATAAGGTATCACAGTAGTAATTACGTCACATCCGGGTTGAATGGTAAATAAACAAAATTTCGAAACATGCGTATTTTCGAACTGTGGTTACTTTTGTCAAGAAAACAGGAAAAATTCCACGTTTTTGTATTTGTTTGGAAAGCACACAAGACAACTACGCTACTCATAGGCGTTTTGATGTAAATAATGCTAGAAAAAATGTGAGTTTGACCAAAAATCGCATATGGTGTCTGTTTCTACACATTTTTTTCTCACCGGCAAATTCTAGTGCGGTTCATCTTTCAGTCCATAGTTCGAAAACGAATCACACAACATATATCTTAAACTTGATAGAAAATATCCCAGAGAGTACGGCTTTCCTATGATATATTACACTAATGGCTCAGGAAATTTTAACATGCACTAAAACGAAGATATTTGGACGATGATCTTGAAATTTCGTCTAAACAGAAATGATTTACTACTGTGACACCTTAAAGCAGTGCTGCCAGCTGGTGATTGCAGATATTTCTGATAACCCCTCATTCATGTGACAACTCAAATGGACCACCAACATACATGTACGACACTTGAACCATATATTGATAAAATTGTTCTCACTTCCGGATGACTATGTCAATCTCGTCATGATTTTTAATTAATAGCTTTTCAGCATTTTCATTGACCTGGTTGGCTCGACCTACCTATACATTTGCTAAATCTATCCTTTGCCAAAGGATAGATTTAGCAAATGTAGGTAGGTCGAACCAACCAGAATTGCAAATTTCTTGATACATAACGTAGGGCTCACTCACATATATATAATATAAAGAGATTTTGAAAATTTATTAATGCTTGTTTTGTTTTTGCTTAAATTAACATTCATGAAATAAGAAATATATATGTGTTTGTGATTGCTTTGATTTCACTGTGTGAAATAGCCTATGCCTACCGTAAACGTTAGGGAACCACACGTAGGGCTTATTAGATAGATCTATTTATGAGTAGTAGTATTATGGTTGTATATCTAATAGTTATCATCCGCCTGCATGTGCAGCACTCTACCCTGAGATATAGTTAATGGACGCAGTGAGTAACAAGCTCATTAATAATGTAGGGTTCGGCGACGATAAAGAGGTATACCCCATTACCGGAGTGTCGCCGAATGTCTTATAAACCTGTCCGCACGTTCACGCTATAACCGTGGTGTCACTACTAGGTAGCCACCACGTCATAACGCTACAGTTTTTTCCCCCTTTCGGAGAGACCTCGTCCCCGAGGTCAGCTATATCCCACTGCCCAGTCACATCACAGCACTGAAGATCAAGGGCGCCGCAGCTACCCGATTTTGTACACATACTTGGCTGCAATGTGAATCTCATTGAGGGGCTGACCCCAGGAACGACGCCGAGAGAACCCAGTGGTTCGAAAGGTACGGCACCAATATAGGGTTCGGCGACCCCACGATAAAGAGGTATACCCCATTACTGGAGTGTCGCCGAATGTCTTATAAACCTGTCCGCACGTTCACGCTATAACCGTGGTGTCACTACTATGTAGCCACCACGTCATAACGCTACATTAAACAAACTCAAACCTCCCTTATTCACATCAGGTCATGATCAGGCTCCACATAACATTGCATTATTATTATTATTATTATGAATATTATTATTATTATTATTATTATTATTATTATCATTCCTTTACTGTATTATTATGTATACACAACCTTACATATTTTTTCTGATTATTCTATCGTTGTACAATTGTCTTTATTATTTTATTTGTTGGTTATACATGTCATTGTACTTGTATAATTTTTACCCAAAATAAATCAAATCAAACCAAGATTCCAACATAATTAGGCTTAGGTCTATGTATGCATGCTCGCAATGAAGTACCGATACCAGTATAATTAACCCCAATCTGTTTAATCATATAATTTGAGACATGTGGCGTTCAGATATAGAAGGATCGAGCAATATCGATTGAGCCAATATAATTTCCTCAACTGCAAAATCTCCACCGGTTCTTCGACCCAATTTATCGATCCACATTAATGTCTTGTAGAAAGTGGATTTACAAAATTGTATGTGGCACTCCATAAATGAATACTATGTTCCGTGTTGTATGCGGCCTTCAAAATGTCTGCGCCCACGATGTCTTGGAGGGCGATAAAGTCTTGTGAACGTTTGCAATGCACACTTTTCTCCAGAATACAGAACAGTGTTAGGTGATACGTCAATTCTCTTTCACACATCATTAAATAGTTTTGCCTCATAACGGGTTTCATCCACTCCCGATATGTTAAATCGAACTGGGTCGTTATCATATGAGCGATAATAGGGGTATAGTGACACCTACGAACTAGGGCTAATACAAGTACACGGGTAACCGGTCACTGTCACAGGAACGCTTGTGACCGGTCACAGATGCAGTGACCGGTTAACCTTTTCGTAAATGAATTGGTAGATCTATATAGATAACGAGAATGATCACAAGTTTTTTTCAAGTTTTTTGGTTCGATCAACTTCGATGATTCTCTTTCAAAGTTCGATTATCAGTTTTGATCACTTTCCTACAAGTGTTTTGCCGGCTAGGATGTACAATAACGTGGGCAATTTCACCCCTATTTCTAATCGTTCAATTCCAAATCTAATAATGGATTTTGAATCTATACCATTACTATACAACTTATGAGCATAACATATTTCATTCTATGCAGGTTATCACGGCTTTCTGGATACTTCAAAACTACGTTTTACCCCTACCTGGAGGCATCCATGTTAAGCGAAATCTCGTGACCAAACGAGATTTCACTATGGTCTCACTGACCTTATTATCATATAATAATAAACACACCATGTGCTCCTCGCTCCTGCACGTAGAAGGCCGCAGTCCCTCCACGTGCACAATCAAACACAGTGCGCGCCATGGAGCATGCTCATTCTTGAGTAGCACTCATCACAACACATGCCTAACGCACAGTTGCGTATTGCGTCATTTCGGGGAGGGGGGGGGGGGGGGGAGGGATCGTTGGCCGGGACACCAACTGTTTATGATTATAAGCCACTACCATAACAAGTAAACAGTGCGAGCACACTTCCCAAAACGCCACGTGCAACACGCAAATACACTGACACACTTCCATATTCCATTCCCGATTGCACCCATTAATCTATAATTTCACGGACCCATATCACGTCTATCTATCCATACTAGCCGTTCACACTAGGCTGCCTACCATTATATTACTCTAAGTAGTCTCAAACACATGTCCACCCTACCAATAAATCAATTACTTTACGTTTGTACACATATCCAAAACTACATGTATTCAACTTCCACGCAAAGCAAGGGACAATGAAGGGGGTAATTTACTCTGGTATTGATATTGTACGTGCAACGAGAGTTGCACGTCAAAAAATGTACAGCACATTGTGCCCAAACACAGAGCTTGTATACGCTCTGAAAACATACATTTATATTGTTGCCATTGCTTTGGGGGTTACTTTTTTTAGCCATGGGAATGTCCGCAGTCTGCCGCTATATTATTGGGGAACATCAGGAAATGTCGCAGGCGTATACACTCTACAAACAGCGCGGAGGAACGCCTCAAAGGCGTCTTCCTCCCGACGCTTCACTAGCCATCGCCATAAAAATTCCGTCAAATAGGACGGGGCCAGTGCCTTTGACGTCCCATAACGGGGAAACACTTTCTTGGCATGCAGCCAAGAACCTTCTATCGTGTTAGTGTTAGCTCCCGTTTCAGGGTCTTTGAAGTTAACGCTATGGTTGACACTGAAGTGTTTATAGCCTTCGTCAGACAAACAATCATAGGCACGCCAACAATCCGAAATTACTGTCGTACCCGGCAAAATCCATTCCTTTATAAGAGGCAGCAAAGTCTCCTTCGATTGAGACTCTACAGGGACCATGCGCACCTTCCCGCTGCCTCTTTCTATGGCTCCAAAGGCCCAGAACCCCTCAACTCGATGGCCACGATGATATTTACGTTTCCCGAACTTACTCTCGTCTATCTCTACGATTTTTCCAGGGCCACCAAGTTTACCAACGTTCGCCAGCAAATCAGACTCAACTACTTCACGACAAAAGTTATACCAATCAACGGTACAGTGGCTAGAGAAACCATGCTCTAACATCACATATTTATGTCCACACTTTGACCTCTATAATAAACACTTTTGGGTAATCTTACCTGGCTTTCAAATAAGAGGGTAATCGTGCCATTAAGATTTTTTAATGGCAAACTCTCTAAACTGGTCGTTCTATGCCCCCCAGACCTCAGTCGTTCATAACGGTTTCTTGACGAAACCGGACTGAGTCAGTGGTCTCTTTGAAAGATTTCTTGACGAAACTGTTCCACCGGAACCGCCATTACCTTTGTCCCTGCTTTTGGAGTTTATCTTCGTTTTCGTGGATTACGATCGTTTTCCTACAGATTTTCTTCACTGTTTTAGCGTACTTCGTACAGCTACAGTAGTTTAGGGTACTTTTAGTCTAGTTTTTCTTGAGGAAGTGGTAAATCCTCATCGGATAGTTAGCTTCCTCCATTATCGCCCGTACCCTTCTTATGTTGGAATTTTCCAGATGAAGTGTGCCGGGTGTAAGCAGTTTTGCCTAAACGGCAACGGCCTGCTGTGGTTTGTGTTCGTCGTGGTCGGTGGACGGCTGGTCGGACTACCTGCGTGGTCTTAGGGCTGTGCAACAAGACAGGTTGGCTAATCCCCTCCCTCCCGCTCCCAGTCCCTCTGCTAGTTCAAGCAGCAAGTCACGTTACGAGCAGGCCGCGCAGAAGCGGGAAGAGCAGGATTCTCTGTTCTCCTCAACTTTTTTCTGCTGTAAATGCTGATTTGTCCTTGTTTTTCAGCGATTCCCGGTTCCCGGGAACCGGTTCGCCGGTTCCCGGGAACCAGTACTATTCCTATAGTACCACGAGTTCATCGTGCCTTGCCTTGTGCTTGGCTTCGGTTAACTCTAACCCAGTCCCGCCATTGGAGACCCGGGCGAGGGGCCGAGACATGCCCATAGACCCCGGTTATCCGGCATTGAGCTCCGTTCGGATGCGGCCTTCGGTGTCCCCGTCCCGTTGGTTCAATTCCGTTAATGTCTCAATTTGTGGACTGTGGACTGTAGGCGCCGTGGGGTCGCAAGCCCCCACGGGCCATACAGTCCACGCGGGTACGGCCCTGCAGAAGCCAGGCGCCTGTGGCCACGGCCATGGGGCTTGCGTCTTCCAAGGTCTCTGGGCCTCGTTTCCCGGTTCCCAGGAGCCGTGTTTTGGCGGATGCGCCCGTGTATCCGTTGTCTCCTCGGGTTTTGCTTAACCGGCCTCCGGTGTGTATGGCACCTAGGAGTCGTGTTACTACTTCTGAATCTTTCTATGTCAGGAGTCAGTGACTTTCGATTCTAAGGTAGTGCATTTTCCGCAGGTCGCTCGGGATATTGAACGGCGGAACTTGCCACGGCCCAATCGGAACCGTGTTTCGGTTTTTGGGGATCGTTCTCCTGGCAAACTGGGCATGCAGGGCCCGAAACTGGGCTTTTCCCCGTGAATGTAGTCTTGAATTGCCTGGCTCGGGTCAGTCTAGACCTCGGGTTAGCCCTATGCTTCACCTTTATGGTGTCTACGTTCCCCTGCGGCTGTTGTGCACCAGGCCGGCTCCTGGCCTTGGGGTTTTACACACTGGGATTCATTTCCCGTTTTGAGTCCTCTTATATCCAATTACCGGGTTCCAGGACCTGGCGGGATGGGCTTGGACCTTGTGTGGTTTGAGTATTTGCTTTGAGTATTTGCTTGCAGATGCTTGGACATTTATTTGACCGCGGATATTGTTCGTGCTTTGCTGGTCAGTGCAGCTCGTATGGGCATGCGTCTTCAGGCACTCCCAGTCTCCATGCTCGACAATTTGCGGCCCCGTGCATGGCTTATTTCTTAGTGTTCCTATCCCTTCTCATACTGCGTGGGAGGTGTGGAGCGGGTACATTTAAGCTAGCTTTCCAAGTTACCTTTATCCTTTTGGGTTTGGTCTTGGATTCAAGTGGATCGTTCGGATCTTTATCGTATACCGATACTTTCCATTTAAACCATTATAGTTTATGCCCATTTCAGGTGCGGAGTCGCCTGGCATGCCGGGCTTTGTTCCCGTTAGCGCATAGACATGGGCTAAATGTCTATGGTTAGCGCCTCCCTTCCTTGGGTCTCGATCTGCCCCAGGATCTGGTGGGGCGGGCATCGTTCATGGCTTACCATAGGCATACATATTTTTGTATGTGTGTCTATGGATTTACAGCTTCGGCTCTGTTATACAATGGACCGCCCCGGGGTATCGGTTGCCGCTACCCTATTGCCTTTTCCTGGTAGCCGGGGGCACTGTGGATTCAGTGTCGGGCTCCGCTAGCCGTATGGCTTTCTTGGCGGGTCATTTGAGCGAGCTTTCTCTGTTGACAGGCACATGGGTTGCCAGCTGCCGAGACCCACTAAGCATGCTAGGCGCGGTAGCTAGTGCATGTACACTGATGTATGTACTGCCTATATCTCACCATTGCGCTGCTCGGCTAAATGGTTAGTTCTGCGGCAATCTCTTTTGTCAATTTAGGGAGCCTCGGCGAACACAGGTCTCCCTCTATGATTTTATTTTATATCTATTTTCATTCCATGTTTGGTCTGAAATGGATCTTATCTCAAATCAATCGATAATTGTGTGCTAAGCTGACGTCGGGAATGCGCGGACCTCAGAGTGGCACACGGTTTCGGCTGGATCGCATTTTCGAGCTTGTTTTGTTCGATTCAATTCAATCCTATTTATTTCATCATTCTTTGCATGCGCATTCAAAAAATGATGTTTTAATGATGGAAGGGGAGATGTTTCAAGCTAAGGCTTAGGCATAGTTTCCCCGAATAGCCCTTTAAGCAAGAGGCCTAGCATCCGGGTTTTTGGCGAGGGGTAATTCCCGTTATGGTTATGCCATGGTATTTCATTACGCATTCGTAATATACCGGTATATCTTCGTCATCTCATACATGTACGTGTTATTAAACGAGTTTGGGGTCTTGTCTTTGGATATCTCTTTTCCGTGATGGACCTACATTCTTTCTGGGCATGCCGGATGCCGCATGTTTCATTATTATACCACTTTAGAACTATCAGGCTGAAGCTTTGTCTTTAGCTTTTCTAGTGGTTTGAAGAGCTCATTATTAATGTTATTGTTATTATTGGAATTATTTTTTTATTGTTTGTTGTCGGCCTACATGCATATGTAGTTGTCGCCACGACGATATTCAGGTCGTCATACCCCGTGCGGGTGCTGACCATAATATCAGAAGCTCTTATATACATTCGTGCTCCCTTTTCTCACAAATCCAGTAGTTCGGTTGTGACATTCGGTCTGAAGGATGAAAACTTCCTTGCGCGAATGGGATCTTCCGTTGAAGTAGGCCTAGGCCTATGTCAGGGTCTTTTGGCCTGGACTTGCCAATTTTGAAATAGATTAAATTATCTCCTCGCCAAGATTTCGTCTTCGGGGTTATTGATATAAGCGAGCCCGTAGATGCACTTCTAAGCGATTTCTGGGCTCGCTGGCGCGACCTAGGAGCCAGTCCTTGGGTTGTCTCGACCTTACGTCACGGGTTCGGTCTGAAATTTGTTCAGTTTCTGCCCCTGACGCTCACTCCAAGGGTTTTTCACAGCCCCGAAGGGCTTCAAGCCTTGGTGGACGAGATTTCGGCCATGATTCAAAAGCGAGCGATAGAACCAGTGCGGGGCAACTCCCCGGGTTTTACAGTATTCTCTTTGTGATTCTGAAGGCTTCAGGCGGATGGACATCGGTCATAGACTTGTCCGCCCTCAATCGCACATTCCGACTTGCACCATGGACACTCCAGAAGTGGTCCGGTCGGCCATGCCTTTGGGGGCATGGGTCGTGACGATTGACCTCAAGGACGCGTACTTTCACGTCCCCATGAGAAGGTCAATAAGGAAGTACCTCAGGTTCTTCTCCCAGGGACCCGTGGGTTTTCACCATGTGCGTCAGGGAACTGCAGGTGCTGGCGCATCGCCATGGCATTGTGCTTTACCAGGTCCTGGATGACTGGTTGATCAGGCACGAGTGTCCTAGTACCCTAATTCGTCAAGCTCAATGGGTGGTCGATCTGTGCCAGTCCATGGGCTTCAAAATCAACCAAAAAAGTCCGACTTATCTCCTCGGCAAGATTTCGTCTTTCTGGGCTATCGATTTCGGACTATCTCCGGATTTGTTATCCCGATCGAGGAGCGTCGCTCAAAGTTATCAGAGCAGTCCCGCGGCTTCTTAGGCCGGACTCCGCAGCCCGCTTCGCGCTGGCAGTCTCTGATAGGAACCCTAGCCTCCACGGAGAAGATGGTCCCGTTAGGCCGTCTTCATATGAGATCTCTCCAGTTGCACCTGCATGCCAATTGGTCGCAGGCATCGGGGGATATGTCACAGCTGGTGTCGGTTCCCGATCAGGTGGTCCGCGACCTTCAGTGGTGGTTGGACCCTGCCAATCTGTTCCGCGGGGCCCTGTTTCGGCTGCCTCCTCCCTCCAGGCATCTCTTTACGGAGGCCAGTATGGAGGGATGGGGGGCTCATTGGGATTCGCAGGAGATTTCAGGACTATGGTCTCCGGCTCAGCGGGACGAACATATCAGCGTCCTGGAAATGCGGGCTGTGTTCCTAGCGTTACGGTACTGGGAACGCCAGTTTTCCGGCCAGGTGGTTCTTTTGGCCACGGACAATTCCACTGTTGTGGCTTACGTGAACAAGCAAGGCGGTACCAGGTCAGCGTCTCTATGCCTGCTCACGGTAGAGCTCCTTTCTTGGTGTTTCGATCGCCATGGCCCGTCACATACCGGGTCACATGAATGTGTGGGCCGACCGCCTGTCGCGCCGGGGCCAAGTGCAGCCTATAGAATGGTCGTTGGCCCCGGAAGTCTTCCAGAGCATTTGCGACCTCTGGGGCAGGCCGTCGGTGGATCGGTTTGCCACCAGGTGGAAGGCAAAGTTTCCCACGTTCATTTCGCCGATTCCGGACGAGCAGGCGTGGGAAGTCGATGCGATGTCGGTGGATTGGGACGGGTGGTTTGTGTATGCCTACCCTCCGACGGTGCTTCTGGACAAGGTCCTGGCGAAGCTCAAGTCTCATCGCGCCAGGGTCATTCTCATAGCAACCTTCCTGCCGCAGAAACCCTGGTTTCCGGATCTGTTGGATTTGTTAGTGGACAATCCAGCGCCCCTTCCAGATCGGGCGGATCTTCTGAAGCAGCCCTGGTCCGATGTTTTCCATCCGGCTACGGGCGTTCTGAAGCTTCACACGTGGCCCTTGCCCGGTTCCCGCTTGAGATCTATCGCTCGTTCTAAATTGCCTCCTTTCTGATCCGTTGGAACCTTTGGAGAGAGCGTCTCTGAGGTTCCTAACTTTTAAGACGGTTTTCCTCCTGGCCCTTGCTTCGGGGAAGAGGCGTAGTGAGCTTCATGCTCTTGACTTTTCTAAAGTCCAGTGGAAGGAGGATGGCTCCGCGGTCAAGCTCGGGGTTATCCCTTCTTTTTTGGCTAAGACTCAGTTAGCTCATACCCCATCTCTTTCCTTCTCAATCCCGTCCCTTGCCTCTTCGCTGGGGCCGGGCTTGGAGGAAGATGCTAAGCTATGTCCTGTTAGAGCTCTCCGCATCTACGTCAATCGCACGAGGGAGCTTCATGTCGGGGAAACGCTTGCTTTCTGTAGCCTTTAAAAGGGGTTTCAGAATGACATTAGGGCGGCTACTATTTCGTCCTGGGTTAAGAAATGCATTCTGTTCTGTTACGAGAAATCTCAAACCAGGATGTCGGGCTCCTTTTCGTGTGAAGGCGCATGATGTACGAGCTCTGGCTTCGTCTCTTGCGTTCATGAATAATGTTGCATTGTCCGATGTCATGCAGGCCTGCACATGGGCCTCTTACAATACCTTTGTTTCCTTCTACTTTAGGGAACTGACGTGGCAGGACGACGCCGGCTACCACCTCGGACCCGTGGTAGCCGCGCAGCATAAGGTCCACCTGTGGATAGTGTATTTAGGAGCTGCACATGTATATATGCTCCAGCTGGACCGTTCATTTCGGAGGTTCTGTTTGTCCCTCTTATTTGGGTGGAGAAATTTTGAGTTGTCCCGCCGCCAGCAAGACAACTGCGGGGGAACCTCCTCTACGTCAACACTCTCTTAACCAGGTACTATTCAGTTCAAGTTCTCGCACGCTTTGATAAACCTAATATATATTACTAGTCGGGTGTGCACAACCCTCCTCGGTTTGCTCGCGTGTGGGAGTTTCTCGCATAGTTAATTAATAAACTCTCAACCGCTGAATAGGTACGTTCTATGCCTCAGTGATGTCTCAGTGAGGGAGAAGGGTTAGCCCACCTCCTTTGGGTATTCTGTATTTACCCAAAAGTGTTTATTATAGAGGTCAAAGTGTGGACATAAATAGGAAGTTTTAACCTGTTAAAACCAGTAT
Source organism: Terebella lapidaria (assembly GCA_949152475.1). Classification (NCBI taxonomy): domain Eukaryota; kingdom Metazoa; phylum Annelida; class Polychaeta; order Terebellida; family Terebellidae; genus Terebella; species Terebella lapidaria. The sequence continues at coordinate 27,147,239 of OX424564.1, read as the reverse complement.
TTATTACACACTTACCTCTATAATAAACACGGCGAGTTCCCTCCCGCCTCCCCTGCCTAACTAGTAGGGGACAAAGTTAATGGCGGTTCCGGTGGAACAGTTTCGTCAAGAAATCTTTCAAAGAGACCACTGACTCAGTCCGGTTTCGTCAAGAAACCGTTATGAACGACTGAGGTCTGGGGGGCATAGAACGACCAGTTTAGAGAGTTTGCCATTAAAAAATCTTAATGGCACGATTACCCTCTTATTTGAAAGCCAGGTAAGATTACCCAAAAGTGTTTATTATAGAGGTAAGTGTGTAATAAATACTGGTTTTAACAGGTTAAAACTTCCTATTCCTGACAAAGGCTTTTGGTCCAGCTGAAGCACATTATCATAATTTCCGGCAGGGTTAAGTTGGACTTCCAAAACCAACTATTATTACGTAGAGACAGACATACATCGTGTTTAACCCTGCGGCGCAACGGCGACAGCGCCATCGTAATCCATCAGATACAGACGGATAACGCTCCAGCTGCATATCTTTCCCACACTTGCTACATTTCATGCTTGTGGCTAATAGGCCACGATCCATCAACCACGTGATGGTAACCCCCCTATCGACGTCAACTACTTCGCGCCGAAGCCTGGACATGGTCCACGCTTCCCGCTCCGTCGATTCCCTGCTATAGGAGCCGTGCCACCCGCCCATGTTGGCTAGTTTTGCACGGTCCTTCTCTCCTAGGCGCACGCTAAACCCATTTCCCGAGCCATGTGCGACATCTCCATCAGTCTCCCCACCAGAAGTACTAGCGTTCTCACTACGAGGACGCTTCGCGGCAGGCTGCTTCCCTTTCTGGCTACACGTAGAACCCCTCTTCGCTTTGGGCATGTTTGATTTGTCATAAATCAACAGCATATGAATGCACATAAAATTATACGCACATTTTATACACAAATTTCCCGCCAACATCTCTTTGCGCCAAACTGCCAATCCCTCACGGCTGTCGCGCACAACTCACAATTGTGCAAACTCACTTTATTCCCCGCAATATATAACGCAACCATCACACAAACTATATGTACATCATCCACTTCGGACCTGATTTCCAAACTTGGCTTCCACCCCCACGCTCAATACTCCCCCCCCCCCCCCCCCCCGGCTTCCCTTTCACACCACTGCTTGTCATTCCCCCCTGTGGTAAACATTATTGTCAAGCCCAACTCTATATGTCGTACACAACAACACGTGACCTCATCAATATTCATAGCTCGGTATAAACAAAACACACGTGATCTCATACATATTTATTTAGGTCAAGCCACTGTCATTATTCAACTGGGCCGAAGGTCACAAACGAGACTTGACGTATAGCGCCACTCATCAATCGTGGCTAAAAGTTCCAAGCTCAGTCATCTCAACGAGCGCCGTGGCTCAGGGGCAGTGCACGGGACTTCCACGCCAGGGGACCCGGGATCGAATCACCGTCGGCACGGATCTGCAACACTCACAAACACCAACATCACAAGCAATTGAATACAACATATAGGTAGCAATTAAATGACAGTTGACGGCGACCGACAAACGGACAGCAAACGGGTGCGAAATGGAGTCGGAGGAACAGGACGAAAATGAAAGCCACCCTTCTTTTAAGTGTATCCCCCTAAATTACAAACCCCCATTTATATCTCCACCCCCAAAAAATAGTATCGCCCCTTTTCAGTGTGACAGTTCACCCGGGAAAAAATTGCCCACGCCATTGTACATGTGCTCCGTTTTGCCTATTCGCATTTCCTACCTCTAGCAGAAGATTTCCAATTACGCTCACATTACCACATTAGCACGTACACAGTCATTCATGATGTAATATTTTGCACGCGCACGAAAACGTCACATAATTTCATTCTATTTCGGATCACCTTAGCAACGCAACATAGAACATTACATTTTAAAAACTAAATGCATATGCCATATGAATCTCCATGCATTATATAACAACGACTATTGGAGCGTTCAAAGTTCAAACATTGATACTAAACAGTCACATGGATTTTTGTCGTATTTCTGACGAGTAACCGGTTACGGTCCGGTTACAGACCCCCGAGTAACCGGTCACAAAAGTTTGTACTTGTATTAGCCCTACTACGAACACCCAAAAGAGTCATTTGCACATAAAATGTATTCTAGTCAGATCTTTTGTATCAGTTGTCAGATTCAGCTGCAGTTCACTCGAGGAGGAAGAAGGTCTTGTGTTCCCAGACCTTGGTGGCCGAAACGGAAGGCGAATTACTTCTTCAACAGAAATGAATTGACAGCCGAAAATCAGAAGTTCTTGGCTGAAGTTATCGAGGACCGTTATTCAGCAGAAAAGCGTCCGAGTCCATTGAGGGAAGAACCGTATCAGCGACAGGAATGGACCAGAAGGTGTATAGAATACCATTAAATAATTTTCAGTGTACAAAATGTACTTAAGTGAAGACAATGTGCAAGAAGTACTGATTGGACATTACGGCTTGTTTTCCATGGTTTTCATTGCAAAATTTCATGTTTCCATGATCTGTAGAACAATAAGGACTGGAGTCTTGGCGATCAAGATAGGTGTTGTGCCTCAATGGACAACCGATGGGCAACGCTTTACAACCACAATGTTACAGGTATAACCACAACAAATGGTGAAACTGACGCGTTGAATAATCTTTGCGTCCTGATAATCGTTACTCCATCTATCAATTGGTCTTAGAAGGTTTTTGCTGGTTGTTCCCAAACAACCGCTCAAACGCAAAATATGCCTAGGGCATCATTGTCAATAGAATGAATCAGATTTCAACGAGAATAGCGATAATGTGTGTAAGATCATAGGTCATATTAGTTATGCATTTTCGAAATATTTTTCTCACTTTTTCAGGTCCTAGATAACCATGTGATCAATTACATACCACCAGAGGAGTTCACAAATCACAATGCATACAAGAAGAAGTGGGCCCCTAACAAATATGGCTGTGCAATCGTTGGTGCCCTCAGTTCAGATCCCCTCATGGTAAATATCAAAATTAAAATAATTTTTCAGGAATTGCTGAAATTTTGCTCCCGGTCCCAAGACCATATGACCCTTGTGACCTTTTCATTTCATCACCATATTGGTCTGATACTTTTTTTTTATTTTCATTTATTTAGTTCACTAAAGCATACAACAACATATTCGCCAAAGCTGGGTTGCCGCCTAAACGGAAGTTAGCAAAATTTCTAGTCACAGCAGATGCAGCAATTGAACCAGGTATGTTATCTTTGTTGGTTCTCAAATATATTGTTATGTATCTCCTTATTGCGTATGTTGTAGTTATTTTGTGACATTTATATTCCAATATTTCACATGTATTCTGTCGCATAATTAGGTACGCCCCTGACTGCCTCACATTTCCGCGTAGGAGACTATGTGGATTGTCAAGCAAAGACGTGAGTTGACATTGAAAATTTGTACTTTGTAATATTTTGTTGAATTCTGAAGCTTGTTTCTGGCTTTTCTCATGGGTAATTTTCGAGTAATCTATGTTTCAACATAAATGGAAATACAAGAAAATTCTATAGATTAATACTTATAAATGATTTCCCCATTTAGAATCGGCCATGGTTTCCAGGGAGTAGTGAAGCGATGGGGATTCAAGGGTGGTCCGGCCTCCCACGGGAACACAAAGTGGCATCGACGGCCCGGGAGCATCGGAGGGGGAGGGGTAAGGGAAATGTGTGTGCTGGGAGGGGGGGGGGGGGGGGCATGGATAGGGGAGGGTGTCATTGGGGCAGAGGTTCTGGGATTTACTTGGGTAGGTCTAATTGCATCAGTTGTGAGCATGAGCACGTCATTTATACATTTAATCTTTGCAATGTATTTGTTTAACAAGTGTAGTAATTTGTACTAGTTAATTATTATGTCCACATGAACTTTATCATGTCTATGTAATGGACAGAACAAGGCTGCTGTTTGGAAGGGGAAGAAGTTGCCCGGTCACATGGGAATGGAGACGCGAACCCTCAAAGGTCTTGAGGTGAGTTGACATGCTTTAATCACCAAACAAATCATCCATCAAAAGTACATGAACATTTTTAATCATTGGCGACACTGACTTCTCTGTTTCTGTTCAATTCAGATCATGAGGATCAACCACAAGTACAATGTGCTCTACGTGAAGGGTCAAAATATCCCAGGTCCGACTCACTGCTACGTAAGGGTCATGGACAGTGGACTGCTTCACCGACGTGGTCCACGCTTGGAAAACCCGCCACCCCTACCCACGAGTTTTCCCGAGGATCGTGAAGGGGAATTCCTGGAGGAAGAATACCACGATAGCTTGTTTCGTTTCTCAGAACCGACGATAATTTTCCAGGAGGATACAAAGAAGAAATGACTGTTTGTTTGGGGTGGGGGGTGAACTTATTCGAATATTTGTTGTGTATATTGGACTATTTCTTGGATGCATTATGTGAATTTGCAATCAAGTGTTATGAAATTTGTGTGCTGCAAGTTATTTTGCCCGTGATGTCTAATTAGGTCTAAAGAAATACAATTATAACATGCCAGGCTATAGTCCTGAAAATGCTTGTGGGTATGAATGTTTTAGTACTTGAAAAAATACACTTTCCTGATGCATTCACTTCAGGAATGTTATTTTGGACCTTTTGTAGGTCAGTTCACAACACAGTATGATTCACTTTGGCTCGCTTGTGTTTCCACCTATCTCCCCCCAGGATATTCTGGGTACCCAGATCTTGTCCCATAGGTCACACCACTACTTTTTCTGGCCCCTAGATCATGTCTAGCCAGTCAGGGTCAAGCGTTTCTCAGCTTTATGCAAATTACATTTGGGCCGTCAGACAGTCTTTGTCTAGTCTCATTCTTGCTTTGGACGCCAAGACGCTGGTATCATTTTTGTCAGCGGATGTTATAGGATTATATCCGGGATTATTTCTTTAATCCAAGAGTTTTTCAAGGACTTGGAGTTACACACCTGATGGATTTACCAGACTTTCCAATCAAAAGCATAATTATGTGTTAATAAGCATCAGGAAACAATTAATCAACATGATTTTAACTCACGGGATCTCACGGAACCAGGTTAAACGACCATTAACAACTCGGTTCACGACAGTTGGCAGTACAAAGATTAAACTTTCCACAAAGATACTGATGCCACACACTGTTCCATCTGTTGGATTTTCCACATATTCCACCAGCGCTAAGCAAGATTCAGTAATCTACACGCAGCAGATCAGTTGAACTTGGGCAACGCCCGTACAAAGTCCAGCGTCTCTATCGGGTGTCCAGAGCCCAAAACAGTCAGACAGAGAGAGATCAAGACCTCCTGAATGACCTACTTGCCGAACAGCACACGCACCCCCACGACCTGTCACGGGATGGACTAACAGCTCAGCCATGCTCAGGGATCAGATGAACTAAGACAGTCCGGGGAATGGTTATCAAGACCACCCCCCTGAGCTTGCTGGAGTGACCCCTGCTAGGTCCCTGGGATATCACAGTGCATGCAACTGAGTACAGTGTTTGATAGCGTGGATAGGGCAGTGCAGGGGGTGGAGCTGAGATGTCAGCAGTACCAAGCAGAATGGCCCAGCTACGCATGTGCACCCAGGAGCAGAGCTGTTTACTTTCCGGACAGATACTGCCAACTAGACTCTACTACTGGAAAGCAGAAACGTGGGTTTTTTCATGCACACGCATGCCTTGTTGCACTTGTATTGTTGCTGAAATTACATGTAGGGATAACATAACTGGGCAATCAGGGATAGATTAAACCAGAGTACTGGTCTTTTGGGCATGACACCAATGAGTGATACTTGGCGTTAATCCCCAGACTTTGATACGGTGGTGTCCCAGAGTAATATACCTAGCCAGCTGTAGCATGTATAGTGGCACGAGAGCATGTGCTCCAAGCTCGCATGTGTGTCATGCCATACACCAATTATTATCCCACGGACACCATGATGGATTGAATAGTGCTTTTCACTTACATTAGCTTGTATTACAGTAATGTCATTGCCCTTGAATGACTATCATCCAAGTGCTTGTTTTTAATTATACATGTACTGATTATTATCATTATTATTATTTATTTTTTTCCCCTCATGCCTCACAGTGGCTGTTAGGGCATTTCTTATCAGGGTACATGGGGCAGGTGAGGTTTCAGCTTCCTTTGTCATTGGCGAGTTAGGAGCTGCCTTTCACTAATGTCTATTTTAAACTTCATACGGCAGCACCAATCTTGATAATTACACTTCTCAGCTTTGTCCGCAAGACCAAGCACCAGTTACAATGTGAGCATCTATACGGTGTGCCCTCCGACTCACTACCCGGTAGTTATTCCACATAGATAGGGAGCCCATCCCTGAGAAGAGATTGACTGTGTCAACAGTAGCAAGGACCCTGGACGTCACCCTTGTTCAGGGCAGGGGGGCCCGTGTCAGCCTGTAACTCCAGACTATCATATGCAAGAACAACCTCTGCGGAGTTAATCTGAGCATTTACCAGCTGCCGAGTAGTGATGTGAGATGCCTACCCCAACAGGCATTGTGTGTCTGCCGGACGGGCCAAGGTGTGTGCTAATAAAAAGGACAGCATCAAGAGCAAGACATGATTGCCACAAGTTTTGCAGGAAGGAAGAGATATGTGCCTTCCTATACATTGGTACTACCTCTTAAGACGAGGTCATCCCCAAGACACTAATGCCTGTACGAAGGTTACAAACCCAACAAAGTGAATGCTACCTGCTGCCAAGTCTCACGGCTAGTCGATGATCGCAGATATAAACAGACCGTTTACTCCAATGCAATACTCAGGATTGCCAAAACATTCAGCTTGTTGATTGCACGTATCCCTTTGTCGCATATGTTCACAGAAATGCTTCATGGTGATGACTTAGCTGCTGATCCTAGTTTTAACATGCTAGACTGCCCTGCAATATAATCTGATACATTATGAAGCTGGTCAGATGTCACGGTCACCAATATGAAACACTTTCAGCCACATTTTCTGGGCAAGACTATTCTCTGTCTCATATCACATCGAGTATAGACTTTCAGGCAGGTAGTCCCTACAACTTTTCATTTCGCATTTGCACTGTACATGTGTCACCAGATGGACATAAATAACTTCTAAATAACTGCAGGATGCTAGAATTTCATGTAATTGTAGGTATTCTGGGACCATGCTATCCACTATAATTTATACCAATACACTGTAGGTATCTAGCAGTTGTGCAGTAAGTACTCGTGAGGCAGCTCCACCTAGGCTCAGTCTCCTCCGAGGACAATCAAGAAGCTTAGGCCAACTTACAGACCACAAGAATCGGAAGCCATCTGCATGCTGAGATTAATCTGCATGATCACAGGATTGACGCTTGGAATAATGTAAACTGATTGATCCGGCAGCGTGTGTACTCACTTTTCTGTGTCACTCGATGGGCAGAATGCACGAATCCTAGGATAAAGATCATTACCACAACGTCAAATGCACTCCCAGGGGAGCTCAACTTAACTGGAGCGGCTAGTTAGAAGCCTCTTGCTTTGAACAGTATCCTCTGGTTAGAAGTGTGGTTAGAAGAATGGCCATAACTATTATATGCATTAAATCATGTACGTGATGTAATGAAGACTTGCCAATTCATATATGGCACAGACTCATAAAATCATTATAACTGCTATGCAAATTTGGGAATTGCTATTCAATATTGATTTTGTTTATTACTGCAACAAAACCGCTATACAACTTGAAAAAGTTACATGTTCCCTGGATCAGTGCCGTAACAAGCAAGAACAGCGCCATACCAACTCTCTCTTCCTATCACGGGGCAGATGGATTGGTGACAGCTACTATATGTTACGTATACATCTACACATAGGATCAGAGATTCTCACTAGGAATTCGGTCCTTTTCTATGCTGTATCATGCAGTAAATGCAATATCAGTAACAGTCAGATAGATCGTGATACATATAGCATCTGTATAATTATGGTGAATACGTCATGAGTTGCTGCTATTAAGTTGCTTCCAATAAGTAACAAATCATTGCTGATGTGATTTCTCTTGCATATGATGGCTGCCCTCTACCACGGGAGATCATGAGCCCAAACTAAGCGACTTTGCAGCCAGCTGGTGGTCACACTCAACCATCATGGGTCAGCTTTCGACTCAGGCTGAACAACATGCCACTCTTGTACATCTGGGAGTTCAACGTTTCCTCATCATGCTCATGTTATGGACTTACATCTAATGCATATTTCTGACAACATAGTAACAGGCCACGCCGCCTTGGCAATCGCAGAAATATGAAGTGTAAATATTCATGTATCATCGGTACTAGGAATACTTCAAGTATGCGATGGTACAATCATGTATCTTATTGTATTGTTAAAGACGAAGTCCGACGTCTTCGGCCCATATTGCATTACTATCGGATGCAGGTTTCCAGAGTTTTTATTCGCAATTTGCGTTTATCTCTGGTTTTTTCTGAGTGGCGAGTGGGCTGTATTGTTTTTATAACCTTTTCGTTTTTACATGTTGAACTTATAGGCCTAGGCTTTTGCTTATCATCATGTATTCATGAGCTTTCTCATTCCTACGTAAGCCTTGACATGTACATGCCTTCGTGCATCATACCGCTTAACCCAGTTTGCATGTCCAGAATCATTATGATTGTGTGACGCTTGTACATCTACTGCGACAATTGAATGCCGACAGCTCCACACACGTTTCTAGATTAGAAGTCATGTTTTCAAACAGTGTTTAAGATGTCAGATTCTGTCCTCAGGAGTACTCAGGACAGGCATATGTTTCTGTGATTGTACATTACCTACATGTCTTGTGTACTTCAAATGAAATAGAGTATACATGTATTCTACTTGTGTGATACATAAGAGTTAGGCACATGGCACTAGAACTACTAGAGTAGGGATGGATTGCTTGTGCTGGTCATTATCATCATACACACCAGGACATAGCTGTGTCCGGTTGTTCAGAAATGTTCATGCAATCGCTGTCATTTCTGCCTTAACGTATACATACAACAACAGTACCACAGTTGATATATTCTGATAATCACATTGTGAGCATGGTATATCTCTAACTATGGGCACTATACAATAATCAGCATGATCAGAAGATCAAGTGCTGCAGCATTTCTATTGTTTCTTCATAGCTTTCTTACAATGATCATCAGCTTGTAAGGTACTACAGTACTGGCAGATGCCTCCAATAGAGTGACACTCGCTATATTGACATTACCACATTGTAGCATTGTAACTCACACATGCTCCATCTGGCACTCTACTTTTGTACAATATGTGCAGTATCTGACAGTATCTCATGATCACTGTGATACAGCATCCTCATGTTTTCTTCACAGCTCTGTTACGACGAACATCAAACCTTGTAAACTAACAGGGGTCAGGCTCTCCTCCAACTTGACTTGCAGCAGCTCCGCCCACCGGAAGGTCACGATCTGATCAGGCTGCTTCCAACCAGGGCGGCAAGTCAGACCCGGGTCACGAGCTCAACTCCCCTCTCTCCTGACTGTTGGTTGTAACCACACAATGTTTCATTGCCGCGGCCAAACATGTCAGTCTCCGCTTACGGGGTCCCGCGCTGGACCTTCGTCGCAGCTACAACCTTACTCTGCATACCCCTATGCTGTAGGTCATTGCCCGTCTGTGGGACACCTCGCCCACAGGTCCTCTACCTTCACTTTATATTTATCATGCTTACAGTGGGACTGGATGCCCACTTTCTTCGCTACTAACCATCTTCTTCTAAAACTATTGGGGAATTTCGGCGGATATCCCTCACAACCGGAGCACACCTCCACGCAACTGGAGTCCTCCACTTGGGATATCAGCCTCACTTTGGGATTTTCCCCAATAAGTTTAGATGTTCTACAAGCAAGTCAAAGGAATCTGGGGGTTGCTTTGAGTGATTAAAGCAGCCCCTAATCGCCAAACATTTTTGTAATTCAGCTCTTTTAATAAATTGATGAAGCATATGAAGTGTTGTGAATTTGGACCTTTTGTAGGTCAGTTCACAACACAGTATGATTCACTTTGGCTCGCTTGTGTTTCCACCTATCTCCCCCCAGGATATTCTGGGTACCCAGATCTTGTCCCATAGGTCACACCACTACTTTTTCTGGCCCCTAGATCATGTCTAGCCAGTCAGGGTCAAGCGTTTCTCAGCTTTATGCAAATTACATTTGGGCCGTCAGACAGTCTTTGTCTAGTCTCATTCTTGCTTTGGACGCCAAGACGCTGGCCCACCCCCACCCCTTTCTCCACCGCTGTAACAACTAACCTGTTCCTTTGACTTCCTAAGGGGATTTTCCCCAATAAGTTTAGATGTTCTACAAGCAAGTCAAAGGAATCTGGGGGTTGCTTTGAGTGATTAAAGCAGCCCCTAATCGCCAAACATTTTTGTAATTCAGCTCTTTTAATAAATTGATGAAGCATATGAAGTGTTGTGAACCACTGGTTGTTGGCCTGTATCTGGTCTTTTATCCAGAGTTGGATAATAATGGTTATAAAGTTACCATTGGAATTCGTACATCATGCCAATTTGCAAACATGTATTATTAGCCAGATACACAACAACACAAATCAAAGTTTTCTATGTATATATTTCATCAATATTGCAACATCATACAAGCAAGCCTTTAGGTAAGCACACATGGTCAGGATGTATATAATAAACAGCACTGACAGTCCGTTCAGTAAATTGCTGATATTTGAGATTACGTGTTCTAAATGCCAAGATTCCACATGTCCTTTTAATAAAATATCACAAAGAGTTGGTATTATGACGGAAATATGATGGTGGTTGCTACGAAAGAAAAATATATTTTCTACACAAGATGTTTTGCTGAAGGCAAGAATCAGAGGCTGATTTTTTTCTACAGAGAAATTGCAAAATATACAAATATCAGGTAACCACAATATAGTTATGTTCTACTGTTAGGGAAACAAAATATCCAAGAGGTCACAAATACTGTACATATACATTTTGAACATCAATATATTTCATACATGTACACCAATTTAAGAATCATTATTCTTTGGACATAACTAAAATTCAATCTTCCTGCAATACTGTTAAAGAGATATATAGAATAATTTACAGATAATAAACTGTAGGCAACCAAATATTACACTCAAAGTAGGAAGCTATTGCAGATAACATGATTTTTCTAAATCAACTGTCCCTAACACTATAGCCAACAAGATCACACAATTTGCCATGTCAACACATCAAAGTTTATTTAGTGACCTCGTGTATAGCATGCGCAAGGTATTCCACGTTTCCAGATGTGACTCCTGCCACCGAAATTCTGCCGTCTTTCGTCAGATAAATCGAAAAGTCGTTTGTGAGTCTCTCCACCTGCAAGTCCGATGGTTCACGTAAAGTATAGGATGTAAACTCGTTATGCTATCATAGTAAATCAAGAATATGATGGTGATATTGATTGTCAAAATATCGTCAAGTTTGTCAATGGAGACACTATATTAGTATCAAAATTTGTACATTATATGAATCGAGAGAAACGACTGAAGGCAAATTCTGCCAATATCTTGATGCCGATGTGATTCAAATTTCTTTTAAAATCTCAGAAATTTCTTGAACCGACTCTCGAGCATATCTGACCTGGTCAGGTTTGAGTCCAGTGAAGCAGAACATGCCGATCTGGTCGGAGATGTGTTGCCAGTTGCGGGTCGAGCCTTCCTTCTTCAGGTTAGACTGGATCAGGTTACGCATGGAAATGATCCGGTCAGCCATCTGCTTCACGTCCACCAGCCTTCAGTGGGTGAGGATGTAATGAGGCATGTTTAGTTTGTGTAAATATCTGCAATCGCCAGATAGCAGCACTGTTTTGGGAATAAAGATGAAGTCACTATTCTGTTTTTCTGGCGTTATCAATATAAATTCAATTCAACCGCCATCATTTAATACGTAATAATCGATTACAGACAATTTTCTTTAGTGATTTGGTGGCAAAAGTTTACCCCAATTACAATGCTGCCACCTGTTGAATGAGTCACTATATGACCTGCCCCATTCATGAGATATTCAGAGTTAACTTTTGTTATTCAAGTTTGAACCATGATGAATTAGGTTTACTGTTATTTCATCATCTTTTAAACTTTTCCTCGGTCAACGAAAAGATAAATCCTTACAGAACTGGCAAGCAGATGCACATCCATACGATTATTCCCGCTGCACATACCACTGTTTTTTGAGCTCGGGGTCCGTCAGAATCGTGCTGACAATTCTCGCCCCGTTGATGGGCGGGTTGGAGTACATGGGTCGAATCAGGATCTTGACCTGGGACATGATCCTGCTTGCTTCGTCTTCATTGGACGCTACTAAAGTGAATGCTCCTGCGCGCTCACCTGGGAGAAAGATATGCATGATTTCTTTGACATTTGTTGACAATATATCTTACATATTAATTGTTGGGCCAGCATTGGCGTTGCTCAGATCAATCAACTGTAGAGGCTCTATGAATGTTATATTAACTAGCATATAATTGAATGCAATTGAAAGTTGGCCATAATTATGTTATCAATTTAATGCTACACCATACAAATATCAGGCATATACATGAAATGAAATTTAAGTACAAATCTCTTTACCATACAAGCCCATGTTTTTGGCAAAAGACTGGCAAAGTGCGAGCGTGTGTCCATCTTCTATGAAGTGCCGCACTGCAAATGCATCTCCATCGACGTTTCCACTGGCGAAACCTTGGTATGCCATGTCAAAGAACGGGAAGAGATTTCGTTTCTTCATAACGGAACTGATCTCCTTCCACTGTTCTGGCTAGAGACGAAACAAGACAGTACAAGCTGTTTGTAAATTGCTGAACATACTAGCTTTATTCAAATGTAAACGTAACAATTATGCAGTTTAAATAAAAAATTATGCAATTTTTCAGTGTTGAAATCCAGTACTTAATCAGATTTCAGACATGGATATAGAAGTAAACCTCTGTGAATACCGGGTACACACCGTTTTGATTTGGGAAGTGTTCACTTTCAAAGGAACGATTTCAGTATATTTTCAGTCTATTATTGTTACCAACCTTTGGATCCACTCCGGTAGGATTGTGAGCGCAAGCGTGCAGCAGGATAACAGATCCTTCAGGAATCGCCTGCAAATGACCAGAAACAGAAATAGTATGTTGCCAGTTTTTTCCCCTCTGAATTATTGTTGACAAAAATAATAATAACAACAACAGAAAACAGTTCAGGAAGAGTGTAGAATCTTGTGCTAATATGGGAAAAATATTGACAACACCAATTAGCATGATCAGTGCCATACTATCTGACCAGTTTTTTTGCCAATCACAGGCCATGTCTCATATTGCCTATGATATTCTACACTTAACTAAGGCCCTGTTCATATTTTTTCTTTACCGATAAATCGTCCAGCATTCCTTGGAAGTTGAAGCCGCAAGTTGCAGGGTCGTAATACTTGTACTGTTTGACATCAAGACCAGAGTGTCTGAAAATATTTAAGCAAATACCAAATTAGCACCAAAAAAATGAAATTGTTTAAAACTAGCACCAAAAAATGAACCAAACTTGATCGCAATGATTATCGAGTGAATATATATAAAACATTTTTATAGGTGAAGATTGAAATTCAAAGCATACTTGAGAATCGGAGTGTGGTTACCCCAGCTTGGTGTTGGCAGGTAAAATGTCTTACTTTTGTCGTACCACTTGCTCTGAAATTAATTTGAGAAAATGAAGAAAGCATTGGTGATTTCCATAATCATGCATTGACATGACATAGTACATGAACATGAATGTACATGTACATGAATATACATTGATACGTGCCAGGGGTGGCTGAGTTTCCCAGACATTTTACCATACCTTTGGCACATAAAAAAATTATTTCTATCTGGTCAGACTAAATGTCCAGCGATTTATCTGAGCAGTTCACAGGTCCCATGATTGACACTAGAGGGATTCAACACGCAATTCAACGAAGATCAACACATAAAAGTATGAAAATAAGAACTTACAAAGAAAGCTGTTCCAATTCTGAGCGAGCCTGTTCCAGAAATCCCCTGAACTGTGACATTCTAAATTGAGAAATCAAGTGTAATGTACTTGGTGTAATGAATATATCCAGATTTGTTCAGGTTGTGTAACAAGGATATTTCACAGCTTGTCTGTATACAATTTCAAACAAGGCCAATTCTTAGTACTTACCAGTCCATTCTTGATCACAGGGCTGTTCTCACCGAATGCCAACTGAGAAGCAACCTTGGAGAACTCAGGGATACCCCCGATGGGCGCATACTCATGATCCAAGTTCTGGGCGGCCATCTTTTTCTGTGCCTGGAAGACATTATAAATGCATTTTTGCAATGTGATTTACACTACATAATGATATTCATGTTGTAGTGAATACTAGTAGGCCTACATGTAAAACATTTCCACCTCTTAAAACCAGTATTCATAATTCATAGAAATTAATATTCATGAAAGTGATCACAGTACATACAGTGATCACGGTACTTACATTGTAACTGTATTGACCTCTATAATGAACACTAAGGTTTCTGGTGTTTATCATAAAGGTGTGTACGACAATTATATCTTCTGATTTACCTCTTTCACTGACGGCAGAACAAATGGCTTGCCATTGTCATCTCGGTAAGCTCCAACTCCAAGGTTAATCTTCTTTGGGTTGTTATCCCGTTTGAAGGCTTCCGTAACCCCCAGAATCGCGTCTGGGGGTCCCATCTCCACGTTATCCCATATTGACCTATGGCAGTTGGTTAGACAAATTACTCATTGATGTTTTGCACAGCAAACTATTTCTGCTTACAGGTTTACACTTTACAGTAATCCCGTCAGTTTTACTGGTGGTCTCTCTTATTAGATGAATATGAAATGAATTATTAGGTTACAAAAATCAAACAATTTTGGGTAAAAGAGGGAGGCGCTCTACTATTAGGGCGTGCCACTATTAGGACCAATTAATATGGTATTTATAAGTCAAATCCTGATGGATGTGAACAGGACCAAATCCTCGAATATGCTGATTCTCGAGATCCTGTTCTGTGCTGAAATTTTGAAGTAGATTGCCAGCTTTTTGCGATTGAAGTCTGATTTTTTTCGGGTAATTGCCATTCGACTCCCATGTGAAGAATTTCAAATTATAGAACAATACCATTAAAGGGCCACTGTATGGGATTCGGCTTTTAGGGGAATTCCAAGATTTTTCTCCCGACGCTTCTATTTATAGAACAAAACGTCAGACGATGTTTTTGGCCTAGGATCTCTGCCGAGCCGACCTGGGCTGATCTGAGCATTGGCTCGGCTGAGATTCTGGGTCAAAAACGTAATCTGACCTTTTGTTCTATAAATAGAAGCGTCGGGAGAAAAATCTTGGAAATCCCCTGAAAGCCGAATCCCATACAGTGGCCCTTTAGTTTAAGCATGGCAAAAATATCTTCAAATAACCAGTGTAAAACAGGTTAGAAAAATCAGAGTATATATCACGATATGGCCGTAATTGATACACTGTCACTGGTATCATCTGTGATCTATGCCTTTTACATTGAATTTACTAAGAGTAAGATTCAATATGGTTTGGAGAGAAATTCACGTGAGCAATACGTGACTGATTTGATCAATCAATGATGCATGTAATAGACTCTACGTCTGTTTCGAATAAATACCAATCGACAGTCGCACATTTCGCAACGAAGCAATCATTAAAATCCCACAGTCTCTTACATCCATCTTGTATTTAAAGCAGGAAGCTGGTGCTGACAGCTACGTGCAAATAAACTTGAGAAAGTTTTCGCTCCTGTCAAAGCCATTTTCACCGGGAGAAGGTCAAGGTCAAACGTCAACTTTGATACTCCACGAACTGCGAATATTTTGCGGTTGCTCATCAATCATAAACCTCAGACTGCCACATTTTCACGAAAGACGGCGCTCCAGCACCCGTTTTTCACACAAATCGTCCTTTGCATTCTGGGCAAAGAGTTTAACACAACTCTTTGTTCTGGGATACCGAAAACAGTTCCAACATGGATGCCTCTATGAATCGAAATAAGTTTTAATGTTTCTGATATTTTGTTACAGACAGGACATATTGTCGAAAACTATACAATTTTTAAAGAGATTATGATAGAATAACTCCAGTAGCGGTGTCCGTGGCAATCTTTAGAGCCTCTGAAAAATCCATGGCCAAGTCATGACTGGCGGGTCGATCCATGCAAAACAAGAAATCACGTGCTCGTGTTTACAAAACGCGCATTAATACGGACTATTTGTTACCGCGCATTGACACTGTCCCCTGATTCAGGGGACCAGAGAATCGGTATTCATTACAAAGACGGGTGCTTCGGAGTGCCGTCTGGTGGACAAAACGCAGGCTGCCATACTCATGTCAATATCTCAATCGAAAAGTTGTAGCTTTAGATCTATGCCATGTATGTTCTTTTCACTACATCACTCCCAGTGTGGGCAGAAATTTAATAGACGTTGAGGTAGATTGCCAAAGTTTTCAATTTTCTGAAATTCGGTGGAAAATTGCGCCGTTCGACTCCCATGTGAAGTATGCCAAGTTATAATACGGTACCATTTATCATAGCAAAAATATCAGCAAAATTTGGTGTAAACGAGGCTTTGCTCGGCAAAAATTTTTTGTCGCATGGGCTTTCACATGCCCCTGTGATTAAAGATTTTTGCCGAGCAATGCCCCTGCGAGGAAAGATTTTTACCGAGGTGACTCGTCAAGAATCATGGGCAAGCTACCACCCAGTGAATTTGGAACTCCAGAAAACATGAGTTGCAACAGGATTTTAGATACTGCAGAATATATGCATATATATTGTTTCGAGTGCTAGATCGGTTAATCTAGCACTCTGTCACCGAATCAAGCCGAACCTTTAGCCAAGGCTATATAGTTAAAGTACTAGTAAAGTGAAAATATGATGTTTTGTTAAATGAAAGATCTAATTGATCTGAACAAATTGTTTTTTACGGAATGTAAATATCACAATCCGTTCAAAAGTTACAGCCATTTGAAACTGCCATTCCGGCACTACATTACAGAAGGCACTTGAAAAGTTCTAGCAACTCATTTATATGCAAATTAGATGCTAATGAAAATTCATGACGTCACGAGGGGAACAAATTTTAATTAGGATATTTCAAGCCATGATATAATGATTCTTATTGAAGGTTCTGACGATCTGACTAGTGCATGTTATTATGTACCATACATAGTCAATATCCACACAAACTGTACTGTTGCTATGGTTACCAGTCGTTCTCTATAGCCGTAGTTACCCATGGTTGCCATGGCCAATAACTGCCAAGTCATTCTATCCACAGACTTTCTGTCGATTATTTATGAAATAAATTATTATAGAGCTCAAGTTGGCGCCATTTTTATGTGTGCGTACCCTGCTCTAAGTGGGTTTCTGGCCCTAGCAACCATGGTTGCTATGCGCCATACCAGGTCACTGGTTACCTTGACAACAACAGAAAAAGTGAAAACACTGATTATTCATATTAAAATCTGTATAGAATAAGTTTTGATGAATAATCATAACATTAAATGAATGAATAATACATATCAAAGTACCTAATTAAAACAACTTCCCCCGATGACGTCATGAATATCTCATTTGCATACTAATTAGCTAAATTGTTTTGAAAAAGCAAATTTGCCGATTTCAGTCTTTAAAGTGCTATAACTTTTGAACAGATTGTGATATTTACATTCCGTAAAAAACATTTTCCTCAGATCAATGAGATCTTTCATATAAGTGCACATCATATTTTCACTATACTAGTACTTTAAGTTCATCTGTCAGTGAAACACGCTTTTTGGCCATATTTTTGTCTTGGATAATCGAATCAACTTGAAATTTTGTATGTCTTAATTGGGTATCATGCCGTAATTTTTCACCGAATTTCAGAGTTCTATCTCAAAAATTGAAAAAGTTGGTAATCTACCCCAATGTTAAATTTCAGCCCCACAATGGAATATCAGGGTCTGCACACAAAAACGACTTTTATTTGATGTTTGAGTTATACTGATTCAAAATAAACATGTTTACTTAATATACACTGCGACTATGCCTTCCGACTTTAAATCAAAGCAATAAATTCATTCTGTACTGGCATAAACATCATAAAAGCCCTGAATTTGTTGAAATTTTTTTGATCCCAGTTTGTACTGAAATTTAACAGTGAGGTAGATTGCCAACTTTTTCATTTCTTGAGATAAAATTCTGGAACTCTGTGAAAAATTACGGCATGATACCCAATTAAGACACACAAAATTTCAAGTTGATTCGATTATCCAAAACAAAGTTATCGCCAAAAAGCGTGTTTCACTGCCAGATGAATTTGACTTTAGATGGTGATCAGAGTGCTAGATGAACCGATCTAGCACGAGAATACAATGTCGTATGCATTTTCTCGCACGACATGCCAATAAACAGCTGTCACGCAAACAAATGATATAATTTACTGGCTTGAGTGCTAGATCGAAATATCTTGGAACTGTTCTCATCATTGGGCGGGAACGGTGGAGTGCGAGAATCTGTTGGCGCGACATCATGGCTGTCTTTTTCATGTCGTTATAGGGTTTCCCTTCAATTTTCTCAATGTGTGGTGGGGCATGATCGCGAAACCGAAACTGATCCATTTGTGAATTCCCACAATCATCCCATGATTGCCAGGCCATGCTTTTGCGAGTTTTGTTGAACGAGGAAGGACTAATCGATAAATCAACTGATTACATGAGTAAGAAAGTTTATTGAAAATCAATTTTGAGAAACGCTGCCCAGACAGTGTCCAGGCAAACTGAGACATAGTTATAACCCCAACCGTGGGTCTTCAACCTGGTGATCGATATGGGCGGTTGAACTGTTGAATGATGGTTCATCAACCGCCCATATTCATCAACCAGGTTGAAGAGCCACTTTTGGGGCTAGCTGAGACAGTCTGAGACATACCATTACGTATCTACATAATTGTACAGAGTATGATATGCTTTAATTCCCCGCACACCCCTTGCACGTGCATGTTGTCATAACGTCAGCAGGTACCCCCCCCCCCCCACCCCACCCCTGTCTACATAGAAATGTAGTCCCTATATTTCTATAGGCTTCATTAGAGGCCCTGCGTTTATCGATTTCAGTGTACTCAAACCCCTGTGTTTATTTAGCATTGTGGATATCTGGTTAGTGTTTATTAGAGGCCCTGCATTCATTAGAAGATTTATGTTTTTTACCACAGCCATCTCAGAGATAGTATGGTATGCTACCTATTTGTTAAATTATGATATACGAGCTTTTAGCCAAAGCGACGCAGAGCTTGGCTAACGAACCGTCAGTGCTAAGTTGTCCACTTTTTGAGTGACAGACCTGACAGATCTGTAAATATACTGTAAAGCCATTTAAGTTCGCTGCCACAAATTTTCGCATTTCGCGTTTTTGCCGTCTTGAACAATTTCTTTATAACAATGTGGGTTGTCATTAGGAATGTTTCGTGTTTAATATATCAATATTTTTTGGATTCGCGAAATTCGCGAAAATAAAAGGTCGCGAATAATGTGTGGCTTTACAGTAACATGATTTAGGCTGATCAGGTAATATGACACATGTTTCCCCGTTTGAAATTGGGTTCCTTCCACATACAATCATGTTTTCTTTCATGTTTGACTTGTCACATCCCCTGCTGGATGCTGAAAACCCAGTGACTTAGGTCCAACATTGAATAGTGGCACACATTCCATGCTAGACCCAATGTGATTAATTAAGTCACTGTAGCTGAACAGGAGGGAGTACCTTGAATTTTAGGATGCATAACTGGTACTCAGTAATCTTTTGTTTCAAAGTGGTTTCTATCACCGTGATTTGCATGCTGCTGGTAATGTGATTTCAGCAGAAAGTCTTGACCATGGCAAAGGGTGGCACAGGCCTGGATCCGGAGGGGCTGAGTCGTCTCAGAGCGGAACAGCTGAAGGCGATCGAAGAAACCAATGAAAGAATCGCAAAGCTGTGAGTATAATTCACATTTTGTACGCAAATTGATTTCTGGAAATCAATTCAAGCAAACATGTGATTTCATAGTGTCTGTGTTATGCATTTGTTTGAAATACTTTATGGCGTGGAAATATTTGCCTATTTATGGATTGACATTGGATTGATTTTTTTTCCATACACAACAGGGAATCGTTTATGGATGATTATAAAGATCTGCAATCAAGACTAGGCACATTTTCTGAAAGAATATCCCACGATATTATGGTAAGCGTATTACAGCTAGAATCAAATTGATGATTGTTAATTGTTAAGGCATTTCAGCAGAAATGCCTTTATGGTTTTGTCAAAAAAATTTTTTTTCTTTTTTCTTTTTTTTCCACTTTTTGGTTTCCGCACGATAACTTCAGTTTGCCTTGATGTATCTTCGCCAAATTTTCACTGCTGGTCAGAAATGTTGTGTGGAAGAAGCCTATTGTTTTTGAGCCGGCTCCGGGGTCCGTGAGGTCCGTGAGGATGAAATCAATGTTTCTGGTTTCCGCACGATAACTCAAAAAGAGTTATGGCAATGACTGTGGAACTTTGCATGGAGGTTCATATATCACCAGGGAAGAAGCCTATTGATTTTGAGGCCGATTCGTCAAACGACCTTTGACCTAGGGCTCGAAATAATTTTAGCTGAGTCATCCTTGAGGCTCTCATGCATATCTCGGAAACGGTGCGTCGTAGAGCGAAACAGACGTTATTTTCAGACTCGTCATCCTAGACAAACATGTCTAAGGGGTATTATGGATGACCTTTGACCTTGACCTTAAATTTTTTCGCTGAGTCGGCATTTTTCGTTTATGTCGATATCTCGGAAACGGTGCGTCGTAAAGCGAAACGGACATTATTTTCGGACTCGTCGCCCTAGACAATCATGTCTTAGGGGTATTATGGATGACCTTTGACCTTGACCTTAATTTTTTTTGCTGAGTCGGCATTTTTCGTATTCATCGATATCTCGGAAACGGTGCGTCGTAGAGCGAAACGGACGTTATTTTCAGACTCGTCGCCCTAGACAAACATGTCTTAAGGGTATTATGGATGACCTTTGACCTTGACCTTAAATTTTTTCCCTGAGTCGGCATTTTTCGTTTTCGTCGATATCTCGGAAATGGTACGTCGTACAGCGAAACGGATGTTATTTTTGGACTCGTCGCCCCAGACAAACATGTATATAGGGTATTATGGATGACCTTTGACCTTCAATTTCTTTCGCTGAGTCGGCATTTTTCGTTTTCGTCGATATCTCGGAAACGGTGCGTCGTAGAGCGAAACGGACGTTATTTTCAGACTCGTCGCCCTAGATAAATATGTCTTAAGGGTATTATGGATGACCTTTGACCTTGACCTTAAATTTTTTCGCTGAGTCGGCATTTTTCGTTTTCGTCGATATCTCGGAAACGGTGCGTCGTAGAGCGAAACAGACGTTATTTTCTGACTCGTCGCCCTAGACAAACATGTCTTAGGGGTATTATGGATGACCTTTGACCTTGACTTTAAATTTTTTCGCTGAGTCGGCATTTTTCATTTTCGTCGATATCTCGGAAATGGTGCGTCGTAGAGCCAAACGGATGTTATTTTCGGACTCGTCGCCCTAGACAAACATGTACATAGGGTATGATGGATGACCTTTGACCTTGACCTTAAATTTTTTCGCTGAGTCGGCATTTTTCGTTTCTGTCGATATCTCGGAAACGGTCTCATTGGGAACTTATCATGTCAGCATTTTGTTTTTTTCATGCTTCACCCTGAAATGCCTCCAAGGCCTTTAGGCCTTGACGTCTAGTTATATGTTGATTTCATACTTGTATGATGAACACCAGTGACTCAATTCTATCGATTATTTTCCATCACCAAATGTTCCATTTCCTAATTTTTTTGCACAGGTCCCATTTGGGAAGTTTGCATTTATGCCAGGACAGCTCATACATACAAACGAGATCCTAGTATTGCTAGGCGATGACTGGTTCTGTGAGCGTTCAACCAAACAGGCCATTGAAATAGCTGGCAGAAGGGTGGATGGTTTGTTAATTTAATTAACACTTAGAATATATAGATACGATTCTCAAAATATTTTAT
Organism: Terebella lapidaria; assembly: GCA_949152475.1. Classification (NCBI taxonomy): domain Eukaryota; kingdom Metazoa; phylum Annelida; class Polychaeta; order Terebellida; family Terebellidae; genus Terebella; species Terebella lapidaria. The sequence goes on along the minus strand of OX424564.1, from coordinate 27,125,057 downwards.
ATGTAGGCAAGATCTTATGTGAAATAAAATCAGGGATACTTTCGTGGTAATATACTGTTTAACAATGAATATATAAAGCACAACCGAATTTATTACTGTATTTAGGCATCCCGATTGAAAATCGGGAGGCCTTATGTTTTTTTTTTTTTTTTTTTTTTTTTTTTTTTCTTTTTTTTTTTTTTTTTTCTTCCGCCGTTCGGTTTCCGGATCATAACTCTTGAACGCCTTAATCTATCTTTCCGAAATTTTCACAGCTCATCCGAAATACTTTGCTCCTAACCCCTATTGTTTTTCGTCGAGACCCGAAATCCAAGATGGCCGCCAGCGGCCATTTTGGAAAAAAAAATCGGGCGATTCCTGTCAATGTCATAATTTGATTCAGGCAATTTCCAGGGGGAAAAAATTTTTTGGGTGTATTTTTTTTTGGACTTAGAATTTTTCCCTCACCTGCCCCCATGCAGATGTAATACTGTGACTGAGCCATGCTACTGTATTCACTGACTGCAGCCTGCATGTCCAGCATGAGGCTAGGCTCTGCCCTCTCAGCCAGTGCAGTATATGAGAGCCCTGCTCAGTAATGCCTGTGATAAGGCAATACCCCCCCCCCCCCTCCCTCCCCCACCTCCACTGTCAGCCAGTCTAATCTGCATATGAATGTAGCAATGTATCAGTGACTTGTATGCACTGCCCCTCTTCCCCCCCCCCCCCCCTCTCCTGTCCCCTCACCCCAGTTTACTATACTAACACCAACAAGTTGGAACAATGCCCTCCTTCCCTTTCTAAAGAAAACAATAGGTGGTTATATAATGATGACCCAAACTGAAGATAACAGCTTTGAAGGTCTGCCTGGGCCTTGCTTGCCGGTCAATTGTTCATTGTATTCAGTTAAAACAGCACTGTGTTTATCTGGATGAAACTACATGCATTGTTTTGTTTTCTAGCTGTATTTCACATGCAGTGACCAAATTATCATTGTTTTACTTAGTCAGAACCCAGAATAATTTCCTTTTTGCTTGTATTATGAATGTCTGTCATGTCTACATTTAATACCTATTGAGATTAAAACAAATATCTGATGGACATTTGTCTAGTGAGCAACTGCTATAATTTGAACTCTCACTCCCACCTGTGTTCAATAATCCTGGTATATGTATTATAATAACAGTCAAGTTTCACCATTAGAAAAGAAAAGAAAAATTGGGGGATGCCACAAAGCCTATAGGCTTTTATGTCTAGTTATTTGTTAGTATATAATTATATATTTGAAGAAGCAAGGCATAATGTTCCCAACTGGTATTGCTCATTTGATGTTGAACAATGATTTTCGTGAAATCAACTCTCCCCCTTTTACCAGCTCTTGGCGTCCAGATCGACAAGTTGAAGCAGCAGCGCGGTCTCCTGGAGCCGAGATTGGACTTCACGGCAGAGCTCGGGGGTCTCGTGGGGAACACGGAGGAACTCTTCGAAATACAGGAGGAATATGACGAGGAGCAGGAGTCAGAGTGGCAAGGTGTGGTGATGGGGGAAGGGTGAGGAGGCACCCTCTTTTGGGGAAATCATTTATGCATAGTGTAGTCAGTGATTTGGTCATCCTACTGGTCAGTGTTGATCAATTCCTATGAATATTGATTGATTTTAGCCATGCCTGATTAAATTTTGGACATTGGAATATCTGTATAAGGCAAGTCAGGTCTTAATACAGAGAGATACAAATAATTTGGCTGTTGATATAAGTATCACCAAAACATGTTAATTGTTTTTGTGTATGAATATATCAAATGGAAAAGTGTTGATTTACGAACTGATCAGAAAATATGTAAAATCACTATTCAAGTTATATTACAGAAATAAAAGAACATGGGATTTCCTGTTTGCAGCTCAACATAGAAAGAATGTCCGAGCCTATAAAAAACAACAGAGGGAGAACAAACTCCGCGAGGACCAAGCAGGAGAACAAAAGGATGGAGTGACCACCGAAACTGCTGAGGAAGATGATGCCCTCTGGAGGCGATTAGACGAACTAGAACTACAGGAGCACAGGAATCGAGAGATGTCAAGGTGTGACATTATGCTGATTATTGCATTTTGAATGCGTTGAAGAAATATACTCTACATGCCTTAGCTGTATTGACATTTTCTGGCCTCGATATTTGCCCTTCCTTGCCCTTTGACATTTGCCCGAGAATATTTCAGCGTGGCAATGTAATATGTATTCAGGAATTATAACTGTATAATCTGTTGGAACACAATGCATTGACATTAGCCTCAGTGACAATGATACAACCAAGTACTACATCAGGATATTACACTGCATTACAATAATATTTCCACTGCACTTTACAGAGATCTCAAAGAAGGTGCTTTTCCAACCTCAACACATCCAAACTTCCAGAATGAGAATTCCAAACTGGGAATACCTGACATCAAATCGTCACAAGGAAACAAGCCTGGTGTCCGATGGAAAGACCAGGAAGCTGAGGATGAGAGCTCCAGCAGAGAGGATGACGAATATGATGAGGATTATGATTCAGATGATGAATATGAGGAGGAAGAGTCGAACAGTCCAGGAAAACCGACCACGATATCGTTCACACACACTGCAATGTCAGAAAACTCTCAGGTACCTGAGATAGGTATCAACTCGGGACAAAATTCATGGAAATATATTCAATAGAATTTTTGAATGTGTCCCGAGTGAATTATGATAGTGCTTTACTTTTTGTATAGAAGTTAAATTACGTTTTGCTGGCGGAATTTTTTTTTTTTGCATTGAACCTTCAGAAAATAAACAATTTTAAGCAAATGGTTGATATCTTAAAAAGAAAGGTTGATAAATTCATCCCTAAGATATGACTTCACACTATATTTCAGGAAGGCACCGAAGACTCAGTAGAAAACACATCCACTATCACCTCACCTACAGACATCTACAGACAGTTTGTGAAACCTGTGCTAGACAAACCAAGGTCCATTCTCAGAACCCCCTCCAGTGAATTCCCAGATACACCGCAAGAAAAAGTTGTGAAACAGGTTTGCGATTTGTTTGTTCATTTCATTCATTAGTTTCCACGAGTTGAAACAATATCATAAAGACGAGTAATGGTAATGAAGCATTCCAACAAATAATACTGTTCTGTGCATGTAGTTATATCGGTATTTATATCACCCTACTTTCAGAAACTGCCACATGTGGTTAAAGACATCAGGGATCTCAACCCCGATTTACCAGAAGCGTTCACAGGAAAAATTGTGGAGAAAGCAGCAGCCAATCAGAGTCCACAAAACACAACAACAGCTAATCAGAATCCACTAGACAGTGTCCCTGGCAGCAGTGTTTCCATGGCAACCGATGAACCTCCCAAACGTGTATCAAGATTTAAAGCACAACGAATGAAGAAGGGTTCATGACTTGAGCCCTTTTGTTTTGTAATAAAAGTATAATATGCAAGCAATATATGAGTACATTGGAATATTTCTCATGGTGACTACGGGCAACACATTTAGACAGCAGACATGATACAGTTGGTGTTGTATACATTTATTAGTTCTCATCAGTTGAATTTCTACACAATAATGCTGCTCTGTTTGCATAGGCTACAATGCACATAATCTCAATTTACTAAATCTCATTGAAATATCAGTGGGCATAAATGACATACTTTTATATTTTTAGCAATCATGAACAAATTTAATATGAATCTCGTATGGCTTTTTTGCATCTGAACAGGATACTACAATTACAACAAATATACAAGTAAAGTAGTATTAATATATTCAACTAAACATGTATCATACATATTTTAGATATTACTAAATTGGGTAAAAATGAACAGAATGGTTTCCATCCAAATTTGACATCAAAATACTTATACCATGATGTCACAGTTCAGAGGCATGAATGCTCTGTGATGACCAACATTAAAATGTTTGCAATTTTTTAACTGAATACGTATGTATAAACAGAGGTATACATAAACAATAAATAACCAGAAAAAAATAATTCTGATTAATATATCAACAAAAGATAGCAATAGCATAATATCACAGCCACTAAGTTGTAGGCAACAACAATAATATAATATCAACATGGTTTGTATCCCTGTGAAAAATGAGATTTGGTGTTATCAGTAGTATGTTTACATTATTGCTATGGTTCATATTTTCCACAAAATAAAATTATGTCCAATTTATCTGAAGCAGTAGAATCTTCCACCCAAAGACAAATGTGTATTAACCATGCTTAAAACTTCCTGATTGAAAACTTCACGATAAATCACCAGTATTCAGAAATCTATAATGGTTTGTTTTACGGCTGGTCTGAAATCCACGGTGTGTGAAATCCATGCACGAGAAAATAAATGTTCTAATTGGAAAACTCCAGTTAGTATGTGTATATTTGCTTTCAATCGCCCAATACATTAATGTCACAAATCCCTGTGACGTCCATGAGCTCTTTCGACGTGAAGCTAGCGACCAGTTTGTGATCTCCAGGGCGCTCAGAGGTCAAGGTCACCTTTAGGTCTGCTCGGTCATAAGGCTCCAAGTCCCTGGAAAATCATAATACATCCGGAAATCAGCACATTGAAGTCTGGAAACATTGTCAGGATAGTTTAGGGACATGGCAAGAGGCCCAGGATACCTTCGAATATGTTTCAGACCTCAATGACCTGCACCAGCTTTTATGAGGGATTTGTTTCCAAGAGTTGTAATTTGTACAAATGAACAACCAAGCATGCAAAGGAAATTGATCCATAACATACTTTTCACTCTGGGTGTTCAACATGTACTGTATCCTAAATTCACTTAGAGGAAGAATATCTGGGTCATTATACCTGTGGGAGAACTTAGCAGGTTTCTGGAGTCCGGGTCCATCAACCATCCACTCGCACTTGGTCAGGTGTTCAGGCAGCGAGTTCTGGAACTTCACCGTGACGTCAAACGGTTTGCCGCAGTTGATCTTTGACGGACACTGAAAGGGCCACAAATTTTATAATATATGCATATCCATCCCATAGAGATTGAAGTGAGGTGGTAACTGGATTATTTTCCCCATTAATAATCTTTCAGCATTGTGATTTTTCAAACAATCAAACACACGAGAAAACAAACCATATAATACAAACTGATGCTAAATATCCCATATTGCATTTAATAATAAATAATATTGCATTTAATAATAAATAAATATATTGTTGATCTTGAAGCCCGGTGATAATATATCGGACAAAAATATTATAGCAATATGGCAGCGGCATCGAACCTCGAATTCCAGATCTGGACGGCGCAGTCTGAAGTCCTCTGACGTGGCGAAGACTTGTTTGGTTTCCTTGACCATGGCAAGGATGTTGATTTTGAAGGACACCTGATCCACGATGAAGGTCAAATACTCCTCAGCAAGAACTCGCATCACTGCCTCCTCGGCTGGCAACGTACCATGAAATATCATCGAAAATTGTATCATTTTTGTATTATTTATGGAGTCATTCTGCATCTTTTTTCTTGCAGATGATCCGGAATCGATGTCAAAAATGTCACTAATAGATTTAGTAGTTTTTCAAGATATTTACAGGTGTGGTGATATTCGAATTATTGTCATAAATGCACTGTTAATATACCATTGAACTAATGGAGCAGTTTTATTGAGAATGGTTTTGAGTGGAGAGCTCACTTTTGATCGCTTGAAGTTCGACCCCAAACTCCCGACTCTTCAGCGTTTTGACGTGTTGTCCCGTGTAGTGCGTCGTTTCCAGTGACATACTGATATGAACCGTTCGCTTCTCTCGGCTTTTATTGATGACTTTTAGGATCACGTCGAAGGCGTTGCCCACAAGGATGTTATCTTTTTGAGCTAGAGTGAACTTCACATCCTGAAAATGATAAGTTCATTTAGGTGTTCATTAGAGTTTGTAACAATCGATGAATATACAAGATTAATGTAAAATGTGGTGAAATTCTAGCCATCGTGAAATGGTCTGGATATTTTCAGGAACATCTCAGGCTCTGAGCTAACGGAATACGACAATCCATGCTCCAAATCTCGTAGGTCGATAGGGCTGAAACTGTCTATATTAAATTTGCAATCTAATCAAATGGCCTTCACCAGCTTGAGGAACTTGGAACAGCTAAATGGCCTTCACCAGCTTGAGGAACTTGGAACAGCTAGCAGAATACAGTGATGTCCTCTCACCTCATGACCCTTGTCATAGACATCTGACTGTGTGGAGAATGTGTTGGCTTTGTACACGGCTGCCCTCTCGGCCTCTGTACCTGTTCGGCAGAATCAAAACTGAACTGCTATAACTTTGTATTGTGTCGACATGATTCGAAACAATATTAAACATGAAGAACTGTACTTGTAACTACCAATAAGATGGTATTTGAAATCAGTATTTATTACCGACTTTCTGCTATAGTAAACACTATGGGTGATCTCATCTTGACATTTCATTATGAGGTTGGATTAGTGGATTTTAAAGAACTTCCAATGACACTACAGTAATCCCTATATCCATTAGAAAAGTGTCAGTTGCATGACTCAGACACCATAGGAATTCACAATGACAGTCTTATTTGCTAACGGAAGTGTTTATTATAGAGGATGGAGGTTATCATAAAGGCAATAAATATGTAGGTTGATGGACAGAATCATATATGTGCATGAATCACCGCAAGTTTAGAAGATCAACCGATTTTCTTTATTTTGCAATTTCCGAACATGTAGGTCAACCCCCTTTATATTATATGGCCCATTAATAAAGTAAGACCGACCTTCCGGGAACTTATACTGATCAGTGATGTCCATTCTGTCCTCGTCATCCTTGAAGACGATATTAAAGAGCGGGTTCCGCTTGACTTCCATCTTTCTCGGCCGTTTGGTGCTTATTTTCAACCCAACCCTGCATGAAACATATATGAATTTTCATTGCAGATTTTGTCAATTTGCTGGAGGTAAACTGCTTCAACATGGCAATCTAACACAGGCAGAACAAATCTTTCGAGATACGACTGATGAGTTATTCATTTTGTTCTACAATACCCACAATCTTTTCAAAATATAAACAAACAATAAATATCCCGCACGTGTGAGTCTCCAGGACTTTGTTCCATTCGCTGTCACTTCCGAGGATCCAATGCACTCGGTCTGCGTTGACTTCCGCAAAAATGAAACGTCCATCGAACGGGAAGTTGACGCTGCCTTCACGAATTGCTCTCACGGACATCGGGCCACAACAGTAGGAACCTGCATGCCATTAAAATAAACCCCCAAAAAATTTAGCCTGGTGAAAACCCATACTATAACTGTGTATCTTCCTGTATGAAAAACAATCAACGAGATTGTTCTCGAGTGTTTATTATAGAGGTAGACACACGGTTATGATAGCTATATAAACCTATATTATAAATGATTTTATATTGACTTCAATGCATGCAATCAACAGATATAACCTATTCATCACTAGAAAATGGTGAATACCCAAAGGGTTTATTGTCGAAACCAATTATTGGTAATAAATATTATCATATGCAATATAAATGTACTCCACTCATAGTATAGAAAACCTCTTTATAATAACTATTATATAGAGGTTATATAGTAATGAATAAATCCCTAAGTGATCAGCCAAGTATATATGCAAATGAGTTATGGTACATGTTATACCCATGCTGGTCTCCTGCGGTGTTGAGTCGAACACTTGCCAGCCTCCGTAGCCTGCCTCTAGATCTGGTCTCGTCATCCAAGCTTCGTTCCAACAGTGAAACGTCCTACAAAGCAAGTGCTCGTGTGTGACTCGAAGTGCAACAAACTGATCAAAAGTGAAGCTGGAGTATACATGTAACACAGTGAAACTTTAAGGGTGAGTGTGTGGAAACAAGGTTTGTTTCTGGGAAAAAACGAAATCATATGACTTGAAATCAGGGGCTGCCACATTTACATACTTTCATCGTGAAAATATCAATATCTGAATTTCACGGGTTCTACCAGTTCAATATGAAAGAAAAAACTTGCAAATTGTGATCGTGAAAGGTGGCCTAGAACTGTGCACAGGTGCATTCAAGGCATTTGGAAGTCATTGTGCACTATTCTAACATGGTGACGTCAGAGGGCTCTTAGCATTTCAGTCTTTTCAAAAGGTGTTATATCAGTTGATATACGGCCCTAGGGCCTATATCAGATTTCGTTTCTAGGAGCAACGGCCTACAAAAACGTCATGACCGCAACAAACGTGTGTAGCCATGGTGACGTTTATTTCCTAACAATCATTTGCCATGTTAGAATAGAAATAATGTATAGATTTGTCGTAATTGTCTGCAAAATAAACTTCTCGGGACAGGTGATATAGCCCTCGACGCCTTCGGCGTCTCGGGACCATATCACCTTGCCCTCGAAGTTTATTGTGCGACAATTACTCCAAATCTATACATTATTCCTTAATCAAAAACCGAGACCAAGTGACTCCCCACTCTCACAATGCTCACCAGACCGAGTCTTCATTTTTCTCGGTGATGGGATTCCCCTTTTCGTCCCAGTGCATGTCCATCGTGATGCTCCCATCACAGTCGTGAGCTGACGAGTAGTTTGTAATGCTCCGCGTCGGAATTCCCAATGCTCGTGCCACTGGGGAATACCGGTAATAAATTCAAGCATTTATGACTATTCTATTAAGTAAATTATTGGGTTACTAATATTGAGTTGACGAGGAAGAAGTGTGAAACAAGACTAAATGAATAAAATATGTACCGGTAGATTGATTTTCATTGATAAATGTGAGTTTATGGACACTTGAGGACAACAAAATGTATACCAAGTGTTCCAAAGTTGAATCACGAAAACCAAAATGGATACCACACCAGTATGTACCTACCTGTGGTAGCAAGTCCGGAAAACGTGTAACACTGTCCATAACACACTGGTACGCCTGTCTCATGGTACTCCTGGAGGATCGGTACGCTGCCAGTCCAGTGTGTTGGGGCCGTACCATCCGAGTACTCACCAGACCAGTTACCCACGAGTACACCGCTGTCGTCTTGGGCATTGATCTGTTCGGTTGTTTCGGGTGTTCACGGGAAGGGGAAGGGCAGTTTGAAATTGTATGTATTTGGAGATGACATCACAGTACATGAAACAGTTTCCAGCTTTCAATTCATGAGTACATGTATATTTCTTGAACATAGTCAAAGCTGTCAAGGGGAGTGCATTTATATCGCTCAACTACAGGTACTTAAGAGTAATGCAAAATAGTTGTATCAGTATATTCCAATACAAGTGGATGGCGTGCGTACAATTTTTGAAATGGCTCGGCTGACGGCAATGGGACTGCCACGACTCTGCAGGTTGAGGCCAGACTTCTCCAGCAACGCCATACAGCATTCCAGGACAGGATTCTCAAACTGGATAGTAATAAATGAAGTGTTTGGAACGATAAATAAAGTGTTTGGAACGAGTATTCATTGAGTACTAACCTCTATAACAAACACTTAGACGTTCATTCTAGAGGATACTACACTGTAAGCTATGTCAGTTATTTTAGAGGAATAGTATAAAATCTTATTATATGGAAAGTGAGGGCATATTTACAGAAGAAACCAACAACAGACTTTGACTGCAACCTTACCTGTCCATACACCCAGGGCTTGAAGCTTAGCTGCTTGAAGTTGCCATTGTAGATTTTACCAGTGTCATTGAAAATATACTCGTCCAAACCAATCTCATCATCCATGTATACTGTGTCATCTTTGGAGAGTATAATAGAAAATCATTCAAAACATCATAAAGAGACGATGAGCATTCAACTGGGAAGGCTCAGCATTCAAGCTGATATTTCGATCGGCATTCCGTAAAATTTCTCACCTCTACAAAAGGGGTTGAAAATCATATAGATAGGCTGGGGATGATTATACCGAAGAACCTCAACTCTGCTCCCGTTTTCTTCTGTTTCCGAGGAAGTCTCGACGCCGAGTCGCCATTTCCCGATGAAGCACTCGGGCGGAGTGAGAATGGCAACACCGAGAGTGCTGCCCATTAGGGATTGTATGCTACATGACCAGTGTCGCGCCTGAAGTAAGCTCTCTGGTGTGAGGTGAATGGAGGTTCCCTTGCTGACAATCGGTCGGTCACCTGGGCAAAACAACAAAAAGAAAAATCTATGAATATTATTACTTGTGGTCAACAGACCATATTGGTCAGTTTCTATGAAACTGGAAAATTTGATTCTATTCTAATTGATGATCATTTTAAAATTTCAGATGTAAATGAGCCTACATGTAACTTAAGTATGCATGAACATGTTAACATGGGATGCAAGTAAATACATGAATAATAGACGCACAAATATGACAAAATAAGGTGCATGTATCTAAGATAAAATTGATCATATGAAATCTTCTGCCCTAAAACCCAATCTTGAACATCAGATTACCGATTTCCATGACCAGTTTGATGATGTCATCGTTAGGGTTGATTTCTCGGTCAAATGTGATGGACAAAGTGAACTCCTGACTTCTCCGAACAACCAGCTGAGGAGTTGCATCCTTATCGTCTTGGCTGGGCCGTGTGATTTCGTACAAGTCTGTTTTGTGGTTCCTGGTGTTGTTCTCAATGTTGAAGTTGATAGATTTGACCTTGAGTGGGCCAACTTTGGTGGTGTCTGATTAATAGGTAAAGAAGTAAATATAATATTATGTAACATCATTTAAATCATCAGTGAATTATTTTCCAGTTGTATCAAAAGCAGTTATGGAGAAAATTCTAGAAATATTTTGTGAATATCAATTGCCATACACCATAAGATATAAGCAGTTAAAATGGATACACCATAATCATGATAATTACATATCTATATGAATATAAACAAAATCGTAATTACTATGAAATTTTACAAATTATTATGAGAATAAACACAAATTCCGCAAAAAAATCATGAGCAATTGTTGTACAAACCACTTGCAATAGGTTGTTCATCTTCGTGAAGGTCTTTCGGTGGCTCGTAGTCTACCAGCGACACTCGAACGAGCACGAGTTTGTTGATGCTGGATTTAGCTCCTGGACCTCCTTTCAGGAATGTGGACTGAAATGTCCGTCCCTTGTTGTTTCCACCTTTGGACATTGTGATGCCAGATCTGTCAATAAGACAAATATTTCAATACGCTCGTAGATGTAGAGTCTAGTAGATCTAAACTTATAATTGTGAGAGAAACAATTGTTGTATCTCAGTGGGTCTGATAAAGTATTTAAATCATTATATAATTGATGTTTATGCACATGTGTTGGAATAAAATTGTGATTACGAATGTTATGTACATGTACAAACAAATTCAATAACATGAAATGTAATCCAAGCTTTAATTTGGCAAAACAAGATGCGCACAGTTACGGTAATGACTAATGTCAGAACTAGAACCGAAAAATTTGTTGGTTTGAACAAGAAAATAGACCGTACAGCTACGATCACACAAATTCCTTACAATCAGTACATTATTCTATGAACATATCCTATGCATATACTCCAAATAAAACCTCCGTACCGTTTTATTGACAACTCCAATGTGCAAATCAATCTTTCGCCTTCTTCGTCCTTAGCTACAAGATCACGTGACCAAGCATCAGACCATGTGCTTTTGTTTACGTTTTCGCTTGGCCGAGGGATCATCTCAGAAATGAGCAATATCTGAGGGGTCATCTCAAAAGAGTCTTTACTAGAGTGATATTAAATCATAAATAAATCAAAATCATAAATCAATCAGTTTATTCATCATCATCGGCGTTATAAAAATCTTTTACAGTATATACACGACAGAATGATGATGAAAAGGAAAGTACAGGAATTAAGCTCAAGAGAATATATTCAGTGCCTAACCTATAGGCCTACGTTTAAAAAAACGTTTGAAACGCCACCTCCTGGTTTAACAATAATAAATTCATCAGTTTAATTCACAAGTATTTTATTGTGCATCAATTAATATACATCCGAATCATTTTGCCTTGGTCAGTTATGTACATTGTGCTAAGTTGTACTTAAACATTCTATGGAATCTATATGCATACAGATGTTTTCTTTTACTATCACAGTATACCAAGTAAAATTTTCCCTTTCTGTCACCGGGTTCTCGAGTTGATCGAGGGTCTAACATCAGTTCCTCCTGTCACTGGGACTTCGGTGCAGGTCTAACAGCTAGTAACCCCTTCTGTCGTCAGAACCTTGATAGGCCTATAAATGTCTAACATCAGTTCCTCCTATCGCATGGACCTTTGTACATGATCTACCGATATCCACTCTAACGCCTGGACCCTGATGCGCGTTGTATTAGCTTCATATCGCCAGGACTTTCATAAATGTCTGGCATCATGCAGTTATCCTTTTCAACGAGACTTTGATGCTGGGTCTAATATTATCTCCTATCACCAGTAACTTCATACAGTGTCTAACAATAAGAGAATCCCATCTCGTTTTAGTGCGGGATAGGGATTTCCCGGCGAGTCGTCTGTTCGAATCCAAGGCGAGCCTGGGATGCACTTGGTACAGAGCCTAATAATGGACACTTTTATCACCAGGACCTTGCCACAAGGTCTATTAACAGCCCCTCCTGTCGCAAGGACCTTGATGTAGAATCTAACATCAGCCTCTCCTATCGCCAGGAGATGCAAAATTTAACAACAAGTCCTCTTATCGCAAGGACCTTGATGAAGGTTCTGATAACAACCCCTACATTCGATGCAAGGTCTAACAGTTTCTCTTATGGCCCGGACCTTGATGCACTGTCTAACAACAGCTCTACTGTCGCCAAAAACTTGATGCAGGGTCTATCAACAGCTCCTCCTATCGTCAGGACCTTAATGCGGGGCCTATTAACAATCCCTCCCATCACCAGTCCATTGATGCAGGGCCTAACAATAGCCCATCATATACCAAGGATCTTGATGCAGGGTCTAACTAGAATTTATTATATCGACAGTACAACATGCAGCCACTCTTATCGCAAGAACATTGATGCAGGGTTTAACAAGACCCCTTGCTGTCACCAGTAGATTGATGTAGGATCTAAGAATAGTTCAATGTTTCACGAGAACCTTAATGCAGTGTCTAACAACAGCCCCTCCTATCGCCAACGTTTAACAAAAGCCCCTTCCATCGCCAAATCTTGATGCAGGGTCTATAAACAGCCTTGTCTCTTTCCAGAACCTTGTTGCAAGGTTTAACGATATCATCTCCTATCGCCAGGACCTTGATGCACAGTGTAACAACAGCAAATTCCATCGCCAGAACCTTGATGAAGGTCGAACAGCAGCCCATGTTATCTCCAGGACCTTGATATAAATGTCTAACATCAGTTTATCCTATCGCAGGGACCTTGATGCATGATCTACCAGCAGTTACCTTAGCACCAGGACCCTGATACGATGTTTAATATTAGCTTCTGGTGTCGTAATGACCTTGATGTACGTGTAAGTTTGTCGCCAGGACCTTGAATGCAGGTCTAACAACTTACCCTTCTATATCTTGATATACATGTCTAACATCAGTTTATCCTAACACCGGGACCTTGATGCATGATCTACCAGCAGCTACTTCTTCGCCGAGACCCTGATGCGGTGTCCAATATTAGCTTCTGGTATCACCAGGACCTTGATGTACGTGTAGGTTTCAACAATAGCTCCTCCTATCGCCAGGATCTTGATGCATGCCATTGAAGGGTCTAACGAGATTCCTCACCAGGACCTTGATGCTAGGTCTAACAGCCCCTTTTATGGCCGGGATCTTGATGCAGGCTCTAACAACAGCCCCTTTGATCACCACGACCTTGATGTAGAATCTATCAACAACCCTTCTTATCGCCGGGATCTTGATGCAAGATGTAAAAACAACCCTTCCTGTCGCCAGGACCTTGATGCACGGTCTATCACAACGTCACCTATCGCCAGAACCTTGACGCAGAGTATACCAGCCCCTCCTATCACCTGGACCTTGATGCACGGTCTATCACAACGTCAACTATCGCCAGAACCTTGACGCGGAGTATACCAGCCCCTCCTATCACCTGGACCTTGATGCAGGGTCTAATGATCGTACTCCCCGTCACCGGAACCTAGATGCAGGATCTCACAACAGCCACTCATATCACCATGTCCTTTATTCAGGGTCTAACCACAGCATTTCCTATCGCCAAAACCTGATGCAGGGTCTATCAACAGCTCCTCTTATCGCCAGGACTTTAATGCGGGGTCTAATGATCGTACTCCCCATCACCGGGACCTAGATGAAGGGTCTCACAACAGCAACTCATATCACCATGAACGTTATGCAGGGTCTAACAACAGCATTTCCTATCGTCTAGGACTTGATGCAAGGTCTAACAACAGATCGTCATATCACCAGAACCTTGATACAGAGCCTAACAACAGTCTTTAATATTGCAATAAGCTTGATGCATGATCTAACAACAACCCTTCCTGTCGCCAAAACCTTGATACAGGGTCTATCAACAGCTCCTCTTATCGTCATGGCCTTAACACGGGGATTAATAACAACCATTCTCATCACCAGTCCATCGATGCAGGGCCTAACAATAACCCATCGTATCGCAAGGGCCCTGATGCATGGTTCAACAACAGTCCCTCCTATCGCCTGGACCTTGATGCATGATCTAATAACAGCCCTTCTTATCGCCAGAACCTTTATGCACGGTCTAACAACAACCTCTTTTATCACAAGGACCTTGACACACAGCCTATCAACAGTCTAACAACAGCCCTTCCTATCGCCGAGAATTTAATGCAAACTCTAACAACCATCCTTCGCATCGCCAGGTCCTTGATGCTGGGTCTAACATTAGCTCTTACCGCAAGGACCTTGATGCAGAGCCTAGCAAACGGACCCTCCTGTCGCCGGCACTTTGATGCAGGCTTCAACATTAGCTCCTATCGCCAAGACCTTGATGCACTGTCTAAATCCAGCCCCTCCTATCAACAACAGCTTGACAATGGTCTAACGACAGCCCCTCCTGTAGCCAAGACCATGATGCAAGGTCCTAGAATAGACCCTTTTAGGAACTTCAGTTCCTTTTATCACCAGGACCTTGATACAGGGTCTAACAACAGCCCCTTCAATAGTTAGGACCTTGAAGCAAGGTTCAGCAACAGCCCCTCCCACCACCTGAACCTTGTTGCTAGGTGTAACTTCAGCTCCCATCACAAGGTCTTTGATAAGATGTCTAACAATATTCCCTCCTATCGCCGGCACCTTGACGTAGGGTCTAACTTCAGGCCGTCTCATCACCAAGACCTTGATGCAGGGTCGAACCACAGCAACTCCTATCACCAAGAACTTTATGCGGGGTAAAACAACAACCTCTTCTATGTCCAGTACCTCAAGGCAGGGTCTTACAACAACCCCTCTCATTGCCAGGACCCTTACGCAAGGTCTACTATCAGCCCTCCTATCACCAGGACCTTGATGCAGGGTCTAACAACAACCCCTTCTATCGCCAGTGCCTTGATGCAGGGTCTTACATTAGCTATCATCGCCAGAAACCTGATGCGAATTCTAGCAACAGCCCCTTCTATCGCCAGGACCTTGATGCACAATCTAACAACAGTCCATCCAATCGCCAGGACCATGGTGCAAGGCCTAGTAATAGGTGCTTCTATCGCTGACACCTTGGTGCAGGGTCTAACTTCAGCCCATTTTATCACGAGGACCTCGATGTGGGGTCTAACAACAGCTCATTCAATGGCCAGGACCTTGACACAAGGTCTAACAATAGCACTCCCCTATCGCCAGGACCTTGATGTATTGTCTAACAACAGCCCTCATCATCACAAAGACCTTGACGCAGTCTCACAACAGTTCATTTCAACGCCGGGATCTTAATTCATGGTCTAAGGGTGTAACAACAGCCGACTTATCACCGGGATCTTGATGCTGGGTCTAACATTAGCTCATATCGCCAGAACCTTGATGCAGTCTAACAACAGACCGTCCTACCGGCCGCAACTGGATGCAGGATCTAACATTAGCCCATCATATCGCCAGGACCTTGATTCAGGGTCTAATAATAGTCAGTCGTATCACAAGGTCTAACAATAGCCCATCCTATCGTCAGGACCTTGATGCAGGGTCTAACAATAGCCCATCCTATCACCAGAACCTTGATGCAGGGTCTAACAATAGTCTATCCTATCACCAGGACCTTGATGCAGGGTCTAACAACAACCTTTTTATCACCAGAACCTTGATGCAGGGTCTAACAATAGCCCATCCTATCGCCAGGACCTTGATGCAGGGTCTAACAACAGCCTCTCGTATCGCCAGGACCTTGATACAAGGTCTAACAATAGCCCATCCTATCGCCAGGACCTTGATGCAGGGTCTAACAACAGCCTCTCGTATCGCCAGGACCTTGATACAGGGTCTAACAACAGCCTCTCATATTGTTATAACCTTGATGCAGGGTCTAACAATAGTCCATTCTATCACCAGGACCTTGATGCATGGTCTAACAAAAGCCCATCTATCGTCAGGACCTTGATGCAGGGTGTAACAACAGCCCATCCTATCGCCAGGTCCTTGATGCAGGGTCTAACAACAGTTGCTCGTATTGTTAGGACCTCGATGCAGGGTCTAACAATTGACCTATCGCCAAAGCTCCCCAAGGTTGTCCGAGTTTCACAAATTACGCCGACAAACTTCTCTTTGGTCAATAATAACGTTTTGCAGAATGCGTCGTAAATGGCGTAAAAAGACTCGGACAAATGGGTTCGGCGATAGGTCAATAGCCCATTCTATCGCCAGGACCTGGATGCAGGGTCTAACAACAGTTTTTCGTATTGTTAGGACCTTGATGCAGGGTCTAACAGTAGCACATCCTATCGAAAGGTCCTTGATGCAGGGTCTAACAACAGCCTCTCGTATTGTTAGGACCTTGATGCAGGGTCTAACAATAGCACATCCTATCAAAAGGTCCTTGATGCAGGGTCTAACAACAGCCTCTCGTATTGTTAGGACCTCGATGCAGGGTCTAACAATTGACCTATCGCCAAAGCTCCCCAAGGTTGTCCGAGTTTCACAAATTACGCCGACAAACTTCTCTTTGGTCAATAATAATGTTTTGCAGAATGCGTCGTAAATGGCGTAAAAAGACTCGGACAAATGAGTTCGGCGATAGGTCAATAGCCCATTCTTTCACCAGGACTTTGATGCAGGGTCTAACAACAGCCTCTCGTTTCGTTAGGACTTTGATGCAGGGTCTAACAATAGCCCATCCTATCACCAGGACCTTGAGGCAGGGTCTAACAATAGTCTATCCTATCACCAGGACCTTGAGGCAGGGTCTAACAATAGTCTATCCTATCACCAGGACCTTGAGGCAGGGTCTAACAATAGTCTATCCTATCACCAGGACCTTGAGACAGGGTCTAACAATAGTCTATCCTATCACCAGGACTTTGATGCAGGGTCCAACAACAGCTCTTCGTATCGCCAGGACCTTGATGCATGGTCTAACAACAGCCTCTCGTTTCGTTAGGACTTTGATGCAGGGTCTAACAATAGCCCATCCTATCACCAGGACCTTGAGGCAGGGTCTAACAATAGTATATCCTATCACCAGGACCTTGAGGCAGGGTCTAACAATAGCCCATCCTATCACCAGGACCTTGAGGCAGGGTCTAACAATAGTCTATCCTATCACCAGGATCTTGATGCAGGGTCTAAAATAGCCTCTCCTATCCCCAGGACCTTGAGGCAGGGTCTAACAACAGCTCCTCGTATCACCAGAACCTTGATGCAGGGCCTAACAACAGCTCCTCGTATCACCAGGACCTTGATGCAGGGTCTAAGAACAGCTCCTCGTATCGCCAGGACCTTGATACAGGGTCTAACAACAGCCTCTCCTATCCCCAGGACCTTGATGCAGGGTCTAACAACAGCTCCTCGTATCGCCAGGACCTTGATACAGGGTCTAACAACAGCCTCTCCTCTCCCCAGGACCTTGATACAGGGTCTAACAACAGCCTCTCCTATCCCCAGGTCCTTGATACAGGGTCTAACAACAGCCTCTCCTATCCCCAGGACCTTGATGCAGGGTCTAACAACAGCGTCTCCTATCGCCAGGACCTTGATACAGGGTCTAACAACAGCTCCTCGTATCGCCAGGACCTTAATACAGGGTCTAAGAACAGCTCCTCGTATCGCCAGGACCTTAATACAGGGTCTAAGAACAGCTCCTCGTATCACCAGGACCTTGATACAGGGTCTAACAACAGCCTCTCCTTTCCCCAGGACCTTGATGCAAGGTCTAACATTAGCCCTTCCTATCGCCAGGACCCGGATGTAGGGTCTAACAATAGCTCCTCGTATCACCTGTACCTCGATACAGGGTCTAACAACAGCCTTTCCTATCCCCAGGACCTTGATGCAGGGTATATACCAGCAGCTAACCTAGAGCGAGGACATTGACACGAGGTCTATTATTAACGCCTTGATGTAGGGTTTAACAACAGTTTAGTATGTCCGGGAACTTGATTAAAATAGCCGTATAATTTGTCACAACGTATTAGTTTTTTCAGGTTTTCTTTTTCACTGGGTCGCTTCTATATGGAAAGTAATCATTAACATTTTCGAAATGACATATCGTGCATGTTTTGGTGACCATGAACATGAGCTGACCTCAAGGGTCATTCCCACATATAGTTCTAAATTGGTCTATGGACACTAGATGCCTGAAACTGGAGCTCACGACCTGGAGACCTTGAACTGGACGCCAGAAGTCATGGAGTACACAAACTCACAAGGATCATATGAAGTAATTTTGTGGGGTCTCTTGAAAACAGAGCTTGGGTTGGTGTTTCGAGCTCATGGAAGTCATGTACTCAAGTGTCTTTGTTCGACATGTCTGAACTTGACCTCATAACCTGTACAGTTTAAAACTCAAATCTATCTATGTTGAAATCTGTGATTTTGATGACCTCAACGAATCATAATGTATATGCAAAGTGAAAGTTGTAGAAAGAGAAAGTATATAGAAAGTATGGCGAATTGATAAACAACCTCTTTACCTCTAGTCGTCAAGCTGCCCATCACATCTAATAGGCACAGGACACAAATGCCCAATCGTTTTTTAGCATATCGCATGGTAATTTTGTGTAAACATAATATTTTACATGAACGATAAAATGGACGCTGAGTCAACCGTGTGATTTTTTTTATTCATAAATACTTGACAAAATGGTACTATGAGTAATAATATATAAACTCTGAATCAACAATCTCGCTCTGGAGCAAGGAGACGGAAAATAAATAGATTTGCTTATTCACATTTAACTAAGTACATACAAGTTTACATCTAAGCTACAACAAAGAGAGAACAAATCTAAATGTACCCAAGTAAATAAATCATGAAACAAAAGACAGAATATGTCTCCCATATACTGGAACAAAATAGCAAATTTTTTATGCACATATATCAAGTTGTGAATGACATCGTTCATGTCGTGAGGTTACACAATTTTTGGGTGTTTCATGCAATAGATGACATTTTATGTTTGGATATACAATGGGATTTTTTAATTAATTTACGATATTACTTTATACACAAAATGATATGGACGACACAGATGAACATGCAAGTAATCTGTGCTTAATATTTGATATCAATATTTTGTGCAGAGTTGACCTTATTTATTACCTAAGTTTCACAAATAAATCGTTAACAAGTACACAACTGATGCAGTCAATGGTTTTTTTAACGTGAACCAGAACCGAACTTCTGACTAGGGCCTGAATAATTTGGTATCTAAACTTGGGGCGGGTCAGAATTTCACCAGTCATTCTCGACAAACACATTTTCATACAGTTTCTGGGCTATTTCCTGGAAATTGTAAAAAAAGTTATGGAGTTGATTTGTTCGTGCATTTGCGACCAAGTTTGAGATTGATTTTGAGACTGTTACAGCTTGGGTGGCTTGGTTCAAGCTAAATCATGACTCCAGGACATAGACTTAGTACTCGTCCTGGCCCTACAAAAGAGCAACCACTATTATTAATCCGACCACCCTGCTATGAATGACCACTTCACTGTGTGTTCTGGCTTACAAAAAGACCCAGTTTACACACTATCACACAGTTTCAGGATGCTTTCACAGAGAAACTACACATTTTGTGTAGTAAATGAGTGGATAGGCGAAATTTCAAACACCGGGAATTTTTAAAATATCCTCTCGAGTGCCTACCCGGTATCTAGCCCCCAACGTGGCCAAATAGGTCAGTCTATCGACTGTTCCATAGACTGACCTATTTGGCCACGGTGGGAGCTACCCGGTACCATGAATAGTAGGTAACCAGGAATCCGTCCAGGAGGCTACTAGTATCGATTATAATGTATTGTATTGCTTTTGAATTATATTTGTATGAATAGCAAAATTCAACCATGTCAGAAGCCAAATGAAATACTTCCGGAAATATTTTCCTAAGTCACATGCCGACAGAATAAAAGCAACTGAACTGTACAAAAGTGACTGCTTACAATAAAGTTGACAATTATAATTAAAATGTACAAGTGATTATGTACATACTATACACACACATGTATACGTCTGTGAAAATATAGGTTTCTAAACATACAGGCGCATGGATATGCAAATCACCACTGTACACCCATATAAAACTATATGCTTTTTTATTTCTTTTGTATTAAATTCCACCTTCGATCACTCATGTGGATTAGTGATAATGATATACAAATGTATTGAACTTGAATTTTGATATATAGTTGATATAAAATATGGCACAATGTTCATTTTCGGAACACACTGGACAGCTTTATGAAGCTGAAATATTGGTCGTCACATCAAATATCCGATTGCATATACACACCCAATGTGGGCAGAATCCTTTTCATACAAGACATCGAATTTCGAAAATTTGATGATAAATGCACTGAACTGTGTCGGACAATTTGATGATTTTTTTTCAAAACAAAATCAGCCCTCAATTCTGAACAACTGTGGATTGACCTTCTTCATGTCTGACAAATGTTTTGCTGACAAATTGTTTAAATATTTGATTGTTGCATGCACAGAGAAGGAATCGTTCGCCATTGAACATGCCACCACCAAAAAATTGTAGACCTTGTAACAAATCCAGGAATTCTCACAATGTAGCTTGCAGCACACTTTCGATAACCGATTTGTTGTCCAATTGTACAGGAAAACTGCTCATATGTTTCCCATATAATGTAAGCAGAACATTTTTTCCCTGAGATATAAACACATGACCTTGTGCATAAAATAGTCCGCAAATTTACGATTTGTTGCTGTAAAATGCTGCACTGACAAAGGGACCTGTACTTTCCTAATATCATTCATAACACTGTTCTTGATACAAAAACAACGTCATTGACCATTTTGTCGATTTTAAGCACATGAATGCAAATTCCTAAAACAGTACAAAGCAAATTACCAAAAGCGAAACAACAAAATATCAATTCATATATTTTCAAGTCAGTGCATGAACTGTGAGTGCAACTTTATAGACTTCCATGAATACATGAAATATCTGTTCCTGACTTCCAGTCATAATACTAATAATAATCAATTTAATCATAGATGAAAGTGCAAAAGTGTCAGCTAAATACTAGTAACTTTATGTCGTTTATCAATTGCATAACAGGTGATACACAGGGAATGGTTATGAAAGGGATATTATTTTCAAATGCAAATATTATATTTTCAGCTGATTCGCTTATACCGGTAATAACACTGCAGTAGGCCTATCATTATGACTCCTGCAATCAATCTGTTTTACGAACAAACTAACAGATTTATAGGCAGTGACAATCGAAAAAGTGCTTTGAAAACAGCTCCATAGAATAGCTGACTTGTTCAGCCAGCATATTTCTGCCTTTGCATACATTCAAAACTTTTCACAAACTGTCATTGTCACTGAAAACTTTAATTGCCCTATATAGATATTCCAACAAACACTTTAACAGTAAAACACTTGAATACAAACAACGAGTAATAATAAACAACACTGTTGAGAATATATCATTCAACTCCTTACTTAACTTCTATACATCTACGAAGCTGCAACATTTTCGTGAATTTCAATGGAGCCTTCTCAAAGACACACTTCAGTGCAATAGGGTCATGTACAATAATTTTCGTGTCTCACATCTAAAGATAAACATTTCAATTTTTTCAGATAACAAGTAGGTCCAACAACAACCAAAATATATTGCTATATACAGATTTCCTCTAGATATTTACAGCATTTCAAACGCCACCACTGACCGAATATAAACAGACAATTTCCTTCGAACTAGTCATAAAATGGACTGACATCAAAATGGCACATTTTTGTTGGTTGCAAGAAACTTTCACAAATACAAGCGTATACCGCGACTTATCAAAGCAACTAACATTCAACACCAGCCTAACATTTAATAAGCAGTGTTCAACAAAACATTCAACAATAGTATCTCAGAGTATCTTGTGAAATGAAAGAAAGACACCAAATCTAGCAGACTCAGCACAATCAGGGGACGAGCGTATTGTATTACAATGTATTCTGTCAAACACAGATACGGTACTGATACTTGAAACAAACTACCTAAATTACAATTTACTGAAATTATACACTAGTAGATGGAAATGTACTTATACACTTCTCTGGAGAAAATACTATATCTATATTTTTCTCCGCAATTTCAGACACACAAATACAAATATTTACAGAACTTTGATATGCAGTGGTAAATAGTGGAGAAAACTATTTAAATTGTGCAACTTCTTGATCCAACGTGATGCTAGGGCACTTGAGGGCATAAAGCAGAAAAGTATGCACATGATGCAGAATGCTCATCTTGAATATGTCGCTGGAATTCGGTATCAGGGTCAGGTTACGACCCCTGCAGTCAAATCCTGACCAGAGACACACACAAGCTATCATACTTTTATGAGAGCCGATATCGTGTAGGACTTGCAAATTTACCCGATTCAGTCCACTCTATGGCGACTACTAGTATACGAGGAAGCCGGGCATCTGGCTACTTGGCTAGCATGTCGCCGTGGGCACATCAGATCCAAGGTGATTATTGGCAACATTCGGAATGGAATCCAATGCGAGATTCTCTTTAGGGATGAAGACAGTGTATGCAGCGTTGGTTGTCGAGACGAGTTGGGATGACTGAGTGGTCGAGATGACCACATTTGTTGGGCTGGGGCGAGACGCGTAGTTATTATTACTGCTGACGTAGCCGTCGTCTTCATGACTTTGCGACACGAGGCGTTGTACGCAGGACCTGCACTCTTCGTTGCTGGAACCCTTCACGTCTCGTAGACTAGTGTTTTCACTGAGAAAACGCTGTAGCATTGAATGCGAGCACACACTCTGGATGGGCTTCATCGCAGAGTCACTCAGCGACCGATTGTTCCTCAAGCATGGATACTCAAGGCCATGCACTTTCTTCAGGTGTTCATCTATATCTTTGTCACCAACACTCTTCCGGCAGATCTGGCACGCGATATTGAGTGGCTTGGCATCTTTCAATTTCTGTACAGACGTAACTTCTGGAGACGGCTCCCGACTTGGCAAAGATGGCGGCTGTTGGAATCCTACGGTAGACTCCGAGGCATCTCGAGAGGCAGCTTCAGATGTTGTCTTGTTGGACGTTTGATCTGACTGCCAAGAGTTTGAATCAGGCCCTGGATTTTCAACATTCTCCTCACCTTCATTGATATCTGGATCATCCATCATATCATGTTCACTTCCGCTGAGTGTTGACGAATCAGAATCATCTAGAAAGAAGAGGCTGTCATCTCTTGCATTCTCAACGCAGTGTTCCTGCGCAAGATGACGGACAAGAATATGGCGTCGCATTCGTATACCGCAAAACTGGCAATTTGCCAGATCCATCTCCAGTTGTTTCTTGCTCTTCCTTATGTGAAGATTGCAATTGCTCGAGTGCATCTTAAAACTCTTCCTCAGCACCAAGAGTCCACAACTGGGGCAGACCACGGTGTCTTCTTTCCGCCGTTCTCGACCCATCACCTCTGGGTGCATGCGTCTCATGTGCTTGGTCATGTAGCGTTTCTGCTGGAAAACTCGACTGCAGCACATACACTGGTACTCGCTACATTCGGGCATGTTCGTGATCGACTGGGAGCCGTCTTCACTTCCGACAGACATATCTTGTGATGTACTCGAGGTCTGGTTGCTGTCTGTGCTTTCCCGAGGAGAAGTCCTTGTTTCCAAGGACTCATCCGTTGTCAGACATTTGAGAAGTAAGTTGAAGTTCTTGAACTTGTCTTCGTTCGGCTGGTACAGTTCCGGAGTGGATGACAACTGACTTGCATTGTCCTTTTCAGGGTTTAGCATGTCAAACTTTGGAATTTGACGGCTGCTTGGTTGCGGTACAAGGAAACTGTTCTTTCTTGGTTCATAAGTGCTCACAGAATTGTTGTTGTTATTGTAGATATTCACTTTTGGACCAAGTGGGGTAGCTTTGTTAGGGCTCTTGGTAGAACCATTTTTATGATCAGGAGAGGACCTCTTGTTCTTTGAACCATTAGCTGCTTGACTGGAGTTGGGGCCATGGTCTTTTCGGGGCTTGCCATCGTTCAACTTTCCAGGAGGTTTGTTAGGTGCATCGCCACTGGGATGAGACAATGCCTTGACATAGCGGTTCCAGCTAAAATCACCCGCACATGGATAATTGTGATCCAGCTTGATGCGCTTAACGAGTTCCACTCGTAGGTCTTCCTTGTTCTGGCATTCGATCTTCACAGCAATATTGGGATCATAATTGTCTCGGACGAGCTGCTGGTAGCGCCTTCGTTCCGGGTGTTCAAGTTGTCGCTTCAAGATGCTCGTCTTGCCTGGTCCTGATTTTGGATCTCGACGTTTCTTCAGCTTGTCTGTTGACATCCCATTCATGTAGAGCGCAGAGCTGATGCTGAAGAGTGAATCAGGAGAGAAGAGGTCTTCCGGATGGCTCCGTGTCACTCCATTAGGTGGAGAGTACGACTTCGCCAAGTCCAGCAGTGCCTGTGCACATTCATTGTCTGCAAAAACAGAAGAGGTTGACGCATCTCCTGCCTCAGGTGTGCCTTCAGCCATGGCTTCTGAAAGATATAGATAAATCTTAACATAACCGGCTTCAGAAAAAAAACGAGGGAGATTATAAAAGACATATTGAATACTAGTATATCACAAAATATTTGAGTGACAATATATACAAGTTGGAGACCAATTACTACAACATACTATATAACTGCATTTTGTGCATTTAATTATAAATTTTCATATTTGTTCACTCAGCTTTCACAGTGTCAAATAGTTATGATAAAATTTTGTCAATGAAAATGACAATTTTTATCGATCCCTGAGGTGTTTTTTTTTTTTTGAAATGATGAATTTTTATTATTCAATGGAAAGGATAGGAAATGTTTCATGATACCTGTCAATAGAACCTGTCACTAGAAATTTCACATGCCCTGGCTCATATGTGGCTTGAGGAGTTATTCGACATGCTAAGATTCAATGTTTATCATATCAAAGATATAAAATAATTTCCCAAGTAACAACACATATAGATCTAGATCTTTGCTGGTGCCAGTGGTGGGTGATCAACAACATGAAATGAAGGGTGATAAACTGTCAAATCATGGAGGGGATTTTCATTTTAACAACATTCTATTCAAAAGAGTTCTGGGGCATCGCAGCTTGTTTTAAAATAAACATTGAATCATATAGGCCAAGTTGGGAGGTTTTTTTTATCAGTAATATTCCCTCAGTCCAAAATAATGATGAGTTGAAATTCGTCAACAAATCGAAGGTCCGCCATATTTGAATGGCGGGAGCCGAACGGTTGCCGGGCAGACCAAAACAACCATGGAATGGAGTTGAACACGAAGACTATGGTCCGAAGTATATTCACACGCGATCTATATCATATTCCAATAACTTTCTAATCAAGTGGGCACGTTGATTACAAGGGACTGTCCAGGTATAGCAGCTTGATTGGTGCCACACAACAACTAACCTTTGTCGGCCATATTTGCCTCTGTTGATGTTTGAGAGTTCGGCAAAACTCGTAAACTGTCGGGTTATCTTCCGGTTGCATCGGGGAATCCTCGTCGCACGCCGAGATTGGTTGAAAGATAAAATAAATAAACAAAAGCTTTGCATTTAGAAATTCTTGGGCAAATATTAAATTACTTCATATTTTATTATGTATTAATTCATTAGAAAAATAAGTGTTCAATGCGAATTTCCGTCTTTACTCGCACTGAAGTTTTGAGCCAATCACAGTTGGCGTTGCCATGCAAGAATTCCCATGCGAGATTGCTTTGTTTAGAAATGGCGGTCTACGAAGTGTATTCGCACCCAGAGTTGCGAAGATATAAGACTCATGTGTGTTCTAAAGCATCGTTAATACAATTGTTCTGTCTGGCATTAACTTGGATTCCCCCATTGTTGATTGCACTACGAAGTCAAGGTATATGATGAATGATCACCCATCAATTTAATTGCAAATGAGACCGTCACCTGGGCTCTGAGTGGTCACCCTGCATGCGTTTGGACTTGCCATACTTTTTCAATATCTAGATCTAGTTATCTAGGTGTATCACCAACACCAACTTCACCTTCAGAAGATGTTGAATTCACGTGGAAATTAGCTGTTTCCAAATCAATCATAGAGTCAGAGTAGTTAACCTAATGAACAGGCAATAAACCCTGAAGTGATTAAAAGTGTGGGGGAAGGGGGGGGGGGGGCAGGAGAGGGTTAACTTACTACTTAGTCTTAGACCTACCCGGTAGATCTAATTTAAATATAGAATGTAGACTCTAATAGTAATCATTTTTGCCAGGTCTACTTCCCTGACTGATTGTTCTAAGTAACTAAGTAACAAATCATAATTTGATTTGTTAAACAGAACATCATAATGTTCTAACACAATTAATTAAGTGAACTAGAATTGACCACTTTATTTTACATGTAAGGCTTGTAAGCCAGTCATTCCAACGGTTGTTTCAAAACCATTGTGTGGAAAATAAAATAGAATGTTGCACTATGATAATTTCCTCTGTGTGTGCTTGCAGGATTCTGGGAAAGAATAGACACATTTAGTGAACAAGCGGATATCAAATTCAAACATGAACTGATAGTACAAATACAAACATCAACATCGGGTGACTATGTTATGTGGAGCACATACCAGAATCTCAACCAACTACAGATGAACAACTTGAGAATCCCACTTGTCAAGGTAACACTGACATTTATCATTTTCATTTTGCAATAGATATTGCAGGCTAACATACCATTATGGTACTGTACATTATTGTTATTTTTCCTATATTAATACAGTCAAGAGAAGAAGACATTAACGGAGATGGCTTGTACGACAATCTGCAGTTCCAACTGAATATGCCTCTGATGGATACAGAACAAGTGTATGGATTCAGGATCCTGCTGATATTCGACTACATCCTTTCAGTGAGTTCAAATAATTTCCTTTTAATACCTGTAGTTCCTCTTCAATACCAGTAGAATGTTTTGGGTGTACATAAATTCCAGTAATTTTTATAGTACCAGGTTATAAGATTATCATATAACATGCCTTTCAACAGTAGTCCATATCTTCTGACCTGTTTATGTATGATATGTATATATTCCAGAAATTTGCATACACACAACTGGAAAGTGCCGCATTTGTTGACTACACAAGTCCAATCGAAGGTGCTTCACTTCAAGTGTCAGGGGATCTGAAGTTCAGACAGAGACGCCCTGTGGGCCACAGAGGAACTGACAATACTTTCAATGTACAGTAGTAATTTCTTGCAAAACGCTTATTCTAATGATATTTTTTTGCATATTTTCATGATGTTTGGTGACTTTTCAGGGAAAAAGTATGCTTCATATATTTATACAGTAACGGTAGTGTATGCTTTATGTTGTTTGTACTATGATTTCAGACCCCAATCATTGATCCAGACAGCATTTTTGCTGAGGACTTCGAGTGGGCAGAAATCATGGCATCTTACTCAGCAAGGAATTGTACGTTGACACAATATATTCACATGTCATACACTGTTATCAGAAACCCATAAGAGAGATTTGGGTTTCTGCTGTTATGCATTTAAGCTATGTCAAGAATTCTTGATCCCAAAATATAAATCAGCTAGATCTGGTAAACTATGTTCATAAAATTCACATGATTCAGGAAACATAATAGTATTGATTTTTGTGATTTTGATATAACATAATTTACTAACTTATTGATGATTATATCATGTATCAGTTCCCATGCTGCCGAATACAATTTATCATTGTTTCTTTCTTAGTGAGCACTGTGTTGGACGACTCCTACCCTATTTGGATTGCTGGACGAGCTGCGGACAAGCCGTTTGTATTCAACGCCACGATTCGCTACCCAGTGGAAAATACACTTCTGTATCCTTGCAATAGCTTTGTTTTGCATCATGACACTTAATTTCAAGCTCGTAATTTATTCATGGTCATTGACTACAATCCAAGTAACAAACTAATTGTGATTAGCTCATTTCTTCACGAATAGCAAAATTGAAATATTTCAATGACTCCTTTATCTATTCATGACCTTTGACCTTGACACAACCTCAGCTATTCCCCTGGCTTTTGGCAGCTGATCAAGTTCGGATGGGTCCAGTACGTCGCTCTCCTTGTTGTGTTTTGGTTCACATTCCAGAAAATCAAAGTCTTCATCTTCTCAAACCAGCTCGTGACTACAATCGTGGAGAGACCCTTCAAGGAAAAGTCAACATGATGATTTGGTGCTCTCACATTATTGCTGTTGTTACTCGTATTAAGTGAATATTTTACGAACAGAAGAGTAGTATTCTTTCCCGGACTTTTTATTGTGTATTTTTGTTTTGTAGAAATCATCGCTTATATAAAACACCTTACATGTATATTTTAAAACCTAGTCCAATTTCTTGTTGAACCTTCTCCTTCGAATACCAATAGAATAAAATTCTCAATTCAAGTGTACTATAGATTTGACTAGCTTGTGCAAGCCTTTTCAGTTTTTGAGATGTGAAGTTTGTAGATTAATTCGATGCATCAGGAATAACCCTCAAGGGTATTTCCGTTAACCAATCCATTCAAAACTGTGAAAAAATGACATCATGAATGTTTTCTTTTATTTATATCGAATTGATTTGTTGGTGTTGATGTAACATTTGTAATTATGAGTGAATGTAAATTAACATGTTATCCATTTTTTCATGAATGATGTTTTGTAATAAAATTCCTAATCTGAAGACTTGTTGATGGGGCATTTTTGGAGAAATTCCATACAAAAATGTAAACTAGAATTTTTATTCAATATTTGCTGGCTATGCGCACAGTGACTTTTTTTTCCGCAAATGTTGCGTCCAATGATTTCTAATCTTCTCTATTAACAATTCAGCATTTGATACACAGAGACGATATTCAAGTAATATGTCATGGAGTACTTTTGACATCTTGACTTTTGACATATGGACTGTTAGTGATGTTTACACTTCAATGAACTATACTCGCGAAATGCTTTCCTTGTACAATTATTCAAAATTTTGAACAATGATCAACTAATTTTTCAGCACGTTGAACCTACCGGTAATGCAGTAATAATAAATAACAATCAACGAATGCACTGAAATGTTAAAAAAAATATAAGTCGAACCAAATTCTAGGGTTACAAGCTAAACTGTACACATTTTACAAAGATAATGAACATAACCCTACTGTATACAGTAATTGGTATATCAGTACAGTTCCAAAAAGAAAACGTTCAAACTACAAATTGATATTATACCAGTGCATTTTCTGTTGAGAACAAGCACACAGCGAATGAAGCATATTCCTGCAACAACGATTCTACTTGTGCATTTCCGTCTAATTCCTGTCGTGGGCATGTTCAGCCTGATTATAAATTCGAGTGAGGTACAGATTCGAGCCACTTCAAGCACAACATATCTTCGAAGATTTTCTATACCAAGATAGGCCACTCAGGCCAAAATAAAGTGAAAAATCCCCCTGGCGGTCAGACTGAGGAATGACTACATTTGCGTTTTTATGAATGAATATCTGCGACCGAAACGTCAGTTTATGAATGAAAACCGCCATCACTATTGGAAATACGTACAACTTTCAGTCTCACTGCCAGGATCGACACTGTTCAAATTTTCGTGTCCGTTTTGGCCTGAGTGGACTATCTTAGTATAGAGAATCTTTGATATCATGAACACTATACCTAGATATATCGAAATGAACTGAATAAAAAAATCCCTCACCAATATAAATATTTTTTTGTGTATTCTGGAATGCACAGTGAAAGTATACACACAAGTATACAAATATATATGTACATACAGAAATGATGTACTGTAATTTCACATTGTTAGGTATACGAATGCAAAGTGGTGAGATAAAATTTGTCAATCAAATGAGAATGACTAATCAAGCAATTAAAACTTACACGAACAAATGTACGTTTCAATGATATGACAATGGAGCACATGAACGTAATCTATATCTGTACAAGTGGATAACAAGATTTAATCGCCTGATATTGAATTTTTCATATCAAGAAAATGTGAATAATGATTTTTCAATAACAAATTGTTTACAATCTGAATCGAATTGATTAATTTAACATCCTAAGAGACAAACTATAGGAATACTAGGACCGACTGTTAATCGACTATTGAGAATTTTGTTTGTTGACTGTTAGGAATTTGGAAGGTGAACAATTTGTTTCCATATCTTCAAGCCATAGTACTGTGCAAAACCACTACAATAACGCTTCCTCAGTTTCTGTGAAAGCGGTTAACAACGATGAGCAAATAACACCTCTTCAACACCCTAGCATCTCAATCAGAGCTCTCAGTAAATGCAGATTAATTCATGACATGACAGCAGGGTCGGAAAGCCTTTATATACATTCCCTAGACGTCTACGATTCAATCGGTCTTGCCCTTCGTCAGCACGAGTCGCGGTTTATCAACGAATTCCTTCCCGTAGTAGTACATGATCGCGAGCGTGATCGCACTTGCTCCGCCCCAAAACAGAATGTACATGATCTGCTCACTCGGGTTTTCTGAAAATAAAGGATAAAACTCATCACGTATATCCAATTCCGAGTGTGAGATGACAGTTATCGATTCAATGACTTCAAATTAAATCATCTTGGAATGCGTTAAAAAGTTTTCGCAACATACAAGGCTGACATCAGGGTGGCAATAACTTTTTGTCATGTTTTCATTTGAGGTCTTACCATCAGGGATAAGCAGACTGATGACACACATCGAGAACGCAACGAGGAAGATGGCTGGGAGCTAGAAAATGAAAATAACATTGATATTCAAGTCAAAAATTTATGATAGATTTGTTTTCATATATATATGCAAGGTGCACTGAAGTGTGAAACTGATTTACGCCCGTTCAAGTCATGACATCGAATGACTGTCACATAACTTACTGCGAAAAACTTCCAGTCCCGTTCCGGTCGAAGCGGTGAAGGTTTTGTGATGCCTTCGCTGTCCTCCACGACATAGTTTCCGAGGAATAAATCTATCGAGTCCTGGGGGAAGACGACAGACACATTTCGATATACGTTCATATTTACAGGCAAGTACTTGTTTTATTCGCTTATAGCAAAGGTTTTTTTCTACATGCAGGTATTTACTATGATAGCTGACACATCAGTTCCAACTTCCATTCTCCCCAATGAATATTTATATTGAAATCAATGATATCTAGTATATAGTATACACATAGCCACGAATATGAAAGTTTATTCAATTCAAGTGCTGAATATGGGAGTCTACATGGACGAAAACGAAAACACCATCACAGTTAGTACTATAGGTTTATTTACAAGGCCTATAAAATCTTAGACTTGAAATTTGAAAAGTTGGAAATTGTTGTGTTACAATCTCTTTTTGAAATTCTGCAATATGGCCTACAATTATTAGTCCTACAAGTTTCAAAAGTGGTTATACCTGTCGAAACCCATCATAGAAATTATTCATCAGATAGCGAACGCCCGAGTTCCAACCATCTCTTAGGAGACCCATCTTCGTGCGTTTACCCGTTCTGTGAATATTCAAATTTCAGCGGATGCCAAGCATTAGAATTGCAAGATTCGTGGTTGGAATTTTACTGTTGTAGAGGCATCCAAATTCAGCTGGCATCCAATTCTTTTGCTGGCATGCAAGTGTTTTTGTTTTTGCTACTGGTTTGCTTTGTTTCAAATCCATTTTTTTCAAAATGTAACATCATTATTTTTGGTTGTAAGTTGTCATGATCAGATTTTTCCAATGTTTGGAGAATTTATTGATTTGTAACCAGAAACAAAATGAACCAGAAACAACACTAAATATATTTGGGATGGGAACCGGCAAACAATAACTGAAACATATAAGAACAAGTGAGATATATACACGGTTAGTAATGTTTAGTAATCAATGGACTCAGGACTCTGCAACAGAAACAAAATTGTCCCAAAACCATCTCAGGAGCAACTATGAAAGCCAGTCCAGAACATAAGTTGGGAGTCTTTCAGTTGGCTAAATGTTAACCAATTTGTACATATATAATTTTGCCAATGCAAACACCTGGTATCTGTTTCCTAACCAATCTGCTTCTTGATCAAGTATGGAAACCATTCTATTGAATTGGACTTTTCAGGTAAAACTTATCGAGGACCATGCAAGCCTCATTTTTAAAATGTTGAGTCTAAAATATCCCATGAACTGTAAGCAATTATGCAAGTGTAAATCGTACTTTTCACAATCAGAAACAGATTATGGGTTTCTGCTACAACTATATAAACAAATGCCAGGTGCCGTTGTGAGAAAACTGAAAATTAGGTTGACTCTACAACCCATAACTGAAGCCGAGCCAAGCCAGGCAACATTGCGGAACTTTTGTGTCTCATCTTCTCTACCTGCCGATAACCGTCGTGGAAGTTGTTTATGATATAGCGGTAGGAAGCTCGTAGGCCGTCCCTGACGATGCCTAGAATCGTCCTCCGGCCTGTCCTGTGACGAGTAAATAAAGATGTTAATGCTGGAATAAATATATGGTAGAACCTATACATGTGATAAAGACCACCTCTTCACAAAAGACCACTCTGAAAATTTTGACACTAAATGGTTAGAACTGTACATATGATTTGAACCATACTTCATTCAACATGACCAGTTTTATTCTCAGCACCAGTATTTATTTCATACATACCTCTATAATGAACACTTCACTGTGTTTATTATAGTGGTAAAATATGGCATTGAATACCTGCTAATGCAAACACACACATTGTATTTTGAGGGACACACGGCAAAATCCATTGTGCAGGAACAAAAAGTAGTTATTTCACAATTACCTAAATATAAACAAAATAATCCTAACTTGACAACCATGGGTCTCAATTTAGGAAAAACTTTGCCAATATTCTTTCTATTCCTGTATTTACATACGTACCTGGTGAAGTCTGTTTTTAACGCCCCTGTTCCAGCGTACTGTTTTGCACAGGCATCTGCGTTGTCTGCCCAGACTGCGAGACAATGGAAAGCATGATACTATCACTTTCAGCAAATCCCAATCAAAACTAAACCAAAAATCTCACGGAAATTCGAACATTAACCGACTGCTTTGTATATCTATGTTGCAGTTGTGATTACTGCAGACACGTTATTTTATTTAGTTAAGTCTGTCTGACAGCAGCATATTTTCTTATCTATTCCTGTATTTTTCTACTGTGTACCGTATATTCTATTTATATATTGATACATACTGTTGTTCAAGGAATAGTAGAAGTCCTTCTGGTCTTCCACTCTCTCTCCCATGTTGAGAATTCCCATTTTCTATGAGAAAAAATCAACGAAAAAACTCAAGATGGCACATTATCGACAAATAGGCCAACGCTTATATTTTTCAATATTGAACCACACCACAAAGGTATACCGGTACATATTTTGTGAACTCACGACCAACTGCTGTTGAAGACTTTTCCTAGCTAGAAGGCTCTGAACTACATTGGTTCTATCAAGGCAGTCGATACAGTTCGTACGGAACACTCCCTCCTGATTGGCTAACACCTTCTCCCCTTGAATCATGAAGTACCTGCAAAATATCGGCTGTGGAATGACCAGATTTTCAAAATATCCTCATCTGTTACATAAACTTCCTAATACATGCAGTTTATTTATTGAATGACATCTTTCGATCTTCAAGATACAGCTTTCCCAGGTCATTGTGAACCTTTCCAAATCAAAGAAAAAACCAAATTATTCACCCAAAGTTTGTGATGTCATCAGCCAATCGGTCCGTCAGCAATGATAGCCGATGCCACTGCATCTTCCGACACTCCTTGTGGAAGTCAAATGGTTCATACCTTGAATGAAAGTAATATCATGTGACCTTTAGAATCTCTATCCAATATTCCTGATGTGAGGGAACATAGGCAAGGCCAAAGCACAATGTTATTTAGTTTGTCATGCATTACCTAATGCTGTTGTTGTTACACCTTTGCACTGCATCACCAAAAGCCTGAACCAGTTGTTTCTCATGTCCTTTCTGGTCCAGCTGAAAGAAAGTTCTACCTTGAACAAAACAGTATTAAAAATACACATATCAGATTTGTTGAGTGTTGATGAGCATCTCCCAGATTCAAAGATTCCACCAATTTTCAATTCTCTTCAACAATTTAAGAGATATGATTTTGCAGAGTATGATAGATCTGTGAGTCTTTGAGTGTTGGTTGACTCAGTGAATTTTCTCACCAGATTGATGAGAACTTGTTTGCCGTAGTTGTAGATTTGAGCTGCAAAGTGCCGCTGGAAGCCGTCCACCTTCATTACGACAATAAAATCCAAGGTCAAAGGTTATAAAGAAATTTTGAAACAGATGACCAATTTTGTGCATTTCATTGAAATTCAGTATATTTAGCAACATATCTGAATACAGTAATATAATGCACTTTTCAGGGGAAGTTTAAACTTGCTTCTACTTAAAATCAATGTTCATTACATGTTCCACCAATTTTCATTTGTGTTTATTATAGAGGTAGAGGTAGATTTACCTGGTTCTGTGTGGAGACTATCACCGGGTTAGGTTTGTACTTGAGGTTTGGGTACTGATACCAGAACAGTGGCACTGAACCTCTCGTCTGTCAAAATGACATAATTTATACAGATCATTATACTACTCATATGCCAAATATCCTTAATATTTAATCCTTTAATAATAATAAAGTATGATCTCATATTTCAAAGTAATCGACTCATAATAATAAAATATTCAATATTTCAAACATATATGTATTAGTCTTAAAGTACTGGTATACCCGGTAGTGCGAATATGATGTGAACTTATATGAAAGATCTCATGGATCTGAGCAAAATGGTCTTTACGGCACGTGAATATATCAAAATCCGTTCAAAGGTTACAGCACTTTAAAGACTCAAATCGGCAAATTTGCTTTTTCCAAACAATTTAACTAATTAGTATGCAAATGAGATATTCATGACACCATCGGGGGAAGCTGTTTTAATTAGGAACTATGATATGTATTATTCATTCATTGAATGCTATGCATATTCATCAAAACTTATTCCATACAGTTTTCAATATGAATAATCAGTGTTTTCACTTTTTCTGTTGTTGTCAAGGTAACCAGTGACCCGGTATGGCCCATAGCAACCATGGTTGCCAGGGCCAGAAACCCACATAGAACAGGGTATGCACAAATAAAAATGGTGCCAACTTGAGCTCTATATTAAATTAATTCATAAATAATCGACAGAAAGTCTCGAGATAGATTGACTTGGCAGTTAACGGCCATGGCAACCATGGGTAACTACGGCTATTGGGAACGACTGGTAGCCATAGCAACACTATGGGTTTCGTGGATATTGACTATGTATGGTACATAATAATATGCACTAGTCAGATCGTCAAAACTTTCAATAAGAATCATTATATTAATTGCTTAAAATATCCTACCAGTAATTAAAATATGTTTCCCTCATGACGTCATGAGTTCTCATTAACATCTAATTTGCATATAAATGAGCTGTTAAAACTTTTCAAGTGGCTTCTGTAATATAGTTCCAGAATCGCAGCTTCAAATGGCTGTAACTTTTGAACGGATAGTGATATTGATATACCGTAAAAACCATTCTGCTCAGATCAATGATATTTTTCATATGACTTAATATCCTATTTGCACTTTACTAGTACTTTAAGTAACACATCCAAATTCATACTATTTGTCATAACATGCATAAAATGTTGTATGCTCATCGCCCAACTTTTTACTGTTTACTATAGAGGTCAACATTGTCGCAAAAGGTAGTTAGCAATGGACATTAATTAAAACAGTTGCAAACCTGCACAAACGATGTCCTCATGCCCTCGAACTCGACGATTTGTTCGGTTTCCACGAAGTTTGCAGCGTGGCCCTCGCTATCGACTCCACGGACGTAGTAGCGCGTTCCCGCCCGGAAACATGATCGCCGAGAGACCAGGATGTACTGGAAACTGTGGCCCTTCACTCGACGACTGCTAATATTGATATCTGTCATGTCATTGGTCAAGGAAATGACTGGACAAAATGAGATATATCATGTATATCGTGAAAGACATAGAGCATGATCTTCATGAAAAAGCACTCTAAAATATATTTCTAACATTATGATTATTATTTTCGATATTTTTATTATGATGAACCACTTTTGAGTTTCTTCCAGTGGTCTCAATCACAGAAGTCAACACATCACCATCACGGATGAAGTTGTAAGGATACAGCCATGTAGCAGAGGAAGACAGAAACGACTTAGTTCTGGCTGCTGACTGAGTTCTCGAAGGAAGTGACCGTTCCACACGAACCGTGTGTCTGCCTGGAAAACAGAATAGGCAATGGTAAGTAACACTTACAACTGCCAAACAGGCTAACGGGTAGAACATTTATATCAGCCATTTATACTTTTTCATCATCAACACATTACATTGCAAACATTCACAAAATTTATGTTGCCTACATGTTACATTCCATTCCCATATACATGACATAGGGTCTTTCAAAACAGAAACATTCAAGATAGATTCTTTACATTCTATATTACCTATGGTACTCATGGTCATAAAAAATAGATATACAAACCCTTTCATGGAGAGGCATATGAACAAAGTCGGGACTAGTGTTATCCAGGCGTTGCATGGTGTGTGTAATATCGTACGTGTACGCAAAGTAGTAACCATCAAGTGATAGGACATGCTCGATCATGGCTAGATATTTATTGTTGTCAGCAATCTGAAATTATATGATAGGAAAGCTCACAAAACCTGCATCTTCCGCCTCTGCGAATAAATCTTGATAAAATAGACATAACAGTAATCCATGTATTCCATATAACCATTATTTAAAACATACTCCCCCTATATTAAACAATTATGATATCAACAGAAGTAGATGTATGTTCAACTTCCTGTGCAAACATTATCTTGCAATTTTGCATACTTACATACCATATAGTGTACTTGTATTCTTGGAATTACTGGAACTATTGTCTCTGAATTTATTCTTAATCTTTGGACATTTATATTCAATACGTGTTTCATCCCGTCTATGTACCATTTTTGTGATAAAAAAGTCAATAAACTAATACTACTACTATGGCAATAAATACATATAGAATGATCATAAGTTACGAAGTAGAAGTATATGTGTATGGCTCTTGATTTACCTGTTGCTCATTGAGATGAAGAGTTGTCTTTTTGTAGGGTATCACCTCTGTGCCCATGACTTTGTAGATGGACTGGCCGTTTATTTCACCGACTTTCATTTTACGGGTGATAACAACAAGGTATGGACCTGCAAAACATGCATAAAACTGTGTAGAATTCAGTACAATGGATGAGCAGGGGGTAAAATAAACGGAGCTACCAAGAATCCCAGGAAGTGTGTAACATACCTGCCAACAGGCGAATTATTCCGAAAAGTCCATGAATTAACTTGACTTCTGTGTTGCTTGGAATAGTCAAGTTAGTTTCTGTGAAATTACATAACACAAATATGACATGGTTAAAACAAAATACCAAACAGGGCAATATATATTACAGTTATGTGCTGAATTTTGAACGGCTGAAATAGTTCTAAGTAATTTTTATATTTGACAAAGTTTGCTGCTGAGTTCCAATGAAACTTCTGCTCTTGAGAGTTATTTGATGCACACACCAAGCCGTAGCTCCTGGCTGACTCTGTCAATGACAAGTATCTCATCCGTTTTGTCGGTCGTCCCGACTGGTTCCAGATAGAAGCGGTCTCCACTGACATGGCTAAAGAATAAAAAACATAGCACCAAGGGTGCTGTAGCTTACCGGCAATGATGAGAAACGCAGAGTATTGATTTTCCAACATATAATTTGTTACACTGATCTTGAACTCTAATTGTCAAAAGATGTTCATAAATGTTGCTGGAAACACATTATCTGTATGGACTATAATACGAAATCAAATTACACATCACAAAGGTACTTAAAGATAATCTCATACATGATTTTGAGAAAAACTGTCTGAATAGATTTAGACAAAATGGCCACCAAAGACAAAATTCATCGTTTTTGACCTTCCACGGTCATTGAAGGCCAAATTCAAGGTCATCACTCAAACCGCAATATATGATTTCCCATTTAAATGTGCCAATACTTAGGCTCTATTTTGAAGTCTTCTATGAGTTTACTCTGCACAGCTCCCATTATGAAGGAAAAATTGATGAAATTTTCTAAGTCCAAAAAATTTTTCAATGACCCAAAAAAAAATTTTGTTTTTTTTCTGCTGGAAATGGCTCAAAACGAATAGTGACTTGATTTTGGAAAAAAAAAAAATTTTGCCAACCCGTCAAAAAATCAAAATGGCCGCCACACGCAGACCGGCGATTCAAGGGCAACAAAACTTATACACATCATAGAGGTACATGGGGGGAATGTTTTAAAACAAAAATCTCAAAACTGATCAGACAGTTTTTGAGAAAATGGCCATCAAAAATCCAATTTGGCCATTTTTCGACAAAAAAGGTCGTTTTGACCTTCCAAGGTCATTGAAGGTCAAATTCAAGGTCATCACTCAAACCGCAATATATGATTTCCCATTTGAATGTGCCAATACTTAGGCTCTATCTTCAAGTGTTCTATGAGTTTACTCCGCACAGCTCCCATTATGAAGGAAAATTGGGTGAAATTTTCCAAGTCCAAAAAATTTTTCAATGGCCAAAAAAAATTTTTTTTTTTTTTTTGCTGGAAATGGCTCAAAATGAATAGTGACTTGATTTGGGACGAAAACATTTTTTTTGGCCGACCCGTCAAAAAATCAAAATGGCCGCCACACGCAGACCGACGATTCAAGGGCAACGAAACTTATACACGTCATGAAGGTACATGAGAGGAATGTTTTGAAACAAAAATCTCAAAACTGATCAGACAGTTTTTGAGAAAATGGCCTCCAAAGTCCAAAATTGGGAACTTTCGTCAAAAATGGCCGCCAAATGGGCAAAAACGATTCAATCAAAAAAATTCAAAAAACGTCTTTAGATACTGGCCCAAGGTATGTTCTGACAAATTTATGGGGAAATTCATCATGTCAAAAAAAAGTTACAGACCCGGACGGACGCCGGACGGACGACGGACGATGGACGGACAACGGACGCCGGACGAAATACCACGACAATAGCTTATCGGCCCAAAGGGCCGGTAAGCTAAAAATGTAGAGTGACACTGTATCAAAAGATGATATGAGATCGAACAACTTACAGATGAAACTAGTATTATCATCCTGATAGCCTGCCATTGCTTTTGCTCAATATCAGTCTCTGTGTACGTAAGTATATTTCAAATTTCATGCATTGTTTGACATGTTGTTTGATCTCAGCAATCGATTGCAATGAGTGAGGATCAAACATATATCGTAACATGCAACTGCTCGTAATATAGCGCTGCCACATTCTGGTTTTCAATATTTCTGTCGAACGGAAATATTAACAGCTCAGAATATAGATTCTGGAATAATTGGTCAATTATTTCTGTTGACCTATTTTATAACATTGTGTGCCTCACTCGGTACACTATACTCTGATTTTTCTAACTCGTTTACAGTGAGGGAGGGGATAGGCATAGGGGGAGAGGGGGGGGGGGGGGGGGGTTGTCAAAATGACTGTCACTGTCAGTCACTGTTGATTGTGATTTGTAATTGGTGATCAATGATTCAGATGATTAAAATCGTAGCCTTGTTGCTAGTAAATTAATTCACCACAATGATTTGCATTCATTTAGCACACATTACGACATAAATCGCCAATAAACAACTTACAGCCGCATCGTTTCGTGCACTGCCATTTTGACTTTTGACACGAATCGTCGAATGTTGATTCCGAAATCGATAGCTTGGATGAGCCGTCTACTTCGTTCCTGGCTCCCAGTCATCAGGTGGCAGCACAGTTTCGGGTAGGCCAAAATGCACCAGGCCTAAATTTCTACTAATTGGACTCCAGAGACTTCTTCATATCGTCGGAGATTTTATACGGAGCACCTTGTAGGAAATAACATGGGCATCAAATTAATCGCTTGCTAAATTTACAAACTGTTCGCTCAAATTATCAATTCATTCGTTCAAGATAAATTATGCAGTTCACTGAAAAAAGAAATTGTTCTCTCAATATATTGTTCAAACCATTTGCTCCATATGTTGAGTCGTCTCCTCGGTTTGTTAAGTTTATTGAATGAATCGGTTTGTTTATATTTATTCGAGCTAATGATTTAATAAACCATTCCATTTGACAAACGTGTGAACAATATAATATGCTGAGCAAACAACTTCGACGAGGCTGGACCGCTGGACCGATAAAAAACCAGGTCCACGAAGACATGTGTCTGCAGCATTTACCAGCTACCAATGTGACACAATACAACATGGGATCCGCGTATTCAAGCCCCTCTTTGAATAAGCCCATGGGCTAATACAAGGGGAGAAATACTCTTGTATAAGCCCATGTGGGCTTATAAACGGAATAAAATTTTGCCTCGCATCAGGGCTGGCCTATATTTGGGGAAAACGTAGGTGACGTTTTGTTTTGCCCAGATGTTATAAGTGCTGGTAGCTAGAATAAGCTACTGAAATTAAATTAATGTGGCAATTTTGCCCAAAGGTCGCAGCAGGAGATTCTTTCTAAACACTTTCTTGTTTTTGGCCGCTTCGTGTTCGAAGCACTACGCAACGCTCTCTAATCCTTTTATTCACTATACTGTAACAATGGCTGTTTACGTGATCTCTCGTGCTCACGAATCGACTATAAGTACTGTGGCCACATGTTTTGTGGCCGGAGTTGTCCAGAGATTGAGCACGACAGGTGAGCTCATGCCATGAGCTCCTTGTCCCTGTTCGGGTAAAGGCCAGTCAGGCCTCGGGGACGACTTCCAATAGGGGGCTCAGGTGGGGAAGATCTTGATGACTCGGGGTTGTACGCCCTCTGGATCACCTGGGATGGTGCGACACAGGCTCTGGCACACCGTCGGGCTGTCCAGGGTTCTATCCGTGCGGCAGTGCCGTCGACAAGGCCGGCCAGCAACATGCCCACATGCGCGAGTTCTGTGGTGCCGCCCCCATGGCATCTCAGGCTCTGCACATGACTACATTACCATAACTATGTACTATGCATGTTGTATATGATGTTGTTGATGTTGGTGATGATAATGGTGATGATAATGATGACGGCCGGACTCGTCCGGATGGACTGTTACCTGGTTGTAGTTCTAGTAATTACCGACGCCCGCCGTGTGCGCCCTGTGCGCCGCGGGCGTTGAACGTTACATTGGTGCCGTGACCAGGATCAGTCCAACGGCGTCCCATGGCAGCCTAACGTCGCAATGTCTTCGCCCCCTCATCCCTGGGGACCGCCTGCTCCTCCAGTACACTCCAGACAAGGAAGAAAATTAATAAAATAAACGAAAACGACAGTGTATCTCGGCATACACGCTCCCATGACATCTGAGAGCAAACTCGCGAGGACTCCGGTCGTCCGGGAGGACGTCCGGACGATCCGCAGGACCAATCCCAGTCCACGGACACGTCCCCGACGTGTCCGTCTCCGGACATAGAGTCAAGCCCTGTGGGGCTGCAACAGCAGTTGCCTTCGAGACCGAGCCTTGCTGTTTTAGGTGCTATGGGCGGAGCTGGGAACGGCTCTACTCCGCACCTACCCTCGTCTAGACGTCCGTCACGACCGCTACTCTTCCCTGGATGTCTCCAGACGTCTGGAATCGAGTGCCGGCTACCAAGCTTAGCTCCGTATGGGCAGACAGGCTGAACCGGCTACCACCGCCGGCAAGGTTGACTCCCTCGAGAGCCCCCGGCCTGGATGTCGGGCAGTCTGTCCAGAATATGATGGACCAGCTCACCCACTCACTCAATGAGCTGGCCCCCACAGGCTGCTATGACCGCGGCCGGCCGCC
Organism: Terebella lapidaria; assembly: GCA_949152475.1. Classification (NCBI taxonomy): domain Eukaryota; kingdom Metazoa; phylum Annelida; class Polychaeta; order Terebellida; family Terebellidae; genus Terebella; species Terebella lapidaria. The sequence continues at coordinate 27,082,530 of OX424564.1, read as the reverse complement.
CCACGTTGGGCGACCTGATCGTAGGACACATTCGCCTTCTCCGCGATACCAGCCACCCTCAGATCAGCTGATGGAGAGGGAGCGGCGGATAGTGCAGATGGCACTGGAGGAGTATAAGCGCTGTCAGCCCGCCACGCCGAGCGTGAGTCCTGCGACCCCTTTCAACTCAGGGATGACTGGTCTGCCGGTCCTCCCCCTGGTTTATCCAAGCCCACAGGTGCCGATAACCCATGCCATGGGACCCGCACCTGGTCTGCGGCTTGGAGGGACCACGTTGGCCACCGCTTCCGCTGCTCTGGCAGCCGGAGTCATGGCCACGTGGACCTATCCTGCCCCGCACAGTGCTCCAGGAGCTAGCTGGCAACCAGTGGCCTCAGCCCCGAGCTACGCCGGCTACCCTGCCTCAGGATCGGCATGGGCTCCGTCCGCATTTGGTCCGGGTGGGATGTCCGTGGGTTCATACCCGGCGGCGGCTGTTAGCTTTCCTGCGCCCACGTCTGTGGTGTACGGATCCGCACCTGCGAATTCTGCCGCGGGCAGGGCTGATGCTCGATCGCTGCTGTCGTACACCAGGGACAGTTGTCCTGTGGCACCTGAGGCTGCCCCACCTGCGGACAAGCCGGACGACCCTCAAGTATATATAACTACTCCGGAAGTGGTCCTTGAGGATCCGTCTAGTTCCTCCGCAGCTGAGGCAGATAACGAGGACTCCGTAGCGGAACCCAGCGCCCTGGGTGACCCCTGTCATTCGACGTGCGCACTGATAAAGGACCCGTGCTAGTATCTGCTTTCGTATTTTGGGCGAGAACCGGTCTGGTTTCTTGTAGACTCCGGCTCGGAGGTTACCCTCGTGGATACAGGGACGTTTAAGCGGGACCTTGTGTTGCGGGATCCTGGCTGTTACCAACTCTTCGAGGCTGGTAACAATAGCGTCCGTATCCATGGTATCATCGATCTGCCTATTACCCTTGCTGACAAGATGTACATGACAGAGGCAATTGTTGCAGATATCGGACCGGCCGGGATCATTGGGATGAATTTTCTCCAGATCCACCGGGTGATCGCCAACTTCAGTGCCGGCGAACTCCGGATGGGACAGGACACACACTTCCTCTTCCGGGCAGGTCCGACTCGTTCATTCCAACTGCGGGCGGCGTGAACAACCACTGTGCCGCCTATGAGCGAGATGATCGCTGAGGCGAGGCCGCGTCGCCCATGCATGCCCCTTGATGGTCGTCCATGTACAGTGCTACCCGTGAGTAATTTTGCCCGGGAAACGGGGCTCGCACTGGGTGGGACTCTGGTCAAGTCCGATGCCCATGCGGTGCCTATTCTCGTGGTAAATCCCACCGATGTTCCAGTTGTACTGCGTCGCGGTTGTGTGGCAGCCATTGCCACACTCGTGGCATCTAGACGGGTTTTCCCTGATGATCCTGTTTGTCGCGCCGCCAGAGATGATCCGTTCACCCTGCCGGACCATTTGGAATCTCGTGTTCCAAAGAACCGGCTAGATGAAGCTCAGCGCCAGGCTCTCCACAAACTGCTCTGGCAGTATGCAGATGTGTCCTGGTGGTGGGGTTGGCAAGACAGATGTGGCCAAACACCGCATCGACCTCCTGGACGAGTGTCCGATCAAACAGCGTCTACGACGAGCGGCTATTGTGCACCAAGAGGTCATTGACTAGGAGGTGCACAAGATGCTCGAGCTAGACATCATCGAACCCAGTGATAGCCCTTGGGCCAGTCCTGTGGTTCAATGTGGTGAAGAAGAAGGACAGCTCGTGGAGGTTCTGCGTGGACTATCGTAAACTCAACGATGCCATGCAAAAGGACTTATATCCTCTCCCACACATTGAGGACACCTTCGATGCCCTGGCTGGATCACACTACTTCTGTGCTCTGGATCTGGCCTCCGGGTATTGGCAGGTTGAGATGGACGAGAGTGATAGGGCAAAAACTGCCTTTGTTACCAAGAACGGGCTCTACCAATTTAAGGTAATGCCGTTTGGGCTCTGCTCCACCCCCGCGACGTTCGAGCGCCTCATGGAGATGGTCCTAAAAGGGTTCCTCTGGAAGTGATGTATAGTTTACATTGACGATGTCGTCGTGTATGGCTGGTCGTTCGAGGAAACCCTCACCAACCTCCAGATGGTGCTCCATCGCATCCGCGAAGTAACAGGCACCGGAGTTAGACCAGACTCGAAGATCGAGGCCATACAACACTGGCCCCGGCCTTGTAACGTGGCAGACATGAGGTCCTTTTTGGGCTTCGCGAGCTACCACCACCGTTTTATTCGAGGCTTCGCAGAGATCACGCGCCCCCTTACCATCCTCACAGAAAAGGGCGCCGATTTCGTCTGGGGACCAGAGCAGGCAATCGCCTTCTCCGACCTCCGGCAAGCTTTGGTGGCAGCCCCGGTGCTGCGGCATCCCCGTTCGGACTGTGAATTCATCCTGGACACTGACGCGAGTAACTTTGCACTCGGCGGTGTCCTCTCACAGATCGTGGACGTGCAGGAGCGTGTAGTGGCTTATGCAAGTGTGGCTCTCAGCCGCTCTCAAATGAACTACTGCACGACTCACCGCGAGCTCCTCACGGTGGTAACTATGACCAAGCGGTTCCGGCATTACTTGTTGGGGCAGCAATTCCGGTTGCAGATAGTGAGGCCAACGGCTTGGTGTCCCGGTCATTAAGGGTGTCGCGCCTTCTGACCGGAAAGCCCTGGACATACTGGATACTCACTGGGTCACTTTGCGTGAGCTCTGGTACATCCTGGTGATCTCGGACTATTTTACCAAGTACACCGATACCTATCCCCTGCGGCGCCAGACCGCAGAAGAGGTGGCTCCGTTGCTGGTGAGTAGGTGGGTGGTTTACCATGGCGCACCTATGCAGGTACATTCGGATCAGGGCACGCAATTTGAGAGCAACCTGTTCCGGAACCTGGCATAGATGCTAGGGAGTACCAAGGTCCGGACCACCCCTTACAGGCCCCAGTCTGAAGGACAGGTCGAATGATTCAATCGATCCATCCTGAATATGCTAACGGCCTTTGTAAATGATCGTGCGAATGATTGGGATGACCACCTCCTGGATGTCTTAATGGCATACCGGTCGTCGGTCCACTCTTCGACCGGAGTAACTCAGCACGCGATGTTGTACGGCCGGGAGCTCAATCTGCCTGTGGATATCATGTATCAAACCACGGCAGAAACCAGTCCGGTACCCCAGTGCAGTCCGGAGTACGTTGAGTGGGTTCACCATGCCCTGGCGAACGCCCATGACTTCGCGCGAGCGCGCCTGGATAAGTCGGCTATCCGGCAAAAGCGCGGCTATGACGCCCATGCTAAGGGTAGGCCCGCTTTCAACGAAGGTGACAAGGCGCACTATTAGTATCCACCGGCTAAGCAAGGCAACAAGTTTGCACGGCCGTGGGTAGGCCCGTTTACTGTACTGAAACAGGTGACAGAGGTGGGCTACCGGATTCATCGGGATTTACCAGCTACCAATGTGACACAATACAACATGGGATCCGCGTATTCAAGCCCCTCTTTGAATAAGCCCATGGGCTAATACAAGGGGAGAAATACTCTTGTATAAGCCCATGTGGGCTTATAAACGGAATAAAATTTTGCCTCGCATCAGGGCTGGCCTATATTTGGGGAAAACGTAGGTGACGTTTTGTTTTGCCCAGATGTTATAAGTGCTGGTAGCTAGAATAAGCTACTGAAATTAAATTAATGTGGCAATTTTGCCCAAAGGTCGCAGCAGGAGATTCTTTCTAAACACTTTCTTGTTTTTGGCCGCTTCGTGTTCGAAGCACTACGCAACGCTCTCTAATCCTTTTATTCACTATACTGTAACAATGGCTGTTTACGTGATCTCTCGTGCTCACGAATCGACTATAAGTACTGTGGCCACATGTTTTGTGGCCGGAGTTGTCCAGAGATTGAGCACGACAGGTGAGCTCATGCCATGAGCTCCTTGTCCCTGTTCGGGTAAAGGCCAGTCAGGCCTCGGGGACGACTTCCAATAGGGGGCTCAGGTGGGGAAGATCTTGATGACTCGGGGTTGTACGCCCTCTGGATCACCTGGGATGGTGCGACACAGGCTCTGGCACACCGTCGGGCTGTCCAGGGTTCTATCCGTGCGGCAGTGCCGTCGACAAGGCCGGCCAGCAACATGCCCACATGCGCGAGTTCTGTGGTGCCGCCCCCATGGCATCTCAGGCTCTGCACATGACTACATTACCATAACTATGTACTATGCATGTTGTATATGATGTTGTTGATGTTGGTGATGATAATGGTGATGATAATGATGACGGCCGGACTCGTCCGGATGGACTGTTACCTGGTTGTAGTTCTAGTAATTACCGACGCCCGCCGTGTGCGCCCTGTGCGCCGCGGGCGTTGAACGTTACATTGGTGCCGTGACCAGGATCAGTCCAACGGCGTCCCATGGCAGCCTAACGTCGCAATGTCTTCGCCCCCTCATCCCTGGGGACCGCCTGCTCCTCCAGTACACTCCAGACAAGGAAGAAAATTAATAAAATAAACGAAAACGACAGTGTATCTCGGCATACACGCTCCCATGACATCTGAGAGCAAACTCGCGAGGACTCCGGTCGTCCGGGAGGACGTCCGGACGATCCGCAGGACCAATCCCAGTCCACGGACACGTCCCCGACGTGTCCGTCTCCGGACATAGAGTCAAGCCCTGTGGGGCTGCAACAGCAGTTGCCTTCGAGACCGAGCCTTGCTGTTTTAGGTGCTATGGGCGGAGCTGGGAACAGCTCTACTCCGCACCTACCCTCGTCTAGACGTCCGTCACGACCGCTACTCTTCCCTGGATGTCTCCAGACGTCTGGAATCGAGTGCCGGCTACCAAGCTTAGCTCCGTATGGGCAGACAGGCTGAACCGGCTACCACCGCCGGCAAGGTTGACTCCCTCGAGAGCCCCCGGCCTGGATGTCGGGCAGTCTGTCCAGAATATGATGGACCAGCTCACCCACTCACTCAATGAGCTGGCCCCCACAGGCTGCTATGACCGCGGCCGGCCGCCCCACGTTGGGCGACCTGATCGTAGGACACATTCGCCTTCTCCGCGATACCAGCCACCCTCAGATCAGCTGATGGAGAGGGAGCGGCGGATAGTGCAGATGGCACTGGAGGAGTATAAGCGCTGTCAGCCCGCCACGCCGAGCGTGAGTCCTGCGACCCCTTTCAACTCAGGGATGACTGGTCTGCCGGTCCTCCCCCTGGTTTATCCAAGCCCACAGGTGCCGATAACCCATGCCATGGGACCCGCACCTGGTCTGCGGCTTGGAGGGACCACGTTGGCCACCGCTTCCGCTGCTCTGGCAGCCGGAGTCATGGCCACGTGGACCTATCCTGCCCCGCACAGTGCTCCAGGAGCTAGCTGGCAACCAGTGGCCTCAGCCCCGAGCTACGCCGGCTACCCTGCCTCAGGATCGGCATGGGCTCCGTCCGCATTTGGTCCGGGTGGGATGTCCGTGGGTTCATATCCGGCGGCGGCTGTTAGCTTTCCTGCGCCCACGTCTGTGGTGTACGGATCCGCACCTGCGAATTCTGCCGCGGGCAGGGCTGATGCTCGATCGCTGCTGTCGTACACCAGGGACAGTTGTCCTGTGGCACCTGAGGCTGCCCCACCTGCGGACAAGCCGGACGACCCTCAAGTATATATAACTACTCCGGAAGTGGTCCTTGAGGATCCGTCTAGTCCCTCCGCAGCTGAGGCAGATAACGAGGACTCCGTAGCGGAACCCAGCGCCCTGGGTGACCCCTGTCATTCGACGTGCGCACTGATAAAGGACCCGTGCTAGTATCTGCTTTCGTATTTTGGGCGAGAACCGGTCTGGTTTCTTGTAGACTCCGGCTCGGAGGTTACCCTCGTGGATACAGGGACGTTTAAGCGGGACCTTGTGTTGCGGGATCCTGGCTGTTACCAACTCTTCGAGGCTGGTAACAATAGCGTCCGTATCCATGGTATCATCGATCTGCCTATTACCCTTGCTGACAAGATGTACATGACAGAGGCAATTGTTGCAGATATCGGACCGGCCGGGATCATTGGGATGAATTTTCTCCAGATCCACCGGGTGATCGCCAACTTCAGTGCCGGCGAACTCCGGATGGGACAGGACACACACTTCCTCTTCCGGGCAGGTCCGACTCGTTCATTCCAACTGCGGGCGGCGTGAACAACCACTGTGCCGCCTATGAGCGAGATGATCACTGAGGCGAGGCCGCGTCGCCCATGCATGCCCCTTGATGGTCGTCCATGTACAGTGCTACCCGTGAGTAATTTTGCCCGGGAAACGGGGCTCGCACTGGGTGGGACTCTGGTCAAGTCCGATGCCCATGCGGTGCCTATTCTCGTGGTAAATCCCACCGATGTTCCAGTTGTACTGCGTCGCGGTTGTGTGGCAGCCATTGCCACACTCGTGGCATCTAGACGGGTTTTCCCTGATGATCCTGTTTGTCGCGCCGCCAGAGATGATCCGTTCACCCTGCCGGACCATTTGGAATCTCGTGTTCCAAAGAACCGGCTAGATGAAGATCAGCGCCAGGCTCTCCACAAACTGCTCTGGCAGTATGCAGATGTGTCCTGGTGGTGGGGTTGGCAAGACAGATGTGGCCAAACACCGCATCGACCTCCTGGACGAGTGTCCGATCAAACAGCGTCTACGACGAGCGGCTATTGTGCACCAAGAGGTCATTGACTAGGAGGTGCACAAGATGCTCGAGCTAGACATCATCAAACCCAGTGATAGCCCTTGGGCCAGTCCTGTGGTTCAATGTGGTGAAGAAGAAGGACAGCTCGTGGAGGTTCTGCATGGACTATCGTAAACTCAACGATGCCATGCAAAAGGACTTATATCCTCTCCCACACATTGAGGACACCTTCGATGCCCTGGCTGGATCACACTACTTCTGTGCTCTGGATCTGGCCTCCGGGTATTGGCAGGTTGAGATGGACGAGAGTGATAGGGCAAAAACTGCCTTTGTTACCAAGAACGGGCTCTACCAATTTAAGGTAATGCCGTTTGGGCTCTGCTCCACCCCCGCGACGTTCGAGCGCCTCATGGAGATGGTCCTAAAAGGGTTCCTCTGGAAGTGATGTATAGTTTACATTGACGATGTCGTCGTGTATGGCTGGTCGTTCGAGGAAACCCTCACCAACCTCCAGATGGTGCTCCATCGCATCCGCGAAGTAACAGGCACCGGAGTTAGACCAGACTCGAAGATCGAGGCCATACAACACTGGCCCCGGCCTTGTAACGTGGCAGACATGAGGTCCTTTTTGGGCTTCGCGAGCTACCACCACCGTTTTATTTGAGGCTTCGCAGAGATCACGCGCCCCCTTACCATCCTCACAGAAAAGGGCGCCGATTTCGTCTGGGGACCAGAGCAGGCAATCGCCTTCTCCGACCTCCGGCAAGCTTTGGTGGCAGCCCCGGTGCTGCGGCATCCCCGTTCGGACTGTGAATTCATCCTGGACACTGACGCGAGTAACTTTGCACTCGGCGGTGTCCTCTCACAGATCGTGGACGTGCAGGAGCGTGTAGTGGCTTATGCAAGTGTGGCTCTCAGCCGCTCTCAAATGAACTACTGCAAGACTCACCGCGAGCTCCTCACGGTGGTAACTATGACCAAGCGGTTCCGGCATTACTTGTTGGGGCAGCAATTCCGGTTGCAGATAGTGAGGCCAACGGCTTGGTGTCCCGGTCATTAAGGGTGTCGCGCCTTCTGACCGGAAAGCCCTGGACATACTGGATACTCACTGGGTCACTTTGCGTGAGCTCTGGTACATCCTGGTGATCTCGGACTATTTTACCAAGTACACCGATACCTATCCCCTGCGGCGCCAGACCGCAGAAGAGGTGGCTCCGTTGCTGGTGAGTAGGTGGGTGGTTTACCATGGCGCACCTATGCAGGTACATTCGGATCAGGGCACGCAATTTGAGAGCAACCTGTTCCGGAACCTGGCATAGATGCTAGGGAGTACCAAGGTCCGGACCACCCCTTACAGGCCCCAGTCTGAAGGACAGGTCGAATGATTCAATCGATCCATCCTGAATATGCTAACGGCCTTTGTAAATGATCGTGCGAATGATTGGGATGACCACCTCCTGGATGTCTTAATGGCATACCGGTCGTCGGTCCACTCTTCGACCGGAGTAACTCAGCACGCGATGTTGTACGGCCGGGAGCTCAATCTGCCTGTGGATATCATGTATCAAACCACGGCAGAAACCAGTCCGGTACCCCAGTGCAGTCCGGAGTACGTTGAGTGGGTTCACCATGCCCTGGCGAACGCCCATGACTTCGCGCGAGCGCGCCTGGATAAGTCGGCTATCCGGCAAAAGCGCGGCTATGACGCCCATGCTAAGGGTAGGCCCGCTTTCAACGAAGGTGACAAGGCGCACTATTAGTATCCACCGGCTAAGCAAGGCAACAAGTTTGCACGGCCGTGGGTAGGCCCGTTTACTGTACTGAAACAGGTGACAGAGGTGGGCTACCGGATTCATCGGGATTCCGATCCGGACAGAGTACTGGTGGTCCATATCGACAACCTGAAGAAATACGAGGGCCCCGCATCTCATGGATCCACTCATACTGGATGCGGAACCGGATGATGTTACACTTTTGGACACTTCTGGTCAGCATCCGCGGACACTGGACGAGCGTGTGCGCCGTATGGTGGGTCTTCCGGACCTCTCTGATGCGTCAGATGGAAGTCTGAACAACATTACACCTGTTCTCGATGATGGCCATGCCGGAAACGTCATGCGCCATCCCGTTATGGGTGGGACTAATGTTCCGCTCATGCGGATGCATCTGTGGTATCCATCTATCACACCTGGGATGGATTTTAGGCCTTTCCGTAGGAATCCGGATGACTTTCCTCTGTGAGTGTTCCTCTCCGGAGTTGAGGTCTCTGGACATCTTTACGTCGTAACGCTGCGCATCCGCCCTCCCGTTGTTTCTAGCACTAGGGACGTGTGGCAAGCCTATCCGCACCATGTGGACTGCTGTCCAGCGTAGTTAACCCAACGCCTATGCTGGCCAGACCACTTTTGTGGATTTGCCGAATGCCCCTTGGTCCCGGAACAGCCAATGATATAGCCAGACTGAGATTGGGATTTACGTCCGCTACGGATTTGGGGAACTGGCATATGGGCGCGGGAAGAGTATCCGGATGTGAGGACTGATGTCTGCTGTTCTTCCGCGTGACTCGTCCGGCGCTCCGGACGCTTTCAGATGACGCCTTTAGGTGCATTGTCACCCGTGAGCCACTACCATAAGGTTGTTTATAGTAGAATAAGGTTTCTAACGGCAGGAAATCGTTTTACCATTATTCTTGATGGACCGGCTGTTAAGTCCGCACGCGCGGACCAGCCGCGGCAGTGAGTGACGCTCATTTTCGTCCGGATCGCACCTTATAAAACGCGGTCTGGCCGGAATGACCGGAACCCCGGCCTCCTTCTAAGAAGGGGGTCGTATTCTACATGCGTAGCATACTTTGTGGTTTTTTAATCCCTGTCATTATCATCGGATAAGATCAATATGCCATTCTATGGTGATTGTCTGGATCTGAACTCCGTCCGTGGGCAGGTCCGAATGACCGCTGGCTATTGACTTCACCATGTTTGGGATTCTCTAGATTGGGCGCCGGCATGAAAGGTTCGCCACCTAACCATTGAGATTATGGACCTGTCGGCATCTCGTCTAAATTTATTGGATCCGCGGTCCGGTGGTCGTTGTATGGGCTCTGGGTTTGACCGGTGCATTGCTCCGTGGCCTCATTGTACGTTGGGGTTGCTAGTGGGCACGTCGCGAACGCCCACAAGGTGCTCAATTGTCTTTAGGGCTATCATGGGCATACCCGGTCGCCTTGTAAGCGTACCAGCGGCTATGGGGAGTGTTTATATTTATTTATCCATCTCAGGTTATTATTTACTAGGTGGATTATTTAAACCACAAGTATGCGGCATGTTTCTGGAGAATTCTGTTCTTGCTCATTTAATGACACAATGGAGACAAGTTTGTGAAATTTCCTTTCTGGTGCAACAGAAGGTTGGAAATCAGGATCCGCTCTCGAAAGAGGGGTGTAAGGAATTGTGTTAATTTAGACAGTGATGGTGTGATGTGATATCCGAGAAGACTGGAGAACCGCAATTTATTGTTGTTTTCGTCTGACATATTCATAACACCCACAAGTTAGTGGTTACTTAATTTAAGCACAATTTCTACCTTGCTGGGAGCAATAATTTCTCGTCATTGACCGCCAGCGCGGCAGCTATAGCTAATGACAGATGTTGTTGCTTGTATGTTATTTGTAAGATCCACCGGGATAGAAATTTTCATTTTCTACCCATATTCATGGTTTGATTTGGAGTCACTGGAGGGAAATGACTGCCCCCGCATGAGTTTATAGTATTTGTATTTTGGTCCGGGCAGTGTGTCATTGTGACCGGGGACAGAAGTTTACAGTGACGCCGTGTGCACTGCTGCGCGGGTAGAATTGCTGTCAACATTTGTTGCATATGTATGTAAAATGTTGTACCCAGATTTGAATTAATCTCCAGTTGTTTGCGCATTTATATTGTGCCATTCGCATTTCGACCGCTGCTGCGGCGTCAGATCCAGAGGGGTCTGACGTGGCCGGTGTTTGGGGTGCGAGTGTTTTGCCAGTTGTGTACTCCCTGTGCGGGCCGTGTCCGAGGATGTATGGGTGCTCGGGCATCTGCATGTATTTGTGGATGTCCGTCCGTCCGTGCGTCTCCACACTGGCCTGCCCAGATTGTAGTATGCAAATACTACGTGATCTCTCGTGCTCACGACTCGACTATAAGTACTGTGGCTACATGTTTTGTGGCCGGAGTTGTCCAGAAACTGAGCACGACAGGTGAGCTCATGCCATGAGCTCCTTGTCCCTGTTCGGGTAAAGGCCAGTCAGGCCTCGGGGACGACTTCCAATAGGGGGCCGAGGTGGGGAAGATCTTGATGACTCGGGGGTGTACGCCCTCTGGATCACCGGTCTCCCACCTGGGATGGTGCGACACAGGCTCTGGCAGACCGTCGGGCTGTCCAGGGTTCTATCCCTGCGGCAGTGCCGTCGGTGAGGTCGGCCAGCAAGTGTTTTCCCTTCTAATCCATTGTAAATTGGAGTGTGCAAAATAACAGTCATAAAATAATTATTCCCCAAATATAAGCCCATTTTCATTCAACACAACACCCTTCCCCCAATTATAAGCCCAGGGCTTAAATACGGGGATCCCTGGTAGTAAAAAACTCTTGTCCAGACTAGACCACAATGTGGATTGTGGAAAGTCAGAAAACAATTGAAAATGTTTGACGCCCGCTACCTAGGGCCCATGTGCCCCACTCTGCGGCACGGCCCTACTTAACTATAACCAGGTAGTAGTCTACAGGACGAGATAAGGCTCAATACATAACTCTGTTCCATCACTGTTATCTAGTCTGGTGTGTCGAGCCCAAGAGCCATGGGAGTGACATCCCGGAACACGAACATGTGGGCGTGTTGCTGGGTGGCCTCACCGATGGTCCACCACAGGGATAGAGCCCCAGATAGTTTGACGGTCTGGATAGCCCCGGATAGCTTGCGTGAGCACTGGATCAAAGTAGCCTCCCTTCTGGGCCCCCAATTGGAATTGTCCACACATGGCCGTGCACGTGGGTGTGCCTCATCGTCATCCTCTCGTTTTGGCAGCTCTGAGACAACTCAGAGAAAGTTTTGGGCAATGAAGCACAAGGTGCACAACATACATGCGCAAATATATAAATAGATTGGTTAAAATCTGGTACAACGTTTAAAATAAATAACATCAAACAGGACAGCAATTGTACCCACTGCAACAAGGCACGCAGTGTCCTGAAAACATCTGTTCACGGTCTTAATGACACACTGCCCAGACCAATATAACATACACAGCATAAGCTCATACAGGGGCAGGCATTTCCTCCCGGTGACTCCAAAATTGCACCGTGGATACAAGTAGAAAGATGAAATTTGCGGCGTCAAGCGGTCCAGACTCCCGTGGAGCTGCCTAAAATCCATCCCGGAAGTGGAAGATGGATACCAAACCCGCGTCCGTACAAGTGGAATGTCAATCCCAGCCATACCGTGACAGCGCACGTATGTGGCGTCATGGCCACGCTTGTTCCGCTGTGTCTGGAGTTTTAGAGGTACCAGCGGATCAGTACACACTGCCGGCGGCTGGTCATACAGACTCTCATCTGATGAATCGGTGAGGTCCAGCAGACCTACCGTACAGAGTATTCATTCATCTGGGGTCCGCAGATGCTGGCCAGACGTATCCAAGATTGCAATGCTTTGCATCCTGAATGAGCGGATCCAGGACGAGCGGACCTTCATACCGCTTCAGGTTATCAATATGGACAGCTAGGACAGGTCGACAGGTCTGGGGGTCACACCAGCAGACTGGCTGAGGCCATCCTCAGGCTGTAAGGAATAGTGGGATCCAGGCTCGTATTCATCAAGCGCCATCTGGATCAGCCGTAGCACCCTCTTGGTCATCCGCTCCGACGAGGGTTGCTGTCGTGGAGAGGGTGAGTGAGCCCTACGATCAGATCGCCGGGTCTGTGGCAACCGACCACTGTCATAGCGGTGCATGTACCCTGCTCTATGGCACAGTCACGGCGGGCACAGTAACTACTTAACTATAACCAGGTAGTAGTCTGCTGGATGAGATCCGACCCGATACATAACTCAGAAATACTCCATCACTGTTATGTAGCCCAGCCATGAGAGTGGCATAACAGAACAGATGGTCCGCCACGACCATAGAGCCCCAGAGAGCCCAACAGTTTGCCGGAGCCTGTTCGCACCATCCCAGGGTAAGAAGATTATCTAGGTGTGTGAGCACCAGATCAATGTAGTCTTTTTCCTGGGACTTGTTCCCGGGGTTCTAGGACCCTCTAACCAGAACGAAGGGGACAGAATCACATGGCCATGCCTCACCGTTGTCCTCTTGCTTTGGTAGCTCTCAGACAATTCAAAGAAACCAAACCGGGCTGGCTCTATTTATAGCAGCCATCGCACGAGAACCAGGATGTGATGTCACAGTCAATGAAACAGTGGAGTGGAGCGATAAATGACATGCATCGCTAAGAAGATACGAGCTTCGAAAGTGAGGCCACCAGAACATGGGGTCCTAATGTGTCCAAAAGCCTATCGCGATCTTTGGGCAAAATCCCCACACAATTGTAATGTTTGCTGCAGCTATTAGGGCACACAAACACCCTGCTTTGTGGCATGATCACTGACGGCACCAGTGAACCAGGTAACTAGTCCGCTGGAGGAGGTCCAAGGGTGGTGGCACACCGAAGTATGGCACCTAAAAGCATCCTGACACTGGACGAGTCGTGCGGATGAACCACAGATGTCAACCCACACATCCTGATACTACCTTTGCATCCACAACCAAGTTGCTCATAACGTGGGCCTCGCATCTCCTGCAGTGGACGAATGTCCCAAACTCTTCCTGTCTTTATAAGAGGTTGCCATGACACTATTGGTCATCCCGCACATTCACAAAGGTGGTCCAGCTGGCACAGGCGTTTTGTTAACTGCGCTGGACACCAGTGTATCGAGCCTGAGAGCCATGAGAGCCATAACAGAACACAAGCATGTGGGCGTGTTGCTGACAGGCCTTGCTGATGGTCCGCCACGACCATAGAGCCCCGAAGAGCCCGACGGTTTGCCAGAGCCTGTTCGCACCATCCCAGGGTGAGAAACTAATCTAGGTTTGTGAGCACCGGATCAATGTAGCCTCCCTCCTGGGACATGTTCCCGGGGTTCTAGGACCCTCTAGCCAGAATGAAGGGGACAGAATCACATGGCCATGCCTCACCGTTGTCCTCTTGCTTTGGTAGCTCTCAGACAATTCAAAGAAACCAAACCGGGCTGGCTCTATTTATAGCAGCCATCGCACGAGAACCAGGATGTGATGTCACAGTCAATGAAACAGTGGAGTGGAGCGATAAATGACATGCGTCGCTAAGAAGATGCGAGCTTCGAAAGTGAGGCCACCAGAACATGGGGTCCTAATGTGTCCAAAAGCCTATCGCGATCTTTGGGCAAAATCCCCACACAATTGTAATGTTTGCTGCAGCTATTAGGGCACACAAACACCCTGCTTTGTGGCATGATCACTGACGGCACCAGTGAACCAGGTAACTAGTCCGCTGGAGGAGGTCCAAGAGTGGTGGCACACCGAAGTATGGCACCTAAAAGCATCCTGACACTGGACGAGTCGTGCGGATGAACCACAGATGTCAACCCACACATCCTGATACTACCTTTGCATCCACAACCAAGTTGCTCATAACGTGGGCCTCGCATCTCCTGCAGTGGACGAATGTCCTAAACTCTTCCTGTCTTTATAAGAGGTTGCCATGACACTATTGGTCATCCCGCACATTCACAAAGGTGGTCCAGCTGGCACAGGCATTTTGTTTACTGCGCTGGACACCAGTGTATCGAGCCTGAGAGCCATGAGAGCCATAGCAGAACACAAGCATGTGGGCGTGTTGCTGACAGGCCTTGCTGATGGTCCGCCACGACCATAGAGCCCCGAAGAGCCCGACGGTTTGCCTGAGCCTGTTCGCACCATCCCAGGGTGAGAAACTAATCTAGGTGTGTGAGCACCGGATCAATGTAGCCTCCCTCCTGGGACTTGTTCCCGGGGTTCTAGGACCCTCTAGCCAGAATGAAGGGGACAGAAACACATGGCCATGCCTCACCGTTGTCCTCTTACTTTGGTAGCACTCAGACAATTCAAAGAAACCAAACCGGGCTGGCTCTACTTATAGCAGCCATCGCTCGAGAACCAGGATGTGATGTCACAGCCAATGAAACAGTTGAGTGGATCGATAAATGACATGCGTCACAAAGGACACTTACACCAGAATATGGGGTTTGTAATGTTTGCTGCAACTATTAGGGCACAAGCACCCCACTTTGTGGCATGATCACTGATGGCACCAGTGAACCAGGTAACTAGTCCGCTGGACAAGGTCCAAGAGTGGTGGCACACCGAAGTATGCCATCTAAAAGCATCCTGACACTAGACGAGTTATGCGGACGAACCACAGATGTCAACCCACACATCCTGATACTACCTCCGCATCCACAACCAAATTGCTCATAACGTGGGACCTCACATCTCCTGCAGTGGACGAATGTCCCAAACTCTTCCTGTCTTTACAAGAGGTTGCCCTGGGACTATTGGTCATCCCGCACATTCACAAAGGTGGTCTAGCTGGCACAGGCGTTTTGTTAACTGCACCGGACACCTGCAAAACCTACGCACTTGATACTGCAGGAGGACTGCATGAGCGTCGCCCGTCGCCGAACATGTCCTCCACCGCGGCTTGGGTTGGACTGAAGTTCCCCTCATCCAGACGCATGTTCGGTATCCATCAAGCACCCCAGGGATCGATTCTAGGTAGCTCCACAGGAATCTGGACATCTGAATGCCACAGTCACTACTTTGTGGTGGTCCGCTGGTATGTGGTGGTCCACTCTGAGTGGATGGACACTTTGCATCATAGCGCCACAATTGTGTGGGGTGTTTCAGTCGGGGTGTTTTCCTCCTCGGAGCTGACCTTGTTTGCCTCCAAGTGTCAGCACTGGTATTGGCCACTAAACCAGAGTCAGAGGTACAGACTAAGTAACCATCTTACTTGGGTGGCTTTTCACTGAGCAGCTGACGATGAGGCAATGGACAGACGCCGCCCTGGTGCCGGTCATCACAGCCTTTGGGGATGGGAAGAAGCCCAAATGCGTGGAACATTTGACCTCCTGTACTGGCGCTATGAGCCCCTGCACTATAAGCCTTTGATGTGGCAGCTGGTGCTTCCTGTGGAACTGTGGACACAGGTGCTCCACCAATTGCACTACCTTAGAGTAACTGGTCATTCGAGCATCCAAAGGACTAGGTGGGTGATGTACCATGGCGTACCCATACAGTGAATAGGTGGGTGGTGCACCATGGCGTACCCATGCAGGTACAAAAGCACTCTGTTTCAGGGCCTTTCAGAAATGCTAGAGAGTACCAAGATGTGTACCATCCCTTACAGGCCCCCTTCTGACAGGGAAGGTCGAAAGAATCAACTGATCTGTCTTCAATATGCTGGCAGCCCTAGTGAAAGATCGCGCAAATGATTGGGATGACTACCTCCCATATGTCTTAATGACATACATGTCGTCAGATTTTGTCCCGACCTGGGTGACCCCACATGGAATGCTATACGGCCAGATGGCAGTTGCTGCGGCAACCTGCAGCTTCTTTGGAAGGGCCAGCTCAGAGTCTGAAAGACGATCCTCATCCTGCTGGAACAGGGTCATTTATGCGCAATCCAAATTCTTGCACTAATGGCAATATGACAGGCCATCAACATTACCATGTGGCTCATGGCATGGTACTCTATCTGCATGTCATACTCCTGGAGTTTGACAAGTCACCGAACTACTTAGCTATTGGTTTCGCTGTAGTTCAGCAACCACTGGAGCAAACTGTGGTCAGTCCGCCATCAGAAGTGCCGTCCCGAACAGGTAATGCCAGAAGCACGTCTTGTTCAGGAGCTCATGGTGAATGGTGCAGTAGTTCATTTGCAATTGGCTGAGAGTTACACCCGCATAGGCTATTATGCGTTCCTGTGTAGCCCATCCACGATCTGTGAGAGGACACTGCTGAGCAGGAAGTTACTAGCATTGGTGTCCAGTATTAACTTATTCGAGAAGGGGTGCCGGAACACAGAAGCAGACATCAAAGCTCTCCAGATGTCAGCAAAGTCCACCTCCTTGGAGGCATCTCAGAAAGAGTTGACTTCATTTTCTGTAAGGAAAGCCAAAGGATGCGCAATCTCTGCAAAGTCCTCAATGAACCAGTGGTGGTAGCTTGCGAATCCCAAGAAGGACCTCACATAGGCCACATTACACTGCCGGGGCCATCTTTGCATGGTCTGGTCGGATCAAACTTTGCATGGTCTGGTCGGATGCCTGTTGCAGTCACCATGAAGCCCAAGTAAAGAATCTCCTGGGCGAGGTGTTCACACTTGGTAGGCTTCAGTTTGAGCCTTGCATCCTGGATGTGATGAAGCAACATCTGGAGATTGATCAGGGTTTCCTTGAAAGAGTGCTCTTAGATGAAGAAATCGTTGATGTACACCATGCACCTCTTCCAGAGGAACTTTTTAAACACCATTTCCATCAAGCACTTGAACGTCGCAGGGCTTTGCACACCCTAAACAGCATTACCTGTAATTTGGTCAGAGCCATTCTTGCTGAGTGGACTTGCCCGGAGCCCAGATTGAGTGCACAGAAGTAATGGCACCAGGCCAGGGGTTTGAATGTGTCTTTGATATGGGGGAGAGGTTATGAGTCCTTCTGGGTGACATCACTAAGCTTCCAATAGTCAGTGTTGAACCTGCACGAGCCGTCCTCCTTTTCCACTATAACCACAGAAATTTTCTAAGGGCTATCAATGGCTTTGATGATGTCTAGCTCGAGCACCTTCTGCACCTCCCTGTCAATAATGTCATAGATAGACACTTTTTGACTGGACGCACATCCAGGAGGTCGATGTGGTGTTTGGCGACATCTGTTTTGCCAACCGCAATGTCCGGACCCATAAACACATCTGCATACTGCCAGAACAGTTTGCAAAGTGCGAGCTGTTGCTCATGATCCAGCCCTTCTTTCAGAACTCGAGATTCCAAATGATCCGGCAGGGTAAAAGGGTCATCCCTGGTGACTGCATGTGCACAAGTGTCACAGCAGACTGGGTCATCAGGAGAGCATGACGACCCTGCATGACGACATGATCGTGCAGTTGGCTGCAACTACATGTAACACACAACCTAGTACAACAGGAATATCTGTGGGATTCACCACAAAAAGAGGAATTCCACTGGGGTCAGACTTGACCAGAGCCCCACACCCGGCATGGGTCTCATATCCCGGGCGAAATTGCTCACCGGTTGTATTATACAGGGAAGACCATTGAAAGGCATTCATTGCCCGGAGGCCAGATCGAGTGCACACTGTAGTGTATCACTCGAAGCTGGAGCGAGCGAATCAGACTCATCGAGAAAAGGAAAATGAATTTCATCCCCCATCCGGAAATCACCAACATTGAAGTCCATGGTCACTCCATTAGTCTGGAGGAAGCTCATTCAAATGATCCCAGCTGCATATAAATCTTGCCTCAAGTGTAATTTGCAAATTGATCAATCTGTTGATAGAGGTGCAATTGTTACCAGCCCTGTAGAGCTGACTTCCTCGATCACGAAGCTTGATGATGTGCAGGGAGGGATGCCACCAATAAGTTATTGTTGCCATGAGAGTAAATTCCAAACCCAGATTAATTAGGAAAAGCACTGGTTCACCTCTGAAGATCAGGTAGGTGTCAGCATGCATCACAGACCTGTGCACAAACTGTCTGACCTCGCAGTGAGTCATCCAGAAACTCCGAATCCAGTGGAGAAACGGCCGAACCAGTTCTAAGGCATACTCCATGACTGGCTCAGCTGGTCAAGCCTGGAACTCTTTTTCCTACGAAACGGTATTTGCCGTGGGTGCGAATAGAAGCGGCAGTTGCTCAGCAACCACTGCAAATGAAGGGCATCCGGTGAAATACTTGACATGACCTAGAGAGCTTTCCCATACAGACTCGTGGCAAGGATGTATCCAGACTGACTGCCAGTCCATCCTTCATAGGAGGCAGCCATACCTAGTTGAATTAGTAATCCTCTAGAGTGGAGTTTTTGCCTTAGAGCTGCTTCCTTCACACGAACTGATTCTGCCGTTTCTCATGCAGGAGGCGCTTGTAGAGGCCGGAAAGATAGTCCATGATTCATAAGGCAGCAGACCCATCACCTTCCCAAGACCAAGAATGACCAATGTTGGTTTGTATCATGCAGAAGGGAGACAGCTGGTTATCGCTAGAACCAAAGTGAAGAGGGCCTGATACATCCCGATCTCTGCTGGCGTGAAAGGGAATTTCACCTACCCCATTGGGTAAGTGTTGGGCAGAGGAGAGTAGCCAGCGATTGCCAGCCATACCCTAGCGTGCCTGCCGGAGCATTTGCACCTGGCCAGCTGACCACACAGCCCATCACCGTACCAGCTGACATCCCCCAAGCCTCGGTATAGGTGCAGGCCCTGGGTACCGGGCCGCTGGTGCATACGGTGTCATGGGTGTCGAGGGCTGGACCAGGGTTTTGGTTGGGACTATCCCCGAACTGTATGTAGGCATTAGCCTGGCCGCACTTGTACTTGTCGTGCACACTCTTGCTGTTAGCCCGTCTCAAGAGGGTCGACCATGTGGAGAGGGCGAGTGGGCCCTATGTTCCTGTTACATCGCGGGAGGTGACCAGCCACTGTCATTGTGGCCAGATGGAGCCAGCTCACTGAGGGTCTCAGTTCGCTGGTCTACCTGGTCTTGGATGGAACGTCCAACCCCACGACCGGAGTTCATTGATGTGGACATCTGCGGCTGCAAAGTTGAATATCTGATCCGCCTGGCGGTCACTGTAGGGTGGCACCATCAGGGTTTATTCCTAGCCCCGGCAGGGGTAAAGGGATAAAGTCCAGGTCATGGCGTCGGAACATGAGGTGGTTGTCTGCCCTCAACTCCTCCTGTTACGCCAAGCACAAACAGATCTTCAGGGAGTGTCCTCGAAGGCATTCTTGATTGTGGCCCTGACAGGCGTGACGTCTATCCGGAGACACGGCCGTAGACATTTCAGATGTCTCTGCGGACAGAGAATTGTCCTGCATGTCATCCGGGCGATATTACACTGAGTCAGGACTCTCGCGGACTGATTCACGGTTTGAGTGGGAGTGTTTGGCTCGCTTTGCTGCCTTGCTGCTGCTGCATTCCTGATAATTCCTTGAGGAGAGTGGGACTTCCCCAGGGACGAGGGATGGAGAGAGATACGCAGTAGGAGGTGATAAGACATTGTCGAACTAATCCTGGTCACGGTACTAATGTAGTGTTTGGCTTCAACTTCTAGGGTGCAAGCACCTAGCCCTGGAGCATGGTCACTGTCGACTTCAGTAAACCAGGTAACTAGTCCACCGGACGAGCTCCGACTGATACATGGTGTGTGTCGCATGTTACTGGCCAGTCTGCCAATCAACGGGGATAGAACTCCAGATTGCCCAATGTACTGTCAGAGCCTGTACGCACCACCCCAGAGCGAGAAGCTGCTAATCCAGGTGTGTGAGCACCGGATCAAAACGAACCTTCTCCTGGGTCCCTCATTTGAATCGTCCCCGAGGCCCTGTGAACCCTTTACTCAGAACTGAGGGGACGGGAGCCGCACAAGTGACGTTTTTCGGCACATTTTTCATGCATTGTTTTATGCTTTTGTATGGTCAAATCTGAAAATGTTTTTAGTCTGACATGACCATCCATTTCTACCCGTCCCCTGACGCTGGCGAACGATTTGGTATTGGGGGTGTATGCCTGACGGAGAGATCTGCACCTGCCATGCGCCGTTGATAGCGAATGCAAATCCCTAGTGAGCCGGCATCAAACGTTGCAGTAGATTTGTATCATAACTAAGGATTGAATATTTCTATTTTTGTCAAAATTTTTACATTTGTACATGACATGTGGTGATATATACAAGTGTACAGACTAGGTATATGATTTCGATCGGGGAATCAGTTCAATTATACATGTGAGAACACCCTTTGGCATATAAATGAAAATGGTGCTGGTCAAAAACATGAACGCGAATGTTTCTAGGCGATCTCTGGACATCACATTTTTTAGATATGTCTTGAGGAGCCTACTGAAGCTGGTCATTTTGAATGAAAGCAAGCATTGCGGTACATATCCCTTTGTGGGATCTGCTTTAGAGGGCTATGTGGGCTTGTACATATGTGTGTGTGTGTGTGGTCGGAGGAGGGGGGCTCCAACCCCCCTATATTCCCGGGCCTAAATCTGCCCCTGCTGGCTGCCCTGGTTCTCGCTCGCCTTGCTGTTTATTCCCGGCCCCTCAGGGCCGGGTATATGTGATTGTCGTTGACCTAACCCTATGTATCTCCTGTCTTCCGACTCTCTCGGACGACTCTCTTAGATTCAACATACATAGGTGTTGGTTTCGCGAATTTGCAATAAAGGCCGATAAATTCCGCTAAACTGATTTTAAACACTGCTAATATCACTATACTAACAATAAGAATTTGGATGCCAATGAGAAGCGCTGTTTCAAATGAGTTTTCGGCTGGTATTCGCAAGTGTAATTACCGATTCTCCTGCCGGTTATTTTGGAACTCCTCATATTTGAACCGCCCCAGATATAATCACTGCGTTATATAACTACGCCAACAAGTAATCACTAAGAATATGTTGTATTGCAGCGACAGACAGTGATACATTAGGTGTAAGCATTTCAGAGAATAGTTTAAAATTATCTTTTCGAATTGTTACAGTTGCATTAGGCCTGTTAGGCCATTTTTCGTGGGGCGATCAAGCGTGTAGCATAACGAAACTGAAGCATGAGAAATTTTGTTGCTTCACAAGCGCGATCGCCTTTAATAGCCAAGACCGCCATAACGAAGCCGTGACGAATCCGTGCTTTCGACCACGGGTATACCCGGCAATAGGTATAACCTTTATTCCAGTTTTATATGAGCCCTGCTATGGAATTTTGTACATATATGCCTAGGGTCCTAATGTGCTGGAACGGTTAGACATCTATCCATTGTAATACGGCTGTACACATACACTTAGGCCTATTCATCAAATCCTGCCGCCTCTACGTGAATATTTAAACCTATGATGATGTTTTGGGGCATATTGGAAATGTGGGATTTTAAACTAGAAGATAGTTTCCAGATTCTTGGGCGACTTATGGAGCAGGAATTTAGCATGATGTTTTAGGTAACGACGGCTAGGTAACCTCAGGGCCAAAGACTGGCACTGGCGATCTGACAAGGATACCGTACATCTAAGTGGACTTGGGGGAGATAAGTTGGCTGAGGGTGTACACAATTTCCCGTTTCATTTACTTTGATGTGACTGATTGTGTGACTTTTTATATGAACTGTACAAATATTGTTGTGAGTTATTCGCATGTTGATTGTGTATTGAATGTGTTGATTTCAGTTTTGTGAGTCCGTGGGAAACACGTACGTACACATAAAAGGGCCGGGTTTTTTCTGCCATGTTTTCTAAAACATGGCGTTATACTTGTGTTTAAACGTGATGGTAATCTAAACAAGTCTTTGTGACATCGCCAGTCACCAAACTTTGAAAATGTCTTGGCAATTCTTGGAGAGTGCATGGTTATAGCAATTATAGTGAAAATCAAACAGTTTTACCAATGCACACAAAGATATTAACG
Source organism: Terebella lapidaria (assembly GCA_949152475.1). Lineage (NCBI taxonomy): Eukaryota > Metazoa > Annelida > Polychaeta > Terebellida > Terebellidae > Terebella > Terebella lapidaria. The sequence goes on along the minus strand of OX424564.1, from coordinate 27,060,093 downwards.
GGTACATTGCAAACACGCTAAAACAACACCCACAATATAGAATAAACTTATTATTATTGCATATAAACACTCTTTCCAATTCCAAATCGATCACATGACAAATCAGACACACGAAAAGACAAACATCCTGGATTGTAAAAGCATTGATTGGTGTTTATGTGCGGTCGAACAAAATTGTTGACAATGTTAATGAGGTTGCAGTTCACGGCCGAATTGATGGCGACGAATGATAATACGGGTGTCATTAAAAATACATAAAGCCGACAATTTCATTTTGATACAATGTCAAAATGTCTGCTTTCACGGAGCTTCCCTATTACAATTACGGCGACTCGTGAAAAACGCACTAATGCATGCAGTAATTTCAGATAAATGGTTAATTGTAGTTTGTGCTTTTCAAGCAAATGATTGCGAATCTTTAATTACGGTATATATGGTACTTTTAGCCGAGACAATGACAGTATTAGCCAGTATTTACCAGAAAAAAAATCGCCTTTGCAATCACCCCAAAATTGCAACAAAAGTTTGTGCTTTTCAAGTTTTGTAGTTTGTGCTTTTCAAGCAAATGATTGCGAATCTTTAATTACGGTGTATGATACTTTTAGCCGATACAATGACAGTATTAGCCAGAATTGCCAGAAACAAAACTCGCCCTTGCAATCACCCCAAAATTGCAACAACAGTTGACTTTTCGATAGAGACACCATATATAGCTCAAACAGGTCAAATACACACCTATTGTATATTCAACAATGAAAAGTGCAACAGGATGAAACTGATCAAGCACTTTAATTGCTCCATTATAAAGCTACATGTAATGATTATTACATAACACCTTTGTGTAGTTATAGGGGCATATTCATGCACAATATTGTATACGGCATACAGCCCATATTCGTGGTTAATAGTTCTCGCTGATGCAACATTTGGAATGAACGGCTGTTTAGGAATTTCATCATTTTTTCTAACATAACATTAAAGCTATAATGCATTGAATGGATCTGCACGATCAAATAGGCATGAAGAAGATGATTAAATTATTGGTTTGCAAGGTTTTCAGCTAAAACACACCCACATGGCATATACATAAATAGATAATACATCGGATTTCATATCTAGGCACAGTACAAGAGGAATTCAAATCTTGATCGGTCCTCCAGAAATTAGTACATGGTGGAGATATAATTAAGAGCACGTACGTGTAATATAGGCCTATAGATAACTGTTTTCTATCAAATGTAATTATTCATGATGAAAATAACCAGCCCAAGTGTTGGCAACAAAGATTAAATTTAAGATGATGGATAATTAGGTTATGACCGGAATAGGCTACAAAGATCGAGCTGGTAAACTAGATGCTGCTTATTCCTATTTATATTCGTGTAGTTCGCAATACACAATCTGAAGAGGAGTGAAAATACTGAAATATGTATGACCTAGGGGGCGTGTCCCACAACACAATCAAGACGGTGGACAAAGTTTACAATGTGTCGTAAATATTTAAGTTGAAACATCTGTTGACCCCCTCCCAAGGCTTTTTAAATGGCATTTTCCTTATGGTGGTGATAAATTTATTCGAACTGAAGCTAGGCTATAGACTATAAGCGTTTGGTGTATTTTATATCTTTTGTTTATACCAGGACAGCTGTCTGTGCCAGTGAAAAAAGAGCATTCCTATCATTTCCATGGGATATTCACTTCTCCAACCTAATCTTTATAACCGACAAAAGTACAAAGGTCAAGTGATTTTGACACGGACCTTTATTTTTGCGACAATTCAAGCCAGCATGGTGTTTTTACTATGTCTGGCTGTCGGCATTTCTCCTTATAAATTATGTGTCTGGGTTCTCCCAGCACCCTTTGCCAGGAAATATCAACATATTGCATCATATCTGGGGAAACATCAAATAGAGGGCTTACCGCGGTAACTGGGCTAGGCAATATAACGTTGCCAGTTGCCCGCAGGAGATTGCATCACCCACTAAAGCTCCACAAGCAATGAGTGACCGCCCCCGCATTTTAATTGATCGAAACTACTCATTCGTGCAAATCTCCCGCCCTTTTCCCGTACCACGTGGGTTTCAACCGACCAATCAGCGGCTAGAACCGCACAAAATGCAACACAAGAGAGGGGGGTGGACCCGCTCGCTAAAGGCCATGTGCTTGTCAAACGGGGATTTTGTTCACCAGTCTGTTATGGTGATGAGCTTGGAGATACATGTGGATTGTGATTGTCTGGTGTAAAGATCGATCCAGATATGAAATTCAGGACGGTATAGGGATAATTGGCGAGAAATCTTGGAGTTTGCGGTCGTGGAAATTTGAAAGAAAATACGGCGCCGTTTTGTGTTCCATTCTTCACGTGCGCGCGGTCCAAGGAAAACAACAGCGCTGTGTGTGACGCACGAGCGAAGGTATTGTTTTGTTTATTTTGGCCAGCACGTGTCGAACCACGGCGTGGGAAAGTGGGCCCCCAATACACTAATTTGTGGTTTTTGTTTTGGGTGCAGTGTCCTGGGAAAAGTGACCGTCTAGACCGTGCAGACTAAAGTCAGGAATCTTTTACATTGTGTTTTGAGTTGTAAGGCGTAGTTCCAGATCTATCTAGACACATCTACCATCGCCATTGTTCTGTTTTGTTTTCCAGAGAAGCATTTCCAGCTATACCCGAGTCCTGACAAGTCCACAAATCCAGAAGAATGGGCGATAATACAGAGTTTGTGCCGGACGTCAGCAGTCCTCTGACCAACAGTAACCATTCCTTAGCAAATGGCAGCACAAAGAAGAAAAACAGTGCCGCAAGCGTGAGCATGAACTCCGCGGTGCAGCTGAAAAAAAACCTCGGCCTTCACAATGGAGTCGCGATCATTGTGGGCATTATCATCGGCAGCGGGATTTTTGTATCGCCGAAAGGTGTCTTGCAAGAAGTCGGATCCGTTGGCGGGGCCCTCACGATCTGGGGTCTGTGTGGCCTCGTATCTACGATTGGCGCTATGTGCTATGCTGAACTGGGGACTATGATACCCAAGTCCGGAGCAGATTACGCCTACATCAACGAAGCATTTGGACCCCTTCCCGCGTTCCTGTATCTTTGGGTGGCGTTAGTTGTCATTATTCCAACTGGGAACGCCGTCATAGCCCTGACGTTCTCGTATTATGTGTTACAACCTTTGTTCCCAACCTGTGATCCCCCAGAAACGGCCATAGCCTTGCTAGCCGCACTTGCCATTTGTAAGTACACAAATTAAGTCTAGTTTCATTTCAATGTGTATTGTCAATGTCAGAAATTTACAATTGTAGTCAACGTTAATTTTTTGAGCCATTGTAATACAATATTATGTGTTTATATAGTTAAAATTAGATATCAGTATTGTATGGATTCTAAATTAATCTTGCAATACTGTATATGTAATGTGTGATCAGCTCATGACAGCAAAATATATTTTCTTAATTGTTCATAATCAAGACCATTTCATCAATAATTCAATTAATAAACCTTTTACTTTCAGTGACACTGACATTTATAAACTGCTGGAATGTCAAATGGGCCGCGCGAGTTCAAGACGTTTTCACTGTGGCAAAAGTCTTGGCTCTGATCATGATCATCATCATAGGCTTCGTTCAAATTGCTCGAGGTACGTAGTCGTAGAAACAAATGAAAACCAAATGATTCCGTTGAGTACACTCCGTAAGGTATTTCTGAGAGGCACTGCATTGCCGCGAATCATCAGTTACTAGTTGATTCTACCCAGCAGTTGTCCAGTGTCAAAATTTTTCCAATCTGCTGATCAATATAATCGGAAATGTGATTTGGAATTCGTTATAATACAACATAACACGCCCCTCGACACATAGTTCATATATCTGATAGAATTATGGATTTTCGTGTTTTATTTTGGATGTGTTTTTTTGTCCAAAATATATGTGACTTTATGACCCAGTTTTCAATTGATTTGCTGTGCACATGTGTGATACGAAATTTGAGAGCCACGAGAAGTCATCATTGATTCTGGTAATCACCATGATCACCGAGGATATGATTAATAACCATGAGAAAATATTGACTGACCAAGGTTTACCAGTATTTTCAAACCAACATAATGTTTTCATATTCAGATTGGTTACTGTATAGAAATTATGGAGTGTAATTTTTTTGTTTCATCAGTTTGCATGCATCGCTAATTTTCCTGTATAGTGCAATTATCTTTACCGATCGCTAATTTATTTGAATTCATCTGTGTCATATATGTAACCAGTCAGTGACCACATGTAACTAGATAAGAAAATATCGTTTGGAGATACAGTGGATCTTGTGTTTTAAGACCACACAAGGGACCCCAAAAAGGTGGTCTTAAATGACAGGTGGTCTCTCATGACAGGTTCATTTACATGATAAAAGGCTACTTGGGACAAAGTGTAGCAGTCTTAAAACACAGGGTGGTCTCTCAAACCAGGTGGTCTTTAACACAGGATCCACTGTAAATCGATTATCGATGCGCTTGTGATGATCATCTGATATCTACGCCTTTTCATGTATCTTTGCGAATTTATCTTCAGTTCATATTTCCTATAAATCAAAAACAGAAAATATCTATTTGATCTAATTCACATCACCATGTAGCATTCATAATTTCATCTAATTCAAAATTTAAAAAATCCTACATTTTTTATTCCAGGGAAGATCGAGAATTTCAAGAATGCATTTGATGACACAAACACGAACCCCGGCTCCTTCGCACTGGCGTTCTACTCGGGACTGTTCTCATATGCAGGATGGTGAGAACTTAATTTTTCTCGCTAGAAAACACCCAAAAAAACAGTACAGTAGACGTATTATTGTCGCTGTGGAGATATTGTTTTGACAGGTGTCGAAAAAACAAGACACAATGTTGTAACAGAATACCCTTGGATGGAAGTTGGGCAGAGTGACATATATAGTTGTTGGTACATCATTATTTGGGCTTAATTATTTAAGTGTCTCTAAACCTCTAGGCTGTCAATGTATCACCCCAGTGAGTTTTACCCCCAGTTCCTGGACGCATGACACACATCCATCAGCAGTCGTTTTTACAGACAACACACATCTTTGTGACCTGTTGTTTTCGTCAAAGATTATTGCTATGTTTGCTCAGTAGTATGCCATCTACAATTTTTGCATGGTGCAAAGGACAGGAGACCACTTTCAAGACTCGTGCATGAAACTTAAGGAGACAATGTACACTAAAGTAAAAAAAATATTATGTGAGAGGGCATTCATAAAAGTCACAAGGGGAGTGGGTGAGGGGTCACAAAACAGATATTTATTTGAATCAACTTCTGCCTTTTTGCCGGGTATTTTGTTCAAATTGCACAGTTCTGCCTTATTGCAGTTCACCAAGCAAAAAAATGTCCAGAGATAAAATTCACTACAATTTTGGTCAATAATTTGACCAAAACTGAGGAGTAATTTTATCACAATTATCTTCATGACAAATGACCATCTCACCCCGTCTCCAAACTTTACTTGGCTCTGTGCACACCATGTCCCTTATTTGGCCCCTGGGGCTTCCCCAGTAATTCAATGTTAAATGAAACAAGAAGAGTGCTATGGTGACTGCTTCGTTTAATTTCATGCCACTACAGTTTAGACGCCTCATTGTTTCTCGCACATCAATGCACAGATAAAACAGGGCCTCTTTACACAAAATGTTTTAGCCTTACCACATGGGAATTTCAGCATTCAACAGAAAAAAGAATCAACATGCAAAGCACCATAAAAGGTGTTTTGATGCGGTTTAGAAGCAAGGTTGCCTGTTCAAATTGAATTCTTCCTGTATTTCAATGGCTTTATTTGCGTTTGATGTTTATCCAATTTTCGTGCACTCTCGTGACCCCAAGGACATCAATTGTCATGGCAATGTACATGCATGTACACAATATTATCAAAAGTACTCAACAATCATTGAAAAAAAAAAAAACTTGGGAGAGTATGGATATAATTATGCAAGATAACGGCCCTGTCCTATTTGTAAGAACTGAACTAAATTCACATCCGACCGACATGAAAAACAATTCCAAATCAATTATATATTCATGAATCTGCCCATTACTATGGATTTCTGAGAGAAAAATTTACAGATTTGTTTCAACCAACTGCCACCACCATGTTGTGAAAAATCAATACTATTGTCGCTCAATTGAAATGCGTGATGTTGAAAAGTCCAGTTGGTTTTTCATAGCCTTGATTATCATGAGTATAATACGGTGCATGTTCTCCAACATCCTGTTTCTCTCTACACCTTCAACCCACCCCCCTCCCCTTCCCTCGCGGAAGCTGTAGTGCAAAATATTAGAAATAGATTTCCCTTCCTCTTTATGTACCAAGTAGTATACCAACTGCGTACCATACAAATTTATACAGAACTTGAGAACATCATCATCTCTATTTACAAGAAGGGTTTTAATTTTAACTACTCAAATTTGCACATACATTCACCGGGATATTTGACACTGCACATTTATCATGATTAATGCACTAGTGCATAGTATTGCCTGTTGGTGGCAGATGTTCTTTTAAAAAAAAAAATTGTCACTTACTATTGTTTGCTATTTCCATTGCTCAAGGCTAAACCCTACATCATTGATACATTTGTGTCGGGCTTCGTATCGCCTTATAAATCGGTTTTGTATTATATCACAATGCAATTGTAATGTTCTAGTATAGTGCAATAATCTTCATTTTTTGAAAATTATTGTACGCCAAGCCACCAGCCATTTCCAGTACAACATACATGTACTGTCAAGTTCATTCTGATCCTTGATATTGGTTTCATGATCCCTGTGAGGTCCAGTGCCGCTGTCCGGGAAAAAATATTATAATAGAGCAAGTTACCATAGCTCTCGGGCTGTGTTATTTAAATACATTAATTGGCATAAAATATTGTTTGCATTTCATGTGTTGAGCTTCACTGCCCTGAAAATATTTTTCAAAGTATGAACATACTTGGTATACTAATAATAACTAAAGAGGCACCTTCATATATATTTAGCATGCAACAAATACTGCTACCGGCAGTAAACATAAACATAACCATCATGGTAAATATTGCAAAATATCACATTGCAAAATACAGGATTTAATAGGCTTGGAAGCGTGCAACTTTTGTCAATCAATACGCTATCGTGTCTTTAAGTTTTTGCATGACATTTAAATTATTTGTTTTTTCCCTCCCAGGAATTACCTGAATTTTGTGACGGAAGAAATCAAGGAACCATACAAGTAAGTTACCCAGCGGTGCTAATCAAGAATTAATACAGACGGACAATTCACAACAAGTGAATGGAAATTAATTAAAACTGGGTGATTAGATCAACAACATGGTTTGTTTGTTCTTATTAGCTGGAAGAAGCGTTTCTGTGTAAATATTCAGCTTAAAAACCTCTTCTCGTATTAATTTCCAGGAATCTACCGCGTGCTATATGGATTTCCTTGCCGCTTGTTACGATCATCTACGTCTTAGCCAATATCGCGTATTTCACGATACTGAATCCCCAACAACTGCTCGCTTCCAATGCAGTAGCTGTGGTGAGTTTGATTTTCTACGAGCTTTATAACTTCCACGAGAAATTTGAGTCATGTGTGGCCTGCGCAAACACTGTTAAAAATCATTCGGTTTTTTATTCGGCAGGTAAAATTCGACTCATATCATCGCATCAGAAACCTATAGGTCTCTGTCTGGACGTGACATTTTACGAAAAAAACTAATGGCTCTTCTGTACGATTCGAAGGCTTGCTACCATTAAGTTACCATTCTGTAAAAATTATCACATGGTCAATTTATTCAACACAGAACTAAGACGGTACCAGTTAAAAAAACTGGAAATTTGATTTCCAATCAAAGTAACAAGGTGAATTACACATCCCAGTACAGCGAGGAAAAATGACAAGGTAAAAAGGTACAAATATTATATTGATTGAGTATTTTTTTTTCTCCGTCAGTCGTTCGCGGACCAGCTTCTAGGCGTGATGGCTTGGATCATGCCGCTGCTAGTTGCTGCCTCCACGTTCGGTGGACTCAACGGTGGCATCTTCACCTCAGGGAGGTATGCGCATCAGTTTTGTAAAGCTTGGGGTTCTAGTTGCAATTTAAGCTGTTTAAGTATGTTTTCAGAATTTTGGGCATCAAAACCTAATATATTTTATCGCTGTATGTTTAGCATATTAAGTGGACTACAGAGCAAATGTGTAAACTCAATTAGTGGACACTTGTTTGTCACATTCCCGGTAGATGTGATCAATAGCTGTCTAAAGGCGAAATTAGTGGACTCTTCAGAAAAAAATCGTGAATTACTATTAGAGATCCTCAGTAGCCACAGGTGCATCATCAAAAAATCAATACAGTAATGTACAGTACGGGAGGGCTGGTTCATCAGAGAAGAAAATTCTTATCGTTGATGGCAGGCTTTGTTGTGACGGACAAGGGGTGGGGTGGGGTGGTAATTCCTGAGGGCCTTGAAGGGGAATAATGTAACATATAATACCAGGCCATGTGTTCATTTGTATTCACATAATATCAGTGTATATTTATACTAGCTTGACGGCAATTACGATGAAGGGACATTTTCAGCAAATGTCGGATAAAATGACTCATTAAGAACAGATTTATTATTCCCATGCTCACCATGTTATATCTTCTGTGTATTTTTTGCAGATTATTTTTTGTCGGTGCTCGTAATGGACACTTGCCGGACTGCCTGGCCTTGATCAACACCGAGTTCTACACTCCCATGCCAGCGCTCATGTTCAGCGTAAGTCACATAAATAGCTGCTTTTAATCGAAAACGACAAGTGGATGGCAAGCCTGTCTGTGTAATGACTCGGCTCAAGCATGGATGGACTTTGGTCAGCTGTCCTTAATGTTTGACATATGGTCATCGTCAGCAAGTCGCACAGGGCATTCAGATTGATGGCTTGTTTATTCCCGGGGGGGGGGGGGGGGGGGGGGGGCTTGCTAACGATGCCATTGATAAACATGATAAAAGTCAGATCTGTGTCCATTGTCAGCGATGATTTATATCTGAAAGCTGTGTTTAAAGTGGGTCACTAGCATGCAGTTTGATGTAGTTTAAATGGGCAATAATTGTTTCAAACGAAGTACTACTAATTGAAAACATTGTAGAGTGATTAATGATCGATGCAGCATTGTTGCTGAAATTATTGATTTTCACATCTGACATAGATTTTGTTGAACAGATAAAATTCTTCATGAGGTTACAAAAAGATAACAATTATTCATGTTCATATATATAATACTAGTATAATCATTGTATTCTTTTCAATAAACAACCACAATGATCAAGCTTAGCGTCCAGAAAAACTTTAAAATTAAATTGCACAGGCTAAAGAACATGTATATCGTGTCAGAAACCAGCAAGAGAGATGGGTCTCTCAGGGTTTCTGATATTGTGTATATAGAAATTGTAACCATGCTATTCCCGTTCTGTCACAGTGTCTTCTATCGTTGATCATGCTGTGTACAAATGACGTGTACGTACTTATCAACTACGTCAGCTTCGTGGAGACCTTGTTCCTCGGGATATCCATTGTCGGCCTTCTGTACCTCCGATGGAAACGCCCCAACATGAAACGACCAATCAAAGTCAGACATTCCTTTCGGCAATCAACTAGCTCAATATATCTATGATGTCAATGGCTTTTGATAGAAATGACTTTTGTAAAAATGTACTAGATGATTGATTTTGTTTGAGTCAGATGAAAAATGGCGTAAGTGCACAAATGACATAAAAAAAAATGAGAAAATATTTTCTTCTTTTCCAGGTGAACCTCTTTTTCCCAATCTTTTTCTTCTTCGTCACGGTCTTCCTTGTCCTGTTCCCGCTGTTTACGAATGCGACGGAGTGTTTCTTCGGCCTGTTAATCGTTCTCTTGGGGATTCCCGTGTATGCAATTGGAGTGGCGTGGAAGTCAAAACCAAAAGTCTTTATCAAGTATACAGGTATGGAACGGTTCAGTTCACTTTTGGCTTTGAATAACTGTATTGGAAGGATACAGCATATAGTTTTCCATCTTACAAAGACAGACTCAAACTGGGAAATGAAATACAGTGCGATTTTCTGATGTTCCAATGATTTTAATCATAAAATTCATTACTTTTATTTCAGAATGCTTCACAGTGATGGTACAGAAAGCCTTGCTATGTATACGTGAGGATCCCAAAGATGACTAGTCATACAACGCTTATGTTAATGGGTTCACGTTCGTGCCGTTTGTTGTTGTTTTTGGTAGGAAAAATACTTTACACTGAATTGTTCATATTGAGTTATGTATTGTGTGACGATTAGGAACTGTTTCCTATGAGCCACTTTGCGTAATCTTATGCGAATGTACTATTTCTACATCTTAAATTTGACCATATGCCATCAAATACTTATTTTGGCAAGTTTTCCTGCATGACCACTATGAATGATATTTTTTTTCTTCATATATTTGACCAGAATATCTATATTATTGACTGGGAATTTACTAAGTTTGTTTTTGTGTTTTGTATGTGTTAAATTTTACACGTGATGTTCGTGATATTGTCCGTTCGTGACTTTAACCATCGTATGTACTGTTCGAGAAATCTCACCTCTGACTCACTTTGTAGGCAATTTCCATGTCCCTTAGCATTTGTAATTTTCCGAGAACACAACTAGGACACCAAAGGAAAAACAGAAAATTGCATTTACCATCGCTCTACATTGTACATTTCCGCAACTTTACTGTGAATACTCAGCAAATTTTGAAGTACCAGATATTTCAGACAAAGTCTTCTCATACACTGTGCGTAATAAAACTAGATGTACCTGGGGAAAAAAAAAACATGGTTTGAGATCTCATACATGTGTTAAGTATTATGTTCGTTGTTGTACGTAAAAAAAGTAGAGTCACACTAAAAGATGAGATTATATATGTAAGTGTAACTAGCGGTAACTTGTCTGTAAATAAATAAAATAGTGAAACTGACCAAACAATGGTTCAGTGTAGGGTGTAGGTTCAACTATCAGGGATTATAAACTGCATGAGTTAGTTCATGTACCAGTAGGTAATTGGTGTAAATATTGTAGGTATTAAGGAAAGTAGATGATTTTTTTTAATCGATATGTAATGCAATTTTTTTTAAGGCATTTCGGCAGAAATGCCTTTATGGTTTTAGCAGAATTTTTTTTTTTTTCTTCCGCCACTTTTGGTTTCCAGACGATAACTTTAGATTGCCTTGACGGATCCTCGTCAAATTTTCAACACAAGTCAGAAATGATATGTGGAAGAACCCTATTCTTTTTGAGCCAGATCCGAGGTCCGTGAGGTCCGTGAGGATGAAATCAAGGCTAATTTTGAGACTTGGTTTCCGGACGATAACTGGAAAAATATTTACACAATAGTTGCAGAACTCTGCATGGAGGTTCATATGCCACCAGGGAAGAACCCTATTGATTTTGGGATCGATCCGTCAAACGACCTTTGACCTAGAGGTCGAAATAATTTTTTGCTGATTCATCCTTGAGGCTTCCTGCATATCTCAGAAACCGTGCATCGTAGAGCGAAACGGATGTTATTTTCGGACTCGTCGCCCTAGACAAACATCTCTAGGGTGTATTATTTTTTTTGATCCGGCTCCGAGGTCCGTGAGGTCCTTGAGGATGAAATCGAGGCTGATCTTGAAACTTGGTTTCCGGATGATAACTCGAAAAATATTCAGGCAATAGTTGCAGAATTTTGCACGGAGGTTTATATATCAACAGGGAAGAACCCTATTGATTTTGGGATCGATACGTCAAACGACCTTTGACCTAGAGGTCGAAATAATTTTTTGCTGAGTCATCCTTGAGGCATCCTGCATATCTCGGAAACGGTGCGTCGTAGAGCGAAACGGACATTATTTTCGGACTCGTCGCCCTAGACAAACATGTCTAAGGGGTATTATGGATGAACTTTGACCTTGACCCCAAATTTTTTTGCCGAGTCGGCATTTTTCGTTTTCGTCGATATCTCGGGAACGGTGTGTCGTAGAGCGAAACAGACGTTATTTTCGGACTCGTCGCCCTAGACAAACATGTCTAAGGGGTATTATTGATGAACTTTGTCCTTGACCCGATTTTTTTTTGCCGAGTCGGCATTTTTCGTTTTCGTCGATATCTCGGAAACGGTGCTTCGTAGAGCGAAACGGACGTTATTTTCGGACTCTTTGCCCTAGACAAACATGTCTAAGGGGTATTATGGATGAACTTTGACCTTGACCCGAAATTTTTTTGCCGAGTCGGCATTTTTCGTTTTCGTCGATATCTCGGGAACGGTGAGTCGTAGAGCGAAACGGACGTTATTTTCGGACTCGTCGCCCTAGACAAACATGTCTAAGGGGTATTATGGATGAACTTTGACCTTGACCCGAAATTTTTTTGCCGAGTCGGCATTTTTCGTTTTCGTCGATATCTCGGAAACGGTGCGTCGTAGAGCGAAACGGACGTTATTTTCGGACTCGTCGTCCTAGACAAATATGTTTAAGGGGTATTATTGATGAACTTTGACCTTGACCCGAAATTTTTTCGCCGAGTCGGCATTTTTCGTTTTCGTCGATATCTCGGAAACGGTGCTTCGTAGAGCGAAACGGACGTTATTTTCGGACTCGTCGCCCTAGACAAACATGTGTAAGGGGTATTATGGATGAACTTTGACCTTGACCCCAAATTTTTTTGCCAAGTCGGCATTTTTCGTTTTCGTCGATATCTCGAGAACGGTGTGTCGTAGAGCGAAACGGACGTTATTTTCGGACTCGTCGCCCTAGACAAACATGTCTAAGGGGTATTATGGATGAACTTTGACCTTGACACGAAATTTTTTTGCCGAGTCAGCATTTCTCGTTTTCGTCGATATCTCGGAAACGGTGCTTCGTAGAGCGAAACGGACGTTATTTTCGGACTTGTCGCTCTAGACAACATTTATCTTAAATGTATTATGGATGAACTTTGACCTTGACTAAAAAATTTTTTGCCGAGTTGGCATTTTTCGTTTTCGTCGAGATCTCGGAAACACTGAGTTGAGAGCGAAACAGACTTTTTTTTCGGACTCGTCGCCCTAGACAAACATGTCTAAGGGGTATTATTTTAACGGTAAATTTTTTTGCGGAGTCGACATTTTTCATTTTCGTCGAAATCTAGTATATATTATAAATTAATCATCACACCGAAATGCCTCCAAGGCATCTTTAGGCCTTGACGTCTAGTTTTTTTTGTGAGTAAATGACCAACAATAGACAGCAATGGAAAGCAATGAAACAACATTCCATTTGCTATCTTTGTGATGATTTTAAAACCCGTCTGTCATTAATATTCCCCTGGGGAAAAAAATGGAGATACTGTGACATTTCTGAAGAATTATTCTCATGAAGAAGGTGTCCTGTGATCACTGTGTGTGGGCATGAAAAGACCCAAATACAGGTAACGAAATTACAACACTGAAAAGAAGAACAACATTGAAAATTGAGACAAAATTCTTGTATACTTTGTCTCTCATTTACCTGCAAATGAATGTGTGTCAAATGTACATCTATTAGTTTTGAGTGAGCTTCAATTATTGTGAAGTATTGAAATAGTGAAAACTAGTCTGTTAGTGATCATATGAGCCACTTAAAAGCATGCATAATGCTTCGAACAGCAAATTACACACCGTATATTTTTCGAGCATTTCATATGTTCAATGTACTTTGATTTGAAAACGTACGATGACTGACCATTTTTGCTCAGATGATGTAAGGTCAAAGACAATGCTCAGTTCATTTGTTGCCCATGTGCGTGGTTGTGCACGTCGAAACATAGCATTTTAATTGAGTGTCGGAGCCATTGTACAAATGCATGTATACTTCTTTTTCTGCAATTATATTTTTGCAAATGTATTTCTTGTATTCTGTATTTCGTGTAATTGTCATGTTATGAACCCTGTGCTTGTCCAGTTGTATTATTTCGTCCCATATGTAAACTCATGTACCTTGTATCGGTATGTTATATTATCTGAACACATATATTTGACAAGAAAAATATGGTTGAACTATTTCGGTATCCATGACAATTATTGTTGGAACCTGTCTTCAGTGAATCTCTTCATTGGTATTACAAAATATATTCTGAAAATTGTGTTCATCCCTCTATTGGAAAAACGTATCACTGACCAAAAACATGACAATAGTATGTATATTTACCCAACTTATATCCTGGCAAAAACAAAATGCAAAGTGCAGTTGTTTCTCTTACGGGTTGACAAGTTTTGTTGAAGCATATTACATGACTATCAAACCTTTGACGTGAATGGGCTAATCAGTAATCGAGCATAATTTTGACTTCGTGTGGGTTTGAGCATATTAGAATATTTTCCACGATGAAAAATAGAAGTAAATCTCGGTGCAGATGTGATCCATTATAAATGCTGCTTGCCTTTTCTGTAAAAGCTCAAAAGGAGTTTGTATACAAAGCCATGCTTGCACTTTGAATGGTGCATGCAATTGATAATTGTTCAGTGATTTTATGGTCAACTTAAAATTCATAATTTCTCGGCTATGAAATATTTTTAATTACATGTTCATATTAATGTATTAGTGGTTCAATGTTGATGGACCACAGAGTTATCGTGTCACGACATTTTCAACTTTTACAATACTAATCTATAGTGCCACGAGAATACACGACTAATCATAATATAAATATATGGTATTGATGTTCAATGGTGATCATGCTACGTGCAAAATGCCAGAGACTATTCGTTTATGTTTAACGTAGTCCGCTACAAACATGGAGGTAACGGAGAGTCAAAATTTAAAGGTCATTTCTTGAATATTATCTCTTCAAAATGACATTATTTTATAGAGTAAATGATCAGCATCCTATACTGAAAAGAAAATAGGGGGTCACCGTGCTCGTTTCTTCTACATATTCGATCAAAATCACACATATTTACCTAAAATGACATAAATTCTGGCATTTTTGCACATATTTTTTAGTCCATATTCACATCTTGCGTCGTGTTTTCCATGCGAACGGATATGGTGACCCCCTATTTTCTTTTCAGTTTTAGGATGCTGAACATTTACTCTATAAAGTACAAATGTATATCATTTTGAAGCTCTAGATCATGTTGATACAGGTATTTATTTAAAAAAACCTTTTGACCCCCCTTCCCTCACTGTTTGGAGCGGACTACCTTAAATACCAGATACCTTGTGGAGTGCTGAGTCTGGTGTTGTGTGCATTTATTGAATTGCTGTCGTCTACAATTTCTAACTATGCCACTGCACACATCAATGAAATTTTTTAATCATAATTTTTTTTTACACAATGACCACTCGATCATGTGTACACGTTTCCCTGTATTCGCACAGATCTAGAACGTTTGACCAAACAAATTGTTTCTTTGGCACGTGTATGCATGTCTAAGTGTTCATATTGATGGTTCATATCCTCACAAGGTGTCGAAGACTTGTGTTCAAGGACTTTGCAACTGTGTTCACTCTGCAGCATTCCTTTTAATCAACTTAGTAAGTAGACTCTCAGCACTCCTATTACTTGTAGTTTCCAAATGCATATCTTAGGGAAAACATAGGCATATAGCTATAGAATATATCTGAATATAACCTGTTCACCGTTTGCCTTATATGTAAACTTGTAATCTTTACTGTGGATCTGAAATGTATCAGTGCACGTGAATATGTATTTTCTGAGGCAATTGTAATTAAATGTAAAATATGGAACTAATTTATTGTTATGATCATTTTGTGAGATGCGAAAATTAAGGGATAATGAAAATTCTGGTCAGGAGAGTAATTTGAGGCCAAAGTTCCACAATGATCTCATTGTATTACAACATCTATCTGTTATGTCAAGGGTGTTTTGTAAAATTTTTATTATAAGATCATAATTCAGTGACCATTCAAATACCAGTGAATTTTGTCAACACAATTTTGTACAATAAACAGTAGTAGTCAGAATATCGACCAGTAATTAGAATATGGAAGAATATTTTTAATTTAAGTGTTACAACAGGCAGGTAATCTGATTACTGGTATTCAGGTCCTTCCATGACTGAATGTTAGGTTTTGTTTTCTGTCAACAATTTTTTAACATTTATGGGCGAGAAAACTCTTCGTTTGGGTGATCTGAAGTTGATGTTTTTTGCAGCCATGTTTTTCGTTGCCTCGATGTACAAAGTTATTTTTGTGAATAAAAACAAAATAGGACAACCGAACAACCGTTTCAAATTTTTATCAGCTTTCACTCTGCTCGGCATACATTTTACATACGGAACAATTCATAGTCACACTTGGGTTTACTGACATGTGCAAATAACATTTTTCCATTCTTTGGAAATTTCAACAATATTGCGTGCAATGAAAAACACTCATAAATTTATGGCAAATGAAACGACTGCTCTTCAAGTATATTTGAATACAGGTATCCAGAATGCGCTCTTGTTGAAAACTTCAAGCAATTCCAGGCATATTCCGTATTTCATTTTGAACCTTGGAGCACGCACTTTGAGGTTGAACCTCTACAAAAAGATTACAAATCAAGCCATACAGTGAGCTTATTGATTGCTGGCTATAGTTCACAAATGTCTATGGAGAAACCTGTACTATGACTGTGTTTTTGACTGGTCTGCTGTTGTTGAGATGTCTTCCTGGGCTGCCTTTTCCTTGTTCCAATCCTCGAGACCCTTTGGAAGAGCTGTGTCTTCTTCGAAAGATCCTTAAAATGGGAATAATACATTTTCCTAACTAGGTCCAACAAATATTATTGCTGTGAAGTTTTACTTTTAAGTTACTATTCGATATTTTTTTACCGGTATATCTTACCGGTACTCAAGTATATCTTACCTGTTCCTTCAACAAACTCTTCGTATGTGGTTTTCTCTGCGAATGGTCTTGGACCGAGCAGTTCTAACATATCCTCCTTGTCTAGTTTCTCTTTATCCAACAAACGCAGTGCCACCTACAATTTTAAAAGCAATACAAGTATTCACAATTCGTTAATATGACGGGATGATATGATGAGCTGCTATTGTTATAGGAGTTATTTCAAACAAGAAAGTAAGGGTAATGAAACTGAC
Organism: Terebella lapidaria; assembly: GCA_949152475.1. Lineage (NCBI taxonomy): Eukaryota > Metazoa > Annelida > Polychaeta > Terebellida > Terebellidae > Terebella > Terebella lapidaria. The sequence goes on along the minus strand of OX424564.1, from coordinate 27,042,965 downwards.
AACCCTTGTGAAATATCCCTTTCCAAATAAAACAGAATCCAGATATCAAACAGCTATGAGGAAAACATGTTTTTTTTGGTTTTGTTTTATGTTTTGTTAACTCTGCTCCTTGACTATTACCACTGACCAATCCTCACACACAAAGTCAAAACAAAAGTTCAGAACTTGACCGATTGACCGTACCTTCTCAACATCGTCCTTGTATTTTGTGAGAAGCTCCATGGTTCTATCATAGGCGGATCTGACGATTTGCCGGACTTCCTCGTCAATCATTCTCGCCGTCTCCTCGCTGTATGGTTTCTCTATCATCATCTCGCCCGGCTGCGGCATTTGGAAGGAGAGGTTTCCAACGCGCTCGCTCATCCCGAGCTGGGCAACCTGTTCCGAGGGGTGTGCAATTTGATACTTATAAGTTTTTGTATGGCAAATATTCAAGATTTGTGGGTGAGCTCTCATGTCAAGTTGCATAATGAATTGATTTTATTTGGTTACAAGTGGTAATAATCTTCAGTATGGTATTTTGAGACAGGTTGTCATGTTCAATGTGTGACTAGTCGAGAAGAAATGGAACGGTTACGTCTTTGCATACTTTTGCACAGATTCATTATTACATGTATATGAACACCTCAGGACAAACAAATGAACAAAATCACACTGCATCTTCTGTGAAAAAAACATCATACACACAAAAGAACAATGTGTAACCATCTGAATATACCCAATATATAACCATTATACATATATAACCATCCATACCTGGGCATAGGCACTTTGGGTGACTTTTTGGAGATCGTCCTGGGCCCCTGATGTGATCCTGTTGAAGAAGATTTGTTCAGAGACGCGACCACCCAACGTCATACACATCCGATCAAACAGTTGCTCTTTCGAGTAGAGATACTGTTCCTTGGGGAGATACTGGGCATAGCCGAGACCCTTCCCTCGTGGGATGATGGAGACCTGTGTCAGGAGAAGTTGGAAATAGTAAATTTTTACAGTTTGAGCTTGCATTTGTCAGAGCTGTTTTTATGCTCAAGTGAAAGAAAATATCATGGTGTTGGGAGCAATGTTCAGATCATTTTCATTTCACTACACTACACTTAGAATAACCAAGAGAAGGAATTTTAACCTGTTGAAATCAGTACATGTATTCAATACATACTTACCTCTATAATAAACACTTCACGGAACATAATCCGACTAGTGTTCACTATAGAGGTTACCATGTGGCAATAAATATTATCACATACTCAGTATACAGTATTAGCATCCCACCTTGAGTAGAGGATCAGCATGTTCCAAGTACCAGCCGCAGACTGCATGCCCGGCCTCGTGGTACGCCACCGTTTTCTTCTCCAGCGGCTGAAGAACTTGCGTCTTTTTCTCGAGTCCAGCGACTACACGTTCAGTCGCCTGCTCGAAGTGTTTCATCTCAATGGTTGAGTTCAAGTCACGCGCAGCGATCAGGGCAGCCTCGTTGCACACATTGGCAATATCAGCACCTTTCAAGGTAAATTTCAATGTGAATTGACTTTTGTCCTGGTGGTTTGTTTGAAGCAATTTGAAAATTATTACAATTTACCGTGTACACAGGTCTATATTGCATTTTCTATCAAATGGAATTTCCAGTCACCTGAAAACCCTGGAGTTAGGGCAGCCATCTTTCTTGCGAGACTTTCGATGTCCAACTCTGTTTTCAACGGCGCCAAATGCACTTTGAATATTGACGCCCTAAAAAAAGCGAACATGTCCAACTACACTATTTCTCTTCAGCTGAGAATTTAAGCATTTTTTTAGCTTTTTATATTTGTTGCAAGCCAATATTTCATGCATGCGATTACATTACCTCCCCTTGATGTCAGGAGCCCCTACATAGATCTGCCTGTCGAATCGCCCCGGTCGCAACAATGCGGGATCTAAGATATCCACTCTGTTTGTGGCTGCCAGAACAACTACGTTCGTCTGCTGTGTAAATCCTAGACGCAAAGTACCGAGCGATTGATGAGAAACTTTATGATCTTTGCAATCATGTCCAAGTAGAATATATTTTCGAATTTTACAGAGAAGCAAACCTCAAAACACAATATCATACTCAAGTTAATTGCGCAATGAATATCGGTGGCATATATATTTCGGATTGAACCTACAACTATAACCAGTAGTTGGTTTATATATTTAATTCAAAGTTTCTGCTTCGCTCACCATCCATCTCGACTAGAAGCTGGTTGAGTGTGTTCTCCTGTTCACTGTGCCCTCCAAAGCTCTTTCCACCGCGCTTCCTACCAACCGCATCGATTTCGTCGACGAATAATATACAAGGAGCATTCTTGCGAGCGAGTTGGAACATGTCTCGCACCTATAAATTGGAGAGAATCAAATTTCAAAATCATTATCTAGCACTGGTGATTGAATCAGCATGTTCAATGATATCAAATGGGAAATTGCTGTGATATGGTGACACACTTGTATGTCAGTTTTGTGCTTTTATAATCAGGAGACTTCGGGTGTAATGTTACATTTAATCTATTGGTATCTGATACACGTAATCTATAAAACCTTCATGCTCAAGAACAATATAACTATTTATTTTGAATCGTGAACTGCATACTTCAGCAGCCATTCACTCACCCTGGACGGACCAACGCCAACGAACATCTCCAGGAACTCTGAACCTGACACAGTGATGAAGGGAACGTTGGCTTCCCCGGCGGTAGCTTTGGCAAGCAGCGTTTTACCGGTACCCGGAGGCCCGGTCAATATTGCTCCCTTCGGGATTTTAGCACCTAGGTCTTGGTACTGTTGTGGATTTTTCAAGAAGTTTACGAACTCCATTATCTCGATTTTTGCTTCTTCACAGCCAGCAACGTCTCTGTTGAATAGAAAATATTTTATCGTTAAGACATAAAAGTAATTTCCCAGCTACAGTCTATCACTAATTGTAAATAAAATCTTACTTGAAACGGACACCAATATCGTCCTTCATGACTTTAGCGGTTGTCTGCCCAAAGCCGAAAATCCCTCCGCCAGTTCTACTCCCCGAACCAGATCTGCCTCCACCCTGGAGAATAGACAGACATTAATTATGTGTGAAAAACTTAACACAAATATGTCACGAGTAAGTTGTATATTCCTGAGTTTCAAAAACATTGTTTTTTGTTACTGAAATTTTATGAATTCATTGGGTTCCGTTTTCACAAATTTTGTGAAATAAAACATCACCTACCCCCATCATTCCTGATGATCGCCGGATGATCCAGAAGAGAAAAGCAAGGGGAATGATTATGTTCATAGCTGAGCCTATCAGTGGCGCTCTGGAAATGAAATATTATTTCAGTGTATATAGACAGGCAAATATTTGCTAAAATATATCTAAAACGACTTTTTTTCCAAAAAGCTCCAATGTAATATGGTATATTCCGGTAGGAGAAAAACAAACAAGTACTGAAATACAGTTTACTAACAATGGAATCACCAAACTTATTTTGCAGTGAATGTGTACTGAAATATACGGGAAAACACACCAAATCAACTTACAATTCCGTTTCACTTTTGTAAACAACCGGGACGAAATTTGAAGGTTCAACACTCATTTCCATCTGTGCATTTTCCAAGTTTCTCTCAAACGACTCCACACTCCCAATGTTGAACCAGATTATACCCTTGAAAGAACAATAGCTGTATTGTTAGTTTCCATTTTCATAACATAATCAGGCATATTTTATATCTTACAAGTGAGATGAAACTGGATTAATGATCGAGATGCATTAATCCACTCACCGAGCTTTCCATGTGATATCCTGGATTGAGTCGAACACGAACCCATTTTTTATTTACAACCTCCAGCTTATCAACCTGGTGAAAAATATAGACATATGCTAAATTAATAAAAGATCGTAGAAGTAATGAGTCAACATGGTAAACTTAAAAACATTACATTACATTGTTACCGGGTAGTTCGATGATATTATATGGGGACTTTGAGTTTAATATATTTTACAAATTTATTCCACTCATAAACGGCCCAAAATGTACATGCATGCATCAGTTTAATCTACTGGTCAATAGTCAATACCATTCCATTGTTGAGATAATTGGCGACAAAATCTTTCCATGTGACTTCCTTGTACTGGCCGCTGTACAACGACACGACAACATATGTTGCTCCGAGGCCAGTCAGAGCCGCAAACAGCCACATGTTGTTAGGGTCATTCGGGTTGTTTCTAACAAGGTAAATAGTGATAGATACTATTATATGGTTATGTGAGATCAAAGTGAAAATACATTATAGATAGAATTTCTATTGATGCCTGTATCATGTGTATTGCCGTACATCACAAATTATATGCATGAGTGTAGATCTAATATGCAAACCAACTGGTATGCAAATCTAACAAGTAACCTTTTGACAATGCTTTACATTCAGGCGTCTTGTGTATTATAAATCTGAGCAAACTCAAAATCTTCCAAATTTTGTATGTACTTGGGTATGTTGAAGGAAAATTCAAACTGTTTTTCCTTGGACGAGCTTGCGCCAGGTCGAGATCCACCAGTGCGTGAGGGCGGCTCTCTTGGTGGCTCTAAAAAGAAGGATACATGTACGTATATTGACTCTCATACACCATGTACACTGATGGTATACGAGAACTGTATGTTAGTATACAAGGTTGTTCATTACATTCCGATAGATAGGCTAACATTACAACATAGATCCTCTATCATCGAGTCAGCATCTCGCCCACGAAATATGGAGTACATACCATCATGTGCTTTGAAAGAATAGGAACATTTTTAAAAATGCACTTTTAATCATAATTTGTACACCTATACAAATTGTGATAAAGTCTAACGTTTTGGAGGTGCTCGTTTGGGAGCAGGAGGTGGCGGTGTCGTTTTCTTCGCACCGCCGGGAAAGTATTTCTCAAATCCTCTGGGAAGCTTGTCATTGTGTAAAATATTCCATCCACGGAGGATAGACGCCAGTCTTTGCATTTGTGGAAAACGTCCAAGCACATGAACATTTCTCATCTGGAACAAAATTCATTTGGATAATCCGATGATAATGAATATATATTATCATTAGGCATGTAAATCGGTGGGAGATTTTGATATCGATGATCGTTGCCTTCCACCGAGCGATCATCGATCATCGAATCTGACCCTTGACTCGGCAATACTCGCGCTTGTTGATGGGCAATATCGGCTGGAACCGCCACGGTCACTGAGGCGCTAGTGCCATGATACGATGGTGGGGTTAGCATGTATTATAGGGCACAGGAAGAAATAAATGAATAAACCACAAGGTTTTAATAATAGTCCAAAAAAGTTGTTTGGTAATTGATGATCCGAGTCAAAAATAGCAATGTTTGAAGAAGTTTCATTCGAATCATCAAATGTGGAGCCATTTCACACCTCATGTGTATCCACACTACACGGTGCACATACGCGGCAAAAATAGTCCTCAACAATCCCCAAGATTAGATCATAATTCAAGCAATATACTTCGCCTAATCCTTTTGAAAAATCTGCATAAATTCGTTACGGAAACATGCGGTGAAAACAATTTGCATTACGGTCGGCACCCACCGGTCTGACACAGGCTGCATAGACGTGCTGTAGGAGTTCTCTCGATGTATTCATACGCGGCTACAAAACAAGAACTAGCTTTTTAAAAAAAGGCGCACGGCCAAAACTGCCCACTCACGAAAATATCCGAAACAATTTACGATATGAAAAAAATCGATTCCAAGTATTTCACATCGATCATCGCTCGGCCCAGTACAATCGATCGATCATCGATATCATCGATTTATCGTTACATGCCTAATTATCATACGTATCATAATCACAATACACATGTTTTTTAAACGATAAAACAAATTTAAATGCTAGACCTAATAGCCTGGGCTTACCTTCAGTTGTGTTGTACAATTTTGAATTTTTGAATCAGATAAAAACATTCGAGAAGAGTGACTTTGCAGAATTTCAGCATGTACAGTTACCAGGACATGAGGAACCAAAGAATGCAACCAATTACGCGTGGAGCCCTACCCTGCAGGTCTATGACTGAGTGAGCCTAGCCCTGCTCTAGGCTAGAGTCCAGGCATAGACGATAGATTGGTGAGTAAGTCAGTGAGCTGTGATTCAACAAAGTCAAAGGGAGTTTACATTTACCTGTGGTGACAACAGGCGATTCAGCACCTGTCCAGGCCGTTTGGCCAAACAACAATATCGGAGCGCCATTTACTGGCCAAGGATTGCGTCGTAAACTACTCTTACATCACTTTTTTGGTGACTTTGTCAAAATTTCTGTGAAAATCCCGGACTCACGTCCACCGAAGGTCAAGGTCAGATGAAACATTTATTTTCGAATAGAAATATAAACCCGGGAAATGTTATACATTGAAGCTGTATTTTTGTTCGTAGAGTATATATAGGAATATAATTATTTTCCATTGATTCTAGTCGGGTTTTTTCCCCAGATTTACCTGAGAAAATGTAATACGAAACTATACAACAAGCTATGTGATGGTTGCTAACTTCGTTCAATATGGAGCAAAACAAACACAGAAAGTCATCGAAAAAATACCAAAATGATGGTGAATGGCACGGGAGAATTGGTAGACTGGAGGAAAATACATTGAGCTACTACAGAAGAGTTAATCAAACACTTGCTGATGGATTTTCAGATGAATCAGATGAAAAAGGTAGCCCAATATATGTATACGTTCTCTAATATCGCTCTTTTCGAGCACGTGGTTATGTTTTCTATTTGTTACATGCGAACTGCGGTTTATTTACAATATAGCCGATCGATCGCGTGTTTTTATGCATCTAGGCTATATCATGTGAAAACAGTGTCTATTAGTTAAATGTATTATTTTCTTCTTTGAAAGTCAATAAGTAGATTTCAAATTTAAATTTATTCATTAAATACAGTTGGAAACTTGAAATGATTTTTTTTTTAACACACAAGTTGATTTGTAATACTGTATTGGTCCTGATAGTAGCACGGCGAGCCAAAGCAAGACATCCTGCAGCAGCACACGTAAAAATGATGTCAAACTTGAGGTCAAATTTAAGAAAAGCACTGAATATTAGCCTTCAATCCCCTTTATTATGATTCAAATAACATAAATGTGTAGATTGGAACACTTCAAGACCTCATTAGAAAGATATGAAGTGAATTACAAGGTTCCAAAAATCGAACACTTTTGGGGAAAAGAGGGGGATGCTCTACTATTAGGGCATGTGCCACTATTAGGACCAATACGGTAACATTAATTAAACACCTTCATTCTTGCATATACCAGGGTTGTATTTTTTCCTCTTCAGAATTGTTCATCAAGAATGTTTTCAACACCTTATGCGATGAAGCCCTCAAAGTGTCGCAGAACCAAACAGTCAGCAATATTGTTGAACAACTGCTTCATGAAGCCACTCTTTCTCAGATCATTCACTTCGGTCTGGCGATCTCGAAGGACTGGGAACTTGCCTGTACTGACAGATTTGCATCTCACGTCACACAAACTTTCCTGATACAGTTGAGTTTGACACTGGAGAAGACAAATTCGGAGGATGAACAGGATCCAATAGACAAAGGCTATGACCTGATTTTGGAACTGTATGCTTTCCTGGTGTCCAACTTGGCATTTCACATGCAGAATACATACACAAGTCACATAGTTAGAGTGATGTTGGAAGTGCTTGGGGGCACCAAGGTTTCTGACAGGGTGATACGAAGCAGTGTTGCTCGACATTCCAAAGGTACGTTCTGTTATATAAGATCGCTGTGTGCGAATCATGTTATCTATATTAAAGCTAAATACATTGTATAGTTATTATATTTATGATTCATTGTGTTCAAGGGCCTCAGAAAAAGGAGCTTGAAACCAGACTTTGCAGAAATGGAAAGTTTGCACACCTGCTTCGAGAAATGTGTGAAAAAATATCACAACTCAAGAAAATATCAGGTGGAAATTTTGTGCTGAATATTTTTTTGGCAAATCAAATGTTTGCCAAATGACATGAATTTCAGTTCAGAATTTCAATCTCTGATACTAAGTCATATAATACATATATGATATATTACCCTTTTCCACAGATCATTTGGAGAACAACTTGTCCAACCCAGTGCTTCAAACAATGTTACTTGTCTTGCACGAAACAGACAAGTCAACATGTCATGATATTTGTCAAAAGCTTGTGGAGAAGACAGAAATGTTTATCACTCCTACTACCGATGATGAAGAAGATGGGAAAATGAGGTGAGAAAATTATGACCAAATATGTTCCCACCATGTTTTTTGATGGCATGTATCCAACTTGAATTATGAGATATTGATTATTTAATGAAAATATGAACCTCGATGTGGAAAGGAAAGTGAACAGTTCAATGTGGAAAGCTACACCAAATCCCTGTGGATTGAATCAACATGAAATATCATGTGTTGGAGTATATACATTTCCCTCGTCAGGTTGTCACCACTGATTCAGCATGAGATAGCCTCACATTGCGTGGAGCAGGTCATCAGTGTTGCTAATGTGGAGCTGTTTGAAGAGATTTTGGATCAGCTGAAACCTCAAATTTTGGCCATGGCTGTTCATCCAGTTGCAAACTTTGTGCTTCAGAAATTAATCAAATCATCTCGCACTGCAGAACAGGTGTGTACCAAACATAATCTTTTTTTAACGAATAAGATAATGTTTATATTCGTTGTGGATATATGTGTTAAGGGCCAAGTCTTCAAAAAGCCCTCGCGTTGGGCTTCTCAAAGACTTGGCCCTTGGGCATAAAACCCCATATTGTGCAATAACCCTATATGATCAAATAATACATAGCAGATATATCCACAACGAATATAAAAATTATGTTTAGGTCTAAGTTTGTTGACAGTAATTTAATTTACTGTATGACAGCATTTACTACGCTATTTACATCGATTGTTATTTTGGCATAATGATAACATGTTTTATGGTAGCCCCGTGCGTTGTGTGAAACCGCAGTCCGTATTTTACAAATCAATGATCGGCCGCCATATTGCGTAAAATATCGATGGTTTTTGTCGGCGAAAATGTGGTTTTTGTTTTGACATGATAAGATCGTGTCTGTGTTGATATTTATGGACCGAATTATCATCAGTATTTGCGTGCAATGTATTCAGTTTGCATAAATTGCGTGGGAAATTGCAAGACGCATTTAGATGTCTGTAATTTATGTGACAATGGCGGTCCCAGGGCGGTCCATGACCAGTGATGACTATGATGACTGACTCGTTTGACCTGTTGACTTGCTGGAGCATAGGTCTACAACATTGACAATGCCGGATTGATTCACGGATGCTGTCCAACATTTAATACAAGGAGTTTATGAGCGTAGAATCCAGTCGTTCAGAGTCAACTGATTACTGAAAGTTTCAGAATGGATGACGCAGGAGAAGACTTTGATCCGTCACTGATGCAAGACCTGGAACTGGAGACGAGCGTCGCTTTTCTTTATGAGACGATGCTCCGACGAGATCCAAACAAGCGTCGTGTCAAACCGGTTCAACCCCATCTTCTGCAGTTGGATTTTGGAGGCGGAGACAGTTCTGACGACAGTGATTATGAACTGAAAAAATCTGGTAAACATGGGAAGGAAGCGTTAGGATCACATCCAGGAATGGAGTACTCGGAGGGGGAATCGTCGGAAGGATCTGATGATGTTGACGACGATGACGACGGTGACTCTGATTCTGATGAAGAAAGCGGCTCTTCAAATGATGACGATGAAAATGGACAGAACAGTGCAAGTCCAATGGACGTTGAGGTTGTGAGTTTGGATTCAAATAGTCAATTCACCGGAGATTTCAATGTTGCGACACCATCAAATACAGTCGCATTATCCAATGCACCATCAGAAGAAACAGTATCAAGTTCAGTTGGTTCGTCCAAACGCATGAAGATCACAATATGTACTGTTTGCCTTGGCGATTCAAATGAAGATGACGATGAAATTGTTGAATGCGACAGTTGCGGGATATCCGTCCATGAAGGTTGCTATGGCATCACTGACGTGGAATCTGTGGCCAGTACCGTGTCTTCTGCAAGCACAGAGCCGTGGTTTTGTGATGCTTGTAAGGCCGGAGTCAAGCCACACTGTGAACTTTGCCCCAATTCAGGAGGAATTTACAAGGAAACGGATGCTGGGAAATGGGTGCATCTAGCCTGTGCATTGTACATTCCTGGTGTTGCATTTGGTGATGTCGACAAACTCACTCCAGTCACACTGTTTGAAATGCCATATTCTAAGTGGGGAGCGAAGGACTGTACGTTGTGCGAAGATGATCGCTTCAGCAGGACTGGTGTGTGTATCGGATGTGATGCAGGAATGTGTCGTACTTATTTCCATGTGACCTGTGCGCAGAAGGAGGGCTTGCTGTCGGAAGCATCTCCAGATGAAGATATTGCAGACCCATTCTTTGCCTACTGCAAGCAGCATGCCGAGAAGTCTGTTGCGCGGGCGAAGAAACGGAACTTTCTGGCCATACAGTCAAGAATGAAAGAGAGAGGGGAGCTCCATGCCAATGGCGAGTCTAAAGAAATGGCCAGAGTTCAGCGCAAATTGGAAAGACATCAGAAAAAGTACCAGGCTGGGTTGGCTACGAGGCCTCCGAATTGGGTTCCCCCTGAGAAAATGCCGAGAATGCTCTTTTCTAGTCCATTTGCCACAAGAAAACTCCTGAAAAAGGCTGAGTTACTCGGCATTACTGAACAAGCACAAAATCACAGCAGTGAAAAAGACATTCGTAAAAAGTGGCATGTGCCACCAGCTCTCTCCGTGGATTTCATTGGCTACTTTCTTGATCGGAATGAGAGGATGAAAAGCATGAAGTCTCGATGCAAGGAACTAACATCACTACGCGACAAGCTCCAGAGTCAAGAGAAAGCACTGAGGAATAAATACGATAAACTTTTGCACGACACTAATGAAATAAAGGAAGCTAACGCAAATTTACAAGATGTCGCAAAGAGCTTGTGGGATGCTCTGAGTGGTTGTGCTGGCCGCAAGCTGAAAACACCGGAAATTCTCAGTCCAGCGAAACTCACAGTCACAGCACCTAAAAATCCAAGCAAGAAGCCCGCAAAAACTCCGGTTCGAAAGAATCAAAGATCGCCTACATTGTGTGGCATTGGTGGCGTTATACACCAGTGCAATCTTTGCCACAAGACAAACGATCAACATCTGCTTGCCCACTGCGACACTTGCCGATACTACTACCATCTGGGGTGCTTGGACCCACCGCTGACGCGAATGCCAAAGAAGACCAAACTCTTTGGCTGGCAATGTTCAGAATGTGCGAGTTCCGGGAGTGAGGACTCTGATGACCCGGATATTGACCCGAACGCCCCGCGAAAACTTCGCGAAAAAATCAAAGAACCCATGAAATTCAGTCCGACACTGCTGAAAATGCACGAACGACGCAGGAGTGAAGTCACGAAAGGACTATTGCAGAGTTGGAAATAAATGACTTATTAGTGTGATATATAGCGCCAGTATATATATATATATATATATATATATATATATATATATATATATAGAGGTTATATGATGGGGTATCGGATATCGGCACATGTATGGACAAGAGTTTGTGGATATCGGCACGAGGCTTTAGCCGAGTGCTGATGTCCAACAAACGAGTGTCCATACATGTGCCGATATCCGATACCCCATCATGTAACCTATTTATTACATGGCATCAGACCGTCGTTAGGAAATCCATGGATACAGAACGTCATGACGTTTTGATGCAACCTGTGCCAATATCCGGATATCCTGCATTGCTCATCCTACACTTTGTAGTTTCTTACCCATGCCTATATCCGATACCTGTGCCGATATCCGGATATCGGCACAGTCTCCACCTCCATGGCTAGTTCTTGTTGTTGTAGGCCCACTTGTAGTGGATATTGGCATTGCGTGCTGTATATTTGCTGATTCATATTATGAATATACAATGAAAAAATCACCTTCAACTGCATCAATACACTCCGTGTCCATGTAATAAATATATATATACACGTAGTACCAGTATATATATATCACTGTCAGTCTATTGTTGTGTCAAAGCTTCTAGTGTTAGTGAAATGTTTTTTATACAAACGAATATATTGGACATATTGAAGATGTAGACCAAAAGTATAAATATACGTTCCAGTTGCATTTAAATTCCACTCATGCTATTAGTTTGTACTTTGTACTTTGTATTATTTGATAAATATTGTTCAGTAAAACATTGAAACAGGCAGTTTTGTTGATTCATAATGTACATGTACAATAAAAGTGGTCTCCAAATTTAAATCTCAACTGGCATCATTCCATGCACATGATCGTATGACAACAGTTCAAAGCAAATCCATTACTGAAAGTTTGGTGAACATTCAGTCTTGAAGAAGTGAATTCCAAATTGGTGAATAAAATCGCAGGGAGAGAAAAGGTATTGTTTTCAGATATAATTCAAAGGAAGAAAATAGAACATTGGATTGAAATAGTTTGAATTAATTGTCAATGATTGCATTAGTAATTCTGACTTATTATCAGTTGATCTTGGCTTATTTAGAAGAAACAGATTTGCAAAATACTGAATGAATTAATATCAAAATGTTGTCTATAAATCAACAAATTCAGTTTATAAAAAAAACCTTCATGGCTGAACCCTGCGTCCACAAACAGTTACCATAAGACAATCTGTTTTGATATGGTTTAATAAATATTTCCCTAAATACAAATGCACATTGAATACAGCAATCAAACACAAATTTAATATACATTATTACGAATACGAAAAAGTGTTGTATTTAAGTACAAATACAAGTATGTGTTTGACTCCAGCCCTGGAGAAAACTATCAGCAAATACAGTATGCAGAGATGAAAATTAAAATTTTTTTTTTCCAATTTCTCAACATTACGATGATGACCAGCGAATCATTTTAACTTCAATGCCTTCAATTAACATGATCACTCACACCAAACATAAACATGTCGACGATTATATATCTACCCCGCCCCCTCCCCCCGCACCCTCACCCAAGTTTGAGAAGATTTTCAAGAAGCTCTCCCATCACGTGGAGGACATACTCGGTGTGAACCATCCGGCGGTGGTAACCGGTCTAGCCGAGGGGTGTGTGCGACATGGGACCAGGCAGGAGAAACTACTCAAGGTTAGTATTGTTGTACAATGTAAATGCTGGCTGTTCATGGCGTTATGAAATCATCTGGCTCAGCTCAAATTGCCGGCAAAATTCATTCATTCGATTTATAGCGGTATCTTTGTTGAATTCCATACAATTGCCCTTCTGTTATTGGCTGCATGAAATGTGAGAGAAACGAAATGCCATAAATGAAAAATGAAAATTAAGCTCTTAAGATTTTGAAGGGGATATGTAACATTTTAGTACATGTGGTATTACTCGAATAATCTTTTACTTTGATATTGTCATTTCTGCTTTTGACAGTTCAAGCACCATAACAATATTGTACTAAAGAAGTGTGCTTTCGTCCATGCAGGCCCTGATGAAAGCTTTCCACTGTTACGAGCCAATCGAGCGACAGATGAAATGTGCCCCTCTGTTTGGGTCCCTCATGGTTTATGAGACGTTCTACAAGAGTCTCCACAAACAGAAGTCTGATGCAAGTAGCAGTGAGGTCAGTCTGTATCTTGTAATTTGTAATATGTATGGAGGCCGTAATATTCTTTGTTCAAACAATTCAGCTTGTGATTTGTAGCTTCACTGTACATTTAAGATCCTGTAACATTTCATGAAAAAATTTTTTTTAATCCAGTTGATATTTTGCTCGAAACGATATGTACTGACCTATATTGCATTTATAGAGAGAAAATATTCCCTCTTCAAATGCAGTGGGTACTCTGTATCACAGAAAATATTCTACTTTTGAATCCATTCCATATTCTGCTTCAATACCTATATTTAATTGGGATTAATACTGTATTTTCTTCAGGATTCTGACTCGGATGAGGATGAGGAGATCCAGTTTCCACAGCTGACGAGCGTCAACCTTCACGGATCCCTCTTGCTTCAGCAACTCCTCCGATTCGGCAACCCGAAGGTGGTCGTGACGAGTCTGCTCCAGATGAAACCCGTCGAGATTAAGGCGATGTCATGTGACCCCTGCGGAAGCCATGTCATCGATGTTTTCATGACGAGTGGCAGCGTCGGTGAAAAGAGCAGAGATGTGCTGTATCAACGACTGAAGGTGAGTTTAACTTTTGATGCCATAAATTCACTTGTCCGACACAAAATAAAGTTGAAAGAAGAAGTTGTCTTTCAATATTGCTGATACTTTCTCTCTTGCCTTTTGGTATATGGTTATGGTGGAAATATACAAACTCAGAGTTTATTGATACATACATATAGATGTCATAATGAGTATTTAATCATAGCTTTTCTTCCTATGTATTTAAATGTGCTCAGGATAATTCTGGACTTGAGATTTGAGAATCCAATACTTTTCCAAAAAATCCTCTATTTTCCATGTTTCCAGGGCCTGTTTCTGGACTTGGCATGTCACAAACACGGCAGTCGTACACTGGATGCCCTGTTCGTCACAGCTCCCATGCGCCACAAACTGGTGATTGCTGAAGAGCTTGCCAGGCACGAAGCAAAGCTGCGGGGCGACCGGTTCGGGCGAATTATGTGGTCCAAGTATAGCATTGGTCATTTCTCTCGCAACAAGGAACAGTGGAAAAAGGTCACAACTGGACAGGATCGAAAGCGGGCAATGTTTGAGGGGATACTAGAGAAGGAAAAGTCTGATAAAGGTGTGTGTTCATTGGAGTTACCCTTTCAATCAGTGTGGAAATTTGTTCCAGTAGATATTATGATATTGTCATTGATGATGTGTATGCATGAAATTTTTGTTGTTGCTCATACTAAACTATACATGTATTCATTTAAGAATTGTCCATTGAATTTTAGATGTCAAAATTCGCTTTAAAAGTGTAGTTCTGTTTTGTTAACAGGCAACAAATTAAGACGAGTGTACATGTAGATATTGAAAATGTAACTTAGACTGATTTTTCACAGCTAAACCTAAATCACAAAAGCGGAAGTCAGAAGATTCAGATGAGGATACCAATGGACTTCAACTGAAGGAGGTATGACTGAGAAAATCAAGAATATCTACTAGTATCAATTAGTATTACCTTCATGTACAAAACTCCTGGCAGATCAAACCGTGTTGCACCTTGATTTGCACCATAACATGCACTACTAGTATTCCAAAATTTTCATTCTCAAATGTCACAGGAAGAGGCGTCCGTGGTATTGCCCGCTGCACTAACTGCCACAGGAAAACGTCAAGAACGGAATTCCTCCTCGAAATCAAACGAAAGAGATTCAACAGACAAAAAGAAGAAGAAACCTAAGAAAGAAGAACATTCGGAAGATATCCGCAAAGACGCGACTAAAGTGAAATCGGCCAAGAAAAAACGACTGTCGGCTCCCGAAGATGAACTTGGACAACCAGAGGCAGACGATCCCGGGAAAAAGCGCAAGAAAAAAAAACATAAAAAGAACTTCTGAACATCTGATGACTGTAATCGAATAATGTGTATTAAAAGATGATGACAACTCATTTGATTGCTCGGTTTTGTCTACAAACTGTATAATACTGTTGTGGATTTCAAAACTATTTAGAATAGGAATTCTGAAATTCTAATATGAAAACTTTGGCATACCCTTAATTGAGGCATTCGGCAGAAATGCCTTTATGGTTTTAGCAGAATATTTTTTTTTCTTCTTTCGCCGTTTTGGTTTCCGGATGATAACTTTAGATTGCCTTGATGGATCCTTATCAAATTTTCACCACTAGTCAGAAATGATATGTGGAAGAACCCTATTCTTTTTGAGCCGGATCTGAGGTTTGTGAGGATGAAGGTTTTTGGTTTCCGGACGATAACTCGGAAAATATTCAGCCAATAGTTGCAGAACTTTGCATGGAGGTTTATATACCACCAGGGAAGAACCCTATCGATTTTGGGATTGATCCGTCAAACGACCTTTGACCTAGAGGTCGAAATAACTTTTTGCAGACTCATCATTGAGGCTTCCTGCATATCTCGGAAATGTTACGTCTTAGAGCGAAACAGACGTTATTTCCTAGACAAACATGTCTAAGGGGTATGAATTTTTTGCTGAGTCGGCATTTTTCTTTTTCGTCGATATCTCGGAAACGGCACGTCGTAGAGCGAAACGGACGTTATTTTCGGACTCGTCGCCCTACACAAATATGTCTAAGGGGTTTTATGGATGAACTTTGACCTTGACCCGAATTTTTTTTGCCGAGTCGGCATTTTCCTTTTACGTCGATATCTCGGAAACGGTGCGTCGTAGAGCGAAATGGACGTTATTTCCGGACTCGTCGCCCTAGACAAACATGTCTTAAAGGTATTATGGATGAACTTTGACCTTGACCCGAAATTTTTTTGCCGAGTCGGCATTTTCCTTTCTTGTCGATATCTCGGAAACGGTGCATCGTAGAGCGAAACAGACGTTATTTTGGACTCGTCGCCCTAGACAAACATGTCTTAAAGGTATTATGGATGAACTTTGACCTTGACCCGAATTTTTTTTGCCGAGTCGGCATTTTCGTTTTCGTCGATATCTCGGAAACGGTGCGTCGTAGAGTGAAACGGACATTATTTCCGGACTCGTCGCCCTAGACAATCATGTCTTAAAGGTATTAAGGATGAACTTTGACCTTGACCCGAAATTTTTTGGCTGAGTCTGCATTTTTCGACATTTTTCATTTTCGTCAATATGTAGCAAACAGTGTGTCATAGAGTCCGTGGCAAACATGTTTTAAATATTATGAATTAGTCCTAACACCGAAATGCCTCCAAGGCATCTTTAGGCCTCGACATCTAGTTTCGACATGGAATTAGGAAATTGTCGGAATTTCTTGGGAGGGATGCTTATAAATCAAGATTCCAGCTACTTGAATCAGCATGAACAAAGTTACTATACAGACAGATTTTCAGAAATTACTTGTATGGATAGCTGGTGGACGGACAGAAAACTACGACTACTCTACATGTCTCTAACCAAATTGATGCCAGGGTTGAAAATTTGCCCAATGGTTAAGGAAGGTTACTGGGAAAATGTTTATTGTTAAACCATAACTTTTTTCACCACAACTGCCCAAATATTAAAATTAGCCCAAGGGCTAAGATAGGTTACCGGACAATTTTGGTTAAGCACGATAGGTGAGATATGACCTTCAGATTAACCATTTGAGGTCATATTCTTGAACTTCAATGTCACCATCAAGTGTGCAGCATATAACCTTGTATATGTTCAAAATACAAATACAATCTATCTACAGTCTATCTACAAGTATTTTGTCTGTAGACAAAATTTACACATTTCCGTCCAAAATTTTTTTCAAAGGGTGAAAAATGACCCAAAATGGATAGTAATGCGATTTGGCAAAAAAACAATTTTCTCACCGATCCGTCAAAATTTCAAAATGGCCGCCACACGGAGACCGGCGATACAAGGGCAACAAAACTTACATCATAAAGGTACATAAGGGGAATTTTTTTAAACAAAAATCTCAAAACTGATCAGACAGTTTTCGAGAAAAGACAGACAAGGTGCAAATTTGGGCATTTTTCGACTCCAAAATGGCTGTTTTGACCTTTCAAGGTAATCCAAGGTCATATTCAAGGTCACCACACAAGTCGCCATATATGACTTCCCATTTGAAAGTGCCAATTTCTAAGCTCTATCTTCAGGCGTTCTTGGAGTACAGTCCTGGCAGCTCCCATGAAGGAAAAAAGACGACGACGGACGGACGCAACGCCATAGCAATAGGTTATCGGACCATAGGTCCGGTAACCTAAAATGGCTGCAGGCACAGACCAGTGAT
Organism: Terebella lapidaria; assembly: GCA_949152475.1. Taxonomy (NCBI): domain Eukaryota; kingdom Metazoa; phylum Annelida; class Polychaeta; order Terebellida; family Terebellidae; genus Terebella; species Terebella lapidaria. The sequence goes on along the minus strand of OX424564.1, from coordinate 27,025,038 downwards.
ACAAGGGCAATATGCACGTCCCGAAGGTACATCTGGGGTTTTATGGATGATTCTGAAAACAAAAATGAACACAATTCGAGAACATGGCTGCCAAAGTCCAAAATTGGGCGTTTTTCAACAAAGATGGCCGTTATGACATTTCAAAGACATTGACGATCAAATTCAAGGTCACCACTGATTCCACTATATGATTTCCCAATTGAATATGCCAATATTAAAGTTCTATCTTAAAGTATTCTGGGAGTTTACTCCATACAGCTCCCATTATAAAGGAAAAAGTCCGGGAAATGTTTCAATGGCGAAAAAAAAATCGGTTGGAAGTGGCTTAAAACAGATGGTGACTTGATTTCAGACAAAAAAAACTGATACAGGTACATAAGGGGAATCGTTTCACATGATTTTTGAAAAAAAATCTTAAGATTTGAGAAAATGGCTGCCAAAGTAAAAAATTGGGCATTTTTCGTCCTAAAATGGCTGCCATTTTGGAAAAAAATCTATGGAAAGCCGGTGCGACATGTGAGAAACTAGTCATTTTTCCAAAATTTTCAGAAGGATTCGACCGTAAATTTAAGCATAAAAAATGTTGACGGACGCAACGCCATCCCAATATGTTATCAGACCAAAGCGGTAACCCAAAAATGTTCCTGAAAATAAGGACCAAGGGACCTGCAATTAGCCTGGCAACTTAACGGCGATTTTTTTGGCAATTGTTTTATCATGTGCTTTTAGATACTATTCACCAAATATTTAAAGTTTGATTTCAATGTGTAACTACTCTTTGAATATTGGAAACTGTACCTGCGTGCGTGTTTTAAGGTCAGAGAAGCGACTGACTATTAATTTAATCAGGTGTTGATAGATCTAGTGATTTCTCTGTGTATCAGGCTGCCCCAAGTTACATCAGGATAGGGACTATTTCTTGAAATGGGTGTGAATGGAATGCTGCCCTGAAGATAGACCAAATTGCATTTTCGATAAGATGCCGTACGCCATGTTGTACTGAGCATGTCCGAAATTCCTCAAAGGCATTCAAGGCGCTGCGCCCACCCCCTCGTCCCCCTCCGAATTGGAGAAATAGGATCAATGGTCCTGTAACTCATCGGCTCACAATGTCTGACAATTGCACCGAACCGGCACCTATATCATTGGAAGTGGTAAAACTGTCATAACGTTCCAACTATCCTGTCCGATACATGTAGGAGTTATTTGCACGTTTTGAAGTAGACATTTAAGCCCTTCCGTCAATTTTAATAACTATGCCTGGCACCAGTGAGCACCAGTGAGTATCTTGGACAGGCGAGGTCGTGTCTATTTGCTTTTTAGGTTACCGGACCTATGGTCCGATAACCTATTGCCGTCGCGTTGCGTCCGTCGTCCGTCCACATTTTTATCTTTAAAGTTTACAGGCGGATTTTCCTGAAATTTTGCACAAAGTTGCCTAAAAATATTTCAAGAGGGGGTTATTTTTTAGTTTTTTGATTTTCGCATTTTTCTCAAAATGGCGGCCATTTTTGACGAAAAATGGCCAATTTTGGACTTTGGCGGCCATTTTCTCAAAAACTGTCTGATCAGTTTTGAGATTTTTGTTTCAAAAGATTCCCCTTATGTACCTTTATGATGTGTATAAGTTTTGTTGCCCTTGAATCGCCGGTCTCCGTGTGGCGGCCATTTTGAATTTTTGACGGGTCGGCGAAAAAAATTTTTTTGGTCCCAAATCGCGTTACTATCCATTTTGGGTCATTTCTAGACAAAAAAAAATTTTCACCCTTTGAAAAAAATTTTGGACTTAGAAAATTTTCGGCACTTTTTTCCTTCATAATGAGAGCTGCCGGGACTGTACTCATAGAACGCTTGAAGATAGAGCTTAGATATTGGCACTTTCAAATGGAAAGTCATATATGGCGACTTGTGTGGTGACCTTGAATTTGACCTTGGATGACCTTGAAAGGTCAAAACAGCCATTCTTGGGTCGAGAAATGCTCAAATTTGCACCTGGAGTCTTTTCACGAAAACTGTCTGATCAGTTTTGAGATTATTGTTTCAAAATATTCCCCTTATGTACCTTTATGATGTCTATAAGTTTTGTTGCCCTTGAATCGCCGGTCTCCGTGTGGCGGCCATTTTGAATTTTTGACGGGTCGGCGAAAAAAATTTTTTTTGGTCCCAAATCGCGTTACTATCCATTTTGGGTCATTTCTAGACAAAAAAAAATTTTCACCCTTTGAAAAAAATTTTGGACTTGGAAAATTTTCGGCACTTTTTTCCTTCATAATGAGAGCTGCCGGGACTGTACTCATAGAACGCTTGAAGATAGAGCTTAGATATTGGCACTTTCAAATGGAAAGTCATATATGGCGACTTGTGTGGTGACCTTGAATTTGACCTTGGATGACCTTGAAAGGTCAAAACAGCCATTCTTGGGTCGAGAAATGCTCAAATTTGCACCTGGACTGTCTTTTCTCGAAAACTGTCTGATCAGTTTTGAGATTATTGTTTCAAAATATTCCCCTTATGTACCTTTATGATGTCTATAAGTTTTGTTGCCCTTGAATCGCCGGTCTCCGTGTGGCGGCCATTTTGAATTTTTGACGGGTCGGCGAAAAAATTTTTTTTGGTCCCAAATCGCGTTACTATCCATTTTGGGTCATTTCTAGACAAAAAAAAATTTTCACCCTTTGAAAAAAATTTTGGACTTAGAAAATTTTCGGCACTTTTTTCCTTCATAATGAGAGCTGCCGGGACTGTACTCATAGAACGCTTGAAGATAGAGCTTAGATATTGGCACTTTCAAATGGAAAGTCATATATGGCGACTTGTGTGGTGACCTTGAATTTGACCTTGGATGACCTTGAAAGGTCAAAACAGCCATTCTTGGGTCGAGAAATGCTCAAATTTGCACCTGGACTGTCTTTTCTCGAAAACTGTCTGATCAGTTTTGAGACTATTGTTTCAAAATATTCCCCTTATGTACCTTTATGATGTCTATAAGTTTTGTTGCCCTTGAATCGCCGGTCTCCGTGTGGCGTCCATTTTGAATTTTTGACGGGTCGGCGAAAAAAGTTTCGTTTGCCCCAAATCGCGTTACTATTCATTTTGGGTCATTTCTAGACAAAAAAAAATTTTCACCCTTTGAAAAAAGTTTTGGACTTGGAAAATATTCGGCACTTTTTTCCCTCATAATGGGAGCTGCCAGGACTGTACTCATAGTACGCTTGAAGATAGAGCTTAGATATTGGCACTTTCAAATAGGAAGTCATATATAGCGATTGGGGAGGGGACCTTGAATTTGACCTTTGATGACCTTGAAAGGTCTCTACAGATGCCTCTACAGATGAAATGCATGTAGATAGAGCTTCAGTTTGCATTATGAACATATAGGAAGTCATATATGGAACAACTAATGATGACCTTGATTTTGACCTTGGATGACCTTGAGTGCTAAATGTCTGACTTAAAATCTTGAAAGTGGCCTCTGAAGCATAAACTTTTGCACATACAGGTTAGGATTGTGTATAAGCCTGTAAAAAAGTCATGTATAAATGGCACATTTTTTTTTCCACATTTTTTTAACTTGACCTTAAAGACCTTGAAGGGCGAATTTCAAAATCTGAAATTGGCCTCTACACACGAAATACTTGTTGATAAAACTTATATGTTTGTATTATGAACATGTATACGAAGTCATATGCAGCATACCTGACGGTGACATTGAGATTCACAAAGATGACCTTGATTGGTAAATCTCAAAATCATATGTCACCTACAATGCTTGAAACCAAAATTGTCCGGTAACCTATCTTAGCCCTTGGGCTAATTTTTAAATTATATCTAATAAATTTATTCATATTATCTTGCCTGGTAGTCCCTTATATGCGACGGAGTGATAACCTCTAAATCGATTCGGGAAAATAAATTATAGTTTACTGTTATAGTCTTTTTAGGTTTGTACATATATCATGACGAAATGGAATATATGTGGTGATCTCTACACCTAATATGACTCCAGGGGGTAGAAATGGCACACACCTCAAGCATGTGGTCATGTTCGCAGAAATAAGTAATACGGACCGTGTATCACACCACTTGCCCCGATGAACGACGCGATGTAATCAAGTTAATCATCAATATGACTTGACTCCGGTATATTTGTGCCCGTTATTATGCAGGGCAATTCGGTCTAATTGGTTGAACTGTTAGCTCATCCATTTGCCATGACAACTCATCCAGTTGCTTTTGAACATAGAAATAGAGAGTCTCTGTATTTCTATGCTTTTGTATTCGACAGACATGAGTGTATAATCATTTTTTTTAGCTTACCGGCCCTTTGGGCCGATAAGCTATTATCCTGGTTTTTCGTCCGGCGTCCGTCGTCCGTCCGGGTCTGTAACTTTTTTTGGCATGATGAATTTCCCCATAAATTTGTCAGAACATACCTTAGGCCAATATCTAAAAACGTTTTTTGAATTTTTTTTATTGAATCGTTTTTGCCGATTTGGCGGCCATTTTTGACGAAAAATTGCCAATTTTGGACTTTGGTGGCCATTTCCTCAAAAACTGTCTAATCAGTGTTGAGATTTTTGTTTTAAAACATTCCTCTCATGTACCTCTATGACATGTATAAGTTTCGTTGCCCTTGAATCGCCGGTCTGCGTGTGGCGGCCATTTTTATTTTTTGATGGGTCGGCGAAAAAAATTTTTTTGGTCTCAAACCAAGTCACTATTCGTTTTGAGCCATTTCCAGCAACAAAAAAAAGTATTGGTGCCTAAGTATTGGCACATTCAAATGGGATATCATATATTGCGGTTTGAGTGGTGACCTTGAATTTGACTTTCAATGACCTTGAAAGGTCAAAATGACCTTTTTTGTCGAAAACAGGATGAATTTTGCCTTTTGGTGGCCATTTTCTCGAAATCTATTCAGACAGTTTTCCTCAAAATCATGTATAAGATTCTCCTTATGTACCTTTGTAGATGTGTATAAGTTTTGTTGCCTTTGAATCGACTGTCTGTGAAAATTTGTCATTAACGAAAAAAATCTTTCAAGATGTAACTTGATTTCGTATTATAAAATCCATACAGAAAATGTGTTTCTATCAACATTTACGAACATGTTTTAACATATAGATTCTAACATCAGTGTAACAATTTATATGTATTCAGTATTCTACGCAATTCACATGATTGCCGGTAAGCTACAGCACCCTTGGTGCTATGTTTATATTACACAATTGTGTTCGAGTTATCTTATCGCTGGATGCTTTTATGTCACATACATATACATTTATTATCTATACTCAATGCCAAAGTGGTGACATTTTCATCACTAATGTTATGTGATAGCATAATACCAGTGCCATAATCATAGAGATAATAGGGAACTGTCTGGACAACGTGAATTATTACATGTACATGTATATATATGGAACCATCGAGTTTATAAATAACTCGACTGTTCAGCAAATACACAAAGTTACAGCTTTACACATATACGCCCGTATTCTGGGCCCATCAATTGCTTAGTGCTATTAGCCTCACTTTCGGCCTTCAAGAGACTTCTCCTGCATTCAATATCCGGATGAACGTCCGAGGGTGCTCTTATACCCATTGAGCTTGTAGATAACACTTGTACTCAGCATGTATGACCCATCAAGCTCCGATAATTTTGATATTATATCTCGTTAGGTGATACTACTTATACGGACACTGCCAGGATTTTCTTCTGATTTGCAGACACCGGTGATGGGAGTTATATTTAGACCATTACTCATCGTCGATGGATTTCAAAAGAAAGAACAACGGATTTACCTGCAATAAACTCAGGCTGCTATCAGAGATATAATACATTTGATACATGCAACATATTCTCCGGACGAAATGAAAGAAAACGAGGACGATAAACCGGTATGTGTTTGTAAATTTTTACATTAGGCCGAAATTTAAGCTCTGTCACGGCCAAGACATTTGGAGACATTGTTTGGTAAATGCGACTTTATATAGGCCTACATGCATGCAACAGTCTGATGTATATCACATTTTAGATGAATATATTTCTCAAAGGATCGGAGTTCAAGAGAACTCATGATGGCCGGCTTCACTGAACATGAGTACGAACAACTAGTTCGTTTCACTGTACGACGCACCATTTCCAAGATATCGCCGAGAAGGAAAAATGCCGACTCGGCGAAAAAATTCAGGGTCTAGACCAAAAGTCATCCCAACGTCCCGTAGACATGTTCGTCTCGGACGACGAAAAATGTTGACTCGGCGAAAAAAATCGAGGTCAAGGTCATCCATAATGCCCCTCAGACATCTCCGTCTAGAGCGACGAGTACGAAAATAACGTCCGTTTCGCTCTACGACGAACCATTTCCTAGATATCGACGAAAACGAAAAACGACGTCACGGACCTTGGATCCGGCCGAAAAACAATAGGGTACTTCCACATAATAAATCTGACCAATGCTGAAAATTTGGCGAAGATACATCGAGGCAAACTAAAGGTATCGGTCGGAAACCGAAACGGTCGAAAAAAAAGATTAGCCCAGAGGCTAAAACAGGTTACCGGGCAAAATATGTTGTATATTTCAGAAAAAATTGGCTTTTTGTCCCGTGACCTTGAAAATAAGGTCACTGGTCAAATGCAACGTCATGAGAATATCCAGGAAACATGTGTATCATTCCCCATATGTCCACAATTGATTGCTAAGCAATAAATTCAATAATAAGTAAGATAATAGCAAATATGTTCTATGACCTTGAAAATAAGGTCAAAGGTCAAATCAAGCTCCGATAATTTGACCTTTGACCTTCGGCATGCATCATTTCTTATATATACACAATTGATTCCGAACCTGTGAAGTCGATAATCAGCGAGACATTAGCCATTTTGTGCTCTGATCTTGACTCGGCGAAAACCTTGAAAATGAGGTCAAACCGTCAAAGGTCATATTCATGGTCGTGACAATATCTAGCATATATCATTTCCTATATCTGCACAATTGATTCCAAGCTATGAAGTCGATAATAAGCGAGATATTAGTCATTTTTTGCTTTGACCTTGAAAATGAGGTCAAAGGTAAAATTCAAGTTCATGGTAATATTGGCGTATATCATTTCCTATATGTCCAAAATTGATTCCTAAGGTGTAAAGTCGATAATAAGCGAGATATTAGCCATTTTGTTCTATGACCTTGAAAATGAGGTCAAAGGTCAAATTTAAGGTCAGCAGAATATTCAACGTTAATCATTTCCAATAAGTCCACAATTGATTTCTAAGCTGTAAAGTCGATAATAGCGTGATATTAGCTATTTTGTGCTATGACCTTGAAAATGAGGTCTAAGGTCAAATTCATGGTCAGGAGAATATTCAGCATATATCATTTCCTATATATGTCCACAATTGATTCCTAGTCTCTAATCTCAATATTAAATGAAATATCAGGCATAATGTGTTCCATTATAAAGCATAAGAGAATATAACATGGGAAAGTCCCGTTTGGGCCGAGTTTGGGCCAAAATGGCCCACTTCGAGCGATTCAAGGGCAACGAAACTCATACGCATCAATAAGAAAAAAAAGTTACTGAACAGATTTCTAGAAAGCGGTCGTCCAAAATTTGCCGTTTTTTTGTTTTTTTTTTAATGGCCGCCATTTTGCAATAATTGCGAAATAAAAAACCTTCAAAAAAATCCCCCTTCTTGAAATATTTTTAGGCATTTTTGTGCAAAAATTTCAAAAAGATTTGATCGTAAACTTTAAAGATAAAAATGTAGATGGACGACGGACGCAACGCTACGGCAATTGGTTGTCGGACCAAAGGTTCGGTAACCTAAAATTCTGCTGAACCCATAAAGGTATTTCTTCCGAAATGCCTTAATGTGCTTCGAACTTCTAATAAAACTAGACGTCAAGGCCTAAAGATGCCTTGGAGGCATTTCGGTGTGATGATTAATTTATAATATATACTAGATATCGACGAAAAAGAAAAATGCCGACTCGGCAAAAAAATTTCGGGTCAAGGTCAAAGTTCATCCATAATACCCTTTAGACATGTTTGTCTAGGGCGACGAGTCCGAAAATAACGTCCGTTTCGCTCTACGAAGCACCGTTTCCGAGATATCGACGAAAACGAAAAATGCCGACTCGGCAAAAAAATTTCGGGTCAAGGTCAAAGTTCATCCATAATACCCATTAGAAATGTTTGTCTAGGGCGACGAGTCCAAAAATAACATCCGTTTCGCTCTACGACACACCGTTTCCGAGATATCGATGAAAACGGAAAATGCCGACTCGGCAAAAAAATTTCGGGTCAAGGTCAAAGTTCATCCATAATACCCCTCAGACATGTTTGTCTAGGGCGACGAGTCCGAAAATAACGTCCGTTTCGCTCTACGACACACCGTTTCCGAGATATCGATGAAAACGAAAAATGCCGACTCGGCAAAAAAATTTCGGGTCAAGGTCAAAGTTCATCCATAATACCCCTCAGACATGTTTGTCTAGGGCGACGAGTCCGAAAATAACGTCCGTTTTGCTCTACGACACACCGTTTCCGAGATATCGACGAAAACGAAAAATGCCGACTCGGCAAAAAATTTTCGGATCAAGGTCAAAGTTCATCCATAATACCCATTAGACATGTTTGTCTAGGGCGACGAGTCCGAAAATAACGTCCGTTTCGCTCTACGACACACCGTTTCCGAGATATCGACGAAAACGAAAAATGCCGACTCGGCAAAAAAATTTCGGGTCAAGGTCAAAGTTCATCAATAATACCCCATATACATGTCAGTACAGGGAGACGAGTCCGAAAATAACGTCCGTTTCGCTCTACGACGCACCGTTTCCGAGATATCGACGAAAACGAAAAATGCCGACTCGGCAAAAAAAAATTGGGTCAAGGTCAATCTTCATCCATAATACCCCTTAGACATGTTTGTCTAGGGCGACGATTCCGAAAATAACGTCCGTTTCGCTGTACGAAGCACCGTTTCCGAGATATCGACGAAAACGAAAAATGCCGACTCGGCAAAAAAATTTCGGGTCAAGGTCAAAGTTCATCAATAATACCCCTTAGACATGTTTGTCTAGGGCGACGAGTCCGAAAATAACGTCCGTTTCGCTCTACGACGCACGGTTTCTGAGATATGCAGGAAGCCTCAAGGATGAATCAGCAAAAAATTATTTCGACCTCTAGGTCAAAGGTCGTTTGACGGATCGATCCCAAAATCAATAGGGTTCTTCCCTGGTGGCATATGAACCTCCATGCAGAGTTCTGCAACTATTGCGTAAATATTTTTCCAGTTATCGTCCGGAAACCAAGTCTCAAAATTAGCCTTGATTTCATCCTCACGGACCTCACGGACCTCGGATCCGGCTCAAAAAGAATAGGGTTCTTCCACATAGCATTTCTGACTTGTGGTGAAAATTTGACGAGGATCCGTCAAGGCAATCTAAAGTTATCGTCCGGAAACCAAAAGTGGCGGAAGAAGAAAAAAAAGAAAAAAAAAAAAAAAAAAAAAATTCTGCTAAAACCATAAAGGCATTTCTGCCGAAATGCCTTAATAATGCAATGTGTAAATATTCTGAAAGATTACATTTTAACGGCTTGTACATGTATGGACCACTATCATTGATATTTTCAGATTATATATCACGGATTCCGTATCTATACAATGCATACTAGCATATACATACATGTATGGTATGACAATGACATGTACCATACGGTATATCCCATATAAGTTTCCCTGTTTAAAATGACCGCATCTAGACGAGGATATGTTGCTATAGACCCCCAAGTCAAGGTACGTGTGTACGTCTGGCTGTTTTGTTTGTTCTTTCAATTTATCGCGAATGTAGGCCTATTGCACGGTTTAGCTAACGTTATTCTACGGAAACATATTAGTGTATTTTGTTTTTGGTATAAAGAAATATAATTACAAAAACGTTCTTAGTCACACAAAGATAATTATTAGGCCTAACTTGCAATAGAGTACTAACTATTGAGCCTAGCGTGCATTAGAGAACTAACTTTTAAGCCTAGCTTGAAATAGACCGAGAACTATAACGAAAAACATATTAAGGTGGTATTAGTGAGTAAACAAAAAATTCAAGACATCCCAAATAATTGTGGTTTTGGAAAGGTAAGTTTACATGTATTCATTCGAAAAAATAAAAACCATATGTACCGGGGCTTCCCTGTAAAATAATCTACATTCAAAAACCTATGTCAGATTTCACAGTTGCCGGAAGATTGACATTGTTTTCAGTGGCTGATCGCATAAGTGTCAATTTTATTTTTGTCTTCTATTAAGACTAATTTGTTTTTAAAATATTCCGTTGTTGTATATGTTGTACAAAAAAGCACTATGATTCTGATCATCAAGACAAAATAGGGTTCTTGGGGGAAATTGAGGTGTTTAGTGTCAAGATATATCTGGTGATCGGGTGTTTTTCCCATAGTTTTCTGCCCATTTCCATTGCTAGTCAGAGACGTCGTATCCAGTTTTTTTTTTCTTCTACCACTACTATTTTTTTCAAGAAATGTCCAGATTTGGTGTATTTTGTAGCCAGAAACACAAGGATTCTGATTATGAAGAAAAAATTAGGGGTCACGGGGGAAATTGTGGTGGTTGGAGCCAATATATCCGGTGGTCATATGTTTTAACCCATGTATCCATGTGCGTTAAATCTGTGTTTTTGAATGTTTGGAAGCAAACAATTTCTCACGATTAATTTCAAGGTTGGGTCAACAGTGTATACCACAGTTGATATGTTAGGATGCATGTTTACCAGCACAATGGAGGTTGCTATGACAACCGATGTTGGTACTGTAATAATATAACCATGAATATCAATTACCAAACCACGCGGTGATATTGGCGAAGAATGTAAGCTTCCTTTTCGTGACATCAATTGGCAAATTATAAGATTTATATTCCGAATCAGTACCCGAATCAATCAATACAGAGGGTAACAACCACTTTTATATGACTGATGGTGCTGTTGCCAAGGCATATGCAGAAAAAAAACCCTGTAAAATATGCTCAGCACTATGAGTAGTTTATTGTTTAGCATGTGAATCATTATTAGCAAATTCAGCATGCTTCAAATACACGTTTCTGCCCATAGAAGCATGATCAAATTTTCGATATCATTTCATGATATTTTAGTACTCTGCCTGTCATATTTTACCGCGTTTGTTCAAACTTTCATTCAAGTTCAAGATATAGCATGCGTGCGGAACAAGCGGGGAACTACATCGGTCAATTGTCATTACATTTGCACAAATCCAATGTGTAATTTAAAACAGTACAACATGGATGCAACCACACAATTATTAGGCCTAAAGCAGAGAGCCAACAATTTTATCATGATATTACTGGAGTTTGACCACCAAAGGCGTCCAAAATGATCGAAAAAGCAAGCACGCAGAGCATTGCCGTACTAGAACATCGTTGTCACGCTTGATTGAACATGCGCGTTATGATGCGCACAGCGTACTCCCTCATACCACCTTAATGGCCTACTGTATTGCACTGTATGGTGGCATGTGTCATATGTCCGCACCATATATTTGATTTACTACGTAAACATATAACACACACGTACGTATCACAAAAAGACCGGCACGTCGGCTCATTTTCCCAAGTGATTTATTGAAATAAACAAGTAGAGTACAAATGTGCCAAAATTAAAAAAGTATGAATTGTTACCAAGAAAATTAATGCAAAAATACGGAGTTGGTTTCCACTTGATGATGTGAGTGCTTCAACATTTCAGGGCCTGACCGGCCGTCTTGGCCTCGCCATTTTCTCGGCTGTTCTGGGCATGTTACAGTTTGGTTATCAAACAACGGTCATTAATGCCCCACGCACGGTAAGATCGCAACTTCAAAAAGTCATAGATCATACCAGCTTTAGCGAAACTTCAAACAATAATACATATATAGTTGAAGTGTGTCCCTACATGTTACAAATGCTGCTATTGTGGCGTATTGTTCTAGATATGTGTAGAGGTCTTTAGAACTCAACTGAGGTCAGCAACCTCGCTTGTCTTCAATCTAGGTGTTGGAGCATTTTTACAACGAGAGCTATCAGGAGCGTTATGGGGAGCCTATTTCAGAGAACTTGTTGGGTGTACTCTGGTCTCTCACGGTGTCAGTGACAGCTATTGGAGGGATGATAGGCGCTCTCAGCAGCGCACCTTGGTCGGAAAAGTTTGGCCGGTATGTTCTGTTAGATATAGATCAACTATAGAAATAATAGTGTACCACTAACAATTAAGGTTTTTTTTCCAACTTGCGAAGCGTGCGTAGTTTTCCATGCACTGGCATGCACAGTTGAAATCATAGCAAGTGTACTATAGTAAATAGATACAGGGCGACTGGCATCGAGTTCTCAAAAAAAAAAAATCACCCCAAAACAAGACGCACTTCGATTTTAGATCTATATCATATTTATATTTGTTGATTCACCATCATCCACTTTCGCCTTCATTTTGGTGCCATTTATGCTGAAATTCCACCGACTGATATCAACGAACCGCCTGATATCAGCAATATCAACGAGCTTAAACATATTAAAGCTGGAAGTTTTGTTGATAAGTGTACATGGCTGTCAGGGCAGAATGGGTGATCTCAGACGAGCTCGATCCTATTAAGGGCTACGTATTATGTGTGAGAATCTGATGAGACAAGAGCACGAGGCAATATAGAACTGAATATAGAACTGAACGTTCCTTTGTATTTGATAGAGTTGATTAGATTGAGTTGTCAAAAGAGCTGACTCACGTACAAGGTGATGTATACACAATGATTCTGGCGACAAACAAATATGCACCTATTGATAAGAGTAACGTTTTCCCGGTTGAGTTTTTTCTGTCGTGAAAATAAACGAAAGGTGTATCGTTTAATATTACCAAAATAACTGTGTAAATGTATCCATAATCGTGAGACTTCTCTGTCGAACATTTTTGTTGTTGATGTACAAAGAGTGAAAGCTCAAAATGTCTCCTTCACACCATCTGGTGGAAATATGGTGCACCAAATTAAAGCTGAATGTTTGCTTCACACCACATGGTGAGCATGATTCAGCAACTTAAAGCTGAACGTTTCGTTGACCCTCGTAGCAGAGGCTGGTGGGTATTACAAGTATTTAAATCCCAATGTGAACATTGATTTCTTCCCACAGGAAGAATGGGATGCTGTTTAATACTGTTTTCGGTGTAGTTGCCGCTGCTCTGATGTCCTTCAGTTACTATGCCTTGTCATATGAAATGATAATACTCGGACGATTGATTGTGGGCTTTCATTGTGGTAAGTTATACAGCGATGCGCTACATATCCATTTCGGTGGGCATTGATAAGTGTCTACACTGTCTTGTGCGTAATGTATAGGCCTATAGAGTACATATAAAGAGTTTATAATCAGACACGCAATTTACCAACACATAACCTGATGATGTTGTCCAGGTTTATACACTGGCTTGGCCCCAGTATACAACTCAGAAATCTCAGCCGCAAACTTCCGAGGCGCGGTGGGCACACTGAACCAACTGGCTGTGACAGTCGGTCTGTTGCTTGCTCAAGTCCTTAGCCTGGGGGACGTGCTGGGGACTGAGACACTTTGGCCTGTACTTTTTGGTTTGTGATTATTTGACGCCTAATACATGTATGAATCTTTACCACATTAACACAAGCCCAAAATAATACGTTATACAAACTTACACCATGTGAATAGAACCACCGCATATTTGTACCTGTAACTGGCTATTATTAGTATGCACATGTACACAACATAATTATCACGGTATAATGATGAAATCTTGCATGCTGTAAATGTAGACTGGTGAAGTATTGCTTGTACTTTGCGCCGAATATTCAGGACTGACCGCAGTTGTACCTGCCATACAACTGATGACTCTTCCTTGTTGTCCTGAAAGCCCTACTTACTTGCTACTCAAAAGAAGGGAGGAAGAAAAGGCGATTAAAGGTGATCTGGCATTTTCGAATAAAGTTTGAGTAAATAGTTACACTGTCATATAGTATATGGATATTTATGCAAGAACGAAATGCAATTAAAAATTCTCTGTGATATTGGATCAAGGCTATACATTGTTTGGAATGACAAAGAAATTAGGCTAAATTCATGTACTATTTGACCTCTAGCTTTGAGGGTACTTAGAGGCAGTGATGACGTCAGAGATGAGATCGAGGCTAGATATGAAGAGGAGAGAGCCACCCGAGGCGAGAGGGAAATCCAGATGTGTAAACTCTGTGACGTGCCTAGTCTCAGGGTTCCTCTCCTGGTCGGAATCGTCATGCATCTGTCGCAGCAGTTCTCAGGAATAAATTGTGTATGTTTCGTTAACACGCATGTACATGTACAAAAGTATCTATCTACCTATCTATATATCTCCCAGTTGATGATATACATCGGCGTTTGCCAATGAAAATCTATCTGACTGATGAAGTTTTGAAGTTGTGTGCTTGTAAAAAAAATATTACAGTGGTTCACCTCGTGGGCGGATCCTAGGCAAAGTATTCGTCTCTGGACCCCGAAGACTGGTTTAGGGCCGATTGTTGAACCCACAAATGTTAAAACGCCCACAAATGTGAAAACCCACAAATGTGAAAACAAATTTTGTAAATCACCCACAAATGTGAAAATATCATTACCCACAAATGTGAAAAAAAATCCACCCACAAATGTGAAAAAAAAATTTAACCACAAATGTGAAAACGGTTTTTGTCATTTGCCCACAAATGTGAAAATCAAACACAGCATTAGGTTCCACATGAGGAATGTCTTTTATTGTTATGTCTTTTTACGGAACCTTGTTCTGATAACCCATTGCATGGCATTGCGTCCTTCATCTGTCGTCGTCCGTCATACGTCTTACATTTTTATTTTTATCTCGAATTTACGGTCGAATCTTTTCGAAATTTGCGCTAAAATGCCTAAGAATACAGGGAAGCACCTTTTTGAAAGATTGTTTGGGCTACCGGACCTTTGGTCCGATAACCTATTGGCATCGCGTTGCGTCCGTCGTCCGTCCATCCGTCGTCCGTAAACAATTTTATCTTTTTTGTAACGAATGTGACTTCGTTAAGTTGCAACCAGGTTAGTAACGTCATAGCATGGTTAGTAGACAAACATCACATCACATATCACACATCATATAATGAATAGTTATAGTAATGTCGCCGTTGCCGGAGGCCCGAGAACCATGGGAGTGGTCCCCGGAACCACAACGCTTGGGCGTGTTGTTTGTCCGGCCTTGTTGATCCTTGACATCCTGAGCCCATTTCCTTGAAAAATAATTCTACTTCCGGTTTGGTGTAATTTGACATCACAGGTGTAATCTTATACTAAACCACACCAGTATATGGCCAATTTGTCCTACGGGTCCGAAAATAACGTCCTTTTTGCTCTACGATCAATATTTATATTGATATTTTGAGATATGAAGGTTTTTATGGAAAAATGATGATAATAGGGGAAAGTATTAATTGTGCAATAGGTTTTCAGAACAAAGGTCGGTAACCTAAAAACATTTCTCATGTTGAAGCTACTGTTGTGTCAGATTTTCACATTTGTGGGCAATTGACAAAAATCGTTTTCACATTTGTGGTTGATTTTTTTTTTCACATTTGTGGGTGAAGTTTTTTTTCACATTTGTGGGTGAAGATTTTCACATTTGTGGGTAGTTGACAAAAAACGTTTTCACATTTGTGGTTGATATTTTTACATTTGTGGGTGATTTACAAAATTTGTTTTCACATTTGTGGGTTTTCACATTTGTGGGCGTTTTAACATTTGTGGGTTCAACAGCCGATTCCAGATTGCCACCAAATGTTTGCCATTTGAAAAAAAAAATCAAATTTGCTTCCAGATATTCTACTACTCTACAAGTTTATTCGAGGATGTCGGATTGGACCCTACCACCGCGCAGTACGCCAGTCTGGCGGTGGGTAGCATCATGGTTACCATGACGATAGTGACGATACCTCTCATGGACAGAGCCGGCAGGAAAGTTCTGCACTTGATCGGTCTTGGGGGAATGTTTCTCTTCAGTTTGATTTTCACAATAACCTACCATTTTTCATCAGAAGTACGTATTCGACGGTGTGTTGGGCACTTGTGTGAGATATTCATCACCTCATGGCGATCTGACGTTGCTGACAGAATAATAATAATTTATTTTTATTAAAACATTTTTTTATAAAAAAATTATTGAAAAAAGGATATAAAGACCATACACGAAAAATGTGATATCAAATACATACATGTACCCAGTATATGAAAAATAGAGACCTAAAATTATGGAACAACAATTATGCAGGATTTACTATTATGTCATTCCAATGTTGAGCAGAAGGGGACAGAATCTCTACAAGTGACCTCTGTTGTCATGGCGCTGGTGTTTGTTGTGTTCTTTGCTGTGGGTCCAGGTGAGTTGAGCAACACAATAATCATCATCAACAAAAACAACAACAAAACCAGCGAAAAGTTCAACCATTAGAACAAACTTCTCATCTTATAATAAGCAACAATAATTTTACATAACAGCAGCACAACAACAACAACAACAAGACAACAACAACAGCATGAAGTATAGCATGTTGTTTTACAGGTTCTATTCCATGGATGATTATGCCGGAGTTTTTCTCACAAGGCCCGAGACAGGGCGCAGTCAGTATCGGCGTTCTCATCAACTGGCTGGCCAACTTCGTAGTCGCCATCAGCTTTCCACCTCTACAGGTGAAAGGCAGACCAGTTTCAAACACCAATTGGGTGATATAAATTTGCTCACAATCAATCGTAACACGATTGAGTATCGATACATCGAGAAATTAATATCAAGACATGTATTATCAAATGAATGTTGCGCCCCAGTGCACTCTCCTCCCTCCAAAAAAGAGAAACGAAAATTCAAAATCATTAAAAATGCTTTTTCCCCCAACAGGAGGCCCTCCAGGAGTTGGTTTTCGTGCCATTTACGGTCCTCTTGTTGTTCTTTTTCCTGTTTCTGCTATTTTTACTTCCCGAGACTAAAGGAAAATCCTATGAGGAAATTGCTGCCGCTTTCAGTAAACTGTCCAAAAAGACTGACCAAATTCTCGCAGAGGGAAAAGATGCGGCATATATATCCACGGAAACATATGATAGTCCACTATAATGAAAAGTCATATTTGTTGTATTTAATCCCATGTTCCATTGATATTAAGTACTACGCTTCATCTGATCTATGTATCCAAAAATAAACACGTTTTAAACATGTACGTATGTGTTGAATATCTAGGGAAGCTTATTAGGGACATTCAATTTTTTTTTATTTATGATTTAACTTTTTTTCTGAAGAATAATTTACTCCCTGGGAAAAACCAGAGAAACTGGGAAATAAATATTTAAGATTGAGTATCAGGCACGATCCACGTAATTTCAATGGTTTCATACGACGTGCAATTTTGGTTCATATCTCGGCCGTTTCATAACAAACTTACATGAAATTTGGAATATATATTCTGTATATATCTGTGAAGCTGATGAGAATAAGAGATTGAATATTTCATTGATAAATTAGTATATATATGGAGTTGAATGTTGCTTGAACAAATGTAACTTACGTTGCGTACACGAAGCATTACATGGTGTAGTTTCTTAACTGCAACGAGTGCACATATCCGTGATCAATAACCTACCCTTAAATTTTAAGTATCCCATCGATAATCATGTCAAATTGATGTGCAAATGTGTATATCTATTGCGATCTGGCGAAAATGTCTTGTGCCGCTGGTCAGTGAAGCGCTAAGTACAGATCAGCGGATTATTCGTATGGCAAATACCGGTCAATGCTCAGCTGTCGAGAACGTTGTACTCAGGAGTGAGATGTTGTTGTGATTTTGGTTATATACTGCACTTAGAAAATATTAGAGTCGCTGAATTCTTGATGTAGTTTGCGGTTGAGTTTACAATGCCAACGGATATAGACGTTATTAATGCAATTGACAATCAATTTCTTTTGCCCAGTGTATTTTCAATGCGGATGATATATAACATGCTATTTTGATCATCAAACTCCCATCAAGTGTTTAGGAAAATCCCAAAACAGGCAGTAGGTTATTGTTCTATGATAGGTAATCTAACCATAGTCAAGAAACTGTACCCTAAAACGCTGTCAGTTTTCTATGTAAGTTGCATTTGATTGGCGGTGTATAACGTTCAGGATCTGTATGAATACCGACCGGGTCTTCTATATGGCCATTGGACAAGCATTGTAGTCGTCGATAGAACCTAAACAACAGTTTTCAGCGCAATTCATTACCAAACTGTACAGTTATAGGCCAAACAAAACATACTAGAATTCTGCTGATAAGGCATGGATCCTGACTGATAAGCATCCTTAAAACTCGGAATTAAATATTAAAACCGGGAATTAAGTATTTAAACCTGGAATTAAATGTTCAAACCGGGAAATAAATATTTTAACCTGGAAATAAATGTCCAAACCCGGAAATAAATATTCAAACCTGGAATTGAGTATTAAAACCAGGAAATAAATATTCAAACCCGGAAATAAATGTTCAAACCCGGAATTAAATATTCAAACCCGGATTTAAGTATTAAAACCCGGAATTAAGTATTCAAACCGGGAAATAAATATTCAAACCGGGAAATAAATGTTCAAACCCGGAATTAAATATTAAAACCCAGAATTAAATATTAAAACCTGGAATTAAATATTCAAACCTGGAATTAAGTATTAAAACCGGAATTAATTACTCAAACCGGGAAATAAATATTCAAACCTGGAATTAAATGTTCAAACCCGGAATTAAGTATTTAAACCGGGAATTAAATATTAAAACCCGGACTTAAGTATTAAAACTGGGAAATAATTATTAAAGCCCAGAAACATTTATTTCCAGGTTCTAATATTTAATTCCCGGTTTTAATATTTATTTCCCGGTTAAAAATGTTTAATTACGGGTTTGAATATTTAATTCCGGGTTTTAATATTTATTTCCCGGTTTGAACATTTATTTCCAGGTTTAAATATTTCCCGGTTTGAATATTTAATTCCCGGTTTCAACACTTAATTCCGGGTTTGAATATTTAATTCCCGGTTTAAATGCTTAATTCCGGGTTTTAACATTTAATTCCCGGTTTTAATACTTATTTCCGGGTTTGAACATTTATTTCCCGGTTTGAATATTTATTTCCTGGTTTTAGCATTTAATTCCCGGTTTTAATACTTAATTCTGGGTTTTAATATTTAATTCCGGGTTTGGACATTTATTTCCAGGTTTAAATAATTATTTCCCGGTTTGAACATTTAATTCCAGGTTTAAATACTTAATTCCCGGTTTTAATATTTAATTCCGGGTTTTAAATATTTATTTCCCAGTTTCTCTGGTTTTTCCCAGGGAGTAAATCATCAGGGAGAATAAAAAGTTAAATCATATGTAAAAAAAAAATGATTGTCCCTAACAAGCTTCCCTAAATATCTGATCCATTATAATTGATATATTTTCGAGCATTTTTCTTTCAACAGTTTTCATTGAATTGAATCAATTTAGTTCATAAAGTTGAACTAGAATGTGCTCAAATCAAGTGAGCTACGTCTATCTATCCCAACTCGATTATCGGTCAATATGTATGTCTGAAAGATTCTGGAAAATATGGGTTGGATGAACACATCTATAAGTAATATGAACTTCAATTACATGAGATGAACACACTCCTCGCGACATTGGATTCGAATTACATGCACTCTTCATATCATACAATACATGTAGTGAATTTCAAGTATAGTAGTCTGAAATGTTAAAATCACAATACAGAGATAATGACAGCATAATAATAGTATGTTCTCATTGGGTCCAGGTTGCAGTAAATGATAGCTAGTTTGGTAGCCAAATGATAATACACACCAGCATTTTCTGTATCAGACGTTTTTGTATGCCAAACATCATCTCTTAATTCTCGCCTGAACTGTGGATCCTCACGATCCCTCTCCTCGCTGCCGAGCTTTGGTAAATGTGTGAGAGATAGCCACGGGGGGTAATCTAGGGGATCGTAAATGGTCGGGGAGGTTCGTAAAAGTCGGCGGGGCGGCATGTAAAAGTCGTAAACAGCAATTTTCGAAGCGAAGCTGCATACATCAACGATAAAAACCAGCAGGTATGTAATGAAATATTATGTACATATTGAAAGGTACCTGGTAGAGTGATATGTAACGAAAAATATGGTATACTGTTCAACGCCATAATCCCAATGTTTTTCCTGAAACAATTCACACGAGGTGCACAGCCTCCATCCAGAAATGCATCAGGTCCGATTTTGACAGTGAAGATTTTGTGACATCCCGTTTATTTATGGGATAGAGACGCCAAATATTTGATAAACTACACCATGAAACATCACCTTGAAGTTGCAATACGATATCCACCGCAAAATATCAAAGATATTTACGTAGCAACAGATTTTTCATTTTCTGTCGTAAATGGTTTAAAGGGGTGGTCTAAAATGGTCCATATTTCCAAATAATGGCTCGCATTTATTGACACCAATCCGCAGAAAACCTGGGTGTGGTCGCTCAGCAAAACAGAAGTTTGGTCGTAAGCACTCGAACCGTTTCATTGGTGCAAAGGTTCTGTCAATTCCACCAGAAGGTTCTGTCAACTCCTGTATACCGATACCCTAATACGTCCAAAGAAAAGACTTAGTTTTGACAATTCCTCATTACCGTTCCATGATTTCCCTAGTGAAACACTCTCTGAACTCCAGGAAACCACGATCTTTTGTTCACAACCCAACTGGTGTAATCCGAGATAGATGAATTCTGATAAGACAATCTGAAATGGACGAATCCTGCTCAGACGATAATTTTGAAGTTCTTTGTATGCTGATGCATATATATGTAAGATTGGTGCCATTTTTGCTCATCCAATTATATATGTAAATAAAACTAAGAGAAAGCATACATTTTGTTCCAAATTTAATCGTGTATTTCAGCAAAAAGATCATGGATTAACCAATTGACTCGCCAGTCACCATCTTGGTGTGACAACCGCGAGCTTGATAAAAACAACAGTCGAGTACCTTCATACGTGAGTCACATTTGCCCCGGTCGCCGACATCAGTGGTTTTCACCGATGTTCCGGCCGCCGGTGACGTTTTTTTAGGCATCTTTCCCTTATCTTTAGAATGATCATGAAATCACCGGGATCACCCACTGGTGGCCTGCTAATGCCTGACATCTGTGTGTGAAAATTTAAAAAAAGACTGGCCAACCAACGATTCCCTAAACCGGACACCACATGATACCCTACTGGTACCTGCTCGCTGACCGTCTGATATGTAGGCTACACATCGGCCGATTGGGCGACCACGCCCAGGTTTTTTGCCAATTGGTGTCAACATTCTGCAAAATATATTATTTACTTTTGAGTTTATTGCCAGTTAATGCGAGCAAATAGTTGAAAATATGGACCATTCACAACCATCCCATCAGACCATTTACGACATAAAATGAAAAATCTGTTGCTACGTAAATATCTGTGATATTTTGCGGTGGAGATAGTATTCCAACTTCAACGTGATGTTACAGGGTATAGTTTATCAAATATTTGGTGTCTCTATCCCATGAATAAGTGGGATATCACAAAATAGTCACTGTCAAAATCGAACATGATGCATTTCTGGATGGAGGGTGTGCTCCTCATGTGAATTGTTTCAGGAAAACTACTAGGATTGTGGCGTTGAACAGTCTACCAAATTTTTCGTTATATATCACTTAACCAGGTAACCTTTCAATATGTACATATTTCATTACATACCTGCTGGTTTTTATCGTTGATGTATGCAGCTTTGCTTCGAAATTTGCTGTTTACGATTTTTACATGCCACCCCGCCGACTTTTACGAAGCTCTCCGACCATTTACGACCCCCTAAATTACCCCCCGTTGATAGCTGCTACAATAATTGACCTGGCATTCCGTGGAGTTCCGGCGAAGGCTAGTAGAGATTCTCAAGTCTCACAAATTTGTGACATGTTTCTAGACACTTTTTGGCACTAGCACTACGAGGATCATTAGTGCGGTGGAGATCGCATACATCATCAGTCGCCCTCCTGTCTCCAAATCTAGAACGGTCCGGTCCTTCTTTCTGACATTGATCTGCGCAACTCAGAGTCTTTTCCATTTATTTACGAACACATTGGACTGGTTGTTTGGATTTTTCGTTGAGAAGGCGGCCCGTCTCGTTCAGAAATGCGCTGACTCCGATTGCAGGTTTCGGTGCTTGTCGAGCTCCAACAGCTGGTCAACGAGTTTGTTGGATATATCTCCATTTACTGTCGTCGGGAGCCGAACAGGTCGTCGTCATTTTACAGTCGGAGGACACGTTCCTCAATGAGTCCAGTCAAACCTCTCATCCAGAGGCCTTCATTCGAAGCTGAGATTGACCTCCGCATTCGGCAGCCAGTTGTTATAACCCGATGTTCTTACCAAGTATTGCCATAACATGACATCAGAAGCGGACTTGCTCAATAAGCCAATATATGGAAATGACGGGAGGATTAAGAAGACACCATTCGAAAGTCAGCAATATTCAAGCGTGCTACAGAACAACTCATGAAACAGTTTGGCCGGGGATGATGAACGAGAGGAACAAATCAAAACATGTTTCAGTACAGTACAGAGGGTGCTACCAGGTTTCGGGGTCTTGTGGTGGCCACACTGCCGCCACAGTGGTGGTGCTGGCTCCTCCGGGTGACATAGAGGGTCTCCGCGCAATTCATGAATCCGGCACCAAGGAGGGCCAGAAATATTCCTGATCTATCACAGGCAAGATACGAAATTCAAGGAAGATCTAGTGACGGAGATCCTTCGCATAGGCTACAAGTTTCCATTCTGCTAGACGCCTTTCCACTCCCGGTTGCCCTGCCGCAATAGCATTAGCATCATTCACAGCATGATCCTAACAGCTGTTAGTGTAGATGCTGGAGAAATAAGCCACTGAGATGGTGCCGCAGGTACCTGCAATGTCTCACAGCCTTCTCTTGTGGTCCTGAACTGATGGTTGGCTCTCAGCTGATCATACATTTAGATTGATGGAGCATGGTTCTCCATGAAGTGACAGTGCCACACACATGACACAGTAGTTTTTTTCACGAGGGTCACTATATTATGTTTACATACTTACTTCCACACCCCCATTCACCAGTCGTCACTGATTTACCGAGGGTCTCCAATGCTCGCAGGCAGGGCCAGATTAACGTAGGGGCTATTGGGGCTGCAGCCCCAGGCCCACATGCCCATCATGTAAAAATAGGCCCTAATTCTCTTAAAAGAACAATGCACAGTTTTGTTTCAACTAGGGAGCCTATTTTTAACTGCACAGTATTTTTTTCAAACTTGGGTCTTTTTTTTGCGAGTGCTTATTCGTCCTTTTTTCTTATTCATAGGCCTATTGTAGGCCGCAGATTGAAACCGTGGGTTTTTTTTAACTTGGGGACCTATTTTTTCTGCGGGTGCTAGTGTGTCTCCTATTGATATAGGTGGGCTCAGGCCTACAGAAGGTATCCACGATAGGCCTCCATGATAGGCCTACTCCTGCCATCAACAGATTTGCACACAAAAAGGCCGAAAAGTACATATGTATGATCATAAAATAAAAATTGATTACATCAGAAATTTGTGTTTCACTGTTTATAATAAACAACTGCATATACCACAATATGTTAGATTTTTTATTGTGAAAAAAAATCACTGATTTTTAGGGGGCCAACCTAATAATTATTTGGAATCC
The DNA here is from genome assembly GCA_949152475.1 of Terebella lapidaria. Lineage (NCBI taxonomy): Eukaryota > Metazoa > Annelida > Polychaeta > Terebellida > Terebellidae > Terebella > Terebella lapidaria. Next base: position 27,001,220 of record OX424564.1, on the reverse strand, counting down.
TCGATAAATTTACAAAATTTGAAATCTACCGGATTCACAATAATAGATCTAGGCCAAATTACTTTTCCAGTCCTTTCACTCTCTAGTGGAAAAAAAGTTCAAAATTTGAATCCGATTTTAATGTCCAAATATCGCATAATTTCTTCCTCAGATACATGCCAAACTGCTCAACTCACAAAACAAAACACAAGCTTACGGCGCCCCCCGAACCCCCAGACCGGATAGCTTTGGGCCCATTTATGTTTTCCAGCCCCAGGCCCCTCTGTCGTTTAATCCGCCCCTGCTCGCAGGTGAGATCCCTCCCAAGTTCTTCCTAGTCGCTAGCCCTGAGTGTCTTCGTATGGTCCTCTAGATGAGTCTGTTCTGTGTTGGCTTCGCCAGCGTTTCTGGTCAATGGTGCTCAGTAGCCAAAAACACGATCGGTCTATGGATGAAGGCTATGATCAATGACATGACCACCCACGTTCTCAACCGTCTCCACGACCCACGGAGTTCACTCCATAGACTTTATCAACTTGTCGCTACCTGATGATATTGAAACTTTAGATTGGAAATGCACTCGCGGCATTCTCCTCATTCTACACAAAGGGATCTCCCTGTTCGCAGACAGTTTCTACCGCCTCGGCTGAGGCATATTATGCATAATCCCCTTCCCCATCCCAATAGCATGCCTGTTTTTCTGTCTTGCATAATATAATCCCACAGCAGCCTTCCCGACATTCGGCACAACAAATCTAAGGCTTTTACCTAATAAATTTTCGGATATATTCTTGTATGCATTAATAAAATAGATCTGTCCCGTCCACCTCACCAATAAATTCACAGTCCTGGCCTGACGTTTATTTTTTATCGTGCACTGGCATTATTGTTCTCGAATACTGATAGATTGGGTTTTCTTTCGATTGGAACAGAACACCAAGCTCTGGGAAATGTTAAATTTCAGTGCAAAATGAGATCAAATAAATTCCAACAAATTCAGAGGTTAATCGTGTTCATGCCCGTACAGAATGAACATATTGCGCTGACTTTGAAGTCTGAATGTGTAGTTGATGTATTTTAAGGTGGGCATTTTTATTTTGAAGCATTATATAACTCGTACATCGAAGAAAGTGGAGGTTTTTGTGCAGACTCCGAGATCCCATGTAGGGGCAGAAATTTAACATTGGGTTGGATTGCCAATTTTTTCAATTTTTCAGATAAAATTCTGAAATTTGGTGAAAAATTACGATATCATGCATGATTAAGACATACAAAATTTCAACTTGATACGATGATCCAAAACAAAACTATGGCCAAAAAGCGTGTTTTACTGAGGGATGAAGTTGACTTTAGAATCTTTCCAAAATATATTTCATTTTCCCTTTTTGTAATGGCTCGCATAGGTTTCCGTACTTCGCCAGGTAAATGTTTACTGTGTCACGCATCGATTCACTCGCTGTCTCCAAACGAACTTCCGTTGATTTTGTTGACAGGTGCGTAATTTGAAAATAGTTTGGGTATAACATCTTTATTGTAGCGTATTGCACGTCTATAACCAGATAATATACTTATACCCGCAATTGGGGGGTGTTTCGCGGTTTTCTGAGTTGTCAAGGCAGCGAAATCACGTGACTTAGCGCGGTGCGTCTGGATCAGTGACCTGCTCAGCAGACGACGTACTTGTGCATGAATAAAACTCACATTTAGGACTAGGATCTAGAGAATATACTCGATTATCTCGTATTGTTGAGACGGCCAGCACTGGCTATTATTCTGCAATTTGGTTATGTGGCTAGGATCCACAATAATTACATCAATTTTATTACCAACTAATATCAGCAATTTTATTACCAACTAATATCCCATACTTAGTCTCCGGAATGACAATTGGTTATGATGGAAAAGTGTTCTTTATTACCAGATTACAAACTAGATATTCTTTTTTAGCTTACCGGACCTATGGTCCGATAAGCTATTGTCATCAGGTTGCGTCCGGCATCCGTCCGTCGGTGTTGGTGTCGGCGTCGGCGTTGTCAAACGCTGGGAAAAAATATGTTCGATGAAAATTGCTGTAATTCACAAAATATGTTCTATGGGCCCATATCTCCGGACCGGTTTTTTTTGTCGATTGAATCGTTTTTTTTCTCCAAAATGGCGGCTTTTTTGTCGAAAAATGGCCAATTTTGGATTTTGGCAGCCATTTTCTCAAAAACTGTTCGATCAGATTTGAGATTTTTGTTTGAAAAGATTCCCCTGATACCCCTTTGTGCTGTGTATAAGTTTCGTTGCCCTTGAATCGTTGGTCTGCATGTGGCAGCCATTTTAATTTTTTCGACCGGTCCCAGATAGGACTTTCCCATATTAAATTAGCCTATGCTTTATATTGGGGACAAATTTCTCCTAATTTCTCACTTAATATTGGGATTAGACATTAGGGATTAATTGTGCACATATAGGAAATTATATATGCCGATTATTCTCGTAACCTTGAGTTTGACCTTCGACCTAATTTTCAAGGTCACAGCACAAAATGGCTAATATCTCGTTTATTATCGACTTTACGGCTTAGGAATCAATTGTCAGCATATAGGAAATGATATATTCTGAATATTATCGTGACCTTGAATTTGACCTTTGACCTCATTTTCAAGGCCACAGGACAAAATAGCTGAATGTCTCGTTTATTATCGACTTTACAGCTTAGGAATCAATTGTGAACATATAGGAAATGATGTATGCCGAATATTGCAATGACCTTGAACCTGACACTTGACCTCGTTTTCAAGGTCAGAGCACAAAATCGCTAATATCTTGCTTATTATCGACTTTATAGCTTAGGCATCAATTGGAGACATATAGGAAATTATATACAATGTATGCCAAATATTCTTGTGAGCTTTAATTTGACCTTTGACCTAAGAAAACTGAAACCGATACAAAAGCAAAGAATATCTTTGACAGTACTAGTCAGTTCCATTCTAGTTTCATATCATTGTATATTAGGCTCTAACACGATCGACTTACGTAGAGCAAGTTTTAGGCATGAATGTATGGAAATCGGGTCACGACATGGCGTTTGATGATTGTAACTTGTCATTTCTCATAAATTTATGGTGGAATCAGCGACGTGGATGGGGCTTCAAATGTCAAATAACAATCACCAAGCGTCAAAATAGTGCCGACAAAAGACAAATATCAAATGACAAGTGAAACTTGTGAAAAGTGATGTGGCTGATTCTACCATAAATTTATGAGAAGTGACAAGTTACAATCATCAAACGCCATGTCGTGACCCGATTTCCATATGAATGATGTGCAATTATTCTCATGACTTCATGACATTGCTTTCAGCTTACATATAACTGAAACATATATCTTGGGTCCGGTAAGCGCAGAGCCTAACGGCCCTATTTTTATCTGTATTTATCATTTTGTGCCACTGATTAACTCATCATTGTCATTGATTATAATATAGGAACAGGATTGCCCACAAAATTATACATGTGTTCCGATTATGTTGATAATATGTCAATACGCAACATGCATGTAGTTTGTAGGTTGGACTGCCAACTTTTTCATTTTTTAGTTGAAAAATTGAAGCTTGATAGCCAATTACGACACTAAATTTCAAGTTGATCTGATGATCCAAAACTAAGGCTAAAAAACGTGTTCCACTGATACATGAACTTGATCGAATTTAGACCTATCGGTGAAGAATGATACCGTGTCTTAGATGATAGACATAGCCCTATATTAATTTGTACTGGAAGTTACATAGATGTAAATTCACTTCATTCAATTTGATAATACATGCCTTATAAGATCTTTCAGTCATATTTACATGTAATATAACAGTTTTTCACAGTTTCACATGAATGATAATTTGTTGAACCTCAATTTATGTTTGTCTATTTACAATAGGGATTCAAATGGGGTATCTGGAATGGGTGCAAAAGATTTTATCAAGTCATAGAGGTCACTGACTGATTTGTCATCATGAGCAGCAGACGAGTAGGAAAATCCAGAGATTATTCCCTTGGTTACGATAATGAAGGTAAGACATATAAATGTAGTAATTCATAGTAACATTATCCAAGTACTAGTATACTTTCGTTTTGTTATATCAAAAATAACTGAAGATCTCGCCATACGACATCTTTCTAGTGGGTTTTTGCTGCCAGCATAATGTACAAGTATTGTACATTTTTAATTGAAATCTAACTTCGCGTTACACTAAATGTATTATGCCTGTGATAATTTATTATATCATTGACAAATTCTCACACGAACAAAGGCCGAGACATGGATAACAACATGCCCCCAGAGGCATACAATCGCCTCTCCGGCTTCTCGCAGTCGAGTTCCCTGCCGAACAGGAGTCTGGCGGCCAGCGATTACCTCGGAAGGTCGCACGGGTCCGCATCGGTGGTAACGCTACAGAAACGCGTCGGCCTGTTCAGTGGAGTAGCCTTGATTGTTGGTACTATGATAGGTGTGTGTGATTTGGTGAACGTTCTATTTTGTGAATTGTTGGAGGATATTCATTGAAGAAATGATGTAAAAATGTTCTTTCAGAAAAGTTTGTTTGTTTGAGTTGAGTATACATTACATAAATTTATGCAGGAATTGAATTAAAGTCAAAATGTTAACCTTCCTTCTGTGGCCTAATTTAACTATCACCTCTTTGCCACTTTCTAACCCGCCCCCTCAACCTCCAAGGCTCGGGTATTTTCATCTCCCCGGCGGGCGTTCTGCGAGGGTCAGGAAGTGTTGGCCTCAGCCTGGTACTGTGGCTCGTCTGCGGTCTTATATCAATGCTCGGTATGTACACATGCCCTTACCTGGGCCCATGTAGGTTATGCTTCTTGCTCTCCAATGTTCAATGGTGATAACTGATAAAGAAAGTGCCAGTCTGCATTCCATGTATTTATTCAGTTTAAATACCATGGAATATATCACTAAATACTGTAAAACCACAAATTATTTGCGACCTTTCATTTTCGCCAATTTCGCGAATCCAAACAATTGCGAAATTAAATGGACGCGAAACATTTCTGATGACAATCCACATTGTTATGAAGAAATTGTTCAAGATGTTCAAACCGCGAAATTAAATGGCCGCGAACATGGCCTGATCGCAAAAACGCGAAAAAATGTGGCAGCAAACTTAAATGGCTTTACAATAATACAGGATTTACTCATACTTACAAGTGTACATTAATTTGAGTATTCATAAACATAGAAGTACATGTTTGTGCACACATATGTGAAAGGCATACATTTATGGTATACATGTACGCTGAATATGTTTATGTGCTTGGGTATTCAGAAATAGAAAAATTTCTTTCGTTTCAGGAGCGATCTCTTATGCGGAACTCGGCACAGTCATCCGCAAGTCTGGGGCAGAATACCCCTACCTCTACGATTCATTTGGCTCGTTAAATCGTCATGTTGGGTCAATAGTAGCCTACCTCTTCGCCTGGGTGAACATCACCCTGTTAAAGCCTGCAGCCGTGGCCATCATAGTTTTGGCTTTCGCAACGTACTGCATGGAACCATTTTACGATGTGTGCACGGCTCCTATCATGGGCAAAAAAATGCTGGCTGCTCTGTGCATATGTAAGTTATGATTGATATAACATGCATAAGCAGTTATAATTATAGATGGAGTGAATTCAATGATCTATAACTATTGTCTATGCGGCCAACATGCCCCCCTTCCATCACATTTCATGAGCAGTTTTGTAATACAGTTGTAAGTTATTATATTTTCTTCTAGTAAGTCTCCTGTATTTTGTGTCCAATTGGCAAATTTTGGGGAGCTCTATAACATATAAATATTTTGTGTGAGAAGTACTGGAAAAAGACCCAATTTATACACATGTATTTCAATCATGGCAAAAATCATGTTCAACAATGTAATTTACTGTACTTGTCAAAACAAGCAGTTGACATTCAACAATATACATGTAGATGTATCTTTTTCATGCGTTTTCCTGAACAGTGGTCATAGCTGTGATCAACGTGATTAGTGTCAAGTTGGCCACGTGGATGCAAAACATATTCACCGTCATCAAACTGCTTGCGATAGCCCTCATAATCTTCGCTGGTTTCGTCCTGATGGGAATGGGTGAGTTCCTCATCTGTTTTCCCAGCACCAATGCAAATTAATTTTGTTTATTGAAAATAAACATGAACCTTGTAAACTTGACTACAATTTTTTTGAAATGTTTTTTCTCCCGTCTCCCGTTAAAAATTTATCATACTTTTCGTCTTTGATCGTTTCCAAGGTTACACGCAGTACTTGGCAACTGGCTTCAGTGGAACCAGTGCAAGTGCCGGATCCGTAGCGATTGCTATATACCACGGCATGTGGGCCTATGATGGGTGGTAAGTGACCGGATAGTTTACATGTATATCAAAGAAATAAAGTAGGACATGTATATTATGTCATTCCATACTGAATTTCCTCCATTGTCATTTTCAGGAACAATTTGAATTACGTGACAGAAGAGCTCATAGATCCGCATATGTATGTACTGCTGAAAAATATCACATAAAAAGCCGAATCCTAAGTCACCTATTTAGTAAATAAATCAGAATCGAATCTCATTCCTGGAACTAAAACGAACAGAAAGTTGCAAGCATGGTTTTTAGGAACTTTTTAAAACTAAATGGATGTGACACAATTTATTTGTCCATATAATTTTATTCATTATGAAATATAACAAACTATTATGTGAAAATCTCCAATTCATGGTTCCACACCTAACATTGTTTTCTGATCTGATCAATTGTTCCTCTTCGAACGTGAAGAAACTTGCCGCGAGCAATCCTCATCGGTCTGCCCGTGGTAACGATCTGCTACCTCCTGACCAACATCTCCTACTTCACGATGATTTCCGTCCAGGAACTCATCGAAGCTCCTGCCGTTGCTGTGGTGAGCTGAAGTTCAATTCTTTTGTGCTTTACCTTAGTATCGTTTCATGTAATATATATTTAAATGACAATTACATGTGTACCATATTGGTCCTAATAGTGGCACGCACCCTAATAGTAGAGCGCCCCCCCCCTCTTTTCCCCGAAGATGTTCGATTTTCATATCCTTGTAATTCATTCCATTTCTTTCCAATGAAATCTTGGAGTTGACCTCAAATTTGACCTCATTTTTGCGCGTTCTGCTGCAAGAGGTTTTGCTTTGGCTCGCCATGTAGACCCAGGTGCCCCACTCGGTGAGTGGGGCACCTGGGTCTAGCTCGCCGTGCTACTATTAGGACCAATACAGTACATGTAGTTATAATTTTCCTCCAAATGGATTTATCTGTTCTATAGTTACAAGCAGTTATATGATGGTGATGAACTGTGAAATTTATATCTGCTATTCATAATATGTACATTCTTATGTATAGCAATTCATTGTGAACTGAAATTCTATGGTAATCTTTCCTCAGACATGGGGTAACCGTGTGCTGGGGGTGATGTCCTGGTTAATACCGCTATTTGTGGCCTGCTCAACATTTGGTGCAGCAAACGGTACCATGTTTTCTACAGGAAGGTAAACTGCTGAATAAAATTTAATTACATGTAAATACATCAATAATAATCACTAATTCACTATCAAGACTATTTGTATTTTTTAAACATAATCGTGTTTATTCTGCTTAAATTGAAAGGAGATAATTCAAACTTGTCGCTATATTTGACCTTGTCCTAACTACTTATAAATTAGTTTATATTTTCACGGGAATTTTATACATGTTTTATGGTTCCAGTAAATATATTACTTCAAATATATTCACAGATAAAAGATTTTTTTTTGTTTGCAGTAAAATGTACAATCATACTCACATGTGTGTGATGGAAAAAAATTGTCTTGTTTCACAAACATCTGTAATTTGTGAAATTATATTACATTCTATCTATAGATGAGTGAATTTGCATTGGGAAAATTTCAAATTTTGTCTTCTAAAAAAGCATTTGTCTGTTCATAAAACATATATACCGCTATGGTAGCGGATTATCTTTGGTGAAAGATATATATTAAGAGGCCTATCATCTACATAAACATGAAAGTTATGAAGTGATTCAGCAGCTGCTATTATTCCCATGTTCCAGGTTGAATTATGTCGCAGCAAGAGAAGGTCACATGATCAAACTACTGTCGATGGTCAAACTAAAGAACGAGACCCCGATGCCCTCAGTCATTTTCACAGTGAGTTCACTTTAATTAAATTTACGTGATTAAAATGGGCAAATGTACTGATAGTTGGATACACATTGCTGCATGTGGTTCATAATTTTGGGTATACATTGTACAATCATGTAGGTTTATAAAAAAGGTTCATTATATGTGACAACTGAATATGGTACATATGGCAAATAGTGGTCAGAATCATGCTTCTAAATGTCATTAGTTTATGTTACGTGTATTTATTGCCATATTACTACCTCTATAATTATCACTTTTGGTCAAATAGTTTATTATAATAAATGTAATAACTACTGGTTTAAGAACAGTTAAAATTTCTTAATACTGGATATATATTGCAGAGACAATGACTTTCAGTTCTCAATTCCATGTCCTACCTCTGTCGCAGTCTCTTTTAGCGATAATCTTCATCATCGTGGGGGACATAGCGAGTCTTATCGACTTCTTCAGTTTTGCTGTCTGGCTGTTCTACGGTCTCACTATGGTAGCTCTCATCATCATCCGGCTCAAGTGGAAACCGGAGAAAACAGACGACATTTTCAGGGTAAGTCAAAAACTCAGAAATTTTTCCTATGAAATATTTTCTCGTGTAAAAAAAATACCATATACCGGCATGATATTTTACTAAGTTTCCATTTTTTTTTGCTCTCATTTCCTCTTTATGCATGTTGAATTTGGATGTTTGCAACAAATGTTGTTATTTATTTGTGACAGGTACCGATATTCGTTCCTTTCGTCGTCCTGATATTCGCAGCGTTTTTGGTTGTTGCTCCGATTATTGACCAACCACAGATTGAGTTTCTATATGCTGCTATCTTCATCATTGGAGGAATCATTTTCTACATTCCTTTTGTTCATTTCAAGAAAGAGTTGCCCTATATGAGTAAGTGGTATAAATATCAATAACAGGTTAATCTCCTTAATTCTGATCATGTTTGGCTAGATGCATTTGAAATTGATTTAAAACAAGCACATTTTGACAACTGACAATTTTCTGCACTCTGAAAATGACATTTTCAGGTAATGCTGTATCTAACTGAAATAAATCGTTTTTAATGCAGAAATAAAAATTCGAAAATCATACCAAACACAGCAGTGATTTGGTCGTTCCTTCATGGTAACAGCCGCGAAATTTCAGGCCGCGAATCTGTATGGGTCAATGTCCATGAAACAGTGTAGCATTGTCGGACACGCCAATGATGCCATTGGGGACAATAAATTAAGAGGCATTTTCTTGTGGGATAAGACCATGACGCCAATAGGGACGGTAAATTCTCTGGCGTACTACTGTCGCTCACGACAATGACGCCAATGGCGACGGTAAATTCTCCAGCGTACTTTTGTGGGGCACTGACAATGACGCCAATAGCGACGGTAAAGTCTTTGGCGCTTTACTGTCGTTCACGACAATGACGTCAATGGGGACATTAAATCTCTGGCGAAATGCTGTCGGTCATGACAATGACGACAATAGCGTCGGTAAATTCTCTGGCATATTTTTTTGGGCCACGACAATGACGCCAATAGCGACGGTAAATCTTTGACGTACTACTGTCGCTCAGGACAATGACGACAATACAGCGGTAAATTCTCTGGCGTATTCTTGTGGGACACGACTATGACGCCAATAGCGACGGTAAAGTCTCTGGCGTACTACTGTCGTTCACGACAATGACGACAATAGCGACGGTAAATTCTCCGGCGTATTTTTGTGGGGCACGACAATGACGCCAATAGCGACGGTAAATCTCTGGCGTACTACTGTCGTTCACGACAATGACGACAATAGCGACGGTAAATTCTCCGGCGTATTTTTGTGGGGCACGACAATGACGCCAATAGCGACGGTAAATCTCTGGCGTACTACTGTCGCTCACGACAATGACGACAATAGCGACAGTAAATTCCCTGGCATATTTTTGTGGGGCACGACAATGACGCCAATAGCGACGGTAAATTCTCTGGCGTACTACTGTCGCACACGACAATGACGCCAATAGCGACGGTAAATTCTCTGGCATATTTTTGTGGGCCACGACAATGACGCCAATAGCGACGGTAAATCTTTGACGTACTACTGTCGCTCAGGACAATGACGACAATACAGCGGTAAATTCTCTGGCGTATTCTTGTGGGACACGACTATGACGCCAATAGCGACGGTAAAGTCTCTGGCGTACTACTGTCGTTCACGACAATGACGACAATAGCGACGGTAAATTCTCCGGCGTATTTTTGTGGGGCACGACAATGACGCCAATAGCGACGGTAAATCTCTGGCGTACTACTGTCGCTCACGACAATGACGACAATAGCGACAGTAAATTCCCTGGCATATTTTTGTGGGGCACGACAATGACGCCAATAGCGACGGTAAATTCTCTGGCGTACTACTGTCGCACACGACAATGACGCCAATAGCGACGGTAAATTCTCTGGCATATTTTTGTGGGACACGACAATGACGCCAATAGCGACGGTAAATCTCTGACGTACTACTGTCGTTCATGTCAATGACGCCAATAGCGACGGTAAATTCTCTGGCATGTTTTTGTGGGACGCGACAATGACGCCAATAGCGACAGAAAATTCTCTGCCGTACTACTGTCGTTCACGTCAATGACGCCAATAACGACGGTAAATTCTCTGGCGTACTACTGTCGCACATGACAATGACGCCAATAGCGACAGAAAATTCTCTGGCGTACTACTGTCGTTCACGTCAATGACGCCAATAGCGACGGTAAATTCTCTGGCGTATTCATGTGGACACGACAATGACGCCAATAGCGACGGTAAATTCTCTGGCGTACTACTGTCGCTCACGACAATGACGCCAATGGCGACGGTAAATTCTCCAGCGTACTTTTGTGGGGCACTGACAATGACGCCAATAGCGACGGTAAAGTCTTTGGCGCTTTACTGTCGTTCACGACAATGACGTCAATGGGGACATTAAATCTCTGGCGAAATGCTGTCGGTCATGACAATGACGACAATAGCGTCGGTAAATTCTCTGGCATATTTTTTTGGGCCACGACAATGACGCCAATAGCGACGGTAAATCTTTGATGTACTACTGTCGCTCAGGACAATGACGACAATACAGCGGTAAATTCTCTGGCGTATTCTTGTGTGACACGACTATGACGCCAATAGCGACGGTAAAGTCTCTGGCGTACTACTGTCGTTCACGACAATGACGACAATAGCGACGGTAAATTCTCCGGCGTATTTTTGTGGGGCACGACAATGACGCCAATAGCGACGGTAATATGCTAACGGTAAATTCTCTGGCGTATTCTTGTGTGACACGACTATGACGCCAATAGCGACGGTAAAGTCTCTGGCGTACTACTGTCGTTCACGACAATGACGACAATAGCGACGGTAAATTCTCCGGCGTATTTTTCTCTGGCGTATTCTTGTGTGACACGACTATGACGCCAATAGCGACGGTAAATTCTCTGGCGTATTCTTGTGTGACACGACTATGACGCCAATAGCGACGGTAAAGTCTCTGGCGTACTACTGTCGTTCACGACAATGACGACAATAGCGACGGTAAATTCTCCGGCGTATTTTTCTCTGGCGTATTCTTGTGTGACACGACTATGACGCCAATAGCGACGGTAAAGTCTCTGGCGTACTACTGTCGTTCACGACAATGACGACAATAGCGACGGTAAATTCTCCGGCGTATTTTTGTGGGGCACGACAATGACGCCAATAGCGACGGTAAATCTCTGGCGTACTACTGTCGCTCACGACAATGACGACAATAGCGACAGTAAATTCCCTGGCATATTTTTGTGGGGCACGACAATGACGCCAATAGCGACGGTAAATTCTCTGGCGTACTACTGTCGCACACGACAATGACGCCAATAGCGACGGTAAATTCTCTGGCATATTTTTGTGGGACACGACAATGACGCCAATAGCGACGGTAAATCTCTGACGTACTACTGTCGTTCATGTCAATGACGCCAATAGCGACGGTAAATTCTCTGGCATGTTTTTGTGGGACGCGACAATGACGCCAATAGCGACAGAAAATTCTCTGCCGTACTACTGTCGTTCACATCAATGACGCCAATAACGACGGTAAATTCTCTGGCGTACTACTGTCGCACATGACAATGACGCCAATAGCGACAGAAAATTCTCTGGCGTACTACTGTCGTTCACGTCAATGACGCCAATAGCGACGGTAAATTCTCTGGCGTATTCTTCTGGGACACGACAATGACGCCAATAGCGACGGTAAATTCTCTGGCGTACTACTGTCGCACACGACAATGACGCCAATATCGACGGTAAATTCTCTGGCATATTTTTGTGGGACACGACAATGACGCCAATAGCGACGGTAAATCTCTGGCGTGCTACTGTCGCACACGACAATGACGCCAATAGCGACGGTAAATTCTCTGACATATTTTTGTGGGGCATGACAATGACGCCAATAACGACGGTAAATTCTCTGGTGTATTCTTTTGGTCCATGACAATGACGCCAATAGCGACGGTAAATTCTCTGGCGTACTACTGTCGCTCACGCCAATGACGCCGATAGCGACGGTAAATTCTCTGGCGTACTACTGTCGTTCAGGTGTGTCCCAAAGAAGTTATTGTCGTTATTGGCGTGATTGTCGTGAACGACAGTACATGTAGTATGCCAGAGAATTACCGTCGATATTGGCGTCATTGTCGTGTCCACATGAATACGCCAGAGAATTTACCGTCGTTATTGGCGTCATTGACGTGAACGACAGTAGTACACCAGAGAATTTACCGTCGCTATTGGCGTCATTGTCGTGTCCACATGAATACGCCAGAGAATTTACCGTCGCTATTGGCGTCATTGACGTGAACGACACGTCGTGTCCACATGAATACGCCAGAGAATTTACCGTCGTTATTGGCGTCATTGACGTGAACGACAGTAGTACACCAGAGAATTTACCGTCGTTATTGGCGTCATTGTCGTGTCCACAAAATTTGCCAGAGAATTTATTGTCGCTATTGTTGTGTTTTCTTGTAGAAAATGTGAACGACACAAGTACACCAGAGAAATTACCGTCGCTATTGGCGTCATTGTCTTGACACCCAAAGCGAATTTGAATTATGTAGGGCAAATTCTCTGGCGTACTACTGTCGCACACGACAATGACGCCAATAGCGACGGCAAATTCTCTGGCCTTTTATTGTGTGGACACGACGATGACGCCAATAGCGACGGTAAATTCTCTGGCTTTTTCTTGGGGGACATGACAATGACGCCAATAGCGACGGTAATTTCTCTGGCGTACTACTGTCGTTCACGACAATGACGCCAATAGCGACGGTAAATTCTCTGGCGTACTACTGTCGTTCACGTCAATGACGCCAATAGCGACGGTAAATTCTCTGGCGTATTCATGTGGACACGACAATGACGCCAATAGCGACGGTAAATTCTTTGGCCTTTTCTTGGGGGACATGACAATGACGCCAATAACGACGGTAAATTCTCTGGCGTACATGTCGTTCACGTCAATGACGCCAATAGCGACGGTAATTTCTCTGGCGTACTACTGTCGTTCACGACAGTGACGCCGATAGGGACGGTAAATTCTCTGGCCTTTTCTTGTTGGACACGACAATGACGCCGATAGCGACGGAAAATTCTCTGGCCTTTTCTTGGGGGCCATGACAATGACGCCGATAGCGACGGTAAATTCTCCGGCGTATTTTTGTGGGACACGACAATGACGCCAATAGCGACGGCAAATTCTCTGGCGTACTACTGTCAATCATGACAATGACGCCAATAGCGACGGTAAATTCTCTGGCCTTTTATTGTGGGACACGACGATGACGCCAATAGCGACGGTAAATTCTCTGGCCTTTTCTTGGGGGACATGACAATGACGCCAATAGCGACGGTAATTTCTCTGGCGTACTACTGTCGTTCACGCCAATAGCGACAATAAATTCTCTGGCGTACTACTGTCGTTCACGACAGTGACGCCGATAGGGACGGTAAATTCTCTGGCCTTTTCTTGTTGGACACGACAATGACGCCGATAGCGACGGAAAATTCTCTGGCCTTTTCTTGGGGGCCATGACAATGACGCCGATAGCGACGGTAAATTCTCCGGCGTATTTTTGTGGGACACGACAATGACGCCAATAGCGACGGTAAATTCTCTGGCGTACTACTGTCAATCATGACAATGACGCCAATAGCGACGGTAAATTCTCTGGCCTTTTCTTGGGGCACATGACAATGACGCCAATAGCGATGGTAGTTTCTCTGGCGTACTACTGTCGTTCACGTCAATGACGCCAATGACGACGGTAAATTTATCGACGTACTACTGTCGCTCACGACAATGACGCCAATAACGACGGTAAATTCTCTGGCCTTTTCTTGTGGGACACGACAATGACGCCGACAGCGACGGTAAATTCTCTGGCCTTTTCTTGGGGGCCATGACAATGACGCCAATAGCGACGGTAAATTCTCTGGCATATTATTGTGGGATACGACAATGACGCCAATAATGACGGTAAATTCTCTGGCGTACTACTGTCGCACACCATGATACATAACATGTATTGTAGCTACAACTTGTAACTCATTGACTCCTTGCCATTGCTCTTGCCACCTCTGCTTTAGACTAGGCCCCTATTGATTCATTGTTCCGCCTTCTGCAGCCGCTTAAATTCTGAATCTTATTCTCCCTTTCTCGGTCCTTTTACAGGCAACAAATTAGGCTAATGTTTGTATTCTCCAAAATGTCTTGTTGAAGGTCAATAAGTGTTATCAGGCCATTTGACTACCAGAATTTTCTTCTTAAATCATTGGTGAACTCAATGTTTCTTTCAATGTTTCTTTCAAATCTGTGCCCTTTTTTAGTAAGTATATTTTGGAAGGTTTTTTTTCAAAATTCAAACTCACTTCCTGAAGCCATGACATGTACATGGCAAGGTCTACACGCGACCCGGCTGCAGACGCGACCTGGCTGCCTGTCATATTACAAAGGCATGTGATTTTCTCACCAGCAATATTTAAGTTTACCATAATGTTTTCTTGCATATAGAATTTCAAATGTTCACAGATGTCATGTGCCATCCTGATAAAAATATACCATATATATGTACAGGTACACACTCATCTACAGTGTAATAGCATAAAAATGGGTTTATGCACAACTTAGTATGCCAGAAAATTTACCATCGTCATTGTTGTGTCCCACAAGAATACACCAGAAAGTTTACCGTCGCTATTGGCGTCATTGACGTGAGCGACAGTAGTACGTCGATAAATTTACTGTCGTTATTGGCGTCATTGTCTTGTCCCACAAAATACACCAGATAATTAACCGTCGTTATTGGCGTCATTGACGTGAACGACAGTTGTACGCCAGAGAATTTACCGTCGCTATTGTCGTCATTGTCGTGTTCCACAAAAATACGCCGGAGAATTTACCGTCGTCATTGTCGTGTCCCAGAAGAATACGCCAGAGAATTTACCGTCACTATTGGTGTCATTGTCGTGAACGACAGTAGTACGCCAGAGAATTTACCGTCGTTATTGTCGTCATTTGACGTGAACGACAGTAGTACGCCAGAGAATTTACCGTCACTATTGGCGTCATTGTCGTGAACGACAGTAGTACGCCAGAGAATTTACCGTCACTATTGGCGTCATTGTCGTGAACGACAGTAGTACACCAGAGAATTTACCGTCGCTATTGGCGTCATTGACGTGAACGACATGTACGCCAGAGAATTTATTGTCGCTATTGGCGTCATTGTGGTGTGCAACAGTAGTACGCCAGAGAATTTACCGTCGTTATTGGCGTCCTTGACTTGTCCCATAGACTTGTCCCACGAAACACACCAGATAATTTACCGTCGTTATTGGCGACATTGTCGTGTCCATAAAAAATACAGTCCTTACTGTCGTCATTGACGTGAACGACAGTAGTACGCCAGAGATTTACCGTCGCTATTGGCGTCATTGTCGTGTCCCACCAAAATACGCCAGAGAAATTACCGTCGCTATTGGCGTCATTGTCGTGTGCGACAGTAGTACGTCAGAGAATGTACCATCGTTATTGGCGTCATTGTCGTGTCCCACAAGAATACGCCGGAGAATTGACCGTCGCTATTGGCGTCATTGTCGTGTGCGACAGTAGTACGCCAGAGAATTTACAGTCGCTAATGGCGTCATTGTTGTGTCCCACAAGAATACGCCGAATAATTAACCGTCGCTATTGGCGTCATTGTCGTGAGCGACGGTAGTACGCCCGAGAATTTACCGTCGCTATTGGCGTCATTGTCGTGTCCCACATGAATACGCCAGAGAATTTACCGTCATTATTGGCCTCATTGTCGTGTGCGACAGTAGTACGTCAGAGAATTTACCGTCCCAATGTCGCCAATTAAAAGCGACAATAAATTCTCTGGCGTACTACTGTCGTTCACGACAGTGACGCCGATAGGGACGGTAAATTCTCTGGCCTTTTCTTGTGGGACACGACAATGACGCCGATAGCGACGGAAAATTCTCTGGCCTTTTCTTGGGGGCCATGACAATGACGCCGATAGCGACGGTAAATTCTCCGGCGTATTTTTGTGGGACACGACAATGATGCCAATAGCGACTGTAAATTCTCTGGCGTACTACTGTCGCACACGACAATGACGCCAATAGCGACGGTCAATTCTCCGGCGTATTCTTGTGGGACACGACAATGACGCCAATAGCGACGGTAAATTCTCGGGCGTACTACTGTCAATCATGACAGTGACGCCAATAGCGACGGTAATTTCTCTGGCGTACTACTGTCGTTCACGTCAATGACGCCAATGACGACGGTAAATTTATCAACGTACTACTGTCGCTCACGACAATGACGCCAATAAGGACGGTAAATTCTCTGGCCTTTTCTTGTGGGACACGACAATGACGCCGATAGCGACGGTAAATTTTCTGGCCTTTTCTTGGGGGCCATGACAATGACGCCAATAGCGACGGTAAATTCTCTGGCATATTATTGTGGGATACGACAATGACGCCAATAATGACGGTAAATTCTCTGGCGTACTACTGTCGCACACCATGATACATAACATGTATTGTAGCTACAACTTGTAACTCATTGACTCCTTGCCATTGCTCTTGCCACCTCTGCTTTAGACTAGGCCCCTATTGATTCATTGTTCCGCCTTCTGCAGCTGCTTAAATTCTGAATCTTATTCTCCCTTTCTCGGTTCTTTTACAGGCAACAAATTAGGCTAATGTTTGTATTCTCCAAAATGTCTTGTTGAAGGTCAATAAGTGTTATCAGGCCATTTGACTACCAGAATTTTCTTCTTAAATCATTGGTGAACTCAATGTTTCTTTCAATGTTTCTTTCAAATCTGTGCCCATTTTTAGTAAGTATATTTTGGAAGGTTTTTTTTTCAAAATTCAAACTCACTTCCTGAAGCCATGACATGTACATGGCAAGGTCTACACGCGACCCGGCTGCAGACGCGACCTGGCTGCCTGTCATATTACAAAGGCATGTGATTTTCTCACCAGCAATATTTAAGTTTACCATAATGTTTTCTTGCATATAGAATTTCAAATGTTCACAGATGTCATGTGCCATCCTGATAAAAATATACCATATATATGTACAGGTACACACTCATCTACAGTGTAATAGCATAAATGCACAACTTAGTATGCCAGAAAATTTACCATCGCTATTGGCGTCATTGTTGTGTCCCACAAGAATACACCAGAGAGTTTACCGTCACTATTGGCGTTATTGTCGTGAGCGACAGTAGTACGTCGATAAATTTACTGTCGTTATTGGCGTCATTGTCTTGTCCCACAAAATACACCAGATAATTAACCGTCGTTATTGGCGTCATTGACGTGAACGACAGTAGTACGCCAGAGAATTTACCATCACTATTGTCGTCATTGTCGTGTTCCACAAAAATACGCCGGAGAATTTACCGTCGTCATTGTCGTGTCCCAGAAGAATACGCCAGAGAATTTACCGTCACTATTGGCGTCATTGTCGTGAGCGACAGTAGTACGTCGATAAATTTACCGTCGTTATTGGCGTCATTGACGTGAACGACAGTAGTACGCCAGAGAATTTACCGTCGTTATTGTCGTCATTTGACGTGAACGACAGTAGTACACCAGAGAATTTACCGTCGCTAATGGCGTCATTGACGTGAACGACATGTACGCCAGCGAATTTATTGTCGCTATTGGCGTCATTGTGGTGTGCAACAGTAGTACGCCAGAGAATGTACCGTTGTTATTGGCGTCATTGACCTGTCCCACAAGAATACGCCAGAGAATTTACCGTCGCTGTTGGCGTCATTGACTTGTCCCATAGACTTGTCCCACAAAAATACGCCGGAGAATTTACCGTCGCTATTGGCGTCATTGTCGTGTCCCAGAAGAATACGCCGGAGAATTTACCGTCGCTATTGGCGTCATTGTCGTGTCCCACAATAATACGCCAGAGAATTTACCGTCACTATTGGCGTTATCATTGTCGTGAGCGACAGTAGTGCGCCAGAGAATTTACCGTCGCTATTGGCGGCTTTGGCATTCGACCTGATATGGAACTCAGGGAAAATTTCGCGTAGGTTACCATGAAGGATAAACCAGTGATTTTACTGTGCACCTTTTTTTCTCTTGCAGATCGGTTCAATGCATTTTGCCAACTTTTACTGGACGTTGAAACACCCGTAGATCTGCCCGATTGATGAAGCGAAATCTCTCACATTATTGAAGGGTGAATTTATATTTTGATATTATAATTTTACAATATCTGATCTGATCAATATTTCTGCATAAGTTTTTGAGGGGAGTTGGGGAGGGGGGGGGGGGGGGGCTATACTCAGCTGCATGTTTCTTGGTGCTCAATCTGTATTTTAGATATGACAATATGAAGATATATTACATGTATTTTTATGCTTATAAGATGTAAATAAGCATATTTATACACATGTAACCGGACTCATTTTCGTTGACAATTATTGATTAATTTTACATTATTGGCATGTTATACATGTATATAACTGTTCAGCAATGTATATAGGATGGATGGAATGTGAGTTAGAATACATGAAGATATATATATGTTCCTGTACTTGTTCATGTCCAGTTTAGTCAGGATCCCTCCCAAAAATAGGATGGCTTATAACGATTATATATTTCAACTAGATCTGATGTATACATGTATTTGTTGCTGATCATCTCTGTTTTTATAGACTGATGTATAGTTATTGTACATAGCATTTTATGCCATTGCATTAAAAATTATTTTAGTAACTGCTGTATCTGATATATATGGAATTGCACCATGCAAATACCATTGTTTACCCGGTATATATATGATATTATATTTTGTAATAAAACTTGATTCGGTCAAAATATAACTATGACCTTCCTTATTTTTTGTTTGAAATAATGAGCTGATAGTCTGTCCAAAAACATTGAAGATTCATTGGGTTCCATATCTTATTCAAGATTTTATATGGCACATTTCCATACCAATACATTCATATAAAGCATATACACATATGTACATGCAAATAGAAAACATGACCATTTAAGGTATATCCGTTGCCATCACAGAAACAGTTCTCCAGTAGCCTTCTTCTCCGACATCTTCGAACCGCAGATAGTTTCTGAGAGAAGAAGGCAGTGCTGTCAGCTTGTCTATACGGTTATCAATGGCGATGCTGCCCAGTCTGTGTCTAATTGTTCTTCTACAGAGGAACTTCAAGTCAGGAAGGCATCTCATGCAAAGTTCTGGCAAACGCTGCAGAACTGCTATAGTTTGGTCCCGCAAAGCGGCAGGGTAAGATAAATTAGAACAATAATCGCATAGTGGCTGATCCCTTCGCGACCTTTGTGGATCTTCCTGATCATTGCAGTGTATGGAGGGATATTCAGATAGATCCACTCTGAGCAGTTCCCAGTATTCACCAGTGACTTCTGTCTTGAGGATGTCGATGACTTTTACCAAGAGCTCCAACGGGAACCAATGCAGGCAAGCCTCCAAGATGTAACACATCTTCCGATGTTCCTTTATATTCCCCCAGGCCAATCCATCGAGATAAAGAGATGTCTCGTCTTTGTCCGTAGTCAAACCCATCAGTGCTCCAGCGGACAGCAGCATTAAAAACATGTCCACGTATTCTGTGCTGAAAAAGAAATCAGTGCAGTCTAAATGCTCTAATATGTATGCCATGGCTCCTCTGGGGTCTGCTCCACAGTCTAAAAGAGTGACTACTAGTTCTCGTTCTTCCAACAAGAACATTTCAACGAGACATGTTCCAGGACCATCGTAGTTCAAGTAGCGCCCCTCCTCTTCCTCTTCGCGTGTTTCACCTACTGGAGCATTCAAGTTGGCTCCTGGAAAATACAATTCGTACAACATGCTACTAACGGTTACATGTACAGTAGGTTTAATAGTGGAGTTCATTCATCTGAGGTACATGTATGTACACGTGAACTGATTTTTTTTGTTTTGTTCAGGATAAGTGAACCCATGTACGCACCTTACCAGCCTCTGCAAGAACAGGTACCAAGTCCTGTTTCCCTTCACGACAAGCAAGATATAGCGGGGTGTATATCGCTGTCAGAGCCATTGACGGGTCTTCCGTACGTGTGCGATAGCCACGAATGTTTGGGTCTGCCCCTTGAAGATGTGAAATGAAGAAAAATTAGCCCAAGGGCCAAGAAAGGTTACCGGACAATATATATTTTAGATATTAGCCCTTTGTCCCATGACCTTGAAAATGAGGTCATTGGTCAATTCAAGTTCAAGAGAATATTCAGCATATCATTTCTAGTACATCCACAATTGATTCCTATGCTGTGAAGTCGATGATAAGCAAGATATTAGCCACTTTGTGCTCTGACCTTGAAAATAATGTCAGGGTCAAATTCAAGGTCATCAGAATATTCAGTGTATATCACTTTCCATATGTCCATAATTGGTTCCCAAGTTATTAAATCAATAGAGAAGCAAGATATTGGCCATTTTGCCTATTGACCTTGAAAATGAGGTCAAAGGACGAATCCAACGTCATGACAATATTCAGCATATATCATTTTCTATATGTACACAATTGATTCCTAAACTGTTAAGTCGATAATAAGTGAGATATTAGTCATTTTGTCCCGTGACCTTGAAATTTAGGTAAAAGGTCAATCCAAGATCACGAGAATAATCTGCATATATCATTTTCTGTACGTTCATAATTGATTCCTAAGCTGTAAAGTCAATAAGAAGCGAGATATTAGCCATTTTGTCCTGTGACCTTGAAAATGAGGTCAAAGGTCAAATTCAAGGTCATCAGAATATTTAGCGTATATCATTTCCTAAAAGTCCACAATTGATTCCTAAGCTATAAAGTCGATAATACGCGAGATATTAGCCATTTTGTGCTCTTGACCTCTATAGGGGTCAGAGGTCAAATTCAAGGTCACGAGAGTATTCAGCATTTATCATTTCCTATATGTCCAAAATTGATCCCTAAGCTGTAAAATCGATAATATGTGAGATATTAGCCATATTAGCGAGATATTAGTCATTTTTTGCTTTGACCTTGAAAATGAAGTCATAGGTCAAATTCAAGGTCATGACAATAATCTGCATATATCATTTCCTATATGTTCATAATTGATTCCTAAGCTGTAAAGTCGATAATAAACGAGATATTAGCCATTTTGTCCTGTGACCTTGGAAATGAGGTCAAAGTTCAATTTCAAGGTCATCAGAATATTCGGCATATATCATTTCCTATATGTCTACAATTGATTCCTAAGCTGTACAGTTGATAATAAGCGAGATATAAGCCATTTTGTGCTCTGACTTTGAAACTGAGGTCAGAGGTCAAATTCAAGGTCACGAGAATATTCAGCATATAGCATTTCCTATATGTCCACAATTGATCCCTAAGCTGTAAAATCGATAAGTGAGCTATTAGCCAATTTGTCCTGTGACCTTGAAAATGAGGTCAGAGGTCAACTTCAAGGTCACGAAAATATTCAGCATATATCATTTCCTATATGTCCACAATTGATTCCTAGTCTCTAATCTCAATATTAAGTGAGATATTAGGCCCATTGTGTCCCATTATAAAGCATAGGAAAATTTAACATGGGAAAGTCCCATTTGGGTCGAGTTTGGGCCCAAAATGGCCCACTTCGAGCGATTCAAGGGCAACGAAATTTATACATGTCACAGGGGTACATATGAGGAATGTTATGCATCAACGAGAAAAAAAGTTACTGAACAGATTTTGAGAGAACGAACGTCAAAGTCCAAAATTGGCCATTTTTCGACGAGAATGGCCGCTTTGACCTTGAAACCGAGGTCAGAGGTCAAATTCAAGGTCACGAGAATATTCAGCATATATCATTTCCTATATGTCCACAATTGATTCCTAGTCTCTAATCTTAATATTAAGTGAGATATAAGGCATAATGTGTCCCATTATAAAGCACAGAAAAATTTAAGGATTGATTGCATGTGATCGTCATGAACCTGGCAGTGACCAGCTGTCCATTCACTTATAATGTAAATATGAAGGTAACAAATTCATGAATTTACACACTTCCAACCAACGTGAAACTTTGCCTTTCTGATTGTTAGCCATCAAGGATTACTAACCGAGACTGTGTTTCTTACTAAGCAATGTTAAATTTGTTAAATTCATCGTTTTCATATGTCATTTTCCGACCTATTTCTCAGTCTACAAAATACACTCACAACAATGCGAGCGAAAGGATTATGCTGTGCAGTAAATAGCTAGTGAGGCCAGTAAAACTCACAGGTGATATGCACTCGGGTGCACCGAGGTGTTTGGGATTATGAATGTTCAGCTCATTGTATTCATCTCACAGAAAGTATAGCCCTAGATATTCTGATTATTTTGACGACAACAAGGAATAAATATATGCAACAGCCAGTGCTTGTCAAGCAGAACACTCGAATCTTCGTTTTGGTGAAACGTATAAAATGATTTATCTAATCATCAAATTGCACAGCTTTCGTGATATCATTTATGGAACCATGTCTCGGTTCATCATCCATGCGTATTTGTGTGTGTGCTAGCCAAGTTTTAGGTCAGAGGATTGTATTGTTTTGGTGATTTTGTTACCTTTACTTTCACATTATAAGTCAATGGAAAAGTGCCTCAGTGCAGTCACCGGTAAGTTACGTGCAATCACACCTTAACATGGGGAAGTCGCATTTGGGCCGAGTTTGGCCCAAAATGGCCCACTTCGAGCGATTCAAGCGCAACGAAACTTATACACATCACAGTAGTACATATGAGGAGTGTTGTGTATCAAAAAGAAAAAAAGTTACTGAAGATTTTGAGAAAACGGCCGCCAAAGTACAAAATCAGGCATTTTTCTTCGAAAACGGCCGCCATTTTGAAAAAAATGCGAAAATCGAAAACCTAGAAAAAACCTTTCCTTGAAATATTTTTAGGTATTTTTGTGCAAAATTTCAGAAGATTCGATCATAAACTTTAAAGATAAAAATGTGAACGGACGACGGACGGACGACGGACGCAACGCCATGCCAATAGGTTATCGGACCATAGGTCCGGTAACCTAAAAAAAGATGAATTTTGAACAATAAAATCTGACACATAGGGTGCTGTAGCTTATCGGAAACTTCTTCAAATTATTGTTTTCTCACGGTATAAATCGTGAAAATGATCCTGAGCACTGTCTTTATGAGCGGATGAGTTTGTATCCAAAAGCAATTTTACAAATATTCATATTGACCTAACCTTGAGTTCAAACATTTGAGGTGATTTTAGCCTAAGTCCAAGGAGATGCAGAATACATAACTTTCATCTATAACTTCCATCATGGTCATAATAGAAACCTAAACTTCATATTCACGAGTTCTGTCATTTGAGAAAAAGTTCAAGGTCACTGAGAGATTTGCCATAACCGACTTCAGATTGGCTCATAATGTAACTCTTAGCTGTATTTACAAGCTTTTTGTCCGCATATGACACATTTGCACCTTTCTCAAACTCAAATAAAACATAATGGACATGTATATCATGATTTATCACTTAGGATCATCCATGGAAGTATAGGGGACCTTGCTATATTTCTATGGATCACTGAGGTAGAGTGCAAGGTCATCAACAGATCCACCATGATTCCCCAATGCCCTTAATACAACCCTAAGATCGTTCTGAAATCCTTTGGTCTGCAGGTAGTGATTTGCATATCTAGTTCAAATGTGATCTTTATTAATTCAAGGCCACCAAAAGATCCAACATACATGACGTCTTATATACTCAAAACACAAACCCAAGCTATGTTTACAAGCACTTTGTCTGCAGAGACCAGGCACTAAAATGACCGAAAAATGGCCAAAAACGATTCAATTAAAATTGTTGGCCAATATAAATATACTCTTTTTTCATGTCAAAAAGTATTATAGACCCAGACGGATGACGGACGAAAAAACCACGGCAATAGCTTATCGACCCTGGAAAGTTCTTGTTCGAATGTTGTAGTGATGTAGTACGGGTGAAATTCAATGTACATGTCTGGATATATTAAAGGCAGATTGGGTTTGTATACTCAATATGTATTGCACGTATATATATGTACTATGTTAATATATATATGAACATTGATTTGCCTTTCTCCAGCAGAATTTTGACAACATCCTTTGTTGATAGGTCTATTGCAGCGAGCAGTATAGGGAAGACGGCTTCCTCGTCATTGCGTTTGTACCTGACCTTTCGATTTGGAGAACACTTTTCCAACATGGAAAGCACCTGCCAATGAAACATTAATAAACAGCTAATAATACATGGAACATTTGGTGATTTATATGCACATGTAGCATACTGGCAAATTTGTGGAGATGACCATTTGATCAGAAATTATTTAGGACAAACTTGTGATTTGCCCAAATTGTTGTTTCATCATAGTACGAATCATGAAGAAGAGCCTAAGTTGTTCCTTCAAACACTCGGGGTCACCTAGAGGTCAAGTTTGAAATTACCAAAATATGCAGAAGACGTATATTTTCATGATACGAGCCCTACAGTAACAATAAGGGTTTTAAGAGCTAGTTTCATAATCAAATGAATATGATTAGATCTAACCATATACATGTATGCCTTCTATTTCATGCTCAGGGTAGCGACCTAATGTAACCTTGAGTATGAACAATTCATGTCTTCACAATTCTTCACTACTTTTAGTTTTATATGATATTATAAGGAAATGCAAACATTAATGTGCAGCTTTTTATGTCCACAGGTACCATTGTTCACAGAACATTATTATTTTTATTCGTTCTCGAGATATAATCAATTATGTCACTTTTTGTGATTTTTGTACTGAAATTTTGGAGTTCATTAGCTACATGTATTATAACGAGTAGATGTATCTGGTCACCTTGCGTCCATATAGCAACAAAGGTTGCTAGGGGTTTCAATAACAATGTCTTTGCTAGGGGTTTCAATTTGGGAGTAGTACGCAAAAAAATATTGATTAGATTCAAAGCTCTTGGCCAATTTTTATGGCATATCCATGGTGGTTGGGCCCCCAGCAATGACGGTTGCTATGGGACATACATCATGTACATATAGTTAGCTTAATTGGCAACCGGTGAATGAACACTGATAACATATGTCATACCAAAAAAATTATGCTTGATAAATCAGATTTTGCCGCCATATATGGTTGAAAATAAAAGTTTATTAGCCTAAATAAATTGTTATAGGTGACGTCAAGAATAGGCCTACTCATTATAATACGTTACTATACAAGTAGATGTAGATAATAAGAAAAATCAGCACAGAATTTCTAATAAACAGGCATATCTTATTGACATGCAGTAAAAAACTTCAATAATTCATGAGATCCATTCTGTCATCCTTCAAAAATATATATCCTGACTTTAGTTGGACTTTAACGGGTGTTGAATTATTTATAGTACCCTCAGTCCTCCGTCGATGCAAAAAAATTAAAGTAGCAGTAAAGGGTCAAACAGTGCGACATCGTTAGGTAACCCTGGTAACGGTGTCACTTGTCTACGGCACAGGCATTTGTCTAAGGACAGGATGTACTCACTTCCTCGACACGCCCGGACTCCAGACACTCGCGCCATTTCGCCGATGAGCGGCTGTCGACATCTTTCTCCATCGCAATTGGTTCCTAGTACACGAGCAACTCCAATGAGTTTACAGCGGTAGACCACACATGCGCAAATGGGTCACATCCGGTAACACACGATTTTGTAAATAAACAAAAACACGTGGCTTCCGCATGGTCACGGTGAGGATACGCTTTGCCAATATCAATGAGTAATGTATAGTATATGTGTGAATGGACGATGTAAACTTGAAATGTAAGCGATATATTCGTACTGCACTTGAAAAATTAGCCCAAAGGCTAAGATAGGTTACCGGACAATTTTGGTTTGGCCATGGCAGCATTGGCAGGTAACAGACCTTGAGATTTACCAATCAAGGTTCGCAGTGTAAACATATGACCTTGGGATTTACCAATCAAGGTCATCCGTATGAACTTCGATGTAACCATTACATGTATGTGTGCGGCATTTGATATTCTATATGTTGGGTGGAATCGTTTAGGCCGCTCAGGTCAATTTACACATTCCAAGTCAGACATTTGGCACTCAAGGTCATCTGACGTCAAGTTCAAGGTCATCATTAGTTGTGCCATATATGTCTTCCTATATGTTCATAATGCAAACAGGAGCTCTATCTGCAAGCATTTCATCTACAAAGGCAAATCTGGACATTTTTTGACCCCAAAATGGCTGTTTTGACCTTTCAAGGTCATCCAAGGTCAAATTCAAGGTCACCACACAAGTCGCCATATATGACTTCCGATTTGAAAGTGCCAATTTCTAAGCTCTATCTTCAAGCGTTCTATGAGTACAGTCCTGACAGCTCCTATTATGAAGGAAAAAAGTGCCGAAAATTTTCCAAGTCCAAAATTTTTTTCAAAGGGTGAAAATTTTTTTTTGCCTAGAAATGGCCCAAAATGGATAGTAATGTTATTTGGGGCGAAAAATTTTTTTTTCGCCGACTCGTCAAAAATTCAAAATGGCCGCCACACTGAGATCGGCGATTCAAGGGCAACAAAACTTATACACGTCGCAGAGGTATATAAGAGGAATCTTTTTAAGCAAAAATCTCAAAACTGATCAGAGAGTTTTTGAGAAAATACAGACCAGGTGCAAATTTGAGCGTTTTTCGACCCAAAAATGGCTGTTTTGACCTTTCAAGGTCATCTAAGGTCAAATTTAAGGTCACCACACAAGTCGCAATATATGACTTCCCATTTGAAAGTGCCAATTTCTAAGCTCTATCTTCAAGCGTTCTATGAGTACAGTCCGGACAGCTCCCATTATGAAGGGAAAAAGTGCCGAAAATTTTCTAAGTCCAAAATTTTTTTCAAAGGGTGAAAATTTTTTTTGGCTCTAGAAATGGCCCAAAATGGATAGTAATGCGATAGTAATGCGAATTTTCGCCGACCCGCCAAAAATTCAAAATGGCCACCACACGAAAACCGGCAGATTTAGGGCAACCAAACTTATACATATCACAGAGGTATATGAGAGGAACCTTTTGAAACCAAAAACCCAAAACTGATCAGACAGTTTTTGAGAAAATGGCCGTCAAAGTCCAAAATTGAGCGTTTTTCGACAAAAACGGCCGCCATTTTGAAAAAAATGCGAAAATCAAAAAACAACAAAATACCTCCTTCTCAAAATATTTTTAGGCATTTTTGTGCAAAATTTCAGAAAGATTCGATCGTTAACTTTAAAGATAAAAATGTTAACGCCGGACGGACGGACGGACGGACGCAACGCCATGCCAATAGGTTATCGGACCAAAGGTGCGGTAACCTAAAAATGTCCTGTGAGAACTGGCACACGAGGTAGTGGTTGACCAATATATTAGGTAATTTCCAACAAACTGTAGCGAAAAACTGAATCTGTCGATCCATAATGAAATGTACATTTTTTGTTAGGCACATTGGTGGGGCATTTGTGGGATTTTATCGCTAAGCCCCAAGTATCGCAGGGAATGCTGTACATCGTTCATCGTAAGGTAGGTTTAACATGGGGAGTGAATGTAACTCGAAATTGTGTCTTATGCCCTGTAGCATTGCCCTTGTTTTTTTGTACGGTGGCCAAAATGAAACATCTATATATATATGTGAATAAATTGACGTGCGTGAAGATTATGTTCAGTGTGTCATTATTTACATGTAGGCCTAAAGATACAGCGTTTTTGTACCGGTGCGTGATTCATCTCATTGCACCTCATCAAAATGCATAGGTTACATTATTGTCAACCTTTTAAAATGATTTTTATTTTGCCATAGTCGCATCAGTTGGCACAGAGCTCCCGGAGTTCTCCATCTATAGATGTTCACAAATATATGCAAATTTGTAATACAGCTTGCTCTAGCACTTTGATTAGGCTTACTCGAAGCAACTGACTGAAGATATCCATACAATTTTGATCGAAATTATATTTTAATATCTACATGCGTCAAAGATGTCATGGACAAAGTATCTATGGTGCAATTATTGTAATGGCCCAGTTAAGCTCAGTTTTTGTTTTTTGTGTGTAAATAATGAGCAAAGATATTATGCCAAATACCTACAAGTAAATATGCATCAAACTCGAATATAAATATAAACCTATGGTGCAATTATTGTAATGGCCTAGTTAAGCTCAGTTTTTGTTTTTTTTGTGTAAATAATGAGCAAAGATATTATGCCAAATACCTACAAGTAAATATGCATCAAACTCGAGAATAAAATATATTCTCTTCTGTCAAATCTCAAAAATATATGCACGAATATAAATAAAGTAGAATACATTTCCAGAGATTTTATTCCAGTCTTTGCGTGGTGACAGCAAACTAATTCACATCTAGTTTTTACTAGGCCTATAGGAGAATTACCGCTTAAGGCGTATTCACCAGAAATGTGATCCAATCAGAAATATACAAGATGAATAATTTATTTCTGATCTAAATTTGATGGAAATACTGTGTTTACGTCCAATTGTGCGCATATAATCTATATACGATTAAAACGGCCCATGGATAGATGCGTTGGTCCGGTCCTGCAATAGTACCGCAACGTTTGTTTTACAAATTTTAGCATCTGTTTTAAAAATTTTAGTGTCAACAAGCTGATGGAGGCAATCCCTAAAAAAATAGTTCAGTTTTGTGAATTGTTCTCAAATTTTCTTCATGCCTGACAATCGCATAATATTGCGAGTACTCCGAAAGATTTGACCGATCAGACAGCGGCTCCCCTGGAATTCCCCGACTCCATGGGGATGGCTTGTTGATATCATTATGGCTTGCGCACTGTTCCGAAAGATGTCATTTTGAATGAGGACATATTGCCGACCATTCAAATTGTCATAATGGTCGGGGAAAAAAAAGTTTGTCAAAAATATTTGTGTACGTAGCGGATCCCTTCTTATCAACCGATGTACCCAGCATGCGATCATGAAGTTTTGACTATGATGGAATGGGCATAAAGGCATTTGCATAAAGACATTTGAATCTCTTCAAATCTACCCAATCTTTATGGGATATAGGTATGACAGTCAGTTAAAGACAGGCAAAAGGGGACGAATGGTCAAAACACCGCGGTTCTCTGTATCGATTTTCTACTCTGTACTGGTTACAGGGTGCACAATGCTTTGCGGAAATATATTTTATAGTGAGTTTTCCCGTTCGATGCAAGTTGACGAAATATTCCACCCAAAAAAAATGTTGTTTTACAAGTCGAATACTATATGTATAGATGTGAATAATGGAGCCTAAGCGTACAAATTAAGTTGATGTAGCATGTTAAATTTATATTATGCATAGGGGTTTCGAATTGATCTGGGTCTGGAAAGGGTCTGGAAATTGTTCCATTTTGAGTATGGAAAGTGCCTGCATGATCTTGTTATTCACAGAATAGTGAAAACTCTGTGACTATATATTTAATTGCATTATGTATGTCTACAGGAATGCAGACTCAAATAAAAATCCCATTCACCACATTGGAATCGAGCTGTGTACTGCTAAGAGGCGACACATGTCTTTTACTACATTTCCTGACGCTTACTTGTATGTATGATATCTTCATCAGTTCGGGTAGATTTAGAGGAACATAATTTTTTTTCGCAGTTCGCAAATTCGCCCTACTCTGCGCAGTGGATTGCGCAGTCGACGACTTTTCAGCCTTCACATCATCATGGCCGCGCTCGTAGGCAGGGTGTCGAGGCAAGCGCTCCTAAAGGCTCCAAATGGCCTAGTTAGCCAAAAGGTAACAACGAATTGGTGAAATAATATGTCAATGGACGATAATCTTTCTTCTGATTGTGCGAAAAATCACGCTAGTTGCGGTAAGGTCGGATGGACCTTCTTGTTCCGTGTGACCTTGCTCAGTTTGACAACAAAATATTCAACCGGCAAATCCAAACGCTTCTGACTGATTGAAGTACATTATCGTCTCTATATATCTTTATTGTCTTATGTCCAACCTAATGATGTACATATTGATAGATATACTATGAAAGGATAAAACCTATTTCAGTTTCTCCATTCATAGATTTGTAGTAAACAACTGTCTTGCATAATAACTGTTGCATAAGTTGGATTGACCCGATATAACCTCAGAGATTCTGGTGGATCTAGTAGATCTATTCTGCCAACGAAACTCAAACACTACGACAACTTCTTTGTTTTGAGCTTGAATGTAAATATATTCAAGATAACTCGAATATTCAAGAATATAAAAGTCATAACATCCTAAATAAGCATAAACTATATCACAATATGGCCCAATTTTCTCAGATTGTATCCTTTTAAATTCATGAATATGATTTGTACTATTGGGAATAAAAACACTGACTTACCAAAAACTAGAATTTTCTTGGAAAACAGCACTAATAAACATCATAGGGTTTACAACTGCTATTTCAGTTTAAATATAATCTTGAACAAAAAACAAAAGAACCACAATGACAAAACTACAACAAAAAAGACTAGGGACTTGCCAGCGAGTCGGGTCACAGCAAGAACCAAGTTTTTAATTGATAGTGAGTGCTCATTCAACAAAACAATATCACGAAATTAGCGCTTAGATTGCTGTACATACAAAATCTAGTGAGAGTACTGCTCGGAACATGCAATCACATTTCGCGAATTAAAATTTAAAAGAAATGTGGTTACACTGCATAGTCCGAGCAGGTTAATACATTTACTACAATCCTATGAAAAGAAAATGGATTGTCCAAAATGTACCAAACAGGAAAGGAGGTGTATCACCCTTCGGTATCTACAAATACTTCAGAATTATAAAATATTTCAATTATTTATTTACATGTCATAATTTGCTTTTCTTGCAGGCAAATCTCTCATTTAGAAGCTTTTCAAGCGGCAAGAAAGTTGTGAGTAAAACTTAAATAATTAGACTTCAATAATTCAACTCAAATCTTTATTGAAAAATAAATGTCCGGTGCAATTTCATCAACAAATTCACTTAATGCACACCCATTTAAAGCCATGGTTCGTACACCCACAGGCTGCGGGGTTGCTAGGTGCTGCTACGGCTGGGGCGGTAGGACTTGGGGTCGCTCTACAGTCGTCCGTTTTAGCCACGGACCTTGAACTGCATCCGCCAAGTTACCCATGGAGCCACTCGGGAATGATCGACTCCTTGGATCATGCCAGGTATAGTCGACTGTTTTGGTCGAGTGTAAATAAAGACTATGACAATGAAGCATTCACCCCGACCTTGATCTACTTTTATAAAATTCGAATATTTGAAAATTATGCATTGTTTACACCTAAGATTATCATTTACTGCTTTGAAAAAACAATTGAATGATAATTCATCTCACATTTGAGATCACATGTGTATGCTATACAATGCAGATTTCCTTACATTTGACAGCATGCGTCGTGGCTACCAGGTCTATAAGCAGGTGTGTGCAGCCTGCCACAGTATGAACTACATGTACTACAGAAACCTGGTCGGGACCATTATGACAGAGGATGAGGCCAAAGCTGAAGCGGAGGAGGTTAATATATTACAAATACGATTTTGATTTTCTAATTGTCAGCTACGAGTGCCAGAAAGATGTAATTTTTAGGTTACCGGACCTATGGTCCGATAACCTATTGGCATGGCGTTGCGTCCGTCGTCCGGCGTCCGTCGTCGTCGTCGTCCACATTTTTATCTTTTTTGTTTACGGGCGAATTTTTCTGAAATTTTGCACAAAAATACTTAAAAATAATTCAAGAAGGAGGTATTTTTTAGTTTTTTGATTTTCACATTTTTTTCAAAATGGCG
The DNA here is from genome assembly GCA_949152475.1 of Terebella lapidaria. Lineage (NCBI taxonomy): Eukaryota > Metazoa > Annelida > Polychaeta > Terebellida > Terebellidae > Terebella > Terebella lapidaria. The sequence goes on along the minus strand of OX424564.1, from coordinate 26,968,602 downwards.
GCCGTTTTCGATGAAAAATGCCTGATTTTGGACTTTGGCGGCCATTTTCTCAAAATCTGTTCAGTAACTTTTTTTCTTTTTGATACATAACACTCCTCATATGTACTCCTATGATGTCTATGAATTTCGTTGCGCTTGAATCGCTCGAAGTGGGCCATTTTGGCCCAAACTCGGCCCAAATGGGACTTTCCCATGTTAAATTCTCCTATGCTTTATAATGGGACACATTATGCCTAATATCTCACTTAGTATTGATATCAGAGACTAGGAATCAATTGTGGACATATAGGAAATGATATATGCTGAATATTCTCGTGACCTTGAATTTGACCTCTGACCTCAGTTTCAAGGTCAGAGCACAAAATGGCTTATATCTCGCTTATTATCGACTCTACAGCTTAGGAATCAATTGTGGACATATAGGAAATGATATAAATTATGCTGAATATTCTCGTGACCTTGAATTTGACCTTCGACCCCATTTTCAAGGTCATAGGACAAAATGGCTAATATCTCACTTATTATGGATTTTACAGCTTAGCAATCAATTATGAACATATAGGAAATGATATATGCAGTTTATTGTCATGACCTTGAATTTGACCTTTGACCTCATTTTCAAGGTCACAGGACAAAATGGCTAATATCTCACTTATTATCGATTTTACAGCTTAGGAATTATTGGGGATATATAGGAAATGATATATGCTGAATATTCTCGTGACCTTGAATTTGACCTCTGACCTCATTTTCAAGGTCCAAGGACAAACTGGCTCATATCTAGCTCCTCTATTGACTGTATGGCTTGGGAATCAATTGTGGACATGATATAGAAAATGATATACATTGAATATTTTGATGACCTTGAATTTGACCTTTGCCCCTTCATTTTCAAGGCCACAGCATAAAATTGCTAATATCTCTCTGATTATTGAATTTACAGCTTAGCAATCAACTGTGGACATGATATATGCTTAATGTTATATATGCTGAATATTCTCTTGACCTTGAATTCAACCAGTGACCTGGCTAACATCTAAAATATTAAACATTGTCCGGTAACCTATCTTTTAATTTCAAAAAGAATGAAATTAAGAACGGCATGTGATCTGGAGTAGTGTTCAATCCCTTCTCAACAGACAAATAAAAATATTTGCTGAATTACGTGGAATTATGCATTGTGACCTATTATAATACGTCACGCCTGCCTTCGCAGATTCAAGTGCTGGCCGGTCCTGATGAGGAGGGCAACATGTTCGAGCGACCGGGAAAACTGTCGGATCGTTTCCCACAGCCGTATGCGAATGACGAAGCGGCAAAGGCAGCAAACAATGGGGCTCTGCCACCGGATCTGACGTTTATCGTAAACGCCAGGCATGGTGGTGATGTAAGTGCAGCTGAATCCCTTCATTGCATGCCCGATTTATGCATTTATTAACTCAAACTGAATATTGAGTTGCAATTTATAGCGCATTCTGGGCAAGTAAAATAAAACTCTTTAGGTCGCCTCATGAATATTATATAAAACAGCTGTACATCTATTCAGATTCCAACTGGTTGAGATAATGACCAATGGCAATTCTATATTCACACGGACTATTTCCCCCTCTTCCTTCTTCCCCGCGCCCAGGATTACCTGTTCTCGTTGCTGACGGGCTACTGTGACCCGCCAGCTGGCTACGAGCTTGCCGAAGGAATGCACTACAACCCGTACTTCGCTGGCGGTGCGATCGGTATGGCACAAGCCTTGTACAATGAGATCATCGAGTATGATGATGGTAAGTCTTGCACATAACAATAACCTGTATCTACCCTTGATACTCCTGATGGAAAACTGGGCCCAAGTATCATACACTGTGCCTTAATACTACTCGTCCACTGAATGAATGCCATCTAATCCGTCTGTCACCTTTTTAATCCTTATTAAGGCATTTCGGCAGAAATGCCTTTATGGTTTTAGCAGAATTTTTTTTTTTTTTTTTTTTTTTTTTTTTTTCTTCTTCCGCCACTTTTGGTTTCCGGACGATAACTTTAGATTGCCTTGACGGATCCTTGTCAAATTTTCACCGCAAGTCAGAAATGATATGAGGAAGAACCCTATTCTTTTTGAGCCGGATCGGAGGTCCGTGAGGTCCGTGAGGATGAAATCAAGGCTAATTTTAAGACTTGGTTTCCGGACGATAACTGGAAAAATATTTATGCAATAGTTGCAGAACTCTGCATGGAGGTTCATATGCCACCAGGGAAGAACCCTATTGATTTTGGGATCGATCCGTCAAACGACCTTTGACCTAGAGGTCAAAATAATTTTTTGCTGATTCATCCTTGAGGCTTCCTGCATATCTCGGAAACCGTGCGTCGTAGAGCGAAACGGACGTTATTTTCGGACTCGTCGCCCTAGACAAACATCTCTAGGGTGTACTTTTTTTTTTGATCCGGCTCCGAGGTCCGTGAGGTCCGTGAGGATGAAATCGAGGAACTTGGTTTCCGGACGATAACTCAAAAAATATTCAGGCAATAGTTGCAGAATTTTGCACGGAGGTTTATATATCACCAGGGAAGAACCCTATTGATTTTGGGATCGATACCTCAAACGACCTTTGACCTAGAGGTCGAAATAATTTTTTGCTGAGTCATCCTTGATTCATCCTGCATATCTCGGAAACGGTGCGTCGTAGAGCGAAACGGACGTTATTTTCGGACTCGTCGCACTAGACAAACATGTCTAAGGGGTATTATGGATGAACTTTGACCTTGACCCGAAATTTTTTTGCCGAGTCGGCATTTTTCGTTTTCGTCGATATCTCGGAAACGGTGCGTCGTAGAGCGAAACGGACGTTATTTTCGGACTCGTCGCACTAGACAAACATGTCTAAGGGGTATTATTGATGAACTTTGACCTTGACCCGAAATTTTTTTGCCGAGTCGGCATTTTTCGTTTTCGTCGATATCTCGGAAACGGTGCGTCGTAGAGCGAAACGGACGTTATTTTCGGGCTCGTCGCACTAGACAAACATGTCTAAGGGGTATTATGGATGAACTTTGACCTTGACCCGAAATTTTTTTGCCGAGTCGGCATTTTTCGTTTTCGTCGATATCTCGGAAACGGTGCGTCGTAGAGCGAAACGGACGTTACTTTCGGACTCGTCGCCCTAGACAAACATGTCTAAGGGGTATTATGGATTAACTTTGACCTTGACCCGAAATTTGTCGACATTTTTCATTTTCGTCGATATCTAGTATTATAAATTATTCATCACACCGAAATGCCTCCAAGGCATCTTTAGGCCTTGACGTCTAGTTGAATATAGTAGAAGGCGCAGTGTATGATACTTAAGCTGAAAACTGGACATTTGGTCAAGATCACTAGTTCCATGTAATGTAGTTTATGTGAAAAAGGCTTTTTAGACCTACAGAATAAATCTAAGCAGTACCAGGTGAACCACATTTACTTTCCTAGGTTCCTATGCACTATGTATGGACGGAATCATTCGTCCATCTGTCATATGTTGTTGAATATTGATATTAAGTTACAAATGACCAAGACAAAATGACTGTTTCTCTTGCCAGGCACACCAGCTACCCAAAGCCAGCTGGCCAAGGACGTGACGACTTTCCTGAGGTGGGCAGCTGAACCCGAACATGACGATAGGAAACGCTTGGGACTGAAGGTGAGTCGACAACATACTAGTAGCATGTCCCGAATTGTGGATTCATCACCAATGTTGCCTTGCGAATATTGGTAAACTCATAATCATGATAATGCATTGATTAAAATAGAGACTAAGATATCAGTTTACCCATGTGTTATGAACTTGAAATACAACTGGAAAAAGTGTTCATTGTATCTGGTATATATCATGTGTGTTGTTGATCTCTATGGACAGCTAAAGTAAAACTGCCCATTTTCTTTGGACAGACGGTGTTGATTTTGACCGCTCTCATCGGTATATCGATGTACTACAAACGTCTCAAGTGGTCCGTACTCAAGACAAGAAAGCTCGCCTTCAAACCGCCAAAGCACTAACTCGGGCTGCCCTAGACAATATTATTACTTATAAGTAAATGAAACAGGAATCTGGAAGTCACAAAATGTATCGCATCAAAATCCCAACATCTCCGAACAATTTCAAGGCAGTGTCCATAAAATATTTTTGATGTCTGGATCGTGCGAATAATGTACTCGTATCTGTAATGATAATTCTTTGTTTCTTTCCACTGTATTTAAGTGAGTGTACTGTTTCAATAGTAGGTTTGCAGACTGTGACTTAGGCTGACAGAAAAAGTGCTATGCATTTGCCCTGCATTGCTGTTATTTAATGGTTTTCATGTTAAATTATTTTCCAGTGCTTTTGTATATGTATTCAATATATGTCCGGATACAACAGTTACAAAATGCACCCGATATGATTCCCAGCTATGTTTCTAACTGTATGGCATGTGCAGGAATATAAAACCGTGAACGAGGCAATAGTGAATTTTTGTGGAGATCTTAAAGCATCAGTTGTTAAATGCAGCCACTGCTGGTGTATTTTCTACATACATGCCCTTGTATATATCCATCGAAGAAGAGTATGGGTCTAATGGATCAAACTGTGGACTGATCTCTTCTGTTTAAGTGTTGTTGTACGAAAGAATTGGTTTTAGTGAGGTAATAAATTATATAAACCTGACAGATTGTGGTTTTGTCTTGATCAAAAAATTGAGTTGGGATATCTAGTGTCCATGAACCCTTATAACTTAATCCTCTCAAAGCGCCCCATGTTTGGTGGCATAGGGTCTTCGGTCCAAGTATCATATACTGCACTTTCCTCCATACTCAGTGAGGAATAAAAAGGTGACAAACTAGATGGCGTTCATTCAGTGGGTGAGGAGTAGTATTAAGGCGCAGTATATGATACTTTGATCTGGTCTTCTAGCTGAAGGGGTTCACTACATTGAGTAATATTTCTTTCCAAGATCAGTAAGTAATGCGTCATTTAGCCATCATGGAACAGAACAGATAACGATCATGAATTTGTCTACATTTTATTCGTTCCACATTCAAACTTGCGCATACATTCAGCATCCATGCAATCACAAAACAATTCCTATATTTTGCTGCTATCTCAAAAAGCCAACTGTGGAACGTTTCGGTCCCATCTTTTCTTCTTCCTTTAATTTGTCTAAAACAACGCAGCACAGTGACTTGCCAACACGCTTTCCCGTCTGAAAAAATGTGAAAAAGAGAACCTTCAAATTAATCCCAATCCGAATCTAAATACAATGTACAATATGTTTATGCAAGATATGGTCCCCCTCAAATAAGACCTACACTTCTGCCACAAGATTGAGGTCTTATCTAAGCGGAGATCTAATTAGATAAGTTCATTTACATGATAAACTGATCTTAATGCCCAGCAAAGATGTTCAAAGACGGGGAAGTCTTTATTGAGGGCGTTCTTATCCGAGGCAAATCTGGGGGAGGGCAACCGCTGTATATGGGGTGAGCTCGGTCTTCGAAACTACATTTGGATACTTGCCTCCATCATGTCAAATATGCTTTCTGGATCCAAGCTGCCAGATCCTTCCTTCTTCAGACACAGGACAGATCCAGACGATGTGACGCCCATCGTCAGTCTGGAGGCAGTACAGGCAAGGTAATAAAACGCGCAAATTTGGTGGCTATGTCGAACAATTACAGAATGTTTCTTGACACTGAGCACTATCTATTTAGACACGGATACATAATTCACTACAAAGATTTGGGAAGAAGCAAGATTTCTTATTCAAGTTTCACTGGAAATTTCTTACAAATCTTTATTTACTGCGTTTGAGCATCAAATGTGGAAATAAATTCATGTCACGATTTTTTTTCATTTTCTACAGGCTTTATACAAAATACAGACTAATTCAATATAAACCTGTACATTAGTCTAATTTGAGTACGTGTAATTGCTCACCTTGCAAGCGTACAAGCCTCCTCCTCCTTTGTGGCATCAACCACGTGATAGTGACCAATCTGTATGATAAGATACAATGGAAATCACATACTTGTTAATGGACAAATTAGTAACATGGTACACTTGCAATTCTGTCCATGTATGCTACGCTTATTCCACATTCAATAGGCTTACAAAGTGTGACGAATTATCTTAATTTCAGGGGACAAGTATTTTTGAAAGAGCAACAAACTCTATTCCTACTTACAGTATGACGAAGATACACCCGTTAAAATCACAATACTACATGTATAAGACAACAAAATTAACTTGCGACAGGGACCATACTACAGCCTACCTTGCTGAGTGTGACGAGGCACGGAGCGGCTGTGACATCGATACGTTTACAGTCGTACGGGTCGTCAGATATTTCAAGTTCTGTCTCGCCCGTCTCACGGCTACTCACAACGACATTTGGGATCCTAGAGGGGTACACAGCTTGAAATCAGGTGCAACCGTGGGATTCTAGTCTTCACTAGTAAGTGCAACTGTGAATTGAGTTGAGTACCTGTAGGTCAAGTTATTGCAGGTTTATTCAAACTTACTTGGTGTTGAAGAGAGCAGCTCTAACCGCAACCGAGATCACATCCAGGAGATTTCCACCACATTCAAGCACCTGTCCAAATATCCATATCAGGCATTGTTGGTCCGACATATATTTATGTATCAATATTTAAATGATAAATATTAAAGTTCCATAACATACTCTTAATGCATAGACAAACGAATGCATGATGACTGAAAGATAGGCAAGAGCCCAATTTTTTTTTTTTTTTTTTAATCTACATTATGAAATTAGTAGAGGAAATTTTGCTAAAAAATATGCCTTGCCCATCACTAAAACTGCCACCATGCGCAATGCTCACCAGTGTATCTATGTAAAGAACCCAGCACTGAAGCTTGGGTATGATGCACAGGGCCTTGCGGTCGACTGAACCTATGTTGTTGTAAGCCTGGGCAAGCGTGCTACTTATACTAGCGGCTAACTCTTCGCCACCTCGGCCTTCGAACTCGGGCGTCGCATTGGCTGAACTGCAAACAGGGGTCAAAAGATACAAACTTCAGTTTGTAGAAGTTTAGAATGTTAGCAACGACCCTGCATTCAAAAGCTGGCAATATTTGTTCTCTATTTAGAATGTGTTTATATTGGTGATTTATTGTATAGTGTCCACAAGCACAGTAGATTATACTTTTCCATAATAAAGTGGTATATCAGTAACTTTTGCAAATCTATTGCAGAGAAGTTCAAGAATTACCAGTCGACGAAGAACTCTAATCGGCCTTCATTAGGTCGGTCTGCCGGAGGTTCTCCAATCTCCGCCTTTACACCAACAATCACGTCTGTGTGAGCCTGGGACAAAGTCAGACCATAAAGTGTATTTCACAGTCTTCTTCGCATCGAGTCTAGTAATCCAATTTTTACTGTGATGTAGATTATTGTGCATTGGATGAAAGACTTCAATTTTCTGAATCTTATTGTAGTTTGACCTCATTAGCAGTAATATGTAAGTACATCTGTATGTAGATCCTATTATTCACAAATTAATCATGCACAGTTGACATCAATCAATATTTACGGTACCATAACTGACCAGTGACAAACAATCAGCATAATGGTTATTGGTTAGGTGAACAATTTTTTCCCCAAACCACCTGGTTCCTTCAGACATCGATGAACATCATACTCACCAGTCGCACCCTTGCCGAGCCACTGGCATTGGACACGACATCAGTCTCCAGATCCAGACATCGCAAGTCATCGCAGGATCGGCCATCAGTCCGCAAATTGTCCTGAAATGTGATGTGTGATTAGTGGCAACACAATCTCATGTTAATTACAACTCTATATATCTGGCATAAAATTGCGTTTATAAAACATAGTCATTTGTGAGTTTTATGATGCTTGGTGATGAACAGTTAGCAAAATAAGTATTATGCTTGGGGTCAAATTCACCTGAAAGTGTTGGAGTACCAGGCTACAAGCACAAGCAGTAGTGATTATTTTCCAAAAGAAGTAGTCGTGTTCTTTAAAAATTGAAAGACGAAACATGTCACTCATCACTAAGGCTGATCGACCCCCAGCCTGATATGTACCGCAGGAGTTGCCAATGTTACTGGTCCGTCGGTTCTAACAGGTAATTTTTCCAAGGTCCATGAGGTCAGACAGTGTTTAAATTTAACTTGCCATCCTGACCAGTAAAATATTCAGAGAAATCAATATCAATAAAGATGAAAATATACCTCAACGTCCAATATTTGTGGTACAGCAAAAACTCAATCGGTTCGGCAAAAACGTAAATGTAATATAAGGCCTAGATGTGTTCCATGTGGGGCGTCTTGGGAGGTGTGGCCGCACTGTTGAGTGATAATGATAGTGGCTTCTACTAATAAACACACGGTCTCCCGGCCACGGAACAGCCACCCCCCCCCCCCCCCAAGAAATAATGCGCACCCACATGAAGACAGTGCAATTGACATAACATGTGTGTAGGGTTAAGCGCTACTCAAGAATGAGCATCGCGTATACACGGTTGTTGTGGCGCACTGCGTTGTTTGGTTGAGCACGTGGAGGGAGTGCGGCCTTGCACGTACAGGAGCAAAGAGCACATGGTGTAGTTTATTATGATATGATAATGAGGTGAGAGAGATGAAAGTGAAGTCTCGTTGGTCACGAGATTTCGTTGGAAAGGACAGAAACATGGATGCCTCCAGGTAGGAGTAAAATGTAGTTTTGAAGTATCCAGAAAGCCGTGATAACCTGCATAGAATGAAATATGTTATGCTTAGGGCTTCAACGAGTACAAAATTTCGTGACCGGTTACTCGTTAGCTTGTAACCGAACCGTGACCGGTTACTCGTCCAAAAATATAGAGCTAAATATTGTCCAAAGTAACACCATTTTTTTTCGCAGTTCGCATTTTATAAAATCTCCGTGTCAAAAACGGGTCAAAATCCCGCCTAAAACTCGACATTAGACGTCATTTTTAGGTGAAAATATGCAATATTATGATGAATAAACATTCTATTTGGATCAGAGAGTGATGAATCACTTCAATTCAGTGCGTTTGGGTGGAAATTTGACTGATTTGAAGTGTTTCAGACTGAATTACTAGCGTGCAAAGTACGTTCACGATTAACCGGTCACAAATTCTGTAACCGGTTACACTCTGTAACCGAACCGTAACCGGTTAACCGAGTACTTGTTGAAGCCCTAGTTATGCTCATAAGTTGTATAGTAATGGTATAGATCCAAATTCCATCATTAGATTTGCAATTGAACGATTAGTAATAGGGGTCAAATTGCCCACGTTATTGTACATCCTAGCCAAAAATTGGGACGCCTGAAAAGTTTCGCGGACGTTACCGGTTACCATGAAGGGTACCATGAAGGGTAACCACCAGACTTGGCAGGGCGCAGGGTCCATCATGGAATGAATGGATGTGTCATTTCCTCTATTATCGCCTACAATATTATCGTAAATTGAGTTATTTACAAGAGAACAGGTATCAGTGCGGTGATGAATTCATTCTTTTTATACATTCATGTCTTTAGTACTTTTTGGATAGTCATATCAAACCTGAATGCCGTGTAAAATGAAGGTTTTTTCGGCTTCGCTGAGCAAAATTTCCGCCATTCCGAAACACCCTGTGTAAAACGTCAGTGATTTCTGTGTAGTTTTGTCCACCGCAGAGAGCATATATATATCCTGTCATTTCCGCGCTTGTTGTGCGCGTGCCATATGCGCGCACTCGTACTCGGACACAACGCGCGCATTCATTCAGTGGTACAAAGCGCGCACTCGTATTGTACCACTATGCGCGCATTGATGAACGTACCCAACGCGCGTAGTTCACGCATAATACAATTCTTTAAAGCCAAACTGTCAGTAAAGTCATAAATGAATGCCGATTTCAACATTCCATATCAAAGACTAAGCCAGGATAATACACTGATAGAAACACGAGGTTCTTTTTCAATTATCTTTATTAGTTATCGAGATATTCATATTTTGTGGTCTATTTTGACCTGATTCCCCCATAATATTTCCCTCATTAGCTATAATTAGTGGGTTCATGACGTCACACCGAGAACACCGAGTTTAATTAGTTATCTTGAGGTGTCACACCGAGTTTAATTAGTTATCTTGAGGTGTTATTCTGATGTCTATTAGCATGATATCACAATACATGTTAACAAGATATGGCTATACAAAATATACCAAATGTATCAAGCACGACACCAATATAACAACCATTGCTTAGATACAGCCTCTAACAACCATGGTTGATATGGGTTGTATCTCACAACCTAATATAATATCATAACCTAAAGTAATATTGGGTTGAACACTTATTCATGAAATTATTCAATGAAGGTTATTTATGTTTTGATTTTAATTCATGACACACAGCCCCCGAGCAGCCTCGGTTGCTACGGGTCATATGAAATGAATGGTCACCATTGAATACGTGTTTCAACTATGCAATAATCTCTGAAAAACACCGTTTCTCATTGAAATCCTCCCCGCAACGACCCCTCCACCCCCCACCCCGTGCCTTTCACCCTCACTCCAGTCCATTCTCACTTACCACCCGCTGTAAAAACATGGGATTGTATAAACTGGTAACATTAGGCTAACCTGGTCAGCATGGTCAGATTGATCACAGACAACAAAACGCTATGTGGAGGTTGTTGGGAAGTGTAATTCATGTTTGATAATCTGTTGCGATAACAGAAATCAAGTTGATCTAGTAACATCTGATAACATCAGTGAGATGTAATTGTTTGTGTGGCATCCCTTTTTATAAACCAAGATTCATGTCCAACACAATAGTGTCGATAAATTGTGTGGCTGTCCGTAAAACCTGGGGGAAATCGCTGCAGGTGACCTTTTGTTGTTTAAATATTTCAATGACGAAAAATTCGTTTAAATAATAGAGGCAAAAAGCTATATCCCTTGTAAGTAACAAAATGAACTATCAAAATATCACCACTGTATTTGATAATTCAGTGAATATGATAGAAAACTAGTCGTATTTTAATCTAATTCTGATAAAAAATAAACAAAAAATAACTGAAAATTAAATGATTAAATTAAGTTAATTACCTCCACTTAATTGAATCGAAATTTAATGATTAAGTTAGTTAAATGTCTGGTATTTATGTAGCGTACGTACTAGTATATTGACCTACTGCATGATGACATCACTACTACATGTACACGTGCACAAATATACCTAAATTAAGCAACTGTTGACATGGAAACGCACTCACACATCTAGAAACACAAATGAATAGGCCTATATCAGGCCTAAAAGTGAAAATTGGCTTCTGATAAGCGCCCGTGTATGCCTAAAACTATAGCTTTATCACACGTCTAGTTCAAATTGATGGGGAGAAAAGGCCTAGGTGACCGTGACCAAGTGTATAGATCTAATGACTCGTGTAGCTAGCCTATAGTCTTCCGTTCAGTATCGGGAGACTTAGTGGCTTGAATTAGGATTCTAATATAATATTTTATGAGTATTCTTCAATATCGTGTATTTTTATGGAATTGATTATCGGATTCAGATGCGCGCGTTTAACACACCTTAAAGTGCGAGCGAATTGCTATTAGACGATTGCGCTCATACAACACCAATCGACAAGCTCGCATTTGGCCAAGTATCAAGTGTGCGTGAATCACCGTAATAAAACTGCGCGTAAAGTGCAGCTCTGCGCATACAAATTCATAGTCAGTGCAGGTGCGCGCGTTGGTGACTTTTACGAGTGTGAGTGCGCGGAAAGGGTTCGCATACGAGTGCGCGCATATTGCAAAATATATACCTCCAGAGAGTCGTACTCGACATATAGCACCAGTAACATAAGTTATACTAGGATTTTTCTAACTCGTTTACACTGTTTTTCGCTGATATTTTCGTGATGCTGAACGCTATCGTTCTATAACTTGGCATGAAATTTGGTAGAAAATTGCCGTTTGACTCCCAAATGAAGTCTGCTAAGTTATAGAACGATGGCATTCACAATCACAAAATTATTAGCATAAAACAGTGTAAACGAGTTAGAAAAATCCGAGTATAGGCAGTAGGCCGGCCTAGTTAAATTGACTACTAGTGACTACTAGACTAGACATTGACTACAGACATTGACTACTAGTGAGTGGAGTTGAAAATAGTATTTTGAAAGTGGTAATTTTTTTTGTCATTAATTGTTTTTGCTTTACCAATGTTGGGAACCACAATTTTGATGTCGCCTGAAGCACATACTTAGGCCTAATCAGAATAGCAGATTTAATTTTGTTGACCGGACATGCAAAACCATAAAACTCCGCAACATCAACTGATGTAAATGTAGCGTTATGATGTGGTGGCTACATAGTAGTGACACCACGGTTATGGCGTGAACGTGCTGAAAGGTTAATAAGACAATTCGGTGACACTCTAGTAGTGCGGTATACCTCTTTATCGTGGGGTCGCCGAACCCTACATAGGTGCCTGATCTTTTGAACCACTTTGGGTTTCTTGGCGTCGCTCCCGGGTCGGCCCCCATTGTGGACTCGCATCACCGCCATGTGTGAGTGGTTGCATATGTGGCATGTGATGTGGCTCAACAGTGGGATACAGCTGACCTCGGGGACGAGGTCTCTTCGAAAGGGGAAAGCACTGTAGCGTTATCACGTGGTGGCACCACGGTTATGGCGTGAACTTGCTGACAGGTTAATAAGACAATTCGGTTACACTCCAGTAATGGGGTCATAAACAAAGAGAGTTCTAAAATACACCTGGTTTCAATCATATTGGAAGCCATATAAAATAATAGGCGTATAACAGGCATATAAAAAATGCAATTTCGTAGGTCTACACATTATACCATATTTCCTTTCGCTTGCTTTCCTACTCCTTCATCTATGAGCCAATGTAAGATACATTTATGACGCAATCGTGACAATCTATTTATAACGCTCTCAAAATAAATGTTGAAGTAAAATAGAAAAAAAATGAGTGTACGTGACATCAGAAATGTCAATTCTGAAGGCTTTTGTGAATGAGAAATATACATGTAAATCTGTGATCACAGCAGCTCATGTTGTCATTATGCAAAGGTCAGAAAAAAATGTTCAATGGCAATTCATTGCCATACTGAACATTTTTTCTGACCTCTGAATAATGACCTTTTGCAAGAAATATGGTTCATTCTCATCGAAAAAGAGGTGAAATCGTACTTCTTTATATGTGGCGAATTTTTCCAAAGAACAGGACAGGTATTTCTGATGCTTTTGTTCCTCATACATTGGCTGCTTCCCATTCGAAGCCACATCTGTTGTTTTTTGACCAGCTCCACCGTTCATGTTTGTGACGTGTCACCCTTGCGACATTGCCACTGCTAAGTTTAGTTTTCTGAGCCGGATCCCAGATCCGTGAGGTCCGTGAGGATTAAATCGAGGTTATTTTTTGGATTTTGTTTCCGCGCGATAATTAAAAAAATATCCAGGCAATGACTGCAAAACTTTGCATGGTGGTTCATATATCACCAGGAAACAACCCTATCGATTTTGGCGTCATATAGTCAAACGACCTATGACCCAGAAGTCGAAAAAGTTTTCGCCGAGTCATCCTTGAAGCTTCTTGCATATATATCTCGAAAACCGTGCGTCGAAGAGTGAAACGGACGTTATTTTTGGAATCGCCGTTCTAGACTTACATGTCTTGAGGGTATTTGAGATGAACTTGAATGTTTTTGAGCTCAAATTTTTTGTTTGTTTCATAATTTTTCAATGGCGAAAAATTTTTTTGTTGTTGCTGGAAATGGCTCAAAACGAATAATGACTTGATTTCAGAGAAAAAAATTGTTTTCGCCTACCCGTCAAAAGATCAAAATGACCGCCACATGCCGATCGTCATTTCAATGGCATCAAATTTTACACACATCACAAAGGTACATACGGAGAATCTTATACATGATTTTGAGGAAAACTATTTGAATAGATTTTGAGAAAATGACCACCAAAGACAAAAATCATCGTTTTTTCAACGAGAAAGGTCGTTTTGACCTTCCAAGATCATTGGAGGTCAAATTGAAGGTCACCACTCAAACCGCAATATATGATTTCCCATTTGAATGTGCCAATACTTAGGCTCTAACTTGAAGTGTTATATGAGTATACTCCGCACAGCTTTCATTATGAAGGAGAAATTGGGTGAAATTTTCCAAGTCCCAATAATTTTTCAATTTTTTGCTGGAAGGCTTCTCGCATGTTGTACCGGCGTTCCATAGTATGGCTCAAACGAATATTTTTTTGTATTTGCTCGATTTGGAACAACCAAGGGCAACCAAACTTAAACATGTCATAGAGGTAAATGAGATGAATGTTTGGAAACAAAAATCTCAAAACTGATCAGATAGTTTTTGAGAAAAAGGCCAAAAAAAAGTACAAAATTCATATAAAAGTCCAAAAATTCAAAAGGTCAAAATATCATTAAGAAGCACACATTGGATTAAAAATGTTCCATCTAATTATCGACCAATTACTGTGTCATCAGTGACATTGATTGATTGCGTGGTAATCAATTGCGTTTTCGACCTAAATATTTTGTGTCTCACGGTACAAGTCCAATGAATGATCTTATCTGTCACTGCACCTCACAAAAGTCAAATATATGTTGTTTGGATGCGGAAAAATTTTCGACAGTGTTTGGCACGATGGCCTCTTTTTAGGCTTATTGGTGTTTTTCCAGACTATGTATGGAGATTCATGTATAATTGGTACAAGTCCCTTGAGGTTGTTGTCAAATGGAATGGGCATATGAGTTATGAATCACAATTTAGAGTCACTAGAAGTACTAGACAGGGAAGCATTTTATCTCTGGTTTTGTTTAATGTTTTTGTACGGGACTCGATGCGAAAGATCTACCATTCTAACCTTTGTCTCTGCGTTGGTGATGAACAGTATAATGGCTTTGCGTATGCGGATGACATCAGTTTAGTAGGCGCCACTGTTCCTGAACTCCAAACATTGATTGACCTTTGCACAGATTATGCCGACCACTGGATGCTATCATTTGGCTTGAAGAAAACTAAGTGTATGGTAGCCGGTTTTATCTCCTCTTGTTTCAAGAACAATCCTGAATGGTTCAAAAGGTAGCCCCATTGAGACTGTCTTCACTTAAGAGCTCCTCGGTAGAACATTTCAAAACAATGACGAGTATGAGCATCATATTTTGGATCGAATCCAAAAATGTAAAAAGTCATCTTATTCTTTAAATAATATGGGTATGTCTTACCCTGGTCTCCATATGGATAGTAAGACCCAGCTGTGTAAGTCTATATGTCTCCCATCTCTTACGTATGGTATGGACTCAATAAATATCGGTAATAAATGTGTCCAACAGCTAGAATCTGCACAAGGGAATATTGTCGAGTCTATGTGTGCTCTCAGTAAATACGTTCACCATACATCTCTGTCTCGTGCATTAGGTATTGACTCGATTTATAGCAAAATTTGTAAATCAAAAGTAGCCTCATTCCAAAGATTATGCTTCACTGATTCACCAACAAGGAATATTATGTTACATAAGTTGGCTCAGTTTATTGTTAGTGCTACACTTGTTCAGGGTTCACTCTTGGACCAAATAGTTAAACTTGGTGTTTCCACCATTGATATAACTTGGAAACAACATAAACCCATTATACCTGTCTCCCACGATGATGGTCTCATTGATTCCTTGAAACAACTGTTGTACATCATGAAAACTTTCTTAAACCTTGGTCTTCTGAATATACTGCAGTCAAGTTGCTGACCAAAGTTTTTTTTTAATGTGTTCTATACTTGATTGTATATTTTTTTGTATGTTTTATGTATATACTGTTTTTCTCCATTGATCGGAGGTGGAATAGTAATAAAAAAAAATTAAACTTAGTGCTGGGTGAGGATTACGGTTGCTGCACCGGAATTCTCAGCGATGGTGATGGGCAAAGCTGATAGATGTACCCTGACCTGCTTTTGGCCGCTATAGAAATTCTGACAATGCAGTACATATGTAACGTTTGACGCCCGCTACCTAGGGCGCAAGTGCCGTGCGCGGTGGCACGGTCACGGCGGGCGTCGTGATTACTGAAACTACAACCAGGTAACAGTCCGTCCAGACGAATCACATCCTGAGATGCCATTGAAGTGGTACCACATAACTCGCGGATGTGGGCATGTTGCTGGCCGGCCTCGCCGACGGCACTGCCACGGAGATGGAAGCCCGGACAGCCTGACGGTCTGCCAGAGCCTGTGTCGCACCATCCCAGGGCGAGGGACTTGCGATCTAGGGACGAGCCTTGAGTTAGCGACGGTCGATCCCCCTCCTGGGCCCCCGATCGGAAATCGTCCCCGGAACCTTACTGGCCCACTTCTAGTCGGGAAGGGACGTGGAGCCCATGGCCAAGCTCACCCGTCGTCCTCTGGGTTTGCTAGCTCTGAGACAACTCCGAACCAACAATGCGGGCTGGCAGTATACTACCAGCACACGAGAGACAAAGGATGACATAAAGCCAGTGTTCAGGATAGTGGATAGAGAGAAGGATGGTGAGTCGCCATGACAACGCACGCGACAACGCACGAGCTTCGAACAGAAGCGGTCTAAAACAAGAATAGTGTCAATCACAAATCTCCTTTGTCAAAATCGCCACACATACACCACACGAAATATGACCCCACTGGAAATGGGGTGCACTTTCGTAGTTCAGCCCAATAACAGAATAGTGCTAGCACTTTCGTGGTTTATCGTGAGGGCCCACCCCCTGAATAAATCCATCCATCCATTCTTGTCTTCAAATTTTCTGTCACTCGTATCCCTTTTTTCTAATTTGTGATAAAACAACTTACATGGTTTATTTAGAGAAATCAAATTTGCCTCGTTGGTATTCTGCATTCTCCTCTCGGTGTGGAACGAAATGTGATACCAGTATGATTCCACGTGGTGAATTACATTATTCACACCTTACACAAGTTTTGATGACGTCATACACAAGTGCTTGTCACTTGGCACGCGAAAAAACAGAGATACCGCTTGGTTTGCACCATTTTCTCCATTTGGATGTATGCCGTATCTATTCCGATGACGAAATTGTGTACATAGAAGATGTAAGTTTCATATTATCCAAAATTGATCGCATTCAAGTGTGGGATAGTAGTTAAATGAGGCAGGACCCATGCACCCCCTCTCAGAACTTTTGCCCCAGCCAACAAGGCCTAATCAACCTGGTCACACACACGCACATACTAAATTAATACAAGCAATACTATTGTCAGAGTTTCTAGCTAGGGTGTACGGCAAAATGGGTCCAGAGGGCTTGATAATGATATAAATATAATTCGGCTAGGATGTATGGTCGGTCACTAAGTTATCGTGGTAACTAAGACATCGTGGTAATGTTTGTTTGGTTGTGAACAGTTTCGTTTTCGAGTATTTTTCTGTAAAAAACAAATGCATGATTGTGTTTATTGTCCCACCTGTCATATGAAGAAAAAAAATGCGGACGAAGCAGTTGAGGTAATAAAAAGACAAGAAACTTTAAAAGTATTATCAATAAAAATTTGTCAAATTGATGAAATTGCATAAATCGTCACTTCCTCTTATGAAAACTGATAAAAGACTTCTAAACTGAGTTGATATTTAAATTATTGGATATAAAATAAAAATTTGTCATTTTCCACACAAGTGCACCACTACATACTTTGGCAAAGATCAAATGAGAACTTTCACAACCTTCGAACATCCAGTACCACGATATCTTGGTGACGTTATGAACATTTTGGGCACACGAGTGAAATTCATTTTCACTTTCACTACTCTCCCTGACAGAGACGACTTAGAGAAAAAGTTATGTTATAATTTGAAAGATAGCTCATACAAGGTGATAACATATTTAGGTTTTCACATGATAACATTTCCCATTGAATAGTGAGCAAAATTTTCTTAATGCCACGATAACTTAGTGATCCAGGCTACAATAACGGGCATTATAATATACCGTACATGAAATTTCCCTCTATTTTCAATGTAAAGTGATCGTTCCGATAAGTTACCATATCGGATCACTTGTTTGTTGCACTTATTGTATTACGTGTCCATAGCAACGGCGGCTCTGAATGCTAGTAAAACGAAAACGTCATTGACGTAAATGTGGCCGGGCCCAAGTCCGAATCTTGTTTACAAACAGGCTTGCTGACACTGAAAAGGCCCTATAT
The DNA here is from genome assembly GCA_949152475.1 of Terebella lapidaria. Taxonomy (NCBI): domain Eukaryota; kingdom Metazoa; phylum Annelida; class Polychaeta; order Terebellida; family Terebellidae; genus Terebella; species Terebella lapidaria. The sequence goes on along the minus strand of OX424564.1, from coordinate 26,950,385 downwards.
ATCCTCTGAATTCAGATAAATAACGATGGAGGCAGTTGGGGAAAGGGGCAAATTTGACAACTTTTGGGGGGAGTTGTCAAATTTGACAGCAGTACCCAAATTTGACAACTGTGGGGTTGATAAATGTGGGTACTCAAATAAACTTATCTTTTTTTCTGGAGTAATCGGTGTTTGGTGCATTACTTTTCCCCTTTCAACTAAATATACTGGTCCAACACCTAATAATGACAGGAACGTCCCAGGGTTTTGGTGTTGCGTTGGACGCGCCTGAAGCTCAGAAATTTATTTACTACTTCAGTACTGGGAATGCTATTCTACAAACTGAAGTTGACATAATGCTGATATTCACTCCTGTTACTCACATAGATATGGCTTGTATGTTGACTGTCACTGGTATGGACAGTCTAGATCTAGGCAGGTTCCCTACAAACTCTTTGTATCAGTGAAATTTCCACCTGATTTTGTCTTTGAGGAATTGAAATGATTAGAGCAAAAGTACTGTTTATATAATATCACATATTTTCATTTGATATAGTGTCGAGTTTCAGGTGCAATTTTGCACGGATTTTGACACTGATAACGGAAATACTGATCATGATCGATAAGTAACTACAATTCAAATTTATTTGCACTGGGGATAAACACCTGACACCCTTATATTTTAACATTAGGGTGCATTTAACAAGGTGATGTTGTCTTTAGTGTATTGTAGTATCCATTCATGATGAAGAATTGAAGATATACCAGTATGAACACTGTTGTGATAAAAATACTTACTGGAAAAAACATACTTTGAATAAAACATTGCTCTAGCGAAATTAACGGTAGAGAAGTTGACTGAAAACATTAAAATGGTATTACTAATTTAACTGAATAAGCCTCGTCATAATGTGGCGGGAACTATTTCACGAGAACGCCAGCGATTAGTAATCTTTCATTGCCCATCATCATGATCATTGGCCATCAACTGAGCATTTTTGTATGCAGTTTGTTATAAATGTATACAGCACCCAATAGATCTAGCATGAATAACTTTGTCATGGAATAATTCAATCTTCACTTTACTGACTAACTAATATTTCATTCATTGATGGAATACTAGTAATTGACCTCATCTCCAAGTTACCTGTACTAAACATAGTATCTTCCGTGTCACAATGTGTTAATTTAATGTGGATGAAATACACGTGAAATTCTATCATTTTCTTGATATAACATCAAGTATGATGTTTGAAACTATACATGATTTTAAGTTTTGTACGAAATATGTTCATAATCTTTATATATGAAAACACCTTTGATCTTTCAATATTAATATCTGAATATTATAACCATCCCAACATGCCCAACTGAACCCTGTTAGCCTATAAATTATTCACTCTTTCTTTATGTACTATATTTGACAATCACTGAATTTCATGGTTTCTTCTTTATTCTATTGCTACAGTGTCCCTGATACCTGATATATGTCCATCAAATCTCAAAGTAGGTGTGTTCACAATTATGTTCAGTCAGATATATGGTTGAATTCTTGTTGTCTTTAGACTATGATAGATTCTATGTTAGAACTATAAAAAAAATTAGTGATTCGTTGTTGATTACATTACATGTTGTGAATTTAATGTACCATATTCTAATATTAGATTAGAAGTAACCTTATAAACAAAATGGCTATAATTATTGCCAACCAGTATCTTTCAATATGGATATTTAATTTTCTTGCATGGTTCACCCTAACCTGCATGCCTCTCAAGTGATTACTGCCAAACACTTTTGGAGACTTTAAATAGTATATCATCTCTTCTTGTTCAAAACTTCTCTGCATATCTAACTACAAGAATATAAATATATGAACTTGTTAACATTTTCACATTTGTTGATTGCATTTGAAGAGTTCCACTTTGAGTGTAGTATTAGTCATGTACACTTGAATTGTTTTCATTGTGATTTATTATTGCATAGTTAAAGTCAATTCTTGTTCGATTTAAAGTATGTGGTTAAATTTCTCCATATATCACTACATTTTTTACCTATATTGTTATTTAGAATTATCAGTTGAGCCAATGTGTCTTCTCTGTTAAATTTGTTATTTACTTAAGATTTTGTATTCATGTGCATAATTCATGAATTGTTTCTTAGTCACTAAAGATGTTAACAAGATGTTAACATTATTGATTCTAATGAAAATATGAAAGTATGTTCAAAACTTTTATAAAACATTCGAAACATTTACAATTGAATCATAATGTCAAAGAAGACATATGAATTATGATTTTATAATGATATTAGTTGGTAGTTGGTACATACCAAGTTTTATATTTAATCAGGGAACAACGACACATGGATTCCACCAATCAGAACGCGGGTCCGGTGATTCGGACGATAAAATCACGACCAGGCGTCGACTATTCCAACTATGAGGACGCCGTGGCCATCTTTGACTGTACCCCGTTTTGGCGACGAGTCGGCTTCACGTGGCGAGACTGCCAGACCGTGTGGTTCGTCAAGGATATCTGCGGCTTTATCTGCGCGATGTTCACATGGGGTCTCATCTTTTACGCGGAGTTCGTCGTCATTTTCGTCATGCTCATGCCCGCATCCAACCAGATTCACAGTATCATCAACGGCGTGATTTTCCAGTTCTTCGCTGTTATGGCTCTGGCTTCGCATACCAAATGTATGCTGACTGACCCGGTGAGTTTGGGGCTTCCTACGGAAGGACAATTCTTCCCACGTTCTTTTACAGGTTGGACCTTACACGGGAAGTAAAACACGAATGTGTAGGTATTATTAATTTTTCCTGTATATGTACGTATCACTGATGTTTGTTATTTGTATTTCTTTCAGATTGATTTTGATGTTTGTAATTCAGTAGTTAGTGTTGTGCTAATGTACACAAATGTTGTATTTTCACATCGTATATGGTAGAGCTTTAAATGTACTAGTTTTTCCATTCTCTTTCAGACTTGATTCTTCACTGTTCATTTTGGCTTCCTTCTTTGATTGAAGATTTTCACTGTCTTTACTCTCAGCTTTCATCACTTTCTTTTCCAACACTCCAACCCCCGCCCTCCCTCCCCAACTATGCTTAAAACTGCTTTTGCAGGTACACATGCTTCAAACTCCATGCTAAAACTGTTGGCGTTTTTTCCCCATTTTCTCCCTCAAAATCATAGAAACCATGACTGCTGAGATGACCCCCAATCTGTCCGCTGAGGGGCCGTATCAAAGGTCATCCTCCACTCGGGAAAACACAAACAATAACCAGGAAGAAATGCCACCAGCAGCCGACGACAAAGATGACTTATCCAAGTACAAGGACAACATTGAACTATGGAATTTCAACTGGATATTTCGCTTGCTCAGGTTACCCGTGTCTTCGGAATTCTGCTCGGAAGTGTGGTTCGTCAAAACGCACGTCGGGATAGCAGCTATCGTGGGGACTTGGCTGCTGGTTATCTGTGGTGAAATTGTGCTGCTAATTTTCGTCGTTGAGCCTTTCCATGCCTCGCTTTGGGTGCGATTGGCCCATGGCGGTTTTTCCATCGTTTGTTCTATTTTAGGCCTCGTGGCGCACACTCGAGCCACATTCACAGATCCTGTAAGTCTGACAGATAACTTATTGTTAATTTTGCAGAACGAGAATTGTTTGCAGAAAAATATTCTCTGGTGTTCTTTTAATAACCCTTTCACTGCCGGAGGCGACTTTAGTCTACCAAAAATAGGGAAAATCAGGGTAAACTGAAACACAGAGAAATTAATATTAAATTTATGTTTCACTAGTGAAAACTTGAATTTGTATATACAGTACTTAAAACAAAGCCACTTGATATTTTATAAACATTTATATTTTCAAAATCACCTTGCCCTGCTCATCTGGAAATGGGAGACAAAGTTTGGAACAGTCTTTAGCAGTGAAAGGGTTAAAAATGTTCATTAAATTAATTTGTTCCACATGTACATACCATTGTGATCATATACAAGATAATATGTTTGTAAAGCTGAATTTTATTGTAAAAAGTGTAAACTTCATGTGAATAGAAAACTGTCAAATTGTATCACTCTATAGCTTGTCAGTGTACAATAAATGCATCCATAATCATGATAATGTTCAATTGAATCAAATTTAAGTCAGTTCTGTAATAAAGAATGCTCTAGCATATTAGATCACATTCTAATCTGTAATTACATGTATACGCAATTGTAACTTCTAATTGTACTGTCTTGATATTAATAAAATTTTGATCACTTTTCCATAATCGTGTTAACACTATAAACATTGTGCCTCTGTTGTCATGGTAATAGGGAGCTGTACCCAGGGGAAATGCAACGAAGGACAACATTGCAAAATTGGGTCTCAAAGATGGCCAAGTCGTCTACAAGTGTCCAAAGTGTATCAGCATTAAACCTGAGAGAGCACATCACTGCAGGTCATTTGCATATGTTGTAATGCTCATAAATTATTAAAACATTAATGGGTAAATTTCACCTTTTATCACTCACTAATGCCAAGCCAAATTATGTGGTATTTAGTAGTCTCAAATTTTGTTATTTACAAGTTTCTGTCCGTTCTTATATATTTTCAGTGTATGTCGGAGATGTATACGGAAAATGGACCATCACTGTCCATGGGTAAACAACTGTGTCGGCGAATATAACCAGAAATTCTTTGTGTTATTCACCGTAAGTTTTCTGTCACGAAACACGCAATGAGTTTGAACTCTTTCAATCTATCTATAGTCTATACGTTCAAAGTAACTCGAAATTTTGAATATATTTGCTGTTATAGATTGAGTCTACTGATTGTAAAGTTATGATTGTTTTTTCCATCTGCCAGATGTACATTTGTCTCATATCCTGTCACGCGATGTACATGTCCATTCACCATTTTGTCGTCTGTGTCGGCAGCGACTGGAAAGGTGAATAACCTCGACATAATTTGTTCTGCTCTGTTCTTATTTTCACAAACTAACGCATACATGTGCAGGTACTCTAAACTTGAAAAATCTCTAGGTGTTGAGAAACCATACACAGATTGAAACACAGATCATTTCCGGTAGAGCTCATGATCCAGAAAGTGAAAATACAAAAAAAAATTGCTAGTAAATTTACCGATGTTTTCCTGCAAGTGTTGCACAACTCTAACCATGTTACCATGCAATATTCTCCATCATGCAAAAAAAACCCCAACCTATAATGGTTCTTTCCAGACTGCATACGGTTTTCCCCCGCCGCCACGACCATCTTCATGATCTTCTTGCTCTTTGAAGCGCTTCTCTTCGGCCTGTTTACTGGAATCATGTGTGGAACACAAGTGTCGGGCATCTGCTCCGACGAAACGGTCAGTGCTCAGAGTGATAGCGTCTCTTTTATTGGCATAACGCCAAGATTGGTTATGAGTTGGTTAACAAATGAAACAGATTACTTGTTTGGAAACCATTGAATCTATTATTGTTAGAAAACTTTAGCCATATCAGATATGTACAATTGTTAAAAATTATCACTGAAATGTTGAAAATTCACTAATTCACTATTTTTGGCATGCCAAAAAAAACCATCACCATGATTTCAAGATAGAACTCTCAAAACCTATTGTTACTTTGTACAGGGTATAGAACAGATAAAGAAAGAGCAGGCGACTTGGGAGAAAAAGTCGGGCTGGCATTCACTGCGGGCTGTCTTCGGCTACGGGCCGTTTTCCTTCACCTGGCTCTCGCCGTTCCACGCACCGAACCTTCAAAAACCCGACCGATACTTGTACCAGGTGTAGCGAAGGCTCTGCCCTTTTCTTTGGTCCCGCCTCCCCCCACCATGAACCACCTTCGCTGCCTCGTGTCATCGTTGTGAGATGTTTCGTCTTTTTGTTTTCCACGAAAATTTTATAAGCGCTGAATGTATGTGATAGGCCTAGTTTCATTGCGTGGGAAAGAATTGTGTGCATGTGTTTTTGTATACCGAAGTAGGTCAACTTTTGTAGTCAAAATGTGTGAATATTTATATTGACTACCGTAACATGTGCACCTGCTTAAAGAATTGATTGAATGGAATATATATGTGTACAGATAAGATTTGTATGTGACTAATATGTGGGGATATATGTGCCATTGTGTGCCTCGGAGTGCCTCCAATGTCTTTATACTTTCTCTTGTATGAAATTATGGTGTAAATTCTTCTCTATATGATTTGCTTGTCATGTTAAGTATTACACTGGCAGTTTGAATGTGTAAAATGAACAGCTATTTCGTGGTTTATTGCAAGTTGTGATGGTGACCCCGTTTGCAAAAATGAATAGGCAATTGCTGTAATAAGCTTATAGTCTTTAGAAGAATACAGTTTGCATGTGAGTTTAGGCTGGAATGCTGGACAAAATGTGAAAAACTAGAGTCAAAGTCCCCAAACTGGATTTTCAATCATGTGTGAGAGTGTTTCTTATGAAAAAGTGATAAAATCAACTATGCTTCGTTTTTGCATGTACTCAATTCCCTTTATGATGTAAACGGCGTCCCTAAATTGGGAACATGAATATAAATTATAACATTCCATGCACATATAATGTATTATATTTGTGTTTTGCTTTTTTTTTCACAGAAAAACTGTTCAGTTCTAGTTTCTTTTTTTTTCATAACTACGTACCTTCAATGATAAACATGAGTATTTTTATGGCTGGTTATTTTTATTGCAGAGCAGTTCATTCTTGAAAGCCTACCGCTGGAGTGAAATGCTAAGTACTGATATCTATACGTTCTGATATCCAAGTAAAACAAAGTTTCAGGTGATAATCATTTCCACAGTTCTCCTGTCGTAAATTTGTGTGTTGCAGATATAAACAGTGCTGTAGCCAAGGAAATATATGTTTGATTTCAAGTCGAATATGTTTTGTATAGTTGCTACTATCAATATAATACATTTGCTCAAAATGTTTTGTTATTTTTCTCAAAGATGATTTCTTGTGATCTTGTTTTTGTGCAGTTATAAAGTTTTATTGTGTAGATCTTAATTTATGTCCCTTCCTTAGAACTAATTGTTGTTCAAGACACTGTACACTCTTGTTATATTTGGAAGTTGAAAGAATTTTTTGTCCCCAAGTAGAAATAAAAATATTACAAGTATACATAAAAATGTATTGTTAAGACATGATAATGCATGATACACTCCCATGATTTGATCACTGCCAACTTACCAAGTCCCACACTGATCCCACCCATTGAACGAGGACATATGTTTCCAATAATTTTGATATATTCAATATTCAATCACATATTTTGCTTACTGGTATAATTCAAATACACCTGAAACACTGAATTTTGTTTCTGGCAGTTTGATTTTTTTTTTACTCCGGCATCATTGTCTTGTGGTTTTGTTCACCTCCCAAATCAATGTTTTCAATCATACGCTATTGGAAATGGTTGGTGAAACTGTCCCAAATTATTTTGTAATTTATAAAGTTAGGTGGGCTTGGGGTGAATTGTGGAATATTTGCTTGTCTGTTTTTTGGGGGTAAAGTTCTCGGAGAACTTCTTTTCATCTGATCTGTTTTAAGCCAGCGTTTTATAATGTTTTCTTTATTTTGGATGGACGTATTATCTTGTAAAATGCACAGTGAATATTTGCTGACAGATTTTATGTTTCATTTTCTGTGATACTCCAATTAGATTACAAGTGATGGTGATTGTACAAAGATAGAAGAATTCATGTGTTACATCAGCATTACCAGTGTTAAATCTCTTGGGAAAAAAGTTGTTTCTGGCAACAAGAACAAAATTTCTGCACAGAATTATAGAGTTTGATTATCAAGTGAATGACAGACCTTTGTGTAGAGGCAAACAACACTAGTAGTATGGAAAGAAATGTATGGAGATATCTTTGGAATATCGCAAATTCATCCTGGTTCCCATTAATATGCATTGTGACATGACAAGAATGAATTTTTTGGCTGTAGCACTGTAGTCAGATTTATGTGGATATATCTAGAATAATACATGTATGTTGAAAAATTTGTTCATGTTCAAACCACCATGTCCAATATGAACAGATGTAAATTTGACTTTAATTTATGCAATAAATGTGTACATGTTTTGTATATACATATAAAGCACAACATGTGAATGACTCGGTGGACGCATGCAAGAATTTGTAAAAAGACGAATCTTTCTACTCAAAAACTGTAGTGTGACCGTCGTAGTTTTGATAGGCATTGACTGAACCAATGGCTGCTTGTTTTGTGCATATGTTGGTTTTGGACGAGGTTGCCATGGCTTTTGTAAGCAGGTCCATGTTCCAGTGACGGAGAAATAAAAGTTTATAAATCATGGTGTCATTTCTATGCACTGTGTGTTAATATGTTCCGACTATACTATTGTCATAGAAATCTCGGTGGTTAATATCCTCAGTAACAGTTTGTGAAAGTGAAGTTCGCTTGTCTGCCGGATTGAATTCGCGTTTATATAGGAAGCAAAAAGATGCATTGTTTTATGGCTTCAACTTTGTCGACCCAGATATTTGTAAGTGACTGAGTGTTGAACCTACTGATATCTACCATTATATATTTACCAAAAACTTTGATGTAGAGGTTTGGTCTGTAATATGAGTATATAGGAGCCTCAACTGTGAAGAAAACCAGGTTTGGTTCCAGATTCTTTCATTGACGAATGCACCTTTTTTTGCGCTGTATATACCAAGAGACTCGTCTTCTCTCCCTGTTCGTTTGCGATGATCCAGGAAAATTACATCTAACCTAACATGTTTATTCATATCGGTGATCTCAATGCCCGTCTATGAGATTTCAAAGCATATGGGATAGTTATGAATACGGATGGCAAGGATATCAAGACTTTATGTGATAATCATGACTTGATCCTAGTGAACCATCTCATAACAGACCAAGTGAATTGTGGAGGTAGCTAAACTTTTCATCGCAAGAAAAAATGGATATCACTGGATTTTGTGCACTAAAGTTGCATTCATACACATCAAAGCCAATAGACAACACATTTTCATTGCCGACGGATCATGCCCCTATCAAGATACAACTACACATTTTGGAGCTGACACTCGAATTGTCACGGAATGTGCCACCGAGCTAGACCTAGGTAGATATCAACTGGTGTCCAAGCAAACCAAAGTTCTGAGCCCGATAGCGGTCAAGTCTGTGAAATGCCCCTATTCCATACCGAACAAGAATCCCACGATTCGCTATGAATTGATAATTTTTGGGATTCGTAGTTGAATCGTAATCAGTTTGTGAAGTTCTTAACTGATTCGTATTTATTCGTAGTCCGTTCTTGCAATTCTTGAGCGATCGGGAATTCGGGGCCAAAGTTTTGATCTGTTCAAAATTTTGGCCACGAACTCTCCATTCCAAAATATCGTAGTTAATTCGTAACCAATTCGTAGTGCATTCTTAGGCTTCGTAACTAAATTGTAATAGATTCGTAGACATTCGTAGGTATTCTTAATTCATTCGTGGTTCGTGAATTCGTGGCTAGACCACGAATTGGAGACGAATACTGTCACGAATCCCACGAAAACACGCCTTGAATGATTCCTAACGTTTTTGCAGTATTTGTAATCGTAGTTGATTCTTGGCAATATTTCCCGTTACTCTAGCAGAATCCCACAAGTATTCGTAATGCTATCATCCCTGTGTCGTACCAGAATCATGGAGCGTAATGATTGGGACAAGTAATTTGCGAAATTCCACGAATCCTAAAATTTATCAATTTGGGGCGATTCGTGGGATTCGTGGTCGGTGTGGAATAGGGGCAAAAGCAGCACAGGTCTCAGACTGTCTCCCGAATCGCTGTGACTAGTTGAAAGACCAGCTTCGTGCTGTTCTTAATATTGAAGCCTCATGTCAAGATTCGACACTGTCTACAACTCAGCAAGCCAGTCAGCGACTAGAGCGGGAGAGAGAGCCAAAGCAGCACCAGTCTCCAAGACATGCCTCCCAAAGATGGGAAAACATCATAAAAACCAGCAACGAAAAGAGTATCAGGCATGCCATCGACTGGAGTAAAGAGAGCCAACCGTTTGGTACATATGGTGACCGACCAAGCAGCGAGTTTCTAGGAGAAACCACTGAACCCTGAAAACCACCTCGACCAAAGAGCCTAAAATACCAAGAGCAGGCACTCTAGTCGTATTCCCGAACTGACCACTCCTCCGGTGGCGATTCAACATATAACTCAAAAGATATTGTTTGGTAGTGCCATCGTGAGCAGTTGGTGAGCAGGTCGCTCCTTCTTTGGCGATGTTGGTGTTTTGTTTTATTTGTCACCATGTGGTCGAATGTAAGTGCCGCCTCTTGGTATTTTAGGCTCTTTGACCTCGACCATATGAGTATACTCCAGCATACAATGTGTATTTTACCTATCTTGGACGATCCAATTTCACCGGAGGAGGTCTACCAGGCACTGAAGGATCTCAAGCACACAAAGCTGCTGGTATTGACGGCATTTCACCATACAGATCTCCTGAGACTTCAAGAAAGTTGGTGAAACACTATGACCACTATCTTCAACCTAGTGTGTGGTGGCTCTTACCCCTTGGATTCGACATTGGATTGCTTAAAATTGTCAACATCTACGAGAAACGACCATTCGGTGATCCATCAAATTACTGGGGTATCATCATAGTTTCTGTTCCACCAACAGTGTATGGAATGACACCCAACCGCTGCTTGAACTGCTGGTGCAAACCAAGCCAAGAACAGGCTGGAGCACAAGCAGGGCGTGGGTGCGAAGAGCAGATACTCACCCTTCTACTTCTCATAGTCTTGCACAAGAAACTTCCTCTGTACCTGGCTTGGACAAACTAGGAGCAGAGCCTTCCTGTCTGCCATACAACAATCCATGTGTCCCACAGGAAACACTCTGCTTGAGACCTCTGCTGGAGTCAAACCGGGGTACTCAAAATGGGCCCTCTATATATTGATGTTGACGAGACAATTATGGCTGTAAACTCGACAAACCTAGATGAATTGTGAGAGGATCAACAACTACATTTAACACACTGTCTGCCCCTGATGACGCCAGTGTTTTGGATAAACTATTTGGTCGGGCTTTGTTTCTATTGCAAAATGTTGTACTTTATGTTTGTTATTAACATCATCAAAATCTGAATATATTGGTGGTAATAGATTGATTCTTACATTCATACCACTGAGTCGGTGTCACTGCTGGCGGACGTTAAATCTGTCCCCGAGGATACCATCAACTCAGTAGCCTTTTGGCTTGTGATTAGGTACTTATGTACTTGTCATATATCTATTCCATGGGGTTTGTATTGGATTTATATTTTTTTTCGTAGGTTGTTGGGCAGTTGTATACTAATTCCATCAGGTGTACAGTAGAAACAACTACATTTAACACACTGTCTGCCCCTGATGACGCCAGTGTTTTGGATAAACTATTTGGTCGGGCTTTGTTTCTATTGCAAAATGTTGTACTTGTTTGTTATTGACATCATCAAATGTTTGTTATTAACATCATCAAAATCTGAATATATTGGTGGTAATAGATTGATTCTTACTACATTGTTGTTGGTCATGGACGATACTGTGGTTTTTGCTACAAGTTGGGACAAACTGAACCGGAAACTCATAAAACTTGGGGACACTGTTGACAAAATTTTAATGACCCTGCACCAGTCAAACTCTCAATACCTCACAACCCAGAAGGACTCATCTGTTTCCTTAGTCATAGACAATATGACGATCAACAAAACAGAGGCCTTCACTTACATCAGAACACCAATCTCTTGTGAATCGAGCAAGGCACAAATTCAAGATCACATAAACCAGAATAATCCACATGTATTAAAATTCGTCTCCTTTCTCACAAAGGACTCAGATTGTCCTTTTTCATGTCGGAAAAAAAGTCTGGCAGAGTGCTTTGATGTCCGCAATTCTGTGATCTAGCGGAATCTGGTTCGTGAACAACTTACACGCTGCTGAAAGACCACACAACACCACTGTCAAGAACTTGTTATGAGTCAGATAAACGACTTGGCAGGACTTAATTCATTTGGAATCGGGCATAGGTAGCGTAACGGCTATCACTACAGACAGACAGATCACATTTATTCAGAAAATGTTAAAATAAGCACTACTACGTACGAAGGACAATACAGAAAGTTATAACCAGAAACACTCCTGTGTGGATAAGGATCTCGAAAATCAGTTCACTGGACCACGGTCAAGGAACTGAATGAGAAGCTTCTGAGTTCTGATAATTCAAGACGGCCGACATTCCAATGTTGGGTCTGAATACCCTTCTCTTCAGCACGTCGGATCCAATGATCAAAGAGCATTCTCGCGTCCTGGCTCTCACCACCCCAAAGTTGAGACTGGCAGATGGTCCAGGATTAAATATGAGACAGACTCTGTGAACGTGATTTAGACGTCCAGACTGCAGAACACGTTGTGTTGAACTAACCATTAACTGAGCACTTGCTTCCACAAAGACGCAATGTATATCTCTTTGAACAATCTCTTTCTTTCAGACAGTTCTATCTTATTGGATTACTGCAAAGCTGTGCTTGACTTTTCTACGATATATAATACATTTTGTGACATATGTTCTCGTGATTTTGTGATCCGTATTTTATTAACTTTTCAACTGGTCTACATATATTGTCATGTGTGTCAATAAAATCACTATTATTACTATGTTGAATCTTTTGGTGACCTCAATCGTGATTTCAGATAATTTTGAGTGGTGAACCTATAAGTCACGTGCTACCTGGCATGTGTAAATTTGCTTCTATGAACAATACCCTTGTAGATGGAGCTCAGGGATGTCCACTATTATGAACACATGAAATCTTATGTGATAGATCTTTGGCTGTCCTTGGAGCTATAGGAATTATATATGTTGGGTATGCTGATGACTTTGAAGTTGACCACAGATGACTTTGGGTGATAAGGCTGAAGGTCATGTGTGATTCTGATTTCAGGTAACATGGAGTGCAACATGTCAATGTAGCGACTAATCTGAAATGAATACCTTGGATTATACAAATAAACGGTTGTGCATGGAGCTTAGATTTGTATTATGAGCAAACTATGAGTTATATGGTGGATCCGTTGGTGACATTTCAGATGACCCTGTGGTAAATCTCGAGGTGACGTTTGACCTGAAACATCTAAATTGGCCTATGAAGGGGCAGTAGATATTTGGGCTTGCGTCACAGCCACATCACAGTGAAGCCATACCTTGTATAGCTGTCGGTGACCTTGAACTGACCTCCAGTTACATTGAGTATTAAATTTCTAGTCTGACCGGGGTGTGTAAAATGTGCAAATTTGCCTCTCAGAACAAAATGCTTGTAGAAATCGCTTAAAGTTTAATTATGAGCACAGAGGAAATCGTATGGTGGATCGTTTGGTAACCTTAAACTTGACGTCAGATCTCACTGAAACCAGATCACTCTAATGCTGAAACTTAACATCGGTGATCAAGTTATAAGGAATAAAGCTTAGGATTCATGTGGGCATATATAGATTAAAATATGTATATAGTAAGTCGATGACCTTACTTGGTGTAACTTAACTTAGATGACTGATTAAAGGCTGAGTTGAATACTGAAAACGTATGTTAGATCGACCCCAAAATGTGTGAATTGGTCGCTGAACCAGTTTGATGACGTTCGTCTAGAGGTCATATAACCTGCATATTTTATTTGACCCTACCCATGACATCTGATGACCTCGAGGTTTGTCCAACTCGACATTGGCTGTTGCGCTCAACTATAAGCAATAATTGGTCGACAACAGTGACAGTAACTACTTGATGACTTGATGAAAATAGGGCTGGTAAGTCACTGCCATCATGGCGTCATTCTAGTGACAAACAAGTATAGGCCTACTCCTTCGTGATGCCGGGACGTAGATGGGTGCCCGAAATGGGTGGCAGAGGGATACCCACGAAACTGTCTGCGACCCGGCCGTCCCGATCGTTCATATTGAAAAATAACTGAATGCCATCACAGTTGTTTCGTCATCTCTGCTATACAGTATATAGGACTAACATACATAATACTTTTGACCTCAATAAAACCTTTTTCATCTTTGTTGCGGCGAATCACTGTACCGTGACCATAGACATTCATCTCAGTGATAAAGAACACCACGGTCAAATCATTGTCGAGTGCACCTAGTCATTATCGTGAGGACACTAGATTGCGCCCCCGTGTTTTGGTCTGCATCAAAACATAGAGTAATGCGTGACGGTGCGAATTATTGATATTCCTCGGTCAACAACGCTAGCTACCTGGGACAGAGATACATGTACGAAGCAGAGAGGCAGGTGAAAAAACTGGGTCATTTGCACATTGGAACAACAGCAATAAGCTGGAAAAAGGTGAGTCTACTTAAAATGGATTCACAGTCGTTGTTGTGCGTTTTTTGACATGGTTTGAATCACGGGTGGATCTCTAAATTTAGTATTGCTGTACCTATAGCTGGAGTATAACGCTTGATACATGCACATGCAATATCAAAATACTCTTTTTCTGCATCCCAAATAAAATTTTAGTGCGCAATTGAGGCTCAACTAAATTCCAATATGGCGAAAGTAATTGCACATCAAAATATTTTCGATGTTGCGGAATACAGTAAGAATGTATTGCCTGCATGACAATATGGATGACGGGCAGACACAATTACACCACATGAATACATAACTAACCGAGAAAATCACTAGTGATAATGATATGACGCATACTCAAGGAGTTCAACGTTCAAGCTTTCTGATGTATAGTGTAATGCTCAATGAGAAGAGGGTACGTTTTATGTCGCATGACACACATAAAAGGTGTTTAAAAAAAGGTACATTTCGGTAGGCGTATGGGGTAATATTATGTTGATACGAGTGTAGAATTAACACCGAGTTTGGTTAAACGTAGGCCTAACACAAATCGAACAAGGTATATCATTAAAATATCGTGCGATGGTGGAAATGGAATCCAATCTTCGGTGGAATGGAACCAGGGCATTACCTGATTACGGTGTAGTTGTCAGTTGTTTCTTCCAATTTTGTTTTTATGAACGTTGAACTATCGTCGGGAATTTGGCATAACATAGTTCTATCAACTTCGGGAGAAACCAATGATAGTGTTTTGGAGTCGGTTCCGGATGATAATTCTGAAGGAACTTCTAAGTATGGGGCCATAATCTGTAGAATGACCTTTGACCCAAGGCACAGAAGATATTATACGGTACCGAATCGTAATTGAGGCTTGAAGCATAATATCGGAAACTTTTTGTCGTAGATCGAGTTGCTTAACACTGAAAAGCGTAGAGTGAAATGGGTGTTATTTTCGGACTCGTTGCCATTTTCAGACAGGCATAATAATCGTCTTGGGGGTATGGAGATTTTTTTTTTCGCCCAGTCGACATTTTTTTTGGTCCCAGTCATCTCGTGATTGGTGCGTCGTAGAGCAAAACGGGAAATTATTTTGAGACATGTGGATTTCTGGGCCTGGACACAATATCTTAGGGTTAATATCCTGGATAGACTTTGCTCGCGGCTACACTTTGATACAGAATGGCCTCCTTGCTCCTTGTAGCTCTGACAACACATATAAACGGGATTGATGGCCATATTCTTCAGCCCAAACGCCCCACGGCATCATCATTGGTCCTGGGCGCTAGTTATATGTTCATTTAGTAAAATTATACGTTGTGTGTAAACAAGGACTTGTATTAGCGATAGGTGAATTGTCCTGTGTGCTATATGATGAAAATCACAATTTCTATCTGCTCTAACTCTGACTGAGGTTACTACACACGGAAGTAGGTTGATGTGGAGGCCTGACCATTGATTGGTCCACCTCTGCCACGGTGCCACCATCAGTATGCCGTTGAATATTAATCGATGTAAAACATATTGGGAATCAATGATTTTATACAGTGAGATATTGGTTTATGCCTAACATGGCCCCTAACGCCAACAGTGTTTTTACAACCACAACTAAGCACACTCATGGCAGTTCATTACATAGGCCTAGCTATAATATAAATTCCCCAAGCCTACTTTCAGTTTCGGTTTCACGATGGCGGATGACGATTACGTCTGTACACTGGACGCGGCCAGTCAGAAAGTGGCACTGGAAGAGTTGTTCGAGGACCCGAAACAGCGGGATTCCCAGGTGGAAACTTTCCGAAAGTGGGTCAAGGAGCAGAAGCATATCACGGCACCTACAAGTGAGTTGTTACCGTTGTTCGTATTATGAGCGTATAGAAAGTCATGTATGGTGTGTCTTATGGTGACCTTGGCCTTCACCTGAGATGACTTTGAGGCTTCGAATTTCAAACTCTGATAACCACACGATGTCTGATTTGGCCATCAGGAGACAAAAGCCATGAAGATATAGATTGGTTTGTATCATGACCACATAGGAAGTCACATGTATGCATACAGTGTAGGACATCTTCTGTTCACTCTATTCTGACCGAACGACCTTGAGTGCTCCAACGCAATGCCAAGTCAATTTGAAGATGTGATTATTATGAACATATTTCTTGGGTAGGATTTTGGTTATGAACATGTAGATCACAATATAGTGCTTCTTTTGGTGACCTTGAGAATGACTCGAAGTGACATCCAGTGCCAAAAATCAAGGTTATATATCCAACAAGAAATCCGGAAAAAAATAGTTCTGGAGACAACTGTTCTGGAGATTGAGAATGAATTTTTATTGTGGATATTACACAGGAAGTTGTGTACGGTGAAGCCAACTTAACGATGAGCTTCAATTTGAATAATATAAGATTAAAATAAGTATTCAAACTGGAACATGTTTATCACGAAATGTGTGAATTGTTCTTTGGAGTCATTGATGTGTCCAACAAAGCAATTAAGATTACCTTCCAATTTAGAATAAATAGGAAAATTTATGATGATATAGTGAACATTAGAAGTACTCGAAGGTATCTCTAGGCCCATGATGTAAATTTGATTGTTGATGCTTCTCAAGAGCTAATTTGAAGGGTGTATTAGAATTGCCATTTCAAAGACAGCCCAATCGAAAGTTTTTGTTAATAAGAACAACAACAACAACATACAAGTCGAGCTATATGTTATTTTAATCCAACTCTGTAATATTTTTGATTTCGTTGTTATAATCTCAGACACAAGCTTCCTACTGAAGTTCCTGAGGACAGCCAAGTTCAGTCAGCTGCGAGCCCGTGAGGTGTTGGAAGCCTACCTCAAGAACAAAGTCAAATATCCCAAGTGGCTGAATGACATAGACACCACAGATCCTGCTATACACGAATTCCTCAGAACAGGGTGTGTTTATTTTCATATGAATATGGAGTCAGTTTACTCCAAAACGCTGGTTATACAAACTGCAATAATATATATAAATTATCTCTGACGATTCATTTTTATCCATTCCAAATGACACTCGGAGTGCCATGTTGCATCGCAAGATATTCGATAAAATCTTTGTACCCAATTGACGTGTTTGTGATTGAAGGAAAAATACACGTAGAAGCACACGATTGTTTGCAGGTATTGCTTTTTAGTACCGCACAGAGATGCCAAAGGGCGGAAAATATTGATGATCAATGAAGGTTTGTCAAAACACTTGCCACTAGATCGGCAATAACTATCCTTCGTGCCAAAAACATACCATATTTTAGATGTGAAAGCCCGTGTAAAATATTCATCATTTTGTAGAATGAATTGCATGGTAGGATGCACTCAGTATTCCATCCAGAACTGCTAGTAATTTCGTGTATTCATTTTCCTGCACTACTCTTAACAAGGTGCCTTCGATGCGGAAAGCAAGGTGTATAACGCGGACACGGCGCTGCGCTCGATGATCGCACTGACCCTCTACACGAATATGGACGATAACACGGTGGTCAACGGCTACATCTTTTTTGAGGATATGACACACATGAGCATGAAACACATGTCCTTCTGGGGAATGGAGACCATGAAGAGCATGTCTAAACTGTGGGAGGTAAATCTTTGAAATACGCACAAAACTGCATCATTGGCGTTATGAAGCCTAGTTCTAATTAACTTGTTTTACGTTTGAAAGTCGGATACTATAAAATCCTCGGGTTTTCGAAATGAGCCAATTTTTGGAAGACATGTACATATACAAATTTCAGCAATGAAATGGTTCTCTAGCGAAATAATTGTTTTCCACAAACAAATATCAATAGAATTTTAGGTAATGGTAATGAATGAATGATCCGATAACCCAATTGGAAAGTTCTATACAAATTTCACATTTTTGACACAGGGTAGCATGCCTGGACGATTCAAGGCCTTCCACTTTTTCAACCCAGGGCCGGTTTTTGAGGTTATCATGTCCGTTTGTAAGCCGCTCTTCAGCAAGAAAATGCAGGACAGGGTGAATAAAACATCTCCATTTTGTTTCATTCACCAGTTTGCACAACACCCATTACTTATATATACTGCTATAGATGTTCTCATATTCTCTACATAACATGTGGTTTAATATAATGTCTTATTATTGACAAAGTTTTCAACCATATAATTCCTCATGCTAATCGTTTGTGGATGTCATGTAATTAACTGATAGCGAGTAAAACAACAACACCTGGAATAAAACTATGGAGTCATTGCATATGTATGTGTTTTAGTTTATCGTACACGGAAAGAATATGGAAGAGATATACAAGCAAATACCTATGGAGTATTTCCCGGATGAATATTTGCCAGACGACTATAGAGGGAAAAACCCTGGGAAAATCCGGGACATCGTTGGTAAATATTGTTTTGAAAAAAAAGATTCAAAAAGAACAATATCTGTTCATAATGATAATATTGTGCGTCTTGAATTGTCGTTAGAAATGTTGAAGTCAATGGAGTTTTTCAATATTCATTGTGACGTTTTGCAGAGGATATCATTCAAGATTTCAAAACTCCAAAAGTTCGAGATCTGGTGCTCCACGAGACGAACTCCAAGTGGACCTACGATACGAAACTGAAACCAGACGAACCGGGCGCCTCCTTCAGGAAACTAAATGTTGAATAAAACCGCACCTCAAGCAGTTCATATTACGAGAACATATTCTATATTCAAAGAAGCATTGTACGATTTATGAGTTGTTATATACACACTCGTAGCTATGAAATATAATATTTGTATCAACCATTATGCATGTTACCATATCATGCATATAGGCCTGTTGTTTTATTTGTTTTTGTTTTCAAAGAAAACAGATTGTCTTTGAATTTGTAGCATATTGCATCGGATCGGCGTTTTCACTTTGTACAGAATAAAAAAATATGTTGTATCTTAATCAATTTTCTACCCACTACATATGAGTTGTATGCATCTGATTAATGTCATCATAAATATCACGTTCCCGAATAACGATTCAATCATATCATATCACGGACAAGGCAACTCAAAAGGATCATTATTCATTAAAAATAGCCCAAGAGCTCGGGAAGTTCACCGGAGACGTTTATATTGTTGAGCCACACCTTTTTTTGTGTGTTTTCATCAAGTTTGCCGTTTTGACGTTTCAATGCCATTCAAGGTTTAATTCATTGTCACCACTGAAATCACCATATATGTTACTTCCCATTTTAATGCGTCAATATCTCGAAGTTTTCCAGGAATTTACTCAACACAGCTGATATTATAGACACTTTAGTGGTAAACGCCTTGCCTACATTGTATATACAGTAAGGGCACTAGTGAAATGGCACAGCAGTCCAACCCGAGACTCAAACCCAAGACTCTTGGATTATGAATACCCGTCACAAGGTATGAAGGCAATCTTTTGAAACGAAAATCTCAAAATTGATCAGAATGATTTTGAGAGAATGACCGTCAAAGTCCAGAATTGAGCTTTTGTCCGTAAAAATGACTTCAAATATTTTCAGAAATATTCGACCATAAACTTTAAAGATAAAAAATGTGGATGGACGCGGACGACAATGCCGATGAACGACGGACGCATGCAACGTCATGGCAATAGGTTATCTGACCACAATCTAGAATAAAACGAACGAATGCTCGATTGAGATTGTCTGTCCGATTGATATTTTAATCTGAATATGACATTCAATCGCTTGATAGCTCCCCTTCACTCGCTTCATATGCCAAGTTGCCAAACAAAGAATATCTCTAGAAGCATTCAGGGCTCAGAATTAAAACTTTTTTCCCAGGAGCCGAAGGGCTCCTATTTGGCTCCTGTTCAATAAGTTTAGGGAGCCAATTGGCTTCTAGAAGCACATTTCAATATTAGTGTACAGATTTTGAAAAGCCAATTGGCAATTGCCTATAACCTATAGCTCCCAACAAGGGACAATTTTGAGCCCTAGGATCGTCTTCGTGTCAAACCTAATCGTGTTTGTGGGATGCGGCGTCAGATATCATAACGTTGTCGTTAATGTAAATCGCGTTTGTTGGAATTATCATCGACTACGTTTTCGAAATTCAATAGCCAGTCATGTGTCCAGGTTTCGATGGATTTCAAGTCAGGGTCAATCCGTTTAGCTGCATGTTCTCGATTATCAACTGTGAAAAAAAACCTCACAAACGCATCATCCGCATAGACGTATATATATTGGTATGAGATTAACAATTGTGTTACCATTTCGTTTAGACTACATGTATCATTAACATGAATTGTAAACAGCAGTTCCCCAAGAACAGATCATTGGGGATACTCCTGCTTTAATTATATCCCAGTCATAAACATTTAATTAATTGATCCCAGTCATAAACATTTAATTGATTACCCTCTGGGGTATAACTTTTTTTCTGTCATTAACAGCCGAGCAAAACCTGTGAAGTAATTATATTTCCATCAGGAAGAACACACATGCACTTGACTACCATGTAGACAACAGAAATTGATATATAAAATGGTTGTATAGGTATCTTCTATTTTTTACCAGTTATACCAAGGATCTTTGGTTATACTAATTTTTTTTCCAATTCAAATTATTTATTTAGTGTATTTTGCTGCCTAAATCTTGGGAAATCCCCAGTTTTCCAATCGGGAAAGAAATATTAGCTTACCGAAAGGGCCGGTAAGCTATTATCGTGGTTTTTCGTCTGTCGTCCGTCCGTCGTCCGTCCGGGTCTGTAACTTTTTTTTGGCATGATGAATTTCCCCATAAAATTGTCAGAACATACCTTAGGCCAATATCTAAAGACGTTTTTTAAAATTTTTTTGATTGAATCGCTTTTTGCCGAATTGGCGGCCATTTTTGACGAAAAAATGGCCAACTTTGGTGGCCATTTTCTCAAAAACTGTTTGATCAGTTTTGAGATTTTTGTCTCAAAACATTCCTCTCATGTACCTCTATGACGTGTACCTCTATGACGCCGGTCTGCGTGTGCCGGCCATTTTGATTTTTTGATGGGTCGGCGTAAAAAAATTTTTTGGTCCCATATCGAGTCACAATTTTTTGGGCCAATGGACATTTTTTTGGACTTAGAAAATTTCACCCAATTTTTCCTTCCTAAGTATTGGCACATTCAAATGGGAAATCATATATTGCGGTTTAAGTGGTGACCTTGAATTTCACCTTCAATAACCTTGAAAGGTCAAAACGACCTTTTTTTGTCGAAAAAAACCCGATAAAGTTTGTCTTTGGTGACCATTTGCTCAAAATTTATTCAGACAGTTTTCCTCAAAATCATGTATAAGATTCTCCTTATGTACCTTTGTGATGTGTATATGTTCTGTTGTCTTTGAAATGATGGTCTGCGTGGGGCGGCCATTTTGATTTTTTGACAGGTAGGTGAAAAAATTTGTTTGTCCAAAATCAAGTCCTAATTCGTTTTGAGACATTTCCATAAAAAAACAAAACAATTTTTCTTACCATTCAGAATCTTTTTTGGACTTAGACAATTTCACCCAATTTTTCCTTCATAATGGGATTTTTGCGGGGTAAAATCCTAGAACACTTCAAGATAGAGCCTAAGTATTGGCACATTCAAATGGGAAATCATATATTGCGGTTTGAATGGTGACCTTGGATATGACCTTGGAAGGTCAAAACGACCTTTTTTGTCGAAGGAAACAATTATTTTTGTCTTTGGCGGCCATTTTCTCAAAATCTATTCAGACAATTTTCCTCGAAATACATAAGATCCTCCTTATGTACCTTTGTGATATGTATAAGTTTGCTGCCTTTGAATCGACGGTCTGTGAAAATGTGTCATTAACGAAAAAAATCTTTCAAGATGTAACTTGATTTTGTATTATCATGATTATAGTCCATACAGAAAATGTGTTTTTAGCAACATTTACGAACATGTTTTAACAATAGATTTCAACATCAGTGTAACAATTTATACGTTGGAAATTCTTTGCAACTCGCATGATTGCCGGTAAACTACACCACCCTTGGTGCTATGTTTAAAACTTGGATTAAATCATTTATTCCGGGAAAAAAAAACTATTAAAACTGGGGATAAATTATTCAAGCCGGGAAATAACTATAACTGGATGAAATATCATTTTATTAGCTTTGGTCCTAACCATCCGCGCCGTATGCTTTCGATGGATTAAAACATCACAATTGGTCAGATATGTCTTGATCTGATATATCGATATGATCTATCATAATCCTATACGAATGCAGGACTGCCTTTGAGTCGAGCTGTTATGTCCTTGCTCCAAGGTTAGAAAAAAATTAAAGAATATGGACAAATTTAAGGCCATAAAAACCGATATTGCGTCTACAGTAATCAATCTATTAGATCATAAACCAATACAAAGAGGAATGGGTTTCTGGATATATCGAACTAAACTGAAAAGGTTTTTAATAGGTACAAATTCGAGCGTGAACAATGTTGCATTATACACGTGTATCTTAACATCAGGTAATTCGAACGAGTCCAAGCCACTATCAGCCTGATTCGTATCATAGTATAAAGGAAAAGAGACCAGAAACAAAATTCCTGAATTCTCGATAGTAGTTACGCAAAGTTTTGGTGAGAACTTTGGAATATAGACACTTGTTACCGATTCATAATGCAGACTAAAGAACACACTTGAACACATCTGATACGTTATCAGATAAGCAATACTTGGGAATATTATTGATAGCTTATCAAATATTTTATCAGGTAAATCATTATGTGTACCTAATATAGTGTACATATCGTAATAGTCACCGACACTTGGGGTTGAAAAATTGGTGACAGTTACATCGTTACATCGTTACAGACATTGAATAATTTCACGGGAAGTAAGTTTGTCTTTTTTATTTAGCATGATCACAAATTAAATCTTGCACATAACAAATCGAATCAAATGATAAAATTTGCCAATCGCAATGTGATGCAATACGTTTCGGACTAGAACATAAAGACTGGAAATAAATTTGTTAGTGTAGCATAAAGGTTTAAACTAATCTTCAAGCACACCTGCAATTTCAACTAGTAAAGTTATGCACAGTCGTACAACTAATTGAAAGCTTATAAAGATTATTATATAAGTTCAATCTTTTTTTATACCGGACAGGTGTATATTAACTTTCTTTCAATATTTCATACTATTCAACTGCAAAAGTATAAACGTATCAAAAGATATATGCCAACACAATAGCACCTAGTAAAACATAATTTTCATTCCAAGCTCTGTGACCATCAGTGTCAATCTCCTGCACGATGGCCGACGATGATTACGTTTGTGCGCTGGACTCGGCGAGTCTGAAAGTGGCCCAAGAAGAGCTGTTTGAGAACCCAAAAGAGCGCGAGTCACAAGTCGAGACGTTTCGCAAGTGGATCCAGGAGTCTAAACACATTACATCACCCACAAGTAGGGCATGCTATACCGAGAGTTGATCCAGATTTAGACTGAATGTGATGGCTCATAAGTTATTTCTTTTCGTATTGGACTCATAACTGAATAAAATCGTTCTGTGAGGTACCCGTTTATGCATCAATTTCCTGAATCGTTATATTAACATTCCTCGTCCTTTCATGATCATGTAGCTTCCAGACCCTTTCATTCGTGCACACCTTCCTCAACATTGCCATCCATTTCGTAGAACGAGTTGATTTGTTGTCTCTCTTTACTATTAAATCCCGAATATAATTGTACATGCTTCTATCGATGTTACAGATACCAGCTTCTTACTGAAGTTTCTGAGAACGGCCAAGTTCAGTCAGCTGCGAGCCCGTGAGGTGTTGGAAGGCTACCTTAAGAACAAAGTGAAATTTCCGAAGTGGACAAACGACATTGACACGGCAGACCCGGCCATACACGAGTTCATCAGAACTGGGTGATTTTATGCGAGTACTAAACAAATACTGGATAATACGATAGTACTCTTTCGTTATTGTTGTATACACATCAGGAAGATTTGGATCGGTTTCTAGACAAGTGAAGCTTAGGCGAATAACCAAAATCAAAGTTTATATAGTCCAACTCGGTGTCCTTGGATGTCGTGAAATAATACCACACTCATTGTGTAAAAACTAGCGCCATGAGACGTGTTATGCAATGCTGATTTCTTTTTGTTTTCATTGTTCAAGGTATGCCTATCCCATACCAACAAGAGACGCCAAAGGTCGCAGAATCATGATGGTCAATGAAGGTAAAACACGATACTCATCAGAAACAAAGTGTCACACTATATTCACAATCATCATATATACATATCCATGAAAGATTATTATACACTACTATTGCAAAGTATTTATTGGGCCTGGTCCATTTATTAACCTACCTAGCAGTCATATCATATGCATGTGCATAAAATTACATATAAACTGCAAGAATTTTAGGGTAATAATAATACGTTAAATTGACCGAGGTTCATTGATGTTATCTCTGCCTTATGAATGATCAGAATACTACTAGTATGTCGAGATCCAAACCAACAAAAGATGTTATAAACATACGTTTGCTTGCTTGTCAATGATTGTGAAGTCATTCCTGTTCAAACATCAATTTACCAGGCGCCTTTGCAACCGAGGCTAAGAAGTACACGGTTGATACGGCCATGCGAGCAGTGATTGCCATCACCCTGTACACCATCATGGATGAAAATACGGTAGTCAACGGCTGTGTTTTCTTCGAGGATCTCAGCCACATGAGCATGAAACACCTGTCATTCTGGGGCATGGAGACCATGAAAACAATGGCCAAATTGTGGGAGGTAAAAATGATGTGCAAAAACAAAATGCCCTGGTTATGTTTTGGGTTGAACGTTTGAAGAACTAATAATCAATGATAATGATCGAAAGAGTAACAAGTCCCCTTTGAATCCGTAGATGATTTTCCAAAGATGAAACAGCAGAAATTTCCCAAATAAAAAATTACAGAACTGAAATTTAAGTTTTCGCAGTGGCGAAAACTGAGATCTACACATTTTTGGATGCACTATGATGTGCCTATCATCGTGCTTTATGGTGTGTCTTGCAGGGTACAATGCCCGGCAGATTCAAGGAATTTCATTTCTTCAACCCGGGTCCAGTTTTTGAAACCATCATAGCCGTCTGTAAACCGCTCTTGAGCAAGAAAATTCAAGACCGTGTAAGTTTAATACTGTAGATGTAATGTTTGCTATATTTCATGTTTATGTAAACAGTGTTTCGTGTAGTGCAAAGTTAAGCTAATAGCATACAGTATAACACAAACGTCTGGCATAGTATTTACATCGTGTCTTTCATGTCAATACCATAGTAGGCCTATATACTAATAGTGTATTTTCTATAGTATTCCATACCATAATTCAGGTTATTTATTGCTCAGTAATTCATCGTGTATGCTGAGCATAGATACACGATGAATGTTGTACTTGAATACATACATCATGTGTATACATTTCCCTAGTTTATGCTACACGGTAAGAACATGGAGGAAATATACAAACACATCCCCAAGGAGTATTTCCCCGTCGAATATCTACCGGACGACTACAAGGGTAAAACCCCGGGGAAAATCCAGGATATTCTTGGTAAGTACTATACGATAAAAAAAAGAATAAAATTTTCATTAGAATTGTGCTTCGATAAGTTCGTGTAATATCTTGGTTGTGTGATTTTACAGAGGATATAATTCAGGATTTCAAGAGTCCCAAAGTTCGAGACCTGATTTTACACGAAACCAGCTCGAAGTGGACCTACGATATGAAAATGAAACCGGAAGAACCCAGCGCCTCCTTCAGAAAGTTAAACGTTGATTGAGAACGTTTACCAGTTGGCATCAACGGACACACCAGCACAGTTTTATTTTCTTGACTGAACATACAAATACAACGAATGCATTGGAATTCATCACATCAATTATGGTTTTAGTATTGTTAGGAATGTAGTCTTTGAAATACTTTTACCAATCGGTGCTTGAATTAATATGTAATTAAGACAAACAGAAGTTGTTAGCCGAAGGTTCGGGGATAAACAACAAAGAACACCACGAATGTTTGCAGGAAATGTATATTTCATTGCATATGACATGTAAAAGTACTTGAATGCAACAGCTTGAACTCTTGTATTTGATCACTGCAATGTATACTTCACGAATACTATGAATGAATGGGCGAAGTATGGTACACCAGTAAAAGATCCCTTGGGATTTATCGTAAAGAGTAGGGGACTTCCTCGATCCCGGGTTTCTGTCTAGGGGGCATATCGTCGAGTTATGGCGCCCCCTTACCACAAGTACAAGTACACCAGTAACACGTTGCTAGTATCGAAGCAGAATCGAGCTGATAAATCGAGAAGTTTATGGTTCTACAGTTGACTAATTTTCTTTGGGATTTCGCTCAATAAGATCCGCAGGTGCAATCTGTCCGAATTCTGTCCATGAACCCTGAAAAGTATAGACAATACACACAGCGATTTCTAGAATATAAGCTTTATTATTACGAGTTAGTCGAACAACTCAAAATATATCATAATGATACACTTTCGTGTTGTAATTGTACGTGAAATGATGATAGGTCCATGCATATAGGCTAACTATATAGGCTAACTAATTGTTGCGAAATCACATCAATTCTAACAGGAAAAGTAATTTGATGTGTTCCCACACTTACATAGTAGAGTTTCATTCTGTGATAGCCACAGAGGGCTGCAGCCAAGTTGAAAAATGAGGCTGAATGACCCATATAACACGTGGTAACTAAGGGCTTATCTAGGTCAATGCCGCCATCTTTAAACACTGGAAAGTCATTGCAAACATTGTCCAGATAGACTTATTACGGATACTTACTGAGTGAATTACGATAATTTCATTATCTGTGTATTTGCCAAGTTTATGGGGGAAAAATCACAATACATAAATTGGTGGAATTACTAGATATCTACGTGTTCATAATAGATATGTTATACACTTTATCAACTTTATACGTTTCAACACTGTATATAATACTGTTCCACATTGTGCTTTTTATATATCGTACATAATAAACGCAAATATATGGTGTTTCATCTCACATTCGATGTACATGAAATAGTTTCTGAATTGAAGTCTACAGATCTATTATAATATGGATCTATGACGTACATTTGGCAAGTTCTTCCTTTGACTTGAAGAGGTTCGTTCCTTCTTTGAAGATCGCCAGTGCCGATATATTCCTAGCTCCGGCCATGTGCCCTGCCTGCATGCTGTCCGGTATGGGCATATTCATGCTCTGAAGACCGAACTGGATATCTGTTTATGGGAAGCAGGTACCCGTCCTATTAGATGGAATCTATTAAATGTGATAATGACATAGTTTATACTTGTCATGGTCGACAATTCTGCACAATCCGAAGTGTCTGTTTCTAAATATATAACGGCTTGAGGTGTGTCACGAATTGTAGTCTCTAACTTATCTACGGTTGACAGTTGAAACGATTCACAGTACAGCAATTTTTCATATATAAATTTGTTCTTATTACTGCGGTATTGTACAATTTTTTTTGCATAGAAAAGTACCACTCATCACTCACATAAGACTGGTTCCTTGCAGTGTCCACTGAAGTCCTCTGGCAGCCTACAGTCTAGGATCTGTGCTCGCCCCGTTCTAACAATATCCAACATCTCGTCATACTCCACGATCATCTCTCGGTTGAGGTGCACCTCGAAATCCCCTCTCTTTGGAGAACACAAAATAGCACAACAATCTAAAATATTATTGAATAGTGCAGCTATATAGTCCACCTATGAATCGCCAACTTCTTAAATGCGATAGAAGTCCGAAATTTGGTAGAGAGTTGCCGTTTGACTTCGCAATCTTTGGGTACACTCATGTCCGGATATAGTCGTGTCCAGACAGCGCGCGCTGCGCTCGATACTCACTCTCGAACTTGTCTCCACTCCCGAGGCGAGTGGGTAACCGTCTGCTTCCCACTTCATCACTCCGCCATCCAGAACAGACACCCTCTCGTGGCCAAATACCTTAGATTTTCAACATTTAATTAGAACTTCAAAAATCAATAATACACGACAGTAGGTACTTGCAAACCATATAAAAAATATTAATTTGAATATTGTTTTTCCCCGTGGGTTATTGATTATAGCAAATATATCTGTATGGAAATGGTAAATGCTCATCGAATGAATATATTTGTTTGCTGTTGAACCTTTCACGGACACTGATTAAGCGATGTCGTATACTGACTCTAAATATCCACCAGACTTTCGTGCTTGCGAACAAGGTTCCACGGTCGCAAACGATAACATGTGTGTTTGAGCTGATCCCGAGGCGTCGGGCGTATTCGGTAAATTCCGTAACGTCCTGGAGATTCCGAGCGCAGGTGGGTCTCGGTTTTATGCAGTTATTCATGTCGAAAAATATGGCACCAGGGATGTGTTTTCTGCAGTTCGCATTTTGAAATAAATGACACCATTCAAAAACTTAGCCCAAGGGCTAGGTTACCGGACAATTTTGGTTTGAGCACCACAGGTGAGATATGACATTGATATTTATCAATCAAGGCATCTTTGTGAACTTCAATGTCACCATTAGGTGTGCTGCATATAATATTGTATACAACGTATATTCATAATACAAATATAATCTATATCTACAAGTATTTTGTCTGTAAAGGCCAATTTACACATTTCAGGTCAGGTGTGACCTTGAGAATCCAACCTCAAGGTCACCAAAATATGTACCATATATGACTTCCTATATGCTAATAATGCAATCCTAATCTGCATGTGCAATGTGCTGACCATTTGGAGTTTGACCACAATTGATTTCTAGGCTGTAAAGTTGATAATAAGTGAGATTTTAGCCATTTGTGATCTGACCTTGAAAATGAGGTAAAAAATCAAGTTCCAGTTCACCAAAATATTCAGCATATATCATTCCCTATCTGTTCACTATCGAATACTAAGCTGTAAAGTCGATAATATGCAAAATATTAGCCACTTTGTGCTCTGACCTTGAAAATAAGTTAAAGGTCAAATTCAAGGTCATGGCAATATTCAGCATATATCATTTTTTATTTGTTCACAATTGATTCCTAAGCCATAAGGTCAATAGATGAGCAAGATATTAGCCACTTTGTTCTTTGACTTTGAAAATGAGGTCAAAAGTCGATTTCAAGGTCATAGCAATATTCAGCATATATCATTTTTTATTTGTTCACAATTGATTCCTAAGCTGTAAAATCGATAATAAGGGAGATATTAGTCATCTTGTTCTGTGCCCTTTAGGTCAAAGGTCAAATTGAAGGTCATGAGAATAATCTGTATATATAATTTCCTATATGTTCATAAATGATTCCTAAGCGGTAAAGTCGATTAGAAACACGATATTAGCCATTTTGTCCCGTGACCTTGAAAATTAGGTCAAAGGTCAAATTCAAGGTCACAAGAATATTCAGCATATATCATTTCCTCTATGTCCACAATTGATTCCTCAGCTGTAAAGTCAATAATAAGCGAGATATAAGCCATTTTGTGCTCTGTCCTTCAGAATGAGGTCAGAGGTCAAATTCAAGGTCACGAGAATATTCAACATATATCATTTCCTATATGTCCACAATTGATTCCTAGTCTCTAATCTCAATATTAAGTGAGATATTAGGCATAATGTGTCCCAGTATAAAGCATAGGAGAATTTAACATGGGAAAGTCCCATTTGGGCCGAGTTTGGGCCAAAATGGCCCACTTCGAGCAATTCAAGCGCAACGAAATTTATAGAAATTTTAGGAGTACATATGAGGAGAGTTATGTATCAAAAAGAAAAAAAGTTACTGAACAGATTTTGAAAAAATGGCCGCTAAAATCCAAAATCAGGCATTTTTCATCGAAAACGGCCGCCATTTCGAAAAAATTGCGCAAATAAAAAAAATAGAAATACTTCCTTTTTGAATTATTTTTTAGTATTTTTGTGCAAAATTTCAGAAAAATTCACCCGTAAACAAAAAAGATAAAAATGTGGACGACGAACCACGATGGACGCAACTCCATGCCAATAGGTTATCGGACCATTTTAGGTCCGGTAACCTAAAAAGAGATCATTTTATTTTGTTTATTTAAGAATAACTGGAATATGGTATCGTGCAAAGTGCAATGGAAAGTATTCATTAATGAACTGTCATTGTAATTTTCGTTAATGGCAAAATATTCAAATCATTTATAAAAGTACATATAAAATCTAACTAGCTGCCTGCTAGAGGGCGTGACATACGCGGTGTAAAGCTGAATGTTGTTTTCGGTTGTTGGTTTCATTTCGTCCCAAGTTGAATCAAGCAGGACAACATTTTGTTTGCCCTGGTCTAGTTGTTCTTTCAGCCATGCTGTACTGACTAGGGGGTCTACACCAGCCATTGCCGCAATCTAGGTCAGATAACATAGACTTGTCAGTGATAGGTGATAGTAAGTCTGATAGCCAGGCAATTCACAGGCATTTGTAGGCCTAAACATGTTATTGATATGTAGATCGTTTATTCTGAATCTAGTATGTGTTTTCTCCACCAATCAACTTCCTTTATATTCATTATATAATCATGCTAAAATAACAATATTCACCAACCTAAGAAGAAGTATTAGTCCTTTCTGTTGAGCCGAAAACATAACATCCAAACAGGTCACTGGGTGGGAACTACTTGGCGAGAAGTTGTCTCGCAGGCGATAGTTTCTCCTATGTACACCGTGCCTAGCAGTATTATGCTGGCATCATTGACTAGTGCACAGAGGAGCAATGGTTATGTTCAACCGTGTACTTCATGCCCTGATTTTTCTAACTCGTTTACACTGTTCTTTTGCGGATATTTTTGCGATGCTAAATGGTATCGTTCTATAACTTGGCACACTTCGCGTGGGAGTCAAACGGCAATCTTCTACCGAATTTCAGACTTCTATCACTAAAATGGAAGAAGTTGACAATCTAACCCGATGTTTAATGTAGCCCTGTCGTTCAATTTTTGGATCCGCACACAATTTTGTGCATTCGCTCGGTTTTGGAATGGTGCAATCTTTCAAAATTACCATGTTTGTGTATAATACACTCGAATGTGTCTTTTGGTCCAAAATTACAATAATACTTTGAATCCCGATTGGTGTAAACAGGACCAAATCCTCGAATATGCTCAGATTCTCGAGAGCCGGTTTTGGGCTGACATTTATCATTGGCTTAGATAGCCAATTTTTGCGATAGAAGTCAGAGATTTGGTAGAAAATTGTGGTTTGGCACTCAGGTGAAGTATGCCAAGTTATAGAACGATAATATTCAGCATCGCAAAAATATCGTAAAAAACCAACGTAAGCAAGTTAGAAAAATCAGAGTATAGTCGGTTAACCTAAGCAGTGATTAGACAATGCCGAAGACAATATAAATGTTGTGTTGTTGATCGATGTTTTAGCGTTATGGTCCGACTCTGTCTGAACACAATTGGACAATAGACATTGAATTTGTCAACCAAATAAGTATGCTTCTCCTATAATTGACTAACTTTGCAAATATCCATGATATAAATGTGCTGTCGTTCTAATGTACAGATGGCGAAAGCGAATATATTAGCATCCTGAATACAATAACTACATTAGTCTAGTTGAGAATTTTAAAGTGTGCGTGTGGTTGGGGCAATGGGGCTATTGATGATTTCGTTGGATATTAAAATCAAATTGACGAAGAAGTTGAGCTATTTCATGATATAACAGGTGAATTCAGTTGAACTGTTGCCGTATTTACTTCTCGAATTTATCTGGATTCAGAACAGAAATTATCTGTTCTGAATCCAGAAAAATATTTCATCAATACTTTCATTGCCATATACTAGCCCCATCTATGAGTAAACATCGTGTTTTGACATGAACTATTAGAACATTAAAGTGATTTTAAACAATAAGTAATATAAGATATCAACGTGCATCCATTTGATGTAGGGATGGCTCCTATGCAAACATGTTTTTGAGTACGACCCAAAATGTCGCTTGACTGTACCAAATATCAATTTCTACTTTATACCTGCAACGACATAGAAAAACAAGAAGAATATTCCCAGCACAGAATAGTACTATATACTATTCATCAGAATCCCTGACAACAATTTGTCTGACAAGTGGTCACACTAGTCCATTATTTCTCCTGACCTTCTTCTATCCATCTGTCTCTATATCTTTCTTGAGCTGAGGGAATGTGATATTGTCTCTGGCATACGGCTGTGAAAACACACTCGAGCTTGTAGATGGTATTTCTCTATTGAGTCTGAGGCGATGACATGGTGCTGGAATATAAATGAAGCTTGGCAGAGGATATTGAAGACCGACGGTGATTAACCCACTTGCATATTGATACAATGCTAATGACAATATCTTCGAACGAATCATATTCAAGTCGAGGTTTCAACAATTTATTGACGCCATTCGAGTTATTCAACGAATGGTTCCTAAAATGGAGACATGGATTCGTACAATTGTAGTATTTCTAGAGACTGTAACGGCCCGGACCCTCACCCACACACATCCACACTTACGTCACCATGCATACAACCGCACAGACACGCGCGCCATGAATGCAAGTACAACATAACCAAGCTACGTTCATGACTCAGCCGATCACGTGCATACTTCATGACACCCAGCCAATCACAGTACACTTGCCTACTTCACACCGCAACACGACCTTCACCTTGCACCCAGATACATATTTGCTCAGACACGTTACCTAATTTTGGCGGGAAAAATACACGCACTTAGACAAATACATGTCTTGCCCTTTGTTCAGTTGTTGAGAGACGTCCACGAGGGTGGGCGTGTGATATTCAGCCTCAAAGAGACCCAGTATATAGAAGAACTCTATATTGTTCTCCTATGATTTCCTACTAGATTCAATGAGTTGATTTGTAAAGTTAGCTAATTAACATATTTGTTAAAAGGTGCTTGACTTAGATATGGGAGTTCGGAGGTTCGGAGGAAGAAAACAAAAACACCACGATCGTTTGCAGGAAATGTATATTTCATGGTATATAATGTATGTAATTATATGTAAAAGTACATGAATGCAACAGCTTGAATACTTGTATTTGACCATTGCAATGTATAATCCACGAACAATGTGAATGCGTGAACGAAAGAAGTATACATGCTACACCAGTGTAACGTTTCTAGTATCGAAGCACTGATGATTCGAGAGTCTATGTTCCTAGAGTTGACTAGTGCCTTCGGGATCTCGCTCAATGAGATTCGGAGGTGCAATTTGTCCGAATTCTGTCCATGAACCCTGGAAAGTATAAATAGAATACACACAGCGATTCCTAAAGTTTAAGCTCAATAAATACGAGATAGTCGGCGATATACAACTCAAAATATATTTCATATAACACATTTCCGTGTTGTACATAACATGTATGTGATATGATGATAGGTCCATGCATAACTACGAACTATTTATTGCGGAAATACCTAATTCAAACAAGGAAATAATTCAATTTAAGCATGTGTTCCCACACTTACATAGTAGAGTTTCATTCTGTGATAGCCACAGAGGGCTGCGGCCAAGTTGAAAAACGAGGCTGAATGACCCATATAACACGTGGTAACTAAGGGCTTATCTAGGTCAATGCCGCCATCTTTAAACACTGAAAAGTCATTGACAAACATTGTCCAGATAGACTTATTACGGATACATACTGAGTGAATTACGATAATTTCATTATCTGTGTATTTGCCAAGTCTATAGGGAAAAAGTTGTGATACATAAATTGGAGAAATTACTAAATATCTACGTGTTCATAACAGATATATTATACACGTTGTTCTTTATCAAATTTATATGTCTCAACACTGTATATACTACTGTTCCATGTAGTTTTTATAATCGTACAGAATAAACGCTTAGGTTTTATATCACATAAAAGTCAAGTTCCACACAAAACCTCATATGAATTTTGGCCATAAGTTCGATTAGGATGGTCGATTCAATTTGAAATCTTGTTTGTTACCATTTGGCACAAAACCGCATATTTTAAACCAAATTTCCGACTTCTATCTTAAAAACTGGAAAAGTTGTCAATCTACCCCAATGTTAAATTTCATACCAAACAGGAAATTTGCGAGTCTGAATAGAATTTGGCATGCTGTTCGATGTTAGCATTGCACAGTACAGTCAAAAACTTTCCCCATATGACGTTTCTCAGCTGAATGAAGGTCATGAAATCCCCAAA
Organism: Terebella lapidaria; assembly: GCA_949152475.1. Lineage (NCBI taxonomy): Eukaryota > Metazoa > Annelida > Polychaeta > Terebellida > Terebellidae > Terebella > Terebella lapidaria. Next base: position 26,915,813 of record OX424564.1, on the reverse strand, counting down.
TTTGCTTGATTTCCTTTATATGGAAACATATATAACTTCAAATTGATCCGACCATCCTAAACGAAGTTATGGCCAAAAATCATATGTTGTTATGAACTTGAGTATAGATTCATGAAATTACTTCTTGAATTAAGGTACATCTATTATAATATGGATCAATGACGTACATTTGGCAAGTTCTTCCTTTGACTTGAAGAGGTTCGTTCCTTCTTTGAAGATCGCTAGTGCCGATAGATTCCTAGCTCCGGCCATGTGCCCTGCCTGCATGCTGTCCGGTATGGGCATATTCATGCTTTGAAGTCCGAACCGGATATCTGTTGCGAGAAGTAAGTTAATAATCTATTAAAAGAAATTACACGGAATATTAATACATCTGAATATGACATAGTTTATAAATATAATGTTGGACAATTAATCATGTTTGTTCCTAATTAGATATGGATCGAGGCATGTTGCAAGTTGCAGTCTATAGCTTATCTATTGCCAATAGTTGTAACGATTCACAGTTCCGGTAATTACTTTTATACAGTTGAAGTTGATGCTGCCGTATTGTACATTTTTTTTTTGTAAAGAAAAGAAACACTCATCACTCACAGAAGGTTGGTTCCTTGCAGTGTCCACTGAAGTCATCTGGCAGCCTACAGTCTAGGATCTGTGCTCGCCCCGTTCTAACAATATCCAACATCTCGTCATACTCCACGATCATCTCTCGGTTGAGGTGCACCTCGAAATCCCCTCTCTTCAGGGAAAACAAAATATCGCAACAATCTAAAATATTATTGAATAGTGTGGTTATGTTCCAGCTATAAAGGAACACTAGAAGTTGCATAGTCATATTTTAGTGAAATAATACACCACATACTGTCTGCCCCTGGAACCAGTGTGGATTATGATATATTATGTGAGTATTTGGTTTTATTTCTATCCCGCCATTCATTTTGGGAGTTCTAATCAGCTTCATTATACACATATGGTGTTGGTAATATGTATTCACAATATACTAGTAGGCCTACATTCACTGTGATAAATTGCATTGCGATAGACCGTAAATTAGCTGAAACAAAGGAGAAATACATGAGTAGACTCATGTCCAGACATAAACGTGTCTAAACAGTGCGTACTTTTTTAGCTGTCGCACTCGGTACTCACACTCGAACTTGTCTCCACTCCCGAGGCCAGTGGGTAACCGTCTGCCTCCCACTTCATCACGCCTCCATCCACAACAGACACCCTCTCGTGGCCAAATACCTTAAGTTTTTAAAGTTTTAATTTAGAACTTCAAAAATCAATAATACACGGCAGTAGGCATAAATTTGTCAAATATACAAAAAGTGGGTTTATTGATTATAGCATATATATATCTATAAGGAAATGGCAAATGAAAGTCAATCAATATATTTTTCTGCTGTTGAACTTTTCACGTAAAATAACTAGACGTCAAGGCCTAAAGGCCTTGGAGGCATTTCAGGGTGATGCATGAAAAAAACAAAATGTTTGTTTTTATATGTTTGTCTAGGGCCACGAGTCCGAGAATAATGTCCGTTTCGCTCTACTACGCACCGTTTCTGAGATATCGACGAAAACAAAAAATCCCGACTCAGCGAAAAAATTTAAGGTCAAAGGTTATCCCTAATACCCTTAAGACATGTTTGTCTAGAGCCACGAGTCCGAAAAAACGTCCCTTTCGCTCTACGACGCACCGTTTCCGAAATATCGACGAAAACAAAAAATGCCGACTCAGCGAGAAATTTGAGGTCAAGGTCAAAGGTCATCCCTAACACCCCTTAGACATTTTGGTCTAGGATGATGAGTCTGAAAATAACTTCCGTTTCGCTCTACGACGCACCGTTACCGAGATATGGACGAAAACGAAAAATGCCGACTCATCGAAAAAATTTAAGGTCAAGGTCAAAGGTCATCCGTAATACCCCTTAGACATGTTTGTCTAGGATGACGAGTCCGAAAATAACGTCCGTTTCGCTCTACCACACACCGTCTCCGAGATATGGACGAAAACGAAAAATGCCGACTCAGAGAAAAAATTTAAGGTCAAGGTCAAAGGTCATCGTAATACCCCTTAGACATGTTTGTCTAGGCTGACGAGTCCGAAAATAACGTCCGTTTCGCTCTATGACGCACCGTCCCCGAGATATGGAGGAAAACGAAAAATGCCGACTCAGCGAAAAAATTGAAGGTCAAGGTCACAGGTCATCCGTAATACCCCTTAGACATGTTTGTCTAGGATGACGAGTCCGAAAATAACGTCCGTTTCACTCTACGACACACCGTTTCCGAGATATGCATGAGTGCCTCAAGGATTACTCAGCTAAAATTATTTCGAGCACTAGGTCAAAGGTCGTTTGACGGATCGGCCTCAAAATCAATAGGCTTCTTTCCTGGTGATATATGCAAAGAAACCTCCATGCAAAGTTCCACAATCATTGCCATAATACTTTTTGAGTTATCGTGCGGAAACCAGAAACATTGATTTCATTCTCACGGACCTCACGGACTTCGGAGCCGGCTCAAAAACAATAGGCTTCTTCTACACAAAATTTCTGACCAGCGTTGAAAATTTGGCGAAGATACATCAAGGCAAACTGAAGTTATCGTGCGGAAACCAAAAAGTGAAAAAAAAAAAAAAAAAAAAAAAAGAAAAAAAACCCATAAAGGCATTTCTGCTGAAATGCCTTAATTATTACGCCATGTCGTATACGTACTCTAAATATCCACCAGACTTTCGTGCTAGCGAACATCGTTCCACGGTCGCAGGCGATAACATGTGTGTTTGAACCGATCCCGAGGCTTCGGGCGTATTCGGTAAATTCCGTAACGTCCTGGAGATTCCGAGCGCAGGTGGGTCTCGGTTTTATGCAGTTATTCATGTCGAAAAATATAGCACCAGGGATGTGTTTTCTGCAGTTCGCATTTTGAAAGAAATGAAACAGTTGTTCAAAGAAGGATTAAAGAATAGTTAGAATATGATATTGTGAAAAATAGTGTGCAATGTGCATTATACTACATTTGTTAATGAAATGTTGTAATTTTCGTTTACATGAAAATATTAAAATCGTTAATAAAATTGATTATGAAAAGCAACTAGCGGCATGCTAGAGGGCCTGACATACGCGGTGTATAGCTGATTATTGTTTTCGGTTGTCATTTCGTCCCAAGTTGAATCAAGCAGGACAACATCTTGTTTGCCCTGGTCTAGTTGTTCTTTCAGCCATGCTGTACTTACTAGGGGGTCTACACCAGCCATTGCCGCAATCTAGGTCAGATAACATAGACTTGTCAGTGATAGGTGATAGTAAGTCTGATAGCCAGGCAATTCACATGCATTTGTAGGCCTAAACATGTTATTGATATGTAGACCGTTTATTCTGAATCTATATGTGTTTTCTCCACCAATCAACTTCCTTTATATTCATTATATAATCATGCTAAAATGACAATATTCACCAATCTAAGAAGAAGTATTAGTCCTTTCTGTTGAGCCGAAAACATAACATCGAAACAGGTCACTGGGTGGTAACTACTAATTGGCGAGAACTTGTATCGCTGGCGATCTCTCAACCGTTTTCTCCTATCTACACTGCGCGTAGCAGTACCGTATTAGTGTGCTAGCATCACTGATCAGTGTACAAACGAGCAACGGTTATGTTCAACCTCGTACTTTAGTCGGTTAAGCTAAGCAGTGATTAGACAATGCCGAAGGCAATATGCATGTTGTGTTGTTGGTCGATGTTTTAGCGTTATGGTCCGACTCTGTCTGAATACAATTGGACAATAGACATTGAATTTGTCAAACAGTATACTTCTCCTATAATTGACTAACTGTGCAAATATCTATGATATAAATGTGCTGTAATTCTAATGTACAGATGGCGAAAGCGAATATATTAGCATCATGAATACAATTACTACATTAATGAAGTTGAGAATCTTAAATGTGTGTGTGTGTGGGGGGAAGGGGGGGGGGAGGGGGGGGGTATTGACGATGTCATCGAATATTTAAATAAAATAACGAATTAGTTGAGTTATTTCATGATATAAAAGGTAAATTCAGTTGAACTGTTGCTGTATTTACTTCTCAAATTTATCAAAAAGTTTAACTATTGAACGCATTCAGACGGACTGTGAAAGGAGTAAGAACATGGAAACTTCGTTAAGTGACACGTACACACGCCTCTTTGAAGATCCAGCGTCCGATTTTTACGAAAGCACTTGTCCGCTGTTGTTGAAATGGACTGAATTTAATCTGTGTTTCTTTCTCGTCCTTTCACGTCTGAAACACCCATTACCGCTTCAAAAGTTCTCCGTTCTTATTTACGTCTCCGAACCGTGACCTGCATCAAACACGCGCGAAAAAAATATGATGTCTGGATTTAGAACGGATTACCTGAACAAGAATATCAGTTTACGAAGACACCTCCATACCATTGCCATACACTGCCCCCTCTCGAAGCAAATATCGTGTATTGACACGAGAAATTAGAACTTTAAACATATTTAAAACAATAAGTAATATGACATCCTAGAATGCATCCTTTTGATTATGACCCAAAATGTCGCTTAACTGTACAGCCTATTCATTTCTATTACATGATTGTAACAACATAGGAAAACATAGAACATTCCCAGCACAGAATAGTACTATATTATTTATCGGAATCCCTGACAACAATTCGTTTGACAAGTGGTCACATCAGTCCATTAGTTCCTTTGAAGTTCTTCCATCTATCTGTCTTTATCTCTTTCTTGAGCTGAGGGAATGTAGGATTGTATCTGACAGATGGCTGTGACAACACACTCGAGCTAATAGATGGTCAATCTCTATTGATTTTGAGGCGAACACATCGTGTGGGAAAATAAATGAAGCTTGGCCTAGGATATTGCAGACTGATAGTATTAAATCCACTTGCATATTGTATGTGTGGTATAATGTTGATGATAATATATGTATTTTGAAATGAATCACATCAAGGTGAAGTTTCAACCATTCATTGATGCATTCAAATTATTCAATGAATGGTGGCATGAAAGGGAGACCTAAAACACTAACCAAAAATAATAAAATTTATAAAGTATTCTCTACAGTATTAAGAGAAAGTGAAATGCTACTTCTTTGTTTTCATGTCAGCACAGCCTAGATTTTCTGTTCGAACATGTGAGTTCCGGCAGCAAAATGTTTCACTATAATATAACCTTCGATTCTCTAGATCAACGAATAACTATCCAATACGAACAAAAATATAAATTACAAACACTATATATATCGAAAGAATAACAGTTTTTTGCTATTTTTAGTTTCAGTTTTTGGCCTGGTCTCAGAACCTTCTAATTAGTTTAGTTTCTGAACAGGACTGTCCCATGAATATTGCAAAAGTCAGAGAGAGTACCCGGCTATGTATCTGTCAGTGTCACCTGTGTGCATGTCACCAGCTCTCTGGGGGAAATGACATGACAGAGCATACAACTTTTGGAGTATAATTCCAGTCGTGTCGTTTATATAATGTTTCTGGGGAGAAAAGTTATATCGTTAAATTTTGAGAGATCATGATGTTTTGCGTATTCTTATAAGCTTCATATTTCAATTTATCGTCATTTATTATTTCAAATAAAATATCAAGTAATTAGGTGAATAGGGAATTAAAATATCTGAGAACATCTGCATATCTTAGTTTTGTACATGACTAAATGTTTTGGAGGGAAATTATTTTGAGTAGGATGTGTAAGACGATAACTTCATAGTTCAAATTCCTCATCAGTAGATATACATGGAACCAATACCCAAGTATAACGTACTCCGAGCGAGTCCGTTATCTAATCTCAAAGTCCAGTGTCAGGAAAAATCGAGATAATTTCATGGAACTTCAAGAACCCATACATGGCCATAAGGTCTTCACCTGTGAAACCAAGTGACAACTTTTCATTCGTTAAGGGTGAGCATTTCTCGCCACACAATTAGCACCCGTCATGAATTTATGGATCATGAACCAATTAACTCGGACCAGATTCATGAATTGAAGTCCATTATCCAATATGGCAGGGAGCTTGGAGTCTAGTTGGATCAAATTCTCGTCTCGTTTACAGGAATAGATGTCGACATCGGAGATATTAAGTATGTCTTTCAGAGAAAGTCAATATTATCGGTACCCAACTGAGGAAAGAAGATATTTGAATGATACAGATGTTAACGTTAGCACTCACGAGTTTGAGGAGTCCTTGCGCTTTTGATTATTAGCTCGGCAAAGCCGAATGACAGCAGAGCTTTAGTGATGCCGTGTTGCAATGTGTCAGTCAACTGTTTGTTATCTATCAAATTTTTAGTGGAATCTTTGTGAAATTTTGTACGAAAATGCCTAAAATTCTTTCAAGAGTATTTTTTAATTTTTTTTTTGTAATTTTCACATTTCTTTTCAAAATAGCAGCCATTTTAAACGAAAAACTGGCAGTTTTGGACTTTGGCGGATTTTTCTTTCGAGAATTGTTTTATCAGAGATATTTGTTTCAAAAGATTTCCCTGATATATCTTTGTGACGTGTATAAGTTTTGTTGCCATTGAATTGCCGGCCGTTGAGATTATCCATTTTGGGCCATCTTTAAAAAAAGCCCAAATTTGCTCCACAGCCGAAATGCTTATAGATAGAGCTTTAAGGTTTACATTATGAGCATAAGGGAAGTTGTATATGGCACAACTAATAATGACCTTGAGCTTGACCTTGGTTGACCTTGAGTGCTAATCTCAACCATTGGGCTATTTTTTTTAATATACACATATGGCACACATTGAACTATTACAAAGACTCCAGTTTTGATTTGTTTCTACTGCAAAATGAACAACATCCAATGTCTTACTATCCATACATCACCATACTTAAGTATGTTTTGAGTACAGCTGAGTTTCATAAATATTAACAAAAACCATACCTGGTGCAAAGCACCAGATCTCCCCGGATAAATAGCGCGCTCATTTCTAGCACGTACTGTTTTCAATTCAATTTTGTGCGCAAATACGATGTTCATGCAGGACATATACAATTGGTAGTTCGTATGAATAGTAATTCCTGATCAAGTACAGTTCAATACTCCCATCAAAAATAGCAAGGTGTTTATAAAGTTCAGCATCGTTTTCAATTTGGCCCAAAATTCAATATACTCGTAAAGTTGTTCTCGGTCAATAGTGTACACATAGACGACAATATATGCCCATATGAGACGTGAATATAAAATTTGAGGGCCGTCGGGAAAGTTATAAGCACCCAAATATCAATTTGGAAGTTGGTGGTGTTGAACTCAGGACCCGTTTGACTTTTACACATTGCCAACGATCAGTACCACGGTTACCACGGTATGGTTAGAAGTAAAGATGCAGTCAGAAAATGGAACGAAACAAATGGGCTAATTTTAATGCTCCGAAACAAGGAAAATTAGGCAATGACAGAAAGTGTAAGCGACGCGTGAGAAGTGAGCGAGGGTTCGGCAGTAGGGCGAAAGTGATACCCGGTTGACTGAATGTACACCGTAGTTATGTATTTATTTTCAAATCCAGCCGACACGCTAAAGTTCACGTAAATCGGGGATAGTGTCGAAAATTTCGCTCCATCCGACGAAAATATTCGTCAGATTAGATTAATTAACTGAATTATTTACGTCGAGCTCTGTAGAACACACGTTCAAAGTATTTTTTCTTGGAAATCAGGTTCTCCCCCCAGTGAAAGAGTAGTTCCCCCATGGGAATCTCAGAGAGCGTTTAAGAAGTCTCCCCTGCGGGGAGACGACAAAGATTCGCTTTATTGCACAATGTAAAAGAACACACATGCGCAGTTGGTCGAAGTGTGTACCCATGAAGCCACACTAGCTACGTCCTCAAGATTATGCTGTGCGTTGAGATAAATCTTTTTTCGCGTATATCACAGATCCTTCAAAAACCTCACAAACATAACAATACTGTAACTCATCATTGGTGATAGCGGCCTGGTCAAGGAGCTGATGACCATGAATCATAGAATATACAAAACTCAACACAATTCAATTCAATTTCAACTCATAACCCCCATGTCAGGTCGTCGATGCATCCAAATACCTAGTGATATTAACTGGTGATTACCGCTTATTGCATAATCCATCACAATTGTCGGAAACACAAATTGAATCCTGACTCTACTCCACACATCAAGAAGCAGCAGTCTGTTATACCGCGATAACTCGGCAGCATTCGGCACGTGCTCTTGACGGAGATTTGAAATCCGTAGTTGAATTTTGACGTTTGGCTCATGTTCATTTCCTGCAGTTGGCACTGGGTATTAAAGTCCCACAGATAATTGTTTGGGCTTTAATCTCAATATACTGAAGCATATTAATAACATGGAAGTAAGCATATTCTCAACCACGTTAAAGCTGTATCGTATTCTCACAGACAGGTAAACCCACCACCATAGAGTGAGTCTTTACTGTGTAAATGTCCTCTTAAACAAAGTAAAAAGACAGTTACGAACAATCGAAACGACAAAGTCATACTTAATCTTTAATATATTAAATTAAAATATAGCATAATTTGTTTACACACCTTGATACCAGTAGACATGTCTGGGCAAATGTATAATATGGATATTGCATCATTGATCACATTGTGCACATATTGAAATCCCTCAACAAGTTATGAAATATGCTGGTTTTCATGATCCAAACATGACAATACTGTGACACTCCTTCATAATGACAGTTTGGTCAAGCAACCAAAACTTGAACATATAATTTACAATATATACCACTGACAATATCACTCTGCACATTTTCAATTACACCTCGAGAAAGTTCCATAACGTGTCATCGATTAATCCAGATACATCCAATGTTTACCCTCTCGCTGTCAACGAATCTCATTCACTTATTGCATAATCCATCACAAATGTACCCATGCAATTGTCGGAAACAAGGCACCGTTACAAAATGAATCCCAACTCGTCTCCACACATCGATAAGTAGTAGTCTGTGATACCACGATAAATCGGCAGCGTAGGTGCTCTTGACAAGGATTTGGAATCGGCATTCAGATTTTGGTCATCAACGTTGTAAAAAATGCACTATTTGGGGCCTAAATCCATATATTCCTCACCCAATGCTTCGGCTGTATATTAATAAATAGTTTAACACTTGTACACGCAGTACATCCCGAACAGAAAATGGGTTCACTTTATAGGATATTTATAGGCCTAGGACATTGCAGACTGATAGTATTGAATCCACTTGCATATTGTATGTGTGGTATAATGTTGATGATAATACATGTATTTTGAAATGAATCATAGCAAGGTTAAGTTTCAACCATTCATTGATGCATTCAAATTATTCAATGATTGGTGGCATGAAAGGGAGACCTAAAACACTAACCAAAAATAATAAAATTTATAAAGTATTCTCTACAGTATTAAGAGAAAGTGAAATGCTACTTCTTTGTTTTCATGTCAGCACAGCCTAGATTTTCTGTTCGAACATGTGAGTTCCGGCAGCAAAATGTTTCACTATAATATAACCTTCGATTCTCTAGATCAACGAATAACTATCCAATACGAACAAAAATATAAATTACAAACACTATATATATCGAAAGAATAACAGTTTTTTGCTATTTTTAGTTTCAGTTTTTGGCCTGGTCTCAGAACCTTCTAATTAGTTTAGTTTCTGAACAGGACTGTCCCATGAATATTGCAAAAGTCAGAGAGAGTACCCGGCTATGTATCTGTCAGTGTCACCTGTGTGCATGTCATCAGCTCTCTGGGGGAAATGACATGACAGAGCATACAACTTTTGGAGTATAATTCCAGTCGTGTCGTTTATATAATGTTTCTGGGGAGAAAAGTTATATCGTTAAATTTTGAGAGATCATGATGTTTTGCGTATTCTTATAAGCTTCATATTTCAATTTATCGTCATTTATTATTTCAAATAAAATATCAAGTAATTAGGTGAATAGGGAATTAAAATATCTGAGAACATCTGCATATCTTAGTTTTGTACATGACTAAATGTTTTGGAGGGAAATTATTTTGAGTAGGATGTGTAAGACGATAACTTCATAGTTCAAATTCCTCATCAGTAGATATACATGGAACCAATACCCAACTATAACGTACTCCGAGCGAGTCCGTTATCTAATCTCAAAGTCCAGTGTCAGGAAAAATCGAGATAATTTCATGGAACTTCAAGAACCCATACATGGCCATAAGGTCTTCACCTGTGAAACCAAGTGACAACTTTTCATTCGTTAAGGGTGACCATTTCTCGCCACACAATTAGCACCCGTCATGAATTTATGGATCATGAACCAATTAACTCGGACCAGATTCATGAATTGAAGTCCATTATCCAATATGGCAGGGAGCTTGGAGTCTAGTTGGATCAAATTCTCGTCTCGTTTACAGGAATAGATGTCGACATCGGAGATATTAAGTATGTCTTTCAGAGAAAGTCAATATTATCGGTACCCAACTGAGGAAAGAAGATATTTGAATGATACAGATGTTAACGTTAGCACTCACGAGTTTGAGGAGTCCTTGCGCTTTTGATTATTAGCTCGGCAAAGCCGAATTACAGCAGAGCTTTAGCGATGCCGTGTTGCAATGTGTCAGTCCGTCCGTCGTCGTCAACTGTTTGTTATCTGTCAAATTTTTAGTGGAATCTTTGTGAAATTTTGTACGAAAATGCCTAAAATTCTTTCAAGAGTATTTTTTAATTTTTTTTTTTGTAATTTTCACATTTCTTTTCAAAATAGCAGCCATTTTAAACGAAAAACTGGCAGTTTTGGACTTTGGCGGATTTTTCTTTCGAGAATTGTTTTATCAGAGATATTTGTTTCAAAAGATTTCCCTGATATATCTTTGTGACGTGTATAAGTTTTGTTGCCATTGAATTGCCGGCCGTTGAGACTATCCATTTTGGGCCATCTTTAAAAAAAGCCCAAATTTGCTCCACAGCCGAAATGCTTATAGATAGAGCTTTAAGGTTTACATTATGAGCATAAGGGAAGTTGTATATGGCACAACTAATAGTGACCTTGAGCTTGACCTTGGTTGACCTTGAGTGCTAATCTCAACCATTGGGCTATTTTTTTTAATATACACATATGGCACACATTGAACTATTACAAAGACTCCAGTTGTGATTTGTTTCTACTGCAAAATGAACAACATCCAATGTCTTACTATCCATACATCACCATACTTAAGTATGTTTTGAGTACAGCTGAGTTTCATAAATATTAACAAAAACCATACCTGGTGCAAAGCACCAGATCTCCCCGGATAAATAGCGCGCTCATTTCTAGCACGTACTGTTTTCAATTCAATTTCGTGCGCACATACGATGTTCATGCAGGACGAATACAATTGGTAGTTCGTATGAATAGTAATTCCTGATCAAGTACAGTTCAATACTCCCATCAAAAATAGCAAGGTGTTTATAAAGTTCAGCATCGTTTTCAATTTGGCCCAAAATTCAATATACTCGTAAAGTTGTTCTCGGTCAATAGTGTACACATAGACGACAATATATGCCCATATGAGACGTGAATATAAAATTTGAGGGCCGTCGGGAAAGTTATAAGCACCCAAATATCAATTTGGAAGTTGGTGGTGTTGAACTCAGGACCCGTTTGACTTTTACACATTGCCAACGATCAGTACCACGGTTACCACGGTATGGTTAGAAGTAAAGATGCAGTCAGAAAATGGAACGAAACAAATGGGCTAATTTTAATGCTCCGAAACAAGGAAAATTAGGCAATGACAGAAAGTGTAAGCGACGCGTGAGAAGTGAGCGAGGGTTCGGCAGTAGGGCGAAAGTGATACCCGGTTGACTGAATGCACACCGTAGTTATGTATTTATTCTCAAATCCAGCCGACACGCTAAAGTTCACGTAAATCGGGGATAGTGTCGAAAATTTTGCTCCATTCGACGAAAATATTCGTCAGATTATATTAATTAACTGAATTATTTACGTCGAGCTCGGTAGAACACACGTTCAAAGTATTTTTTCTTGGAAACCAGGTTCTTCCCCCAGTCGAAGAGTAGTTCCCACATGGGAATCTCAGAGAGCGTTTAAGAAGTCTCCCCTGCGGGGAGACAACAAAGATTCGCTTTATTGCACAATGTAAAAGAAGACACTTGCGCAGTTGGTCCAATTGTGTACCAATGAAGCCACACTAGCTACGTCCTCAAGATTATGCTGTGCATTGAGATAAATCTTTTTCACGTAGATCACAGAGCCTTCAAAAACCTCACAAACATAACAATACTCTAACTCATCATTGGTGATACCGGCCTGGTCAAGGAGCTGATGACCATGAATCATATAATGTACAAAACTTAACACAATTCAATTCAATTTCACCTCATAACCCCCATGTCAGGTCGTCGATGCATCCAAATACCTAGTGATATTAACTGGTGATTTCCGCTTATTGCATAATCCATCACAAATCTGTCCATGCAATTGTCGGAAACACGGAACCGTTACAAATTGAATCCCGACCCGTCTCCACAAAACAGTCAAGAAACAGGCGGCTGTGATACCGCGATAACTCGGCAGCATTCGACACGTGCTCGTGACGGAGATTTGAAATCCGTAGTTGAATTTTTTGACATTTGGCTCATGTTCATTTCCTGCAGTTGGCAATGGGTATTAAAGTCCCACAGATAATTGTTTGGGCTGAAATCTCAATATACTGAACCATATTCAAAACCATGTAGATACGCATATTCTCAACCATGTAATAGATGTACCGTATTCTTACAGACAGGACATCACACCCCATAGATTGAGGCTTTATTGTGTAAATGTCCTCTTAAACAAAGTAAAGACAGTTACGAACAACCGAAACTACAAGGATATCAAGGAGACATTCAAACCATATATCGAGAGTTGAAACATGGAAACCTTGGTCCTAATAAATCTTTATCATATTGAATTCACATATTGCATAATTTGTTTTACACACCATGATACCAGTAAATATCTCTGGGCAAATGTATGGACATTGCATCATCGCTAACATTGTGGACTTATTGAAATCTATAACAAGTAATGTAATATGTGGGTTGTCATGACCCAAACATGACACTCCTTCATAACGATAGTTTGGTCAAGCAACTGACATTTGAACATCTGGTGTACAAGATACATCACTGACAATATCGTAGAAACTTCCATGACGTGTTGTCGATGAATCCAGACACATCCAATGCAATGTTTACACTCTCGCTGTCCACGAATCTCATTCACTTATTGCATAATCCATCACAAATCTGTCCAGGCAATTGTCGGAAACAAGGGACCGTTACGAATTGAATCCCAACTCGTCTCCACACATCAAGAAGCTGAAGTCTGTAATATGGTGATAAATCGGCAGCGTACGTGCTATTGATAGGTATTTGAAATTGGCATTCGGATTTTGGTCATCAAAGTCGTAAAAACGCTATTTGGGGTTGAAGGTAGGAACTCGACCGTATATGCTTCACCCAATGCCTCAGTTGTATATTGAGAGAGTTTTCACACTTGCACAGGCAGTACATCCCAACACAAAATGGGTTCACTTTATGCACCTCGACATTCTCTGTGTATATCAGACATGGGGTCTATTAAATTAGATCTATTACTATTACTAATACTATTACTTTGTAACTATGATTTTACAATTACTAATACAGCTATTACTGTTACTATTACTTCCCAATCTATTACTATTACATGTCCATGATGAAATTTGCCTGTAACTCGTATGTTTCATGTTGTAATAATTAAGCAAATAACTGTAAATATATAGCATATTTATTGTCAATGACAGGCAAACTGGATCTTGAATGAGTATCTGGTCAGTGAAATCAAATTAAAAAAATACAAAAAAATGCATAAATAACTGAATGTCAGTCAGTAAAGTCAAACAACATGTCCATTGCACTGGAGAAACATGAGAAACAGACTGGTGCTTTTATTCTAAGTATTGGAGAGATGTAAACCTGGGTGGGAGTATGCTGGGTAGTGAGAGGGCCAGTGATTGTGTGTGTGGGGGGTGGAGGTATTTGAGCCGATGGAGATAGGGCAGGCTTAATTACTTCTCAATGTCTACTTCAAAAACTCCAAGACAATGAGACTTGTTAGTTATAATATGTCAGATGTCCTGGACTTCAACGCTGTAATAGCAGAGTAATGGCATATCACATATTACTTCCATATCTATTACTATCACTATTATTATTACATTCTTCATGGAACCATATTTTACCATTGCTATTACTATCACAGCACAAAACCTGCTATTACTTGTTGCATGTGCTATTACATATTACCCTATGTCTGGTGTATATATTTTATCTTAAACCAGTAAAGTAAAACGATGAGCTGGAGGACATCGACGTCGAACGAATGCATTCAGACGTATTTCATATGTTTCGGAGTGAATGTGGAAACTTCGTTAAGTGGCACGTACACACTTGTCCAAGCACTTGTCCGTTGTTGCTGAAATGGACTGGGTTCGATCTGTTTTTGACTGAAACACCCGTCAACGTTTAAAATGTTTTTTTCTCAAACTTTCAAAACCGTGACCTGCATTGAACATGTCTGATTATTTAAGGAATGAGGGCCAATGCAACCGTATAATGATTTTGTTATGATATGGTTTTTTTTCACAAAAGGTACATAGTTATTACATGTTCGTACGGATTGTTCAGAATCACTTGCTCTTTTGATATAAAAAATAACATGCAGTATTTGTATTGAGGGTTTTATGAGATGAAATAGCTCGGAAAAAAGGAAAACACAAGGTGAATAAGTGAAGTCATGCAGCCTTTTCAATACTGTTGGAAAGATCCCGAAGCTAGAGAAATGATAATCATGCGAATGAATATGACATAAAAAATATGTATCATACCGTATTATCACTTCCCGTGCAGCTTCGAAGTTCAAAAAACAAAACAAAACAGACATTTTGAAATATTTACTATATATATGCAAGTATCAAACTAATACCATCAACACAACTAGATTTTGATGATCACAAATATAAACCTAAAATACATTTTAAATGGAAAGCAAAACCGATCAAATATGTACATCCCAGGTCACATTGGCATCATCGGGGGCAGATAATGCGCGAAACACTAGGATGCGTCCATTGTACACCAGGGGTAATTAGTATGCAGCTGCCCAACAACCTACTAAACTAGTGTAAAAATAAATTTAGAAAATTCATTTCGCATCTTGAATATATGTCAAGAAGATTATACGTTATTTCAGTAATTCGATTTGACTGCATCATACCCAATTCTTATTCTTAGTATGCCCCTTCCCTTATTCCCTTCAGGGAATATAGTATTGTTCGTGGCAGACGTTTGTGTGACCACAATAGAGGTAATCATGGTAATGGATAAGAAGTTAGACAGAGGATATTGCAAAACCCATACCAAAAATGTTACCTGTTTATTGCTACAGTGAAAACGACAATATCTTGGAAATAAATCATATATTTCGAAAAGATGTTTTCATTCACTAATGATTGAAATTACTTCCATAGGGGTGTGAAAGCCCTGAAAACAAACGATGAGCATCGAAAGCTATTCACAATTCACCATAAAATATTTTAAGCAAAACTGCTGCTCATTTGTTTTCCAACCAGAACGGCCTGGTACGGAGAGATAATCCGAGATGTTCAAGCATCTGTGTTGTGAACACTTCGTCTAATCAAAACTGAACAGTACTATATTCCCTGAAAAGAGGAATACTGAGAGATAATCCAAGATGTTCTAGCATCTGTGTTGTGGAGAATTCTTCGAATCAAATATAACATTTGATCTCTATGCAGTACATACATGGTAACCAACAAATACACAGTTTTTGCTATTTTGGTATTGTACGTGATGCTAGGATTTTCTAATTGGTCCAGGCACTGAACACGACCATCACATTAATAATACAAAAGACAAGAGGTTCATGTCACCTCTGTGCACGTCATCGGCTCCTGTGATGGGGGGGGGGGGGGTGGTTGGGTGACTCGAAAATTCAATTTATTGATATACTTCCAGCCGGGTTTCTGAACTGTTTCTGATGTGTGATAATTTAATATCTAAGATTGATTCTACAATAAGGAGATATTGGAATTTACTTTTTCGGGATGTTCCATTTGTTCTTGGCTAAAAGTTGAAAGCCAAGAAAGGTTGGAATTCACCTTTCATTAGGAGATGAAGTGCAGTTGGACCAAATTCATGATTGTTTGGATTGATGGAACGGATGTAGACAGTGTTGTTATTGGGTAAACTCAACATAATCAGAGATTAACTAAGAGAAGCAGAATAATAAGTCAGGCAGGTAAATGTTTACATTAGCAATAGCAATTATGAGTCTGAGGAGTCCTCGCGCCTTTGATTATTGGTTATAATTACGATGTGTTTACAAAAAAATGCCTACATCACAAAATGAAAATATGATTTGTGATATTGATAACCGTGATCTACATCTGAAACCTAGCACAGTGTTATTTAAACATTGAACACTGGCACATAATTCACGATAACATAGTTTCAGCCTGTGTTATAATTGAAGAATAGTTGTCATTGTAGCTAGATGATTAATCTGTCTCAGGTTAAATGTCTAGTACACTAGCTCAAACACTGTTTCCGCAGCATACGGTAATTACAATGACAGATGTCTTCTATCATCATTAATCACTGAATGTCTGGGGGCAGTGAATTATGAAAATGACCACTTTACATTGGTGAACCAATATTTGAGTAACATACTAACATGACATTACGAAAGCTACATAAAAAATGAAGTCAAATAAACGCATACATATCATGGATCACTGCCATGAGTATAGAAGCTATATAAACGCTATCTTTCTACACAACCACTGTTCCATTGTATGGATAGTTGCATGTGGAAGTGTCGTGGTAGCCGTGGTTAGGACCTGTACCTTGCCGAAACTGTTCAGTGGTGAGTCCATGGTACCGATTCTTCTGTTCGGATAGTTACTGTGGGTTTTCATTCCGTCGTGGTAGCTATTCCAGCCCATGCAGCGCAGGTTATTATTTCTTCTAAATTCAATGAAAATTCAAATGTGCCAGACGGATTAAATGTGGTACATTCAGTGGGTAAGTAGTATTAGAGTAAGGTGCGCTACATGGGTCGCTATCCCGTCACTAGGGTATTACGGATTCAAAGCTGAACACTTCTCGTATCCGCTATTCCTACTACTCGCACATGTATCACCGACAGTGGGTTTGTTTTGTCTACAGCTGACTTTTGTTTAGGTTGTATATTAGGTTTGTTATCGACATAATCAAAATGCAGTTCTATTGGTGATAGTGGGCTGGTGAATACCGTTGCACTATGTAACAAGAATCATACCTGGTGCAGAACACCAGATCTCCCTGGATACGAAGCCAATAGCGTGTTCCTTTCATGAACTGTTAAGTCTCTAATTTAATTTCGGGCGCATATATACATGTACAATGTACATGCAGGACGAATACATGTGTAAAAGGAATGGTCGTTCGTAGGAATAGTAGTCTTTGATCGAATGCGCCCACTATTTTGGCACTGAAATATCACCCTGGAAGCCGGTGGTGTTGAACTCGGAACCCATTCCGACTCTTAAACAATGTCAACCACCAACACCACGGTTCTCAACATTCGGCGCTCTGTGAGCGAAAAATTAGCTCGTTGTGGGACAGCGAAAATAAATGCATATTTTTAAAAGTAATAAGATGCAGTCAGAAAACGGAACGAAACAAATGTGCTAATATTTCCGCACTGAAACAAGGAAAATTAGTCCATGACATACGGGATAAGCATGCGTAGTGAGCGATGGCACGAAAGTATAGGGACGAATATGATACCCAATTGACTGAATGCACACCGTGTTGATGTATATACTCTGATCTATATAATCTCAATGACATGCAAATATTTACGTAAATCGGCGATAGTGACGAGAGATTTACTCCATTCGAGGGAAATATTCTGCAGATTATATTAATCAACTGAATTGTTTACGTCCAACACTGTGAAACAAACGTTTCAAGTATTTTCTCTCCGACAGCAAGTTTTCCGCCAGTCGCAGAGTATTTCCCGATGGGAATCTCAGAGAGCGTTTAAGAAGTCTCCCCTGCGGCGAGACAATAAAATATACTTCAGCAATTGGTGAAAATGTGTACAATTGGCTTTGGCCGACGCCCTCGCATGTTTTTGTATTCATTTGATTATTACAATATTAAAATAATCAAATATTACACCCTGCAACTTATTTCAAGTCAGTTTCCATCGTCCAACCAACAAAAATATGCAATAATATAGGAAAAACTCTACACGTATTTGAAGCATAACTTTTTTTCAAGAAGAATGTTAATTATGTTGACAAATGTTGTTTCATTTGATGTTTTTTCACACAACACATTGTCATATTTGTCCAATATACATGTATTGTACATGCATGTATTGCGTTTTCAAAATATTTGTGACCTGGTATCGTTTTGATGCTCGGGTTAATGTTCTGTTGATAATTGAATATCGATATTCATGGATTTCTTCTTTCACCATGTGGAAGCAACATTTACGATTGATATATAACTGACAATATCACTCTCTGCACAATTTCAATTAAACCTCAAGGAATTTTCATGACTGTTGATAATTGAATATCAATAATCGTGGATTTTTTTCTTTCACCATGTGGAAGCAACATTTACGATTGATATATAACTGACAATATCACTCTCTGCACATTTTCAATTAAGCCTCAAGGAATTTTCATGACTGTTGATAATTGAATATCGATAATCGTGGATTTTTTTCTTTCACCATGTGGAAGCAACATTTACGATTGATATGACTTGTCATCGAGGAATTCCGACACATTCAATCTTTACACTCTCGCTGTCAACAAATCTCATTCACTTATTGCATAATCCATCACAAATGTGCCCCTGCAATTGTCGGAATCAAGGAACCGTTACAAATTGAATGCTGATTCGTCTCCAAAAAAAACCCCAAAGAAGCAGTCTGTCATATCGCGATGAATCGGCGGTTTTCAAGGCGTATACGTGCTCTTGACAGATATTTGAAATCGGCATCGGATTTTGGTCACCAAAGTCGTAAAAAACGCTATTTGGGGTTGAAATCATAACCATAATTCCTTACCCAAAGCTTCGGTTGTATATTAATAGATAGTTCAACACTCGTACAGACAGTACACCCCTAACACAAAATGGGTTCACTTTGTGCACCTCGACATTCGATGTATATATATAGATAGATGTAAAATCAATACCCGGTGTTAAGTATTCCGTGCGAACAAAACAGGGCCTGTTTTCATGGTTCGGGGACAGCAAGTCATATCAGGCATACGAAGTGAGAGAAACTAAAATGACAAGGAAAATAATGAACCCCCAGAAATGGCCATTAGGAGGTGAAATCAAGTGCTCTGGAAAGAGTGAGCATTTCCTACCCCACTAGTGGCACCCGTCATAAATTCCCCAACATTAACATGAAAATAGATCTAGTTGCATGGAAGACATGGATTTGGTGTATTTATCAACCAGATCATGATGACTTCTATATAATTTCTTGAAGGCAGCTTAAGTCTTGGTAAAACATATTCTTGTCGCAGTAGTTTAGAGAATACCTGGGCACTTCGATAAACAACGTCCTCATATTTGCAACTAGCTATGGAATAACGTATAAGTTGAAAAACAAACACGCCATATGCTGGTGACACAGGAATGTTGCTGCTTAGAAAAGGGAAACTGACTATGGAAAAATTGAAATCATCACGTTCGTCATATAATCTAGTCGACAGTATAATCATTTTCAATCTCCAACCTCAGGTCTAGATAGTTGGAAAAATTAGTGGAGTCTGTAGTATCCTTAATTTCAAGTTCCTTAGGATATATGAAACCGAAATAATAACCAAATTTGGGATTATTTAGTGACAATACATCGTCTATGTATCGGAAAGTGAAATTAAAAGTACAAGTTAGTTTCTTAGAACCTCCTCGTGGTAAACGTTGGATGAAATCTGATTCATATGAGTATAAAAATATGTCTGCCAATAATTGTGCACAGTTTGTACCCATGGGAATACCAATAGTTTGTTGAAATATTCGACACCAAATTCCATAAAAATATTATCAATTCGAAAATTAACCATATTTACCACATCTATTTCAGTATATTTGTATTATTTTATCTAAAACCAGTACAACGAATGCAACGGACGAATGCAATGAAACGAACTCTTATGTTTCGGAGCAAATGTGGAAACTTCGTTAAGTGGCACGTTCTCGCGTTCCTTTGAAGATTTTGTCTCCGAGTACCTGTGTGTTGTTCCTGAAATAGATTTGTTTTTGTTCACTTATGTCTGAGCCACCCATCAACGTTTAAAATGATGTTCCCTCAAACTTTCACAACCGTGACATGTACTGAATATGTCTCGATTATTTAATGAAGGAGGTACAATGCTACCGTATAATGATTTTGCTATGAAATCAGTGACCGAAATTTGGTCGGGCTTTGTTTCTATTGCAAAACGTTGTATTTTACGTTTCTTATTGGCATCATCAAAATCTGATTGTATTGGTGGTAATAGATTGATACTTAAATTAGACAGATATGTTCGTTTTCACAAGACTTACTACATAGTTATTATATGAAAAATGATAATCATGCGGATGAATATGACATAAAAAATAAATATATCATACCTTATTATCCTTCCCGTGCAGCTTCGAAGTTTGAAAAACAGAACAGACATTTTGAAATATTTACTATATATGTAAGTATCAAACTATTACCACGAACACAACCAGATTTTGATGATAACAAAGACAAACATAAAATGATTTTCAATGAAAAGCAAAACCGATCAAATACGTACATCCCAAGCCACATTGACATCATCACGGGCAGACAATGTGCGAAATACTAGGATGCTTCCATTGTACACCAGGTGTAATTAGTATGCAGCTGCCCAACAACCTACTAAACTAATTTACAAATAAATTCAGACAATTCGTTCTTCATCTTGAACAGCATGGATGTTAAGAAGACAAGATTATACGTTATTTCAGTAACTCGATTTGACTGCATCAAACTTGATTCTTATTCTCACTATGCCCCTCCCTCAGTCCTCTCGTGCAGACGGTCGTGAGACCACAGAGGTAATAAATGAGTTGGCAGAGGATACTGCAGAACCCATACCAATAAATTCAATTATATATTGGTGCAGTAATAATGACATATATCGTAGGATCAATTTAACATTACGTAAGGCTGCTTTCATCCACTGACGTCATTGAAATTATTTATTTATTGGAATTTCTTCCATACGTATATAAAAGCCCTGAACAGAAATGATGAACATTAGAAACTATTTACCGCAAAAGCTACTGCTACTTCTCTGTTTTCCATCTAGAAACGGCGTAGTGTCAAGAGATAATCCTACATGTTCTAATATTATGTTCTGAAGAATTGCTTCTATCATATTAATTAAATATAACGTCTCTACATAAATTAAGAAATACACAGTTATTGATATGTTGGAAGATTTTCTAATTGCTTTAGGCACTGAACAGGACTATCCTACGAATAATACATAAAAACAGAAATGATGTATGTCACCTGGGTACATGTCATCGGCTCTCCACCTGACTGGAACACACAATTTATTGAATATATACTTTCAACCGTAATTCTTCACAATTTTGAGCAATGAAATAATTTGATGACATTCCTAAATAGGATATGAATGAATAGTAATAAACTGTTCAAGACACTTCTTTTCGCATGCTCAAATAATGGGTTTCAATATTTACATTCGACACGAGTTGTCGGGAACTGATGTGTGAGGTCATATACACCTAAGGCTGAATCCGCGATCGGAAGATATTGGGATTTACCTTGTCAGGATGCTCAATTTGCCCTTGACTAAAAGTTGAAATCCGAAAGCAAAATCAAAAGAATTTGCGATTCACCTTCTTGAATGGGGAGCATGGCGTGTGCAGTTGGCTCAAATTCATGATTGTTTGAATTAAAGGAATTGATGTAGACAGTGGCGGTATCAGGGTTTTCCTCTCGGATGAAATAAACAAATTCAGAGATTAACTAGACGTCAAGGCCTGAAGATGCCTTGGGGCATTTCGTGTGAGTTCTATTCCTAGCTAACATATACCTAAGAGACTGTGTCTAGAACCATGATGACTCTGGAACTGTCCGTGGTCAAAGTTTGAGTGACATACCCCGCCCTTAGGCATCTTTGCGTTTCGCTCTACGACGCACCGTTTTCGATATACGGCACCAGAAGTCGTCTCGACCCAAAATACCCCTAAGCCTAGTTTGTCTAGTGCCAGGAGGCCGAAATTGAGCTCCGTTTCGCTCTACAACGCACTGTTTCCCAGATACGGTCAAACAGGAAGTGCCGGGTCGGCGAAAAAATATTCAACACCAGGGGTCGTCTCGACTCAAAATACCCCCTAGACTAGTTTGTCTAGTACCAGAAGGCCGGAATTGAGCTCCGTTTCGCTCTACGACGCACCATTTCCGAGATACGGCCAAACAGGACGTGCCGAGTCGGCAAAAATAAATTCAACACCAGGGGTCATCTCGACCCAAAATACCTCCTAGACTAGTTAGTCTAGTGCCAGGAGGCCGGAATTGAGCTCCGTTTCGCTCTACGACGCACCGTTCCCGAGATACGTGCAAACGTGAAGTGCCGAGTCGGCGAAAAAAAATTCGACACCAGGGGTTGTCTCGACCCAAGATACCCTCTAGACTAGTTTGTCTGGTGCCAGGAGGCCGAAATTGAGCTCCGTTTCGCTCTACGACTCACCGTTTCCGAGATACGGGCAAACAGGAAGTGCCGAGTCGGCGAAAAAAAATTCAACACCAGGGGTCGTCTCGACCGAAAATACCCCCTGACTAGTTTGTCTAGTGCCAGGAGGCCGAAATTGACCTCCGTTTCGCTCTACGACGCATCGTTTCCGAGATACGGCCAAACAGGAAGTGACGAGTCGGCAAAAAAAAATTCCGACACCAGGGGTCGTCTCGACCCAAGATACCCTCTAGACTAGTTTGTCTAGTGCCAGGAGGCCGGAATTGAGCTCCGTTTCGCTCTACGACTCACCGTTTCCGAGATACGGCCAAACAGGAAGTGCCGAGTCCGCGAAAAAAAAATCCAACCAGGGGTCGTCTCGACCGAAAATACCCCCTAGACTAGTTTGTCCAGTGCCAGGAAGCCGAAATTGACCTCCGTTTCACTCTACGACACATCGTTTCCGAGATAACGGCCAAACAGGAAGTGACGAGTCGGCAAAAAAAAATTCCGACACCAGGGGTCGTCTCGACCCAGGATACCCACTAGACTAGTTTGTCTAGTGCCAGAAGGCTGGAATTGAGCTCCGTTTCCCTGTAAGACGCACCGTTTCCGAGATACGGGCAAACAGGAAGTGTCGAGTCGGCGAGAAAAAGTTCGACACCAGGGGTCGTCTCGACCCAAAATACCCATAAGCCTAGTTTGTCTAGTGCCAGGAGGCCGGAATTGAGCTCCGTTTGTCTAGTGCCAGGAGGCCGGAATTGAGCTCCGTTTCGCTCTATGACGCACCGTTTCCGAGATACGGCCAAACAGGAAGTTCCGAGTCAGGCGAAAATAAATTTGACACCAGGGGTCGTCTCGACCCATAATACCCCCTAGACTAGTTTGTCTAGTGCCAGGAGGCCGGAATTTAGCTCCGTTTCGCTCTACGATGCGCCGTTTCCGAGATACGGTCAAACAGGAAGTGCCGGATCAGCGAAAACAAATTCGACACCAGGGGTCGTCTCGACCCAAAATACCTCCTAGACTAGTTTGTTTAGTGCCAGGAGGCCGGAATTGAGCTCTGTTTCGCTCTACGATGCACCGTTTCCGAGATACGGGCAAACAGGAAGTGCCAAGTCGGCGAAAAAAAAATTCGACACCAGGGGTTGTCGACCCAAGATACCCGCTAGACTAGTATGTCTAGTGCCAGGAGGCCGAAATTGAGCTCCGTTCCACTCTACGACGCACCGTTTCCGAGATACGGCCAAACAGGAAGTGCCGAGTCGGCAAAAAAAAATTCGACACCAGGGGTCGATTCGACCCAAGATACCCCCTAGACTAGTTTGTCTAGTGCTAGGAGACCGAAATTGAGCTCCGTTTCGCTCTACGACGCACCGTTTCCGAGATATGCATGAAAGTCTCAAGGATGAATCAGCAAAAATTCTTCCGAGCTCTAGGTCAAAGGTCGTTCAACGGATTGATCCCAAAATCAATAGGGTTCTTCCCGGGTGGTATATGAACTCCCATGCAAAGAATACTTGCCATTGCATGAATACTTTTTGAGTTATCGCTCGGAAACCAAGTCTCAAAATCAACCTTGATTTCATCCTCACGGACCTCACGGACCCCGGAGCCGCCTCCAAAACAATAGGGGTCTTCCATGTAATATTTCTGACCAGTGGTGCAAATTTGGACACGATCCGTTCAGGCGTTCCCGAGTTATTGATCGGAAACCAAACGGCGGAAAGTAAAAAAAAAGAAAAAAAAACAAACAAAAAAAAAACAGACAAAACCATAAGGGCATTTCGGGCCGAAATGCCCTAACTAAGAGAAGGATAAAAATAAATCATGCAGATAAATGTTTACATTATCAATTATGAGTTTGCCCAAGCCTTTGATTATTGGCTATAATTACGATGTGTTCACACTGAATGCCTACATCAAAACAATTAAAATATGACTTGTAATATTGCTAAACGAGAACCGTGATCTACATCTGGAACCTAACATAGTGTTAATTGAAAACTGAGCATTGGAACATAATTCACGATCACATAGTTCCAGCCTGTGTTATAATTGAACAATAGTTGTCATCGTAGCTAGATGATTAATCTGTCTCAGGTTAGATGTCTAGTTCACTAGCTGCAATATGTTTCCACAGCATACGGTAATTACAATGACGGATGTCTTCTATCCTCATCAATCACTGCATGTCTGGGGGCAGTGAATTATGAAAATGAACACTTTACATTGGTGAACCAATATTTGAGTAACAAAATAACATTACATTAACGAAAGCCACATCAAAAATGACGCCAAACAAATCGCATACATATCATGGATCACTGCCATGATTATGAAAGCCATATGAACGCTAACTTTCCACACAACCACTGTTCCATTGTATGGATAGGTACATGTGGAGCTGTCGTGGTAGCCGTGGTTGGGACCTGCACCTTACCGATACTGTTCAAAGTTGTGAGTCCATGGTAACCATTCTTCTGTTCGGATAGTTGCACTGCGTTCCTTACTGTGGGTTTTCATTCCCTCGTGGTAGCTATTCCAGCCCATGTGGCGCAGGTTACTATTTCTAATAAATTCAATGAAAATTCAAATGTGCCAGACGGATTAAATATGGTATACATTCAGTGGGTAAGTAGTATTATAGTAAGGTGCGCTACATGGGCCGATATTCTCGCTACATGGGCTGATATTCTATACATTTCTCGTATTCTCCTAGTCCTACTACTCACACATGTTTCGCCGACCGTGGGTTTGTTTTGTCTACAGCTGACTTTTGTTTAGGTTGTATATTAGGTTTGTTATCGACATAATCACAATCCGGTTCTATTGGTGGTAGTGGGCGGGTGAATATCGTTGCACTATGTAATAAAATATACTTCAGCAATTGGTGAAAATATGTACAATTGGCTTTGGCCGACGCCCTCGCATGTTTTTGTATTCATTTGATTATTTTATCACCCACAATATTAAAATAATCAAATATTACACCCTGCAACTTATTTCAAGTCAGTGTCCATCGTCCAACCACCAAAAATATGCAATAATATGGGAATAACTCTACACGTATTTGAAGCATAACTTTTTTCCAAGATTCAATTTAATGATGTTAACAAATGTTGTTTCATTTGATGTTTTTCCCACAACACATTGTAATATTTGTCCAATATACATGTATTGTACATGCATGTATTGCGTTTTCAAAATATTTGTGACCTGGTATCGTTTTGATGCTCGGGTTAACGTTCTGCTGATAATTGAAAATCGATAATCGTGGGTTCACGATTGATATATAAGTGACAATATCACTCTATGCACATTTTCAGTTAAACCTCAAGGAATTTTCATGACTTGTCATCGAGGAATCCTGACACATCCAATGTTTACCCTCTCGCTGTCAACGAATCTCATTCACTTATTGCATAATCCATCACAAATGAACCCATGCAATTGTCGGAAACACGGAACCGTTACAAATTGAATACCAACTCGTCTCCACACATCAAGAAGTAGCAGTCTGCAATACGACGATAAATCGGCAGCGTACGTGGTCTTGATAGGGATTTGAAATTGGCATTCAGAGTTTGGTCCTCAGAGTCGTAAACCATGCTACTTGGGCCGCAATCATGACCATATATTCCTCACACAATGCTTCCGATGTATATTAATAGATTGTTCAACACTTGTACACGCAGAACGTTGAGTACATCCCAAACACAAAATGGGTTCACTTTATGCACCTCGACATTCTATGTGTATATATTTTACCTTAAACCAGTAACGTAAAATAATAAGCTGAACGACATCGACGTCAGACGAACGCACGAATGCATTGAAACTCTTATGTTTCGGAGCAATGGTGGAAACTTCGTTAAGTGGCACGTACACACCTTCCTCTGAAGATTTTGTCTCCAAGTAGTTGTCCATTGTTGCTGAAATAGACTGGAATCGATCTGTTTTTGTTCACTTATGTCTGAGACACCCATCAACGTTTAAAATGATGTTCCCTCAAACTTTCACAACCGTGACATGTACTGAATATGTCTCGATTATTTAATGAAGGAGGTACAATGCTACCGTATAATGATTTTGCTATGAAATCAGTGACCGAAATTTGGTCGGGCTTTGTTTCTATTGCAAAACGTTGTATTTTACGTTTTTTATTGGCATCATCAAAATCTGATTGTATTGGTGGTAATAGATTGATACTTACATTAGACAGATAAGACTTACTACATAGTTATTATATGAAAAATGATAATCATGCGGATGAATATGACATAAAAAAATATATATCATACCTTATTATCCTTCCCGTGCAGCTTCGAAGTTTGAAAAACAGAACAGACATTTTGAAATATTTACTATATATGTAAGTATCAAACTATTACCACGAACACAACCAGATTTTGATGATAACAAAGATAAACATAAAATGCTTTTCAATGAAAAGCAAAACCGATCAAATACGTACATCCCAAGCCACATTGACATCATCAGGGGCAGACAATGTGCGAAATACTAGGCTGCTTCCATTGTACACCAGGTGTAATTAGTATGCAGCTGCCCAACAACCTACTAAACTAATTTACAAATAAATTCAGACAATTCGTTCTTCATCTTGAACAGCATGGATGTTAAGAAGACAAGATTATACGTTATTTCAGTAACTCGATTTGACTGCATCAAACTTGATTCTTATTCTCACTATGCCCCTCCCTCAGTCCTCTCGTGACAGACGGTCGTGAGACCACAGAGGTAATAAATGAGTTTGGCAGAGGATACTGCAGAACCCATACCAATAAATTCAATTATATATTGGTGCAGTAATAATGACATATATCGTAGGATCAATTTAACATTTCGTAAGGCTGCTTTCATCCACTGACGTCATTGAAATTATTTATTTATTGGAATTTCTTCCATACGTATATAAAAGCCCTGAACAGAAATGATGAACACTAGAAACTATTTACCGCAAAAGCTACTGCTACTTCTCTGTTTTCCATCTAGGAACGGCGTAGTGTCAAGAGATAATCCTACATGTTCTAATATTATGTTTTGAAGAATTGCTTCTATCATATTAATTAAATATAACGTCTCTACATAAACTAAGAAATACACAGTTATTGATATGTTGGAAGATTTTCTAATTGCTTTAGGCACTGAACAGGACTATCCTACGAATAATACATAAAAACAGAAATGATGTATGTCACCTGGGTACATGTCATCGGCTCTCCACCTGACTGGAACACACAATTTATTGAATATATACTTTCAACCGTAATTCTTCACAATTTTGAGCAATGAAATAATTTGATGACATTCCTAAATAGGATATGAATGAATAGTAATAAACTGTTCAAGACACTTCTTTTCGCATGCTCAAATAATGGGTTTCAATATTTACATTCGACACGAGTTGTCGGGAACTGATGTGTGAGGTCATATACACCTAAGGCTGAATCCGCGATCGGAAGATATTGGGATTTACCTTGTCAGGATGCTCAATTTGCCCTTGACTAAAAGTTGAAATCCGAAAGCAAATATCAAAAGAATTTGCGATTCAGCTTCTTGAATGGGGAGCATGGCGTGTGCAGTTGGCTCAAATTCATGATTGTTTGAATTAAAGGAATTGATGTAGACAGTGGTGGTATCAGGGTTTTCCTCTCGGATGAAATAAACAAATTCAGAGATTAACTAGACGTCAAGGCCTGAAGATGCCTTGGGGCATTTCGTGTGAGTTCTATTCCTAGCTAACAGATACCTAAGAGACTGTGTCTAGAACCATGATGACTCTGGAACTGTCCGTGGTCAAAGTTTGAGTGACATACCCCGCCCTTAGGCATCTTTGCGTTTCGCTCTACGACGCACCGTTTTCGAGATACGGCACCAGAAGTCGTCTCGACCCAAAATACCCCTAAGCCTAGTTTGTCTAGTGCCAGGAGGCCGAAATTGAGCTCCGTTTCGCTCTACAACGCACTGTTTCCCAGATACGGTCAAACAGGAAGTGCCGGGTCGGCGAAAAAATATTCAACACCAGGGGTCGTCTCGACCCAAAATACCCCCTAGACTAGTTTGTCTAGTACCAGAAGGCCGGAATTGAGATCCGTTTCGCTCTACGACGCACCATTTCCGAGATACGGCCAAACAGGACGTGCCGAGTCGGCAAAAATAAATTCAACACCAGGGGTCGTCTCGACCCAAAATACCTCCTAGACTAGTTAGTCTAGTGCCAGGAGGCCGGAATTGAGCTCCGTTTCGCTCTACGACGCACCGTTCCCGAGATACGTGCAAACGTGAAGTGCCGAGTCGGCGAAAAAAAATTCGACACCAGGGGTTGTCTCGACCCAAGATACCCTCTAGACTAGTTTGTCTGGTGCCAGGAGGCCGAAATTGAGCTCCGTTTCGCTGTACGACTCACCGTTTCCGAGATACGGGCAAACAGGAAGTGCCGAGTCGGCGAAAAAAAATTCAACACCAGGGGTCGTCTCGACCGAAAATACCCCCTGGCTAGTTTGTCTAGTGCCAGGAGGCCGAAATTGACCTCCGTTTCGCTCTACGACACATCGTTTCCGAGATACGGCCAAACAGGAAGTGACGAGTCGGCAAAAAAAAATTCCGACACCAGGGGTCGTCTCGACCCAAGATACCCTCTAGACTAGTTTGTCTAGTGCCAGGAGGTCGGAATTGAGCTCCGTTTCGCTCTACGACTCACCGTTTCCGAGATACGGCCAAACAGGAAGTGCCGAGTCCGCGAAAAAAAAATCCAACCAGGGGTCGTCTCGACCGAAAATACCCCCTAGACTAGTATGTCAAGTGCCAGGAGGCCGAAATTGACCTCCGTTTCACTCTACGACACATCGTTTCCGAGATAACGGCCAAACAGGAAGTGACGAGTCGGCAAAAAAAAATTCCGACACCAGGGGTCGTCTCGACCCAGGATACCCACTAGACTAGTTTGTCTAGTGCCAGAAGGCTGGAATTGAGCTCCGTTTCCCTGTAAGACGCACCGTTTCCGAGATACGGGCAAACAGGAAGTGTCGAGTCGCAAAATACCCATAAGCCTAGTTTGTCTAGTGCCAGGAGGCCGGAATTGAGCTCCGTTTGTCTAGTGCCAGGAGGCCGGAATTGAGCTCCGTTTCGCTCTATGACGCACCGTTTCCGAGATACGGCCAAACAGGAAGTTCCGAGTCAGGCGAAAATAAATTTGACACCAGGGGTCGTCTCGACCCATAATACCCCCTAGACTAGTTTGTCTAGTGCCAGGAGGCCGGAATTTAGCTCCGTTTCGCTCTACGATGCGCCGTTTCCGAGATACGGTCAAACAGGAAGTGCCGGATCAGCGAAAACAAATTCGACACCAGGGGTCGTCTCGACCCAAAATACCTCCTAGACTACTTTGTTTAGTGCCAGGAGGCCGGAATTGAGCTCTGTTTCGCTCTACGATGCACCGTTTCCGAGATACGGGCAAACAGGAAGTGCCAAGTCGGCGAAAAAAAAATTCGACACCAGGGGTTGTCGACCCAAGATACCCGCTAGACTAGTATGTCTAGTGCCAGGAGGCCGAAATTGAGCTCCGTTTCGCTCTACGACGCACCGTTTCCGAGATACGGCCAAACAGGAAGTGCCGAGTCGGCAAAAAAAAATTCGACACCAGGGGTCGATTCGACCCAAGATACCTCCTAGACTAGTTTGTCTAGTGCCAGGAGGCCGAAATTGAGCTCCGTTTCGCTCTACGACGCACCGTTTCCGAGATATGCATGAAAGTCTCAAGGATGAATCAGCAAAAATTCTTCCGAGCTCTAGGTCAAAGGTCGTTCGACGGATTGATCCCAAAATCAATAGGGTTTTTCCCGGGTGGTATATGAACTCCCATGCAAAGAATACTTGCCATTGCATGAATACTTTTTGAGTTATCGCTCGGAAACCAAGTCTCAAAATCAACCTTGATTTCATCCTCACGGACCTCACGGACCCCGGAGCCGCCTCCAAAACAATAGGGGTCTTCCATGTAATATTTCTGACCAGTGGTGCAAATTTGGACACGATCCGTTCAGGCGTTCCCGAGTTATTGATCGGAAACCAAACGGCGGAAAGTAAAAAAAAAGAAAAAAAAAAGAAAAAAAAAACAAACAGACAAAACCATAAGGGCATTTCGGGCCGAAATGCCCTAACTAAGAGAAGGATAAAAATAAATCATGCAGATAAATGTTTACATTATCAATTATGAGTTTGCCCAAGCCTTTGATTATTGGCTATAATTACGATGTGTTCACACTAAATGCCTACATCAAAACAATTAAAATATGACTTGTAATATTGCTAAACGAGAACCGTGATCTACATCTGGAACCTAACATAGTGTTAATTGAAAACTGAGCATTGGAACATAATTCACGATAACATAGTTCCAGCCTGTGTTATAATTGAACAATAGTTGTCATCGTAGCTAGATGATTAATCTGTCTCAGGTTAGATGTCTAGTTCACTAGCTGCAATATGTTTCCACAGCATACGGTAATTACAATGACGGATGTCTTCTATCCTCATCAATCACTGCATGTCTGGGGGCAGTGAATTATGAAAATGAACACTTTACATTGGTGAACCAATATTTGAGTAACAAAATAACATTACATTAACGAAAGCCACATCAAAAATGACGCCAAACAAATCGCATACATATCATGGATCACTGCCATGATTATGAAAGCCATATGAACGCTAACTTTCCACACAACCACTGTTCCATTGTATGGATAATTACATGTGGAGCTGTCGTGGTAGCCGTGGTTGGGACCTGCACCTTGCCGATACTGTTCAAAGTTGTGAGTCCATGGTAACCATTCTTCTGTTCGGAAAGTTGCACTGCGTTCCTTACTGTGGGTTTTCATTCCCTCGTGGTAGCTATTCCAGCCCATGTGGCGCAGGTTACTATTTCTAATAAATTCAATGAAAATTCAAATGTGCCAGACGGATTAAATATGGTATACATTCAGTGGGTAAGTAGTAATTAATTTAATTGCAAGCTTTTATATAGCGCTTTTCCATGTACAACATGCTCAAAGCGCTTTACAATTATTACCCCTGGCAGACCTGTTCATTCCGACACATTTTCAACCTCCCGGGAGGCATACAACTGTAACTTAGGCAACCATCTCTGGTGCACATACAGTATTCATACACATTGCCATCTCTGTCTATAGCCAGGTACCCATTTTACTGATGGGTGAAACAGATCCCCCAATGAAAGTCTTTCAGCGCCGGCGCCAAGGATTGAACCCGGTACCTCCCGCACTCAACCCTGACGCCTTAACCAATTGAGCTATCATGGCTGGATATAATAATTACAAGCTTTTATATAGCGCTTTTCCATGTACAACATGCTCAAAGCGCTTTACAATTATTACCCCTGGCAGACCTGTTCATTCCGACACATTTTCAACCTCCCGGGAGGCATACAACTGTAACTTAGGCAACCATCTCTGGTGCACATACAGTATTCATACACATTGCCATCTCTGTCTATAGCCAGGTACCCATTTTACTGATGGGTGAAACAGATCCCCCAATGAAAGTCTTTCAGCGCCGGCGCCAAGGATTGAACCCGGTACCTCCCGCACTCAACCCTGACGCCTTAACCAATTGAGCTATCATGGCTGGATATTAGTAAGGTGCGCTACATGGGCCGATATTCTCGCTACATGGGCCGATATTCTATACATTTCTCGTATTCTCCTAGTCCTACTACTCACACATATTTCGCCGACCGTGGGTTTGTTTTGTCTACAGCTGACTTTTGTTTAGGTTGTATATTAGGTTTGTTATCGACATAATCACAATCCGGTTCTATTGGTGGTAGTGGGCGGGTGAATATCGTTGCACTATGTAATAAAATATACTTGGTGAAAATATGTACAATTGGCTTTGGCCGACGCCCTCGCATGTTTTTGTATTCATTTGATTATTTTATCACCCACAATATTAAAATAATCAAATATTACACCCTGCAACTTATTTCAAGTCAGTGTCCATCGTCCAACCACCAAAAATATGCAATAATATGGGAATAACTCTACACGTATTTGAAGCATAACTTTTTTCCAAGATTCAAGTTAATGATGTTAACAAATGTTGTTTCATTTGATGTTTTTCCCACAACACATTGTCATATTTGTCCAATATACATGTATTGTACATGCATGTATTGAGTTTTCAAAATATTTGTGACCTGGTATCGTTTTGATGCTCGGGTTAACGTTCTGCTGATAATTGAAAATCGATAATCGTGGGTTCACGATTGATATATAACTGACAATATCACTCTATGCACATTTTCAGTTAAACCTCTAGAAACTTCCATGACGTGTCATCGAGGAATCCTGACACATCCAATCTTTACCCTCTCGTTTCAACGAATCTCATTCACTTATTGCATAATCCATCACAAATGTGCCCATGCAATTGTCGGAAACAAGGAACCGTGACAAATTGAATCCCAATTCGTCTCCACACATCAAGAAGTAGCAGTCTGCAATACGGCGATAATTCGGCAGCGTACGTGCTCTTGATAGGGATTTGAAATTGGCATTCGGATTTTGGTCCTCAAAGTCGTAAAACACGCTATTTGGGGCCGATATCATGACCATATATTCCTCACACAATGCTTCGAATGTATATTAATAGATAGTTTAACACTTGTGCACGCAGTGCATACACCCCAAACACATAATGGGTTCATCTCATGCACCTCGACATTCTATAAATATAAATGTATTTTTTTTTAAAGTGGTAAAGTAAAATAATAAGCTGAACGATATCGACGTCAGAGGAACGGAAGAAACCATTGAAACGAACTCTTATGTTTCAGAGCAAATGTGGAAACTTCGTTAAGTGGCACGTACACACCTTCCTTTGAAGATTGCGTCTCCAAGTAGTTGTCCATTGTTGCTGAAATGGACTGGAATCGATCTGTTTTTGTTCACTTATGTCTAAAACACCCATTAGCGTTCAAAATGTGTGTTTTTCCTCAAACATTCACAACCGTGACCTGTATTGAACATGTCTGGATTATTTAATGAATACGGTATAAAGTTACTGTATAATGATTTTTGTTATGATATTAGACAGATATGTTTTTTTTTTAATTTTAAAAGGTACGTAATTATTACATGTACGTACGGATTGTTCAGAATTATGTGTTGGTTTGATATAAAAAAATAGCATGCAGTATTTTTTATACATATTACTGAGTACATATTAAGTAAGTTCTATATAATGGGAATACCATTCATTGAAGAATCTGTTTGGGGGTTCCGTACCACAAATCACATAGAATGTTTTTCATATATCGAGGGTTTTATGAGATAAAATAGTGTGAAAAATAGAAAACACAAGGTGAATGTGTGAAGTCATGCAACATTTTCAATATTGTTGGATAGATCTCGCCGAAGCTAGAAAAATGATAATCATGCGAATGAATATGACAGAAGAAAATATACATCGTACCGTATTATCGTTTTCCGTGCAGCTTCAAAGTTTAAAAAATCAAAAAACAAAACAGACATTTGGAAATATCTACTAACACCACCAACACAACTAGATTTTGATGATAACAAAGATAAACATAAAATACATTTAAATGGAAAGGAAACCCGATCAAATACGTACATCCCAAGCCACATTGGCATCAGCAGGGGCAGACAATGTGCGAAATACTAGGATGCTTCCATTGTACACCAGGTGTAGTTAGTATGCAGCTGCCCAACAACCTACTAAACTAATTTACAAATAAATTCAGATAATTCGTTCTATATCTTGCACAGCATGGATGTTAGAAGACAAGAGTATACGTCATATCATTAACTCGATTTGACTGCATCAAACTTATGTAGCGTTATGACGTGGTGGCTACCTAGTAGTGACATCACGGTTATAGCGTGAACGTGCGGACAGGTTTATAAGACAATCGGCGACACTCCAGTAATGGGGTATACCTCTTTATCGTGGGGTCGCCGAACCCTACATTGGTGCCGTAGCTTTCGAACCACTGGGTTCTCTCGGCGTCGTTCCTGGGGTCAGTCCCTCACTGAGTTTCACATCGCAGCCAAGTATGTGTACATAATCGAGTAGCTGCGGCGCCCTTGATCTTCAGTGTTGTGATGTGACTGGGCAGTGGGATATAGCTGACCTCGGGGACGAGGTCTCTCCGAAAGGGGAAAGCACTGTAGCGTTATGACGTGGTGGCTACCTAGTAGTGACACCACGGTTATAGCGTGAACGTGCGGACAGGTTTATGAGACATTCGGCGACACTCCAGTAATGGGATATACCTCTTTATCGTGGGGTCGCCGAACCCTACACTTAATTCTTATTCTCAATATGCCCCTTCCTCATTCCGTCCGTGACAGACAGTCGTGAGACCAAAGAGGTAATAGATGAGTTTTGTAGAGGATATTGCAGAACCTATACCAATAAATTCAATTATATATTGGTGCAGTAATAATGACAATATCGTAGGATAAATTTTACATTTCGTAAGGCTGCTTTCATCCACTGACAGTTATTGAAATTATTCATTGATTGGAATTTCTTCCATACGGATATGAATGCCCTGAACAGAAATGATGAACATTAGAAACTGTTTAACATTAGAAACTGTTTTAATGTTCCATTCAGAAACGGCTTAGTGTCAAGAGATAATACTACATGTTCCAACATTATGTTGTGAAGAATTGCTTTAACTAAATATAACGTCTCAACATAACTAAGAAATACACAGTTTTTGGTATGTTGGTAGATTTCCTAATAGGATTAGGCACTGAACAGGACTGTCCCAAAAATCAATACAACAGAGGTGATGTATGTCACCTCGGTACATGTCATCGGCTCTCTACCTGACTGCAACACACAATTTATTGAATATGTCTTCACAGTTTTGAACAATAAAACAATTTAAGGACATTCCTGAATAGGATATGAACGAATAGTAGTAAACTGTTCGAGACACTTCTTTCCATATGCACAAATAATGGGTTTGAATATTTACATTCGACACGAGTTGTCAGGAGCTCATGTGTTAGGTCATTTACACCTAAGGCTGAATCGCGATCGGGAAATATTGGGATTTACCTTGCCAGGATGTCAATTTGTCCTTGACTAAAAGCTGAAATCCAAGAGCAAATATCAAAATAATTTGTGATTCACCTTAAATGGGGAGCATCGAGTGCAGTTGGCTCAAATTCATGATTGTCTGAATTAAAGGAATTGATGTAGACAGTGGTGGTATCAGGGTTCTCCTCTTGGATGAAATAAACATAATCAGAGATTAACTACGAGAAGGATAAATATGAATCATGCAGATAAATGTTTACATTAGCGCTTATGAGTTTGAGGAGTCCTCGCATCTTTGATTATTGGCTATAATTACGATGTGTTTATAAAAAAAAATCTACATAAAAAAATGAAAATATGACATGTGATCTTGTGTGATATTGACATGTGATAAATGAGAACCGTCATCTACATCTGAAACCTAACATAGTGTTATTTAAAAACTGAGCACTGCCACATAATAATTCATGGTTACATAGTTCCAGCCTGTGTTATAATTGAACGGTATATGTCATTGTAGCTAGATGATTGATCTGTCTCAGGCTAAATGTTTAGTACACCAACTCCAACACTGTTTCCGCAGCATGCGGTAATTGAAATGACTGATGACTTCTATCGTCGTCAATTACACTGCATTATCTGGAGGCAGTGAATTTTGAAAATGAGCACGAACGCAACATCAAAAGCGACGTCGGATACATTTCACAGTGTCACACTGTCAGTGACACTCATTATTGAGAGAAATAATTCGGTCACTGAACTGAGAATTGAACATACTGAGGGAAAACAATATATATCATTGACAAAAATCAATCAAATACACCTCGGAACCTCCCATAACAAGTCAGCGATGAATCTAGGCACATCTTGTCTGTACCTCTTTGATCAAAACTGATTTCATTCACTTATTACATAATCCATAAGAAATGTACCCAACGTAATTTCCGGAAACACAGAGCCAATACAAATTGAATCCCGACTCGTCTCCACAAAATAGTCAAGAAGCAGCAGTCTGTGATATCGCGATCATTCAGCAGCATTCCAGCGTGTTTGTGATAGGGATTTGCATTCACCGGTCGGCATTAAACACTTGGCTGATGCTCACTTCACGCAGTTTTCACTGGACATTGAAGTCTTAACAGAAAAATTTTCAGGTTTGAAATCTCAAAATTAGGAACATATTCCTAACCATGTACACGTACATTATTAGTACATGCAATAAATTTCCACAGGATTTCTGATATACCCCATTGTCCTGTGTGTTTATATATTCGTTCGAGACATTACAGGGGTAAAACGAGACATTACAGGGATGATCGAGAGAACTCAAAAGAGTTGTTGAGGAGAAACTCTGGAAACTTCGTTCAGTGGCATCTGCACAAGTTCCTTTGAAGATTTTGTCTCCAATCTTCCACCGAAGTACTTGTCCACTGTTATTGTTACCGACCTGTATGTGTTCCAATCTGTGTTGCTACAATGTATATACCTGAAACACTCACTAATGTTTAATTCTTTCTTCGAATTTTCAAAAAGGTGATCCAACGCTGAGTATTCGCAGTATTGATATGTGTATAATGCAAAAAATATCACTGAATATATTTTCTGGGTATTTTCAATAACACCTCAAAAACTTTCATGATATGTCACCAATGAATGCCGACATGAACGGAAGCAATCTTTGCCCTTTTGGTGTCAACTGGGCATATTCATTTATTGCCTAATCCATCACAAATCTGACCATGTAATTGTCGGAAACACGGAACCGTTACAAATTTTGTAGTATGGTGATAAGTCAGCAGCATCCGAAAGGAAGGAATTCAAAATCGAAGCCTCGATGTTGACATCTTTTTGATGGTGATGGTCATTCTATGCAGTTGTCAATGGGCATCAAATTGCCATCAAGAACCATTGAAATATGAAATCTACTGAATAAAGTTTCGAAAACATGAGTTCATGTATTCTCGACTGCATACTATTATGTGTAAATCACAATATATCCAAATACAGATAGATGTTGACATCTGGTTGATGGTGATGATCATTCTGTGCAGTTGTCAATGGGCATCAAACTGCCACCAAGAACCGTTGGAATATGAACTCTCCTGAATAAAGTTTCGAAAACATGAGTTCATGTATTCCTGACTGGATACTATTATGTGTAAATCACAATATATTCACATATAGATAGTCTACACAACCTACCAAAAACGTATTCTCTACAAAAAGCGTATTTTCCACATTTCATCTTCTATATATTTCGTCTTGAACAAAGTTAAGACTATTATTGACTAGCGTTCGCTGTAGAGTGACATCACGGGAATATCAAACGCATTCTAATAAACTGTCGTAGCGTAAAAATGTGGGAATCTTGTTAATTGACACCAACACATGCCTCTGAAGATGCCTCCAGTCTTTTACCAAAGTACTCCCCTGTTTTTGTCAGAATGGACTGGTATTGATGTGCATTAATTTTTGTCTATTTACGCCTGAAACACCTATCAACGTTTGAAACGTGTCATTTTTTAAGTTTTCAAAACTAAGACCTGCATTATAGACACATAATCTGCTGTCTGGAAAATTTGCTTAGTGAAATGTACTGCCCTCTGGGGATCACAATCCCGAATCCCGTCACCGGCACAAAGCAGGTAGAGTTTTCATCCTGGCAACGCAAAGGTTTCTTCATTTGAATGTGCTTTCCAAATTCTGAATTGTCACCCGATGGGGATGAGGAACAGGCAGAATGAAAAAAGATTTTTAGTTCCTTTGAAATCTTCCGCTTGTCTTATCTTTCTTCGCTTTCGGAGATGTCATATTACCTGTGGCAGATGGCAGGCGGCAGACACTGGA
Source organism: Terebella lapidaria (assembly GCA_949152475.1). Classification (NCBI taxonomy): domain Eukaryota; kingdom Metazoa; phylum Annelida; class Polychaeta; order Terebellida; family Terebellidae; genus Terebella; species Terebella lapidaria. The sequence continues at coordinate 26,876,982 of OX424564.1, read as the reverse complement.
GGTAATAATAGATTATTTTTTAAAGGTGTGATACGTTTTCCTCTGTTTTCCTTCATCTGAGTGGTGTGAAAATACTTCAGTTTGATTTTATTTGATACTCTGCACAAATGAGGAATTCTGTTGGGATAACTATGGGTATAAACAAAAATCTTTGACGTGAGATGTCATGATTTTCAATTTGTTGAGCACTGAACAAGACTATCCCATAAATCTTACGATACAACTTCAAGGGCTTGGCTGTGTTCCTGTCAGTGTGACCAGTGTGCGTGTCATCAGCTCCCCGGGGAGAATGACTGAATGAGGCTTTTCTATGCTTTTGACGGATGATGAGAATAACATGATCTGTGGTCTATCTCGCCAGCATCTGAATTTGCTTCTGAATATGTTCAGTTTATGTTTTAGGTGAAAACCTCTATAATAATTTCGAACTTAGTCAGCTAAAGTAGCTTTAGATTCTTCGATCCCCCGACATGTAGAAAAAGTATTTGTTCAGACATAGATATCAAGCTATATATAAAGGTTGATAATTTACCATAATAAAAAACGTCTTGAAATATCCAGATATATTGGCAATTTTTGGCAAAAAACCTATATATAGGTTGATAATTTACCATAATGAAAAACGTCTTGAAATATCCAGATGTATTGGCAATTTTTGACTGATAGATGCTAAAGCCACGAGCAAATATCACATGATATTGCAATTTAATTTTAACGGGAAGCTTGAAGCACTTGGATCAAATTCTTGTTTGAAAAACAAGAGCGGACGTGGATATCCATGGTATTGGGGTTTTCCTTTGGGAAAGAATAAATACGATTGGAACGCAACTGAGAGGAGCGTAAATATACAATGTGGAGAAATGGTAAATGTTACCGATGTCATTCATGTGATGAATTGTCGTTCTTTGATGTTATTGCTATTGGTAAAATAACCAACAGTGAATAGTCGTGACACCAATAGTCGTACATCAGAATCGTAATTGAAGATACATGTATTAAACTTCGGTAACTGTATTGTGAAGCTGTTATTTGTTGTCATGATAATATCACGGTGGTATATCAAAACTACTCATGACATTATGGTTTGACGTTTTTTGTGCTTTAATTGCTCGGCAGCTGTCATTGGTGGTAAATGATTGATTTGTTCAATGGTAAATGTCTAGTACATGAACACTAGGCGGAACTCTGTTGCCACAGAAGTTGTGATTAAAATGACCCATGACTCTTACGTCATCAATTACAGCGTAAATAAAAGATCGAGGTTTCATGGCTTTTATTTGGCGAACTGATTTGACTGTAATATATCGAACGTGGTATTCATTCCATATTGTCATCTTCCTTCATGTTCTTCCTGTTATCCTAACAGACCAATGGACAGTTAAGTTTATAGGCGACTCCTGTGTAATTTTTTGTTTCTCGTCCTTTGGAAAATCAAAAGCTAGGAGGGAGGGCGGAAAAAACAAACAGACCCTCAAATAAAAACGATATACCGTGCAATGATTCTCTGAATGCAAACGATGCTTGGTTGGGGTACCCATGTTTTTGAGCATCTGAAAATATAGCATAGTTTCATATTGAATCTTAGAAACTTATTTGTAGTGAGAATTGTTAATTTGAAATGTTAGTCTGCTCAAAACTCTGGATACATCGAGTATGTAGGATTGTCACGTGCTACAATAGACGTGGAATCAATACCCAGTATTAAGTATTCCGAGTAAACAAAACAGGGTCCGTTATCCAATCTCATAGTCTGGGGACAGAAAGTCATATCAGCATACGAAGTGAGAGAAAACAAAAATGACAGGGAAACTCATGAACCCCCCCAAAATGGCCATTAGGAGGTGAAATCAGGTGTTCCGGAAAGAGTGATCATTTCCAGCCCCACTAGTGGCACCCGTCATGCCTCTGAAGATCGTCTAATCAAGATTAGACAAATCGTCTAATCAAATCAAGATTAGACAAATCGTCTAATCAAGAGTGTCATTACAATGAGAATACCACAGAGTGAATAATAGAGCATGATATCTTTGAGTACGCTGAACTATAGACGAAAACACATTATGTAATCAGATGAGAGAATCAGGGTGTAATATAATTTCAAGAGTTTATCATGATGAAGAATATATGATTTTCGCCCTTGCCATCCGTAGGAAATAATTTCACTCGTCTACAGAAGTAGAGAATAAAGCTGAGAGAATTATCCGATGCGACGCACATCTTTTCATATAAAGTGGAAGCGACCGAAACTAATGGACCTTGCCCAGGAAATCAAGGCAGGAAATGGGCGACACATTTCAGGAACCCCGGACACATATTGTGTTCTAGCACAACTGAACAAAAACGTATTTCGATGACACATGCATTATCCCAAAATATATCATAAACCATCGCATGGTTTACTTTATCAGGACAGCTCAAAACATATTATCAGTAACCATATTCGGGGTTGTACGGTAACGGAAGTGCCCGCTAACTGGAAACCTCCGTGGGGTCAATAGGTGTAAACCCCCAATCATATTTCCGCCATTACCAGAACAGCAACAAAGTTTTCAGTTTTGCGTAGAAAATGAAATTTTCCAGAACGAATGATTACCGAGCCCTAATTTTACAGGGATATCACCATCTGTTCCAAGTACTGTATCTGGACAATGAAATTGAGAGGTCTTCTGTTTGGACATTCATTCATCCGGCGTTTGATAAGACAGTTGTTAGAAAAATCGGAAAATTCGGATGTCTTGCTAGACGAGGAAGCGAAGGAAACTGCCCAGAATTCGAGAATTACAGATCACTTCTCGCACGTTTATGCAATATGCGACGCTGTTAACCTGATCCAACACCTCTCACATCATATTGACACAATCGTTACCTTACAACCGGATATAATAATAATTTATCTTGGATCAAATGATCTGGCAAATTTGAACTTCCCAAATAATGGGTCATGCCTGGATTTAGCAACAGCACTCATTGAACAGACAAAAACAATCCTGAAAAGACTCAGAAACTGTATCGTTATCTTTCACCAAGTGATTCCCAGAAACGGGAACCTTCAATGCTGCCCAGACGATTTTGAATTTAACCGAGGACTTTGCAACAACTACTTACAACAACTTTCGGATACAGAGACAAACATTTTCTATCAGAAACTAAAAGGCTTCAGCACCACTACACCCTCCTCGTGGTCACTTGGACATATATTCGACCAGCTGTGGTCCCAGTTCACATATAATTTTACATAGTCATCATTTTTCATAGTGCTTCCACCACTGCCTCCATTGCCAAGTACCCACCGATAATTTGTCTGACTAGTTGAATTGCAGTTAGTATTTACATACTTTTGTCAGTAATGCAACTGTCACAGAGCCTGGTACCAAGTATCCACTTGGTCATTGGTCACTAGTCAAGTTCCCAGTTGATATTTTCCTGTAAACTTACCATCTCTTACCTTACCACTCAAGTATTTATCATCCACCACTGAATCTAGCGTCCATTATTTACTTACTCATAATTTGGCAATCGCCGATTGCTACGGCTAACATATTATACTAAAGCTCAAGTACCCCATTTATTGAGTACAATTCCAATCAGTGCATTTAGCATGAATATAAATTCAGTCACTATTCCACGCATCTACAGATGTATCTTCTAAGCTTTACAGTTTGACGTCTTTTCATCTGCGCCCAGCTATTCGGTCACTCCCAAAAGTGTCTCATAGCGAATATTATTGCCACATATCTCATTTATATGCTAACCAATGGTTTTTGTACCACACAGCCACAACACAATGGGCAGGAAGCAGAAGAACCCGGCCACAGAGGACAACACTTCAACAGACGATACGTCAACCGAAAAAGTCGACATGGCAAGAATCCTCCGGGACACGAAGCGTCTACGCAGCCAGCTCCAGAAGGGGAGAAACACCACAAACGCCGAGGCATCAAGCGACCTGGCCAGCTTGGCCGGCACCGCACCAGACCCGCCAAATCCCGGCCCCTCTCGAGTGGACGACTCTGATGAAGAACAGACATGCACTGAGGAGCATGCCGATGAGTCACCACTAACTGACTCAGATGAACAGGGTCCTGCGATACATAAAACGCACAACAGGCCCACAAAGCACTCCCGTCGAGAACACGGCACATCGAAGCGCAAGCATCGCCCTTCGAGATCCATCTCTCGTCGACACCACAAGCGCCATCAGAAACGCAGGCGTCAAACCCCGTCCTCATGCTCTTCATCTTCATCCTCCTCCTCTTCAGGTAAGACCTCTGAGTCCTATGAAACATCATCAGATGATGAAACAACCCTCCCTTTGATTTCCTTTGGCGCTGCCATTGGTACCACCATCCCACCCAAACTGAGGAGAAAAATACTCCAGAATCGATTCGTAGAGATGGCTCTACTTCTGCCTCATCGTTATGACGACCAATCCCAAATCACGATGCAACTTGATGCGCACAACAAACCCCGCTTCGTTCGAAAATAAATGCAAAGAAGTATCTGCCCATCGATCAGTGGAGCGAGGCTTTCAACTCCTACATGTCGGTGCTCATCGAGTCAGCCAAATCACAATCATCACTCCTTGACCTGATACGTGCCCTCTTAACGTACAAGAAGCGAATTCTTGACCTTCAGAAGCTTGGCCATGACTGGACTAGATACGACCGACATTACCGACAAGATCGCGGAGTGCACCCTTACTCTTGGATGACGATACGTCATGATCTCCACATCATGTATACCCAGAAGAAACCCAACAACCCCAACAATTTTCGTGATTTTCGGAAGCAAAACAGACCACAGTTCTCCTCAACATCAATTCGTACCATCGATGGAAACACAATACCAATACCCACAGGGTATTGTATCATCTATCATTCAAAGAACAATCAATGCTCGAGGGGTTTCTCCTGTCCGTACACCCACAAATGCTCCGGAACACATCCAATCTACAACAAATGTTTCACCCACAAAACCAACCCAACAGACCCAACACCCTCTCCTGCCAGACAAGCACAGCTCCCATCCCGTCAGGCATCACTCACCAAACCTACGAAATGAAAGCACTACCCCCTCCCCAGTATCGCCAGCACGCCTAAAGCAGCTACTCCAAGGCATCCAGTATGACAAAACAATAACAACGTATTTAGTAAATGGTTTCACAAACGGTTTTCCACTGGGGGACCCCAACCCTACATCTGACCTTCAGGCTCCCAACTCCAAAAACACCACAGAACTGAACAACATTGTACAAGACAAACTTGACACAGAGATATTCAAAGGTCGTATTGCAGGTCCTTTTAAACAACCCCCATTTGCACCTTTCCACATATCACCACTCAACATCCGAGGAAAGAAGGAGGAAGGCAAATACCGGTTAATCATCAACCTCTTTTACCCATACGATATGAATTCCATCAAAGCACACATTCCTGAACATGCCAAAACCGTCAAATATGCCACTGTCGGCGACGCCATACAGACATTACTATCATTACCACGATCTTCATACTCTGCAAAAACAGACATACTTGACGCCTACCGCAACATTCCAGTTCACCCTTCAGTCTACCCCAAACTTGGATTTATGTTACAAGGACAATACTATTACGACAAATGTCTCCCACAAGGATGTTCCAGTTCATGTCAAACCTTCGAAACTTTTTCTACTGCAATTCAGGCCAATTTTCTGTACCACAATCCCACTGTCTTCACATGATCAATGATTTTCTCATCATGCCCGAAAGCAAAGATCAATGCGCACTGCATCTACGGGCACTTCTACAGCTGTGCGGAGACATAGGCATTCCGACCTCCCCAGCGAAAACTACTCCATCAACCTACATCGTATTCCTCGGAATCGAACTGGACACCGTCAATCAGACTGCCAAACTCCCTGTCGATAAACTCAAGGAATATTCCCAATTGATCAACTTTCACCTTACACAATCCAACATTACCAAACACAATCTCCAATCATTGATAGGCAAACTAAACTTTGCAGCTTCTGTGGTGCCAGCCCGTCCTTTCCTACGTCGCCTCATAGATCTATTGAACGCTGCCAAGAAGCCGCACCACTTCATCAGATTGTCAAGACAAACCAAACAAGATCTACACATGTGGGCACAGTTCCTGAACACTACAACGGAATCACGTATTTCCGATCACTCCAGATGATTCCTTCTGATGCAATCCCAATGGCATCTGACGCCTCCCACAAAGGGTTTGGGGGAAAGCTTCCAACATCAATGGATACAAGCCAGATATCCTGAGCCCTGGACACGTCTTGGAATCACTATACTCTATCCTATATTTGTTGCCATTTCCATGTTTGGACATCGCATCCGTAATTCAACAGTCCTTTTCCAAACTGATAATCAGGCTGTCATGCATATCATCAATCATCGAACTAGCAAATACAAACATATTATGAACGTCATTAGATCTCTAATTCTCGTACTAATCTGTCATAACATTCATCTACGAGCAACTCACATTGCTGGTATTTCAAATATCTTACCAGATAAAATCTCTCGCTTTCAGGTCACAGCAGAGTTACTACTCGAACACCAAATGGACAGCCGATCAACCCCAATACCGCAAAACTTACTACCAGAGAACTTTCGAATTTAGTCATCCAGGACACGCTCCAAGCTCTGAGTAAAAATGCCAGACGATCCTACACCACTGCTCGGAACCGTTTCCAAACATTCCTACACAACACCCTCAAAATTCCACTATCAGCAGTAACCCCTCATTCAGTCGCCATGTACGTTACCCATTTGCACTACAACAACCTCAAAGTCTCCTCGATCAGATCTCAACTTTCAGCGATCGCCTTCATGTTCGAACTCTCTGGGCATCAAAACCCCACTAAATCATTCGTCATACAAAAGCTGCTACGATCATACACCAAAACTGACAAGCCAGCACATACCAGAAAACTAATTACCCCAGCGATTCTCACTGCAATCATCCACTCCATCAAGTCACATTCAATGCCAAAATACGACAAACTCCTTTTCACTGCAGTATTCACCTGCATGTTTCATGCCGCTCTTAGAGTCAGCGAAATCACAAACGCCGCACATGCTAACCATGCTCTCCACGTACACCAAATTAAGCAAACCAGTTACAAGGGGAAACATGTTTTAGTGATTAAGTTCACATCCTTCAAGCACTCCCACCCCACACCACCCCTGGTCCTTCATGGTACAGGCACCTCTACTTGCCCTGTCAGATGTTTCCGAAGATACATGAGACTCAGAGGTACCAACCCCGGCCTCGCCTTCCAACGAACCAATAACAAATCACTCTCGGAACTGCATCGCTACAGTACTTCATCAACATCTTGCTCTCACTGGGTACAATCCCACCAAGTACAACACTCATTCCTTCCGCTTTGGGAAGACCACCAACATGGCAGTTCAGGGATACTCCCTTTCTGAAATATCAATGCTCGGCCGTTGGAAGTCCAGTGCTTACACCCAGTACATTAAACCCTCTAAAGTCCACAATATCTGAGCCTGACAGGTTTTTGTCTCACTCTGGCATCTCCTTGCCGGGTTACTTCGCTCCCGAAGGTCGCTCGTAACCTTTGCCATTAGTTTTTGGCAAGTTTATGCATATTCACGATATTTTTCTATGTTTTGTTGAGTATTCACAAATATTGAAATACGTGCAAGTTTATGTGATGTGACAACAGTATTATACTAGAATGTTTGAACGCTTGTGATGTTCTTTGTAGTTTCACTATTACTTGATCAGTACTAATTAATAGTATATGTATGATTACATTTATATGTAAACTTCTCAAATTTAATAGTAAATCACAGACAAACATGCAGTCGGGACTCCTCGAATGCAGTGTTTCTCTGTTTCAAACATAACTCCATGTCAGTTACACAATAAATCATTCTGAAGCCCTTTGTGTTTGTCTGGTACTGATAAATAATTTACTGCAAGAAGACATTTACTGAGAAGCTCACTGGCAACATGTATCCGGATGATAATATTAGTTGGTTGCCTCATTAGAGAAGTTGGTTGTCTGGTGTAAGGTTGAAGAGGATGGAGTAACGTTTTACACATAAAATATTAGTTACCATGTGAATACTACTGAAATCGGAATATTAGTCGAACTGTTCTTTAGACAACATTTTCTTTCAATTACTTCCCACTGTTATGTGATCAATTGAATCCTGACCCGTCTACACAAAACAGTCAAGAAGCAGGCTGATACTCTGGGGCTAAATTGGGGCCGCTGATTACGGATATTTAGTTAGTTATGTTGTTATGTCCAACAACTTATGCTAGTCATGCTTCCTAATATGATTCCCATAGCTGATGGGCGTGCTGATATGTACTTTGAACGTGTTTATCTCCTAATATATGTACATTTTCTTGACTGGCCTGTCCACTGACGCGTCCATTGTTTTGTTTTTTCATCGATTTCAACCGTTTCACCTCCGAGTACTTGTACACTGTTACTGTTACTGACCTGTATGTGTTCCAATCTGTGTTGATATATTTCTGAAACATCCACTAATGTTTTTCTCTTCGAATTAAAAAAAAAGTGATCTAACGCTGATTATTCATAGTATTGATTTGGTCAGAATATGGACAATGCAAAAAATATCACTGAATATATTTTCTGGGTATTTTCAAGAACACCTCAAAAACATTCATGACATGTACCAATGAATGCCGACATGAACGGAAGCAATAGACGTGGAATCAATACCCAGTATTAAGTATTCCGAGCAAACAAAACAGGGTCCGTTCTCCAATCTCATAGTCCGGGGACAGAAAGTCATATCAGGCATACGAAGTGAGAGAAAACAAAAATGACAGGGAAACTCATGAACCCCCAAAAATGGCCATTAGGAGGTGAAATCAGGTGTTCCGGAAAGAGTGAGCATTCCCTGCCCCACTAGTGGCACCCGTCATGAATTCCCCAAAATTAACATGGAAATAGATCTAGTTGCACGGCAGACATGGATTTGCTGTATTTATCAACCAGATCATGATGACGTCCATAGAATTTCTTAAACGCAGCTATAAGTCTTGGTAAAACATATCCTTGTCGCAGCAGTTTAGAGACTAGCTGGGCACTTCGACAGACAAAGTCCTCATATTTGCAACATATTAGTATAAAAACATTCATATGAGTATAAAAACAGGTCTGCCAATAATGGTGCACAGTTTGTACCCATTGGAATACCAAAAGTTTGTTGAAATATACGACCACCAAATTCCACAAAAATATTATCAATCAGAAAATTAACCATATTTACCACATCTATTTCAGTATATTTGTATGGGGCATCAGAGTCGCCTTTAACAAAATAAGCGGTATTATATTTAACTACAATATAGTGGTACCGACGTTGTCCCCTTTTAGAGAAAAATGAATTATTGATTAGTTTTTAAAGCTGAGACTTCAGTTCAGAATGAGGTATAGTTGTGTACAAAGTGGAGAAATCAAATGTTTTGATAGACGTTACTTTTGAAAGTGTGTGAGCATGTAGATATTCCAATAAAGATTTGGAATTTTTTAATATCCACATTTGGTTTATACCACTTCTAGAATAGATGGTTTCAGAGTACTTTTGGAGACCCTGTTCAATTTTAGACAATATAACAGTTAATATTTTAGAAAGGGCTTTGGTAGAACATGATGCTGAACCTGAAATATATCTTTGTTTGTGTGGATTTTTGTGCAACTTTGGGATCCAATATAAGTTTGGTAGATTAGAATCTTTACATGAGGTAGTAATACCAAACGAATGCAATACAGACCGATGATTTGATAAGATATCCTGTTTGGGCACGGTAGTGGCTTGGTATGTACCATTGGAATTATTATTGTTGGCAATACCCAGTTCGTCAAACAGACACTGTATATAGTATGCTTTACAAATAAAAACAACATTATTAGAAGCATTATCTGCAGGGACAATGACAAACCTTTCTCGAAGTTTCAACAAACTATTAGTAACCACGGGATCATTGAACACAGAGCTATATTTAGTACTAACTGACTTTGACAAAACATTAATGCGTTTGTTTACCAATGATCTAATCTGTTTGACCCATTCTGACAGAGAATCAGTTTCTGCCTTTTCTCGCTTTGTCCATTTTCTGGCATGCTCCTCAACTGCATCCATGATTAACTTAAAATTGTTAAGTTAATTTTAAGTTGTTAATTGAGCAAACTTATTTGCTCAATCTTTGCCCTTTCGGAGTCAACTGGGCATATTCATTTATTGCCTAATCCATCACAAATCTGACCATGCAATTGTCGGAAACACGGAACCGTTACAAATTTTGTAGAATGGAGATAACTCAGCAGCATCCGAAAAGAAGGAACTCAAAATCGAAGCTTCGATTATGACATGGTGGTGATGGTCATTCTATGCAGTTGTCAATGGGCATCAAATTGCCTTCAAGAACCGTTGAAATATGAAATCTCCTGAATAAAGTTTCGAAATCATGAGTTCGTGTATTCTCAACTGCGTACTATTACCGTATTTCCTTGATTAAGGGCCCGGGCGCTTATTTTTTTCGAGCACCTTTTACCCACGGCGCTCATACGAGGCAGGCGCTCTTTCGAGGCCCGGCGCTCATTGTTATATCGTGAATTACTGGACCGCGAAAAATTTCGTGTCACAAAAGACGCCGCCAGTTGAAGGCGTGAATTACATGCAAAATCCACGCGCAGGTATGGATTATATATGGAACAAGTTTGGCGTAATCATGCCGATGAAGTGTAAAATTGTATATAATAATACTACCACTGAGACAACAAGATTTTAAAGATGTCAATAGAGAAACTTAGATATTCGGGATGATTATGAATCAAACACAAAAATCAGCCATTTTTTTTATACAAATGGTAACCCACAGTGGAATTCTGATCTCAAGTAACAGATCTGCTAAAAAAACAAAGCTGACACGAATGTTGGTACAACAATTTGTGAACTGTGTAAACTCTAGTGTCAATGTTTTCACAAAAATGGCTTTCCAACATATCGAGTTGTGACGAGATGGCGGGCTTCATCAAGATCTTGTGCATTCAGGCATCGCATGATACCATGCGAGTGACCGAGGCCTTCACAGTTTGGACAGGGTAATATCAATAGCGGCAAATCATAAGGATCTTGTTATAAGAGTACAAATTAACTATATCTTCTATTTTCTTTCATGGTATTTCATACACAAATATATCGCTGTAAAAATATTCCCGTTCCCCATGTTACCGATCGGCAATGCACGAACTGAATAGTGATTGTGTGATCATTTCTGTTCCATAACATTCGGAGAATGCACCGAAACCATGGCGCCGTCTTCGCAAATTGACACACACTTCATCGTGGAATTTAACAAGTTTATCATTGAAATGGAACAAACAATACGTTCTTTTGTAATCACAGTTTATTACATTTCCCAGTTATACATTACACACAAAATTACCTACACCATTTACTGAGGGTTAATTGTATGTGTAAATCACAATATGTTCATATATAGATAGTCTACACAACCTACTAAAAACGTATTTTTCCTACAAAAAGCGTATTTTCTACATTTCATCTTCTATATATTTCGTCTTGAACAAAGTTAAGACTATTATTGACTAGCGTTCGCTGTAGAGTGACATCACGGGAATATCAAACGCATTCTAGTAAAATGTTGTAGAGTACAAATGTGGAAATCTTGTTAAGTGACACCTGCACATGCCTCTGAATATGCTTTCCAGTCTTTTACCAAAGTACTCCTCTGTTTTTGTCAGAATGGACTGGTATTGATGTGCATTAATTTTCGTCTATTTACGCCTGAAACACCTATCAACCTTTGAAACGTGTTATTTTATCAGTTTTCAAAACTAAGACATGCATTATAGACACATAATCTGCTGTCTGGAAAATCTGCTCAGTGAAATATACTGCCCTCTGGAGATGTGGGTTCGAATCCCGTCACCGGCACAAAGTAGGGGGAGTTTTCATCCTGGCAACGCCAAGGTTTTTCCATTCGAATGGGCTTTCCAAATTGTAAATTGTCACCCGATGGGGGATGGGGAAGACAGGCGGAATGAAAAAAGATTTTAGTTCCTTTGGAAATCTTCCGCTTGTCTAATCTTTCTTCGCTTTCGGAGTTGTCATATTACCTGTGGCAGATGGCTGGCGGCTTGAAGGTGTGATACGTTTTCCTCTGTTTTCCTTCATCTGAGTGGTGTGAAAGTACTTCAGTTTGATGTCATTCGATACTCTGTGCAAATGAGGAAATTCTGTTGGGATAACTATGGGTATAAACAAAAATCTTTGACGTGAGATGTCATGATTTTCAATTTGTTGAGCACTGAACAAGACTATCCCATAAATCTTTCGATACAACTTCAAGGGCTTGGCTGTGTTCCTGTCAGTGTAACCTGTGCGCGTGTCATCAGCTCCCCGGGGAGAATGACTGAATGAGGCTTTTCTATGCTTTTGACGGATGATGAGAATAACATGATCTGTGGTCTATCTCGCCAGCATCTGAATTTGCTTCTGAATACGTTCAGTTTATGTTTTAGGTGAAAAGTTCTATACTAATTTCGAACTTATTCAGCTAAATTAGCTTTAGATTCTTCGATCCCTCGACGTGTAAAAAAAGTATTTCTTCAGACAGAGATATCAAGCTATATGATAATTTATCACAATAAAAAACGTCTTGAAATATCCAGATATATCGGCAATTTTTGACTGATAGATGCTAAAGCCACGAGCAAATATCACACGATACTGCAATTTACTTTTAATGGGAAGTTTGGAGTAAATGGATGAAATTTTTGTTTGAAAAACAAGAGCGGACGTGGATATCCATGGTATTGGGGTTTTCCTTTGGTAAAGAATAAATACGATTGGAGCGCATGTGAGAGAAGCGTGGCAAATGGCAAATGTTACCGATGTCATTCATGTGATGAATTGCCGTTCTTTGATGTTATTGCTATTGGTAAAATAACCTATAGTGAATAGTCCTGAGACCAATAGTCGTATATCAGAATCGTAATTGACGATACATGTATTAAACTTCGGTGACTGTATTGTGAAGTTTTTATTTGTTGTCACGATAATATCACGGTGGCATATTAAAACTATACACGGCATATGGTTTGACGTTTTTTGTGTGCTTTAAGTGCTCAGCAGCTGTCATTGGTGGTAAATGATTGATTTGTTCAATGGTAAATGTCTAGTACATGAATCCCTAGGTGAAACTCTGTTGCCACAGAAATTGTGATTAAAATGACCCATGACTCTTACGTCATCAATTACAGCGTAAATAAAAGATCGAGGTTTCATGGCTTTTATTTGGCGAACTGATTTGACTGTAATATATCGAACGTGGTATTCATTCCATATTGTCATCTTCCTTCATGTTCTTCCTGTTGTCCTAACAGACCAATGGACAGTTAAGTTTATTAGGCCACTCCTGTTTAATTTTTTGTTTCTCGTCCTTTGGAAAATAAAAAGCTAGGAGGGAGGGCGGAAAAAACAAACAGACCCTCAAATAAAAAACGATATACCGTGCAATGATTCTCTGAATGCAAACGATGCTTGGGTGGGGGACCCATGTTTTTGAGCATCTGAAAAAATATCACAGTTTCATATTGAATCTTAGAAACTTTTTTGTAGTTAGAATTGTTAATTTGAAATGTTAGTCTGCTCAAAACTCTGGATACATCGAGTATGTAGGATTGCCACGTGGTAAAAATCGTCTAATCAAGAGTGTCATTACAATGAGAATACCACAGAGTGAATAAAAGAGCATGATAGCTTTGAGTACGCTGAACTATAGACGAAAACACATATGTGATCAGATTAGAGAATCAGGTGTAATATAATTTCAAAAGTTTATCATGATGAAGAATATATGATTTTCGCCCTTACCATCCGTAGGAAATAATTTCACTCGTCTACAGAAGTAGAGAATAAAGCTGAGAGAATTATCTGATGCGACGCACATCTTTTCATATAAAGTGGAATCGACCGAAACTAATGGACCTTGCCCAGGATATCAAGAAAGGAAATAGGCGACACATTTCAGGAACCCCAGACACATATTGTGTTCTAGCACAACTGAACGAAAACGTTTTTCGATTTCATATGGATTATCCCAAAATGTATAATTTACTGCAAGAAGACATGTACTGACAACCTCACTGGCAATATGAATCCGGATGATAATATTATTTAGTTGCCTCATTAGAGAAATTGGTAGTCTGGTGTAAGGACGAAGAAGATGGAGTAACGTTTTACACATAAAATATAAGTTACCATGTGAATAGTACTGAATCGAAATATTAGACTGTTCGTTAGACAGCATTTTCTTTCAATTACTTCCCACTGTTATGTGATCATGAAGGCCATAGGAATTCGTACGACACCCCTTCCCCCTACACAATGCGGTTATGTCCTTCAGGCAATAATGCATATTATACCATGATCCGCCTGATTACTCACACACAAACTTACCGTACCTTTATCACTGACTGGTCAAGGGCCTAGCATTTGTGAGAGATTGTAAATTATCCAGATGTGCAGATAATATCTTAGTCTAAAAATACAATTCTGTACAGAGACATTCATGAACAAAGATGTAATGTGAGGATCCACATGACCGATACACGAACTACTTCACAACCCACATTTTCGGAGGATCTTCGCCAGAGCCCTCAAAACTCGTGTCATCGATGAGTCCAGACGCTCAAAACCCAGAAATCTCTACCAACTCGCTGTCAACCAATCTTATTTGCTTATTGCATAATCCATCACAATTCTGTCCATGCAATTGTCGGAAACACAGAACCGTTACAAATTGAATCCCTACCCGTCTCCACAAAACTGTCAAGAAGCAGGCGACTGTGATACCGCGATAACTCGGCTCTTCGTGCTCTTCACATGGATTTTAAATCAGTAGTTTATAAAAATACGTTGAATTATGAAATTCTATCATGAATGCAGTGAACGGATACCACTCAACTGCTATGTTTCATACAATCTCTATCCGCGACCACACCAAAGTCGCTTTTAGCTCAGTGTTTGTTCGAGTTTTGTTATAGTTCAAAGAATAGTTGAACTAGTAATGCCTATTAGTTCCATCATAATATTATGCCATTGATAATATGTTGTAAACATCGATACAACATATTATCATGGTATACATTGTATGTATTGACCATGCCTTGATTATATACTCAGATATGTATATATAGAGAGAAAATCCATAAAGTTAGCCTTTAATCGTGTGGCAAATTTCGTGCAATACACTTTGGCATGCTAAACAAAATAACGTAGTAGAACTGAACATACCCAATGGGTAGAATCTTCGCGTTCAACAGCTCAGTCACAGTAAGGGCGCGTTCAACAGCTCAGTCACAACAGGACCCCCTGACCCCCCTCGATCTTCTGTTAAAACCCAAACACATACATGTACATGTATTCATACAATATCAATTTGCAACAGTTATAGACGTACAAAACTGATAAAGATCAGTAAAACTCATCATGACTTGCAAGCTACGCAACCATTGCTTGGCAGTTTTTGGTTTTTGTGCTCGGTAGTGTGTACTATTAACTGAAATTGATATCTTTGTGACAGTGATGAAAGTAGGCCAGATAATTCTACTCCGTGCAGCTGCGCATGTTGTATATAAGAAAGTCGGTGTGTTTCATTGCATTAAGATAAAGTGCATTTTTTTAAACATTTTTTTTTCCTTTTGCCATTGGAAACAATATGATCGTGAGTACAATGCTAGTGTATATTTAACATATAATGAGATTGTATGGAGCAATAGCAAGTTCATGTTTCCAAGTTCCATGGGGTCAATGCAATGATAATCGAACAACTTTTGCACATTTTGGTAACACAGAACACACATCAGAGTACATCTCTTATTGTCTCAACTATTGTTTAACTATGCACTTAATTTTGTGCGACGAGAAATCTGCTTTTGTGTGTGTGTGTGAATCCATATACGTTATCATTTCATTCTCTTTAGTTCATATTGATACGTTCATGATTAGGGCATGCGTGTGCATTGTTTGGTTCCGATTATTGCTGCAATTTGTGCTGCCGTGTGCAGTGTTCCAACAACTGAGGAGAAAGTGTCAGCTAAAAAAACCATTCTAGAGGTATGCATAAACTAAACATAGATTCTAGATATGCATTTCAATTGGGGTTAAAGAGAAACTGGTCTGACAATAATACACGAACTGTGGATTCCGCACACTGTTCGAACCTCAAAACTTGACCCATGAGCGGGCTTTTGCTGTCATGCTGTGTTTACGTCATTTTACACACAGGAAAATGCAGCCCCTTCCAGTATGAACTTCCACACGAGAACTGATAGTAGCTTAGGCGGTAAGTTTTGTCCTAGAATAGAAAGACTTGTTGGTGCCACATAATATTCTTTGGATGTGATTTTACTGGGTATATAAAGACACTGCAAAATCATTGCATACATGTACCAATAGGGTACCCACGCCAATTGCAAATTCATTCAAGTCTTTCAGTAAAACCCATGTTGCATTTAATGCCCTCTTCTGGGAAAACATTCCATGCATAACAAACTCAGTATTGTTGACAAATTTTAGTCGCCTTACTAGTTAGCACCGACCATGTCCTATGAATATCGAATAATTTTAGTCATGCATGATTAAACTGTGAAAATTGGAATGCCTTTATGTGGCAACGTGGGTATATTTACAGGAAGACACAAACAATTTTTAACTCTCGTTAATGTACCCCATTACACATTAGACATCGATTGTGAGTCCCGCGAATTGCAGAAGTATTGTGCAGAAGGTCTCCATGTCAGAACGGTGGTACTTGTGTCGTCGTCGGCCCTGGACATAGATACATGTGCAAGTGTGGACCCTACCATACAGGGAAGCATTGTGAGATAGGTAAGTGGCTCTTGGTACCTTGGTCCTTGTGAATACCTTTGGTAACTGTGCAGAATTATTGTAAGAACTATGTATTTCTCTTTAAAAAAAGAACTCCTTGAAACGAAAACCAATGTTCCGCCATCTCCTTTCACACCATACTCTCGTTATTGTGTCCAAACTCACGGTGATGGTATTATGTTAATTTATCCCAAGAACCCCTGACAAACGTGGCCCTACAGTCCCAGGGGGCCACGTGTACAGCGTCCAGCACGTCTTGGTGGGAGCTCGGCTGTGAGAACACTATCAGTGAGGGGGATGTCATGGAGGACTGGTGGTCATGTGAGACGTATGACAGGGAGGGAGCCTGGCTACGTGTGCAGTACAGGTGGGGACACTATGGCATTCAGTGGTAGGCCTACTGGTTGAGTCAGCATTTCGATAATGGATGCGTTTCATGTACCAGGTCCAATGAGATTATTTTTCACTAAAAAGTTTTTTTTTTTTTTAGCTTTTCTTTAACGAGTTTCCAGGTTTTAGGTTACCATCACGTTTGTGTCATGCTGAAGGCTTGAAGTGTAAAGTAAACTTTCTGAACTATTCCGTGTAGTTTGTCACACGTTCAAACAGTTGAACCTGCACCTATCTTTCTCAACTCTTCAACTCTATTCTTCAAACTTTGGAAACTGTGACACTTGGGAACCAAAACAGTCTTTCCATACTACCTATCCCTACGATGTTCTATGTTTAGTGACTACTACCGGGTGCAGACGTTCGCTCTGTTTGACTGGTGCTCCTGGTGGTACGCTGCCAAACAGATCACGCTGTGGACCAGTGACAACAGGAGCACCACTGTGAGTACAAAACTCCGACCAAATCATCAATATCATATTGAATATTGTTTAAAAGTCTGAAAATAAACAAATGAGTTTAGAATTTTAGCATCTCTGAGTGGGTCCACCTGTAGTGAACATCACAATGATTGAGCATTGTCATACGAATTACTTAAATAAATGTATATATTATTCAGTGCTCAGAGGAATGAAACGTGGACAACGGATTGTATACCTTTATATACCAAACAAATACAGTGTACTTATTTATCCGACAATAATTATGTTTTATCTCCCACGCAGCTTGGAATGGCGTGTTTCAACCAAACATCTAGCACCTGCGATGGACAATTCTGGCAGAACTTCAATCTTCGGCCGACAGTGACGGATTACGTCTTGGTTCATCTGGACGCCATGTGTTATGTTAATGAGATAACATACGGGGGCTGGGGCTTCTACCAGCTGCAGATCGACGCAAACTCAGGTAGGATGGAAGGTGTCTTTCGAATGTAAACTGGCGAATTATTTTTTTTTTTTACTGTTTTCAAAAATATCTTGGGTTGAAAATATAAGATGCACTGCGATTCCATCACGAACGAAACAGAGGCACATATTAGTCTGATTGATATTGTTGCCGAGTCTTAGTAGGGCCTATAGAGTGGACCAAGTCGAGCCAAAATATGATCTTTAAGGTGTGATTGCACGTAACTTACCGGTGGCTGCACTAAGGCACTTTTCCATTGACTTATAATGTGGAAGTAAAGGTAACAAAATCACCAAAACAATACAATCCCCTGACCTAGAACTTGGCTTGCACACACACAAATACTCATGGATGATGAACCGAGACATGGTTTCATAAATGATATCACGAAAGCTGTGCAATTTGATTATTAGATAAATCATTTTATACGTTTCACCAAAACGAAGACTCGAGTGTTCTGCTTGAAAAGCACTGGCTGTTGCATATATTTATTCCTTGTTGTCGTCAAAATAATGAGAATATCTAGGGCTATACTTTCTGTGAGATGAATACAATGAGCTGAACATTCTTAATCCCAAACACCTCGGTGCACCTGAGTGCATATCGCCTGTGAGTTTTACTGGCCTCACTAGCTATTTACTGCACAGCATAATCCTTTTGCTCGCATTGTTGTGAGTGTATTTTGTAGACTGAGAAATAGGTCGGAAAATGACATATGAAAACGATGAATTTAACAAATTTAACATTGCTTAGTAAGAAACAGAGTCTCGGTTAGTAATCCTTGACGGCTAACAATCAGAAAGGCAAAGTTTCACGTTGGTTGGAAGTGTGTAAATTCATGAATTTGTTACCTTTATTTTTACATTATAAGTGAATGGACAGCTGGTCACTGCCAGGTTCATGACGATCACATGCAATCAATCCTTAAATGGTTTGGAGCGATGTTGGGCCACGACGTGGAAGACTGGAGATTTCCTGCCCCACAGGTGGCGATATGAACACCTCAATACAACCCTTTCCCAACCATTTACTTGCAGCTGCGCTGATGAACGCCGCTGCAGTGAGCGCGGGCGCCACTTGCACAGCGTCCAGCTCGCTAGATCCCACGACCACGCCTTGTGAGCGGGTTTTGGAAGGCGTGGAGGGCCCGGGGAACGAGTGGCGATCCGCTGGGGAGTCTGTCGGCGCTACCGTGGAGATAAAGCTCAGCGGTAACAGGACTACAACGGCCATCGGCTTCTTGCAGAGCTGCGATCCATCTGCACAGAATCGAGCCGTGAGACTTGACTTCAGTGACGGAAGCAGGCAAAAGGCAAGTTTAATTGCATGGCGACTGGTTCATCCCATGATGATTGATGTCGAAAATTAATCACTATTCATTCATAGCACTTTCATAATCATATTCATTGCATACGTACGTTTGAGATTATAAGAATATCCAACACCTTGAGCTGAGCTACTTTGATATGATATTAGGCCGAAATGCTAATGACATTTGAATATCATGATAAACAAAATGTGGGCTTTCATGTATATTGCAAATACCAGTTCGGCCTTGAGTGTTTCGTCAGTGACCGGGAACCGACTGACTGTGGTGGCCAATACTGGCAGCAGTTCGACCTTGACCCCTACGTCGTGACCTCACACGTACGAGTGACCATCACATCCGTCTGCACGAGCGGGAACAACGGATTCCGGGAGATCCGGGTTTTCAGTCTCAGGGGTGTGTCACTTTGATGCACAAAAATGAAAACTTGCTTTTTAATGCAGACGAGAATTAAAAAGTTTTCTCGTCGAGTAGAGATTTATAGTAAGTACCTGAATTTTACAATACTGTGATCTGTTTCTTTCAGATGAGGGGCCCTACTAGTGTAGAGTTTGGAAGATGATTTATTTCTGAGAAGTGCGAACGAATGGACCAACGATGATAGGATTGTGGCGCATCAAAAGTGCTGTCATGTAATAAATATACTTTACATTTTGTATTATGTGACATCTAGTATCAACCACACAATTATAATATATCATACAAATATTGACTTTCATTGAGGTTGGGAAAAATATTTTTGTTGTTGGGAATTTTGAATTTTTGTGTGGAAATTACTGCATTATATTAATTAAATGTTATTCAGTCTATCCACTGTGTGAAATTATATAGTTATTAATACAAGAGTTATAGGTATGTAATAAATGTATACGACTGAAGAAGCAGGCAATAATTAGGGAACATTCGAGTCGAATTTTTCGAGGTGATATTCTAATTTAATTGATACTGGATTTATTCACGTTTACTACCCAATCTCCGATTTTGAAACTCTATATTCATTCCCATTTTTGTCACGCATGAAACGACACTCACTATATATATTTTGGTATCATTATTCTTGCTGAGCATTAGTATGTATTGGAGCTTGGCATGACATTCAGCCTTCAAAGTCGAACGACATAGCGAGATATTATCCCTATTGATTCCCATACATCGCGTGTTTCGTGAAAATGCCGAAGTGCATATTATTATATTAACATATTGATTCGATTGCAGCAAATACATTCAGATAGAAAACAAATCTTCAAACTAAGAATGCTCAATCATGAATAGCAATCAAAGCATCTAAAAAATATATACACACATGACTGTCATGGTATTCAAATAAAACAGGAAAAAAATTTTGAGCATTAAACATAAGAAATACCACCATAAGATAACAGGACCATAACAGGACCGCTTGTCTCGCTCATAATCATTCGCCAGAATCATAACTCTAAAGGTGGAATCGAAACTGCAATTTTATCCCATAAAGTCTACGTAATCCTCAATCCATCGTAAATCTTATTCTTCTCCATTATCGCTCAGTGTTTGCGTTCGGCTCAGCGTCCCCGGATGTACATCGAAAGTTTCCGACATCGCTGTGTCCCAAATCAAATACCAATTAACAGTAATACAATCGATTGATGTGATGGAACTGATATCAAAGAGGACATCAACGGCCGCTCTGATTGGTTTGAAGAAGGATTATGTTCATCGGTCTTTAATGGCGGTGTGTGTACTTTTCCGGCTCCTCTTTCCATTTGAAGGGAACTGATCTAATGTCACATTTATCTATACCAGCTCGAATATATATCCGAAATAGACAGCTCGTATTCGTCTACTGAACAGTACATTTTGATGTCCGATATGTTGATTTAGTATGCTGTTATGTAAGCACTGATGTACCATATACCGATGCGGCGATTTTGTTGTTGGTAACGGTATATTAGTGTTTAATAATTGTAGGTTTTTATATAGCGCTTTCTCACATATTCCAACATTCTCAAAGCGCTTCACAATTATTACCCCCGATTTTATGGCCTGTATCCACTTACCGACCACCGTCCATAGACAATCACCTGTAAGGCTGTCACTGGTGCAAGGTGACTAGGTCACACATATACATCAACAAACACTGCCAATCGGGTACTCATTCGTACGACTGAGTGACCGAGACACATTGTGATACACACCTTGCCCAAGGGTGCTAGACAGTCAACACAACACCGCCAACGCCACGGCTCGAACCAGCAACCTGCTGGTCACGAGGCGAGCGCCTTAACTGACTGCCCTACCTGCCCTCACATATGAATATTTTAAACTGAACTTTTTAAACTGATTGTCCACCGTAAATTTAGATATATCTGGTAACTTTTCTGATTATATATACGACCATAGCTAAACAAAATCAACATGTCGGGAATCAGATTTATCTGATTTAGCAAAGCCTAACTAGATTATGTTCACATGGGGTATAGAAATAACGGGATCTCCATTTCTTTGTCGCCATTTGAAAATCAAAATGTCGGGAATCAGATTTATCTGATTTAGTGAAGCCTAACTAGATTATGTTCACATGGGGTATAGAAATAACGGGATCTCCATTTCTTTGTCGCCATTTGAAAACCTGGACCGCTAGACAGTGGGGAATCTTTCATTTCTCCTTTGAGCAAATAATATCAATTCCATCTAACTACATTTTCTATAAGGTAGATAATAGAACTGAAATTCATGATAAACTACATGCGTTATCTTTATCATAAATTCCATATCACGCTGCTTGCATTGAAGGTTTGCATTGCAGGTTGATAACTCAATGTAATCAGCATTGAAATATAGGCCTATTCATGATATGAGCACCATTCAACCGAATAAATCGTAGAATTGATTGATTGCTATTTGCCGTGAGGGAATACCAGCAGTGGAATACCCAGAAATAAGATCGTTTTCTACCGATTTTTTATCAATCTCAATGGAAACGTAAGTCAGTCTGTGTTGAGATATATATCGCTTTGTACGACGGATCACACATGAATCAATTATTACGTACATGTATGTGGCGGTTTTGAACTAGCTTCATTTTTTTACGTGGAATATTGTGCTGATCTAGCCTCGGAATGATTTTCTCCAGATAACTATGTTGGAATGAAGATCTTCATTGTTCATGTTACTCTGTATACATACACGTGCATATATTGGAGAAATTAAATAACGTAAACATTTAACTACACGAATGACCTGCAGAAACAGGTGCACTAAGACGTGTATTATGATCATGATTCGAATATACATGTATATACAGTGAAGTGCTTATACATGATTTTGGATACTTCAATATAAGAAGGGCATTGATATTTGAAGAGTTTATTCTGATTGTAATACTTAACATAGTAAGTGAGGATGCACAAGAGCATAATACATTGTTTTGATATTTCATGTAAAAGAGGGTGTTCCACAGAATTAATAACGGAAACACCAGCAGATATTGCTTTATAAAATGAGTAAAAAGATGATCCCATTCAAGCATTTCCTCAATATACACTACCCTGGGCGATGATATGGACTTTGTTCTCTGCTGATCAGCTGACTTGGACTTGGTTCTCCGCACGTAGAACTAGTACAGCTTTACTGTACTTTGTTCACGTTATCTCGTCCATTGTTGTACCTGTACATCTGCCATAGGAACACGAGTGCGATAGAAATGGTTCTCCCAGTGGTGACTACTTCATGGCTCAAGGACCAGATAGACTCGGGCAATACGGACCTGGTTATTCTGGATACATCCTGGGTATCGCACGCACCTAGAAATGGCCACGGAGAGTACCTCAGGTAGGAATATATCTAGATCAATGATTATAAATGGTTCGACTCATACTGAGTGACGTATTAGTGTAACATATAGTGTTTGCTCGAAAAAAATCAAAATTAATCAATAGGTCATATACGATAAGAGTCTCTTCAAATTTTATGAGCATGCAATCAGCAATAAAACAAACCATCGAACGAAATAATGAATTAGCCAGCGTATATCAAAGAATATATCGCTTGCCCCATCAGCAAACACGTGCCTGGTGCCTTGTTTTTCGACCTGAATCACGGCATCAAACCGAGACCCACCTGTCCTCGGAATTTACCGGACGTCTTGGAATTTACCGAGTATTGCCGAAGTTTGGGCATCAGTTCTGGCAGCCATGTGGTCGTCTATGATAGACAAACCATCTTTGCGTCGACCAAGGCTTGGTGGATTTTCAGGGTTTGACTTTTGGTTGTAATTAGGAATCTCTCTTTTTTTTTTAAATAAGGAGATTGATAAAATTTCCATTTGCATATTATGGAAAAAAACCCACATGCTATAAAATTTCTATATCGGGAAAAGAAATGCACCAGCATCCCACCAACATTCAGCATCACATGGTACAAATGTGTATTATCTAACTTATATTGAGTAATTATATAGAGTGTATATATTTTACAAAGTTGGTGAAAAAATTATACGCCATCAATGATTGTACGACTTTCAAGGCCTTCGGACATGAGCATACATCGGTACTGGACGGGGGTCTGATGAAGTGGGAGGCTGATGGGTTCCCAGTCAAACCAGGGGAGGAATCTGCTGAACAGGTTGAGAAAATTTAACTTCGCCACACTTCGTGAAACGACTTAGTCCAGCAGAACTGCAGAAAAGCATGCTTTGGCGTCATTATGAACTTTCTTTGCTGATTCATCATCTCTGAGCATTCCTGAGTCAGAATCAGCCGGGTGCCACCTTGGCACCCTTGGGGAATTTTTTTCAGAGCCGAAAAACAAAATGGCTGCCACTGGATACCGCTAAATATACTTCTTTGAGAATATCTCCGCTTCTAGGCCACTTAGAAGCACGAACTTGGTGTCTACTAATAGGTTTTCATGGTCAAGGAATCCATTTATAATAATGCCAAACTTGTATATAAAACAGCTCATCAGATTTTCAAGATTAACCACCCAGATATTTGAAAAAATCTGGTTTTGGTCAAGTGATTAAATGCTCATGCATTTGCCACTCAGTACAACATTTATTGTTGTCCACTTCTATGTATTCAGGTTCAATAAATCATTGGCAATAAATGTGACAATATGTTTTCACTATTAAATTAGGTGTTACATGTGGCAACATTAAGAGTCATTGGCAATTCTTCGTAACTTGAACCGACATCATCATCATCTACCTGAATAGGTTCTTCCTTGGTATGTTCACTGCAACAATCTGGTCCAGAATAACAGGCACAGAACTTTGAACAAGACATTTGTGGCACTACACAGCCACATCCCCTGTGGAACATGGCCGGCTGGTGGGGCATCCACATTCGACTGTTTGTAGAATGGCGACAAGTACAGTGTATACACCAGTTGGAAGCGGGGTTGGACGCATGATGTGCCGTCTCCATCTGTATTACGACCATATCGGGTCGGGTCAAAGTGTGGAGAATCTGATTGAGCAGCGGATTTATACATAAGAATTGTAATTGAGAATTGAGTACGATGTAGATGCTGAACAAAGTCATGATGTGCCGTCTCCATCTGCATTACGACCATATCGGGTCGGGTCAAAGTATGGAGGATCTGATTGAGCAGCGGATTTATACATAAGAATTGTAATTGAGAATTGAGTACGATGTAGATGCTGAACAAAGTCATCTTGTGATAGGGGCAATACCTTCAGTTTCGAGGCTAATGTGTTCTTCACAGGATGGTGGTGAACACACATTTCTTCTCTCAGTTCGCAACCATGATAGGTAGCAAAAGAAGCAGTCGTTTCTGGCATCAGGTTTGTTTCATCTGCTTCTGGTTGACCAAGTGAGATTAGGTGATGTCTCCTCTTGGGGGTCTCCAATGCTGTGGCCTTTCCAATGCCAAACAGATACTGTAGTACACAGTGTTACACCCACCTTCTCCATTGAGACATGTACACCTGGCATATATTTTGTTGTGCTTCGGTATGTTCGAGCACTTTGACGAATGCTGGAAGAAAGCTAATGTGGTCCCAGTGTGGATGTGATAAAGATATAGCGGCACTACCGTGATTTGCAAAGTGATGGGAACATATTCTGGTGAGCAACATGATGGACCATTTTGACGAACACAATATCCTAGTCGACTGCCAACACAGATTCCGAGCTAAACGTCTATATGAGTCTCAACTCATCAGCTCTACTTCCCCAAACAGATGCAAACAAGTACATATGGCCACACTAGACTTCAGCAAGACACACTATCGGGTCCTACACTCCAGACTTAAAAAGCAGAACTGGACTATTATGGAATCAGAGACAAACATCTATGGATTGGTTCATTTAAGGATCAGAGAACCCAAACGTGCCACGTGGATGGAAATCTGGCCTCTGAATGTACTGCTGTTTCTACTCTTCATAGATGACATCACGATGAATTTAACACCAACCACCAGGCTGCGTGCAGATATTGGTTTGATCTTTCATGAAATCTCATCAACTGAGAATCACATTCTGCTTCATAATGATATTGACAGACTGGTAGCCTGAATTCACAGAAGGCAAATGGATTTCAATACTGAAAACTGTTGCATTGTAAGAATTTCACTGGCCACAAAACCTATTGTATCAATATTCCATAGGTGGCAGAACAGTAAATGATGATAACCCATAAACGACGGCGAATCGGGCACTATGCTTCCCTTGTAGAAACCTTATTTGATGTGACAAGTCATCCGAGCCGAAGGAAAAATTTCGCTCTCATCTGACTTCATTTAATATTGCTGTGTGGTCCGGTGCCCACATCAGGCCAATCTATAAAACCAGATTTCTAGCAAACGAACCCTATGACAATCGTCATTCAGACAGCATTACAGCTATTCCTAATGACCTCGGATGGATATCACTCATGGAGTGGAGAAGGAGAATGACGCTGACCTGTTTCTATGAGATGACCAATGGATTGACCACCATCCTTCTGAGCTGTCTCAGACAAGGACCAGGCGACCAAACGATCAGCAGTTCACACAATATCAAACAGCTGTCAACATGAACCAGTCTTTTATTCCGGCACAACACCTGATTGAAATGGCCTTCTCCAGAGTGTGATCAGCTCGCAATCCTTGGTCGTCTTCAAGACATTACTGGTGGCTATTCCACTGAAGCCGATGAACAGCTTCAATCAAGCCTTGTTGTAGGTTACTTTGTGAACCACTTTTTGCAGAAATAGTATCGTGTATAGACTGAGCTGATGTTTTTTTTATTATTTCATTTTTTACGGAAGGTGGAGATGGCAAACTCGAACATCACATCAGCTGCAAAAATGAAGGTATTGCCCCATCACAAAATGCCTTTGCTCAGCATGTACACCAGATGTGCTGTTCAAAGTACCGTGGCTGTATTTAAAGCCAAGATTGTTGCAACAAAAATACAAAGAAGAACCAGTTCAGGAAGGCGATAATGATGACTAATCAAGTTATGATCTGTAAACGACCCACAATGTTGTCACATGTAACAGTGAATGAGTTAAAATCATAAGCTTTTGTTGGGTCAGTACTATAGATTCACTAACCCAGTAGTGAACACCAAGATTGTTGACTAAAGTGGAAAATGCATATGACTTGAACAGAACCAATTTTTTTTTAAAGAATAGGGTTCGTCAATCTCGAAAACCGATAAGCTTTTATATATTCAAGTTTGGCAGTATTATATTTGGATTCCTTTACCATGAAAACCTAGTAGTAGACACCAAGTTTGTGCTTCTAAGTGGCCTAGAAGCGGAGATATTGTCAAAGAAGTAAATTCAGCGGAATTCGGTGGCAGCCATTTTGTTTTTCGGCTCTGAAAACAATTCCCCAAGGGTGCCAAGGTGGCACCCGGCTGATTCTGACTCAGGAATGCTCAGACATGATGAATCAACTAAAAAAATTCATAATGACACCAAAACATGCTTCACAGAAAAATAGTCACTTGGCAACTGGACTAACTGTAACTTTTTGGAGAATGGAAAAGTTCTGCATGATGAACTGTTAGGTCAATCATTGAACATGCAGGTTGAACATGCCAAATCATATGATAATTCAGTGTAGATTACGCTGATGTCATACCATTACAATTCATTTGTCACGTGTAATATTAACGTGTTGATATGAAACATATGCAAAAGATCAACTATATTGGTAGATGAATGATTTACGAATGTTTTTACTACAGCGTGGTAATTTCGAAGGCCATGTCGACCGACAGATGGCGATTGAGTATGAGGAAATGCTGAATATTATCAAAAACAATGGCATCCAAATTGTTGACACCAGAAGTCCTGAGCATTTCTCTGGAAAAGAAAAAGAACCATGTCTACGTAAGTGATGCTATTAGAACACTCATTGGGAGTAATAATGATTCTGAAAGTATACATTTTAGAAAAGAAGCAGTATTGACTGTAAGTGACAATGCATAACATCTAATGTATGTTTGTTCAGACGTGCAGTTAGGTTTGAAGAGCATGGATATGCCGATACCGACCTCGATGGGAACAGGTCACATGCCCCGGGCTAAAAACATCGACAGACTCAGGGTGTTCGCAGATGAGTCCTTGTTGTTCAAGAAGAAAGAAAAACTAGTTGAGTGTAAGATTGTTTATATTTGAGATTTTTAAGGATTCTTGTTTGTGCAATGCTCATTTTCACAATAGATGAGCAATAAATTTTGATATATTTTCCTCAATAACCATGTACTTTGTTAACAGTATTTGAAGAATGTGGAGTTGACCTGACGAAGCCCCTAGTTACCACGTGTTACATGGGACATTCAGCTTCACTAGTCAACATTGCCGCCGCCATCTGTGGATTCCGACAGGTGGCGCTTTACTACGTGAGTTCCTGTGTGCTATGTATTTGTTTTTAGTTAACTACATCGATACGTTTTCCAGTTGTGAAAATTCGCATGAAAAAGAAGACTTAACAACCAATATCTGTTTAGTAGGAAAATTCAAAATGTTTTGGCAACGCTCTGACCCTAAAATGTTGTTTATTTGGAATGCGTATTGTAGTTTTACCATAATTATTATTCAGGGCTCATGGACAGAGTATGGACAGAGGGCTCCACCAGAACTTGTGATCAAAGAGGACGAATAATGGGAACAAACTGCCTGTTACACGATGTGCTACTGTCTCTATACCACTGAATGGTTCATAACTAAGAGCCAAGGAGAGAGATAAAGACCGGTCTAACAGAGACTTCTCAACAGGCTCGTGCCCTCCTAAAATTCTGTGAATTTTTTTTTTATCTAGAAATAATTTTATTCAATATTCAACTTGAAAGACTAGATGTGAAACATCGTCTTGAATTGAAATAAATTGCATCAAATGCAGTGTTTGGGCAATTCAGTATTAAAACCAGGAGTGACCGGATGCGCCTGCATTCACGGGCTCCCAATCCCCCCCCCCCCCCCCGCCGTTATGGCTCCTCACTTCACTTCGTCGTCTGCCTTTCTTACCCTTTTTTTCACCAATATTTAGATATTTCTCAGCCCCCATCCCCATTCCCAGTATTCCTCACACGACCCTGTCACTGGTGTGACCAAAACATGTTACTGCATTGCAATTGGTTTCATAGCACGAGATGAAAATACATATAGCCCCTATGCTAGAGCAACCCTAATACGCTGCAAGCAACACGTTCGTCTCTTTCTAAAGTTTGGGAGTTTTCAGGATAAAAGAACACTTAAACCATAGAATTATATGTGCCTATAATTATATGGTTTAACCGAGGTCACAAAATATCAAGCCACAATACCCCCTCGTTACTGGCTGTTATTATGGGATCAGTGTCATGTTGCATAAATGGTAATGGTCAATAACCTGCTCACAGCCAAGAGAGATCATCCGTGTCAAGGGCGACCAAAATATCTGCATACGACATATAATGTATGGAATAATATGGTTCAAAGGGTGCATTGAATAAAACAGATGGCGAGAAGAGGGCAGATCTCGGGCGTCTCGTTTTATGCTTTTCAGCTTTATATCACAACTTCTCGTTAATATTGTAGCTCTATGAGCCGGTGCACTTTGTGAGCAAGTCTTTCTCCTGTCGTTATTGAAATTAAAGTATAACTGAGGTAACTAAATGAATAACACAAGCATCCTGATGGCTTTGTAGAGGGTATATACTCATGAATGTATTTGCCGAGACCAGCAATCAGTTACCTTTCATATCTATGGCATGAAGACGTGTAGCTTGTGTGAGTTTATACCTTGGGCTTCGTCATTCTCGTATTCTCTTTGTGATATATTGTTTTACAAGCTATTATAAAAAAAGTGTACTACAACATTTCTAAGACCCAACACGAAGTGATTACTTCACCTGATGACAAACACTGATTGGTTATACACCTGACAAACCACCTGCTATTGTCTGTGTTACGACGTGCTGATGGCAGGGAATGATGCGAGTTCCCTAGGAAATAGTCTTCAAAGCAATATATGATAGTTACTGTAGTGTTCCATCCAGTTACTGATGCTAAACTTTGGGTAATGCATTTTGGTGAATAGACACCAATTAATGTGGAGAGAGAGATCATGTAGCCATCCGACTTCATTTTTGGTATGATCATTCTCAGACTTGGGTGCAATGTAAGAGTCAATCTATTACCACCAATAGTCAGATTTTAATGATGCCAATAGCAAGCGTAATACACAACATTTTGCAATAGAAACAATGCCCGACCAAACAGTTTATCTAAAGACACACTTGCGTCATCAGGGGCAGACAGTGTGTTAAATGTAGTTGTTTCTACTGTACACATGATGGAATTAGTAAACAACTGCCCAACAACCTATGAAAATAATTCAGAAATCTGAAACAAACCCCATGGAATAGATATATGACAAGTACATAAGTACCTAATCACAAGCCAGAAGGCTACTGAGTTGATGGTAACCTTGGGGACAGATTTAACGTCTGTCAGCAGTGACACCGACTCAGTGGTATGAATGTAAGAATCAATCTATTACCACCAATAGTCAGATTTTAATGATGCCAATAACAAACGTACTACACAACATTTTGCAATAGAAACGAAGCCCGACCAAACAGTTTATCCAAAGACACACTGGCGTCATCAGGGGCAGACAATGTGTTAAATGTAGTTGTTTCTACGACAAGTCCATAAGTACCTAATCACAAGCCAGAAGGCTACTGAGTTGATGGTATCCTCGGGGACAGATTTACCGTCCGCCAGCAGTGACACTGACTCAGTGGTATGAATGTAAGAATCAATCTATTACCACCAATAGTCAGATTTTAATGATGCCATTAAGAAACGTAATACACAACATTTTGCAATAGAAACAAAGCCCGACCAAACAGTTTATCCAAAGACACACTGGCGTCATCAGGGGCAGACAGTGTGTTAAATGTAGTTGTTTCTACGTTTTGTAGTTGTCTCTGCAACAGACTTCATATCCTGATGGTTGTGCCTCCAGGTTGTGGAAATTTCTAATGTATCCAATTTATTTCTGATAGGCAACTTTTTTTTCGAATATCTTGAGGTAAAATTGGGTAGCAAGAACAGAATCTAAGTCACATTTTGAAAATTCCATACTATTCTATTTATGCCATGTTAAGCATTTTACTATTTATTGTTCGTGTTTTTTCTATGACTGTGTAGAATGTACACACGTTGAGTGAACCAGTCAGCAGACATACACAGCATTGGTACCACACAAACTCCTTGGTGCTTCTGGTTCAGGATATTCACTCTTTTACCACTTTGTGATTTGCAGATTTGTGATTTCAAGATTTCCGTGGCTTGCATCAATAACGACAATGAACTATGTTGTATTCCTTTGAATAGTGTGGTTCCGGACTAGATTTACACCGACAAATGTGCTAGGACAGAGTGAATCTATCCACTGAAAACTAACACTAGTTATTGAATAGTATGATATACTCTAGAAAGGTGACATGATCTCGTCATATCTATAAACTCAGTTATCAATAATATTCCATAATTTCTAGAAAATTCAGTCAAGACGTTGGGATGTAGCGAAAATGGCATTGGTATAACCATAAACTAAGACATAATCATCACAATTAATTCCTTTCAGTTTATCACACGTCATGATTCCTACCATAATATCAGTTTTACTTTAAATCATTACTGGTGCATGCGTTATTACTTAAGGACTATCGGTTAATTATTGGATTCCACTGCAGCTCATGAATAACAATGAAGTCACTTTATCGGCCCAATCATCATTACTAGTAATGTCATTCAGTGGCGAATGATGATTATGTCGTGGTTTGTAGTTGGGCCAATGGCATTTTCATTAGGTCCCAACGGCTTTGCGACATCTTCTAGAAAATGATGGGATTCATTCAGTCTTTTGTTATCGGCATCGCCTTACACTTCACGCTAAACCATTGGTAGTTATGCAAAACATTATACTACGAAACACGCCATGGAACTCTGTTCATCATACTAATACAAGACTCCATGTTAGTCAAGCCTGGACCATGTAATCCCTTTTCCTTGTGAACCAGGCGTTGTAAGTATCAATCTATTACCACCAATACAGCCAAATTTTGATGATTCCAATAACAAACATAAAATACA
The DNA here is from genome assembly GCA_949152475.1 of Terebella lapidaria. Classification (NCBI taxonomy): domain Eukaryota; kingdom Metazoa; phylum Annelida; class Polychaeta; order Terebellida; family Terebellidae; genus Terebella; species Terebella lapidaria. The sequence continues at coordinate 26,844,834 of OX424564.1, read as the reverse complement.
TTTGGCAATAGAAACAAAGTCCGACCAAAATACTTTATCAAAAAACACATTGGCGTCATCAGGGGCAGACAGTGTGTTAAATGTAGTTGTTTCTACTGTACACCTGATGGAATTAGTATAAAACTGCCAAACAACCTATAAAAATACTTTAGAAATCCGAAAACATTGTGTCGTGTCAGTGGGCGATAATTCAAAGGAATATCCAGGGACAAAAGTTGTTTATTATGTAAGTAGCTAGTCGTGGCCATAACAAGTGATACGTGTAGAACAAGCAAAGGAAACATGTTCACAACTCTGTGAAGAACGACATCTACGGATTATGTTTGCTTTCGAGGTACTCGAATCTTTTCCAAACACAAAAGCTGTTCCAACCAATTAGTAAAATCAGTTGAAAGAGAAAAAAAGAACTTCGCTGAATACACTCCAGCCACGGTTGTGATGTTAACATTAGCTATTTACTACATAGGTGTGAAAATCTACAATTGATGTTTTAAAAGCATGAACCGGGAAAACGCATTGTCTCGGTATGACGTTGATTGACGTTCCGCCAATGTGGATGTGTACTTCGTGATTACTACTAATTTTAAATTTCGCCATTTTTCGGACTGTTTATCGAGAGAAAAGTATACATGAACTCGACCATAAGTTGTCAAACCATAACATATGTCACATGTTATGAGCAATGTTGGTTACACCACTATGCTCGATTTGTTCTAACCTGTTATCATACGTTTTTGTTTTGACATGTGCCCCTCTGGGACATGTATTCGGCGGGTTCGAAGTTTCTTACTTTATGTTACAGTATGATTTGTACTCCAGATGTTTTTTTTTCTTCAGAACATAACTGTACTGCAGCACCCTTTCTGTAGATTCAGTAAATTTGAACATCGCGCAGCCATTTTGACTCTGTATGGATCGTGGGATTCAAGTGGACCGATCATTGGTTGATGCAGGGGAGGTTTGTCCTTCATTTTTAATTTAAGGGAGATTTACTAATCGGGTATTCAATATTACGTGTACGACGGGATATTTAAAATGTTTACTTTACTCTGTGTAAGCAAGCATTAATATATAAAAATATTTCAACAGTTACCAGCAATTTTCAAGACCACATGGAAACTAGGTGTAGGCTGTGACTCGACATGTGGTGGCTTGTAGGAATACATACATTTTGGTGATTTTTTCATCCATGAGCATGGCTGTGTCTGGTGAAAGCACGCACTCTGCGCAGGTGAAGGAACTTTTTATAGAAATTCAACATCACTACGATCTACAACATCAATTGCGAGCATGGAAGTGCGATGTTCTGGTGAAGGTTTTGTTCAAGAAAATGAATATGTTGACCATATATCCAACGGGGTCTGACAAAAACCTTATATGCACAATTTTCGCAATACTGGTAGACAAAGTAGGTGGCAGTGTGTACCCCTATAGACAAAATTAATGCGGTCTACCTATTAGATATTATGAATTATAGAATATGCAACATAAATATATGATCCAGCCATATTTTAGTAAAAATACAATGATATAGAAAAAATCCAAACCTAGTCATATTTTCTTACAGCTTGAGTCTACATGTAAACACGTACCGTGGTATTACCTCTGCGCTTACTGACGAGGGATCAACCTCGCAAAATGGAGTTGATGGAAGTGCGCGTAGGCGCCATATTCAAGATGGAAGAAATGGCTGAAGATGAAATAACTGGTAATACGTCATATCAAGTTGATCCTTGGTCATACGTTAAGAAGTGTGGAATCATTATGTAGTGGGTTCGAGGAGGTTGATGCCACTACTTTCCCCAAATAAAAATATTAATGATAAATCTTCTGTAGTCGAACAAATAAGACTAATAATAATATTAGTCTTCTACTAATAACATTGAGAATAACACAATAATCTAATGAATTAATCCCAAGCGGCATAGATATACACATAGGCCTACATGATTCTGAAGCATCACATCCGCCTCCTAGTTCTACCCGTGAATGATATGTGTTAGTGTATGAAAATCATCAAGGCAAGCGAAATGAAACAAGGCACACCCACGTAATGTATGGGCACATTGTGGCGCAATGTTCCACAAATATTCCACAAATAAAATGTTTTATTTTGATATTTTCGAAAGTGTCAAATATTGTCAAATTTGGCGACGTGTACCATTCTTATTGAACTTCCACAGCTATTTCACTTGGAGTTAGCGTTAGAATCTGGAGGCTAAAGTGCAGAGAACTGCCGTAAGCAAACGCGAAGCTCTACAGACAAATGAAGATGACAAAACACGACGTGTTTGTCTTGCTTGTCTCTGTGAAAATTGAACGTCGCCCCTATAAATGTACAGACGCCCCCAGAATACCTACAAATGTCCACTTCAAGACGCTAGCAACGCCCATGAAACCATGAACACCGAAGAGGCTTTGCTTCGAACCAACGCTCAAGAAAGCAGCTGTTTTGTGACGCATCTCATGAAATCGCCAGGGCTGAAGGAAAATCTCACATACCTGTGATGTGTGCTTATATCAAGAAAGGATCCTTGCAGAAAGGCTTACGCAAGTTATTTCAGCGCTCGATCAAAGCAAGTTTTTTTCTGCAGCAAATCGTCAGAGAGAAATCTGAAAAGAGTTATCGGCATACGCTAAAAGCAAGAGCCACGAAAGAATATCACAGGAGAATTTGCGTACCTTTTCTCGGAACAAGAAAACGACAGAGTATGCTAAACAGATTCCACTTTTCCACGCTGCCACAGAAGGGGCGCACGTGAGCAGGACACACAAAATTGATGAGTCAAGGTAATTGTTTATTCTGACATAATTGACCTATCCCAAAAGCCTCCAAAAAGTTGTCCGAGTTTCACAAAATACGTCAGAAATCTTCTCATTGGCCAGTTGTAACTTTCACGAAATAAGTAGAAAATGACATAAAAAGACTCGGACATATTGGATTTGGGATAGGTCAATTACACTGCATATCTAGAGGCAGTGAATTATGAAAAATAACAGCGACATAAAAAGCGACGTCAAAGTAAAACGGATACATACAGCATATTATTATTATTGTTTAGTAAGAAAGTTTAAAATGTTTCGCCAACGCTCTGACCTTAAAATGTTTTTCATTTGTGATGAGTATTGTATGTTTACCATTATTATTATTATTTAATTATTCAGGGTTCATGGATAAAGTATGGACAGAGGGCTCGTCCAGAATTTGTGATTAGAGAGGACGAATAATGGGAACAAACCGCCTGTTACATGTTGTGCTATCTATACCACTGAACGGTTCATAACTAAGAGCAAAAGCGAGTGAGATAGAGAGAGAGAGAGAGAGAGAGAGCAGTCTAACAGAAAGTAATCAACAGGCTCGAGCCCTTCTAAAATCCTGTCAATTTTTTTACCTTGAAATAATTTTATTGAATATTCAACTTGACAGACTAGATGTGAAACATCGTCTTGAATTGAAATAAATTGCATCAAATGCAGTGTTTGAGAAGTTCAATATTAAAGGAGGACTTCCTATCAATGTGTATTGGCTTCGATCAATGATTTTATGGTTAAAGTTCCCGTATAGCAAATAAATCTCAATGCATTTGAATGGAGAAGATTCTAAGCTTCGTTCACATATTAAATATGTATATATTTGTTCAGTACAAACAAATCGTACGGAAGATATAACATCAAAAACACCGAAAATCTGCAAGTTTTTATCACTCGGCAGTGCATGGCTGACAGAAACGTCATACATGACGTAAGTTTCTGTGACGTCATTGTTTTGATAGATGTCTCGACAGGCGGCTCATTTGACTGGAACCAAAGTTGCTTGAAGTGCTCCGTTGCCCGAGGCATCATCAAAACAATGACGTCATCGTTTGCTACTCATTCATTCTCCCCAGTTGGAGGGCGTGGCCGCTAGTTTAGTTTCTTTTCGATTTTACATTCGATTGTAGTTTTAAAAATATGATCTCTTCGATTTTGAAGTCATCTGAATGAATACTCCATTTGCGTGAAACTCTTATGTTACCAAATTGCGTTTGAATTTGATAGGAAGTCCTCCTTTAAAACCAGGAGCGTCACCAAATGCTCCTGCATTCACGAAAAAGGCTTTAGATTCTGGGGCCCCCCAGCAGCCCGTACCCCATTCCCGCCGTTAAAGCTCCTCACTTCACTAGGTCGTCTGCTTTTCTACCCTTCTTTCACCAATATATCTCAGCCCTCCCCCCTTTTTCCCAGTATTCCTGTCTATAACTCTATGGATTAAACCGAGGTCATAAAATATCAAGCCATAATACCCCCTCGTTACTGGCTGTAATTACGTTATCAGTGTCATGTTGCATAAATGCTAATGGCCACTAACCTTCTTCATCACAGCCAAGAGAGATCATCCGTGTCAAGGGCGACCAAAAATATCTGCATACAACTCAAACTATGTGTAATAAAATGGTTCAAAGGGTGCATTGAACAAAACAGATGGTGAAAAGAGGGCAGATCTCGAGAGAGCGTCGTCGTTTTACGTTGATCAGCATACCACAACTTATCTGTTATATTGTAGTTCCATGGTTTAGTGGACCTTGTGAGCCTGTATCGTGTGTTTTCTTGTCGTTCGTGAAGGAATAGTTGAGGTAACTAAATGAATAACATAAGCATCCTGGTGGGTTCGTGGAGGGCTTATACTCATGAATATATTTGCTGAGATCAACAATCAATTACGTTTCATATCATGCCGTGAAGACGTGTAGCTTGTGGGATTTTATTCATTGGGTTCGCTGCCAGTTTTCTACTGCTGCACAATTTCCTATTCCCTTTGTTACAGATTGGTTTACACGCTATTATAAAAAGTGTAAGATTGCATTTCTAAGACCCAACACGATGTGATCACTTCACCTGAATGACATACAACGGTTAGATAAACACCTGACAAACCACTGTCTACTGTCTGTGTTACGAGGTGCTGGTGGCAGGGAATGTGGGAAGTGTGACTTCCCTTGGGAATGGCATCCAAAACAATCTATAATAGTTACTCTAGTGTTCCATCCAGTTACTGATGCTACACTTAGCTGGGTAATGCACTTTGCGGAATAGACACCAATTAGTGTGGAGAAAAATATCATGTAGCCACCCGACTTCACTTTCGGTATGATCATTCTTATGATCATTCTTCATGTCCTGGTGGTTGTGCCTCGACGCTGTGGAAATTTATAATGTATCTAAATTATTCCTATTATGCCAATTTCTTCCAATATTTTGAGGTAAGATTGGGTAGTAAGAACAGAATTTCAAGTCACATGTTGATAAATTCCGCATCCTTCTATTTATGTCATTTTCTGCAACTGGAGTAGAATGTATACATGTTGAATTAACCAGGCACCAGGCAAGTACATCGTTGGCACAACACGAACTCTTTGGTGAATCTGGTTCCAGGATTTGTCCACCACTTTGGGATTTGTAGATTTGGGCTTTGAGTACGTTCCAGGTTTGCATAAACGACAATGACATATATTGTATTTCTTTGAATAGTGTGGTTCCTGACTAATATAATCCTCTCAGACGTGTTATAAAATAGTTATTCCATCGACTGAGAATTATAACACTAATAGTGCATGATTTGGGGTGCGGCCCATTGTTTGTATGAGTCGTTATCCGAGCCTAAAAACCCGAGTCGTGTGCAGCGAGCCTGAACGGGAGGTTATTATCTAGATGTTAACCTGCCCGGAGGTTATTATCTAGATAATAACCTCCCGCTAGATCGCTGGAAAAAGAAAGAACATTTAACACACAGGTAGGCCACGATACATAGGCTTTATGGATTCACATATGAAAGCGCACATTCAAACATTGATTACAACATTTGACGACAATTCATTGGTAAGGCTTGTCCGTGGGCACCGCTTTGTGGATATGTTTTTTCCTATGCAAAATCCTCTGTGAAATCCAGTCCACAGTCCTGGGTGTTTTGTATGTTTTGATATTAATCCTGCGATATGCCACATATACGTATATCCACAGAATCCTAAGGAAGCCTCCAGAAATGATATAGACGTATATTGTAGTTTCCCTGCAAATATCAATGGAATGTGTATGTTTTTGTTTTTAAATGTAGGACATAATATAAACATATATTTAGCACATAATTATATGTATTCTGAGAACAATATGAACATTACATTCAGATCGAAATATATAATGCACGATTAGCACAGAAATGAACACGCTTACCAGTTGTAAGCGAGCCATGGGTACATACATGTATTTAGGAGTCGTCGTAATGATTATACCAGCAATTCTGTAAATACGCGTATGCAAATCTTTTTCATTTTTAGCAGGATTTAAGGAATGCATGATAGTAATATATCCGTTTTACATATATTGTATTGCATACATATACAGCGGCGAGCCAGTTAGTTAATATATTCAGAATGCTAATTTTCTTCCAAGCTGAAATCAGGACCCAAGTAGGATATGCTGCGCTCAAATACAATTCGACCACTATCTGCATTTAATCCGTTTGCAAACTTTCTTTAACATAATTGAAAATATAAGCAAGCGCAGCATACGCTGTTTGGGCCGAAATGAATTGGTAAATAACTCACCACTTCACTGATTTCCTTTTTCATACACCATATCCTGCCACATGAAATTTTGCGCCATTCACATCAATAAGTGTTTGCAACTATATCCAGTGAATAAGCGTTTATATCCAGAACACGCATTTATATCTTGCACGAACCTGAATGTCACGGAGCTTTCCGTGGCATAGTAAGCGCTTCTCTGGCAGCATTTGACTTACTGAGGGAGAAAACAACTCAAAGGCACAATGCGAGTCCACAATATATGTATATCAAGGAGTTGTTTGTGAACTCAACGACTGAGTATAAATGAGAGGGGTGTGGAAGGGTGGGGGTGGTGCATGGGGCTGGGGTTGTGTGGGAGGGGGAATCATGCACTATGTCGGATAATGACCACGGTTTCGTGATTCGCCCGATAAAACCTTCGCGCTCCGCGCTCAGGGTTTTATCTGGGCGAATCACTCAACCTTGGTCATTATCCCATACGTAATGGAATAGTATGTTCACTTTGGAATGGTGACATGATCTCGTGCTATCTATAAAATGATTTTGTACATGGACTTACACGATAATTTGATGATGGGTGGGCATTATATTATAATCATTAACATTCCCCAATTCAGGTAAATGTACAATTGGATTATTAAATATACATTCACTGCACCAACTTCTGAGTTGATGGCCGTGTGATATCACGCTTTCAATATATCTTGGGCAGCTCCAGCCCCTCCCTCTGAAAAAAGTGTTGTTGCGATATATTCAAGAACAGGGTAATGAGAGTGAGTTTATGTGAGATTTACACCCAGGAGGCTCAATAAACTCATATCATATAACTAGCAGTTGGGGGAAGTTGAGCGAGCTTCTCAATCGGTTCGTTTCAAGCTCTTTGCCTCAACCCCTCCTTTAAATTCCAGAATCCGCCCCTAGATCTTGCCTCAAATCTTGCCCTCGGAAGCCCTCGCTCGAAACTAAAAAGACACAACTCGGATTTCAGAATAACTTGGAACATAGGGCGATCAGCACCATTCCAAAATGTCTCTGACTTTGGCTCAACAGTGGTATCCATTTGAGCATGCTTTCTTGTAATTGTCAACGGTGAGTATGCATTTGGAACTGGTGCATGCCATATTACATGATGACTATCAGTCAATCATGGCTTCCACTGCAGCTCATGAATAACAATGACGTCTTTTTATCAGTACAATCATCATTACTAGTAGTGACAATCAGTGGCGAATGGTGATTATGTCATGGTTTGTAGGTGGGCCAATGGCATTTTCATTGGGTCCTAACAGCTTCGCTGCATCTCCTAGGAATTGATGGAACTCATTATTGTCTTTTGTAATCTGCATCACCTTACGATATACAATTGGTAGCTATGCAAAACACAGGACTACAAAACGCGCCATGAAATTGTGTTCATCCCACTAATACAGACATCATGATAGTCCAGTCTGGACCATGTAATCACTTTTCCCTATTTATCAGGCGTTTTGTCGTGTCAATGGGCGATAACCCGAAAGATTATCCAGTGACGAAGGTTGTTTATTATGCAGATGGCTGTGAATATCTTTCATGTGTTTCGCAGAAACATGCCAACAACTCAACATGCATTAATAAAAAAGAATACGTCCATTTACATTTGTTGTTCCAGTTTGCTACAAATACGGAGCCATTGTGATCGACTCTGTTTAGTACACCCAAACTACGAGAAATCATAGTTTTACATTCCATGATGATATCCTTTTGCTATTTGTATACTGGCTATTCGATTGAGAGCGTTCATGAACAACATGCTCCAAGTGAGGCATGAGAATTTGTCACAAGACAAATAATAGGTTTTCGAGATTCAAGTAGATTCAAGTTTCTCAGATTTTTTCTCGGGAAGCTCGTTTTAGACTCGCATGCGACATATATACTATAATTCATTTATAACGCAAGTAATCTGTGTAATAGGGCAAAACAAGCAAGGATGAAGTGTTCATAACTCTGCAAAGAACAACATGTACATATTATCTAATTTGCTTTTTGTGTACTGTGTTCACCTTTTTTCCAAACTCAAACGCTGTTCCAACCAATTAGTAAAATCAGTTGAACAAAAACACGTCGTGGGACCTACTCTGGTTCTTTGTTGTAAGATCTGTAGAACCATTTTCACATTATTTCAAAGGATAAAAATAGATCAGTGAGTGCACTCTGGCCACGGTTGTGACGACTACATTTGCAATTTGCCACACATTCGTGAAAATCTACTATTGATGTTTTAAAAGCATGTACCGGAAAGATGAATTGTTTTGGTATCACGTTGATTGACGTTTCGCTAAGGTGAGTGTGAACTTTCTGTTTGCTTCTGATTCTAGTCATCATCAGATACATTGTATGTAATCATTTGAGGATGCACGGGGCTCATTCAGACACGGTTAAATATGAGGCTTCCCACAACAAACTAAACAGAAAGCAACATAATTGTTTTCTTGTGTATCGTTCCTTGTCTTTAACCTTTCCCCTTTAGTTTAGTGAAATGACTGTAGAAGATGAACTTAGCGAGCATGAGTAGAGTAGCTTAGAGGCAATTCATTAGAGTATACATGTAAATAACAAATAGTTGAAAAAGCAGCAACCAAAGTATCAATGTTTCAGCTATATATATGTGTGATTGACGGCCTTCTATCAAAATTGGATTGGATCAACTGTCTGAAATAAATTGTTTCACTTTCCCCTCACTGCTGGGTGATGGTATTGTTAAGAAGGTTCTCAAATATAGTGTTCTCTCAAGGTATGGGCTGCAAACTGCTTTCACCATAGTACAGGTAATGCTTTGTTGCTGCACGAAGTAATATTCCTGGAGAACAGTTTCAGTTAGCCTTTCCTTGGTCTTTTCTTTTATCCTCAGCAATACCAATGGTTGGACTCACTTCCACTAGCATCTGGATGAACGCTGTGACGTAACCTGAAACAAGATATGGATGAGCCACAATAATATGCTCAATTTGTTAGTTTTTTTTCCATAATTATCTGTTGTGACATTACGTATATTACGTACGCATGCACCTGGCCCGTTTGTCGAAAACCACAATGGGAATATAAAAGATAAGACCAGCAAGCATCAGTAGAGTGGCGTAGAGAAACTCCATCTGTGGAGCGTCCACAACAGGGACTATGACCAGCGCGGTGGAAAATATAAACACGATAATCGGCAGAGCGATTGGAGCCTGAAAGTAGAAGCCTAGAAGGATCCAGTGTGCCCATAAGGTATTGTCGTTAATTTTTTTCGTCCACCTATTGGCGGTGGGACATTTTCCCATGAATGTGCTAAAAGATATTTTAGGTAAAAACCCTAAGTCAAATTTTTGACTCATTCCATCATGTTGATATTGATGAGCCAAATTTTTTGATGAACTGACTGTTTTCGTTTAATTATATGTCATGAGTGTTGGCAAATTGTTCGAAGATAAAGCATGTTATGTTTATTATTAATATGCAAACTCAAGTGAATATATGGAGCTTTTGGAGAATCCCCTTCATGATTGTATTATATCATCCAGGAACTCAAACTAGTGAGGTATATCTTTTGATGACCTTGAATGTGACCTTACGACCTTGGCTGATCAAACTCATGATAATGTGTACCGCAAAATGGTTTGATGGCCTTGAATCTAACGTCGATTGACCTCGAGTCATGTTGAGTCCTGCGAGACAGGTCTATGTACTGAAAGAATTGATGTGGTTATCGTAAATGGGATACTGGATACAACAACCCTTGTGGAAAGAACGTAGGCTCTATTTTTGGTCTGAACAAAGGGCCGACGTCTGTACCGGTGACATTGACAAACAACCAGCTTAATATACGACTACATGTAGCCAACTTATACAACAACGTCTATACACTGCTATATTTTATCTATATTTCATGTAGGATATGAGGCATTAGCTACCTTGTACGCCCTGGGGGTGTCCCTCATCTTGAACCTGAGAACGACAACACTAAGCTGGATACAGGCCATGAAAAGCCAAGTGGTGAAACTCAGGAAGTCAATGAGGGAAACCACAGACCCAGCCAAGATGTAGATTATACTGAGAACACTCTGGATATTTGAAACGAAACAAAATGTATTTGACATGAAAACATTAAATAATAAGCGACATATGAATAGACCAATTAATGAGTACCCAGGCTACCATCCGAGAAAAAATAATCATTATCGCCTTTGCATTTTGACTGAATCAGTAGAGCTCGAATATAGACAACAAAATAAATCTTCATAAATACGAGATCAAGTGTTTCAGAAGATAAGTTTGATGGGATTGGTACCTACTGTGAATATCGCTGCTGGTACAGGAGTTTTCCTCTGCACGTGGATGTATGACAACACTTGGGGCATTTCCCTTTCCCGTCCCATCACGAAAAAAATTCTAGAAGGCATAAGCGAAGTCAACTATGTGCATGTTATGAAAATCGTCCCAATTCAACTGCAGGTTTAGTGAGTTCGGAATGCCCTTGACACACCCTAATTCCAATCTGTGTATGGTGTAGCATCAAGGAAAAAGGGTCGTGAGATTTACGTCGAGGTACGTATCCCTCACCTTCCAGATGTTAAAACATTCGTGTTGATGGAGCCGAACGTGGACATCGCTACACAGAGCGGCATCAACCAAAAGGCCTTGGGCATCACTGCTTCTGCCCAGGTCTTTGAACAGCAACAAGACCATGGTGGACAGTAATAGGTATATTAGTCACATAATGCATTAGCCAAAACAGGAGCACCCCTCTGAACGATTCCGAAATAGCATAATTATCAGGGAAACTGTCGTCATTTTGATAAAGGCAGGTGTCAACGTTTCAAGACTGTGTAACTAAAGCAGTCAGCAACCCATTCGAGGAGAATACAACACCAACAGGAGGCACTTCTGTTTGCATTTATTGTTCAACATAAGGCATACATGACCAAGAAAATAGTAGCCAGCGCATTGAAGGAAGAGCACTAAGTAGTACCCAGTAAATCCTACTTTTAATGAACACATACCACCGCCACGGCCGGACTTGCGAGCATTTCCTCGACAGACATTACGGTGAAGTAAGAGACATTGACCATGACGTAAAGAACCGTGATCAGCGGGAGAGCTATGGTGTACGTCAGGGGTATGTTCCTGCAATATCGCTCACACATATTATATATAATATCATTGGTATAGCCTTGGTATCGCATCCAATTTTCAAATAACTTCACAGTTCAAGGATGCTCACCTTCTAGGGTTAATTATCTCTTCCGTAACGGTTACCAGACTGCCCCTTGGAATTGTTCGGGAAACGGGGAAGAGGGGGGGGGGGGGGGGTTACTAATGGTATGCAAGGTATATAATTCTCAACGGAGATAACAATTCAACTTGATATCATTGAAATTGGCAGCATATATCGTATATTTTACCAGCCGTCGTAAGCGAACATTGCGCTGTAGAACCCATTCATGATTTTTCCAGCTTCTTTGCTCGATCCTTCGAATCCAGTTTTCAGGTTGTCTAACTCACCTGCCAGGTCGATTTGCACATGATACACGATGAATACGGCAAACATATACTGATTTATGTGTGATTGCAAAGAATTCGTGGATCATTATCCATAGATAGTTATTATGAAGTTGTGTCACGAACTTAGTGTCTTTTGTTGGTTCGAATCACATATAACTGGATTATCGACAACACTGATCTCACCTATGGACATCATGTATATTCCTCCGCCCACAATGATGACCAGCGCTGTAATTTTGCCGAACATGAAGATGACTTGTATGTTATTTGAGAGGTTGACGCTGTAACAGTTCACGGCAGTCAGTAGTACTGCAATGAGGGTGGATAAAATACATTAGTCTAGACACAATATTGTAATCAGAAACAATTCAGGGGCCAACTTGGTGGATGTAGTGGAGAGTCCCCCAAGTCAGGTTTATATGACACTAACAAATGTTGGTATTATGTGATGGATATTGGACCACCAATTTTCTTCATTCAAGATGGATATTGGGCCACTAAATTTTGTTTCCACCCCATTGTTCCCAAAACAAGCACACTCTCCCACTTACAAACAACAGCAGCTCCCAGCAGCTTGACGATGAACTGTGGAGGTGCTCCACAGTCATCGCTAAAGACGGACGTAAGGATGTATTCGGCACATGTCATGGACATGACGGCTCGGCCTGAAGGTTTCATGAGGACAGATAGTACCCAGCCATACAGGTACCCTAGCCAGCGACTGTACGCTTCCCGCAGGAACTGATACTCGCCAGCCGAACGTGGAATAAGGCAGCCCAACTCGGCCACACTCAGGGCGCCTATAGTTGACAAAGATGACCGGATACTTATGCGCAATCATATCATCGTAACCATCAAAATTTCTAGCCTTAAATCCCTAAAGGTGTATACTTTTGAGATAATATTTAAAATCGTAAATACTTAAAGGTAGGAATTACATTAGATTGTATTATTCTGACATCAATATCTCAGACGCCATACACGACGGCCAGAAACAACTGTTTTAATCCAGAAAGTAAATGCGAATTGAACAATACATTAGCATTTGAGTTGGGCTATGAATGACCAATGTTTCATAACCCATCTGCATATGATAATCTTGGGAGACGAAGAAACCCACCAAACATGCTCACGATACCACCGATGCCCCAAAGCAGTAGAGACAATCCGACACTCCCTGCAGCATCTACTACACCTTTGGGCGAGACGAATATCCCGGAACCTGGGGGGGGGGGGGGGTATGGTACAAATTAAACAGTTAAAACAAGGATAACTTAGGAATATAAAATCCACTTCAAAATAAAACTTGAATAATAGAGTTCATATAATTTGTATTATATTCCAACTTAGCTTCATGAAACTTTTCCTGTATTCTGAATCTCTACATTTACGTATCACAATAGCGAACTGTCAGTTGTACCCCTCAGCGAGATCCTTGATATCCATGCGACTTATTAGAGATTGGATAACAACCTATACAGGAATTTATCATATACACATTCTTTCACGACTTAACATCGATGGATGAAAGCCAGAAGGTCGTAAGTGACATTATGGTAATTTTACAGGAGACACGTTTTTTGTTCCCAGACACCTACAATGCTATTCAGATTATTATAGCTGGTATATTTTATGTAATTTGCGTCCCTTGTTCCACTGCAGAAGGTATTTTGACAAAATTTGATACGATTGGAGTTTTATTCAACAAAATGTCAGTTATGACCTTCTGGCGATATCAAGTGAAGTGGAAAACAGGATTTTTATGCCCGGCAGAAGGTCGTAAGTGCAATCTAAAAATGTAATTTTATCATAAGTATTTGCCTTAATGAACATTGTAAATGTAAAAAATGGTTGTTTACCGTAAGAATAAATGAAGTATCAACGCCACGCTCAGAAATTATGTGTTTGTCACTTACGACATTCTGGCCAAACGAAACTGCCCGAATCAGGTAGCTGACGAGAAGCCAGAACGTCGTATCTGTTTTTCAAACGGCTTTTACTGAAATACTATTGTAACTATGAAGTCAACCAGCATATGTTCAGTTCATTTCTTTCATATGAACAATGTTATTTTTATAATATGTTTATAACTGACACCAGGGCGCAGTAATAGGCAAAATATCGTATCTGACATAACAAACAGCCAGAAGGTCGTAACTGCCGTGCATGTGTGGTTGATTGAATAGTGTTGTAGAAGTGTACTTAGTTTCCGATTTGTCATCTCAGCAACCGCATAGAATTTTTACTGACAAACATATATGTAGTGATTGGAATTTGATCATGAACTGAAATTATAGGGTCAGTGTCGGTATTTCAATATTGGATAACGCCACGATGTGGTTAAATTCTACGCAAAAACACCATTCAAGCTGTCTTTCATTTACATGGCACGCGGTTTTCTGTATCAAAGTGTAGGATTTGTTTCAGAATAATCGATTCTGTTCAAGTTTATGCCTAAAACAGTCTAAATTGTTGATGGTTGCTTATTTACCTTCGGGATTTATTCAATGAAATCAATAACCTTATTCTGCATGGCACGTGAAAAATAGAGCGGTGAGGTTACTGCCCCCCCCCCCCCCCAAAAAAAAAAAAATTGCATTCAATTAGGGAGATGAATAGAAAATTCAGAAGCCACTAGTTCAAGTATCCTATTATCACGAAATCATGAATCATGAAAAGTATCATGAAAATGGCACCATGATACCATGATCATGATACCCATTGTCACAAGATACCGTGTGATTATAATGGAAACCATGCTATGTTGTTATGTTGGAGACGTCGAGCACCACAGGCCAATGCCTACCCACAACGGCCCCAATGACCATCCCTACAGCTCCAAAGAATCCTATCTTCCTGTCCATCACCATGCTAGTTGTTTCCATGACATCCTGGTCACGCTTGCCATGTTCCCCCATGTCGTAAGAGTTGTTCAGTTGAATACCAGCTGGAGACTGAGGGGACACTTTGTATTGGATAGCATTTCTCATTTTGTCGGTGTTTATAGTGTCAGTAATTTTCAATCCGAGACATGAACATAGTCCCAGAAAGCGTCCAATGAGATACGCTTGTTGAATGTTAGTATCATGTATACGATTGAGTTGTTTTTATAAGTTTCGCTACATTGGTAGGAGCTGAATGTCCTCTTTAAGGACATCATGTCATTCTTTGAGTCATCCTTTGATACTTCCATTTAGTGTAATATTGTGAAGGCTACAATCAGTGGTATCCGAACATACACTGCTATTGAGCTTGCTGGCACACATTTTCGCATTTAAGACACCTGGTTCCATTTGAGATCACATATCCATTGACGTCATGAGGCTTTACCGTATAAGAAGTCATAAAACTGTATGCACAATTCGAAACATCCTCATCTGGAGGTCTCGAACCTTGGGCCTACAACAATCTGGGACAAATTGTTGTTAAAGCTCCTTTGTTTATCGTGATTAGCTGTACAAATAGACGGTTATGTTATATATTTGCTTCTGAGTAGTATTTATTAGTGTTATATGGTTATCATCTCCGTGTAGACCAATTTGTAACGTTGTTGTGCAGGTCATTAACCACTGAATCTGACACTGAGGCGAACCAATGTTCAATTCGTTGAATCTGTCTGACCATCTTACAGACGTCACTAACTGTGATTAATCCACATGCTACAGTGTCAACGACATGTACAAAACATACAACCTTCTTGCTCCAAATACATACCCAGCCATGTAGTGATTGTTTTTGCACATGCATTCAACATAATCACCACACTATCGACTGAATGCAAAATAACAATCATGCATAGTATCAAACAAAGAGCCCAGACAACATTAGTAATAATAGACGTGGAATCAATACCCAGTATTAAGTATTCCGAGCAAACAAAACAAGGTCCTTTATCCAATCTCATAGTCCGGGGACAGAAAGTCAAATCAGGCATCAGAAGTGAGAGAGAACTAAAATGACAGGGAAAATCATGAACCCCCAAAAATGGCCATTAGGAGGTGAAATCAGGTGTTCCGGAAAGAGTGAGCATTTCCTGCCTCACTAGTGGCACCCGTCATGAATTCCCCAAAATTAACATGAAAATAGATCTAGTTGCATGGCAGACATGGATTTGTTGTATTTATCAACGAGATCTTGATGACGTCCATAGAATTTCTTAAACGCAGCTATAAGTCTTGGTATAACATATCCTTGTCGCAGCAGTTTAGAAACTAGCTGGGCACTTCGATAGACAAAGTCCTCATATTTGCAACTAGCTCTGGAATAGCGTATAAGTTGAGAAACAAACACACCATATGTCGGTGACATAGGAATGTTGCTGCTTAGAAAAGGGAAATTGACTATGGAAAAGTTGAAATCATCACGTTTGTCATATAATCTAGTTGACAGGTTAGAATCATGATCAATCTCCAACCTCAGGTCTAGATAGTTGGAAAAATTAGCAGAGTCTGTAGTATCCTTAATTTCAAGTTCCTTAGGATATATGACATCCAAATAATCACCAAACTTGGGATTATTTAGTGACAATACATCATCTATGTATCGGAAAATGTAATTAAAATTACATGTTAGTTTCTTAGAACCTCCTCGTTGTAAATGTTGGATAAAATTTGATTCATATGAGTATAAAACAGGTCTGCTAATAATGGTGCACAGTTTGTATCCATGGGAATACCAATAGTTTGTTGAAATATTCGACCACCAAATTCCACAAAAATGTTATCAATAAGAAAATTAACCATATTTACCACGTCTATTTCAGTATATTTGTATGGGGCATTAGAGTCGCCTTTAACAAAATAAGCGGTATTATATTTAACTATAATATATTGGTACCGACGTTGTCCCTTTTTAGAGAAAAATGAATTATTGATTAGTTTTTTTAAGCTGAGACTTCAGTTCAGAGTGAGGTATAGTTGTGTAGAAAGTGGAGAAATCAAATGTTTTGATAGACGTTACTTTTGAAAGTGTGAGAGCATGTAGTTATTCCAATAAAGATTTGGAATTTTTTAATATCCACATTTGGTTCATACCACTTCTAGAATAGATGGTTTCAGAGTACTTTTGGAGACCCTGTTTAATTTTAGACAATATAACAGTTAATATTTTAGACAGGGCTTTGGTAGAACATGATGCTGAACCTGAAATATATCTTTGTGTGGATTTTTGTGCAACTTTGGGATCCAATATAAGTTTGGTAGATTAGAATCGTTACATGAGGTAGTAATACCAAACGAATGCAATACAGACACATGATTTGATAAGATATCCTGTTTGGGCACGGTAATGGCTTGGTATGTACTATTGGTATTGTTGGCAATTGTTGACAAGTTTCGTTGGCAATACCCAGTTCGTCATACAGGCACTGTTTATAGTATGCTCTATAAACAAAAAAAGTACCCATGGGGCGCCGTACTCACCGAAGATGGGTACATATGGGTACATTATGACGGGCTCCAGCATGTATTAATGTACCCATTCTGACGTGATGCAGCCTACCATGATGTACCCCTATGCAAGCTTACAGAAATACAAATTACAAAATAGGACCACGTTTCCTGTAGCATACCAGCTCAATTTTATCACCAATAATCATCCCAGGGAAAAAATTCATGTTTCATACACCTGTGGCAGTTTTTTTACCGAATAAAATACAGTGTGTCCTACAAGTTTACAGAAAATACCTGGAATATACTGTGGCAATATACATGTATGAATATCATATCTATAATTGATAAAATAAGCTTTTTGATGTTTAGGCCAGAGGTTCAGTTTAGGAAAATAGAAAAGTATATACTTTACAACATTTTGTCAGTACGTATGTTTTATCGCAGTTGCAACTGTTTTTCACTAATTGGTAACTATTTATATTCATCACATAATCCACCAATTTTCGGTATGTTTAGAATAATTGAAAAGAATATACGCTATAACATTTTGTCATATGTATGTTTTATCGCAGTTGCAACTGTTTTCCAATAACTGGTAACTATATATATTCATCACATAATCCACCAATTTCCGGTATACTTCTTTTTTTTGGGACGCACTCTATCTCGCCAGCATATATCCAGAGTCACTCAATTCAAAGTTATATATGAAAGACCTTTATTTGTTAAGCACACATACATTGGGATACGTGGTATAATATATACAACTACTGCTAATTAAGCTATAAATACTTGAAGATGCACCTAACAATACTCTACTGAGTTACAACACAATTATACAATTGTATACACAAACATACTGTACATTTCTGCTGGAAAGTATTTTGTACATGTTGAAGTCTCAAGACATGTATTACTCTGGAAAGTGTACTACAACTACTGCACGAATCTCATGTTAGAACAGAGGACCACGAAATGTGGTCAAAATCCCACAGATTGTCCAAATCTGGTTGATACAAGAAGCCACATTGAGTGGAAGAACACCATCAAAAATATAATATTCTTTTATCCTTCTGATTGCCCGTTCAACGTAGATACGAAGTCTTGCGATTTCATGTGTCAGCTGCACTTCCTCTCAGAAAATTTTCCTTTCTGGCCTAAGAAGGGTGGAATCACAAGACGCGATTTCTTTTTTGACAAAAGATCCTGAATAAGAAATCCTTTGTCCGCCATGACGTCGTCGATGAGTTCTAGTAAATCCACGATTCCAGATCTTGATATCATTCTTTGTCAGAAATGCAGCCAGTATACAAAGAACTGATAAAAGTAACCATTTCACAAGGTGATATTCCTATCAGGCCTTTAAATGTGGTGTGACGTTTATAATTGGAGAATCCGAGTTTAAGACCTTGGAACTCGGCGTCAGCACCTTTAAGAATTCGGACTTCTGTGTAGTCCAATATAACCCTAGTTCTGGGGTATGTGGACCTGAAACACTCTGGCATGTTTGCTTTTATGGCAGCACGACTATAAAATAATATAATTTAACTATAATAGGCCATATTACTAAGGAGCCTAACACGAAATACATATAATTCGTCCATGTAATAAGAATCCTGCTCACAGTCACAGATGATTGTGATATTCCAAATCTCACTCTCAAGTCCTGCTCATTGAATCCCTGTTTGATTCTGCATAGAAACATGAAAAACTGGTCGATCAAAGGCAAGGATTCCTGGAAAACACTACCGGCAGTGTTCTTGCGCTGGGAATGTCTCTAGATCTGACTCGATATGATCATATTTTGGGCAGTTGGTTGCAGTGCCACAAATACTTTTTTGAGCGTTTTATAATCCTTGAATCCAGTGTAGAAATTTATCATATCAGGATCCGAAGAAGATCTTGCCCGCCTCTTTGTTCAATAAACTCATCAATGTTATCTCAGCTGACCTAACTGCATCATTCGTGACTGACAATTAGGTTACCTACACAATATTTCAGTGAATGAAATGCATGGTGTAACTTGTTATTGTACTCTAGATCCAAATTTCTTCCTTTCAATCATCAAATTATATCATATTCTGATATTAACAATAACATAGTACAGTATCGCTTTGTAACCGGAAATTATAACATATGGCATTGCTGTGACAGAAACGTCTTTCCGTAATCTGAAACGACCAGCAGCGGTTTCTAATCGAGTACAGAGATCGAGGTGGAAAACGTAAATAGAACTGACCAATCACATGAGCGTATTTTATCGATCGATATGCAAATGAGCCGTGGCGCTACTTAGGAAAGCAGACTGCAACAACAACGGAAAGTTGTTGACATTTGCATAATTTATGTACATACAAAGTTCTGCTGTGTCATTGTAAACCCGCAAATGCTATTCGCTAACTGCGTAATTTGCATAATTTATGTACATACAAAGTATTGATGTGTCATCCAGCACTCGATAAATCAATACGGTGGTGAATCAATGTTGACAGGTTGTGAGACAAGAACGAACACATTTATTTGAATAATATGTCTATGACTTGGCCGCAAATTTGTGATTGCCCGCCGGGCGACTGCTTGTATTTTCTCACTTGCCCTCACCCAATTATTACTTGCCCCGGGAGGTCGAGAGGTCCTTAGTGTGGAGCCCTGCGTTCGCCCATCTCAGAACACGGCTGTCACGTCTATCATCTCCCTCCCTCCGATCTTAGATACATGTTGGCGACTGGCGTTGTGTGCGGAATTTGTCCGACTCGACAATTAAATTTGTAACTACGTCAACATGGATGCACGAAGAAATTCCAAAGTTGGCATATCGATAGAGGGAGCAGAAAGGGCCAGAACGTGCCCCAAATGGAAAAGATCCGTCCCCATACAACAAAACGTGCCACGTTTGTGACATACATACATCCAAACATACACACACGGTCGATCCCATATACTCACCTTCGGTCAGTAAACAACATTATTGGAAGCTTTATCTGCAGGGACAATGACGAACCTTTCTTGAAGTTTCAACAAACTATTAGTAACCATGGGATCATTGAAGAGAGAGCTATATTTAGTACTAACTGACTTTGACAAAACATTAATGCGTTTGTTTATCAATGACCTAATCTATTTGACCCATTCTGACAGAGAATCAGTTTCTGCCTTTTCTCGTTTAGTCCATTTTCTGGCATGCTCCTTAACTGCATCCATGATTAACTTAAAATTGTATCTCCATGAAAAAAACGTGGGCTCTCAAAATTTGGGACCTTTGGACAAAATGTCTTTCAATGATTCCTTCTCCACTATATTGAGGTCGCCTGAAATAACATGCCCCACGGGATCGTGTATGAACGCGACATAATGAAAGCTCGAGGTGAGAGCTCGTAATCCCTATATACGAATGAGGACTTCAATGGTACCTTTGTACATTAAAAATGCACATTCAGTGATATGTTTATTCTGACATTTATTCTTTTCCAATCTCATACGGAGAATATATCTACATAACTCCATACAAGTAGCCGCCAGGTGTAAACTTCTTTCAGATAGACTATTTCACGAACCAAAGTCTCATATCAAAATGAATATATCTGTAACAAAACAACACAGAAACGAAACTATTCCAATATCACATGCCAGTTGGATTCAGAGGGCCACTTGCATCATGATGTCGGGGTGTAACCAAAGAGTGTAATATATTTATGTTACACTCTTTGGTGTAACTGGCACTCAATAATATTTGCGACTGATTCCTGGGTATTTTTTTCAACGATGATAATGATATGCAATCGTAATTATCAGCCTATAACCACCAATACAAACAGATTAGGATGATAGCAGTAGACCCTTGAGAAATGACCCTAACACAACAGTACAATGTGATCAGTGTCCTGATATGTACAGCCCATATGGACATCATTACACTAATTAGTCAACCTCGCAGTAGTTGAACCGGCAGAGATTTCTTTGACAGGTAGTACAGGCGATGGGACAGCAGTTGGACGTTGCCATTACTTTACTCGAAGGTCACTCATTCAGCTACTTAGTGATCACAGGGACGTGGCCTTTGAAGCTTTGATGTTGCTTGTCTCCGGTGAGGTTGTTTTCCATCATCAAAGGATAAGCACCGAAGTTTGGCGAAATTAGGCCTAGTGCATCAGTGGTCACAGTCCATGGCAGCGAAAGGCTTAGAATGTCTGGTATTGTCCAGCATTTGGTAGTGACTAATGTACAATGTCAATTGACCACCAGTTTATCCGTGACACGAATATCAACAATACGTGATCAGTACGAAATTATGATATAGTAATATAGACATAATACCCCCTCCGGAAATGTATCTGTACACATTGCTACGTTATGCGTTTAATTCGGAAATCATTATTTTTCGGTGATTTCTGATCTGTCTGATACGTTTTTGGGGGGGAATTTCTCTTGAATTCTCAACTCCACTTTCGACCATTTAACGTTACGCCTCAAGTACCTCAAGTTCAACTCGAGAGCAAAAAATGTTCAGTTGATGCACAATTAAACTATATGGATAATTCTATCAGACTGATTTTTCTGCTTTGTCCACGGCGATACCAATAGTCGGACACACTTCCACCAACAGCTGGACAAATTGTGTGACGTAACCTGAAATGGAAACAGGTGATACGTGAAAACATGTCACTATTAAACAGCAAAGGTGAAGTATTTCAGCCAAAATCTTCATAAGATTAATGGACAAACGTACGCATGCACCCGGCTCTTTTGTCGAAGACCACAATGGGAAAGTAGAAGATAAGACCTGCAAGCATCAGTAGAGTTGCGTAGAGGAACTCCATTTGTGGAGCGTCAACCACAGGGACTATGACCAGCGCGGCGGAAAATATAAACACGATAATTGGCAGCACGATCGGAACCTGAAAGAAATAACACCTTATCTTAGCTCGCCACATAATACTAGACATATATACGTCCGTCTTATGTCTTTTTGTCCATCCTTGTCATTTCTGATAATTTGTCAACATTTTTTTTCCAGCTAAAAATGACCAATTTTGCACAATTTGGAACTCCTCGCCAAATGGGTGTTCAGTTATAAGTTTTCATTGAATGCTTTGCGAAGAAAACCCCTCAAATTTTAGAAATGACCCCCCTCCCAAAAAAAAAAAAAAAATATATATATATATATATTGACTTTTGAACACTAAAGCATTGGAGGTGAAATCAAGCTTTTTCTCACGGACATTTGAGTGATCCAATCATGTTTTGTCAACCTATCTAGTCATTGGAGACAGAATTGTTGAGGATAGAGCTTATATTTGTATTATGAGTTCTTAGGAATTCATATACACCTTTGGTGACCCTAAATACTCAAGCTCAAGTAACGTCTACTAAAAAATGTGTGCGTTGTTTTTTCAAGAGAAAACTCTGATTGCGGGGAGGGGAATCCCTGAGTTCCCGTGACCTTGATTTTTTATGTGAATATCTAACCAAAATCATTTTACCGCATTCAGGATAGTTAAGATTTTAATTCACCCAATACCTTGTATGCTCTCGGAGCATCCTTCATCTTGAACCTGAAGACAATTACACTAAGCTGGACGCAAGCGTTGAAGATCCAAGTGACAAAACTCAGGAAGTTGATGAGAGACACCACAGATCCGGCCATTATGTAGAAGATACCAAGCACACTCTGAATATATCAGACAGAAAACGTATGTAGGAAAATATAGTTCTTTTGGAGTACCATAGATTCAGTGAGATAAAAATATCGACAACACTGAGATTTCATATCAAAACTTGAATATATATCCATAGATACGAGTCTTATCGGCCATAAAGATACCCGCCAGGGCGTGGTTGCTACTGAACACTTTTTAATTATTTAGTGATTTTACAGCAAATGTATTCTAACAGTCGCGAGTTAGATATTGTTTTACTGGAAGTGAAACGAAAGAAATTGGTATTCATAAACAGGAGTTTATTAGTTATTACACTTCCTATCACCGAACCATCCTGGCGCCTATATATGAAAGATTAAGCAGTTCGGTTAAATGCTTGTACTTTAACTAAATTGTGACAGTCGTAAATTAAAGAACTAATAGATAATTACCGTAAATATTGCTGCTGGGACGGGCGTTTTATTCTTCACGTGGATGTATGAGAGCACTTGGGGCATCTCCTGCTCGCGTCCCATCACGAAAAATAATCTGGTAGTCATTGCAAGAAACATATTTATCTGCTTCATATTGAAGAAAATGAATACCAGTCATAAATTCGAAAGAACCTAGGATGTATTTTTGATTAAGTATACATATAATAAAGTGTTACATCATATCTGCTTCTGGCCATCAAGAATTTGTTCCAACTAAACTTGCTGACTGATTGTACCCCTTTTCATCGCAGGAAGCCATGTACATGTTATTGTAAGGAACGAAACCCGTAGACAACACACAAGATTCACACGGACCTTCAGATTTGCACTTTGGATAAAATTAATCGTAGAAAATATTGTAATTTGTACACGTTTAATTCGGAAAAATGAAGAAAAAGCACGAAAGTAGCCAGGATGTCGGACGAGGCCCATAAAAAAAGTACACGAAGTTTCTGTTTATATTATTATTTCATTGAATATGTTTTGTGATTTACTGAAGCATTATGCTTTTCCCACTTGAACCCCTTCGTAAAGAAGTAATAGCACATTTTCACAATATGTTTTCATAAAAACACCATATACAGAAAGTTGGTTTGTTTATGTTACCACAAATATGAGTGTTTTTTAGTACGAATCAGAAACCTGACCTCATCGGCGTGCATTTTTAGTTATTGGGAAATGTATGGGACTGCATTCAAATTAGTCTATTGTGATTGCAATGAAAATACCGGCACCTGCGATCATCGCTGGCATATGATAAATACGTTTATAATAGTTTAAGTACTGGATGGATTTGTTGCTCAATTATGCTAGCCTTTTCTTCACAGTAATGTGACCCCTCCGCTTCCCCCCAATTTGATTTTTTCATCCATTTTGATCCCATATTTTTTTTGCGTCCAATTTTGTAACGCGTTCGGATCATAAATTAAATCCGACACCAGACTTTTGAAGATTTGTTTGGGTTGGAACTTTTTTCAAGATTCCAATCAACGATTGCGCAATAACCAGTGAGCATGAAATGGATGTTACGCAAACACTGGTTGCGTAAATCAATCGTTCTATAATAATTTTCTCTCGACAAAACACATCGTAATTTCATTCAAACAGGTTACCTGAACCTTTGATAGATTTGACGTGAACTAAAATTGGCTGAACTAAAATTTGTTTCAATTCCCAGAGTAACTGTTATCTGTTATAGCCATAAAACACAAGTCAGTTTTAGTCTTCACGTATTATAATACAACGTTTATATATGAACGACTCAGCAGTTTTCAGGGCGGAGGGGGTGGGAGTTAATAAATTATTTTTGCCAAATAAAATGAGGTCTATTCACAGATTTCTTCAAACGACTGTACATTGGTTCGATTTTGCTACTGAATTACAAAAACAATATAACTTACCTCCCTCCTGTAAAGACGCCCGTGTTGAGTGAACCGAACGTGGACATTGCAACAAACAGCGGCATCAACCAGAAGGCTTTTGGGATAACTCCTTCCGCCCACGTCTTTAAAAACATGATATTTTAGATGAAAGCAAGCTTCTGAATCACTCCAAATTAACAAGATACAACAACAATATTTTGTAGCCTTTTCAAATGAACCGAATATGGTATCACTGGAACATGGTGGTACCGAAGTACCTATATTATGATAAACAAAAGAAGAGGGAGAACTTCCACAATGTCTTTATACTGACAGAACCATTGGGAATGTTATTTTAGTATAGTGTCGATTGTCATTCCAGGATCGATCGGCAAGTCCTGATCAAATATAAGAGTTCTAGCTCTTGGTGTCTCGAGCCTAAGACACACCACGAGCCTAAGACACACCACAATCCATCTGATGAGTACATGTACTGCATGTACATACCACCGCAACGGCCGAACTGGCAAGCATTTCTTCTCCAGACATCACGGTGAAGTAAGAGACGTTTACCATGACGTAAAGAACCGTGATCAGCGGCAGAGCTATGATGTACGTCAGGGGTATATTCCTGCAATATCGCTCACCGTGTACATGACGTCATTCTGGATTGATTTGCATCTTTGTTTTGAATACTGTAATACATGTATCGTTGAAACAAGAATACTCACCTCCTAGGGTTAATGATTTCTTCCGTAGCAGTCACCAGACTATCCCTACAGGTGTGTAATGGAATAGAAAGTTAACTTTGCAATCAAGTCAAGAATGTAGTTTCATGAATACATAATTTCTGTATATTTTACCAGCCGTCGTAAGCAAACAAGGCACCGTAGAAAGCCATGACTATTTCTCCGGCTTCTTTGCTTGATCCTTCAAATCCAGTTTTCAGGTTGTCTAATTCCCCTATCAAAATTGAATAAATGATGATTTAATATAAATGGCGTGTCCAGTGTGAAATAAACAAATCTGTGATCGTGCATTTTACCCATGGTTGTGAAGTATCTACAGATTATCATTGAAACATTCATCTTGTTAAAATAAAAGAATCTGACGCTGCTGGACCAAAGCTGAACATAGTTTTCATTAGTTCCATTCATTTGAACAAATGTATTATCATTGCTCTAATGGACACTTGCACCACCTATGGACATCATGTATATTCCTCCGGCCACGATGATGGCCAGCGCTATGATTTTGCCGAACATAAAGACGACTTGTATGTTGTTTGAGAGGTTGACGCTGTAACAGTTCACGGCGGTCAGCAGCACTGCGAATAAAGGGATATAACGTCCGGGGTATGATGTTCTGCTCACAGATGCAGTTTTCTAGTCTATAAAAGTTGAACGTATGCCAGAGAGATTGCGCTGCATGCCTTCATTGAACGAGTATTATTTCGGAGCAGTCTACCTTAATTTAGACCGGTCAGTTTGAGTCTGATTTCACGGTTCTTCCACTTACATAGAACAGCAGCTCCCAGTAGTTTGACGATGAATTGCGGTGGCGCTCCACAATCATCGCTGAACACAGAAGCAAGGATATACTCGGCACAGGTCATGGACATGACGGCCCGACCAGACGGTCCAAGCAGAAAGGTAAGTGACCAGCCATACAGGTAACCCAGCCAGCGACCGTATGCTTCACGCAGGAACTGGTACTCGCCAGCCGAACGCGGGATCAGGCAGCCCAACTCAGCCACGCCCAGAGCGCCTACGGGACATGATGGTCGTAATAGGCCTATGTATAATTGATCACCTGATGACCCGAGCAAAACGTGAAATCTGTCTAATTTTTTTTTAATTTATAGATTAAAAATTCATGGTGGCTCCTCCGCATTTTGAGAGTGTTCGATGATGCTACAATACATTCAAGATAACACACAAGGTGAATCTAAATCGGGTGGTGAAAAGTAAAAGATTTTGAACTAGGGAGAAACTGACCGAACATGCTGATCAAGCCGCCGATTCCCCACATGAGCAGGGACAATCCTACGCTCCCCGCCCTGGCTATGACGCCCTTAGGCGAGATAAATATCCCGGAACCTGGACAAAAATCGTACACATGGGAATAATAGAATGGACGCTGTAGAAATACCCTTTGCCATTTAATTTGCCGACTTTTTAGGAAAGGACTTAATTGTCTCATTGAAGTGTGTTATCCATAAATTTGTGCATGTATGGGCGAAAGTCTAAGAGCAATGAGTCAAATCCAACAAACAATACTGGAGTCTCTATTCAGTTCGAAGATGCCAAGATTAGGCCTACTCCAAAGCACTGAACCACTTTGATTACACCATTGATGAATGATAAAAAGTAATAGGGCCTAACTTTATTCAGGCGATGTTGTACATACCCACCACACCTCCGAAGACCAGACCGACACCTTCGAGTAATCCTATCGTCCTATCCATTACCATGGTAGTCGTTTCCATGGCAACTTTCTTGCCACGGTTGTCACGTGCCTTCATGAGATTACTATGCTGTAGTTCTATAGACGCTCTGTATCCGGATATGACTTTGGTTCTGCCATTGCTAGATCTAAGTTTGTCGATGTTTCCATTGTCGACCATTTTCACTCAGATCCATCACCAGGAAAGTACCAGTAGTATTTTTCAACTGATTAAAATAGTCCACTCCTGTCCTGTCGACTCACCCAACGTTTGCTACATTAATAACGTCATGGTCCGATATTCGAACGATCATCCAATACATATATTCACAAAATCATATACATTCTTCAAATCGAGTGCCCTGTAAATTACTGGCGAATACTTTCTTCAGATCTCCTAGAGGCTATTTTCATTAATCAAGTGCATTTGAGCCTGCATCAGTAAGTATAATATTTGCATTACACATGGTGGGTGAAATATTTAGATGTTATCAGCAGCCTAATTGTATGCCTCTTGATAAAGCTACAGGTCATTAGTTACATTGGACCTCGAGATTAAGTGCATTGACCTCTGCTTTGGACTATGACATCTATAGATCTGCCACTGATGAGGAGCAATGCTCAAACTCCGACTGACAGCAACCACACTATCACGGCGTAAACCGACTTGTTACACTTATCTCATGTATCACCAGAAATACATAGCGTAAGACAGTACATACGTTAGTCTGATGGTGTATCTGTATAATGGCAATAACTGAAGCCTCTTGGTTGGCAATGGATGCAGCCAATCAAATTAGTACGATATCAGATCTGTGTCCTCATTCAACAACCACTTACCAAAATTCAACCATTTTGTATGATAAATCATGCGGATGCCCACCTAATTCTGTGGCAAATGACCTTAAATTTACACAAAAAAATGTACTAAGTACAGATGCACTGATACATAACATTGTCAGCCTATATGGGATTTTTGTGCGTTTGTGAACTAGAAGGAAGAAAAAAAACTGAGAGAAATGGACCGTTTCTCAACGTAAGGACAGTTTTAAGGGTTTTAGCAGTAAATTTCAATTTCCCTGTCTGTTCATTACCCATGTTTTCTTGTAAATAGAATGAGCTTAATGCACAGTCGAAAATCCAAATCTCGCATCAGTCGGTATATAAGTGGAATTTGACTATGTTCGGGAAGGCAAAAGGTATTAGCGATATTTGCTGAGAGTAATGAATCTGATGGTTCGAATACAATTCCTAAAATAAATCGGGAAAAATTCAAATGTGCTAAGAGTTTGAAGGACAATGTTATACTGAGTAGACTACTCCACTTGACTTCGGTACGGTAATTACCTCAACCAGCAGTGCATTTAGTCGAACCAACATACATTTATTCCGTACAAGCAAGTGAACACGGTATCGGCCTATGTCAACACTTTATCCGAAGGTCAATCACTTAGTGTGCAATTAGACATCATGGTCTTTTGGGCTTTGATGTTGCTTGTCTTCCATCGTGGCCACTACTCACCAGACTCTATTCAATTTCGTCCATTTATCAAGTGATGAACAGTACACCAAGTCGATTCTGTTGCAGTTTTGCAACACCATTACCATGTTTACTAACTCATGACCTCGGCTTACATTACTGTATCGATTTTTGTTATCCGCGATGACAAACTATTTTGATCTCCATGCGATAAGACTGGCAGCAAATACTGATCAGATCAGAATGTAATTCTTAAATGATCCAATGACAGGAACACCGTCCATAGAACATTCTTTTAGTTATCGGTTCTGCATAGCAGTAATCTGATGATGCGAATTTGCGGAATCAGTGCAAGGTTAACTACAATCATCAAGCAATACAAGGGTAGTATTACAAAACAAAATTCTCACACCATGCATGCTGTCCAGCAGAGTACGTTGTGAAAGTGTGTCGATACTAATTTCCTGTTCTGTACACATGAATACCACACATATTAGAATCCACAGGAATCTCGTTCTAACATATTTTCCCCTGGATATTTGGGACTATGTACTGTGTTAAAGCTCAACAGCGTCTCGCGTGATAGTTCTGTGGAGATACTCTTGTAGCGAAACAACGTTGTAGCATATTCTTTTTGAAACCAATTCGTATCAGTAACTACATTTATTTTTGTAGGGCTAGAATTTTAATATCAAATTCGTTTCCGAATATTAGCTAGTAATGATAAGGAAATTGGTGATAACACACATCCAACAGTAGAAGTACCAGACCATGTACACAGTCACTTAGGGTTACTCTGTATTAAGTTGACAAAGACGAAGAGATCTACACATACCTGGTGGCTACGAACAACAATACATAACACCGGTCAGTATAAACGTCACACCTACGTTAGCTTTCCATGTGATATTGCCCATCAATCATCACTTAGTTCTTTTAGGTGTGTTATTTTAGGTTTGTTATTGTCATTATCAGAATCTGTTTGGGTTGGTCATATTTGATACTTACATTTTGAAGGGCTGGATATTACACTAAAATGGACCAACGACATATGGAATAACACAGTTTATTTCTTGTGGATGTTGATGCAGTCCAAGCATGGAGAAGTGGGGGGGGGGGGGGGGTCAGAACGAATTGTTGACTAGAAATAACAAAATTGTACTTTCATATTTCATTACATTCTCTCCAGGGTTATATATTCGATGCGTTACTATGAGGACATTTGTATATAACACTTAAAATGTATAAACATCGTCACGTCGTGAAATATGGATTCATTCTGTGCTAAGTGTTTTTTCTTCGTGATCCTAATTTTTATGCACATTGAAAATACAGAAATTACGTTTATGAAACTCCCGAGAGTTTTGTAGCATTTTGTCACCCGCAGAGATATACCAAATTTGTCCGCACCCGAAAATTGTAATGTCGGTCACTGACACTGACAAATCATAAAATGGAAAATGCTTTTGGAATACAATTATCAATTAAAATATTGATCGTTTCACAAGCTGGGTTTGGCAACACAAGTTGTGTACTGCTATACATTTCCAGTGAGTGATGTTTGAACCATGAGAACACTGGAAGCATGATCGCTGGTAGAAGAGATGCACTCTGGTAACCTGTTCTAAATCGATGCTGTTAAGGTACAACAAAGTCATTTTGAGATTCAATAAACCCTGTCTCAGATAAATCATCTGTGGAAAGCAACGAGACATATTACCTCGTCCTTGTCACGACAAAATCAAATCTATCAAGATAGTGTTCTGTTGGATTAGACGACAAAGTTTCTCTTCTCAGGGGCCAAAGATAGGTTACCGGACAATGTTTATTTTAGATGTTAGACAGGTCACTGGTTAAATTCAAGGTCAAGAGAATATTCAGCATATATAATATTAACCATATATCATGTCCACAGTTGGTTGCTAAGCTGTAAATTAAATAATCAGAGAGATATCAGCAATTTTGTGCTGTGGTCTTGAAAATGAAGGCAAAGGTCAAATTCAAGGTCATCAAAATATTCAGTGTATATCATTTTCTATATGTCCACAATTGATTCCCAAGCCATACAGTCAATAGAGGAGCAATATATTAGCCATTTTGTCCTGTGACCTTGAAAATGAGGTCAAAGGTCAAATTCATGGTCACGAGAATATTCAGCATATATCATTTCCTATATGTTCATAACTGATTCCTAAGCTGTAAAGTCGATAACAAGCGAGATATTAGCCATTTTGTCCTATGACTTTGAAAATGGGGTCAAAGGTCAAATTCAATGTCATCAGAATATTCAGCATATATTATTTCCCATATGTCAACAATTGATTCCTGAGCTGTAGAGTCAATAATAAGCGAGATATAAGCCATTTTGTCCCATGACCTTCAAAATGGGGTCAAAGGTCAAATTCAAGGTCATCAGAATATTGAGCATATATCATTTCCTATATGTCCACAATTGACTCCTAAGCTGTAGAGTCAATAATAAGCGAGATATAAGCCATTTTGTGCTCTGACCTTGAAACTGAGGTCAGAGGTCAAATTCAAGGTCACGAGAATATTCAGCATATATCATTTCCTATATGTCCACAATTGATTCCTAGTCTCTAATCTCAATATTAAGTGAGATATTAGGCATAATGTGTCCCATTATAAAGCATAGGAGAATTTAACATGGGAAAGTCCCATTTGGGCCGACTTTGAGCCAAAATGGCCGACTTTGAGCGATTCAAGCGCAACGAAATTTATAGACATCATAGGAGTACATATGAGGAGTGTTATGTATCAAAAAGAAAAAAAGTTATTGAACAGATTTTGAGAAAATGGCCGCCAAAGTCCAAAATCAGGCATTTTTCGTCGAAAACAGCCGCCATTTTGAAAAAAAATGCGAAAATAAAAAAACTAAAAAATACCTCCTTCTTGAATTATTTTTAAGTATTTTTGTGCAAAATTTCAGAAAAATTCGCCGGTAAACAAAAAAGATAAAAATGTGGACGACAGACGACGGACGCAACGCCATGCCAATAGATTATCGGACCATAGGACCGGTAGCCTAAAAATGCTCACAAATTTCATCGAAGTTTGCTCACCACGAGCACCGTGTCAAAACCTCAATAACACATCAAGGGAAATCGTATCATGTACATGTATCGTCGAACATAACAATGTTGGTCATTAAGATACCTTTCACTGAGAATACAGTCATGTACGTACTACTTTGTTGTCGAACGGAGTGATTATTTGAATATTTCGGATGTCACAAATCGTATGCGAATGATCTCCAGTTTACCAGTATCAAACATGTCATTACGATGAGAATTACTGGTAATTCATCCGCTAGTCACCTTATGGTTATATTCAACAAAACGAGGCATATTACATTTTATTGATCTCATTTATTATTGTGTAGTGGCACTTATCAACCCGTATTCATATATTTTATTACAAACATACTCATTCAACATGGTATGTAAACTATACATAGTGCAGCAATAGACGATGTTATAAGTGGAAATTTGAGACAGCAGTACACACAACGTCACTAGAACGGGTGAATATGATCCTTCTCCAAACCTGTCAGAGTACCAGTTGGTTCCGAGAGGTATTGATTCCAACACATGAACCTATTCCATTACTATAATTCTTGTTTGATTTGAGACCAAGTAATGTAGGAAACTCTCGAAGTACGTCCGGGGAAGCTGAGCCAAAAGCAAACAGTGAGCGATAATGGAGTCGGGGACGATTTTCAACATAGTGGGGATTATGTTGTCTTTATTACATCAAGTTGCACTCTCGATTACACTTACAGAAGGTTTCAGTCACGAGGCGCAATTATGAGTTTGACCCGAGGTCTTGTGCTGCCGAAAACTCGGGATTCTTGTGCATTGGTTAGCGTTTGTAGAGGTGCGTCATTGGATCAGAGACCTAGCGTGACAGTAATTGACTACACAAATTTCGAGACTATGATTCGGATTTTCCCCCGCTATTTCCAATACAAAGGTTTTGTGTCCTATCTTGGTCTCTATTATAATGAATTCGCAGCAGACAGTGCACTGTAGTATCATAACAACACGGTAATGCTGAACACGGTAAGACCAACAGCAGCCTTCGGGCTTGTGATTAGGTACTTATGTACTTGTCATATATCTGTTCCATGGTGTTTGTTTCGGATATCTAAATTGTTTTCATAGGTTGTTGGGCAGTTGTATACTAATTCCATCAGGTGTACAGTAGAAACAACTACATTTAACACACTGTCTGCCGCTGATGACGCCAGTGTGTCTTTGGATAAACTATTTGGTCGGGCTTTGTTTTTATTGCAAAATATTGTATTTTTCGTTTCTTATTGGCATCATTAAAATCTCACTGTATTGGCAGTAATAGATTGATACTTACTGCATTCCCCACAAAAGGATATATGAAAACACCCAACCTGAAACATACATTATATTTTTTTCTATTACACAAAAAATGGAAAAGAAACGGGCATAATATATGTATTGCAACTTCCACAAGCATGCAATGTGCTAAACCTGTGAAGAAGAAATACAGACGTCTCGTTAACGTCTCTGACATTGAGTGATGTTTGTCACGCCAGGTTCCAACACAAGATCCTAATTTTCATCTACTCCTGTCAGACACTGGTGGATCAAGTGTGAAATAATTAGAGGATGTGTGCGTGGAAACATGACCGGTAGCACCTCACGGCACGCAAGCCAACTTTCAAGCTGGGTGGGATATCATTAAAAAAAAACTAGAGGCGTTTTTTCAAGTGGACAATTGCGGATTTTCTCGCTTGGTGCCATTATTTCTGAAATGGAAAAAAATAGTTTAATATGTATGTCTGATGAGAGGTTCTTTTAGACAGTTGCAAAGAAACTTTTAGTTCTCTATTTTCCTCATTGCTTTCACAAATACATTACCCACCTCGACCAAAACTCCTACATTGGTGAATTGCTTGGATCCAATACCTGGAGGAATTTTCTGGGAATCGGTTTTCCTATAACCACTCCATCAATTTGCCAGTTACATGTAAGGCTGCCATAGATCACTTTAAGGCATAATGACAACCCAGTCCTCCACAGTGTTTACTTGAAATGTGTACAATATTTAATGCTTCAGCAGACAACGTTCCATCTGGGCTGCAAAATGATGGTCTGATAGTAGGCTTAGTGACCTTGTCTAAGTGAACAATGAAAGATGGTGTATATGTATACTATGTTTTTGTTCTTATATGGATGGAAACACATTTTCTTATTTGGACGTGCGTTGCCTTATGTGAATATTCTAAATATTCATGAGATAATCATACATGCTGAGAATCAATATCAATCGGACTAACTAGTAAGATGTACTCACCGGGAATGCATTAAGCATTAAACATTGTATGTCAATGATCAGATATATATGCATAGATTTTTTTTCTCCAACAGCATGTGCGAAAATAAATATGGGTACTGCAATAGAGTGGACACTGAGTATTCATATTTGGTATTCGTATTCTGTTTGTAATTATTCCTGTTTGTATACTATTCAAATGCAAGCTTTCTAATTACGAATATTCATTCGAATACATCTAAAAATATCTCGAAACAAAAAATACGTTCGGGCACCAGACCCAATTATCACATTAGTTCACAGGTCGATGGCCAACTATCTCCAGACGTCCTATCTCCAGACGTCCTATTTGACAGATACGAAGCGATCTTGTGTTCGGTGGTGGGCGAACACAAACGAGTGGTGTACCGGGAGGGAAAAACCCAAACCACACACCGCTGGGCTGATCAGCGATTGATGGAACTCAGACGTCAACAGCGTTGGAGGAAAACGAGACTGTAGGTTCACCGCGCGATCTTCGTCAACTCACGCGATGAGGCGAACGGCTACAACGTCTGAAGACAGAATATTACCAGAGCGGTTTTCGTCGTCATACACCAGGCCAACTTCATAGATGTTCTCTATGTATTTAGCTTCAGTCTATTTACTTGATTACCTTCAGGGATCTTCACTCTGGACCTAAATTCAGTCAACCTACTAGAAGACCTTCACCGATCTAGATGTGTTTTTCTTGAAGTGCATAGAACGTGTGGAGTATGTACTATAGGAATGCCGGTGTAATAATAATGATATAAAATAATCGATGAAATATTAACATGTATTCGTAATTGAATCAGTCATGAAACTGGTATCCACATTCATCAAGGTAACGAATATTCGTATTCATATTTCGGCATATTTTCATTCATATTCATTATACAGTTTACATTATTCGGCTCATGTGTGATGTGGAGACGTGTCGTGCTAATTAGGTTTTATTCCACCAGAGGGAGATAAATAAGGGGGATTATTGTAAGAGCTGCCAGAACAAACTGCACGTGAGGGTTTTTGTGTGCACAAGACAGGAAATTAATAGCAACGCACCTCACGATGTATTATGGTGGGCAGTGAGTGTGATGAATGTTTTTTATACAAACAAAAAATTCACATATTTGCTTAGTATACTCTGTGTTCTATCGCGTGAGTGTAATTGTTTTGCCAGCTTACACCATAAACACTGCATACCTGATGACCAGATCTGACATCTAAGTTTGGTGATCATGATTTATACGGAGCCGTATTGCTGCCAAGAGAGGAATTTTTTTAGCACAAATTTTCGAGATAACAACTCGAAATTTAGAGATAATAACTCGAAATTTCGAGATAATAACTGGAAATTTTGAGATAATAACTCAAAATTTCGAGATAGTAACTCACAATTTCGAGATAATAACTCAAAATGAAAAAAAAGTTACGAAATACATCAGATACAGTAGTATCTCAAATTTTGGGTTAATATCCCGAAATTTCGAGTTACATCTCGAAATTTTGGGTTAATATCTCGAAATTTCGACTTGATATCTCGAGATTTCGAGTTAACATCTCTGAGTTTTGAGGTAATATCTCGAAATTTCGAATTAATGTCTCAAAATGATGAGTTACTATCTCGAAATTTTGAGTTACTATCTCGAAATTTTGAAATGGAAAGTTCGACTTACTATCTAAAATTTTTGACTTAATATATCAAAAGTTTGAGATAATAAGTCAAAATTTGGAGATATTATGTCAAACATTTGAGATATTATCTCGAAATTTTGAGTTATTTGCCTGGTAGCAATACGCTTCCGTAGATTTACTTTTTCTGAAGAAGAAAAGAAATTCCAATGACTGACATGATTACGTTCCAATTTTATGTTGTTGCCATTCAAGTGAAAATATCATCATGTAAACCATGACGAGTAGTAAACTATGTCAGCTTCGGGATCGCAACGCCAATATAATCAAAACGTATATCAAAACGCGTTTTATCGCTCCATAATGACAAGAATTTGATGCAGTTCAGCAAGTAACGTCCATAATGGACGAGAATCACCATCAAAGCCTCAAAGACCATGTCCGATCCTTCACTAAGTGGTCAAGTCTTCAGACAAAGTAATGACAGTGTCCGATTGACAGTACTTTCACCTGAACATAGAAATTCCTTTTGGTTTAATTATACCTACTGCAAATTGAACTAATTAGCGTAACGACGTCCGGAGACTGAACACAAGTCCGGGACACATTAGATTGTCGCTAATGTTTCAATGATGCTCGGCATCCCAAACAGGGGCATACATATTGCCTTCCAATTCGTTCTCAGTACCGGCATACCCTATTGACCATTTTCCCGATTTTGGGGAATTACCGTCAGTAACATTTTGAGATATTCTGAAATATCTGAGCGATGCAAGGTTTGGATTGTCACCTGTTTGTTGATCCCAATTGAATTCCCTTATCTATAAAAATAAAAAATGTATAGGGAAATATATGTGATTTGATGCAATTTCATTTCCTTATTCATGAAAAGGAATACATATTTGTTGAAAAATGTCACTCCCGTATCTATGAATGGGGATTTTAAATATATATGTGTTTCGATACAAGTCATTCATGTCATTCTTGCAAGTGATTCTCATTATGCTAGTCATTCTTGCATGTACATGTATAAATGGGAATAATCAGATGCGTGTGTTCATTTCATTCTCATATATATAAATGAGAATAAATGATGAATAATTGCTATTAGTCAACAGATTTTTCACTAAACACTCAAAAATCCCCTCTGAGCAGGCGAAAATAGAAGGAAATCATATGAGTTGAACTCATTATTTCAGTACCACATTCAGGGTTGTACATTCTATACCAGCTCCTGATTGGTCAGTTCGATCAAAATTTCAAGTTCAAATCAAAATTTGGCTGTATTGGTGGTAATAGATTGATACTTACATTCATAACACTGAGCCGGTGTCACTGCTGGTGGACGTTAAGTCTGTCCCCGAGGATACCATCAACTCAGTAGCCTTTTGGCTTGTGATTAGGCCAAAAAAAAAATTCTATGTTTCTGGTTATCGCATGTGTCACTCCAAACCCCGCGGTGTCACTGCTGGTGGACGTTAAATCTGTCCCCGAGGATACCATCAACTCAGTAGCCTTTTGGCCTGTGATTAGGTACTTATGTATTTGCCATATATCTATTCCATGGGGTTTGTTTCGGATTTGTAAATCATTTTCATAGGTTGTTGGGCAGTTGTTTACTAATTCCATCAGGTGTACAGTAGAAACAACTACATTTACCACACTGTCTGCCCCTGATGACACCAGTGTGTTTTTTAATAAGGTATTTGGTCGGGCTTTGTTTTTTTGCAAAATGTTGTATTTTACGTTTGTTATTGGAATCATCAAAATTTGGCTGTATTGGTGGTAATAGATCGATACTTATCATACAGGATATGAACTATTCACTTGTATGTGAAATCAATATAGTCAATTACACTAATACGTGTCCATATCCGAAATTGATCTTGTTGCCATAATGTTGTTGGTTCATGGTCTATACCGAATTATGGTTCTGTTCTTACAACAATAATATGATGTAAACACAAAGTCATTACTGCAAGTGGTGGATACGCAGAGCGTTTATCATCAAGAATCTGACCTCAAGTACGAGTTTACTTATTATTGTACAAGTATAATGACACAAAAACATGAGAGATTAGTGTATCGACTCGGTAAATATATATACAGTGTGATAACTCAGTTTGAACATTTTTCTCGTTAATGGCGGATACATTGGTCCAAATTTCGCTTAATCTTGGAGTCCAATGTAACTAATGGCCTGTAACATCATTTGCTCATCGATATACATGTTAACACAACTCGACAAGACTAAGCTTACTGATAATAAATAGTTATCGTTCGGATATCATACCATGATGTCTAATAATGCAGCAAACGTATACAAAGGGGACTCAGTCGAGAATACGGCTGACAAACCAACAAATATCAATGTATGATGCTTGTGTAAATGTCTCGGAGTGAAAATGGATGGCGATTCAAACACCCACAAACTTAGAAATGGGGAGACTAAAGACATAAACGCATACAAGACGTCTATAGATGATAGCATGGATATTTCTGACGTCATGGGGACACGTGATCACCGTGGTCAGGAGGTTGCCATGGAAACGACTAGCATGGTAATGGATAGGACTATAGGATTACTGGGAGGAATAGGACTGGTCTTCGGCGGTGTTGTAGGTACGTACACATATCTTTGATATATTTTTAAAATTGTGAAATTCTCATTCTTTGATTCGATCCATCTGACTAGCCGTAAACACAACAACGATATTTTCTGACTGAGATTTAGCTGTATCACGCTATGCATAGAACCTAACACTACACAATAATATTTAATTATGCACTAGGTTCCGGAATATTCATCTCGCCTAAAGGCGTGATTGACAGAGCTGGCAGCGTGGGACTGTCACTGCTGCTCTGGGGTATCGGAGGCATTATTAGCATGTTTGGTGAGTTATCGCCCAAATGTTTAAGTGTTTAGATGTTATATCATCCGATTCAAATTCATCTTGGGATTCTCATTCAGATTGTGGACTGGCGCTATGTTTTGTTTTTTCTCCATTCATTCAATAAAAGTATGACCCTTCGTAGCACAATGAATCGTTAAACATGTACGTCGTTTATCTGGAGCTGTGTTTAAGTATTTCTATGGTCGTCGTCACAATCTCGTTGATAAAGTACATCAAATCGATGATAAATTTGCAGAGGACTTCGCATATTCAATTTTTGGGAATTCACAAGCGGGTGCCATAAGTGAGGCAGGAAATGCTCAAACCTATAATCATTGATGAGGTTCATGGAGTATCTGAAAATTGCACGATTTTGCCTAACAATGAACTTATATAGATATTGGACCTTTCATGTCGATAGGCGCCTTGGGTGTGGCAGAGTTGGGCTGTCTGATTCCGCGTTCGGCTGGCGAGTACCAGTTCCTGCGGACAGCGTACAGTCGCTGGCTGGGATACCTGTATGGCTGGGTATTATCGGTCCTGATCAACCCGTCTAGCACCGCCGTCATGTCCATGACCTGTGCCGAGTATGTGCTTGCTCCTGTGTTCAGCGATGATTGTGGAGCACCACCACAATTCATCGTCAAACTGCTGGGAGCTGTTGTTGTTTGTAAGTAGTGGAGGGGCGTTGAAATATAACTCTATATCGAACAAGATACGGTGGAGTGCTCCCTACAACGAAGTCATGATACTTAATCTGTCTGGCACAATTTCAACTAATGTTTAATATATAAAAAAAGATCAACTTCTAACATCTTGGGACCAGATAACGTTTAATATGAGTCTCAGCCTTGTATACTAGCCACAGTTCTTGTGCAAGACTCTAAATTGAGAGCGTTCTTCGTGGATTTAAAGTAGCTATTCCATTTTAACCACAGTGCTGTTGACTGCCGTGAACTGTTATAGCATCAGGATATCAAACAACATACAAGTCGTTTTCATGTTCGGCAAAGTTACAGCGCTGGTCATGATCGTGTGCGGAGGGATATACATGATGTCCATAGGTGGGATCAGTGTTCATAAGGTGTTTGATGAAATGAATGAAGCGAATCAAACCTTCAGTTCAGTCCAGTAATGTCAGAAGACTTTCACCAAATTTTGTTGTTGAAAAATGAATTTTTGGATGGCAATATGTTAATTCTTCGTATGACAATATGATCATAAATTTGTTTATTTAACACTGGGTATATCGTTTCATCATCATATTATTATTATTCATATTTTGATAGGCGAATTAGACAACTTGAAAACTGGATTTGAAGGATCAAGCAAAGAAGCCGGAGAAATATTCATGGCTTTCTACAGCGCCATGTTTGCATACGACGGCTGGTAAAATATGCACAGATTTTAATTAAATTACGAAACCTTCAAACTACACCCATAAACATCTTTCTATTTTCTCCACACAAACAGGGGAAGTTTGGTGACCGCTACAGAAGAGATCATCAACCCTAGGAGGTAAGCATTTTTTGCGATTGTATTTTTCAAAAAAAGGAAAAAAGGCGCTGTTTCGAATGTTTCGGTCGTAACACCATTATCATCTACACCTGAATTATGAGCGACATTACAGGAACATACCCCTGACGTACACCATAGCTCTGCCGCTGATCACGGTTCTTTACGTCATGGTCAACGTCTCTTACTTCACCGTGATGTCCAGTGAGGAAATGCTTGCTAGTCCAGCCGTGGCGGTGGTATGTGTTCCTTAGTTGAGATTGGGGGATGTAATATTGTCTGAAGCAAGTTTTGGCAATCGGCCAGAGTTGACCGTTACTGGAGTGGTGCCAAAGCAATGTAGTGAACCAGTAGCACTGGTTCTATCCTTGACAGTGATGAGAGATGGGAGTGTTATCTCTCGGCGTTTTTTGGTTGTTTTTGTGTATCAAAATATTAGTGCTTGAGCACATCGCTGTGGAATCTACTACTTTTATCTGAAATGAACATATTTGCTACTTTGGAATCCTTTAGTAGTTTGCTTTCCTTCCTGAAAAAAAAAACATGTGAGTGAATTTACTCAAAACTGTACGCTATTTTGTTTTGAAGACTTGGGCTGAAGCAGTTATTCCAAAAGCCTTCTGGTTGATGCCGCTTTGTGTGGCAATGTCTACGTTCGGCTCCATCAACACGGATGTCTTTACATCTGGGAGGTAAACATATGAAACATAATGCTGTTATTGTTATACAGTAGTAAGTCCAAGTACAATCATATACAGTATTACATACCCTGTAATCAGATACAAATTTGTAAGTTCCTTTGAATATATGAATAACTGATGTTCATTTGTCTTTATGATGCAGGTAAGTTTACTTGTATTTTTGCTATGACTACCAGATTATTTTTCGTGATGGGACGCGAGCAGGAAATGCCCCAAGTACTCTCCTACATCCACGTGAAGCGTAAAACGCCCGTCCCAGCAGGGATATTCTTG
The DNA here is from genome assembly GCA_949152475.1 of Terebella lapidaria. NCBI lineage: Eukaryota > Metazoa > Annelida > Polychaeta > Terebellida > Terebellidae > Terebella > Terebella lapidaria. The sequence continues at coordinate 26,803,578 of OX424564.1, read as the reverse complement.
GTGGGTACTAGATGATCAATTTTGACAAATGCTGTAAAATAACCAAGCAGCCCGTATTACCAGCTCTTATTTATGGATCGACTCATATGTTCGTCATACCTGTATCTAACGATTGTTCGTGATCTATTTCATTCCCGTTCGTTTCAGTCATCATTAATACTATTAGTGGTGACTTATAGGGCATTAATAGACCATTTGTTCCTAAAGCACCAAATTTGGTCTGTAATTTGCTCATATCATGATACTTAATTAATTTCTTAAGTCCACCAAGATGACCGCCTCGTGGGGCCACCATACTGGATGAATCCAACATGGCCACTCATAAAAAAATTAAATTGTATGGCATTGACTACCAATAGGCCAAAGTTAGTGCTATTTGAAGAATCTGAACCAAATATTCCCAAGGCACCCCACCAGAAACCCAATATGTGCTTCTGTTGTATCATCTCCAGTGTTCAGTATCATCTATAGGGTAACGACATCATTCTGTGGTGCCCCAGAATTATATTTATATTTTGTTTTGTATTTACACTTCGGTCTGAAATCTCCAGAGCGTCCTCAGTATTTTCTACATGATGGCAGGCTCGGTGGTGTCTCTAATTGACTTCCTGAGTTTTGTCACTTGGATCTTCATCGCCTGCATCCAGCTTAGCGTCGTTGTTCTCAGGTTTAAGATGAAGGATGCCCCAAGAGTATACAAGGTATCTAGCGCATCATGCCCGTAACTGAACGTGGTTAGAGTAAATTTAATACATGACTAGTTTTTATTTCGTATCGAACAATCAAGATTGCTTGCAGTCAGGGTGTCCCGTCGATATGCGCGAGACTTTTTTGTCATCTGAATAGTTTGCATGAAATATAGGTCATTTAAACGTACCGAGGTAGACGTTACCATGAGTCTGATGTCAAGATCACCTTAGACAAACCTAATGTAATATATCTTCAAAAATTAGTTTTATAAATTTTAAATTGACCAGATTCTGAGCACAGGTGCTCTCAATATAAAACAAGGTTCCTTCAATACTGTAGTATTTCGCACGGGTCCTTTTAGGGAGCACGAGTTTACGAGTGCTCCGCGGAAGGACCAAGTGAGAAATGAATTCCAGTACAATGTAGTATTTGGTTTATTATATGCCTACAGTAAAAAGTTCAATGGCCAGCACAAAAGAGACAATGGCTGACGTCACAATGAGTGACGTCATCCAGTTCTGGCCAGTGCAGTAAAAACAACAATGCCAAATTACACTGAACAAGATAGGAACGCACTCATGAGACATCATAAAAAAATTCGGGTCATTTTTGGACCAACCTAAAAAGTAGTTTGTTCGAATCCAGCCAACCAATCAAGAAGCATAAAATATAACATGTCATCACTATGCAAAATTACACTATTTGCTGAAAATATTTGTGGAAAAGTTTCATAATGTGCAAAAATCTTAGCGAATAATTAGTCACCAAATTAGCAGAAACGGTAAGGTTGAAAAAAAAATACAGATCACGGACGAAGAAACATGAATGATTGAGAGTATGTCCCGTATGAGCGAGCAAGCTGAAACAAAAAACTGTTTTTTTCCAGGTTCCGATTGTCCTGCCGATTATCGTGTTTATATTCTCCGCGGCGCTGGTCATAGTCCCTGTGGTTGACGCTCCACAGATGGAGTTCCTCTACGCCACTCTACTGATGCTCGCGGGTCTCATCTTCTATATTCCCATTGTGGTCTTCGACAAACGGGCCGGGTGCATGCGTAGGTTTCCCTATGAAATGGATTTTAATCTGATGAAGATTATGGCTAAATGACTCACCAAGTTGAGCAGTTGCAAATATCGCAGTAATCATCGCATTTTTCCAGGTTACGTCACGCAGTTCATCCAGCAGCTTGTGGAAGTGTGTCCAACACTTGGTATAGCCGAAGACAAAGCGGAGAAATCAGACTGAAACTAATACTATGTGCGTCAAATGAACTGAATATGCACGAAAAAGAAAATCAAATGTACCTATATGTATACATGTATATATTATACAATCATGTATATAGCATATTCAATATGGCCAAGGATTTATACCCAAATTTGGAGCCAATCGTCCCATATAGTTGCTAACATTATTGTCAGGTAGTGATGACTAACTGGGGATGTTCCTCCCAAACCAAACCAAGTACCTGCCTTATAAAAATAGGATCTTGTTTATTTAAAGTTTGTCTCTTATCATGCAATATTTTAGCGGTATATACCTGACCTATAGAGGTGATAACACACTAATAATATTTTATTCTGGTCATGTATTGTTGATATTTCGGTGTTGTGGAAATTAGTGTTCAATTTGGCGTCGAATGTATAAGAATCATTTCCACATGTTGGAAGCTGCAAGACATTCTCCTGGGCATTGAAAACTGGTGCACTACTATGTTATGAAATAGAGAAACCCCGAGGAACAGGGGTTATTCAACATGGTCGAGGGGTTTCTCTATTTCAAACCATACAAAAAACTACTCAGCCGTGACCGATAGGTGTTTAACCAACATACAGCATTGATTGATCAAACACCTGCGAGAAGAAGGCAAGACTTAGTATGGTTTATACAGCTGCAAACCATTAATAGCTCATTTCAATAAAAAAAAATCGGAAATTTAAGGGTACCATTATGGTCATATTTGCCGCCCAACTTAATATCCCCTATTGATGAAACTTAGAAAACTACATACTGTTTGTTTAGTGTTTTTTTTACATTTGCTCAACAATTCATTGAGGACAACAACACCCTGGTTCCGACACCACGTGCCTCGATCATATACTGACTCCATGTAATCGTATCACTGCATCGTAAGCCAATTTCTCGATACTGATATGTATAATGTGTAAACTCGTTTACACCGTTTTTCAATATTTTCTGCCCCATCGTAGAATTTCTGCAGCCGGACAAGATGTAGTGCACGCGTGTGCTTCACTAGCAGTAAAATATCATGAAAATTACATGTTCGTGTAGAATACACCCTACTGTGTTTTCTGGTTCAATATTTCCAGTCCTAGTCCAATATGTCCTTATTACTTAGATGCTGTTCTGGGCTGGAGTTTGACTTTTTATATTTTTGTGATAGAAGTCTGAAAGTGCCGTTTCAGAGAGAGAGAGAGAGAGCTGTCGTGTAATTGAATATCCGTCTCTGGAGAAATCATTGCCTCGGGAATTATCTGCGAAGAACTTCGACAGAAATGACTCCCAATACTGAATTAAAATGCTTATATCGATGCGGATTACACCAGGGAAAAAATGATATGAAACTACAAACCGAAGATGACTTATTACCACATAAAATATGTTTCCACCTGAAATTATGTTTTGTTCAATCGTACCCTATGAACTATGCTATTCTATACATTGAATGCTACATGCTTATATCCGTCATCGCTCTTGACATAGATGCATTCTCTTGGCGGTCATGGAAGATCATTAGTGGCCATTAGTATATGGATGCTGACTCTGATACCACAATACACCAAATTACGATGGGCGTTATGTAAGGATATCTTGTATCCTTGTCTTTCATATACTATTATCATATATTAGGGGGCAGACTAAAATTGTGGAGGGGGGGGGGGGGGTGGAGTCGGTGTGTATTCAACTTTTGCTTGTAAGTACGAACTGTGTGGTAAGATCGAACTGTTACCCTGCGGTATAACTGATCATAGTCGATAGGAACAGGGTGTACTACAAGGCAATGCTTGGCGTTTTATATAGTACTTTATTAGTTATGAGGCCTAGGCCACGTAAAGTAAAACCAGGAACCCACAAGAGATAATGCAGTCAACTGGCTATTGTCTGCATCGTAATGCCAATAGGATTCAATGTGAAATGAATAAATGGAAGGACATAGACCCTAATTGATTAAAGCAATTGATTATAAAATTTATTATATCACTTTTGAAATGGATTTCTAAATTTGCTAGTCAAACCAATTATCCAAGTCAAGCGTAGCTATCCATACGTAGTGATATAGCTAGGCCTACTAGTAGTGCAAAGCACTAAACATGTAACCATCACCTGTTTGCCTAAACTATTATGTTTTTCCCAGACATGACCTTGTGTATTACTCACACCCTATCAGTACATTTCCTCAGCAGAACCCATCTTCTGATGTGCTTATCTAAGTTCAATGCCCAAGAAAGCCAAGAACGTTCCTGATCCTCAAAGTATTCATCAATATCCTTCAGCTACTTGGTCGATTACAAACACAAAAGGTGTGATCAGTTGGTATCGTGGGAAAATTAAACAATTATTTTGCCTTGGAATTGGTAAAGGAAAACGGTACAGGATATGAAGCAGAAAAGATGAATGGATGTGAAGCAGCGAACATCATACAAGGTCAGTTCTTTTTTTTTTTAAAGAATCGGTATTAAGGCGTTTGTGGAAGCATCATTATACCTTCATTTCAAGACGAGCTTATGGTCAACAACAAGACCAATGAGGAGACGTTGACAAATCAGCAAGACATATAAGATAGATGTATACTTTTTGGATCCAATGTTACATATAATAGGAAACTTGTTGTACGACTAGACAGAGGCAACATACACGTATATTTACAAACTAGACATTATTTGCGAGAACAGGATATATTGTGCCGACGAATCGACTCCGGGAGAAATGATGTTAAAAACCTGTTTCTTCGACATGACCGAGACACAAACAGAATACCGGACCAAAGCTTTTTATAAAACCTGTTAAGAGGTTGCTCACTGTCAGATATGATACAGTTCGTTCTGGCTACACAGTATTTGATGAACAACTCTTGCAGTGACAGGCAATGTGTTTTATTCTGCTGGAATATGAACTTTAATGGCCGGACACCGAAAATCGTCAGGTTTACATGGTCCATGTCGTTATAGGTCAGACTTGGTATTTATAAGTTGAGGTATTTGGTGTTAGATAAATAACGGCGAGACAGGGACTGTTTTATATTTAGATTTTTAAAGATGAATCTAATAGGAAGTGACTACATGAAATCTGCTCTTACCTATTCTGCTCTCGCAGATTGAAACATTATACCAATTCAAATTTGGATTGCCCATACAATTCCCATTACGTATGTATAAATGATACGTGATGGTAATGTGTGTCTGCCTCCTCCCACTAGATTACACAAATATACCGATATTATGCGTGATTGAAGTTCATATTCCAACAGGTTCCTTCAAGGGCTTCACAACCCAACACAGACTGTAGAAAATTAACTTCAACTCATTTTCAATATCCATCTGTCTATTTCAAATCCCTGTCACGAACTCGTCTCGAAAGCTGCCGAGTTATCGCGGTAGTACAGACAGCTGCTTCGTTGTAAGTGACGGTTCCGTGTGCCCGATAATTGCATTGGTAGATTTGTGATGTATTATGCAACTAGTGAATATGATCAGTTGATAGTTGGTAGCGGACGGGTAATGGTAAGGGCAGTGTATTTCTGAGCGTCCGGGTCCACTGATGACATGTTATGAAAGTGTTTTTATTTGCATTTGACAAAAAATATCAGTGGATTCTATATTGATAGATCATTGGTAATCGCAAGTCAATGACTTGCGCCGCATTGCGTTGTGATGCTCATTTAAGGTAAAGTCCGATACGAACATAGTTTGTAGACCTTAATACGCTATGTTGGATCAATGATGCATCCACAAGTGCGAAAACATACTACTGGTATACGTTCCTAGTAAACAATTATTAAAGATAGATGCATAAAATGCAAGTGGAATGTATAGCTGAGAAAACATTTGACGCACAACAAAAACAAAAGATGCATGGTGAAATGATGAATAATGTATCCTCTCCTATGTAATTCAGACGTTCTTCTCCATTTTGGCAAAATAACCGGGTAGGGGATATATTTTTGTTGTTTATTATGGCTACATCGAAAAAACAATATGAAATAATTTGGAATAAAATGATAAAAAGGTAACTAGTTCTTATCACATACTTATAAGTTCTGAGTGGCAAGACCGCAAAATTTTTTTAATATTTGAAACCGGATATTGTTCATTTTAAATAGATTGCTTTTCGTTTTTCTACAAACGTATCTTGTTTGGTAGTCACGAAACGTTTCGAGCCATTCCTCTGTGAAACCCTGTGCAATGTCCATTAGGGTCAAGGTTATGATATACCTGAAAACTTTTGCATTCAGTTAAATGTGACTTATAGTTCGCCAATTAAAAGCGGATGTTTGAATATGCTATTTGATTTATCAAACTGATGCTGGAAAGAATCGGATATCATTGCACTTTTATCTCGGAAAGTGTTTTATATATTGCATTGTAAAGACATTTGACCTTTCGAGGACAACTACCGCCAAGATAACGACAAATTATGTGTCAGTGTTCATTTTTAATATGACCGATGTGGCGATGCCGTGTGTCCCAAAGATAACGATTTTCATTATCACCTTAATGCCAATACAAATTGACAATTTTCATATGAATCGAAACCTTCATTGTAAATAAGCATTTTTTGTAGAATCAACACCAAAGCATGAGGATTTATCACACGAGTTTTATCGTTTATATATTTAATTCCTCTACGTCACTTATCTCTGAATTGAGCTCCAGTATCATGTATTTTTCTTCATAATTTTACTGCCCACATTTGTTCAAGTAATCCAGTCATGAACATAGCCCACCTGTGCCCTAAGTTTTCTGCCGACCTCAAATTCTTCCGATATTTGCTGGTGAATTTTGCCTTAGATTATCGTCATCACTTTACATACTATATCCTTTTTTATGAATTGATCTTGGTGATAGACACAACAAAGGTATGAATACCATGCGACAACATTTACTATCCAAAGTCAATAACCAAGCAAGATGTTTAAGTGGTGGAACAGTAGTCCTCCATTGTGTAGTTTAGTGGGAGGAAATACGATAATTTAGATCACATTTCCTTAGGAAGTTTCACCATTGCCTTCAATTATCTTCAACCACTTTTACACACGTCGTACATCTATGGACAATAGGAGAATGCTTGTCATATGTATGTGTTAGATTTTGTGTTATTAGATGTTCATGTATCAGGTCAGTTATGGGAAGATGAAACCATTCACTATATTCAATTACATTCCTCACGTTGGTACACGTGCATTGTCCACAATGTCTTCTAACTATTTAAATGTCCACACTCAGGGGAATGCCAGCAAAAGGAAATAGCGATAGTACAAACGTATACCAGTGCAACTTCACTAGTTCATCACCCATTAATCTATCTTCTCTGTGTTGCTCTGTTTCTCCCGTCATGACCTTGTCAGATAGCCACACGTATCCATGCAGTTACTGCTCTCTCCTGCACCGGTGCTTTATCTGCTCCAGATGCCAGAAACACAACATTCTTGTTTTAAAATGGGCATTGATAGTCTCCAGTCTCTTCGTTCACTCATCGCAAGGGAGTCAGTGATCAACTGGTATATGTGTGATTTCAATTACTGGTTTGCCGGAAGAATTAATGGATAAAATGGAACTGGATGCACTAATGCAGCGGAGGACGGCAGATTACATTTATGACGGTTAGTTATTAGCATGTATATATAAATCATGGTAATAGACTAGGTGATAGTCTAGGTTTACAAGCATCACAACAGCAGAACTTGAGGTTACGTGTGCGGCCACAGGGACAAAGGAGAGTAGAACAAAAAAAATCAAGGATAAGTAGACACAAAACACATTTCTTGGTTAAACAACCAAACAAAATATTGTGGGTCTTGTTTCCATGTGATATAAAAATTCTAATTGTTAACCTGAACGTTATGACAACCTGTCGAATATTTTGATGTCCATGGGTAAATTGATTCTCACCTGCTCTTTTGTTGAGTTGCCCATTATTCTTGCCCAAATGTGTTTTGGTTGAACTTTCCACAAAGGACTATGGTGTGTGTTTTCACTCACACAATATTTGTAAATCAACTTAAAGCCTATTGATTAGTTTGATAACAATATGAAACAATGAACTCGGATCGTATTGTAACTCGAACTCGTATTGTAATAACTCTCTACTTCCCTCTCACAGAGAACAATTCTCGTAGATGGTCTTACACTACCATAATACCTCCAATACTGGTGCAGAGCTTGTCCATGCGAAAATTGATTATTACTCGCATTTGTTTGTCGATTCGTCCATTATTCTTGCCAAAATGGGTTTTAGTTGCACTTTCCACAAATGACAAAGGTGTATGTTGTCTTTGTTCAATATTTGCTACTTAACTTTGTTGTAATCTGAGATTGTGACATGAAATATGGATAATGTCATCGCTGACTTAATTCGGTAGCAATAAGTCCACGCATGGACAAGTTCCTCACCAGTAGTACCATGGGGTCAAAATTACACTAACAGATATAGTACGGCTAACGCCGCACAATAAGTTGTGGTAACTTCTAATATTTGTCTTCAAAAGAAGGGGCATTCAACTGAATAACGAAAGTTGAATAGGTTAAACTAGCATTATCTCTTTCTGAAATTCGTTATACATCAATTGGCTAGCACATTGGATGACATCGCACCATTACAAATTCCAAAATAAGTTTGCATGATCCCGCAGTGATGTGTACGAAAGTTTACGTCTGCGCTAATTCATGAATTTCCATATATTCACAGGGCGTAATCAGTCAGCCGGTACTGTGGGGGAAACGCCGGTTCTGTGAGACAACTAGCTGGTTCTGTGAGTAAAAGTTATCATACTGTGTCATACACATGACAATAACTGCCACAAATCAAGGTTAAAAGTTATATGCTGGCTAATGGAGTGTTCCATTAGTTGGAATATGTAACAATAATGATTCATACGAACTTACGGGTGATAAATATACGTATTTCATCATTGTTTAGAAGAAAATTTTCAATATGTTTCAAAGTTTTGACAATTATCTCGAAATATTGAGCACATTTTGGGGCCAATTTTTGGTTTCACGATTCGCTCGTATGCCGAATATATGTTAGTAAACATCAGAAATGATTGGCAAGTGTGAGCTTGAACAAATCGTTATGAAAATTGAAGAAATCAAAGATTTTTCATGTCAACGCCGGTTCTTTGTAAAGGCAACACTGGTTCTATGTGAACTTTGAATTCAAGTTAAATGATCAAACCGTTTATGACCAACATGTACACTTAGATTTTGTGTGATGAAACACATTTCATTAGGTAGGCATATGGGACGAATCACATATAAATTCTAATACATGTAGATACACCATTTCAGTGCTCGATGGCCCAGTGACTGGATGGTAGCTAGTAGTCGAGTTTCAGAAACATAATAGACGGAACAGTTTGTCATTGAATGGATGGCCCCTTCACGTGCAGCTTCCTGTTACAGTCTACATTTGAGTCTTGAGTTTGAGTTTACATATATAGAGTGATGGTGCCGGGATACATTTGTGTTTCCGAAAATTACCAATAAAGTCTAATTATTTGTTTTAGAGGGCATATCCATTTAAATGGTCTATTATTGGTCTATGTACGTTTTTTAAATATTTTTTTTCGCTCTAATCCATTCGGGTGCACTTTTTTCCTCTTTCAAGGTTGGGCTGTGGAGGTAAAAGTATAGTCAACTTATTCATGCTTTTTCATACCACGATAAAGGTTCAATTGTCGGCTCCTTATATTCGTAAACTCTCACAGAACCGGTGTTGCCATCACCCAGAACCGGCGGAGCATCTCTAATATGCAGATTTACTGTCACCTGTGCACATTTATTATGCCAATACCTGATAAGTTCGATTTTCATTACATATAGTTTGTTCTATCAGCTAATTGCACCATGAACAACATTTGTTCAATCAGATTTCATCTGTTGTGTGACCTATTCCACAACATTTTGCACAAAAACACACACACCAGCCGAACTGTGAACACTATTGTAGTAATATGTTACATATTTCTCACTTCTAGTCAACTTATTTCTAAACAGTACTTGTCTATGCAACTAATAGACATAAGTGTTAGGTTCATTACTTATCATTGGCCTCAATACAGCTTCATTTCTGGTGGAGACTATCTTACATGTCGGCCATCACGCCTGTATTCACACAGAACCAGCGTTGAATCACACAGAACGGCGGGTATCAGCCGGTTCTCCCCACAGTACCGGCTGACTGATTATATCCTGTGATATTGTCGTTATTTGCAACAGAAAAGCATCAAATTGTATATCTTGGATTTCATTGTCATAGACCATCTATATACCAATGGTTGGACTGTGTAATGTACTATAGTACTGCTACTTTTGCTGCATGGGAATCTTTCCATGCAAAACTATTTTGAAAATCAGATTTTCAGTGTCAAATTTAGACGAATTTGTGTGCGCAGTGATAATTGCACTGTACAGCTGCTCTGGGGACAGCTAGTGGTCACTTTCACTGAAAACATAAAACCGATTGTGTCATTTTGAGGTGTATGTGACTCGATGGTTAATAATAAGGGAATAAGATTGGGTGATGAATAATAATCATGAAGAATCCTTCATCTTTCAATACCCGTATGAAAGATACCTGCATTTTGCTTTTGGGATGAATTTGAACCAATATTTGGAGCAATACAACCCGCACACGATTCGTCATGAAATGAAAAACCGAGAAACTAGAATATCAGATGTTCTAGAATATCAAAATATTCCTTACTCATATAAACGAGTAAGGAATATTTCAATGACATTGACGTGTAAATTATAAATATAAATTCTGAACATACGAACAATTCATAATGTGCGATTACTATGGAATAGTAAGCGGACATTTCCGACTCGGTTGCGTGTTGTGACGCAGTTGATTCAAATGACACCATGTTGTGCGCTATGTGCCCAAGAGGAGAAACTTGCATGTTTTGCAGATGCGCAGGTGATGTCTTTCATGCTTATCCTGATGATTTCAACAGGATTTCGGGCGGTCCATGGTTGTCTAACGTATGCACATATGGTCCATGTGATGGCCAGGACCTTGACCTATAATGTATTTGGAAGAATACGATAGAGTAAATGTTATCACCTGATACAAGCTGGCACGCATAGTGTACCAGGCCAAGACAGTTTTCCCGAGACAGTAGCGCTTTGGTTCTGCGGTTTGCCAACAATGTTGTGTGTGTTATATTGAATGTCATGATTTCTATGTAGGTCGCAAATTCACTGTGATGCATTATTATTAATATTTATATACATGTATTAGCAACATGACCAACTTTGTTCTTGATGGAGAACTCCATGATTTTCATCAATGTTCATAAAAACATGGAAACTGGTTCCATGGCTTTGCAACATAGGTGGATATGGTCTTCATTAGTCTTGAAGTTACTGCGACAAGGACATGTGTTACCAATGCCTTAGCAGCTTTCGAGGAATTATCTGCATGTCATCACGATCTGGTTAGTGAATACACCAAATCTGTCACTAAATGCAGCGAGACCTATTTGCATTTAACTTTTAAATCCATGACGCGTGTCACATGTGGGACAAGAAATACTCACTCTTTCCCGAACGCTTGATTTCGTCTCCTTATGGCCATAATATATGCGGGGTGGGGGGGGGGGGGGTGAGGGGGGTTTGAAATCTCATACTATTTTCTCGATTTTGCCTGACACTGGAAAGCTGGCTCGGCTTTGTTCATTCGGCTTTGTTCAAACTTATTTTAACTAAAACTTGTGGATACGACAAAACACGTTGTAAAGTGTTGAGACTATGGATTGTTGTCCTATTATGTAATTGGACAGCGAGAGGGGTAATATTAATGTGCCAAACAGGTATTGGAATTACAGTGATACTAACTAAACAGCACTGTGCAGGGGGTGCATTAGTCATTAGTTAATGAGCCATAAACAGGTTGATTCAGACATCTAAGGGGTGTACTGTAAATGTGAATAATCACATGCTGTACTATATTAAAGTCATTACCTTAGGAGGTCACTGCCTGGTATCAATGAGGATATCACGTAACTGATGTTAATGTTTTGTAACATTTGAGTGCATACATGATAAACCCGAAGCTGGAATGTGCAATATCTCCACTCAATTATAATTTAAGTAATAAGGTAACGAAGTCATGAATCGGCACACATCCACCCTACAGAATTTACTATGGCGATCTCATCAACGATCACGAACTGAGATTCAGTTTTCGACTTAATTCAATGTTCAGATAATTGTCTTTTTTCAGGTTACCGATAACCTATTGACATGACTGGAATTAGAGGAAGGCGCAGGATATGATACTTGGGCCCTTATTGACAATAGAGGAAAGCGCAGAATAATATACTAGGGCCGGAACATTCACAGCTCGTCCAGCGGCAGGATTAGGTTATACTACGTGGTATTGCCAGTAATGCAAGTATTAAAGGCTCGAGGATGAGTTGCGCTCAGATGCACCAAGCGTTTGAGCAAACAAGTAGGCTATCTCTGCTTTCCTCTCGCAGGAAGTCTAGTCGCGAATGCATTCATTCTTGTGATCACGAAACAGCACGTATAGTGTCGCTCTTTCTTCATGTTGAGGATATATATGTACCATGTGAGAATAATAATAATGATCAGCACTTTGGACAATTTCTATGATACTATTTATTAAACCATGTTTCTGGTACATCATAAATCATGGATCAATATGGAATAATAATAATGAATAATATAAAGTAAAGCACTGTAGTGATCATAACGCGCAGCTGAGGATATCACGAACCATTAATGAACCACACATCATTAACACATCTCCCACACAACGATACAAACACTGTTGGGAAATATATGTGTACCTGTCAGTGCAAGGCTAAAATATACCACGATTCAAGTTTGACCTCTTTGTTGTCGAGGAACACATTTTTTTTTTCTTCAAGTGCAGTATCCCAGCCCTGTTTAGTCCTTTTTTAAATGAATGACTTCACGGGATACTATGCTGATCACCACTGAATGACCACTCAGTATTATATTCTTTCAATTAGATCGGTTATGTCTGTAGAACAGGATGGAGGATCTGCTATCTCGGTTGTTCAGACAACTGGAAGTGGATGACAACCAGTGCCGCGTGACTGATCTAATCTCAGTTCTTCGATAAACCTGTGAGGGGTATAAATTAATCGACTTTTCATTTGAGTACTATTTCCCACTATATATCTCCAGTTATATTTTTTGCGCAAATAATCCGCTATATCTACGTTTCCCAAAGATCAGTGGTTTGCCCGAAATTTTAAATGTGAAAAATGATATCATCACACAAAATTAGCCAGGATTGTACTGTATCCAAGGAAATATTGTGTCAGTCATAAATGAGTCGAAAGCTAATTGTTCAGCATAATTTCCTTCCGAAATCACATTGATTATTTTCGGGAAGCTTGAAAACCAATATAACGAAGAACTCCTATGCAGAGATATGAATGCAGTATTCTACACTGTATACGGAGACGTATGGAATAGTGAAAGTGGTATATTGAATGTTGCATGCTGGTAGACAATCAATGGGTTTATTGATCACATAATAGTATAACCACCACCAAGTTTAAAGCTTTTACTGGCGACCATAACCAAGTATGCTATCTCGAAATACAGTGTCCTGATTTTAATAAAGAAAGAACCCCACAATAGTTGAACTAGTGTAAAGTTCGACGCCCACTATCTAGGGTCACTGCAGATTAGCTGCTACCCTAGGGTCACGCCGGGCGTATATAATGACTTTAGAACTATTACTAGCTAAACTGCCGCGGGTATAGAACACAGGACAGCCCGACGGTCTGCCAGAGCCTTTGCCGCACCATCCCAGGGCGAGAGACTACCGTTCCAGGGGGTATGCACCTGCGGATCTAGTAGCCACCCTCCTGGGCCCCCAATTTGAAATTGCCCCCGGGGCCCTAGTGAGCCCACTTAGCCAGAGAAAGGGGACTTGGAGCTCATAGCCGTGCTCGCCGTCGTCCTCTCGCCTTGACTGCTCCGAGATGACTCCGAGTAAGCACGGTGGGCTGGCAGCCTATATGGCTGCCAATACGCGAGAGCGAGGGCTGACGTCAGACCATTGTTGCAGTATAGTGCATCGATAAATGCGTCACTAAGAGACGCACGTGCTTCTAACACGGAGCGGTCAAAACAGGTGCGGTATGGTGTACGATAACGGCCGAAACTCCTATCGCAATCCTTGTGCAAAATCGCCACATTACCCCCTTAACACAATGTTGGTCCCCAACATGCTCCGCCTCAGCCCAAAACCCATTGAAACATGACGGAAGCATCACATGACAGAACCAGAAGGAAGCAATGTGAATGGTACTCTTAAGGGTCTGTTTTGGAAGACGTCCACGCAGACTTCCCGGAGTCGCTTTCCGCGGCTCCGCCCTGACTCTATCGCAATCTTTGGGCAAAATCGCCACACTAGCTACAATATATGTAGTATCAGCGTGAACAAACATATTCCTGGTACGAAAATCACATTTGCTACCAAATATCATGTTACCGAATTACCAATTCATGATGATTTTAAATCATGTTTATGAGTGTAAATAAACATTGAACCTGGTATCTGGAAAGCTATATATTACTAAACTGTACTGATGTACATGTCACAATATTATTATTAGAACACAATGTATTAAACAAATACGCTGGTTCTTCATCCTATTATTTGTATTCTTCCACAGATTCATTAGTTAATTAATCCATTCTCCATTAATCCATCTGAGAATAAAAAATTATAACAAGCTGATAAAGTTTCCCATGAAACTGTAAATAAAATTAAGCTACACTAAAACTGTTTAGGACATCGCTGCCAGCTATATATTCAGTTATGAGAGATTCATTATAAGAGAAATGGCATTGATGTTCGCGATGAAGTGAAACATCTAAAGACAGCCTTCGTTTGATTTGTAGAAATGCATTTTGTTAACAAGTTCCATCGGGATATATGATGTTTCCCATTGGAGAATAGCAATGAAATTAGCAGATGCTTGTGCAATATGTGCTCCTTGTTGTTACTTAAGACAACGGCCGTCCCGAGCCTCACAGTATGATTGTGACAATGTGATGGAACTTCATGTGAGAAAATACTGGATCGTGGTTATACAGCATACAATGAAAAAAAATGGAATGTATAGATCTATATCCATATACGACAAATTCGAATTGCATCAGTGGAAAGAACATACATATCATGGGGACTAGCCCATGGGCCAGACAACCTGCATTTTTCACTCAAACTATTCCTTGTTTTCCGACTCCTATTGGTGGCAGCAGGTTGATATTTTGTAGCTTTGTGGACATCTCTGCAATCTCCTTCCACTGGGACACCGAGGTTTGTCTAATGGTGTTTGATGATTACCATTAGATTTCCTCCTAGAGTTCTGATCATGACATCCCCTGGGTCCACAAAGACGGCAATTTATCTGCTCCTACATCCGTTCGTTGATGGGACAGGAAATGATGGACACACAGACAGAGCATGTCATGTGATCGATCGAATGGGGGTATTATAGTCAATACCGAATGTGATATAATAATTTGTAAGTTACACGAGTGTTTCAAATGATGTTCCTGATATCAACCATGGCCTTAGATCATTTCCCTTGTGATGTCACATGACAGGGTCAACATAATTCACACGATAAATTTATTATAGAGGTATTCATATGTGTACTACTAATTTATTGCAAGAAAACAAGAAATTGATCACTGCATATATTATGTGTTGCCATGGTTAAATATAATATTAAAGACATACATCTACATATTACATTTGTGGGGACAATCTAAATTCAACAATTATTCGATTGGTTTTTATTCAACTTGAAAGATTAGGTTAGTAGTCGAAACATGAATTTCAACATCATAGAATTTTCAACACATCGTTCAGTTATATCCTGACAGCCTTCCATTGTTTTCGGAATGTAGCAGCATCTAGAGCCACGGTAATGGCACACGTTCCGTCCACAAAATGACAATATCTTCTGCTGCATACAGTTAACTCGATCAGCATGAAGTGAAGAAACAGCAGAATACTATTTAGACCAGGAGTGACGTAACTAATCAAATGGTTACAGTTGTGTGACTGTCATCTCCTGGTGTTGTAGCCGGTGGCATCAAGTTTATGATGGATCGTGCAAAATATGGCATATGCTCAGGTTTCTATGCAACGCCATCAAAGAAATATATTATCTTCATTGTTATTGAATTGACTTTCAACGTTACTGAGTCAGATGTCGTGACGTTATTAGGTAGAACTTTCCTAGAGAATCGCGTGTTCTCTCATGACATCACAGATACGTCAGGATCTTCCTGTATCCCATTTTATGGTCATTAGGGTGAGTTGAACTGGAAAGATTCTACACCGAAAACATGTGTATGTTTATCAACTGTTGCTGACCAGATCACTTCCATCCCAAGAAAATGCACATGTGAAGACAGCAGTCATCATTGTAAATAATACATATTAATGCGCATATTTCTTGCGCATGATATTGTGGATGGTATCTACTGCTGTCATGTGCTCATTCTATATGGTTTCTTGACAACATTTACTGCCGTTGCTGTTTGGTCTTGAACAACCATATATTGGATCTTGTTCATGAGCGATTGCCATCCAACATGTCATGTCGCTGTCAATATCCCCTGCTTCAACATCTCAATATATAGGATCGTGTGACAGCATGGACTCATTGATCCTGCACCCAAGCTTGTGTGCCATAACTTATTTAGAAGGAATATTCCCTCATAATCTCATTACAAAATGCTGTAACAAATGTAAGAATGTGTGCTGGAAAACTGCTTCAGTACGTCTAATTAGCCCAGAATGTTTTCATAGCACAAAGCAAGACACTGTAAAACACGTTTAATTATAACCCAACATCAAAACTCGTCAAACATTGAACACTTTTTATAAATAGGATCATCTAGTTCATAAGGAGACACATTAGTAATTTGTTAATAGTTGATTTGTTAATAGTTAAAAATCTAAGAAAGACAATTCAAGGTATTTTCTCCATGAATTGTTGGGGTGGAAATATACAATATGTATAAGATGCGTTCTTTTGCGTCACAAGTTCGGATTTTTGCCTCGTTCGCAGCACTTGCGTATGATAGGTCTGGTCTTGTGTAATTGTAACTGCACTTCCAAAAGTATTCCATAACTTAGCCCCGAATGAATAATTGTATTTGCAAATATGTTGCAGTGAAGGATTTCGTGATGAAACAACACAGAACAAATTTTTGTGGGGAATAATCAACAAGTCGTTGGTTGTCCGATTACCACAGGAGAGTGGGATAATATAGTAAATGACATTATGACATGAAAAGTTTGCCAATATTTCTTGATTTGCATCAGTATCATTCATGTTATAAACTGATGTGCGTTTTGATACTTCTTCAATGACATATGCAGTATGAACCCGTTTATTATTAATGTATTCCATATGGACAGTAATAATAAGAGAATAAGAGGGATACAACAAAAATTACCTTTTCTTTTAACACCAATCTGGATTCACGTCAATATCTGGTGATGTGTGATCCTAGATCTGCGGGTGATGCATAATCTACATCATTCTACACAAGCTGTATGCATGTAAACGATTACTCCATTATGTTCGTCACCAGTGCAGTGGTTTCTCTCGGGATACTCTAACCCACTGAAAACCAAATGAGATTCTCATATTCCGGAGTATATTCCTTATGTATAGCCATTGCATTGTCATTAGTAAACGGTCCCTTTATAGTCAACATCAAACCACAAATTTGAATCTCAATTGAAAGCACGATTGGATAGTGACAAATAGATAAAAAAAAACACTTTTTTCAAGGGTAATCTATTTTTATGGACCATGTGGTGGCAACGGCATTGACCTATGTGGTTTTATGTGGTGTTAAATGTTTAGCATCTGACATTACTTGGCCCTAATCATGGACCAGACCGAAATAGTTATGCTTGATAGTTCATCCGGGACAGTAAACCTCTCTTTCAGAGGGCGTCAGCAATGTGTTACGTGTTTTTTTCATGTCATGTTTATACATGTAGGTCGCAAATTATTGGAATATAATTGCAACATGACCAACTTCATCCTTGTGCTTTACTCCAAGATTTTTTTTATGAATGTTCATACCTCATGAAAGCAGGTTCCATAACTTCCATAACACAATTAGTTTCTCGTGCTTCAATGTACACATTTATTGTCGAAGTAGTGGGCCTACAGTCCTATCTGGTTTGGTCACTGCGGGTATTTCCCGACCATGGTGTTCCTCTGTGTCCGATTATTGATTATTATTGTTCACAAATCAATACCTTCTTAATTTGAAAGTATCATATTGAAACTGATATGTAGCGAATGCATCGTCATCGGTGAATAGTCATTCTAAAACAAATTTATTGGCTCATGGATGATACCCGGTCGAAAATATACTTTGGGTTGGCTTGAATATGCAGATTCAGGATTTTTTCTTCGATAGTTTACATAATGCATCCCCGTGTGTAGTGTGATATCTGTATTTTCAATCTTTGATGAACTGGATAAAATAGGTGGAAAAAAATATCAAACTTGTTGTCGTGTTATCGATATCTCCAGGAGCGGTATTTACTGCAATACATGTATTCTCGTTCAACAGTGAATACGAGGAAGTATGCGGTAAAGAAAGTGTTATCAGAATGTCCCACAGCAATGTCTCATAAAACAGGGAGTTTGCCCAGCGAACTGGTGCGATACATGCTGCAGAGTAAGTATCAGTGCAACATCAGAAAATAAACAACATCTTATCACTATCATTGTTACAAGAAAGTAAGGAAAAGACGGTGTCCACTTTGGACGTATTCAGAATGAAAGTATTTTTTTATGAATGTAGCATTCTCTCATACCGACCATGCATTTACTGTGACATTGGCGTGCACAATAAATAAAGTATGTTCTATGAATACGAAAATTCTATGTTCCATGATGAATAATGTCCTAAATACCAATCATCAACGACTCCCAGGAGTTAGTATGAGCAAACACTCCTGTTCTGGCACAACTGTTTTCTGTGGCACGATTCACATTATAAACCCGTATGCAAAATGCCCAAAAGGCGGCGGCAAGCAATGGATATCATGCTGTAGGTTAGACACTGCCATAACCACAAAATCAACATCTGCGGACGTTGCACGGCACTGCATAAATATATATGAAATATGCCAAGAACTAGGCATCGAATAAAAATGTTAGAACTGTTCGTGTTTTCTCCGTTGATATTCTACCCTTGGTGATGAACATTTGGATGAAAATCATAAAAAATGTGTGCATGTATATTATGTGTGTACTCTACTGCATCAAAATGATACCGGAGAGGTTTTTGTAAAAGTCGTCTGCCCTGTTGATCGACAAAATACAAATATTGTTTTAAAAAAATATGAACCATTAATATTTGCGATATCAGCATCATCGATACAAACCTAATATTTCCGAAACATCAACATTCCAATCATTCCCACTGGCAGAGAGGAATCATTTCCAGTCTTTCGACTTCCGATATAGCTAGATAAATGACAGCAATGTTATCTTCACGGGTGTGCAAACAGTCACAATGTGCTACCGAGTCATTCATCCCGTCAGTGAACCTCAAATGTCATCTCAGGAATGAAATTTTTTATGCAGAAAATTTGATCAGACATGAGTCTGATAAGCTTGATGGGCTGACCTCAATATTTCACCATCTAATGTTACTCCCAAAATGTTCATCGAACCATGCCTGTGTGAAGATATAAAGATCAATTATTCTGATGCATTCGCCACATATAATTTTATTTGCTACAAAATTTGATTTGGACACTTGAGTATTATGTTGCAGAATGCACGTTCATCTGAATGAGAAACAAAAATATCCAGGAGTGATATATCAGTATAAAAAATATAACTAAACCAGTTTTAGATATTCAGACAAACCACATGGAAATAGATGTACGACAAGTACCCAATCACAAGTCAAATAGCTACTGAATAGATAATCTCTTGGACAGATTCAACTACCACCAGCAGTGATACCGGCTCAGTGGTAATAATGTATGTATCAACCTTCTACCACCAGACCTGTACAAGATTATGAGGATGCCATCAGAAAGTTTGACATCAAACACTATTGAAATAGAAACAAAGCCAAACCAAACATTTGTGCCCGAAAACACAGTGGCGTCATCAGGATCAGACCATGTGTTGATATATTTGACAGTATGTACATATATATGAAACACGTATATCACATATATTGCTGCCACGGAGATTGCCTTTGAAATATAGAATTATTCACCGTGGAAATAGTGTATCCCAGTTCTGTTTGTGCCTGTTTGAAATCGAGGTCCATCCAAGCTAATTTGCCAACCATCATTCTATAGCCATACTTTCAAAACATGATATCACTGGCGTCTACAGAAGCTGACATAAAATCTGTTTGTTTTGTAGTTCAGACATTCTATCGGTAAAAAATGATATCCTAGAAATGTACGATTGGCATATTTGATCAAGTCTGCAATTAAGACCTTTTTTTACTATGCAAAAATAAAGTAGTATCATATACTATGTGGATTTCCAATTTATGGTATACACATTGTTTACACAGAATGACCACATTTTTCATGTGACAAATTGCATCTATCGTCACACTCGGCATTGATTTGCTGGAGATATAATGCGAAATACGATACCTTCACAACTGATTACCGTAGAGTGTGTTATATCTCTCGGGACATTGCCTCAATCATCAATGAGTCAAAGGTTAATTGTTGTGCTACATCCCATTTCAATACTGCCTAGTATGATTTATTCACATCACAATATTTTTCACTGGAAAGCCGAACAAAGATTCCCAAAGCACACCCACACCTGATAGTATATTTCGGATGTGTTTAATACTTATATCTTATGCCATGATATCAGATATTGATGAAGTATTTGGATGGACGTCCAAGGACATTATTCGCACAAGATGCGTTGATTATTTATTGTATTCTCGTTGCCTGTCGCCCATGGTCATATATAGTTTATGACTGAGGAGGTTGGCCTTGACATGACAGGAGTAGTTAAAAACTGTGCCCATCATCATATCAATACGAGATGTGTTCATAGTTTTCCTACCTGCTAAGTTGTGTAATATCATGTACAGTCTATATATTATAGCATGAAGCGTTCAATAACACATCAGTTATCATGGGATATATCGTAGTTCCATACAACACACACAGTTACCTAAAGATGGTTGAAATGAAATGTTTCAGGCAACAATTACTTGGAAGGCGTATTCACCGAGTGTCATAGATTGTGCACATGAAAGCTCTTTTACTAGTGTTTGATGTTGAGAAATGAATATATCAATACACATGGTTGATCTGGTGCTATTAATAAGGATCATATCATTAATACTTACAATCATTACAAAGGATGCAATCCATCAATGGGAGTTGTCACTGATGTTGTCTATGATTGACCACAGTGAATTATTCATGATCCAGATTTTGAAAAATAATGTACATAGAAATGTTACATATATATCACCAATGTTCGAAGATGAGAAATAAATACATCGATAAAGGGGACTCATCTGGGGCTATTCTAAAGGATCATATTATTACTAAGGATACAAGCCAGCAAAGGGAGTTGTCACTGATGTTCCATATGATTCGCCATAGTGAAATATTCATGAGTCACCGTTTTTTGGAGACATTCATATTGGTACGAGAAATAATGTAGAATGGGATGTTTCGTATATCTCACTGGGGGAAACGACTGGATTAAACAATTTCTCCGGATATATACGAGCTCTGTCAGGAATTTCAACCAATCCATGCTATGTTTCTATCTCACTGAAATGCAATCTTCAACGTAGTTTTGTATCGGTCTTGGATTTCATTCAGTGAACAAACTGTCAAAGGGAGAATCGTTAATTCCTAGTTTGCAACATGATCTAGTAACTCCCTCTCTGAAGGCATAAACATGGGAATCACCTAATGGTGTTTGCTGATTATCATTGAATTCATGGGGAATATTATGTTCTGATCATGATAGCTACTATGTCCAGATTGAGCGCCAGTTCAGCTGCTTTTCCATCCTGTTTGTGAAGCAACAGGAAATGAAGACACATGAGCAGGTTCCATGTGACTAATGGGTTGAAATTTTGATTCCAAATATAGTTGAATCGGAGTAATCTGTTTTTAGGTTACCGGACCTTTGGTCCGATAACCTATTGCCGTGGCGTTACGTCCGTCGTCCGGCGTCCGGCGTCCGTCCGTCCACATTTTTATCATTAAAGTTTACAGGCGAATATTTCTGAAATTTTGCACAAAAATACCTAAAAATATTTCCAGGAAAGGTTTTTTTTAGTTTTTTGATTTTCGCATTTTTTTCAAAATGGCGGCCGTTTTCGTCGAAAAATGGCCAATTTTGGACTTTGGCGGTCGTTTTCTCAAAATCTGTTCAGTAACTTTTTTTTTATTGATGCATAACACTCCTCATATGTACCCCTGTGACATGTATAAATTTCGTTGCCCTTGAATCACTCGAGGTGGGCCATTTTGGGCCCAAACTCGGCCCAAATGGGACTTTCACATGTTAAACTCTCCTATGCTTTATAATGGGACACATTAAAGCCTAATATCTCACTTAATATTGAGATTAGAGACTAGGAATCAATTGTGGACATATAGGAAATGATATATGCTGAATATTGTCGTGACCTTGAATTTGACCTCTGACCTTGATTTCAAGGTCAGAGCGGCCGTTTTCGTCGAAAAATGGCCAATTTTGGACTTTGACGGTCGTTTTCTGAAAATCTGTTCAGTAACTTTTTTTTCTTATTGATGAAAAACACTCCTCATATGTACCCCTGTGACATGTATAAATTTCGTTGCCCTTGAATCGCTTAAAGTGGGCCGTTTTGGGCCCAAACTCGGCCCAAATGTGACTTTCCCATGTTAAATTTTCCTATGCTTTATAATGGGACACATTAAGCCTAATATCTCACTTAATATTGAAATTAGAGACTAGGAATGAATTGTGGACATATAGGAAATGATATATGCTGAATATTCTCGTGACCTTGAATTTGACCTTTGACCTCATTTTCAAGGTCACAGGACAAAATGACTAATATCTCGCTTATTATCGACTTTACAGCGTAGGAATCAATTGTGAACATATAGGAAATGATATATGTTGAATATTCTCGTGACCTTGAATTTGACCTTTGACCTCATTTTCAAGGTCACAGGACAAAATGGCCAATATCTGGCTTCTTAGCGACTTTACAGCTTAGGAATCAATTGTGAACATATAGGAAATGATATATGCCGAATATTCTAGTGACCTTGAATTTGACTTTTGACCTCATTTTCAAGCTCAACAGGACAAAATGGCTAATATCTTGCTTATTATCGACTTTACAGCTTAGGAATCAATTGTGAACATATAGGAAATGAGATATTCTGAATATTTTAATGATATTGAGTTTGACCTTTGACCTAAATTTCAAGGTCAGTCATTTTCAGATTACAAAATGGCTTATATCTCGCTTATTATCAAATTTACAGCTTAGGGGTCCATAGTGAACGTATAGGAAATGATGTATGCTGAATAGTTTGGTGATCTAGAATTTAACCTTTGATCCCATTTTCAAGGTTAGAGATATGGCGATTTCAGTGGTCACCTTGAATTTGACCAACTTTCTCGGCTTAACTCTGTATATTTCTCCGGTAACCTTTCTAGCCCATTGGGCTAATTTTTGGTTTTCCGGTTGATAGTGATCAACAGCTGTTCCCAGAGCAGCTGTTCAGTGCAAATGTTCCAATGCACACACACGAATGTTTCAAAATTTGACATTGAAAATCCGATTTTAAATATAGTTTTGCACGGAGTTTGGATGGAATCAACCATCGACAGCATGTACGAAGTTATAGTTGGTGATCAAAAAGGGCCTACTCTATTCCTTTATTTCCTTATAATCTATCCTATCCAACAATTGAGCGTGTTTGATTTGACAGAAAAATAAATGTTGTGTTTTGATTCTTTGTAAGTCTCTGCACTAGCCATTGACCTTTTTAATGTTATTTAAGAACTCCTGTCTCGATTGTCTTCGGTAGTCTTGAAAATCCAGAAGCACCTAATGGCTGTTGAGGTGTCTCTTAGTGTCCAATTCTCCCCCAGGCTGCCAACCTTTTACATCCAGAACAAGAATACTATCTACTTCTTCAGTTTTTTCAAGAATGTGGAGCACAGGTTAACAAAGAGACCGTGTTGTCACTCATTGAGTATTTATCAGCAAATTGCATGATATTTCTGGGTGTCGTAGTTGAGAGAGAGAGAAAAAGAGAATTGTTCATTTTGAGTTCATAAGTGGTGATATTAGTATGTCATTTTTCTAGTCAATTTGCAGACACAATTTATGATCATACAATATAATTACAGGAGGTAATATTTGGCAATATAATGTATACATGTAATGTATCATTACTTGCAAATAATGTTGCAATATTCAGAGTTGTAAAGTATATCTACTATCCCGGCCATACGGCAATTCCATCTTAGAAACAATATCTTATTGGATCTTGTCATTGACAGATTGCCATCCAACATGTCAAGACGACTTTATCGTGGATTATTAATTCTGTACAACTTATTGGCTAGCAATTCTCACATATAACAGTAGAGCGTGTTTTCTGGATGCACATAGTAGGTTATTTGTTTTCGCATCCAATTAAGGTTTGATCTCACTACAAAGCACATGTCCCTGATTAGGACAGACGGACAGACGTTTGTTTTATTAGTACACATACGTTATAATACACAGTTTTATCTACTGGTACAATTATATGGATGTGGCCAGTGTATAAATGCAATATGAATAGCACGCGAGAATACGTGAGATGTTGATATTAAAATACCAAGTAAGGCCTGTTGCTGAATTACATAGGAATACGACCAATGCCACAGATCTCGATGGTGCCAATAAAAAACCTAAACTGAAAATCATTTGGATTTTTAAAAAAGTGCCCATCTACTGTTCAGGATTTGTTTGATTTGATCAAGATCGTGTTTGTCGTACGTCACACCATCGCAAATAATTGCTCGACATAATTGATACCCCCACACGGCAACCTCTCCATCAACTTTCAGCCAGTTTTTGCCTGGTCTTGGTGGTGCTCTCATGTATCTGCCAACCGAATTTCCTGCTGGAATTCCCCCGCCGTGATCCCAAATTGATCCGATGTGAAGGTAATTGACCCGTACATGGAACATGATGATGGGCAGGGTGATCTACATATTGAATTCGATGTACTCTGGATGTGAAATATGGAACGTCTTGAGTCAATGCAAACATTCGTGGTACGTCTCGTCAAATTAGTCAAGTGTCGCATATAAAAATGATGGCATAATTGATACAAAAATAATACTTCTCTAATTGTGTCCAGAATCAAGAATTCTCTGAATGTTCTTACACTACTAGTGCCAGTTTAGAAGCATTTAATATACATAAATATGAACACACTTGGTTTTATCCAACGAGTAGACACCACACGGAGAACCTGATTGGTTATGCCAGAAAAAAGCATTTGTTATTACACGTAAATATTACCCATGTGGTACCACACACGCTGATCCTAGTTGAGATATACCACTGTGTTTACTTAGGCAGCTGAGCTCAGGGATGATCCAATTGAGTCAGCGGACTGATAATACACACGTAATTATGATTTTGTTCACCCCATAGTGTTGGACCAATCCTTGTATCACATTTCATTGGAGAGAAATTAATAAATTATAAAGATGTCTATTATATTGCAAACATTTAATGCTTCTAATTTAATCAGCTTGAAGATTTATTTTCATAGTACACCTTGGAAACATATGCAACACTTGGCCCGAATCAAACAGATTTCTGTGCACAATTCAATATCACTAACAGAATGTACTTACTAAAAACATAGGTCCAAGGGACCTGTAGCTTACCGGCTAGAATAGGTGATCGGAACGATGGTCCGGTAACCTAAAAACCACAAACACTGAATATCACCAGTCACCCAAATCTCAGTAATTAATGCATTATGTTTATTTCCAGCTTTGAATACTGGTAGTTATCTCATCGTTATATATGTTTGTAAAATTCAGCCTGAGGGATAAGGAAGGTTACTGGACAATATATGTTTAAGATCATAGCCAATTTTTAAAAAGTATGGTCAAAGATCAAATTCAAGGTCGCAAGAATATTCATCAAATATCAATTCATACATCTACACGATTGATTCCTAAGCTGTAAAGTAGATAATGCGCGACATATTAGCAATTTTGTGATCTGAACTAGAAAATGAGGTCAAAGTTCAAATTCAAGGTCACGGGAATATTTAGCATATATCATATCATATCATATCATGTCCACAATTATTTCCTAAACCCATAAAGCATAGGAGAATATAACATGGAAAAACATCAAAATAGCCGCCGCACGCAGACCGATTCAAGAGCATTGAAACTTATATACATTATATACATGAGGGGAACATTTTGAAACTAAAATCTCGAAACTATTAGACAGTATTTGAGAAAATTATTTTTAAAATAAAAAAATATGCAAAAACAGCTATTTTCGGCATAAAAATGGCCGCCCAAACTGCATAAACGATTTAATAAAAAAAAAAAGAAAAAAAAAACAGCTGGGGGTATTTAGCCCAACACATAGTCACACAAATTTATGGGCAAATTCATTAGCCCGAAAAAAAAATGTTAACAGACGATGCGGACGCCGCCGCTGTCGACGACGGACGACAAGCCACGATAATAGTTTATCGGCCCTTATATGCCGGTAAGCTAATGAGGTAAATTTAAACCGGGGAAAATTATTAAAACCGGGAATAAATTATCTGAATGAGAAACATGGAAATTATTCATTGGTGTTTGCTGATTTTCATTGAATTCTGAAGAGTATTATATTCTTATTATGGTGTCTACTACGTTCACAAGACTGTCAAACAATCAACTCCTACATCCGCTCATTGTCTACTACGTTCACAAGACTGTCAAACAATCAACTCCTACATCCGCTCATTGAACAGAAATTCATTAGCCCGAAAAAAAAATGTTAACAGACGATGCGGACGCCGCCGCTGTCGACGACGGACGACAAGCCACGATAATAGTTTATCGGCCCTTATATGCCGGTAAGCTAATGAGGTAAATTTAAACCGGGGAAAATTATTAAAACCGGGAATAAATTATCTGAATGAGAAACATGGAAATTATTCATTGGTGTTTGCTGATTTTCATTGAATTCTGAAGAGTATTATATTCTTATTATGGTGTCTACTACGTTCACAACGTTCAAACAATCAACTCCTACCGTAAAGTACCTAATAGAAGCGCGTTACCTAATAGAGAGGCACCCCCCTTTTTGAATAATCGGGTGAGTGCGCGGGAAAAAATCTACTGGTATACCTAGAAGCACGCGTAAGAATCATAGAACACAAATCAGACAAATTTATACTTTTATTTTTTCTAAAACTTACCAATGATGACTAAACATGCTTAAATAAACAACATGTTGAAGGCAACAAGGAAATACTTATAGGTAATTGACTGGATACCGTGTTTGAGGCCCGAGGTCGTGTCTGGGCCGTAGCACGCACGAGCTTGCGAGTGCGTCCGCGGCCCAGACACGACCGAGGGCCTCAAACACGGTATCCAGTCAATTACCTTATTATTATATGCCTTTCTCGAATATAAAATAGAAATTGGAACGGAATTGTGACATTTTCTTCCAAATAACACACTTTTAAAAATGTTTACATATATTTATTGATCGGCGCGTAGAACGAGAGCGAACACGACGCGTATGAATACAAGATCAAGAATGCTCATTTGCATAAAAGCCTGAGACTATGAGAAGCCTACAACGCAACACATATACGTAATCGTGCAAATTTGTTCCAAGGTGAAATGCTGATAAATTACCAAGGAAAAAATCATTTCGCAAGCTATTTATATTACATTTACATCTATTTACTTGACTACATCTAGCACGCCGTTTTTGGGCGATTTTCAACAAGGTGCAAGTTATTCACAACACACGGAGTGCGTAATAGGCCTTTCATGACGAAACCGGCCAAACGACAAAACGTGGAAACAAGAAATTCAAATTTTGTGACCAGGTGACGGCAAAAAGAAGCATTTGTGGTGAGTTCAATCATTCTGTGATTGAGAAGAATCAGACTCAATAACATAAGTACGCCTTCGTTTCAGTGGTGGCGATTTTGAGTAGAAATTGATGGTACAATTGTTGAATTGCGCGCCCGAAAAGTTGAAGTTGGATGGCTCAGCAGCAGCGGCACCAAGCGCAGTCGACCCAACCTCATGGCGAGCGAGGCCAAGGGAGCCAACAGCCGAGCGTCGCACGTCCACACTGGCAGGGCCGATGTCAACGGTCTGCGACGAACACTGCAGTGGCAAAGGGGCCTGCTGGTTGCTGGACTGTAAGCCAAGCACGGGTCGAGCTGAAGCCAGTGAAGGTGCCGGGTTAAGGTTGCACGGTAACGGTTTGGTTTTGCTGAAAAGATAGAAAGATTGGAATTTAAAAATTAGATTTGCATATTGCCTACAAGTACAACTGCCATAAAAACAACTGCCACTCAACAGATTAGTAAAAAACAGGTTTCTTTGTCATGTATTGCGGGTAGACTCCGCTGCCAGGCTATAGGAAACGTTTAGTTTCCTTATTCAACTTGTCTATGGGTGTTAGCTGCTTGGTAACCCAGCATGACATTGATTCTTGTTTTTTTGTCATTCGTTTTAAAACTAAACAAGGAATCTAGGATTCTGATAGATGGTATTAGTTAAATATTATATCGATAATTTGTAATTACATGCTAAAGTATTGAATTGATATAGAATCTGGTGTAAAAGTTTTTTTTACTTCTGCAGGGATACTTGTACCTGGATACACCACAGAGAATGTTCGAGTAATCGATCTGCTCTGATTCCTCAAGCTCATCGTCATACGATTTGAGGGACGCTGGATTCTTGTGGCCCGTCACCTGGATGATCTTGTGAGGAGCCACCTGCTCCTTCTGGAGAGTCTTGACCGTGGTTTTTCGCAGGGAGTGATTTGTTTTCTTCCCTTCAATGCCTGCGTTCTCACACGCCGTCTTCATCAGCTGACCAAGTGTGTTATGACCCATAGGTGTGATGTAATACCACACCTGGTCATCAGCCCGAATCCGCTTCAGTGGAATTGGCGTCAGGTACATGGGACTATCGTCCTTGCACGCATCAGCAGGCCGTCTGCTTACAAAGGTGTTGAAGATGGCAACAACGTCACGCTCAGTACCATTTGAAAAAATCTTTGGAACAGTTGGGCGCCAGTCCTGCTTCCCAGACCCATCCATGGTTTTGGAGTCACGCTCCCGAAACTCCAGGAATCCCAAACCACCAGAGTTTTTGCCCTCGACTACATCACCAAAGCGAAGCTTTCTATGCTGCTCACGACCACGGAAGCCGAAGCATTTCGCAAAATAATAGAAAATGGTGAACTGCAGTGAACTCGGTCTGTCAGTGCCGAGTTCTCCTTTCTGCCAAAGCAGCTCCTCCTCCTGATCGGTGATCGCCAAGGCTTTGTGGGCACGCCGGCCAAGCCCCTGCTGTTTGAGGTCCACCTTCTTCGCAGTTAGTGCCTGGTTGGACCTCTCAAAATCATTGGAGCGCAGTGTGACTCTTCCTCCAGTTTTTTCACGAAGATGGCGGTCGATAGAGGACTTGATCTGGTGGAGGCTACTAGGCTCGTAGTTGGTGCCGTCTGTTTTCCGGATGGAAATCCACAGTTGGGCTAAATAGACATCAAGCTCATCACTTGGAATCTCCTCCAGTTCTCTTGTCTCGAACTTATTGACCATCAACCAGCGTTTTACATTGTTGATGTCCCGGTTAGTAGACTTAACTGTAAGAATAATCATACAATATTTAAGAGCTAATTCAGTACTAAGCCTGGACCCATATTCCCAATTTATTTTTCCCAACCCAGGGTGTACAGTGTACATGATTGTGAGAGTTGTTGAATACTAGTGCTGTGAAAATTTTACAAGTATCAGGCCAAATAGAGTTGTTTCCTGTTACATATATTTGTTGATCAGGGGATAAGAGGCCAAGAGAAGTGGTTGCCTCGTCCTTGTTTCAAACTATATAGGAGTTGGTTCCCATGTTTTGTGGAGAAAGGGGATATACCTAATTTGTATTATAATTGTTGTGTGGTATTGTGTATGTAAATATTTTATACTATATTACTTATATTAAGGCTCTTTATCTCTGCTTTTTTTAGACAAAGTTCCCATTCAGATTGTATATACAATGATACATGTAATACTCTTGGTCTTGGATTGTACTGGACCCTACTGTACAGTAGTAATAGATATCTAGGCCTAGATCTAGATGTAATTTTGGCAATTGGTAATATCTATTGACTGTATTTTTTTAATCATTTTACCAATATTGGGATAATTTGGTGCCTTTATTCAGAATAAAATCCAAGATCTAGACTGGTGCCAACTAGATTCCAGATCTGTAGGCGCTGACCTGTGTTGGGTTTTTTCTTTGACTGAATGAATGCATCAACATCTTCAGGAGTGACATTTTCATCACGACTTGCACTGGCGCCAAAAACGCTTGATTTGACATCTTCAATGTCGATTTCTTCTTCGAATAATTCGTTGTTTTGACAAATAAAATTCCAGTCGTCGTTTTCCATTTTGACAGATGCACGTTGTTCTGTTTATTTACATCGTCTGTCAAAAAAAGTAGTTCCGGCAAAATTAGGTCGCGAGAAAGGTCGTTGCTATGCGCGACACAGGTCAATATAACGAGGTCAATACAGCAGGATATCGGACCGATTGCACTGTAGGTAATCTATTATAGGATTTTCGTAGGTATATAATAATGATAATAATTGCATATTCTATCTGTGTATGGCACCACTGAAATACTGGTAACTGTATCAACAATACATGAAAACTATGTTTGGCAACATGGAAATGCAATGAATGATCATCATGATCATGAACACCCTCTCACTAGTCAATACATACATAACAAAATACACGCACAAGCAAAACGTGAAGAATACTTACTACTGTATGCTAACTATGATACAAACTATTCCCAGAACCTGAACTGCACTAATCTCATACTAACGACCTGGACTATTTGGAGAAGTATAGTCTTGGTCACTTAATTCCTCATCCGCGGAATCCTCAGGATCAGAATTTTCACTGAGAACAAGACCATCTGTTGCAGAGGCAACGTTGTCTTGGAACATCTCAGCTTCTGCCACGTCATCCTCATTGAAGCCTTCGAACGGGTCGTCGTCATCATCTGAGTTCATGTCAAGCAGGTGGTCTTCAGTCCCGTCCATCAAGTTCGAGATACCCGTTTTCTTGAACGACTTTCGGATGATGTCTGCAAAAGAAAAGTCCAACCCTTGTATGCAAGTATGAATATCAACATAGAAGACCCTCACGTTCAATCTCATAACGTGAATGATTAACACAAATATATTTGTATGTCAGTGTCAGGACCAAAGTGTTTTAAAATGAGAAAGAGCAATTTTATTTGTACAAATGTACATACATCATCTAAAGAAAGTACAGAGATAGCAGGTAAGTTCATCAGATATCGGTATGTCTCTGTACCTGGCGTGATTTTATTCCAAGCATTTTTCATCCAACCAAGCAGCAACTTCACTGTGGGAGCCCTCATGTTTCCAGCCGCAGTGTATGTTTTATTTCCAGAAAACATCCACTCATCATAACTGTCCTGTAGACGAAACAAGTTATACATTTATATAATCTGGTATCAATGACACAGTAATGTACAGCATACGATTATATTTGTATATACATGTAATCAACTGACTTCATGATTACCGGTAGTACCTGCAAGTGGTTCTTGAAGGGTTTGTTCCAAGATACGTCAGCAGGTTGTAGTTTTGATGTACAGCCCCCTGGAATGAAGATGAGGTCAGTGTTGAACTCTCCGCGGACCAGATTTTTGACTCGTTCAGTGCAATGACCTCTGAACGTGTCCCAGACCATCAGTCGTCTATTTGTGTTGTTCCGTCCCCAAATACGATTGAGATACACGACTGTACTGTCCTCGTTTGCCCAACTCTTTCCAGTCCCACACATATGAATGATGACTCCTGGAGGAACATCTTCTTTGGGTGGAGGTCGAACGCCAGGCAAAAGCACGAATATGGGCAGCTTCGATCCGTCAGCAAGAGCTGTGAGGATCACGGTATATCGTTTTTTCTCTTGTCCAGCAGTTTTGACAGAGATCTCATTCGTCCCTTTTTGTTCAAGCGTTGAACGACCAGGCATTTCCAACCACACTGGTGTCTCATCCATGTTCCCTATGCATGTGTCAGAGTACCCTCGCATCCTCCTGTGACGGATGACATTATTAAGAAATCTGTCAACTTTCTCGTTCAAAACATCATGAGACTTTTGGGCTATATGTGTTACTCTCCTGAAGCTCAGATTGTGCCGCTTCTTGAACCTTTTGAACCACATGTTTGTACCTTTGAAAGACTGGCTCCCATGAGCTTTGTGCAAACGGATTGCTTCACGTTTCAAACCAGTACCGGTCACTCGAACACCTTTTTCACGCCGTTCTTGGAACCACTGCATCAGCTGCTGCTCGATATCTTCATATCTCACTCTCCTGCCTCCACCCTTTAGTCGCTTGGAAACCTTGGCCATTTTTTCGAGGTCATCTTTTTGTTTACACCAGTCCTGCACTCGACGACGATGGACACCATGCTTTTTGGCAACTGATTTCTTACTTGATCCACCAATTACTGCTCTGACGATCTTCAGTTTGAAGGAAATGTCATACGACTTCCTGCCAAGTTCTTTATTCTCCTTTGGCATTGCAGTAGGCAATGGCAAACAAAATCAAAATCGAGTCACCAAGTTTACTGATAGAGTCTAGTCATAAATGTACACTCACGGTCACAGTAGATCTACGAAATGAACGAATCTGTTTTGTATTCCACAACAACGGCAGGAGACGCCATTACCGGAACTTGCCTCAACTGCGCATGCGCACACTGGCCAAGAAAACTTCCGTGTAAACAAAGCCATGTGCGTGCTACCGTAACTTCGCGAATTTAGCACTTCTGAAGAAAAGCGCCTCAATTTATGATATTTCGTGAGTTATTAGACGCGCACCCCAGCCCTCCCACTCGCGCACTGCGCGTCTATTAGGTACTTTACGGTACATCCGCTCATTGATGCAACAGGAAATGAAGACACCCGACCTAATGGAAGGGAATGTTGATTCGATGTGATAAGTACACACCTGATCAAATTACTTTCTCGATGTTTAATATTCTAATAGCTTAACTCTTGTGATGATAATGGAAAATCAACATCACGGGATAAGTTTCGTGTAGAGGCAGGCCGAGATTTTGGCTGTGGATTAAAAATTCAAACTCCAGTACATTCCTGTTCCAATATAATGATTAGAGATCATACATCACTAGATATCAATACCCTATTCCTGGCATTGTCATTTATACAGCAATTTCAGTACATTCGAATTGATTGAGAAATCATGCATTCCTGACTATTCGTTCATTTCCTGTTTCAAACGCTATCTGGGAACTTTCAAAAGCGTTGTAAATCCTAGAGCGTTTATTTGCTGTCGCATTGCCTCTTAGGTGTCAAATATCCATATATAGTTATTCAATCTGATTTCAGTCCAGCGATTGCAAACCCAGTGGGATTTTAGTTAGTCAGCTAGGCTATTACTCGTTGAGAGAGTGTGACTTTACTCATTGAGTATTATGCATTACTAGAAAATTGCTGATTTGTCAGGCTGTGGTATGTGCGATATGAGTATTTCTGGTTATGTGTTTATGGATCTGTATAGAAATTATGTAATAAGATGCAGTTTTGCATTTTCACGATGTTGTGTCAATCTGGGGAATATATTATGAAAAGAATATGCATCAGCTCAGATTTACTGCCCAGACACAATTTCCTAGCAAAAAGATGTAGTAATTACAACAGTTTTGTTTCCCAAAACTACATATTCATTGCCTACACATAATATCATGTTGTGGTTGCACAGTCAGAAACTATTCACAGTCGTCATGCCGCAGGAGTGTTCAGTGTCTCTCCAAGAAGATTTCTTGACTTTTGTTATCTTAGCCGTGCCGTAATTCCGTCTTGGACAACCATGTCATGTTGGTTCTTGTCACTGACAGGCTGCCATCCAGTATGCCATGACGATGCTAATATCACTCACTCTAGTATCTCCACCTAACAGTTTTGTCAATAATGAGGAGTCATTAGTTATGCACAACACATTTGCTGGAAATTCGCTCATCTGTCACACAAATAAGTGGAGACTAGGCCTATTATATGTCACAAAGCGAGACATTGCTTATCACATGCAATTAGATTATTTTTCTTGTGGCCAGTCTCGGACATTGCTTTATTTTATCTAAGTTATGTTGTCATCATCAAAATCTAATTGTATTGGTGGTAATAGATTGATACCTAATATACATCATGTTCTCTGTACGTCACGCTACCACAGAAAATCAAGCGATGAAATTGATACCTCCACTGGGCATTGTTCCCATCAATCGTGAGTCAAAAGCTAATTGCACTGACGTAGTCCATTTAATTATCACCGAGTATCAATTTCTGCCTGGTCGGAGTGATGTTCCCCTGGTTCGTCAACAAAATATCCCTTGGAATCTCCCCGCCATGATTCCAAATTGCTACTGTGTGAAGATAATTGACTTGTATGTGTGGCATGATGCTGTGCAGTGTGATTGATTGAATTTGCTGTATATTTGTGGATGATGTGAAAACATATATGGAACAACCCGGTTGGATGCAGAACTAACTTTCCAAAAGCTGCACTGCCGCATATATAAAATTGTGAAAAGTAAAGGAAACCTTGTTCTTGTTTAACTGATTGTGGTGACGTGTCAGTTTAGGGCAAACGTTTATCGAAACATGACGACATGAACAGATAGGAGGAAACGTTAAACGAATTGTCATAGACATCTCACGAGTGTTCTCAATACCTCACACCGATTACACCGACGGTACAAGCGTATGAGATGGTAATTGTTATGCTGGTGTTTCATAATGAACATGAATATCCCCAATGGGAGTTTATCATGGACGTCTTGAACGTCTTTAACGTAGCCGGGCTACGTTACATCAGTTCCTGATCTAGAATATTAGAATCATGAAACACCGTTGAAAAATCGAAATGGCCGCCACACACATACTGGCAATTCAAGGATGATTAAACTTATACATGCCACAAAGGTACATACGCGGAATCTTATGCATGATTTAAAAAAAAAATTCTGTTTTATTGATGAATGACCAAGATAATCTTCTTCAAAAAGCTGATTACACTGATATAACCCATTATTATCAAGATTTATTTCTTTTAGAAAGAGTGTTGCTCTCGTCCATCCCTTGGACTTCCCCTGCCGTGATCTCAATCACAGATGCTGTGAAGGTAATGGTGCGTAGAATGCGATAATCTGCAGGGTTATGCTTTGGCGTATGGAATTTGATGTCCCGTGGAATAATTTCAGTAGATGCAAATATTCTGGTGGATGCAAGTTTCATCAAATTATGTAAGCGGCAGATATCACTGGTAGAAGATTTTGAGCTGGTAGGAATCTCAGACACTTTATCTGGAATATTACCACTGTTTATCTGAAATATTATCAGTGCTTATGCATGTGAATGTATAGACTTGATTTAATATTTATCGAGAGAGTAGAAACCAGACATTGAACCTAATTGGTTATGTCGGAAAACACTACTCTGTTCGTTATTACACACACGTTTCACATAAATTGTTACGCCATGTCATACTTGCTGATTCTAACTGCTCAACTACATACTGAATGAGCTATCTAAGCACAGAAGGAAGCCCATAGAGTGGCCATGACCTTGGTGATCAACATAGTCTTTTCCCAAGGAATACAAAATATTATGTTATTTTGAAATGACATTTTCGAAACAGTATGACTAATTCTTGTTTAACTCTCATTGGAATGTAATTGGTATAATGATATGGCTGAATGTATTCCTTCCACGAACTGACAAATGTGACGAATGTTTCTGCTGTAAAGATCTTGGTTGTCAAGACGGGCAACGTTCTTAACACATGAATGATACATCACGAACATTACAAAGAAACTGAATTATTTAAGAATGTATATGTCAACCTGTTCCCTGCAATTTTGATGATACCGATACCCAACCTAAAATACAACGCTTTCGGAATAATTTACCCCGAACAAATATTCACAGCCACAGTGTGTAAAATATAAATGTTTCTACTAACGCCTGAGGTAAAGAACCTACTAAACAAATTAGAGATCCGAAACGAACCTCATGCATTAGTTGTGTGGCAAGTACAAATGTACCCAATCAAAAGGCAACTGAGATTATGGTATCAATCACACAAGCATTGACATATATTTGCACTGCTGCGCCCTGTTCTATTACGAACTGGTACCTGTGCATGGGAGGATGTTGAAGCTGGGCCATGTTGCAGTTTAGTTCCTGATCCGCCACTCGAGATCAGTGAAATAAAGTTAACATTTTCATTGTTATCCTTTCCCTACTACTGATTACTCTCTGATTGAAAATAATTCATACACATAAGCGGTTAACAAAAATTATTGCAAGATATCACATGAACTATGTGAACATATATTGACGCACCCCAGCTCCTTGCACTGTTACATAAACAAAACAATGTCAATCTTCATAGAATCGATCAGACCATTTTCTGACAAGAGTTGCCAAGCATGAAAACCTGGGGAATTTAGTTAATTAATCTGATAGCTCACAAGTCCTACCATAATAAACACGTAAAGTTAATTTAATCAGCTGTATTTTTCAGGCAAGGAATTTATTTTTGTAAAATTCACATAAAAACGAAATTCAACACTTGACCCAAATCAGACAGATTTTCTCATGCAATATCGCTAGCAATAATAGGACGCAAATACAAATATGGAATAAGGTATTTCTAGACCGCTGAAAAGTGATTATCGAATAAAAGCGTGTGGCATGAATGACACTAAAAACGAGTAAACGTCAGGGATTGAGATTAGAAAAAGTGGTCGCGGTATGAAACAAATTCGTTGACGGAAATTCTGTGAGATCGTCAGTCAGTTTATATTGGATGAAGGTTGTGCTAGAATATCAGCTTTTGTGCTGAGCAGCAGGTGGAGAAATGTACACTGTGCTAAGCGTCACCAGAAGTTAAAGTAACTTTGAGTCTGATTAAGGCCGCCGCTAGTGCGGCGACCAATCAAACACACAAAAAAAGTTTGGATTGGATCCCTATAAGTACAGGCATTTGGGCATTATACAACCACAGTGAAAAATCGAAGCTTGAAGTAGTTTTTTCCAAGGTGCAAATTTTAATCACGATGTATCTTTTAATCACTTAGATAATGGTTTCAGATCGGTTTTAGACCACATTGCACCTGTAGACATTTCTATAATATGTAATTGTGTGCTAGTGTGATATCTTTTTGTCCGGGCTGATGCCCGGTACTACTATATTCGTGGTTAGGCCTGTCAGCGGGCGAGGGAAAATAGCAGTTATTCTGAGAAACAACACACAAGTTTTTGTCGTTTTTTTCCCGCAAAAAACTGATGTTTCCCCCCCCCCCCCAAAAAAAAAAAACCATCGAACATCGAGAAGAATCTGAATAGTTTCCATTTTGATGTATCTCATCTGTTATTTATCAAACCAGTATTTAATAGCTTAGCAAAAGGTCAAATAACATTTCTTTTTCATTTTGGGCATTAGTTACTTTGTGAATAAAGATGTTATTGTGATAATAAACGTCTATGTTTGTTTTTTTGTATCCCTGGCTGGCTGGTACTTTTCGAGAAAAAAAGTTGACGGGAAACAAAGAAAAAACAACGACATGGCCTTAGTTTAACTATTTCCGTTTGCGAGGTCTCCGCAGTGACGGGCAGCGAGAGATTCCACGGTGGACATACGTTGCGCGCATTGTGCGGGCTTCACCCAGTTACTATAGTATTCTGTGAATTGTAGTTTACAATTGTCTCGTGTCACCCGTCATCAGGGCTAGCCCCAAAAGTGGCTCTTCAACCTGATGGACGATATGGGCAGTTGATGGATGACACCTTTGGTCAGAAATTGGAAGTCACAAGTCTTCATTCGTGTTGCTCTAAACTAACTGGTCTGGCAACTCATGAAGGGTTTATATTTTTCTTTGGCAACTTCTTAAGAGTGTTGCACAGTTTGAGAGCGCCTGTATAAATCGTTCTCTATGTAGCCCCAAAAGTGGCTCTTCAACCTGGTTGAAGAGCCACCTTTGGGGCTACATCAGGGTGTCTGTGTGATTCAGCCGCGGGGACAATTAATGTGCTCGGTCCGTCGATTTGCACGGGCTGATGTAACAAAATCTATCAAGGCTAATAGCAACATCCACGAAATATCTGGTTTGGGAATAAAGGGACGGAAAAAAGAAAAGAAAATACAGCTGTACAGACAATTTGGGTATCGATGAATAGGGAAACACCTCAGAGGCGTGATTCGGATGGATGCGTTGTCGGCATTTGAGCCGTTGCGCACGTGATGTATGTGGTAACCACCTTATTTTAACCAAAAAATCTTCTGACTCAATACATATAATTACAAAGAATGTAATCTTACAAATCATATTTTAGTAATGAGTTCAATAATTGCCATGTGGCTTTAAACAGCATATTCAAAATGTTTGTCATGCGACAAAATGTTCCCCGGACATATTCTTACGCCTTCAATTGCTACTATCCGGTAGCTTGTTCTTTCTATAACCGCCAGTATTACGCGTTCTCACGTGGATAATAATACGATCCGGCAATTAGCAGGTGAGGTTAATAACCTGGACTCATTTATTAATAACTGTTTATTTTCCATGTATTCCACCTATCTGTTTATATAGTGCATATTGGCGCCAAAGATCATTGCCGTGCAAATAAAT
Source organism: Terebella lapidaria (assembly GCA_949152475.1). Lineage (NCBI taxonomy): Eukaryota > Metazoa > Annelida > Polychaeta > Terebellida > Terebellidae > Terebella > Terebella lapidaria. Next base: position 26,764,563 of record OX424564.1, on the reverse strand, counting down.
GGACGTTATTGCATGGACTGCAAAGTAATTAGAGAATTTCAATACCTGGCAGGTATTACGCTTCGATCGATAAATTTACACAGGTATATTTGCTTATCATTTCCGAGAAAACACATAGTACCGAAGTTTTGATCCAAACAGAAGAATGATAGGCCTACCCGGTTGCTGTTACTCGTTCTAAATTCTAAATCGTGTCGACATTTGAATATCCGTGCATCATATAAAAAGCTATTTCACAGAAATATTAGTACAGTTCATGGCTACACTCTTCTCCGTTCATTGTCGTCGTTCTCTGACTAAAATTGAATATCAAGCCATTTTATTGAGGAAGAAACTGTGATTTCTCTTTAGTTTACTAGTGACTATGTAACTGTTATGTAAACGGTTTCTTGTGCAATAGCACGTTGAGATAAAATACAACGTGCAGACATCAATTACATTGTAATGCACGTTAGAGATTAGGGTTTACTCGCTGGTACGTTTTCTTTTTTTATGTGTCACCCTTATGGAGTAAAATAATAGTGGCTCAGCGTTATCAGCTGGTCTGAGTTTGAATCTGATTTCATTAGACTCATGAGTAAGTATATGCCTAGTTTTGCATTATTCGATCAGAATCTACTTCGTATGTGTCTGTAAGATGGTTACACGTTGATTACATAATGAATACGTTGAATTTGATTATCCTCGACAATCGTACCTGACGAAAACCTACAGTTTCTCACATCAACATGCAAGCATCGAGATAGCTGTTAAATTTTGTGGACATCACAATCAAAGAGGCGTGATAAGTCAACAAGATGTGCATATTTGGCCTGTATGAAACGTTACTTCACTTGCCGCTCATTTACATTCCGAGATCCAAAAGAGCAACCACCAGGGAGTCGCATCTGAGACGCTAGTCAGGTCAAACAAGATTCAGCAAAGAAATTGATCGAACCAGGGCCAAATAATATGTTAATTTGTCAAATACGATCTGGAGAAAGACAAGTAGACTCTCGTCTGGGATGAGGTTCTTCCAGCGCCTAGGAATATGACCTGTCCTACTCGCTCAGTGTTCAACTGCAGGGTGCTTCTCTTTGACGCAGCCCCGCGAAGCTCGGGGAAAGTTTGTATCGCCCAGTCCTGGGCATTACCCTCCCCATGCTCATACATTGCGCCAGTGCTTTGCTGCGATCCGACTGCATCCCCGTCATACTCTTTGATGGATTGGCAGCGGACGCTTTCGTCAGATGTGGAACTGTCTGGTGGACTTGTTGCTCTGGTGTTGCTTCCAGCAGTGGTCGTGCTTTACATATCTGTAACATATTTTTGGGGAGCCGTTGCAGGTGAAAGGCACCAAGGCGGTCGTGGATTAATTACTTTGACAATCGCTATGTCGCAGTGGCTGCGAATTTCGGACCACATTTGGTAGCAGATGCAAGAGAGGAATGACTAAATTGTTGCTGGATTGATCAACAGTGGAGCTGCAGTGTTATAGGTATGAACACTCAATGTACATGGGGAACTGATCATTAATAATCATTGGCTGCATGAAAAAATTGTCTTCCAAGATACAATTCGCGGATCCTAGAAGTCTCCGATGGGGAGTAATAAAGTGCCTAATTTGTATTATGACGTCATGACAAAACGCAAAATTTCCTCCAGGTTATCATATAAAAACCAAAGCACTGTAACACGAAAAGGGTCCGCCAATTCGTCGTTATTATGGACCGCACTGAATAGTCTGTGTAGCAACTATTGGATGGATTCTATCTCCAACGGCCGTATTGCTTGGAGTCACGTAATTATCTGATTATACAGGGAACAATATTAATCATATTCTTGCGTGTCGCTGAACATTTTGAACATCGAGAGATGATGATAGATGCACTTGAATTATGTTAATTTAAATAAAAACACAATCTGCTTCATGGAAATCCGTTCTTGGAATGCCATTTATAGCTTTTGTAGTCACATCGCTCAGTGGTTTAACACCAGTTTCCCCCGATAACGGGGGCATCTTTACGAACAAAAGGAACACGTAAACGCCATGAATCACGTGCACTTTGAGTAAACCATAAAATTTCCACTATTAGTGTAGTTTGTTTCTGCATAATTCGAGTGCATTAGTGCATCAGTAACTTCAATATATATGTATATGTTGCAAATAGTTTTAACAAATTATTCAAAAATGTTCACATTAATTAGCCTATTAATAACGTGAGCTACTGTTTGCCCCTAATGACGGCAGTAGGGGTTGGATATAATAATGATTGTTATGCGGTTTCTATTTCTGAAACTTAGGGTATATATACACATGTATATTATCACTATAATCTGTCTGCAATAGAACTTGAATTATCAACAATATTGACAGCTCGATTGTTAGTATACTTCGACGATATATGCAAGCAGCGTATCATTAGTAAATATTTATAGTGGGAATATTCCAAGGGAAAAAGTGCATCCGGTTTCCAAATTAAATTTTCCTGTTTTTCTGTTAGGCTGTCGAATCAATTATACTTATTTTTCCTAATCAGTGCCCAATAAGGCAAAAGTACTGCACATTATATCACACGGGCCATATGGCAATATACAACTGATCCACATGTACGGGTACTTTGTATACAAGCAGTGGTCTGTGTATAGAAGCCATTTATGATTTTCACAAAAGTGGAATCATTGTGGAGCGAGTGCGAGATTGACATCAGCGAAACACAAATCCCCAAGATCTTTCCAATCATGGAACAGGTCACCAAGATTGATAGACCTGGCACGCCAGTAATCCAGGTGCATTAGAGTTCAAACGAACAAAAGTAGCCGACAAATATTCCCCGCTCAAGGGGACGCTTGGTGTTACTTCACCGCAAATGTCCGATAAAGATGTCATGCTGATTCAGGTAGTGGGGTTATGAACGCGGATGAAAGGTGACAAATCTCATGAAAGGAAGCACGCCAGGAATTTGCCGATCTTGTACTGCTAATGTAAAAGCTTCTTGGGATGCTGGTGTGTGCAACAGGACAAACAGAATTCCGACAATTCATCGCGCCTGGAGAGAAGCGGACGCCCAAACTTCTGCTTATTTGTCCAATGGGAAATCCTGTGTGTGTCCGGCATTGTGCATGGCACCTGACTTTTTTTTAATACAATTAACAACTGGAGGCAATGTTATTTAGGCATTCTCTGTACGATTCGAGGAATAGAACAAATTGAATATTCATGATTGAATGTGAGGGGCAGGGACAGGCAAAAATATGTCAAGGAAATCGAGGTACTGATTCGCTGATTGAAACAAGTTTGTTGGACTCCAATTACTGAAACCATACAAAGACAGTGGCTGAAATTGTTTGTCATCCGATGAGAGGCTTCAAAACACTTCCAGGGAATTGTGGTAATGGTAATAGAGTCTATTTATTGCTTCTCGATACACGTATGTGAATCAATTACACTAAAATGTTCCAAAAATGGACACATTCTGTGGAAAATTCACATCACAAACACATCACATTCTGTGGAATACATGTAAATAAAGCTCCAATTGTTTATGGAGAAAACACATGCCAAAGAGGTAATCTCTGCTCAGCACCTTTTCGATATTCAGCTTGATGAACCCCAGTGAAGTCCGTGGCAAAATTGAAATTTTTGTCTCCAGCATGTTTTAGTATTGACTTGTACTTTACAGATATAAGTTTTACCATCATTATTGTTTGCTGCAGCCAAGGGTAAAACGAAATCGGAATAAAAACATTGCACATCTGGTTACAATGAAGTAATGTTGCATGAATTCCTTTGAAGCCATACTCACTGGCTTTATGCTCTTTGGGATTCTCTTTGGGATTAATCAGAATTTGATAACGAGTTTCTACATGAAACTTTAGTGGAGAGTCTCAAGAAATAACTCATCGTTCCAAATTTCGTTATTTATTCAAGTAGTTGAAAGGGTTTGATGAAATCTGATCTGGCATACTGAAACATAAAACGACACAGTCACCAAATGCGGGGCTGAAAATATAATGATAAATGCACTCGTATTTGGTATTAAGTTAACAGGAACTGAAATTTTGTTGAACGAATGCCCTAGACTATCTATAACTGGCAAAACTTTGGACACCAATAAGGGAATATCTATAACTGGCAAAACTTTGGACACCGATAAGGGTAAATAAGTGTATGATCCGGAAGAAGCCAAAATTGTACAGATTTCTTTGCACAAATCGATACAAATATTAAGAAAATAAATGAACATGTTTACATGATATTGAAGGGTAACTTTTGGTTTCACGTACCAGAGTGTGATTGTTCAGTGTGTCGTGTATATTGACGCTCTCATTAGTTCTCCAATTACCGATGTCTCCATTAATTACTTATATAACATCAGTTGATTATTCTGTACTGGAAGACATTTTTACAAGGCCTTGGCCGGTGACGCACATTAATACATTAACATATCTCAAATGACTCATTACAAAATTCCTGTATTTGGACATTTCACAAGTGGCCCACTTACAACAGTGCATTGATAGCTTATATCTATCCAGTAAAAACTGTAGGAACGGATGATTTTGTTGTGTTTTCCATAAATGTCAGTATTACACTTTCTCGTCGTGGTATTGATTCAATCCAGTTTTCCACAGGTGTGGACAATAACTTATTCTTATTTTCCTTGTCTTCCACCTGGCGGTTTGTTGCAAGTTGGTGCCAAAATTCAATACCATGCGATAAATAGGTGCCATCACATGACTGCCAATGAATCAGAGAAATTTAATATATGGCCAATAATTACCATAAAATTCTCACATATATGCTTGACATTTCTGGGTAAGAAACCGGTGATGTTTTGATTAAAAAAAAAGGATATGTTTTTATAGAAGTGTATCCATGGCTTAAAATCTGCACCTGTATAGTTTTGATTCATGGAGTAAATACACCTATCTTCAGTGGAACCCACTACATACATATACACTTTGAGATAACCGCAATAAAAAATTCATTATTTATATTGTGCAACATCAAAATGAAACATGATAGCAAAGTGCGTGTATACTCCTTTTTTCTTTCATGATGATATATAGTTTGTAAATTATATGGGTTTCACAATCGAAGATGAGTGGTGAGTCACCAAGCCGTGCGTACATGGCAACGACACTCAACTCTTGTTTTCCGGGACCTGAACAGAGCAACTACATAGGGAGCCACATCTGAGATGCTAACCCACTACATACATATACACTTTGAGATAACCGCCATGAAAAATCCATAATTTATATTGTGCAACATCAAAAACAAAAATGATAGCATAGTGCGTGTATACTCCTTTTTTTCTCTCATGATGATATATAGTGATGACAAGACCACTGAACAAACCTTAACCAAATAATATGCGACCATGTCAAATACGATGTTCGGAAGACTCATGTTCATGTTCGGAAGACTCCGATCACCTAAAATACAACTTGCCATACTCGTTTAGTGTCCCGACTCAAAGATCCTAGTCGCAACCCCTACAAGCTCGAAGAACGTTGGTATTGCCCACTCCTGGGCATTGCTCTGCCCATGCCGAGGCATTCTCTCCCCATGCTCAGGCATTGCTCTTTTCATGCCGAGGCATTGTGACGGTGCATTGTTGCATTCTGGCTGGCATCCCCACCATAATGTCTGATGGATTGGCAGTGGACGGTTCCGTCAGATGGAGAACAGTCTAGTGGACTTGTTGCTGTCCGCAGTGGTCCTGTTTGATATTTATAGAACGGGAGCATACTTTGGGGGACTTGCGGGTGATAAGTAGCGCAACATCGGTGGATTAATTACTTTGAAAATCGCGATGTCTCAGTGATTTCGAACCACATTGGTAGCAGAAGCGATAGTGCAATGGATAAAATATCATTGTTGGATTATTCAGCAGCGGAACTGCAGTGTGCATAGGTATGATCGCTAAGAACTGATCAGTAACAACCATTGGTTGCATGAAATTTCTGTATCAGAGACGATTGCTTGGTGTCACGTATTTATCTGATTAAATGGGAACATTGTTAAAATATGAATCACAGTCTTGCGTGTTACTGAACATCTTGAACATCAATGAATTATGAGCAAGTTTAACTGGGGGAACAATGTAATGTATGGTGAACATAGTTGAATTGTGTTAATTTCAATGAAATTCCAATTTGGTGCATGGAAATCAGTTCTAGAAATGCTGTTTATACCTCCTATAATCACATCGCTCGATCCCCCCCCCCCCCCCAAAAAAAAAAAACAAAAAAAAAAAAAAAAAAACAGTAGTATCTTCCATAACGAAGGCATAACATAAACGCCATTACTCACATGCACTTTGAGCAAACCATGAAAGTTCCACTATCAGATTAGTTTCAATTGTTTAAAATCTTCACTTCATATTGTTGTTACTTCAAAACTTGACTGCATCGGTAACTTTCATAAAATTGTGTCAAACTGATTATTCAGAACATTCATATTAACTGAATCGTATTGCTTATTCACTGTGGATACCACTATTACCGTCGATTACCGTAACGTACGTTACGGTAGTCGTTAAAATAGCCGAGGATGATACGGTTCGAATTTAAGTTCATCGAAAACAGGCTATTCTGAGGGTATCAGAATCCATTTTCAAAAACCATTGTTGATTGCCGTAACGTGTATTGGTGATTACGGTAACGTGAAAATGAATACACGGAGCTGATTACCGTGTCATAGAGAAGCTTGCATGACAAATACGATACCTATGACAATGACTTGTAGCTGTGATGCGATTTGTGTGTTAGAGATTATAGTTCACTCTACATATATATATTGTAACGAAAAACAACATGAAATGTTCGTAAGAGAGACTGAAATAGTACCAACACTGAGAGCCTAATTGTTCAATATTTGTACACGTCGACGACATATGCATGAAGTATATCATTGGTAAGTATTTTCATGGGTTGTTTGGCAGTTGTATACTCATTCCATCAGGTGTACAGTAGAAACAACTACATTTAACACACTGTCTGCCCCTGATGACGCCAGTGTGTCTTTGGATAAACTATTTGGTCGGGCTTTGTTTCTATTGCGAAATGTTGTATTTTACGTTTTTTATTGGCATCATCAAAATCTACCGTATTTGTGGTAATAGATTGATACCTACATTCCTAGTAGAAATAATCGTGAAAATAGTGCATCAGGTTCCCAAACTAAAATCTCCTGTTATTATTTATCACTAATTGTTCAATTTACTCAACCGTTTAACATAGTCATATGTATTTTTTTCTCAGCAGAGTCAGATAAAGGAACATGAGAGCACATCAGGTGATTTACAATTTCATAATAAAGATAAATGGCACATATATAGAAATCATATGGAAGTATGTAACAGATCCACATGAATGGATCCTTTACATGCATGCGTCGGATGTGTACAAACACCATTGAATGGGCAGAAAACTGGAATCATTGTGGAGCAAGTACGAGATCGGCATCAGCAAAACACCACCAAGATCTTTCCAATCATAGAACAAGTCACCAAGATTAAAAGATATGACACGTCAGTAATCCAGGTGCATCAGAGTTCACACGAACAAAAGTAGCCAACAAATATTTCCCGTTTATGGCGCGATGGTGTCACTTCACCACAGATATCCGATAAATATGTCATGCTGATTCAGGTAGTGGGGTTATGAACGCGGATGAAAGGTGACAAATCTCATGAAAGGAAGCACGCCAGGAATTTGCCGATCTTGTACCGCTAATGTAAAAGCTTTTTGGGATGCTGGTGTGTACAAACAGAATTCCAGCAATTCATTGTGCCTGGAGAGAAACGGACGCCCAAATCAGCTTATTTGTCCAATGGGTAATCTTGTGTGTCCGGCATTGTGCACTGCAATCGACAGTCTTTTGATACAATTAGCAACTGGCGGCATTGTTATTTAGGCATTCTGTGTATGATTCGAGGTATAAAACAAATTGAATAGTCATGTTTGAATGTGAGGGGCAGGGACAGGCAAAAATGTGTCAAGGAAATTGAGGATTTGATTTACTGATGAAAACAAAGTTTGTTGGACTTCAATTACTGAAACCAAATAAAGACAGTGGCTGAAATTGTTTGTCATCCGATGAGAGGCTTCAAAACACTTCCAGGGAATTGTGGTATTGGTAATATAGTCCATATATTGCTTCTCAATACACGTATGTGAATCAATTGCACTAAAATGTTCCAAAAATGGACACATCCTATGAAACATTCACATCACAAACATATCATATTCAGTGAAATACATGTAAATTAAAGCTCCAATTGTTTATGGAGAAAACACATGCCAAAGTCGTAATCTCTGCTCAGCAACTTTTCGATATTCAGCTTGATGAATCCAAGTGAAGTCCGTGGCAAAACTGGAAATTTTGTTTCCAGCATGTACTAGTATTGACTTGTGCTTTATAGTTTTACCATCCTTATTGTTTGCTGCAGCCAAGGGCAAAACGAAATCGGAATGAAAACATTGCACATCTGGTTACAATGAAGTAATGCTGCATGAATTCCTTTGAAGCCATACTCACTCTCTTTATGCTCTTTGGGATTCTCTTTGGGATTAATCAGAATTAGATAACGAGTTTCTTCATGAAACCTTAATGGAGAGTCTCAAGAAATAACGACATCGTTCCAAATTTCGTTATTTACTATTTAAGTAGTTGAAAGGGTTCGATGAAATCTGATCTGGCGTACTGAAACATAGAACGACACAGTCATCAAATGCGGGGCTGAATTTAATGCTTCAATAATTTAATGATAAATGCACTCCTGTTTGGTATTAAGTTAACAGCAACTGGGAGTTTTATCAAACGAATGCCCTGGACTATCTAAAACTGACACAACTTTTGACACCGACAACGGTAAATAAAAGTATAATCCGTAAGAAGCCAAAATTGTACAGATTTCTTTGCACAAATCGATACATATATTGAAACAATGAACACTTGGTTTCACGTACCAGAGTGTGATTATTCAGTGTGACGTGTATATTGATGCTCTCATTAGTTCTCCAATTACCGATGTCTCCATTAATTACTTATACAACATCAGTTGATTATTTTGTACTGGAAGACATTTTATTATTTTTATAATGTCTTGGCGGGTGAAATACCTGTATTTGGACATTCCGCAAGTGGTCTACTTAGAAAAGTGGATCGATATCTGATGTTTCATGTACAAATTGTAATAACAATTGTTTTGTTCTCGTAACTGCCAGTACTACATTTTGGTATGCAGGTCTTGATGCAATCCAGTTCTTCACAAATGTGGATAATAACTTGTACCCTTCATGTGCTGACGGCTGCCTATACTCGGATTTTTTTAACTCGTTTACACTGTTTTTCGCTAATATTTTTGTGACGCTTAACGCTATCGTTCTATAACTTGGCATACTTCACATGGGAGTCAAACGGCAATCGTGTACCAAATTTCAGACAGCTACCGCGAAAATTGAAAAAGTTGGCAATCTACCCCAATGTTAAATTTAGCCCTATTATTTATTTTCTGGGCCCGCACACAATTTTGTGCATTTGCTCGGTTTTGTAGCGGAGTAATATTTCAAAATCGACATGTTTGTGTAGAGTACACCCCAGTTTATCTTCTGGTTCAAAGTTACAGGAATATTTCGAATCCTGATGGACGTAAACAGGACCAATTCCTCGAAAATGCTCAGATTCTCGAGATCCCGTTTTGGGCTGAAATTTAACATTGAGGTAGATTGCCAACTTTTTCAATTTTCGCGACAGCTGTCTGAAATTTGGTAGAAAATTGCCGTTTGACTCCTAGGTGAAGAATGCCAAGTTATAGAACGATAGCATTCACCATCACAAAAATATTAACGAAAAACAGTGTAAACGAGTTAGAAAAATCCGAGTATAGTGCAAGTTGGCACCAAAATTCAACACCAAGCGATAAATGGGTACCAACACATGGAATGCCAATTAATTAGAGAAATTTTATATCTGGCCAAGAATTACGATACAATTCTCACAGGCATATTTGCTTTACATTTCCGGGTAAACACTGGGAAACGATGTTTTGATTCGGAAAAAGAGAATATGTTCTTATAGAAGTGTATCCCTGGCTTAAAATCTGTTTTGATTCATGGAATAAATACACCTATCTTCAGTGAAATCCACTACATACATTTACAATTTGAGCCAACCAGCATGAAATATCCATACTTTACATTGTGCAACATAAAAAAAACTAATAGCAAAGTGCATGTATACTCATTTTTTCTTTCATGACGATATATATTTTTTATAATTTATACGAGTTCCACAATCAGGGATGAGAAGTGAGTCACCAAGCCGTGCATACATGGCAATGACACCCAACTCTTGTATTCTAAGACCTCAACAGAGCAACTACCCAGGGAGCACATATGAGATACTAATCCGCGAGGACACTGAACAAACCTGAAACAAATAATACGCTACCATGTCAAATACGAGGTGAAAAAAGAAAAGTAGACTTCATGTTGGGAAGGCGTTTTTCCTTATCGCCCAGAAATACAACATGCCATACTCGGTTAGTGTCTGATTCAAGGCTCCTAGTCGCAACCCCTGCCAAGCTCAAAGAACCGCTTTCCCACGCCAAGACATTGCTCTCCTCATGCCGAGGCATTGCGAGAGTAATTTGCTGTATTCTGACTGGCATCCCCACCATATTTCTGATGGATTGGCAGCGTACGGTTCCGTCCGATGGAGACCATGTGGATTTGTTGCTCTGGTGTTTCTGCCCGCGGTGTTTGGACTTAACATTCACAGAGCGGGAGCATATTTTGGGGGACTTGCGGGTGATAAGTAGCGGAGCAGCCTTATATAAATTACTTTGACAATCGCAATGTCGCAGTGGCTTTGCCGAGGAATTTCGAACTATACCTGGTAGCAGAAGCGAGAGAGGAATGGATAAATTGTTGTTGGATTATTCAACAGTTGAACTGCAATGTTCATAGGTATGAGCTATATTCATCCTTATACATGGGGTTTTGTGTTAACGACAATTGCATTGTGCACGTAATTACCTTATCCTGCGGGAAACATTTCTGAAATATAAATCAGGTTTCAAGCTTTTGGCTAAACATCTTCCAAAGGCAGTATGTTTGGTTATTTTCAACAATTTCCACCAGGGAATGTGTGACGAATCTACTTCGAATATGTTATTTCCAACGAAAAACACAATGGGCAGACGGAAAACAGTTCTAAGAATGCGCTGTTATCTTTACATCATTTCATGGTTTAGTACCAGATAACGGTAGATAACGGTATATCTTTCCAAACAAAGGAGAATCAAAACTCCGTAATTCACGGGCACTTTAAGTAAGACATAAAATGTCTATTATTTTCAGTTCCAGCTGTTCAAAGTTTTGATTTCATGTTGTGGAATTGTCTACCTCCACATTTTCATCAGGTTTCACCCTCTATACTGTTGTCATTGAGAATGCAACTTATAGTTGTATGTAAAGCAACCATATCGAATGTATAACGATAAAGAAAATATTATACATACATATTGTAAATTGAAACATCACAGTATATTTTTAAAAAATATTTGACATCGATAGCGAATATATGATACATGTTTATGAAATTCACACGATGTGTATAATTAGCCAATATTTACTCAAGAAGCAAACCAATGGAGAAAACGTGCAGCAGGTTTCCATATATTGTCTTGTTGTTTTATATCGCTAACTAGCCATGGTAGCCATTTAATATGCTGATTTTGTTTTGGCAGCCAAACGTTATCATATGAAATTTCCTTAATCACATTCACGTGATAGTAAGTGTTGGATGAGTGGTGTAGGCCGAACTCCTAACGTATTATAATACACAATACATATACAGCCATTATGTACATATATAGAAAAATATAAATGCTCCGAAAGTGGGGGCAGTTTGTATACACAAAGGGTTGTGTTACAGACGCAATTATTTATCATTATGAGAGTGAAATCAGTGTCTCCAAGATCTTTCTAATTGCGGAACAAGTTGTGGGGATGGAGGGACCCAACACGCCATAATCCAGGTATATTTCGGGTCACACACACAAAACTGGCCCACAAATATTTTCCGTTTATGGCCACCCATGGTGTCACTTAACCACAAATATCTAATAAGTATGTCATGCCGATTCAATGGAGTGGAGTTATGAACACAGCTAAAACCGAAGGGCAATCTACTGAAAAATACAGGTCAAGAATTTGCCTCTCATGTGCTACAAATTTGAATGCTTAGAATACTGGTGTGTAGTATAGAACAGGCAGAATTCCGGCAAATCATCCTGTTTATACGGACGTCCAAATTTCCTGTTGGGTTGTCCAGTGGGAAATCCTGGGTGTGCTTGGCATATCTCTTGACAATGGCTTGATGCAATTAGCAACATGAGTCACTATTTTAGTGGCGATGTCTGACGACTGGAGGAATTTGAATGTGAGTTGAGCAGGCAAATGCATGTCTAGGATTTTGTGGAATTGATTTGTTGATGAAAACAACTTTGTTCGTCCGACTCCAATTACTGAATTCCAATAAATGACAGTAGCTGGAATTGTCTGCAAGTGGACTGCAGGGAACTGCAATAATGGTATTCGAGTCCAAGTATTGCTTCTTCTTGAATGAATGGATTCAAATGAATTGAGATGGAATTTTGCTGCATAGGGACAACAATCCCTTGAAAAGTGCACACACAAATTACATTGTATTCCATGGAATACATGAATCACCGCGGGTAAGCCATCATAACGTTCGGACACATTTAATTCATTATCCGGCTGAAACATCCAGATATATCATTCAGGGATGGTTTATCTAGTACATGTAGGTCACACTATTATTCCACAAATGATCAAAAGAGAAATATTAATTTAGAACGTCACACAGAACAAAGTGAAAACCTCTGTTTTCAGTTTTTGTTTTGTTTTTATCTTTGAATATGTCTATGATCACAAGAATTTTTGCCCAACCTGTCCGAGGGCATGATTTGGAGATCCGGATGAAACACTTCCCAATCAATAAATCAGAGTTTTCAACAGTTTGTCAACTAGAATGTGCCTGAACATCATGATGGCTTAGCCATCGTATATATTAAGCTCCATTTGTTTATCGACGGAACACATGCACAAAGAACACATGCGCATTACTATGGTCCAATTTTGCGATGTTTGGCTTGACGAATCGAATTGAAGTGCTTGGAAACAGGGTTGAGTTTTTGTCTGCATATTATCCACTTGCATGGGATTAGGGCTGATGGTGTCAGTTTTTCCAATATATTAGCTGCAGCCAATGGCAAAATAAAACTGGGACAAGGCATTGCACATCAGGTTACGTTGGAGTAGTTTTTCATCAATTTCTTTGAGGCCCTAATCCTCTGCTTTGTGTGGTTTCAGTGGAACTCAATCCGACTGGGATTATTCAGAAATAGATAATGAGTTTTGTCATGAAATTCACATGACAAAACTCATTATCCAATTGATGTAGGTGAGTGGAAAATAAAATATTACTTCCATTGCAAGCATTGTGTTTGTACGTAAGATCTTATAAGGTAGTTTGTGAACTATGCAAATATAACAGCAGAGAGAAGGATCAGACCTAAATAGAGCTAATTTCCAGAGATTCCTTTCTGAGACACTGTCAGGTCAAGCAGACTTCTGCAAAGACACTGATCAAACTCGAGGTGAATAATATGCTACTTTATCAAATATAAGGTGAAAAAAGTAGACTTTGGGGTTCGAAAGATTTTCTTCAAGAGTCTAGGATTACGACGACCCGTCCTACTCGTTGAGTGTCCAACTCAGTATTTTCACCTTGGCCGCAGCCGATAGAAAGCTTGGAGAAAGTTGGTATTTCCCAGTCCCGGGCACGCCTAGGCTAAACATTGCACCAGTGTATTGCTGCAATCCGGCCAGCATCCTCGCCCTACTTTTTGGATTGGCAGCGGATGGTTCCGTCAGAGCGGTCTTGTGGACGTGTTGCTTGGGTGTGACTGCCAACGGTGATTGGGCTTGGCATTTACAGAGCGAGAGCTTATTTCGGGGGATCTGCAGGTGATAAGTAGCAGAACGTCCGTAGATGAATTACTTTTGCGATGTGACAGTGACTTACCTGCGGAGTTTCGAACCACACTAGGTAGCATAAGCGAGAGTGGAATGTAATAAATCGTTGCTCGATAGATCAACAGTGGTACTGCTGTGTTTATAGGTATGACTGCTCAATATACATGGAAAACTGATCAGTGACAATCATATGTCGCATGAATGTTTTTTTGTTGAAGCTGCTGCCTTTGAATGTTTTCAAAACCAATTTTTCGTTAAACATATGTAATGCAATATAACAAAAGGTGGGCTCAATGATTTTGACGATTACAGTCCGTCCGAGTTGTCTTTGCATCCGTTTTAGTGCCCATTTCGTACCGGTTTTGTAAATAAACAAACAAAGTGTATCCACCAAACCCGAGTGTAAACAAATACTCAAATCGCTCTTGAAAGTCCACATCGAGTACTTTTTCCAGTTCGTATGTGCATATATGGTGTAGTTGTGAGAAAATAATCAGTGATATACCATGATGTGCGTGGAATTGTCAGTCTATCTCGCACTTCTGTGCTTTGCTTACATCTGCGTGTGATGGATACATTTCCTGTATTTTCGCTAGAACCGCCTGTTCAAATGAGCAAAATTTCATGTGGACTGGTTATTTTCATTACATTTGATGTTAGTATGTTCATTCAGTTAGGTTAGCATGTTTAGTATGAAATACAGTTTTCAACAAATTTTGACTGGTTTCGAAGGCAGCTGCTTTAACGACAATTGCATGGTGCACGTTTTTACCTTGTCCCGCCGGACACATTTGTAAAATATAAACCAGGTTCCAGCGTTTGGCTGAACATCTTCTCAAGTGCAGTGTGCTTGGTTATTACTATCATGCAAACAATGTATGATGAATGTACTTGGAATATGTTATTTCCGACGAAAACACAACTGGGCAGAAGGACAACAGTTCTGGGAATATGCTTTTCATATCGGCTATTTTCACACCATTCCATGGTTTAACACCAGTTTCGTCAGACAACGGTATTATCTTTCTGACGGAGTATCAAAGAGCCACAATTCACAGGCACTTTAGGTAAACTAGAAGGTTTCGTTATTTGAAGTATAACATGTTTAGAATTTCATTCATGTTGAGCAATTGGTACGTCACAGTTTGACTGCTTTTTTTAACACAATGCAACATATAATTATATCTGGAACACTGATTTCAATTGTATAATGATAAACTATTAATACATAATTATATGTTGTAAATGGAAACACCACGGTGTATGTTAATAATTATTTTGGTAGTAACACTGAATATGTATTATGTTGACAATGTATACAGGAAGTGTATAATTAGTCAATGCTTATAGAAGAAACCATCCACAGGGAAAAAAATCTGCAGCAGGATTCCGAATTCTCGTGTTGTTTTATCTCACTAATTAGTCATGTTAACCATTTATTATGTTGTATGGTACCCAACTTCCTCGGACAGAGCAGGATGAGGCAAATTAAGCATAAAATGATTGACATTGGCCCACTTTTGATCATATATCTACATAATATACGTACAGCCATAATACATATAAAAGTATGTAAGTGATCCAAATGTAGGGGTATACACGCAGAGAAGTCTGTTGTAGACACGATTGTTGATCATTCGGGAGTGTGAAGTCATTGTGGAACAATCAGCGAAACACAGACACCCTATATATCTCCAATTATGGTACGAGTCATGGGGATGAAGATATACAACCCGCCAGTAACCAGGTGCATTTCACTTCACACAGACACAAGTAACCTACAAATATTTCCCTTTTATGGCGATTCATGGTGTCACTTCGCCACAAATGTCCAATAATATAATGTCATGCCTATAAAATGGAGTGGGGTTATGAATGCAGCAAGATGCTAAATATCCTGAGGAATACACGCCAAGAATTTATCGTTCATGTAATTCAAGTATAAACTCTTTTTGGGATGCCGGTGGGTTCGACTGGACAGGCAGAATGTCGGCAATTCATCCTGTCTTGAGTGATACGGACGCCCAGATTTCCCATTCGTTTGTCCCATGGGAAAGGCTCTGTGTCTTTCGTGTTGTATAAGGCACTTGACAGTTGCTTGATGCAATTAGCAACTCGAGACATTATTTTTGTGCTATTGACTATTCCTGAGATAAAAACGCCAACCATTCTCGTTTGAATGCTGAGGGAGCAGGCAAAATTATAACAAGGATAATGGGGAATTGATTTGTTGATGAAAACAACAGATTATAGGACTCGGATTACTGAAGCCGCATAAACGACAGTGGCTGGAATTGTCTGCTCTCGGATGAGAGGCTTCATTGCCATTCCAGCGAATTGCAGTAATGGTAATCGAGTCCGTGTATTGCTTCTCAATATATGTATTCAAAGGAATTACCCTGTTATGTTCTGAAAATAGACAGCAATCCTTCAAATAAAAACACACAAGCAATTCGCTTCGTGTTCTTTGAAATTATTGTATATATAAGCTTCATTTCTTCATTGACGTAACATATGCAGAAGAGGAGCATATCTTCTCATCAGGTTTCAAATACTTGGCTTGTCATTGACCATATACAAGTAATGGTAACGACTTGCATGGGGTCGAAGAGGCCGATGACTGATCCGGTCAAATATGGCCCATTTGGCCAACCATTTTCCCCTGAAATAGGCTGTTGACTCGGTTGAATTTGCCCTGTTGGGCCAGCCATACACCAAGTTTTGCAATGCCAAAGACACTCGGGACCATTTTACTTGATCATTATCTCTCAAAATCGGTGTACGGGTGTCAATTTACTAAAAAAAAATTCAGCTCTCAAAAAGTGATGCTCGCGATTTTTTTTTTGCCTTCAAATAAAAAACAAGTGATGCACAGCATTAAAACTGACGCGCGGGCCTAACCATAACCATAATACTTTTTTCATACTTCCTCTCACAATGTGCTCGAATGCACTTAATCGGATAGTTGTCGAGAGAGAGCAGACACCACACAGAGAACATAATCGGTTATGTCAGAAAACACCATTTGGTATCACTCAGGAATATTTCACGTATGCTTCTTATTCACATCCACTGAGTCTGATGAACATACATGTAAACCACTGCTCTGACCAAGCCTTCTGAATTCAGAGGGGATCCGATAGAGCTAGTCAACATACATATACTTGTTTCATGACATATGTGTGAGGATTATTCATCTATCTCTCTCTGTGAAGCTTTCCGTTAACTCGGTTACATAAGATGGTGTTGAAGAAAGACATGGTGAAAGATGACGTCAAGAACGGAAATCATATAAAAAATAACTGAAGTATCCATAAAATCACAAAACACTTTTTCAGTCATGTTCGCAGTCCGCACAGATTTGTCAAAAACATATATTTATATCAGGTGGTAGCAAAACGGGTATAAAATTGTGTCAACACTTCATGTTGTCATATCACATCGCTCCTCATCTCATAAACCATGATGAGGACGATTGAGTGCGTCATAATTGAGCGATATCTCTCTTGACATATCGTTATTTGTCCCAAGCAAGATAATCTGGATTTTTTAGTCATTTAATTTATTAACTTTAATAAACAAGGCAGGAAATTTAATCAGCATTCACTTTTTTGTAATCTCCACTGAAAAAAAAAGAATAGAAGCCTCGGGCCTAATTCTGCGAGCAGTATTGCTATAAAAAAAACAGGACGCAATTACAAGAATGACAAAAAATACTTCGTTCTCGATAGTCCATGACAGAGATATAATCTACATGATGATGGTCAAAATGATATTCATATGAATGGATACTTGCATATTCTTTCATATGCAAAATATAGTACATACATGTCGAGGTTAGATCGCTTGATATAAGTGGACAGAATATAAATATGTAAAGCATTCAAGCTTTAAATAAATGTTCATGTAATTGATTGATGTCTATTTTCATCACGTATGTAACATATGAAATTACTGTGTATCTGTGGAGTTTTCCTACATATTTCCTTATGTGGTAGCGGGTTTCGCTCATTAAAATATATCAACAGGTTCAAAATGAAGTACATATATTTTCACTTTTCCAGGTGATACAAGAGTTCCTAATGTCGGTATTACATATTACCATGCGGTTAATGAGGCAACCTGTTGATTTGTGTTGATAACTTCACGTTAATCTAGAATGCACGATATGTTGTTTATTAACTGAACATTAACTGAGTTTCACTCAAAATCCGGTGTATATTGGCGCCATCGTTCGAAGCCGTTTATCAGATTTTTTTTATATCTGGCTAGGTGTCCCATGATGTGCTGATTATTAACTGAATTTTCTGAGGTGCATATTGACGCCAACGTTCATAACCGTATATCAGATGGGCGATACTCAACCCACGGCAAATTAATAGGGGAATTTTGATATCTGGCCAAGTGTTATGCTTCCATCGAAAATTTTCTTCACATGTATGTTTGCATTTCATTTCCGAGAAAACACCAGTGTAATATGCCCTGATTCAAATAGAAAATTAATATATGGCGAGTAGTATTTGATGCTGTCACTTTTGCACCTGCATTTTGATAGACGTAGAATCAATACCCAGTATTAAGTATTCCGAGCAAACAAAACAGGGTCCGTTATCCAATCTCATAGTCCGGGGACAGAAAGTCATATCAGGCATACGAAGTGAGAGAAAACAAAAATAACAGGGAAATTCATGAACCCCCCAAAAATGGCCCCCAAAAAGTGGTTGTGAAATCAGGTGTTCCGGAGAGAGTGAGCATTTTCTGCCCGGCTAGTGGCACCCGTCATGAATTCCCCAAAATTAACTTGAAAATAGATCTATTTGCATGGCAGTCATGGATTTGATGTATTTATCAACCAGATCATGATGACGTCCATAGAATTTCTTAAAAGCAGATATAAGCCTAGGTAAAACATGTCCTTGTCGCAGCAGTTTAAAGATTAGCTGGGCACTTCGATAAACATGGGATTTGATTCATGAAAAAAACACATATCCAAAGTAAAGTGCATGAACCATGTGCGTCATTCATGCTGGCCGTTTCTGAACTAGCATGGACACCAAGATCCATTCCTATCAAAGCAACTGCAGGCATTGTGCTCATTGATCAGTTGTGATGATGTAACATAGCAATGAAATTGTCCTAAAGACATGTAAATTTTCCCCAACACATTTAACAATACTATGTTCATTAAGTATTAAGGAAAGAACACAAACTGGAAATGATTATTTCGCTGGTAGGTTTGATAATTGACATTCTGACAACGCTGCATGTATGATTATGAATGCCAAATGGCTCAACAAGATTACTTCTCCAAGAATTTAGCATCTAGATATATTAGCATTACATCCATCAAATTTATATATTGCCATTCGTTATACACTGGCTATAAATATTACATTAGCAATTATATATTTTTTGCAGTTTAGGGAAATATTTCGAGAGTTCCTCTGTGTCAGCGAGACTCATGCTTATTCATCAGTTTATATAAGCTGTGATACTCAACGAGTCGATCACTTACATTCCGAGACCTAAACACAGTAAGTATCTATGGATTCTCATTCGAGACGCTAATCAAGTCAAGCAATCAGGAAACTGATCGAACGGAGCCAAATAATATGCTAATTTGTCAAATACATTGTGGAATAAGACAAGTAGACACTCGTGTTAAGATAATGTTCTTCCATCGGCTGGGAATACGACTTGTCCCACTCCCTTTGATGCAGCCTATTTGAATCTCGAGGATAGTTGGCATCGCCCAGTCCCTGGCATTGCTCTCCCCATGCCCATACTTTTAGACGAATTGGCAGCGGACGGCTCCGTCAGAGGGAGATCGGCCAGGTGGACTGTTGCTCTGGTGCTGCTGCCCGCAGTGGTTGGTCTTGACATTTACAGAGCAGGAACGTGTTTTGGGGGACTCTCGGGTGATAAGTAGCAGAGCGGCCGTGGATTAATTACTTTGAGGACTGCGATGTCGCAGTAGCTTTTGCCGCGGAATTTCTGACCACACTTGGTAGGAGAAGCAAGAGTGGAATGAAGAAATCGTTGCTGGATAATTCAACAATGGAGCTGCAGTGTTTATAGGTATGAATAATCCCTATTCACGGGGAACTGATAAGTAACAATCACAAGTAACAACATTAAAATCTTATTTCAACGACAATTGCATGGTATCAAGTAATTATCTGTCGGGAACATTTTTGTAATATAAATCACAGTCCTGCGTTTCACTCAATATCTTCCCAAGAGTTGGTTATTTTTTAATTTTTTTTTAGAAATTCCCATTAAAACAATGTAAGGTGAATGTATTTGGAATATGTTGTTTCTAACGAAAACAAGGACAACAGTTTTCAGAATATATCTTTTATATCTGCTATTTTTACATCATCGTGGTTTAATACCAGTTTCCTCAGATAACGGTAGTATTCTTCCAAACAAAGTTGAATTAAAACGCCATAATTCACAGGGACTTTTGGCATAACCATGAAACATTCGTTGCTTTCAGTTTCACCTGTTTGAACAATAATTCCATCTTGTGGAATTTCCTACGTCATGGTTTGAATGTATTTTCAACAGGTTTCATTCCCATATACTGTTGTTAATGAGAATGCAACATATTACAATGCTTGTATCAATTATATAATGATGAAGAAAATTATTAAAGGCAAACACCGTGGTATATGATAAAATTATTTGGTACCAATACAGAATAACTAAAACATACTGTATTTACGACATCTACATGTAGTTTGTAGACGTGGTTTGTAGAATTTGTGGAAGAAATAAGCCACAGGAGAAAACATGCAGCAGGTTTATGTATATGTACATACACGAAACAACAGTTATATATATAGACTTATGTGATTCAAATGTAGGGGTATTTTGTTTAAGCAAAGGCTTGTGTTATAGACGCCATTTTCGAGAGTGAAAACAATGTGGAGCAAGTAAGAGATTAGCATCAGCGAAACGCAAATCCCCTACATCTCTCCAATCATGGAACAAGTCATGGGGGTAAGGAGACTCCATGTGCAGACACAAGTGACTTACAAATATTTATGGCGAACCATGGTGTAACTTCGCCACGAATGTCCTATAATCACTGTAGGAACCCCCGATCGAAGCGATTACCGTAACGCGCGTTACGGTAATCAAAACCATGGCGGAAGGTGAGTCGGTTCGAATATAAACTGCGTTATTTGCGGGGTATCTCGGGTATATTATTGGAGTCACAGTGATACATATATATCAGACGTTGTGGTAATTAGATCGGTACTGTTTCTGAAACGTTTTGTATAGTTTGATGCGAGTGAGGAGAGATTTTAAAATTTGTTAAAGATTACCGTAACTTCTAGGCTTGATTACCGTAACGTTGACCGGCACAGTGAGGCAGATTACCGTAACGTGTTGTATTACTACCCTGAAATCACTGGGATTTCTCGCATATACCGTCTCAAATTCGCAGGAAAATCACAAATACATGTATCCACATCAATAATGGTCGCCGAATGCATAAAATACAACTGATGTTGATAATATATTTGACACAAATTTCCTCAATTTAGATTCGCAACGCAGATGTCCTACAACAGCCGTTTGAAGCTGTGTTATCATTTTTGGTCAAACACGGAATACAGCACCACAGTGGGTCCAACAATGCATTGACTATCAGACGAAAATGCCTTAATCAACCAACCGGTGCCTTATCTGCATGGTGTGCCAGTACAACATAAATTATGGCTGAACTTCGATTCAGTAACGAAACAGAAATTAAATGTGTATCCCCCCCTTCTCTCTCAATTATGGACAATATACCATTCATTTTCAGTACATTTAAAGAATGTGCGTTGAAAATAAGATTTCATTAACTAACATCTCACAATGAGCAGTAGCGACAACCTTGATAGTACGACCTTGTATTTTCGTGTTTGTGTGTTCTTGTATTTCTTTGCTATTTTACAGCGACGATTATTTATATGAAACATAACCATGACCACATATTGGGTATTTAGGACAAAATGATAAAAACAACCTACCTCCACTTCTCTCTTTACAGAATATATACATTTTTTATATTAATTGTTATTATATTCATAATATTAATGACTATTAACTACTACTTGTCTTACCGATAAGGTAAGTACTCAGGTCACGTCTTCGTCAGATCGCCATTTCTCGTCCACCTATCACTATTTTATTTATACGTGTATTTATTGTATATTTTGTATTTCTGTAGGCTTGAAAATAATGGTTTAATAGATAATGTGCTGTTATAAGAATGATCAAGTGTTTGTGCGTCCTTTGGCCTGTGGGTACTTTCCCTGGCTGTGCACATTCACGTAAAATATGATTTTACATAAATAAGTTATCTCAACAGCCTAGGTTCCATCCTGACCAAGATTATTCTAAATTATGAGTCATATGCACTGGAGGAGGCAGCACACACTACTTTTACACTTGAGGTAGTCCGCTCCAAACATTGAGGGGAGGGGGTCAAAGAGTTTTTTTTTTAATCAATAACTGTATCAACATAATCTAGCGCTTCAAAATGACTCATTGTATAGATTAACTGATCAGCATCCAAAAACTGAAGAGAAGGGGGTCACCATATCTGTTCGCAGGGAAAACAAGATGCAAGATGTGAATATGGACACAAAAATGTGCAAAAAATGACATATTTTATGTAATTTTAGGTAAATATTTGTGATTTTGATCGAATATGTCGAAGAAACCAGCACTGTGACCCCTACATTCTTTTCAATATTAAGATCTGATCAGTTACTCTATAAAATAGGTCAATCTGAAGAAATAATATTCATGAAATAGCTTTTAAATTGTGACTCTTCGTTACCTCAGTTTGTAGCGGACTACGTTAAATCACTTGAAATATGTATTTTGACATCTCACGTTACCGTAATCAGTCCTATACGTTACGGTAATCATAGCTGTCAAGCTTGATGACGTTACGGTAATCCAGTGACATTTTTTCGCAGGCAAAATAAACGTACATACAGTAAGTTGAGACAATCGTCCAACTCACTGAATGTTAAACAATGTCCAAACTCCCATAGGAATGCTGCAAGTTTATAAAACAAATGAGTGAAATCATTGTGGAACAAGCGCGAGGTTAGTATAAGAAGAACAATCCCTTAAAATCTTCCCAACTGTGGCACAAGTTATGGGGATAAAAAGATACATCACACCAATAATCCAGGTGCATTTCGGGTCACACTGACAAAACTGGCCTACGAACATTTCCCGTTTATGGCAACCGTAGGTGCGACTTCGCAGCAAATATCTAACAAGACTAAGTGTGTCTTGCCGATTCAATGGAAAACACACGTCAAAAGTTTGCCTTTCATGTACCACAAATGAAAAAAACTCGGTATACTGGTGTGTTCAACATGACAAGCAGTATCCTAGCAAATCCTCCTGTCTAGAGAGAGACGGAAGCCCAGATTTTCCATTCATTTGTCCCATGGGAAATCCAGTGTGTGTTCGGTATTGCATATGGTATTTGACAGTCGTTTGATGGAATTAACAACAAGAGACATTATTTCTGTGGCGTTTTGTGACGATTAAGGAAAGAAAACACAGCGAATATTCATGTTTGAGTGTGACAGGAGGAGGAATAGTTATGTCAAGGATATTGTGGAATTGAGTTGTTGATGAAAACAACATATTATAGGACTCTACTGAAACCGTATAAACAATGATGAATGACATTGGCTGGAATTGTCTGTCATCGGATGGGTGGTTTCGAAACATTTCCAGGGAGTTGGCCTATTCCAAATCCAGTTTGCCCGAGTCTTTTTACGTCATTTTCAACGTATTTTGCAAATCATTACTATTGGCCAAAGAGAGGGTTTCTGACGTAATTTATGGAACTCAGACAACATTTGGGGGCATATAGGACAGGTCAATCGTGGTAATGGTAATCGAGTCCATGTATTGCTTCTTCTTGAATGGATGGATTCATATGAATTCAGCTCGAATGTTCTGCGAATGGGCAGCAATCCTTTGGAAGGTGCGCACACAAATTGCATTCTATTCCATGAAATACAGGTACATGTATATAAATGTTAGATTTCTTTCTCAAAACAATAAACAGAAGAGGCGCATTACTATTTGTTAATTTTCCAATATTTGGCTTGACAAATCCCACTGAAGTGCTTGAAAATAGGGTGAAGTTGTCTGTATATTAAGAACTTGCACGGCTGGCAATGTAAGTTTTACCATTATTATTAGCTGCAGCCACGGGCAAAGCAAAGTCGGGACAAAAAATTGCACAACGCATTAGGTTGAAGTTGTTTTTCATTAATACCTTTGAGGCCATACTGCTTCGCTTTGTGTGATTTCAGTGGACCTCAATCGGATTGGGATTTTTCAGTAATAGATAACGAGTTTCGTAAGGAAATCATATTGGAAATTCCCAGGAAGGCCCATGGCATTTGAGACAAGTCATGGGGTTGAAGAGACACAACAAGCCAGTAATCCAGGTGCATTTTAGTTCGCTAAGACCTACAGATATTTCCTGTTTATGGCAACCCATTTCCATCAGGTAAACAATGTATGATGAATTCCAAAGGAAACATAACTGGGCACGAGTACAACAGTTCTGGGAATATGATGTGTCTGCTATCTATATCTGCTATCTTTACATCGCTCCATGGTTTAACTTCCCAAACAAAGGATAAACAAAAACAAATGGATAGAAAAGTGAACCATGAAAGAGTCGTTATTTTGCGTTCGACTTGTCTGAAACTTTAGTATCATGTTGATGACTTGTCTACGTCACAGTTTGACTGCATTTTTAACAGGATTTATTCCCAAATACTAGTATATCACCAATCAATATTTACAGAAGAATCGAACCACCATACCTGGCTATGGTAGCCATTTAATATGTTGATTTTTTGGCAGCCAAACTGAATCACATAAAAATAATATTATACCATATGCTGATTAGAGCCTGCTGAGGTACAACTGAGTGTATTTAGGCCTACCTTTTGCACGTATACATAATACACATTCCACATACAACCATCCTATATATATAGAAATATACCAAAAGTAGGCGTATTTTGTATACACAAAGGGAAGTGTTATAGACGCAATTATTTTATCATTTATGAGAGTGAAATCATTGTGAAACAATCGCGAGATTAGTATTAGCAAAACAATCCCTAAAGATTTTTCCAATTGCGGTGCAAGTCACGGGGATGAACGGTCACAACACGCCAGTAATCCGAGTGCACTTCGGGTCACACAAACAAAACTGGCCGACTAATATTTCACGTTTATGGCGACCCATGGTGTGACTTCGCAGCAAATATCCGATAACTATGTCATGTCGATTCAATGGCTTGGATTGACCGCAAATATCCTATCAGTATGTCATGTCGATTCAATGGCTTGGATTGACCGCAAATATCCTATCAGTATGTCATGCCAATTCAATGTTGTGGGGTCATGAACGCAGCTGAAAGGGGACAAATCTCCCGAAAAACACACCTCGGGAATTTGCCTTTCATATGCTACAAATTAAAAGCTTGGAATGTCGGTGTTTACAACAGGACAAGTAAAATTCTGGCAAATCGCCTTGTCTAGAGAGAAACAGATGCCCAGATATTCCGCTCACTTGTCCCATGGGAAATCCTTTGTGTGCTTGGCATTTCATACATCACTTTACAGTAATTTGATGCAATTAGGAACAAGAGATATTATTTTCTGTGGTGTTTCTTGACGATTTGAGAGATAAAACACGCCGGAATATTCATGTTTTGTATGCAAGGGGAGCAGGCAAAATTATGTCAAGGAAATTGGGGAATTGATTTGTTGATGAAAACAACATATTGTCGGACTCCAATTACTGAAACCATATAAACGACCGTGGCAGGCATTGTCTCTCATCGGATGGGTGGTTTCAAAACCCTTCCAGGGAATTGTGGTAATGGTAATCGAGTCCATGTATTGCTTCTTCTTGAATGGATGGTATCAAATGAATTCAGCTGGAATGTTCTGCAATTGTGCAGCAATCCCCTGAAAAGTGCACACACAAATTGCATTATATTCCATGAAATACACGTACATGTATATGAATGCTAGATTGTTCATTTATTATTCACTTGCATGGAATTAAAGCTGCCTACGTAAGTTTTACCACTATTATTAGCTGCAGCCAAGGGCAAAACAAAATCGGTACAATACATTGCACCACGGGTTACGTTGGAGTAGTTTTTCATTAATACCTTTGAGGCCATACTCCTTCGCTTTGTGTGATTTCAGTGGAACTCAATCGGATTGGGATTTTTCAGAAATAGGTAACGAGTTTCGTCATGAAATCATAATGAAAATTACCAGGAAGGACCCATGTCGTTTGAAACAAGTCATGGGAGTGAAGTGACACAACACGCCAGTAATCCAGGTGCATTTCAGTTCGCACAGACAAAAGTAGCCTACAAATATTTCCCGTTTATGGGGACCCATGGTATAATTCCGCAGCAATAACCAATTAGTATATCATGCCGATTCAATGGACTGGATTAGGGTGTTGAACGCAACCAAAAGGTAACAATCTCCTGAAAAATACACGTCAAGAATTTGCCGTTCATGTACTACAAATTTAAAAACTTGGAATACCGGTGTAGTAGTAGTAATTTATTTCCAAACTATACAAGCATAACATGCCTCAAATAATATCGAATATAATACAGTATAGTTTGTGGTTAAGACCAAGGCAATTCTTTGCCTGTTGACCCTAAAATAAGCATAGTAACATAAAAATAAAACAGGGATGCTGGGGCTGGACTGAACCTCAGAATAATGATATATACAATTAAAAACGAGCTACATGAGAGAATGTTGCCCGCGTCCGTCCACGAGCGTCCATCACCCCGGGTGCCCCACGCGTAACTGTTTTTTTTTTTCGAAGGATTAAACATTTTGATCATACTCAGATATAAAATAGTTTTTCAGACGTGAGTCGAAACCAGTAAGAGTTTTTGCATTTTTTAGTTGGGTTGGTAAGCGTGACCATATTTCAGGTCCTTTGAAGAGGAAGCTGTCACATACTGTTTTCCGGGAAATCGGAAATCTGTGCACATCATTACGTTGTCGTGTATTTATTGAATGCACTCGATCGTTGAGCAAGTAAATGCTACTCAGAGAATTGGGCAATTTGTTATTAATGTGTCGATAGACGAACTGGCACAATTGTGAATTATAAATATCATTTAGATTCAGAATTCTTAATTTTCTGAAAAGGGGCATTGTGTGTGAATTATATGGTGCTTTGGCTACTGCCCTGATACATTTTTTTTTGTAGTACTACCAGTTTGTTCAGATAAGTTTTACACGCAGAACCCCACAATAAATTGCTAAATATGAAATGGGAGTGGACTAAAGAAAAATATAGCATTCTTAGGTTATTTACAGATAAATATTTTTTGGCTATATTCAGGGCATACAGACCGCTTCGGACTTTGTTTACGCATTTATTTATATGTTCGTGCCATTTCAGCTTATTGTCAATAAAGACGCCTAAAAATTTTACAACACTGACTTGGTTGATTTGACAACCATCTATGATAATATCATTCCCGTTGGTTACTTGTAGATTATCATTGTAATAAAAAAGCATGTGATTAGTTTTCGAGACATTTAAAGATAATTTATTTGCTTTAAACCAATCTGACAGAGTATTAAGTTGTGTATTCATATTGTTAACCATTTCATCAATACTATCAGAGGTGGAATAAATTGTTGTATCATCAGCAAATAGGATGGTATTGGCATTTTCGATAGCTAGGGGAAGATCGTTCGTATATATTATAAAAAGAAGGGGTCCAAGTACCGATCCCTGGGGTACCCCACAGATCAAGTCAAGATCCTTAGAATTTACTCCATTGAAGTTTACATATTGCTTACGGTTTTCAAGATAATTTTTGAACCAATATAACGGTGTTCCCCTTATACCATAATAATTCAATTTTTTAAATAATATTTCATGATCTATCGTGTCGAAGGCTTTCGACAAATCTAGAAAAACAGCAAGAGTTGGGCAATTATTTTCGAATCCATTTAATACATTTGCTATGAATTGAGTGACGGCATTTGTAGTGGAGCGCTTAGGTCGAAATCCATACTGATTTTCATAAAATATGTCGTGCATTTGCAAATAATGGTATAATCTTTTATGCATAACCTTTTCCAGGAGTTTGGAGATTGCCGGTAGCAAGGATATCGGACGATAATTGTTAAATAATTGTTTATCATTACTTTTATGGATGGGAATTACTTTAGCCACTTTCATTTTATTGGGTACAATCCCTTCGGAAAAAGATTTATTGATTATGATTGCTATT
This sequence comes from Terebella lapidaria, assembly GCA_949152475.1. NCBI lineage: Eukaryota > Metazoa > Annelida > Polychaeta > Terebellida > Terebellidae > Terebella > Terebella lapidaria. The sequence continues at coordinate 26,736,148 of OX424564.1, read as the reverse complement.
GGATATGATAATGATGGACTAAGAGACTTGAGAAGTTTGGTACTGATGTCATCATGGCCAGTGCTCGTCTTTGGTTTGAAATCACTTAATATCTTTCTAATTTCAAAATCGTCTGTAGGGCTAGTAAAAAATGAACCGGTGTTTTTATTGGGTGTGAGATATTCATTGAAAGTTTTATTCGGTTTACTGATCTTATCTGAATATTCTTTCCCAATTGCCGTGAAATACTTACAAAATTCATTACTAATTTTTGTACTGTCAGTTATTGTAGATCCTTTTACTATAAAAGAGCTAGCTAATTCGCTTTTATCACTGGTTTTTCCTATCAATGTTTTTATTGTGTTCCAAGTTTTTTGTACATTATCTTTAAACTTAGTCAAGTTATGGCAGTAATGTTTTTGCTTTGCGATTCTTTTCAGTCTATTGAGAGCATTCCGATAATTTATAAAACGAACGTATGCTGGGTCATTTGGTGATTTACTAATACTTTTTCTAAACAATTTATCTCTAGTGACGCATGATTTTAGTAGACCGGGTGTCATCCAAGGTTGTCTAATAACATGTTTTGCAGGGATAACGATTTCCTTTTCGGGTGCGAGTCTATCTAGAGTTTCAGTGACTGTTGAAATTAATTGATCATATGCTGTATTGGCAGGTGTATCCAACAACTGATCCCAATCGAACTGGTTGAGTGAGTGATTGATTGAGTTTATTTTATTGGTTGTTAATGATCTAGATTTCAGTTTCAGTGCCTGTGTTTTAGCTATTTCGTCTTTCTTGTCCACAAGGGCAAAAATTGGCAAATGATCAGAAATACCATATACTAGAATTCCAGAAAGCAAAGAATGAATATCGCGATTTACATATAGGTTGTCAATAATTGTCGCTGATGAGTGTGTTACCCGTGTATGTCGGGTTATTGTAGGGATTATCCCAAAAGAAGTAAACTGGTCGAGTAATGCCATAGTATTAGGGTTTTTATCAATTTTAAGGAAATCAAAGTTTTAGTCTGTACCAATAATAATGTTGTTGATGTTCTTGATTGATTGTACACGACTCAATACTATCTGGAAATTGACAGTGTTTCATTTGTATTCGGTACCCTATATATTTCACCAACAATAACCTTTTTATTGTTATCATGAATAATAGCGAACACAGTTTCGAATTCCCCTTCAAAATAACATTCAATATCAATTACTTTGGAAGGGAAAGAGTTATCAATATAAAGAGCGACACCACCTTTTGATTTGTTTTCACGATTCTTATAGTAGAAGTTGTATCCCTGTAGAGTATATCGTTGAGCATTTTCATTGGTAAGAAAAGTTTCACATAGCATAATAAAGTGTATTTTTATATTGACGTAGGAAAGTCTTGCTAATAAAAGTTTCATATTATCAAATTTATCAGGTAAGCTATGAATGTTTATGTGTAAACAACCATATTTATAGTTACCATGTTCAATTTCTCTTAAATTTTCAATCTCATAATACTCACTATCGTAGTCGAAGTCATCAAGTACGCTTCTTATTGTATCGGGCTGACTCACATTACTCGGAATCTGGTATCGGTTTTGGTTGCTATCCATTGGGTAGGAGACGAGGCTGTGACACGCGTGGGACACCATGGGCGAGAGGTGCAGTGGGAGGACACGGGGAACAACCCCAGGTAACTATGATATATGACAACATTATGTACAGAGATGAACGTCAAATGTGTCTGCTCACATTAATTAGAAACAACAAAAGGATGCATACTACAGTTAAGTTCAAGCATTATCAGTAACAAGCAACGACAAAAGCGACCTGAAATACACCAAAGCTATACCACAGATTGGACACATGCAGTGAGCATAGAAATATGTCAATCACCCTGTGTGTTCAATAGGACAAGCAGAATTCAAGAAAAAAAATGGCGCTCAGATTTTCCGTTCGGTTGTCCTGTGTAAAATCTTGTGTGCACTTGGAATAAGACGTGACAGTCGTGTGGTGCAATTAGCAACACGAGACATTATTTCTGTGGCGTTCTCTGACGGTTCGTGGAACGAAACACGCCGAATATTCATGTTTGAATATGAGGGGTACCGGCGGAATTATGTCGAGGATATTGGGGAATTGATTTGTTGATTCATAAAAACAACAGATTGTCTGACTACAATTACTGAAGCCGTATACACGACAGTGATTGGAATTGTCTGTCTTCCGCCGAAAGGCTTCATGACCCTTCCGGGGAATTGCAGTAATGGTAATCGAGTACATGTATTGCTTCTCAAGGAATGGATTCAAATAAATTGAGGGAGGAAAGTTCTGAAAATGGACAACAATCCCGTGAAAAACCCACACAGAAATTGCATTCTATTACTAACATGAAATACAGGTATATGAATGCTACATTTGTTTATTGAAGGAACATGTAGAGGCGAGGTGATTTACTGGTTGTCATTTTTCCAATATTTGGCTTGACAAATCCCATTGAAGTGTGCATGGAAGTAGGGTGGATTTGTTGTCTGCATATTATTCACTTGCATGGGATTAAAGCTGCCTACGTAAGTTTTACCACTATTATTAGCTGCAGCCAAGGACAAAACAAAATCGGTACAAAACATTGCACATCGGGTCACGCTGAAGTAGTTTATCTAAGTATTAATTCCCTTGAGGCCACACTCCCTTGCTTTGTGTGATTTTAGTGCAATTTAATCCGATTGGGATTATTCAGAAATAGATGATGAGTTCGTCATGAAGTCCTTATGGAAAGTCCTAAGAAGGTCCATGTTCTTTTGAACAACACAGCGATGGGATGATGGTATCGTGCTTATACAGTAGAATGTAAAATTTGAATGCTCGTTTGATTTTTTTCAGGTATGCAATGGCTTGACGAATCGTGATCTTGCAAACCGCAACCTACAACCACATAGCCAGTGAGTGTTCAGCTGTAATCCTGATGAATCGACTCAGGAGTTAATGAGATGGCTAATAAAATGGCGCTTAAGGCATTTTCAAACAAATGAGCTGGACCAACGGAATCTGATATCATGGAGAGCTGAAATGTATCTGACATCACAGTCGGACACCAAGAAAGCACACGGATTTGTTCCTCAAAATTAGACTACGTTTGTCGATAGACATGGATCATATTCAGTTTGAACTTGGATAGCGTAATATCATGTTATCGAATCGTTGACATTTGTGACAAGATTTGGTGTAGGATTATCTCCGAAATGTCACAGATTTTCTGATAAACGAGAAGCTGAAACTGACTCGGTCTCATAATGAGTTCGCGTGCAGTTTGGTTACAAACAAGCTGCCAGAAATACGCTGATAATATGGACGTTGCAGAGCGAGATAATGAGAATGGTCAAATTTCGCGTTTAGAGTATGCGGCTTAGCTGAGGATGGATCGTCTATATTTATGAGATATTTCACATCTCTTCAATCTAATCACATGAATTCCACCTGGTAGACAAACGTCAAAAGGAGCAATGGATATAGACCGACTGTTCACCGACCACCGGTTGCGGCTCAAGCGGAGTCTGCTGTTGGGACTGCTTGGGACGTGTGTTCTCCTACTTACGTGTCTCTTTGTCGCCGCCGTCTTTTCCGTGAAGGTGAGTGTGTGCGAGTGGTGGGGGTGGGGGAGCAAGGATGGGGGCTGAGCGGAATGTATAGGGTTTCAGGGGTCCGGTAGGGGTTAATTTGGGGTTTGTGATTGAGTATAGGCTTGTGATGTGAGAGATGGGGTGTCGTGTTTTGCAAATTAAGATCTGGTTCCGACGTAGGGCAAACAGGGAATCGGGTTAGCAGAACGTTTACATGTTTTATTATTATTATTATTTCATGACGCCGAAGATTGTCTTCAAAATATTACTAGACCTCTGAAATTAGTGGACTTCTTAATATACTACTGCGTATATACATGAGAGACCGGTAAAGTTGTAGCAAACATTCAACATCTCTTTCAATTGATTACACGTACAATTTTCGTTTAGATCTTGCTTTATTTCATGTCTGGGCCGAGTTGTAGGCTATCTAATGGATTTCATTCCTTTCGGTCGGTCTGCAGTCCGGGAGGTTCCGATGCAGTAACGTTGGTCTAATTTAGAGTTGAATAGGATGAAAACATATGAACATTTTGTCGGCTGTAGTGTCGTAACGCTGAGTTATCGCTAATTTATTCAATTTTGCTGCATATAAGTCATCTCGTCCAGCCACCGGGGGTAACAAATATGCTCAGATTAATTTTGCTGAAGCAACTCATAAATTCACAGATGTAGGCCATACCAGGAACATGAATTGCTCTGAAACGTGTTTGTGTGAAGTATTAGCTGGGACACGGGGCTAGAGAGGGGCTTATCTGAACATTATAGGGAAAATGGGCCATTTATTCCTCATTTAAGCGTGAAAAATATGATGTGGACGTGACCTGATTCTGGAGATATATAATTGTATCGAGTAGGCTGTGACATTATTAAAACTTTGTGGGTGGATTTCTCATATGTGGTTTGAACCTGGTTTAAGGTGGGGAATCGCCTAGGAATTTTCATTGTCACACTAACCATACCGGTGTACGTTTATGTCCAGATCTCCGCGAAGTCTGATCAAAAATATATTTCAAATTTGGTTTGTAGTTGCTATGTGTCGATTCATTATTAGCTTACCGGCCCAAATGAGACGATAAACTATTGTCGTGGTTTTTCGTCCGTCGTCCGTCCGGCATATATGATTTTTCCTTCACAATGGGAGTTCTGCGGAGTCAACTCATAGAACACTTCAAGATAGAGGCTGAGTGTTGGCACATTCAAATAGGAAACAATATATTGCGGTTTGAGTGGTGACCTTGAATTTGACCTTCAATGAGCTTGGAAGGTCAAAACGACCTTATATGTCGAAAGAATTATGATTTTTGTCTTCGGTGGCCATGTTTTCAAAATCTATTTATTCAGACAGTTTCCCTCAAAATTATGCATAAGATTCTCCCTATGTACCTTTGTGGTGTGTATAAGTTTTGTTGCCTCTGAATTGACGGTCTGTGAGTCTATGCCATTAACGAAAAAAAAAAACTTTCAAGATGTCAAGATCTCAGAAAATGTGTTTCCAGCAATATTTACGAACATGTTTTGACAATAGAGTTTAAGATCAGTGCAACAATTAATATTTTGGAAAATTAATACTCTACAATTCTCATGATCTGCCGGTAAGCTGCAGCACCCTTGGTGTTATGTTATAATGTTAAAACGAGGATTTATTATGATAGTCTATGAATATAGATAACTGAATGTACGCAACAGATAACAAGGTAGAACTTTCTCATGACGGTGTTGTTTGCGATGATACTTGCACAACAATAAGTTCATATGTTCGTGATCACAAACCGAGAATTATTTTTCTGCAATTCACTGCAAATAATGTGTAAAATGATGTACAATATATAAGCAACATCATCCAGCTGCTTCTTTTTCTAGTAGGCCAATGCACGTCGACTAAAGTCTGGCCTATTTAAAAATTGTAGGCCCCATTTGTTATTGCATTAACATGAAAAGAACGAGCCGTGAAAAACAATGACTTGCTTGTTAAATTTTCTGAGTTGAGTGTATGACGTGATTTCCATTGACTTAACACCTGAGGAAAGTAAGATCACGAATTTGTTTGACTGGATACAGCGTAATCTGCTCGTGTGCACCGACCGCTGCAGCGAGTGAGACATTCTGAATGCCGCGTGCTTTTACGGACAAATTTGCTACATCTGCTAAATTTGCTTGTAAAACTCCGATAAATACTACACATCCATGGGAGTAATAAAAAAGTAAGTCTTGGTTATTGATATATATCACGTCGCCCCACTGTCCTGAAAGTTTCCCCACGAGGCATGTAAATGAATTAAAGATCTACCCTGTTATCTGTCAGTGATGTTCAACTATCTGTATTCCATGCATTCATTGCGTAATCGAACAAATTATAATGTTGTTGCCAATGTATTCATTGACCAGAGTAAGAGTAGCTATGGTCAAATTTTGGGACAATTTGGTGTTTATATGGCGAAGTTATAAAGACAAACATGGATCGGTAAAAAAATTAAAGATATTCCCAAATGCTAGGCGAGTCCCACCCTTAACCAAACCCAGGTTTAAACCACGTTAAAAATTAGTTCGATTCTTAAAACCGCTTTTTCTCATTCTCAGTTTAAGTGAAAACCCGGGTTTAATGCTAATTTTAGTTTTCAGCCTGTCGTAGATAGATTTATTATGGTTCAAGGACCTCATGGTATACACAGATGTTCCAATCAGTCAATTGAAGTCAATGTGTATGCATAATATGACAAGTTTGGAACAACTTGCAAAATATGCAAGCGCAGTTACGACCTGAAACTGGTTTATACAAGATGTAACATCCGTTGAAAAAACTCAGCTTACAATTAGTTTAAACCAAGTTTAAGGCAGGATTAAACCTGGTTTAAACCCGCAGATCGCAAATCCATCCCATGTTTTATTACAAACTTGGGCCCAACTATCATACACTGCGCCTTAATATTACTCGTCCACTAAAATGTATGGCATTCAATCCGTCTGTCACCTTTTTAATCCTTATTGAATATAGAGGAAGGCGCAGTGTATGATACTTGGGCCCGAACTTGTTCATTTTCCCCCAGGATATCAGCGCGTACCCAGCGGTAATCTACATCGCTCTCCTTGGTTCCTGTCTCACAGCTTCGCTCATCATCCTCATAATAACGCTACTAGAGGGCGTCTTCAAACGTGTCTACATCGTCGTCTCCATAGCAACGATCCTAACTGCCGTAGCGACGGCATCGCTGCCTAATTTCGTGACGGACTCGTCTCCTATTGATGGGGTGGTGCCCATCTATGTGATAATATTTGTGATGTACATTGTGTTCCCTCTGTCACCTATTCTGACGATAGTTGTTGGAGGAGTTATTGGTGTTGGTCACTTGGTGTTAGTCGGCTTGACTGCGTCTATAAACACCCACTTTATCGCTCATCAGGTAAGTTTTCCTTTCTTTTTTTCACTCGTGTTTGCTCCTTGATTACTGCTCAGTTGTCAGCGACGTGATGAATTTCAATTTATAAAACTACTTCAAAAGGAAATTGAAGAAGTTGTTATTTCATTATGTAAACTTGGACCGGTCTTGGAAAAAAACATACATATTATTACTTTTTAGTCTGCGAGATACAACTCTTCATTTTCCGTTGATATTACTTTGTAATCAACTAAATGAGGTAAAACTCGGACTGCAGGATATTGAAATGGTACGTCAACACGAGTTATAATGAAAAAAAGTATAGAGGTTATATTATTCTCTGCAGTTGGCTGCCAATGGGATTGTGTATCTCTGTGCTAACATTGTTGGATGCATACAACAACGATTGGCCGACAACACGAACAAGCAAACCTTCGCCGACACAAAGAACTTTATTCAGTCGCGCATGCGCCTTGAGCACGAGAAATTGCAACAGGTTGGTACAACTTAGTTAACGCTACTACAAAAGAAACGTACCAAAAAGAATACCAAATTAAAACAGGCGAGGATAAACACTGTATAATCATCAAAACAACACAAGGACAATCGAAATGAATCATCGCCTCACATTCCGGCCTGAATCTTTCCCAGATGTTCCAATTATTCCAAGAATACTTCATCTCCCGGAATTCCCTTTAATTACCGCCAATGAATACTTCTTGAATGCATAAAATCGGCTTTCCAGAATTGAAGAGAATTCCATATAAATGTTGGTAAGAAACGGTAATAAATACAAAAACACATCTGACCTTCAACAGGAACAGTTACTGCTGAGTGTTTTGCCCGTGCATTTGGCAGTGGAGATGCGAAATAAAATGCTCGGTAAGCTCAAGGAGGAAGAACCGTCAAAACGGAAACGTGGCGCCGCCTACAGCAAGTTTCACGACATGTATATCAAAGTCAACCACAACGTCAGGTAATTGAAATATATAAAAAAAAATAAAAAAAATAAAAATATTCCTAGAAATTTCATACTATTGTCAATGAAGTGAATAATTTTGTGACAAACTTTCTTTGTGAATACATGTACTTTAAAATTATGTGGGTCAACTGCTACAATCTCATCGTATATAGTATAACATGGTGCACAGAAAGTGGCTGATAGCTTCCATTCTATGTATTTCTTTCCAAAATGACATGAATAAGCTCTATTCTACTTTTGGCTTGGGACGCGGCTAATAAAGCACTTTGTACATGATGTTTATATGTACATTGTCACATCGTCATTGTACATTATACACATGTTTATATGTACATTGGCATTGTCACAGGAAACAATCCAACTGAAAGAGCACATTGTTTAACTAACATCACTGTTATGAAAATGTCTCTCCTTTCATAACATGAACATAGATTCAGTAGAAACCAGGCTAAATTATTGTGGACTGATGCCAATAGGCCTACACACGAAACGAGAGACAATACAATCAGTGCTTAATAGACCTATTGCACACCATGGTGTTTGCCCTGCAACTATTAGATGCTAAAAATTGTATTCCCCACGTTTTATGTAGTATATTGTACGCGGACATTGTCAACTTTACTCCGCTGGCGACGAACTGTACGGCCGGGGAATTAGTGCGCATGCTCAATGAACTCTTCGGCAAGTTCGACAAATTGGCTCAAGTATGCTGTTATTTCCACTAACCTTTGATAATAAATTATTGTGTATTGTCTGTTTATTAATGGTTTTTATACATCTCCAACTAGAAGCAAATTATGAACTAAAAAATGAAATTTTAAATCTGAGATATCGTCCAGACATTCACTGTGTTAATGATATGTGTTCTCATTTATATAATGTGCATTGAAAACACATCCTATTCACTCTTACCAGGAGAATGACTGTCTACGGATCAAGATCCTGGGAGATTGTTACTACTGCGTGAGCGGACTGCCCGTCTCCAGACCAGGCCACGCCAAGAACTGTGTTCAAATGGGACTCAAAATGATCGATGTCATCAGGTCAGGGGACATACATTCTTCTGTCTAGCCGTCCTTTCGTACAAAAATCAATCAATCAATCAATCAATCAATCAATCAATCAATCAATCAATCAATCAATCAACAGTGTGTATATTTGTGTAACTTCCTCGTAGGTTCATAAAGTAGATTTATTCTATGTCCAGCAATAAAATCGATTCCAGAGAAGTACGTGAAGCTACGGGCGTCGACGTGGACATGCGCATTGGCGTACATACGGGAGCCGTGCTGTCTGGCGTGCTGGGATTGGTCAAATGGCAGTTTGACGTCTGGTCTGATGACGTCACACTCGCTAACCACATGGAGTCCAGCGGAGTTCCTGGGTAAGGCTTAGAAAAACTGGCGATATGATATTCAAGTACGATTATCTATTCGATTTATCTTTTTAAGATTGTAACTAGAGAAATGGATATTAGATAATGTACAATGGAATGAAGGTTAAAAGGACTCTGAAATCGTGGAGGCTACACAGCGGTATACCGTCTTTGCTTCTGTATTTAATACAGTCATGATCATGTATCATCGCTAGCTTGGAACAAAGACTATACCAACCATGGGTTAGGTAGAGAGGGCTGTGCATGTGCCAAGGTCTCAATCATGTGTGGGCCTCACTCGATCATTGGCCAGAGATCCCGGGGCTGACGACAGTGGATATTGGCCATGTTCGATGTAGTGTGTCGTTCGTGCAATTGCTATGATTGAGAAAAACTATTCGTTATACTCCAGACGTGTACACATCTCGAGAGCCACATTGAGTCACCTGGATAACACGTACGACATAGAACCCCATAAAACTGACGATGTCCTCATCACAGAGCGGGGCTTGGAAACGTTCCTCGTCGTGCCCAAAAACTCGCTAGAAGTGAACAAGGTGAATGATTGTCGATATTGGAAATGTTCATTTATTTCTTGATAATGAACACGAGAGAGAGAGAGAGAGAGAGAGAGAGAGAGAGAGAGAGAGAATATAGCCCATTGCGATGTCGCCACGTTTAGCATTATCCATTTTTCTAAATGAAATATATTGAGTTGCTCCACACCGACAGGACTGTAACATGCAGGACGTAGCCATGGATACGACCCAGAGGGCCACACTTCGCATGTCCAAGTACCTGTCGTCATGGGGCGCTGACAGACCCTTTGCACACCTGATAGACGCCGGTAACCAAGCTAATAAAGTCGGCGAAACGGTCAGTCTTGTAAAATTTTGGTCCATGGAAATAAATTATACTTTGATGTTATTTTTTACAACCAGACAGCTGGCATCTAAGTTAGACATCTAGTCTATTTTTCATGTTATTGTCTGTTCACAGAGTATAGCCATCGTCGAGTCGAATCTTGCCTCAATGTTTTGCGGTTGTGATATAAGGTATTGATTTCAATAACTATTCAAAAGCATGTACTTTAGTGTTTTCCCCCCACTTTCTTTTGTTAACGATAATTCAGTGGATAATTCACGTGTAAAATGCGTTTCTTTTGTTGTTTGCAACGAAGTGAATCAAATTCTATATCAATAGGTAACTCATGATGCTAAACACTTATTGAATAACGCAAGTTTGTTTCTGTTCTCATAGAAAATGGTGTAAAAAGCAAAAGGATATATCGAAGATGACGCTAGTTTTGAGTGAAACGTCATTGGAGTATGACTGGCACAAGGAGCCGGATGAGAGCTACGCCTATTACGTCATTTCCGCTGACGTCATAATAATCTGCATATGCATAATACAGGCAATCGTTATGCCGAGGTATAACACTTTTCCATAACATAGTAACGTATATATGTTAAAATGTCGAGTGTTTATTATGCTTGTACAATCGTGAGAGAATACTATAATCTGATTACACGTGAGCACATATCTAGAGGTATCCATTTGCTTGTCTATTGCAGGAGCCTGGCTTATATCATAACATACAGTATATGTCTGCCAATGTTCTTGGCTATCACATTCTTGGCCGTGGCACAGTACGCACCGGTAAGTATACAGATGTACATAAACTACTTTGTAACATGCGATGTTCTTTGGACACGCATGTGTATGTGTGGAAGGGAAGGTACCTATCCGATCGAATGCATATCGATGACGTTTACTTCTTTTCCCACTGCATGTGGTATATATTATCATGTAACATATATTTCTCGGAAATACGGTACTGTATTTTTTTCTAACTTAATCCAAATTTTTTTATCACGGATAAATGAGTAGTTTCTAATTTGAACAGAAAGTTGAAGAATTCTTGCTAAATAATAAATGATTATTTTATCCCAAGCCATGCAGACGCATTGAAAAAAGAATAACGTCACTTCCGCTCACGTCTTCCGCAGCGTTGTAGCGGCTCTGAGCACAAGATCTGTGAGTCTGGTGAGAGCGTATCGCGACTGCTGACCCATCGCATAGCCTCGCGTGTACTCGTGTATGTCCTCTACATCGCGTGTACACTGGTACTCGCTCTAGTACCATTGGTATGTATAAAAAGTACACTGTACATCCTGTACACGGTATGTACATCTGTACTCGCTTTAGTACATCTGGTACAACGTAATCATTGTATATATTTGTAATTTCGCATAATGGACCAATGGCCGATACATGTAAATGAATAAAGTACCTTTTACGTATGAAATAGACTGTGTACTCACGTGCATATTCTATGGGGTGAGCGGACCGAGTATCACTTTAAAAAACAAGGGTACATATGAAGAGTACTGTGTAGTCGTGTATTAATACAAGAAGATACTCACTCCGGTACTCGCTTTGGACCATATTGGTAGGTGTACAAAAGTCCTGGTACTATTCATGTGAAACGGATATGAAAATTGGTATCATATTTATGCCATATATATGGGGAGTGTTTTGTGTGATATGAGAAGAGAAATAAGACGAAGAACAGTGTAAAATATTTCGAGAGATGTCTCAGGTTGCTTTTTTCCCCGTTCTATTCTGTGTTTGGTGAGTTGTGGACACCTCTATGACAAAATAACATGCTTATCATAATGTTTCAGTTTTCCTGTCCGGACGAAAATAATTCGGAGAGTTGTTCGTTGATATCAGTAAGTTCCTTAACGGAAAATAATATAAACTAATACAGTGTCTATAAAGGAATGCATGACGATGAACTCAATATATCAAAACTCAACATGATAATACAAAGTGAGACATTGAATTTCAGGTCCTTTCATGCTGTTTTTTTTTTAAAATCAAATTTCAGTACGTGTTATGTACATCAATCCTAGGACTGAGCGTCTGTTCAGTATTCATCTCGATTAGTTACTTGCTCAAGCTATTGTTGATGTGCTGTTCCGTGGTTTACTATGCCACAATAATTCACGTGCTTGTCGGCGATCACTTCGACGGGAGCGCGAAATCTACAGATATGTACAAGTACGTCCCCTTGAAAAAATCACATTAATTAGTTCATTGTTTTGGGGGTATTATATAGCTATAATTGTATCAATTTGCATGTAATCAACCACAAAGTAAACTACAAAGTTATGGATTTGAAAGAGACGAAAAATTATTATTTTTCATGTTGTAGTTTGTTTATTCACATGTATTTACATGTATTTCGACAGATACCCTTATGCATTCGGCACAGCATCAGTTAACACATGGAGTTTACTGTTTTTGTTTATAGTCTTTCATATCGTCGATCGGCAAGTAAGTGGAAAATTTTGATTCTTAAGTATATTTATTTTATGTATTACTTAATACTCCGTGACGACTGCTCCGTGACGATATATCTATCACGCAGTTTAATACACATCGGGTGCGTTTCATTCGTATGGATCACAAATGTTATCTCAGATCACACAGTTGATCCTAAGAGAGAAAAAATGGTACAGATCAGGGTCATGATCCCAAACATTTGGGACATGAAAAATTAGAGCGGAAAACAGATTTTTAAAAATCTGAAATGCCTGTCGAATGGTTGGATCAGGAGTTACCCAGCAAAACTGGGATCAGATGATTCATTATCCATACAAATGAAACGCACCCGATGTATGGAATTTTAAATCTGCAGTGTGTGATTACTGAAATTGCAACTAAGTTTTACAATACCAGTATTGTACAGTAATGACGAGTAAGTTGTTGTATCAAAATGATTTTGAAATATGTCTATTTTATCAAAAAAAAAAGTCTTTTCATTGACTCCTTTGTGTGTAGTATATATGTCAAAATTTCACTCCAAACGCAAACCATCGCCCAATCCCCCCCCCCCCCTCCCCACACACACACACACACACACGTCGCAGTCGGAATACACGTCTAAGTTGGCGTACGTGTGGCGCCGGAAATTCGCCGCTGAGCGGGAGGAAGCAGAACTAATGGGCTCGTTGAACAAGGTGCTCCTGGGTAACATGCTGCCCGCTCACGTGGCTGACCACTATCTGTTCTCCCCCCACAGGCAGGAGGTAAGGCTTTCTACCAACATGATTATTTAACAACACGGGCATCACGAAATATTAGGGTTATTACAGAAAAAACCGAGTAGGCCTACATCATGAACACATCTTGGAGGTCCTGTCGATAAGGCAACGGCAACACACTTTATTCAGTTCACGTGATTTATTCATGAAAGAAAACTATCAAATTATCCACCGTCAATAACCCATAATAAAGCAGAACATAGTCTTCGCTCCCCATTTGGCGATAATAATGTTAATAATGTTGACCGCTGCAGGACCTGTACCACGAGACGTATGACAGTATATGTGTGATGTTCGCCTCGATACCGAACTACTGGGAGTTCTTCCGTCAGACGACCGTCAGTAAACACGGACTCGAGTGTCTGCGTCTTCTCAACCAGATCATAGGCGACTTTGACCAGGTCAGGGAGGCTGCACACGTACCCCGGCAAGGCCCGGCAAGGGCGTCTCCAGGATCCTAAAAACGGGCACCAGCTCATAAGTCATGATATCTAATTTGAATAAGCTGGCTAAAATTCCGTATCCTACTTCGCTACGCTCATACTCTGCAGAGAAGCCCTTGGTCTAATTGATATGCAAGTAATCCAACCCAAAAACAATGTCGCTTGCAGTGAATGTGAATCGTGTCTCATATATTGATGATTCTTCTAGTACAAAACGTAGATTATCAGGGTTGACAAAATCATCTTGAAACATACAATGATTTATTTTCACTTTAGGACACTTTGTTGGATTATTACATATCTATCTGCATTCCTTGTCGATTCCATTTGCAGTTACTATCAAAGCCCAAGTACAGCTCCGTGGAGAAAATCAAGACAATCGGGAGCACGTACATGGCCGCAACTGGGCTACAGAGAGGCAAGAACAAACGCAAGGTATACACCGAGTCTTGTACGGATATTTTCTCATTACAGGCGAAATGAAAGCTGCATGAAATGAACTTGTAGTAGTATGTTAAAAACGTTCGATTATCATATCTTGTTATTTGCTGATTCATCTTTGTTTTTCAACGATCACAAAAATTGGGAATAACGTCATATTTCATTACGAGTGTCACATAAATTTACTGTTAATGTATAAGCCTGGTGATGATAAGACTTGTAAGATGAAAACGTGTCTTGTGTTCTCGCAGGAAACCAACGATCCGGCTCGTTTTGAGCACAACGTTCTGGTCATGACGGACTTTGCCTTGGCCATGATAGCAACGCTAGATACACTGAACAGTAACTCTTTCAACCATTTCCAGCTTAGAATCGGTAGGCAATATAGCAGCACAAATATATCAAATACATTCTACATTCACTATATTTGGGTACATACACCACATGCATAATAGTATGCGGGCCATGAGATGGAATTGCTTTTAGAATTCAGGGGGAGGGGGATGCATGATTCAGGATTAAGGGGGATGGGGGCGGGGGGCGGAGAGGGGGCGAAGTGATATTTTTGCGATCAGAGACACCCTGGCTTCTCTTAGGTATAAATTACACACAAATTCACGATAATCACGTTGCCCTCAAATACATTTTTTGGAGGGGGGGGGGGGGGGGTGGGGCGCAAAGCAAGGGGGGTACAAGGCCCTCTTCCCTGGATGCGCCCATGAACGCGACAACAGATACATACACACGAGAATTATTGAACTATAATATCACCTTACAACCTGTCACATGTTACGAGACATTTATATGAATACCAGAACATGTTGTATATTATACCCAAGGCATTAACCACGGGCCGGCCATAGCCGGAGTGATAGGCGGTCACAAACCACTCTATGACATCTGGGGAGACACGGTCAACGTCGCTAGCCGAATGGACAGCTTCGGTCTTGTGGATCATATACATGTAAATATCAAGTAACATAAAGGAATACATACTATTTTTCATTTGCAGTACATTTTTACAGCATTCCGTCCCTTTGGAACCGCACAGTAGGATATTTCAGTCGCATGTTCAATAACCATTCATAAAGAGTTGCATTTGAATGTACATATGTCATTAATGATATGATACGTTTGCTGATAATTTCAGTGTCCAGATACAACTGCGACTGTATTACTCCGTTCCGGATATGAGTGCAAGTGTCGCGGCCCGACTAAGATCAAAGGCAAGGATCAGCCAATCACGACGTACTTGCTTACATCCGGTGCCTCTGCGAGCCGCAGCTGACCCAGCGCCAGGGGGCAGTGTTTAGCGGGCATTCGCGAGAATTGAAACTAGGTCATTTAACGTTCAACAATATCAGATGTCTCTTTTGGTTTTATCCCATGCCGGTGAATTATTGAAAAAAGCGAAGACACTTATTTTTCCGTTGTATTCAGTATGATTGCATGTTTTTTTTTCTTGGTGAACACTTTACAAGAGATTATTTTTGTTGAATGAATGAATGAATTAATGCATGATTGAACGAATCACGAATGAATGAATTAACAGGTCAACTAACGCAGGAAAACATGTAGCTTGGAATGAACTAGACATGCGACCATATAATCCGGTGTTACAGCCAGTTTCCACGAATAAAAGTGATGGTATTAGACACCACTAGCTTTTCAATGTTTGATTGTACACGACACACACCGCCGTTCCTTGATTTTGAAGTACATGTACCCAGGGGCGCCGGAACCACGGGGGCAGCGGGGGCAGCACGGGGGCAGAATGTGCCCTTTTGTGGATCAGATTTTCTGATATTGTAATAAACTAGACGTCAAGGCCTAAAGGCCTAGGAGGCATTTCAGGGTGACGCATGAAAAGAACAAAATGCTGACTCAGCAAAAGTATGTTATAGTATTGATATTTGTCTAGACACTATCGCAATCTGCACTGACGCGTGCTAAACATGTTTTTTTCTCTACCCAATGTTTCTATTACTATTACCCGTAATTTCCTGAACAATTGTTTATCGAATTGTGCATATTTCTTTAATGTTTCTGACATTCCCGAAATCTGTGTAGTTTTCGTGACAGACAAGAATGCTAGAAATTATGCTGATTTTGAAACTGGTGCGAACTCCAAGCTTTGTTCAATTCTGTTGTACTCTGTTATTCACTCTGTGATAATACTATATATCTGCAAATAAAAATCGCGCAGCTAGCAATCTTCACATGATTGAATGTTTTTAGACCTGTTTGCCCAACTGGAGCAAAATTTGGATGCTATGTTCAATATGGAGCTGCTGGAAGCCACAATCAAGTTTGTGAACAAGGTCGTCCAGGGTCAGTTGAAAAGTATAGAGGACAGCGAACAGTGGTAAATCTACGGCGACGACATTCGAATCAGGACGCACGAAAACAGATCGCATTACATGAATATATATAGGTATTTGAGAAAATCAATGTATATACACTGACAGAACATTGATTCTCGATATACTGGTACTGGCAAGTCACAGATTACGTGAACGGAAATGTATTGATGAGTAGTGTAATGGGTGACACTGTATGTAGTGACATGTTAAATGATTATTTGTACTTCGGAGTCAGCAAATGGTGTGGAAATTCCAATTGATGCATCAGTACATGGATTGAGTATTTAGGATTACATCACGTATGAATTTCACTGAACTACAAAGTCGGATCCAAAATTATTTTCTGAGGTATATATATACATGTAGGTATCTGATAGGAGGGAAAGAGGGCGGAGCCCCATCTCTCAATGCTTCACTGAATGCCCCACTTTTTGTGACAAATATCGAGTATTGTTCACCTGTTAGGCGCTGTAATTTTGTCAGCTTACACAACAACGATTCACAAAAGACATCCAAAACATCTAGATTTTCGAGAATAAATAATTTGACTATGTCATGAATAAAGCTCTTCATACATCAATTTTCTTTTTCATGAATCAAAATATGATCAATACGTTTGAAATGGCAGAGTCGTGTTAAGTTTTTCCAGAAACTCGTTCATGAGATCATCGGGTAGATCGTAGTAAACCCTGTCGACGTCGTAGTTTTCCCGTACATAGACAAGGTCGTTAACGTCGACTACGTCGTTAGTAGACGACCATATCGTCAACGTGTAGCTACGCGACTCGTCCAACAGCAATGTGAGCGCGTCCCACGAGGCTCTCACGTACATCGCACGTACGGGGAACGTGATTGGCTGAACGAAATCACGCGCGTATGACGACATTTCCGCCACCATTTCCGGTGTGTAAGCAATGCCCCGATCAGTCGTTGTCCAACCGATTGACAATGTGCTCTCTGGGAAATAGTCTAGCACCAGTCTCCTGTACATGTATGAGTATAACAGTTTTTATTATTTAATTACATATTGTACATGCTATACTACACATATTGGTTTTCTTTTATTCATTATTTCATAATCATGCAGTGAGTGAAAGAAATATGAATATCTGTAATCATGATATGACAATAATTACATATGCGAAGAAATTCACTCACTTAAATTCCGTGGCGTTGACCGGGTCATTAGTCGAAAAACCAGGCCCGTCAAAAATATCGGAATTGATCCAGACTGGTTGCTGATAGCTTCCCTTGAACGACTGCAGTACCTCCATCGACGGCTCCAGAACATTTGTATACTTGAAATCCAGTTTTACACCTTGAATATGTTCGAAATAGATTTATTATTTTATTACCTGTACAACATTTGTAACAATATCAGTTAATATTCGTAGACGGTAGCCACATGTGGGGCGGGAAATGGTTACTCTTTCCGGAACACTTCAGTCATTTCCTCGAGTCCATAAATGGGGGAAGAAGGATGGGGGGGGGGGGGGGGGGGCTGGTCATGGAGCTCCTTAGAAATAGCCGATTTTACCGGACATTTTACTTAGTATACTAGTAATGGACTTCGTGTTTATATTACGGATTCTTCATACCTAGATATCGAGTAAATGTCTATTGTAACACGATATAATTGTACTGGTACATGTATATGAAGTCGACTAACTTCCAAGATTACTAAAAGCCTGACAGAATACTAATATTGTACCTTTGGTCGTGTTGATAACGCGACTGAGCCACTGCTCTAGCGTGATGTCGCTGTCTGTGTCGGGGGGATGGGCCATGATCGGGGTGTCTGTCTGGTTCGGCAGTCCCTGACCTCGCAGCAACACATCTGCTTCCAGCATCATAACGTCACCTACAACAAATCGTTAAGTCTGCTAGCCCACGGCGCCGACATCCCTTATCTCATACCGACATCCCAGTCTCCGACATCCCATATCGCTATGAGATCTAACGTCACCAGACAAAAACACATCACGCGTCAACTGAGATAATGCACGTCGTCAAATTACAATTACATACACAGTGGAAGTTTCTTGTCAACGCTGTTAGCCTAACTTTTTGGAAGCTGACTCCGACACATGGTGAGTAAAATAATGTTTCTGTCAAATATTGACCATATTACTTCAGATAATGTGGTCAATCAGCTTTAGCTTCATCAGCTTCCAAAACGTTAACCTTACAGCGTTGACAGCAATATGACCTGACCCCTAGACAACGCTCTATGCCATTGGGCAAGGTGCACAGTGCAAACCCTTTTCTCAAGCTCTGCCCCTAATCATATCCAGAGCCAATCAGCGACCACCAGCCACTGTTTCCTACTGTTAGAGCAGCTGCCTTCGAAACCCCTCAATATTTTTTGAAAACTATATTTCATACTAAACATGCTAAATTAACTGAATGAAACATACTCACATTAAATGCAATGAAAATAACCACTCCTCAGGGAAATTTTGCTCATTTGAACAGACGGTTCAAACTGTATCCATCACACGCAGATGTAAACAAAGCATAGAAGTGCGAGAAAGACTGACAATTCACGCACAGAATGGTATATCACTGATAAGTTTCTCACAACTACACTACATATGCAAATACGAACTGGAAAATGTACTCAATGTGATTGAGCGCGATTTGAGCATTTGTTTACATCCGGGTTTGATGAATACACATCATTGAGCACACCTTTTGTTATATTGCATTAGACGTGTTTAACAAAAAAAATGGTTTTGAGAAAAATTATGCATGTACATTCGAAGGCAGCAGCTTTAATACATGTATGCATCAACCGTATGTACTGGTAGTACCGTATATATACCAGGCAGCACGCAAATATATAACAACATTCTACATTTTTCCTCACTGAATCTCAAACACTTACTGTCAAGCGCGTCATCCAGTTCTTTCTGGCTGTTCACGCCGTGTGCCCACGTTATGACTAAACCATCCCTCACTCCAGAGAGGCCATCGAAATGGTTGAAGGGGCTGCCCGCGGTGATTGCCAGCTCTTTGAACTGTTCGAATCTGGGCCCCGGTAAATCATAGTAGATTAGACGTTTGTCCACGTCGTTCCTTACGTAGAGCATGTCGTACGGTGTAGCGCCTTCCCAGAAGTTTGAACCGGATGGAGTCCAAACGGTGATTGTAAAACGCGTGGGGTCCTTTTCGAGCAACCACTTGAATTCAAGCCAAGAATCCTGGACGGATGAATGGACATCATTTTCATATAAATCATGTGTGGAATATATGGTAGTGACACGAGTGAACAAGTTCTCATTGCACTATCCCGACTAGCACAAAAAACATGACACATTCCACACAGGGACATGTTGTAACTATAACACTACATCTCCTTGCCTTGAAGAGAGCAGCGCGAGCGGGGAAGGTGACCGGCTGGGAGATGTTGTGTACCAGCTCCCACATCTCTGTCATCATATCCCGTGTGTACAGCTCGGCACAGCAGCCCGTTTTCCAGCCCAGGCTCAGGGTCATGTTAGGGAAGTACTCTTCGACCAGAGAAAAAACCCTAGCGGAGAGAAATTTGATTACTTCTGGATAGCAGCCAAATCTGAGGATTGTGTCGGGATGTACTGGCGAGCTTCGCTATGTGAATGTTTATCACTTAGAATAGTTGTAATGATGACATCACCAACAAATCGAAGCTGATTGGCTGGTCGTTCGATCCGGGACCTTTCACTACGTCAGCATTGGCCCACACTGGATGACGTATCACATCTGTATGGCTCTGTAACACCTGCGAAATACTCGGATGATCAGGTATCGTGTATGTTTTGTTCAACAGTTAGGCAGATCTACCTGAAGCTTGTATGTGCTGAAATTTGGCGAATTGAAAACAAAAACAGGTAATTTTCAATGGGACAGTCTCTTTCCAATCAAGGAACCATGCTCTCGTAGAGCGAGACCGAACAATGGACACAATCTCCATACCTGTAGAGACGGTTCTATGACCTCCTCGCCCTTGAAGTCCAGCTTAGGCGCCTTGTCCGGGCGGGCGAAGATGTTAGTCAGCCAGTTATCTAGTGTGTTGTCACTGGTAACGCTAGGCGGGTGAGCCATCACCGGAGTTTCCGTCTGGTTGGGCAGCCCCCACCAGTCCAGAATGATGTCCCCCTCGAGCATCTGATAGTCGCCCGAGAGGGCCTCCTGCAACAAGGAGATTTTCCCTATCAAATTGCTGTGAGCAATACGTATGTTTACATCTTACCATTTTCTACTTTATGACGAGCGAGGCAATTTGTTTCCAAAATAACACGTGTTCAATACCGATATGATTATACCACATTCTTGACATTGATATGTTTCGTCCTTCTTCTTGTTGTTGTTATTGTTGTTGGCTCGCTCGTCCAAGTTCTGCACTGGACTTCAACTTGAATTGTAACTTGGACTCTATGGAGTATTTGTGTCACTATGATACAACATCGAATAATTTTTTTCAAGAAATGTTTCAAATGAACATGATATGTAGGAAACATAGTCGCTATTTTACCTCCATCTCTTCCAAGCTGTTTGCCCCATGGTACCATTTTATATCCAGAGCGTCGTCGATTCCAAAGAAATCCAATGGACTGCCGTCAGGTGGGAAAATACCAGCGCTCTTGGCATCGGGCGAGGACGGGTCTAGACAACGAGCCCCGGTATTTTGAAAAAGAATACTATCATCGGCAGTCACATTAGGGTAGTTATAGTATTGTTATCACCTGTTTCTATGTGTCTGTAATATCACCATCGTTTGTTGTGTTATGTAAAAAAATGACCTCGAACTATAGGCGAGATACGTACTTCGTAGATTCAAAGTTAACTAGGCCCTATATATGCCGGTAAATAACGACGTTATTAATTCTTAAACTTGAAAACGAAAATGCCTACGTACCTGGCGTCGGTGCGGTTTTACTTCCGAAGTACACCGACACACTTATCGTCACAACAACGACAGCTACGGCGGCGATAACCGCCACGAATATCGCTTGTTTCCGCGCCATATATATCCAACATGAAAATGTCCAGTAAATATACGAATGAACGTTAAACTTTGATCGCTCGAGCCGTACAAAAGTAGCTCATTATGTATTGCACATTGGACTGCTTATTCTGTCTATGTAGCTCTTTGTGCTATGTATTATGTATAGTAGTCTATTGCATGTTAGAAAACATTGTTTCAAAAGTCCTACGAAGGGTCACAGATTTTGTTTTTTCATAGGGAAGAGTTACGTTACTAATTAGAATGGTAAGAATTTTACAGTAACGTTACGCAAACAATACAATACGTTTGTATTTGATCCTTACGCATCGTTCGTTCATCGTTTTTTTCCACACGCATTTCTGATTCACCATACTCTTCCAATCATGAAAACTGGGAGAAATGGCCTACGAAATATAGATCGGTATAACTCAATGGACCGATTCACAGAATTTCCCTCCAAATATGCCGGAGTGCCGACTAATCAGAAGCTTGGCTAGTCGGTTGGGTTATGTAATGATTTTCAAACCAATGGGAAATACAATCTGATACAATCTTTGAAAATTTCAGGGATATAGCCAAAACATATTCTGACTCGAAACCACTTGATACCAATTTTTTCAATGCCCGGTATGACCGCCATCTTGATTTTCAAAATGGCCGCCATCCTGCACTCATTTCACCATGTTTTTAGTTTAGGGGCGTTATCAGTCCAGTTGCCAAACCATAATACACACAATTTTTTGGTTTTGTAAGGCACTCAAATGTCAAATCCAACGATTTCCACCCATACAGATTTGAGAAACTTTTCTAATTTGCATAAATCCAAGATGGCCGCCACTAATTTCAAGCAAAACAAGACATGACTATAACTTTTGATAAAATCAAGCTAGAATATTGATTTTGATGTCTACCCATAGGTTTTCATATATTGCGGATACAATGAGCATATTTAGAAATAGCCAAGATATATCTGAACAGAGATAATCCAGGTGTCCACCATGTATTCTGAGCGAAACTGATAATTAGGCATCCGATGGGAGGCCTTATGTTTTTGGGTTTTTTTCCCCGCCGTTTGGTTTCCTGATCATAAACTCTTGAACGCCTTATCTATCTTTCAGAAATTTTCACAGCTCATCTGAAATGCTTTGCTTCCGTCAAGATCTGAAATCCAAAATTTTTTGGAAAAAAATAAGGCTATTCCTGTCAATGTCATAATTTGTTTCAGGCAATTTCCAAGAGATTTTTTCGGGAGTATTTTTTAGTACTTAGAATTACTCTCTCACTTGCACCCATGCAGATGCTGGCTATAGTACTGTGGAGCCTGGTCAATCATGGAGTCACTGGTGCTGGGACCTACTGTAACTAAGCTTGGTTACTGTATTCTTTGACTTACAGTTCCAGTGCCTGGGATCACTGTCAGGTGCTCTAATCTAATTGTAATAGTGACTTGTAAAGGAGTCACCCCCTCACCCCCCCCCCCCTTTCCCCCACCTCAGTTTACTATACACTAAGTATGCACATGTCAAGCCTCCTCCTCCTTTCTTTTCTAAAAAAAACAATGTAATAAGTGGTCATATAATAGGCTGGAGATAACAGCTGGTTTGCCAGTCAATTGTATTCAGCTTAAACAGCACTGTTATTATCAAGTTGACACTACATGTATTGTTTTGTTACTTAGCTATATTTCACATGCAGTGACCATATTATCATTGCTTTACTTAGCCGGAACAAATTCCTTCTTGCTTGTGTTATGAATGTAGAAATTGTGAATAAACTGAGGAATTTTGGGTATTCCTCGGACTTTTCAGGGAAAATAGCAATAATACACTTGAACCTAGAACCACTTAATAGCAACTTCATTCTTTTGCGGTATAGCTGCCATCTTGGTTTTCAAAACGGTTATTATTTTGCCTTCATTCCGCTGTATTTTCATTTTCTTTCTTTGTTTGGGGGGGGGGGGCTATTATGAATAATCAAGAAGGTCAGTTAGCAGAGAATTTGCATAGATGTCATATTTTATGGTGTCCACTCGACTTTATTGATATCAGAAGAATATAATTTTTCATATCAAATGTAGTGAAATAGTGACCAGTTTCATATTATTTACCTTACCGAATCAAAAAACGAAGATTGTTCTCGAACAGTGAAACAAGCATATATTGACCTTTTTCAAGTAATCCATTTCATTACAACGCATTTGAGCCAATTTTCAACAATTAATGAACCACTATAGTCAAACCTAAATTTGTGAATTACTCAAGTTACGTGTGGTGAACACCATTTCTCGTCCCCAATTTATCGTCTAATTTTAAACATTGAGGTTAATCTTCGATATTTCTTGGAGAAGTCTACCCTCATCAAATATCCACCCAAGCTGCGGTGAGTCTGGAAAGTCTGAATGAGCGTCAGTCTTGTTCCCACAGAGCAGCTTGATATGTGCCAATCTGATGTGCTTTATCCAAGCATATCGAGTTGAAAGGACCATTTTTATATCTATTTCTATCCATTGTTGCTTGAAAATCAGCCATTGTAAGTCTTGTAGATTCTTTATGTTTGTGCTCATTTTATAAAAGAGGCTGAACAGGTATCTCAGACATCACTCAAAAGTTTTCATAGGTTGGTTCCGTTCCTAGGTCAGGAGCAGAGATACATTTAGCAGCAAAAGTGGCTGAAGGTTCGCTCAAGAATGAATCCAAACATGCATCTACTAGCCTCGGATATTGATTGAGAGCTCATTGATGCCAATCACAGTTCGTAGTAGAGAGATTATGTGGGGAAGCTTATTTCTAGGACAAGATGACAAGGCAAATATCAGGGCAAGTCAGAAATGCACGTTTTGAAGCATTCCTGAGAGAATATTCAGCCATCTTTTCTGCTTCTCTGCTCTAGGGATAGGAACGTAAATATCCAAGGAAACTGTTGAATGTAAGTATCAATCTATTACCACTAATACAACTAGGTTTTAGTGATGACAATATCAAATGTAATATGCAGCAGTTTGGAAAAGAGACAATGCCCTCCAAATAGTTTATCCATAGACACCAAAGAGGGGCAGACAGTGTGTGACATATAGTGGTTTCTGCTATACTGTATCACCTATGAAAATAATTCGGAAACCCGGAACAAATCCCTCGGACAGGTTGTATGGCAAGTACCTGATCACAAGTCCAAAGGCTACTGAATTTAAGATGGTGCCTGAAATACCTATGTCGTAAAAATTGCATAAAAACAAACTATCCACAAGACTTAAAATGGATGATTTTCGAACAAAATGGATAGATAATGGTATGGAGTTGTTCCCTTCAACTCGATGTGCACGGATACTGCATATCAGATCATCACATATCAAGCTTCCCTGTGGGAACAAGAATTTGACACTCATCCAGAAGTTCCAGATTCACTGCAGCTTCGGTGAATATTTTATGAGGGTAGACTCCTTCCAGAAATATTCAAAATTGCACTTGCACCAGCATCTGTAATGGAGTTATGGAGATGCATAACTATGTGGGGCGAACAACTCGGATGGAATGGAGTTTAGATCAGCCAGGTGTTCATACCAGGCGAAACACTAGTTTAAACTGAACTCTGTCACTGCGAAGTATAATGTTTAAACTTGTGAAAACATGGGATAGTCAACTAGTGGTTCACTGTTGTTGAAATATGATCCAAATATAATAAAATGTATGATCTGAATAAAAATGGTCAACATATGCTTGTTTCATTGTTCGAGAACAATCTTCTTGTGATTTGGTAAGGTAAATTATGACACTGACTACTAGTTTACAACATCTATAATCATGTTAATGAAAACAAAACTCTATTCTGATACCACTTAGGTCAAATGGACACTATAAAGTGTGACAATTATGCAATTTCACTGCTAGGTGACAATTCTGATTATCCATAATAGCCCCGAAAATATAAAACATGGTGAAACAAAGGCAAAATGATGACCATTTTGAAAATCTAGATGCCAGCTATACCCCAGGAGGAAAAACTGCTATCAAGTACTTCTAGATTCAGGTATATTATGGGTATTATCTCTGAAAATTTCAAAGAGTACCTAACATTTCCCATTTAAGCCACAAGCCCACAGAAACCTCATGATTGTGTGCACGCCACAATTACCATTATAATTTGATTCTGTCAAATATTGTAGTCGACTATCATTTTCATTCTGAATACAGTGTGGCCATCTTGGATTATCTTTGTTCAGGTATATCATAGCAATTTATAAACATGCTCAGTGTATCCGCAATATATGAAAACCTATGGGTAGACATCAAAATCAATATTCTAGCTTGATTGTATAAAAAGTTATAGCCAATTTCCTCTTTTGCTCGAAATAAATGGCGGCCATCTTGGATTTATGCAAATTAGAGATATTTCTAAAATATTTCAAGGCAGCAAACGATGAATTCAACATCCGGGTGCCCTATGGTTTCAAAAAATTATGGGTATCGTGGTCTGGAAAGTGGACTGATAGCCTCAAACAAGGTGAAATGGGTGAAAATGGCGGCCATTTTGAAAATCAAGATGGCGGCCATACCAAAGAACGAAAAAATTGGTATCAAGTGGTTTTGGGTTCAGATATGTTATGGCTATGTTCCCTGAAAATTTCAAAGATTGTAGCAAAAATTTCCCATTGAGGTCACAGGCCCATATACTAGGCGCTGCAACGGCCGTAAACAAATAGACTAACCCTATGAAAATACATATTTATCAGAGTTTCGCAATTAATGGACAATGTTCGATAATAGGTGATTTTCAAGCAGGAGGTAATGAGAAACTAGTTTTTTTTCTTATCGAGCAGGTTATATATATATATAATTATTTTTTTTCAATTATGGATACAAGGAATTCGTTGGTCCTTATGTACTAGTTACAATTCTACTACCTAGATCTATTCTAATTCCGTCCTATATGTGATCAAGGTGGGAATCCTAGGGCCCACTCTGCTACAGTCTTTCAAGACTAAATAAGTCAAATAACTCTTCCGCTGTTTAGAGGGTTATAAAAAATGCAAAAAACTTATTGAGTACGTGACCCAACATCATTACTTTC
This sequence comes from Terebella lapidaria, assembly GCA_949152475.1. Taxonomy (NCBI): domain Eukaryota; kingdom Metazoa; phylum Annelida; class Polychaeta; order Terebellida; family Terebellidae; genus Terebella; species Terebella lapidaria. The sequence continues at coordinate 26,709,409 of OX424564.1, read as the reverse complement.
TTTCTCTCTCTGTCTATATTTCTACCTGTTACAGTGCGTGCACAAAATAATGAACTGACCCTTCTGTATGTATACATTGGCCGTGTGACAGGCTCCCACGTGCAACTGAATACAACAAGGTCAGCTGCATGCGACCTGTAGGTGTATTTGTGTGATATTTGTGTGCCAAATGAAATATCACCCACACTCTGCTATTTGTAGGAGAGTTCCTCCAAAAGGGTCTTGTTATAAATTCAATCATGTACCCCACACTTCTTATGAACTCCCGTCAGTTGGTTTTTTTAATATTCGCGTTCGAATGCCCATACACGTATGTGCGCCCAGTCGCTTAGTTGTTCATTCATATTACGGATATAAGTCTGAAATTTGGTAGATATTGCACTTTCCGATCAGGCGAAGTGAGCCAAATTTATAATAATTTGACACATCTTTCCATCTTGAAAGTATCAGCAAAATAAACCCCGATGAGTTACAAAAATCCGAGTGTGGCTTGCAAGTGTAATGTGGGCAATCTAAGACATGGCTGTGAGTGGTTAAAACTGGCCACATGATGCAGATAGCATGGCGCTGATTGGATGGAAGCAACAAGGGGCATTTCATTCTAAACATGTTCCAACATAAGTACTATACGACTGAGTTGAGATAGTATTCTCTGGGTTGACTTGCTCAGGTGTTTGTTGAGTTGTCCAGTTCATAAGACGAAGTTATTCAAGATTGTGAAGGTTCAGTGCGTCAGGTACCGGGGACAGGTGTACTGGCTGTACCACTGGTCAGAGATATCACGTGGAAAACCCTATTGTTTGGGAGTCAGCTCCGGGGTCCCTGAGGTCCATGGGGGTATAATTCAATGTTTATTTCTTGACTTGGTTTCCGTTTGATTATTCAAAGTGTCAAGGAAGAAGGAATTACCCTATTGATTTTGGGGTCAGTCCGTCGAAAAACATCCGACACAGGACCCAAAAAATCTTGAGGCCGAGACATCAGAAACTTTGCCTCATAGAGTGAAACAGACTGATTATCGGGGTCAAGTTCTTGTGCCTAAGAGATCTTTTCTCTTCATCTGTGGGGGTGAAATTGTCTATACGGAGCGTTGCCACATTCAGACTCAGTATGTCCTGGTTCTCCAGGAGTTCCTGTGGGACTTCCCAACTCAAAGCCTGTTCCCTCGGATACTTCGAACAAATTGAAGCGACATGCCATCTGCTCTGGCGTGTCTGGGTCCTGGTCGAACCAGGATCATTCTGAGCTATCAGCAGGTCATTCTGTACCTTCAGAAGTGTCGTTTCCGTCGAGTGGTGTGGCCAGTAAGTCGAAAGGATAGACTCCAGATACTCATGGAGTTGTGCAGCAACAACTCGTTCCAGAGACTTGGCAGGAGATATGGCAGGTTGGAAACTGACCGATGATCGACAGAGTCTCCCGATCCAGTGATGACTACTTGATAAGAGGCGAGATCAAGGCATGCTTGAAGCAGACTGGCACCACAGCTGTCGTGAGAGAGTTGTTGACAATGGACGTCAAAGTCGACAACAACACATCCATACATGATTTGAAGAGCCAGGCTGGTAAAGGGTCGAGTGGTGATGAATTACAAGGGGAATGTAGGATGATCTTCGCGATAGCCTCCTGAGTCATGAAAGACCAGGATGAGAGAGATGTTATGGAGTGCAGCTCTTTGAAAGTATCACTTTGCACCGTTTCTGAATCCAACGCCTGAAAAATCGTTGCCCTTCTTACTTGTGAAATGACACGTGGAGGCCTCAGCATCACAGTTTGTAGGTAGGATCTTAGTCCCCGTTTGTCCAAAGTTCTCATTGATCAGCCTAAAGAGTCCCTTGGTGTCTGTATCTGAGATCTTCTCACGGTAGTACTCAGTATTCAATTTTTCAACTGAAGAGACATACAAGTGCCTTTGCTCCAGAAAGAGCTCCCTATGGACCTGACGCCTTCCATCGACGTTCAGCCCTGCGCTTCTTGAGCTTGCACTCGTGCAAATGCTCGGAAAACCAAGGCGCGTTTGGTCGCAGTGTGATCGTTTTAACTCTGGATGGGGCATGCTCATCAAAGAGTCTGGTAAGTGTTGAGTGATAGCACTCAGGAAGAGAAGATGGCGCAGTATCACTGTGAAGGTCAGATGCCAGAATATTTCAGCCTCACGCGACCTCTGGTTGTTCATGTGTATTTTGTTGTCACCCATCAGGAGTAAGTGGCCAGTGGACAGCATGGTCTTCTCCAGCAAATCTGCGAACTCGGCCATGAATTCTGAAAAGGAACCGGTCTTCGCTGACGAACGTGGACGATACAGGAGACAGAGCCTGATTAAATCAGCAGCAGATGAAACCGAAATATCCAAATGTCCAAACGTGCTGTAGACAACTGACTTGTGCACGCTGGTTTAGAGGGATTCATTCACCAACGCAGCCATACCACCCCCTTTCCTGGTTGCACGCGGAGCAAAATCAGCTTGCATCCTTTGAGCGAGGAGTTGATTTCACCGACAGTCACTTTTTCACTATCATCCCAGGTCAACCAAGTCTCGGTAGAACACATCAAGTCGATATTTTGATCCACTATATAGTCAGTTAGTGGAGCCACTTTCTGAACTACAGATCTGGCGTTCCATAAACACGCGTTAATCTGTCTGCATTCTCTGAACATCTTTTTCGAGCTGCTGTTCCGTGAGTCTGCTTCAGAGGTGTTACTGTTGTTAATCCACTTAGGTATTCGCCTGAGACGCCTGGCAAGACCTTTAGTGCCCCTAATCACAGAACTGGAATATTACAAATCTGGGCCCAAGTATCATACACTGCGCCTTAATACTACTCGTTCACTGAAAGCATACCATTTAATCCGTCTGTCACCTTTTTAATCCTTACTGAATATAGAGGAAGGCGCAGCGTATGATACATGGGCCCAAATCTGTATAGACTGGAGTCTTCTGTGAGCTGCTAATCCCACCCGGTTAAGCGAATTGGGCATGACACCTCTTAGAGTAGGAAATTGACTAGTGGTATAAACTTTCCTGAGAGACATGTTTAGAGTCCGACATGCATATCAATCCAGAGGATCCTACAAAGCTGATAGTTTCACCGTAATACCCAGACCCAACAGCTATCCAGCACGATCACCAAATAATCCACAAGTATTCATCCACCAACTGTTCAATCCTCCAATCGTGTTGGTAAACCAAGCAAAAACGCATGTAAATTGGCAAAAATGTAGCAGAGACTGGGCTGTGCAACCTCTCAATGGTGTGACACAGCTCTAACATGGCGACCTGCAAGCATACTTTAAAAAGGCATGTCATCACATGAAATGTATCTTTGTGTTATTACATGTTAGGCCTACTATTGTGTTATTACAAGTTTTCGCAGGTTATTTCCTATTGAATATCGCATTATTACCTGAAAATATCACGTCATTACGCATTGTTATCGCGCTACTACAGGATAATATCGCGTTATTAGGTATTAGATAATGGGCGAGACACAGGTCATTATTAGAAACGAAGGACTTTCGAGGCGAAGCCGAGAAAGCCTTCGTTTCTAATAATGACCTGTGTCGAGCCCATTATCTGACTTAATGGATGCCTGCCATTAGGTTATTATTGTAAATAATGACCTCCGTTGAGGTTATTCAACAAAAATAATAACCATTGTAGAACAATACAAGCATCCATTAATAACATTAATATGTTTTTGGAGGGCGTAGTGATTATTTACGGCCCAGCTCAGATTATTTACAGCCCGACAAGGTTCATTTGCAGCCCGAGCTTGCGAGCTGTAAATAATATGAGCTGGGCCGTAAATAATCACTACGCCCGCCAAAAACATATTATTACTATTATTAGCTATATCAACTGGTCTACAAGGAGATAAACACAGTAGTCAACAAACATCATTTATTACCTTCCAGGTTACATCACGAGGCCAGAATTACCGGTAAACATAACTTCAAGAACACATCACACATACATTGCTGGTACAAATCAACGTTTACTGCTAACCTCATTAATATCCTTGCCTGATGCGCTATGCTATATCAGAGTGTCAGGATTCTTTAACAACATTTTGAACATTTTCATGTATCGCATCGTTCAACTGAAAACTGGAAAGTGACAACAAAATTCTCGTGCCGTCTGCAGACGCGATCACGTGACTGCTGGGCTGTTATGAAGTATTTACGTCGTAAATGCGGGCTGTAAATATATTTGCGTGTTGGGGTTTCAATCATAACGCATGACCACTGCCGAATTTTCGCCTCGGAAAGTAACGAGAATCTACTGGTTAACAGCCGATTTATAGGTAATAATGTGCAGTAATACTACAATGGAGCATTGAGTAGTTTAGCAAAAGAAACTTACCTTGACATACACGTATGGAATAAAGAAGAGCCAGATACACTACAATTTATCTCCTAATAACGCGATATGAACTAGTAATGATACCTTGTTATCGCGTAATGAAGCGACAATAATGTTTGTGCGTTTGCTACAGGCTACATTGCATTATATTAATTGGTCATTCAACTCAATGTTAATTGATCAAACTCTGACGGCCTCTCGCCCCTCCCTAAAAATCCCAACCAAACTACTATGCTAGTTTCATTAAATAACATATTGGACATCGCGTGATAATCATGAATATATTCGACGACACGTGGGATTTTTTGCTAATCTGCCTTGAACGGACCCGGGGTGAAAATTAATGTAATTTCGGGTGCAGATGCAATGCAAATACCCCGGGCAAATCCCCTTTGTTTCTTCATGCAGCTCCTTTTTTGATTTGATTTTATTTATTTGGCAAAAGCAACATATATAATACAGATATGTAAAACAACACAAAAGGACGGGTACTAAAGATGGGAATTACTGACAGTTACCATAATATATTTATGATTAATACTGTTGCACAATGCCGGGATAACACAATAAAGCTCTGGAGTGTGCTTATTTACATTGTGGTCCCATTATGCTAATATAAGTATTTTTGAAATGGAGACAGGCATGTTGTGTAACAATCATATGACATGGATAAAAGGGTTGTGACATTTGAACATTAAGGTGGTAGACAACAATAGTAGAATACTAACAAGATACTGCTCAGAAAACCTGATCATTACTTCCCAACAGTGTATTCTTTCAGATGAACATACACTCGTTCAGAAATCTGGCATAGAAATTATATAAGGTCATGTTTCACAACAGTTTCTCTTTCTCTTTCTAATGCCTAAGTGAGGTGAACGCTCGCCGATTGGCTGAACGAGTTACCGCACTGTGCCCTAAGTTCAATATCATCACGCAACACCACGAAATGTTTGTATGCTCGGCGTTGCGTAATGTAAATATTACACCCGTGTGTGTAGGATATAGGCCTATATCAAACCACCGTGGCCGAATACACACACAAGGCTGTCTACATGCACTCACAGTCACTAAATATATCGAGTGACTGTATACCAGGAAATGTCAGGAAAACGACAGACTAAATACACGAGTGGACATTTCATACGGTATTGTTATCAATGTAGGCCTCTACTTTTGTTCATCTGTCTATTAGCACTCGTAGGTTTATGTTGGAAACTTGGCACGATCAATTGGAATCCGATTTTACGAGGGCATAGCATGGCGGACATGGCTGGGCGCCGGGATGGAGAATCCACGGTGACAGGTGAGTCCACCTCAGTTAAGTATTTACGGTGCCCGTAATAGGACATGGGGGAAATTATTTCAGAGCGAGCTCATTTATTTTCTCTCGAGGAATTTATATGTCGTCATGATGGATTAGTAGCTTAGTTATTGGTTACCCATTATTATATAGAGCGTAGACCCATTATATAGATGGTGACTGGTTTGGAGGGGAACATTTCGCCGTGTTCCCCTCCAGAACATTGATTACTAAGTATTCAAGTACATGATAGGCTCTAGCCCGAGTATTTGTCGCTAATGTTGCGAGAAATACGAAGGCGGCGCCTTATCTGACATAATGTATAATTTCCCCCAACGATATTACCCCGGCAGAGTGCTGCACACTCTCTGATTACCCCCAGAACTAAATCTCAGCACGGTCTGTACATGCGAGTCATACAACTAGACGTTGTCACACTTGTATGAATTCGCTGCCTTACATGTGAGCAGGTAAACATTTCACAGATAACCTGACCAAAATGGCTGTCATAGACGTAACAGCAGTTACATTAAGGATTGATTGCATGTACTAATCATGAACCTGGAATTGACCAGCTCTTCATTCACTCATAATGTAAATATAAAGGTAACAAACTCATAACTTTACATACTTCCAGTCAAGGTGAAATTTTGATATGTGCCCCTCTGGGACAGGTCGCGCCGCTGATTACAATCGGCGGGTTGGTCGATTCTTACTTTATCTCCTCAAAATATCGCTGATTTAGGTGTATAATTCTATACTTCTGACATTTATGTTGCTGTATGACATGTACTCTAAATGTCTCTTCGAAACATAACTGCAATACAACATCATTTATTCAAATCAAAGAAAATTCGAACAGCGCGCGGCTATTTTGCCTGTGCGGGTCGCACTAAAAACCGTCCGGAACCGTCCTGGACCTACCAGGGAACAAATAACACTGTCCGGGACCCGAGAAAACCACCCGGGAACTGGATTGTATTGCCAGCCTCGACGAGCACGTAATAATCAATGTTTGAAAATCAGTATTGTATAAAAAACTTTTTGGGTGATGTCATTGTGCTAATAGCTAATAATGTGCTGATATACAAACATAAAACCACAGGAGAAATGCGTTCATTGTTCATCACAGACATTACTAAAGAACTAATTTGAATATTGACGAGATGTTTTCTGACTCAGATATGAATGTGATACTGATAATAGTACCATCAAAATAAAATAAATTAGTCACAAGCATAGAAATAAAACCACAATCGAAAGTACTAAAACTTACCATAAAAATGAATAAAATATCATAATATAAAGTAAAATATTAAACTATTAATGAATAACCAAGCTTCCCTCAATTCGACTTTCATGGATAATCTACATTGAAAAAACAAAAATACCGAAGCAAAAAAGAATGCTGAAGCAAGAAAAAACAGGAGCAAAATGTTATTCTTCCACATACCGGTAAATATAGTCCCAATTACATAATGATTACAGATTTCAATGCAGTTCGAGATTTGTTATTGAACTAACCAGAACATCAGCATTTCATGAAGTAAGTAAGTAAGTAAGTAATTTATTTTCAAGCTATACAATATAATATATACAAATGATTAATTTGGAACAGAAAAAAAATATAACTTGGGGTTAATCCCAAGGTAGATTAACTACCTGTTGGCCTCAGCAATATTATTTATACAATAAGTCAAATAATATAAAGCAAATGAAATGTTGTGACTGGAAGTAACCGGAGAAAAAAAAAGAAGACAAAAAGCATGAACATAAAGCAAACTAACATAACAGAGTAACCAGAAAAATTAAACTTAAAATCATATTATTAAATACATTTATACTACATAAGCTAACTTAAGGGTCACTGCTCACACCACATTCGACGCCCCCGTCCTCCCCCGATCACCCACGTATTACTGTGAGTCTAGTAACTGTGAAATCAGTCGTTATATAATGAGATATAATGTTTTTTTAGACGTGAGTCAAATGCTTTTTTTGTATTGCTTTCCTTCAATTGTATAGGAAGTCTTGACCATATTTCCGGAGCCTTAAAGAGGAAGCTATTGCACACATTATTTTGTGAAATTGGAAATCTGTGGATATCATTACTCTGTCTAGTGTTGATTGCGTGTATCTTATCATTTACCAAGAATATATTGCTCAGTGGGCCAGGTAATTCGCTATTAATGTGTTGATATATAAACTGGCATAGCTGTGTATCATATATATCACTGAGAGTCAATATTCCAAATTTCTTAAAAAAGGGCATTGTATGAGCATGAACATAAAGCAAACTAACATAACAGACTAACCAGAAAAATTAAACTTAAAATCATATTATTAAATACATTTATACTACATAAGCTAACTTAAGGGTCACTGCTCACACCACACTCGCCGCCCCCGTCCTCCCCCGATCACCCACGTATTACTGTGAGTCTAGTAACTGTGAAATCAGTCGTTATATAATGAGATATAATGTTTTTTTAAACGTGAGTCAAATGCTTTTTTTGTATTGCTTTCCTTCAATTGTATAGGAAGTCTTGACCATATTTCCGGAGCCTTAAAGAGGAAGCTATTGCACACATTATTTTGTGAAATTGAAAATCTGTGGATATCATTACTCTGTCTAGTGTTGATTGCGTGTATCTTATCATTTACCAAGAATATATTGCTCAGTGGGCCAGGTAATTCGCTATTAATGTGTTGATATATAAACTGGCATAGCTGTGTATCATATATATCACTGAGAGTCAATATTCCAAATTTCTTAAAAAAGGGCATTGTATGAGTGTTGTATGGCACTTTAGCTACAGCTCTGATTGCTTTTTTTTTGTAAAACTATTAACTTATTTAGGTGCGTCCTGAAAGCAGATCCCCAGAGTAAGTTACTGAATGCAAGATGACAATGTACCAAGCTAAAATACAACATTTTAAAATTGTGGGTAGATAGGTATTTCCTTGCCATTTTTAGAGCATACGTACCACTACGGACTTTATTTGCGCATTTATTGATGTGTTCTTTCCAAGTGAGTTTGTTATCAATATAAACCCCTAAAAACTTCGTAACATTAACTTGATTAATTACGGTTTTATCAATACTTATATCAGTTCCTTGTCGTAATCGAATAGTGTCATTGTAGTATAGTAACATGTAGTTGGTTTTGGCAATATATAGAGATAATTTATTCGCTTTGAACCAGTCTGAGAGAGTGTTGAGCTGATAGTTTATGGTATTAGCCATCTCGTCCACTTTGTTTGAAGTTGTGTATATCGTTGTGTCATCAGCAAATAAAATGGTGTTGGCGTTATTGATTGCAAGCGGAAGATCGTTAGTGTATAGTATGAAAAGCAAGGGTCCGAGGACAGAGCCCTGTGGAACTCCACATTCTAAATTAAGCTGATTTGAATCTGTCCCCCCGTAATGCACATATTGCTTTCGCCCTGTGAGATAGTTTTCGAACCAATGTAAAGGTGATCCCCTTATTCCGTAATGATATAATTTTTGCAGTAATATTTCGTGATTAATAGTGTCAAATGCCTTTGATAAATCAAGGAAAACTGCAAGTGTGGGACATTTATTTTCGAAGCCATTTAGTACATCTGCTATAAATTGCGTAACTGCGTTTGTGGTGGAGCGTTTCGGTCGAAATCCATATTGACTTTCATAAAATATGTCGTTTAATTGAAGATAATGGTACAATCTTTTGTGCATAACTTTTTCAAGTACTTTGGAGGTAGCCGGGAGTAAAGATATTGGACGATAGTTATTGAACATTTACTTATCATTTGCCTTGAAAATTGGGATTACTTTTGCTAATTTCATTTTATCTGGCACGATACCCTCGCTGATAGATTTGTTGATTATGATCGAAATTGGATAAGATAATGACGGACTGAGTGATTTGAGAAGCTTGCTACTGATATTGTCGTGTCCAGTGCTCGTTTTAGATTTGAAGCTGCATAGTATCTTTTCAATTTCAAACTCATCAGTGGGGCTGACAAAGAACGAACCGGTGTGTTGATTAGGTTTTAGGTATTCATCAAATGTTTTTCTTGATTTGCCAATTTTTTCAGAATATTGCTTCCCTATTTCAGTGAAGTATCTACAAAATTCGTTCGATATTGATGTTTTGTTTGTTATTGTATTTCCGTTCAGAATGAATGAACTTGATATCCCACTTTTATCGTTGGTTTTACCAATTAAAGTTTTGATTGTTTTCCAAGTTTTTTGTACATTGTTTTTATATTTTGTCAGCAGGTGACAATAGTGTGACTGCTTGGCGTACTTTTTAAGTTTATTAAGAGCGTTTCGGTAGTTTATGAACTTCAGGTATGCAGTATCTGTAGGTGACTTACCAATACTTTTTTTATACAGCTTGTCGCGTGTTGCGTATGATTTGAGTAGTCCAGGTGTCATCCAAGGTTGAGTTATTACGCGCTTTGAAGGAATAACTATGTTCTTTTCAGGTGTAATTTTGTTCATTGTTTCAGTTATTTTGGATATTAATGTAAAGTTATTGACTACCGTCCGCTCTTCGGGATCCTCGAGGATAGTCCTCTCTCATCCGAGTCCTTGCGGACGCGCATCCGCTATTCCAGATCCTTGCGGCAGGGCCGCTCACCGGAGGTCGCGGCGGACACGGTAACTACTTCAGCATTAACGGTAACCAGGTAACAGCCCACCCGACACTCCCAGGCCTACGGACACCGTTCAGAAACTGGTTCATCCCTACGGTGTTAACTGGCGGGGCCTGGCGAGCCGCGGTCTGCCTCGGGGACGGAACCCCGTACAGCCCGACATGCTGGCCAGAGCCTCTGTCACACGTCCCGGGAAGGGAGAGAGCTGGCGATCCACAGGGCCGAAGGCCCCCGAGTCAGCAACTTGTCTCTCCCAGCCCGGGCCTCCCCACGGAAATCGTCCCCAGGGCTCTAGGAGCCCACTACTCGCTAACAGGGAACACAAAGCTCATGGCGAGCCTCGTGTGCGTCCTGTCTCTCGATCTTGGACAATCTCCTCGAACGAGTCGCTTCCAGTGTATATATAATACACCAGAAACTGTAGGGCGCACGCGAGGTTAAATAGATCCATTGTTATAGTTTACTGGAACGTAAATTACAATACGTCGCCGTGGCAACGCACGCTCGAACGGAGCATGTCAAAACAAGGCCAAGTACAAAAAGGCCACATAAATGGCATTTATGTTTACAATCACCTGCCGCGTGCTTAGGGCAAAATCGCCACATTACCCCCTTCTTACAATGTTGGTCCCCAACATGTTCCGCCCGCGCCCAAAACAGCCAAAACCCGACGAAGGCTTCGCATGGCGGGGTCCGGAAGAAGGCAAGATGGCAACACCCGGAAGTCACGGCGCAAGACTAGGACTTTAAGAGTCCCTTTTGGAAGAATGGGGAACTACCCCCGGACTTACGGAGTAAACTGTAACGCGCTTTGCAATTTTGAATAAACCCTCATAAACAAGCTAAAATTTTGACCGAGGTGGTCCAAAACCGTGTGATGACCTTGGAAGGTCATCCGTTATAAAAGGACGGTGTGTCGAGTCTTTGGAATATCTTTAAGGTTAAACTTTAAATTTAGAAATTTTGTAAAACGACACACCGAGTGATCAAAAGTGATAGTACCTCTAAAATGTTGCCGACCGCCCTGCCGGCCGGCTCCTCAGATCCGCAGAACGGGTCTGAGGCAGGGCGGAGCCGCGGGAGCGACTCCGGCACGCCGCCGCACAAGTGCAGCGACGAGGCTAGTGCCCTAGCCTTCCTCCGTTGTCATCGGCTCCTCATCCGTGCCGCCTGTCTTGGGGTCTGGCGGCGGTGACGGGTCCCTACGCCGCGGAAGCAGCGGAGCCGGCATAGTGAAAGCCGGCTGCACGGGCGGATGAGGCAGGCCCGGTGGAGCTTGCATGGGCTTTTGCGGTGAGCCCTGCAATCCGGGTCCTGGCGGAGCCATCACGACGGAGGCCGGTAGAGAGGTCGCGCCGAGATCGGCAATGGCGCGGAACATCTCCACCGTATCGCGGGTGCGCTGTGGACCCGCCGTCCGTTCTCCCCACACCTGGACTAGGTATGGGTAGATGGCCAGCTCCAAAGCGGCATCCGCGCGCCGGAGAGCCGCCTGGTTCAGGGCGGACGACTCGGGGTCATCAACGCCCTGGAGTAGGCGAGTCCGAGCGGCCTCGGCTTCGTCAAGACAACGCCGTAGCTGCTCATTCTCAGCCTCCAGGTGCTCCATCCGTGCGGCTACCTCTGGGGCGGGGGCGGACGCCCCGGACTGCTCGGCAAGAGCGGCGGTCCGACCCTGGTCGAACGCGCGCCGCTCAATGACGGCCGACAAAGTCCGGTAGCTCTCTAGGCTCCGCCGGGTGCCTTCCATGAGGCCCTGGTCGTATGCGAGATCGCATGCGACACGGGAGGCCTCGGCGCGGCACCGGCTGAACCGATCCAGAGAGCTGTCCATCTCCGCCACAAGGTACTCCGCCGCTCGGGTGAGTCGACCACGCTGGGGGTGATCCCAGGGGTGCTCCTCCCGAGCGCGGGCCAACGCGGCTACACCTGCGGACCCCAAGTCACGAATGGCTCGGGGCACCGGCAGGTTCACCAACGCCGGGTCACGGGGGATCCGGTCCATACCATCGCGACGATGGCCGACCGCCTGGCCTACAGACTCGCGGAAAGTCTCGTAGACGCTGGCGGTCGTGGGACCGAGCCTCCGGCGTACGTCCGCCGTGGCGTCGAGGGGGTCCAAGTCCAGGGAGGCGGTGCTTTGCCACCCTGTGGACGTCCCCTCAACTACCAACGAGGACGCGGACGCCGACCTCGAGAGAGGTACCGCACGTCCGCTACTGCTCGCAACCGAGGGAGTCACGCGTGGAGTCCTTGGCGGGACCACCGACGCGGTACTCGAGGAGGCGGAGGTGTCTGCCACCACCTGTCCCTCAGACGGACCCGCGGGTACCGTCACCTCGAGCAAGCCCGGGTAGTCCTCCTGAGTCAGCGCACCCGGAGACTGCAGGGGCGTCGTCCCGGCCGGAGCCTTTCCGGCGGACGAGCTCTTCCCCTGAGTCTTCGGCTGGGGTCGCGGCTTAGGAGTAGCCACTCGTGTCTTGGCCGCGATCTGCGGCATCTCCGACACGATCATGGTCACCCGGTGCCGTTCTTCACCGGCCTGGATCACCGGCGGTTCACGGACAGCCTCTGCTGCTGTCCGGGCGGCTTCCGCCGCCTGGAACTCCGCCGGGGTCTGGCCCATTGTCGCCGTCAGGCGAGCGGTGTAGCTCGAGCCCGCGGACACAACGCCAGACTCCTTCCAGGCATCGTCCATGATGCGCTGTGCAAAGCGCCATGGACCCCAGTGAAAGAATCGGTGATTCGCCGTTCCTGACGTAGTCATGAACGACGCCACCCTCGGTGGTATGTATCCAAAATTGAATACAGACCCCACTTCATTACCAACGGTATGAAGTCCCTCACCGCGGTGTGCACCCGAGCGGTGATCATTCAGGGCCTCCAAACTGGCGAAATATCGTTGCTGAGGTCTGCTGGAGTAGCACCTCTTGCAAACGAACATTTGCATCCAGGGGTAGTGGTACCCCGCAATATGTCGACTCAAGTGGTCGTAGGTAGGATACCTACGATCCCGGTTGAGCGCACGGTGCGGGTCCTCATACCCGTCCAGGGATTTCGGACAGAGTTGGCATATTACACCCTCCTCTGTCTCGGGCGGCAACCCGACACGCTCCTCGTCCGTGAGTGGACGAGGCCGTGTGAAAGGCGTGTCGGCCGCCGCGCCGGCCGCCGCTGTGCGGCGCCCTTGCGGATCCCTGCCATAGCGCGGGAGGAACATGTGTCCCTGACGGACTCCAGGGAGTTCGGGGCCCATTTCGGCCCGCAGCCTCTGGATAGAGGGCTGCTCCGAGGACGACCGTTTCTTCTTTTTGGCCGCCCCCGAACGATTCTCCGACCTGGTTTGTCGGGGCACACTCTTCCCGCGTGGGGGCGCGGCCCTCTGTTGCTGCGCAACGAAGGACCGCCATCCCGCTTCCAGTGCGGCGTCAGACAGGTGGACCCCGTCTTGCTCCGCGCGCTTCCGGAGGAGTTCTAAACGAAGCTCTCCCTCCTTCGGCACGGGACGCCCTCTGTCCACTGGACTCGACCCCACCTCCGCAGCTCCGGTAGGTTTCTTGGTACCGGAGGAAGAAGAAGAGGAGGTTCCTTTCGGTGCCTGGATAGGCACCCGCTTACAGGAACCTCCCGCGCCTGGGCCGGATCCCGCGGAGGCGCCGCCCGCACCAGATCCCGAGGGATTAGGCGTCTCGGCGACTCCGGGTTTGGCGGAGGACCCTTTCTGGCCGCCCGGCTTAGGCGCCAGTGGCTGAGGTCCTCCGGACTTCGATCCGGCTTGAGGCGAGGGGCCGTCGGACTTCTTTTTCCGGTGCGGCCGCTTCTTCTTCTTCTTCTTCGGAGGCGAGGAGGCCGGGTCCGGGTCGGATCCGGCCTCAGATTGCCCGCGGTCAGCGGCTTCCAGCTCTTGCTGGGCTCTCCACTGCTTCTGGGCAATCTCCCGGGCTCGACGGCGAGTACGCCTAGAGACGGGCGATGTAAACCCGTCATCTCGGTTCTCGGTCTCCTTCGAGCCAGACTCCTGTCCCTGAGGCGGCGCTTGGGATGCGGCTTCCTCAGCCGCGTCAACCTGCTCCGCCCAAGTCCCAGGGGCCTTCTGGTCGTGCGGACCAGACTCCGCAGGTGCGGACACCGAGGAGTTCTCGGCAGAACCGGTGTCCGGACGGCTACGGCCATCCGGACGGGTTTCCGCACGAGTACTCTCATTCGGACCCAAAGACGCAAGCATCTCTGGGTGCGGATGCAACTCAATGTCTACATCCACGAGTCCCGCACCACCGCAGTCCATCACCTCTTCCATACGAGGAAAAGGCGACGGATTTAAGAGCTGCTCAGCGCCTGGCGTGGCCGAGTCACTCTCTGCGGGGCGGTCCTCCGCGACCTCGCTCTCGGACTCGGTTCCTGTGTAAGAACCGGAGCCGGAGCTGGATTCCTCAGAACCCACATAGGCTCCCCGAGGGATGTCCTCGCGGTAGTCTGGGGTCTCGAGTACGAATTACCGCGCTCAAGAGACCCCTCTTCCCTCCCTACATCACCTTCCCAACCATCACTACTCTCAGACATATCAAGCGCTCTAAACGCCGTAAACACTGGGAGTCAGATCCGCAGATCCGTCTCCACCAGTGCCGAGCGCTTGAATGACGAGAAGGTGTCGAGTTACATCGATTATAGGCATCAAGTGTTGGCAGTTATACTGCACACGCATCGTATGACGCGTTCCCGTGGAAACGTCTATTCACTGCATCTACCCGATCGACAGACAAAAGGACGTTTTACATTCCCGCATTCCCATACACGCATCTCCCCCCGGTGACTCCTATCGTGCCATGTATACGGGTGGCTTGTGTACACAAGCCATCCCGGGGGAACCCGCTAAAATACTACAGTAATTAACAGCAGTCATTAGCAATAGCTTTCGCACTGGCGATCAATGACGTGAAGTTAATCACCCTCGCAGGTTAAAGATTGTATACAATGTATCAAAAAGCCAAACTACTTGTGGGTGTTACGATTATGTCACCCTATCAGCAGCGATAAATAAAAATTTAACACCGCTCAAGCAGCAATGGAAATAAATCCACCACCGCTTGCCTGCTTTTCATAGATCACGGCATACGGCCTTCGATACAATGTACACAATCTCCTACACCCCTCTCGCGAAAGCAGAAATCTCCCGATTTCTTACTCTCTATTGCACCAGGGAAAAGATATATCACTAAACTTTCTCATATATGGGATAAATGAGTAAGAATAGCATTTCCACGGGAAACACGCACACACTTGTGGCTTATAATCCTCCCATAAATAATAAATGAGATGGAAAATAAACAAAATCACTCCCCATAGCCGCTGGCACGCTTACAGGGCGATCGGACATACCCATGACGTCCGGACAGACAATCGGGCGCCCTATGGGCGTTTGCAAAGCGCCCACTAGCATCCCCGACGTACTGCCCGGCCGCGGAGCGGTGCCCGGTCCAGCCCAGAGCCTCCTCAAACGACTACCGGAGCGCGGAGCCAATAGATTTAGACGCGGAGCCGGCATGGTCCATAACCGCACTGGTTAGGGGGCGAACCCTTCATACCGGCGCCCAATCTAGAGGCGCCCAAAGATGGTGAAAGCAATAGCCGGCGGACGTCCGGAGCTGCCCGCGGACGGAGTCCAGGCCGGACGTCTACCATTGTACGGCGTATTGCCCTTATCCACTGAAGATGAAATTGGAATTAGAAGCCACCACAAGTGTTGCGCATGTAATATACGACCCCCTTCTTAGAAGGAGGCCGGGGTTCCGGTCATTCCGGCCAGGCCGCGTATTGTAAGGTACGATCCGGACGAGAACGAGCGTCACCCGCTGCCGCGGCTGGTCCGCACACGCGGACTTAACAACCGCTCCATTATCATAATGGATAGTCGGTTTCCTGCCGTAAGAAACCTTAATTTACTATAATCCGCAATTATAGTAATGGCTCACGGGGGATAACTACACCGAAGTGCGTCATCTTAAAGCGCCGCGGACGCCGGACGAGTCACGCGGACGAACCGCGGACATCAGTCCTCATCTGCGGACACTATCCCCGCGTCCAGAGCCAGCTCCCCAAATCCGTGGGAAGGCGCTTCCCCCGTAGCGGACGTAAATCCCAACCTCAGTCTGGCCATATAAGAGGTTGTCCCGGGACCAGGGGCGTCCGGCCGGATCAGTAAATTCGTCCGGCCAGCGTAACCGTTGTGCGGATTACGCCGGACAGCCGTCCACAATGTGCGGACAGGCCATCCGCACGTCCCTGGCGCTAGAAACTACAGGAGGGCGGATGCGGAGCGGCGGTGTTACGACATGAAAGTCTCCGCGGACCTCAACTCCGAAGATAGCCACAAAGTAGCCACCCGCGGAGGTAAGTCGTGCGGACTCTCACGGAACGACCTAAAACCCATCCGTAGTATGATAGACGGGTACCGCAGACGCATCCGCATGGGCGGAAGGTTATTCCCACCCATACCGCTGGCGCACGTGGTTTCCGGCGTGGCCGCCCGTCATCCGCAGGTACTGGAGGTAGTGGGGGTACCTGCGGATCGCCGTCATCTGGCTGATAGCCACCCAGTCCATCATCTGACGGGTCAGAGAGGTCCGGGAGGCCCACCATACGGCGCACACGCTCGTCCGGAGTCCGCGGATGCTGACCAGACGGATCCCACACGGGAGCATCATCCGGTTCCGCATCTTGAACGAGCGGATCCATGACAAGCGGGCCCTCGTACTTCTTCAGATTATCGATATGGACAACCAGAACCCTGTCCGGATCGGAATCCCTCCGGATCCGGTAGTCCACATCTGTCACCTGTTTCAGTACTGTAAACGGGCCTATCCACGGCTTAGCAAATTTATTGCCTTGCTTAAGCGGCGGATAATAGTAGCGCACCTTGTCGCCTTCCGCAAAAGCTGGCCTACCCTTAGCATGGGCGTCATAGCCTCGCTTCTGCCGGATGGCAGACTTGTCCAGGCGCGCGCGCGCGAAATCATGGGCGTTCGCCAGGGCGCGGCGAATCCACTCCACGTATTCCGGACCGCACTGGGGTACTGCGCCGGTCTCTGCCGCAGTTGGATACATAATATCCACGGGCAAATTTAGCTCCCGGCCGTACAACATCGCGTGCGGAGTAACTCCGGTCGAAGAGTGGACCGACGACCGGTACGCCATTAAGACATACGGGAGGTGGTCATCCCAATCATTCGCACGATCGTTCACAAAGGCCGCCAGCATATTGAGGACCGATCGATTAAAGCGTTCGACCTGGCCATCAGACTGGGGCCTGTAGGGGGTGGTCCACACCTTGGTACTGCCTAGCATCTGTGCTAGGTTTCGGAACAGGTTGCTCTCAAATTGCGTGCCCTGATCCGAATGTACCTGTTTAGGTACCCCATGGTACACCACCCATCTATTCACCAATAACCGAGCTACCTCGTCCGCAGTCTGGCGGCGCAGTGGGTAGGCGTCGGTATACTTGGTAAAATAGTCGGATATTACCAGGATGTACCGGAAACCGCGCGGGGTGACCCGGTGGGTATCCAGTATATCCAAAGCTATCCGATCAAACGGCGCGCCCGCCTTAACCGTGGTCAAGGGGTGGTGGCCAGGAGTCGGAACTCCTTTACGAGCTTGACACCGAGGGCAGGCTGCGCACCACCGTTGCACGTCCAAGCTGCTACCAGGCCAATGAAAGCGCTGTTGTAGCCAATGGACGGTCCTCCGGATTCCCAAGTGACCGGTCACCCGGAGGTCATGCAACTGGTGGAGTACTTCTTTCCGCAGCTCCGCCGGAAGCACCAACTGCCATATTGGAGGCAGTGGGGTCGGTGGCTCATAGCGCCGGTATAAGAGGCCATCCCTCAAGGAGAGTCGTTCCCACTGAGATACTAGAGACAAGGTCTCCTCCCTGTAGGTCTTTCGCTCATCCTTCGAGGGCTTCTGGCCGGCCTCAAGGGCTGTGATTACCGGTGCCAGAGCTCTGTCAGCTCTTTGCGTCGCAGCTATCTGCGCCGGAGAGTAGCCACCCAAGTAATTAGGCTCCTCATCCGTCGCGTCCGGCTGCGCCGCAGCGGCCATCACCACAGGGGGCAAGGACCGCTCATACTCAGACTCTCCAGAGGACAAGGGTACCCACGAGGAGTACACCGCCGGACTCGAGGAGGACTCGCTGGAGCTGAGCCGCACCTCCGCTTCGTATGCGGGACGCCCTCGCCGATAACGGCGGGTCCGCGCGCGGAGATTAGCCCTAAACGCTCCGGCCGCCGTGTTGTTAGAGGGGGCGGCGGCCTGCGGTCTCCCCGGAACGTCCAATTCCGAGTCTGAGGACGAATCCGCGGCTTGCTGGAATGGCGCCATCCCTGCACAACCCGGATTCTTGCACTTATGACAACGGGACAGGCCGTCCGCGTTGCCGTGCAACTTACCAGCGCGATGCTCTATCTGCATGTCATACTCCTGGAGTTTGACGAGCCACCGCGCCACCAAGCCATCGGCCTCACTATAGTTGAGGAGCCATCTCAGCGAACTATGATCAGTCCGCAAGCGGAAATGGCGTCCCAACAAATAGTGCCGGAAACGCTTGGTCATCGTAACCACCGCGAGCAACTCGCGATGAGTGGTACAGTAGTTCATTTGAGAGCGGCTCAAGGCCACACTCGCATAAGCTACTACCCGCTCTTGCCCGTCCACGATCTGCGAGAGGACACCGCCGAGTGCAAAGTTACTCGCGTCAGTGTCCAGGATGAACTCGCAGTCCGGACGAGGGTGCCGCAGCACCGGGGCCACTACCAAGGCCTGCCGGAGTCCCGAGAAGGCGTCAGCCTGCTCGGCGGACCAAACAAAATCGGCGCCCTTTTCCGTGAGGATAGTAAGGGGACGAGCGATCTCCGCAAAGCCGCGAATAAACCTGCGGTGGTAGCTCGCGAAGCCCAAAAAGGACCTCACGTCCGCCACGTTGCAGGGCGGAGGCCATTTCTGCACGGCCGCCACCTTTGCGGGGTCTGGTCTCACTCCGGTGCCCGTTACCATGAAGCCCAAGTACAGGATTTCCTGCGCGAATAGTTCGCACTTACTTGGCTTCAATTTAAGCCCTGCTCCGCGGATGCGATGGAGCACCATCTGGAGGTTGGTGAGGGTTTCCTCGAACGACCGGCCATACACGACGACATCGTCGATGTAGACCATACATCGCTTCCAGAGGAACCCTTTAAGTACCATCTCCATGAGGCGCTCGAACGTCGCTGGTGCGCTACAGAGCCCGAACGGCATTACCTTGAATTGGTAGAGCCCGTTCTTGGTAACGAAGGCAGTCTTCGCCCGATCACTCTCCTCCATCTCCACCTGCCAATACCCGGAGGCCAGATCCAGAGCACAGAAATAGTGCGAACCGGCCAGGGCATCGAAGGTATCTTCAATGTGCGGGAGAGGATATGAGTCCTTCCGCGTGGCATCGTTGAGTTTCCGATAGTCCACGCAGAACCTCCACGAGCCGTCCTTCTTCTTCACCATAACCACCGGACTGGCCCAAGGGCTGTCACTGGGTTCGATGATGTCCAAGTCGAGCATCTTTTGCACCTCCTGGTCTATGACCTCTTGGTTTGGTGCACTATTGCTGCCCGACGAAGACGCTGCTTGAGAGGACGCTCGTCCACGAGGTCGATGCGGTGTTTGGCGACGTCAGTCTTGCCAACCGCACCATCAGGACCCATGAACACATCCGCATACTGCCGCAGCAGTTTGCGGAGCGCTTGGCGCTGCTCTTCATCCAACCGGTCCTTCGGAACCCGAGATTCCAAATGGTCCGGCAGGGTGAACGGGTCATCCCCGGTGGCCGCCGCCGCGCACGCAGCGCGGCAGACAGGATCGTCGGGGAGGACGCGACTCGAAGACGCGGGAATAGCAGTAGCTGCTATGCATCCGCGCTTCAGTACAATCGGAGCATCCGTAGGATTCACTACGAGGATGGGCATCGCGCGGGGGTTGGACATGACCAGGGCCCCACCCAGCACGAGCCCAGTTCCTGCGGCGAAACTGCTCACGGGTTGCACTACACACGGTCGACCATCGAGGGGCATGCGGGGACCACGCGGCCTCGTCTCGATGATCATCTCACTCATCGGTGGCACTACTACAGTGCGCGATGTCCGCATCTGGAATGAATGCATCGGGCCCGAGCGGAAGAGGAAGTGTGTGTCCTCTCCCATCCGGAACTCGCCAGCACTAAAGTTGGCAACCACCCGGTGGGCCCGTAGAAAATTCATCCCAATAATCCCGGCCGCTCCGATATCCGCCACGATCGTCTCTGTCAGATACACCTTGTCCCCAAGGGTAATAGGCAGATCGATGATGCCATGGACACGGATGCGGTTGTCTCCCGCTCCGTAGAGCTTATACGGTCCGGGATCCCGCAACTCGAGGTTGCGGAGCGCGGGCTCCTTCCTAAACGTCCCGGCGGCCACGATGGTCACCTCCGAGCCTGAGTCCATGAGGAACCGGACCGGCTCCCGTCCGAAGGACAGGGGCAGGTACCAGCAATAGTCCCTCACCAGCGCGCAGGTAGGGCGATACCCTTCGCACGCGCCGGGCTCATCTACGGAGTCCTCGCCATCCGCCTCAGCCGCGGAGGAGCTGGACTGATCTCCAAGGACTACTTCCGGAGAAGTCATATCTACTTGGGGTTCGTCCTGCTCATCAGCGGGTGGGGCGGCATCGTTTGCCACCGGACAACTATCCCCGGACGCAGTGTTGGTCGCCACCACGTCCGGATCTAGTTTCCCTGTCGCGGGTTCCGGTTCTGTTGTCCCGGAGTACCAGACCGGAAGGAATTCCTCCGTTGCGGGCCAGGAAGGTTTCCCTGGTATCCGCGCGACCGCAGGCGTTCCAGCAACTCCGGACACTTCAGCCAAAAGTGTCCCTGCTTTCCGCAGAAGTAGCAGGGACGGTTCTCGGCCGGTCCGGAGGTGAACGCGCAACATTCTGCGGGTCCCGGAGCTTCGATCCCGGCGCAGTGCGCAATCATCTGCGCGGCGCCGAGGTCGTATTCCTCCATGTCGTACTCGTCCGAAGGCGAGCACGGCGCGGCGACTGGTGCCGCATGTGCGGGCGCCCCTGTAGAGGGTGCCGGCGCACTAACCCGCTGCGGGGTAGGTTCCCTGGCGGGCTCCCGGACGACCGGGTCCTGCCACGGGGTTACCTGCGATGCTTTAACCGGAGGAGGAGTCGCCGCCTGCGCGGGTACAGCCGAGGCCGGAGCCGAGGCTGGAGGCAACTGTCTAGGGCGGACAGCCACCTCAAGCGCAAGCGCGGAGTCTATTGCCTCCTCCATCGATCGCTTTTCATGGGTGGCCAGCCCGTACGCTAGGTGGTAAGGCTGGCCATCGATGAACTGATCGATCAGCATCGTCTCAAACCGTCTGAAGTCCATGTCCGGAAAAGCTCTCCGGCCGAGTATGCGTAAGTTGAACGCATAGTCTGTCACGGACTCAGTCGGATGGCGGATACGCGCCTTGAACTCTCGTTCAGACTGCCGCCGATTGGTCGTCGGCGTGAACAGCAGGCGAAGTTGACGAGCAACCTCGCCGAACGTCACTGTTCCCACCGGCAGACACGGCATCACGCGGAGAGCTTTTCCTTCCAAGCTCCCCGCGAGGACGTGTCCAGCTTCATGCTGGGACCATCCTTCGTACACGGCGGTACGCCATACCTGGAGCAAGTAGTCCTCCAAGTCGGCGTTATCCCCGTTGAACCGTTTCCGCCACGAAGAGTGGTCGGGCCCGTCATCGCGTTTGCTACGCGCCCGACGTGCGGTCCCGGCTCCGGGGTCGTCCGTGTACAGCGGCAAGTTCCGTGCGCTTCCTGCGCCTGCGGCGGAGTCTGCCGGAGCAAACATCGACGCCGCGGACGGAGGAGCAGGGAAGCTCACGTTTGCCGCCGGGGTCATTCCCGCTGAAAACCCACTCTGGCTAGGTGCGGGCGGGGCTCCCATCGAACCTACTGGGTAGGCTCCAGAAGGGGCGGCATAGCTTGGGGCCGAAGCCGCCTGTTGCCACTGCCCGTCCGACACACTGTACGTGTTAGGGTAGGTCGGCCACGCGGCTTGCGCTCCAACCGTCGGAACGGTCGACGCGGTTGCCAACGTGGTGCCTCCGAGCCGCGGGGCAGGCGCGGGTCCCATTGCGGGGGCCACCGGCGCCTGCGGACTCGGCAGGACTTGGGGAGGGGCTACTGGCCCAGACATCCCCGGACTTGAGATGGCCGACGGGTCAACGCTCGAAGGCGGCTGATTCTGCTTGAACAGCACAAGCGCCTCGGATATCAGCCACCTCTCCCTCTCCGTCAAAGGCCCCGAGTTGCCTTGTGACAGCGGAGAGGGGGAACGGTTCCGCCGGTCTGATCGTCCCTGATGGGGCGACCGGGCGCGGTCATAGCGCCCTAGAGGAGCCAGCTCACTCAGAGTGTGGGTGAGCTGGTCCATCCCGCCTGACGCGGACTGCCTGGATTCACGGCCGGGAGCCCTTGCGGGAGCTCCTCCGGCTGGATGTGGCATCCAGTACTGCTGGTCCGCTTGCCCGGAGGTACTCGGGCCGGCTACCACTCGATCCCGGACATCCGGAGATGTCCCCTGGAAGAGCGTCGCCTGCCACGACTGCCGTCTGGACTTAGGCGGGCGCGGGGTAGCGCCGTTGCCAGCTCCACCTACCGCGCCTACCGGATCAGGGCCAGGCCCTGATAGCAATCCCTGTTGCTGCCCCTCAGGGCGCGACTCTACGTCCGGAGACGGAGCCAGGGACGCCGGAGTCGTCTCCGCGGACGGGGTCTTGTCCACGGAGGTTTCCGCGCGTTCCTTCCGGCCACCGGAGTCGTCCGGAGACGTCTCACGGTGGCTGTCGCGCGACCGGGTGTGGTCCGCGACATTTCCACCCTTATCCCTCCCCTTGGGTTCATTGGCCTTATCTTTGGCCTTGTCTCTTTCCTTCGTCATATTTTGAGTTGTCCTTGAGGAGCGGGCGATCCCCAGGGACGAAGGAGGCTACAACGCTGTGACGGTAGGCTGCGATGGAACACTGTCGGACTGATCCTGGTCACGGCACCAATGTAAAGTTATTGACTACCGTCCGCTCTTCGGGATCCTCGAGGATAGTCCTCTCTCATCCGAGTCCTTGCGGACGCGCATCCGCTATTCCGGATCCTTGCGGCAGGGCCGCTCACCGGAGGTCGCGGCGGACACGGTAACTACTTCAGCATTAACGGTAACCAGGTAACAGCCCACCCGACACTCCCAGGCCTACGGACACCGTTCAGAAACTGGTTCATCCCTACGGTGTTAACTGGCGGGGCCTGGCGAGCCGCGGTCTGCCTCGGGGACGGAACCCCGTACAGCCCGACATGCTAGCCAGAGCCTCTGTCACACGTCCCGGGAAGGGAGAGAGCTGGCGATCCACAGGGCCGAAGGCCCCCGAGTCAGCAACTTGTCTCTCCCAGCCCGGGCCTCCCCACGGAAATCGTCCCCAGGGCTCTAGGAGCCCACTACTCGCTAACAGGGAACACAAAGCTCATGGCGAGCCTCGTGTGCGTCCTGTCTCTCGATCTTGGACAATCTCCTCGAACGAGTCGCTTCCAGTGTATATATAATACACCAGAAACTGTAGGGCGCACGCGAGGTTAAATCGATCCATTGTTATAGTTTACTGGAACGTAAATTACAATACGTCGCCGTGGCAACGCACGCTCGAACGGAGCATGTCAAAACAAGGCCAAGTACAAAAAGGCCACATAAATGGCATTTATGTTTACAATCACCTGCCGCGTGCTTAGGGCAAAATCGCCACATTAATAAATCATATGCAGTATTTACAGGTAAGTTTTGTAGAACATCCCAAATAATTTTGTTAAGTGCATAGTTAATGGAGTTAATTTTAGTTTTTGTCATAGATCTGGTTTTTAATTCGAGCGGGCGCTTTTTATCAGGAGTATCTATTTTATCGAACAGGGCAAAGACCGGCATATGGTCAGAAATGTCACAAGTTAAAATCCCAGAAAGTATAGGGTGTGTGTTTCGATTAACATATATATTGTCGATAAGTGTCGCGCTTGAATGTGTTATTCGGGTCGGTCGAGTAATGGTAGGAACTATACCGGAGAATATAAATTGATCGAGAACATACTGGCAATGAGGAAATCGACTTACCAGCAATTGGTTATCATGTTTTTTTAATCTCAAAAGTGAGTTGAATACTCGTCAAGCTTCAGCAGATCACATGGGTGGATACAGAATGTTGGCAAAAAGGTGGCGCAGTTGGTTCGAATACCTCTAGACGACCTCTACGTGCAGATGTTCTCCGGTGAATTCTGGGGCTCTGGGAACTTGGAGATGTGTTGGTGATACCGTATCAACCAGTCTTTTCATTTAAAACCCTATACTTTCAACTCAACATCATCAAAATGAAAAAAAAACATACTGCATATTAAACAACACTTATAAAAGTGTGATGATTTCCCACTGCCATATAATATACACTATACATGTACATGTCAGGGGCAGATCAAGAATTCAGAATTCTGAAATAGCTTAATGGCCGGTTTTGGACAAAAATTCAGCTTAGATACCCATCGATGCCTCTATTCTGAAATGCCTTTAAAAAGAAAATATAGACGCTTACCGCATTTTGAAGGTATCGTCTTCGACTTACCTGCCACAATTTCTCAAAACTGCCTTATGTAGATCATCAACAAGTATTTGATTTCATTCCTATATGTGGAGTTCGATTTTATCAGGAAAATCTGCTGATAGACATTTATTCGATCTTCAATCTTTTATTTCAATCTCTGCCTCTGGAGGTCTGCCGTGAATATGAGTTTAATCTAGTCAAGTGTATCAGAGATGACTCCTAATTCAATCGAGTGTGTAAGACTTTGGAGAAATGTCCTGTAGATGAAGCCACGGTGAACAGCACAAGACAGCTTCTACAGCTTTATGACTCTAATTACCAGATTCATTTAAATATGTTGCTAACGTCTTACTAATATATTCTGCTTTATATTATTTTCTTATGAAGACTTTAATCTTTCGCCTTTTTGTATACATGTTGATTCCGGAAGACAACCGAGCAAATATGCAAATTCCTGTGCGGACCCAGAAAGTCCATGATGGGGCCAATTTAGCAAGGAGTTAGATTGCCAAGTAGATTTTCGCGATACAAGTTTGAAATTCGGTAGGAAATTGCTGTTTGACTCCCAGGTCAAGTATGCCAAGTTATAGAATGATACCATTTGGAATCGCAAGATAATCAGCAAAGAAATAATGTAACAAGTATGAAAAATCAGAGTATAGGTCTGGCAATCAAAAAAGAAAACAAACAAAAAATAAATAAAAATAAAATAACATGGCATCAATGTCATGCCACTTGCCACGCTCAAAGCCGGTCTCAAATAATTTCGTAGATCACACTATCACAGCCAAGTTAATAATTTGCTGATATTTCAATCGGTACCCTTTGAAGTTTGAACAGTAGTAATTGCAATTGCACGCAAAGAAACACACCAGTTGAATGCACCACTTGAAATGTTTCACGCACCAGTTAAAAGTATGTTTACTGTGTTCTCTCCGTGCCTTGGAGACAAATAAATATTATTAATGTCAAAGGAGTCAAGGACTGTTGTGTTAAAACCCCATCAGTTATTATACATTATTTCCCTATAGATGTTATAAAATTTCTACCATTGAAATATTTCTTGCAATGTCTTGTGACTAACTCGTTTTTATGTATAGTTCGGAATCATATGAGAGATCTGAATGAAAATATAGAAAACACTCCTATGCGGTTTTCTCGGGTCCCGGACAGTGGTATTTGCCCCCTGGAAGGTCCAGGACGGTTTCGGACGGTTATTAGTGCGACCCACACAGGCAAAATGGCCGCGGGCTGTTCGAATTTTCTTTGATTTGAAGAAATGATGTTGTATTGCAGTTATGTTACGAAGAGACATTTAGAGTACATGTCATTTAGCAACATAAATGTCAGAGGTATGGAATTATACACCTAAATCAGCGATATTTTGAGGAGATAAAGTAAGAATCGACCAACCTGCCGATTGTTGTCAGCGGCGCGACCTGTCCCAGAGGGGCACATGTCAAGGTGAAATTTTGCCTTTTTGATTGTTAGCCATTCAGCTTTATCAGTGGTGTCAAAAATTTTTGAAAGGATAGCATACGATCAGTTGTATAGTTACCTTAGCCATAACAACCTGATTTACAAGTTCCAATCGGGCTTTCGTCCGTCGTTTTCTACGAATACTGCTTTAACATACTTAATAGACAAAATTAGATTTAATATGGACAAGGGATTGCATACCGGTGTTGTTCTGTTAGATCTAAGAAAGGCTTTCGACACCGTGAACCATGACATATTATTAACCAAGCTCAGACAAATTGGCATGTGTACTGATACTGTAAAGTAGTTTCACTCATATCTGGATGGTAGGAAACAATTTGTTGACATAAATGGCAATCATTCCTCGTATGACTCGATTTCATGTGATGTCCCTCATGGATCCATATTAGGACCCTTATTGTTTTCCATATATGTAAATGATATGAGTAGTGTTATCGGACCAGACTGTGAACTGTATCTCTATGCAGATGATTCCATGTTGGTGGTTAGGGGGGAAAGGCATCCACTCAGTAGAGTGTGCACTATCGAACGAACTAGGGAATCTCAAATTGTGGTTAGATAGTAATAAACTCAGCTTACATCTCGGAAAAACATTTGCAAAGCAACTAAAGATAAACTACAAACTGCTCAGAACAAAATGATCAGATTTATTCTGGGTGCACATAGTAGATATCATGTATCAGTTAACGACTTCGAACAACTCAAATTGCTAAATGTTAACTATCGGTTCCAATTTCTCAGCCTGTGTTTAATGTTCGACATCTACAAAAACACAGCTCCTACAGTTAGCTACTTAACTGTGTCAGGAATTCCATAGGGTCTCCCATGGATATTCCAAAAGAAATCAAAGTATGGCATTTGTCTTGCTACAAGTTAAAACCCAAGGTAGCAAATCTTTTATGTTCGATGCAATAAAATCTTGGAATATGTTGCCAGACAACCTAAATGCCACAAGTCACAAGGAAATGTTCGAACGCCAGTGTAAAGCTCATTTGTTCCTAAAAATGAAGGAGTGTGAAGGAAACAGTTTTGTATTCAATTAGCACAAAATTTATCTTAGGCAGGGGTACCCCATAGGGTTTTATGCACTCGTTGTATTTTTTTCCATCAGTTTCATCTCATAGTAGTCATAGTCATAGGCAGGTAGGCCACTATGGAAATAAATCTATGGTCATGTGTACACAATCTGGATTTTTAGTGTACCTATTTCACATCATGTACCACATTTGTAATATATATGTCATTACATCATTCATCATGGTCGTCTGTTGATTTGTAATGTTTTATACAATGTATTGAATGGTATGAATGTGAATAAATTATTTTTTAAAAAAAGGATTACCAACCGAGATTCCGTTCCTTATTAAACAATTTTAAATTTGTTAAAATCATCGTTTTCATATGTCATTTCCCGACCTGTTTCTCAGTAGACAAAATACACTCACAACAGGGCGAGCGAAAGGATTATGCTCTACAGAAAATAGCTACGTAGTGATGCCAGTAACAATCACGTGTGATATGCACTCGGGTGTACCGAGGTGTTTGGGATTATGAATCTTCAGCTCGAAGTATAGCCTTATGTATTAGTCTCATTATTTTGACCACAACAAAGTATATTATACATCATGTAAGAATCACGCTCTGTGATTGGTCAGTACACGTGAAGTAATACGCTCTGCTGGAGCCGACCGCAATAAACGATATACTAACCGGTTGGTACTTTGATATACTAACCGGCAGCGTCATTTGTCAATCACATTTTCTCAAAACAAACATTCGGTGTGATATATATAATAAATACAACCCCGTATGTCTATTGGTACCGCGGATCATTCGACTCGGGATTAACACACTCGGCTAACGCCTTGGGCAGCAATCTCTCCCTCGGGGAATAATCCGCTGTACCAATATACACACAGGGTAGTATTTATATAATACATATACGGGCCCAAGTATCATATCATGCGCCTTCCTCTACATGTATATTCAATAAGGATTAAAAAGGTGACAGACGGATTAAATGGCATGTATTTAGTGGCCGAGTAGTGGGCAGTGTACAGTAATTCGCTCAGCCAATCAGCGAGCGTTGACCTCACTTAGGCAATTTAAAGGGAAACTGTTGTTAAACATCGCCTCATATATTTTTTAGGCCAGACTTCTGGACGAGTGTATATTCACCTGAAAGAACGCAGTGCTGGGATATAATGACCCGGTTTTCAAGGCAGTATCTTGTCGGCGTTCTTCTCAGGAGCTGGGGAATCAAAGGGGTTTTGCATGGGCATCAGTACCCATAATTTTGGTTATTTTCACCCCGGGTCCATTCAAGGCAGAATAGCGAAAAATCCCATGTGTCGTCAAATATATTCATGCTAGCATAAGTTTTTTTAGGAAGGTGTTATGGACCGTCAAAGTAAGATCATTTAACATTGAGTTGAATGGCCAATTTAATTAATATACAGTAGCCTAGTATAAGGCGCAGCGTATGATAGTTGGGCCCATATACGCAGCAACCAGTGTTTGTCAAGTGGAAGACACGAATGTTCGTTTTGGTGAAACGTATTTATAAAAAGATTTATCTAATCATCAAATAGCACAGCTTCTGTGTTATTATGTATGAAACCATGTCTCAGTTATGCAAGGCATAACGGACCATTGGAGTGTTTTTCCATTGCCGCCTTTTCCAAACACGAACTTGAATGCCCCTGGTATGCCACTATTATATATACATACGATGGCTGATTTATGTCATATTAAGTTTTATCTGAATAGTTTTTGTTGGTAAAGAAACAAACACTGTAGTGAGCCGCTCTACCATTCACTTATAAAGTAAATATAAAGGTAAAAAAATAAGCAAGAACTTCGCAAACTTTCTTCCCGAAACTTCCTTTTATGTACAAACATGGATGATGAACCGAAACATGGATCATTAGTATCACATGTATTGTACAAATTGATGAGCATAGGTGTCACTTTTACACGCATCAGCAAAACGAAATTTCGTATATTCAACAATTACCAGACATTTATTTATATTTAGTCAAGGACGATGTCTCGGTGGGTGATCCTTGATGGCTATTGATCGCCCTAGTAAATTATGGTGCCGAATGGATGTTTACAAATTCATGATTTTGTTACCTAAGTGAATTGAGAACTGGCGCATTCCAGATTCGCGATTGTTACCCGCAGTCATTACATCATTAAATTCGCGACCGAAATTGTTCAGGAAGGACCCCGTTTTGATTTTGACGCCCCTGTGACAGTTCTTTGATGTAAATACTTGACACATACTTGACGGAATATCTGGCTGTTAATAAACCGTTTACATTTTCATCGAAACTACGTTATATGAAAAAAAAAATCAAATCACTAAATATGAAAAAAATATTCTGAATTATCGCCCATCTTTTGGGATTTTTTCCCGAAATATGGCCCATGGGCCATAAATCGGGTGGGCCTAATTACGGAAAACCCCGGTATGTTCTTGTCGAGGTTGTGCTCAATCATTGGTTGTTCTCCTTTATATATTGCATATGAGTTGGATTTGACTTACATTATACCTCAAATCTTCATTTTCTTCTCATCACATCATGGAAAAAATTCCACCGGAAAATTGTTGGAATATTTTCATTTTTAAAAAATCATACATTTCAGCCCCATATTGGCAAAAGTTTCTTTTTATGACCCACTATGTAGTATATTCTAGATGATTAAAAAAAATCGAATCTATAGAACCAATCAGGCCATTAAAAATTACCAGTAATAACACAATATTAGTCATGATATTCAATACAATTTCCTGAACATAAATTATAAGCATATATAAAAATTCACATAGATGTAAGAGGAATCATTATGGACCTGGATTGAGGTAACATATCCATGAAAAGTGTTTACTTGCTTGAAGACAGATTTTAAGTTCATATCATGAGCACATAGGAAGTAAATCATATCTATAGAGCAATGAACATGACCGTAGATGACGCTCTCAACTACTTGCTCTCAAGGTAATAACTAAAAAGAATATTATCTTTTTTCTCTTTCACAGTGACCAGCGTTTCAGCTGTTGATCATTTTGCGCGAAGACTTGGGAGCAGGGACGGTCTGAAAATCAGCTGGGTCCACGCTGTGAATAGTCGCGGAAAGATGGAAGAGGCTTTGACAGGTTAGACTAAAGTCGACGTCATTCATCTCTGGCCCATTGTTTTATCGCGATAATTTTTCCAATTTTTAAGTTACTTTCTGAAATTTCAACAGCGTTCATCATGCTTAGCGACCTAACTTGTTTCGAAATTTATAAGAGTTTGGACAGTAAACGAAAAAGTTGGCTTATTTGCCCTACAGTAAATTTCTGGTGGAATTTGGTGTTGGACCGCTGCCAACCCCGTAGCATTCACGTTTTGACGTTGTGTTATTGACATTAGAGCGTTGGGGCGAAGCCCCCAACCCTCTACATGTCTATGCGCTGACTTTTTTATGGAGGTTTCACGCCAACCTATTGACGCACGTTTTGGCATGTAAACGTTTAGATACCTACTTCAAATAAGGATTTTCTTCGTCCTTGACATAAAATCTCTCGAATTGATGGGAAACTTCATTCCACTTCATGACCATTCCACATATATATCAAGCATGAATCGATGTGCTAGGTTTGAGAAAATTACGTAAAATGTTCAAATTATCTAAAAACGTCCCAAAATGGCGGAGCCGATGGAAATTGACGTTCCCAGAATGCAAAACAAATTTTACCACAATCACGCGTATTTTGGAACACAATTTCTGTTCAGCAATTCGTGCTTGCATACATGCATGTTGGCATCTGCGTGTGGACATTTTTGGCGTTATGAAGTAAACACAACGATTCGTCTGCGATGCCACGCGTTTTGTCCACCAGACGGCACTCTGAAGCACCCGTCTTTGTAATAACCGATTCTCTGGTCCCCTGAATCAGGGGACAGTGTCAATGCGCGGTAACAAAATAGTCCGTATTAATGCGCGTTTTGTAAACACGAGCACGTGCTTTCTTGTTTTGCATGGGTCGACCCAGGGCTGGCCAGGGGTCGACCCGACAGTCATGACTCAGCCATGGATTTTTCAGAGGCACTAAAGATTGCCACGGACACCGCTACTGGTGTTATTCTATCACAATCTCTTTAAAAATTGTATAGTTTTCGACAATATGTCCTGTCAGTAACAAAATATCCCAAACATTCAAATTTATTTCGATTCATAGAGGCATCCATGTTGGAACTATTTTCGGTATCCCGGAATGCAAAGGACGAATTGTGTGAAAGACGGGTGCTGGAGCGCCGCCTTTCATGAAAACGCGATGCCACGGCTACATTTACCATAATTTGACGTATTTTATAAAATGACAATTAAGCTGGTGTTCTGTTCTGTGTTGGATTGCGAAGTCTTTTTATTCTTAACTGGTATTTTAATTTGCCCAGTAAAGGCACGTGTTAGGCTATATCTGATGATATCAGATGCAGATATTCCTCATAATTTCCAATGTTTTGAGGATATTTTAATGAGGTTCGGGCGTATCTGTTCCATTGATCGATTTTAAAATAAATGTTTACTTATTAGTAATATGAAGGAAGTAGGCCATGCTATTCATCCTGGTATACGGAATAACAGAAATCAATTGGAATCATGTAGGGGATAAAATTATGGCTTCTTCTTTTTTTTCTTTGGGGGGGGGGGGGGGGTAACGTTGATGATGTGCTCAAGCTCTAATGTCGTCTTCCGCAGTTTGCTGCATTTTCTTGTTACGTTATGTATAGGCCAAATGGGATAACTTTTTTGTTTACTGTCCAATTTCTGAAATTTTGTACAAAATCAGGCCACTCAGAATTATGGAAGCTGTGAAACTTTCATGCAGGTATCTTCAAAATTAATCAAATTATCGCGAAATAACAGTGGGGCAGTTGAATGACGCCTACTCAAACTATTCATATATGATGGTCAGATTGCTTTGACTGATCAGTCAGGTAGTAACTGCTTGTTCTGGGTTTTTTTTCGGGGGGTCGGGGGTGTTCTCGAGGCATCAAATTAGTTGTCGACATTCCATATGTATGTTTACGCTTGCTAAATGCATGACAACACCTGCTAAGATGATGCACACATGCAGTGTATATCCTACATGTACACGTGAACTTGTAGTTCAATATTATTGAGCTTCCAATTTCTCCGCCATCATTTTCTGAGGGTGGACGGTGTAGTGTTCCATGAATTTGAAGCGGTCACACTATGATAGAGTTGGCGTTATGACATGGGTTATAGACGGGGTGCTGTGAATTATAATATTTTGTTGTAGGTGACGTAATGATGTTGGAAGCTGACGTGTTGCTGCGAGGTCAGGGACTGCCGAACCAGACAGACACCCCGGTCATGGCACATCCCCCCGACACAGACAGCGACATCACGCTAGAGCAGTGGCTCGGTCGCGTTATCAACACGGACAAAGGTCTTTCCTCAAATGTTTATGATGTGTTTTCGGCATTTTCGCTTGTATCACTTCAAAATGTCCTACTAATATGTCAAATCGGGTTTTCCATAGCTATTCGTCTTTTCTCTCAGAACTCATGTAATTTTGTACTTTATAATTATAGGAATCAAACTGGACTTCAAGTATATTAGTGTTATCGAACCATCTATGCAAGTCATCAGAAAATACCGAGGAAACTTTCAACAACCTGTTTGGATCAACGCCGATATAATGACAGGTCCTGGATCTTGCGATGAACACGCGGACACACCAGTGGACCCCGCTCAGTTCAAACGTGTAGTCTTGACGTATTTTCCTGACTGTACATTGTCTATGGGTTGGACAACTCGCCCCAAAACTCATAATACAGCTTGCCATTATTTATACACAAAAGAAATGGTGGCTGAAATGACGTCATACGCACGTGACTTGGTTCAGCCAATCACGTTCCCCGTACGTGCGGTGTA
Organism: Terebella lapidaria; assembly: GCA_949152475.1. Lineage (NCBI taxonomy): Eukaryota > Metazoa > Annelida > Polychaeta > Terebellida > Terebellidae > Terebella > Terebella lapidaria. Next base: position 26,675,958 of record OX424564.1, on the reverse strand, counting down.
CGTGAGAGCCTCTTGGGACGCACTCACGTCGCTGTTGGACGAGTCGCGTAGCTACACGTTGACGATATGGTCGTCTGCTGACGACGTAGTGGATGTCGACGATCTCGTCTACGTGAGAGAAAATTACGACATAGGCAGGATTTACTACGATCTACCAGAGAATCTCATGAACAAGTTCTTGCAGAATTTGAAATCAACATCAAAATGATAATTCGTGTTCATTCTTATGATGCTGGAAGCTGACGTGTTGCTGCGAGGTCAGGGACTGCCGAACCAGACAGACACTCCGGTCATGGCCCACCCCCCCCCCCCCCCCCGACACAGACAGCGACATCACGCTAGAGCAGTGGCTCAGTCGCGTTATCAACACGGACAAAGGTCTTTCCTCAAATGTTTATGATGTGTTTTTGGCATCTTCGCTTGTATCACTTCAAAATGTCCTAGGTAAAATCGGGTTTTTCATTGCTGTTCGTCTTTTCTCTCTGAACTCATGCAGTTTTCTACTTTATAATTAAAGGAATCAAGCTGGACTCCAAGTATATTATTGTTCTCGAACCATCTATGCAAGTCATCCGAAAATTCCGAGGAAACTTTCAACAACCTGTTTTTCGTTCAACGCCGATATAATGACAGGTCCTGGATCTTTCGATGAACACGCGGAGAATCCAGTGGACCCCGCTCAGTTCAAACGTGTAGGCAAGCCGGTGACAGAACTGTTTTGCCTCAGTAAATAAATATGATCTTCGATGTAGACATAGTCTTCCAATATATATACACTAAGCACGGAAAGTTTAGGTTCAGCATGCTTAAGTAACTTCAGGACTAGTGGTTGGCTCAATGTCCAGGTCTGAACGCCATAAAAAAATATGTATCGCCTTGGTCAGTTGTTGCGCAGAGGCCTTCAGACACCCTGGCAGCACTTAAGACAAATATGCATGGAAACTTGGCAATAATCACCAAGGATAAAGCTCGAGGAAAACACACATGTTTCAATCTCGGGTCTATTCAATAATAACACACGTGTCATTCTCGGGCTTCTCACATGGTCCTGCCTCTGCACAGCGAGTTCATGACAAGATCCACATAATAAGATCCAGGTACGTGTCCTGGGTAATTCTTGTCCATTTTTCAGGCAGCTAGACCTGTTTAAAGGGCTCCCAGGTTGTCTGGATTCCTCTGTCCCACCATCTGGCCAAGGTACGAGACAGAATTCGGATGAGGTTCAGATCTGGACTTTGAACTGACCACTTCTGAGTCGTGATGTTGCTTACAATGTACACGTTGAACCAAAACCTCCGGTGCTTAGTGTTAGTTTGGTGTCAGCGAGTTGTCAGCTACATTGCGGAATGATGCTCGAAGTAAGTGAGATATTGCACATTATTTCCAGAAATGTATCACATGCATGTATATCCTAATGTTGATGAATGAAGTTGGCTACACATACCATCGTTCGAAGCGTACACTTTTAGTGCCACTGGAAAACATTTGTTTCAAATCAGCAACAAATATGCCTGATGGCCAAGGTAAATTGGTAAATTGGGTTTCAAAACGAACTGTGATGGTGAGTTAGTTGGATAAATGAAAAACACTTGACAGTACCAGCAGTCTTGTGTGTCACTCAAAGTTTCCTCTGACCTGACCTAGTGTAGGCCTACTTCCAATTATATACGAGTCAGCTGAAATCGCGTTGCATCAAGAGATGCATGTACAGAGCACCTAAAATGGCGTTGATGTCAACGAAAAGAAATTGTCTACCAGAAACTGGCAATGAACTCAATGAGAAAGAGGCATCTGTCAGACAAAACAAGTGCATATATGACGAATGTATGTTATGTACAATGTATGTATTTCATCCTTCGGACAGAAATGTATGGCAAACCATCTATATATCTTTCTCCAAATGCCACTTCAACGTGTTTATTCATACTAGATAAACCTACACTGGATAAACAAGACATGTTCGTACGATCATTACAATTCTGATGCATGGTATCAAATAATTCCAGTAACCACGCGGAAAGCGGTCGTTATCGTCAATACATATAATCTCTGCTTTGTACGGCTTGTTTCCGAAGGAAAGTTTCTTTACCATACAGCTCTTGATTTCGATCCAGCAGGTACGTGCTTGTAGTCGCGAGAACATCATCAATTAACTGACACGTTCCCACGTTGCCGTTGGTCCACGTCATCAGGTATCCATGGCAATGAAGATGCTGACGGCAGGTCCTCTCACAAATCTGCCATGTGGTTGGTCCGTATCGACCAATGATGTTCCCAGGTGCCCATGTGGTCCCGATGTATCGGTAGAATGGTTCTCTCTGCGGACATGTCATCCTGACGCCACCCATACATGCAGCTAGATGTGCAACTATAATACTTAGTCTACATATGCCCAGCATCGTCACCATACGTTCATTCAGCAACTTATCTAAGTATCGGTACTTTTTGAGAGCCGGACCGCTAACAACAGATTTCGTACATCTATATCCATGTGCTGACGGTCGTCCGAATCTAATGGCAATCCTAACATCTGAATAATGACGATACTGCCTAGACAAAATCCACCACCAGATGGCGACATAGATCTACAAGTAGTTTCTGGACGTCCAAATAGATTTCGGACCTGGCATGTCATGTCAGATAATATATCCCCCGTAGGGCCTATAGGGCAGCCCACGACTCGATCCAAGGCGTTTACATTTACGCATTATATTATGTGGTTTACCAGTGCATTGAAAGAAGTGAAGACATTTGTCAGCCACTTTCTTCCCGTCATGGTACTGCTTTCTGACAATGAAGACATCAATAATCTTTGTGCTGTATATATGTACCACCCGCATGTCACTTCAAAATAAGCATGCAATTTTGATGAAACCAAATAAATCAATTTCCTTCCGTTGAGGTGCATGCACTCAGCACTGGTAGGTTTTTGTTCAGCACAATGCATGATTCTGAAAGTATTCAGGGAAAAGACACGATCTTATGTCGGCATTATAATTGTTAGTAGCACAGAACGAATCATTATTGATAAATTAATTCTTGACGTATTCGCTCTGTGGGAGTCCAGCACGCGACAAGCCTCCACCGGGCCGCGGATGTACAGCCTACAGCTCCCACTCTCGCAAAGCCAAAAAAACAACAACAACAAAAACACGGTACCGGGTAGGTCATCAAATATAACTTTAACATGCTTCATACATTTGACTTGTACACTTAGGCCCCTATAATTTCAGGAGGGAGGTAGTTTTTAGTATCCTGCAGCACATATCTCGTGTGTGCTACGATAAACATTTGCTTGACAAACACAAACAGACGAGTGTCACCTCCCATTAACTGTTGAATTCGATCAACTGTGAACCAATAAACCCCCATGCACATTAGCAGTGGGCAATTTCCATTATATGGCGATTACATGTAGACAAAAGGGCAATCGGACGATAATTGAGGAATAATCTCACTTCATGTGTTTATAGTTAATAATAACGAAGATGTCAACATCAAATGAAACTACCACCCAAAAGAATATCTTTATGTTAGTCTATCTGCTAAGTCGCTTTGCTGAAAACATCGTTTGGGATGTGTTTCCAACCAAAAATACCAACCTACCATTGTTTGCAGGCTTCCTGTAACTCCGCTACAGGAATCCTGTGCGCACTTTGACGACTGTGATTTTAGACTCCACAGTTTGGGACTACTAGTAGATTGTGTACATATAGGAAATGTAAGCAGAAAATTTTCATGTGTTTGAACTTGACCTTTCCAAGGTCGGAGTACAAAATGGCTGATGTCTCGTTTGTTATCAACTTTATGGCTTAGGAATCAATTGTGAACTTATGAAATGATATATGGTGAATATTATTGTGACTTTGAATTTGACCTTTGACAATTTTTCCTTCATAACGGGAGGTGTATGGATTGAACTCCTAGAACACTTCAAGATAGATTTAAACATTGGCAGTATCAAATGGAACATTATATATTGCAGTTTCGATGGTTACCTTAAATTTAACCTTCAATGAGCTTGAAAGGCCAATGTGGCAATTTTGATGAAAAAAATTATGGTTTAAAACTAAACATTATTCCGGTAACGTTTTTTTGCCCATGGGCTAAATTTTGTGCTTTATTCAAACTGCTGCAAAACAAAGTGCCCATTTCATCATGCTCAAACAGCATGCCCGCTAGTGAAAATATGAAGGGTTCCGTTACGAAATATTTTTGACAAACTTTCTTCCCCCGACCATTATCACAATTTAAATGGACGACAATTATAGTTCTCACTCAAGAACGATATCTAATTTCGGAATAGTGCTCAAGCAATGATAATGATTACCAAGCCATCAGGCATGAATAAATTTGAAAACAATATAGGCCTAAGGGAAATATTTTTTAGCTTACCGGCCCTTTGGGCCGATAAGCTGTTGTCATGGTTTTTCGTCCGGCGTCCGTCCGGGTCTGTAACTTTTTTTGACATGATGAATTTCCCCATAAATTTGTCAGAACATACCCTGGGCCAGTATCTAAAGACGTTTTTTGATGAATCGTTTTTGCCGATTTGGCGGCCATTTTTGACGAAAAATTGCCAGTTTTGGACTTTGGTGGCCATTTTCTCAAAAACTGTTTGATTTCAAAACATTCCTTTCATGTACCTCTACGACGTGTATAAGTTTCGTGTTTCCAGCAACATTCACGAACATGTTTTGACAATAGAGTTTAAGATCAGTGTAACAATTTATATGTTGGGAAATCAGTACTCTGCATTTCTCATGATTGCCGGTAAGCTACATCACCCTTGGTGCTATGTTTTAGGTGATTGTTTCCAGCTGGTTGTTGAGACCAATAAAAAAAAAATGCTGCGGTACAATAGCAGGGCCGGACAAACGCATCCACCATGGGCCGTAACTTTTTATCGTATTTGAATATGTCGCTTCCTCATGGAGGTGACAATCAGTTGTAGCTTGGCCTAACGACGGAAGGGCCCTACATGACTTTGTGCCGAAATTCGGAAATCCGTCGGAACAGCGACACATCTGCGGCTGATATTTCAGTGTCCATTCGAAGCTCGAATATGTTGTAGAACTGTACAATTTTTATTAAGTACAACCGTTTTTGTGTATCTTCATCGTATCTTCAGGCATAGCAATATGCATAGCCATAGGCCTAGGCCTACTACAATGCAGTAAAATAGTACGGTCAAGTAGGCCTAGGCCTACTCTACTTGTCTACTTGATTTCACGTAGACACCTATTTCAAGTGTGGTTCGAGGAGAAAATCACAATGGCGGGCTGCGTAGGCCTAGACTAGTTGTTACAAAATTCAGTTAAAATACATTTCGTTTTCAAGAGTATTCCTGCTAAATGCACGAAAATACCGTACAAAACCTTGGCAAAACATAAATATTGATATAAGTTTTACAGCGTACCATAGCCGGTTCAGCACGTGTTACCATCCCAACGACAGAAGATGACGCTTTGGCGTTAGCGACGCTGTCAGACTTCCGATCGTCTGTAAACACGTCACTTGTTCTAGCCTTCCAGTCTCCCAGGAGAGTTTGCAGGGGTGAGTGTGCACAAATAATCAAAGAAATTTGTCCAGTCGGCCTAAATCTAGGCCTACGGATGGTATAGCTAGATCCACCCAAATATAAATCCACCGTGTAGACCCTCTAGGCCCTAACTGTGTAAGCTTATTATTCAGACAGCTCCAGACTCCTAGGCTAGGGGTTGGTATGGAAAGCCACACGCGCACTGTAAAATAATTTGTGATCGGTGGGGACGGTTGGGTCACTTGTTCATCTTGGGAGAACCAATATTTCTGACGACGAGTCGGAAAGTGAAGACCTGGAAGCCTGAGTCTGGGACTGTGATTTTCAGTATCAGCCAGGGTCTTCAGGAGTGTTCAGGACTTCCGACTTTCCCACTATTATTGGCTAGGGTCAGTACTAGATCTAGATCTAGACTAGGCTAGTGTGGTGACCAGTGCTCGTACATTCAATGAAATGTGTCATGGCTGCTGACATGGTACAGTATGAATGTGGTCGAAATTATTTGTTTCCATGTAAATTCACTCCCATTCGGCTTATGTCTGAAGAATCATGAAAAATGTGTCTGCCATTGAGTGTTTCATTGACTGTACGAGCACTGGTCCTTGTACGAGCACTGGTCACTTCATGCTAGATCTAGTCGTCAGCCTGAGCACCCTTCGTTTCGAATCCGTTCCTGCAGTGTTGAGTGCACCCGCCTACAGCTCACTTAGAAGATCACCATATCTACTCCGAAGATCTACATGTATAATCGACGTCATTGGTCTGTGAGCGGTGGTTTTTAATTAAGCAATTACTCTGTCATTATTTGAGATAATTCTATGAAATTTTGGCAGGTATGTATCCTATAACCGCCTAACTAGGAATGCATTTTCAAGAAGATTGGATGCGATGTAAAACAAGTTGGCCTATCTCGTCCATAGTAAAAATCTGGAGAAATCGGCCGTGAGCCGCCCCCGATCGCCGTAGCTTTTCTATAGATAACGTTTTCCTATTCCGTCAAATATATAGGCCAAATGGGCCAACTTTTTTGTTTACACACCAATCTTTCCGAAAATTTATAACCTATTAGGCGAACATAAAATAACACTCCTGCCAAAATTTCATCGAAATATGTTAATTTTTGACGGAATAATTGACGAAAACCACCGCTCACAGACCAATGATGCCGACTATAGATCTTTTCTATGTCTACAACTAGATCTAGAACTCCATACTACAATTGAAAAATAATACCAATACTTTTTTTGGCTTTTTTTGGGCTTTGGTCAGCTTGGACTTTGACTGAAGTAAAGTTCACACACATATCCTTAAATGATGAGTACTTCCCATGCAACTGCAGAAAAAACAAACCAGAAAGAGAAACAAATCGTCCAGGGAGGTTTTTTTTTATTCCATGGTATGCTATAATAACATTGGATAATATTATCCAAGTAAAACACGATATATAACGATATATAAGTAGGACTATTGGTTTAGTGATTCATAAGGACCCCAGTTACACACAGATTGGCGTAGGAATATGTGATGGGCAACTCGAACCCGAACTGTCTATTCGATTTGTCAACTCTAACTGACACATTCCCACACTCATTTGAGAAGAAGAAATACAACCGTCATGTGTATTCTCACTAAAAAAATTAACTAATGGTACATTCCTTATCGACATGTGTACAACGGTTATAGCGTGAACGTGCTGGTAGATAAAGACAATTTGGTGACACTCCAGTAACGGGGTATACTTCTTTTATTTATAGTGGGGCCACCGAACTTCACACATGAATAGTCAAATCACAACCCTTGTTTGGATTCCTGTGATTCCATTTGGGGCTCAAATTCAGCACTGGGGTAGATTGCCATTTTTTTCCAATTTCGGAGGTAGAAATAAAAAATACGGGTTAAGACCAAATAAAAGCATATAAATTTCAAACAATTCTATAAACAGAAAAACTATTATTGGCAAACATCATTTGAGGTTTTGTGTTGAACGTGTGAATTCCTGTGATCCCATTTGGTGCCAAAATTTATCATTGGGGGTAGATTGATTCTTAGAGGCCTAATTTGGCACGAAATTTCAGAGAGATTGTAAACAAATTTAGTAAACAAAAAACGCCCATTTGGTTATACCAGTTGTCAAATTCAGTCTATATTTAAATAATGAGCTTCCGTCTTTTCTTGGAATTTTGAAGTCGAGACTGAAGATTAATATTTCAGATTTATACTTACAGCTCAAATATTTACAAAACAGTATGCAATGATTCGCGTAATTTCTTGCTGAACACCCCCCCCCCCCCCCCCCCAAAAGGTACATTCACAACACCAGGAGATACACAAGATGGCGTTCCGACGGTTGACGACTGGTGCTTGGGGGTCGCGCTATACTCTCGGTGCCATGGTGACGGGCGTAGGGGTGGCTGCCGGTGTGGCTTACCACATGACGAGTGACAGCCCAGTCACGGCCCGGTGTTGGTCATCGACCGGCCATCTCCAGTTCCCAGCCGCCTGTAACTTCCCGAGCCTGGACAAGCACAACAACACAATGGCGAGGTGTCTCACACCGGAGGTAAATTTTTAACAGCAACAGAAATTACGTATCAGTTTCTTCGTAAAATGTACCATTCTAGATATATAGGGCCTACAACAGTATGTCTGGTATGTCAATGTATATAAAATAATAAATTCCCTGGAGATTTTCCCATAAATTCTTCCAGCACTTGTAACGACACATACCATGAAACGTAAAGTACTAGTGCCATACTATTTGTTTTGTTAATTTTAAAAAACACTTCCCACACTCAGCAAAACAATTTTTTACACCCCTCCTCCCTTCTGCCAGATATACTCCCGATTGCGGGACAAAGTGACCCCTAACGGCTGTACACTGGACCAATGTATCCAGACGGGGGTGGACAACCCGGGCCATCCCTTCATCTCCACGGTGGGAATCGTGGCCGGAGATGAGGAGTCGTACGAGGTATTCGCCGAGCTCTTCGACAAGATCATCGACGACCGCCACGGAGGCTACAAGCCCGGTGACATCCATCCAACCGATCTGGATTCCTCTAAGGTAGCGATACTGTCTCACTCCTGATCTGGCTGTAGGCTACTGTTCCTCCATGTACTCCTACATTCAAAGTTCCGAATTATTAGTATCACTAATATTATATAATACATATACATTATAGTATATATATACATACATGTAATATTGGAAATTTGATCTCAATTTTTAGCATATTTTGTAACATGAATTGTAATCATTACATGTACGACAATTGTATGCAATATTCACAAACTTTTTGAAAAAAAAAACTGTCCCGTTCCGTTCCGACAAGATCCGCGGTGGACACTTGGACTCGAAGTACGTTCTCTCGGCGCGCGTGCGCACTGGCCGCTGTATCCGGGGCCTGTCGCTGCCGCCGATCTGCTCACGCGCTGAACGCCGCGAGGTGGAGCGAGTGGTCGCGGACGCTCTATCACAGCTAGACGGAGACTTGAGCGGGGACTACTACCCTCTCTACAAGATGACGGAAGCCGAACAAGACCAACTGATCGAGGTGAGTTTCAGTCAAGAGAAGTGATATTTATATGTTGCTACTCGTGAGATCAAATAGTATGATTCGAATTCAGTAAATTGAAAATATAGGTATACTTCCATATCAAAGATGTCAGTTCGTTACTGCCATAAATATGCTGCAACTGCTGTATATTGAATTTCTAGATCATCGTAAAAATGGGTTTGAATATTAAAAATGAGTGTATTTATTGAAATGTGTTCAGTTAATATCCTGCATTTTGGCATTAATTTTGCTTCTGTTCTAGGACCATTTTCTGTTCGACAAACCGGTGTCGCCGCTACTGCTGGCCGCGGGGATGGCTCGGGACTGGCCGGACGCGCGCGGTATCTGGTGGGTACAGGCTGGGTACAGCTTCTCATAGCGAGCAATCTCAGACCTTTTGTAACGATGATACCTGTGAAGTATCATGCCAAAACTACTACAACATACTTCATGGGCAATACTGCAACGTCTCCTATTTATGAGTTGATATATTCAGGACAGCATATCCTTTCTAGAGCTTGATACCACCAGTTCGCATGCATGTACACTAGTAACATTTCGTATTTGAGACGTTATGATAATATGTACCATGACTTTAGCTCTGTTGACAGTTGTCAGTTTTTTTTTTGTGTTGAATAAAATTAACATCATTGCCCCCAGGCACAACAAGGATAAGAACTTCCTTGTCTGGGTGAACGAAGAGGACCACACTCGCATCATATCCATGGAGAAAGGAGGCAATATGCGGGCGGTCTTCGAGCGCTTCTGTCACGGCCTGCAGGTAAAAAACGGGGCCAAATATTATGTTATGCAGGTGTTACTAAAGTATTATGTAAATACTTGTCGGACATAATTCTATTGAACATGTTGAATATTGTGGAATGGCTATAGAATAATGTACGTTTTTCTGCCGTATAGATTAGATCTAAAAATTCAATATCTAAAATAACAAAGCTAGGGGAAAGTACTTGAGAAACATTTTTCCTACTCAAAACTGAACCGTTTCCGATATGGCAGATGATGTACGTGTGATACTGGGCGCCTTTCAAGCACTCTGATTAATGTAATCAAAGTAATCTTTTTAATCAAAAAGTTCACGAAGAATGAACTTGATCAGGGGAAAAGTTCATCAAAAAAAGTAATTAGGTGGCATGAAACGCGTTGAATAAAGTGATCAAAATTCAGCATGCCTCATTATTATGACACTATGCTGCCATGACGTTTTTGGTGAAAAGGGTTATTTTGATTACCTTTTTTCTGATCTAGATTAACTTGATGACAAAAAAAGTTAATCAAAAGAGTCATATGTTTGCTTGAAACGCGCCGATTGATTCAAGCAACAATATGATGACTTTGATTACACTAATCAGTGTGCGAGAAACGCGCTCAGTATTCTTGATACCTGTATTTGTTGACTCGTGACGTCACTGACGTGTCAATGCTCGCACGCTGCAGGAGGTGGAGAATAAGATCAAGGCCAAGGGTTGGGAGTTCATGTGGAACGAGCACCTTGGCTACGTGCTGACGTGTCCCAGTAACCTCGGTACGGGCCTACGTGCTGGCGTGCACGTCAAACTGCCTCTCCTCAGCAAGGTCAGTCGATATTTCATGGTTGTTCTGTTTGTTTATGGTCAAATACGGCTTTCGAGTCGACAGTATTGAATATGATCCGGAATTCATAAAGCGATATAATACATCTAATAATTACCGGTAAGGTGCTAATTCAGAACCATTAGATTTTTTCACGATTCATTTGCTTATAATTTACTTACTATTCATTTACCTATAATTATACATTTACTTATTCACTACTGCTGTTTTGGTCTATAAACATGCAATGGAGAGTCCGTTCTGAAAGGAAAAAAAGATTCGAGAAACAAAACATTTTGTAAGACAATTTTTCACATTTCTTCTACCTACCATCAGGATGCACGATTCAACAAGATCTTGGACGCTATGCGGCTACAGAAGCGAGGCACAGGAGGCGTGGACACGGCCGCTACGGGTGGTACCTTTGACATCTCCAACAGCGACAGGCTTGGAAAGTCCGAGGTACGCATACCGATTATTGGAAGGATCGGTTGAAATCTGCAAGTAGTGATTTATTTTTCTTTCATATTTTGTTCCCATGTTTATTGGGATTGCAAAGCGTTTTTGGATTTAGAAGAAGTATTTCAAGTCTTGGGGACATTCAGTGTGTTTCGTGGAATGACTCCGGAGGGAAAAAAACTCTTGAGTATTTAAGTTTTTTTTTATTCATCCATCATTTATTTTTGTAGGTGCAACTAGTGCAGCAAGTAATAGACGGAGTCAACACGCTAGTCGAGATGGAGAAGCGATTAGAGAGGAGGAAACGAATCGATGACCTCCTGCCTAAAGGCTACCGCTTCTGACAAACACCCGAAATCATGGACTACACAACTAAGGAACTGACCGCTAACGCAATTAAATAAAATAGTGTCAGCCAAAAGGACAAATATATTGACACCATCTGAAAGAGATTCGTTCCTGTACGTTCTCCTCGACGTGATATCTGTTTAGCCATGATGACTCGTGTTCAACTTCACTGCATAGTAATTTATAATATTTTCGAATTCTGTAGCTAAGTACTCGCTGTGGCTCTATAGTTGTAACACTATTCCGTTTAATAAAACACGATTCGTTTGATTGTCGCCAGATAGAGAATGTACAGTGTGTAAGTTGCTAGTATGGTACATCATGCATCCCCCTTGTGCAAGTATACATTGTCACTACTAAGTTCATGTGTTATTTATTTTTGTTCTATATATTTGTGATACAAATAAATTAGACATGGAGTACTTCTGACTTTTAGTATTATCTATTACCAATACCAGTAGTGGCTTCAAGTATTGTAACCCAGGAGCGGATCCAGAATTTGACCAAGTGTAGGCAGGGAGGAGAGGTTATTTACGGTCGCGAATCAAGACTCGGTGCGGTTTGGATGTTTAGGAGGCGCTGTAGGCCTGCCGAGAAAACTTTTCGCTTTCGTACACGCGATCGTAAAGTACCGTGGTGTATTGGTCCTGTTAGTCATGTTAGTAGCACGACGAGCCAAAGCAAGACCTGCAGCAGCGCGCGCAAAAATGAGGTCAAATATAAGAAAAACGCTGAATGATAAACCTCAAGCCTTCAATCCCCTTGATTATGATTCAAGTAACATAACTATGTCGATTGGAACACTCCCAAGAATTATTAGAAAGAAATGAGATGAATTACAAGGTTACAAAGAGTGAACATTTTTGTGGAAGAGAGGGGGGTGGTCTACTATTAGGGCGCGTGCCACTATTACGACCAATACGGTGCAGGGATTTGATAGGACTATACGTGGTATAGGATTATACCAGTAATTAACAACTAATTGTAATAGATTGACACAAATTTGATTCTTCAACTATTAGCAATGTGGCGGATATCACTATAACATCTGTTAGTACTACGTGGCATTGGCGATCTTACTTGCAACAATCGACATCACTCAAGTGCCATACCCGCACATGTATAATAGTATATCTCATGCATATGACCCTAAATACTAGTAGTGTAAATGTATGTCGTCTGTATGTTCCACTCGGGCAGTGTATACATACCTAGAGAGAGTGTGTTGTATGAAAAATCCCACGAGGCGATATCGCGCCTTCATGCGTGGAACCAGCCAACAACAAGTGTACAAACTGTGTATGCCAAAACAACAACAACACGTGTTTGTTTGCTTGAGTCATTGTCATCATTGCCGAAAGTTAATTCGGTTGACGGCACACACTGTGGGTCGAGGCAGAATTATATAGATACCATGTTGCAATATGTTTGTGGTGTTCATACTGAACCCATATCCATTTGACGATAGGTGTCAAAGCAGCGACCAAACAGGAGGGTTGGTGATATAAGTATAATTTTCAATGATACTGGTGTATGATTGGAATGACCAATCAATGATCAGTCTAGATGTATTCAATCTATCATTTGCAAGTAGAAGGCGCACGACAAATTTAACGTTTATAGCCTTGTATGGCATTACTAGGAGTTGTGTCAACAATCGAAATTCATTCCTTTATCATAGCCAGGATATAGAACATAAAAATGGTGTCGATACCAGGTAACACTGGCGCCACCTAGTCAAGGTTATGTATTGCTCTTACGTGTAGAGCAGACGTATGTCTCACATGTACAGGCCTTGCTGAAGTGAAGCGAGACGGGCGAGTCCATTGTTCATATCCCGCTCTAGGGGCGATATGAGGACCATTCCACATTATTTGGGGAGGTTCTGGTCGTTTTTGGCAATAAAAACAATCGGTTTTACTCGGTATGTATGACAAATAATACACTGTCACCCCTCGTCGATATACACGATCATCACGCCTCGCTGACGCTCGGCATGATATCGTGTATATCGCCTCAGTAACAGTGTATTATTTCACACATAAAACCACCTCGTTCTTACCATCGCTATAGTAGCATTCCATTGAAATTGAATTTACACTCGACTTCACATAGTAGTCTGTGAATCGCGTCACTACGGAGGCTCATTTATGACATCCGTTTAATTTCTCCCAGCTAAATCAAAATAAAATATATATGTATTTGTTATTACATGTCTTCTTCAGTATGCGTCCCTGTATCCTTTCCGTGAGCGGAGCAAACTGAATAAAACATATAATAACAGCAACCTATCCTATATATCAATGGGCCGGTAATAGTAGATTATTGTCACTGATATGGGAAATTTGAAACTTTGACAAAAGTAACTGTATCAGTGATACTGATCTACCAACTATCGAACAAAACTCCAATAAAAAAAGTGCTGCAGCAGTGTGGCTGTGTGGCTATCCGATTGTTTACTTTTCTTTACTAGTATTTATTTTGGAACTTTTGAAATTAGAATGATGTCTCGTATGAGCCACTGTAAGGTACAAAAAAGCCATTATATGTTAAACGAATGCCTAAACATCTCACAACACCGATGCTCATCAACACGAGTGTATGAGATGAACATTGAAGATATCGCCTTTATTATTACATGGCGTGCCATACTTACTCACTCACTGGATTTTTGCATAAGAGGTGAATCGTGAAGTGGCCTATTTTTGGTTGTATCCAGCTGATTTCGGTTGTACACGGATGAAGAATGATCGACCTCTATTTAATTGATACCGATTTTTCTCTGAAAAAAAAGTAAAGCTTGAATCAGTGACATGGCAGAATTGACGGAAATGAGCGAGACCCGGCGCAATTCGAGTGATTCGAAAGATTCAGCTCATTCAAAAGATGCCGTCGCTTTGAAGACGGACTCGGGTAAAGAAACTGATGCCCTCATTGCCCGAGAAAAGCCCGCATCGGACATCAAAGTGCACTTTGTCGGCTATGCTTGTGTTGCGTTTGGAATGATCGAAAAATCCATAGGACAGATGTTCGCTCAGTTACTGAATCGGCTGGTTCCACACTCGGAACTCAACGCCCTTCGATATGTGGTCCAATTCGCGATTGCAGTTGTAATGGTGGGGGCATCCGAGAAGAAACAAGTTCGCGTTGAGAGAGAGAAAATTGGTTGGCTGATACTGGCTTCCATGTCTGCCGTAACCATAAATTACACAAGTTACGGCGCAGCATACTACCTCCCAATTGGAGTGTCTTGTGCCCTGTCGAGGAGTCTTGAGATGCTCATCTACTTCTTAATAACTGTGGTGATGTCGAGGACCTTCAAAGTTGACCAAGCAGTAGCCCTGAGTCTCTGTGCAGTGGGCGTGTTGTTGGTAGTCCAGCCGCCACTGATTTTTAGCAGGATGGGTGACTCTCTGCTGAATTCTTCAACTGCTCTGCATTCACCATGTAATGTATTGCCTAAAAACCTGACAGTTGATGTCACCGACAAAGGAAATTCTTCGACAAACACTAACAATAACAAAGCATTGAACCACGGGATTATTATTGGATATAGCCTGGTAGCGTTGGAGGTTCCAGCAAGCGTCACTTGTCTCCTAGTCATCCGTTACAAGCTGACGAACGTGGACACCATGATTTATATTTTTTGGAATGCCGTCAATGGAGTTTTAATCTCGCTTGTTCTCATGCTTGCAAGTGAGGTACCAACGCTTCCATATTTGATGGTCTGTGCGATGTTTCTCATCGGTCATATGTTGGTTTCTGGAAGCCACACGTTTTTCGTGTCATTTGGATATAAACTCAGTCACCCTGTTATCGCTGGCCTCCTCAAAACAATCCAGATTCCTTCGAACTTCATCCTGCAGTACACAATACTCTCTGGAATGTATCCGGGTCATGCCAACGTTCTTGAGATTGTGGGTGCCACCATCGTCTTCACTGGCAATGCTTTGGTGCCATTCATAGAAGCCGTACAATATAAACGTAGGAAACATGGAGATACTGACTGATCCAGGCTGAACCACAGGGAAAAGTCTTTTATCCCTATAACTCATACTGATTGTGCTAATTCTGATGTCATGGATTCTACTGATTACAAAGCAACTTCAATCATGGCACATACCGGAATTGCTATATCTAGCTAAGCTACATGAATAAGGATGATCTACGTGTGTTCATAGCTGAAATGATGTTTTTCATATTGATAATGGTGTTGATGTACGTTTCGCTAACGCCTGTCGTGTGACAAAAAATAAATGGAGGAACACTGAAGGTCAAAGTATTTTCATGATTTATTATTTAATAACTGTGAAAATATCTCATCTACTAATGATGAAATAGAAAAAACGTCGCGTATGTGAGACGAAACTACATCGGTTTTTGATATCGTCCCCCTAAAGCAAAAATGGCGTAACTCGTTTTTTGGCGTAACTCAATGAGACATACCAAAGTAATGCTTGACATGTCCACTACCTGCTCGTATATCACTCCTGGTTGTATTCAGCACCATAAAATAACTAGAAGCCTATAACATATTGGCGTATTTCGAGGCTTTACTTACGCCATTTTGATCTAGAGTTATGCCAAAACTGTTCTAGTGTTTGTGGTGACTTACGCCAAAAACGTCACTAGTGGGTATTGACTTACGCCAAAATTGCATTTAGCTGTTGAGTTACGCCATTTGTGCTTTAGGACCTCCGTGAGATACGCCAAAATTGCATTAGTGATTTTGTCCAGTAAGTTGTCAATGAGAGCATTTTTGGCGTAAGTCATGCTAATCTTAGTTAATTAGTCATTTTATTAAAAGTAAGAATAACATTGATAGTAATTGAACTAAAGTGGTATAATACTTGGTAATTTATGCAACAGGTCTCTGAATTTGGAAGCTTTTACTTGAAATTTAAAGGCAAGAAACCTTTTAAACTGATTATCTCAAAACTACCAAAAACGAGTTACGCCATTTTTGCTTTAGGGGGACGATATTCAAATCAGATAAGCAAAACTTCAATGCATGGTTCCTAGACCACCACAAATGAAAATCGGTGTATCTGGTATGCAATATGAGAAATTCTTTTCAAATTTCCAATGAATGTGTAAACTATAGGAGACTTTAATATCAACCCAATGGAGTGCCAGCGGAATTCATGAGGTTGTTAGCAGGTCGAAATATGATAAAATACTAGTAATAAACATGCCATGAAAATGTCGAAGGTATTTTGAATGACGTTGATAGATTTTTGCATTTAATAGACCTACTAGTGTTTCTTAAAAATGGTCCTATTCACAGAATTTCCCGCCATTGGTCACGAGAGTGCCGAAGATTAATAGCTGCGCGCAGTAACGGTAATAAACAAATCCGCAGTATTCAGTTTATCGCACATTTTCTCATCATAGACGGCAATACAGATTATATTTAACCCAGATGCCCCCATTATCTGCAACAAGGCTGTATGGAAATAAGGGTTTCTTAGCCAATTGATCACCAAAAACGGGCGATGCGAGTTTGGTCAGAATGTCAACACAGTATTAGGGAAATCCCAGTAAGGAAAACACGGGCGAGGGACCATGGTGATCCTCGCGCTGTGTTTGTAAACAAATAGTTCTGGCTACTCAGTAAAATGATTTTACAGGCAAGGTTGGTCTAAACGGGGGGAGGGATGGGATTACGAGTAATTTTTCTTGATATATATATGCGATTGTCACATAATAGTCGGGCATGTACGGGGGGTCCCTTTGCACCCCCCCTCCCCATGATCCTCCAAAACCAACTTTTTTCTCAACGTTTTTAAATACTAATAAACATTACATATGTCTCCGGTTGCGCATCCAATGCAAAAATTGGTTTTCGGGCCATTTTTCAAAATGGCCGCCCCGCGAAATTTCGAATTTTGAGATTGCTTCACTTTAAGCTGCATAGGTCTACAAAATAAAATGTTTGTTACCCTTGCTGCTCATTGTAGGGGCCTTATACATTGTACATGAAAAAAAAAAAGGTGGTTAAATAAACATTTATAATATAAATATGTCCATAAATCCAAGATGGCCGCCAAATTTAGATAATTTTTCACCAAAATGTCCATAACTTCGGACTGAGTCAACCTAGGATGTTCATTTTGGGGTCTATACCTAGGTTTCATATACAGGGAATCCATTTAGACCAAAATAAATACAATTGTTGACATCTTGTAGGCCCGATCTATTCTTTGACGTGAGAATCATGACATCCGTCTTATGCTGGTTCAGTTTTAATTTGTTTCTGCACATCCACAATTGTATGTCCACGAGACAGCTCTCGACTTGATGGATGGCATTCCATTGGGTTCCACTTTCTCCAGCCTTGAACGATATATACAAATGGCTATCATCGGCATAGAAGTGATGCCCTATTTCATGACGACGCTGTATATTTCCTAGGGGTTTCGTGTACATCACGTACATTTTGGGACCCAATACCGAGCCCTGGGGCACGCCATAGTTCAGCAAAACTGGCTCAGACTTTTCACCGTTTACAACTACAGTCTGATGTCGATCGGTCAAGTAGGATGATATCCACATCACCGTCAATCCGAAAGTGACAGCAGAACCGTTGCAGCATGATCTGGTGGTCGATCGTGTGAAACGCTGAAGACATATCTAGCAATATGAGCACTGACACGAACCCCTTTATCAAAGAGATCGCTCTGTACCTTTAACAAAGCAGACTCCGTCTAGTGATACTTCTTGTAGGCGGATTGGGTAACTTCGTGTAGGTCATTTGTCGGTAGGTGTTCTTCCAAACGTACGTTTACCACCTTTTCCAGCACCTTCGCGAAAAAAGGAAGATTGGAAACGGGGCGGTAGTTTTTCAGGTTGTCTGGATCGAGATTGGGTTTTTTTTTTCAGGAGATGACGAATCAGAGCCGATTTTGGCATGTCAGACACATGACTGCTAATGAGTGATCCATTGATGATGGCAGCAGTTTTGGGAATCAACCCGTCAAAACATTCCTTTAGCAGCCATGCTTGGATGGCGTCCAACTCACATGATTTGTCTGGTGATTTCAGGATAATGGTCTTAATTTTCTCTGCCGTAGCAGGACAAAACACGAGAAGATGCGGCACATCTTCAGATACAGCTTCGGAGACATCTGTAGAATGTTGATCGAACCCAGCCCGGATATCCGCAATTTTTTGGTTGAAGAAGTAGCTGAACTGCTCAGTGAGTGGCTTATCAGAGCAAGTCTGAGGCAAAACCTGATCAGTTTTTTTCTCCTGGAAGGTGATTGGCGATCCGGAAGATGTCTGCACAAGATATTTTCTCTGAATAATATTCCACTTCAGTCTCACGAAGAAGTCTGTTGGTGACTGCGCACTGACCCCTGTATATTTGATGATCAACGGCAAGTTTGCTCTCCCTCCACTTGCGTTCGAGCTTCCGGCGAAGACGTTTAGCAGTACGAAGGCTTCGTTGTACCATGGGCATTGTGGTCGTTGTGTGATGTGTTCAGTGCGCACAGGTGCATGGGCATCAAGTAGGGCGAGTAGATCATCGTTGTATGAACGCACCAGCTCATCAACTGATCCACTTGTCTGCTCTAGCACAGACGAGGAGGCAGTGTCCTGCTTGAAATTCCCGACATCGATAGCTCGCAATTTCCTGAAAGATACCGCTTTCTGGATTTGCATTGGCTTTTCGAGGATCGTAGTGAAGCTGACAGCAAAATGATCTCTTGTCAACTTGCCAGTATGGTCATACAGTCCAGGATCACTAACGTATATATAGTTCAGATATTATGGTGCTTGTATCCCTGGTTATGGTCACGTCTAGTGTGTGTCCATGAATGTGTGTTGGCTCGTGGACATGTTGATATAGGCCACTCGACTCCAGGGCATTTCTGAACAGTTTGCTGTTGTTATCCTCAATGTCAAGATGGAAATTGAGATCACCAACAATGATAATCTCTTTGGGAATGGTGGTTACCTGGACAGAAAGTTTGGCCATTCTTCGTGGAAGACACTTGTCTTCAGTCCATTTTTACTAGATGGTGTCGGGCGATATATAACGGCTATGGACACAGAAACTCCAGCAATACCGATGTCATAATCTAAGTGTTCAAACTGTGTGAAGTCACCATCCGTACTAGATCCACGTACGTTGACAGTCACTGCCTCTTTATACACCAAAGCCACACCACCACCTCTCTTTCCAGTAGGACGTGGTACACTTTTGAATTTGTATCCAGTTGGGACCAGTTCACTAATACATTTATTATCAAGTACAGTTCCCAGCCAAGTTTCAGTCAAAGCCACAATATCCGCAGATACGATGTAGTCACAAATGGACAATGTTTTGTTCTCAAGAGATCGTGGGATCAAACAATATACAGACAAATTCTTCTTGGTCCATTCTGCCTGGATATTATTGTAACCGGCACATATTTCACCATAAATACAGGTTGGTATCTTTTTGCGGTTTGGCCGTGCTGGCCCACCGTAGCTTCTTTGTTGTTGCCTGAGTCGTGTGACGTCACAGCGCGGGAGAATTGTTTGGCACAGTTGCCATTGTTGTTTCCGATGAATCAACAGCTGATTCAATGGTGCCAACTATATAACAACTTGTATTGTTGCCGGTTAGTGTTTGGGTTTTAATTATTTTCCAAATAACGCCCCATGGTCATGTTATTTGTTTTATATATACCCTGTCCCATGTAGTACATGTCGGCAAGAGATATTTTATAATTTCTCGTCAATATGATCGAGGTCAGATGTTCCCGAAGTGGTGTGTCCAACATCGTCCTCATCAGAGTGCAAACGATATATGGACGTGGCATCGGGGTCGGCCCTCGTGTGGCCATCCCAGCTGGGAAAGAGAGGCGTCGGGAAATTGAGGCAAATCGGTGAGGGGATACAAGCGGCATATGAGGTTGAGGATACCGGCAATATCATTCTGCCTCCGGTTATGTGAGCGCCAAATGATTTCCGCCAAATGCCCCTCGAAGTTACCGACTGATGTCCCATGGATTCGCCGGAAGTGTTTCTTCGCGTGGGCCCATGCACCCTCAATGCGATTAGTGTGCACCTGAATGACCTCACCAGTTTCTGTGGTTTTGTAAAATTGACTGAAGGTGTGTTTGTGGACGACAGTGAAGTGGCGAAAACCATGGTCATTCAGTGTGTTGTATGCCCCCCCCACCTGTCGGAATATATTGTGGACCCAGGGGCTACATATTTCGTTATGATTGGGATGAAAGTTTCCGCATCTCGCTTCTGCACCGGGAAGAGCAGTAATCGAACAGTGTCTCTCTCGACCAGACCGAAAATCCACGTTCGCCGGCCCCTACGTGGATCTCCACGATGACTTTTACACTTCCGGCCGAACAAGCTCTCATCCATCTCAATAGTACCACGCAGTTGCGTCGTCTCGACGAAATCATGGACGTACATCCTAAACAAGTCACGCACGAAATTGGCCTAGTCTACGGAGGTTTTTTTGTAGTCCATCCCGGAACGGATGGCGGATCTGTACAGACTGGCCTTGTCCGCAAACGAAATCAGAAACTCCATAATATCTGGGATGGGAAAGTGGGACCCATCGAAGAAGGAGTGCTTGCGGAGGGCATACTCATGTCTCCTATTTCCGCATCGGAAAGAGTACCCATCGATTTTTTGTTTCCTGACACAAAGTTTTGTTTCTTTGCCGCATTCCACACAAGAGCAATTGTCTAATAACAGTTTATTTGTTTGTAACCACTTTATCCAAACCAAGTTCGGACATAGAAATAATTTGTGGAATGTCCACGGATTCTGTAAATCATCAAATGTTATGTCTTCCGGGTTTGTAACTATGTTGGAATAATTTCCCGCTGTTTGTCGTGCGTCCACCATTTCCGTACATGTAGATACCAACATGTGTCCATGGCCTTTTTATACTTACATGACAAATCTAATCCTAATGTCCCGCCGTCCTGTTGTACTGAGCTGTTTGTCCGTTGAGGTTATGATACTTCCCCTGAGATACATTAAATGCGTACAGTTTATAATTGACACCGCTCTCCATTCTCTGAAGCAGGTATTCGAAATGTTTGTAACGCGCGTCCCCGACCGAGCATAATCCCTTTAACACAACCCATTCGAGGAAAAGAACGGGGTTCAGCCCATTAACATATACGAATGCACAAAGTAACACCCTTTCAAAATGACGGATATTCATTTCCCAGAAATTACGGCGAATTTTGCGTGGCCACAGCTTCGCATCTCCGATGACATCTTGGATATGGCGCCATAAGACATATATTTCCCTGTTCCTGTTTTTATACATTACTTCGAACTGTATAACTGTACTGAAACACTTATTGCATGACAGTATTATGCTCATTTCGTTACAAGATTTACTGCCCATTACCATGCCCACGGCCCCCAAAATAATCCCTTCTAATTTGAAGCACGACAACATGTGTTATGTATGGGATATGGACCCAGGTTGAGTGATTCGCCCAGTTAGTAACCTCCCACGAGCGGGGGGGGGGGGGGGGGGGAGGGGGGTTTCTAACTGTGCGAATCACGAAACCGTGGTCACTATCCTATATAGTGCATGATTTCACCCCGAAGAAATTACCCAAAATGCTATAATTCTATGGAGCGTTTTTAGGGTCAATATTCATTGACATGCATTGTAGATTTTCTTGTTGTGGATGATTGTTTCAACCGCGAAATTCTTTATTCCACATTGCTGTTTCTAAACTTTCTGTGTCGAATTTACATATTCTTACTGCATAGTTCTAACTTCCATCTCCTTTCTGCTTATTTCCAAGTTCTCACTGGTACTTTCTCAATGCTTAATTCATCATGTCAAATTCTAACACCTTTGTCCATGCAAACTATCAAAAACAAATCGCATCTGGCACAATGCATATGGAACTTAGCGCATTGCATTTAGAATATAGCATATCGCATGATGAACAACGCACAAAGAATGAAGCACTCGGCGGTTAGCGCCGCCTGTCGTCATAATGATGCAGTAGTAATTGTTGTAGACAAAATTACTACTGCAACATTATGACTACAGGAGGCGCTGGCCGCGCGTAGCCACATGATGTATGAGAAACTAAGACCTCCTTTATCATCGGCGCGACCAACAGGTGCCACACTCATGCAGCTGAGCACAGACCCCAATGAATTCCCGCACCCTGCCCTGTAAATAAACGAATAGTGAGTCTAGTGAGAGAGTGATTAATATGAGCCTATTAATAAGATTTCTGGCCCAAGTACCGTACACTGCTCCTTAATACTACTCGTTCATTGAAAACATACCATTTTATCCGTCTCGCACCTTTTTAATCCTTATTGAATATAGAGGAAGGCGCAGGATATGATACTTGGGCCAGATTTCTTTGCTCATTAAAATCAATTTTCGATGTGACGTCATGAACACTCATTATAATATAATACACTGTTGCGAATTAAGTGCAATTATCATGACATAGGCCTAAAATTAACATACACAAAATGGTCATTACTTGAGAACGGACAGTGATAATTGAGATGTGAAAAAAAATTCTCAGGAAACTGATGGCTATCTCTTTCAAGGCTAAATATGGTGATCTCTCCAATCATAATTTCTTCATACCGTTAATTTGGCACGATTCCAACTTGTGACAGTACAGTAGATACACTAGTACTGCGCTACGGTAGTTGTATTGGATATAACATATAGATCTTATTTACCTGTTTGCCAAATAAAGAGACAACGTAGCACCAAGGGTGCTGCAGCTTACCGGCAGATTATAAGAATTACACAGTGTATTGATTTTCCCAAAAACAAATTGTTACTCTGATCTTCAAACCTATTGTCAAAACATGCTCGTAAATGTTGCCAAACACACATTTCCTGTATGGAATATAATATGAAATCAAGGTACATCAAGTTTCTTTCGTTAATGACATTATTCACAGACCGTCGATTTAAAGGCAACAAAACTTATACACATCACAAAGGTACTACATAGAGATTTTGAGGAGAATTGTCTGAATAGTTTTTGAGAAAATGGCAGCCAAAGACAAAAATCATCGTTTCTTTTGACAAAGTAAGGTCGTTTTGACCTTTCAAAGTCATTCAAAATCAAATTCAAGGTCATCATTCAAACTGCAATATATGATTTCCCATTTGAATGTGCCAATACTACGCTGTATCTTGAAAAGTTCTAGGAGTTTACCCCCGCAAAGCTCCCATTATGAAAGAAAAATTGGGTGAAATTTTCCCCAAAATTTTCCCCAAAAAGTCCCAAAAATTTTTCAATGGCAAATAAAAAAAAAAGTTTTTGCTGGAAATGGCTCAGAACGAATAGTGGCTCGATTTGGGACAAAAAATCAAAATGGCTGCCACAAGCAGACCGGCGATTCAAGGACAATGAAACTTGCCATTGATGTACATGAGGGAGATGTCTTGAAACAAAAATCGCAAACAGATCAGACAGTTTTCGAGAAAAAGGCCATCAAAGTCCAAAATTAGCCACTTTTCATAAAAACAATGGCCGCCAAATCGGCAAAAACGATTGAATAATAATAAAAAAAAAACGAAAACAAAACGTCTTAGGGTATTAACCCAAGGAATGTTTTAGTAAATTTTCAGAAAAAAACTTCATCAAGGCCCCAAAAAGTTATTTGCCGGACGGACGACGGACGAACGTACCAATTTTTTAGGTTAAAGGGCTTTCACCATGTTAAATTTCCTCTCTCGTGTGAGCCCATTATCCCCAAATTAATCCCCAAAATACACGTCTGCTCATAAAAAGTGGATTGGGCTATTTTCAGCTTTTCAAGCCCCTAAACCAGAGAGTGTAGACGGACGACGGACGAAAACCCACACCAATAGCTTATCGGGCCATGGGTTGGTAAGCTAAAAATACTGCACCGGACCAGCGGTCCACCAAACCAAGGTCTTTCCTTCATCCGGGAGTCTTCAGTTTCTCATTCACAATGTGGCCACTCGACCCGCAGCGCTGTCTGTCGTCATAATAGTGCAGTAGTAATTTTGGCACATGAAATGCTTCATTCGTTATGCTTTGTTCTTCGTGCGATGTGCTTTATTCTAAATGAAATGTGCTAAGTTTCATATGCATTATGCCAGATGCGATTTGTTTTTGATAGTTTGCACGGACAAAGGTGTTAGAATGTGACATGATGAATTAAGAATTGAGAAAGTACCAGTGAGAACTTGGAAGTAAGCAGAAAGGAGATGGAAGTTAGAACTATGCAGTAAGAATATGTAAATTCGACACAGAAAGTTTAGAAACAGCAATGTGGAATAAAGAATTTCGCGGTTGAAACAATCATCCACAACAAGAAAATCTACAATGCATGTCAATGAATATTGACCCTAAAAACGCTCCATATAATTCAACCAGGCATGAACATAAATGGTCACACTTGAATGGACACAATAACTGAAAATACTTGATGGAAATTACAGTGAGTACATAACCCCTTGTATATGATGCCGGTTAACACTGATCAATGTATTGCAAAACCATGTTTTCAAATGCGGTCAAGCGGAACCAAAATCAACAGTATGCAACTCACGGCTTCGGCTCAACTCAGATATTTACCTGGCGACATTCAACTCCAGAGGGCATTCTGTTGTTATGGCTACTATGTATATACTCAAACCGAGTATGTTTCTAGTGGATGTGTTTACATGTTTCCATAGTAACTTGTTTGTGTGTATTGCTCATGTGAAGCATTATAAAAGCGAACGCGGCAAGAGGCGAGATCACTTTGCCACAGAAAACACTGCAATAACGTTCAGTTGTGCGAATATGCAGACCTTGGATATTAACACTGGGGATTTCAATTCGTGTTCAAATCTGTTGTTATTGGCGGAATACAATAATTGCAAAACGTCATTTCTTTGAATGATTAGAACGATGGTGTGACCGGATATCAGCAAGACGTTTTTTTTTTACCTATTTGATTGCATTGAATCATGGACAACAATTAGCATTCTTTTCCGTTCCGGCCCTTTTCCGTCTGCATTAACAATTGGGCTGTACCTGTAGGCCTATACAGAGAATTATGTTATATGTCGAAACGAAATGATATTTATATCCGGCCATATCGTGATAAGATCCCGTTTATTTCGGAAGTTACGACATTAGTGCGTCCGTCCATCCTTCATCAAGATATATAGAAGTTGAGAGAATTGAAATAGTGTTACTATTCTAATTGAATAAGCCTCGTCATAATGTAGCGGGACCTATTTCACGAGGAAGTCTATTTTCCTGCATTTCCCAACCCGTTATCAAATGAAAACCAATTATTTGTTTCAGTTTACTCGTGACATCCACAAGCTTTGAGACTTCGATGGTGAAATCTCTAAGGCTAGTTCTAAAGATCGTTCCCTTGCATCAAAATGCGACCAAATGAACGTTCTGTTCAATAAGTACCAGGGGTATATACGGAACATCCGTTATAATTGTAATTATCTAACGAATAATGTGTTTCAAGCATATACCATTTATATTCACAGTGCAAGAACAACGTGCATGCATAGCTGCATGCTTCCCAGGGACGAATTAAGGATAATATTGTATTGGGCGGGACCTAATTCACGAGGTTATATATAGAGAGAAATTAAGAGCACCATGTACGTTTTTCTCTCTATATAACCTCGTGAATTAGGTCCCGCCCAATACAATATTATCCTTAATTCGTCAATGAGACGTTCCCCCCCCCAAAAAAAAAAACTACACCCCGTTATTTTATTCTAACCCCATCAAATTCGTCGGCCTCTTCAGTGTGTACAGTAACTTCGGCCTAATATTAATATAAAATTTACATACGGGGCCTCTCTATATAACCTCGTGAATTGGATACCGCTTTGTAAGGAAAAAAGGTGCACCATGTACGTTTGTCTCTCTATATAACCTCGTTAATTAGGTCCCGCCCAATACAATATTATCCTTAATTCGTCAATGGTACGTTCCCCCCAAAAAAACTACACCCCGTTATTTTATTCTAACCCCATCAACTTCGTCCCCCTCTTCAGTGTGTACAGTAACTTCGGCCTAATATTACTATAAAATTTACCTACAACCTCGTGAATTGGATCCCGCTTTGTAAGGAAAAAAAGGTGCACCATGTACGTTTGTCTCTCTATATAACCTCGTTAATTAGGTCCCGCTCAATACAATACTTTTCTTAATCCGTCAATGAGACGTCCCCCCCCAAAAAAAAACTACACCCCATTTTTTTTACTCGAATCCTATCAAATTCGTCGCCCTCTTCAGTGTGTACAGTAACTTCGGCCCAATACATTACTATAAAAATGACCTACTGGGCCTCTATATAACCTCGTCAATTAGGTCCCGCTTTGTAAGGAAAAAAAGGTGCACCATGTACGTTTGTCTCTCTATATAACCTCGTTAATTAGGTCCCGCTCAATACAATACTTTTCTTAATTCGTCAATGAGACGTTCCCCCCAAAAAAACTACACCCCATTTTTTTTACTCTAACCCCATCAAATTCGTCGCCCTCTTCAGTCTGTACAGTAACTTCGGCCTAATACATTACTATGAAAATGAGCTACTGGGCCTCTCTATATAACCTCGTGAATTAGGTCCCGCTTTATTGTAAGGAAATAAAGGTTGACGATGTACTTTTGTCTCTCTATATAACCTGGTGAATTAGGTCCCGCTTTGTAACGAAATAAAGGCGCACCATGTATGTTTGTCTCTCTATATAACCTCGTGAATTAGGTCCCGCCCAATACAATATTATCCTTAATTGATACCTTGTACAACATCGATGCATCAGTTTTCCTTTATTGTGTATTTTCATATGTATCATATGCAACCATTAAACTATTGATGACATGTTGTCCTGTGTCTCTATTCATAACCTCCTCAAATAGGTCCCGACCAAATAAAGTGTGGTCGGTGTTTCTTTAACATTCAAACATTCAAACATTGCGTCTTCAATCGTGGAAGACGGCGTGAACATCTGGAAATTGTCATAACTTGAAAGGTATTTGGCGTGACATAATGGTGTGATGTTGCAATATTGCAATGACATCGCCCAAGTATTCGATCACTTTACATAGGTGAAAATAACAAATTATATGTCTTATGCGATGTTTCAAAGGTACCGTTTCCCCGCGGGACCTATATGACGATATGGCCATTTAGTGTAGATTAACGGTTTCATGAATATTTCACTTTGCCATAAACACAGAGTATACTTGTGTACGAAGCCATAAACGGGCCTTTCAATTAATCTTGTAAATATTGTAAATACCATACTAATGTATTTGGCAGTTGCCATTGTTCTTTCCGATGATTCAACACCTGATTCAATCGTGCCAACTATATAACAACTTGTATCGTTGCAGGTACTGACAACTGGCCAGGCATCGCGGCCGAAGTAGCCTGATTTACACTGAATAAATGATTGTCATTTATCGATGCCTTGAGTTATTGGACAACCATCTACACTTCATCGACATAAATCGACAACACTAGATTCGTACCGCGATCAAGTTCTAGTCTACTCCTGTGGGTCGGCCTGAGTCCGAGAGTTTGCAGTGACACTGGATCACCAGTTCGGGACTCCCGATGTCGACCTGATATCTGACAGGACGTTTGCCGCAAGCGTCCGTGTCCACACTCCACACCTTGTGTTGCTTCGGGTTCGCTGTTGTTGTCGCCGTACGGTTCGCCGCGCTCGTGATCACGCTTCGAGGGAGCACCCCTGACTTCACACGAGTGTTGCTGTCACGCACTGTCATCACCCTGATGCTTCGCTACAGCTCCAGATGTCTGCAGGAGTGAACCACTCTGCCGCCACCTCCTCAACTCGCGGGGACGACATCTGCTGAGCCAAGCCGAGATTGATAGTGGGACAACAGACAACACAAGTACCGGCTGTACCACTGAGATTTAGGTGAATGAACAATCGGTAACATATTGCATGTTACAGTGACAAGCTTCTGCTTCCCTGCTTGTGCATGACCTACTTACGGACTGAAATATTGCCTTGCTTGCTTATCATAAGTGTCATGTTGTCATAAGGGTTCCAATCATATCATATGTATTTTAATTAATTGTTTACAGTTGGTTCAGTAACTTTGGTATATAAGTCATTCAATACCCAGTAAATCAATTGTGGTGTTAATATATTTGTAAATTATAATTTAATTTAATATAACTTGATTTATTAGTATTTAATTTAATTTAGAAAAAAAATCAATTATAAAAAATCTTTTGTATTCATTTTAAATTTGAATTCCATTAAAAAAATAATTCTATCATTTCTTGATATATGGTCAGTGATTATTCATTGTAGTTTAAGTTGGTTCTGAATACTGTACCTTGTAAAATAATTGTTCTTTCTTGCATTTGTGCATGTGCCTGCTTGCATGATTTATATTACTTAGGTCAATATCTTCTTTGGTTTGCTAGAGTAGTACTTGGTAGTAGTTAGAAGTAGATTTAGAGTACAGATAGGTTACTTTCAAAATCCAGTAAGTTAACTTTAGTTAATTTCTTTTCTCTATACTTTGTTTAGTTTTGAGGTTGGATTTTCTGTAGATTGAAATTTATTTTCTAATTGTATTCATTTCACATCTGTTATTCCTTCTATGTAGTTAGTAAACTTTTTACTGTTTCTGTATTAATTTAATAATTAATTAATTCTGTATTTAAGTACTTCTGTCTTAGTTATTTAAATATTTTCTCTGGTATTAAGATAGGACCTCAGTCAGGTTGAAGATTGGTTTCTAAAGTATTTGTTGCAGACCAGTACTTTATTTGTTTTTTCATTGGACTTTGAATATTTTTTCCCTGGTGTATTTTATATTTTTTGGGGTTTGAATTAGGTTGTTTAGTGCATATTGAACTTGGAATTTGGAACTTTATCTGGAAAACAATTCGAAACACTTTGGTAAGTTGGATAGTATTAGTGACCTTCAGTTCTGACCTTGGATGACAAGTGATCGTAAGTATCATGCACATACACTTTAGAACACTGTGATCTGAATGCTTGTTTGTGGTATTTGTATGAACATTTGATTGTTGTATTTTGTTTCAGACTGAGAATATTATTCTTGGTTTGCGCTTTGCGATAACTATGGCGTTTCATAAGCGTGCCGTTCATGTCAGTGGAGTCCCTATAAGTATTCAACCCGAGGACATGACTGAAATTTTTGACAGTGTTCCTGGAGTTGAACATATCTTCATCCTGAAGGACGAGGAGACTGGACAACCTAATGGAGAGGCTTTCGTGTTGTTTCTGGATCCCAAGTCCATCGCCGTAGCGATTTGGGAAATGAATAACACCACTCCACATGCCGATCATATCACGAAGATCGCTGCCGCACACATTGACATGGAGATGACACCCGCTGGGCTGATCCAGAAGAAACAAGAGGCCATGGGTCCGGATCTCGGCTTACTCATTCAGCAACTCAAGTTACTGAAGCCTTCTCAGTTGGAAGGTCTCTTGCAACAAGTTGGAGCCGCATTGTTGTGCAAGACCGTATCAGTCTCACCTTAAGACTTGCTTTAGCAGGCGCCGACGTAAGGTGTACGTTGATTTTGTTGTTGTTGTGCAGGCTGTTCGATTCCCCAGGTGGCAGGCCTGTGCCGGCAGTTCCACTACATCCTTCCCCTTTTTGTAGACTCGGCGTAACGGGTGACAGAGACGAGACAGGGACATACGGGGGTACGCACACATAACATAACATATATACATATATACAGGTTGTGAGTGGCGACTATAACAAAGACAGTGACCACCCACGGATGAAGGTGAATGACATGGGGTCCATAAGCGACGACTATGACAAAGACAGTGATCGCTTACAGAGATGCTGATGAGGGTGAAAAAGGTGGAAGCCCATGGGAGACGACTGTAACAGGACAGTGATCATCCCATGGATGAACAATGAGCAATGAGATGAATCACTTACGGGTTCGGGAGGCGGAAGAAGCGAGCAGCGTTCACCCGGGCCAGTTCACACACTATCATGGGCGACAGGTTCTGGAAGCGTGCTACCGCCCGCACTAGTGGCATCAGGTCCCAGGGACGAGGAAGGCGGTACGGGGCGTCCGTTTCGAGGAGGACCTGGTCCAGAGGGATCTCCTGCAGCATCTGTCGCTTGTCCGTGGTGTCGCCGTGGTCCATCATGGTCAGCAAGTAATCCAGGCCGAAGAACATGTTGGTGAAGGCTGATCTCCACTGGTTGACCTGGTCAAGGGTCCCGCTGAAACAGTGCAGGTATACAGGATGGTCGGATGGCAACTGTTGTCGCAGGATCCGGATGGCATCTGCATAGACGGTGCTCTGGTCTTGGTCTCAACGGGCGTGGATCACCACCGGCTTGCTCAGACGCTTGGCGTCTGTTGCGATCTGACCCAGGATGTCCTGCTGCTGCTCCTTGGCTTCCTGACTATTGTGGCGCTGGTAGTCCAGTCCTATCTCTCCTATGACGAGGCAACACGGGTCGTCGATCAGGCGCAAGAACTTTTCCAGTTTCTCATAGGCGTCTGGGCCCGAGGCAATGTGCGGGTGAAGGCCGATGTTGAGCTCCACCCCCTGCCATTCCCGGAGGAAACGGATGTCCCTCCATCCACTAGGAAAGGGCAGGGAGCACACCACCGTCGAACACTGGAGGTCGATGTCTGGTCGCCCGATCGCGGCTTCCACTTGTGCTAAGTCCGTGGCCTCGCGGCATGAGAGGAGGACCTTATCCAGATGGCAATGGCTGTCCACTGTTCTCCAGCAAGGCGTGGCGTCCAGCGCGGCAGGGTCATCCCACGTCCTCACACGTTCCCGCAGGTCAGGTGTGAGGCGAGACACCAGCTCCGCCATGACCCGCCAATGAAACAGGGCAGCCACGCGGTTTGGGGGGTGATCTGGTATACTCCACTGAAAGGACTCCCGGTGAAGTAATCCAACATCCGCCAGGTCCACGTTATTGCGTCGTTCACTGACAGTCGGGCATCTGCAGGAAAATGCCAGTGCTGGCGCTGCACGCGCTCCAAGACGTCTTCCAGACGGGGGCCGTACCCCAGATGAAAGGAGATAAAGAGCAGCAGGCCCTTCATCATACCCGCCCACCGGAGCAGGTTGCCGTCCGTCAGTAGTGAATCGTTGGAGTGCCGATCGTCAGTCTCCGGGTGGAGGTGGTGGAGGACGTGGCCTACTCCAGTGCCAGAGGTGTGGCAGGTCCAGCATGCCTGTTGAGCGTTGTAGTACCACGGGAGGTGGGCCTGTTCAACGTGCCTCCGGACACGGATATATACGACCTCCTGGCACACCAGGCAGGTCACGGGACGTGGTCCTTTCTTTTTTTGTTTCTTGTGCCTTTTTTCGGGAGACCCAGGCACAGGGTCCGGGGTGGAACTGGGCCCTGCAGTTGGTTCTGGCTCCAGCTCCTCTTCATAGTCGGGACAGAATTGCCACTCTTCTTCCATCTGAAAAATTAACTCACCGGAGCATCAATACTTTTGTGCTGATCTTAACTACACTTACGCTAAGCCCTCCAAGAGTTAGTAGGACTTAACTATAGGACATAGTCTTTTAGATACCCTGGGCGCCTTAGGTGTAATCGGCGGCTGGATTCAGTCTCTTGGAACAGTGTCGTCAGGTCTCCTTCCTGGAAGGCGTCCTCATAGGGTAGCATGTCATCCTCGAGACTGTCATCAGGGCAGGTGTGACAGGACACCGGCTCTTGATCCTCTTCACCGTTGTCAATCGGGCTGGACACAGACTCCGAAGGCCCTGGATCAGAGCGAGTGTAACAGGACACTGACTCCTGATCCTCTTTACCGCTGTCAATCGGACTGGACATGGACTCCGAAGGCTCTGGATCAGAGCGAGTGTAACAGGACACTGACTCCTGATCCTCTTTACCGCTGTCAATCGGACTGGACATGGACTCCGAAGGCTCTGGATCAGAGCGAGTGTAACAGGACACTGACTCCTGATCTTCTTTACCGCTGTCAATCTCCTCACTACGCTCCACAACACTTGAGTCCATAATTACTTCCGTATCCTCCTGTAGTGTCTTGAGTACCTCATGGCGTCGTCGTCGAATCCACAATGGCACCGCTCTGTCTCGACAGAGCCTCAGACGGTCATGATGGACTACGGACACCCCTCTCCTACCCTCTATCCGATATAACACAGGGGATAGGACAGTCACTACTAGAAATGGGCCAAGGTAGATCGGCTGCAGCTTCCTGCTCTGGCCTATCTTGGAAGATGTGTCCAAATTGTATACCAGATCCCCTAGCTCGAAGCTATGCTCTCTTAGCTTTAGATCGTAGTATTTCTTAGCCGGTTGCTGTTCTGATTTCAGGGTTTGTCTGGCCGTGGTATGTGCCGTTTGGAGCCTAGAGAGGAGTTCCTGCACATACTCAGGCATGTCTTCTGGGGGTTGATACTTCTTTCCTGGAAAGATGCCTAGGACAGCGTCAGCTATCGAGACTTCCCTCCCCAGCATGAGAAAGTTGGGTGTGAACCCAGTGCTTCGGTTCACGGTACTTCTGATAGCCATGGCTATCAAGGGCAGGTCCCGATCCCAGTTTTTTTGTTGTTTGCCGATGTAACACCGGACACACTGTAACACAGTGCGGTTCATCCTCTCGACTTGTCCATTCGAGCACGGCCTATATGGAGTTGTTCTTATTTTAGTGACTTCCAGTAGCTCACAGACAGCTCAAAATAACTTGCCGTCAAAGTTCCTACCCTGGTCGGTGTGGATCTCGACAGGCGTCCCCATCCTGGATATGAAGTTATCCACCAATACTTGAGCCGTAGTTTCTGCCGACTGGTCGGGTACTGCAAAGCATTCCACCCATTTGGTGAATTGGTCCACCAACATGAGGATATACTTGTTTCCCCGGAAACTCTCGACAAATGGGCCCATCATATCTATATGGACTCTCTCAAGGGGGCTGCCTGCGTGATACTCTCCTAGTCCAGCTCTGGGTGTGCATGACGCTTTCTTGCTCAGGTTACAAGTTGCACACGTCTTGACGTACAGAATGGTGTCCTGACTCAGGTTGCGCCAGTAAAAACTTCGACGGATTCTCTCCACTGTCTTGTGCTGGCCCAGGTGTCCTGCGCTTTTGATGTCGTGGCACAGTTGGAAAACCTCCGCTTTCAGAGACTGCGGTACGACCAGCTTCCAGGAGGTGCCTGTCGGGGACTCCCACTGGTAATAGAGGACTCCCGCTTTCATCAGTAATAGTGCCTTACAGAGCCACAAGTGCTTCGTCGCTGGGGCTTGCAGGTACAGCTCGGCCATACTGGGTTCCCGACCAGCTGATAACCACTCCATCACAGGCTTCAATTCTGGGTCATTCCGATGAAGGCTCTGGATCTCACCCAGAGTCCTACCCACGATCAAACCCTCCAGTTCCCCGGCGTTTTCTTTAGTGTCACTTTCCGGCTCCACTTCTTCAGGGTCAGAATTTATCGCACCGACGTGAGCGTAACAGGACGCTGCATCGGTACTATGATGTGCCTCTTGCTGCAGGTCCCCTGCCACCCGGCTGACATGAGCGTGACAGGACGCTGTGTCCGGATGGAAAGCAGAGGCCTCAAACTTCCCTCTTGATGGTTGGTATGCCAGGGGCACCACATCATCCACGTCAGACAGGAATCTCTCCCACTGGTGGTGGGCTCGTGTGCAGTATGGACATCCTCCGCAGGGCAGTAAGTCCAGGTTCTCTCCAGCCGCGTAACAGTTGCAGGACGGCAGGTCATCTGGCATACGAGACAGGCCATCCGCATTGAGATGTTTCTTCCCTGGCCTGTGCTGAATGGTGTAGTCGTACTGGCTGAGTTCTTCCAGCCAGCGAGCTAGTTGGCCCTCTGGGTGCTTGAACCTCATCAGCCACACCAGGCTGTGGTGGTCTGTCCTGATGATAAATTTCCGCCCCAGCAAGTAGTGACGAAACTGGCGGGTGAAAGTGATCACCGCCAGCAATTCCTTCCTGGTCGTGCAGTAGTTTCTCTGCGCTGGGAGTAGTGATTTACTGGCGAAGGCGATGGGCACCTCTTGTTCATCTATGAGTTGACTCTGAGCCGCGCCAATGGCGACATCAGATGCGTCAGTGTCCACAATGAAGGTGTGGTTACTAGACGGGTAGTTCAGCATGACAGCCTCCTTGATCTTAGTTTTTAGGGTGTGGAATGCTTGCTCCTGGGAGTCACCCCATGCAAACCCATTTTTTCCTGTGATGGCGTACAACAGGAGCTCGCAAAGCTCTGACATGTGTGGCACAAACTCCCTCAGGTAGTTAACAAATCCCAGGAAGGCCTCCACCTCCTTCTTGTTAGTTGGGATTCCCCAATCATTCAAGGCTTGGAGCTTGTCTGGACTAATGCTGATGCCCTTGTTACTGATGATCTTGCCCAGGAATTCCATCTGTTTTTGGAACAGGGCGCATTTCCGGGGCTTCAACTTGAGGTTATGGTCACGCAGGCGCTGAAATACCTGAATCAAATTCTGCAGGCCATCCTGGAATGACTTCCCCATGACGATAACATCGTCAATGTAAGCGAGCACTTGCCTCCAGAGCATGCCGTGAAACATCAGGTTCACCAAGCGCTGGAATGTTGCTGGCGCGTTGCAGAGCCGGAAGCCCATCCTTACATGCTCGAACAGCCCGAACTTGGTGATGAAGGCCGTTTTGTGGGCATCGTCCGGGTGCATAGTGACCTGCCAGTACCCGGATGACAGATCTAGAGTACTGAAGAACTCTGTCCCTCTCAGGGAGTCCAGGCACTGTTCGATAAGGGGCAATGGGAACGCATCCTTCACGGTGCGGGAGTTCAGCTCCCTGTAATCA
The DNA here is from genome assembly GCA_949152475.1 of Terebella lapidaria. NCBI lineage: Eukaryota > Metazoa > Annelida > Polychaeta > Terebellida > Terebellidae > Terebella > Terebella lapidaria. The sequence continues at coordinate 26,640,627 of OX424564.1, read as the reverse complement.
ATGCAGTAGCGCACTGAACCATCTTTCTTTCTTATCAGCACCGGTGCTGATGCCCAGTCGGAAGTAGACGGGCGGATCACTCCCGCCTGCAGCATCTTGTTCAGGTGGCATTCTTCCTCCTCCTCGAACCCCAGTGGTGTACGACGCATACGCTGACGCACAGGCGGAGCCGCCCCGGTGTCGATCCGATGCTGTATGGCGTTGAACTTTCCGAGGTCAAAATTATGTTGTGAGAATACATCAGAGTACTCACACAGTGCCTGTTTGAGCTGTGCTGACTCTCTGACACTCAGTTCCCTGGAGCCGTCGCCTAGCAAGGTGCTAAGATGTGATGGAACCCCTCGGTCCATTCCAGATACTTCCTCTGTGCTCCCTGGTTTCTCCGTGGTCAGCTGACGGTCGGCAGGCCCGGGTGTGCGACTGTTACAGGACAATGACACACCCGGGTCATTGGAGCTCTCGATCTGTCGGACAGCCTGGCGATGGTGACTCTCAGATGGTTCTGGGGAGCGACTGTAACAGGACAGTGACTCTCCAGTATCACCCAAGATGTCGCAGACTTCCTCTGCGGTGCCGATCACATGACGACTTGACAGCTTTATATTCTGATCCGTGGCATTGCACAGACTGATGGGTACTACCCCTGGCCCACGTACCATCACTCTTGGGATCATCAGGCCATCATGGTCTGCGATTGGCTCAATTACCATGACCTGCGGGTGGTCAGGGGTCGGGGACACCATTCCCCATCCCACCTGGATGCTGTGTGGGGGGACTACTACCTTCTTTGTTAGCAGTACCCGTCTAATCCGAACCGATTGTCCCATGACATCATTCTTGCTTTCCGTCAGTATTGGTTCCTCATTGATGATCAGGGCATTGCTCCTAAAGCAGATTGTGGCGTTATGTGCTGTCAGAAAGTCACACCCTAACAGCATGTCGTCCCGGATTGGAGCTGTTACCAGGTCCCAGTTGTAGCGTTGACTCCCAAGTTGCATCTTCACTCTCCGGAGCAGCTTCCCGACGGCTCCCGTGTCATGAAACACCGCCCTCATCGGGAAATCCACGGCTTGGGACATGTCCAACTCCAGTCCTTGTGCAACTTTAGCATTCATGATGGTGATTTCGGCTGCTGTGTCCACCACCGCGGAGATCGTGGTATTGTGGACTGTAACCTGTACTTTCATCGTGCTGAACTTGGGTTGGACCAGCTCCGGCAACTTTGATGTTTGGTGCTTTGGCATTTGATCAGGGCCAGGCTGGCCACAAGGACTGACGGCGGTTACAATGTAACAGGACGCCCCACCTCCATCAACCCTTGTAGCCCCGGGTGGGCCCGAGTGAAATACATCTCTTCGATTGTTGGGGTCCTTGAATTGTTGAGCTGGTACCTGACCCCTCAGTGCAGCTCCTTCCCGTTTAACGATGCTGTTGTTGTGGCAGGGGTCTTCGGGGCTACTTGCTCCGACTGGTTACTCGTCAACCGCTGCGGGCATTCACGGGAGAAATGTCCTGGCTGGTTGCACTTGAAACAAAGCTTTGGGCTCTGCCCAGAAGGTGAACGTGGCCCCCTTGGCGATGACGTTCCCCCAATTCCATCACGAGGTCTGGGCGGCGTCCAGTCTCGCCTCCGTGGGCCCTCATTTTTTAGGGCTTGGGCGATGATTTGCGCCACCCATTCCAATCCAGACACCAGTTGTCTCTCCAGCTTTTCTCCCATCCGGGCGATGGCATCATCTACATACTGTTTGTCGACATTGGTCTTGGTTACAGGTGTCGGAGGAGTGCTGGGCCCCACGGCACACACTTGGGTGTCGAATGTCACTTGGCGGGCACTGCTGTGAGATTTGTTGAGTGCCATCGCTTTTTGGTTGTGTAGTGTGGCTCTGCACAGCCTTACTGCCTCGAACAGTGTCTCTGGACCTTTCTCCATGGTCAGGAATGCGATGTGCCGGTCTCTGCATCCACGCAGAAAGAAATCCACGGCCATCGACTGTACCAGGTCTTCCGCTGCAGTAGGGTACCCTTCAATGGTGAGGGCAAGGACCCGGTCCCCAAAGTCCTCCAGGCTCTCATCTTCTTCCTGCCGGGTGGTCTGCAGTTGCCGACGGACAGTGACAGGTGGGTTCACTTGGCCATACCGTTGTGACAGCAGTTGTTCCAGACCTTGGTAAGTCAGGCGGTCAGCTTCAGGCCTGGTATACACGTATTTGATAGCCGGCCCCCGGAGACATGTTATCAAGCGATCAAGTTGGTCTCGTGCTGTCCACTCACTGATTCGAGCAACATTCCGGAACTGTAGGATGAACGGCTCCCATTCAGATGACTTCCCCTCAAAGGTTGGCAGTTTGGGCAAATGAAGGTTGGCTCGGCCATTAGCTCGTTCCTCTCGGTTTCCACGGTGTCGGACTTCGGATCGCCTTGGGTCCGGTGATGGTGCTGGACTCCCGTCCTCGGATGCCTCCGGTAGTGGCGAGGGAAGGGGGCGCCGGAGATTTCGTCTACGCTCCCTGTCCTGCTGCCGGTGCCTCGCTTGTTCATGCCGGGGGTATGCGGGACTCCTTTCAGGACTAGGTCCCATGCCACTACCTCAAATGTTTCTATACGGAGGACGGACGGGCAGGTGAGCATAACAGGACGCTGCCTCCCCGTGACCCCAGTCGACATCAACCGGTCGAGTGCTGGCTTGTACTGGTAGTTGGTCAGCATACAGTTGGCCCACTCGTTGCGGAACCGGAACAGCCAGTGGGTAGCCCATGGCAACTGGCTCATGGTACCTGCTGAGTCCGACTTCAGGTCTGTTGACACATCCTGGGGCCCTCTCGCCTCCTCGGGATGGCAGGTACGGTGCCGGAATGTCCACTGGAGGTTGACTCTCCACTTGGTGTAGCGCATGGCTTGGGGGTCCCGCTGGCGCATCCCTGGTCAACGCCCGATGCTGGTGGTGTCTGCTCCTTTCGCTCTGTGTCTCAGGTGCCCGTGGCTCCTCCTGCACCCTCAGGGGGTAGATGCTGTCGCCAACTCTCCCTGGTAATGGCGCCTCATGAAGCACGAATGCCTGAGCTCGGCTTCCACTGTTTGCTGGGGGCAACCCGGCGTCTGTGGGCTGCGGTGGTTGCGGCGTCAAGGTCCTTGGCATGGTGGCTACATGGCCAGCAGACAGGTGAGCGTGACACGACGCTGCCTGTTCACTGACCGGGACAGGTTCACCGGGAGGCGGGGCACTCTGGTAGACGTGCTGGCATTTCGCCATCATTGTGTCAATGAAGTTCTCCTGGGAACTTTTAAGAGTGAAGGGGGCAGGTGGCTTGACGTCCTGGTCTAGTGGCGCGTTTGCCACCTCCGGACCTAGTGGCTCGTCCTTCACGTCCCCGACTGCCAGCATTCGATCTGGCTCTTTCTTTGACAGTGGTTGGTGGTCTTCCTTGCCAGCCTCTTCGTCCCTGGTCTCTTTCCGCAGTGTTGGTTGTCCTCCATCACACTTCCACTCCTTGACTGGGTCATAGGTGGCCTCGCTCCCAGTGCTGGTGGTTACTGTTGTGGTGCCAGTGCGAGATTTACGGGACTTCCGGGAATGATGTTCCTTATGAAAGCGCCTCCATCGGTACTCTGCCTCCTCCCTCTCCCACTTTTCTCGTTGGAGCCTGTACTGCATCTCCGCAATCTGATGCTGGTACTCCGCTTCCTTCCTCTGTTGCATGAGCTCGAGCTCGAGCTGTCTTTGCATGAGCTCCTCCTCCCGCTCCCATCCTGCCCTGAAGGTTTTCATCTCTTCCTCCTGTTGGGCTCTAAGTCGCTCCATGGGTTGCCCATGTGTTTGTGATGAGGCTCCCGTTTCAGGAGGTGTTATCAGGGAGAGGTTCTGGAATTGTGAATCCAGAACGCTTGTATCATCGAGCGGGATTTCTTGGAGGACATTGTTCTCCACTAGCTCTGAGAAATAGGTTGAGGGGAGGCCCGTAGCTGTCACCAATCCCTCGATGGTGATGCAGTGACCTTCCCGTTGCAGGCCCACGATTGCATCAGCTCGGACTTCACCGATGCCGCGGACGGATTTGAGTTCGTCCACTGTGGCAATGTTCACGTCCAGGCGCCGGGGCACATTGTGAGACTTGGTGGACATGTTGTATGTGTAGGTGGGTTGGTAGTATATCAGTTTGGGGGTACTTCACACAGGCTGATATGTATGGTGTTAACTGGTAATTATGATACGTGTTAATATCATTCACCACCCTACTGTTTTATTTTATTGTGGCGGTTCTGGTTAGTCCAACTGTAACAGGACAGTGAGAGCAAACCAGTTGTGTTAATTTACCTATGATTATGTGTCAGTTTGTTTTTGTTGCGTTTATGTATGTTCTTTACCAGTTCACTTGTAGCAGTGTGTTGACTGATTCAACTAATTACCTTATACTTTCACTCGAATGTTAATGCAATCACTTCTATGAATTACGCTATATATAGATGCTAATTTTAGCTTATATAGGACACATTCACTCGACGATTAATCCAATCACACTAATAAATTACGATCACACCACTTAATTAACATGGACAGGTAATAATTATCACATAAAATTTTTAATATTTATTTATTTATTTAATTTTTACCAGTATGAACTGCCAAATGTTTACGCAATCATAGAAATTATACCTCCATACAACTACCACAGTATAGAAATAGGCGGCAATGAACAGTTTACAAATGGTACAGAAATATCACATCAACTCACTTTCAAATATCACCAGATTTTAGTGAACTGCACCCAACGTTGATCTAGACCAATAATAACCTCTTGCGTGGTAGCTTAACTATGTCACGACAGTGTACACTACCACACACACACTAGATCTAGACATTCAGTTTTTTTTTATTATTATTATTACCGTGGATAGCTTGACTGTGTCAAGACAGTGTACACTAGCCACGCCTGGAATGATACAATAATAACTTGAAACTGAGAAATATTCAAGTACTGGCCTGAGTTCTAGAAATCAGATCCGAGTTTAAACTTCAAAATTTGGATCTACTAAATACTCTAAATAGATCTATCAGTAATCTGAATGAAATAAATGACCAGATACTGAAATTATCCAATAAAGAGACTTAGACAGATTCTAGACATGGGGACAGAATATAGATTCTACTCTCCCTAATTTTTTTTTTAAGTTTGGGGTCTAGATTCTAAATTGTCAAATCTAGAGAAAAAAAAATTGAACTAGATAATCTTAAGCTAACTAGCTAAACCTAGTTCTATATCTCGTGGGGCTTGCTTATTCGAATTTCTATGCAAACCTCACGTGGTGAAAAAAAAAATAGAAATTCAAGATGGCGGTGGCCGCGTGAAAAGCTAACTTTTCAAAGTTTCCCACGCCAAATGCTCGTGGAAAATAAACAAAAAATACTACTGTGAGACGTGTAATACGGGCTTACACCCGTTACCGCGTATCCTCCGGTTAAATCCTCGTCACCAATGTTGTGCAAGACCGTATCAGTCTCACCTTAAGACTTGCTTTAGCAGGCGCCGACGTAAGGTGTACGTTGATTTTGTTGTTGTTGTTCCGAAGGTTCCAGTCACGTCTGCCGGTAAAGGTGAGTCACCAAGGGCTTCGCGGTTTCCCTCCTAGGCGGCGCCACTGGACGGTGTCATCTGGCGGGTCGCTCATTCACTAGGTGGAGACTCCGTCCGGGCGGTGCAGGCTGTTCGATTCCCCAGGTGGCAGGCCTGTGCCGGCAGTTCCACTACAGCATCACCACTTCCGGGTTCTACAGTCCATGTTAAACAGAAACCAGCCTCTCCGCCAAAGCCTGCCGAGGATTCCAGCTGGCAAAATATGAAAATACCGTTGTTTTCTGGCGATGGAGGGAAAGGCGAGGTGACATACCCACAATGGAAATACGAGATCCGATGCCTGAAGAATGCTGGAAACTCCACTGCATCAATACTTCATGCAATCCCGGAGATCACTCCGTGGAATCGCAGCCGAAGTCCTTCGTTACCTTGGAGATCATGCAGATCTGATTCAGATCTTGACCAAGTTCGAAGTCACCTTTGGGGAGGTCCTTGCTTCTGAGCAGCTTCTGGGAAAGTTCTACAGTGCTGAGCAAAAGGCTGGACAGAGCTCTACCGCTTGGGGTTGTGAGCTGGAACACATTCTCAATCAGCTACATGAGGGGAGATCTTTCACTAACGAGGACTGTCAAGGCATGTTACGTACCCAGTTCTTGATGGGACTTCAGGAAGAGCGAATTAAGGATGCCACTCGTCACAAGTTCGAAAGTGGAGCCCCGTATGATGAGTTGTTGAAAGCTGTCCGCATCCTGGAGCAGAAAGTGGCACAGAAGGAAGGATCTACAAAGCAGCATGTGCAGCAGGCCTCTGGAAGTGATCCAGTCATGAAAAAGCTGGACAAACTTCTTGAGGAGATGCGAGACACCCGGTCATCACTCAGTAAGTAGGAAGACCGTGTACAGGGCCTGGAACATCCACATCAGCTAACTGCACTTCAATATCGGACTCCAAGTCAGCGCCTCCCAAGGCGAGGGTGCAGTGTACCCGCTGCGGTAGGAGGGGCCATGCATTGGATCAGTTTCATGTGTCATCAGGATCAGGAAGGAATAGACGTACAACTGGATCGCCCCCTAGCCACTCAGATGCACCATCGCAAGCTCCAAAACCATCGAGAGCTCCCTTGATCGGCCTGGCCAACGAGGTGGGGATCGGTGCAGGAGATGTCGATTCAATCGCCTCACTGGACACCGGATCACGAGTGACTTCTGAGGCCAGATGGTTTGTGGACCAGCACCTGTCCGACCTAGCTTTGGAACCTGTGGATTCATTCCTGGAGGTTCGAGGTGCTTCCAGACAAAACATTGGTCTTCTTGGAGTCATCGTGGTGGACATCAACATTCCATAAAACTCATCTCATCACATCACTATCCCGACGCCAACTCTGGTGGTTGAATACATCCTTCACAATTCACAGGTACCGTTCATCATTGGAACCAACGTACTTAAGATGTGTAAGGACCAAGTCAACACCCTATCACTCACCTATCACTCACTTTCTCTCGGCGGCGTCCAGCAACAAGCTGTGGATCACGAGTACCTTAGTACTGTCAACTGTTCACGTCAGGTGGTAGTACCAGCCTTCAGCAAGGTGTTCAGTGGCATGGCAAGAGTTAAACCAATCTGAAAAGTTCTGGTGACTTGTGAGGAGGAGACTATGGCATCCTACCTATGGGACTGACCCTAGTCCCAGCAGTCCAGCATGTCTCCAGCCATTCTACTACGTCAACGCGTATCAAGGTGGAGCTACATAACCTGTCGGCAGCTACGGTGACCATTCCGGCTCGGACCCAGTTATGTCAGCTTTGCAGTGTGCAGGTCATGTGTGCAAGTCAACTCAGGAGTGAGGATGGACTACTCCAGATGCCTCAGTCTGCACTCCAGGATCAGAATCATTCCGAATTTTTTAGGAACTTCAAGCTCTATGACCCAGCACTCAATCCGGAGCAGCGCACAAAACTTGAGGATCTGCTGATTCGATGGAAGCACATCTTCGCACTCACCGATTTTGACCTTGACCTTGAGCCATACACCTTGACCCATACCATCAAGTTGACGGATTCCCCCAACTATGTATGAAGAGTTCCGGACTCACATACAAGAAATGTTGGACTGTGGAGTGATTCGCCTGAGTCAAAGTCCCTTTGCTTCACCAGTGGTTTTAGTCCGAAAGAAAGATGGTGGATTACGTTTTTGCATCGATTACCGGAAGTTGGACTCCAAGACGATCAAAGATTCCCATGCACTTCCGCGGATCAATGAAACCCTCGACAGCCTCTCTGGATCATCCTGGTTTTCGGCACTCGACCTGAAAGCAGGTTATTGGCAAGTGGAAATTGCGGAAAAGTATAAGGCAAAGCAGCATTCACCGTTGGTCCGTTGGGCTTTTACGAGTTCAACAGGATGCCCTTCGGCCTCGTCATTGCACCTGCCTGTTTCCAGAGGCTGTGACCGCCTGCATGCAGGAGCTCAACCTTTCCCAGTGTCTCCTGTACCTGGACGACATTATTGTCTTTTCTCGGACCTTCGATGATCATCTGTTACGTCTCGAGAAAGTTTTCCACCGTCTTTCCGACCATGGACTCAAGTTGAAGCCGTCTAAGTGCTCCTTTTGTCAACGGAAGGTTGAGTACCTGGGCCATATCATCTCAGAGGACGGAATCCACACGGATCGAGATAAGATCTCGGATGTCAAGTCCTGGAAGGCACCGCCCACTCTGAAAGCCTTGAGGAGTTTTCTCGGCTCCACCGGTTTCTATCGGCGCTTTGTTCATCGGTACTCCCAAGTCGCAAGGCCTCTGTATGACTTGCTGAAGTTGGATGGCAAACCAACATCAAAGCACCGGAAAGGCAAGGCCAATACAGCTACTTCTTAGGAGTTCACCTGGACCAAGCAGCATCAGGAGTCCTTTGACCAGCTCATCAACCTCTTGACCATTGCTCCAGTCTTAGCATACGCCGATTATACGAACCATTCATTGTACACACCGATGCTTGTCGCGATGGTTTGGGCGCGGTTTCATATCAGGAGCAGGATAGACAAAAGCGCGTTATTGCATATGCCAGCCGTGGCCTCACACCGTCTGAGCGTAACTATCCAGCTCATAAGTTAGAATTTCTAGCCTTGAAGTGGGCTGTAACGCAGAAGTTTCGGGAATATTTGTATGGCGCGAAATTCACCTTCTTCATGATAATAACCCGCTTACATACGTTTTGTCTTCCGTGAAGCTCGATGCAACAGGGCATCGATGGCTTGCTGAGCTTGTGACGTTTAACTTTGACATCAAGTATCGTGCAGGTGAGCACAACATTGATGCTGATACCCCTTCTCGCCTCCCAAATGAAGTTATCAAATTGGAATCAGATGAAGTTTCAGCTGTATGCAATGCATGTAATGTCTCTCTCTGTTTTGTAGAGGTGCTTGGAGTTCCACCTGATACTGTCACCAGCCTCCCCAACACTCCGATGAGCATGTTCTCTAGTGAGGAATGGGCCAAGGAACAGGCCTATGATCCATATATCCTGCCTATTGTGGAACACATCAAGCACGAGAGGAATGAACCTGTTGAGGAAGTAAGCAGCGACCCCAGATTCAAACCGTTTCTTTGGGAACTTTCCAAGCTGGTCTTGAAAGACAGGGTTCTCTTCCGACGGAGAAAGATCAGAGAAGAGATCATCCATCAGCTAGTACTCCCAACTGATTACCTGCACTTTGCCCTGCATGGAGTTAACCGAGAGATGGGACATCCTGGTTGTGCCGCACCCTTGCAAGAGCGATTCTACTGGCCAACTATGAGATCAGACGTGAAGGAGTGGGTTGGAGACCTGTGGGCAATGTTTTCGCAGGAAGTCGGCACCGGATCGAGCTCCGCTGGCATCTATCCTGACTAGTCAGCCACTCGAGCTCGTCTGTATGGACATTCTGAGTTTGGGGGAATCCAAAGGTAGCATCAAGGACATCCTCGTGATTACTGATCACTTCACCATATATGCCGTCGCTGTACCCACCAGAAACCAAACAGCTCATGTTATTGCAGAGGCACTGTTTCACAACTCCATCGTCCATTATGGTTTTCCCCTTCGTCTACACAGCGACCAAGGTCGGAACTTTGAATCAAAAGTGATCTCTGAATTATGTCAGATTGGTAACATCAAGAAAAGCCGGACGACACCGTACCACCCAATGGGAAACGGACAGTGCGAGAGGTTCAACTGCACCTTGTTGAGCATGCTCGGCACCGCTCCAGCCCCAGCCAAGGCGAATTGGAAGCAGATTGTGGCCCCTCTTGTACATGCATACGATTGCACACGTAGTGAATCCACATTACTTGATGTTCGGATGTCAACCCCGACTCCCTGTAGATCTGCTCCTCGGAATCCGTGAGGAAGGTACCAAAGAGGAACACGATTATGATGCCTACATCACAAGCCTCAGGAATCGTCTCCTTAAAGCTTATAAGACCAAATCATCGACCTCATCCCGTCTCCAGAAACGTCATAAACATCGGTATGATCATCGTTCCCATGGAGTTACTCTCGCTGTTGGCGATGGGTTTACTGGTCCCCACAAACTGGAAGACCAGTGGTCGACGGAAGTATATGTTGTCAGCAATCAGCCGCACCCGACCGTATTGGTCTACCGTGTCCGACCTGAGGGCAAGACTGGGCCCGTCAAGACCCTCCACCGAAACTTTCTGCTACCTGTGGGCTACATCCTGGAGGAAGACGATTTCGATTTGCCTCCCCCCAGAGTCCACAGAAGGGCTACTCGAGCTCATCCTGAACCGGAGAGTACCGATTCTTCATCAGAATCCGATGATGGTCTCTTCGTAGCAGAAGTAGCTGATGTGCGGCAATATCGAATGTCTGACGATGATCGTGTAATGATGATGCCTGATGCAGAGATCCCACCAGTCGATGTGGGCGTAGATGTGGTAGACGCTTTTCCTGATGAGATACCAGATCCCGTTTTGGAAGATGTATCATCCCAGGAGTCCTTGCTGGATCAGGACAACACAGGACTACCTGTGGATGTGGAATCCGAACCGAGGAAGCACAGGATCCTGTGGATGACTCTTTGTCTGAAGATTCTCTGGAGGAACCCTCTCCACCTGTTCGACGCTCTACACGTCAGCGGAGACCACCTACCTGGTACACCTCTGGGGATTTCGTTACTTGATTTTCGATCACTTTATTGATTTATTTATTTGTATCCTATAACTTCATGTTATAGATAAAGTTCACTAAACTTTCGTTTGTAGATACTGTTTTATCTGTTGTGAATATATGTGAATGTTTGTATGAATGTCAAGGGACGACATTTACTTACTTGGGGGTAGATGTAACCGGCACATATTTCACCATAAATACAGGTTGGTATCTTTTTGCTGTTTGGCGCTGCTGGCCCACCGTAGCTTCTTTGTTGTTGCCAGAGTCGTGTGACGTCATAGCGCGGGAGAATTGTTTGGCACAGTTGCCATTGTTGTTTCCGATGGATCAACACCTGATTCAATCGTGCCAACTATATAACAACTTGTATTGTTGCAGGTGAGTGTTTGGGTTTCATTTATTTTCCAAATTACGCCCCACGGTCATGTTATTTGTTTTATATATACCCTGTCCCATGTAGTACATGTCGGCAACAGATATTTTATAATTTCTCGTCAATATGATCGAGGTCAGACATGGACACCGTGCAGCCATATTTGTCATTGTTTACACGTCTCTAGGCGTAATACTATATACGCATCTATCTTGTGTATTTTGTATATATATTTTGGCTGTCACTTTGTCTTTGTGTAGTTTCAGAATAGTATAACTGTATTGTTATGTAGCGTTAGTCCTTAGTGTAGATTAACGGTTTCATGAATATTTCACTTTGCCATAAACACAGCCCAAGCGACGCGGAGCGCGTCCAAGATGGCTCACATTGGTGCTCGAGACGAAAACAAATAAATCACGATTATTACAGTTATCTGGGTTGACACACCAAATTGTCTTTCTGTATTCACTCAGGTACACGAGAGGACCCAAATTATGCATGACAACGCACTTAAATACCCTGAAATATTGTTGAAAATCCCGTCCAAACGTTAACTTTGGCCTTGGTTGTCCCCGACCACAAACTTTATCAGGAATGATTAGCAATGTTTGGAGGGAATTTTGAGCAATATATCGAGGTATTTAGTTGAGTTATCATATGTAATTTGGGTCCTCTCATGCATTAGCATACATACAATACTAAGAGTTTGTGTGCCAGCCCGTAAATCGGTCATAATCATGATTTGTTTGTTTTCGTCCCGAGCACAAATTTTGGGCCATCTTGGACGCACTCCGCGTCGATTGGGCTGCCATAAACGCAGAGCCATAAACGGGCCTTTCAAATAATCTTGTAAATATTGTAAATACCATACTATTGTGTATTGTTGTTTCCGATGAATCAAACCTGATTCAATCGTGCCAACTATATAACAACTTGTATCCTTGCAGGTACTAACAACTGGCCAGGCATCGCGGCCGAAGCAGCCTGATTTACACTGAATAAATGATTGTCATTTATCGATGCCTTGAGTTATTGGACAACTATCTACACTTCAACGACATAAATCAACAACACTAGATTTATGGACGTTACATTATTGTCCAGTGGTATCCTCAGCAGATTGTTATTGTTTACTTTTGGCCACTGACCTTCACCTTTCACTATGCTCTATTGGTGGTTGTGTGTGCTGAAAGGTCTTTGCTGTGTCCCTAATGTAATCACCTCAATGTTCCTTTGTTTGGCCCAAGTATCATATCCTGCCCCTTTTTCTATATTCAATAAGGATTAAATAGGTGCGAGACGGATTAAAGGGTATGTTTGCAGTGGAGGAGTAGTATTAGTTTAAGGTGCGGTATGAGCACATTAGTGAGCTATGGGGCCCAAGTACCGTACACTGCTCCTTAATACTACTCGTTCACTTAAAACATACCATTTAATCCGTCTCGCACCTTTTTAATCCTTATTGAATATAGAGGAAGGCGCAGAATATGATACTTGGGCCAGCTATGGTATAGTTGAGTTGGTGCTAGGGGCCTATCTAGCCAATGAGGGGGGTTAGATCACCATGGTGAAAGTCGAATACCGCACCTTACTCAATGAGTAAGGTGCGGTATTCGACTTTCACCATGGTGATCTAACCCCCCTCATTGGTTAGATAGACCCCTAGCACCAACTCAAATATACCATAGCTCACTAATGTGCTCATACCGCACCTTGAACGAAACAGGGCGCACATAATATCACTCTCTTATTTATACAGTATATCATCTTTTGAAAAACGAAATGTGATGCTAGTTCTTTTAGTTTGTAATCATCCATGTTGTACATATTTGGAATTACCAGAACAATGTCTTTTCTTTGGGAGTGTACCAGTATATCTGGTGTTACTGCAGATGATTTTATTCAGTGGAGTTGACAGAATCTTTGCACTGTTCAGGCCAACTTTTTCTGTAGAATGTATCGAGTGCCACCAATCAAACTTCTGTTTTACTGGGCGACCATGTTCAGGTTTTTTGCGGATTGGTGTCAACCTTCTGCAAAATATATTATTTACTTTTGAATTTGAGGGTAATGATTGCAAGCAATAGTAGGAAATATGGACCATTTACGACCACTGCTTCAGATCATTTACGACAGAAATTGAATAATCTGTTATGTAAATATCTGTGATATTTTGCGTTGGAGATCGTATTCTAACTTGAAAGTGATATTTCAGGGTATAGCTTATCAAATATTTGGTGTCTATCTGCGGAATAACTTGGATATCATAAAATATTCATTGTCAAAATCAGACATAAAGCATTTCTGGATGGAGGGTGTGCATTTCATGTGAATTGTTTCAGGACAACTACTGGACTTGTGAGGATGAACCGTATACACAATTTTTCGTTATATATCACTTTACCAGGTAACTTTTGAATATGTTTATATTTCGTTAGATACTTGTTGGTTTTTATCGTTGATGTATGAACAACTTTTTGTATACCTCCCCGCCGACTTTTACGAACCTCCCCGACCATTTACGACCCCCTAGATCCCCCCCCCCCCCCCTGTGATAGGTTCCAAGGAGTTGCGTCCCACATAAAGAGCAGGTGATGTTACATGTTCACTCACAGGATCAATGATTACAACAGTCAGTCATTCTTTCTATGACTATAATCTTAGCCATAATTCCTGTATCTCATTCTTTCATGGCCTGTACTGCCACCAGGTCACCTACTGGATTTTCGGGGCTACGTGGAAGTCGGCTGGGACTTCCCTTCTTGGCGCGAGGAGAGGATAACCAAGATGGCTGTGTTTGTCGTCCCTGACACTGCCTACATGATGAAGTTCCAGTGCTGATAGGAGCCAACATCCTGGATCCGATAGTCCGGTAGCATCTTGCACAAAATAGAATTCGTGGTTTTTTTTTGTATGAAAGCATGCCACCATGATGAATGCTTCAAATGGACCCTTATGATCAATAAAAAAACATGGTGGCACTCTGGGAAATGGTGCTGGTGTGTATTTTCAATGCATTTTGTAATGGGATGGAATGTTTATTTCTGCACATTCGAAAATTGACATATTATCATACCATGCCCTCCGTTATGCTTCAAATTGGACATATTTGATATCAGACTGACATCGGTAACTTCTACATACTCTTGGCTTGACAGGTCGTGTCTAGATGAAACGAATTTTGAATAAATCACTGGAAACTCAAGTTTTTGACCAAAATTTGATGGCAGTTTCTTTTTTCGTATTTCGAAGTTAATCAGATGTTTCAACAGCTGACAGGTTTTTGACATCTTCACACGGAGCCATGTGTATGTACTGGTACATTTGTACCAGACATAGCAATGGTGATTTCGTATGCTTTAATGTTAATCGCATGTTTCAACAGCTGACATGTTTTTGTCATTCTCACAGGCAGCCATGTTGATATGTTTTTTTTTACAAACCGGGCGGGTAGGCCTATAATCAATATGCAAATTACTGAGAACATCTCCAATCATTTCATCGATTTATCACTTTTGTTCCGAAAAATATCAACGGCAATTAGTTCACCATTGGTTTTACAACAGATTTGTAAATGATTTTGGCGTGGATGACCTAAACCCGTGCAGATATTCGTTGAATAAAAACGAAGTGCGTTTTCAGCAACATTGAATCAAGATGGCCGTCTGCCATCTTGGAAAAGCTGCTTAACTTTCGGAGACCCCATGTCCGTTCCGGGTTTTGTAACCTATACTCTGATTTTTCTCACTCGTTTACACTGTTTTTCGCTGATATTTTTGCGATGCTGAATGCTATCGTTCTATAACTTGGCATACTTCACCTGGGAGTCAAACGGCAATTATTTACCGAATTTCAGACTTCTATCACGAAAATTTAAAAAGTTGGCAATCTACACCAATGTTAAATTTAGCCCTGTGCATTTGCTCGGTTTTGTAGTGGTGCAAACTTTTGGAATCAAGATGTTTGTGTGGAATACAACTAAATGTGTGTTCTGGTCTAAAATTACAACAATATATCGATTCCTGATGGATGTAAACAGGATAAAATCCCCGGACATGCTTAGATTCTCGAGATCCCGTTTTTGGCTGAAATTTAACATTGGGGTAGATTGCCAACTTCTTCAATTATTGCGATAGAAGTCTGAAATTCGGTAGAAAATTGCCGTTTGACTCCCAGGTGAGGTATGCTAAGTTATAGAACGATACGATTTAGCACGGCAAAGATATCGTCAAAAACCGGTGTAAACAAGTTAGAAAAATCAGAGTATAAGTACGCTCAGCCATCCAGCCATAAAAAATATACCATTGTCTTCCCTGATGAATGTACTTTTATATGCTTAATGATTTACTTTGACGGGAATCATATTTCTATTATTATTTCGCGAAAATATCCGACCTTTTCCGTTGCATCCATCCTGCTGGAAATGGTGGTAGGAAGTCGGGCAAATGAGCTCACATGATCATTTCCTATAGTCTCATTGGTTGAAATACGAACAAATCAGCATGAATTATGCAAATACGCTCAAAACGAAAACAAAACACTAGCACGTGTACTTTTGGCAACGCACAGCGGCAGCAAAATGTAGATGCCGAAAACGTCACACGTTGTTTACGTAATTATCGACCGATGTGAAAGTGCCTACCATCGTTAACTTCTACATACTCTTGGATTGACAGATCTTGTCTAGATGAAGCGAATTTTGAATAAATCACTGGAAACTGAAGTTTTTGACCAAAATTTGACTGCAGCTTCTTTTTTCGTATTTCACTAAAATTTGTTTTTTTCTCACAATTGTGACAAAGCTTCTGGAAATAGCTACTTTCAAGAGATGTCTAGTTCATCCCTGGAAGTTGTAGTATAATTGTAGTATAATTGAAATTGTAGTATACAGATCTTTTGCTTGAGATTTTCCTCATATATTTACCAAAGCATAACCGTGCCCTCTAATTTATCAAACTTCTCAGAATTGGAATATATACTGCCATATTTAATTCACTCATACATCACCAAGATTCAAGCAAACGTCACAAAATTTCTGCGAAAAATTCCTGCCACTTTTTGATACATTCTTATTATAACCTATATAGAAAGAAGGTTCTAGGAAGTGTTCAACCGTTTTTTCTACATAGTGCAGGGGACAGATACCCCAAATTGTATGCTATGGTAAATCACATTGCTCAGCAGATTATAATCCACAGTACACATATGAATATTGCATATGTGCCTTGCTATGACGTAAGGCTCCTCACGGTTCCTCATGAGCCCCAAATGGCATGATATATACAAAAATTGGCTTCTGCGGCGAAAACACTTGTATAAACACCATCATACATAGCAATTCGGCCAATTATCTTGTGGTGCTTTTTCTCGTATGAACAATTAGGATTACAAATGTGCGATACTGATTGAACGGTTCATTTTTTCTGTAAGAATAGTATTACCGAGAAGTACAACTTACTTGGGCCAACCATTCTGTTGTTGTACGCTACGTCTTCTATCTCACCACATTACTTACATCATCTCGTTGCTATCACATAATAACACTTGGTACTGATGTTAAAGCAGCTGCCTTCGAAAACAGGCAATATTTTTTTTCGAAAACTATATTTCATATTAAACATGTTAAACTAACTGAATGAGACGTACTCACATCAAATGTTATGGCTAAAACCAGTCTTTTGAAGGAATTTTGCTCATTTGAGCAGGTGGTTCACGCGTCAATACAGGAACTGGATCCATCACACGCAGATGTAAACAAACCATAAAAGTGCAAAATGGGCTGATATTTCCACGCACACCATCGTATATCACTGGTTATTTTCTCATAACTACATTATATATTCAGATACTATCTGGGAAATGTACTCGATTTGGACTTTTGAGCATGAGAACAAGCGACACTAAAACCCCGTTGACAGCATTCCAAAGCATAAAAGTAATATTTTCCATGTCCTTCAGCTTGTAACGGATGACTAGTAGGCATATCACGCTTGCCGGAACCTCCAAAGCTACCAGGCTGTATCCAATGATGTGGTCCAGGTTAGCTGCTTTGTTATTGATGTAGAGTTTTGAAGAATTCCCTTCACCAGTGAGAGCAACCGTAAAGTTCGTAGGCAATGCATTACATGGTGAATGCAGAGCAGTTGAAAAATTCAGCAGAGAGCCACCCATCCTGTTCAAAATCAGTGGCGGCTGGACTACCAACAACACACCAACTGCACAAAGACTCAGGGCTACTGTTTGGTCCACTTTAAATGTCCTCGACATCACCAAAGTTATTAAGAAGTAGGCCAGCATCTCAAGACTCCTCGACAGTGCACAAGACACTCCAATTGGTAGGTAGTATGCTGCGCCGTAACTTGTGTAATTTATGGTTACCGCAGACATAGAGGCCAGTATCAGCCAGCCAACGGATCCTTTCTCAACGTGAATGTGTTTCTTCTCTGATGCTCCCATTATTAGTACTGCAATCGTGAGCTGGACCGCATATCGAAGGGCGTTGAGTTCCGAGTGTGGAACCAGCCGATTTAACAGCTGGGCGAACATCTGCCCAATTGATAATCCGATCATACCAATCGCAACACAAGCATAGCCAACAAACTGCATTTTAATGCCAGATTTGGCCAACTCTTCAGAATTTTCATTGGTGATTAGAGCATTAGTTTCACCGGACGAGTTCGGCAGCATGACCTGTTTGCAAGTTAATGTTTGGGGAATCATGACGGGTGCCACACGTGAGGCAGGAAATGCTCACTCTTTTCGGAACACTTGATTTCACCTCGTTTTGGGCATATAATGAAAGTTCAACAGGTTCCATGAAATTTAATCGATTTGCCTGACACTAGACTTTGAGAGATCGGATAACGACTCAGTTCTGTTCGGAATACCTTGTGCTTGAGTTCTGGTTCTATGTTGGTTCCATATTCATCGAGGCATTATCTGTGGAGTTGGTTGATGCTTTTCTATTAAAATTAGGCTCAATTTCGGCTCAAAATTAGGCTCATTTGTGTGGATCAGCGCCAAAAAATTTGGTACCTTTTTCAGTATAGTCATCCATTTTCAACCGATCCACATACTGCATTTTATATATGAATTCATGTGAAATTACATTATTGAGTTTCAACAATGGCTAGAGTGAGGTAGCTGATCCCAACAGCTGGAATATATTAATACATTACGTTAGATATACTCAGTTCCAAGCACTACACAATACACTTGGATGTGGCATGGCCATTCATCTTGCACCTACAATAGACTCCATGTGCCGCAAGGAGGTTTTATCTCAATGAATATCCGGCACTTTGTCCCTTACATTACATGCAATATTACCATTTAATATTCATTCAGGGAGTACACAGGCCTGTTCAGGTAGAATAACAAAATCTTGTGTCAAGGGACATAATTATTCGCAGAGTTGACGGAATAAGTCATAAGTGCCAGAAACTGAAAAAAAGACATCTATGCATACCCCGGTTGCCTATAATGTTTACACCAAATAGTGTGTATAAAATATTTGAACGCTTGGTTATTATAACTAGAGTGCCCGAAACTCTCGGTACGGTTTGACATAAATAATCATGGATTTGACGTTGTGAATTCGTAAGTGTGGGAAACTGCAGCTAATGTCATATGTGCATGCATCACTTGTCTATGAGCCAAATCAATATTTATCTTTTTGCACCAATACTCGAATAATTGGATTTTATAACTGCAGTGCATCTCTTTTCAGATGTCATACCAGTTGGGGACTGGGTTTGGGTGCTCACTGGAACTCACAAAGTCTCGGAATAGTCCAGCAGAAGTGCAGAAAAGCATGTTTTGGCGTCATTATGAACTTTTTTTGCTGATTCATCATCTATGAGCATTCCTGATTCAGAATCAGCCGGGTGCCACCTTGGCACCCTTGGGGAATTTTTTTTCAGAGCCGAAAAACAAAATGGCTGCCACCGAATACCGCTAAATTTACTATTTTGACAATATCTCCGCTTCTAGACCACTTAGAAGCACAAACTTGGTGTCTATTACTAGGTTTTCATGGTCGAGGAATCCAATTATAATACTGCCAAACTTGAATATATAACAGCTTATCAGATTTTCGAGATTAACCACCCAGATATTTGAAAAATCTGGTTTTGGTCAAGTGATTAAATCCTCATGCATTAGCCACTCAGTACAACATTTATTGTTGTCCACTACTATGTATTCAGGCTCAATAAATGAATGACAATATATAATTATATGTGACAATATGTTTTCACCATTAAATTAGGTGTTACATGTGGCAACATTATGAGTCATTGGCAATTCTTCGTAATTCTTCGAATTGACATCATCATCATTCCTGAACAGGTTCTTCCTTGGTATGTTCATTGCAACAATCTGGTCCAGAATAACAGGCACAGAAATATGAACAAGTCAGACATCTGTGGAACTACACAATCACATCTTCCAGTGGAACATGGCCGGCTGGTGGAGCATCCACATTCGACCTGTTGGAAGCGGGATTGAATGCATATTGTGCTGTCTTCATCTGTATTCCGACCATATTGGGTCGGGTGAAAGAGTGGAGGGTCTGATTGAGCAGCGGATTTATACATAAGAACTTGTAATTGAGTACGATGTAGATACTGAACAAAGTCATCTTGTGATAGGGGCAATACCTTCAGTTTCGAGGCTAATGTGTTCTTTGAGATTGTAGTCTTCACATTCCTCACAGGACCGACCTGTCTCACTTACTTGCATGATTTGCAAAATGATGGAACATTTTCTGGTGAGCAACATGATGCACCATTTTGACGAACACAATATCCTAGTCGACTGCCAACACAGATTCGGAGCTAATAACCAGCATACGAGTCCCAACTCATCATTGCGATTCACGACCTGACTTCCTCAAACAGGTGCAAACAAATGCATACGGCCATATCAGAGGTCAGCAAGACCCTTGATCGGGTCCAGACTAAAAGGCAGAACTGGACTATTATGGAATCAGAGACAAACATTTTCTATGGACTGGTTCATTCGAGGATCAGAGAACCCAAAACATCCACGTCAATGGAAATCTGACCTCTGAATGTCTAGTACTTTCGGGAGTGCCAAGGGGTTCGTTTCCTGCTGAATCTGTCCTTCGTAGATGACATCATGATGAATTTAACATCATCCACCAGGATGTGTGCGGATATTTGTTTGATCTTTCATGAAATCTCGTCGACTGAGGATCACATTCTCCTTCATTATGACAGTGACAGACTGGTAGCCTGGATTCACAAAAGCCAAATGGATTTCAATACTGAAAACTGTTACTTTGTAAGAATTTCATTGGCCACAAAACCTATTGCTACCTACATGTATCAATATTCCATAGGTGGCAGGACAGTACAGGATGATAACCCATACTTTGTTGTCAACGACGGCGACTCGGGCACTATGCTTCCTTTGTAGAAACCTTATTCGATGTGACAAGTCATCCATTGGCAAGCCAAATGACTACTTAGCTCTCATTTGACCTCATTTAATATTGCTGTGTGGTCTGGTACCCACATCAGGCCAAGCTATAAAACCAGTTTGGAAAGGTGCAGTGATATGCGGCCAGATTTGTAGCAAACGAACCCTATGACACTAGTAATTCAGACAGCATTACAGCTGTTCCTAATGACCTCGGATGGATATCGCTCATGGAGTGGAGGAGAATGACGCTGACCTGTTTCTATAAGATGGCCAATGGATTGACCATCATCCCTCTGAGCTGTCTCAGACAAGGTCCAGGCGACCAAACGATCAGCAGTTTGCACAATATCGAACAACTGTCAACATGTACCAGTCATTTATTCCGACACAACACCTGATTGAAATGGCCATCCCCAGAGAATGATCAGCTCGCCCTCCTCGACGTCTTCAATACGTGACTGGTAGCTATTCCACTGAAGTAGATGAACGGTTTCAATCGAGCTTTGTTATATGTTAATTTGAGAACCACTTTTTGCAGAAATAGTATCGTGTGTAGACTGAGCTGATGTTTTTTTACTGTCTGGCAAGATCTTTTCATTTGGTTTCTGTTGGTTTGTATCTATCAAATACTACGTGAACCTCACAGCAACCCAAGCGGTATATTATGCTGGTCGTACTGTGCAATTTTGTATCTTGATATCTGTTTGGGAATGCCACACCATTGAAGTCCCCTATGGGAGGACATCGCCTCAACTAACTTGGTTAACTAGGAACAGAAGAAACAAACCTGACGTCAGAAACGACTGCCTTCATTGCTGCCTATTTTTTTTCCAAACGGAGAAGTGGTGTCTGTTTACCGACATTTGTACGGAAGGTGAAGATGGCGAACTCGAAGATCACATCAACCGCAAAACTTACGGTATTGCCCCATCACAAAATACCTTTGCTCAGCATGTACATCGTGCTCAAATACAAGTTTTGTGGAAATCCACTGATCAACAACAGATGTGGTGTTCAAAGTTCTGTGGCTGTATTTTAAGCCCAGATTGTTGCAACGAATATACAAAGGAGAACCTGTTCAGGAAGACGATAATGATGACTGATCAAATTATGATCTGTCAATGACCCATAATGTCGTCACATGTAATAGTTGAGGAGTTAAAACCATACAGCTTTTGTTGGGTCAGTACTAGAGATTCACTACCCCAGGAGTGAAATCCAAGATGGTTGATTAAAGTGGAAAATGCATATCACATGAACAGAATCAGACTTTTTTAAGAATCGGGTTCGTCAAAACCCGAAAAACGGATAAGCTGTTATATATACAAGTTTGGCAGTATTATAATTGGATTCCTTGGCCATGGAAACCTAGTAGTAGACACCAAATTTGTGCTTCTAAGTAGCCTAGAAGCAGAGATATTGTCAAAGAAGTAAACTCAGCGGTGTTCAGTGGCAGCCATTTTGTTTTTCGGCTCTGAAAAAAATTCCCCAAGGGTGCCAAGGTGGCACCCGGCTGTTTCTGGCTCAGGAATGCTCAGAGATGATGAATCAACAAAAAAAGTTCATAATGACGCTAAAACATGCTTCACAAGAAAATAGTCATTTGGCAACTGGACTAGAACTGTCATCTTGTTCGCTGAAGGAAGGGCATGTCCAAATTGAATGTCTGCGCATCTTCGTCAATCGCACGAGGGACCTTCATGTCGGGAAACGTCTGTTATTTGTTACGTTTAATAAAAATTTCCGGGAGGGAACTGACGTGGCACAATGATGCGAACTACCACCTCGGACCTGTAGTGACCGTTCAGAGCAAGCCCTGACTGTGAATAGTGTATATATACGTCCAGGAACTGTAACTACACGCAGGAACAACTGGACGGACGTCAGCTTGGAGGGAGCTTACCCTTATTATTGGGGTGTCAGAAGAAGACGACGACGACGACGAAGAAGAAGAAGAAGAAGAAGAAGAAGAAGAAGAAGAAGAAGAAGAAGAAGAAGGAATTACCCTGGTAAGTTTAACGGCATTTTGGACGCAAAGAGGCCAGTTCAGTGCCAGACCAGACATCAAAAATGTAATGGAGAATGGTGAGAGCATTTGTTTGGGAATTAAGAAACTGGATTGAATGGTCAAAATACGAAATAATTCAGGTAGAGAGTACAATTAGATGTGAACAATACAACAAAATCCAATGCTAGAGGACTTAAGTGACTTATGGCGGTGTTCTACGAAAATCTACTCTCCGAACGGCCCTGAAAGCTCCGCTCTCAAAAGCAAAACCGACCGTGCTCCATCGGGAATAGAACTGTTCAATGCATTATAACAGGCATAACACCACAATTGCGAATACCACTCTTCATAAATCGGTTAACTGAAAATAGGTCTGTGAATGTATGATGATAACTATCAGATAAGGAACTGTTATCACATTAAAAATATATTCCAGTGTCCTTTGTAAAACATGTGAATATGTGTTCAGCTTTCGTTGATGATAGGGAGAAAAAATATCAGTATGCAACCAATTTTTTTTATCAATACGGACATTGAAGTTGGGCACTTTTGGCGTAAAGTTACAAAATTTCGAATAGGCATATTTTCACGAATCAGATATATTTGTGTTTGGAGATGATGACCTGTGGGCGGTTTGTAATTTTATAAATAATAGTTTATTCTGCAAACGTACGTTCCAATCGTCCCTTATGTAAAAGTCAGTTGTGGTGTGATGCGAGCACAGTGGTTACCATACGATAATTGATGATATTTTGACTGAATTGACATTGATCTGACTGAATTGGATACACTATCGAATATGATATTGATAAAACCCGCAACCTGTATTCCATTTTATTATCATTTTAGCTGTATTCCATTTTATTATCATTTTAGCTTCATTTTATTATCATTTTAGCTGTATTCCATTTTAGCTGTATTCCATTTTATTATCATTTTAGCTTAGCATAACACCACAATTGCGAATTGAATTTTTAGCTGTATTCCATTTTATTATCATTTTACACTATTGATAATACGTTGAGAGTGCATGCATGTAAATGACTGACAAGATACATGTAATATGTATCGTTGATACTTAGATGATATTTGCATACCCTTGGGGTATGTGAGACTCACATCATCTTCTTAAACCATAGTTTAATAAGGAAATGCCTGTATTCCATTTTATTATCATTTTAGCTTTAATAAGGAAATGCCTGTATTCCATTTTATTATCATTTTAGCTGTATTCCATTTTATTATCATTTTAGCTTCATTTTATTATCATTTTAGCTGTATTCCATTTTATTATCATTTTAGCTGTATTCCATTTTATTATCATTTTAGCTTCATTTTATTATCATTTTAGCTGTATTCCATTTTAGCTGTATTCCATTTTATTATCATTTTAGCTTAGCATAACACCACAATTGCGAATTGAATTTTTAGCTGTATTCCATTTTATTATCATTTTAGCTTTTTTCCTGTTTAGCTGTATTCCATTTTATTATCATTTTAGCTTCACGCCATCCCAAACCCGACCACCAGCCCTACTAGGACACCCAGACCCATAGAAATGAATCCCGCTATTTTAGTGGTGTTACTAAGTAAGCACGACACACCCCATTATGGGGTATGTCTGCGCCTGACTTACCCCATTTTTGGGGTATGTCCGACCAATGTATATCATCATTATTATGATGATAATAATAATAATAATAACAATAATAATAATAATAATAATATCGATGAGGGCCTGTACGATTATTATTATGATTATGATTGTTAAACTATACTTTAATAAGAAAAAGCCAGTATTCCTGGCGTCCGAAACGCCCACTCCCAGGCCCATAGAAATGAATTCAGGTACTTTCGTGATGTCAGAAAATTGAATGGGGTATGTGTTCCCATCGATGGTAATAATTTGGCTGAACACGATACTACCCGCAATAACATTTTCAAAGGTGTTGGTTAATTCTATCGAAGTTTGTTATATCAAGGACAAGGGCTGAGTTACATACACTTTTAATAAAATATTTTAAGCGTTAAATTCAAGTGCATCATACCATATTCATTACTTCAGTTGATTAAGATTATCATGTGATAACTATGACGTATGCTACGGTAGTCGTACGGTAGTCGGGGTATCAATAGTGAGTGTGTGTGTGTGTGTGTGTGTGTGTGTGTGTGTGTGTGTGTGTGTGTGTGTGTGTGTGTGTGTGTGTGTGTGTGTGTGTGTGTGTGTGTGTGTGTGTGTGTGTGTGTGTGTGTGTGTGTGTGCTGAAACCCACATTGGAGTAGCTACGTTGGTAAAAGGTCATTATTATTCGAAATGTCATATTTGATCGGATGTGGGTCAATTTACACTTGCCTACTGTATTTATTTGCAAAACTACTCGAGGATAAAAGTGGGTTTCAATTTGTGATAAGGACATTTGTTATACACTTGAGTAAAAAAAAATCTAGCTCTCAACATTGCCGATTTCTTCTGACGAATCGATAGTATTGTCATTTTCACAAAATGGTTGGAATCAAACTCACGTCAAGTTCATTAGTTTTCTACTTGATCACAACGCTGGTCTCCGCCTTTGGTCTTTCCTATTTTATGTATTTGGAGTTTCAGCCGGGAATCTTCCGGTAAGTACTGTAATACTTAAAGTACTATAATTCATAATAAACATTGGACAAAAGACACGAAATTGTTTGTCGAATGCGTCACCAATTCAGGTACTATTATTACAGTTGATATGTCATGCTCAGTCAGTCGATGTAGTTTTTGGATTTAAAATCAAGGTACGAAGTGCGACCAGAGTTCGAGGGAGTACTGAAGCAAAATGAAGATTTGTCTTTGGCCAGGAAGCTGTATAAAGGACGAATACGGGGGCCTGAGTCAATCGCTATACTAGACGGTGAGTGATATTGGCCTCATTATACCTGAAAGATCAATTACCAATTGAACAATGAGTGTTAATTTTTTTTCATGATTCTAGTTAACGAACCTTTGATCGGTGCGTCTTTCGTCCGTCTGGCGTCTGTCTAAGATCCCGCTTTTATGTTGGGCGCATGGAATCGGATCTTCCTGAAATTTAGCATGTACAGAAATCGCAAAGTTCAAGAAAATTGTTAAGAATTGTATGAGGAACTAAAAATGTTTTTAACAAAAAAAGAAAAGAAAAAGAAATGTGTTCATTGGCATCTCAAGACAAAATAGTTGTAAGTTGTTGAGACAGCTTGGGAATATATTATGAACATATGGGAAGTCATGTACAAGGTGGGCATTTCATGAATTTGACCTCGGATGATTTTTATTGGAAAACTCAAGGTCATTGTCTGATTCGAAATGTGTAAGTATCCGTCTACAGACAGTCTTGTGTATAGTGCTTGTATTTTGAGCACACAGAAACTATGTTGAACGAACATTCCTTACGGCAACCTGTTAAGACATTGCTCTTCATTCATTTTATTTACATATCCCACAAGCAAATACCAATAGTTAGCCTCTTTCGTCGCCAGTCTATTGTCCGCTAATTCAGAATAATATCATTTACTATTCAACACAGGTGTGATTTTCACTGGAACAAGTGATGGAGCAGTGCTGCGTTTGGAAGAAAACAACGTCACAGTCTTGAGTCGTTTTACGGACGAAACGGGTATGTTCATAATTATGACGTTCTTCCATACGATACATTCCAAAATAATCTATTAGGCCAGGTGATCAATCGCCGTTTTCTAGACTGTCCACGTCATAGTGACGAAGAGGATCGATGCGGTCGCCCTCTAGGAATCAAACTTGATGATAGGAAGCGCCTTTTGGTAGTGGATTCTTCGCTTGGCTTGTATCGAGTCAACGTTACAACGGGTGAGACACCACGGGTATGAATCATGAGATTACTAATGATGGATTTGATACACAATATTGAGTAATCACTGTACAACAACAAATGAGTGGCCAATAATCCAACATTATTTATACATATTGATAATGTTTTTCTCCCATTTACTTCGGGACTGATATATTCTGATCCTTGCAAATTAACACGTTATTTCAAACACATTTTGGTACTTTCATGATTCTACAGTTTGGGAATAAATCAAATGTAGATATTTTTCATCGAACAGTATTCGGTATCGATATATTGAAGAACACGGTAATACACTGCTCAGAGTAAATGTTAATTAATTATGACAGTGCTTTGTGGCGATTATGGTGAGCTTAGTCACGTTACAATGTACATCGTTGGTGATCCAATAGCAATCTCTGAGAATTTATTCTCATCTCGAACGTTGATCGACGGACACCCTTCTCGGTTTTTGAATGACGTCACAGTGACGTCAAACGGTACCATATACGTCACTGACAGTAGCGTGGTGTGGAGTCGTTCCCAATTCAGAGTTTTAGGACTGGAGCAAAATCCCAATGGAAGGTGATTATTAATTTCAATTTTTTTTGGACAAATTTGATAATGCAGTTGATAATGTATTCCGCGAAATGAAGTGTATTATTACTGTATTATTTTTAATAGGGTGATCGAATATGATCCTCAGACTGCCGATATGTCTGTTGTGTGTGACAAGGTGTATGCCAATGGTATTGAAAGTGGAGACGAATCCGAGTATGTTGTTATCTCAGAAACTGTCAACGTAAGAATCCTCAGGTGTGTCAATCGCATGACAACTGCAGTGCCTAAATATTTAAATGAATGCATTATCACAAAATGATTAATATATCTACTATCTATCATAGTAGGCCTACCTATAATTTTATTGTCGATAATATCCATCTCAATATAAAATAAAATAGCAGAATTCCTATCTGTATTGACATGGTGACGAAACAATCGATCTCCAGTGTAAGGTTCTGGTTCATTTTAGGTGTTATGTTCGAGGACCAAGAAGAGGTCAAATTGAAGTTCTCGCGGACAACTTGCCAGGATATCCGGATAATATTAGACGTAGTTCGTCTGGCGGCTACTGGGTGGCGCTGACGAGTGTCAGGCACCCGCTAGATGCGCCACCTGTCTGGGAAACACTGGCGCCTTATCCATTCATGCGAACGTTGCTTTATACTTGGCACCGCTTCAAAAATAGTTACCCCGTCAAACAGGTTCGTTTTTGGATATTTACTTTTTCGTACAGTACCTGCATTTGAACCGCGATTCAGAAACAATGATACTTTTTACAGTGCAATCTGTGTCTGTACTTGTGACTTGACCAAAACTCAACACTATTATCAGTGAATTCTAAAACATATCATGTTTTAGGTAGTACATTTTATTGCCACTTATTATTGCCGGTAAAACAACATTTTGTTTATGCCTATTAAATGTTCACACTAAGATAATCAGCTATTACATTGACATCGTAGATGATACCGTATGTCCTGGAGCAAACGCGGACTATCAAGAAGAAACATGGTCTAGTGATCAAACTGGATAAAAACGGGAAAATCATCCGGGCTCTTCATGATCCACACGGTCACGTCGTCGCCATTAGCCACGCCCACGAGTTCGACGGACGATTGTTCCTCGGTTCCGCAACAAATGATTACATTGGCGTTGTAGATATTTGATGTGATAAATAAATATAGCCTATCACTTTTACTTGAAATCAATTCTACCTGTCGAATTATAATCAGAAAAAAATCACAGTATTACCCATGTACGGTGGCTCATTCATACGGTGCCCGAGGACTCGCATCTATCCTTTCATCTCATTATATCGAGGTATAATCCGATCATAAACAAGATGAGTATCTCGTTATATCGACCACGTTCTAATGCTTCTTTTCGTTATATCGGGGTATTATCTGCGTATGGATCTCAAACCAAATGCATGGTTATCTATACAAACACATATACACCAGCTTGAGTATATTTTATTGATATTTTCACTCAATTGGTATGCCATTTGTTCTTCAGGTACAATACATATACAAGATTATTTATTAGTACAGACTGTAACATAATAGTAAGCCCATGGGCTAAAGGATACGCTCTGCAAAATGTCATTTTGTGCATAGTCCTGTCTCGTTATATCGAGATGCAAAGGCGAAAATTTGAAAAAGAATATTTAAATTGACTGTTTGATATTGTCCAACTTATCCAACGCGGACGAAGACACTTTTCCCTCGACGGATTGTGTCCATCCTTGAGGACGCCGTACCTCCAACGCTATCGACCGACGTAATGCGGCCAATCTGTGTCAAGAAGTAACTTATGCACGTTCTAATGCATTCGGATTCGCTCCACCCAGCTGTTCGTTCGTAGCAGATGTGGCCACACAAATCGGTCCAGTCCGCGTGGCATTGTGCAACAGCGAGGAGAACGAGTACAGAAACCAAGATGGCGGCTTGTGTTTTATCCATGACGAATTTGACAGTCGATTGGTGTCCCTGTCTGGAAATACAAGGAATATACGAGTACACACGCCATTGATCTCAACATAAACCATATAGTTACGTATGTGTGTCCAGTGGGGCGACTGCCCTCAACGAGCTGCCTTTTATTAATGGAATCAAACAGTTGGGTGGGGTGTGTCGATGGATTATTGTTGTTCATTGTCATGGCATGGTTGTAATGAATATTGCGGTGCTCTCGGTTACGCCAATGACGCAGTTTCATTAGCGGCAAATTGAAAACATATGCCTGATGTCTTGTCAACTATTCGCACAAAAAATTATTGCATATCTTGATTTCAAAGGAGATAGCATTGGGGCTATTTTGATAGGAGTTTGCTTTAGATATTGACATGATAATGGAGTTACGGCCTCTAATTATTTCGTTGCCATATTTAACATGGTCCATGGACATTTTAAGAAAGCTACGATCCATGTCAAATAAAAAATCACTCAGAACTTTTTGCATGCTCATACCTTGTTCAATCATGGAACTTTAGATCCCTCGGGTACTGAACGGTTGTACTTGTGTACAATGTCCCGTAAATGTATTCGTAAACTTATCCGGCCCAAGTATCATATCCTGCGCCTTTCTCTATATTCAATAAGGACTAAAAAGGTGCGAGACGGATTAAATGGTAGGTTTTCAGTGGACGAGTAGTATTAAGGAGCATTGTACGGTACTTGGGCCACTTATCCTATCCGGAATAATGAGATGATATCTATAATCGCTGTATCACTTTAATCTTTGAATTTTTTTAGAGTCTCAATTGTGTTTTAAATAAGCTCTCAGTGGTATTCAGTCTAGTCTGTGAAATAATATAAATATCATATCTAGACATTATCAGTTCCATAAATACAATCTACAGTTCTATAAATAATAAAACTAAATTTCAATACAAACACCCAGTGTAGTTAAAGACCTTTTTTGTATTCTTTGTTAGTAAGTTGCTATTATATATATTTTTGACACTGAATTTTCTTGGAAGAATATTATTTTATTCCATTCTCAAACACTCAACAGCTAAAACGAATTTGAATAAACTGGATTACAGTGGTTAATCATGTTAATCTAATAGGCACACGATATTAAATCAATGTGTAGCAGTGAGTTATAATTAACTGTATCTTACCTGGAATAAGTCTCGATCGTCCGTGGAATTCAAAGTCCTGAGTTGTGCAAAGAGGCAGATGAGAGAAGGCCATAAACAAGCCCTTACTTATACCGTCCTGGAAACCAATCAATGCTAGTTGGAAACTGCAGTCAATGAATTTCGTGGGTGGATCTGTAGAGTACTGCATCAATTGCAATCAGCAATGACATTGTACGGGAATGATGAAAAATTCCCACACAGATTCACAAAATGACCATTCAGTCACACAATATCGGTTATCAAAGAGGACCCAATGTTAGCCAAAACGACTTAATTGGGGACGGAAGGCCATGCAAAGCTATGGTCCCCTTCAACCATTTACTGATAATCCCTCGCTATCATCAGGTTCCCTCGTGTTTGTGTCGTTTCTCCTTGGCATGCAATGGATTATGCATATTTCCATCCTAAAAATAATACTCATTCAAGTCATGTTTGCCCATAACCGGAATACCTGCGTCATAATTGGCAGTTATTGCACGAAACTGGAATGAAACTGGACTGAACCAGCTCACTTACTGTAAACGATGTCTTCTTAACGCTTGTACACTGGCGTACCAGCGCATCTGCATTCAGAAGACATCGTAATGTAAATATAAAGGCAGTAAACTCATAATTTTGCATATATCAATGACGGCAAAAATGTACCTCCTTGATCTGTGGCCCTCACGGATTACCAACCGAGATTATATGTTTGCTAATACACAATTAATATTGATTTTATTTTTGGGTATTTGCAGTAAAAAAAACATTTGTTTTGGCATTTTATGTTTTCGTGTGTTTTTTTCCCAATGTAGGCAAATAATAAAACGTCACGGCAATATTGAAAATCATATCAGCATCTTAAATTGCGCATCATAACATGTGAATGAGTAAATCATGTAAATAAGCAGTGATGCATTCATGATTTCGACTCATTAGGTACAGTTATTGTGCTCGTATGTGCCTATACATTCCAATGTTTGGGTCTTATCATTCGAACTAATTATCCTGGAAAGAATTTACAAGTCTCCTATTCTGTAGTGACTACGAAGAGACCAGTGAACCAGTATAGCAATATTCATGTAAATTAATTAATTAATTAAAAATAAGTCTTTTCAGAGGTAAAGTGAACCCATAACAAAAACAATTTTCCAAAAGGAATTTCCGAACGGAGAAAGAGAAATTACATATTCTGGATGTTTTTTACAATACAGATCAGGTATCGTCATTTTTCAATCATTATTTTTGTAATATATATCATTGGTAAAGTCAGATATAAAAGAACATGATAAACCATACAGATGTACACCAGTTGTATACTATGTGTATTGCATCATCCAGGGAAAATTGACAAAATGGGCATGTTATGATATTACACTATTTTATTATTTGAAGCACATGACACAAGTGAAATAGTACAAAATACACGATTTTATTATTGAAAGCACACAATTGAAAAAAGTACAAAAAAGGAAACTGCTACATGTAGAAAAAAGTCCTACATCTTTGACCTCTGTTTCCATGACGTCTTTTATCCTCAGCTCTTCCAAGGCGAACACTCTGTAAGAATGAAATTAAAAACAAATTGCATCCATATTATCATTCGACTACAATTTATGTTTTGGTTAAAGGCAATAAACTCATAATTTTGAACACATTCAATCACCGTGACAATGTACCTTCTTGATCTGTTGCCTTCACGGATTACCAACCGAGATTCTGTTTGCTAATACACAATTAATATTGATTTTATTTTTGGGTATTTGCAGAAAAATACCAATTGTTTTGTCATTTTATTTTTTCGTTTTTCTGTTTCCCCATGCAGGCAGCCTGTTTTGGCAGGGGCGGGACGGGATGAGAAACAATCAGTGAATCTAATAACTAAACCATGTAAATAACCAAAAATGTATTCACGATTTCGTCTCATTATATACAGTTATTGGGCTTAAATGTGCCAAACACTATACATTCCAGTGTTTGGTCCTTGTCATTCAAATTCTCCTACAGATTGTACATACATGTATATGTGACGAAATAGGTATTCTTCAGGCTCCTATTTTGGCCTTTGCACGATCGTAATTCAAACGAGACCGTTGTGCAGTTGGCACAAGTTCTTTATTGAGGCACGACAGAAATCTTCAAGCGCGACGATCACAGCTATCCACGTATTCCGCTAATCAGTCCGATAATCCCTGATCTATGTCCTTCACAATCCTTTGGTCATCGCGGTTAGGTCGTTCCGTAAGTATTTTTAACTTGGATATTCTCTTCCTGCATGCGTGTCTGGGTGTCTGGACAAGTCTTTGTCTGAGTGCAGGGTGAAGGTAGTGTGGTTTACTGTTTAGTATGGTATCTCTAGTCACAAGTCGTAAGTCACAAGTCAACGACATAAACTTTTGACCTGTGACATACTAAACAGTAGTTTAATATGGAAAAGCTTGTTACAAGTCACATCTCATGAGTCACACGTTGATGTTGCGACCGGAATTCCATAGGTATTCCATAGTAAACATAAATTTTTATCATGAACCCCATATTCCCGGAATAAACGCCAATGTGATAATGGGACATTATTATCAAGATCATGTTATTTATTATCAAGATTATGTTAACTGAAATTAACATGTAATTTTAATTTCACTTTCCGATACATAGATGATGTATTGTCACTAAATAATCCCAAGTTTGGTGATTATTTGGGTGTCATTTATCCTAAGGAACTTGAAATTAAGGATACTACAGACTCCGCTAATTTTTCCAACTATCTAGACCTGAGGTTGGAGATTGATAATGATTCTAACCTGTCAACTAGATTATATGACAAACGTGATGATTTCAATTTTTCCATAGTAAATTTCCCTTTTCTAAGCAGCAACATTCCTATGTCACCGGCATATGGTGTGTTTGTTTCTCAACTTATACGCTATTCCAGAGCTAGTTGCAAATATGAGGACTTTGTCTATCGAAGTGCCCAGCTAGTCTCTAAACTGCTGCGACAAGGATATGTTATACCAAGACTTATAGCTGCGTTTAAGAAATTCTATGGACTTCATCATGATCTGGTTGATAAATACACCAAATCCATGTCTGCCATGCAACTAGATCTATTTTCATGTTAATTTTGGGGAATTCATGACGGGTGCCACTGGTGGGGCAGGAAATGCTCACTCTTTCCGGAACACCTGATTTCACCTCCTAATGGCCATTTTGGGGGGTTCATGAGTTTCCCTGTCATTTTTGTTTTCTCTCACTTCGTATGCCTGATATGACTTTCTGTCAACGGACTATGAGATTGGTTAACGGACCCTGTTTTGTTTGCTCGGAATACTTAATACTGGGTATTGATTCCACGTCTATCATTCTGTTGTCATAATGCGCTCGTGAGCGACGTTCTGCTTGGACTGTTGCCGAGTGTTGTAAATCTTACTGTTATCCACAATTGCACCATATCGCCAACAATTGAGTTCAATTCCTACTGAAGCAGATAGGATCTGAATGAAACGATCCACAACACAACACTGCAACAACTCTTTTTCGATGATTTCATCGACCCGAAGATCGCAATTGCCGCGATTCAATTGAATCAGAAATGTCAAACAGCAAGAAATCTGTCACACATACATTCATTGGCAGGGCAGTTATTACGAAACATGTCCGTGAGTAGTCTAGGGTATATAGTGTTTCACGGGGAAAAAATTGCAACACTAACAAATCATGTGGAATTGTTTGCATTGAAGGCATCTAAATAACATACTAAAAGTCTTAAGAGATCAAAAATCAGGAACATCCCTAAACATAGGTTGAAACTTTTCTAGTTTTTCACTCTCGAAACGCCACAATTACGTATGTTTGTTGCAATAGAATATTGTGTTTATATCGATTTCTGCATATATATCCACCAAAAACTACTCCCATACATGCACATTAACTCCTATACATGTACAATTAACATATGAGACGGTTACCCATACAGCCTACTTGAAATATGCGTCCCACATAGCGAAACCCCATATGCGAAGGATTAAGGAATGACCTCACTTTTACGGAGCACCTGATCTCACGCTCAGCTGGATGGGTGTCTGTGATGTTCACATGGCTTTGACTTTGATACTTCAGTATGACTTCGATTTGACCTCGTACACTGATTTTGTAAAATTTATCCATGGATTAGGTCTTGGAATTATGAATTTGTCCATTTGTCGGTATCCATTCTGATCCCCGGACAAAGTCATGAAATGGCAGAATAGTGTCAAATTCTCCCAGTCTCCTACTCATCGGAACAGCACTACTTATAACCAACTCTTATAATCCGTGTCTTTCTCATTGCTTTTTACCAACTGGGATTGATAGGAACTCGAGCACCGAGTCGAAATGGGTTTCATGCCGGTCGGCTTGCCCTGTCTGAGTCTGGACCCGGGGTCGGGTCCTGATAGGATCCGGGTTTCGATTAGGACAATCAATGCCGATGCTGTCAGCAGTGATTCTCCATATCTTTTACTGCATTCTTGGAGCTTTGGGTCGAATATATCCTCTTCCAGACAATGTCTCAGCCTCGAACCTTAACTTCGCTGCCGCCATTGCAACGAAGGATTTAGAACTCTCCTTCGGGGTCTCCTTGGCTTTGGGAACGCTTAGTGGGACTCCCGGCTAAGGCCCTTTCCGGGGGATTTCCGTCTGATACAACAACACCTTCAGGAGCTACCCCAAAGGTCTCAGGCAGTTGGAGCTGAGCCTCGGCGCTCGTCTAACGTTTCAGCCCCAGACGATGTTCAATTCTGTGCGTCAGTAGCTGAAAACTCAGATGACCCATCGTTTGTTGCATGCCAGCGTGCATAAGAGCTGTCTCCGCCCGGTATCTTCCTGCTTTCCGCAGGTTTAACACGGGAAGCCATGTGCAGCTGGTTGTCATCCCTGCTTCGTCGCTGCCAGGCTCTCCAGCCTGGGCTCGTTCTCAAGGGAACATTTTCTCGTGGTTACTCTGGTACAGAGTATTTATACATCCCAATTGCCTTTCCTGTGCTTGATTACACCGGGCTAGCTTCAGCGACCAGTAAAGCCCTCACTGAATCCAGCCTATACATTTGCCTCGTTGGTATTGCACCCACTGAAATGCCGTCACCAGAAGACTCCATGTGGGTCGATCAGCTCGACCAGAGTTCCAACATCTCTCGTTCCCAGGAAGTTGATGGCAGGACTTACTCTCCAAGGAGAACTCCTTCTCGTGCATTCACGCCTGGGATCACAGTTCCCACCTGAACCCCCAATTAAGTCGTCCATTTCGGTGGACCAGGTGGCCTGCGGCCTTCCCATTCCTCCAGCTCAAGCTCATCAGCAGTTGCCTCTGAGCTGGAGTGTTGCCTCCAAGCTTTCAAATGCCGTTGGCAGGGAGCTCTTAAGAACAAGGGAGAAAATACCAAGTGGTCGAAGCTCTCCAAGTTCTTTTAACCTTTCCAGAAGGACTTTCTTACCAAGCGGGTTTGGCCCTCCGAAGGAGGCGTTGCGCCACTTATCCACCCCTAACTCGGTGTCTGTGCCCATGTCTCAGCCAGGGGAGTTCCAACGACCCCTACAGTCTGTAGCCTTGATAGACACTACCCTGGACTGGCTGGCAGCTATTACAATATATATGCTCGACCAGCTTGTCTCACGTAAGGTCTTGGAGGAATGTGGGCTTAACAAAGTGGGTTTCATGATCAGGGAATGCTTCCACCAAGCCTCTTTTGGAACCTTTTTGTATTGCACAGTTGCGACAAGTCGCTCCATTTCAAGGCCTTCGACTCATGCTGGCGTCCTGTGCTCAGGAAACATGGAACCAATACCCAAAAAACATCCACATAACCTGCTACTACTTCACGTCTTGTCGTGTTACCTTTCACAACAAAACGTGTTGTTTTGAAAATATCACGTCATGTTGTCAATCATAGTAAGTCAATTTGAGCAGTTCCTTTGGAACAGCAGCACGATCCGAGCCAACATTTAGGAACTTTCAAGCTCGTAGTTCCCCTCTGAAAGCATTGGGCTCAAAATATATGCCATGCCAAAACTGAACTTACAGGAACATGCGGGTTATTGAAGATTTTTGACATGTTTTGTCGCACATAAATTAGCATCAAACTCTCTGGCCACAATAACTGGATAAGCTAGTCTTACCATCTGTGAATATGACAAGGGATTATAAAAGCTCTTTGCTGTGCTGAGCAAGCATTCACACAGTTGTGGTTGAACGAAGCCTCTTTGTGAATCGAGAATCATTGCATCGTGAGGAGTCATTATTCATCAAAATGGTGGACTCATTCCAAGCTACTATATCAAACAGATGATTTGCGAGAGGTAGAGCTACTGTAAGTCACTACAAAGCTGAGCTGCCTGTCTCCAGCATATGGCTCTGCTAACATGCAGTCCATCCAATTTCCTGCAAATTTATTAGTCAAGTCTTACTGTGATTGTCATTGTGTCTTATCAATAAATTGTAGTGAGTCAATGTATGTGTTGGTCCATGTATGTGTTTGATTAGTTGAATATGGGTCCAATGGTGCTGGTATCCCTTTCCCTGTGTATGAACATCAATATAGGCACCAAATCCTTGCTTCTATCTGTAACAGAAGCTGATATATAGTCATTTATTTCTGATGCAACCAACAGTTACAGAGACAGCGCAGTATCACCACTGTATTTCTTGGATCAGATAATATAGGGGTATACACCAATATTTTGCCTTCATCTGACATAGAAGCTGAAACCTAGCTAGAAACGTGTTTTTTTCGAATTTTCCAGGTTTTTCATGGCAGTCATTTCAGATTTTGAAACAACCAGCAGTCACAGAAACTCGGCAATAACACCATCTGATTCCTTGGGTCAGAAAACATGGGGGTAGACACTTAAATCACCAACGTAGGTGCAGTAGATAATTCGCTAGTTCAATTTTAAGCTATTTTGTGTATAAATGGCGGCCATCTTGGATTTTTGAGAAAACCCTGATGGGATTGATGGGATTGATTTTTGCGGGTTATCGATATGGTCTCCAGAGTCACTGTGCAAAAATTCAGCTTTGACACCCAAATTTCTACCCCAAACCCTGACAGTAGACTTAATTCTGACATGGCGAAATGGTGTGGAAAATTACTCAAATGGGGGGTCCAAAAAATTGTGATTTTGTCCAACTTCCCATATTTTGAGAACTTTAGACTTTTGATATGTTGTTCAACATATATTTATGTAATCAAATCACGAGTGATATATAGTGTTGCAATTTTTTCCTATCTGACCCCATTTGGGCCATAAATGCCCTGGACTAAGTGCCTAGTGGTTGGGCATTACATATGTGTGCATCGTAACAGCTGTCACTGAAATAACACATGAAATTTGTCCGGTATTATGACTTTATCAGTTGATTGATGAATACATTGCTTGTAGTATGGCAAGTTTGGGGACCATGTGCATAGTATTTTCGGCGGAGAAGTTTCTAAAGGATTTGAGTCAGGAAAACATGGGGCGACAGACACAGACACCGTGTCAATCCATCCCAATAGCTACACAGCTTTCAGCCTATGAGCTAAAAACGATAAACTGATGCCTGTTCGCACGAGTTTGAACAATCCATCTGTTGCCGCTGATGCTGTCGTAGTCATTGCCAGACACAGCATGGTGTGTTTGTACCTATCATATACTAGATACATGATTTATCGGAGATGGTGACATTATGAAGTGGTCTGTCTATACCGTAATGATTTTCTTCACTCGCGAGTTCCATTCAACCTGAAGGTCACATGACACAATCATTCAGCCAATCAGCGAGCGCTCACCTCACTTAGGTCAATTGCAAAAAGAAACTGTCGTGAAACATCACTTCACATATCTTTTTATGTCAGATTTCTTTACGAGTGTGCAATAATCTGGAAGAAGATACTGCTGATAAAAAATGACCATGTTTCCAAGGCAGTATCTTTTTAGCGTTCTGATGTTGAGCTGGGAAAGCAAAGGTGTTTTGCATTACCCTTAGCACCAAAAAAGTTCGCGTATTTTCACCCTGGGTCCATTCAAGGCAGAATGACGAAAAAACCCAGACCACCAAAGTATAACCATTTAAGATTGTGTTGAATAACCAACTGGTGGTCATTTTTGTTTCTTTTATACATTTGGGATCGCATTGGAATTAAGTCTTTTGACTTTTTGCACTATCCCAAGTACACATTCATGTGTTATATACTATATTTACTTTTTCATATCTTTATATTGTACATTTGTTTACTGATTAAACTCAAATCAAAATCAACTCAATTGGTACATTGTAAAAGCGATAGATTTCGATGCTATTGACATGTGCTCCATTATTTTTTTTCCAAGGAAATACTCTGCGAATGCATCATTCATTATGTTACTTATATGGACGAAGGTCTACATTGTCTAGTTGTCTCATTTCTGATAGGGGGCACGATAGAAGAATCAAAATAAGTGTCTTAAGTGTACCTAATTGAGGCAATACCCCCGTGTAACGACGTCACAAATAGCTAATCCCCAAATTCTAAAGAAAACGAAGAAATCAACTGAAATGCTTCATAAAATTTCTGTGATATTCCTTAAACAAATAGATATATTCAACTTGAAATGATTTTCGACCGGTGTCAGGCTTCAATAGACGTGGAATTACTGTGGAATTAGACGTGGAATTATAATGAAAACAATATTACAGTATTGTTTTCTAGAATTGTTTCTAGAAACACATTACACTGAAATTTCAGTAAACCAAGTGCATGCAAAACGTATTTACAGTATTTACACCTTGATGGAAGAAGAAGCGGGAATGAAGTATAACGGCACTTTGGGCTCAAGTAGGCCATTTCAGTGCCAAACGAGGATATAAAAGTAGTATCAAGAATGATAAAACCGCTCTACAATTAAAAATTATACACCTTAATGGACCCAATGAAAACATGAGGATATGATTCCTGATCTGATTGATGTGAAATATGTTTTCGTTGTTCAACCGGCGTATGGAAAATAGCAAACAATTGTTCAGCTTCGCGTGTACTGTGATGGGCATTGTGAAATGAAACTACTATACACGTGTGCTCTCGCATACGGCAGCACATCGGGTTGCAGAACGACCTATGTTTTACATACCTATGGAGATAAATAACAATAGCCAGTCTGTCACATGTCACTGTCTGTTCAGTTCGCGTGTCGACGAGCATATATATATATATATATATATACATTATTTGTTTCATGCTTGCAAATGGTAGCTAATAGAGCTGATACTATCTGTAGCAGCAGCACGCATACCGATGGAAACATACTAGTATCAGTCAACTGAAGTTTTGTCCGCATTCGTTACCCTCACCGCGATAGCATAAAGGGGAGAGGGTATTGCAATTAGATATGTCCGTCTGTCTGCTTGCACCTGTTCGTAGGCATAATGAAAACGTATATATAACGTGGAATGAATCTACCGTCCGAATGATTTGATCATCATAGAATCGTAGGAAATGAATTGGAAAAGTGGCTCGGCCCTCTTCTGGA
Organism: Terebella lapidaria; assembly: GCA_949152475.1. NCBI lineage: Eukaryota > Metazoa > Annelida > Polychaeta > Terebellida > Terebellidae > Terebella > Terebella lapidaria. Next base: position 26,601,032 of record OX424564.1, on the reverse strand, counting down.
CAGGCGACACAACGGTTGTACCTACATTTAGGGAGAACGGCAAAATAGGCAGATATAAGGAGTGCAAAAATAAATCTGATATCAGGGGACAATTTGGTTTGGAGGTGGTGCGGAAAATGCACTGTCCAAACAACTATACGAGCTGCGCCCTGAAAAGCAAAAAAAGACCCTATACCCACGGTTTTGCACTTATTTGGCTGTAGGATATCGCAATTTCTGCACATTCTGAAAAAAATATATAGGCCGAGGGTTGGGAACTAGGATCAAAATAGAGCCCCATCTCAGATCAGCTTGAGTTTGCCCATGGCCAGAATTTTCAGTACAAAAGCAACCTGAACTTATTCTCATATCTGCTGCCAATCCTGGCTTACTAGGAATCCCACTAGATCTGTGCATCTGATCATAAAACCGAATTCAAATTTGCATTACACTGGGCCAGCACACATACCAATTGTATATGTTAACAATATATCTGGATTTCTAACGCTGCCCAATCCAAAAACATAACTAAAACGTCCTAGGTTACTATTGAATTCCATAGCGTCATATATGGGGCTAGCGCCATGGCCTTAAACAAATGTTTTGCTGTTTTGACCTGCAAAATGAACCATCATGGCGAGGGTCTGCAATTTCCAATTGTCATAGGTTCATTGTAACTCTGGAATATTAAAATATATTGTTCCTAGTTTGAATTGTATTCAAAAAGCATTGCCGTGATACCTCCTGTTCACAACTAGCCATTCATTTTAATGAATGTGTTCGAACCATTGCCATTCAAAAACATACCAATTTCAAGAGGCTAAAGTACAGACTGAGGATACGAATCTGACATTTCAGCCATGTTGAGAAAGGCGGAGAAAAATGGAACAGTGGGGATGCATCCTGTAGAAGAATTCAACACCGATAGTGAAAATGACAGTGAAACTGACACGCTGATAATTGAAGAAAACCATACTGCCAAAAGTGTCAACACTCTGGAATTGCTGAGCTATCTGAGTCTAATCGTAGGCTCTGCGTGTGCTTGCTTCGGGCAGATGTTCTCACAACTTCTCGATCGATCCATTCCCCACTCTGAGCTCAATGCGCTGCGGTACTCCGTCCAAGTTGTGATTGCCACTGTGCTAGTTGGGTTCCCGGGCAACAGAGATATCCGCGTCAACAGAGGAGACATAGGCTGGGTGTTTATAGCTTGCATACTACAGATCTACACTTCTTTCGGATCTTACGGAGCTACTTACTACCTGCCAGTTGGAATGGCAACTTCTGTCTCAAGGTCGCTGGAAATGATATGTTTTAGTCTCATAACCTGTGCCATAGCGAGAACCGTCAAAATAGACCAGGTGATCGCCGCTTGTCTGTGTGGAGTAGGTGTGATGCTGGTGGCACAACCGCCTCTGATCTTCAAGAATACGGGCGACTCTTTGGTCAACTCCTCACTAGCTGTACATTCTCCCTGCAACCCGACTCTGCGCAATATAACGTATGACAATGCTACTGATGTCTACACGTCTCAGATACACAGTGACAGAGCCCACGACAAGATCATAGGATATACCTTTGTTTTGCTGTTAGTACCAGCCAACGTATTCTTTGTCTTGATATGCAAATACAAACTTCCAGGGTTGAATATTGTGATTTTCATGTTTTGGAGTTCATCCTTGGGCGTTATTCTTTCCTGTATCTTGATGCTTGCGCTTGAAACTTTAACGTTTCCAACTCTAAGAGTGTGTATTTGCTTTCTTGTGGGTCACATGTTGACCTCTGGATCCCACAACTTTTTCCTGGTGGTTGGGTATAAGAACTGTCGTCCTGTACTTGTAGGAATTCTCAGAACGTTCATGATACCTCTGAATTTCATTCTACAATACACTATTCTCTCAGGGATGTACCCAGGTCATGCAAACGTCCTGGAATTTGTGGGATCGGCAACTGTGTTCACTGGTAACGTGTTCATTCCATGTCTCGAGGCTATCCATTATGTCCGAGGCAGTCGTGTCGAGAAAAAAGGGTTCATTGCAAATGATTAGATTTTCCACTTTGTTGACTTACTGAATGTTGTCATTGTGTTAATTGTCTTTTATCGTGCTATCTCATGATCAGTGTAACACATATATACAAGCAACACGACGGGTAGACCTACATCTAGGGAATAAGAAAAATTAGGAAAATATGATGAGCACATCAAAACTAGACATTAGAGGACGAGGTTGGATGGGGTGAGATAATGCACTCCACACCCATACAAGCTTCGCTCTGAAAAGCAAAAATGACCGAAACAATGGTATGCCGAAGTTGAGAGCAGAAAAGAAGACATGTCTGGGTATGAATGGTTGGGATAAGAACATAATATAAGATTAGGTATCACTTAATTAGTGATGATAATGAGGGGGAGTAAAGGGGGATAATGATGATGAATTTTCCTATTCCTTGGCCTGATGTTCTGGACAGAAAATGATGAAAACAGAAGGGTCTCTGTTGAAAACTGTGGTCAGATACACACATCTACAGTACATATTATCCTGCGGCTGATTTACTCGATCGTCTCAGTGATTTGGTCCACAGCTGTGTCCTACTTGTATGATGTGGTCTTTTCAGTGATCTGCTATCCTATATCTGAGCTCAAATCGTTTAACAAAAGAAGTTTATTACAAAACTACTCCATGGGTTGAACCATTTTTGGAAGTACTCGTTATTACAATGCCCTGTTGGGCCCAAGTAGCGCACCTTACTCTACTAATACTACTCACCCGCTGAATGTATACCATATTTATTCCGTCTGGCACATTTTTCATCTTTATTGAATTTAGAGGAAATAGTAACATGCGCTATATGGGCCCAATGGGGTAACTCGTTAGTTCACAAAAATTACTATGCTCAACGGTTCGATACCTAACACAAATTGTTCCCTCTTTCCATAATGAATTGCAATAGTTTTTGGACTTTGAAGCATTCGGTGTGGCATGGTATCTTTTGTAATATATCTCAGGTTATATTTCTCTATCTTGTTACTTTGCGGTTTATCGCTCTAATATCTTAACTTCATTATGTGTATAAATATGTGTCATTGTAGACATATTACATGTGTATGTAGTGAATAATCACATATAGACAATGGATTCAGTCGGACTTACATGATTGTATAATAATGATTTATACGAACTGTTGAAGCGTCATTGATATCAAGTTGAGGCTGAATCATAGAGATCACACAAGTTCTGTTGATGCAAAATAAATTTCGAAAAAAGTGAAATAACTTGTGTATTTGCATGTCAATGATTGCATAACATTGACGGTATTATGATAGCTTTGCATTAAAAATGAAAAACCTACATGTAGAATTACTTGAGTCTTCTAATAATTCAGTCATGTTGATCCCGATCCCAACCGTTCTCGCGTGCAACAAGATTTATATATATACTTCAATTAAACGATACAGTAGCCTACAGATAACGTTTCAGACGGTTATTGCACTCAAATATGTCGCAGTCACCAAATTCATTCAGATATAAAGTCAAATAGTTGTTGAAAGTTGTTAGTTTCAAACATAAAATCATCCAACACACTATTTGAACCAGTCACTTTCAATGTTACATCAAATACTAACATCAGGAGGTGCCGGATTCGCCGGAGATTCCAGATCATGTTGACCAAAAATATGAAGCGTTTTCAGGCTTATAATAAAACATGCATCATTGATCATTCTTCGTGTATTATTCTTCATTCGCATTTACAGATTTATTTAGTCACCATTCACCTATCTTTCACATTCAACATTCATCATTGGTCCTACTTCAAGTACGCTTACACAGTTCTTTATCATCATTGATCATGTCATTGATCATAATTTTCCACGTGGAATGTTGATCAATGACATGAGAAAGTTGAAACACGTACCAACAACATGAACAATGAAAGATGCATCGATCTGCACATTGTTCCGTTTGGTGGCGCTGTCTGTATTAACAGTGATCATGTGAAACAAAGTCCATCCATCAAGTTTAACCCAGGCGGTGTTTCCTACGGTGGCTCATATCAGCCATATTTCATTATTCATGCTGTTTATGTTTCAAATTTCTTTTTTCGTTGTTCCACATTCAAGGTTCAACATCATTAGCACGCACAAAGAATGATCAATGATGGATACAGAAGTTTTGATGGAAATGACAGTTGATATGACATGCCACTCCACATGTTAACACATGTGTGTTACGATGGACTAAACTGTGTCTTGACAGTTATGGGATATTTCCTGTATTTTGTGGATTTTATCCCCAAGACAGTGATGATTTTGTCACACCTGTTCAATCTAACCATTGGACTATGGCTAGTTTGACAACTTTCACTAATACACTGCTAAAACAAATAGGCACCAATGTGATACATATGATTAAAGCCTCTTCGTGGCAGAGAATTAAGGAGTAAATTTACCCGACTTGGTACGACAGCTGGTTTTAAGAGCTCTATTCTACCTATGCAAGCCATATGCTCACAGCGAGATCAATATCACCTCACAACCACTGATCCCCAGCACAGAGAAATGACTTCTAGACCCCATCCTATCGACCCCCTCCTGTTTCACAGCTGTGCCAATCACACAAACGACCAGCGAAAATGGCATCTCAGTTGGCTGCTGGGATGCTCCTTCTTTGGTGACAAGAAGGGTACATAACAGAATCCATGTGGGATGTGTGTTTGCGCTAGTAATGTGGGTTTTTTGTGTCAATAAAATTATGTATAATCCAGTCAAGCAACATATATCCTGAATTTATACACAATTACAGTTATATTACTGCAAAAAAATATATTTTTCACTACATTATATACAGGAGAAAATCTATGATTACAATACATGCGTTTGGATTCGAAAAAAATGCATGTAGCAAGTAGTAACAATGAACACAGAAATATACTAGAACAACACCGGGGCAACATCTACAATATACGACCAATGATTTATGATATAAGTGTCATCTAATATTTGTTTACATTTTTAAAAATTATGACCTCAAACTATGTGGCATGAAAAAAATGAATGAACTGTTTTTTTTTCATTCATGTTTTTTCGTTCCTGTCATTTCAACACATAACCCTTTGTTCATAATTTGAAGCATCACCGATTCTCAATTTGACGATGAAAAAGTAGTTCCCGTATCATGGAGGCTAATCATGATGAACGGATTTGCAGATATTAATACACACGAAATCATAATTCCGATTACTCATAATGCAGTTGAAGTAAAGTTATATATTTGTTCGGGAATGAGCAAATATGTACAAAATACGTAATGTATATATCATGTTATTATGTAATAAACCACATAAGTTAGCGAATTCTGTTGGACGATTTCTTTAGACTAACGATACATATGGTAACATACAAGTGAGATCATGTGATGAGAATGTTACACGAAGGTCAGGGCAAATCAGCATTTGTTTTCATTGTGGCTTTATTTCAATTTGAGAACTTGACAGTACTTTAATAAAAAAAACGTGCGATATGTCACATGACTGACATGTGGTCGGATGGACGTCTGAGAAAAACGGACAAAAACAAGACGAATGGTGGGTGTTAACTCTTTTGGAATGTGTTGTAATGGGATATTTTCAATTACATATTGTCAGGTGTCACACACGTGTGTCTAAACTTATTTTAGTGTGGAATATACCCACACTTGTTGTTTAAAGATCACTGTGGTGAGACTTGATGCACTAACGATCGTTGGTGCATCCCGCAATGGCGAACCCACTCGCGGTTCGTTTGAATTTTCTTCATTTTCCCGATAATTACGATTGTGATCGATACACACATACATCTGCTGATTCTTATGCACAAGAAACAACAGTTCATTGCAAATACATGGCGATTTATGTTGGTTTGAGCATGAAAAACTCGTCTGAAAAAAAGCCGAAAGATTCCCTAACGATTGTTTTTGTAAAATCGAAGATTCCCTAACGTACATGTGAAGATTCCCTAACGATCTTTTCTTTATTAATTCAAATCTACGTTATTTAAATGTTAAACGTGAAATAAAGTACCAATTGACATGTATTGATGTGTATAGATGATCTTCTAATACAGATTTCCTATTCTTGATGTGACATTCGCTAATTTATGTCGCATAAATCAACGAATTCACAATGGTGAATGATATGAACGTATTACAATATACACGTATTAGGCCTATATCGTTAGGGAATCTCACTTTTGTTGTTGGTGAATCTTATCGCTTATTCTTTTCCTCAACATATCTAAACAAAGAAGCGTGATCTGCTTGAAATAACTACGCGTGTCTTTGACCAAAACACTAAGCTACCTTCAGAGTGTCCATTTATCACAAATGGACCTGTCATTTGATGGAATACGGTTAAAAACCAAACTGATCGTGTTTACTGTCGGCCATTGCGGGATGCACTAACGATCGTTAGTGCATCCAGTATCACCACAGTGAAGATAGGGATAGTGTGGACACCTGTCCACGAGCACAAAACTACGACCCACGCGTCATGCATTCGCAGGTGGGCATCAAGAACAGCGCAATATTTAACATGGTGTGCAACGCCCACAGATTCGTGAGCTGGAGTCTAGCAGGACTCAGCAATACCAGGCTGAGTGTTCATGAACAACCTGTTGACACCATGTCCATGTCCCACATGTTCATGCACACGTGTGGGTAGCGTGTCTCACATAGCTAAGCATTGTAAGCATTGTATGGTTACATGAGTAGTGTATGATGAATAAAGCAGCTGCCTTCGAACCAGTCATAAATTTTTGAAAACCATATTTCATACTAAACATGCCAAACTAACTGAATGAAACATACTCACATCAAATGTAATGAAAATAACCAGTTCTCAGGGAAATTTTGCACAGGCGGTTATCGCTTAAATACAGGAACTGTATCCATCACACGCAGATGTAAACAAAGCATAGATGTGCGAGATAGACTGACAATTCCACGTACATCATGGTATATCACTGACTATTTTCTCACAACTACACTATACATGCACATACAAACTGGAAAATGTACTCGATGTGGACTTTTAAGCGCGATTTGAGCATTTGTTTACATTCGGGTTTGATGGATACACTTCGTTTGTTTCTTTACAAAACCGGTACAAAATGGGCATTAAAACAGATGAAAAGACAACTCGGACGGACTGTAATCGTCAAAATCATTGAGCACACCTTTTCTTATATTGCATTAGATGTGTTTGACACAAAATTGGTTTTGAAAAAAATATTGCATACGCTCGAAGACAGCAGCTTTAAGGAGAAAGTACGAAAAAGTGTTAATTCTTGGATTTGAATGCTCGAGGCCGCAAAGCGGCCGAGAGCATTGAAATTTAAGAATCAACACTTTTTGAGTTCTTTCTTTGACTTAAAATATGCCCCTGTGGATTCTTATTTTTATTCTTATGATAGGATCCACACTTTTACAAAGGAATTTTCAGTCTTCTGTGGATTCTTTAAAATAATACTTTTGACAATAGAGCGACGTCACAACAATATTTTAATGCAAATATACATATTTTGCCTGATTGACAGAAAACAAATTCAAATTGCAGTTAGGCAAAGCAAAATATGTAAGTGACTCATTGATGATTGGTCATGATCCATGTCATACAAATGGGCTTCATAATATAAATAAAACGTTTTTGATTTTACTTTCATAATATAAATGATACTTTTGTATTTTATGTTCTGAAATTTACATTCATTATCTTTAATATTTTGCAACATACATGTTACTTTCATTATTATTTTGTCATGACAATTTGATTATAGAACACAACAGTTCCATATATGTTGGCCTTGTCTTGTACAAAGAGATATGACTCGCTATGCACATGGTGTATATGAGTATTTCCTGAGGGATTGTTCGGTAGATGCATGCAGTAATACTCTAATACAATTCATGCAATCATCATTCTTCAAAATTACCCTGTTATGTGTAATTGGGTTTCCCCAATTTTGGGCAATATTTTCTGAGGCAATATTCAACTCCAAAATTAATTTTCATTTATTTGGCTAGTAATATATATAATATTCTGAACTAATACACACAATATCTCTGAATACCTCCTTTTAATCAAAATTATAACTTTTTTTCCAAATTACCAGTAACATAACGTTGTTTCAAAAACTATGAGGAATCCAAGGTTAAGGCGCCATCTAAGTTTGGTGGTGCTGGTGGCAAGCACTTTAGGAAAGGTAGAGGTAAGAGCTTGGTGGCGGGTGTCCGTCTCTCTTTGGAATGTGTTTCTGATGTAACGCCTCATAGAGACATGACACTGTAGATCAGGAAATGAAGGGGGCTGCTGAGGAGAAGAGGTTGGCGATAGAGCGGGGGTTTTTCATTAAAATGTTGAAACTATAACTGTTGTTGCAGATGTGGGGAGGAGCAAACGTAGTCACAAGCACACCTACCAAGCCTTTGATGATGTGACCATCATTGTTTGGGCTGAAACTCGTAAAACCCTGCACATTGGTGTACGAAACAAAATGTTCCAGATCTGAAATGTTGCCGATGGCATGTAGTGTAAACCAGTGTTTTTGCAACTGGACAGCCAACAGTCAGGCCATGCAGTCGGACGTAATTTTGAAGGCGTTCTCCACCTGCGAGAAAAAATATGGTGTTCGTCTCATGCGCCTGACTGCAGACGATGACAGTTCACTGATGCTACACTGTCGTCATGTCAGGAAATTTGAGTGTGCTAACCACGCCACTAAATGCCTGCATGGCAGCCTTGAGCGGCTTCTGCAGGATAATCCAGATTTCAAAGGTCGTGGTGTACTGACAAAGCAGTAGCGTATCCGTTTGGTTTCTGGAGTTAGATGTGCTATCCAATGGCGGTCTAAACTCCAGAACATAACAGATGCTGCTAAACTGTTAGCATGTGACATTCTAAACAACATTTGGCATTTATTTGGAGTCCACACGAATTGCTTTGTGGACTTCTGTAAAGTTCACGCCAATCTGATTCTGGTGTAACGTACGGTGCCCTAATATCGGCATAGCCCTTATATCGTCAATTTTATTTGATGCTCCCTGACGACTTTTGGAGGGAAAAATTTCAGCATGATGACTGGTGATACGTGATATTGAAAGGTTTGTTTCTTTAAAAAACTGGTAATAATAATGTATAGGTGCTGTTGTATGGTCCATATGAGAAGCTAAAAACACACTGCATGTTTTGGCAGTAATGACTAGGAACAGCAAAGCCAGGCACGCATCTTAACACATTGTGTATTTATGATGCTTGGGCGATAATGTGGGTATGTTTTTCACGTGCCGACGCTTCTGAACCTTGTGAATCTATTGCAAAAAGAAATCAGAAGGGATCGTTCATTTTCCTTCAAATATAGCTCATTCTATTTTATGACGATATTAGGATACCTAAATATAGCATAACCACTTCTCCGTGTGCCTGTATATTCGTCACACATGCCCTAATATCGTCAGTATCCTTAATTTTAAGATTTTTATCCCTTTTTTTTATAGATTGGCCTGTTTCTAAATCTGAAGTCCCTAATTAGCGTGTATGCCGCCCAAGTACACAATTTCTTTCACAGGTTTTAGATGATCCGCCCTGCGCGGTCCTAACGGAGTATTTGGAGTCAGGGGTTCAATGCCAGGGGTTATTGCATTTACACTGGCCTATAGTCCCATTTGGTACTATCGCTGATCCAGATTTATATTTCCCCGACGATATTCCGTGCCCACTCATATTAGGGACTTCAGAGTAAAGTTGGGGGTTAATATTTACCCAAAAACTGGGGGGTCAATAACTTGGTCATTTATCCCATATACCCAACACTTTTTATACTACGTTAGTAAAGAGTTGATAGATTTAGTTAAAACTTATATTTAAACTTTTAGCTGAAAATGCCGGGCCGAAGTGAGAAAAAGAGGCAGACATGGTCTGAAACAGACATGAAAGACGCCTATGATGCTGTTACAATGAACAACGTCAGCATATTTGCTGCATCAAAACAGTATTCAGTCCCCCGCATGACGCTATCTGACAAAGTAAAAGGCAGGGTTCCCATCGAGAAGTGTTCAATGGGCCGACCATGTGTGCTAGACAAAGAAGAAGAAACGGCTCTGGTTGGGTACTGCAAGTACATGGCACAGCAACGTTATCCAATAACGAGAGAGCAGGTACTGGGTCTTGCTTGGAGTATAGCCCTCAGTGATGGTAAAGAATGCTTCGACAGCGAAAAGGGGCCAAGCTTGAAGTGGTGGCAGGGGTTCCGCAAGAGACACCCAGAGCTTGCACTGCGAAAAATGGAATCTGTCGACTGTGGAAGAGTCGGAAATGCCACTAGTGACGTCATTGATGACTACTTCGAGACCCTGCAGGCGACACTCGACGAACATGGGTTGAAAGATAAACCCCATCTCATTTACAATTGTGATGAGGCGGCAATTTTCTTGAACAAATCAGCACAGAAAGTGATTGTGCCAACCAAGAGCAAGCACTGTCATAGCCTGGCCAGGGGTACCAATCAGCATATATCCGTGCTGTGCTGCGTGAATGCTGCTGGTGGAACAGTCCCGTCGATGATGGTCTTCGCTAAAGGCTTGCCGGCTGGCCGTACATTCCAAGTGGAGGGACCAGTGAACGCTTCCTACACTTCTAGCGACAGTGGCTTCGTTGACCGTGAGATCTACGTTGAATGGTTCCAGAAGAACTTTCTGCCGCATGTCCCTCCTGCGAGACCGATAATCCTTCTTCAAGATGGTGCGTCAGCACACATGAGTCCGCAGCTCATCGACCTCGCAATAAAAAATGACGTGATCCCGCTCTGTTTTCCTCCGAAGCTTACACACATCCTACAGCCATGTGATGTTGTGATATACAGGAAGATGAAATCAGAAATGTCGAGAATCATGCACCAAGTCAAGATGCTGCGAGGAGACCTATGGGTCAGCAAAAGCAATTTCCCAGGGATCTTCAAGATGGTTGTTGAGAGCACCTTCACACCCGCTGTAATCATCGAGTCCTTCAGGAAGACGGGTATTTGTCCTCTTGATAAAACAGCTTTGAGTCAGGAGCTGATATACCAGAAAAAGGAAGGTGATGCAAAAGAGGCATGTCTTCCAGTGATTGCCGGATCAACAGACAATAAACCCAGCTCTGATGACATCAATGGCCAAAAAGCCACTGACAACACTGCAGAATCAAGCACAGAAGACATCGAAAACCAAGATGTTGGATCAGTCATTGCTGATATTTGTGTTGAAATGGTAGACTCATCCGAAGTTTCAAGTGATGCGAAAGTGGTCTTGACTGCTGGTACAGAACCGAGTGTGTGTCCGCCTCGTCTTGCGTTGGAAGCTGTCGAAAAATCACTCCCCGCAAGCACAAGCTCTACATGGAACGCTACGCAAACAACGTATCCAACAACAAAGACCCAGTGTTCAACACATGGAAATACCTGAAGAAAACCACGGAAGACCAGGTAGTCTTACCAGAACCAGTCAGAAGAAACGCACCCACTAGTTGTGTCAGGCGTCATACCAAAGCGTCTTTCAGATATCCTCAGAGAAGCACCAGCGCCCAAGAGACAAGCCCTAGGATTGGGAAAAAGTCGACTGTCAAGGCTAGGGTACTGACATCAGAAGAGATTTCAACGGAGATAAGAGAACGTGAGAAGAAAAAGGCAGAGGTTTTAGAAGCTAAGAAGCAGAGGCAGAAAGAGAGAGAAAGTAAAAGAAATGCGAAAGCAGAAGAGAAGAGAATGAAAGCAGAAGTACGAGCACAGAGACAGACAAAGCAAGCCGCACCGAAGACAAAGATGACACCTAACACACAGAGGAAGAAAAAGAAACAAGCGCATGACAGTGTTTGACAAAACTACTTTTCACAGCTTCAAGAAACCATGACCAAGTGCAAGAGCTATGGTGAGCTAGAGACTGTGTGCAAAGAACGACTATCTACTGTTGAAGAGTTCGCACTGGATTGGGCCTTACCGCAGACGGGCAACATGCAAACAGATGACATCTCGTCGAAGTTGTTGGGCCACTTGCCAAACTACGATGCCTTCATCCCCATCTACACAATCGGTGATGGCAACTGTCTGCCTAGATCTTTGTGTCACTTCTTGAACCTCAAAGATCAATGCATGGCTCAGAGTCTACATGTCGAGGTCCGAATTCGCATCGTCATGGAGCTCGTACTCTACAGTCACAACTACCTTGATGATGACTTCCTGCTGAACGGTATGGCAGCTACTGAGGGGAGTAAGGAATCGCTTGTCAAAATGTACAGCATGTATTCCGACCAGTACGACTGCACATCCAAGTTGTCCACCACCTGCATACGCCAAATCTACGAAGATGAGGTGATGTCTGTGCTGCAACCTGGGGCCTTCATGGGCATGTGGCAGCTACATGCTGTGTCGTCCGTGGTAGGCGCAAGGATACAATCAGTGTATCCTGGCATAGGGTCCGTTTCGAACCATCTACATCGACTGATATGTCCCAGAGTTCGCAAGAATAACCACATCTTCCAGATCATGTGGACAAATACCCAGATGAGGGTGAACGTAGGCTGGTTCCAGCCCAACCACTTTGTCGCCTTGATGCCAAAGGACAACAAAACGACACACCCATATGAAAGTACTTGCGTTAACAGTTCAGCTGTGCAAGGTGAAGCCTCTCTGGAAGTTGACAAGCCTGAGACGAAGCCTTCTTTGGCAGCTCTTCTTGATACAGAGGATGACCCGTCAGAGCCCGCAGGAGTGTCTATCAGCTCTCGTGGAGAACAAGACAAGAAGGATGTCCATGCGACACAAGCCTCCACATCACAGCCTGAAGAATTACTAGTACCAGAATCTGAGGTACCGGTTGATGGACCTGGCCACGACGGACCCAGTCAGGAACAAGGCGAGAGGGATGCCAATGCGACACCACCTACATCGCAGCCTGAAGAACCACCAGAATCTGAGGTACCAGTAGATGCACCTGGCAGCGATGGACCCACGGGGTGGGTTATAATTTGTTTGTGCCGGATGCTTGTTTATGTTACTCTTTCTCATCGATATCACAAATTAAACTTGGAATAAAGTTTATCTGTTACGCCAGCTATGTAGCTGGAGTCTATTTGAAGGTCTCGTATGGCAACTCATTCCTGCCTGCTGTTGTGAGTCATTAATTTCGCAACTTAACTTTGATTCTTTGTATTACAAATGTTGGACCTGTTTATTTGCGTTACCTGCTGCTGCTGTTGTTGTTGGTTGTTGGCTGCTACTGCTGCTGCACTTGTTGTTGCACTTGTTGTTAACGTTGTTGTTATTAACTGTTGAAATGTCTAAATCACATATATCTCGTCGTGCAGGTGGCCGAGAGTGACGTGGAACCTGATGAAGGGACAGTGTGGCTCCGCTACTTCTCCAGGCGCTCAGATGGACGATATACTCTGGGACAGCGTGTCTATCTGCATGACATCGATGAGATTGTGTGCGAAGTGGTGCCAATCATCAGTACACGAGGACGAGGGAGAGAACTGTATTCATTCGTTGATATATAGACATTATGAGTTAGTGTTCACATGCTGTCAGTTCAGTGTCGTTACTCTACTATGAGGGCATATTCAGTATTTTAAGGTTACTGATATCAAATCGAATAATACACTAGAACGTTTTTGGTGTTGACATGTTCCCAGGTGTATGAATGGATTGTAACGCGTGAATGTGAAGTTACATGTAGGTCAATGCAATGTTGCATTCGATACTGGAACACTGCATAGTATGTTAATAACCGATACAGTTCATTGTTGCTTGGCTCGAATAAAATGTATGCTAGTTCATTTTAACTTAGGGTAAATAGATAAGATTGAACCACTCTACTGGTAATTATGGCCAACGTAACTAACTAACGTTAGATCTATTGTGGTAGTCTCTGTATAGTTTCTTGTTATATTACCAATAAACAATAGTTGAAAATAAACCTATGGGCGTTTGTACAAGCATTGTAAGCAGAACATGGATCACTTTATGTCTTCATACATTTATGTATGATATGCTATACATGGGCTTTGTCATAGTGCATGATAATTCAATCTTAACCGAACGACTTATGCAAATAACGTTGTGACGATATTATGACACCCACTGAAATATGACTGCCGATATTAGGACACCATGACGATATTCGATCTCCTGTCATGCCGATATTGGGATACCGGTGTCCAAATACCGTCAATCTTGACACTCCATGTTTAAGTTTTCATATCTTGGTTTAAAATAATATTATCTCAATAAAAACATGGGCAACTGGTGCCAAAATATGGCCTCTACGGACACGCTCATCAAAGGATATCCATGGAATCCTTTGCAATACACCACACGTCCCTAAGTCGAGACTATGACGATATTAGGGCACCGTACGTTAGCATGTGATACAGTAGCTTTGTCAGCTCCTCCTGTTTAGTCTGTTCCCACCGTCAAACTGCCCGTTATCCAGCCGTCAACGTCCTCCTCATTTTCAGAATTTGATGACGCGTTGCCCCAGAGCTGCAGATATGGCTCGAGGGCTCCAGCAAGGTTGAGCAGGAAAAAGCTCGTGGGAATTGTCCTGATAGATCAGGTGTTGATACCAGTTTGGTGGCAGCCGTCCGAATTTTGCTTGAAAGTCTTCATTGGCAATCAGACCACCAATGGTGGAGTCTTGGATGGCCATCCGGTTCGATGGGTTGCTGATTAACTTTTCTAAAATGGGTGCCTGGCATGCTCGTTGTTTTGGGGCTGGCCTACGTAAGAACCTGCGGCCTTAGTGGTCGCCTACGGTATGGGAACAGGTGGCCCATTCACCAAAAGTACTTCTGAAGCTGGCCCGTGCTGTCCCCACAAACGCAAACGCCTTAGGCAGACCCAAGTATCTTGTGTTATACCCAAAAGGTACTATGGCCCCTAGAGTGTACAGGTGGAACCTGACATTTCAAGTGCTGAGCTGGCTTAGAAGCATACCGATTTCTATCAGCGGAGGGTTGTTGTCACAGATTTCAGCGTACACATATTTTGCAGAAGGCAACTGTTCAAAGCATGCAGAACATATACAGCAGCTGCACCGTTGGTAGACCAGTTGCTTTACAGCCGGTTCAATGGCACGATGGTAACCAGGTTAGGACTGAGACAGGAGGAGTACGTGGCTTGTGAGTATCTTGGCCAGCAGTCAGGAGGAAAAGTGGTAAAACTGCGGACTGCTGGCCTAGTCATTGTCAAACAGTACCCTTTCGTTGCGGCTAGCACTGATCTGTTGTGCAAGCTAGTCATGCCTTGACTACGGGGTCTGCCCAAATGTTGGCCGAGACAGCCAAGACAAAAAAAAATCTGGCTGTCAGTGCTGAAGGGCAACTCCGACTCAAGGAGGACCATGCTTTCTTCCAGAAATTACAGGGTCAGATGCAGATGTATGACTGCAAGTGATGCGATCTCATGATAAGGCATATAAATCCCCATGACGTGTACATTGAAGGCATTCCGAGGGATGATAGGTTTTGGAACACTGTTATGTTACCCAGGTTATCCAAATTCTAATTTGGCACTGATCTTCCTGAGATGGCAGTGCCTCGGATATGAAGTACTCAGGCATCCGGGAATCTGCAAGTGCATGTATGATGTGTATCATGACAGCAGCATGAATAACAAATGTAACAAACTACATGGTGCACGTACCAGTTTTCAAGATTTTGGCTGATGTGTGTAGCCAATACATGTATAACTATGATGTTTTCTTTATGATTCCTCCATTAACAGGTAGAACCTTTTCAGCAGATCCCCAAGGCCTGTGGTTCTGCCCATGCTACCAAAAGGTTAGGATCAATCATCATATACAAATTAACACATTTCATAATTAAACATGGTCTTTGTAGTGCTTTTCTGATTGTGAAAACTGAATTTTGTGTCTGTATGTATGTATCAATACGAAAGCCACTGCACCTGGGAGTCCGCCAATCTCACAGATCTCCACCTGACGGAAGGTTCCGAATCTCGTGGGAAAGCACATCAAGCACCGCCAGGTTCTCAACGACCGGGTCAGCAGAAGAGGGACACCAGTAAGAACTGAGCACTCGTATGCACACTGTAAAGCCAGAACTGTCATTCCCTTTTGACCTTAACACCATATAGCTTCACTCCATTCTCTTTATATATATTTTCACAGGGAAATTTTTGAAACACATGAAATGAAGAGCGGGCACCAATTCTGATGTTTATTGGGTGGAGTATACATACAGTGGATCCGAGTCCTAGGTCTGTGATGTCACTCATCTTGTGGAGGACTTCCATGCTGGGGATGTTCAACTGATTTGATTTCAATGTGAGTAACATCCTATATATGCATAGGATGTTAGTGTGTATATGCTCATAATCGAATGAGAATATGAACAATAATCATGTTCGCCAAATGCCACAGTCTTCATATCCGAATTTATCTTGGTTTGTTGTGGGAAACAGCTACTCCTAACAATGAGAAATTTGAGTAATTCTACTCTTACGTTTTTCTACAGTTCGTCACCATTTTACCAAATCAGGCCAACCATGTTATGAAGATTCCAAAATTTTTTGAACTTTTTTCGAAGAGTTTCAAACATGACAGAATTGCCAGGTGGAACCTCTCCTGAAGAAAAGCAGAAATATATGCTACCTAATCATAGAACAAAAGTTGGATATTCTGGGTGTAACTGAGTCATGGATGACTGTTTCTCCTTTAGATGACATAGTATCCAGCTCCAACAAAGTCACGCTCCCTGGCTACGATACTCTGTCGACACCCAGAATAGAACCCTCCGGAGGTGGTCTATGTCTTCTATAGAACACACTGAATGTTAGTGTATGAACTCTGTCCCTTTAGAACTTTTGAATCAACGGATGTGTCGATACATATACTCTGATTTTTCTAACTCGTTTACACCGTTTTTTGCCTTTGTTTCAGTCAAATTACTCCAACCGAACTATTTAACTGAATATTACATGTCTATGATGCAAACGGCAATAGATTTTCACAAACCTGGCTTCCCGAAACGCCACATGTTTCTTTCTAAACACAAAATTTCGATTTAAGCGAGGATTTTCACTGCTGTAGGGCGCTGCCATATATTACCTCGTTCATTACGTAATTCAAGTGGCAAAGTTCAAGTTAGGTACTATGGGGGAGTGCGCTGCAGTAGATGTACCAATTACATACTGGGATGGTCCCATTCCTAACCCGCGCTCCCTGCGTGAATGATCCAAATAGACTCTTCCGTCACGCGCTCAAAATCAACAATGCCTCTTGACATGCAAACGAAAAGGTTTCAAGAGGAATTTATCATTGCAGTAGATTACTAACTTTATCAGTTTCATGGGTAGAAGTCTAAAAGTTTGCAGAAAATTGCCGTTTGGTCCCAAGGTGAGCTATGCCAAGTTCTAAGACGATACAAATTAGCATCGCAAAAATATCAGCAAAAAACGGTGTAAACGAGTTAGAAAAATCAGAGTATAGTGGAACATTATCATTGAGAGGGTACCTTCTGTACAGGCTCGCACCATCTGAAAAGTTCAACTACACAATCAGTGAATTCGTCGCAGATTTCAACACCGTGTTCGAGATCTTGACCTCTGCCGGTGTGTTGCCCGCGGGTAACTTCGACTTTCATGAGATTCAGTAAGTAATAGAGAAGTTATCCAGTTCATGGACACACTCCAAAGGCTACCATCACTGTCTTGTGATTAGGTATTTATGTACCTTTCATATATCTATTCCATGGGGTTTGTTTCGGATTTCAAATTTATCTTGATAGGTTGTTGGGCAGTTGTATACTAATTCCATCAGGTGTACAGTAGAAACAACTACATTTACCAAACTTTCTGCCCCTGATGACGCCAGTGTGTCTTTTGATCAAGTAATTGGTCGGGCTTTGTTTCTATTGCAAATTGTTGTACTTTATGACTGTTATTGAAATCATCAAAATTTGGCTGAATTGGTGGTAATAGATTGATATTTACACTCAAGTCAGCATGCCTCACTCAGTTAGTTCCAACCTTCTTGAGGGGTCACTTGCTTGACCTTATAATCACCAACCAGTTTATTTCTGATGACACAACGTCCGATTCCCTGATTAACAACATCGTGACTCTCTCTGAAAACCATCCATATTAACAAGTGTAAGACCGATCTTAAGTCATCAGAACTTATGCACTCAGGATCCACATAACGAAGTGCTGATTGAATTGGTCGACATCTATGCCTCAATGAAATATAAAACATTTATTGACAGACCTTTCTCTCTCTGGTACTATGACTCGCTTTGAAAACTGAAGCGAGAGGCTCGAAAGTGTGAACGTATAATTTGACAATTAAAAAGCACCGCACTCTCAGAAGCAACACAAAGTTTAATTGCGAAGACTAGTCTAACGTCTGCATGGTGGAAGTGTGAAAGTGCTAAATCACATTAAAGGAGGACTCTCCTATCAATGTGTATTGGCTTCAACTCATGGTTTTACCGTTAAAACTTCCATATAGCAAATATATTTCAATGCATTTGAATGGAAAAGACTCGAAGCTTCGTTCACATATGAAATATGCATATATTTGTTCAGTACAAACGCGTACGGAGGATATAACATCAAAAACACCGAAAATCTGCAAGTTTTTTCCACACGGCAGTGCATGGCTGATAGAAACGTCAAACATGACGTAAATTTCTGTGACCTCACTGTTTTGAGAGATGCCTCGACAGGCGGCTCACTTCACTGGAACCAAAGATGCTGGAAGTGCTCCGTTGCCCGAGGCATCATCAAAACAATGACGTAATCAGTTGCTACTCATTCATTCTCCCCAGTTGGAGGGCGTGGCTCGCTAGTTTAGTTTCTCTTGATCTTACATTCGATAGTAGTTTTAAAAATATAATTTCTTCGATTTTGAAGTCATCTGAATGAATCCCTCATGTGTGTGAAACTATTTTATTACCAAATTGCGTTTAAATTTGATAGGAAGTCCTCCTTTAAAATATAACGTGTTCTTGACTATCATGATTGCATGAAGTAACTATGAATAGGATTACGACAAACACCACATGTATATTTCAGGTCAAAGCGACCTGAAATATACATCAAAGCGGATATTTCAGGTCAAAGCGCTCCGATCGGCGAGCGACATTGTTGATGACGTTATGCTACAGCTACAACATCTCTCGAACCTGCCGGTGTCTGCTCTTCTAACGCATGCTGCTGATCGTATGCGGGGAGAAGCATCCCAGGAATTTGCTCTTTGATGTTGGTACTCGACGAATGCAGAGTTTGAGCGATTCATTCAAATCTGGTGAGATCATCACTAAATAGGTCAATTAATCTGATCAATCCAATCCATCACACAATCAATAGATGTACCTTATTTTATTTCTATCAAATACCCTTGTACTTATATTCATGTTAGTGGGGTGCTCTACGCAGCATCTTCCCAGATGTTGACGATATTCAAGGTAGTATGTTCCACTTGGGACAAACTGTGTGGCGAAAGGTCCAGGATTTGGTTCTGCGTACGGCTTACCTTCGGCACGACGGCGTATTCAACTTCATATGGAACATGATAGCCTTTCCAATGCTTGCACACAATCACACTCAGCCAGTATTTGATCAGTTGGCACAACGCGCTGATACACATGCCCTACAGGAGCTGATGAACTACGTGCCTGACACATGGATGACGAGGTATGTTCAATGTCAGCTCGAACAAAGAATGGTGTTTACATGTTGTATGTATGGTATTATTCTTATGGCATACCAAAGTACAGTACAAGGACGTGGAATGATAGCTACAAACTACATCGAGACTACAGTCGCTTTGCCATACAAACATCTTCATCCTGAAAACAAAAGATGAGAGAAGGAAGTTATTCTCCAAATTCTAGACACATGCATTCAGAATCAAAGACAGAGCTGGGAATTTGACTGGCAATAAACTAACTTTATCCAATTACCAAGACACGATCAGCTGGACTGGAACCACAGCAAACCAAGAAGGAAACCAAAAGAAAGAATACAACCATGAGAAACAAGACAAAAACTTTGAGCTTGAATGTATATAATGAAATACTTTGAATTCTATATTCAGGTGAGAACATGGTACTGGATACGAAACAGACAAGCATGATTTCAGAAGAACAGGGCAACAGCTTATGGCAGAATTGGATTCAGGGGACCATTTATTTGTTGAGTACAGTGTCCTGGGTAATTGGAATCGATTTTGGGATACGCAATGGACAGGAAAATAAAAATTCCCACCATTAAAAGCTTTAATTTTATCATCCATAACCAATTTATATAAAATAGCAATTGGTATATATGGCACAGTACGGAAAGCCGGTGAGGACATGGGAATTGGGTATAGTAGTAAAGGATGGTTTAATATATCACAAAATTCCCAATACCCAAGTCTCCATCGTATATATGAGCTAAATGTATTCCGTAGTAAGCCATGGTTTGAAACTGCTGAGTACCCAATTCCCATGTCCCCACTGGCTTTACGTAGCACAATGAACACCCTGCAACATATCTTAAGGCGGTGACTGACCTAGTTCTTTTGTCTAGGGGTCAGGTCATGTTATTGTCACCGACTTGTGCTCAGAATTTTTGGAAGGAAGATAAACACAAGGTAAGAAAAATGCAATTTCTGCAACATAACGCATATATATAATAACTGAGGTAGATGATACGATGTCCGAGATACTACTACAACTGTATTTACTTCACAAATATTTGTAGGGGCTGAAATTCCCCAGAAATAAGGTTTCTTCCATCAATGTTTACCCCAATTTTGACACGGTGATCACGTTCATGGTCATTTTCAATAAATTCTGCACACTGTATTTAGATAATCTATACACGGGAGTTAAGATAATCATCTCATGTAGGTATCAATCTATTACCACCAATAGTCAGATTTTGATGATGCCAATAACAAACCTAATTTACAACATTTTGCAATAGAAACAAAGCCCGACCAAATAGTTTATCCAAAGACACACTGGCGTCATCAGGGGCAGACAGTGTGTTAAATGTAGTTGTTTCTACTGTACACATGATGGAATTAGTATACAACTGCCCAACAACCTATGAAAATAATTTAGAAATCTGAAACAAACCCCATGGAATAGATATATGACAAGTACATAAGTACCTAATCACAAGCCAGAAGGCTACTGAGTTGATGGTATCCTCGGGGACAGATTTAACGTCCGCCAGCAGTGACACCGACTCAGTGGTATGAATGTAGGTATCAATCTATTACCACCAATAGTCAGATTTTGATGATGCCAATAACAAACCTAATTTACAACATTTTGCAATAGAAACAAAGCCCGACCAAATAGTTTATCCAAAGACACACTGGCGTCATCAGGGGCAGACAGTGTGTTAAATGTAGTTGTTTCTACTGTACACATGATGGAATTAGTATACAACTGCCCAACAACCTATGAAAATAATTTAGAAATCTGAAACAAACCCCATGGAATAGATATATGACAAGTACATAAGTACCTAATCACAAGCCAGAAGGCTACTGAGTTGATGGTATCCTCGGGGACAGATTTAACGTCCGCCAGCAGTGACACCGACTCAGTGGTATGAATGTAGGTATCAATCTATTACCACCAATAGTCAGATTTTGATGATGCCAATAACAAACCTAATTTACAACATTTTGCAATAGAAACAAAGCCCGACCAAATAGTTTATCCATGTTTCATACATCCTGCGCATATGCACTAGTATCTTGTAATTTTTCAGTTATTCCTAAATTATTCCACATGCTCGTCGTGTCACCGATTTGAGTCAAGCGTCACCGACTTAGGTTTACATTTTGGGTATGACATACCCACTGGTTGAATGAGTTGAACTGTACAATGAGTTCTCAGGAAAGGTGCTCTTGTGTACGGTTATAGCGATATCATATTCGTGGTATCGTGGACCGTACGCAGCAATTCATTGTGCAGTATACATCCCAACAATATTTCGTAAGACCGCGTTATTGACATGTCCACGTAATAATTATGAGTGTGTATAGTGTACATGTTAATTTTGCTCATTTTCCAAATATGAAGACAAGAATATGGCAAGAAAATAATACAGACATTTGCATTATGATGTTGCAATGCATACTGTTGATTGAACATCGGCGGTGGCTAATACTTTATGCGTTTTTTGTGTGGAGAGATACCAGTCCTTTTCTGGGCAACTAACATCTTAAGTCGGTGACGCTTGACTCAAATCGGTGACACGACAAGCGTGCGTAGTAATTTAGGAAAAATTGAAAAATTACAATATATTGGTGCGTATGCGCAGGATATATGAAAGATGAGATGAGATGATCACTCCCGTGTACAGATTATCGAAGTACAATGTGCAGAATTTATTGAAAATGACCATGAACGTAATCACCGTGTCAAAATTGGGGTAAATATTGATGGAAGAAACCTTATTTCTGGGGAATTTCAGCCCCTACAAATATTTGTGAAATACATAAATTTGTAGTAGTATCTCGGACATCGTATCATCCCCCTCAGTTATAATATATATGCGTTATGTTGCAGAAATTGCATTTTTCTTACTGTGTGTTGATCTTCCTTCCAAAAAATCTGAGCACAAGTCGGTGACAATAACATGACCTGACCCCTAGACAAAAGAACTAGGTCAGTCACCGCCTTAAGATATGTTGCAGGGTGTGAATGTACAAACAGAGTGGCACTCATCCAGGGCTTACCAAAATCTGAACCAACCACAAACATGTGTTGTTCAAATCGTATTCAGATAAATATCCCTCTATTCACAAAGTAATGCTGAAGGAAGGTTTCCATTACAAGCCAATGCATGAGTCAGTGTTTCGAAACCAGGTATAGGGGCACAATATACTGGGGAAATGGTTAGTTCTATTGTGAGTGTTGAAGGTTTACACAGAATTTACACCAATCGGTCCCTTCACACACGCGTGCCGAGCGTATAATCAATTTTGCTGTTCATGAGCAGTTTGTCATAGAGGTCGTACAGCAGTGATACACGCGTGAACCGTTCAAATTATCCGAGCAAAGACGGATGTTTCCACAATAGTGTCACTAGAACGTCTTGGCATGAATGAATAAAGCTCAACGGCATTTTGGGCTCAACTTGTTCAGAACCGAAATTGAAGGCACACTTTGACGGCACACTTTATTCATAATCCCTCGTTTGCTTAAGCCCCAGCCCCACCTACCCGGATTGTGTCCCGGACTAGTCACGGACGAAACATCCCGGATCACCCCGGATAAAAGTAATTAAATGTGCCAAAAATGTAAAGCCCCAGTTCCACCAACCCGGACTGTGTCCCGGACAAAACATCCCGGATCACCCCGGATAAAAGTAATTAAATGTGCCAAAAATGTAAATTGTTTTCATGGTTCCATATACCCGGAATACACACAGACGAGCCACGAACAAAAGCCACGAACAGTCTCCTGAAAAACTGATGCAGAGGTTCTGATTTTAAGTCCCTTTTATACCTTTTTGGACCCTATGATCCTGGATGAGCCACGGATCACCCCGGAGTACAACGGATCAGACACGGTAGACTCCCGGTGTACTTCCGGAGTACCAGGACATTTAAGACTAACTCCCGGACTATCCCGGAACACCCCGGACCGTCCAGGAGTAGGCACGGACTGACTATACACCCCGGTGCAGTCACGGATGAGCCACGGACCACCACGGTACACCCACGGACAAAACTCGGACTGGCCTAGATCAACACGGATTTGCCTTACCTCCCGGACCGTCCCGGATGGCCCCGGCAGTTTTAAACATTTTAAAAGTGCCGGGGAGCTTCCCGGACTGTCCCGGATCCAGCGTTTTTTTCCAAAATCAGCCGGACTAGCCACGGACCGTCCCGGACCACTCACGGACCGTCCCGGACCACTCACGGACTGCCCTGGATTGTCACGGATAAGACCCGGATCAGTCCGTGGCTAGTCCGGGGTCACCGTCCGGGTAGGTGGGACTGGGGCTTTAGTTTCTTAATCCGCGGCTTTCCACGAAGTAAAGAATCTGAAGTACACTGAAGAACGTGAGGGATTGAAATACTGTAACGAACAAATAAGAGATTGCCCAAAGACATACTGAGTCTCATTTCTTGTGCCACAAATGAGTGAAGGGGAAATGCTAATATACCCCCTCCTCGAGATCACGAGATGCCATAATGAGGTCCCACATGGACTCCCCATCGCATTTTTTAAAACGTGATAGTGACTAGAAAGTAATATAAGTATCATGATTGAATGAGAGAAGAAAAGTTATGGAAATGAAAGCGTGTACCAATTTTTGGTTTAAATTTATATAATGCGTTCTCGAACTGTGAGTTGGGTGGTAAATTATTTCCTTCATTCCTTCACTCGACCCTTTTGCCCTTCGTTTATCAGACGAGTAGTCCCTTCTCAATGATTATTTGGAATTGTCAAGTATACATTATAAAGGGGAGATACTACAATGTTAACTGTACGTACATGGCGATGGCATATACAAACCGAAATCGGGAAATCTATTTACTGTGGACACATACACAAGATATCATTGGAGGAGTGGCCGCGGAAATAGGGCTAATTTTTGGAACGCGAATATCACACACTTCGAGCTAGTTTTACTGGCGGAGTTTGTGTTTGTCAATGGGCTGAATCGTCGTGTACTCCTCGTCTGAGCAGCATTGTAGGGATTATGCCACAAAGGGACGAGCGTTATAGGCACTTTTCCTATTTGTTTGACCGGATGAAGGCGGCAGCACAATATAAGTTGTATGTGTATATTGTGGCGCAAAATTGCTTTTTATATCTCAATAGGGAGACGCATTATCATAAGAAGGAGGGAAATTAAGCTGCATGTTGTTGCAATACACATGAAAGGTGTTAATTGTTAACACATGAAAGTGTTAATTGTCTTATTTCTGCCTTTCAACACACCGTCCTTGGAGACAATATGGCCAGGAGAACAGGCAGCTTTGGTGAAAGAAAATCTGAAGTAAAAAACATAAGTTTCATTGATTTGTCCAACCCCTGGCCACTACATGGTCTGTTCTTAAAGGAACCGTTCAGCTGGATTTCGTGGCACCAATCGCACCAGCTCCTACGAGAAGACGCGTGGTGTGACGTTTGCAATAAAGCAGCCACTTTGTGTAATCGTGCATCAGAGATAGATGGCTATTGCTTCAGATGTGGTAACAGGCGCAACCAGTTTTGCATGCGGGTCAACTTTCCGAAT
The DNA here is from genome assembly GCA_949152475.1 of Terebella lapidaria. Lineage (NCBI taxonomy): Eukaryota > Metazoa > Annelida > Polychaeta > Terebellida > Terebellidae > Terebella > Terebella lapidaria. The sequence continues at coordinate 26,575,765 of OX424564.1, read as the reverse complement.
TCCGGACATTATGCAATTCCTATTGGCGTCTGCCGAGGAAAGTTCTTTGAACAGGTGCTCCATAAGATCAGAAGTGGATTACAAACAAAACTGCTGTCGATTCGGCGTATTTCGTTCGGGACTTAATTAAGAAATACAGGTACGATTACCTTGTGGAAGTACAGTTTCAGGAGCCATCGAGTTTGATAAGAGTTTATTCGGCAGGGCTTGCAAGCACCACCAGGGAAACCTACATCGGGGGAGGCCTGGATATTTGGAATGGTGAAGAGGGAAGCAGGGAGGTTGCTGGTGTTTCCGGTACATAGGCGTGATGCCACCAGAACTTTGAGCCCAACAGGACCTCTGTGGGAATCCATATCGGCCCATGCAGGGCAATTGCACCTAAACGAGGGCACGTTAATCGCGCTTTTCTACCACTTACCCGAAATGTCAAATCACAAAACGCATAAACTCGCAGTACAAAGCCTGTATCCCCCGATTCAGATGTTGCGTAAATCACCAAAGTTACCTCGTTCTGTATATATTCGTTATATAGTCCCATCATCCAGTTATATGGCTCACCAACCTTGTCCATGAACGACGTCTTCTTCCAATCCAGTACGCCAGTCCGCAATCTGGGTGTGATGTTGCACCAGCATCCCGACATACACGACCAGATAGCTGCAGTAAATAAATCATGCAATTTTCATTTGTCCAATGTGCAGTTGGTTTGCCATACATACATCTTCATCCCGAAAACAACAGAAGAGAGAAGGAATTCATTCTTAAGATTCTGGGCACATGCATTTAAGAATGCAACGCAGAGCTGAAAATTCGACTGGCAATAAGTCATTACCAGGACGCCCTCAGCTGGATAGAAACAACAACGAACCAAGAGAGAACCCACAACAAACACTACAACCATGAGAAACGAGAAGAAAACTCTGAACTTACATGTGTGTTGTTAGATAAACTATTTTCATTATGTGTCATTGTTTCGGACCTGAGGACATAATCATGTAAGACATGGCACTGATTGCAAACCACCCATAAAAAAGAATCAAACCATGAGACGCAAGACTGAAACTTTGAACATGAATATGTATAATTGTTCAAATGATTTTCATTTCTTAATATGTGGGTATAGTGTATGTCATTGTTTCGCACGAGCGGAATTATTCATGTGAAAACATTGTAGAACAAGACAACAACTTGTGGCAGAAATTCATTCTCGGGACTTATTAGTTAGCTGTTGAGTATAGTGCTCTGGGTAATAGGAATCAATTTTGGGCTACCCAATGGACAAGAAGCTCAAAAGTTCACCATGGATAGTTTTGAATTTGTGGTCCATTTACAATTTTTATAAAAACAACAATTGCAATATATTGCACAATGAATGTACCAACAACGCGACACTCATTTAGGGCTTACCAAAGTGTGAATAGACCATAAACAGGTGTTGTTCAAACCGTTTCCAGATAAATTTCACTCAATTGACAAGCTAATGTTGAAGGAAAGTTTCTATTGCAGAAACAAACCATTGCAGAAGCCTGGAACTACTAGCAGTCAGTGTTTCGAAACCAGATCGTGGGACACGATATCCTGGGCAAAATGGTAAGTTACTATATGAGTAATACAGATTTCATGGATTTCACATCAATCGATCCCGTTGCACATGTGCTGCCAAGCATCTATTCAAATTTGCTGGCCATGAGCAGTTGATCCTGGAGGATGTACAACATCCAAGTGACACGCAAAATTTTTGGTTTAAATTTATATAATGCGTTCTCGAACTGTGAGTTGGGTGGTAAATTATTTCCTTCATCCCTTCACTCAACCCTTTTGCCCTTCGTTTATCAGACGAGTAGTCCCTTCTCAATGATTATTTGGAATTGTCAAGTATACATTATAAAGGGGAGATACTACAATGTTAACTGTACGTACATGGCGATGGCATATACAAACCGAAATCAGGAAATCTATTTATTGTGGACACATATACAAGATATCATTGGAGGAGTGGCCGCGGAAATAGGGCTAATTTTTGGAACGCGAATATCACACACTTCGAGCTAGTTTTACTGGCGGAGTTTGTGTTTGTCAACGGGCTGAATCCTCGTGTACTCCTCGTCTGAGCAGTATTAAAGGGATTATGCCACAAAGGGGACGAGCGTTATAGGCACTTTTCCTATTTGTTTGACCGGATGAAGGCGGCAGCACAATATAAGTTGTATGCGTATAATGTGGCGCAAAATTGCTTTTTATATCTCGATAGAGAGACGCATTTGTATAAGAAGGCGGGAAATTAAGCTGCATGTTGTTGCAATACACATAAAAGGTTAAAGTGTTAATTGTCTTATTTTTTGCCTTTCAACACACAGTCCTCGGAGAAAATATGGCCAGGAGAACAGACAGCTTTGGTGAAAGAAAATCTGAAGTAAATAACATAAGTTTCATTGATTTGTCCAACCCCTGGACATTACATGGTCTATTCTTAAAGGAGCCGTTCAGCTGCATTTCGTGGCACCAATCGCACCGGCTCCTACCAGAAGACGCATGGCGTGACGTTTGCAATAAAGCAGCCTCTTTGTGTAATCGTGCATCAGAGATGGATGGCTATTGCTTAAGATTCCTTGAACAGGTGCTCAATAAGATCAGAAGTGGATTACAAACAAAACTGCTGTCGATTCAGCGAATTTCGTTCGGGACTTATTCAAGAAATACATGTACGATTACCTTGTGGAAATACAGTTTCAGGAGCCATCGAGTTTGATGAGAGTTCATTCGGCAGGGCTTGCAAGCACCACCAGGGAAACCTACATCGGGGGAGGCATACCTGGATATTTGGAATGATGTAGAGGGAAGCAGGGAGGTTGCTGGTGTTTCCGGTACATAGGCGTGATGCAACCCTCTTAGCGATTTTCATCAAATTCGTTAGGCGTGGTAGCACCATCTATGATCAAGTGGTTGGGCGGCATTTGCGTTTTGTTCAATATGAGTAGAACTCAAATTATTGAGGTAGCACAAAAGGTGTATGTTTGTTTGCCACCAGAATCACACCGTAACGCCACGTGACTTACAGGCATTATACTCTTGAGTAAAATCACTTTAGGGTTGTCCATAAACACACTTCTTTGCAACGATCTGAAAATGTTGCACCGGTCAGGTTATAGATTTGCATACAAACATGATTAAAGGTGCGTGGAAACACGCTACATTTATCAAACTGTCTGCCCCTGATGACGCAGTGTGCCTTTGATCAAGTAATTGGTCGGGCTTTGTTTCTATTGCAAATTGTTGTATTTTATGGTTGTTACTAAAATCATCAAAATTTGGCTGCATTGGTGGTAATAGATTGACATTTACACTCGAGTCAGCATGCCTTACTCAGTTAGTTCCAACCTTCTTGATAGGTCACTTGCTTGACCTTATAATCACCAACCAGTTTATTTCTGATGACACAACGTCCGATAACCTGATTAACAACATCTGGACTCTCTCTGAAACCATCGACATTAGCAAGTGTAGGAATGATCTTAAGTCATCAGAACTTGCACTCAGGATCCACATAATGGAGTGCCGATTGAATTGGTCGACATCCATCCTCAATGAAATATAAAACATTTATTGAAAGACATTTCTCACCCTGGTACAATGACTCGCTTTGAAAACTGAAGCGAGAGGCTCGAAAGTGTGAACGTATAATTTGACAATTAAAAAGCACTGCACTCTCAGAAGCAACACAAAGTTTAATTGCGAAGACTAGTCTAACATCTGCATGGTGGAAGTGTGAAAGTGCTAAATCACATTAAAGGAGGACTCTCCTATCAATGTGTATTGGCTTCAACTCATGGTTTTACCGTTAAAACTTCCATATAGCAAATATATTCCAATGCATTTGAATGGAAGACTCGAAGCTTCGTTCACATATGAAATATGCATATATTTGTTCAGTACAAACACGTACAGAGTATATATCATCAGAAACACCGAAAATCTGCAAGTTTTTTCCACACTGCAGTGCATGGCTGATAGAAACGTCAAACATGACGTATATTTCTGTGACCTCATTGTTTTGAGAGATGCCTCGACAGGCGGCTCACTTCACTGGAACCAAAGATGCTGGAAGTGCTCCGTAGCCCGAGGCATCATCAAAACAATGACGTCATCAGTTGCTACTCATTCATTCTCCCCAGTTGGAGGGCGTGGCCCGCTAGTTTAGTTTCTCTTGATCTTACATTCGATAGTAGTTTTAAAATATATAATTTCTTCGATTTTGAAGTCATCTGAATGAATCCCTCATGTGTGTGAACTAATTTATTACCAAATTGCGTTTAAATTTGATAGGAAGTCCTCCTTTAAAATATAACGTGTTCTTGACTATCATGATTGCATGAAGTAACTATGAATAGGATTACGACAAACACCACATGTATATTTCAGGTCAAAGCACTCCGATCGGCGAGCGACATTGTTGATGACGTAATGCTACAGCTACAACACCTCTCGAACCTGCCGGTGTCTGCTCTCCTAACGCATACTGCTGAACGTATGCGGGGAGAAGCATCCCAGGAATTTGCTCTTTGATGTTGGTACTCGACGAATGCAGAGTTTGAGCGATTCATTTAAATCTGGTGAGATCATCACTAAATAGGTCAATTAATCTGATCAATCCAATCCATCACACAATCAATAGATGTACCTTATTTTAATCAAATACCCTTGTACTTATATTCATGTTAGTGGGGTGCTCTACGCAGCGTCTTCCCAGATGTTGACGATATTCAAGGTAGTATGTTCCACTTCCACTTGTGTGGCGAAAGGTCCAGGATTTGGTTCTGCGTACGGCTTACCTTCGGCACGATGGCGTATTCAACTTCATATGGAACATGATAGCCTTTCCAATGCTTGCACACAATCACACTCAGCCAGTATTTGATCAGCTGGCACAACGCGCTGATACACATGCCCTACAGGAGCTGATGAACTACGTGTCTGACACATGGATGACGAGGTATGTCCAATGTCAGCTCGAACAAAGAATGGTGTTTACATGTTGTATGTATGGTATTATTCTTATGGCATACCAAAGTACAGTACAAGGACGTGGAATGATAGCTACAAACTACATCGAGACTACAGTCGCTTTGCCATACAAACATCTTCATCCTGAAAACAAAAGATGAGAGAAGGAAGTTATTCTCCAAATTCTAGACACATGCATTCAGAATCAAAGACAGAGCTGGGAATTTGACTGGCAATAAACTAACTTTATCCAATTACCAAGACACGATCAGCTGGACTGGAACCACAGCAAACCAAGAAGGAAACCAAAAGAAAGAATACAACCATGAGAAACAAGACAAAAACTTTGAGCTTGAATGTATATAATGAAATACTTTGAATTCTATATTCAGGTGAGAACATGGTACTGGATACGAAACAGACAAGCATGATTTCAGAAGAACAGGGCAACAGCTTATGGCAGAATTGGATTCAGGGGACCATTTATTTGTTGAGTACAGTGTCCTGGGTAATTGGAATCGATTTTGGGATACGCAATGGACAGGAAAATAAAAATTCCCACCATTAAAAGCTTTAATTTTATCATCCATAACCAATTTATATAAAATAGCAATTGGTATATATGGCACAGTACGGAAAGCCGGTGAGGACATGGGAATTGGGTATAGTAGTAAAGGATGGTTTAATATATCACAAAATTCCCAATACCCAAGTCTCCATCGTATATTAGCTATATGTATTCCGTAGTAAGCCATGGTTTAATAATGTGGAGTTCCCAATACCCAATTCCCATGTCCCCACTGGCTTTCCGTAGCACAATTAATGTACAAACAGAGTGGCACTCATCCAGGGCTTACCAAAATCTGAACCAACCACAAACATGTGTTGTTCAAATCGTATTCAGATAAATGTCCCTCTATTCACAAGGTAATGCTGAAGGAAGGTTTCCATTACAAGCCAATGCATAAGTCAGTGTTTCAAAAAAAGGTCATGGGGCACAAAGATGGATGTTTCCACAATAGTGTCACTAGAACCTCCTGTCATGAATGAATAAAATTCAACGGCATTTTGGGCTCAACTTGTTCAGAACCGAAATTGACGGCACACTTTGATGGCACATTTTATTCGTAATCCCTCATTTGCTTAGTTTCTTAATCCGCGGTTTTTACGAAGTAACGAATTTGAAACACACTAAAGAACGTGAAATACTGCAACGAACAAATAAGAGATTGCCCAAAGACATACTGAGTCTCATTTCTTGTGCCACAAATAAGTGAAGGGGAAATGCTAATATACCCCCTCCTCGAGATCACGAGATGCCATAATGAGGTCCCACATGGACTCCCCATCGCATTTTTTAAAAAGTGATAGTGACTAGAAAGTATCATGACCAGAATGAGAGAACAAAAATTATGGAAATGAAAGCATCTACCATTTGTTGGTTAAAATTTATATAATGCATTCTCGAACTGTGAGTTGGGTGGTAAATTATTTCCTTCATCCTTCAATCGACCCTTTCGCCCTTCGTTTATTGGACGAGTAGTCCCTTCTCAATGATTATTCGGAATTGTCAAGTATACATGTATAAAGGAGAGATAATACAGTGTCAACTGTACGTACATGGCGATGGCATATACAAACCAAAATCAGGAAATCTATTTATTGTGGACACATATACAAGATATCATTGGAGGAGTGGCCGCGGAGATAGGGCTAGTTTTTGGAATGCAAATATCACACACACTTTGAGTATTACTGGAGGAATTTGTGTTTGCTAACGGGCTGAATCCTCGTGTATTTCTCGACTGAGCAATTTTAAATGGATTATGCCACACAGGGGACGAGCGTTACAATCATGCACTTTTCCCATTTGTTCGACCGGGTGGAGCTAGGAGCCCAATATAAGTTGTTTGCATATAATGTGGCATAAAATTGCCATGATTATCTCAATGGGGAGACGCATTATTATAAGAAGGCAGGAAAATAAGCTGTATGTTGTTGCACTACACATAAAAGGTTAAAGAGTTAATTGTCTTATTTTTGCCTTTCCACACCGTCCTCGGAGACAACATGGCTGGGAGAACAGGCAGCTTTGATGTAAGCAAATCAGAGGTAAATGACCTCAGTTTCACTGATTTGTCCAACACATAGACATTCCATGGTCTGTTCTTCAAGGAGCCGTTCAGCTGGATTTCGTGGCACCAATCCCACCGGCTCCTGGGAGAAAACGTGTGGTGTGACGTTCGCAACAAAGCAGCCACTTTGTGTATACGTGCATCAAAGATAGATGGCTATTGAACAAGCACCACCAGTTTTGCCTGCGGTGCAACTCTTTTTTCGAGAAATCCCATTTCCCAATTCCCGACATTATGGGATTTCACTGGTGTTTGCCGAGGGAAGTTCCTTCCACAGGTGCTCCATAAGATCAGGGATGGATTACAAAAAAAACTGCTGTCGATTGGGCGAATTTTGTCCAGGACTTATTAAAGAAATCCAGACGATTTCCTTGTAGACCAACAGTTTTCCAGTAACATCGACATCGATTGAAGTGTTTTTGGCAGGGTTTCCAAGCACCAGCGGGCAAACCCCCGTCGGAGGAGGCTTACCTGGATATCTGGAATGGTCGAGAGGGAGTCCGTGAGGTTGCTGGTGTTTTAGGTACATTGTACATAGGAGTGATTCCGAAACCCTGTTAGCGATACTCATGAAATTCGTTAGGCGTAGTAGCACCATCTATTCCGATGGTTGGGCAGCGGATGTCAGTCTAAAAACCCTTGGGTAAAACCACTTCACGGTTGTCCATAAACACACGTTTTTGCAGCGATATAAGAGCGTTAATACTGGTCAGGTTATACAAGTGCATAAAACATGATTGAAGGTGCGTGGAAACACGCTAAAGCACACTTCCGTCATATCAACAGGACCTCTTTGGGTAACTTTGAAGTCATTTTAGATCACACACACGGACGAACCACTTACCAGGCATCCTTGAGTTCATCCAAACCTACCACATCATTGACAAACGTCCACGTCTTGATGTTCCAAATCCCTTCTTCCCCACCTGTGATGACGCCATGCGCCAGGACCCAAACGCCAGTTCCCTCTGTAGACCAGATTTGGACAATCCGTTTAATCAATCAGAGTCAGATGACACTAGTAAGCACACCCTCCTGTGGCGGAAACAATTGTAATTTCGTTGGACTCCGAGGACGAGCCCGTACATGACCCATCCAGGGAAAATGCACATAACCGAGGGCAGCTAAACGTTAATCACACTTTTCTGCCACTCACCCGAAATGTCAAATCACAAAACGCATAAACTCGCAGTACAAAGCCTGTATCCTCCAATTCAGATGTTGCGTAAATCACTAAAGTTACCTCGTTCTGTATACAATCGTTGGTGGGAATTTATTGAAGACGTAGGTAGGCGTATATGTGTCCCGCAAGTGATTGTTTCAGATGAAATGGATCGCTTAAATGTTTAAAATTCATATAAATGCTTTTACTTGACATCGTATTACTTCTGTAGGAGGACCATAAGTATGCTGATGATCTCCAGCTGTACATATTATAAAACCAATCTTCACCACGGTCACAAGACAATGCATGGAAATCCAGGACCCAGTGCATAGCGGATATACAGTCATGAATGACAGCCAACAATCTAAGCTCAATGAAGGCAAAACAAAAGTGCTCAACATCCAGTCCCATCATCCAGTTATATGGCTCACCAACCTTTGTCCATGAACGACGTCTTCTTCCGATCCATTACGCCAGTCCGCAATCTGTGTGTGATGTTGCACAAGCATCCCGATATACACGACCAGATAGCTGCAGTAAATAATCCTGCAATTTTCATCTGTCCAATATGCAGTTGGTTTGCCATACAAACATCTCCATCCAGAAAACAACAGAAGAGAGAAGGAACTCATTCTTAAGATTCTGGGCATATGCATTTAAGAATGCAACACAGAGCTGAGAATTCGACTGGTAATAAGTCATTACCAGGACACCTTCAGCTGGATAGAAACAACAACAAACCAAAAGAGAACCCACAACAAACACTACAACCATGAGAAACGAGAATAAAACTTTGAACTTGCATGTGTGTTGTTAGATAAACTATTTTTATTCTATAATATGTGTACATAGCATTTGTCATTGTGTGTCGTCGTTTCGGACATGAGGACATAATCATGTAAGACATGGCACTGGATGCAAACCACCCACAATAAAGACCCCAACCATGAGAAGCAAGACTAAAACTTTGAACTTGAATGTGTATAATTGTATAAATGATTTTTATTTCTTAATATGTATGTATAGTGTATGTCATTGTTTCGCACAAGAGGACTTATTCATGTGAAGACATTGAAGAACAATACAACAACTTGTGGCAGAAATTCATTCTCGGGACTTATTAGTTAGTTGTTGAGTATAGTGCTCTGGGTAATAGGAATCAATGTTGGGCTACCCAATGGACAAGAAGCTCAAAAGTTCACCATGGATAGCTTTGAATTTGTGGTCCATTAACAAATTTTATAAGAATTGCAACTTTGCAAATTGCAATTTTGCACAATGAATGTACCAAGTGACACGCGCGTGTCAGACCTATTCACAATCATCCGAGCCAACACTGGCACAACCACAAGACTGTCACTCGAACGTGATATGGATGATTGAAGGTCAGCGGCACTATCTCAGTGACAAACCAGAATATAAAAATGTAATAAACAATTTTAAAACCATGGGCTCGAGTATTAGGTCTTTAGTGAAAATAAGTGAGTCCAGGGTATCAGTGGATTGAATGAAGCTGACAAGAATTTTAAAATGTGAATGTTGGGCTCCAGTTTGACCATATAAGGAAAGCAATAGTACTAAATAACCTGATTCAAGTGGTTTAATGTCGATCCTTCAATAGATTATCTCGGGGATGGAACATCTAAAGGATATTGTGCCGGAAGGTCTTGATGACTTGTTACGCTACTTGGAAGAAACTTACGTATTTCAGGAGTATGTCACCTTATCCAAGCCCCACCGACCAATCCAGATGGCCACTTGCCACCTCTTCGTGTCTGGCGCCGTGCTCCGGTATTCCCACTGCAGTCATGGAACTTTTATCAGGTTACGTTCGATGTCGGCTCACGCACAAACAATGTTAAGGATCAATCTATTACCACTAATACAGTTAGATATTGATGATGCCTATAGCAAACGTAAAATAAAACATTTTGCACTAAAAAAATAAAGTCCGACCAAATAGTTCATTCAAAGACGAACTGGCGTCATCAGGGGCAGATATTGTGTTCAATGTAGTTGTTTCTAATGTACACCTGATGGAATGCGTGTACAACTGTCCAACAACCTAGGAACCTTAATTGGACATCCGAAACAAACCCCCATGGACTAGATGCATGACAAGTACCTTCATGAGTACCTAATCACAAACCAAACGGCCACTGAGTTGATGGTATCCTCGGGGACAGAATTACCACATGTGAAGGGTGGAACAACAGTTTCCGTGAACTCATTGGCCACCAGCACCCAAGCCTCAGTATCCTGCATCTATATTAAACGAACCTTCGTCACATTCAATGCTTATCTGCTTGAGTGGCCAGAACGGCACAAAGAAAGGATGGGTGTTTGTTTTCGCCTTAAGTAAATCACGAAGGATTGTACATGCCCATGTAACTTGAAATGTATAAGGAGAACTATGCTGAATGAACTGAAATGCAAATAAAATTTAAAAGAAAATATTTGTTTATTTCAGTTCAAATACTGGAAATGGTCAAATTCAAAATATTCAATTAATATCAGAACTTGTTGAATACACCAAATGATTATATCTAATTACCGGGTAATAATTACAAAATGGCCAATGAACAATGAAAAGCCAATTAATTCAATATGGTTAATTAAGAAATAAAAAGTTATCGGATGTATTACAGTATTGGAGGATATTACAGGGTAATCAATACAAATTGGCCCTGGAACAACAAGAAGTCAATTGATACGATATGGTAATTAAATCATTACAAAGTCTCCATTGGACAGTTGAACAATAAGAAGCCATCCACTAAAAACAGGACGACCATTTAGGACTAATTTAACGGATGGCATATAGTTCGCTTTGAGGGTTTGGCTATTGTTCGCTGGCCTATTGTCCGTTCACAAAAAAAATGTACTCAGCTTGTTTGCGGTATCTCATGAAAGATGCTCTATAAACTGGAAGTTATTTAAGTGAAATTAGTGAATCGTTTGAGTCCAAACGATTACAACAAAATGAATCTATCATCAAGTATCGCGACCGCTAAATTAAATTCAGGTTGTTTCCGTATCAGATCAGTCAACTCGGGCAGTTCTGATGTTTGGCAAAAGTTTCGCATAGTAGTCAGTGACAATGACTGAGCCATCGATTTTGCGGCCCGCGTAAGTTGCCACGGAACCTGCTGAATGCTTAGGATTTATACTTCCACATACCAGCACCGTGAGCCTGCTATTAATTCTTTAACTAATTATTGGCATCATCAAAATCTGATTGTATTGGTGTTAATGGATTGATACTTACAACCGTAACCTCTGAGAGCAAGATTCAGTCGAACGCACTATGGTCGCTTCGTCACAATTTACACCATCGGCAAAGAGCGTATTCTACCATCACGGCGCACTGCATTACGACCGAGTGGCAGCTGAAGAGTTGTTCTGTGCACATACGAGTTTGACCCAAGCATAAAAACCGGCGTGAACGTCAAAGTGCCATTGTCAACTTGCTTTCCAACTTCAAGTCACACATCAGTGACTCCGTGTTCACAACCGACCGTGGTCCAACATGATTGTGGCGCTTCGATACGAAGGCCGCCTTGTGTGTGTGGCCCACGTACTGAACACTGTGCTTAAACACACATTTTATGGAAAGAACTGCCCTGACAATATCAGAGCGATGATCAAAGCATCGAAGGAGCTCGTACATTACATCAAGAAATCTTCAATTCAGAACCTCACGATTAAATCCGCCAAACAGTCCTGTGAGACTCGCTGGAATTCCAAGTTGATTGATTCCATGGTGGTTGGATCAATCCAGAGAGCACACACTGACCTTCAACATACATCCGCCCAGCACGCTCCACTAGAGATGGGCCGAGTGACGACAATCATCATCTGAAAAGCATTGATATATGTTTACGATGTTTTTGCAGGTGAAGTTCAACCCACACGCTGCATCTGGGTGTATCAACCCGAATATGCATCCTCATCAATTATCTCCTGAAAGGTATGGAGATATTGCGGAACCAGAATGTCATGACGATATATCGAAATTGTCAAGTCACGATTGCAATATTTCTGTGTTATCCAATGACACAAACCCTGAGAATAAAATTATTGTGAAAAAACTGATTATCGTCATGCTGTATTGTTAATAACATATTAGCACCATGTATATTTTCGTACCCTGCTCAAGTTTAATGGAAAGCAGACCAAAAACAACAACGAAGGATGACAAAGCAGCAACCGGCAGGGAAGAAACGGACCTACAACCAGTACCGCTGAAAAAGGAGACATTTTTTTTTTTAAAAGTATAATAAAACCTATAAATATAATATATTTGTGCCGTCATGCCGTATTGTTCATAGAACGTTAGCACCATGTATATTTTCACCCCCTGTTCAAGTTAATGGAAAGCAGAAAAAAACAACAAAGGACGGCAAAGCAGCAACCGGCAGGGACGAAACGGACACACAGCCGTCGCAGTATGAGACCACTGATGCAAGATCATCTGTTGATGCAGCAGCCAGCTATAGGCACAGTACATTGACATGGTACAAGGTTTCCACAGAAAACAGCCAAATATATTGCATGTTTTCTATTGGCCTCGTCATAAGATTAGATTGTGAGTAACATGAGTACACTATTCACAGCCTATCGATGGGTGTCCGATCTGCCATCGTGCGATTGAGCACGAACATGATGGCAAGGAAGATGACGTTGAAAACCAGTTATGTTTATACTCTATGATTCATCATAACTTTGATTTTCACTGGACTCCAACTATTATTTACATCACAACATGGCCACCCACCATGTGTATGCCGGCAAGTCACATGTTGTGTTTTTATGTACAAAATCCGTGGACACATGCCCAAAGCGTAACGTCAGGTATGGCACCCCTGCAGATCGAAGAGAGGGTGTGTGGCTGGGGTGTTATTAGCTTCAACCTGGTGTTCCTGGATGGAAATATCGGTGTGTTGAAAATAGACTGTCATGTGAATGCCACAAACGCGCTTTCAACATTCAGTGAATTGACTAGGAGCACCTATGTAAAACAATTAATTGGGTAATACCAATCATGTCCATTTGCTTCTGTGCTGTGTGTAACAAAACTGAAAACACAGCTCCGCAGAAAAGAAAAAAGAAAGAAATTTCTGCATAAGCATATGCTCGGATGGGTTGTGTTCAATGTGCTAGTGCTGACGGTGCACTGTTGAAAAGTTGTTGTGCACCATATTCCATGTAAACTAGTCATCTCCAGTTGAGTCAGAGGAAAACCAGAAGCATTGAACAATTATTGCCATCATAAACAGACTTACCTCATGCATATTGTCCACGGTTCGGCACGCCTGAATCCATTGGGGATTTGTCGGGACTGCTCGTGGCAAGCAGTGCTTGAGATGTTTGCTGCGTATCTCTAAGCGAAAATTTCCGCAAAACTTTCGTTTTGCTGTGAGAATTGTTGTACCTCGGGAGGAGCCAGATGTCTTTTTAGGGCATCACGCAAGTGCAACTCGAAAAATTTAGTATGGCTCAGTACAAAAGAAAGTGGTGGCCGGACACTGCGACAACACAAAATAACATTGGAATTGCTATTCCTCAATCGCTCCCGGAACATAAATAAATCAAAGACATAACGGAAAATGAACTCTAAAGGGAATTGAACACGAATCGCACTGTTTTCACCCAAATATGCTGACCATCCAGAGATGCCTTGAGATTTTGGCGCTTACAGTGCAACAAAACACAACAGCAGTTCCCGATTGCCTACATCAAGCAAGACAGCCAAGATCTGCCAAGACTTGTGGTGGTCCTTGAGTGAGGCACAATATGTCATAGCTCGGTCCGTGCAAAAGCCCCGTTCAAACAGCGAAGAGTTTGATCACTGCATGCCAACCTTTTTTGTGAAATTCATGTCCAAGTGACCATACCCACGTGCGAGAAGATATTCCCTTACTTGACAAAATGGGATAAAACCACACAGGTTGTTTTGCTGCGCGGACCATGGCGCTCCTGTTCATTTCCTTCCAACACTTGGTGTTGCAGGTGCATTCACTGCACACAAAACGTGTGTTTATCAATCACGGAGGTATGGAAGGCCATCCCATCCAATGGCTACCCAATTCCTCATTAATCATCGATACAGCTGAGCAGCAGAGAGACCAAGACTGTGTCGACCGTGTCTTCAGTGTTTGGGTCAACCATGACAGGCTCCAACATTGTAATCACTGGCTTCTCTGTGGAGAGGAAATACCAGACCTAGACTTTAGGTTACATTTGCAACCTAGGCATTTTGAAAGACACAGACAAGCCATGATCTTCCTTGTCATCGATGGCGAAACATTGGATGATGATGATGAGGTGGAAGATTGGGATGAGCATGCTGGTACAGACCTGGGAATTGTGCTGGATGTATCAGGTCCAACAGTAGATAAAACTGAGGATAGTATGCTCTATAGGTATTCATTTTGAAGAGTGCTGAACTGGCTACACAACTGGCTGCACAAATGTTCCTCCATGGCTTCCAAATCATGTACAGCAGCAAATATGTTTGTGTCGTAGAATGGAAACCACGTGGAGGGGTTGAAGTCACAGTAAATTAGTTGTTTTGAATATTGGATGTCACGTTATAATCAATGATCAATTGAAACCTACGGGAGTGATAACACTAGTTGGGACAAAACAACCCACCGAGATTCCCCACGAGCGACCATTGACCGGGCTGTTGTCAAAGAAAAGTAATATGTGTTGTAGCTGGTGAATACATAAACGTACAGTATTCACAGTGTGATATTAAACTCCGCGCATTCTTTTTTATGAAAACCACATCAAATCACAAACACGGACGTTCGACGTTTATAAGTTACCCAACGTATCCTCCCCATGGTCCATGTGGGCACAACTACCAGTTCGGAAACGTCTCCTAACTGGTAGACTGTACGCTAAGAGAGAGAGACGTTTCTTGTCCACGGTTGGTGCGTTTTGAGCAAAAACATTTGCGATCATGCAAAAGTGTTAGATGAGCAAAACGCGCGGAGTGAACCACATCATGAGTGAACCAAAATTAGACGAGCCAGTTACCGTACATGTCAATTTTTGAAGTTACCTTGTTACATGTACCTTATGCGTCCGTGGGGCTGTCCTTGTTTGTCGTAGCTGAAAACGACATACAATTCAATATAAACGTGGAATTATCAAATAAATAATTTATTGGATTCTTTTAGCCATCGAGCTGAGGACAACAGTTCGCGCTGAGGTGCTGGCTGCTGTAGAGACACCCAATCAGAAAATCGTGTGCGGCAGCCGAAAAATGCTCAATCAGCATGGGTTCCAAAGAAAATTCGTTGGACACGTCCATCAGAGATAGACTATCCGGATAAGGATGGGATAACTATACCGAATATAAATGTTTTTTCCTTGAACCAATGAATTACAGTGTTAGTTAGTACAAATTACCATATACATGACCCGAAATTAGCCGTAATTGCTTATTACACGTACGTGTCACAATGCATCTCCATTACACCAGCCCAGTCGTGACAACGCAGGGCACCCAGTTCGTATGCCCCACCACTGCTGTCGCGACAGCATCGGTAGACGAGCGGCAGAAGTGCAAAGGAGACGAATCGGGATGTGGCTATGAAAAGGAACAGTGTGATTACTGGGTCCACCTTTCCTGTTATGGAATCGAGCCGAAAATTGCACTGAAACAATTCCTCAAAAATTTCAATTTCAGATGTCCAGGACATGCCAAAAAAGAACCAGTACATGTCAAAAAGAAATGTATGTACTGTATATTGGCAATATGTGTCACCTAAATAAACAACAGTTCGTAAATATTCATGAACTTTTCTTCCCTGACCCCTTATGCAGGGCTTCTATCACGAAAGAAATAAATCCCCATATATATGTTACGCTCCGAAATTCACTGAAGATGAATTTCGAGCACAATGAGCACAATATGTAAATATCACTTTCCATCATACCTGCAAGAATACTCAAGAACGCTCCTTGTACATACTCAAAATATTTCGAATCTGACGACAACCCCTCATCACAAGACTGCCCTGTTCAGTGGCTATGTTGGCCAATGAAGTTGAAGCTGTACATCGTAAAACAGACACCCTTTTCACAAAATTTCTCATACATGACTGCATGGTTCACTGGCTCACTGCATTGTTCACCGGTTGACTGCACGGTTCAGTGACTATTAGTCAGGAGGAATATTGAGCATATAGCACTCAGGGTGGAAATGTAGTACAGACTTTTTCTATCGATTGATATGGCTTCATAATGGTCTAAGACAACCTTTTTCAGAGGGTGTGTAAAATTTTCTCCCGGGCTAACTTTTCTATGGCCTTTTTCAAAATGGCCGACTTCGTAAATTTGGTATTTTAGGAAAAAAAACAAAATTATCCTCCTGGCATGATGCTTTTGGTCTATTAAGGTGACATTTAGTTATATGGAGATATACTCTTCATAACAATACTAATACTACCTATTCAAACGCCCCGAAAATGGAAAAAATCCAAGATGGCCGCCAAATTCTCGCCATTTTTACACAAATGTTCATAACTTCCTGCCAAATTGAGATAGGAAGCCAATTTTGGTGTCTAACCCTGGGTTTTGGGGTATGAGGATTCCAAATAAATAACCAGTTTCATGATTGCATGGTTCAAAGATGCTCAGAGTCCAAGATGGCTGCCAAATGATAGCTCGATTTCGCAAAAAAGCACCAATAACTGTCACATATTCAAAATAAGAAGGCAATTTTGTTGGCCAGTCCTGGGGTTTGGGGTATGAGGGTGCTACCTGAAGAAATACTTTTGTGTGTAGATGGTGATTAGCCAGTTTAAAACTATCCAACTGTCCAAAAGCCAAGATAAGGACTACTTAATAAAACACATGCGACCAAACCTGTTTAATAGCACTCACTCAGTACCACTACCAGGCATAATTTTTTTCCGAGCAATCAAACCCAAGTATATTATATTAGGCATATCAATACCAAGTATATTATATTAGGCATTTAAAACCATATAACAGCTGCCAGAATGCTTGATCAGATAGTAAAAAAACTCCTTGAAATTGATGATCACTTCACCATCAAATCAAAATGGCAAAGTCTGTGACTACTTTGTTTCAATTGAGTTTCTACAAGGAGATTGGCCTCACATTGGTACTTACATTCACCGCCTTTTCTGAGTATAAAATCCTCCTACGCTGGACATATAACAGAGGACGTTGATTAGACGAGATACAGCAAGTTACATGACATTATAAATGATGTTCAACTTCATTCCAAGAATTATACGAAGTCATGCAAGAAGGGTAACAGGACCTACAGGTTCAGGTTATCCCGTCCACCTTCTTGTCAGACCTTTATGTGCCATCCCAGCAGACACTGATCTAGATGAGTGAAAAAACGCTGCTGAAGAAGAAGAAGCCTGGAACATTATAGCCTCCACGAAAATGGTTGTACATAAACATAAACACAAAGACCGATGGGTAAGTTAGTACAAATCAAAACCCTTTGAAAGCCTGGAATCCTAATTTTGACTTACAATATGTTGTTGATGTATACGCCTGCATTCGATATATTGTGTCATATTATTGCAGCAAGAAGCAAGGTGAAGATGGTCAGCTCGTTCATGAAGAACCATGCAGAGCACAATATGCTGGGATAAGACAGACGATAAGCTACAATGACTAGGCAAAACGTACCTGACCAACTGGGAGATGAGTGTCACGGAGGCTATTTACAAGGCCATAGGCACACCTCTCAAAAACTGTAGTCGGGATGTTGTTTGGATACTAGCAGATCCGACAAGTACCAGACTGACACTTCCATTCTTAATGCTGAGCCACTGAGATTCAGGCATTGAAGACGTGTGGCTACACTGTATATCTGTACTAGACAGGTACATGTACATGTACTATGCACGCCCTCCTGTAGATATTCTCAAAGACCTGTCTGGTTGAAATTGTATCCCTCTTCAAGGTTGATAGTAAACCAGGTAGAGATTATGAACCATCTGAAGAAAATTCTACCCATAACAACGACAACCGGTCCAATGTTCCATATGCTTCATTGAAGTTGGCTGGGAATAAAGGATAAATCTGAAGACGGAAATCTTCCAGTAAAGCTTGCACATCTGTAGGGACAGTGAGAAACATTATCAGACACTCATGGTTCTTTATCATTCACCACTTTGAAATGGATTTAAATGAGTGGGAGCATTTCCTACTATGGCAAAAGGACAAGCATCAGCAACATTACCAGAGAAAAGCAAGCGCTATTTGGAAATAATATCAAAGAGGTTGAAGTAGCCATGAAGAGATCCAAGAAAATCATCTTGCAGAAGATGCCTTGACACACATTGCCCCAGCAAGTGGCGGCTGGACGCTTGGAAACTAAAGCCAACCTAGATGACGCTTACCTCGAGGACATCAGTCTGGAAGACCTGCCAGATTGAGTGGCCTGCCTCGGAGCTCCAATACCAAGATGGGCTCAGTTGTCAGTAGAACACAGCATCTTGACAATCCCATAGAACCAGGCTCAAGTTCTCATGCAAGGGAAAGTCTTCATTCATACTCGCTAGTGGTGCATCGATAAGATGAACGGAAAATGTCTGGGGACATTCAACATATTGTTAAAGGAAAGTTTTATATCATCAAAGCTCTGATGTGTGGCTCCAACTGACAAAGCAGCATTTACCATCAGTGGCGGAACCATGCTTCCATGCAAAGGGGTGTGGGACAAAAGTATATACCATTTGCTGAAGAAAGGTTAGGTATTAAAACCTCGAGCTGATAATCATTGATGAGATTTCAGCAGAGGCATGCTGAATTTCATCAGAGGTCGTCTGGATCAACTCAAGAGAAACAAAAGTTCTTCATGATTCTGGCAGTGAGTGATTTTATCCACTGCCGCATGTAAGAGGACAAATACTGAGACCCAGCTGCCCTTGTAAAGCCTTGGGACGACTTCAAGGTTACTACTTTGACCGACATAATGAGACAAAAAAATAACAAATCGTTTTCGGAGATGTTGAATCATAGAGCTCTGAAAATTAGGATATGCTTAAGGATCACAGATCCAAGCAGATGTACTTCAAGTGTTTCCTCTCCAAAAAGTTGCTGCCGCACACACTGTAAAGATGACTGATTTTTTGAACAGACAGAAATCGAAGATTGTGGCTGTGAATGTTATCGAGAATAGACCTGGCTTGAATACAACACCTGTACCCATTGAATGCAACCTTTCTGCTGATGTTACACTCTGTAAGGGCTCCATGGTGACTATGATGAGCAATCCCAATGTAGAGGATGGTCTGGTGAGTGGCGTCATGGGAACGGTCTTGAGGATCATCAAAGGATCCAAACCTCTATGCCAACCACAATGTGTGTGTGTTAGATTTGACAATGACCAATTTGGCATCAATGCCCGTGCCTTATCACCAACAGACCTCCCGAAGAGTTGACTCAGAAATTTTTTTTTCTGTCTGATAGTGGTTGATTCTGTTGATTTTGTGCGAGTGGGTGCTATTAGACGGGTTCGTTTACATGTTTCACATTAATTAATGGTTATCTTCGCCTTTGAACACCTATAGATTGGCCAGTCACCATCTACACACGAGAGTATTTCTTCAAGTAGCACCCTCATACCCCAAAGCCCAGGACTGGCCACCAGAGTTGGCTTGTTATCTTGATATATATGACGGTCATTGGTGCTTATTTGCGAAATCGGGCTAAAATTTGACAGCCATCTTAGATTCTGAGCAACTTCAAACCATCCAATCACAAAACTGGTTATATATTTGAAATCCTCATACCCCAAAACCCAGGGTTAGACACCAAAATTAGCTCCCTATCTCAATTTGGCAGGAAGTTATGAACATTTGTGCAAAAATGGCGAGAATTTGGCGGCCATCTTGGATTTTTTCCATTTTCGGGGCGTTTGAATCGGTATTATTAGTATTGTTATGAAGAGTATATCTCCATATAACTAAATGTCACCTTAATAGGCCAAAAGCATCATGCCAGGAGGATAATTTTGTTTTTTTTCCTAAAATACAAAATTTTCGATGTCGGCCATTTTGAAAAAGGCCATAAAAAAGTTAGCCCGGGAGAAAATTTTACACACCCTCTGAAAAAGGTTGTCTTAGACCATTATGAAGCCATATCAATCGATAGAAAAAGTCTGTACTACGTTTCCACCCTGTGTGAAATTTCCTCCTGACTATATCGCCCTAACACAATATCGTGGCTTGAGCAACTCATCTGAGCAACTCGAAAAAAATTTGATTCACCAAACGCATTCTTCTACTTACAGTAAGGCTTAAAATGCATACACACCAACTCAATTAAGTGTCTCATTACAAGAGTAGTATTGTGGAGCTACATACCGTATTTGAGTCGTCTGGACCATCAGCATTTTGCGAAATGTCGAGGCCAGGTTGGTGGAAAATCAAATTGATTCACCAAACGCATTGCTCATATCTAGAACACGTTCGTTGTGCAACTCAGTCTTCTACTTTCAGTAAGGCTTGAAATGCAAGGACACCATTTAATTAAGTGTCTCGTTACAAGAGTAGTAATGCGGAGCTACAAACCGTATTTCAGTCGTTTCTCAGCAGCTCAGCAACAAAATTGAGTTATCAAACGCATAGCTCACATCGGGAACACCTTTGTCATGCATCCCTGTCTTCTGTTTTCAACAAGTTGCGAGAACACAAATACATTAAGAATCTCGTTAGACGAGTAGTATTACGGAGCCGAAAATCCTATTTGATCCGTCTGGACAGTCAGCAATTTGAGCAATGCCATGTTAGAGGAAAATCATGGGGCGCTAATGCGGAATTTCCAGTAGTGCAATGGGTTTATAAGAACGTTCCACACCAACTCTCTACCTTTCGGTGTTAACAAACACAACAAAATTGCTGGATGTCACTGGCACATGCGAAAAGACATGTGCTCGGAATACATGGACGTTCCGTGTGTTAAACAAATTCACCCTCTGCATACATACATGTAATTGTCATTATACTATCGAAATGTGACACGATGCATAGTTAGAAACAAACATCACAAAACTTGGAAGTTGACGAAATGAAACACATTTAAGTGGCACAGATAAAGAAAATCATGTTTCTGTATATTTTCAGTGCTCTGTGGAAACCACCGCTATCACATTGAAGAACAGGACGAAAATGGCATCACACGTGACTAACACATAGAAACTTGGATGTCAACAAGGTGAAAGACATTGAAGTACGCAGATAAATATCAAGTCAGTCTTATTTTTCCAACTTAAATCAAAACCACCGCAACCACAACGAAGAAGGGCCCAAAACGAAATTCTACCCCGCCTGTGCCTTATCAAGGTCAGTCATAACTAGGCAGCATAGTGCATACGGTGAATCACCTCCACGAGATTGACCACGGTGTGGCATGTGTGGACCCACTGTTCCTCTGTCGGCGCCCCAGGTGGCGCCCACATCTTCAATATACAGTTGCAATTTACTGGAACGTAATCACCACTCTCGCGTCTGTCAGGCTCGCCGCTGGTTGAGAACGCCTCGCTAGCTACAATATATGCTGTCACCACGTCGGGCCGTTTCAGTCGTGCACTAACATTACGATAGTGCACCTCCATGTTTCTGGTCATGTTGGTTCCGTAAAACAATGGACTGGACACCACCCGCGCACTGATGGACATATCACTATCACTGTGGCGAATTCCTTCTCTGTACAAGCTGATGGACATTACAACATTGAAGACGGTATCACGAAGGCACACTCCCAATACCCCTCTGGGGTTGGTAACAGGCCCTGGTCACGAGACCAGGCCACACAGGGATCCAAAAGAAACTTGATGCACACCTCACAGAACATTTGGAGCAACTCCCATGATTCCCGATGGTCTCTACAGGAAATGGCACAATCCTGGGCTTGCGGTTACCACACCGCAGACGAACACAGTTCTCTCAACCATAATAGCCACGGAAGTTTAAAGGCGCATTCGAGCATGTTGATTTCAAAATGCCCCTAGGCCCTGGCAACAGAAGATTGTTACCGAAACAGTGTTACCCATCACAACCCAACACAAACCATTCTCTGTAACTGCATGGGATTTGTCATGATGGGGTCCCCCATCTTGATGGTTGTTCTGCAGGCATATATGTATCCTGATCCGGTGCTTATGTCCTCTGTCCCAGCTTATGATCCTACTACACACTGAAAACATGTGGAGTAATTATGACGACCTCAATCAAGACACCAGCATTGTATAATAATGATTGACATCGGACTTATGTACACTCCTCGAATATACATTAACGGTATCCAGTGAATCGCAAAGTGTCACGGTGCATTCCCACGAAAATATCTAATATTGAGCATGGTTAAGGTCATAATGGTAACAGACTTGTGTCGATAAATTTTCCTTGTTGTTTTCTGTGTATGATTGTATGCAAGGGATTTTTCTGAAGATAGGTGTCCCGGAAAATTCAGGAAACCTGTATTCCGTTAAGATTGCGTATCGAGTACGATCCACGTAATTTCAATGATTTCATACCACGTGCAATTTTGGTTCATATCTCTGCCGTTTCATAACAAACTTACATGAAATTTGGAATATATATTCTGTATATATCTATGGAGCTGACGCGAAAAAGAGATTGAAGATTCCATTGATAAATTAGTACGAGCCATCCGTCCTAAATTCGCCGCATCCCTAAATTCGCCAACTCAAAATTATTTGAGCTCAGAAACTCGTGTTATGGAAAACAAACTGCTGGTACAAAGATTGGGTAGCAGAGTCTCCATTGATGATAGAACTGGTTGGCTTAATTTGCATTATAGTGCATGATTTGGGGAGTGTCCCATTGTTCTCAAGGGTTACTATCCATGTTAGGAACTCCGCCTGGAGGTTAATAAATGAAATATTAACCTCTGCAGAGGTTATTATTTCAGATAATAACCTGGTGTGTAGGCTTATATAGCGTTCATGTGGTGTTCACACATTTTCACATTACACAATTGGCAATAAATACAGCAATAACCAGGACCAGGTAGATATTTTATTGAAATACACATACGGTTTTTTCTCATGCAAATTAATTTCGTCCCATTTGAACATTCAAATTGCCACCATAAACGTTAATTACAACGTTTGCTGCAGGGTTATTCATCGAAACATGGGCTTGTTCAGTTGTGGCACTAGCGGAGCATGCTATAACCTCTGAAGTGACCATGTCTGTTCGTTTTTTTTTGTCAGGATTCAAAAGGCGCGATACGTTCTCCAGCTGTTGATCCGAGACGCGTTTGTAAGAGGAAACGGCGTCGCTGCGGTGTTCAGTTTGCCGCTTGATAAGCTCAGTATCCACCCCTTGCTGGAAGAGCCCGGTCACGGCGGATGCTCGGAGACTATGGTTGGTGAAGTTACCCGGAATGCCAGCCACGGACATCATGTTTTTGATGATTGAGGCCAGGGTGTTGTGTCCTAATGGCACCTTCCCATACCATTGTGTGGCCGTTGGTTTGCACAAATCCTTCAGGTAGAAGGCTTTGTCACTCATCATGTCTGGACACAAACTGATGTACTTCCGAAGAATCCGAACAGGACACTTATGAGAGTTTTTACTGGCATATTAAGCGCGGCAGAAATGGGGTGTAACTTTTCGATGTGACAAACCTCCTTGGTTAGCTTTGGAGACGTGTTGCCGATTTTCAACGTATCCCTTGTTGTTGGAATCCACACCGAACGTTAAGTTCGCACGGGTCAAATCTCTGTGCTCTGCACCACCATTGAGCCCGAAGTTGAGTCCTACAACATAGAATATTGTGTTGAGGAGCGTTTTGGGGTCGCCATCACCGAGAACGCCCATTTCCCACAACCGAGTCTCCATATCTTCGATGATGGGATCTGATTTCCAAACATGCAAACCAACACCTGCTCTGGCAGCTTTTCATAGATATATCCAGCGAGTAGTACAACAAAGGGAAAGTCTTGGAGTCAACCAGTTGGACGGACCTCTGTTTAAGCTGTAGGTACTTCTGTAGAGCATATATGATTTCGTTGAGTGTTTTTCCAGGGTATGGCTCACCGTTCTCTTTTTTATTTGCGCTATGAAATTGCCAAGAACGACGTCTAGCTTGTGAGCAGGTATGTCGATGATGTTGTCATAATGTGCGATGATTTAGTCGAAGTCAGTGTGTTCGCTGAGTGATAAGCGCCAGAGCCTCCACTTCTGTTAATATAAATACCCAAGGCCAATTTCGATTTCAGTTGTGTATTTTGTGGAGTAGCATCTTCTATCAGCGTCTCTAATTGCACAGGCGCCGCGCCGACGAACCTCTGAACGGCTCCTGTGTGATGAGAACATTTATCATAATACATGTATATAGCATTTGCGTCATTATTTGTGGGACTTGATACAAGTATTGTTTTGAAAATGCAATGAACATGTACACGCGTATGTCTGATTTCACAATACATGCTTGTGTTCATGCCAAGTTCAGCAGTATGAATTTTTTTATACATACCATCAGGTTTAGAAGTTGCTGGACAAGGCATGGATGCTTGTGGCTCCTGTGCTCCTGGAAAATCAACAAAAATAAATACTTAATATCTCTGGTGATACGCTTATTTTTGTATTCAAAATTTGATATTTTTTTCTGTATTATTCCAAACTGCACATTGATTATTTTGATACATACCATCAGTTGTAGGCCCAGAAGTTGCTGGACAAGGCATGGATGTGTGTGGCTCCTGTGCTTTGCCCCGCATATCCGTCGGCATGGTAACTGGAAAATGTGGAAAGTCAACAAATCTAAATATACGTATTATCTCAGGTGATACGCTCATTTCTGTTCAAAATTTGATCTTTCTGTAGTGCCAAACTCCATTGATGAACAAAGTAGTATACAATTATGGAAACCTCATTTTGCTTATGACGCACACTCAATAAAAATAATGATTATTCGATAATTGAATGGCGTCTTGACGAAACTAGTAGGCTATAAATACCTTTATTTTGAAACGGTTTCCGTGCGGATACGATTGTAGGTCCCCCTAGTTGTGGCATGTCCAGACAGTCGACGGCATCTGTCAGTGCGTTCTGTAATTCGTCAACGTCGATCCCCAGATCCGTTGCACACTGAATTTGTTCATCACAGATTTCCATTGCACTTTGAACTCTCTGGTCGTGTCTTCGACTCTTTCAGCAATTTGGCTTAGTTCAGTGTCGGAGAATGTTATATCTTCTACCAGCGGCTCATACGGGGTAGTTGTTGCATGCAGTAGCATATCGAAGCCTGCATGTACTTTTGAATGTACTTTGCGTTAGGGAAATTTCCCCGTCTTCTTCAGAACTGTCCATTTCGCGCGGTTTTCTTTGAAAAGCAGTGCCTTTAAACTTCAGTGCATTTCAGTCGAGCGCTCCCCAATCAGTTGGGAAGATTCCCGTTTGGGCAGAGGCGTAGACACCATATAATTATTGGTCCGGCCCTAGTGACACAGCACATAGCGGTCTGGGGGTTGGGGGGGGGGGGGGGGCGCTGCTAGAAGAGTCACTTTGAATATAAATAAAAATTATGCATAAAAAACTGCATGGCAAATGATACTTTTTTGACACGTAATAATACCCCAGCATGCAATTAGCAAAAGATTATAGAATAGACAGATCGACACAAAATAGCCCTGCATTGGGCATGCAACCTAGTACTACACAGAGGCGGCCACAAAATGTCCCGAAGGTGGGGACAGTTGGGTAGGCTGACGAATGCAACAGGCGTGGGGTCTGGGGCCCGCATAGGGCCCCAGAAAGCAATGCCTTCTAGATGCTCTGTGGTGAAATATGGAGCTCTCAGAGCTCGAAAATGTGCTGCTATCAAGCAGACATTTTATTATAATTATCATACGTTCATTATTATTATCATACGTTTCCATATTCATTAAAGTGAAAAATAACTATCAAAATAATATTCACTGCTAGATACTCAACACATTAACAAGTGTAATGATTTTCTATTGCCATATACACTATACTCGTATGCACATAACAAATCCTTTTCTGTGTATATACTTCTTATATTCTTAAATATGTCGTTGATGTTTATGAATTCAATAGCCTTTCTCCAATTAAGAATATACAATTATTTCCAGGTTGATAATAATTGGCATGTATTTCTCCAAGTGAATATACAGGCATGTCAATCATAGGCTAACGCCATTCTGACATCGTAAGTGACATAAAGAACATTAACAAAATATTTATAAGTTACTTCACCCGTTCACTCAATATGTCCCAGCTTTTATTTTCCAACTTGATTTCACACTTTGTAATTCAATTGACAGAAGAACTAAGTTTGTGTTAAATTAATACAACAAGCAAGCGTGGACCCCGGGCCCGCTTAGGGCCCCAGGAGCCAACTACCTATCGATGCTCGGTATCGAATTTTTAGGTTCTCAGAACTGGAAATGTGAAGAAATATGAAGCAATTCCACGAGGGTGCTAAATAAAGATCCAACAAAATACAGCTTGTGCAACGTAGAAGAGGGGCAAAATAGAATATTTATGTCCTACAACTAGATGATTATGTCACATGCACATGTACATAAGAAAATAATTAGTCTACATAATATATTCCGTACGCAAATTTGCAAATGCTCTCTTTAGGGTCCTGAAATTAAAGGGGCGCGCACACCTTTTGCTCTTGTCCCCCTCAAAATCCACATTGCTATACTTAGGTTATACCCAGAAGAAATAAGTAATGCTACTTCAATATTATTAATAGCGATTACTAGTTTATTTCTCATGAATTATTGAAACATGTAAAAGCAATCTCCAAATTATTGGTCCGGCCATGGCCGGAGGGGTGTCTACGCCACTGCGTTTGGGGGCATATATCCCAAAACGGCATATATGCCACCGAATGGGTATATTTCCTGTATGGCCAACTGGGATATACGTCATCAGTAGGGTATAAAAGGGGCAGTACGCACATTCGGGGGCACTCGAGGCGTCAGTAACTATATGCAATAGACGTGGAATACCCAATACCCAGTATTAAGTATTCCGAGCAAACAAAACAGGGTCCGTTATCCAATCTCATAGTCCGGGGACAGAAAGTCATATCAGGCATACGAAGTGAGAGATAACAAAAATGACAGGGAAACTCATGAACCCCCGTAAATGGCCATTAGGAGGTGAAATCAGGTGTTCCGGAAAGAGTGAGCATTTCCTGCCCCACTAGTGGCACCCGTCATGAATTCCCCAAAATTAACATGAAAATAGATCTAGTTGCATGGCAGACATGGATTTGCTGTATTTATCAACCAGATCATGATGACGTCCATAGAATTTCTTAAACGCAACTATAAGTCTTGGTAAAACATATCCTTGTCGTAGCAGTTTAGAGACTAGCTGGGCACTTCGATAGACAAAGTCCCCATATTTGTAACTAGCTCTGGAATAGCGTATAAGTTGAGAAACAAACACACCATATGCCGGTGACATAGGAATGTTGCTGCTTAGAGAAGGGAAATTGACTATGGAAAAATTGAAATCATCACGTTTGTCATATAATCTAGTTGACAGGTTAGAATCATTATCAATCTCCAACCTCAGGTCTAGATAGTTGGAAAAATTAGCGGATTCTGTAGTATCCTTAATTTCAAGTTCCTTAGGATATATGACATCCAAATAATCACCAAACTTGGGATTTTTTAGCGACAATACATCATCTATGTATCGGAAAGTGAAATTAAAATTACATGATAGTTTCTTAGAACTTCCTCTTTGTATATGTTGGATAAAATCTGATTCATATGAGTATAAAAACAGGTCTGCCAATAATGGTGCACAGTTTGTACCCATGGGAATACCAATAGTTTGTTGAAATATTTGACCACCAAATTCCACAAAAATATTATCAATCAGAAAATTAACCATATTTACCACATCTATTTCAGTATATTTGTATGGGGCATCAGAGTCGCCTTTAACAAAATAAGCGGTATTATATTTAACTACAATATAGTGGTACCGACGTTGTATGGTGCGATTTGATCCTCAAAATTGCCCCGACATTTACACTGTACGAGTGCTGCCAGGGGTTAACACTGTTTGCAACACTTCCCGTATTATCGCTCATTTCGGAAAACAGGACATATAACTTTGTCTACAGTCGTCTTCGAAGGTAAAACAACGGTTCAAGTACCACACAAGCAGAATTTGAGTACACTCACTAGGTTAGGACCCGTTTTTCAACCCCATTTGTTGAGCAATCAGGAAATGTGAGATCATCAGCGAAAAGTTTATCCTTTCATGACGCCATGTTGCTAGCGAGAATGTGCAGTTCACTGTTCATTCGCTAGATGTCATCTCTTTTATCTTCCGTTGTCAGATTTGTATGGTGCGATTTGATCCTCAAAATTGCCCCGACATTTACACTGTACGAGTGCTGCCAGGGGTTAACACTGTTTCATCCACAAATTGATTGAAAACACTGTCAAAATGTGTGTGTTCATATTTAGCAGTACAATATTGTATACCATTCTTTGCAGTATGTAATTTATTCAATACAGACGTTGTTATGCCCAGACAACGAAGGCACCTACTGTCGGAGGTGAAAAGATTCAGACGTGCCCACAGCCAGAGAAACACTGTCGCAATTGCTTTTAAAGCTACGATTAAGGGGTAATTAATTGGTCATAACTTAACGACATGAAAGTAGATACATTTTGTATGAAAGTACCTAATTGTTACATATTTTCTGTACATATTATATTTCCTTGAGGCCTAATCGTGTTGTTGTTTGTGGGACCAGACGAACAGAAAGATATTTGACCTTTTAAAACGAAAGTCATGTGTTGTTTGAGGGCCGGTTTATCACAAGCAGGCAGTCCCACTTTGTTAGTGAACCCGAGATGGCGCTGTATCTTACATGACTGCTGTTATCCCACAGGTATCACGCTCACCGTGTACGTCCGCAGCCTTGATGGAGGAACCGTCTGACCTGTCGCAGGGAGCCCAATAACCGGTATGACGCCACTGCTATAACTGAAACAGACGATGGCCGCCTGGTGGGGAGAGTACCCAGGGGATTGTGTGGGAGACTGTCAAGAGCAATGACAGAAGGGTGTGTCCCGCACTGCTTTACCACGGGCACAATGATCCATGGTGGCATTGGAGCAGGAGGTGGTCCTCAATTATGGCTATGTATGTGTTGGATTATGAAAGACATATTGCAACCAGTTATGAAATCCGGGAAATAGCCAGACATATCCGACATTATGTGGATGAACATTTTATATTCGTTTAATTTCAGTAAAATAATTCAATTATTGGTAAACTTTATTGATCTTTTAATGACATGCAACAACAACAATGTCCGGTGTTCGGGCCAATGGAATGCGAACATACTTCGGCACTACCACATTGTACAGCATTCATCTGCGAGAAACAAACATGATTTACGTGAGATAATTTAACCCTGACATACAAACAAACGTACCATTTATTAATGTGGAAGTATTTTAGGAGTACCAATATATGAATGTAAATATGTTGATCGGTAACATGCACTCTTTAAGTTGAACCACCACATTATCTATCATAAGTAGACGTTTTGGTGATGAACACACAGAAAGTTATTTGGAATATTCCGGAAATGTAACATATTAGTTGTTGGTGGATGTGCACATCCTATTATAATACTAGGACAGAGTGCATATAACAATTACACCCGCAATATGCCAGCAAAACAACCGATCATATATTAATATTTAGATGCGTGTTTGTTACACATGTATGTGTCGTTATGTTGCCAAAAGATATGGAGAAGTCCATCACTGACGCCACTACCCCTTACGGGATAAGTGGGCGTTTTGGTTGCAGTTATGCAGTGAGCATGACGCTCACAACAACTAGTCACTGCTCCTGTCCTGGCCGTTGATTCATGGCGAGAAATAATTGCATGCAACATCGCGATGATGGTTATTGGCCACTCCCATGGCTCATGATGGATGTGTTACATATTGCACTATTGATGAGGGGCTGTGTCCGGTGGAAATGCACAAGTTTCACGCCGGTTCTGTAGGGGGCATGCGCCCAGGCATTAGGCACGGTCCTTGCCGGCATCGGACATCACTTAACTATGACCAGCTAATAGTGTGCCGGACGAGGTCCGACAGTCATACATCACTCACACATTGCATCATCATAGTCAAATAGTCCTGATGTGTCGAGCCCGAGAGCCACGTGGGTGTGTTGCTGGCCGCACTCGCCGCGTTGTACTACGGGGATAGAGCCCCGAGTACACCAACGGACTGCCAGAGCCAATGCATGCCGCCCCAGGGTAGGGACATTTAGTTCACGAGCATGCAAGGATCACAAAGGGTTTTCAGGGAACAGCCGGAACAGGGACATTACCTGCAAGCAGCGGTCACCGTCATGCTCGATGATCATATAACTAAGGGCCATAATTCCGAAATATACCACATAAATGGGAAGGGGTTAATATCTGAGAAGAATACTGGGGTTTGTTATAGTTCGATGCCAATAATAAATGTGACTTTTGATATTTTTGTTTAATACTACATGACATAATCAATATTAATATTTGCCAAAAGATTCAGCAATGACTCATACATTAATGGCTTTTTGTTTTCTATTGGTCCCCTTGGATCTTCTGTGGTGAAATCATGTCTGGGTACGTATCATGCACATACACAGCACTGTAACATGGCAGACAAAAGTAGTCACCAGCAGCATGGTGAACTTAACCCCACTAACCATGGAGACTGTTATAGGATCAGGAACAACAAAAGGATCTCCAGACATGTTCTGACCAATTTAATGAAAGATGGACTCGTGAAGAAGGGCTCAACATACATATGCCAGATATGCCTCGACAATGGCAAAACAACCTACCCACCACCGTCTACGACCAGTGCAGAACCATCCTGCCATAAAATCAGCATCTCAGACATGGTAGATAAGATCTGCCGGATGATTGACGACAGGTCTCTCCCACAACCAGAAATGGTCAAACTTGTAGATGCTGTGGGCAAATATATGGCGTTTAATGTTGGGTCCACGGAGAACATGAGGTCCACCACAATTTCTTGGCCAAAGCTACTCAACTTCCGTCCTGCTGATTGGTTGCAGGTAATGAATCCACTCTTGGTGCAGCTCATTTGCAACATCACGCGATCGGTCGATAACAATGACACCAATAACACTCTCATCTGCCGTGTTGTGCAAGCCATGATCCATGCTTATAACAACCGTGCGATATGTCCAATGGCATTCGGTATGGGTGTGTTGTTGTATTTTGTTACCGGTAGCAAATTGGCAGTTAACATATTGTCCACCGGAGGTCCATCAGGGGCATATGACACCAGTAGAAATTGGCTGAAGGATATGTCCAGAGATAAACTGCATTGCACGATTGACACTGATCTGATGACTTTTTTTGACAATAGCCAGGTCATCGGCAGGAACTGGGGGGTCCAGTTGGGAGGCACTGTTAACAGCAGCATTATCACAACAGTCATCCACTTGGCATAGGAGAATGATGCATTACATCCGAGGCACTGGTCTCCATTCGTGTGTTCCAATGTGGCTGTGCCATTTGCAACGATTCTGGACAAATGGGAGGCTTCAGTGGTAAATTTCAAATCGTTCCAAGAACAATGTGTCATAGGCATTGTACGCAATATGCAACGTGATGATGATGATGTGGCTTCAGGCCCCTCTGGTTTGCAACACACCACGTTGGTAACATTCAATGATGACGAAGAGAACAGGAAAATGCAGTTTCGTGACAAGGACATTCCCTATCATAGTCCCATATCCGTCCCATCTCACATTCCTCCACACCAATGCATCGAAATGGGAGAACCAATTCTAGTGAACCCCAACAGTTACGACAGAGTTGAGCATGTCATAGAGGACTGAGCAAGGCTGTCGGCGTACCACACAAGAGGAAATGGTGTATAATTGGGTGCGATGGTGGACCTTATGTCCTTGGTGCAAGACTGCAGCAACGCACATACCGATGTAATGTGTGTCAAGATGATGTCTCTGGGACCCCCGCGGACTTGCAGACTCACATGTCCGACAAGCATTCTATGTTGTACACTAGCGATCCTGCAGCTGTGTTGAAACACAATTCCATCGTGTTGCTGCGAGGATCAGGCCATTTCTTGATCAACTTCGCAAAGTGTCTATTCAAACTGAGGTGGCATGCTGTCACATCTCCTTTGTCCAGGCTATTAGGCTTCAAATCACCGAAAGCACAAGCATATTGTCAATCTGCCAAAGACCCTCATAAGTCAGAACAAATTCTATTGATATTATTTCATGGATTTTCCACGGTGCTTCTGGAACGTTATATATTGCACTGCAAAGACAACACCTTACAAACCTCCTCTGCAGGAATCAGGTTGTGGATGCAGAATTCCAAAATCCCCAATGTTCTGTTCCTGTTCTCTTTTGTCTTCGACTATGTTTTCGCCATCTTCCTCTTCAAATCTGGCATTAGGTTGAACAACTCGCATGTCATCAGTACAGCTCGCGACATCTTGTGACCACTGTTCGTCGTAATGAAAATGCCAAACTACATGGAAATCTACATCCGAGATACCATGCTCCGCGCATGTGCACCAGCAGATGTGGCATCACTGATTGACGGCAATGAGGCGTAGACAAGACATCTGCTGTGGGGGAGGCGGCAGACTTTCGACTGGAAATGCATAACAAATGGCTCAAGGCTTTCCTACCTCCGAAGTATCCACTGAAAAGCAGTGGAAGTTTGCAATTCGTAATCTGTATCAATTGCAACAGGTATTAGCATTGCAATAATTGCAGCTAATCCCGCACTTCTTCCCCATCTCATAAACCCACAATGTTGTTGTGTATTTGCATTTGACGCACTTGTCACTTTACCAGTATAACATTCCACCAATAACAAGTTTCGGCTGGTTAATCGCGTGAATTGCAATGTGCTAATATGTTAAACATTAAAAAAATGTCACATTTAACTTGCTCTCTCATAAACTACACGTATGCGATGGTCAACTTCAAACCAAACCGTGCTCATCAGTGTATTAGTTTTGAAGCAAACAAAAAAAACAGTGCTGGGTCATAGGTGCTTCACGCACATATACCTATGAGTAGGGCAGAAGAATTCGATCGATGAACGTGATAAGGTTCTTTTGGGTGCCACCAGTCTTACGCACTTGGCATGACACCAGTATGTGCATTTGGATGTGGCACAGCCAATCCACGGACCCATTTCGGCATCTCCACCACACCCGGACTCCACAGCACAAACCTTGCAGTGGTTCTCTGTGAGGGTGACCTTCAATTTGAAAGTGGAAATCATTGCCAATTTCACATTCCTGGACATGACGCTGAATTAAACAACCCCATTTTCACACTTAATACATTTATGTCAGTCCTTAAACCATGATGCACATCGGCACACTACCTGTCCTGACTGCGTGTCATCGATAATATTCTCTGTTTGAATTTCTTTGTCGTCATACTTTGTGTTTTCTGTGCTTGGCACCGGTGGCGTTGGTTGTATGACAGGAGCTGTGCTGGATACTGCCTCAGTCCAGTTGGGGGTCTGGTAACAGTGATGTTTGTCCTCTTTCGTTTCGACCTGAACTTTCACTTTAGCACCTGTTGTGCTGTGTAGTTCCGCAGCCTGCACATAATCACAAACCTAACATGTATGATCGCCCGAGCGTACAATAATAAATGAAGAATACAATCTATTTCACCAGTATTGTCTTTTATTTGTGGTAAAGACTGTGATGTATTTCCTAAAGTGTCCCATAAAAGGAAGACCTAAAATGTGATCATGTTATTTATGCAGCTGCGCAACACATGGCTCCCCAGACGTTCCAAACCAGTCCACATTCCATATGCGGTGATACCATCCCCAGCTCCATTTCACCACGAGATTGACACCTGGGTGCAATATCTCAGAGCATCGCTCCACCTGCAGCACCACATGACAGTCTCAACACATGTAACACTGGATGGAATGGAGCTGGATGCAGATCCCGTCAATATCAGATCGAAAGCCGAGGGTGCTCGCCAAGATGTTTGGGCAGCAGTGGAAAAATCAAAGGATGTGGAACATTCCATCAGGGGAACTATGCAGAGGATACCCATTTTGAAGACAGACAGAGACATCAATGTCCATACAACAGCACACATAACTTCCCAAATGTTTCCCTTCTACTTACTCAGTTGGAACAAATGGGTGCTGATGTTGAAGAACTGACCGCAACTTTCAAACGTTGCAAAACCAAACCCGCCTTGCTGAAGTTTTTGGAGGAGCTCCAACAATACCACGATACTTTCATCGAACAGATTGTGCATTTGGTAATAGCAGTATTCACACTATTATTGACAGCTATGCTACTCGTGCCAAAACAATTTGCAATAAGTGTGTTCAATATAATATGATTTCATGTCACAACATCATTTAGGCCTTCAATTGGATTCCCAAACCATCATGTTTCCAATCATCACAGTTTCTTGAAGTAACAAATAACTTTGAGTACGTTATATTGCATATCTTGCCTTGCTTAACAGAGTAAGTCTGCGTTTATAGAGTGTGACGGCTCTGTGTCGCCCATTGGGTTGGATGACAGCTCTGTTCTTCTTCGTTGCATTGTCTTTCTTTGTCTTCTCCATTTTCCTGTTTCCGTGAATTTAATAACATATTACACCATTATAAACATTAAAAAACAACACCCTAGCAGTGTATTTATTAATCTGAAACTCAATCGCACACATAATGGTATGTGTCGTATTACTATGATTTGCAACAATGACCCTAAAATCGCTCCATATTTTCACAGGATGAAGACCCGGATCAGGATGACGCTTCCCAGTGAACAATTCCAGGATAGTTTCTCAACGAAAACTTCATGAAATCGTTACTGGTATGTGGATTGTTCATACTGTTGTTTACATACGTTGTACGATACTTATAGACGTGTGCAGATAAATTTGAAGTGCACAATACCACTTATATTCTCCGATGACTCAATTCCAAATTCGATTTGTTGTGCCTGGCCGTCACAATATCTCTTTGCACGTCGTATGTACCCGATAAGTGGTGAACAATGAACACAATATGACCGCCAACAAACACCCCGAATGTTCGCGCATGCCTCATTATGCGAAAACGTGAGGTATATCCCAGTTGGCCATACAGGAAATATACCCATTTGGTGGCATATATGCCGTTTTGGGATATATGCCCCCAAACGGAAATCTTCCCAACTGCCAATGTGTGCGTGTTTCGCGCCGCGTCAGCATATATATATATATATATATACGGAACTCACCAGCATTGCAACTCATGATTGCTATTGCATGCGTACTCACAAACAAGTGACCGGGGAGTGGAAACAGCTCAAAGGCACAGCAAAGAGTGTAGGATTTGGGCACAGTGTGAATCCACTGGAAACACACTGGGCTTGAACCATGCATACTGTAGCCATAACAACAGAATGCCATCTTGGGTAGAATGCTCTATTATTCAGTTCCATTCAACTAGTATTAAAAGTGTACGTGACTTGTTTTTTTCTCATTCAAAAGTGCTCACAGATTATCCCTCGTACCCCGCGAAGATAATGTCTGAACTCGACGCGGCCCAAGTACCGTACACTGCTCCTTAATACAACTCGTCCACTGAAAACATACCATTTAATCCGTCTCGCACCATTTTAATCCCTATTGAATATAGCGGAAGGCGCAGGATATGATACTTGGGCCCTCGACGCCCAACGTGTTCACGCTTCTGTGTATTTGCTCGGCGTAACCGCGTTGGTCATTCACAGCCTTCACCAGCCAACAAAAACGTGGATACTCACGAAAAGTCCACCTGTGACGTCAGTCTATTATTCTTTCTCTCCATTACCAATAGGCAATGGAGAGCTACGTGCGAATATTGGAGCGATATGTTTGTAGTATTGGAGCTGAGCTCAATTGTGAAATATTGAGAGAAGTTTTGCAGCTTGCTTCATTGATTGCAACACAACGATATTAAATCAATTGTACATGCGTGTATGTGTGGTATTGCCAATTGACCTTACGACTGTCATGGTTGAACACCTTTTCTGTGAAGCGTACACCTCGGACAAATATTGTCGACAAACAACTCAAAGCATACACCGTCGTAAGGTCAATTGACAAATCGCAATTGACATGTAGCCACTCATGCTTGAACTCTGCTCCCATAAAGCGTACATGTACTTGGACCAGGTACCTTGTACAGCTCCATAAATACAACTCGAGCACTCTACACATAACATTTAATCCGTCACACACCTTTTTAATCCTTATTTTATATGCCGGAACGGCGAGCAATACACGTTGCGGCCCAAGTATCATACACTGCGCCTTAATACTACTCGTCCACTAAACGAATGCCATTTAATCCGTCTGTCACCTTTTTAGTCCTTATTGAATATAGAGGAAGGCGCAGTATATGATACTTGAGCCCAAGTTACTTTGGACACTGGTCTAACAATTCTATACAATATCCATTATTAGTTGCATGTGAAGCAATACCCAATTTCGCAATATCCATCGTATTGTGTGTGCTTATCCAAAAGGAACAAGCAATGTCCCTGCAAATTATAATCATATCCGAGGCATGTAAGCTATCCAACTTTTTGAAATATCCATAGAATCGTGTGTGACTATCCCAAATTATGCCTGCGAGTTAGAATCATATCCACGACTGGTTGCATTTGGCTTTCACAGCAGAGGATGAGTATATATCGTATGGTGAACATTTGAATATAGTGTGAATTTCACTTGAAGAATACGATGTCGTCCCTTCAAGTTTTGTTTGTGCAATGAATGCAGCGATTTCCCGTACGGCTCTCTTATATAAAACATTTGTACTCATTCGTGCCCGCGTCCACGTCTCCACCTGACGGAGGGTTCCAATAAAACAGTGTAGGTACACTGGGTGCTGAGCCGGAAGACACTCGGTGCTGGTGATGGTCTCTTCGTATACCAAATCCATGTTGGCGTCGTCCCGAGCATGGATGATCAGTGGCTTGTGGACTTCCGCAGCATGCCGCGCTATCCTTCTCAGGAAGGTCTTCTGGTTGTCCCATTCTGTGACCGAAGGGTGATGTTGGAGGTCGAGGCCGACTTCTCCTATCCCGACGCAGCGGGGGTGTTGGATTAATTGAACCAACTCCTGGTAGAGTGCCTCCGTCACCGGCCAACTCGTCTCGTGGTGATGTAGTCCTATGTTGAAGACCACCTCCTCTGACGTTTCCCAAGTGTCCAGTCTAAGCCAGCCATTAGGGAACGCCAGGGAGCAAACGATCTTCTAACACGAGACCGAAACCCCTCCTGGAACAGATATTGCTTCAGCTTCGGCAGCTCCTTACGTCTCGGGTTGAGGACTAGCAGCCGATCCAAATGACAGTGGGAATACACTGTGGACATCTCTGGTGTCTGCAATTGGACCGTTGCCTCTGTTTCTTACCCCTTGACTTCACGCTGAACTTCATCTGGAAGGTGAGTGATCAGTTCTGTCAGAAGCTTTCAGTGCACGAGGGATGAGATCCTCTGCGGTGGACACAAACCATGATCCACGTCTCCGGCTGTTCCAGTGTACAGGTGAAACATTCGGACGCACAATCTCTGCATCTCGCAGGGCTGGTAGTTGTCTTCTTGTCGAGGATACCATTGACGTGTCACAACCAGTTCGAGGACCGCTTCCAGCAAGGGATATCCCAGGTGAGTGCCGATAAAGAGCAATAAGCCCATCCTCAGGCGCACCCACTGGAGCATGACCCGGTCCATCAGTCGAGCGTTCTCTGTGTGCCCAGGCTGATCAAATCCATGGTTACGGACGACGAGGCCGATCCCAGGGTAAATCTCCCTGCACTTTCAGCACGCCAAATGTGGATTCACGTACCATGGAAGGTGTGCCTCCTCGATATGTCGGCGCAGCCGCTTCCACGTCAGGGTGTAGCATATTGAGCATTGGCGTGCCTTGGCCCGAGACTTCCGTCGTCTTTTTGTGCTCTTCGTATCATCGTCCGACGGCTCCTCTTAATCATCAGACCTGCACTTTCCTGCAGGTTGAGGCTGCTGAGACGACCCTGGCTCTACCTCCTCCTCGTAATCGGGAATGAACTGCCATTCTTCCATTCTGAAAAACTGTCAGGCGTTAACATAGCTCCTGGATGATTAGTCTTAACTAAATTAGCCATGTTAGTACATGAAAGTCCCTCAGGATGGATCTATGAGGTGTCGTAATCCGCCAGATGTCCAGGCTTCCTGATTTTCCTTCCTCGTCTGGTGAACATTGGTTTCTTCATCAATTTTGCGAGGTCCCATTCATCAAATAGATGATCACTTCCATGTCCATTTTCATGTTCCTCTGGTTCTTCAGACAACTCCTTCTCTCTCCCATCAACTAGAGCTTCCCCAGCTTCTTCAGCAGTATGTGCCTCCTCGTCAAACAGGGTGTGTCGTCGTTGACGTATCCACAAGGGTATCGCCCTATCTCGACACACTTTCAGTCGATCGTGGTGGACTACATAATTTCCTTTCCGATCTTCAATTCTATAAAGAACAGGGGTAAGCACTTCAGTCACCAGGTACGGGCCTACATATATGGGCCTGAGTTTCTTGCTTTGCCCAACCCTGGGAGATGTGTCCAGCTTGTAAACCAAGTCACCTCTTTCCATGCTGTTTCCTCGTATCTTAAGGTCATAGTACCATTTCTGTAATCTTTGTTCATTTTGGAGACTTTCCCTTGCCATGTTATGAGCATCCTGCATCCGACGCAACAGCTGTTGCACAGTGACGCGTATCGCATGCGGAATGATACTTATAATAACAATAATACAAGTGAGGACACTCACGGGGACAAGCCGACGATAACTTGGTTAGACACACATTAATACGGTACTTTCCAACTCATTTTGGACGCATACAACTTCCTTGGTACACATTGGTTACGTGTATGTGTCATTTAATGACCGGAAAACGTTTCATATTATTAATAAAGAAGTTTGATAAATACGTACATTTTTGTTGTTTCTGATGCACCATGTTACACCGGAAGTGGCTAACGTTATGATCGTCTTGGAAGACAAAGCGAACATCGTCGTCTAATTGGATGAAAACATTGTTTGTTTCTGTAACTATTGCTGTCTGATCTTGTCTGAACAAAAGTTGTTATCTTCGAGGATGGAAATAACAAACAATTTCATATGTTCTTGGTACGTATTTAGGGACTGACGCAAGAAAATTTGATTTTAAATGTGTAATATAGGTGAATCATTCACTATGACTTACCGAGTTGGGGTGATATCCAAAATACGGTGTTGCGTACGTCATGGGCCCCATCCCAAGTCCACAAATCATCACACCCTGTAAATGCCGTGTACTAATGAGTGCGTTGGCCTATAGATCTATAACTGAGATGTATTCAATCACATGACGATGAGTGGTACCTCCAGATAGCATGACACAGAACACACACGACCATGAGACATATGTGGGTCCAATATGATGAGGGACAAATTTTTAACTTTTATAGCCTAATTTTTCTAACTAGTTTGCACAGTTTTTTGCTGATATTCTTACGATGCGAAATGGTATCATTCTATAACTTGGCATACTTCAGCTTGGGGGCAAACGGGAATTTTTCCTTACAGAATTTCACACTTCTATCGCAAAAAAAAATACCAAGTTCCCTTTTTCAGTAATTGTTACATCGCACCATGTAACAATTACTATTTCTTTTCAAAATGAATTACATATATGCCTGTGTACTCAAAACAAAACAAATTATGCTTGACCCGATGGATAAATCAAGCATATGACAGTACTTCAGCATCATAACCAACTTATGCAGATCTATCAATACATCCCCATTTCTATACATTTTTCCAAACACCTATTTAAATCGCACCATCATATGAAATTTGAATGTAATGAGTGTAGTGCTATGTATTAACTCACCAGGAAGTGCTAACAAAAAGTCTGAGTTACACTTCTCAACGTCATCTTTCCGTGCAAATATACGTAGAGGTTCTGGACCTGGAGGTAGTGGACGTTGCAGCCTAGTCAGTAGGTTAACTGATTCTTCATCCACACTACCTCGACTTACGGAAGTAATTGCTTTGATGAGGTCAGCTGTAAAAAATATTCCTAACATAATAAATACATGGCAATATGCAATACCTGTTGCATTACCCTTCGCTACTGATGAACCCTGTTTTGAAATTTCATGTGCAACTCATGGCACAATGTACCTTCACATTGCCTGAAAACTGTCATCAGGGTGCACGAATGTGGAATATGTACAAAACATCGGGCGTGAAAGAAATACTGTCCAGGGTCGTTGTACATGGCATTGGGTACTGGCTTCAGTTGATAAATATCTCCACAAAGAACAATTTGTATTCCACCAAAAGGTGTACAGTTTTGTCGGACACCTCTTAACACCTGTTAATATGATATAAAGACATAACGATTGACCCTCTTTTATTTTTCTTGTACAACGCTTTTTTTCATTGGTACGTGTATAAGTGAATTCCTTACTTGTTCTATAAGATCCAGAATGTTTGCAGAGAGCATTGAAACCTCGTCTATTACAAGAACATCTGTACAGCATATCCTTCTCCTTATATCAACATTGTCGTCATTATGCAACACATCCTTCACAATCTTTTCGGATTTGAAACGGCCGTCTAGTATGCCAGCGAATCTGTAAATTGCCACATGACTAGTAACTGCAGGGTTTTTTGTAAAAGGCCTGGTCAGCGTCGTAGCTGTAAATTTCATTGAATATTTCATTACCTGTGAATAGTAGTGCCTCCTGGTAAGTGACTGGAAGCAATGCCAGTTGTTGCAGTGAAAGCAATAACTTTCCCTGGAAGGTGCTTGCCTAACGATTTCACAAATTCGGTTTTGCCTGTGCCTGCACCTCCTTTTACAAGGACATGGTGCCCATCTCCAATAAGAGACAAAATTCGTGTGTGATTATCGCCTGCCATTCTCACTCAAATGACAGGTAAAATTATGTGGAACTCTCATAATGCAACAAACAAGTAAAAACACTCAATAGATGGTGCCACTACCGGATTTAAGGGTCAGTGTACACAGTGTCCTGCCCAGCCGCCACCCCCCCCCCCCCCATACACACCGAAAGGGAACAAAAAAGTGGAGAAGAACCCTAACGGAGAGAGACACAGACAGTGACAGAGACAGAGCCAGGGCGACACACGTACAAAAATCATACTTTTAGGGCTTCATGTTCATGTATCATTTTTGTTACAGTACCCGCTTAGTGTATACTATTAACTCTGACAAAGATGGATTTATCCCATGCGTTAAATTCTCCACACATGTTCCCAATTTCACATTTATGTATATAATCTTCACAATGCACAATTTCATTATCAATCATGCCTGATTTCTGTATAAAAAACAAAACGTGACGTGTCATAACGTTGTGGAGTAGGCCTATAATATAGTGGTGAAATACGTGCATATCACTTGTAATATTATAATATTACAACAATGATATCATGCGCATTAGGCATACCCCATTGGTGAAAAGCACACTCCATATCTACTATTCACCTACGTTACTCAATGAGTGGTACAAGGAATGCGTATGAAATATTCTCATTTGTCTGATTTAACAATGAATGTTATAGATCTACTTTCTTTATAACGAAAATACCACCCCCGCACATTGACATGATAAGTGAATGACATATCCCTCCCGAAAGTTGTAGCCAATCAGAAGCCGTGTTCTCATTCATTGTGTATACTCAGCACCTGCATCCGGTGTAGGATGATCATGTAAACACTTCGAATACCTCAAATATTTGAATATTGGAATAATTTGAACGTTCATGGTAATTGTATGCCTAGTAATCAACGCTATACATGTATGTGGTCCATATCGTGCAAAATACCTGTGCTATTTTATGCGATTGGCCATTTTGAACACTCTACAGAATGACGGTCAAGTCCGTGTGTCCTCACTTGTGTTATTATTATTACAGGTCCATTCATCATTTCATGCTACAGGCCACTGTGAGCTGTTGCACAAATTCTGGAAGATTCTGTTCTTCTGTCCTGTTCCCATTGCGCACACCCAGGAGATCCTCAGCTATAGAAATTTCTCGTCCTAGCATGAGAAAATTCGGTGTAAAACCAGTGGTCCTGTTGACTGTACTCCGGATAGCCATGGCGATCAAAGGTAGATCCCTATCCCAGTATCCGCCCACATAACAACGAATACATTGGAGATTGGTTCGGTTATGACGTTCAATCTGGCCATTAGAATTCGGACGATAGGGTGTAGTCCTGGTCTTGGAAACTTCCGATATCTCGCACAGGCTCTGGAATAGCTTACCATCAAAGTTCCTTCCTTGTTCAGAATGTATCTGAACAGGAGTCCCCAGTCTCGTTATAACCTGATCCACCAGTGTCTCAGCAGTAATTGATCCGGGACGGCAAAACATTAAACCCATTTTGTGAACTGATCCACGACCATGAGTATGTAACGGATTCCGTCCTGGCTTTCTACAAATGGTCCAATCATATTGATGTGTAGTCTTTTCACAGGAACCCCTGCTTGGAAAACTCCGAGGCCGGCCCTAGGGATGTGTGAAGCTTATTTGTTGACGTTGCAAGCAGCACAACTCTTGACATACACATTGGAAATGACATATTCTTCCAATAGAAAGACCTTCTCAATCTCTCAAGAGTTTTATTTTGACCCAAGCGTCCGACTGACTTGATATTGTGACACAGGCAGAAAACTTCATCTCTTAACACAAGTGGAACTACCAGTTCACCTTTCCACCAGTAAAACAGCATGCTTCAACTGAAGCAAAGCTCTGCACAACCATAGATGTTTTGTTGCTGCTGACTTAAGGAAAAGTTCTCCCTCTGTTGGTTCTGTGTCCTTTTCCATCCATCGAATGATTGGTTCTAGATCTGAGTCTTTCAGCTGAAGCTCTCTCAATTCATCAGATGTATAAGTAGGCAAAGCGTCAAACATCTCACTCAAGTCTTCGTCGGGGAGGATCGGAGAGGACCGAAGCGACTGACCGAACCGTCGGTGTTGCACGGTCGACATTCTGCGACATCAATCCAGTGCTACACCTCGGGACACGATCAGATTCAATTGTAGCAGAGGATCCCCATACAGCCAAAGGAATCACATCATCAGCTTCCGATGAGAAAGGTTCCCTCTGGTCATGCACTCGGGAACAATATTTACATCCTTCACAAGGTAGCGAGTCCAGGGAGACTCCAGCTTGGTTACCGTTGCAGGGCTCGCTTTGAGTAGGTATGCGGGATAAACCATCAGCATTACTGTTTTTTCCCACTGCGGTGCTGGATGGTCAAATCGAATTGACTGATCTCCTCAAGAAACAGGCTAGCTGACCCTCAGGATGCTTAAACCTGTTAATCCATACCAAACTGTGGTGGTCTGTTCGGACAATGAACTTGCGTCCAAGCAGGTAATGTCGGAATTGTCGCGTAAATGCTATCACTGCCAATAATTCTTTTCGAGTGGTGCAGTATTTTCTTTGGGCAGAAGTCAGAGTTCTACTCGCGAAGGCGATCGGTAACTCAC
Source organism: Terebella lapidaria (assembly GCA_949152475.1). Taxonomy (NCBI): domain Eukaryota; kingdom Metazoa; phylum Annelida; class Polychaeta; order Terebellida; family Terebellidae; genus Terebella; species Terebella lapidaria. Next base: position 26,531,806 of record OX424564.1, on the reverse strand, counting down.
TTCCGTTCTGTCCTTGTGATAGTTCTGCGCCTTTGGCAACGTCTGACGCATCCTTGCCAATATGAAGGTGCCATCTGGTGATGGAAAATTCAGCATTACCGCGTTGATGGCTCGTTCTTTCAGTGTTAGAAAAGCATCTTCCTGAGCGGGCCCCCACGAATACTTCCCTTTTCCCATCAAGGTGTACAATGGTGCGCTGATTTCTGCAAAGTTGGGTATGAATTCTCGATGATAATTCATGAAGCCCAAATATGATTCAACATCTTTCTTGTTTGTTGGACGTCCCCACTCCTTTACACTCTTCCCCTTGGCTTCAATTATGCTTACTCCCTCCTAGCATATTCTCTTCCCAAGAAATTCCACAGACCTCTTGAACAAAACACAGTTTCGTGGTTTTAGCTCGAGACTATGGTACCGAAATCTCTGGAAAAATCTCTCCAAGTTACATAGCTCCTCTTCAAAAGTCTTGCCAAGCACGATCACGTCATCGATGTATGCAAGGACCTCCTTCCAGACCATTCCTCTCAGCAATAACTGGATGATAAGCTGAAACGTCGCAGGTGCATTACAAAGTCCAAACCCCATTCGAACGTGCTCATATAACCCAAACTTGGTAATAAAAGCCGTTTTATGGGTATCTTCAGGGTGGACAGCGATTTGCCAATACCCGGACGAAAGATCAAGCGTACCGAAGTATTGTGTGCCTTTTAAACTATCCATACATTGTTCAATCAGGGGCAGCGGGAACACATCTTTAATTGTTTTAGCGTTGAGGGCACGATAATCTATGCAATAACGCACAGATCCATCCTTCTTCCGGATCAAAACAGGAGCTGATGCCCATTCCGACTGGGAGGGCTGAATTACCCCTGCTCTAAGCATTTTGTTGATGTGTTGCTCCTCATGCTCAAAACCAAGAGGCGTATGGCGCATTCTTTCTAGGATTTATGTATTGAAATGTTCTCCCCTTCCGAGTTTCCGCCAGGACCAGAACATTTTTCTGAAAGTTTACAATTGCAGAATTCGCTTTCAGGAAATCACAGTCTAGCAGCATATCATCATGGATTGATGCTGCTACCACATCCCATCGGTAGATCTTCTTTCCGATTTCCATGGTTAGCCCCTGGACTAGTCTTCCTTTCGTGTTGGTGTAAATGGAAGGCTCCCTTCATATGTGATGCTGTTGTTTGTTTGACGTTAATTAGTCTGAGTTTTCTCTCGTTGAACACTCCTTGTAAGTTGACTCCGTCCAGTGAATGAATCTTGACTTCTGTCGAATCATCTGAATCGGAGGTATTCAATCTTCGAGCTATGGTCCGTCGATGAGATCGAGCAACCTGCTTGAGTTTAGGCTTAGACTCACTATCACGATATTCTACGACATCATGATAATCAGTGTTCACCTGATCTCGAGGTTCATCACATCGTCTGTACGACCTGTATGACATTCCAGACGGACCAGTGTCGGTTTCGGTTTTTGATGAACGGTGCCGACTCATTCCTCACTATTATCTCAGGCTCCAGAGGCTGGGGTAGACAGACTGCTTGTTGAGGTTTGTTTGGTGGCGCACTCTCATAGACTTTTTTGCAGCCGATGATTACACGGTCAATGAACAGCTCCTGTGAACTCTTCATGTTTCCTTCAGGGGTTGATGGTGGTTTTGAGTCACCATGTTCATCATAGAACAGCTTCTTCATTGAAGTTCCAGATCCTTGCTCTGACTGAAAGTGGGGTGAGCATTCCCATTTCTTCACTTTGTCGATGCTCAGTGTTCGATTGGACTTACTGTGTCGAGACTTTGCACTCGACGAGCGTCGTTCCATCAGGCGACGCTGATATTTTCGTTCTTTTTCCAATCTCTTCCTCTCTCTTTCCTGTTGGTACCTGAGTTCCTCCTGAGCTCTTTGTTCTCTATATCTCATCTCTTCTAGTAATCGTTCTCGCTCCAGTTGAAATGTATATCTGAGACGATCCATTTCATTCTGAGACTGTAAGAGTGTGAATCTAATATGTCGTACTTCCTCCTGTGTTTCAGTCCGTACACGCATGCATATTTCATCAAGCTCCTCTTCTTGCAAGCGTAAAGATGATATTCGGTCTCGCATGTCCCCCACTGGCTGATCTGTTTCCATTCTTGGCCCTGTTGTTGTCACAGGTGATTGAACATCTTCACCCTCACCTAAAGGAAGTGGTTGCACAATGCCGTTCTCGAAAAGCTGAATGAAGAATCGAGGAGGTAGACTGGTTGCCACAGCAGCTCTGGCATCCTCAATGTCTTTCAATCATCCCCAATGTCTTTTATTGTTTTCAGTTCGGCATCTGTTGCAATACGCAAGTCGAGTGGTGCCATGTTTGCTGTGTAGTTTTTCTTGATCCTTCCACTTGTACTGGATTGTTGTTGTTGACTCTTGATGATGCTCTGTTCCCTTGTTGACACTTGATTGGGTTTTGTTATGATGGATGATGGATGCTGACAATGGTATTGATGGTACGTAACTAATGATTAGTGCAGATATAGTCAAACACCTATCCGAAATACCATAATCCAGAAAGAATAGAGTATGAAAAGACGATATGAAATGAACAACTCCCCACGTATTGAAGCATGAAGAAAGCCGTAAAATCGACAAATTCAATCCAAGATTGATTAATAATCTAATGTTCAATACAATGAAGCTACGACCAATGAAATATAAATATGAAGAATGGTTTGGGAAAACAACTCTATTTCCAAATATTCACAAATATAATTTGTGACGTAATACTTTGTATTTCAAAATCACAGAAAACAATATTCTTCCTGTGAAGGTCACAGAAAATAACGACTTTTGATATACAAATCACAGAAACCAATGAACTTCCTGTGTGAAGCTCACAGCAAACAACTCCTTTTCCTGTGTATGGGTCACAGAAAAGAATATATACGTCAAATGACGTCGAAAAATCAAAAGTGGCGGAAAAAGCACACTAGAGTGGTTATTCAATCACACCATACAATTAGTAAGGGAAAAATGCGTTCACACACTAGCAAGCAATACCCCACAAATCTCAATTAAATATCAGTCACACTACATGATTATTATGACGTGAATAAATTGTGATTATACTAGATTGACCCAAACTATTTGTATTGAAATATTTTACACCGAACAAGTATGTTTCACAATTCTAGTTATACTATGACAACATGAAGTTATGAAACAACACGGTTGAGAGAAATCACTTGAGTCAATCTACTACAAGATAACCAGAGTTGTATGTAAACTGTAATATGTAGATTGTATAAATATGTATAATTTGGTATATACATGCAACTATGTCATAGCACAAATGTTGTAACAAGTGAATTAATAAATGACAACAAATGAATTATTTATAATCCAAAATGTTTGCAAGGAGTCTTGCAATATCAATGTAACAATGTTACAAATTTTTACAAGAAATTACGGAAATAGATATGGATTAAATATTTATATTGTGCTATATATTATTCATGAAACTGTAGTCAGGTCATAAATTAGGCTATTCCAAGACAGCCTGAAATCCAGAGCTTTGACGTCAATTCCATGCAATGACAAGCAATAGAATATCTAGATCTAATACTGGTTAACACGATAGGCCTATATCTGAGCTGTGTCAATTCTAGTCTAGAAAAACTACAGGATAAATGCAAGTCTAGGATAAATAAACTAGAAAATCTAATATTCAGACAAGCAATCTATTACCTGCAGATGAAATATTGATAAGACACGCAAGCTACATGCAAACTACACACAACTAATGAAATTACGCAAAATACCCAGAAAGCGGAAAATTTTGGTAGGAAAAAAAAATTCAAGATGGCGAACCACGTGCGAAGGCACGCGCCAAAAATTGAAAATTTTCCTAAGTGACTTTCCTATCCAATTTCACCTAGAAATGAGACGATTTAATCGTGTCAGTAATCACAGACACTTCTGACACCAAATGAAGTATCACCTGATGTTTAGCTGTGAGGGTTAGCCGAGAAGTTCCAGGCGTTGAAGGCGGTACGTCAAGTCTTGTGGTCTTGTTCGCTCGGCTGCCAGGAATCGTCTAACCTTCTTGGTGCTCGATCTCGGACGTGACGTCACTTGGAAGCTCAGGGTCGCTCTATTCACTTGGGGGCAGCACCGTCCATGGCCCAGTTGTGGTCAATACTCGGTAGGGGGCAGCTTCGTACGATGCCTATCAAATGGCAACTTCCCCAATCGCCCTCCAGATGTCAGTACCAACCCAATGTTTAGGTTTCTACTAGAAAGGAAACCTAAACTAGAAACCTAAACATTGGGCTCGGTACTGACATCTGGAGGGCGATTGGGGAAGTTGCCATTTGATAGGCATCGTACGATGCTGCCCCCTACTCAACCTGGGTCACTATCCCATACATAAGGTCTGAAAAACCCTGTTGGCGAATTTGGGAATGCGGCGAATTTGGGACGGACGGCTCCTATATAAATGGAGTCGAATGTTTTTTTTAACAAATATAACTTACGTTCCGTACACAAAGCATCACATGGTGTAGTTTCTCAACTGCAGCGAGTGCACATATCCGTGATCAATAACCTACCCTTAAATTTTAAGTATCCTATCGATAATCATGTCAAATTGATGTGCTAATAAGTATATCTATTGCGATCCTCTGAAAATGTATTTTCCGTTGGTCAGTGAAGCGCTAAGTACAGATCAGCGGATCATTCGTATGACAAATACCGTCAATGCTCAGCTGTCGAGAACGTTGTACTCAAGAGTGAGATGTTGTTGTGATTTTTGTTCTGTACTGCACTTAGAAAATATTAGAGTCGCTTGATGCTGTTTACGGTTGAGTTTACAACGCCAACGGATATAGACGTCATTATTGCGATTGACAATCAATTTCTTATTTCATTTGTATTTTCAATGCAAATGCTATATAACATGCTATTTTGACCATCAAACTCTTATCAAGTGTTGAGATAAATCCCAAAACATGCAGTAGGTTATTGTTCTATGATATGTAATCTAGCCATAGTCAAGAAACTGTACCCTGAAACGCTGTCAGTTTTCTTTATAAGTTACATTTGATTGGCGGTGCATAACGTTCTGGATCTGTATGAATATCGACTGGGTCTTCAATCTGGCCATTGGACAAGACTTGTAGTCATGAATATAACCTACGCAACAGTTTTCGAATTCCAGAGTTATAGGCCAAACAAAAAATACCAGAATTCTGCTGATAAGGCATGGATCCTGAGTGATAAACACCACGTTGGAATACGTAGGTCATTGTGCAAGCGCAGTTCGGAATTCCCTTTGAAATAATATTTGTTCGCCGTTTCAACACCGTTCACCCAAAAAACGTCTTCCCTTATAGTACTCTCTGCCTACACTAACGCCGGTTGGTTGTTTCTTATTTTTTCTTTGATATTGATTAAAAAACTTACCATACAAATTGCAAGTGTTGACAATACACAGAGCACCCGTGAAGAAGCGTTCACGCCCCTTTATCTGTTGCCAGAATGGAATATTCGGCAGGGCTGAATATTACGAAAAATGCAACATAATTTGAAGCACTGAAGGCATATGACTATATCAACGGATTTATTCTGGTGTCTCTTGAAAGATTTAGGTACATGCATTAATAATGCCCAAAACATTCAAAATGTATATTAACGGTAATATTGATGTAATTTTTAATTTTAATATTTAATTTTAAAATTTGTATATACCCGCTGTTAACATTTTTTGAAAAATATCAAAAAGTTGTGAATATATTAATTGTTAGGCCTAATATATTATTGTGTCTGAGCTGAGGTGAATAAAAGTTTTGTAGTTCGTTAAAAAAACAGAGTACCCAAGAAATGTTTTGCTACTTCACGGCAATTAATTTAATTTCCATACTTCTGAAGTTCTGTATTACCAGTCCTCGAATCGCTCATAATATCAACAAAAGCTTCCTGAATGCCAGGACAGTGACATAGTTAGAGCTCAGTTTATCGATATGATCATAAATTTACCACCTTATGATCATGTTTTTCATATTCCAAATCTGCCTATTACAACTTATAGTGTTCTACAGCGTGGTCAGTATAAGTGAATAAAAATGTATTAAATAATTTGATAAAAACGAACGAAAAGTAATTTTTTTTTTCTCGTCTAGAAATACTCCATGCAGGCCTGAGTCATATTGGTCTTGAATTTGATATTGCAGGCTGGTGTATTGAATTCTAGGAAACCACGTTATGGTCACGTTACTTAGGCCAGAAGTTTGATGGACTTCATGACAATCTCATATGAAAACTAAACAATGGTAGCACTCGGGAACATAATTTAACAAGTGGAATGGAACAAGTGTAAATGGAGTCTTTTGCTAAACCTTGAAAATCATGGTTGATTCATGAATCTGCAGCAGATCGCCTGATCATATTGCTGACTAAAATTGAGGATGATCAATCTACCACGAGACAGCAATAACACATGTAACATGAATAAAGGCGAATGTTTTCACACTTGAACTTCTGCGTTTGAGCAATCAGCACGGCATCAATAGCTGTAATCATCGCTAAGTTATATATCGCGAAAGATACGGCACCTGTTTTAATTTTTCATGCGATCTGGTGTAGATCATATAATTATGCGCGTGAGTTCTCTCAAGTGCAACTTAGGCCTTCTATTCATTAGTTTGTCTCGTTGTATCTATACGTATTCTCCGTGATTCATTGCAGAATAGAAATTATGCATGAAGAACTAAGACAGTCCGGTCAATTTCAAACAACATTATGCATTTCCCAAAATCAAACAACAATGCCAATGAGGGTAAATTATTATGGGAGTGCTTTCACTTTTTCTGATGACCCTTTTTCCGCTCCATACATATTCAGATCGGTATTGCTCGGCCAACTCCGGAAAACGAATGAAAATGGCGAACCAATGTGGATGATTTGTTTACTGTTTTGTGAGTGGACGAAAAGAGTTTATCTGTGGCACATGCATCTGTGTGACATCTGTGTACATGTTGCTTGGGATCCCCAGATACAAAGTAGGTCCATTTCAACAGCTGTATCTTGTTGTAAAAGAAAATTTTCAAATCGACGCGTTCATCATTGACTTGTCGCCAGACCGATATACATTCGGCCTGATCCTGGCTACTTTATCTGACGCTGGTAGAGTTGAATGATAAAACACATGAAAAAACTCCGAATAGACATCTATACAAACTATCTATACAATAAGGATTAAAAAGGTGACAGACGGATTAAATGGCATTCGTTTAGTGGACGAGTAGTATTAAGGCGCAGCGTATGATACTTGGGCCCAAACGACGTGTGTTTAGCTCAGCCTGAGTCGAGTAATAATCCCCGCTTTTGTGTGATCCATTCAAGCTTGAGTTATTCAGGCCATCGTTCGTTGGGCCCAAGTATCATACACTGCGCCTTCTTCTATATTCAATAAGGATTTAAGTGGTGTCAGACGGATTAAATGACATTCATTTAGTGGACGAGTAGTATTAAGGCGTAGTATATGATACTTAGGCCGTTTGTTGAATCATCGTGGCTTGTACTGCTCCATAATTACTCTTCCACTGAAAACATACATTTTAATATGCCTGGCACCTTTTTATCTTACCGTGAGGGCCACGGGAGAGTATGGGAGAGTAACTACTTTATAATCACAATTACTTACAATTGCACATGGATCAATATTTTTTTGTCAAAGGAAGGGAAGTTTTCAGAGGAAATTTTGGGACTGGACTGGTGTGTTTACCAACTAACCACAAGATCCCCCTGGAAAATCGTTAAAATCACAGGATAGTCATTGATTAGAATCCATAAAAGGTGTCAATAATATATTAATTCTGGAAGAGGTGAGCATTTGCATCACTTTCAATGTATACACACGTGTATATTGCATAAACTTTGTATACGATGCATACGGTGAATCACCTTCTCGAGATCGTGTGAGGTGCGGCATGTGCAGCCCCAATGTTCCTCTGTCGGTACCCCAAGTGGCACCCACATCTTCAATCTACGATTGGGATTTTCCGGAATGTAAGCACCACCCTCGTGTCTTTCAAACTCGCTGCTGCTGCTGGTCGAGAACATCTCGCTAGCAACAATGTGTGCCTTCACCTCATCCGAGGCTTTCAATCGGAAAACAACATCACGATAGTGCACCTCCATGTATGTGGTCATGATGGTTCCGATGGTCATGATGGTAAAACAATGGACTGAACACACCCGCGCACTGTGGGACATATCGCTATCATTGTGGCGAATTCCTCCTGTGTACTTGATGACGGACATTACAACATTGAAGACTATATCACAAAACACAACATAGATAGGGTTCTTGGCTCCGAAGGTACACTCCCAATATCCCTCTGGGCTGGGCAACAGGCCCTGGTCACGAGACAAGACCACATAGTGGTCCAAGATCAACTTGCTGCACACCTCACAGATAATTTGGAGCAAATCCCATGCTTTCCGATGGTATTTACAAGACAATGCACAATCCTGGCAACACAGAACAACAATCCACAACACAGAACAACACAGTTCTCTCAACTCTAATGGTCACAGAAGTTTGAAATCGCATCTGAACATTGGTGATTTCGAAATGCCCTGGCCCTGGCAACTTAAGAATGTTACCAAAACAGTGTTACCCATAGCACATCAACACAACCCATTCCCTGTCACTGCCCCTATCATGCAGCTCCTGCATTATCCACGCAGCGATTAATACAAATTAGCTTCACAGCTATTAACCGACAGATGAGCATGGTGTAAATGGATATTTACATATGAAAGTAGGAATGGGATGAACAACAACAGATGAGTTTATGAGAGACGAAATGAACATTATAATAATTAAGAGATAGGCCAGACATGTAAAGACGAAATGTAACCTACAGACGATTCAAACTACATAGCACACAACTAGAACATGAACACTCAGGACCTTTCCATTTAGCAATTATATTCTTAAATAATTTAAACTCTTTTACATCCTTTACTTCATTTGGGAGGCTGTTCCACAGGACAGCCCCTTCATACTTCAAGTTCGTTTTCCCATATATTACTGTATTATATCACTGCAATAATCTGTTGCTTCCAAGATATTCAACTACAAACAAACATTGAATGATTTGGATATTGATGATCTCTTACATAACCCACCCTCCTGCACTTGCATTAACTCTCCGTTCATACACGATCCAGTTGGGCATGTTATTTCAGGCGACCTCAATATAGTGGAGAATGAATCATTGAAAGACATTTTGTCCAAAGGTCCCAAATATAGAGAGCCCACGTTGTTTTCATGGAGATACAATTTCAGGTTAAGGATTGATTGCATGTGATCATCATGAACCTGACAGTGACCAGCTGTCCATTTACTTATAATGTAAATATAAAGGTAACAAATTCATGAATTTACACACTTCCAACCAACGTGAAACTTTGCCTTTCTGATTGTTAGCCATCAAGGATTACTAACCGAGACTCTGTTTCTTACTAAGCAATGTTAAAATTGTTAAATTCATCGTTTTCATATGTCATTTTCCGACCTATTTCTCAGTCTACAAAATACACTCACCACAATGCGAGCGAAAGGATAATGCTGTGCAGCAAATAGCTAATATATCACTGGACTATTAGTGAGATAGCGGCCCCGTTTGTGTGTGAGTGGTCATCGGACATTATCGCCACAATAAACAGTGAAAAGAGCACTGCCGGCTTATCGTTCCTAGCACAACGTCTCAGACATTCGGCCTGATACGGGCCAGTGAACCGTATTCATCACATTGGCGCCGTGACCAGGATCTGAGCTAGTCTCGGATATTCGACCTACCGGCAGAAATGGCGATGGCTCCGCCGCTCGACCCTACGGATGACGAGGTAACGTTCAATCCGAACCCGGCCTTCCGACCTTCCGGCCCCCGCTCTGTTGCTATGAGCGACACAGTTCTGTTGTCACGAGAGAAACAACCGCCCGGCCTGTTTGAGTCACTTGATGACCAGTCGTCCCTGATATCGTCTTCGCCGCCCACCGACCAGATCGGAGCATACCTCGACGAAGACCCGCTCGCGCCCTTGCACACAGTGAGTGACATTTTAAGTGCACACGCTAGGGCGTACTCGGCCACGCCGGCCAGAACGACCCAGAAATTACGAAGTAACTTTACCGGTAGAGACTATACACGCTCACGTCAAAGAGCGAGTGTATGTGATCGTATCAAACATTCTACGATGAACGTTCAGCCTGTAACCATGGATACGTCAATGGTTACACACCCGCCAAGCGGCCCTCGGATACGGCAGTGGGTCTGTGACAATGGCAATGTGACAGAACTGGTACCGCCGAGCGCTTATTCGGCAACACAACCCTTGGCACCGTCAATGACGCCAGTGCAATACGACCCAGTACCAATGGTCTACTCTCATCTACCGACCGAGCCAACCGTGGCAGAGTACATTCGACCCAGCCAGGCAAGATCGACAACAGGGAGCATCCCGGTGACGACCGCCCTCACACGACAAGCGCGACCTCGACAACCACCGTCTACGTCAAGTCGCCGACCCTGCGACCCCGACACGCCGACTTCCGACATACGCGCTCCCGCTCCGACCGCGCACACGCCGTCGCTGACTACCGGAGAACAGCCGCGCCTCGTTCCGCCGCAAGACCAAGTTGTGTCTGCTCCGGCAGAAAGTGTTGTGCCAATGATCGGACAGCCGATCTCACAATCAGTCGGATACACCACTGGATACGGTGTACCGCCAGTCGGATACCCTGGTGGAGTAAGCGGTGTTCAAAATGGAGTACCAGTTGTCGGATACCAGCAATCTCATGTCGGCTGTGTGAACCCACCGATTGGATACGGTGGCGCTCCAAACGGAGTAATTGATACCGGCTATCATGGTACACAGAATGGAGTAGTGTACCAAAGTGTGGGCCCAGATGGATCGGTATACCGATATCCACCACCGGCTATAATCCCACCCTCAGTCGGGATACCATGGGTGTCGCCACAATACAGCCAGTCGGCCCCTGTCGCTCAAGCATCACACGACCCCAACTACGCTCCGGCACCACCTGCTGCATCGCTCGCCGTTTCCGCGACGACAGCACCAACTGCTCCGATCGCTACGACCCCAGTTGCTCCGGCCGCCACGACACCGACCGCTCCCGTCACGACAGTGCCGACTGTGGTGAGTGTCGACACGCCCGTACCTCAGAGACTCACGTCTGAGCCCCAAACATTAGCAATGGCTAAACCGGCTCAATGGCGTGCGATCATCAAAGAGGGCAATCTCACCCAATATATTCGGAGTTTCGAACAATTTACAGCGGCCTTCACATATTCCGACCTCAATAAGACGACCACTTTCCGGAGCACGCTGCGCGGCCGCGCCGAAGCGTTAGCTCTGAATATCCCAGTCGAGACCCCCTGGGGGGAGTTCCGTCGCCAGCTTTTGGAAGGCTGGGAGCCCGCGCCACGCCGGCAATCCAAGCGGGACGACTTCCCGTTCCTCAATCGAGAAAGGAAGGAGGACGCGGTGCACTATCTGGAACGGCTTCAAGCTCTGGCCGAGCAAGTCTTCGACGACGTCACGCCAGAGTCCCGATAAAGAACAGTGATATCACAGTTCATCAACGGCCAACCCGACCCCATTGCCGACAAACTGTGCATTCACTTTCAATAGCTACAGTGAAGCACTAACGGCCGTCCTCAAGGTTGAGAGCCGACAACAGCGGATCCATAGAGACCGTTACCGGGGTACACGCCGTGCCGACATCTCAGCGACTGGATACGCTGACGATGAATATGTTGGTGGTGAACTCTCTTGTGCCATGGGACAATTCAATCAGTATGAGACACCGACCCCGGAACAAATAGCGGCCTACTACGACCCTGCTGATAGCGATACTACCGACTTGCAGGGATGTGATGAACATTCAGTGCCATCTTGCTCACGCGAGTGGGTGGCTGGGGCGTTTCAGTGCGTCCTTGGTGACAAAAACGGACTATGTGAAGAAACGGCCATCTATTCCGTCCTGCGAGCTATGGCCCCGGCCAAAGGCGATCGACCCCCGCAACCTGGACGACCAGTCGTGCGCTTCTTCTGCAAGAAGCCCGGCCATCGCTGGATGCTATGTTTTCGGCTCAAAGATGTGCTAGTGCACAACGGCATGAAGCCACTAGCATTCCGATCCAATGGTCCTGGTACTGACCGAAAGACTGCTCAAGTATCGTCAGTACCCAACCAAACCGGCAAACAAAATCAATCGGCCCCACCAGTGCCTCCGACACAGTCGTTAAACCAGTAGTGGAAGGTGCTGAGGAGCAAGGGCCTTCCAGGAAACAGGACACTGTTACCCGCTCCACACCTGCGGTTGCCATGACGACCAAACCGGTGCAACTGCCAGTTACGACCCCACAGCCGGCCCAGCCCACACCTCAGCTCCTTGAAGGGGTGTGTACCAAATGTCAGGCTCCGACCCCAGCGCCGGCTCCTTTTCATGAAGGGGTGTCCGCACCGCGTCTACAGAGATCTCCACGGCAACAGCGTCCTCATGAAGGGGTGTCGCCCCCGACTGCTGCTGGTACCGGAACGGACAGCATGTCTGAGGTTGAGTGGATCTCTGACGACGGAGGATTCTACGCCTTCCCAAGCGGACCAATACCCAAGTTACCGCCCCTGCACACGCTTTTCAAGCCGCCGCCAGACGACCCCGCGGTCCCGCTCGTCATTAACAACTCCCGAGCTGCAAACAAGTGTTGGAAGTTGTCGGTACGTGTTAGAGACAAAGTGATGAAAGCCGTACTCGACTCTGGAGCACAGATCTCCTTGCTCCGACGCGACCAGCTCCGACACGTCCCCACCGACCAGCGACATTTGCGACCCACATCGGCTACCATTCGTGACGTCAATGGACAGTCGAGCCCAATCGATGGACTGATCGACCTTCCAATACAGGTCGGAACCAACCATATGATTGTGACATTTTGTGTGGCTGATATACATGACGGCATGATACTCGGCATGAACTTCTTCCGGCAAGCTAATGCTGTAGTGAACTATGGTGAAGGGACAATACAGGTTCACAAAGAAATCCTGTTTGCGCACAAGGACATTGAGGCCAATGTTGTTCGAATGGCCGTGCGCCGAGCCGTCACCGTCCCCGCACGCAGCGAGGCAATTGTGGAACTAGTTCCGACCTCCAAGGTTCGAATTCGCCGACACCCGCGAATCATACAACCATTGACGACCTTTCCCGAGGACACTGACCTCATCATGGGGAGAACACTAACGACCCTGGATCGGCAATGTGTAAAAGTGACTGTCGTTAATCCAGCAGACACTGGCATTACACTGACTCGTTCCGACCCCGTTGCAATCGCCAGTCTGATTGAAAGTGTTGTCGGAGCTCTACCAAGACCCGGAGAACCCGACCCGTCCCTGGTGGACGCCAGCCACTACCGCGACCTGCCGCCACATCTACAGGATATGGTGGATCGCGCTGGACTAGCGCCAGAGCAGCACCGGCGTTGCGCTAACCTGGTTCACCAATATCAGGACACTTTCATGCATCCGGATGGACAGCTAGGACGAACCCAAGTCGTCCAACACAGAATCGACACTGGCAACTCGGCCCCGATTCGGCAACGACAACGACGCGTCCCCCAGGCCCAGCAGAGCATCATTGACGAAGAGGTCGACAAGATGCTACGCTTGGGGTGCATCGAGCCGTCAGATTCGCCCTGGAGCTCACAGGTGGTGCTCGTGCGTAAAAAGAACGGCCAAGTAAGATTCTGCGTCGACTATCGGCTCCTGCATGACGTCACTCGCAAGGATTTCCCGGACGACTTCCAGTTCGTCGGATAACTGTTGTTCCTCCTAAGGTAAGGGCAGACCTCCTGGACAGTGATTCGATAACATCACCGGTCTCGCCCCGACTAATTTCGGCACGCCAAGTTGTTCGAGTCCGTGCCTTGGTTATCGGACTATTCGACCCAGGACATTGTTGCGGCACAGCAAGCCGACCCGAGTGTCGGAAAAGTGCGACAATGGATACTAGCCGGCACGAAACCAGTCACGCGACAAGTGGCGCGCCACGGGGAGGAGGTAAAGACACTTGTTTCCCGATGAGACCTCCTGGCGCTACAAGACGGAGTGCTGGTACACAATGCAAAAACCGACCCCGCCGGACGAAATGTGGTGCAAACCGTGCTTCCGGTCGCCCTCAGGACTCAAGTTCTGCACCAGCTTCACGACCTGAAGATTGTCGGACACCTCGGCATTCAGCGAACCATCGACAGAGTCAGGCGCCGATTCTACTGGCCCGGCTTGGCACTGGACGTTGCCCGTTGGTGTGCCCGTTGCCCACAATGTGTGACCCGCAAGGGTAAACCGACCCCAAAAAGATCGCCCCTGACACAGCTGCCGACAGGAGCGCCGTTCGACCGTATAGCGATGGACATCCTCGACACCCACAAAGTCACGGGAAGAGGCCATCGGTACATCCTTGTCGTGTCGGACTACTTCTCGAAGTACACGGATGCCTTTCCGCTACGGCGACATACGGCCAAAAATGTTGCCGACATCTTGGTAAACAGGTGGATAGTTTACCATGGTGTTCCCAAGGCGATCCATAGCGATCAAGGTACCGAGTTCGAGTCGTCTCTGTTCCGCATTGTCGTGCGTCTGCTAGGCGCTAAGAAGATTCGTACGACCCCATATCGACCTCAAAGTGACGGCCAAGTTGAGCGCTCCAATAGGACATTGCTCAACATGCTGAGTGCATTTGTCAGCGATCGTGCTAACGACTGGGACTTGCACCTGCCATAATGGCCTATAGAACCTCAGTACACTCGTCCACGGGATGCACCCCGAATCTGATGGTGTATGGGCACGAGTGTAATTTGCCAGTCGACCTCATGTTTCCGACCTACGACCCCGAGCCTCTACCTCCGTGTGGTCCGGAGTATGTGGAGTACCTTCGGCAAGCCATCAGAACGGCTCATGGTTTCGCCCAAAACCATCTTGAGAAAGCGGCAATTCGACAAAAGATGGGTTATGACGCCCACGCGAAACCACGACCCCAGTTTCAACCAGGAGAACTGGTCCGGTACTATTATCTGCCCCTCACGCAGAATAATAAGTTCGCTCGACCCTGGACTGGTTCTTGGAGGATCATCGACCCGGTGACTGAGGTAGATTATCGTATCGCCTTGGTTTCAAACCCTCGGAACACTCGTGTTGTACATCTAGACGTGCTCAAGCCATACGAAGGTGACAACCAAGCGGCTCACATCTACTCCGACCCTGTACGACCCACAGAATCGTCAAGTAAATCCAACCCAGAACAGTCGCCCGACCCCATTCGACTTCTCAAGGAGTTCTACTACCCTTGGGAGGTAACAGTACAAGATCGGCATACCGATTCAGACCAAACTGCTGAGTCTGACTCGCCAACGACCCAGAATCGTCAATCACGA
This sequence comes from Terebella lapidaria, assembly GCA_949152475.1. NCBI lineage: Eukaryota > Metazoa > Annelida > Polychaeta > Terebellida > Terebellidae > Terebella > Terebella lapidaria. Next base: position 26,516,306 of record OX424564.1, on the reverse strand, counting down.
TCTTCGACCTCAACCGGCTCAAGTCGACAACGGAAAAGATCACGCGGATCAAGTTCCGACACGCCAAAACCGGCACGCAAGTCACGCAAGCAAAAGCCCGTGATATCTTCCGACCCTGAGACAAGCGAGGCTACGCCCCTGCCTGCACGACCCAGTCGACCCAAACGCCACGCACGCAGACCGGCCCGATACAGATAACCTCGGCCTAGTTATCTGATTGATATCATTGTTGATGAAATATGCATGTCTAATGGACTATGATATCATGTCTTTCCTCACAATAATATATTATATTACAATATTCATATATGCATATAACACTGTTTTAACATGTACAAGATGTCAGTGAGGCAATTTCGGTATATATACATTTGATATGATATCATAATTATGATGCTGGTGAATAATTGGTTTCGTCCCCATATAGCATGTACCATTGTTCCGCGTGTGTTACGCACTAACTAAAATTATCATGTCAAGTTTCTATCCATGTGTCAGCCGAAGAGGATAATTCCTGTCACGCCGTGAGTAAGGCCACTTAGTTGTCGAAGAGGTGATAGCGTGGTTCGTTCTGGGGTATGCGTCGACAAGAGCCTCTACCCACTCTATGTAATATTCAGAGGAACGGCCCAGTGGTACGGGAACCAATCACGGAAAAAGCTATCATGCCAAGATGCGGCCTGTCACCAAACTCATCACACGGAAAATTCATAGCGCCACGGCGTGGCCGACCCGGTTCATGACCACCTCGACCCCTACAATAGTTGCGGCCCCGTCGTCTTGTGAACTAGCTGAAAATGTACGGAATGATGTCCGCCCCTGTGAGCGATTGATATTCATATCTCAGCCTTTAATTACTGTGTGTCGTCTGTGAAATAACAATTCGACCCCGCTAGTTTATTGTGCGCTAATTTGTGAAGAGAAGGAACGATAAACTGTGAAGTTCACAAGGTACGCACGAGCGCAGATAAACTCTGAAGCTGTTTACAGCACCCACATTAACTTTCCCTTGTTAAAGACAATAGTGAGTCGTCGGGCAAAAAGAGCCCAGTAATTTGAACAGTCGATCAGTATAGACAGGATATGTCTTGGAGTGCGTTATCCAGGGGACGGCAGACGGACATTCGGAAAACTGGACAGTATGTGGACCCCCCTGCTGTCATGACGGACCGGCACCCGCGTTTCCCTGACGACGGCCCCGAATCGCGGCACACACCCGGAACAACAACACGCTGCATGAGGATCGCATTCGTACAAGTACAATGCCATACACCAGAAAACATGGCAGAAATCGACCCTGAGTAAACTCGAACTATTATCACATTCGACCCAGTGAACTTGTCGACCTTGTATAACAGCGGCCCCGCCATCTCCCGCCAGCAAACGTGGTCGGGAGTAGTAACGAACTTCGGCACTGAACTGCCGGCCCTGTTGTGTCGGCCCCACAGGATAGTGACTCAGAAATCCTGTTCACGTTGAACTGCTCGGCCCAGCTTCATGTCGGCCTTTTGTGACCAGGGAAAAGTAATCCTGGTCACATTGTATATATTTGTAAATATCTAATCATCCTGGTCACATTATAAATGTTTAATTCAAACTTTTATTTCAGCCATGGACTCTAAGTAATTTTCCATTCTATTAGAGAATGTCGAGGAGTTTTGTTCATATCATTTCACCACTCGTTGTCATGCATGTATGTGTATATGTATCATCGTAGTGACTGTTGACGGACTGACTGTTGACGTTTATTTTGACGGTTAGGAATTTTTATTGTATGGAGTGTTTACCCACTTTCGCGAGGCGTGTGTGTGTGAGTGTTGGGTTTTGACCTTTTAGGACTTTTCAGCTTTCTATTGTTTAGTTTTTGCGACGGTAGGGTCCGGGGAGGGAAATCCCGAGGGCGTAGGATTAATGAAGGGGTGTAATGTAGTAATTTTAGCGACTGTAACTCCCGTCCCTCCCGCGCATACATATTTCCACAACAACATTCATCCTACATGACTTACATACAGAATAGGTACACACTATACGATCGCAAGCATAAACTTCACCGTAGTCATGGTTACATACACAGGTCAAACCACATGCACCTGCGGCCCCATTTATTCAGTACACTCGACCCAGTATATTCGGCCTTGACCTTCACATGCACTGACTTCTAAACATAGAACATGACACGCATTACACCCACATCACGTGCACAGTTACAGACCATACAAGTCAAGACACGCACCGGGGAATTCCACTTTCCTGGTGAGATCAGCATACATTCAGCCAATGACACGACCCCGTATGCTTTAGGCGGGAAAATATCCATGCACCTATCCTTCGGCCCAGCGCAGTTGAGTAGAAGTTGTCAGCAGTGTCAGACGTGCTTTGTGTTGTAGGCCAAGTAATTGGCCATGATCATATAAGTGGATATAGAGCGAATGTATATATATAACTTGGATATATAAACTGTTGTATACACCAGGACTATAACTTAGAGGATTTATTGTCGACCCGGGAATATCACTGGACTATTAGTGAGATAGCGGCCCCGTTTGTGTGTGAGTGGTCATCGGACATTATCGCCACAATAAACAGTGAAAAGAACACTGCCGGCTTATCGTTCCTAGCACAACGTCTCAGACATTCGGCCTGATACGGGCCAGTGAACCGTATTCATCACATTGGGATTATGAATGTTCAGCTCATTGTATTCAACTCACGGAAAATATAGCCCTAGATATTCTCATTATTTTGACGACAACAAGGAATAAATATATGCAACAGCCAGTGCTTGTCAAGCAGAACACTCGAATCTTCGTTTTGGTGAAACGTATAAAATGATTCATCTAATCATCAAATTGCACAGCTTTCGTGATATCATTTATGAAACCATGTCTCGGTTCATCATCCAAGTTTTAGGTCAGGCGATTGTATTGTTTTGGTGATTTTGTTACCTTTACTTTCACATTATAAGTCAATGGAAAAGTGCCTCAGTGCAGTCACCGGTAAGTTACGTGCAATCACACCTTAATCATGGATGCAGTTGAGGAGCATGCCAGAAAATGGACAAAGCGAGAAAAGGCAGAAACTGATTCTCTGTCAGAATGGGTCAAACAGATTAGGTCATTGGTAAACAAACGCATTAATGTTTTGTCAAAGTCAGTTAGTACTAAATACAGCTCTGTCTTCAATGATCCCGTGGTTACTAATAGTTTGTTGAAACTTCAAGAAAGGTTCGTCATTGTCCCTGCAGATAAAGCTTCTAATAATGTTGTTTTTGTTTGTAAAGCATACTATATACAGTGTCTGTTTGACGAACTGGGTATTGCCAACAATACTAATTCCAATAGTACATACCAAGCCATTTCCGTGCCCAAACAGGATATCTTATCAAATCATGTGTCTGTATTGCATTCGTTTGGTATTACTACCTCATGTAAAGATTCTAATCTACCAAACTTATATTGGATCCCAAAGTTGCACAAAAATCCACACAAACAAAGATATATTTCAGGTTCAGCGTCATGTTCTACCAAAGCCCTTTCTAAAATATCAAGTGTTATATTGTCTAAAATTAAACAGGGTCTCCAAAAGTACTCTGAAACCATCTATTCTAGAAGTGGTATAAACCAAATGTGGATATTAAAAAATTCCAAATCTTTATTGGAATATCTACATGCTCACACACTTTCAAAAGTAACGTCTATCAAAACATTTGATTTCTCCACTTTGTACACAACTATACCTCATTCTGAACTGAAGTCTCAGCTTAAAAAACTAATCAATAATTCATTTTTCTTTAAAAAGGGACAACGTCGGTACCACTATATTGTAGTTAAATATAATACCGCTTATTTTGTTAAAGGCGACTCTGATGCCCCATACAAATATACTGAAATAGATGTGGTAAATATGGTTAATTTTCTGATTGATAATATTTTTGTGGAATTTGGTGGTCGAATATTTCAACAAACTATTGGTATTCCCATGGGTACAAACTGTGCACCATTATTGGCAGACCTGTTTTTATACTCATATGAATCAGATTTTATCCAACATTTACAACGAGGAGGTTCTAAGAAACTAACATGTAATTTTAATTTCACTTTCCGATACATAGATGATGTATTATCGCTAAATAATCCCAAGTTTGGTGATTATATGGATGTCATATATCCTAAGGAACTTGAAATTAAGGATACTACAGACTCCGCTAATTTTTACAACTATGTAGACCTGAGGTTGGAGATTGATAATGATTCTAACCTGTCAACTAGATTATATGACAAACGTGATGATTTCAATTTTTCCATAGTCAATTTCCCTTTTCTAAGCAGCAACATTCCTATGTCACCGGCATATGGTGTGTTTGTTTCTCAACTTATACGCTATTCCAGAGCTAGTTGCAAACATGAGGACTTTGTCTATCGAAGTGCCCAGCTAGTGTCTAAACTGCTGCGACAAGGATATGTTTTACCAAGACTTATAGCTGCGTTTAAGAAATTCTATGGACGTCATCATGATCTGGTTGATAAATACAGCAAATCCATGTCTGCCATGCAACCAGATCTATTTTCATGTTAATTTTGGGGAATTCATGACGGGTGCCACTAGTGGGGCAGGAAATGCTCACTCTTTCCGGAACACCTGATTTCACCTCCTAATGGCCATTTTTGGGAGTTCATGAGTTTCCCTGTCATTTTTGTTTTCTCTCACTTCGTATGCCTGATATGACTTTCTGTCCCCGGACTATGAGATTGGATAACGGACCCTGTTTTGTTTGCTCGGAATATTTAATACTGGGTATTGATTCCACGTCTATTGGTACACATAATGGCAATCTACATTTCACATCATATTTCAGGATCTTCAAATTATACATGTCATTCAAATATTTGGGTCCTTTGTGATTATCACAACGTACGATTTGGAATACATGCATGGCCAAAAGCCTAAATCTCTGTACATACAAAAGTCAAAAGTGACTTTCCTGCTGTATCTCTCAACTGTTTATAGGTGGAAGTAACATCATTGTAGACAAATCTTCGGGCTCTTTTTTGTAAGTTTTCAATCTCCTTCATATTGGTAAGACTACAGTAGTGCCAAACAAGCGGACAATAATTGAAATGAGATAAAAAGAAACATTCAAAGAACAACAGCTTCTCCTTAGTACCTAACATGTTTGTGATCCGCCCTAAAACATTTAAGTATTTCCCAGCTTTTTTGACAAATTTCATTCATGTGAACATCAAACTTCATAGCATGATCAAGATTGACTCCTAATAATTTAACAGAACACTGAGATTTAAGTGTGATATCATCAATTATCACAGTCTTTTCCATCATACTTCTCTGAAATAAAATAAACTGAAATTCCTCAGAATTAGCTTGCAAGTAATTTTCTTTAACCCATTTCAGAATAATAAATGTTGCTGATTCCAAAGTTTTTATTACTGTGTTGATATTTTCACCATGTATTCATATTGTGTTGTCATTTACATAGTTATACAGTTCACATATATTATCAACATTGAATAAGTCTTTAGAGTGAATATTATAGGCAAATGGGCCTATCTGAGAACCTTGGGCTGCACCTTTCTCAATATTCATCCATTTACTCCTATTATTCCCTATTTTCCCTCTTTGTTTTTTATTCATGAAATAATTAGCTATTAATATACACGCATTATTTGTGAAGCCACATGCATTTAGTTTAGTAATTAATATGTTGATACTTTATTTCACCAAAGGCCTCGGGCCCATGTGCATTTACAAGAAAGTGCAAGTGTGAGCGAAGCAAAATTCTAACAGATTCCTTTTACAGATGATAAAATTCACGATGACAAGTAAATGCATTGTAAATGTAAGCCGCTAAATCTTTGATGCTTTCGTGATTTTTTGATGACAATATTCTAACAAAATTTTCGGTTACATTAAGATTCCGCACAATATAATTTCCAATATAATATTCCCGTATCTCATCGAAAAGTGGACACACTAAGAGAAAATGAATTTCATCTTCAACAATTTCCAAACCGCGATCTTTACAATACCCACATAGACGCTCCTGTCTGTCCTGGTTTATATATCTACCACGCTCAATGGCTAATTTGTGATTAGAACAACGAAATCTAGAAAGTGACACCCTATGCTTCCAGTACAGATCTATTGACAAATACAGTTCATAATCTAAGGCAGTTTTATACATGGAATACTGATTCAGTTTTTGATTTGCAGACACGTCGGAATACGAAATTTGACCAGCATTATCAGATACTCGTTGTTTGAATACACTCAGAAATATGTCCGTATTGCCCACACCCTGATTCAACCAAACGTCACCGAAACCAAACCGATACAATATAGACTTCACTTCTGATGCCCAGTTATTATCCTGAGATATCTCGAATCGGTTCAACATATTGTATAACGATGTTCGAAGTCTAGTTTGATCATCATGAACAATGTGTAACAAAAATTTGATACATCTGTAAGTATATCTGACAGATAGGGGTGTACGACCAAGCTCTCCTAGTACGGCAACATTAGATGTATTTTCAGATACAGAAAGAATATATTTACAAAATTTCAAATGAACAATTTCTATTGACTCCCGATTCCTAGTACCCCAAATTTCAGACCCATACAGCAAAATGGGTAGAACCATTTTATCAAATAGATCCATAGCTAATTTTATTGGAATTCCGCTACATGATTTTATAAAACGTTTAAGTTGAAAAACCGCTTTCTGTGCTTGAGATGATAATGTTTTAACTGCAGGTGACCAACTCAGTTTCGACGAAAAAACGACCCCCAAATATTTGTAATGATTCACACATTCTATTAATTCTCCTTCAAGGTAGAAACGTTCGTTATGCCTTAAGTATCCCCCATTTCTGAAAACCACCACATTGGTTTTGGAGAGATTGACTTTCAACCCGCTTTCTTTACAAAAAGAACTCAAAGTGTTCAATTGAATTTGTAACCTCCCTACAGTGTCGTTAGCAATACAAATATCGTCCGCATACATTAACATATGCACATCAGGGAAATCGTTGGCAACGAATATACTTGGACATTGAAAATCCTGACACTTCCTAACAAACTCATCAATGTACAGAGCGAAAAGAAAAGGACTAATCATACATCCCTGGCGAGTTCCAACTGTACACGAAAAACATTCCGTGATACCGTGTGGTAATTTCACACAGGACCGCAACTGATTATACATTGATCTTAATACAGTGATTATTTTCCCATGAATTTCTGTCCTGAAAAGCCGGTACCATAACACCGAGTGAGGGATGCTGTCAAATGCTCGAGAAAAATCAATAAACGCTGCATAAAAACGCCCACCTGGTTTACGTAAGTATTTATAAATTATGGCATATAAAGCAAAAATTTGATCCACCGTAGACCGTCCCTTCCGATACGCACCCTGAGCATCATGTAATTTCTCATTAGATTCACACCATTTTACTAATCTATTGTTTAACACTTTCGTGAATATTTTTCCAACACAACACAAGAGTGTGATGCCACGATAGTTGTTTGGCTCAGAACGTGAACCCTTTTTATACAAGGGGCTTATAATCGCCTCAGACCACTGAGATGGGAAAATTCCACTATTCAAAATGTCTTGAGCATGCTTGAAAAATTCATAGCTTATCCCGTCGACACCCGGCTGTTTCCCGTCAGATAGATCTTTAATTACCGACAAAATTTCATTGGACTCAATCGGACAGTTCAGACAATCTGGTTCATTGTGTTCACAATGGTAACAACTTGTATCATGATCAGAAACAAAATCAGCTACAACCTGTGCAAAATCGTTTTCTATTTCAGGCTCGTCATTCAAAAGTTCACAAAAATAATTTTCCCACATATCAGCGGTAATCGAATCTGTATTACATCCGTTTCCTTTCATATTCATATCTTTGAAAAATCTCCACACTTTGTTATTGCATCGTGTTGCTTCATAAATCTCCCTGCATCTCAACCTCTTTTTAACTATTTTTTTCTTCCGACATATGGCCTTGAATTCCCTTTTGGAGACAATATATGATTGTTATGACGAATCAGATCTATTTATTCTGAAAGCTCGCAGCCGAGTTTGTTTTTTACATTTGGCAATATCACATTCATCGTCCCACCATTCGGCCTGTTTTTGTTGTTTGTTTATGTTTACTACCGTGCCGGACTTTGGACGACATTTCATTGACTGGGCAGCTCTATGTACAGTATTCACAAAACATGTCAATGCTTCATTGACCTCTGCTCTGTCAACATGAGTTCTGAAATCATTCATTAGTTCACTACTCACATCGTCCACCAACAGTACTCTGTACTCGTCTCGCTTGGATGCGTCTCACTTGTACAACTCACGTCTTTTAACTGGACCTTGGTCCTCAATAACAACATGGGAACGAGTTGTAGTGTCAACACGATCAGCTGACAGCATAAAACTGATCGGAAAGTGATCGGATTCATCTCTAGTTAAAACAGTAAAGTCAGACATAGATGCATCAAAGCGGTAGATACTAAAACATAGTCCACCACACTTTGTCCAGTGGACGAACAAAACGTAAACTCACCCCCTGGATCAGACTCTGATCTTCCGTTCAACATGTGAACACCAACTTGTTCACATCAATCAATCAATGCTTTACCGAAATTATTAAAAGTTTTATCCCTGGATTTTCTTGGCATACAGAAGTTATCCATAGTCCACCAGTCAGGCAATGTCAAATGCTTTATACTATCATCAATAATATAGTCTGGTAGATCACCAGTACGGGCATTAAAATCACCCATTATTGTCATATCAGCATTACCTGACAGGACGCCGGACCACTCATCAGTCAGTTCGTGTATGCCGTTAATTTCTATACGAGAATCATAAAAAGTAGAATATTCACATGGAATGTAAACAAACACAATTAAAATATAATCTTCTATATTTACAAAACAAGACTTGTTTACTTTCAAATAGATGCCATAATCTGAAGTTTTATGTAGTTGAAACACATGTTAAAACCGTTTGTGGACAAACACCGCGACACCACCAGGCGTGCGTCCACGTCGACGACGTCGCTTTCCATGAACGGCATAAGAAACATGATCACTAAATAGACCTTCTATCTCTGAGTCATGGTTCGACCAAGTCTCTGTTAAACATATTACATCAAATGAACTTAAGTACTTCACAACATCATCATTACTTATCGAATCCAACCCATGTATGTTCCAGGATATGAATGAAACACTACATTTCGTACCTTCCAAACCATTTATCTCGGTCTAGTCAGATTGAAGATGGGAAAATGTGCACGATGAGGTTCAGACGCGGGATACATCCTCTGTTGTTGCGGATGTGGGATCGGAGTAGATGCAGCAGTATCAGCCAGTGCAGGTTGTAGTGCCGTCGTCGGAGCATACATCGGAGAGGACTGCGGGGCTCCGGAGTCATACGGTCTCGCATGCGGAGCGGATCCAGGAGCGTGTGGTTGGGCGAGATTTGGAGACGCATCGTGGAAAGACTGTCGATATTCTGGCATACGCTGTGATCCATGATGAGGGTTTCTAGTGTGATCCATGGGTGGTGCCTGACAAATGTCTCTGTCGAGTTCGGGTCGATTCATCAACTGGTGAGTTGCGGGTTGATCATTCCGACGCTTGTCACTTGCTCCAGGTCTGTCGAGAGAGACCAACCGGCCATGGCCAGCCATACGGTAGCGAGTTTTCAGGTCTGGGAAGGCTTCAAGAATTGTTTTAAAATTATTTTCGGCAACTCGCACGGTATGTGGTTTAGATGACCGGATGAAAGTTCTTCGGTATTCTGATCTGACCCTCATGTTGGCCTTCCGCCTCAGTACCTGGATTTTGTCTTCCAGTGAGTGAAACTCGAGCTTTACGAGACCTGTCTTGCCCTGATTGCTGTCCATTCTTAGAGACCTAGTTATCCGGATGTTAGGCAAGCCAAGCCCATCGGTGAGGAGTCGTCGCCCTTATTCGTCTGTGGGTGATCCATCATCGGGGAGATTGAACACAACCACGGTCGTTTCTGGATCAAATGGACGGTGTACAGTATCTCGAAGGGACATTAGTCGATCCTCCAATGCGTCAAGTTGATTTTGAACATCAAGTTGCATGTCCCGCATTTTCCCTTCGACTTCTGTTTGTACCTTGGTCACAGTAGCATTTATCTTATCTATTCTGTCATCTACAGACCTCTTGACTTCCTCTACGGTTTGTTTCACCGCATCTATTTGCGTGTCAATATGCCTTACTATATTCTGTTGACCTACCAAGAGTCTTTTCAGCAGAACTTTGATATCCTGGTCCTCGTCATGTGATACGGCAGAGACTAGATCGTGCCACGAGTCCGAGGTATTTTGCTCAGCCTCAGTGTCTCTGTTTGTTGGTTTGGCCTGATTGAGCAGCACGTCGGCTTCAGCCTTCTTCTTTGTGGACTGGCGAGTTTTACTGGCCATGGCGAAAATCGTTCCGGTCTGGTGAACAGATATATCACAAATATATTGTCAGAACTTTCACATTATATATCCTGTTTATCCACTGAACACATTCGTGTATATCCTCAAAATGTCGGCCGTTCTGTCACACACCCACAGTGCACATTTGAATAGACAGTACTATATATATCCCAAGTAATTTTCATAAATTTCGTCATATCTTTGAGTTCTGTGCAGAACGTTTTGCCTCGCTCTCGCTCTATAGCCCCTGTGTTTTAAAAACCCACCACCAGATCCCCCAGGAAAATCGTTCAAATCACAAGATAGTCATTGATCAAAATGCATAAAAGGTGTCTATAATATATTAAATCTGGAAAAGATGAGCATTTGCATCACTTCCACCGTGTACTAGTACGTTGATATTGCATAAACTTTGTACTGCTTCTAATTGGAGGTGTCATATGCTGTTTTTGGTACTGTCAATATACGCATTTTATAATTCGTATGTTTTGTTTGTTTAGTATCACATGCTATTTATGTATCTCAGCATATATCACGAATAATGACTAGCAATCCTAAATAGTCACAAAACAACAAAATGACTAGTGTACAAAGGCCCTCATCCTTAGGCCCTTTCGACTGCATAATGCATATATGAACAGTTGTTTCTTTAGATCACCCATTGATGTCACTCGAATGTTCTAATGTGTACGATCCATTACCAATGTGTACTCTCAAATACCCTCCATCCGTGGTTATTCGAGAGGCATATATGATATATTCAAAATATTTCGAGCTATCAATACTTGGTCCGTTTTCAAGCGTCCAAGTCAAGTATCAGACAAATATCGGGAGAATTTTAAGGCATACTTCAAAATTAAAAATAAAAACATCAAATTTCAGGGTTTGCTTTCATACTTTGAGACGAATAAATTGTTAGGAGGATATGAAATGGATACTCCACGCAAAAAAAAATCAAGGAAGAATATCTGACGGTGGAGAAGCAGGCAAGAATGATACTGATGACGTGAAATATCAATGACCTCAACGACCTCGATGTCCTAATCATTACTATACTCTACTCTGATAATGGCTTTGAGTTTAAACACTATGCGAAGTATTTGGCGACACGCTTGCCATCAATAGCGCTCACAAACAACATACCATATTCGAGCAAAACAGTGGTTTTCCGATGCACATATTATGCATTAGCAGTGCGTAATAAATGTACATGAGGCTGACAGAGAGATTATCCCCCATAAACATATAAATTACACAGCTTGTTTGTCACTGGTACTTGATGGTAAATTTAGCATGGTGTTTCACATGGCCTTTGTCCCATGGAATGAACAATTGAAATACGTTGGCTAGGTGAACTGAATGATAACATGGATATTGGGGAACATATTGCACAACATTTTTCATATGGAGCTATATGATTATTGAAATGTGGTTCTTTATGAAACAATGTGCTGCTCCTGAATCCAATATCAAAACTGCGAAAAACCCAGCGACAAATCGAATATATGTTCCTTGCGCCACTACTCAGTAGCCTTTTGGCTTGTGATTAGGTACTTATTTCCGATAACTCTATGACCCATGATTTTATGATTGATTTCATATAATTTTATAAATAATTCACAAACCTCCCTGTTTTTTTTCATCAATGAAATAATGAAGATTGGACGGAGAATATTACAAACGTGGATATTTATAATCATTTACGCTTAGAATGATAGATGACCATGCCGATAATTACATTCCCCTTCTTTTCGATTATATATGCGAACGGTATTCCTCGTTATCCTGATAACTACTGAACGACGATCCGCACCTTTTACAATATATCAGACCGTTGTACTAAGACTAAAGAGTATTATCTAATACCAAATCAGGTTCGAGCGTTTACCTGGTGGGTTTTGGCCCCGATCGTGACAAAAGACAATAGAAAGTCGTGCGTGGATTGCTTCTCCACCAGTTTGCACCATTGCTCCTTGAATGATCGGAATGAGTGAAGGGAACGGACGCCATATCACTCTTGGAAGGACCAGAGTTAGGATTTACAATACCCTGAGAGTACTGTCAGTAAATTGCATTTCACTAAATTGTGAAATGCACTACCTCTTCAAAACAATGTAGACGTTGAAGGAACAACACGGTGAAACGGTGAACATGTTGATGCTGTTCAATGGTTGGCAATCATCCCAAAACATGCATGCAAGGACCCCATGAGTACTCATGGCATGGATGATATATAATTTATGATTTATCATGCCAGACAATAATGAAGCTATTATTGGTTATATTTTGGTGGCAATCCTGGTGGCAAACAGGAACCTCATTACAATACTGATTAGCAATGATCTACTCTGTATTATAGAGATAGGTTGATAACTTACGCGAATGTACTTGGGCACATTCTCAGAAATTTGACTTCCAAACTCAATTCTGGTTTTGTTGGTGGTAATGCGTTGATACGTACATTTGACATGTTTGAGGTAGACCACAGCATTAGGAAAATCAAGATAATAATGTTAACGAACTAAACGAAACCATTTGTCCTGTGTAAACAGGATAAATATCTCAATTCCAAAACACATCTGTGACACAACACTACACATCAAGATTGGTTGCACAACTTAAAACACGATGTATTCAACGAAAAATTCAGTACATTTGTCGCTCCATAAACAACGTATTAGTAATACCAATAACACCATATGTTTGGTATCAATGAACAGCCGACCAGTTACAATTATGTTCCGTTGAAGCATATATGCATTCATTTAAAGGCAGTACGTGTATTTCATTATTCATCAAAAATAAACACGGCAGTAAACATATATCAGTTACAGCAATATACTGCAGCAATATCATATTATCATAACTCGGCTTTTGCATTATTTTAGCAGAGCTAGTTATTTCGAGCTTCAGGAGAGGAGTGTGGACACACAAATAAGGATAACACAAATCATAGAAACTGTTCCGGTGCAAATATCAGACTATCGTAAGTTTTCTGTGAACAAAAGTTCACGTTAAGAGTCGTTTTCTTTTATTACAACCTGCGAAATGTTCGGCGATACGCATCTGGTCAACCCCGATGCCTTTTCGAGTCCGGAAGATGATCAAACAGGAGAGTCTTCGACATCGGAAGGATTGGAAAGTGACGGTGAAGTTGAGTCGGATATACTCTTGACAGGGAACAGTGAACCGACAAAAACTCGGAAACGATTGAAGTGTCTCGGTTACGGAGGCTTAATCGTTGGCTCTATATTCGTCTGTGTAGGACAGATGTTCGCTCAACTCCTAGATCGTTCCATCCCTCATTCGGAACTCAACACCCTTCGATTTTCCCTGCAATTCGTGATCTCCAGTATGCTTGTTGCATTTTCTGACAGGAGAGAAGTCCATGTGAGGAGAGAGGACAAGGGCTGGGTCTTTCTGGCGTGTACACTAGTGAGTTTCTCGTCGTATGCGAGTTTTGGGGCTAGCTACTATCTACCCGTTGGAATGGTGGTCGCTGTATCGAGGTCACTTGAAATGATATTTTTCAGCATATTCACATGTATTTTGACGAGGATCGTTAAAATAGACCAGGTGGTTGCAGTGTGTCTTTGCGTAGTCGGTGTAATGCTGGTAGCACAACCGCCTCTGCTCTTCAAGAACGCAAGTGAGTCCCTGGTGAACTCCTCATTGGCTTTGAAATCTCCATGTAACCCAGCACCGCAAAATACCATGTATCATAACAAAACTCGTTCGCCAGCACGCACGGACGTAATACAGGATAATGCCATTGGATATACGCTGACACTGTTGCTGGTTCCATCCAACGTGATTTTCGTATTGTTATGCAGGTACAAATTGATGGGACTTAATATAATAACATTGATGTTTTGGAGTTCATTGCTGGGTACTGTCGTCTCCTGTGGTTTGATGCTTTCAGTTGAAACTACAACTTTTCCAACATTGACAATGTGCATCTCGTTTCTTGTAGGCCACTTGTTGACATCCGGGTCTCAGATATTTTTATTGATATTTGGATACAAATACTGCTGTCCAGCGCCGGTCGGCATTCTCAGAACTTTCATGATACCTCTGAATTTCATTCTGCAGTACACTGTTCTCTCCGGAATGTACCCAGGTCATGCGAACATCCTTGAGTTTGTAGGGTCGGCGACTGTGTTCGCTGGTAATATCCTGATCCCATGTGTCCACGCCGTACAGTATTTTCGATGTACTCGCCATGAACCATGAGTAATATTGGTACAGATATGATAAGATGAAACTTTTAATTTAACGTTGGATGAATTGCATAGCAGGAACAATATGAATTGAATATGACAGACTATATACCCAACTTTCGTGGGAGTGTCACATTTCTTGTACAATGTAATTGAATGGGAATTGTCAAGCATATTCGCTGTTCATACGATGAATGTTGTGACAAATTTCGCCCATAAAAATATCGCAATATCATTGTTATTTCGTTCCAGATTGCAATGCACAACATATTTGTTTATGTGATATTTTACTTATCTGTGGATTGTGTACTATTATTATTTGATTATCTGATTATAACTTATTTTTCTCAAGACAAAATCCCGATTCTCAGTTTTCTTGGGGGACATAACCACTTACTGTGTTGCCGATGAGATAATGAACGAACTTCGCATCGCATGCATGCTCCACGCTGTGTGATGTTAAAATTATGATCTACATGTGATGTCGATGGCAGAGTTTGCTGATGAGAGGACGTTCTACGGAATGTATTGTTGTTCATCTTTCTTTTTATAGAATGGTGTTTCGTGTATGTTAGCCATACTATCTAACACACTATGTATCACATACATGGAACATAAGTAGGCCTATGTTTATCCATTAGTCATACCATCACACATAGAACATCAGTTTATTGTCTTAGGCTTACCATCAAACACATGAAGACACCAGTACTGTTGTATTCATCCATTAGTCATATCATCATGCATAGAACATCAGTTTATTCTTCCAATACGCAATCCATCACATAGACTAGGCAGAACTTCAGTATGTCAATATCGAAACCTTCATGGCGTTTTGTCAATGACGATCATAGATATATATATCCCATAGCAGCGCCTTTTTGTCCAAGGACAAACATTCAAAAGGTTTACATGGTACACTTATGTTACCCAATGTTACGCTGTGCAGTCCACTGATGAATCGTTATTTGAGTAAACTCATTTGATAAACGCCGTGGTGCATGATGGGACATTTGTTTTACTGCATGTCCTACAATTAAGTTGAATTGTAATTCAAGCAGATATAAAACAATATTGAAACAAAACGATCTGCAAAAATACAGACAGCACCTTCACTGTTCCGAACACCACCACGACATCACAATATATATACTCATCACTGATACAAGGTGTAAATAGGTAATCTGATAGCGAGAGCATCTCGTCAACTATTGATGTAGCAAGGACACCACACATATATTGCATTTTGTGCTCGAGGTATAATATATACATCCACATGCAAAACATATATTATATAGACAACGTCTATAGGTAACACTGACAACCACAAGACCACGCAATACATGCCATAAGTTTATATTTGAAATTTAAAAAAAAACGATAAATATGTAACCAATACTCAAGTATCAAGTATCTGAACGAACAAAACTGGGTACTGTTTGACCCACGACATATTTGCTGTTCATTTGCAGGAATAAACAGTCAAATACATATGACCGTATGCAAATGTCACGAGATGCGTTATTTATTGGCCTTCAGTTGCGTGAAAATATTTGTTCATTACTTGATGTTTATCTATGCCAGAAGAGCATAGACTAATAATGGACCGACGTCTTCTAAGCCCTGGTACATCGGGTAAAGCATTGTGAGGCTTATTGACGCATACACGAATGTACTGTTGAGTGCATACGCCTCACAATGCTTGCACCAATGTACCAAAGATCCTAACTGCTTGTGAGACAAAACACGGCTTTATGATGCATTACTTTTGGATCATGACGCCTGTTTTTCCCCATAGTAACACCCTATAAATATTGCGATGGTCACCGTGTTAAAGAGCAATTGTGAAGGTGTCGATATTGAACGTGGTTCTTTTCAGCACCGTGACATGTGAAGAATCAGCCTGAGTGACGCTGGGCGTCTGAGATTGCTGTCCTTCACCATCGCATGAGCTATACCGTTCGGACATTTTTATTCAACCATAAATCCAAACTTTGCCGGCTGTTTTGACCTCATAGTTTTCATGTTGACGCACCAGTAACATTATTGCAGATCCAATGGACCATTTCACAGGGACTCCCGCCAAATGTTTCGGAAGTCTGAGAACGTAAATATTTTTGGACCAATCAGAAGTGAGGGGCTTCGAATCGATTTCAACCGTTTTGTGCATAACTTCAAACGATAAATGTGCACATAAATACATCGCATTTAGATAAAATAATCCTTTGCCTCGACTCGTATGGCCTGAATATATATTACAAACCACGAATGTATCTGCAAAATGTCACATTTTGTTGGTATATGCCCATTCTTCCATTCTCAACGGTCTTTTTGCATATAACCATATCGCGTGACTGCTTGAGCGTGCACGCGGCTAAGCTCGCGGATGCTGCTTGAGACAACTTCGGAATCTCGTGTGTGTTTTTACGCTACCATGGAAGCGCCTGTTATGCCCCCAGTAGCCATTGGTCTGTTTGAACTACGGAAATTACCGAGTAATGCCAGATATTCACGAGGTCCGAGTGGGCTCTGTGAAATGGTCCATTGTGGTGCCACCAAGCGATCTCAACACAGCGGGCAAAATGATGGCATCTGGGAGTTTGTGAGACTGTGGTTCGGAGTTTTCAAGCTAGGAATATTCAGTCTTATATCGTATGCAAATATGTATCCCCCACATGTATTTCTCTAGATGGAACTATTGTGGAAAATTCCGATTTATTTTGTCGAAAAATGTTCAAACTATGTCCGCCCCGAATTTGGATGGCAGCCATTTTAGGCCCGCTACGTCGCTCAGGCTGGTGACAAATAAGTTGTTCGCATAATCATCAGGGGAATAATATTAAAGGAAAATAATAATTGAACGGTTAAACATGCAATATCAAACAGCATTTCTATTGCATTACAGTTCAAGGATACCCAGTTTATAACATTTCACTCTATCGCCTTCGGTGAGAAATAATGATGTTCTATTCAAGATATCTTTACACATAGAAAGAACCTATTATTCATAATCTTAGTGCGAATATAGGGCGATATATTGCATGGCCCTATGTCTAAAATCCATTTATATGTCTTGACCATCATCTTTGCCAATTTTGGTGCAGTTTTTTTTGTGAAGCATTGATATGAATGCGAATGTTTCTTTTTTTTTCTTGTCAACTGTTTTGTCAATAGTGTAGCAGATTGTTCAATTAGAGACAGTTCCAACGGTTTCAGGAGCTGTTCCCGATGTAGAACGTGTCATTCATTAGTTTTGTATATATTTTGACGTCCGCACGGGCTCTTGTAGTTCTCAGAGACTTCCCAGTTCCATTTTCATCACTCATATTACTTTGTGTATATATTTACTCAGAAATATTATGTATTAAAAATTTGGCTTTCGACTCAACCCTGTATGCAATAATGAAGATACCAATGGGTTTTCAGACACAGGCGCATATGCATATCAAGCGTGAATCCTTGAGCAATCAGAGGCAATCGCGAAAATAATATGAAAAAAAAACACCCGCACAATGTAACGTTTTCAACTTTTGGCTCATCACGTGTGTGAATACCAATTTTTAGCTGAATTTGGGGCATCAAGGTCATTTCTAGCGTTCTTTCCGTCATGACCCTTCCCATTGAAGTTGTCAGTGGAAAACCAATAGTAGTTGTAACTAATGATAACGTCGGTAACCATGTCCACTAAATTCCATATATGATAGTTCGTGCCAATTCATAAATTCATAAATTCCATATATGATAGCACAGCATCATAAACTCATTTGCATAAATGAGTCAAATCTCGCAAATGAATGAATATGCAGCCATGCAAAAGTAGTCATACAACTTCCAATTGCCACCGTCCCAGGCATTCGTGTAAAACACACATTTCTCTCCCACAGCGTTGTTTGGTTGACCTCCATGGTTGGAGCCCCATTCGCTGATATTGACGCCCAAAACACCCGAGTGTGTCCAATATGGAGTAAAATCCACATCATTCAGCTTGAGTGATGTCCAAACGATGGTTATCCTTGAGTGATATCCAAACGGTAGATATATATGCATGATGCATCATATGGGAAATTGGTGGAAAGGCTAAAATAGGTAGAACTATTTTTTGGGCTTTTTATTACCCACAAGCGACATGGAGAACTGAAATTTAGTGGAGAACTGGAATTTCAATTAATCGGATGATGGATAAACAATTTTTATCGGGGCCACATTAAGACCCCGACTCATTATTGATTCCGTGACTTGTACTGACCAGCAAGTGAGATCATGACTTCCTTCTCCCTGGCTGTCCGCACCTCGATCAGGTAAGCTCCTGGGACGAACTCTGAACATTTCGAGTGTGCATTTGCCTGGGTGAGCACCTGGGTCACGAGACGGTAGCATTTCCCATATATGTACTCGAAACCATCAGGGCAGGAGGCTGAGAGGGAGGAATGAGAATCATTATAATTTCTATGTCTGCTTTATCCGCTTCTTAGGATACATAACTAAGGATGCCTCAACGTATGTCAGTGACATTGATTTTGCTATGTATTGGAGATTAAACATATATCGCGTTGACTATTATCGTACGTGATGCTGCATTACGGTAATTGGGTTCCAAAGAGGCTCGCCCGTTGACCAGTTTCTTCTGAAGATTGCACGCCCCAGCCGCACGTGGTTTTAGCACATGTCAAAACGACTGTTAAACCCGCATCACGAAATGCGTTAAATTTTCGTTTCAGATTGATAAAATAAGCACAAACGGCCATTATGAAAACTATACATATGAAAATACTTCATATTTTGCACATTTTGATGTGAAAATCGGATTTATTTCCGCTGAAAAGGTTTTGTTTACGACCGTTCGGAAAATTACAACGTTCGGGAAATTTTGGCGGGAAAGTCTATGAAAACGTCCATTTTACGTTTTAACCCAGGTGGTCTTGGACCTCGGAAATGGCGTGTGGATCCGATCATTGGGTGAATAAAGCTGTATTTCTTGCTTATTTCTTCCGAATCGGATATGATTTGGCCATTTAAAACATACCAAAATGTCCTCAACATCAACTGGTATATGATAAACGTAAATAACGGAATTAGTGCTATCATACAGCAATCTGAATTAATATCAACGAACTTAGACCTAAACATACTCCATTTTTATGTATTTTGTTTTTCGATAGCTTTGCACAAACTTCTGCCCGGCGGACCGAAAATTCCACATTCTGCCCTAGCAGCTCCCACTTCAACAAAACGTATTTTTCGAAGAGTGAACAAAAGCACATGGTCGCTTCGCTGGCTTGAGTCCGTCATATTATAGGGTTATTATATTGCACAATATGACGTTTTATGCCCGAGGGCCAAGTCTTTGAGAAGCCCGACGCGAAGCGGAGGGCTTCTTGAAGACTTGGCCCAAGGGCATGAAATCCCATATTATGCAATAACCCGTTTATCATATGCCAGTGGGTGTTAGGGACATTTTAGTGTGTTTTAAGTGGCCGAATCATTTCCGAATCGAAAGAAATAAGCAAGAAATACAGCTTTATTCACACTTTGATATGATTCACACGCCATTTCAGAGGTCCAAGACCACCTACGAAAATACGTAAAGTGGCGGCAGAAACGTCATACATGACAGAATCACCATCGAAAATGACGTTTTCTTGAAGTGGGACTCTCTGAGTGGGAGCTGCCCGGGCCAAGGACAGAGTGTGGAATTTTCGGCCCGCCGGGCAGTAGTTTGTTATTGGCAGAATAGGCAACGCTATCGAACAAGAAAATGCAGCTAACTGCGGGAGACGACATTAGAGCTCGAGCACATCATCAGCACCACGACAGCTGAATGTATCTTACACAATGCCACCCCCCCCCCCCCCCCAAAAAAAAAAAAAAAAAACTACCATATCCTAACCCACGTGATTCCCATTTATTCCCGTATATTATCATTCATTTATATTCCTAATAAGTAAACTTTTTTTTAAAAAATCGATCTACGAAACAGATACACCTGCTAAAATAATATTGAACCTCAATAAATATCCTTAAAAATATTGGAAACTAAGAGGAATATCTCCATCTGAAATCATGATATAGCCTAACACATGCCTACTAGGCAAATTAAAAGACCAAAATAAAAAGGCTTCGCAATCCAGCATGAAACACTTTGTCATGTGATAAATTACATCAAATTACGGTAAATGTAGCCGTGGCATTGCAGACGAATCGTTTTGTTTACTTTATAACGCCAAAGAAGGCTACACGCAAGCTTACATCTATGCATGTACGAATTGCTGAACAGAGAATTGTGTGTTCCAAAATACGCATCATTGCGGTAAAATTTGCATTGCATTCTGGGAACGTCAATTTCCATCGGCTCCGCCATTTTGACGTTTTCAAGACGACCTGAGCGTTTTTCGTATTTTTCTCAAAACTAACACATCGATTTATGCTTTATATATCTGTGGTATATTCAAAGTTTGCTATCAATTGGAGAGATTTTATGTCAAAGACGAAGAAAATACTATTTTGAAGTAGGTGTCTAAACGTTTACATGCCAAAACGGGCGTTGATAAGTTGGCATGAAACCTCCATGAAAAAGTCAGCACATATACATGTAGAGAGTTGGGGGCTTCGCCCCCAACGCTCTAATGTCAAAAACAAAATACATAAAAGTGAAGTATGCTTAGGTCTAAGTTTGTTGACTATAATTTAGATTACTGTATGAAAACACCAATTCCGTTATTTGCCTTGACTATCATTCTGGCATATGATAAATGACGTTTCTGCCGCCAATTTACGTTTCCTTGCAGGTGGTCTTGGACCTCTGAAATGGCGTGTGAATCAGATCAAAGATTTTCAATACCACGGTATGGAAAATCTTTGATCAGATCCAGGTGTGAATAAAGCTGTTATTCTTGCTTATTTATTTCTATTCGGAGATGATTCGGCCACTTAAAACACACTAAAATGTCCCTACCATCTACTGGCATATGATAAACGGGTGATTGCACAATATGTTGTTTCATGATCTCGGGCAAAGTCTTCAACAGACTGTTCAAGAAGCCATCAGCTTCGCGTCGGGCTTCTCAAAGAATTGGCCCTCGGGCATAAAACTCCATATTGTGCAATATTAGCGGTCTGTTGACGCATAGAGGACGAACAGATTGAGGGGCGTGTCCACGCACACTTGTTCAAAAATAGTCTATATGTGATTTATGGAATTTCTACATTATGGTGCTTTCAGTTTCGTGGTATACAAAATGTTTTCAAACTATACTAATTACGAACTTGTATTATACATACGTCATGACGTTGTTATACTGATTCAGATAATGCATTGATGATTGAAGAAGTCAAAATGTTAACGCCAGTAGAAATATCTGATAATATTAATGATGATTTTGGAGAGGTCAAAATGTGATATATTTCATTACATGATCTCACAAAATGGATTTCATCGTGCAAGTTCACTATATGTTCAGTCGGTCCCGTACAATATTCAAAGCTTCCTGAACTTGCTGAAGCATCGGCTCTATTTTTGTAGTGAGTGCCTGATAAAAAGTTGTATGATTCAGTCTAGCTATTTCGGAAGTGCTCATTCGATTTAGGTTCAATGTGGGCCCAACAACAACCTCCTCCGCACCTGAAGTCTCCTCTTCCTCTGAAGCAATTTCCTCCAACTGTGACGCAACCTCTGATGCAACTTCCCACGCAATTTCTTCCGACTCTGACGCAACGTGTGACGCAACTTCTCCTGACTCTGATGTAACGTCTGATGCAACTACTTCCGACTCTGATGCATCTTCTGACGCAACTTCTTCCGATTCTGACGCAACTTCTGACACAACCTCTGATGCAACTTCCAACGCAATTTCTTCTGACTCTGACGCAACCTGTGACGCAACTCCACCTGACTGATGCAACTTCTGACGCAACTACTTCAAACTCTGATGCAACTTCTGACGCAATTTCCGACGCAACTTCATCCGACTCTGTTGCAACATTCTCTTCCCCTGAGGCATCCTCTTCTCGTAACTCAGACACAATGTCATCCAACTCTAAATCAGACATGGTGCCTCGGGCCGATGCAGCGTCCTCCCCTTCTCCAGACGCGGTCTCCGCCATGCCCTCCTCAGCTGAGATCTCTTCCTCTTCTGATGTGCTCTTTTCGACTCCGTCGTCTGCATCGTTGTACGACAGCACAATCCGGGATCGTTTGGGAGCTTTTCTAGTCGCGAGGTCTGGTGGTAAGCGCGCAGGCCTTTTGCGTCTGTATCTGTGTTGGAAATTGTGATCTTTATTGCAGGACTTTTCTATGAGTGGGCTAAACCAAATATATCTAGTCGCATTGCATGCATCATGAAAATACAACATTGACACTATTCGCAGCTATCTACATGAATGTAACTATTGCCAAGACCACATTTGATGCAGTTGTAACACAGCATCAATGTAGGTTCGATAATATAATATGAGACATACCTTGTCTCCCGCCTATTGATGGCTTGAACAAGTGCCGATAACTCCGGATCCGGATCTGGATTGGACAGGATTCGCCCCACAAAGTCTTTCACTCAGCGTTGCAGAGACTTCTCTGACGCAGTTGCCCACAACATTTGTGCACGATCTTGAAAAGTGTGATAGTTGTCTCTCACGTCTTGTAGAACATCTTTCCATTTGTTGCCATGCAATTGGTAACACCTCAGTATACACAATTTTTCGGCCTTCTCTAATCTGACACGCATTTTGTTGATGAAGTGACAACAATGCATGGCTTTTCAAAATGGTCTTTATTTATAGACGAGTGTTGTGTAACCGCTCCCTACTTCATTAAGCTGAGCATTTATGAGAAATAATGACAAAAAAATAGAGTGCTTTTTTATTTGATAAATAAGGCAGATCTGTTTGGGAGGGGGCATATATAGTTATAATATGCATATATTTAATAACGCAATATATAATGCTTATGTTATCAAGTGCATGGCCTCCTAGGCTTTATAATCTCAGTTTGAATAGTATCACTCGGGAGTTGGTAGACCGCCTGAGAAATAGATAGAAATATGTTATGTTATTTGAAAACCCCTTTATTGAATCGATGTTGGATCCGCCCCGCCTGTTCTAAATTTCATACTGATCATACCTGCCACGGGTCTACAGCAATAAGTAGATACGCATATGGGATAATATCTTTTGTTCGGCTCCAAAAAAAGCACAAGCCCATGAGTATGACCAAGACTCAAAATGATAATCTCAGATCACTCGACACGCTTGTATATCTCTGTGTAAATGCAGGATATAAATGTGGGCTATACTGGTCAAACTCTCAGTGCTGGAGATATACATCAACATGATGACCGGTTTGAATTCGTATGTTTCCTGCTTGGAGTTGTTACAAACGACCGCCTCGCTGTTGTCTCTAGTGGTTTTGCCTCCGCCACATATTACTGGAGGTGAGTACGTCACATGGGATATAGAATGGTAATATGATATTCAATGTACGAATGTATGTATCAACCTATTACTGTTGTTAAGCAAATTTTGATGATGCCAATAGAAAACCTAATATCAGAACTTTCGGAATAGAAACAAAGCCCAACCAAACATTGATATCTGAAGCCACACTGGCGTCATCAGGGGCAGACGTTTTAAACTCACGAACGTTTTAAATTAATAATACCGACGTTTCATTGTCCAAATGAGGAACGAGTTGAGCAGGCACTATATGATGCTGTCCTCTCGTTGTCGGTGATTCTCCAGGTTCTCGGGATGGTGACGCCACCACCGGACCCGATGGTTGCCATCCGTTACCATGCAGCAGTGGACCGACATCCCGACTGGCAATTTTGGCGAGACGTTTTCTCGATGTGGGTGACAAAACGATTCGAGTTTTGGCAATGCATTGGCGAAACTCCGGAAACGTTCAACGCCATGTATTTAGAAATTCGGGAAGCATTGCTGTACGCAAGAAGAACATCACGGCTGACTATCAAAAACAAACTTCTGCTGGTGCTGGTTTGGTTAAGAGTTACCCAAGCTATTATCAATTTTCTTTGATATTTGATATCAGCGTCACGTCCGTCAGTAGGATCGTGGAAACATATACAAATAATGTGGCGTCACTACGCCAGGTTGATCCAATGGCCTTCGCTAGAACAATGGGAAGCGATGAGGGGTAGGTGGCAGAACATACCTTCTGGCCTGGGGGCTATTGACGGAACATCCCACCGTATCCTCCGACCTATGTCTGAGGATCAAGAGAATTTTTATTCGGGGCACACACACTTCCATTGTTTCCATATCGTAATTGTGATCACTGCAGACAAGAAAATTGCTCATGTTGATAGCGGATTCTTGGGTCATTGCAATGATCTGCGATGCTTCAACTTGATGCCTAGAATTGGACAAGATGAACAGTTGCCATTCTCCAACGATGCAGTATTGCTGGGTGATCTGGGATACAACAACCGATATCCGATTATGACGCCTTATCGTTCCACAGAATTTGTGGGTCGATCGGAGAACCATCGTCGTCGAATGGGTGAAATAAACAACATCATCCGCAACCACCGAGTCTACGTTGAGCACGTGATTGGCACGATCAAATCTTACACAATCATGTCTAACGTTTACAGGCACCCACGACATTTGCACTGTACGATTGTCGAGTTGTGTGCTTCACTTAAGTGGGGGGATGCTTATTGCAAAATAAAATTTAAAATATTGCGTCTAATAAAATATATTTATAAAGAAATAAACTCGTTATGCTCTCTGTCAATAGTGGTCATGATATATATATATATATATATATATATATATATATATATATATATATATTTATACATTTACAACCTTTTTGTTACAATCGGGCAACCATTTTGCTACATTTTAACATTTTGTCACATGGGCCGTGTGACAAAAAAGTCGACTGCCCCTGGCCCACACCCGGTTTGAGTTTTTCCGGTTCATTTGATGTTAAACCATGAAAGGTGGTCTAATGAGCTTTCATAAGTACAATAATTGGCAAAATTCAGCAATATCCATTCACAATTAATAATTAATTATTTTGTATATTATCCCAGACAACCATTTTGTCACATGCATTATTCTTCGTTTTTTCTCGTTAGTTTACTATATATGTTTACTAGATTTTTTGGTTATAGCATATTTTAGTCGTCCTCTATAAACCCTGCAAGTTTCAAGCAAATCCTTCAAGAACGTAAGAAATATACAAAAAAGTATGTTGAAGAAGTCCATGCCTTAGGCGGTGTGGGGAGGCGCGCCACCTAGCGTATGATAACGGGGAAGTTCATAAGCTTGCGCTTCATTTATTGCCCTTTTCGTCAACAACCATCAATTTATTCACATCAATTTGTATCACTGCTTTATATTTCTGCTGTAATGGTATTCGCTGCATAAATAGCTAGGCTAGAATGCATTTAATTGAATTGACGCTGCTCAGCCGTTGTAACGGCTGGCAGTCCACATCCGTCATTTGTGTCTGTGCGCGTGTTTTACGGTCTCGATCGACAACAAGTCAACAGGTCAAGCGACAGATCTATCACAGGGACCCCTGTCCGCTGGTCCCTGGCCGGTAAAAATCAGCAAGGACCGGTGAAACATAAGAGAGGTACAAGTCCTGTCTGGTCTGTAACATTTTGCATGAAGTTGAACATTATTTGGATATTTCCGAAAGTCGACTGATCGTACACACTAACACAGGTGCAGAGCCACTCAACTTGGTGCCGCTTTTTCGTCAGCCGCTTATGACACTAAATGTCAATGATGCGAGCGGCACAGAACTAGGGCTGGCATATCAAGGCCAAATCAGTGTCGATATATATCGCGTTTTGAAGGTCGATATATCGATTTTTTTCGATACCGAAATGAAGGCTAAGAAACTACTAAAAACATCTAAATTGTATGTCCATGCCCATGGAGCTAATTTGACTTCCTATAACTATCTCAACAGAAAGTCGCCATGCTCACTGCATAATTTGCATCTTTACATCATCATTATATCATCTTTACACTGTTTCAAACACTGACAAATAGAGCAAGAAGTACAAAAGTATGGGAAACCAGCATATTCAAATATATCCGAGCTGCATATGGCTGACCGACAGGGCCAAAAATCAGTGTTTTATTACGAGGGGAAAAATTGATATTTTCACAACCTTTCGATACGCTATATCATGGCTGGCTAAAATTAGATTATCAATATGTCGATATATCGTGCCAGCCCTACACAGAACCAACTCACCCACACAACTACAGTGGACCTCTCTCTCAAATCTACTTATTCCGACATAGAGTCTACACGTGAATGAATTGCTTGTGTTTGATTCTGTCAAAAGTTGACTTCAGCCGGCAAAATGGCGATCAATAAAATCACCTGGACAACGCGCGTGACTGACACTGACAGTTATACTGTTATATAGAACTAGAACTAGACGTCTTGGCTACGAAAACGTAAACAACCACACATGTTACGATGTTGTTGTCATAACTCTGCCGGCAACAAGAAGAGCAGTTGCAAATGCCGGTCTGTACAGCTTTGAGACATAGACTAGATCTATTATTATTTGAGACTGATTTTGAGAGGCCGAGCACTGTTATGCGCTGTAAACAAAAATACGTGACGGGGCACCGATGCTCTGTTATAATATGTTATATAGACTTATTTTATTTGTTTGTCTGTACTTGAGATGGAGCTGTATGCAGTTGGGGAAAGTGACAAATTTGGGGACTGTTGTCAAATTCGACAACAGTCCCTAAATTTGGATACCGGGGGTTGTTAAATTTGGGTACATGGCAAAAGACAGATATCAGAAAAATTGTTTTAACTGAATTATCTCATTATCAATGGTCATCTAATGAAATCACAAAATGAGTGTATAATTTGTGCAAGATTATGTATAGGTTAACAAATGAGATGCCGTGAATTCGTGCAAATAAGTCACGAGCCCGTCAGGGCGAGTGGATTATTAACGAATTCACAGGCATCGAAGACTGCCGACCCCGCTTAGTCCAGGCGCATCCAATGCTGCACCCAAAACCTGGGATATTTGGCTAATTAACATGATTAATGTGTGTTGGACCAGTATTTTTAGTTAAACGGGGGAAAGTAATGCACCACGCACTAATTTCTCCATAAAAGGGAAAAGTTTATTAAGGCATTTCGGCAGAAATGCCTTTATGGTTTTAGCAGAATTTTTTTTTTTTTTTTTTTTTTTCTTCTTCCGCCACTTTTGGTTTCCGGACGATAACTTTAGATTGCCTTGACGGATCCTCGTCAAATTTTCACCACAAGTCAGAAATGATATGTGGAAGAACCCTATTCTTTTTGAGCCGGATCCGAGGTCCGTGAGGATGAAATCAAGGCTAATTTTGAGACTTGGTTTCCGGACGATAACTGGAAAAATATTTACGCAATAGTTGCAGAACTCTGCATGGAGGTTTATATGCCACCAGGGAAGAACCCTATTGATTTTGGGATCGATCCGTCAAACGACCTTTGACCTAGAGGTCGAAATAATTTTTTGCTGATTCATCCTTGAGGCTTCCTGCATATCTCAGAAACCGTGCATCGTAGAGCGAAACGGACGTTATTTTCGGACTCGTCGCCCTAGACAAACGTATCTAGGGTGTATTATTTTTTTTTGATCCGGCTCCGAGGTCCGTGAGGTCCTTGAGGATGAAATTGAGGCTGATCTTGAAACTTGGTTTCCGGACGATAACTCGAAAAATATTCAGGCAATAGTTGCAGAATTTTGCACGGAGGTTTATATATCAACAGGGAAGAACCCTATTGATTTTGGGATCGATACGTCAAACGACCTTTGACCTAGAGGTCAAAATAATTTTTTGCTGAGTCATCCATGAGGCATCCTGCATATCTCGGAAACGGTGTGTCGTAGAGCGAAACGGACGTTATTTTCGGACTCGTCGCCCTAGACAAACATGTCTAAGGGGTATTATGGATGAACTTTGACCTTGACCTTGAATTTTTTTGCCGAGTCGGCATTTTTCGTTTTCGTCGATATCTCGGAAACGGTGCGTCGTAGATCGAAACGGACGTTATTTTCGGACTCGTCGCCCTAGACAAACATGTCTAAAGGGTATTATGTATGAACTTTGACCTTGACCCGAAATTTTTTTGCCGAGTCGGCATTTTTCGTTTTCGTCGATATCTCGGAAACGGTGTGTCGTAGAGCGAAACGGACGTTATTTTCGGACTTGCCGCCCTAGACAAACATGTCTAAAGGGTATTATGAATGAACTTTGACCTTGACCTTGAATTTTTTTGCCGAGTCGGCATTTTTCGTTTTCGTCGATATCTCGGAAACGGTGCGTCGTAGAGCGAAACGGACGTTATTTTCGGACTCGTCGCCCTAGACTAACATGTCTAGATGGTATTATGGATGAACTTTGACCTTGACCCAAAATTTTTTGGCCGAGTCGGCATTTTTCGGTTTCGTCGATATCTTGGAAACGGTGTGTCGTAGAGCGAAACGGACGTTATTTTCGGACTCGTTGCCCTAGACAAACATGTCTAATGGGTATTATGGATGAACTTTGACCTTGACCCGAAATTTTTTTGCCGAGTCGGCATTTCTCGTTTTCGTCGATATCTCGGAAACGATGCTTCGTAGAGCGAAACGGACGTTATTTTTGGACTCGTCGCCCTAGACAAACATGTCTAATTGGTATTATGGATGAACTTTGACCTTGACCCGAAATTTTTTTGCCGAGTCGGCATTTTTCGTTTTCGTCGATATCTAGTATATATTATAAATTAATCATCACACCGAAATGCCTCCAAGGCATCTTTAGGCCTTGACGTCTAGTTTTTGTACCCAAATTTAACAACCCCCGGGTTGTGTACTGTTGTCAAATTTAACAACTCCCCCAAGAGTCCCCAAATTTGCCACTTTCCCCAACTGGCTGTATGTAAGCACCCAGAGATTGCAGGGTCCCAGAGAAATGGTTCAAATCCGTGTTTTGGTCATGTTTTTTTCGGTAATTTTCACCTAAGAATCAAATATATTTTTGCATTCAAAATATTGGTATATTTTGGTAAATCAGAATATTGGAATGGTAATGTATTGATCAGAAAATTATTAGCTGTATCTATTTAATGTGTTGGTCTATTATAAGTACTAAGCTTAAAGTGTACATGGTGTAGGCATCACAGAGTTGCAAATATATTGATGTTGTCCTACATTTCATCGGTTGATACGCACTCGTTGCCATGGTAACCATCTGGGGTAACGAAAATTATTCTGGAAGTTAGGCCATGGTATATTTAACATCTAAAGTTTCAATCACAGAAAGCTTTTTTGCTCGACATACGAACATGATTAACTCAGAATCATTTTGTTAAATTTTCACCAAAATAATTCAGGGGACAGCCGATTCCTGAAAATTTTATTCAGTGGTGAAAGAGTTATAGGAGCATATAGGAAGTCATATATGGGTTCTGCAGACGAAATGCTTACACAAGTGGGCAGAGCTTAGGTTTGTACTATGAACATATATGAGGTTTGTACTATGAACATATATGAAGACATGTACATCACAGCCTTTGGTGGCCTTGAACTTGACATCAGAAGAATAATAACTCCAAAGGTCGCATATTACCTCTATAAAAGTGTAAAACTGGTTGCCCGGTTAGCTCAGTTCGTATGTGGGCTGACTTCTCACCAATGTAGTCGGTTTAGGCACGGGTTCGATCCCCGGCCTCGGCAGTATGTGAGGTGGTATGTGGTCGCCAAACCGGGCAAGTGGGTTTTCACCAGGTTCTCTGGTTTCCTCCCACACTAATGACCACCCTTACGCCAAGCCAACAAGAGATGGTAATATAAGCTGATGCTTGTTCATCAATTGTTGTAAAATAAATAAAGTTCAAAGGTTAAAACTAGCCTATACATGTAGGAAGCTATTTACCATGCAGCTTCAGTGACCTCGACCTCGACCCTAGATGACTTGAGCAATTAATCTCAAGGTATTATCTCACCTGCAATGATTCAAACTGAAATTGTCCGGTAACCTATTTGAGCCCTTGGGCAAATTTTTTTGTTTCTGCAGCAGAATATATAAATGGTCATGGAATCGATATTCTAGCTTGTGGCGATATTTGGGACATTTAAAGTTCCATAATCGGTTCCCGGTTTTTGGCATAAAACTGATCAATAGGTGCCTAGATAATCCAGATGGACACAGTAACTCCTGCCCTGCGTCCACATATTTAGGCAAAACTGGAGACCAAATGTCCGAATTTTCACTGAATTTCGCATGAAGCGTTCCCATGCAGTGATGGTCATGCAAAAAACAAGAAATTTACAGAAATTACCAGCTTTTTTGTCCATAGCCAGTGTAGAGACAATGTGTTATGATAAACTTGAGCCCAACTTTTTTTATTTGAGTACATACCCGTAAAATTAACACGTAACGACAGAACATGCAAATTCAGCTCTGTGCTAATCTCCGTGACACACAGAACTATGTTTACATTAGCGCTAATGTATTTTTTTTCGTTCACAACTTTGTTTTTATCAAACTATCATGCTCAAACTTCACTGCAGGGTCCTTGGGGCGTGTTATGGACGATTTGTCAGCTCCATATGATCGGAATATTATATGCTGGCCAAATCAGGCCAATTATTCTATAAAACATTTCATCAACCAATTAAGGGACTTTAACTGGCTATGATTATATTTTGCAGATATATTTGCCTGAAATCCACAAATTGGCCTCTGGAGTGAAATACATTTTGATGGAGTGAAAACGCTTGATCATAGAGCTTAGGTTTGTATTATGAGCATATAGGGAGTCATATATGGCGCAACTTTTGGTGACCTTGAATTTGACCTTTGATGACCTTGGAAGGTCAAAACGGCCATCCCAAAATGGCCTGAAATCCACAAATTGGCCTCTGGAGTGAAAACGCTTGCTCATTGAGCTTAGGTTTGTATTATGAGCACATATGAAGTCATATATGGCGCAACTTTTGGTGACCCTGAACTTGACCTCAGATAACCTTGAGTGCTAAATCTCAAGGTCCTATCTAATCTGAGATCTGTAAAATGGGCTCTGCAGACAAAATGCTTACACAAGTGGGCTAATGTTAGCGCTACACATTAGCGCTAATGTATTTTTTTTCGTTCACAACTTTGTTTTTATCAAACTATCATGCTCAAACTTCACTGCAGGGTCCTTGGGGCGTGTTATGGACGATTTGTCAGCTCCATATGATCGGAATATTATATGCTGGCCAAATCAGGCCAATTATTCTATAAAACATTTCATCAACCAATTAAGGGACTTTAACTGGCTATGATTATATTTTGCAGATATATTTGCCTGAAATCCACAAATTGGCCTCTGGAGTGAAATACATTTTGATGGAGTGAAAACGCTTGATCATAGAGCTTAGGTTTGTATTATGAGCATATAGGGAGTCATATATGGCGCAACTTTTGGTGACCTTGAATTTGACCTTTG
This sequence comes from Terebella lapidaria, assembly GCA_949152475.1. Taxonomy (NCBI): domain Eukaryota; kingdom Metazoa; phylum Annelida; class Polychaeta; order Terebellida; family Terebellidae; genus Terebella; species Terebella lapidaria. The sequence goes on along the minus strand of OX424564.1, from coordinate 26,484,123 downwards.
ATGACCTTGGAAGGTCAAAACGGCCATCCCAAAATGGCCTGAAATCCACAAATTGGCCTCTGGAGTGAAAACGCTTGCTCATTGAGCTTAGGTTGGTATTATGAGCACATATGAAGTCATATATGGCGCAACTTTTGGTGACCCTGAACTTGACCTCAGATAACCTTGAGTGCTAAATATCAAGGTCCTATCTAATCTGAGATCTGTAAAATGGGCTCTGCAGACAAAATGCTTACACAAGTGGGCAGAGCTTAGGTTTGTACTATGAACATATATGAAGACATGTACATCACAGCTTTTGGTGGCCTTGAACTTGACACTGGAAGAATAATAACTCCAAAGGTCACTTATGACTTCTATAAATGTGTAAAACTAGCCTATAGGAAGCTATTTACCATGCAGCTTCAGTGACCTTGAACTCGACCCGAGATGACGTAAGCAATTAATCTCAAGGTATTATCTCACCGGCAATGTTTCAAACTGAAATTGTCCGGTAACCTATTTCAGCCATTGAGCTAATTTTCTGTTAGGCCTTTTGAAAATTGGTCATCTTCATTTGTTCTTTAAAAGTTTTCAACCTTTTTTTCAGCTGAAGGCCAGTTTAACTGCTCGACAAGAGGTAAGAAACTAAATTGTTGCAGAGATTTTCTTGTGAACGCTCCACAGGTTGCATATTTCAACTGCTTTTCATTATATTTCACATGGTACTTATTATGGTAAGATCATGACCCCTGAATAAGGACACTTTGTGCTGAAATTAGCCTATTAGAACTAGTGTTGGATTGGTACTAGTAATTGGTTCCAATTTCATCTTTGATGAATTGGTTCAATTCAACCACCCAATGATCGATTAAAATGATTAATTAGTTTCTTACATAACTGCCCAGAAGTTATTAGTATGTTTATAAGATGAAGGGGGTTTGGATCAAAGCATGGGTTGTAAAAATTGGAAGCACTTTGGATTCAGATCTTAGTCATACACCCAAATCAGAATAAAAGTATACCAAACAGATATGTACCAAACAGTCACACATTTCAAACTATACCTTCCATTTTTACATTTAAAAAACAAAGAAAAAGAATACAGAGTATGGGAATAGACAAGGCCTCTGCATGTACATGACATGTAGGCTTTAATGTCTAATATGAATTTATTTTCATGAATTTTTTTCCAGTCCCTGATGCAGAAGCGTGATCAGGATGAAACTGTCAAATGGTGTAGATGAATCTCGGGCTGGATAGAGATGGTTTACGTTCGAAGTTCACATCACGAGAAATAGGTTTGTTCATATTTAAGTTCCCGAACCTATGATCCGATAAACTAATTGGCCCCATGGCGTTGCCTCCGTCGTCGTCATCCACATTTTTAGCTTTTTTGTTTACAGGCAAATTTTTCGATGTCCTTAAATCGCTGGTCTGCGTGTTGCCGGCAGTCGGAGTTTCCTGGTGGGTCAGTGAAAAAACTGAAAGAAAAACCTTTTTGAACTTTTTTTTGTATTTTTTCTTTATTTCAATGGGAGCTGCTACACTGTACCTGTGTTCACATAGAACACTTGAAGATGAGCTTAAATAATGGTACATTCAAATTGGTAGTCATATATGGCGATTTGAGTGGTGACCTTGAATTTGACCTTCGACGACCTTGAAAGGTCAAATAGCCATTCCAAAATGGTCTGAAATCCACAAATTGGCCTCTATATGAAAACGCTTGATCATATCATAGAGCTTAGGTTTGTAGTGACTAGTCATATATGGTGAACCTTTTGGTGACCTTGAACTTGACCTCAGGTGGCCTTGAGTGCTACATCTCAAGGTCACATCTGATCTGAGATCTGTGGATTGGTCTCTGGAGACAAAATGCTTAAACAAATATATGGAGCATAGGTTTGTATTATGAATATATGGGAATCCGCGTATGGTACAGCTTTTGGTGACCTTGAACTTGACATCAGAAGAGTAATTAAGCCCAAAGGCAACGTATGACCTCAACTGTTTAAAATTAGCCTCTGTAGTCTAAATGATGGTAGGTGGAATATCCAGAATGCTTGTATTTTGTTCGTACATGTGCATAATAGGTAAGTTGTGGTCAGAGAGAAACTTGTGTGACCTGCCTGTTGTCAGATTTGACTTGTGAGGCCTGTCTGTGGTCAGAGGAAGCCTTTGAAGCAGGTGTGTGGTCATATGGCGAATTCTGAGGCCTGTTCATGGTGAAGGGAGACAAGTGAATCCTGTCTATGGTCACAGGGAGATATGTGAGGCCTATGTATAGTGGGGGGGAAAATGTGAGACCTACCTTTGCTCTGAGGGAAAATGTGACGAGATAGTCGTCTGAGACCTGTCTATGGACAGAAGTAGACTTGAATCATGTTGTTCAGGTACAGACTATTGAGGCCTGCCTATGGTCAGAGGTAGATTTGTGAGGCCTGTCAATGGACAGGAATATACTTGTGAGGTCTGTCTGTAGGCCACCTTAGACTTGTGTATCCTGGATATGATCAGAAGGAGACTTGTGAGTACTGCTGATGGTCAGCATGAGAATTATGAGGCCTGTATATGTTCAGCAATGACTTTTGAGGCCATGGGAAGCTAATGTGGCTCGATTATGTTTTAAAAGAACGAGACATGTGATGGCTAGTCTCCATTGAGTTGACTTGTTTGTCACACAACCCATATAGTAAAATGCTAATGAAGTAAAATGGTTGTCTGATTGTTACAAAAAGGTTGTAAATATATACATATGTTTATATATGAAGAGACATCTGAGGCTTCTCAATAAGGAGACTTTATAGTCCTCTTTGTATTCAGATGGAGACTTGTGAGGCCCGTCTATGGTCAGAGGTAGACTTGTGAGGCTTGCGTATAGTCAGAGGTAGACTTGTGAGGCCTGTGTATGGTCAGAGGTAGGCTTGTGTATGGTCAGAGGTAGACTTGTGAGGCCTGTGTATGGTCAGAGGTAGACTTGTGAGGCCCGTCTATGGTCAGAGGTAGACTTGTGAGGCTTGTGTATAGTCAGAGGTAGACTTGTGAGGTCTGTGTATGGTCAGAGGTAGACTTGTGAGGCCCGTCTATGGTCAGAGGTAGACTTGTGAGGCCCGTCTATGGTCAGAGGTAGACTTGTGAGGCCTGTGTATGGTCAGAGGTTGACTTGTGAGGCTTGTGTATGGTCAGAGGTAGACTTGTGAGGCCCGTCCATGGTCAGAGGTAGACTTGTGAGGGCTGTGTATGGTCAGAGGTAGACTTGTGAGGCTTGTGTATAGTCAGAGGTAGACTTGTGAGGTCCGTCTATGGTCAGAGGTAGACTTGTGAGGCTTGTGTATAGTCAGAGGTAGACTTGTGAGGCCTGTGTATGGTCAGAGGTAGACTTGTGAGGCTTGTGTATGGTCAGGGGTAGACTTGTGTGGCCTGTGTATAGTCAGAGGTAGACTTGTGAGGCTTGTGTATAGTCAGGGGTAGACTTGTGTGGCCTGTGTATAGATAGAGGTAGACTTGTGAGGCTTGTGTATAGTCAGAGGTAGACTTGTGAGGCCTGTGTATAGTCAGAGGTAGACTTGTGAGGCTTGTGTATGGTCAGGGGTAGACTTGTGTGGCCTGTGTATAGTCAGAGGTAGACTTGTGTGGCCTGTGCATGGTCAGAGGTAGACTTGTGAGGCTTGTGTATAGTCAGAGGTAGACTTGTGAGGTCCGTCTATGGTCAGAGGTAGACTTGTGAGGCTATAGTCAGAGGTAGACTTGTGAGGCTTGTGTATAGTCAGAGGTAGACTTGTGAGGCCTGTGTATGGTCAGAGGTAGACTTGTGAGGCCTGTGTATAGTCAGAGGTAGACTTGTGAGGCCTGTGTATAGTCAGAGGTAGACTTGTGAGACCCGTGTATGGTGAGAGGTAGACTTGTGAGGCCCGTCTATAGTCAGAGGTAGACTTGTGAGGCCCGTCTATAGTCGGAGGTAGACTTGTGAGGCTTGTGTATAGTCAGAGGTAGACTTGTGAGGCTTGTGTATAGTCAGAGGTAGACTTGTGAGGCTATAGTGAGAGGTAGACTTGTGAGGCCTGTGTATAGTCAGAGGTAGACTTGTGAGGCTATAGTCAGAGGTAGACTTGTGAGGCTATAGTCAGAGGTAGACTTGTGAGGCCTGTGTATAGTCAGAGGTAGACTTGTGAGGCTTGTGTATAGTCAGAGGTAGACTTGTGAGGCTTGTGTATAGTCAGAGGTAGACTTGTGAGGCTATAGTCAGAGGTAGACTTGTGAGGCTTGTGTATAGTCAGAGGTAGACTTGTGAGGCCCGTCTATAGTCAGAGGTAGACTTGTGAAGCCCGTGTATGGTCAGAGGTAGACTTGTGAGGCTTGTGTATAGTCAGAGGTAGACTTGTGAGGCTATAGTCAGAGGTAGACTTGTGAGGCTATAGTCAGTGGTAGACTTGTGAGGCCCGTCTATGGTCAGAGGTAGACTTGTGAGGCTTGTGTATAGTCGGAGGTAGACTTGTGGAGCCCGTGTATTGTCAGAGGTAGACTTGTGAAGCTTGTGTATGGTCAGAGGTAGACTTGTGAGGCCTGTGTATAGTCAGAGGTAGACTTGTGAGGCTTGTGTATGGTCAGAGGTAGACTTGTGAGGCCTGTGTATGGTCAGAGGTAGACTTGTGAGGCCTGTGTATAGTCAGAGGTAGACTTGTGAGGCTATAGTCAGAGGTAGACTTGTGAGGCTATAGTCAGAGGTAGACTTGTGAAGCCCGTTTATTGTCAGAGGTAGACTTGTGAGGCCTGTGTATGGTCAGAGGTAGACTTGTGAGGCCTGTGTATAGTCAGAGGTAGACTTGTGAGGCTTGTGTATGGTCAGAGGTAGACTTGTGAGGCCTGTGTATGGTCAGAGGTAGACTTGTGAGGCCTGTGTATAGTCAGAGGTAGACTTGTGAGGCTATAGTCAGAGGTAGACTTGTGAGGCTATGGTCAGAGGTAGACTTGTGAGGCTATAGTCAGAGGTAGACTTGTGAGGCTTGTGTATAGTCAGAGGTAGACTTGTGAGGCCCGTCTATAGTCAGAGGTAGACTTGTGAAGCCCGTGTATGGTCAGAGGTAGACTTGTGAGGCTTGTGTATAGTCAGAGGTAGACTTGTGAGGCTATAGTCAGAGGTAGACTTGTGAGGCTATAGTCAGTGGTAGACTTGTGAGGCCCGTCTATGGTCAGAGGTAGACTTGTGAGGCTTGTGTATAGTCGGAGGTAGACTTGTGAAGCCCGTGTATTGTCAGAGGTAGACTTGTGAAGCTTGTGTATGGTCAGAGGTAGACTTGTGAGGCCTGTGTATAGTCAGAGGTAGACTTGTGAGGCTTGTGTATGGTCAGAGGTAGACTTGTGAGGCCTGTGTATGGTCAGAGGTAGACTTGTGAGGCCTGTGTATAGTCAGAGGTAGACTTGTGAGGCTATAGTCAGAGGTAGACTTGTGAGGCTATAGTCAGAGGTAGACTTGTGAAGCCCGTTTATTGTCAGAGGTAGACTTGTGAGGCCTGTGTATGGTCAGAGGTAGACTTGTGAGGCCTGTGTATAGTCAGAGGTAGACTTGTGAGGCTTGTGTATGGTCAGAGGTAGATTTGTGAGGCCTGTGTATGGTCAGAGGTAGACTTGTGAGGCCTGTGTATAGTCAGAGGTAGACTTGTGAGGCTATAGTCAGAGGTAGACTTGTGAGGCTATGGTCAGAGGTAGACTTGTGAGGCTATAGTCAGAGGTAGACTTGTGAGGCCTGTGTATAGTCAGAGGTAGTCTTGTGAGGCTATAGTCAGAGGTAGACTTGTGAGGCCCGTCTATGGTCAGAGGTAGACTTGTGAGGCTTGTGTATGGTCAGAGGTAGACTTGTGAGGCCTGTGTATAGTCAGAGGTAGTCTTGTGAGGCTATAGTCAGAGGTAGACTTGTGAGGCCCGTCTATGGTCAGAGGTAGACTTGTGAGGCTTGTGTATGGTCAGAGGTAGACTTGTGAGGCTTGTGTATAGTCAGAGGTAGACTTGTGAGGCCTGTGTATGGTCAGAGGTAGACTTGTGAGGCCTGTGTATAGTCAGAGGTAGACTTGTGAGGCTATAGTCAGAGGTAGACTTGTGAGGCTATGGTCAGAGGTAGACTTGTGAGGCTATAGTCAGAGGTAGACTTGTGAGGCCTGTGTATAGTCAGAGGTAGACTTGTGAGGCTATTGTCAGAGGTAGACTTGTGAGGCCTGTGTATAGTCAGAGGTAGACTTGTGAGGCTTGTGTATGGTCAGAGGTAGACTTGCGAGGCTTGTGTATGGTCAGAGGTAGACTTGTGAGGCCTGTGTATAGTCAGAGGTAGACCTGTGAGGCTTGTGTATGGTCAGAGGTAGACTTGTGAGGCCTGTGTATAGTCAGAAGTAGACTTGTGAGGCTATAGTCAGAGGTAGACTTGTGAAGCCCGTGTATAGTCAGAGGCAGACTTGTGAGGCTTGTGTATGGTCAGAGGTAGGCTTGTGAGGCTATAGTCAGATTTAGACTTGTGAAGCCCGTGTATAGTCAGAGGTAGACTTGTGAGGCCTGTGTATAGTCAGAAGTAGACTTGTGAGTCTATAGTCAGAGGTAGACTTGTGAGGCCTGTGTATAGTCAGAGGCAGACTTGTGAATCTTGTGTATAGTCAGAGGTAGACCTATGAAGCTTGTGTATAGTCAGAGGTAGACTTGTGAGGCTTGTGTATGGTCAGGGGTTGACTTGTGTGGTCTGTGTATGGTCAGAGGTAGACTTGTGAGGCTTGTGTATAGTCAGAGGTAGACTTGTGAGGCCCGTCTATGGTCAGAGGTAGACCTGTGAGGCTTGTGTATGGTCAGGGGTAGACTTGTGTGGCCTGTGTATGGTCAGAGGTAGACTTGTGAGGCCTGTGTATAGTCAGAGGCAGACTTGTGAGGCTTGTGTATGGTCAGAGGTAGACTTGTGAGGCCTGTGTATAGTCAGATGTAGACTTGTGTGGCCTGTGTATAGTCAGAGGTAGACTTGTGAAGCTTGTGTATAGTCAGAAGTAGACTTGTGAGGCTATAGTCAGAGGTAGACTTGTGAGGCTATAGTCAGAGGTAGACTTGTGAGGCTTGTGTATAGTCAGATGTAGACTTGTGTGGCCTGTGTATAGTCAGAGGTAAACTTGTGAAGCTTGTGTATAGTCAGTAGTAGACTTGTGAGGCTATAGTCAGAGGTAGTCTTGTGAGGCTTGTGTATAGTCGGAGGCAGACTTGTGAGGCCTGTGTATGGTCAGAGGTAGACTTGTGAGGCCTGTGTATAGTCAGATGTAGACTTGTGAGGCTTGTGCATGGTCAGAGGTAGACTTGTGAGGCTTGTGTATAGTCAGAAGTAGACTTGTGAGGCTTGTGTATAGTCAGAGGTAGACTTGTGAGGCTATAGTCAGAGGTAGACTTGTGAGGCTATAGTCAGAGGTAGACTTGTGAGGCTTGTGTATTGTCAGAAGTAGACTTGTGAGGCTTGTGTATAGTCAGAGGTAGACTTGTGAGGCTATAGTCAGAGGTAGACTTGTGAGGCTATAGTCAGAGGTAGACTTGTGAGGCTTGTGTATAGTCAGAGGTAGACTTGTGAGGCCTGTGTATAGTCAGAGGTAGACTTGTGAGGCTTGTGTATAGTCAGAGGTAGACTTGTGAGGCTATAGTCAGAGGTAGACTTGTGAGGCTATAGTCAGAGGTAGACTTGTGAGGCCTGTGTATAGTCAGGGGTAGACTTGTGAGGCCCGTCTATGGTCAGGGGTAGACTTGTGAGGCCTGTGTATAGTCAGAGGTAGACTTGTGAGGCTTGTGTATGGTCAGAGGTAGACTTGTGAGGCCTGTGTATAGTCAGAGGTAGACTTGTGAGGCTTGTGTATAGTCAGAGTTATACTTGTGAGGCCTGTGTATAGTCAGAGGTAGACTTGTGAGGCTTGTGTATGGTCAGAGGTAGACTTGTGAGGCCTGTGTATGGTCAGAGGTAGACTTGTGAGGCCTGTGTATGGTCAGAGGTAGACTTGTGAGGCTTGTGCATGGTCAGAGGTAGACTTGTGAGGCTTGTGTATGGTCAGAGGTAGACTAGTGAGGCCTGTGTATAGTCAAAGGTAGACTTGTGAGGCTTGTGTATAGTCAGAGGTAGACTTGTGAGGCCTGTGTATGGTCAGAGGTAGACTTGTGAGGCTATAGTCAGAGGTAGACTTGTGAGGCTATAGTCAGAGGTAGACTTGTGAGGCTTGTGTATTGTCAGAGGTAGACTTGTTAGGCCTGTGTATAGTCAGAGGTAGACTTGTGAGGCTTGTGTATTGTCAGAGGTAGACTTGTGAGGTTATAGTCAGAGGTAGACTTGTGAGGCTATAGTCAGAGGTAGACTTGTGAGGCTTGTGTATAGTCAGAGGTAGACTTGTGAGGCCTGTGTATAGTCAGAGGTAGACTTGTGAGGCTTGTGTATAGTCAGAGGTAGACTTGTGAGGCTATAGTCAGAGGTAGACTTGTGAGGCTATAGTCAGAGGTAGACTTGTGAGGCCTGTGTATAGTCAGGGGTAGACTTGTGAGGCCCGTCTATGGTCAGGGGTAGACTTGTGAGGCATGTGTATAGTCAGAGGTAGACTTGTGAGGCTTGTGTATGGTCAGAGGTAGACTTGTGAGGCCTGTGTATAGTCAGAGGTAGACTTGTGAGGCTTGTGTATAGTCAGAGTTAGACTTGTGAGGCCTGTGTATAGTCAGAGGTAGACTTGTGAGGCTTGTGTATGGTCAGAGGTAGACTTGTGAGGCCTGTGTATGGTCAGAGGTAGACTTGTGAGGCCTGTGTATGGTCAGAGGTAGACTTGTGAGGCTTGTGCATGGTCAGAGGTAGACTTGTGAGGCTTGTGTATGGTCAGAGGTAGACTAGTGAGGCCTGTGTATAGTCAGAGGTAGACTTGTGAGGCTTGTGTATAGTCAGAGTTAGACTTGTGAGGCCTGTGTATGGTCAGAGGTAGACTTGTGAGGCCTGTGTATGGTCAGAGGTAGACTTGTGAGGCTTGTGCATGGTCAGAGGTAGACTTGTGAGGCTTGTGTATGGTCAGAGGTAGACTTGTGAGGCCTGTGTATAGTCAGAGGTAGACTTGTGAGGCTTGTGTATGGTCAGAGGTAAACTTGTGAGGCCTGTGTATGGTCAGAGGTAGACTTGTGAGGCCTGTGTATAGTCAGAGGTAGACTTGTGAGGCTTGTGTATAGTCAGAGTTAGACTTATGAGGCTTGTCTATGGTCAGTGGTAGACTTGTGAGGCTATAGTCAGAGGTAGACTTGTGAGGCTATAGTCAGAGGTAGACTTGTGAGGCTATAGTCAGAGGTAGACTTGTGAGGCTTGTGTATAGTCAGAGGTAGACTTGTGAGGCCTGTGTATAGTCAGAGGTAGACTTGTGAGGCTATAGTCAGAGGTAGACTTGTGAGGCTATAGTCAGAGGTAGACTTGTGAGGCTTGTGTATAGTCAGAGATAGACTTGTGAGGCTTGTGTATAGTCAGAGGTAGACTTGTGAGGCTATAGTCAGAGGTAGACTTGTGAGGCCTGTGTATATTCAGAGGTAGACTTGTGAGGCTATAGTCAGAGGTAGACTTGTGAGGCCTGTGTATAATCAGAGGTAGACTTGTGAGGCTTGTGTATAGTCAGAGGTAGACTTGTGAGGCATGTGTATGGTCAGAGGTAGACTTGTGAGGGTATAGTCAGAGGTAGACTTGTGAGGCCTGTGTATGGTCAGAGGTAGACTTGTGAGGCTATAGTCAGAGGTAGACTTGTGAGGCTTGTGTATAGTCAGGGGTAGACTTGTGAGGCCCGTCTATGGTCAGAGGTAGACTTGTGCGGCTTGTGTATAGTCAGAGGTAGACTTGTGAGGCTTGTGTATAGTCAGAGGTAGACTTGTGAGGCTTGTGTATAGTCAGAGATAGACTTGTGAGGCTCGTCTATGGTCAAAGGTAGACTTGTGAGGCTTGTGTATGGTCAGAGGTAGACTTGTGAGGCCCGTCTATGGTCAGAGGTATACTTGTGAGGCCCGTCTATGGTCAGAGGTAGACTTGTGAGGCCTGTGTATGGTCAGAGGTAGACTTGTGAGGCTTGTCTGTGGTAAAATGGAGACTTATGATGACTGTCTTCAGTCTTCAGCAGTAGATTTTAGAAGCATACTGACATGTCTCATGTCTGTGGACACGAATTTAATCAGAAAAACGCAAACTGCTTATGTGCCAATGCGTTGACTTCTTTGTCGCTCGACCCTTGTAGAAAGATTTTAATGTAGCGAAATGGTTGCCTGACTGTTACAAAAAGGTTGCATATATATAAATATATTTATGTATGGTGACAGACTTGTGAGGCCTGTCTATAGTCAGAGGGAGACTTGTGAGGTCTGTCTTTGGCGAAATGGAGACTTTTAGGCCAGTCTGTGGTCAGATGGATACTTTTGTGAAGCCTCTCTATGGTCAGATGGAGACTTCTGAGACCTGTCTATAGACAGGAGCAGACTGTTCAGGCCTGTTTATGGTCAGAGGTGGAGTTCTGAGGCCTTCAGATGGAAGTTTTGAGGCCTGACTACGGACAGAAGTTCACTTGCCAGACCTGCCTAGTGCCTAGTCCCAGCAGTGGTTCTCCAACCCCCAGATAAGGGAAGGGGGGGGGGGGGTCGTAGACCCACAGAACACACCACAGTGAAAACCCGACATTGCCATTCAAATCATGTGGCTCTATTTTACAACAGTGTTGCCACTCTAGAATGTTTTCATATTCGTTTATACTTACTATTGAGGCGTGTGGCACACTATGGGGTTGATCTGCGCATTTGTTTACTGGAAAACAGAGAATTTACATTGCCAGCAAACTCGAATGCTTAGAATGTCTGGAAGCACTTCAAATGTAAATTCTCCGTTTTCCAGGGAAACAAATGCGCAGATCAGCACCAAAGTGTGCCACATGCCTCAAAAATAAGTATAAACGAACATAATAACACTTTGGAGTGATCACACTGTTTTAAAATAGAGCCACACGATTTGAATGGCAATGTCAGATTTTCACTGTGGTGTATCATATGGCTTTACCCCCCTCCTCCCTTTATACAGTGTATGGGGGTTGGAGAGCCACTGCTGGGGATACCTAGTGCCTATGGTCAGAGAAAGAGAGGCTTGCTTATGTGCCATTGCGTTGACTTCTTTGTCGCTTGACCCATGTAGCAAGATTTTAATGTAGCAAAATGGTTGCCTGATTGTTACAAAAAGGTTGCACATATATAAATATATTTATATATGGAGACAGACTTGTGAGGCCTATCTGTGGTCAGCAGGAGACTTGTGAGGCCTGTCTGTAGTTGAGGGTCAGATAGACACGTCAGACATCTGTCTTTGGTCGGAGAGAGACAAGCCTCACAAGTCTACCTCTGTCTATACACAGGCCTCACTAGTCTCGATCTGACCATAGACTTGCCTCACAAGTCTCCATCTGAATACAAAGAGGACTCCGAAGTCTCCTTGTAGACAAGCCTCAGATGTCTTTTCATATATAAACATATTTATATATTTACAACCTTTTTGTAACAATCAGACAACCATTTTGTTACATTAGCATTTGAAGCAGGTGTGTGGTCATCTGGCGGATTCTGAGGCATGTTTATGGTGAAGGGAGACAAGTGAATCCTGTCTATGGTCACAGGGAGATATGTGAGGCCTATGTATAGTGGGAGGGAGAATGTGAGACCTACCTTTGCTCCGAGGGAAAATGTGACGAGATAGTCGTCTGAGACCTGTCTATGGACAGAAGTAGACTTGAATCATGTTGTTCCATTGACAATCATCAGGTGCAGACTATTGAGGCCTGCCTATGGTCAGAGGTATATTTGTGAGGCCTGTCAATGGACAGGAATATACTTGTGAGGTCTGTCTATAGGCCACTTTAGACTTGTGTATCCTGGATATGATCAGAGGGAGACTTGTGAGTTCTGCTGATGGTCAGCATGAGAATTATGAGGCCTGTATATGTTCAGCAATGACTTTTGAGGCCATGGGAAGCTAGTGTGGCTCGATTATGTTAAGAACGAGACATGTGATGGCTAGTTTCCATTGAGTTGACTTGTTTGTCACACAACCCATATAGTAAAATGCTAATGAAGTAAAATGGTTGTCTGATTGTTACAAAAAGGTCACAAATATATACATATGTTTATATATGAAGAGACATCTGAGGCTTCTCTATAAGGAGACTTTATAGTCCTCTTTGTATTCAGATGGAGACTTGTGAGGCCCGTCTATGGTCAGAGGTAGACTTGTGAGGCTTGTGCATAGTCAGAGGTAGACTTGTGAGGCCTGTGTATGGTCAGAGTCACTTGTGAGGCTTGTGTATGGTCAGAAATAGACTTGTGAGGCCCGTGTATGGTCAGAGGTAGACTTGTGAGGCCTGTGTATGGTCAGAGGTAGATTTGTGAGGCTTGTGTATAGTCAGAGGTAGACTTGTGAGGCCCGTCTATAGTCAGAGGTAGACTTGTGAGGCTTGTGTATAGTCAGAGGTAGACTTGTGGGGCCCGTCTATAGTCAGAGGTAGACTTGTGAGGCTTGTGTATAGTCAGAGGTAGACTTGTGAGGCCCGTCTATAGTCAGAGGTAGACTTGTGAGGCCTGTGTATTGTCAGAGGTAGACTTGTGAGGCCTGTGTATGGTCAGAGGTAGATTTGTGAGGCTATAGTCAGAGGTAGTCTTGTGAGGCCTGTGTATGGTCAGAGGTAGACTTGTGAGGCTTGTGTATGGTCAGAGGTAGACTTGTGAGGCCTGTGTATGGTCAGAGGTAGACTTGTGAGGCTATAGTCAGATGTAGACTTGTGAGGCTTGTGTATGGTCAGAAGTAGACTTGTGAGGCTTGTGTATGGTCAGAGGTAGACTTGTGAGGCCCGTCAGAGGTCAGAGGCATACTTGTGAGGCCCGTCTATGGTCAGAGGTAGACTTGTGAGGCCCGTCTATGGTCAGAGGTATACTTGTGAGGCCCGTCTATGGTCAGAGGTATACTTGTGAGGCCCGTCTATGGTCAGAGGTAGACTTTTGAGGCCTGTGTGTGATCAGAGGTAGACTTGTGAGGCTTGTCTGTGGTAAAATGGAGACTTATGACGACTGTCTATGGTCAGCAGTAGACTTTAGAGGCACACTGACATGTCTATCATGTCTGTGGACACGAATTTAATCAGAAAAACGCAAACTGCTTATGTGCCAATGCGTTGACTTCTTTGTCGCTCGACCCTTGTAGAAAGATTTTAATGTAGCGAAAAGAGACATGTGATGGCTAGTTTCCATTGAGTTGACTTGTTTGTCACACAACCCATACAGTAAAATGCTAATGTAGCAAAATGGTTGTCTGATTGTTACAAAAAGGTTGTAAATATATACATATGTTTATATATGAAGAGACATCCGAGGCTTGTCTATAAGGAGACTTTGGAGTCTTCTTTGTATTCAGATGGAGACTTGTGAGGCCCGTCTATGGTCAGATGGAGACTTGTGAGGCTTGTCTATGGTCAGAGGTAGACTTGTGAGGCCTGTGTATAGTCAGAGGTAGACTTGTGAGGCCTGTGTATGGTCAGAGGTAGATTTGTGAGGCTTGTCTGTGGTAAAATGGAGACTTATGACGACTGTCTATGGTCAGCAGTAGACTTTAGAGGCACACTGACATGTCTATCGTATCTGTGGACACGTATTTAATCGGAAAAACGCAAACTGCTTATGCGCCAATGCGTTGACTTCTTTGTTGCTCGACCCTTGTAGAAAGATTTTAATGTAGCGAAATGGTTGCCTGACTGTTACAAAAAGGTTGCATATATATAAATATATTAATTTATATATGGTGACAGACTTGTGAGGCCTGTCTATAGTCAGAGGGAGACTTGTGAGGTCTGTCTTTGGCGAAATGGAAACTTTTAGGCCAGTCTGTGGTCAGATGGATACTTTTGTGAAGCCTCTCTGTGGTCAGATGGGAGACTTCTGAGACCTGTCTATAGACAGGAGCAGACTTTTCAGGCCTGTTTATGGTCAGAGGTGGAGTTTAAAGTTAACAATCATATATTAACACATCACACAATATTGATATTTATTCGGTATTGTAAATGTATCTATCGGTATGTGGAAGTGCTTGTGATCCAACAGGGTACATGGACACCGAATTATTTTATGAGTGGTTCACCCAAATCTTCATTCCAAACTGTGGGCGAATGAGGCCTGTGTTGCTAATCTGCGATAATCACGAGTCTCACGTTAGCTTAAAGTTGATTGCAAGGCAAAGGAGGAGCAGGTATCCATCTTTTTTTTTGGAGTGATAGACTTGTTGATTGATTTGGTCTATTTCAGAATGTGGATATGCACGAAATGCTAAGTTTTGGTTTTCCATATCAAACAGATTGACGTACTAGGATTGCCAGCACACACAACGCATCTACTGCAACCCTTGGACGTGGCTTTATTTCAGCACATCAAGGCCAAATTCATTTCCATAGCCCAATCCCTAAATTTGTTGCATAACAACAATGTAATCTCACGAGCCAAACTCCCAACTGTACTCAGTTATGCTATCGATAAGGTCTGTTCTCCAAGTACGGTCAAGTCATCATTCACAAAGTGTGGTATTAACCCTCTGAACTCAAAGGCCATTGACTGGACCCAAGTGCGGCCCTCAAACATCCGGACACCAGTGCAGCAAGAGCAGCAACACAGAAGACAATGCTGAACTGAAAGGATCACACTGTCCGACATGCCACCAAGTCATAAAATGTCATCACCCTGTGCAGACCGTGCTGGACCTCCCGGAAGAAGTTCAATATTTTTTCATCGTTCCCGGGACCACCACGAAACCAACAACAGCCAGACGCAGGAAAGTTGTCAACTTTGGCAGAACAATAACGTCGGAAGCCATTTTGAAGCAGCTACAGAAGAAAGAAGAGCTGGACAAAGAGAAGGAGGCGCGAAGGCAGGAAAGACAGAAAAAGGCAGATGAAAAGAAGGAAAGGGCAACGAAGAAAATGGATGCGAAACAGGACACTGCAGCAGGAAAGGGCAAAAGGAGACAGAGAAGTACAAAGAAGCAAATGGAGGAGTCACCAGAAAGAGATGAAGAAGAACAGGGCACACAGAAACAACTGAGAAAGAGAAAGGTTGAGATCAACAAGAGGGCGGAGGGCAGCTGGAAACAGTACAAGGTAAGAAAGCAGGCAAGGGCAAGAGCAAGGGAAGGGCCAACGGAAAGGACACAAGATCGACAAATAACGACACACACAACACAAACATCCATATCGACAATGCATGTGTGAGTGAGAGTGATGATGTATGTAATGTGTGCATGGGCGATTCTCCCCCTTCATCCAGTTCGGGACGACAACCTTGCATGGTGCACTGGATCACGTGCGACACATGTGATAAGTGGTTTCACAACGAGTGTGTTGGCTGCTAGGTGGGGGCATTGAGCTTTGTGTGCTCAGATTGTTCTTAAATTTTAGTCTGTTTCCATGTTGCTTTGGGAAATGACAATGTCAACCTATTTGTAAAATTGTATGTTTGTTATGGAAAGTATGACAATTTGTTGGTATTACTGGTAAAATTTTGATGCGGACATTACTGCGATTAGTTTTGATTTGTTAGTGAAAGATTTTCAGTCAGTTTTCGGATGTATTTTGCATGTGCTGTAACATTAAATTGCAATATCATTGTTATTGGTTGTCCAGAACTGTGGGTTCGATTCCCACCCCAGGCTATGGTTCATCATTTGCAGGTATCCAAATTCAATAAGGATGTAGTGGTAAAATCAAACAGCCGATGGCTCATGTCTGGTTATGTGCCTGTCAAATGAGTGAACTTCCACTTTCTGGTTCAGGGCAGTTTCGCCTGGTGGCCCTTTTTGGACAATCAATGCATCGTGAAATACATGTACATAATGAAATCATTAAAATGACATATATTTGATGTTCAAATATATAAGTTCATGTATATATAGATATATATTCAAAGTCGTTGGTGTCCCACCCTTCATTTCTGAATGGCAGGAGGAGAACGTTTCTGGCGATAACTTTTCATGTTATAGTTAAGGGATAAAAACTGGTTTGCCATGATACACAGGCCTCACATGTCTACCTTTGACCATACACAGGCCTCACACAGGCCTCACAGACCTCGGGACTGTGCCGCCACATTTGAGACCTCCCCTTCGGGTCGGTCTCAAATCTGCGACACAGTCCCTCGAGCGTTTCTAATCGCCACAAACGTCATGGCAAACCAGTTTTTAT
This sequence comes from Terebella lapidaria, assembly GCA_949152475.1. Lineage (NCBI taxonomy): Eukaryota > Metazoa > Annelida > Polychaeta > Terebellida > Terebellidae > Terebella > Terebella lapidaria. Next base: position 26,467,891 of record OX424564.1, on the reverse strand, counting down.
CCCGATTATAACATGGCATTACATTTTAATTGTGTCTTACTTGATTTCCATATGTTTTTGAGCTGAAATAACGCTTACTTGTGAGTTTTGTGTATAGTCAAAGGTAGACTTATGAGGCTTGTGTATAGTCAGAGGTAGACTTGTGAGGCCCGTCTATGGTCAGAGGTACACTAGTGAGGCTTGTGTATAGTCAGAGGTAGACTTGTGAGGCCCGTCTATAGTCAGAGGTTGACTTGTGAGGCTTGTGTATGGTCAGAGGTAGATTTGTGAGGCTTTAGTCAGAGGTAGTCTTGTTAGGCTTGTGTATAGTCAGAGGTAGACTTGTGAGGCTTGTGTATGGTCAGAGGTAGATTTTTGAGGCTATAGTCAGAGGTAGACTTGTTAGGCTTGTGTATAGTCAGAGGTAGACTTCTGAGGCCCGTGTATGGTCAGAGGTAGACTTGTGAGGCCTGTGTATGGTCAGAGGTAGACTTCTGAGGCCCGTGTATGGTCAGAGGTAGACCTCTGAGGCCCGTGTATGGTCAGAGGTAGACATGTGAGGCATGTGTATGGTCAGAGGTAGACTTGTGAGGCTATAGTCAGAGGTAGACTCGTGAGGCATGTGTGTGGTCAGAGGTAGACTTGTGAGGCCTGTGTATAGTCAGCGGTAGACTTGTGAGGCTTGTCTGTGGTCAGAGGTAGACTTGTGAGGCTATAGTCAGAGGTAGACTTGTGAGGCTATAGTCAGAGGTAGACGTGTGAGGCTTGTGTATAGTCAGAGGTAGACTTATGAGGCCTGTGTATGGTCAGAGGTAGACTTGTGAGGCTTGTGTATAGTCAAAGGTAGACTTGTGAGGCCTGTGTATAGTCAGAGGTAGACTTATGAGGCTTGTGTATGGTCAGAGGTAGACTTGTGAGGCTTGTGTATAGTCAAAGGTAGACTTGTGAGGCCTGTGTATGGTCAGAGGTAGACTTGTGAGGCTATAGTCAGAGGTAGACTTGTGAGGCCTGTGTATAGTCAAAGGTAGACTTGTGAGGCCTGTGTATGGTCAGAGGTAGACTTGTGAGGCTATAGTCAGAGGTAGACTTGTGAGGCCTGTGTATAGTCAGAAGTAGACTTGTGAGCCTATAGTCAGAGGTAGATTTAGGAGGCCTGTGTATAGTCAGAGGCAGACTTGTGAGTCTTGTGTATAGTCAAAGGTAGACTTATGAGGCTTGTGTATAGTCAGAGGTAGACTTGTGAGGCCCGTCTATGGTCAGAGGTACACTTGTGAGGCTTGTGTATGGTCAGGGGTAGACTTGTGAGGCCTGTGTATATTCAGAGGTAGACTTGTGAGGCCTGTGTGTAGTCAGAGGTAGACTTGTGAAGCTTGTGTATAGTCAGAGGTAGACTTGTGAGGCCCGTATATGGTCAGAGGTAGACTTGTGAGGCTATAGTCAGAGGTAGACTTGTGAGGCTATAGTCAGATGTAGACTTGTGAGGCCTGTGTATAGTCAGGGGTAGACTTGTGAGGCCCGTCAATGGTCAGAGGTAGACTTGTGAGGCCTGTGTATGGTCAGAGGTAGACATGTGAGGCCTGTGTATAGTCAGAGGTAGACTTGTGAGGCTTGTGTATAGTCGGAGGTAGACTTGTGAGGCCCGTCTATGGTCAGAGGTAGACTTGTGAGGCCTGTGTAAAGTCAGAGGTAGACTTGTGAAGCTTGTGTATGGTCAGAGGTAGACTTGTGAGGCTATAGTCAGAGGTAGACTTGTGAGGCTATAGTCAGAGGTAGACTTGTGAGGCCTGTGTATAGTCAGGGGTAGACTTGTGAGGCCCGTCTATGGTCAGAGGTAGACTTTTGAGGCCTGTGTATGGTCAGAGGTAGACTTGTGATACCTGTGTATAGTCAGAGGTAGACTTGTGAGGCTTGTGTATAGTCGTAGGTAGACTTGTGAGGCCCGTCTATGGTCAGAGGTAGACTTGTGAGGCTATAGTCAGCGGTAGACTTGTGAGGCTATAGTCAGAGGTAGACTTGTGAGGCCCGTCTATGGTCAGAGGTAGACTTGTGAGGCTATAGTCAGAGGTAGACTTGTGAGGCTTGTGTATAGTCAGAGGTAGACTTGTGAGGCCCGTCTATGGTCAGATATAGACTTGTGAGGCTATAGTCAGAGGTAGACTTGTGAGGCCTGTGTATAGTCAGAGGTAGATTTGTGAGGCTATAGTCAGAGGTAGACTTGTGAGGCTTGTGTATAGTCAGAGGTAGACTAGTGAGGCCCGTGTATAGTCAGAGGTAGACTTGTGAGGCTATAGTCAGAGGTAGACTTGTGGGGCTTGTATATGGTCAGAGGTAGACTTGTGAGGCTATAGTCAGAGGTAGACTTGTGAGGCATGTGTATAGTCAGAGGTAGACTAGTGAGGCCCGTGTATAGTCAGAGGTAGACTTGTGAGGCTATAGTCAGAGGTAGACTTGTGAGGCTTGTGTATGGTCAGAGGTAGACTTGTGAGGCTATAGTCAGAGGTAGACTTGTGAGGCCTGTGTATGGTCAGAGGTAGACTTGTGAGGCCTGTGTATGGTCAGAGGTAGATTTGTGAGGCTTTAGTCAGAGGTAGTCTTGTTAGGCTTGTGTATAGTCAGAGGTAGACTTGTGAGGCTTGTGTATGGTCAGAGGTAGACTTGTGAGGCCTGTGTATGGTCAGAGGTAGACTTGTGAGGCTTGTGTATAGTCAGAGGTAGACTTGTGAGGCCCGTGTATGGTCAGAGGTAGACTTGTGAGGCCTGTGTATAGTCAGAGGTAGACTTGTGAGGCCTGTGTATGGTCAGAGGTAGACTTGTGAGGCTTGTGTATAGTCAGAAGTAGACTTGTGAGGCCTGTGTATAGTCAGAGGTAGCCTCGTGAGGCCTGTGTATGGTCAGAGGTAGACTTGTGAGGCCTGTGTATGGTCAGAGGTAGACTTGTGAGGCTATAGTCAGAGGTAGACTCGTGAGGCCTGTGTATGGTCAGAGGTAGACTTGTGGGGCTTGTCTGTGGTCAGAGGTAGACTTGTGAGGCCTGTGTATAGTCAGCAGTAGACTTGTGAGGCTTGTCTGTGGTCAGAGGTAGACTTGTTAGGCTATAGTCAGAGGTAGACTTGTGAGGCTATGGTCAGAGGTAGACTTGTGAGGCTTGTGTATAGACTTGTGAGGCCACGAAACCAACAACAGCCAGACGCAGGAAAGTTGTCAACTTTGGCAGAACAATAACGTCGGAAGCCATTTTGAAGCAGCTACAGAAGAAAGAAGAGCTGGACAAAGAGAAGGAGGCGCGAAGGCAGGAAAGACAGAAATAGGCAGATGAAAAGAAGGAAAGGGCAACGAAGAAAATGGATGCGAAACAGGACACTGCAGCAGGAAAGGGCAAAAGGAGACAGAGAAGTACAAAGAAGCAAATGGAGGAGTCACCAGAAAGAGATGAAGAAGAACAGGGCACACAGAAACAACTGAGAAAGAGAAAGGTTGAGATCAACAAGAGGGCGGAGGGCAGCTGGAAACAGTACAAGGTAAGAGAGCAGAAAAGGACAAGGGCAAGAGCAAGGGAAGGGCCAACGGAAAGGACACAAGATCGACAAATAAGGACACACACAACACAAACATCCATATCGACAATGCATGTGTGAGTGAGAGTGATGATGTATGTAATGTGTGCATGGGCGATTCTCCCCCTTCATCCAGTTCGGGACGACAACCTTGCACGGTGCACTGGATCACGTGCGACACATGTGATAAGTGGTTTCACAACGAGTGTGTTGGCTGCTAGGTGGGGGCATTGAGCTTTGTGTGCTCAGATTGTTCTTAAATTTTAGTCTGTTTCCATGTTGCTTTGGGAAATGACAATGTCAACCTATTTGTAAAATTGTATGTTTGTTATGGAAAGTATGACAATTTGTTGGTATTACTGGTAAAATTTTGATGCGGACATTACTGCGATTAGTTTTGATTTGTTAGTGAAAGATTTTCAGTCAGTTTTCGGATGTATTTTGCATGTGCTGTAACATTAAATTGCAATATCATTGTTATTGGTTGCCCAGAACTGTGGGTTCGATTCCCACCCCAGGCTATGGTTCATCATTTGCAGGTATCCAAATTCAATAAGGATGTAGTGGTAAAATCAAACAGCCGATGGCTCATGTCTGGTTATGTGCCTGTCAAATGAGTGAACTTCCACTTTCTGGTTCAGGGCAGTTTCGCCTGGTGGCCCTTTTTGGACAATCAATGCATCGTGAAATACATGTACATAATGAAATCATTAAAATGACATATATTTGATGTTCAAATATATAAGTTCATGTATATATAGATATATATTCAAAGTCGTTGGTGTCCCACCCTTCATTTCTGAATGGCAGGAGGAGAACGTTTCTGGCGATAACTTTTCATGTTATAGTTAAGGGATAAAAACTGGTTTGCCATGATACACAGGCCTCACATGTCTACCTCTGACCATACACAGGCCTCACACAGGCCTCACAGACCTCGGGACTGTGCCGCCACATTTGAGACCTCCCCTTCGGGTCGGTCTCAAATCTGCGACACAGTCCCTCGAGCGTTTCTAATCGCCACAAACGTCATGGCAAACCAGTTTTTATCCCGATTATAACATGGCATTACATTTTAATTGTGTCTTACTTGATTTCCATATGTTTTTTGAGCTGAAATAACGCTTACTTGTGAGTCTTGTGTATAGTCAAAGGTAGACTTATGAGGCTTGTGTATAGTCAGAGGTAGACTTGTGAGGCCCGTCTATGGTCAGAGGTACACTTGTGAGGCTTGTGTATAGTCAGAGGTAGACTTGTGAGGCCCGTCTACAGTCAGAGGTTGACTTGTGAGGCTTGTGTATGGTCAGAGGTAGATTTGTGAGGCTTTAGTCAGAGGTAGTCTTGTCAGGCTTGTGTATAGTCAGAGGTAGACTTGTGAGGCTTGTGTATGGTCAGAGGTAGATTTTTGAGGCTATAGTCAGAGGTAGACTCGTGAGGCCTGTGTGTGGTCAGAGGTAGACTTGTGAGGCCTGTGTATAGTCAGCGGTAGACTTGTGAGGCTTGTCTGTGGTCAGAGGTAGACTTGTGAGGCTATAGTCAGAGGTAGACTTGTGAGGCTATAGTCAGAGGTAGACTTGTGAGGCTTGTGTATAGTCAGAGGTAGACTTATGAGGCCTGTGTATGGTCAGAGGTAGACTTGTGAGGCCTGTGTATAGTCAGAGGTAGACTTGTGAGGCTTGTGTATAGTCAAAGGTAGACTTGTGAGGCCTGTGTATGGTCAGAGGTAGACTTGTGAGGCTATAGTCAGAGGTAGACTTGTGAGGCCTGTGTATAGTCAAAGGTAGACTTGTGAGGCCTGTGTATGGTCAGAGGTAGACTTGTGAGGCTATAGTCAGAGGTAGACTTGTGAGGCCTGTGTATAGTCAGAAGTAGACTTGTGAGCCTATAGTCAGAGGTAGATTTAGGAGGCCTGTGTATAGTCAGAGGCAGACTTGTGAGTCTTGTGTATAGTCAAAGGTAGACTTATGAGGCTTGTGTATAGTCAGAGGTAGACTTGTGAGGCCCGTCTATGGTCAGAGGTACACTTGTGAGGCTTGTGTATGGTCAGGGGTAGACTTGTGAGGCCTGTGTATGGTCAGAGGTAGACTTGTGAGGCCTGTGTATAGTCAGAGGTAGACTTGTGAAGCTTGTGTATAGTCAGAGGTAGACTTGTGAGGCCCGTATATGGTCAGAGGTAGACTTGTGAGGCTATAGTCAGAGGTAGACTTGTGAGGCTATAGTCAGATGTAGACTTGTGAGGCCTGTGTATAGTCAGGGGTAGACTTGTGAGGCCCGTCAATGGTCAGAGGTAGACTTGTGAGGCCTGTGTATGGTCAGAGGTAGACATGAGGCCTGTGTATAGTCAGAGGTAGACTTGTGAGGCTTGTGTATAGTCGGAGGTAGACTTGTGAGGCCCGTCTATGGTCAGAGGTAGACTTGTGAGGCTATAGTCAGAGGTAGACTTGTGAGGCTATGGTCAGAGGTAGACTTGTGAGGCCTGTGTATAGTCAGAGGTAGATTTGTGAGGCTATAGTCAGAGGTAGACTTGTGAGGCCTGTGTATATTCAGAGGTAGATTTGTGAGGCCCGTCTGTGGTCAGAGGTAGACTTGTGAGGCTTGTGTATGGTCAGGGGTAGACTTGTGTGGTCTGTGTATGGTCAGAGGTAGACTTGTGAGGCCTGTGTATAGTCAGAGGTTGACTTGTGAAGCTTGTGTATGGTCAGAGGTAGACTTGTGAGGCTATAGTCAGAGGTAGACTTGTGAGGCTATAGTCAGAGGTAGACTTGTGAGGCCTGTGTATAGTCAGGGGTAGACTTGTGAGGCCCGTCTATGGTCAGAGGTAGACTTTTGAGGCCTGTGTATGGTCAGAGGTAGACTTGTGATACCTGTGTATAGTCAGAGGTAGACTTGTGAGGCTTGTGTATAGTCGGAGGTAGACTTGTGAGGCCCGTCTATGGTCAGAGGTAGACTTGTGAGGCTATAGTCAGCGGTAGACTTGTGAGGCTATAGTCAGAGGTAGACTTGTGAGGCCCGTCTATGGTCAGAGGTAGACTTGTGAGGCTATAGTCAGAGGTAGACTTGTGAGGCTTGTGTATAGTCAGAGGTAGACTTGTGAGGCCCGTCTATGGTCAGATATAGACTTGTGAGGCTATAGTCACAGGTAGACTTGTGAGGCCTGTGTATAGTCAGAGGTAGATTTGTGAGGCTATAGTCAGAGGTAGACTTGTGAGGCTTGTGTATAGTCAGAGGTAGACTAGTGAGGCCCGTGTATAGTCAGAGGTAGACTTGTGAGGCTATAGTCAGAGGTAGACTTGTGGGGCTTGTATATGGTCAGAGGTAGACTTGTGAGGCTATAGTCAGAGGTAGACTTGTGAGGCATGTGTATAGTCAGAGGTAGACTAGTGAGGCCCGTGTATAGTCAGAGATAGATTTGTGAGGCTATAGTCAGAGGTAGACTTGTGAGGCTTGTGTATGGTCAGAGGTAGACTTGTGAGGCCTGTGTATAGTCAGAGGTAGAATAGTGAGCCCCGTGTATAGTCAGAGGTAGACTTGTGAGGCTTGTGTATGGTCAGAGGTAGACTTGTGAGGCTATAGTCAGAGGTAGACTTGTGAGGCATGTGTATGGTCAGAGGTAGACTTGTGAGGCCTGTGTATAGTCAGAGGTAGACTTGTGAGGCTATAGTCAGAGGTAGACTTGTGACGCCTGTGTATATTCAGAGGTAGACTTGTGAGGCTCGTATATAGTCAGAGGTAGACTTGTGAGGCCTGTGTATGGTCAGAGGTAGACTTGTGAGACTATAGTCAGAGGTAGACTTGTGAGGCCTGTGTATAGTCAGAGGTTGACTTGTGAGGCCCGTCTATAGTCAGAGGTAGACTTGTGAGGCCTGTGTATGGTCAGAGGTAGACTTGTGAGGCCTGTGTATGGTCAGAGGTAGATTTGTGAGGCTTTAGTCAGAGGTAGTCTTGTTAGGCTTGTGTATAGTCAGAGGTAGACTTGTGAGGCTTGTGTATGGTCAGAGGTAGACTTGTGAGGCCTGTGTATGGTCAGAGGTAGACTTGTGAGGCTTGTGTATAGTCAGAGGTAGACTTGTGAGGCCCGTGTATGGTCAGAGGTAGACTTGTGAGGCCTGTGTATAGTCAGAGGTAGACTTGTGAGGCCTGTGTATGGTCAGAGGTAGACTTGTGAGGCTTGTGTATAGTCAGAGGTAGACTTGTGAGGCCTGTGTATAGTCAGAGGTAGACTCGTGAGGCCTGTGTATGGTCAGAGGTAGACTTGTGAGGCCTGTGTATGGTCAGAGGTAGACTTGTGAGGCTATAGTCAGAGGTAGACTCGTGAGGCCTGTGTATGGTCAGAGGTAGACTTGTGAGGCTTGTCTGTGGTCAGAGGTAGACTTGTGAGGCCTGTGTATAGTCAGCAGTAGACTTGTGAGGCTTGTCTGTGGTCAGAGGTAGACTTGTTAGGCTATAGTCAGAGGTAGACTTGTGAGGCTATGGTCAGAGGTAGACTTGTGAGGTTTGTGTATAGTCAGAAGTAGACTTATGAGGCTTGTGTATGGTCAGAGGTAGGCTTGTGAGGCTATAGTCAGAGGTAGACTTGTGAGGCATGTGTATAGTCAGAGGTAGACTAGTGAGGCCCGTGTATAGTCAGAGATAGATTTGTGAGGCTATAGTCAGAGGTAGACTTGTGAGGCTTGTGTATGGTCAGAGGTAGACTTGTGAGGCCTGTGTATAGTCAGAGGTAGACTAGTGAGCCCCGTGTATAGTCAGAGGTAGACTTGTGAGGCTTGTGTATGGTCAGAGGTAGACTTGTGAGGCTATAGTCAGAGGTAGACTTGTGAGGCATGTGTATGGTCAGAGGTAGACTTGTGAGGCCTGTGTATAGTCAGAGGTAGACTTGTGAGGCTATGGTCAGAGGTAGACTTGTGACGCCTGTGTATATTCAGAGGTAGACTTGTGAGGCTCGTATATAGTCAGCGGTAGACTTGTGAGGCCTCTGTATGGTCAGAGGTAGACTTGTGAGACTATAGTCAGAGGTAGACTTGTGAGGCCTGTGTATAGTCAGAGGTTGACTTGTGAGGCCCGTCTATAGTCAGAGGTAGACTTGTGAGGTCTTTGTATGGTCAGAGGTAGACTTGTGAGGCCTGTGTATGGTCAGAGGTAGATTTGTGAGGCTTTAGTCAGAGGTAGTCTTGTTAGGCTTGTGTATAGTCAGAGGTAGACTTGTGAGGCTTGTGTATGGTCAGAGGTAGACTTGTGAGGCTTGTGTATAGTCAGAAGTAGACTTATGAGGCTTGTGTATGGTCAGAGGTAGACTTGTGAAGCTATAGTCAGAGGTAGACTTGTGAGGCCTGTGTATAGTCAGAGGTAGACTTGTGAGGCTTGTGTATGGTCAGAGGGAGACTTGTGAGGCTATAGTCAAAGGTAGACTTGTGAGGCCTGTGTATAGTCAAAGGTAGACTTGTGAGGCCGGTGTATGGTCAGAGGTAGACTTGTGAGGCCCGTGTATGGTCAGAGGTAGACTTGTGAGGCCTGTGTATAGTCAGAGGTAGACTTGTGAGGCCTGTGTATGGTCAGAGGTAGACTTGTGAGGCTTGTGTATAGTCAGAGGTAGACTTGTGAGGCCTGTGTATAGTCAGAGGTAGACTCGTGAGGCCTGTGTATGGTCAGAGGTAGACTTGTGAGGCCGGTATATGGTCAGAGGTAGACTTGTGAGGCTATAGTCAGAGGTAGCCTCGTGAGGCCTGTGTATGGTCAGAGGTAGACTTGTGAGGCTTGTCTGTGGTCAGAGGTAGACTTGTGAGGCCTGTGTATAGTCAGCAGTAGACTTGTTAGGCTTGTCTGTGGTCAGAGGTAGACTTGTTAGGCTATAGTCAGAGGTAGACTTGTGAGGCTATGGTCAGAGGTAGACTTGTGAGGCTTGTGTATAGTCAGAAGTAGACTTATGAGGCTTGTGTATGGTCAGAGGTAGACTTGTGAGGCTATAGTCAGAGGTAGACTTGTGAGGCTATAGTCAGAGGTAGACTTGTGAGGCCTGTGTGTAGTCAGAGGTAGACTTGTGAGGCTTGTGTATGGTCAGAGGTAGACTTGTGAGGCTATAGTCAGAGGTAGACTTGTGAGGCCTGTGTATGGTCAGAGGTAGACTTGTGAGACTATATTCAGAGGTAGACTTGTGAGGCCTGTGTATAGTCAGAGGTTGACTTGTGAGGCCCGTCTATAGTCAGAAGTAGACTTGTGAGGCCTGTGTATGGTCAGAGGTAGACTTGTGAGGCCTGTGTATGGTCAGAGGTAGATTTGTGAGGCTTTAGTCAGAGGTAGTCTTGTTAGGCTTGTGTATAGTCAGAGGTAGACTTGTGAGGCTTGTGTATGGTCAGAGGTAGACTTGTGAGGCCTGTGTATGGTCAGAGGTAGACTTGTGAGGCTTGTGTATAGTCAGAGGTAGACTTGTGAGGCCCGTGTATGGTCAGAGGTAGACTTGTGAGGCCTGTGTATGGTCAGAGGTAGACATGTGAGGCCTGTGTATGGTCAGAGGTAGACTTGTGAGGCCTGTGTATAGTCAGAGGTAGACTTGTGAGGCCCGTGTGTAGTCAGAGGTAGACTTGTGAGGCTGTAGTCAGAGGTAGACTTGTGAGGCTTGTGTATGGTCAGAGGTAGACTTGTGAGGCTATAGTCAGAGGTAGACTTGTGAGGCCTGTGTATGGTCAGAGGTAGACTTGTGAGGCTATAGTCAGAGGTAGACTTGTGAGGCCTGTGTATAGTCAGAGGTAGACTTGTGAGGCTATAGTCAGAGGTAGACTTGTGAGGCCTGTGTATAGTCAGAGGTAGACTTGTGAGGCTATAGTCAGAGGTAGACTTGTGAGGCTTGTGTATAGTCAGAAGTAGACTTATGAGGCTTGTGTATGGTCAGAGGTAGACTTGTGAGGCTATAGTCAGAGGTAGACTTGTGAGGCTATAGTCAGAGGTAGACTTGTGAGGCCTGTGTATAGTCAGAGGTAGACTTGTGAGGCTTGTGTATGGTCAGAGGTAGACTTGTGAGGCTATAGTCAGAGGTAGACTTGTGAGGCCTGTGTATGGTCAGAGGTAGACTTGTGAGACTATAGTCAGAGGTAGACTTGTGAGGCCTGTGTATAGTCAGAGGTTGACTTGTGAGGCCCGTCTATAGTCAGAGGTAGACTTGTGAGGCCTGTGTATGGTCAGAGGTAGACTTGTGAGGCCTGTGTATGGTCAGAGGTAGATTTGTGAGGCTTTAGTCAGAGGTAGTCTTGTTAGGCTTGTGTATAGTCAGAGGTAGACTTGTGAGGCTTGTGTATGGTCAGAGGTAGACTTGTGAGGCCTGTGTATGGTCAGAGGTAGACTTGTGAGGCTTGTGTATAGTCAGAGGTAGACTTGTGAGGCCCGTGTATGGTCAGAGGTAGACTTGTGAGGCCTGTGTATGGTCAGAGGTAGACATGTGAGGCCTGTGTATGGTCAGAGGTAGACTTGTGAGGCCTGTGTATAGTCAGAGGTAGACTTGTGAGGCCCGTGTGTAGTCAGAGGTAGACTTGTGAGGCTGTAGTCAGAGGTAGACTTGTGAGGCTTGTGTATGGTCAGAGGTAGACTTGTGAGGCTATAGTCAGAGGTAGACTTGTGAGGCCTGTGTATGGTCAGAGGTAGACTTGTGAGGCTATAGTCAGAGGTAGACTTGTGAGGCCTGTGTATAGTCAGAGGTAGACTTGTGAGGCTATAGTCAGAGGTAGACTTGTGAGGCCTGTGTATAGTCAGAGGTAGACTTGTGAGGCTATAGTCAGAAGTAGACTTGTGAGGCCTGTGTATAGTCAGAGGTAGACTTGTGAGGCTCGTGTATGGTCAGAGGTAGACTTGTGAGGCTATAGTGAGAGGTAGACTTGTGAGGCCTGTGTATGGTCAGAGGTAGACTTGTGAGGCTATAGTCAGAGGTAGACTTGTGGGGCTATGGTCAGAGGTAGACTTCTGAGGCTATAGAGGTAGACTTGTGAGGCTTGTGTATAGTCAGAGATAGACTTGTGAGGCTATAGTCAGGGGTAGACTTGTGAGGCCTGTGTATAGTCAGGGGTAGACTTGTGAGGCCTGTGTATGGTCAGAGGTAGACTTGTGAGGCTATAGTCAGAGGTAGACTTGTGAGGCCTGTGTATGGTCAGAGGTAGAATTATGAGGCTTGTGTGTGGTCAGAGGTAGACTTGTGAGGCTATAGTCAGAGGTAGACTTGTGAGGCTATAGTCAGAGGTAGACTTGTGAGGCCTGTGTATAGTCAGAGGTAGACTTGTGAGGCCTGTGTATAGTCAGAGGTAGACTTATGAGGCTTGTGTATGGTCAGAGGTAGACTTGTGAGGCTATAGTCAGAGGTAGACTTGTGAGGCTATAGTCAGAGGTAGACTTGTGAGGTTTGTGTATGGTCAGAGGTAGACTTGTGAGGCTATAGTCAGAGGTAGACTTGTGAGGCCTGTGTATAGTCAAAGGTAGACTTGTCAGGCCTGTGTATGGTCAGAGGTAGACTTGTGAGGCTATAGTCAGAGGTAGACTTGTGAGGCATGTGTATAATTAGAAGTAGACTTGTGAGCCTATAGTCAGAGGTAGACTTGTGAGGCCTGTGTATAGTCAGAGGTAGACTTGTGAGGCTATAGTCAGAGGTAGACTTGTGAGGCTATAGTCAGAGGTAGACTTGTGAGGCCTTATTATAGTCAGGGATAGACTTGTGAGGCCCGTCTATGGTCAGAGGTAGACTTGTGAGGCCTGTGTATAGTCAGAGGTAGACTTGTGAGGCTTGTGTATAGTCGGAGGTAGACTTGTGAGGCCCGTCTATGGTCAGAGGTAGACTTGTGAGGCTATAGTCAGAGGTAGACTTGTGAGGCTCTAGTCAGAGGTAGGCTTGTGAGACCCGTCTATGGTCAGAGGTAGACTTGTGAGGCTATAGTCAGAGGTAGACTTGTGAGGCTATAGAGGTAGACTTGTGAGGCTTGTGTATAGTCAGAGGTAGACTTGCGAGGCTATAATCCGAGGTAGACTTGTGAGGCCTGTGTATAGTCAGAGGTAGATTTGTGAGGCTATAGTCAGAGGTAGACTTGTGAGGCCTTTGTATAGTCAGAGGTAGACTTGTGAGGCCTGTGTATAGTCAGAGGTAGACTTGTGAGGCTATAGTCAGAGGTAGACTTGTGAGGCTATAGTCAGAGTTAGCCTTGTGAGGCCTGTGTATAGTCAGAGGTAGACTTGTGAGGCTATAGTCAGAGGTAGACTTGTGAGGCCTGTGTATAATCAGAGGTAGACTTGTGAGGCTATAGTCAGAGGTAGACTTGTGAGGCCTGTGTATAGTCAGAGGTAGACTTGTGAGGCTATAGTCAGAGGTAGACTTGTGAGGCCTGTGTATAGTCAGAGGTAGACTTGTGAGGCTATAGTCAGAGGTAGACTTGTGAGGCCTGTGTATAGTCCGAGGTAGACTTGTGAGGCTATAGTCAGAGGTAGACTTGTGAGGCCTGTGTATAATCAGAGGTAGTCTTGTGAGGCTCGTGTATAGTCAGAGGTAGACTTGTGAGGCCTGTGTATGGTCAGAGGTAGACTTGTGAGGCTATAGTCAGAGGTAGATTTGTGAGGCCTGTGTATGGTCAGAGGTAGACTTGTGAGGCTATAGTCAGAGGTAGACTTGTGAGGCTTGTGTATAGTCAGGGGTAGACTTGTGAGGCTCGTCTATGGTCAGAGGTAGACTTGTGAGGCTTGTGTATAGTCAGAGGTAGACTTGTGAGGCTTGTGTATAGTCAGAGGTAGACTTGTGAGGCTTGTGTATAGTCAGAGGTAGACTTGTGAGGCTTGTGTATAGTCAGAGATAGACTTGTGAGGCCCGTCTATGGTCAGAGGTAGACTTCTGAGGCTTGTGTATGGTCAGAGGTAGACTTGTGAGGCCCATCTATGGTCAGAGGTAGACTTGTGAGGCCCGTCTATGGTCAGAGGTAGACTTTTGAGGCCTGTGTATGTGGTAAAATGGAGACTTATGACGACTGTCTATATTCAGCAGTAGACTTTAGAAGCACACTGACATGTCTATCGTATCTGTGGACACGAATTTAATCGGAAAAACGCAAACTGCTTATGCGCCAATGCGTTGACTTCTTTGTTGCTCGACCCTTGTAGAAAGATTTTAATGTAGCGAAATGGTTGCCTGACTGTTACAAAAACGTTGCATATATATAAATATATTTATATATGGTGACAGACTTGTGAGGCCTGTCTATAGTCAGAGGGAGACTTGTGAGGTCTGTCTTTGGCGAAATGGAGACTTTTAGGCCAGTCTGTGGTCAGATGGATACTTTTGTGAAGCCTCTCTATGGTCAGATGGAGACTTCTGAGACCTGTCTATAGACAGGAGCAGACTTTTCAGGCCTGTTTATGGTCAGAGGTGGAGTTCTGAGGCCTTCAGATGGAAGTTTTGAGACCTGACTACGGACAGAAGTTCACTTGCCAGACCTGCCTAGTGCCTAGTCCCAGCAGTGGTTCTCCAACCCCCAGATAAGGGAAGGGGGGGGGGGGGGGGTCGTAGACCCACAGGACACACCACAGTGAAAACCCGACATTGCCATTCAAATCATGTGGCTCTATTTTACAACAGTGTGGCCACTCTAGAATGTTTTCATATTCGTTTATACTTACTTTTGAGGCGTGTGGCACACTATGGGGTTGATCTGCGCATTTGTTTACTGGAAAACAGAGAATTTACATTGCCAGCAAATTCGAATGCTTAGAATGTCTGGAAGCACTTCAAATGTAAATTCTTCGTTTTCCAGGGAAACAAATGCGCAGATCAGCACCAAAGCACCAAACATGCCTCAAAAATAAGTATAAACGAACATAATAACATTTTGGAGTGATCACACTGTTTTAAAATAGAGCCACACGATTTGAATGGCAATGTCAGATTTTCACTGTGGTGTATCATGTGGCTCTACCCCCCTCCTCCCTTTATATGGGGGTTGGAGAGCCACTGCTGGGGCTACCTAGTGCCTATGGTCAAAGAAAGAGAGGCCTGCTTATGTGCCATTGCGTTGACTTCTTTGTCGCTTGACCCATGTAGCAAGATTTTAATGTAGCAAAATGGTTGCCCGATTGTTACAAAAGGGTTGCACATATATAAATATAGTTATATATGGAGACAGACTTGTGAGGCCTATCTGTGGTCAGCGGGAGACTTGTGAGGCCTGTCTGTAGTTGAGGGAGACCCATGGGACGTGTCTATGGTCAGATAGACACGTCAGACATCTGTCTTTGGTCGGAGAGAGACAAGCCTCACAAGTCTACCTCTGTCTATACACAGGCCTCACAAGTCTCGATCTGACCATAGACGGGCCTCACAAGTCTCCATCTGAATACAAAGAGGACTCCAAAGTCTCCTTGTAGACAAGCCTCAGATGTCTTTTCATATATAAACATATTTATATATTTACAACCTTTTTGTAACAATCAGACAACCATCTTGCTACATTAGCCTTTGAAGCAGGTGTGTGGTCATCTGGCGAATTCTGAGGCCTGTTTATGGTGAAGGGAGACAAGTGAATCCTGTCTATGGTCACAGGGAGATACGTGAGGCCTATGTATAGTGGGAGGGAGAATGTGAGACCTGTCTATGCTCCGAGGGAAAATGTGACGAGATAGTCGTCTGAGACCTCTCTATGGACAGAAGTAGACTTGAATCATGTTGTTCAGGTGCAGACTATTGAGGCCTGCCTATGGTCAGAGGTAGATTTGTGAGGCCTATCCATGAACAGGAATGTACTTGTGAGGTCTGTCTATAGGCCACTTTAGACTTGTGTATCCTGGATATGGTCAGAGGGAGACTTGTGAGTTCTGCTGATGGTCAGCATGAGAATTATGAGGCCTGTATATGTTCAGCAATGACCTTTGAGGCCATGGGAAGCTAGTGTGGCTCGATTATGTTAAGAACGAGACATGTGATGGCTAGTTTCCATTGAGTTGACTTGTTTGTCACACAACCCATATAGTAAAATGCTAATGTAGCAAAATGGTTGTCTGACTGTTACAAAAAGGTTGTAAATATATACATATGTTTATATATGAAGAGACATCTGAGGCTTGTCTATAAGGAGACTTTGTATTCAGATGGAGACTTGTGAGGCCCGTCTATGGTCAGATGGAGACTTGTGAGGCTTGTGTATGGTCAGAGGTAGACTTGTGAGGCCTGTGTATGGTCAGAGGTAGACTTGTGAGGCTTGTCTGTGGTAAAATGGAGACTTATGACGACTGTCTATGGTCAGCAGTAGACTTTAGAGGCACACTGACATGTCTATCATATCTGTGGACACGAATTTAATCGGAAAAACGCAAACTGCTTATGCGCCAATGCGTTGACTTCTTTGTCGCTCGACCCTTGTAGAAAGATTTTAATGTAGCGAAATGGTTGCCTGACTGTTACAAAAAGGTTGCATATATAAATATATTTATATATGGTGACAGACTTGTGAGGCCTGTCTATAGTCAGAGGGAGACTTGTGAGGTCTGTCTTTGGCGAAATGGAAACATTTAGGCCAGTCTGTGGTCAGATGAATACTTTTGTGAAGCCTCTCTGTGGTCAGATGGAGACTTCTGAGACCTGTCTATAGACAGGAGCAGACTTTTCAGGCCTGTTTATGGTCAGAGGTGGAGTTCTGAGGCCTTCAGAGGGAACTTTTGAGACCTGACTATGGACAGTAGTTCACTTGCCATACCTGCCTAGTGCCTAGTCCCAGCAGTGATTCTCCAACCCCCAGATAAGGGAAGGGGGGGGGGGGGGTCGTAGTCCCACATGACATACCACAGTGAAAAGCCGACATTGCCATTCAAATCGTGTGGCTCTATTTTACAACAGTGTGGCCACTCTAGAATGTTATTATATTCGTTTATACTTACTTTTCAGGCGTGTGGCACACTATGGGTTTATCTGTGCATTTGTTTACTGGAAAACAGGTCTCTGTCTGACCATAGGCAGGCATCACAAATCTATTTCAACCCATAGACAGGCCTCGCAAATCTCCCTCTGACCATACACATGCCTCACAAATCACCCTCTGACCATACACAGGCCTCACAATTCTCCTTTTGACCACAAACAGGCCTCAATATTCTGCCTCTGACCATAGACATGCCTCACACGTCTCTCTCTGACCAGGAACAGGCCTCAAAAGTCTCACAAGTCTCACTCTAACAATACACATAGGGGGACATGTGAGGCCTGTTTTTGGTAAGAGGGGGAATTGTATGGCCTGTTCATGTTCATTGGTCTCTCTGTGGACATGTCTAGGGACCTGTTTGTGGTCAGATGGAGAATTGTGAGGTCTGTCTGTGGTGAAATGGAGGCCTGTCTATAGTCAGAGGGAGACTTGTGAGGTATGTCTGTGGTCGAATTCTAAACTTTGAGAACAGCATGTGGTCAGATGGAGATGTGCTGCCTCTCTATGGTCAGATTGAGACTTCCAAGACATAGACAGGTGTAGATTTGTCAGGTTTGTTCATGGTCAGACGTAGAGCAATGAGGCCTTTTTATGGTCAGAGGGATGTATGGAGGCCTGTCTGCAATTGATAGTCAGAGGGAGACGTGTGAGGCCTGTTTGTGGTCAGAGGCCTGTGTGTGGTAAGACATTGACTTGTGGGGCATGTGATGGTAAGAGATAGACTTGTCAAGGTAAAAGTAAAGTTATCGCATTTGATATAGCGCTCTTTACAGCGGATGTATGCTTTCAGAGGCACTTCACACTTTGACCCCCAGTCTGAGTACCAGTACTTGGAGCAGCCCATTTAATCCTGGGTGGAGATTAGACAGTTAGTGATAAATACCTTGCCTAAGGACACTAGTGAAATAACACAGCAATCCAGCCAGTGACTCGAACCCAGGACCTTTGGATCACGAGCCGGCCACCTTTCTCACTGCGCCACCGACCTCCACATTTATTTGCCATTAAGGTGACTCACTTGTCACACAACCTATGTTGCAAAATGTTAATGTAGCAAAATGGTTGCCTGATTGTCACAAAGTGGTTGTAATTAGGCATCCCGATTGGAAATCGTGAGGCCTTATGTTTCTGTCTGCTTTTGTTTCCGCCGTTTGGTTTCAAGATGATAACTTTTGTTAGCCTCCATTAATTTTTCCCCACACTCGGCCACCCCCACCCCCCAGGCCCTTGTGCCTGACTGTCATGTTAAGTTGTCAATCCATTCTGCCTCCCACACACACATAGCTCCCCACCCACCAGCCCCCCTCTGCCACCTACCCAGGCTACCCCATCCCATCACTATAGTTCTGTGGCGGGCTGTCTGCTAGTGTCTGGTGGGGTGGGGGAGTAGGGGCCTAGAGCGAAGTGTGTTTATATGGAATAAACTGGCCAAACTGGACAGCTAGGTGATAACCCATCAAAAAGGCAAATGGGGTGAGGGGATTTACAGGCACTGCAGTGATACATGTACATGTAACTTCACCATGCAGATTATAGTAAATTGTCCGACTTGCTCCAAACATCAGTCACACAATTAGAACGATACCTTCCAGAAAAATGAGGGATGCCACAAAGCCTTTAGCATGTTCAGGCTCTAATGTCTAGTTAGGCATCCCGATTGAAAATCGGGAGGCCTTATGTTTTTGTCATTTTTTTTTTCTTCCGCCGTTTGGTTTCCGGACGATAACTTTAGTTTGCCTCGATGTATCTTTGCCAAATTTTCACCACTGGTCAGAAATGATATGTGGAAGAACCCTATTGTTTTTGAGCCGGATCCGAGGTCCGTGAGGATGAAATCAAGGTTGTTTTTTGTCACTTGGTTTCCATGCGATAACTCAAAAAGTATTCATGCCATGGCTACAAATCTTTCCAAAGAGGTTCATATACCACCAGGGAAGAACCCTATCGATTTTGGGATCAATCCGTCAAACGACCTTCAACCTAAAGCTTGGAAGAATTTTTGCTGATTCATCGCTCAAATGCTTTGTGATAAGCATACAATATATGTCGAGCAGACAATCCCACTGACTGATTATCTATACATGTCCAGGAACCAGTAAACTTGCTGTCAGACTGCCACTGATCTACACAACCTGGTGTTAATTAAATACATCACCTGTTCAAAAAGTGTTAAGGCAATACCCCAAACCACCCCCCCCCCTCCCCTGTCAGCCAGTTTTTATCTGCATATGAATGTAGCAATGTATCAGTGACTTGTATGCACTGCCCCCACCCCCCCCCCCTCCTTCCCCTTCTTCTGTCCCCTCACCCCAGTTTACTATACATGTACTAACACCAACAGGTTGGAACAATGCCCTCCTTCCCTTTCTAAAGAAAACGAAAGGTGGCTATATAATGATGAGCCAAGCTAAAAATAACAGCTTTGAAGGTATGCCTGGGCCTTGGTTGCCAGTCAATTGTATTCAGCTTAAACAGCACTGTGTTTATCTGGTTGAAACTATATGCATTGTTTTGTTTTCTAGCTGTATTTCACATGCAATGACCAAATTATCATTGTTTTACTTAGTCAGAACCCAGAATAAGTTCCTTTTTACTTGTATTATGAATGTAGAAATTTTCATTTGAATATCTGTACATTTAATACTTATTGAAATGTTCTTGAAATATGATTAAAAGAAAATATATAATTAAAATGTACTATCAATATAACAGGCGATTCTTTAAAAGCATATTGTTTTACATTCGGCAATAGTACCTGAAGAATATTGTGGAAGCCAGAAACACACTGAATAAGTATACTCTGATGGCAAATATCTGATGGGCATTTGTCTAGTGAGCAACTGCTATAATTTGAACTCTCACTCCCACCTGTGTTCAATAATCCTGGTATGTTTATTATTATATCAGTCAAGTTTCACCATTAGAAAAGGAAAGAAAAACTGGGGGATGCCACAAAGCCAATATGCTTTTATGTCTAGTTATAGAAATATATTTATATATGGTGAGTCTATGGGGAGACTTGGGTGTGGTCAGATGGGGATTGGCCTGTCCATGGTCAGATAGATACTTATGAGGCCTGTTTATGATAAGAGGTAGACTTGTTTGGCCAGTCTGTGGTCAAAGGTAGATATGTTATCTGTCCATGGGCATTGTGGAGATAGTGAGGCTTGTTTAGACATGTTAGGCCTGTTTATGGTTTATGTGATATGTCCATGGGCATTGTGGAGATAGTGAGGCTTGTTTAGACATGTTAGGCCTGTTTATGGTCAGCAGTCGACGTGCTAGGCCTGTCTGTGGTCAGAGGGAGACCTGTGAGGCCTGTCTGTGGTCGGATGGAGACCTGTGAGGCCTGTCTGTGGTAAGAGGGAGACCTGTGAGGCCTGTCTGTGGTCAGATGGAGACTTGTGAGGCCTGTCTGTGGTCGGATGGAGACTTGTGAGGCCTGTCTGTGATCAGAGGGAGACCTGTGAGGCCTGTATGTGGTCAGATGGAGACTTGTGAGGCCTGTCTGTGGTCCGATGGAGAATTCTGAGGCCTGTTTATTTTAAAAGGGAGACAAGTCAGGCCTGTCTATGGTCACAGGGAGAACTGTGAGATCTGTTCATAGTCGAAGGGAGAATGTGAAGCCTGTCTATGGTCATAGGTATACCTCTGAGACCTGTCTATGGTCTGAGGTAAATGTCTGAGGCTTGTCTGTGGACAGAATCCTGTCTATATTTATGTGCAGACTAATGAGGCCTATGGTCAGAGGTAGATTTGTAGGGCCTGTTCATGGACTGGAATATAATACTAGTATTGTGAGGTCTATCTATAGGCCACTTTAGACTTGTGTGGCCTGGATATTGTCAGAGGGAGACTTGTGAGTTCCATCGATGGTCAGTATGATAATTATGAGGCCTGACTATGTTCAGCATGGACTTTTGAGGCGACGGGAAGCTAGTGATTAGTGAGGCCCGATAATGTTCAGACGGAGACTTCTGACGGTTAGTTGCCATTGAGTTGACTTGTTTGTCACACAACCCATGTAGCAAAATGTTAATGTAACAAAATGGTTGTCTGATTGTTACAAAAAGGTTGTGAATATATACATATATTTATATATGGAGATACATCTGATGCTTGTCAATATGGAGACTTTGGAATCCTCTTTGTGGTGAAATGGAGACTTGTGAGGCCTGTGTATGATCAGATGGATACATATGACTATGAGGTATGTTTATGATCAGAGGGAGATTTGTGATCTGTGGTCATAAGGAACCTTGTGCGGCCTGTCTGTGGTGACAGGTAGACTTGTGAGGCTTGTCTGTGGACAGGCGGGGACTTATGAGGACTGTCTACAGTCAGCAGGAGACTTCAGAGGCATATCTATGGTTAGACGTAGAATTGTGAGCTCTGTGTATGGTAAAAGGGAGACTTGTGAGGCCTGTCAATGGTCAGAGTGAGACTCGTCAAGCCATATAGGTAGACTTCCTAACCCTATCTGTGTTCAGAGGGAGAGCCTGTATGTGGTCAAATGGAAACTTGGGTCTGTGGTTAGAGGTAGATTTATGAGGCCTGTCCTTGGACAGAATTAAACTTGTGAATCCTGTCTATGGTCAGAGGTAGACGATTGAGGCCTGTTCATTGACAGAGATATATCTGTGAGGCCTTTCTATGGTCAGAGATAGACTTGTGAGGTCTTTCTTTAGGTAAAGGTAGACGGGGGTGGTCTGCATATGGTCAGAAGGAAACTTGTAGGGCCTGTTTATAGACAGAGGTAGACTTGAGAGGCCTGTCGATGGCCAGAGAGAGACTTTCGGGGTCTGAAGCAGACTTGTGAGGCCCGTTCATGGTCAAAAGGATGTGTGTAAGCTCTGTTCATGGTCAGTGAGATGATACTGAGACTTGTGGGGCCTCCTTACAGTCAGAAGGAATATTGTGAGGCATGTTTGTGACCAGACGTAGAGTTACGGGGCTTGTTTTATGGTCAAAACGAGACTGTGCGGGCTGTCTATAACCAGAGGGAAACATTTTGGGTCTGTATGTGTCAAATGCAGACTTGTGAGGCCTGTTCATGGTAAGAAAGTGACTTCTGAGGGTTGTCTGTGGTCAGACAGAGACATGTGAAGGCTGTCTATGGTCAGAAGGTGACTTGTGTGGTATGTCTATGATCAAAGGGAGACTTGTGAGGCGTGTCTATAGTCAGTTGGAGACCTGTAAGGCCTGTTTATGGTCAGTGGTAATATTGGAGTTGTTGGATTGGTATGTGGACATGTCCATGAATCAAGTTTTTTACAGCCCATCTCTGATTAATTGAGTGCAATAAAAAAAACTAGAGTAACTAACTGTAGATGTGGAGTAGGCCGCTGCAACCTGCTACACCTTTGTTGCTATATTATACTGAATGACTGATGAAATGATTGCACATTTTGACATAAAAAAATGGCTGTAAATGTACAAACAGTACATAAAAACAGTTTTAAAAAATACCACATTTAATGTGGCACTTGATCGCTCGTTGTAGCCGGAGTGAGTCATATTTTATCAAACGTAGTTTATGATTTAGCCCCAACCTTAGGGTATTGATCACCCTACACATTCTCAACTCTCTGGGCAGCATACAACTATGCCTAGGTCACATTTGCACCGGTCGCCGGCCGATGCGAATACATCGGTGGTTCTCACCGATGTTCCGGCCGCCGGTAACTTTTTTCAGGTATCTTTCACATATCTCTCAAGTGGTCATGAAAGCACCGGGCATTGGCAGATCACCGGTGTACACCTATCCGGACATCGTACACTGACCGGCCGGCATAAGTAGGAATGTGGGGAGAATGTGTACCTTGATGCCTACGGGAGACCAACCAATCACCTAGCAGGCATCGGCAGGTGACCGTCTGACGCCCGGACGGTTCTTCCCTGGTGGGCGAAACATCGGCCGATTGCCGGACGGGTGCCGGACAGTCTGTCTCCGATATATAAAGGCAGTCTGTGGTTGCCCGCCAGATACACATTAGATGGCGCTTAAAGTGTCCACGCAAAATTACAGAATTATTCGAACTTTCTCATAGATTGGAAATGCTTGAATTACCATTAGGGTAATTGACTATGGAAAAATAGAAATCATCACGCTTGTCATACAATCTGATTGATAGGTTAGAATCATCAGATAGTTGGAAAAAAATAGCAGAGTCTGTAGTATTCTTAATTTCAAGTTCATTGGGATATATGACATCCAAATAGTCACCGAACTTGGAATTATTTAGCGACAATACATCGTCTATATATCGAAAAGTGAAATTAAAATTACATGTTTGTTTCTTAGAACCCCCTCATTGTAAATGTTGGATGAAATCTGATTCATATGAGTATAAAAACAGGTCTGCCAATAATGGTGCACAGTTTGTACCCATGGGAATACCAATGGTTTGTTGAAATATTCGAGCACCAAATTCCAAAAATATCAATCATAAAGTTAACCATATTTACCACATCTATTTCAGTATATTTGTATGGGGCATCAGAGTCGCCTTGAGCGGTATTATATTTAACTACAATATATTGGTACCGACGTTGTTCCTTTTTGGAGAAAAATGAATTATTGATGAGTTTTTTTAGCTGAAACTTCAGTTCAGAATGAGGTATAGTTGTGTACAAAATGGAAAATCAAATGCTTTGACAGACGTTACTTTTGAAAATGTGTGAGCATGTAGATATTCCAATAAAGATTTGGAATTTTTCAATATCCACATTTGGTTTATACCACTTCTAGAATAGATGGTTTCACAGTACTTTCGGAGACCCTGTTTGATTTTAGACAATATAACAGTTAATACAAATTATTATCAAATCGCTTAGACAAAAATTAATAGACAAGTAATTAAGAGACAAAAAAATAATTATTGAAGATTAATTAATAGACAAAAAAATAATTAATAAATATTATCCATATGATAATGGGTATCGACCGGCCAACCAATCACGCCCTACCGGAAACCCCACGGTACCCTACAGATAACTGCTAGGTGACCGTCTCGTATGTACAAATCGGCCGAATATCGGAAAAGAACCTCCCGCACATCCATCGGTGCCTGGCATGATACCCTGCGTTGACCGTCTCGTATGTCAAAATCGATCGATAATCTGAAATACACCCACCGCACATCCATCGGCGCATGACAGGATACCCTGCGGTGATCGCCTGGTGAACTACTCATATCAATCGGCCGATAAATTTGGTCGATCCCCTCGGCGCCCGATGGGCACATGGAGGAGCTGTGATCGGTCGCCGGCAGGTCTGACAACGATTAACAGGCGATGTCATTTTTTCCACCGGTCGCCGCAAGAAAATAACTCTGCGTTATTTTCTTCCGATGCCTCCACCGACGTGTCTACGATGTCCGATTGCTGCCCGACAGTCACGGATGACCCTCCGGCGCTCGGTGGGTGACCGGCCGAAATGGCCAAATTTCAGCCTTTTCACGCATCGTAACCACATCTGAGGCGGCATCGGTGCAAATGTGACTTAGGCATTAGGCTATGGTCACAACCTCAAAAAATAACCTGCTCGGCGACCGAGCAGCGAGTTTTTAGCCAATTTCGTCCGGACATCGTGCGGCCGCCGCCCAGGCACTGCTGGTGTTTCAATAGTCGCTGTTAGTATTTTACACATCGCCCGATCGCTGCTGAAAATTCAATGCGTAGTTAAAATTATAGCGGCACCTGACCAGTTTTCACTCGCCGACCACGATATGCTCGATACCTGCCACTGCCTGATCGTTCTCCGCCCAGGCACCTACCTAATCGAGCGATCGCCGTTGACCAATTGATGCAAAAATAATCGAGACTGCCGTATGGAAGATTGATGAGCATTTATCGACCAGACGAGGCTAGGAGATTGGTCGATCAACGGACGGTGACTTTAAAATGGGTGAGTGACTGGGCAGTATATCGACCGTTCAACGGTCGGGCATCGGTAGAGCTTTGTATATCTTTTGCAAAATCTGAAAATCATGAAATACAAACAGCACCAGTTCAAAATTCATCAGTCGTCATTCTGATTTTTCACCACATGCTCACAGACTGCTCGCCGTTTCCCAAAACTGCTGGGCGATGCCTTATTTCCAGCACTGACCGAGCAGGCTACCAATCGGGCGGTCGCTGCTCTAGGTTCTGACCATAGCCTTAGGCCATGGTACAACCTCAAGAGCAGCGAGTTTTAGCTAATTTCGTCTGGATATCGGGTGGTATCCGCCCAGCCGCTGCTGGTGTTTCATCAGTCGCTGTTGCTATTGCACACATCACCCAATCGCCGCCGGCGCCTGACCAGTTTTCACTCGCCGACCACAATATGCTCGATGCCTGACACTCATCGAGCGATCGCCGTCAACCAGTTTATGCAAAAATAATTAAGGCTGCAATATCAAATAAATATTTACCGCCCGGACGATGTCGGCCGGGAGATCGGTTGATCAACGGACGGTGATTTCAAAATCGGTGGGTTACTGGGCAGTAAGTCGACAGGGCAACAGCCGGGCATCGCTAGGGCTTCGTAAATCTTGTGTAAACTCTAAAAATCGAATAGGCAGCAACAGCTGATAATGCAAAATCGGCCAGTCGCCGTTCTGATTTGTGACCACATGCTATATAGACTGCTTGTCGTCTTCCACAGCTTATTCTCAGCAGTGACCGAGCAGGCTATTAATCGGTCGGTCGCTGCTCTAGGTTCTGACCATAGCCTAACCAGCCAGCTTGTTGCCCTTGTTTTGCAGAATTAACTCCAACCATTATCATGTCTTTTGAGTGACCGGAGCCTCCAAAAAAAGTTCAGGTGTCAGGGTTCAAATTCGATCGGCTGTGATGCAAACTTCTGAAGTGTTAATTGGAACGGATGAAATGTTAAACACATATGTTTATCCCCATTTATGTTACAAAAAGGTTGTATATGGAAATGTATATATTATGTAACAAAATGGTTGATGTTACAAAATGGTTAGGTTTTTCCATGACCATTGAACCTTGACCATTTTGTCACATACTTTTTGCTACACAAAATATATATCTTATATACCTAACGTAGGGGTATGGTTAAGATGTTGCCTGCTGCATGCAAGACTCATTAGGTCACATACAATGGATCAGCACTTGCGAAGAAGCGAAATCTTGAAAATTGAAGAATGTGACAAAAAGGTTGGATTTTTACCATGTGGCAAAAAGGTTGAAAAAATAGATATATATATATATATATATATATATATATTTCCCTAAGAGTCCTTACTGCAAACTGAAAACCAGATATAATGTATACTGTATAATTAACAATGATGATTAGATATTTTACCTGAAGAAATAACCACAATCATATGAACAGACTACATTGTTAATAAGATATAGTTTTGAGCCTATTTCGCAGTTATAAGTAAGAAAAGATCTAGAAAAAAATAACATCTCAAATCTTAACTTTTTTCGAACACACACATATGTATATATTGTAACATACCCAAAATTTATCCACGCGTACATGTACATGTACGCGTGGATACGCCCCCTCACACTATTTGTAGGTAGGTAGTTTATGCTATGTTGTGTGCTATGCGTCAATTTGAGTTATTCGCCAGCGCATAAAAAGCGACTAGCGCTTATACGTCAAAAGTGAAAGACCGCTAGTAACCCTATGTTACAGACATTCGAGAACAAACGTAACCCTGAAGATTTTTTCAACATCACGGAAAAAGTCACTGCCTACTATAATTGTTGTACATATTATACATTACATTACCGTATATCTGTTGGTTTGGTGCCAATGTTCCGTTTGTAATATCGACACCTTCCATTAGCTGGCAAGATCCGACATTGCCATTGGTCCACGTCATCAGGTAGCCATGGCAATGGGGATATTGGCGACACGTTCTCTCACATATCCGTCTTGTGATTGGTCCATACAAGCCAATAGTGCGCCCAGGTATCCGTGCGTTTATGAAATATTGGTGAAACAGTCTTTGCGATGAGCAATTGAGCATCAGAACGCCCACGAAGAAAGTTGTCCAATAAAGTATGACAAATACCGCGTGACTCATGGTCTTCATATTGTTTGGTTCCGATCGACCTGCGGATAACAATGTTTCAGTGTGATTTTGTTTTGGCATTTCAAGTGTCAAATATGTGGATGTAAGTATCAATATATTACCAACAATACTACCGGATTTTGAAAATGCTACCAGGAAATATGTTGGGAATGTATCGTGATCAAATAATGTCATCCAAAACCACACTGGCGTCATCATATCTCTATTAATTATGGAATAAATCATGGTCAAATTTTGCATTGAAAGCTAATCCGCAGCAGATAGTTTGTACCAGGAGCAAATAGTTTGTAAAATTCAAGTTTCGTGAAGTATTAGTGGAATCCTAACAACCTATTGAAATAATTCGGAAATCCGAAAACAATCTCATGAAATATGTGCATGACCAGTACATAACTACCCAATCACAAGGCAACTGAGTGTATCGTATCCTAGGGAACTGATTTAGGGATCAACAACAGTAAACTCACTACATTGTTATGAATGTATCAGCTTATTTCACTATTTCAACCGAGTTATTGATTATACAAATTGACAAGTAAATAAACAACATTTTAAAAAACGGAGCCTCTTCAACAGTCATCAAACCATACTGGGGAAGCATTTTTAGTGACGGATTTAATGACCCGAGGTGATCAAATTGAATTGATACTCATGCCCCTATGGTTTCAACACAAACCACAAATCAAGAACACCCATGGTACATACCTGTAATTTATAGGCATTCCCAGTGGTGTTTTTAGATACGAAATGGGTAGTCCTATGGATACAAAAAGGTGTCACGGAGCCCTTCATTCATGAGCATTATCAATATGACCAACAATAAGCACATTTGCACTAAGTCTTGTTGAACAACTCTTCCTCTTCAACTAGATCACCAAGTCTGTTCACAAAGGCTTACTGTTATATTTCCTGAGTGTCATTGTGTAAGCTGTAATTTGAAGCAAGTTGAATACGAACCCTTCCCTGTAGTGGTAATACGTTTATTGCCCACACACCCAAGACCAGTAATAGATCCGCATCATCCATTAATTGATGATAAACAAGAAAATACAGCTAACTGTGAGAGTCGACATTAGAGCTCGAGCACACCATCAGCACTCTAGACAGCGGAATGTATTCTACTCAACGTAACCTTCCCCCCCCCCCTCCAAATAAAAATGCTACCATCATGATATCCTCCCTTAAATGATTCCAATTCATTCCCGTATACATGGTATATTATGATGAAAGCAAAGGCCTACTTCATTCATATTTTTAGGTTACCGGACCTTTGGTCCGATAACCTATTGGCATGGCGTTGCGTCCGTCGTCCGTCCGTCCGTCCGTCCGTCCGTCCGGCGTTAACATTTTTATCTTTAAAGTTAACGATCGAATCTTTCTGAAATTTTGCACAAAAATGCCTAAAAATATTTTGAGAATGAGGTATTTTTTTGTTTTTTGATTTTCGCATTTTTTTCAAAATGGCGGCCGTTCTTGTCGAAAAACGCTCCATTTTGGACTTTGACGGCCATTTTCTCAAAAACTGTCAAACTGTCAAAAACAGTTTTGAGTTTGTGGTTTTAAAACATTCCCCTCATATACCTCTGTGATATGTATAAGTTTGGTTGCCCTAAATTCGCCGATCTCCGTGTGGCAGCCATTTTGAATTTTTGGCGGGTCGGCGAAAAATTTTTTTTTTCGCCCCAAATCGCATTACTATCCATTTTGGGCCATTTCTAGAGCAAAAAAAAATTTTCACCCTTTGAAAAAAATTTTGGACATTTTGGCATTTTTTTTCCTTCACAATGGGAGCTGTCCGGACTGTACTGATAGAACGCTTGAAGATAGAGCTTAGAAATTGGCACTTTCAAATGGGAAGTCATATATGGCGACTTGTGTGGTGACCTTGAATTTGACCTTGGATGACCTTGAAAGGTCAAAACAGCCATTTTTGGGTCGAAAAATGCTCAAATTTGCACCTGGTCTGTATTTTCTCAAAAACTGTCTGATCAGTTTTTAGATTTTTGTTTAAAAAGATTCCTCTTATATACCTCTGTGACGTGTATGAGTTTGGTTGCCTTAAATTCGCCGGTCTCCGTGTGGCGGCCATTTTTAATTTTTTGCGGGTCAGCGAAAAAAAATTTTTTCACCCCAAATAGCATTACTATCCATTTCGGGCCATTTCTAGGGCCAAAAAAATTTTCACCCTTTGAAAAAAATTTTGGACTTAGAAAATTTTCGTCACTTTTTTCCTTCATAATGGGAGCTGTCAGGACTGTACTCATAGAACACTTGAAGATACAGCTTAGAAATTGGAACTTTCAAATGGGAAGTCATATATGGCGATTTGTGTGGTGACCTTGAATTTGACCTTCAATGACCTTGAAAAGTCAAAACAGCCATTTTGGGGTCAAAAAAAAATGCCCAGATTTGCCTTTATAGATGAAATGCTTGCAGATAGAGTTTATGTTTGCATTATGAACATATAGGAAGACATATATGGCACAACTAATGATGACCTTGAACTTGACATCAGATGACCTTGAGTGCCAAATGTCTGACTCGGAATGTGTAAATTGACCTGAGCGGTCTAAACGATTCCACCCAGATATATCTTTGTATTATGAACATATAGAATATCAAATGCCGCACACACATTATAATATAATGTAATGGTGACATCGGAGTTCACACGAATGACCTTGATTGGCAAATCTCAAGGTAATATGTTCACACTGCGAACCTTGATTGGTAAATCTCAAGGTCTGTTACCTGCCGATGCTGCCATGGCCAAACCAAAATTGTCCGGTAACCTATCATAGCCTTTGGGCTAATTTTCTAATAAGTAAACATTCATTTTGAACTCAATGAAACAGATACTCCTGCTAAAAATGGTATTAAAATATCCTTAAAAATATTTCAAACTATGAGGAATATCTGCATCTGATATCATGATATTTAACATATATGCCTACTGGGCTAATGAAAAGACCAGTTTAAAATATAAAGCATATTCTGAAGGCTTCGCAAACCCAACACCTTGGCATATAAAATACGTCAAATTATGGTAAATGTAGCCGTAGCATCGCAGACGAATCGTTGTGTTCGCTTCATAAGACCAAGGAATGTCACACGGCACACGCAAGCTTACATGGATGCTGCACAGGAGATTGTGTGCTCCAAAATACGCGTCATTGCGGTAAAATTTGCTTTGCATTCTGGGAACGTCAATTTCCATCGGCTCCGCCATTTTGACGTTTTCCAAACAATCTTAGCATTTTGCGTAATTTTCTCAAACCTAACACATCGATTTATGCATTATACATGTGTGGAATATTCAAAGTTTACCATCAATTCGAAAGATTTCATGTCAAGGACGAAGAAAATTCTCATTTGAAGTAGGTTTCTAAGCGTTTACATGCCAAAATGGGCGTCGATATGTTGGGCGTTTATGTTTGCATTATGAACATATAGGAAGACATATATGGCACAACTAATGATGACCTTGAACTTGACATCAGATGACCTTGAGTGCCAAATGTCTGACTCGGAATGTGTAAATTGACCTGAGCGGTCTAAACGATTCCACCCAGATATATCTTTGTATTATGAACATATAGAATATCAAATGCCGCACACATACATTATAATATAATGTAATGGTGACATCGGAGTTCACACGAATGACCTTGATTGGCAAATCTCAAGGTAATATGTTCACACTGCGAACCTTGATTGGTAAATCTCAAGGTCTGTTACCTGCCGATGCTGCCATGGCCAAACCAAAATTGTCCGGTAACCTATCATAGCCTTTGGGCTAATTTTCTAATAAGTAAACATTCATTTTGAACTCAATGAAACAGATACTCCTGCTAAAAATGGTATTAAAATATCCTTAAAAATATTTCAAACTATGAGGAATATCTGCATCTGATATCATGATATTTAACATATATGCCTACTGGGCTAATGAAAAGACCAGTTTAAAATATAAAGCATATTCTGAAGGCTTCGCAAACCCAACACCTTGGCATATAAAATACGTCAAATTATGGTAAATGTAGCCGTAGCATCGCAGACGAATCGTTGTGTTCGCTTCATAAGACCAAGGAATGTCACACGGCACACGCAAGCTTACATGGATGCTGCACAGGAGATTGTGTGCTCCAAAATACGCGTCATTGCGGTAAAATTTGCTTTGCATTCTGGGAACGTCAATTTCCATCGGCTCCGCCATTTTGACGTTTTCCAAACAATCTTAGCATTTTGCGTAATTTTCTCAAACCTAACACATCGATTTATGCATTATACATGTGTGGAATATTCAAAGTTTACCATCAATTCGAAAGATTTCATGTCAAGGACGAAGAAAATTCTCATTTGAAGTAGGTTTCTAAGCGTTTACATGCCAAAATGGGCGTCGATATGTTGGCATGAAACCTCCATGAAAAAGTCAGCACATAGACATGTAGAGGGTTGGGGGCTTCGCCCCCAACGCTCTCATGTCAATAATATGTATAAAGGAGACCAAGTCAACCCTCATCGACGCTCAGCAAAAAGCACACCAGTTGGTTATCTTCAGCGGGAAAACGCTAGTTGAAGGCGGGGGTGTCTCATTGAGGAAGCAAAAAAACCCAGTCATCAGCAAAGTACGCATCAATAGACTGTATAAATAATAGCGACTTTTCCGTACAGTTTCCGTACAGTTAGCAGAAAAAACTGCAGGATGTAACGTGGAAGTCGCAGTGAGCGTTGAGGATACACGACCTGTCATTTGAATTAGTAAAGTTGAT
The DNA here is from genome assembly GCA_949152475.1 of Terebella lapidaria. Classification (NCBI taxonomy): domain Eukaryota; kingdom Metazoa; phylum Annelida; class Polychaeta; order Terebellida; family Terebellidae; genus Terebella; species Terebella lapidaria. Next base: position 26,436,602 of record OX424564.1, on the reverse strand, counting down.
AAGTGCACACAGGCAATCGCATGGCAAACGAGACAATCAGAGATTGCAGACCCTCGCCCTTCAGATTTGGTCACTAAAATTAAAGCTGATGACCTTTACATTTTCAACGTGGGCGATAATTGGGGATTTTGGTCATACGAGAAATGGTCATATATCAAATGGTCGGGAATTGGCCATAGAACAGTACACAAATCATGGGAGAACTAATCATCAATAAAAGAGTTCTTGCGAAATCTCTATTTTGACCATATTCTCGACCACGACCTGAATTCTTGACACCGACCATATTATTGAAGCCAGCATTATCCACCCTAATTGCATTTTTCTGATTGAGAATTGTTAACCAGGAACCTTTCGTTTTTTGTGATCCAGTACAAAACATCTCATTCCAAAACATAAAGCTGGTAATTCGCATGATTTCACAGTGTGATTCTAGTGAAATAACCCCCCCCCCCCCCACATATATCTTATGTTTGATATGAATAGAACTCCATTGAAAACTAAATTTACTCATATAATACAAAAGGTGTATATTTTATGTTTGTCATCACACGGTTACGTCACGTGACGTACTGACATGAAGTTGCTAGTAAATCATATTGTAGATACCAAAGTTGAAAAAGTCTCACTCCGCTTTGGTCTAGTTATCCACGAGTTTATTGTTTTCTCGTAATCAAGCGTGTTCGCTGCCATAATATATATCCACCAAGGTTATGAACATAATGACAGACCATTGTATGAATGGATGTTCTATGCAAACAATCTTGATGGTCTTTCAAGGATGGTGAGTGACATTGAGAATCGAATACATGGAGGTTGGTGAATGTATATTAAATTACTTGTGTGTGTGTCAGGGAAGCTTGATCATCTTGTGACAGAAGTATGAAAATACGTGAAGAAGACCGGTATTAGATTCGAATTATTGAAATGATCCTGCACGGTGGTATTCTCGAGCACTGCGTACTCTAGCTTGTCTGTAAAGATATCTTTCAACCTCTATAACCAACTTCCATGTATAATAATGCAAAAACAGATATTTATTATTAGCTGTGAGTGAAACTACACCAGGGAAAGTGTTTTTTCTTCTATGTCTTGAATTTCAGTGTTAACCCATCAGATATGTCGTCTTTGGAATAAAATATCGTCACAGTTCAACGAAAAAGTTCTGGAAAATTCACATCCTGGCAAAATCGACAAAGATTCTACATTAATCCTCATTCTATCATTAGCCACGTTGGAGTTATTGTGTTACGAGAACAATTCTCCTCTGAAGTGCAGCCTGTCTTGTTACCGCAGGAATTTGAAAGCCGACATTGTCCATGCTGATTGTTTACTGCTGATTGAGAATTGTTAAATAGGAAATCAAAACCTCTTATTCGAAAACATGGGGTTGGTAGGTGGCATATTACTCCTGCTTGATATATGAACAATTCCATTCAAAACTCAACTTACCTAACATGTAATACAAAATGTGTATATTTCTTTGTCATCACAAATTTCACGGACGTACCGGCATCAAGATGTAGCAAACAGTATTGCAGAAACCCAAAGTCACATTTTACTTTGGTTCAGTTGTCCAAGTTTTTGTTCTTTTTGTTGTCTTACACTCGAGCATGTTCATTTCATCCATTATGTATATTTTCCAAGGTTATGAAAATATATTGTATGAATGGATAATCCTCTGGAAACATTTAGCATTCAGGCGAAGGCTGGTGACTGACATTGAGAATCGAATTTGTTGAATGTATATCTAGCGTTTTAAATATAGTGTTGTAGATTAGTTGTGTGTGTATCAGGGATGCTTGATCATCCTGTGACAGAAGTATAGAAATATATGAAGAGCTAGCGAACGATGTGAGGGAGCGAGATAGCAATGCGAGGGAGCTAGAGTGATGCGAGAGAGCAATACGATATTTACATAGATCCACCTCGCTTCCTCGCATCGTGTGACTGACATTGAGAATCGAATTTGTTGAATGTATATCAAGTCGTTTAAAGTTTGTTGTGTGCGTATCAGGGAAGCTTGATCTTCCTGTGACAGAAGTATAGAAATATATGAAGAGCTAGAGAACGATGTGAGGGAGCGAGAGAGCAATGCGACAGCGAGAGTGATGCGAGAGCGCAATACGATATTTACATAGATCCACCTCGTTTCCTCGCATCGTTCTCTCGTTCCCTCGCTCACTCGCATCGCTCTCGGTTCTATTGTTATTTGCAGTAGATTATTTTTCAGAATCTACTGGGAGACGGTTCCCAGTAGAATATTGCAGTAGATTATTCTTTCCAATAATCTACTGCAATATAATCTACTGCGAGTAAAAACATCAACTGCCAGTGTACAAACTGTATCTGCTCAAACAAGACGCGTTTGTTTGCGTACAAGCGAGTCGTTTTCATCATGATTGCCGAAACCTAATTCGTTTGATGCCATGGAACCTTGGTCGAGGCCGATATAATGTAGATGAGAAGGTGAACAATTATAAATGTGGTTTTGCTGTTGAGTCCCAATTCTAAATTCCCCAAGACACCAAAAGGTGGTAGCACAAGCAGTGGGCATGGTCGCGAATCTAAAACCCTATTTGTATTCATGATTCATTCATAATCCGAGAATGATATATATTCATCATTATCATGCAAACCATTCATTAGATGTAGACATCAGTTAGCAATTTTTGGTAAATACCGTGGTGTATATCGTTGAAAATGACGAGAACAGCAAGTGGACATGTACTTCTATTCTCATGATATAATAATGGTGACAAAGTTCATCACAAATTCACACAGTGTCGCCCTCTGTTTCCTAACACTGTTGAAGTGTGACGGTATATTTGTACACGCAGATTACTACTCGCAGGTGCATACGCCGGCGGAGATTTAGTTGAGTTGAGGGGGAACCGAAAACTAAGTCGGATAATCGGTTCAGTGTTGCGTCCACTTCACCGATTATCCTATACGTAACCACCCCGGCTTCCCTGGACACGCCCTTGTCATACCGGGTTCATTATAGTAGATGTATGCCTAAAACTGGGACATATGAAACAGATGATATTGGTCTGAAATGTACATCATAGTTTTTATTTGTCGATGCATATTTGGAATACTACTGTATGCACAGGTGATTAAGTTGTAAAATTAGATTCCATGCAATTTTACAATTCATGCAATTCCCATTTTGTTCCGAAAATAACGATACCATATACGATATCATATACGATACCATAATAAAAGGTAATCCATAATGGTACAAGTAACGGCCCAAGTATCATACACTGCGCCTCGTTGACTGAAAGCATACCATTTAATCCGTCTTCTAATCCTTATTGAATAGAGTAGAGGGAAGCGCAGGTTGTGATACTTGGGCCCAAGTAACGTGTGCTGCTTGTTCCTCTATTTTCAATAAGGATTGAAAAGGTGCGAGACGGATGAAATGGTATGCCTTTAGTGGACGATAAGGAGTGGTGTACGTTACTTGGACCTAAATAACTAGGTCGTTATAAAATATTCGATGAGTTACCTCATCGAGCCTTATCCACTCATGAAGCTCTCTCTGGGGTCTTGGATCAGAGCATCATGCACATTATATGTACGTTATTGTGGGTGCTCTGAGCGAATTCTAAATGACTGAAATATGTAGAATTATGACATATATATATGGTATATACCATAACCCGACTAAATTATAATATTAATAAATACATAACTGAACACAAAATCCTCGCATATTTTATTCGGATTGTGAAAATTCGTTAAACAATAAAATAATAAATTCGTCGAATATTGAGAAAGTGATTTGACAGCGAAATTTTTTTTCACTTCAATTGTAATTTATTTTCATCACAATTCACAAGACAATTCTATGAATAACGTTCAATGAATGATTTTTAAGAATAACTCGAACTATAATTTGCTGACATCATTTATTATGTGCGTTGTGTGAGGGGGTGGACTCGAATTATGCATGCTAATATATGAATTATAAATCGTTATTTCGGTAGCGAACGTCGTATGTTTTGCGCTGTTTAAATTTCATTGAATACCGGTACATAGACATTGTTTTTGACGACATTGATTAACTGAAAACATTTGACCATGCGCTATTACTGGTACTGGTCGGCCTACATATAATATAGTCTAACTAATAATGCAGCAGAGTGGATGCGACATTTTTTCGTGTGCACGAAAAATATTATCGTGGAAACGAATAAAATTAGCGGAAGAAAATAATAAAAAAATTATCGTGAGAATGAAGAAATTTTACAATATGGAAATCAGAAAATTATCGTTCTAAGAACGAAGAATTTTAATTGGACCTGAGCAATGCAACGAGCACCTGAGCAATGGAACGAGAGAACGAGGGAGCGAGAGGAGAGATCGAGGTAGCGAGAGAGCAAGAGAGCGATGTGAGGTAGCAAGAGAGCGAAGGAGCAAGAAAACGAGAGTGAGAGAGCAATGCGAGATAGCGAGGGTGGATTTATGTCAATATCGTATCGCTCACGCATTCCCTTGCATCACTCCCTCGGTACCTCGTTTCGCTCTCTCGCTCCCTCGTTTCCTCGCATCATTCTCTCTCACCGTGTGGGAGTGAGATAGCCAAATGGACGCTATCAGCCACCATAATGTTCATTACTAATTTGCGTGTACAAAATAGCAATTCTTATCTACGGAATAGCAAGTCATACATAGGAACTATTTGTAACGCTGATTAATCACAAATTCACACAGTGTCGCCCTCTGTTTCCTAACACTGTTGAAGTGTGACGTTATAGTTGTACACGCAGATTACTACTCGCAGGTGCATACGCCGGCGGAGATTTAGTTGAGTTGAGGGGGAACCGAAAACTAAGTCGGATAATCGGTTCAGTGTTGCGTCCACTTCACCGATTATCCTATACGTAACCACCCCGGCGTCCCTGGACACGCCCCTGTCATACCGGGTTCATTATAGTAGATGTATGCCTAAAACTGGGACATATGAAACAGATGATATTGATCTGAAATGTACATCATAGTTTTTATTTGTCGATGCATATTTGAAATACTACTGTATGCACAGGTGATTAAGTTGTAAAATTAGATTCCATGCAGTTTTACAATTCATGCAATTCCCATTTTGTTCCGAAAATAACGATACCATATACGATACCATAATAAAAAGGTAATCCACAATGGTACAAGTAACGGCCCAAGTATCATACACTGCGCCTCGTTGACTGAAAGCATACCATTTAATCCGTCTTCTAATCCTTATTGAATAGAGTAGAGGGAAGCGCAGGTTGTGATACTTGGGCCCAAGTAAAGTGTGCTGCTTGTTCCTCTATTTTCAATAAGGATTGAAAAGGTGCGAGACGGATGAAATGGTATGCCTTTAGTGGACGATAAGGAGTGGTGTACGTTACTTGGACCTAAATAACTAGGTCGTTATAAAATATTCGATGAGTTACCTCATCGAGCCTTATCCACTCATGAAGCTCTCTCTGGGGTCTTGGATCAAAGCATCATGCACATTATATGTACGTTATTGTGGGTGCTCTGAGCGAATTCTAAATGACTGAAATATGTAGAAATATGACATATATATATATATATATGGTATATACCATAACCCGACTAAATTATAATATTAATAAATACATAACTGAACACAAAATCCTCGCATATTTTATTCGGATTGTGAAAATTCGTTAAACAATAAAATAATAAATTTGTCGAATATTGAGAAAGTGATTTGACAGCGAAATTTTTTTCACTTCAATTGTAATTTATTTTCATCACAATTCACAAGACAATTCTATGAATAACGTTCAATGAATGATTTTTAAGAATAACTCGAACTATAAATTGCTGACATCATTTATTATGTGCGTTGTGTGAGGGGGTGGACTCGAATTATGCATGCTAATATATGAATTATAAATCGTTATTTCGGTAGCGAACGTCGTATGTTTTGCGCTGTTTAAATTTCATTGAATACCGGTACATAGACATTGTTTTTGACGACATTGATTAACTGAAAACATTTGACCATGCGCTATTACTGGTACTGGTCGGCCTACATATAATATAGTCTAACTATTAATGCAGCAGAGTGGATGCAACTTTTTTTTCGCGCGCACGGAAAATATTATCGTGGAAACGAATAAAATTAGCCGAAGAAAATAAAAAATTATCGTGAGAATGAAGAAATTTTACATTATAGAAATCAGGAAATTATCGTTCTAAGAACGAAGAATTTTAATTGGAACTGAGCAATGCAACGAGCACCTGAGCAATGCAACGAGAGAACGAGGGAGCGAGAGGAGAGATCGAGGTAGCGAGAGAGCAAGAGAGCGATGTGAGGTAGCAAGAGAACGAGGTTGCAAGAGAGCGAGGGAGCGAGAAAACGAGAGTGAGAGAGCAATGCGAGATAACGAGGGTGGATTTATGTCAATATCGTATCGCTCACGCATTCCCTCGCATCGCTCCCTTGGTACCTCGTTTCGCTCTCTCGCTCCCTCGCATCGCTCCCTCGTTTCCTCGCATCATCAGCCAAATGGACGCTATCAGCCACCATATTGTTCATTACTAATTTGCGCGTACAAAATAGCAATTCTTATCTACGGAATAGCAAGTCGTACATAGGAACTATTTGTAACGCTGATTAATACAAAAGATATTGTGTAGGCAACCAATTGAAATATTGGGCTCGGGATTATCAATCCATTGTGTCAGTTGTTCCTATTGTGATGAACACAATTTGGTTCATTGCACAAAATATGTAAAATTATGCTAAAATAGAATGCACGCAGTTGATTGGGAGTGACAAAATCTTATCCCAGATCATGAAATAACAAGAGATTTTTGTCCAAATATTGTTTATGTAAATTCTGATCCATATCTCTATCTATCAATGAGATATAGACACTTATATCAGCAAAACAAAAGGTAGTGGAAACTGTTTATATCTGAAGATGTTCATGAAGTGATTGAATGGACATAAATAAACAAAGAAAAGTCAACAAATTCAATGTTACATGATATAACCCAAGGATTCTATTAGGATTTCTCTTTATGATTATATGACAGTTTTCCAGTACTGACTCACTCACATATTGTGCAATATTTTGCGATGACGAAAATTATAATGGATGTTTCGAAAGCATTACTGCCAGTTGATGAACATTCGCACAGCGTTCATGTTTCCATGTCTGGAGAGTGTGCTTAGACACCGACACTACCTGGGAGAAACCCAACCGAGCTATTGACGATCCCGAACATACATAGATCCGGAGGACAAAGATGAATACAAAACGAGACAACACAACTGGTATCATCGTCTCGTTGCAACTAACACACCCATAGATAATAATTATATCATGGGGAATCGAGGGCAATAAGCCTCTAAGCAAGAACCTGCATTGAGTGTTATGTATAGCTACACTTGTAACAGCAGAATAACGACCGCACAAGAGGCGAATGTGCCTAATAATTATGACGTGTCATCCACTATTCAATAGGCTTTGAACTAAAATAGTGATGACACAAATTCTCAATGAGAGTAGTTAGTCGCCATGGATGTTTGTTTAGATTTTAGTGTTTCTTCTTTATGTGCGCAAGTGAATGGACAATCGTTGTGTCAATGGTGTTCTAACGAGCCCTTCCATCCACATACGGCAGTTTGATAAGTGTCTTTTATTACACCATGCATTGACAGCTTGATGCACGAACTCTGTACTTTACTGGAACCGTTTACTTTTATTTGTCCCGCTTTCAATTGCTTGAGTGAAATTTTACTCATTCTCACAGCTCGTTCTGTATCGAAGTGCTGCTTCACAGTTCATAGTTTTTTGTTCAACACGAGATGGATTTAAATTGCTAATAACTGATCAGAATGTAACTAGTTTGTCTTCAATATCTACTAGACAATCGGAGATTGCAAATCCTCGCCACTCAGATTTGGTCACCCCAGTGACTATAATCACTGTAGTTTCAGCTGATGATCCTCACATTTTCGAACTTGGCCAATATGGTCGTAGACCATCTGTCATATATCGAATTGGAGAATTGGCTATGGAAACACACAGGGAAAATGTATCATGAATAAAAGGATATTTATTGCAATTTTTCGTTTTTATTTTGACATTATTCTCGACCATGACCTGAATTCTCGAGGCTGACCTTCCAAGCTGTGCAAGCGTTCTCAGATATTTCATGCATATGTGATATTCAATATTTGATTGAAGGCATATCTTTGTAATGGAAACAGTTAGACAATCTTCGATATTAGGCGTTAATGGGGGAGTTCTGATGTATGACAGTTCACCAGAAACCTTATGATCATTAATGATCATAGAAACACAAAAATAGCTGGAAAAGGTTCATTAGAACAGTCCTTATAGCGATTCATGTGTTTTTCACATTTTCCATTGCCATGGCAATTGTTTTTATCTCAATGGGTCCAATATCGAGGATAACCAAGCCATGGGTATCAATTAATTACTTAAAACTCGATCAGACCATTCTTCTTTGAGATATGCACATGGACATATCATACACACATACAAACAGACCCCAAAATACTTTCACCTAGGTGGTGAAAGTAGTGTAGTAACAAAATCCGCTAATGGAGTTCTATTCAAGTTCAAACATACCATTTTTGTCCATCCTCGATGTCACTACATGATCAATTTTCAAGTTGACACTAGCCAGAAAACAAATTTATCTTTTGGTATCAAAATTGATGGGACACGGCCAATGATCACTGTTTTCATTTGAACCCACACCATCATTGCAGATGATATTTGCATTATATCATATGCCTTTCCATCATGCAGGCACACGCAACAATGCAATGCTATACTCCCGGAAAGTGGGGCAAGAGCAGTGATCATGACTATTGGAGTTATAATAGTACATGCTATATGAACCTGGCACTATCATATTCCACTGGGAAAGTATTCACAAAACGTGGAAGGAAGAAACAGCACATCCTGATATAAATATCACATTTAAGTTGATGCAGCTTGTTGACAAGCCGGGCAATATACATAAGCATGAGCCCTTGAATTGAATGAATGGTCAACTATTTTGGGTGAATTTTGATTTCAATATGCGTATTCACAAAAGCTTCTTTATCTTTCCAGTTAACATTGGTGATTTGCAAGAACATACAGATCTAGCTATGTAGGCTCATAGGAATCCCATTCGTATACGTGTCAGACATATGTGGCATGACATATCCAAGCCAAGTCAAATCTCGCAAATTAATGAGTTTCCTGCGACGCAATAGTAGTCGTACAACTTCCAGCTACCACTGTCCCAGGCATTGGTGTAAAAAACACAGAACTCTCCCACGGCGTTGCCTGGTTGACCTCCCCAGGCAGCACCCCATTCACTGCTGTTGACCCCGACAGCACCCGAGTGTGTCCAGTAAGGCGTCCAATCAACATCATTCAGCTTGAGTGATGTCCAAACGGTGGTTATCCCAGCTGCCGCTGTATCAGATGTATATCCATGATGCATTCATATAGTAGAAAATGGGGAACAAAATTAAAATAGGTATAACTATTTCAGTTTTTTTAATAACCACAAGCCACATGAAAATATTGTGGAGAACTGGAATTTACTGACTGAATGTACTGACCTGCAAGTGAGATCATGATGTCCTTCTCTCTGGCTGTCCGCACCTCGATCAGGTAGGCTCCTGGGGCGATGTCTGAACACCTTGAGTCTGCAGCTGTCTGGCTCATTGGTTCGGTGACGACAAGATAACATTTCCCAAAGATGTACTGGAAACCGTCAGGACAGAAGGCTGAAAGAATCGTGCTACATTTGTCTGTCAGGAATATAAAATGCCTAACTAACGATACCTGAGCGCTTATAAAAAATTACACTGATTTTGCTATATATCAACGATTTACAGAGGAGAGGGTATGTTTTGCATGTGAGGCATGCATGTTATAACTATAACAATGAGACAATCATAGATTGCAGACCCTTGCCCTTTAGATTCAGTCACTATAGTTTCAGTTGAGGAATACAGCATTTTCTAGCTGGTTAATTGGCCAAGGAATGTTACAAAAATCATAGGACAAATAATCAGTAAAAATATAGTTATTGTGATTTTTTTCTGTTTCGACAAACATACAGGGAGAAAGACGGAACCAAATGCAATACCTTCGCCCTCCCCTCTATCGGGGTCGAAGGTAATTATCCTTAAGGGGTAGAGATTGATAATGTTACAAAAATTGAGAACAAACACAATCTTGAAGAACTGTTTTCATTTCCTGGAAACTTGTAATGTCTATATTCGTTGTATACGTATCTTTACCGTATATTTGTTGGTTTGGCGCCAATGTTCCATTTGTAATATTGACATCTTCCATTAGCTGGCAAGATCCGACGCTGTCATTGATCCACGTCATCAGGTAGCCATGGCAATGGGGATACTGTCGACACGTTCTCTCACACATATGTTCTGTGATTGGTCCATACAAGCCAATAGTGTACCCGGGTATCCGTCCGTTCATGAAATATTGGTGAAACAGTCTTTTTGGAGAACAATTCAGCATCAGTACTCCCCGAGAGAAACTCGTACAATAAAGTATAAAAAATAACGGGCTTGCTGAGTGACTGGTGATCTTCATGTTGTTCAGCTCTGAACAAACTGTGGATAGCAATATGTTAGTACGATTACTGTTTTGATTTGTCACATACTGGATGTGAATATCAATAGTACTAAAATGTGATCAAATTATCACATGCGAAGCCACATTGGCTGCATCTTCTATTTCTGAAAGAAAACAGTCGATTACAGTAATCACGTTGAAAGACACTCTGGCGTCACCAGGGGCAGACCACGTCTAAAATAACAAGTTTCATCAAGTATTCTGCTGCTCACAAGGTGGACTCACTTTACTACTATAAAAAACAATTAAAAGAACTTAGGAATCCGAAGCAACCCCTAAGATAGGTGTATGACAAAACTAGGTAACCAAGTACGAGCCAAACAGCTACCGATTTTATGGTATGCGGGGAAACATATTTAGCATTCATCTGGTGCGTCGGGGACTGAACCTGTTCCCATCAATGCAACTGGGTTTTTGGTTACACAAATTGAAAAGTTAATTTGCAACAGCCTCTTCAAATATTTAGATCAAATGCCACACTGCGTGAATAATGTTTGTCGTGACGGATTCAATGTCCAGAGATGACCAAAATTAACTAATACTAATAACCTAATGGTATTGAACACAAATCACGAATGGCCATGGTACATACCTGTAAGTGGTAACTAAAAGTCCTGGATCATAAACACTTTTTCATCAATAGGTGTACGGACTCTTATTGAACAACCTTTCCTTCCAGGAGAAAACCCAGTCTGGTCACAAAGGTCTAATGTTATATTCCAAGAATCCCATTGTGTAAACGCGAAAATTGAAGCTGGTTGGATAGGAATCATTCCATACTGTAGCAATAAGTCGCCGTATCCTCCATCAATTGATGATAAAAACAATTTGTATGAAGGAGACAAAATTATCCCTAATGGAGGCTCGCCAACGAGCCAGTTCTTTATCTTGAGCAGGAAAATGCTGAGTCAAGGCATAGGTATATCACTGAGGTAGCAAAATAATCAATCATCAGCACATGTAGAAACGCATAAATAAATTGCGACTTTTCTGTATACAGTTCACAGAAAAAACTGTAGGATGTAGCGTGAAAGTCGTATCGAGCATTTGTCGAGGACACATGTTTCATCATTAGTAAATTAGTTCACACAGGCATTCTCATTTCCGCAACAGAAAAAAAACAACAGTCGATACGTGCACTTGTATTTTTTCCGTGAATGCGAAATAACAATGTCCCATGCACCGCCCACAAACTGCTGCTCGGAAGGCTTTGTACCTGCAGTGTCACGTGCTACAGATGAAAACCACAAGGATAGTGGATGCTAGCAACGATAGTCCATCATTAGCCACGCTGGAGTTATTGTGTTACAAGAACAATTCTCCTTTGAACTGCCGCCTGTCTTTCGTTACTGACAGAATGTTGAATCCGGTATTATCCATGCTTCAACAGGGGCGGATCCAGGATTGTTGAATAGGGGGGAGGGGGGGGGGTGTTCTTCCTAAATTACGTAATCTTGAAATATAGTGAGCGGGAGTAGCGAGCGAAGCCTTTTGCGGCCTGGGGGGGCGCCGTAAGCCCCCGAGAAATTTTTGGAATTAAGTGTCTCTGAGATTGTTTCTAGGGTATTTTACAACTGTACCTTGTGAAATCAATAAGTAGAATTTTACTTTAGAAGTCTGCTTAGTTCTGTTGTATAAATGAAGGATATATTTTCAAGGAAAGGAATGTCTAATAGTCCTACCATATTAAAGCTGTTCTAAGTGTCACATATTTCGTGTAATATTCCGTGTAAACACTATTTGCATATTATGGGTAAGCGTACCCGACTTGGTTCTTTGTGTTTATTATATGTATTCGTTTGAGAAGTATTCTCCGTTTACTAGGTTCTTTAAATGTATATAGTTATTCTAGTACTTTAATATTCATTGTATTACATATATGTTGTGGATATATTCCTCCGGAGAGTGTTGTAGTATTTTCTATTGTTAGGTGGGGGTTTGCATCTGATGCGACTTTGGCCATATATGTCTATGTGGTGACTGGTGTGTATTCACGCGTGTCGTGTTTTGTCTTTATTCTAACAGAGGTGATGGACGGCGGTGACCAGACGCGTTCACTGAGACGTGACTGCATTCGTGGTGTGATGAATGTCACGTCGCCAGCGGCTATCCTGTATGGGGATGAGTTTTGTGTACACACATGGTTGGTAGGAATTTCTCAACTCGTATGTTTCGTGTTTGCGTCGATTGACGGGACACGCATTTCTTATATAAGGGGTGGGCAGCTTAGGCTAATCGTTCATCACATCGCAAGACGTCAGAGTGCCGCCAGTTTACACGTATGGGACGTGTTGTCGGGTTGTGTGTTGCACCCGTATTCAGTGTCGAGCTTGTGACGACGAGACTACGGCAACTGTGTTAAAGCCAAGCATTATGGAGCTTTGGGGCTTTTGTTACTACTGTTAGATGAGTCTAACTACTGGATGGACACTTCTGAACGTGTGAGACGACCCTACACCGTAAGTTACACTGGGGTGTTAAGCGTTGGTTAGGTTAGGTAGGTTAGTTTTCATGTGTGTATTCGAAATTCATTATTGCCCGCTGCCGCCTGGATTTGACATCTGTATCACCGCGAATTATATTTAAACATAGTTTCATAATCTAACCCTGTCGTTCAACAGTTTTTTGTTCTAGTGACGTAAGCTGTATCTAACCAGAGGGAAACTGCTGTGTGGGAGCGCACGTAGTACACTAGATGGGGAATGATCGACTCCCGACCTGTACGCTACCTTCGGGATGGTCGTTTGGAGAACGAGGGCATGTTAGGGGTCGAGATCCTCGCGTACTAATCTTCGTGGGATCTTCGTGGGAGCCAGTAACAGTGAGCCTCGCGATTCTCGTGACGTCAGTGTCGTGAGACCGATCTTCAGGGAAGCAGACAGTTCTCCACGGAGAGAGACTGGACTGTTCTACGAGCTGTAAAACCTTGTGAACTCTTCTGATACATATTCATTGGTGAATTATTGAACATTATTGAACATCCAGAGTCTATATCAAGGGGGGTTTGTGTAAAGCATTGTTCGTCTTGTTTTGTCCTGTTTTGTGTCCGGGGTTCATGTTATATGTAAATATGTGTCGGTAAATTATTATTCGCCATTAAAGGTATTAAAAATTGAACAGGTTGTTCGTTGTTTTGTGGGAATCGCGTTAAGTGTACCAAATGATTATTCAGCCACTTCAAGGCCACAACCTCAGGACCATCTCGATTAGAAAAACGTGACAACTTGGGGGCTCGTCCGGGAAGGTTGTATTTGATGAATTTTTATTTGGTACGGGCGGTTGACGCAAAACAACGTCAGATAGTTGTATCCATTATCCAGATATACAGGTTTAGCGTGCACAATAACATTGGTGTCTAGTAACAAAAGGTGTAGGGCCGTGTGTTCTCATAATACATGTTTTCTTACTGACTTTATACTGACAGATTTGTGCGCGGTCGTGGGATACCGTTGTGCTGATCAGTTATAATTTCAGCTAGTGGTGAGTCTTGCGTGTTTTGAACCCTGTGGCATATTCGCGACAGTATTTGCGCCGTTTGTGCGTCGGTATTTCCATACAATTGGATATTGTATGTATCGTTTTTGAAATTTGAATAGCTATATATATTGTATTGTACATTTCCACATTTGGTTTTGTATAGTCGTGAAGCATGGCGTCGGCGTACGAGGATTGGGTTAATGTAGCTACTCGGATGGGCTTGGAAGGAGCGGAGTTGCGTGAATTTGTGAAGGAGCAGCAGGCTGAGGACCGTGCTGAGCGACAACGCATTCGAGAAGAGCAGCAGCGTGAGCGAGACGAGCGAGTTGAGTGTGAGCGTTTGCGGCTACAGAATGCGCGTGAGATAGAGCGTATGCGGTTGGAACACGAAGCTGAGCAGAGTGACAGAGCGCGAGTGCATGAAGAGAAACAGGCTGACCTGACACGCGTACACGATTTGTCCGTTAACCGTGACAATTTAGAAACGCAGCGTATCAATGCCGTGCGAGCGAAGTGTCCAAAGTTACCGGCGTTCAGGGATGGGTCTGATGATATTGATGCGTATTTACAGCGTTATGAGATGTACGCTAATGCACAGGAATGGCCCACAAATCGCTGGGCATTGAATTTAAGTGCTCTGTTGACAGGGCGTGCTCTAGATGTATATTCCAGGTTGTCGGCAGATGATATGAACGACTACGACGAGTTGAAAACAGCGTTACTGCAGAAATATGATCTCACTCGTGACGGATTTCGTCGCAGGTTCAGAGAGACGAAAGTGGAGAAGGGTGAAACGCCAAAACAGTGTGTAGCCAGATTAATGCGTTACTACAAACGGTGGGTAGAAATGGCTGATATTGACCAAACGTATGAAGCCTTGTCGGAGATGATGATCAAGGAGCAATTTATCGCCATGTGTAGCAAAGATTTGGCAGAGTATCTAAATAGGTCGCCAGAATTAGATCTTAATGCTATTGTAGCTTCAGCCGCACAGTATTTAGAGGCGGCAGGTAGGACGTTTGATCAGAATATTGGCAAAGGTAACAACAAGGAAAAAACGGGAATTCAAAATACAGTAAAATCTACGAGCAATGTATTTTGTAAATTTTGCAAGGTGAACGGCCACCACACACGTGACTGTACTAAAAACAGGTCCTCTGGTGCACGCGATACACGTGGCAGCATTGACAGGAAGTGCTGGATTTGCCAATCGGCGAAACACTTGGCCAGAGAGTGCCCTAGCTTGAAGCAAGTCAACGCGTGTGTACAGCGACTGAGCAATGAGCAGCTTGGAGATGGGGAGCAACGCGATGCCGTCATGTGTGACAGTGGGAGTGCATGCGTCGACGTGGACCACACACAGGTGGAGGGTCTATGTGAGTGTTGTACAGGTGAAGGTATAGAGTTGAAATGTGGTAAATGGATTCCTATAGTTATGAGTGCATGCAGGAAAGTGAACAAGCCGTTACCAGTAACTGTAGGCTATGTCGGTGAGCACAGAGTGTCAATGATGAGGGATACTGGGTGTACAGGTATTGTCGTTAAAGCAGAGCTAGTGAAGCCGGAACAGATGTTGGGTCATGTACAAACTTGTATGATGATCGATGGCTCGTTGTTGAGAGTGCCAATGGCTAGAGTTGCCATAGACACGCCATATTTTTCAGGAGACGTCGATGCAATGTGCATGAAGCAACCCGTGTACGATCTGATTGTGGGGAACATACCAGGGGCAAGGGAGCCGAATGATCCAAACCCTAATTGGCAACAACCGGCAGTATCGGCAGTGTTAACTAGGGCCCAGGCAGCTAAACAGCAGAAACCAGTTACGCCCATCAAAATCTCAGAAGTGAAGGTAAACGGTATTAGTGTTAACGCTGAACAACTGGCCGAAATGCAGCGAAAGGACGAGTCTTTGGATCGTGTGAGAAATTATACACAAAAGCGTAAAACTAAGAATTCTCTAGTGTGGTACGAGGCCCGCAAGAAAATTCTGTATAAATGTGTACAGTCTTTGAATAAGCCCAACAGCCCCGTGCTAAAACAGGTTGTGGTACCTAAAGAATTGAGAAATCGTGTGTTGTCGATTGGTCATGATTCTATATTTGCAGGACACATGGGTGTAAAGAAGACACTAACGAGGATTAGCAAATGTTTCACTTGGCCACGAGTAGAACAGGATGTGCGACGCTATTGTCGTTCGTGTGATGTGTGCCAGCGCACAGTACCCAAGGGCAAAATTGTCAAAATACCACTAGGGCAATTACCTGTTATAGATGTACCGTTCAAGCGAGTGGCAATCGATCTCGTTGGACCACTGTCGCCAGTCTCGACTAATGGTAACAGATATGTCTTAACTATTGTTGATTACGCGACTAGGTATCCAGAAGCTGTCCCACTAAGGGAGATTACAACTGAAGCAGTGGCCGAGGCGCTTGTAAACGTGTTTAGCAGGGTAGGGTTACCGGAAGAGGTATTGAGTGACATGGGTGCTCAATTTACGTCGTCTGTAATGAGAGAAGTGAGTCGTTTGTTGTCCATACGTCAAATTACATCGTCACCGTATCACCCAATGTGTAATGGTCTAGTAGAGAAGATGAATGGCACTATCAAATTAATGTTACGTCGTCTTTCTGCTGAGAAACCAAAAGACTGGGACAGGTATTTGGTACCGTTATTGTTTGCCTATCGTGAAGTTCCGAATGAGAGTAACGGTTTTTCCCCTTTCGAGTTATTGTATGGCAGGCATGTCCGTGGACCTCTACACATACTCCGGGAGTGCTGGACCAAGGAAGAAGTGGACAGCGAGGTCAAGAACAGTTACGAATACGTGCTGGACCTTCGTGAGAGGATTGAAGAGACCTGCAAGATGGCTAACGCAGAGTTATCCAGAGCACAGACGAGGTACAAACGGTATTATGACAAGAAAGCGCGACATCGTAGATACAATATTGATGATCAGGTGTTGTTGTTGTTACCAAACAAGAAAAATAAGCTGATGTTACAATGGAGAGGGCCTTTCAAAGTGGTCCGACATTGTATCGCCCTATGATTATAAGATCGATATCAATGGTAATTTGAAGACGTTTCATGCCAATATGCTGAAGTTGTATATGACCAGAGAAGGTACATGTCATAATGTCTCCCTTCCAGAGCCGGACATAGCAGCAATTGGTGTACTGGAAGAGAACGCAGACGATGTGCTTAACGAACTGTTGTGTTTCAGTGTAGATGGTGGCAAGTTAGAGGAATTGGTGATCAGCAGTGATCTGGAAGGAGATCAACTGCGAGAGATAGTGGAATTGGTTCGCCAGTATCGTGATGTATTTTCAGATAAGCCAGGTCATACCAGGGTCATCGAGCACGTGATAAGGACTACTACCGATGAACCTGTCAGGACAAAGATGTACCCATTGCCGTACCATGTACGAGAAACTATCAACAAGGAAGTGGACGAGATGTTAGACCTTGGCGTCATAGAGGAAGCAGATTCCCCGTATGCATCTTCTATTGTGCTCGTGCGCAAAAGTGATGGTAGTAATCGATTTTGTGTCGACTATAGGAAACTTAATAAGATCACAGTGTTTGACCCTGAACCTATGGCAAAGGCCACAGATATTTTCTCAAACTTGGTTGGTAAGAAGTATTTCACCAAACTCGACATGTCGAAAGGATATTGGCAGATTGCTATGTCTGATGGGGACAAGGGGAAAACAGCTTTTTTAGTTCCAGACAGGGGCTGCTACCAATTTACGAGGATGCCGTTTGGATTGGTGAACTCTGGAGCTACATTCAACCGGCTGATGCGACGGGTGTTGGGTGACGTCCCCGATGTCAGCATGTACGTGGACGATGTGCTCATTCATTCCGCGACGTGGGAGGGTCACATGACAACGCTGGCACAAGTATTCGATTGTATCAGGAAAGCTGGTTTGACTATAAAGCCTAAGAAGTGTAAAGTTGCATTCAGTGAAGTGACTTACGTGGGACATGATGTTTCCTTGAACTCTGTGAAACCTGCTGGTGATAACTTGCAGAAAATACGTGATGTGTCGCCACCAACCACGAAGAAATCATTGAAATCTTTTACAGGTCTCGTTGGTTATTACCGTAATCATGTTCGTGATTTTGCTACGTTCATCGCACCGTTAACGGCTTTGCTAGGTAAAGGTCAACCTAATGACATTCGGTGGACACCCGAACTACTACGTGTATTCGAGGACATTAAAGAATGTTTGTGTGAAGCTCCGATACTTCAGACTCCGGATTTTTCGAAGACGTTTGTTGTGCAAGTTGATGCGAGCGATCTAGGTATTGGTGCAGCGTTAATGCAAGAACACAGCGAACTCTTGCCAGTTGCGTTTGCGAGTAGGAAGTTGTCTCCACGTGAAGCTCGATATTCCGTGATTGAGAAAGAGTGCCTTGCGGTCGTATTCGCCGTTCATAAGTTTCACGAATATATGTATGCGAAACCGTTCGTGTTACAAACCGATCATATGCCACTGGTATGTCTCTACAAGAATCGTGTTGCGAATGACCGTATCATGAGGTGGTCTCTACAGTTACAACCATATAACATGCACATTGAGTATGTTAGAGGCACGGATAATGTAACTGCTGATTTCTTGAGTAGGAATTGTGTGTGAATTGTGTGATTTCTAATGGTTCCTAACGCTACTAATTCTAGGTGTTGCCCAGCTTCCGACGGATACAATTATCGTGGGTGTACTCCAAAATATGTGCTCGGTTTGGAGATCAGTACTTCTGAGATAAGCATGATCTTGTTGGTTTGGGGGTGTTGTCACATATTTCGTGTAATATTCCGTGTAAACACTATTTGCATATTATGGGTAAGCGTACCCGACTTGGTTCTTTGTGTTTATTATATGTATTCGTTTGAGAAGTATTCTCCGTTTACTAGGTTCTTTAAATGTATATAGTTATTCTAGTACTTTAATATTCATTGTATTACATATATGTTGTGGATATATTCCTCGGGAGAGTGTTGTAGTATTTTCTATTGTTAGGTGGGGGTTTGCATCTGATGCGACTTTGGCCATATATGTCTATGTGGTGACTGGTGTGTATTCACGCGTGTCGTGTTTTGTCTTTATTCTAACAGAGGTGATGGACGGCGGTGACCAGACGCGTTCACTGAGACGTGACTGCATTCGTGGTGTGATGAATGTCACGTCGCCAGCGGCTATCCTGTATGGGGATGAGTTTTGTGTACACACATGGTTGGTAGGAATTTCTCAACTCGTATGTTTCGTGTTTGCGTCGATTGACGGGACACGCATTTCTTATATAAGGGGTGGGCAGCTTAGGCTAATCGTTCATCACATCGCAAGACGTCAGAGTGCCGCCAGTTTACACGTATGGGACGTGTTGTCGGGTTGTGTGTTGCACCCGTATTCAGTGTCGAGCTTGTGACGACGAGACTACGGCAACTGTGTTAAAGCCAAGCATTATGGAGCTTTGGGGCTTTTGTTACTACTGTTAGATGAGTCTAACTACTGGACGGACACTTCTGAACGTGTGAGACGACCCTACACCGTAAGTTACACTGGGGTGTTAAGCGTTGGTTAGGTTAGGTAGGTTAGTTTTCATGTGTGTATTCGAAATTCATTATTGCCCGCTGCCGCCTGGATTTGACATCTGTATCACCGCGAATTATATTTAAACATAGTTTCATAATCTAACCCTGTCGTTCAACAGTTTTTTGTTCTAGTGACGTAAGCTGTATCTAACCAGAGGGAAACTGCTGTGTGGGAGCGCACGTAGTACACTAGATGGGGAATGATCGACTCCCGACCTGTACGCTACCTTCGGGATGGTCGTTTGGAGAACGAGGGCATGTTAGGGGTCGAGATCCTCGCGTACTAATCTTCGTGGGATCTTCGTGGGAGCCAGTAACAGTGAGCCTCGCGATCCTCGTGACGTCAGTGTCGTGAGACCGATCTTCAGGGAAGCAGACAGTTCTCCACGGAGAGAGACTGGACTGTTCTACGAGCTGTAAAACCTTGTGAACTCTTCTGATACATATTCATTGGTGAATTATTGAACATATTCATTGGTGAATTATTGAACATTATTGAACATCCAGAGTCTATATCAAGGGGGGTTTGTGTGAAGCATTGTTCGTCTTGTTTTGTCCTGTTTTGTGTCCGGGGTTCATGTTATATGTAAATATGTGTCGGTAAATTATTATTCGCCATTAAAGGTATTAAAAATTGAACAGGTTGTTCGTTGTTTTGTGGGAATCGCGTTAAGTGTACCAAATGATTATTCAGCCACTTCAAGGCCACAACCTCAGGACCATCTTGATTAGAAAAACGTGACACTAAGGTTCTTATGCACCAGACATGGTGATAGTCAATGGTTTAATAATAAAGATGAGATATAATTATCTTCAAAGTTATGCCGACATCCAGAGTTATATCCGGAGTTATACAGAACTCTGTCTGAAACAAACAAATAAATAAAGAAAATATCCCCTGTGTATATTCAATGACAGTTTCAGTATGAAGTCAAGTGTGTAGGACTAGATTTATTATTTGAGGGGGCGGGGGTGTGCCAAGCAGGTTAGAGGAGTCAAGCGACCGAGCGAAGTGAGGGGGATAGGTGGTAGCTTACACGGCGTGGGGTCTGGGGCCCGCTCTAGGGCCCCAGAAGCCAGAGCTTTTTTCATGTTCTGTGGTTGATTCTGAGCTCTCTCTCTGGATCTGATTGAGTATTTTTCATTCCACACATGCATGTAAATATTGCTGGTATTTAAATTTATTTATAACAAAACTACTCATTGTCACTTTACATATTATATGTCATATAATTTAAAGAACTCATGATTAATGACACTCAACTGCATAATTATTGACCAACGAATGTTAGGCCTATGTAACGCTGTAATGCACCTTAACATATTTCTGAGTCACAGATTTTTTTGTTGAAAATATATTTTGGGGCTCTACCCCCCCCCCTCCCCCTCCTGCCCCCCATCCCCCCCCCCCCCCCCACCCGGTCAAAAATATCAAACGAGGAAAATTACACTGTGTTTTTCATTTGTGTGTTTTTAACGAATTGAACTCAAAATCGATAATTTGAAAAACGGTCTAACATATTATATTATAATCCGGCCCAGAACAAAGCGAATTTCATCAATCATTGAATTTTGCAGATACCCGATAATCATATAACTATACGATATTTCAATTCAGTTAGGATGCCAAAGTTACCTTTTGGTCTGACCCTGCACATAACTTATTTTCTCAACACCAATTCTGTTTTTGTTGTTTGGTAATTTATACATTAAGCACTAATGTACCATTATTATTATTATCTAAGTTCCCTAAAAGTTGTAAGCAGATCATCTGATATGCTGGACAGATTCAGAGTAAAATTCATCTTCAATGTAGGCTATATTTTAAAAACTTTTACAAAAGTTACAAATTCTACAATCAGGTGCATTTCTATTATGTCTACCAGTTTCAATAGCCGATATATGATCATTACACCTAGATTTTGGAAACGATGATATATATTTCCTATGATATAACACATCTAGGTAAAGCGCCGGTTCAAATTTATGCACTATAAGCATATAAACCTGTAATTTCTTATTATTCTAAATGATAAGTAATCAATAACTCTTCATTACCTCTTTACCGCATCAAACTATAATGTAAACTTATAAATTCTTATCTTTAACACTCCGACCTTGCAACACTAGATGAAAGAGTACATTACTCTCTTTTTGAGTATATTTGAGAACAAATCCAAACACACATCATGCATGTTGGAAACCATACAGTAGTGAATACCACTTTTCAACTGCTTTTTGGTATATCAGCGCCACTTCCAGCGTTCCTGAAATCATGACCCTTCGTCCGTGTGAAACCAATAAAATTGTACTTAGAGTGATATGTCCATCAAAACCCAATTACGATAGTTCATGCTGAGTTGATTAATTCAAAGCATCATCCACCCATTTGCAAAACAAGTCAGATCTCACAAATGGCTGAATATCTAGCCTTGCACCGGTGATCGTAAAGCTTCCAGCTACCATCATCCCACGCATTCGTGTAAAACACACAGTACTGGTCCACGGCGTTGTCTGGTTGACCCCCAAAATTACTGCCCCATTCACTGCTGTTGACGCCCACAACACCCGAGTGTGTCCAGTAAGGCGTCCAGTCATCATCATTCAGCTTGAGTGATGTCCAAACGGTGGTTATCCCAGCTGCCCCTGTGCAGAGATATATTCACGGTTCAGTCATATACATAGTGCATCTGTATGGACCTATTAGTGGAAACAAGAAAATATCTAAAATAGTTATGACATTCTAGGTTTTTATTTTATCTACAAAAACCTTCGGGTGACGTGAAATTATTGTGGAGAATCAAAATTTTGGTTAATCGAGTGATGGTTAACCAGACTTTCTGTATTTGGTGCCACACTAGCGCCATCCGAAACAGAAAGTCTAGTTTTTTCTACTGTACAAAAATTGGAATAAGCATCAGGCGCTCCATACCTGTCAACAAATATAATTTGCTCCTCGTAAAAAAACTGCCTATTTACCAGTTTTTACTGAATGTTTACGCACGAAACTTGAAACTGCCTGTCAGTGGACAACAGGACGTTGATTTGGAGGTATATGGTATATTGAAAGTAGGAAGAAAGACATTATATTAAAACATTTGCTGTGTGACCCTCCAAACATCCCCTATTATCGCCCACGCTGTTTGGTGTCGTTGGCAAGAAAAAATCTCCGGCCTGAAAATTCGTTACGCTTGAGTGATCTTCCAACATCACTGAACAATGAGGTGTGACGGCCCACCGGGTGTTGGCAACCACTGCAACAAGCGTGGGAGAGAGGTCGTGTTGTGCCAGGGAGATCTAATGCTATGTTTACAGTGCGAACACATAAGATTTCCAGATCACTCGCGGCTATCGAGATCAACCACCACAACGACTGACACAAGGAAGTCTAATGGGAAGCCTAACACGCTATGTGAGCCAACACATCTTTCAGCTGAACAGCTCGTCGTCACCCTGTCGCCCAAAATACCACCGGAAAAACATTGCAAAAGTGACTGCGAACTTGACGGTAAAGACTCAGGAGAGATGATCCAATGCAGCATGTGTTATGACTGGTTCCACCTACAATGTGTGGGTTTGAAAAAGACTACCAGTGACTTGCCATACTGGCCATGCATGGACTGTAGACAAAGCGGCAAAAGGCTAAAGGAACTCAGAGATACAACAGGTGCTCTGCGTATGAACTATGATGCCCTGATGGACAGATTTGACACACAGAATGGGATGCTACAAGAAATTGTTAACAACATCAGTGACCTTAGGAGAGAACTCATTTTACAGGAACAGAAAAATGTTGATCTTAAAACTGCCCTTCATTTGTGTAACCAACAGATCTTGGATCTGAATAAAAACAACAATTCTGACAAAGAACCCTGTTTAACAGAGCAAGTCGCCGAGAGTGAGATCCTGGTCGTTGA
Source organism: Terebella lapidaria (assembly GCA_949152475.1). Taxonomy (NCBI): domain Eukaryota; kingdom Metazoa; phylum Annelida; class Polychaeta; order Terebellida; family Terebellidae; genus Terebella; species Terebella lapidaria. Next base: position 26,412,948 of record OX424564.1, on the reverse strand, counting down.
TGGATCATCCTTCCAGGGATTCTGCGCCCCAGCCACCAATCTCACCGAGGTCCAGCAAACTCTCGACACAGTGAAGCAGCTACAGCGATGCAAGCTAGCCACACACGTGATAATGGCATACCGCCTCTCCGGGAATGTAGCTGGACCCAGAGAGTCCTGTCAAGACAATGGGGAAGAACACGCTGGCGGAAATCTCCTGCGACTTCTCCAGCAACGCAGCCTCAACGACGTGGTGATAATAGTGTGCCGCTGGTACGGAGGAAGACACCTCGGTCCTTCCCGTTTCTCCCACATCAACAAGGTAGCGGAGACAGCCCTGGCCAAGATGGGCTGTTTGTCGGAGTGTCCACCGCCGTCAGATAAGGTACTGCTCCTTGGAAACAGTTTGGTGCGAGGAGTCGGTGACACAACCACGAAGGATGGACATCAGGTGATAGTCTGTAAGCAGTCCGGTGCTACTTTTTGTGACCTCACCGACAGACTTGACGACTTTGATGACTCCATTAGGGCTGTTCACATCATGGCTGGAACCCGGGAGGTTGACAGTGATATGTCATTGGACAAAGTGAAGGCGGATCTTGTAACCCTAGTGTCTAGGGCTAAAGAAGTTACTGCTGACGTCACAGTGAGCAGCGTGATTCCCAGAACGGACAAAGACGTAAAAGAGAGACAAGAGGCCATCAACAATGTCATAGCCAAGGCATGTAGTGATCATGACGTCTCGTTTGTGAATCATGATGACTGCTTCTTTCTCAGGAACGGAGACGTGGACACCAGCTCATTCGTGTACGATGGGGTCCACTTATCTACTCACGGAACCAAAAAGCTGATGTCAAGCCTACAACTCTGTGCTGTCACCATGCCAGAACAGCAGATCAAGAACACGCGACGCTATCATGATGGGTTCAACAGACAACATCGACCCACCCACACAACACATCGTCCTGGATATCGCCGCCATCCGTACAAAACCCAGGATCAACAGCGCCGGCCACCACTGGACCATGACAATCGACCCACCAATACATCTCGCGCCAACCAGATACGATGTTGGAACTGTGCTGAGCCTGGACATACTAAGGAGCAATGTGGGCATCGCCAGAAAGTACAGTGCAACTCTTGTCTGCAGTACGGCCATAAATCAAAGTTTTGTCATTATTAGGTCTCTGGCGAAGAATCTGAAGCCGATTTTAAACGTACTATTCCTGGTAGTGTTATGGTAGCCTCTTTTAATATGTTCAATAATGAAAAAACATGTCCCGATGACTTGTACATATTTAATCGTTTTAGCGCACTGTATTGTGAACATGATGATGATGATGATGATGATGATGATGCGGACCTTCTTTATTGGCACCCAAAAGTGGACTATGTACCCAACCTTTGGACTGTGTAACTTTCAGAATGGACTCCGTAACCTTGTGAATATGGACGGTGTAACCCACTATGGACACTGTAACCAACATATTGGACTATGTAACATTTTTTTGGACTTGGTAACAATGTAAAATGGCCCATGTAACCCCGAACTTGGACTTTGTAACTCTCGGAAAAAAACGACTGCTCCCTATATGGACTGTGTAACTTCTCCGTATATGGACTGTGTAACTTCTCCATATATATATACTTTGTAACTGTGTCCCCAGCAGAATCTTCCTCTCTCCTCTCTATACACCTTCCATCTACCCTGTATACCTCCCAACTACCCCACACCTTCAATATACCATGTACATCCAACACCTACCCTGTAAATCGTCCACCTACCCCACACACCTTCAATATACCATGTACATCCCGCACCTACCCTGTAAGCCGTCCACCTACCCTACACACCTTCAATATACCATGTACATCCCGCACCTACCCTGTACACCGTCCACCTACCCTACACACCTTCAATATACCATGTACATCCCGCACCTACCCGTAAGCCGTCCACCTACCCCACACACCTTCAATATACCATGTACATCCCGCACCTACCCTGTAAGCCGTCCACCTACCCTACACACCTTCAATATACCATGTACATCCCGCACCTACCCGTAAGCCGTCCACCTACCCCACACACCTTCAATATACCATGTACATCCCGCACCTACACTATAAGCCGTCCACCTACCCTACACACCTTCCATATACCATGTACATCCCGCACCTACCCTGTACACCGTCCACCTACCCTACACACCTTCAATATACCACGTACAACCCACACCTACCCTGTAAACCGTCCACCTACCCTACACACCTTCAATATATCATGTACATCCCGCACCAACCCTGTAAGCTGTCCACCTACCCCACACACCTTCAATATGCCATGTACATCCCGCACCTACCCTGTAAGCCGTCCACCTACCCTACACACCTTCAATATACCATGTACATCCCGCACCTACCGTGTACACCGTCCACGTACCCTACACACCTTCAATATACCACGTACATCCCTCACCTACCCTGTACACCGTCCACCTATCCTACACACCTTCAATATACCATGTACATCCCGCACCCACCCTGTAAGCCGTCCACCTACCCCCACACACCTTCCGAACCAGTGGTCTAGGGGTAAGGCGTCCGCCACTGGTGCTGGAGGTCGAAGGTTCGAGCCTCGCCAGGGGCTTGTTCTGATGTGGCCGGTTGGTGAGCCGCCAGCTAGTTATAGAATGGTTACCGATTGCCTCCCTGCCGGGCGCCTGGCATATAGGATAGGAATCGGGGTAAAGCTGCACAAGAGAACAAAGTGTCTCATAAGCCCAATTGTGGCTGGCCCTTTCAATAGGGATGACACTATAATAAAAAAACACTTTACTTACTTTAATTTACTTATACCATGTACATACGGCACCTACCCTGTACACCGTCCACCTACCCTACACACCTTCGATATACCACGTACATCCCGCACCTACCCTGTGAACCGTCCACCTACCCCACACACCTTCAATATACCATGTACATCCCGCACCTACCCTGTAAGCCGTCCACCTACCCCACACACCTTCAATATGCCATGTACATCCCGCACCTACCCTGTAAACCGTCCACCTACCCCACACACCTTCAATATACCATGTACATCCCGCATCTACCCTGTAAGCCGTCCACTTACCCTACACACCTTCAATATACCATGTACATCCCGCACCTACCCTGTAAGCCGTCCACCTACCCTACACACCTTCAATATACCATGTATATCCCGCACCTACCCTGTAAGCCGTCCACCTACCCTACACACCTTCAATATACCATGTACATCCCGCACCTACCCTGTAAGCCGTCCACCTACCCCCACACACCTTCAGTATACCATGTACATCCTGCACCTACCCTGTAAGCCGTCCACCTACCCCCACACACCTTCAATATACCATGTACATCCCGCATCTACCCTGTAAAAGGTCCACTTACCCTACACACCTTTAATATACCGTGTACATCCCGCACCTACCCTGTACACCGTCCACCTACCCTACACACCTTCAATATACCATTTACATCCCGCACCTACCCTGTACACCATCCACCTACCCTACACACCTTCAATATACCATGTACATCCCGCACCTACCCTGTAAGCCGTCCACCTACCCCACACACCTTCAATATACCATGTACATCCCGCACCTACCCTGTACACCGTCCACCTACCCTACACACCTTCAATATACCATGTACATCCCGCACCTACCCTGTAAACCGTCCACCTACTCTACACACCTTCAATATACCATGTACATCTCGCACCTACCCTGTAAGCCGTCCACCTACCCTACACACCTTCAATATACCATGTACATCCCGCACCTACCGTGTACACCGTCCACCTACCCTACACACCTTCAATATACCATGTACATCCCGCACATAACCTGTACACCGTCCACCTACCTTACACACCTTCAATATACCACGTACATCCCTCACCTACCCTGTACACCGTCCATCTATCCTACACACCTTCAATATACCATGTACATCCCGCACCTACCCTGTACACCGTCCACCTACCCTACACACCTTCAATATACCACGTACATCCGGCACCTACCCTGTAAACCGTCCACCTACCCTACACACCTTCAATATACCATGTACATCCCACACCTACCCTGTAAGCCGTCCAACTACCCCACACACCTTCAATATGCCATGTACATCCCGCACCTACCCTGTAAGCCGTCCACCTAGTACCCTACACACCTTCAATATACCATGTACATCCCGCATCTACCCTGTAAATCTTCCACTTACCCTACACACCTTCAATATACCATGTACATCCCTCACCTACCCTGTACACCGTCCATCTATCCTACACACCTTCAATATACCATGTACATCCCGCACCTACCCTGTACACCGTCCACCTACCCTACACACCTTCAATATACCACGTACATCCGGCACCTACCCTGTAAACCGTCCACCTACCCTACACACCTTCAATATACCATGTACATCCCACACCTACCCTGTAAGCCGTCCAACTACCCCACACACCTTCAATATGCCATGTACATCCCGCACCTACCCTGTAAGCCGTCCACCTAGTACCCTACACACCTTCAATATACCATGTACATCCCGCATCTACCCTGTAAATCTTCCACTTACCCTACACACCTTCAATATACCATGTACATCCCGCACCTACCCTGTAAGCCGTCCACCTACCCTACACACCTTCAATAAACCATGTACATCCCGCACCTACCCTGTAAGCCGTCCACCTACCCTACACACCTTCAATATACCACGTACATCCCGCACCTACCCTGTGAACCGTCCACCTACCCTACACACCTTCAATATACCATGTACATCCCGCACCTACCCTGTAAGCCGTCCACCTACCCCACACACCTTCAATATGCCATGTACATCCCGCACCTACCCTGTAAACCGTCCACCTACCCCACACACCTTCAATATACCATGTACATCCCGCATCTACCCTGTAAGCCGTCCACTTACCCTACACACCTTCAATATACCATGTACATCCCGCACCTACCCTGTAAGCCGTCCACCTACCCTACACACCTTCAATATACCATGTATATCCCGCACCTACCCTGTAAGCCGTCCACCTACCCTACACACCTTCAATATACCATGTACATCCCGCACCTACCCTGTAAGCCGTCCACCTACCCCCACACACCTTCAGTATACCATGTACATCCTGCACCTACCCTGTAAGCCGTCCACCTACCCCCACACACCTTCAATATACCATGTACATCCCGCATCTACCCTGTAAAAGGTCCACTTACCCTACACACCTTTAATATACCGTGTACATCCCGCACCTACCCTGTACACCGTCCACCTACCCTACACACCTTCAATATACCATTTACATCCCGCACCTACCCTGTACACCATCCACCTACCCTACACACCTTCAATATACCATGTACATCCCGCACCTACCCTGTAAGCCGTCCACCTACCCCACACACCTTCAATATACCATGTACATCCCGCACCTACCCTGTACACCGTCCACCTACCCTACACACCTTCAATATACCATGTACATCCCGCACCTACCCTGTAAACCGTCCACCTACTCTACACACCTTCAATATACCATGTACATCTCGCACCTACCCTGTAAGCCGTCCACCTACCCTACACACCTTCAATATACCATGTACATCCCGCACCTACCGTGTACACCGTCCACCTACCCTACACACCTTCAATATACCATGTACATCCCGCACATAACCTGTACACCGTCCACCTACCTTACACACCTTCAATATACCACGTACATCCCTCACCTACCCTGTACACCGTCCATCTATCCTACACACCTTCAATATACCATGTACATCCCGCACCTACCCTGTACACCGTCCACCTACCCTGCACACCTTCAATATACCACGTACATCCGGCACCTACCCTGTAAACCGTCCACCTACCCTACACACCTTCAATATACCATGTACATCCCACACCTACCCTGTAAGCCGTCCAACTACCCCACACACCTTCAATATGCCATGTACATCCCGCACCTACCCTGTAAGCCGTCCACCTAGTACCCTACACACCTTCAATATACCATGTACATCCCGCATCTACCCTGTAAATCTTCCACTTACCCTACACACCTTCAATATACCATGTACATCCCGCACCTACCCTGTAAGCCGTCCACCTACCCTACACACCTTCAATAAACCATGTACATCCCGCACCTACCCTGTAAGCCGTCCACCTACCCTACACACCTTCAATATACCATGTACATCCCGCACCTACCCTGTAAGCCGTCCACCTACCCTACACACCTTCAATATACCATGTACATCCCGCACCTACCCTGTAAGCCGTCCACCTACCCTACACACCTTCAATATACCATGTACATCCCGCACCTACCCTGTAAGTCGTCCACCTACCCCCACACACCTTCAGTATACCATGTACATCCTGCACCTACCCTGTAACCGTCCACCTACCCCACACACCTTCAATATACCATGTACATCCCGCATCTACCCTGTAAAAGGTCCACTTACCCTACACACCTTTAATATACCATGTACATCCCGCACCTACCCTGTACACCGTCCACCTACCCTACACACCTTCAATATACCATTTACATCCCGCACCTACCCTGTACACCGTCCACCTACCCTACACACCTTCAATATACCATTTACATCCCGCACCTACCCTGTACACCATCCACCTACCCTACACACCTTCAATATACCATGTACATCCCGCACCTACCCTGTAAGCCGTCCACCTACCCCACACACCTTCAATATACCATGTACATCCCGCACCTACCCTGTACACCGTCCACCTACCCTACACACCTTCAATATACCATGTACATCCCGCACCTACCCTGTAAACCGTCCACCTACCCTACACACCTTCAATATACCATGTACATCTCGCACCTACCCTGTAAGCCGTCCTCCTACCCTACACACCTTCAATATACCATGTACATCCCGCACCTACCGTGTACACCGTCCACCTACCCTACACACCTTCAATATACCATGTACATCCCGCACATAACCTGTACACCGTCCACCTACCTCACACACCTTCAATATACCACGTACATCCCTCACCTACCCTGTACACCGTCCATCTATCCTACACACCTTCAATATACCATGTACATCCCGCACCTACCCTGTACACCGTCCACCTACCCTACACACCTTCAATATACCACGTACATCCGGCACCTACCCTGTAAACCGTCCACCTACCCTACACACCTTCAATATACCATGTACATCCCACACCTACCCTGTAAGCCGTCCAACTACCCCACACACCTTCAATATGCCATGTACATCCCGCACCTACCCTGTAAGCCGTCCACCTAGTACCCTACACACCTTCAATATACCATGTACATCCCGCATCTACCCTGTAAATCTTCCACTTACCCTACACACCTTCAATATACCATGTACATCCCGCACCTACCCTGTAAGCCGTCCACCTACCCTACACACCTTCAATAAACCATGTACATCCCGCACCTACCCTGTAAGCCGTCCACCTACCCTACACACCTTCAATATACCATGTACATCCCGCACCTACCCTGTAAGCCGTCCACCTACCCTACACACCTTCAATATACCATGTACATCCCGCACCTACCCTGTAAGCCGTCCACCTACCCTACACACCTTCAATATACCATGTACATCCCGCACCTACCCTGTAAGCCGTCCACCTACCCCCACACACCTTCAGTATACCATGTACATCCTGCACCTACCCTGTAACCGTCCACCTACCCCACACACCTTCAATATACCATGTACATCCCGCATCTACCCTGTAAAAGGTCCACTTACCCTACACACCTTTAATATACCATGTACATCCCGCACCTACCCTGTACACCGTCCACCTACCCTACACACCTTCAATATACCATTTACATCCCGCACCTACCCTGTACACCGTCCACCTACCCTACACACCTTCAATATACCATTTACATCCCGCACCTACCCTGTACACCATCCACCTACCCTACACACCTTCAATATACCATGTACATCCCGCACCTACCCTGTAAGCCGTCCACCTACCCCACACACCTTCAATATACCATGTACATCCCGCACCTACCCTGTACACCGTCCACCTACCCTACACACCTTCAATATACCATGTACATCCCGCACCTACCCTGTAAACCGTCCACCTACCCTACACACCTTCAATATACCATGTACATCTCGCACCTACCCTGTAAGCCGTCCACCTACCCTACACACCTTCAATATACCATGTACATCCCGCACCTACCGTGTACACCGTCCACCTACCCTACACACCTTCAATATACCATGTACATCCCGCACATAACCTGTACACCGTCCACCTACCTTACACACCTTCAATATACCACGTACATCCCTCACCTACCCTGTACACCGTCCATCTATCCTACACACCTTCAATATACCATGTACATCCCGCACCTACCCTGTACACCGTCCACCTACCCTACACACCTTCAATATACCACGTACATCCCGCACCTACCCTGTAAGCCGTCCACCTACCCCCACACACCTTCAATATACCATGTACATCCCGCACCTACCCTGTAAGCCGTCCACCTACCCCCACACACCTTCAATAAACCATGTACATCCCGCACCTACCCTGTAAACCGTCCACTTACCCTACACACCTTTAATGTACCATGTATATCCCGCACCTACCCTGTACACCGTCCACCTACCGTACACACCTTCAATATAACATTTACATCCCGCACCTACCGTGTACACCGTCCACCTACCCTACACACCTTCAATATACCATGTACATCCCGCACACAACCTGTACACCGTCCACCTACCCTACACACCTTCAATATACCACGTACATCCCCCACCTACCCTGTACACTGTCCACCTACCCTACACACCTTCAATATACCATTTACATCCCGCACCTACCCTGTAAACCGTCCACCTACCCTACACACCTTCAATATACCATGTACATCCCGCACATACCCTGTAAACCGTCCACCTACCCTACACACCTTCAATATACCATGTACATCCCGCACCTACCCTGTAAACCGTCCACCTACCCTACACACCTTCAATATACCATGTACATCCCGCACCTACACACCTTCAATATACCATGTACATTCCGCATCTACCCTGTAAGCCGTCCACCTACCCCACACACCTTCAATATATCATGTACATACCGCACCTACCATGTACACCGTCCACCTACCCTGTACACTTTACACCTACCCTATAAACCTTCCATATACCATGTAGATGCCGTGCCTACCCTGTACACCTTCCACCTACCGTGTACATTTTCCACCTACCCTATAAACCTTCAATATACCATGTAGATGCCGTGCCTACCCTGTACACCTTCCAACTACCCTGTACACTTTCCACCTACCCTATAAACCTTCTATATACCATGTATATGCCGTGTCTACCCTGTACACCTTCCACCTACAATGTACACTTTCCACCTACCCTATAAACCTTCAATATACCATGTAGATGCCGTGCCTACCCTGTACACCTTCCACCTACCCTATTAACCTTCTATATACCATGTACCTTCTGTACACCTTCCACCTACAATGTACACTTTCCACCTACCCTATAAACCTTCAATATACCATGTAGATGCCATGCCTACCCTGTACACCTTCTACCTACCCTGTACACCTTCCACCTACCCTGTACTCCTTCCACCTACCCTATTAACCTTCTATTTACCATGTAGATGCCGTGTCTACCCTGTACACCTTCCACCTACAATGTACACTTTCCACCTACCCTATAAACCTTCAATATACCATGTAGATGCCATGCCTACCCTGTACACCTTCTACCTACCCTGTACACCTTCCACCTACCCTGTACTCCTTCCACCTACCCTATTAACCTTCTATATACCATGTAGATGCCGTGCCTACCCTGTACACCTTCTACCTACCCTGTACACATTTCCACCTTCCCTGTACTCCTTCCACCTACCCTATAGACCTTCTATATACCATGTAGATGCCGTACCTACCTTGTACACCTTCCACCTACCCTATACTCCTTCCACCTACCCTATAAACCTTCCATATACCATGTAGATGCCGTGCCTACCCTGTACACCTTCCAACTACATTTTACACCTTCCTCTTATCCCATACAACTTCCATGTACAATGTACATGCCGCACTCACCCTGTACCCCTTCCATCTATCCTGTATATCTTGCGCTCTCCTCCGTACACTTCCCATCTACCCTGTACATACCGCACTTCCCTTGTACCACTCCAGTATTCCTCGCTTGTGTCGTAGAATACCTTCTCGTTTTTCAGATGTGGAAACGAGAAGTCATTTTGGAGCACACCAAAGACAAAGGAAGCGCCATGAATATACATGAGATATTCAGATACATGTTTACAGGATTGGCATAACAAAATATCAGATGCGTCTTCGAAAGTGTATATATTTGACGCTCCAGTGAAGTAGGGTTCTCATTTGTGGATATATGAAACACTAAATACATAAGCTACTGGGTAGTAATGAAAGCTCAAGCCCATATAAATTGAGTGCGGAAAACACAAAAACATTTCTGAAAGCAAAACTTGCCAAATTAATTGCTGTGTTGGCTCTAAAAAATATATGTTTGAAATTAAATGTATAATATCTGCAGCAGAGTGATAGGTCTCGATTGAAAGTGTTGAAAAGGTCCAATTATAAGAAATGTTGCACAGAAATGCAGTCTAAAACCAATATCATGTTATGTACCGAATGGTAGAAATCGTGGTAAAACTTAGCATGATATTGAGCTATAATAATACTGGAAGTAGTCTGAGGTCAAGTTCCCGGTCATCAACTGACCCAGCACATATGATTCCCTGCATGCATATGACCCTGATACAACCATAAGGTTCATATGTCATCACTTGGTCGCAGAGGCCAATTTATGTTAAATGTGTTCATGTTGAGTTCTTGTTAAAGACAATTGGTACTATATCGACGAAAAATTTTTCATCGATAGATTTCTCTTAAACTTTGCCGTACCCCATATCAACATATGTGGAGTCCAAATCTAAATGTTTCTTTTTTTAAAAATTAGTTTCTGAGATAACCGCCTGATCTTGTGATGTACTTGAACGCAGCCGAACTCACTAAAAGTGCACGTAATTTCGACCCTGTGTGACATGCATGTCAATATTGTAACGGGGAAGTGAAACTATTTGGAATTGCGTATGCAGATAATCACAGACTGGTGTTGTTAGTGTAGTAATGATTATGTTTTATTTGGAGTAAAAATTACTGATAAGTTAGGCAACCGTGGCACATAATGTCCCAGGGATGAACCACAACTTGAGTGTAAATGAACGGGCCAAATAACGTTTATTTTCGCTGCCTCTTTCGCACTGTTTTTTAACGCTACGAAAAAACCGCTCGATAGAATTTCTTAAAATATTTACAAAGTGTCGAGAATAATGTATAGAGTCAAAACAGAAATAAAAAAAGGGGTCACCGACTTAGTTTCCGAGATAATGGCCTGTATTCGTACTACTCTTTAATGCTGAAAGGACGATCGGAATGAACGTAACTTTGACCCTCCGTGGTATTCATCACAAATGAAAATGATAAACTACAACTATTCAGATGTGTGTGTAAAAGTAACCATAAAGACCCTAATGATTTCTACTTCAAGTGCATCACGAAGTAACCTTCACGGGAATATTCTCCTACCACATGGAGAGGTTGAAGATTTCAACTACATCGATGCCGTATGTGTTCATGATTGATGTACCGTTGTGTCCTAATAAAAATATAAATCAATAATTCAAGCAACATATGTTCTATTTTATCAAATTATTCTTTCACTGCCGAAGGATTCATTTAAAAAAAACTGAACACGTGGACAAAAATCATAGGCGACACAACACAAATGAGAGCATACACGGCAAATCTGCAATAGCCATGATAAAGTTTTATTTATATAACGATGAAAATAATATATTGGTAAATTTCATATTTATATTGCAGAAAGAGTATGTGCTTATATTGTTTACGAGTTAATAATGCAGATAACGCATCTGCAAGGCATCGCTAAGTATAGGCATGTGGCCCTTTCATCAGCGTTTAATTTGCCTTTCCCGCCCTCCTGTATATCATAATGTCCCCGATTGAAATTTACTGCATAAAAACGTCATAACGTCGTTCTTTTTTAGGTTTACGTAATTCGCTCGGTGGAGTTTCACCGCTCAATATCATTCGAGGTCAAGTTTGAGTTCACCAACAGATCTATCATACGTAAATTACTATACATATATGCTCATAATACATTCCTGGGCTTTATCTACAAGATTAGTGTCAACATAGGCAAATTTACACATTTCATGTCAGGAGAAACCTTGGGGTTCACCACTCAAGGTCATTCGAGGTCAATTTCTTCGCCAAATGATGCACCATATATGGCCTCCTATATGTTCAAACAATATAAACATACAAAATACAAACCTATACTTTGCAAGTGTTCTGTCCCCAGAGGCCAATTTGTGCATGTCGGCCCATTTTGGGCCTACATTTCAGGCTGTTCGAGCGATTCAATGTCTACCATCTTTATGCAAATTATGAATGGCAAATTATGAATGTCAAATCAATTATTTAATTTTTTTTAAAATTTGAAATTGTGTCAAATTGGCCATTTTTGGCAGTGAATTCACAGTGGCCACGAAACAGCCGAATCAATCAAAAGAAGAATTTCCAAAAACGTCTATAAATAGTGGGCCAAGGTATGTTTTGACAATTTCATAGGAAAATTCACCAGGCCAAAAAAATGTCACAGACTCAGGCGGACGACAAACGACAGATGACGAGTGAGTTCGTGAATAAAACCTCTATCTGGAGAGCATATGATCATACATTGCAATGATTAAACATCAACATGTACCAGGGAACTATACCAGTACATAATTTATCCATAATATTTGTAACATAATAAGTCTTCTCCTTATTGAAATAGGCCATAATTGTGAAATACATGCATGCAAATAGCCGGTTACTGCTTTCTGGTGTTATTCTGTATTATTTTAACGTCATTTGATATGTCTCTGTATTTTATGTCAATTGACGTGTTGCCTTTAATATCGGTATTTTATATTGCATACAATAAATCCAATCAATCGGCTGTTTCGTGTCTGTCTGTTCCTTATGAAAGATACATCATGACAGGTTTTCTGCCTCTGGATATGCATCGATTGATAGGTGGCTGCATCATTTTTGTACAATATTTGAAATCATTGGTGCATATTGAACTAAATGGTTACTTGAACTGTGTTCTGCATCATATATCCATTGTATCATGCGTACTGAGTTATGCAATGCTTTTGAAATATCTACATGTATACCAGCCCTTGTGTGCTCTCACTCGTGGACGGTACATGTAGGCGAGGGCTGTTGGAAGTCTGAGAGAATATTGATCATAATGCTCAACAGCAGCAATGTCATCAGAAATAGTAATAAAAGATTAGGATACTAAATTTTATTACATAAGTAATAAGTGTGTTCATAGGTGTTATCAGTGTATAAGTGTGTATAAGTGTTTTATGTCAATTACTTAATTGATATCGTTGTTCATCACAATTGAATGAACATAATATTTGTCTATAAATTTATTTTTTCAACTTTCACCAAATTTTCGAACAAGACAAAACATTGTAATAAACATTACAAAAAACATGGTCCTTATTTCACAATAAAGAATATTAACTTTTAATTCACGTCTGAAGCCTACAGATTGCTTCATTTATACACCCGATACTGGTTATTCTAACAACACAGTTCTCACACAGTTAAATGGAATCAAATGGAATCTCGTATGTGAACATCATAAGCATTTGTTATGAACGAAATTGTTCCTTTAACATTCAAATAATACACTACATATTTGAACAAACTTTAAATCTGAAACATGTACAAGGTTTCACTTAAACACGCACACCGTAACTACTTATTTGTGACTATTCATAACACAGTTCATAAAGAAATCTGACATGTGCCGAGTTGGTTACCACTCATGTTATCATTCAGTGAGTTTATGCATGTATACATCACAAGCAATACAAACAGACTTGGAACAGAAACCAAATAATTCCTTCTTTCGGTTAACAGTTTGAATTCATGCATTGCGAACGGCATCTGTGATTTTTTGTAGCAGTTTTTTGTCATACAATGGTAAATTGTGATGCGTGGACATTTCCTTGTGAAATATCGCATTCCTGCGAACATACTGGACAATCACATTTTCGTAATTTTCGTTTTGCCGAAGCTACGTTTTACATGAATAAGCTTTTCTTTTAATTCCACAGGGTACATTCTCCGTGACTTCTTGGTGGGCACCTGGAGAGCAATAACCGTGACATGTCATTTTGAACAGAATGCACAAGTTCAGAATGAAAAAGGGATGGCAAAGTCAAACGGCATATGAACGCCATGCTTTATAATAGTTGTTCTTATCCAAACCAATCATCGAAAGGGAGCAGTATAGTAGTTTAACTTGGTGATATAAAGAATAAAATATAGTGACACTGTTGTAATCCAAATATGCGTACCGTAGAATCAGCATGGCTGGAGGACTTCTGCGAACAAGAACCCTCCTTGTTCCTCAGTACTCTTACTGAAAAAAATATATGAGCATGAAGATTCCTGCAAAACAATGGAAGAAAAAAAGAACAACTTCTCACAGCATGTTCACATACCGAGGTGATGTATAACAAGTTGACAAGTTCGAAGTTTTTCCCTCTGTGTTAGTTTCTCGTGGACCAGTTGCCCAATCACAACCTCCATGACAGCATCCTCATTAAGGTACCGGCCACACCCAACATTCTCCTTGGCGATAGGGTCTTGGAGTGCCTCGGACCATCCGTCTAGGTCATAACCTTTGGCTTCGTCCATGAATTTGGCCAGCTGCCCTTGCTTGCTCATGAGCATTACAGCATTGGTAACATTGGTGGCTGTAGAAAACAAAAATACCAATTTCAGGAAAAACATTCGAACAAGTGTTTTGTAGATTACTGGTGAACAAAAGAAAAAAAAATTATTCAATAAAAAATCCAGGAAAATTTACAGAAAAAAAATCGAGATAGGAACTAGTGCCACATCTTCTAACACCAAAGAAAAACTTACGCCGAAAAAAGAGATTACAGGAAAAAATACACCGATATGTTTATCAAAACAAGTTATCACAAATAGGTGCTGGAGATTGATAAATTGAACACTCTACCCCCAAGACAGAAAGGGGAACGACGAGCATCTCCAGCATCATTCGACTGGTCTTCGTCAGTCCTCCCATCTGCTGGTAGAAAATGGAAATAAAATTTATGTTACTTTCTCGTTTATTGGTATACTTAGCTACCCTGACATTTAGCCCACAATGATATTGTATTATATATGTGCATTCAAAAACTCCATACCTGTAGGACAGGCAGAGGAACATGCACCTTGTTGGTCTTCAGCTTCACAGAATCGAGTTGTGCTTCTTCCCTCTACTAACCAGAAAAATGCTACAATTATTACAGAAGATGTTCATATTTTATTTTTTGTTATTGATTTTTACCATCGACATATAGTCATTCATATAATTACTATCTGAATTGATGAATGGATGATTATTCAGTGACAATTTGCTAAACACTAATTGAAGTAACCATATTATACCTGCATGCAAGACTAAATAATCACTTGGTGCAGCATTCCCAGACTGGTGCGAATCACTTGTTCTGTTATCTGCATATATGTGTGCAAAATGAAATTGCATACTCAACAGGAGGGATCAACAATGACAACTATGAAGTTATGTTTACCGGTAACTTAAAGGCTGTACAATACCTTCACAAAAAACTGGTGACCGAGTTTCCTCCCTAACACTTCTGGGCTGCTGACGTTGATTCTCATGTGGAGCAACAACTTCTCTTCTGTTGGCATCTGGATGTGTTGAAAAAAAACTTGTATGTTCTATTTTTTTTCACTGTTCAAAATCAACACTGATGGTTACCAAGAGCTCCTGCTTTTAAAGTTTGTTGTGAATGGCAGGAGAAAAGTCGATCAAGAAAGTATGTAATATATTCACCTTCACTGGCACTCTGTACATCTTGCTCCGAGATGAAGTCGCCTCTCATCATCATTCTGTGCCACGATATTCGACATGCGAGCTGATCTCTGCTCACTCACACTCAGATCATATATTCTCTTCTGAGTAGCATCCCTGTGTTTCATAAATTTGGCCAGATTTGACGCCTCTTCGCCAAGATGGCTTGATATCTGAAAAGATGTAAAACAGTATGTCTTCGAATGCAATTGAACCGAGATAACCTAAAGCAGCTTTGAATTTTATTGCAAACTATACACACCAGAGTAACAGTCAGCTTGCGCAGTTTGGTGCAGGTTGCTCGAAACTTGTATCCCACTGAACATAACTCGACTGTCAAAATGTTTGCCACCTCTGACTGCTGGAGGGGTTTCCCAGTCCACGACACGAAAACCTAAAGGAAAAAGTAACTAGATACCTAATGTACGGTAAATGTTACTACTCTGTTGTGTATTTTCACCTCTCAATTTGATTATATAGGTACAGTGGATCCTGTGTTTTGAGACCACCCAAGGGACCCCAAAAAGGTGGTCTCAAATGACAGGTGGTCTCTCATGACAGGTTCATTTACATGATAAAAGGCCACTTGGGACCAAGTGTAGCGGTCTTAAAACACAGGGTGGTCTCTCAAACCAGGTGGTCTTTAACACAGGATCCACTGTATAGAATTACGGTTCATGGCTATGTGTGTTTGCCTAAGAGAAGGTTCCTCTCAATGTACCTTGTCTTCTGATGAGTTTCCTTGAACAATCTCACTCCGAAACGCAATATATGACAATACCATGCTGTAGAGTACTCTGCTCATCCCCAGCTCCAGTGCATTATGGGTTGTGGCAGTCTTGTGCATAGGGATCTGCCAAAAACAAACACTGAATTTTTTTCCAGAAATTATATTCACATCAAAGTTATATTCACATCAAATTTGTTACCAAGTCGAATAGCATTTCAATACGACATCATGGATATTAATATTTTAGGGGGATAAATGTACATGTATATATGGGAACTTATGCCATGTACAAGCAAGTACTTTATGATTAGAAAATAGTATCATACATGTATAGCACGGACATAAAGAGATAAACACAACAATGAACAACAAAGGAACAAGAATGTTCATGTAACCACAAATTAACCTTCACAACGTGCATTCCTTCATTTGATATGAAGACCGCATCCTTTACTTGTTGAACTGTCAGGTTGACAATACCCCCTGGCCTTGTTGCGTTGCTAACTACCAACTGAACTATCAGATAATTACGAACCCTGGTATGGGATTCAACCGTGAGAGCAGGTAAATTTCCTAAATAACTCACAGCCTTTCTGGCATTTGCGCAGGTGTCATATGACTTTATGAGCTCAGGAGATATTATCTCAGCTGTTGAAAAAAAATATTAGCAGATATTATCATGTTGTGAAAAAGAAACAAATGTTAAGCTTCATCCACATGTTTTATGCTTCAGGAACCAGCATGCTTCTGTAATTGTACGAAAACTATAACTTCAGTAAAAACAGTTAAAACAACTGTTATCTATAATACAGAACCTTTGTCTTTGGCTCCTTTCTCAACTGTGCGAACTTTGATGTCCTTTGTCAGCGCAGTGTTCCAGAGATCTATTTGTCTCTCCAAAGTTTCCTGCTCAGATTTACTGATGTCTGGATAACCATTTAGTACCAAGAAATTCCCAAACTTTTTAAGGCTGAGTAGATGATTTTTGATGGTGGAGGCCTGAAAGTTTGCTCTGGTTAATCTCAATGAAATCTGTTTCAATGCATCTGTTGTATTCCCCAAATCTTTTCTGAAAATTGGGATCAACAGCACTTTGGACAGCCAAAACCATAGCACTTATTTGCTTTGAATCTTTCAGGGTCTTTCGACCACCGGAGAGGGACTGCAGCCATTTTATGAATGAGATATGTTTCGCCTCTGAAAGACAATATTGACGGGTCTTTAATCATACAAAAAGTGATTGAAGTTAACACAAGGGCTAGAAAGGTTACCAAGAAATTTACTATGTAGGTTTTTTAAGACCATTTTGTGGGGAACACAATGGTATTCTTGGGGGCTAATTTCAAGGTCACACAAAAAAGCTTTGCAAGCTCATAAAACATTTTCAAACTCTATCTACAAGCCTATTGTCTGTGAAGGCCAATATTTACTTTCAGGTCAGACATGTCACCTCGATATTTGATACTCAAGGTCATCCGAGGTCAATTTCAACACAACCTAAAGATCGACCACACAGTGCTCCCTGTAAAACAGGACCTCTCTAGAATAAGATTTCCATGTCTGTAAAAACTAATCTGTATTCCTCATGCTCCATTCTGACAGTATGTAAATGGACCCCGAGAAATAAGACTTCCTGTAAGAAAACACTTCATTCGCTCTGCAAAATGTAGTCATATAATACAGTGACCATCTGATTTCCGATATGCTCATCATACAGTCATTTTGAGCTCTCTCTCGATTCATATGCTGTTCGAGGTCACCAAAATATGTTACGTATCAGAAATCCTATATACGTTGGAAGCGTTTTGCCGCAGGGGTTGATTTTGGGTACTTTTTTTCGCAAAAATAAAAAAATAAATAAATAAAAACGCTGGTAAACATTAAATATCAAAATGTGGACAATGGCGATGGATGGACAGATACACAGACTTATGCATTACCATGCCAATAAGATATCGGACCAGAGGTCAGTTAATCGAAAAACAAGACAAAAGTTTTTCTGTACTGTGCAGTTGAAAAGAATCCACCAAAGACATCATTTCTGATGTTTTACCTTCTTTCAACTTGGCGATAGTTGCCAATGTCTGTGGCGAGGAGTAAGTCTGTGGTGAAGAATTGTTATCTTGAATATCTGCAATAAATGAAAGCCTATGAACAAAGCATGAATGAAACTTTATACATGTACCTTTGTTTTCCAAGCGGCAGATCCCTGATTTGAAGATTGCAGTTAGAGTGTGAATCAAGACACATCAGGTTCAAAGCAAAATTTACATGTAGGAATTATCATTCACAAAGTTACTGCCAAATGACTTATCAGCAGATTTTTTGAAATACCATATTTTTTACAGTGTTGACTACAGAAGCTGTTAAGCACCTTTTTCCTCCAGACGTGGTGTTTTTGACCTGACATCCCCACTGCTACTTGGTCCCGACTGGTCAGCTTCACAAACAAAGAAACAGAACAACATACAACATTTTTCAGTGCGAGACTCATATGCTTTCTTGAAAATAAAAGCCAGGTATTTTTATGATGTTGACTACAGAAACTGTTAAGCACCTATTTCCTCCAGACGTGGTGTTTTTGACCTGACATCCCCACTGCTACTTGGTCCCGACTGGTCAGCTTCACAAACAAAGAAACAGAACAACATACAACATTTTTCAGTGCGAGACTCATATGCTTTCTTGAAAATAAAAGCCAGGTATTTTTATGATGTTGACTACAGAAACTGTTAAGCACTTTTTCCCTCCAGACGTGGTGTTTTTGACCTGACATCCCCACTGCTACTTGGTCCCGACTGGTCAGCTTCACAAACGAAGAAACAGAACAACATACAACATTTTTCAGTGCGAGACTCATATGCTTTCTTGAAAATAAAAGCCAGGTATTTTTATGATGTTAACTACAGAAACTGTTAAGCACTTTTTCCTCCAGACATGGTGTTTTTGATCTGACATCCCCACTGCTACTTGGTCCCGACTGGTCAGCTTCACGAACAGAGAGACAGAACAACATACAACATTTTTCAATGCGAAGTATGACTCCACAAAAATGCACTCTGAACAGTAATAGGCCCGAACAGTTGCGATAAAAAGCTTACCTCGAGTCTGCGATCGCCTTTTCCGTGGACGGTTCTGTCATTTAACAACAACAAAAATTAGATTGAGAGCTAAGATAGGTTACCGTTCAATTTTAGTTTCAACCTTTGCATGTATAACCTTGAAATTCACCAGTCAAGGTCACATTGATCAACTTCAGGCTCATCGAAAGAGACACCATTATATGCTAAATATGCCTGTAATACAATACATAACGTCAGTTAAGCTCAACCATTTTGTCTGCAGCGGCCGATATTCAGCCTTCAAAATCATCTGAAGCTCAAGTCCAAGTTCCTCGATTGATTTGTAATACACAGCTTCCTATATGCTTTTAATACGAGTTTTAGCCTCAGAGGTAAATTTACACATATCACTTCAGCCTTGATATCGAGCACTCAAGGTCGTCAGAGGTCATATTCAAAGGCCACCAATTAGGTAAGTTATAAGACTTCCTATATGTTCATAATTCGAACACATGCTCAGTACAAGCACTCTGTCATTATAGGCCCACTCACATGTCAGGCATGACCCTGAGAGTCAGCCTCCAAGGCTATCTGAGGTCAAGTTGAAGGTCACCAATAGATGCACCATATATGACTTCCTATATGCTTGTAATACAAACATTAGCCCTATTTAAGAGTGGTATAGCCCCATATGTCAATTTGTGCATAGCAGACCTTCATGGGACTAACGAGCATCTCAGGGCTCTCCAGTCTCCATCCTTACTAAAACATCAAGAACCCTTAATTGCTTGTTCTGAAGAGAAAAAAATCTCAAAACAGATGGTATAGTTTTTGAGAAGAGTACAACAGTTTGTTTTTGCATGGAAACGCATGGTCAGTAACTCAATTTCCAAACGAGAATCAAAATGGCCACCATGCACAGACAGGCAATTCAAGGAAAAGGAAACTTACTATGAATATCACAAAGGTAAATGAAAGGACTCTTTCGAAGAAAAAAAAACTGATCAGACAGTTTATGAAAGCTGGGCCAACAGATTGGCTGTTTTTCATCAAAAATGGCTGCCATTTTGGAAAAAAAATGCAAATATAAAGAACCAAAAAACCTCTCTTTTGAAATACTTTTCGGTAAAAAAATTTCAAGAAGATTCGGCTGTAAATATTAAAGATAAAAATCTAGTAGGATAACAGACAACGACGACAAACACAATGTCACAGCAATAGGTTATTCGATTACATATCCGCAATACAGGTTAGCACATTTAATGTACATAATAAGATGTACAAACTGTGCTTTTTCATCACTGTATAATGAATAGAAGTACCTGTTTTGCCATTCTCTTCGCAATTTTTGAATAGAGTTTCTGTTCTTCCTTTGTCATTTTATGCTTTCGCCTCAAATGCTTGTCGAGTCTCTGACATCTAAATGAGCACCTAGGAACGGGATATGACTTTAACTTGGAACGGTCCTTGCCGTACAGAGTGCTTGACGATAAGTCATAGTCGTGCACGGCCCGTAGATGGCGCGGAATGTGGAACACAAATATGTCACATTCGGGGCAACGTTTCTTCCTGCGAGTACACTTGTCTAACAAACAAAAAAGTAGATATTATTGAGCACTGCAACATCAAGTACATATACATGTCGCACCAAACATGATGTAGTTTACCGGCACTTCAAATTCAAGATCACAAATCATATTTTTTCACACCAAAAATATGATTCGCTTTCATGTATGTTCTCACAATACAGACCTAAGCTGTTTTACAGGCATACAGTGTACATAGACCAACTTACACATATTATGTACCGAGTTGGTAGCACCATGAGCCAAAACTCCTGCAGCAACACGTGCAAAATTGAGGTCAAACTTGGTCAAATTTGAGAAGGGATAGTTAAATCTGCTTCATCATGATTCAAGTAATAAATGTGCTATGTGTGCAATGGAACATTAAGATTCCACCAGAAAGGTCACAAAAATTGAAAAAAAATTTGGGAGAAAGGGGGTGCTCTACTATTATGGTGCGTGCCACTATTAGGACCAATACAGCAATCATGACATCGAGTTCGAGCTCTGCATGATGAGCGTTATGAAAGAGGCTCATCATAATGTACTTATATAATGCTGGTATCCTTGGGCACTAAACATCTGAAGATTGGTCACAGAAGTAGTGATATATCAAGGCCGCACCTTATTACCTGCCATAAGGATTTGCTTTGTGTTGCCAAGAAAATTTATTTTCGATTCTAGGACTACCACGATTCACACAAATGTTATTTTGAGAATACATGGATTCAGTGATTTTCACACAATGTTGTACCGTATTTATTCAATTAGTTCGAACACTCTAATAATTCGAACACCAAAAATTATTCAAGAAAATAATTTTCAAATTGACTCGTTTAGTTCGAACAGTCAAATTTACGATCAAAATTTCGATTGAAACAACGAACGAAATCAACTTGTCAGCTGCCAAAACTTACAACTCGCCAGGTGGCAGCACTACGAAATGAGTAATCAGCGACATATTCGCCAGGTGGCAGTGATCGCGATTAGGCCTTCCAATGCTAGGGTATGTGACAGAAAGCGCGGACCTCATATACTCAAGTTCAACACAAAACCTCATATGATTTTTGGCGATAACTTCTTTTAGGGTGGTCGTATCAATTTGAAATTTTATATGCATCCATTTGGCACAAAAACATATTTTTTCACCAAATTTTATACTTCTATCTTGAAAATTGAAAAAGTTGGCAATCTACTCCAATGTTAAATGTTGGGCACTAGGCCTAATCGGATCACAGGACTAATTTGGGTATTTCATGATCTTTATTCCGCTAAGAAATGTAATATGAGGAAAGTTTTTGCAAAACAAATTTAAACACAGCTAGATATATTATACAATTCTTGCCCTCTACATGTACATAATGTAAGTCATTTTTTCCGATCCCTGAGCAAGATGATGATAAATAGCTAAAAATTCCCTGAAGATTTGACAAAATCGACTGAAGTTCACTCATTCTTCCAGAAAAGTCAGTCTGGTTAGATGGAATGACCAGGAATGTACCAGTAATCAAACATAACATCATTGAAATCCATACAAAATTGATATTGTCTTTTGCTCAACATTTATGAGCACCCCACCCAGCATCCTACTCAAATAGAATCACAAAACTAAATGGAAAATAACTTACTCCTCTCCTTACTTTTGGTTGATGCCTTCGGCACATCAGGCGCATTACCATGATTACTACCAGCCATCTCATCTGTAGGAAGGAGAATCAAAAAATGATAAGTACAAAGCAGGTGACATTAAAGTACAGTTCAACACAAGATATTTGGGGACTACATTTTGCTCAAAACAATAATTGGTCCTTATATCATGTATATAGCACTTTGTCAACATTAACGAAGCGTTTCACAATTTGGAATTTGGTCTCCTGAGAGTGGTCACTACCAGGGTACATCCCGTTCTCCGAGGGGACTTTCACAGCCCTTCACAACATTTTTTAGAGGGACCGCGATTTTGTTAATTAAGGGCCGCCATTTTACGTGACATTTGAGTCAAGGGAACACTGCCAAGTGTGCAAGCAGGGAGAAAATCCCCCAACAATTATGATCGTCTGATCGAACCCATGCCGGTTATGGCTCTTGGTTCGGTTATGGCTCTTATGTAACCTGGTAACCAACCACTCGGCCATCGCGCCTGAAAAAAAAACCCCAAAATCTGGGTTGCATGTAAAAAGAATGTGGACAACCCGAGACACAGGCTGTGATTGTTACAAAACTGGTCACATGGTGCACAGACCATCGCACTGATTGGCCATGTCCACATTTGCCCAGAGTGGCACTTTATCCTACATTTGCTCCCCAAATCCAAAATGGTGGAGGTGCTGAATAAAATTTATTTATGACTGCATGGTGAAAAATTGAAAAAAAAGAAAACAAAGACAAGGTATAAGCAGATACTATAATATGTACAATGTACATGATTCTGAACATAACTGGTATATCCAGGGTAAGAGTACCAAATACCTGTGGTGTTATAATAGTAAATGTACCATGCATACCTGAACTTGAGGACTCTGAATCATGTGAATCTGTTTCCACATCTTGCTGTGGCTCATAATCCTCGTCATCATACAGGGAATCAGAATCACCTGAAATTACACAAAAAAATTCAATTATGTCACCCTGGGCAAGTTTGTTTGTCACATTATGATTGATACTCAAGGTTTCTCATATAATGAACAGGTAGATAAAGCATCTGTCAGAATCTGGCATCATAACAAACATATGAATATATTTGAACTAATGGATGTGAAAATACCACCTTATATATGCCCTGCAGTAATACATAACCCTGAATACAAGACTGTACACAATGACTGGTCCTCCATCCAGACTGCCCCGCCCTCCATCCCCCCCCCCCCAGGACACCTGCATGGGGTAGGGTAGGGATGGAGGGGGTAGTCCCAGGACACCTGCATGGGGTGGGGTGGGGTGGGGGTGCGATAGAGTCCCAGGACACCTGCATGGGGTGAGGTTGGGTTATGAGGCAGGGGGAGAGTCCCAGGACACCTGCATGGGGTGGGGTGGGAGTGCGATGGAGTCCTAGGAAACCTGCATGGGGTGGGGTGGGGTGGGGTGGGGGGTGGAGTCCCAGGACACCTGCATGGTGTGGGGTGGGGTGGGGGTGGGGTGGGTGGAGTCCTAGGAAACCTGCATGGGGTGGGGTGGGGTGGGGTGGGGGGTGGAGTCCCAGGACACCTGCATGGGGTGGAGTGGGGTGGGGTGGGTGGAGTCCTAGGAAACCTGCATGGGGTGGGGTGGGGTGGGGTGGGGGGTGGAGTCCCAGGACACCTGCATGGGGTGGAGTGGGGTGGGGGGGGGGATTCCCAGGACACCTGCATGGGGTGGGGTAGGGTGGGGGGATTGAGTCCCAGGACACCTGAATGGGCTGGGGTAGGGGGGGGGGGGGGTGGAGTACTCAATGGCCCTAGGACACCTGCATAGGGTGGGGGATGGAGTCTGAGGTGGGTGGATCCATGGTTGTACTTGTATCATGCACCTCCCCCTGACTAACCCTCCCGTCTCGGAGGGAGACGGACAGACATAACATAACAGACCTCGTAACATAACAGAGTCTGTCATAACAGAGTCATAACAGACCTCGCTGCCGCTCGGTCCGTTATTTGCCACTTGGTCCCGATAACCGGTCCGTTATGAAATTAACCATGTATTAATAGGTACGTAATTTAAATTACTGTCAACAAACTTAGACCTGAAAATACACCATTTCTATGTATATTGTTTTTCAATAGCTGTGCCTATTCTTCCAATAACAAACTTCTGCCCGGCGGGCTGTAAATTCCACACTTGCCCGGGCAGCTTCCAGTTCAAGAAAACGTCATTATTTTGAAGGGTAAACAAAAGCACATGGTCGCTCTCTTGGCCCGATTCCATTATGTTTGACGTTTTTGCCGCCAATTTACGTTTTACGCTGATGCTCTTGGAACGCTGAAATGGCATGTGAATCGAATAAACGTGTGAATAAAAGATGTATTTCTTGCTTATTTCTTTCTCATCGGATATGATTCAGTCATTTGAAACATACTAAAATGTCCCCGACATCCACTGGCATATGATAAACGGGTTATTGCACAATATGGGGTGTCATGCCCTCGGGCCAAGTCTTCAAGAAGCCCTCCGCTTCGCGTCGGGCTTCTCAAAGACTTGGCCCTCGGGCATAAAACCCCATATTGTGCAATAACCCTATAAAATCATGTACACATGATTTCAATTATAACGGCTTGATTTGTTTGGGCTTGAATGCACTTGTGTTTTTTTTTTCAAGTGTAAAATGTCGTTCCGCCAAAAATGATAAATAAAAAGTGCCTCCCTACCCAATTTTCTCATGAGCTGAGGGCGGTATTATTTGCGAAATAAAAATGAAATGAAAGTCCCTCCCTACCCAATTTTGAAAAAAAAATAGGAAGACGAGAAACAGAATATTAATTGTCTTCAGGCCTAACGTTGAAGTATTATACAAATATGGTAGTGTTGCTCTGCAGGTACGTGGAATTACTACCCGAAGCAGGAACATTACCACACGAGGCGAAGCTGAGTGTCGTAATGTTTTTTGGCCGATGGTAGTAATTGCATTACAAAAGGTAAGAAACGATGAGGTATATCAAACTACTGCATGGCGAGTAACATGATGGTGTTTTCGCCTGAGGTATAGGAAATCAAACTACTGCACGGCGGGTGATTGATTTCCAGGAACGTGAACTAGTACGTAAAATTGTTCAGTGGCGATTGACCAATTACATCACGGCATTTTCGCTTGAGGTATAGTAAACATGTGTACATATCGCCTCATTCATAACTGGGTGTACATGTATACCCATGTGTTGTCACAATAATTTTACAGATATGTCTTGAATGTTCCTGATTTCACAACTACAGACAAACCTTTTTTTTTGACATGTCGCACCAAAACATGTCACAGTGTACATGTACATCTCACGGAGGTATAGATGTACAAGTATATAATGCGATGCAAAACAAAACCTGTTTGGAAACTTGGGATATTGTCCAAAATATTTCACCAAAATAGTGATTCGCAACGACTCAAATGTATTGAAATGAGAGTTGCTGATGCGATTTAATTTCACTGTTCATATTGGTTATATTCTTATGCGAAAATCAGAAAATTAAAAATACCCCCTCTTGAAACATTTTTGTGTAAAATTTCAGAAAGGTTCTTTAAAGATAAAAATGTAGCGAACGATGGATGACGGACGGACGCAACGCCATTGCGATAGGTTATCGAAGCATAGGTCCAGTAACCTAAAAAAAGTAGCATATTCAGTTTTCTCTAGTCTCTATTCGAATGAGATCAACAACTGCCATCCAGAGCAGTATTACACAACCAATTTGTCACTAATACAACAAATTTACAATAATTTGGACAAAGTTCGATTATATTCATAGTCTCACACGAAACAATTCCTATGTAGGTGATATAAAAATTACCGAAACACAGATAGATCTGTACATCTGCAATTCACTGGAATGATTAACTTTCATTCATCAGGTGTATGCATGTTTTCACTTGAGTAATAATTTATTCATTCTCACAACTCGATCTCTGTCAGAGTGATGCTTGACATTGCACAGGATTTTTCTGTTCTTCACCAGATTGATGCGTTTTGTGTCGACTGTATTGCTATAAACTGATTAGATTGTAACTAGTCTGTCATAAATTATCATATCATATTCAATTTGTACTTGTTGAAACATGCCCACTGATACTGATGTCGGATGTGTCATTCAATAAACATTTTGCCTTCTTTGTCTGTTCAATATGTCACTACATTAACCAAATACTGCATTGTACTGGGATGAACCAAGTGAGAAATAAATTCCAGTACAATGTAGTATTTGGTTTATTGTATGTGTACAATAACATTTTCCAACACAAAAGAGACAATGAGTGACCTCACAATGAGTGACGTCATAGCAACGAGTTCTGGCCAGTGCAATAAAACCAACAATGCAATATGGATATTTATTGCACTCGCCAAATGACATTGAATAAGATAGGAACGCAATGATGAGACATATGATAAGATCAAATATCAAGTTGGCACAGCCAGAAAACAATATTATCATTCAGCAACCAATTGATGCAGCTTATCCGTGACAACGATGCAATATTCAGGTCAATGCAAATCATGTTCAAATGAGCTCATACAATTATTGCCAGTGATATTTGTTCCATTGCACTCTGTTGAAAACTCACCTTTGAAAACATGTGAGTTGTACGATAAACATGGATACAATAGAACAATAGCATAAAGTATTCCGAGCGAACAAAACCGAGTCCGTTATCAATTGTGAAATTCCATTGTCAGGCTAAATCGAGAAAACGCTATGGAACTTGAAGAACCAGAAGTTGAAATCAGGTGTTCCGGAAAGAGTGAGCATATTCTGCCCCACATGTGGCACCCGTCTTAAATCCTAGAGAAAATTAGTATAACGAATTCTTGCTGTAGATTTGTCATATATTTGATGTACTTGTCAACTAGATAACGATGAAATCCACCATAACGCAATGAACACAGCTAGTGAAAATATAACATAAAATACAGTTGCATTCATTTCATGCTTTCCACCATAACATGTATACCCGCTTACGCATTATATTCTTTTTATAGATGCATCCCAAACTGATTGCATAGGATGGAGCTTATACTGTGAAACGGCAATTCAAGTACAAATGTACAAGAAACGAGGGAGATAATATAAAGTCAGGATTATTCCATCCAAATATTATTAATTGGCTCTCGTTTCTGTTGTTTGGTTCTGGCACACGATACCTGAGACGCCTTTTAGCAAGGTGCACTTACTAATGGTTCTAGACATGTTTATTTTTTTACCAGACACAGTATGTTCGATTTCCCATGTCATTTGCCAGTGCTTCTCGGCCGAAGGCTCTGTTCCATTTCTGGTTCACAACTATGGAAGCATAGGCCCGTCAAAATTCAATATTTACGTCGCGTCGTAATTATATTTAGGTAACGACCGAAATATTTAGGGTCACACCCTTAATTCATTTAGGTAACAACCTAAATATTTATGTCCGGACGCAAATTTAATTAGGTCACGACGTAAGTATTAACGTCGCGACGTAAGTCGATTTAGGTAACGACCTTAAACCACATTCTGATGTAGAGTCGCGTTGTAAATCAGAACCATCGAGTCGTAAATGAAATAGGTCATTACCTAAATAGAATTACGACACGACGTTATTATTTACGTCGTTACCTAAATCAACTTTCATGGAGACCTAAATAATTGCGTCATGTATCTAAATACCGTTGAGACGTAATTCGTCAAGCCGTAATTCACAGCCGTCAAGCCGTAAGTCAACCAATGGGATCGTCGAGGCGTAAATCAACAAATCAAATACATGCACACAAACCACCTACATTTGTAGTTCTGAGTTTTAGGCTTCACTGTAAAATATTATGGTTTTCCTTAAAACGCAGAATCGCGTTTGTGTTTCCGACTTCACGTTCATGACACAAGGTGACATATTGTATAGGCCTATATTTCCCGGAATTTTGTCCCCATCCATTAGCCGTAACTATTTATCCCAGGCATAGTAATGGCTACCATCCATGCACTCAAAGCTCAGTACACAGCCCGACACATCATAACGTTCTTTTATTTTTACCCCCCCCCCCCCCACACATATTTCAATAGTAGCCTAAGTGGTTCGCTACTGAAGTGAAGTAGATCTAGGAAAGGGGTGAAAAATAAAAATACATTCCATGACCTAACACTCCTGACATATAAGAACACACATCTGACACACATAACTCCGATCACCAAGAATAATTTTTAGATGGATTCCTCCATTATATGTATATATCACAAGTCATTATCTGTCAAATTTTAGTGATTGTTTCGCTATTTTTCCATCGGAAGTTTTTTTTTAAATCAGTAGAAATGCGAATAATCTCCCCAAACTGACGTATTTTATGCACGAACCAATCCCCATTTTAATGACAACAAGAAAATGCAGCAAACTGCGGAATACGACATTAGAGCTTGGGCACATCATCAACACCACGACAGCTGAATGTATCTTACACAACGTTACCCCCCCCCCCCAAAAAAAAAAGAAGAAGCCATCATTTTATCCCCTACATGATTCCAATTCATTTCCGTATACTAGGATAAAAAAACATGGCCTACTTCATTCATATTACATATAAGTAAACATTTATTTTAAAATCGATCAATGGAACAGATACGCCTGCTGAAATGATATGGAACCTCATTAAAATATCCTCAAAACATTGGAAATTATGAGGAATATCTGCATCTGATATCATCAGGTATAGCCTAACACATGCCTTTACTGGGCCAATTAAAATACCAGTTAAGAATAAAAAGATTTCGCAATCCAGCACAGAACACCAGCTTAATTGTCAAGTTATAAAATGCGTCAAATTACGGTAAATGTAGCCGTGGCATCGCGAACGAATCGTTGTGTTTACTTCATAACGCCAAAAATGTCCACACGCAGATGCCCACATGCATATGTATGCATGCACGAATTGCTGAACAGAAATTGTGTTCCAAAATACGCGTGATTGTGGTAAAATTTGCTTTGCATTCTGGGAACGTCAATTTCCATCGGCTCCGCCATTTTGGGACGTTTTTAGATAATTTGAACATTTTACGTAATTTTCTCAAACCTAGCACATCGATTCATGCTTGATATATCTGTGGAATAGAATAGTTTCCCATTAATTCGAGAGATTTTATGTCAAGGACGAAGAAAATCCTCATTTGAAGTAGGTATCCAAACGTTTACATGCCAGGCCGTCGTCGATAGGTTAGCATGAAACCTCCATCAAAAAGTCAGCACACAGACATGTAGTGTAGAGGGTTTAGGGGCTTTGCCCCAACGCTCTAATGTCAAAAAGAAAATAGGGGGTCACCGTGCAAGTTTTCTTGGCAACTTTGATTGCAACTATAAAACTAGAGGAAAATGACGTATTTTTTTGCCTTTTTGTGCAATTTTGGGCCCATTTGTATATGTTGCGCTAAATTTTCCGGGAAAATCGGGCACGGTGACCCTCCTTTTTTTCTTTTTGTTATTAAAATGGAGATGGGTCCACGTATATAATATGTCAGTTTGTAAGATGATTTAGATTTTAACTTATTTAAAAAAACTTTCTTGGGAAATATGGCGAGAAAGATTTCACTAAAATTTGACAGATAATGATTTATGATACATGCATATAAGAGGTCATCAGTGTCATCAGTGTCATGTGTGTTCTTATATATAAGAAATCTTAGGTCGGGAAATACATGTTAAATTTTCAACATGGCTTGTAACACCACTCGATAGTGTCTTGTATCTTTTGAGAGCTATTTCTATTACAAACTCAGAAATACACATTTAAATATAGGTTGACAGCATTTTGGGGGCACATGTATGAGATGCACTTTTTTGCGGTGTCAAATTTCACAGAGAACTGCATTTCAGACCCCAAGTTTTGTTGCCCCTGAATCGCTCGAAATGGGTCAGTTCGTGCAAATGAGCCAAAATGGCTCAAACTGGCCATTTTCGGCTTTCAATCGGAGTGCAATGATGCATTTTGTACAAAGGACTGCAGATAGGGATATGGGAGGCAATTATTATCAATTGGCGGGTGTAATCTGATTCTGCCCTATAATTTTTCACAAATATGACACCGTCATATATGCACCGTCATATCCAGTGGGGCTCGAATTCGTCTGATGAATCGTCCATGATGTTTGCCGTTGAGCTTGTCAGCGACGAAACTTTATGCCACATGAGAAAAGGAGCACGTGGTTTGTGTGCATGTATTTTATTGGTTGATTTACGCCTCGACGATCTCATTGGTTGACTTACGGCTTGACGGCTGTGAATTACGGCTTGACGAATTACGTCTCATCGGTATTTAGATACACAACGCAATTATTTAGGTCTCGACGAAAGTTGATTTAGGTAACGACATAAATAATAACGTCCAGTTGTAATTCTATTTAGGTAACGACCTAATTCATTTACGACTCGACGGTTCTGATTTACAACGCGACTCTACATCGAGATGTGATTTGAGGTCGTTACCTAAATCGACTTACGTCGCGACGTTAATACTTACGTCGCGACCTAAATCAATTTGCGTCAGGACGTAAATATTTAGGTTGTTACCTAAATGAATTAAAGGTGTGACCCTAAATATTTAGGTCGTTACCTAAATATAATTATGACGCGACGTAAATATTGAATTTTGACGGGCCTATGCTTCCATACACAACGGCGATTTGGAAGACCATGTTGGTATTCAGGTTGTACAGGACGCCCATTCATATGATGTATGATCACAACATTGGTAAATATATGCAATAGATGACAGAGACATACTCTAGTGGAATAGTTATAGAGGATTTTGTCAAACACATGTACCTCTTAAATTTCGGTGTTTATACTGATTTGCTCGGCGTTATAATATACTTTCTGATGTTTCAACATTTAGATGCATTTTCTTGATTCACATGTGGTGCGGAAGGCATGTGCTGCACACATGTACATTACTAATTCACAGAGCAATAATTGGTTTCCATTACCTATGTCATAACATGTATCCTCGAGAAAAAAAAACTATTTGACTTTCTGAGGTTTTTTTTTGTGGGGGGGGGGGGGGGGTGGAAGAGATGCGTCACTTGTAATGATGATTGGTCGATTTTTGCACATCACTTCGAGGATATTACTGTATGGTGTGGCACTCTTCACAGATCCGCGCCTCCAATGGACATTGGCATAATAAACACTTAGCGGTTTTAAGGTTACCGGCCCTTTGCTGAATTATCTTTAAAGTTTACTAAAGAATCAGGAGATATTGCCGGAAATATTCAGCATACTAGTATATACAATTTCCTAAATGTTCACGATTGATTATTAAGTTGTAAAGTTGATAATAATCAAGATATTGGCTATTTTGTGTTCTGACTTCGAAAATGAGGTCATAGGTCAAATTCAAGGTAACGAGAAAATTCAGCATAATATATCATTTCCTAAGATGTCAGGCGCAATGTGTCCCATTATAAAGCATGGGAGAATTTAACATGGGAAAGTCCCATTTGGGCCGAGTTTGGGCCAAAATGGCCCACTTCGAGCGATTCGAGGACAACGAAACTTTTACACATCACAGTGGTATATATGAGGAGTGTTATGCGTCAATCGGAAAAAAGTTACTGAACAGATTTTGAGAAAACGGCCGTCAAAATCCAAAATTGGACGTTTTTCGTCAAAAATAAGAGCTATTTCGAAATAATTGTGAAAATAAAAAAAATAAAGTATATATCCTTGTTGAAATCATTTTCGATATTTTTGTGCAAAAATCCAGTAAGATTCAATCGTAAACTTTAAAGATAAAATGTAGACGGACGACGACGACGGACGACGACGACGGACGCAACGCCACGTCAATAGGTTATCGGACCAAAGGTCCGGTTACCTAAAAACACTTTGTTGTCACCACCACAGATGCCTATAACTTACATGTATGTAGCATGGCAGTTTTTTATGTAAGGATTTATTCATGTTCACCATTTCGAGTCATTATGTTCGACCTGATATGAAGTGCTGATGCTGAAATGTTCTTCGAAAGGACTATCTTATCATTATTTCATAAAGGTAGGGGCACCTGGGCACAGTATTCGTTGGTTTGAACCAACAACAAAAACCTGTGTGAGAGGACCTGTCGTCAGTATCTCCAATGCCATGGATACCTGGTGAAAAATTAGGTAACCAAAGGCAGTTACAGAATTTCAGAAAAGAGGAAACCCAGTTGGGAGATTGACCCAGATCACAGATTCATCACTGATTTGTTTTCCTTTATTAATCTGTTTTTCTCTGGATTTAAAAAGGGGCGCCTCTTGACCCCACCCCCTAAATGATACAACATATGGTATCCGACAACAAATTATTGCAAGATAACTTCTTTCGTGCTCTTGGAGCAAGTTCTAAAGTGATTCTTCATGCATATTATTAAAGGAGCCCAAAAACTCATACTGTCAAAAAACCCTCTGATAATCATTCGCATATTGGTTCGAGGAGTGAATTGTGCTGAAATGCATATAAACATTCTATTAAAAAAAAGTCCCATTTGGGCCGAGTTTGGGCCAAAATGGCCCACTTCGAGCGATTCGAGGGCAACGAAACTTTTACACATCACAGTGGTATATATGAGGAGTGTTATGCGTCAATCGGAAAAAAGTTACTGAACAAATTTTGAGAAAACGGCCGTCAAAATCCAAAATTGGCCGTTTTTCGTCAAAAATGAGAGCTATTTCGAAATAATTGTGAAAATAAAAAAAATAACGTATATCTCCTTGTTGAAATCATTTTCGATATTTTTGTGCAAAAATCCAGTAAGATTCGATTGTAAACTTTAGAGATAAAATGTAGACGGACGACGACGACGACGACGGACGATGACGGACGACGACGACGGACGCAACGCCACGTCAATAGGTTATCGGACCAAAGGTCCAGTTACCTAAAAACACTTTGTTGTCACCACCACCGATGCCTATAACTTACATGTATGTAGCATGACAGTTTTTTGTGTAAGGATTTATTCATGTTCACCATTTCGAGTCATTATGTTCGACCTGATATGAAGTGCTGATGCTGAAATGTTCTTCGAAAGGATCTTATCATTATTTCATAAAGGTAGGGGCACCTGGGCACAGTATTCGTTGGTTTGAACCAACAACAAAAACCTGTGTGAGAGGACCTGTCGTCAGTATCCCCAATGTACGGTGGCTCTTTACCGCCAATTATATTCGTGCATTTCTCACCTCGTCTATAATTATCACCTCACAATATTCACCGCGTTTATAATTTCCACCCCGGTCATAATTATCACCTCACAATTTTCACCCCGTTTATAATTTCCACCCCGTCTATATTTATCACCTCAGAATTACCACCGCGTTTATAATTTCCACCCCGTCTATAATTTTCACCTCACAATATTCACCGCGTTTATAATTTCCACCCCGTCTATAATTATCACCTCAGTATTATCACCGCGTTTATAATTTCCACCCCGTCTATAATTATCACCTCACAATATTCACCGAGTTTATAATATCCACCCCATCTATAATTATCACCTCAGTATTATCACCGCGTTTATAATTTCCACCCCGTCTATAATTATCACCTCACAATATTCACCGAGTTTATAATATCCACCCCATCTATAATTACCACCTCAGAATTATCACCGCATTCATAATTTCCACCCCGTCTATAATTATCACCTCACAATATTCACCGAGTTTAAAATATCCACCCCATCTATAATTATCACCTCAGAATTATCACCGCGTTCATAATTTCCACCCCATCTATATTTATCACCTCACAATATTCACCGAGTTCATAATATCCACCCCATCTATAATTATCACCTCAGAAATATCACCGCATTCATAATTTCCACCCCGTCTATAATTATCACCTCACAATATTCACCGAGTTTATAATATCCACCCCATCTCTAATTATCACCTCACAATTTTCACTGAGGTGATAATTATAAACGGGGTGTAAATTATAAATGGGGTGAAAATTCTGAGGTGATAATTATAAACGGGGTGGAAATTATAAACGCGGTGGTAATTCTGAGGTGATAATTATGAACGGGGTGTAAATTATAAACGGGGTGAAAATTGTGAGGTGATAATTATAAACAGGGTGGAAATTATAAACGCGGTGGTAATTCTGAGGTGATAATTATGAACGGGGTGTAAATTATAAACGGGGTGAAAATTGTGAGGTGATAATTATAAACGGGGTGGAAATTATAAACGCGGTGGTAATTCTGAGGTGATAATTATGAACGGGGTGTAAATTATAAACGGGGTGAAAATTCTGAGGTGATAATTATAAACGGGGTGGAAATTATAAACGCGGTGGTAATTCTGAGGTGATAATTATGAACGGGGTGTAAATTATAAACGGGGTGAAAATTGTGAGGTGATAATTATAAACGGGGTGGAAATTATAAACGCGGTGAATATTATGAGGTGGTAATTATAAATGGGGTGAGAAATACGCGAACGTAATTGGCGGTAATGAGCCACCGTACCAATGCCATGGATACCTGGTGAAAAATGGCTTGGCCGAAAAAGCGCGTCGCGCCGCGCGTCGCGCCAACTAGCAGATTTTAGGTACAAGTTCACCACATGGCAGACATTAAGTTTGGCAACTTTGGCTAGAGTCCACGCACGAAGTTCATAATAAAACGGCTGTCTACACCGACAAAGACGTGTACAAGAGTGCACATAGAACTTTGGCAAAATCATAAAATATACAGTGTGGAGAGAAGAACCGAAAATGATTCTTCTGTGACCTTAGCCTATCTGGCGATTAGCTTTGTCTAGTGGGCGAAGTACACTGGTGCAGGCGAAGACGAAGCGAAGGTACGAAATGAAACCAAAACTAAAACTAGTATACACAGAGTTCTGGTAAATTGCGGTTTGTATTTTTTGGCTGGTGATCATCTTCGGAATCTCTTGGGGGTAAAGACGAAAGCAAGACGAAGCGAAATGAGTGAAAACTATAGTGGTAATTCAACCGACGAATACTGTATGGGAATACTGTACTGTATTACAAAAGGATTGCATTATGGGCAAAGCGTTTAGTAATACTACAATAATTGTTCACGATAAAGCCTAAGTAAAGTCAAAATAGATGTTCGAATTTTATATTTTATATTGAAGAACACATTGAAATAAACAGATTCTTTTTTTACAAAATCGATTTATCTTCATTAGTTATCGAAACATGAAACTTTTTGTGGGCAATATAGGCCATATTTTCACTTTGATATTTTGCCTCATTAGCTATTATAATTAGTATTCATGACGTCACACCGGGATACTGATTTTAATTAGTGATTAAGAGTGTCATTCTGACGTTGATTTGTATGGTATCACAAATGTATATTATCGGAAGATGTAGCTATATAAATTTATACCATGATTATAGAGTGGTACACCAGCATAGCAACCATTCCTTTGATACTGCCTCTAGCAACCATGGTTGCTAAGAGCGTAACTCACAGCCTAAAGCAGAACTGGTTTTATAAAGCTTTGTACGAGATAAATAAATAAAGATAATTGATCATTGTGGTTTTTACGGCGTGCAATTATCATAATTAGTTCCAAAGTTATGAGGACTTTTATTACAGTTTTAGGCTGTGAGTTACGCCCTTAGCAACCATCATCAGTGCGATGTCCTTTTTCGTGTGTTAAAAATGAGTTCTGAGACCATACTTAGGGCCTATGTACGGTGGCTTATTTCCGCCAAGTTAACTTTTTTTCAATTAAGAGTTTGCCTTTTTTAATTTGCAATTTACTTTTTTATTTAGCAATTTGCACAAAATAATTTGGATTTTAGTTTTTGTATTTATGAATTTACTTTTCTGGAATTACCAATTTGCGTTTTGTAATTTGCAATTTACTTTTTGTATTTATGAATTTACTTTTTCAGACTTAACAATTTGCCTTTTTCAATTTGCAATTTGCTATTTTCTATTTATGAATTTACTTTTTCAGAATTAACAATTTGCCTTTTTTGATTTGCAATTTACTTTTTATTCAACAATTTGGCTTACCCCTTTATGGTAACTTACGCGACATTTTCCCCGATTTCCATATCAGCCCGAATGCCAGTGACGCCAATAGCAACGGTAAAGTTTCAGGCCTAATATTATGGGACATGACAATGACGCTAATAGCGACGGTAAATTTTCTGGCGTACCACTGTGGATCACGCCAATGACGCCAATATTGACGGTAAAGTATCTGGCATACTACTCTCGCTAACATCAATGACACCAATAGCGGCGGTATGTCGCCATTGGCGTCATTGGCGTGAGTGACCGTAGTGCGCGAGAAAATTTACTGTCGCTATTGGCGTCATTGACGTGTCCCACAAGAATACACCAGAGAATTTACCGTCGCTATTCGCGTCATTGGCATGTACGACAGTGGTACGCCAGAAACAAGGAAAATGACCCATAAAGATCCGCATGCTGAAATTTCGTGGTTGTTACCATGAAGGAACGACCACATTTTGCCAGAAGCCGCTCTTCTCTATCGCGAGGCTCGCAGTCACGTGATTCACAAAAGTAAATTCATAAATAGAAAAGGGAAATTCGAAAATATTTTTTGCAAATTGATAAATAAAAAAGTAAATTGTAAATTAAAGAAGGTAAATTGTTTATTCGACAAAAGGTAAATTCATAAATAAGAAAAAAGCAAATTGCAAATTGAAAAAGGCAAATTGTTAATTCCGAAAAAGTAAATTCATAAATAGAAAGGCTAAATTCGAAATTATTTTGTGCAAATTGTTAAATAAAAAAGTAAATTGCAAATTAAAAAAGGCAAATTGTTAATTCCAGAAAAGTAAATTCATAAATAGAAAAACTAAATTGGAAATTATTTTTTGCAAATTGTTAAATAAAAAACTAAATTGCAAATTAAAAGGGGCAAATTGTTAATTCCGAAAAAGTAAAATCATAAATAAAAAAACGAAATTCGAAATTATTTTGTGCAAATTGTTAAATAGGAAAGTAAATTCGTAAATAGCAAAAAGTATATTGCAAATTTAAAAAAGCAAATTGTTAATTCCGAAAAAGTAAATTCGTAAATAGAAAAAGTAAATTGCAAATTAAAACGGGCAAATTGGTAATTCCACAAAAGTAAATTCATAAATGGAAAAACTGAATTCGAAATTATTTTGTGCAAACTGCTAAATAAAAAAAGTAAATTGCAAATTAAAAAAGGCAAATTGTGAATTCTGAAAAAGGTAAATTCATAAATAGAA
The DNA here is from genome assembly GCA_949152475.1 of Terebella lapidaria. Lineage (NCBI taxonomy): Eukaryota > Metazoa > Annelida > Polychaeta > Terebellida > Terebellidae > Terebella > Terebella lapidaria. Next base: position 26,374,507 of record OX424564.1, on the reverse strand, counting down.
AAAAGTAAATTGCAAAATAAAAAAAGCAAATTGTTAATTCTGAGAAAGTAAATTCATAAATGTAAAAACTAAATTCGAAATTATTTTGCATAAATTGCTAAATAAAAAAGAAAATTGCAAATTAAAAAAGGCAAATTGTTAATTCCCAAAAAGTAAATTCATAAATAGCAAAACTAAAATCGAAATTATTTTGTGCAAATTGCTAAATGAAAAAGTAAATTGCTTATTTAAAAAGGGCAAACTCTTAATTGAAAAATTGAACTTGGCGGAAATAAGCCACCGTACCTATGTAGGTTTATAATGAATAACGATTTGGAAATCATGCAGATTGATAATCAGGTCAAGTTGAGTAAATGTATTTAAAAATTCATTTATTTATTTTTATTTATTTATTGCAATATCGCTGGAGAAACGATCAAGCAATACATTGCAACATTGCACGCACACACAATAACAACAGTAAAATATGTTATTGGCGTGAAAGTTGTCCCTGGTATTGTGTATATTGGTTTTGTGTGCCTCTGCGATATACTTGTAGGTCTACATGCGCATTAGCAACAGAGGAGGACAAGTTGTAATTATCTGAGCAATACTATGCTCAGCATGGTGAACTCCATAATTATTCATATAAAAAACATACATACATTTCAGTTGATAATAAAAGCTAAAAAAATCAGAATCTTGTCGTTTGTATGAATTAACTAAGAGTTTTTATTAAAGTTTTTTATTGTCATCATCAAAATCTGGTTGGGTTGTTCGTGATAGGTTGATACTTACATTAGCCCCCTGAGTGGGTCGAGTAGATGTCATCATTATTAAGTGTAATATATCTATCAACCTATTACCGCTTATAGCCAGATTTGGATGATACCAATAAAAACCTTACATCAAACACCTTCAGAATAGAAACAAAGCCCGACCAAACATTAATATCTGAAGCCACACTGGCGTCATCAGGAGCAGCCAGTGTGTAATTATATTTGTTTCTACTGTACACCAGATGGAGTAAGTGCACATCTGCTCAACAACTTATTAAACCAATTTAGAAATTCAAAACAAACATGTATCAGGCTCTGCGTATATTTTGTGCGAGAGAAGAGTCAAGCCTCCCCCCCCCCCTCCCCCACTCCCATATCTACCAGGGCATTCCATTGAAAGACGACGACTATTATATCATTTATCTGTTGGGAGTACATTTAGTTTTTAACTCCGTCGAACACCGAAATTATAAATTGAATTTATTTATTTTTCACAAGAAAATACTAATCACATCAACACAATATTTAGAAATGCCAAGAAAGAGAAAGAGAAGAAGAGGAAACTCCTTCTGAAAGTTGTAACGCAGCAATATATAGATATTTATTTAATTGCATACCAGTACTGAGAATGTGTCAAACTAATCAAGACATCTTCTGAACGGGATTAAGTCCTTCACATTTTCAATCATTTTATTTGTCTCAAAACTAATTTCTGTTCAAATTCTGTTGAATACAAAAAATATTTCTCAATGAATATATATATGTGCGTATTTTATGTATATTCAGTGTGGCCCTACGTAATTCACACATTGTGAAATGCATTACTTGGTAATGGTGATAGATCTATATCAATTAAAATTATTATCACACTGTTTTCTCTCTGGCGGCTAAACACAGTGATTGAATTAAGCACAGCTGTACCACAATGTGGGTGGGTTGAAGGGGGGGGGGGGGGGGATGGAGCTAAGCCCCTCGTTTATGACAGGGTACACATGAAAATTTGAATTTCATACTTTCGAATCCCCTTCACATCCCTGGCCAGATAGCGGGATAAGGAAACTTGATTCCATTTCTAGGCCTACTTTCGCTTCACCTTCGCCGAATATTTGAAGCCTCGCGATGTCATCCGTATGTACGAAGTGCCGTGTACGCGTTGACCAGCTGCTGCCACCGGCTGCACGAGGAGATGGGATGAATGGTTACCAGTTACTTTTGTACAAAAGCCGTCAACACAAATTTCGGAAGCTCGGAGCCGATTTCGTATATTATATCATAGATAGAGATTGATGAAGTGTTCAAGTGAATGAACTCATTGATTCAGCCAGGTCCACATCTGTGCTGCATTTTCAATTAAACCCGAAGCAACATAGGCTATAATGGACATAAAATCAGGCAAGGCCTAAATCTAGAATCTAGTACTCGGCGAATAATACTATTCACGTAGGCCTATTCAAATGATACGTAGTTGGCGCGACGCGACGCGCGGCGCGAAGTACTTGCGCGACGCACCTTTTCCGCCAAGCCGTGAAAAATTAGGTAACCAAAGGCAGTTACAGAATTTCAGAAAAGAGGAAACCCAGTTGTGAGATTGACCCAGATCACAGTTTCATCACTGATTTGTTTTTCTTTATTAATCTGTCTTTCTCTGGATTTAAAAAGGGGCGCCTCTTGACCCCACCCCCTAAATGATACAACATATGGTATCTGACAAGTTATTGCAAGATAACTTCTTTCGTGCTCTTGGAGCAAGTTCTAAAGTGATTCTTCATGCATATTATTGAATGAGCCCAAAAACCCATACTGTCAAAAAACCCTCTGATAATCATTCGCATATTGGTTCGAGAAGTGAATTGTGCCGAAATGCATATGATCATTCTATTAAGATTTCCGCAAGACAACTAATATCTTGACTCATTTCACTGTGTGTTTTGTTCGTGAGAGCTTCTATGCTGTCAGAATACTTGACTGGATGGAAACGACTCGTTCATAACCAAACGTCGTCTCATGTCGAATGTATTAATGTACATGTTCTGTAATAATCGAATCGCCGCACAACTGTAGTATTAGCATAATAAACCTAATAACCAGCTGAACAATATGGTAAACATGACAAACATTCCCCTTCTTCGGTTGGATAATTATTGGTAGTTGACAGTATAATGTCCTGTGGTGGGATCTGCAGTGACGTCATCAGTGACATAAGCGCCAGAGCCACCGAATTGAAGAACTTACTATATTGGCGTATCGTCTCGGATATTTTGCTATAGAATCTGGCATGCAGAGTATGTCCATTACTTAACATCTTTCAGAACTAAACATCTCGCCATGTTTGGTGTTCGTCGAAACCGTTGAATCATATTGATCGAAACGTATTTATTTCTCATCACTGTTACAATACAGTATTCGAACTCCGATCCAATCCGGGCTGTAAAATAGTTGTTTACCTGACAACCAAACCCACAAGACGTAGTATGACCTCAACAAACATGTCTAGGATAATTTTCAGGGGCAGATATCAGGCCTCATCGCTAGTGGTTTTCTTGGAGCGTTGTGCGATGAACAGACTCCGACGCTCAGTTCAGTATTTTTAGGCGACGTATCCAATGCCCTCACACTCCCAGATTCGTACGCCTAGATCTTAAACAGTCCCGATCTACAGTATTGCTCGTACAAAATTAGTCCAAGGGCTAAGAAAGGTTACCGCAAAAATTTACAATGCTAGGCTCTCAAAGTCTGACATTTTTTATATTCCCACAATTGATTTGTAAGCTGTAAAGTCGATAATGAGTGAGATATTAGCCATTTCGTGTTCTGACCTTGAAAATAAGGTCATTGGTCAACTTCAAGGTCTTGAGAATATTCGGCATATGCCATTTTCTATCTGTTCACAATTGATTCATGAGCTATATAGTTGATAATAGACTTGAAAGCAGGGTCAGAGGTCAAATTCAATGTCAAGAAAACTTTCAGCATATATCATATGTCCACAATGATTCCTAAGCTGTCAAGTCGATGATAAGCGAGATATTAGCAGTTTTGTGCTTTGATCTTGAAATTGAGGTCAAAGGTCAAATTCAAGATCATCAGAATATTCGACGTATATGATTTACTATATGTGCACAATTGATTCCTAAGCTACATGTAAAGTCGATAATAAGCGAGATATTAGCCATTTTGTGCTCTGACCTTGAAAATGAGGCCAGAGGTCAAAATCAAGGTTATGACACTATTCGGCATATATCATTTCCTATGTGTCCACAATTGATTCCTGATCTATAATATAGGAATTTATTAGGCATAATGTGTCCCAGTTTTGAGGATAGGAGAATTTGACATGGGAAATCTCATTTGGGACCCGTCTAGAAAATGAAAATGGACGCTACACGCAGACCAGCAATTCAGGGGCAACAAACCTTATACACATCACAGAGGTATATGGGGGCAATCTTTCGAAACAAAAATCTCAAAAATCTCTGAACAGTTTTTGAGAAAATGGCCTCAAAAGTTAGAAATTGGCTGTTTTTCGTCAAAAATAGCCACCATTTTTTTATAAATGCGAAAATAAAAAAAAAATACCCTTTTCAAAATATTCTTAGGCATTTTTGTGCAATATTTCAGAAAGATTCACCCGTCAGAAAAATGGATGAATCCCGCATTCAAGACATGTTGTCTCTAAGGCTGGTAACTAACTTAATACTACGACGATGGTGGGCCTAGAATGGGGCGTGTATGTAGTTTCTGCCGAATATAGAAGGTGGCGCATGTATGCTAGCTGTATCTTGTCATGTAGTGGCCGTGTTGTCACATGTATGTCGCGCATAGAGTCCATGGTGGGTGATTTTGATCGCTAAGGCTACGATACATTAGCTGCACATGCATATAGGTTTATTTATCAAGGCACATAAATCAAAGTGCATGAATGTATCTCTGGTAAAAACAATCCAATGAATGGCAAATGTCAACCTCAATGACGGAATTTGCTCTGACAATGAATTTATCTGGACAAAGCACACTTTAAGTATCAATCTATTGCCAACAATACAACCAGACACACTTATAATACAACATTTTGAAATAGAAATAAAGCCCGACCAAATATTTTATCCAAATACGTAATACACAGTATTTCAAATTATCCAATACGAATACATCCAAAAACCTTAGAAATTATAGTGCTATAGTATGATGATAAATATAATATAATAACAATATCAGTACGGTATTTTAGCAATAACAATACACAGCAATACGTAGTCATACATAATACAGAGTGCCAATTCTACTAAAATAATATAATAACAAACTGTACGGCCCCGGCGGAACGAATAAAAAGGGTAACAAATATTGTCCATCTTAGTTAAAAACTATGTCCTGATACCGTGGAAGGCGCTTAATAATAATAGCCATTTTTAAAACTGATATCTGATGAATATTCATGATCACATAATGTTCATATCTCAATTCATTCCGACGGTAAACTTGAATCTTGAACATCCACACACGAGAAAATTAGTAATACAGTAAACTATTAAAAAACATACATGTATGTAGTCGGTTGTGATAATTTCGATGCTATGGGCAGGTTCTGATTTTCTACCTCCTGTGAAATCGGTACAAGAACAGAACTACCTAATCACATACCGACTGCACGGTGGCTCATTACCGCCAATTACGTTCGTGTATTTCTCATCCCATTTATAATTACCACCTCACAATTTTCACCCAGTTTATAATTTCCAACCCCGTTCATAATTATCACCTCAGAATTAACACCGCGTTTATAATTTCCACCCCGTTTATAATTATCACCTCACAATTTTCATCCCGTTCATAATTTCCATCCCATTCATAATTATCATCTCGGAATTATCATCGCGTTCATAATTTCCACCCCGTTTATAATTATCTCCTCACAATTTTCACCCCATTTATAATTTCCACCCCGTTCATGATTATCACCTCAGAATTATCACCCCGTTTTTAATTTCCACCCCGTCTAAAATTATCACCTCATAATTTTCACCCGGTGGATATTTCCAACTCGGTGAATATTGTGAGGTGATAATTATAGATGGGGTGGAAATTATAAACGTGGTGAAAATTATGAGGTGATAAATATAGATGGGGTGAATATTATAAACTCGGTGAATATTGTGAGGTGATAAATATAGATGGGTTGGAAATTTCGCCTAAAATTGGCAGCAGATTAGCGACCCGGATGAATTTGCCCTGTTTGGCCAGCCATACACCAAGTTCTGCAATGTCAAACACACTCGGGACTATTTTACTCGGTAACAGGTCAAAACGTACCCATGTCAAAACGTACCCAACCGAATCGTACCCAACCAAAACGTACCCAAACCAAAACGTAACCATTTTTTACTGAAACGTACCCAGTTTGATTGGTCAAAACGTACCCGGTTATTTAAGGTTGTCAATAAAACTGGTTGCCCAAATTTCCTTCTGATTATATTACAATAAATACCCATAATGGTCCAACATTTGTATGGGTTGTCGATTATATATATCGTGTTATATCTATCTCAATCAAACCATTGCGCTCGGAAATTCGAGCGCTCGATCGTAATATCAAAACAAAAGTGCGCTCGAAAGCCTGATCTAATGATCGATGTTTTTTTCACTGGTCCGATTACGTTCAGTTTTGCGGACTTTCAATCGTGTGTAATTATTTAATGTTGTTCAAAGTTCAGTGACTTTCAGCCTGCTTTCGTGGGCTGCATATTCATTATTTCGGATAGAATGTTTTCAGATTTAACCAGATTGAAACATGTGCATGTGTACATAATTATATAGTTATATAAAATTATATCTGTCAACAAATCAGCATCGATACTTGATGCACACAGTGCTTACTCGATCGCAAGTTAGGGGAGGAGCGACCATAGACAGCCTCAGGGTGATTCAAATCGTAGAACCCTGGCGGCCCTGACACGAGGACAGGGCGGCGCTAGACAATATTGAACCACCAATCATTGGTCATGGTCCAGTCTGACCCAACTGACGCCGAACCCCCACATACAGTATACTAACAAGATAAGATAAAATAGCTCATACACTCGAGTCAATAGGAATGAATAGCAAATTCAAATACACCAATGACGTCCCAGGACATAGGGATGATCCCCACTGTGCAATTAATGATCACCATCACAAGGTATATCCGGATTGTATTTGATTAGGGTCTCTACATGTAGTTCACTTGTTTGTCCATGGGAAGCAGGTGGTCGGCCTGGTTGGTTCTACTCGTGTGTTAACGAGCAGCTTGTAACAAAAGCGGGCGTATCCTGGATTCTGGGTGATAAGGCGCCATGCTGAGAAGTGATGTCATCCTCTGGGTATCGTCTGTCGGTCGTCGTTGTGTCTGTGTACACTGTCTGGTCCAGGAAGTACATCTGGAGGCAACGGGAGTCCACATAGCAGGGCTCTGGTCATCATTACATCAGTCATGAAACACAAGAGATAATGCGCCAGAGATCTGTCTATACACGAGGATCTAATCTTGATTAACGTGTATGAAAATTGAGCTACACATATTTGATACAGTGAATTGTGTTTGAAATATTATATTAGATAATTACCATTACTTATAATAGCTAGGTATCTACATATACTTATCCGAGTCGTGGACGACCCTAACTGTCTTCCGTTATAACGGAATCCCCCCACGTACGCCGCACCCAGAACACCATTGTGACTGCCTTGATGCCGGCAGAGGGTGATCACAGCAAAGAACAGATGCCAATCAGTTTTGTTAAAATTATCGGAAACAAAATCTCGACAACAGCAGATACGTAAGTTAGGTGCAGGTTTGGCCGACCTGTCTCGTGCGTTTGACAGTATGCCACACAAGCTGCTGATATCTTTTGTCGCATGGGCTCTCAGATGCCCCTGCGAAGAAAGATTTTAACCGAGTTGACTCGTCACGAATCATGGGCAAGCTCCCACCCAGTGATATGGAATGTCAGTAAGTCCCGCGAGATGATCGCCAGCTATTAAATTGTTATACAGTGTATAATATATTTAGTGAAGGTTTCTTCTAATTTCTGGTAATGTGCTAGCATGTGACAAGTAATTGACAAACTTAGCTAGTCAATATAGACTAGGTTATTAGGAGTTTCGATTGACGATATACTGACATTCCATAGGCATGTGGAAAATTTGTGCACAAAGGGGTCAAGAAAGTTGAACGCATTGATACGCATCAGGCGCAACCTCAATATTAAAGATCGGAAAATGATAAACGAAAGTTTCTTGTGTTTTATTTAAATTTTTGCCCAATAGTCTGGCACGTGTGTGGGACAGCTGCCGGCGGGTATCAGTGTCGAGGAAAGGGATACTTCCCATCACGACACCCGGTCCCATGCACTTTGTGCATCAGTCCTGATTGTTGTGCTCGGCCAGTTAACTGGCAGCTATGCTCGATTTTATTTACTCCTTCAAATGCGATGGTTCATCTAAAATTTTCATAACCATAATAGTCTACGATATTTTGGGTTGTAAACGTGTACACTCGAATATTATTGCTCATATATTCGTAGAGTTGTGCAAACTAATAGTAAATATGTCAGATACTTAGTATTACAAAATACTTTCAATGTGTATATCAAAGTACCAGAGTTTGGTTGAGAGCGAGAGGCATGATCTGACTAATATAAATAATCCGGAAAAATACTGGGTACGTTTTGACCAATTAAACTGGGTACGTTCTGGTAAAATTGGATACGTTTTCGTTTGGGTACGTTTTGGTTGGGTACGATTCAGCTAGGTACGTTATGGTTTGGGTACGTTTTGACTAGAAATCTTTTACTCGATCATTATCTCCCGAAAATCGGTGTACGGGTGTCAATTTACTAAAAAAAAAAAGAAGAATTTCACCTCTCAAAAAGTGATAACCGCGATTTTTTTTTGGTTTTTTAAAAAAAGAGTTATATATGCGCGAGGTTAAATCTGACGCGCGCGCCTAACCAGAAACATAATACTTTTTTTGGGCCTAATGAGCCACCGTACGAATGACTACCGAGTTATTGATGTCTTGGAGGTACGGATTTGCAGCCCAAGCAATTGCGTCCGAAATCAGTCAATATTTTTTGAAAACTACATTTCATATTTAATATGCTAAATTAACTGAACAAGACGTTCTCACATCAAATTTAATGACTATAACCAGTCCTCTGGATATAGACTGACAATTCCACGTACATCATGGTATATCACTGATTATTCTCTCTCAACTTGACTATATATGCACATACAAACTGGAAAATGTACTCGATGTGGACTTTTAAGCGTGATTTGGGCATTTTTTTACATTCGGGTTTGATGGATACAATTCGATAGTTTGTGTACAAAACTGGTAAAAAATGTGTAACAAAACGGATGAAAAGACAACTCGGACAATTGTAATCGTCAAAATCATTGAGCACACTTCTTGCATTAGTTGTGTTGCACAAAAACAAAGATATTGCATGCATCCCAAGGCAGTAGCGTTAATCAATAAGGAGTGAAAGGTGCAAAACGGATTAAATGTATGTTCCCAATGGACGAGTAGTAATACGGAGCAGTACTATTTACTAGGGCCGACTTTGCCAGCAATGACACTAGTTCATCCGTATGCGTGTAATAGCAACAATAATAACATGAACCAACTTGTGTCGATTGAAAGGTAATTCAAATCTCACAGATGAACGGATATTTAACCCTACAAGTGTGGTCGTACAGCTTCCAGCTACCACCATCCCAGGCATTCGTGTAAAACACACAGTACTCGCCCACGGCGTTGCCTGGTTGACCTCCAAAATTACCGCCCCATTCGTTGCTATTAACGCCCACAATACCCGACTGTTCCCAGTATGGTGTCCAGTCGTCGCCGTCCAGCATGAGTGATGTCCATACTTTCGTGATCCCAGCTGCCTCTGTGTCAAACAGATGTTTAGCATTATGCATTTTGTTGGTGTACTTACTTATCTACATTCAACCCATCGCTTCTTTCTTCTTCATAGGCAGAAATTCAGACAGAATACAACATGATAAGAAAAAATTTACTTCAGATGGGACAGCGAGTTCTAAATATAAATATGACGAACCACGGAGGCAATAATCTTTGGACAGACGAATTCTTCTGTCAGTTCCCCATGACTGATCTTCTGTTAATACTCTGACCCCTTTTTTAGGTTACCGGACGTATGGTCCGATAACCTATTGGCATGGCGTTGCGTCCGTCGTCCGTCGTCCGTCGTCCGTCGTCGTCGTCGTCCGTCGTCGTCGTCCACATTTTTTTCTTTTGTTTACGGGCGAATTTTTCTGAAATTTTGTACAAAAATACTTAAAAATAATTCAAGAAGGAGGTATTTTTTAGTTTTTTGATTTTCGCATTTTTTTCAAAATGGCGACCGTTTCCGACGAAAAATGCCTGATTTTGGAATTCGGCAGCCATTTTCTCAAAATCTGTTCAGTAACTTTTTTCTTTTTGATACATAACACTCCTCATATGTACTCCTATGATGTCTATAAATTTCGTTGCGCTTGAATCGCTCGAAGTGGGCCATTTTGGCCTAAACTCGGCCCAAATGGGACTTTCCCATGTTAAATTCTCCTATGCTCTATAATGGGACACATTATGCCTAATATCTCACTTAATATTGAAATTAGAGACTAGGAATCAATTGTGGACATATAGGAAATGATATACGCTGAATATTCTCGTGACCTTGAATTTGACCTCTAATATCAGTTTCAAGGTCAGAGCACAAAATGGCTTATATCTCGCTTATTATCGACTCTACAGCTTAGGAATCAATTGTGGACATATGGGAAATGTTATATGCTGAATATTCTGATGACCTTAAATTTGACCTTTGACCCCATTTTCAAGGTCATAAGACAAAATGGCTAATATCTCGCTTGTTATCGACTTTACAGCTCAGGAATCAGTTATTTGACCTTTGACCTCATTTTCAAGGTCACAGGACAAAATGGTTAATATCTCACTTATTATCGATTTTACAGCTTAGGAATCAATTGTGGACATAGGAAATGATATATGCTGAATATTCTCGTGACCTTGAATTTGACTTCTGACCTCATTTTCAAGGTCCAAGGACAAACTAGCTCATATCTTGCTCCTCTATTGACTGTATGGGCTTGGGAATCAATTGTGGACATATAGAAAATGATATACACTGAATATTTTGATGACCTTGAATTTGACCTTTGCCTTTATTTCGAGGCCACAGCACAAAATTGCTAATATCTCTCTGATAATTGAATTTACAGCTTAGCAATTAACTGTGGACATGATATATGCTTAATATTATATATGCTGAATATTCTTTTGACCTTGAATTTAACCAGTGACCTGGCTAACATCTAAAATATTAAACATTGTCCGGTAACCTATCTTCGGCCCTTGGCCTAATTTTTTACATTAGAGCGTTGGAGGCGTTGCATGACTTTATTATGGAGGTTTCGTGCCACCTTTCGACGCCCGTTTTGGCATCTAAACGTTTAGACACCTACTTCAAATGAGAATTGTCTTCGTCCTTGACATATAATCTCTCGAATTGATGGTAAACTCTGAATATTCCATAGATGTATAATGCATAAATCGATGTGTTAGGTTAAACAAATATACGTAAAATGCTCAGATCGCTTTGAAAACATCAAAATGGCCGAGCCGATGGAAATTGACGTTCCCAGAATGCAAAGCAAATTTTACCACGATGACGCATATTTTGAACACACAATTTTCTGTTCAGCAATTCGTGCATGCATACATGTAAGCTTGCGTTTGGCATTCTTCGGTGTTATGAATACATTTATCATAATTTGACATGTTTACATACATTTACATATTTTATCACCAGACAAGGTGTTGCATGCTGGGTTTGCGAAGCCTTTTTTTTTTCAAACTGGCTTTTTAATTAACCCAGTAGGCATATATCTGGCTATATCATGATATCATATGCAGATATTCCTTATAGTTTCCAATATTGTTAAAGATATTTCAGTGAGGTTCAATATCATTTTAGCAGGCGTATCCGTTCAGAATAAATGTTAACTTATTAGGAATATGAATGAAGTAGACATATGCTTTCATCATAATATACGGGAATGAACTAGAATAATGTTGGGGAGGATGTGGTAGCAATTTTACAGGGTGGGGGGGGGGGGTGTATTGTTGAATAGGATACATTCAGCTGTCGTGGTGCTGACGATGTGCTCGAGCTCTAATGTCGACTCTCGAGATAGCTGCATTTTCTTGTTTGTCACGATTCCTATATTCGGTACAGTAGGGCCTATGTTTTGTGATGATGCAATCGTTTTAATAACAATAATAATACATATATTCGAGAAAATTTGTTTAATCTATCATAAGTATATATTACCGAAAACTACTGCACGAAAACATCACAGGCCATGAAGGAGAACAGAATATATTTGTTTTGGAAGATACTATTCCGTGGAAGACATATTGGCGCTTGCGGATCAGATATTTACAAAGGTTCTATTTGATTACATATGGCTTATGTGTGTGCATAGCTGACTGGATGTGTCCGAACAATTAGAAAACGCCTACTAGCTTCTGTCACCTATTTGTATACTGAACAAAAATAATCCTCACTCGTGGTGATTCATGAAAAATCTAAGCTTATGGTTCACCAACTCCATTGAATCAAATGGGGCCCTGAGTTCTCTGCGAATACGTTATCATTCTGAGCATATAAGCTATCTGGTATGATACATATGTTGATGACTTAACGGGAAAAATTTATATCTATAATTGATACGTATATTGATATCTAACTGATACGTACATGTACACTAAGAGGCATCAAAAACGCAACAATTGTTTTTTTCAATATTGTTATGAATGTTTCATAATCTATTGGGTGAAATCACTTTGTATGATATTGGAAATGAATGAAGAAAAGGAACAATGCGAAAATATCCGACATGTGAAAGAATAACTTAGTAACTGAATCGAAATGTCAGTATCTTGTATGCCCTCCGTTTGCATTCATGAGAGCTTGCACTCGTCGTGGCATAGACATGATAAGTGTGTTTATTTCGTCCACTGGAATCGCTTGCCATTCTTCCAAGAGCGCAGTACGGAGAGCAGCAACTGTTACTGGCAGTGGAATACGCTGGCGTACACGGCGATCCAAATTGTCTCAAAGGTGTTCATTTGGATTCATATCCGGAGATAGACTGGCAGCCAAAATCCGTATCTCCTCTAAATTCTGAGTTCGTTCACCACCTCTTGTTTATACCCACAACCATGTTTTCTGGGTTTAGGGATCCCAAATACATCATTCTAGGGTGATTGTAGTATATCAATTATGTGCGGGAAGAAAATACAGCAGTTTTTTTTATATCGTGGTAGGGGCACTTTTCGGCCTGCTCAATTTTATCAGAGAATTCAGTGTGACCATACCAAAAATCACCATACACGGTCAGGCTTGGTATCAGAATTTTCCAAAAAAACATATCCTATCAAGAAATACAACATTTTATGTATTCTTTACTCGTTGATAGTAAAAGTACACATTTTTTACCATTTCATGTGCAAAACTCCATAAAATCGACTGATTATGTAAATAATTCCAACACTGCAAAAATCCAGGTAACATGATCTTGTATAATCCCTGAAACTAAAAAGTGCTCAACCATACCAATTCTTCATAAAATCTTTCATATACAGAATATTTAATACAAATGTTCCATGACTCCAACATTCGGTGCTTTGTTATTGTAGATAATTCAACATGAACTAGAAGTTGTGCATGATATGGTCATCATCATCCATGTTCTCATCTGGTTGTGTCTGATATGGGATCAAGCATTCCTGAACGCATCCACATCCCAGTGAGCTTCGCACGTTGTGTTTGTAGTAGGTTCATCGGGTAGAATAACATCTCCTGGCCTTTCATCCACAGGTGAGAAGTCTGACACACACTGCTGGGCTGGATTGGTGATCAACAAAACAGCGACAAAACAGCGATATTTATTCATCCTCGCCCGTGTACCAGCCACATTCCACCGGTGCTGCTAACATCGGTTGGGCAATTACATTATTCAGTCAGATACTCATCTGATGCTGACATCTCTTGACGTGCTGTATTAGCGCATCGTGTTTTAGAGTGAGCTTCTGTGTCTTCATTGTCATTTGATTCCTGTCTGCTCATAGTTCATTCACAGTGTTTACTGTCGGAGTTGAGCATTACATCTTGACAACAAACTATTCTACATCTATCAATGCAGATATGCTGCTGCTAGTACTGGTATCAGATACGAGGACCAAGAGCTGCTCTTGCCACTTCTTGCCATACCCACAAAACTGGGTTCTCTTGTCGCATCCTGTGATGGCATGGTATGTGACATACATGTAGTTGTTCAATACTTATTGTGATAGTTATTGACGCACAACATGAACGGGTATCCACACTGGCTTCTTCTGTTCACTTACATCCATAGACATTTCATCTGCCGTTTGGTGGTGTTAGCAGTTCAAGGATATCAGTGTCCCTACAGTGGACTACAACTTGTCTCACTCCTGTTCGCATCATCTGTCACAGGCATTTGTCTTAGGAGAGGCACACGGATGTGGGGGTGATCCTTATATCCCAACCCAACCCACGCCCTAGTGCCTCTCCTGAGACAGATGCCTTTACTATGGCATCTGCAGTATGCAGAATCATGCAAGTCTGCCTCTTCGTTTGAAGAACATGGGATGCAACCTACAAGAAACTGAAGATTGGGTGAACTCAAGATTCTCGCAACCAAAAGCAACAGACAGTTCCGGTCCATCAATGAGATATCTAGCACATTGGAACAGCTCTTTTGATCAAAATCGTTTTGGGTTCTTCTTATCATCAACCAGGCTATTGAAATAATTTGAAAATTCTGGGAGCTGTACAGAACATGAGTCAATAATACGTCGAATCTTCCTAGCTTTTGGAATTCTACGACGTCGAGTACAACCTTTGATACTGTGTCCAGGATATCTAATAAAGACGACATCAACTTTTTTGCAAACTTGTGTGAAATACCGAAACACAATATTACAAAGGATGTATGTTAGCCAGATCTCCAAATCTACATGTACTTGCTGTAGGTGGTATTCCTATGCTCTGAACCAGTGTCATCCCATCAATTATCACACACGTCTGCCCATCACTAGAGAGTAGCTCTGTAGATATGTATGCATCACGAGTGATGTGTGACAGGGCTGATTAGTCTCTGACAATGAGCGTCCGTTCAGACTTCACCATTGACAATGGAACGGATATTAATTCATGTGTCAGGAAGTTGGGGATGTCAATGACAAGCACATATGGATATCTTTTTGACGTCTTTTGTAGTGCTGGGTTTCGGTACTTTACAATAATGTGCAAGACGATTGATGTCTGCTTTGATAGATATCCTGGTTAGGGCATCAAAAGTTGTCCCAGAGCTCTTAGAACAGCAAAAGCTATGAAGACACGGCATATCACTGACGCATATTCTGTCCAGCTTCCAAGTTGAAGATGCTGCAAACAGTGGAGTGGGCGACTTGAGGTCCGCTGTAGGAGAAATGATGTGCTTTTACTGATAGAAGAAGCCAAAGTGGATACCCGTTCATGTTGTGCGTCAATAATTACCACAATAAGTATTGAACAACTATGTCACATACCATGACATCCCAGGATGCGACACGAGAAGCCAGTTTTGTGGATATGGCAAGAAGTGGCAAGAGCAGCTCCTGGTCCTCGTACATTAAGCACCAGGATTGCCTGATACCTGCACTAGCAGCAGCATATCTGCATTAATAGATGTAGAATTGTTTGTTGTCGCGATGTTATGCCCAACTCGGACAATAAGTACTGTGAATGAACTACAGACATGTTTCACATGACAATGAAGACACAGAACCTCACTCTAACACATGATGCGGTAATACAACACGTCAAGAGATGTCAGCATCAGATGAATATCCGGCTAACTGCTGTTACTGCCCGACCAATGTTAGCAGCACCAGTGGAATGTGGCAGGTACACCGGCGCGGAACGAATATTGCTTTTTGGGCGGGTTGCGTGCAACCAACCCGCCTATTAGATTGGCGTGTCCGTCTGTCCGCCCCAATTTCCGGGGTTTAGGGGCTTCAAAAAAGCTGAAAATAGCCCCTAAACCCACTTTTTATGAGTAAAAGTGTGTTTAGGGGCTATTTTGGGGATAAAGGGCTTCGCTGGAGATAGGAAATTTAACACGTGAGAAGAACAATACTTCGCACAACCAAGAATTGCTGTTGTTTTCTATTTCACATTGAAATAAAGCAGCTACGAAACCATAGAGTATATTTTATCAGAAAAGAATGCGTTATCGAGCGACAACCGAATTGTCGGTTGTTAATCTCAAACCTCCATAGCCTCTATTTTCACGGGCTTCGTTCGTTATATTCGTGCGATAGAGCAATACTGTTGCACAAATTGATCAGTTTATTCATCAAATGGACTATTTATGTTTTAAGCACATTCTAACTACCACCAGAAAGCTATCCATTTCGAAATGACCTATTATAAATGGGTTAATTAGATGCGCTGACCTTGATCACGTGACTGAAATTCTTGAGGAAGGGCGCGGATTGAAATTTTGCCGAGTCGAACGTAAGTAGAATCTTCCTCAATTTAATCATGTCTCTGCAGTGTTTTTTTGGTTCCAGCTGAACTGATCGTTAGTGCAATCGGTTTAATCAGCCAGAATATTTGCGTAATGCGGTTGCGAAGTTGGACAGTTAGTCTCGCCTCCCGGCGGCGCCGTTGATTCAAATCAGCACAAGATGGCGACCACGCATCAGTGTGCATGTCTGGCCAACCGTCCCGTCCTAAATTCGCCGCATTGTAAAATTCGCCAACAGTGTTTTCAGGCCTTGCAATGCAAATGCAAATGAAACCTAACCGTTCGATCATCAATCAAGACTGATATCCAACCTTCGTATCAGCAGTTCTAGTTTTTGTTCTGAGTGTAACTGTGAGTCGGGACTCGGGTTATACTTATAGTCGGCGTCATTGGTCTGTGAGCGGTGGTTTTTCGGCGATTACTCAGTCAATATTTGAGATAATCCGATGGAATTTAGACGGGTATGTTATCTTATGACCGCCTAACTAAGGATGCATTTTCGAGAAGATTGGATGCGAAGCAAAAAGGTTGGCCTATCTCGTCCATAGTAAAAATCTGGTGAAATCGGCCGTGGACCACCCATGATCGCCGTAGCATTTCTATAGATAACGTTTTGACGTTTTCCTATTTCGTTATATATAGGCCAAATGGGCAAACTTTTTTGTTTACCCACCAATCTCTCCGAAAATATATACCCTATTAGGCGAGTATAAAATAACACTCCTACCAATATACGAATATTTGACGGAATAATCGCGAAAAAAAAACACCGCTCACAGACGCCGACTATAGCGAATTTTTTAGATGTGTTGAATCTAGGACAGATGGCATGATCAGTTGATCGTTACTTTATGATTAGATCTGGTGATGACAGGGGCTAGCATTTGTGGCCGTTAGTAGAACGCCACACAATAAAGACCTGTAGATCTAGATCCATTATAATTATGAATGACAATTTTTTGGCAGAGGGAGGATAGATTTACCAGATCAAAATCGAAATTTAGTAGAAGTTAGATTCAAATATATCTATTGTAAAACCGTTGGGGTTAGACTTAAAGTATCTGTAGTATGAGTCTGTTTAAAAAAAATGAGAAAAAAGCGCAAAAGTCCACAAAGTAGTGTCAATTAGATCTAATAACGTTTAGCTATATTGACACTATTAGTGGTAGGCATCCATTTCGCCTATTTTAATGTCGATGCATAATTGGGAATGACGAATCTGTGAAATTACATATCAGCTAAAATTAATTGCTGTACAGTAGATTTCCTGTGAACAGTGCTGTAGGCCTAACGAATAAACATGACAGAATCTGATGTCGACAAAAACTCAAAATACATGTGAAAATGAAGAAAACGTTCTTTGTATGAATTTTCCAATTGAAATCGCATAACTAAAACTGTGGCAATGTCACTACAAGGTAGCTGCAACAGAGTCACAGCACACTTTGGGATGCATTGAATGATGAACATGCCCCAAACACATGAGTGACTTTTTCCGGCTAGCTGCCAGCCATCGAGTCTGCACAGCGATGTACAGCATAGCAGCGCTGTGCACAGTAAAATCTATATTTTACAAGCGTGTTTGCCAGCATATTTCTTAGGCTAAGCCAATCTAGACTGGATCGTGATACATGAGTTGATATGTAGACCTGTTTAATGTCAGATGGAAGAAAGTAAATCAAAAAATTTAATAGAAAAAGATTTGGGAAAAGTTCAAACAATACTGGCATTTCGTGGCATATTTTTGTTATCAGGTTCCTTCAATGATCACCTACTAGTATTCACAGGAGGAACGTTTAGGGAACAATCAGACAACTCTATTTGGAATACACTGCCATGCCAATGGGACTTGTCGTATACACATTCAACAGGTGGCAGCATTGTAATTGGAATTAATTTTTGGCGCCGAATCACTTAACAAAAAGCGTAAAAAAACAATGACGTGAATGATGGCAGTTAAATTACGTTATATTGATAACGTCAGAAAAACATAATAGTGACGTCATGTTTACCCTAAAAAAACAGTGCTGCCAACTGGCAATTGCAGATATGTATTAAACATGCCCCATTTTTGTGACATCTTGAAACTTTCAAGCAATTCCTCCAGTCAAGATGTGTGGGATTCCTTATCCATAACTCTGGGGAGATTTATCCCCGGGTGACTAAAGTGTAGCTGATAGAAATGCCGACTGAACTATATCCATGATACGTGGGGTTCATTGTCCATAAATCTGGGGTGTAATGACCCCAGTTCAGGCTGACTTTGTTTCCATGATGTGTGGGGTTCACTGTCCATGAGTCTGGGATGTAATTAACCCCAG
Source organism: Terebella lapidaria (assembly GCA_949152475.1). NCBI lineage: Eukaryota > Metazoa > Annelida > Polychaeta > Terebellida > Terebellidae > Terebella > Terebella lapidaria. Next base: position 26,355,753 of record OX424564.1, on the reverse strand, counting down.
TACAGGCTGACATGTGTTCAGATGTGTGGGGTCCAGTGTCCATGGGTCTGGGATGTAATGACCCCAGTACAGACCGACGTGTCCATGATGCTTCTGGTCCAGTGTCCACGAGTCTGGGGTGTAATGACCCCAAAAATACAGACTGACTTGTGTCCATGATGTGTGGGGTCCAGTGTCCATGATTCTGGGGTGTAATGACTCCAGTACAGACCAACGTGTCCATGATGTGTGGGGTTCGTTGTCCAAGAGTCTGAGGTGTAATGACCCCAGTACAGACTGACTTGTGTCTATGATGTGTGGAGTCCAGTGTGTCCATGGGTCTGGAGTGTACTGACCCCAGTACAGACTGACTCGTGTCCATGATGTGTGGGGTTCAGTGTCCATGAGTCTGGGATGTAATGACCCCAGTAAGACTGACTTGTGTCCATGATGTGTGGGGTCCAGTGTCCATGAGTCTGGGGTGTAATGACCCCAGTAAGACTGACTTGTGTCCATGATGTGTGGGGTCCAGTGTCCATGAGTCTGGGATGTAATGACCCCAGTAAGACTGACTTGTGTCCATGATGTGTGGGGTTCAGTGTCCATGAGTCTGGGATGTAATGACCCCAGTACAGACTGACTTGTGTCCATGATGTGTGGGGTCCAGTGTCCATGAGTCTGGGGTTTAATGACGGACGTACAGACTGACTTGTGTCCATGATGTGTGGGGTCCAGTGGTCATGGGTCTGGTGTGTAATGACCCCAGTACAGACTGACTTGTGTCCATGATGTGTGGGGTCCAGTGTCCATGAGTCTGGGGTGTAATGACCCCAGTAAGACTGACTTGTTTCCGTGATGTGTGGGGTCCAGTGTCCATGGGTCTGGGGTGTAATAAACCCAGTACAGACTGACTTGTGTCCATCATGATGTGTGGGGTCCAGTGTCCATGAGTCTGGGGTGTAAAATGACCACAGTACAGACCAACTTGTGTCCATGATGTTCGAGGTTACTTGGATTTATTGAAAATGTGTAACGTTTTATGTCCAGTATTTTGAAATTTTTTTAGATTTAAGATTATTAATTAGGAGTTTGGTTTATTTCAGATATCTTTATCATGGATGGGAAAAGTGGTAAGTGTGCTGCAGTATGCAATTCAGTTAAAAACACTGGTCCAAGCCAGGCATAACAATACCGGGCAATCAAATCATAATCGTTAAACCACAGTGGGTGTAAAATATTTGCTACTGCTGTGAGAATTGATATATTGCTGAAATGACACTGACACAATAAAGTTCAGGTTGATCGAGGAGATTTACGTCATTTACTGGTGATACATGGTATCTATCCTTTCTCAGATTTATTAATCTGGAGTCGCCTCCCTGGGCTCCGAAACATATTCTGGCCAGTGGAAGTGAAAGAAAGATCAGCTGATACTGTCACAGTCTACTGCAAGTCGGACGATGCAAAGTGAGTTCAAGTAAATGTTTTTCTTGGGTACCTAGAGTATACTTTACGAATGATATATTGGTTTTATCACATAAAGCTATTTTTAATATTATATTGTTATTTCACTGCCCTACAACAGTTTTACAGTAAAAGCTTCAAATACACTCAGTTGGAACACAAAAAACCTTTCTTTTTTTGAGAAAGGCAGAGGTACAATTTTAGAATTAAGTTGTTGGTTCTGATTGACTTCATTATATGCAATGAGTAACATCGCTTCGATTTGAACTTGAATTAGGTTAGTACATTCTGAGAAAAACAGTAGACTTTCCAGTATGCTATGTATATTCTGCACATGTGTTTCACTTGATATCTCAAATTATGGCGATGTTACTGTTTTTATTTAGTTTCACCTTGTTTGTTTTGATTAATGAAAAAAATATCATCGTGATCATCCTAAGCATTCATGTTACGCAAACAAATAATATATCAAAGTGTCCTGACAACAGTGTTTCATTATCAGGACTTTCAGAATATGGTTTCGAAATATTTCTGACTGATTAAATGTATGTCTTAATATTCGTTTCTTCATGTGTATTGCAGATATGCTGAAAAGGAAACTAGAAACCAGAAAAGCATTCGAAAATGACTTCAGCTGGGCTTGTAAGTGTAAAAAAAGTATTGTCCCTGTCATTCAATGGAGCAAGTCTCATCGTTATGATTTAGTAATGCTGAAAATAATGTTTTGATGCCAGAAAGTATGCCCTAAAATTTTTATGGCCTTATATATGCAAATAATTATGCAGATAAAAAGACCGATTTAAAGTGGAATTTACTATGATTTCTGTGTATTCTGTTGAATTTGAATGGATTACATTAATCTTGCTGTGTTCTTTGACTCCCAGTACATCGGGGCGACTGCGAAGAACCTCGAGCACAAGAATTTAGAGGCTGCAACAACAATAGTACAACAACTGACCGGCCGGTGCACTTCGTGCCGTCCTTTGCAGGCCAGAAGCCCAACAGCAAGCCAGAACAAGGTGACTTTCTGGCTCAATCTGTATCATGTGTGATTCATTGCCCTCGTGTTCTATGGTTTAAATATTGAACTATGCGTGGAAAAAATAACTCAAAAGTGTAATTATATCCCCCGAACAAAGTTCTGTGAATAGTATGGATATGCGATCGTCGCGTCGCCGCGTCTAGAGTAAAAATTTTCTTGTGAGCACTCTAAAGGTTGCAAATCTGAACTGATTCCTATAAAATCATTCATGTCTTATGGTAAGAGCATGATACTTATCGATTTTTGTTGCCATAGGGACAAAGCTATGGAATAGGCATGTTGAGCAGTGCTTAGACACGAAACCTATTGTGAGTTCATGAGTCAACATATTGAAACAAAGTTTGAGGTGTGTGATCATCCTGTTTTTGCAATTTCAAAACCAAAAAAACATCTGAATGTGTGTCCACGTATAGAGCTGATGGTTTTATACATGTAGTCATAATATCGATCAGTTGATATTGGTAACATATTACCACAGTTGAAACATTCATTATCAGCTAATGTAGATGTAGATGTTAGGGATTGGATTTCATATTCTACACTTGTAATGTTAGGGATTGGATTTCTTATTCCTATGTTGTGACAAGCTTCTCTGGAGAATATTCAGTAAGGAATAAGTTTACAAATAGTTCAGTTGTTACGAGTATTACTGCGTGGAATAAAAAGGCTTGAATCATTACCAATTCCAACTGGTACCAACACCAAAGCAGTGATATTCCTTCTGATTTAACATATATTGGCCAACAGGGATGATAGGGCCTCAAGGGTATACACGCGGTTTTTGGCGACCAAAAAGTATCGAATCAATATGGACCTTGTGATTCTCTTGAATTTAAACACGACGTCACATTTTTATGTGCTTTTGTTAAAACAGTCCACACACCAGATCATAGCTGTGACGAGCTGCAAGGGGACTGCTCGACAGAACACAGGGCCTCTCACAATGACAATCCACTAGTTGATGAGCTTACGCAGCCCGTACCTTCTGCAACAGGCCAGGAACTCGACAACAAGCAACAAGGTGACGGTCATAGTCTGAACCATGTGTGATTGCAAGTTTTTTGGCTTGAATATTGAACTACAGTATGTGCAGAAAACAGCGGTTCTGAAGTGAAATTAAATAAGGACATAGTGATTCTGTTCAATATCACGTTTTCATGTGTGTTTTTTTTATAAACAATCCATACACCAGATCCTGACTGTGGCAATACACGAGGGGACTGCTTGACAGAGCACAGGGCTTCCGACAATGACAATCCACCAGTTGACGAGCTGGCGCAGCCCTTGCCGCCTGGAACAGGCCAGGACCTCGACAACAAACAACAAGGTGACTGTCTGTCATAGTCTGAACCATGTGTGATTTATTACATACAGGTTTTGTGGCGTGAATATTGAACTACAGTATGTGAAGAAAACAGGGGTTGAAGTGAAATTAAATAAGGACATAGTGATTCCGTTCAATATATCACGTTTTCATGTGTTTTTTCTTTAAAAAACAGTCCATACACCAGATTCTGAGTGTGACGATACACAAGGGGACTGCTTGACAGAGCACAGAGCTTCCGACAATGACAATCCACCAGTTGACGAGTTGGCGCAGCCCTTGCCGCCTGGAGCAGGCCAGGAATTCGACAACAAACAACAAGGTGACTGTCTGTCATAGTCTGAACCATGTGTGATTTATTGCATACAGGTTTTGTGGCTTGAATATTGAACTACAGTATGCGAAGAAAACAGCGTAGGAAGTGAAATTAAATAAGGACATAGTGATTCTGTTCAATATATCACGTTTTAATATTTTTTTTTTTAAAATACAGTCCATACACCAGATCCTGGGTGTGACGATACACAAGGGGACTGCTTGACAGAGCACAGGGCCTCCAACGATGACAAACCACCAGTTGATGAGCTGACGCAGCCCGTACCTTCTGCAACGGGCCTGGAACTCGACAACAAACAACAACAAAGTGACGGTCATAGTCTGAACCATGTATGATTTATTGCCTGCAAGTTTTGTGGTTTGAATTTTGAACTATGTGCAGAGACAACAGCTCTGAAGAGTGATTAAATATATATATTGTGTTTCTGTTGAAATACGTTTTTTCTTTTGTTGAAACAGTCCAAACACCAGATTCTGAATGTGATGAGACACGAGGGGGCTGCTCGACAGAGCACAGAGCATCCGACTATGATCATTCACCAACTGACAGACTGGCGCAGACCTTGCCGTCTGGTGCAGGCCAGAAACTCAACAACAAACCACAAGAAGGTGACTGTCTGTCACAGTCTGAACGACATGTGATTTATTGCCTGCAGGTTTTGTGGTTTGAATTTTGAACTATGTGCAGAGACAATGGGCTCTGAAGTGTGATTAAATAGGGATATTGTGTTCGTGTTGAATTTATTACATTTTTTTACATCTTTTTTACAGTCCAAACACCAGATCCTGGCTGTGACGAGCCACAAGGGGGCTGCTCGACAGAGAACAGAGCCTCCAACAATGACCAATCGCCAACAGACGGACCGGCGCAGCCCATACCGTCCGGGGCAGGCCAGAAACTCGAAACACAACAAGGTGATTGTCTGTCACAGTCTGAACTATGTGCGACCGAGGCTCTGTCAATGACGGTGTATCAACTTACCCTCCAGCACAGCCCGTACCATTCGCCGCAGTTCAGAAATTCAACAACAAACCACAAGAAGGTGACCGTCCAGCGCAGTCCGAACTATGTGTAATTTAATTAATGCTTGTATAACGAACTCACAAAACCACCGTCCTCCTCCGCAAAACCACCCGCGGAGGAGTGATCACGTTCTTGCGGAGGTTCGACCACGTGCATGCGGAGGATCGGCCACGTGCTTGCGGAGGATCAGCCACGTGCTTGCGGAAGACCAGGCATGCACATGCGCAGAACAGCTTCCGGTGGAGAGCCCAATATAAGGAGGCAGCCACAGCTCTCTGGGAGTCAGTCGGGGCAAGGTACCAGAGGAGACACATCACCCTGAGACGGTCCTGTCCTCCTTGGACAGGCGAGGGAGAGGACTTAGAGTTTTCCGTACCTCCGCACATCTTGACCTCCGCAGTGCGGAGCCCCAGACTCCATGTATGGGAAATGTTACAGGGAAGGGTGTGGGTCCCAGATGATGTCAATCGTATGAATCCGGTCCAACGTCCCTTCAATATATGAACCCCGGCCCTCTTGACTTACAGCTGACGGCAAGGCGGCGATCTCTTCTTGCACAGTGGTGCAAGCGTGAGGGAAGTCTCTGGTGAACCTCCGCAACCCGTGGACCTGTGAGGGACGTCCCCTGATGTGCGGAGACACTCCGTCTCCGCAATAGACGAACCTCCGCAGCCGCGGACTTGTGAAGGAAGTCTCTGACGATACTCCGCACTCGCGGAGGTGGCGAGGGAAATTTCCTGACGTGCGGAGACACCCAGTCTCCGCAGGCGACGACCCTCCGCACCCGCGGAAGAGGGAGGTGAAGCAGACGTGCGGAGGACCCTCCGCAAGGACGAGGGACCTCTGCGGAGCCACGGAACCTCCGCAGCGCGGAAGACCTCCGCAGAGAGAGGACCTCCGCAGTGCGGAAGACCTCCGCAGAGACAGAGGACCTCCGCAGAAGTGAGGACCTCCGCACCGGCGACACCTCCGCGGAAGACGGCGGGACAGACTTCGCAAGTACCTACCTCCGGAGACGGAAGAATTGCGGAGCCAGGGAACCTTCACCTCTGCATGGACTTCGCGTAGGAAGAGACTGACGCTAGTTCTGATGCCTAACGTTAAAAGCAGGGTCTTAGTCTAAACCTGGACCCGGTGTAACCTCTTAGTATTGTAAAGCCCGGTGACTTAGTCTAAATCTGGTCACTGTGTAATTTGGGGAAACATTTCATATATTTTGTGAGTGAGTAACTTGTCGTATTTGGTAATAAAACCCGTGTCTCTGAATTAATATGTCTTCAGCACTTTTCTCTAACCAGAGAAATACTATGGAATTGCGGACGTCTCACCATTAATTGTCTATAGCGTTCGGACACAGAGACGAGAGGTACTACAAAAAGACTATACGAAAAATAAACACAACGAGAGAAAATAACAACAACAACACAACCAACCACCCACGGCACCAAATAACCATCAATCAATCGTAAAATCGCTACACTTGTTTTGTGGTTCAGATTCTTGACTATGCGTAGAAAAATAGCTCTAAATTGGAATTAATTCTGGACTTCGTAAATTCAGTTGAATTTAATGCGGGAAATGTGAAGTTTGTGTGTTTCTGTTAACAGTCCAGACACCAGAACATGATAGTGACAAACTACAAGACGACCATTCCGGAGTGTCGGAATGTGACCAGGAGGAGGATTGCGAGGCAAGTGACCATACCGGACTATCAGATGGCCAAGAGATAGACGCCCAGGGAAGCGACCATTCTGGAGTGTCGGAATGTGACCAGGAGGAGGATTGCCAGGCAAGTGACGATACCGGACTATCAGAAGGCCAAGAGATAGGCTCCCAGGGAAGCGACCGTTCTGGAGTGTCGGAATGTGACCAGGAGGAGGATTGCCAGGCAAGTTGCGATACCGGACTATCAGAAGGCCAAGAGATAGACTCCCAGGGAAGCAACCGTTCTGGAGTGTCGGAATGTGACCAGGAGGAGGATTGCCAGGCAAGTGACCATACCGGACTATCAGAAGGCCAAGAGATAGACTCCCAGGGAAGCGATCGTTCTGGAGTGTCGGAATGTGACCAGGAGGAAGATTGCGAGGCAAGTGACCATACCGGACTATCAGAAGGCCAAGAGATAGACTCCCAGGGTAGCGACGTTCTGGGGTGTCGGAATGTGACCAGGAGGAAGATTGCCAGGCAAGTGACGATACCGGACTATCAGAAGGACAAGGGAGGGCTATCAGAAGGGCAAGGAAACGAACAAAATTTCACAGGTCGGCCAAGAGACATCGAGCACCTTCTGGCATAGAGAGTGAAAATGGGTCAGAAGAAAGCAGTTACCATCCTGATGACAAGATACAAAGAGAAGAAAGATGGAGACCAAGAAAACGAATTAAATTTAACATGTCTGCCAAAAGAGATCGAGCGCCCTCTCGCAAAGACAGTGAAAACGAAGTTAGGTCGGACGAAAGCTGCTACCATGCTGGTGACAAGATACAAAAGGAAGGTAGATGGAGACCAAGAAAACGAATCAAATTAAGTAAATCTGCCAAAAGAGACAGAGCGCCTTCTCGCAAAGACAGTGGAAGTGAAGTCAGATCGGACGAAAGCAGCCATCATCCTGGTGACAAGTTACGAAAACAAGGTAGACGGACACCAAGAAAACGAATCAAATGCATAAGGTCTGCTAAAAGAGATCAAGTAAGTTCCGGCAGAGAAAGTGAAAACGGGGGAGGATCAGATGAAAGCAGCTACCATCCTAGTGACGATGCTGACGAAAGTTCTTCGGATCCAGAGAACTACTTTGAAAAGATCCCAAAACGTGTGACAAGCTGCGGTAAAAATGTGAAAAATCTGAATCCTTCCGAGTCTCCTGTTCAAGATGAGGTGGTTGAAAACTCTTTGGATAGTGATGGGAGCATTGCCATGCCAGTATACAGTGTGTGTGCGTAGCTAAGCCAACACGTCTACAAACAACCGCCACTTTGATAACGCAGTCCGATACGCTAGCTGGTAGGTTGACCACCGATGTTAGCAAGAAACTGAAGAATGAAGTATTCTCGAAAATGCATAATGAAGAAGTTGGGCGTACAGCAAGAGAAGATGCGTTGATAATCCTACTTGGTAATCAATGGATGGAAAAGAATATCGGAAACCGTTTGAAGAGAGGAAAGTATACTGCACAGGTGATGCGACTGGTATCACGTCTGCTATTGAACTTACGAAAATTGAAGCCCTTAAAAAACTCTGGAAGTATGTCTGACTACCTGAAACCACAACACTCTGATGTTATAGTGAAGGCAACACTGTTGACAGCCCTTCCTGGTGTAGATGATGAAGATGAACTTGACTCACCAAGCAATGCCATCAAGCTCGGTTTTGACCTTAAGAGAATGATCAGTGGCAAGAAGGGGCTGATTGTTCAGAGCAAAGAAGGCCGCAAAGCAAAGCGACAGGTTAAGGAAGACTGCGACGATTTGATGGAATTAATGTCGACTGTGTGGAGCACGAGAGTCACAAAACTGGCACGAGTTTTACTGAATGAACGACATTTCAACAAGCAACATGACTTACCTGAACCAAAAGACATCGAGAAGCTGAACACGTTTCTGAAAGATACCATTGCAAGTTTGAATTACACAAAGAGAACGAGGGACAACTACATCAAAATAGGCGAAATCATGGCTGCCAAGCTGACCCTCTACAACAGGCGACGTACCGGTGAAATAGAAGGATTAAGGTTAATATTATTTTTTTCATTGAGATTGTTAACAATATCACAATTGCATTTCTGCGATGAAATTCAACACCAATCCTTAATATTCATTTGTATAATTTGATATTCCTATGTAGATTGGGTGACTTCAAGAAACGTAGAACTGGCTGCGAGAACACTGGTAGTCAAGTTGTTGGTGCACTGACAGACTTTGAACTGCAGCTCCTGAAGACTCAGGCAGTCATGGAAGTGCGCGGCAAGGCAAGGACTAAGATTTGCCCACATTATCCAATGGTACTGGGATATTAGGTATTTTTTTTATCCCAGATGAAGATTTTTCCTAAAAACAGTTGATATTTCATTTTTGGACTCATTATTATTTCATCTGTGAGTCTAGTGCTAGTGTTTCATTGCAGTTTTATGGCAGTGCATGTAGATAATAACTGATGATTGTCAATGACTACAAAAGCAGATGTTGATGATATGTGTTTCGCTGATTCAATTAACAGACTGGCAGAGGGGTTCCTGTTATAATTCCGGAACAGTGCTTACCAGGCCTCCAGTTTCTGGTTGATCCAATCAACTGCAGGACTGCGAACGTCGCTGAAAACTCATATCTTTTTGCCAAAAGTGGTCAGTAGTTTGATTGAGGCAAAATACTAAAACGTACCTTTTAAGTCAGCCAGTAAATCATCTCAAGGCTTGAAGTAAGTGATCTGTCCTGGCAACTGCTTAAACGATGTGCTATTGATCTGTGCAATAGAATATGTTTATCGCAGTTAATTAGTGTGTTAGTGAATGATGTGTAGCTAATTAACATGGCTGTTTCTCCCTTTTCGATAATTCTAAACCAGACCAGACTGTTGTTCGAGTGTATGACGCACTTTACAAGATGGCTCAGGCAGCAGATCTCGAAGCTCCATCGCGCATGTCGAGCACACGCCTCCGAAAGTATATGGCCACTGTCACTCAGGCAAGGTTCAATACTATTGTCACAAAAACTTGTTCAATCATTGCATTCTCTTTTGTGTTGTGCAACATAGGTTATGATAAGCTGAAGTTTCGATGCAAAATGGAGACAAGTAAACTTTCATTTTGGCAGGCACTTGACTTGAAACAAAACCAACTCGACTGGGTTGTGAACCACTTAGGGCACAGCCTAGATGTTCACAAAATACACTATCGCGAAACCAGTGATGTTATCGAGCGGGTTCAAGTGGCAAAGATATTGCTCCTTTAAGATCTTGGCCTAGTCAACCAATTCGCAGACCAAAAACTTGGCGACATTCAGATACAAGGTGTGTATGCAGCAATACATTCTGTTGTAAACAATAGACTTGTGATTCGTGCGTCGCTATCTTGTTCTCATTGAATTTTATTATAGAGGAAATATTTCTACTGTTGAGAAACTTCACACCTAACTTCTGCATACTGGAGTTAATATATGTACACAGTGTATGATCATGGTTATATAATGAGGTGCAACCATACGCTTTCTCCACGTTTCAGACCTTGTGTTTCCTGAGCCAACAGCAGAGGGGAGTCAGCAGCCGGAGTTCCCATCCCAAGAGGAAGAATCCTTTAACAGCCCTGAGTGTGTTGATCTGCAGGTCCTGCAATGCTCCGAACATTTCTTCGATGAAGAAGAGGCAGACGAGTTCGCGTTCAACTCGAGCAAGAAACATCGCAAGAAGCAGCCGATGGAGTCCCGACGAAAGTGGTCAAATGAAGAAGAGGCTGAGATCCGATCTTCCTTCAAGAACTTCTTTTCGGCACGCAAGCGTCCCAAGCCGAAAGACGTGGAGAAGGTGCTTCGTGTTCAAGTGACAAGTGGAGTTTTAGCTGGGCGCTCTAAGGACACATTGAAAAAAAAAAGTATTCCGAATGATAGATCAACTTCCAATGATCGATTAGTTTTCTCTTTAGGGGTCGGTCACAATCAGGCTGTACGAAACATTATGTAGATGTTATAATAGAAGAACACACAATGTGGAACAAGACTCAACTTTTTTGGCTATTGGTATCGAGCTCATGCAGAACCAAAGGGTATTTTTTTCTATGTTTGTGTGAGTTGTGCTCATCAAATATGTTCATAAATAGTCTAGATATTTGTTATTGTGAGTTTATTTGTATGTGTCAATATAACCGACTCAGAAATGAGTGTGCCTGGCATTGTATGTCGTGTCTGGTGAGTTTCACAGACAATACACATTGGCCATACTATCCCCACAGACAATACATATTGGCCATACTATCCCAAACTCAATCCAGTGAGTTTCATATTATGTATTTGCTGTTATGGGTTCATGACACACTTTGCACATTGTAGTAATTGTAGTTTCCTTATATAGTCTAACAATCATAATTCGGTACTGGTAAATGAACATTGGCATGGAACCTAATGCCAGGAGTTGTTGCATTACATACCATTGTTCTAAAGTTGTTGTAGTAATACAATTGTTCTTCAAATGCATGTTTTGTAGTCTAGGTAGTACATTTTATTGGAACATGTGTGGTATTTCAGTTAAGATATATTACCGGTATATACATTGTTTGCGTTAAAAACTTCTAACAAATCAATAATCCTGTTTCCATTTGTTTTGGTGGGACTTCAGCTGCTAAGTATCATAATGTAGTGTCTGTGACACAAAAATATTCTCCCAAGTTCTCGACTTCAAATTTGCGAAATCAGATAGGTATTGATTATTTTTTGCTCATAAAATTTCGCAATACAGTTCTGGACATATGTGTCTTTGTGAAGATCATACTGCAATCTGGAACTTGAAATATTTGTTGAACCATCTCATTACAAACTAGTTGTTACTGACACCAAGGGCTTTTAGGCCTATTAGTTCAAATTACACTTGGATGTATAAAGGTTCTGGTGAGAATTGTCCTTCTGATTTCCAGAATTATTACAAAACATGCTTTAATTTTGTTTATGTAAAGTTGAAATTAGCTGCTCTGTTTAACGTGCACTACAGCTATGTGCCAAGTTAAGGATGTACACTCTTGATTGACCCACTCAGAGGGGCTAGAATTTGAAATTCATTGGACGATTTTCAGACTTTTAAACAATCATCAATATGATATTGTGCATTCAAAATAACTTTGTTACGAATATTCTCTTTAGTGTGGAATTATGGGTATCGATGATTGTTTAAAAGTATGGAAATCTCCAAAAGAATTTCAAAATTTAGCCCCTCTGAGTGGGTCAATCTGGAGTTTACATCCTTGAAGTTATTTTACGACCATGGTCTACTTTGTCAAGTTGAAGTTCGATTGAGTTTACAATGTACAAAATGCTTACCAAGGACGCTATAATTGTGTTTTTTGTGATAAGAGTTATTGTGTGTGTCAGCAACATGCGAAAGGAAAGTTCATCACTTTAGGTTTTTATGACAATTGTTCTCTACTTTGCGATTGCACTGTGTGTAAATTGTCAAGTTGAATTTAGAATCTTACCAAGGATGCTACATTTGTGGGTTTTTTTTCAATAAGTGAGAATTTTGTTTGTGCCAGCAACACGTAAAGAAAAAGGTCACCGCTTGAGGTTCTTTTGTGACCATGATATCTGATATGCTGTTGCACAAGATTGTGAAAATGACATAGGACCCTGGTTTTGAGTGTTATCATAATGTGTCTATGCAATAAACTTGATTCTAAAAATTTAATATTCGCATCAGTGTTTGAGAATATGTGATATCTTTGAACTCGGGGAACGAGCATTCATCCTTTGGATCATTTTGGAAAGGAAATTCGCCATTTGAATCGAGGTATGGTTGTCTGCCTCGTGATTTGCGCATATATCGAAAACTAGTTTGCAGACTAAACTGCTGGAAACCACCAGAAGACCAAACCCAAATCTGTGAATTTCCTATTCGAAAGGTTAAAAAAGGAGCATATTCTAATTTATAGATGAGTGTAGCAATTAACAGAAAAATTAAATCATATTTTAAATTTTGAACAAAGGCTGTATAATAAACTTTTATTATGTGCAACCCAGAGGCATGGCTGCTGAGATGCACCTCACAGCAACATATTGTACACCCTGTTCCCCATAACAACTTGCACCCCAGTAGTACACCTACGGGAGTACGTCCGTCCGTCCGTCCGTCTGTCCGGGCATACCAGAAGGGTTTACGGGGATTTCTTAGGGGGAATAAAGCTGAAAACGCCCCACAACCACAGTTTAAGCCAAAAGTGCGGTCTTATGGGGACTTTTTCAGGACTTACGGGGAAAGTTAAGATAGGAAATTTAACATTGGGTCTGCCCGTAACGCCCATCCGTTCGTCCGTCCGTCAACAATTTCTTGTGAACGCGATAACTTACAAAGTTTTTAACGAAATACCGCCAAAATCATACAAGAGGTGCATCATGAGCAGATTTCGGACCAGTTCGATGATGGGTGACCTTGACCTATTTTTCAGGTCGTGGCAGGACTTCGAACTTGACAATACATGAAAACAGGACTTTGTACCTTGTGAACGCGATAACTTACAAAGTTTTTGACGAAATACCGCCAAAATCATACCAGAGGTGCATCATGAACAGGTCTCGGACAAGTTCGATGATGGGTGACCTTGACCTATTTTTCAGGTCGTGGCAGGACTTCGAACTTGACAAAACATGAAAACAGGACTTTGTACCTTGTGAACGCGATAACTTACAAAGTTTTTAACGAAATACCGCCAAAATCATACCGGAGGTGCATCATGAGCAGATCTCGGACAAGTTCGATGATGGGTGACCTTGACCTATTTTTCAAGTCGTGGCAGGACTTCGAACTTGATAATACATGAGAACAATGCCAATTCCTTCCACTAACAGCCCTCCTCGATGCAACCCGCCCAATTGTCGCAGGCGCGACTTATACTTGTTTATCACCCAACCAGTCCCAGCAGTGCCTGTCAGACTTCCCACTTGTGGATACAAGGCCAAGAGATGCTCTTCGGCCCGATGAACCTGTTTCAGGAGTTCTCGAACCCATATCAGACACGACAAGACGAGAACATGCATGATAATGATTGACTTCGACTATATTCAGCACAATTCCTGGTTTATGTTGAATTATCTACAATAAAAAAAGTACAGAGTATTCGTTTCTGTTAGTCATTGACCATTACTGACACCACAAATGATGGTCCTGTATCAGTGCAATGAGTTTATGAAGAATATTTTAAAAGATACTGCAAAATGTTCGACAAGTTCGTAGAGTCGTTGATATGGAACATGTTTATTAAATATTCAATATTCACAAGAATGTATGAACTATAGGTATGGTTGAACATTTGTTGTTTTGAGGGAATACATAAGAAGTTTTTGGAGAAGTTTCATAATTTTCTCACCTTTATTTTTGAATATTGGAATTAATTACATATTTATTTGAGTCGAATTTTCTGTATTTGTGCACACGAAATGGTCAAATAATTGTATTCTCGCTATCGAAGAATTAGGAAATACATTAGAATGTGGTATTTTTTGATAGAGTATGGTTTATTGTAAATTTTGATGCCAAGCCTGGCCTTGTATGATGAGTTTTGAGAGCATGACACTGAATTTTCTGAATAAAGACGGAAGCCAAAATTCGCGAAGGCCAAAATGTACTAAAATCGACATATTTGTTTCCTGTACAAACTTGCAAATCCACAACCAAAATGAAAAGGTGTGTTCAGGTATACTCTTTACTAATAAAATGGTTGCACGTGTTGCAGAAGGATGTCGTCTCTATAGCGTTGAGCATTTAGTGTTCCATCGACGAACACTAGGTTTGACCTCCACCCATAACGTATAGCCGCCCACACCATGACACCGCCACCACCAAAACTGACACGCTCTACGACACAGGGCTCAGCAAAGCGTTCACCCCGACGACGGTACACTCGACGTCTGCCGTCATTTCTGAAGATGGTGAAGCGCGACTCATCACTGAAGACCACATGTCGCCAGTTTGCATTTGGCCAGTTTCTGTTGGAATAGCGCCGACCCCATGTGCGCCTGGTTTGCCTACGGACGTCCGTCAGCACCAAACCCACGTTTGCACGGTACGAATGGATGCCGTCATCGCGTAGCCGGCGTCGCATCGTCTTGGAGCTGATAGGCCTCTGGTGACGTCCTATTGTCTGCGCTGCACTCTGGGACGCTGGCAGAAAACGGTCCCGTGAGTGCGTTAGTCGTAGGTGCCGGTCTTGTGCACGGGTAGTGACACGTGATTGGCCGGGTCGTGGTCTGTCCGCCCTCGCACCTGTCTGTTCATATCGCATCTGCAGACGTGAGATAGTGCATCTGTGGACGCCAAAATGCCTGGCTACTTTCGCTTCGGTCATTCCCGATCTCAGCATACCGATGGCCTGCTCCCTCATGTTGGTTTTAAGTTCTAAGCGTGGCATTGTGACTATTCATGAATGTTTTCATTTTTCTTTCGGGTTTTTATACCCTTGACCAGTTGAGCAATAATCACCAAAAGCATTCACTAAAAGCTTTCACACAATGTCGCAATCAATCACTCCTGATGAATAGGGATTGGTACCGTAGGTCACGTGATTTATTGCTTGGGCTAAAAAAATTACCCTATTCAAATACTCGAGGGGGTTGTAAACGAAATATTATTCGTGAAGAAATCAGTTGTATTCACTTTTATTGCGCATTTCACTTTGTTGCGTTTTTAATGCCTCTTAGTGTATATTGATGATTTTTGCAGTGAACCTGTGCGAGCTATTTTTAAGCTGCAGTGCAGACTACTATCTTGGGTTGAGGATCACCCAATGTACAGCATATCCAATAAAACACAGTGCTATCTGTTAGAATGCTCCATCTCGTAATCCCTGGCATGGATTATACTAACCAGCAAGTGAGATCATGATGTCCTTCTCTCTGGCTGTCCGCACCTCGATCAGGTAGGCTCCTTGGGCGATGTCTGAACACCTCGAGTCTGCAGCTGTCTGGCTCATTGGGTCGGTGACAACAAGGTAGCATTTCCCAGCGATGTATTGGAAACCAGGAGGACAATAGGCTAAAGAAAGCAAGGAAATTGAGTTTTTTTGATAAATATAACCTGGTTTTAATGACAATACAACAAAAGCATCATTCATGAAATGTCCATATAACTATAATTGTCTTTTTTAAGTCTGACAAATCAAATGCATGGGTGTGTTTGTGTGGAGTTGGGGTCCACAATAGACCAAGGTTGACAGAAAATTCATATTCTTGCAATCTGATTATTGTGATCACCATATATCTGCTGGTCTGGGGCCAGTGTTCCGTTTGTTGTAGCGACTTTCCCAAGAAGCTGGCAAGAACCGGCATCGTCATTGGTCCACGTTATCATGTATCCATGGCAATGAAGATACTGGCGGCAGGTTCTCTCACATAGTTGCCTAGTCATAGGTTCATAATGGGCAATAACGTTTTTTGGTATCTGCACGTTCATGAAATATTGGTAGAACGGTCTTTTCGGAGGACAGTGCTGTACCAGGACTCCAACGTCGAAGGCTGTGCAGTAAAGTAGGACAATTATCAAGTGGGTCACACGGGACATATTCACCACATCCGTGATACCTGCAAGTAGCAAATTAAGTATATACATATCGATCCGTTACCGCCAATACCATAAGATTCGGATGATGACAAGAATAAAATGAAACATTTTTTTGAATAGGTACAAGCCCAACCAAATGTTCACATTCATAGGCACGCTCACGTCTCCACGGCGGAAAATACATTGTGTAGACTATATCCGTCTTATTATACATCTGGTGAAAATAGTGTAAACAATTAAGATAATTAAAAAAAAAAATAACATTGAATATACATACATGTATAACTGGTGCATTAACAACCAATCAGATGGAAATGCCACGTAATGTTGAATTCTGTTACATTCTGTCTGATGAATAAGTATTTTCGACGAATGATACGCATGAAAGAATTGTAACGTTTGACGCCCGCTACCTAGGGCACAAGCGCTCCGCACCTTGGGCACGGTCACGGCGAGCGTCGTGATTACTTAACTACAACCAGGTAACAGTAGCCCTGTGTGACGAGCCCGAAAGCCATGGCGTCCAGAACACGTGCACGTGTTGCTGTCCGGTTCGCTGACAGTCCGCCACGGGGATAATACCCCGGACAGCCTGTCGCACTCCCTCATCGGCTCCCAACTGGAATTGTCCCCAGGGTCCTTGCAGACCCTCTAGCCAGAAAAATTGGACTGGGAGCCCATGGCCACCCTCACCGTCGTCCTCTCGCCTTGCTTGTTCTCAGACAACTCAAAGAAAACCAGACGGGCTGCTAACTATATAAAACTAGCATCTCACGAGACCGAGGGTGTGACGTCACGACCATTGTTAAGGTATATTGGAGTGAGCGAAGACAATGTGTCGCTAGGCGACACAAGAGCTTTGAACGTGAAGCGGCCAAAGCACGTATGGCATGGAGTACGATAGCGGTCGAAACTCCTATCGCAATCTTTGGGCGAAATTGCCACATACTGTTTTTTTTTCAATAACAAATTCACGTCCAGTATATAATATTTTGATTCTGGATTTGCTCTACTATACATGGTCGTGGCACATACCTGTGTTATGTTATGGACATCGGTAGTGGTAACTCAAACCCTCACTGACTCCTCGCCGATTCTGCTGCGCATTTTCTCAATAGCAATAGTTGACAGTGCGGACAAGACGATTCCATAACACTTATTATTTAGTGCTGAAAATATTGTATCATTAAAATAATATGGTTCATTTATTTATAGGTATTGTAGCAGTGCTGCTCTTGCAACAATAAAAACATGATGAATGTCTTACATGTCTGAGCCACAGAGGACTGGTTCATCGTTTGAACACCTCACTCAATAATGTGGGCATTCTGCACTGTCATCTTCGAATGTTTTCAGCTCGCTAGCTTCGACGAACATACACAAGGGCGGATTTGTGTAGAGGGGGGTCAAGAGGCAAGCCCCCTCCCCCTTTAATCTCAGAAAAAGTAGCATTATCTATGTCGAATTTTGTATGTGTGTGTCAGCGGCATAGACAGGTGCATAGTAGTGGGGGGGGGGGGGGAGGGTAAGAAAGTACACTACCCACCAAAAGATTAGGTTCAACATGTGAGCTACACCAGGACTCAGAAATGGTCAGCTCAAAGTCCAGATCTGAATCTCATCTAAATTATATCTCACACTTTGGTCGGATGGTGTGACAGAGAACTCCAGAGGCCTTGGCAGCTCATGAAACAAGTCTGCATGAAAACTGGGCAAGAACTATCCAGGACACTTGTCTGGAGCTTGCTCTAAAGGGATCTGGGGTATGTTCCCCAAGGATTTTTTGAAAAAAAAACACCATTCAAATACTGCGTTCTGACGCATTCTAGCATCTTGAATATGCAATTTGACTGGTGTCAAAGTAATAAAAATAGTCAATACAAAATATGAATAGGTGCTCTGGTCACGTAATAAAAACATAATGATGGGGAAAACATGAATGAAATTTCAATTATATTGTACAAGGCACCAGCACATACCAGGTACCGAAATCTGGATGCTGATGGGGGTGATCGATGTGTTACGAACCTCTCAATGATTGAGTAAAGTCATACGTTGTCCCCTACCCCCCTCCCCCTCCCCCACCTGTCCTGCTCATAGACCTAGCTGACGCTTTTGGCAGCATTGACCATGAGTTAATGATCGATGTACTACGCTCTTGCGTACATCCGGATGTCTTTTGTGACGTCACAGCAAACGTGAACAACAACTGTTCTTTCCAGGTGAAGACGGGTTTCTTCCTGAGTGATACAGTTAAACGGCATAAAGCTGTCCAACAGGGAGACCCAAGGTCAGTCCTCTGTTTTCTACAAGGCGTGGATAAATGGCTGAGACTGGCAACACACCCTCTCACCCTAACCCGATCCAAGGATATTTGGATGATAGTTGCCTCATGTGTACGTCTGAACGAGATACCGGTATGGGTTTATTGCTTGGTGCACCGAAACGTTCGTCAACCAAGCTGACATGACCGTTAAGCACCGAAAATGTGCTATGTATGTATCAGCCTATTACCACTGATAACCAGATTTTGTTGTTGCCAATAAGAACCTAACATCAATAACTTCCGGGATAGAAACAAAGATTAATGTAAATAATGCCTGGCCACAGGTCGGGTTCACAATGGTAAAAAAAGGGACGAAACTGAGGAGGGAGCGTACGTTTCAGACACCACTGGAACCTCGCAGATACTGCATGGCAAATTTATTCTGACGAATAAATAAATTTATGGTTATATGTATGCATGTACGTATGAATGTATGTATAAACATGGAACCGAGTACCCAAGTATAAAGTATCGGAGCGAACAAAAGCAAGTCCGTTTTTCAATCTGAAGTCCGGTGTCAAGCAAAATCGATTATGAAACTTCATGAATCCCATAAGGGGTGAAATCAGGTGTTCCGGAAAAGGTGAACATTTCCTGTTCCACGTGTGGCACCCGTCATGAATTCCAAAAAAATATATATTATGCAAGCAAGTCCTGTTATGTATGTCGTTAGTATGTCACATCGTTAGAAAATCATCACACTTGTCATGTGTCCCGTATTACGTGAAATTGAATATTGTTGATTTCTACACTGAATGTTAGTACTAACCTACTAGTGTAAAGTTCGGCGGGCGCCCGATACAGGGCGTCCGGCACTACTCTACGGAACACTACAACCAGGTACAGTCAGCCCGGAACGAGTCCGGCCGTCATACACTATGACATAACAAATGCATCTCACCAACTCCTTAACTACAACATGCATATTACATAGTTATGGTAATGTAGCCGTATGTAGAGCCCGAGATGCCATGGGAGCGGCACCACGGAACCCGTACACGTGGGCATGTTGCTGGCCGGCCTCGCCGACGGCACTGTCACAGAGATGGAACTCTGAGCCAGCCCGACGGTTTGCCAGAGCCTGTGTCACACCACCCCAGGTGGTAAGAAACCGGTGATCCACAGGGCGTGAGCCCCCGAGTCAGCAACGGTCTCCCCCACCTGGGCCCCCAATGGAAATCGTCCTCAGGGCCCGCATGGGCCTTACCCAAGATACAGGGACGTAAAGCTCATGGCGAGCCTCTCGTCCTGCCTCTTGGCTTGCTCTGGGACAATCTCACAGACCATACTTGTACTAGGGGTAAGGGGGCGCCATAACTCGATGATATGCCCCCTAGACAGAAACCCGGGATCGGGGAAATCCCCTACTCTTTACGATAAATCCCAAGGGATCTTTTAGGTGCCAGACACCATAGACAGTCTCTGACACCACCCGGCCTTTGTTTTTACCGCCAGTCGGGCTGCACTGGCGTGGGAGGTTTTCAGGCACAAGTGGCACTGAGCGGACTCGAACCCACGACCTGTAGATCATGGGCCGAGCGCTCAGCCACTGCACCATGCCGCCCCCCCCCCCCCTCTCACAGACCAAGCAAAATTCTCGCGTATATATCGAGCCAAGAGGCGGGGGGAGAGACTAGGTCAAACCATTGTTATAGTTTACTGGGCGCGATTGAGTACAGTGCGTTGCTGGGCAACGCACTTTTCGAACTAGAGCGATCTAAAAATAGGCCGTAAAACTTGCTAGTGTTTTACAAAGACTCCTGCCGCGATCTTTGGGCAAAATCGCCACACTAGTACTAACACAGCAAGATTTGGATGATGACAATAGCTTATATAGCTTACAATATTATTTTATAAAACCAAAGACCAATGGCCAAAAACAAAGGCCAAATATTTTACCAGAACCAAGACACACCGGCGTCATCGGGGACATAAAGTGTGTAAAATGTAGCTGTTTTTACTGTACACGTGAAAATTTCTGCTTGATAGCAAGCAACACTTTTTCAAGGTCTGCGCTCTTCAGTACTCACCACATGCAGAGCATCCAGCTGGGCCGTTGGCCCCAAAACCCACGCCTGTTTGCCTAGACAATCTGGCCAACTGTGCCACCTTTTCCCTCAAATTCTGTATCCGCCTCTGATACAAGTCATTAGTTAACACAAATGTTAATCGCCCATGAGCATATGATATACGGTGTCTTAATGGTACATATACTGTAGGCTAGCGATGGGAATTGATCATTCATCAATGTAAGTGTAATCGCATAAATAATTGCGACTCTTCTTCACACGGTGTATTAAATACATGGCTCCGGAAGCATAATATAGGAGTGTTTCACTGTCCCCACGCACACATTAACGAATGTGTAGTTTCTGCAGAAAAAGTGCATAAATTATGACGATGCACTCGACAGTTACTCTGATAATACGCGATATTTTAGAAATTTACGCTGACTTATGTATGACAAATAGGACAATGTCATTAATAAATGTTTCGTTCAACGTTATTGAAACATTAATACAGTTTCCCCTAAATAAACTTTTATCCAAAAATAAGTGATTTTCTTTATTTCATACTTCTTTGAGATTTGCATTGATTTGCTTTATAATATCACATGGACTCACGGGCTAACGAAAATAGGTGTTGTGCCAAACAAAACAATTTTAAGACCCTGCAACATATCTTAACGTAGTCCGCTACAAACATAGAGGTAATGAAAAGTCAAAATTTAAAAGTTATATCTTGAATATTATCTCTTCAAAATAACATATTTTATAGAGTAACTGATCAGCATTCTGATACTGAAAAGAAAATAGGGGGTCACCGTGCTGGTTTCTTCGACCTATTCGATCAAAAATCACAAACTTTTACTAAAATGACTCAATTTATGGTATTTTTACACATTTTTTTGCCCAAATTCACATCTTGCATCTTGTTTTCCAAGAGAACGGATACGGTGACCCCCTATTTTCTTTTCAGTTTTAGGATGCTGATCAGTTACTCTATAAAATATGTCATTTTGAAGCTCTAGATTTTGTTAATACAGTAATTTATTTTGAAAAACTCTTCGACCCCCTCCCCTCACTGTTTGGAGCGGACTACCTTAAGGCGGTGACTGACCTAGTTCTTTTGTCTAGGGGTCAGGTCATGTTATTGTCACCGACTTGTGCTCAGAATTTTTGGAAGGAAAATCAACAGTTAAGAAAAATGCAAATTCTGCAATATGACGCATATATATAATAACTGATGTGGATGATACGATGTCCGAGATACCTCTACCTCTACAAACTTATGTAATAAGTTTTCTTTCATCAATGTTTACCCCAATATTTACACGGAATAACTGAAAAATTACAAGATATTAGTGCATATGCGCAGGATGTATGAAACATGAGAAGATTATCTCAATTCCCGTGTACAGATTATCGAAATACAATGTGCAGAATTTATTGAAAATTACCATGAACGTGATAACCGTGTCAAAATTGGGGTAAACATTGATGGAAGAAACCTTATTTCTGGGGAATTTCAGCCCCTACAAATATTTGTGAAGTACATATATTTGTAGAGGTATCTCGGACATCGTATCATCCACACCAGTTATTATATATATGCGTTATGTTGCAGAAATTGCATTTTTCTTACCTTGTGGTGATCTTCCTTCCAAAAAATCTGAGCACAAGTCGGTGACAATAACATGACCTGACCCCTAGACAAAAGAACGAGGTCAGTCACCGCCTTAAGATATGTTGCAGGGTGTTGAACCATGTGTTTCAGACGACAGAACAGTGGGAATTTTCTGTGAAACAAACAGTCCTTTTCGAATACTGTACACACCATATAATTGGTTAGCTGATGTCAGGATCCGACCATACACGATCTGACACGTGAAAGCTGCTACGGGTGATACGGGTTTATCCCTAGCCGTCCGGACGGAGCAGGCCGCACTCAAAGGTGCATGTATGGAAGATACCAGAGGCGTCTTGCGGGCATCTACCAGGATGATATCTACTGGAGTGAAGAATTATTATATACCACTTTTTTTATTCAGACTATGATATTCGTTATGGCAGAAGGACGTGGAGTCCTGCAGACAGCCTCGAAACGGTCATGTGTTACTAGGCAACCAAGAAATGTTACAGAGTTGCTTATCGACAAAACAGTAACTCCAATATTCAACAAGTAGCACAGAACTATTCTAATGTACACCTTCTGTAAAATTGAAACAGATCTGGAACATGCTGGAAATCATCAAATTAGGGAGGTACATACAAGTTTAATTTGCAGTTGTGTTTTTCAGACGTTGCTGGTTAATCGTCAATTTATTTTCGTTTTGGGTTGTGACTTTTATAGAGATGATGGACTAAGTTACATAAAATAGAGTGGACAACTGAACATGACAAATCTGGTGCTATGGGGGACATCATTTACCAGCATTTTTGTGTGAAATTTAATATTAGGACTTGGAACAACCATGCCACGAATCACCACACTACAGTGTAGTGCTGCTGAGCTTTATGCCCTTGCCAAAGTTCCTACGATCTAAGTGACTAAGAGCCATATATGTTATCCCACAATTTGGTCGGTCGAGGCGACATGAGGACTACCGTAAATCAGTTCCTAAGTGTGTTGTCATAATTACTTCCTAACAATTTCAGATGGTCATCTCGTCCTATTTCTTGACCTGACCTCATTGGAAATAAATTACTTACTTACTTACTTATTTACTTCATAGACGTGTCTACGAATACCGCCCCTGACATTACCGAATATATTCCTGAAGCACCATCAGCTAATGTCGGCTGCTCTCAGCATCTTCTCCAAAGAGCTCCACTCACTCAGTATGTCGATCGATATAAACTTCGCCTCTGGTTCAGCTCGTCCAGTCCAGTTCAGCTCATGATAGGCAACCACGCTGCCCCGCGAAGAAGGGAGGAGCTTACTGTTTTGGTCAATTGTCACTATTCTGTTGTCGAACCTGGCACGAACATTATGCTGATGACTTAACATCTCTCAGGTTAATATCTCGTCATGTTGGGTGTTCGTCAAAACCATTTAGTAGTTAATCGAACGTATTTTTACATTATTGTGGCAGTATTCAAATTCCCAATTTTGACTTGAATGTAAGTATTTGTTCTAACAAGCAAACCACCCAGAACTCAACATACATGTTTAAAGGTTGATTAGCTTTTATTAAATAAACTTATTACATGAATATATGTACATTAGTCTGTGTCTGGCAAAAGTAATACAACAACTGTCCACCTCATTAACGAAATTTTTTCTCACAATAAACTTAACTTTACATTTACCAATACATTTTCTACATATCAAGACTGTTAGTATCAATCTATAAACACCAATACAAGCAGATTCAGTTGGTGACAATAAAGACCCTAAACACATTTTGCAATAGAAATAAAACCCGACGAAATATTTTGTCCAAAGACACATTAAAAATATCAATACGAGATACACAGTTCTACGAATTACCCAAAGACATCCAAAGACACACTAGAAATTATAGTATAATGATATCATAGTATAAAAATAGTAGTACTATAGTACTACTAGAATTTACCAAAGACACATTTCAAAATGTCAGATACATAATACATATACACATCTACTGAAATATCATAGCAACAAATGGTACAAACCCGGGGAAATGAATAAATGAAACAATGGATATTGTTCATCTAGTCCAGTCATTATACGGCCAAAAGTGGTCGAACCCACCACAAATTGCAAAGGTATTTATTTTCACGCCATTTGAATCAGGAAAGCCACTACAATAACATATAAAAAGTACTCCTGAATATAAGAGGTGAAAAGCTGTCTAAATTGCATAAATCCAACATGGCAACCACGAAAATAAAAAGTCACTATTTTTTGCGATCGTACAATTTGCAATATTCAAAAGCACTAGTCGGTGTTTTAAATGCTGTAAAAGTCAAAATATAAGAATCTACATTCTTCTGAAAAATAAGGTGACGTCACAACGATTTGTTAAGAAAATATTAAACGGTAAATCTGATGGTACTGGCTCCTATATGTAAAGGGTACTTAGTGACGCAAATCTTTATAGTTTGCATCCAGGGTTTTAAAAAATACTAACTGGGAAAATGTTTACAACAATGACAGTGTTGATGAAGCATTGAGTAGATTTATAACTACTACATGTATTACAGATCTTTACAGTGAAACTGGTCCCATGAAACAATGTAAACAACTAAATGATGAACAGATCTGGTTTACTGGTGGACTAAGACATGCTGTAAAAAGAAAAACTAGTTATACAATAAATTTCTCAAAGACAGAGACGAACAAGCTGAAAAGTATAAAAGGCATAAGAACAAGTTGACACCATTGTACCGATTTTAAGGATGATCAAGTCGAAAACAGTTGTTTCTTAATATTCTTAGCAGTGTATACACAATTCTTAGCATTGTATACAAATTCGAAGGGAGTACATCTTGTGGGCATAATGGTATCAACATATTATTGCTAAAACGCTGTTGGCGAAATTGGTGCAACCATTATTACCATATTTTAAATAACTCATTTGAACAGGGATGTTTCCTGAAAAGATGAAAGTTGCAGAAAATGATATAATAGTAAAGAAATGGTAACATGAAAACTTTGTCTAATTACACACCGGTGTGCACCATTCTTGTCAAACTGTTTTATCATAGGTGAATATCCTTCGTAAAATCTGAAAACATTGTCTTTGATTGTCACCATGGATTCAGAGAAAACTGTTTTACTTTTCTAGGCTTGTTGGGTCAATCTACTCGAGACGTATCCATCGATCCTACAAAGGCTCTTGATACTATTGACAACAGTATTTCACCAGATGAATGATAACAGAATGGCATCGGGAGAATTGTTCCAGCATGGCTAAAATGTCACTTGTCTAACAGAAATCAGTATGTTGTGTACAATGATATCAATTTACGGAAGCCCGTTTGTGCCACACGTGAAAATATATTTATCTAGCGGCCACCATTTAAGTATCTGGCCGCGGCCACTTCAGTATCTGGCGGCCGACATTTAGTTACTATTTGTTACATCCAATGAAGTGTCGACCGCCAGATAAAACTTGGCGGATACTTCAGTGGTGGCCACCAGATAAAAATATTTTGACACCTGACACTAATTGGCTTCCTTATCAATTATGTTTTATTTGACTTGATTTATGGCAAAAGCAGCATAAAATACAGATCAATGAAATAAATAGACAATATACAAATGGAGGGATAATGATAAACATTAGGACATTTTATGCAGATTATTTAGTTTCAGAATGCCGGGATAACACAGAAAAGCTCTGGGGTGTGCTTATTTACATTGTGGTTTACATTTTAAACGAAAGTTTAAATCAATTAATAGAAAACAATATAATACCCGTAAAAATTGTAATAATCATAATGAATCATAATGCAGAACAACAGGTCCTGTAACCCGCAAACCGTGAACATAAACATATTTCTCCTTGTTTTCAGTATTAACTTGAGTTATATTTTTATCCCTGTATAGCTTTATTCTCAAACTGTTAAATGTTCAATAGGGGGAAATGCCACTCATAGGATTGGTCTTCTTGCACTCTCCTATTGTTTCTATTTTGCTTATGTATCACTTTCGTGTATCTTTTTATGTTGTTGGAAATACATTTTTTCATATTATATATTATGGTTATTCATTATTGCACAAAAGGGTGAATTAAAGTGTCCAAAATTTGAGTGAGTCATATGCGCATTCAACTAGAATCAACACCCTACATTGTGACATCTGAGGGGCAAGTCTATGAATATAAAATCCATGTTCGTTTTATTGAACTGCACAGCCAAATGGAGGCAACCATATTGGAATTTTCAAAAACGAATAATCACTGATGTGATAAGCCAAGCATGACTTACAATGCTTAAATTTGTACATTCATCCAACTTGAACATGGTATGCACTTGATTTGCTGGTTTTGTGGCGGCCATGTCGGATTTATGCAGATTAGATGCTCTTCCATTCCTCCTTTTCCAGAGGACTTTTTTTATATTTAATGTGAGTCTTTTTTCTGTACATATGATGGCGAAATAAATTATTTTGCAATTTGTGGTGGGTTATATCACAAAATGACTGGACTAATCTCAGTGCAGACAATATTCTGATACTGAGGAAGGTGTTCGATTATATTGATCCTATAAGATAATTGATGAATATTCATGATCACATAATTATCATTCCAACAGTAAATTTTAATCCCATTCCAACTGTAAATGATCAAACACACTCATAGATATACACAAGCATCTAAATACAAAAAAAAAGAATATAATTATTACAGTAAAATGAAGTGAGAAATACGGTATGCGCCAGTATTTAGAAAAAAACTTACTATATGCATATTGTTTGACACATATCCTGGGTTGTGAAAGTTTCCTTGCTGAGAACAAGGCCTGATTTTCTAATCTCTGCTATCATGACATTGGAGCATGACAATAATATAATTACCCAATCACATGCCGAATGGCTAATGAGTTTGTTCTAGGGTACAGATTTTGCAAGTGTAATGACACCAAAAATGACATAATCAAATTTGTATCAATTGCAGGGCATTTTAAATCTCACAGATGAATGTATATCTGTACGTGCAAGTGTGGTCGTACAACTTCCAGCTACCACTGTCCCAGGCATTTGTGTAAAACACACAGTACTCTTCCACGAGGTTGTCTGGTTGACCTTCAAAATCACTGCCCCATTCGCTGCTGTTAACGCCCAAAACACCCGAGTGTGTCCAGTAAGGTGTCCAGTCAACATTATTCAGCATGAGTGATGTCCAGATTTCGGTGATCCCAGCTGCCACTGTTTCAAATGTATGTTTATCAATATGCATTTTCTTGGTGCATTTGCTCATAAATTATTCAACAATCATTCAGCTATGCTTGATTGTGGACTAAATATCTCACATCATGAACTCCTTGATCTCATTTTCGCCAATCTAGCACACTCATTCTGGAGAGATGAATTTGTATGTAAATTCATCACAACTGATCTTTGAGTAATACTATATGATGCTTTCTGGCGGCATGCATCTTATATCGATCCGCCAATCGTGCAAGTTTTGGGATTGTCTCATATGTCATTGAGACGGAAATCTGGTTGGGTTTTATGGTAATAGGTCGATACTTACATTCCTATACGTTGCTTCCTACAATAATAAATGAATATATTCGAGAAGTGTTGTTGAATCTATCCTGATTCCAAAATTTGTATGGAGACATCACACGGTCCATCAAGAATAACACATGAATATATAAGTACACAATATATACAATATACACACAATATATACCATATATATAATATATATATACAAGTACAGAATCATCTAATCATCATATAATATATACAATATATACACAATATATATATATATATAAGTACAGAATATATAAGAACCCAATATATAAGTAAGATATTGTTCTGTGAAAGACACATTGGCGCTTGCGAATCAGATATTTACAATGGACGATCTGAATACACGTGTGCATAGTTGACAAAATGTATGCGAACAGTTAGGAAATTAACCTACTTATAGGCATTATTTGATAGGGTACAAGTAGATGTTCATCGGAGGAACACAGGTGTGATGTCTGAAAACATAAAACCACGTAACACCCCTGACCGCGAAAGGTCATTACCAATCTTACCACGAGGGCGGTCGTCAAAGAAATATATAATGCACATATATTGCATTTTGTACAAGTTGTAAAAGAGTGGCTCGTAACAGTGTATCCGTGACTTTGCAATGAACCTCGTATGAGCTCTTCTAAAACTGCAGTTTGGACTGTTAACCTGGGTTGTAGATCATCCAACTCGTAGCTTACTGAGTAAAACACAGTGTTTTCTGGTATAGTGATCCAACTAGGCATTCCCGCATGATTTATACCAGAAATACACAATAAGACTCTTGTTATGGATTTCTGTATACTCACCAGCAAGAGAGATCATGACGTCCTTCTCTCTGGCCGTCCGCACCTCGATCAGGTAGGCTCCTGAACCGACTTCTGAACACTTCGTGTCTGCAGCTGCCTGGCTCATTGGTTCGGTGACGACAAGATAACATTTCCCAAAGATGTACTTGAAACCACCAGGACAGTAGGCTGAAAAAGGAGTAAATATTTTTTTCGAGAATTAAAACAGTTATACTGATAATCACTCGATTAGAGATGGGGCGAAGCAATACAAACTCAAATAGGAACACTTGGTGGTATTTTTTTGTGATAAAATTGAGAGGAAGGCACTCATATCACACTCGACAAAGAATATCTCATTTTTTTTCTGTGCGTTTTGTTTTCATCGCGGTATGATGGATATTATCACCATATATCTGCTGGTTTGGTGCCAGTGTTCCGTTTGTAGCGACGTCCCTCATAAGCTGGCAAGATCCGACGTTGCTATTGGTCCACGTAAACAGGTAACCATGACAATGGAGATACTGACGGCACGTTCTCTCACAGAGTTGTCTAGTTATAGGTTCATAATGACCAATAATATTTCCAGGTAACCGCGTGTTCACGAAATATTGGTAGAATGATCTTTTCGGAGGACAATGCTGCATGAAAACTCCTACGAGGAGCGTTGTACAGTGAAGTAGGACGCATATCGTACGAGACAAACTCCTCATTTTGACCTCATCCGTGAAAACTGCAAGTAACTTATCACAAGCCAATAAACTACCGAGAATCGATCAATCTTTCAAAAATGTCAAATCATATTGAACTTTATTTCTATACGAATCTATATGACAGAAACAGCTCTGGTACATTATACTCACTCTATGAAACTTTTGTTCTATGTTGTTACATACACAATGCCCAACATAATATTTTGATTTGTTGTACAAATCATGCATGATCAAAGCACATACCTGTATGTTATGGGCATAGACAGAGATAACTCAAATCCCTATGAATCCCTCGCCGATTTTGCTATGCATTATTAAATTAGTGAGCCCTGTGGACAAGTTGACCACCGAAACCCTTAGATTCAATTTTTTGATGTTACAGCAGTGCCGGTTTCGCAACAATGAAACCAGAATGCCAACTGCGCCACGGAGGACAGGTTGCCTCACACGTTTCCAAGTTACTTGTCCTCACCGCTCAGCAAATGTAGAATGCACGCGACATCTAATTACCCAAGGAAAATCAACTCGCTTGGACGAACATGCAAGTCATCAATGAATACATTCATACCAGGGCGTCGTATGTAATAGCAATTGCAATCGGCCAGTCAATAGTATAAGTGGAGTTGCTTAAATAATTGTGATTTCCCATCACACGGTTCAATCTAGGAAGGAATATAATTTGGAAGTTGATGTGGGAGGATGGACAATATCTAGTGGGGAAGAAGTAAGGCCATATCGCGACAGTATTGTTACTGGAAAGAATTATGGCATCACTCCAGTTGATCAGACCACTTCCAAACAGGACTTCCACGAGCAGTCTGCATTGTCCAACACGCAAATTGTCCACGAGCTCCAGTTACACTGGCACTGCTAAACACTGTAATTTGATGAAAATAAACCTTTGATTCTTTTTAACCACAACCAATCGAAATATCATATATATCTTGCTCAGAATATTCTGGAATAGCCCTACCCAAGACGGAGACCATTTAATACTAATTATAATAATAATAATTCATGTAACAATTAGCATATTAATATTGATTAATGTAACATCACATTCAAATGGAACGGATTGAACTTGCACTCAATCACCAGCAATTGTCTTATTATTCATGTTTTAATATACTTATTCTGATTGATGGTAATAATGATGTGAGTATTCATAAGTGTTGAACTACTTTCCAAGTGGGCAATCAATCCTGTGTTAGCTATAATTCCCTCGAGTGAAGTAGATGTTTCCACATGGAATACCAGAAGAATTGCCACCGGTTGCCAAATATAGTTTTCTTCTGGAGCTCAGTGAGGAAAGTTCCAGACATGATTTGTAATGAACATAGAATGTATCATACCTAACCCTGTATGATTCAGTTTGACCAGCACACATGTAATTTTCGACCAAAATGTGCCACGATATTGTCCGTCAGACTGAAAAACAAGGCACTGGAGATATTCGGCTGTAATGACTCAAGTTTCATGTCAGTTAAAAAACAGAATTTTATGTGCTAGTTTTGTACTGAAAACATCGTATCGTTAAAATAATATGGTTCAATTATTTATAGGTATTGTATCAGTGCTGTTCTTGCAACAATAAAAACATGATGAATGTCATATTTGGTCGGGCTTTGTTTCTATTGCAAAATATTGTATTTTACCTTTTGCTGTTGGCATCATCAAAATTTGGTTGTATTGGTGGTAATATATTGATATTTACTTGCATACATGTCTGAGCCACAGATGACTGGTTCATCTTTTCGAAAACCCCACTCGTCGTTAAAAAAAAAATGTGGGCACACTGCTTTGTTATCTTCGAATGTTTTCAGCTCGCTAGCTCCGACGAACATATACAAGGGCGGATTTAGAGGGGGGGTCAAGAGGCAAGCCCCCTCCCACTTCAATCTCAGAAAAATATATCACTGATAGCATGATCTATGTCGAATCTTGTGTGTCAGTGGCGTAGCCAGGTGCATAGGAGTGGCACTGGGGCGGAGCTTGCCCATGGGTGAGGAGATTTTTACAGGAAATTGCCCTCGATTTTCCCCAGGATGTCCGCGATTCTTTCCCGTGGTACACAACACGCTGATTTATAGGCATGGTGAATATGTATTTTCTCATTCAATGTCTATTTGATAGATGCATTGAAACAAACATTTACCTGTGAACATTGAACAAATTATCCTGATGTAGATACACTGTGCGATTCCTAATTACAGAATAACAAGATATAGAAACTGTGCATGACCAATATTTTAAAAAATACAAACCATCTTTAAAATTCGCAACAAATTTCCTAAGCATGAAAACCGCCATATGCAATGTAAATTGAATATGCTACTAACAATTCTCTGCCATATTACAGTAGCGTTTACGTTTGATTTTGAGCGTTAACATGTTTAAAACGGCAGCATCTTATAAACAGTGATGGGAAAATGTTTGATATTCACCGGTGAAAATCCTGGGCGCTCCGGTGAATATCCTGGGCACCCCTAAGAAAGCCGGAAAAAATCAGGGGCTTCTGATTTTATTTCACTAGCTTAAACGTTGCAATAAATACCATCCAGTTTGTTTTCTTGTGATGCAATTTTTATATACATACTGACGAAGGGATGTGCACATTAGTGAGCGAAAATATGCAGTGATCATTCAACAATTTGTAATATTTCCAGCCTTCACCGAATTTGCCGTTCAAATAACATTTGTATCATTACGATTTACTGCTCTTACTGTTATGCGAAGAATAACTTCAGTATTCTTCGCATATTATACCACCAACAGCCATTTATCTAACTATTTTGACCACATTTATCATTGAAACATCGGTAATCACTATTTTTACTCCACATTCGAAACATACATGCTTATTGAATTTACTGGTGAGAATCGTGGGCTTCCCGGGTAAAATCAAGGTCAATTTCCGGTAAAAAAAATCTCCTCACGTATGGGCAAGCTCCGCCACAGTGAGTGGGGGAGGGTCAAAGTGTAAATGTTTGTGGATAAGCTGGATGAAACCGGAGGGGCGAGCGGCGCAGCCGCTCTAAGGGATCTGGGGGCATGTACCCAGAAAAACATTCGTGGGGAAAACATGAAGAAGAGGCTCCACCTGGCGATTGTGTCATGTTCGAAACTCTTCAAAAAGGGTTCAATAAATTTTGAAATCATCATATCACTCTCACAACAAGATTCATGAATACCCATTGATGAAAATCCAAATCTACTTCATGTAATTAATGTATTGAATATATTGGCACTTTCAGAATGACCACAGAGAAGCCATAAAAAATAGTGCTAGAAGACTGACCTGGGGATTCCACAAATGCCCAGTGCACCATATGTGCACCTAATCCTGTATGTGCATCAGCCAATAAATATATCTAAAGTTATCTATAAACAGTATAGAACAATGTACCACATGTCCATACTTCCCCATACTCCGTGCATAAGGGCCCAAAAGTGGCACTGTTTGGCCAAGAACTGAAATAAAAAATCAATATGGCCGACTATAATTTGATTGGAACTACTTTTTCTGCTGGGAATTAACCCTTTGCTTGTCATATTATTGGGGCTCATTCAGGGAGAACTAATTTTCTGAAGAAGACAAGAAATATCAACATGGCAAGGTGAAAGGTAAATATTTTATTTTGTCAACACTTCATGAAAAGAAGATCAATATAATAATGCGTAACATCAATATATGAGAAAGTCAATAACAAGAATAACAGTGATGTAAGGTTGAAAGCATAATAGTTGTATATGGAAGGAAGTAAAATAGAAATCATCAAATTCACTTAATAACATATCATGATCAATAACGACAGAAGATATGACATTACTATGCGTTGAAAATCATAACGTGTACATTTTCATGAAAGTTACATGTATCTGTGAAAGTCAACTTCTACATACAATATATCACAGCAAGATGGAGGGAGGTATTGTCAGTTTCCCTAAACACATGTACAATAGAAAAATTCTAAAATTGTGTAACCATGGTAACACACACAGGTAAATTAGTTGCATTTCAAGGTTATTAATATCCAAATTACCGAAGAATTTAATATGAAGTGTGCAAAGTGTGCATACTGTAGGTGGGTTGATTATATGTCTTTATGGTGGTTAACATATCACAAATCAATATACATCCCGGCTGAAGTGAGCACAGATCAGGAATAAATATAACCTGCAGTGAAATGGAATACCAATTTGACATTGTGAGGTCTCTATACAATGAAGCCATGATGTGGGAGGGAAATATTTCCCATTATTCATCCGAACCACCACATTGGAATAAGGCATGTGCATTTATAAAAGTAATATTTCGAATCAGCATACATAGTCGTCTTATCTCTCCCCTAACAAATGAAGTACATGTACAGGTTGTGCTGAATGTACATATTTCATATTAATATTACACATAATATACCGTGGAAGCTGTCTTGGAGACGTTCACCGAGTGTTGGAGAACAGTTCGAGAGAGATGTCTTGGAGATGTTCACCGAGTGTTCGAGGACAGTTCTAGTGTGCTGTCTTTGAGATGTTCACCGAGTGTTGGAGAACAGTTCGAGTGAGCTGTATTGGAGATGTTCACCGAGTGTTGAAGAATAGTTGAAAAAAAAAAAAACGGAACTGAAGAAGTCTGAAAAAAGCCATAAAAATTTATGTTACATGCATAGATATATTTATATGAAAAAATAGAACGAGAGAAATTGAAACATCGGAAATTCATAATAAAATGGCCTTCATGAAAACATACCTTGTTTTAGGTTGTGTAGTATGGTGCTGGGAATGTTCCTGTGCATTGTGCATGGTTGGCCTGATATGGTGCAATGGTGACATACTGTAAAATAAAGTAAGAGTAGAATACCTCAAATCTCATTGTCAGGTGTTGCTGTTTCCCTCAACAAAACCAAGATAAATGAAAACATGGAGACTGTATTTTTTTGTCAACATGACTATAGTTCATATGATCATTCTATTATGAGCATATACTCAGCACAAAGGATGCTACTCACATTAAACTCAAATCAGTTGAACATCCCCAGCGTGGAAGTCCTCCACAAGATGAGTGACATCACAGATCTCGGACTCGGATCCACTCCCGTCATACTCCACCCGATTATCAGCAGAAGTGGTGCCCGCTCTTCCTTTAAGGAGTTTGAGAACATTCCCTGTGAAAATATATATAAATGGGATAGACAAATGGAGAATGCTGTTCACTCCGAAAATATAGGGTGTAAAGGTCAAAAGAGAATGTTCAGATTCAGTGTACATACGAGTGCTCAGTGCTTACCGGTGTACCACTTCTGCTGGCCCGGCTCGTCGAGAATCCAGCGGTGCTTGATGTGCTTCCCGACGAGCTTCGGAACCTTCCTTCGGGTGGATCTTTTCTGGGAGTGAACAGCAACCTGTGTCTGGAGCCTCGAGATCTGTGAGGGGGGAGGACTCCCAGGGATCAACACAATTTTCTTGGAAACACCCTTACAGAGGATGGGTCATTACAAACGAAACCAAGTCGCTGTTGAAGCAGGTCAGGAATGGCTTGATATGTGGGAAATTTGTCACTGGCCTCAAGGTCTCGAAGAAGTTGGCTGACACCAAGGTGCTCCACATCAAATTCTTTCCCGACAAGAATCCCCGAGAAAAATTTGAATGTATTATTTCACGCTGTATTAAGTTGAACACAGGTATATCTTTTGAGTTGCAATATTCATTATAAAGTTGGTACAATAGCTGAACACATTCATGTCTCCGACATTATTAAACACCTTTGCAGCCGAAACACACACCAAATCTTGTAATTTTAGGGTTGAAGTTTTCTTGAAAACAAACCTTGACCAATACATCAGCGGCCTCATCAGTAAGTCCAATAGGTATTGAAGTTGAGCCCAGCACAGCCCAGGGTGGTGCATGTCTCCTCAACACATCCTTCTGCAGTTCAGCATGGGACAGGTATGCCACTCGTTCCAGCACTGGTGGGCTCTCTTTCCATCTAAAACCATATGAACATCACCAACATTATTATTTTGGTACATAATATATCATGATATATACTACTAAATATTGGTAATGGTCACCAAAGTCCATAACACCATAAGATTCATTTAACAAAGTGCTTGGAACAAAATTGACCATGAGATAACACTATCAAAACAAGAACACCAATATAGCTTTAAAACAATGTGAACCAACAATCGGATCAAACACTTATTTCAATACATACAGCTTGGTGACCCATTACCATGATTACCGTAGCATTCTGTTATGGCATTTCATTAATTCAATAGGTGTTATCTTTTTTTGTCTGTGTACTGACCAAAAATCAGAAATTATGTCCAAGTGCAAGTAACATCCTCCATGAATATTCAATAATGAATATTGCTATAAACTGATAAACTTGGTCAATAAGGACATCACATTAATAGTAGCCAACCTGTATGGACAATCGGACATGTATGCAATTTGTCGGTATCAATATATACGTTCACACGCCGAACTGTGTGAATGAACGTTCTAACAAAACTCAAATTAACATGATAAACAACCAATCTAATTTACTCACAGGTGCCTTACGTGGCACGCTTACAGACATGCCAATGGTCTGGGGCATGTGCAATGTTGGCAATGACCCATGCACCAGTTTGAAACCATTCCCTGCATTTATGCATATAGCTCGAATTAGCCTAGCTCTATGTGATTACTTACAATGCATTAATTGTGCATAATTATTAAATAAAACTCACCGTGAAACTCGACTCTCAAAATGAACAGAACATATCCTGTGGCTGTCAGGGTTGAAGACGCTATCTGCCCTCCTCACACTGTGGATAAGTTTGCGCCGTCACTCGTCCTCCTGAGCTGTCACCCCCTTCTTGGGAAAACCCATGTAACTCACAACCCAGTATTGATCGTTTTCGTCATGTTGAAGTTTCGTTTTGGTGTAATAGTTTGTGCATCCAGGCACACAACAGCTTAGGCTAACTAGGCCTCTTCCCCATAGTGTTACTGCACTGTCACTTTATGTGTATCGATGGCCGGTAGACCGGTCCGTGACGGGGGCGGGGGCACCGGTAAACACCACTAGTACGCACTAGACCCGAAACTGTCAAACTGGTAAAAAGTGAAAAAGTGTCACACACGCAATCAATGTGTAGTAAATGGCTTCTGACACACTGTAGGAATCCGTCTGTCGCCTTTTTAATCCTTATTGAACACAATCTAGTGAGCATGAAACACAATCCCACAAAATCAAAACAAGGTCAAACGATTGGTACTTCTTCATAACCACAGATGGCGCTACGGGTTCCATGAGACTACTAGCGGCCCTAGTGAGTGAATGGTGAAGTGCGCTTTCGCTCTCCCTACAATTCTATTATCTAAGTGACTAAGAGCCATATATGTTATCCCACAATTTGATCGGTCGAGGCGATATGAGAACTACCATCAATCAGTTCCTAAGTGTTTGTCAACAATTTCAGATGGTCATCTCGTTCTATTTCGTGACCTCATCTCATAGACGTGACATTACCGAATATATTCCCGAAGCACCATCAGCTAATGTCGTCTGCTCTCAGCATCTTCTCCAAAGAGCTCCGCTCACTCAGTATGTCGGTCAGTATAAACTTCGCCTGTGGTTCAGCTCGTCCAGTCCAGTTCAGCTCATGATGGCCTGGGCTGCAACTCCACGCTGCCCGGCGAAGAAAGGACAGGTTCTCCTCTATAGAATATATTTCTGTAATAAGTCCCCTGAAACTTCATACGTCTTTTAGTGCACTCTGTTCACACAACTGTGGTACTCTCACTTTTACCTCGTGTTCTGGGTGATGATTAACGCAAAGCTCTAATACTGAAGACGCATGATGTGACTTGTAGTCACAATATCCACAGGCTATTTGATCTTCCATTGTGATCTTGTACGTTCCTGAACTGTAACAAGAGATGCTCTAGACTTCTCAAAACTATGTACCACGATAACCATCACATGCAAGTTTATTGCATTATAACACACTAATATTTAATGACACATTCATTTGTGTAGTATTCCATTCTAGAAGTTTTGAATCAGGGAAAAATAATACGAATTGAGTAAATTAGTGATTTTCTATAAAAAGACAAACGAATTTCATGGACCAAAATGGTGGTACATTTCTTCAGCCCCTTGTGGGTCAATGATGCATCGCCTAGTGGTTCACATCTGCATCTCACATGGGACTCGGCAAACCACAAAAACAAATCACAGAACCCTCCATTGTTCTAGCGAGTATTCACGATAAAGTGTTGAATCGCTCATCTACTGTTAAATTTGATGCGTAACACAATATCGGGACAATTGATACATTTGGGTGTAAAATGGGTGATAAATGGGGAATGTTTACATTGTGCCCGCTCTGCATAAACAAAATATCTGCCGTCATGTTGTTTAATCGCCGCTAATAATAAGTTTTCAGTATATTGAACGTAACTACATACAGTAGTCTATTGAGTAGTTCTCCGAATTTAGTATGCATTTTCATCACCAAACTCAATAGCCTAAACTTAAACTTGCCTATTTTTCGTGAAATTTGCAGAAAAGTACAACATTCAGTGACCAAATCTTCAAACTGATTGCGCACCGTGAGTATTATCCAAAGACACACTTCAAGTATCAAATACATATTGACACATCTAGTAAAATTACATAATAACAAACGGTACGTACTAGGGGGAAATGAATAAATAAAGCAATGAATATTGTATGTCTCAGTGCAGACAATGTTCTGATACTGAGAGAGGTGCTCAATTATCATAATCTTATACAATTATGATAATCTTACAAGACAAAAATGAATATTCATGATCACACAATATATGTAATTAACCCTATTCCAACAGTAAACGATTACGCACACTCATTGGTATCCACAAGCATCTGTAGACATACGAGAGAATGGTTCATACAGTAAAGTGAAATGAGGAATATACGTAGGTATTAAACAAACACATACTATATGCATATTGCTGACACAACATCGGTTGTGATAATTTCATGCTGAGTACAACGCCTGATTTTCTACTTTCTACTGTCATGTCATTGGTGCATGACAATAATAAAATTACCCAATCTCATGCCAAATAGCCAATGAATATGTTCTAGGTTACAGATTTTGCGTCCACCGGCATAGACATCAACTCAGCGGAGTGGGTGTAATAACAACAAAATTTACGTTTCAGGATCTATATGTTTCAACCTATTTCAGCTGATAACCAGATTTTGATGATACCAGTTAAAAACCTAATATCATAAACTTTATGAATAGAAACAAAGCCCGACTGAACATTTTCTGAAGCCATACTGGCGCCATCAGGGGCAGACAGTGTGTATTGATAGTTGTTTCTATGTACTATTGTAAGGCCAGTCAAATCTCACAGATGAACGGATATGTGTACGTGCAAAAGTGGTCATATAACTTCCAGCTACCACCATCCCAGGCATTCGTGTAAAACACACGTTGCTGGCCCACGGCGTTGTTTGGTTGACCTCCCCAGTAGGCGCCCCATTCACTGCTGTTGACCCCGACAGCACCGTGGTGTGTCCAGTATGGGGTCCAGTCAACATTATTTAGCATGAGTGATTTCCGTGATTTCAGCTGCCCCTGTGTGAAGTGCATGTTTAGCATTATTCATTTTGTTGATGTACTTGCTATGAATTATTCAACCCATCATTCAGCTCTTCTTTATCGGGAAAATGAAACACACTGTGAACTATCCAAATATTTCGTCAGCCAAATTTGTCTGTAAATTCATCAATACTGATCTTGGGTAATATTAACCCAGTGAAACACTCC
This sequence comes from Terebella lapidaria, assembly GCA_949152475.1. Taxonomy (NCBI): domain Eukaryota; kingdom Metazoa; phylum Annelida; class Polychaeta; order Terebellida; family Terebellidae; genus Terebella; species Terebella lapidaria. The sequence continues at coordinate 26,316,515 of OX424564.1, read as the reverse complement.
ATCTCGACATCGCAGGCATGATTTGTACTGACCTGCAAGTGAGATCATGGCCTCCTTCTCTCTGGCTGTCCGCACCTCGATCAGAAACGCTCCTGGCGCGATGTCTGAACATCTCGTGTTTGCCTCTGTTTGGCTCATTGTTTCGATGACCACAAGGTAGCATTTTCGACCGATGTACTGGAAGCCAACAGGACAGTAGGCTGAAAAAAGAAGGAAAATAGGTTCTCGATTATTATAACCTGGTTTTAATGATACAACAAACATCGGCCATCACATAGAAAGCGCCATGTCCGTATGAGTATATTTGTCCTATAAATGAAATTTGCATCGAATTTTAAATTCAAATGCCTGGAATATATCTCCGTTCTTTTGTTACTTCGTGCAGGTATACTTCTGGTCATACAATTTTGTGGGACGGAGGGGGGGGGGGGGGTACACACTTGACAAAGTTGACAAATAATTCATATTCTCGCAATCTGATTAATGTTCTCACCATATATCTGCTGACTTGGAGCCTGTGTTCCGTTTGTTGTAGCGACTTTCCCAAGTAGCTGGCAAGAACCAGCATTGTCATTGGTCCACGTTATCATGTAACCATGGCAATGGAGATAGTGACGGCATGTTCTCTCACATAGTTGCCTTGTCATAGGTTCATAATGAGCAATAACGTTTCCTGGTATTACTCACTATTCACTCTCCGGAGCACCTGATCTCACACTCAGCTGGCTGGGTGTCTGTGATTTTCACATGGCTTTGACTTTGATACCTTAGTATCTCTCGGATTTGACTACTCACACTGATCTTGTAAAATTCGTCCATGGATTCGGTCTTGGAATATGAATTTGTCTGTTTGTCGGTATCCATTTCTACTTTCTCATTAGCAGTCTGCGGATAGTCCATAACATGTTCCATAACATGTTCGATTATTCAGTACTTGAGATGCAGTATCATCGGGATAATTTGATTTAAATATTTATAGGTATTGTATCAGTGCTGCTTTCGCAACGATAAAAACAGGATGAATATTATATGAGCTACATATGACTTATGTATGTACGTATGTAACGTATAACGTATTTATGTACATAGACGTAGAATCATGTGACACAGGTATATATTTGTAAAACGAATGTGAGATGATTGTCCCTATTTATTGACAGATATTCGAATAGTCTTCATGAACAATTTGTCATGATACCAGCAGACAAAGCATCAAACAATATTGCATTTATTTGCAAAAATATATTATTATCAAAACATTATTGGTGAATTGGGCATGTTTGGTACATATGACAATACAACATATACACTTTTACTATCCGAAGTAAATGGAACTTCCTAATGGGGCATGAGCAGAAAAACGCCTATTCGCCAGCTGGCAGCACTGTTTTAGTGGTAAAATGACGTCATAACGTTATTTATTATCAGGATACCATAGTATTACTCCAAACATACGGAATTTTCGCGCCAAATGTCACGTGCATGGTTCACAACAGATGACATTCCCTAAAGATTTGGCGCCAAATTTACCACTATTACAATGCTGCCACATATCGAATGAGCTTTGCCCACGCCCCATCTGTATTGGATACAGTCATTGAGTACAAGTACTCTTGATGAGTCAAATACACTACTTCAGTTATTCCTGTACTTGAGATACAAGTACAAGTACTGTTAATGTACTTAAAGTACAAGTACAAAATACCTTTCATTTCTATCCATTATATCATAATGAACACCGATCAACCTTATGAAAAAGGCCTTCAATTATGCTCATAGATTATATTGGTGATGTCATATAACTGAATAATCCTAGATTTGGTGCATAACTACATCATTCATATTCAGATGAATTGGAAGTAAACAAAATTAGCCCAAGGGCTAAGAAAGGTTACCGGACGATATATATTTCAAATATTAGCCTTTTGTCCTATGACCTCAGAAAAAAACATTGGTCAATTGAAGGTCACGAAAATATCCAGCATATATCATTTAAAGTAAGTATCAATCTAATACCACCAATTGTCGGATTTTGATGATGCCAATAACAAACGTAAATTACAACATTTTGCAATAAAAACAAAGCCCGACCAAAAATGTCCACACCTGATTCATAAGCTGTTAAGTCGATAACAAGCCAGGTATTAGCCATTTTGTGATCTGACCTGGAAAATAGGTTCCAATGTCAACTTCAAGATCATCAGAATATTCAGCATATATCATTCCCTATATGTACACTATGGATTACTAAGCTGTAAAGTCGATAATAAGCCAGATATTAGCCAGTTTGTTCTCTGACCTTGAAAATGAGGACAAAGGTCAAATTCAAGGTCACCAGTATATTCAGCATTTATTTCCTATATGCTCACTATTGATTCCTAAGCTGTAAAATCGATTATAAGCGAGATATTAACCACTTTGTTCTCTGACTTTTGAAAATGAGGTCAAATGTCAAATTCAAGGTCACGACAATATTCAGAATATATCATTTCCTATATGTTCACAATTGATTCCTAAGCTGTAAAGTCGACAATGAGCGAGATATTAGCCATTTTATCATGCGACCTTGAAAATTAGGTCAGGTTATTAGGTTATTCAATTAGGTTATTCACCATATATCATTTATTATAATTATGTCCGCAATTAATGATAACAGCAATGATGTGGAATTTTTATATAGCGCTTTTTCAGAAACCTGCTCAAAGCGCTTCACAATTATTACCCCTGAGACCAAGAACCACTTTCCGACTCCCTGGGGTCCATAAACAATCACCTATTTGTCAGAGACTTATTGCTGCCATATTGGCACAAGGTGACTAGGACACACATACAATTGCCAACACTGCCAATCGGGTACTCAATTATACTACTGAGTGAACCGAGACACACTGTGGTACACACCTTGCCCAAGGGTGCTAGACAGCCAACACAGCAGTGCCAGCACCGCTGCTCGAACCAACAACCTGCTGGTCACGAGACGAGCGCCTTAACTGATTGCGCCAAATGCCCCCAACAATTGATTACTAATATTTGGAAAAAATGTGCCCCATTATAAAGCATAGGAGAATTTAACATGGGAAAGTCCCATTTGGGCCGAGTTTGGGCCCAAAATGGCCCACTTTGAGTGATTCAAGGGCAATGAAACTTACACATGTCACAGGGGGTACATATGAGGAGTGTTATGCATCAATAAGAAAAAATTAGCCCAGGGGCTAAGAAAGGTTACCGGACAATATATATTTTAGATATTAGTACTTTGTCCCGTGACATTGAAAATAAGGTCATTGGTCAATTCAAGGACATGATAATATTCAGCATATGTCATTTCTAATATGTCCACAATTGATTCCTAAGCTGTAAAGTCAATAATAAGCGAGATATTACCCATTATGTCCTGTGACAGGGAAAATGAGGTCAAAGGTCGAATTCAAGGTCATTGCAATATTCAGCATATATCATTTCCTATAAGTTCATAATTGATTCCTAACCTGTAAAGTCGAAAATAAGTGAGCTATTAGCCACTTGTCCTGTGACCTTGAAAATTAGCTCAAAGTTGAAGTTCAAGGTCATGACAATGTTCAGAACATATCATTTTCTATATGTTCACAATTGATTGCTAAGCGGTAAAGTTGATAAAAAGCGAGATATTAGTCATTTCGTTCTATGACCTTGAAAATGAGGTCAAGGTCAAATTCAAGGTCATAGCAATGTTCAGTGTATATCATTTCCTATATGTTCATAATTGATTCCTAAACTGTAAAGTCGATAATAAGCGAGATATTAGCCATTTTGTCCTGCGACCTTGAAAATGAGGTCAAAGGTCAAGTTCATGGTCATGCCAATGTTCAGAATGTATCATTTTCTATATGTTCACAATTGATTGCTAAGCTGTAAAGTCGATAAAAAGCGAGATACTAGCCATTTTGTCCCGTGATCCTGAAAATGAGGTCAAAGGTCAAATTCAATGTCATGGCAATAATCTGCATATATCATTTCCTATGTTCAGAATGTATCATTTTCTATATGTTCGTAATTAATTCCTAAGCTGTAAAATCGATAAGAAGTGAGATATTAGCCACTTTCCCTGTGACCTTGAAAATGAGGTCAAAGGTCAAATTTAAGGTCATTAGAATATTCGGCACATATCATTTCCTATATGTCCACAATTGATTCCTAAGGTGTAAAGTCAATAATGGTGAGATATTAGCCATTTTGTGCTCTGACCTTGAAACTGAAGTCAGAGGTCAAATGCAAGGTCACATGAATATTCAGCATACATTTTGTATATCATTTCCTTTATGTCCACAATTGATCCCTAAGCTGTAAAATCGATAATAAGTGAGATATTAGCCATTTTGTTCTGTGACCTTCAAAATGAGGTCAAAGGTCAAATTCAAGCTCATCAGAATATTCAGCATATATCATTTCCCATATGTCCACAATTGATTCCTAGGCTGTAAAGTTGATAATAAGCGACATATTAGACATTTTGTGCTCTGACCTTGAAACCGAGGTCAGAGGTCAAATTCAAGGTCACGAGAGCTTAAAAAGTCAATAATAGGAGAGATATTAAGCTCTAAAGTCAATAATTGGAGAGATATTAGCCATTTTGTGCTCTGACCTTGAAACTGAAGTCAGAGATCAAATGCAAGGTCACGGGAATATTCAGCATATATCATTTCCTTTATGTCCACAATTGATCCCTAAGCTGTAAAATCAATAACAAGTGAGATATTAGCCATTTTGTTCTGTGACCTTCAAAATGAGGTCAAAGGTCAAATTCAAGGTCATCAGAATATTTGGCATATATCATTTCCTATATGTCCACAATTGATTCCTAGGCTGTAAAGTTGATAATAAGCGAGATATTAGATATTTTGTGCTCTGGCCTTGAAACCGAGGTCAGAGGTCAAATTCAAGGTCACGAGAATATTCAGCATATATCATTTCCTATATGTCCACAATTGATCCCTAAGCTGTAAAATCGATAATAAGTGAGATATTAACCATTTTGTTCTGTGACCTTGAAAATGCAGTCAAAGGTCAATTTCAAGGTCATCAGAATATTCGGCATAAATCATTTACTATATGTCCACAATTGATTCCTAGTCTCTAATCTCACTATTAAGTGAGATATTAGGCTTAATGTGTCCCATTATAAAGAATAGGAGAATTTAACATGGGAAAGTCCCATTTGGGCTGAGTTTGGGCCCAATATGGCCCACTTCGAGCGATTCAAGGGCAACGAAATTTATACATGTCACAGGGGTACATATGGGGAGTGTTATGCATCAATAAGAAAAAAAGTTACTGATAAGATTCTGAGAAAACGACCGTCAAAGTCCAAAATTGGCCATTTTTCGACGAAAATGGCCGCTCTGACCTTGAAACCGAGGTCAGAGGTCAAATTCAAGGTCACTAGAATATTCAGTATATATCATTTCCTATATGTCCACAATTGATTCTTAGTCTCTAATCTCAATTTTAAGTGAGATATTAGGCTTAATGTGTCCCATTATAAAGTATAGGAGAATTTAACATGGGAAAGTCCCAGTTGGGCCGAGTTCGGGCCCAAAATGGCCCACTTCGAGCGATTCAAGGGCAACAAAATTTATACATGTCACAGGGGTACATAGGAGGAGTGTTATGCATCAATAAGAAAAAAAGTTACTGATAAGATTTTGAGAAAACGACCGTCAAAGTCCAATATTGGCCATTTTTCGACGAAAACGGCCGCCATTTTGAAAAAAAAACGAAAATAAAAAAACTAAAAAATACATACCTCTCGAAATATTTTTAGGCATTTTTGTGCAAAATTTCAAAAAAATCAGACTGTAAACTTTAAAGATAAAATTGTTGACGGACGCCGGACACCGGACGCGATGCCACGGACGATGCCTAAAAATGTAGACGGACGACGACGGACGCAACGCCACGGCAATAGGTTATCGGACCAAAGGTCTGGTAACCTAAAAATGTAGACGGACGACGACGACGGACGCAACGCCACGGCAATAGGTTATTGGGTCAAAGGTCCGGTAACCTAAAAAAAACCCGCTGATTCTCCATCACCAGCTTCTCATCTAGACATTTACCTTGCAATTTACCAAATTGTATGAGACTATATGCCAAACCTGGTGATTTGATTTCCCTATTATCAGATTTCCTGTCGTGAGTACTAATTAAATATCCTAGCATCACTAGCCTATGACGCTTAGGTTTCCAGCTATTCCGTAAGGTAGAGCATGTTCCAGGAATGCATAGTCAGAGCACATCTTCTGATTTTCAAACTCTTTACACAGGGAAATGCCCAAGAGCATATATGGTAGATATCTCAACGGTTGACATCTCAATGAAAGTTTCCCATCTGCTATAACAGTTCAAATTCCATTGAACCCCTTATGTGTCCTAATTTTACCCTCACATACATAAATATACATAGATTGTCTGCCAACAAAAGGACAATAAAGTTCATTATTGAAACTTCCCATAACAAGAGTTTATCTGTGAAATTTATGGATATGATCTATTCTATTTCATCCGTTACATAATTGCTTGAAAAAAACAAAACATTGAGATTTGCATTCGTTTGCTCTACATGGTCACCTGAATAACGTGTGTCTATTGAGATTTTTTGTTTATTTATTGACCTTTCAATGAACAACCTCCTCATTTCTGCGACCAGCTCTGAAATAGCGGGTAACCAGTGAAACAGACACACACATATGATTAATCAATACCATATGTTAGGTAAACCACAGCCGATAACGGCTGAGTAGTGTTCTGCCTGATTTGAATCAGAAAATCCATTCTAGTATTCCCATGTTGCTTGGGGTTGCACGTAAAATTTGCTGCAGATGAAAAGAATATTGGCGGTTGAAATATTACAGTCATCAGGGTTATCATACAATCTAGTTGGCGACGAAATATGAGCTGCCTACTGCTAACTGCGTACTACTAACTGCGTACTGCGTCCTGCGAGCTGGTCAGAAGAGAAACGGGAAATGATGACGAGAAACGGGAAATGATGACTTATTCCGTCATAAACGATGGTTTAATACGGGACAAGGACATTCTCAATACGAAATGCGACCAACGTACTGCGACATTCGTGCCCTAACACATGACCTGCTTTCTATAAACTGCGAGCCGCGAACTGCGAGGTGCGACCTTCGAACTCTGAACCGATGTTATAAAACTTCGACCTGCGTGCAACATAAGGGAACCCAAATACTTGGTATATATACATTTTTCTGTATTGAACCATGGTTTAATAAAAAATAAGTCTTATACAATATAATTATTTCTTGTGCCAGGCTTTTCCATACAAGCTTGCAGGTCGCAGCACGCAGCTCGCGGTTCGTAATCGGAATTCCATAGGCAGGTGAGCAGCTACGTCTCTATTGGACGACAGAGTTCCTCGAGCTTTTTATTCCTCAAAAACATCATGGCAAACCAGTTCATAAATAGCCAACCAATAAAAATGCATGTGCATCACTTACCAAACAGTGCGACTTCTCCATACCAGTGTCTAAATGGCAGCAATTTGATATACTTAATATTGCATGTCATATACCTAACATGCACTGTATACTCGAGTTCATAAACGCATGACCCATGTCCTTGGTTTTTGCTATACTTTTCTAACATTACAATGTCTTTAATAGAGGAAATGATAACATTTCATTATGGACATTATACTATTGAGATTATGTTGAGCGAGAATCCGAGCATCGTGTTGTTAATATTGAACTGTAAATGATGTAAAATGATGATGTAGACATAGAATACCATTTGCATCATTTTATTGATGAGTCAGCAGAAAAAAACTAACAAACCAACTTAGAATGATAATAAATGCAAGGTATGTCAAATCTCGCAGATGAATGAACGTCCAATCGAACAAGCGTGGTCGTACAGCTTCCAGCTATCACCGTCCAAGGCATTCCTGTAATACACACAGTACTCGCCCACGGCGTTGTTTGGTTGACCTCCGTGGGCGGCGCCCCATTCACTGTTGTTGACGCCTACAACACCCGAGTGTGTCCAGTATGGCGTCCAGTCAACACCATTCAGCTTGAGTGATGTCCACACTTTTGTGATCCCAGCTGCCGCTGTGTCAAATACACGTGCAGCATTATGCATTGAGTTCAGTCGCTCATTGATATTAGGTAATTTGTCCATTAATTTTGTGTACCTGTTACTTTAATTTTACGTCTATCGAACATTATCTTTGTTTTGGCCACACCATTTTTCTGTGCATTCGTCATTTGATTCATTTTGGTTTAATACTTTGATCTGCCTGAAATATAATCTTGGTCAGAGAAACAGTATTCTAAGTGATTCCACCGATTTTGTTTTGTTGTATAATTTTTATACAAAGTGTTCTTTCACGGTACATGTTTTATTGCCTTTATTCTGAGACAACTAGATTGTTCAAATGTTGGAAATCAATATTATTTGTGTAATTTTTCAGGAATATACGTTGCATGTAATGGTGACTTTGCATTTGATCAGATGTGAGCTCTAATGCTGCAGAAAAAACTCCATCTAATGCTGTGAAACACTTCATCTCGGCATCCCAGGCATGATTTCCACTGACCTGCAAGGGACATCATGGCTTCCTTTTCTTTTGCTGTCCGCACCTCGATCAGGTAGGCTCCTGGCGCGATGTCTGAACACATCGAGTCTGCAGCTGTCTGGCTCATCGGGTCGGTGACCACAAGGTAGCATTTCCGAACAATGTACTGGAAACCAGGAGGACAATAGGCTGAAAAAGGAAGGAAAATAGGTTTTCGAATATTATAACCTGGTTTTATTGATACAGCAAAAGCTTCGTCCATACATTGAAAACACAAGGTCCGTATGATTATATAAATGAATCTTGCATCGAATTTTAAACTCAAATATATCTCTTCCTTCTCTATTTACTTCTTGGTGGTATACTTCTTTTCATACAATTTTGTGTGAGCGGGCGGAGGGGGTCTACACTTGATAAAGTTGACAGATGATTCATATTATCGCAATCTGATTAATTTTATCACCATATATCTGCTGGTTTGGAGCCAGTGTTCCGTTTGTTGTAGCGACCCTCCCAAGTATCTGGCAAGAACCCGCATTGTCGTCGGTCCACGTCATCATGTAACCATGGCAATGGAGATACTGACGGCAGGTTCTCTCACATAGTTGCCTTGTCATAGATTCATAATGAGCAATAATGTTTCCTGGTGTCCGCGTGTTCACGAAATATTGGTGGAGTGGTCTTTTCGGAGGACAGTGCTGCGTCAAATCTCCCATGAGGAAAGTTGTACAGTGAAGTAGGACACATATTGTACGAGACTCACTCTTCATTGGATTCATGGGTGAAAACTGCAAGTACCATAATCACAAGCCAATAAACTACCGAGATACGTCGCATCCATCAATCTGTTCATAATGTCAAATCATATTGAACTTTACTTCTATATGAAACTGTATGACAAAAACAGCTTTGTTACGTTATACTCACTCTATGAAACTTTTTCTCACTGTTGTGACATACACATTCAATGCCCAAAATAATATTTTGATTTGTTGTACAATTCATGCATGATCAAAGCACATACCTGTACGTTATGGGCATAGACAGAGATAACTCAAATCCCTACGAATCCCTCGCCGATTTTGCTATGCATTATTAAATTAGTGAGTCCTGTGGACAAGTTGACCAACGAAACCCTTTGATTCAATTTTTAATATGTTACAGCAGTGCCACTTTCGCAACAATGAAACCAGAATGCCAACTGCGCCACGGAGGACAGGTTGCCTCACACGTTGCCAAGTTACTTGTCCTCACCGCTCGGCAAATGCAGAAAACATGTGACATCCAATCACCCAAAGAAAGTCAACTCGCTTGGACGAACATGCAAGTCATCCATGAATACATTCATAACAAGGCGTCACATGAAATAGCAATTGGAGTCGGCCAGTCAATAGTATAAGTGGAATTGTTTGAATAATTCATTCTAGAAAGGAACATATTTTGGAAGTCTTGCTCTCGGAGAATGCACGATATCTAGTGATGGAGAAGTAATCTCAAATGACGCCAGTATTGCTACTGGAAAGATCCATGGCATCACTCCAGTTGACCAGACCACTTCCAAACAGGACTTCCACGAGCATTGTCCAACATGCAAATTGTCCGGGAGCTCTAGTAATACTGGCATTGCTAAACACCCGCCAGACAGTGTAATTTGACGAAAGCTTTAAAACACTTTTACCACAACCAAATGGAATATGATATATATCTTGGTCAGAATATTCTGGAATAGCCCAGCCCAAGATGAAGACCATTCAATGCCTATAATAATAATAATAATAATAATAATAATAATAATAATAATAATTCATGAACAATTAGCATAATAATATTGATTCATGTAACATCACATTTTGAAAACGGATCGAACTTGGACTCAATCACCAGCAATTGTCATATTATTCATGTTTTAATACACTTATTCTGATTGATGATATTAATAATGTGAGTATTCATCACTGTTGAACTACTTTCCGAGTGGGCAATCCTGTGTTCGCTATTATTCCGTCGAGTGAAGTAGATGTTTCCACATGAATTTCCAGAAGAATTGCCACCGGTTGCAAAATAATAGTTTTCTTCTGAAGCTCAGTGCGAAAAGTTCCCCGACTTGTGCAACATGATTTGTAATGAGCGTGGAATGTCCTAACCCTGTATGATACAGTTTGATCAGCACATTTTCGACCAAAATGTGCCACGATATTGTCTGTCAGACTGAAAAAATAAGGCACTGGAGATGTACGGCTGTAATGATTCGAGTTTCGCGTCAGTTAGAAAACAGAATTGTATGTGCTAGTCTTGTCTCAAAAGGCAGTAAATCGTCATGTTTTCCATCACAAGGTATTATTAATTTACTGATGTGGAGGATAGACCCTAAGGCTATGTTGTCCTGTTTTTTTCCTGTCACGTGCGTCAACGAGCGGGTGAAAATAGCAATTATTTAGAGGAAATAACACGAAAGTTTCGGTATTTTCCCCCTCAAAAATGAAGGTTGTTTTAGCCTTAAACACAGAACATCGTGAAAGATAGTAATTAATTCTATTTGTTTCTGTTCCCCTCAATGTTAAAAGTATTCAATAGCTTAGCAAATGGTCAAATGCCATTTTCGGCATGAGTTACTTCGTGAATATATTATTGTCATGAACATTGTCTCAGTGTTTTCTGTGTTTGCTTTCTTACTGGCTGAAGGCTACTGACTTTTCAAAAAAAAAAGTTAAAGGGAAACAAAGGAAAAACACAACTTGGCCTCACACTGAGGGCTGCCCCTGTCCTTCGGGGGGGGGGGGGGGGGGAAGAGGGGGAAAGAGATATCTTAGGATTTTGATGATGCCAATGACAAACGTTAAATACAACATTTTGCAATAGAAACAAAGCTCGACCAAATAGTTTATCCAAAGACACACTGGCGTCATCAGGGGCAGACAGTGTGTTAAATGTGGTTGTTATACTGTACACCTGATGGAAATAGTATACACACTGCCCAACAACCTATCAAACCCATGAGAGGTAAGCACAAATATGTCTTATGGATGGTGACAATATGTTTTTAAAAAATACATTGCTATATTTATCACGCACTATAAACTACAATGCTATAGGACTCCAAAAGGTGTGATAACCTTTTCTGTATCACCCTACTTCAAATATAATCTGTATCACTCGCTGAGGCACATCCGACCGAAACTACTTTTTTCACTGCAGATTACGTAAAGACCATTATTACGTGAGAGAACAATGTTATCTACGTAAAGTAACCTAGCAACCGACAATCACTTTCCTAGCCCAGAGAGTGTAGAACACTCTGCTTGAGGTTTTTCGGACATCACGGGCATTTCATGAATATTATTAAATTAATATTATTATCTTAATGATCATTATCAATTTTCGTATGATAACTACAGTATCTAAAATTATGTCTGAACAGTTGTGTGTGATGAAATAAAAACCACGCTCGTGTGTTTTCTGCAAAAAGATATCGGTCTCGTTTGGTCTGGCGGATGAACACAGAATACACTCGTCCTTCGGACCCGTGCATCCTGAATTCATCCGCCAGACCAAACTCGACCGATATCTTTTTGCGGAAAACACACTCGCATGGTTTTATATATGTATATATGATTTTTTTTTGCTCACACAGTCCAAACAGTCAGTGTCTAGACAGATATTTTCATAAAGTTTAAGCCTACTTTTTTCGAAACACGCTGTACGTCACAACGCTATCACAATATTACCTTTCATCCCCTCTCTCCTCGCCACTGAATGAGACACTATATACAACAACGGTAACACAATGATTCACCTTCTGACTAACACTGGCTCCTACCTCGATCCTCACCACCTCCTTGACACAAACAGTCTCTTTCTCTAGACAACATGGACATTATCACTGATAACGTTGAAGGTTCTACTGGGACGCATCTTGAGTACAAAGATTACCAAAACGGTATTGAGGCCAAAAACAATAATTTTATTACTTGTTTGTTTTGGGGCCAGCTGAGTGAACTTATGCAGAATGATTATTTTACGAAAACAGCCACAAAGCATGGTTGAGGACAACGATTCTTCACAGTTCTCCTGACCAATGCATCCCCTTTCTTCACATTTTAAAACGATATTTAACATCACATCGTTCAGGCAGTTCACTACAAAATAAGATTATGACATTCTTCTGCATATCGAGGAAAGACCCTGTCATGTTCATGACCAATATGGATAACAAAGGATAGAACCTCTGCTGCCCTGCTGACCCAACACAACCAGGTGCCGCGTGAATTCTGATTCAATCATCTGCATCAACCTTGTTGTCTGTGAACACAGCACAGAGTTCTAGGTAATGCTGACCAAAGCACAATGGCCCAGTTGGTCACCCCATACTGGCATTTCGGTGACCTTTTTATCACTGCACCCAACTGCACAAAGCACATCTCTTTGTGGTGCTTCACCGCCATCGACTCACCTAGTAATGTTCTTGTAGTTCATTCATTTAAAGGACTCGAAGAAACCATGTTTGGGCCAGTTTTCTATATGCTAAGGAATGTACATAATCGGGGGGGGGGGGAATGATAGTGGCTTGAGAATAAAAAATATTCCTCGAATTGGAGTGATGTGATTTGAGTTAGGTGGTTGTTTGTGAATATGTAATTGGGACTAGTGGCCATGATAGTAACTTGAACCAACAGTAAGAACTTTCTCCAGCGAGAGTCTCTCATGGGACATTTTATATCCGATTATTAAAGGTAGTATCAACACCAGCACTGCCGTACCAGAAGCTGTTTGATCCTACATATTATGATCCGTATTTTTTCGATGGGTTCGAGATTCACCAGATTCCAGGTTTGAGTACCAGAAAGACGTCACTCATCCATTTAAGGGGCAGATGAACTGGAGCAGTCATGGTGGACATTTACTTCGGGTGACCCAAGGGTTGGGTTGGGTTCTGTTAGCTGAGCTGCAGGGGGAACCAAATTTGCAGCCCACTATAATCTATACAGCAATCATGATGATTAGATAGGGACAGATTTGTTACAGCTGTCAAACTGACCATGTATATACCTAAAAATAAATTTAGAACAACACATATTTTTGGTACATATTGCAACGAAATACCGACAGAAAAGTATTAAATTCGACGATATAAGTTACCTTTCACAACATTTTAGACCGCCCGAGCATTAAAATGTTACTATACACTGCACGAAAGCAGATGGCAGGTTTCACGAAAACCCCGGTGAAAATGGCATTTTTTGCATGAAATCTGAAATAGGTAACTTTTTGATTTTTTTTTTCATTTTGATGACAAAGCTGGATACATCGCCTATCATATTATAGTTTTTCTTTTATAAATATTTACGCCATAAATGTGTATAAACGTCAGAAACGCTGGTTCCCTCGGGCAATTTTGTGCGTTTTTTTATGATTTTGAAACTCCCCGTGGGCAATGGAATTTAGTTTAGCTCATTTAATTTTCGCTTCTGGAGGTAGGTTGCACCGTGTTTTACCCTGTAATGTGAAAAAATCTTGCATCCAACAGAAATAAACCTAAAATATTCAATAATTCAGGACAATAGTTGGACATTTTATGACATGCACAAATTTGGCAATACCGTATAATATAAAATAGCCTATATTTTGGCATCAATGTATGTGCAGGAATTATGTCTGATCCATATTTACAATACTATCACGTATTTTGCATAAAGAGAATAAAAATATGTGATTTACAACAAGGAAAGGTAGCTCTTTGCTATCATAACGCACACAAATCTGTTATGATAGCAAGTTGCTGCGATAGCAAAAGGACACATCTTCAGGACAAGTGTTATGATAGCAACGTATTATGAGAGCAAATTGGACATATTGTTTCATATAGTGTTACGATAGCAATATGTTATGATAGCAATTGGACATAATCTGTGGATAAGTGTTATGATAGCAATACGTTATGATAGCAATTGGACATAATCCGTGGATAAGTGTTATGATAGCAAGCTGGTGTCCAGTACGTGGCGATAGCAACAGAAACCACGCTGTATTTTAGGCAATGAATGACCTGCCCTAAAATCACTGGTCGCATCGTCATCCTACATGAGCGATAATACAGTACGATTAGGAAAATGTGAACAACTCTGTCATGTTTGATCTAAAACTTGACAACAAACAAGCATCACAACAGCAGAACTTGAGGTTACGTGTGCGGCCACAGGGACAAAGGAGAGTAGAACCAGTACTCGAGGCTGAGTGAACACGAAAAAAAATCAAGGATAAGTAGACACGAAACCCATTTCTTGGTTAAACAACCAAACAAAATATTGTGGGTCTTGTTTCTATGTGATATGAAAACTCTAATTGTGAACCTGAACGTTATGACAACCTGTCGAATATTTTGATGTCCATGCGTAAATTGATTCTCACCTGCTCATTTGTTGAGTTGCCCAATATTCTTGCCCAAATGTGTTTTGGTTGAACTTTCCACAAAGGACTATGGTGTGTGTTTCCCTTGCTCAATATTTGGAAATCAACTTAAAGCCTATTGATTAGTTTGATAACAACAAAGATGTCCGCTTTGATAACAATATGAAACAATGAACTCGAATCGTATTGTAACTCGAACTCGTATTGTAATAACTCTCTACTTCCCTCTCACAGAGAACAATTCTCGTAGATGGTCTTACACTACCATAGTACCTCCAATACTGGTGCCGAGCTTGTCCATGCGAAAATTGATTGTTACTCGCATTTGTTTGTCGATTCGTCCATTATTCTTGCCAAAATGTGTTTTAGTTGCACTTTCCACAAATGACCAAGGTGTGTGTTTTCTTTGTTCAATATTTGCTACTTAACTTTGTTGTAATCTGAGATTATGACATAAAATATGGATAATGTCATCGCTGACTTAATTCGGTAGCAATAAGTCCACGCATGGACAAGCTCCTCACCAGTAGTACCATGGGGTCAAAATTACACTAACAGATATAGTACGGCTAACGCCGCACAATAATCAATGTCCATTGCTATCGACTTCACGATCTATCGTTATATTCTGGACACCAAACATTTGTGACATCGTTGTTGTATTACCTGTGAATCAGCCATAATGGTTATAGTTTTATCTGTTAACTGGCGTTTCGCGCCATTGATGCACATGCTCTGAATCACGTGCAACATACGACTGGTCACATGATGGGCACGTTTTTGGCCCTTGCTATCGTTACACCAGTTGGACACCACTTTTCACACTGTAATGATAGCAATTTTAAAGCGAATGCATTTTGCAGATACTTCATTGAAGAACAGTACCTGACACCTCAGCTTCGATATAGATGTGTCATTTAACGAACGCAACGGCTCCCATGCCGACAAGAGCCACCTAACCTATGTATTACGCTGTTTTATTTTGCTATCGTGATCATAAATATTTTGAGAAACCAGCGTGTGGCGATAGCAACTGTCAGGTAAATTGATTTGTTTATCAAAACAATTAACTTTTTTGGCAAAAAAAATTGTATAATCTTCTTCAATAAAGTCCTTTGACAACTTGTATTACATTTCGTATCAATATTAGGCTGAATTGCCTGTGATATGCCTCATACTCAGAGTTGTGTAATGATACTGAGCAGCGGCTCGTCCAATTTTTGTCCAAAATGGAAAAACATTTTATTTGTTGCCAATTCCCAACGGGAACCAGAGACATGGATTTTATTTTATTTATAGATGTGCTCAGATGTTAATGATGTGCTCAGACTGTGCACATTAGTCATAATACAATTATGATGCAATTATACAAGATACGTGCGTCTGAATATATGTATTTAGTCACGGTAGCAAAAATGTACAAGTTCGTGAAACCTGCCAGATGCTATCCGATTACATTTAGGTACATGTTGAGCAAGGACATCGCCATGTTGAAAAAAAAACAGTCGTCCAACTCAAAAAGTAAACATTGGTGAACTATCGGGGATTGTGTGAAATTATTGTTTGCGATGGCCTAAAAAACCACTGTAAATACATCTTCACTCAGTAAGGATACAAGCGGAACAACTGTCATTGACTGCATATCCGTTGATCACACGTAAACGTTGCAATGAAAATTTGTGGGTTTTTTGACAGCTACCGTGTTGCCTTCTTCTTCGGTGACTTATCACTGACCATATATTCGTACGCCACCTATGTTATTTTTCAGTTGCAACCTAAACACAAACAATTGTGTCTCTTCGTTTTCTAACAAGTGCTCCAAATCAAAATAAATATCTACAAATACATTCCTGTCGCAAAAATTTGACTTTCACAAAAGCAAATACGGTGCTATTTTTATGCGGAGAAACTGTCCCTTCACAGCTTCCGTACGCGCTATTCGCCGGAAGTTGATCAACCGCCTCCGACTGGGCTGCCGAATTTGTTCCAAAAATTGTTTCCTTCCCACATTTGCGCTGTTTCCACAACTCTTCTTGATGTAAGTGTCTTCATTCGGACATAAAGGATATCGGCACAGCGATTCATTTGGCCGATCGCAGGTAGATCGCTGGTATAGCATGAACATCGCTCGCATGTTTTGGACAGTTCAGCCATGCATGACACGATCAGGACGACCACCCGTATGATAGCAATTGATGACTTTCTGTATTAACCCTTCGTATCTTCGTAAAACCGCTATCATGACACTGACAGCGCTACAGATATTGCGATTCATTCGTTATTGCAGTGTAATTTGGAAGCCATAATAATACGAATGGGCACATGCCTGTGTTTCTGTTGTAGATATCATCATCATTGCATAATGTATGTAATATTACTAGCCTTTCATCCAGGGGAAATAATACATTGAGGAATTGTTTTCATTTGCATCAAGCCCATGGTTAATGTTGTTTTCCTACAACATGTACAAACCCGGGAATACAATCAACTATTACCTTCCATGTAATACAAATGATTTTATTAATGGGCAGAAGGTGTCTGATACCAATGGATTGTAATATTCTAAATATCATTTACCAGTTCCCATACAGGGTGAGATTTGCAAAGTCATGTGATCCTGCAGCTACAATGGCTGAATGAAGCACATGTTTATGATTTGTACATCTATTAGATCTGTGGCAAAAGCCTGCCATTTGAAATGTATTGACTTTGTGTACTGATTAGATTGACCTAATCAGACTGTTCTTGTGGTAAGAGTGTGTAGACCTGGTGTGGTGTGCTTTGGCCCATTTTGACTAGTCCCCGAGTTCTCCTTCACTGGATTTTACATATGCGCCGTCACTCCAAATTTCAGGCTCAATACACTTGCATTTGTCGCTGATATTTGTTGGTGTGTGCATGGTATTTCACAGAGAGTTGAAGTGTAATAAAGTGTATACATAAATTAAGTGTTTCATATCCCCCTTTTGTGGTGAGTGTTGCTGTATCCCAGTTGGTGAAACCCACTTGGCCCTCATCATTTTAGCTATTGGTATCGGTTGCACATCGGTCGGGTGTCTTACAGTGTTCCTCATAACTGCAAGTATTGACAATTGTACTGAATATAGGCCTAACAAGTGTTAATCGGTGCGTGTACATTGTATTCATTCTTCGTATTTGCGTAATTTAATTACGCACTGAACGCTGAAAACACAGCAATATATCGGCTTCCATGAAAGCTCATTTCATATCATAAATTTATCGGAGATCATATCTGGTTCAGTGTCATTGCACCTATTGGTCTTCTTTAGTACATGTCATTGACACTACTTGTGTATCACTGGCTTTCCAGTTGACTTGAACGCATTTCATACTGATTTGCTAATGACATACTGATTGTTGACCAAAATCTTTGGCTGTATAAGCGTTCAGAGCTTCACATATACTGGATATATACCAATAACATTATAAGGTGCCGTTCATTTCTGGTACACATATCACCATACTGAGTCATACTTAGTATTTGTGTGGCCCAAAATAGCCATCATTGATTAGTAATACTTCGTGGTATATCTTGAGTTCAATATATAGCACATCAAAGTTTGTGTGCAACAGTTGCATAACCTGTATTTGTTTTCCTTTCTGTGTTATACTTGTATTGATTTACTTCAGTACTGTTTTCACAATATCGGTATATTTGTGAATACATGAAACATGTGACTTGTGATATATGACGTATGACTTCACAGCTATTGAAATATCAGTAAATTTCATTTTAGTTAAATTTAACTGATAGTCACATTCCTTCACTTCCTATTGTGAAGCTGGGAAAGGAAACGTGTTGGTGATATTTGTGTTCTTGCGTTATATATATTGCTCTAAGTGTATGTATAGTTTGTAATTGTATCCTGGTAGTTTCACCATAGAACACTGTAGCAAATTGCCAACATATATTTTCTTATCATTTCAGGTCAGGTCAAAATATGGGTCGCTGGCCCCGGTTTGGACGGGCAACAGGATTCCAGTCACGTGCTTTGTCTCATTTCCGTTTTTTACATAGGTACAAACGGCTACTTGACAAACGGAAGGCTCCCACACCTACCTCAAATGTGGTACACCAGTACAGGTGTACAGTTGGCCCTGGCTTGCGCTTCTCTAAGGAGGAGACAAGTCGCATACCTATGCCTCGTGCCACGTACCGCATTGAGAAGAGCGGGTCTTCACTACGCTGTACCTTTGTGAAGACGTCCGCACTGACTGCCTCTGGTCACCGTGATGGGTATCGTCTTGTTGACCTGTCAATGATTGGCACTAATTTTGTTAGTGTTGTGTCACACTGTGTGGCATGTGCACCTTGCCAGTGTCTAGTGGCCATTGGGGGATTGCCTGTCTCATTCTTGGGCGAGGTAGGTCGTAAGGGTCTGGCCTCCGTGTTGCAGGTAAGGTGTCAGGGGTGTCAGAAGGTAATTTCCATGGATACCTCTGAGCAGGTCCAGGTAGTTGCTCAGAAGGCGTATGACACCCTGCAACATATCTTAAGGCGGTGACTGACCTAGTTCTTTTGTCTAGGGGTCAGGTCATGTTATTGTCACCGACTTGTGCTCAGATTTGTTGGAAGGAAGATCAACACAAGGTAAGAAAAATGCAATTTCTGCTACATAACGCATATATATAATAACTGAGGGGGATGATACGATGTCCGAGATACTACTACAAATTTATGTACTTCACAAATATTTGTAGGCGCTGAAATTCCCCCGAAATAAGGTTTCTTCCATCAATGTTTACCCCAATTTTGACACGATGATAACGTTCATGGTCATTTTCAATAAATTCTGCACATTGTATTTCGATATTCTGTACACGGGAGTTAAGATAATCATCTCATATTTCATACACCCTGCGCATATGCGCTAATATCTTGTAGTTTTTCAGTTATTCCTAAATTATTCCACATGCTTGTCGTGTCACCGATTTGAGTCAAGCGTCACCGACTTAGGTTTACATTTTGGGTATAACATACCCACTGGTTGAATGAGTTGAACTGTACAATGAGTTCTCAGGAAAGGTGTTATCGCGTACGGTTATAGCGATATCATATTCGTGGTATCGTGGACCGTACGCAACAATATATTGTGCAGTTCATCGTTCCCCGAAACACTCTTTCCATCAGACACAATGATTTCCAAATCATCCCCCGATTCTGTAGCCGAGTCGGACCCCGTCGGTGCGTCATTGTCGCATTGCTATCTTCGCAGTTTGTACGTGCACACCTGATTGGACAGGTACAGCTTTATTTCCTGCCATGATTCCTGAATGAACAAACGATGGGACTATGGAAATAATTTACGCATGTCCACGTATTATGAGTATGTATAGTGTACATGTTAATTTTGCTAATTTTCCGAATATGATGACAAGGATATGGAAAGGAAATAATATAAACATTTGCATTATGATGTTACAATGCATACCGTTGATTGAACATCGGCGGTGGCTAATGCTTTTTGCCTTTTTTCGTGGAGAGATACCAGTCCTTTTCTGGAAAGATAACATCTTAAGTCGGTGACGCTTGACTCAAATCGGTGACACGACAAGCGTGTATAGTGATTTAGGAATAAGTGAAAAAATACAATATATTGGTGCGTATGCGCAGGATATATAAAACATGAGATGATTATCTTAACTCCCGTGTACATATTATGGAAAAACAATGTGCAGAATTTATTGAAAATGACCATGAACGTGATCATCGTGTCAAAATTGGGGTAAACATTGATGGAAGAAACCTTATTTCTGGTGAATTTCAGCCCCTACAAATATTTGTGAAGTACATAAATTTGTGGTAGTATCTCGAACATCGTATCATCCCCCTCAGTTATTATATATATGCGTTATGTAGCAGAAATTGCATTTTTCTTACCTGTGTTGATCTTCCTTCCAAAAAATCTGAGCACAAGTCGGTGACAATAACATGACCTGACCCCTAGACAAAAGAACTAGGTCAGTCACCGCCTTAAGATATGTTGCAGGGTGATGATGTGAATGTTCGAGCTGCGTGGGGTCAAATAGTGACGGGAGGTGGATGTTCTCAGCTATCGGAAGTTTGTGCTACGCTCGGAATGCCAGGTATGTCCTCTCACACGTTCACGAAGCTAGAGTCAGTGATAGGCAAACAGTGGGATGAGTTGCTCAGTGCTGAAATTACTGAAGCAGCCCGCCTAGAGAAGGAGCTTGCTATAGAGAGAGGTGATTTCCATGAAGGGGTGCCAGCCATCACTGTCCTCGCTGATGGTGGTTGGTCTAAACGAAGTCACAAACATTCTTACAATGCTCTTGGAGGCGTGGCCATCATTGTGGGTGCTGCCACTGGTCGGCTCTTGCATGTTGGCATTCGCAACAAAACATGCCAGGTATGTACACTTGCAGACAGTTACAGCAGGGAAGCTCCGAAGCACGAGTGTTTCAAGAATTGGCAGGAGAGCAGTCAGGCTATGGAGGCTGACATTATCCTGGAAGGCTTCCAGTGCTGTGAAGGTAAGTATGGGTTGCGATACATGAGACTCATCGCAGATGGTGACAGCTCCGTACTGGCTACCCTACAGGAGAAAGGGCCTTTGTGGTGCAGGCACTTGGTGAAGGAGGAATGTGCAAATCATGCTTGCAAGTGTCTGCGGGGTTCCTTAGAGAAACTTGTTGAGGATAACCCCAAGTACAAAGGCCGACATGGTTTGACGAAGCAGCAGCGCATCCGCCTGGTGTCTGGTGTCAGGTGTGCCATCAGGATACGGTCCGGCATGCCTGACAGGTTACAAGCTGTTCGGTTGCTTGCCAAGGACATCAGGAATAGCATTCATCATGTCCTTGGCAATCACTCGAACTGTTCCGACTTCTGTAAGAAGCGGCCTGCCGGTAAAGCTACGGGTGCTCTACCCATTGATTTGCAGGATGTTTCCCCAGTGGATGGTGACGTCTCAGACAGTGTGTTTCCAGTCTGTCTGTGGCTGGAAGGTTCGAAGGAGGAGGAAGAAGAAGAGGCGCGTGTCGCCTTGCCAACCACTGGGGAAATACACACTGAGCTACTGGCTGATGTGATGCCCATCCTAGATCGCCTTGCCAAGAAGTCATCTGCCCTCATCAATAATTTTACCACCAATGTGGTGGAGTCGTGTATGGCTTTGAGGTCAAAGTTTGATGGTGGTAAGGTGATCAACAGGTGTCAGAGAGGTTCATGGGGCACAAGATGCTATGGCGCTGCGTTGCGCAAGAATTTAGGTGTGTCATGGGGGCCAAGGTGCTATGAGTCCTGTACTGGCAGGCGTGCTGGGTTTCATTTCTGGGATCACAGCCATAAGGTGTTGTTGCGCCGGGTTGGGACAGCTGCTTTCAAAAAACGTCCAGAGGTGCGTGGGGGAGCCCACAAGCGCAAGCGCTCCAGGCAGGTACAGATGACATCCAAGAAGGCCAGGCTGTCGTACGGTCCTGAGAGTTCCCAGGTCCTCCTGGATGTAAGTCCACAGGAATTGGAGGTACAGAAAAAGTCGTACTATGAGACTCGTGTTAAAGTTACTGCGGCAGCAGCTGGGAAGATAGAGGTGGAGACCAAAGGTCAGAGCTCGAATGAGCGGTGGTTTGAGGAGTGGCGAAAGAGGCTGACGGCCTCTAACTTTGGTAAGGTGGTGTGCCGCAGGACTTCGACACCCCAGGGGCCTCCAGTACGACAGCTTCTGTACACTCAGTTCCGTGGCAACAAATTCACACGCCTGGGCAGCAATCAGGAGCGTTACGCAGCCCTGGAGTACAAGCAAGTGAAGGAGGCTGAAGGCAAGGTTGTGACACTTGAGGAATCTGGCCTAGCCATCCACAGGGAATTACCGTTCCTTGCTGCGAGTGCTGACAGGCTGGTTACCGAGGATGGTGTTGCAGGCTTGCTGGAGGTCAAGCACGTCCTACTGAACAGCAGCTCCCTCATCGCCGAAGCAGCTCGTCTCAACCGGCAGTTTCCCGTAGGTATTGGCCCTGGTGGTGCCCTCTCTTTGAAAAAGAACCATGCATTCCACTACGAGATTCAAGGACAAATGCAGGTGTATGGAACCTCATGGTGTGACATTATGTTTCGCCGAGTGAATCCATATGATAGATTCGTAGAGAGGGTTCAAAGGGACGATGACATGTGGTCCGAGGTCATGCTTCCCAGGTTGAAGCACTTTTACCATGAGGCAGTCCTGCCAGAACTGGCATGCCCTCGGCATGGAAAGGTCCCGGGAATACGGGAGCCACCCGCAGTGTGTATTCCTAGGCATTATGTTCAATACAACGTGAAATATGCTGATTGATACCAGTATATAGTACCTGTATATACATGTGTAGTACATAAACGGCAATATGTATGTCCGTTGTTACCTATAACAATTCATTTTTATTTCATTGTAGCTCCCCAACCTTCCTGTGAGCCACGGCAGGCGGGCTGCATCAGCCAGGACGGGCAAGCGTCGGGAGGAAGTAGCAAGACGACAACCTCCTCGTCACGTCAAGAGGAAACAGCTGCTTCTCTCGCCGACCTTGCCCAGTACCACGTCCCCACCACAGGACTCTTCCTGCCGCCAAGGCACTACCGGCAGTGACTAGCCCACCCCGGTCCCCGATGACCCCAGCAAACTGAGGGGCACACACGCCTGTCAGGCCCCTCGTCGCCACAGGCAGGACCCAGCCAAAGCGGCCAGACTGGCCTGTCTGCGCCTCTCCAGGGAGTCCCCCCTTCCACTTGCAGCCACGTGCCAATCCTCTCAAGGTGGGTTCTGGATAATGTGGGGTTGAACTATTTTCGCATGGAATATTTTCGCATGGAAATTCATTTATGTGTTTGTCAAGAATTCAGTTCTGTCACAGTCAGCTCGCCAGGTCCTTTGCAGTAGTATCAGTACTAGTGCAAATGTTATTTCTAAAGAAAATGCCAATTATGTTCCTCGTTACCAATATTGCAGATCTTCATCCAGCACACCGCCCTATGTTGGCAGGAAGATCCGGCACAAGTGGAAGGATGGAGCCACACTGAGATGGTTCACTGGTACATATTTAAACCTACATTACTAGTAAGGAGCAATGTTACATGACTTGCATGTTTGCTTCATAAAGATGACATCATGTTCATACATTTTTCTTCTATGCACAATTATACTGAACACAGAACAAATGACGATAATCCTACAATTGCGTTTACATATATGTCACATGAAATCCAGACCATATGAAATGAATGAAATGATTCAATAGAATCTAATTTCGAGAGTAACATCCAAGAACATTGCCGTGCTGTGTTATTTGATGTGCTTATTGCCCGTGAATGGTAGAAATTTGGCATCCATGAAAGCGATCTTTCCCATATCCAGGACAAGTCATCAAGCGGCTCATTCCTCGTCCAGTACGACGGAGAGGCTGAGCCCGTCCAGCTGACCAATCTCCACAAGGACTTCCTGGAGGGAGACCTGCAGCTCTTATAGTAACAGGTACCATTACAGTTGTACACGTAAGGAATCAGTTGAACATGTGCCCCTGCAATTGTTTAGTGCTGTAATGCTACCATTATCATGGTAGTGCCCTTTTGAAAGCATACCCCAAATTTCCGTATTTATAATATGGCCAAACCAAACATTTCTATACACGTTTATGTGTGGAATTTCCGTGTGGAATTATTTGGATAATGTGAAGAGAATACCTAGTGTGGAAAAATTGTTGTTACCGCCTTAATAAATATTGTACCAAACAGAAAAGAACAATTCCATAATATTTCGTATGTTACCATTTATGTTATTACATTTCTGTCAAATATAAAAATAACACACATGTTGTCAATGAATTTCACAGAATCATGCATTGAGGAGGAAAATCATGTGGGTTTCCAAACCGAAAGGAAATTATGATGTTCCGAAAGAGTGTAAACACCCCCCCCCCCTCACCCCAGTAACAAGAAAATTAACAGTTCATATCAGCACTATATCACCAGTGTCCATCAATTTCCGATGTGTCAAAGTGTTTTGTTTGGCCTAGTATGCAAGAATGAAAAATGTGTGGCATTATTGCATTATTAATTTTATTGCATTAGCACATGTTCACTTGATATGTTGGGTAAAGGGTTAATGTAAAAAGAAGTGCCTGCTGGACTTCCAACATGGCTGCCCCCATGTTCAGCAAAAAAGGTATGTTTTCCATGCACACTAAATATGTTATATTGTACAAATTCTCAAAATCTAACTCTCGGGCGGCATGCAGTCTTATGTGTTTTTTAATTCCATGATGTAAAATTCAGGAAATAGGCTGAAACCGCCATGCAACTCGTACCTGCAATAGTCACTAAATTCTACTGTATTTTGCCACATATGACGTTACAAATGAAACACTGTGGAAACAAACAGTTTTGTTGCTTCCTTCATAACTCATAGATCTTTTTGGGCCGGACATTGGGGGTCTATTAACCTTTTTGACTGTTTTTAAATTTTACCCTTCCCATTTCTGACATGACATTTCTCCACTTAATCTGCCCCTTAACCAACTCAATGTGAACCATGATTTGAAATAATGGTGAAGTGGCATGGTGATGCCAGATGGTATGGAAACAACACTTCCAAAAATATTTGCATTGGTCCTCAGCCTCTTAGCTGCCTTTCGGTGGGATAGATGAGCAGATTTGTTTATTTCTATGACACATGAATCAAGTTGGCATGTAGGTCCCAAACCTGAAAATATAAATATAGGACTTAGTTGTTGGGTGATATATTCAGTTGTATGCCACTATTACGTCATTGACAGCCAGAGCCGGTATTTTAGGGATCTAGGAGCACATGTTCAATTAAGTGGGCAATTCTGTTTCCCCCATCGTAATTTAGGGATTGAGCCTGCGTTCGAGGGCATTGCAGTCCTACAAACAATCGAGGGGAAAATGACAACGTCAATAGCCCGACGGAGCGAAGCGACGGAGGGCTTTTGACAGAGTCATTTTACCCGAGATTGTTTGTAGGACTGCAATGCCCGAGAATGCAGGATTAATCCCTATTATAACATAAATCACTTGTTCTTGATTTTATGCCTGATAAAACAAAGAAAAGAAGAAAATCACACCGATTTCTGGCTATAATTTTGCACTCGATAACGCCGGGTCGAACAGCAAGACCGCCCGAACTCAGGTGACTCAGAGGCTGTCCAGGGTAGAAACGCAATATAACGTGAAATTATTGATCGACTGTCAAGATGCAGAAGCGCTGTTCCTTTTCACCCCCTCCGCCACCGACGATGACGTAATGAGGGAGCGTCTCAAAGGAGTCCACTAGGTGATAGTGCTAAACAGACACAATGCGAAAAGCTGATCATTTATTTGTGATCGAATAGACGACGGCTTATATAGCATATGCCTACAAACATACAGCTTATGAACTGGTAAAGAATTGCGGCAGATTGAAACTGCAAAAAACCTTATTCATTGAGCGATCATCATAGAATCACTTTGGTGCACAGGTTTGGTTGCATGTATAAATGTTCACATTGCCGTTGAATGTGGCTCCAGTGAAGGAAAGTTGTGCGGGCATGTGAACTGCGTGCTGAACTGCATGCTGGACTGCTGGTACCTGAAGAGCATTGGGGCCTACTCCCTGCACCCCTTGCAAAGGTTGGAATGGAACCTGTGGAAAAACCCCTGACGGTGGGAGTGTGAATGACCCAGCATGACGGGCATCTGTGCCAGACATCGGAGCGTGGATCTCTGACAAAGGAACAGGTGGACTGACTGGGAGCGGGACTGATACATTTTGCGAAGGGGTGCTCAGAATCTTAGACATGGCTCTCTTCTGGACTGAAGATGGGCCAGCCAAGTATGGCTTCAACGACTCGACGGATTTGTGACCGGAGATAGTTGTGACTGCGGTGCTGTCAACACCCGCTTGGCAAAGTCGTGTTATGGCTGTGGCTCTGATGCAGTGGTTTGTATATGTGCGACTCAAGCCAGCTGCCTTGCTAATGCGGGACATCATCTCTCCTAGGCTGTTTTTCCCCATCGGCTGGTTATTGAACCAGATCTCATCGCCTGCCTTCCAGTTCCGCTTGGGAAACTGGAAAAATGCTTCACAGCTTTTGTTTCGAAGGTTCATGTACTTCCTCAGGCTTGTCAAGGGACATCGCGGACCAGGCTGTGCATACATCCGACCCTGTAAAAGGGTGATGAGGTAATTTAATATATCTAATAGTAACAGGAAAAGGGGCAACGCATGTTTGCTGCCATGCTGATATGTGAATGAAAGGAAATGGATATTGATAATTTACTTGTTTCTCGTTTGTGATTTTGTCTGTTCCAGTTTTTCGTTTTTCGAACTCATGATACGCCATCTCAGCGTACTCGGCGTTGTTCTCATCAGTTGAGAAAGTGAAAGATTCCGGACGGAGCTCCCTCAGTCCTTCACGCCCACGACGACAGAAATGGAGAGACACCTCGAAGTACACTTTGTACAGGAGTGACCATGGAGTGTTGTTGCTCAGGGTCTCCGTCGTGTAGAGTTTGTCGAAGTCGACATCAGATATTGCAGCCTTGTGTTCAGTTTTGTCCAGCCCCTGCTTTCTCATTGACCGGATAATACCAGTGAACACACTGTTGCTCCTCTTGAAGATGGTGTCTGGATTGCCCGCATATAAATAATGAATGACAAAAAATATAGTCTTACTTGTGAGCCAAATTGAGTGGAATAAAATGTTGTTTCTTTATTTATTTATTGTTGTTTTTATGTATTCATTGGATTGATTTTTATTATGATGTAGGCTTATGAATTTAGGCATGAAGGCATTGATCAATGGGCTATATAGCCTAGCCATATAAGCATCAGTATATAGGCCTATGCATGGGGGCCTATATCACCTGTCATTATGTTGATGTTTCTACAGTGGGGCGGGGCACGTAGATGGCGATTGAGGGCCGCACGAATGTTGACGTATGATGATTTGGAGTAGGACAGGGATTCAGATATCTGACCGGGTTTCACGGCAGCGTAAAATGAGGCCAGTAGTTGATCCAGTAGAGCCGGATCTGCCGACTCAAAGCTGACATCGGAGTTACGACTAACCAACCACTCTGTTGGAAAAATGTATTTAATTAAATCATCTGGGAATTTTGTGTGTGTGGTTCGACACAGGTGCATTGAAAGCCATTCTGTTACTAGTACGTTTTGACATGACCCCTTAAATTATTCAAATCGCGGCATTCAGAGACGGTTGAGTTTTGAACGGCGCTGGTTGGATTTTGTTTCATTGTATGTGGGTGTTTCCAAGCCTATTGCGAAGGAATGTGGGGTTGTCACGTGGAAACGTGTATAGCAAGAGGAAAGACAATGTGTTGGCTTGCTGAAAACAACTTTATTTTGGTTGGATATCGGAATGACAAATGTATATTTCCGAGCGAACTACCGTTACGCGTGTGCACGCTTTCTCTCGGTTCAGCTTCCCCGCCATGCCCAAGGAATACAGTACCCGACGGCGTGAGGACAACGTCGCGTGGACAAGGATTGATGAAAAAACGGCAGTTCCTGAGTTTGTACAGATGGTGCATCGCAAATCAGGTTAGTTAATGCAGAGAAGAGGTATTGTAGATTTGAGTGATGGATAAGATATAATTATCCATAGCAGATTCTCTCGATAAATCGGCCGCGGATATGCACTATATTTGTGGATATTTCGAAACGGATAAGTCGCCATTATCTGGCCAGAAACTTTCGCCCAATCACAGGCCGCCTTGGTTCATTAGCATATTCTATGCAAATGTCAACGAACAACAACATCGCCATGCTCAAAATGTCAGCGTCTCTGAATGTACTTTTCAAAAATCGACCCACGATTCATATATTATCCTTCTAAACAAATAAAATACATGATAATTACACACCTCGGAACATTTTTATTGCCCACTTAGTTTGGTTGTCCGTCGATTTACTTGTGTTTTCTCTCTCGAGGCGATCCAAGTCGTCGTCTGTCACATCACGAAAACGACCCGGGGGCTCAGCAGTGACAGCAGCCGTCGCCATGTCGTCCCGTCTGTCCGGCTCAGTCGAGGTGGAAGGGCCGGCCTCGAGCTCAGCGTCAGCAGCTACAGGCTCCGGATCTCCCGTGGGGGCTGGGGCTTCGTTATCAACAGGCAATTGCTCATCATTGTTGAACGGTTCTTCGAAATCCTCAGTACTCAAGAACCCAAGGTCTTCCACCCTTAGATCAGCCAGCTCTGGATATGTCAGTTCTCTTCTCTTGGCATTCATGACTTCTCCAGAAACTATATTTGTGACCTTGAACTCATGCCATCCGAGTACTGGTATCACTTCAGTGACTGTGCACAGTTGATTTTTGTAAATAACAATATCACCGTGTTCAACACGTCTAGCCATGACTTGACAAGTTGAGGTAGCAAAGCCAGGTGACAATTGTGTATCACAGTAGATATACTCATTATAAAAATTGTTTGTAACTAATGTGAAAATGTTGTAGATCTATTAAATAAAATTTTATAAATTTATCAATCATCGTTCTAGTTCAGTGTAGATCTATTGCAGTGAATAAGATGTCTTGTAATTTGTTCTAAAAATTGAATATGGTTTACAAAATATTCCGGATTTGGAGGGAGGTAAACGGAACGGCGTAAACAAATCCAGGAGGGCTTTCGATGGGATCGAAAAGCCCTAGGGCTTTCGATCAAATCGAATGCCCAGTTGATTGTATATCAATGCTAGGATATTTCCAGGGCATTTGCTGTCTGACAAAGTCCATCCTCTTCAAACTACTGTGTATAAGCAGAGACTGGCCATGTATGTTATAATCAGTGATAATGACCAGTTTATCAGTCGTACAAAATGATAATCAAAGAACAAATGACGTGTCATAGTGAACATTTTTTGTCATAAGCAATTGTCATTCCGGATCTTAACCATAGGAAATCAAATGAGAATGAAATTGCACACTAATTTGAACTTGTAACCCAGATCTTCCACTTGCCTTCAAATTTCTACCGCTCGTAACAAACGGAGCTAGAAAATCACAGGTGCACGCTGGTGGAACCAAAATAAAACCAGCGCCGAGTCACCCGACTACCTTGACCTTTGTGGTTGCTAGAGGCGGCTCAATGACAGGATGTGATTGGTTCGTATATGAAAGCAATAGGCTACACAGAAAGTTGACGTTATACAATAGGGTGCACAAGTGCAGTATAACAATCCAAAAGCAACTTTCCAATGAACGGCATTCTGAGAAATAAATTAAATGAGCCACGACCATTTAATGTATGTTTAAATATATGGTTACGACCATATTATTACAACCAATCTATTAGGTTTAGTGCAAATTGTTCGTAGATTGGGGATAAAGCCCCCAAACTCCCTAACCTACACAATTATCCAGACGTCTTCAGCCGGAATGCAGCATCAACTGTGCCATTTGGGTCCCCCATGGCTACATGGATTTGTTAATACTATACCAACATGGCGCCTAGCTGCTTCGGGGCAGGGATGTTGGTAAAAGCCTAAAATGATACATTTTTGTCATAGATACTGTAATTCCAACCAAATTTGGAAGGCACGCTGATGTCACCATGGCGGGACATACATTGTGTAGGCTATATTCGTCTTACCATGCATCTGATGAAAGTTGTTCAAACAATTCAGAATTCCAAATACAACCCCATTAATTGAATGGACTGGTTCATTTCACCAGAACATACCAATATTGATCTTTATGAAGTCATGAGTTGTTGAATTCTTTCAGTTTCTTTCTGATGAAGAAATATTATCGATAAATAACACACATTTTCTCGATAACAAATGCAGTGATCTGAGCGAGAAAATTATATATTGATTCCTGGATTTTGTGCAATTTATGCACGGTCGTGGCACATGCATGCTATGGAAATCGGTTGTGGTAACACAAACTCCTGGGAATTTCCCACCGACTTTTACATTAGCAATAGTTGATAGTTTGGACAACACAATTCCGTAACACTTTCTATTATTTAACACTGATGTGGTATATTCGAGACACTTATAGAAATTGGTTGTTGGTGGTGCAGCAGTGCTGCTCTCGCAAAAATGAAACCAGAGTAAATGCCAACTGAGCCAAGGAATAACAACTGAGTGACAATGACCTATGCTCTTGTTGCCTTATAATAATAAACTCATCCCCGACGACCACGAAAGTCGTTCGTTAATACATCCATTAAATGCTTCCAGACATTTATGGTTGTTGGTGTTTAAATGCTAAATATGTTGATGGTAGCGATGGATATCGATCATTTCATCAGTGAAAGTGGAATCGCGCGAACTCTTCTCCACACAGTTTACTAGATGAAAGGACCAGGAATCCCATTGTAGAACTATTATAGTCCTGTTGCTCTGGGAGAATCGACATCTCCATAACTTTTGCCTCTCTAATATTATGTCTCCAATTACATTGATTCATTCCCTCATTTTTACTGTCTTTGCACTTCCCATACACACATAAACAGACATATAGATTTTCTGCCGAAAGGTACAGAAACGGAGCCTTTGAGGGCTGAGGGGACATGGAAGAAATATTTTCAGCACATCGTTATTGCGTTCCCTCACGATCTTATTGCATTCCCTCGCATCACATTCCCTCGCGCTGTTATTGCGTTCCCTAATAATCCGGACCTAGTGCCCTCACTATCCGGATCACGTTCCCTCACAATCGCGATCTTATAGAAAAACCTTTACGGAAAGATATTCGTCAGTTTATCTGTTTCATAATTCTTCGAAGAACATTTAGATATGCATTTGTATGCTTTGTAATGTCATGTGAAGTCACGAGCTAACGAAAAAAATCGGGTGTTGTTATGCAAAAGATTACTTGCCAATTGCGTCATATTATTCCATGCTGTGATTCCAACAAATATAACGAATCCTTTTGCCACTTGCGCTTTGTAGCAGCGAAAGCTCTACCATGCCATAGCATATTGCTCGAGGATACCTTGATGCCCCCCCCCCCCCCCCCCGCCCGTTTTATCACTCAACGTGATCCATACAGTTCGAATATACAAACTTTGTGTATAGGCCTACTCGACTCATCTAACAACGTGTTCCTATACTTGGGTTAATAAAGTGAGTCGCCAATCACTTAAGCATCTTCATTGATACTTGTCAAACTCTCATTATAGTATTTATCTAGGTCTATACATATTTTTGTCTCTTTTCACAACTCGAAATCTGACTCCATTAAGTTAACTGTAACGAAGGCCGTAATGTACGTTCGGTCAAAACCATTAAACTGGTCAGATCTCAATAAACGTGATTTTATTGAGATTACGTGTTTATCTACTGAAACTTGTTGGACACTTCAATGTACAATTCCCCATTTCTTCAGATGGCTCCGGAATCTAGCGTGTAAGTTGTGTAATCACATGAAATTTGCTGCATATGAGAAGACTATGTAAGGGATAATTGGTGAAGTGGAGCGCCTCTTCGAAATAATGTACGAGGCCGAAGGCCGAGTACATTATTTCGAAGGGGCGCGACACTGAACCGATTATCCCACTTAGTACACGGTCCCCAGGGAACAATCCTCCCCCCCCCCCACACACACACACACATACATGCAAACAAATATACGGCCGTCTCGGATGATTGAATTCCTTGACCAAGCTATTTGACATCATGCCTCCGATGGTGCGCAATATTTGTCCCAAGATTTTCAGTACTTTTGTTCTCATTTATGCGGTCAAGTGGAACCAACCTCACGACAGGTGTCTTCCACTCAACTCTAATATTCACATGGCTAAGCTAAATACGACAGAGCTTCCTGTTGTTATGACTACAGTTTACACGGTTCCGATTGAATAGTTTTTGTAGTTGATTCGCAAAGTGCGTTTAGTCGTTTTCGCGTCATTTCATATGGTTGTGAGTATTACTCGAATGAAGCAGTATAAAAGGAAACACGACAACACACGCGCTCACTTTTGCCACAGAAAGCTCACTGGAAAAACTCCGTGATGTCGGAATGAAGCATTTGGATAGTACAATTGGATTTCAAAGCGGGAGCCTATAAAGTACCAAGGAATGCTACTTGAGTATTTAAAACGGCATTCATTTATTCAAAACGGCATTCATTGAAAGAACCTAAAAAATGATGCGAGCCCATTCGGCAAACAGGTGAGTTATTTACTAAACTTATTTCATTGAAGGTTCAACAGAGATAACATTCTTTTACTTTCTGCATCAAAATGCGGAAGCCTTGAAGCCCATACAAAATGGATATGAATATTCTGCATCCTTTAATTGGTTTCAAGATATGTATATATACGATTTATGGCAGAATTTTGCGTGGATTCAAGACTGGTTGAAAAGGTCAATCCCTGGCCTCGATATATACGATCCATCATACAGGTGAGTAAGTGTATTTTTACTTTGCGCATAGACGTGAAGGGAGATCTCCCTTCACGTCTATGCTTTGCGCTATTTATTCGACAATGTAAATATGCCGTCAGATAGGCACTATAACTTTTACGTTATATTCAAAATGACGAGCTAAGCACTTAATGTTTCATAGGCTTGTACATTCTGTTTATTTGCAGGAAATGTGTGAAATGTTTGCGAATCTGATCTGGAGATTTCTGGCAGAAATATTCACAATTTTGGACCTACGGAATCTCCGAGGAATATCAAAATATCGAGGATAACGTTTTCACTGGATTATGGATATCTGCAAATGGATTATATCACGAAGTGAAAAGCCAAATACAACCCATGGATATTCATCAGCATCTCATGGCTGCAATGATCATCTGTACGTCGAGAATTGAGAAATGTTCCAACATCGCTTTTTGTTTTTGCAATTTGTGATGCATCTCGTGCTGTAATTTGTTACCTGAATAAATATGTAGCGTTCATACATCGGTTCGTTGTGGTTCGTTATTTCTACACAGGAGTAGATTATTGGAGTACATTATTTGAATAATATACTCCGATAATCTACTGAACGCAAATAATCTACTACTGGTAGTGGATTCTGAAAAATAGTCGATTGCATAGGACAATAGAACCGTGTACTAATGGCGGTGCAAATACTGCAATCAACAGTGTTCATATTATTTCAGTGAACAGGTAAGGAGAGACGTCTCTGTTGGCCGAGTCCGTCAAGCATTTTTAATCCTCACAGTCATCACGACAAACAACTTCATATTAGGCTCTGTAAGTCTCGTTCGTCTGATGTCGTCAAATATCGTAATTGGGTAGGTATTCTAGTACTTCCGGGTCCAAACAATGCCACGTGGTCATTTTTGCCGGATTTCCGTGGGTTCAGAAGCACCGCAGATTAAGATGATTTGGAATAGAATAATGAATCTTTTTTATGTCCCACAAAATGGCTCTCCATTACTTATTTGTTTTGAATATAGCACGATAGATATGATTTGAATGACTCAAATTGCCTCTGATTCACATAGTGTTATATAGTGTGATTTCGCCCCTTGAATTGCTGATGATTAAATATAATTGGTGATGTTATGATATAAATGGTGCCAAAAATACACGACAACACGTGCGGCCCACGAAACTGTTGATGAGTAGTATACTACTACAGTTTGTCACAATTAATATCACCTTTTCTCTATAAAAGATAGATGTCTAAAATATACAAACACAGCATATTCACGCTCTGTAATGAGCAGGAAATATTCGATGAAACTCTAAATAGACCAGTTCATACCAATTAGTAGGCCTATCTGTTGAAATTCGTGAAGTGGGTTTCTTGTGTATTTCCGAAAATTTGCTTTGATATAGTGTAAAACCGCGTGTATCCAACTTACATGATTGAGCCGAAAATTTGGCAGGAAATTCGAATGGTCCCAAAATTACGAACTAACGCAAAATAACGTGATGTTTTAAATCTCGCTTACAGACTCTATATCAAACCATTATATACGAATGTATATCACAACCAAGCGGTGTGACTTCTCCACGCCAGTGTTTAAATGGCGCAATATTATTTACTCAATACTGCATCATATATTGTATTGGTGGTAATAGATTGATACTTACATATATACCTGATGAACGGATATTCAGCCATACAGGTGAGGCCGTACAGCTTCCAACTTCCACCATCCCAGGGGTAGAGAAGGAACCTGGATTCATCGAAGCAGACAACGTGGTTCCAGTGAGCCACCGTCAAATTCTGGTACCGATGTGCCCACTGAAGTCTGCTGTCCCGATGTCTCACAGTCATTCGTGGCTTTCTGACCATCCTCCCCGCGCGTCTTGCGTAGAGACGTCTTGCGTAGAGATCGGCTATAATCGACCTGGATGACATTGTGCGGTTCTGGTGGGCAATAGCAACTTTTCTGCGGTCATCTCTGTCTAAGGTGATACAAGGCCGACCCGTTGATATTTTCACAATCTGTTAAGTATATTTGTTTCATATTTCCTCGAAAACACACGACCCACCCTTGTAGTCGTCAGTGAGTATAAACATTTAGATTTGCATTCGTTTGCTTTATAACGTCATGTGAACTCACGAGCTAACAACCAATAAGGGTGTAGTTAACCAGAACATTACTTGACAGCTTGTGTTCCTGACTACAGAATAGTGCCAATGTCGTCATATTATATACCTGGCTGTGAATTGAACAAATAATACACACCATGTCGCAAACTTGCCAAAAACTTGTCACAAACTTGCCAAAAAATGTTACAGAAAAGCGTGCAGAAATGCGATGAAATCGTCTGTCAATAGTGGATTCCGTCGTCTTGATAAGTTATTCTGCCAGGGTAATTCCAAACAGTTCTGGAATCAAGTTCGCAGATTTAAGAACATTGCTAATGCAAACCAGGAGGACATTCATATTAGTTCCCTTCATTCTCACTTCAAAAGTAAATTTTCCACGAACTCTCAAACTGACTCAGACGTAGTGAAAAGGGCAAAATTGTCGGTTACAGAGACTTATAACAAATTGAAGAAATCAATTCATATTGACGATGCGGAATTTATACATCACTCGGATGTTAGACAACTGGTAAATCGATTGAAACTAGGGTGTTCTCCGGGTATAGATGGAGTAGTTTCAGAACAAGTGTTGCATTCCCTACACACAAATCTAACGAATATCATATGTGACATTATAAATATATGCCTCAAGTTCGGAGTCGTACCTACTTCTTTCACTGAGGGGATGCTTGTTCCAATACTAAAAAAGCCGACCTGTGATCTCACAAATCCAAGCAGTTACAGACCTGTCGTGGTGTCATCTACGTTTTCGAAGATCATGGAAAAACGATTCCTAGACTGTTGTGATCATGACTTTGACCAGGCCCAGTTTGGATTTGTCGAAGGGAGAGGTATAGAGCTAGCGGTGGCTCTTACCCATGATGTGATTTCTTATTGCACTTCGCGCGGCTCTCCTATTTACACCTGCTCGCTGGACGCCGAGGGAGCCTTCGATTACATTCCCCACTCGGTGTTCTTTGACAAAGCTCACGGCGTGATTCCAGATAGGTACTGGACAATATTGGTGAACTGGTACTCGCGCTTAATGGTACAAATAAAGTGGAACAATGAACTCAGTGAATATATTTCCATTCAACAGGGTACTAGACAAGGTGGACTCTCTTCACCTTTTTTATTCAACTTATTTTATCAAGACCTGGTAAACCAGCTGAATCTGATGAACTGTGGTGTCAAAATCAACGACACGACCTACAATGTATTCTGTTATGCTGACGACTTATTGCTGACTAGCACTACAACATCCGGGCTTCAGGACTTGATTGACTTAGCCAACGATTATGTCATCTCACATGGTCTCAGGTTTAACCCTACAAAAACATATTGCATGACATTTTGCAAAGATAACCTGGTAGACAGACCAAAATGGAAAATAGGAAACACGCCAGTTGATGAGGTAAACAAAATAAAGCATCTTGGTGTTACGCTCAGCAATGACTGTTATTCTCATGCGGAGGAACGAATTAAAGCAGCCAGACACGCGTTTTTCGCTCTTCAAGGAGCAGGGTTGTGTTCCCTTGGTCTCACTCCGCACACCATGGCCCATGTTTGGCAAACCGCTGTAAGACCAGTATTGCTCTATGGATCGCAATGTGTTGAACTATCTGGGGCCGCAATAAAAGCTATGGACAAACTGCAGGCCAAACTTATAAAGTCGGTACTGGGTTTAGAGGATTGCTGTAGGAACTCTCCACTGTTAAACGCTCTACGAATCAGAAAAGTTTCATCATCAAGGGATCTGTCACAACTCAAACTTTTCAAAACTGCCATATGTAGCTCATCAAGCAGCAGTCGGTTTCATTCGTATATGTGGAGTTTGAATTTATCAGGAAACTCTACTGATAAACATAATCTTTTAATTCGATCTTTGGAGGTATGTCGTAAAAACGAGTTTAATCTAGTCAAATGTATCGGAGATGACTCTTATTTCAATCGCATGTGTCAGACTCTAAAGAAATATCCTGCAGACGATGGCGTGGTGGATAGCACAAGGCAGCTTCTACAGTTTTATGACGCTAATAATCAGATTCTTTTGAATATGTTGCTGAAGTCTTACTGATGTATTCTATTTTATTTTATTCGCTTATGTGACTTTTTATCTTTCTCCTTTTGCAGGTCAAACAATAAATAATAAAAAAAAATAAATAAATAAATACATGTACACTCATTTACTCATTGAGACGAGCCAGTCATTTCAATAAAGAACCTCCTCATTTATGTGGCTAGATCTGGTATAGGGTATAACTTGTGACTTGATAACATTATTATATTGGCCAGAGATTATGTGGAGTGAAAATCCGAGCATCGAGGTGTTATTTCCGAAGTGGAAATGGCGTCAAATGATGAAGTAGACATAGAATATCATTTGCATCATTTTATTGATGTGTTAGCAAAAAAAACTAAGAAACCAACTTAGAATGATAATAAATGCAAGGTATGTCAAATCTCGCAGATGAATGAAAATCCAACCGTACAAGAGTGGTCGTACAGTTTCCAGCTACCACCGTCCAAGGCATTCCTGTAAAACACACAGTACTGGCCCACGGCGTTGTTTGGTTGACCTCCATAGGCGGCGCCCCATTCACTGTTGTTGACGCCCAGAACACCCGAGTGTGTCCAGTATGGCGTCCAGTCAACATCATTCAGCTTGAGTGATGTCCACACTTCTGTGATCCCAGCTGCCGCTGTGTCAAATACACGTGCATCATTATGAATTGAGTTCAGTCGCTTATTGATATTAAGTAATTTGTTCATTAACGTTGTGTACCTACTACTCTAATTTTGCGTCTATCGAACATTATCTTTGTTTTGACCACACCATTTTTCTGTGCATTCGTCATATGATTCATTTTGAGTTAATACTCTGATCTGCCTGAAATATAATCTTGGTCAGTGAAACAGTATCACTTGAATTCCAAGTGATTCCACCGATTTTGGGTTGGTTGTATAATTTTTATACAGAAAGTGTGCATTCTCGGTGCATATTTTGTTGACATTTATTCTGAGATGACTAGATTGTTCAAATGTTGGAAATTAATCTTATTTGTGTAATTTAGAAATATACATTGCATGTAATGGTGACTTTGCACTTGACCACATGTGCGCTCTAATGTTGACGCCCTGCCCTGACAGTATATATGTTATTTGGTTAAATGAACTGAGTTCGTCATGGTACAGTCCTGTCACTACCAGGAAAACGAGCTCTAGTTCAATAAACCAATACCCAAGTAAGAATTATTCTGAGCGAACAAAATCAAGTTTATTATCCAATATCAGTGTCAAGCAAAATCGACACTTTATGGAACTTCATTTTGCATGACATCCTTTTTACTAACTTACTAACCAGCAAGTGAGATCATGACTTCCTTCTCTCTGGCTGTCCGCACCTCGATCAGGTAGGCTCCTGGGACAATTTCTGAGCACCTCGAGTCTGCAGCTGTCTGGCTCATTGGGTCGGTGATGACAAGATAACATTTGCCAGCGATATACTGGAATCCAGAAGGACAGTACGCTGGAACAAGCAAGGAAAATAAATTTTCGAGAATTATGGCCTGAGAATTATTATTATAATGACGATCACTGGATTAGAGGAAGGGTTATACAACAAAAGCATTGCCGATAATATGCAGAATAGACATTCTATTTGATTATGGTTTTTTTTCTTATGAATACAATGTACATCTGATTTTAAACTCAAATGTATGAAATATATCTCTCTATTCTGCTGTTACAATTAGTGATATGTTTTCATTGGTAAAATCGAGTGGAAAAGGAAATGATATCACATTACTAAAAAGTTATAATGGGATATATGCCACTGATTTATGTTACCACCATATATCTGCTGGTTTGGAGCCAATGTTCCGTTTGTTGTTATTACTTTCCCAATCAGATGGCAAGACCCGGCATTGCCATTGGTCCACGTCATCATGTAACCATGGCAATGGAGATACTGACGGCAGGTTCTCTCACATAGTTGCTTGGTCATAGGTTCATAATGAGCGATAATGTTCTCTGGTACAGGCATATTGAAGAGATATTGGTTGAAAGGTCTTTTCAGAGGACAGTGCTGCATGCGAACTCCGATGTTTCGAGTTGTGCAGTAGAGTAGAACAAATATCCAGTGGAACACACTCGTCATATTGACCACATCCGTGCAACCTGAAAGTAACAGGTTAGGAATATATGTATCACGCTGTTACAGCCAATACCATAGGTTTGATGATGCAGAGAATCTAGAATGGAACAGGTTTGGATTAGATACAAGCCCAAGTGACTGTGCACATGAGAGGAACGGTGGTGTCACCATGACTGTACACGCATGTGTACATTGTGCACTATCCCATTAAACAATGGGATTAGTGCATACATATATGACTAGTGCATTAGGGACAACTCACAAACGAGTTTGCACCAGAACAAGCCATTCCGTTCGTATATCACAAAAATGATGTCAGATTATCTGTGCATTAATAATATCGATAACACGTGAAATAATGTTTAATCTCGGTGACAAATATTGTCACATGAACCAGTAAATGTAATGTTGGTTTTGTTGTACAATTAATGCATGATCCTGGAACATACCTGTATGATATAGGCCCCGGTTGTGGTAACTCCATCACCTAGGAACTCCTCGCAGATTATGTTGCGCATTTTCACAATAAATATAATTGACAGTGCGGACTATGGAGCCTCTGAGGGGACATGGAAGAAATAATTTTAGCACATTGTTATTGTGATCTTTCGCAATAGTATTGCGTTCCCTCGCATCCATGATCGTGTTCCCTCGCGATCTCTTTGCGTTCCCTCGCGATCTCTGCATTCCCTAGCAATCCAGATTGCAATCCAGATCGCGTTCCTTCGCGATCTTGTAGAAAAATCTTCTCAGAAGTCATGGGCGTCAGCACAATGAAGGCTATCGCGAGGGAACGCGCTCCAGAATGCGAGGGAACACAATGATATCGCGAGGGAACGCGATCCGGATTGCGAAGGAACGCCATATTTTCGCGAGGGAACGCAATCCGGATTGTGAGAAAACGCAATAAGATCGCGAGGGAATGCGATCCGGATTGCGATAGAACGCAATAAGATCATGAGGGGATGCAATAATATTGCGAGGGAATGAAATAATATTTCTTCCATGTCCTTTCAGCACTTCCGTACAATACAATTCCATGACACTTTCTATTATTCAAGACTAACATTGTTATGTCATAGGGACACTCTGATATAAAATGCCTTGGTGGTGTAGCAGTACTGTGCTCGCAGCAATGGAACCAAAATGAATGCCAATTGAGCCACGTATAATAGGTTATATCACCCACGTTGATAAGTTTAATATGAACGCGCTCAACTTTGGATTACCAGGACTCATCAACTCGTTGGGTGGAACATAACAGTCGATCGGTAATAATGTATTAAAAGCCTCCAGGGATTCATGGAACATGGTGTCCGAATGGTACAGTAGATGCAAACCAGCATTATGGGTATCGACCATCCTTCAATGTAAGTACCATCGGATGAATAATTGCGACTCTTCTTCACACACTTCACAAGATGGAAGGATCCAGAAGTATAGTATAGATGTGTTGCTCGAGGAAAATCGACATCTTAAAAAGTATTGCCTATTTGCTATCATGTCGACATAGTAACACTCCCCACATACACAGACCGCACACATAAAAAAACCAAAAGTTTTCTGCGAAAAGGAACACATAAAATGCAGCAATGCTATCGTTGAATTACATTGAATTATGTAGGACAAGTTCATCGCATTCAATAAGTGTTCTATTCATATTTTTTTTTAGTATGAATATATATTTTCGACAGCAATATTCTTCCCCAAAATTTACTGATTGGTTCGTTGACTGACATATAGCATAATAAGGTTTTACTGAATAGCATTCGTTGCGAATTCAATTGTGAATTGTGAAATGTCCAAGTCGTGTTCAGCTCCATAGCCGAGCTCCGTATCCTGGTCATTTGATACCAATTGTAAACAATTTTCGGCCTAAAAGCCCAGGGACAATTGCGAACCCCAACTGTTTTTGGCGTCACTTGACTCTCAATTGGATAGGTGGTTGCTTGATTTGACTTGGGCTGTGCTATTCTAACGATTCACGAGTACTGTCCAGGATTGTCTCGATATCACTTGGTCTTCGCACAGACAAACACGACAAGGATCCCGGTTCACGACCATTCATTCCATACCCTATCGATGTCTCTCATTCACGAATACAGAGTTCTCGATGATCCATTCTATGATTCACGCCATACGGTATTCTAGTCCTTCACAATTATTAATTCATTTAATTCCCAGTATATCGTAACAGAGATATAGCGGGAGTCCAGTCCCGCCGCAATGTTATTTTCTGTAATCAACAATGTTCACAAATAGACGTATCAGTACACTCTTTTCTAAAGTTATTCCAGGAATCGTGTTACTTCGTTCCGCGTCTCAAAACCAACTGTGGGGCAAAGCGTCTGGGTGTCGCCCGTATGTCTGCTCGAGCGACCTGTCTTTGTCTAGGGGGAGTTCTAATCAATCGGGCTGGTCGGGCCTGGTACGCGTGTCGCATGTACTCTGCCTAGTACAGCATACACAAGTCTCTCTGTCTTTTTAACTGTCTTAGTCATCCGTCTATAATCGCTATAGATATATCTGCTGGTTTGGGGGCAGTGTCGTCATATTGTCCACATCCCTGAAACCTGATCAAATGATGATAGAAAAAATAAAATGTAACATTTTTGGGATAGATACAATCCCAACCGAATATTTTGAGAGAAACGCTGGTGTCAACAAGGCGGGAAATACATTGTGCAAATTGTAATCGTCTCAATATGCATCTGATGAGAGGATTTTATACAATTTAGAAATCCAAAATAAATCCGATATTTTGATTCCTGAATTTATTGTAATATTTATGCACGTTGGTACGTACCTGTATGTTATGTTCTGGGCATCTGTTGTGGTGACTCAAACCCGAACTCCTTTTCGATTCTGTTGCACATTTTCACATTAGCAGTTGGTGGATAAGACAGTTCCATAATATGTTCGATTACTCAGTACTTAAGATGCAGTATCATCGGGATAATTTGATTTAAATATTTATAGGTATTGTTTCAGTGCTGCTTTCGCAACGATAAAAACAGGATGAATGTTATCTTTGATGATTGTCCCTATTTATTTTTCAGATATTCGAATAGTCTTCATGAACAATTTGTCATGATACCAGCAGACAAAGCATCAAATAATATTGCATTTATTAGCAAAAAGATATTATTATCAAAACATTATTGGTGAATTGGGCATG
Organism: Terebella lapidaria; assembly: GCA_949152475.1. NCBI lineage: Eukaryota > Metazoa > Annelida > Polychaeta > Terebellida > Terebellidae > Terebella > Terebella lapidaria. The sequence continues at coordinate 26,273,711 of OX424564.1, read as the reverse complement.
TTCGGTACACATGACAATACAACATATACATTTTTACTATCCGAAGTGAATGGAACTTCCTTATTTGTATTGGATATAGTCATTGAGTACAACTACTCTCAAGGAGTCAAATACACTGCTTCAGTTATTCCTGTACTTGAGATGAAAGTACTGGTAATGTACTTAAAGTACGAGTACAAATTACATTTCGTCTCTATCCATTATATCATAATGAACACCGATCAACCTTATGAAAAAGGCCTTCAATTATGCTTATAGATATATTGGTGATGTCATATCACTGAATAATCCTAGATTTGGTGAATAACTACATCATATATATACAGGTGAATTGGAAGTAAAAAATTAGCCCAAGGGCTAGGAAAGGTCACCGGACAATATATATTTCAGATATTAGCCTTTTGTCCCATGACCTCAGAAAAAACATTGGTCAATTGAAGGTCACGAAAATATCGAGCATATATCATTCAAAGTAAGTATCAATATATTACCACCGATAGTCGGATTTTGATGATGCCAATTACAACATTTTGCAATAGAAACAAAGCCCGACCAAAAATGTCCACAACTGATTCATAAGCTGTAAAGTCGATAATGAGCCAGATATTAGCCATTTTGTGATCTGACCTGGAAAACAGGTTCAAATGTCAACTTCAAGATCATCAGAATATTCAGCATATATCATTCCCTATATGTACACTATGGATTACTATGCTGTAAAGTCGATAATAAGCCAGATATTAGCCATTTTGTTCTCTGACCTTGAAAATGAGGACAAAAGTCAAATTCAAGGTCACCAGTATATTCAGCATATCATTTCCTATATGTTCACTATTGAATCCTAAGCTGTAAAATCGACAATAGGCGAGATATTAACCACTTTGTTCTCTGACTTTTGAAAATGAGGTCAAGTGTCAATTCAAGGTCAGGACAATATTCAGAATATATTATTTCCTATAAGTTCACAATTGATTCCTAAGCTGTAAAGTCGATGATAAGCGAGATATTAGCCATTTTGTCATGTGACCTTGGAAATTAGGTCACAGGTCAAATTCAAGGTCGAGAGAATACTCACCATATATCATTTCCTATAATTATGTCCGCAATTAATGATAACAATAATGATGTGGAATTTTTATATAGCGCTTATTCAGAAACCTGCTCAAAGCGCTTCACGATTATTACCCTCGATATATGACCAGGAACCACTTTCCGATTCCCTGGGGTACATAGACAATCACCTATTTGTCAGAGACTTATCGCTGCCATATTGGCACAAGGTGACTAGGACACACATACAATTGTTAACACTGCCAATCGGATACTCACTTATACGACTGAGTGAACCGAGACATACTGTGGTACACACCATGCCCAAGGGTGCTAGACAGCCAACACAGCAGCGCCAGCATCGCGGCTCGAACCAACAACCTGCTGGTCACGAGACGAGCGCCTTAACTGATTGCGCCAAATGCCCCCACAATTGATTACTAATAATTGTAAGAAATGTGCCCCATTATAAAGCATAGGAGAATTTAACATGGGAAAGTCCCATTTGGGCCGACTTTGGGCCCAAAATGGCCCACTTTGAGTGATTCAAGGGCAATGAATCTTACACATGTCACAGGGGGTACATATGAGGAGTGTTCTGTATCAATAAGAAAAAAGTTACTGAACAGATTTAAAGGAAACAACCGTCAAATTCCAAAATGGACTGTTTTTCGTCAGAAATGGCCGCCATTTTGAAAAAAAATGCGAAAGTGAAAAAACTTAAAAATACCTCCCTCTCGAAATATTTTTAGGCATTTTTGTGCAAGATTTCAGAAAGATTCGATGATAAACATTAAAGATAAAAATGTAGATGGACGACGACGACGACGGACAACGGATGTTACGCCACGGCAATAGGTTATTCTGGCAAAGGTCCGTTAACCTAAACAAACAACTGATTCCAACACCAGCTTCTCATCGAGACAATTTACCTTGCAATTTACCAAATTGTATGAGACTATATGCCAAACCTGGTGATTTGATTTCCCCATTATCAGATTTCCTGTTTTGAGCAGTAATTAAATATCCCAGCATCACTAGCCTTTGACGCTCAGGTTTCCAGCTATTCCGTAAGCTAGAGCACGTTCCAGGAATGCATAGTCAGAGCACATCTTCTGATTTTCAAACTGTTCAAACAGGGAAATGCCCAAGAGCATATATGGTGGATATCTCAACGGTTGACATCTCAATGAAAGTTTCCCATCTGCTATAACAGTTCAAATTCCATTGAACCGGTTATGTGTCCTAATATCACCCTCGCATACATAAATAAACATAGATTGTCTGCCAACAAAAGGACAATAAGTTCATTATTGAAACTTCCCATAACAAGAGTTTATCTGTGAAATTTATGGATATGATAACGGAAGTTCATCCGTTACACAATTGCTTGAAAAAAAGAACATTGAGATTTGCATTTGTTTGCTCTACATGGTCACCTGAATAACGTGTGTCTATTGAGATTTTTTGTTTATTTATTGACCTTTCAATGAACAACCTCCTCATTTCTGCGACCAGCTCTGAAATAGCCGGTAACCAGTGAAACAGACACACACATTAATTTCATTTTTCTCACAGGGGTTTAATCAATACCATATGTAATTAAACCACAGCCGATAACGGCTGAGTAGTGTTCTGCCTGATTTGAATCAGAAAAACTATTCGAGTATTCCCATGTTGCTTGGGGTTGCTCTATTTTATAATGCTGGCGTCACGTGAAATTTGCTGCAGATGAAAATAATATTGGCGGTTGAAATATTACAGTCATCAGGGTTATCATACAATTTAGTTGGCGACGAAATATGAGCTGCCTACTGCTAACTGCGTACTACTAACTGCGTACTACGTCCTGCGAGCTGGTCAGAAGAGAAACGGGAAATGATGACTTATTCCGTCATAAACGATGGTTTAATACGGGACAAGGACATTCTCAATACGAAATGCGACCAACGTACTGCGACATTCGTGCCCTAACACGTGACCTGCTTTCTATAGACTGCGAGCTGCGAACTGCGAGGTGCGACCTTCGAACTCTGAACCGATGTTATAAAACTTCGACCTGCGTGCAACATAAGGGAACCCAAATACTTGGTATATATACATTTTTCTGTATTGAACCATGGTTTAATAAAAAATAAGTCTTATACAATATAATTATTTCTTGTGCCAGGCTTTTCCATACAAGCTCGCAGGTCGCAGCACGCAGCTCGCGGTTCGTAATCGGAATTCCATAGGCAGGTGAGCAGCTACGTCTCTATTGGACGACAGAGTTCCTCGAGCTTTTTATTCCTCAAAAACATCATGGCAAACCAGTTCATAAATAGCCAACCAATAAAAATGCATGTGCATCACTTACCAAACAGTGCGACTTCTCCATACCAGTGTCTAAATGGCAGCAATTTGATATACTTAATATTGCATGTCATATACCTAACATGCACTGTATACTCGAGTTCATAAACGCATGACCCATGTCCTTGGTTTTTGCTATACTTTTCTAACATTACAATGTCTTTAATAGAGGAAATGATAACATTTCATCATGGACATTATACTATTGAGATTATGTTGAGCGAGAATCCGAGCATCGTGTTGTTAATATTGAACTGTAAATGATGTAAAATGATGATGTAGACATAGAATACCATTTGCATCATTTTATTGATGAGTCAGCAGAAAAAACTAACAAACCAACTTAGAATGATAATAAATGCAAGGTATGTGAAATCTCGCAGATGAATGAATGTCCAATCGAACAAGCGTGGTCGTACAGCTTCCAGCTATCACCGTCCAAGGCATTCCTGTAATACACACAGTACTCGCCCACGGCATTGTTTGGTTGACCTCCGTGGGCGGCGCCCCATTCACTGTTGTTGACGCCTACAACACCCGCGTGTGTCCAGTATGGCGTCCAGTCAACATCATTCAGCTTGAGTGATGTCCACACTTTTGTGATCCCAGCTGCCGCTGTGTCAAATACACGTGCAGCATTATGCATTGAGTTCAGTCGCTCATTGATATTAGGTAATTTGTCCATTAAGTTTGTGTACCTGTTACTTTAATTTTACGTCTATCGAACATTATCTTTGTTTTGGCCACACCATTTTTCTGTGCATTCGTCATTTGATCCATTTTGGTTTAATACTTTGATCTGCCTGAAATATAATCTTGGTCAGAGAAACAGTATTCTAAGTGATTCCACCGATTTTGTTTTGTTGTATAATTTTTATACAAAGTGTTCTTTCACGGTACATGTTTTATTGCCTTTATTCTGAGACAACTAGATTGTTCAAATGTTGGAAATCAATATTATTTGTGTAATTTTTCAGGAATATACGTTGCATGTAATGGTGACTTTGCATTTGATCAAATGTGAGCTCTAATGCTGCAGAAACAACTCCATCTAATGCTGTGAAGCACTTCATCTCGGCATCCCAGGCATGATTTCTACTGACCTGCAAGGGACATCATGGCTTCCTTTTCTCTTGCTGTCCGCACCTCGATCAGGTAGGCTCCTGGCGCGATGTCTGAACACATCGAGTCTGCAGCTGTCTGGCTCATCGGGTCGGTGACCACAAGGTAGCATTTCCGAACAATGTACTGGAAACCAGGAGGACAATAGGCTGAAAAAGGGAGGAAAATAGGTTTTCGAATATTATAACCTGGTTTTATTGATACAGCAAAAGCTTCGTCCATACATTGAAAAGACAACGTCCGTATGATTATATTTGTCCTATAAATGAATCTTGCATCGAATTTTAAACTGAAATATATGTCTTCCTTCTCTATTTACTTCTTGGTGGTATACTTCTTTTCATACAATTTTGTGAGCGGGGGGGAGGGGGTCTACACTTGATAAAGTTGACAGATGATTCATATTTTCGCAATCTGATTAATTTTATCACCATATATCTGCTGGTATGGAGCCAGTGTTCCGTTTGTTGTAGCGACCCTCCCAAGTATCTGGCAAGAACCCGCATTGTCGTCCGTCCACCTCATCATGTAACCATGGCAATGGAGATTCACATAGTTGCCTTGTCATAGGTTCATAATGAGCAATAATGTTTCCTGGTGTCCGCGTGTTCACGAAATATTGGTGGAGTGGTCTTTTCGGAGGACAGTGCTGCGTCAAATCTCCCATGAGGAAAGTTGTACAGTGAAGTAGGACACATATTGTACGAGACACACTCCTCATTGGATTCATGGGTGAAAACTGCAAGTACCATAATCACAAGCCAATAAACTACCGAGATACGTCACATCCATCAATCTGTTCATAATGTCAAATCATATTGAACTTTACTCCTATATGAAACTGTATGACAAAAACAGCTCTGGTACATTATACTCACTCTATGAAACTTTTTCTCACTGTTGTGACATACACATTCAATGCCCAAAATAATATTTTGATTTGTTGTACAAATCATGCATGATCAAAGCACATACCTGTACGTTATGGGCATAGACAGAGATAACTCAAATCCCTACGAATCCCTCGCCGATTTTGCTATGCATTATTAAATTAGTGAGTCCTGTGGACAAGTTGACCAACGAAACCCTTTGATTCAATTTTTAATATGTTACAGCAGTGCCACTTTCGCAACAATGAAACCAGAATGCCAACTGCGCCACGGAGGACAGGTTGCCTCACACGTTGCCAAGTTACTTGTCCTCACCGCTCGGCAAATGCAGAAAACATGTGACATCCAATCACCCAAAGAAAGTCAACTCGCTTGGACGAACATGCAAGTCATCCATGAATACATTCATAACAAGGCGTCACATGAAATAGCAATTGGAGTCGGCCAGTCAATAGTATAAGTGGAATTGTTTGAATAATTCATTCTAGAAAGGAACATATTTTGGACGTCTTGCTCTCGGAGGCACGATATCTAGTGATGGAGAAGTAATCTCAAATGACGCCAGTATTGCTACTGGAAAGATCCATGGCATCACTCCAGTTGACCAGACCACTTCCAAACAGGACTTCCACGAGCATTGTCCAACATGCAAATTGTCCGGGAGCTCTAGTAATACTGGCATTGCTAAACACCCGCCAGACAGTGTAATTTGACGAAAATAAGCTTTAAAACACTTTTACCACAACCAAATGGAATATGATATATATCTTGGTCAGAATATCCTGGAATAGCCCAGCCCAAGATGAAGACCATTCAATACCTATAATAATAATAATAATAATAATAATAATAATGTAACGGGTACGTATTTACAGTATTCCGAGTATTGCGTTAATTAGAAGGTACGTATAGTTTTTTTCACAGTTCGTATTTACTGAACTCCCTGTGTCTGGCGTCCGCTATATAAGCAATCGCGGGAAAATATTCTGCGCATTCGCCATTTTTGATCAACAACAATCGACACTTGATCTATGTCTCGTTGTTGAATCTATATGATTTATATCTTCTGTATTTCACAGGTGAGTTTATATAATCATAATCTAGTCCTATGTTGATCCCCGTATCCATATCTCCCTCGTTTTAGGCGTGTAAACGGAAGATTGTGTTTTGATTGTAGTTACGTGAGCATCCCTGATGGTGTTGGAGTTCAGCTTCCGGTAGTCTATGCAAAAGCGTAGACTACCATCCGTTTTCCGCACCAGGACAATGGGAGAGGCGAACGGACTCTTGCTAGGACAGATGACACCGCAGTCCAACATCTCCTGGATGTGGTTCCTGACTTCATCGTAAAGTGGTGGCGGCACACGTCTGTAGCGTTGTTGGAAGGGTGCCTCATCCTTAAGCTTGATGTTGTGGACCACGGTAGACGTGTGACCGAGATCTAGGTCACCTTGTGCAAAAATGCACTGCCACTTGATGAGAAGGTCCTTTATCTGCTGTTGCTGGCAGGAGTTGAGATCGGAGTCGTCCAACTTAAACTTGGAAAGGAAGGCGGAACGAGCAACATCTGCTTCCTCCGAGGTCTCCAAGATCTCCTGGATTATGTTGCTCTGAACAGCGCCCGATGTAGACATCTGGTGTAGATGGGCGATGCTGACCCTAGACAGGAGACACAGCTGGGTTCGAGCTGGGACGGTGATCGGCGTGTCCGTGAGGTTGTGTAATTCCACCTTGACCTTGGTCGCACTATTGGAGTAGCTGGTCAGGTGCTGGACAACCGGAACTAGCGCCAATCCATTGGGCAAGGTGCCATACCCTCCTTCTTCTCCTGAAACCAGTAATCGTCCGACAGGGCCAGCTCGGGTCAGTCCGCTCAGCGTCATCTGACTGTTAGCCGGGACTTGGATCTGTTTACAGGCAAAAACTGGACTGGTCCAACCATCTGTAGTGTCTTTAATCCGTGCCCGTATGGATAAAACGGCACACTTCCAGGGCGAAGACAACCGAGGGTCGTTATGGTCCAGCATCTGCAGGATGTTTGTGCCGATGATGAACGGTACCCTGGAACTGTACAAAGTGTTCTGAACGACGACTGTGGGAGTGGGGATCACAAAAGTACACTGTTCATCAGTGGACAGAACTCCAATGTCGAGGACGACGACTCCAGAAAATCCAACGGGGTCTCCCGAAGCTCCTTGAATCTCCACGAAGTCCTCGATGGGTTCTACGCTGAGCTCAGGAAAGTGTTCCCGGAGGAAGGAGTCGCTGACGGAGGTAATCTGCGATCCGGTGTCAAGCAATCCAAGACAGCTGATGCTGTCCACAACCAGGTTGGAGGCTCTGCTGGGAAGCACTACATTTGAGTCCCTGGGGCCGGATTACTAGCTGCATACAGCCTGCCAGCTCTGCTGTGGTTTGACCAGGTACACCAGTTCATCACCTCGGGAAAGGACTGTGACAGTGACAACGCTGCGAGGTTTCGACCAGTGTGACTGGCCCACGTTGGTAAGTGGACGTCTACCACGACCTGGTTACGTCAACGACCTGCTGGCTAGTGGGGCTGGACACCAGTAGCCATCTCCAGAGTTCCGTTTTACGAGTGGCCTGTTGCTGCCGCCCGAGCATCTGCCCTGTGACGTCACAGCCCAGGAACCCCACGGCCGGAGTGGACGACTTCTCCCGCTGCCCCGTGGGAGCCCCGTCTGTCGTCAAGGCGACCTGTCTTTGTGAGCTGCCTACGCCGCTGCCGGTGACCGCTGTCGAGTGGCGTCACTGACTCATCGCTGCTGACCGGGACCTCGGTGATCACATCTACGGCGACCGCAACTTTGCTGACCGTGACCACGTGGCGTCCGTGAACTCGGCGACTGCGGCAACACCTGGGCCCTGGCGACCACTACCCCTGGCAACCGCACCGAGTGACAGCACCAGATACGTCTGAGCCTGCATGAGCGTGAGTTGCATCAACCTGCATGAACTGTAGCATATGCATGTATCCCTGCCTGCTGCATGGTAACTGCTTGTGCTCATAGTAAGCTTGCTGCTTCAACCCGCATGTTTACAATTTGCTTCCACTGCTTGTCAGATATTTAAGTTTTGCATGTACCATCAATAGTGTAGTAGTCCATTTGTATATTTGTATCGGTGATTCTGTATTATTCATTTCTCCATTTGGTGTATTTCATTTCACTAGTCACTAGTTATACTAAATTATTTAAATTATTATTTAAATTATTTAAATTAAGTTATTAAAATATATATATATATATATATATATATTTTCTAAAAAAAAAAAAAAAAAAAAAGAGTGTTGTCCCATGGGGAAAATTGTTTTCCCTAGTACTTGATCACAGTAATTTGTAAAACATACACTGTCTTGTCAACCCACAGTGGTAAAACTTTATTAATTTAATTTGGTAGTGTAGACCTAGTTAGTAATTAAAAAACTTCTCTTCTCTATAGTAATCAGTGTTACCTTAGTACAGTTAGCAGATAGTTTAAATTTCTGTCAACCTGTGTCTATAATTTACCTATTTTTGTAATTTAACTTGTCAATTTTTTGGTACATGTACTAGTTAGTTGTTAACTTGTGTAGTGTAGGAAAACTTGTGTTAATTTTCTAAACATCTAGTTAGCACTTAATTAAATTAGTAGCTCCTGCATGTTATTTAACTTAAGTTGGTTAGTGTTAGTTACTAGTTAAGTAGCTAGGTACATCTTAACTCAGATATTTAAATTAAAATAAGATTACTTAAAAGTCACTTAGTCATAACTTTGTAGTTTCAGGGTTTGTAGCACTACTAAAGAAACATTTTCATCCGTTTTCCAAATTATTTTTAAAACTTTTTCTTTGGCCATCCCGGATTAACATGACTAGTATTATGGTTAGGTAATTTGATAGAATCTTGATACACTTTGAAGTTATTGGATTGCAGGTAAGATAGGATTGTAACTTAAAGGTGGAACACTGATGACTTTGGAACAGTAGGTGAGACTTTCTCCAGTCTTTGCAGCGGACCTGGTACTCTGTTCATTGGAACTTGGTAAGCGGTATAGTACATTAGGTTGTACTTTGTTGTTTGTGTGTGCATGCTTGTGTGAATGTACTGACACATAGTGCCTTAAACTGATAACTTGTATTCATTTTCAGATTTTTTTCATTTTCATCGGCACTTTGTGAATTTTTGTTTTGCGGCAAGATGGAGATGCACAAACGGTCCATTGTTGTTTCGGATTTTCCCTCTACTGTCGGTCGAGCTGACCTTCGAGACTTGTTCGAGCCAGTTGGGGACCTCGAGGCTTTGTTCATCCTTACTGATCCTCTGACTGGACAGCCGTCTGGATCAGCCTTCGTTGTTTTCCAGGAGGATCGCGTAGTAGCCGAGGCTGTGAGGAAGTTTGATGGTGGCCAGCCTTTTGAGGGATCGACTTTGCAAGTTATTGCAGCCCAGCCGAAACATGAACCTGCGCTCCTGAACTTGTGTCCAACAAAACCTCAACCTAGTGAGCCTAGCGAGGCGGAATCCGACTTAGTTCGCGGATTGACGCGTCAGCTGAAATTTCTTTCACCTTCGTTGCTCCAAGGGATTGTCAGTCAGCTTCCGGTTGGGACCTCCACAGTCAAGACTGAGCCAGCGGACTCATCTTCAAGTACCTCTGCGGCTGGTGGCCCAGGGGGCTGGGACCGAGCAGCGGTAGATGACAAGCTGTATGTGAAGATCCCTGCATTTTCTGGTGATGGAGGCAAGGGTGAGATAGGCTACCCGCAATGGAAATACGAAGTGAAGTGTTTGATGAATTCAGGGAAGTCTACATCTTCTATTCTACTTGGGATTCGTCGCTCCCTTCGTGGCACGGCCTCTGAAGTCCTTCGGTTCCTCGGCGACAATGTCTCTGTTCAGGACATCCTTCACAAGTTTGATGTCACTTTTGGGAATGTGCTCTCGGCTGAACAGCTTCTGGAGACATTTTACAGTGCCACTCAGAAGTCGGCTGAGAACGTGACCGCGTGGGGTTGTCGTCTCGAAGAGACTTTGAGCCAGCTTCAGGAGCAAGGGGCGATTCAACCCTTGGCTGGACGGGACATGCTACGCACCAAATTTTGGATGGGCCTCAGTGATGACAAGCTGAAGAATGCGACTCGACACCGGTTCGACGCTGGAGACTCCTACGAGGATCTCTTCCGGGCATTGCGAACACTGGAACTTGAGCAGAAGAGGAAGAAGGCTGTCACTCAAACTGTCCCAGCAGAGCCTCCATTTGTAACAGTTTATTTCTCTCAGTGTAAGTCGAGATAACTGCGTGTAGGGGTCGACTACTGAGTCCTCACACAGAACAACTAAGACTCTCTTGATGTAGAATAAAGAGCTTTATTTAACAAGTTCTGTGACATCCGGTGATGGTTGTAAGTCCGGATCTGTGAAATACAGAAGATATAAATCATATAGATTCAACAACGAGACATAGATCAAGTGTCGATTGTTGTTGATCAAAAATGGCGAATGCCTTACTGTTAAATTACAACAGAACAATATGACAATAAAATATGTTTAACTGATCACAGTGGAATGACAATAAAATACATTCTACCACTAGACTATATACACAGATAGCATGGTAATACGCCATGCAAGACAACCATGGTAACCATGGCAACGATATACGTTATCAAGATAAAATACTACACTATACTGTACAGTTACAAAGTATGAGTGCTTATACACCTAATTCAGGTATTTATAGCAACACAACACCGCGGAAGCAACATAGCACAGACTAAGCAGGGGCTGTTTACATGAGCGACAAAAGAGGAAAGACAGTCGCGCCCGCGGAGTTGTAACTACAATCAAAACACAATCTTCCGTTTACACGCCTAAAACGAGGGAGATATGGATACGGGGATCAACATAGGACTAGATTATGATTATATAAACTCACCCGTGAAATACAGAAGATATAAATCATATAGATTCAACAACGAGACATAGATCAAGTGTCGATTGTTGTTGATCAAAAATGGCGAATGCGCAGAATATTTTCCCGCGATTGCTTATATAGCGGACGCCAGACACAGGGAGTTCAGTAAATACGAACTGTGAAAAAAACTATACGTACCTTCTAATTACCGCAATACTCGGAATACTGTAAATACGTACCCGTTACAATTATATAAATAATTCATGAACAATTAGCATAATAATATTGATTCATGTAACATCACATTTTGAAAACGGATCGAACTTGGACTCAATCACCAGCAATTGTCTTATTATTCATGTTTTAATATACTTATTCTGATTGATGATATTAATAATGTGAGTATTCATCACTGTTGAACTACTTTCCGAGTGGGCAATCCTGTGTTCGCTATTATTCCGTCGAATGAAGTAGATGTTTCCACATGAATTTCCAGAAGAATTGCCACCGGTTGCAAAATAATAGTTTTCTTCTGAAGCTCAGTGCGAAAAGTTCCCCGACTTGTGCAACATGATTTGTAATGAGCGTGGAATGTCCTAACCCTGTATGATACAGTTTGATCAGCACATTTTCGACCAAAATGTGCCACGATATTGTCTGTCAGACTGAAAAAATAAGGCACTGGAGATGTACGGCTGTAATGACTCGAGTTTCGCGTCAGTTAGAAAACAGAATTGTATGTGCTAGTCTTGTCTCAAAAGGTAGTAAATCGTCATGTTTTCCATCACAAGGTATTATTAATTTACTGATGTGGAGGATAGACCCTAAGGCTATGTTGTCCTGTTTTTTTCTGTCACGTGCGTCAACGAGCGGGTGAAAATAGCAATTATTTAGAGGAAATAACACGAAAGTTTCGGTATTTTCCCCCTCAAAAATGAAGGTTTTTTTAGCCTTAAACACAGAACATCGTGAAAGATAGTAATTAATTATATTTTTTTCTGTTCCCCTCAATGTTAAAAGTATTCAATAGCTTAGCAAATGGTCAAATGCCATTTTCGGCATGAGTTACTTCGTGAATATATTATTGTCATGAACATTGTCTCAGTGTTTTCTGTGTTTGCTTTCTTACTGGCTGAAGGCTACTGACTTTTCAAAAAAAAAGTTAAAGGGAAACAAAGGAAAAACACAACTTGGCCTCACACTGAGGGCTGCCCCTGTCCTTCGGGGGGGGGGGGAAGGGGGAAAGAGATATCTTAGGATTTTGATGATGCCAATGACAAACGTTAAATACAACATTTTGCAATGGAAACAAAGCTCGACCAAATAGTTTATCCAAAGACACACTGGCGTCATCAGGGGCAGACAGTGTGCTGGTCTCGTAACGCAAAGGTCATGGGTTCGAGACTCAGGCTGGACCACTGGGTTATTTCGCTAACATCCTTAGGCAAGATGTGCACCACTAATTGTCTATCTCTACCCAGGATTAAATGGGTACCGGTCATTCAATAGGATACTATAGGTTAGCGCCGGATTGTGGCAGCTGTGTAGTTATTCTAGACTGGGGTAAAGTGTACAGCGCCCTTGCTTAGAACTACGTTCTATAAAGGAGCGCTTAATAAATGTTAACTTTACTTTACTTTACTTTAAATGTGGTTGTTATACTGTACACCTGATGGAAATAGTATACACACTGCCCAACAACCTATCAAACCCATGAGAGGTAAGCACAAATATGTCTTATGGATGGTGACAATATGTTTTTAAAAAATACATTGCTATATTTATCACACACTAAACTACAATGCTAGAGGAGTCCAAAAGGTGTGATAACCTTTTCTGTATCACCCTACTTCAAATATAATCTGTATCACTCGCTGAGGCACATCCGACCGAAACTACTTTTTTCACTGCAGATTACGTAAAGACCATTATTACGTGAGAGAACAATGTTATCTACGTAAAGTAACCTAGCAACCGACAATCACTTTCCTAGCCCAGAGAGTGTAGAACACTCTGCTTGAGGTTTTTCGGACATCACGGGCATATTCATGAATATTATTAAATTAATATTATTATCTTAATGATCATTATCAATTTTCGTATGATAACTACAGTATCTAAAATTATGTCTGAACAGTTGTGTGTGATGAAATAAAAACCACGCTCGTGTGTTTTCCGCAAAAAGATATCGGTCTCGTTTGGTCTGGCGGATGAACACAGAATATACTCGTCCTTCGGACTCGTGCATCCTGAATTCATCCGCCAGACCAAACTCGACCGGTATCTTTTTGCGGAAAACACACTCGCATGGTTTTATATATGTATATATGATTTTTTTTTGCTCAGACAATCCAAACAGTCAGTGTCTAGACAGATATTTTCATAAAGTTTAAGCCTACTTTTTTCGAAACACGCTGTACGTCACAACGCTATCACAATATTACCTTTCATCCCCTCTCTCCTCGCCACTGAATGAGACACTATATACAACAACGGTAACACAATGATTCACCTTCTGACTAACACTGGCTCCTACCTCGATCCTCACCACCTCCTTGACACAAACAGTCTCTTTCTCTAGACAACATGGACATTATCACTGATAACGTTGAAGGTTCTACTGGGACGCATCTTGAGTACAAAGATTACCAAAACGGTATTGAGGCCAAAAACAATAATTTTATTACTTGTTTGTTTTGGGGCCAGCTGAGTGAACTTATGCAGAATGATTATTTTACGAAAACAGCCACAAAGCATGGTTGAGGACAACGATTCTTCACAGTTCTCCTGACCAATGCATCCCCTTTCTTCACATTTTAAAACGATATTTAACATCACATTGTTCAGGCAGTTCACTACAAAATAAGATTATGACATTCTTCTGCATATCGAGGAAAGGCTCTGTCATGTTCATGACCAATATGGAAAACAAAGGATAGAACCTCCGCTGTCCTGCTGACCCAACACGACCAGTCTTGATGCCGTGTGAATTATGATTCCATCATCTGCATCAATCTTGTTGTCTCTGAAAACAGCTGGGTAATGCTGAGCAATGGCCTAGTTTGGTCACCCCATACTGGCATTTTGGTGACCTTTTTTATCACTGCACCCAACTGCACAAAGCACATCTCTTTGTGGTGCTTAACTGCCATCGATTCAGCTAGTAATGTTCTTGTATTTCGTTCATTTAAAGGACTCGAAGAAACCATGTTTGGGCCAGTTTTCTATATGCTAAGGAATGTACATAATGGGAGGGGATGATAGTGGCTTGAGAAAAATATTCCTCGAATTGGAGTGATGTGATTATAATTTTGAGTTAGGTGGTTGTTTGTGAATATGTAATTGGGACTAGTGGCCAGAATAGTAACTTGAACCAACAGTAAAAAAATTCTCCAGCGAGAGTCTCTCATGGAACATTATATGTCCAATTACGAAAGGTAGTATGTCAAAAAGTGTCAAAAAGCTGTGTCCAAGGGCACGGTCACAGCTTCCTCAGAAGGTGCCCCTAGACTCATCATATCAGATATTATGAAAACATCATACGTAATCTCTTCTGATCGTTCCCTATGGTACAACAACTCGGGTAATTTTATTAATATTAGAGATTGCAAAATCAAACTTCCAGATATAATGAAAGCAGAGGGTGATGATTGTCAATATAGTATTAATAAATGTAGAGCTAAAAACTGCAAAACTTGTGATATATTAATTACAGATTCACAGTTCACAAGTTCACTTACCAAACGTACATATACTAGTAAAAGTTATGAAAACATCAATTGCAAGACCAGCAATATCGTATATGGAATTGAATGCACTATATGTGGTCTCGTATATATTGGAGAAACCAAAGGACAGCTTAACAAGAGAGTTAATGGTCATCGTTCCAACATCAATAATAATTCTAATCAACTACTTTATCAACATTTTAATCAGGATGACCATTCTATTTTGTCAATGAAAGTTCGAGTCATAGAAAAAATATACCACCATACTAATAGTCCCTCATTAAGTACACCCACCCGCAGGAAACGAGAAGAACATTGGATACGTGAACTAGGCACAGCTACACCTTATGGCTGTAACGATAATATCAGCTCAGTGGGAAACCTGACAAGCCCAGGATGCAGCTCAGTCAATGTAATGAATTTATTTACATCATTTAAACGTAGGAAACGAAGCCATGGACAACGACATTATAATCGACCATCTATTCATAATATTTCCTTTGATGGTCTACTCGAAATATTGAAACAACCACTTGGACTGCACTATGTTCGCACTAAATTATTTGCCATACCTCATTTTAAACTTAAAGAACTAGAGGACCAATGTCCTACGCACTATATCAGAAATACCAATAGCTATGAATTTCGTCTGTATTCCATTATCATGGATATTGTTTATCATCGGCTTTATAAGCCAACACAGAATTCCGAATATATACCACCCAAACGGTCTTTTCTGAAGATAAAATTTGCCAATAAAGGTATTGATGCAATTAACATCGGTAATATATTACATCATAAGTCTGTTCAGTCCCAGGTACCATCATACTTCACTGACACGGCCGCTCCATCTGTATCCTACTCATATACCAAATCTGTTGCTTCCAAGATTTTCAACTACAAACAAACATTGAATGATTTGGATATTGATGATCTCTTACATAACCCACCCTCCTGCACTTGCATTAACTCTCCGTTCATACACGATCCAGTTGGGCATGTTATTTCAGGCGACCTCAATATAGTGGAGAATGAATCATTGAAAGACATTTTGTCCAAAGGTCCCAAATATAGAGAGCCCACGTCGTTTTCATGGAGATACAATTTTAAGTTAATCATGGATGCAGTTGAGGAGCATGCCAGAAAATGGACAAAGCGAGAAAAGGCAGAAACTGATTCTCTGTCAGAATGGGTCAAACAGATTAGGTCATTGGTAAACAAACGCATTAATGTTTTGTCAAAGTCAGTTAGTACTAAATATAGCTCTGCCTTCAATGATCCCGTGGTTACTAATAGTTTGTTGAAACTTCAAGAAAGGTTCGTCATTGTCCCTGCAGATAAAGCTTCTAATAATGTTGTTTTTGTTTGTAAAGCATACTATATACAGTGCCTGTTTGACGAACTGGGTATTGCCAACAATACTAATTCCAATAGTACATACCAAGCCATTACCGTGCCCAAACAGGATATCTTATCAAATCATGTGTCTGTATTGCATTCGTTTGGTATTACTACCTCATGTAAAGATTCTAATCTACCGAACTTATATTGGATCCCAAAGTTGCACAAAAATCCACACAAACAAAGATATATTTCAGGTTCAGCATCATGTTCTACCAAAGCCCTTTCTAAAATATTAACTATTATATTGTCTAAAATTAAACAGGGTCTCCAAAAGTACTCTGAAACCATCTATTCTAGAAGTGGTATAAACCAAATGTGGATATTAAAAAATTCCAAATCTTTATTAGAATATCTACATTCTCACACACTTTCAAAAGTAACGTCTATAAAAACATTTGATTTCTCCACTTTGTACACAACTATACCTCATTCTGAACTGAAGTCTCAGCTTAAAAAACTAATCAATAATTCATTTTTCTCTAAAAAGGGACAACGTCGGTACCACTATATTGTAGTTAAATATAATACCGCTTATTTTGTTAAAGGCGACTCTGATGCCCCATACAAATATACTGAAATAGATGTGGTAAATATGGTTAATTTTCTGATTGATAATATTTTTGTGGAATTTGGTGGTCGAATATTTCAACAAGCTATTGGTATTCCCATGGGTACAAACTGTGCACCATTATTGGCAGACCTGTTTTTATACTCATATGAATCAGATTTTATCCAACATTTACAAAGAGGAGGTTCTAAGAAACTAACATGTAATTTTAATTTCACTTTCCGATACATAGATGATGTATTGTCGCTGAATAATCCCAAGTTTGGTGATTATTTGGATGTCATATATCCTAAGGAACTTGAAATTAAGGATACTACAGAATCCGCTAATTTTTCCAACTATCTAGACCTGAGGTTGGAGATTGATAATGATTCTAACCTGTCGACTAGATTATATGACAAACGTGACGATTTCAATTTTTCCATAGTCAATTTCCCTTTTCTAAGCAGCAACATTCCTATGTCGCCGGCATATGGTGTGTTTGTTTCTCAACTTATACGCTATTCCAGAGCTAGTTGCAAATATGAGGACTTTGTCTATCGAAGTGCCCAGCTAGTCTCTAAACTGCTACGACAAGGATATGTTTTACCAAGACTTATAGCTGCGTTTAAGAAATTCTATGGACGTCATCATGATCTGGTTGATAAATACAGCAAATCCATGTCTGCCATGCAACTAGATGTATTTTCAGGTTAATTTTGGGGAATTCATGACGGGTGCCACTTGTGGGGCAGGAAATGCTCACTCTTTCCGGAACACCTGATTTCACCTCCTAATGGCCATTTATGGGGGTTCATGAGTTTCCCTGTCATTTTTGTTTTCTCTCACTTCGTATGCCTGATATGACTTTCTGTCCCCGGACTATGAGATTGGATAACGGACCCTGTTTTGTTTGCTCGGAATACTTAATACTGGGTATTGATTCCACGTCTATTACTATAACTGAGTCGGTGTCTTTGCTGGTGGATAATTATTTGTCCCCGCGGGCACCATCAACTCAGTAAACCTAGTATAGTTAGGTTTAACCTAGTATTTGAAATAACTATGCAGTACAAAGACAACGGAAACAAACTGGTTGACACGGCGCCCAGTATAAAAAGGTGTCAAAAAGCTGTGTCCAAGGGCACGGTCACAGCTTCCTCAGAAGGTGCCCCTAGACTCATCATATCAGATATTATGAAAACATCATACGTAATCTCTTCTGATCGTTCCCTATGGTACAACAACTCGGGTAATTTTATTAATATTAGAGATTGCAAAATCAAACTTCCAGATATAATGAAAGCAGAGGGTGATGATTGTCAATATAGTATTAATAAATGTAGAGCTAAAAACTGCAAAACTTGTGATATATTAATTACAGATTCACAGTTCACAAGTTCACTTACCAAACGTACATATACTAGTAAAAGTTATGAAAACATCAATTGCAAGACCAGCAATATCGTATATGGAATTGAATGCACTATATGTGGTCTCGTATATATTGGAGAAACCAAAGGACAGCTTAACAAGAGAGTTAATGGTCATCGTTCCAACATCAATAATAATTCTAATCAACTACTTTATCAACATTTTAATCAGGATGACCATTCTATTTTGTCAATGAAAGTTCGAGTCATAGAAAAAATATACCACCATACTAATAGTCCCTCATTAAGTACACCCACCCGCAGGAAACGAGAAGAACATTGGATACGTGAACTAGGCACAGCTACACCTTATGGCTGTAACGATAATATCAGCTCAGTGGGAAACCTGACAAGCCCAGGATGCAGCTCAGTCAATGTAATGAATTTATTTACATCATTTAAACGTAGGAAACGAAGCCATGGACAACGACATTATAATCGACCATCTATTCATAATATTTCCTTTGATGGTCTACTCGAAATATTGAAACAACCACTTGGACTGCACTATGTTCGCACTAAATTATTTGCCATACCTCATTTTAAACTTAAAGAACTAGAGGACCAATGTCCTACGCACTATATCAGAAATACCAATAGCTATGAATTTCGTCTGTATTCCATTATCATGGATATTGTTTATCATCGGCTTTATAAGCCAACACAGAATTCCGAATATATACCACCCAAACGGTCTTTTCTGAAGATAAAATTTGCCAATAAAGGTATTGATGCAATTAACATCGGTAATATATTACATCATAAGTCTGTTCAGTCCCAGGTACCATCATACTTCACTGACACGGCCGCTCCATCTGTATCCTACTCATATACCAAATCTGTTGCTTCCAAGATTTTCAACTACAAACAAACATTGAATGATTTGGATATTGATGATCTCTTACATAACCCACCCTCCTGCACTTGCATTAACTCTCCGTTCATACACGATCCAGTTGGGCATGTTATTTCAGGCGACCTCAATATAGTGGAGAATGAATCATTGAAAGACATTTTGTCCAAAGGTCCCAAATATAGAGAGCCCACGTCGTTTTCATGGAGATACAATTTTAAGTTAATCATGGATGCAGTTGAGGAGCATGCCAGAAAATGGACAAAGCGAGAAAAGGCAGAAACTGATTCTCTGTCAGAATGGGTCAAACAGATTAGGTCATTGGTAAACAAACGCATTAATGTTTTGTCAAAGTCAGTTAGTACTAAATATAGCTCTGCCTTCAATGATCCCGTGGTTACTAATAGTTTGTTGAAACTTCAAGAAAGGTTCGTCATTGTCCCTGCAGATAAAGCTTCTAATAATGTTGTTTTTGTTTGTAAAGCATACTATATACAGTGCCTGTTTGACGAACTGGGTATTGCCAACAATACTAATTCCAATAGTACATACCAAGCCATTACCGTGCCCAAACAGGATATCTTATCAAATCATTTGTCTGTATTGCATTCGTTTGGTATTACTACCTCATGTAAAGATTCTAATCTACCGAACTTATATTGGATCCCAAAGTTGCACAAAAATCCACACAAACAAAGATATATTTCAGGTTCAGCATCATGTTCTACCAAAGCCCTTTCTAAAATATTAACTATTATATTGTCTAAAATTAAACAGGGTCTCCAAAAGTACTCTGAAACCATCTATTCTAGAAGTGGTATAAACCAAATGTGGATATTAAAAAATTCCAAATCTTTATTAGAATATCTACATTCTCACACACTTTCAAAAGTAACGTCTATAAAAACATTTGATTTCTCCACTTTGTACACAACTATACCTCATTCTGAACTGAAGTCTCAGCTTAAAAAACTAATCAATAATTCATTTTTCTCTAAAAAGGGACAACGTCGGTACCACTATATTGTAGTTAAATATAATACCGCTTATTTTGTTAAAGGCGACTCTGATGCCCCATACAAATATACTGAAATAGATGTGGTAAATATGGTTAATTTTCTGATTGATAATATTTTTGTGGAATTTGGTGGTCGAATATTTCAACAAGCTATTGGTATTCCCATGGGTACAAACTGTGCACCATTATTGGCAGACCTGTTTTTATACTCATATGAATCAGATTTTATCCAACATTTACAAAGAGGAGGTTCTAAGAAACTAACATGTAATTTTAATTTCACTTTCCGATACATAGATGATGTATTGTCGCTGAATAATCCCAAGTTTGGTGATTATTTGGATGTCATATATCCTAAGGAACTTGAAATTAAGGATACTACAGAATCCGCTAATTTTTCCAACTATCTAGACCTGAGGTTGGAGATTGATAATGATTCTAACCTGTCGACTAGATTATATGACAAACGTGACGATTTCAATTTTTCCATAGTCAATTTCCCTTTTCTAAGCAGCAACATTCCTATGTCGCCGGCATATGGTGTGTTTGTTTCTCAACTTATACGCTATTCCAGAGCTAGTTGCAAATATGAGGACTTTGTCTATCGAAGTGCCCAGCTAGTCTCTAAACTGCTACGACAAGGATATGTTTTACCAAGACTTATAGCTGCGTTTAAGAAATTCTATGGACGTCATCATGATCTGGTTGATAAATACAGCAAATCCATGTCTGCCATGCAACTAGATGTATTTTCAGGTTAATTTTGGGGAATTCATGACGGGTGCCACTTGTGGGGCAGGAAATGCTCACTCTTTCCGGAACACCTGATTTCACCTCCTAATGGCCATTTATGGGGGTTCATGAGTTTCCCTGTCATTTTTGTTTTCTCTCACTTCGTATGCCTGATATGACTTTCTGTCCCCGGACTATGAGATTGGATAACGGACCCTGTTTTGTTTGCTCGGAATACTTAATACTGGGTATTGATTCCACGTCTATCATCACCAGCACTTCCATACCAGAAGCTGTTTGATCCTACATATTATGATCTGTACTTTTTCGATGGGTTCCAGATTACCAAATTCCAGGTTTGAGTACCAGAAAGACGTCAACTATCCATTTAACCAACTCAATGTGAACAATGATTTGAAATTAATGGTGAAGTGGCATGGTGATGCCAGATGGTATGGAAACAACACTTCCAAAAATATATGCATTGGATCAGAAGTGGTGATTTCCAATAAACTTATCCTTTCCAAATATATAGCGCACAATTTTTGCAATAAATTATTGATTCCCAACATTTGTTACCAGCAAACATTTGCATGTTACATTATCATGTCAGGATAGTAATTTATTTTGTCAACACCATTCTCTGGCACACGATTTTGGGCTTCCAATGATAATGCCTAATGAAAATTCACATGTTTTTCGCCGAGTTTTTTGAGACTGATTTGAATCGGCAATAGAATCGATATTGCTGATACTAGACTGACATGCGTCATGCATTATGTAGTTTATTTTGTACAATACACCTGACTGGAACATGGGAAACGTAGATAGCTTGGACGGCAATTATGAGGACAATGCGGTTTAAACACATATACATTCACATATTTCACACAAACTAGCGTAAGTGACTGAGTGAGTGCTAGGGCAAGCGAACAAACAAGCAAGCAAGTTTTTTTTAGAAAAATGCATAATAACAATCAATCTTTATATCACAAGTGCATTTACAAATACCTTTCCGAAAAAATTACAAGAGTCTAGCCCATACATATACATTTCGGTTCAAGATCATATAATTACGCGTTCTGAATAGATTGCAATACCCAAAAAGTAAACAGAAAATATACATTAAGAACGACAAAAAGCAAGTACGAAAATATTCCGGTGGAAAGTAATGTTGACTCCGTATTGCAATAACTGTTTGAAAGATTTAACATTTTTCGCGTTTTTAGATTTTTTAGGTAAGCTTATCCATTTTGAAGATACCAAATAGAGCAGACCACGTTCCGCCGTTTCAAATGTCATAAGAGGTATAGATGGGTCCATCTCCATGGATTGTTATTAGCCTATTCAGTTGTGGGTTATAATGAAATAGGTCCAGTAGGGCAGTCAATGTTTTCATAAACGAATTTGTACTTGAATTCATTTATTTGAAGCTCGAATATGTCTGAAAATTTCAGCATTTCTGAAGACCTGAACAACGGAGACAAATGGGCATCATAAACCTAACTATTCAAACATCGAATTGTGTTTCTGGTATGTGTCTCTCCATAGAATACATCCATGTGCCAGGTACAGATGAGGCTATAATACAATGTTTTCAAGTTTCTATACCTCAAGAATTTTGCGTGCGGCTAAAGTCTGCGCATAATTTATTGGCGCAAACATATCTCATGAAATCTCGGAACTTACTGACTTGTATTATGTGAAATTCGGGCAACGTTTGAACAAGCCTGTGACCAAAGTTGCTGACGTGAATTCGAAATTTGTATTTCACACAGAAGACTACTATTTCAATAGATACGATTCTGAATGGGATTTTACTATTGTAACAACAAGCGGGAAAGCATACAGTCAAAACTGTGGTAAATGCAACAGCTCTTTAATGCAAAGAAAAATCATTGGTCTGACCAGTGGTGTGCAACGGTCCGACAAATAACATGTGATGGCGCTATGCTGTTCAAAAAACGGATAGTGGTCACAGTTTGGTGTCCCGGAATGGTTGATTCATAATGGTCATAGCGCCGTTTTCACTTTATATGTCGCATACGTAAATACATGAATTTTTCTAAAAACTTCGTCTAAACCTATGCGAACAAAAAAAAAAAAAAACGCGGGTTAAAATTCTTAAAAAGTATGTAATGTATGTATGCAGTATGTGTCCCTGTCTTTGAGCATGAATATATTTCCATTAGGAGGGCAGTTTCTGAATAGAAATACCAATATATATTAATATATTTCCATGTAATATATCTACCAGTCCCGTAAACATGGTAAATGCTATTGTTTTTGAAAAATATTAATGTATCTGTAATATCTTGAGTGCATATTGTATGTGTTTTTGTTTGCGTATATTTGACCACGGTTCCAATGTTTTTGTGTAATGTGTTGGGCAATTTGAATAAAGGCAAAAAAAAAAGTTTTCACTTTATATAACTTTCAATTAATACAAGTCAGTAAATTCTGAGATACGACGAGATAGGTTCGCGCCAATAAATTATGCGCCGACCTTAGATATTTTTGTGTACGTGCCCATCATGTATTCCCGCGTAATTGGTCATCGATATACAGCCCAAGGAACTCAGTTACATTAATCATTTCCAGTTTTTCTTGATCAACATAATCATGGGGACTTCCGTTTAGGGTCATATTATTTCTACTGAACAACATGTATTTGATCTGGAATACAGCACACTGTTTATTTCCTTCATGAATATTAAAAGATATTTTGATGTCCTTCTATTGGTTGAACAATAAAAAATCTTTCATTCTATTTGGGGTTTGGATGCAGTCTATAGAATGGTTTCCTCGGAAACTGCTTTGGCATCAACCAATTTATCACATTAAAAAATGTAAGAAATATCATCACCTAAGATGAACAGATGTTACTAATGAGACCAGCATGGGTTTTATCACACACATGCAGTTTTTAATTACGACACCTAGTTTTTTTCACAGTTGAAGAAAGCTCCCTAATATGACCACCTATGGTCTGCAATTCGACGGGGCGATTTTAACTCCGCCCACTTTTCTGAGCATACAGAAACCCAGGAAATATTTCATGCCAAAAGAAATAGGCCCATTAACCAATTCACGTAGCGATTTGAGCTTTGTGAACGACTAATTTGTTCCTGTTAATACTATGGCAGGAACTCCGAAAAGTAGGGTGGATTTATCTTGAAGAAGTACGTTTCATTCAAACACCTACACAATCAATATATTAATGTGTTCGGAGTAAATTTACTGTAGAAAATGGAAATCATAACATAATATAAACCAGTTGGTACACTAAATGTGAAAATTAAGGAAATCATCCTTAACGGTAAATGTGAAAAGAAATCATGACGGTAAATGTGAAAAATCGGCCAAGAGCAAATATAAATTAGTAAGCGTACTCGGCATTTATTGTCTTGTGATATGTAAATACCCGCCGACGTATAGGCCTAGGCTACGGAAGCGTAGAAGAGCCACCCAGGAAAATATTTTTTTTTGAAATTCACGACTTAGTAAATCGATAATATCGACTTAGTATATCGATAATATCGAGTTATTAACTCGATAAAATCGAGTTAGTATTTCGACAATATCGAGTTAGTATCTCGATGATATCGACTTAGTAACTTGACTTTAGTCACAATACATGATGTATTGTCTGCATGTGCATATACCAGTGTATACTATGGAAGCGTAGAAGAGCCACTCAGGAAAATTTTTTTTTTGAATTTCTGACTTAGGAACTCAATAATATTGACTTAGTATCTCGATAATATGTCAGCATACATGTATATCACTTCCTATATGTCAACAATTGATTCCTAAGCTGAAAAGTCGATATTCAATGAGATATTAGCCATTTTGTGCTGTGACCTTGAAGATGAGGTCAAAGGCCAAATTCAAGGTCATCAGAATATTCAGCATATATCGTTTCCTATATGTGCACAATTGATTTTTAAGCTATAAAGTCGATAATAAGCGAGATATTAGCCATCTTCTGCTTTGACCTTGAAAATGAGGTCAGAGGTCAAATTCGAAGTCACGAAAATATCCAGCCTATATCACTTCCTATATGTACACAATTGATTCCTAAGCTGAAAAGTCGATATTAAATGAGATATTAGCCATTTTGTCCTCTGACCTTGAAAAAGATGTCAAAGGTCAAATCCAAGGTCATCAGAATATTCAGCATATATCATTTCCTGTATGTCCACAATTGATATCTAAGCTATAAAGTCGATAATAACCGGATATTATCCATTTCGTCAGGTAACCTAAAAACATGTCATCCGGACATATTCTTACGCATTCTTTTCCTTGTATGCTGTGGCTTGTTAGATCAAAGATACGGTAATCTAAAAACGTTAATTTTGTCATGCATAATGATCAAATAGTCATAGAATATCATTCTCGTCATTTTGTTGCTGTGTTTCAGGAAAAATAAAAACAAACCAGCTTGTATCTACAACAAATTCGACACACGTCAAAGTTCACAGATGAACGAAAATCCAACCGTACAAGCGAGGTCGTACAGCTTCCAGCTACCACCGTCCCAGCCATTCGTGTAAAACACACAGTACTCGCCCATGAGGTTGCCTGGTTGACCTCCAAAATCACTGCCCCATTTGCTGCTGTTGACGCCCACAACACCCGAGTGTGTCCAGTAAAGCGTCCAGTCTACATTGTGTAACATAAGTGATGTCCAGATTTTGGTGATCCCAGCTGCCCCTGTGACAAATACACGTGTGGCATAATGCATTGAGTTCAGTCGCTTGATATTTATTTTTTTTCTGTTGTTTTATATTGTGTACCTAGTACTAGTAGGTAACTTCAGCACGTATCGAACATACCTTTGTTTCAACTGACCATTTTTTCTGGGCAGTTATGATTTGATTTATTTTGGGTTGATCAGGAAACATGGGACCAATATACCCAAGTAGTGTTCCGAGCAAACAAAAATTGAGGAAATTTCACGAATCTTCAACTTGCATGACTTATACTACTCACTAGCCAAGGAGATCATGACTTCCTTCTCTCTGGCTGCCCGCACCTCGACCAGGTAAGCTCCTGGGACAATTTCTGAACACATCGAGTCTGCAGCTGTCTGGTTCATTGGTTCGGTGACGACAAGGTAGCATTTCTCGGTGATGTACTGGAAACCAGGAGGACAATAGGCTAGAGGAAAAGGAAGGAAAAATCAGTTATCGAGAATTATAACCTGGTCTTGATGACGATCACTGTATTAGAGAAACGGGGATACAACAAAAGCATCATCCATAATATGAGAAACAGCCGTCCATATGATTAAGCTTTTCTTTATTTACGTCTGATCCATTAAGCTCCATTAAAATCAAATATCTCTTCATTTTGCCGTTACATTTGTTGTTATACTTCCGTTAAGAAAATCGAGGGGTATATAAAGCGACATATATATTATAACACATAAGTTATAACGGAATAATGGAATGTATTCTACTATTACATGTTTTCACAATGTGATTAATGGTATCACCATATATCTGCTGGTATCGTTCCAATGTTCCTTCTGTTGTAGCGACTTTCCCAATTAGATGGCAAGTTTCAGCATTGCCATTGGTCCACGTCATCATGTAACCATGGCAATGGAGATATTGACGGCACGTTCTCTCACATAGTTGCTTTGTCATAGGTTCATAATGACCAATAATGTTCTCTAATACCCGCATGTTCACAACATACTGGTAGAAAGGTCTTTTTGGAGAACAGCGCTGCATGAGAACTCCAATGTTGGAAGTTGTGCAGTAAATTAGGGCACATATCAAGTAAAACACACTCGTCATATTGACCACATCCGGGCAACCTGGAAGCAGCAGATTGATTATCTGTATAAAGCTATTACTGCCGATACAAAAATCTGAAATCAAGAGAATGCATCATATCTGCCCAAAAACCAACATCATCTGATATAAATCAGCTGTGCCATTTGGGTCCCCCATGGCTACATGGATTTGTTAATACTATACCAACATGGCGCCTAGCTGCTTCGGGCCAGCGATGTTGGTAAAAGCCTAAAATGATAAATATTTGTCAAAGATACTCTAAGTCCAACCAAATTTTCCTATCGAGAGGCACGCTGATGTCACCAGCGCGAGACATGAATTGTGTAGATTATATCCGTCTTACTATGCATCTGATGAAAGTTGTTCAAACAATTCAGAATTCCATATACAACCCCATTAATTGAATGGACTGGTGCATTTCACCAGAACAAACCAATCTTGATCTTTATGAAGTCATGAGTTGTTGAATTCTGTCAGTTTCTTTCAGATGAAGAAATATTATCGATAAATAATACACATTTTCTCGATAACAAATGCAGTGATCTGAGAGAGAAAATTATGTATTGATTCCTGGATTTTTGTGCAATTTATGCACGATCGTGGCACATATATACCTGCATGCTATGGAAATCGGTTGTGGTAACACAAACTCCTGGGAATTTCCCACCGACTTTTACATTAGCAATAGTTGATAGTTTGGACAACACAATTCCGTAACACTTTCTATTATTTAACACTGATGTGGTATATTCGAGACACTTATCAAAATTGGTTGTTAGTGATGCAGCAGTGCTGCTCTTGCAAAAATGAAACCAGAGAAAATGCCAACTGGGCCAAGGAACAACAACTGAGTGACAATGACCTATGGTCTTGTTGCTAAGTTAAATATGAAAGCACTCAGCTTCGAATTACCCTAAAATAATAAACTCATCCCCGACGACCACGAAAGTCGTTCGTTAATACATCCATTAAATGCTTCCAGACAATCATGGTTGTTGGTGTCTTAATGCTAAATATGTTGATGGTAGCGATGGATATCGATCATTTCATCAGTGAAAGTGGAATCGCGCGAACTCTTCTCCACACAGTTTACTGGATGAAAGGACCAGGAATCATATTATAGAACTGTTCATCCTATTGTCATAGTCCCGTTGCTCTGGGAGAATCGACATCTCCATAAATTTTGCCTCTCTAATATTATGTCTCTAATTACATTGATTCATTCCCTCATTTTTACTGTCTTTGCACTTCCCACACACACATAAACAGACATATAGATTTTCTGCCGAAAGGTACAGAAACGGAGCCTTTGAGGGCTGAGGGGATCACATTCCCTCGCGCTGTTATTGCGTTCCCTAATAATCCGGACCTAGTTCCCTCACTATCTGGATCACGTTCCCTCACAATCGCGATCTTGTAGAAAAACCTTTACGGAAAGATATTTGTCAGTTTATCTGTTTCATAATTCTTCGATGAACATTTAGATATGCATTTGTATGCTTTGTAACGTCATGTGGAGTCACGAGCTTGTTATGCAAAAGATTACTTGACAGTGCCAATTGCGTCATATTATTCCATGCTGTGAATCCAACAAATATAACGAATCCTTTTGCCACTTGCGCTTTGTAGCAGCGAAAGCTCTACCATGCCATAGGGCCCGTTTTATCACTCAACGTGATCCATACAGTTCGAATATACAAACTTTGTGTATAGGTCTACTCGACTCATCCAACAACGTGTTCCTATACTTGAGTTAACAAAGTGAGTCGCCAATCACTGAAGCATCTTCATTGATACTTGTCAAACTCTCATTATAGTATTTATAGGTCCATACATATTTTCGTCTCATTTCATAAACTCGAATTCTGACTCCATTAAGTTAACTGTAACGAAGGCCGCAATGTAGGTTTGGTCAAAACCATTAAACTGGTCAGATCTCAATAAACGTGATTTTATTGAGATTACGTGTTTATCTACTGAATCTAGTTGGACCCTTCAATGAACAATTCACCATTTCTTCAGATGGCCCCGGAATCTAGCGTGTAAGTTGTGTAATCACATGTAATTTGCTGCAGATGAGAAGAATATTGGCGGTGCAAATATTGCAATCAACAGAGTGTTCATATATAATTCAATGAACAGGTAAGGAGATATGTCTCTGTTGGCCGAGTCCGTCAAGCATTTTTAATCCTCACAGTCATCACGACAAACAACTTCATATTCGGCTCTGTAAGTCTCGTTCCTCTGATGTCGTCAGATAACGTAATTGGGTAGGTAATCTAGTACTTCCGGGTCCAAACAATGCCACGTGGTCATTTTTGCCGGATTTCCGTGGGTTCAGAAGCACCGCAGAAAAAAGATGATTTGGAATAGAATAATGAACCTTTTTTATGTTCCACAAAATGGCTCTCCATTACTTATTTGTGTTGAATATAGCACGATAGATATGATTTGAATGACTCAAATTGCCTCTGATTCACATAGTGTTTCATAGTGTGATTTTCGCCCCTGGAATTGCTGATGATTAAATATAATTGGTGATGTTATGATATAAATGGTGCCAAAAATACACGACAACACGTGTGGCCCACGAAACTGTTGATGAGTAGTACTAGTATACTGCTACAGTTTGTCACAATTAATATCACCTTTTCTCTATGAAAGATAGATGTCTAAAATATACAAGCACATCATATTCACGCTCTGTAATGAGCAGGAAATATTCGATGAAACTCTGAATAGACCACCAGTTCATAACAATTAGTAGGCCTATCTGTTGAAATTCGTGAAGTGGGTTTCTTGTGTATTTCCGATAAATTGCTTTGATATAGTGTAAAACCGCGTGTATCCAACTTACATGATTGGGCCGAAAATTTGGCAGGAAATTCGAATGGTCCCAAAATTACGAAATAACGCAAAATAACGTGACGTTTTAAATCTCGCTAACATACCTTATATCAAACCATTATATACGAATGTATATCACAACCAAGCGGTGTGACTTCTCCATGCCAGTGTTTAAATGGCGCAATTTTTTTTACTCAATACTGCATCATATACCCAATGAACGGATATTCAGTCATACAGGTGAGGTCGTACAGCTTCCAGCTTCCACCATCCAAGGGGTAGAGAAGGAATCTGGATTCGTCGAAGCAGACAACGTGGTTCCAGTGAGCCACCGTCAAATTCTGGTACCGATGTGCCCACTGAAGTCTGTTGTCCCGATGTCTCACAGTCATTCGTGGCTTTCTGACCATCCTCCCCGCGCGTCTTACGTAGAGACGTTTTGCGTAGAGATCGGCTATAATCGACCTGGATGACATTGTGCGGTTCTGTTGGGCAATAGCAACTTTTCTGCGGTCATCTCTGTCTGAGGTGATACACGGCCGACCCGTTGATATTTTCACAATCTGTTAAGTATATTTGTTTCATATTTCCTGGAAAACACACGACCCACCCTTGTAGTCGTCAGTGAGTATAAACATTTAGATTTGCATTCGTTTGCTTTATAACGCCATGTGAACTCACGAGCTAACAACCAATAAGGGTGTAGTTACTTGTTACTTACCAGAACATTATTGACAGTTTATGTTCCTGACAACAGAATCATGGAAATGTCGTCATATTATACCTGGCTGTGAATTGAACAAATAATACACACCATCCTTTTCCCACTTGCACGTTGCAGTAGCAAACTCTCTACCATGCCATAATGCATTGTTCATGCATACAATGATGTCGCATGTATGATTATCACTCTAGACAAAACAGACAGCTCAAATTACAAACAGTGTCTATTTCACGACTCAACCAACAAACCCGGTTGTCACTTATCAGACTCTCGCCAAAATGTTTATGAGTCAACACATAATTTCCCAGTACAGTACTCAGTTTGTTGATGTTGCTGAATCAAGTGGCTCATAGTAACCGATGAACCGATCAGGTCTTAATAAATACATGTTCACTCATTTACTCATTGAGACGAGCCAGTCATTTCAATAAAGAACCTCCTCATTTATGTGGCTAGATCTGGTATAGGGTATAACTTGTGACTTGATAACATTATTATATTGGCCAGAGATTATGTGGAGTGAAAATCCGAGCATCGAGGTGTTATTTCCGAAGTGGAAATGGCGTCAAATGATGAAGTAGACATAGAATATCATTTGCATCATTTTATTGATGTGTTAGCAAAAAAAAACTAAGAAACCAACTTAGAATGATAATAAATGCAAGGTATGTCAAATCTCGCAGATGAATGAAAATCCAACCGTACAAGAGTGGTCGTACAGTTTCCAGCTACCACCGTCCAAGGCATTCCTGTAAAACACACAGTACTGGCCCACGGCGTTGTTTGGTTGACCTCCATAGGCGGCGCCCCATTCACTGTTGTTGACGCCCAGAACACCCGAGTGTGTCCAGTATGGCGTCCAGTCAACATCATTCAGCTTGAGTGATGTCCACACTTCTGTGATCCCAGCTGCCGCTGTGTCAAATACACATGCATCATTATGAATTGAGTTCAGTCGCTTATTGATATTAAGTAATTTGTTCATTAACGTTGTGTACCTACTACTCTAATTTTGCGTCTATCGAACATTATCTTTGTTTTGGCCACACCATTTTTCTGTGCATTCGTCATATGATTCATTTTGAGTTAATACTCTGATCTACCTGAAATATAATCTTGGTCAGTGAAACAGTATCACTTGAATTCCAAGTGATTCCACCGATTTTGGGTTGGTTGTATAATTTTTATACAGAAAGTGTGCATTCTCGGTGCATATTTTGTTGACGTTTATTCTGAGATGACTAGATTGTTCAAATGTTGGAAATTAATCTTATTTGTGTAATTTAGAAATATACATTGCATGTAATGGTGACTTTGCACTTGACCACATGTGCGCTCTAATGTTGACGCCCTGCCCTGACAGTATATATGTTATTTGGTTAAATGAACTGAGTTCGTCATGGTACAGTCCTGTCACTACCAGGAAAACGAGCTCTAGTTCAATAAACCAATACCCAAGTAAGAATTATTCTGAGCGAACAAAATCAAGTTTATTATCCAATATCAGTGTCAAGCAAAATCGACACTTTATGGAACTTCATTTTGCATGACATCCTTTTTACTAACTTACTAACCAGCAAGTGAGATCATGACTTCCTTCTCTCTGGCTGTCCGCACCTCGATCAGGTAGGCTCCTGGGACAATTTCTGAGCACCTCGAGTCTGCAGCTGTCTGGCTCATTGGGTCGGTGATGACAAGATAACATTTGCCAGCGATATACTGGAATCCAGAAGGACAGTACGCTGGAACAAGCAAGGAAAATAAATTTTCGAGAATTATGGCCTGAGAATTATTATTATAATGACGATCACTGGATTAGAGGAAGGGTTATACAACAAAAGCATTGCCGATAATATGCAGAATAGACATTCTATTTGATTATGGTTTTTTTTCTTATGAATACAATGTACCTCTGATTTTAAACTCAAATGTATGAAATATATCTCTCTATTCTGCTGTTACAATTAGTGATATGTTTTCATTGGTAAAATCGAGTGGAAAAGGAAATGATATCACATTACTAAAAAGTTATAATGGGATATATGCCACTGATTCATGTTACCACCATATATCTGCTGGTTTGGAGCCAATGTTCCGTTTGTTGTTATTACTTTCCCAATCAGATGGCAAGACCCGGCATTGCCATTGGTCCACGTCATCATGTAACCATGGCAATGGAGATACTGACGGCAGGTTCTCTCACATAGTTGCTTGGTCATAGGTTCATAATGAGCGATAATGTTCTCTGGTACAGGCATATTGAAGAGATATTGGTTGAAAGGTCTTTTCAGAGGACAGTGCTGCATGCGAACTCCGATGTTTCGAGTTGTGCAGTAGAGTAGAACAAATATCCAGTGGAACACACTCGTCATATTGACCACATCCGTGCAACCTGAAAGTAACAGGTTAGGTATATATGTATCACGCTGTTACAGCCAATACCATAGGTTTGATGATGCAGAGAATCTAGAATGGAACAGGTTTGGATTAGATACAAGCCCAAGTGACTGTGCACATGAGAGGAACGCTGGTGTCACCATGACTGTACACGCATGTGTACATTGTACACTATCCCATTAAACAATGGGATTAGTGCATACATATATGACTAGTGCATTAGGGACAACTCACAAACGAGTTTGCACCAGAACAAGCCATTCCGTTCGTATATCACAAAAATGATGTCAGATTATCTGTGCATTAATAATATCGATAACACGTGAAATAATGTTTAATCTCGGTGACAAATATTGTCACATGAACCAGTAAATGTAATGTTGGTTTTGTTGTACAATTAATGCATGATCCTGGAACATACCTGTATGATATAGGCCCCGGTTGTGGTAACTCCATCACCTAGGAACTCCTCGCAGATTCTGTTGCGCATTTTCACAATAAATATAATTGACAGTGCGGACTATGGAGCCTCTGAGGGGACATGGAAGAAATAATTTTAGCACATCGTTATTGTGATCTTTCGCAATAGTATTGTGTTCCCTCGCATCCATGATCGTGTTCCCTCGCGATCTCTTTGCGTTCCCTCGCGATCTCTGCATTCCCTCGCAATCCAGATTGCAATCCAGATCGCGTTCCTTCATGATCTTGTAGAAAAATCTTCTCAGAAGTCATGGGCGTCAGCAAAATGAAGGCTATCGCGAGGGAACGCGCTCCAGAATGCGAGGGAACACAATGATATCGCGAGGGAACGCGATCCGGATTGCGAAGGAACGCCATATTTTCGCGAGGGAACGCGATCCGGATTGTGAGAAAACGCAATAGGATCGCGAGGGAATGCGATCCGGATTGCGATAGAACGCAATAAGATCATGAGGGGATGCAACAATATTGCGAGGGAATGAAATAATATTTCTTCCATGTCCTTTCAGCACTTCCGTACAATACAATTCCATGACACTTTCTATTATTCAAGACTAACATTGTTATGTCATAGGGACACTCTGATATAAAATGCCTTGGTGGTGTAGCAGTACTGTGCTCGCAGCAATGGAACCAGAACGAATGCCAATTGAGCCACGTGTAATAGTTTATATCACCCACGTTGATAAGTTTAATATGAACGCGCTCAACTTTGGATTACCAGGACTCATCAACTCGTTGGGTGGAACATGACAGTCGATCGGTATTAATGTATTAAAAGCCTCCAGGGATTCATGGAACATGGTGTCCGAATGGTACATTAGATGCAAACCAGCATTATGACTATCGACCATCCTTCAGTGTAAGTACCATCGCATGAATAATTGCGACTCTTCTCCACACACTTCACTAGATGAAAGGATCCAGAAGTATAGTATAGATGTGTTGCTCGAGGAGAATTGACATCTCAAAGAGTATTGCCTATCTGCTATCATGTCAATATAGTAATACTTCCCACATACACACCACACACATAAACAAAGGTTTTCTGCAGAAAAGAACACAACGAATGCAGCAATGCTATCGTAATTACATTGAATTATGTAGGACAAGTTCATCGCATTCAATAAGTGTTCTATTCATTTTTTTTAGTATGAATATATATAAATTATCGACAGCAATATTCTTCCCCCAAATTCACTGATTGGTTCGTTGGCTGACTTATACCATAATAAGCTTTTACTGAATAGCTTTCGTTGCGAATTCAATTGTGGTGACCAAAATCATTAAACTCGCGACCAAAGCGAGACCAAAACAGTCTCGCTGCAGCGAAAATTGTTGGTGTCACAACTAAAACATTTTGGTCGCAATGAAAATCAGTGTTTCCGTGACCAGAACATTTTCGCCACAACGAAATAAATCATTGCCGCGACCAAAATAGTTCTGCTGTAGCGAGAATGATTATCACCGCTGCAATAACTATTTTTGCTGCGGCGATAACTGCTATAATAAATAATTCGTCTTCTTTCAGGTGATGTATGAGAAACGTTCTACATTCTAACAGCGGCGACAATATCATTTTCGCTGCAGCGAGAATGATTTGTTCCCTAATTTAATATTGTGTCCGCGACATTATTAATTTTCACTGCAGATAACATATTCTCACCTTGATTATATATATACATATCGTTCAATCACCATTGTCCAACATGATACAGAAAAGTAGAAGTAATGGGAATAAAAAGAACAACACATCATTCAATCATGACAGTAAATAAATTATAATGTACAAATATTGGTGATCAAGTCATCAATTTCGTTCGCATTGAAAAGGTATAGGTCTGATTCTCTTCGAGGAAGATCAAGACATGCTGCCTGGCTGGCACGAATGGGGTCAGGTTGACATCCATTAATATGAGAGAATATATTGGAACTAAAGCGGTCTTTATCAAGCTTATAAATGTTGCAAGTTCATTTATATTTTTAGCTAATTTGGACGTGCTACCTTCAAGTGCTAAGTCATATGACAGTCTCACCAACATATTATTACTACACAACATGCAGCGGACAAACCTAGTAAATCTGAAATATATCTGATCTTTGATGCTGATATCGTTGCAAATCAGTTGAAACAGGTTACAATGAGTTCTGCCAGGCAGGTTGAGTAGTTTTCTAACACTTTCCTGCAGGCAATGAAAAATCCCATAGATTGGAACCATACAGTGACATACAAAAACAGTTCATATCTCACATCATGGGGTACATTAAGGAAATGAGCATATACCATATTAAACCGAATGTTGAAATCAGATATAACACTGTCAATCATAGCCCTGTTCACATTATCACCAATCACATGACCTAGATGTGGGTGGCTTGACACATATTCGATCACACAACTCATGAAGATGAGCTTAGGCGATATATTCAATGGTTTCGTTGAGTAAGGCAGAAGTTTACTTTTTGCCGAATTAAACATTACATGGTATTCTGTACCATAATCAGCGCAAATGTGGAGCATCTTCCGAATACCGTAGAGTGTAGGAGCCAAGAGTGTTACATCATCAGCATAACCAAACGCACCAGTGAAATTTTGTCTTATATGACAGCCAGATCCAGATAACCCAAGTTACAATAGTAATTCGTCAATATAAATATTAAACAGCACAGGCGACAACACGCCTCCTTGCTTCACACCGTTAACTACAGAACAACCACTGGTGACAACATTAGACCATTTAACACGTATGTTCTGATTTGTGTATAGATTCAACAGGAACCTCACATTTACTTGACACATATTAAATTTGATTAATAACTAGAGCAGTTTTATATAATGCACACGATCGATAGCTTTGCTTGCACCAAGTATTACTAAATACACATTGGAGCGATTATTTAAATAATATTATATCACTTCATTAACAACAGAGTTGTAGAGTGACCAGGTTTAAAACCGAACTGCATGTCGGTCGTTTTGAATATGTCCGAATGTTTCATAAGAATGATATTGTCCAAGAGTTCGCCAATTATACTGCTCAGAGCAATGGACAGGTAATTACTGGAATCATTCATAGACTGTTTCCTGCTTTTAGGAATAGGAATGATAGCTGATAGATATAAACCATATGGCGAGAACCCGTGACTAAGCATGCAATTGAACAACATAGTCAAATGGACAGACAACATATGGGTACCATTCAAAAGATAGTCAGATGTATGTTCAGTGTACCCATATCTCTGCGAATTTTAAGTTTCTTTAAAGCACACACCGTGTCATTTACATTGACACGATATACACCATGTCCAATCAATTGGCAGGAATCTTCAACGAATTGATTAAGTGTTGTTCAATTTCTTTCATGTCTGAAGTATTATATGGTACACTATTATACAAATTGGAATGAATGCTGTGAAAGTGATCCGCTATGCTATCATCACCATGCACATTGTCAACATATTCTGTTTGTCATTTTTTACCACATTTCATTCTCTCAATTTCCTCCCATAACTCATATTTTCCTTGAGTACGAAATGATTCAGCTAATTTTACATTTCTAATATTATCCTCATTTCTTCAAACTCGTTTTATCAAATTGTGATATTCTTTGCGAGTCTTACGTCTGATATCTGCAATAACACCACCAGAAGGAGAACCATTACTCTTCCAGAGGTCAGAATAACGCCTTATGCTGATACTCCTGAACATGATCGTTTGTTGAACCCACAAATGTTAAAACGCCCACAAATGTGAAAACCCACAAATGTGAAAACAAATTTTGTAAATCACCCACAAATGTGAAAATATCATTACCCACAAATGTGAAAAAAAATCCACCCACAAATGTGAAAAAAAAATTTAACCACAAATGTGAAAACGTTTTTTGTCATTTGCCCACAAATGTGAAAATCAAACACAGCATTAGGTTCCACATGAGGAATGTCTTTTATTGTTATGTCTTTTTACGGAACCTTGTTCTGATAACCCATTGCATGGCATTGCGTCCTTCATCCGTCGTCGTCCGTCATACGTCTTACATTTTTATATCGAATTTATGGTCGAATCTTTTCGAAATTTGCGCTAAAATGCCTAAGAATACAGGGAAGCACTTTTCTGAAAGATTTTTTGGGCTACCGGACCTTTGGTCCGATAACCTATTGGCATCGCGTTGCGTCCGTCGTCCGTCCATCCGTCGTCCGTAAACAATTTTATCACTGGCTTATTCCTTTAATTTAAACTATGTACAACAACCATGAATATGTGTAATGTTCCGTGCAGACCCCAATACGACATTTCAAAACGGTAAAAATAGCGAAATTGTATGTATTTCCATCTCACGGTCACTCTGAGGCTGCCATTTCCTCTCGAATAGCGCGTAAAACTCACCATTTTACGCGGCACTCCGTGAATAACGGGTAACGCTTAGCCACCGTGAGGTTAGTACCGTCAAGGCATGGTTAGTAGACAAACATCACATCACATATCACATATCATATAATGAATAATAATAACGCAGCGAGGCGCGCGAAGCGCGCCGAACTGCGTCTAATGGTATTGCATGTCCGAGAAATTAACACCAAACTGTGACCAAAGCAGCAGAAACTAAAGATAGTCCCAACTACTGTGATCAAAATTTTCATCTCTGCGAGATTTGACCGGAAGTTTTTTTTAGACAGGAAACCCCTAGCGATCTGGGAGCAATTTTCACCGCTCAGTGATTTTTTTTTTTTTGCGAAGCACCGTTTCGCAATATGGTTTCACCAGCGTTCCTCAATCGGTTATTGCAATTTTTATTCGAGTATATAACATGAACACGGCAGCTAGATGACATTTATCAGTCTTTTTTGTGTGTCGTGGACAAACAACGAGACTGCATCTGCGAGACATCACAACGCGACTCCATGACAACGGCCGCCCGGTACCGTAATTTCACGCAAGCAGAAAAGTAGATTTCTGTATAGCGTCACGCGAACATGCATGCATACATGAATCAGTATGCCTACTACTGTATACGAGTATATGATAGTGAGTTATGCCGTATTCGTGCGTATTATAGAACTTTGGCGCCTTCTGTTCAAAACGCAAAGGGCTTTTGAATGCCTGATGCTGGATGGTGAATAGTTCAAATTATGCAATTTTCGCTCAAATTAATGCTTGCAAGCACAGAAAAAAATACTCTTTAAATATTACCCAAAATGATTTTCTTCCAAATATTGAAGTGGTACAATGATATATCTCTGCTTATTAATGAATTCACTTGTTGAACATTTATACAAGAACATAATTTTTTCCTTACCACGGCTATAGGTATTTTCCACATGTTAACAGATTTATTTGAATGCATCAGAAACATTTTGATATCCACAAAAGACTGGAGCCTGACATACACTTGGCGATACACACAGTTATTCTAGTATAGGGAAGAAAATTAAACACCCATTACTTTATAAGTAATTCCATTCATGCCGAGTTGTACAGTGAACATGCTGGACAAAATATAACCTCCCCATGTCAAATAGGCTCATTTTTTCGTTTATATTATTTTGTTCAGTATAGGTTATTGTACATGAAACCGTGTTCTTTGCTGATCAAATAAAAAAGACTTCGGTCAGTATTTCACTCAATTTTATTTTCACAATAGGAAGCCAGACCGATAACATGGATAACAACAAAAAGATATGCGCTGTCAAAATTATACTGACATAATTGTGTATCTCTACACATTCAGTCAACCACTCTGATATTGACGAGTGATGAATATATCAGAGTGAAATTATTCTGTTTGGTACATGCAATATGTAATAGTCACAAATAATAATGACGATAAAACGTGTCCATTGTATACATGATATTAATGAAATATGCTACAACCAGTGTGACCCACACTTTCACACCTTCAAATTGAATAGTCATCCAGTAGGCGTTGTTTCCACAATATTGTGCAGTAAAATCAATGTTTGATGTAATCCGCAGCACTGCCATCGCTCATAATTTCATTCGTTTTTAATTTTCCTGTGCGTGTATGTGATGCTTGACACTACATAGGCATATTGTTGGCTCAAATAGATATATTGTCTTGATCTGTTTTCTTGAATTGGCAGGTCATCAGATGAATCTCCCAGGCAATTTTGATCTCAGTTATTCCTCTATAGTTAGTGGTTGCACTGGTTGGATATAAATATGACAATTGGTTATGAAAGAAAGTTTTTTGTTGGAAAGTTTATTCACAACACAACAAGTATGGGGTTGTCTGTATCTGCCTTTATCACTTTGTGTTACTGATATATTCTTATCGTTGATTATCACAGTTCACAGAAGTTAGTTTCCTATCAAAACGGTTATGAAAAATGTGTGTTTTTTTTTTTAAATTCAACTAAAGAACTTCATTATGTGATACAGCTGTAATTACCGTTTTAAGTGTATTTCGCTCATGAAATTCTAGTCACATAATATCCATTGAATCTCATGCAGTTATTCTTGGGCAATATGTATTCCCAGGTAGTTTATTATAGTAAGTTGTCAAGTTCAGAAATAATAGTGGTCATGATGAATTTTCTGCATTTATGATTTTGTGTTACTCATAAACTCAATCATTATATTGATTATCTAGAGGGACAAATATCGCCCATAATGGGTCACCTTTCTTACCTATCAAACCTCATGTCAGAAGTCTTGAGTAATTTGACTCCCATTTAATCTCCTATAGTAATTGTTGCATCTTGAGGTTACAGTTATCTTCCCGTTCGTTCTCACCGCGTCTTAATTGAGGTTACAGTGCTGCTGAATTAGTGAGTTGATTATCTGCATGCGAGCCAAATGTCCTAAATTCGTCAACATTTCGGGATGTAGCATTTAACACACCTTCATATTAATATGTTATTATGCAGACCATAGGGACGCAGCTAGTGGAAGAGGAGCCTTCTGAATATGTAGATACAATAACAACAATTGGTTATGATGAAAGCTTTTTTTTTAGTTTTATTGTTACACACATAGATCTAGGCCCACTGACTGTCCATGAGCCTGATTCAGACAGTTTTTTTATTCAACCGCTTGCAAGTATTCGTCAATATTTTTTGGCAATCTTCTAGGCCTAGATCTATCAGCATCATTGCAGTGTATTTATATCATATACATACAGTAATACACCGACATACATATGCCCATTAACATGATAATAATTAATACGACTATAATACGTGTTTAGAGGAATATACACAAGAAATCTGCATTTTCACTCGCTGCGTCTCTATGCTCTGCATAATAACATATTAGTAATGTTGCCGTTACGTGAGGCCCGAGAACCATGGGAGGGGTCCCCGGAACCACAACGCTTGGGCATGTTGTTCGTCCGGCCTTGTTGATCCTTGGGCATCCTGAGCCCATTTCCTTGAAAAATAATTCTACTTCCGGTTTGGTGTCATTTGACACCACAGGTATAATCTGATACCAAACCACACCTAGTATATTGCCAATTAGCCCTACGGGTTCGAAAATAATGTCCTTTTTGCTCTAC
Source organism: Terebella lapidaria (assembly GCA_949152475.1). Classification (NCBI taxonomy): domain Eukaryota; kingdom Metazoa; phylum Annelida; class Polychaeta; order Terebellida; family Terebellidae; genus Terebella; species Terebella lapidaria. The sequence goes on along the minus strand of OX424564.1, from coordinate 26,232,891 downwards.
GATCAATATTTACTGAGATATGAAGGTTTTTATGGAAAAGTGGGTGATAATAGGGGAAAGTGTAAATTTTTGGCCTTCAAACACACCAAAACGGCCTACTAACTGATCCTTGGGCATCCTGAGCCCATTTCCTTGAAAAATATTTCTACTTCCGGTTTGGTGTAATTTGACATCACAGGTGTAATCTTATACTAAACCACACCAGTATATGGCCAATCTGTCCTACGGGTCCGAAAATAACGTCCTTTTTGCTCTACGATCAATATTTACTGAGATATGAAGGTTTTTATGGAAAAATGATGATAATAGGGGAAAGTATTAATTGTGCAATAGGTTTTCAGAACAAAGGTCGGTAACCAAAAACATTCCTCATGTTGAAGCTAATGTTGTGTCAGATTTTCACATTTGTGGGCAATTGACAAAAATCGTTTTCACATTTGTGGTTGATTTTTTTTTTCACATTTGTGGGTGAAGTTTTTTTCACATTTGTGGGTGAAGATTTTCACATTTGTGGGTAGTTGACAAAAAACGTTTTCACATTTGTGGTTGATTTTTTTACATTTGTGGGTGATTTACAAAATTTGTTTTCACATTTGTGGGTTTTCACATTTATGGGCGTTTTAACATTTGTGGGTTCAACAATCGTTCCACCTAGGCATAGATCGTCTATTCCCACCTAGCTTACTAGAAGGTATTACACACCCGGCCTTGATAATGCCATATAGATAGTATTTATCTATATAGTCATAATGAGACGAATAGGTACAGTTATATGAGATAATTAATTGTGATGTTTGGTATGACTGTTGTTGTGTTTTTGTCTGCCCAAAAACCCTGCCTCCTGATCGTATAGAATTTCGTAACTCCCGCTCGTTGTGATTCGAAAGCCGTCACTAAGAGGTGCTCACTAGTTTCGGTGCATCACTCAGTAGCTCACCGGCTTGCTCAGGCAAAAATCAACTCAGACGTGAATGAATGAAGATCTATCAACATCAAATCAATAACTTAGAATGGAATTGTCGGTCACCCACGTCTCCGTCCCATCCCGGAAACGTTTCCCTTCCCGTTAGTCGATTGGTTTCTCCAGGTAGTTAGTCGAAATCCCGCTGACTTAAAGGCCCTGAAGAAGGAGTCAGCCGCACGGAGGTCGTCGAGTCCCTTGGTCGTGACGGTGACGATCTCCCCACGGTCGATGTCGCTGTTGCAGTGCTCTCTGGTTGGTTGGTTGGTTGTACTAGGGGTTATGGGGGCGCCATATTTCGATGATATGCCCCCAGATCTGGATAATTGATTATCAATGCTTATTTAGAGATGGAAACCCGGGACCGGGGAAATCCCCTACTCTTTACGATAAATCCCAAGGGATCTTTTAGGTGCCAGAAACCATAGACAGTCTCTGACACCACCCGGCCTTTGTCTTTACCGCCGGTCGGGCTGCACTGGCGTGGGAGGTTTTCAGGTACAAGTGGCGCTGAGCGGACTCGAACCCACAACCTGTAGATCATGGGCCGAGCGCTCTGCCACTGCACCATCCCGCCCCCTGCTCTCTGAGCGGCCGTCCCGCTCTTCCGCGAACGGTTCTTCCGCAAACGGTTCTTCCTCGAGTATTGTTCAGCGAACGTTGCCTCCGCGAACGGTGCCTCCGCCAGTAATCTTCCGCGAACGGTGCCTCCGTGATCACGTGACCGTTCCGAACGAACGTTTTTGGCGCGCTCTGTTGTATTGGTTTCGTTACATGATCATCAAGATCACGTTTGTATTCAGCAATATCTGTTGCAGACGCTAAGTGCCATAACAATTTGTCAGATGCATGACCGGACATTGTGCTTGTAGAGAACAGTACGTGGAATACACAACTCAATCTTAACAATCGAATGATCAGATATATTGTCAATATCATGATATACATTGTATGCATTCCCACACGGGTACAAGTTTTCAGTAACTAGAAAATGATCTATATGTGACCGGATATTGCATGATTTACTTCTATACGTATAGACTATACCTACATTGGTGGATAATATGTCAAAATTATTTTTCTCAGCAAACACACGTAACATCTTGGTAAGATTGTTTACGCGACAGATCAGTGTTGAAGTCACCCCCCAAAATAACATGTCAGAAGTATAAAGTACAGACTCAATTTCATTCAGGATTACTAAATATTAACTTGCATTATTATGACTGTCGCAAGGCATATATACATTACACAGAATGTATGACGTATCATTGACAGATACACTGAGTGGACATACACGATTACTATATAAATTTATGGGTTCGAAGTGGTTAGCAACGGATGTTTCTACTAATATGGCATATCCACCCACCATATGGACGTCCATCCTTTATGGCTTTATCACACATGCCCGATATACAATGAACATGAACGTCATCAATACTTATATCTGCCAAACAGTGGCTTTGGGAATCATATAACCAGTGCTCCTGAATAAAAAGGACATCGATTATACAACCAGACAAACTTATAAAACAACATTTTTGGAATAGAAATAAAGCACGACCAAATATTTTATCCAAATACGTAATACACTGTATTGCGAATTATCCAATGCGAAGACATCCGAAGACACTAGAAATTATAGTGTTTTAGTATGATAATATTATAGTATAATAACAGTATTTTTATAGTAGTATAGCAATACCAATACACAGTAATACATAATACAGAGCGCCACTTCTACTAACATACCATAATAACAAATGGTACGGCCCTGGGGGAATGAATAGGGTAATAAATATTTTCCATCTCAGTTGAAAAATATGTTCTGATACCAAGGAAGGCGCTTAATAATAATCTTTTTTTTAAATTGATATCTGATGAATATTCATGATCACTTTATTTTCCTATCTTAATTACATTTCGATAGTAAACTTAAATCCACAAACATCCACACAGAGGAAAAATGATTAATACAGTAAAGTATTAAAAACATTCTATACGCTCAATACTTGACATTTGATACATATGGTCGGTTGTGACAATTTCGAGTCCCATATGAGATGCAGATGTGACCCACTAGGCGATGCATCATTGACCCACAAGGGGCTGAAGAAATGTACCACCATTTCGGTCCATGAAATTCGTTTTTAATTGCAGAAAATCACCAATCTACTCATTTCAAGTTATTTTTCATAAATCAAAGCTTCTAGAATGGAATAGTACACGAATGAACGTGTCATTAAACATTAGTGTGTTATAATGCAATAACCTTACATGTAATAGTTATCATGGTGCATAGTTTTGAGAAGTCTCATCTCTTGTTGCAGATAACAGTTCATGAACGTACAAGTTCACAATGGAAGATCAAATAGCCTCCTATGCTTATAATGAGACATACATCTCGTGATATCTCACTCAATATTGAGATAAGAGGTAAGGAATCAATTGTGGATACATTATATAGAAATGATACATGCTAAATATACTGGTGACCTTGAGTTGACCTTTGACCTAATTTTCAAGATCACTGGACAATATGATGTATATCTCGCTTGATATTGACTTTACAGTTTGGAAATCATTTGTGCACATATAAGAAATGATATAATATGCTGAATATTTTCATGAACTTGACCTTGGAAAAAAGTTCAAAGGTCAAGTTCATGAAAATATTACAAATAATGGCTAATGTCTCACTTATTATCGACTTTACTGTTTGGAATCAATTGTGTACATATAGGAAGTTATGGATCCGAATATTTTGATGACCTTGAACTTGACCTTTGACTTCGTTTGATTGTCAGAGCACAGAATAGCTGATATATTGCTTATTATTGACTTTGCGGTTCAGGAATCAATTGTGCACATATAGAAAATGGTATATGCTGAATATTCGCATGACCTTCAAATTAACATTTGAACTTATTTTCAAGGGAATTGATTGTGGACAAATAGGAAATGAAACTTTCTGAAACTTTCTGAAACTTTGCACGAAAATGCCTAAAAATATTTGAAGAGAGAGGTATTTTTTAGTTTTTTCGATTTTCATAATTTTTCCAAAATTGCAGTGATTTTTTTTTTTGTAAAATCGCCAATTTTGGACTTTGACGACCATTTCCGCAAAAGCTGTCTGATCAGATTTTGGATTTTCTTTTCGAAAGATTCCACTCATATACCTCTGTGACTAGTGTAAGTTTCGTTATCCATGAATGACTGGTCTGTGTGTGGCCACTCGATGGGTCGCACATGGGAGTTTCCCATGTTAAATTCTCCTATGCTTATAATGAGACACACATCTCGAAATATCTCACTCAATATTGAGATTAAAGATTAGGAATCAATTGTGGACATATACATGATATAGGAAATGATACATGCTAAATATACCGGTGACCTTGAAATTGACCTTTGACCTAATTTTCAAGGTCACAGGACAAAATGATGTATATCTCGCTTGATATTGACTTTACAGTTTGGAAATCATTTGTGCACATATAAGAAATGATATATGCTGAATATTTTCATGACCTTGACCTTTGAACTTTTTTCCAAGGTCAGTACACACAGTGGCTAATGTCTCACTTATTATCGATTTTACTGTTTGGAATCAATTGTGGACAAATAGGAAATTTTGGATCCGAATATTTTGATGACATTGAACTTGACCTTTGACTTCGTTTTATTGTCAGAACACAGAATAGCTGATATATTGCTTATTATTGTCTTTGCGGTTTAAGAATCAATTGTGCAAATATAGGAAATGGTGTATGCTGAATATTCTCATGAACACATTCTTGTGGACACATACGAAATGATGTATGCCAAATATTTTGATGACCTTGAATTCGACCTCTGACCTCATTTTCAACATCAGAACACAAAATGGCTAATATCTTGCTTTCTTTCAACTTTTCAGCTCAGGAATCAATTGTGCACCTATAGGAAATGATATATGCTGAATATTCTCATGAACTTGACCTTCGACCAATTTCAGAGCACAAAATGGCTATTATTTCGCTTATTATCGGCTAAACAATTTGAGAATCAACTGTGGACATACAGGAAATGATATATGATGATTATCCTTGTGACCCTGAATTTAACAGTGAACTTATTTCCAAGGTCACTAATATCGAAAATATAACACATATATTGTCCGGTGACCTTCCACAGCCTTCAGGCTAATTTTCAGAATAGCAATAGTTGACAATGCAGACAAGACAATTCCATATCACTCACTTTTATTCAAAAATTAATGTAGTATCATCCGGACTGTTGATTTCAAATTCGTTGGAGGTGTAGTAGTGCTGCGCTCGCAACAATGAAACCAAAATGAATGTCAGATGATCCATGGTGGACTCAGTGCCCATTGCCCTCGTGGATGAGTTGGATATGAAGGTACTCAATTTGTTTGGGTTCACCAAGAATTACACATTGCTAATACATTTATTAAGAGCTTCTAGACATTCATGGCAGACGGTGTTCAACATTTGGTACATATGTTGTTAGTTAGCGACGGGGATCGATCATTCATCATCTTAGGTGAATTGCATGACAAGTTTTTCTACACACATATTATAGAAATGTTGCTGGGGTATAATCGCCATCTCACAAAAAAATGACCTATCTGTCATAATGTTTCCAATTCCACTGAGCCTGTGTTGTCAGTGTTCTCGGACTTCCCAGTTCCCACACACACGTAAATGAATAATCATTTATAGTGCACCAGATTTCATTTTATGGGGGTGTGAGTTGTTTTTATTTTGTTTCGTTTTATTTCTTGTCAAATTACACTTGTTGTGACGTCAGATTTCACGCGCCAAGTTGTTTTACGTTTTTGTTTGTTACGTCATCCCACGTGCGTATTTAAATCACAGCCCACCGTCAGTTTGTTTTTATCTTCAAAACATTGTTTGCTTCATTCATTGTTGTTTTGAAACGGTCCATTTCCTTCATCGGCTATCCGGATATGTAACAATCTCACAGCTTCCGTACAGGTGCAGCTACGTATGCTGTTAGTCAAGGTTCCTCTGATGCTCAAATCAGGGTTATGGGCGGATGGAAATTTGAAGCTTTCAAGTCTTATGTTCGGTTCTTAACCGGTTCGGGTCTATATATTTCTCCTTCTCTGTCTGTGGGGTCTTCATTTTCTTTTCCTCAGAAAATGGTTTTGGCGTGAGACCCCTCAGATTCTATGTCAAAAGTATATTTAAATTTTCCTTATTGTATATCTGTGTCAATTTAAATTCACATATATTTAGATTTCTAGGTTAAACCTTAGTCATAAGAACACTATTTTGTTTGGATTTTCTAGCTTGATTGCTATTTGTATATACGTTATTATTACCTGTTAGCAGGTGGTTGACAGCTAAATACTATATTGTGTAATTCCGTCTACAACTGTTAGCAGGTGCTTAACAGTTGTATTATTCCATGTACCTATTAAAAGGAATAGTTTAGCCCAATTGTGTTTAAGTTGCACACATATAGTACACAACACCATGAATAATCATTTATAGTGCACCCTAAGTGATTCTATGGGGGTGTGAGTTGTTCTTATATTGTTTCGTTTTATTTATTGTCAATGTACACTTGTTGCAACGTTAGATTTCACGCACCAAGTTGTTTTACATTTTTGTTTGTTACGTCACCCCCGTGCGGATTTACCAAAACAGTTAACCAAAACATTACTTAGCAGCTTGTGTAACGGCCGCTGGGTCGGCCACTAGGTGGTGTCATGTACATCTTTCCCCCAGAGTACAACAGATTCAGATCCTTGATCATCTTTATTGATCACCGTGAAACTACAAATAATCAATGTGGAAAAAGCAATGAGTTACAAACAGTATATCAAACTGAAATGTATATCTTTTTTTACAGGACTAGTAGACCTCTAATACAACATGATATACCGGTATCGACATGAGCATCAATGCTATCGCCATATTACTGTATTATCGTCCAATTTAGAATACAGAAAAAGTAACTTTATCTAAGCTAACAGTTACATCAGTACATATCTAAATGAGCAACTACCATATAGCAATAGAAACTAACCTCTTTTGGGGTTGTCATAACATATTATACACGATAAAAGATCCAAAGATCGACTAACAAACAAACTACGGGTACAAAAACGTCACAATCGCGCCAACAACAACTTTAATTCCAAGCGCACTCGCTAGGGGTTTTTAAAATAATTTTCTGCACGAGTGCAGGAACATGGCTCCCCAAAAATTAACCTGGTGAATTTTTCACAATCTCACACATACATTCCAGAGATAATAGAAGAAAATTACCGGCTAACACATACGTATAATTGAACGTTGATTCGCTACACAATAAAAACAAGTTTTTAACCGCAAAGTCATGTATATTCAAAACATAAATTCTCATCAGTCTCATTGAAACAAGTACATCAAGATTCAAAAACACCAAACAACCATATGGATGAACACAAACTTACATTTGGACTACCAAAAAAGGGTTCATCGACGGGGATCTCACCCCTTGTCTGCTTCTTGGATCAGCACCAGCTTGTGGATGGGGCACTCTAGATGTGTAGTTGTCTTGGTGGGTTTGCCTTCACTTGTTAGATGTCAATCACCCATCAACAGACGAGCACTCCTCACTTGCCCTTCCTGACTGGGGAAGGTTTCTGTGATCCGTCCAAGCCCCCACTCAGCTCTAGGCAAATTGTCATCCCTGACGAGTACAACATCTCCTACTTCGATGTTCCTTCTTGACTTCAACCATTTTTGTCGAGACTGCAAGTCACTCAAATATTCCTTCCGCCAACGGTCCCAAAATCGGTTCCAACACCTCAGACTTCATCGTGAGCAGCATGTTTGGGGAAAGAGGCTCCACATTTGGATCATTGATATTCAGAGCAGCAATTGGACGACTGTTGACTATTGCGGTCACTTCAGCAGATAATGTTCTCAGGCCATCATCATCTAGCCTGGTGCCATCCTGGAAAGCAGAGCTGACAACACCGACCTAACAGATCAAATAAGCCGCTCCCAGATGCCAGCCATGTGGCTCGCTGCTGGCGGGTTCGTTTTAAATGTCAGATCACAACCATGGTGAAGAAGGAATTGTCGCAACCATTGATCATTCAACTCTTCAATCGCCTCTCTCAGTTCTCGATTGGCGCCAACAAAGGTGGTTCCTTGATCTGACCTCAACTCTCGGATAGGACCTCTGATGGCAATGAAGCTCCGGAGAGCATTGACCAAGGCACTTGTGTCCATGGACGATGTGGTCTCTAAGTGGATGGCCCGTGAAGCCAAACAGGTGAAGATAACACCATATCGTTCATGGCGTCCTACTTTGATCCAGAATGGTCCGAAGAAGTCTGCTCCACAAAATGTAAATGGCGGGGAGGGTGACAGGCGTTGTTATGGAAGGTCTGCCATCTTCTGTTCCTGGCATCTGGCATGTAATCTTCTACAAACGACACAGTGGAACACGATTCGAGCCACCGTGGAGCAACCACTTATGATCCAAAACCCATTCTCACGGATCTTGTTAAGGGTCATCCCACGTCCCTGGTGTGCTGTCTCTTCATGGTAATATTGTACCACCAGGGCTGTAACCAAAGATGTCTTTGGCGAAATCACAGGGTGCTTCACCTTCTCACTCCAGTCAGCTCTCAGTAATCAGCCGCCGACTCTTATGATCCCAGAGTTATCTATGTAGGGATCTAGTCGCCAAAGCTGATTCGATTTCTTCGTGTTCCTCTGCTTTGGGTCTCTGTTATCTCTGTGCAGGGACTCGAGCAACTTGAGCTCCTCTGTAAATGCTTCCTCTTGTACTCGTTTGACTATTCTAGTCTCCGCTTGCTGGAGTTCTTCCACTTTCAAGGCATTAGTGTTCCCTGGAGTCCCATTCTTGTCAAGTTTCTGTTTAATGTTGCCAATGAATCTCACATGCCATGACCTTCACTGGGAATCTCCAGCTGGAGAATTTTTCAAAGGAGATTCTACTTGTTGGGATATCTCTACACTGACCAGCGACACTGCTGTATCTGCATGGATTTTTTTCTTCCACAGGAAGTCAGGCCCAGTGATCCATTTGGACTTGTGCAGGAGGTGATTTGCAGTAATACCTCGAGAAGCATCATCTGCCAGATTCTCATCACTAGGTACATATTTCCATTGAGAGGGAGAACTACAGCCGTGGATGTGCTGCACGCGATTGGCAACAAACACGTGGAAGCGCCTATTAACGTTCTTAAAAAAACTCAGCACAACTTGTCTGTCCGACCAGAAAGTCTCTGTGACATTCTGTAGTCTCAACTCCTTCTTCAGCATACTGCTGACTTCTGCTACAAGAGTAGCAGCTGTGAGCTCGTGTCGGGGATGGTTATGGGTTTTAAAGGGGTAACCTTCGCCTTTCTATACACCAGGGAGCAGTGGACTTTCCCCTTGACATCTACCACTCGAAGGTAGGTGCATTGCCCATACCCATAGCTGCTGGCATCACAAAAGTGATGCAGCTCCACTGTCTGTACATCAGCATCAGATTTCTTGAACCATCTCCTGATATTCAGATTCTCTAACAGGAGAAGGTCTTCCTTCCACCGGATCAACTGGTTCACCGGAGCTACCAACCCGAGCGGATCATACAGAGAGCAGATTATAGACAGCAGTCCACGTCTTGTGAGGGCCTGCTCCTGCCGACATATCTTAAACTGTAGTGTATCAGTCTCGAGGCACCATTGGATGCCGAGCATCTTTTCTAGAGGCAGTCTTTCAGCATGTTTATCTAAATGTTTCAAGACTTCGCTCTGTCCTGTAGTGGCACAGATTCAGCCACACGCTTGGATTTGGATGCAACCTTGTGAACATGGAGTCCCCCTTCGGCACACATCATGGTGATGTTTCTCAGTAGGGCAATAGCATGGTCCTCTGTGTCCACCGATGTAAGGCCATCATCGACATAAAAGTCGTCATGAATGAAGTTTGCAGCCTCGAGATCATATTTGGCTTCGTAGTCATCTGCCAGTCTTCTCAAACCGTATGCTGCACAGCTGGGGGATGAAGCAGTTCCAAAGAGATGGACTGTCATACGGTACTCTTAGTGTGGCAGATCAGTCCGTCCATTTGGCCACCACAAGAACCGTAGGAAATCTCGATGCTCTCTGCTGACTTTGAACTGGTGAAACATTTTTTCAATGTCGCTGGTGAGTATGATGGCTTCCTTTCGAAATCTGCACACGACTCCCACCAGGTTGTTAGTCTGATCATGTTTGAGTAGCATATCGATGAGAGATCTTCCATTCATCTTCACACTCCCATAAAATACAACTCAGATCTTGACTGGTTTCCCTTGCTATACACTCCATGGTGTGGTAACTACCAAACACGGCTGGGAGTCACTGCTGTATCAGCCAACTCAGCATGCTCATTCTGTATCACTTCTTCCATGAACTGGACATAGTCTTCCTTGAACTGTGGCTGCCTGCAAAGTTTGTGTTTTAGCTGCTGAAGTAGTTTTTATGCGACTATCCGATTGTCCGGCAGTTCAGGAATATCATCTTTGAAAGGTAAGGGCATCTCGTAGTGCTTCCCGTCTCTGTGAATGCCCAAATCCAATACCTTTAAGAATCTCTGTTGTTCTACTGAAGGACCCATCATGTAGTTATCTCTGTCCTTGAAATCTCCCTCTAGAAATCTGGAAATCTCCAAGGGGTCTATGATCTCCTTTGCTCTGGTTCTGAATGAATACACCACTTGAGAAGGCAGGAGACAGTACAATTGGCGTTGACATCCTTCATAAGAATCATGTAGTTCGTTAACTGAGGACATCGTAGATAGACGGAGATGTGTCTTCACCCCCGAGAGTCCCAGTTTGTCTACAATGGATCTGGTCACGAATGTTGTGTCTGATTGAGTGTCTAGCAATGCATATGTTAACACTTCAGTAGCAGGATTAGTTCGATGAGACAACCAGACCGGCACGATCATACTGCACTTCTGGTTTGACACACTGGCTAGCGTCTTCATCGCAGTAGCCAAGGTCTCAGAGTTCTTGGGCTTAATATCAACAGAAAAAGCATAACTGAGCAGGGATGTCGGGTGACGCTTCTCACATACTTGACATTCCTTGGGATGCATGCAGTCTCGATCAATGTGACAATAACTCATGCATCGGAAGCATAAGGCATGTTCTTTGACAAACTGATTCCGATCTGTCAGACTCTTGTCTAGGAAATTGTCACACTTGTCCAAGTTGTGTTCTCCCTTGCACAGGACACAACATTTTGTTGTTTGACTGTTCTTCTGAGATAAATTCACTGTTGTAGACTTCGATTCACCATCTTCCTGAGTGGATGACTTCACTGTTGTAGACTTTGATCCACTGCCAGATGCGTCACTGGCCGTGGCTAAAGTGCGTGCCGAAGGTTTGTTTCTATTCCTATTGTCAGTTGTGGAAGGAGTACCTGTGCTCAGCTTCTTTAGAGATTCTACTGAGGTCACAGGATCAAACATTATTGTTGCCTCAATCTTCACAAAAGATGCAAAATCATCAAAAGTGGGATATTTTTCCTGATCGATCTTGTATTGAGCAACTTTCCTCGCCCACCTCGTCACGAGCCAGTCAGGAAGTTTAGCTAGGAGTTTTCTGTTCTCCCGCTGGTCATTCAGCACCTCCAGCTCTGAGAACATCTTCATGGCTGTTAGACACTGCTTCAGGAAATCTGAGAAAGCACGCAGAGCTTCCCCGTCTCTTTGATGAACCTTTGGCCAAGACGCCAGCTTGTCATGGAATGCTTCCGCAATGACAAAATCATTCCCGAATCTCTCTGTCAATGTTTTCTTCACTGCTGCAAATTAAAAGTTTAAGTTTAAGTTTACTGGACTTGGTATAGCGCTCTTCACTGTAATAAAAATACATTCAATGGCGCTTTACATAAAGAAAGCATTGTGAAATGATACAAACATTTGACAAATATAACAAAATTATGGTGGAATGGATGAATTAACCAAACGTTCTGCTAAACAGAAAGGTTTTCAACGCTGATTTGAACTGGTCAATGGACTGAGAGTTCTTTACTGTTTCAGGGAGACGGTTCCGGAACGTCGCCCAGCAACACTGAATGATCTGTCTGCGAACGTCTTATGCCTAGTGAACGGGACACTCAGCTAGAACTGTGATGCCGATTTGGTCGACCTAGATGACGACTTGATGGTCAGTAGGTTCGACAGGTATGGTGGAGCCAGGCCATTCAAACATTTGTAGACCAGCACAAGTAGTTTGAGCTCTGCTCGTACAGGAACAGGTAAGATATGTAGCTCCTTCAGGGCGTCAGTGCTACTTGAGAATTTTGATCTGTTAAGGATAATCTTGGCCGTAGGATTAACGATGCATTGGAATGGCATCAACGTGCTTGCTGGTAAGTTCACAAACATACTGTTACAGTAATCGATGTGCGAGAAGATGAGAGCATATCCTATTTTAAGGCAGCTACTTCTATCCAGGTACTGCCTCAGTTCAGCCAAGTTGTGCATAGCCAGTGCAGCAGCACGTGCTTTCCTATTGATGTGGCTTTTGAGACAGAGTTGCTCATCGAAGTCTACTCCTAGCAATTTGACAGTGGGTGAAGTTCCCACAGTTGAGTTACCAATGTCACTGGTGTGTTTGGTGCGCTTGTCAAGAAGACGACGGCTACCGATGACAATAAACTCCGTCTTGTCATCATTCATTTTGAGCTTGTTGCTCTGCATCCACAGTTTGGTCTTGCTTAAGGTGGATGAGAGTTCTGAGAAGGCTGTGGTCTCCGAGGCTGCATTGCCTGCTCTGAAGCTGGTGTACAGACTATGGTCATCGGCATAGCCGATTACCTCACACGCATCTCCAATGGACGATTTGAGCGTGCTGGCATAGCACGTGAAGAGGATAGGTCCACATATGCTACCTTGTGGCACGGAAAATTCTATGCTGATTGGAGCTGACAGAGAGTCCTTCACAGACACATCAAAACTCCTCTAAGAGAGGTAGGAGTGAATGCACTGATTGGCTGTTCCGGTCACACCAAAACATTTCTGAAGGACTTCCAGTAATAGATCGTGGTTGACAACATCAAAAGCGGCACTAAGGTCTATCGCCACCAAAGGAGTTAGTAACTGATGCTTTATGTTGAACAGTATGTCATTATAGACCTTAAGGAGAAGAGTTTCTGTGCTGTATTTTGGTCTATACGCACTTTGATAATCTGGAAGAAGGCCGTTATTTTCAACATGGCTAAGAAAGCTGATGAATGCAGCTTTCTCCAGAAGTTTTGAGACGAATGGGAGATTGCTCACCGGACGAGTTTTTTTTTACATGTTCAAGGCTGGGCTTCTTCAGAAGCGGTTTGACTGTAGCATGCTTCCAGTCTTTGGCAAAGACACCCGAACTAAGTGAAGTATTGATGATTTTGCACAACACTGGAGTTAGGAGATCACTGTTGCTCTTGACAAACTGCGAAGGCATAGGATCCAGGTGGCAAGTTGCCGGTTTGGCTTTCTGTATGAGTGCACCAACTGTTGACTCATCAACCTCCACAAACGAAGGAAAGGTTGGTACACCGAGCTCTGGAGGGACAAACATGGAATAGTCATGGAGCTCCTGTCGGATTCGATCGACTTTGTTGTAGAAAAATTCAGCAAAGTTATCCGCGAGTTGTGAATCAGATGATCCATCCGGTAGAGGGTTAGCCTTTTGTGAGCCAGTGAGCTTTGAGATGGTGTTGAACAACATCTTAGAGTCACTGCCACAAGAGCTGATCTCTTCGTTAATGAAGGTGTACTTAGAAGAAGTTAGATGGTTTCTGTAAAGAGTTCTTGAACTAGTGAACGCCATCCAGTTCTCCTCGGTTTTGTGATTTTTCCAATGGTGTTCAGCCTTGCGTGTCTGGATTTTGAGAGATGAAGCTTGCTGATCGAACCACAGTATCTTGTCACGAGCAGTGAAAGTTTTTGTGACAAGAGGTGCATGTTGATCGAGGACACAACGCAACCTAGTGTTGTATTCGCTAGCCATATGCTGTACATCAGATAAAATACCAATATGGCTGGTTTCTCTGGCAAGATCTGCACGGAAGGCACCAGTATTGATTGCCTTAACACGACATATTTTGACTGTTTTGCGTTCGAGCACAGGCCGAGTGGTCGATATATTAGCTGTGACAAACGTGTGATCATGAAAAAAATTTGTATCAATGTTCGTTACAGTGAAGTCACTGTTTTCCCGTAGTAGGATCAGATCAAGGATGTTTCCTGAAATGTGGGTAGGTACAGTTACTAGCTGGTTGATTGCAAATGCATTCAACATATCATTGACTGCAGCTGCGTCAATGTCCAGTTCATTATTAACGTGAATATTAAAGTCACCAACGAAAAGACATCTATTATTTTCCAAGAAGATTTCACTGAAAAAGTCACCTAATTCATGCAGGAAAGTCGACACTGTGACGGGGTGAGTTTTTGAGTATGGTGGACGATAGATAGACAAGACTGAGAGGTTAAATTGACCCATGTTGAGTCCAAAGTGCACATATCCAAATGAAGAAAGTTCACCTGAACCTAGAACCCGGAACTTAACAGAGTTCTTTGCAAACTTGGCGATTCTTCCACCAGGTCTATCGCCCCTAGGAATATTCAGAAAGTCATATCCCTGTGGCTTCAAGGCTGCAATGTCTATAGCATCTGCATCCTTCAAGCAGGATTCCGTGACGACACAAAAGTCAAGATCTTCAGCCATGCAGTGATGAAGAAATTCATCGGTCTTGTTCTGTAGGGAACGGGTATTCACTAACCCGAATTTACAGTGACAGTTATTGTCGTAGGTTGTTTCCTTGACGAATGAACGAAGCACACTATGATATACTGTATTGTTCTGGTCCCAGCGAGTCCGCCACAGATCAGATCGTATTTGCCTGGCCTGTCAGCCTCTATGGCCCCTAAAACGACGTTTAATGCCCAGGTCTTTAACGCGATCCCTCACATCACAGGGAACCGTTAACATATTGAAGCGAGGTCTAAGGCCATACACTCAAGATTTGCTGTATTGTAGGCGTTCCACATGAGTGACCTCAATGCCTTCGTCCTTGGCTTCAGTGCAGGTATGACGAATGGATAAAACACACAATAATCCAATGGAAAATGACAGAATTCCACAGTCAAACTCCATACTGCATATCATATTCCAGTTCTATATGTGATCACTCAATTAATATAAAAAACAGGGGTTGATAGATCGATGGAAACTTGGTAAAATATCCGATTTAGACAGTGCAAATTGTCTGGTGCTGCCACACTAAAAGCGCACACTTATGAAAGAAAACATGAAAAAACAAAAAACAAAATTTTCATTATTCTTCCTTTGACACCATCAAAAGGTTCTCTACGCATTGCCGAGCCTCACCTTTCAGAAACCGCTTCATGTAGTGAATCTTTTCAGCATCAGGAATTCCTTTCCGCTCATTCAGCGTATCAAAGGCATCCATCCATGATGAAAACTGTAATGGGTCACCAGAAAACTCTCCAGGGTCCGGTACCGGAAGCCTCGATAATGTGGCTTGTTCAGTGAGTGCAGAGACTATTTGAGCAAAGTTTCATCTTTATCTTTCGGGCGGGATGGGCCTGCTGTAGGAGCTAAGGATGAGGTCTGGGTTTTCAACAATTCGGGTTTCTCCTCCTTAGAAGTTTCTCCTCCTTCCTCCTTAGAAGCTGTGGCTTCATTGCTCCTACATCAGTCAAGTTGTCATTTTCTGCAGGAGTAACCTACAAGTCATTCACTGCCTGTAACGTGGCTTCGGCCATGTGAAGTTGAAATGTGACTTCCATTTCAGCCATCTCTGATTTTATCCGGGTTAGTTCTGCTTTCTTTTGAGCCTTGACATTCATGAACTTCAACTTAGCTCTAAGACTGGCTGCCTCAGCTGCAGCTTCTGCCTTAATTGAGCCAGCTGAACGACGAGAACTTATCGAACTTCGTGATGTATAAGTGCGTTGTGATCCCTGTGAGGTAGTTTCTCCACCAAGATCTTTGATACAGTCATTTGTGGCATGTAATATATCAAAAGTTTCCTTATCTACTTGCTCATACTGCAACAACATATCATCTTCACCACCAGCAAGCCGCACGTTATTGACGATAACAGACAGTGATTTTGCTGTGGTGCGAATGTTGTCTCTGTGGTCCTTGAGAGTGTTGATGTCTGTGCAGTCAATCAGCAAACTTTCCAATTCTGTGTAGTGACGTCTCCATGCTGACAATGTGGACTTTTTAACGCATTAAGGTTTCTTTCCTAAATTCTAGGCCTGTCTCTGTTGGGATTTTACTTCGAACGCTCTTTCTCAACCCCTGGGATACGTCGTCTGTCATCTGACCTTCCTGAACCCCATTAATATTGGCAGTAGTGTAATCAAATAACGAGCTATCTGCTTGATCCCCACGGCAATCTGGAGGAATACTGAGCAGACTAGCAATAGACTTAGATGGCCACATTGGTGAACTACTGTAACACTACCCAAATAAGAACCACAAGTATTTTCTCAACATACAACACAAATGCTATTGTATCCAAAGTTATGATGATGAAAAACATAAAGATATCAGTACAGTATGCAACATGGTATTTGCAAAATACACATCAACAGGAATCCATATTTTTCAAAGATATTTTTCCTACTAATATCTCCAACAATCAGAAAACAATTGCAGCCAACACTGGTTTGTATAAGTTAACACACTCCAACCATTTACAAATACAAACACAATGAATTTCTTCAATACTTGGTAAAACACAGTAATTTTTTTTCACGAATAACACTCAATAGCTGAAGTTTGATCAGTCCCTTATGTTTAGCCAAGTTAAGACTAAAGCAGAACAAACATTACATGTCATCATACACAATACACAGACTCCATGAAATCATTCAGGTAATGAATATCTCTCTGATATCATAACGTTCCACAAAGCTATAAATGTTTCAGATGAACATTGACTAGCCACATGAAATCAGCATCAAACACTTGCAACATTTTTCATAGATAAAATTGACAAGCTTTTTTTACAAAATGTACAACATGACAAGCAGAATCAGAACGTTTAGGGAATGACAAATTTCAGTATATATAGCAAAATGTCACCAATACATGTAACAGACACACTATCGAAGGTAAATCACATCATAAGAATATTTAGACATTCATTTTCATATTCAGACAAAACAAAATATACATCACACTGAACATTTTACATGGCATAGAGTCTTGAACTTCCTGGCTCGGCAGGACAACACTGATTAGCAACCAGTGCAGTACTGTCTTGGTGACATGGGTTGACAGCACGGTACTGTCCAGGCGACACGAGCAGACAGCACGGCACAGTGTGGGCGACACGGGTAGACAGCAAGGCGTACAGGGCGTATACAACATGATATACCGGTGATATACCGGTATCGACATGAGCATCAATGCTATCGCCATATTACTGTATTATCGTCCACATTAGAATACAGAGTAACTTCATCTAAGCCAACAGTTACATCAATACATATCTAAATGAGCAACTACCATATAGCAATAGAAACTGACCTCTTTGGGGGTTGTCATAACATATTATACACGATAAAAGATCCAAAGATCGACAAACGAACAAACTTCTAGTACAAAAACGTCACAATCGCGCCAACAACAACATTAGTTCCAAGCGCACTCTCTAGGGGTTTCGCGATCTTGACAGGTGGCACCACTATTCAAAGTAAAGATGTTCTTTTTCGCGCTACACAAATAATTTTCTGCACGAGTGCAGTATTGGCTTGTGTTCCTGACTACAGAATAATGCCAATTTCGTCATATTACACCTTGCTGTGAATCGAACAAATAATACACACCATCCTTTTCCCACTTGCACGTTGAAGTAGCAAATGCTCTACCATGCCATAATGTATTGTTAATGCATACAATGCTGTCCCCTGTATGTTTATTACTCTAGACGAAACAGACAGCTCAAATTACAAAATGTGTCGATTTCACGACTCAACCAACAGCATGCGCTCCCTGGGTGGGAGCTTGCCCATGATTCTTGACGAGTCAACTCTTTCCTCAAAGTCTTTCCTCGTAGGGGCTTTGCTCGGCAAAAATCTTTAATCACAGGGGTATCTGAAAGCCCATGTGACAAAAGATTTTTGCCGAGCAAAGCCCCTGCGAGGAAAGATTTTTACCGAGTTGACTCTTCAAGAATCCTGGGCAAGCTCCCACCCAGTGATACTTGGGCTAACAAACCCAGATGTCACTTATCAAACTCTCGCCAGAGTGTTCATGATTCTACACACAATTTTTTTCCATTAGAGTACTCGAATTCTGACACCATATTAGATTGTTGATGTGGCTGAATCGAAGTGGCTTCTCATAACCAATAAACCGATCAGGTCTTAATAAAAACATGATTACTCATTTACTCATTGAGACGGTCTAGGCATTTCAATAAAGAACCTCATCATGTCTGTGGTTAGATCTGGTATAGCGTGTAACTTTTAAAACAAACACCATAATGCCGGCGTCACATGGAATTTGCTGCAGATGAAAAGAATCACGGTGCTGGATATATCGCAGTCATCATGGTTATCAATCATCTAGTTGACGGGTAAGCAGATACGTCTCTATTGGACGACAGGGTCCCTCGAGTGTTTTCAGTCCTCACAAACATCATGGCAAACCAGTTTTTAAATAGCCAACCAGTAAATATACATGTCAATCGCTCAAAAAAAGAGTACGACTTCTCCGTGCAATACATGTAAATAGTAAGTAAGTAAGTAAG
This sequence comes from Terebella lapidaria, assembly GCA_949152475.1. Classification (NCBI taxonomy): domain Eukaryota; kingdom Metazoa; phylum Annelida; class Polychaeta; order Terebellida; family Terebellidae; genus Terebella; species Terebella lapidaria. The sequence continues at coordinate 26,214,109 of OX424564.1, read as the reverse complement.
TAATTTATTTTTCAATTTCCATGAAAAAAGCAACCACATTTTAAATAAAAAACAAGTGAAAAGTACATATAGAAGAACAGGATGGAAATTGAAGGACCAACATAGCGTGATTGCTGTCTTCCTGTTGGCCCTTGAAACATTTAGTGAATAACAAAACAAAAAGCAGCAACCCGAATAAAGAAAAAAACAAATTCACAAGCAATACCAGCACGAACAGAATACCCGAGCGACCACCGAGGATGATAAAAATAAAAGCAAAAAACATACTTAGTAATTAGTTTCGTAGGACAGGTCAATCTCATTTCATGCACGATTTCGAAAAAGCAAAGACAGTGATGGCCCAGTTGGGTTAGCTAAATTGTGACTAATTTTACATACTTTCTCTTTGAATCAGCCGAAACATTCCGCGCACAGAAAATTTGTGCATCGAATACAACTTTTATATGAAGATATAAATGAGGTTTTAATTGATATTCTGAAAGCATTTTGGGACGGTGAGTACTTGACAACATCAGAACATTTATTCCACACGTAAGGGAAACTGAACAATGGTTGCTTACGTGAAAAGTTAGAAATACATTTGACTTTATATAAATTAGTTGTCGTGTTTCATGAACACTTTGAATTTCATGGTTATATTTGAAAGTGTTTTTAAACGATGATGGCAACCTCCCATGAAAGTAATCGTACATGGACATCATAACGTGGAATTCATACAAGTCAGCCAGTTTCATAATTCCCGAAAATTTAAATAGAGGTTCGGTGTGACTATTGTAACGTGATTTGTTTATCATATGTATAGCACGTTTCTGAAGATTCGTGGTTTTTTTCAACAGTTTGACATTTGCGTTCCCCCAGGCTAAAATTCCATATGTCAGGTGAGGATGTATCAAAGCATAGTAAAGTGTTTTCAGACATTCCAGTGGAAGAATATTTTTAACTTGTTTAATTGCAAATATAGCGCGCGCAATTTTACTATTCAAGTTTCGTATATGATATGTCCAGGAGAGGGTTTCATCAATACTGATTCCGAGGAATTTGGTTGAGGTTGAGGTAATATACATGTACATCACTTACGAAACAGGGCGACTTGCTGTACTGTTCTAATATTACACAATTTTTTAAAGAGCAAATGATAAATATTTGATCATGGACATTATAATATTGGCCAGGGATTATGTGGATTGCAAATCCGAGCATCATGGTGTTATTTCTGAAGTGGAAATGGTGTCAAATGATGAGAGGAATGAAATATCAGTCTCTTCATTTTATCGATGAGTTTAGCAGAACAATTTTCACAAACCAACTTTGATCTATAGGCAATGCAAAGCACGTCAAATCTCGCAGATGAACGGATATGTGACTGTGCAAGAGTAGTCATACAACTTCCAGCTACCACTGTCCCAGGCATTGGTGTAAAACACACAATACTCTCCCACGATGTAGCCCGGTTGACCTCCCCAGGCGGCACCCCATTCACTGCTGTTAACGCCCAAAACACCCGAGTGTGTCCAGTAAGGTGTCCAGTCAACATCTTTCAGCATGAGTGATGTCCAGGTTTCGGTGATCCCAGCTGCCCCTGTGCCAAATACACGTGTAGCATTATGCACTATGTTCACTCGCTTGTTGATATTTAATTTTTTCATGAATAGTGTGTACCTAGTACTTTAATTTTGCATTTATCGAACATATATTTGTTTTGACCGTATCATTGTTTTTCTGTTTATTTCTCATATGATGTATTTTCAGTTGATACTTCGATCTGTTGGAAAAATAACTTAATTTGGACACTGAAAAAGTATCACTTGAAATACAAGTGATCCCACTGATTCTGTGTTGTTGATGGTATTTATTCATGATTCACGGTGGTAGAAGAAGTCCTTCAATATGCAGATTTTGATAATTTTTTCTGTGATGACTAGACTATACAAAGTATTGACCATCATTCCTACACTATGAACCTGTGGAGAATATATGCTTCAACCACAAAAAATGTGAGCGCCACTGCATGATTTGTACTAACCAGCAAGAGAGATCATTACTTCCTTCTCTCTGGCTGTTCGCACCTCGATCAGGTAGGCTCCTGGGGCGATGTCTGTACACCTCGAGTCTGCAGCTGTCTGGCTCACTGGGTCGGTGACCACTAGGTAGCATTTCCCAGCGATGTATTGGAAACCAGGAGGACAATAGGCTGAAGGAAGCGAGTAAAATCAGTATTCGAGAATTATGACCTGATTTTAAGGACAATCACTTGTTTAGAGAGTGACAGATACAACAAAAGCATTATATGTTCATTACATGAAAAACAGCCGTCATATGATTTTGTTTTTCTTATGAAACTCAATGAAATTTTCGTCTTGTTTTAACTCAAATACATTAAATATTTCTCTTTGCTCTGTCGAGACATTTGTTGTCATATTTTCATTGGTAAAATTCAGCGGAAAAGAAAATGATATAACACAATAACAAAAGTTGTAATGGAATGTATTCTAATAAGTTATGTTATCACAATCTGATTATTGTTACCACCATATATCTGCTGGTTTGGAGCCAGTATTTCGTGTGTTGTAACAAATTTCCCAAGAAGCTGGCAAGAACCGGCATTGCCATTGGTCCACGTCATCATGTAACCATGGCAATGGAGATATTGACGGCAGGTTCTCTCACATAGTTGCTTAGTCATAGGTTCATAATGATAAATAATGTTCTCTGATGCAGGCATGTTCAAGAGATATTGGTTGAAAGGTCTTTTCATAGGACAGTGCTGCATGCGAACTCCGATGCTTCGAGTTGTGCAGCAAAGTAAAACAAATATCCAGTGGAACACACTCGTCATATTGACCACATCCGTGCAACCTGAAAGTAACAGGTGAGGTATATATGTATCAAGCTGTTACCGCCAACACCATCCATAAGATTCTGATGATGCAGAAAATCTAGAATGAAACAGGTTTGGATTAGATACAAGCCCAAGTGAATGTGCACATGAGAGGAACGCTGGTGTCACCATGACGGTACACGCATGTGTATACTGTACACTACATTCGACTTACTATGCACCTGATGAAAGTTGGAATCCAAAACCAATCCCATTAGGTAAATTGACCAGTGCATAAATATGTGACTGGTGCTTTAGGGACCCGTCACAAAAGAGTTTGCACCAGAACAAACCAATCCTATGGAAAGCCGGTGCGACAAGCGAGAAGTGACATGTGAGAAGCGACACGTGACATGCCTCATATGACCTGCGAGTTAGCCTATACAACTGCGACATGCGACCTGTGACCTATAAACTGTGACATGGACATGCGAGTTAACTTTACAAACTGCGACTTGCCTGAAACAAAATGCAACTTGAATATCCTACACATTTTTTCCCTATTAAACCATGGTTTAATACGGAATAAGTCATAGTTTATAGTTTGCAGGTCGCATGTCGCTTTTCACTTGTCACTTCTCGCATGTCGCTTGTCACTTCTCGCATGTCGTACCGGCGTATCCTTCCGTATGTTACGGAATGATAAATTTTGTCAGATTATCTGACGCACTAATAATATCGATAACGCGTGAAATAATTTTTATTCTCAGTGGCAAATATTGTCACATAAACCAGTGAATGTAATGTTGTTGTTTTTTGTACAATTTATGCACGATCCTGGAACATACCTGTATGATATAGGCCTCGGTTGTGGCAACTCCATCACCTAGAAACTCCTCGCCGATTCTGTCGAACATTTCCACAATAATTACAATTGACTGTGCGGACAAGACAATTCCATGACACTTTCTATTATTCAACACTGACAGTGTTATATCATCATGCCACTCTGATATGAAATTTATTGGTGGTGAAGCAGTGCTACGCTCTCAGCAATGGAACCAAAATGAATTCCAATTAATCCACAGACAACAGCTCACATCACCCTCGTTGATAAGTTTAATATGAACGCACTCAACTACGGATTAACCAGGACTCATCAGCTCGTTGGGTGGAACATAAAAGTCGTTCGTTAATAATCTATCAAAAAGCCTCCAGGGATTCATGGAACATTGTATCCAAATAGTACATTAGATGCAAAGCAGCATTATGGGTATCGATCATCCTTCAGTGAGATAGCCATCGCATGAATAATTTCAACTCTTCTTCACACAGTTTACCAGATGGACAGAACCAGAAGTATAGTATAGAAGTATTGCTCGAGGAGAATCGACATCTCAATAAGTATTGCCTATTTGCTATCATGTCGATATAGTAACACTTCCACACACACACACACACACACCCACCAGAAAACAAAAGTTTTCTGCAAAAAGGAACACATAAAATACAACAATGCTCTCACAAGTACATTGAATTATGTAGGACAAGTTCAACGTAGTCAATAAGTGTTCCATTCGTATGTATTTAAGTACAGATATATATTTTCCACAGCTATATTTTCCCCCAACATTTACTGATTGGTTCATTGGCTGACTTATACAGTGGCTGATACTGCAGGAAAAAAAACTTCTTTTTTTTTCAGAATAAGCTCGACTTGTTCTTAATTGACATAATTTGCGCAGAAACAACGATATTTGCGCGTAAATAACGTTATTTCCGCGTAATTAGGGCCAAAAATGTTTTTGTTTGCGTCCCAGTGATAATCCGAAATCGGAGCTATGGCGCTGAGATTGTTTTTTGAGAGTACAAGTTTATGTAATTTTTTTTCCGCATCAAAAGTTTGTTTGTACCATATTTTTTATCTGGATATTTTTTATCTAGTAAAAATACCGGTACAGATTTATTCAAAGTCTATTGGACCTACGGTGGCTGGTTTAGGAAACTCGAAGAAAACTTTTACCATTATTTCGAGAAAATTATTTACGACAGCAAAAATATTGTTTTTTACCTCGTTATTTAGAAATAGTTAAGTCCTTATTTCGAGACAGTATCTCGTTATTTTGAGATAATTATATCGTTAATTCGAGATAGTATCTCGTTGTTTCGAGATAACTATTGTCGTTATTTTGATATAGTATAGTTAAATAGAACTCCAAAGAATACTGTTATTTTGATATAGTTGCCTCATTATTTCGAGAGAGTATCTCATTATTTCGAGATAAATAAGTCATTATTTCGAGATAGTATCTCGTTATTTAATTTTGTTTTGTTTCCTATATAATTATCTCAAAATAACGAGATAAAACAATTTTTTGCACGTCCTCAATCAACCACCGTATGGCTCAAATAACTAATGGTAAATATTAATTAATAACAGAATCAATAAAAAGATAGTAATGTAATAAAAGAAATAATAAAAAAAGATATAAATAAAAAAATCGTTTACTTTGGCGGATTTTCGCTACAAAATATATCAAAGATATAAACTCTATTGTTTCAAAGCAAGAGGGTCTTTATTATTGCACGCATGTAATTTCCTATGTCTGTGTAAAACAAGTTGCTCACGAAGCGGATCACTGGGGTTGATCGGCTGTTTTAATCGATGACAAGTGGAAGGGGCTCGCATCGAAAACTACGTGTCATTACTCCTGTGGCAAGGGATTAACTAGTGTCGAAATTTAAAAAATCGTTTGCCGGACGACTCTCCTTCTCCTTGTTTTCAGCCAGTGTTAATATAACCATCAACGATGATCTTAAAAACAAATCTGTAAAGTATTAGTTTGCTGATTGATTGGTTTGTAGCTTTCACAGTTGAACGCCTGATTGGTTCCTGCAAGATTGCAAACCTCGACAGTCACTAATACAGCCACTTTGGCGACGCTCATTGACTTGCACAGAATTAAAAATGTGGCCGCTGCTTGTGAAATACTATCATGGCAAAAAAAAATCTGATGCGGTAAGTTTGGGACGACAGGCGCGGGGACGCGAACCGAAACTTTATTTTTTTTTTGGCTTTATCAGCACGACATTAGCTGGCTCTATCAGCAGGTGAAAAATCACTCGGACATTCCCATATCCATTAGAGATTTTGTAGCCGGATGAAAGAAAAAGTTCATGTAAAACTACATGATTTGAGTATTCATTAAACATGTAACTGGCCACCCACGGTTTATGATTGCATATACAGGCGTCTTGCATAATGAGTAAAGTGACACCATGTAATGGGTCCACCCCAGAGGTATCCTTTTTCACCGAATTTTAAAATTATGAGAGTGAATGGCAAAAGTCCACGTACACTGAACCTTCTCGCTAACATGATAATAATCGTTTTAATATGCAGAAGAATCTAGCTGATGCAATAGAAGCAGAAATTCACGAGCTACAAAACAAACCCAGTCTCACATCTCTTATATGAAAACTTCTACAGTCATTACCATCGATGTGATATGCATTCAATTTCCACCACGGAAAATAGATTTCGACTTTGTAGTGTAACATTTTATCATTTTGAAAAAATCATGTCATAGCTTGGGCAACAAAAAGCCGGAGATTGAGTATGAAACACTTAACCGTACACCTCTCCATTAGGGTTAAATTCAGCTGGTACTGAATGTAAGTATCGATCTATTACCACCAATACAGGGTTGATTATAATACAATTACTGACTTGTACTACTATCATGTGCCAAACATTGATAAATGAGCCATATAATTATGTTACTAATACTCCTCGAGCCCTCATCGATTGGCTGAACGCGACATTTGCTTTTACAATATCACCTCTGAATTTCATTTTTACAAAAGACGCAAAGTATCTGACAGCAGGAATATGACTTGTAAACTTAGAATGGAATTCTTCTCGTGGTGGAACTTCGACTGTGAAGAATTCTTGTCACACATCTACATGTCATTAACCACACAGGAGCAACAGACGGTGCGTCCCAATCGAAGCTCCGGATTGCTAGTTTCTACCTTTCAATTTGACGACAGCTCTGTCAAACTCACGCTCCAATGCCATATATCCAATATTACCTGGATCAGAGTTTTCATACGTGTAACAAGGACTGGGTCTACCTCGTGTGTGCCTACGTGATTGCACAGTGTCTGCCAGACACCCTGGCAGACTGGACCAGGCCTTGTTCATGTTCAGGTTATTACCGGTAGTGACTTTTTAGACTGAATTTTACCCAAACCTATTGCGTGGGGGATTCATTTTGGATTTCTAAATCCTTTAATCGATTGTTTTCCACTTGACTACTTTCAATCAGGTGTAAGTGTTAAAATAATTTGTTGTTGTAGTTACTGTTATTGTTTTTGTCACTTGTGCGTGTAATTATTGTCGTTTTCAAAAGCCCCTGACCAGGGGCGACATGAGAATAAAATATTACATTGGTTGCAATAAATTTTCACATTGCAGACTTCAGCGACAAGGTACTGGACGCCTGCGGTCCTTACAATGTGAACTCGTCCAACTCAGTGGGCATCGAAAGGGATGATTTTTTCCGGTGTGATGGCAGTACTGACGAAGCTTTATGTATGTACCCTCCCTCTCTGGAATTGAGACAAAACAGGCACACCACACGGGCAGGGATCAAGAATCGTACTCAATCACCACAAGGGCAATACTCCATGAACTGTAGGAACTTTTTTTCTTGCGGAGAGGGGAGGGGAGGGGGGTGAGTATGAGCAATATCGGATTCACAGACGCGACATCTTCACATGACTATTCAGCTTCATGTACATTGTACTGATCAGAAGTTCGGTTATACAATATTGCCCCACGTGGTCTTAGGGATATCGATCCAGAGTTTATCCCCCCCCCCCAGAAAAATTTTCCTGGTGTGTGTGAGGACATGCAGATATGTAAATAGAAACAATCCGAAACAAATGTTTCAATGTTCAAGCTATCGGATATTGAAGGTAGTATAAACATTCACTTCATTTGTGAAATTTTCAAATTTTCATTGCAGGACAATTTGCTAAACAAATTTGACGATACAAAAACAAATATGTCTGTAAGATTCGAGAATAGTTATCACGAACATCCAAATACTACAACTTATGGCTGATCACAAAAGATATAGTTCCCAGACCACACCATTGCCAGGGCCCACTACAGCATTGAGCCGACATCAGTGTCTTAGCATAATCTCTGATATCCTGCTGCTTGATTAGTCAATAATGTGATACGGAAAACGCTCTTTTCAACATAGTAGCCATCTATGCATGTTGATGCTGCTCCGTTTGGGGGATATATAAAAAAAACAAAGGCCTGGTATAAATCTATCTGTACACCGAGACATAATCTGTGTGATCCAATAAGTCACGCATCCTAATCGCTGGACCGTGTGGTGCCTCAACAAAGCTGCAGGATTCATGGATATAATGCATTGCACGTAGGATACCATTAATAATTATTCTTGCAATATTTTCAATGAAAAACATCGTGTTATTACACGATGTTGCACGAAACATTTCATCCCCCTCAGCAAATTGTTATGGGAAAACAATTTAATGTCTCCATTGAGCAAGTTATGGTTTTGCGTGTTATTGCCCTGGGTGATATTAGTTTGCTTTAATCACAAAAATAATGCTTTTGTATGAGGCAGCAGTGTTTTCCATGTGAGCACTGTGGTATCAACTACAATGCTGTTATCACACAGTGACACACATTTGACTCCCTGTAATGTTGATGCTTTTTTCCAGGTAATTCGCCAAGATGAACGGTGAGACACTGATATCAATACTCTCTGCCTTGGTTGATTGGTGCTTGGTCGGCGAGAGTGATTGCACAGTGTTTGCCAGACACCCTGGCAGACTGGACCAGGCCTTGTTAGACTGAATTTTACCCAAACCTATTGCGTGGGGGATTCATTTTGGATTTCTAAATCCTTTAAAAGTTTGTTCGAAACACCCGGAAAGGTGTTTTTATTGAGTAAAAAGTTATATTTCTTGATAGTTAGATATGTGATGGTTACAAAAAGCAGAAAAAAATAGTAGGTCACCGTATGATATTTTTTGCTATGATGCATTTTGTTGACCTCCTATCAGTTTCGAAAGTACCTCAGCAATAGCCACAATCCATTACATCCTGACATACTATCTAACTGCATATTTTTGCCTAAAACTATATATTTATAGGATTTTTCAGTACAGAACTGTTGTATATGCAACGGTTCATTAAACTGATGAAACAAAATTCGCTAGCACTGAGTTTGATATGTTTCGTGGCAAGAGTAAGAACATGTGTATATATTTCAGCACTGAAATTTTACAGAAAAAGAGTAACTTCTGATAATCCATACAACGTTGAGTATCACTGCTCGGTCAGTAATACAGTATTTTTTTCTAATTTTTTTACACATATTTCTTCAATGATATTTTGGGTTTGTAAAAATAATGTAAAAAATATACCTATCCAGGTTACTTTTCGCGATATAAGCGTTAAAACATGAAAAGTGTCATTTTATGGAAACAAAAAATCAATAATTTCATGAATTTGGAGTGCATACTATGTCAAATTATTCAAGTTTTTGAGAGTATGAATTGAAAAAAATATCATATATTTCATATATTGTATGTTCTATCTTGACTCAGAAATGTATAAAAGGCTGGCATGGTAGATGTGATCATTAGCATGAACGGTATGGCTGCTAGAATGAACCACTAGATGTTGACTGGTCAATTGGCTCAGATGAGATTCTCTCCGATCGCCAACTCAGTAGGCCTAATAGTTGAAATATCCCCATCAAATTTGACAAGTCAGTAGAACTTTAGGAATAAATTTCACCCAATTAGCTTGAGCAAGATGACCGCCACATTTGGCACAGGATTTTGCGATAACTTGTAGACCTATACATACGGACAACGTGAGGATATAGCTTATTATATATAAATGGCTGATAACGGATTTGACTGAGAGGGTAGCGCTGATCTGTGCGCGGTGAATTTTGGAGATTATTTCGTCTATAGGTCTATTTCATGCATCTCGATGAATTTTGGCAGAAAATCGCCTAACATAGTGTAAATTTCTGGGCAGATAAGCTGCGGAAACAAAAAAGTTAGCCCCATTCGGCTTACATAGCGGAACGGGTATGGTAGACGAAACGTGTCAAAAATGACAACTGTAACGAAAACGGAGCCCCGCGAAATCGAGCCTGGTGGGCTGTAAATGTTGCGGCCCAATGAAGCTGAGCTCTTCTTATGATGTATTCCTCTTAAAGAGTGAACATTTGGTATATTCAGGCTATATAATGGACAGGCTATAGAGGAATTGATGTATGTCAATGGAATGTTGCTTAGTGGAACTGGAAATGCATATGCGTGTTTGGACAAACTTAGGGGCGCATAGGACAAACTATTATAAAAGAGTGTGTGACGACCTCTGGATATTTTGTGGTGAACTTTGAAGTTCTAAGAGATTGGAATTGTGAAGAAAACACTCCACAGGGGCACAAAATGCAGGATTCGGCGGATGGGAGGATGTGGTAAGAAACGGAAGAAACCCTCACACTTGTTTTATTGGTCTTACACAGATATCATATACAAAGTAATGAGCGCCACTTGCGCCAGCAACTCCCCCCCCCCCTCCACCCCTCAAATTTGCTCTTGCATTCGTTGTATCTTTTGTCCTTGGTCCACTCAAGTCAAGTAGCAACAAATTCCATGTGTTATGTCATACTAGTACATTCATGCTTATTAGCCCTACGAGATCTGCAATACCATGAATAGTCTTTCAAAATATTATTATCGCTAAGCTTGAGTTGTATTGAAAATTATGCCATGATCCACAGAAGTGTTGTCAATTTATTTAACAGTGTTTTGAATAATTTTACGATCTGTTTGATTATGTTAATCAGAAGATTTGGAAATTGTTAGGTGTACTAGTTTTGTTGTGCAAACGTTTACTCATATACATATTAAAACTATGTAACGAATGGATGTTCTAGTAGTGTTATCTTCTTAACCGAGGCTGGCCCACTAAAAGATACTAGACATATGCTGTGATGCTTCCAGTACTTTGTGTGTTCAAGTCGAGACTCCGCCGTACTGATTACAGACCGCCGGATTTTCCAGTACTCCCATTGCACGGCAACATTCATACCCCGCCGATCCCTATTTCACCCCGCCGTTACATTCGCTGTTTATGACACGTTTGGTCAACCATAGACGGGCCACATTGATGACGCGTTCGGTGTATCGAACAACCTTAATCGATTGTTTTCTACTTGACAACTTTCAATCAGGTGTAAGTGTTGAAATAATTTGTTGTTGTCATTGTTTTTGTCACTTGTGCGTGTAATTATTGTCATTTTAAAAAAGCCCCTGACCAGGGGCGACATGAGAATAAAATATTACATTGGTTGCAATACATTTTTAAATTGCAGACTTCAGCGACGAGGTACTGGACGCCTGGCTGCGGTACTTACAATGTGAACCCGTCCAACTCAGTGGGCATGGAAAGGGATGATTTTCCCGGTTTGATGGCAGTACTGACGAAGCTTTATGTATGTGCCCTCCCTCTCTGTGACATATCACTAGACTTGAGACAAAACAGGCACATCATACGGGCAGGGATCAAGAATCGTACTTAATCACCACGAGGGCAATACTCCATGAACTGTAGGAAGTGTTCTTCTTGCGGAGAGGGGGGAGGGGGGTTGAGTATGAGCAATATCGGATTCAAAGACGCGACATCTTCACATGACTATTCAGCTTTATGTACATTGTACTAATCAGAAGTTCGGTTATACAATCATTGCCCAACATGGTCTAAGGGATTTCGATCCTGAAGTTATAATTGAGCCCCCCCCCCCCCCCCCAGAAAAATGTTTCTGGTGTGTGCGGACATGCAGATATGTAAATACGAACAATCCGAAACAAATGTTTCAATGCTCAAACTATCGGATATTAAAGGCAGTATAAACATTCACTTCATTTGTGAAATTTTCAAATTTTCTTTGCAGGGCAATTTGCTAAACAAAGTTGACGATACAAAAACAAATATGCCTGTAAGATTTGAGAATAGTTATCACGAACATCCACATACTACAAATTATGTTCAATTACAAAAGATATAGTTCCCAGGCCACACCATTGCCAGGACCCACTACATCTCCAATAACATAGTCGGTCCATAGAAGACAAAAATAATTAACTTTTATCAAGCATCCACCAGACGAGGTCTTCGTGACATGGACGAGTAACCATTAATTTCACATGCAATTTTTCATAGCATTCATTTGCATTGAGCAGACAGGAATGTCTCAGCATAATCTGTGATATTCTGCTGATTGATTAGTCAATAATATGATACGGAGAACGCTCCTTTCAACATAGTAGCGATCAATGCATGTGGATGCTTCTCCGTTTTGGGGATATAAAAAATAAACAAAGGCCTGGTATAAATCCACTATACACCGAGACATAATCTGTGTGATCCAATGAGTCACGCATCCTAATCGCTGGACCGTGTGGCGCCCCAACAAAGCTGCAGGATTCATGGATATAATGCATTGCACGTAGGATACCATTAATAATCTTTCTTGCAATATTTTCAATGAAAAACATCGTGTTATTACACGATGTTGCACGAAACATTTCATCCCCCTCAGCAAATTGTTATGGGAAAACAATTTAATGTCTCCATTGAGCAAGTTATGGTTTTGCGTGTTATTGCCCTGGGTGATATTAGTTTGCTTTAAACACAAAACAATGCTTTTGTATTAGGCAGCAGTGTGTTCCATGTGAGCACCGTGGTATCAACTACAATGCTTTTATCACACGTTGACACATATTTGACTCCCTGTGATGTTGATGTTTTTTCCAGGTAATTCGCCGAGATGAACGGTGAGACACTGATATCAATACTCTCTGCCTTGGTTGATTGGCGCTTGGTCGGCCAGAGTCTCGGAGATGTACACGTCGTTGACTTGAAGGGCCAGCTCTCTGTTGAACAAGGACAGGCCGTGTACAGAGCTTCCCTGAATCCCAAAGGCCCCAACAACATCCAACCAAACCTAAACCTCGTCTACAACAGTGGAGATTGGAACGGACCTCTCGGGATGGGCTGGCGATTGGATCTGATGTCGGCCATCTTTTGATGTCCACAGACCCTTGGCAGGATGGGAAGATACGTGGCATCAAGTACGACTTTGAAGACAGGTTCTGTCTGGATGGACAGCGGCTTGTAGTCGTGCATGGCTTGTACGGCACTGACAGGTCAGAGTACAGAACTGAAATAGATACCTTCAGCAAGGTGGTCGCCCATGGACAGCGAGGATCAGGCCCTGAGACTTTCCGTGTTTGGGCGAAAGATGGCGACTACTTCACTACAGTGGTAAGAGCAGTGATGACAGTGGACCAGTCATTCACCAATGGAACCTTGTGCAAGTTTCAGACAGAGCAGGAAATATATAGGTTACAAAACATAATCTAGATGGGACGTAGCCCCACTATGGCACTAGTCTCTCCACTATGGCACTACCACCGTTGAAGCCAAATATGACGCAAGACCTGACAACTCCAACTGATTTTACGATGGCAAGGTTTTACGGAACATCACTGAAAAGCTGGTCAGTATTGACATACTAGGAACCCCTAGCAATCCGTACGTATACGGGAACGTGTCCGTCAACGACATGGTGGTATCACCCTTTGCTAGATATCCAGGTGTATTTCTGCGTAAATGGCGCATTACCATATATGATACTGACAGTGTCGATGAGGCTTGCGTACACGTTCCCGTACACGTACGGATGGCTAGGGGTCCCTACTGAATCCGCAACCTCTACGAAAGTTTACATTCGAGTATCGAGACAGCAACAGCGGCGGTTCAAACCAGAGTATTCTAGAAACTGTTCTTTTGTGTGACCACCATGAAAACTGCCTCAAACCACCGCTGTTCAACTATTTCCAACAGCGGACCGGAAACTTGTTGCATTTGGAACTGGCTGGACAATTTTGGAACATCCACGTTACATCCAAGAATGAATGGTGATGGTTATGCAGACATTGTGGGATTTCACAGCAGTTGGGTGAAGGTTGCCCTCAATACAGGACGCGATGCTAAGTTCAATACTTCGCGGTGTTGGGTGACCAGTTTTGGATACTCTGCTGGCTGGCGTGGGTCAAATCATCCACGATATGTTGTCGATGTCAATGGTGATGGACTACCTGATGTCATCGGATTCATGCATGATGGCGTCCATCTTTCATCAAACAATGGTCATTTCCTGGAATCACAGTCCCTCGCTCTTTCTGAATTTGGGTACACGGCTGGCGATTGGAGGACATCGAATCATCTTCGTCTTGTCACTGATGTCAATGGAGATAGTAGGGCTGATATTGTTGGATTCCATAACAATGGAGTTCAAGTAGCTCTGAGCAAAGGTCGCACAGTCGAACCCAATGGTCCAATGAATTTGGATATACCGTGGGTACTTGGTAGATAGCAAACCATCTGCGATTCTTAAAGGATATAAATAGTGATGGGCTCTCTGACATCGTTGGAATAGCAGGTGATGGTGTGTATGTGGCTCTGAACACCGTTACCTCCTTTGAGCCCTCAAGCAAGTGGCTGGCATACTTCCACTACAATGGCGGATGGAGAACTCAACACCACCCACGATATGTTGAGGACATCATAGGTTTCGATCCTGATGGTGTCCATGTCTCGCTCAGCAGTGGGTCCTCTTTTACAGATCAGACAAAGGTGCTTTCAGGTTTTGGTTACACGGCTGGTGCATTCCTAGTGGTAAACCATCCACGCCTGGTAGCTGACGTCACTGGCGATGGACTTCCTGATGTTCTTTGCTTCCACAATGACGTCAGCATCAACAGAGGTCAAGGCAAATTCAGCGAGTCCACTCAATGGGCCAATGAATTTGGTTACAGTGCGGGTGGATGAAGTATTGCTAGTCAACCACGAGAACTGCAGGATGTGAATGGTGATGGTATAGCAGACATCATAGGCTCCGCAAGTTCTGGTCCTTATGTGTCTTTAAACCAAAACAACCAGCCACGTGTCCATCACATACAGGATAGCTTCCAGGTGAAACAAGAAATAACACTGCCTGAAGCCATGAAAACGGGATACTATGACAAAAGTGACAGTGCTTTATACCCACGCCAGTTGTCATCTGTACCAATGTCATCTGTACCAATGAGTTACAGAAGTAAATAACCATTTAAGAACAATGAGTATTCGTATGGCGACCTCAAGATTGATTTACAAGGACGTGGAGGACTACAAAAAGGTCGTACGAAGTATCGTACAACGTACAACATGGTCGTACAACTGGTATCCATGGGTTTCAATCTTGAGAACGTTTATGAGGATATAACATACAACAAGGAGGGACTGAAACACAAACACAGCTTTCCATACTTCGTATCTGAAAATGCTGTCTACACTGGATTCTCATAAGATATCCACAAACCACATTTACTAAGAAAACACCGGGCCCAAGTGGAACAACTCCACAACATCACACACAATGGACTAACGTCTCAAACAGTCAACCCACTTGGTCATGTCACCACTCATGAGAAGGATGTCCTCGTCGATTAATCAAAGTGACGGACCACTTAGGAGGTGTGGTACAATATGCATATGACTCTGTTGGGTACATCGTCGGGACAACTGATGCGGGAGGAAGCACAATCGAGACCGAGTATGATGTCCTCGGCCACAAGACAGCAGTTGATGATCCAAAACATGGGGCGCTGGAAATACAGGCACAATGCCTTTGGAGAAATCGTTTGGCAGAAGGATGCTAACAGCAATAACGGTGACAGGTATAACTGCCGCTGTAGCAACTGGCGCACTTGCGGGGGCAGTCGGTGGGTTTGCAGGAGGAACCTTCGTGACAGGCGATGTTAGAGGGGGACTGAAAAGTGCTACGGGAGGCGCTGTGTTTGATGGAATCGGTGGCTACTTTGGCAGCAGTTGGAAAGTTGAGCGAGTGGCAACACAGGCGACAGCTTTGGGAGTCGTCAGTGAGCTAGCTGGAGGCAAGTTCAAGGATGGTTTTGTTGTGGTACTTGTACAACACCATCGTTCATTATTATGTAGATGCCAGCGCGGGTGGACCAGCCAAGCTGAAGAGTGTCAACCAACCACCATATGAAGGGAGAAACAACATTGGAATCCAAGGAAAACCACCTGATACCTCCTGGGTTGACAAGGATCAATTCCTGGGAATGAACCGGAGTGAAGGAGGTGAAGTTATTCGCTTCTTGAATCGAGTACCAGGAATAAAGGAAGTGGCTGGTCTTCATGACGTCTTCCAAGTTTAGGTGAACAACGTACTCTTCCCAGGAGCACGAGATATCTTCAACATCCCAGGGATGCTGCCAGCAGCTGCTATCTCGTACGCTGCCCTGCTGGACGGGCCAGGAATACTCGCCCTTCTCGTGGATGAGAGTCAAAAGAAGTGATTGGGCACTGGTTCTAAACTGATATGATTCAAATCCTGACGACTATGAGCTAAGGACAGATAATGAAAACTGGAAAGATTTGCTATGTAAACGCTTTGCTGCTATCATTTGCCTAATAAAACATTCATTACTAATTAGTATGCTCATCTATACCTGATGTGTAACTAATTTTTGTACATTATTTTAGGGATTCCCAAACTACATAGTGTAATAAGGAGAGCATGTTATATTCTAGGATCACCAACTCAAGTCGGTCTCTCTGACTGCATAATTATTATCCCCGGCAGACCAGTTAATTCTGACACATACTCAACCTCCCGGGAGGCATAAAGCTCCATGTGCATCCTTTGTTTGGTGCAGGGAAACTGTTGAGACATATCAATGAGGGGTTATCAGAAATATCTGCAATCACCAGCTGGCAGCACTGCTTTATCAGTCTTATGACGTCATTTTACTGTTTTTGCTGGCGTTATCAATATAAACGTAATTTTCCCGCCGAAATGTACGTCATTAATGATTACAGACGATATCCGTTTATGATTTTGGCGCCAAAAAGGACTGATAGTACAATGCTGCCCTCTGTTGAATGATGTTTGATAACCCCCTATTGCCATCTCTGTCTATAGCCCATTACCCCCATTATCGCCCAAGATCGAAAATTCGGAGTCACGATTTTACGACTTTTGAGTGTTCTGAGACTCAAAACCATATTGTGAAGCCAGTTTTCAATCTTTTTGAACAGTTTCGTTCTGAAAACGTGCTTTAATAATAGAAATAATACCGTGAAATTTTACAACTCAATATTGCAGCTATATTTTACAGCTCGATATTGAAGGTCAAGGCCACAGAAAAGGTCAAAATCGAAAAGCTGCAATAACTAAGCTTATATTCATGATTCATTTTTCAAAGCTAATTTTGTATTTCTCTATGGTCAATTCCCCATCCTTCGATGTATGACCGATGGTCATTTCATCAAAATTCCGCTCAAGGCCGAAAATGTAAGGGTCATCAGCTGAAACCACTGATCCGTGATATTTCAAATAGTAGTAATTCCAAAACCAAAGACGATGTTCTGTAGAATATTGAACACAATTATGCCATATAAATCTGAAAGAGCTTGCGAATTTTGGGAGGTCAGTATCATGAATTCAAGTCTTGGGCGAATATATTGTCAAAATATGAAAATCGCAAAAAATCTTTTTTTAATAAGGCCAAAAAAAATTTATATGTTTCTGATTACAACGGTCTTCCAAAAGTGATGGGGTGACGCGAATTTTTTTATTTTTTTTTTCTCCTAAATCGGCACGAGTCGTGCTCGCCGAAGCCATGTAAGCTTCCATTTGGCCAGTACACCTATGTTAAATATATTATGTGCATAGAACATCCTACTGTTTTTTAATATAAAAGAAAATTTTGTATTCATTTTAGTAACTAAACTTTATGTGGTCAGATGCTTTGTAGCATTACGCATGTTTTGTACATATTGTTGTCCAAGTTGCTTCCGTGTTTTATTAATTCCTTTCTTCCATATTCATACCAATTTGCATCTGCATTTCATTCCATGGGTGTGATAACAGGTAAATATTGCCCGCCATGTGATTCCCGGCCGCGCACGTATAAAACAGTTTGCTAGTCGCGATTTGCCACTCAGTTGACTGATGACGGTTACACCGCACAGTTACTCACTCGACATCATTACTGCTTGCAGATCGCCGCACTGTGAATAGATGCACATTGTTCTTAATATCAGCATTTCTGATATTTGAGCTAACACACAACACGAACACAGCTGTATTAACAAAACTTGAAGAAGTCACAAGTTAAGTACAAAAAGTATTATGATAAGAAATCGCGAGACCGCAGGTATCAAACCGGTGACAAAGAAATGCCAAATCAATTATTGATGTTGAAATCGCTTTTTGTTATTGATTGTTGTAACTTTTGTGATGCAATCTCAATCGTGACTCGTGTGGCTGAGAAAGTGTAAGCTGGAGTGATTGTTTGAATTTGGCGCGCTGAATTTATACTAACGCTACCGGAAATGTAAACATGAGTGGTTACTAAGTGTAAAATACATGACAGTCTAGGTTATGTAATAGTTTTTGTGTGTTGATTATTATGAACTCCAATCACACATTGATAGGTAAGTTTAGGGAAAATATAATTTTATTTTATATTCCTGCAATAGAACAAATGATATTAGAACATTCAATATATTTGAATACATTGACAATACGAAACGACTATGCTGCAATTGAAACAATACAATAGCAATTATACAGACTCTAATAAACTACTGTTACAGTGGAAGGTCCGTTTAAGGTGGTTGAGAAAACTTCTCCTTATGATTATAAGCTGGACATTAATGGTAAAATGAAAATCTTCCATGTAAATATGCTCAAGAAGTATATTAAACGGTCAAAAGATGAAAATGAAGTCCATGTGGCATGGTCTGTAATTGAGACGGAATCCGACGACGAAATTGATATTTGTTTCGAACCTAGTGGTCAAGTTACACAGCTCTAAATTAAACCGTTCATTTTCACATCATATTTCCAATGTCGTGATTTATAATAAACATATCTAGATCAGAGTAATTTTGAGATATCCCTACATATGATTGAGCTGATGAACCAGCAGGTCCGATGATGTCTCTGGCAGTGTAAATTAGAGCGTTATTACGCTGTAATTTAAAGCGTTATTACGCTGTAATTTAGAGCGTTATTACATTGTATTAGAGCGTTAAGTGACGTGCGCGATTTTTTTTTAAATGAAATGATGCGCGGGGTTTGGAGTGACGCGCGCGATAACCAAAAACATAGATTTTTTTTTTTGGCCCAATGCATATTCCTCCCTTGGTATTTGTACTTTTCTATGACCAATTTCGCTCATAGATCATCGCCCAGGTCGAATATGTGAGGGTCGTCAGCTTTAATTTTAGTAACAAAATCTGAAAGGTCGAGGGTCTGCAATCTCTGATTGTCTCGTATTGGCATTATAGTCAGACCTTTTGAAGCACATTCAAATATGTGAATGTAAGTCAGTTACCCTGAAACAGTCGCATCGTGAAGAAGCATATTAATTTCTTTTCTTTCCAGTATTACAAGAAGTTATTATTGATAGAAACACGTTATTCACAACCAGTGGATCATAATCGTGGTTTACATCGAGTTCTGTTTCTTTAAACCAGTATACACCCACTGCATAGCCAGTCAAATCTCACAAATGAATTGAAACAGGTTTGTGCAATAGTAGTCGTACAACTTCCAACTGCCGCCGTCATTTGAACTCGTGTAAAATACACAGTCCTCGCCTGGACCTTTGTTTGGTTGACCTCCGTAGTTGGTGCCCCATTCAGTGCTATTGACGCCCACAACGCCCGAGTGTGTCCAGTAATGGGTCCCGTCGGTGTCGTTGAGCAAGAGCGATATCCAAAGTCTGGTGATGCCAGCAGCATCTGTGGTGGATAGTAGGTGTGTTCATCATCCAGCATTTTCAGCTACATGTACAGCTCGAGTATTATGTCGTAATATGTAATAAGTATCATATCTTCATATGATAAATGTGCCCATGAAATTTTAAAACACACGTCAACAGTTGCTTTACTGAGTTTCAATCACACAGTGAACCTTTCTTAGCCTATGGGTTAGCCTATGGGTCTTAGCCTTTTTTTCTAAATCACCTATCTGAAATGTTTATAAACGACATATAACCTATAATTTATTATTTATGAGCCGTGGGGTGCCTCACCTGTTAATATTCATTACTACCCATCACTGTATATAATTTACTAGCACTGAGGTCTACAGTCTGAAGACTCCAATTTCCGCAGCTCAGGGCAATACAAATATATTATTCTTGACATTATAAACAATGGCTGTATATTTTGTGTGCATGTGTATAGTTCCTGAATAAATTCAATCAATTCAATCAAACAGTTTTATTATGCTGAACACAAAACTGGTGCTTCATTGGACTTTGTTGGTGATAACGTATTCTAGCCAACAGTACTTCAAGTGTTACTTCGAACGCACCTTCATCGCATAACTATCAGGTATATAATGATGTTTTGCATAAAACGGTACATATCAAACAGTAATTTGGCCTGCCGAATCTATCAGTAATGACATCATCCATATAGGTGTATTTAGTATCTTTTAGAGCTTGTTTGCAAATAACCCAAATCATAACCACACACTATGCTCGAGTATTGCCAACATGCTGCGATGATGAATGACATATTTGAGCTGGTGCATTCCTAGTGGTAAACCATCCACGCCTGGTAGCTGACGTCACTGGCGATGGACTTCCTGATGTTCTTTGCTTCCACAATGACGTCAGCATCAACAGAGGTCAAGGCAAATTCAGCGAGTCCACTCAATGGGCCAATGAATTTGGTTACAGTGCGGGTGGATGAAGTATTGCTAGTCAACCACGAGAACTGCAGGATGTGAATGGTGATGGTATAGCAGACATCATAGGCTCCGCAAGTTCTGGTCCTTATGTGTCTTTAAACCAAAACAACCAGCCACGTGTCCATCACATACAGGATAGCTTCTAGGTGAAACAAGAAATAACACTGCCTGAAGCCATGAAAACGGGATACTATGACAAAAGTGACAGTGCTTTATACCCACGCCAGTTGTCATCTGTACCAATGTCATCTGTACCAATGAGTTACAGAAGTAAATAACCATTTAAGAACAATGAGTATTCGTATGGCGACCTCAAGATTGATTTACAAGGACGTGGAGGACTACAAAAAGGTCGTACGAAGTATCGTACAACGTACAACATGGTCGTACAACTGGTATCCATGGGTTTCAATCTTGAGAACGTTTATGAGGATATAACATACAACAAGGAGGGACTGAAACACAAACACAGCTTTCCATACTTCGTATCTGAAAATGCTGTCTACACTGGATTCTCATAAGATATCCACAAACCACATTTACTAAGAAAACACCGGGCCCAAGTGGAACAACTCCACAACATCACACACAATGGACTAACGTCTCAAACAGTCAACCCACTTGGTCATGTCACCACTCATGAGAAGGATGTCCTCGTCGATTAATCAAAGTGACGGACCACTTAGGAGGTGTGGTACAATATGCATATGACTCTGTTGGGTACATCGTCGGGACAACTGATGCGGGAGGAAGCACAATCGAGACCGAGTATGATGTCCTCGGCCACAAGACAGCAGTTGATGATCCAAAACATGGGGCGCTGGAAATACAGGCACAATGCCTTTGGAGAAATCGTTTGGCAGAAGGATGCTAACAGCAATAACGGTGACAGGTATAACTGCCGCTGTAGCAACTGGCGCACTTGCGGGGGCAGTCGGTGGGTTTGCAGGAGGAACCTTCGTGACAGGCGATGTTAGAGGGGGACTGAAAAGTGCTACGGGAGGCGCTGTGTTTGATGGAATCGGTGGCTACTTTGGCAGCAGTTGGAAAGTTGAGCGAGTGGCAACACAGGCGACAGCTTTGGGAGTCGTCAGTGAGCTAGCTGGAGGCAAGTTCAAGGATGGTTTTGTTGTGGTACTTGTACAACACCATCGTTCATTATTATGTAGATGCCAGCGCGGGTGGACCAGCCAAGCTGAAGAGTGTCAACCAACCACCATATGAAGGGAGAAACAACATTGGAATCCAAGGAAAACCACCTGATACCTCCTGGGTTGACAAGGATCAATTCCTGGGAATGAACCGGAGTGAAGGAGGTGAAGTTATTCGCTTCTTGAATCGAGTACCAGGAATAAAGGAAGTGGCTGGTCTTCATGACGTCTTCCAAGTTTAGGTGAACAACGTACTCTTCCCAGGAGCACGAGATATCTTCAACATCCCAGGGATGCTGCCAGCAGCTGCTATCTCGTACGCTGCCCTGCTGGACGGGCCAGGAATACTCGCCCTTCTCGTGGATGAGAGTCAAAAGAAGTGATTGGGCACTGGTTCTAAACTGATATGATTCAAATCCTGACGACTATGAGCTAAGGACAGATAATGAAAACTGGAAAGATTTGCTATGTAAACGCTTTGCTGCTATCATTTGCCTAATAAAACATTCATTACTAATTAGTATGCTCATCTATACCTGATGTGTAACTAATTTTTGTACATTATTTTAGGGATTCCCAAACTACATAGTGTAATAAGGAGAGCATGTTATATTCTAGGATCACCAACTCAAGTCGGTCTCTCTGACTGCATAATTATTATCCCCGGCAGACCAGTTAATTCTGACACATACTCAACCTCCCGGGAGGCATAAAGCTCCATGTGCATCCTTTGTTTGGTGCAGGGAAACTGTTGAGACATATCAATGAGGGGTTATCAGAAATATCTGCAATCACCAGCTGGCAGCACTGCTTTATCAGTCTTATGACGTCATTTTACTGTTTTTGCTGGCGTTATCAATATAAACGTAATTTTCCCGCCGAAATGTACGTCATTAATGATTACAGACGATATCCGTTTATGATTTTGGCGCCAAAAAGGACTGATAGTACAATGCTGCCCTCTGTTGAATGATGTTTGATAACCCCCTATTGCCATCTCTGTCTATAGCCCATTACCCCCATTATCGCCCAAGATCGAAAATTCGGAGTCACGATTTTACGACTTTTGAGTGTTCTGAGACTCAAAACCATATTGTGAAGCCAGTTTTCAATCTTTTTGAACAGTTTCGTTCTGAAAACGTGCTTTAATAATAGAAATAATACCGTGAAATTTTACAACTCAATATTGCAGCTATATTTTACAGCTCGATATTGAAGGTCAAGGCCACAGAAAAGGTCAAAATCGAAAAGCTGCAATAACTAAGCTTATATTCATGATTCATTTTTCAAAGCTAATTTTGTATTTCTCTATGGTCAATTCCCCATCCTTCGATGTATGACCGATGGTCATTTCATCAAAATTCCGCTCAAGGCCGAAAATGTAAGGGTCATCAGCTGAAACCACTGATCCGTGATATTTCAAATAGTAGTAATTCCAAAACCAAAGACGATGTTCTGTAGAATATTGAACACAATTATGCCATATAAATCTGAAAGAGCTTGCGAATTTTGGGAGGTCAGTATCATGAATTCAAGTCTTGGGCGAATATATTGTCAAAATATGAAAATCGCAAAAAATCTTTTTTTAATAAGGCCAAAAAAAATTTATATGTTTCTGATTACAACGGTCTTCCAAAAGTGATGGGGTGACGCGAATTTTTTTATTTTTTTTTTCTCCTAAATCGGCACGAGTCGTGCTCGCCGAAGCCATGTAAGCTTCCATTTGGCCAGTACACCTATGTTAAATATATTATGTGCATAGAACATCCTACTGTTTTTTAATATAAAAGAAAATTTTGTATTCATTTTAGTAACTAAACTTTATGTGGTCAGATGCTTTGTAGCATTACGCATGTTTTGTACATATTGTTGTCCAAGTTGCTTCCGTGTTTTATTAATTCCTTTCTTCCATATTCATACCAATTTGCATCTGCATTTCATTCCATGGGTGTGATAACAGGTAAATATTGCCCGCCATGTGATTCCCGGCCGCGCACGTATAAAACAGTTTGCTAGTCGCGATTTGCCACTCAGTTGACTGATGACGGTTACACCGCACAGTTACTCACTCGACATCATTACTGCTTGCAGATCGCCGCACTGTGAATAGATGCACATTGTTCTTAATATCAGCATTTCTGATATTTGAGCTAACACACAACACGAACACAGCTGTATTAACAAAACTTGAAGAAGTCACAAGTTAAGTACAAAAAGTATTATGATAAGAAATCGCGAGACCGCAGGTATCAAACCGGTGACAAAGAAATGCCAAATCAATTATTGATGTTGAAATCGCTTTTTGTTATTGATTGTTGTAACTTTTGTGATGCAATCTCAATCGTGACTCGTGTGGCTGAGAAAGTGTAAGCTGGAGTGATTGTTTGAATTTGGCGCGCTGAATTTATACTAACGCTACCGGAAATGTAAACATGAGTGGTTACTAAGTGTAAAATACATGACAGTCTAGGTTATGTAATAGTTTTTGTGTGTTGATTATTATGAACTCCAATCACACATTGATAGGTAAGTTTAGGGAAAATATAATTTTATTTTATATTCCTGCAATAGAACAAATGATATTAGAACATTCAATATATTTGAATACATTGACAATACGAAACGACTATGCTGCAATTGAAACAATACAATAGCAATTATACAGACTCTAATAAACTACTGTTACAGTGGAAGGTCCGTTTAAGGTGGTTGAGAAAACTTCTCCTTATGATTATAAGCTGGACATTAATGGTAAAATGAAAATCTTCCATGTAAATATGCTCAAGAAGTATATTAAACGGTCAAAAGATGAAAATGAAGTCCATGTGGCATGGTCTGTAATTGAGACGGAATCCGACGACGAAATTGATATTTGTTTCGAACCTAGTGGTCAAGTTACACAGCTCTAAATTAAACCGTTCATTTTCACATCATATTTCCAATGTCGTGATTTATAATAAACATATCTAGATCAGAGTAATTTTGAGATATCCCTACATATGATTGAGCTGATGAACCAGCAGGTCCGATGATGTCTCTGGCAGTGTAAATTAGAGCGTTATTACGCTGTAATTTAAAGCGTTATTACGCTGTAATTTAGAGCGTTATTACATTGTATTAGAGCGTTAAGTGACGTGCGCGATTTTTTTTTAAATGAAACGATGCGCGGGGTTTGGAGTGACGCGCGCGATAACCAAAACATAGATTTTTTTTTTGGCCCAATGCATATTACTCCCTTGGTATTTGTACTTTTCTATGACCAATTTCGGTCATAGATCATGGCCCAGGTCGAATATGTGAGGGTCGTCAGCTTTAATTTTAGTAACAAAATCTGAAAGGTCGAGGGTCTGCAATCTCTGATTGTCTCGTATTGGCATTATAGTCAGACCTTTTGAAGCACATTCAAATATGTGAATGTAAGTCAGTTACCCTGAAACAGTCGCCTCGTGAAGAAGCATATAAATTTCTTTTCTTTCCAGTATTACAAGAAGTTATTATTGATAGAAACACGTTATACACAACCAGTGGATCATAATCGTGGTTTACATCGAGTTCTGTTTCTTTAAACCAGTATACACCCACTGCATAGCCAGTCAAATCTCACAAATGAATTGAAACAGGTCTGTGCAATAGTAGTCGTACAACTTCCAACTGCCGCCGTCATTTGAACTCGTGTAAAATACACAGTCCTCGCCTGGACCTTTGTTTGGTTGACCTCCGTAGTTGGTGCCCCATTCAGTGCTATTGACGCCCACAACGCCCGAGTGTGTCCAGTAATGGGTCCCGTCGGTGTCGTTGAGCAAGAGCGATATCCAAAGTCTGGTGATGCCAGCAGCATCTGTGGTGGATAGTAGGTGTGTTCATCATCCAGCATTTTCAGCTACATGTACAGCTCGAGTATTATGTCGTAATATGTAATAAGTATCATATCTTCATATGATAAATGTGCCCATGAAATTTTAAAACACACGTCAACAGTTGCTTTACTGAGTTTCAATCACACAGTGAACCTTTCTTAGCCTATGGGTTAGCCTATGGGTCTTAGCCTTTTTTTCTAAATCACCTATCTGGAATGTTTATAAACGACATATAACCTATAATTTATTATTTATGAGCCGTGGGGTGCCTCACCTGTTAATATTCATTACTACCCATCATTGTATATAATTTACTAGCACTGAGGTCTACAGTCTGAAGACTCCAATTCCCGCAGCTCAGGGCAATACAAATATATTATTCTTGACATTATAAACAATGGCTGTATATTTTGTGTGCATGTGTATAGTTCCTGAATAAATTCAATCAATTCAATCAAACAGTTTTATTATGCTGAACACAAAACTGGTGCTTCATTGGACTTTGTTGGTGATAACGTATTCTAGCCAACAGTACTTCAAGTGTTACTTCGAACGCACCTTCATCGCATAACTATCAGGTATATAGTGATGTTTTGCATAAAACGGTACATATCAAACAGTAATTTGGCCTGCCGAATCTATCAGTAATGACATCATCCATATAGGTGTATTTAGTATCTTTTAGAGCTTGTTTGCAAATAACCCAAATCATAACCACACACTATGCTCGAGTATTGCCAACATGCTGCGATGATGAATGACATATTTGAGCTACTAAATTGTCTGTAGGCACTTTCTGAGTCCATGCAGTTATCATAATGGGTTTGCTTTTAAAAATTATCTAGTTATGGACATATATGTGTTCGTCATAACGTCCAGGGCGTTGCGTCCGTCGGTCCACAATTTTATCTTTAGAGTATACCGTCGAATTCTTCTGAAATTTGCATAAAAATACCTAAAAATATTTACAGAAAAGGTTTCTTTTAGATTTCTATTTTCACATTTTTTTTTTCAAAATGGCGGCCATTTTCGAAGAAAAATGCCTGATTTTGGACTGGCGGCCATTTTCTCAAAAATCTGATCAGTAACTTCTTTTCTTATTGATGCATAACACCTCTTATATGTATCCCTGTGATGTGTATTAGTTTCGTTGCCCTTGAATTGTTTGAAATGGGCCATAGTCAGGAGGAATATTGAGCATATAGCACTCAGGGTGGAAATGTAGTACAGACTTTTTCTATCGATTGATATGGCTTCATAATGGTCTAAGACAACCTTTTTCAGAGGGTGTGTAAAATTTTCTCCTGGGCTAACTTTTTTATGGCCTTTTTCAAAATGGCCGCCACCGAAAATTTGGTATTTTAGGAAAAAATCAAAATTATCCTCCCGTCATGATACTTTCGGTCTAATATGATACATATTAGTTATATGGAAATATATTCTTCCTAACAATACTAATAATACCGATTCAGACCCCCAAAAATGAAAAAAAATCCAAGATGGCCGCCAAATTCTCGCCGTTTTTACACAAATACTCATTACTTCCTGCCAAATTGAGATAGGAAGCCAATTTTGGTGTATAACCCTGAGTTTTTGGGTATGAGGATTCCAAATAAATAACCAATTTCGTGAATGGATGGTTCGAAGCTGCTCAGAATCCAAGATGGCTGCCAAATTATAGCTCGATTTTGCAAATAAGCACCAATAACCTTCACACATTCAAAATAAGAAGGCAATTTTGGTGGCCAGTCTTGGGGTTTGGGGTGTGAGGGTGCTACCTGAAGAAATACTTTTGTGTGTAGATGGTGATTGGCCAGTTTAAAGCTATCCAACTGTCCAAAAGCCAAGATAAGTTCTACTTAATGAAACACATGCAAACAAACCTGTGTAATAGCACTCAATCGCACTTCAAAAAAACAATACCACTACCAGGCATGATTGTTTTCCGAACAATCAAACCCAAGGATATTATATTAGGCATATCAATACCAAGTATATTATATTAGGCATATAAAACCATATGATAGCTGCAGAATGTTTGATCAGATAGTAAAAAACTCCTTGGAATTGATGATCACTTCACCATCAATTCAAATTGGCAAAGTTTGTGACTACTTTGTTTCAACTGAGTTTCTACAAGGAGATTGGCCTCACATTGGTACTTCCATTCACTGCCTTTTCTGAGTATAAAATCCTCCTAAGCTGGGCATATAACTTGATGAGGAAGTTGTTGACGTTATTAATAAATCCATCAACACAGAAGACGTTGATTAGACGAGATACAGCAAGTTACGCGACGTTATAAATGATGTTCAGCTTCATTCCAAGAATTTTACAAGGTCATGCAAGAAGGGTAACAGGACCTACAGGCTCAGGTTATCCCGTCCACCTTTTTGTCAGACCTTTATGTGCCATCCCAGCAGACACTGAACCAGATGGGTGAAAAAACGCTGCTGAAGAACAAGCCTGGAACATTATAGCCTCCACGAAAATGGTCGTTCATAAGCCTAAACACAAAGACTGATGGGAGAGTCAGTACAAATCAAAACCCTTTGAAAGCCTGGAATCCTAATTTTGACTTACAATATGTTGTTGACGCACATGCTTGCATTCGATATATTGTGTCATATTAGCAAGAAGCAAGAGTGAAGATGGTCAGCTCCTCCATGAAGAACCATGCAGAGCACAGTATGCTGGGATAAGACAGACGATCAGCTACAATGACTAGGCAAAACATACCTGACCAACAGGGAGATGAATGTCACAGAGGCTATTTACAAGGCCACAGGCACACCTCTCAAAAACTGTACTCGGGATGTTGTTTGGATACTTTCAGATCCGACAAGCACCAGACTGACACTTCCACTCTTACTGCTGGGCCGCTGAGATCCAGGCATTGAAGACATGTGGCTACACTGTACATCTGTACTAGACAGGTACATGTACCATGCACGCTCTCCTGTAGATATTCTCAAAGACCTCTCTGGTTGAAATTGTATCCCTCTTCAAGGTTGATAGTAAACGAGGTAGAGATTATGAACCATCTGAAGAAAATTCTACCCATAACAACGACAACCGGTCCAATGTTCCATATCCTTCATTGAAGTTGATTCGGAATAAAGGATAGATCTCAAGACGGAAATCTTCCAGAAATATTCCTGTAGGGAGAGTGAGAAACATTATCAGAATCTCATGGTTCTTTATCTTCACCACTTTGAAATGGATTTGAACTGGATGGATTTGTAACTGAGTGGGAGCATTTCCTACTATGGCAAAAGGACAAGCATCAGCAACATTATCAGAGAAAAGCAAGCGCTATTTGGAAATAATATCAAAGAGGTTGAAGTAGCCATGAAGAGATCCAAGAAAATCATCTTGCAGATGATGCCGTGGCACACATTGCCCCAGAAAGTGGCAGCTGGATGCTTGGAAACAAAAGCCAACCTAGATGACGCTTACCTCGAGGACATCAGTCTGGAAGACCTGCCAGATTGAGTGGCCTGCCTCTGAGCTCCAACACCAAGATGGGCTCAGTTGTCAGTAGAACACAGCATCTTGGCAATCCCATAGAACCAGGCTCAAGTTCTCATGCAGTGCATGAAGAATATGCTAGGGAAAGTCTTCATTCATAATCTCTAGTGGTGCATCGATAGATGAATGGAAAATGTCTGGGGACTTCCAATATATTGGTTAAGGAAAGTTTTATATCATCAAAGCTCTGATGTGTGACTCCAACTGGCAAAACAGCATTTACCATCAGTGGCGGAACCATGCTTCCATGCAAAGGGGTGTGGGACAAAAGTATATACCACTTGCTGAAGAACTCATCACTGCCCCCAAAGGTTAGGTATTAAAACCTCGAGCTGATATCATCATCAAAGGATCTAAACCTCTAGGCCAACCACAATGTGTGTGTTAGATTTGACAATGACCAATTTGGTATCAATGCCCGTGCCTTATCACCAACAGACCTCCCGAAGAGTTGGCTCAGAATTTTTTTTTCTGTCTGATAGTGGTTGATTCTGTTTATGTTGTGCGAGTGGGTGCTATTAGACGGGTTCGTTTACATGTTTCACATTAATCAATAGTTATCTTCGCATTTGAACACCTCTAAATTGGCCAGTCACTATCTACACACAAGAGTATTTCTTCAAGTAGCACCCTCATACCCCAAAGCCCAGGACTGGCCACCAGAGTTGGCTTGTTATCTTGATATATATGACGGTCATTGGTGCTTATTTGCGAAGTCGGGCTAAAATTTGGCAGCCATCTTGGATTCTGAGCAGCTTCAAACCATCCCATCACAAAACTGGTTGTATATTTGAAAACCTCATACCCCAAAACCCAAGGTTAGACACCAAAATTGGCTTGCTATCTCAATTTGGCAGGAAGTTATGAGCATTTGTGTAAAAACGGCGAGAATTTGGTGGCCATCTTGGATTTTTTCCATTTTCGGGGCGTTTGAATCGGTATTATTAGTATTGATATGAAGAATATATCGCCATATAACTAAATGTCACCTTAATAGACCAAAAGCATCATGCCAGGAGGATAATTTTGATTTTTTCCTAAAATACCAAATTTTCGATGTCGGCCATTTTGAAAAAGGCCATAAAAAAGTTAGCCCAGGAGAAAATTTTACACACCCTCTGAAAAAGATTGTCTTAGACCATTATGAAGCCATATCAATCGACAGAAAAAGTCTGTACTACGTTTCCACCCTGTGTGAAATTTCCTCCTGACTACCATTTTGGTACAAACTTGGCCCAAATGGGACTTTCACATGTTAAATTCTCCTATGCTTTATAATGGGACACATGATTCCAAATATTTCACTTTAGGAATCAATTATGGACATTTAGGAGATGATCTATGCTGAATATTCTCGCGACCTTGAATTTGACCTTTGACTTAATTTTCAATTTTACAGGACAAAATGGCTAATATCTCACTTATTATAGACTTTACAGCTTAGGAATCGATTGTGAACATATAGTAAATAATATATGATTAATATTTCCATGACCTTGAATTCGATATTTGACCTCATGTCAAGGTCACGGGAAGAAATGGCTAATTTATTATCTCGTTTCTTATTCACTTTATAGCTTGGGAGCCAATTGTGAACATATAGAAAATAATCCACATTGAATATTCTGATGACCTTGCATTTTACCTTTGACATTTTCACAAAATGGTCAATATCTCCCTTATTATCCACTTTACAGCTTTGGAATCAATTGTGCACATATGAGAAACTTTATATGCTGAGTATTGTCATGACCTTGAATTTGACCTGCGTATCTCACTTTCAATGTCAGAGCACACAATTTCTAATATCTCGCTTATTATCGACTTTACAGCTTAGGAATCAATTGTGCTCAAATAGGGATTGATGTATCCCCAATATTCTGATGACCTTGGATTTGACCTTTGACCTCATTTTGAAGGTTATAGGAGAAAATTGCTAATATCTTCTTTATTACTGAATTTACAGCATAGCAATCAATTGTGGACATTAGGGGAGTGACATACATGTATGCTGGATATTCTCATGACTTTGATTCTGAACAGTGACTTCATTTTCAAGGTCACGGGACATAATAGCTAATACTCAAAATATAAAACATATCGTCAGGTAACCTGTCTCAGCCTTTGGGCTAATTTTTAGTCCGGTGCTGCATTCTTACGTATTGATTAAAAATCCACAGCCCGTAAATTACCAAATACGCACATCACGCTCAAAACACATCCAGATCACATCACACTCAAATTACGTCCAGAGCACCTACTATATATCATTTGGGATACCTGGGATAATCTTCACATTCTACTTCATATACTGACCAGCAAGTGAGATCATGACTTCCTTCTCTCTGGCTGTCCGCACCTCGATCAGGTACGCCCCTGGAGCGACCTCATTACACTTCGTGTCTGCATCTGTGTAACTCATTGGGTCGGTGATGATAAGGTAGCATTTCCCAGCGATGTACTGGAAACCGTCGGGACAGTAGGCTAAGAGGGAACGAGATGAACATTCTCTGGTATACGTAATTGCAATTACAAATCATGTGATATAAATCGATTGGATCAGATTCCCTTTCCCAATTTTGAATTCAATTGTGTGTGAAATCGTATTTTTTGCTTCCATCATCGTTTTCATTATTTTGCCATGACTATTTAGTGAACGACACAAAAGTGAAATCAACAGAAACTGCAACCCTATGAATGTTCGTTAATATTCGTGCTGTCATTTCGAACCACACTCAGAAACTTGTAGCCTGTCATGCATGGGCTATTACCATATATCTGTTGATTCGGAGCCAATGCATTGTTAGTTGTCCCGACGTTATCCAGTAGCTGGCAAGACCCAAAGTTGCCATCAGTAGACGTCATCATGTAACCATGGCAATGACGATACTGGCGACACGTTCTTTCACACATCTCTCTTGTGATTGGTCCGTACCAGCCAATAGTATTCCCAGCGGCTAGTGTGTTCACAAAATGTTGGTAAAATGGTCTTCTCGGAGAACAGTTTTGCATCTGAACACTCGCCAAGAAAGTTGTCCAGCAAAATATAATAAAGATTGACTGATACATATTCCTGATACCGACCAGCTCCGTGTGCGATGTGAGTAGTGAGCGATCAGTTCAAACTTGCATTGGATTCAAATGGAACATAATTGTATTGAGTTATGTTGCTGTGAAACAATATGTATGTTATGAATCTCGCACAATAGCTATATTATGAGTATGTATTAATGAATTTCCATACAAATAGATGATCTCATACTGACCAGCTTCTTGCAACCTGGGATCAGTGAGAGCTCCACTCCAATTTATAAAAACCTTACATCAGCTGAAACTACAACAAGATTTCAGTAGGCTATTACACCAATGATTGTTTGACGTTATTAAATATCTGCCACGATATTTAATAAAGCGATATTTATTTAAACCCACCTGTATATCATTGTGTGTTGTCCTCAAAACTCCTAATAGAAGCTTTCTCGTCCCTGAATCGCGGTTGTAGAGAGCAGTATTATATTCCCCATGTTTCATCAACTGACACGCACAAAAAAAGAGGACAATTGAGCGTATCGAATGACAGAAACACGTCCGTCGCCGTCGAACAAACTATTAGATTATTACCGTCCTTCGTTACGTGTCGTCAATACATACCTTGTTACGAAGAAAGGCGATCGAATGTTTATCCGAACTGTCTGGATGTACTACTGAAAAAAAGTTAGGGATATTTCCATAAAATTGGCCAAAGTGAAGAATTTGTCTGTAAAACCTGAAATTTTGAATGGAACATATTCCATTTTCAATATGTTTACTGCACAGTTTTCAGCGAGTCAAACTGAGCCCTTTTGAGCAACAATTTGTTGAGTGTTTTCACCTGGCAAAATCTTGTCCATTTTCGTGTGTGTATAATTTTTTTATACATAAATTGAAGTTGGCACAACATGTTTCAACCAAAGGCCTTATTAGGGATTATTTTCTGTTTTTGCTAACTTGTTTAGGTTAGTTTTAACGTCAGACACCATCTTCTACCCACTGACTCGACAAGGGCCGCCTGGATACTGCAGGATGGCAGGTGTCAGGAGAAGGTGGCTAACAAACTTAGAGTTAACCAAAATGTTGAATCCAGAATGTGAGTTAGATACCAGAAATGTGAGCATTAAGATGTCAGGCCACGCACAGGGTGATCCAATGGTACTCGCACCACAATAGGATCAGTATTTGGTGCTAACCCCTAATCGTCATTGTCTTTAAACTGCTATATCTCTTTTAAATTCTCTTCACACTGCCACCAGCGTTCGTGTAAGTAGCCAAACTTTGCATGAACATCTTCATTCCGATGGCTTGGATGCCTGACGACAAACTTTTGTACCCCTGGCTTCCCCACTGGCCCCACACGGCCTGTCCTCAGATCGTCCAGGATCATGTCATTTGGAGCATCGTCAATTGGGTCAAAGTACGTTCTCAGATGAGTCGAGAATTTGTGTGTCCACCAATGACAGACACTTTGGGGTGTGGAGATCACGTAAAGAAAATTCCAAGCTGTTCCAAATTGTGAACATGACTGATTTGGTGGAGAATCCATAATGGTCTGCACAGAATAGGCGTTGATAGTCGCACAGACCTTGTGGTGTTTCACAGAAGAGAAGTAACAGCCATAAATTACAGAGATGATATTCTGCATATAGTTCAACCATATGTTGGAATAATTGGTTTCACGATAATGCCCCAATTCATTGGACTCATATTGTTAGTGAGTGCCTCGAGCAGAAAATGGCAGATATTATGGTCTGTCCTGCATGGTCCCCTTACCTGAATCCTATAGAATATTCATAGAAACAATTTGGCAGACCTATTCGAGGACGACCAAACCTTCTATTTAACAAGATAGGCCTTGTGGAGGCTCTACAGGAAGAACGGTGGGGTTTGGGCAACAGGCCCTCAGCCATCTCATTGGGAGCATGCGCAGTTGTTGTCAAGGTTGTATTCATGTGGGGGTCACACCAGGTATTAACTTTTGGGTTTAGGTCCAATTTATTGTGTTTTCATTGCTTGAACAAAATCTGAAAAACACTATGTTTCGATGTTTTCCTTGGAGTTTGTATTTCTTCAAGTAAGATCACTATATGACTGTGGTTGTGAGTTTGACATTACGTTGACATGTTGAAAAGGTTAT
Organism: Terebella lapidaria; assembly: GCA_949152475.1. Lineage (NCBI taxonomy): Eukaryota > Metazoa > Annelida > Polychaeta > Terebellida > Terebellidae > Terebella > Terebella lapidaria. The sequence goes on along the minus strand of OX424564.1, from coordinate 26,179,664 downwards.
GAAAATAATATTTCCCCAATGAGAATTGCCATTTCAATCACTTCCTGTCATGCAAGGGCATATACACTACAATATCCCTAACTTTTTTTGAGTAGTGTATATGTAGATACGTGGTGTAGCAGGAAGAATCGACCAGTCACCTGATCGTCAGAAGAAGAGCGTTTGCATGAAATATGAGGACTCGTCATTGAACTGTTCACAGGAACAGCTAAAATATATATATAGTTTACTTAAATCTCATGGTATTTCAATACACCTCGCTCCTCTAATATTCATGACTCCAATTGTAATATGTCCCCGAGTCTGATAAGTTAGGGGCCGGTCATTATTTATCGGGTGGGGGGTTGGATGGATTTTCCGAGAAATGAGTTTTCAAAGTTTGACCCCCCCACCGATATTGAAAAACAATGTATGACCCCCCCACCAAGATCAAAAATAAAAGTGTGACCCCCCCAATCCCCAAGTACATATACAAGGCCATAATACGCAATTGATGACAAGGAGCCAGTATGATATCTAAATGCTGTTTTTACACTTCATTCACATTTCTATTAAAGTACTAGTATAGTGAAAATATGATGTGAATTTATATGAAAGATCTCATTGATCTGAGCAAAATGGTTTTTACGGCATGTAAATATCACAATCCGTTCAAAAGTTATAGCACTTCAAAGACTGAAATCAGCAAATTTGCTTTTTCAAAGCAATTTAGCTAATTAGTATGCAAATGAGATATTCATGACGTAATCGGGGGAAGTTGTTTTAATTAGGTACTTTTATATGTATTTTTTCATTCATTTAATGTTATGATTATTCATCAAAACTTATTCTATACAGATTTTGATATGAATAATCAGTGTTTTCACTTTTTCTGTTGTTGTCAAGGTAACCAGTGACCTGGTATGGCCCATAGCAACCATGGTTGCTAGGGCCAGAAACCCACTTAGAACAGGGTATGCACAAATAAAAATGGTGCCAACTTGAGATCTATAATAATTTATTTCATAAATAATCGAAAGAAAGTCTGTGGATAGACTGACTTGGCAGTTAATGGCCATGGCAACCATGCGTAACTACGGCTATAGGGAACGACTGGTAACCATAGCAACAGTACAGTTTGTGTGGATAATGACTATATATGGTACATAATAATGTGCACTAGTCAGATCGTCAGAACCTTCAATAGGAATCATTATATCATGGCTTGAAATATCATAATTAAAATTTGTTCCCCTCGTGACGTCATGAATTCTCATTAGCATCTAATTTGCATATTAATGAGTGCTAGAACTTTTCAAGTGGCTTCTGTAATGTAGTGCCGGAATGGCAGTTTCAAATGGCTGTATTTTTTGAACGAATAGAGATATTGATATACCGTAAAGACCATTTTGCTCAGGTCAATGAGATCTTTCATATAACAAAACATCATATTTTCACTTTACTAGTACTTTAAAACATTTGTGACTTTTGTCGCAATTTTTTTACTATACCGTAAGTGGATATTATGAATTTGTGCCATTACAACTGATTTAGTTATTATTTGTGGGCATATTATATCGGTATGGTAATGACAGGCTCCGAGTGAACTCGGAAAAATTATGACTGTTCCACATATCATTGATGAATCAGGCAATCCTGGACTGGTACTCTCCCGACCTTGAATCAAAACTGTGTTGGCTCCATGATGGGTTCATAATGTTCCGTGATGATCCGCGATTGTCTAGCAATGTCCTGGCCACCAAGAAAGTCAGGTAAATCAGATTCACTATATCGTCATCCGGGACGATCCAGGACTATTTTGCAATCCTGTGTGGGAATGTCCATGTTTTGTTCATGGTGGTCCAGGACAGTCCTGAGCTCATCGAGGATTATCCTCAGTGGCCTAGATTCCTGAGTTGGCAACATGTTGAGTGGAAAATCGGTCTGTGATTTTGACATGCTGGTTCGGGGTCATTGGATGTTATGGCATGTTGGTCAGCATGGTATGGACCGGGTGATCCATTGTTAGTCTGTGACAGTCCCCTGCATGTTGATCATCCTGACTGGCACCGTATTCAGCTGCAGTGCTGCTGTGTTCTACTAAGGTCCATAGTTGATCCGTGGTGACAATGTTTCAGTCTGTGGGTGATGAGCGGTTGTCAATTCACGACATCTCCTGATTTTGGGTGTTCCTGGATGGTCCTTTCTAGGATCAAATTTTGGCGGAACTATAGTTTCACTGATAATGTGACAAAAGGATGGTTTCCAAATGCTGTATACTCCAGTGAACCATCAGTCCAGGTTGAGTGGATTGTTTTCACCCAATTCACTATTTCAATATAACATATTCCTCAAATTAACTAAAATTCGAACTCCGACCCCCCCAGTTCCATTGAAAATAAAAGTATGACCCCCCCAATAATGTTGAAAATGAAAGTGTGACCCCCCCCCCAGTTTTTATCCAACCCCCCCACCTGATAAATAATGACCGGCCCCTTATTCAAAGTCTAAGGGGGCTAGGCTATTCTTCCTGTGTCCAAACTTTTTCTCGTCCATGACAGTGTGATGAAAAAATAAACACCCTCCAGGATATTCTTAGATGGCCAGGTTTGTACAGGTCACGAACTGCACACTGTACTGAAGTTCATACGATATTAACGCAGTAATAGTCAATGATCTGTTTTTACTCCAAGCAACAGCTTCGTGGGTTCCCAAGCGCCTGATATGCTGCCACATGTTAGTGACTTCATTGGAGCTATGGCAGATTTCACGTAACTATGAATTTTAGGGCCTTGAAATTTGTAAATCGTTTCTGTTTCGATAAGCTTGTCATATATTTGTCAATGCTGATTATTTATCAAGATATGTAATAAAATTCATAAAAAAAGATTACATTGGGCATATTTGGGTTGTTTTTATGTGGAAAAACATATTTTTGCACTGAAAATCGGACAAGTTAGGACGGACAAATCTACTTGGGTGCTCGACACACCTACTTTGGGGTGGTGCTACCAGCTACTCCCTGTAATTTCCTGTACACCGACGGGCTTTATTTAGATAGAAAAGACCTCTAGTATTGAATCTGATGTCTTTTGTGTATTTTATTTTACGTTTAACAGGTTTTTTCGTGAATTTATTGCAAACAATGCTAATGTAAGTTTTGTCTGTCCTTTCATTATAAATAACATTAGCAAAATTATAAGTTGACACAAATAATAACTGAACTTATTTATTGTACAAACTGCGTGATATATATAACAAGAAAACACATCTCAATCATAAGAACTAATTAATTAGATCTATATATGTCCTGGTGCGACTCAATGTCAGAATGGAAATTGATAATGTAAGAATATTTTTATGTCTGTCCGATTGAGGTATTACGTTAGCACATTTTCACAGCTTGATTATCGGAAGTGACATCACACTGAAGGCGCGGGCGACCCTCAAACGCACAGAGGACAAGTGACATGCTCCACTACGATGCAGAATGGATTTGTAAATATAGGGAAAACAATGTTACAAATGATGGTATTTTTCTGTCCTTAGAAATAACGATTGCACAACCTTACATTAGCAGCGGATGCACATACATTTGTGCTGCATTGTACGTTCTCAAGAAGATCGTAGCCCTTTGTGTGCTACATACAAATAAAAATCCCCTGTTACCACTCATGTTGGAGCACATGCTTGACAGATATGGCGGGCGAATGGTTGCACGTGACCGTGTCATGTCGTGCTAGTGTCATAATTTCTGTCGAAATAGACGGACATTGTTATGCAAACGTAAGAAATGGGACATGTTACAGAGTGCTAATGTAACAGCTCGGACACTTTTATACCACTTGCTAGTGTAAATTAGGACGCCCTTCGTTGTATTTTAGCAAAATATTTTATTTCATGGAATTGAATCGAAGTAAAATAGACTATCAAGAGAACACTATATTGAAACAGTTGTCCACTGAAGACGTTTCAACGCCCCAACTGCTTTCATAAAAGAGGAAATTGTTTGAAACAACATCACTGAATGCTATCGTAAGAAAAGGACGGACTAAATACTGCTAACGTCCATTCAGGACGGACTCTTATTGCTATTGCTAATGCAAGCATACGGACATTTCAGTCGATATGTCATGTCTAATATACCATGTTCGAAATCGTTTATTTTCTAGGATGAATTGATGGGATTACACCCCCAAGCTGAATATAAAATATAGACGGGTTCGTCATCAGCCAAAACGTTTGGACTTGTAGTAGAATGTGTTGTAATAAAAGATTTTTAAGTGTTATGGAACCAAAATCAATCCAATACGTGATGTTAGGGAGTGTTACATTAGCATCTCATATGCATCTTAATATTGCATTTATTTCCGGCAAAAGGTTATCTCAATCATCCATTGTAAGTCAAATACATTTTTGTATAATGCATGTGACTTCAGATCATAATTCCAAACCCATTATGCAGTAAAACATGTAATTCGTATGTAATGTCTGTCTCGTTGATTACGTAAAATAGTGCTAACGTAAACATTTATGTCCATATATTACATTAGCAGGGTTGACATACATTTAACAAATATTAAGCCAACACGGCCTGAAGTACAAGAATATTTTATCAAACACTCAATGTAATGTTAGTCTTCTTGACAAGTTGTATGGATGTCCTTCAGCTCATAAATTCAATGTTTTACTGCGAAAAACTATGATATCGTTTGTCCACTCTGTCCAATTTCATTTATTTTTTTATTCCCATATCATTACCTATACAACTGAGGTGTGATTTGTATCATTTGTTCACGTAGAAAAGCACTTGTGTGAACAAAATGGGGTGTGTATCAGCTGAGAGTCAACTTCCTGCCACAAAACATGACATTTTATTATCAAATATTTGTTACGTTAGCACAGTTCACTGGGTCATTTAAATATCGATTTTCTGCTTGATCCGACAATAAGTTATCTCAATAGCATGCTGAAATGATGGATGAGGTGTTTTACGAACTACCTACATAAATAATGGGAACAAATTCACAAGTTTTAAAGTTGGTGTTTCGAAGTAGATAAAATGACCACTTTACGTGAAATCTGCCCTATGCTAACTCATTGACACAGTAAACACTGTGGAACGCGAGTTCCATCTCAAATTTGCAGATATGTCGTAACATAAATGATCCAGCAAATTCGACACCGAAAGAGTTGCTCGTCAATACAAGTCATATGAGGGAGCCGTATTTCAAGATATAGTGAATCGCAAACTGTCTTAAGTATTCACAATACTCGTGGAACGTAGTGGTTTATTTTCCATTTTCGTAGAAACCTGGTCGTACATGTGATGTATATTTCGGGTAGACGGTGACTGTGTCTTAACCTTATGAGACTGTGGTGTATGATATATACAAGTGCAACTTCATATAAGGCTCTCCTAATATCACAAATGAGAATAAAATAAACTGATCAATGAATCTAACATCGAACGTCAACTTGTAACGTAATATCATACTATCCATTAACGTGAATGGTTTAAAGATATCCTCTCCCATGCAAACCATTGTTGATAAAGACTGGCGTTAATGGGGTTATATAGTCCATTTGATGACGTGGGCAGCAACATACAACTCGGAATTGTTGGGAAGACCATTGTCTTCTCTTCCTACACTTTTGCTGTATGTCTCGTCTATTTCAAGACGATTCACCCCAAGGGCGCCTGCAGGATTTATTTTTGCATACGCACTAGGGGGAGGGGTCACTCGATGATTTCCCAGTCCTGTGTATCTAGCATAGAATATTTTGTTACACTACACTTATTTTAACAATCATTTTATTGCATATACATACTGTGAAGCTAGGCCAGGTACGTTCATACGAAGATGGATAATCAACTAACTATTCATGCTTTATCATGTGTACGCATAACTCGTGTATTTGCAAGAGAAACTTGAATTTCTTGTCTTTCGGCCCTAAGTCAATACTCGCATGTCTCTGTTTATATAGCCCTGCCAATATCATAAACTTATGAAGAGACAATAGAATACGTGAAATGGAAAAAGGGAACAATTTCCAGACCCTGTCCAGACCCAGATCAATTCGAAACCCCTATGCACGATAGCTCGTTTTAACATGCTACATAAATTTAACTTGTACGAATAGGCTCAATTATTCACATCTATACATATAGTATTCGACTTGTACAACATTTTCTTGGGTGAAACATTTCGTCGAACTGCATCGAACGGGAAAAAGATAAAATATATTTCCGCAAAACATTGTGCACCCTGTCGCCAGTACCCAGTAGAAAATCGATACAGAGAATAGCGGTGTATTGACCACTCGTCCCCTTTTGCCTATTTTTAACTTACCGTCATACCTATGTAACAAAAACCATACAACAGCCCGCGCAAACCGTTCGTTAGGTAAAGGATAGGGCCCCAGGTTGAGGCTTTCGGTCAGATAGATCCCGAGCGCGAAGCGCCATATTCTACATATAGTGCATGATTCCATTGTCTCGAGCAGGTATCTATTTCCAATAAATACCTGTCCCAGGTATTGAATGAAAATAAATCAATACTGGTGGACACAATAAACACACCGGAATTGTATTTTTTATTGCCAAGCATATACATGTATCAGACTTATATTTACTCGATGTACATAAACAGCTAATCGCTATGGTGTGTGAGTTTAATCCATGGGTCACAACAGTTGTAATTTTTGGACATTTGGTTCATGAAATCATCCGCCTTCTGCAGAAATCCAGTGAAAACGTATATATCCACAATATCCTTGGAATTCCGGAGGTTTTGATAATAATCCTGCGATATTCCACATCCGCAAATGTACCGGAATCCTAGAGAAGCCTCAAGAGATCACGCATAACGTAATTTTCCTGCAAACATGAATGAAGTATACAAGCAGGAATGTTTGAGGTTTCCTCTTCAAATCTAGTTTATAGCTATTCAGCATATGTATTATGGGAACAATTTGATCAGAACTTTCACTCCGCCATATAAATTAAATGCACGAATAGCACACAAAAAAACCTTTTACTTACCAGTCGGACGTTGAAGTCATGGATCAAACTTTATAATCGCCGTTGTGGTTTTACGAGGAATTCTGTATATACATGTGTACAAATCGTTTTTTTTATTTTCTTATAAGGACTGAAAGAATGCAGGATAAAGATATTTGATCGGGCATAAATTATGATTCAATTCTTTGTACACGGGTACAATCCGTTGGATAATGCAGAAGGAGAAAATGCTAATTTTGTTTTTAACTCTTTTTAAATGCTAATTTTGTTTTTTTTGTTTTTAAGGAAAAAGTGATATACTCACCGGTTCACAAATCTGGTATGTTGTTCATGTACTGCATCTGGTTAGACAAACATTTTTAGTCATTCCCAGGAATCAGATTTTGCAACTGTATCCAACAAACAAACGCGTTTATATCCGCATGCATCGTATCCATGTGTTGCATTTTTCATCACGAAAAGTTGATGTTACGTAGCTTGCTGTTTCAAAGTGAGCGCGCCTTTTGCCGCGTTTGTTTTTATAGGGTTCCATTTGAGCAATACTCACAAACGCGTTACTAGGGGGAGAAAACAGCTCAAAGGCACAGTGCGAGTCCACCAGAAACACACTCAATTGGAACCATGCATACTGTAGCCATGACAACAGAATGCGGGCTAGGGTTGAAGGTACAAATCTATGAGCTGGGTCATGTGGTGAAGCAGTTTCTGTAGCGAGTAATAGATCCAAAGCTTTGCTGACGGATACACTTGATTGGGCAAGGACTGTGCGTTGCATTTGCAGTTTTGCTCTTTTGATATATACATACCTAGAGAGAGTGTGTTATATGAAAAATCCCACGAGGCGATATCGCGCCTTCATGCGTGGAACCAGCCAACAACAAGTGTACAAACTGTGTATGCCAAAACAACAACACGTGTTTGTTTGCTTGAGTCATTGTCATCATTGCCGAAAGTTAATTCGGTTGACGGCACACACTGTGGGTCGAGGCAGAATTATATAGATACCATGTTGCAATATGTTTGTGGTGTTCATACTGAACCCATATCCATTTGACGATAGGTGTCAAAGCAGCGACCAAACAGGAGGGTTGGTGATATAAGTATAATTTTCAATGATACTGGTGTATGATTGGAATGACCAATCAATGATCAGTCTAGATGTATTCAATCTATCATTTGCAAGTAGAAGGCGCACGACAAATTTAACGTTTATAGCCTCGTATGGCATTACTAGGAGTTGTGTCAACAATCGAAATTCATTCCATTATCATAGCCAGGATATAGAACATAAAAATGGTGTCGATACCAGGTAACACTGGCGCCACCTAGTCAAGGTTATGTATTGCTCTTACGTGTAGAGCAGACGTATGTCTCACATGTACAGGCCTTGCTGAAGTGAAGCGAGACGGGCGAGTCCATTGTTCATATCCCGCTCTAGGGGCGATATGAGGACCATTCCACGTTATTTGGGGAGGTTCTGGTCGTTTTTGGCAATAAAAACAATCGGTTTTACTCGGTATGTATGACAAATAATACACTGTCACCCCTCGGCGATATACACGATCATCACGCCTCGCTGACGCTCGGCATGATATCGTGTATATCGCCTCAGTAACAGTGTATTATTTCACACATAGTGAATTTCGTAAAGTGTATGGGAGGGGGGGGGAGTGGGGGTAGTGGCTTGTACCAGAAATGTGTGCGTGTGTGTGGGGGGGGGGGGGGGGGGGGCGCATGCACTATGTCGGATAATGCCTACGGCTTCGTATTCCTCACGAATAGAAACCTCGGCCTTCGGCCTCGGTCTCTATTCGTTAGAAATACTCAGCCTAGGGCATTATCCTATACAGAGCATGCACCCACCCCCTCGATCGGGCTTCCAATCTCGATCATACGATGCAACATGCACAGACTTATTCGAGCGTGTCTATTATACTGTAAGCCCTCGGGGCCCAAGTAGCGCACCTTACTCTGTTAATACTACTCACCTACCGAATGTATACCATATTTAATCCGTCTGGCACATTTCTAATCTTTATGAATTTAGAAAACAATAGTAAGCTGCGCTACATGGGCCGAACTGGGGATATCCAATTGTCGCTCCCCCCCCCCCCCCCCCCGTCTGTAGTGGTTTATCCCGCGTTTTCTTATTCTGTTGTTATGGCTACAGTATACATGGTTCCAATTGACTAGGCTATGTTTCTGGTGGACTCGCACTGTGCCTTTGAGTTGCTTTTTCCCCCTAGTAAAGTGATTGTGAGTATTGCTCAAATGGAACCCTATAAAAGCAAAGGCGGCAAGAGGCGCGCTCACTTTGAAACAGCAAGCTACGTGACATCAACTTTTCGTGATGAAAAAATGGGCCCAAGTAGCGCAACTTACTCTGTTAATACTACTCACCCACTGAATGTATACAATATTTAATCCGTCTGGCACATTTTTAATCTTCATTGAATTTAGAAGAAATAGTAAGCTGCGCTACATGGGCCAAAAAATGCAACACCTGGATATCGCCGCATGCGGATATAAGCGCGTCATAACACGCGTTTGTTTGTTGGATACAGTTGCAGAACCTTATTCCTGGGAATGACCACATTACTAAACCGGTGAGTAATATGCCAGACTTATTTCGGCCCATGTAGCCAATCTTACTCTACTAATACTAGTCGCCCACTCAATGTATAGGCCTACCATATTTAATCAGACGGCACATTTTTAATCTTCATTAAATTTACAAGAAAGTAACCTGTGCTACATGGGGCCTTGTTTCTTTGAATTCAAAACCAAATTAGCATTTTCTCTTTCTACATTATCTGACGGGCTGTACCCGTGTACAAAGAATTGAATCATACTTTTTGTGCGAACAAATATGCTTAACCTCCCGTTATTTCAATATTTGTAAGGAAAGGAAAACGATTTATCTACATGTATTTACACGCAGAATTCCTCGTAAACTCACTACGACCGATTCTAAAGATGGATCCAGGACTCCCATGACTCAACGTACGACTCGTAAGTAAAAGTTTTTTTTAAAACTTTTGTGCTATTGCATTGTATGGCCATGTGAAAGTTCTGTTCAAATTGTTGCCATAATACATATGCTGAATAGCTATAATCTACATTTTGAAAGGAAAAAATGAAACATTCATGTCTGTATATATTCCATTCATGTTTGCAGGAAAATTACGCTACGCGTGATCTCTGGAGGCTTTTCTAAGATTCCGGTACAGCTGCGGATATATATATATATATATATGTGGACTATCGCAGGATTATTATCAAAACCTCCGGAATTCCAAGGATATTGTGGATATATACGTTTTCACTGGATTTCTTGGCAGGCAGATGATTTCATGAAGAAAATATCAAAATGTTAACCAAAAACTGTTTGAGACCAATGGATTAAACTCACGCACCATAAACGCAACGATTAGCTGTCCACGATTAGTTTATGTACATCGAGTAATATAATCATAATACAGTGTAGTGATGAATGTGTATGGTGGAAATTTGACGTTTAACATGTAATAAACTACTCTACTGTATCGGTTGTTTAAATTTCTTTCATAGGTCCCTATCTAAGATAGAAACCTATCTAGAAGGCCCTATCTAGGATAGAGACCTCTCTGGGAGGTTACTATCTTAGATAGAGACCTCACACAACAGGTTCCTCCGTAAGATAAGTACTTCACCATAACAATAGAATCATGCTCTATGAACGAGCACGTGACCCCCGAAGACTACTGGTGGAGGCACCGTTCGCGGAAGAACCGTTCGCGGAAGCACCACTTGCGGACGTACCGTTTGCGGAAGCACGTTCGCGGAAGCATCGTTCGCGGAAGAACCGTTCGCGGAAGAGGACCCTTCGCGGAAGAACCGTTCGCGGATGCAGCCTTCTCCACGTGGTGACCAGCACGGAAGAGACGTTCGCGGACGAGGATGCGCGCGCAAGCACCCTGGCTATAAAAGGGAGAGCGGACGGCCGCTCTGAGAGCACTGCAACAGCGACATCGACCGTGGGGAGATCGTCACCGCCACAGCCAAGGGACTCGACGACCTCCGTGCGGACGACTCCTTCTTCAGGGCATTTGAGTCGACGGGACTTACGACTAACTACCTGGAGAAACCATTCGACTAACGGGACGGGAAACTTCAACGGGAAGGGACAGAGAGAAGCCTCGGCGAAGAACTCTTTTTAGTTGTGCCCTCGTGCACTAGTTATTTTTAACGTGATCATACAGTGCTCCATGTCTGAACTTCATATCTGTACGTCACGTTGGTGACCGACAATTCATTGATGATGAGATGTTGATAAATCTTCATTTATTTACGTCTGAGTTGATTCTTGCCTGAAGTAAGCCGGTAAGCTACTGAGTGATGAAGCATATAATAAGCACCATTTAGTGACGGCTCTCGAATCACAACGAGCGGGAGTTACAAAAGTCTATACGATCAAGAAGCAGGGTTTTTGGGCAGACAAAAACACACACAACCAGAGATACCCACTATACGTCACACCTATATAATTCCATAAAGATTGTGCCTTTATGCCCATTCTATCATGTTCAAACTTCGTGATCGCAAGTATACTGGGTACACCGGTTGATAAGAAGGGATCCGATACGTGCAAAAATATTTTTTTACAAACTTTTGCCCCCGGTCATTATCACAATTTGAATGGTCCGCAATAAGTCCTCATTCAAAATGACATCTTTCGGAACAGTGCTCAAGCCATGATGATATTAACAATCCATCCCCACGGAGTGAGGGAATTCCAGGGTAGCCGCTGTCTGATCGGTCAAATCTTTCGAAGTACTCGCAATATTTTGCGATTGTCAGGCATGAAGAAAATTTGAGAACAGTTCACAAAACTGGACTATATATATTTTTAGTGATTGCCTCCATCCATCTGCTTGTTGACACTAAAAATTTTAAAACAAATGCTGCGGTACTATTGCAGGACCGGACCAACGCATCTATCCATGGGCCGTTTTAATCCTGGTGGAGGCGACAATAAATATCATGAATTATTGATTGTTTACTATAAACTTGATAAAAATAGTATAATATAAAATCACATTAGGTAGATATCTGAAATACACAAACGCCGGTAATCCAGTACAAAGTGAATGTTCGAGGTATGTATTCTCCCTTGCTACCTGGACATTTGTATTGTAAATTCACCAAATTTCAATTTGATGCAAAACTGCACAAAACATTGTCAAGTCAAGTTCCAAATAGGACGAGCTACAATCGTCTGAAATATACATTTAATTTTTATAGGCAAATGTATGCATCTGCAGTCTAGTTTAGTAGTATTATGTACCATGTTCACGTAAACTAGAATATCCCGTTTCCAATGAACTCTGATTAAAACTGCTGGTATGAGAACTGTTCTAATATCATTGCAATACTAAAATAAAATTTGGAGGTTATAACTATGAAATTATTCTACTTTTCCCCAGAAAATTACCACCAGACTTACATTAGAACTTGCTCTCTATTACGTAGGGGGTTTTTTTTATTGAGGGGCCAATTTTATTGTCACCATAATAGGTCGGTTTTAAGGCGATTTCGGTTCCAGTATAATGGCATTTTAGGATTTTGAACGATTGCCATGGCAACAAAAATCAACCGATTTTCCATGGAAATTAAATATTTTCCAGCCGAGAGATGATTCCTACGGTGGCTCTGAAGGGACCTGTGTTTGAAAAAAAAATTATCTCGAGGGCTCGAAATAACAAACCAAGCGCTTGACATAATATAACGAGCGCTCAACATACTCATATCGAGCTCTCAACTTCGTCATCACGAGCGCTCTACATAGTAGTGTGAGCGCTCGGAATATTAGATAGATAGATGGATGGATAGGTATCGCGATCTGTCCTTATGTCACGCATTTGTGTCCTTTTGTTGCAGGCAATTGTGACTTTCGTACATGTTGTGTCCGAATGTCACATTTGAGTGTCCTAATGTCCCATTTGTGTCCTTTTGTTGCAGTCCGATTGTCACATCTTGTCCTTTTGTCTCATTTGAGTGTCCTTTTGTTGCAAAATGTCCGATTGTCACTTTTGCCATCTACCTGTGACAAAAGTACATCATGCTTAGTAGATAGATCGTAGACCACTGCAGATAGATAGATTGTATTCCACGAAAGTACTAGTGTCGCATAACATGGTACGTTTGCTACACATGATAGATAGATAGATAGTTCTGTTTGCCAGTCCTAATGTCACATAGCATTGTACTTTTTCTACATGTATTAGATAGATAGTTTTGTAACTGGTACTAATGTCACATAACATGTACTTTTGCTACACATGATAGATAGATAGTTCTGTTACTAGTACTATTGTCGCATGCCATTGTCCTTTTGCTACAAGAATCTGGAGAGCATAATTTCACGTTCGCCAGATGGCAGCAAAGTATGTGTGACAAATGTACACAATATGTTGTACAAATGCTTCATTGACCATCTATCTATCTCATTTTCACAGAAAATATTTTGAAACTAAATGTTTATTTTTGTATAAAAAATCTGAATTTTTTTGACGCAAGACATCTCTGGTAGGAGGTATACATATGTGAAAATCACGCTTGTAGAGTGAAAATTGACGAAAATAGGAAAAAGTCATATATTTTTTTGACAAAAACAGTGTTTGGTTTTCTTTATGTGCCGTAGAACTGAATTATACACATTATGAAAAAAAATCAAATTATTGACATAAATACTCTTGGAGATATTGAAGAAAATGTGTCAATTGGAAAAGAAACGGCTGCAATTTTGAACCAAAATGTGTAAAATTTGTGTATTTTTTGCAGTATGTCACTACCATGCAGCAATAAAAATTTCGTGAAAATATGTGAACATTTACAGGAATTATTTAATATTTACCTACATGTATTGAAATGTGACAAAAGGACATAAAAATGTGGCAAAAGGACACGTATTTCTAAAGATTTGAAAAAATATATTATATGTCAATTTTGTCTACAAAAAAACTTGAAACTCTCAGATATGTTAGACTATGTTAGTTTCTATCATATTCAAGTTTTGTTTCGAAATTTTGCGCATTTTTGGACTTACAAAGTCAACTTGAAAATTTCGAAACCTCAATTTCAGCAACCGTGTCTCCAGGGTATAACATTGCCTGCACCTTCTGACAAGACCCAAGATTGTATATCTTTATTTATATATATGATCCCAGAAATGTATGTTTCGTTCAGCAAATTGCTTTTTTATAGTTGATGTTAATTATGAGCTTAATATTAATTAAAATGGCGCTTTTTTAAAAATAACTTTTGGCCCTCAGAAACATGTAATTCCGTGGTATTTTGCAGTGCCAGGGCCCAGGAGGTAATAAGTACAGAACTATCGCCCTTTTTTCATACAGGAGGCTTTATGGGACACTATCAAATAATTATTATATATGAATAATGTACATGTACCTGGTACGCATTATTACTAGAAAATAAGCAAGAAGACACATGTGCGTAATGAAAGCGCCGCATGTGCATAATATCAGAAAAAAAATTAGGCGGGATAACCTTGTTTTAATGGAGTAATTCTGACATAATTATAATATAATGTTATCCATTTTTGTAAAAGGTATATATCCGCATTTATTAGAGAAAATGTATGCCGGTTCCATACTTTACTTGCAAACTGTAATCGGAACTACGATGATAACTAGATAATCTTCGGTCCGTTCAGCCTACGATGTGACATACATGTAATTCCTCTTAACCCAAAACATCTACATTATAATTGCAGATAAAAAAATTTCACTTTTCATCCAATGCTTTCATTGATGTCGTTATTGTAATATATTCCCATGATATGCATTGTACCACTATACATGTATATGCATTGTTCTGTGTTTAAGGGTTTGATCTTGGGTATGAGGGCATTGCTGTCAGACACACGACCGAGGGAACTCTCTCACAACGCCTCTCACAATTGTGAGAGAGTTCCCGAGGCCGTGTGTCTGACAGCAATGCCCAAATATCTGGGATCAAACACGATTATAACATCACGAGGTATAGTCACGGTGACTGAGGAGTACGGTGACGCCACCACCGTATTCATTGAGTACGGTGGCGGCGTCACCGTGCTCACTAGCATTTGCGAAAAAAAAATATAGAACTGTCTCGAAAGTTCAATTTATGGTGTAATTTCGCAGTTCAATGAAATATCTGGCATGTAGCATATAAGAATGAGCTCGAATATGATCGCGGTTTGTGTTTCTCTCCTCGTAATTGAGAGATAGTGACAATTCCCTCATGTGTCTCCATGAGTACGGTGACTTCAGGCACAGAGAACGGTGACTCATTTTAATCATTGGTGCAGAACACGGTGACTGCCAAATCGTTATTAAGATGTCTGGGAGTTTATCTCTGCGTGATTTGCGTGTTTGTGATCTCAAGTTCAGGCTTCCTGATACGACAATTACGATTCTTCATAAAATAGGCCTAGTAAATGAATTCGGGAATATATTCCTATACAATATTGATTGAAGAAAAAAATATGATCATTGGCCTCTGACTCGAATATTGACTGGGTTCGTGCAGCGTCCATCCAAGCAGGAACAGGTAGCCAGTCATCAACGGTAGTGTACAATATATTGAATAGAAGCATGGTTAGATGTCCGAACACGTGGATGTATAACTCCTTTTCCCACCATATTTTGTGTTGCGTGCCACTTGCACCACGTGGCAGAGCTGTTGTGGCCATTAGAATGAATACATGGCCATAAAAACAAATAGGCTCAAGTATCATACACTGCGCCTTAAAGTACTAGTATAGTGCAAATATGATGTGATCTTATATGAAAGATCTCATTGATCTGAGCAAAATGGTTTTTACGGCATGTACATATCACAATCCGTTCAAAAGTTACAGCACTTTAAATACTGAAATCGGCAAATTTGCTTTTTCAAAACAATTTAGCTAAATAGTATGCAACCCCACCCCAAATGAGATATTCATGACGTTATCAGCTGTTTTAATTAGGTTCTTTGATAATGTGTTATTCATCCATTTAATGTTATGATTATTCATCAAGACTTATTCCATACAGTTTTCAATATGAATAATCAGTGTTTTCACTTTTTTCTGTTGTTGTCAAGGTAACCAGTGACCTGGTACGGCCAGAAACCCACTTAGAACAAGGTATGCACAAATAAAACGGTGCCAACCTGAGCTCTATATTAATTTAATTCATAAATAATCGACAGGAAGTCTGTGGATAGGTTGACTGGCCCAAGTATCATACACTGCGCCTTAATACTACTCGTCCACTAAATGAATGCTATTTAATCCGTCTGTCACCTTTTTAATCCTTGTTGAATATAGAAGAAGGCGCAGTGTTTGATACTTGGGCCGGTTGACTTGGCAGTTAACGACCATGGCAACCATGGGTAAATACGGCTATAGGGAACGACTGGTAACCATAGCAATAATACAGTTTGTGTGGATATTGACTATGTACGGTGTATAATGGTATGCACTAGTCAGATCGTCAGAACCTTCATTATATCATTATATCATGTCTTAAAATACCCTAAATAAAATTTGTTCCCCTCATGACGTCATGAATTCTCATTAGCATATAATTTGCATATTAATGAGTTGCTAAACCTTTTCAAGAGGCTTCTATAATGTAGTACCGGAATGGCAGTTTCAGATGGCTGTAACTTTTAAACGGATAGTGATATTGATATACCGTAAAAACCATTTTGCTCAGATCAATGAGATCTTCCATATAACTGAACATCATATTTGCATTTTACTAGTACTTCAATAATATTCGTCCACTAAATGAATGCCATTTAATCCGTCTGTCACTTTTTTTATCCTTATTGAATATAGAGGAAGGCGCAGGATAATATGATACTTGGGCCAACAAAGATATCAGCCAGTAGATGAAAAGAGAGAATAATCGATAATTTTGGTGTTTATATAAACCTACGAGTGGCGATGGCATCAAGCACTTCCGACTTGAAATTAAGATCTTGCATCTCGTGCCATTATTGAAAACCAGAAAGCACACACGTGTACCAAATTGAAATTCAAGATGACTTTAGCTTGCATGTGGATTTGCGTCCGTTGGCTAGGACAAGCCAGACAAGACTGAAATGTGTGAGCGTGCAGTGGCACGCTCATGACGTCACATTTAACTCGTTGTAACTACAGTTCATATGAGATAAGAAAATAGCGTGCCTATATCTCATTATTTGCATATCGAAGGAATATAGTTGTCAGTGATCGCCAAGGAACAAAAAAATGAAAATAGTTAATTGTTAGATTTCCCGTAGTTAGGAGCAAGTTATACATTATTATACAGAATATGAAAAGGACCAACCAAATTTGTCAACATAGTCTTTCGATGAATCCACGTTCATATATATCGATAAATCGATTTCATTGTGCACATCTGATCACACTATGACAATCTTAAATATTGATCAGAATAATGTTTTTATACCACTTCCTTGCTGATGTGTGCTGTATCAGGCGGGATCCAGACTATCGCATGACGGGAAGGATATTTGTATTACTTTGCGTGCAATATTTTTTACACATTTGTGTAACAATTTTCTTTCACAAGAATGCGATGATTATTTCAAACATTATCAATGAAATATTCCGGGCACAAATGGGGTCAGTTCTTCTCCGAGTCTATGATACCAATAAAAGTGAACTCACAACCCCCCGACGGTATTACTTGAACGGTAATCTCCATACGCATTTTATATGTCCTCCAGTGCAATATATGTGATGCAATGATCGAGAACTAAGTTGTGCGGATCGGTTTTCAAGTTACGTTTAAATGATTGTACAACAAGCCGGCTCGGTTCGCATGGCTCTCTTTGAGTACACCATATAATTATGTCCCCACTGTGACGTGAACAGGATGTTTAAAATCAATTGGGACCCGTCGCCCCAACCTCTGCCCCTCGCTTCTCGATAGTGTCACAAATGTATGACATATATGCAGCGAGATATTTGCATAATAATTGTTTTGGTATCCTTTAGAATTCGTGACGGATATCACATTCGGGGCAGGAAATGCTAATTTTTTTTCCAGAACCCCTGATTTTCCACCTTATTACGGCCGTACATAGGGATTCATGTGATCCCTTAGAATTGTCTCGATTCTGCCTGGCATGGGACTTTGAGATTGAACAACGGACTCGGTTTCTATCGGAATACCTTATAGGCCTACTTGGGTATTTGTTCCATGTTTATTTCTCCCCTATTTGTGTAGGTTGTATTTTGGTGTGATGTAAATGAGAGGGTCATTCGATAAATATACATATACATTGATACCATAGGGAATATTATATTATATTTGTTATAGATGTTGAGGATTTAATGATCCAATAAATTCTAGTGATTGTCTTCATAACCTGAAAAGATATATATTGCATGACATATGGTAGCTCCGGGAATTGATACGTATATTTGGAGAGAGCTATGCAGAAAAGCGTTATCTTAAGTCTTGATTACGATATGTTGTTACGATCATCGATTACCGGCCCATACCAAACGTATGTTTTATTTGAGACCAATAACGGTAATAGTGCATTCATGTTTTATCAGTATTTGCCAAAGGACAGACGGTCTACACGGCCGAATGGAATTTGACCCCCAATACGCTCTTTATCGGGGTACTTTCTATCTGATAAGACAAGTCATAAAGCGCACATGTCTAAAATACCGATAGCAATATCACGTCTAACACACAGGTACGTAGTTTGACCTGAGGAGGTGATATCAACAATATGGTATTTGCATGTTACTTTTTACGACTGTGATTTGAGGGTGCTCAGGTGAGCGAATACCGTCAGTAGAAATTGCGTTGCCTTAGGTCACCTAGGCTTGATATTTTATTGCATCTTTTGAGGGGGTGTGGGCAGTTTTTCAAGTAGATTCGGAAGGACTGATGACTCTACGGCTGTCTGTACGCTTGATCGAAGTCCATGCGATCAGTTCTTCGATTAGAAGAAAAACGTTACAAGTTTACGCACGATCGTTATCAGATGAGTCACTAAACGACTGCTTCGGGGGACCTGAACCTACAGGTAATACTGGCTTCACAAATATCTCAATGGATTGAGGAAACAACGACAGAAATCTAAATAGGAATATAATTTCACGAATTATTCGAATGAAATCATTTTTGTAATATAATTTGAGAAAAGCGTATGCCTTGGAATCGAAAGTGAGTAAAAAAAATATCACCCGACACATTATATTTTATATTTAAACAGGTGAAATAATATCGATAATGATGAAAAATTCTTTCGCCTTTTATTACTGATTTTTTTTAATCTTTAGAAGTATGTTATTCAATGGGAGATATACATTTAGTATGTATATATGATTTAAATGATAGACATATATCGGTTACTATGATCACATCAAATACATGTCAGCCATGCCTATATAAATAAGAGTATAATCCTTAGGGATTTCTTTGGAAAGCAAGCAAAATATATTTTTTTATTCATATTACTTAATGAGAAACATTAACTTGTACTTCAATATTATCTTGTAATGCCATATTGTTGATATTACCTTATTAAATTTGGAAACATATCGTTCAAACCTGATGCAAATAACATTGTTCATGAACAAGTAATTTAAATAAAATATCCATAACTGAACTCTGTCTATATCCCTTGAAGATTGTAACCACTGGATTTCACTGAAGAAAGAGACCACAACAGACAACATGTAAACCATACCACCTGCTGAAGTTTGTGTGAAAACTTTCGAACAATTTGTAGAACATGATTTCTACACAACCCAACCGCACAAACATGTTCACAAAGTTACTTCAGTTTTTCGCCACTTTCGTCATACTGACTGCCTATTCATCTCCTCCTGTGTCAACAAAGTCTACTGATGTGGACAACGTACCTATTTATTCCGTGTCTTCGGACGCTAAACCAGGTCACGTAGTGACCAATCTTGAGGAACACCATGGCGAGACTTTGAAAATTATCCACTTGAAAGGAACGAGAAACCTTAAGCCATGGTTCTCAATCCACAAACCTGGTAGACTGGTTGTCAGAAAGCATTTGACACAGTTCAGCGGTGATTACTTGGAATTGTTGATACAACATAAAAGTGAAAACAACGCCAAGCGAACGCAAAAAGTCATCGTTAATGTAGTGGATAAGAGCGCATTCTACGGCTTCAGTCAGCAACCATACATTGGTAAGATACCGGAAAATGCTCCAGTTGGAACCCAAGTAGGAAACCTAGAATCACTGGAGGAAGACCTCTCAACGTTCCCATACTATTGCACTATGGAACTACTTGATGCCCCAGCTGTATTCTTCAAGATCACAGGCTGGCCAACCAACACCAGACTAGTGAGCAAAATAGACTTTGACAGAGAGCGACAGCCTTTCGTGAGTTTCACGTTGCGAGCGGATTGTCCAACCAGCACTCAGGAGGCGATGGTAACCGTCCACATTCTTGATGAGAACGACAACACTCCACAGTTCCTGACGAACTTGTATGAAGTCAAAGTGACAAAGAGCGATCTCACAACTGGAGCAGACTGCCTCGTACAAGTGTATGCTTACGACCCAGACACGTCAGACACAGTCACCTACGCGATGGAGGAACATCGGATATTTGCAGTAGATGAGAGTAGTGGCTGCATCTTCATCAAAGACGAAAGAAACCTTCACCACTCCAAGTCGTATGAGCTGATACTCAGCGCACGTGACGGAGCTGGACACGAAGGCAACAAAGCAGTCGTGCAGATAGACGTAGACATTCACACTCAGAAAATCGCGAGACATCCAAGCAATCAACACAGATCAAAAAGAGACGTCGAACTGCCTGACTTCTTCCAGATATTTGCAACACGACCGACAAAGACTTTCGTTATACCCATGATAGAGACGGGTCAACTCTTCACGGTGGCAGAAGAAAGCAGTGAAGCGAACAGCGAGAGGTTCGAGTTCAGAGAACCAGCGCCTGATGGATTACTTATTGAGTTTGAGACTGGAATCGTTAGTATCATGGATGGTTACACCTGGAATACAACAGCGGAGGTGTCATTTGTAGTGAATGTCTCCAGAGCTGACGATCCTCTCTGTACGTACAAAAACAATATAGTAGTACATATCTTTGGTCTGATATGATTTTATCAATGAAATCCAATACGAAACTCAACGCGTGTTGATGAAATTATACATCCATGATTAGCAATTCTTCTTGACAGGGATGGCTCATTTTATGTTTTTGTGCTCAATTGACTAGTCGAAGATGATCAGCCTGTGATGATGTACATCGTGGACCGAGCAGAGAATGACCCGATCTTCACCAACCTACCCAGGCCCATGTGGACCACAATCCCCATCTGGTTCCGGCCAGACAGAGTCTTCTACACGGCTCAGGCGATAGACTCCCAGTCTCCGTACAACGCCACAGTCACATACGTACTGGAAGCAGGTCAAGTAGTACATGTTGTATTTTTTCCTTCTAAGGTGGATAGTATAAACTGTCTACTGGGGAAGATACAGTCTGTATACAGACAAACATTTAACAGTAATCATATTTGCGATACGATTGCACTTTAGAATATGTTCCTTGAATGTGAAATAAATGTTCCAATACTAATTCACTCATACCAACACAGGAGGTGAAGGCTGTTTCAAAATCGACGCTGTAACCGGTGGCGTGTCAGTTGACTGTCGTCAAGAGTTCATCCTGGGGTATACCTACCAGTTGAGTCTCTCAGCGCAGGTTGTGGGAACCGTCCAGAAGGACACGACTCCCGTCCAGGTCCTCAACATCAGGGTGGGAGAGATGGACCCCGTGTTCTATGAGGATTACACGGGAGTCATGATGCCTGAAACTTTGCCTGTTGGCAGCGTGTGAGTCTGGCGTAGGAAGTATTGAAGAAAGAGAATGGAATAAGTATTTAGTTGCCTAAACTTATTAGTATCTTTCGAATAAATCAAAATTGTATGTAGTTCACTCACTTTAATATAACTATGATTGTTCCCCCTTCTGATTTTACGAGCGGCACTGATTCATTCATCACAGGGTGGTTGCAATAAGAGCCCGATCATTCGTGGGACTTGACATCACATATACGATGGTAGAGCAGGATCCAGTGTCTCAAGGAGTGTTCACTCTCCAGGCAAATGGCGACTTGATTCTAGATAGAGCGCGTCTTCACATCAGTGACCCGCACCAGTACCGCATGGTGGTGAACATCACAGAGGCTACCACAGGGAAAGAAGAGTCCGCAGATGTTAGTCCGTTTGTCAATGTAAAATCATTCCCATTTGCATTCCCATTCATTTGTTCTACTTTGACACCATTGTGGACCTTTGATTCCAGGTGTATGTCACTCTCATTGGGGAGAATCGCAACACCCCATTCTTCCCCGGGACTGTGTATCCATTACGGAGTTATGCAGAGGATTCAGCTGTCGGTGCCATCGTTATGTCAGGTATGTCAAAGCTATAATTACTTGTTGTAAGATCTTGTGCCAGATTGGATTGATTCGTCATGTTTGTTCTGGTGGTTTGTTCTTCTGATAGTCACTGCTGTGGACCTTGACCAGGGAATCAATGGACAGATGAGTTTCACAGTTAGCGATTCCCACTTTGCTGTCAGCTCAGCAGATGGCAAGGTTGCGGATATCACAGTGAACGAGTAGGTTGTCTGATTGTGATGTCCTTGAATAAGAATATTTGCTTTCCGTAAAAGTACAATGGTACCGTAAGGCTGTAACATATTCCTTTGACTAACTATCAATCGCATGCATTCTAGACGGCTCGACTATGACCGACAACCACTGCACATGTACGAGCTCACCCTGATGGCCACAGACATGGGAACGCCAGCCCTGAGTGGCAGCACCAGAGTGCAGGTCTGGCTCTCTGACGTACGAGATGAGCCGCCAGTACTCGATCCTCTGATCCAGGAGGTCCGAGTGAACCAAGACGCCGCTGCTCCAACACGGATTCACATCGTCCAGGCCTACGACCCCGACATTGAAGACACTATAACCTTCGCATTCGGAGGTTGGCTGCTATAGTCATTTGGTCGGAATTCCACTCAATATATGATCATCGTTAATAATATGATGGAATTTCATTATTACTGTATGTCTTACGATGCAGATGGGACTGGTGTGAATGGCCCGTTCGACCTGGATTCCAACACCGGAGCAATCACCTTGAACCGTAAAATGCAACAGAGTGATCCCTCAAACCTGACAATAACTGTCACTGACAATAACGCGATGAGTTCCGATGGCTACGTTCTCATCCAATCGATTGGCGTCAACCATCCGCCAGACTTCAGTTCGTGCTACAGCGTGGGAACGGTCTCCGTGCGTGAGAACCAGCCCGTTGGAACATCCGTTGCAAATGTAAGTTTTCATGTCCTCCTGCATGTATAGTATTTGTTTTAAATGTATTTGTGATATTGAACGTACAATTGCATTTTAAACAGGTGACTGTAACTGAAGTAGATACAGGTGTCAATGGAGAACTAGACGTGCGTTTTGAGTACAATGCCGCCATCGAGGATCCACTCTTTGACATAGGAGCTGTCATTCCTCTGGGTAATGGAGAATACCTCATAGAGTTAGTGACAGCTGTGGTCTTTGACCGGGAGAATCCTGAGGACAATGTGTACTTTGTGGGCGGCGTGCCATCCTACCAGGCTACAATCCTTGCGGAAGACAACGGTACTCCACAACTGGGGGCCACTTGCTTCTTCTTCGTTGAGATCTTGGACGAGAACGATGAAAAGCCCAGATTCGATGAGAATCCGTCCTATGACGTGATTATGATGGACAACATAGGTCAAGGAGTTCGAGTGGTACGAGTGTTCGCTATCGATGATGATGCCGGGGATAATGCTGTGTTCACTTATGTCATGACTGAGGATCCCGCATGTCCCAACTGTCTTGCCATTGATGGGACGACAGGCTGGATAACTAGGGGCACTGGAGCCCTCAACTCGGTGAGCTACTACAAACTGAAGAAATCCTAAATAATTAATAAATGCACGATCGTAAATAATCAATTGATGCTTGATAATGTACTGATAAATGACAACTATCGTGATTTTGATTAGTGAAATGTTTTACTTGACGTTTTTATATGCAGAATACTGATCAATGTAACTTTATAAATCCAGGTGACATCTGTCCAATTACAAGTTAGTGCTGACGATGGGGTGAACACACCTGAAACTGTCAACGTCAACATTGCGATAACCAGTGACAGCAATGATATGCCACCACAGTGGCTAGAAAATATTGATGACCTTCCACCTGTTCAAATTAGGGAGAATGAAACCATCGGCTATACAAATCCAGACTTGAGCTTCGACACGAATATCGCGGGAATCCTGTCTCTTGTTCCTGGACGTACACCGCGAGAAAACAGTAATAGAGACTTCATCGGTTACGAGCAGAACGGGGGAACCAGACTCAATATTCGCATTGGACGCTCACTGGATTACGAGAGAGTCAGCCAATACAGCCTCAGGCTGCGAGCGTCGGTTAGTCCATGGATACATGTAACCTACAACCCACTGACGATATCAATGAAATGAAATTCTAACAATTGCTACCAATCTGTCGATTAACCTAGTAGATTATTAACGGTTGTTTCGTGTTTTGCCTCCTAGGCACTGGACGCTGGACAGACTGGCCCCTTCAATGATGCTCGACTGCGTGTCGACTTGATTGACGTCAACGACAATGTACCGGAATTCGTGGGACTCCTGGATGATACCGGTTCTTACCCGGCAGCTGTCTCTGATGAAACGTTGATTGGTGTGGAAATTGTCAAAGTAACGGCAGTGGACAGAGACACCTCAGCTCAACACAACACTGTGAGTAATAATTCAGCAGGGCCAGATAGTATTGACGTGTAATAGTATGGACGAGAATACTATTTCAGTTCATCACGGAGTGACTTTTAAATAATTTATGCGACTATTTTCATCAATATTTCTTAGGTTATCAGAGAATCTGAGAAAAACTATATGCACTCTTTTATTACGATGTTCCAGATAACTTACAGCTTGGCATGCGTCGGGAACGAAACAGACTGTGATGCCTTCAATATTGACGGAGTCACGGGTATCATAACCACAGCTGTCGACACGTATGATCCTGCACTTCAGGCTGAATACTTCGTGAGAGTCAGTGCAGTGGACAACTCACCAGCTCCCGGGAGCAACGACCCATTTGAAGGTAATACTTTAATGACAATATTGTCACTAATTATGTCACTGAAATTTGATTTAGGCTACCGATACGCAAAATATATACCATATCTCAAACTTTCCCAATTCTGCATTAACACAACACAACACATATCTTGATATATTAGATCTAAATGATATAAAATACACATGTGAGACCACCTGGAGTTGATTGCCTGCATGTTGTTCGCCTCCGGTAGTGTTTACCAAATAACATTTATTCCATGATAGTGTTCATTACGGTGCGTGTCGTTGTGACTGGCAGCAGCCTTGAGGCACCCTACTTCGAACAGCCCTCCTACACCGCCACTGTTGTGTCTGGGTCTCCAGCTAGCACCAACGTCACCATCATCCAGGCGGTGGACCCACTGCAAGGTATGCGGTCTTACCACTGAGTCTACAGTGAGACGATCATACTAATTAATACTCATGATACTATTTTAAAGATTCAAGTATTTTGCAAACGCCAGCATAGAAAAAATTTAAAATGTCCCTTTATTTCCTAATCCTACTTCACAAATTGACCACTTACTGGTCCTATGCCTTGACCACAGGTGGTAACGCTATGCAGTACGTGTTACTTGCGGGCAATGAGCAGCGCAGGTTTGCCGTGGACAGTAGATCCGGGCTCATCTATACCACGGCTGAGATCCTGTACGAACGGCAGCAGGTATGTGATAAATGGAGCATTTCATGCTTTACAGTCCCCGCCTGGTTCTTTGTTCTCAGGTGTACAAACGGAATACTGAAAACATCGTTTTGTTTTTCCATTTTTGCAGAACTACACCATAGAATGTGGTGTGTTTGATGGATTGAACACTGCCACTACCACACTGTACATCTCCGTGACTCCACGTAATGTTTATCCTCCGACTCTGCAAGATCAATACGATTCGGTACAATTCAGCGAAGCTGACCCATTCACACCGTCCAATCCTCTCGCCCTTGTCACCGTAAGTTTGTACCTATATTTGAATTATGTAATGTAGATTTGAACAACACCTTGAACGTCTTCTTCACTAGACACATCGCGCTTAGAACGCCAGTCACATGTTTTGATCTCTTGTAGGTGTCCGCCACTGATCCAGAAGGAAGTACGTCATTCAGTTACTCCATAGAAGGCGCATACGTTGTGGACCAGAGGTTCCGGATCGAGCAAACAGGAGAAGTACTGCTACAGGCTCAGCTGGACCGAGATTACCCGTACGGCACGGACAACTGGCTCATCACAGTGGTAGCTGACGACCAGGATAACGACCCGACTGCACAGAGAGGCTACGCCGTCCTCAACGTCAGACCCGGCGACATCAACGACAACGCACCTCTCTTCGATGTATGCTGCCTGGAAGGTCACGTAGCCGAAAATGCGGTCCTTGGTACGTAAAGAATTCAGTCATTGGATAAAATCAATAATAAAAAAAATAGCCTACGTCTCTATAAGATTGGTCCTTCTCACTAACGCTACTATCTCATCTTTGTGTAGGCACCAGCGTGCTCCAGCTCGTTGCCACTGACTACGACACAGGCGTCAATGCTCAGCTGACCTTCGGGAAAGTTACGTTTCCAGTGACTGGGCCCGGAGATCCATCACCAGGTACAGATCTGTTCACGATCTCAACAGACGGGCTCATAACGACCAACTGGGCGGGCTTCGACTGCGAGACGACAGATCGGTACAAGGCCGTGGTGTATGTGGAGGACGGCGGCTCTCCAAGCCTCAGGAGTAAGTAGTCACTTGGTGTTTTAGTAAACATTTTATGATAGATACAGGAATGCTTATTATTTCTAGACACAATGTATTTTAAATTTCAGCAGATGTTATATGACAGCTAAAAAATTATTCAGTATTACTGGACGCCTGTTCTGATAAAGTCTGACTTGGGTATTGTTGAATAAGTGGCTTATCACCTGATTACAGATTCGACGTATTTTCATTGTACTACATGTATTGTGTTCTTGCCGCAATAGCCAATCAGACCATCGACATCATCATAGACGACGTCAACGAGTTTGCGCCTGACTTTGATCCAGCCTCGTACAGTTTTGTCATTGATGAAGAGTTGCCTGTCGGAGCTAGTGTCGGTGCAGTGTTCGCTATAGATCTAGATATGAATCCGGACCCGCGACTGGTTTTTACCATTGATCCACCAAGTACCTACTTCTACATGGACTCAATCTACCAGGGCAAAGCTGGCATAATAAGGATGTCACAGGTCTGTGATGGAGAAGTGATCAGGTGTACAATTTCTATTATGGTGTAATACGATCGAAAAAAACGGAAAATGAAATGATTCAAGTTGAACTGATCTAAACGAAATAACAAATCAGTATTGCATTCTTAGCGATATTTTTGTCATAGTAACTCCTATATACTAGTACGTCATTCATTCTATTTACTGACCTACATGTCACACGTTTGGAAACTGCAGCGAATCGACTTCGAAGATTCAGGATCTCCGAACAATTTTCAACTGACTGTCGTGGTAACGGACCGCGGGGGTCTCACGGACACGGCCGCTGTTGAGGTGACTGTTGTCAACGTTAACGACCACGTGCCAGTCCTGACCCCTGCCTCTGATACGGTTGACATCCCAGAGAATACCCTGACCATGCCGGACAGGACCTTCACTGCAGTTGATGGAGACAACCCTGCAGAAGTCATTTAGTAAGCTACACTGCTGATTAAACTCTATTATACCTTGAATGGCAGATATCAACAGATAAAGTTTTCTACCAGATTCTTTGGATGTTTCCAGTTTCCGCATCGACTACGAAGCCTCAGATCCAGACAAGACGTTCTGGATTGACCCGTCATCTGGTAAAGTCAGCCTGCTGCAGCCGTTAGACCGAGAAACTATCGAGAGCTATTCGCTGATCATCCTTGGTATTGACCAAGGTATGCACCACCACTGCAAATAGCATCATAAACTTTGCGACTTTCGGTCCTTTGTTTTGATTTTAAGTGGTTGTGAGTACCCGCCATTTCTTCCCACCAGGCACGCCAGCTCTCACGGGTACAGCCACACTGAGTGTCACTGTGACTGACGAGAATGACAACCGTCCAAGCATCATCAGCATAGAGCCGGCGTTCCCCGTCGTAGGCGCCGCAACTAACATCAACGATGTCGTCGTAGTGATCACCATTGAAGACCCGGATACCACGGGCAATCCACCTACCATGGGCTACTGTAACGATAACTTCTGTAGTGATTTCTCATTCGTCTACGACAACACCAATACAGGTGGGTACTATGGCAGTATGTATACGTCTGGAGGTCAAGTGGCTTGACGCTTTGAGAACGATGGGTATTTACGTGTACGCTAAGTTTGTGTTTTAAGTATAGTACTTTCTTGCTTTATATTTAAGAAATTTTGGCTTACAATTATAATTTCGAGCAGGTGACTTTTACTTGAGAGGTTTAAGTAGCGTACAGTTATCCGATGTTGCTTATACATGATATTTGTCATTTATATTTGACAAACAATCAGTGTCTCAAAGATACGCTCACCAATTGTTCCTGCCTATCGATTTGGCTGAAAATGTACATGTAACATATATGGTTTTACAAACTATCAATAGGCTTACCAAATATGGATACATTGGGTATACTATACTATTTTAGTTAATGATCAAGATCATTCCTATCAAAATCATAGCGCTGTTCACTAAAATCATGTTTTTTTTAAAAACCAATGTCGGTGACCTGTGTTTTAAGTCCACTATTCGTTGGACTATAAAATGTTCTCAGTTGTATTTTTTCAATTTTATTTTCTAAGCAAAAGCATTTATTTCATCAATCACTCTAGACGGCATTGTCTTTCAGGTGCCTGAGCAAACTCCATTATGTACATAACATACGTAACTGATATTATATGTGTTGTGGTTTGACGCTAAATGCCTGCTTACCAACAAGTCTGGTACTCCTTGTTCAGGGCTATTTGCAATTCACAAGCAAGCCATCGCAACTGGTATGATGTGCCATGTGCTTATTGTATTGACTTCTTGCGCATGACTTTACGAACTCTTTTGTATTCGTTTGAACTGATCGCATGCCGAGAGCTTTGTTATCTAACTATGAATATTGCTATTTGTATTGTAGATATCACGTTTTTATCCAGTACCAATCCAGTACCAAAAGATATGGTTCACAAATATTTTTTTATAAAAAATAATCATTTATATACACCTTGTATATCATAGAATATACATCCAAATATATGGAGTTTTATGACACGTGCTTTTTCTTTTGCATTTTGTTGAGGAGATCATTTTTTCATTGAATTCATGATGCTGTTTATACCACGCTCAATGCGCTTTACATCAATGCGAGAAAGAGGGTCACAAAAGCAATGCAAACTAACCATTATGCTTTATGCCCTGGGTGTATACAATGTGCATGGCCCAGCTTGCTTGAAAAACGAATCTGTCTGTGAAATGATGTGCTTTGAAAATGTATTATACTGACACATAATCTTGTATTATGAATTATCGCATATACATTCACAAATGACTCGGATGCAGTACAAAAAGGGTGAAATAAATAATGCTCTGATACTTTTTTTGCAAAGAATTGATTCAACTTCTAGAATTCACAAGTATAATGTAAACATATAGTGAAACAAACAATATTTCCTGTATTAATCTATCGTCATACATTTCTGAATTCCCTCCCCAGGCACACTGAGAGCAGCCTTGGACGGCTACAGTCGCGCCGCTCTGGGGCGAACCTTCTACGACTTGAACTTTGAGCTGGGAGATGATGTTGGAAGTGTTGTGGAGACCGTGCGAGTCTACATCGAGAGCACTAACTCGCAGATGCACGGCCCTGGGGAGAGCTTCATTCTCGTGTACAACTACATGGGCTTGCTTCCTGAAACCGAGATTGGTCGAGTCTACTGCGAGGACAGTGACGACTGGGACCTGGCAGACAAAACGTTCGCGATCTCTGGAGTGGTGGACCCTGCATACTTTCTGTCAGTAGAAACATGAACACCAAAATTGAATTCAACCTCACTTCCAACCTGAACTCTCATTCGCTCCTACACAATAGAAGTTCACGTACTTTATTCCCACGTACAGTGTGGACAGTGCAGAAGGTCGGATCACCATGAAGAAAGGTGCACCGCGAGGTAACCACACGTTGACAGTGGACGTGACGGATTCCGTGTACGGGAGCACTGCCACCTGCACCACGACCGTCTCCATCATGTACTTGTATGATGACGCTCTCGTCCACACTGGCTCCCTCAGACTCTCGGGTAGGCTGTGCAAATTGTCGATTTTCTGATTTCCGTAGGTGTGGTTCCAATAAAAAGATTGATTCATGATACGTGTGATGTCTGCCCCCAGCAGGAAGAAAAGATTTGATGACCTCTATCCTGGCTATCATAAATAGAATGCATGCCATGAATTTTCAAAGAATGAAGTGAAGAGCCTGTCAATGTAAAACCTTAGATGAAATATTCCACCAAAGTCTGGAAATCAGACATATGACTTTCCTTCCAATGTGAAACCTTAGCTGAAATCTTCCAAAGTCTGGAAGTCAGACATTTGACTTTACTACAGGTACTACGGCTGAAGCCCTGATCGAGCGTGTTCAAGCTGGTGACGGCACCCTCCAGCCAAGTCTCTACACACGCCTCAGGAGACAGCTGGCCACAATTTATGGCACGACTGAGGACCTGGTACACCTCTACACGGTCTGGGACACGGCTGATGGTTACGTGGACATCTTCATTGTGGCTGAAGGGACAGCGGGATATTTCAGATCGTCCAAGGTCAACGGACTCATCTGGGTCAACAAAGATGTGGTAAGTTGATCTTAATATGATGCAACTTGCAGCTGGCTATTGGTCACATACCGAGTATCCGTTTATCATCAATTAACTCAGAGATTATACTGAAGATCAAATGTTGTTGGGTTTTCTTCCGTATATGAAGAATTCTATGCGACTTAACAAAATACTTTGGCATGAGTTTCCCTGTCATTTTTGTTTCTCTCACTTCGTATGACTGATATGACTTTCTGACCCCGGACTATGATATTAGATAATGGACCCTGTTTTGTTCGCTCGGAAAACTTAATATTAGGTATTGATTCTACATCTATTGCTGTATAGTTTGGTAAACTTTCATACAGATACTCAGTGACCTGGGCCTAACGATCGTCTCAGCACCCATCAATCTATGCATGGACGACTCGTGTTTCGGCACCGGGTGCAGCACGGTCATGGACACGGTTCCTGAAGGGTTGATTGTGACCACAAATCAGACTTCACTCGTGGGCCTCGGAACTTCAGTGTCGCAAGAATGTGTCTGTGAGGGAACCAACTTCACGTCCGACGTCCCCGTCTGTGAAGCAAACACATGCGCCAACGGAGGCATCTGTGAGGAGTACTACAATGGTTATAGGTAATAACAGACCCATATTAGCAGGATAACAGTGGATGAATTAGCACAGTTGCGGCTGATGAATCAGTATAATTGGCGTTCATCAAATGAAGCGTATTTCGCATAACGAACATCTTTCCTCTTCTGTGGAACAGATGTGTGTGCCTGGACGGCTTTGACGGACCCAACTGTGAGCAGACCAAGTTACGTTTGGAGGGAAGCGGCTGGGCCTGGTACGATCACCTGCCTGCCTGTGACACGCTGACTGTCCGCTTCTCCTTCATGACTCTCGTGAACGACGCCGTGCTGCTCTACAACGGACCCATCTTTAGCCAAGCCAGCACCACGACGGTGGACTACTTGGGCATACAGCTGGTGGGTGGCTACCCGAGGGCACAGGTGGACGTTGGCAATGGCGAGATGGGGCTGATCATAGATGGACAGGACTCCAGTGGCTCGGTCGTAATGCAGCCGCTCTCGGACGGCGAGTGGCACACGATTGAATTCTACATGACGCCTGGGGTAAGTGTACATAATTATGTCATCTATGTACACTATTGAATCTGTGCATGATTATATCATCTAAATACAACATTTTTATTATTGAATTCCACATGAAAGGGTGAACTTGTCCAAACCTTGGATTCGATTGAGGCAAACAGTTTTCAGTACCTATTGAAGTGAAACGTAATGCATTGAGTTCCTTGATTGCAGTTCCTGCGACTGACAGTGGATCACTGTAGCATGGCTAACGTCAATGAGACGATTGACTGGACAGTAGAAGACAGGAGTCCCTGTGAGGTGACAATGAGCTTCCCTCTCCCCGTCAACAACCTGCTGAATGTGTTCACTCCTCTAGAGCTGGGAGGACGGTACAACCCGGCAGTGGACCGACCTCAGCTTCCCGGCTCCAACCTGATGGTGGGCTGCATCAAGGACGTCTGGATAAACGGAGAGGTTAGCGAACATAATTTCAATCCTCACTCATACCCAATGCTTATTCTAGACAAAGGTCACTAACGGATTCTGAACTTCTGCAGGAAACTTTCATTTTGAAAAGTCAATATTTTCTAAAAAAAAAAATACATGTATATAAATTAACCGCAGTTTCTCAGCATGCAGTAGTTTTCCTGCAATATCACTCTAGTTGGTTGACCTGCACATTGGTGGAGTGGGCGAGTCCCTAGCAACCGTTGATGGGTGCCCGAGTGAGGGTTGCGGCGTCTGCCCTAACAACAGTGTATGTGTGGGGAACCTGAATAGTGGAGCCCCCGTCTGTCGGTGTCTGCCCGGCTACTATGGTGATAACTGCATAGGTGTGTATACGATCATGAATACGCCTCGTGTTTTACCTTGTATCACTGTGTATTGAAATTGATGAATGTTTGATGAGACCTGCGAATAAAAATTACTCACTTGTTTTTGCAAGTGAGGATAAAAAATACAAACATTACATACAATGTAGGTGGGTGGTAAATTCACATAATTATGTTGATTTTGAATAAATCTAATACTTCTGTAAATGGTGACAATTAGATGTATATAAATTGAGACTCGTCCATTGACTACGTGAACCATTTTCATATTACTTGAATGAATCATTGTTTGTAACTTGAATGTGGATAAGTACGGTTCGATGTTCACAGAAAGTTTAATTGGCATTCAAAGTATTTGTGAGTATGGAGCAAGTTCCACCACATCAAACACTGTGCATGTTGTAGAAAATCTAGGAACCAGAACATTCTCCACCCAGATTCACTGGCACAAAACTCTTGTTAGCATGCAAACAATCTTCGATAGTTGTAGTGTGTGCAATATCTCATTTTTGTGCGACACCTTAGGGATACGTACTGTAGTCAGGTCACTTGTGGAGGAAACAAACTGAACATGTAAAACGCTACTCCTGGTCAATTTGAAAAGTAGATGGACAAATTGAATAAAATATAATTAAAAACAATGTGGAACGTGTCCAGTGACACTGAGGTTTTCTCGGCAAACGATACTAAATATTGTTCCAGCTATATAAACAGATACATACTATATTTAGGCGCGTGTCGGACACAGATCAGAAGAGTTTGGAAAGCACTGGTGTATTGGTTATAATGCATACCACTTTATGTCCAGTGTACTGTACACACGTAGACTTAGCATGCTGTAATGATAACCGCATTGAATTAGATCAGTGCCATAGAATACACCTAAACCAAATTTACAATTCTGCAGCCGTCCCAGTCGTGGATTTCACTGGTGACACGAGTTATATAGAGTGGGAACTCATGGGAGATTTCAACAGTACCAGGGAAATCAAGGACTCGGAGATTCAGCTCCAATTTAGGACCAGACAACTGCAGGGAACCATCTTCTACACGGACAGCTTCTCCACACTCGAGCGGTCTATACTCGAGGTTCGTACTTCTAACTTTGGAGTTGTTTCCTAATATATTGAAACAAGCTGTACACTGTATGTTCTAAATGACTATTCAACTAATAGTCAACATAGAACTGTCGTTATGTTATCATGCCATGACATTGAAAACTGTATCCCTAAACTGAGAAATTATAGTTGATAATATTATTATTTTAAACGATTTATTCATGGTCTCAAAATAACTATGAATATCACCATCGCTTTCTGCCAATCCCCAGGTCGTGGACACACACCTCCAGTTCCGCTATGACTTGGGCTCCGGGGATCGAGTTCTCACCCTCCCGCTGGTCAACGTTAGTGACGGCGAGTGGCATACGACTCGTGTCCAGCGCTTTGGCACCAAGGTCATCCTGCTTCTGGACGACGGACAGGGCAAATTCCATGCAGAGGCCAACCCCGTCAATGACTTCCGCACCATGGTCATCAGCGGCGAGGGGCTGACCGGCGGGGCGTACATCGAGAGGAACCCAGTGGATACTACTATTGTCACCGTGTATGAGCCATTCCCACAAAGTGAGTACTGGATCCGAGTATTCGTTTCATTCTGTTTGACTACTGGGTTATCTATCTGATTGTCAGTATATATTCGTGGTTCTTAATCCAGGTATGCTCTCACTGACTAGAATGAGTAGTGATACTAGTAGCAAAAGTGAAGATAGCAAGTGCGTAGGACAACAAATAAACATGAGTGATTTAGTTCGAATCCAACCATCGTGTGACCCTTCAGTAGATGTCAGCTTCCCTGATTTATTGATTAACTGGATCACTAATTTGTTGTTAACTGATTTGCCACGCTTCCGACGGTTGATGGAATGAACCGTCACAAGCGTGGCAATTCACTGATGTACTCGATACATTGTAATGCTTCTCCTTCCATCCAGGCTGTATCCGTGATGTGCGGCTTGACCAAGCCGTGCTTCCGGTAGCTTCGACCCAGCCGAGTGACGCTGCCTTCATCTCCGACTTCAACTCGGTGCTGGACACTTGCGACAGCGCTGCTTGCGATGGAGTTGCGTGTCCCCTTGGCTTCTGCCAGGATGTGTGGAGGGAGCATATGTGTGTGTAAGTATACTATTGCAAGAAGTCAGAACCACCCACCAAGCGATGCCAACTTCACAAACGATAATACCGACCAATAAGATATTTATCTACTCGACTTTACGCTTACAGCTGCCCAGTAGGCGAGATAGACAACGGCGCTGGAGTCTGCATCCCAGTCAATGACTGCTCTCTGGATCCGTGCGTCAATGGTGACTGCGTCATGGTTGAGGATCCAAACGACCCACAAGGTCCAGAAGTATGGCGGTGTAACTGCTACTTCGGCTGGACCGGAACGTACTGTAACGAGACTGAGGCGGTTACAGCGGCGTACACCGCTACAGTGTCCACGGGCTGGATCGTGGCTGTGATGTGTGCCTTCATCCTACTGCTGAGTGAGTACCAATGGAATCACTTTCAATTCACCAAACCAGGTCTGTTCCAATCGATTACACATAAGTGTAACACAAGTACAAAATTGGTAAAACCTAATTCACATACATTTATTATTGGTAAAATACAATTGACACATTTCTGTACTACCCACTGCCCTTAGCCTTGATTCCTAGACAGACTTAATTATATGTGCGAACATGAATGAATCCAGAACGTTGATATGGTACACTTTGTTCGATACACAGTTATTGTGCTGATTGTGGTCTGCTGTTCCAAGAAGAAGAAGGCAGGACTCCTTGATGAACCCTTCGACGAACGAGAAATGTTCAAGGAATATAACGAAGAAGGGGCAGGTCCGTTATCCCTGATAAATATCGTAATCTACCGTATGTACATCTTACGCTCTTCTCCTATCAGTAGAAACCATCCATCATTCATTCATACACTCTATATTCCAGGAGAGGATGATATGCATGCCTACGACATCAAGCCTCTGCAGAAGCCGTATGAAGTCCCCCGGCCTGTGGAAACCCCGCGTGTTATAGAGATTGAGAGGCCACCAGAGTTGGAAGAGCTCACCAGAGCAGGTAGGAAATCACCTACCACAAAGTCAGAACACTCTAGCCCAATGTCTATCAAATTTGTAACCTGATGGTCTAATCCAGGTCGCAGCTCTAACGTGAAGCTCTAAACCCTAAAGCTGTTGTACCACCGTAATCACGGATGCCGTTATACCTTTCGATTGTGACTCCTAACGATAGGTCAGGGGATATTGTTATACTATTGCGAAACAAACTCACCCGATGAATTGATTTTATATCCTAGCTCCGGAACCCATGCATCAAGGACGAGCACCGTTCCAGTTCGCTGGCGATATCCGTGACTTCACCGACCTACCCAACGTTGGCAAGTTCATCCTCGGTCGTCTCGTTGATGCGGATGGTGATCCCGCAGCCCCGCCCTTCGACAGCATACGTGAGTACGAATATGAAGGCGAGGGAAGTACAGCCGGATCCCTCAGCTCAATCCAGACATCCAGCAGCGGGGGAGATCAGGACTTCGAGTACCTGAGGGGCCTAGGCTTGCCGTTCCGGAGGCTGGCTGATCTGTACCACGGAAGCGATGAGCAGGGCAGTGATGACGACAGTGCAGATGGAGGTAGGTTCACCGACATGGGACACTTGCTCAACCTGGGGGTATATGTCGTCATATTTAGCTGATGCATTTTGGTTATTACTGATTGAGATTCTGGCTATTTTAAATTAGTACAAGATCAGAATATTAATACTGCAATTGCAGTAGTATAATGTCCTCGGTGTTGATTTACTTCCATGCTGATGTGAAATTCTCAATGTTGATGAAAACGTTTATTCTGAATTCCAGCTCACCTGCCGCGTAAGCTGGTAGTGGTTGGTGCTGATGGTGCCCCTGTAGACGCCTCTATGAACCGTGGCATCTCCAGCTCTGACCCGCAACTTGCCCAGGGTTTCGCCCAGGACCCCGCTCACCAGCGCGCTCTCTCGATGTCTGAAAGCAACGTCACCAAGGGCATTCTCCGGAATGCCGACTCGCGCCGGTCGTTCACTGGCGAAGAGTCTGAAGAAGGAAGGAGAGGCATCCTGAAGAGATCGTCCGAGTTTGGAGAGTTGAACGTGGCTACTGGCGGCAGCGCTGGGCACATGGAGCTCGCAGGGCCTGAGAGGATCCAAGAAGCGTATGCCGTGAGTCACCACGCCGTCGGCGGGCATGATGGGTCGGGAGATGGTTATAGTTCGCTCGAGGCTGACAGGACCAGCAGGTTTGCGCATAACGGGTACGCATCTCTGCCAGCTGATCAAGTCGCCGTGCCTCAGTCAGGACCTCCTTCGCTGCAGATGACCGGCCAGCATCACCAGCATCAGCAACAACACCAGCAGCAACAGAGTCAGAACGTGCGTGTGGTCACCACGACTGTAACTCGCCACACGACCCACAGCGAGCATCAAGATGGTAACCGTCCCCACGGAGCCGTGCCCCAGCCCCTAACCACAGGCCCCGGAGGCGATAGGAGTCCGCCCGTCGCTCTCTCGAGTGGTAACTTCAACAGCATTGATCTCGACACGCCGCCGTTCTACGGAGCACCTGACGAAGTGCAACCGCCGGCGGCTTACGACATGCAACACGTGCAGTTTGGAGACGATGCGCCCTATGGGAACGCACATGCTAGCCGCCAGACTAGGGTGGTTACGACACAGAACAGAGCTTGGGGACATCAAGGGCATGTTAATGATGGCTTCGATTATCAGGAGGTCTAGCGTGTTAACTTGGAAACCAGCGTCTCCTTGGTAAAGATTGGTGTTAACCATTCAAAAGGGTAATTAAGTTTGTGTTTTTGTGAACTTTTGTTGGTATGGAAGCAGTGTTGGAGAATGTTGTTATACATGTATATATTTGTGATATATATTCTACATCTATTTATGCATAGTATGGTATGATTATGCAGTCTACCTACTTAAATGTTCATTACAATGATATGTATTGAAATGGCATTAATTTGCTATGAAGAATTTTTTATCTTACTGCATATGTAACTTTTGTTTTGAATATCACATCAAAGTTATGTTAATAATATGCAGCATATGTAGCATGCCTAGTGTCCAGAATGTTTTTCCCTTGAATGTTGAAATTTTGTATCATATTCTTAAGATTCCATTTATCAATGATATTGCAATTTAATTTTTCAAATTGCATTTGAAATAATTTGACCAGAATTGCATTATGATGTTATCATGTAAGATCATTATTTATGTAATGTTTGTTAGTTTGTATACAATACAAAACTTATAAATATTAGTATCATTAGTCCAAATGACAAAATGAATTGAATATACATATATGGTTCTAGGTGTAATATACACATTTGGAATTTTTGTGAGAACGTGTGAATTCAATATTATGTTATGGAATGTATGTAGAATTGTACAAAAAAACAGCTTATGGTATCTGATATTGTTGCTTCAGTTTCAGTTTTTATACATCAAAACATATCATCAGTTAGTCAAAATGTTTTTGTATCTATTTTTATATAAACAGCTTGAAATAAATCATATCAAATACAAATGATTCATGGATTCTTTTACCTGAAACAAGAGTGTAACACTCCACGAAGTTCGTGGCGGTTACATCTGTGGGCAGTTTTTGTGAAAGCTCTGCGTGTCGCATTTCTCAACGGATCTCGATAAAGTTTTCATGCATCAATATGTTAAAAAAAACTACACAAATCTATTTTGGTTGCCGGACAAAATGGCTTTTGGGTGGTCGAGGTGTCAAGCTTCAATATATTACATACATATTGAGCAAGGCAACAAAAGCTATTGTTGAAGAGAAAAGAAAGAAGGAAAAAGGGGGAAAAGAGAGGGGAGGAAGTGTATTCAAGACAAATTACACCGGGAAGTAACTTTGGCTTCTGGAGCACTCGCTCTACAGCCAACCCACCTGTTCTCGGTGAAAGCATAGGGGCTTCCTTCACCTCGCCTTCCCTAAAAATCCTGGATCTGCTCCGAATCAGCCATGCAAAAACTCTTTAGTTGAATGAGAAATGGACCAAAGGGACCCTCTAAAACACACCACTGGGCATGCTTCCCTTAAGCTTCTGGGGCCCTTAAGCGGGCCCCAGACCCTTGGCCTTCACCACCTCGTTTCGCGACATTTCACACCTTGGCCCTCCTTCAGAATTCTGGATCCGCCCCAGATCAGGCATTCATAAACTCCCCAAGGCCATGGAAATTAGACCAATGAGAGCACAATAACACCATTGGGGATGCATAAACCTTCAGCGTCTGGGGCCCTTCAGCAGGCCCCAGACCCCCGGCCGACAGGGGCTTGTTTCAGCTGGCTTAGTAACATTTCACAACAGTACTGGACCTTCCCTCAAGATCCTGGATCTGCTCCGAATCAGTCATACAGAAACTTTTTAGGGGGATGGAGAATGGACCAAAGGAATCATCTTCTGGGACCCTTAAGCGGGCTCCAGACCCTCGGCCTTCAGCTCACTTCGCGACATTTCACATCTTGGTCCTCTTGCAGAACCCTGGATCCATCCCAGAAAGTGGACCAAAGGAAACCTCTATAACACACCACTGGGCATGCATATCCCTTCAGCTTCTGGGGCCC
The DNA here is from genome assembly GCA_949152475.1 of Terebella lapidaria. Classification (NCBI taxonomy): domain Eukaryota; kingdom Metazoa; phylum Annelida; class Polychaeta; order Terebellida; family Terebellidae; genus Terebella; species Terebella lapidaria. The sequence goes on along the minus strand of OX424564.1, from coordinate 26,139,988 downwards.
TTAAGCGGGCCCCAGACCCTCGGCCTTCACCAACTCACTTCGCGACATTTCACATCTTGGCCCTCCCTCAGAAGCCTGGCCCGCCCCAGATCAGGCATACATAAACTCCACTAGGCCATGGAAATTGGACCAATGAGAGCATCAAAACACACCATTGGGGATGCATAATTCTTCAGCGTCTGTGGCCATTGAGCGGGCCCCGGACCCCCGGCCGACAGAGACGCACTTCGCTCGCCGCTATTTCGATCAAGATCCCCCCCCCCTCCCAAAATCCTATACCCGCCCCTGGAAATAACAACTAGATGAAAAAAAAATAGTATTTAACTGATTAGTGTATCACTGTACGCAATAAAATATTAGGGTCTGAGACATTTATTTCTGACATTGACATTGGCTGGATAGTAAAAAATCTAAATTTATTTATGATGCGCCACAAGTATATTAGAGCATCAGAAATGAAAAGGGTGTGTGACTGAAACAATCAAAATGTAGCTTTAATATCGGGAACGAGCTTTCGATATACTTTGTACGTTATACTGCAGTGAATTTAAACGATGTACATGATGTATTTATGTGAACGGCGAATGTAGATAAAGCGGTGGCGCCAAAAACGTGAAATGACATAGGCATACACAGGCTAAATGTCGCGTGTTATTATGCTTAGATAATCATATTATACAACGATCAAAAAGACCTGAGGATAAATGAATAACAATGCCTTTTGGTTTTGTTGTAGTCAATTTAACACACAACATCACACTTTGATGCACTATCAAATCTAGGGACAATTTGAATGCGAGGAATCATATAATGCAATGTAGTATTTGATTTGATACAATAAGATCGACATACGCGTTAGCATAGTCAATTCAATATTCGATGATAAGGTGTTCGTTATCAGTTACTCGACACTCACCTTTGGATACCCAACACTGATAAGATTAGCATAATATTACTCTCACTTATCTGATATGACGATGAAATAAACGCTATCACCTGACTGTTTTACTGTGTAGTGATTTCCTTCGATTACAATATAGAAAGTCCATGTGTTCTCTGCATTTTCATTCTGTGATGAGATTGGGATACGTATGATTACTTACTATTGTATTTGAAAACATACGGGAAGTTTATCAAGAAATATGGAAACATTTCAAAGTGTTGTAGGCGCTGAACTAAAACGGAATGGGAACAGTGCGATCAAATTATACTCTAATCCTTCGAGGGCCAGGCGAAAGACGTTTTGACTTTACGAAGCATTACACATGGATTAAGCGCAAGAAACTGAAAGTGGAAGATATTGCAATTGGAATGGAGGACGGAGTCATCGCCATCTGAGGTAAGACATTTGTGATTAAACATGTTTAAGCCATTCGAGTGGAATATTATTGTAATCGAGACATTCGGTCATGTCCATTAGAATCAATTTCAAAATTTTTGAAGGAATCAACATCATTTGCCAAAAATCTTGAAAGCCATTATTTGTTTTTTTTTATCCTAATTACATCAACTGCGCGCTTGTATTGTAGCACTCCTGCACTTGTATCTCAAAGGTTTTAACATACCAAGTATCGAAAACCAAAATGTTTTTTTTGCTATCCCTCGAATCATCATTATTTTCTACGGAAGCCCGTGGAGGCCAGATACTGCAAGATCCGAAGATATAATTATCTGGCGGCCGCCACTTAATCATACGGCGGCCCCCACTTAATTATCTGTAGGCCGCGGCTTGAAATATGAGGAGATTCTTGTAAAGCAATATACATGTAGCTAATTAGTATCCAAATAAAAGTATCCAAATAAAAGGCGTGACATCATCTACATACTGGTTTTGATGAGACCTTGATATATAGGGTAACGTGGAAGGGGGGGGGGCGCTGTTGTTGATAAGCAAATTATTCAACAAAACTTAACTTTCACACTTAGCATTATAGAGATCATCAATGAATTCATGTTTTTTGTTGTGGCTATGGCAACTGGGCCCTCTGCAATCATGGTTGCAAAAAGGATATGTGAACAAGTAAAAACAGTGCATATTCGATGGTTTTGACAAATATTGCCAAATTACTTTGGAGTAATATGGTGTGTTCCTTTCCATCTTTGTTTTTTCCCCGCCATGGAAAATCATTGAAAGTTGCCCTATGGTCCATACTACCAATCAATGACATGAAAAAATGTACATTTCATCGCGCAAATAACATTAATATTCGTTCAATTTATTGAAGCATTCTTGGACCATATACTACAATATAAATCGGCATTGACCAATGAGAGTCACTTTGCATGTGACTAACGCGCACCATTCCTATTGGATGCTGACTTTCGAAAGGGGGCGGGGAGCAGGGGAAGACGTTTTTTTTAAGTTCCCGAGTAACTCGATAAAATCAACTTAGTAGGCCTATATCGATAATGTATCTCGAATGAAATGTAACATTTGTACCGCATGAACATTCGGAAATTTGAATTTTTATAGATAGACAAAAATGCTGCGTTAAAGCACTAATGATGTGGCGGCCGCCAGATAATTGAGTGACGACCGCCAGATAATTGAGTGGCGGCCGCCAGATAATTAAGTGGCGGCCGCCACTCAAATATAATTTCACACCTGGCACTAACGGTCTTTCGTAATTTTCCAATCCAAAAGCGCATACCGAATTCCATTAAATATTGAAATGGAGGCGCCATCACGCCTTTTGAAGAAAATAATAAAAATGTATAAATAAATTTTTTTCGCTGAGTCGGCATTTTTCGTTTTTGTTGATATCTCGGAAACGGTGCATCGTAGAGCGAAATGGACGTTTTTTTCGGACTCGTCGCCCTAGACAAACATGTCTAAGGGGTATTAAGGATGACCTTCGACCTTGACCTTGAATTTTTCCGCCGAGTCGGCATTTTTCGTTTTCGTCGATATCTCGGAAACGGTGCGTCGTAGAGCGAAATGAGCTTTGACCCTGACTTAAAATTTTTTCGCCGAGCCGGCATTTTTTGTTTTCGTCGATTTCTCAGAATTGGTACGTCGTAGAGCGAAACGGACGTTATTTTCAGAATCGTCGCCCTAGACAAACATGTCTTAAGGGTATTAAGGATGACCTTCGACCTTGACCTTGAATTTTTCTGCCGAGTCGGCATTTTTCATTTTCGTCGATTTCTTGGAACAGTGTGTCGTAGAGCATTGTAGAGCCCATGGTAAACATGTTATAAATTTCCCAAATTTTAATTGTAAATTTGCCGTTTATTGTTATTACTCACCTCTAAACTACTACATGCTCCTTTTCGATCCTTTGGATCGTTCTGGATAGAAATTCGCGTACTGAAAGCAAGGCACGATCGTCTGCCTGCATGACTCGAGCGCTCCTTTTGCCGCCAAAACCGCCGCGCATATGCGCGCGCAGCTGCGCAGAAGCTTCACTTTTCTGTCCAAAAAACGACAAAAGGAAGCCCCTAGCACACAACTGGCGGGGATGGATGGGAGGGCCTTTACTGTAGTAGTTTAGAGGTGAGTAATAACAATAAACGGCAAATTTACAATTAAAATTTGGGAAGTTTATTTTATACATCACCAATCTAAACTACTACATGCTCCTTAGAATCAAAGGATAGGCGGTGGAGCAGTAGTGCTAGAGAGTCATGAAAACAGACGATAGTCTTGATTTCAAGCGAATCGCTAAAATGCTACATTTTCGATATATCTTTAGTAATATAATAAAGATACTCACCTAGCGGTGCGATCGCTTGCCTCCGACATGCACGAATTTCTTCTTCACCCATCGGTGGAAAACGGAACTCTACTTGAGACCGTAACATAAAGAACTCAAACACAAACACAAAGTGTTGCTTATATACACGTGCACGTTAAAACCAAGACTTTTCTGTCCAGCTGGTTCAAACAACAGCTTGCGCTACGACCAGCGGACCCAGTCTAAATCTGGACGACTGGTCCTGAAGTTCGGCAGCATTGGACAGATAGAACCCGATGAATGTCGTAGAATTAGTCCACATTCCAGCCCTCACGATATATTCCAATGGAATATTCGACCTGGCCGCCAAAGACATCGAGATGTGTCGGATTTGGTGGGACGATATTTTGTAAGTGACTCGATCGTCAGCACCTGACTCCGCATAGACAGTCCTCACTACAACCTTCACCCATCGGGATAGTGTAGCTGTGGAGATATCCGTAGCCCTATTAGGCTGATAGGAAATAAATAACCGCTTGCGATCTTTCCTGATCGATCTGGTACGATCGATGTAGATTTTCAGCGCTCTTACCGGGCACAATAGAGCGTCCGGCTCATTCCGTCCTACGTAATCGCCCAGTGACGGAATTACGATAGGGGAGAACGCTTTCCCGCCCTCAACCGCAGCACGTGTTTTAGGCATAAAATCACGTACTGGGTATAAGGAAACGGACCCATCCGCGCCAAATGCGACTCGCGATACGTCGATCGCCGCGACATCTGAGCGTCTTCGACCACTTGCTAGCATAACTAGCAAGAAAGTCTTAAGAGTTAACCTCTGCAAGGAAACTTCCTTGAGAGGCTCCCAAAGTGCTTTAGTAAGACAATATAGCACAAAAGCCATGTCCCAATCCGGTAGAGTAGGAACTCCCCGTGGCCTTTGCGTCCTAAAGGACGCCAAGAGATCAGCAAGGATACGATTATTAGTTAAATCGATCCCCCTAGCATGGAATACAGGGCCCAGCATGGACCTGTATCCCTCGATCGTAGTAGGCTTCAAATTAAGCCTATCAAAGAGAGAAAGTCTAGCACTGCATTCAGAGGGGCAGAGAGCGGATCAATGCGCCTTCCGTTACACCAACGTACGAATAATCTCCATTTAGCCTCATACGTTTTAGAGGAGGATCTCCTATTCTTTCTCGCGAGATGTACGGACACCTTCTGAGAAAATCCTGCCTCCTGGAAGGATCGCTCGATAACCTCCACACGTGTAATTTGAGCACGTGGATGGAATCGTGAAATATATCCCGCCCCGGTTGCTTCAGCAACCTGTCCTCGATCGGGAGAACCCGTGGTACATCGATCAGGAGGGCCAGTAGCAGCGGGAACCACGCCTGCATCGGCCAGCATGGCGCCACCAACAGAATCTCGCACTGAGACCTGGCTACTTTGTGCAGCACTTCTGTTAGGAACCGAGTTGGCGGGTACGCATACCCGAACATCCCGTCCCACGACTGAGACATCGCGTCCACAGCCAGTGCCTCGCTCTCTGGCAGAGGTGAGAAGTAGACCGGGAGCTTGTGATTCCGAGAGGTTGCGAACAGGTCTATGTTCGGTGTCCCGAACGCCTGACAAACGCGCCGAAACACCCCCGGATGCAAACTCCACTCCGTGCCTATGATCTTGTCCGGTCTCGACAGAGCGTCCGCTAGGACATTCCTGTGACCCGGCAGGTGCCTCGCCCTGATAAACAGACGGGACTTGAAGGCAAACCTGATCAGACACTCGGCCTCCAAACAAAGCTGACTCGACCGAGTTCCACCTTGTTTGCTTATGTGCGCCACTACTGTGCTGTTGTCTGTGAAGACCAGCCACTTCGTCCCTGGGGGACTCTGAGGCCCCCAGATCTCGAACGCACGTCTCACCGCTCGCAGCTCTAGGACATTGATGTGCAACGCCCTCTCGCTCGTGTTCCACACAGCAGCGAGTTCGTGCTCGTCCATATGAGCTCCCCAAGCCAATTCTATTGCATCGGTGAAGAAGGTCCGATCGGGCAGATACTCCGCCAGTGGCATCCTTCGGAAAAGATTCCGATGGTCCCGCCACCAATGCATTGCTTCCCGAGCACGATCGTCCACCGATACGACTTGGTCTAGTCGATCGGTGAGGATCCGCCATTGCAATGCTAGACACCATTGAATGGGTCTGAGGAAGCACCTGCCGAACGGCACCTGTTTCTCCATCGACGCCAACAGACCGATGATGGACAGAAACTGTCGAGCTGTGATCGACGACTGTGTCAGCGCGACATCCATCGCCGCAATCGCCTTGAGAACCCTCTTCCGCGGAGGAAGAGCTACTCCTCGATCTAGATCGTAATCTACCCCGACATACTCGAACCTCTGTGTCGGGGACAGATGAGACTTCGCCCAATTGGGGATCCAGCCAAGGCTGGTCGCCAACCTGAGGACGAACCCGGATTGCTCTATAGCCTGAGACGGGGAGTCGGCTATGATTAACCAATCGTCGATATGATGGTGGAATTGAATTCCAACCGATCGAAACCTGGCTGCCATCGTCCTTACGATACGGGTGAACACGTAAGGGGCGGTGGCTACTCCAAAAGGAAGTACCCTGAACTGATACACCGAACCCTCGAAGGCGAACTTGAGGTATCGCCGATCGGCTGGGTGTATGGGCACATGTAAGTACGCGTCCTTGACGTCGATACTGACTGCCCACTTCCCCTTGGACAGAGCTTTCTGAACGGAAAGCGCCGACTCCATCTTGAACCTGGGTATGATCAGGAATTTGTTGAGGTTTGACAGATCGAAAACGGGACGCCACCCGCCTGTCTTTTTCAGCACTAGGAAGATGAGAGAATAGAATCCTCTCTCGTCCTTGACCACCTCGATCGCACGTTTCTCTAGCAACTGCTGCACCTCGTGCTGCAGAAGCTGAAACTTTTCCCGATCGCCGGGCACAGGGAAGAACCACGCTTTGGGTCTGATCGGTGGTTTTCCAGCCTCCCATCTGAAGGTGAGACCGAACTTCACCCATGCCACGACTGAATTGTCTGACGACGCCAGATCGCTCCAGTTCTGGACGAACTGAGCCAGGCGTCCGCCGACTGGACCAGGTTGTGGAAGATCGAATTCCGACAGAACTGAACCTTCCACAGAGCCTACGCTTTCCCGCAACGAGTCACTTCTTAGCAGAAGATTTCCCTTTGCCCTTGAAGCGTCCACCCCCTTTGCCTCCACGCTTGCCATCCCCCTGAGGAGGGGGAGGCTGCGCCCCCCGAAAGGGCGGCTGCGCAGAAGCGGGTGCATGTGGTGCCTGAGGTTGGGCAGGCTTCTGACCCTTGGTCTTCTTGCCTGTCCCAGACCCCGCCGACTTCCCAAGCAAAGCCTTGGCCATAGCCTCATCCCGGAGATGTTCCCGCATGACGGAAATATCCGATCGAGAGAGGTTGGCGTAGGTATAGCCTGAGAAAAGCGGCCTCCCACGTAGCTCAGCGACGTCCGTAGCGGACACGTCAAGCAGACGGAGATCGGCATCACGCATGGTGAGATCCAATTGTGCGCCCAGGTGCGCACTGTCACGCTCAGCAGCATGGACCACTCCGGCCAAGACGCCGAGTGCTGCATGAATGTTGGCGCGACTCCCCTCCTCCAGGTCCGCCTCGTCCACAAACTCCTGAACCAAAGTGGTCAGGTGATCCGTCAACGAGAGCTGCCCCATCAACTGATGAGACAGCGTCTGCCAGTGAGAAAGGCGAGCCTTTTTCACATAAGCTGACCAGACCGTACCCTGCTTCCGGGAAAGCAGGTGAAGGTTAGGGTCTTCGACCGGGACGGAAGTCTGATGTCCACCCTTGCCTACGCTTTCCCGCAACGAGTCACTTCTTAGCAGAAGATTTCCCTTTGCCCTTGAAGCGTCCACCCCCTTTGGCTCCACGCTTGCCATCCCCCTGAGGAGGGGGAGGCTGCGCGCCCCGAAAGGGCGGCTGCGCAGAAGCGGGTGCATGTGGTGCCTGAGGTTGGGCAGGCTTCTGACCCTTGGTCTTCTTGCCTGTCCCAGACCCCGCCGACTTCCCAAGCAAAGCCTTGGCCATAGCCTCATCCCGGAGATGTTCCCGCATGACGGAAATATCCGATCGAGAGAGGTTGGCGTAGGTATAGCCTGAGAAAAGCGGCCTCCCACGTAGCTCAGCGACGTCCGTAGCGGACACGTCAAGCAGACGGAGATCGGCATCACGCATGGTGAGATCCAATTGTGCGCCCAGGTGCGCACTGTACCTGGGCGCACTGTCACGCTCAGCAGCATGGACCACTCCGGCCAAGACGCCGAGTGCTGCATGAATGTTGGCGCGACTCCCCTCCTCCAGGTCCGCCTCGTCCACAAACTCCTGAACCAAAGTGGTCAGGTGATCCGTCAACGAGAGCTGCCCCATCAACTGATGAGACAGCGTCTGCCAGTGAGAAAGGCGAGCCTTTTTCACATAAGCTGACCAGACCGTACCCTGCTTCCGGGAAAGCAGGTGAAGGTTAGGGTCTTCGACCGGGACGGAAGTCTGATGTCCACCCTCGGACTCTACAGTCCGATAGGTGTCGATCGACTCAGGTCGAACACGGCTAGTCGGGAATGTCGACTCCGTACGAGCCACATCCTTCTTAGCCGTAACTCCCTTGTTGATCTTGTTGAAGGACTTGACCAACGCGGGAGCCACAGGGAGCCGGATCGGCCGACGAACTGGCGCCGACGCGAACCTACCGGTTCCCCGTGAGGGCCCTGGAGCATCGATCAGCAAGTCCATACGCCTTGCGACCGACTCCAAAGCCCACCGGAAGTTAGAACCCCCGGCCTGATCGGAAGTCTCATCCTCCGAGGAGGACGACTCCAGACACTTCCACTCGACCCCGATCGTTGGACCTCACAGGTCCGATCGAAGACCTCGATGACCCCAAGGGTACATCAAAGGACGGGCGAGGGAATGCCTGCTCAGCGATCGCGCCCGTCCGGCGACTTACATCCGCGTACACAGGACTTGAGTGGTCCTGAGGAACGACCCCAGCACCACTCGCCCGATCGTGCCCTGATCGAGGACCAGGAGCACGACCGCCAAGTGAAGACTCCCGATCGCACGAACGATCGAGAGCCTCACCCCCAAACAAAGGGAACTCTTCCCCCTCGAACCTCGAGACCGAGGACCCGAATGAGCCATCCAAGATGCTCCGCCGATCGAAGCCCGAAGCCTGATCGTCGCCCACCGAGAGGTCGGACGAAGCCTGAGCCACATCGAAAATCGATGTGGTCTCAGCACCACGGCGCTTAGAGGAAGCACGCTTCCTCTTCTTGGAAGGCCCAGGGGAAGAGACGACGGACCCCTCCACCTCGATCGGCCCCGACTGAGGGACGACGAAGGTGGAGTGCGGTTCCTTGGCTGCTTTCGCCTTGGCAAGAACTGAAACCTTCTTCTTAGAAGATTTCGACTTCTTGCCAACAGGGAGAGCAAGCTCTCCCTGCGACGAAGGGGCAGCCGAAGAACCGGCCGGGACTCCCTGTCCAAGCAGGGAAGAGAGACCCGGCAGGAGGGGACCCTGAAGGGACGACAGCGACTGTGCAAAGAAGGATTGCACAGCCGCGTTGACCATGTCCTGTGTTAGCCCCAGGGGCTGGCTAACACCGGACGCAATCTGTGCCATCACAGGCGGAGTCTCCACCTCCATGGGCGACTGGCGGACTTGCGGAGCCGAAGCTTCCGCAAGCCTCAAAGCATCCTGACGAGCCAACGAGGCTTCAGAATACTTTGCAGTCACCTGCACGAAGGAAGAGGGACGCCAGAAACGGCACAGATCACACCTCAAATCCTCCATAGATACCGGGCCATGGTCCAAACAGTCGAAACACAAACTGTGTTTCTCCCCTCCTCGGAGGGTATTGACCAGACACTTCGGGCATGGACGTTCGTCCATGGCACCGGTACCAAGGGAGGATTGTGAAGTCATGATCACGAAAGGGAACTAACCACACACAGTAACAGGGCGGGCAAAACAAGCAAACCTGAGACTGCGCTGAAAAAGAACCCTAAGAGGACTACGAATATATAAACTACAGTATACGACAAAATATATACAGTAGAAAATTAACGTAGAACTATTGATAGATGTAAACAACAAGTACACTATCAAGTACGACGGATGGACGATAATAGGGTGAACTGGCTATACAAATCGCTGACGATCTAGCAAGTAACAAACTATCGACCAATACTTATCCAAATAGACACAAAACGATGTCTATGAACGTGGCAGGTGAAATTCCGTAAGAATATATCGCAAAAGTCTAGTTTGCAGACTAAATTCTACGAATTCACCGGGAACCAAAATCCAAAGCTGCCAAGCAAAAATGGCGGTGGACAGAAAAGTGAAGCTTCTGCGCAGCTGCGCGCGCATATGCGCGGCGGTTTTGGCGGCAAAAGGAGCGCTCGAGTCATGCAGGCAGACGATCGTGCCTTGCTTTCAGTACGCGAATTTCTATCCAGAACGATCCAAAGGATCGAAAAGGAGCATGTAGTAGTTTAGATTGGTGATGTATAAAATAAACATTACAAATTAGTCTTAACACCGAAATGCCTCCAAGGCATCTTTAGGCCTTGACGTCTAGTTATACTAGGGGTATATCATCAGTGGCAGAACGGACTCTATGCAGGGTCGCAAAATGGCGATATACAGGTTAGTGTCAGCCGTGTTTCATTGTTATTACCAGTTCACTTCACCACTGTGTCTAAATTTCGATCACATGGAACATATTTTGCTCGCCTTAAGTGCAACAATTAAGTTCAAGATTATCCATGCAGGCAATTTTTAGACAACCTATTTGAAATTCGAGCTAATGGGCCATATTTCACTCACAAAAGAAATACGGGGCACAGCAGAGGTGCTTTAGTGAGGTTTGAATCAAACAAGCAGCATGTCAAATACAGGTAATAGAAGAGAAAAAAAATTGGTGAAATTAATCCAGAAATTTAATTTCGAAGAATTTCCTCTGAGTAGACACTACATGTATGTTCCAGGAGTTCAGAATTCTAGGAAATATGTGAACTCATTAAGCATTATGTTATCTTCACCTGAAACAAACAACAGAACATCAACTTCAGCTGGTGTAGAGATTTATTAAAAAAAGTCATATTCAAATAGACTTTTGTTTTTTCTATGTACATATTCAAATTTGATAATCGTTTGCAAAAAAAAAATTCCTATGTACAATGTAGTCGATCCCCTAAAGGGACCAAGCAAAGCAGGTTCTGTCGATATTGATGTTTCCCTTTCACCCCCCACGTACATTGATGAAATAGCATTATGCTTTAGGCACCAGTGACATCACAAGACGGCTGCAGAAATACTCCATATAGCTGTCTAGTATTGGTCCCTAGGCATAGCTAGCTACCTCACTTGGGGAACATATACACACCACTATCAGAATCGCATGATTTCTACATTCAAATAGTAAAACATGAATGTATGGCAGTGAAAACAACGTGCATGACCAAATTACTGTTTTTGCCCTTATTAAATATTCACGTTTCAATACAGTATGCGATGAAACAAAAAAAAATAATTTTAACTCAGGTGATCAAATGGACACTGGGGTGTTGCAACTGTGCTAATCGGTATATTGATATGTGTCTGAATTTTTTGGAATGATCACTGCCTTTTTACCACAACAATAAGCGAAGTGTTCATGATATTTGAATATGCATAAAATATAATCGAGCAGTGCGCTAGCATGTATGATGATATATTTTTCGTGGCATTTACATGGCTCTCTGTATAATGTATATGCAAAATAGAAGCTATGATTATATGTACAATATCGAAGAAAAAAAAAACGTTCATACACATTTGGTGCATTTGTATACCAAATGCTCACTCAATTTAGACAAACTTGCATTCATATAAAAAACATTGTATAAACATATACATATAATAACCTTAGTGGATGTATATTTACTTTTGTTGCTATCAGGATATTACATAGAGAACTCAGAACTGAGCTTAGAATAAAGTATTATGCACAATAAATACGTTAAACTTTCACATAAATATTTCAGATCTACACTTCTTAGAGTATGTATTTCACAACCATTTTCCTTAAACACAAACTTGTCAATACTATGATATGTAAATATGATTGTACACGGAACACACAATTATGACATAATCAAATTTTGTTAGACAAAAAAGGGTCCTTGTAAACTCAAATTGAGAACAGAACATTGCTAAAACAATCCTTAGCTAAATGCAAGCTAACACAGAACCTAGATAATGCACTGCATTTTACAGCTCAAAACTGGTCACAGATGCAGGCGAACTGGTCACTCAAATAGCTACAGATTTACAGGCGAGTTTGACATAATTGATACTAAACTAATAAATAGTACTAAACAGGGTCTACGCGAGTACAAAAAATATATTTCTCTTGGACATAGAGATCATTTAACAGATACAAGCAAACGCCATGCAAATCAGAAGCACTTTTTTCAATGGTTACGGTGAAAAGGGTTCCATCAACAGTTACATAAAAATGTTTCATGAATGTTTTGTTTTTCTTTGATTTAAAGCCCACAAAAATATCATCTCGATTCCAGTGTAGCTGTGTGCAAATGCAGCAGTGATTACATTTACAATCATTCACACGAAGCCCACCTTTTGTACAAGTGTTCAGCTCTACTTTCATCATATGCACGAGTATATTATTTGATATCTCTCAAATGGGAGCCAGATCTAAACTTCACAAATCTCAGTGAACTTATGAGTACAGTGGAAGTTATTTTACCCTGCCCATGGTAATAAATTTTTACGTAATACGTTTCACATCAATGAATTACCATTTTCCGTCAACTGGAAATGTCTCAATTTTTCAAAATCACATGTCATTTCCATGAACACCTTAAAAAAACATTATGGAAGACTCATCTGGCAGTTTTCCCAACCAGCGAACCAAAATCGTTTTAAAAGCATTTAACCAATTACATTTACTATGACATTGCGACATAAATTACTCATGTTATTCAATCCTCCCCTCCCGCGTACATATCAGCCAGTTTTCTGAACGGCGGCCCCAGGTCGTTCAAGTAGTCGAAGTCCTGGTCCCCAGAGCTGCTGGACTGGAGTGAGCTGAGCGATCCGGCAGTACTTCCCCCTCCTTCATACTCATACTCGCGGACACTGTCGTATGGCGGGGCGTTGGGGTCGTCGTCAGCATCCTTCAGACGGTCGTCAATGAAATCGCCCACGTTGGGGTTGTCGGACGGGCCGGGGAACGGCGGTCGACTTCTTGTCGGTCGCATCCTCTCGGGCTCTGTGGAGCAGGAAATTATTTTTTGTCAATAATGTTTTTCGGTGAATGGTGTTTTACGCTACTTTTGTGGATCCGGCCGAGAAAAACTATGCAGGACAATGACATAAAAGATGTTTTATTTGCTGTGGATTGGTGTAACTTTTTCATATATGACTAATTGAGCGATGAATCTATAAGGAATTCAGTTATCAAAATTTGCATGGACAATCACTAGCTGTGGTAGCAGCCATAGCACAATTCCATAAAGCAATATTAAGTATATTCACATAGCTACAGTGATATGATGAATTGGGAATTTGACCTTATTTTGACTGTAAACCATTTGTCCTCACTTCTTATCTGGGCATGCATTAGCTGCTTACCTGCTATAGGTGGCTCATCATATCGTCGATATGGGGACTCATTATCAGGGTCGTGTTGGTAAGGGCCGTCTCTGCCTACCACTGGTCTGGGAAGGCGGGAAAGGTCGTAACCATGGGTATCCTCCTCGCCTGGGGTGGGTGGGTTTGTGACCAATGATGGTTAGTAACTCAGAAGAAAGGTATACCGAGTTGCATTATTACTATAGATATAATTTTAACGAAATTCTTATATAATATTAAAGCAATTACTACTTTAATCTCCCACAACAAATTCAATGTGCATAGAATTAACCGCACAACAACGCTGGAAAAAACACACTCCCGCAGAGCTATTCCCAGGCCTTCAAATTAATCCCTGCATAAACATATATCAAGTTCCCCAACATACCGGCGCCCTCCTCATCATAGTGTCGGCACGTCTCGCGGATGTCGTCCTCTGGGTCGGGGTCGAGCAGGTAGTCCTTGTTCTTACGCCGGATCAGACACACGACCAGTAATACTATCACTGCACACGGCGAGGAATAGGGGACAAGTGATTCACAGTTTATTGTCTCTATGGCATGGACATAAATGATATCAGCAGTTCTTAGTCTGCAAATTTGAAACTTTTATTTTTGCTTTACTCCATGATCAGTGTGACCTGATGTGATTCTTCTATCACATCATAGTGACTCAACTATTATAGTAGTGTATAATTGGCCATACGTAATCGTTGTAATCACACATGAATATTATTGAAACTTCACAAAGAAATAAAGCGAATGATCGCTACAATGAACAAGCATACTTCCAGTTATCTTCCAGACAGGAATATTGATGGGAAAATCACTTGAAACTCACCTAACAATGCGATGATGCAGATTATGATAGCTAAGATTCCACCGGTGTTCATTGATGCGACAACTGAGCCTGGTTCGGGCTCCATAAAGTCACAGTGGTCGCCATGGTATCCTTCCCAGCAGTTACATCGCCAACGGAGGATGCCATCATCACCCGGAACCATGACACAGTCACCGTTGACGCAGCGTGGAATTGAGCAGTCCAATAGAGGCACACACTGCTCGTCCAAGACATACTGACCGGTTGGGCACCTGACACAAGAAGGGAAGAAATACGAGACCATGGACCAGATTTTAATGCCAGACTTTTTATTTACTTTCTGGCGGTGTTTATCATTGTTTTTTTGAGGTTTTTGTTTGTTTCTTTGTATCAAATGTATAGCGATAATTTAAAGCACATTGTTATATCGCAAAATAACAATGTTTTTTTCTGTAACCCTTTTTTCTGTAGGAAGTCAGAATTATGTTGTGATTCTTGAGAATTATTCCAGATTGTGTGTTTAATCAAAATTTGTCTACAACTCTTCCCCAAAAATTAGCTTCCAAAAAATATTTGACTCCTAAATCTTTCAAAGCTGAGCAAATATCAACAACGAAGTGCAAGGAACACCACTCACAGGCACATGTGTTGTCTCCAGAGGTCTGTACACACTCCGAATGGACAGATGAAGGGACTGATACAGGCGGCGCTGTCACATGTGATGTCCGTATCGGCCTCCCGGACGAAATTAGCAGCGTTACTGTCAGAGTTCTCGTCCGTCGTCATGGGAAACCACTCGCCGTTATAGCGGATGTCCTTGATACAGGCTGGGAGAGGGAGAGAAAACATTTTGGACCATTGCTTCTTACACTGTAGAACTATAAGATTTTTATGACAACAGCTAGGCCTTATTTATCCATAATTTGAGTTTTATTTCACAAGACTACATATTAATAAAAGAACAGCACTTCAATACCATCTGGAAGTTATATGACTAGCAGTGAAACTTTCCCCATTGCTGAAAAAAGTCAATAAAATATCATAATCTACGTACAAAGAAATATATTCCTATAGAACTTACTGTTCTCCAACTGATGGGTCACTGTCGCCTGGCCACTGTACATATTGTACTTGACCTTGGCACCACCGAACAGAGCGTCTTCCGCAAGCGCAAGTAGACGGTGTGCGTTGATTGGCCAGGCCTCAGCGTAGTAGGGACCGCCCCTGTTATCCAGCTGCAGCACGACTTGCGTACCGTAGCGCGTGACAGTCACCGTATGCCACAGGCCATCGCTGACATTCAGGGTCGGGAGGGAGAGGACAGAATCTCCGGCTCCCAAGTCGTATCGGAGGTACAGCTGGCCGTCCATCACCTGTGGGCGAGGGAAAAGAGATTTTAATTTATTACTAAACAGAACAAAACCGGAACACACTTGTAGGTGACAGGGTTTTTTTGTAAGTGCATGTACATACATCACTGTACTTGTCTTTTGCTTTCAACTTGGAATGAACATTTTCTCCGATCTTCATCATCATTATATAATCAATTTCTACTGCTACACTACAACTCAGCAAGACAATGTTGGGTAAATGCGTGTGACCGATGGTCTTTATTTTTCCAATATGATTGAGGCTGATATTTCTGATAAACATTGCACAAACTGAAGTTGACCACATCAATAATTTACTCAATCGGCGTGACAGTGACCAAAACTGACCCCAAGTATTATTCTCTCGAGCGTTGAGAAGCTGTCCGCACTGAACATGACTCCATCTCTGTCTCTTGTCCGGAACATCATCTGAAGCTGGTTGACTTTGAAGTTCTGTGACGCGTTGAAGGTCGGCTTCATAGCCCACTGTACATAACTTTCTTCATCACCGATGTCTCGGATGGTGGTCTCTGGATATCGAAGTTTGATTGGAGGTTCATGATGAGATTTACTTGGATGGAAACTAGTTCATAGTTTTTTCACACATTTAGCCTCATGTAGAACCATTTCCATAGTGTAAAATGTGAATGTATTTTATATATTCTATCAACTGGTATTGATTTTCTATTAGATTTAGTCATGCATCACTTCATAACAGCCAAAATACTTGTACCACGTAACTCCTGTTTACAATCTCTTCCCAGAAAATGATCCCATCACTAGAACTCTTTATTGATAACTCACCAATGTCGCATCTTAGACCCCTCCAGCCTGGCAGACAGGAGCAGACTGGAGCACCACTGCCCAGTGTGCCCACACAAGTGCTGTTCACGGGACACGCCTCGCATCCCTCCGCGGGACAGCCGTCAGTGGTACCCGCCGACGCCCCGACCTCGCCAATGTGCAAGTCGTAGAGCTGATTGAGAAATGTTCAGATGGTGCTCGATTATTCAGCTGAATTTTCGTACAGGTGTAGCTATTTTTCGTGCAGATGTTTAGGTGGAATTTGAGCTCGAGAAGTTAATTTTACGTTGGAATTCTTGTTGAAATATGGTGGTGTTAAATTCAATTTGGAGGTCTGACTTGAAAAGTTTGTGTCTGCAGCCGCGAAGCTATATTGTGCAAACAAAGGCCTACTATTGAACGTTCCCAATGGACGATGACAACAAAGAAACTCACTTTTCCGTTGACTCGCATGTTCTTCATGCATCCTTTGAAAGAGTTGGCGTTGCTGAGCGTGGGTGGATACGGTCCGTCAGACATCCTGCCTCCCAGCATCAGAGGACTGTTGACGTTGATCTGTGTGCTGAAGCCAGCTACCACTCCAATAGCCTCGCAGGGGGTCCTGTCTTCCGAGGAGAAGGATATTGTCTCGTTGACGATTGAGTCTTTACAGTGGTCGGCTACCAGTCGGAATTCCTGCAAAGGAAGACAGAAATTTAACTTCCTATTTGTGCACTTTTTTTCTTGTCTCATGGATGAATATTTAACTGAATAGTAGAACAGATACAAGTAACAGTACTCAATATATTAGTGATTTGAGACAATGTAAACATGAACTCCAGATAAACTAGATACAAATGCTTCAATACAATTGGTTTAATGCCTAGAAAGTCACAGAGAACCCACACTCCCCCCAATAAACTTACCTTGCCCATCTTATACACTTCGACTGTATGCCACATGCCGTCGCTGAATGGCCTCATGGTGCTTCCGCCGGTTACTGATAGAACCATTGGCGTGTTATCCCCGAGATCAACTCTCAGCCGAGGGTAGCCCCCGGCCAACTCAATGCCGACGAAGTCTGTCCCAATATCACCGGCGGGTGCATACATGGGTCCATTGTAGAGGAGGAGGGTGTTCGGCTGTGTCGTCATAAATTCCAGGCTGATTGTTAACTCCTCACAAGCGGGGAGTGGATCGAACAAGGCCCAGGAATTGTCGGCGAAGCTCAGTTTGGTCTGCTCACAGTGGGGGCCATCGAATCCATCAGCACATTCGCAACTGGAAAGAGAGGACAAGTTTTATATTTTTTTTCTTGAAATCATCCAATTTTAAGAAATATTATTTTTGAATAGAAAAGTACCATGACATAGATGTGAATGACACAGGTGTAAAGTTAATCACTCACAGTTCCATTCATGGTAATAGGTTTATGTTCAGAATACATTACTCACTCCAAATTTTCTATACCGGCAGTCTATGTCTGAATAGTTTTATTTTGATGAGGACTATAAATCGGCTGTGATATTTTTTAGAGCTGCTCTACAACATTGTGTGCATGATAAAGAAAAGACAGAAATCATCTTACAAGTAACCGTTCCAGTTCTCTGTACACGTGCCGTTGTGCATACACGAGTATGGCCCACACTCGTTCGACATATCTTCAAATACTCGATCCTGGCAGATACACTCTCCGGTAGTTTCCGTGGTGACACCAATGAACGAGGCTCTGTCGCTGTTGATGATTGCTGGGTCACTAGTTGCCATGACTACATTGGAGCAGCCTTCGCCATAGCAGAGTTCATCCAAACACATATTGATCGGAGCCATCACGATAACTAAACCAACATCGTTTGAAATCTGTGAAAAAGTGTAACGAAAAATGCCAATCTTACTCAGCAAAGACCAAAACTGATCGATTAACCATTTAGAGACATTTTATCATGTTATGTTAAGCTTTGCGAGAAAAGTATGCTACTATGCCACATGAACGTACACTCTCTTTGTTGGCCCAGACTCGTCCATTCATCCCAGCAGACTTGTAATACGGAGACCCATGTGCAGCATAGTAAACGTCAATCATTGGTGTATCGCCAAAGTTTTCAGCCTCCACATCTTGCACGTTGAAGATTTCCACAAACTCCGGTTCAGTGTTGAAGAGCGATGCAAGTCTTTCCTGTAGCTTCATGTACGGTGTATCTGTTGTTGCGGCTGGTTGGCTGATGAACTGTTCAGCGGTCATTCCTGAAAAGTAACAAATCAGTTATATGTGACAATTCACAAAGCAGTTCATATATACACAAATGTCAGTGATCTTCTCTCAATGGGAATAAATGCCAGGCAAGTGTTTCTTGTCTATAAAGGTAGGAGTTTGGCCATAACAGGAAGTTTTCACTTGTTTAGAACCAGGATTGACCTGTAAGTTCATGGAATATGATAACGGTCATTATTGAAAGATCAGCTTGAAGTTCCAAGCTGATCGGCTAAACCAGAAATTGATTGATTGATTCAATTGATTCAAGCTCGCACCTGAGAAGCGGATCGATCCCGATGAGAGGACAGCGTCGTCGTAGATGTACTTGACCATGACAACGACAGAACACGTCGCGTACGTCTGGAGTGCGACATCGTACACAGACACTTCGAGGTCATGTTTACCACGGGGCGTACCGCGCGCCATCCAGATCACACCTGTCTCCTTGGCGATACTGATAGGAGAAAACAGATTTTATTTGGTATTGGATATAAATTGGAGTACATGGAATTTATTTTATCTACACTTTGGGCTCATTTTTCTTAATGAATGTAAACGATGTACTCTAAAACAATAGGAAGTTTTAACTTGTTTAAAACCAGTATTTATTACATACCTACCTCTATAATAAACTCTTTGGGTAATCTTACCTTGGCATTCAAAGAAGAGGAGAGAGAAATGAATGTCACAAGAATTTTCTCAAAATTCCTGACATCCATCTCGAACTCGAAATTGAAGGAAATTACTCTCACACATCTCAGATTCCCCGCGGTGTAGATGTGACGTCACACCGGTCATATGATTGACCTTAACCGCCATTAATTTGCCCACCTGGTTAAGGCAGGGGAGGCGGGAGGGAGAATAATCGTGTTTATTATAGAGGTAGGTATGTAATAAATACTGGTTTTAAACAAGTTAAAACTTCCTATTTATTGCCATACCACTACCTCTATAATAAACTCTTTGGGTTATATCAGAATAACCAAAGGAGGTGGGTTTAACCCTCTCCCGGGAATTTCATCACCGATGTGTGAGAGTAGGAAATATCCATTGAAAGTAGTAAATATTGTGTTTTACTTTTAAATTATAATTTTAAGTCGAAAATACATATTTACAGGATATTTACAACTATACCATAATACACGCCTGAATTACCTTCAGATGCATGGAGACGAGCAGGGGCTCTGCAGAGGTGACTTTCCTCTTGCAGAAGAACAAAAATTTCCCTCGCCAAAGAAGAGGAGCAACTCCCCTGGGAGTCGACCTCAGGTGCATCTGTACAGAGGCGTGCTGATCTATTTACAGGTATCTACAGCTGGACTACACGCTCCGCCGCCACCAGTCGTCCAAGCTGGAGGCCGGAGTCATCCTCCCAAGCTAACTCCCTGAGATAGAAAGAAGTGAATGTGTTATGAGATTTCCAGGTACAGGCAGACATGACATCATTCAGAGACACTTTATTTGTAAAGGCAAGTGAAGCCGCGAGAGCCCTCACATCATGCGCTTTGACTCTGAAACCTGTGGATTTTTTCGCCTGTGACTTTTCATAGCAAAATCTAACACACTTCTTGATCCAAGATGAGATCGTAGCAGGACGGATATCATTTGGAAAATCCTTAAGATAGGACACGAAAAGCAAACGCTTGCCGAGATGCAGCTCACGCGTACGATTAACGTAGATGCGGAGGGCTCGCACGGGACAAAGCTTCGCGTCTTCCTCCAGGCCCGGCCCCAGAGAAGGAGTCAGGGCGGGAATGGAAAAGCTCAATAATGGCGTACCTGCTAATTGAGTTTTGGCCAGAAAGGAGGGAATGACTCCGAGGAGAACCGAGGAGCCATCCGACTTCCACTTAACTTTGGAAAAGGACAGAGCGTGAAGCTCACTCCGTCGCTTCCCGGAAGCCAGAGCCAAAAGGAAGACCGTCTTAAACGTCAGCAACTTTAGTGAGGCCCGCTCAAGGGGTTCGAACGGATCTTTTCTTAAGACGTTGAGAACAAGCGATAGATCCCACTCAGGAACCGGGTTCCTAGCTTTCGGTCTTTCGATCTCGAAACTATTAATCAACGCAGTCAAACCTTGATCATGACCAAAATCGATCCCAAGTTTGGGTTTTAGAGTCTTCGCGATAGCCGTACGGTAACCCGCGATCGTGGATGGAGCTCGCCCTTCATTGAACTTTTCGAGAAGAAATTCGGAAATTAGGGGAGCATCGACTCTGAAAGGACTAACCTTCCGGCGACGACACCAAGCACAGAAGGAAGTCCACTTCGATTGGTAGACTGCCAAAGAAGATTTTCGATTTGATCGGGCGATCCTAGCGGACACCTCCCTTGAAAATCCCTTCTTTCGGAAACATCGCTCGACAATATCCAGGCATGAAGCTTCAGACTTGCGGGAGCCTGATGAAACATGCTGGAGCGAGGTTGTTTGAGGAGGTCCCACCGATCCGGAAGCTGACGAGGGAAGTCTACTATCAACTCCAGAAGGTCCGGGAACCACGACCTCTGCGGTAGACACGGAGCAATCAGCAGGAGGCGACACTGGTGAGTCCGAAACTTGGCGATCACCTTGTCCAACAACACCGCTGGGGGGTAAGCATACGCGTACATGCCCTCCCAGGACGTCGACATCGCATCCACTGACATGGCCGTGGGATCGGGAATGGGAGACACAAACGAAGGAAGTTTGTGGTTCCACCGGGTCGCAAACAAATCGACCATCGGCGTGCCCCATAGGCCGCAGAGAGATTGGAATACCCTGGGGGCAAGACTCCACTCCATGGCCTGGACCTGGCCCCTCCGGGAGAGGCGGTCCGCCCAAACATTCATATGACCAGGGATATGCCTCGCGAAAAGCGAAATACCCCGGTCGTGACACCAGAGCAGGAGGTCGATAGCGGCCTGGCACAGCGACTGGGACTTCGTACCGCCCTGCTTGTTGATGTAAGCGACAACGGTGGAGTTGTCGGTGGCCACCAACACAGCCTGATTGAGGAAATGTGTTTCCCAATGCCTGAGAGCCAAGAACACAGCCTCCAGTTCCAACAGGTTTATGTGCCATTCCTGCTGAGACGAAGACCAGGTGCCCGAGACCTCGCTGTCGTCCCAGTGAGCGCCCCAGCCGTCCATACTGGCATCCGTAAATACGTGCCTGGATGGAAGCGGCCGGCGGAATGACGACCCTCGGAGCAGATTGACGGGATCCAGCCACCATTGCAGATGGGAAACGACTTCCGGAGAGACCTGCACGAGCTGGGATCTGTCTCCCGTGACCTGGGACCATTGAGAGTGTAGATGCCGCTGAATAGGCCGCATGTGCAGGCGGCCCAACGGAACTAACTTTTCCGTGGACGCCAGCATCCCGAGAAGGGACTGCCAGCGTCTGGCCGTCTGTGGAATGCGACGAAGGAAGCCTTCTGACAGCACGGATAATTTTGACTGACGATCCAGCGTCGGCAATACAGTCTCTGAGGTAGTCTGATAACGATACCCCAAGAAGACGAAGTCTCGACGCGGTGACAAGTCGGACTTTTTTTGGTTGATTTTGAACCCCATCCGTGAGCATAGATTTACCACAAACTGTGCTTGGACGATCAGCGTTTCGCGACAATGGTGCCGGATTAGCCAATCGTCGAGATATTGGTGGATAAAAATCCCCCGCTTGTGGGCGAGAATCTGGACTTCCCGAGCCACCATGGTGAAAATCCACGGCGCTGTCGATAATCCGAACGGGAGCGCCCGAAACTGCCATACGCGGCCGAGATAGAGAAATCTCAGGTATTTGCGAACTGCAGGTTTCATTGGAATATGGAAATAGGCATCTTTGAGATCGATCGTTACCACCCACGAATCGCGAGGCATGACTGAACGAACTTGCTCCGGCGTTTCCATGGAAAACGTCGGCACTATTAAGAACTTGTTCAACGGAGAAAGATCTATCACTGGTCTCCAACCCCCCGACGCTTTGGGAACCACAAACAACACGCTGTAGAACCCGGGAGTGTCCCCGGGAGCAGGTTCTATCGCTTGTTTCTCGATCATCGCCGTTATCTCCTCGTGGAGAACACGGCGGCGTTCTGGATCGTTTGGAAGAGTGAAACCCCTTGGGACGGGCGATAACGGTGGCAATTTCTCGAATTTCAGGCCGAATCCTCGACGGAGCGTCGAGACGACCCAGGGGCAAGCCCCGAGCCGCTCCCACTCTTTCCAAAACAGAATTAAACGAGCTCCTACGGGCTCGTCTGAGGAAGGAATATCGACCGAAACGAGCTGACCATGCAGCTCTTCTCGACACTCGAGCAAAGGATCCGGCCCGGAATCCGAAGCTATACGTACCCGGTTTCTTTTCCCCTGCGGGCTTGGGAGCCTCTCCGCGTCCTCGGCCTCGGCCACGACCACGGTCTCCTCGGGTGCTGCCGGCAGAGGCCCCGCGAAAGGGCAACCCTGAGGCCCTGCCTCTCGCTCTACCACGGCCACGAGTCGGCTGTTGCTGAGGCTGAGACTGCTGAACTGCAGACTGGGGCTTCTTAAAGGCCGAAACCATCTGTTGTGTGAGGCGTTCCAGAGACTTCGACTGGCTCAGGAGGGCATTGGAAGTAGAGGACTTCGCGGCCTTCTCGTCGGCCTCCTTCTTCACCTCCCGCAACTCCGCAGAACGGTCAGGGAGTAGAAGTGAAGTAGGGGCTCCGGAAGAGGGGATAACGGGGTGGAGAACTCTCATGTCTGTCATGAGCTGGTCCGGAACCTCGAACTTGAGGGATGAGAGGAAGGCGTCACGCCGCCACAACTCGGACACCCAGAGTGAGTGGGAGTCCAGGGCCACCTTGTCACCCACACCTTTGCCAATGGAGGTGACCAATGAAGCGCAGCTCAATAAGGCTTCTGCCAAATCATCCCGGTCGACGTCAGGGTTGTCCAGGACCTGGTCACGGCACTGAAGAATGGCCCGTCTCGTAGCCATCGACAGCCAGTCCATGGCCGAATCCGTGGCCAGCCCCACTCGAAACGTGTGCTGCAGCTCCGCCAAGGCCGCCCATGGGATCTCCACGGCCTTAGGCTCCTTGAAAAAGGCGTAATGGGGGTGATGCCTCCTCAAAGCTGTAGGCTTGTCGTCCAACTCCGACGACGTATAGTAGTCGTTGACAGACGGGCGAGCAGGATACGCGCCAATCGCCGACTTGTTGGACCTGATGGTCTCGTCCATGCGCTCCTGCATGGAGCCGCGAACTCCCTGTGACAGAGGGAACCGTAAGGCGTCCTTCGACGGCCGGGGGTGCTCTATCTCAGAAGAGATCATCGAACGAGCCACCTTCTTGACTGGGGCCGGAGCATGCTCTTCGGGCCACAAACCCGGGAGGACCCTCTTCACAAAATCCAACTTCTCCCCCCAAGAGAGAGGGTCGTCGGACTCGGGCTGGTCCGCCTCCTGGTCCGGGTCCGCCTTACGCTTTCGCGGAAGCGTGAGGCCTGACGGGCCAGGTAACGGCTGGTCAGCCGACTGAGAGACCTGTAGGGAAGGTTCCTCATCTGAAGACGGCTCTTCCCTAAGCAGAGGGGAAGACGGGGGCGGTGGCGGCTGTGGAGGCGTGAACCTCGCCAGAAACTGCTGCCACTGGCCTAACATCTCTTCCCGAAAAGACTGAAGCTCGCCCCTAAGGCGCTGCTCTGACGTCGTGGAAGAGCTCCCCTGGACAGGAACACCGGACGGCTCCGACGCACGGGAAGACCCTTGGTCCGCCAACTGGGCGAAGGACAACATACCCTGGCTAGAGGCGACGAAACCGGAGGGCAGGGCCGTAAGAGGGGAATCGTCCTTGATATCCTCGGCGATCTGAAACACACAGGGCGAATCAGAAAAAGGAAACTCTGGAAACCGTGGAGACATGGAAACTCCAGGAACCCATGGGTTTGGACGGCTCATGGCCCTTGGCTCCCGGCCCCTACTGGCCACGGCTCCGGTAGCCACGGCCTGGGGTCCAGTAACCGACGGGAAATCGGGTGCCGGCGGCCGTATCACTGGCGACACGGGCCCGGACCGAAATCCGCCCTGGCTATGGGGTTGAAACCCAGCTCCGGGGGCAGGTGCCCGACCCGGAGGGGGAAACAACACTCTCTGTCCAGAGGGATCCCGGGCGCAGGGAACCGTCGTGAGCCCGACGGAACCGGCAGACCCCGAAACCACACTCGGACACTGAAACCCAGGTCGTTCAGCCAGAGAAGCATGAGAACGAGGGGCCAGTAGAGAGGGAGCCAAAAGTGAGCCACACAAACCCGTAGGTTGTGGGGAAGTTAGGGTGCCGAGAGCCGAACGCGCGGCTCCCGGGACCCGTACCTGGCTGAAAGAAAATGACAATGATAAATCAAAACTTACAGCACAAACAGCATTGGTTAACTGCAAATCTAAACGCCGCTTGCGTTCCTCAGACGCCTTGGGACGCGGCCTGGCGCTATCAGAATCTGACGGGGAAGGGGGAGTAGGGCAACCAGCAAACCTGCGGGCCTGAATCTCCCGTAAGCCTTGAAGACAGAGTTTCCACTCGTCGATGGACCAATCCGCGCATAACTCACAGGTGGCTGAAGGACGGCAATAAACAGTGTCCCTACACTGCCAGCAGGCGTTATGAGCCTCCCACTTAGGAAGGTAGACGTGAAGAAATTCGACTTTGAATGCCGAAAGCAAGACTTGCTGCACATCCAACAATGGAGGAGCAAATTAATGGCGGTTAAGGTCAATCATATGACCGGTGTGACGTCACATCTACACCGCGGGGAATCTGAGATGTGTGAGAGTAATTTCCTTCAATTTCGAGTTCGAGATGGATGTCAGGAATTTTGAGAAAATTCTTGTGACATTCATTTCTCTCTCCTCTTCTTTGAATGCCAAGGTAAGATTACCCAAAGAGTTTATTATAGAGGTAGTGGTATGGCAATAAATAAGACACTGAAAGCATTATTCTTTAGAATGCTGAACTAAGTGAGAAAAAAATGTGAATAATTTGTTCCATACATAACTCTCTTTACCAATCCCCAAATTGCGATTAGAGAAGATTAGATTGCGTAGAGAAGTATTCCTCTTCTAAAAATGTCTAAGCAAGACTTGCACACAACCATTTGCAAAAATGGAGGAGCAAAATAATGGCGGTTTGGGGTCATGTGACCCATGATGTAAAACATCACCGCATGGGATCTGAGGGGATTTTGGTTCAATTTTTTAAAAAAAGTTAAGAATTGATGTCACGGAAAATTTCTCAAAATTTTCTACGTGACATCTATTCCTCTCCTCTTCTTTGAATGTCAAGGTAAGATTACCCAAAGTGTTTATTATAGAGGTAGAAGTATGGACATAAATATTGCGTTTAAACACAAACAACATCCGAGCACAATGAAAAATCATTACCTGAAGAAGGTGTAATCGTCGTTTGCAGTGAACTCTTTTCCGGCTGCGTCCCAGCCATCTGGGTCACTACAGTACACGACTCCAATCTCCGTACTATCCAACTCCCCCTTGTAATTAAAGACTGTGATTTCGCTTGTAGCTGGCGAGTGTGCGTTACTACCCCCTCGCACCTCGATCTCGAGATTGATTGTATTCTTGGGACCGCCACTGGACAGGTCAATTGGAATGTCGTAATCGTTAAAGCCGAGTTCATCGTGTGTGTAGCCATCTCTCTCAGCAATCAACCTGGCCTTGCCCGTGTCTGTAATGTGGATCGAGGATACATTGATTATCACAAAAAATTGTGTTGTACGAACGAGATGCATGTGACAGATTTAACAGCTATAAATTCATAACAATTAAGCTGAATATCAATTCGTAAATATGGTTTCACTTTTATGGTAACAAATTTTCCACAAATGTTGCAATGAAAACATTCATTCCCCTACCACTGATAACAAACCACATCTTGATGCTGTTTAGGTGACTATCTTCGCATTGCTTTATTAATGAGCTTTATTAATAATTTACTTGGGTTATAGTCCAGACGGAAGTCATCACACTTGGCACTGTTGCAAGGGTAGGTGACTTGGATAGGTGTTCCATCATCGTCCGCGTCAGAAACATCAAACTCCAGAACAACATCGCCTCTCCTCGTCGTCGGGCCGACGAACGGTTTCTCCGGCTCTAGGTTGCCGATCGTGGGCAGATTGTCCTCCTCGTTCCCGACGTAAACAACTAGGGTTGCCGTGCCAGTCATAGGTGGCTCACCTAGGTCACACGATAGAGGGGAATTTCTGAGCATTGCTAATACTTGAAACTCTTCGATTTTAATTTCATTGACAGTATGTACTGTGATCGATATCTGGTGTAACACAAGAATAGAGAATCACCAAAAAATTAGAACACAAAAGATAAAACATTCAAATTATACAAGGAGCAGAATTAGCAATATAATTCCACGTTATGTACAAACCTTTATCAGTGGCCAGTATTAGGAGCTCATATGAGGCAGCTTCCTCTCGGTCCAAGGCCCTACGGAGGCTCACTCGACCCGAGTCATCAATCTCAAAGTTCTTGTTGGGATCCGACGCTTCATAGTCGATGGAATACCTGGAATATTTGGTAATGATATTATGCACCGCATGATTGTTGTAAGGCAGATTCATTAGCCTATATGCAATATTAACAATGGAAGAGTTATCATAGGTTACACTATATATCGAGAATCCATCGTCTAGTGTAAATGTTAGAAATGGTGATGATGAACAGTACTTACTCAAACTGAGCATTTATCCCAGAGTCTAGGTCACTTGCGATAAATGTCATGAAGTTATTCAGCGGGAATTGGCTGTTTTCTGTGATGTTGAAGAATCGCTTGTCGATGGAGAAAACTGGTGAGTTATCATTGGCGTCCAGGATATTTATGACGACACTAGCCGAATCCGAGAAGAGGCTATCACTGACTTGAACTTGGAAAGTGTAACGCTTGGGGTCAGTCGAGTCGAAGTCTAGCACCTGAGATCCAAAAAAAAAATTAAACATTTTGCTTCAAAATGGAAGCATGGGAAAAGTGAGTTGAAGTAAAAGGATAGTATACAATTAACAGGAATTCTGCAACGAAAAATAAAACTTATAATTACTCAGCTGAAAAAGTAATGTTTTTCTCGTAATTTCTTTTGGAAAAACTCAGTCTAAATACAATGCAAATAGAAAACCTGGCAACATTTGACTTACCCGTCCTGTTCTGATGACTCCTGCTTGGGCATTGAAGATGGAGTCCATCAAGAAAACTGGAGGGTTCCCCATCGACTCTGCGATGTTGTACGTGAGTCTGGCGTTTTCTCCTGTGTCAAGATCCGTGGCAAAGACGGCTCCGACACTGGTACCGACGGGAAGTGCCTCCGGGACGTCAAACGTGTAGCTCCTTGGGGAAAATCTGGGTCTGTTGTCGTTGATGTCCGTCACACGTATCTCGATTGTCTGGTTTGCTGTGCATGCGGAGAATAGGCTTAAAATTTTTTCGTCAGAGCTTGGGGAATGTTTCATTATTTTATTATCATGATGAATTGAATGAACAAGCTTTAGTTGTAACAGTCAACCCATGGATACATATCAGTCTGATCAATGAAATGCTTTCACTGCAGCCATTCGAAATCAACATTGGTTAATATTTACACCAGACAATTAACCAGTCATACAAGTCATCCAGTCAAAACACTTCATAAAATCAAAAAGAAATTTATCAAGATTCACATCGATCAACTTACTGGTGTGTGGGGGAACAGCATCATCGTAAGCCTGTACGACAGCTGTGTAAGTGTCTAAGGTCTCTCGGTCTAGGTTCGCACCCGGGGCCACGCGAACCACACCACTCGGATCCACACTGAAGAGTTCCCGGCCTTGGTCATCCGTGGGCATCTGAACCTTCCTAAATCTGACCAGGTTGTTGTTGTCGTTGTCATTGGCAACCAACCGGAGAGCTTGTTCACCTTAAATGGTTTAGAAATAAAATGTGGGTTGATAGGATGACCCTATTTGATCAGACTGACAATTTGGAGTATACAGGTAGGTGAGATAGGTTTAAGAGTCTACTTTGACAAGAGCATACTTGGACAAATCTTGTATTCCCCCCCCCCCCCCCCCCTATATGAACCCTTCTTACACAAACGCTAAAAATCATACCACTTACCAGAACTGCTGCCTTCTGGTACCATGCCAACCAGACAGCAGCTGTCGAACATCGGAGCATTGTCGTTTTCGTCTTGCAGGCGTATGTGCAGCATCCCATAGCCCTTCTGTCCGTCGTCCTCGGCGACCACATTTATCAGCCAGTCGTCCGTACCGTCCGGCTCGTCTCGATCCAGCGGGGACTTCAGCAGGACCCTGCCATCGGGACGGATCTCAAAGATCGATGGGTCATAGTAGTGGCCAGCGAGACTGTAAGCTGGTCGTGTGTTTGTTGGGTCATCAGGGTCCGAAGCCGAAACCTGTGCATCGAGTGAGATCTTGCGTTGATCAATTTTGTGAAACGTCATTGCTAGAGAAGAATGCATGGCCAGAGCTTCTAATTGCTTCACTAGTTGGCAAAGATATCAGCGATTAGACCATAACATTTGGTTACATGTGTTTGGGGTTTTTTTCTACAGCAAATGATTTGTTGTCGACGTTTCTAAGGTAATCATATTGGACATACGGTTGTGAGAGAACGTGGGTTGCTCGGAGTTATCGTGTTATCATCTTCGGGGATGTTGGTGACAACATAGGAATTCTCGCTGAATTCTGGCGGATACAAGTTCCGCTGGAGAATGTTAATTGTCACTTGTGTCGTGTTGGTTTTCACACCGTCAAAGACGCCAAATGTCAACGTGTATTGCTGCAATGGAAGCAGAAAATGTTGAGTGAAAGAGGATTCCCGCTGCTTCAAAGCAAAGTTAATACAAACACACTTGTCTTTATTATGTTCATGATTAATGCGCATCATGTTATTAGTTATCTTGGTTCAGCATTGTTATAAATCATACAATAAAACTCCATTCTTTGGCTCATCAACAGAACATGTGAAAGAGCTTTTTCTGCAAACTTACCGACTGCTCTCTATAACGTATCTCAGCTACGGTGTAGATCCGCCCAGTGACACTGTTACACGCAAAATGACGCTCGCCATTTCCACCGACAATCAGGTATTGCAAAACGTTGTTTTCTGAAATGGGTTTCTTTTCTTTTAAGTATAAATTCAGTAATTACATTTCACAGTATACCGGTATGCAGGTTGGTGTTCATCACTGTATATTGTTGATTCTTGTCAAATTAATAGATATTCATAGATAAGATTCATAAAAATATAGCAGGAACATCTACACATGTATGAAATTAATCACACAATTAAATTCTATATAAAAAAAAAAAAAAAAATGGAGTGATATATATTGTAATGGACTGATATGAAATGGTTTGAATTGTGCAATTGTTCAATAGGTTCATCATAAATCAAGAAACATTGGTTTACACTAAGAAACAAAAAGCACAGACAGTTACATGTAGACTTTCACTTTTTTCACATCAAACACAACAAGATGGACA
The DNA here is from genome assembly GCA_949152475.1 of Terebella lapidaria. Lineage (NCBI taxonomy): Eukaryota > Metazoa > Annelida > Polychaeta > Terebellida > Terebellidae > Terebella > Terebella lapidaria. The sequence continues at coordinate 26,109,839 of OX424564.1, read as the reverse complement.
CACAATTGATGAACTGCATTGTAGATTTAGAGACTTACGCAATTCCCCAATCGTTTCTTATGGCATAAATTGAAATACAGGATACGAATGTACTGTATACACACAATAATGAAATTATCACTTCAAGTATAATCATGATATGATAACACATTACCATAACCACTCATGTTGGACTACTATAATTCTATGGTTGTATAAACACAGCTCAACTGACCTGGCTGTATGGCGGGAATGGTCGCAACGGTCGTGTTAAATCTGGAGCCCTCGTCCAAGTCAAACGTGTACGTGCCACTGCTGAAGTATGGGGAGTTCTGGCTGATACCAGTCACTCTCACCGTCACTGTGATGTCAACTGTTGGAAAAAACGTGGACAGTTTTGTAATTCAATCTCGTTACGATTTTTAAGTCCTCTTATTTCTCAACAGTGGGTAAATTGAAAACTGGCTCAGGTAGTTTGAGGATTAAGCATCTTATTAGAATTCAACAATCATATAAAAATTGTTCCTTGTTTTTTCTGATTAAATGTACCTTTATTAGGCTCTCCATCATAAGTGCCTATGGCGGACGGAGCACCATCGTAGGCCTGAACCGTCAGGAAGTACTCATCCTTATCCTCTGGTATGTAGGTTCTAGCAGCAGTGATTTCTCCAGAAATCTGGTTGATGCTGAAGGCATTGCAGTCACCACCCGCTTCCAGACATTTCCTCGTGAATCGGTAGCGAACCTAGACGGAAATACAATTCATCAGATGTCATTTGATCGAAAACTTTGCCATTCCAAAATTATTATTCAATTGATCATCAGTTATTCTCCAGAACAATGTGTCAATGACAACCAGCAACTCACGACGTTGTTCGGATCCACCCCATCATCGTCAATAGCTGTGACATTGACGACGCTGTCGCCAATCCTCGTGACCTCCGTCACGGCCGCCGGGTAGGCACCGTTCTCGTCTAGACCCACAAACACTGGCACTTTGTCATTGACGTCGATGATATCCACCCTGACACGCGCATCAGTGTAGGAGTTGGCAGTTGCTTGTTTCGGCTAAAGTGGAGGAAAAGCAGAGTCAAGCCTTAATTTCATACTATTATAATGATATTCGTTTCATTATGTGAAAAGTGTACCTGAAGTGAGTAATCATGACCGCTCCAGGAATGATATAGATCAAAATAGATAAACTGTCATCAAGGGATTCTAGCATATTTTTCAGTGAAAATCAAGAATTCAAAACCATACTGACGCTTTGTGTAAACCAATGTCTGATACAGAAATGAATGATGAGATTTTTAAAACGGGGAAAAAAGACAGTACATGTCGGCAAACTTACCGTTGCTCTCAGGCGGAGGCTATACTTGGAAACTTGAGTGTAGTCCAGCTCGTAGCCCGTGATGGTCATGCTTGTGTCGTCGAAGTCCCCTCGCCGGAAAGCCCTGTTCCCGTTCTCCATCGGTGTTCTGCCTTCGGCGATACTTAGAAGCCCATCTTTGTTGGATTGTACCGTGATGAAATTCCCACCAAGAGTCGCATTTTCCATCCTTGTTAGGGTTATTTCATCGAGATCTTGGCCGTTGAATCGCAGCCATTTCGGAGGAAGAGCCGCTGAATTGTCCGTGATGGTTATGAGCACTTCAACGTCCTCAGTTTGGCGTGGAGGCGAACCATCGTCCCTCGCCCCGACGACCAAACGCACATTCTGAACCTGAAAGTTACGATAATATTTTCAGACAATGCTGTATAATAATTATGTACATTATACTTCAACACAATGCCACATTCCACTGTACATGGTAAACGTCACAACTTTGTACTACTTACTCCAGCGAGAGAACCAGATGTGGTTCGTGTGATCCATCCAGATTGCGAATCAATGCGGAAACGATTGTCACTTGACCGAAGTTCGTAGGTGACTCGTCCATTTGAACCCTCATCATCATCTACTGCAAACACTCGGATCACTCTACTATTCGAAGCCGTGTTACGCAGAATGATTGCTCGGTAACTGGTCTCGTCGAATTGTGGTGTCTGGTCATTCACATCCTCAACTTCGACGAAGAAGAAGCAACTGGCAGCAAGTTTGGGGGACCCGTTATCCTCAGCTAAAACAGTCACCTTGTACACCTGCTTTGTGGAGAGGAAAAAGACTCCACGTTCGGGTTCCTCGTGGTCAAAGCGGAAGTTAGAAATGAGACTGGCTGTCGACGTTGTACCCAGAACGTCTACATTATCACCTGCAAAAAGAGACATATTTTCAGTTGTAATTTATTTCTGCCTGTATCTTTCTAAATATTTCAATATTTTAGCTTGAATCCTTCATATACATCTATAAAAATCCCACCTATCCTGAAGAGCTCATCCTCTACAGCCCGGTTGTACACAACACGGAAGGAGAGCTTGCCATTGTCTCCAGAGTCCTGATCCACTGCCTCAATATCCAAGGGGTTGCCAAACTCCTGAAGGAGAACTCATAACACTATAGTCATGGTATCGGGCAAGAATGGATGGGCAAGAATTTTTTTTTCATTGAACAAAACACTGCTTTAATTAGTATTTGTACATGTATTAGCTATTTATAGATGTATGATTATCAAGGGTCCTATTTTTATTCGGTGATGACTATAACGAAACAATAAGAAAATCAACCTTGAATTCATTTTGCATATATGTAATATTACTATTACTTCTAACGCGCATAATCCAGAAGTGCTATGCACTTCACAAACGCCACATAATATGTGTAAACATAAAACCAGACACAGAAATGACATAGATATGAGATTACAAATATGATTGAGGGGGATAAATGGACCACTCACATCTACGACGGTTGTTCCCACGTCAGTGTTTTCGCGAATCTTTGCGCCGGTGAAATACAACCCACAGTTGGGAAAGCTTGGCGGGTGATTCACACCTACAAAGACGACATTCACTTGGCCCCTGGTGGGTGTGGAAGTACCATCCGCAACTTGGACATTTAACAGGACATTCTGTGACCCGGGCGAGATGAGCCTGTTTAGAGTGATGCTGCCATCGTTGCGATTCAGGTTGAAAATTCCTGACCGCTGTGAACCATCTGTTTGGAAAAAAAAACAAAAAAACAATGACAGCGACTCAGTAATTTAGTCTGTATTCCAAGAAACATGTTGATGAGACATGTAGAAACATAATGTACATGTAATTTTGGGAGATCGTGAAAGGATTTTGAAAATTCGGTACTTTTGCTCAATCCATTTAGCCTGATATTTTTCTTTGCATCCAAACATGGACAGGAATTAAAAACATGGATCAAGACTTCCTTCACACTGATCAACATGTTGATGTTTCATGTGATTCTACCTATACCAACGAGTGTTTCTGTAAAATCATACGCGAAAGAGTGAATTATCACTGCAGATTTCATTAGTCATACATAATTACCGGAAAAAGAGAAGGAGATTGGTTGACCGTCCGGATCGAAGGCTTGAATGATGTGTATCCGTGTGCCAATAGTGGCGTCTTCCTTTACTTGAACGACCTGTGATAAAAAGATTTTCCAGAACACACGATTAATGACCCAATAATTGTTGTATTGCAGAATTGTTAATATGATTGATACTTTCTTTTATATTCATGAATATAATTTTCAGTTACGATGACACTTTCCAGATCGCTTATTCATAGCTAAAAAAATTCACATTAAAATACCAAACGCAAAATAGAATAAACATAACTATTCCAACACACACAGAGAGAAAATAAAAGCATTAAATATCTATATTTTCCATGTACGAACCTGCAGTGATGGATCCATGATAGGGGACTCGTCCAGCACGTTGTCCACCCAGATCTGTACGGTCGTTGATGCCGACTTGGGCGGGACTCCCGCGTCCATGGCAACCAGCTCAAACTCATAGCGGTGCAGCGGCTGGAAGTCATAGTCTAGTTGCCTGTTTGTTGGATGGATGGGGGATGGGGGGGGGGGGGGGGGGTTAAAAGATTAAAACTTTAATATCAATTTGACATGAAACAGAGTTTAGTATGTATAGTGATGAGTGGAAGTTGAATATTCGTAGGCCACTGATTCTGCATGTAAATTGTTTAGGTCACAAGCAATGCATAATGATTTTGTTATGTGGGGTTATCAGATAAAGTTAAGATTAGGTACATGTATTAAATATTATTCTGTTCAATTGAAACAGCAATAGCAACAGCTCTTACTCCAGGTAATTAACACTTCGAAGAAAAAATATAACTTACTGTTTCACAGTGATAGAGGCAGTCTTTCCATCAGATGTGGTGATATCAAAATATTCAGAATCCATGGAAACACTGGAAAAAGTCAATTCTCCATTGGCCCCATCGTCAATGTCCACAGCACGTACTGGAGAAAAACAGTAATCAATTCATCAGTCAACAGCAAAAATCATGTAATTTTAACCACTCAAAATTGATCACACGGTGCAGTACTCGGAATGTAAAACAGAGAACTCACTTTCCGCGACTTCTCTGCCAAGAGGAAGGTTCTCCGGAATATCGCGAATGACGTAAACCACAGCTGGGAAGAATGGTTCGTTTAGGTTTTCTCCCACAAGGTTTATAATCACCTGTTGATGGTCAGCAGAGAAATTTGATTAGCACCAATCTTCCAACGCATCACTATAGTTGACTGCAATCAGTTTATTTGTACTTATAATATTAACAAGGTCATTCATTCATAAAAATCCATTGACACAATTTCTATAACATCATGAACATGGATACATACAAAAGGATATTGGACAAGATACGACAGCTTCCAAATGCTAATGGCTACATTGGACACTCGGCTGTTTAGTGAAACCAACCTTCAGTTTAACCAACAACAATTGAGCATGTACCTCGGTTATCGCCTCGTTGTTGGTGAAAGCTTCCACTACACTGACAGTCATTCTATACTGTTTCGGGTCGACAACATGCCGCCGAGATCTCAGCAACCGTAGATCTCCGGATGAGGAGTCCAGATTGAAGAGACCAGTGGATGCAGAATCCATGGCGATGATTTGATAACTGAGAGGAACATCTTGGAACGAGATGGCTTGAATCTTGTAAAAGCTAAAGTGGGATAAAAGTATTATCGATAATCAACAGTTACTCTCAATACTTCAGTTATTTACATGAAAAATACAGATTTGAAAGAAAATTGGGAAAATTCAACAAAGCACTTCAATTTTCATGGACATGCACCTCCCACAAGAAACACACCATCGGCTTGCAAGCATTGGACACTTACACACTGCCAGCGGGAGTGGTCTCTAAGAGATCTATGACGAATGGTGACATGTTGAACTGAGGTGCTCTCGACCCAACATAAACCGTTAGAACTTGGACGGGGGTTGCCGTGCCGACAGCCGCGTCTTCACACTGCGCCGACAGGGCCAGCTCATAACGCTGGTTGGTGAGGAACTGTTGACGACAGGCGATCTTCACTTCCCCAGTCTCAGGGTCCACGGCGAAACACCCGTCCCCACCTGGGCCAGAAATACATGCATTACTCAATTGTACAGCATGGTCCTAAAGGCTAAGTGATATAGTCATATCTGGAAAATTCTGATAATGATGTTCATAAAGGTATCAATTTTCCAAGTTTTTTTTTTTTCGTGATGATCTGAAGGCCTGGTGCACAAATTATTACAGCATGATATTTTTTGTGCAATGAGAATTGCGTTCAAAGACTGTCTTCCACAATAACAACCAATAACCGATGAATGTTCAATCAAATATAGTTTAGGGCCAATACATGTATGTTTGAGCAACTAAGTTTCACAATTCTCATGGTGAATGTACAAGTATGAGGAGTTGTTGTAGAGGCTAAGAAAGCAACAGCAGTGTAGGCGCACCAGACTCGAGTCGGTAGATGACAGGGCAGTTGTACGGCTGCTCTCCATCTATTGCGACAGCCGTGTATATCGTCGTCTCTGGGCGAATCCAGGACGGGATTGTCGCCATCATGTCGGCGGGCTCATTCTGGAAGATAGGGTCGTCCCATTCCCTGTCCACAAGGTGTAGAGTGACCGGCTGCTCATCTTGGACTGGAAGGTTTGAAAGTGGGTTTTAATCAACAATCAGATTAGAAGGGAAGATTGTGTTCTAATTTATGGTTAGGTTTTACCCAAATGAAGGCATGATTGCATTGAAACTCGGAAGTGTTAGCAAAAAATTTATGACAAAACTTATAATATTATGTACTCACATGTGGGTTGGTCGTTTCTTGTCACACGGATGTTGAACTCGACAAGTGTCATGTTCCACTCGAAGTTGTCCTGCTTGCTAACCATGCCGAACATGTCCACATTGATTCCAAGGGGTATAGGCTCCGTGAATTCATAAATCTCTCCTTCAACCCTTGGCCTGGGGGTGACTGTGAAGAGATTGCCTGTCTGGGACATGGGGACGACGACGACTTTCGCGGGACGGACTGCTCGTTTGCGCCTCTGGTGGATGAAGTTTGAAGCAGACTCATCAGCAGTGATTTCGACTCGGACGGCGGCCGGGTCGCTCAGCAGACCATCCTCGTCGGCAGCGAAGACTTCCAGCTCGTAGCTCTTAACGGCTGGAGTAGCACCTCGTTTCAGCTTGATATAACCATTCACGGAGTCGATAGCGAATATATTATTGGTTCCGTGGAGGAAATAACGAATTATGCTTGTCGCATCCGCGTCGGTAGCTTCGACTTTTGCAATCGGTTTATCGTGGTCCGCCAGGATGGACGCCAAGCTGAGCTCATGCTGGTACAGTGACTGTTTGAAGATCGGTGCATGTTCATTCACGTCTTTAACTCTAATGGTGAGCATGGCTTCTGTTGTGGTGTCACTGCACCGGGCCTGGACGGTTACATGGAAGTTGGATCGTTCAGCATGGACAAACTTCAGGTTGGTGACTATGTGCGGGTTCGAAGGCCAGCCTTCAATGCTGAAGAAAGGTGCATCATTCCCTACAATCTGCACAGAGCATCCATATGGAAACTTCACGAGATCCTCGCTCAGGGATTCTAGTCCTTCAACAGCTACACCAGGGTCAAGGTTCTCAGGGACGAAACCCACATACGGCTGGTTTCGGAAGTCTTTATCCCTTTCTCCACTAGTGACTTCTACGAGGACCTCATTGAGCCAAGGTTCGGCCTCTTCCAAGAAGTGAAGGACGTTGAGCGCGAACTCCTGACCGATGAACTCTTTGAGGTTCTTCCGACTTGTCAGTCGTCCTTCATTGATCAGCATGAAGAGATCGGGAGCGATATCGTTTTCTGAAGTCTGCAGCCGGGAAATCTGTCCTTGCGACTGGTCCAGCTGTGTTATGATGTATCCGGGCCTTGCATCGTGTGGAACTTGGAAGCGCAGAGTTTTGTCCAAAGGTGCCGCCACTGACGTATGCACGATTGCAGCTATCACTAATACTAAAGAGGCACTGTACAACGGGAACACCTTTGGATGACTTCGTTTCTGTCTAAATGATTTGACACGGAGCTGACACTGTGAGCAGCACACAGCAGCTAAGTTATTTGATTGGTTATCCTCCATCTTGTTATCTGGGAGGATGTGAAGTTTAGAGACTTATGTTCCCCGTTAATGGGCCATGCTTTGCGTCTGTGAAGTTTTTCTTCTCTGGAAATAGAGAATAAAAAGGTTAGGACCTGTGTGACATTTTTCATAATTCGAGATACATGGAAAACATACATTTGTTGCAGTTTCATCTATTATTATCACGATGATCAATAAAGAAACCTATGTATCGATCAATGTACTTCGGGTTTCAGCAAGAAAATATATTTTTATCATCATCTGTGTTTACTGTTTAGTTGAAACATATTCATTGTAAAAAGTATCATAGCACCCCATACTAGGACATTCCAAAATGTAGAATATATATATTTTCCTTATCAAAATGGTTGCCATGGTAACAGACTGGACAAGGCCTGGGGGTTTTGTTTGCCAGTAGTGTAGATTACTTTCAGCACTCAGGATAGCCACTGAGGCATCAGTTTATCAACAACTTATCGAATGACCTAGAAAGCCACTGAAGATAGTGAAACCAGGATAGTTTCCAGTTCTATCTTTGGCTTTCTGTGTATACCAGTACGCATACCAGGGTCTTGAAATTGAAACGCTATAAGAAGATGTACATGTACCAAAAATACATACTTGTGCATTTATTATTATGTGAAATGTTTACTTCCTAAATATACATGATGTGCTTTCACTATTCCAATGACCAATTAAGTATATGACATTTCAATCTAGTATCTATCAATAGCCTACCATTTACCAGGTATTATTGAGCTGATGTTCTAAAGATGAGCAAATTATCTCCTGAGTTTATTCACATGCTTGCATAAAGTCTAGCCATGCAGGCAAGCACATGCATTGCACAGACAGACCTCACATAAAGTTCCTAGAGGTATTTACTCTACAAACCATCTAACAATGCTTATCTTCCTTGCTATAATATTATGATAAATACAGGTGAGTGGGATGATTCATCACTGGTTGGCCATTTGCTCCCCGTTCTTAGCAGTTTTATAGTTCCCGTTCCAGTCTGGGTTTCCATAAATTCTACATGTAATACTCCCCATCACTCAAGTTACGCTGCACGGTTGCTCCAGGCAGGCGGGCAGACATAATTCAGTGCTCCATCCTCCCTGATCTTCTACCAACTAAACCAACTACCTTCAAAGTTGTACATCCCCCCCTACACCTCAACTCCCCCCCCCCCCATTCCTTTCCTAATCTCTATGCATGGGAGAATTTTTTGGAAGTTTTGTATGCATGTTTGTGCCTTCATTGGACCTGTCTCGGTTTTAGAGCATCCTGAATTGCTAATTAAATGGATCCAGATCCAGTTATCTTGGTTATATCTGACTAAACTGCTATAAGAAATGTGAAGGTTCACAATTCCTACAGGTGACAATTTCAAAGTGTTTCTACTCATAACTGAAAATTAGGCCAAGGGCCAAAGATAGGTTACCAGACAATGTTTAATTGTTTAGATGTTAGCCAGGTCACTAGTTAAATTCAAGGTCAAGACAATATTCAGTAATATAATATTGAGCATATATCATGTCCACAGTTGATTGCTAAGCTGTAAATTCAATAATCAGAGAGATATTAGCTTCTTGAATTATTTTTAAGTATTTTTCTGCAAAATTTCAGAAAAATTCGCCCGTAAACAAAAAAGATAAAAATGCGGACGACGACGACGACAACGGACGACGGACGCAACGCCATGCCAATAGGTTATCGGACCAGAGGTCTGGTAACCTAAAAAAGAAATACTCAACAAAAATGTTTGTTAATGTTGCTCAACATGACACAAAACAGACCTACATTGTAAAATACATTACATGAAACCAGAATTACATACTAAGTAAAGTAGGTTTTCTTATGAAACATATATACATTTCACATAACTGACGAGACAAAAGTTGAAGTGTCCTTTTTCCGGTTCAAAATATTCGCATGACATGACATGACAGTGAAGCTCCCATTCAAATGAAAACCATAGAAATTCTGTACCTAAAAATACCTCCAACTTTGACTACAAGCATGACATAATCAAACTATATCTGTATTCGGGTATATGTAATGACATGACTAAGTACTTTGTATGAATTAAACACACTCATGCAAACATAGCACCAAGGGTGCTGTAGCTTACCGGCAATCATGTGAATTGCATAGAATACTGAATACATATAAATTGTTACACTGATGTTAAAATCAATATGTTAAAACATCTTAGTAAATGTTGATAGAAACACATTTTCTGTATGGACTATAATACAAAATCAAGTTACATCTTGAAAGATTTTTTTTGTTAATGACAAATTTTCACAGATAGTCGATTCAAAGGCAACGAAATTTATACACATCACAAAGGCACATAAGGGGAATCTTATACATGATTTTGAGGAAAACTGTCTGAATAGATTTCGCGAAAATGACCACCAAAGGCAAAATTCATCGTTTTTTCGACAAAAAAGGTTGTTTTGACCTTTCAAGGTCATTGAAGGTCAAATTCAAGGTCACCACTCAAACCGCAATATATGATTTCCCATTTGAATGTGCCAATACTTAGGCTCTATCTTGAAGTGTTCTATGAGATTACTCTGCATATCTCCCATTATGAAGGAATAATTGGGTGAAATTTTCTAAGTCCAAAAAAATTTTCAATGGTCAATTTTTTTTTTTTTGCTGGAAATGGCTCAAAACGAATAGTGACTTGATTTGGGACAAAAAAAATTGTTTTCGCCTACCCGTCAAAAAATCAAAATGGCTGCCACACGCAGACTGGCGATTGAAGGGCAACGAAACCTATACATGTCATAGAGGTACATGAGAGGAATGTTTTGAAACAAAAATCTCAAAACTGATCAGACAGTTTTTGAGAAAATGGCCACCAAAGTCCAAAATTGGCAATTTTTCGTCAAAAATGGCCGCCAAATCGGCAAAAACGATTCAATCAAAAAAACTTAAAAAACGTTTTTAGATATTGGCCTAAGGTATATTCTGACAAATTTATGGGGAAATTCATCATGCCAAAAAAAGTTACAGATCCGGACGGACGCCGGACGGACGACAAACCACGATAATAGCTTATCGGCCCAAAGGGCCGGTAAGCTAATAATAAATGCATTAATATACAAAGTCATGAACCAATGTGACATCTTTTCCGCAGTTTTGAAAAAAAAATATATATATATATATATTCACATGTAGCTGTATAATATAACCTGCAGCTGTCCTATCTATATAATCATGATAATGCATAATGTTTACACAAATTCAAATATAGTACACTAGGTATATATATATATAATATTAAATATACCAAAAAGTAAATATGAACAGCCCCTGTGTGCTATTTCCAAACTGACATCAAGCTGGAAGAACAACATTATATTCAACAAGGACAGTGGGGCCAAATCATATTGTATGTGCCTGCATAGTGCATACAGACATACATTTCATGAATCCATGGACCCTCATCCCAAAATTTAATCTCCATTAAATGACTAAAATCTGTCAACATGGTCAAATTTACTTCAAAATAAATATTGTAAAATGCACAAGACTGACACTCTAATTACATGTAGGGAAAAATTACATATTAAATTCATGCATGGTATAATTACATGATAATTGCATATAATTTCAGAATACTCAGTTTAGCCTGTTTAGAACACACTGAATATTCGTAAATAAAGTAGACTGAACAGGACAGGTGCATAGGATAGAATATCAGGTATGATTTAAAACCTCCATGATATTAGGTCAGACTCTTCTATGCTGGATTAAAGACCTTTGGCTGGATCTGCATGAAGTTTGGGGAGGTGGGGGTGGGGATGGGAGGGGGTGGTGGGACCACATCCAGTAGGGAGAAAAGGCCAACAAAAATCGAGAGTTGTTGTGAGATCCAGTCACACAGAAAAGACCAAAGATTTACGGGATGTTATTTTATGTACTTTGGAAGGTGGCAGAGTTCACTTTGTTCTGCTAACTTTTTGCTGGGAATCACTGGTTCTTCTTCTTGCCTCAACGGAACACTGCCTTCCAGTTATTGGCGTGGGTGAATCTCTCTCTCTCTGTCTTTCTCTGTGATCAAATAAGATTAAACGGCCGATTTCCAATTGTTTTACTTACCTCAATTTTTCTGCAAATATGTTTTACTCATATACATACTATTAGGCTGATGTATAGCAATTGAGGTGTGTGATGATTCAAAAACAGCTGAACGATCGAGCAACTGATCTGTGAACTCCACAAACAACATTACCAAAGCGCAGAACGTAATTGCCTTCAATTGATGATGAGGAATCATTCTGGTATTTTGTTGGGAACGGTGCTGGATATTTTTTCTTGCGTCAGTAGTTTTTTGTAGGCATTGTCAATGCTTTTTCTCCCTCTTTCTTCGCTCTTCGACTTACTGAGCAAATTCTCTGTATACCAATAGTCTGAAGTCTATCACAGATTGTGCCCAGATTAGCAGCAATAATTTTCTCAGACAACCAGAAATAGATTTTTCCTTGTATCAATATGATGACTCAAAATACTGACAGATGGAGAATAAAAAATGGCATTCTGTTGAAAGTTAAACACTGTGCACTGTCATTTACTGGAAATCATGCTACTAAACCTTCATTCAAATTTTCTTCTCTGACAATTATCTAACTAGGAAAAATTTATATCAAACACATTAATTACAACCAATGATGCATGTGCCTCCCAAAGTGATGACTTTCTCTCTACACACGTACCCTCATTATGCAAATCAATACAACATTATGCAATGGTGGCATTATACAATACCTGTCACATTATCAACCGTCATTGCAAATTGGCTCTAATCTACTTTGTGCCTTTACATGTAGCATTGTATGGAATCAACAAATTAGCAGTACCCAATTAGTATTACGGATAATGATATTATTCGCTATCATACTAATGATCATTTGATAATACATACATGCACATGTATAGCAGTACTTATCATCTGGTAAAATCCACCTGACTGAAACCAACTCAGTATGTGCAGTTGTACACATGTTCAGATATAAATGTTATATAATAGAAGGTCTTTTTCAAAAACATTTTTCAAACAGAAACAAAAGAACTGGCATGCAACAGTGCAAGAGGATTTTTGTGTGTCGCAAACATGGAGCATACACAGGTACAGCGTATCCATCGTCGCCACCGAGTTAAAAATCAAGCATGCAAAAATGTAAATGACATCATGAAATATTGCCCACAAAGTGAAGGAATGCCGACTGGAAACAGCCTGTAGGTTGACTGTGCATGTCAATATACATCTATCGTCTATGTGCACCATCTCTGATGCACGGCCTGTGAACCTGTGATGTCTATATTTTTATGGCCATATTAAACGAGAAATGTCAACATCATTGCTCGATGTGTATTCTTCCTCTGTGTACATATTGCACCTGACAATATTTTTTAGGCTCGGGTTTTACCTGAGTGAGCTGTATGCCCTCTGAAGTTATTGTGTGCCTCATTATATCATCATATTACATGTACATGTACATGCTCAATATCATTTTTTAAAGAGACCTTCACTGTGTAGGAAGCATATAATATCATAATTGTTATGTCATAATTGTTATGTAATTGTTAATATCCTAATTGTTATGCTAACCAATATAAACATATCGTATTGTTCCTAATAGTGGCATGTGCCCTAATAGTAGCACACCCCTCTCTTTTCTCCAAAAATGTTCAATTTTTTATTGTAACCTTGTATTTCACCTAATATCTCTTGGGAGTGTTCCAATCCACATATTTAGTTATTTGAATCATAAACAAGGGAATTGAAGGCTATAAGACAGTATATTATTCAGTGATGTTTAAAAATTTGACCTCCTTTTTGCGTGCGCTACTGCGGGAGGTCTTGCTTTGGCACGCCATGCTACTATTAGGACCAATACGGTAATACAAATAGTACCGTATACTAGTGATACATGTACCTCATTTACTGAACATACATACCACTTCAAGATCAACAGGTGCGCACCAGTACAAACCATTACATCACTCACACATAAAGCGTACAGAAACCCACTACTACTACCATACTCATCCACACATCTGTAACAACGCTTCATGTAACATCAACAACACATTGATAGCAGATGTGTCCCAGCTAACATTGCTCTAGACACACCACTCGGCGGACTGGGGAAACCAGTGGAGTAGTGAAGTATGGCCACTTCAAGTCCTTGTACTACTTGTGGTAAAATCAGGGCAGCGGCCAACGTATCTCAGGATATCATATCACAACTGTGGGGCCCGAGAGTTTGGAAGAAACTTTGGGTTGTGATGGGGGGGGGGGGGGGGGGGTCTAGGCTAAAAAGAAATGTGCTAAGACGCTGGAGAGAGAAAAGGTCCATTACCATGTTGTAACGTGAGCTAATGTGGCAGGAATTTAGCTATGATGACCTCACTGTTGTGGTATATGTGTGGATGTACTGTACATGCTGTAAAGTGGCTGCTATGAGCTTGTTCGTAGAACAATGCCTGCTTATATGCAAGTTTTCCCTGTCACGAGACTGCTTTCATACATCAAGATAAATCTGCTTGATGTAATCAGTGAAAACGTTAGTCTAACATGTACAAGTAAAGTATAACCAGATACTTGACTGTGTATATGTATACTTTTCTGATATAGTTTTCAAATTTCAAAGAATACTCAATTGTATTTTTCTATATAGATTTAAATTGGCTTCTTCTCCAGAAGAAAAGGTTACCGGTAGTCGGAATTTAGAAATTGACCAGGGTTTATATAGACTAGAGATGAAGGGGATAGAGTACTATGTTAGCTACTAAAGAGAACAAACTTGAGTGCATGTTGAGTTACAGGCTGGAAAGGGTCATTCAAGGTCAAATCAATTAGCATGGCACCAGACAGACAGACAAATATGTGCAGACATGAACCAGTGCCCACATACCCCCAGTAAACATATGGCAGGGAGAAACTGTCAATTAATGCTAATGTACCTAAACGGTTCATGTTGTGGATTTAGACAATTTTTTTTTCCATTTTTGACCATTTAATTAAGGTCAAATAATGCAAATAAAAATATGTATAGGTTCACAAAGATAAGCTACCAAAAAGGTTATATTATGACAAAGAATTACCACTTAGTCTTTCTGTGTCAAGATGGGTAATCTATGCATGTCAAAATGAACAACCAGGAATAAATATATATATTTTCTCTTGTAGAGACATGACAAAGGGGAGATCTGTTCAAAAAATCGAATCCCGTGGGATGAAGGAGGAAACCTCAAGCCTAGTATCGCATGACGACCGGAGATGAATCAGATATTGTCGGCTTCTGGATCAACAACCCTCTGGCTTGCTGCAAGGCATTATTAGGGGGTGAATACATCAAAAGCGGATGAAGCAGCATGTAAGATACACACTAATTTGACATTCATGATGAATTGATGATAGAACCATGATTTCTACTTGAATACCAACTCAGAAGTTTATTTGCTCCACTTGGACCCACTCGGCCTGCTCAGAGGGGCTAAAATTGGAAAATCATCTGATGATTTCCAGACTTTCAATCAATCATCAGTATGATATTGTATATTCGAAAACAGAAATTTTGGATCAAATATTTTATTCAATGTGGGATTCCATTCTTCCTCCTCCCCCACCACTCCACCCCGTCATAATTATTGAGTTATGAATTCAGGGTGACTATGAGTTAATTGAGTTACGACCAACTTTGTTGATCATTTTAGACAATTCAATTGCTATAGCCCACCAAATAATCTTATTAACTTTAAAATATCACTCTGTTTGACTTTGATAAAAGAAAGTTCTATGACTGTCCATCATTTGATAAAACTTTGACTTTGATAAAAGAAAGTTCATATGACGGTAAATTTAATGTACCTATTGATACGCTGATATGGGATAATATATATCATACATAGAATAGTATACATGTATGTGTTCATGATAATGACATTCATGACCCTTGTCTGACTGGTCCAATTACCTTTAACAATTTAGCTTGCCACGCTTGTGATGGCTGAACAATCCGTCGCAAGCGAGGTAACAGTTTAGCAAGCTTTCAACATATCAGAGAAACAGAATACAATGCCCAATACACAATAATGCCCAAATACACAACATTATTTATTGCATGATATTGAATCCACTCTGTGAACAGATATCACTGAATATTAAGCAATATTATTGCGACAAAATATGGCTTATGTTCAATGCGATTAAAATGACAAACATGTCAGAGTTATTGTCTCAAGATAATCTTGATTTCCATGACTCAGAAATTAAATTCCACAAATGTTTCACTCCACCAGTTGCTCACAAAATGAAGTCATGCTCGACAGAAAGAGTGAACTTATTATTACAGCGCTTGGAAAACTAACAGCCACTATCGCCATTTCAACCAGTTTTGTTCCAAACGAATCTGACACGTTCCTACTTTCAACTCACCTTGTTGAATCGGTAATCCTTTCAGCTAATCTAGTCCAAAATGTTCAAAGTTTTCTCGAAGGGAAAAATAGGATGGAATTTCTCGGCCCCGGTTCTATGAATGTTGACGTTTGGTTTCAATAAGCTGCTCGCTGATTGGTCGATTCCACAACTTCCGGTCCCGCACCTGTGCGAAGTTGGTGCCCGCAAAGTGGCGCCACCGCGCGACCAGGTGGAGAACCTCATAGCATTGCATGAGTCATTAGTGTGTCATCCCATGAGAAAACGGCGTTTTCACGCTTGGCTGGAGCAAATCCGTCTTTGTCATCCCATTCATGAAATTGACGAACGATGATGGCAAAATCGATTGTACGGCTGCTGCGTGGGTGGTTCCACGATCTACAATCGCATGCCTGGGGGTTTCCACAGACCACGTGCCAGCTTACATGTTACAATTAAGGGGGCGACGGAAGGATTATGTCATAAGCGTATTTTGTAGTTTATAACTGATGAAAACAAGTTTCGTGTGTTATTTTACTCTCCGTATCCACAAAAATATCGACAAAATATGTTACTTGGTTGATGACTTCGTCGTATAAGATAAAAAAAAACAATAATTAGATAAAAAAAAATTCAGTTGACTAAACATACAACCGAGTGACGTTGAAATTAATGTGGACAGTTGAAAGTCAATCGATCAACGAGCAATCAAAATTGGTTATCGTAAATCATTAAATAAACTTTGAAGGATATATTTTCATTGGAGAAGAACGATCATATTAATCACATTTTGATTAACTTTTTTCACATACCCGTTTATTATTTAATACTTTATAATTATTGACATTGAGTAGAAGTAAAACATTTCGAGGTGGCGAATTTTATATCTTTTAAATGTGTGAAAATAGCCATTTCCGCAAGCGCAAGTAGGCCTAAGGAAAACCGAAGCGAACATAAGTTTCAGAATCGATGGAATAGCTCTCCTGCTCTCAAGCGCTTACCAGAGAAATACCGATGGCATTATGACTACGTTTGGAATCTACGTCATAATGATCTAAGCAGAAAATGTAATGTTCATTCATGGCTTGGATTCCGTGGCCATTGTGGGATACTTTATATAATTATCGCTTACCTAAATTGTTCATAAAACATTTATTGATATGTGTACAACTGGCAATGACCACTCCAGGTAAACTGGACTGTCATGCACGATAAAACAGTTAGTAACGATAATTAATAGAGGAAACATATCAGACATGTATGTAAAACGTTCCGACAGTAATTTGACGTTGATAAATCTTCACATGAAAGACACGAAAGTAAACGTGCAATTGCCTGCTTCCTGAATCTGGCACCATGGAAGATTCATTATGGTCGGCAATCCCACAATATTATTAATCTGTGTTCAATGTTATTAATGTGTCCGAGGAAGCGAGAAATACGAAATGAAACGGGAAATATTCACTGAGCGAGGAATTCCTTAGGCCTACACTTTTCTAAGAAAAAGATCTAGATGAAAAAGTGTGATCTCCTGAAGAGAAATATAGTGAAAAAAAAGATAAAACTACATGTATGTCATTTAAAAAAAACGTTTAAATTGTTTCGTTGCTTTTTTTATATTCTACTTGGTCAAGTGACAATATAAAATTAGTAGATTTCATTTTATCAAACAAAAGGTTCATCAGGGTACAGAAAACGATTATGTTTCTATATTTAAACACACAATCATAAATCTAGTTATATTTGTTGATGATGTTATCCCAGTTCTTGGAGAGCTAATTTTGGGCAATACAAATCCAATATCAATGTACTTGACGACAAAATCGTCACAAAGAACCGTGATTGCCCAGCATTGTAAATTCAGATGGAACTGAGATTATGTACAGAAAAATACGGATATATTTAGCTTGGACGAAAAAAATGTCATTCCCATCTTCGTGCATTTCCGTAATATGTTGACACTAGAAAGGACTCCCTAATGAATCATACGAAGAGGGGGTATTTTACTTGGAATATCTGCTGGGCGGGAAAGGAGGGGGGAGGGGGTGGTGGTGATAAAATGAATCGATCATGGATACAAGCTATAGTGGGATTCATTTTTATCGCTCGTAAAGAACTAGAAGAGGAACTGGCATCGATGATTCAGTGGGCAAATCATCGCCTATTCTGAC
This sequence comes from Terebella lapidaria, assembly GCA_949152475.1. Taxonomy (NCBI): domain Eukaryota; kingdom Metazoa; phylum Annelida; class Polychaeta; order Terebellida; family Terebellidae; genus Terebella; species Terebella lapidaria. Next base: position 26,091,696 of record OX424564.1, on the reverse strand, counting down.
GCGGGTTCTGTTTGATTTTGGCCGGGAGATGAGGAAGCGCCGACGAGCTGGGCTATTTGTTCAGTATTGTGTATGACTGGAAGACAAAGTCGACAGCCGTGGTACCACCATTCTTCCAATGTGACAATTCAGTTGTAGGACTTTTTTCCCCACGGGAGACACTACATGAAAGACAAGGTTCTAGGAGTCGTGATTGACCGCGTAGACTTTAGTACAACAAATCAACTCGCTCTCAAAACAAGACGTAAATTTTTCATCACAGTCATTGGCACGTTTGGACGCAATTGACTCGATATGGATATTGGCTCTGTCGAGGGAATAACATGTCTGCTGTGTAACCGTCAGTATTGCAAGTTGGAGATCATTAGTGGATGCTTGACGGATAATTCAACTTGAAAGTGGAATATACGCACTACCTTTGAAGTTAAAGCTGGAACTAAAATTACGGGGAAAACACAGTTCTTCCATAATATTCAAACAGGACGATTGAGGATGACTGGACTACCCAATACACAGGTCCTACTCCCGACTCTGGCCTATGTAGTGACGACACTAGTCACACTGACCGTCCCTGCTGACGCAGGGGCTCAGAAGAACTGTCAGTACGGGTCGCGCCAGTATTACCCGGGTGTGGTAGACTTGGAACCTTGCGTCAACTGCCTCTGTGATGGTGTCACCGGGGAGTTCAGGTATTTGAGAACAATTTCCTGGCATTTCATGCTCGACTTTAAGAGCGTACATTAGACGGAAATGCATGCTTCCATGTTCCTGTTTTATTACATCGGCCTTTTTGGACTCATATGCATATTGTTGAATCCATATACTATTGTAGCAATTTTGTGACCACTAAAATATATATTCCATATTAATGTTTGATGCTTAGGTGAACTTTGGTGTTTGGTAGGTTATGAGTGCTATTTAGGAAAAGAAGGCCTAAATAAATATGCTGTAGGCCTATAGTTACATGTAGGCACAGGAAGCATCATAGGCACAGGGCCCTGAAATACTATAAATTTAATAGACGAACCTGGCATGAAATTAACAATTTATAAACAAACTTAATGTTTATGTCCGGATCTCGCAGGTGTTCGTACAAGGAGTGTCCGCCCATGGATGACCCGACCTGTATCAATTACGAGGTCGCCCCTGGAGCCTGCTGTGCCACGTGCCTGGAACACGGATGTCACTTCCAGGGGCGCGGATATCCTCGAGGCGCGCGCATCCCGGCCGGCCCCTGTCATTACTGCTACTGCCCGTGGCAAGGGGAGCCCAAGGTCACTAACATAAAGCCCTTCAGGTTCTTCATAAAAATTTGATATCTACAGAGTCATATATGTACAGAGTAATTACAGTGTGTTCAGAGTAGGCCTATATAACATTTTCGTTATAGGCCTAATCATAGGTCTAATCATATTTTTTTTCACGTATCATTCATATATTTATAATCATGGTAAGCACAAAAAAATAGTAATATTTTATATTGAAATGAAGTTCACGTTTTTTTTCTGGAATAATTGAAGTGACCTGCTGAGAAGCCCTCACTCCTCTATCCCCGACTTGCTTGGCTTACCGACTCTCGTTGAGTGTTCGAAGGTAAATGTACGTTATACTACTGGTGAAACCGTTTGAGTTCTGTGTCCAACGTTACAGGGAGACCCCGTGTGTGTGGAGATCGCCTGCCGTAACGTGACGTGTACAACGGCCGTGAACACGGCGGCGGACGGCGTCACGGCGGAGGTGGAAGCGGTGCGGGCGTATGTGCCGCCGGGGAAGTGCTGCCCTGTGTGTCCTCCCATTCATAGTGAACAAGGTGAGTAAAACAACAACAAGAATAACGAAAACAAAAGCAAGATCATCATCAAAAACACGTTGTATAAATTTCAACTGGCTGGGGCCAGGCAAAACTTAACTATCATGATTGAGCCTTGGGCAAAATATGAGTTTGTATTAAATTACCACACAAGCTGTTACGAAAAATTTGATCAATGTGTATAAACAAAACTCTGGTTCAAACTGTAATACCAATATTGTTTGTATGTGTTCCAGATACTTATATCTTATACTAACTTATTGACACTTGAATTCAAAATGAACTCTGCCGATGCAATAGTATTCATGCCCACGTGTATTGGTAGCTCACTGAAGCTCAGTTGATTGATTTTTTTTATCATACAACAATAACAAAAGTACGGGAGCCCATAGGTGACATGCGCGTATAAAATTTCTATGTCTTTTCCAGCAAAAAGCTAGCACGTTCGAACGTGGTAGCTTTGAATCTTTCTATGTGTGAACGTAGAAATCTAAATCTTTCTACGTGCGAACGTGGAAAGGTATGAATGCTTCCACGTGTGAACGTGGTAGCTTTGAAACTTTCTACGTGTGAACGTAGAAACCTAAATCTTTCTACGTGCGAACGTGGAAAGGTATAAATGCTTCCACGTGTGAACGTGGTAGCTTTGAAACTTTCTACGTGTGAACGTGGAAACCTACATCTTTCTACGTTCGAACGTGATAAGTTTTAAAGTTTCTATGTGCGAACGTGAAAGCATATAATGTTTCCAAGTGTGAACGTGGTAGCTTTGGACTTTCTACGTGTGAACGTGGAAGCCTAAAACCTTTCTACGTGCGAACGTGATAAGTTTTAAAGTTACCACGTGCGAACGTGATAGCGCTTAATGCTTCCACGTGCGAATGTGGTAGTTTTGAACTTTCTACGTTCGAACGTGCAAGGTTTTTAATAGGAAAAAACATCAAATTTTGTTCCCGCACCTGTCACCTATGGGCTTCCATACAAAAGTATATAATGGAGATTCTTATTATTAACGAACTCTGAAAATATTGGTAGAACTATTGATTCGTAAAAACGATATCTAAAATATTAATGTGCATTTTTTCTGCTCGAGTGTCTGGCAACAAATGGAAAGCATCCTGCTTCCCAACAGTAGGACTCAATAATTAAGCCCACCGCCTGGAAATACTACAAATATGGTCCTGGATTGAAAACACACAATGAAAAAAAAATCCGCCGAGCCCTCGAGGCAAAATCGCTAAGAATAACATTTCCAGTGGATAGTAATATCGTAGAGAGAACCACAAACGGGGGATTGCATCGATGGAACCTCCATTGTAGCATTTATTTCCGTTGATACGGAGCTCTGATGACTAATATCTGGTGATATCTCGTGCATCGATATAAGACTGACAAGTCATGACGTGTAATTTCTCTGTTTTTCCAGCATTGAGGAACGGGTCATGAATAGAAGGATTCCCAACTGATTTGAAGTCGTAAGCAATACAAGTATCAACAGGACGTGGATGTCAATATATCTTTAGAGCTTCATAATTATATTCTACATTGTGTGCGTATTGACTAGATCTATTGTGCACGGAATAATATTTGATTATTCAAGATATATGAGAAAATCATATTTGAATAATATTTGATTATTCAAGATATATGAGAAAATCATATTCGAATAATTTTTTCGACCAGAAAAAAAAATTGAACCAGGGCATGTAATGATGTACTAGCAATGTCACAATAACATCAGCAAAATACAGTATTGAGAGCTAGAATTATTTGTGTCGTTTTGCTTATCCTTCCGAATAATCATTTAGCTAGAATGTAAATGTTATTTATAAGCTGTTTCACATTTAAACATTCATGTGTATTATCATTTTGTAACGTTGAGTTATCACGTGTATATATTTATCTACATTCGTATTCAAGCTGAGTTTCAATTGATATGTATTTTTTATCAGCATCTAATGATCTGTTATAGTGCAATATACACTTATTGACTGTTTTGCTTGTCCAGTTCGTGTTTTCGTCATAGACATAGAGGATATGTCTATGGTTTTCGTTAATCCAGACTGTGTATTTTATTAGTCATAACAGAATCAATAAAATATTCGTATTTGTTTGTAATGGTTTGTGTCTATAAATGTTCTGTTAAATAATGAAATAAAGTCACACGGCTATAAATTAATGTCATGTTCAATGGTTATACAGATGCGGTGTAAACTTAGGTGATGTTTTTGTCTTTCGGTCCAGGAGTTGAATATCGAATCAAACCAAACCTTGGGACTGAATAAACCAATCAATCAATGAAGCGACGAAAAATGAGGACCAAATTCAGTCAATGAGCTATGGAGATTTGTTTGTTAACCATAGGAAGAAAACAAATATCGGCCGATGGAATTGCGTTCATAACTGCATGCATTTCCAGACGATTTCTTTGTTCCGTGAGATGTATCATTAACAATGGAAGCCACCGCTTCTTTTACCAATATGCCCATTATACCTGTAAAAATAACCTATTAATGGTTTTTTCTTGTACCGTCATCACGTAGGACATGATTACTTTGCCATTGATGGTATATTGACTGTACCTAGGCCACAAGGGGTTATGTAATAAATTTCATATTGATCGGGTAAAGACGCTCCTTGGTACAAATATAACTTGCGACAATTATCTCGACGTGGTTGTCAACGTTATGATTATGATACTCGGACACTGTCAAGATTGCCTTAGTGTCCAAAGTTGCATTAATTCATCATGATGTATCAAATTCGAGAAAACCCGACGAATAACAATTTTGGAGTTTACGAATAATATTTTCTAAAGATGTTGCTAATGCTGCTAATCTGAAGATATGATATTCCAATTTTAATTTTAATTAAATATCGTACCGTACGACACATTTCAGGGTTGTATCATTTTGTGACGGTACGTTTATTCATATATGTAATTAAGGCAGTTGCCATTAGTTTTGCATTGCCAATGTCTTTCATAATAATATCTTTACTGAAATTCTTTTGCAACTAATTTCAATTCTGTTCTTTCACAAGTACAACCAATTGTTGGTCCAAAGGCGGCTCCTGGATTAAATCTTGGGAGGCTAGGGAATATTTTTCCAAACTTGATACAAAATGCAACATTGTTATATCGAGGGGAAACTGACTAGATTACTTGACAAAATTTTGACGAAATCGGAATGAACATTTTTTCCAAAACAAGGGCCACTGGCCTCATAGGAAGAGCTTTGGAAATGTTTGCACAGAACTAGTTCAAAACCTATTCGTATCCTATTCTGTACATATATGTTGTGGCCATATTGTAACTGTAGCCCATGATAGTGTACTGGCCAATCATTTGCTTATTGTTGATTTGGCCTAATATAAATTTGATTGATACCATTATTAAGGTACTGATTCCATCTAGTCCCATCTTCCGAACTAGATGTTCTCCAGTCGCTGACGACTGCTGGAGTGTATATCCTGTTGCCCTATCATCCCCCCCCCCCCCCCCCAAAAAAAAAAAAAATCCCCTCCCCAAACTATTAATAGATTCAACTAGCAAAAATCGATGTTAACTTTTTTTCATAATATGACCATAACTACTACAAGCATCAAATTTATATTTACCAGAACCTTTATCTTGAACCTAATAGTCAATGTTTCATGTCCTAACTATATTTTTATTGTGGTCAATAGCCCCTAATAGACACAACTAGTAAAGTTAATGTTAACCTATTCGATTACAGTCATGAAATATGTAGTGGACAGAACCTTTACCTTATTGTGCCCAATAATAAATGTTTTATGTCTTAACTAAATTTACTGTGTTCAATATTAGACCTAATTAGTATTTACCCATCGGTTTATTTTTGATCTCCATCAGTAGACATGTTATATGTCTTGTTAATTGTCTAATCAACACAGCTCAGAATGCCACATCACGATTCCCATGCAACCAATAATAGTGGTGTAGCAATCACAGGCCTATCTGATCATACGTGACATTCAACAGATGGCGCTCTTGAAGCATGCAGTAGGCCCCTACAGGAAAGTTGTGCGGCTCATTATGATGAGAACTGTCATTTGTGACAAACGTGATGATGTGATTGCTGCATAAGGAACTCGACTGGCGATTTTTGCTTTGATCATTTGTGTATGACTCCAATTACTAGTAACCTCTCATGCACAAAATAATCGAGTGCTTGACTCAACCAACAAACCATCGATTTTGAAAGATGATTGATAAGCTATGATCAGTTGATTTATTTTTTTATCAAGTGCTGCAGTATCTCGTGATGTCATCTCATTATTATTCATTAGGCTGCGAGGCACGCTCACCCAACGAACAGCGATGTTTAGGTGGAAGAGGAGGGGGGGGGGGGGATAGTGAAGAAAGTGAACTTGTTGTCATCGGCATATATGATCTCTCGAGTTGGATCTTATTTCTGAAATGCATCAGTAATCGCCGATTGCGATCTTGCATATAGTTTAGCGATATATTCATGCGAGAAAAGTCAGAAAACTCATCGGACCATTCAGCAGACCTTTACCCGGGTGCGGGTCAGCTTTCATTTATCACGATTGGGTCGTAGTCGGATGGGAGGGGGGGGGGGGGGGAGGCGGGGTGCGGGTGCGGAGTGGGGATGAAGCCGGTCGAGTGTGGCTAGGGGGCCACACTTATTTGCATTTGGCCTACTGGACATACCAGAACTTGCCACAAGTTTTCAATTATTATGTTGCCGTATCAAGCGTTTTTCCATCTTTGCAAAAGCTTATGTACTATCTATGTAGTGAGGAATGTTTATGCAAAGTTTTGGGTGCATCTGATACGAGAAAGCCCTGTTTCAGAGAAGATCAAAACGGGAGTGATGATGGGTGATGAACCGGTGACACACACAAAAAATAAACGGTCGGAACACACGTCTCCTGTGGCTATTATTGCTTATAACTTATTACAGTAACCATACTTGGGTACACGGGTGTCATATTCTTTCCAACTGGCCCCAGGCCCTCCTAATTAGCCACAATTGAATGATCTGCTCTGGCTCCAAGTCGGACTTTCAGAAATGTAAACAAAGGAAAATTCTCCAAAATCCAAGAAAAACCAACATCATAGAGGAAGAGCTCTGCTCTTCCTAAAAACGTTGGGAGGGGTGGGGTGGCGTTTGATGGGGGGCATACGGCACCCCTCTGAATCCGCATTTGAATTTGTTCTGTTTCCAAAAATGTGTATGAAATATATTTATAGTACATGTACATTGTATTGGTTTACATCAACAGTAACACGCAGAACTGCAGTTTTCGACCCATAAGCAATGTCATGTAACAGATTCATGCCAGTGTTAATGTTATATATACCTGTTTCTCTTATTCACGGAAGACCCTTAGTGCGAGGTGCGAAAATATATTTAAGTGGCGGCCACCACATAATCATCTGGCGGCCGCCACTTAATTATGTGGCCACTATATAATTAAGTGGCGGCCGTCAGATAAATATATTTTCACACCTTGCAGTATTATGCCTCAACGGGCTTCCGTACTTATTGGATCACCGAACCTATGGTCCGATAACCACATCGGTTATAACCGACTTCCACATATTTATCTTTGAAGTTTACGGGCGAGATTTTGGACGAATTTGTTTTTCGAAAATTTGGGAAACATGACTTAAAATAATCCAAGAGGAAGTTATTTTCAATTTTTCGCTCAAAATGGTGGTCGTATACGATCGTTGACGACCTTGGCGACCATTTTTTTCTAAATTATACATCAGGTTTTTATTTTTTTAGTATATGCATAAAACACCTCATTATGTGCCTCCGTGTTGTGTTTAAGTTTTCGTTGCCCTTTCCGGTCTGCACGAGGTTGCCATTTTGATTTTCTGGTGGCTCTGAAATATTTGGTCCAAAATCACTATTTTTTTGTATTTATTTCCACCAAAACAAACAGATTTTTCGCCCTGGAAATTTTTTCGGGACAAAAATTTCATCCACATTTTCCTTCACAAATGGGAACAGCTGTGTGTAGTGAACATCTAGAGTACTTCAGGGTAGATCGTAAAGCATTCAAATGGGAAATCATATATGGCGGTTTCAGTCACTGGTGACCTTGAATTTTACGTTGGGAGCCAATGGAGGGGTGGGGTGGCGCTCGCTAGCGCTCGGGTTTCAAATGGTCCATATCGGGCTTCGAATCATAGAGCCTAAATATTGTCACACTCAAATCGGAAGTCACATATGGAGAATGTATATACATCAATGTATTTTGAGTCACTTTCACAAAACACATACACCACTAGTCATAAACTAGTTTCATCGACACAACACATAGACACATAACAGATATATCACTAATAAACAAGAGTTTTTTCTGAAAAAAAATTGGCTCAAGGGCTGTGAAAAATTACCGGACTAATGTGTTTACATTTTAAAATATTAGCCATTTTGTCCAGTAAAATAAAGGTCAAATCAATAAAGGTCAAATTCAAGGTCACGAAAATATTCAGCATATATCTTTCCTATATATCCACGATTGATTCCTAATCTCTAATCTCAGTATCAAATGAGATGCTAGGAATAACGTGTCCCGTTATGAAGCATAGCAGAACACGGGATTGCCCCATTTGGGCCAAAATGGCCTATTTCGATCGAGTCAAGGGCAACGAAATTCATACACATCACAGGGGTACATATAGGGAGTCTTATGCATCAATTAGAAAAATTTACTGAAAAAATTGTGAGAAAACGACCATCGAAGTCCATAATCGGCCTTTTTATCGTCGAAAATGACCGTTTTTGAGAAACAAATCGAAAATAAAAACTAAACAAATACCTCTCTCTTCAAATAGTTTAGGCATTTTTGTGTAAAAATTTAAGAAAGATTCCATGGTAAACTTTTGAGGTTAAGAATGTAGACGGACGACGGACGTTGGACGACGGACGGTAGACGACGAACGTAATGCCATGACAATAGGTTATCGGGCCAAAGGTGCGGTAACCTAAAAATGGGCAAGCATCAAGGTTATCAACGACGTTATGACAATGACTGAGGCCAATACATTATGACAGTTGGATTACATATTTAAGAAAACGACGATGGCATATGGCCTTGTAGACCTCCAGTCCAGGAGGATGGCTCGCTGCCTGGACAGTCCAAATGTGGGTATCAATGCATGTGCGTGTCGTGCATGTATACACCGATAATAATGGCTAATCTGTAATAGTATTTGATTTTTATATTGTTATATAGTTTCATTGCTTGTACAACCAAAATTCAATATGAAATCAAATCGTAAAATATTCTTTTCATCAACATGAGACGAAATCACATCTTCGTAACATATACCATATGGTTATTTCACATTATGTTTTTTTGTGCCCGAGTGGCAAAATCTTCAAAGGCCCGACGCGAAGAGAACTTGCACCAAATACTGCAATGTTTATATTGCAGGTATGAGCTTGATAAAGTCGTCTTGGTCAAGATCAGGCTCACTAAAAGAGTAATTACTCATAATACAATAAATAAGCTCAACCATTTTGACTGTATTGGCTAATACACTTTCAATGCCAGGTGTGAGCTTGAGATTTAGCATTCAGGGTCATCTGAAAGTCGAAGTTCAAGTTCTCCAAATGATATTACGTGAAGTGACAGGGCCAAAATTCACCATATGGAAAGATTGCTAACTTTCCAGGTTCAGAGGTAAAAATCAGAAATTTGTTGAAAAAAATATGATTGATGCCAATCCTGAACAGAGTTATAGGCAAGAATTTAGTCTTCAGTCATCGCACAGTCTGATTTATTGTCACCTAAATAAATTTGTTTTCGTATACAGGTGAAGTTTATAGTGACCCGTATCTTTTCGTCATGTCATGTATAGAGTAGGCTATAGACATCATACAGCTTAAGTAGTTATAGTGATTGACCATATATGTTCTAAAACTGTAATGTTCTTTAACTTTTGTGAAACGTTTTGTTACTCTCTCTCTCTGGTAACTCTATGCCAGGAGGAAGAAAACAATAAGGATATTTCTTCTTTAACCCCAGTAACGCTCAGTCCAGAACCCAATGATATTACATGTAGACATGAGATATACATTACACATTCAGTATGTGGTTTATGAAGCCATAGGTGTAACATAGAGCGAATAAATCTGGCCTGATGACTACACGAGAATATATGAACACTTGATTATTTTGTTGTTCATAATTCACAGATGAAGTTCTTCGGTTTAGAACATGATTTCTCAACCCACTTCCCATTATGTTTTCTTTTCCAAATACAGCGCTGGTCATCGCTCGTTCCATTTGGATGTCTAGAAGTCCAGTTGGTGTAGTTAAGCCTGGCTCCGGTAGTCGGTAAACGAAAACATCTTGTTCACTTCCATTTCCTCGTCGTCCGGCCAAACGCACAGGGAAGTGTTCACCAGCTAAATAAGACATTGAAAAGAATTAAAACAACCAGTATTGAAAAGAATTAAGATAACTAGTATTTACATCAAGTGGACACAAGCTAATGCATAAAGAAAATTACCCAGACTTTTGCTGATTTTCCCTATGAATTCGTCTTCCTCCGTCGAATCTACATCAGCCAGGTGAGCTCCAGGATAAAATTGGCTGCATGACGTCACTGCACCGTCAAAGCTTTCTTTGCCAGGTCCAAGGATGTAGCAGTGGCTGCTTGCCACATTCCCAGCCATACCTTTAGGACATGTCCCTGGTGTGATAGCCAGTCACAAGTTGACCGCAACATTTGTCAATATTTTTTTCTCGAATCTCCAACAATTTAAAGCATTTCAGAGCATTTGCAATGATCTGAATTTTACTTCTGACTAATGAATACTCACAAAAGTAAGAAGTTCCGCTCTCGTCAGCCAAGAAACGACGATGCGAACTGGCTGGACCTGCTAAGATCTCACAAGCCCCAGACGTCTTGTCCAGGTTGAAGGCGAGACATTCCGCGTACATGTCACACTCTCTACGACAGGCTTTGTACCCCACATTGTGTGAATGTTTCACCAGAGTTGTTCCATTGTAGCGAGTACTTGGTATTTCAAAGTATGTTTGACGTGGAGTGCACTTTAAAGCATCAACATTCCTGCTGACCAACAGAACCAATAAAAGGACAATTGCTAGATTCCTGCCCATGATCTGTGTGCTGATGACAAAGTGAACGAAAATATAATTTTCTCAAGGCAAGATACATGTGTGCGAATATTCCATCAAACAGAAACCCCTATTCACATGGTAGTTCCCCCCATCGGTGACTATGAAACTAAACGTCTCCTAATGTGACCAGGAATCCTCCAAGAATTGGGATCTATAATTCATTACCTAACCGTTAGGCCGTCTAGTAGTATTTGAATGATGTGACATTATTATAATTTCTAGTGTGATACATTGACGCTTGAGATATAAAACGTTATATTATAACATGACAGTAGGAGGTTTATTTGTCAGATATGCACATTTCATGCTAAATTCATGCTTGCCATCTATCTCGAATAACGACGAGGGAATGACATCCATCTTCATATGATGAATCGAGAAGGAATACAACAGAATGTCAAAATATGAATATTTATTATGAACGTTGGTATGTATCAATAACTTCCTTGTGATCTTCCAATATCTTTGGCCAAACTTGACTTTAGTTGCACTTTCCACGGAATATCCTGGTGTTTCCCTAGCTCAATATTTGTTACTTCCGTGTATTGTATTGTGAGTTTGTGGTGTCATCGCTGGCTTAACACAGTAGGACTCGGGTTACGCATGGGCGAGTTGCTCCTCTGTAACCATGGGGACAAAATTACAGTAAAATACAATAAAGGCCTTATGATAGTTTGGCGCTTGACTCGGTCTATGCGTATCGTGACTCCCCAGCAAAAACAAGCGATGATGAAGCACAATGTCTCGGACATTGATAAAAATAGCTGATCATTCTGTAGTTTCAGATCACTTTTGATATTGTTATTATGGTAATATTGCTTGTACAACCGACGATCTTTAAACGCTTTTAGTATATTCCATTTATTATATTCTTTTCATCGACATGAAAGAGTTAATTAACAGCGTCTTTCAACTAATATGCAATTACATCATCGGAACATACATTACACATAATGTATATTTGAGCAATTATTTGTACTCTAATTCCGAGTGAAAGAATACAGAGTGCAGGTAATATAGGAATATGCCATTGCCAAAAGCCATCTAATAGATGTATCAGCCAAGACCTGACAACTATTACTAAGTGAATATGCATGAGGTGAGGAATAATCCTCATTACAGAACGAGATGAGATTTAGACACAATCCTATTTTTGAAATATATTGCAAATATTTTGTGATTCTTTTACTTTCAACTCGAACGTATATATCGAGAGTGAATACATTACATTATTTTTGGGTTCCCTGGAATCCAAATGACGGCCATGCAACTAGATCTAATTTCAAGTTAATTTTGGGGTATTCATGACGGGTGCCACTAGTGGGGCAGGAAATGCTCACTCTTTCCGGAACACCTGATTTCACCTCCTAATGGCCAGGTTTGGGGATTCATGAGTTTCCTTGTCATTTTTGTTTTCTCCCACTTCGTATACCTGATATGACTTCCTGTCTCCGGACTATGAGATTGGATAACGGACCTTGTTTTGTTTGCTCGGAATGCTTTATACTGGGTATTGATTCTACGTCTATAGTCAGTATGGAAAATCTCACTGTCCGTCGATATTCGAATGTGTGAGTTTTTAAACGAGATATTCGCTCGCTCTCGCGAGCTAGTAACACGCTTGATTGACATGTATGTCAGTTTCGTCATTGTATAATGTGATTTTTCTAACCTGTTCACGTTGGTTTTGCCGTGGTTCTGTGCTATTTACAGCTATCGTGATGTAACTTCACACAATTCTTCTGAGATTCAAACGGCACTTTCCACACTAAGTCTGATGTTAATTTTAGTCCCATTACAGAATTGTAACCCTCATTCTCATTACATTAACAGATTTCCTGCACATGACGAATAGGAGATAGACCCGAGCTGTGTGCTACCATTAGACAAGTTCATATGACCCGTGAACCTGGTCTGATCTCTCCGACCAATCAGAGCTGCAGAAAATAGGACGATCACCGGATGGGGACCAGGACAATATGAAACCATGACATTTTTGAAAGTTGCACATGATAATATTGGGAAGGAAACACGTACTCCATGATATTTAACAAAACTGATTTTCAGTTGTATTGCACCTCGCATTGGACTTTACCTCTTATTCTATCCCGGACATGATATCCAGTACCAGAGGATATGATTTGTTTTATTAAAGACCACTAAACGTGATTGCGAGGTCATTGAGTTTTGTATTCTTGTGTGGAAGTCATCGTTAGGATACCAGAATAAAATTTGTGAGACTGAACCCAGACTTTACCTCTTATTCTATCCCGGACATGATATCCAGTACCAGAGGATATGATTTGTTTTATTAAAGATATTATTTGTTTTATTCTATCCCGGACATGATATCCAGTACCAGAGGATATGATTTGTTTTATTAAAGACCACTAAACGTGATTGCGAGGTCATTGAGAGTTTTGTATTCTTGTGTGGAAGTCATCGTTAGGATACCAGAATAAAATTTGTGAGACTGAAGCCAGTCGCGATTCAGTGATTTGTGTACACAAGGACACAAAGAACGTACCTAAAGCACTCAAGCTTTCAAACGTATGGAATTCTATGGAATTCCGGTATTAGATGCATGCTGTATAGAGTATGCTTGGTGAAAGATAAAATCTGCATTACCGGTAATTGAATTGTTTTTTATATAATATATATTGTATTATATAAATGTATTGTAGGTAATTGTGATACAGTCTGTGACACTGCCACAATGATTCACTAAAATCACCTCAGATATCTCTTCATGACTTGATTCTTGTCAATTACTTTTGAGCATTGAAATATAGTTACAAGGGTCTGGGTTATGTGGAGAAAAATTAATATATATGGGGTCTGGGCCAATATGGGTTTTTATACCACCGCATTCGCTATAATCATTGTATGCCTACTATATTACAATAACTGCAATATATTCCCAAGTCGAGATTGATGAAAACTGGCATAGGCCTATGTCCCACATTTTCCAAGATCGCATCAGAAAAGCATTTCAGCATATAGTCATCATTGCAACCATTGGCATAAATTTCTTCACAAGAATGTTCTTTACATTGATCAAGTTCTTCCAAATCAAAATGTACTCCCATATTTTCCACCCCAAAGTAATCGGGAAACTCGTGATCAGGTCAGCAAGTCACAACACACAACTCGCAACACGCAAGTCGCCACTTGCAAGTCGTGGCCGCACCGGAATTCCATAGTTCAAAGCCAACAATACCTGTTCCTCGGTCTGTTCCGATCGTGGACGCCAAAAAACGATATCTCTTTTCTAAAAACCGTTAGAAATCTTAAACCTCAACACCCAGTCCACAACTCGCTTACTCGGAACTCACAACCGGCAACTCGCAACACGCATGTCGTATAACGCATGTCACCATGGTCACAGGGCGCATATCGCAACTTGTAAGACGCATGTTGCAAGTCGTGGCGCGTCACGCAAGTCACATCACGCAAGTCGCAACGCTTAACTCGCAACTGGCATGCCGCCACTCGCATGTCGTGTCTGCACCGGAATTCCATAGTAACGGGAGTCGAGTACAGATCCATCTATGGATTCGCAGTTGTCCCGGGCTCATAGGCCAAATATTGTCCACAGCTCCCTTATGACCGTGGGGACAAAACTACAGTAAAATACAATAACAACGTTATGATAGTTCGAGGCCTTACATGGTTCATTTACAGTTTAAAATGCCATTGATTTACTTGTGTACAACTTTCAATTATGAAAGATGACATGAATTTTTTCACCATTCCAAATTACTAAAATGGGATTATACGTTGAAAATCGTTGACGTGAATTGTCAATATTGTTGGTGGTTACTGTCTGTTGATATAATTCGTTGACTCCTCTGTCATTTTTGCATTATTATTGTTGAATAATCATTGAACCTGGATTGCACGTAACCATCAATTTGGTAAACCATGTTCATGCCCGTTCTTGAATATAACATTTCTTCTTTATAATTTTTTTCCACCAAATGTGCACTTTATCTGTCCATCAGATATGCCCCTTGAATTTACTTGATCACGGTGTTATATTCGAATATTGTTTACAACATCTGACATAGTATGGTGATAGAGTTCACCTTCTGGGGTATTATGTTATTATTGTGGCGGATTTTCTCGTGTTAATCTGAAACCAAGTTGTGTGTAGTGACACAGTAAATATTCTCTGTGTATCGTTTAGTACACAAAACAAACGACGATGGCGACGTCGATGTCGTTCATGAACATATGTATTCACTCCGCAAATGATACTCTAAACAAGTAAACGTCAGGGATCCAGAGTAGCAAAAGTGGTCGCCGCATGAAACAAATGCCTTGGCCAAAATTCTTGCTGTGAGATCGTCGGTCGAATAAACTAATAAAATTGGATGATGTTTGTGCTAGTATATCTGTTCGTGCGCTGAGCGGCAGGTGGGAAAAGGTGCACTGTGCTAAGCGGCACCGGAAGTTAAAGTAACTTTGTATTTTATATAGGCCGCCGCTGATGCGGCGACCAATGAATAGTGACAATGAAAATTGACTTAACACATCCGTTCACTAGAACACCAATTTCTCAACGGGGAACACTGGGTTTTCTCGGCTAATAGACGTGGAATCAATACCCAGTATTAAGGTTGTTCGAAACACCCGGGAAGGTGTTTTTATTGAGTAAAAAATTATATTTCTTGATAGCTAGATACGTATTGATTACAAAAAGCAGAAAAAAGTAGTAGGTCACCGTATGATATTTTTTGCTATGATGCATTTTGTTGACCTCCTATCAGTCTTGAAAGTACCTCAGCAATAGCCACAATGCATTACATCACGGCATGCTATCTAACTGTATATTTTGGCCTAAAACTCTTTATTTATAGGATATTTTAGGACAGAATTGTTGTATGTACAATGTTTCATTAAACTGATGAAACAAAATTCACTAGCACTGAGTTTGATATGTTTCGTGGCAAGAGTAAGAATATGTGTATATATTTCATCACTGAAATTTTACAAAAAAAGAGCAACTTCTCATAATCCATACAACGTTGAGTATCACTACTCGGTCAGTAATACAGTATTTTTTTCAATTTTTTTTACACATATTCTTTCAATGATATTTTGGCTTTGTAAAAATAATGTAAAAAACATACCTATCCAGGTTACTTTTCGCGATATAAGCGTTAAAACATGAAAAATGTCATTTTATGGAAACAAAAAATCAATAATTTCATGAATTTGGAATGCATACTATGTCAAATTATTCAAGTTTTTGTGAGTATAAATTGGAATAATCATAAATTTCATTTTATTGTACGTTGACTCAGAAATGTATAAAAGGCTTGCATGGTAGTTGTGGTCATTAGCATGAACGGTATGGCCGCTAGAATTAACCACTAGATGTTGACCGGTCAATTGGCTCGGATGAGATTCTCTCCGGTCGCCAACTCAGTAGGCCTAATAGCTGAAATATCCCCCACCAAATTTGACAAGTCAGTAGAAGTTTAGGAATAAATTTCACCCAATTGGCTTGAGCAAGATGACCGCCACATTTGACACAGGATTTTGCGATAACTTTATGTACGACGGGAGGATATAGGCCTAATGGCTGATAACGGATTTGACTGAGGGCAGCGCTGATCTATGCGCGGTGATTTTGGGGGATTTTTTCGTCTATAGGTCTATTTAATGTATCTCGATGAATTTTGGCAGAAATTCGCCTAACATAGTGTAAATTTCTGGGGAGATAAGCTGCGGAAACAAAAAAGTTCGCCCCATTCGGCTTAGATAGCGGAATGGGTATGGTAGACGAAACGTGTCAAGAATGACCGTCGGAATGTAACGAAAATTGGGCCCCGCGAAATCGAGCCTGGTGGGTTGGAAATGTTGCGGCCCGATGAAAGTGATCTCTTCTTATGATATATTCCTCTTGAACGGTATACATTTGGTATATTCGGCCTATATAATGGCCAGGCTATTGGGGAATTGATATATATCAATGGAATGTTGCTTAGTGGACCTGGAAATATGCATATGGGTACTGAGACAAATGTAGGGCTGCATGATGTAAACTATCAAAAAAAAGTGCGTCCGCGACGACCTCTGGATATTTTGTGTTGAACTTTGAAGTTCTAAGAGGTTGAAAATGTAAAGAAAACACCCCACTGGGGCACAAAATGCAGGATTCGGCGGATGGGAGCTTGTGGTAAGAAACCGGAGAAAACCTCACACTCTTTTTATCGGTCTTACACAGATATCATATATCGCTAAGCTTGAGTTGTATTGAAAATTATGCCATGAAGCAGAGGAAGTGTGGCCATTTAACATTGATTTGAAAAATTTTACGATCATTTTGATCATGGTAATCAGAAGATTTGGAAAATGTTAGGCCTACTAGTTTTTTGTGTGCAAACGTTTACTCTTAGACATATGAAAACTATGTAATGAATGGATGCTCTAAGTCATTTTTAACCGAGGCTGGCCCACTGAAAGATACTAGGCCTATTATCAGATTATGCTTTGATGCTTCCAGTACTTTATTGTGTGCTCAAGTCTAGACTCCGCCGTACTGATTACAGACCGCTGGTTTTTCCAGTACTCCCATTGCGCGGCAACATTTATACCCCGCCGGTCCCTATTTCACCCCGGCGTTACCTTCGCTGTTTATGACACGTTTGGTCAACCATAGACGGGCGATGACGCGTTCGGTGTATCGAACAACCTTAAGTATTCCGAGCAAACAAAACAGGGTCTGTTATCCAATCTCATAGTCCGGGGACAGAAAGTCATATCAGGCATACGAAGTGAGAGAAAACAAAAATGACAGGGAAACTCATGAACTCCCAAAAATGGCCATTAGGAGGTGAAATCAGGTGTTCCGGAAAGAGTGAGCATTTCCTGCCCCACTAATGGCACCCGTCATGAATTCCCCAAAATTAACATGAAAATAGATCTAGTTGCATGGCAGATATAGATTTGCTGTATTTATCAACCAGATCATGATGACGTCCATAGAATTTCTGCTGATGCATAAAGATGATTACTCAGATGTTCGTAGATGGTTCCTGTGAACATATCTTCCTCCCTGGAATCTACATCAGCCAGATGAGTTCCAGGGTAGAATTGACTGCATGACGTCATTGCACCCTCAAAGTTTTCTTTACCAGGACCACGAATGTAGCAGTGTATGTTTGCAACATTCTCTAATGTCCGTTCATTTAGTATATTCGCCAACATATTGGACTGTACCGAAAAGAATGAAACACGTTGTGCTCTCCAATGAAGTACGCTTTATGGGGGAAGAGTTTGAACATGAGTGGTTACATGTCAGTTGATTATTATACGACGGTGTGCTTTCAGTTGTTTGTTCGAGGGGATTAACTATTGTTTGGCAATATTTGTCCGAGGTGTACGCTTTACAGAAAAGGTGTTCAACCATGACAGTCATAATGTCAATTACAATTGTTTATTTGCAATCAATGAAGCGAGCAAAACTTCTCTCAATATTTCACAGTTGAGCTAAGCTCCAAAACTACATACATATCGCTCCAATATTCGCATTTGTACCACGGGTAACACCTTTAACAATAGGCCAGACTGTGGTCTATTCAACATACACAATTCAACACAGACCACTCGCACCCGTGGGTATGGCTCATACACTCGGTAATCTCTCGGCTAGCGCCTCGAGAATAACCTCGTGTATGAGCCATTATACCCACGGGTGCTCGTGCTCTATCTACTACGTAGATCTCCATTACCTATTGGTAATGGAGAGAAAGAATAATAGCGTGACGTCACAGGTGGACTTTACGCGTTTTTCTCAGAGAGCTCTTTGTCTGGTCACACTATATTCAAATGTTCACGATACAATATATAATCATCCTCTGCTGTGAAAACTGAATACAACCAGTCGTGGATATGATTCTAGCTTGCAGGCATAACTTGGGATAATCACACACGATTTCATGGATGTTCCAAAAATTGGATAGCTTGCATGCTGTGGATATAATTATAACTTGGAGTGACTTTTCTTGTACTTTTTGGATAAGCACACATAATGCGATGGATAGTGCGAAATTGGACATGGGAGAACTAACAAACATTAAGGATTGATTGCATGTGATCGTCATGAACCTGGCAGTGACCAGCTGTCCATTCACTTATAATGTAAATATAAAGGTAACAAATTCATGAATTCACACACTTCCAATCAACGTGAAACTTTGCCTTTATGATTGTTAGCCATCGAGGATTACTAACCGAGACTCTGTTTCTTACTAAGCAATGTTAAATTTGTTAAATTCATCGTTTTCATATGTCATTTTCCGACCTATTTCTCAGTCTACAAAATACACCCACAACAGGGCGAGCGAAAGGATTATGCTGTGCAGCAAATAGCTAGTGAGGCCAGTTAAACTCACAGGTGATATGCACTCGGGTACAACGAGGTGTTTGGGATTATGAATGTTCAGCTCATTGTATTCATCTCACAGAAAGTATAGCCCTAGATATTCTCATTATTTTGACGACAACAAGGAGTAAATATATGCAACAGCCGGTGCTTGTCAAGCAGAACACTCGAATCTTCGTTTTGGTGAAACGTATAAATGATTTATCTAATCATTAAATTGCACAGCTTTCGTGATATCATTTATGAAACCATGTCTCGGTTCATCATCCATGAGTATATGTGTGTGTGATAGCCAAGTTTTAGGTCAGGGGATTGTGTTGTTTTGGCGATTTTGTTACCTTTACTTTCACATTATAAGTCAATGGAAAAGTGCCTCAGTGCAGTCACCGGTAAGTTACGTGCAATCACACCTTAACTAATAACGGATATTATATGGAATTGTTAGACCAGTGTCCCACGTAACTTGTGCTGCTCGCCTGTCCTCCATATAAAATAAGGAGTAAAAGGTGTGAGACGGATTAGATATTATGTGTACAGTGCTCGAGTAGTATTTATGGAGCAGTAGGTACCTGGTCAAAGTACGCTTTATGGGAGAAGAGTTTGAACATGAGTGGTTACATATCAGTTGACTATACGACGGTGTGCTTTCAGTTGTTTGTTCGAGGGGATTACTATATTGTTCGGCAATTATTTGTCCGAGGTGTACGCTTCACAGAAAAGGTGTTCAACCATGACAGTCATAATGTCAATTACAATTGTTTATTTGCAATCAATGAAGCGAGCAAAACTTCTCTCAATATTTCACAGTTGAGCTAAGCTCCAAAACTACATGTACATACATATCGCTCCAATATTCGCATGTAGCTCTCCATTTACCTATTGGTAATGGAGAGAAAGAATAATAGCGTGACGTCACAGGTGGACTTTACGCGTTTTTTTTCTTCTGGGACAATAAAATAATCGATAGTCATATGGTAAGTGCATGAATAATATTGTCAGTACCTGGTTATTGAAGCCTTTAGCCACCAACAATAATCTTTTGTCACATAATATGAATTTAGCTCAAACTACAAACAGTAGGAACCCGTGATTTCCCACAGTGTGATAACCATGCCCGAAACATCATGTTTGCACTACTAGTATTTTTTCTTCACTTTTTTGCTTAAAGTACTAGTATAACGCAAATATGATGTGAACTTATATGAAAGAACTCATTGATCTGAGCAAAACGGTGTTTACGGCATGTAAATATCACAATCCGTTCAAAAGTTACACCACTTTAAAGACTGAAATCGGCAAATTTGCCTTTTCAATACAATTTAGCTAATTAGTATGCAAATGAGATATTCATGACGTCATCGGGGGAAGCTGTTTTAATTAGGTACTTTGATATGTATTATTCATTTATTTATTGTTATGCTTATTTATCAAAACTTATTCCATACAGTGGTCAATATGAATAATCAGTGTTTTCACTTTTTCTGTTGTTGTGAAGGTAACGAGTGACCCGGTATGGCCCATAGCAACCATGGTTGCTAGGGTCAGAAACCCACTTAGAACAGGGCATGTACAAATAAAAATGGTGCCAACTTGAGCTCTATATTTATTTAACTAATAAATAATCGACAGGAAGTCTGGGGATATATTGACTTGGCAGTTAACGGCCATGGCAACCATGGGTAACTACGGCTATAGGGAACAACTGGTAACCATAGCAACAGTATAGGTTGTGTGGCTATTGATTATGTATGGTACATAATAATATGCACTAGTCAGATCGTCAGAACCTTCAATAAGAATCACTATATCATGGGTTGAAATATCCCAATTAAAATTTGTTCCCCTCATGACGTCATGAATTCTCATTAACATCTAATTTGCATATTAATGAGCTGCTAAAACTTTTCAAGTGGTTTCTTTAATGTAGTGCTGGAATGGCAGTTCAAATGGCTATAACTTTTGAACGGATAGTGATATTGATATACCGTAAAAACCATTTTGCTCAAATCGAGGAGATCTTTCACATAACTCAATATTATATTCGCACTTTACTAGTACTTTAACATTGGACATATTCACATGCACTTTGATGTGAAACAACAATGAAAGCACGGGTGTTCTATGACGTAACAATGAAACTTCACGCGATTCAGCCTTAGTAACATATAACCATGCAGAAAACGTACAATCACTGTGACGTCATAATACAAAGTATTTGACGACCAGCTGATCTGCATTATTCATACTGTTTCCTAGCAACGCACATGTTCACGGGTCTTCTACTCATGAGTAGAAGGGTCCTTGAGTACGGAGCGTTTTTAGGGTCAATATTCATTGACATGCATTGTAGATTTTCTTGTTGCAATTGATTATTTCAATCGCAAAATTCTTTATTCCACATTACTATTTCTAAACTTTCTGTGTCGAATTTACATATTCCTACTGCATAGTTCTAACTTCCATCTCCTTGCTGCTTACTTCCAAGTTCTCACTGGTACTTTCTCAAGGCTTGATTCATCATGCCAAATTCTAACACCTTTGTTTATGCAAACTATCAAATAACAAATAGCATCTGACACAATGCATATGAAACTTCGCACATTCCATTTAGAATAAAGCACATCGCACGAAGAACAAAGCACAACGAATGAAGCATTTCATGTGTCAAAATTACTACTGCACTATTATGACGACGGACGGCGCTGCGGGTCGAGTGGCCACATTGTGAATGAGAAACTGAAGACTCCCGGATGAAGGAAAAAACATGGTTTGATGGACCGCTGGTCCGATGCTGTATTTTTAGCTTACCGTCCCATGGCCCGATAAGCTATTGGCGTGGGTTTTCGTCCGTCGTCCGTCCGGGAAAACTTCCGGGGTTTAGGGACTTGAAAAAGCTGAAAATAGCCCAACTCACTTTTTATGAGCAGACGTATATTTAGGGGATTATTTTTGGGATAAGGGGCTCACACGGGAGAGGAAATTTAACATGGTGAAAGCCCTTTAACCTAAACATTTGGTACGTTCGTCCGTCGTCCGTCCGGCAAATAACATTTTTTTTGCCTTGATGAATTTTTTTTGAAAATTTACTGAAACATTCCTTGGGCTAATACCCTGAGACGTTTTGTTTTCGTTTATTTTTTCAATCGTTTTTGCCGATTTGGCGGCCATTTTTTATGAAAAGTGGCTGCATTTGGACTTTTATGGCCTTTTTCTCGAAAACTGTCTGATCAGTTTGAGATTTTTGTTTCAAGACATCTCCCTCATGTACATCAATGGCAAGTTTCATTGCCCGTGAATCGCCGGTCTGCATGTGGCAGCCTTGTGGGACCCTTCAGCAGGCCCCAGACCCCCGGCCCAAATGTGCGGCTTCCCTTCTACAGTTTTTTTTACAAACTTTTCAGGAAGTAGTGATCGATGAATCTTTGAGTGCAATTTATTCCCAGGATAGGGCACAATATTAATTCAGAACATAAAAAGGCTCTGACTTCTGGGCCCTTCAGGAGGCCCCAGACTCCCAGCTGAGATGGGTTCGTTTGGTTTCTATTCCTTGCATTTATTATAAAAAAACACTGGCTTCTGGGTCTCTTGAGTGGCTCCCGAAACCCCACCGGACAGGCAAGAAGTGGGATTTATACCCAGGAGATACCAGGAAGCTACCATAGGACATAAAAAAGGATCTGGATTCTGGGGCCCTTGAGCGGGCCCCAGACCCCACGCCGTATAATGTTGGACCCCCCTCTTTTCGAAATCCTGGTTCCGCCCCTGAAATCACTGTACCGCTCTTAGTTTCATGTATTTCGAATACTTAGTACTCAATTTGGCGGAAAATACAAAAACACGTTTTAACATGTTTATTGTGGACACTTGTATTTTATATATTACTAAGAAGTGTCACCATTATTGCCAAGTAATTGAAAATAGATATGCATGTCAGTATCTGTATACATAAGGAACAACATATTGTATTCTCTGACTTATTTTGGAAGAACTTCACATACAATTTATACTCGCCTTTGATCATTTATCTATGAAAATTAGTTGAATTTTCACATGCATATATTTTATGGTTTATGTCAAATTACAACTGAATGCATACCAGTGTACAGTATAAATATTTGATAACAAAACTGTTTGTACTTGTAGGCATAACTGTTGAGTTGTCAAGGGTAATATATACCCAAAATAGGGCTAGAATGCACCAGCAAACGCCAAAAAGCATTTGGCTTTTGAGCGGGTCGCCTTGAGCGGGCCCCAGGTCGTTCCTTCATGGTAACAGCCGCGAAATTTCAGGCCGCGAATCTGTATGGGTCAATGTCCATGAAACAGTGTAGCATTGTCGGACACGCCAATGATGCCATTGGGGACAATAAATTAAGAGGCATTTTCTTGTGGGATAAGACCATGACGCCAATAGGGACGGTAAATTCTCTGGCGTACTACTGTCGCTCACGACAATGACGCCAATGGCGACGGTAAATTCTCCAGCGTACTTTTGTGGGGCACTGACAATGACGCCAATAGCGACGGTAAAGTCTTTGGCGCTTTACTGTCGTTCACGACAATGACGTCAATGGGGACATTAAATCTCTGGCGAAATGCTGTCGGTCATGACAATGACGACAATAGCGTCGGTAAATTCTCTGGCATATTTTTTTGGGCCACGACAATGACGCCAATAGCGACGGTAAATCTTTGACGTACTACTGTCGCTCAGGACAATGACGACAATACAGCGGTAAATTCTCTGGCGTATTCTTGTGGGACACGACTATGACGCCAATAGCGACGGTAAAGTCTCTGGCGTACTACTGTCGTTCACGACAATGACGACAATAGCGACGGTAAATTCTCCGGCGTATTTTTGTGGGGCACGACAATGACGCCAATAGCGACGGTAAATCTCTGGCGTACTACTGTCGTTCACGACAATGACGACAATAGCGACGGTAAATTCTCCGGCGTATTTTTGTGGGGCACGACAATGACGCCAATAGCGACGGTAAATCTCTGGCGTACTACTGTCGCTCACGACAATGACGACAATAGCGACAGTAAATTCCCTGGCATATTTTTGTGGGGCACGACAATGACGCCAATAGCGACGGTAAATTCTCTGGCGTACTACTGTCGCACACGACAATGACGCCAATAGCGACGGTAAATTCTCTGGCATATTTTTGTGGGCCACGACAATGACGCCAATAGCGACGGTAAATCTTTGACGTACTACTGTCGCTCAGGACAATGACGACAATACAGCGGTAAATTCTCTGGCGTATTCTTGTGGGACACGACTATGACGCCAATAGCGACGGTAAAGTCTCTGGCGTACTACTGTCGTTCACGACAATGACGACAATAGCGACGGTAAATTCTCCGGCGTATTTTTGTGGGGCACGACAATGACGCCAATAGCGACGGTAAATCTCTGGCGTACTACTGTCGCTCACGACAATGACGACAATAGCGACAGTAAATTCCCTGGCATATTTTTGTGGGGCACGACAATGACGCCAATAGCGACGGTAAATTCTCTGGCGTACTACTGTCGCACACGACAATGACGCCAATAGCGACGGTAAATTCTCTGGCATATTTTTGTGGGACACGACAATGACGCCAATAGCGACGGTAAATCTCTGACGTACTACTGTCGTTCATGTCAATGACGCCAATAGCGACGGTAAATTCTCTGGCATGTTTTTGTGGGACGCGACAATGACGCCAATAGCGACAGAAAATTCTCTGCCGTACTACTGTCGTTCACGTCAATGACGCCAATAACGACGGTAAATTCTCTGGCGTACTACTGTCGCACATGACAATGACGCCAATAGCGACAGAAAATTCTCTGGCGTACTACTGTCGTTCACGTCAATGACGCCAATAGCGACGGTAAATTCTCTGGCGTATTCATGTGGACACGACAATGACGCCAATAGCGACGGTAAATTCTCTGGCGTACTACTGTCGCTCACGACAATGACGCCAATGGCGACGGTAAATTCTCCAGCGTACTTTTGTGGGGCACTGACAATGACGCCAATAGCGACGGTAAAGTCTTTGGCGCTTTACTGTCGTTCACGACAATGACGTCAATGGGGACATTAAATCTCTGGCGAAATGCTGTCGGTCATGACAATGACGACAATAGCGTCGGTAAATTCTCTGGCATATTTTTTTGGGCCACGACAATGACGCCAATAGCGACGGTAAATCTTTGATGTACTACTGTCGCTCAGGACAATGACGACAATACAGCGGTAAATTCTCTGGCGTATTCTTGTGTGACACGACTATGACGCCAATAGCGACGGTAAAGTCTCTGGCGTACTACTGTCGTTCACGACAATGACGACAATAGCGACGGTAAATTCTCCGGCGTATTTTTGTGGGGCACGACAATGACGCCAATAGCGACGGTAATATGCTAACGGTAAATTCTCTGGCGTATTCTTGTGTGACACGACTATGACGCCAATAGCGACGGTAAAGTCTCTGGCGTACTACTGTCGTTCACGACAATGACGACAATAGCGACGGTAAATTCTCCGGCGTATTTTTCTCTGGCGTATTCTTGTGTGACACGACTATGACGCCAATAGCGACGGTAAATTCTCTGGCGTATTCTTGTGTGACACGACTATGACGCCAATAGCGACGGTAAAGTCTCTGGCGTACTACTGTCGTTCACGACAATGACGACAATAGCGACGGTAAATTCTCCGGCGTATTTTTCTCTGGCGTATTCTTGTGTGACACGACTATGACGCCAATAGCGACGGTAAAGTCTCTGGCGTACTACTGTCGTTCACGACAATGACGACAATAGCGACGGTAAATTCTCCGGCGTATTTTTGTGGGGCACGACAATGACGCCAATAGCGACGGTAAATCTCTGGCGTACTACTGTCGCTCACGACAATGACGACAATAGCGACAGTAAATTCCCTGGCATATTTTTGTGGGGCACGACAATGACGCCAATAGCGACGGTAAATTCTCTGGCGTACTACTGTCGCACACGACAATGACGCCAATAGCGACGGTAAATTCTCT
Source organism: Terebella lapidaria (assembly GCA_949152475.1). Taxonomy (NCBI): domain Eukaryota; kingdom Metazoa; phylum Annelida; class Polychaeta; order Terebellida; family Terebellidae; genus Terebella; species Terebella lapidaria. Next base: position 26,065,276 of record OX424564.1, on the reverse strand, counting down.
GGCATATTTTTGTGGGACACGACAATGACGCCAATAGCGACGGTAAATCTCTGACGTACTACTGTCGTTCATGTCAATGACGCCAATAGCGACGGTAAATTCTCTGGCATGTTTTTGTGGGACGCGACAATGACGCCAATAGCGACAGAAAATTCTCTGCCGTACTACTGTCGTTCACATCAATGACGCCAATAACGACGGTAAATTCTCTGGCGTACTACTGTCGCACATGACAATGACGCCAATAGCGACAGAAAATTCTCTGGCGTACTACTGTCGTTCACGTCAATGACGCCAATAGCGACGGTAAATTCTCTGGCGTATTCTTCTGGGACACGACAATGACGCCAATAGCGACGGTAAATTCTCTGGCGTACTACTGTCGCACACGACAATGACGCCAATATCGACGGTAAATTCTCTGGCATATTTTTGTGGGACACGACAATGACGCCAATAGCGACGGTAAATCTCTGGCGTGCTACTGTCGCACACGACAATGACGCCAATAGCGACGGTAAATTCTCTGACATATTTTTGTGGGGCATGACAATGACGCCAATAACGACGGTAAATTCTCTGGTGTATTCTTTTGGTCCATGACAATGACGCCAATAGCGACGGTAAATTCTCTGGCGTACTACTGTCGCTCACGCCAATGACGCCGATAGCGACGGTAAATTCTCTGGCGTACTACTGTCGTTCAGGTGTGTCCCAAAGAAGTTATTGTCGTTATTGGCGTGATTGTCGTGAACGACAGTACATGTAGTATGCCAGAGAATTACCGTCGATATTGGCGTCATTGTCGTGTCCACATGAATACGCCAGAGAATTTACCGTCGTTATTGGCGTCATTGACGTGAACGACAGTAGTACACCAGAGAATTTACCGTCGCTATTGGCGTCATTGTCGTGTCCACATGAATACGCCAGAGAATTTACCGTCGCTATTGGCGTCATTGACGTGAACGACAGTAGTACGCCAGAGAATTTACCGTCGTTATTGGCGTCATTGTCGTGTCCACAAAATTTGCCAGAGAATTTATTGTCGCTATTGTTGTGTTTTCTTGTAGAAAATGTGAACGACACAAGTACACCAGAGAAATTACCGTCGCTATTGGCGTCATTGTCTTGACACCCAAAGCGAATTTGAATTATGTAGGGCAAATTCTCTGGCGTACTACTGTCGCACACGACAATGACGCCAATAGCGACGGCAAATTCTCTGGCCTTTTATTGTGTGGACACGACGATGACGCCAATAGCGACGGTAAATTCTCTGGCTTTTTCTTGGGGGACATGACAATGACGCCAATAGCGACGGTAATTTCTCTGGCGTACTACTGTCGTTCACGACAATGACGCCAATAGCGACGGTAAATTCTCTGGCGTACTACTGTCGTTCACGTCAATGACGCCAATAGCGACGGTAAATTCTCTGGCGTATTCATGTGGACACGACAATGACGCCAATAGCGACGGTAAATTCTTTGGCCTTTTCTTGGGGGACATGACAATGACGCCAATAACGACGGTAAATTCTCTGGCGTACATGTCGTTCACGTCAATGACGCCAATAGCGACGGTAATTTCTCTGGCGTACTACTGTCGTTCACGACAGTGACGCCGATAGGGACGGTAAATTCTCTGGCCTTTTCTTGTTGGACACGACAATGACGCCGATAGCGACGGAAAATTCTCTGGCCTTTTCTTGGGGGCCATGACAATGACGCCGATAGCGACGGTAAATTCTCCGGCGTATTTTTGTGGGACACGACAATGACGCCAATAGCGACGGCAAATTCTCTGGCGTACTACTGTCAATCATGACAATGACGCCAATAGCGACGGTAAATTCTCTGGCCTTTTATTGTGGGACACGACGATGACGCCAATAGCGACGGTAAATTCTCTGGCCTTTTCTTGGGGGACATGACAATGACGCCAATAGCGACGGTAATTTCTCTGGCGTACTACTGTCGTTCACGCCAATAGCGACAATAAATTCTCTGGCGTACTACTGTCGTTCACGACAGTGACGCCGATAGGGACGGTAAATTCTCTGGCCTTTTCTTGTTGGACACGACAATGACGCCGATAGCGACGGAAAATTCTCTGGCCTTTTCTTGGGGGCCATGACAATGACGCCGATAGCGACGGTAAATTCTCCGGCGTATTTTTGTGGGACACGACAATGACGCCAATAGCGACGGTAAATTCTCTGGCGTACTACTGTCAATCATGACAATGACGCCAATAGCGACGGTAAATTCTCTGGCCTTTTCTTGGGGCACATGACAATGACGCCAATAGCGATGGTAGTTTCTCTGGCGTACTACTGTCGTTCACGTCAATGACGCCAATGACGACGGTAAATTTATCGACGTACTACTGTCGCTCACGACAATGACGCCAATAACGACGGTAAATTCTCTGGCCTTTTCTTGTGGGACACGACAATGACGCCGACAGCGACGGTAAATTCTCTGGCCTTTTCTTGGGGGCCATGACAATGACGCCAATAGCGACGGTAAATTCTCTGGCATATTATTGTGGGATACGACAATGACGCCAGTACTACTGTCGCACACCATGATACATAACATGTATTGTAGCTACAACTTGTAACTCATTGACTCCTTGCCATTGCTCTTGCCACCTCTGCTTTAGACTAGGCCCCTATTGATTCATTGTTCCGCCTTCTGCAGCCGCTTAAATTCTGAATCTTATTCTCCCTTTCTCGGTCCTTTTACAGGCAACAAATTAGGCTAATGTTTGTATTCTCCAAAATGTCTTGTTGAAGGTCAATAAGTGTTATCAGGCCATTTGACTACCAGAATTTTCTTCTTAAATCATTGGTGAACTCAATGTTTCTTTCAATGTTTCTTTCAAATCTGTGCCCTTTTTTAGTAAGTATATTTTGGAAGGTTTTTTTTCAAAATTCAAACTCACTTCCTGAAGCCATGACATGTACATGGCAAGGTCTACACGCGACCCGGCTGCAGACGCGACCTGGCTGCCTGTCATATTACAAAGGCATGTGATTTTCTCACCAGCAATATTTAAGTTTACCATAATGTTTTCTTGCATATAGAATTTCAAATGTTCACAGATGTCATGTGCCATCCTGATAAAAATATACCATATATATGTACAGGTACACACTCATCTACAGTGTAATAGCATAAAAATGGGTTTATGCACAACTTAGTATGCCAGAAAATTTACCATCGTCATTGTTGTGTCCCACAAGAATACACCAGAAAGTTTACCGTCGCTATTGGCGTCATTGACGTGAGCGACAGTAGTACGTCGATAAATTTACTGTCGTTATTGGCGTCATTGTCTTGTCCCACAAAATACACCAGATAATTAACCGTCGTTATTGGCGTCATTGACGTGAACGACAGTTGTACGCCAGAGAATTTACCGTCGCTATTGTCGTCATTGTCGTGTTCCACAAAAATACGCCGGAGAATTTACCGTCGTCATTGTCGTGTCCCAGAAGAATACGCCAGAGAATTTACCGTCACTATTGGTGTCATTGTCGTGAACGACAGTAGTACGCCAGAGAATTTACCGTCGTTATTGTCGTCATTTGACGTGAACGACAGTAGTACGCCAGAGAATTTACCGTCACTATTGGCGTCATTGTCGTGAACGACAGTAGTACGCCAGAGAATTTACCGTCACTATTGGCGTCATTGTCGTGAACGACAGTAGTACACCAGAGAATTTACCGTCGCTATTGGCGTCATTGACGTGAACGACATGTACGCCAGAGAATTTATTGTCGCTATTGGCGTCATTGTGGTGTGCAACAGTAGTACGCCAGAGAATTTACCGTCGTTATTGGCGTCCTTGACTTGTCCCATAGACTTGTCCCACGAAACACACCAGATAATTTACCGTCGTTATTGGCGACATTGTCGTGTCCATAAAAAATACAGTCCTTACTGTCGTCATTGACGTGAACGACAGTAGTACGCCAGAGATTTACCGTCGCTATTGGCGTCATTGTCGTGTCCCACCAAAATACGCCAGAGAAATTACCGTCGCTATTGGCGTCATTGTCGTGTGCGACAGTAGTACGTCAGAGAATGTACCATCGTTATTGGCGTCATTGTCGTGTCCCACAAGAATACGCCGGAGAATTGACCGTCGCTATTGGCGTCATTGTCGTGTGCGACAGTAGTACGCCAGAGAATTTACAGTCGCTAATGGCGTCATTGTTGTGTCCCACAAGAATACGCCGAATAATTAACCGTCGCTATTGGCGTCATTGTCGTGAGCGACGGTAGTACGCCCGAGAATTTACCGTCGCTATTGGCGTCATTGTCGTGTCCCACATGAATACGCCAGAGAATTTACCGTCATTATTGGCCTCATTGTCGTGTGCGACAGTAGTACGTCAGAGAATTTACCGTCCCAATGTCGCCAATTAAAAGCGACAATAAATTCTCTGGCGTACTACTGTCGTTCACGACAGTGACGCCGATAGGGACGGTAAATTCTCTGGCCTTTTCTTGTGGGACACGACAATGACGCCGATAGCGACGGAAAATTCTCTGGCCTTTTCTTGGGGGCCATGACAATGACGCCGATAGCGACGGTAAATTCTCCGGCGTATTTTTGTGGGACACGACAATGATGCCAATAGCGACTGTAAATTCTCTGGCGTACTACTGTCGCACACGACAATGACGCCAATAGCGACGGTCAATTCTCCGGCGTATTCTTGTGGGACACGACAATGACGCCAATAGCGACGGTAAATTCTCGGGCGTACTACTGTCAATCATGACAGTGACGCCAATAGCGACGGTAATTTCTCTGGCGTACTACTGTCGTTCACGTCAATGACGCCAATGACGACGGTAAATTTATCAACGTACTACTGTCGCTCACGACAATGACGCCAATAAGGACGGTAAATTCTCTGGCCTTTTCTTGTGGGACACGACAATGACGCCGATAGCGACGGTAAATTTTCTGGCCTTTTCTTGGGGGCCATGACAATGACGCCAATAGCGACGGTAAATTCTCTGGCATATTATTGTGGGATACGACAATGACGCCAATAATGACGGTAAATTCTCTGGCGTACTACTGTCGCACACCATGATACATAACATGTATTGTAGCTACAACTTGTAACTCATTGACTCCTTGCCATTGCTCTTGCCACCTCTGCTTTAGACTAGGCCCCTATTGATTCATTGTTCCGCCTTCTGCAGCTGCTTAAATTCTGAATCTTATTCTCCCTTTCTCGGTTCTTTTACAGGCAACAAATTAGGCTAATGTTTGTATTCTCCAAAATGTCTTGTTGAAGGTCAATAAGTGTTATCAGGCCATTTGACTACCAGAATTTTCTTCTTAAATCATTGGTGAACTCAATGTTTCTTTCAATGTTTCTTTCAAATCTGTGCCCATTTTTAGTAAGTATATTTTGGAAGGTTTTTTTTTCAAAATTCAAACTCACTTCCTGAAGCCATGACATGTACATGGCAAGGTCTACACGCGACCCGGCTGCAGACGCGACCTGGCTGCCTGTCATATTACAAAGGCATGTGATTTTCTCACCAGCAATATTTAAGTTTACCATAATGTTTTCTTGCATATAGAATTTCAAATGTTCACAGATGTCATGTGCCATCCTGATAAAAATATACCATATATATGTACAGGTACACACTCATCTACAGTGTAATAGCATAAATGCACAACTTAGTATGCCAGAAAATTTACCATCGCTATTGGCGTCATTGTTGTGTCCCACAAGAATACACCAGAGAGTTTACCGTCACTATTGGCGTTATTGTCGTGAGCGACAGTAGTACGTCGATAAATTTACTGTCGTTATTGGCGTCATTGTCTTGTCCCACAAAATACACCAGATAATTAACCGTCGTTATTGGCGTCATTGACGTGAACGACAGTAGTACGCCAGAGAATTTACCATCACTATTGTCGTCATTGTCGTGTTCCACAAAAATACGCCGGAGAATTTACCGTCGTCATTGTCGTGTCCCAGAAGAATACGCCAGAGAATTTACCGTCACTATTGGCGTCATTGTCGTGAGCGACAGTAGTACGTCGATAAATTTACCGTCGTTATTGGCGTCATTGACGTGAACGACAGTAGTACGCCAGAGAATTTACCGTCGTTATTGTCGTCATTTGACGTGAACGACAGTAGTACACCAGAGAATTTACCGTCGCTAATGGCGTCATTGACGTGAACGACATGTACGCCAGCGAATTTATTGTCGCTATTGGCGTCATTGTGGTGTGCAACAGTAGTACGCCAGAGAATGTACCGTTGTTATTGGCGTCATTGACCTGTCCCACAAGAATACGCCAGAGAATTTACCGTCGCTGTTGGCGTCATTGACTTGTCCCATAGACTTGTCCCACAAAAATACGCCGGAGAATTTACCGTCGCTATTGGCGTCATTGTCGTGTCCCAGAAGAATACGCCGGAGAATTTACCGTCGCTATTGGCGTCATTGTCGTGTCCCACAATAATACGCCAGAGAATTTACCGTCACTATTGGCGTTATCATTGTCGTGAGCGACAGTAGTGCGCCAGAGAATTTACCGTCGCTATTGGCGGCTTTGGCATTCGACCTGATATGGAACTCAGGGAAAATTTCGCGTAGGTTACCATGAAGGATAAACCGGGCCCCAGACCCCCCACCACTTGGGACTCGCTGCGCTCGTGCCTCGTTTCGCCAGGACCATACATTAAATTTAATTTTTTTGCCCCCCCCCCTTCTTCTGGGATTTCTAGATACGCCCCTGGTACTAGTGTATCTACTGTACTTTCACGAGTTGGAATCGTGTCAAATTAACGGCATGAAGAAATTATGATCGGAGAGATCATCATATTTAGCCTTGAAAAAGATAGCCACCAGTTTCCTGAGAATTTTTTTTTCACATCTCAATTATCACTGTCCGTTCTCAAGTTATGACCATTTTGTGTAGCCTATGTTAATTTCAGGCCTATGTCGTGATAATATTTGCACCTAATAACAGTGTATTAATATATTATAATTAGTATTCATGACGTCACATCGAAAATTGATTTTAATGACCAAAGAAATCTTATTAATAGGCTCATATTAATCATCTCTCACTAGAATCACTAGTCTGTAATCTACAGGGCAGGGTGCGGGAATTCATTGTGGCCTGTGCTCAGCTGTTGGTCGCGCCAAAAATTCACGTGACCAATGATAAGGGAGGTCTTAGTTTCTCATTCATCATAGGGCTACGTGCGGCCAGCGCCTCCTGTCGTCATAATGTTGCAGTAGTAATTTTGTCCACAACAATTACTACTGTATCATTATGACGACAGGCGGCGCTAACCGCCGAGTGCTTCGTTCGTTGTGCGTTGTTCATCATGCGATATGCTATATTCTATTCTAAGTTCCATATGCATTGTGCCAGATGCGATTTGTTTTTGATAGTTTGCATGGCCATCGATGTTAGAATTTGACATGATGAATTAAGCATTGAGAAAGTATTAGTGAGAAATTGGAAGTATGCAGCAAGGAGATGGAAGTTAGAACTATGCAGTAAGAATATGTAATTTCGACACAGAAAGTTTAGAAATAGTAATGTGGAATAAAGAATTTTGCGGTTGAAACAATCATTCACAACAGGAAAATCTACAAAGCATGTCAATGAATATTGACCCTAAAAACGCTCCATACTTGAGTGCAATCAAAGATTGTAAGAAGTTCTTGCAATCTCTGGTACAATTTCACTTTACTTTACATGTGTTGGTTTTTCGAATATTTCGGAATCATAATTCATGGCATGTGAATCATAGCAACTTCACACAAATCATTCAGGTATTTGTTAGTCATTTGTTAGTCATGTCACAGTTGTCTCAAATTTTCCGAGGCAGTCTTCAGATTATCCTAAGCAGGGACACACTGTTGCCTAAAACTTTTTCAACGGCCAATTCTACAGTGGCTACCGTGAACAAAAAAGGAGGTAACTCGTCCAGCCTCATTCCTCAAGGAAAACAGTAAACAGAACAGGAATAAAGTCCAAGTAGCATCCGTCCACACAGACTTGTCAAACAATTTTTAATAACATGGGTGGTTGTGGAAAATAACATCTACACTCAATACGGTTGTAGGATATAAAGTTGAAAGACATATATAAAAAATGTAGCCTGCTACTTTTGCATTCATTTGTTGACTGTGGCTCATATTATTATATATGGCTTGTTATAATACACAAATGATTTTTTCCTAATGGAGCACGTTCCGTCATTCCATTGTCCGTTCCATTTTGGAAATTTCATGATACAGTCATCATCACTGAAAGCCCGGTGTGGCTGATCACCAAACCAATTACTATACGTGACAATGGTTCCAGTTGTCATCCAGAAAAATTCGTATCGCTTGTTAGGATTCTGTCGCTTCCCAGCCAAACGTACAGAGAACTCTGCATAATCCAACACATTATATGTAAGCAAATATGGGAGTGATATGTGACATGAGAGTAACTTCCCCCTATGTAATGCATCAAGCCTGTGCTGGCATCAGCTTCCAAAAAAATTTATTTACACATACATCGTCGACAATATTATGACCTGACCCCTAAACAAAAGAACTAGGTCGGTCAAGGCTCTATGCCATTTGGTAGGGTGTAACCAGATAGATCACAGACTCGGTTGAGTGGACAGTGAGTTGTTGTTGTTTGTGAGCGCGTCAGCAGGAGCAGTAACAACAGTAACAATATAAAGTCACCAGACAACAGTCACAATTATGACAGATTATAACTGATTAAGACCACTCTTATCATCCTCTATCCAGTACCTATTCTATGGAATAGAAAAGCTGTCCAGACACATCACTATCACTGTCTATAATCAAGTCCCTAATTACAATGGAATTCCCCTATTGAGACAACTGTCCGAACTGGCATTAGATGGTCTTAATGAAGGAATGTCTCATTAAAGAATGTCATTCACCTTTTGGTTTCACGCGAGATGAATTGAGGCTGTATGGCCATATGTGTCTACATAATGGATCATAACAACTTTATATTTGACTGAGATGTAATAATGATTCATAACTGTAACCAAATAACACAACTGTATACCAAATCACGAAAACAGACCAGAATAAACCCATTTTGTGAAATATATTCGAAAGGAAATAACTTTTATTTGTGTTCATATGGATCTCCTAACGAGTACTAATATTGTGGTTAAAATGAATTATTTTCATGTATTATAATTCACAAATGAATTTCTTCCAAATGGAGCACGTTCCATCATTCCATTGTCCATTCCATTGTGGTAATTTAATGATACAATCATCACCGCTGCTACCACGGTGTGGCTGATTCTCAAACCAATTACTATACGTGACAATGGTTCCAGTTGTCATCCAGAAAAATTCGTATCGCTTGTTAGGATTCTGTCGCTTCCCAGCCAAACGTACAGGGAACTCTGCATAATCAAACACATTATATGTGAGCAAATACGGGAGTGATATGTGATATGACAGTGACTTCCCCCTATCTAATGCATCAAGCTCTTGAATATTCGTGAATAATGTATTCAGTGTCAACGAAGATAAAAGCAATGATTTTAAGCTATGGATTATGTCAGTCATTTGAGGGATACTTGTAACTCAGTTTCACTCACTCAGGTAGTCATAGATGGTTTCGATGAACACTTCTTCCTCCCTCGAATCTACATCAGCCAGGTGAGCTCCAGGATAAAATTGATTGCATGACGTCATTGCACCATCAAAGCTTTCTTCACCAGGACCAAGAATGTAGCAGTGGCTGCTTGCCACATTCCAGGTCATACCTTTAGGACATGTCCCTGAAATGATAAAGATCCAACACTTTTAGACAAAAGGTTCCTAACAATTTATAACATGGTAATGAATTCTAAGGATGTGGACTCACAAAAATATGATGTTTCACTCTCCTCAGCCAAGTGTGCACGATGTGAGCTGGTTGGACCTGCCAAGATCTCACACGCCCCAGATGTCTTGTCCAGGTTGAAAGCCAGACATTCCGCGTACATATTGCACTCCCTACGACATGCTTTGTAACCCACATATTGTGGATGTTTGGTCAAAAACGTTCCATTGTAGCGAGTGTTTTGTATCTCAAAGTATTGTTGATATGTACACTGTATGGCGACAAGAATTCTAAGGTTTTCCAGTAGAGTCAATAACCACAAACATAACTTGCTCTCCATAATCACCATCAGTGTTTGAGCGACCCAGATTAATGAGCATATGCCGCAGAGTGATGGGAATTGCCTGGGCAGTACATCAGCAGGTTGACAGCACTATCCCGTTTTCTAACCCGATATGGATTTGTGCCTACACAGAGCAATAGCATCTATAATTGAGTGTTATCGTGCCGTCATGTTTGCACCTGAGCAGTCCTCGTGTATATTGTGTACTGTGTAAGACCATGCTGGTGATGCTTGTCTCTTAACTGAAGCCTTACTAATAAACGTGAAACACTCAAGATAAAGTTCATTCAAGATAGATGTAAATTTTTAATACAATTTCACATCGTGACAATGTTAACAGAAATGTACATAGTACACGTTTATGAAAGCTATGGAGGCAATTTTATGTGAAACTTGGATGCCGTGACTTTTCTATGTACAAATATTTTAGGTAGATCTAGTAAATAAAAAAAATAAGATGAAATGAAAAATAAATGTTCACAAAAATTTGTACAGTACACATTTGTGAAAGCCATAGAGGCAATTATATGCAAAACGTGCATGTCATTACTTCCACATATAATGATCATTAGATAAAAAAGCAGTATGGAATGAATTTCCTTTGTATCGGCGACAGAGAGCATTGCAAATTATTAACTAGACAGCACGAAACTCCTGTTAGCTGGCCTGACATGTGCTTATCCAGGGTGTTTTGCTGCTGTGCGTACATGGACAAACCTCGCACCGGAATGTTTGCTGCCCGTGCACTGTTTCCTTGTGTTGTTTAGCGCTCGTAAGAATGTTTTGTTGCACACGTGACATTTGTGAATTGTGACCACCCTCATCCTTACTGACCGCGTGAGGCAGCACATCGTTTTCATACACACTTGTAACCTGAAATGTTAACATGTACTGTCATCATCTTATATAATGAAGTATGTATGTGGGTATGTAAGTATCAATCTATTGTTGTGCGAATGCTTGGTTGGTGCTGCCCCCTGGCGAATAGACCGTTGATTAGTATGTAGTTGGAGCTGCCCCCTAGTGAGTTGACTACAGCTTCCCTGTCCATCAAGTGCTGCCGCCTGTCGTCCCATGCGCGAACACGAAGGAGCCCGCGAGATTTCGGGACAGACACAGTTTGGACATCGACGGACACGCACGCACTGACGCAGGCTCACCACCGCGAAAGCAGAAGCATCCGTTGCTGTTCGAGGACTACAGTACGCCGGATAAAGGTAACTGGCACAACAGTGGTGTCAGAAGTAATTTGGACGCCTGTCACCGTGTCTCAATCGTAGAAAGTTAGAAACTTTCTCTGTTTCTGGAGGAAGAATCTGGAAAAATCTGGAAGTCAGCCATCTTGAATTTATAAGCAGTGGCACGATTTGGAAAAGTTTTCCAACTCGTGTGGAAGTTTATAATTACAAATTATACCTACACTAGCTGCAAGTTTAGGCAGGCACATTAGATTGTACATTTAGGTACAAGTCATATTGTTGTTGCCTGTTTTTGATCAGCACTGGTATAATTGAACTTTGTGAGTTTGTCACTTAGATCTAGTAAATTGTTGAGTGTTGCCTGAAGTGAGCATTCATGGTGACCCGTGGTATAGTTTCATGTGCTGATTAGAAATCAGGAAACAATAAAATATTGGGTTCTGATTCAACTCTCTGTACTATTAATCACATTTGTAGATTGTCAATAGAAATACGCTGTTATTTGGCAGTCAATTGGCATTTCTGGAGTACAGAGCATTGAGTCATACCAAACAATATCTACATACTACACGTATATATATAAAAAATATCACATCGGAATTTGCATACACTCGGGCTGCTTGGTGTAGTCTTGCTACTTGAGTGTATTCGACACATTCAGTCATCTGCATCGAAACCGTACACAAACAGTAAAACACTAGTGTAGTATTGATTTGTGTTTATTCGGTGTGAGCTATTTCTCAAATAATTTGTTGATTTATCCGCCGGGAGTAGACTGGCCGATACTTTGTCAACGGAATTATTTTTCATTTATATGATTGCCTGTGTCCGCTATGTGCAGTCTAGCTGATACGGTGGTCGTGTAGTGTCTGCTAGGTGTAGTCTAGCTGACGATTTAATGATTTATCTGGCCATTATCTGATTAAATGTTAATAATTTGAGAGATAGCTATCACTGCTATGTTGTGTTGGTATATGTAAATCTCACATATCAGTATACTCGTACATACAACACCTTATAATATTTTGTATATAAATTGTGGGGGTGCGTCTCACCTTGATGTGTTGCGTGGTTCGCTGGGTGTAGTCCAGCCCAAGCGACGCGTTTAAGGTGCGGTATGAACACATTAGTGAGCTATAGTATATTTGAGTTGGTGCTAGGGGCTATCTAACCAATGAGGGGGGTTAGATCACCATGGTGAAAGTCGAATACCGCACCTTACTCAGCGACGCGGAGCGCGTCCAAGATGGCTCACATTGGTGCTCGGGACGAAAACAAACAAATCACGATTATGACCGATTTACGGGCTGACACACAAACTATTGGTATTGTATGTATGCTAATACACGAGATGACCCAAATTACATATGACAACTCAACTAAATACCTCGATATATTGCTAAAAATCCCCTCCACACATCGCTAATCCTTCCTGGTAAAAGTTGTGGTCGGTGACTGCCAAGGCTAAAGTCAATGTTTGGAGGAGATTTTCAACAATATTTCCGGGTATTAGGTGAATTGTCATACATAATTTGGGTCCTCTCGTGTATCTGAGTGAATACAAAAAGACAGTTTGCTGTGTCAATCCAGATAACTGTCATAATCGTGATTTGTTTGTTTTCGTCCCGAGCACCAATGTGAGCCATCTTGGACGCGCTCCGCGTCGCTTGGGCTGGGTGTAGTCTAGCTACCTATGCTTATAACACATTGTGTAAAATTTCTCTGAAAATATTATTCTTGCGTGATTAATCTGCTGGGAGTAGTCTGGCTGATAACATCTGCAACTAGTATTGACAGTAGAGAAATACATACATTTTCGGCTTGGTTGTGAGACACACTGGTCACAGTTGAGAATCACTGTGAATATAATATATGTTTCACATGATATAAAATGTTATCATCGTTGATCATCTTCGCTGGAGTGAATGTAATTTAACAGAATGAAAGATTAATTTAAATTAAGTGTGATTGTTACTAATCTGGCGCATTGTTGTCACATTTCGAGGTTGTCTGTAAACCAAAACGGCTTTGCAGTGAATTTTCCATAATTGATCATACGTTTTCCAGACTTTGTGGAATTTTTGTGTACGGACTCATATTTCATATATTTTTGGTTCGTCTCTTGTCGGGTTGAATATTAGGTAGTCCAGTGCTTGACTTCATACTAACTACTCTGTCTTCGTCTCATCTACTAATTTCCATCCATCAAAATCAAAATGAAGATCGACCTGAAATCAGCAACATTGGACGAGCTCAAGTCCATCAAAGGAATTGGACAGGCACGAGCAACTACCATCTTCAATCTACAATCACAAGAGAGAGTCATCACCATTAGGAAACTGATGGAAGCCACAATGCTGCCAGCTAATTTCTACCAGGACTTGATCGACAGTGGAAAAATTGCTGCCATCCCTATGGAGGTCGGTGATGAGAACCCAGAGTTACCTACAAATACGGAAGAGCCAGTGAAAACTGCTGGAGCTCAGGGGCAGGATTCGCCAAAAACATCAATTTCTTCGACTTCGAAACGAAGTGCCAAGAGTCAACAAATAATAAATGCTTTGGAGTCTGAGAACGACCAATTGAAAGCTGAGCTCATGAGACTACGCAGCCTGGGACAGTTGCCGAGTAAGGAGCAAGCGGAGATAAGGAAGGTAGCGCCACCACCAGAGACGGTCCCACAAGCAGAAAGTACCCAGCCACCACCGGTTATTGAACCAAGGCAGCTGCTTACAGAAATCGACCCTGCTGGTGCCCCACCGCCTGTTGTCAAACCAAAACAGCGATTTACTCAGGCAGGTCATGTTGACATGCCACCGCAACAAGTCCTAGAGAGGAGAGAATCCAGTTCAGATGTCTTCCAAGATATAGACAGGGCGTATTTAATGAATGGATAGCTCAGGGACCACCCAGGGATAGGAATTGGCATCTGGAGAGAGACTCGTCACGGAAATTGAAACCAATGCCACAGCCAGATCAGAAACCACCGCCAGAGTTGTCGACCGACAAGCAAGCAGCCATACAGGAAAGGTTGGAAAATTCTCAGGAGCGTTGGATATGAGATCTCCAACAATCTTGTCCACACATCTATGGTAACGAGCCACGTCATCGCAGTACCATGAAGTCTGCGACACAGCCGCCACCTGCAGTACAACGGGTAGTGGAACCAAGGCACGTGCTGCCTCAGCAACGAGTATTGGAACCAACAGCATCATATAGAGATCCTGGGTTAAATCAGAACTCCCACACACAGACAATGCGTGGAAGTCAAAGTCAATACTTGGACTCGGAAGGACTTAGTGTGTCCCATGGGCATAGGGATCACCGTTCAATGCCTAATGGAGGACAACAATCAGTGCCGGGAACAACAGGTCATCAAGGAGAGTCACATCGGATCGACCACCCTAGGACAGTTCTACGCCAGAAAGTAGTCCACCACGACCACCACCGGTACAGAGGAGTCAACGGCGGAGAAATAGACGAAACCAACAACGTGACAGGAGAAATCAGGAGTCATGGAGTGACTCTGATGGTCAGCAAGAACGGGGAGGTCGTCATCCAAGAGTGAGGGGACCACCATTACCTAGATTGCCAAAGTTTGAAGGGAAAAGTAGTGAGTGGGAGTCATTCATCCTGCAATTTCAGAACATGGCACAAATCAGTGAATGGGATCCACGGGAAAAATTGCGGCGATTGCTAGCCAGCATTGGAGGGTCTGCAGTAAAGTTTCTGGCAGCCAAACCAAGAGCTGTTATGGAGGAGTTTGATTTGCTCAAACGCACGCTGGATGAACGTTATGGTCAACGTGATCCACCGATCACAGTTAGAAAAAGTCTGCACACATTGCGCCAGGAAGAGAATGAGGATTTGGGTGATTTTGCAGACCGTGTATTGACACTGATTCAGGATGGGTATCCGGGGGTGAATGCTAATATGACAGAGTCACTGGCGGTAGATTATTTCCTTCGGGGATGCGAGGATCGTCAAGCAGCCTTTCTCACATTGGAAAAAAATCCCGAGACAATCCCAGCAGCTGTGCAGTGTCTTAAGGGCACGATACATAATCAGAAGGCATTGTTGCAGAGGCCATACAACACTAGGCAAGTCAGTTTCGACTTAGGGTTAGTGGATGATGAGACACTAGCGGTACGTGCTACCAAAGTGGAAGGAATGGAGCCCGGGAAACTGGAGAAGGTTCTCAGTGAGCTGGTAGCCACGACCAAAGACCTCACCTTCACCACAAAAAGTCTGTTGACAGCAGTTAATCAGCTCAATCAGAATAGTCGATTTTCACCACGGAGAATGTTTAATCGAACTGATCAGCCAAGTGATCGCCAGGGCAAGACAAACCCTGTGGAGTCAGGAACTATATTGAATAGCCCAGGGCGGGGACTTTGCTATCGTTGCCATGCTAAAGGTCATTACGCCCGGGACTGTCCAGAACCGAAGACTACGCCCTCATCACCAGTCGGGTCGCCAGCTTTAAACTTCAAAGAGCTGACGTCGTAGGCCGAGACGCAGCTCTCAAGACCAGCAATGGCCTGCTGCCTGATGAAACATGTGTCAGTATTCCGGAATTTGCCCAGGTTACTGAGGGGCTGATGGCGGGGTCTGTCTGTCTATCTCACCTGGGAGGCCGGGAGGTTACGGAAACCAAGGCGGAGAAATAACCTTCACTTCCGGAGGTAGATGTGTTGACAGCTGACTCTGTCCAAGCATGTTCTTCGGAGGGGGGAAGGGAGAGTAGAGATTATCCGTGCCATGAAAAGGAGGGCTCGACGGCGGGGACTGTCCAGCCATCGTTTTTGGTATTGGAAGATAGTCATCAATGTCAAGGAATCGAGGATTCAACAGCCGGGATAGCTCAATCATCTTCCATTAGTGTGAGCTCAGTGAAGCCAGCTTCTAAGGAAACATCAACAACTCACTGGACTATGACAATCCCAGTGGAAATGGAAGAAGTCAAGTTTTCAGCTGTCGTGGACACCGCCACTGAAGTTACCATTCTCAGTCAACAAGTAGCTCAGAAAGTCAAACTGGATATTGACAAGTCGCCCTCATGTTTGATGACGGGAGCTTTCATGGGTACAGCAGAATCTGGGAAACAGAAACACGCCTCTCCATCCGGGTGATGAATGACACTGACAAGTTCGTGAACTTGAGGAAATGGGAATTGATAGGAACCAGGGAGGAAGTTGATCTGGTGGAAGAAGCTTTGTTGGATTCCGAAGATGCTCCACTGGCGTCTGAGCATGCCTGGGAGAGATCGGATGGTAAGCATGGCGAATCACCTTATCATGTAGCCAGTGTTACCGTAGACAATGCTGAGCGAGTACCCAAACATCTGGCGGACTTGTACCGGAAGGGCTGTACCCATCTAGGAGAGCATGAGAAGCTGGAGTTGGCATCCACCTTAACCGAGTACAAAGACGTATTTTCAGAACATGACTTTGACCTGGGAGAATTCACTCAAATACAACATCGCATTGAGACGGGAAGCGAAAAGCCAGTTCGCCAGCGCATGAGACGGACGCCTCTCGGATTCGAGAAAGAAGAGGAACAACATCTTAACAAGATGCTGCGGGCTGGTGTGATCAAACCATCTACTTCAGAATGGGCGTCAGCACCTGTTTTGATCAGGAAAAAAGACGGCTCAGTACGGTATTGTATTGATTACCGAGAATTGAATGCAAAGACAGTCAAAGATGCCTTCCCACTGCCTTTGATTGAGCAATGTTTGGATAGCCTGCAAGGAACCTGCTACTTCAGTACCCTTGACCTCTCCTCAGGGTACTGGCAGATTGCCATTCACCCAGATGACACTCAAAAGACTGCCTTCATAACCAAGTTTGGTCTTTTCGAGTTTATTCGAATGGGGTTCGGACTGTGCAATGCACCAGCCACCTTTCAACGTGCCATAAACCTGGTGCTCCGGGGAATGATCTGGAAAGAGGTGCTAGCCTATATCGATGATGTCATTGTGCTTGGGAGGTCCTTCACGGAAGGATTGGCGAATCTAAGAGAAGTGTTCACACGATTGAGAAGCAACAATCTGAAACTGAAGCCGCTCAAGTGTGAATTGTTTCAGAAATGTGTGACATTCCTGGGAAAGAAAGTTAGCCCTGAAGGGATTTCGATAGCAGATGAGAAGATCAATACTGTGAAGAACTGGGGACACCTCAAGAACAAGAAAGATGTGGAGTCATTTCTGGGGTTTATGAACTATCATCGAGAGTTCATTCCAAATTTCGCCCTAATAAGTGCACCATTGTACAAGCTGACTGGAAAGAATACCTACAGCTGGGGAGATGAAGCAGAGCTAGCTTATCACAAACTGAAGCAGTGTGTTATTGATGCCGGAAGTCTGTACTTTCCAACACCGGATGACAAGTTCATTTTGGATACAGATGCTTCGGACATGGCGATTGGAGCAGAGTTGCTGCAGGTACAGTCTGGTAGGGAGGTGCCCATCGCATTTGCTAGCTGTGCGCTTACCAAGGAAAGGAAGAGGTATTGCACGACACGGAAGGAGTTGCTCGCTGTTGTCATGTTTACACGGCAATTTCGTCATTATTTGCTGGGTAGATCTTTCATTGTTCGTACTGACCATCATAGCCTGGTGTGGCTCATGAGATTCAAGAACCCAGAAGGACAGCTTGCCAGATGGCTTGAAGAACTGAGTCAGTATGACCTACAGATCCAGCATCGATCAGGAAGTAAACATGTGAATGCTGATGCACTGTCACGGATACCAGCTGATGTCAGGGAGTGTGAATGTTATCGAGCTGGAGAGGATCTAGAAACATTGCCTTGTGGAGGTTGCAAGTATTGCACTCGGGTTCATCAGCACTGGGAACGATTCACTTTGGAAGTGGATGATGTGGTGCCTTTGGCTATTAGAGATGGGACACCACCAAGTGAGGAACATGCTGTCCGTCTGCTGGAGCCGAAGGAGAAGGAGTGTGTTCAATCAGATTCTTGTTCCAAGTTCAGGTCAGATCTGGCATCAGAGCATGCCTTGGTCAGTACTGTTCTGAGAGCGGAGGCTGAGGTAGCTCCTATACGGGCTGTGACGGTGTCTGCCACACAAGAGGAGACATTAGAGTACGACAATGCGGACATTAGGAAACTTCAACTTGAAGATGCAGATTTGAGACCTGTCATATCGTGGCTGGAAGGAGAAAGTGAACCAGATATAGCTGAGTTGTACATGCAGTCCGCAGTCACCAAACACCTGTGGATATGCAAGGCTCAACTGGAGATGTATGATAACCTATTGTTCTACAAGTGGGAGGGACCCATCTCCACACAGAGGAAGTTGGTTGTTCCTCAACCACTAAAGACTGAAGTTTTGACGTTGTGTCACGACGTGAAGTCTGCTGGACACCTAGGACAGAAGAAGACCCTCGAGCGTCTTCAGCGATCCTTCTACTGGAAAAACATGGGGAGAGATACGAACCTGTATGTGGAAACTTGTGCCTCATGCAATCGAAGTAAAAAACCCTCACGTACTGTTAGGGCAAGCTTGGGAGTGTATCATGCCGGAATACCCATGGAACGGGTCCACATTGATCTGATGGGACCTTTTGTGGAGAGTGAACGTGGTAACAAGTACATCTTGATGGTGATCGATCAGTTTACCAAATGGGTGGAATGCTATCCTATCCCAGATCAATCAGCAGAAGTCATTGCCAAGACCCTGGTGGACAACTTTATCACGCGATTGGGAATTCCAGTGCAGATCCATTCGGATCAGGGCAGGAATTTCGATGGGAAACTTTTCCATGCCTTGTGCAAGATGTTGGAAGTCACCAAAACGAGAACAACCCCCTATCGGCCTTGTTCGAACGGTCAAGTGGAACGTATGAACCGAACGGTCCTTCAATGTGTGAGATGCTATACTGGAGGTAAACAGAAGCTTTGGGACGTGGATTTACCCTTGATTTCCATGGCGATCAGGAGTACTGTGAACAGAACGACAGGATTCACTCCGAATATGCTCATGTTGGGGAGAGAAATAGCTCTCGCAGATAACATCTTGGGAATAGGCAGGAAGAAACGACCATTCCAGAGTATGTCGTGAAACTATTGGAACGGATGTGATTAGCTAATCAACTGGCTAGACAGAATTTGAAGCAGGGACAGAAAACTCAGAAGCATTACTATGACTTACAGCTCAAGGAGCAACGATATGAGTTTGGGGATCTAGTCTACAAGCTGGATTTGTCCAACAAGATCGGACAGAGTAAGAAGCTTCAGCCAATCTTCATCGGTCCCTACATCATCACCGAAGTTGTGTCATCCATTCTGTATCGGATCATAGACCGTAAAGGGAATAGTCAAGTCGTCCATCATGATCGTCTGCGGGTGTGCAATGACAGAGATATCCCGTTGTGGATACGACGGAAGAGAGCCCAGTTAACAAATCAGGAGTTGTCTGGATCTAGTATCACAGATGACAGTCCTACCAACGAAGATTTGTTGGATAATGAGGATGCTCTTCCGACATCTGAGAATGTCTGTGGAAGCGTCCCTCGTTCAGCACGTTCCCGAACATCAAGGCAGAAGTCATCATCTGGGTGTGATCTGGATGGAACCGAACTGCCAGAACTCTTCAGTGAACCGGTCGCTTCGCGGAGTGGACGTCACATCATCAAGCCGGCTTACTTAAGAGATTACACTCAGTAGATAAGGAACTAACCTAGTTAAGGCAAATTAATCTTCATGGACTTCATCTTTACCACATCTTTCGTGCGAATTGATTGTTTTGCCTTCTCTAGATGGATTCCGAGAAGGAGGAGGATTTCCAACCAGATTATGAGGAGAGTGTGGAGTCCGCTGAGTCTGGTGTGGAGAAAGAGGTTGAACCGGGACCCTCGGTGAGCAATAAGGGTGGAAAGAAAAACCGGAAGAATCGGCAAAGGAGGAATCGGAAGAGGAAACAGGCGAAGGCGGCTGAAGGTGGACCTGTGCGGACGTACCGCAGGGTGGAATGTGGGCTCTGCACCTTTACCAGCTTTGTGCCCCTGAGGACCCACATTCAGGAAGTCCATCTTCCATGGTACTTCCATCCACACTTGTGCTGCTGGAGATGTCGCCATCCCTACTCTAGTGTTGGAACTGTGCTCCGTCATCATGGGCCGGATCAGCCAGGACACTCCCAGGATTCAGTCCTCACGGACAGCAATCTCCATCGCTGGATCCAGCTCATCACTGGGTTTATGCTGTACCTTCGCCAGCACCTCCCGAACCCCACCAACCTGACTCTGCTTCAACTTGTTGTGCAGCAACGGTGGTTTCTAGAGGAACGACACTACCCGTCTGAAGTACAGCTGCTGCTGTTTCGCATGCTGGATGTTGGGCAGGGGCCCCGGGTCTACGGCACCGGACCTCCGAGGTATCCGTCAGAGTTGGTGCATCGGCACATAGTTTATACTATGTTGCAGCAACTCTCCCCGGCGGAGCAACAGGAAGCCCTGTCCTTGGAGGATGCACACCCGATAACCATCTTGGATGCCCTGCCACGGAAGGTAATCGATGCACACTGTCACCAGGTCACTTCGATCGGATGGAACAGATGGGTACGACTCGGGCGAGAGATTTTGCGGGAATGGAACAGGAGTTGTCGCAGGGGGACTACACCTGTGAGATGGTAGTGCTTCAAGAGTCGATGGCTGAGAC
The DNA here is from genome assembly GCA_949152475.1 of Terebella lapidaria. NCBI lineage: Eukaryota > Metazoa > Annelida > Polychaeta > Terebellida > Terebellidae > Terebella > Terebella lapidaria. The sequence continues at coordinate 26,044,156 of OX424564.1, read as the reverse complement.
TGTCTACTTTTGATTACCACAATGTGGTCTACCACGCAGGAATACATCCCCACGACACCAGCCACAAGGTGACGGAGAGTGTTTTCGGGCACGTGGCTGTCATGGCCGACCATCCCCTTTGTGTCGCAGTTGGCGAGATAGGGTTGGACTACCACCGGCATCGGGACCTTGAAGGTCAGAGGCAGCAGAAGGAGCAGCTCCCACGCCTACTCCAGCTGGCTGTGGATCTTGGGAAGCCCGTCGTCCTTCACGCCCGATGTGATGAGGATCCGGATTCGGTATACCGAGACTTGCTGGAGATCCTGGAGACAAAGCTGCCGCGCACCTATGACGTCCACCTACATTGCTTCGCTGGCACCAAGGCCCATCTGGACATGTGGACGTCTAGGTTTCCCAACACGCACTTTGGACTCGGACGCCTCATTGAGGACATCAGCAAGGAAGCCACCCGAGCGATGCTCAGTGCCATTCCTCTGGGGCGAATACTCCTGGAGTCGGACGCCCCTTACCAGAGCAGGAGTCCCTGGCACCTCCGACCAGTTGTGGGAGCTGTGTCCCGCGTGAAGAACCTGTCGCCCCTCATGATCTGTGAACAGACCCGACTCAACACCAAACGATTCTTCCGCTTGGAAACGTAGCTCTATGTTGCATATCTCCTCATGGTCATCGGCCGACAACTGAGTTTGTTTGCCATTGGTCATGAGTTCATCCTTGTGATTGTCCACCATTTTCATATGTTTTGGTGGGTGGCTGATAGCTGAGTCTGTCTGTCGCTAGCCAAGATATCAGCCATTACCCTGTATATAGTGTAAATATTTGGTGCAAGGGGATATATTGTATATTGTGTATAAAAAGAGAATCCTTTCGTCTTGAAAATTGGGGGGAGTGTTGTGCGAATGCTTGGTTGGTGCTGCCCCCTGGCGAATAGACCGTTGATTAGTATGTAGTTGGAGCTGCCCCCTAGTGAGTTGACTACAGCTTCCCTGTCCATCAAGTGCTGCCGCCTGTCGTCCCATGCACGAACACGAAGGAGCCCGCGAGATTTCGGGACAGACACAGTTTGGACATCGACGGACACGCACGCACTGACGCAGGCTCACCACCGCGAAAGCAGAAGCATCCGTCGCTGTTCGAGGACTACAGTACGCCGGATAAAGGTAACTGGCACAACACTATTACCACCAATACAGTCAGATTTTGATGATGCCAATAACAAACGTAAAATACAACATTTTTGAATAGAAACAAAGCCCGACCAAATAGTTTATCAAAAGACACACTGGCGTCATCAGGGGCAGACAGTGTGTTAAATGTAGTTGTTTCTAGTGTACACCTGATGGAATTAGTATACAACTGCCCAACAACCTATGAAAATAATTTAGAAATCCGAAACAAACCCCATGGAATAGATATATGACAAGTACATAAGTACCTAATCACGAGCCAGAAGGCTACTGAGTTGATGGTATCCTCGGGGACACATCTAACGTCCGCCAGCAGTGACACTGACTAAGTTGTATGAATGTGAGTATCAATCTATTACCACCAATACAGTCAGATTTTGATGATGTCAATAACAAACGTAAAATACAACATTTTGGAATAGAAACAAAGCCCGACCAAATAGTTTATCAAAAAACACACTGGCGTCATCAGGGGCAGACAGTGTGTTAAATGAAGTTGTTTCTACTGTACACCTGATGGAATTAGTATACAGCTGCCCAACAACCTATGAAAATAATTTAGAATTCCGAAACAAACCCCATGGAATAGATATATGACAAGTACATAAGTACCTAATCACGAGCCAGAAGGCTACTGAGTTGATGGTATCGTCGGGGACAGATCTAACGTCCGCCATTACTTATATCATTACTTGTCACTCTGATGTGTCTTCATGATTTGTAACTGTTTTCCTGGTAATATTAAGACATACAATACACGTACCACACATGGACATATCAATGTATATGTGCCTTTTATTGCATTTGGTGTGATAATGTTTGTGTTGGACAATATTGTACTCACGAGCACTGATAACAGATCAGAAGCACATGCTGGTCAGGATATAAAGTCTGCTGGTGTAGTTTCAGTGCGGCACTTGAGAAATATCGTTTTGCGAATTGACATGAAAACTGTGGCTCTCCAGTGGGAGAGCCATCTATTCTCATCTATTTCCATCTATTCTCATGGAGAATCCCTCAGGGCATACGCATTTTTTTTGTCCATGATTCAGCCATGAGTAGCAAATTAGACACTCGTGTGAACAATAGAACTGTACTGAGCTATAATTAGTGATCATAACTCATGAAATATTATCATTTGCATATTACTAGTATTGTCCTTCGATGTATATGTTTATGGTGTTGTACTGTGTGAATATACATTCGAATACTGGTAAAAAATCATAGATGGGGATATGGACAACAGATATGATATGGTGTAAGAGTATCTCTGTGTACTGTTGTCAATTCCGGAATATGGATATCTAAGTCAAGATGCAGTGACATGTGCTAGGGTTAGGCATATTTCTGGGCCCATGGATATCCAATGTGCTATAATTCGCAATGAAATAATCAATTGATGCCCTTTACATAGGATCGGTAAATGCAGTATAGCAGGCTTTGTGTGTAAGCAACAATAAATTCCCCCTATCGTGTCTCCAAATTATGTTCACAATTAATTCCTGAGCTGTAAAGTCGATAATAATCGATATATTAGCCATTTTTTCTTGTGACCTTGAACATAAGGTCAAAGCTCAAATTCAACGTCATGACAATATTCAGCATATATCATTTCATATATGTTCACAATTGATTCCTAAGCTGTAAATTCGATAATAAGCGAGATAATAGCTATTTTGTCCTGTGACCTTGAATATTAGTTCAAAGTTGAAGTTCAAGGTCACGACAATATTTAAGATATATCATATCCCATATGTTCACAATTCATTCCTAAGCTGTAAAATCGATAACATCTAACCATTTCCCATATGTCCACATTTGATTCCTTATCTCTAATCTCAATATTTTAAAGTGAGATATTTGGTAAACTGTGTCCCATTGTGAAGCATAGGAGAATTTGACATGCGAAAGTCCCATTTGGGCCATGTTTGGGCCATAATGGCCCACTTCGAGCGATTCAAGGTTAACGAAACTTGTACACGTCACAGAGGCACATATAAGGAGTGTTATGCATCAATAAGAAAAAAGTTACTGAACAGATTTTGAGAAAACGACCGTCAAAGTCCAAAATTGGACATTTTTCCGTCAAAAATAGCTGAAAAAATACCTCCCTCTCAAAATATGTTTAGGTGTTTTTGTTTGAAATTTCAGAAAAATTCGACTGTAAACATTAAAGATTAAAATGTAGATGCAACGCCACGGCAATAGGTTAAATTCATTGCAAAATATCTGACCAAGAACATTGGCGCCTGAAAAACTGGAAGGTCAGATTGTTTTGGAGGCTGTTACGAATAAATTAATCGATGAATATTTGGGAATCATTGCATTTCCCTTCAGTAATGTCTGTTTTAGTACTGATCAATGTTCTGGAAAATTCCTTGAAACCGATCATTTTAGGTTACCGGACCTATGGTCCGTAACCTATTGGCATGGCGATGCGTCCGGCATCGTCGTCGTCCGTCGTCGTCCGTCGTCCGTCGTCGTCGTCGTCCGTCAACAATTTTATCTTTAAAGTTTACAATCGAATTTTTCTGAAATTTTGCACAAAAATGCCTAAAAATATTTCGAGATTGAGGTATTTTTTAGTTTTTTGATTTTCGCATTTTTTTCAAAATGGCGGCCGTTTTCGTCGAAAAATGGCCAATTTTGGACTTTGGCGGTCGTTTTCTCAAAATCTGTTCAGTAACTTTTTTTTTTATTGATGCATAACACTCCTCATATGTACCCCTGTGACATGTATAAATTTCGTTGCCCTTGAATCGCTCGAAGTGGGCCATTTTGGGCCCAAACTCGCCCCAAATGGGACTTTCCCATGTTAAATTCTCCTATGCTTTATAATGGGACACATTAAAGCCTAATATCTCACTTAATATTGAGATTAGAGACTAGGAATCAATTGTGGACATATAGGAAATGATATATGCTGAATATTGTCGTGACCTTGAATTTGACCTCTGACCTTGGTTTCAAGGTCAGAGCGGCCGTTTTCGTCGAAAAATGGCCAATTTTGGACTATGACGGTCGTTTTCTCAAAAACTGTTCAGTAACTTTTTCTTCTTATTGATGAAAAACACTCCTCATATGTACCCCTGTGACATGTATAAATTTTGTTGCCCTTGAATCTCTTGAAATGGGCCATTTTGGGCCCAAACTCGGCCCAAATGTGACTTTCCCATGTTAAAATTTCCTATGCTTTATAATGGGACACATTAAGCCTAATATCTCACTTAATATTGAAATTAGAGACTAGGAATGAATTGTGGACATATAGGAAATGATATATGCTGAATATTCTGGTGACCTTGAATTTGACCTTTGACCTCATTTTCAAGGTCACAGGACCAAATGGCTAATATCTCGCTTATTATCAACTTTACAGCTTAGGAATCAATTGTGAACATATAGGAAATGATATATGCTGAATATTCTCGTGACCTTGAATTTGACCTTTGACCTCATTTTCAAGGTCACATGACAAAATGGCTAATATCTTGCTTATTATCGACTTTACAGTTCAGGAATCAATTGTGAACATATAGGAAATGATATATGCTGAATATTTTTGTGACCTTGAATTTGACCTTTGACCTCATTTCCAAGGTCACAGGACAAAATTGCTAATATCTCGCTTATTATCGACTTTACAGCTTAGGAATCAATTGTGAACATATATTAAATGATACATGCTGAATATTCTCGTGACCTTGAATTTGACCTTTGACCTCATTTTCAAGGTCACAGGACAAAATGGCCAATATCTTGCTTATTAGCGACTTTACAGCTTAGGAATCAATTGTGAACATATAGGAAATGATATATGCTGAAAATTCTCGTGACCTTGAATTTGACCTTTGACCTCATTTTCAAGCTCACAGGACAAAATGGCCAAAATCTTGCTTATTAGCGACTTTACAGCTTAGGAATCAATTGTGAACATATAGGAAATGATATATGCTGAAAATTCTCATGACCTTGAATTTGACTTTGACCTCATATTCAAGGTCACATGACAAAATGGCTAATATCTCGCTTATTATCGACTTTACAGCTTAGGAATCAATTGTGAAGATAGAGGAAATGATATATGCTGATTATTCTCGTGACCTTGAATTTGACCTTTGACCTCATTTCCAAGGTCACAGGACAAAATTTGCTAATATCTCGCTTATTATCGACTTTACAGCTTAGGAATCAATTGTGAACATATAGGAAATGATATATGCTGAATATTCTCGTGACCTTGAATTTGACCTTTGACCCCATTTTCAAGGTCACAGGACAAAATGGCCAATATCTTACATATTAGCAACTTTACAGCTTAGGAATCAATTGTGAACATATAGGAAATGATATATGCTGAATATTCTCGTGACCTTGAATTTGACTTTCGACCTCATTTTCAAGGTCAACAGGACAAAATGGCTAATATCTTGCTTATTATCGACTTTACAGTTTAGGAATCAATTGTGAACATATAGGAAATGATATATTCTGAATATTTTAATGATATTGAATTTGACCTTTGACCTAAATTTCAAGGTCAGTCATTTTATTTTCAAAGTCAGATTACAAAATGGCTTATATCTTGCTTATTATCAAATTTACAGCTTAGGGGTCCATAGTGAACATATAGGAAGTGATGTATGCTGAATAGTTTGGTGATCTAGAATTTAACCTTTGATCCCATTTTCAAGGTTAGAGATATGGCGATTTCAGTGGTCACCTTGAATTTGACCAACTTTCTCGGCTCAACTCTGTATATTTCTCCGGTAACCTTTCTAGCCCATTGGGCTAATTTTTTTGTACAAGAATAAAATCATTTGTGCAGTAATGAGTACATATTACTCCATAGTTTAAGCTTGTAGTGTGCATTATGACGGCATGAGGAACTGATATCAAGTTAATAACATATTTTATTATTCAAATAGGAAAGGAACACAAGGCATACAAGACTCCCGCAACATATCCACATTTATTTCTAAGATCCAGCAGTGGGTTAAACACGTTGGTGACAAGGATTTTAGAAAATGTCCAAGAATATTTCACAATGTCATTTCAATAATGATTGATTGGTTAATGAAATATTGTATAATTGTATAACTTTTATAAATATTGTATAACTGATTGGTTCATGAAATATTATATAATATTTCATGAAGCAATCAGTCAATTTTGATCAATTTTCAAATCTGTGTTGATCGGTTGATATGTAGGCATGACAATTGCATATCCCTAGTACTACAACAAAATATCATACGAGCCATCCGTCCTAAATTCGCCAACAGTGCTTTAAATCCAGGCCTTAAGCAAATGACACCAGATATCTGATATCCCATTCTTTGTACCAGCAGTTATTGTTCTACAAACTGAGCTCTGAGATGGTGAATTTTGGACTGTGACGAATTTAGGACAAATAACTCGTAGATAGACAAAATGCTTTTCTAATGCAAAATATATTTACATCTATAGCCAAACAGCTAGATACATCAACTCCCGTTCACTCAATCATAAAATTGTGTGGTGTCCACTATATCTTGAAATAGCCTGTATATCATGTCTTCTTCTCTCGGACTATTTCGAAGTTCAGCGACTCAGGTCTTGGCCAATTTCGACAAAATTTTCTACACAGAAACCTGAATTTTTCTTTGCTCTATGCATTATTACAAAAGGCCGGCTAAAAAGGAGGTAGTGTTGCACCAAATCAATTCACGCTTTTCACTCATCCCTCGACCAGTACAGTGTGGTCAGTTTTGTGGAAGCCATGTGGTGTCTCAGACTAACATATTGAATCATTCGCTTCCAGTGACGCAGATTTCATCAACAGAAAGGTGTCCAAACAAATTTGGAATCACTGTACCATAAAAAGCAATAAGAACTAGACGTCAAGGCCTAAAGATGCCTTCGGGCATTCCAGTGTAGAGATTAACCTATAACATTCATAATATGCTTACCATGAATGACATCCCTTTTGCTCTATGACACACCGTACTGAGATACCAAACAAACGAACAAAATGCTAAAAAAATCAGGTCAGGTTCTGTTTTGTCAAAGTTCATCCCTATATTATACTTTAGACATGTTAGCCCAGATCGACGAGTCTGAAATCAATGTCTGTTTTGCTCTACGACGCACCGTTTCCGAGATATCAACGAAAACGAATCAGAGGCCGACTGAGCGAAAAAGTTTAAGGTCAAGGTCAAAGTCAAAGGTCAACCATAATACCAGAAACGCATAAGAGACTTATGGGTTTCTGATAATACCCATTAGACATTTTTGCCTAGGACGACGAGTCCAAAGATAACGTCCGTTTAGCTCTACGACTCACCGCTTTCGAGATATTGACAAAATAAAAAAAATACAGACTCAGCGAAAAAAATTTAAGGTCAAGATCAAAGGTTATTCCTATTACCCCTCAGAAAGGTTTGTCCAGGGCGACCAGTCAGAAAAAAACGTCCGTTTCGCTCCACTGCGCACTGTTTCCGAGATGTCGACCAAAATGAAAACGTGCCGACTCAGCGAAAAAATTTAAGGTCAAGGTCCAAGATCATCCCTTTTGCCACTTGGAAATGTTCGTTTAGTGCGACGAGTCCGAAAATAACGTCCGTTTCACTCTACGATGCACCGTTTCCGAGATATCGAAGAAAACTAATAATGCCGACTTGGCGAAAAAATTCAAGGTCAGGGTCAAAAATTATCCATAACACCCGTCAGACATGCTTGTCCAGAGTGACCAGTCCAATAATAACGTCTGTTTGACTCTATGACGCACTGTTACCGAGATATGCAGGAAACCTCAAGGATGACTTGGCAAAAATTCTTCTGACCTCTAGGTCGAAGGTCGTTTGGCGTATTAATCCCAAATCAATAGGGTTTTCATGGTATATGAACCAACGGTTTTGCAGCTGTTGTCTGTATACTTTTTGAGTTATCGCACGGAAATAATTTCCGAAAACTGACATGGATTTCATCCTGATGGACCTCACGGACCTCGAATCGGGCCGAAGAAACAATAGGGTTCTTCCACATATTATGTCTGACCAATGCTGAAAATTTGGCGAAGTTACCAGGCGGAAACTGAAACGGCGGAAAAAAGGAAAACAAAAATTATGCTGAAACCATAAAGGCATCGAAATGCCTTATTTCCAGTCAGAAATGACATTGATCCTTGTAAGGTCACTGTACGGCCTCCCATATTAAGTATTGTCCATAAAAGATGTTGTCAATAACTCATTGAATATATGTTAATTACCTGCTATAATATAACAAACGGCCAATTTTCTAATAGGGAACTGTTTTTGCATGCTATTATGATCAGATTTTAATGATGTTTTTGAAGAAAGAAAACATATTTATTATGAGCGAAATCAACAACCATTAATTAAAGCGGACTTGAGGTCAATGACAATTATTAATGTCGTGTTTTACTGAATATCAGTATCAAATCCAGGGATATATTTTTCACTCTTCTTTCCTTGCAGCTGGTTTTGCTGATGTAGACAACTAATTTCTTCATAAACAAAAAATCATGTTTGACAAACAACCGATAAATGTCTATTGTGATGCATATCAATGCAAATACAGCCAAGAAAAATGTCCTAAACTCAGATATACATTTTGGGGAGTTTTTTTTTTGCAAATTTGTAATTAATGACTTTGCGTACTCGAAAATGCATAATAAACGTAATTGCCTAATGTATTTGATCAATATCATTATTTTCTCTTGATATACAATAATTGGAATGATATATATGTCATGCCATTAACAATAAACAATTGTCATTTTAGTCTTCTCGAAACATTGTCCCATTGAGTGAATAGATGTTAATTAACAAGAGTCGATGTGATTTACACAAGTTTTAAGATTGAGTATCAGGCACGATCCACGTAATTTCAATGGTTTCATACCACGTGCAATTTTGGTTCATATCTCGGCCGTTTCATAACTAACTTACATGAAATTTGGAATATATATTCTGTATATATCTGTGAAGCTGATGTGAATAAGATATCGAAGATTTCATTGATAAATTAGTATATAAATGGAGTTGAATGTTGTTTGAACAAATGTAACTTACGTTGCGTACACGAAGCATTACATGGTGTATTTTCTTAACTGCAACGAGTGCACATATCCGTGATCAATAACCTACCCTTGAATTTTAGGTATCCCATCGATAATCATGTCAAATTGATGTGCAAATGTGTATATCTATTGCGATCTGGCGAAAATGTCTTGTGCCGCTGGTCAGTGAAGCGCTAAGTACAGATCAGCGGATTATTCGTATGGCAAATACCGTCAATGCTCAGCTGTCGAGAACGTTGTACTCAGGAGTGAGATGTTGTTGTGATTATGGTTATATACTGCAGTTAGAAAATATTAGAGTCGCTGAATTCTTGATGTAGTTTGCGGTTGAGTTTACAATGCCAACGGATATAGACGTTATTAATGCGATTGACAATCAATTTCTTTTGCCCAGTGTATTTTCAATGCGGATGATATATATCATGGTATTTTGACCATCAAACTCCCATCAAGTGTTTAGGAAAATCCCAAAACAGGCAGTAGGTTATTGTTCTATGATAGGTAATCTAACCATAGTCAAGAAACTGTACCCTAAAACGCTGTCAGTTTTCTATGTAAGTTGCATTTGATTGGCGGTGTAAAACGTTCAGGATATGTATGAATACCGACCGGGTCTTCAATATGACCATTGGGCTAGCATTGTAGTCGTCGATAGAACCTACACAACAGTTTTCAGCGCAATCCATTACCAAACTGTAGAGTTATAGGCCAAACAAAACATACCAGAATTCTGCTGATAAGGCATGGATCCTGACTGATAAGCATCCTTAAGGTCATTATATAAAGTATGCCTTCATTGTGGCTTCATGCAAAGTGGAGAACAATTTATCTTGCTTTTGATATTTCAATCCGAAATCCAACTTCAATCAAAATAAATAAAAAAGTCCTAGTGTGGAAGATCTGTTGGCCAATCGGCCCACCAAAGTTGTCCGTCCAGAAATCAGTTAACATGCAACAATATTTGGCTTAGCTAACCAAAGCATTTTCCCTGTTTTTAATATTGTATGAGCATGTTTGAATATACATCATTGATATAATAACTGACATCATAAAATATGTACACACATGTTTCATTTCCTACAATTATTTTATGATAATTTCAGATTTTGACTATTTCTCATTATGTATGTTGCATTCTACTATCACAGACACACACATATCAGTAGATCAAATGTACTCACAATCTCTAGCATCCGTTATCCGAGAAAATTGGCAAAACTTTAAAATATCAATCCGCACAAATGCCGACCTACATCACGGTGGGGAGACGTACCGACTTCTTGCATGATTACCGCTTTCTATATGATGTAAAACTCTTTCTACATGATTGGATCAGGCGATAAGCACAGGGGGCTCTATGGAAAACACAGTATTGTGGTGTCATTTTGCCCACAAAGAAATAATCTGTACTTGCACCGAACATTAGACATACTTTATTTTCCAACACATTGTTCATGTTGATGCACGGGCTTATGAATTTGTCACAATAGTCAATACATATCGAGAATGACGCAACGAAAACGGACAAGTCGTTTTGCGGTAGACGGAATAGTGTCAGTAAAGCACCTATTGTGCTATATAATTGAAGTTATACACATATTTATGTGTAGTTAGCCAAATGACGGTTAGTTGATGACAAATTGTTTAAATTGGACACCAATAACACAAGAAAAACACCAAAAAAGCAGGAACAAATTTAATATCGCTGTCTTGCATGATCCCCCAAACAAGTCTTGCATGATTCTTAATTACCTGTGTAAAGTTCGGCGACCCCACGATAAAGAGATATAACCCATTACTGGAGTGTCAACGAGTGTCTTATAAACATTCGCGCCATAACTGTGGTGTCACAAGTTCACAACTAATGTAGCCACCACGTCATAAAGCTACACCTGAATATTGAATAACATTTGACATTTTGACAGTTCATCCAATAAATTGTTGAGTATACGGTGGCTTCAATCTGCCTGGCATTCTTTTCGTCCGAGGGCTTCCTTGGCGCGAAATAAAATGTATTGTTCGCGGGCAAACGATTGTTTATACGCATAATTAACAATCATTCACAGATAATGTTCTTGGCACGAAAACAATAATATTTGCGCCTAAAGGACTATTCTTAAGGATAGAACAATGTTCTTTGTGAGACATTAAATATTCTTTATGCGAAAACAACATTCTTTACATGCAAAACATATTGTTCGTTTGCAGAGAATTATTCTTTGCGGGAAAACAACTTTCACGTAACCAATAACTATTGGCGCGAAAAAAAAAATTGTTTGCACGTAAAGAATATAGGCCTGATGATATTGTTTTCACGTAATAAATAATTGTTTGCACGCAAACGAATATTCTTTACGTGCAAACAATACATTTAGGTTCACTCAAAGAATGGACCCTCGACGTAAAGAATGCCTGGCAGATACAAGCTACCATAGAATTTTTATTCTTTTTATAAATGTTTTTGTGTGTGTGTTATATGGCCACCAGCTTGATTAGGTCTCCTGTTGTTGATTAGGTCTCATGTCCTACAAAGTCATGTACATGTACAGTTTATTTTAAGTGTATTTATTATTATACAATAAATTTACTAATTTATTATTATACAATAAATTTACTAATTTACAACATAATGGATGGATGGATCTCCGTTTCCGTCTTTAATGGAGAAGAAAAAAATCATGTAAGACTTGGGAAACAACAGCCTACAGATCATGCAAAAAGGAGGAAAATATGAAAAAAAAATGCATATAAGATGATGAACAGGCGTTACAGGTGCTCTATTTAGACGGAATATGCTACATGATATCGATAGTTATGTTTCTCTTCCTTTGTTCCGTAGATTTTTCCGTGGAATCAGTGAGTTTTCACAGAAAACGAAGTTGTCAGAAAATTTCACGACACAATCACATCAAGCTGTACACGACTTTACAGATAAACTGATGGATTCAATATTATTCACAATTGGTCATTGCGAGTATGGATCACTTAGATGTTCCGTGGTGTGACTGTGTTTATGGAATCCAACCTAAAATTGACGGATTTTGGATTTTCATTGGCAGGCCCCTCGTCGACACCCATCTTTCAATCATGTAGAAATGGTTTTGCATCATATAGAAAGCGGTAATCATGTAAGAAGTCGGTACGTCTCCCCACCGTGTACATTCCGATTTAATTACAACTACAAATTCAACCAGGAAGTTTTACTCCATCATAAGTCTGTCTGAATGAAACCAGTTAATCAAGTTAATCAGACGAGTTCAATTAATCTCACACATTGCCGGTGTGGAATATATGACATTATTTGTGTGAAATTTATGATATCGAGTTTCCAAACACAACATTCAAGTGTGTTCGAATAATTACAAATTGATTTACTGCCTGAAGGTTCAATTTGACAGAAATGATGATTTGATTTCTCGTCACATTTTTGTTAAATAAAATTCGAGAAAATACGTAGAACTTCATGGTGTAGGTGAGAATGGACCTATATATGTTGTATTAACATTGTGTTGGTTTTTGAAGCCTGCTTCTTCTTTTTATTGATATAAGACAAGGTTTATATTTTAATCAACACAGAGACAGTTTATTTTAGATTCTAAGCAATTGGACCTCATTATGCTCATGTTAGAAGTACACATTTTAGTTTCAGTCAATGGAATCTCATATCAAAAGGAAATCTGAAAATGAATGAACAGTAAAATTTGACTTGTTGAAAAGCACAGCGGATTCTTAGCAGGCATTTCACCTCAGCCACCTTCCAAACATGGGAAAGGGAAATAACTATACATGGTCTAAAATTTGAACATTTAAATCTGAACATTTATGGGAACTTATGGGACATGTGCATTCCTGTAGATTCGCACATTTGGAAGTCTCATGAAGCCTTATAGAAATCTGGCTATGCTTTACTACCTTCAACTGGAGAGCTATAGAAGACAGGTCGTGATATTTCCCTCAATGTTAGGTATCACGTGTTTGCTCCCGAGTTTTGATAATCATTTTCTGCTTCATCCACGGTAGATTATCGTCTACTTTCCACATAATCTAGAAGTTTGAAAGCCAATTGAAGGATTGTTGCCACCGCGGCAGAAGCAAACTAGTATCGTGACAAAATAATATTTGCTGGCTACATCAATTTCTCAAAATAACACCTATATTTCCATTTCCTGTCAATTCTATGCCTCCCATTTTAATGTACCAATATCTAAGCTCTTATCCCCAACCATTCTAAGAAAACTGCATGTAATTTACGGTAGACATCTTCATATTACAAGAGGTATATATCACGCCATATCGGGGTCTGAAAGGCTAAGGTAACAATTTATCATTCATATGAAACTCCAAAACATCATTCCGTACATATTGCCCGTCTGATACCCACAACGTATTGAAGGGTCGCGTCAGAGCTATCCTAGTACGGCGTGGTATTGTCGGGAAATTGACAAGCAGGATCGCGCATTTTCAGCAATCCAATGATAAGTTTTATGTCGATTGATCATCATTATACTCAGGATGGGAAACGGTGCTTATATTAATTTGTGATAGATTAGAAAACGTCAGGGCATACAACATGACTTCCTGTTTTTTATTCTCTTGTGACCAGCTCTACCATTTTGTTACAGAAGTGAAGAGGAAGTTCCACTTTTTTTCCTGTTTGGAAGCAGACCATTCACTGAATGGGATACACTCGACATCTGGAATAATAGTCTCAATCACTGAAGCACAACGACGAGTAATCATAAGAAATAGTTCACAAGAATTACCAGAAGATGAGGATAACAGTATAATTCACTTGTGTAATCACCTCTAATATCATCATTGCCTGCAACACTTATAGAACACAACATGGCTGACACCCCTCCGATAGAAGGGTTCCTGTTCCTGTATGTCAGTGATTCTTGGAATGATAGGACAAAGGTGTATGACAAATACTTCCAGCTTGTCAGAACATTTGGTTCTGAGGGATCTGGCAATGATGAGATGAATGAACCATTAGGATGGGAAACGGTGCTTATATTAAAGTTGGAATCAATTTTAAAATCAGCCAAATTTAGCATTTTTGTTTGTCACGCAAACTTGAAAGTACATCTCAAGATAGTCGGAAAAATATAGGAAATATGCACAGTTCGACAACAGATACTCAGAAAATTGTCGTTAATCGTGCATGAAAACAGTGGATAGAGAATGATCGGTCTGCCTACATTGCCGGTTGCCACAGTATCTAGACAAATATCAATGACGTCATGAAACTGTGTGTAGAACTCGCTCGCAAGGCGGATCGCTTTGAGGAAAAAAAATGATACGAAATAGACTGGCCCGAATTCGAATCTTATTTGGCAACTCAATTCAGGCACGTAATACACATTTTCATACCTAAATTTGTACGATTTCTCATCCTATACACAATATGAAGCTACCGCAGAATGAATGAATTTTTGTCAATTCTAAAAGTGATTATAGCTGTAATTTTTGATAGATTAGAAAAAGTCAGGGCATACAAAATGACTTCCTGTTTTTTATTCACTTGTGACCAGCTCTATCATTTTGTTACAGAAGTGAAGAGGAAGTTCCACTGTTTTCCTGTTTGGAAGCAGACCATTCATTGAATGGGATACACTCGACATCTGGAATAATAGTCTCAATCACTGAAGCACAACGACAAGTAATCATAAGAAATAGTTCACAAGAATTACCAGAAGGTGAGGGTAACAATATAATTCACTTGTGTAATCACCTCTAATATCATCATTGCCTGCAACACTTATAGAACACAACATGGCTGACATCCCTCCGATAGAAGGGTTCCTGCAACAGCAGCTGAAATGTTCTGTGTGTCTACTGACCTACGATCTGGACGCCCGCACTCCCACAGCTCTCAAGTGTCAACACACATTCTGCAAACAATGTGTCAATACTTTGGCCACAAAACCTCCCATCACTTGTCCAAAGTGCAAGAGAAGATGTGAAACCGAAAATCTGGTGAAGAATTTTGCACTGTATGATGTTCTGAGTGAGTTATGTTATTCATGTCAAAGCCGGGAGATCGAAGCACAAAATCTCTGTGCTACATGTCTGGCTGCTCATGACCAAATCTTCCAAGGTGATGTCAAGCAGCATTTGGATCAACTCCGAAAGGAAGTCAGAAAGTCATCAGACCTGACTTCAGATGATAGCGTCCTTGACAAAGAGAGGACACGGGCAGCTGCCGCCATAGAACAGATCCAGAAGAAAATACATACGTACCAAGACGAGATCAGGAAACTGGAAGCAAGACTGAAGAACAAAGTGACTGAACTGCAGAAACTCAACACAGAAAGTTACACAGTATGGCAACACAAACTTAAAGTTGAAGTTGCTAAATGTAAATCATTTCTACTGAAATCAGACGTCACATTTGCTAGCAGCATTTCTTCAAATCTCTTCAGAGAATCCTTGACAGAAATCCACACTAAAGCCCTGGAGTTCCTGTCCACTTTACAAGATTATCAGAAGAGTACACCGACCCTCATAGAGTACACATTCGTGGAGTCACAGTCAGCACCACACATGGGAGAGATCACATCCCCCCTAGCGACCAGTAGCAGCCATCAGCCGACATCGGCACCAGACGTGGGAGAGACCACATTCCCGCCAGCAACCAGCGGCCCTCAGCCGACATCGGCAGACTACACCCGTGCCAGGTCCGTAGCTGTCAGCGGCAGTCGAGGATCGGGCCCAGAGGAGTTCGCTGAAGAAAGCTACGTGGCCTGCACAGACCACAGCTACATTGTGTCTGATACGCGCAATCATAGATTGAAGGTATACGACAGAGATCTCAATTTGATGTTTATATTCGGTGAAAAAGGTGCCAAGAAACACCAGTTCAACTGGCCTGCTGGACTGTGTGTGAGTCCTTCTGGTGAACTGTATGTCAGTGATTCTTGGAATGCTAGGATAAAGGTGTATGACAAGTACTTCCAGCTTGTCAGGACATTTGGTTCTGAGGGATCTGGCAATGATGAGATGAATGAACCATTAGGACTGGCTTTCACACAGACTGGACAGTTATTGGTTGCTGACGCTGCTAATTACCGTGTCAAGGTGCTGAGTGCTGAAGGCTCGCACATCTGTACTATCGGCTCCAAGGGTCAGGGGCCGGGACAGTTTGCCGATATACCAATCAGTATAGCGGCAACACCATACGGCCACGTGCTCGTGAATGAAAGGGGCGCGGCCAGATTACTGATGTTTACACTGAGTGGAGCATACGTACGGGTCATCATACCCAGCATACCAAACACACCAAATGTGATCAGTATATGGGGCTTCACAGCCGACTCTCACGGCAACATTATCATAGCAGACCACAGTAATCACCAGCTGATTGTACTAGATTCACGGGGACAGCTGACATGTGTGGTGGGGAGAGAGGGACGTCAACCGGGAGAGCTGAGGTGCCCAATGGGTGTCGCCGTGAGCAACAACAACATAGTAGTGTATGAGAGTTATAACAGGCGTGTTCAGCTGTTTGAAATGTGATTAGTTATATCAGTGATTAGGATTATGTACTGGTCAACTGATCATGTGACATGAATATCTTCTGTCTGAATTGTGTGGTAGCTCAAATATAACATGTCGTACAGGTTCATTATACTGTGCTTGAGGTCAGACAAATATAACATATTGTACAGGTTCATATATATTGTGCATGAATTCACCAGACAAATCACAACATATAATATTATTCTATCAACAATCATATTCATGTTGTGCGGGGTGGCTGTGTTTATGTTTAGTTTATGTGAACAACACAACTGTGGAATGTGGTTGCACATTTGTTGTACAATAACGTTTCGTTGTTACATTTATTGATATTTGAATGTATTTGAATGTATAGTGCATGCATATATTCATGTTTTAACCCATACGACCATTTGGTATTTTGAATGTCTGAAAATTGTATACACATACCGCTTTGACATCATTGAATATATAAATTGTGTGTTTAGTTTAAAACAATTGCAGGACATCCCCGGCGCAATGTGCATTGATAAAGTTATATAACAAGATATTCTGCACATATTCAAGTTAAGTAAATATATTAATGTTATTGTTCCATTTTTATTTATATATCAAGTACTATATCCATAATAAATAGATTATCTGTATCTCTGCATCAATGCTGATGATTTCAAAAAGACATGCTGTGCCATGCCAATTTGAATAAACGTTAGCTGTTGTGTGTAACTAGATTACTAGTTTTAATGTCATGTAAACAAAAACACAGAACATTAGTGCATAAAAATGTAATTCAATCATCATGAAAGTAATCTGTTATTCAAACCATATTTAACACAAGTTATTGATCAACTCCAGTACTTTTCCAGTTTTTAGGTTACCGGACCTTTGGTCCGTTAACCTATTGGCATGGCGCTGCGCCCGCCGTCCGTCTTGCTGTCCATCCGGCGTTAGCATTTTTATCTTCAAAGTTTTCCTGTCGAATCTTCCTGAAATTTCGCACAGAAATGCTTAAAAATCATTTGAGGAGGTATTTTTTAGATTTTTTATTTTCACATTTTTGTCAAAATGGCGTCCGATTTTATAAAAAAAACACTCAATTTGGGTCTTTGACGGTCAATTTCTCACATACTGTCTGATCAGTTTTGTGATATTTTGTTTCAAACATGCTAGTTGGGGTCCTTGACATTGTTTATAAGGATGGAGTGCCTTGAATCGCTTGAAAGGCCCGAAAATTTATACTCAAAAGGCCCGAAAAAGGCCTAAAAATTCCAGCTGAGGTCAATGTGTAAATTGGCCTGTGCAGCTAAAACACTTGCACATACAGGTTAGGATTGCATTATTAGCATATAGAAAGTCATATATGGTACATCTTTTGATGACCTTCAACCTCGGAGACTAAATCTCAAGGTCACGCCTGACCTGAAATGTGTAAATTGGCCTCTGCGGACGAAGTACTCGTAGATAGACATATTTGTATTATGAATATACATTGTATACAAAACTAGATGATTCCGGTCGCCTACGACTGCTTGCGTGTATCCCCATAGCCCTATCATCCCTTTTGCCCCGAATATATTATTGATAAGTGTGAAAAACTAGAGCAAGGGCTATAAAAGATTACCAGAGAAACGAAAAATCTTAAACCACAACTTTTTTTTCCCACCAAAATTGCTGTATTCGAATTCAAGATCACCACTGAAAGCATTGCATATGAATGTCCATTTCGACATGTTCGATAAAATAACTGAAATAACAGCCAGAATAAACTTTTCAAGTTATATTTCAACTCAGAATATTTGACAAACTTGGTTCCAAATTGAAATTCAATGTAAGAGTAGATCAAAAATGCATTTCAAAATGACGAAATATGAGCCAGATCGAACTTTTTATCATAAATTATATTTTAACTCAGAATATGTGCCAAACGTGGTTTCAAGTTGAAATTCAAAGTAAAAGTTGACCAGAACTGCATTTCAAGATGACGAAATTGCAGCCAGATCGAAGTTTTCAGCATAAGTTATATTTTTAACTCATAATATGTGCCAAACTTCGTTTCAAGTTGAAATTCAAAGTAAAAGTTGACCAAAACTGAATTTCAAGATGTCGAAATTGGAGCCAAGAATTCTAAGTAAAAGTTGACCAAAATTGCACTTCAAGATGATTGGAGCCAGATCAATTTTTTCACAAAAGCACTATTCCCACCCCAAATATGTTCCAAATTTGGTTCGAATGTGAAATTCCAGTTACCTGCTTGAGCTCAAATGTTTCTCGTCTTGATTATGTTTATTGTGGTCAATGATAGATTAACTAGCAAAAAAAGTTACCTTTTTTGGTTACAGCCATATAATCTCTACTGGACAGAACCCTCACCTTGTTGAAGCCAATAATGAATATTTGTCTTAGGGATTGGTTGTATGTAATTATCATGAGCATGGAACTGACCAGCTGTCCATTCACTTATAATGTAAATATAAAGGTAACAAATTCATACACGTACACACTTCCAATCAACGTGAAACTTTGCCATTCTGGTTGTTAGTCATCAAGGATTACTAACTGCGACTCCGGTTTTAACTTAACAATGTTAAATCTGTTAAGAACATCGTTTTCATATGTCATTTTCTGACCTATTTCTCAGTAGACAAAGTACACTCACAACATGGCGAGTGAGAGGATAATGTTGTACAGCAAATAGCTAGTGATACTGGTAAAACTCACGGGTGATATGCACTCGGGTGCTTGGGATTAGGAATGTTCCGATCATTGTATTCATCTCACAGAAATTATAGCTCTAGATATTCTCGTTATTTTGACCACAACAAAGTATACATATACACAGCAACCAGTGTTTGTCAAGCAGAACACACGAATGTTCTTTCTGGTGAAACGTATAAAATGATTTATCTAATCATCGAATTGCACAGCTTCCGCGATATTATTTATGAAACCATGTCTCGGTTCAACATCCATGAGTATATGTGTGTGTGCTAGCCAAGTTTTGGGTCAGGGGATTGTATTGTCTTCGTGATTTTGTTACCTTTACTTTCACATTTTGAGTCAATGGGAAAGTACCTCACTGTAATCCCTGGTATGTTACGTGCAATCAGTCCTTAACTATTTTTATTGTGGTCGATAATAGACATAATATGCGAAAATAATGCTAACTGGACAAAATCTTTACCTTGTTGACCTCAATAAAAAAATGTTTCTCGTTTTAACTATTTTCACGGAGGTCAATAATAGACGTATCCAGCGAAAATAATGTTAACTTCTTTGGTTACAACCATAAAATCTCTACATGACAGAATCATTACCTTGTTAAATATTTCTCGTCTTAACTATTTAATTGTGGTCAATAATAGACTTAACTAGTAAAAATAATGTTAACTTTTTCGGTTACGCCCAAGAAATCTGTACTGGACAAAACCTTTACCTTGTTGATCTAATAATTAATGTTTCCATCTTAAGGTAGTCCGCTCCAAACAGTGAGGGGAGGGGGTCAAAGAGTTTTTCAAAATAAATGACTGTATTAACAAAATCTAGAGCTTCAAAATGACATATTTTATAGAGTAACTGATCAGCATCCCAAAACTGAAAAGAAAATAGGGGTCACCGTATCCGTTCTTCTGGAAAACAAGGTGCAAGATGTGAATATGGGCAAAAATGTGTAAAAATACCATAAATTAGGTCATTTTAGTAAATGTTTGTGATTTTTGATCGAATATGCTGAAGAAACCAGCACGGTAACCCCCTATTTTCTTTCCAGTATTAGAATGCTGATCAGTTACTCTATAGAATATGTTATTTTGAAGAGATAATATTCAAGATATAACTTCTAAATTTTGAGTTTTCATAACCTCCCTGTTTGTGGCGGACTACGTTAAGTAATTTTATTGTGGTCAATAATATACTTAATTGGTAAAACTAACGTTAACTTATTTGATAATATTGTTCTGTTTTCACCAAATCAGTTCTCCATTCTGAACAAGATTCTAGTGCCTTTTGCTTTCACAGTACAAGGTATTGGAGTGATCACAGATGTCAGAGTGGGCATTTTAATGGTCGTAATAAGTTAGTCTGTTAAATAATTAAAATTTGTTCGATCATTCTGAAGAAAAAAACAATAGGTTTCGTGTGACTGTCTTTCTCATCAAGCCTGTGCGATTTACAAGCCATACAAGCGTGTGCAATTCACAAACCATAGATTGTTCACAAGTAATGTGTGTTAAACAGGCTAATTCGAGCACGAAATGTGTCACCAATCGGTGTCGGGATCTAACCATAAGATGTGTCTGTATAAAAAAAATTATTAGAATCGGTTAAGATTTGCAACCTGAAGAGCGTTCACAAAAAAATCTCCACTGCGGTCCCTGTAGAAATTACAGTCAGAGCATTACAATGCATTCCAGGCATTCAAAATGGCAACTGCCTGTATACATGTATATCGACATGACAGATATTGACAAGTAAGCGTCAGGAAATGTAGTAAAAGACATGTGTCGCCTCTCAGCAGTGCATAGCTCGATTCCAATGTGGGCAATGGGAAGTTTATTTGAGTCTGCATTGCTGTAGTTTTGACATACTGCAATTACAGTCACATATTTTTCACTATTCTGTGAACAACAAGATCAGGGACTTTGCAGACTCAAAATGGAACACTTTCCAGACCTTTTCCAGACCCATATCAATTCGAAACACTTATGCACGATAGCTCGTTAATATAAATTTAACATGCTACATAAACCCAACGTGTAAGCTTAGGCTCCATTATTCACATCTATGCATATAGTATTCGACCTGTAAAACAACATTTTTTGGGTGAAATATTTCGTCAAACTGCATGGAACGAGAAAGATCGCTATAAAACATATTTCCGCAAAGCATTGTGCACCCTGTCACCAGTACATGTACCGAGTAGAAAATCGATACATACACAGCGCCGTGTCAGCGGTGTTTGATCACCCGTCCCCTTTTGCATGTTTGACTGTCATATCAATAAGATTGTGTAGATTTGAAGAGTTTCCTATAAATACAAATGCCTTATATTTCTAAGTTCTCGTTAAATGCTGCAAAATAAATGCCCATTCAATCATGTTGAAAAACTTCATTATCGCAAGTATACTGGGTAAATCGGTTGATAAGAAGGGAACCGGTACATGAATATTTTTTGACAAACTTTTTCCCCGACAATTTGAATGGTGGGCAATACGTTCTCATTCAAGAATGACATTTTTCGGAACAGTGCTCAAGCCATGATGATATCAACAAGCCATCCCCACGGAGTCGGGAAGCCGCTGTCTGATCGGTCAAATCTATCGAAGTACTCGCGATATTTTGCGGTTGTCAGGCATGAAGAAAATTTTAGAACGTTTCACAATCTAACTGGATTATTTTTTCAATGATTGTCTCCATCTGCTTGTTGTCACTAAAAATTTTAAAACAAATGCTGCGGTACTATTACAGGACCGGACCAACGCATCTATCCATGGGCCGTTTTAATCGTATTTGAGTATGTCGCCTCCTGATGGAGGCGACAATAAAATACATTATTTACATACACTTGAATAAACCATACAATATAGTTTAAGTTGTAGGTTGTAATGAATAATATACATAGTTATTCAGAGTACACACTAAATAATTCCACACCTACGTTTGCTAGCTCATGGGAAGTTAACCCAACATGGCTGTACTACATTTGTCATCAAGGTTTTTCTTGCAGATGTATAGATCTAGTTGATGGAACACGATGATGCCAAGCCAGGAATCAAGGGGAAAATAAGTTATGACCTATTGAAACAGGGTACCGTATGCGAGACTTTGTGTGAAAAACCGGTTAGCGATATTTAGGGGGTAGGGTTACTCAACAGGCTGCCGTTCCTCACTGATTCGAAGGATTTCCACATAAGGTGTATCTACTGTATCTTGGAAACGTAATACAATTGCATTTCTAATGGCATCTGCTTTTCTTACTTGTATCGAAGATTTACCTCGTTATTCCCATTATAATCTCATTGGTGACATGCAGCTTGATGCTATTTTCAGTCGAAAAAGGAACACTTTATAGGGTATACTTACACCAAAGTACTTTTTGCTGTCCAGGACACCATAATCATTTCATGTTATACCTTATTTGAATCAGAATTGAAATACCTTTTTCAGCAATGTATGGTTGTGCATGTCTGATAATGATTTGTACTATTATTGCTGGTTTTATCCAGATGAGCTATTGTCGTCTGGAGGGATTTTTTTCGTAGGATAAACACTTAATTCATTTTTTCGTTTTATTTATGATAGAACAACTCACAAACAAACATGTTAATTTACATACATTTTATTCAGAAGACCACCCAGTTAGCAAATAACATCTCATGATATCACCTTCTGAACACAACAGCAGATTTGCATTCGGTCACTAAAACAGGAAGTTGAGCAGATAGTCATTGACTATCGCCCCTCATGGTGCACCATGTACTGTATTCTTTATCCAAGCATGTACACTCTCTAAGCAATTTTTATACTTGGCTAGCATATAAACTCACAGGACCTAAAAAAATACTATAATTTAATCTCTCAGAACGGAAGAACTGATTAGCAATCAATGTTTCAGAACAGTTTGGCTGACTGTTTAAATCAAATCCTTATATAGACCAAAACATATAACAGTGATTCGAATAATAAGAACGGAACAACCGACTAGCCTTTGAAGTATCAGACAGGAACCTATCAGGCCTGGGGTAATAGTAATATGTAATTGTAATAGTAATAGTAACGATTACATTTTTCCAAGTAATTGTAATATGGTAGTAATCAGCTTTTCCAACATTGGATGTAATGGTAATAGTAATACTACTATATTTCAATTGTAATATGTAATATATATTACAAGTGGTATTACTTCAGATTACTCTATACCTTCAGCAGGAATATTTTGGACTTTTCTTAATTAGAGCATTCACTTTGTTCTTGTAGCTGGTCAGACAAACGCCAACTGTTTTTTGTAAATGAGACATTATACTCCCCCCCCCCCCTGCCTTTTGGAGGGAGTGATTGAGTAATCAGTTTGATGGCAAGCGAGGCATCAATCGGCAGCCACGGTATTTATCATCCAGTCAATTCAAGAAATCACCACATTAATTTGTTTGATGATCTTGTTCGCACCATTTTATAGGGGTTCAGACTCAAAAAGCACTGTGATCATAGGTACAGGTGTTGTAAAATGTTGTATCAACTCTGATTCGATAATACAGGTCAGGGGTGGAGTTTGCCTGAATTATAATTCTTATACTTGAAACCAAACACGCAAAAGCCCAGCCAACACGGTGTGTGAATGTGTGTTATAGAATGATACACTCATGAATCTGTTGATCATGATACTGATTTAATCTTGTAATTGTTTTTCAATGAACACGATGACAAACTTTGTTTTATGAATACATTAATTGTTGATGATTTGTGTTGAACAATATTTGTCGTGAACTTTGAATTTGGAAAGTAATAGTAATTGTAATAGTAATTGGTGCAAAAGTAATAGTAATATAATAGATTACTTTTAAAAAATAAAGTAATTATAATAGTAATAGTAATATTGCAAATTCTGAAGTAATAGTAAAATAATATACGAGGGCTGTTCAAAAAGTTTCAGGAATTTGATCATAAAATTGTCAGTAATGTAAGTACCTCTGTGAAATTTTCAATATTTTAACATTAGACAGTTTTGTGTTTGTGCGCAAACTATTGGAAGTTTGCGCGCATTATTGTGTATATGGCTGTAACCATGGCAACGCGTGCATGTGTAGAGCATGTGTAGGATCACTTGTAATATTGCTCGATATGACAAATTATTGTCCCCAATAAACGTACATTTATTTTAGAGAAATACAAGGAACAAGTTCAGAATTAGCTCTGAACTACTGTGGAACAAGTTTTAATTCTTTTCCAAAATATCGTCCGTCAGCAATGATGTATTTACGGTGGCGGTCCACTCAAGTTAGGATTGCAAATCAGAAACTTTAATTTGGTTCCTGTGCACTGCCAATTCCGGATTGGGAACATTCTAGAAATGCTTGCTTTGTAACTCAGCCTTCAATTTCGGGAAGAGGCAGGAATCGCAGGGTGAGTATAGTCAGGGTGTCAGGAGGATAATATAGTGGAAAAAGGAGCATGTTAAGACCAACAGTTTTGATGGTTTCCATGGTAACAGAGAATTTGATCAATTTCGTTGTGCCAGACGGAACTAAGACACCATTTTGCAGTGTGAATTAATGTTACTTCATTTCAGATATAGATTATTGTGTGATATTCGTTTTACCCGGCAACTGATTAACAAAGGTTACCAAGGTAAACCTCGTTAGTATCCACGAGTATTTCCAATATTTGAGAAGTTATTTTGCGGTGTTTTGAAGTGTTTTTAGGGGTTATCTAGCAATTTCTACAGGTGGTCAAGGTTACACATTCACGTGTTGCCATGGTTACAATCATACGCATAACAATGCGCGCCAACTCGCAATAATATGCTGATAAACTCAAAACTGTCTGAAGAAAAACTATTAAAAATTTTATGTATATAACTACATTATTGACAATTTTATGACCAATTTCCTGAAAATTTTTGAACAACCCTCGTATTACATTTCAAAGTAATTGACCCCAGGCCTGGAACCTATCCCTTCGAGCTCTTGTACTATCCTCTATATATCCGACCTGTCCCTTTGTTGTCCTGCTCTCTCCAACATGTACCCGACCCGTCCCTTCCGTGTTCTTGCCCTCTCTTATTTCAACCCGACCTGTCTCTCCATGTTCTTGCCCTCTCTTATACGTACCCGACCTGTCCCTTCGTGTTCTTGCCCTTTTTTATATGTACCCGACCTGTCCCTTCGTGTTATTGCCTTCTCTCATATATATTTCCGACCTATCCCTTCGTGTTCTTGCCTTCTCTTATATGTACACGACCTGTCCCTTCATATCTTGAATCAGATATAATATGTAATTAATGTACGAAATGACTCACCTGTAGAAAGTACAGTCAATGCATCAAAATGGCAACTGCAATTCCCGCCATTTTGTATTATAATATTTCAATTTTGTTATGAAGACACGGTTACATCTTACACCAAATGATGATTGGCCATTGACTTGATGTTTTTAACAACACACTGAGAGTGTGAAAAATGAAACGAGGAACATAATTACGTCCATACTTCGCCAGTTTGAAAGAAATTTCACATGTGTTGGCATAATTTGCTAATCAAATCAAAGAAAGCGTGAGTAAAATCTTAATATTCATGAAAATAACATCAATGAGCTACGTGACTTGTTTTTGGTACACCTTGTATACAGTACTGTACTTCTTTAGTGATAAAACAACTCAAGCAATAAACTGTCAAACATACAGGTTTGATATTTACATAAGGACACATCACATTTTGTCACTCCTTCATTGTGCGAACGACGGCCGATCCTGCTCAACACAGTTTAGGTGTCCTTTCAAGACGTAACGGAGACACAAATATTTTTAATTGTACATATTGCTGGTTCTTCACATGTATATGCAACCAATTATTCAAGTTAACTTCTCCTTTAGATGTACTACTCATGAAAGTGACTTGTAGGTTGTTGGTGAGCATGAATACATCGCATTGCTGGTTCGAAGTAACAATTTGTGTCCTGTTACGTCTTCTGCTCTCAAACGGCTCTTATTCATTGCATTCTTTGTGTTTCCGTGAACATGTCCTATATTCTTAACTGTATTGTGTCCCATTGACCAGTTTGTTGCCTTTTGCTGTGTTTATACCATTATTAATTGCTTAAAAAGGATCGAGCAAAGCTGGTATTGCGTCATAGTTACGTCTTCACTTTCAGGAGAAAAATTAATTTTTTTAGGAAGTCATGAAGTATCTGCTCTGAAATGGGCACTTTACCGTGCATAAGTTATCACAGCATGATACCATATGCACATACATGTAAAATAACAATGCTAAATTCACAACTTTTGGGATCTGAAGACGTAACGCATATTGCATGACAGTAAATTTTGCACCTATTGCGAGAAGCCCGGATGTACGACAGGGTGACGGCAGCTCCTATGGGGTGCCTTTCTTGTCAAAATTTACATATACGCATATATACATATATCAGGTACTCGCTGTACTAACCTGCACTGACGGTCCGGATAAATACTGTCCGTAACAATAGGAAATGATATATGCTGAATATACTATTGACCTTGAATTTGGTCTCGTGACCTTGAATTTGACCTTTAACCTAATTTTCAAGATCAGAGAACTAAACGGCTAATATCTCAATTATTATCAAATTTACAGCCTAGGAATCAATTGTGTACATATAGGAAATGATATATGCTGAATATTCTCATGACTTTGAAGTTGACCTCTGACCCTATTTGCAAGGTCAGAGCACAAAATGGCTAATATCTCGCCAATTGTCAACTTTACAGCTTAGGAATCCATAGTAAACATGTGGTAAATGATATATGCCGAATATACTGGTGACTCTGACTTTTGACCTCATTTTCAATGTCAAGAGAACAAAATGGCTAATATCTCGCTCATTATCGACTTTATAGCTTAGGGATTCATAGTCACTGTAGGAACCCTACTACCGTAACGCGACGTTACGGTAGTCCAAACGATGGCGGAAGGTTATTAGCTTCGAAAAGTTTTTTCACGATAAACTGGGTATTAGGTAGGTTTCGCACATAACATCTACATGAGGCGAATTGTCTAGGTACGCTTTATAGTGTGGCAATATAATTAAACTGTGAATCTGATTGATTTGCGAGAAAAAACGGTTTTAAATATGCGACGATTACTACCGTAACGTTAGCGGCCCACTACCGTAACGCCAATTTCCAGATTTCAAGTACTACCGTAACGCTTGCATATATAAAAAATTAACATGTTGTAACACTTGGATTTTAATAATATTTTAGGATTTTCGTTATCGATAAATAGTTCAAATATTGTTGTCGATCGATGATCATAATCGGGACAATAGAGTTTCGGAATTCGTCATGCATATATGTAGCCTATGTGAAAAATACATCAGGATACATATTACTGCCCGTTGACAAGCCATTCGGCGAACAGAATTTTAGTGCATGTTATTTAACATCATTCAGAGTCTCATTTTAGCATCAGTCTCAGATGTCTAGACGATGAATCTGGTAATGATTCAGGGTGTCCCGTTCACTTTGGAATGGAATTTAAGACTTTGGGTCCTGGTACGATTTTGACCCCAGACACTTACTCATAAATTAAAGAATACCTGATATCCTGACAGAAATTCAATAATCGTTACAGCCTTCTGATGATGATTTTTTTGGGGGACAGTGTATAAACGTTTTAAGAGGAAACCTTTGCGGTTCTTCCGTGGGTACATTGCGGTTGGACCAGTGGCTACCTTATCTTCAAGTTCACCTCAAAGTTGAAGTTTACCTTATACCGTACGTTTCAAAGTTTGACTGACACCAAACAAAACATTGTGCATAAAAAAAGGATTCACTCTTTCATAGTATGCATTATCTTTTGATATGATTTCACAGACGTCGATGAAAAATCAAATGTCAAAAAGAGACCATATCTGATGCATATCACTGTGCGAATCTATACTAATAATTGATGCCAATTAAATCTTGTTCTGAACGTTATTGTCTTTTTTAACTCAGACGAGTGTGTAAAATACTGTGCAACGGTCAACGTCTGCATACATGTAAATTATACGGCTCGGAATACACAAATTTATCTTAACATTTTATATATTAATACGACAACAATGTATGGCATTGAAAAAAATCAGAATATCATTATCTTCGTTAAAATAAGGGTATCTTGTCAATATTATGTTCTCACTCATACCTTATCATAAAATTAGTACAACTAAATTTCCTACGCTAGGGTAACATTCGAAAATGTCATTATTCAATGTTAAAAAATTGCTTATTTGCTTGCTCACTTTTTGCTTCTTCGACAACCCGTGTAATATGTTCAGTTATAGACGTCCCAAAACACCACATTTCGTCATTTTACATGACACCATACAGTATCAGTAGTATAATATGAAAACAATTGTACCTCGAAATCAATTTCGTATATGCAAGCTCCTTATATACGAAATTCTTATCTGAAACGATGCAAAAGACATTTTACGAAAGACCCAATTTGAGACCAAGGTTAACGTTACGGTAGTACATGCTTGGCGTTACGGTAGTACCCCGCAGCTACTGATCTGACGTTACCGTAGTATTCACTTGATCTCCATTTCCCATTTTCTGACTAATTAAGAGCAATATTCCCACAAAACAATACGACAATAGATGCGAAACTTCAAGAGGCATCAAAACACACCATCGGAGAAGAGTGATATGTGTTCTATAAACGATAATCTCAAAAAAACCAATCGAACCACTCGCCTACCGCCATCGTCCCGTACTACCGTAACGCCGCGTTACGGTAGTAGGGTTCCTACAGTGATAGTGAACATATAAGAAAATATATATGCTGTTTTAGCATGACCTTGAAGTTGACTTTTTTCCTTATTTTCAAGGTCAGAGCAAAACATGGTTAATATCTCTGTTATTTTCGACTTTACAGCTTAGCAATCAATTGTGAAAATATAGAGGAAATAATATATGCTGAATATCTTCGCTGTGTCTGTACGTTTTCGCAGTCTTTCTGTAGCCTAAGTCAAGTTGCCTGTTTTGTTTAACTACTATATTTACCGTATTTATGCGCTTTCATGCGCATGCCCTTATACGCAAAATATTGCATCTTTACGGCTTTTACGTCTTATCTTTCCCGATTACAAGCGCATGCGCTTATATTTGAATATATGCGCAATACATCGTCCCCAGTTTTAGAACTCCCCATTTAATTTGAGATTAGAAACACTGCATTTATTGAATTGTGTTTTTTTTCCCTTATTTCTGAAATAGTTTAATCAGTATATTGATAATATAATTTATTTCAACTTCTGAAAAAAAAATGTTCGAAGCTGCCATCAAAGTTCAGATATAGGCTGACGTGACTTGTGTCATATAAATCATGGGTGTGCAACGTCTACCTGCTGCTGTCTTTAATAGTACAGTTAGGAGGTGCACTAATTTGACACACGTTAGTATATTCGATTTACACTAACTTGATTTACATCGTTGATGTTGTGATTACCTGTGCTCATACTTGATTATTACTGACGTTCCCGCTAAATATTAGTTTTCCCGCATATAAGCACATGCGCATATACTCTAGTATAAGCACATATTAGAGTTTGAGTGCATGTGCCTAAAAACACAAAACACGGTATACTTACAATGTTATATCTACAAATGAATATATATTTATAAAGTTTGTCCGTGTTGATTATGATTATGCCTTTGTCATATACTATTTCCTCAGTGTTTCGGTGGACCCGAAAGGCATGTTTCGGTGGAGCTGAATAACATCAAGGCCACCGAAACAGCACCAATTACATTATCAACAGCCGAAGTGTATCACGTGGATGAAATTTTGGCCACATAACCAGGCTATGGTGTAGAGCACCAGTGTTGGTATATACTTATGCACCTCATCACGTCATTATATATGACTGTGATCTCATGGCGGGACAAAAAGTCTTATCAGGCATACGAAGTGAGAGAAAACAATAATGACAAGGAAACTCATGGACCCCCCCCCCCTCCCCGCAACAACAAAAATACAATAAAAACATTAGGAGGTGAAATAAGGTGTTCCGGAAAGAGTGAGCATTTCCTGTCCCACTAGTGGCACCCGTCATGAATTTCTCAAAATTAACATGAAAATAGATCTAGTTGCATGGCAGTCATGGATTTGGTGTGTTTATCAACCAGATCATGATGACGTCCTTATAATTTCTTGAAGGCAGCTATAAGTCTTGGTAAAACTATGGAATTCCCATTACGAACCGCGAGCTGCGACCTGCGTACTGCGAGCTGCGAGCTATAAACTGATACAGACATGTGACCTGCGAGCTATAACTGCGACCTGCGAGGTGAAAACTGCGATCTGCGAGGTAAAACTGCGACCAGCGAGGTAAAACTGCGACCTGCGAGGTACGAACTGCGACCTGCGAACTCGCATTAGGCCTACAAACTGCAACAAAATACAACATATTGGTAGGTATACATACATTTTCCGTATTAAACAATGGTTTACTACAGAATAAGCCATATACGATCATTTCTCGTTTCTATATTAGCTCGCAGGTCGCAGTACGCAGGTCGCAGCTCGCGGTTCGTAATGAGAATTCCATATAAAACATACCCTTGTGGCAGCAGTTTAGTACGGAGCCGTATTGCTGCCAAGGGAGAAATTTATTGAACTCAAAATTTCGAGATAATAACTCAAAATTTCGAGATAATGACTCAAAATTTTGAGATAATAACTCAAAATTTCGAGATAGTAACTCAAAATTTCTAGATAATAACTCAAGATTACGGGAGCGTATTGCTGCCAGGCCTGAAATTTTTTTCTCTCAAAATTTTGAGTTAATAACTCAAAATTTCGAGTTAATATCTCAAAATTTAGAGATAATATCTCCAAATTTGGACTTATAATCTTATAAACTTTTGAGATATTAAGTCAAAATTTCAAGATATTACCTCGAAAATTTGAGATAGTAAGTCGAACTTTCCATTCCAAAATTTCGAGATAGTAACTCAAAATTTCGAGATAGTAACTCAAAATTTCGAGATAAAAACTCGAAATTTCGAGAAATTAACTCGAAATTTTGAGATATTACTATATATGATTTATTCCGTAACTTTTAGTTCATTTTGAGTTATTATCTCGAAATTTTGAGTTATTATCTCGAAATTTCGAGTTATTATCTTGAAATTTTGAGTTAAAAAAATTTCTCCATTGGCAGCAATACGGCTCCGTAGTTTAGAGACTAGCTGGGCACTTCGATAATCACAATCCTTTACTGCTCAGGGTGATCACCAATCAATGGTTTATAAATTACTAGAGAAGCTGACATATTAGTGTGGTCCTTCAACAATACAGCTAGTGAATTGGTACAACCTTATTTTGAGACTAAAAAATAGGAAATATATCAAGTATCGATATGCTATAATGCTAGAGACCATGGACAATGATCATTCCGCAATATGTATGCATGTGCAAGATATGACTGTTGTTTTTTATATGTGTTTGTAGTTCTGTGTGTATGTATACGAGTACGATGTAATAAATGGAAAAGAGCACACCGTCTTCAGTTTTTCCGAACCTAGAGTCACATAAGCAATCATTTTGTATACTCAAATGTTATTGTTTTTTTTCCCCGATATATCTGACTTTCCGAGTTATGATATCCAGCTTTATTATTATATGTATGCATAGATGTGTCCTATAAAAAGAGCCCCAGAATTCCATAATTAAATGTCTTCATTTACCTTTTTATTGGGACACTATGTCCATGTTATGAGTACATACAAAAAATAATGTACTTAAGGGATAAGCTTGATCTGGGCAGCACAATTGAATGCACAACCCGGGTCACTCATTTATGTTATACCGCTTGCTTTGTTTAAATGAGCTTAATCTGTTTTCTTGATTTAGTTATAGATCAAGTGACTAGCATATATTCGATGATATAGACAATTACATCCTTTAAAATACGCCTTCGTGACCATGTAGTGAAGTTTGAACATACCAAAAATAAGCTCAGTGTGAACTAATTGTTTACAGTATTGGTAACACAGAAATGAAATTTCTTTTAAGATCGTTATTTGTAACATAAAAGGCTTAAATTGAACACTTGGGATTCCACTAGAATAATAAGCCTCACATAATTGAGTTACGAAAATTTAAACTGTGTATTATTCCATTTTTTTTTTATTTTCATGATACCGCAGGGGAATGGTTTCGTGCAAAGGTATTCCAAAACTTTTGCGTGTCAAATTAAGAAAAATCTGTCTGGGCACTGACAATTTTGGACTGTCCAGGAGCTACACGGACTGAGCTACACGGACGGACCAGGGGCTATTGACTGATTCACACAGAATACCTATTATGCCACTTTAACTTCAGTGATCTTTCGGTTACGGGTGTTTCGTGCATTATGTACAGACTTTTGAATAGTTTAATAGTTGTTAGGCAGTTGTACACAGGTGTACAACAGGAACAACTGTGTCTTCGGATAGAATGTGTAATTGGACTTTGTATATATTACAATGTTTCATTTCAGGTTATTGATTGTCATTATCAAAATACTATTGATGGTAATATGTTGATGCATACAAATATTATTGAAACTACTAATTTGATACGTTGTACACGATTTAAAATACAATTGTTAAAGATATAAGTGTCCACACAATGAAACATAGCAATTTGACGGAAATGTACTAATAATATACGTGCATTAACTCACACACACACAAAATCAAGCTGATACTTATTTTGTGAGCTAAATTAGCTTGTTCCCGTTGGACTCCCAACTGTTAATGGTACCCTATGTAAAGTGAAATAATTTCACCATTCATAATTCACAGACGAAATGAAACCCATTGGAACATGATCCGTCATTCCATTTTCCATTCCATGCTGCAATTTTTATGATACAATCAGCACCGCTGTTTCCGTTGTTTGGTTGCGTAGCTCTCCAGTTACTATATGTGACGATGGCTCCAGTTGTCATCCAGAAAAATTCATATTGGTTGTCTGGATTCTTTCGTTTTCCAGCCAAACGTACAGGAAACTCTGCATTATCAAACGCAACATATATGCATGAGCAAAATAAGAACGTGAAACGGAGTAACTTTCATGTAGCATCAATTGTTTTATTACAAAAGAATAATGTGTTCGTTCGTGTCAATAACGATATAAACAAGGAAGTCAAGCTATGGATTATATCCGCCAATTAAGGGATACTTTTAACTTAGTGTCACTCACTCAGGTAGTCATAGATGCTCTCAATGAACAATTCTTCCGCCTTGGAATCTACATCAGCCAGGTGAGCTCCAGGATAAAACTGACTGCATGACGTCATTGCACCATCAAAACTTTCTTTATTGGGATCAAGAATGTAGCAGTGGTTGTTTGCATCATTCCCAACCATACCTTTAGGACATGTCCCTGAAATGATAAAGATTTAATACATGGATACAAGAAAAGTTCCACAAAAATTGATACGCATAGTGTGAAGTAATGACTTACAAAAGTATGATGTTCCACCCTCGTCAGCCAAGTGTGCACGATGTGAGCTGGCTGGACCTGTCAAAATCTCACAGGCCCCAGATGACTTTTCCAGGGTGAAAGCCAGGCATTCCACGTACAAATCACACTCTCGTCGACAAGCTTTGTACCCGACATTGTGTGAATGTTTTGTTAGATGGGTTCCACTGTAGCCAGTGTTTGGCATCTCAAAGTATGTTTGACGTGGGATGCACTGTATGGACAAAGTTAGTCTGGTGACCAGTAACATTACCAAAACTGAATGGATTATGCATCCGTCCATTTTGACTTTCATCACGCTGTATCACCAGTGTATAAGTGCTTCACTGAAACGTTTGCCAACTGGTTCCAACTGAAAGTGTTAATGTCTCAACCATGGAGATATATGTTGACGAATATATTAGTGTATGGGCCAGAGGGGGTGGTCGGTACCACTTGGGGGCTAATGCCCACTATAATTTTTTGAACGCTATATATCCCTAGATCACGTTTGTGCATGAAAGTCCTCTGGATCTGGTAGCTTAACGGCGTTACCACGCCAAATGTGGACCCACCCCCTTCTAATTTTTGCATGTTTGAAAATCGACGTTTCGGACAAAAATTATGATGTAGGGTTCCAATAAATCAACCTATTTTCACAAAACCCATGAGAAATATCGGCAGATATGCAATGTCTTTGGAATAAATGTATTTAAAGTTTTTCAAAAATTCACAATGGCAAAAATCCAAGATGACCGCCAAAAATCGTGAAGTTTTTACTTCGAAAACAACATTACTTTACAACACTGAAATATGGCATACAAAACAAAACTTCTTTGCTCGTGATCTAGTGCAGAACTTGCCTATGGGAAGTCAAACATCGCTGCCAAAATTGATATGACATTCACATTTACGTTGAAATTAGAAAACAAAATTGAATGCGCGCAGAGTGTTACAATTCATGAATAAGTCACACTTTTTTTGCAACTTGGCACATCATTCATGTTATTAGCTACTGGTCTGGAATTTTCATGTCAATTTCGGTAAGTAATAGCTCATAGGAATACACTGTTTAAAATTTCACAACAAGCAACTCCCTGTAGCTGTGATAATGTGCAGATGTTAACATCCAAGGTGGCCACTGCCGAAGTTTGGATTGATGCATCTCAGTTCTTGTGGATGGTTATAAACTTGTGTAACATCAGGTGTTTTTTTTTAGATGTTTTGGCGTGAATAATATGCCCGCCAACTCACAAGTTCCTCCCAAATAATTACCTGCCTGTTTGAGTGCCCATGAGTGGAGAGAGCCCATAGCAATGAAGCAATCCTGCCTCCTCCCAAACAATTACCTGCCTGTCTGAGTGCCCATGAGTGGAGAGAGCCCATGGCAATGAAGCAATCCTGCCCATCGTCAAAAATACATCACCCCGTGGCTCTGCCTAATCAACGTGTACATTCTGTTTTGGGGAAACCAATCTTCAGAATGATTTGATGATGACCTGGAAATTCTAGAAAACATCATAGACAGAACATGCCTCTATATAACATCATCATCATTGGCGGCTTCAACAGAAAAGATCGAAAGTTATAGAAGTGGTATAAAAATAATGGCAAGTTTCCAACAAGTGCCTACGCCAGATGGTAGGTTTGAGTGGAGAGTTCACCTGTGCCACGATCCATCCCATAGATAACAGGGATAGGCCTTCTCTGATACTGGCATACCACAGCTCCCCTAAAAGCAGTGCATATACACATGTAATGTGCTGTCTTGGAGGCAGTGGCTGTCAACTGAGTAACCCTCCGTGCATGGCGGCGTGACGGCCTATTACCTAAATGTGGCTCGGGAGCACTACAGGAGGATCGTCTCCTCGCAAAGAAGCTATTCTGTCACTCTCAACGACAAACAAATACCGAAAACTGCTCGAAGTTGTGCAAAGACGTCACTCAAGCCACTTTAAGAAACACAAAGCTACTCAATAAACTCATTCAGAAACAGCCAGCTACTCCCTCCTCAGCTGCTTCAGAACTGCTAGTATCGGTAAATGGAAAACTAATCACAAACAGGAATGAAATCCATGAAGAATGGTCAAATCACTTTAGTAATTTGATCACTCCAACCACAAGCTCTGACTGAATACTATCTTTGAAGCTTGACCATGAACTAATGCTGGATGGCCACGAACAATCTCGTAAATTTAATTCCCATTGACCAATGAGAAGTTGCAAAGGCCCTTTATGCACCCAACAATAGGACAGAACTGAGCACTTGGAGATGGCCTGCGATGAAATCTTCCTACAACATAGTAACCTCCTTTACATCATCTTACCGTATTGGTCCCAATAGTAGCACGGTGAGCCAATGCAAGACCTCCTGCAGCAGCGTGCGCAAAAACGAGGTCAAACTTGAAGTCAAATTTGAGAAAATCACTGTATAATATACCCCTAGCCTTCAATCCCCTTTATTGTAATTCAAATAACTGAGATATATAGATTGAAACACTCCAATAGTTTACTAGAAAAATATGGAGTGAACTACAGGGTTACAAAGATCGAACATCAAGGGGGAAAAGAAAGGGGCGCTCTACTATAGTGACACCTGCCACTATTAGGACCAATACGGTATTCATAGCAGGGAGGGATCTGTCGAGAAAACCTGATGGCTGCCTACATCATCATACAACATAAAAAAGGAAAGAATAAGCTGAGCTTAATTAACTTCAGGGGCTTCACCATCACGCCGATCCTGGCGAAGCCCCTCGAGCACAATGTCATGCTGTTTGCCTTGCTGAACCCGGACTCATCCAGGCATCTCCACAATACAGTTTTACGAGAGCCCTGTCCCAGCCTTGGCTTCCCTTGCCATTACAAATGCATCCCTGTATGTTGCGACACTGGACGTCCAGAAGACATTTGATGCGGTGGACTACAGCTGTCTGCTGAGGAAGCTATATTCTTCCAGATGGACACATCCAGCTAGATCCATATGTCTCACATTCTAAAAAGCAGATGTCCATATTAAAATCCAGGATAATCTCGGTGAACCCTTCACCATCAATCAGGGTGTCGGACAAAGCAGAATTATGTCTACATAAAACTACGGGACCTATGTAGATCAGCTACATGAGCAAGTAGTATCTTCATCAGGGGGCTCTCATCGGACCGGAGGTCAGAACTCAAACACATATGCAGACGATATAGATCTGAAGTCCAAAGATATTGTCAATCTCCAAACCCAGATGAATATCATTGAGAGCTATTCCACGAATAAATATACTGAAAGCAGCTGCCTTCGAAACCAGTCAATATTTTTTTAGAACTATATTTCATACCAAACACGCTAAACTAACTGAATGAAACATACTCACATCAAATGTCATGAAAATAACCAGTCCTCAGGGTAATTTTGCTCATTTGAACAGGCGGTTCTCGCATAAATACAGGAACTGTATCCATCACACACAGATGTAAACAAAGCGTAGAAGTGCAAGATATACTGACAATTCCACGCACCTCATGTTCTATCACTGATTATTCCCTCACAACTACACTATATGCACATACGAACTGGAAAATGTACTCGATGTGGACTTTTAAGCGCGATTTAAGCATTTGTTTACTTTCGGGTTTGATGGATACACTTCGTTTGTTTATTTACAAAATGGGCACTAAAACGGATTAAAAGACAACTCGGACGAACTGTAATCGTCAAAATCATTGAGCACACCTTTTGTTATATTGCATTAGATGTGTTTAACAAAAAAAATGGTTTTGAATACACCCCGTCAAATCCATGTGAATCAAATACGAGATTGAGGCCTCAGCTGAAATCTGCCAATCTCTGACTCATTGACCCGTCTCGGAATGGACTGCTACTCCTACTGCTTGACCTTTGATCTCTCATTGAATCCCGCCTCTTTCAAACCAGGAGGACCTCATGCTCACTGATGAGTACAGGTCGTGGTCGTTATCATATTTTTTACATGGTCGTTTATCTATTTATAACTTATTTACTGGTTTGAGCTAATTGAACCAGAGGGCTATCATGCAGAAATGTGATCTAGGGACAGCTTTCAAAAATATATAGTGGGCATTTGCAAGTGGTACCAATGACCTTAATTTGGCGTGTCCGGCCCATACACTATATATTCAAATAGTTAGGGAATACATACAGATCGTTCGAAATTTATCGACTAGATGAGGCGACGTTACACTCTACCGCTTCATTCTATGCATATATGATCCTCTGATGCATCATATTCTATTCAAATGAACCGATATAATTGAAATTGGCAACCGTACATATTTTATCATGAATGACTGAACTACTTTATATAGCCTAAACCGTGAAGTAAATAATGCTAACATGAACAAAGGTATACACTATATGACCGTCACACTGGGATGAATATACATTAGAGCTTTGATCTCATGATTATAAAAAAAACACACTGGGACTCTCCGCGTTGCTGTGAACAATTCATCATGTATAACACTATATTAAATTGACCCATGTATCTCAAGTTACTCATTGTTCTGATGAAGAACAAATTTGTGACAGACGGATTAAATTCATTTAGTGGGTGTATATTGTACCACGGTTGAAACCTATAACAATAGGCGAGACCGTTGTCTATTTCATGTAGACACACCCATGGTACAAGTACAATAGACAACTCACAGCCTAGGGTATGACTTCACACTCGTTAATCCTCTCGCTAACGCTCGAGTATCGACTCGTGTGTTCGTCATACACTACGGCTGTTCGTCGTCTATTCTATACGTATTAGTAGAGTAGAGTGCACTACATGCATCATAAAATTCACGGTCCAAGTACCTTGTGCTGTTTGTTCTTCCACAGAGCATGATTCTTTTGTTTCACAGAGGGTCCTATCTAAGATAAAACCCTGTCTGTCCTGGGTGTAGTTTGACTTGATTCGCTAGATGTCGTAGGGTTGACTTGGATACATTCCAAAAAATCCAGAATTATGGAACACTTCACATGTCGTAAGATTTATAACAATGTAGCCGAAAACGACAGGGCAATAATAGTTAACGTTTGTGCAGAATAAACTTGTATGTTAATATGTATGTTATGTTATATGCGGACAAAGACATGAATGTCAACTTCATAATGCACGTACACCAATGCCTTATGACTTTTCACTTGAATTTATTCCTGCATTTCCGATTGTAATAAATTGTTTCCGTATAAATGTATGCATCTGGTCACGTGGTTACAACAAGAAAAAGGGATGAAATTCCTGAAAACAAATGCATCATGTGGCAATTTTTGGAAATCATCAAAGTTACAATTGTTCATGACTTCGAATAATATTTACTGACCTCAAGATATGTAATTTTTTAGCGGGTACGTTCCTGCACTGTGATATTTTCAACTTGTGCACTCCGGTTTCTCATGATATATTTGGAATGCTACAGTTTATCCTTCTATTACTTTGCATACTTCACCTCTGAGTCAACCTGATTTATTTTCCAATATTTCCCACTTCTACCTCAAAAATTGAGGAAGTTGGCAATCTACCCCCAATGTGGAATTTTCCCCCAGAAAGGGATGTCGAAAAACAGAGCATATTGTAACATTTGGTTCTGTTTACATCCATCGGAATTAGAAGCATTTGTAAAGTTTGACGCCGTCCGCTATCCCAGATCCTCGCGGATAGTCCACTCACCGAGGGATCATCGCGGGCGCAGTATTTACTTAGAACGTTAACCACGTAGCGGTCCCCAGAACAAGCCCGGACGTAAGGACACCACTCAGATACAAGATCACCATCGTTGTGTTAGCTGTGGCCGGCTCACCGACGGTCCGCCACTGGGATAGAACCCCGGACAGCCCGATGGTCTTCCAGAGCCTGTGTCGTACCATCCCAGGGCAAGAGACTGGTGGTCACATGGACGAGCCCTGGTTCAGCATGGTCCCCTTCCTGGGCGCCCAATTGGAAATCGTCCCCGGGGCCTCACAGCCCACTTGTAACCGGACGAAAGAGACGTGGAGCTCATGGCCGAGCTCACTCGTCGTCCTCTCGCGTTGCTAGCTCTGACACAAATCCGAAGACACAAAGCGGCTTGGCAGTTTTTATAACCCCAAGAACGAGACCATTGTTACAGTATAGTGGAGCGAGAGGATTAGAGAGCGTTGTTTTGCAACTGACGTGCTTTGAACACAAAGCGGCCAAAACAATTATAGTGTTAATAACAAATCTCCTGCCGCAATGTTTGAGCAAAATCGCCACACATTGGTATGATTTTACACCAGAAGACACAGTAGGGTGTATGGTACGAAAATATTTGTTTCTTCAAAAATTTTCAAAACTGAGCAAATGGACAAAATGTCATGCGGACTCAGAAATTAAATGACCAGACTAAATTTTTGGTTTGCCTATCGATGTGGACAGGTGTCAAACACTTTTGGAGCATCACATGTGAAGCATGCGTTAATACGGTGGTGGTCATATGTTTCATAATTGTGACAATATCCTTCAACGCATTTGATTATATCCAACCTGAGGGTGATGCATCGGTTGAAGCCTGACGTACTACATACAGGCTCTGACAGCCCTTCAGGCTAACATGTTTTTTATGAGCTTGTGGCACTGTCGGCAGGCCCAGCCAGCAACACGGCCACGTGCTTGTGTACCGAGAGCCGCCTCCATGGCTCACGGGCTCATGACACCAGGCTACATAACTGTTATGTTGTACTAACTGATGGCATGTATGAGTCGGACCTTGTCCAATGAACTAACACCGCGTTCACATCCTACAGTAGATCTGGACTTGTTCCGTGGTACATTCTATTGCCAACGCGTTCATATTCCTTCGGAAAAAATGTTTCAGTGCATTCAAGTATGCCATCTCGTCGAGGTTTGCTTGGCTCAGTGAGGCGCTGTGTTCGGGCTCGTGGAGTCGACCCCAACAGTCATGGTGTCATTGCGTTCAAATCGACAATCAAAGGGCAAGTGTAACTGGCAGAACTGAAATATTCGTTCATGAACATATCGTGAATTGTTGTGTACTGGTTATCAATAGCAATTTTGGTTCAGGTATCACGTGTACCGGGTGCGTCCGGAGGCTGGATGGAGAAACTGTTTGTCGTGTATAACGGAGCCGAATAACCCTCAGGACCACACTGCCATTGTTGTCCGGTCACAAGATGGTGGGGCATAGTGGGGCGCGTACCCCGAGGATTATGTAGTGTTATATCGGAGGGCCTTGCTGCACGTACTTTTGCTAGCCTGTGGTGCTTCACCACAGGTAATGTTATCCACGGAGGAATAGCACTGGCTGTGGCTGATAGGCTTCAACCACACGTTGTTGACAACTGAATATTTCTTTAAATAAATGCGATTTCGGTGAAATTATTACCACAGTGTAGCACCGGCTTTCCATTTGTTTCGTCTTGATTTCGAAAAAATCTACATCTCATACACCTACTTATTTCACCCAAAGGGGACAATATATCTTACTTTTTGCGGTTTCCCCTGCGACATGAGCCATCCAGAAATGACGCCATGCACTTTAGTTTGAAACTTACCAACAAACGTTCGATGCTTTCCAACAAACTTCACATACTTCCCGAAACTTCTTTGTACACATACATCGGGCCCTGCGACAGGATGCTATTGAATTTCCGCCACTTCATTGATACAAGATGGCCGTCACGAAGAAAAACATTATATTTTTCATGAAAACGACGTGCTGCAATTTATTCTGAATTGTACTGGGGGACACCTATGCGTTCGTGAGACTGACTGCCTCTCCCGACCGCCCTCTAGTTACACAAACACCTTGAAATGCGACTTCAGGACACATAACATTTATTATTCAACATTTACATCGGTATATTCATACAACCAAAAATACACTCCTTGTGGTACTTGGTAACTTGTCAAGTGTTGGAACATCACCTGCGAAGAACAAAATGATACTGGTAAGGACAAATACTGTGTTTTATTTCAGCATAGAAGATCACGCTGTCAAGTCCTCAGTTACTACTCTATTTTACGCCAAAAAGGTATGTAGCAGCAGATTAATAATGGCATTACATGTTGTAACAATCGATATTTATTATTAATACAGTAGTCATTGATATACACATGAACTCTGAATTTATTAAACAGGCTGGAGGATCACAAATGCAGTTTGAAATTAAATAAAATGTGCTTGTTAAGAATAAAATCCTGTATCAGTGTTGCAGTGGCCTTCTGGAACATTACTACCTTAAGTAATGCTTATTTATGTAACGTTTGATGCCCGCTACCTAGGGTGCTAGTGCCCCTCATGAGTGCACAGTCACGCAGGCGTCGTTATTACTAAACTGCGACCAGGTAATAGTCCAGGTAATAGTCAGGTGGGCATGTTGCTGGCTAGCCTAGCCGACGGTCTACCACGGGGATAGAACCCCGGATAGCCTGACGATCCCTCAGAGCCTGTACGCACCATACCAGGGTGAGAGACTACCACTGCATGGGGACATCAGCCCCAGGATCAAAGCAGCCTCCCTCCTGGGCTCCTGTTTGGGATTGACTTACCAAGGTGCGGTATTCGACTTTCACCATGGTGATCTAACCCCCCTCATTGACTGAATAGGCCCCTAGCACCAACTCAAATAAACCATAGCTCACTACTGTGCTCTTACCGCACCTTAAACCATTGACTCCGGGGTCCTCACGGACCCTCTACTCAGACAAAAAAACACAAAAGTACACAAGAGCGAGTGTGTGACATGAAACCATTTTTACAGTATGGTGTATAGATAAAACACAATGCGTCACTAAGGGAATGCACGAGTTCTGCAGGAGTCAAAACAGGTAGGTATGGAGTAGGATAGCGGCCGAAACTCCTATTGAAATATTTGAGCAAAATCGCAATATTTACTTTTTATATTCATTTCTTCTTCCTCCCTTTTCTACCCTGCCTTCATGGACAACTATCATGCCCTTGAACAATTTGGTATTCCAATTTATTTAACTCATGACAGCAAGAACTATGGCCAGTAAATGTTCATCTCAAACTCATGAACAGATAAATGAAAGAAATGAGGGAGATTGTTACCGAATTAACAATAACAAAAGGATTAGTAAGGGAGTACTGCAGATGCT
Source organism: Terebella lapidaria (assembly GCA_949152475.1). Lineage (NCBI taxonomy): Eukaryota > Metazoa > Annelida > Polychaeta > Terebellida > Terebellidae > Terebella > Terebella lapidaria. The sequence goes on along the minus strand of OX424564.1, from coordinate 26,001,081 downwards.
AAGGAGGGAGGGAATCCTAAAGAAGGGGGCAACTTATTTATGTGCAAGATGTTTGCAAAACGCAACTGTTCGGCCAAGCAAACAACAAATGCAAGAGGTCTCTGACGAGAATGTTGAGGCTTCTATTGATGACGAGCCCATGCCGGATTGCAGAACACCCCTGGCAGACATGGTGAAACCTGTATGTGACGCACTCATGATGAATGCGTTGTCGGAGGCTGATCTGAAACTCCTTCTTGTCTCAGTTGCACATTTTTTACGCATCCCTCCACAAACAGCATACACCCAGAAATCTAGTAACTATTCATGGTCAACCATCAGTGATTTTGACATGCAGCTATGGATGAAACACTTTCACCCGCTCCTACTTTTTTTCCTTCAACACATGTGTACCAAGGCTGATGATGTCCAACCATCTGATATATCTATTTGCCGCATACTAGAATCGTTGCTGCATGCCAGTAGCAACCGGATCATATGTCCTTTATCATTTGGAATGAGTGTACTCATTTATTTGCTGACAGGTAGCAAAACAGTCTTGAATCTGCTGTCTTATTTTGGTCCTTCAGAGAGCTATGACACCACACGACTGTGGTTGACAGAACGCTCTTCCCAGCCTTTGCAGTGTGTCCTCCAGGGAGATAGCATATCTTACTTCGACAATAGCCAAGTGATTGCGCGCAATTGAGGTGTTCTTGTTGGTGGAATAGTGCCAAGCAGCATCATTACCAGCGTCATTCACAATGCATGTAATGGTAACAGTAACATACAAAGTGATGAACAGTTTAATCCAGTTTCGTGGTTTCCATTTTCCTGCTCCCAAAAGCCATTTCCAACGTTAGCGTTCCAGACTTCCATTGAAGACAGCCAACTTGCATTCTCATCTTCACATTCTCAATTCTTGACACCATATATTCCACAACTCATCTCACGAGGGATCGTCATCCGCCAACCACTTCATTTATCTCAACATACCGAAGTCACTTTCATTTATGAAAACAATAGAGCAACAGCCATTTCACAGAAATCTGAAACATGCACCACAAGCATCAGCAACACCAATTCATACACCATTGAAAATCATGTTCCCGACCTACCCTGCAAGATCATGATGGGTGAACCCATCATGGTCAACCCCAACAGTTTTGACCGGGTTAATACAGTGCTTAATGAACTTACCACAGCCACGCTTTCTGGAGGAAGTCGGTCATGTACCATTCTGGGCTGTGATGGGGCACCATATGTTCTTGGCAGCAAACTGCAAGACGATTGTTTCGAATGCAGCATTTGTCACATAGATGTTTCCAGCGGCGTCCAAGACTTCCAGCATCATTTAACACAACATCATTCAATGCAACCCAACACGAATCCATCTTATCATCTGAAACATAAATCCATCATCCTTGTTCCAGGTTTAGGTCATTTCCAAATTAATTTCGCTAAGGCATTATTCAAATTAGGTTGGCACACATTTATTTCCCCATTAGCACGTCTTTTAGGTTTCAGAACTCCCAAAGCTCAAGCTTACTGCCAAGCCGCCAAAGACCTCCATAAGAGTGAAGACATCCTGACGATTTTGTTCCATGGTAGTGCTCAGTGTTTGATTGCACCTTATGCACATGATGCTCAGGCCAGAGGTGTTGAACCCTCCCATGCTGGTTTGCTGGTTTGGCTTGAGAGGGTCCAGAATCCAAACTATAGCTTTATGTTTGAATATGTCTTCAAATATGTGTGGGCCTTCTTTTTGTTCAAGGCCGGGGTCAGGAACAACAATGCCCAAATCATTGCCATCGGCAAATCAGTGCTATGCCCTCTGTTTTCTATAATGAATATGCCCAATTATGTGGAGATTTTCCTTAGGGATAGTATGATTAGGCTTTCTGCACCTCCCGAAGTCCGCACAATGATGGAAAAAAATTAAGGTTTTGCTGAGGGTGGGGACCACTGTAATGCCAAGGCAGGGGACTTTCGTCTGGAGCTTAGGAATAGGTGGCTGAAGCGATTGCTGCCAGTGGGAGTCCCGAGTGAAGAAAACTGGAAATTCGTCTGTCGAAATGTGGACAACCTTCAAAAGGTTTCTATATGATGTACTGCACATCATAACACCTGTGTGTTGTACATCACAAGTTGATTATGAAAGCAATGTGTTTTGTTTTTATTTTGTGGATTGACGTGTTGCACCGACTGCTTACACTATTAATTTCTAACCATGTGGTTTTAGCTCAAAGTATGCCTCAACATGTGGAATAATGATAATGCTTATCGATTAAGGTGTATAGAAAAGTGCAGAATTTATCTAGTGCCGTGTTCTTTACAGTGCTAGTGACGCCTTACTAGTAATTTTATCCAAAACTAATTATGTGTCAATGTCAACCGTTTGTCATTGCAATTGCTCCTGCAAACAGTGTGACAAAACCTTTGTTAAGATGTGACCAAATGTTAATGACAGTGAAGGTAAGGTATACCAAAACATACATGCTGCGATAAACACCAAAACTGGTCTTGTAATACCTATGTTTGGGGCAATAAAATTTCAGGCTTGAACGAGACAGAGTGCGCTTGCTGGCCACAATGCCCGTACATTTAGCATGGCACCAATAGCTGCAATCTTTTTCGGCACAGCCGAGCCATGGTCCCATTCCAGCTTCTTCCTCTGTTCCAGACAATATTCCGCACAGTTTGCAGTGATCTTCAGATGTATCCTTGCAATGAATGATATGATGAACCTTTATTATACTAAGGTAATACTTTTATTTGGTCGGAACTCTGCAGAACAAACAGATGCGGTTATCTATTACATAAATGGTCCATCTGTACCTCTGCCTTGTTGTCGGTTGGTGGATCAGTTTGACTGGCACACTCAGTGGTACCGCATTTGGGGGCTGACGAAGAAGCACAGATAGTTTTGGGCGATGCTGTTGTGAATGGTGGCTGTGGCTGTGGTGGAGGTGACTGTGATGGCTGTGGTGGTGTTGTTGCCGGCTGTGGTGGTGTAGGTGTTGGTGTTGAAGGAGGTTGTACCGTCGTTGGTGTTGGTGAAGGGCAGTTGGGGCTGGAATATGAATATGTCCTTCCTTCGTCTGTCTCGACCCACACACGTACCTTGGAGTTGGTTGTCATGTGTAGCTCGTATGCCTGAGTTAACACACGCACTTTCAAACAAGCAATAATTACAATATTGCACAATAGTTAAAATAAACATTTTGAAAGTACACTTTGACCGAAATTCTGATTGTTTTCGCATCTATTCTCATACTTTATGAACAAAGAAGACATTATATTACTTTCCCTGTAGAAAAAAAATATGTATATTTATATATTGTTTTTTGGGTTGGTACATGTGTAATTTTCATGAGTTCCTGTGAAATAATGCAATTAAAATGTTTAGGATCTTGGTATCTACATGTGTTTCAAGCACAACTATTTTTCTCCAGATGAAGACGAAGTGGTCTGTCACCCCGCCAGCGCCTAACTCCTCATCCTATGACATGTTTCCGTCAGCTACTGGTTTCTCGCAGGAGATTTCTGCGTGGTGCTCACACCTAACAACCACCAATTACCTTGCTGACCCTTTCCTAGCCAAACTTCATGTTTCCGTCGATGATATTACCCTTAATGCAGATCTCATTAACTTCCAATGACATAGTTAAATCGGTTATTGACGCTATCTCCAATAACATTTTAATCCCTAAATCAGTCAGACTTCATGTCGTTAAAATTCCAATACTCCAGTCAGATCGAAATATTCAAACCCAAACGAAAGCACACATTCAGAGCGAGACGAATACCATACTGCAACACTTGGATGAGTTAGGTGCCGACGTCGACGACTTGAGGAAAAAGATGAGACAGTCCAAGACGAAGACTGCTCTCATTACTTTCTGGGAGGAGCTGTCCACATTTCACGACAACTTTGTTGGAGATTTCTCGGAAATGGTACCATATGTGTGTACATGAGTGGCGGTATGCGTGTCTTTGTGCGTGTGGTTGTATGTCTCTGTATGCCCCAATGTATATTAACACTCTTGCCTTGGCAAGAAGAGTATGTTTCCTCTTATACAACGTGACCGCTCGTCGCCGTCCTTTCGTTTGCAATTCCGTTGTTCGTCTTGTCTTTCCCATTTTTCACTAGCTTAGTTTTGCAATGTCCGTGTCTGTGTGGGAAAATACGACACACTGTTTTAATGTCCATTGAATAACCTCAGAGCCATGACCTTAACTTCAATGTTTCATGTGTACATATCAAATTGGAAAATGTGTGTTGGTTGTTCTGACACGTGGTACTGAAGTTATTGACACGTACTTGGTTCAATGCAATGTATTTTGATTGAATAATGGAATTAATTGAATAATCGGATTTTCATGATTTACATTATCGGACATTTTATATCCATGTTTGTAGTTGCCCACATGACATATGCAAGCAATATGATATATTATAAGCGTGTATTTAGCGACCATACACTGCGAGACACCCGGAACCCCATTTACGTTAGCATCGCACCACTACGATTGTGCTGTAAGTGCATTATGACTTTGAAATTGTTCCATACTTTTCCAGACGGAAGACCAGGATGAACTATGAAACTGACGCGTCGCTGCGGAGGAGGACTTTTGGGGTGAGAAAAGTGTTCTAATTTCGAAATATACGTCCCAAACTACTAAACCCACGTGCTAGTAATTTGCTCAACTCGAAAATAAGGTCATGGCACTTGCCTCAAATATCTTATGTAATAGGCGACCGCTAAAAATGGGTAAGAAAAATGCATTTTATGTCAAATGATGTTACGCGGTCTTTCAAACACATTATCGCCCAAACTGTACCGAACAGGGCTTGCCTCACCTGTTGTTAACTAACGCCCGTTTCTGACACCCCGAGTGTGCGTGTGGCCCTTTTTATGTATAGGATAGGGCCCCAGGCTGAGGATCTATTGCAGATAGGAACCCGACGGCGAAGCCGGAGGGTCCTATCTGCAATAGATCCTCAGCCGTGGGCCCTATCCGACATAGTTCAGGATTCCCCCAATGATACATTTCACAAACAGAGTTTGGAATATCTGTTTCACCAATCAAATACGTTTTTAATAGAATTAATTTTGTATATTCATGATATACAATTTCTCCTAGAACCAAAAGCCATGCATATATTAGTTGCTTTTGTTCACAAGATTCACGACAGCCAGTCACACTCCACCACCACTCCCCCACCACCCCACCCTCTTGGCCCCATACAAATCCCCTCCCCTCCCCCCCCCCCCCAATCGCTGAGTTCTCCAGCGTACCAGTGTCAACAATATTACTCCAAGCACTAAATGTCAACCCAGTCTATATGCGAGTCATACAACTAAACGTGGTCACACTTGAATGAACTTAGTGGCTAACATGTGAACGGGTATAAACAAACCAATATCAATATGTCATGCCATGTATCACAGTATCGACACCATTTACATATTTGGTATCCTGGCTATGAGAGACGAATTTATAGTGAGTACCAGTACCGTGACACTTTTGGTTAAAGCCCTGGCTGTGTACTGTCCCTGTACATGAAAGATTTTATGTTTTTTGCATACATTCCTCACTGACTGGAGATAATTGTGTTCCGTTCTCGGATCGTAGATGAGGCAAGCCATTCTAATGTGACAATCTTGTTGTCAATACGATCATCCAGTTCAAAATGAATCGCCACTACATTTCATTTTCGTGTGCTGCCACCTGTCGCCAAATGTTGGTGTTATTCAATATGAACACCATCAACATTGCATGACCTGGTATCTACATAGTCCGGCACAGCGTGCAGTCTATGACGTCATCCGGATTAAATTTCGGCAATGATGAAACGACTCAAGTGAACAAACATGTGTAGTTTTTGGCATACACTCTTTGTACACTCGTAGTCTTTCCTATTTTTATATATCTCTCAGGTTCCTATCTAGATAGGAACCTCCCTGAGAGGTTCCTATTAAAAATAGGGACTTGGCCATGACAAAAGAATCATGAACTATAGGCAGATTGTGACGTATATCCCATTTGGCCATACAGGAAGTATACCCGTTTGGTGGCATATATCCCGTTTGGCCATATATGCCACCAAATGGGATTCTTCCCAACTGCTTAGAGTAATATTGTTGCTGGAATAATATATTATGTCGGATAAGGCCCACGCCTTCGCATTTATCACAAATACGGCGTGAGAGGGATGTTTTCAAGTATCATACACTGCGCCTTAATACTACTCGTCCACTATATGAATGCCGTTTAATCCGTCTGTCACCTTTTTGATCCTTATTGAATATGGAAGAAGGCGCAGTGTATGATACTTGAGCCGTAATTTTTACAAATACACAAGAAGAAATAGAGAAACCCCGAGGAACAGGGGGTTATTCAACATGGTCGAGGGCGGCAGCCTGAGACTATGTTGAATAACTCCCTGTTACTCGAGGGGTTTCTCTATTTTAAACCATACAGAAAACTACTCAGCCGTGACCGGCAGGTGTTTAACCAACATACAGCATTGATTAAACACCTGAGAGAACAGTGCAAGTATGGTTTAATGACTTCAGAAATTCCGACATTGTATCGCAGGTTGCTCCTTGTTCTATATTCAATTGATATTGAATATCTTCAAACGGATTGGATGCATTAATTCCGTGGAGCCTGGGGGCCCGGGTAGTAGTATTTATAATCGAGTAGTGTGCGCTACACGGGCCAGAAATGATTACATTGAAACTAGTGTGTGACATCCACTCCTAACTTCTGGGGCCCATGTAGCGCAGCTTACTATTTCTTCTAAATTCAGTGAAGATTAAAAACGTGCCAGACGGAATAAATATGGTATACATTCAGTGGGTGAGTAGTATTAACAGAGTAAGGTACGCTACTTGGGCCACTTCTGGTGAGAAATCTATAATCCAATACCACCAGCTATCCCAATACCCTCTAGGCACCCGAGACATATTGATGTGATAGTGTTGCCCTCAGGTGGCATTTGCTATGTTATGTTTCACATTCACTAGGTGGCAGCACGAATTAACATATTAGCTTCATTTGTATTCAGCAAGTGGCAGCGGTGCCAGTTGTTTTCCAATCACCTTAATTAATTATGCAGACAATTTCTAATCCAATAATATTTGTTGTTAGTTACAGCCCTGTATTTCTCCACAAACTTTCCCTCCAAAATTTCATTCCTTTGTCACCACTCCACCATAAAGGTTGTACTTGGAGAGTTAAATACTGAATCTGCACAATTGTGTCTTTATTGTCTTTGGATCACTGGAAGGTTCCTGAGCGGATATATTTATTGCTGGTTGGCATATTATCAGCCTCAGCCAGGTCAGTTCACAAATATTTCTTTCATATCACAACAGTTACAGATAGACAGTAAGTTATATTCCCAGAGTTGATATCAGAACGGTTACGGATAGCCAGTTATTTATATTTTTCAAATAACTACTCAGTATCCTGTATCTACTTAGTATACTACTTAGTATCCTGGGGGCAGTTGGCGCAGTCAGGTAAGGCGCTCGTCTCGTGACCAGTAGATTGCTGGTTCGAGCCGCGGCGCTGGCGCTGCTGTGTTGGCTGTCAAACATCATTGAACAAGGTGTGTACCACAATGTGTCTCGGTTCACTCAGTCGTATAATTGAGTACCCGATTGGCAGTGTTGGCAAATTGTACGTGTGTCCTAGTCACCTTGCGCCAATATGGCAGCAAAAAGTCTCTGACAAATAGGTGATTGTCTATGGAGCCCAGGGAGTCGGAAAGTGGTTCCTGGTCATATATCGGGGATAATAATTGTGAAGCGCTTTGAGCAGGTTCCTGGAAAAGCGCTATATAAAAACTTCACATTATTACTTATCATTCAGTCATTGCTATCTCTGTGTATTTTATTATTCCATGTATTATGGTTTAGCTCTATCTATCTGACATTGCTGTATATATATGTATGTTCGAACTACATACTTGATGTGTTCATATTTTACTGGTTGATCATTAGATATTTGTGCCTCTGTTATTAGTTTGGTCTCAGTTTTATGGGAGAATAAAGCTTGATAGAACCTATCGACTCGCTTTATTACAATGGCGCCCATTGTGGGGCTCGCACCCACGACCCTGGGATTAAGAGAAGTTCCACGACCACCTTTATGGATCCTCCCTCACCGTCTGGACGGACAACCCCCTGACGTATGTTCTGCATGACCACAGCCAAGTGGGATGCCACAGGTTACAGATGGGTATCCGCACTGTCGTCATATGATTTCTCTGTTTCTTATATTCAGGTAAAAACAACATTCAGGCGGACACGCTTCAATACGGAGCCCCTAAGGGGACATGCAGAAAATTAATTTAGAATGACCACTGATTATTTTGAGTGCTCAAAATCATTCCGAGCGCTCAAAATATATTAATTCGAGCGCTCGAAATCATTTCGAGCTCCCGAAATGATTAATTTGAGCTATCGAAATCATTTCGAGCGCTCGAAATCATTTCAAGCACTCGAAATAAAACAATTTGAGCACTCAAAATATAATTTTGATCACTCGAAATCATTTCGATAGCTCGAATTAATATTTCGAGCGCTCGAAATATATTAATTCGAGCACTCAAAATCATTTTGATAGCTCGAATTAATTTATTTCGAGCACTCGAACTATCGAAATGATTTCGAGCACTCGAAATAAATAAATTAATTCAAGCTATCAAAATGATTTTGATAGCTCGAATTAATATATCGAGCTGTCGAAATGATTTTGAGCGCTCGAAATAATCAGTGGTCATTCTAAATGAATTTTCTGCATGTCCCCTTAAGGGCTCCGTACTTTCAAGACTCCCACGGCAAGAACAGCAAGCCAGCATTATCAAGGCCGTTCTGGAAACTTCTGTGCCAGATGGTTTTCTCCACTCCTTGCGTTGTTCACAGACGGTAGCCGAGGTGATGGGTAACACACCTACACTGAGCAGGATCGACGTACCTGCGGCTCGAAGGGATGACAGCTAGTAGGGTGCTGAAGAGAGTGATTTCCTGGCTAGAGACTGGGACAAAGCAAGTAAAGCAGGAAGTCTGCAACGAGGATGGAGAAACATTGAAGTTTTGGCACCAGTGGGACAAGCTTCGAATGAGGTTCGAATGTCGTGTCGTTCAAAGGTCTGGAAAGGAAGCATATCAAGTGGTGCTCCCGGAAACTCTTCACCAGCAGGTGATGGACTCCTTCCATGACGACATGGGACATCCTGGGCGTGACCGAAGTCTCAGCCTTGTTCAGTCAAGGTTCTACTGGCTCCACTTCTCGAAAAAAAAACAGCTGTGGTTGTATTTGAATTTGTATGAAGTATGAATGTGATTAATGTGATTTATTTATTTATTTACGTGATTGTTGTGATTACAACTACTGGTACTGTTGCAGGTATGTCAGTGAGCAGTCTTGAAGCTGATATGATACCGATGTTGACTAGTGATTATCTCCATTTTCATATATGTATATTGTGTTGTCTTTTAGGGAGTAAATGTCGGGACAACATTTTCCGAAGTAGGGGAGGATGTGATAGTGTTGCCCTCAGGTGGCATTTGCTATATTATGTTTCCCATTCACTAGGTGGCAGCACTAATTACCATATTAACCACATTTGTATTCAGCAGGTGACAGCGGTTCCAGTTATTTTTCATTCACCCTAATTAATTATGCAAACCAGTTCTAATCCAACAATATTTGTTGTTAGTTACAGCCTTGTATTTTTCCACCAACTTTCCCTCAAAAACTTCATTCCTTTGTCAGCACTTCGCCATAAAGGTTGTACTTGGAGAATCAAATACTGAATCTGCACAATTGTGTTTTTATTGTCTTTGGATCACTGGAAGGTTCCTGAGCGGATATATTTATTGCTTGTTGACATATAATTGGCCTCAGCTAGGTCAGTTCATAAATATTTCATTCCTAATAAAAAATATTTTTATTCACGGGTATCCAGGCATGGAACAGTCTTCCTGCAGATTTACACGGTATTCAAAGTCTTTCTAATTTTAAAAAGGCTGTAAAATCTTATTTTTTTAACCACTTGTCTCACCAGGAAACAGAAGTATTATATACTCAATACCTTTGTGGTCTCTTACAGTGTTCTAGTCATAATCTACAATATTACCTCTTGGTTTATACTCTATTTACATTCATAACACCTATCAAATATATTGTCCAGTCTGTTCAATTATAGTCGTATTTTCAAATGTACTTTCACTATGGCTGTCTGTGATTTTCTTTTTTCTGGGACCACAATGGAAACAAGTGTATTCACTTTTTTTGTGTTATCCTGCTTTTTATATGTACATTTCATACCATTTTCGTACATTTCGTACATTTTTCATATGTACATTTTCGCTCTATTACATTCATTAAAAACAGACGACACTGAACCGCGAGAACACATGAATCACGCAACTGAAACATATATGCTGAAACCCCAGTCCCTTGTAACGAAAGCGCCTGATTGCTGAATGATTTTCCAAAGGACATGGCAGGCACCAGCATATTTCATGTAACATGTGACTATGGCTGAAACGATATCTACAAGCAAGAAGTCCAAATGTCCAATTTGTAACGTTCATGGGAAATCTTTGTGTCTCATCATGTATTATAACACTTAAGATGTGTGATGTCCAGCTAGCTGATACCTAGCCAACTTGGCTATTTTGTGTTGCCCATCTTACTCATGTAAACTTGAATTGTAAAGGTATGATATAAATATGGTTTCTTTCATGGACATATAGTGATCTTGTTCTGGTACTGATCTTGCTGGAAGAAAATTTGGTGAAGCAATGACGTAGCTGCTGCAGTAGGCTATATATACTGCACCCAGAAATGTAATATCTATATTTTATTTTCGTGGAAATGAATGACCCTGATTATTACGAGGGAACACATGGAACTGCAGAAAGGTGAAGTATAATACAGGCAGTTGAAGATCATTGTATTCCAAGACAGTAATAATGATAATGTTTAGAAGATATCCCAATTCCAATTACATTGCGTTCCTGAAATGTCGTTTCAAAATATCTGATGAGCCCTCTTTTGCGGGCGAGACACGTTGTTTCTGTCCTTTCAAAATATCTGATGAGCCCTCTTTTGCGGGCGAGACACGTTGTTTCTGAGAGTGTTCACGTCAGGTAGCCACCACATGGAATGTACATTATGTATATCGACATGTCGGGTTGAGCTTGGAGAGAGTGAGCTAGGTGTATTAGTAGCAACAATGCTGTTTCCTGATAGTGCCTATCGCAATGAGCAATGTGCATTTCCCCCAAACAAGCACACAACGGGTGTTTTGAATCCAGATTTCAGCCATATAGGCATTGAAATCAGGAATGGTGATATAAAATGTGTTTGACTTTAGATATTCTTACAACGTATGACAAATCATCAGAACTAATATGAAATGAATATAGGTTGTTGTGGCGTCGAGTACAGCAATCATACTTGCAATACTACCACGCTGTATTGATACTGGGGACAATATTTATTGAAACAATCTCATCAGTATACATATATATATATGAGCTATTGTCACTGATTAATTCATTGTCTTGGAGATTGTTACTTGAACTTGTGACCCTTTGGACATGATGATTCGAGATTATTCAAGTTTACAGCAGTCAGGTGGATGCTTCCTGACCACCTCAAGACATGTTGACAACCCAGTAGTTCCAGTTAGTATCGAATGACCAAACTGTTATCTGCAACCTCGCTATGCTTCAACAGGTGCCTCTGCAGAGGATAATAATACAGAAAAACCTTCAGCTCATATTATAATATTCATCTAGCAAAGATTAAGTGTTCATTGTTTCTTTATGTCTACCGTAGCATACTACACACTACATATAGGGGTTGCTCAATAACCTGCCATGACGTCTAAAGCTCATTTGACTATGGTCTCATCGGTTTTGGCTTAAGCACCATTGCAAAATAGAATCTTAATCTCAGTGAGTCAATAAGGTATAGATTTCGGATATAGAGTGGAAAAAAATGTGGGAGTGCGGGACAATTGTGTTTCATTAGGATTGCACAAATACAGATGGGTGATCATGGAGTTCTGGTTGCTTTCATATTCCTTGATTTTACTGTACAACTGTGAATGTTATTCCGCCATACATTGTTCATATCAAGCTTACTTTGAAATAAAAAACACCCGATACAATGGAACATTTTTAACAAAACATTCATATAATGTGGGTTACAAAGCTTGTGGGAGAGAATGTGATATGTACGCGGAATGCCTCGCTTTTAATCTCGACAAGACATCTGGGGCGTGTGAGATTTTGGCAGGTCCAGCCAGCTCACATCATAGTCGCTCGGCAGTGGAGAATGGAACATCATACTTCTGTAAGTTTTTATCCTATAATATTCCATATCATAAAGATTGTGAAACATCTTGTCTGGAAGTAGAGTGAGTCACTCTCCTTTCAGGGACATGTCCTAAAGGTATGGCTGGGAATGTGGCAAGCAGTCACTGCTACATTCTCGGTCCTGGCAAGGGAAATTTCGATCGTGCAATGACGTCATGCAGTCAATTTTACCCGGGAACTCATCTGGCTGATGTAGAATCCATGGAGGAAGAAACTTTCATAGAAAGCATCTATGACCATCTGAGTGAGTGGCAGATGGTAAATCCTTAGCTGTCTGTCCGATTCAGAGACCTCACTTGATATCTTTATTCGCACGAGAAGAGAAAAACTAAACAGTTCTACGTGTATGAAAGTTGACTGCCGCATTTTGATCACAATTTTCATGTGTTTGTGCAGGTGTCCCTGTTCGTTTGGCTGGCGAGCGACGAAATCCTACTGAACGATACGAATTCTTCTGGATGACAACTGGAGACATCGTATCATACAGCAACTGGCACGCTGGACAGCCATACCGAGGTTACAGTGATGCTGACTGTATAACAAAAATTCCAGACTGGAACGGGAAATGGGGTGACGAATCATGTACCAATTGGCTCAATTTCATCTGTGAATTATAGTTCCTGATATCAAACCATTACAGGAAGGAATTAATTCTTCTGTGAGTTGGAATCCAGTTACTGTCAAAAATACAGCCAGGATGATACATCTCGTAGCAACTTCCACTGAGCAGTTTCCACATACATTTCTACCACTGAGCCGGTGTCACTGCTATTGGACGTGAAGTCTGTCCCCGAGGATACCATCAACTCAGTAGCCTTTTGGCTTGTGATTGGGTACCTGTGTACTTTTCTTAAACTATACCTGTGACGTCACTCCTTTGTTTCAACTGTAGATTCTTATCTACGAATCTACACTTTCTGAGATATATACCAAATAAAGATTTAACTGTATAGATTCTGATCCACGAATCTACACTCTTTGAGAGACCTACCAAATGTGGATTATACAAGTGCAGACACAAACACAATTTTCACACAACGATTTTTTGCAGGCGGAAAGTTATACAAGAGAATATACCTATTTTCCAGCATATTAATATTTACAGTCACATGCACTCTGCCGCTCACGTTACTGTCGGACATTACAGTCACCGTGGGTACTTTTTTCCAGTGGAGAACAGTGTCTTGACGTAGATTTTTCGCGCCGCCAGTCGTAGGATTACACTGACCGGTTGCGTTCTGCACCAGTCGTCCTCTTGTGAGTTTTTAGGCACAAAAATATCCTTTTCTGTAGGGAGCATATTTCCCGACCTTTTAGCGCGAGGTGTAACTGAATCGTGATCACCAACTCATTTTGTGTTGCGACCGGCATTCCTTTCCTGGCCTCCAGGACAAAACGTCTCAAAGCGAAGCAAAATTCATTTTCTGCCATTTCAAGTCGTATTGGAGGGTGTCCACGTCATGCTGTGCGATTGCGTTCGAAATTCACCCGGCTTTCCATTCGTTGAAGAGACCGATTGCTGCGCACACTTCTTCGTCGAAGCACACAAACTACAAAACATAACAAATCCAATATTTACGTATGCATCAAAAACCAGTCACTCTGTCGAAGCAGACAAACAAATTATCAAAATGCATTTAAATTAGTTAATGTACTGTAAATTAAACATAATTTTACCTTTTGCGGCTTCCTGTTTTAACTTTCGACTGTCTAGTGGTTTCTCTCCGAATTTATTTTGTTGAACAGACACTTGTTACTCAAGTAGCGACGAGCTCATCGACGGGAACATCGCAAAACACCGGTGTGTGATACCGGACCGGGGTAGCCGGACTGCTCGGGATTTTCACCTGTTCACAGGTCTCTATTATCCCGTTGTCAGACGCAGTCGCAATAAAACAATTCTGAGTATTTATGTGCAATAAATTCAGCGCACAATGTTGGACAGTCATTGTATCAACAGTGTCTTCAAGCTTGAAGGAATGCTGCGTCAGAAATATATCATCGTCTTCCACCATTTTTGAGCCATTGGGTGACCAAGCTAGTTATCGAGACTGTATTTATAGAGCAGCCCGTCACGGAAAGTGATTTCAACACACTGGTTAGAACTCAGAATTGGAACTCAGAATGAGGTATTGGAGAGCAGTAGATTCGTAGTTACGAATCTACCTTGATGTATATATGTGGGAAATAGTTTAAGTCAGAGAATGTACCTCGTAACAATAGATTCGTAGATACGAATGGACTCGGGGCTTCGCCCCCCGTACATTCGTTTCTACGAATCTATTGTTACTCGTACATTCTCCCTGACATACACCTATTTCATGGGGTTTGTTTCGGATTCCTAAATTGGTTTGGTAAGTTGTTGGACAGTTGTGCACTAATTCCATCTGGTGTACAGTAGAAACAATTATATCTTCACACTGTCTGCCCCTGATGACGCCAGTGTGGCTTCAGATAAAGAAGTTTGGTCGGGCTTTGTTTTTATTCCGAAAGTGTATATTGTTAGTTTTCTTTTATTGTGATCATTGAGATCTCGTTGCGGTAATAGATTGATACATACATTTCCACCCATACCATTGTTTTAATATACAATCATTGATATATCCATGTATCTCTAAGAAGTAATTGCACGTTTTTAAATTTTGCGTTCTGTTAATATGTCTTATTGTATTAGATCATGATCTCATATTTCTTTACTATATGAATGAAGCGCTCACATTATTTCGTTTAATTTGGGTTAAAATGTAATCACACATGTTTAAATGATTAAACATTCAAACGTTTCTACATATTTAAATCTTATACAGGAAGAACTAATAGCTGGTGTCATGACAGTTCATCCAGTTTCACACCAAAGCGCATTTGGGAAACGGTAACTGTAATTTGGAAAATCACACGAAAAACTCACTTTGTATGTTTAATCGATGTACAGTGTTATCCAGGACATCTCTCTATCTCAAGATAAGATGATGAGAATATATCGCCCGGAAAGGACCTGCTTGTCATGGTTTGCTTTCAGTGATCAACTTAGCAATTGAACAGCAAAACATGCATACTACAAGTGATAATTTTCATTGAAAGGTTGAACTAGAAGATATTTATTATGTATCTTGAAATCGTATGTACAGTGTGTATTCTCATTTAAAAGACTACCGCACCATAAAGCGGGAGATCTTCATGACTCGCCAGTGCTACGAAGACAACTGGGAAGTTGAACGTGCACAATACTAGTAATCAATTCGGATTACAAGAGCCACACATGTATGGCTGCTGTCACAGTGTTAAACGAGATCTTTTATTTATCCATCCCATTATGTTGACACATTGGAAATATAGGTTTATAGATTTGTTGTTGCGGCATTCGATGCCTCGTCGTGTGTGCTTGTGTTAGTAACCTTCAAGTGTTAACTCAGGTGCAATGCCAGACAACTATGCACACCTGAGTGCAAAATCAAGTGACTACATATATACATCAATGACAATTGATGACATTATTGAGCTTGAATAGTGCGACATGAATATCTATATTTCCTGCAGAATTTAAAAGTTAACATTTTGTAATGTGTACCAGATTGAAGTAATATTTGTCAACGTTTATGACCACAGAGCTGTATCCGACCTCAAAGTACGAGTTTCAATTCTCTTTAACCAGTGAGCATCACTTGGGCTGACTGGACGTACCAGAACTCAAGTCCAGGACCTGCGAACATAACACATCTACTATGACAAGCCTCTTACACTCCTTACCATAGTTATGAAGGTTTTCTCTGGAATGTTGGATTCTAGGTATATGTTTAAAGTGGGTTTGCACTATATGCGCCATACTTTTAGTGTCAAGAACTTGAACTGACAAAGCATTGTTCCCCATTGTGGCTACTGCATTGTGGTGTCGTCAACTTATAACGAATATATCACTTACTTACTTACTTACTTACTCAACAGATTCAGAATTTGCAAACCATGCTATGGAATGTTGTACATTTATTGAGTTTGTCCAATATTTGAAGAAAAACAGAAAACAAACCTAATCAATCCGGGAACTTTACTCGAGGCAGATTATCATAAATCAGGCGATGGACAACATACTTTGTTGTAGTTATGTAAATTGTTATATCATTTTCGACCTTCTATTGGTAATATTGGAATTGGTATTGCACCTCAAAATTCAAAATGGTCGATCAGTGGCCTCAACGACAAAGTACCTCTATAATATCAAATTCATACCTCGATTATATCGACTTTATATCGCTAGATTATTAAGCACATGTTGACTTTTGTTGAGGTGAATACGTATACGTATTGAATGAGCTTGCGAGTTCAATAGGTTAATGCTTGTTTTAATGTCACATACTATCATGACTCAAGCCACTCTTGGATTCCTTCCACCGACGTTTTGGTCATCAGTTTCATGTTGTTGGATGTCCAGTCCACTCAACGTTTTACGCACATTGAATGGTCGAGTCGGTTCGACATGCGAAAAGTGACATGCGACTTGCGAGCTATGAACTATGACTTAATCCGACTCCGTATAACCTAAAAGACTGCGGTAGCCCTGTATCTCTCGTTATGTACTAGTATTTCTGTTGGTATCCAATATACAAAAATGTTTTCTGCGAATTTGCTATGTTATTTATGTTTCAACAAGTGTCTTTTCCTTCATCATACTTTATTCCTAATATCCTCCATTTGAAGATGCATGAAATTTTCAGTTCAAATTATCATGTTCTCCAAGTAAGGCCTAAAAAAATTATTTTCTGTTTCTCGTCCTCCTATTTTTTTTTCAAAACTGGGTAGGGAGGGTCGTTTTATTTTTTATTTTTCATTTTTTGATTTGCAAAAAATACCGTCCTCAGCTCATGAGAAAATTGGGTAGGGGGCACTTTTTATTTATTTTTTTTTTTGGCGGGACGACATTTCACACTTATAAAATTTAAAAAAAAACACTCACACACAAAGGCAATCAAGCCCAAATAAATCAACACATGTGACACATGATATTAATGATTTCATTTCTAGAGGCTTGATTTATTCAAGCAGATTCAAGCCCAAATAAATCAGGCCTTTAGAATTGAAATCATGTGGTACACATGATTCCAATCATTTCATTTCTAAATGCTTGAAATTTCTAAAGATAAATGCTTTCTAAATGCTTGAAGTCAGTTGATAATTTGTTGTTTCAATTACGAGTAATTGTGGAAAACGTTCTATCATTTAATACATCTATTGAAGTATACATGTGGAAATATAGTAAATCAATTCATGATCAGAATTTTCTATGTATTATTTAAAACACACATGTAACCACATGGAATAATTCTATTCGAAACCTGGTAGCATCTTTGTCTCATTTGGCGGAGGGTGAAAACAAGGAGGTAGGTTAAATAGATGCCAAAGTTCCATGCTGTGATTCGGTGTCTCGATCATTCACTATCCACAAAATAGGGGCGGGAACATTTTTTAATTGAGAATCGCAATTAAAAAACAATCCAGGAGGTTGCTTTTGAACACAGGCGGGCGGGGACGAGAAACAGAAAATTAATTTTATTAGGCCTAACGATAAAGTGTTATACTTCTATAAGTGGGAATCATGACACCAACTTACTACATACAATTGTTTTCCGTAACTTCCATTATTGTGCACTCTAATGATGTGCTATCGCATTACTAAGTAGTTTTAACATGTACTTTTGATATGAACTATATCTATTTCAAATACTTTCATTACCAATGTATGAAGTATGAGATGACATCAGCACACTTAGTCTATATAATTTGTACCTTGGGACGTCCAGAGACCATTTAATTATGGATGTATTCTTGGTTTGAGCTTGAACAGCACCTGTTGATAAGTGGAATTGTGCTGTCAGTGAGTCAATATGTGTGCTGCATATATAGTGGAGGAATTGCGTGAGAGTTGGACATCATTGGGATCGTTCAAACACGGATGTTGATTATGGAGGGCTGGTTGCTTTCATATACTTTGATTCTGCTGTACAACTTCAAAGGCCACTTCGCCATACAATGTACACATCAACCTTACTTTGAGATACAAAACACTCGCTACAATGGAACCACTTTAACAAAACATTCACACAATGTGGGGTACAAAGCCTGTCGTAGAGAGTGTGATATGTACGCGGAATGTCTCGCTTTCAACTTGGACAAGACGACTGGGGCGTGTGAGATTTTGGCAGGTCCAGCCAGCTCACATCGTGTGCACTTAGTCAATGAGAGTGGAACATCATACTTTTGTAAGTCTTTATGTGTATCATGTCATAAATTTTGTGGACCCTGTGGCGCCTGGATTGTGCCACAGAAAGGGAAGTTAATTTTCTAGTTCTAACTTATACGTATGAGATACTAGGCCTTATGTATGATATGCTAAGTAAAACATATGAGATACTGACATAAATGGGCATCAGATAGCTATACAAAGGATATACTATCACATATGTAGGAAATATTAGGACATACATAGGATATATTAAGGCATGCGTAGGAGATATTCGAAATAACTAGACAGAAGTGTACACGATGTGCCATTCTTATGAAGAATATTAATGAAGCAAGAATGTCAGATGGAGAACATGGAGGAAGAATTGTACGCATTGCTTTGTATTTTCACTTTGACCTCGGGTATACACAATTTTTAGTATCTCCTATGTATGACTTAGCACCTCTGACATATATGCTAATATCTCCTATATCTCACGGTTTAATATCATATACGTGTGACTTAGTACAATACATGTATCTCCTACCTATGATTTGAGTATACATCTCCTAAGTAAGAATTAGTATCTAATACAAGAGATACTAGCACACACATTGTGGCACGAAAGGGGTGCTATAGGAACTTTTTGTCTCGAGGCATTTAGTCTATATCATTTCAGGGACATGTCCTAATGGTATGGCTGGGAATGTGGCAAGCAGCCACTGCTACATTCTTGGTCCTGGTCAAGAAAGTTTTGATGATGCAATGACGTCATGCATTGAGTTTTATCCTGGAGCTCACCTGGCTGATGTAGATTCCAGAGAGGAAGAAGTGTTCATTGAGAGCATCTATGATCATCTCAGTGAGTGGCATTTAGTTATCCCTCAGTTCACTGATATAAATCAATGACTAACTTCTTTGTTCTCGATAAGTAGTGCTTAACCTAACGATTGATTTCCTCTTCATTGGTACCGATTGTAATATACGATTATTCCTTCCCGGCCAGAAGTCTTCATGCAAATACACAGGAAGGGATATGGATATATCAAACGTCACTGCCAAATGTTTCTCATATTTGTTCTTATGTCTGTTTGTGCAGATATCCATGTTCGTTTGGCTGGCAAGCGACAAAATCCTAAAAACCGATACGAATTCTTCTGGACGACAAATGGAAACATCATAACGTACAGTAACTGGCACCCTGGACAGCCATACCGCGGTTATAGTGATGCCGATTGTATCGTAAAAGTTTCGGAATGGAACGGAGAATGGGCTGACGGATCATGTACAAGTTGGTACAAATACATCTGTGAACTATAGTTTCTGAAATGGAATCATTGTGGGGAGGATGTCTTCTAACGCAGATGGACGTCCGATGGATACATTCTTCTCCTCTGACTTGATGCATTGAGTTCGAATCATCTGATGATACATCTTTCAGCAACTTTCACCCATACCATTGTTTTGAAATACCACCATTGATGTGTACATGTATCTCGAAGATGTAGATCACAAGTTTACAATTTCCGGTAACGTGTTTTATTGTATACATGCTGTGTATATCGTGGATTAAATCAGGATCTCGGAATTCTTTTCTACATCAATAAAGCGCTTACACGCAGCCTACATGTTGAAAGATTATTCGAGAAGAGCTAATCACTGTATTTATTACAACTCATCTAGTTCATATTAAAGTGTTTTTGAGGATGAGTTTAATATTTTTTTCTTGGAAGAAACATAGGAGACCTTTGTTTGTGTGTGGCAAATCAATGTAAATTTTTATCCAGTACATCTCTATCTCAAGACAAGACGAACAATTATATCACACCGTTCAAGACCTGATTGTCATTGCTTGCTCCCTTTGAGCAACGTAACATTTGGACAAATAAACATGCATAATACATGTTGTGACGGAATAGCGTGTCTCCCGGCGGCTATTATGCCGACAGGATCGTATAGTACGATGTATGTCGTGCGATAACACAAGACAAGGGTCCGACGTATCTTTCAACAATAATCCGGGGTTTATTGGGATGATTATATGAGGAAGATCACGGCAACACACACACGTAATCAATCCCAAGATATAGTCCGATAATCTCTGTCCCATATATCACTTTTTAATTCACAATATTCTTCTTTTTAGTACCCACGGGCACTTGGAAGCTATTTAGTCGAGGGTACAATGTGCTATCTATAATAATATATACAAGGCACTCAAGCTCCTGTCGGGAAAATGGCGGTTGGACAAACACTCGAAACTTCAAAGCTCCAAAAATGCTACTTGCCCACGAGATTGATACAAGCCTGGATATCCTGTGGAGGCTGTGAAGACACTATATCCAAATAAGTACACTGTTGAAACATATATCCATGGAATAAGGGTTTTCTAGCACATTTTATATCACCTGTACCGCGGATGTTTTGAATCCAAATTCCAGCCACGCAAGGTCTTGGAAGCGGTAGTGGTGATATAAAATGAGCTAGAAAACCCTTATTTCATGGATATAATGTGTCAATACTATACTAATTTGGATATAGAGTCTTCACGGCTTTCACGGGACATGCTGGTTTGTATCAATTTGGTGGACAAATAGCATTTTTGGAGCTTTAAAGTTTCGGGTGTTCGTCCAACCGCCATTTTCCCGACAGCAGCTTGAGTGCCTTGTATATATTATTATAGATAGCACATTGTACCCTCGACTAAATAGCTTCCAAGTGCCCGTGGGTAGTGCCTGTGATCTTCATTCTTCATTCACATAATACTAACTAACACTCACTAGAGTCCGGGAAAGCGCGGGGCCATGTGTTGGGTGTCTGTAATTTTCCCGCGTCGTGGGATAGGAGTTCATGTGATTCGTTGAATGTGATGTAATGCCTGGGTGGGCGTGGTTAAGTGTCTGGAAATGTAGTGATTTGAGGGAATGAGGGGGTGTGTCATCGTGAGTAGAAGGGCTTACATGCGGTGCGTAGACTTGGACGGTGTGTGCTGGTGACGTAAGGTAAGTATTGGGTCCTGTGATGAATCTGTGTCATGTATGTCGAGTGGGAGAAAGTGTAAGGGAGGGGTTTTGGGCGATTATAGTCATAAATATTCTACAATGTGTTCATTTCCATGAAAAGGTTGAACTAGGAAACGTTCTATATCAAATCGTTTGCAGCCAAGAATACATGGAAATAATCAACCCTTCTTTCTTGGTTGGAATGTTAATCTGAATATCTAGAATGAAAACGCTCAACATAATTGCAATTTGTGATGTATCCCACACTGTAAAACATAATTTGTTATCTAAATAAATATGTAGCGTTGATACATCGGTTTGTTGTGGCTTTGTTATTCCAGCCCAGGGGTGGATTATTGGAGTACATTATGGTGAATCGAATACTCCAATAATCTATGGAAAGTAAATAATCTACTACTGGTAGATTATGAAAAAATATTCCATTGCAAAGGACAAAAGGACCCTGTACTAAATAAAATCGTATACTGTGTAGCCATATTATTTAGGACATACAAAACATCGCAGTGCTACAAAGACAGTTGGGTAGTTGGATATGGGCAATACCAGTAATCAATTCCAGCGAATCTTTGTCCCATACGTAAATGATTGCTTTAAAGGTGTGAAATACGGTGGCTGATAAACGACATAGTTAAATTGTTCTTGGGAATTAAATCCACCCTGGTAGAAGTGGAGCTAACTACCTGGAGAAAATGTCTACATCAGCGGAGGAAAGTTTAAATCCGGGGAGGAAAGTATAAATCCAGGGAGGGAAGTTTAAATCCACGAAGGAAATGTTAAATCCGCTTAGGAAAGGTTATATTCGGTCTACAGCTACATGTGAGGAACTATAACTCGAAAGCCACCACTAACCACTTGCTCTCTTGAATTTAGCGGGGTGATGACAAACAAGTGTAGGCCTACAACGCAGCAGCAATGGATGCGCATGGCGTGAAAAGTGTAAGAGAGGTAAGTGACAGACTGTATCGATTGCGACTGTATCCTCCGCGGATTTAACCTTCCCTCCGCTGATTTAAACTTTCCGCCGCAGATTTAAACTTTCCTCCGGAGATTTAACCGTTCCTCCGCGGATTTAACATTTCCTCCGCTGATATAGACATTTCTCCAGGTAGTTAGCTCCAGTTGTACCAGGGTGGATTTAATTCCCTAAAACAATTTAACCATGTCGTTTATCAGCCACCGTAGTGAAAGGAGAATTTCCACTTATTTATACCATTATGATGACACATTGGAAATATAGGTTTATAGATTTGCTGTTGTGGCATCCGATGCCCAGTTGTGTATGTTTGTGGTGGTAAATATCAAGTGTCAAGTCACTTATAATAAGAGGCCATAATGCACAACTGAGTTCATAATCAGCAGGCTGCACCAATATAACAATTGATGACATTTAAGAGAAGTATAAAGTATAATATTAACTTTAGAATGTATAACTGAATATTTAGTTATATGTACTGGATTTAATTAGTATTTTTCAAGCACATTTATCGGAAAGATGAAATGATACATGTAACAGCTATGACTCCAATTACTCCTATGGTGACCGTCTTACACTCCCTAGTACAGACATGAAGGTTTTCTCTAGAAGTTTCCTCCGTAAGAAGATGTTCGGAGTGGGAGACTCTGTATGGGCAATATGTTGCTTTATGTTAAGAACTTAATTCGTCAAGCAGTTCCTCCTCGTGTCTGCTACAATGTGATATCATTCAAAGATAGATATGTTGTCACAAAACATCATGTATCATGTATACATGATAGCCTGAGCGAGAAGAAAAGATTGAAAAACAGACTATTATGGGGAATTAATCGAATAAGGTAAACTCTTGACACTCAGAGTTATCTTTGACCTGGCCTGTAATAACTTTACCATAATATATACGAATACGCTAAGAGCGTGTTAAGTCAATAGTATCAAAACAACGAGGATGGTGGGATGTCAAAATGTTCAAACTACCTCCACTAATATCTTAAAATGAAATCATTAAAGGAACAGCATCCGTTGGACAAAGCAGGTGCATATATGTATAACCAGTTCAATACTTTATTTTGGGTTTTTTATGGTATTAATACGACATGTGTATCTTCTCATACAATATTGCATACAGATGCATTCTGTATATACATGCAAATGTTTCCTCGTATGCACATGCATTTACATCCTGTGTTGTGATATACTGTGTTGAGGTTGATATTTATCAAGATACCGAGCTATCGAGAAACGAAATCGATTCCGAACAACAAAAATTTACTGTGGGTTTCATGAAAATATCAAGATATAGTGTAGATATTATGGAGTTACTAAATCGGGAATTTGAAATCCTAAACAATTCTGCTAATAATTGGAATGCATCTGCTGCGATAGACATATGTGTGCTTGGTAAACAGTTGATAAGTACAATTTCAGGCATAAAGATGGTTTATGTCAAACTATTATCTAGCAAGCTTTGTGTATTATTTTCTTCAGAATCCATGATGGGTGTTTTTAAAGGTGACAGGTGCCTGGCACTTCTTCGGTTGTGCCTTTTGTATACATACTTTAAGCAATAATGTTGTATGTGAAATTCAATATAACTACGTTTTACAGACAATTGTCTTCCGCAAATACTCTACTCATGTGCTGTAGATACTCAGTAGTATTATTGGTTGAACTTGTAAAAATGCACATTTGATATGATCTTCATCTGTATTGAAAACTTCTATTAACAATGCATCAAACGTGAGATAACACAAATATTATTATATACACATTTTACCCGAGGACTGCTGTACGTCTAGAGACAATTCCATTATGGATCTTCTCTTGGGTTCAAGTTTAAACATCGCCAAGGTATGAAGTAGAACTCTGCTCTTAGTGATGCATGGTTCTTAGCATATGTATGGTTCGTTTAGGATGAACCACAAGACCAACAGATCAAAGTGGAATATCTGATTTAGTGCAGGAGGTTCACATTGCATAAACAGTAACCTGGTTCTAACTTTGTTCAATAGTATCCAGTCAATAATACAGGAAACGGCCCCAACCATGCACTAATTAATATAAATAGTGGAGACGTGCGGAACAATATTGTCTTTGAAAGGATCACTCAAACACAGAAGGTGATAATGGAGGGCTGGTTATTTTTATATTCCATTATTTCACTGTACAACTTTGAATGTCATTATGCCATACAGTGTGCATATCAACCTTACCTTGAGATAGGAAACACTCGATACAATGGAACTGTTTTAACAAAACACTCACACAGTGTGGGGTACAAAGCCTGTCGTAGAGAGTGTGATATGTACGCGGAATGTCTCGCTTTCAATCTGGATCAAACAACTGGTGTATGTGAGACCTTGGCAGGCCCAGCCAGCTCACATCGTGCACAATTGGCTAGCGATATTGGAACATCATACTTTTGTAAGTGTGCACCCTTAGATTGAATGTTATACATTGTGTAAAACCTTTTGTCTCCTAGTATTGGATCTTTATCATTACAGGGACATGTCCCAAAAGTATGACTGGGGATGTGGCAAGCAGCCACTGCTACATTCTCGGTCCTGGTAAAGCTGGCTTTGATGGTGCAATGACGTCATGCAGTGAGTTTTATCCTGGAGCTCACCTGGCTGATGTAGATTCCAGGGAGGAAGAAGTGTTCATTGAGAGCATCTATGATCATCTCAGTGAGTGGCATTTAGTAACTGTTATCCCTTACTTGCCTGATATAATCCAAAAAGATTTATCTCTTTGTATATCTTCATTGGTACTGATTACATCTGCTTATTCCTCCGTGGTCAGAAGTCTTCTTGATTTTTACGAGAAGACGAAAACTAAATAGTATCACGAACCATTTTACATGAACCATTCTTCTCATTTTATTTCACGTTCATTTGTACAGATATCTTTGTTCGTTTGGCTGGCCGGCGACAAAATCCTACTGAACGATATGATTTTGTCTGGATGACAACTGGAACCGCCTTCGCATACAGTAACTGGAAATTTGGGCAGCCATATCGGGGACACAGTGATGCGGATTGTATCATAAAAAGGCCGGAATGGAATGGAAAATGGGATGACGGACCATGTTCATTCCGGTTTGAATTCATATGTGAACTATAATTCTTGGAAAGTCAACAATTAATTCTCAAGTTGTTAAGTAGAAAATCAAAACAAGATACTAACCATTTTGTCCTATGACCTTGATAATGAGGCCAAAGGTCAAATTCAATTTCATGACAATATCCAAATGAGGTCAAAAGTAAAATTCAAGGTCATCAAAAGATTCGGCATACATCATTTCCTGTATATACACAATTGATTCTCAAGCTTAAAATTTTGTTCTCTGACCTTGAAAATAAGTTCAAATGTCAAATTCAAGGTCATGAAAATATTCACCATAAATAATTTTAATGTATGTGTACATTTGATTCCTAAGCTGTAAAGTTGATAATGAGCGAAATATTAGCCATTTTGTGACCTGAACTTGAAAACGAGGTTAAAGGTCAAATTCAGTGTCATAAAAATATTCCGCATACATCATTTCCTATAGGTGCATAATTGATTCTCGAGCTATTAAGTCGATAATAAGTGAGATATTAGCCATTCTGTGCTCTGACCTTGAACATAAGATCAAAGGTCGAGTTCAAAGTCATGAGAATATTCAGCATAATCATTTCATGCGCACAATCGATTCCCAAGCTGTGAAGTCGATAAGAAGTGACATATTAACCATTTCGAGCTCTGACCTTGAAAGTGATGTCGAAGGTCAAATTCAGGGTCATCAAAATATTCGGCAGATATCATTTGCAATATGGCTGTGAGGTATTAGCAATAATGTGTCCCATTATAAGGCATGGGAGAATTTAACATGAGAAAGTCCCATTTGGGACCCATCGAACAGATCTATACTTATACACATCACAGAGGTATATGAGGAGAATTTTTTGAAAACAAAAATCTCAAAACTCGTCTGACAGTATTTGGGAAAATGGCCGCCAAAGTCCAAAACTGGCCGTTTTTCGACAAAAATAGCCGCCATTTTGGCCAAACCCCCCCCCCCCCCCCCCCGAAAATAAAAAAATACCTTCCTCTTGAAATATTTTTAGGCATTTTGATGCAAAATTTCAGAAAAATTCAACTGCTAACTTCAAAGATACAAATTTAGACGGCCGACAATTCCGATGATGCCGACGACGAACGACGGATGCAACGCCATAGCAATAGGTTGTTGGAGCAACGGTCCGGTAACCTAAAACTGGGCGGTGATGATATATTTGTAGCCATTTCCATAGATATCATTATCTTGATTTGGTGATTATTACGAGTAATTACAACCTACGAAAATCTCAAATTCGATCAAATATTTTCCGTACTATTGTGTACATGTTGTGCATAATGGGTATCAGATCATATTATTGATTTATTTTCGTTTGCAGAATATGACAGTACATTAGGCGCAGAAGATAGTACATTAGGGGTTTGCAGAACATGACAGTACATGACAGTACATTAGTTGAAATCTATGCATAGTGTTTAAAAAATTATTTGCTTTGATTTGCAAATAATGTTAATACTTTGGGCGGAAATTTTAAAATGATGGATTCTTTACATTTCTTCCAGGTTGACCATGTAATACATTCGAAAAATAGTGGCTAATGTTCTGAAAAATATAGGGAAAAATTAAATACTATGAGTTGAAATCTTTGCAGTGTGTATAAACATAATCCAGGACAAAAGGGGTCCCATGTCATTTTCGTGTGGGATGGAAATTTCTCGATGTGACGTCAGTGCTTTTGGGATGAGTCGGAAAATTTTATCCCACAGAAAACGACAGGTGATTCTGTTTTCATCTATTTAATTGTTTTGCTGCATACTAATGGTTTTGATTTGCTATATATTCCATTACTCTACCCACGAAAACATAATCTGTATTTCTCCAAATATGCCGTAAATATGTGTAACTGGTATGCTTGTGCAAATAGTTGGGCCGTAGTTGTTGATAATATGTATTAATTGAGTCGTTTTTTGATCTACTTCTTTCCATCTACATGTAATTAGCCAGTCAATGAAAATAATTGTCTCCAGATTCAGTGGATTCGCCGATTCTTAATCCAATTTGGTTACAGGGGGTGCATTGTTTTTCGTAACCTGTCAGACATATTTGGTGATGAATCGGTCAGGGTTAATTATGTGCTAAAAAGACTTGTATTTTCGTCCTACTGAACATACTGCCTTGTCAATGACATACAATAATGAACCATGGACACGTGCTAGCTGTTTGTGGGTCTGCTTTAGTTTCTGTTGTGATCATGTTGATATCTTTGCTATCACTATACATCCTTATCACCTGGAATTGTGGCCATATAATGGAGGTTCATGAGTCTGTTTGCATGATGATGTTTTGGAATTCATGACGGGTGCCACATGTAGGCAGGAAATGCACTTTCTGGAACACCTGATTTCACCTCTTATTGTAGTCATATAATGGATGTTCATGAAGTTCCATACAAATTTGTCGATTTTGCCTGACACTGGAATTTGAGATCGGATAACGGGCTCTGTTTTGTTCGCTCGGAATACTTTGTACTTTGGTATTGTTCCATGTTTATCTTTCACCGTCGTTTTCTTTCGGTAGCACATAAAGGTTTATAGATTTGTCGTTGTGTCGCCCAATGCCCTATTGATGTTTAGGCTGGAAAGTGGTACAGTAAGAAAACCACACTACACAACTGAATGCAACATGCTTTGCTGCATCAATAATATGCAGGCTACATCAATAATAATTGATGCCATGTAATGAGCTTTCCATATGTAACGCGAATCAAGTATAAACATCCGTAGCTGTATCTTTATGGGAAGACAGTTGTTCTCAAAACCATCGCCATATTGATAGATAGTGAGAGTGTTGGCTCAGATAGACTTGAGTTTTCTGGAAAACCGAGCACATACATTCGCCATTCCCAACAGCTTCGGTTTCAAGAATGTATTTCCACCTCTGTCCACCTCCAACTTAATTACTTATTATAAACTAGACGTAAAGGCCTAGAGGCCTTGGGGCATTTCGATACACAACACAATCACAGGTGAATTGTTAATTACTGACAACCAAAATGATTATGTAGATACATCCATTCCAATCCAAGACGACGGTTTCTGAGATATAAATGAAAATATACGAGATATGGCCGAAAATGAAAAATGCCGATTCAGCAGAACAAAAAAATTAGGCCAAGGCACAATAATATTTCACCCAACATACCCCTAAGACATGTTTGTCTAGTACCACCACGAGTCCAAAAATAACATCCATTTCATTCAACGATGCATCGTTTCCGAGATATGGCCCAAAATGAAAAATGTCAAGAAAACAAAAAAAAATTGGCCCAGGATCAAGTTGACCCAACATACCCCTAAGACATAATTGCCTAGTGTCACGAGTCCGAAAATAACGTCCGTTTCGCTCTACGGTGCACCGATTCCGAGATATGGCCGAAAATGATAAACGCCGACTCAGCAAAAATTAGCCCAATGGGCTAGAAAGGTTACCGGAGAAATATACAGAGAGTTAAGCCGAGAAAGTTGAAGGTCAAATTCAAGGTGACCACTGAAATCGCCATATCTCTAACCTTGAAAATGGGATCAAATATTAAATTGTAGATCACCAAACTATTCAGCATACATCATTTCCTATATGTTCACTATGGACCACTAAGCTGTAAATTTGATAATAAGCGAGATATAAGCCATTTTGTAATCTGACTTTGAAAATAAAATGACTGACCTTGAAATTTAGGTCAAAGGTCAAATTCAATATCATTAAAATATTCAGAATATATCATTTCCTATATGTTCACAATTGATTCCTAAGCTGTAAAGTCGATAATAAGCGAGATATTAGCCATTTTGTCCTGTTGACCTTGAAAATGAGGTCAAAAGTCAAATTCAAGGTCACTAGAATATTCAGCATATATCATTTCCTATATGTTCACAATTGATTTCTAAGCTGTAAAGGCGCTAATAAGCAAGATATTGGCCATTTTGTCCTGTGACCTTGAAAATGAGGTCAAAGGTCAAATTCAAGGTCATGAGAATATTCAGCATATATCATTTCCTATATGTTCACAATTGATTCCTAAGCTGTAAAGTCGATAATAAGCGAGATATTAGCCATTTTGTCATGTGACCTTGAAAATGAGGTCAAAGGTCAAATTCAAGGTCATGAGAATTTTCAGCATATATCATTTCCTATATGTTCACAATTGATTCCTAAGCTGTGAAGTCGCTAATAAGCAAGATATTGGCCGTTTTGTCCTGTGACCTTGAAAATGAGGTCAAAGGTCAAATTCAAGGTCACGAGAATTTTCAGCATATATCATTTCCTATATGTTCACAATCGATTCCTAAGCTGTAAAGTCGCTAATAAGCAAGATATTGGCCATTTTGTCCTGTGACCTTGAAAATGAGGTCAAAGCTCAAATTCAAGGCCATGAGAATATTCAGCATATATCATTCCCTATATGTTCACAATTGATTCCTAAGCTGTAAAGTCGCTAATAAGCAAGATATTGGCCGTTTTGTCCTGTGACCTTGAAAATGAGGTCAAAGGTCAAATTCAAGGTCACGAGAATTTTCAGCATATATCATTTCCTATATGTTCACAATCGATTCCTAAGCTGTAAAGTCGCTAATAAGCAAGATATTGGCCATTTTGTCCTGTGACCTTGAAAATGAGGTCAAAGCTCAAATTCAAGGCCACGAGAATATTCAGCATATATCATTCCCTATATGTTCACAATTGATTCCTAAGCTGTAAAGTCGATAATAAGCGAGATATTAGCAATTTTGTCCTGCGACCTTGGAAATGAGGTCAAAGGTCAAATTCAAGGTCACGAAAATATTCAGCATATATCATTTCCTATGGGTTCACAATTGATTCCTAAACTGTAAAGTCGATAATAAGCGAGATATTAGCCATTTTGTCATGTGACCTTGAGAATGAGGTCAAAGGTCAAATTCAAGGTCACAAGAATATTCAGCATATATCATTTCCTATATGTTCACAACTGATTCCTAAGCTGTAAAGTCGATAATAAGCGATATATTAGCCATTTTGTCCTGTGACCTTGAAAATGAGGTCAAAAGTCAAATTCAAGGTCACGAGAATATTCAGCATATATCATTTCCTATATGTCCACAATTCATTGCTAGTCTCTAATCTCAATATTAAGTGAGATATTTGGCTTTAATGTGTCGCATTATAAAGCATAGGAAAATTTAACATGGGAAAGTCCCATTTGGGCCGAGTTTGGGCCCAAAATGGCCCACTTCGAGCGATTCAAGCGCAACGAAATTTATACATGTCACAGGGGTACATATGAGGAGTGTTATGCATCAATAAAAAAAAAAGTTACTGAACAAATTTTGAGAAAATGGCCGCCAAACTCCAAAATCAGGCATTTTTTGTCGAAAACGGCCGCCATTTTGAAAAAAATGCGAAAATCAAAAAACTAAAAAATACCTCTCTCTCGAAATATTTTTAGGCATTTTTGTGCAAAATTTCAGAAAAATTCGATCGTAAACTTTAAAGATAAAATTGTTGACGGACGACGACGACGCCGGACGCATCGCCATGCCAATAGGTTACGGACCATAGGTCCGGTAACCTAAAAAACATTTGGCCCAGGACCAAGTTCACCCAACATACCCCTAAGACATGTTTGTCTAGTATCACGAGTCTGAAAATAACGTCCGTTTCGCTCTACGACGCACTGTTTCCGAGATATGGCCGAAAATGGAAAAACGCCGACTCAGCAGAAAAAGATTGGCCCAAGGCCAAGTTCACCCAATATACCCCTAAGACACGTTTGTCTAGTGTCACGAGTCTGAAAATAACGTCCATTTCGCTCTACGATGCTCCGTTTCCGAGATATCGACGAAAACGAAAAATGCCGCTTCGGCAAAAAAATTTTGGGTCAAGGTCAAAGTTCATCCAAAATACCCCTAAGACATGTTTATCTAGGTTGACGAGTCTGAAAATAACGTTCTATTCGCTCTTCGAAGTACCGTTTCCAAGATATCGAAGAGAACGAAAAATGCCGACTCGGCAAAAAAATTTCGGGTCAAGGTCAAAGTTCATCCATAATACCCCTTAGACATGTTTGCCTAGGGTGACGAGTCCGAAAATAACGTCTGTTTCGCTCTTCGACGCACCGTTTCCGAGATAACGAAGAAAACGAAAAATGTCGACTCGGCAAAAAAATTTCGGGTCAAGGTCAAAGTTCATCCATAATACCCCTTAGACATGTTTGTCTAGGGTGACGAGTCCGAAAATAATGTCCGTTTCGCTCTACGATGCACCGTTTCCGAGATATGCAATGAGCCTCAAGGATGACTCACCAAAATTGTTTTTGGCCCCTGGGTCAAAGGTCGTTTGAGGGATTGACCCCATAATCGATAGGGCTCCTCTGCGACACTATATCAACTTATATGTTAAGTTTCAGATTGGTAACTTAAGTACTTTTCGAGTTATCATCCGGAAACCATTTGACACAAAATTCATCCTCACGGACTAACCGGACCTCGGAGCCGGCTCCAAAACAATAGGGTTCATCTATGTGATAACTGGTGAAAATTTCTCGAAGATTCGTCAAGGCGTTCTTAAGTTATCGTCCGGTAACCGAAAAGTGAAAAAAAAAAAAAAAAAAAAAATTCTGACAAAACCATAAGGACATTTCGTGCCGAAATGCCCTAATTAGTATTCGTGACATCACTAGGAAATGAGTTAATTAAGCCAATTAATGTAAGCTCTTAATTCCCCAACATAAATAAAAAGTGACGAAATAGCCTGTCTCCCGGCGTCTATAATAATTACGCCGACTCGATGATATAGCGCGATGTATGTCGTGCGTTAACACAAACTAATAGATGTATCTTCAAATAATCCGAAATTTATTTGAGATGATTAGTCCGATGATGATCACGGCCACACACACACGTAATCCCAAAATATAGTCCGATAATAGTTCGATTTCTTCTTAATTCACAATATTCTTCTTAGCTATTTCTAGTACCTCTCTATTATATTTCTTATTCAACCTTCACCACCAAATGCAGAAACTAGAATCCCGGAAAGCGCGGGGTCATGTGCTGGGTGTCTGTAATTTTTCCCGCGTAAATTGGCGGAAGTCCTGTCGTGATTCGTTGGAAGTGATGTAATGTCTGGGGAGGCGTGGTTAGGTGTCTGGAAATGTTGTGATTGGAGGGAAAGGGGGGAGTGACGTCGAGAGTAGAGTTGTTTACATGTGGTGTAGTGGCTAGGACGGTGTGTGCTGGTGACGTAAGGTAAGTATGGAATCATGTGATGAATCTGTGTCATGTATGTGGAGTGAGAGAACGTGTAAGGGAGGGGTTTTGGGTCGTTATAGTCCTAAATATTCTACAATAATATCAAAATTAGTTGATACTGAACGAAGTGTACATAATACGGGGGCTCGTTACCGCCAATCACGTTCGTATATTTCTCACCCC
The DNA here is from genome assembly GCA_949152475.1 of Terebella lapidaria. Classification (NCBI taxonomy): domain Eukaryota; kingdom Metazoa; phylum Annelida; class Polychaeta; order Terebellida; family Terebellidae; genus Terebella; species Terebella lapidaria. Next base: position 25,967,949 of record OX424564.1, on the reverse strand, counting down.
ATCTGTAATTATCACCTCAGAACTATCACCGCATTTATAATATCCACCCCGTCTATAATTATCACCGCGTTTATAATTTCCAACCCGTCTATGTTTACCACCTCAGAAATATCGTTCTGTTCATAAACTAGACGTCAATGCATTTCAGAGTGAAGCATGAACAAAACAAAATATACTCAGCAAAAGCATGATGAAGCTCCCAATCAGACCTATAACACATTGAATTTTATGCAATTATGTATGAGAAGGACAAACTTGATACCCCTAAGACTATCTGTCTAATGTCCGTTTTGCTTTAGGTTGCACCGTTTCCGAGGTATCGATGAAAATGAAAAATGCCAACTCGGTGAAAAAATTTCAGGTCAAGGTCCGAAAATAACACCTGTTTCGCTCTACGACGCACCATTTCTGAGATATTGACAAAATCGAAAAATGCCGACTCGGCGGAAAAATTTAAGGTCAAGGTCAAAGGTCATTCCTGTTTAATAAAGACATGTTTGTCTAGGACGGCGAGACCGAAAATAACGTCTGTTTCGCTCTATGATGCACCGTTTCCGAGATATCGACGAAAACGAAAAATGCCGACTTGGCGAAAACATTTAAGGTCAAGGGCAAAGGTCATCCTTAATACCCTTAACATTCGTTTCGCTCTATGATGCACCGTTTCCGAGATGTCGACAAAAAACGAAAGATGCCGACTCGGCGAAAAAATTTAAGGTCAAGGTCAAAAGTCATCCCTAATACCCTGAAGACATGTTTGTCTAGGACGACGAGACCGAAAATAACGTCCGTTTCACTCTACGACGCACCGTTCCCGAAATATCGACGGAAACGAAAAATGCCAACTCGGCAAAAACATTCAAGGTCAAGGTCTATGTAAATCGGGTCACGACATGGCATTTGATGATTGTAACTTGTCAAATGGTACCGACAAAAGACAAATATCAAATGACAAGTGTCAAGTGACAAGTGAAAAGTGATGTGGCTGATTCTACCATAAATTGAAGTGACAAGTTACAATCATCAAACGCCATGTCGTGACCCGAGGTCAGAGGTCATCTCTAATATCCTTAAGACATGCTATTCTAGAGCGACGAGTCTGAAAATAACGTCCATTTCGCTCTACGACACACCATTTCCGAGATATCGACGAAAACGAAAAATGCCGACTCAGCGAAAAAATTTAAGTTCAAGGTCAAAGGTGATCCCTAATACCCCTAAGACATGTTTACTTAGGGCCACGAGTCCGAAAATAACGTCCGTTTCGCTCTACGACACACCGTTTCTGAGATATCTACAAAAACGAAAAATGCCGACTCAGTGATAAAATTTAGGGTCAAGGTCAAAGACCATCCATAATACCCCCTTAGACATGTTTGTCTAGGATGACGAGTCCGAAAATAACGTCAGTTTATTCTACGACGCACCGTTTCCGAGATATGCATGAGAGCCTCAAGGACGACTCAGCTAAAGTTATTTCGAGCCCTAGGTCAAAGGTGGTTTGACGGATCGGCCTCAAAATCAATCTAGCCTTCTTCCCTGGTGATATATGAACCTGCATGCAAACTTCCACAGTCATTGCCATAATACACCTCAGAGTTATCACCCGTCTATATTTGCCACCTCAGAATTATTAGGCCGGCAGCCCAGAGAGGCTACCATGCACCCCCCCCACAACTAAATGCCAGTGGATGTTTATAGTTATTACACACAATTAAATTTGGTGACATAATATGCATATTAATTAGACGTGCCTATAAATTATCACTGATTTCTTTCCAAGCGGTCCGATAACAGAAATATATTTTTGCTGGTGCCGAGTATGAAAAACAAACAGATGCTTGACAATACTGCGTATACATTTATATCAACTTCATGAGATTCAAATGGTACAAGTCTTTAGGACAACCTTCTCCTTGTGACTTTTCAAATTACAAACGAATATGACGGTATAACATAGTGGGTGAAATGCTAACAACACAGACCATTATGAGATGGTTTTAGATCACGAATGAGAACATTGTCACTGAATATTCAATACAATAGGATAGACGTGTTCAGATGTGTTCCCACACGTTGTCGTTTTCGTTTTTAGTATATAGCTCTATAGATTGGTAGCACATGCATCCATAATTACAAGCCACAGTCGGGTTCTTACAGAACAAACAACAACCAATGAACACCAATCGCCTAACGTGCATTCTGAATCAAAACTTGAAACAACGATTCTGGGATCATTCTAAACGGACAGGAATGCTTTATCCGTGACCAAGCTATTGCATTGTACCCATTTTGTCTGTATATATTATAGAGTACATGAATACCTATTACATACGTTCGAAAGTAATGTGGTTATATGAATATTCCGTCTAGGAATCCCAGTGATCCTGCCCAAGGCTCCTTACGTGATAGGCCCATCGATGAGCCCTATTGATCGTCAGCAGTTGTGCGTGTAGACAGGTACTCCAGACATTTCGGGGAGTTTTAACGCGTGGCGTACATCAGAGGCGTCATGTGCTGCTCCCCGAAAGTCACGTCCGAACCCGCGTGCTTCAAGATGACCTTCAGGCTCTCAACTTGGTCGTACTTGACGGCAGCATCGACGAGATTACTCACCTCGAACGTCAAACGGGTACAGAACAAACAATGGTTTTCATGCGGGTTAATTCCCCTGGCTAGAAGGCGATCAGCAAGATCGACCCGCCCGAATATGACGGCCATGTAAAGAGCGATGCGTAGATTTTCCTCGGTTAGTATATGTGAATATGCTTCTTCTTCCAAAAGCCATTCGACGAAGGCAGGGTGGTACTGCATCGTCGCATACATCAGCTGGAAAATGGCAATTGCGGTCGGGGTATCAAGGCGAGGCGGACCATTGAAACGCATGAACCGCTCCATTATGACTGGTGGTTCAGCTTGAGATCGTACCATATTGAAAACTGCTGGCTCTGGCACTGGTGAAAAATAAATGTCTCCAGACGAGATGGCGTCTACTTCATCATCCATTTTTCTGTCGATTTCGCACGTTGTGCCGTATCCACGGAGTTTGTCCAATTTAGTTACGAGATTTTCTCTGAGATATTGACATTGCAACGTAAGACCTGACCCCACACGATTTATTCATGTTAATTAAATGGATGGACTTTGTTCTTTCTGAAAAAGGTACGTTATGATTACTCGGGTAATCGATATCTCTCCGAGCAGAAAAATTGCGGGAAGTTTCAATTTTAGGTTACCGTACCTATGGTCCGCTAACCTATTGGCATGGCGTTGCGTCCGTCGTCGTCGTCCGTCGTTCACATTTTTATCTTTTTTGTTTACGGTTGAATCTTTCTGAAATTTTGCACAAAAATGCTTAAAAATAATTCAAGAAGGAGGTATTTTTTATTTTTTGGATTTTCGCAATATTTTCAAAATGGCGGCCGTTTTCGTTGAAAATCGGCCAATTTTGGACTTTGGCGGCCATTTTCTCAAAATCTGTTCAGTAACTTTTTTTCTTTTTTTGCACAAGGATGCCTTATTATGTCCTTCATAATGTGTATAAGTTTCGTTGCCCTTGAATCGCTTGAAATGGGCCATTTTGGCCCCAAACTCGGCCCAAATGGGACCTTCCCATGTTAAATTCTCCTATGCTTTATAATGGGACACATTAAAGCCCAATATCTCACTTAATATTGAGATTAGAGACTAGGAATCAATTGTGGACATATAGGAAATGATATATGCTGAATATTGTCGTGACCTTGAATTTGACCTCTGACCTCTGACCGTTTTCGTCGAAAAATGGCCAATTTTGGACTTTGACGGTCGTTTTCTCAAAATCTGTTCAGTAACTTTTTTTTCTTATTGATGAAAAACACTCCTCATATGTACCCCTGTGACATGTATAAATTTCGTTGCCCTTGAATCGCTTGAAGTGGGCCATTTTGGGCCCAAACTCTGCCCAAATGTGACTTTCCCATGTTAAATTTTCCTATGGTTTATAATGGGACACATTAAGCCTAATATCTCACTTAATATTGACATTAGAGACTAGGAATGAATACACCAGTTTACGGTTCCAATATTCATGAGGCTAGTATCATGTAAACAATGTACGTGCTCGGGACTGTCATAGTATGGTGTCCGATTGAGGCCATTTTAGTATTTCAAAACCGAGAGACCGAATAACGAGGCGAAGTAACAAAAAAACCGATGCGAATTCGTTTTGTTGTTTCATCAACTCCTAGCCCTACGTGGAAGAAATTCTCTTGCCAAAAAACCTTGAAATTTATTTCAAAAAGTAATAATATATGAAAGTCGACATGATATTTCTTGATATTATTCTGACTATAATTTTAATTTTCTCTGGAGAATGTGTCATGCTTTCGTTCATGTGTGTGCTGCTGAGTGAAATAGATATTCCAACTGCACCAAATGGAGTGGTCATTTAACACGTGGGCTAATTCTAGAAAAGTTGCGATAGTGTAGGGAGAACTCCAACGTATCAAACAGTTTGCCACATATTTATGACATGCACGCTTGGATCCCGCTACCTAGGGCACAAGCGCTCCGCACTGCCACACTGTCACAGCGGGTGCCGTAATTACATAACTATAACCAGGTACGATATTCCGCCAGACGGGATCCGGACCAATACACAATGCAGAAAAAAATCGTTATAGTAACCAGAAAGAAGCAAGGTGAACGGAATCCAAAGTCGCGATGCAAAACGATCAGACCTTAAGGGTCTGTTTTGGAAGAATAGGGACTAACCCCAAAACTCATGGACTACACTGTAATGCTCCCGAAATTTGACTGAGCCCATTAGAGGCAAGCTAAAACTTTGAGCGAGGAATTCCCAAATGGATGATGACCTGTGAAGGTCATCCACTGAAAGGGAAGGTGTGCCGAGTGCTTGGAATTCAATTAACCTTTTAATTTTAACCTTTAGAAATGTGTTGCCGGCTGGCCTTGCCGACTGGCTCCAGCAGATCCGAGAATATCCGTGCAGGGTGGAGCTGCAAGAAGTAAGTCGGCAATGTCACTGAGGACCTACGGTGCATGACTGGTCAGCCTCACTAGCCTTCCTCTATCAGCCGGTGGTCCTTCTTCCTGGTGCATCTGGCTCTCTCAACGAGGGAGGAAGGCATAGCCTCAGAGGTGGGGGGGAGCCCTGGCTCCCGCAGCGGGGGTGGTAACTGCAACCCTGGCAGCCGCAGAGGCCTTGTCAGGGCTTCCTGGATGGAGAGGAGATTTCCAGCATTCAGCAGCGCAATCACAGAGATCATCTCCACCCTATCGACCACGCGGTGTTCCCTGACATGCTTGCCCCATTTCCAGACCAAGATGGGGTAGAGCACAACCTCCTGGAGTTCGTCAAAGCAGTCCGGAATGATTTGGTTGAGGCTGGATGACCGGAGTCCTCAACACCCGCATGCCCTTGAGCCTAAGCCAGCTAAGCATTGTAAAGACAATGCCTGAGATCTTCATTCCCAGCTCAAAACCGCTGCAGTTCCTCCTGCACATCGTTGGGGATGGGAGTCGGCCGTGACTCCGCTGCCTCTCTAGCAGCAGTCGTTCCTTCATGATACGCCTGCTGCTCATAGGCTTCAGCGACAGTCTAGTAGCTCTCCAAGCTGTGCCAGGGGGTGACGTGAGGTGTACTCCACTCTCACGCACGTCAGAGCTCCAATTCCTGCCACCCTTAGGTCCTGAAGGGCCCGGGGGACCGGCATGTTGGCCAGCCCTGCACCAAGCAGTACCCGCTCCTGGCCATCTCGTCGAAGGTCCACCTCCTGACCTACGGACTCGCGGAAAGTCTCATAGACCCGAGCAGTGTCCGACCCACAGTACCTAACTATCTCCTCAACTGGATTCAGAGGCTCCAGGTCCAGCACGGCTGTGCTTTTCCACCCCACGGACCCACCTTCTGAGAACAGCGAGCTTTTAAGAGGTGGCAGTCATATAGGAGCAACTTCAGCGAACGGAGCACCAGCAAAGACCTTGGGTCTGGCACTGGACGCTGTGCTCGCAGATGCAGTGGCTTCTGAGTTGCCATGTGCATTGCTGACACTAGTGGAGGCAGTGTCACAGTCAGTCGAGAAGGACGGGCCACAGCAGAGGACACGCCTTGCGAGCTAGGGGGCGGGACTGTCTCTGGAGCTGTTCCAGAAGACTGGCTCTCCCCCGAAGTTGCAGTCTGAGTGCGCTGGTCAAGCGAGGCCACCCGGGTCAGGCCCACGATCTGGGGCATCACAGGCACCATGGACCATAGTGTCAGATAGAGATTCCGCCTGGATCTAGATGACGGATCTAGATGACTCCATGTCAGAGGCGACCATTGGCGGGATATAACCATAATTGAATATGGACCCTTTGATATGTTGTTTTGTGGTTGATGAATTCGGAATACCAAGTATAGATCACATGAGAGTGGGGAATAATAATTGAAATATGTGGTGATGTGGACAGGATTACGTTGCTAGGCCGTTTGGTTTCACCATGATGCGTTTTTTCTTTATTGAAGTTACATTGTCACATTGGTGTCATATACTTTAGCACCAAGATGGATACGATCATTCACTGTATGCAGTTTTTCGTGTCGCCATTGTCTGATGCACTAAATGTCCCTACAGAGCTGTAGACGAAAATAGCCACCCCATCGCTGGGTGACAGGTACCATAGGCCTATTGAGCATATTGATAAATTCGATCGCAGACTGTCAGTTATGACACGTCTGTGAAAAATCAACTATTTGCCACGTAGCACGGAATGCTTTTTCATTTGAAAAATAGTGTTAGTTCATACACATGTAAAGTTTGATGTCGCCCGCTATCCCGGATCCTCGCAGATAAGCCGCTCACCGTGGGTCACGGCGAATGGGCACCCGCTATCCTCAGATCCTCGCGGATAGTCGCCTCACTGAGGGTCCCTGCGGGTGCAGTATTTACTACGGAACGTTAACCAGGAGCAGCCCGACCTGCGAACCCAGACAGGCGTACACCACTCAGATACACGATCGTCACCGTGGTGTTAACTGTAAGGCCGGCTTGCCGTTGTCCGCCACAGGGGATGGAACCCCGGACAGCCCAACGGTCCGCCAGAGCCTGTGTCGCACCATCCCAGGTGGGAGACCGGTGATCCAGAGGGCGTACACCCCCGAATCATCAAGGTCTTCCCCACCTAGGCCCCCTATGGAAATTGTCCCCAGGGCCCTCGGGGCCTTAGCTGAGTGATGACGTAGAGCTCATGGCCGAGCCCTCTGTCGTTCTCTCACCTAGCTCAGCTCTGAGACAACTCCACTGAACAACGCAGCTCCAGAGTACTTATAGTCCCTGAAGCACAAGATACGAGGGAAGTGATGTAAGACCATTGGTACAGCATACTGGGCGAGAGAGTTAGAGGGTGTTGCCAAGCAGCGCACGTGCTTCGAACAGAAGGGTCCAAAACAAGGCCAGAAACAAGCCTAATTAGAAAGAATCACCTGCCGCGATCTTTGGGCAAAATCACCACACACAATATGTAGCCTGTCTCCCTATGCCCCCAGTAGTACTTGAGCATATTTATCACATCTCGAATTGTTCAGATATTTTTGACATTTAAAAGTCGACAAGTGATATTGGCAGGAAAACTATTTTTTCCAAATCAATTACATATATGCCTGTGGTCTCAGAAAAATGGGTTACAAAACAAATTATGCTTGATCAATGGATAAATCAAGCATATGACAATACAAGCAGCGGCTTTTCTTTTCTTTTGTGCGCCGTTAGGTCTGACTTGACTCATTCACGCTCGATTAGCTCGGTCATATACGAGTAGCTGCAATCGCATTGCATCAAGGGATACAAAGCACCGAGAATGGTGTTACTGTAAACAAAATCAAAATATCTCCACCAGAATCTCGCAAGGAAATCAATTAGAAAGGGGGGTCTGTTTGGGCATACAAATGCAGATATATAACTATTATGTTTTCTTCGTTCGATCAGAAAGGTATGGAAATATTCATAACTTTCTGCCAATATCACTTTAAATACCAGACTGATAGGCCTACAGATAATGATGATACAAGTAGTCTCTCAATAATACCAATCAATTCACCAAATCAATGACTTGTATTAACGTTTAGAATCTCGACGTTTATGTGCGGCACAAAATATTTTATTTAGCATTACAGTTGCTACACTGCATCGTTATTTCGGTGTATTAAATGTATTGCTCATTCTCTCCGTCGTAGCGAGAATTGACATTTATGTGCGGCACAAATATTTAGCATCGCATTTGTTAAATTGCATCGTTATTTCGGTGTAATGCATTGCTCATTCTCCCTGTGGTAGCGAGAATTGAAATGACCGCCATCGGACACCATAGCATCGGATGGTCCTGCAGCTGTCAACTTGTCATTCGCTTCAATAAATTGATAGAAATGAAAAGAATCCCGACCAGTTTTCCTTCTTGAATTGTCAGGAAGAAATCTAGCGTGTTCAAGTTGTGGGCTTGTAAATATATGAGATTTTTATTCGTGTACAGTATTCACACTGGTTTATTCTGACTGATAAAACCAGCTGCTGTCGTGCTGATGCACGTGTGGTTTGTTTACCCGAACTTTACCTTATTTGGCAAACTGTAAACTGGTGTATTGTGGACATATAGGAAATGATATACGCTGAATATTTTCGTGACCTTGAATTTGACCTTTGACCTCATTTTCAAGGTCACAGGACAAAATGGCTAATATCTCGCTTATTATCGACTTTACAGCTTAGGAATCAATTGTGAACATATAGGAAATGATATATGCTGAATATTCTCGTGACCTTGAATTTGACCTTTGACCTCATTTCCAAGGTCACAGGACAAAATTGCTAATATCTCGCTTATTATCGACTTTACAGCTTAGGAATCAATTGTGAACATATAGGAAATGATATATGCTGAATATTCTCGTGACCTTGAATTTGACCTTTGACCTCATTTTCAAGTTCACAGGACAAAATTGCTATTTTCTCGCTTATTATCGACTTTACAGCTTAGGAATCAATTGTGAACATATAGGAAATGATATATGCTGAATATTTTCGTGACCTTGAATTTGACCTTTGACCTCATTTTCAAGGTCACAGGACAAAATGGCCAATATCTTGCTTATTAGCAACTTTACAGGTTAGGAATCAATTGTGAACAATCAGGAAATGATATATGCTGAAAATTCTCGTGACCTTGAATTTGACCTTTGACCTCATTTTCAAGGTCACATGACAAAATGGCTAATATCTTGCTTATTATCGACTTTACAGCTTAGGAATCAATTGTGAACATATAGGAAATGATATATGCTGAATATTCTCGTGACCTTGAACTTGACCTTTGACCTCATTTTCAAGGTCACATGACAAAATGGCTAATATCTTGCTTATTATCGACTTTACAGCTTAGGAATCAATTGTGAACATATAGGAAATGATATATGCTGAATATTTTCGTGACCTTGAATTAGACCTTTGATCTCATTTTCAAGGTCACAGGACAAAATGGCCAATATCTTGCTTATTAGCGACTTTACAGCTTAGGAATCAATTGTGAACATATAGGAAATGATATATGCTGAATATTCTAGTGACCTTGAATTTGACTTTTGACCTCATTTTCAAGGTCAACAGGACAAAATGGCTAATATCTTGCTTATTATCGACTTTACAGCTTAGGAATCAATTGTGAACATATAGGAAATGATATATTCTGAATATTTTAATGATATTGAATTCGACCTTTAACCTAAATTTCAAGGTCAGTCATTTTATTTTCAAAGTCAGATTACAAAATGGCTTATATCTCGCTTATTATCAAATTTACAGCTTAGTGGTCCATAGTGAACATATAGGAACTGATGTATGCTGAATAGTTTGGTGATCTAGAATTTAACCTTTGATCCCATTTTCAAGGTTAGAGATATGGCGATTTCAGTGGTCACCTTGAATTTGACCTTCAACTTTCTCGGCTTAACTCTGTATATTTCTCCGGTAACCTTTCTAGCCCATTGGGCTAATTTTTTGTTACAGGAAAGTAAAGCATTTATTAGCTAGGAACTGAGCAGGATATAATGCATTTACAACATTGATACGTTGATAGGTTTCTGTATAACGGTATATTTAATATTAAATGTCACACATCAGTTATGATTTATGTAATAATAATTCACGAAATGTAAAAAAATATGCCTTAGCAACATACTTGGCACAAGCGATCAATGTTCAAATCATTATTTGGAAATTGAAGAAACATATGCATCTACGAACAATTACATGTTGTCATATTGCCCTTCAATCGGTTCACGAATTCGTCGATCCCAAACAGGAAGACAAAACACAAATAACTGATTGTTATCATTTAAAATCGCTTAAATATCAGTCCTCCAAATCGCTGAATTCCTCCTCCGGCGTGGAAGGCATGATCGTGATCTTCGGGATCTCGATGACCGGCTCCTCTTCGTCATGCGTAACAAGCGCCCGTAGTCTCACGGCCGCCGACTCCAGGAATGAGGCCCGTCTGGAGTTCCAGACGTCGTCCTTCTTCATGCTCGACTTTCTCCCTTGCATCAGCTTCGAGCGGTGGGCAAGGCGGCTGCCGAATTTGGACGCCTGGCGGTCAGTCATAGAGCCGAGTGTGTCTAGGGGGGTGTGACGAAAAAGTTATGTGTTATGTGGGTCAAATCAAACAAAATAACTAGATATTGTGATTCTGAAGTCTAGATATAGGTCATCTGTGTCGCTCAAAATACATATTTAATATTGGATACAGACATAATACCGTTATGCACTTATACACAATTTGAGTATATATTTTCGCTCGGTCTACATTGATCCACAAATGTCAATGCTGAATAAACTGAATAATGAAAATAATAAAAAAAAAATAGCCCAAAGGCTAAGAAAGGTTTCCGGACAATATATATTTAGACATTAGCTTTTTGTCCAGTGACCTTGAAAATAAGGTCATTGGTCAATTCAAGGTCACGAGAATATTCAGCATATATCATTTCTAGTATGTCCACTATCGATTCCTAAGCTGTTCAGTCGATAATAAGTGAGAAATTAGCCATTTTGTGATCTGACCTTGAAAATGAGGTCAAAGGTCATCTTCAAGATCATGACAATATATTTAACATATCATTTCCTCTATGTTCGCAATTGGTTGTTCTCTGACCTTGAAAATGAGGTGAAAAGTCAAATTCAAGGTCACCAAAATATTCAGCATATATCATTTCCTATATGTTCACATCTGATTCCTAGGCTGTAAAGTCAATAATACGCGAGATATTAGTCATTTTGTCCTGTGACCTTGAAATTTAAGACGAAGGTAAAATTTAAGGTCACGAGAATAATCTGTATATATCATTTCCTATATGTTCATAATTGATTCCAAAGTAGCCATTTTGTCGTTTGATCTTGAAAATGAAGTCGGAGGTCGAATTCAAGGTAAAGTCTGTAAAGTCGATAATAAGCGAGATATTAGCCATTTTGTGCTCTGACCTTGAAAATCAGGTCAAAGGTCAAATTCAAGGTCATGAGAATACTCAGCATATATATCATTTCCTATATGTCCACAATTGATTTAATCTCTAATCTCAATATTAGGTGAGATATTTGGAAATACTGTGATCCCATTATAAAGCATAGGAGAATTTAACATGGGAAAGTCCCATTTGGGCCGAGTTTGAGCCCAAAGTGGTCCACTTCGAGTGATTCAAGGGCAACGAAACTTATACATGTCACAGGGGTACATTCGAGGAGTAGTGTTATGCATCAATAAGAAAAAAAAAGTTACTGAACAGATTTTGATAAAACGACCGTCAAAGTCCAAAATTGGCCATTTTTCGACGAAAACGGCCGCCATTTTGAAAAAAATGCGAAAATAAAAAAACTAAATAATATATCTCCCTCTCGAAATAATTTTAGGCATTTTTGTGCAAAATTTCAGAAAGACTCGTCCGTAAACTTCAAAGAAGAAAACATGTAGACGGACGACGACGACGGACGACGGACGCAACGCCACGGCAATAGGTTATCGGACCATAGGTACGGTAACCTAAAAATCGCACCTTGAGTACCATCAACATTAATTTTTTTGAAAAGATGATGATCGTGTGAGATCTGTGGCCTGACAGCATTTACAAAAGGATAGCCACTACAAGTAGCCCTCAGGAAGTTTAGGTTTTTGTAGTAACGGAAGATCCGCAGTTTCAACAGTTTTCGAAGCCTGCATGCATTCCCAGACTTTCACATACTTGAAGGTAATTACATATTTTTCCCTTTTCTGAAAATTATTCCTTTCATCTGCACTGTGCATGTTCATGAATCGTGAGGCAGATATGTTTAAATACAAATTAAAATTGACCCCCCTACCGCCCAAGTCCGTCGACTCTGTTGGTTTCTGGGTATTTTCTTTTACACCCTCCTCGGTCGCTGCCTTCGCTGGAGCGGTGGGCGTAGCGTCCTTAGATGTTGTGGGCACTTCCACAGAGACGGTGTTGGATCGGTTCGCTCTAGATCTGAGCAATTTCGCGAGCCAACCTGGACACGACGAATCATTCTGGGCTTCCTCTTCGACCTTTACAGTAGCCACATCCTGCCTCTATGGAATATCACAATAAATTTAACTAGATCTACTCATGATCGATGGGTATTGCTTGGTTGTTATCGTGATTGGCTGTGACACGTTCTAATGATATTTAGTGAATAAATTACATAACTATTTACGATCGGTGATGACTCTCGGCCCACCATTGGGCTTATCTATAACCCACCTCTTGTCCAACATCCTCTTGTTTCTTGTGACTCTTGGACGTGAACTCTTGGACCCGTTGTCTGGACACAATACCTGCATGCATATCGTAATCGTCAATACTGGGCATGGGTATTTATTGTTATACTTGTGGTAATATTTTGATGGTAAGAAGTAAAGGGTATGTCATTTCTTGATTATTTGCGTGGTTATATCATCTATTGTCCAAATAACCCAGATCACACGAAAAGTGAGATTTATGACATGTTGTAATTTTTTTTCCATGCACGTACTTATTTTCTTATCATTCAGCATCTACTTTTACCCAAAAAATCCGACTCGTAAAAAAAAATCTCACCGCATGTTTATAAAGAGGTACTTATCTTCCAATAATAACTTTGTATCTAAACACTTCACTGATATATACACGCTAGGATACTCTCTGCCTTAAAAGGTAGGGCCCGACTTTTGGCCTTCGTAGACTGAACATGTACCCGGGGCGTGCTGCATGACTTTCGATAACGCCTCAAGGTCCTCCTTGTCCGCCGACCCTTCCACGGAGTGCAGGAGCCCGCTGTCGGCGTCACCGTCCGCATTGATACCGAGACTACGGCGGTGCTCACGGCGTCTCAGCTTGAAGCCGTCAGGAACCACGATCACCTGCATGAGCCACCATAGTGATGACAGATTTAGATAATATATTTCTTATTCATGGGTTACAGCCACTTTTTGTCGATACATAAAAGTTTTGGTGACCATTCCCTCGTAATCTGTTCGGAACTCTTTTTTTCTGATTGATGCATAGGACTCCTTATGCATGTTCCACTTTGACGTATAGCTTTGTTGCCCTTGAATTGCCGGTCTGTGCATGGACAAATTTTGGTCCGATTTGTTTTCAGCCATTTTTGTAATTGTTTTTTTTCCCTGGATAGTTGTTATTTTTGTTTCCACATTCAAATGAAAATGAAATCAATGAAAGTGAGTACAGATACATTGCAGATACATTGTGACTTATCAAGCGTTGGGGGCTATTTACATAAATCCAATGGTGACCTATCTAGACATTCGTTCAATATCTGCTATTTCGGATAAAATTATTTATCTGTCTCAATTCCACGATTAAAATCCACGAATTGCTAGAAGATAAGCTACATGTGTTGTGAATTCAGCGTGTATCTCACCCACCGTACCCCTTTCTTCCCTTCAGATGGTGGCACATTGTTCCGGACTAGGTTGGTCAAGTACGCAATCCTGCTCTTCCGCGTCGGTTGGTCACTGTACTCGGATAGCATCCTGTGCATTCTGGATCGTGGGCAGGGAAGAAATGACCTACATTAGCACAGTATGATGTAACGTGGTACTATCCAAATCTCAAACTAAATTACAACATAGAAAGAAGCAAGAATTCTCCACATTTTGAGAAATTAGCTGCACAATCCATGATCTTTTGGGAAGTATGACAACAATTGATCCCACATAAATAGATAACAAATACCTGCGTTTGATTCTGGAGACGAGTAAGACGGGCTCTTCCACTGTTTGCCAGTCGTGTAAGGACATCTCAGACTCTAGCAATACGTGTAAATATCAGCTATATATCAACTGGTGTACAGATACCGTTCCTACGTCATATAGTATTATTCACAACTCCCTTAAACTGTTTAAATGTCATCTTTAGCGCTATATTATTCGGTAATTGTTTAGACGATACTAACTGAACTCCCGGACTGTGTCTCCTATGTCGACTTTCTGTGAGAAGTGGATGAAGGCTGGGTGCCCAGTTGGTTGAGGAACCATGATGTTTCGGAATCTATATTCATAAATTAGAAAACACCTATCAGTGACTATCTTGTACGGTATACATGTACCAGCAGAGGAATGAACTATCATTTATTGTGATAATAAAAACACACACACACACAGTAGAAGAATATATGACATGTACATGTAAACAAGAATAAGACTTAGTATTTCTAGGAAACATATACGAGATTTTGGAGAAAGCCTTATTTCGTCTAGACGAATTAGTATTTCGTCTCGACGAATTAGTAATTCATCCCGACGAATTATCAAGCATTATAGCCTCCTCGATTCATTGTATGAGTATACGAACGAAGCGAGCGTGCCCCAATCAAGAGGGATGGTGTGCGGTCTGGAGCCCTTGAGCGAGCACCAGAAGCAATGTTGGTTCTATTTCGGGTTTATTGCGGCCAACTGGTGCTATTTAGGGCAAATCAAGGTCTAAATGAAGCGAGGATAGGGACAAAGTCCAAGCAAAGGGATATGGGGTTGTTCTTTCCCTAAGAATCACATATAAATAACTGTAACTTATTTCATGAATCTTCCAGACTATATGTGATTCGTCGAGTCGAAATACTAATTCTTCCAGACTGAATACTAATCCGTCCAGACGAAATACTAATTCGTCCAGACGAAATAATAATTGGTCCAGACGAAATACAAAATAAAGCTTGCTCCAAAAGAATTTTCCCATGTCCTATTAGGGGCACCGTACAAAAACCAAGGGCTGAAACAGAATCTATACAAGTAATGGAGAATGAGAATTATTTATTCTCCGTCGATCAATAGCTTGTTTACCCGTCCGTTCGGCCAGCAGGTGGATCTTCCCTGCAGAACATCGAGTGAACGACCTGGTCCTTGGCAGATCTCTGTCGGTTCTCGAACTGATTGGACAAAGAACAGACAAAGAAAGTACCTGTAGATTGGTGAATTGGATTCAACTTGGTGAAAAGAATATATGTTTGTTTGTTGCGAGGTAATGTATATTACGGACCTGGTTGGAATATCCGTACCCAAACACGCCATATGTGAAACAGATTTCCACATCAATCACGGCTACTGGCTGGAAGTTGGACATATATGACGAAAAATTGGAAATTTTGTTAAAAGTTGTGATATAACAAGTATGAAAACAAATGATCGAGAAATACGATATTTCACTGAAGTTAGTTTTTTCCTATCGAACTGTAAAATTGTGTGCGATATCGTTGCTCACTGGGCCATATCGATTACCTTTTTCTGACGATACATGTCAATATTCTCCATGCAATATTGTTTCTGAAAGCAAATGTGTCGAAAAAGGTTTCATTTCAGCCCCATTATGAATTGTGAAAATATGAAAAATGTGAATAATATAAAAAATCAGATTAACTGAATATTTTGGTTGTTAATATTTCTCAGGATTCTGGAAATTTGAGTATTAAAATACAGCCGGGGGCCTGAACCCAACATCCTCTCGTCTAAATTCGCTATGGATTCGGAACTTGATTAATTTTTATTCGATCAATCATTGAGTCATTTCCACTTGAAGCGTAACGATAATGTTTCTAGGAAGACAAAGTCATAATGAAAAATATAATTTTGCTTTCAACCCCTGCAGTAGAATACCTTGATGATATCATATATGTGCATCTCTTTCACGGCCAGTATATGATGACGCGAGGACGCATCCTTTTCAAACGCCATGATCTCCAATTTCATGTTATTGCTTTCGTCATCTCTCTTAGGAGAAACCTAAAATAAACATGAGAGTGAACTAATTTGTGTGATACGTCAATAAAAAATGTAGTCAATATTCATATGACAATTGCATAGAATTAGGGATGAATTAGTATTTAACAACATAGCTACATAAATATATATAATAACGTGCATGCATCCGTGTACGTGCAACGTCATACTTTGAGGGCTTCACAAACTACTATAGTTAGTTAACTGAGAACATAATAACACTGGTTTATAATGGTTTATATTATACTCATTGTACCCATGGAAGCTCATCCAACGAATCATAATTTACCTCGACAGGGAATTGTTTGATTGTGTCGAAGACTACAGTTGTGGGTGCAGTGACTCCGTCATACCCGCAGGTGCACTTGATTATATCCCCGATGTGGATCCTGATGTATACAGTCAGGTCCGGGCGAGAAAACACTGGGTAAAACAGATAACTATACAATTACACAATAATGAATTCAGTTCTTTTTTATAGGTAAATACACTGAACAAGGGTTGCATATGTGGTGTACGATATAATTATCCAGGTCATATTGAATAAATGAAAGAGTTAAATTTAGATTTGATTAATCTCTCCAAAGATGGAATATTATAGTGTACCCCCAGTTGGGTTTAGGTCAATGATTTCGGCTTGCTTGATATGCACAGAAAGAACTCCAACCTGAAAAAAAATGTTCACCACATTTCATAATCCGGAGAAGTCTAATACTAGAATAAATTATTAGTGTTGCCTTTATTTAATGTACTAAATTATGTATTATAATTGTGTGTAAAAAAAATCAGTGGAATATTTCACTCACGGGTTTGTTAAGCGAAAGTTTAGCTTGTCTGAGAATCTCTTGATGTCTTTTCTCATCCAGAACATCTGAAGGCCGAATGTCCTTCGATGAATCCAGTGGGGATTGTAGGGTCTGAATAGCAAGCAATACATGTATGGTAACAAGTTATTCTTATCGGATGCAGACTGTGGAATGAAATAAACTAGAGCCTCCACATTTACAAGATTAAAACTAGGCCCTACCTATGAATTATGAATCATGTTGAAAAAAATTAGACCTAAAGATATAGCTTTCAAAGTACGATGTTCCAGGTTATAGCATCTTATTTTCCCAATCTGACGTAGGTGTGCGTAGGCCTGTATAATTTCAATGCGACTCGGAGTCTAATATTACACACACATATATAAGCATCTGAAATATTCTAGCACATAGTGAACGCGGAACAAACCCACGATGGTTGCTATTATAGTAGGCCCATATCGGGAGTAGATGACTATAGGCCTACATGTACATACATGCAAATCTGAAAAATCGAATGTCTGAAACCCACCTGTCCAACTGTATTGGCGGCAGCTTTGACGGAGTCCATGACAGCAGATGCTGTAGACTTCACTGGGACGGCTGAGATAACTTTAGACATAGTCCTAGAAATGGATTCCATATTGGATGAGTGGAGTATCCCACTCACTATGGCAATCGATAATTTAGACTCGCAAAAGCAGACAATTTATTCAATCCTACAGTAGCTATTTTGATAGTTTCAAGATGCATTCACGAGGCGCCTAAGATCTTTGCCATAACGAGTGTCATTGCTATGGCTACGTGAGAATGGAAGGTTTATGACGTGAATATGATATCAAGTATCAAACGTGATTATGCAGGCAGCCGCCCATGCAAAGTAAATGACACGTCTTTGTATTTTGACGGTTTACGACGCCTTTTCGTGGTTTCTACCAAAAGCCCGAAATATCGCTCAGACGTTTGTGCGATCCAAATAAAATCGGTAATTTCTAAATACTTGAACAATTATGCTGAATTTATTTTGTGGTTGCTCAAAGTATGGAGAATAATATCGAAAGTTTACGTCGTTTTGTCGAATAATCCCCAACATGCTTGAGAGAAACTCAAATGAACTGAAAAAACACTTTTGTGGGCGATAATACAGTTAACTGATCATTCTAACCATATTATCGAGGACTTGCGAACAGAAAATCGAAACTTTTCACACGTGAATGACGTGATGCAAGCTGTTGAATCATATCTGAACAAATGATGACTATATCTAATACAACAGAAACTTTAAACATTGTACTTCGTACTTTGGTGGTGGCAGGAAACTAGGAAATAAAGCTACAATCACACAATTGATTGAGAGATGGAATCCTTAACAAGTGATCCATCGTTGCACCGCTTGGAAGGTACGACTGGTGAGGAAAAAGGTGGATTGATAATCCGCAAGAAAGGTCCTGCCACAGACTCTGAAAAACATGAATTCAAGAGACCGTCTTTGCCTGCTCCGCGAGTGTCGCTTCTAGGTCTGGATAAACTTGCCGCAGCCAAACGCAAACAAGATGAAGAAAACGCATTAGAGAAGAAAAAGTCTCGCGTGACTTCGTACAAGGATGACGATGAGGATAGCAGTGAGGAAGAGGATGAAGTGTCCAGTTACAGGGATCGCCAGGCACAGCATGAGAAAAAGAATCGGTATGTGTACAAATACAATTCTCGTGAAATAAAAGTGTGGTACATAAATGTTCATTGATTTGGCGAAACCATGATAAGCTCACCATAATTATGATAAACTCAAGTTTTTATGCACGTATCTATACATTTTGAAAGTGTAGGTAGTTGCTCAACTATCTTCCTTTGCTTTGATATTTCCTTCCTTCCACAGACATTACCGAACCTCAGAACAAGAAACACCTTCACATCCTGGTGGAGTTAGTGCTGAATTCCAGCAGCGCCACAGAGAGCGAAAAGATCGGGACAAGGGGTTGTATGCTTCAACTAAGCATGATGACCGCAGAAAACACAAAGACAAAGGTATTGCATGTGAATGTTATTTCTTGAGAGAGTTTCACATGAATTTCATCGCATTTCAGTTGATTATTTAGCCAGTTTTTCTGTACAGAAAAGCTGGAATATGAAATATCTCACCCCATTGCTCATAAATTACTTCCATCATGCCATTCCTCACATCTATCTTCCATCCTTCACAGACAGCAGAGACAGACGGAAACACGACGATCGTCGCGACCGAGACAGGGACCGCCGACGAGATCGTGACCGGAGTGAGAGATCTGACAGATCAGATCGGCGAGATCGTAGCTACAGAGACTGGGATGAAACTCCAGCTCGATTCCAGGATGAACCAGCAACTCCACAACTTAAGCCAAAAGGTTTGACGCTTGTGTGTTTGAATGTCCGCATTTGTTCTCTCGGTCAGCATTAGTTTTGTTATGCTCTGCTTTATGTTATAATGTTGTGCATGATAACTTATATATACAGTCTCAAATCTATTTTGTCATGCAATGGAATTTAAACGCCAAAACTCAATATAAAAAAAAAACTCTTTGAAGTAATGCTTCGATCTGTTCGAATAATATCCACTACAGTCTATTACCATGACAACACCCAATATTGTCCCTGTGCAGACACCCCGTCAGGCTCTGCCTGGGATGATGATGACCCAGCACCACTGAAAAAATCTGCGTGGGATTTACCTACACCTGCTTCTCACCGCGGGGATAAAGACTGGGACCGCAACGAGCGAAGTCACAAGTCATCTCGTAAAGAACAGTACAGGTGGGTTATAAGTTAGGAGATAGAAGTGGTATACTACTGTGAAAAAGACAAAATACTTGTGGCTAGAAATATTTGGGGTTTTTATGTCCTGACAAATTTGCGGAGATTAAAATTTGCGGATTTTAGCTGTCATGTGTAGAAGACAAATATCTGTGGTCGATTTAATTTTGCTGTTGGAAAAAACCCCACAAAATCTGCAAATTAAATGTCTTTTTACAGTATATTAATCATGTTAATAATCAATTGTTTTGTCAAGGATGTAAGGAAGACGTTTTTACTTCATTGTCTGTTAAAGTGAATGATATATGTAATTTAATTCATGCAACCATCAACACATCTGTGTTTTGCAGATCTGACAGGTCAGGAAGATCGGACTTCAAAAATGATAAACGCTACCGTAAGTCCAACGACACTCCTCTACCCACCCCATCCTTCAAGTACAACTCCTGGATGAAAGACGGCAAAAATATCAAGTACACACCCAGGGATGGCAAAGGTAATGATATCCCGGTGTATTCAACTTATGTAAAGTAAATATGTGATATCTGATCTCATGTATTGATGAGTCTCGGTAAATGCGTCATCAGTAGATGGTCAATTTTCTCATCTCAATAGTGACTATAACTTACAAGTAGCCTCTTCTCGGAAATTAAAACTTTTATTTCCATTTACAATATTCGATATATTTGGATCACTCCTTTAACAGGCCAGTATTGAAGATAATATCATGATTACAATTTATGGAATCTAAACAGACACAGAGATGCATGGCTTATTGATATATGTTTATTAATTGATAAGTGGTCAATTTTGGAATTTTCGCTCCAATAGAGAACCGCGAGGAGATACGGACGGAGGAAGATCGAGAATCCTGGGAGGAGGAACAGAAACGATTGGACCGTGAGTGGTACAACATCGGGGAGGGCTACGATGAGACGAATAACCCGTTTGCTGACACGTCGGAGGAGTATACCAAGAAGAAAGAAGAAGAACTTGAACAGAAGAAGAAAAAGAAGATGAGTGCTCGACAGCGACAGATTCACAAGGTATTATCCATGGGTCTCTTTATCATGGCAGTCTTGTTTTAGGATATTACATCTTCATGTGTTGTGAATATGCTGTTGGGTTGATTGTTATCTAGAAGCTTTAAAAGTTTTGACATGCTACATAGTTTAAGTTAAGTTTTGACAAACAGTAACTTTTATGATGTTCCAAAAGTGAACCTGCTGACTTATGTGTTGAATATGATAAAGTATTTTGATAAATATTACCACATTTACTTACATATAGCATCATTTGGATCTGTTACGATTATAGCATATATAAAATCTAATCTTGAGTATCAGCCTCAAAATATAAAATCTTTATTAATTTTGCCACATACTGACTGTAGTACTACATGTAACTAATGAATAGTATTCAGAACACTAAATAACTAATGAATATTCATGACACAGGACAATGAGATGTGGGAGATAAATAGAATGTTAAGAAGTGGAGCTGTACAGAAGACGAGTTTCGATGAGGACTTTGAAGAAGAGAACGAGGCGAGAGTCCATCTACTCGTACACAACATTGTCCCACCGTTCCTGGACGGAAGAATCGTCTTCACAAAACAACCAGAACCTGTCGTACCGGTCAAGGTAAGATCCTGCAAAGCATAGCCACATGAACTTATTAAGTGCTATATCAGCTTAATGTTTGTCACTCAATCTTGAAAAAAAACGTTCTTGGACTTAGACAAGATGATTTCTCTAATTTCTATTTCTTGATACCAGAAGTCAAATACTGTGACATCTAATTGTTTAGATACACTAAAACACTATTTACAAGCACATGTGTGAAGAATGACAATTTTCAAAATTATGAACCTGAAGATATAAGTTCATATATCCAACTGTGCATGTAAAAAGCACTATGTCAAATGCAAAAACTTTAACTTCAACTACAGTAATAATAAATTAAAACCAGTATCCTGGTACCGGAAAACCCATATGCCATAGAAACAGAATGCTAGTGCATACAAGTAAAAAAAATATTTTCCCTTGGCAGGACCCGACGTCTGACATGGCGCTGGTCGCTCGGAAAGGCAGCCATGTAGTCCGACAGCAGAGGGAGCAAAAAGAGAAGAAAAAGTCCCAAGTCAAGCACTGGGAACTGGCTGGGACCAAGCTCGGGGATATCATGGGGATCAAGAAGGAAGACGATAAGGTGCAGTGAACTGATCATTGAGCTGTAATGAATACATGTATTGGTTAAACTGGAATACATGTATTTATAGGAACAAAGCAAAAGTACATGTACATCTATTCGAAAAGTTACACAACCAAACAGCTTTACCTTATTCCAAAAATCAATATTCGTGTTTATTGAATTGTGTTCATGTTGGTTATATTTTGTTATTTTATATGTAGCTTTGATGGGGAAGAAAAAGTGATAGAAATATTGTTATTTGGGATGCTGCATTTTCTCGTATAAAATCATAATGTTTGTTCATTCGGAGACAATGTTCCTAGGTGTCTAGAAAAAAACAACACAATTTTATGTTCATATCAACTTCAGGAAGAGGTGAAGCAAGATGAAGACGAATCCGATGTGAATTACAAAGATTCTCAGAAGTTTGCTGATCACATGCAAGAGAAGAATGAAGCCGTCAGTAAATTTGCCACGGAGAAAACTCTAAAAGAACAGCGACAGTATTTGCCGATATTCGCAGTTCGACAAGAGGTCAGTAGTCATTGTAACCAGTGGAGGTGTTTCATATCCTCAAGCTCTTTGTAGAATTTTCAAAAGTCCACCATGAAAATGAAAAGCAAAATTGGCAGGTTCTCCAGGCATTTATGAATGCCATGTCATCTATAGCGATATAAAAAGATGGTATTTATTGCCATACCACTACCTCTATAATAAACTCTTTGGGTAATCTTACCTTGGCATTCAAAGAAGAGGAGAGAGAAATGAATGTCACAAGAATTTTCTCAAAATTCCTGACATCCATCTCGAACTCGAAATTGAAGGAAATTACTCTCACACATCTCAGATTCCCCGCGGTGTAGATGTGACGTCACACCGGTCATATGATTGACCTTAACCGCCATTAATTTGCTCCTCCATTGTTGGATGTGCAGCAAGTCTTGCTTTCGGCATTCAAAGTCGAATTTCTTCACGTCTACGATCGTCTTTAGGCTGTTCTTTGCACAGCTTTTTCTTCAGTAGATCGTTCTTTCGTTGTTAGACTAGCTTAGAGTTAGTGATTTGCGATTTTTTTGGGAGGAAATGGTAAAGCCTCCCCAGGCCCCTTTCCTTCCCCCATTATCGCCCGTTTGTACTTCGATGTTTGATATGTTTCAGATATGAAGTGCATCGTTTGCAAACACTACCTTCCTAAGTGGGAGGCTCATAACGCCTGCTGGCAGTGTAGGGACACTGTTTATTGCCGTCCTTCAGCCACCTGTGAGTTATGCGCGGATTGGTCCATCGACGAGTGGAAACTCTGTCTTCAAGGCTTACGGGAGATTCAGGCCCGCAGGTTTGCTGGTTGCCCTACTCCCCCTTCCCCGTCAGATTCTGATAGCGCCAGGCCGCGTCCCAAGGCGTCTGAGGAACGCAAGCGGCGTTTAGATTTGCAGTTAACCAATGCTGTTTGTGCTGTAAGTTTTGATTTATCATTGTCATTTTCTTTCAGCCAGGTACGGGTCCCGGGAGCCGCGCGTTCGGCTCTCGGCACCCTAACTTCCCCACAACCTACGGGTTTGTGTGGCTCACTTTTGGCTCCCTCTCTACTGGCCCCTCGTTCTCATGCTTCTCTGGCTGAACGACCTGGGTTTCAGTGTCCGAGTGTGGTTTCGGGGTCTGCCGGTTCCGTCGGGCTCACGACGGTTCCCTGCGCCCGGGATCCCTCTGGACAGAGAGTGTTGTTTCCCCCTCCGGGTCGGGCACCTGCCCCCGGAGCTGGGTTTCAACCCCATAGCCAGGGCGGATTTCGGTCCGGGCCCGTGTCGCCAGTGATACGGCCGCCGGCACCCGATTTCCCGTCGGTTACTGGACCCCAGGCCGTGGCTACCGGAGCCGTGGCCAGTAGGGGCCGGGAGCCAAGGGCCATGAGCCGTCCAAACCCATGGGTTCCTGGAGTTTCCATGTCTCCACGGTTTCCAGAGTTTCCTTTTTCTGATTCGCCCTGTGTGTTTCAGATCGCCGAGGATATCAAGGACGATTCCCCTCTTACGGCCCTGCCCTCCGGTTTCGTCGCCTCTAGCCAGGGTATGTTGTCCTTCGCCCAGTTGGCGGACCAAGGGTCTTCCCGTGCGTCGGAGCCGTCCGGTGTTCCTGTCCAGGGGAGCTCTTCCACGACGTCAGAGCAGCGCCTTAGGGGCGAGCTTCAGTCTTTTCGGGAAGAGATGTTAGGCCAGTGGCAGCAGTTTCTGGCGAGGTTCACGCCTCCACAGCCGCCACCGCCCCCGTCTTCCCCTCTGCTTAGGGAAGAGCCGTCTTCAGATGAGGAACCTTCCCTACAGGTCTCTCAGTCGGCTGACCAGCCGTTACCTGGCCCGTCAGGCCTCACGCTTCCGCGAAAGCGTAAGGCGGACCCGGACCAGGAGGCGGACCAGCCCGAGTCCGACGACCCTCTCTCTTGGGGGGAGAAGTTGGATTTTGTGAAGAGGGTCCTCCCGGGTTTGTGGCCCGAAGAGCATGCTCCGGCCCCAGTCAAGAAGGTGGCTCGTTCGATGATCTCTTCTGAGATAGAGCACCCCCGGCCGTCGAAGGACGCCTTACGGTTCCCTCTGTCACAGGGAGTTCGCGGCTCCATGCAGGAGCGCATGGACGAGACCATCAGGTCCAACAAGTCGGCGATTGGCGCGTATCCTGCTCGCCCGTCTGTCAACGACTACTATACGTCGTCGGAGTTGGACGACAAGCCTACAGCTTTGAGGAGGCATCACCCCCATTACGCCTTTTTCAAGGAGCCTAAGGCCGTGGAGATCCCATGGGCGGCCTTGGCGGAGCTGCAGCACACGTTTCGAGTGGGGCTGGCCACGGATTCGGCCATGGACTGGCTGTCGATGGCTACGAGACGGGCCATTCTTCAGTGCCGTGACCAGGTCCTGGACAACCCTGACGTCGACCGGGATGATTTGGCAGAAGCCTTATTGAGCTGCGCTTCATTGGTCACCTCCATTGGCAAAGGTGTCGGTGACAAGGTGGCCCTGGACTCCCACTCACTCTGGGTGTCCGAGTTGTGGCGGCGTGACGCCTTCCTCTCATCCCTCAAGTTCGAGGTTCCGGACCAGCTCATGACAGACATGAGAGTTCTCCACCCCGTTATCCCCTCTTCCGGAGCCCCTACTTCACTTCTACTCCCTGACCGTTCTGCGGAGTTGCGGGAGGTGAAGAAGGAGGCCGACGAGAAGGCCGCGAAGTCCTCTACTTCCAATGCCCTCCTGAGCCAGTCGAAGTCTCTGGAACGCCTCACACAACAGATGGTTTCGGCCTTTAAGAAGCCCCAGTCTGCAGTTCAGCAGTCTCAGCCTCAGCAACAGCCGACTCGTGGCCGTGGTAGAGCGAGAGGCAGGGCCTCAGGGTTGCCCTTTCGCGGGGCCTCTGCCGGCAGCACCCGAGGAGACCGTGGTCGTGGCCGAGGCCGAGGACGCGGAGAGGCTCCCAAGCCCGCAGGGGAAAA
Source organism: Terebella lapidaria (assembly GCA_949152475.1). Taxonomy (NCBI): domain Eukaryota; kingdom Metazoa; phylum Annelida; class Polychaeta; order Terebellida; family Terebellidae; genus Terebella; species Terebella lapidaria. The sequence continues at coordinate 25,942,392 of OX424564.1, read as the reverse complement.
GAAACCGGGTACGTATAGCTTCGGATTCCGGGCCGGATCCTTTGCTCGAGTGTCGAGAAGAGCTGCATGGTCAGCTCGTTTCGGTCGATATTCCTTCCTCAGACGAGCCCGTAGGAGCTCGTTTAATTCTGTTTTGGAAAGAGTGGGAGCGGCTCGGGGCTTGCCCCTGGGTCGTCTCGACGCTCCGTCGAGGATTCGGCCTGAAATTCGAGAAATTGCCACCGTTATCGCCCGTCCCAAGGGGTTTCACTCTTCCAAACGATCCAGAACGCCGCCGTGTTCTCCACGAGGAGATAACGGCGATGATCGAGAAACAAGCGATAGAACCTGCTCCCGGGGACACTCCCGGGTTCTACAGCGTGTTGTTTGTGGTTCCCAAAGCGTCGGGGGGTTGGAGACCAGTGATAGATCTTTCTCCGTTGAACAAGTTCTTAATAGTGCCGACGTTTTCCATGGAAACGCCGGAGCAAGTTCGTTCAGTCATGCCTCGCGATTCGTGGGTGGTAACGATCGATCTCAAAGATGCCTATTTCCATATTCCAATGAAACCTGCAGTTCGCAAATACCTGAGATTTCTCTATCTCGGCCGCGTATGGCAGTTTCGGGCGCTCCCGTTCGGATTATCGACAGCGCCGTGGATTTTCACCATGGTGGCTCGGGAAGTCCAGATTCTCGCCCACAAGCGGGGGATTTTTATCCACCAATATCTCGACGATTGGCTAATCCGGCACCATTGTCGCGAAACGCTGATCGTCCAAGCACAGTTTGTGGTAAATCTATGCTCACGGATGGGGTTCAAAATCAACCAAAAAAAGTCCGACTTGTCACCGCGTCGAGACTTCGTCTTCTTGGGGTATCGTTATCAGACTACCTCAGAGACTGTGTTGCCGACGCTGGATCGTCAGTCAAAATTATCCGTGCTGTCAGAAGGCTTCCTTCGTCGCATTCCACAGACGGCCAGACGCTGGCAGTCCCTTCTCGGGATGCTGGCGTCCACGGAAAAGTTAGTTCCGTTGGGCCGCCTGCACATGCGGCCTATTCAGCGGCATCTACACTCTCAATGGTCCCAGGTCACGGGAGACAGATCCCAGCTCGTGCAGGTCTCTCCGGAAGTCGTTTCCCATCTGCAATGGTGGCTGGATCCCGTCAATCTGCTCCGAGGGTCGTCATTCCGCCGGCCGCTTCCATCCAGGCACGTATTTACGGATGCCAGTATGGACGGCTGGGGCGCTCACTGGGACGACAGCGAGGTCTCGGGCACCTGGTCTTCGTCTCAGCAGGAATGGCACATAAACCTGTTGGAACTGGAGGCCGTGTTCTTGGCTCTCAGGCATTGGGAAACACATTTCCTCAATCAGGCTGTGTTGGTGGCCACCGACAACTCCACCGTTGTCGCTTACATCAACAAGCAGGGCGGTACGAAGTCCCAGTCGCTGTGCCAGGCCGCTTTTCGCGAGGCATATCCCTGGTCATATGAATGTTTGGGCGGACCGCCTCTCCCGGAGGGGCCAGGTCCAGGCCATGGAGTGGAGTCTTGCCCCCAGGGTATTCCAATCTCTCTGCGGCCTATGGGGCACGCCGATGGTCGATTTGTTTGCGACCCGGTGGAACCACAAACTTCCTTCGTTTGTGTCTCCCATTCCCGATCCCACGGCCATGTCAGTGGATGCGATGTCGACGTCCTGGGAGGGCATGTACGCGTATGCTTACCCCCCAGCGGTGTTGTTGGACAAGGTGATCGCCAAGTTTCGGACTCACCAGTGTCGCCTCCTGCTGATTGCTCCGTGTCTACCGCAGAGGTCGTGGTTCCCGGACCTTCTGGAGTTGATAGTAGACTTCCCTCGTCAGCTTCCGGATCGGTGGGACCTCCTCAAACAACCTCGTTCCAGCATGTTCCATCAGGCTCCCGCAAGTCTGAAGCTTCATGCCTGGATATTGTCGAGCGATGTTTCCGAAAGAAGGGATTTTCAAGGGAGGTGTCCGCTAGGATCGCCCGATCAAATCGAAAATCTTCTTTGGCAGTCTACCAATCGAAGTGGACTTCCTTCTGTGCTTGGTGTCGTCGCCGGAAGGTTAGTCCTTTCAGAGTCGATGCTCCCCTAATTTCCGAATTTCTTCTCGAAAAGTTCAATGAAGGGCGAGCTCCATCCACGATCGCGGGTTACCGTACGGCTATCGCGAAGACTCTAAAACCCAAACTTGGGATCGATTTTGGTCATGATCAAGGTTTGACTGCGTTGATTAATAGTTTCGAGATCGAAAGACCGAAAGCTAGGAACCCGGTTCCTGAGTGGGATCTATCGCTTGTTCTCAACGTCTTAAGAAAAGATCCGTTCGAACCCCTTGAGCGGGCCTCACTAAAGTTGCTGACGTTTAAGACGGTCTTCCTTTTGGCTCTGGCTTCCGGGAAGCGACGGAGTGAGCTTCACGCTCTGTCCTTTTCCAAAGTTAAGTGGAAGTCGGATGGCTCCTCGGTTCTCCTCGGAGTCATTCCCTCCTTTCTGGCCAAAACTCAATTAGCAGGTACGCCATTATTGAGCTTTTCCATTCCCGCCCTGACTCCTTCTCTGGGGCCGGGCCTGGAGGAAGACGCGAAGCTTTGTCCCGTGCGAGCCCTCCGCATCTACGTTAATCGTACGCGTGAGCTGCATCTCGGCAAGCGTTTGCTTTTCGTGTCCTATCTTAAGGATTTTCCAAATGATATCCGTCCTGCTACGATCTCATCTTGGATCAAGAAGTGTGTTAGATTTTGCTATGAAAAGTCACAGGCGAAAAAATCCACAGGTTTCAGAGTCAAAGCGCATGATGTGAGGGCTCTCGCGGCTTCACTTGCCTTTACAAATAAAGTGTCTCTGAATGATGTCATGTCTGCCTGTACCTGGAAATCTCATAACACATTCACTTCTTTCTATCTCAGGGAGTTAGCTTGGGAGGATGACTCCGGCCTCCAGCTTGGACGACTGGTGGCGGCGGAGCGTGTAGTCCAGCTGTAGATACCTGTAAATAGATCAGCACGCCTCTGTACAGATGCACCTGAGGTCGACTCCCAGGGGAGTTGCTCCTCTTCTTTGGCGAGGGAAATTTTTGTTCTTCTGCAAGAGGAAAGTCACCTCTGCAGAGCCCCTGCTCGTCTCCATGCATCTGAAGGTAATTCAGGCGTGTATTATGGTATAGTTGTAAATATCCTGTAAATATGTATTTTCGACTTAAAATTATAATTTAAAAGTAAAACACAATATTTACTACTTTCAATGGATATTTCCTACTCTCACACATCGGTGATGAAATTCCCGGGAGAGGGTTAAACCCACCTCCTTTGGTTATTCTGATATAACCCAAAGAGTTTATTATAGAGGTAGTGGTATGGCAATAAATAGGAAGTTTTAACTTGTTTAAAACCAGTATTTATTACATACCTACCTCTATAATAAACACGATTATTCTCCCTCCCGCCTCCCCTGCCTTAACCAGGTGGGCAAATTAATGGCGGTTAAGGTCAATCATATGACCGGTGTGACGTCACATCTACACCGCGGGGAATCTGAGATGTGTGAGAGTAATTTCCTTCAATTTCGAGTTCGAGATGGATGTCAGGAATTTTGAGAAAATTCTTGTGACATTCATTTCTCTCTCCTCTTCTTTGAATGCCAAGGTAAGATTACCCAAAGAGTTTATTATAGAGGTAGGTATGTAATAAATACTGGTTTTAAACAAGTTAAAACTTCCTTTTAAGAATGGAAAAGAACTATAAAGTATATGCATGTTATACACATGTTTAATGTCGTGTATTTCAGCTATTGAAAATCATTCGTGAAAACAATATTGTCGTCATTGTCGGTGAGACTGGATCTGGGAAAACTACTCAACTTACACAGGTCAGTGGTACTAAAGTTATAAGGTAGTCAGATGCATTGGAATCTAGTTTAGTTTAAGAGTTTAATTGTGCAATTTTATACAATGTATTTCCCTATCAACTACTGAATTTCTACTTCAATTTAAATACTGAATGAATAGGTATTTATAACTGCTATGGATAACTGGAATGAAAATTATATTGATGTTACAATCACATCTTAAAATTATATCAATTTATTCTTCAATTTCTAATCAATTTGAATATAACCAATTATAATCGTCCACAGTACCTCTGCGAAGAGGGCTACTGTAAGAACGGCATGGTGGGCTGTACACAGCCCCGTCGTGTGGCCGCGATGTCCGTTGCTAAGCGTGTTTCTGAGGAGATGGGGGTGCCCCTCGGTGAGGAAGTCGGTTACGCCATCCGATTCGAGGACTGCACGAGCGAGGTAGGTGTCACGCGCAGGGCAGATGCTCACAATTTCTTGTTTGGTTTATGTGAAGAATTGTTGTGGATGAAAGATTCTTATGAAACATATTCACTGAATAATGTCACGGGAATTGCATACCTATAATACATACATGTATATTCGTATTATACTTATACATGTTATACTCATTTGAAGAATGATGTACATGTATGCTTTTCAGCTTCCTCTGTTCAAATGCAGAGTTGCATATCATTTCTATTTTGTGTGTAATGTGGACATCAGGCAAAAAAATTTGATTCATAGATGTTAAAAAAAAAGATTTTAAAGAATTTTCATTGTTCCTGTATTTTGTGTTTATGTCATTGTGCCTGTATTTTGTGTTTACATACCATGCACACTTATGGTGAAACTATGCATGGTCTAAACCAAACACCTCATTTCTCACACAGAAAACCCAGGTCAAGTACATGACGGATGGTATCCTGTTGAGGGAGTCGCTTCGGGATTCAGACTTGGACCACTACAGCGCAGTTATCATGGACGAGGCTCATGAACGCTCGCTAAACACCGACGTCCTCTTTGGTCTGCTCAGGGAGGTCAGTATTGGAAATGGCTGGATTTTTTCTGCACTGTTTGTTGTTCATGCGGGTCATATCTGCCCTAACTTACAAAGTTGATAAGATACATGTGAAAGTACTGCCTGTACTTCTTGGTGCAATATTCAGGTTTTTGTATTCAAAGCATGCAAATAAATTCATTTGTAACTAAGAAGACAAAAAAATCCAAAAATAGATAAGTTAAAAAAAATTCCTACTCTCACGTGTTTATTAACTCCACATGAGAGAGCACATCATGAGGGGGCCACACACAAACATACATAGACAACTTCACCTACATCATAAAATTCTGTCTTGTGTGAAAATTCATGCTTCAAAAGTTTTGAGTTTATAATTTAATAACTGTACATACATGTACTTACAGGTAGTCAGCAGACGAACAGACCTGAAACTGATCGTAACATCAGCTACAATGGACTCGGATAAATTCTCGACGTTTTTTGGCAACGTGCCAGTCTACAAGATTCCAGGACGAACCTTTCCGGTCGATGTGATGTTCAGCAAGAATCCCGTTGAAGATTACGTCGATGCCGCAGTGAAGCAAGTCCTGCAAGTTCACTTGAGAGGGCATGAGGGTATGTGTCTGCTAATGACATCAAAACATATGCTACCAAATACTGAGAGATTCTGAAATGGCACTTTGTACTAAAACAGCTTGATTCACAATATGAATAATGTGATTGCATTTAACAGATGATGTTTGTTTGTTGTTTGCAGGTGATATTCTGGTGTTTATGCCCGGCCAGGAGGATATTATAACAACTTGTGAACTTGTAGCTGGTAAGTGTCTCATATATAATTCATGTGAACTGTAATTTTTCAGTACATACATGTATATACATGTATGTAGTATCAGAGTTGCCCCCTATTGTTTTTTTTTTCAGAATATGGGATTTATTTATAATGTTGACATGAGTACATTGCTTTCTATCATATTGCAATGTCAAAATGGTTGATAAACTTTCTCGCAATGAAGACTTCGGCATCGATGGGCCCAAATGTATCTGAAATGAAAAACCCATATGCACTACATGTATATATGTATATAATGATCTCACTACCTCCTGCCTTCATTACATGCAACTTCTCAATTTTGTTCCCCACCACAAGAGCGTCTTGGAGAGCTGGATGAGGCCCCTCCCCTTGCCATCCTTCCGATCTACTCCCAGCTACCTAGTGACCTCCAAGCCAAGATCTTCCAGAAGGCACCCGGCGGGGTGCGCAAGTGTGTCGTCGCGACAAACATTGCTGAAACCTCGCTTACAGGTGCGGGTTGGGGGTGAATAATGTAGCTGTTTGATTGTTGAGTGTTGCTTGAAGTTGCTATGATATGTTTGATATGGAAAATAGCTGTCATTTTGGGAATGTTTTTAACGAATTACAGGATAATTTTTCCGAATACCAAATTGTTTGCCAGATAAGATATTCATTAAGGCATTTCGGCAGAAATGCCTTTATGGTTTTAGCAGAATTTTTTTTTTTTTTTTTTTTTTTTTTTCTTCTTCCGCCACTTTTGGTTTCCGGACGATAACTTTAGATTGCCTTGACGGATCCTCGTCAAATTTTCACCACAAGTCAGAAATGATATGTGGAAGAACCCTATTCTTTTTGAGCCGGATCCGAGGTCCGTGAGGTCCGTGAGGATGAAATCAAGCTAATTTTGAGACTTGGTTTCCGGACGATAACTGGAAAAATATTTACGCAATAGTTGCAGAACTCTGCATGGAGGTTCATATGCCACCAGGGAAGAACCCTATTGATTTTGGGATCGATTCCGTCAAACGACCTTTGACCTAGAGGTCGAAATAATTTTTGGCTGATTCATCCTTGAGGCTTCCTGCATATCTCAGAAACCGTGCGTCGTAGAGCGAAACGGACGTTATTTTCGGACTCGTCGCCATAGACAAACATGTCTAAAGGGTATTATGGATGAACTTTGACCTTGACCTTGAATTTTTTTGCCGAGTCGGCATTTTTCGTTTTCGTCGATATCTCGGAAACGGTGCGTCGTAGAGCGAAACGGACGTTATTTTCGGACTCGTCGCCCTAGACTAACATGTCTAGAGGGTATTATGGATGAACTTTGACCTTGACCCGAAATTTTTTTGCCGAGTCAGCATTTTTCGTTTTCGTCGATATCTCGGAAACGGTGCTTCGTAGAGTGAAACGGACGTTATTTTCGGACTCGTCGCCCTAGACAAACATGTCTTAAGGGTATTATGGATGAACTTTGACCTTGACCTTGAATTTTTTTGCCGAGTCGGCATTTTTCGTTTTCGTCGATATCTCGGAAACGGTGCGTCGTAGAGCGAAACGGACGTTATTTTCGGACTCGTCGCCCTAGACTAACATGTCTAGAGGGTATTATGGATGAACTTTGACCTTGACCCGAAATTTTTTTGCCGAGTCGGCATTTTTCGTTTTCATCGATATCTCGGAAACGGTGTGTCGTAGAGCGAAACGGACGTTATTTTTGGACTCGTCGCCCTAGACAAACATGCCTAAGGGGTATTATGGATGAACTTTGACCTTGACCCGAAATTTTTTTGCCGAGTCGGCATTTTTCGGTTTCGTCGATATCTTGGAAACGGTGTGTCGTAGAGCGAAACGGACGTTATTTTCGGACTCGTCGCCCTAGACAAACATGTCTAATGGGTATTATGGATGAACTTTGACCTTGACCCGAAATTTTTTTGCCGAGTCAGCATTTCTCGTTTTCGTCGATATCTCGGAAACGATGCTTCGTAGAGCGAAACGGACGTTATTTTTGGACTCGTCGCCCTAGACAAACATGTCTAATTGGTATTATGGATGAACTTTGACCTTGACCCGAAATTTTTTTGCCGAGTCGACATTTTTCTTTTTCGTCGATATCTAGTATATATTATAAATTAATCATCACACCGAAATGCCTCCAAGGCATCTTTAGGCCTTGACGTCTAGTTTATATTCACATGCATTTTACAGGTTGAGTTGTAGCTACGAGTATATAAAAATTTGTTTGGGTTAGGTGCATAAATGAGCATTGGAATTCACTTTCCATATGGAATTTATATACATTGTACAATGTGTTATTACAATACATATATGTTCTGGTTTGTTTTCGCAGTCGATGGAATCCAAATTGTGATAGATGCAGGTTACTGCAAACTCAAAGTGTTCAATCCTAAGATCGGTATGGATGCTCTGCAGATCTTCCCTATCAGTCAGGTAATTATATTTCAACATAAAGCGATGATCGACAAAGATTTTGAGAAGTGCTCAAGCACAAAATTATCATCTTGTTTGGAAAGAATGAATATTAGGGTACATGTATAAAAGTGTTTATTCACTATGATATATCCCTCAAGCAGATGCAGATTTGACATTTTTATGATGTATTTTGTTTGCTATTCCATGACAAAAGGCCAATGCGAACCAGAGATCTGGCAGAGCAGGCAGAACTGGACCGGGGTATGTGCAAGTATAACCTGTATACAGAACTTTATTTCCTGGATTTTTGTGAGAAAATAAATGCTATTTTCATACCTTCGAGATGTAGGGTGAAATTTTAAGACTGCAAAGTTTTTTTCTCCTTTAAAAAGTACAGTGGTCCCTGTAAGATAAGACCTCACCTTTTGCAGGAAAAATGAGGTCTTATTTTACAGGAAGTCTTATTTCACAGGTTCATTTGCATGTTAAATTGATCTTTGGGGAATACAAAAAAGTCTTTACAGACAGGGAAGTCTTATTTCGGAGGTGTCTTATCTTACAGGGACCACTGTATTGCTCTAAAATGATACGCCAATAATTTGCCCTACAAAACCTTTGCAGATTGTATGTGTATCTGTGTTTACGCTATATCTTCCAGAAATATATGATATATAATGTTAACAGATGACATTCTTCCTTCTCCCTGTACACAGCCAGTGTTTTAGACTGTACACAAACCGACAGTACAAGTCCGACCTTCTAGAGACAACCGTACCAGAGATCCAGCGTACAAACTTGTCCAATGTGGTACTCCTGCTCAAGTCTATAGGTGTACAAGACTTACTTCAGTTCCACTTCATGGACCCACCACCAGAGGTAATGAAATTATTTAAAATAGTGCAGTATAGTACTAGGTTTCCGGTGGTTTAATGGTTTCTGTGTTATAATTTGAATTTGACAGACTGGAAATTATTGAGTTATTGCATTGAATCATAAATGAACATTTATCTGTAGATTGAATAAATGTTCAGAATAGTATGTCTTGGCAGAGTTACACCACATGTGTGGAAACTCGGGAGTTTTTATCAGACACTATTCGTAAAAAATCATGATATTTCGATGAAAATAATCTTTAAAAAAAAAAAGAAAAAAATGGATGCATATTCAACAAGAATTTTTTTTAAAAAATCATCACCTAACTCCTTCCTTTGTTCCCCGTTGCCAGGACAACATAATGAACTCTATGTACCAGCTGTGGGTGCTGGGTGCCCTTGACAACACGGGTAACCTGACCCCCCTCGGGCGCAACATGGTTGAGTTCCCTCTCGACCCGGCACTGTCCAAGATGTTAATCGTCTCGGAACAGATGGGATGTAGTGCGGAAATACTGGTGTGTACTTGTGCTGTATGTGCGAATACACAGTTGGACATAAGAGGTGTTACCATCTGGTTATCTTTGCGAAGTGTATGGACATCAGAACATCATCACAGAACAATGAAGAATGTGTTCAATGATAATTAGGTTCTCTCAGTCACTGATATTAGATATTATTTCAACTATAAAAAAAGAGAAATACCAATTTAAAAAGTGATACAGTTTGGTTTATGATGCTGGGAGTGACACCTTTCTTTTTCCAGTGTGTGTATAAAGATTTGTTGGACGAGTGAAGTTATTGCACTTTCATGGAAAATTGTTTATTATTAAATATAAAAGAATTATGTTGCTGCTACCTTATGGCATATAATTTATGTTTTTTTACCAATTCCTAGCACTGAACAACTCGACATAATGTGAAAAATAATTCCTGTTCGCAGACAGTTCTTTTCTTAAAATCACAGTTGCAAATTTGTCTGTGTTCTGATTTTTGGCATGGAGCTGCAAGATAATGGATCTTTTTTTATCAAAAACAGGATATTATATACCAATACATGTATCAATAACGGCATGACCCTTTCCCCCCAAACCCCAGATAATCGTGTCTATGCTGTCAGTTCCGGCGATATTCTACCGTCCGAAGGGTCGCGAGGAGGACTCGGACAATGCTCGGGAGAAGTTCCAAGTCCCTGAGAGCGACCATCTCACCTTCCTCAATGTGTACCACCAGTGGAAGAAAAACGGGTCAGTCGAGTGAAAAATCGCAGACTGGTATTTAAAAACTTTCAAAATAGGTTGTATTGTAGACATACTAACATAAATTGAATTGTAGTACTTGTGTGCTGATTCATTGTGAAAAATATTGTTTATTCCACGGGACCTGGGGCCCGTTTCACTAAGATGATAAAGAGCTCGTTAGCAGCCAAATTCTCGTTAAATAGAAGAATCCTCGTTAATAACGAGGGTTTATCAATCACTAAGATTTCCATCGTTAGAAATGCTCGTTGTATCCACCGTTAACAATATGTTGTCATAGTTATTTTTGTGTTTTTATTTCCATCATTAAAAACTTCAACGAGGACTTTATATAACGAGCTCGCTATCTTAGTGAAACGGGCCCCTGATCATTAATATGCACTGTCACATAATGTACATGGTATCATTTGCATATTGCAGGTATTCTTCGTCTTGGGCAAGTCAGCACTTTATCCATGCCAAGGCTATGAAAAAGGTATCACACATTCGAAAACAAAATATGAGGGATAATTCCCAATTCTTAGAACATCTCCACCGAAACTGTAGTATACAACCAAAACGTTCAGTTCAAATGACATCCCCACTGTTGCTATGGTAACCAGGTGCGTGAGGTCAGGCAGCAGTTGAAAGACATCATGGACCAACAGAAGATGGACCTTACCTCTTGCGGCAGTGACTGGGACATCATCCGCAAGTGTATCTGCTCGTCGTACTTCCAGCAGGCTGCCAGACTCAAAGTGAGGCTCTGAATTGTTACTGTAGTTTTGTTGCAGTTAAAAAAAAGACAATCAAAGACAATGGCCTGCATTATAAATTCATGTTTGTTTTCGCTTTACATTTGAAGGTACATCATGATTGCAAATACCTATTCCATACATTCCAAGACATAATATTATCATAATGTTGTCCTAGTACAATGTATAGCCTGTCATAATGTGACCAACTCTGTCCTCTGTTATGTCTAGGGTCTTGGGGAGTATGTTAACTTGAGGACTGGTATGCCCTGTCACCTTCACCCCACCAGCGCACTCTTTGGTATGGGCTTCACCCCTGACTACATAGTATACCACGAGCTCGTTATGACGGCAAAGGTATGTAAATGGGATAGCTTGAATTCTTGGAGGGAATTATGATCCTGTTCTGATTTCACTGCCATGTGCCTTGTCACAGACTGTGTTCATGATTAGTATTAAATCTGTGTGATCATTTCGCAGAAATTTTGACATTAAAAATTTAGCCACTGGATATTTTACTGTTCAAAGTCAGATTTTATTCGGCCAAGGTGATCTTTTGACTCACATTACATCAGTTTGCCCCACTAATGAACATCTCAAACATGCTCTATATTGATAATCCCGCAGGAGTACATGCAGTGTGTGACGGCTGTTGACGGCACTTGGCTGGCAGAGCTGGGCCCGATGTTTTACAGCGTAAAGGATGCAAACAAGTCCCGAACCGAGCGCAAACAGGCCGCTGTGGAGCACATGGTCGCCATGGAACAGGAGATGAAGAAAGCCGAGGAGCAGCTCCGCATGAGACGAGAGGAACAGGAGCGGTCTCGTATCAGTGCCTCTGTCAGGTTTGTAACTGTAGTTCTGTTTGTAAATATAGTTCATATTTCTATTTTATCTGGAGTGAACTTTTCAAAGGTGAACGTACAGTAATGTACAACTACCTCAAACATAGAACATATAAACATGTTGACACATTTGTATCATTGTGTGGTTAGCTGCAGAAGTTATTAGTGAAATCATAGAGCTATGGACTAACTCATAAAAAAGCAAGAAAGGCAGGTATGGGGCAGCTATTGAAGCTGTGTCGATATAAGTCAAATAAAATGATTCGCTTTCATATTCCAGAGCACCAATCATCACGCCCGGACGGAGAGACGACAGAACGCCGCGGCCTGCCACAACGCCACATCGCAGCAAGTTCGGACTCTAATCGCGAAATATTATATGTAACATAGTTTACAGTGAAATTTATGAAAATGACTGCCTAGCGATTTCTGCATTTATATGTATGTTTTGATTGGGTTGATGCATGAGTGAAAGTTTCAGTTGTCAGTGATAAAATAAAATGAGTTACCTTAGTACAGGGTATGCCAAAGTGGGAAAAAAATTACTGGTCCATTGGACCAGTAAACATTTCGATATTACCAGCCCAGAGCAATTTTTACTGGCCCAGAATTCATAAGTCACACCCAACAAAATAGTAGAATTGAGATATGCATGGCGATATGTAGATCCGTTGTAGTATATTAAGCAAATAAATTGACATTGTCAGCTTGAATTGTGCATATTTCCAATCAGCCGTCTTACTGCCCCCAGCCTCAAGCTGAGGCGTATCATGCTCATGATTTGAAGATCCGAGATCTGGTTGAATAATATATTACTGACAAATGAAATATTTTACTATATTAAAAATTTATTTTACTAGAGTTATGATATTTTTGCTGATGAAAACTTTCCGGCCACCTGGGCCAGTGAAACTGTTATTATTACCAGCCCAGGATGTTTTTTACCAGTCTTGGGCTGTGGGCTGGTGACTTTGGCATACCCTGCCTTAGTAGAGGTAGTTCTTATGTCTGTTTTTTTATTGTGACTGGGTAAATAAAGTCATATTCCCTTTCCTGCAAATTGAGCCTATGTAAATTTATGGTGACAGTGATCAGGACATATTGTTTAAACAGTGGAAAATATTTGTGGGATAATCTTATACGAATAATGACTAATTGTGATTCTTATCTAAGTTTAATATCTGTAAAGCGAAAAAATACACATAAATTATGTTCTTGTTTGTATTGATCTCATAACGCTGGGGTGAATGTATGTCAAGACGAAATATATGAACATAAAGCCAAGGTTCATGTAAATAACATGTAGATCTATAATGTATGTACAGAAAATATTTATAAAAATAAATAAATTTTATATTACCTAGAGTGTTGGTATTTTGTTTTGTATATCTTACACATACAATTTAAATTCAATAGAAATTCAATTTGGGAACTACTAGTACTTTTGTTTGTAAAAGAAACTGGTCAAAGCAAAAAAATCTTAAAACAGGTATGCAATTACACAAGAATTAAATTGCTCATGCTGCGAGTTAAATTTCAATTTTGGCATCCAAGAAAATCGAGAGAAGATCATGGAAGCCTGAACAACATTGAATACAAATTATGCTATTGAAATTCTGAATTAGAAAACACTGCTGGAATTTATAATAATATTTTAAAAACTGATTCACTGGGTTGAATGACCAAACATTCAATCAACTCAATGGGCATCAATTCGTGTCCTCAGCTGCAATGGTGATGATGTGCTAGACATGAAATCTTTACATTTGATAATTTGGAGAAACTTGCTTTCTGACTCCCAGATGCAGTATTTCAATTCAATGCAATTTAAATACGTTTATCAACATACATAATAGATCTAGTGCAGTAGGCCTGGAGAGAATGGTGATAGCGCTCGAATAAAACACCAAATTAAATTATAGTTCGATATTGGATTTGCTAAAATGTGGACGATGACTTCGACGTAACTGGCACTGTGAAGACGTGAGCTGAAGACGATTTGGTCCACGAAATGCAAAACGTTATTGTGAACGACCCCTCCCTGTGTACGGAAATATCCGAACTATGCCGAACATCGTGGCCGCTCGATGAATGTCAAGGTCAGACGCTTTGCAGACGACGGTTCGTTGTTTATTTTGTAAGAATTGTTGCACACACCTGCAATATTTACCAGTATATGCTCAATCTTGTCAAGTTATACCATAGAATCTGATAGACAAACCCATGTTGTAAAAATAGTATGGATGTACTCTAAGGAAAAATAGACCTATAAATTAGACGTCTATCAATAGTATCACCCCACCACCCCCTGGCCCTGGCCTAGTTTGAACAGCTGTTGAATAGTCCAGGTAGTTAGACCTAGCTGCTCTATTGACTATGTAGTAATTTTAGCGACTGTAACCCCCGTCCCTCCCGCGCATACATATTTCACAACAAACATTCATTCTACATGACTTACATACAGGACAGGTACAGACTATACGATCACAAGCATAAACTCCATGTAGTCATGGTTACATACACAGGTCAATCCACATGCACTTGCGGCCCCATTCACTCGGTACATCGACCCAGTTAGTTTCGGCCTTGACCTTCACAAGCACCAACTTCTAAACATAGAACATGATACACCCACCGCTCACATCACGTGCACAGATATAAGCATAACAAGTCTCGTTCACGCGCCGGGGAAACCCACTTTCCCGGTGAGATCAGCACACATCAGCACATACATGACCAATCACAACACCGCATGCATTTGGCGGGAAAGTCTACACCACATGTTGCCGGCCCCACAGTTTTGCTAGGAGTTGTGTAGAAGCGGTCACAGAGAATGGACGTGTTGTGACATGGCTAAGAAAATGGCCGCAATCGTATAAAGTGGATATCGAAGCTACATAACTTGGACATTTAAGCTGAATATATAAACTGTGATATCGATATATTGATATACAAGGGACTATAAATCTAGGATATATTTACGACCGGGAAACATCATCAGACACATAGGTGAGATTGTCGGCCCAATTGTAGTGTGTTTGCGGCATTGAACAGTTCCATTGAATAAACTATTTAATTGAAACTGCCGGCCTTGTGATTAACTCAACGTATTAAAGTGAAGTCGGCCTGATACCGGCCTGAAGAACGGTATTCTTCACATTGGCGCCGTTCGACCAGGATCTGAGCTAGTCTCGGATTACCGACCCTAACTTACCGGCAGTGATGGCATTGACCCCGGGAGCGTTCCGAGGTGAGTCGGCCGACCAGACAGATGAAGAAGTCACGTTCAACCCGACCTTCCGACCTTCCGGCCCCCGCTCAGTTGCTATGAGCGACACAGTTCCGTTGTCACAGGAACAACAACCGACCGGCCTGTTCGACTCCATGGACGAACATTCGACCCTGAGATCGTCTTCGCCGCCCGTCGACCTGATACAGGAGTTCCTCGACGAAGACCCGCTCGCACCTCAACACACAGTAAGTGACATTTTGAGTGCACACGCTAGGGCGTATTCGGCAACGTCGGCCAGAACAATCCAGAGACTATTGAACTCTGCCGACAGAAACTATACGCGCTCACGTCGAAGAGCGAGCGTATATCGTGCTACCGACCCAGAACAGTTATCAGTGAACGTTCGGCCGGTAACCATAGACACATCAATGGTTACACACCCACCGAGTGACTCTCGGATACGACAGTGGGTTTGTCAGTCTGACAATGTTCCGGAATCGGTCCCGCCAAGCGCTTATTCGGTAGATCGGCCACTGGCGCCGTCAACGACGCCGAGACGACACGACCCCGCGACTGAGACGTACTCGCGCATACCGACCGAGCCAACGGTGGTAGAGTACACACAACCCGGCCAGGCGAGAGTAACGAAAGAAAACATCCCGGCGACGACCGATGCCCCGATCGTGACACCTCTACGACCGCAACGACCCAGCGACCCGACGACGGAATTTCGCGCCACCACACGGCAAGCGCGACTTCGGCAACCACCACCGACATCAAGTCGCCGACCTCACGACTCCGACATGCCGGCCTCCGACTCGCGCCCCTTCGCGCCGACCGCTTCCCGACCATCGCCGACCGACGGAGAACAGCCGCGCCTCGCCTCGCCGCAAGACCCAGTTGTGTCTGCTCCGGCAGAAAGTGTTGTACCCATGATCGGACCTCCGATCTCTCAGCCAATCGGCTACACCACTGGATACGGTGTATCGCCAGTCGGATACCCTGGCGCAACAAGCGGTGTTTCAAATGGAGTAGCTGTCGGATACTACCAACCACCTGTCGGCTATATGAACCCACCACCCGGATACGGTGGCGTTCCAAGTGTGATGGCTGACACCGGCTATCATGGTGCACAAACCGGATTAGTGTACCATGGTGTAGGCCCAGACGGATCGACATACCGATATCCACCGCCGGCTGTAATCCCACCCTCAGTCGGGATACCATGGGTGACGCCACCATACAGTCAAACGGCCCCTGTCGCACCAATAGCGTACGACCCCAACAGCATTCCGGCACCACCCGCTACTTCGCCCGCCGTCTCCGCGACAACAGCACCGACCGCACCCGCTAACACGACCTCGGCAGCTCCGATTGTTACGACTTCAACCGTTCCGGCTGTCACGCCAACGACGGCTCCCGTCACAACAACGCCGACTGTGGTGAGCGTCGACACGCCCACGCCCCAGAGACTCACGTCTGAGCCCCAACCGTTAGCAATGGCTAAAACGGCTCAATGGCGTGCGACCTTCAAGGAGGGCAATCTCACACAGTACATACGGAGCTTCGAGCAATTCACTACGGCCTTCACATATTCCGACCTCAATAAAACAACGACCTTCCGGAGTACGCTGCGCGGCCGCGCCGAAGCGTTAGCTCTGAACATTCCGGTCGAGACTCCCTGGGAGGAGTTTCGTTGTCAGCTCTTGGAGGGCTGGGAACCCGCACCTCGTCGGCAGTCCAAACGGGACGATTTTCCGTTTCTAAAAAGAGAACGGAAGGAGAATGCGGAACATTACTTAGAGCGGCTTCAAGCTCTGGCTGAGCAAGTGTTTGACGATGTCACGCCAGAGTCCCGGCAACGAACAGTAATCTCCCAGTTCGTCAACGGCCAACCCGACCACATTGCTGACAAACTGTGCGTGTTCACTTTCCATAGTTACGGTGAAGCGCTGACGGCCGTCCTCAAAGCTGAAAGTCGTCAGCAACGGACAAACAGAGATCGTCAGAGGGGCACACGACGTGCCGACATCTCCGTGAGCGGATACCCGGATGATGATTGTGTCGACCAAGAACTGTCTTGTGCTATGGGACAGATCAATCAGGGAGGAACACCGACCCCTGAACAAGTTGCGGCTTATTACGACCCTGCCGACAGTGACACGACCGGCCTTCAAGGATGTGAAGAACATTCTGTGCCAGCCTGTTCACGCGAATGGGTGGCGGAAGCTTTCCAGAGCGTCCTTAGCGACGAGAATGGACTCTGTGAGGAGACGGCTATCTATTCCGTCCTACGAACTACGGCCCCGACTAAAGGTGATCGGCCTCCACAGCCCGGACGACCAGCCGTATGCTTCTTCTGCAAGAAGCCCGGCCATCGCTGGATGCGGTGTTTCCGACTTAAAGACGTCTTAGTGCGCAATGGCATGAAGCCACTAACTTTTCGACCTAAAGGTGCTGGTACTGACCGAAGGACAGATCAAGTATTGTCAGTACCTAACCAAATCGGCAACCAAACCAAGTCGGCCCCGACAGAGCCAACGGCTCAGTCGTTAAACCAGTAGTGGAAGGTGATGCGGAGCAAGGACTTTCCGGGCAACAGAACAATGTTACATGCTCCACACCTGCGGTTGTCGCAACTACCAAACCAACAGTACCAACAGTTACGACCCCACAGCCGGCCCAGCCCACACCTCAGCTCCTTGAAGGGGTGTGTACCAAGTGTCGAACTCCGACTCCAAAGCCGGCTCGCCCTCATGAAGGGGTGTACGCGCCACTTCCACAACGGCCTCCACGGGAAAATCGTCGTCCTGAAGGGGTGTCGCCCCCGACCGCCAACGGCACTGGAACAGATAGTATGTCTGAGGTGGAGTGGATCTCCGATGACGGAGGGTTCTACGCGTTCCCATTTGGACCGGAATCCAGATTGCCGCCGCTGCACACACTCTTCAAGCCACCGCCGGACGACCCCGCAATTCCGGCCGTCATAGACAATTCGAGAGCGGCACATGAGTGCTGGAAGTTATCGGTACGCGTCGGGGATAAGACAATACAAGCTGTACTCGACTCCGGAGCGCAAATCTCTTTGCTCCGACGCGATCAGCTCCGACACGTCCCCGCCGATCAACGACAGCTACAGCCTACTTCGGCCACGATTCGTGACGTCAACGGACAGTCAAGCCCAATCGATGGACTGATCGACCTCCCAATTCAGGTCGGGACCAACCACATGATTGTGACATTTTGTGTAGCTGACATCCACGACGCCATGATACTCGGCATGAACTTTTTCCGGCAAGCTCACGCTGTAGTGAATTACGGCGCAGGAACAATACAGGTACACAAAGAAATCCTGTTTGCGCACAAGGACATTGAAGCCAATGTTGTTAGAATGGCAGTGCGCCGAGCCGTCACCGTCCCCGCACGTAGCGAGGCGATCGTAGAGCTAATCCCGACCTCCAGAGTTCGAGTTCGGCAGCATCCACGGATGATTCAACCACTGACGGCTTTTCCCGAGGACACTGACCTCATCATGGGAAGAACATTAACGACCTTGGACCGACAATGTGTAAAGGTGTCTGTAGTCAACACGGCAGATACCGGTATTACACTTACTCGATCCGACCCTGTCGCCATAGCCAGTCCGATCGAGAGTGTTGTCGGAGCTCTACCAAGACCCGGAGAGGAGCCCGACCTGTCCACAGCCGACGCCAGTCACTACCGCGACCTGCCGCCACATCTACAAGAGATGGTGGATCGCGCCGGACTAGCGCCAGAACAACACCGGCGTTGCGC
This sequence comes from Terebella lapidaria, assembly GCA_949152475.1. Taxonomy (NCBI): domain Eukaryota; kingdom Metazoa; phylum Annelida; class Polychaeta; order Terebellida; family Terebellidae; genus Terebella; species Terebella lapidaria. The sequence goes on along the minus strand of OX424564.1, from coordinate 25,923,560 downwards.
TAACCTGATCCATCAATATCAGGGCACCTTCATGCACCCGGATGGACAGTTAGGACGGACCCAAGTCGTCCAACACAAGATTGACACCGGCAATTCGGCCCCGATTCGGCAACGTCAACGACGCGTCCCTCAGGCGCAACAGAGCATCATAGATGAGGAGGTCGACAAGATGCTTCGCTTGGGGTGCATTGAGCCGTCAGATTCGCCCTGGAGCGCACAGGTGGTGCTCGTGCGTAAAAAGAACGGCCAAGTAAGATTTTGCGTCGATTATCGGCTCCTGAATGATGTCACCCGCAAGGATTCCTATCCGTTGCCCAACATTCAGGACACTCATGACGCCCTGGCGGGCGCTACATACTTTTCGGCCTTGGACTTGGCTTCCGGCTACTGGCAAGTCGAAGTCGACCCTACAGACAGACCGAAAACTGCCTTTGCGACAAGGAAAGGACTGTACCAGTTTAAGGTTATGCCATTCGGCCTTAGCAATGCACCGGCAACATTTGAACGGCTGATGGAAACCATACTCCGTGGATACTTGTGGACACGGTGTATGTGTTACCTGGATGACGTCATCGCTTACGGCAGAACATTCGATCAGGCACTCGCAAACCTGGAGGCGGTCCTGGATCGGATTAGATCGGCAGGCCTGAAGCTTCAACCCAAGAAGTGTGAACTGTTCCAGAGGGAAATTTTGTACTTGGGGTTTATAGTGAGCGGCCAAGGAATTCGTGTCGACCCCAACAAGGTCAAAGCCATCAGAGAATGGCCGACCCCGTGCGAGATCTCCGATGTCAGATCTTTCCTTGGTTTCGCCAATTACCACAGGCGATTCATCAAGGACTATGCTGAGATCGCCGAACCTCTCGTAGCACTCACCCGAGGTGAATGTCATTTCACTTGGGGACCGGCTCAGCGACGCGCTTTTCGGCGGCTCCGCGACGCTCTCATCCAGGCGCCTAAGCTCGCGCATCCGACCCAGAGTCCGGATGATTACTTCATCCTCGACACGGACGCTAGCGGCTACGCTGTGGGAGGCGCACTCTCACAGAGGGTCAACGGGAAAGAAATCCCCATCGGGTTTGCCAGCAAAACCCTATCCCGGACCCAACGGAACTATTGTACCACGTACCGAGAACTGCTGGCAGTGGTAGAAATGGTTCAACATTATCGGCATTATCTTTGGGGTAGGAAGTTCCTCCTCCGGACCGACCACAGCTCCTTGAGGTGGCTCAAGAACTACAGCGACGCGGACGGCATGCTCGCCAGGTGGCTCGCTAAGTTGCAGCAGTACGACTTCAAGATAGAGCATCGGCCCGGCAAACTTCACGGCAACGCAGACGGCTTGTCACGGTGTCACAGTTGCAAACACCAAGACTGTCCCGGACGACTCGACACACCTCCGACCGACCCAGAGACAAGTTCCGGAGAACTTCCAGTTCGTCGGATCACTGTTGTTTCGGCTAAGACAAGGGCAGACCTCCTGAACAGTGATTCCATAACATCACCGGTCTTGCCCCAACTAGTTTCGGCACGCCAAGTTGTTCGAGTCCGTGCTTTGGACGCCACACTTGATGGGCAAAAGTGGCTTTCGGACTATTCGGCTCAAGACATTGTCGCGGCACAGCAAGCCGACCCGAGCGTCGGAAAAGTGCGACAGTGGATGTTGATCGGCACTAAACCAGACTCTAAGGAGGTAGCGCGCCATGGGGAGGAGGTAAAAACACTTGTTTCCAGATGGAGCCTCCTGGCGCTACAAGACGGGGTACTAGTTCGGCACGTAAAACCCGACCCCGCTGGACGGCCTGTGGTGCAAACCGTGCTCCCCGTAGCACTCAGAACGCAGGTTTTGCACCAACTTCACGACCTGAAGATTGTCGGACATCTCGGCATTCAGCGAACCATCGAGAGAGTCAGGCGCCGATTCTACTGGCCCGGCCTGGCACTGGATGTCGCCCGCTGGTGTGCCCGCTGCTCGCAATGTGTCACCCGCAAAGGAAAACCGGTCCCAAAACGATCGCCTCTGACACAGTTGCCGACAGGAGCGCCTTTCGACCGGATCGCGATGGACATTCTCGACACCCACAAAGTCACGGGAAGAGGCCATCGGTATATCCTTGTTGTGTCGGACTATTTCACGAAATATACGGACGCCTTCCCGCTGCGGCGACATACCGCCAAAAATGTTGCCGACATCCTGGTAAACAGATGGATAGTTTATCATGGCGTCCCCAAGGCAATCCATAGCGACCAGGGCACCGAGTTCGAGTCGGCTCTATTTCGGCATGTCGTGCGTCTTCTGGGCGCTAAGAAGATCCGCACGGCCCCATATCGACCTCAGAGCGACGGCCAGGTTGAGCGATTCAACAGGACATTGCTCAACATGCTGAGTGCATTCGTCAGCGATCGTGCGAACGACTGGGACGTGCACCTGCCATATGTGTTAATGGCCTATCGAACCTCAGTACACTCGTCCACGGGATGCACTCCGCATCTGATGGTGTATGGACACGAGTGTAACTTGCCAGTCGACCTCATGTTCCCGACTTACGACCCCGAACCTCTACCTCCGTGTGGTCCGGAGTATGTGGAGTATTTACGGCAAGCGATCAGGACGGCCCACGGTTTCGCTCAGGACCATCTTGAGAAAGCGGCAATTCGGCAGAAGATGGGTTATGACGCCCACGCCAAGCCTCGACCCCAGTTCCAACCAGGAGAACTGGTCCGATATTATTATCTGCCCCTCACGCAGAATAATAAGTTCGCTCGGCCTTGGACTGGTCCCTGGAGGATCGTCGACCGTGTGACCGAGGTAGATTACCGGATCGCCTTGGTTTCCAACCCTCGGAACACTCGTGTTGTTCATCTGGACGTACTCAAACCGTACGAAGGTGACAACCAAGCGGCTCACATCTATTCCGACCCTGTACGACCTTCGACGTCGTCAAGCAAATCCGGCTCAGAGCAATCGGCCGACCCCCTGGGACTCCTCAAGGAGTTCTACTACCCCTGGGAGGTCACAGTGCAAGATCGGCATACAGATACAGACCAAACAGCTGAGTCTGACTCGTCAGCGGCCCAAGATCGTAAATCGCGATCTCCCACTTCATCCGGCTCAAGTCGTCATCGGCAACGGAAAAGATCACGCAGATCAAGTTCCGACACACCAAAACCGGCACGCAAGACACGCAGGCAAAAGCCTGTGATATCATCCGACCCCGAGACAAGCGAGGCTACGCCCCCGCCTGCACGACCAAGTCGACCCAAACGCAACGCACGCAGACCGGCCCGCTACAGATAACCCCGGCCTTGTTATCTGATTGATGCTATTGATGATGAATTATGCATGTCTAATGGACTATGATATCATGTCTTTCCCATAATAATATAATATATTACAATAACAATATATATATGCATTTAATATGTACAAGATGTCAGTGAGGCGAATTCGACATATATACACTTGATATGATTTCATAATTACGATGCTGGTGAAAAATTGATTGCATTATGATATGTGTTTCGACCCCGTATAACGTATGCTATTGTTCCGCGTGTGTTACGCACTAACTAAGATTATCATGTCAGATTCTATCCATGTGCCAGCCGAAGAGGATAATAATTCATGTCACGCCGTGAGTAAGGCCACTTAGTTGTCGAAGAGGTGGTAGTGTGATTCGTTCCGGGGTATGCGTCGACCGAGCCTCTACCCACTCCATGTAGTATTCGGAGGAACGGCCCAGTGGTACGGGAACCAGTCACTAAATAGTAGTGCATGGACTCGGTGGTGGAAATTGAAATCGATTAATCGGACCCACTCACGATCGATTAATCGATTATAATCGAAGTTGTAATGACCCCAATAATTTGGGTAGTGATCAAGAAATCGTACACTACTTTCCTATATTATCGCCCGTTTCGAGTCGGGAGTGACAACTTCCTTTCATGAGAGACGACATCTGACGTGGAAGGTGACTGGATGTTTGGAATTAGTATGATTATTCTCTGTTAATTCAAGTTTTCATGTTGCTCAACTGAAATTACAAATAATAAATGTTAATAAACGAGTTGAAACCGTTGTTTGTTGTGTCTGATTTGTGTTCATCTGCAGCCAAGAGGGATCATTTATTTATATGAACGATGTGAATCCTTTGGGGAATAGGTAAAACAAGAGCAAATTTACTGAAAATGTTTATTTCCCAAGTTCTCGCACAGCCATACAAAAACACAGAACCAGTTGGCCTCGTTCGTTATTTTTCTGTCGTCTGCTGGTTCTGCCATTTTGAGGTCAAATTTGAATGAATGAATGATCCCTCACCATGACAGCAGCTCCACCTGGCGAATGTCTCTCACAACAGAACGTTGACAACAACAATAATCCGAAAAAAGACCCCTCAGAACTGGATGATTTCGTGAAAAGACGAGTACATATTTGCACGTAAAAAAGATCGATGTTCATATTTCAGAATCGATTATATAATCGTTTGACAATGACCACCGATTAATCGATTAATCGTCGAATCGACCATGCACTACTAAATAGCTATCATACCAAGATGCGGCCTGTCATCAAATTCATCACCCAAAAATATTCAAAGCGCCACGGTGTGACCGACCCTGATCATTGCAATTTCGACCCCGACAATATTAGCGGCCCCGTTGTCTTGTGAACTGGCTGAAAATGAATGGAACGAAGTCCGCCCCTGTGAGTGATTGACATTAATGTCTCAGCCTTTAATAACTGTGTGTCGTCTGTGAAACAGCAATTCGGCCGTTGGTTTATTGTGCGCTAACTTAGGGAGAAAAGGAACGATCAAAGAATCAGTTCACAAGGTTCGCACGAGCGCAAATAAACATTTAAGCTGTTTACAGCACCCACATGAAATCTCCCCTGATAAAGACAATAGTGAGTCGTCGGGCAAAAAGAGCCCAGTAATTTGAACAGTCGATTAGCACAAATAGACAATGTATAGGAATGTGTAATCCAGGGGACGGCAGACGGACATTCGGAAAAATGGACAGTGTGAGGATCCCCCTACTGTCGTAATGGACTGACCCAAATAGGTCAGAGAGAGATCGTACCAGCGTTTCCCTGACGACGGCCCGCCTTGTTGCAGATACACTTGGAACAATGGGATACAGCGTAAAGACGTTTTTGTATATCGGCAGAGAGCGCCCCCCCGGCCCGATTCGTGGAATTGGGATACAGATAAGCATCTCAGTGTACGGCAGTGGAAATTAACGGCAAGTAGGTCATTTGCGTCTGAACTTCTGAAGCAACAGGAGCTCGATCAGATACGGAGAAAAACTTTGTACTGGTTCGGAACATTTATCGGATAATTACGTGGCATTTAATGACATTGAACTGGTGAAGTTTGTGAATAGTTGTCGGATATTTGGGATAAACATTACGGTCGGCCTAGCTGTGTGAAGTGACATTTGTTTGCGGCTTCCGCCATGGCGGATAAGCCGAGTAATGATAAAGACAGTGACGGCTCCGCTGATAGTCGGCCCCGATCTATCAAATTTGACGGCACTAAGTTAACGGTCGAGGTTGTTGAACGAGGAGACGAGCAAGACAACCCCATCGTGTTGACGGACGATGAAATGTCCGCTATCGGCCCCGAACCTAGTTCGGAACAAGCAGTTACGGCTTCCGGCTCAAAGAAACAGCCACGATACCAAATCATGGCAAGGCTGGCGCAACGCGGCTCCCGGCACACCCCGAGTCCGACCTCAGAGGACGACCCGGATCGTTTTCGGCAGTTAGAGGAAGGTGGAGAAATTGTACGTCGAGCCTTGGAGGCTCAACGCGCGGCGGAAGCCGCCAGCTCGGCAAAATCGGCTCCCGCTCGGCAGGCGATAACACCAATCGAACCTGCCCCAGTATCTTCGGCCTCAACAACGCCGGTAGTTCGGCCCCGTGCCGTCACGTCACCGGCACAGTCTTCGGCCTCGTCAGCAAGTTCATCGTCCGGCAGAAATCTTCACCCGTCGGCGCGAAATTCACGACGCGCTAGTTCCGGCCCTGTGACGCGTGCTTCGTCTTATCGTCGCCAGATATCGGAGCTCATGGCTCTAGTTCCGGCCCCAATCACCCCGTATGGAGCTCGGCCGATTGATTGGAATGACGTTCCGTTCCATCTTCGGAATCGGCATGATGGTTACGGCCATGAACATAATTTCGGCGCACCCTCACGGCTGACGGAGGGTAATTTGGCGACCTTGGAACCATTAAGGAGAGAAGACGGCCGTTATCTGTGTCCTTTCTGCATCGGAGAGGAAGATGGAGAGGCAGGGAGGATATGGCCAACGGTACCTCGACGTGGACCGTTCCGTTCGGCCTCGGATTTGGACGCCCACGTCCTGGCGTACCATTTTCCGCTCCTGCGATTTTTCGTCTGTCCGGCCAAAGACAATTTCGTCACGCTCACGTCGGAGGACATGATCCGGCACCTGAGTGAGGCGACTCAGACTCACGTCGGCCTTCTCCCGCTGTTTGAACAGGGACAGCTCAACACTTCCGGCCCTATGCTGCAACGGTTCGCGCTACGCTGCCGCGTAGACATGCAGCCCAGCCCAAATTACCGGCCCCCACGTGTTCCGGCCGACATTCCAATCTTCCGACGGGATGTCAACAGAGTATTGACTTTCGGGATTTGGCACATGGCGCCTCCACTGTTCGACCAGTACCCCCCGAATTCGGCCCCGGAAATTCATCAAGTGCTCCGACGCCTTGAATACCTTCGGCCTTCAACCCGAGCGGAGGAGGATCGCCTAGCTCGGATGGTGAACGACATCATGGCGATGAATCGCTGGGTGACCGTACGTCGGCCTAGCACGATATTCTTTACTCGGCCAGTCGCCTACCAGACGGACGCACTCAAGCCTCCCAGCTCCGTGGTTTCGGAGCCATCGGCTCAGTCCACTCCTGTGACGGCCCAGGTGCAGACTCGGCCTTCAGATATCATCCCACGGAAACTTGTGGTAGAGCGGCCTACGGCGACAAATGTAACAGACTATCGCGTGAGGGAAGGATTGGTTCCCCCACCGGAGGAATTTCCTCCTTTGTCGGCAACGCCTCCGACAGGTCAGGAGACCGACCGGAAAGAAGTTACGGCCCAGTCGCGGGACTCTCCTCCACCTCTACAGCTGGCTGCGGAGGAACCCCGCCAGGAATCGATTTCGGCCTCGGTCAGCGACCGTGAGGATTCGCCCCTTCCGTCCAGGCGAACGGTCCTCCAGACGGACGAACCTCCATATCTGGACGGCAGCATGGAGATCGTTCAGACGGTCGTCACCAAGGATTCGGCTGCTGATCGGCCGCGACTACAGTACGACGAGCCTGAGTCTCTAGAACCTCTCCACAGAGACTTAGATGAACGGCTGCCGTTTCACGGCTCAGGAGAGTTTTCGGCTGATATCCAATTCGTGCAGCAGCACGGGACTCGGTTATCGACTCGGATGATTCCCGGCCTACAGGCCCTGCCAGGGCAGAACCCGGACCTGGCCAACCCACTCAGGAGTCGGGAAGCGAACCAGCTTCCGAATCTTCCCCGTGTCCACGAGGAGCACTGGGAGTCCCATATCGCCCAGGCGGCCCACAACGCTGACCCGTTGATCTTGCCAGCCCGGAAGAGCGAGCATCTTCCGACTTTATATTTGGCACGCGCCGACGACATGGCGCACCAACATTTTCGGGAGATCCGGCGCTTCTATCTAGAAGCCATGGACCAACACATTCGGCAGGCCGAATATAACGGCCTCTCTGTGGGATTCGGGATGGGAGTCCTTCACGAACGGCATCTCCCGACCTTCCCTGATCGGCTCGAGGAAGAGACCGACCACTTACGTCGGCAGTTGCATCGTCTCGAGGACGAAAATGAGGATTTGCGGCAGGAAAATGTACAGTTACGTGCCCGGGTGACACACCTGGAACAGTCGGCCCCAGTTTCGACCTCGACGGATACGGCCGCGACACAAAGTGACTCGGGTACCACTATCCCGGGCGATCTGCTCGCCACTATTGTGTCAATTTTGCCCCGTCTGCCACCAGAGGAGCAACAGCAACTGATGCGGCAGGCGTCGCCGGCACCACCACCACCTCCTGCTGGCAAGCGAGGCCAGAAGGAGTGAACGTTTCGGCTCAGTGGTGACAAACAGACAATTGCCGGCCTCGATTGTGTCGGCCTCTGAAAATCCTGGTCACGCAGGACTAGTGATGTATCGGCCTTTCATTGTGTCGGCCTGATGACAGAAAGTGACTCGGAGAAATCCTGGTCACGATGATCATCCTGGTTATGTCGGCTTATTGTTATGTCGGCCAAAATTTGTAAATAGTTATCCTAGTCACGGTATTTTATTCATGTAATTTAGTTAAGGTTAATCCAGACAATTCTTTTTCAGTTTATAGACTCTAAATTAGTTTCCGTTTCACTTTGAAACGTCGAGGAGTTTTGTTCATACATTCCATTCATATCTCATCATTCGTTGTTGTGCATGTATGTGTAAATGTATCATCGTAGCGACTATTGACGGACTGACTGATGACGTTTATTTTGACGGTTAGAATTTTTATTGTATGAAGTGCTTTGCCATTGTCGCGCGGCGTGTGTGTGTGAGTGTTGGGGTTTGACCTTGTAGGACTTTTTAGCTTTTATTGTTAGTTTTTGGCGACGGTAGGGTCCGGGTAGGGTAATTCCGAGGGCGTAGAATTAATGAAGGGGTGTAATGTAGTAATTTTAGCGACTGTAACCCCCGTCCCTCCCGCGCATACATATTTCACAACAAACATTCATTCTACATGACTTACATACAGGACAGGTACAGACTATACGATCACAAGCATAAACTCCATGTAGTCATGGTTACATACACAGGTCAATCCACATGCACTTGCGGCCCCATTCACTCGGTACATCGACCCAGTTAGTTTCGGCCTTGACCTTCACAAGCACCAACTTCTAAACATAGAACATGATACACCCACCGCTCACATCACGTGCACAGATATAAGCATAACAAGTCTCGTTCACGCGCCGGGGAAACCCACTTTCCCGGTGAGATCAGCACACATCAGCACATACATGACCAATCACAACACCGCATGCATTTGGCGGGAAAGTCTACACCACATGTTGCCGGCCCCACAGTTTTGCTAGGAGTTGTGTAGAAGCGGTCACAGAGAATGGACGTGTTGTGACATGGCTAAGAAAATGGCCGCAATCGTATAAAGTGGATATCGAAGCTACATAACGTGGACATTTAAGCTGAATATATAAACTGTGATATCGATATATTGATATACAAGGGACTATAAATCTAGGATATATTTACGACCGGGAAACATCATCAGACACATAGGTGAGATTGTCGGCCCAATTGTAGTGTGTTTGCGGCATTGAACAGTTCCATTGAATAAACTATTTAATTGAAACTGCCGGCCTTGTGATTAACTCAACGTATTAAAGTGAAGTCGGCCTGATACCGGCCTGAAGAACGGTATTCTTCACAACTATGACTCCCGATAGTTTTATTTAAATGGTGAATGGCAAATAATCAATATGGTACAGTCGTAGGCGTTCTAGACTTCTAGATCCATGTTAGTTTACCCACTCACTGGCCTCGGGCTCGGAACCTGGGGTCTGGGGGACCGTGGACCGGGGTGGGGGTATCGAGTATGGACCCCCCCCCCCCCCCAGATTTTCGCGTACTTTTTGGCATTGAACTTCAGATCTCCAATACGACTCTTAAATTCTAGTTTACATTTCCAAAATATTTATTCAATTAAATGAAAAATCGCATGTCTCAGAAACTCAGGGACTATGCGTTGGCCTAATGGATCTAGGCCTACTGAGAAAATCATTACGGTTATACTAGGTGAAACAGAACTAGAATAACAACAAAGTCGCGCGAGGTTTTACCAACCTTCAACTCAACTACCAACGATATACACAACTAGAATAAGTAGGCCTAGATCTGAGATTGGACTACTAACTGTACCGGTGAAGCAGGGGTGGTAGCAAAGGGGGTCGGGGGGGGGGGGGGCTATAGGCCTACCCCTACATCCCCGTTAGGAAAATTGTGCAAAAATATTAAAAACGCCAAATGTTTATTTCTGTGGTTGAAAATTGAAAAATATTTATTCTTATGATTCTATCGTAAATCCCGTCTGAATTTTCCAAATTTGTTTTTGTTTAAAAATACAAGTATATTTCGTTTACATGAAACCAAGAAGTAGATCTAAGAATCCACACACAAATTGTGTAGAAGAAACCACGCAAAAATAAACAAGATCGATATATGGCCTTAATCACTGAATGATCAAAATAAAGTCAAAAGAATGTAAAAGTAAAGATATCCGGGGCTGAAAAGAGCCAGGAGAAGTTCAGAATCAACCTCAGAACACCAAAAACTCTGGCTTCTGGGGCCCGCTTGAGGGCCCCCACGCCGAACACTGGCTCCTACGCTCTGCTCGATTGCGATTTGTGTACATATTTTAGACCCCCTCTCAGGAAGGTCAGACCGCTTGCGGGGGGAATCCTGCTGCCACCCCTACAGTGGAAAGGAAGATGAATTGAGTCATAAAACAGACACAGAGCACAATAGAAAAAAATTAAAAATGAAAACACGTAATATAAACTTGACACTCACACCTCACTTTCCACGAACAGAGCTGGGAAGCGACCGAGAGACAGCCGTCAACTGAGGTTTGTACGACATTGGAGATGGAAGACATTGGAGGCTCGACCAAGGACACGGCGGTACAGGCCACGGACCAGGAACTTCTGAAACTCGTGAGTCCTCTCAAATTTATGTGAAGCAATGGTCTCACTCCAATTGTGTTGTGAATTTAGAAGTTGGGGGGGGGGGGGGCACTCCATTTCGTTTAAGAAATAACATCGGTGATAGCATGATTTAAGTCGAATTATGTACTAGTATGTGCTTTTATGAAGTTTTGTTCCTGTTTTTTTCCCTTGTAATATATTTATATGTGACATGCACATGTGCATACCACATACTAGTAATACCGATTTTACATATATTTTATTTGGTATTTACATGTGTATATGTGTGGTAACATAGTAATATCTAAAACCCATAACAGAGATATGGTTTCTGGTAATATGTTTGTAAGAGGCTTACCCCTCTTCATTCCACATGCTCGCATCTGCTGAATCCTACATTTTGCGCCGTTGTGGAATGTTTTCACATTTTCAACCTCTCAGACCTTCACAGTTCACAATAACCGAAGGTCGTTGGCTTTTCAAAGATTCTGTGTCCACCCCTCAGATTTCCTTAAAACTTGTCTACTGTATATAATGTGTTCCCCTTCATGGTTCAGAGATTGTGGATGATATTATTCAAATCGTAATACTTCACCTTACAGAGTTGAATGGACTGTTCGACAGAATGTACTGTACTTTGAAATACATGTAGATGGGATGAATTTAAAACTGCTTATGCATCACTGTGATGACATAATGAGTGTAATATATTATACTCGAGCATGTAATATATGAATATGTAATCTAATCGTTGATTAGTGATTACGAGAAAATTATACCCAGCACGTCTCTAATGAAGTGTAAATTAGGCCTTTAGCACAAACACAAGTCGCTAATGAGCCCTCGCACGTGATAATGACTGCACGACGTCATACTACGTAAACGTGTACCTGTGCATTACTCGGTATCACATAATACCAACAAAGGTATAGTGAATCCTTATATGTGTGCCTACTGGCAAATAAACGAGTATTGTTCGGTTAATTTCCACGAACTTCCATCTGTTGGCATGGTAGGTTCTTCCCTGCTTCCCTCGAGAGTGTTCTCTCAGAACATATTCTTTATTTTCATTTCCTGCTATTACATGTTAGGTACATGTCTATATAATTGGGCCTTCCTAGTCTTAATCTTCTACATTCCTTGCTAGACATAGGCTACGTGTGGGTTTTTTTTCCTTTTGTTCCAGAAAAAATACTTCATTATATTAAATGTTTCATTAACACATACGCCTACGGTGGATCTACTGTCGAAGTAAAAAATAGTTCGTATCGTTGCAGAGAATAGAAAAATTTCGTATCGTTGCATAGAATACACCACGAACAGCCGTAGGGTATGACGAATACAGGAGTGAAAAACGAGTGTATCAAATATAACACGGTTATGTGGAATAGACGATGGTCTGGGCTGATGTGAATTGTGTAGACCGTGGTACAAATTATTGGTAGATCCTATAGAAATCATAGATGCCATGGTTCAAGGTTATGTATAATGTTTGCAATTAAATCTAGCTATTATTCAGCTCTGATTTACGTGATATACACCATACACGTGGGTTAAATTACATAAAGTGAAATGCCTTTGCAATTTTGTGATAATCACCAACATGATAATCTTTTGTGACATGGCATCACAATTCACTATAAATTACTTTCTCGTACGTGCCTCGAGCAACTGTGGGACGGAATACGAAGCATACGTAATTCACTTCAACCAATATTTCTGCGTACTGACATAGATATGGATCCTTACGGCATGCCTTTATGGTTTTAGCAGATTAAAAAAAAGTCGTTCTCTCTCTTGGTCACCACTGGTCAGAAATGAAGAAGGCTATTGTTTTGAGCCGGCTTCGAGGTTCGTGAAGTCGATGAGGATGAAACCGATGTTGATTTTGGGATTCTCATTCAGGCAATGACTGCAGAACTTGGCATGGAGATTCATATACCAATATTAAAATCATAATGATAATGGTTTCCTTCCTACCGAAATGCCTCCAATGCATCTTTAGGCCTTGACGTCTCATTTCGATGTCTCTGTTCGTGACAATTGTTTCGTGCCACCCCCATGCCTGTTGAAACCAATGTACTTTCTGGGTCATAGAGTTTCAATTTACCACTTAATATAATGAAATGTGACGCCGAGAACTATGTACCCGAAAAGCCGTGTTCTTATGAAACTGTACGCGCTCAGTGTATTATGTGTAACGTCAGTCATTGAAATGAGATCAAATGACGATAGTTACGAATAATTTTATCAAATATGTATATATTTTATATATTCAGATACTACTAGTATGAAACACCTATACACAAATATAATAATTTGAACATACTTTTGTTTGTATCCACGACAGCAAAGCCTTGTGGGCCAGGTCAAGTCCAACTATACCCAGCTGCAGAAAGAAGTCCTGGAACTGCAGAAAGAAGCCGAAAAGGCCCCGAGAGATTGTCATCAAGTATGTTGTCTTGTTCGCTACTGTCAGATACATAGCTCATATAGGACTACAAAACCACATTTATTTCTCAAAAGAAATCGTTCTGAAAGAGCCATCACGCCTCATAAATTTCAACTCACAAGATGAATTTCATTTCACACTTTGACCTATCCCATGATGTACCATTCAAGACCAATCCGGACTTGGTGACGGTGTCCAGATCTGACCTAGCCAAGCTACAGAAGGAGGTCCGGATGCTGAAGGGCATGCTCAGTAACACCGTCGATCAGGATCTACTGCCTGCATACAACGCCCTACACGCGACACTCAATGGTAGGCTTATAGCCTTTTTCTCGGGTATGTTGCTGATGTTACTACTTACTGATATATTTAATATATTAGAAAATATTAAATTGTGTTGAGGCTGAGCTAAATTGAGCATAGATTCTTCTTTTTTTAATACACCCATGTTCAAGAAATAATCCAGTCATTATGGAACGTCTCATCAGACGCAACGCAAAACTGCACAGATTCTGGCGACATTTTAACGCGACATATTTTTTTATTCGAAAAAAAACCCCACAAAATATAGCCGCATCAACTATTTCCTAAATTGTGTAATGTAACTTCCAAAATTCGTAAAGAAAGTCTGAGGATTTAACACCGCACGACGACATGGAATGAGCCCTGATTACATGTATATTCCCCCCTCGCTGACACAGACCTGCAGACTGCCCGGCAGGAGTCCGAGCTGGCGGTCACAGAGCGGGACCACTGGCGCTCACAGTGGGAGGGATCCCTGGAGACCGCACAACATGACAAGGAGGTATTGCATAGCCATATATCCGTCACGTAGTGACGTCAAAGGGCTCGATTACTAGTAGGCGTGCTAATAGTGTTATCACATGTAATTACCTAAATTTGTGTTTATTTTTTGTTATATTTGTTTCCAGCTTCTATTAATAATCACTTTTTCAACATTTCAAACCCACTGCAAACTGACCTCCTGTTATTAGAATAAAGTGCATGATTAGGAAAAACAAAACGTGATTTATGCCTACAGACCAGTGGTCTATTTCATAAAGAATCTGAACCAACTTTACCCAAATAAGTTTATAACTTAGCCTTTCCTACCATGTCAAGCTCAATCGGCTAAGATAGATTCAGATTATTTGAAAATGAGCTCCAGATATACACCAACTTCTTTTTTTAAAACTTCTACATTCACACCATTACTAGGAGAAGGTGGCCCTGCGCTGTGAGCTACAAGACACGACCCTCCAGCTGGCCCAGCAGTCCGAGTTCTGCGCCACGATGGGAGCCGCCTGCTGCACACTACTCTGGCGGGTCTCCAGGAGTGAAGACAGCATCCAGGCCATCCTAGTTGGGGTGAGAGCGAATCTACCGTATTGCTCCAGAAGTACTCATTACATAGATATACAGGGTGTTATCTTGGTATATCTATGACTTATTATGGTTCCTTGCGTGAGCTCGAGGGTAGATAATGTGATGAGCCTTCTGAGACCATTCGTTCCGAGTACATGTACATGTAGCACCCTTTAACCAATCCATACACACATAGACCATCATAGCATGGCGCTTACTGGGGCTACCTTCATTTTGTTTTCACCGTAAAGGTGGTAAATGTTGACTTTATTTGTGGTCTTGAAATACAAATATATGCACATAATAAAGTATATATATACGTATGGGAAAAATCAGAGATTTACTTTGTAATTTACTTTTTATAACCGACTAGATCCATATAGTGTAATTTATCTAATATTCCTCCCAGTCCAAGGTTGATGAGTTCCTGGGGCTGGTGTCTAGCACACTGGACAGCTACCTGCAGACCTATAGAGAGGAGATCCCGTCAGACTCGTCCGATGAGAGCCAGTTCGTCCTAGCGCTCTGCGGCATCATAACCAGTCAGTCCCTCTTTTGTTTGTTGTTGTTATTGTGTTGTGTGTTTGCTGCTTGTTGGTGTTTTATTAGTGTGGCTATCATTGTAATACAACGTCACTGCAAGAATGGTTGTACATGTAATACACCAAATATATACAATATACAGGTGAGAGGACCTCAAAATAACATTCACGTTTATTTTCGAAAACGATAATATTGGTTATCCGATTCAGTTCCCACTCACGTCTGTACAATTTTACTAGAGATGAGGAAAAGTTATTTTTTTTTGTGTGTGGAAATATAATACTTGTACCACACTGATGAATATATACAAACCATGGAAATATACCTCATATTTCCACGGACAAACTAATGAACACCATTCAGACAATATATCAACTTTGTGATATTATTAGTAGTCTGCTGAATGAAAGCAATATAAAAAGACCGTACACCTTTTTCATCTTCTTTGAATGAAATATTATGTGCAGGATGCTTAAATCATCACATTATTAAGGTGGGAAAAGCTAGTGAATTAGCTGATCATGAGACAGGCATTATTATCATGCCACAATCGACGTCAGCTTAACTGTTTCAAAGTGTTCGGGATAATGTCAGTGAACTTCAGTGAATTAACTCTGGATTAAATGGACTCATAGACACTAAGCTAAACCCGTCTGAATTCAAAGACGTAAAACGCATATATACTGTCTTCAACAGGAACCTCCCATATACAGAATATAATTTCGAATTCAGGTCGTAAATGGCTTGACATTTGCGCGTTGTAGATTACATATTACCGCGCAATTAGGCACAGCCGAGTCACATTAATGATAATCTGAAAACATTGACCTCACCTAAAAGCTACAGCTTATATGGTATAAACAATATGCGATGCATTCCATTCACCACGCAATTAGAGTCATTCAAGGTTGTTTTGTGTTCCAAATGTGGGTTACCATTGCTAAAACTGCTTTCGGTTTTTGCCCTTTTGTCCATCAAAGAACAGTGGCGTCGTTTTTGGATTCATTTTCATGGTTACTAAGTTAGATCGAAACGGAACAACGACCTCGCCCGATAAGAACATGTTCCATTTTTCCTTTCATAAGAATGACGGAGCGTTATCTTCTAATGGCATGGTATATGCGACTAAATACAACTATTTTTCCCATCGAAATGTCATGACCTTCCATCTCATAGCCATTCAAACCATGCAATTATAGTTCCATTCCGTGTTTCGTAACCTATATAATATCATTTTCTAAAGTTTTATTATATTCAACTCCACTATCACCAGTTGAAATTAAATTTATGAGAAGAAAACACATTACTTATTTGCCCTGCTGAAATCGAATATTTTTACATATAGATTAAATACAACAATATATTTTAATTAGTATCTACACTACATGCCTGATTTAGGTGTTCAATTTGTGTTTCATTTGTATATCTATTCATGTTTCAGACATCGCGGCCTCAGCATTCGGACGAGATTTTCTGATGAAGCAAGAGGCTGGCCGACTGCTCGTCGATATCTACGTCAGGGTGTTAGAGCAGGAACCCTGCTACAAACTGGCGAAGATGAAAAAGTAGAACATCTGTCGTCTATCGGTCACACAAATATACCGTAGTCTATTTGTTAATTATCGGGGCATTCTTATAAAGAACATTTCTTGGTTAGATTTTTTTCCCGTATAACCACTGTCATGATAGTGACAAATATTTCTTGTGATTATACAGTAGTATTTGTCGATGATTAATATTAATGTTTGCTGCTTTTCGTAGTTTAATCTTGATGGGATTATACAACTTGACGATCAACCAGAAAGGTCTCAAACTTATCGGCTCCAAACAAGGACTGCTAGGCTTACTGGCCTGGCAGATACAAGGTACATGTAGGCCCACTTACGTTATTGGTGATATAAATAGTGGTATAGTTCACACTTTGAAGCTTGGCAACCATCCTTCGTCAGTTTGAATGCAATTTACTTTACTGTAAAAGTTTACACGATGGAATTTGAATATCGTTGAGTATACTAGTATATATCAAGCATTGAACACCGATGAAAAAATGCTATACCAATAATGCTAACTATTAATAGGTTCATCATGATTTTGTACAGGTAGTAATGACATTGACAACCGCTTGAACGCCTTGCGTCTGACTCAGTCACTCGTCTACGAGCAGTCGTCACGCCGACTTATACACGAGGCCAAGGAAGCGGTAATAATAGTAATAATAATAATAATAATAATAATAATAACAATAATTGTGGGGGTATGTACGACAGATTATCTTGAACTACCCCATGGTCTCCAAGTAAGGGCCGCACATACCCCACCCATGAGGGTACATAAAGGTCGGGCATGCCCCACACGAAAGTCATATATACCCCTGGCAAGGCAGGATATACCCCATCGGAGGGTCAGACATACCCTTCTCAAGACAGACATACCCCCATTGAAGGCATGACATGCCCATTTCAGGGCCCGACATACCCCTTCGAAAGTTAGAGATACCCCATACAAGGAGATACATACCCCCTTTGAAAGCCTGACATACCCATCGGAGGGTGCTACATACCCCTACTGAGGGTACTACTTACCCATCAAAAGGGACTGATATACTTATTTGGGAAGATCAAAGCAAACCAACTGAGCTCGAATCGCAGGCTACGATTAACATACAAACCAACTCTAACCACATTACTAGTTGTATGTACTGGTTAGGCCTACTGGAAAGAGACTAATTTGTGTCATGTCCATAATTCTCTTCCGTATTACGGTGAATGAATAATGCAGAATGAAGGGACATTTCGACTTACCACTTACTACTTAGTGAATAGACGTTATATGGCCTAACGATTTACCACTTACTGTTAACTTACCACCTACTACTTACCACTTACGACTTACTATGTACTACTTACCACTTACGACCTACTACGTACTACTTGCCACTTACGACTTACTACGTACTACTTACCACTTACACTACCTGACAAAAGTATTATGACGCTAGTGAAACCACATGTTTTAAGTCTCAATGAAAGTAGCATGCTGTGCTTAGGAATGTCACATCTGGGCACAAGAAAGCAAGGACCAGATGAAGGATGATTAACCTTTGGCTATAAAGTGCTGAAACTATTTGCATATATGACATACTCACGTAATTACTGATTCGCACATTACCAAAGTGTCCTACTTTTGACAGGTAGTGTACTAGTATACTCTACTACTAGCCTAGTCATAAGTGGAAAGTAGTAAGTGGTAAGTTACTGTAGTAAATGGTAAGTAGTAATGAGTAAGTAGTAAGTGGTAAGTTACAGCAAAGTAGCAAGTGGGAAACCGTTATATATATAATGTTCATTCAGTAAGTAGTAAGTCTTAATGTCCCTTCAGGAATTCCATACGAGATTTATTTTGGTGTTTTTTTTCCTCGCTGCCAAAACATCGTCTAGCAAAATATGACTTTTTACAGTACTGTACCTTGCACTTTCTTTATCCATTTCAAAACATTGTCATGTTCATCTACTTTTCCAATGAATTTGTTTGTTTGGTGGTTCGTATTGAAAACAAACTGTTCAGCCCACCTGGAGTCGAACCTAATACAAAACATTTTATTTATCTTTCTATCACTAATCAATTAGACTTGAACACAAATAGAAATTACGTCAATCACCATGGATATATGCAGTCCTGCTGCTTCTACCTGGGGTGGTCCATATTACACACCGGTCCATATTACACGTCTCTCCCCTACTTGGAGATAATATGCTTCTTTCCATTGATGCCCTGACACAGCAGGCACACTTGGGACTTACATATCCCATCATCCCTAGGAACATTAAAGCTGCCGTAGCCGTATATAAGGGGAGGCGTCCCCCCAGCTCATGCTCTGCAGTGGGCGGGGGGAGGGCCCCCTTATATACGGCTCCGTCAGCTTTAAATTTGGTTGCCTAGGCATGTAGTCTAATGTATGTATATATTCATTAACGCGCCTGAAAAGTTGATCTTACCACCTCCAGGTCATATAATCCACTAGCATATTTTAATCTATTCTACTCACTTTTGTGTTATTTAATAATGTTTTGTACACTTCTGTGTTGTTTAACTTGTGGTTTTATTGTTAAGCGCATCGAGAATTTTAATTTGTATGCGCTATATAAAAATAAAGTATTATTATTATTATTATTATTATTATTACAATATCGATGGGGAGACATACCCCATAAATGGGGTATGTCATGCCATCTTAGTAACACCACAAATGTATCTGGATTCATTCCTATGGGCCTGGGTGTCCTAGTAGGGCTGGTGGTCGGGGTTTGGGACGGCGTGAAGCTAAAATGGAATACTGGCTTTTCCTTGAAGCTAAAATGGAATACTGGCTTTTCCTTATTAAACTATGGTTTAACAAGTAAATGCGAGTCGCACTTACCCCATGGGGTAAGTACGACCAAAGTCGGACATACCCCTATCGATATTATTATTATTATTATTATTATTATTATTATTATTATTATTATTATTATTATTATTATTATTATTATATATGCCAATACACCTTCTTAGGCTCGCTTAGATACCCCGTCATCCCAACTTAGGCCTACTAGTCCACTATTTTTCATAATATCAGATGCACCCAAGAGTCTAGGATCATTGAATCTGCTTGTCTAGGCATGTATTAACGTGTGTCTATATCCATTTACGTGCTTGAAGTGTCGATCTTCCCACCTTTCAGGTCATACATACCAATGCCAATCCTTATGCCGGCTTACATATTGGTCACCTCCTTACGCATCCTTATACGCATGGGTCACCTCCTGTCCTTAGGCCTCCTGAAGCATGGGTCACGTTCCCACCTTAGGCCTGCTTAGGCATGGGTCACGTCCCCACCTTAGGCCTCCTTAGGCATGGGTAACCGACCTTAGGCCTCCTTAGGCATGGGTCACCGACCTTAGGCCTCCTTAGGCATGGGTCACCTCCCCACCTTAGGCCTCCTTAAGCATTGGTCACCCCCACCTTAGGCCTCCTTAGGCATGTGTCACCTCCCCTCCTTAGGCCTCCTTAGGCATGGGTCACCTCCCCTCCTTAGGCATGGGTCACCTCCACGCCTTAGGCCTCCTTAGGCATGGGTCACCTCCCCACCTTAGGCCTCCTTAGGCATGGGTCGACTCCAATACTTAGGCCTCCTGGCATGGGTCAACTACCCTCCTTAGCAGCTATACACTTCCTTGGGCTGGCTTACATACCCCTGCCGAGGGGGCATGATATTAAATGCAAGGGTCTAGGGTCATTAAATCTGCTTGTCTTGGCATGTGTTGTATGTATATATTAATTTACGTGCACGAAATGTCGATCTTCCCACCTTGTTCCATGTCATACATGCCAATATCCCTCCCCAGGCGGGCTTACATACCCCTTCCGAGGCTGGTTTACATACCCCGCCTGCGGCTGGAATCCTGTACCCATTTTCCAAACATGCAGATTTTAATGATGTTAATGCACCCAAGTGCCTATGATCATCATTACCGCTTCTCTAGGTATGGAACATATGTATATACTCACTCATGTGCATGAAAAGTGAATCGGTCAAGGGTAAATAGATGTCTTTGTTCTAAACAACATTTGCGTGTCAACAGAAGCTTTCGAGTGTGATTCAAATACTACCCCGGAACCGCATGTTCTCAAATTCGGAAATTTCAACTTTTTTCTTGCTGTAGATAATGAGAAATGCTGTTAATGAAAATTATTGACACCCAAATAATGCTTCTATGCTGAAATATATTTGAAACCCGCACATCACAAAGATATTTCATCACAATGCATGACATGCCCCGTTTCGTAAGACTTTTTGAGAGTTATCTCAGAAACTCCAAAAATGAAAACAAGTTTGAACCAGTAGCCATCTAAAACTATGCAAGAACAATAATATATGTCATATTTGTTGACAAATTTTACAATCTGAGGGAGTTATAACAATTTTGAGGAGAGGTCGCCTTTTATGGGTACGATCCTTATTGTAATAATAATAATAATAATAATAATAATAATAATAATAATAATAATAATAATAATATATTAAATATGTAAAATAAGCCCATGATACACATGATACATGAAGATGTTAACAAAGGCATTCGATTCATATATTGGATGTTGTTTACATTGTGAACCCTATCTTACAAATGAACTCTATTATCGTTATTTATTATTCAAACATAAGAACAAACGAACTCCCCAAACTGTAGCACATATTCCATCGTTTGTTTGGGTTGACTCGCCGTGGTTTAAATATTTATAATACTTTATACGACTCTGGTTGCGAATATCTTTACCGATATATGCTTACAACAATGGGAACCGTCATGTGCATATACATTAAATAAGGTCGTCTGTACATTGAAACAGTTCAGCCATGGGGAATAGTTTACCCCCCAAGGCCACGGAAAATCTCGGTATTCACTCAAAGGGCTTCCCAATAGTGCGAGCAAATCCTCGCTTTAATGTTACTTCGAATACATGTAGAGGGCTGAATAGTGGCGAATCATAAAGCATTATAGTACACACATAAAACCGTGTTTTTATTTCGTTACAAAATAGGAATAACAAAAATATTCCGATAAAATGTCCTTTGGATTTGCAAAAGATTTTATTTCATATCTTGTTAGGATAACAAGAACAGAGAGTTTCTCAGAAGTGCAACTGTAAAATCATAATTCATTCCCAAATGAATCGGGAGAAATGGGGATAGACCAAATAACATGAATCATTGATATGCTTCAGGGCCTACTGACAGATTTTAGGCTTTGATAGATGAATATGGGTCTTTGATTTCAATCTAAAACAACAAAAGGCACTATACTATCTTAAATACTGCATACCATAGCTGAATACACATACTATAGGTAGATGATGTTAAGCCATATATTATGCGTGTTAATCCCAATGTCAGATACACGTACATAAGCTTGGCTCGCAAGGCCTACAGGGATACATGGTTTTAATAATCGATGTGAATTATTGATAATGGTTGCCCTGCCATTGTGTGGCTGTCTCGTGCCCATAGACACATTCTGTTGTTTTGATAGCATAGTACAAATTGAGCCCACAATCCTTGACATTTTTTCACGTTTTTCTTTCTTTTCTTTTTTTGGCATGCTCGATGGTTGCAGTAACGAAGCGAGTGTCAGTTACAAAATTCCGTGTAATTTTTGTCTAATGGGTTAATGTCAGATAAAAACAGATTACTAATCGAATTGAAAGCAACATAATATCCACACATTATTATTTTCTTCAACCACGGATGTTATCGACTCAATTTGATATTGCCTCTTCATAGCAAACAAAAATTGAACAATCACATATTATGAACCACACTGGCATGTATACACAATTATTACCATTGATCGGTTCGGAGTATTGATAATTTGCCCATGAATTATATTAGATTGATATGTTGGTATACCTACAAACTACTAAAATCACATGTACAAGTGATAATACATGTACGTATATACATGATATCACCTTCGCATCGAATTGGAATTCATAAATAGACACCATTTACTACTCAATAATAATCATGATAATTAGTACCGCCACATAGTAATAATTTTACAAGTAAATAGATATTAATTATTACCACTCGATGACAGTAATTATTATCCTCGTCATTATTGTATCTGTATTCCTGACCAGTTGCCGGCTGAGCTGTTGGACAGTCTATGTAGGGAGCCGTGTCTTGAGATACGCGAGGCTGCCCAGGAACTAGCCGCCGATCTACTAGCAGCGAGCAATGAACAGTGAACTAGACGACTTCACCTGTTTGTCGAATTTTTAGTCTCTCATTTGAAATCTGTTGATGTATGCCGTTGTATTATAACATGTATGTAAGGCTATAAAACTGAATTAACTGTTTTTCGTTCGCTTTCGCCCATGCTAATGTGGGTCCCTCAGATTTTTCTCACAACTTTTCAATACAAATGAAAAGACAGACCCATTTGCAATTGACAACAGTGAATTTACGATTGTACATTTGCATGCAATGTCCTGAAAATATACAATCTTATTTCACTATGCACGGTAGCAAGTTCTCTGAATAAAGTCTCCGGCCCCTGTTGTGCAATCTGTCGAAGACAATCATTTCGCCGAAATAAAAATGAGAATCGAAGGGAAAAATGCTAGGATGAGAATTAATCAATTGATTTTCATGACTGCACATCCCCATATTAAGTAATATGATTAAATGTATCTGTAACGAAATGCCTCACGGTGCTTGTGAGAGCAATCCGTTACCAGTGTTATCATCTGGTGTTCATGTATATAGCTTTTAAAATGATTGGTAAGCCATAGTGATCTCAACTCTCGTGTTAGTTAAAATTCACTTTGTTTGCTATCATGGTCGCAACTGCTAAAGTGCACGATTCTGACCTAATAACGAAATATATCATGTACATTCTTAAACCTGAGCATGTTTGCGAATATGCATGTATATATAGATATGGGTTCCTGATTTTAGCAATATTTCAAGTTTGACGTATATTTCTGTGTTCGCATTTTGTTGTTTGACGAGATTTGATAAGATTTCTATAATAAACAATTTTATCTGTCCATATGTCACGAACACGGGACGCTCTATCTCTTAACACTTCACTAGTTGCAAGCACGTTTTGGTTCCACACCAGATATATCACAATCATGATTTTCCGACCACACTTTTCACATCTCAGACAAGGTCGAATTCAAGGTCATGGCAATATTTAGCATATGTCATTTTTCATATGTTCATAATTGATTCCTAAGCTGTAAAATCGATAATAAGCGAGATATTGGTCATTTTATCCTGTGACCTTGAAATTCAGGTCAAAGGTCGAATTGAAGGTCACGAGAATAATGTGTATATATCATTTCCTATATGTTCACTTTTCACAAATAACATCTCACACAAGGTCGAATTCAAGGTCATGGCAATATTTAGCATATGTCATTTTTCATATGTTGATAATTGATTCCTAAGCTGTAAAATCGATAATAAGCGAGATATTGGTCATTTTATCCTGTGACCTTGAAATTCAGGTCAAAGGTCGAATTGAAGGTCACGAGAATAATGTGTATATATCATTTCCTATATGTTCATAATTGATTCCTAAGCGTGATATGAGCAATTTCGTCCTGTGACCTTGAAAATTATCACACAATTCGTTTAAAATTGGTAATGTCTTCACTGATTTGATAAAATGCCATAAACACAACATGGATATGCTTCATAGAAACGAATATCATAAGCATATCATTTCCATATATCTAGATAACTTGTGATATGGCAATGGCAAAGCGATTTTCGAAAGTAAGCAACTTCCATATTAAATTTTGTTTATGGAATTCGAAACAATTGAAGTCGGGACAAATTTGAGCAGGATATCCCGGCTACGCCACTGCATGTTTCTGACACGGTGTAGTGTACAGTATTGGTGTGCTCAATGAACATACAACGCGATCGAGCTGATATCATTTAATAACAACGATAGGTTCACAAACCAAGTGATAACTCACAATGTCAGGTGGAATGTAGACTTTGAACAATGTATTGTACAGAAAGATAGTAACATCAACAACAACAGAAGATACTCAAAAAATTCACAAAAGTTATAGCTCATATTAAATATATGCATACGTTGGGAAGTAGTTTCAAAGCAATATGAGTACTTGTCAATGAGCTAGAAATTAACGTAAGGTTTGAGTAACATATTCAACTGAACAAGATCTTTATTAACTGCAAAAATCATTAAATATATATATATATTTTTCTCGTGTTATATTATTAGTATATATGTAATAGAGACACCAATGGCAACAAATGTCATATATTATTCAACGCCGCCTCGCACAAACAATATCGTTCCTATATGTGACGCCTGATGACCCTGAATAGTATACCACACTTGTTCAATGACGCATCAATGTCTCGCAATCTAATATGGCAGCCTTCTCGCCGGATGTGACGTCACAGCTTTCAGTGTCCCGATTCGTCCTTCGCACGTCGAACAACTGTGGATAGACAATGAATGTGTGATAATTATTAATTAATGGCATACACGTAACTTATGAAATATATTATCACGCTTATCATGTTAAGATGAAGGAATAAAAAATCATTAGCTAATGCCAATTGGGACTCTGTCGGGCAACCGCAAGACACCAGCACAATATTTTGTGTGATGTGACGTCATCGGAAATTAAAACCCAACGCTAGTTCGGTTAGGTGTCAGTTCGTCAATGTACATCATATAACATAATTAGAGTTTCTGGGAATCCTATGTAGGCCTATTATGTCTAATTAGTAGTAATTATCAACGTAATTAATAATTTGTCACTAGCATCTTGAACTAATTACGGGTCTGTCTCCTGAATTGCTACGAGAACAAATTACACTACATGTGGTATAACAAAGTGCCCTATTGCAAACCACAAGGTTACAGACTGCCATTGTCCATTGCGCAGCTTTGTCCCTCCCATTAATGAACAATACCCTCAAAGATATTCGTGGGTGTAACTGCAGTCTTTAATGGCAGTTACATTGTGACCACAGGGCAAAGTGTGTTGCTTTTTGTGGTCGCAACGGCGTTGTTTTCTACGGTGCATTACCGAACAAAAGTGATGTTTCACTCTCTTTCACCTAATAGCCTGCAAAGTGGCATGCTAGTGTCCACAACAAAACTGTTTTATCGGATTCAAAAGCAATTTTGTAATTGACATTATCTTAAGCTGGCCGTGCAATAGTAACAGCATGCAACTGGCGTTTGTGGATGTCGTTCTTGCAATTTTGTTTCTTTTTTACGGTTTTGTAGACACGCATGATTCTGGCAAGGCCACTTACTGTAAGCTATCGACTTAATAACTGAACAGAACACAATAAACCGAACACAACATATTTGCAAGGAGGAGAATAAAGTTGTCCCTCCAACTATGTCCACTCAAATTTCCATCGTTGGAGTTATTATTTTAAAATGTACATGTATATAACGAAGTGTGTGACACGAAGTGTGTGAAACATTACACTTGTAAATGAATGGTACGAGCTTCGAATATGACTGAAATACCAGCCCACCGTCATTGTACGAATCAGTGCTTCTATCAAGTGACAACAACAACATAAATCCTGGACGTCACCACAACATATCGTTGACGTCACTGCCCACTTGACACCATTGATGGCATCTCAATATCATACAACACAAAAGGAATTCCCATTCTATACGTACACCATCTAAATATGATACCTTGCAACTCTCCAGTTGAGCATGTGCCTGAGCTAATTGACCAACTTACTGGGGGTATACCTTGCTGGCGACACTTTGTCCCGCGTGTAATACTAGATATTTGATGGTCATGTGAGCACGAGTAACGAGTTATAGCAGTCTATAGGTTTCTCCTTCATGTTTTGAAGTGTCATTGATGGGTCTTAACTCGACTTTCCTCGAACTGTAAGAGTCATTGACGACCTGTAGACATTTCTATTGGGGTAAATGTAAAACCATCATCTCAATGTTCTTGTCTCCCTAGAAAATACTCGTCTTGTAATATACGTGATTTGCCATCGAATTGTGGAGTCAAAATTCCAAGCAATTCTGCTGATACGAATTAGGATATATTATCCTCACTGGAATTGTAAATATAAATAAAATGGGATTGATGATTACGATTTTATTTCATGGACCAATTAATATCAGGATGCACGAGTTTATGCAATCTACTGTAGTATAATCGAGAAAAAGTTATCGATTTTGAAAATATTCTTAATTGTACTTTGATACGGAGCAGAGGGAAAATTTATTTAAATTATTATCAGATTATAGCATTTATAAAAAATAAATACACTTGAAATTCTTCGGAAGCACAATGTAAAATAATAAAATGCTACACAGTCGTCATTAACAGTCTCACACAGAATCAATTAGCGAGGCGAGGGTTTGCAATCTCCACTTGTCGTAGTTAGTACAAAAGCTCAGATTAATTATCCCCCTTTTCACTGATGGGGAAACGATGTCCCTGGGTTTTATTTCATAAGGCATTATTCTTCATTACGGGTCCGAGATCACGAAAATAATTTGAAATTATCGAGAGTGGGATGCTAGATACTACTCTATTGATCAACCCCCATGACACATATCGCCAGTGAACAATATGGAAGGAGAATGTCTACTGCAAAGCCTTCATAGCCGTTTTCCCCTACGATGGCCAAAATCCATTTTCGTTGAAACATCAACAAAACAGTATATATATGCTGATGACGACCGCTTTTTATAAATCTTACATGTTAGATGTGATGTTTCCCTGGCAAACTTGTTGGGAATCTCTCAGGTCTCTCCAAATATTGTCAAGATGATCCGATGCGTTAAATTACGACCTCATTCCATTTCGGATAAATTTTAAACTAATACATGCTAGTATATCGATTAGTTGGAATATTCGTATTTGCTATAAATCACGTGAAACAGTGGAAACTACATCATATATGAACCTAATCGTGCACTACTAAAACAACGTGTTTTGCGGGAAATAGGAAGAATTTTCACCCGTAATTGTTTCCGTATTGTTAACGTAATAATACAACGAGAACTTAGTATTAGAGCTTATTAGCTGACAACGTGTCAAATTATGACAATTACTACGTACACTCGCCAGGCCGGTGATCAAAGACCGCAGTAATTATCGGGAATTTAATAGTGGGACTGGTGTGCAGGTTGTATGCTATATATTATGGCGTAGCTTACTATTACTGAGTATACAGGTGTGCATTTTCCTGAGATAACACAGTTGTAGTAGCACTTAGCCACAAGCAGTTACCGGGTACACGGTATTGGCCTAATCTTTCCACAAAATTATGCCGCGTCGTTCATTTCTAGCCGCTCTCGAATGCCAAGCTATTCACCGATTCAGCCCCCTTAAGGCATCCGATGCGGATCCCACTTGCACGCCCATGCTGGAAGCGACCCCCGCAGGTTAATTTGACAAAAGCTGAGCATAGTTACGCCCCTTGATGGGTTATGAATTGTGTGGAGGTATTGATAACGTGCAATAATAGATAGGGACCGCCTGTTAACTCGCACTCATTGTGTGGCAATACAAATCCTCTTCTGTGTGGTATAAGGGTTCATTATTATGCCTCTGCTAAAGTCAACATGACCTTTATACCCAAAAGCCAATGGGAATATCCAAAATTAATTCGCGGTTGAGTATGGTTATTCATGTTCATACTGATCTACAGTATCATAGGTGCACGCAAATAAGGGCATACAATATACCGTCTTACAATAGGCATTGGTATTTTTTATGCAGCGGATTTTCAGCAGCATCTATACTTCATTACTATTATTGATAAAGACTATGGGTGACCTACTCACACGTTTTTGCATATTATGGTTCAGATACATAATTAATCTCAGATACGTGAATTGATACACATGTATTGAAACGTTGTTACAATTTCTACTTTAAGTCTAAACGTGTCACTGCATACTTTCAACTGCGAGACCATGCCTGATAAAATCATGATGATAATGGAAAATGTGCGTTTTATCTAGTAGCTGCTTGATTTCTACTCGTGAAAGGTTTTATCCATTTTAACTACATGCGTAAAGAATTAAAATAGATTTTTTTTTTCGTGCTTACCGCGTTGGCATTTGCTCTGGTCGATGCTACAGTCAAACAATAACGACCAAATCGTCCTCTGCCCGTATCGTTTCCCGAACGTTCCCGATATCGGCATTCCTGTGGAAACAAAAATCACGGAAATAATGGGACACCAATCAACGCCACTATATCACTGCATGTACCAGAACTAACACTTGTCACTAAACGTCATCAGACAACGGTCCCGCTGTGACAAATGCTGACGCCAAAATGTAACGAATCAGGGGGTGGGTATGGAGGGCCATTTTGGTGACCGCAGCTAGTCATAACGAATAAACATGAATCTAAAACTGACGTATAAACCATAACTTTACAAACATGTTTCAAACATATTTCCATATGTCAGTGGGAATCAAACGGCAATTTTTCTGCGAATTGTGCGACTTCCAACCCCAATGTCAAACTTATCGGAATTTCTGAATCCAAACACAATTTCTTGAATTTTTGTACGAATTACATTGATGTAGAACTCCTACATTTTAACTGTTCCATTACTGAATATGTTGTACTTTACTTCTTATCTTGTTGCTATCAGCCAATAACTCATTGCACGTCATCGTTCTGTATCGTCTTATATCAAAAACCTAATTGGAGACTAGATAACAACGACTGATCAAGTTCGCGTCGCAATTATACCGCAACGAATATCCTGAAAAGTTCAACGCATTCGTGCAAGCGTCCCAATCTCACAGATGCACAACGAAAATGACCCAGAACTCACAACTCCCTCGGCGGTTCGCCTTCAACATCCGTGTTTGAGCTCCCCATTTCATATCTTAAGACGGCATGGCAAGTTTCTAATTACCAAATGACGTGCGTGCATCTCCTAAGCCCGGTTGCGTAACCACGTTATTTGGGGATAATTTGCTACTTATCCGGATGTGGTTTGTCGACGGTCACGCCAAGTTTAAAAGCTTATCTGTTGGGTTTCCTGCGTGGAAGGTGAGAAAAGGAAGCCTTAACACGACGTGACACCGCGGGTGTGTTGCATGCCCGCAGAATTGACAGTCTGCGTGTCACCTCTACGGAAAATTCGCAGAGATGCATAGGCATCCGTTTGCAATGCACGTATATGCGACTTCCTGGCTGCCCTGAGGGTACTGTCACACAATAGCATGGGTGTCATTTTAAATGTTCTTAGGACATTTCGTTGCTCCATATTAACATCCGAGATGACACTGATTTATATGCCATGCATTGCACAGTCGGCCTCTCATCCGTTATGGTATGTTTTTGGCCTTTCATTGAGTCAAGGCTGATAATTATACTAAAGACATAGTATTATCTAGTAATATTAGTTTTCTAGCAACACTTAGAATGTCTTCCATTTATATAATGAAAAAAAAACTTCAAAAGGAACTGATCATATGCGTAATAACGCGATGCTGTGGTATTTTGTAATAGTGGAATTGGAACTCTTGGGCATGCGGTTGAAGAATACTAGTGCGCGAAGAATTTATAAGCTAATTTATGTAGCTCTACACCATACATGTGAATTTGATCTTAGCCCGATTGATTCATCAAAATGGCAAATGTGTGTAATAACATGATATCGGGTTATGAATTCCCCATGGTATACTGTTGATATGATGCCGAAACATCACGGTGGTGTAAAATGAGTATGGAATATCAGCCGAATAATAAATTATTATAAAACACGATGTTTTTATGTTTCAGTTTCAGATGCATGCCAGTACGTCGAGAGGACATGCATCTGAAGAATATTAGATTTATACCAAATTATTTTTGTACCAGCTAGGCATGATTCAAATCTTATTGGCTCGTGATTAATGAGAATTTGAGACCTGGTTTTTTTCCCACGCTGAACACACACAACACGAAACAAGCCATGTATCAAGGCCCTGTTGTGGGTTGATTGATCCCAAAAGGTTCGACCGCTACTTGAGAAATTGCGCTTTAATTACACAAACCACCTGATGCCAACGTTCATTCTTTCATGATACATCCTATTGTAAACATTGAGACAAATTGTGCCCCCCCCCCCCCCAAGAAAAAAAAAAACAAAACAACAAAACAAATCCACTAAGAACTTCCACTAGGCTAGTAGATGCGTTTCATTATGCCAATAGTTCCTATAGTAGAACATTTCTTCCCACCATTAGACCTTTTCTTTCTCCTGGAATATAGAAACACCCAATTTGTGTGCAGTCATGTTATATCAATCACACAGCCTGGAAAACATGGAAACTCTGGAGTCCGCATCAACATCGCATTTCACTCGCATCGGGAACGATGATGCCATGTATCTACATGTATCTGATTCCTCAACGATTCACCAATAATGTTCTGTTATGGAAAATAGAAAGCGCTGGTGATTAATTGCCAAAAAAAATAAATAATTGATGTTTGAACCTATGAGTAGCGAAAATTATTGTTGAACAACACAAGCCACACACAAAACTGACGGTACAATGGAAGAACTTATACTATACATGTATCTCAGTAATATTATAATATCATGATATCTCAATCTAACAATGGACTAATTGCATTTTGCATGCAATGGAGTACTCTAAATAGCGTAGTCTATGAGAAAATCCAGACGCAAGATTGGTGGGCACTTATTTGATCAACAGGGGCAATATCCTCGCCAATTTTTCTTGTTTTTGGTTTTTTTTGTCGCAATAATTTTAACGACTTCGAAATATCCCGTGCGTCCCAACACCATCGAAAATTTTTACCATTCAATGCACAACTATAATGCTTGTAGCCATTACGATTATTGATCTTGGAGAAGTAAAATAAATTTTCATTACAAAGTATGTTCAACAATCTGCACTATAACTTGCCTTGTTTCCGGGAAACCCAGTTCGGATATCTCCCATAATTATTCTCAAGTTGTCCATACACTTGTGAACTGGCCCCAGTTCCATGATGTGCAGGAATACCACTGTTTCCACTTGCGGCTGGAGGTCCATACGCCTCTCCTTCTACCTTGTTACCCCACATAGGGGCCACCCAAAAGCCGGAGATCGCGTGAGGTAGGATGCAACACAGCAGCGCCAGCGCGAGACAAGACAGATTTGATGGCCTCATGGTTTGTTATTTTTTGATAACTGCTATAGCGTTTTTTCACTGCCAAGTCCTGAGTAATTAGTGTGCGTTCCTCTCGCAGTTTTTCAGAACGGTTCTTCTTTGGAGTAGCTGACTTTATCCACTAGTTGCAGACTGAAATCAAATGCTTGGGCCGCACTTGATGGACAGCTCTCCACTGTGACTGTGAAGTTTCCAGGTGAAGTTCGCTCGGTCTGACGAGCGAGCATCGACAACTATTTGTAGCCTTCCTTCACCCACACCGCTATCGACGATATTTAGTCCAAATCATCGTCAGGGACAACCTGATTTCACGTCTTGTATTATCCCTCCCACACCTCCACCGCCCCCATGCAATCACCGAGCCCCGCACGCAGCAAAACTGGCGCTGAACGATGCATTCCTCTTGACCAATCAGCCTGCGTAATGGCGGGCACGTGACTCGATGAGGTCGCGTGGGGTGGGGGGGGGGGGGTATGTAGCAGTGAGAGGTAACATTTGGTGGGAGAATCATGGATTCTATACCTTCGACTATATCTATTTAGACGAGTGTGTGTGTGTGTGTGTGGGGGGGGGGGGGGTGATTGTTGCAACTAAAGAATTAGCGAAAGTATGCCAACATAACCGCATCAGGATAACCACCTAGGAAAGTGTTCCTCGTATATCTTCCCCAATACATATCAAGAGTCACGGGATATGATAGCTGCCTGTGTATTGTGTGTAAACTTGATATTAAACACAATGGTAGCCTAATTGGTAGGGCTGCCTGGCCGGCAGCCGTCATCCTTTTGTATGGTGGATTGCTCATGGGATATATATATGTTTTCTAGCGAACTGGTTTGGGGGTAGATTTATAGCGCCTTGCTCGTTGCTCATTAATTTCCCATGAGGTTAGATTCCGCAGTCGATATACGTCGTCCAAGGCAGGTGAAAGCGAAGATTAATTGCAGATTTTGATGATGCTATCCAAACGTAATTGGCAGACATTTTCCCCCATCTACTTGGCTCAACCGAACATAACTTGGCAAAGGAAACATTCCTAAAAAAAAATACCGTAGCATATATAAAAAGAACACCGTTTTGTTATCATGTTCCTGCACAATATAAAGCAAAACAAATTGGTGTGCCGTCATACGCCCAGCATTTTATTACAAAGATTTCAGTAATAACGGGTGCATTTATAACCTATAAATTTGAAACAAAACGAAAAAAGAAAAGAAAAGGTAGCTGCTATGTTACTATATATACGTCAACAACCCTGGCGTTAGTAGTGTGTAATTTCTTGAGTCGCATGTCGCATTGCTCATGATGGGCATGACTGCAAAAATGAATCACGAAAATAATGTCACTTGGGAGTTAAAATATAATATTTTGTAAAACGAGATTATGATTTTGCGCTCGTTTTTTTTTTCTATTTTCATGCGGTGGTAATTTCCTACGCCTTAGAATTCAAAAGGAACAGTGTACACACGTTTCAATAACAGCATGATTTCCAATCTATTCCAAGGTCTCTTACATCAGTCAACATGGTCAAACGGGATACGATAGTAAACGCGGTCAGGAGATTCCGTATAGCGTCGATGTAGGTACCAATCGCGAATGTTCATTTTGGAAATTGGAACCAATTTTAAAATCAGCACAGATTTAGCAGTGTCTTGTCTAGTCTAACAGTTCAATACTCAAAACCTTACAGTACTCGTCCATGACAATAATGGATGGAAAATGAATGGCTTTCCGACATTGCCAGTTGCCACAGTATCCAAGAAATATCAATGACGTCATGGGACTGTGTGTAGAACTCGCCAGGAACGCTGGCCACGTTGAGGAAAAAATGGATGACAGATTAATTAAAAGTTTGAGTCTTGGTTGTAGCAACTCATTTCAGGCACATACTAGTAATACATAAGCCTATTCTCAGACTAATTTTGTGCGAATTGTCATACTTAAAACCACAAAATAATACACAAAATAAAGCCAATGGGGAAATGATACATTTGGCCGATTCTAACAGTGGTTCTAGTTTTGATAGACAAATTGAAGAAACGTTAAACAAATGACGATCAAATGAAAAAAAAAAATAACGCAACGAAGCCAGGGCATCAGATAGATATGCATTGTTCTGAAAACATAAATTGATATCCTGAAAATGCAGACACAGGATGGTTAAAAAGTAGACCCGGAACTTATGAACATATTTGTCTGGACACTGCCCGTTCGGTCTACAAATGTATCTATACATATGAAGGTATTGCTTACATGTTTCCAATATTTACAAGACACACGATTTTGTCTCCTAATAACGTGTTCAAGACAGCTGTTTGTCCAGACAATATATCCATGCGTTTTTCTAATGATAACCATGCCATTCTTGTTTTAAAAAAGACGTCAATGTCTAGAAAAGCTCTGGAGGCATTTATGTGTGAAGCATAAACTCAAGTTCATCCATCAGTGAAACACGCTTTTTGGCCGTGGTTTTGTTTTTGATCATCGGATCAACTTGCACTTTTGTGTGTATTATAGGGGCATAGTGCCGTAAATTTTCACTAAATTGAGAAAGTTGAGAAAGTTGGCAATCTAACGCAATGTTAAATTTCAGCTCCAACATGGAATTTCAGAGTCTGCACAAATAACAACAACTGTTATTCGATGTACGAGTTATATATTGCTTCAGAATAAACATATTTACTTGATATACACTGACTATGTCTTCCGACTCCAAATCAATGCAATAGGTTCATTCTGTATGGGCATAAACATGATGAAATTTACTTGATTCCATTTCCAACTGTAATTTAACATTGGGTTAGATTGTCAACTTTTTTCAATTTGAGATAGAACTCTGAAATTTGGTGAAAAATTACGGCATGGAGACCAATTAATACACACAAAATTTCAAGTTGATCTGAATATTTGAAGCAAAACTACGGCCAAACAGTGTGTTTCACTGATGGATGAACTTGAGCTTGGGAATAAAAAACAATTTACTCAACACACAAAACTTAGATCTTAGGGCGAAAAAAACTTAGGGAGAAGATACCCCTGATGCCTCAGATGCTACGGCAGCGTGGAGCTGCCACCGCCGTAGTTTCTTTTATTTCGCATATGCGAGTTAGTATTTCGCATATGCGAATTATTTTTTCGCAAATGCGAATTATTATGTCGCATATGTGAATTATTATTTCGCATGTGCAAGTTGATAATTCGCATATGCGAGTTGCTGCCACCTGCCTAGTTTTCTTTTTATTTCACATATATGAATTACTATTTCGCATATGCAAGTTACTATTTCGTATATACGAGTTAATATTTTGCATATACGAGATAGTTAATTGGCATATGCGGATTACTATGTCACATATGCGATTTATGTATTTAGCATATGCGGGATAACATGCCTCATAGTGTTCTGGGTGATCTGGGTTTGCTTCCTATATCACATGACCTATCTGACCGATTTTAGTGCCCTTTGCATACAGTATGTATTATGGTAATTCATCAGAGAAACATTACAAACTGTGAGCTTAAAAATACTACTATGAAATAAAAGACTGGTTGTTTAGGATTTATTGAATATGTTACTACAGTATTCTACTGTGAATGAGAACCAACATTTTGTATTATATATTTTTTTTTAAAAAACCACTATAATACTGTATTATAACAAGTGGTATCTAAAACAGTATGGGCCAAATTTTGGGCCAAATGGAAGACAGCTTTTAGCTAATTTGGTCTCTCAATTTTCATCACAAATATTAGTTTTCGCCATTCCATCATTTGTATATAACGTGTGAAAATTGAATAAATTGCTATCCTATCCTATCCTATCCTAATAATAAAATGACCATTTGCAATTTTGTTGAATTTCCACAACTTCCCTAGTATTCTCTCTGAAATATAATGCTTTCATAATCATAATTTTGAAAGTACCCCTATTTCGTATATGCGAATTACTATTTCGCATATACAAATCAATATTTCGCATATGCGAGAAAGTAGTTGGCATATGCGGAATAGAACGAATGATACGTCAAAGGGTTAACTCGTATATGCGAAATAATAATTCGCATATGCAAAATAATAATTCGCATATACGAAATACTACTTCGCATATGCGAAATAAAACAAAACACGGCAGTGGCAGTTCTACGCTGCCGTAAGATGCTTCCTCTGGGAAAACAATACGGATTTTTCAAGCCGAGATGCCCCAGCTCATTGTGTACATATTGGTACAAGCCCACTATAAGAATGCGTAAACACAATAATAATTATTATTACACAAGGTGAGTTGCAGTCTGCTAGTAGTGAACAGGACCCTGCCTTGTATCATGACGGTTAGCCTTGAGTATAGCAACTCGTGGTTTCCCACTGTGGCAGATGATGTATAGCGTTATGATTGCATCTCATGACCTGCAGAATATTCATCGCGTATGCAATAACTGGTTACTGTATGACGTGCTAAACTTTATTTGTGATGTCATGACAGCCAACTCAAATGAAACTTTTCGATAATACTATTGCATGCTTACGGCCAACTCTTCATGTCTAATGTCCAAAGCTGGTGTAATAATATTTCAATTTTTTTTATTCACAGCCAAATCGGAACAGGTTGGAAGAAGATCGAAACCAAAGTATGGTAAAATGGAAGAAGTTAATGTCTCCCTCGTGACAATGAGTAATCCAATCCAGCGAATTGGTCCTGGAAGGTCACGTGACCTCTGTTTCCGGTTAATTATGGAAAAATGGCAATTAATATTATGACTTGCTAAGCACGTAGTAATTATCGGGTGCTGTTCCATTTGATTTTGTGTTTTCTTTGATCAGACATACAAGTAAATAACACGAACATTATCATTTCAAAGCTTTTCCGCTGGCAACACACATAATTCTCTCAACTGAATAATACCTCTGAATATTGTCGTTATCTAGCATTATCATTGCCTCACAATTATACCAGCGATCTCGCACATCTTGAAATACTTTCGCAAGATACGTTCCAAGAATTAAGATAGGCATAAGTGATTCTGGGATTGACTGCCAAAGCCACCAATACTAGTACTGATTGGTACTGAATGATATGATCCCATAAATATGATTATCCTATTTTATATATATATAAACAATTTTATGTCAAAATTCTTTCGTTGTAAAATCACTAGCATCACTAAATTTACCATGCATCTCCACATTACAATCAATGCTTATAATGATGTATCTATCAGATAAAATAACACATTGATTTTCTTTACTCCACCAATGATTTTATTGGAAAATCGACAAAGCACTGCATATGTGAATTCTAAGAAGAATAATTTACACAAACTGGACTGTGGACTTTGTGTTCAGTTGCAAAATATGGAAACTGAATCCTGATATGCAAGTCCCGAAGAAATACATAATTGTTTTTTCAACGTGTTCATTCATTAATAGCAGGAGGGTTAATCGTTCGTCAACCTTAATCAGTCGAAACACCAAACACCAGTGAGATACACATATTCACAAACGAATGCTACAACAGACAACAATATCGAATCAGTATTACGATAAATTGTTTACGAATGATTTCATTCTCTGATTGTGCAATCTAGTCGTATAACTACGTTTCTGCACTGAGATCTAGCTCAGGAACGCTAAATAGAAATCAGCATGTAATATACATATCAAACTTCCAATGGAGAACTTTTTTTATTCAACACAGAGCTGGGGAAAACGACAATATAACCAAATATACATCAAGATGCAACACTCAAAACGCATTGATAGCTACATGGATGATGACGAAGGCGATGAACATACATGCACGCTTAGCTATGAAGGCTGTATCACCTGCAAGGAAAACCACCATAGGCTTATTTTCAAAATATGTTCGCTCTTCGGTTTAAACTACATCACGTGATATGAGTCCATTTCTTTTTGTAACCAAACAATATCTAAAAAAAATCCACTCTTAAATGTACCTGTATAATAATGGCATGCTACGCTGGCAACAGTCTCGGATGTATCAGGCATGTACACCTCAGTGGTCGAGTTCGCATCTGTCCCTATAAAAAACAAAAAAAAAACAATGGCAAAACCATATGTGTACATGCAGTGAGAACCCTATACCATGGTGCTCGTGTATGATTGATTATTGTAATTTTTCGTGCCATTAAGCGTGTACCATGCCGCTTTTAAAAGGTTTTAAATGGCTGGATAGGGCCAGCTCAACACGTGGACTGATGGTTTGCACTTGTTCTTGCAAGCTATTATTTCGACAAACTTCAACAGTGTGCCATGTAATACATATTCCGAATTGAATTGATGTTTGATTGAAAGCGGTTATTTACCTTCAGAACACTGGTATTCCACGATACCATAAGCGTACCAATTTCCTGCCAGATAGCTGCAAGGTGCGTTCTTCTTTTCATTCGGAACGAACACGGAACAGTCGTGTTTACCATCACAAAACTCTGTGACGTTGCCGTAGAAGGGGCAATTTTGGTCGACCATCGTAGCGCAAACGATTGGGCTGTCCGCCAGACAGCAATAAAATTTGGTCTCCCCTATACCGTGTATACAGTCGGCATAGTATACAGCTTTGACCTCGATCCGGTGGGTTGAATTCTCGCAACTGAAGAACAAGTTATCGCCCGTACATCCTGCAACGGATACATACACAATAAGTACCCCCTGATCACACCAGTGTGACTTTGGATATAAATATTTGTCGGGGCATTGACTGTGCCACAGGTCATCCACTTTTGAGTTACTTATTGTCAACATCAAAATCTTTTTCTACTGCTAACCCATTAATATATATAAAATATTACTTTATATGTCAAACATTCCTGGAATTGACAAAGTATTTACTATGGTGAGCTTTGCGATACATACCGGTTGCGTTGTTGTTCAAAGTTTCAGAGGCAAGTGTACACGTAGCAATGTATAAAACCATCAGTGCTGTATGGAATGCCATAATCTCGTTACTTGTTTGAAATTCCTAGTGAGCAACAACTGATTTTTTCTATTCTGGAACGGGTCTCGGGATCTCCAGTTGGTGGTAATAAAGCCTCAAAAATATCTTATCATCCGCAGACTTGTAAGTATACTGGCTGATGAAATGTCGTTCACTATCACTGATTTTTGATTGGATATTTGAACGTGAAGTTGAAGAGGCTGCTAAACCAATCTCGCGAATCATGAAGTCTCGTGAAAAGCGACGAGGAAGGAAGGGTAAACACGATTCACTCTTTATCGGGGATTTCGTTTTCTTCTTGTTGGTAGCGGGAAGAAACGCTACATTGTCAGCAACCCACGAATACTATTTCATATAATTTCATGTAATAAGGGTATCTCTAGAGTCAATCTCTGTGAAAACTTCCTGAATTTGACCCGACCAGGTTGTGT
Source organism: Terebella lapidaria (assembly GCA_949152475.1). Lineage (NCBI taxonomy): Eukaryota > Metazoa > Annelida > Polychaeta > Terebellida > Terebellidae > Terebella > Terebella lapidaria. The sequence goes on along the minus strand of OX424564.1, from coordinate 25,884,302 downwards.
AGTCGTTTAACGTGTTCAATAGCTTCAGTAATCATTATCTATTAGTGGTCAATGGGTCTCATCGCCTCAGAAAATCTTTCCGTATTATACTCCATAAACTGTAAACTGTGATGTAAACTATGCTCACGCAGCTAAATCTCGTGTGTCATATTCATCATCACTTTGAACCAGGAAATTTATTATCCATCCTTCTGTCATTTCATATCACAATGTTCCGATCCGAAGAAAACCGCCTAAAAATCTGATATATTTCCTTCCAATGTCCTGTTTAGCAACAAACTTGACTGCAATGCAGCGCAGAACGTTGTTTTGAAATGCTTTGACAAAGTTGCAAGCTGATGCAACACAACATTCGAACACAATTCAAAATGGCACACACTATAAACAAAATGTTGTTTATTCACATAGTTATGATACCATTCATAGTGAACGGTCAAAACTTTGATGCTATCTCCAACAATAATGCAACTGGCGAAGCTAAGGGCGTGGATGACATGGCAAGGAATCTACACCAACATAACGAATACCAATACGGTGGAACGGGCATACGCCCGCTTAATGTAACGGCGTGTTCTCGTGCCAGTCTGTCTATACACTGTGGTTTAGGCCTGGTCATCGATGTCCAGCGAGTGCATTATGCGAAATGTTCCAGTGTGAACTGTGACACTAACTGCCCAGTGGATCGTAACGACTGTTTTGAGGAAAAAATTGGTACGAGGTTTTATAATACCGTTATGCAGGAATGTCAAAATAAACGGACATGCAGGAATGTTCCTTTTGTGGGTGCTATCTTCCTGTCAAATTCATCGTGTAGCAATGGCGACTTTGGACGATTTTCCTACGCTGTTGTTTGGTACAAATGTGTCGTCGCGACAAGTAAGTTTTTTTATGCATATCAAATGAATGTTTTTGTTACTGCTTGGATTATTGTTGTTGGACTAGGCAATAACAGCAACAACTGAAACCATGAAAAAACCTTTCATATCGTATATGTTGTAAATTTTCATCCCATCGGACAATGATATGGATGATAAGAGCACATTAGGTGCTGTAATGGCCACTGTTTTGACTCAGGGTTTCACTGGAATTCTTTTCTCAGCAACGAAGAGCCTGTCTACCCCGGATGACTTGACGTCAGTTCCCCTACTGCCAAGAACTTCAGTCACACCCGGTGTTGACCCAATAACCTCACTGGCAACAACACTAGACGAAACAGACTCGACCATGTATTCCGCCCTAGACCAGAATATGACGTCAGGACAGCTCGAACTATCTAGTACCGACGCTGGTGAAACAACACCTACAGCAGCTGATGAAACCAGAAGTTTTGCTACTGATGTGTCCCCCGAGGAGACCAGTCTGGCAACGGATGCAACGTCTCCATCTTCCGAGGACGTAACTATAGTCACTGATTTCACCAGCATTGCACTTGGGTCGTTACCGGGAGAAGAAACTACCCCAGTTCTCACGACCTCATCCTCGACATACCGGACTACGACTAAGCGGTCAACGTTGAAGATCACGAAACCGACGCAACAGCCGACCACTGCCTCCAGTGAAACACATGGAACAGACCGAACCACGACGCTACCAACAATGACAACAACAAGCACAGAACAAGAGAATCCTGACGATGAGGATGAAGATATAAACATCGGTGATTACTGTACACATTCACACTGAATAAAAATATGTTTGCAGCATATACTCAAAAATACGTTTATAGTTTGTGAAATGTCTGGTTCACTGCATGATAGCCTGCCAGTTTTACCAAATGATAGTATCTCTACTTCTCGGTTATGACGAACATTATAACAAGTTCAAACGATGACTGCAGGTGTACTGGTGGCGATCATTCTGGGCGGGATTGTGTTGATACTGCTGATTATCCTGGTTGTTGTAATGGTGGTCAAAACTAAAAGGTCGGTGGTGTTTGTAAGCAAACAAACCTGCTACATTTATTTGATTTTTTAAACACTATATTCGTTTTCTTGAAAATATTGTATTTTTCAGGAGACAGGTTTTTGTAGTGCAAGGCGGACGAGCTCAACGTAAGTATTGTCAAAACATATTATGCGTTTAAACTTGTTATGCTTTCGACATTAAAGTTGAGCAAAATAACATACGATGCTTTTGAACTTACGCCCCAGTTGAAAACGAAGTCGGTGATGACGTCACGTCCATTGGAAGTGGAAGCAGCCAATCACAGAGCAGCGTCGCCAGTGACGCCGGAGAGCCAATGTACGTGTCGAGTATCTCACAGCACTCTACTTTCAAACCGAGCCCGGCCACTCAGAACTATCAGCTAGTTCACTTCCATTCCAATGACGGAGCCTCTACTTCCAACGGGATGCAGGATGGACCCACCGCGGTACATATCAACAGTGACGTCGTGGCGGTTCCAAAAGGTGCAGTGCCTACAGCACCTGATATGCCAGCTCATGGTTTTGGCGATCCGAGTAGTATGTATGCAAAAGTGCGCAAATAAATAAGGCCATGTTGTGTTTTTCTTTGTTTCCCGTCCACTTTTTTTTCGAGTAGTACCCACCAGCCAGGAAAAAAAAACAAACACAAAAAACAAAACACAGACGTTTATCATCACGATACCATCTTTTTTCACAAAGTAACTCATGCCAAAAAATATAAAATAAATGGCATTTGACCATTTGCTAATCTATTCAATACTTTATTGATAATAACAGAGAGGGAAACAGCAAAATGGAAACCATTTACTATCCTTCACGAAGTTTTGTGTTTTTGGGGCTAGAAAAATTTTTGAGGGGGAAAAAATGGTTTGCGTTTTTTTCTCAAAATAATTGCTATTTTCACCCGCCCGCTGACGGGAAACAAAGAAACAAAACAACACGGCCTAAGTTGCACTCGAAATTTGTGTACGCTGAATCATGTCCATTGGCTGGAACTATGGTCAGATCACCTATCTACATGGCGTTGGATCCATCCGCGTGGGCTTAATGTTGCTGTCACACATTGGCGTATAGCATTAACGTATGCCGACGTACAGGAATTTTCTGCAAGACGTTGGTATACGTTGAGAAAAGTTATGGATACGTGGGCTATACGTAATATTCGCTTACAGTACGTTGACATACGCACTATCTGAGAAAAGTTTTTGAGCACGCACACAATTTTGGACGTATGACGTTTGTTTCATAGGTTAGGCGTAAGTTGGACGTACGTTATACGTATGTTAGAAATACGTTGGACAACGCTAGACCTGCGTCGGTGGCACGCCGAAATACGCTTGGTGAAGGGTTATGTACTGCCAACTTATTGATAGCAATTGAGCAATTTACTTCCAACTTATGTATGACCTATATTAGACGTGTGAGCAACGAGTTTTTACCTCTACAGAAGTATAAGAAATGTGTCTGGCGACTTATGAACGTATTGATCGTTTTTGTGCAGTGCAACTAACATACAATCTGGTGCTTGCGAACGTACAGCGTGATTGATAAAATATTTAAACATCCTGTGTGTCACGTCATTGACATTTATTTGTTGATCACACCATACATATTTTGGCAAATGCATTATGGTGTCAAAAGTCAATTAATATTTTCACGACAATTTTAAAACAATGTTTCACAAAATTTATGCCATATGGATTGAATATACATGCGTTTCACTTTGAGACATGTTTAACATTTTGCCCACCAATCTTGAAGCAAACTTCCATTTTGTTGGTGCTGTTATAAATCATCTAAGCACATCTGTTTTTTTTTATATACATGTACATGTATTCCCTTCTAGAATCTTCGCATACCGTTTTTAGAGACGGCTTGCCAGCTTTGTGTATTTTTTTTCTACAATCCATATCATCTGATGCAGATTAGATTGTGGTATGGTGGAGAGTTCAACTACAAGTAATATGAGAAAAAAAACCGCTGAATTTAATATTCTCATTTTTATCCATGTTTCTATTGCCAAATATGTTGCTTAACAACGGTTGTTATAAGAGGGAATATTGGGAGGTTGTGACCTTGCTTTTCTTGGGTGGCATACTTGCAGAATGAGAGAACGCCAGGATGAGCAACGTATTTATACTACTTGATTGCCTACGCCATGTAAGTCCACAACGTCAGATAAGCGTTGTTATAAGGTTTAATAAGTTATGCATACGATAACGATAAGTCAAGCGTAGGTTCATCGATACCTACAAATCGTTATACATACGTCTGCTAACTTAAGTTATTACGCAAAGCATGAACGTACACCAGCGTATTCGGACTTTGCCAAAATATGGTGAACGCTAAGGATACGTTACTGCCATACGTCAATGTGTGACAGCACCAAACTGCGTTAAAATAGCTTGAAACTATTTTATCTATTGGGACCTTCAGCCACAATTTCTTTCATTCAAGATCATTTATGCATGGTTACCCTGGGAAGTTTCGAATGGAGCATAGATATTGACCCATTCAACTAGGTCGTCATATGTGACGACTTCTGTGGTGACCTTCAATTTGACGTTTGTCAAGCCCTTGGGTTCCTTAGCCCATAGGCAATATTTCTGTAATTCCGATATAGTGTATCCTATACTATTGGTTGCTGAGATGTGTTTATGTTTTTGTAATGAAATGGTGTCCGTAATAAATGTACTCCATGTAGTGTGCATCGCATCTTCGAGTCACAACTGACCATAGTAATAAATCAATGTACAATGAAAATGAATTTACCCATGTTCCAATATGGAAAGATGTTTCATGAACGAATGGCTCGTTTCTATTTTACAATTTTTCTCCACTGCAGTTCGATGTTTGTATGTATATCCTATTTTTATTTTCTTTTGTGTATATTAATTTTAGTTACTTGTACGACCTGTCTTCATTTTTAGGTTAACGGACCTATGGTCCGATAACCTATCGGAATGACGTTGCGTCCGGCGTCCGTTTGTCCAGCCGTCCGTCTGTGAGTCCACCGTAAACAATTTATCTTTAAAGTTTATGGACGATTTTTTCTGAAATTTTGCACAAAACATTTTGCACAAAAATACCTAAAAATACCTCGAGAAGGAGGTATTTTTTAGCTTTTGAAATTTTGTTGAAATTGCCGCTATTTTCGACTAAAAACGACCAATTTCTGACTTTGACGGCCATTTTCTCAAAAACTGTTCAGACAGTTTGAGGTTTTTGTTCCAAAAGATTCTCCATATGTTCCTCTGTGATGTGTATAAGTTTGGTTTCCCTTGAATTGCCGATCTGCGTGTAGCGGCCATTTTGAATTTTTGACGGGTCAACAAAAAATTGTTTTGGCCCAAATCGCGTTACTATCCATTTTAGGACATTTCCAGAGGGAAAAAATTAAGCCTTTGAAACAAATTTTGGCCTCAGAAATTTTTCGTCACTTTTTTCGTTCATGATGGGAGTTGCGACAGCTGTACTCCTGGAACGCCTGGAGATAGAGCTTAGATATTGGCATTTTCAAATGGGAAGTTATATATGGAGATTTGTGTGGTGACCTTGAATTTGAACGTCGATGACCTTAAAAGGTCAAAACGGCCATTTCTGTGTAAAAAAAAATGCCAAGATTTGCCTCTACAGATAAATGCTTGTAGATAGAGATTATGTTTGCATTATGAACATATATAGGAAGACGTATATGCCACAACTAATGATGACCTTGAACTTGACCTCGGATGACCTTGAGTGTTAAAAATCTGACTCGGAATGTATAAATTGGCCTCAGCGGCCTTAACTCTTGCACCTATCTTTGTATTATGAACATACAACAAATCAAATGCCGCACACTCAGTGGTGACATTGAAGTTGACACAGACGACCTTGATTGGTCAATCTCAAGATTATTTGCTCACACAGATGACCTTGATTGGTGAAACTCGAGGTCAAACGTTATGCTGCCGTGCCCGAATTCAAAATTGTACGGTTACTTATCTTAGCCTTTGGGCTAATTTTTCGCTGTTATTATGAATTGTATGTATATTTTCTCCTTTCGTAATTTATTGTAGTCTTTTGTTCAGTAAGCTTTGGATATATTTTACTTTGGTATTTGTCGTTCAACGGGATATATACAGACATATACAGGTATTTCATATTTGAACGTAATTTCAAAATGGAGGTAAAAGTGGGGGTTTTAAGTATGCGATATTCATCAAAATAGATTTGTTTGCGATAAATGTGTCGCAATATCAATATCTCACGCTGGGCATTGCGACTGATTTGCACTGATATAGACATAAACAGAAAATGTATGAGTGACATAAGGGTTAGGCCTAAAAAAGTAATTTTCTGTTTCTCGTCCCCGCCCGCCTGTGTTCAGAAACAGCCTCCCGGATTTTTTTATTTTTTTATTTCATAAGTGTGAAATGTTGCCCAGCCAAAAATAAAAAGTGTCTCCCTACCCAATTTTCTCATGAGCTGAGAACGGTATTCTTGGTAAATTAAAAAATGAAAAATAAAAAATGAAAAGTCCCTCCCTACCCAGTTTTGAGAAAACAGGAGGACGAGAAACAGAATTTTGTTTAGGCCTTATGTGGGTGAGAATGATTACAAAAAGACTAACACTAGTTCTATTGTGCATATATTTTATGGAATAATGAATCACATTAATTTCAACACAGCTGGCTATAATTCGTGTGTAATTAGTAACAAAGAATTCAGAACAGGTATAAGTTAAACAATGGTATACTAGACATCAATTGTATGCAGCATGAGTGATTGTTATTCTGTGTTATTCAATAAATATTGCATTGCATCCAATCGTTCTTGATGTCAAACATTTGTTAACAACTTCTTCGTGCTCGTGAATATCTACCACAGAAACACTCCAAAAAACGTGCACATTTGAAATAATCAAAACCAAATTATGATACTCATGTTTGGACAGAAAGAAGCAGCATTACTACCGGGCTTCCCCGCATTCAAGTCCTGAGCTCATAATTGGGGAAGGATTGTGTGGAATGAAATTTAACTCCATATATAGAGCTACGGGTTTATATTTGGGGACATTATTTTGAACGATTGATTTTACAATGGATTAGACAGGAAAACACTTCTTATACGCGTAATAACTACATTCATACAAACATTTATTCCAGTTAGTTCCGTTGAAACTTTGTCTGTACGTAGGTACGAACGACAAAGTTTCGTGGTGACTGCATAGCAATTTGGACGGGACTGAGGGGGGACACGCACGAGGGAAACATTTGTCACTCTTAACTAGCATGCACAGGATACCTGAAGGTATTCTACGTATTCTACACACTTTCAGCAACACGTAGAAGCTGACAATGACACGAAACTATCCTTTTTTATATTCAAACTCGATTTCCAAACTTTTTGGACAAATTTCAGATCGACATTTCTTCTGTTGTCACACTGCCAATATTCGCCAGATGGCGCTGTACAGAGTTTGAGCGATCATTCTCAATTTGCATATCGTGTACGGGAAATGTCAATGTTTGATAATAAATGCACGTGTTTCTTCACGGACATGAACATAATATTGGTCAATGCCCCAGAGGAATATCGTGTGATGGACTGATGAGGGTTCAGAATATAATAGATTTTGTAATCCTCAGGCGTAATTTGGAAGGCAGGTAATATGGGCCAAACCTGATATTTCAAAATCGCATATGGTCCCATTATGAAGATATAAATCAGGCACTGACACTTTGTTGAAGACATATAACTGGCGAGAGGATGGATGAATCGGTTTCACTAAAGAAAATATGACACAATTTAAATATGACATAGTATTTTGGGGCGACACAAAGGCATTGCACACTTTTGAAACAAGAAAAAAAATGGAATGTAATATGTGAATTCCACCACAAAATTGGGCGGAGACGGTGTGTCGATACATGGACTCCAACCTGCGAGATGAGTCATTATGAATGTCATCTCTTTAAGTCAAAACCTGATTTTAATGTGAGGATAGTAATCACTACTATTGCCTTGGGGATCAGAATACCGGTTCAAAAGATACGTTCTGTGAATCAGTGTCCCCTGTAGAAAAAAAGGGACATTAATGGCCCCTGTATGATGACCAAAGAGAGTTGCGTAGGCTGAAAATGTTGGGATACTTTTTACTGGATAGTATTGATGAAAGGGGGTTGAGCTGTTAAGCGTATAAGTTGCGTGTCAATTAGTATGTCAAGAAACCACAGAATGAAGATTTGGAAATGTCCATTACTTTATTGTCGACACCATGCGTTCCACCATATTAGCAAGATATTGTGCATTGTTAATGATATCTACAATGCACACATATCTATGACCTCCATGGTACATTAAACCTGAGCATTTGGCTTGTCAGAACAACAGTTCATATCATAGGGTGACTACAACAGTACAGTGTATATATAATGACACAGTATAGACATAATCCATGGAATATCCATAAGCATATCAATATCCAGGAACTTCCACCAGACAGAAACAAATAGAACATGTGTTTATATCTAAGATAATATATGATGTACAGGACTGCATATGAATATGCGGAATATAGTCATATTACCTTAAATTATATGCACCAACTTGGGTGTGCACAGTATACAAACTGCCTTTCACCCTGGGACAAAGAGAAAGCATACCACGTTGTAATTTATGTACACATCAAATGTATCAATTATTTATACATAGAGTCTTGAACGTATATATATACAACATAGTGTAACATAACAATGTGATGTAGAGGCCTATACGAAGCTTACAAACAGCAACTTGGTTCCACAAATACAAACTATTTCAAATTTATATGTTCGGTTCTTGCGAATACGCCCTTACATGTACACCTTCCATGCGTTCAGTAACAGAGAAGGTTTTGCATCAGTTCACGGTTGCTACATGGTTGCTATGAAAAAAAAATACAAAATAAATGCTGCCATCTCATCCATGTGTACCGCTAGAGAGCTGGCGCCAAACCTTACCCACGAATATCACGAATCGCATGTCTCACAGTTGTGACCTTGTTATGATTTACATGTTGGAAATATCATTCCACTTATCGATGTTACAGGACAGCTGTTTCAAAATGTTACCGAGCTTCCTAGGCGACTTGATGGAGTTGCATGGGCGGGTATATCCTGCAAACGATTTGTGTTGTCGGGGCGGACAGTAGTCAAATAAGGCTGCTGGAGAGTACTCTTCAACGAATTCCTGCACCTCTGAACGGAACGCGCCTCCCATCTGGCTGCAGCGCTGGATCTGTTTTGGCGTGTACTGTCCTCGACTTTGCTTTATCATGTCTGTATGAAAATATGCATACACATTATTATTGACACTTTTTTGACACCATAGGTTTTGAGAAAGAAAAAGAAACATAGCTCAAGAAAGCACTGCGATATTGACCTTTGAAATCCTTATTGAGGAATTCATTCAGGAGGTCCAGTGGGATATTCGAGTTGGATTTCCCCCTCAGGTTGGCCACCCGATTCCATGTAACCTCGAAGGTGTTAGCTTCTGGCAGCATTCCTCCAGTAGCTGATGACATACATGTACGTGTATAGGTCTTGAAAATGAAGGACTCATTTTAAACAATTGGATTTTATTCCACTTCAACAACGCCGATAATGGGGCATAAAATTACAGGTATCTGTATCCAGGGTTAATTGGCACTCACTTGCCAAAAGACGATGGCCTAGTCTGAGATATCGTGTGTGCTTTCTTGACCAGAATTGCAGCATGTCAATCCTCCACATCGCCAACATTGCAGGTCCATTCCCGAGCCTCACAGCATGTCGCCTCACGAGGATGTTGATGCATTGCCACAACAAAGACAGTGTATACTGAAGAATCCCATCGTCGCAGGGATCTTCGGACAGTTGGCATTGATCACTGCAGTACCATTCAGCTGTAACGGAGGTGATATCCATATTACATCAATATAATTTTGGTTTGGAAATATTTTTGTTGCAATGGATTGATATAAGCTTAGAAACACACCTGGGAATTTATGCCTTTTCTTCAATTTGAGACAGGACACGTGATACCACTCATGCCTGTGGCAGTTTTCTTTCAGAGCACATTGTACCATCTTGCCACCCTTCCTCTTCTGGCACACACAGTAGATGTAGCCCTTACCACCCTCGCATTCTTGGGAACAATACCAGTCGTCAGCTGGTGGTACATCTAGTACAGGGGTGGCACAAAAGAAATGAACCCAGCCTCTGAGACAAGAACAGTTGCAGCACTGCACCATAGCTTCCTCCTTATCTGTGAGAAACATACATACAATCTCCACATATTACTTAGAGGAATAGTCATTAAATTGTCACCATTTGTTAATTTGCAACAAATTCATGAGGTTTGCTACATGACTGTATGTGTATTACCTTCATGACAAAAACAGAAGGAGAACGATTCCCCCGAAGTCTCCTGTCCATTGTAGGCATCATACACTGATCGCATGTCTTCCGGAGGGGGACTACAAAAGATGCGATCAACCATTCCATCCACAATTTGGTCAACCGATGCACTATCACAGTTCTCTCCCTCTGGTATGCTGTCAAGTGCGTCCATTTTGGCTTCCCGAAGAAACATCAGGCAAACCAAACCCTCGGTGACAAACTGTTAAGAAATATTCTTCTTAATCGGTATGGTGTACATGTATGCTTTGAATACAATGCCTCAGAATCAATATTTGGTTACAAAAAGAAATAGTGCACAATGGCATTTGTTGCAAATTAATGATAGCTCTCTCACCGATATCAAGTTCCAAACAGGCTTGAAATGGCTCATAACCGGACACTGTGCCGAGTAGTGACCAAAAAGTATTTTGATATGTGATAGCGTGCCTTTGTCAGCACGAGATTGAGAGCTCATCATCTCAGCAAGCACATCCTGCAGGATAGTGACACACACATTTTGTTCACATGAATGTTTTCTTTTACGCAACAGATATGAAAATTTCTGAGCAAAGACGAGTCTGCATACAAACGTGTAGGTTACCTGCAGCAATAATCCTTCCTTGTGAAACTCTTGTGGAAGTTCTAAGAGTGATGCAAACGAGGCTAGTGCGGAATGGCTGAGAGCTATGCAACGCTCGTGCTTCGAACACGAAGCGGCCAGAAACAAGTGTTTAACAAAGAATCTCAAAGCGATTTGATCTTTGAGCAAAATCGCCACATCAATTTACATGGTGATACTCTGCACTACAATTGCATGTTTATCATATTAAATTAAATGAAGCCATGCCCATCTCCCATTCTGAAAGTCCACATCACCATGTGTGAAATTGGGCTTTAAAAAAGTATATGGAGTCGACATCATTCAACTCTGACCCGCTGTTTTTTCGCGATAATTTAATTAATTTTGAAGATAGCTGCGTGAAATTTTCACAGCTTCCATAATTCTGAGCGGCCTAATTTTGTACAAAATTTCAGAAAGATCGGACAGTAAACAAAAAAGTTAGCCCATTTGGCCTATGCATAACGTAATAAGAAAACGTCAAAACGTTATCTATATGAATGCTACAGGGTTGGCAGCGGTCCAACGCCAAATTCCTCCAGAAATTTACTGTAGGCCGAATAGGCCAACTTTTTAGTTTACTGTCCGAACTCTTCCAAATTTCATAACAAGTTAGGTCGTTAGGCATGATGACCCTGTTGAATTTTCACAAAAGTAACTTAAAAATAGAAATTATCGCGAAAAAACAGTGGGTCAGAGTTGGATGACGTCGACTTTTTAATTTTTTTATTTTTTTAGTACTGCGGAAATAATTCGAATATCAACATCCCGTCATCAATTTATTATTTGAATGCGACTTGCTCCTTTTAGTGTCTCCAAATAAATGTTTTTCTACTTGTATTTACTCTTACATCAAATTTTGTACAACTGACCTTCTTTCCCCATTTGCCTGCTTCTGAACTTTCAACTGGATGGACGAGGTTGTTGGCAGTATACTGTTCAATGCACTGTGGAGCAGGGGCACGTGGTCCTGAAGCTGATCGACAGCCAGGGTCCAGTCCATGTTCTGGATGCGCTCTGTGTTGTCCACAGCTCCTTGCAGTGATGATAGGTCCTTGCAGTGGTCTCTCATCTCCTGCTGCATTTCTGAGCAGAACACCCTGACAAACGCTTCCTGCGCTGCATTTGATTTCTTTATCAACAGCCTGAAGCACTTATCATATTTTCCGTGCTTTATGTAATTCACGGCTCTCGTGGTAAAACTCACATTCGGTTCGTAAGCTGCGTTTGTGTCGAGTACCACGGTTTTCTTTGGTACAGAAGTATTCTCTTCCGGATGTGTACGTTTAATAGTAGGCCTACTTGCGTTTGACTTGCCAGCATTACTTCGGTAACTGTCCAGCAGTGTCCTTCTGTTACTGTTTTTCTTTCGTATGGTTTTCTCCTTCAGAACATGGAGACATTTTTCACAGATGAAACCTGACTCTCTTCGTGTAAGTTTCGGGAAGACTGAGGTCCTTGTCCTTGGTGATGCTATTTTGCTCAAATTGTGATTCTTATGTTTGGAACAAATAAATTGTTCTGAACAAGTCACACAAATTTTATCCATAATGTATGTGTCCCATGGTCAATAATTGCATACGTACGTGTCTTATATAGGACTGTGTGGACACAAATGTACTCAAGTGATTGTCACATATCACGTGAGTATGGGAATGTCTCCTAGGTATTGGCTATACATGTAGGTCTACACATCATGGGTATACTTTAATCAGGGGGGTTAGGATGTCACCAAATATGACACCCGCTGGAAACACAATATGATGTGAACAATTATGTTCGGGAATTTATGTTTGTGTATTGTACATGTCATTAATATTTCGTTGTATAAATTTAATCATATATTTGTTATTGGATCACACTTCGTTTTCAAGTGCACCCCCAGTTTCAGAAACTTTCAGTCATCCAATCATGTATACATATCGGACACGTGTATGTGTACTTTATTAACACAACAAATGGTAAGATCAGCCCATCACACGATGTTCCTCTGGGGCACTGACCAATAGTATGTTCATGTCCGTGAAGAAACACGTGCATTTATTATCAAACATTGACATTTCCCGTACACGATATGCAAATTGAGAATGATCGCTCAAACTCTGTACAGCGCCATCTGGCGAATATTGGCAGTGTGACAACAGAAGAAATGTCGATCTGAAATTTGTCCAAAAAGTTTGGAAATCGAGTTTGAATATAAAAAAAGGATCGTTTCGTGTCATTGTCAGCTTCTACGTATTGCTGAAAGTGTGTAGAATACGTAGAATAGCTTCAGGTATCCTGTGCATGCTAGTTAAGAGTGACAAATGTTTCCCTCGTGCGTGTCCCCCCTCAGTCCCGCCCAAATTGCTATGCAGTCACCACGAAACTTTGTCGTTCGTACCTACGTACAGACAAAGTTTCAACGGAACTAATTCCAGTGTATAATCACAAATATTCATATTCATATTAGACGCATGCATGGCGAATAAAAGGGTACACATATATACTTGCCTATGCATGCATGTACCTGATGAAATCCACTAGGTCTGACACGTGGATACGTACTAGTAGCCCTGGGCAAGGCACAATACCAACATCTCCTACAGAACACAAAAGGTCAACAACGTTTTCTCCAAAATATTATATGCCAAGTCCTGATGCGAGGTAAAATTTTAGGCCCATGTAGCGTAGCTTACTATTTCTTCCAAATTCCACGAAGATTAAAATTGTGCCAGACGGATCAAATATGGTATACATTCAATGGGTGAGTAGCATTAACAGAGTAAGGTGCGCTACTTGGGCCAAATTTGATTCCGTTTATAAGCCCATGGGCCTATACAAGAGCAGTACTCCCCTTGTATTAGCCTAGGGGCTTATCCAAAGAGGGGCTAAAATACGGGGATTCCCAGTATCCCAAATTGAGCAAATAAATAACGAGTGACACCAACAAAGCATTCAGTACTGACGAAATATAACTATTTGCACCAATTATGACGATGTATTTTCGGATTACGTAGGAGACTTCATTTTCAAGCTGCTTACATGTAGAAACTTCGAGTGTATTCGAGTCAAACAATCCGCGTAACACATTTTCAATCTTCATTGAATTTGGGAGAACAGTATCCTGCGACACATGGGCCGATTTCAGATTGCCTCGTAGGATCTGAGCTTTTGTATTCATAGAGAAACGACCAGTGGAAATAACGTGTTCTCCACAGGGGCATATGTGTTGTTAGAGTTAATGGTGAATCTGTGACCATATGTTTGCGACGCAAGTATCTTGTTCTGTTCTAATCTGTGTGTAATATACAGGATCAAGAAGCACAGGTTAGTTAGACCTTCTTTGCTTAGATTCATAAGGCTAACTGAAATTCAATTCCAGTTTTCACTCGAATTCCTCACGGGTCGAGTACGAAGCCACTTGGGGGACATGGAAGACATATTTTTGGCACATTTTTATTGCGTGCCCTCGGTCTTATTAAATCCGCATCCGCATTCCGGATCTCGTCCCCTTGTGATCCCTCGCATTCCGGATCTTGTAGAAAAACCTCCTCAGAAGTCAAGGGCATCAGAACAATGGGGGCTATTGCGAGGGAACGTGATCCGGAATGCGAGGGGACGCAATATTATCGTGAAGAAACGCGATCTGGATTGCGATGGAACGCATTAAGATCGCCAGGGAACACAATCACATTGCGAGGGAACGCAATAACAATATATGTCAAAAAAAAATTTCTTCCATGTCCTTTCAGCGGCTAGGTAGTCGATACTTGTATAGAATAACCCCCCCCCCTATATTTGTTCCAATACAAGCGATAATGAATCATATATAATACATTTTTTTTACTATCAACATTGATGCAAAAAGACATAGGCACACATTACAAGGCATTAACCGAATGAAGAATATGTCTCATTGTCCACCATGATAAAATCTGAGTCATCATTCTTTTTGGGAACAGCGTACAGAGCTGCAGAAGGTCGATCTTTGTGACCAACAGTGGGTGCCATTGGCTCAACACCATCAGAGGTAGTAGCTCTTATCATGGAACCATTGTCGCCCCTTGCTTCACACACTGAATACCCGTCGTTCACGAACTGTTCTCTATCGGGGGTTGAAAGATCGCCGACTGATGCATAGTTACCACAGCCTGCGTTCCATTGCATGAATAATATCGGTTGTTCTGTTTGGTCCAGAACACAGCTGTGTTTCGAATCTTTGACCTTGACATCTATTGACTGAAAACACTGAAAACAAAACGCACTGCCGTCATTATAATGTTGACATTTTCTTCAGTTGTCAAATCTGTTTTGTTAAATGTCAACTATGACACCCACCCAACAAATATATTATGTGACATTGACAAAATTAATTTATTATTTCGGTATATTTCATATGGAACAATTTTACCTTTATCACTGGAGACAGTGAGATGGACACATCGATATTCCACGAAGAGATAGTCAGATGTTTTGTTGGGACAGATGTTTTCGACACTGATGCTGTCAGCTACAACAGTACAGGTTGGCTTGTGATGACATGCTTCCATCGTTATGTTGTATATATCATAGCCTCTCGCACTGACGAGGCAGTGCCCATCATCAATGATGCATGCAGGAAACTCAGCGGTGTATTGTCCATAGTAAATCGTAGTGATGTGAATGACCTGCAACCCACAGTCTATGTTAACGTCCCAACCAGTACACGCTGATTCCTGGAATGCTGTGAAAACAAAGCTACACCCATTGATTGGAAGTTGTGATGTTACTACCATACCATCTGAAGGGAATACATCACATCTCTCCCGTCTCACATAAATCACACAAAAAGACCTGGACAGATATTGTGAATGTTTATTTCAGTATCAGAACATGGACTAAGTAGTGAAATAAAAACACACAAAAAAACACAGCATCGATAGTTTGGTGCACAATTTGCCATGAGCCAACATTGGCTATATAACAAAATGTGACATTTTACAGAAACATCTGTGTTTGTATCATATATTTATGCCTTACGAGTCGAGTTATAGTCTTATTTGATGTAAATGCCGTGTATATATATGTGCACACGTATCATTTGAAGTTACACACAACACGGTTTAAACTGATTTAAAGCCCCTCGCTTCGGATTGGTCCAAAAATGTTTACGTTTTCATACTTCGGAAAAACTCCCTGTGAAATGGTCCATTAGAGGTATATGTTTCTATATCACATAAGCAAGTATTCTGATCTAACCATGTAACAACAAAGTCCGTCACTTACTTGAAGTAGTTTCCTGACCACGAGCAACATTTGTTGCCAAAATAAGAAAAATGCAAAAGATCATTGTCGCATACATGTCTTGTCCGTATCTCACACTAAAAATGAAATGGTGAATAATGCAGCACATACATGTACACACTATCGAAAATAATATTTACAGAATCAACAGCAACCTGGAGATTATTCAGTGGTTTTACACACATTCACTATCTTCATAAAAATCACACTTGTGAGACACTTCAGAGACGTTTAGAAGCATTTTGTTGTCATGCTCAAATGCCCAAGTCACTGAAAACACTTCCTGATGTGGTTGTCCTTTATTCAAATCAATGGATGGAAACTGTCCCATTGGACATATCGTGATTGCCCCGACTGACTCGAAGATAAAGGACGAAGAAGGAAGTACACTGATAATATATGTATTATGAATCATCTCTCTTGTCATGTTGTATGTTCCCCTCACAAATCAGCATGCTATCATGAATCTACTTATAAAACATTTCATGTACTACCTCATACGGTTACATTTCCGTTGCGTTTTGTGAGATAATATGTCTCACTTTTACTTTTTGACCATTGGTATCATTAGT
The DNA here is from genome assembly GCA_949152475.1 of Terebella lapidaria. NCBI lineage: Eukaryota > Metazoa > Annelida > Polychaeta > Terebellida > Terebellidae > Terebella > Terebella lapidaria. The sequence continues at coordinate 25,867,516 of OX424564.1, read as the reverse complement.
TATCATGTGGTATTTATCTATAAGTGTACTATCATCTGCTGGATAGTAGTATTGGATTTGTTAAAAAGACTAGCTAAATTTCTTATGAATTGGAGGACCACAAAATACTTGATGTGATCCATGACACGGGAATGTTGTAGATGCTGGGACTAGAAATATGTCATGGTTCATTAGACACGGCTCACTGGTCACTGACATCTTGTGAGAACTGATATCCTACATCACTAAGCATAATTATACTTGATACTGATAATTATTACATTTCACTGATACATTGTCACTCAATAAGCAGACAATCGACACAGAGTGAATTTCATTATGGGCAAACGTGAGCATTTTCAATACAATCATACCTAATTTCACCGAAGCATAGAACTCTCATTAAAATTTTATTTTGCGATATTGTGAGTTCATTTCGACATCATCAATTTCGTTTCAATAATGCGAAATATTGAAAATATACTCAACATCTTAAGGTAAGCTATGCAACATATAAAAAGAAACACATAAAAATTTCCTTATCATCCTAAGTGGTCGCCATTATCCTACGAAGAGGAGAAACACGTATGCTTTCATAGCTGATTCATTGGGATGTAGTAAGTTGTTCGTTGACACTTCTACACTTCAGAGGTTTACAGAATACAGAATTCCGAATATATACCACCCAAACGGTCTTTTCTGAAGATAAAATTTGCCAATAAAGGTATTGATGCAATTAACATCGGTAATATTGTAACGGTTTTGGGGCGTACCCAAAGGTTTCCCCTAGGTATTTATGTTAGTGTTTTGTGATATTATGGTTAAATAACCGTTTATTAGGGTGTATATGTGTTTAAAGGTTCATACGGTTCCGTATTGTTAATGTTTTAAAGGTTTTCCGTCTCGGAACTTAGTAATTTATGATGTTGGTAAAGCCGGAGACGGATCCGGAGACGGAGACGGAACCGGACACGGAGCCGGAACAATGGAGTACAAAAACGTAATGACGTTATTTCCGGAAGGTCATGTGATCAGCCTCGTTTTCGGTTTAAAAGGTGACGTGTCAGCCACTGATTGGTTCTAGAGTGTTTTTAGAAATCCGGAAAATATCAGTGTTTTGGCGGACTATGACGTCACAATAGGTTGGTCACGTGACGTGGGTCTCAGGTCTATAAAAGCCCCCGCTTCACAGCGGACGGCGGAGTTGGTGTCCTGACGTCGACCTGTGCAGACCCCTTCTCCCATAGCAGAGTACTCCCTTGTTCCGGATAGAGTCATCCAGATGATAGCAGTTAAGTCTTCCGACTGTGAACTTGGAAAATAAACATGAAAACTTCAACCCAGTTGTTTTTCCGTGTTCGTTAGGGAACTGGAAGTTATAATAAAGTTAGTTTCCCGGAAAAGACAGTTATACGGAGTAAAGGGAGATAAGACTACAGTCGGTTAAGACCAAGTTGTAACGACGTCTTAGGGTGATCTAAGAACCCAGATCACCGAGGAAGGAGTCGGAGACGGAGACGGAGGTGGAAATCAACGGAGCAACTACGGAGGCGGTATCGGACGGAGCAGTTGCAGAGACGGGAACGACGAAGCAGTTGCAGAGGCGGTACCGGACGACGGAGTTGCAGAGGCAGTACCTGACGGAGCGGTTGCGGTAACCGGAAGTGGGAACACTTCCGAGATACTCCATTTCAGGTGCAGTCGCAGGTTGCGGTGAGGCGGAGCCAACCGGAGCAGATTGCAGTGCGGCGGAACCTGGCAGAGCGGTTGCAGTATTCGGAAACGGCAACGTTCCCGGATTCTTATTCCAGGCGCAGTCGCAGTTTGCAGTAAGACGGAAAACGACGGAGCTGTTGCAGTAAAGCGGTTTCCCGACGGAGCAGTTGCAGTACCCGGAGACGGAAACGCCTCCGGATCCTTACTTTACAGGTGCAGTTGCAGATTAACAGTCGGGCAACGGTTAAGAGGTCCATTCCAGACCACGCTACCAACCTTAGAGACTTCTAGCCGGAGTTCAACCGTACAACAGTAGCAGTTTCCCGGAGTTTTACCGTTTCAGCTCCGGTTAAACAACAACTCACCCACCTCCCTAGAAAATCGGTTCATCAAGACGTCACAGAAGGGTTCAAACCCGTTACAACTTTTTGGTGGCAGCGGTGGGATCATCTGCAGTATGACTACTAGACGGGGCAAATTGGCGGAACAGCAGCTGAAGGCAGCCGTGTCGGACACGGAGCAGCCTGTAGGAGCAGTAGGAGCTGAGCCGTTGCAGATGCCGGTTGCGGAAAAGGAAGCGGTTCGTCCTGCCGAGCGGAAGCTGTTGCAGCCGGAAATGCAGAAAGCAGTTGCAGACGAGCCCCTCCGGGTTCCTCAAGGAGAACAGCCTGCAGAGCAGTTAGCAGAGGCGGAAGTTAACTTTCCGGACCAGGCTGGCGATCGGGAACCGGATGCGGACCCGGAAGGCGGAGAGAACTTAGTCGACAACCTGACCAGATTATTGGCGACCCAAATGGAGGTGTTTCAGCAGCACCTGGCAGTAACCGGAAAGCAGCAGCAGGCAGAAGCAGTACAACAGCCAGCACCAAGGGCAGGAGTAGCCAGATTAATGACATACGACGGAACTGATCCGTGGCCGGAATATGAGGCTCACCTCCTTGAATACGCTCGGTACTACCGTTGGACAGCAGAGGAAAAGGCGCTGAACTTATGTGTCAGTTTGAGGGGTAACGCCCGCAGCATACTACTGGATCTGTCCGGGGAGCAGAGACGCAGCTTTGATACGGTTGTGGCGGCATTAAAACAGCAGTTTTGTCCGGGGGAGAAAACATTTGTTTTCCAGGCAGAATTGCAGACACGGAAATTGCAGCCGGAGGAGGAGCTGTCCGAGCTGGCCAGAGACATACGGAGCAAGACGCGGCTAGCTTACCCAAAAGCAGATCCGGCAACAACAGAAGTGCTCATGAAGATGCATTTCTGCAACAGCCTGACTAACCGAGATATGCGGTTGTCGGTATTGAAAAGCCACCCGGAAACGCTGTCGCAGGCCCTGGCTTTCGCTACCGAGTATGAGAGTATCATGAAAACGGACAACAGCAGACCAGCGGAGCGACACCGGACGAGGCAGCTGAACACGGAGCCGGAGTGGAGCCAGCAGGTGAACGAATTGCGGAAGCAAGCCGAGCAGACTCAGCAGCAGATGGCGGATCTGATGACTCAGGTCAAGGAAGCGGTTAGCCGGCAGCAGCAGCAGCGCAGTTCCCGAGCGGATTTAGAATGTTTCAACTGTGGCCGGAAAGGGCATTTTGCCCGAGACTGTAGGCAGCCGAAGCAGCAGCAGCAGCGGCGTCAACCACAACAGCAGCAGTCGCCGCGACAACAGCAGCAGCAGCAGCAGCCGCAGCAGCAGCAGCAGCAACAATTGCAGCAGCCACGACAGCAGCAGCAGCAGCCGGAAAACTAGAGCGGGTCGCGGAAAAGGGGAAATCCGGGACCCGGAAGAGAGGACACCCCCATAACCGGCAGGTGGTTCACGGACCCGGTCCCAGGGGCGAGGTGGGCATGTGTGTGACAGCCAGAGTATGCGGAGAGCCAGTAACGCTGATAATCGACACCGGCAGCACTGTCACAATGCTCAACCTACAAACCTGGGAACGGATCCGGAAACCCGGAATGAAGCTGAAGCGGTCGCCGATTCGTCTTTCAATGGTTGACGGAAGTAACATACGGACACATGGCCGGAAAGAACTTCCACTCAACATCGCAGGAGTAGCTGAGACCGTGACGTTCGAGATTGCAGACTGTGAAGACGAAGGAATACTGGGGATGGATTTCATCCGTTCCCGAGTATCCGGCATAAACTTCGACCGGATGACCATGCAGATGGGCAGCCAGGAGGTGTTCCTCACCATGTTCGAGCAGACCAGGGAGCCGTTTCCGATCAACGCTGTAGCAGATTACCAAATTCCGCCGGAAACGGAACAGCTGATTATAGGACAAGCAGAGAGTGTCCGTGAAGCAGAAGGAGTACTAGAAATGCCGCAGGAGCCTACGGAGAAAAGACCTTGGCTGATCGGGAGAACTTTATCCCGGATAAAGCAAGGAACAGTCCCGGTTCGAGTGATCAACGTGATGGCAGAGCCGGTAATCATCAAGAAAGGAGCGCAGTTGGCGACGATGACCACCTTAGCAGCCGGTTGCAGTGTTGTGCCGTTGGCGGAGCGGAGCCGGAAGGTGCAGATTTCCACGGAGTCGGAGGCCGGGCGGAATTGGAGCGGGTACGAGAAGCTGCGGCAGTTAGCAGAGCAGACCCAGGATGCAGTGCCGAGTCATTTCCGCGAGAGAGTAACCGACCTCCTATTTCGGAATAAGCTGACCTTCAGTAATGATGCCGGAGAACTGGGGCAGACCAACGAGGTACAACATCAGATAAACACGGGCAGTCACCGGCCGATTAAGCAGCCAACCAGACGAATTCCGCCAGACAAGAGAGAGCTGGTGAGCAGTCTGATTCAGGAGATGAAAGACAAGAACGTCATTGAAGAAAGTAGCAGTCCGTGGGCTTCACCGATTGTCCTCGTGAAGAAAAAGGATGGGACCACCCGGTTCTGCGTCGATTACCGGCGGTTAAATGCAGTCACGGAGAAAGATGCTTATCCGTTGCCGAGAATAGACGACACCATAGCAGCCTGTGCAGACGCTAAATGGTTCTCCACTCTCGACCTGACCAGTGGCTACTGGCAGGTCGGGATGGATGAAGACGCCCGGAAAAAGTCGGCTTTCTGTGTTCCTGGCGGCCTTTACCAGTTCAAAGTGATGAGTTTCGGCTTGTGCAATGCTCCGGGTACGTTCGAGCGGTTGATGGAGAAGGTGCTAGGCGGTTTGTCCTGGAAGACCTGCCTCATATATCTGGACGACATCATAGTCTACAGCAAGACCCTGGAGGATCACATCCGTGATCTTCAGGAGGTGTTCAGCAAGCTGAGAGAGGCAGACCTAAAAGTCAAACCGTCAAAATGCAAGTTCTTCCAGCCGGAGGTGTCTTTCCTAGGTCACATAGTCGGCAGAGACGGTATCCGCACCGACCCGGCAAAAACGGAGGCAGTACGGAAGTGGCGGACACCCACCAACCTGACGGAGCTGCGCAGTTTTCTGGGACTTTGCTCCTATTACCGGAAGTTCGTGCCGAAGTTCTCCGAGATTGCAGCGCCGCTGAATCACTTGACGGAAAAAGGGGTGCCGTTCCGGTGGCAGACGGAGCAAGAACAGGCATTTGCAGAGCTGAAGAACCGCCTAGTATCGGCACCGATACTCGGGTACCCAAGGGAGCAAGGCCGATATATCCTGGACACGGACGCCAGTGATACCGGGCTGGGAGCAGTACTGTCACAGAAGCAGGGCAACCAGGAGCGGGTGATAACCTACTTGAGCCGCAGCCTAACCAAAGAAGAACGGAGATACTGTGTCACCCGGAAGGAGCTCCTGGCGGTTGTGTTTGCGGTACAGAAGAATAAGCAGTACTTGCTGGGACGACACTTCCTTCTTCGCACGGATCATGGCAGTCTGACCTGGCTTATGAATTTCAAGGAGCCCCAGGGGCAGGTAGCCCGGTGGATTGAGCTCCTGAGTGAGTTTCATTTCGACATCGAACATCGTCCGGGGCGAATCCATAATAATGCGGACGCCTTGTCCAGATCCCCATGCAGCCAATGCGGAAAAATCGACTGGAAACAAGCCAAGATAGATGCCTGGAACTACGGAGAAAGAATCCGGCAGACACGAAGTGAAGAAACTCCTCAGCTCAAGCCAAAGAAGGGGGGACGCCGGAAGCGGTCAAGGAGATCGGGCGGAGAAGCAGAACTGACGGAGGAAGCAGTCCCAAGGAAGGCGGTTGCAGTAGCGGAGAAAGCAGCGTCCCGGAAGCCGGTTGCGGTTGCGGTGACAGAGGAAGCAGTCCCAATGAAGGCGGTTGCAGTAGCGGAGAAAGCAGCGTCCCGGAAGCCGGTTGCGGTTGCGGTGACAGAGGAAGCAGTCCCAAGGAAGGCGGTTGCAGTAGCGGAGAAAGCAGCGTCCCGGAAGCCGGTTGCGGTTGCGGTGACGGAGAAAGCAGCGTCCCGGAAGCCGGTTGCGGTTGCGGTGACGGAGAAAGCAGTGTCCCGGAAGCCGGTTGCGGTTGCGGTGACGGAGAAGGCAGTTCCAGGAAAAGCGGATGCGGTTGCAGAGCAGATTAGGCTGGCGGAGAATGCGGACCAGGATACTGTGCTGGGGCAGAAATATCGACCAGATGATTTGCGGAGAATGCAGCAAGCAGAACCATGGTACTCACTGGTGACGTCGCTGATCGACGGAAGCGGTACAGCTGGCAGTGCAGACTTTTCCAGCATGAGCAGCGAGGAGAAAGTGCTGTACGGGATGCGGAAGACCTTGCTGAAAGTCGACGGAGTAGTCTACCGGAAATGGAAAACGGCAGAAGGAACCAGCCGAATGCAGTTAATAACCCCGAAGGAGCTGAGACAGGAGATTTTCCGTCTGGCCCACCAGAGCCGGACGGGAGGACACCTCGGAAGCAGAAGGATGGCGGCTAGCATTCGGAGGCGGTATTTCTGGCCGGCTATGATGCGGGACATAAAGCAGTGGGTGCTGAGCTGTGACGAATGTGCGTCAAGAAGTATGCAGAACCTGAAACGATCTCCGATGCAGAAATACCGGGTTGGAGCGCCCATGGAGAGGGTGGCAATGGACGTGATGGGTCCGTTGCCTAAATCCACCCGGGGGAACCGGTACATCTTAGTAATCGGTGATTACTTCACCAAGTGGGTAGAGGCTTACCCGATGCCGAATCAGGAAGCGGTGACGGTTGCGGACATATTCGTCAACCAGTTTGCAGCGCGGTACGGTATCCCGATGGAGATACACACCGACCAAGGCAGAAATTTCGAGTCCGACTTGCTGAGAAATGTTTGCAGAATCCTGGGGATTCACAAGACACGGACAACCGCTTTCCGACCTCAGTCGGACGGTTTCATCGAGCGATTCAACCGGACGCTGCAGCAGATCTTGAGCCTGTACGTAAGCGAGCGGCAGACCAACTGGGATCAGCTGGTACCGTTGGTGATGGCAGCTTACCGGAGTACCCCGCAGGAGACAACCGGGCAGAGTCCCAACTTGCTGATGCTGGGCAGAGAAGTCAACACTCCGGTTGAGTTACTGATTGGCAGACCGCCGGGAGAATCAACGGCAGAAGTAACAGAGTATGGCAGTCAGCTTCGGGAGCGACTAGAGGCGGTATACAAGGCGGTTCGAGCGAAATCTGGCAGAGAAATGGAACGGCAGAAGAAGCTGTACGACCGGAGGAAGGTCAACAATCAGTTCCAGCCAGGAGACCGAGTGTGGATGGCGGTCAAAACACGGAAGAAGGGCAAAGCTCCCAAGTTGCAGAGGAAGTGGAGCGGTCCAAAGCTAGTGCTGAGCAGATTTACCGACGTGACCTACGAGATTGCAGAGAGTGAAACTCGACAGAAGGTGGTTCACTTCGATTTGCTGAAACCGTATAATGGCGTCAAGCATCCGAGATGGATGAAGCGGAGAATGGCGGATTCCTGGAGGCAGACGGAGCCGCCGAAGCAGAGTAGTGTTCCGGAGACGGAACCGACGGTCTCTGAGTCGGATACGGACTCGGAGTAAAGCCGCAGAGGACGCAGAAATATTAGAAGACGGAGTGAGCTGTAGAGCAGGAGAAGGAGATAGCTGAGACCCTGGTAAAACGTTGAGTTCCGGCAGAGAGCGACCGCAAGAAGTCGGAGCAGTGAGCAAGTGCTGGTTCCGGAAACAGGGCGGAGAAAGGAAGCAGAGCGGAAAGCGGTGCAGAGACCGGATAGAGACATCCTAGAGGTTCTGACTGGTTTGAGCGCATAGTCAACCAGTCCAGGGTAACGGCCAGGGGTCCAGAAGAACCTGGGTTAGCGGTCTAGTATCTCCAGAGAAGCAGCTACACGTCTTCCGTATTCAGAGAATTAAGACGGAAAAGTTTTCCGGCTGTAGACATCCAACCGGAGTTTCCACTTAGCAGAGACAGCAAACCGGCTGCAGATCGACAGAAGCGGTGAAACATCATTCCAGATAGGAAGGGCCCTCCTTCTGGACAAGAATGTATGCAGTTTCCAGTGTCGACAAGCAGTAATACCAGTGAGCAGATATGCAGTTGACGAAGCAGTACAGATGGCGGAAACGCCCAACTTGCAGTCTAGATGTTCGTCTGAGAGGCAGATTCAACTGGCTGAGACTCTTTTCAACCCTCCTGATGGCAGAGATACTTCAAAATTGCAGATACTTCGCTCGGAGAAGCAGTTGAAAGGGAGCCGGAAAAACCCGGAGAAGCCGGTTGAGCCGGAGACGGACACCTCTCGGTTAACGGTTGAGTTTTTGCATAATTGTGACGTCACTCCTGAGGCAGCCAATCAGCATGGAGCTTTTCAAATCACGTGAGCAGAAAGGGTATATAAGGGCCTTGAAATCGGGCTCTGACAGCAGTTGGAGAGCAGACCTCGAGCTGTGCACATCGCAGACAAAGTTTGGCGGAATCGAATCAAGTCCAGCATTTTCCGGCAGCGACAGATTTTGCAGTGAAAAACGACTAAGTGTTTCCCGGAAGACCACCAGTCCGGAGAGGCGGCGCAGAAGCGGTGCAGTAAAAGCGGTGCAGTAGATCGACAATTTCAGTTTCCCGGCCTTCCGGAATGGCCTACTCGGCGTTCCTTGATAGACAAGATCGCGGCCGGAGCAGAGATTGGGCAACCCCGCAGCCACTGGATTATAGCCGGCTGCCACTGGATTATAGCCGGCTGTGTAAGCGGTGTGACCGGATGTTTGAGAGTGCGAGGGACCGGAGACGGCATGTGTGCCCAGCCCAGAGATTTTATTGCTGTTTGTGTGCCTTCTATGCCAACCGGGCGAACGACCTTAGGAGGCATCTCCGGGAGATGCACGGGTGGAAGTACCCTTCCGGGAACCGTCCTCCTCAGGACGAGGCCACCCTCAACCATGTGGGAACCTTTGATTCGGCCTGGCGGGGAACAGCAACGCAGTCCCGGCATAGGCGTTTCCGGCGATTCTGCACCCGGTCACCAAGGGAGAATACAGTTCCGGAAACTTATGCGGACCAGCTTCCGTATGGCCCGGACTGGGATGCCGGAGCAGCCGCCCCCATCGGACAACCGGAGCAGTTAGATCTCCCGGAATGGGATCCGGATCCACAGGGCTGTCTCCGGGCCGCCGACGACGCTCCTCCGGAAAGCTGGGATCAGGAGATGGAGCTGATTGCAGAGGCGGTCAGAGCAGTTATGCCGGATCAAGCAGACGATTGGGAGAAACCCGAAGAGGAAGATCAGCCGGTGGAAGACTGGGAGGCAGAGATCCGGGTGTGGGAATATAGACCACCTTCTCCCACTTCGGAGCCGGAGACGGATGAGTCGGAGTATGAGACGGCAGATGAGGACTCCTGGACGGAAGCGAAGGCAGTGTGAAAGTAGACGGAGGCGGTTGGCAGTATAGCGGTTGACGGAGGCGGTTGGCAGTTTGGCGGAGACGGAAGAAGCGGTGGCAGTTAGCAGCAACAACACGGAAAAAAAAAAAAAAAAAAAAAAAAAAAAAAAAAAAAATATTATTTATCCAAGAAGACCACCAGGAGGAGTTGCAGTTTGCTGAGCAGCCAATCATCAAGCAGATAAGCCAGTCACGTGACTTCCAGAGACTATAAAAGGGGCAGTTAGCTGTTACCGGATGCAGAAGGCAGTTTGCTGTAGCTGAGTCAACATCGACACAAAGCAGAGAATCAGAATGCCGAAAGTAAAGACAACACCCCGCAAGCCCCGCCCTCACCGGTGTGGAGACTGCAACCTAGAGTTCAAGAGCAAGCACACGTTGCTCCGGCATGTCACGGAGCAGCACACAAGTGAAGTCACCGTCTTCGCCTGTCCGCAGTGTGACCATTGGAGCAGACGGAAAGAGGGAACACAGAAGCATCTGCAGTCCCGGCACGCAATGGACGCAAACCCGATTCGACTGAGGGTGGGCAGAGAACAGTTTGAGGAGAAAAGCCTCCGGTCCAAGATGACCCCACGGAAAAGCAAGAAGCCGGTAACACGGCTTGACCAGTTGTCGGATACGGAGTCGGAGTCGGGAGGTTCGGTTTCGTCCCGGACCCGGTACCGTTCCGGTACCCAGTCGGTGGCCGCACTAGCAGCCGATGTTTCGTCCACGGAGGCGGAGAGCAGTTCGGAAGAGGAAGCGGAGCTGAAAATCATGGCAAGTGAAGACGAGTTGCAGGAACCAGGAGACCCGAAGCCGGTTAAGCCGCCTGTGACCCGGAGTTCTTCCCGGAACACCTCCCGGAAAAACAGCCCTGACCCATCTCGAGGTACCGGAGCAGATCGAGACCGCGGAAAGAAGCGGAGTCGCAGCCGTTCGCCGGATAATTCCGGACGCCATCAACGCCGAGAATATAGGAAGGAGAGCCCGGAGCGAGCCAAGGACCGAGGCGGAGAACGTGGTCGAGAGGAGAAACGACACACCCCACCCAAGTCTTCCGGAGGCAGCGTCAAAGGAAAAGGCAAGGGGGTGTATGACTACAAGTTCCGGCTGTTGGAGGAAGGTTCCGGCGGAGCAACGGCAGAAGTGGGAGTGGCAGACATTGCGGAAATGCAGAGCCGAGACGATGAGGAAGACCTTTTCCGGAGTCCACCTCCGAGAACAACTAGCAGTGGCAGAGCAGTGAGCAGTGTGATTGTCCGGCCCGGAGGCGGAGCAGAAAGCAGATCCAGCGGCCGAGCCGATAGCAGAGCAGATAGCCGAGTCGATAGCAGAGCAGATAGAGCAGATAGCAGAGCAGATAGCCGAACGGACAGCAGACCCATTGGCAGATCGGGAGGCAGACCGGAGACCAAAACGGAAGGCGGAAACCGGAGCAGAGCTGGCAGTGAGACGGAGACCCGAGGATCCACGGAGCGAACTTTGCCGGCTACCATTCAAGCAGTAGCCGGAAGCAGAACCAGTTCAGCGGCTAGAGATGACGGAATGGAGTCTTCCGCGTCTGAACGAAGCCATGCGGACGTGCAGAGAGCCCGGAGGAGTATCCTGGTAGATCAAGCCAGAGCTACACCCGGAATCCTGTCTCCGGTGGAAACCCGACCTCGACAGTCTTCCAGTGAGCGGTCCGGAAGGAGCCAAGTCCGAGCACCAACCCAGAGTCCACCCTACACATTCTACCCGTTTGGCGGTCCTTCAACTCAACCGTGTCCGTCACATTGTTTCCCGGTGAATATTGGGGGACGGAGCGCTTCCGTCTTTGCACCCGCAGTCCCGGAGCACGCTAGATACTATGCAGTACGTTGGGGACCGGAGCAGTGGGGGCCAGCCGAGATGAGAGACTCCGGCGTCTACGTAGAAATCATGGAGCAGAGAGAGTCACCGTTTGGTCTCGTCCCGACCCGTCAGATCGTCCGGATTCCAGATTGGTCCATCCGAGACGAACGCCTCAGGAATGGGTTCTACGTCCCGCCCCAGTGGAGCCTCCATGATCCGGATCTTCTCCCGGTTGATGCCAGAGGGACAAGCTTCGGACGACCGTTGGTACCACAGACCTTTCCACCGCGTCCGCCGTCGGGGAGCAGTTCGCGCCGTGATACTGGTGGGCAGTAGTCGTCGCAAGTCGTCGCAAGTCGTCGCAAGTCGTCGCAAGTCAAGTCGGCGCAAGGAGAAGAAAGAAGAACCGTTTCCCGGATTCTAGTATAATTAAGAGTTAAAAAGTGGGAAACGGAACAAGCAAGATATCCGGGTACAGTGACGGTAAACTAGTTAAGAGATACCAGTACCCGGATCACGGAGACAAGTTGTGTTTGATTTTACGGACAGTTTAACGGTTGACAATTTGTATATATGTGATATTGTTCTGTTCGGGACGAACAGAGTCTAAGGAAGGGGGAGTGTAACGGTTTTGGGGCGTACCCAAAGGTTTCCCCTAGGTATTTATGTTAGTGTTTTGTGATATTATGGTTAAATAACCGTTTATTAGGGTGTATATGTGTTTAAAGGTTCATACGGTTCCGTATTGTTAATGTTTTAAAGGTTTTCCGTCTCGGAACTTAGTAATTTATGATGTTGGTAAAGCCGGAGACGGATCCGGAGACGGAGACGGAACCGGACACGGAGCCGGAACAATGGAGTACAAAAACGTAATGACGTTATTTCCGGAAGGTCATGTGATCAGCCTCGTTTTCGGTTTAAAAGGTGACGTGTCAGCCACTGATTGGTTCTAGAGTGTTTTTAGAAATCCGGAAAATATCAGTGTTTTGGCGGACTATGACGTCACAATAGGTTGGTCACGTGACGTGGGTCTCAGGTCTATAAAAGCCCCCGCTTCACAGCGGACGGCGGAGTTGGTGTCCTGACGTCGACCTGTGCAGACCCCTTCTCCCATAGCAGAGTACTCCCTTGTTCCGGATAGAGTCATCCAGATGATAGCAGTTAAGTCTTCCGACTGTGAACTTGGAAAATAAACATGAAAACTTCAACCGAGTTGTTTTTCCGTGTTCGTTAGGGAACTGGAAGTTATAATAAAGTTAGTTTCCCGGAAAAGACAGTTATACGGAGTAAAGGGAGATAAGACTACAGTCGGTTAAGACCAAGTTGTAACGACGTCTTAGGGTGATCTAAGAACCCAGATCACCGAGGAAGGAGTCGGAGACGGAGACGGAGGTGGAAATCAACGGAGCAACTACGGAGGCGGTATCGGACGGAGCAGTTGCAGAGACGGGAACGACGAAGCAGTTGCAGAGGCGGTACCGGACGACGGAGTTGCAGAGGCAGTACCTGACGGAGCGGTTGCGGTAACCGGAAGTGGGAACACTTCCGAGATACTCCATTTCAGGTGCAGTCGCAGGTTGCGGTGAGGCGGAGCCAACCGGAGCAGATTGCAGTGCGGCGGAACCTGGCAGAGCGGTTGCAGTATTCGGAAACGGCAACGTTCCCGGATTCTTATTCCAGGCGCAGTCGCAGTTTGCAGTAAGACGGAAAACGACGGAGCTGTTGCAGTAAAGCGGTTTCCCGACGGAGCAGTTGCAGTACCCGGAGACGGAAACGCCTCCGGATCCTTACTTTACAGGTGCAGTTGCAGATTAACAGTCGGGCAACGGTTAAGAGGTCCATTCCAGACCACGCTACCAACCTTAGAGACTTCTAGCCGGAGTTCAACCGTACAACAGTAGCAGTTTCCCGGAGTTTTACCGTTTCAGCTCCGGTTAAACAACAACTCACCCACCTCCCTAGAAAATCGGTTCATCAAGACGTCACAGAAGGGTTCAAACCCGTTACAATATATTACATCATAAGTCTGTTCAGTCCCAGGTACCATCATACTTCACTGACACGGCTGCTCCATCTGTATCCTACTCATATACCAAATCTGTTGCTTCCAAGATTTTCAACTACAAACAAACATTGAATGATTTGGATATTGATGATCTCTTACATAACCCACCCTCCTGCACTTGCATTAACTCTCCGTTCATACACGATCCAGTTGGGCATGTTATTTCAGGCGACCTCAATATAGTGGAGAATGAATCATTGAAAGACATTTTGTCCAAAGGTCCCAAATATAGAGAGCCCACGTCGTTTTCATGGAGATACAATTTTAAGTTAATCATGGATGCAGTTGAGGAGCATGCCAGAAAATGGACAAAGCGAGAAAAGGCAGAAACTGATTCTCTGTCAGAATGGGTCAAACAGATTAGGTCATTGGTAAACAAACGCATTAATGTTTTGTCAAAGTCAGTTAGTACTAAATATAGCTCTGTCTTCAATGATCCCGTGGTTACTAATAGTTTGTTGAAACTTCAAGAAAGGTTCGTCATTGTCCCTGCAGATAAAGCTTCTAATAATGTTGTTTTTGTTTGTAAAGCATACTATATACAGTGCCTGTTTGACGAACTGGGTATTGCCAACAATACTAATTCCAATAGTACATACCAAGCCATTACCGTGCCCAAACAGGATATCTTATCAAATCATTTGTCTGTATTGCATTCGTTTGGTATTACTACCTCATGTAAAGATTCTAATCTACCGAACTTATATTGGATCCCAAAGTTGCACAAAAATCCACACAAACAAAGATATATTTCAGGTTCAGCATCATGTTCTACCAAAGCCCTTTCTAAAATATTAACTATTATATTGTCTAAAATTAAACAGGGTCTCCAAAAGTACTCTGAAACCATCTATTCTAGAAGTGGTATAAACCAAATGTGGATATTAAAAAATTCCAAATCTTTATTGGAATATCTACATGCTCACACACTTTCAAAAGTAACGTCTATCAAAACATTTGATTTCACCACTTTGTACACAACTATACCTCATTCTGAACTGAAATCTCAGCTTAAAAAACTAATCAATAATTCATTTTTCTCTAAAAAGGGACAACGTCGGTACCACTATATTGTAGTTAAATATAATACCGCTTATTTTGTTAAAGGCGACTCTGATGCCCCATACAAATATACTGAAATAGATGTGGTAAATATGGTTAATTTTCTGATTGATAATATTTTTGTGGAATTTGGTGGTCGAATATTTCAACAAACTATTGGTATTCCCATGGGTACAAACTGTGCACCATTATTGGCAGACCTGTTTTTATACTCATATGAATCAGATTTTATCCAACATTTACAAAGAGGAGGTTCTAAGAAACTAACATGTAATTTTAATTTCACTTTCCGTTACATAGATGATGTATTGTCGCTAAATAATCCCAAGTTTGGTGATTATTTGGATGTCATATATCCTAAGGAACTTGAAATTAAGGATACTACAGAATCCGCTAACTTTTCCAACTATCTAGACCTGAGGTTGGAGATTGATAATGATTCTAACCTGTCAACTAGATTATATGACAAACGTGATGATTTCAATTTTTCCATAGTCAATTTCCCTTTTCTAAGCAGCAACATTCCTATGTCACCGGCATATGGTGTGTTTGTTTCTCAACTTATACGCTATTCCAGAGCTAGTTGCAAATATGAGGACTTTGTCTATCGAAGTGCCCAGCTAGTCTCTAAACTGCTACGACAAGGATATGTTTTACCAAGACTTATCCCTGCGTTTAAGAAATTCTATGGACGTCATCATGATCTGGTTGATAAATACAGCAAATCCATGTCTGCCATGCAACTAGATCTATTTTCATGTTAATTTTGGGGAATTCATGACGGGTGCCACTAGTGGGGCAGGAAATGCTCACTCTTTCCGGAACACCTGATTTCACCTCCTGATGGCCATTTACGGGGGTTCATGAGTTTCCCTGTCATTTTTGTTTTCTCTCACTTCGTATGCCTGATATGACTTTCTGTCCCCGGACTATGAGATTGGATAACGGACCCTGTTTTGTTTGCTCGGAATACTTGATACTGGGTATTGATTCCACGTCTATTCTACTGGGGTATAGGATAGATACTCCTCGCTGGGATGCGAGTTTTTTGCCCGTACAATGAAGCCATATAACATACTATTACACTAATATATAAAGGACAGATACGTATAAATTATGAATTACGATTGAAATTTAGAAACTTAATTGACTCTCAATTGACTCTTGAATTATTAACCTGTCAATAACCTTGTGACGTCACATATATCGATTACAATGGGTCGGACTACATACAATTTTCACTAAAACTTTAATATCTCCATAACTATTCAAGATATTGACATGCTATAAACACTATCAAAACCCACGATATTCACTTCATCACCAATATAGAAGCTAGACTACAAGTAGGCCTACTCAAGTAAAACGTATTGTAAAGTTATTGACTATCGTCCGCTCTTCGGGATCCTCGAGGATAGTCCTCTCACCGCGAGTCCTTGCGGACGCGCATCCGCTATTCCGGATCCTTGCGGCGGCGCCGCTCACCGGAGGTCACTGCGGACACGGTAACCACTCTATCATTAACGGTAACCAGGTAACAGCCCACCCGACACTCCCAGGCCTACGTACACCGTTCAGAAACTGGTTCATCACCACGGTGTTAACTGGAGGGGCCTGGCGAGCCGCGGTCTGCCTCGGGGACGGAACCCTGTACAGTCCGACATGCTGGCCAGAGCCTATGTCACACGTCCCGGGAAGGGAGAGAACTGGCGATCCACAGGGCTTGTGCCCCCGAGTCAGCAACTTGTCTCTCCCAGCCCGGGCCTCCCCATGGAAATCGTCCCCAGGGCTCTAAGACCCACTACTCGCGACCAGGGAACGCAAAGCTCATGGTGAGCCCTGCGTGTGTCCTAGTCACTCTCTCTCGGACAATCTCCTCGATCGAGTAGCTTCCAGTGTATATATAATACACCACAAGCTGTAGGACCCACGCGAGGTATAATCAAACCATTGTTATAGTTTACTGGAGCGTAAATTACAATGCGTTGCCGTGGCAATGCACGCTCGAACAGAGCGTGTCAAAACAAGGCCAAGAACGAAAAGGCCACATAAATGGCATGTATGTTCACAATCACCTGCCGCGTGCTTAGGGCAAAATCGCCACAGTATTGGGTTATATTTCATTACAAATTCGAAAATGGCTGTATGATAAAGAAAATAGAAATATCCATCTGTTCGGTCCCTAGACGTTTTTCTTGTTTCCATGGTAACCAATAAAGCGGGATTGAAAAGTATACTATATATAGATTATACCATGGTAGCTTCCTGGAATGGTTTTTATCCACGAGTGGTGAGTGATATCATATCCACCACGAGTGGTTAAAACCATATCAGGTTGCTACCATGTTATAATTTATTTATTATATGATTTAGATCGTGTTCAGTTGAAAGCCGATTATACTAGATTATACTTGAAATACACAGAGTTAATTTCCACGTTTGTATCCATGTATATGAACATTTTATGCCTGTATCCCACTCTGCGGTTGTCAAGCAAATTACGTAAACAAAAACAGAAAACGTCATCATTGAAAAAGCTATGTAACATGTATGAAATGGCTAGTTAGTTAGTTAGCAAACGTCAGGAGAGCGCGTTCCACTCCCTAACTGGCCCACCCAGAATTGCTGGGGCTCAGCCCATCGTGAGCAGCCGATTTAGTAGCCACCTTATATCACACCGGTAACACTTCTCCTCCCTCCATACTTGCTACCTTGTACCATTCCTTCATCCCACATTCCTATAATAAACATTGTATCAATCAATTCCCTCTATAATTCCACAAAATAACGCCTACCTTGAACAGCCTTCCCTGTGTAAGGTACCTGCTCACCACCGATATGCTCCGATTCATGATGTGGCCCCTATGTCTCACACAGCAACCCCCCTTTACTCTGTTTCTGCCACATTATTCCACATCCGGACAATTTTACTGAGAAACGGGCCTTCCGCCACCCCTCCCAGAATAGTTGAACTTCCACTTTTGACATTCCCTCCTTCATTCCTCTCTGCAAACGGATCTCCGCAATCTTGTGGCACCTGGCTATCAGATGTTCAGCAAAATTGTCTGTACTTTCCTTGCCTAGCTTGCAGATAACTTTTCCTGTATATGAGAAACCATTAGTCCTGCATTTTACTATGTTCCTGCCCCAGGGCGATCCCTTCAGCCATTCTGCCGATCCCTTAAGCCTGCGTTTTCCATAGAGGCTCAACTTGGTGTTGCTTCCCTTTTCAGCCTGCTATTCCTCTTCCCCTACTTTGGCCAGCTTAGACTGCAGCATTTTCCTCCAGGATAGGTCAGAATTCAAAGAGCCTCCCACGAGACTGCATCTATCTGTGTAAGCGCCATCATTTCCCCCATTCATCTCTTTGGTCGTTCTTCACCATCTCCCAAATCTGTCTAGGCCATCTGGATTCGGGCATATTTATCAGCTTCCCCAGGAATAATATCTTCTTGCATCTGATAACTTGTATAATAGACTGCCATATGAGTTCGCCTCGCACCCCTACTACAGCCGCTGTCCTTGATACTTCCAAGATCCATCTGCCCAAACCTCCCTGTATCTTCCCTAGTTGAGATTTTTATTCTTTAGTATTTATCATAGCCCCAACCCCATATAACAGACTGGGATGCAAAACTTGTCTCCACAATTATCCGCAACCCATTGCCGATTAGGACCTTGCCTAGCTCTGTTCCTCAGCACTCCACACTTCCATTTACCATTTTTAATCACATCGTTTTCCTGGTATCCAAAAATCCTTGTTCGACCAAGTTTGATGCTCAAATATTTATGAACATTGCCTTCCTCAAGAGGTGTACTCTCCCCATTGACATCCCATGATTCCTCCTCACGACGCGAAGCATTTATCATCATTAGGAGCGATTTCGCTTCATTAATTTCCAAGCCTCTTTGCTGCAGGAACTGTTTAGTTATATCCAAAATATCCTGTTCCGTTTCCCCTAATAGTACAATGTCATCTGCAAACAACAACCCCGGTATTCTGATTTCCATACTACAAACTCCTTTTGATGAGTTCATCAGTCTGTCCTCCAGGCCCCTCATGAATAGTAGGAACAGGACGGGAGACATCACACACCCTTGTCGCATGCCCACCGAGCACTCCACCCAGTCTGTAAGACCTGCCCCTGTTAATATTTTCCGTCTCTGACCCTCATACATCTGTCTCACCAGAAAAAGGAATTTGCCACAAATCCCAATTTCTTGGAGTGTGCTCCATAGAATATCTCTATTCACTGAATCATACGCCTTCCTCAGGTCCAAGAAATTCATGTACAGCTTTTTCTTCAATCTTCTAGCCCGACTCATCAGCCTAGTCAAAATAAATAGGTTATCTTCCACTCCTCTTCCTGCACGAAAACTGCTCTGCATCTCCCGCCACCACCCTGCTGCCTCAATTTGTGTAACCAAGTGCTCCTTTAAAATGCGAGTCCAAACACCGGCTATATTGCTACCGATCGCAATTCCTCTATAATTGTTTAGATTTCTGGGTTACCTTTCTACAGAAATAGCTGAATACGTTCTTCCTTCCATTGATCAGGTATCCATTCTTGCTTTCTCATTTCCTGAAATAACTGTGTCAGAGCTTGGTATAAAGCTCCCCCCCCCCCCCCCCTTGAATCAAGAATTCATTTGGAATGTTCTCAAAGCCTTCCCCCTATTCAACTTTTTAACTGCCTTCACCACCTCTTCTTCCCGTATAGGTTCTTCCAATGGATCAATCCGAGGCTGGTCAGTGGACAACTGATAGGCTGTACTGTTCTGCACAGTTAAATTGTCCCCCTTATGTCCCTGCTGGAGTCCCGTTGGAGTCCCCAGGTGTTTAAAATATTTTTCCACCTCTTCTTGCAGGGCTGGGCCTTCCTTATACATGTTATTGCCTGCGCAATCCGTCTTGATCCTTTTTAATTTGATTACCTCCGGTATTTTTGTTCTTGTTCATTGCCTCCCATAACTCTTTAGATGTTATTTCCCCGGTAAACATTTTATGTTTCCACAGCAATTGGTCCCGATAACGCATTTGCTGGCTATACACAGCCACTTTTCTTTTATTGAGTTTGAAAGTTTCCAAGTTGGTCTTCATATTTCCACCTCCCTTTACTTGGTCCTCCATTATCGTCCACAAGAATTCCTTTTTTTGATAACGCTCCCCAGTACTCTGTTCATTTTATGTTTCGTCCTTTTGCCAGGAACTGTAATGGTGCATATGAATCCAGATGAATCCATCTCTGAAAGTCCATGACACCAGTCCCTAGAAAGTTCCGGAGTTGAACTCTATAGGCATCCCACTGAGCCACCGAATTTCTAAGCTTCCATGCCTGTTTCGAAATTGATGTTGTTGTCTTAACAGGTTCCCCTTTAAGTTGAATTTCTATCCAGCTGTGATCGGAGTGTTGCATTCATGCAATAATCAATGATCGACCTCTGACCTCTACTCATCCACTTCCATTTGCCAGAAACTTCACTACTCTTGTTGAACATCTCCAGCTCCACATCTCTCATCAGCTCGAGGAGTTTATGTCCTGCTCAGTCTGAGTGGGAATTTCCCCTACTTGGGTCCTCCATCCCTTCCTTGAATATGCACATTAAGATCCCCTAATATTAAAAGTTCCTTCCCTTGAATCTTCAACAGCTCACAATCGTTTTTCAGACGATTGAATAACTCCTCATTCCATTCTCTAGCCTTTCTGGACGATCCAGAAGCCATATACACCACCCCCAGAACCAACTCCTGGCCTGATTGCATTTGTATGATAATCCATAAACTTTCCGACTGAATTTTACTCTCTTCCAAATCATCTCCAATCCACCTGTAAGATTTAATTCCGATTTTAATCCAAATTGCAATACCACCTCCTCTCTTCTGGCCTAGTCCCCGTGTGATCATATATCTATCGTAACCTTCAAGTGGTAAACCCTTCTGACCTTCCCTCCAGTGTGTTTCGGTGCAAGCAATCATATCCCATTTCTGAGATCTCAACGTTAGTTCCGGTCATATTAATTTTCCCTTTCCATCAATGTTATTGTACAAAATTTTAAATTCCCCCCTTTATTTAATTTTCCTCCTCTTTTTAATCCCCCTGTACCTCCTTCCTGCTTATTTCGCTCACTTCTGAATACGTTCTGCTCCTTTAAATCCGGTGTATTAGCCTTACACAGTCATGATGTAGCTTGTCTTTGGTGATACGCCTTGACGTGCCCCCACCTACCACACTCCCAGCACATCAACACTTTGTGAAGACACATAGACGTGTCATTCCCACATATATTGCAGTCTAATGACGTCTGCCCCCACAGCGCCAGCATAAGTGAGGGTACAGCTTTATCAAGTCAACCCTAATGTGTGATGGCTTAAGATCCACTTTCACCTCTAACTCCTGCAGCGTTCTCTCCAGTATTGAACGAAACATCGTTGCTGTCGCATGTACACCCATCTGATCTAATTGTACCCGGTAGTATTGCCGCTCCTCCTCGTCCCGTCCCGCCCTGCTCACCCTTAATGCCCCCTGCATCCCTCGCCGTTTTTTTCATCGCCCCCGTATATTCCCACCACCAGCTTTCACTCACTCCTCTCTGCTGACCTGGCACCAGCACCAGCACTCTTGTCCTCAACTTCCGTGCTGTCCCCACCAGCCTGCCGATCTCCTGTTCCATCCTCCTAATCGCTTCCGTTTTTCCTTCCCGTGCTGCCACGCTCATATCGTTCGATCCCCCGCAAAACACCATCCACTCTGGCCTTTCTTCGTTCAGAAATTCTCGCGCCTTCTGCGACAGCTTCCCCAGATAACCTCCCGTCTCGATACGGACTTCCCAGGAGTTGATAAAGGCCGACGTCTGTAGACCTTTATTCTCCACCAATGGTTTGAGTAGACTGTCACCAACAAACGCCCCCTTTACCTGCACCTTCTCCGATCTCCTCTTCCTAACATAGTGGTGGTCCTCCCCTTCATTTTTAGGTTACCGGACCTATGGTCCGATAACCTATTGGCATGGCGTTGCGTCCGTCGTCCGTCGTCCGTCGTCGTCCGTCGTCGTCCGTCGTCGTCCGTCGTCGTCCGTCGTCGTCCGTCGTCGTCGTCGTCCACATTTTTATCTTTTTTGTTTACAGGCGAATATTTCTGAAATTTTGCACAAAAATACTTAAAAATAATTCAAGAAGGAGGTATTTTTTAGTTTTTTGATTTTCGCATTTTTTTCAACATGGCGGCCGTTTTCGACGAAAAATGCCTGATTTTGGACTTTGGCGGCCATTTTCTCAAAATCTGTTCAGTAACTTTTTTTCTTTTTGATAAATAACACTCCTCATATGTACTCCTATGATGTCTATAAATTTCGTTGCGCTTGAATCGCTCGAAGTGGGCCATTTTGGCCCAAACTCGGCTCAAAAGGGACTTTCCCATGTTAAATTCTCCTATGCTTTATAATGGGACACATTATGCCTAATATCTCACTTGATATTGAGATTAGAGACTAGGAGTCAATTGTGGACCTATAGGAAATGATATATGCTGAATATTCTCGTGACCTTGAATTTGACCTCTGACCTCACTTTCAAGGTCAGAGCACAAAATGGCTTATATCTCGCTTATTATCGACTCTACAGCTTAGGAATCAATTGTGGACGTATAGGAAATGATATATTCTGAATATTCTCGTGACCTTGAATTTGACCTCTGACCTCAGTTTCAAGGTCAGAGCACAAAATGGCTTATATCTCGCTTATTATCGACTCTACAGCTTAGGAATCAATTGTGGACATATAGGAAATGATATATGCTGAATATTCTGATGACCTTGAATTTGACCTTCGACCTCATTTTCAAGGTCACAGGACAAAATGGCTAATATCTCGCTTGTTATCGACTTTACAGCTTAGCAATCAATTATGAACATATAGGAAATGATATATGCAGATTATTGTCATGACCTTGAATTTGACCTTTGACCTCATTTTCAAGGTCACAGGACAAAATGGCTAATATCTCACTTATTATCGATTTTACAGCTTAGGAATCAATTGTGGACATATAGGAAATGATATATGCTGAATATTCTCGTGACCTTGAATTTGACCTCTGACCTCATTTCTAAGGTCCAAGGACAAACTGGCTCATATCTTGTTCCTCTATTGACTGTATGGCTTGGGAATCCATTGTGGACATGATATACATGATATAGAAAATGATATACACTGAATATTTTGATGACCTTGAATTTGACCTTTGCCTCTTCATTTTCAAGGCTACAGCATAAAATTGCTAATCTCTCTCTGATTATTGAACTTACAGCTTAGCAATCAACTGTGGACATGATATATGCTTAATGTTATATATGCTGAATATTCTCTTGACCTTGAATTCAACCAGTGACCTGGCTAATACCTAAAATATTAAACATTGTCCGGTAACCTATCTTTGGCCCTTGGCCTAATTTTTTCTTTTGACCTCAGTTCTCTTCTCGTCTACCTCCCGGTTTTGTTTCACCGTGATGTTCCTAGGTACCCACTCTGGCTTCCTTCCCACCTCCACTGCAATCCGTTTAGTGGCCGCATGCCCTGCCTCATCCACGAAATCACGCGCTTGAGACCTACGTCCCCTCTCCACCTGACTCCAGGCTCTTTTCTTTTCTCCTACATCCCTCTCCTCATCACTCAATGTGTCAAACATCTCTGCTGATGGATCCATACTCATGGTGCCACTTTCCTCTCCTTCTGAACCTCTCCTATACTAGCTGGATCCTCCTCTTTACCCCCTTTACTGGCGGCTCCTATCTCTGTGATCCAGGATCTCAACATTTTCCTTTCTTGGGCCCATTCCTGCCGTTCCTCCATGAATTCCTTCTCATTTTCTGCCTCACTCGCCCAATACTAACGTTCCATATCTACTTCCTTAGCCTGCCAATCCTTCGTTGACTCTTGCTCCCGCTGCCTACTTCGGTCCAGTTTCACTTCCAATCTCAGCACACTTGCCTGAAGCACCTCTACAACTTTTGATACTCGATCAATCTTCGCTGACATCTTCACCTGCTCCCCTGGCCATCCCGCTACCATGTTCCCCAAGCGTTTCTGCGTTTCCATACACTTCTCATATTCTTTTCTCTTGGCGCTGACACACCCGCTGACAAACCATCTCTCACAACAGTTGCACCCTATCCATCTTCCACCAGTATGTTGGCGGATACCCTCCCAACACCTAGCATAAACCTGCTCCTCCTCCTCGTCCTTCCCGTTTGAGCAACTGCTTTTACCTCCTTCACTCGCCTGCTCTGCTTGCTCTGCCTTATCCTCTGCTTTCCCGGTTACAACTCCCTGTTCACCTGTGACGTTCTCCTCCACCTCCATCTCTTCTCCTTAATCCACCTGGTCCAACTTTTCTCACCCACCAGCAATTCATCCTTCTGGTCCTTCTCCTTCCTCCCCATGGACTCTTGCATTTCCTTCAGCGTCCACCACTCTCCTCCTCTCCTCTTGCATTCTTCATCTAGGGTTGCAAACCCCATATCAGCCTGCATTGTATCCCATCTTGCCGCTCTCATGTCCTCCAAGGTGATGGTTGAACAGTTATAATTACTAGCTTCCCCATCCGCCGGTCTTGAGTTCTGTTGTAGTCTGATGTATAACGCAGATCCTATGGTAGTCTCCCTGGGTCCACCGACGAAGCCCAAAAAACCGAAACGTCCCTTCTGGACAGCATATCCTAGTCTGTTCGAATTACGACGATTGGCCTTCCTGTTTAAATCACCTTGTTTATATCACCAGAGCGTAAATGTGGAGTTGTTATTTTACTTTTCTACCACCCCTGTATACTGTATCCTGAGCTGATCTAGAGCTAATCTAGAGTTGATCTAGATTAGACCTCGTAATTACCAACCTGTGATGTAGATGTACGTTGTATACTGTCTCCGTGATGATACTATTGATATTCTAGATCTAGCAATACACCAGGCCTACACGGCTAGATTTACAGCGACCTAGGCTTGGCTAGCCACACAGTGACACACACTACCCTGACCTGTAGATCTAGGCCTAGATAACTGATATTATCAGATATCAAGTGTCAGATTTACCGAAATTCAGATGGAAATCTGACAAAAGGTAAGGATCTATCTAGATCTGTCGTGTGACCTTACTTTTAGGTCAGAGGTAACCAAATTGTGAGAGAGGTCACCGAGTTGTACACACACACAAAACGAAGCGCATATACAAATTTCCACCCTTTACAGTACCAGTAACGCAGGAAAATACTTCTTTGAACACTTCTCCTCTACTCTTGTCTCGTTAACAACCAGCAGAAATTGTTTGGCAAGGCAGAAAACAGCTCAAAGCAACAGGCTGGTACAAGCATCCGGGACCCACTTGGCTTGTACTTTTGGAGTGAAATGTGTGTTGATTTTCTGATCACTTCCTGTGTTTTGAGCAATGTCAACACTTGTAATTACTCAAATTTTGCATACGGCATTGTTTGTCGTGCGATGGATCTACTGGTTTATCCCAGCACTCATTTCAGCTTCGTCTGTTTACGCGGAAAAGTCATTTGATATCGTTTTCGTAGCCGTGAAAAAAACATGTCATGTGATATGGTTTTTATTATCACACGGGTTTTAGAAAGGCCATCTATATGGAATAAACAGAGTGGTATTATCAAATGATAACAACCCAAATCATATAATAAATAGAAACATCACACTATAATTTGACTTTTTTCACACATGATTATTCTGAACATCTTTAAATAAAAATAATCAAACATATAGAAATCCTATCAATTCATATATGAATCGGCTCAGTATGGAGGCTGAGGGGTGGGTCACTAGCGAAAAGGACAGGATTACCCGTTGAGTTCGATCCGAAAGGTAGCTCTGAATGAGGTTGCGTAATGCACTACACACACCCAGCCTGGCAAGGTTACATATGAAGGACAGATACTCCTCGGTGGGGTGTATGACTAGTGTCTCATACACAATAGGATTTTCACTCGAATTGTTCTTGCCATAACTTTCGTATGTTGTTGCAGACGGCCCAACACCGTCAGGTGTATGTTGATTCGTTTCCAGATTCGTGCTTTTTACTGATTCTCCCTTCCTGCGTTGAGAAAGGATGCAGTGTGATTTCACAGTAGGCTCAACCATAGATTCACAACATGGTTAGTGAGCTGACGGTAATGTTTCCAAGTAATGTTTATTGTGATGTGTTTTTCGTCATACATTTTCCTCTTCATAAAGAAATATGCTGTTCCAACACCGCCACCGGCCATAACTAGTACCCCGAGTGTCACGCCAACAATTATACCTTCAAAACGTAAAGAGTTGAAAATTGATGAAAACTATGAATAATTAAAAAAAATAGTCTATTATGCCATATAAGTACAAAAAACGTCATGTCCATTGTCTGCATTATGCAAAAACAAACAAACAAAAATTTAATGTAACATTATTATGTTTTTGTATGTATTTGGTACAGTAGACTGTTTCTATGGTTTATCTATACCTGAATTACATGGTGGCGATCCTGGTGGCAAACAGGAACCCCATTCATAATCGAATATTATATTTTTAGTTTTTTTGGATTTCATCCATAGAAGACTATTTCGCACCTATTTTGGACGAAATATGTCCCGTGCTTCGTGGAGCAGTGGTGACGTCATCAGTGTAGCTCGCCAAAGTTGACGTTTTTCCTGTAAGTGATGTAAAAAAATGAGCGCTCACAATCCCTTCCTAACCGAAATAACACAAATAAAAAAATACAGTCGGAATATAAAGAAATGCATGACCAGGTTACAAATGTATTTAACGAAAATTTACTGTCCGAACATACAGTAAGTATTTGCCTAGCGTACCAGGAACACAAGTGTAGACTCTGAGGACGTAATCTGAGTACTCATTCGGCCAGTCTGGGGTGTTACAATATGTGTCAGTGGCTCTTTTGACGACCAAGTTATCACACGACTGGCGTCCCTCACACTTGTCCAGTATCTCAGTCATGTAACCAGCCCCCGCCTGGACCCGACAGTCGTACACCGAGATGTCGTCGTTGGAACAAATGCCTTCACTTCCTGTATCGCCATAGAAACCGTTGATGACGTGTATGCCAAAGCCTGGACCACACATATCACCATCGAAAGTCTCGTTATAGCATGCAGACTTTTCCACTGGAAATGTCTTTTGTCATGTTTATCATTTCCGTGTCATGTTTATCATGATTACAGACATATGCTAAGTTCGTGTAATTGCTCCACCTCGGTCCACCATTACATGGGATTTGTAAACTCAAGAATATAAGGTCTACACACGCACGTTTCCCTTGACATTCCTCAATGACAGACCTATAGTAGGTATCATTTGGGTTGAGCATGTAATCACATCCGGAGACATCCACTTCACACGGCTGGCCTTCATCGGCCTCATCAAATTGCATCATTCGACGAAAATATTTACGTCGAGCTCTGTAGAACACACGTTCAAAGTATTTCCTCTTCGAAACCAGGTTTTTTCCCCAGTCGAAGAGTATTTCACCCATGGGAATCTCAGAGAGCTTTTAAGAAGTCTTCCCTCCGGGGAGACTATAACCTTAACAAATCGAAAGTGACGACGTCGAAAAAGTCCACCATCTATTGGCCGGCCATCAGTGCAGATTATTACACCATATCTTGCATGTGTTTCACCACTTCTCATACATAGACTATACTATTGCCTGCATGTATCCGTAGTGAAAAATTATTCTGAATATTAGGTATTTTATTTCATTTTACACGTTATTATTCAAAAGTGGAGATTCGATCATCAATGAAAACTTAGTCCAATATGTCGAACACATATCTAAAAACATTCATTGAAGGTCAGATATACAACTGAACTGTATATATCATAATGACATACATAATATTTTCTTACGATGCACAAACGGTTATATTTAGATTACTTACTTCGAGTAGTTTACTGGACATCAATAACATTTGCAATCAACATTAGTATTATACAAACAGGTATTATAAGTGCCATTGCGGCAGATGTTTGAAAATTTGAGGATAAAGATTTTAGCTAAAGCGCATTATTGAGTATATCAATCATGATGATAAAAAGTCCTCGTACATCATGTGGTCATTTCGTGATTTTACTCGTTGTATTTTTGTGTGAATTTCCTCCATGCACACACCAGTTCATCCAGTCACTCTATGCAAGATCTCGAGGAGGGCATTATGCCCTGCTCATCAGATTTTGCAGAGATCTTCAATAATACAATTCATGACATTTGGTTTTTTTTTGGTCAAAACTGTGTATGCAAAGATTAGCTAACGTAGCAAGTGGTGCCTTGTATATCTGCGAGTATGTGAAGACGCCTACAGAATCGTCCATGATTGACTCAACGGTTGAGTCAATCATGGACGAACAAGGAAGTACATGGATGAAATGATCTGTAATGACATGATAGATGTCCCTCTTGCAAATCAACACGCTATCCGTCAAATAACTATACATTCATGCACGCATTTCCACGCTTGCATTGACGTTGCGCCCCCAAGAGACACTGTTTTGTACAATTGTTATTCATTCATATCAATTGTTATCATCGGGTTTCCACTTTAGGTATTCTCTCAGTGTTTGGAAAGTAGTATAAGGTGCATATTGTACAAAACGGAAACATTGATGAAGATTGGGTGTGATGTACCCACCCAATATATATCTTGTAAATAAATAGCTCTGTGATATGTCAGACTCAACACGAGTTTGCAAGCATCAACTGCTGTGTAATGTGACACTTGCTTGCAGACGATGTCCAGTGGAGAAGAATTCATTCCGATTGAGTAGAGGGACAATACCGGTTCAATACAAAAACAACTTTGGATATTCTAAATAATCATTATAATGAATTATAATGAAGACTCATGTGACGAATATCGTTCTCTGGCCGATATCAAGCCGAATGTCTGAGACATTGTGCTAGACAACAAGCCGGCAGTTTCAATTTAACTGTTTATTGTGGCGATAAATGTTCAATGTTCTATCACACACAATATCGGCCGATCACCCCTACGTCCGACGATAGTTCCCAGTCGAGATATAAGTTTCAATGTATAGTTCTTGTATATATGTATTCCTTGTATATCACTTTATAACAGTACAGTTTATATATCCACTTCTATATGATTACGGCCAATATCTTCTTAACTTCTAGAAACACGTCTTCTTGGACTGGAATACTCAAGTGCGCGGGGCTAAAGGGGAAGCACATGGAAGTTTTCCCGCCTCGTGTATGCGGTGTCGTGATTGGTCGTGTATGTGCTGATCTCACCAGGAAAGTGGGATTCCCCGGTGCATGTTCTGACATGTTTGTCTCGTGATCTGCGTGTGGTGTATGCATGGTCCCGTGTATTTAGGTGCAGGTGTGTGAAGGTCAAGGCCGGTGTACTGGGGTCGAATATTCTGATTGGCCGGGGCCGAAGTGCGCGTGGACTGACCTGTATGTATGCATTGTCCTGGTAATGTTTATGTCTGTGATCGTATAGTGGATATGTCCTGTATGTAAGTCATGTAAATAATGTGTGTTGCCATGGAGATGTAGTGCGCGGGAGGGACGGGCGGTTACAGTCGCTAAAATTACTACACTCATGTATATGTCATGTGGATATTATCAAGTTTTGACTCTAAAATGAGATAGCGTTTAATTGTAACAATACAGATGAATTCATTCTGAAATAATCATGCCTACTAAGGTTCGTTAATATGATTGGGAATGTTCAAATACTAGGTCATTCAAAATATTCAACCATATGGTTGGGCAAAACAAAACAGCTGTGTTTTGTGACTATCATTTTTCATCTCTTTTACGTGCTGCACTGCTGTACATTCGTATAACGCCCACCCCCTTCCCAACATCAGATAAGAAAGTAATGATACGATTGAGTAACAGATGCTATCTTATAAAATATCACCTCGAGTGACATGCAGAACGCAAGCTCACAAACGCAATATCGTGTTACTAATATATTCCGATACAAATGCTCGCCAGTTTATCTGCAACGAAGATATCAGGGTGAGGTCATTAGATCTTATTCCGTGGTGTGTATTCCATTTTTCCCTATAACAAGTCAAGCTACGTAACTATTTTGGTTGGACTTAATGAGGATATATCCAAGATAACACTCGTTACATGTTATGTTTGATAACATTACTACATAATACATGTACGAGCTAATACTAGTTGTATTAAATAAATTTCACATTCATCATGTGATTCGATCGGGATAAAAGAAAGAGCATATCAGATCACCCTTATATAATTTACAAAGGAAATTATCAAATTCTGGACACGTTGAACTAAATATCTCCACATTTCACTCAAGATTCACCATTGACGTCAGGATGACGTCATATTTCGAATATATTGGTAGATTTAGGAACTATGCCTCAAAAACTTTCAAATCAGCTACTACTCAAAACTCTCGATATTTCCAAGATCAAGGTCATATTTGAGGTCACCTTTGACCTGAGACAACTTTGATGTTACGTCGAGGGTCAGGGTCAAGAGCAAGGAATATAGACCTTAGAAGATCTCTATGACGAGTATAATCGAAGTTATGACCATTTATGAGTTTTGGACTTTTTGCGTGATCTAACCTCTCACTTAACCACTTACCACTAACCTCTCAATGACAATCTATGTACAACTTTTTTTACCAGTTTCAAATTTCTAACAGCAAAACTGTGACCTGTAGTGCGCTAAAAATACTGGCTGAAAGAGAAAAAAAAAACTTGACTCTTGAATTAAAACGGATTTTTCGATTTTGACATTTTCCTTGACCTTCTTTTTTTACCTTGACCTCCCAAAAGCTAATCACTTGGTCAAGTGATGAACTTCTAGCAACTTTTAGCCAATTTTCATGACTTTACGACCAGTATTGTGACCTGAAGAATACTAACAGACAGACAGACGGACAACCGCGACTGACCAACAAACTTGACGTCAAGTAAAAGAAGATTTGGCAACGGAACACTGTTTTTGGTTTGCAGTGTTGTCAATGCATAGGTACGAGGGGGGCAGATTCGGAGTTGAGCTGTGTTCTGGTTCAAACCGAACGCCAGATATTAGTCATGCAAGACTTCACGCATATAATGATTCATCTGATCAAGACACTTGTGACATTGATATCAGTGGATGCCAACACATTCTCAGCCCGAAGGACAACCACTGTATATCTGTTGGGAAATGTCAAGGAAAACGTGCATGTGTTTATCTCATATCTTGGAGGTGGAGCAATTGCACGAACGTTATATATGTCGGTAATCACACGGACTTGCAAAGTGATATAATTATATATAATCGAAGAAATGAAAATGATTACTCTGACTCTGATTCTACTGAGATAAATATAATATGATTTGTGTCACATGGCATTGTTGCAATGGACATTGTATAATTAATTGACAGAGAAAAATTGTACATTTTATGACATGCTAGTTCTCAGCTATGGAAAATACAAAGACATACACTGCAAGTCCATCCAAAAATAACACCCCCGTTGTTCCTGGTCAAAATTTAGCAGTTAGCGCTAACACCTCCGTATATCCTTAGGATATTTGACATCCAAATAGTCACTAAACTTCGGACTATTATAATCCTGCACAGTTCGTAGCAATATGATTCCCTCTTGGTCCGACACCTGTATGGAATGCTTGTTTTTCATGAACTGCCAAAATAATGGGCTCTTAGATTTGCTGTAATAAAGTAATAATGGATCATGTACAAAACAATTTCATATGTAACAATCCACGAAAGATACAATAGACACAAATATTCCCACAAAAGATATGGCATTAACCAAAGGAGGAATATGTCTCATTGTCCACCATAACAAAATCAGAGTCGTCATTTTTCATGGGAATGGCGTATATAGCAGAAGCTCGATCTTTTTGACCGACAGTGGATGCTTTTGACTCCAGACAATCAGAGACAGTATTTGTATTTGTTGATACCAAATCCTCCTCGCCACTTGCTTGTGCATACCCGTCGCTCATGAATTGGCTTCTACCCAGATCATTGACTGATGCATGGTCACCATAGTCTGTGTTCCTATAGTCAGGGATAGTGCAAGAATCTCTCAAATTGTCACCAGCCACGTCATCAACGCTCTTGTGACGTCCTGTCACCGTGATCCCAACACAACGTTGAAAATTACTTGTTTCCCCATTATTTATGTTAGCGATAGTTTTGTCTGCCTTGAAATTATCTGCTGTTTGTATGGGCGTTGGAAACTGCCGATTGTTCACATCGTATTGTTGGTTTGGGATTTCAGGGGTGGATTGTGTCGAAGTTCCCTTTTTCCTGTTGGAATTGCATACAATATATTTTTAAAAATTCACATCTTTGATAATCATCCCCAAGTCTAGTTCCTGGTAGGATGTTTCATATCACGTACGTTTAGGCATGAACAGTACGTACAATGTACACACAAACAGGACGTTCTGAGGGGACCGGTTGTAATTTTGGTCGTAGAACTTATATTCACGGTAAGATATAGCCTGTCTACTCTTAAAGCGACACTTCCGTTTGGCCACACGGTGAAATAAAACAGACCATCGCCACCGGCACTCTCCGTACTATATTGTCACTTGAATGTTGACTGCTGATAGTGCCTGGAACGTGGGTCATATGCCCGACATGCTGGAAACATGACCTATCTAGGTGTCTGTAAGATGATATTATACCAACAATCCCTCCACATAAAAATGTCTAACTCGAACTCATCAATTGCAAAAAAAGTCGCGATGGTGGCGCCCGCCTGGGAGATACTGTGTTGGATAAACAAAACACGCCCACAGGCCATCAAAACAAATGGTGAAATGTCAACATTGTTACCCCTTTGGTTTCACATATCATCGCCATTATATAATTAATTGGCTTTGTTTTCATTTACAAACATCATTCACAATTTGTTTCTACACCAACAGTGATCACAATTAACTTTGGGTCCAATATCATCATCCCGTTTCATGGCTAATATGTCAAATGTACAATTCTTCTGCATATATGCATGCCAAAATTCATCAAAAATTCCCTTCAGTGAATATGGCCATATTACCTATTGGACAGTGGGTGTCTCGAAAACAAATCTTTAGTTCGTTTGAAAAAAAAAAGATATTTGGCAATGATTCCGATTCCGAGGGAGTATTAGGCTAGACTTCGTCCAATGTACTTTACGTTTGTTATTAACATCATCAAAATCTGAATGTATTGGTGGTAATAGATTGATCCTTACATCCAACTATTCTCCAATACCGTACTTGATTCTTTTGACATTCAAACGAGACTGGTTAAACGGGAAATATATGTGCACACCATAATTTAGAGAATATAATGCAGAAAATATTACAAGATTACATACATGCATATCCTCTCAGCTGGTACCAGAATGTGTAGATCACATCAATAAAAATTACACCCCGACACTGGTGTGAAAAAAAGTTCAGATAGTAGAGCAATATTTTACTAGAGTCAATAAATTATTCTATCTCATCACAAAAACACTCAGTGGCCGATAATTTCATTAGATAATGCAATGAAATTTGTGGAGCGTGTAGAGCCTGCAATACTGCCTTCGAATGTATGCAATATTTTCTTTTTAAACTAAATTTTGGTGCAACTCATCTAATATAATAAAACAAAAGGATGTGCACATTGGTTTTGACGATTACAGCCCGTCCGAGTCGTTTTTCCATCCGTAATAAGACACATTTTATACCAGGATTGTATAAAAACAAATGAAGTGCATCCAAATTGCCTTTAAAAAATCCAAATTGAATACATATTCCACTTTGTATCTGCACAATAGTTTAGTTATGAGAAAATAATCAGTGGTATAACGTGGTGTACGTGGAATTGTCAGTCCATTTTGCACTTTCATGCTTTCTTTACATCTGCTTGCGATGGATACAGTTCCTGTATTGACGCGTGAACTACCTGCTCAAATGAGCAAAATTGCACTCAAAGGACTGGTTGTCGCCATAACATTTGATGTGAGTACGAATCATTCAGTTTTTTTGACATGTTTGATATGAAATATAGTTTCCAAAATGCATTGCATGTTTTCTAAGGCAGCTGCTTTAATACATCGGTCATCTATGTGTAGTCTGCTCTGTGATAACAACTGATCCCCTTCAGAACGGCCTGTTTGTGCGGTTGGTAGGCGGGCCAACGTGCCGTTCATGCCTCCACGTACTTGGCTATGAAACATCCCTAATTATACTAGTTCATGGATGTTGGAATTTACCTCTTCTGGTGCTTAAGGAACAAAACCCCAGTGATGATACCGACCAGGACCAGGACTGCCGCTATTGATATTCCAACCACCAATCCTGCAGACCATTACGAATAAAAAGTGGCATAACAATGGCATACGACGAAGTTATTTGTTTGAACAAGACTTACAAGAGTAAATACCAATATTGGAAGATTCTTCCGGTATGTCGCCAGTGGTTACTGTTCTCCATGAATAATCCTCAGTGGACAATATGAAACCTACAATGACGCAATAATCACCATCAAATCATTGTCTAAACTTTTTAATGCACATTTTAATGATGGGAGCTTCTCCTGGGAGCCAGAGTCCCTGATACAGAGTATGGTCACCAAATATGTGTCATGTTCAATGTAGGAAATAATGTATGGAGAAACGACAGAAAAAATCATACGTGAAATATGGACAAGTACCATGAACACAAGTGTACACAATGAGAACATATTCGGAGTACTCATTCGGCCAATACGGGTTGTTACAATATGTCTTGGTGGCCCTCTTTGCAACCAAGTTTTCACACGACTGGCGTCCCTCGCACTTATCTAGTATCTCAGTCATGTAATCAGCCTCGACCTGGACGCGACAGTCGTACATTGAGATGTCGTCAATAGAACATACTTCCCGACTCCCTGTGTCACCGTAAAAAACATTGATGACGTGTATGCCTGACCCAGAACCACACATGTCCTCATCGAAGGTCGATCCATAGCATGCAAGAGTTTCCCCTGAAAATGAGAAACAGCACTTATCGGATGTCTTCTAAACGCTGGTACACTGGTAGAGTAAGACCAATACTTCCATAGTTTATCATTGTGCGTCCGTTCCAAATATTTACGTGTCCAAACATTTTGGACACGTACATTGTAAAATGCGCATGAATACGATGGCCTGGTCGCTTGTCGTTCCACCTATAGAACTATTCCTGCCCCATCCGTGCGGAATGCCTGTTGTGCTCACTCTATTTGTGTACGAAATTGTTACAAAATGTTTATAAAAGAAGGTTGGTGTGTATGTTTGTGTGTGGGTGTTAGAGACAAAAATTTGACCTAATATTTGACAGTTTCTTTTTGATTGCACCCATATTTTATTGAGTCAATGTGATATATTTAATCTTATGGGATATTATTTTCTCGTTTATGTTTTAATTCACATTTGTTTCAAGATAGAATGTGAATATTTGAACATTTTTAGGTTACCGGACCTATGGTCCGATAACCTATTGGCATGGCGTTGCGTCCGTCGTCCGTCGTCCGTCGTCGTCCGTCGGCGTCCGTCGTCGTCCGTCGTCGTCCGTCGTCGTCGTCGTCGTCCACATTTTTATCTTTTTTGTTTACAGGCGAATATTTCTGAAATTTTGCACAAAAATACTTAAAAATAATTCAAGAAGGAGGTATTTTTTAGTTTTTCGATTTTCGCATTTTTTTCAAAATGGCGGCCGTTTTCGACGAAAAATGCCTGATTTTGGACTTTGGCGGCCATTTTCTCAAAATCTGTTCAGTAACTTTTTTTCTTTTTGATAAATAACACTCCTCATATGTACTCCTATGATGTCTATAAATTTCGTTGCGCTTGAATCGCTCGAAGTGGGCCATTTTGGCCCAAACTCAGCTCAAATGGGACTTTCCCATGTTAAATTCTCCTATGCTTTATAATGGGACACATTATGCCTCCAATCTCTGCCACGCTTATGCATCGTGGAATCATAGCACTAAGGCCAAAAAAAAAAAATGTTTTGGTTTGCGTCCCAGTGATGCTCCGAAATCGGTGCTATGGCGCTGAGGTTTTTTTTTTTTTTTTTTTTGAGTACCGGTTTGTGTAGTTTTTTTTTGCATAAAAAGTGTGCTTGTACCATATTTTTTTTTTCCTGGAACAGTAAAAATATAGATAGGACAGCCCGGAAAAACAATTTTCCGTCATTTCGAGAAAATTGTTTACGACAGCAAAAAATAATGTTTTTTATCTCGTCATTTCGAGTTAAATATCGCGTTATTTGAAGACAATTATGTCGTTATTTTGAGATAGTTAAGTCATCTCGTTATTTCGAGATAATATCTCATTATTTCGAGATGATTATATCGTTACATTGAGATAGTATATTTGTATGGGACTCCAAAAAAATACTGTTTTTATCTCGTTACCTCGTTATCTCGAAATAATGAGATAGTTATCTCGAAATAACGAAACATTATCTCGAAATAACGACATAACTCGATAAAAAATAACGAGATAAAAAAAAAATTTTTTTTGGTTTCTTATATAATTATCTCAAAATAACGAGATAAAACAATTTATTGCACGTCCTAAATCAGCCACATTATGGATCAAAATAGTAATTGATAACAGAAGCAATAAAAATAGTCATGAAAAAAAAAAATCATAAAAAACTAAATAAAGAAAAAAACTTTGGCAGATTCTCGCTACAAAATATATTACCGATATAAACTCGTATTGTTTCTAAGAAGGAGTATCTATATTGCCATGCATGCAACTCCCTATGTCTGTATGGAACAAATTTCTCACGAAGCGGTTCCCTGGGGTGATCTGCTATTTTAATCAATGACAAGTGGAAGGGGCTCGTATGGAAAATTAGGTGTCATTACTTCTGCGGCAAAGGATTATGCTAGTGTTGGAATTTAAAAAATCATTTACCGGACGACTCTCCTTCTCTCCTTGTTATCAGCCAGTGTTAATATGACGACCAACAATATATTAAAAACGAATCTGTTAAGTATTAGATTGCTAATTGATTGGTTTGTCGCTTTCACAGTTAAACGCCTGATTGGTTCCTGCAAGATTGCAATCCTCGACGGTCACTAATACAACCACTTTGGGGATGCTCATCGACTTGCACAGAATTGAAATGTGGCCGCTGCTTGTAAAATACCATCATGGCAAAAAAAAAAATCTGACGCGGGAGGTTTGGGACGACGCGCGCAGGGACGCAAACCAAAAAATTTATTTTTTTTGGCCTAACCACAACCTTGCTGAGCTGGGAAAATTGCTTTTATCTGATAGGTTTGGGAAACTATGGTTGCAAACAGTCCATGACAATAACGTTAGAATACAAAATTCTCTGTACAATGTTTTGGAGACTTTCTCAGATGGAAATAATGGAAATAAAATGGGGATAAAAACTGGGTATCTGATGTAAAATATTCCCTGTATAGACATGGATTCAGTGATGTGTGGCTTCAACAGATTGTTGGCAAATCATTTTATTTTTATATACATTCAAACAGCGCCTGCTACATGTGGCAAAACAGAACTGGCATGTTTAGAACTATGTGATAATTCTAAATGAAATGGGTATAAAAACTACAAAATGACACATGTCCCTCGGGAAGCACCTTGTAGCAGTGTCAAGATTTCTAAGTTATAAGTTATCTGTAGAGCGTCTCCGATAGTCGAAACCTGACCGATCGCAGTGTTTGTGTAAACTTTTTGAAGTTAACAGTTCGGAATTTGTAGGAGATGAGTTTCACTATTGGTTGGTGTGCCCTTAATATATAAATAATGCTATGATTCCGATTGAGAATTTCAATAGCACAATATCTAGTTAAAGTCATATATTGTTGAACATCTGGCGGCGTATGTGTCCCATGGTATGGGTGTCCATAACAAGTACTGAGTTGATACATGTATGTTGCATAATTTATTCATGTATCCAGCGTTTGTGGTGTTCACTAGTGAAATTGTACATGTCTGTTCAGCATATGGACCGAAGGCCCTTTGTGAATAAAGTATCGTTCGTTCATTTATTCATATAGAATTCTGAAAACAATATATAAATTTGTGGGACATTATTAGATGCACAAATATATACTCCAACATCGTTTATATTGAGAGATTCATTGCAAGATATATGTTTTTTATTTGAGGGTTTGTTTGTTTTTTCCGCCCTCCCTCCTAGCTTTTCATTTTCCAAAGGACGAGAAACAGAAAATCAAACAGGAATGGCCTTTTCATGGTGTCTCGAATGGTTGAATTTAACAAATGCAGTGCCAAATACAGGCAATGGATATGAATTGAAAAGGAGTTGTCTGACAGCCGTATTCTATGAATTTGTTGGATTGTCGGTAAGAAATAGTTCTGAATACGATGGTGACACAGTGATTTTTCACGTGCGGAAAATATTTTTTGATAATTTGGATAGAATTATTTTCGTACCAGCGTACCAGTGTGCCAGCGTTCAGAAGACATCGGCACTGATCTAGTCTGTGCAAATGTAAACGGTTAACTTCATGTACTCACAATCCATCTATATACATATATTAACAACAATTTCATGTGATAAACTTACGTTGCAATTCAGTGTGATCACATACATAGCCCAAAGTCGTGTAATTGCTCCAACTTT
The DNA here is from genome assembly GCA_949152475.1 of Terebella lapidaria. Lineage (NCBI taxonomy): Eukaryota > Metazoa > Annelida > Polychaeta > Terebellida > Terebellidae > Terebella > Terebella lapidaria. The sequence goes on along the minus strand of OX424564.1, from coordinate 25,829,391 downwards.
TGTCACTGATGCATGAGCGAAGTACACTGTCTGATGTTAAGTCCGTGCACGCACGCTTCCCCTGGCATTCCTCCATGATAGATTTATAGTAGGAATCGTTTGGGCTAAGCATATGATTGCATCCGGGTATATTGAAGATACATGATGTGTCTGAATAAGACTGGTCTTGGTACATGTAAACGGCTGCACGAATAATATCAGCAGTTCTATTTGGACCAGAACACAGCTCAACTTCGAATCTGTCTCCAGAGCATCTGTGTATATGAAACTCTGAAAACGAAAACATGGACCATGTGCAAACTGCTTACAACGTTATTCTGCTGAATGATCAGTTTGCATCAATCACGAATTCATCTCAAAATCTCATAATACAATGATATGTTTCAAAATACATGTATCGAGTGGTTTAGTGTTATCCAAATACATTTCTTACAATATCGTATCTATTCACGCATGTATCGTGCTTCATTGAAGCATTACCTTTGTCACTTGGGACATTCAGATGGACACATCTATATTCTACGGCCACATAGTCAGACATGTCCCCCGCCGTGCATACATCCCCGACACTCACACTATCAGCGACAATAGTGCACGTGGAATTGTGGTGACATTTTGCCAGTATTACGCTGTATATATCATAGCTCCTTGCGTTGATGTAACAGTGTCCCTCGGTAATGTAGCATGAAGAATACTGGCTAGCGTCTTGTCCGTAGTATACGCTAATTATGTGGATAACCTGCGATCCACAGTCTAAAGAGATGTTGTCACCGGTACAGCTGGCCGTCTGGAATGCTGTAAGGCAAAGGTTGGAAGATGGAATGTGAGGACGGTAATATAATACCGTATGATGGTCGGTGCAGATAATGAGGGCAGCTCAGCTATATATCATGAGGTCCTCTCATACATTCATACATGGACTCCCACATGTACCCCCATCATTTGGAACAGTAGAATGATGTATCGACACTAACATTTTTTGCTTCAGTAAATGAATATTGACTGATCTTATTTTTCTTCGAGCTCACGATATGATATTTGAACATCTGTGCCGACGCCAATTTATATATCACTCATTGATACTCAAATTTGATACAATCTATATCTTCATGATAATCATAAGAATACAAGTATCAATATGGAGAAGTTGTTTTGTTTGTTTACTTACCTCGAGTAGTGTCCTGCCCAACAATAGCCTTTGAGGTCAAAACCAATGCTGTGTAAACGCTTATAATTGCATCCATTGTTGCCGATGTTTCACTGGAATGTTGTCATAACGGATAATGCTGCAGTACGAATACACTATTTTGGAGACAACAATCATAAAGACAAAAACATCCCCGAGAATATTCCGTCTTTTCGGTCGTATTTTGCGTGAACTTCCCTCGTGCACACACTAGCTTCGTCCAATTATTTGATTCTGTGCACGTTTCCGAATGATACTTTTCCTGGGATGAATGTTCTTTGGTCAACATGATTGATTCAAAGTTCATCTCACTTAACGAATGTTTTCTTGGATATCTGGTAAACTCTTGATTATGCCCAGCAAAAACGCTCACGATTGACTCGTTGATGGAGGACGAACAAGGAAGTACACTGATGAAATAATATCTAATGACCCTTTGGATGTCCTTGCCAATTAACGTGCTATCATTTTATACATTCATGCAACCGTTCGTTGGATTGACTAATACAGTTGTAACATGCTTTGCACACTTGTTATCCATTCATAGCTATAGTTATCTTATGAGTATACATATAGATGTTTAATAGGTGGGACATGTCAAGATTGAGCATGATAACGATGCGATGACCCAACCCAATATTACGTTATATGCACAAACTGGTGTGTGATATTTCAAACCCAACCTTAACATTATGGTTTTTTGTTTCTGGAATTATGTTGGTGGCATTGTCACTAATTAAGCTGAGGTTGGCTAGTGGACAAGAAACCACTACAAATATTTAAAGTGAACATGCAATTTCATCACAACCTCATCTTCTCATATTCTTTTTTTATCATTATGCTGAAAACGTTCGTCATTCATGTGCACATTATCAGGTTTCCACTGGCGGATTCAGGGGGGGGGGGGGAGTGCACCCGTGGAATGTAGAGCCCCACAATATATTTTCAACAAGTGACTCAGAAATATGTTGAGGTGCATTACAGCGTTACGTAGGCCTAACATTCGTTGGTCAATAATCATGCAATTGAGTGTCATTAATCATGAGTTCTTTAAGTTATATGGCATGTAATATGTAAAGTGACAATGAGTAGTTTTGGGATAAGTAAATTTAAATACCAGCAATATTTACATGCATGTTGGAATGAAAAAATACTCAATCAGAGCCAGAGAGAGCTCAGAATCAACCACAGAACAGGAAAAAAGCTCTGGTTTCTGGAGCCCCTGAGCGGGCCCCAGACCCCACGCCGTGTTAGCTACCACCTATCTACCTCACTTCGCTCGGTCGATTGACTCCTCTAACCAGCTTGCCACCCCGCCCCTTCCAATGATAAATATAGTCCGACACACTTGATTTCATACTGAAACTCTCATTGAATATACACAGGGGATATTTTTGTTTTATTTATTTGTTTTGTTTATCTCACACTATTTCAAGATTACGTACATTCAGGAAGAGCACCCCCCCCCCCTATTTAAACATCCTGGATTCGGCCCTGGTTTCGTCATTACAATCGAAGAACCCATACCTGTAACGATCATTGTGAAATTCATTTTGGTATGGGCATCAAGTTAGTGGGTTGTTGGACACGGTAGGAAATGTTAAACTCCAGTTTAATTAGTGATCAAACACACGGCTAAACAAAATTTCCCAATATGAAAAAAACGTGGGAGAAAAGTTTAATATTCTCATAATTTACAGACAACAATTTTTTATCTCGCACCAATTATATTCCTCCACCAACTCATCTGAGACAAATGTCATCCAAGCGCAGATCTTGCAATACAAGAGCAACAGAACTTACATTTGTCACAGGTGTACACATGGAGATTCCAGTGTATTATGTTAATCAGTTACTGATTATGAAAAATGGTACCATATTTGTTCAACATTACCGCATATGGACGTCCCTTTTGAATGTGCCAATATTTTCACATCATCGTGAAATTTCGTAGGAGTCTACTCTATAAAGCTCCCTGGTTGAAGGGATAATAGCTCAAGGATTGAAATTGTTAGTGAAGAGTTGTACCGTTCGAGTCAGAAATTCCCAAACCAGTAGTTTTGTTAACTGGTATAGCTGTTTCAACGTCAAGGGAGTTCAATGCATTTCAGTTCCTGTGACGAAGGTAAAAGCTCAACAAAACTTTTCCTGAAGGTAAACAGTTTATATATTGGTTAAATCAACAAGCACAATTTAACTTGGATTCTGGAGAAACAATCTTAGAAGCCATGGTACTAATGGGAGTTCTATAGCTTTGTATATCCCGCATGCAAGTTTTTAATGCCAAGATAATAAGTATCAACAATTTTTTTTCCATTTTGAAAATAAAGTTGATTACATGTCAAAATAAACTCACAGTCATGAAAAAGATTGGACAAAGTTGTTTCGCCGATCAATCCTTCATCATCCTCTAAGGGGAGAGACAAGACTTTCGCGAGATAACACCAAAAAGATGCAGTAGATTGTGATATGGTGACGAATATAACGTGAAGTGAAAATTTAAGCTATATGTTTTTGTTTTTGTGAAATCGTTTATGGCTGTAAAATGTAAATGTTCAATTATGAAACTTGCATTGTTGCGACTGTCTACTCATCGAAGAGCAATGTAAATGATGCCAGCAAGTTTTAAAGATATTAAATAATGGGAGGATTATATTTCTCACATATCAGTACCCCGAATAGTTATGAACATATGGCAATTTCAGAGGTACTTTTCCCATCAATTGAAAAACAAATATCATAAATCTGCGTTCGGAGTGTCATGAATGTAAATTTCAACCTCGACACGGATTCTACCATAATTATATTGCCGATGTTAATAGCAAACCTGAAGTCTCACGTTTTAATACAGGGAATCAACGATGATTTCATCCTCTCTTTCATGTTATCTGCATTCCAGTATACAAATGTATACTTGTGGGTTATTATCAGATGATAACTACTTATACCAATGGTCGACAAGTGAGCGGAGCATGCCATGTCCTGTCTCATTGAGTGATAACGGTGAAAGAGGCAGTTATCTGTCTGGGTGGACGAAAAGTTTGAAGGAGGAACATATCCGTCTCTGGGACTGGTACTAGAAGGTATTTTGCCGGCTTTCGGGTGTGCAAGACGATATAAACATCGGTCGATCGGATTCTTTTCGAACCGAATATTTCAGATTCCGACAGGCAACCCTGTTCAGATTTCACTAGTGTCATCTAGATCTATCATCAGGAAATAATATAAACTGTTCATGTACTCATGAACGCACACATGGATGTAGGTAACTAAAAGATTCCTATATAAACAATCACCAACTAATTACCGAGCATATCCAACGGGTAAATAGAGATTATTTCATCAGAAATAACTTCCCTTTTCTTTCATCACCGATTCCATCTTGGACGTTATCACGAATATCTTCACGATTTCGAAAAGATTTAAGGCAACACTCCATGCATACTACAACTAACAGAGTAAACTAATCACTACATAATTCACGAGGTGTTTTTATTATGAATGCTGTGTTCAACAACGAGTATTAGTTGCATTATCCATCGTTACGCATTTTCATCGACACATCGGCAGCAATGAAAGGTATAATAAGTGTTTGTACCGCCTTAATTTTGATCGCGAAGGCTGTTGATGGGCAGGAAACTACTCAAGGTAAGAGCCCAAATAGTTTATAGCGCGATGAAACTATTTGTTTGCTGGCTACTAAATCGACAGAAATCAGCCACCGTATATGTGTTTACTTATGACAGGTTAGACAAAATGTGTATCGAGCTACATGTATCAATTTCCCGCTCTTGATTATAAACCTGCTCAAATAAATACTCTTTGAATAATATCAATATACAAAATTGTAGTGAAATTACATCATTCCATCATGCCGGATAATGAAGTGCACGATGCAGTTATATCTTATGCCATATTTTCTGCACCAGCATTTAAATCGTTGCCCCAGTGTCATTACTTTTCTCTTGCTGTAACTTTGTTCTTACAGTAATACTTAGAGCGGCATGCACTAATAACAGCATCTCCTTAGACTGTGGACTACAGTTCATTCACGTACTTGGTGTATACTATGGACAAAATGACAGCCAGTTTCCAGCATGCTACGTTGCGGAGGAGCACTGCTACATCAACGCAAGAAGCTTTGCAATATACAACACAACAATGGAAAGATGTCATCACAAGTCCACATGCACTTTTGTAGCTGATAGTGTGAGTGTCAGGGGTGTCTGTCTTAGGAACATGTCTGACTATGTGGCAGTTGCATATAGATGTGTTCATCTGAATGTCCCCAGTGACCAAGGTAAAGCACACATAAATACATAATGTTAATAGATGCAATATTTTCACACAATTTATTTAGGCAACATGAAAACGTCCGAGTTTAACTACTATTTGAAATATGTTAAATTTGTATTTTGATACTTCGAAATGAACATCTGATTGATGCCAAAAATAAGATAATTTAGCAGATTTACCTTAAGCGATTTGCACGTGGTCCTTGTTTTCGTTTTCAGAGTTTTATATACACAGATGCAGTGGAGACAGATTTGAGGTTGTGCTGTGTTCTGGTCCAAATAGAACTGCTGATATTATTCATGCAGCTGTTCACATGTACCAAGACCAGTCTTATTCAGACACATCATGTATCATTGACATACCCGGATGTGATCACATGCTTAGCCAAAACGATTCCTACTATAAATCTATCATTGAGGAATGCCAAGGGAAGCGTGCTTGTACGGACTTCACATCAGATAGTGTACTTCGCTCATGCCTCAATAAAACAAATTGGAGCAATTACACGACTTTGGGCTATGTCTGTGGTCATACTGAATCGCAACGCCCTTAATATATAAATAATGCTATGATTCCGATTGAGAATTTCAATAGCACAATATCTAGTTAAAGTCATATATTGTTGAACATCTGGCGGCGTATGTGTCCCATGGTATGGGTGTCCATAACAAGTACTGAGTTGATACATGTATGTTGCATAATTTATTCATGTATCCAGCGTTTGTGGTGTTCACTAGTGAAATTGTACATGTCTGTTCAGCATATGGACCGAAGGCCCTTTGTGAATAAAGTATCGTTCGTTCATTTATTCATATAGAATTCTGAAAACAATATATAAATTTGTGGGACATTATTAGATGCACAAATATATACTCCAACATCGTTTATATTGAGAGATTCATTGCAAGATATATGTTTTTTATTTGAGGGTTTGTTTGTTTTTTCCGCCCTCCCTCCTAGCTTTTCATTTTCCAAAGGACGAGAAACAGAAAATCAAACAGGAATGGCCTTTTCATGGTGTCTCGAATGGTTGAATTTAACAAATGCAGTGCCAAATACAGGCAATGGATATGAATTGAAAAGGAGTTGTCTGACAGCCGTATTCTATGAATTTGTTGGATTGTCGGTAAGAAATAGTTCTGAATACGATGGTGACACAGTGATTTTTCACGTGCGGAAAATATTTTTTGATAATTTGGATAGAATTATTTTCGTACCAGCGTACCAGTGTGCCAGCGTTCAGAAGACATCGGCACTGATCTAGTCTGTGCAAATGTAAACGGTTAACTTCATGTACTCACAATCCATCTATATACATATATTAACAACAATTTCATGTGATAAACTTACGTTGCAATTCAGTGTGATCACATACATAGCCCAAAGTCGTGTAATTGCTCCAACTTTTGTCACTGATGCATGAGCGAAGTACACTGTCTGATGTTAAGTCCGTGCACGCACGCTTCCCCTGGCATTCCTCCATGATAGATTTATAGTAGGAATCGTTTGGGCTAAGCATATGATTGCATCCGGGTATATTGAAGATACATGATGTGTCTGAATAAGACTGGTCTTGGTACATGTAAACGGCTGCACGAATAATATCAGCAGTTCTATTTGGACCAGAACACAGCTCAACTTCGAATCTGTCTCCAGAGCATCTGTGTATATGAAACTCTGAAAACGAAAACATGGACCATGTGCAAACTGCTTACAACGTTATTCTGCTGAATGATCAGTTTGCATCAATCACGAATTCATCTCAAAATCTCATAATACAATGATATGTTTCAAAATACATGTATCGAGTGGTTTAGTGTTATCCAAATACATTTCTTACAATATCGTATCTATTCACGCATGTATCGTGCTTCATTGAAGCATTACCTTTGTCACTTGGGACATTCAGATGGACACATCTATATTCTACGGCCACATAGTCAGACATGTCCCCCGCCGTGCATACATCCCCGACACTCACACTATCAGCGACAATAGTGCACGTGGAATTGTGGTGACATTTTGCCAGTATTACGCTGTATATATCATAGCTCCTTGCGTTGATGTAACAGTGTCCCTCGGTAATGTAGCATGAAGAATACTGGCTAGCGTCTTGTCCGTAGTATACGCTAATTATGTGGATAACCTGCGATCCACAGTCTAAAGAGATGTTGTCACCGGTACAGCTGGCCGTCTGGAATGCTGTAAGGCAAAGGTTGGAAGATGGAATGTGAGGACGGTAATATAATACCGTATGATGGTCGGTGCAGATAATGAGGGCAGCTCAGCTATATATCATGAGGTCCTCTCATACATTCATACATGGACTCCCACATGTACCCCCATCATTTGGAACAGTAGAATGATGTATCGACACTAACATTTTAGTGTTTCACTGGAATGTTGTCATAACGGATAATGCTGCAGTACGAATACACTATTTTGGAGACAACAATCATAAAGACAAAAACATCCCCGAGAATATTCCGTCTTTTCGGTCGTATTTTGCGTGAACTTCCCTCGTGCACACACTAGCTTCGTCCAATTATTTGATTCTGTGCACGTTTCCGAATGATACTTTTCCTGGGATGAATGTTCTTTGGTCAACATGATTGATTCAAAGTTCATCTCACTTAACGAATGTTTTCTTGGATATCTGGTAAACTCTTGATTATGCCCAGCAAAAACGCTCACGATTGACTCGTTGATGGAGGACGAACAAGGAAGTACACTGATGAAATAATATCTAATGACCCTTTGGATGTCCTTGCCAATTAACGTGCTATCATTTTATACATTCATGCAACCGTTCGTTGGATTGACTAATACAGTTGTAACATGCTTTGCACACTTGTTATCCATTCATAGCTATAGTTATCTTATGAGTATACATATAGATGTTTAATAGGTGGGACATGTCAAGATTGAGCATGATAACGATGCGATGACCCAACCCAATATTACGTTATATGCACAAACTGGTGTGTGATATTTCAAACCCAACCTTAACATTATGGTTTTTTGTTTCTGGAATTATGTTGGTGGCATTGTCACTAATTAAGCTGAGGTTGGCTAGTGGACAAGAAACCACTACAAATATTTAAAGTGAACATGCAATTTCATCACAACCTCATCTTCTCATATTCTTTTTTTATCATTATGCTGAAAACGTTCGTCATTCATGTGCACATTATCAGGTTTCCACTGGCGGATTCAGGGGGGGGGGGGGGGGAGTGCACCCGTGGAATGTAGAGCCCCACAATATATTTTCAACAAGTGACTCAGAAATATGTTGAGGTGCATTACAGCGTTACGTAGGCCTAACATTCGTTGGTCAATAATCATGCAATTGAGTGTCATTAATCATGAGTTCTTTAAGTTATATGGCATGTAATATGTAAAGTGACAATGAGTAGTTTTGGGATAAGTAAATTTAAATACCAGCAATATTTACATGCATGTTGGAATGAAAAAATACTCAATCAGAGCCAGAGAGAGCTCAGAATCAACCACAGAACAGGAAAAAAGCTCTGGTTTCTGGAGCCCCTGAGCGGGCCCCAGACCCCACGCCGTGTTAGCTACCACCTATCTACCTCACTTCGCTCGGTCGATTGACTCCTCTAACCAGCTTGCCACCCCGCCCCTTCCAATGATAAATATAGTCCGACACACTTGATTTCATACTGAAACTCTCATTGAATATACACAGGGGATATTTTTGTTTTATTTATTTGTTTTGTTTATCTCACACTATTTCAAGATTACGTACATTCAGGAAGAGCACCCCCCCCCCCTATTTAAACATCCTGGATTCGGCCCTGGTTTCGTCATTACAATCGAAGAACCCATACCTGTAACGATCATTGTGAAATTCATTTTGGTATGGGCATCAAGTTAGTGGGTTGTTGGACACGGTAGGAAATGTTAAACTCCAGTTTAATTAGTGATCAAACACACGGCTAAACAAAATTTCCCAATATGAAAAAAACGTGGGAGAAAAGTTTAATATTCTCATAATTTACAGACAACAATTTTTTATCTCGCACCAATTATATTCCTCCACCAACTCATCTGAGACAAATGTCATCCAAGCGCAGATCTTGCAATACAAGAGCAACAGAACTTACATTTGTCACAGGTGTACACATGGAGATTCCAGTGTATTATGTTAATCAGTTACTGATTATGAAAAATGGTACCATATTTGTTCAACATTACCGCATATGGACGTCCCTTTTGAATGTGCCAATATTTTCACATCATCGTGAAATTTCGTAGGAGTCTACTCTATAAAGCTCCCTGGTTGAAGGGATAATAGCTCAAGGATTGAAATTGTTAGTGAAGAGTTGTACCGTTCGAGTCAGAAATTCCCAAACCAGTAGTTTTGTTAACTGGTATAGCTGTTTCAACGTCAAGGGAGTTCAATGCATTTCAGTTCCTGTGACGAAGGTAAAAGCTCAACAAAACTTTTCCTGAAGGTAAACAGTTTATATATTGGTTAAATCAACAAGCACAATTTAACTTGGATTCTGGAGAAACAATCTTAGAAGCCATGGTACTAATGGGAGTTCTATAGCTTTGTATATCCCGCATGCAAGTTTTTAATGCCAAGATAATAAGTATCAACAATTTTTTTTCCATTTTGAAAATAAAGTTGATTACATGTCAAAATAAACTCACAGTCATGAAAAAGATTGGACAAAGTTGTTTCGCCGATCAATCCTTCATCATCCTCTAAGGGGAGAGACAAGACTTTCGCGAGATAACACCAAAAAGATGCAGTAGATTGTGATATGGTGACGAATATAACGTGAAGTGAAAATTTAAGCTATATGTTTTTGTTTTTGTGAAATCGTTTATGGCTGTAAAATGTAAATGTTCAATTATGAAACTTGCATTGTTGCGACTGTCTACTCATCGAAGAGCAATGTAAATGATGCCAGCAAGTTTTAAAGATATTAAATAATGGGAGGATTATATTTCTCACATATCAGTACCCCGAATAGTTATGAACATATGGCAATTTCAGAGGTACTTTTCCCATCAATTGAAAAACAAATATCATAAATCTGCGTTCGGAGTGTCATGAATGTAAATTTCAACCTCGACACGGATTCTACCATAATTATATTGCCGATGTTAATAGCAAACCTGAAGTCTCACGTTTTAATACAGGGAATCAACGATGATTTCATCCTCTCTTTCATGTTATCTGCATTCCAGTATACAAATGTATACTTGTGGGTTATTATCAGATGATAACTACTTATACCAATGGTCGACAAGTGAGCGGAGCATGCCATGTCCTGTCTCATTGAGTGATAACGGTGAAAGAGGCAGTTATCTGTCTGGGTGGACGAAAAGTTTGAAGGAGGAACATATCCGTCTCTGGGACTGGTACTAGAAGGTATTTTGCCGGCTTTCGGGTGTGCAAGACGATATAAACATCGGTCGATCGGATTCTTTTCGAACCGAATATTTCAGATTCCGACAGGCAACCCTGTTCAGATTTCACTAGTGTCATCTAGATCTATCATCAGGAAATAATATAAACTGTTCATGTACTCATGAACGCACACATGGATGTAGGTAACTAAAAGATTCCTATATAAACAATCACCAACTAATTACCGAGCATATCCAACGGGTAAATAGAGATTATTTCATCAGAAATAACTTCCCTTTTCTTTCATCACCGATTCAATCTTGGACGTTATCACGAATATCTTCACGATTTCGAAAAGATTTAAGGCAACACTCCATGCATACTACAACTAACAGAGTAAACTAATCACTACATAATTCACGAGGTGTTTTTATTATGAATGCTGTGTTCAACAACGAGTATTAGTTGCATTATCCATCGTTACGCATTTTCATCGACACATCGGCAGCAATGAAAGGTATAATAAGTGTTTGTACCGCCTTAATTTTGATCGCGAAGGCTGTTGATGGGCAGGAAACTACTCAAGGTAAGAGCCCAAATAGTTTATAGCGCGATGAAACTATTTGTTTGCTGGCTACTAAATCGACAGAAATCAGCCACCGTATATGTGTTTACTTATGACAGGTTAGACAAAATGTGTATCGAGCTACATGTATCAATTTCCCGCTCTTGATTATAAACCTGCTCAAATAAATACTCTTTGAATAATATCAATATACAAAATTGTAGTGAAATTACATCATTCCATCATGCCGGATAATGAAGTGCACGATGCAGTTATATCTTATGCCATATTTTCTGCACCAGCATTTAAATCGTTGCCCCAGTGTCATTACTTTTCTCTTGCTGTAACTTTGTTCTTACAGTAATACTTAGAGCGGCATGCACTAATAACAGCATCTCCTTAGACTGTGGACTACAGTTCATTCACGTACTTGGTGTATACTATGGACAAAATGACAGCCAGTTTCCAGCATGCTACGTTGCGGAGGAGCACTGCTACATCAACGCAAGAAGCTTTGCAATATACAACACAACAATGGAAAGATGTCATCACAAGTCCACATGCACTTTTGTAGCTGATAGTGTGAGTGTCAGGGGTGTCTGTCTTAGGAACATGTCTGACTATGTGGCAGTTGCATATAGATGTGTTCATCTGAATGTCCCCAGTGACCAAGGTAAAGCACACATAAATACATAATGTTAATAGATGCAATATTTTCACACAATTTATTTAGGCAACATGAAAACGTCCGAGTTTAACTACTATTTGAAATATGTTAAATTTGTATTTTGATACTTCGAAATGAACATCTGATTGATGCCAAAAATAAGATAATTTAGCAGATTTACCTTAAGCGATTTGCACGTGGTCCTTGTTTTCGTTTTCAGAGTTTTATATACACAGATGCAGTGGAGACAGATTTGAGGTTGTGCTGTGTTCTGGTCCAAATAGAACTGCTGATATTATTCATGCAGCTGTTCACATGTACCAAGACCAGTCTTATTCAGACACATCATGTATCATTGACATACCCGGATGTGATCACATGCTTAGCCAAAACGATTCCTACTATAAATCTATCATTGAGGAATGCCAAGGGAAGCGTGCTTGTACGGACTTCACATCAGATAGTGTACTTCGCTCATGCCTCAATAAAACAAATTGGAGCAATTACACGACTTTGGGCTATGTCTGTGGTCATACTGAATCGCAACGTGAGTATGTTATATGCAATAGTTTTTCCTCGGTAGTTAGATAAATTGGGAGCACGTGAAACTGAATTTACTGAAATGACACTGTTGATATTGAAATGTTGTTACCAATTTCACAGCACAATTACTAATCAGCGTGGTTGTGTTCATTTTCAGTGGAAATGTCCGCATGCTATAACGAGATTTTCGATGGTGATATGTGTGGTCTGGGCTCGAGCATACACGTCATCAACGGTTTCTATGGCGACACAGGAAGTGAGGGCCTTTGTTCCCATGACGTCATTTCGATGTACGACTGTCGGGTCCAGGTGGAGGCTGATTACATGACTGAGATACTAGAGAATTGTGAGGGACGCCAGTCGTGTGATAACTTGGTCGTCAGGAGAGCCACTGACACATATTGTAACACACGAGACTGGCCGAATGAATACTCAGATTACGTCCTCATGGTGTACATTTGCGTTCCTGGTACGTGTGGCAAAACACTCATTTTCAGATGGTGATTTTTGAAAAAAAATCTTTGAAAACTGCGGTCGTTTAGTTTGTAGATATCTTGGGTAGTAAATTGATTGTGAACGGTCATTTGCTCAGATCATACACAGGAGAAAACAACCTTGGCGAGCTACACTGATGAAGTCACCACTGTGTCACACAATTCGGGACTCAGTTCGTCCGAAATATGTAAGTTTGATATTTACTCTTGAGATGAACAGCTGCCATCTTTCATACACAATTCAATACTACTTCAATATGCCAATGTTAAAAAGGATGAAGTATCGCATGCGAAATCGTTTTGAAACCGTGAGATACACTCATCGTTGGTTATAAGAACAACAACGAAATACATTATGTATTGATCTATTTAATTTATAGTCTTCAGTACTTTTCAGCTCACAATATTGTGTATGTAGGTATAATTGTTGGTGTGGTACTTGGTGTACTGGTTGCGGCAGGATTGGAGTGGGAATATCCTACCTCCTTATGAGACGAAAAAGGTAGAAATATTATGATAGTCTTGGCAATGTGCCGTCAGATCATTGAAAGGTGTGATTCATTTAAGCTTGAGCCAGTAGTGAAATCACGTTTGATCACTCCTGTTTGCAGGAAGGGAGAACCACCGAAGAACAATATTTTGGAAACAAGTCAAGAGATAACTGACATTGGTGAACCATCTGCAACAACCTATGAAAGTTATGGAAGAGACACTTCAAGCCAAATTCCTAGTGTGTATGATACACTCGACTCACGCGCTAGCGACGAGTACCTCTCCTTCAGAGCACCAGGGGACCAGGTTTCTTCTGGGGCGAAAAATGACATAGTCTATCATAACGTAGATGTAACCCCATAACAGTCATACGTGGTGTTTAGCTGGCACACTTCTAGAAGCAGATGGCATATTTGCAGTAGGCCTACAGTCTTCATGGAGAGGGATCCGTAAGAATGTTCCCTATAATTTCGTTGTAATTTGTCGACACATATTTTGTTACAATGCATTGCTAATAATGTGATAAACCAAATAAAATCAACACAACTATTCCCATCAACAATACAGCAAAATAAGTCTCACAAAATATGGATCCAACAAGTAGTTCCAAGGATATGAAAGTTTCAGTGGAACGATTTCCACCTAATTATATATGAACCCTTCGGGGTGTGATATCTGGCTCAATCGCCGTTGATAACACTAGCTAATTTATGATCATGATCTATGGGATTTATGAGAGATAATACACTGAGTTAAAACACTCGGCTACGCCTCGAACATATACTGAAATCACTCCTGTATCAGTGCATTATCTCACACATAAAAATTGATCATAATGCGTATTTGTGACGTCATGAACAATCACTGCAATGTTCAATGTTAATTTAGAACCTGATATCATAGAGACCCGGGCATAATTATATCGAAGAACATTAAAGAACATATCAAACGTGTATACGTGTACATTTATAGCAAACAAAACAGGATAATTTGATATTCATTGCGATTTGATTTGGACTTGGTTAGTACATTCAATGAGAGGCTACAGAACAATGCACATTGCATGATTACTGTTGTTCAACTGCGAATAGAACCTGCCAATTCAAAATGGCAAAAAAGGTATTTCGAATGTGCAATACAACACCGATAATTTGTTGATAACTTAGAGCCATTGCCTTCAGTAGATTTATGTCTATAATCGTCAGTTTGTTCTTAAAAGAGACACTCTACAATGTCAACAGTGTACCATGTTAGTCTACTCCGCATGATGCCAAGCGTATAGTGGCTCAGTTTGTTACTTGCCGCAAAAAATATTCTCGTGCCAAATATTGCTGTCGAGTGATCTTCTAGAGCAATAATGAACATCTCAATATGACACTTCAGATTCTTACATAAGAGGCCAAGATCAAGAATGATTTATGTGAATTTTACCTTGGCTATGATATCTCCGGAGCGAATGATTAAAGAGAGGTGAGATTACCACCAGAAAGTATCTCATAGATTGGTCAACAAACTGTATATTTACATCTGAGGGCTGCAACCTGTTGTTTCGGCAAGCGTTTACTCAGAAATAAACCTGCTATATATTCTTGACCTTTTCCAGAATAATAAAACAAGTACGGGAAATAATTTGTTTTGAAATTATATTTCATATTAAACATGTGAAATGAACTGAAGGAGACGTACTCACACATCAAATGTTATTACTATGACCAGTCCTCTGGGAAATTTTGCTCTTTTGAACAGGTTTGAACAAAGCAAAAAAACGCAATATGGACTGAACAATTCCATTCACATCACGGTATATCACTATTTTCTGCAACATATATGCAAACTAGAAAATGCAATCGATATGGACTTTTAAGAGCAATTTAGACATTCTTATGCATTCGGATTTGATGGATAAACTTCGTTTATTCATATGAAAAACTAGCATCATGTGTGTGCTAAGACTGATTCAAAGACAAATCGAACGGATTGTTTTCGTCAAAATCAATTTGTACATGTTTTGTTATCCTGAATTAGATGTGTTGCACTAGATTTTTTTTTTAAAAAATACCATATTTCCGAAGCCAGTTCCGAAGTGGTAACTTGTAAATGGTTGATGATATTTTCCAATTATGCTTTTCATAAGGTGATATCAAAATGACGTCATGATGACTTCTAACTCCATTGAGTATATATTAAACATGTCTTTACAAGATACTTGCAAATTTATGATGGTTAGTGTGAATTGGTGCTGCACTAGTGTTCAGATATTCCCGCTAAAGCTGGGTTCTTATTTTCACTTTCATCGTTTCATTGGTTATGACATAGTTGTCTTTTCTATGACAGAAAATATACTGACAACACTATGCGCAACAGGGATACCCATAGAATAGTCTTTGCCTTTCCGCTGTGATATAATGTCTAGCAACACAATACTGTCTTATTATGGGCACCAATTACTTTAGAATAGACAATCAAGATCACACAATCTCAAAGTAATTGGCTGAAGGTCAAGCACATTATCTGTAGTTGTCGTCATTGTTGTTCCTGGTACAAACAACCGAAATGTAGGATATTCAACACAATACTTTAGATGATCTCAACCTCAAGTTTTGTTGTCCAAAGGGCATTTCTCTCACGGAGTGTATCACTTCAGTGACCTGCACGTCCTAGCACAAGTAGGACTATAAAGAGATGTTAAGTGACTCAAAATATTAAAAGCTAGTCACGAATTTGTTCCATGGTCTCTTTTGGGTTTCTTTTGAATCTTTTAGTATGTATGCCGCACTGCGTGGGCAACTTCTTGCATTATTCAGTGTTAGGCCTTCGCAGTGCAATGTCTGCAGCAATGGGTTGGATAATGACAGTTTGCGTTATACTGGTTCTGTCACCATCAGTTCTTGTTTTCGGTCAGGAAGTCAGTCCAAGTAAGTGATAAAACAACATTTTCTTCACATACAAAATATTCATCAGGAAAAAAACGCTTCATCAGAGTTACCTAAAGTACCTCATCTTATGTAAGATTTACATTTTGGGAATCTGATAGTTAATATTAAACGAGGTGTTTGTATCAGGGATGGTTGGAGAATGCAGCTGAAATTGCGATTTCTTATACACAACGTTTGTAATTTGCAGCTCAGGCTACTAAGTAACGCAACTCTCATATATTTTGCTGTATGTTCTGTACACCGTTCTTGGTGGTAGAATATGGTCACAATGTGTAAGATAAGTATAACATTGTACATGTATATGAGAGGGCACCAGCAATATTTCGCATGCTACGAATTCAAGTCAATGTGCATATCCATTGACGTCGTAGCATGCTACATGTAATACAACCAAAGTACTACTGCCTTATGTTCTAACAGCATTTCACGAGAGTGCATGTCCGGGAAACACGATCCACGTCGCCTGTGAGGTCATCCACATCCTTACGGTCCACTACGGACAGTACGTCGTCGAGGCTCCTTGTCACCATCAGAATTGGCCTGACCAGTTTAAAGAAGACTGCTTCGTCAATGCAAAGGGCTATGATTTATACAACACAACAATGGCAGCATGCCACCACCAACAGGAGTGTTATATCACACCTCATAACGCGAGCATTGCCGGCTTATGCCCTAGAGACATGGCCGACTATGCAATTGTAGAATATCGATGTGTAGGTCTACATCTTTCTGTCCCGAGCGATGAAGGTAATCAACCAATCGCAATGGCTACTGCTTTGTATTGGTAAATCATAACCTAAACAAATTCAGTAATCGATGCCCCTGAGAGGAACCTGATCATACAAACTAAACACCTTGAAATCAGGGGCGGGTCCAGGAAGGGGGGGGGGGGGGGGGGCGCAAGCGGGTCCGTTCCCCCTAACCTTTCCCGAAAAACAATCGCAAAAAAAATATTGTAGGAAAAATACAGATTCCGCAACACGCACACTCACATGCAGTTTCATTGATGATACTTAGTAATGATGTGAATCTCAGCTGGTGCTGCCACATGGCAGCACCAGCTGGTATGCTGCTGCCATCAGATGAGCGCTCTTATTAGCTTGATCACGTGATAATATTGTAAACGGCGCGTGCCAAGATGATAGATTGTGCACGAAATGAGATTTTGAAAGTATGGCCGAGAAGAAACAAGTGTCAATTGCTGGCTATTTTCAATTGAAACCCTGCGAACATAAATCGTTTCTGGTTGATCATGATGATGTTCCGCCAACTAAAATACGTTATGATTTATCAATACAGACACACTAGTGACACGCCTGTACGGCTTGATGTCAGTGGGGAAACTGATGAAGCAGGACCAATACCAAGTCAAGCAAATTCGACTGCGTAAACGGTGCTACAAGCAGGCGTATTTGTGACACGAACACTACAGGAACCACTGGGGCCCAGTGTAGTACACTTTGGTAGTAATTACTTTGTCCTTACAACCTAGACCCCCCCCCCCCCCCCGTTCCCTACATCAAAATCCTGGATCCGCACCTGGGCGTTGAAATGACAAAAACACATTGATGATAGAGTGATTTTTCAGAGTTCAGCATACAGAGATGTAATGGAGACATATTCGAGAGGGAGTTGTGTTCCGGTTCAAACAGAACCATTGACATTACTCGTGTAAATGTTAAGGCCTATCTGGATCCGTATCGGTATCCGCCTGGATACCCGTGCGACCTTCATACGCCCAGGGTGTGTGATCATATGCTCAGCCCGAATGACTCATACCACAGATCAATCATCGAGAAATGCCAAGGAAAACGGGCTTGTACAGGGTTAATATCAAACAGTTGGATTATGCCGTGTGACGATGACGGAGATAAAAGTAGCAATTACACAAAATTGACATATGTCTGTGGTTACACTGATGTGCAGCGTGAGTTTTACATTACTTCTACTGTAGAAACCAGCCGAACCACGCACTTACATTTGCTCACATTTCATCCGCTTTGTACATACATGGTATTGACACCGAATCAGGCAGTACAATTTCTTTACAGGGGAACATTTCGCATGCTATGGCGAGATATTCAGTGGTCGCATGTGTGATCCGGGTTCTGGCATACACGTCATCAACGGTTTCTATGGTGATACAGGAAGTGAGGGCCTATGTTCCAATGACATCGTCTCCATCTACGACTGTCGTATTCATGTCGAGACTGATTACATGACTGAAATACTGGAGAAGTGTGAGGGTCGTCAATCGTGTGACAACTTGGTGACCAGAAGGGCCAATGATACATATTGTAACCAATATCCTGGCCGAATCAGTACTCGGATTACGTCCTCATTGTGTACACTTGTGTTCCCGGTTCGTTTGTTGTCTGTTAGCTCCCCTAAGTACTTTTAATGAGGCATCAATTGATTGAGATTTAAACTACCCTGAAAGGAAAACATTTCAGAATAACTGTACAATAATTATTCATGCCATGAAATGTGAGAAGTTTATTGTTCACAGAGGAGCCATCGACTTCAGTAAGTTATTCAGTAAATTATACGGACGACTACACCAATGTTCCACAGAACCCAGGACTGAATTCGTCTGAAATAGGTGACGTAGAAATTTATTGGCGGGGATGGACACATCACGAATAGAGAGAAAATAACATGTCTTCTCATGTGTACATACTGATCTATGATTTCAATTCTCTGGCCAGCATCTGAGAGAAATTGCACGTAGACTATTTCAACAAGGAACACATATTTTCCACAAATCGCCATCCTACAACATTTGTAGGTATAATTGTTGGCGTTATGCTCGGTGTACTAGTTGCGACAGGCGTCGGTGTCGGGACAGCCTACTTCCTCATGAGACGAGAAAGGTAAGTGTTCGAAATACACTACTATATGTTCATGTATATGTTCCATCTGAGCTCATCAAATCTTCTTCGCACGATAATAGGAAGACATCGACACCAAACACAAACCAAAACGTAACTGACAGTCATGCAACACCTACAACAATCTACGAATGTTACGGACTGGACACTTCAAGCGATACTCCTGCTACATATGAGGCACTTGATTCTAAAATCACCGAATACTACTCATCCGACAGAACACCTGGAGGCGAGAGCAATATCGGAGTGATTAATGATGCAATATATTACAACGACCCTTCATATTACGAGAACAATGTATATTACAATGTGGCATCGGAGTGATATGTTTTCGTGATGTTTTCGTGATGAACTCTGTATAGTGATGTCAGGGTGTAGTGTTCTACATGACTAATATTGCATTAGTCATTGTTCTATATGACTAATATTAAACTTCATTTCAAGCACAGCCTCCTTGTGATACAGCTGTATAATATAATTTATCGTGATGAAACCTTGTGGAATAAACACGAGACAGTGTCAAAATAATATTTGTGCTGTTTGTGTTCATTAAGTCAGAGAGACAGCATGAAAACGTATTGATTCGTAGCTCCGAATCCACGAGCCCGGAGGGCTCAACTTGTGCCGTTCTACACGACCCATATACGCGGTGGTCAGACGATGCGGAGCGAGAGCAATAACTGTAGATTCGTTATTTTTTTTATTAAAAATTAGCCCAAGGGCTAAGAAAGGTTACCGGACAATATATATTTTAGATACTAGTATTTTGTCCCGTGACCTTGAAAAAAAGGTCATTGGTCAATTCAAGAACACGATACTATTCAGCATATGTCATTTCTAGTATGTCCACAATTGATTCCTAAGCTGTAAAGTCAATAATAAGCGAGATATTAGCCATTATGTCCCGTAACCTTGAAATTGAGGTCAAAGGTGAAGTTCGAGGTCATGACAATGTTCAAAATATATCATTTTCTATATGTCCACAATTGATTGCTAAGCTGTAAAGTCGATAAAAAGCGAAATATTACCCATTTCGTTCTCTGACCTTGAAAATGAGGTCAAAGGTCAAATTCAAGGTCATAGCAATACTCAGCATATATCATTTACTATATGTTCATAATTGATTCCTAAGCTGTAAAGTCGATAATAAGCGAGATATTAGCTATTTTGTCCTGCGACCTTGAGAATGAGGTCAAAGGTCAAGTTCAAAGTCATGACAATGTTCAGAATGCATCATTTTCTATATGTTCACAATTGATTGCTATCCTGTGAAGTCGATAAAAAGCGAGATATTAGCCATTTTGTCCTGTGATCCTGAAAAATGAGGTCGAAGGTCAAATTCAATGTCATGGCAATAATCTGCATACTAGTATATCATTCCCTATATGTCCACAATTGATTCCTAAGCTGTAAAGTCAATAATAAACGAGATATAAGCCTTTTTGTGCTCTGACCTTGAAAATGAGGTCAAAGGTCAATATCAAGGTCATGAAAATATTCAGCATGTATGACTTCCCATATGTCCACAATTGATTCCTAAGCTGTAAAGTCGATAATAAGCAAGACATTAACCATTTTGTGTTTTGACCTTGAAGAACAGGTCAAAGGTCAAATTCAAGGTAACGGGAATATTCAGCATAAATCACTTCCTATATGTCCACAATTGATTCCTAAGCTGTAAAGTCAATGTTAAGCGAGATATTAGCCATTTTGTGCTCTGACCTTGAAAATGAGGTCAGAGGTCAAATTCAAGTTCACGAGAATATTTGGCACATATCATTTCCTATATGTCCACAATTGACTCCTAATCTCTAATCTCAATATTAAGTGAGATATCAGGAAAAATGTTTCCCATTATAATGCATAGGAGAATTTAACATGGGAAAGTCCCATTTGGGACATGTTGAAAAACTCAAAATGGCTGCCACACGCAGACCGGCGATTCAACGCCAATGAAACTTATATACGTCACAGGGGTATATGAGAGGAATCTTCTGAAACAAAAACCTCAAAAGTGGTCAGACAGTTTTTGAGAAAATGGCCGCCAAAATAAAAAATTTTTTTTTCCATTTTTCGACGAAAACGGCCGCCATTTTGAAAAAAAATGCGAAAATCAAAAAACTAAACAATACATCCCTCTCGAAATATTTTTAGGCATTTTTGCGCAAAATTTGAGAAAACAAGTATAAGTCGCGCCCGCGACAATTGGGCGGGTTGCATCGAGGAGGACTGTTAGTGGAAGGAATTGGCATTGTTCTCATGTATTATCAAGTTCGAAGTCCTGCCATGACTTGAAAAATAGGTCAAGGTCACCCATCATCGAACTTGTCCGAGATCTGCTCATGATGCACCTCCGGTATGATTTTGGCGGTATTTCGTTAAAAACTTTGTAAGTTATCGCGTTCACAAGGTACAAAGTCCTGTTTTCATGTATTGTCAAGTTCGAAGTCCTGCCACGACCTGAAAAATAGGTCAAGGTCACCCATTATCGAACTTGTCCGAGATCTGCTCATGATGCACCTCTGGTATGATTTTGGCGGTATTTCGTTAAAAACTTTGTAAGTTATCGCGTTCACAAGAAATTGTTGACGGACGGACGGACGTGCGAACGGATGGGCGTTATGGGCAGACCCAATGTTAAATTTCCTATCTTAACTTTCCCCACAAGTCCTGAAAAAAATCCCCATAAGACCGCACTTTTGGCTTAAACTGTGGTTGTGGGGCGTTTTCAGCTTTATTCCCCCTAAGAAATCCCCGTAAACGCTTCTGGTACGTCCGGACATACGGACGGACGGACGGACGCAACGCCACGTCAATAGGTTATCAGACCATAGGTCCGGTAACCTAAAAAAAGTTACTGAACAGATTTTGAGAAAACGACCGTCAAACTCCAAAATTAGCCATTTTTCAACGTAAACGGCCTCTTTGACCTTGAAACCGAGGTCAGAGGTCAAATTCAAGGTCACGAGAATATTCAGCATATATCATTTCCTATATGTCCACAATTGATTCTTAGTCTCTAATCTCAATTTTAAGTGAGATATTAGGCTTAATGTATCCCATTATAAAGCATAGGAGAATTTAAAATGGTAGTCCCATTTGGACCGAGTTCGGGCCCAAAATGGCCCACTTTGAGCGATTCAAGGGCAACGAAATTTATACATGTCACAGGGGTACATATGAGGAGTGTTATGCATCAATTAGAAAAAAAGTTACTGAACAGATTTTGAGAAAACGACCGTCAAAATCCAAAATTGGCCAATTTTCGACGAAAGCGGCCGCCATTTTGAAAAAAATGCGAAAATCAAAAAGCTAAAAAATACCTCCCTCTCGAAATATTTTTAGGCATTTTTGTGCAAAATTTCAGAAAAAATCCGAACTTAAACTTTAAAGATAAAATTGTTGACGGACGCCGGACGACGGACGCAACGCCATGGCAATAGGTTATCGGACCATAGTTTCGGTAACCTAAAAAGGTTGCACGCTTACAAGTTCGTTATATATTCTCGCCATGGACTCAGATGAAGACATTTTCATCACGCAGAGCGCATTCCGCGATGTGAACACATGTACGGCCGGAGATGCTCGACAATTCATTAAACATCGACTATTCAGATCTGTTGAAAGATTGAGACAACGCAGAATGCAGTGCAGTGCTTGAACCCAATTTGATCGGCGGATCGGCGGATTCACGTTCACGTGAGAAACATGAGGTGGACTATAATTCTGACATCTCAGACACAGAGCTTGTTAGATCTGTGAAAAAATCGTTGAGACGCAACACAGTTGAGACGCGCAGTCGCTTCGGAAATCATCCTACGTCCGACCAAGTCGTGCAGGACATGAGTAGAATAAGGTAATTCTCTACAAGTAATTAAATCCACTTAAATGAAATGGCCCATTTGTATATATCGTACATCTAGCCCTACATGCATGTGAATTGATGGATGTGAAGTACGCATGTGAAAAACAAGACTAAATAACGTTCTCATCCATTATTTACCGTGTATCAGATTCTACCAAACGCAGAAGTGACTGGGCGGTCCGACTTTTCAACGACTGGAAAAGCTGGCGCAACGCATGCACGATTAAGAAGGGCGACGGCTCTACACGCAGTATTATCCGCCTGGAGCCCATAGAAATGACTAGAGATGAACTGTGTTTCGCTTCAACAAGATTCGTCCTCAATGTGAAGAAAACAAACGGTGACCCCTACCCCGCTGAGACCCTGTATGAGATTCTCATTTCCATACAAATGTACCTCGCAATCAACGGGAGAGAAATGAAGTTGCTCTCGATGCCAGGATGAAGGAACTAGCGGCAGGCGGACACCGTGTACGACGCAAACAAGCCAAGATCATCACCGTTGATGAGGAAGAGCACATGTTGTCCGGTGTTCTCGGAGACGACACGCATGCAAAGCTCCTGGATACATTGTTGTATCTCTGTGGGATGAATTTTGTACTTCGTACTGGCCAAGAACACAGGAACAAGCTTACAAGTGACACACAGAAGAGGGCACTCAGCCAATGTCGCTACAGGTGTCTACTCGCAGTGCTGCAGTAGCCGGCGAGGAGATCGTTGCCCAGAGTGTGGATGCAGGAAAACCCTCAAACCACGGAATAATAATACAAATTATAGCGATTATAGCGATTACTTGTATACATTTCTAAGCGCTGAACAAAGAATAAGCCAAAAAAACGAATAATGATTTAAAATCATTATAAAACCAAAATCTACGATATGAAGAATGACCTGAACAAATACGTTTTGAGTTTTGATTTAAAAACATTTATGGAACTTGAGGCCCTGACAGCTCTCGGTAGTTCATTCCACGATTTAGCAGCAGATACTCTGAAGGACTTGTCGCCGTGTTTAGAACGTGAAGATGGGACAGTGAGTAGACTAGTGTCATCAGTAGATCGGAGGCTTCTTGTGGCACGTGAGCTGTGGAGGACGAACATGGAGCGCATGTACCCCGGGGCCGAGTTTGTGTTCAGTGCTTGCAAAATAACAGGCAGCCAGTGTAAATCATAAAGAACTGGCGTAATATGGTCAGGGCGTCCAGTGTGAGTTATCGGTCTGGCTGCAGCATTTTGGGCTACATGGAGTCTATGTAAAGCATTGTTCGACAACCCGCAAAGTAGAGCGTTACAATAGTCGAGTCGACTAGTGACCAGCGATGTGACAGCGGATACACATGCTTCTTTGTCGAGATAGTGTCTAATCTGCCTTATTGATTTCATGTGGAGATACATAGACTGTGTGAATCTTGTAACGTGATTGCCGATAGAGAGCGAGGCATCCAGAGTTACTCCAAGAGTTTTTACACAGCTCGACGTGCCTATGGAAGGTGACCCAATAATGAGTTGATGGCTCAGTTCCATGATTCGTTTGTAGTGGAATTGTGATGCAAACACCATGAATTCCGTTTTGTCGGCATTTAACTTGAGTCTGTTGTACGTCATCCACTGACTGATTTCACCAAGACAGTCTTGGTTCAGCTGAAAATAGGCTTTGAGTGGATTCAGCATCAAACTCAACATAAAGTTGGGTATCATCTGCGTATGCATGGTAACATACGTCATACTTCTCAATGATGCGTTGCATAGGGATCATATATACCAACAACAAAACGGTCCTAAAACAGAACCTTGTGGAACCCCAGTGGTTAAAGCCATGTCGGTAGATGTAGAGTCATTCATGATAACCTGTTGAGTTCGTCCAGTCAGATACGATTTAAACCACTCAAGGGCCGTTCCATTTATTCCAACAAGACAATGCAACCTTTCGAGTAATATATGGTGATCCAACGTATCAAACGCGGCGGACAGGTCTAGTAGGGCCATGAGTACACCGCGTCCACGATCCAAAGCATGGTTGATATCATCAGTGACTTCTACCAAGGCTGTTTCAGTGGAATGACCTAGTTGATATGCCGACTGATAGGGATCAAGTACTGTCGAGTGTGTGTGGTAAGTTGATTAGCAACAACTTTTTCAAGATTTTTTCCAATATAAGGCAAGTTGGAAACTGGACGGTTATGTTTAAGGATGTTTCTGTCTAGACCTTGATTTTTCAACAGTGGTGCGATCAGAGCAGCCTTGTACATAGACTGGACAATCCCACTGCTCAGGGAGTGACTGATTAGTTAACGAGGTAGGGCAGGAGCACTTAGGTACGTAGGTAATGCATCTAGCGCACATGTCGAAGACTTTGATTGCTGGATGATTTTGCGAATGTCATTTTCAGTGACATCACTGAAAGTACATAGTGTAGGTGCTTCATACAGTACAGGACCAGGCGAGTAGGAGTGTGTCACTGCATCAAGGTCTGTCTGTATTTTCACGATCTTTGACGACAAGAATTCAAGGAAGTCATTTGCTAGTGACCCCGCGGAGCTGTTTCCAGGCAGCACCTTAGTGTTAGCTGATGACAGTTCATTTATAATTCTGAAAACCTCCTTGGCTCTTGCGCCAACCAATCGTTCATGATAGATCTCTTGCTTGGAAAGGCGAATGAGGCGAATTACCTGCTTCACTTGGTCGGAGTAGGCTAGTTTATCTTTATCCGAGCCAGATTTGCGCCACTAGCGTTCAAGACATCTACGCTTGCGTTCAGCATGAATAGAACTCTTGCTTGGAAAGGCGAATGAGGCGAATTACCTGCTTCAGTTGGTCGGGTTAGGCTAGTTCATCTATATCCGAGCCAGATTTGCGCCACTTGCGTTCAAGACATCTTCTACGCTTGCGTTCAGCATGAATAGAACTCTTGCTTGGAAAGGCGAATGAGGCGAATTACCTGCTTCTGTTAGTCGGGGTAGGCTAGTTTATCTACATCCGAGCCAGAATTGCGCCACTTGCGTTCAATGCCTATTCTACGCTTGCGTTCAGCATGAATAGTGTCACTGTACCAAGGTTGTGTTTTCGCACATGTCCTATTTGGGTTCGCTGAGGAGCATGCCGATCCTGAAAAGTGTTTCAAATAATAACTCTCAACATAAGTAACGGAATAAATAACACTGTTAACACAAATGTGGAAAATAACAGTCTTATACATGAATTGTTCGAATCGCTTGATGTTCAAACCTTTTTCATGGTGTTTTCATTGAATTGTATGTATCAGTTACACATAATTTTGTTTTTGCCACCTTACGGAATAAAACAAATTGATTGAGCTTATACTGTTGATTCGTATTTTTAAGTGTTGATTCGTAATTGCTAAGTGTTGATTCGGAAATAATTGTGTGGATTCGTAGATTACAAAGCACATTTCACACAGAGGAGTGACGTCACAACAATATTTTAATAGTGTGGTACACAGATAGAGCAGCATTTGTGGGACGAAATATCGTCTAGTTAAATTACAGTACTTTAGCAGTGTCAAGTATACCAACGCAGGCCCCCTTTTTGCTAAACATCCACAGGAAACTCTTCACGCTGCCTGGCAGATATTCAATTCGTGTTGTACACGCCGAATTACAAACACTGGCCTGATATTCTATACGTGTTCCATACTTAGGGTGTTCTCGTGTTAAGGCTTTCTCTCTCTCGAAGCGTGGATCTGGAACTGAAACAATGCCTCGTGTAAGAAGTTGGTCTCGATGGCATTTCGTGGTCGTTATACAGTTTCTGTCTCATTTCCTTTCATTCGACGGACACCTCCTGGACCAAAATGGAGGATAATTCCCTGGACATCCAACTTCTCGAGTTTTGGATTTACTTGAGTTTAGGGTTTTTGCGTGAGACGTGAAGCATGTAGACAACACTCTCATAATGTAATATGAGATCCATATGAGCACACTTTTTGTTATTTCATACTTCTTATATCCGGTATAAGGAGCGCATAGCAGGCCACGTGTTGAACCAGAAGTTCGTACGCCTTAAAAACATTGGAATTTTCAGGTTCAAAAAGTTAAATTTCAAAACTCAAATTGTTGCAAGAGGTTCAAGGTTTGCATTTGAACAACATTTTTTTTATTTTCCCAAATTCTAGTTTAAAAAATTCGAGAAATGTAGCACATTGGACTATAACACGAAACCTGCATGAATCGCAAACCCGTCATTTACATTGAAAGGCTTTAGAGCTTAAAAGTTTTGGTTCGACCTGGAGCATAAAATTTTGCCTGTAACAAATCGTGGAGAGGAATGAATAACATAATGCCAGACCACTCTACGGATACATGATGGATACTAGGAAAAGCAGGTCGAACAATAAAACATATTTTACTAAAATTACGGTTAACCATTGCCGTTAGAATAAGTGTCCAGGTAAATATTATGCAACATACGTATTTAGAATGCTACGGGGGTCAGTGGTGTCGTTCTACGTATATGTTCTCATCTCACAAAACATAATATTATATTATTAATAGTACGGTCAACCACTAGCATTACCGTTAGAATAGATGTCCAGGTAAGTCTAAAATTATATGCAATATACGTATTCATAATTCTACAGGGGTCTTATTGGTGGTGTCCTAACTAATATATCATTTCCAGACAGTGTTATATCCGAGGTTGTACCAAAAGCAATAACCATTTCAACAGTGAAGTTAGGTCTTTCTATATCATGCTGGAAGCAGATGTCTTGTAGATCAGACAACATAGCTACTCGGAAAATGGAAACATTTTCTGAAGACTTTATGTTTAAATTCAAACACGGCTAAGCACATGATTCACTATGCTAATACAACAGATACATGTATTAACAACGCATACTCGATGATAATATCTTTGGCTCTGTGAAGCTCAGAATATTTTGCATAATCGTGGCATGCATGTGATTGATGCTCAAAATAAAGCCCGGAGCCAAGTATGTGTTTTCTTTGTTTCCCGTCATTTTTTTTGCTTGTAAAGTACCATCGACCCATGTTGAAAAGTAAACTAGAATAGAAATGCAGAAATTTATGATCACAACAACGTCCTTGTTCACAAATTCGCATATGCCAAGAATGTAAAATAAATCATGCTCGACTATTTGCTAAACAATAATCTTATTGATACATTACATGAAGTAATACACTCTGCTGGAGCTGACCGCAATAAACGATATACTAACCGGTTGGTAATTTGATATATTATACCTCATGTAAGAATCACGCTCTGTGACTGGTCAATTGATAGATATAGTGATATATTCGGTTTTCATTTGCAGTTCGATATTTACCTTGACTTTAGACATTTGACCTTGAAGTTTTGTGGAACAAAACAACTCAGCCCTAGCTATTATTGGGTTTATCAATAGAACATTACGCACATTATTCACAATTTTATCAGCATGGACAATCTGAAACATGCAATTTCGATTATAATGGGACCAATTTCGTTGCCATAGAGACCTCAATTACGTCATAACGAATTGGTCAATCAGGCTGGGAATTGACATTAATCATAAGAGACCGGTTCCACATCGTTTTCAGGCATCAGATCGAAAATCGGAGGATATGACCTCCGAAGTCAAATATTCGACCCCAGGCGCACTTCTCGAGATCAATGTAAAAAGTCCAGGTCAGTGTCACAAAAGATAGAACGCGAGTATATATACAATATGCACTTTATTTGAATTCACTGTGACGATCCGAACCAGAGTTATGGCCACTTGTGTGTTTTCGACGTTTTGCGTGACCTTGACCTTTGATTACCTGAATAGGACGTTTTCTGCCCAATATCCTGAAGAATATGCAAACCAAGTTTGGAAGAAATCAGGTAAGAAATGTGGACTTTTTTTCGTAAACAAACAAACAGACACATCCATCCATCCATCCACAAATCCACGAACAGACCAACATATTTATGAAATTGGAGATTCCAGCAACTAACAAACACATGGCCTAACACCACGAACTATTACCGTTTTCTGTGGAGATTTTAAGGCCTTTCAGGGTCCCGTAACGGTTGTCCAGATCATGATGGTGGTGATCACCAAAAGATTTGTCAATAGATGCTCAGCCTACACGACTCCCACCACACATTTATCATTGAGAAAGGTCAAGGACAATGTGCTTGTACTGAACTGGTATCAAGAAGTTGATCTCTGCCTAACCCTATCTCCAGGCAGAGCCCTATGTATTTGCACACCGTTGATCCGGACGCAGTGCGATGAGCGATGAAAAATGAACACATACAAACCAATCAATATTCATACAAATGGATAACAATGAAGCGTATTTTGCGTGACTTATGCCTTTCCGCAGTATTTATGTGTCATGTCCCTGACTGGCTAATCCAATCACTTGAACAGACGAATACTTCCAAACTGTCACAACAGTGGCCGCTGAAATATCAAGCTTACCCCAGTTCTTTCCAGCTTTTGTTTGATTTACAAGTCGTGAAATGCTAATAACGGGAAAAAATAAGAAGAGAAAATAAAGATATAAAATTGATGTCGACATTTAGAGACAACTGTGTCGACATTTAGAGGATGTTCCAGGGAAATAATATGGCAGCGAAATGTTCGTTGCCATCGGTCAGGAAAAAACGTATGGCGATTTCGCTTGGCTGTGCTCAGGAAATTAGTTAGACTATGCCTTGCTATGATGAGGGAGAAGTAAGGAGCAATTTCACAATATTAACAGACACTATGTCTGTGGTTACACTGATGTGCAACGTGAGTTTGATGCATCACTTTGTTTTGTCATGTAGGAAATAAAACACATAATGTATATCCCCACGTTCAATGATTTCTAATACATTACAGGAGAACATCGCGCGGTAAAACGCGAGACCTTCAGTGCAGTACATCATCTCGGTGTATGAATGTCGGATCCTGTTTGAGGCTGGTTATATGACTGAGATACTGGGAAGTTTGAGGAATGCCAGTCGTAGGACAACTTGGTGGCGAGCAGAGATAATGGCACATATTGTAACCAATGGTCCTGGTCGACTCGGTAACGTCTTCATTATGTACACATTTGTCCCCGGTTCATGCGAGTCATACACCCAATAATACAACATAGGATCTGTGTAAGGGGCCGGTCATTATTTACTGGGTGTGGCGGGGGGGGGGGTTGGGTGGTTTTTCCGAGAAATGAGTTTTCAAAGTTTGACCCCCCCCCCCCCCACATATATCGAAAACCAATCTATGACCCCCCACCAAGATCCAAAATAAAAGTATGACCCCCCCCCCCCCATCCCCATTTCTAGCGAAACAATTGTGACTCTTGTCGCAAATGTATGATATTATAAGGTCAGTGAATATCATGATTTGTGCTCTTCGTGTATCCACCATTCGTTCGCTTCAAGTGTGAATGCCATGACAACAATTATTACTTGTATGCATACTATATATGAACACTTAACAGCCCATCGTTTCGGAGCCCACTTGAAACACTCGAGACCTAGGTCAAAGATCATTGAGTTGATTCCTTGACTCCGAAATTTTTGATGGAATGGGAAAAACGTATGAAAACCCTTTTGGATTTTCACTAGATTTTTAATGGACACCATAGCGAGCTCACAAAAAATACATGGAAGAATTGGTGAATCAGGCCATTCAGAACTGTTTTTTTTTTCTAGTCTTGAATCAGGTCTGGTTGGCTCTATGATGGGCTCTATGATTCTGTGTGGAAAGGTCCATTTCTTTTACATGGTGGTTTGTGATAGTCCTGAAGTCTTTGGGGGAATATCCTCAGTGGGGTCATGTGTTGACAAAATTTTGAGTGGAAAACCGGTCTGTAGTTCTGACATGCTAGTTCGGGTTCATCGGAAGGGATGATATGTTGCTCAGGGTGGTATGGACTGGTTGATCCGTAGTTTGTTTGTGACAGGACCCTGCTGATCTGGGTTCGTCCCTGCTGGCACTGTGTTTTCAGCTGTAGTGCTGCTCCGTTAGGTCCAAAGTTGATTTTTGGTGACAATGTTTCAATCTGAGTGATGAGCGTTGATCAATGCACATCAGAGCCCAGAATTGCCACTTGTGGGTAGCCATAGGCTCATAACATTTCAGATTTGCTCCAAGGCAATAGAGCTCACGAGCCAATTGGCTGATGAAAATCTGTAAAGTGATATTGAAATATGCTTCTATGAGCAAATTGGCTCCCTGAAAATTGTTGAATGGGAGCGAAATAGGAGACTTTGGCTCCTGGATAAAATAAAAAATTTTGAGCCCTGATGCACACGGATTGCGGCATCTCTTGATGTTAGTGTTCATGGATGGTCCTCTGCAGGATCCGGTTTCAGTGAGATTATGGTTTTGACTGAAAGTGCTATGAAATTCCATCGCTTACTTCAATGAGTCCACGTACTGATATTGAGTGGATTGTATCCACCTAATTATTTAACTATTTTTTTTATCATTCAGATTTTCCCAAAATAACTCAATTTCAAATTCCGACCCCCCCCCCCCCCAGTCCCATCGAAAAAAAAAGTATAACACCCCCCCCCCCCAATAATGTTGAAAATGAAAGTGTGACCCCCCCCCCCCCCAGTTTTTACCCCAACCCCCCCCCTCCCACCTGATAAATAATGACCGGCCCCTAAGCACATTATTAGTAGTTACATGACGCGTGTTTTGGGCATAAGTCTTAGGGATTGACAACGTTAGAATTTCCAGGTTTCAAAAAGCTGAATTTACAAACTGTGAAAGTCGAAACTTGTTACAAGAAATGCGCAGTTTCGAGGTGTGAACAAGATTCCACATGCATTCCATGGAATGTCCCAATAGCCAGTTCGAAAAGGTTGTGAAATTGAAAGTTCACATTAAACCTGTTATACGAAAATCACGTGAACTCCATGAGCCTTCATTATATGGCCATAACGAGGTGAAGTCAGGTGTTTCGGAAAGAGTGAGCATTTCCTGCCCCATATGCGGCACCTGTCATAAATTCCAAAACATTAAAATGCAAAAAGGTCTTGCTGAACATGCTGAATGCTGATGAAATATTTTGTGTACTCATCAACTAGATTGTGGTGACCTCCATAAAATTATTTGAATGCAGCTATTAGTGTTGGTAAACATATCCTAGGCGCAGCAGTTCAGAGACTAGCTGGGAACTTCGGCGAACAAAGTCCTTATATCTGCAACTAGCTCCAGAATAGCGTATGAGTTGTGAGACAAACACGCCATATGCTGGCGACACACGAATATTGCTGCTCAGGAGAGAGAAATTAACTATGGAAACCCTGGAATCATCACGCTTGTCATATAATCTAGTTGACAAGTTATAGTCTCTACCACTAATGTTATAAGGTCAGACCAGTCTGCTGATACATGTTGGACACTATAAGGAGCAGGTGAATTATGCATCTTATCACAAAAAACAGATTTCACGAAAATATTGGGAAATGAGTACCGTTAGCAAAGGTGTCCGTTTAAATTCAAAATTATGTGCAATATATGTATTTAGAATTCGAGAGGACTTTTACTGTGTTTACAATTGCATTCTCATAAACTATTTTATCCATATTTGTTTCCAAAGTGATATCCACTTTAACAGAGAAATACTGTAATTCAATATCAAACTGGAAGCACTAGCATGCAGATTAAACAGCATAGCTATTCGAATGGTGGAAAATATGGGAAGCTCATATGTTCAAAATTCAAGCACGGCTAGGCAGTAGCATGATTCAGTGTACTAATCCAACTAATATTCATCCACTCGATGATAACATCTTTGGAATAATCAAATTAAAATATATCGCATAACAACAGAATGCATGTGATTTCTGCTTGAATTATTGCATAATACCTAGAACCATTGACCTTTTTTGTGTAAACTTTGAGGCCTTCCAGAACCCCGGTGATCTAGGAGGTTTGTGACCACAGTCATGCTCATCCCGAACGACTCCTACCACACATCTATCAATGAGAAATGACAATAATAAAGGGGTTTGTACTGGCTTAATATCAAGCAGTTGGCCTATTCCTTGAAATTTTGAGGGAGATGAAAGGAGAAATTTAACAAAATTGATACTTTGTCTGGGGTTACACTGATGCATCACTGCATTTTGCCATGTAGAAAATAAACAAATCACACCCCTACGTTCTATCGGTTCATCATAGGAGTCGGACATCTACATTAAGAGGAACATTTTGCATGTTATGGCGAGGTATTCAGTGCTGACAACGATTTCTATGGTGATACGTGAGGTGAGGGTCATTTCGATGTACGACTGTCGGTTCCAGGTCGAGGCTGGTTGCATGACTGAGATGATGGAGAAGTGCGAGGGTCACCAGTCGTGTGATAACTTGGTGGAATATTGCAACAAATGGTCCTGGCCGAATCACTATTTCTATAACTTCCTTATTCGAAGCGCTTCAGAACCTCTACAGTTCTTGTTCAGTCTGGTGCATAAAATGATGCTTATAGCAAATCGTGGAGATTACCTTGACCAGTTTGCTGTTACATGTTGGACAGCATGATAAGCAGATGAAACATATATCATTTGACAATCAAAGATTACAAACCCTCGCCTCTTAGATATATTCAACAGAGTTCCAGCTGATAACCTCCACATTTTCGAGTTTGGGCGATAATAAGGGACTTTGGTTCGACTCCAATTTGGTCGTACACCAAATGGTGTGGTGTTGGCCATAGAAAGATACAAAATTAGGCCAAGGGCCTAGATAGGTTACCGGAAAATGTTATATATTTTAGAAGTTAGCCCGGTCACTTGTTGAATTCAAGGTCAAGAGAATATTCGGCATATATAACAGTAAGCATATATCATGTCCACCGTTGATTGCTAAACTGTAAATTCAATAATCAGAGACATATCAGAAATTTTGTGCTGTGGCCTTGAAAATGAAAGGGCAAAGGTCAATTCAAGGTCATCAAAATATTCAGTGTATATCATTTTCTATATCATGTCCACAATTGATTCCCAAGCCATACAGTCAATAGAGGAGCAAGATATGAGCCAGTTTGTCCTTGGACCTTGAAAATGAGGTCAGAGGTCAAATTCAAGGTCACAAGAATATTCAGCATATATCATTTCCTATATGTCCACAATTGATTCCTAAGCTGTAAAATCAATAATAAGTGAGATATTAGCCATTTTGTCCTGTGACCTTGAAAATGAGGTCAAAGGTCAAATTCAAGGTTATGACAATATTCTGAATATATCATTTCCTATATGTTCATAACTGATTCCTAAGCTGTAAAGTCGATAACAAGCGAGATATTAGCCATTTTGTCATATGACCTTGAAAATGGGGTCAAAGGTCAAATTCAAGATCATCAAAATATTCAGCATATATCATTTCCTATATGTCCACAATTGATTTCTAAGCTGTAGAGTCGATAATAAGCGAGATATAAGCCATTTTGTGCTCTGACCTTGAAACTGAGGTCAGAGGTCAAATTCAAGGTCATGAGAATATTCAGCATATATCATTTCCTATATGTCCACAATTGATTCCTAGTCTCTAATCTCAATATTAAGCGAGATATTAGGCATAATGTGTCCCATTATAGAGCATAGGAGAATTTAACATGGGAAAGTCCCATTTGGGCCGAGTTTGGGCCAAAATGGCCCACTTCGAGCGATTCAAGCGCAACGAAATTCATAGACATCATAGGAGTACATATGAGGAGTGTTATGTATCAAAAAGAAAAAAAGTTACTGAACAGATTTTGAGAAAATGGCCGCCAAAGTCCAAAATCAGGTATTTTTCGTCGAAAACGGGCGCCATTTTGAAAAAAAATGCGAAAACCAAAAAACTAAAAAATACCTCCTTCTTGAATTATTTTTAAGTATTTTTGTGCAAAATTTCAGAAAAATTCGATCTTAAACTTTAAAGATAAAATTGTTGACGGACGACGCCGGACGCATCGCCATGCCAATAGGTTACGGACCATAGGTCCGGTAACCTAAAAATAAGGTCACTGGTCAAATGCAAAGTGATGAGAATATCTAGCAAACATGTATATGTAAGTATCAATCTACTAGTATTACCACTAATAGTCAGATTTTGATGATGCCAAAAACAAACGTAAAATAGAACATTTTGGAATAGAAACAAAGCCCGACCAAATAGTTTGTCCAAAGACACACTGACGTCATCAGGGGCAGACAGTTTGTTAATTAAATGTAGTTGTTTTAACTGTACACCTGATGGAATTAGTATACAACTGCCCAACAACCTATGAAAATAATTTAGAAATCTGAAACAAACCCCATGGAATAGATATATGACAAGTACATAAGTACCTAATCACAAGCCAGAAGGCTACTGAGTTGATGGTATCCTCAGGGACAGATTCAACGTCGGCCAGCAGTGACACCGACTCAGTGATATGAATGTAAGTATCAATCTATTACCACCAATAGTCAGATTTTGATGATGACAAAAACAAACGTAAAATAGAACATTTTGGAATAGAAACAAAGCCCGACCAAATAGTTTATCCAAAGACACACTGGCGTCATCAGGGGCAGACAGTGTGTTAAATGTAGTTGTTTCTACTGTACACCTGATGGAATTAGTATACAACTGCCTAACAACCTATGAAATTTAGAAATCTGAAACAAACCCCATGGAATAGATATGACAAGTACATAAGTACCTAATCACAAGCCAGAACGCTACTGAGTTGATGGTGTCCTCGGGGACAGATTCAACGTCCGCGAGCAGTGACACCGACTCAGTGATATGAATGTAACTATCAATCTATTACCACCAATAGTCAGATTTTGATGATGCCAAAAACAAACGTAAAATAGAACATTTTGGAATCCCGATATGTCCATTGTTTTCTAAGCTGTAAATTCAATAACAAGTAAAACAAAATAGCAATTTTGTTCTATGACCTTGAAAATAAGGTCGAAGGTCAAACTAATGGTCATCAAAATATTTGGCATACATCATTCCCTATAGGTGCACAACTGATTCCTAAGCTGTAAAGTCAATAATAAGTGAGTTATTAGCCGTTTTGTCCTGTGACCTTGAAAATGAGGTCAAAGATCAAATTCAAGGTCATCAGAATATTAGGCGTTTATCATTTCCTATATGCCCACAACTGATTCCTAAGCTATAAAGTCGATAATAAGTGAGATATTAGCCATTTTGTGTTCTTGACCTTGAAAATGAGGTGAGAGGTCAAATTCAAAGTCACGAGAATATTCAGCATATATCATTTCCTACATGTCCACAAATGATCCCTAAGCTGTAAAATCGATAATAAGTGAGATATTAGCCATTTTGTCCTGTGACCTTGAAAATGAGGTCAAAAGTCAAATTCAAGGTCATTAGAACATTCAGCATATTTCATTTCCTATATGTTCACAATTGATTCCTAAGCTGTAAAGTCGCTAATTAGCAAGATATTGGCCATTTTGTCCTGTGACCTTGAAAATGAGGTCAAAGGTCAAATTCAAGGTCACGAGAATATTCAGCATATATCATTTCCTATATGTTCACAATTCATTCCTAAGCTGTAAAGTCGATAATAAGCGAGATATTAGCCATTTTGTCCTGTGACCTTGGAAATGAGGTCAAAGGTCAAATTCAAGGTCACAAGAACATTCAGCATATATCATTTCCTACATGTTCACAATTGATTCCTAAGCTGTAAAGTCGATAATAAGCAAGATATTAGCCATTTTGTCATGTGACCTTGAAAATGAGGTCAAAGGTCAAATTCAAGGTCATGAGAATATTCAGCACATATCATTTCCTATATGTTCACAATTGATCCCTGAGCTGTAAAGTCGATAATAAGCGAGATATTAGCCAAAAAAAATCCTAACCTAAAAATCATATGCAAGGTTAATATGAATAACAACTAATGCCAATTTTACGAATTTGACTTTATTCTTGACCATGATCTGAATTCTTCACACTGACCTCTCAAACTTCGCAAGCTATATCACTCATGATGCATATTTTATGTTCAATATTTTATCCAATATGGTCATTTATTTTGGAATTATAACTATTGAAATATCACAAAACTCTGATTTAAGCTGATGACCTGACACGTGGACACTACTGTGGCATCCAATGCTGGTGCGATCAGGTTACTGCTGTTGTATCGACGGCAATCATCAAAGCTGAATGGCTCCACTGTGGACTTATTGAGTTCTCCTGAATGTTTGAAAATACAATGCTGTCCACTGGTCACTTGCTTCTGGCTGGCAATTTTAACATTCAAAAAATGATAAAATAATATGCTGGTATGCTACTGGACTTCAGGTCCTCTACACCACAAAGTTTAGTTTCAAAAATGCTTTCAATAACTGCGGGTGAGGTTGTTGTTATGTCAATGGCATTATGCATATGTATATCTTTAGTGATCAAATTAATTCACTCTGTATCTATGGTGGGGAATATTTGCACACGGGCTTCTGGGTTCGGGCGGGGTTGGAGGGGTATCGAGTAGGAGCAGTCACATAATGGAAACCATTACCCTGGACCAAGTCAGGAGTAATCAAAGTTATGATTTTGCAAGTCTTTTCGACTCACTCGATGAAGATTTGGAGGACCCATGCAACCAATCCTACAGTCATGTCAACTCAAGTTTTTTTTTTTTTTTTTTTTTTTTATTTCGCATCACTAGTGCGCACAATACTCACATAGGTTCATACACAAACAGACACATAAACATACAAAAAAATGCACAATAATTTCTGAAATGTACAATATCTTCCAAATTAAATCGGTTTTACATAGGTCTCAGGTCCCTCCATTTTTCTAAATACAAATCTAACTTCAGGTTTTTTCTTGCTGTTTCTTCTTCAATTCTACGATAATTATTGATACAATTAATAACGCCTTTTCCTAAGGGTAAACAGTTATTTAATTTGCAAGTGTAGATATATCTTTTGGCAATTAAGTATAATAAATCATAAATTGTCGTAGGGGATCGTATTTGACCTAGTAATATTTCTCTACAATTACATTCGTGAAAATCATTACCAAATTTAGATAAATTACTATGAAATTCAAACAAAAAATTTTACAACGCAGTTACATTCTAAAAACAAGTGTAATAATGTCTCATCTTCTTTTTTACAAAACGAACATTTTGGCGTAACTACAATACCTATTTTAAATAGTAAGGCATTTACAGGCAAAATGTTGTGTAATAGTCTATACTGTAAATATAGTAGATTTGTTGAAACAGTGAGAGTATATAACTTCCTAAAATACATTACCCAGTCAGTATCCAATATGACGACATTAAAGGAATTAGACCAGAAATTTTGTGGTGTTCTTGGTATTTCTACAATTTTTTTCACAATGTTTGGATATACGAATTTACATACTTTATCAGCTTTTGTAATGGACGTGAGTTTATTTTCCCCCTCCAAATTTTTCGAATCAATTCCATTGTCTTTGACCAGTATTTTCCACGATTTTGGTATTGCTGATATAACACTATAGAAATGCATAAAGTTTGTTTCTATTCTGTATTGTTCTGTAAATTCGGAAAAAGTCATAAATTCACCATCTTTCAACAAATCTTCTATATATTTAACTCCTTTGACATACCAATTCGGGAAAAAAATTATTTTGTTGTTCACTCTTATGTGGGAGTTATACCAAATAAATTGATTTTTTATCTTCGAGGGTGTATCCACAATAGGTTCGAAAGAGTAGTCAAACCATGCGGTGATTACATTTTTGATGAAATCGTATTGCAATAAATTCAGAATTGAACGTATATCTCTAGTATGAAGATTACTTCCAAGAAATTCTGATATATCAGTGTGGTCTGGTATACATATTTCGAAAAATTGTTTCCATTTTCCAGGTTTATCTGTGAACAATCGTCTCACCCAGCCTATTTTCAGGGCACTATCGTGAGATGCGATAATTTCTGGTATTGTACATAACATTCCGTTTTATTTTATCCGGCTTACCGTTCCATAGAAAGGTAAATATCAAAGAATTTACATTTTCTATATAAGTTGCCAATAAAAAGGTCTATAAAAAGGTCAGTTTGGACATCAAAAGTGATTTAATAATTATACTTTTTCCAAATAACGTCAAATCTCTTTGTTTCCATATATTAATGAGCGTATCCATTTTGTTCAGTATTGGTCCAAAGTTCAACAGCATTAGGTCTTCATGAATCGGAGTTATTTTAACCCCTAAGTATTGGACAGGTTCTGAAGTCCAATTCAGACCTAGGGATGGACAAACATTGCTCAACATATGTCTATTGGAGCCAAATGGCAATATATACGTTTTGTTCGTATTGATTTTCAAACCAGATACTTTCTGAAACTCAGCAAAATCTTTAAACAAATGTCTGATGGAATATTCACAATAATGTATTGTTAAAGCAGTATCATCAGCATATTGGCTGATTTTATGTTCTGTGTTCCCGATTTGTATCCCTCTGATGTCTGGATTACCCCTTATCCGAGCAGATAATATTTCTACACATATGATGAATAAATATGGAGATAGTGGACATCCTTGTCGCATTCCTCTGCCAAGTTTGAAAAAAGAAGAATACCAGCCACTGTTGAGTATACAACTATGTATATCTGTATATATTATTTTGACCCAATTAATTGTAATATGACCGAAGTTGAGCATGCTGAGGCTTTCCATAACAAATTCCCACTCAAGAAGGTCAAAAACTTTTTCAAAATCTATAGTAACGAAAAGCCCAGTAATATCATTCTCATCACAATAGTCCATTAAATTTAGAATATTTATAATATTTTCACCAATGTACCTGCCTTTTATAAAACCAGTCTGGTCGGGATGTATGATATCGGACAGGTGTCGTTTTATCCTATTTGCTATGGCTCCAGTAAGAAGTTTATAGTCGGTATTGAGTAGTGAGATGGGACGCCAGTTTTTCAAACGTAACATATCTTTATCTTTCTTAGGTAATAGCGTTATTATCCCTCGTCTCTGTGTTATGGATAATTTACCACTGGAAATCGCATGATTGATTGAATTAATTAAATATATTTTCACTTCGTTCCAAAATGTTACATAAAATTCTTTAGGAATACCGTCAATTCCAGGCGTCTTATCGTTTTTCATGTTCTTCAAAACAGTTTTTTTCAACTCAAGTTGTGAATATGTAGATCCAACAGAATTTTCTACAAAATATGGAAATCTGGTCACTAAAATGTCCTATTTCCATCTAAACTGTTGTGGCCTGTCATCTAAGTGGGAAAACTTTACTGACCTATTGAGACTAATGTATCATGATGACAATTCTGCATTCGATATTATAGGCATGAGTGAGATTTTTAATTGTGATAAAGATAGCCGTCTTCACTTACCGGGTTATCATAATCTAATCTCGAATAACAGATCCAACAGCAACCGAGATGGGGTGGGCATATTTGTGAAGTCTGATATAATAGACGTGGAATCAATACCCAGTATTAAGTATTCCGAGCAAACAAAACAGGGTCCGTTATCCAATCTCATAGTCCGGGGACAGAAAGTCATATCAGGCATACGAAGTGAGAGAAAACTAAAATGACAGGGAAACTCATGAACCCCCGTAAATGGCCATTAGGAGGTGAAATCAGGTGTTCCGGAAAGAGTGAGCATTTCCTGCCCCACTAGTGGCACCCGTCATGAATTCCCCAAAATTAACCTGAAAATAGATCTAGTTGCATGGCAGACATGGATTTGCTGTATTTATCAACCAGATCATGATGACGTCCATAGAATTTCTTAAACGCAGCTATAAGTCTTGGTAAAACATATCCTTGTCGTAGCAGTTTAGAGACTAGCTGAGCACTTCGATAGACAAAGTCCTCATATTTGCAACTAGCTATGGAATAGCGTATAAGTTGAGAAACAAACACACCATATGCCGGCGACATAGGAATGTTGCTGCTTAGAAAAGGGAAATTGACTATGGAAAAATTGAAATCATCACGTTTGTCATATAATCTAGTTGACAGGTTAGAATCATTATCAATTTCCAACCTCAGGTCTAGATAGTTGGAAAAATTAGCGGATTCTGTTCAAGTTCCTTAGGATATATGACATCCAAATAATCACCAAACTTGGGATTATTCAGCGACAATACATCATCTATGTATCGGAAAGTGAAATTAAAATTACATGTTAGTTTCTTAGAACCTCCTCTTTGTAAATGTTGGATAAAATCTGATTCATATGAGTATAAAAACAGGTCTGCCAATAATGGTGCACAGTTTGTACCCATGGGAATACCAATAGTTTGTTGAAATATTCGACCACCAAATTCCACAAAAATATTATCAATCAGAAAATAAACCATATTTACAACATCTATTTCAGTATATTTGTATGGGGCATTTCAAGAAGCGAGAAGATTTAAGTGTATTTATACCACACTTATATGAATCCATTTTTATTGAAGTCTTGTCCAAAACGAAACATGCAAAAAAAATCGTAGGGGTAATATACAGACCAAATACTCAACCTCATGCAAACATTGACATATTCTCTACCACATTACAAGAAACAATCGACCACATAAACTCAGAAAATAAACACAGCATCATAATGGGGGATATGAACATTGATCTACTAAAGTATAAGTATCATGCGAAAACTAATGACTATATTGATGAAATTTTCTCCAGAGGATTTATACCCACCATCACAAAACCTACACGAATAACCCATTATTGTGCAACCCTGATTGACCATATATATACAAACAATATACAGCAAAATATTATATCTGGAATCATAACCACAGATGTTTCAGACCTCTTTGGTGTCTTTTTATTGGAAGAA
This sequence comes from Terebella lapidaria, assembly GCA_949152475.1. Taxonomy (NCBI): domain Eukaryota; kingdom Metazoa; phylum Annelida; class Polychaeta; order Terebellida; family Terebellidae; genus Terebella; species Terebella lapidaria. The sequence continues at coordinate 25,787,279 of OX424564.1, read as the reverse complement.
CATAATACAAAAAAAAACAAATAACACACACAAAACGCAAAGAATTATTTCTGAGGCTAATGTAATGAAGTTCAATGAACAATTAAAACAAAAAACGTTTGATGAAATAACACAATGCTTCAATGCGAACGAAGCATATGAAAAGTTTATTAACATTTATAAAGATGAATTCAATAATAACTTTCCTATAAAAATTATCAAACAAAACAACAGATATTTCAAGAAAGAACCCTGGATGACTGAAGGCTTGATGACATCAATGAGACATAAAAGCAAATTATTTATAAAGAAAACTAAAAAACCTTCAAACGATAATATAAAACACTACAAAATATATACCAATTTATACAACAGACTGAAAAGGGCCATGAAAGTGAAATACTATGCTGAAATAATTGAATTGAACAAGAGTAATGTAAAGAAAACATGGGATATTTTGACCAAAGTCATAGGTAAGCAGAAACAAAAGTCAGGTTTTCCACAGTCCTTCCAAGTAGACAACAAACCGATTACAGATAAATCACAAATTGCGGATACTTTTAATAACTATTTTTCAGAGATAGGCAAAAAAACAAGTGAAAATGTCACACCAACAGATATACATTTTACAAATTACCTTAGATCACCAAATCAAAATAGTATTTTCATTGAACCCATTGAACCATCAGATATTATCAACATAGTGAAAAATTTGAAGCCCAAAACCAGCTCTGGGCATGATGAGATTTCAACCAAGGTTATAAAATCTACAATAAACAGTATAATCATCCCAATCACACACATCATAAATACATCTTTAAATACTGGGATTTCCCCCCAACAGCTTAAAATAGCCAAGGTCATACCAATCTACAAGGCAGCCGAACACGATAAAATAACTAATTACCGTCCAGTCAATCTATTGCCAGCATTTTCCAAAATATTTGAGAGAGTAATGTATATCAAAATAACAAAATTCTTTGACAGCCAAAATCTATTTTATAAACATCAATATGGTTTTCGGAAAAAACATAATACCGTTCATCCTATAATTCATCTATTGAATGAATGTGCCGAATCACTTGATAGTACTCCAAAACGATCAACAATATCAGTCCTCTGTGATCTATCGAAAGCATTTGATGTTATTAATCACAATGTGTTATTAAACAAACTGGACTATTATGGTATCAGGGGAATAGCAAAAGACTGGATATCGGATTATTTGATGAATAGAGAACAATATGTGGAAATTGAAAATTTATTTACTTCTAACATTCGGAAAATCTCATGTGGGGTTCCCCAAGGGTCAATTCTGGGCCCACTTTTGTATTTGATATACGTTAATGATTTGCCAAATTGCACGTCTGCAAGCATTCTATCATTTGCAGATGATACAACTCTGATAATTTCCAACTCAAATATGATAGACTTATACCATAAAACAAACATTGAGATCAATAACTTATTCCAATGGTTCTGTTCGAATAAACTACAACTAAATGCTTCAAAAACTAAATTCATAGTGTTTAACAACCAAGCAACAAAACAAAAATGCATAAATTCCAAAATACTAATCAACGGAATAGCTCTTGAGCAAATAGGAAATAACCACAATGAAAAAACTACAAAATTTCTAGGTCTTAAAGTTGATGAAAACCTAACCTGGAAACATCACATGTCTTACATAAAAAACAAAATTTCTAAAGCTTTATTTAAAATAAAACAGGTGAAAAATATTTTACCAATAAATTCTCTCAAACCCTTATATTATGCAATGATACATCCTCACATCCTATATGGTATTCTAGCCTGGGGAAATGCATCTCAAATCCATTTTAAAAATATACAAAAACGTGCCATTAGAATAATAAATAAAGCTCATTTCAACAGCCATACCGAACCACTATTCAAACAAACCAATGTACTTAAAATACAAGATCAATATCAGTGTGAAGTCTTACTATTCATGCATGACTATTATACAGGTAATCTCCCTCTCTCTTTTGACAACATGTTCAAAACGAATAGAAATATCCAAATAAATTACGAAACCAGACAATCTAATTTCCTTCACATTGAACGTTGTGACTCATCAGCAGCGAGGAAATTACCGCTTTTCAATTACCCATCAATATGGAACACTTGGTCACCATCACTGTCATCTATCCAGTCTAGAAAAATTGTGAAAAAAGTTGTAAAAAAACATTTTATTTCTTCTTATTTCGAATTAGTTAGATGTTCGCATAAGCTTTGCAAAAGCTGTTCTAATCAGATATAGCGACAGAAATAGTTAAGTGAATAAACTATATGAATTGTATGAAATTTCCCATATTCTTTATATTTTATGACCGGTTTATAATTTATCTCTAACATGATCCTGTTCATTCTTGGTCTAAACTGGAATCCAATCACACCCACCCTGTCCTCTGCCCCTCCATCTCCGTCGTCTTCGGGAGGCTTGTGTGCTAATATATGTCCCTAACTATTAAAAGTAGAAAATTGTATTTCCATACATATATAGATGTATGTATAATAATGTCATTCGTGTAAATAATATCAATAGTGAGTTTAATTTTATTTCATTTTGGGCCAAATGGAAGACAGCTTTTAGCTAATTTGGTCCCTCAATTTTCATCACAAATATTAGTTTTCGCCATTCCATCATTTGTATATAACGTGTGAAAATTGAATAAATTGCTATCCTATCATATCCTATCCATTCATGTGGATAACGTGAAGTTAATAGCGACGGGTGAAAGGCAGAACGTCGTAAGTGACATTTTTGGACAAAATGGTTTTAGGGCTTCAATTCATTCTGTGTAACCACGCGGATATGTACGCTTCGCTTTGTGCTTCAGGTCAGCTTATGAACAGCGAAATATGCAAATGTTAAAATACACCGTAAGTGACAACTCCTGTGTATGCAACCAGGCAGAATGTCGTATATAACACAGATTCCCGGCAGAATGTCGTAAGTGAACAGTGTATGCCAGCAGAACATCGTATCTGCACATCCCAGACCGGTAGAACATCGTATCTGCACATCCCATACCGGCAGAACATCGTAACTGAAATGTTTCTCATCGCGCAGGGATTTTGACAAAAGAACATATATGTCTCTGTACACATAAAGGTGTGGGTGCGTTTTTTTCTCTATGGATACACGCAGGCACATAACATTCCTGTTGAGTTAATCCCAAAACTCGTGTAATCCTCAAAACCGCCACGTCCTCCCTCAAATTGTGTTGGCATATGACAGGTCTCTTTAGCATGACCTAGCGGGTGCGGGGGGGGGGGGGTAGCGGGGGGGGGGGCTTGAAAATGGTAGATTGGAGTTGGAAAGTTGCATAGCTAACTGAAGTCAACCTCTTCACGCTCAACTGTTAGCAACAGCACAGGGGACTATCCGTTCCCTATAAATTGGTTTACGGCGGTTTGGTTCCGTTTTACGTGTGCTTGTTTGTTTCGCCATGTGAGAGAAATTGTGGGCAAAAGTTTAACAGATTGTATGTGAGACCCGTATGCCCTTTTTTATAATGTAATGCCTAGGAGTATATAAAGTGTTATTTGCGTGGGGAAAATGATAGTTTCGGTGTAGTATGGGGTATATTGGATATGTTCCGATTCACCGAAACGAGCACAGGTCACAGTTCCGATTTCTGTGGTTTCATGTTCCGATTTACAAGACGTATAAAAACATTAGAATAGACAACATTATGAAATCTTTTAAATTCACTTTGGCATATTAAAGTTGAAATATTGAATTACCATCTGACCTAACGACGTTTCATGACTGAAGGAGCTTTAGATAGAAGGGAATATGACCGGTTCTGCTCTATTCTGATATATTTTATAAATTTTATTCATTTATTTTCTGCCATGGTTCATTAACCCCATCCTTCTGTCGAACCGGGTAATAGTGGACTCGCGAATTTCCCAAATAATTTAATCATATACATTGAATTCATTTCTTTTTTTTTCGTTTACGCTCTTTCGTTTGATTGCTTGTTTTCATGATCACTCACCCACTGCTTACATTGCTGCCACATACAGCTAGAAGTTTGGAAAACGTGTGTTTTGGGCTGAATGTGGGTTGAATGCAGGTGACACGCCCCAGTAGTCCGATGTGACCTTGCAACCATTCCACTTTTGATAAGATTCCACGTTTTCACATCATATGATGACATAAAACATGTAAAGTCGAGTTCAACACAAAACCTGGAATAGTTTCTTACCATAAATTTATTTTGGTTCGTCGGATCCATTTGAATTTTTTATCTTTCCATTTGGCATAAAATTATATCTTAAAAACTGGTAAGGTCGGCAACCTACTTCTTAAATTTCACCTCAAACAATATATTTGCGAATTTGATCACAACTTGGCAAGTTATTCGATGTTTGAATCACACATTGCTCTGGAAAGAGATTATTCGATCAAAATACACTTGTATGTCTTCAAACTAAAACAAACATCACAATTGGTATATTGTTCATGGTCACAACTATTAGAAGAATCCTCAATTTGCTTGAATTCACGTGATCCTATTTGGGGCTGAAATTTACCACTGAGGTAGATTGTCAACTTTTTCAATTTTGAAGATCTGAAATTTGATGAAAAAATATGATTCAAGCAGATTCAATTTGATCCGACGGTCCAAAACAAAATTACGGGCAAAAATCATACGAGGTTGTGTGTTGAAATTGACTTAATTTGCATACACATTTCATATGCGGACACAAAGTATGAAGGTAAGAAAGTTGCCACGTAAGCGTTCGCATTTGTTTTCAACAAATGATATTCTTACTTTACATCTAGACATATAAGTGTCGGTAAATCTAAACATCAAAACATCTAAACCAACGTAAATCGGAATCACCATGACGGTAAAACGGAACTTGTGATGCGGCATAAAGACTTGTAGTTTTCTAGCAAAATTGTGCGTGTTGCGAACTTGCGATGAAAGTAGTTGAATATATCAAAAACATGCCTGAATAACATAATATGTTAATGTTTGGTGATAAATGGCTAATTATTGAGGTAGTAATCGAAGCAACATCGCACAGGTCGCTTTTGTTTTGACTGTAGGCAGATACACGTAAGTCGGAACCAAATCGCCGTAAGCCATTTTGTACAGAACGGATAGTCCCCCGTGAACAAGTTTAATAGAAAAAAGGATACATAATAATAATAGTTCAATTAAAATCTTCGATAATCTGTTTGACAATGATTTATGTGAGAAATTGCGTTGTGATAGGTATTCTGAAAGCATAGTAAGCGTTCATTGGGGGCAAGCAACCGGTTGTGTGCTGGTATAGACAATTTTCCCCGGGAATATATTGATCTAGCTATTATGACACAATTAACTTATTTATCATGACAAGGGAGACCGCATCCATCTATTGCCATATCTTGAATCAGTATCTCCGAATAACATCTTGGCTCGTTATATGCAGGGCCAGTTCACATAAACTTTCTTGTTCTGAAACATTTCCGCTCTACGCAGGTCAGCTCTGCACTCATCGTCCTTGTACAGGTGAGTAACGGCGTCTCCGAATTGTTGGGTGCATATTGCATTATAATCAATTAGGATGTTTTTTTGAAGATTATAATAATAATATTTATTAATTATTATTATAATTATTATAATAATAATTTGATTGCAGATGGAATTGCAGACGGGATCCGATACTCAACACTATATCAGATATGGGTGGGGTGGTGTGGTAAGGAAACGGCATTATAACGGTTATTATATCGTTGCCAAAAATAGAGCAATCAAGAGGGGCGGTGGTATGGGAAGTATCCTTTCGTAAATAGTTACTCTGACAAGATATGGTTCTTTTTATTGCCAAGTAGGGGTAGATGAAAGCCAATAGGAGAAAAATGCCTTTCATCAATGTGATCTCAGACTTCGAAGGGTTCCAATCGTTGCCGTATAAGGGATAAGAGGGGAAGCGGAAAAGGAAGACACCTTTTAGGTAAAGTCTCAGTCGGGGACAAGGTTACAATCATTGTAAAATAGGGGATTGGGAGGGAGGGTGGGAAAGGAAGAGTCCTTCCATCAGTAAACTATGAGGTGGTTCTAATCGTTTTCGAATATGGGTTCAAGAGGGGTGATTGCAGGGACAGTCCCTTGTCAATAAACTCTTAAGTGGAGAAAGGATTTCAATTGTCAATGAAAACCTTAGGCGTTCACATCGTTCTAATTGTTGTGAAATAGGGGTTTAGGAGGGGCAGCGTGAGCGGAAAAGACCTTTGATAAATAAAATCTCTTCTGGGGGGATATGGTTCTAATCGTTCTAAAATAAGAGTTCAGGAGGGGTGGGAAGAGTTTGTTCCCGAATAATATATCAGGCTTGGATAGGCTTGTCTATACAGTGGTTCAGGAGGGCGATGATGGGGGAGTCCTTCAAATCTCAGGCGGGTAGAGCGTTCCAATCATTGTCATTAAAGAGTTTAGGACGGTCGATAGGAACGGATAACCTTTTCGTAAATAACCCTTCTAGCGGGAATAGGATTGTAATATCAGGTTGTCAAATAGGGATATAGCGAGGTGGTGTGAGGGAAAGAGAGCCTCAAGCAAAAACAGGGTTTCACCATGGTAAAATAGGAGAATTATCTGTATATTCATATTGTAAATACAATTATCTGAAATGAATGAATCAACCATGCACAGGACTCACTCTGGGGCACCTAATCACCGTCATCTTCTGAGCCCATATATACTCTCTTTGGTGTTTGCCCCCAGCCCTCTTCTCTACAAAATCCTGGATTCGCTCGTGCAGATGTTGTTGTGCAGTTAATATTTTGAACATTGTTTCAAATATCACATGTCACCGGATATAAAAACACATTTGGTTGCACAGAGGTTCAATTTAAGAGGTGCTTGCACCATGTTACTGCGATATTTTGTAGTATGAAAGTTCGGTTTCCTGAATCGATTTCATTGTTTCAAAAGTTTTCAAGCAATTCAAATCGAGTACTAATATTGAGAATGGCAGATAATTACACATATTTGATCGCATGCAAATTTGCAGTAACAGCAGGCAGAAGATGAACAAGCAACAGCATCATCATTATCATGTGAAGAATCCTCTTCCGTTGGTGAAGGGGCGTATAGGAGGGCGCTGATTGCTGGTTTCCCCTTTGTAGCATGTTACGACATAATTATTGGGTGACGCAACGTCTTTGGCAAAAAATGGTAATGAATTTGACCGAAAACCACATCACTTTTACATTTGCTGGCCCTGTGTCTCTTCAGTAGCACTGCCATCCTCGCAGTAGCACGCCAGTGGCCCTTCAACATGTTCAATGCTGAGTCCAGCACCGTAGTACTACCGCCGTGAAACCGCCAACAAAGCCGTAAGGGTATGGCCTCAATGACACCTTTCTGGTTCCTCAGTACCATCTCGAAAAAAAATACATGTTTGATGGGTAGGGCAAAATACGAAAACACTACTGGGATATGTCACAACGGTGATGACGGTTCTAGCAGAAAACGGTTGTGGTACTGCAGTGGCACCGCCATTCCAGTGTGACAGGGGTATAATCAGGACATTTCGCCCAACATTGATGACGTTGTTCCAAAATTTCACAGTACTGAGCCTGAAATGCCCAGGAAGAGATATTTGTGTGGAATAAGGTTGAACTCAAGGGTTATTAACAAATAATATTTCTTTCTTGCAGTTGGCCGCCAACTCCTATCACTATTATATTCCCAGTACCAACATGTATGACAATGAGACCCGGGCAATGAGACCGTGGGAATGAACATACGAACGAATTTCATTGATAATTATCGGGAGCATGCTAACCTACATGTAGGCAGATACGACATTCTGGCGGGCCAGTGTTCAGATGATATGTCAGATACGATATATCGCTGCCAAATCCTGGGAGTGTGTCTGAAACGAACACTTCTCGATCCAAATATTGTTCATCCAGCCAGAGAGACACAGGCTAAGAAATACACTTATAGTTGCCATAGCAGTCGAATAACTACTGCCTGAAAAACTTATACGACATTCTGCCTGTTCGATCGGCACCCTTGTCAGATATTTTGCGTCCGACAGAACGTCGTAACAAACAAACTTGTTGAATCGTAGTTAAAAGTGAAGATTGTGTCGCTCTGTGATGCAAGGAAGGTCGTATTAGTTTACCGCGAGCATACAAACAATAAATATGAATAAAAATGGGTTTTAAATATGTACTTACGACCTTCTGCCAGGCTGAAAATATTTTCCGTCGCCTTCAGAAGTTGCAGGCAGAATGTCGTAAGTAACATTTTGTTCCATAAAAACTTTAAAGAAACACATTTGCAATATATTTGTATTCGGAAAGAACAAGGAAGATAGTTTACATGATATATCAAAAACTCCAATCGCTGGATAAATGCAGGTACGTGTGGGATGAAAAACATGTCCTCCTGTAAAATTACCGAAATGTCACTTACGACGTTCTGCCTTTCACCCGTCGATAGGTTCCTTGAACTACTGTCATCTTATGACATGAAGGAGCGTGTCTCTATGGGAAAACGTAGTTGTGGACATATATTCGATCTCATCATCACCAGGATCGCCGATGCCGTGATACACTCCATAAAATAAATCACGACCTGCCATCAGAGTACTGTGCAGTGGCTTGTTCCCTCCTCATCAAGCGCCCGGTTACACGCTGTCGAGAAGTCAGCTTTCGTCAGTGAGTGATGCTTGGGCCTTCATACTTCAGTCACAAGATTCCCTCGATAAGACAAGCCACGGTCATTCTCAGTCCATTGATTGAACTTCCCTGTGAATCTTCGCTTTCATCCCGGTACCCTGTGTCATCCTCCGATATGATGGAAATCCCACGTAAGTCATCAGTGTTGGACCCTACTCCATCCTGGCTCTTCATGTTGTGTCTCCCGATTCCACTCCCTATCGTGGCGTCGATCGTTAACACACCCCTCTCCACAAGTGTAGTGCCCGATTCTTCCAAACACGCCATCATATCACCGCTCATCAAAAAGTCGACCATGAACCCTAAAAGCTATAGACCTGTGTCTAACTTGCCGTACCTAACCAAATGTCTGGTGCGTGTGGTCGCCCAACAACTCCAACACTACTTGGAATCAATCTCACTGTACGATCATTGCAATCTGCATGTCGATCTGACCATTCAACCAAAACAACCCTGCTGAAGATCCAGAACGATATGCTCATGGCGACTAATAGTGGCACCTAGGTGGCCCAGAATGCGAGTGGTCGTCATACCTTTATCCATATCTGCACGCATCCCTTAAAGTGTGACTAAAGGGTGTTCTACAGGGATCTGTAATTGGTCCCGTTTTGTTCAATCTGTATATGGCTCCTCTTGGTGAATTTATAACATTTTGTGGCATTAAGTATCTTAGTTATGCTGATGATACTCAACTGTACGTCACTCTGCAGGACGACTCAACACGACATCTGTGTGTTGAGGAATTTCGGTTCTGAATGCTCAAAAACAGGCTGATACTGAACGACAGCAAGACAGAACTGATCGTGTTCTCTTCACGTTTCAGACCCAGCACTACTCTGCTGTCTTTCCACGTGGGTCTCGAAGCTTTTCTGCCGTCTCTCTCTCTCTGTCTACGAAAGCGTAGTAGGGCCAGGTTGTATGTCAAAAATTTAAGGTGTCTAATTCGTGCCGTCGTACTCTGTCAATGATCTCGGTGTCACCCTAGACAACAAATCACGCTGGGAACTCATGTCCAAGAAGTCTGTAGGGTGGCTACAATGAGGTTCCTGTTTGCCACCAGGATCGCCACCATGTAATTCGGGTATAGATAAACAATAGAAACAGTCTACTGTGCCATATAATACAAAAACGTAATAATGTTGCAGTAAAATTTTGTTATGTTTGGTTTTTGCATAATGCAGACAATGTATATGACGTTTTCTGTACTTTTTATGCATAATAGACTGCTCTATAGCCCCAAAAGCACGTGGCATCTGCAGGTACCCCATTGGCCTGCGCTACAATTGGTGGTTGCAATCTGGTGCGAGCGACTTCCAAGCTGGACTATTGCAGCAGCCTCCTCTATGGTCTCCCAGAGGAGAAGCTAAACAGGATGTAGTGTATCAAGAACAACGCCGTCAGAGTGGTTACACGTAAGAGAGAGTCCATCATCGCATCAACTTCAAAATCCTCATAATTTTAAAGTTGCTCCAAAACAACAAAGCTGACCATCTCCGGTCACTGCTCCACATAAGATCCTCATTAAGGCAACTCCGATCATCATCCACAACCACCATTTCTGTTCACTGCATGAAGACCAAAACCTCTCGGAAATCCTGTCTTCGAACATTGTGTTCCAATGCTGTGGAATCAACTCCCTGACGATACAAAGAACTGCCAACTTAAACCCCACCTGTTCGTCCGATGTCAGGCAAAATCGAGAAAATTTTATGGAACTTCTTGAACCCCCATATATGGCCATAAAAGGGTGAAATCAGGTGTTCCGGAAAGAGTGAGCATTCCCTGCCCCACATGTGGCAGCCGTCATGAATTCCAAAACATCAACATGCAAACAGGTCTTGTTGCATACTTGTGAAAGAGATTGTGTGTACTTATCAACCAGATTGTGATGACGTCCATAGAATTTCTTGAAAGCAGCTATCAGTCTTGGTAAAACATATCCTTGTCGCAGCAGTTTAGAGGCTAGCTGGGACCAAAACTGATCGATGTGATGAACCGTCACAGCGTTAAAAGCTTTTCACTGAATGCTGATTGTTGTATCATGGATTGTGTAAATTATGTAAATATGTTGTGCGCTGCGAGATTTTACAACTTTATGCGCTATATAAGAATAAAATATTATTATCATTATTATTAGTATTGATAATATTATTATTACAAAATGTTCATATTACAAACTTCATAATTCAGTGTGAAGGACTGAAATGTGCGTTAACAACACCACCATATATTGAAATATTTATCAGGATAAAAACATCATATACCCAGCCTTGATCAGCCAAGGGTGCATTATGGAACAGGTCACAACGCACGTTTCATAGTTCCATGCCACACATTAAATCGGAACCCATAACGCACAATTCATAGTTCCATATGTAGAATATTTTTGTCACTATTACGACCCAAACCCCTCTCCTACATGGACTCGCACTTTACACATAACCATGCAGGACCAATACTTGCACAACCACACTACTGGTATGCACTTACACATATACAAGGAAACTCACAGACATGCATTCCTCACGTGCACAGGCATGTCACCACACCACATCATAAGTACAAACGCATTCATCCATACAAGAAAACTCAGAGACCCGCATCCTCCACGTGCACAGATATGACATCACACATAGCCAGTCATACACGACTTCTACAGCATCATGCGGGAAAACCTACTCTTCAGTTCTAGAAAACCTGTTCCAGATATCTAGAGGCTTGATAGTGAAAGCTGTGAAGACATTGCATTTAAAGTGGACTATACTAAACTGACTCGGGATTATACATTACTAGCACAATAAGTGGCAGTGTGTGAGTGGCAGTGAGCGTGACTCCCATTTCATTCGTGCTTAGAGATTGTCGTGCCAATTAAAAGATTGTGTGGAGCCCTAGAGTGTGATTCACACAGCGATAAATTACACTGTACGAACAAAGGGGGTTGATAGAGCTCCGAAAAGCAACACACATTACGCACACTACAAATTCATAACGCACAGGGAAAGCACAAAATGGGAAGCCAGTCATGTCCGATTCGTTAAGTACCTTGTAAAAACCTTCATTCAGACTTCTCCAAGATATAGTATTGACTGAATCTATTAAAATGATGTTACTATTTCAGCTAATCCTGACTGGGTTCCGATTAAGGGCCTTTTTTGAATGCACAGTACCGATTCGTACTTATCAGTGCGCTAATTGCTTGGACATATATATATATAACTTTCAAATTATTCGTTTACTTATGCTATCATGTTATCATATGTCATGACCTAGCATGCGACAATGTCACGCGATCTGATTGGATTATTGGCTTAACTACAGTGAAACCTCAATAATAAGGTCAATAAGCAGACTGAGTTCAGGTGACCTGATTAGTGGGGTATACTTATTAGTGAATTCAACCCCCGAAGTGATAATCATTGGAACACACTCAAGTAGCTTCAAGTAACAATAATCGTGACATTTTATTAGAAGGAAATGGTTGCATTATATTGTACATATATGTCAATGCAAAATCAATTACATCCAAAAATAGGCATCAATTAGAATGGCTTTTGCAAAGTAGATAATCTTTCCAAAAAAAAAAAAAAATACGCAAGAATCACTTGCTATGATTTATGTTCTAATGTTTTAAATGTCGATAGGAAATGAGAACTTTATTGACATTATATTCATATTTTACGTTTGTATTTAGCAAATGGAAAGACACTATTTCAGTGGACGATGTCGTGGTCACTTTGAATATTAGACCGTCTAAAGAAGGTCCAAGGCAAATTGGGGATTCAATAATTGTACTGGCCATTATGGAAGAGTGCTTTGACACAATAATTTTGTTCGTTTTGCAGAAAATGCGCAGTCAGATATGTGTGGCGATTTTGCCCTAAGCACGCGGCAGGTGATTGTAAACATACATGCCATTTATGTGGCCTTTTCGTTTTTGGCCTTGTTTTGACACGCTCCGTTCGAGCGTGCGTTGCCACGGCAACGCATTGTAATTTACGCTCCAGTAAACTATAACAATGGTTTGATTATACTTCGCGTGCAGCCTTTAGTTTCTGGTGTATTATATATACACTGGAGGCTGCTCGGTCGAGGAGATTGTCCAAGATCGAGTGACAGGATGCACTCGGAGCTCGCCATGAGCTTTGAGTTCCCTGTTCGGGAGTAGTGGGCTCCTAGAGCCCTAGGGACGATTTCCATGGGGAGGCCCGGGCTGGGAGAGACAAGTTGCTGACTCGGGGGCGCAAGCCCTGTGGATCGCCAGTTCTCTCCCTTCCCGGGACGGTGTGACATAGGCTCTGGCCAACATGTCGGGCTGTACGGGGTTCCGTCCCCGAGGCAGACCGCGGCTCGCCAGGCCCCTCCAGCTAACACCGTGGTGATGAACCAGTTTCTGAACGGTGTCCGTAGGCCTGGGAGTGTCGGGTGGGCTGTTACCTGGTTACCGTTAATGCTAGAGTGGTTACCGTGTCCGCAGTGACCTCCGGTGAGCGGCGCCGCCGCAAGGATCCGGAATAGCGGATGCGCGTCCGCAAGGACTCGCGGTGAGAGGACTATCCTCGAGGATCCCGAAAGGCGGACGATAGTCAATAACTTTACATATGTAAATCTTGTTTAACACTTGACTCGGATGTGAACATTCATTATTGAATTATGGTGCTCAGTTATTGTCTGGACTGCCTGCAATGTTCAAAATAACAGTAAATATAAAGCAATATAAATTACTTCTCGCATGGACACGTTCAGGTAAAGATTACAGGACATTTTCAGTATTTTTTTTTTGTGAGATGAAAATGTGACTTGGTATGTTTCACCTGTTATCATAGCAGACAAAATGTAAAAGCAGCCTGGTCTAAAGTATTTTGATAATTTCTCATCACAATTTGTTATATGCATAATTTTATGCACCAAAATGAACAAGGTTCTAAGCCCTCCATGGAAAATTATGAGTTTCGATTGACGTGAGTTTTGCATAATATTTTTTTTGTGAAATTTCCAAATTTCACAACTTTTTGCAAACTAAATCTACATGTAGTTGGAAATTTCAGGAAGTGCATGTGGAATATTGTCCTATGTCCATACCTCGAACCTGTGCATCTTTTGCGACCGTAAGTTCTGAATTTCTCAGCTTAGAAATTCAACTTTGTTTTAAATCATGGAATTCCAGAGTTCCTAAATCTTACGGAGTTCTATTTCAGCACGTTCCGTGGTATGTGTTCATTATGTATAGGAAAATGCATTATCTGACTTAGTGCAGGGGTTCCTAGTTGCAGGAATATTAACCTGGTGATAACTCTGTTTAAACCTAGTAACCTGTTGACAACAAAGAAAACGGCCCAACCATGCACTAAGCTTAATGTAAACGTCATGGAGTAAGTATAGAAAAGCTCACATATATCCTATATCACATTATGGAATGTTTTCTGCATGTGCCACAGGGGCGGGGCCAATCCAGCAAAGAAATTAAACGCGAATGAGCCTATGGTGTGTTTTTAATGTGTTCAAATTCTGGGGTAAAGTATTATGAACATTACATATCACCTACATGTATTTGGTAAAGAATTTGGGTATACTGAGGTTGAATGGCATGTATAGATCATGTAAACTACAGATTGCAAAGCACATGCATAGTATGAAAAGAACAACACGCCCACTCCTTCGCTTGATCTATATAATTGTAACTAATTCGAGTGTTCACTATCACAACACCAGAAATACCATCCTTATTGATAATAGACACACAACCATAGCTGCCAATTCAATAAGACGTAGATGTCCGGACTGTCTGGCATAAAATCCCAAAAATAATACGTAACGAACCGTCAATAAAATCATTCAATAGAATCAATCTATCACCAGCAATACATCTAAATTTTGATGATACCAACAACAAACGTAAAATACAACTTTATGATGAATATCATATGATTAATGGATATTAGATCGACCGCCGCTGATATGCTTTGGTTGGCCATCCAGCCTGGTCTCCTGGTCTGTCTGAGTGAGGTGCGTGCCCGCTTTCATGTTTTACCTTCATAATATCATATCATATTACCTTCATATGAAAACCCTCCTTCAGGCAATTCTGCAACTGTCCAAATTCCGCGATGCCCTTTGTAGTAAGTGTGATTCAGTCCAAAGTGGAGCTGTTCGTTTTTACCTTGGTGTTCACATGTTCGCTCCTATAGTTGCTCTACAGACTGATATGCGTTGGGTTTCAGCTAAATATAGGCACATGTACACAAGTAATATGATAAAATTTTGACACTTCCTACTTGGACCAAGTATGTCATGTATTCAGAATGTTAGATGTTGATAAACATTTGTATGCTAATGAATTGTAGTCTGTCAATGTTGTATTTTATGTTAAAAGTAAGAAATAGTATATTATGTATCTTAATTGGCTTCACTGTCTTTACTTGAAACCAAAGTTACGAGCTTTATGTAAGTTTAAAGATACTTTGCGGCTGGAAAATATGTAATGTAATTTACCAAAATACAGCAGATCTATCCTCGCATATTCAAGACTTGGTATTTGACCACTTACTAGTAAGATAGAAATTGATGAATTTCAAGGTACTCCAATATCAAACCGTATATATGATTTATGTAATATTGCTGTTGAAAACCATTTTGTATGTCAATGTTCATTGTTGGATAATTACAGAAGTGAATTTCCTGCAAATATCATGTATATATATGAATTATTCAATGAGCTGATGAAATAAAATTTGTTCACGTGATACATAACTATACGAGGCATTTCTCACTATAAATATTTTGTCAAACTGGAAAGCACCTAAAACAATTTGTGCATTTGTAGAACCGATTGAGATTTTTGATTGTATTGCATTTGGAGGCACTAATAAGCCCGGGCAGGGCTGTGTGCATGTACACTAGTGACTATAATACAATGGTTTGTTCGTTCGTTCGTTCATAGTTTCTCGTGCGCACACCAAATTGTAGTGAATAGTTGCGGTGTTGCATTTGAAACGACCCCGGCTATCTGCCAATCAACCGCGTACCTTTGAGATATAAATCGACGAATATGGGGGTGAATATCATGTGCGCTTCCCCGATATCACGTCGTACTCATGCACGTATAACTCAATGTGTGCCCTATCCACAGCAATAAAACGCTATGCAGAATCAGATAGTAAAAAACAAAGGACTGGTTACTGATTGTTATCGTACAAATTTCGTTTGGATGGAATCTTCACAATGAAAATACATTAGTCATGCCGATATACTTCCTGTCAGGCATATCCATGCACATCATAACAAAATGAGAAACGTGATCGCGATGCTAACATTCAATGCATGTTGAACTCCCAATCCACAGACGAATACTTCGTACCAGGTTGGTGCGACACATGTGATATCACGATTGAAGTGGTGGACATGCATTATGACACAAATCAGTAACGTGCTAATTCTCACGATCGTGTACAACATTTTAAACCATACTTGCATTGTTCTCTCAGGTGTTTAATCAATGCTGTATGTTGGTTAAACACCTGCCGGTCACGGCTGAGTAGTTTTCTGTATGGTTTAAAATAGAGAAACCCCTCGAGTAACAGGGAGTTATTCAACATAGTCTCGGGCTGCCGCCCTCGACCATGTTGAATAACCCCCTGTCCCTCGGGGTTTCTCTATTTCAGGAAAAACAGTTAGAATATTAACCGCTACATCACTAGCATCGATCGCCGATGTGTTGTTTTGTATTTGGGCTCTTTTCGTAAGTCCAAAATTTGTCTTCGATTTTCTTTCTTAATTGTTCTTCTGAATCGGTGATGAATTCAAGATCGATACGTAACCATGTTTTCAAAAACGTTGCTTCTACGGGCCCTCGAATCGTTGTAGCTAAAGAATGGACTGGGTTTTCTACTAGTTTTTACGACAAGCTAGAGAGAATGGCCGGGTTGTTTTCGGGCTTTCCACGTCTTTTGTCTACATCACTAATCCATCTAAGATGGTACCTTTCAGTTTAGAATCTCTGTTTATGGAAGTAAGACTCCCAGCCGTGAGTTACTCACCTACGAGTACCAATTTGGGCCCATGTAACGCAGCTACGGTGGCTCCGAATTGCCATCAATTTTCTCTGCGTTTTTTACACTTCAACGAAATAAAATATAATTAAATTCATGGACACCACAAATATTTCTGATACATCACAAATAATTTCTGATGCAGCACAAATTTTTCTGACACGTCACAAATTATTTCTGATGCAGCACAACAATTCTGATGCGTCACAAATTGTTTCTGATGCAGCACAATTATTTCTGACGCATCACAAATGATTTCTGATGCAGCACAAATATTTCTGATTCATCACGAATTATTTCTGATGCAGCACAAATATTTCTGATGCGTCACAAATGATTTCTGATGCAGCACAAATATTTCTGATGCGTCACAAATTATCTCTGATGCAGCACAAATATTTCTGATGCAGCACAAATATTTCTGACTCGTCACAAATGATTTCTGATGCATCACAAATATTTCTGATGAAGCACAAATATTTCTGATGCATCATAAATGATTTCTGATGCAGCACAAATATTTCTGATGCGTCACAAATGATTTCTTATGCAGCACAAATATTTCTGATGCAGCACAAATGATTTCTGATGCAGCACAAATATTTCTGATGTGTCACAAATTATTTCTGATGCAGCACAAATATTTCTGACGCATCACAAATGATTTCTGATGCAGCACAAATACTTTTGATGCATCACAAACATTTCCGATGCAGCACAAATATTTTTGATAAGTCACAAATATATTTGGACAGTTTCTGACGCAGCACAAATGATTTCTGATGCAGCACAAATATTTTTGATAAGTCACAAATATATTTGGACAGTTTCTGACGCAGCACAAATGATTTCTGATGCAGCACAAATATTTTTGATTTGAATGATTTTTGATGCAGCTCAATTACTTTGGCGCTTTAAGCGTTATCTCAGTTTTCAAAATAGTATTCATGATTGCAGTATCCAGAACACATCAACAGTGAACTTGTACTGGGCAACATGGATCGTAATACTTTCATAAAGCACTACTTTTCATTGGGGGTTTTCACACAAGGAAATCCTAGCATTCTTGGATAAGTACCATGGAACGAATCTGAGTATGCGACAGTTAATCCGGATACTTAGATCCATGGGACTGTATCGGAATAATCAGAACGTTGGGATCGACCGCATTGTGGATGCGATAGCTTTTGAACTGGATGGAACCGGATCATCTTTACGGTATCGGTATGTATTTGCAGAGCTATTAAGATATTGTATTCCGCAAACTTAACATTTCTCGTACTCGATATGAATACATGTCTGTAAATGTAGCATTTAAATTCACATGGATATGCTCATTCGACCTAAATTGTACCTATATAATACCAATATTTATATATATGCCTTATCACCCACATTGCCAACATGTTTGAATTAAATCAGACCCTCTGCACAGATCCCATTGATGATCACAAACGGTGCCTTGTTCCAATACCTTGCAGAAAAAACGAACCATATCAGGCCATTCAAGTCAAGTTTGGCCATTAGGCCATTAAAAGCCGCTGTTTTAACCGGCTAAATATTCAGGCGGAATATTCAATTGAAACCTGATAATTAACTTATACTGCACCGTACATAGTTAATGTAATTATTTTTTTGCATCGTGTCTTTTCATCGTGTGATTTTAAAAAAAAAAAATATTTTTTTTTCTTTTCGCTATACTAAGGTTATTATTGTGTGGAGAGTGATATTAATTCGTGGACTTTATAAATATGTAGTGATAATACTGTTTCCTGGACAAGATGTGTGCTAACCATCGGATATGTACACTTTGACTTTCAGATCGATGCAGCAAGGCACAGATATGACATCCGTGTAGACAGGGAGTGTGTGCGTGTGATTCTCGGATATCTGGATCCAGAGGGTGTTGAGGGAAGACAGCGGAGGCGACTCAGACGCAGAAAGTACCAGTCAAAGGGGCCTAACTACATCTACCACATTGATGGCTGGGACAAACTTAAGCAATTCGGATTAGCGGTACACGGCTGTATTGACGGTTACAGCCGGCGTATCATGTGGCTGGAGGCTGGGCGCTCCAACAACGATCCTTTTCAAGTTTGTTCTTACTACTGCAGATTAGTGCGAGAATTGAACGGTGTGCCGTACATCGTAAGAGCCGATCGCGGGACAGCGAATATCAATATTGAAGCAGTCCAAACAATACTACGGGAAAACAGCGGGGATGAACGATCAAGGTTGAGAACCACCTTTTTGTATGGGAGATCAGTTGCCAATCAGAGAATAGAATCATGGTGGAGTCGATTCCCTGATATGGGCATGCGTGCATGGATCAATCACTTCAAAACATTACAACATGCTGGTATTATGGACTGTTCTCTCGAACTTCACACTGAACTAGTGCGATACTGCTATCTACCGCTTCTTCGGACAGAACTTCAG
The DNA here is from genome assembly GCA_949152475.1 of Terebella lapidaria. Lineage (NCBI taxonomy): Eukaryota > Metazoa > Annelida > Polychaeta > Terebellida > Terebellidae > Terebella > Terebella lapidaria. Next base: position 25,768,094 of record OX424564.1, on the reverse strand, counting down.
AAAATACAAGCAGAATGGAACACCCACACCATTCGACATGTGCGTCACTCAGTATCGCCGAACGGTAAGCCAGAAATACTTTCTAATTTCCCTGAGTTGTGTGGCGCACGATCTTATCTGCAAGACGTGGACTCAGGCATGCTCGAGCAACTTTCGGATTTGGCATGCTCGAATTTCAACGACTGTCATCCAGAAATGCAGGCGATCTTCGATAGCGTGTCACAAGAGTACAGTTTTGCTCAACCACTGACATTGCGAGTTGCGGCTGAAATGTTTGTCCTGATTCTGGATGTAATTGAGAACGATATCAGAAATATTGCATAAATCCCTCAAGTCATTTGTCACATAAACTAATCTGTTCATCTACAATAAATATTATGACAGTGAAATCTGAACAGTTCTTTTTCCAGTCCCATCCTGGTTGCGTCAATTGAAGGACTGAGTATTTGCTTTGATGTACAATATATGCCAATCACTTCAGAATATGTTGGTATATGAATATAAAAATTAGCCCAAGGGCTAAACACGTTACCAGACAATATATATTTTAGATATCAGCCTTTTGTCCCGTGACCTTGGAAATGAGGTCGTTGGTCAATTCAATGTCACGAGAATATTCAGTATATAGCATTTGTAGTATGACCACAATTGATTCCCAAGCTGTAAAGTCGATATTAAGTGAGATATTAAACATTTTGTGATCTGACCTTGAAAATGAGGTCAAAGTTCAAGTTCATGAGAATATTCAGCATATATGATTTCCTCTATGTTCGCAATTGATTCTTAAGCTGTAAAGTCGATAATAAGCGAGATATTGGCCATTTTGTTCTCTGATCTTGAAAATGAGGTGAAATGTCAAATTCAAGGTCATGAGAATATTCAGCATATCATTTCCTATGATTCCACAATTAAAAACTAAAAAATACCTCCCTCTTGAAATATTTTTGGGCATTTTTGTTCAAAATTTCAGAAAAAAAAACAATCACTCCATAAGTACGGTGACCTAAAAAGTAGTGCAACCCATATTTTCAAATTTCCAAGAAAATTCTGACAACTTGCTCATATTAACCACAAGGCATGAGCCATTGATAGCTTTATCAAAATAGGTCTATAATGTGCATAAGTTTATCTATTTTTTTGTAATGAATTGGTTTTTTTAGTCACCGTCATGTTTTGTTTTCATATATTTCGAACTATTGAATGAAAGATTTATTGGGAAACAAGTGGAAAGATTGGATAAAACATTTATTGGGAAAATTCGACAGTATCAAGTGTCCATTACATAACATGGAATGATGTTCCGATGAAATACAAAGTGACATACCACCCGAACCACAATCGAACTCTGAGCAAGTGTGATACCATATTGACAAAAATCACAGAGTTAAAACATGCATGAAACAAGCATCAATATGTTCGCTAGAGGTATAAAACAAAAAGTCATAAAATTGTACATTTATATAAACAAGAATGACAGTAGAACAAACCACACATGATATGCCAACTTGAATGTAGAATGTCAGCTAATGTAAGAATGTAAGTAATACAAAACAGTTATCTGGACAGGTGCCACTGTTTCAATAAATTGATATCCAGATACACAACTCACTATTAATATTTCCTTTATATATGAAATTATTCTAAGCTTCCCTCTGGCCACAATACACTACAAGGACACTATCAAAAAGTAAACATGCAATATAAAATAAGCTTTAAATTACAGAACTGCCATATTGGGGCAATGCAATTACATACATTGTCCTAAAATATTCAATCATTGTAATATTGTTTGTAATATTCATAAACAAGTAAGTGTCAATTTTCCATTCGGGGAAGATTTCGAAGGCAATCACAGTTTTTGTGAACAGTTATCGTGAGTCATGTCCATGAATTCTCAGTTCATGAAGCAGTGAAAGACTTCACCGACATTGATGCAAGCATTCTTGCCTTGAACGTGTCATACGACGGAAGCACTGGTAGGCACATCACATTTCCACAAGTATTGCCGAACGCGAACTCTCCAGACGGATCGTCGTTGAGATCATTCTTGTGTCGGAACTTGATGATTGGGGGAGGTATGAAACCGCCGACTGGGATGGTACATGACCCGGTCGCGAAGATGAGGACGTCTTCCAGGTTGATGTCTACGGTGTTTTCATCTGGCATCCTCGCCATAGGGTTATCGACGTTAACGCCATCTTGCTCTGCAACACGCAACACAGAGATATGATTACTCGCATTACACCGAACCATATAAGCCGAATTATCAGCTATTTTCCATAAAGACAGAACCATGAAAACTCTTGAATACCCAAAATCCTATCATGATCTATCACCAGTCAAACAAGAAAGAAAGACATAGGTCTACCTTCTATATCCAGAAGTAAGTCGCCCCACCACGCCATGGTCTTCCGATCATCTGCAAATCGGTTTGTTTCTTCGGGCGACCACATTACTCGGAAAATGGGTTTGAGAACCTCTGCGGAGAGCGGCGGCGACGACTCTGTGAAAACAGCTCTCCACGGTTCTGGGTCCCTCCTTATTTCATTAACAATGCCGTATAAATTCAAGCCCTCGACGAGTCTGAAAAGAAATATGCATAAGTAAATATGAAAATATATATTTGTCTTTTGCTGAGCATTTTTGGAAAAAAAATTCCAGAGTCTGAAAAGAAATATGCATAAGTAAATATGAAAATATTCATTTATCTTTTGCTGAGAGTTTTTTTTTCAAACCTATTCATGAAAAAAAAATCAATCAGCGAATCGTGTATATCTAATGTAATTCATATTAGAAGGTAACCCTACTGTGAGGTTGCTGGCAGTATCCGATCCACATTCAGAAAGTGCAACAACTTCTGGAGAAGTGTTTCTTTCATTGAAAACTGATATGCATATCCCTCGCATCCGGCAACCCTGACCAGAGTAGCACAGTCTGGCTTTTCAAGAACCTAAGTACTCGGACTCATCCTGCGTGTTCTTGATCTACACAAAAACAAGATCATCTACTTATAATCGCGGTAATACTGACAATAAGAGTGGAAGTGGAAAGTCTAACATTTCGTTGTCACACTGATTTACATGACATGGATCTCAAGATACTATTTCTTTTTAAATCTGTTTGGCCAAATGATAAGTGAGAACAAGATCAATGATATAAATACCGTAAGAACTGTCATACGGATATCCAGCTCCACAATATCCGAGAGCTCAGGTTTGACATTTCCTGTCAGTAGGTCGAACGAAATTTTGCTCAAGAAATTTGGTCGTTGTCCAGCATGAATAATGCTGTGGCCCATCATGAGTCCAACCCAATAATACATGCGCTCCTCAAGACCTGAGAGAGAGTTGTTTAGACAAGACATTTTGAAAATTTTTGTTTCAATTCGTGAATAATTGCTGAATTCTTAAAACATTATTATTTGAAATATGTTTTCCATTTTAGGTATACTCACTTTGCGGTCTCAACACCAGAGACTTTTGGGACCCTTGGGAAAATAGAGGCAGTCGGGCAATGCAGCCGATTAGTAGACGATAAAACTCCCTGCAGGGACCTCCGTCATCAATGGCGGACTCGCCCGAGAACAGTGCTGAGCTATTCTTCCAAGGATCGAAGGTCTTCCTCCTGAATCCATCACATTCATGCGGTCGACATTAACAAGGTTCTTGCTTTCCACAACTCGGCTCCTCAAACGTTCTAATGTGCCCTCAAAGTATCCCTGTAAAATGAATAAAACTGCCTGTGATTCCGGACAGAAAAATTCAAACCGAGGTGTTTTATGTGAAACGAAAAGATATGATTCAACAAAGCTACAGTAAATTTATTTATAATTGTAAAATTAACCCAAGGGCTAGGATATGTTGACAGACAATTTTGGTTTTAAGCATTGCAGGTAAAACATAAGCCCTATCAACAAGTATCTCGACTGTAGAGGCCAATTTGCACATTTCCGTCCGGTGAAATTTTGGGTTGCAGCCTTCAAGGTCGTCTAAGGTCAAGTTCAATTTGATCGAAAGATGTGCCATATATATGGCTTCTGATTAGCTTATAACACAATCCTAACCTCTGGGTGCAAGGCCAATCACACACTCCACGTCAGACATTTAGCACTCAAGGTCTTTAGAGGTCAACCTAAAGGTAATCATTAGTTGTTCTATATACGACTTCCTATATGCTTATAATGCATACATGAGCTCTATCTACAAGATTTTCGTCTGTACAGCCAAATTTGGGCATTTTTAAACTAAAAAAATGGCTGTTTCTGCCTTTCAATGTCATCGAAGGTCAAACTCAAGGTCACCGAACAAATCGTCATATATGACTTTCCATTTGGAAGTACCAATATCTAAGCTCTATTTTCAGTCATTCTAGGAGTACAGTTGCTGCAGCTCCCAGTATAAAGGAAAAAAAGGTTCAAAATTGTTTCCGAAAAGTGAATAGTTTTGTCTAAAAATGGCTCGAAATGGATAGTAATGTGACTTCGGATACAATTTCTTTACCACCCCTTCGAAAATAAAAATGCCGCCATGTGCAGACCACCGATTTAAGGGCAACCAAACTTATACACAGCATAGAGGTGCATAAAGGGAATCTTTTGAAATAAAATTATCAAAACTGGCTAAATGGTTTTTGAGAAAATGGCTGTCAAACTCCAAATGTGGCCTTTTTCGTCCGCCTAAACGGTTTTTGAGAAAATGGCTGTGAAATTCAAAAAAAAATTTCGGCAAAAAAATGCAAAAAATAAAAAAAATCCATCAAATACCTCACATTTAAAATATTTTTGGGGGTATTTTTATGCAAAAATTTAAAAAATCTGACAGTAAACTTTAGAGATGGTCGACGGACAGACAGACAACAAACACAAAGCCATGACCATGTGTTGTCAAACCAAAGGGCCGGTAACCTAAAACAATCTGCATAATGTACTGTATTGATATAATACTCACGTCGAGTTTTGAACTGCTGGGTTTGAATTGCCTGAGGTTGTAGGATTCGTCATGAATGTGGGAATCACACTACTCTCTGGTGTGGCGCTGTCCGGTGCAGTAACCATGGGTACACTCACACTATCAGGATGGACAGTACCCGTGAACGCTGACGCTCTCGTAACTAGAGGGTTGCTTGGTGCTGTAACCACTGACACACTCGCAGTAGTCGGGTTGTTTCGCACTGTAACCACAGGGACACTTCCAGAAGCAGTACTGTACATGGCTGTATCCATTGAGGCACTCGTCTGAAAGGTGCTGCTCGTATTCACCACATTCAATGGCTGGTCACTGGACTGGACTTCAATGCTTTACAAGAAAATTAGAACCAATATCATGAAAACCACCAAAGCAGGTAAAAATGTCCAAAATATCATCCGTAACCGAACTATAACACAGCTATACAATTTATACTGTGAGTAGTGCTTACCTGGACCCCCAGAGGTCTGGTAGCTGCTCCCTTTCGAGGTACCCGAGTAAATCCATGACTGGAGCATTAAAAAGGGGAAAATATGTTAGGGTTCATTGTGCTCACTATTCACATCCCAATATAATTTTTGAACATTAAAAGGATATTGATGCATGAAAATGTTGGGATAGAGATGGAAGTGCAATTTTCGGCACTTCAGGGAGCAATAGGGGTGTAACATGCACACATCAACATACGTTCTTTATGACCACGGTTTGGTGAGTTTGGCTTGGCTGTCGCGGATTGGTCAAGAGAATCCATAGAGGTTTGAACATCACAAACTGCCATGGTACTTTGTTCGAGATGGCCTGCTGACCCAGCCATCCGTAACTTTCTGGGCCTCGACTGGCGACGTCTTGTTAGTGACGGTAGGGGCTGAAAGTCATCATCGTCGTCCAGAGCTTGCAATTTTTCGCACAACAGGTGGAACCTGACTTTGGATGGGACCATTTTTGTTCTTATGTAAGTTTCCAAGGTCTCGGCGTTTTCTTTGATGCACTCATTAACAGGGTTCACGACACTACATACATACAGCGTTAGATCCCCAAGAACATTGTTCTTCCCGTCTGGAAAGAACACTGCCTTCGCGTCGTTGAGAATTTCTTCATAGGTTTTCGTAATGGACACTTCAAAGTCCACCGAAGGGCCATCACCCAAAGGGGATTTTATCTGTGTGAATCCATGCTCACTCTTTTTCAATCTCAGTCCAAAACTTTCGAGTCTTTCAGGTTTCTTTGGGCGTCCAGCCTTACGTGGGGAAATCACTGATGATGGACTACTTTTCGAAGTGCAAGCCTCTGGTTTGTACAGCTGTTTCAACATCTCTCTCCTTTTGGTTGTATTGAGTGGGCTGTAACATGAGTTCCCACCGTCAGCCAGTTTGCGTGCATATTCTTGCAGAGTCACGATGTAGCCAATGGCAGACAGAGCCAGTGACTTCAACTGGTCAACGGACAACAAACTCACCGCTTTTCCATCAATCTAAATTGTATAAAAAGTCAAAGAATTGTAATCTCAAACCATAAATCAGCTGCAGTAGAAATGTGAAAAAACACAAACGAGTTTGCCGGGAGGGGTAGTTCACCACCTATTGCCAGGTAACTTTGTGCAGATCCGGTACTTAGATGTAGAGATACATAAACATCACAAATAATATTATGGCACTGATGAGCCTCCACACCATTCAGCATCCCAATAAACAATACACATGTTCTCTGATTCACTTACCCTATTGTCCCTGAATTCCCGCAACGTTTGTTCCGGTACATCTCGGTCTTTCATGAACTTGCAAATCTATTAAAACAAGCATACATTCAGTATCATCAATGTTACACCATGTATTTGTCATCTTAACATATTCCTTTAACTAGAGCATATATTCGCCTCGTCTACAGTTGCCATGGTCTCAGATGACTGCCGCGGTACCTGTGAAACCTGTCTACGAAGTGTGCACGGAGGCACGAATGTGGATCTCTACATTTTAAGGAACATGCATATAAGAAATATCGCTTGTCAGAAATTGCCAGAATGTATTTGTGACCCATCATAAATAGTTGTGCTGCGTCATAAATCATTTGTGACGCGTCAGAAATATTTGTGCTGCATCAGAAATTATTTGTGATTCATCAGAAATATTTGTGCTGCATCAGAAATCATTTGTGACGAGTCAGAAATATTTGTGCTGCATCAGAAATCGTTTGTGATACATCAGAAATATATGTGCTGCATCAGGAATCATTTGTGACGCATCAGAAATATTTGTGCTGCATCAGAAATCATTTGTGATGCGTCAGAAATATTTGTGATGCGTCAGAAATCATTTGTGACGCATCAGAAATATTTGTGCTGCATCAGAAATCATATGTGATACATCAGAAATATTTGTGCGGCATCAAAAATAATTTGTGATGCGTCAGAAATATTTGTGCTGCATCAGAAATCATTTGTGATGCATCAGAAATATTTGTGATGCATCAGAAATATTTGTGATGCATCAGAAATCATTTGTGACGCATCAGAAATATTTGTGCTGCATCAGAAATCATTTGTGACGCATCAGAAATATTTGTGCTGCATCAGAAATCATTTGTGATGCGTCAGAAATATTTGTGATGCATCAGAAATCATTTGTGATGCATCAGAAATATTTGTGCTGCATCAGAAATCATTTGTGACGCATCAGAAATCATTTGTGCTGCATCAGAAATATTTGTGATGCATCAGAAATCATTTGTGACGAGTCAGAAATATTTGTGCTGCATCAGAAATCATTTGTGACGCATCAGAAATATTTGTGCTGTCCATGAATTTAATTATATTTTAATTTGATGAAGTGCGAAAACACAGAAAAAATTGATGGCAATTCGGAGCCAACGTACGCAGCTTACTATTTCATCTAAATTCAATGAAGATTAAAAATGTGCCAGACGGATTAATTATGGTATACATTCAGTGGGCGAGTAGTATTAACAGAGTAAGGTGCGCTACTTGGGCCCGAATTTGGTTGACTTCCTGGCGGAATGACTCAGGAATGGGGATGATTATACCACAGGGTCCGCAGATGTTATGTACACCGGGCCTGGGTGAAACCTAGAGAGCCATGCCAGGGCCATGGACGGTTGATAGGAAGAGCATGACATAGACCTGTCATGCAATCCCAATCTGAAATGGAACTCCACAATTGTACATATATATCGCACACCATAGTTAAGCTGCAAAGCACATATACAAAAACATTAGCCCAAGGACTGTGATAGGTTACCGGACAAGGTTGGTTTCAGGTATTGCAGGTGACACGTATGACCTTAATATTTACCAATGAAGTTCATCTTTGGTCATCAACTTCAATGTAACCATTAGGTGTTAATATATACCCTGTAAGCTCGATCATCAAGTACTTTGTCTGTAAACACCAATTTACACATTTCAGGTCAGTTGAAACTTTGAGATTTAGCCTTCGAGGTCGTTCAAGTCTTCAAAATTGAAACTTCATGGTCAAGTTTAACGTCACCAAAAGCTGTACCAAATATATAACTTCTTATAATGTTATAACACAATAATCCTGAACTCTAAAGTGCAAGTGTTTAAGCCCAGATGCCAATTTACACATTCCACGTCAGAAATGTTATCACTCAATATCATTCAAGATCGAGGTCAAGGTCATCATTAGTTATTCCATATATACAACTTCCTAAGTTCCTATATGCTCATGATGCGAATATAGGCTCTATCCTCAAGCATTTTGTTTGTAACGCAGATCTGGGTTTTTTTAAAACCCAAAAATGCCTATTTTGACCTTTCAAGGTCATCGAAGGTCAAATTCAAGGTCACCTCACAAATCGCCACATCTTCACATTTGAAAGTGCCAATATATTAAGCCGTTCTACGGGTAGTGTTGTGAGAGCTCCCATTATGAAGGAAACAAGACGCCGTCCATTGTCCATAACACAGACAGTTTTAAGATTGGTCTGCGTGTGGCTGTCATTTTCATTTTCTCTCCACGAGTCCCAAATGGGACTTCCCATGTTAAATTCTCCTATGCTTTATAATGATAAACATTATGCATGATATCCCACCTAATATTGAGATGAGAGACTAGTGATCAATTGTGGACACATAGGAAATGCTATAGTCCGATTATGCTGTTGACCTCGAATTTGACTCTTGATCTTATTTTCAAGGTCAAAGTACAAAATGGCTAATATCTCGCTTATTATCGATTTTACAGCTTGAGCTTCAATTGTGGATGTATAGAAAATGATGTACGTTGAATATTTTGTTGACCTTGAATTTGACCTTGACCTAATTTTCATTGTCACAGGATGAAATGGCTAATAAGGTGCTTATTATCGACTGTACAACTTGTGAATAAATTGTGGACGTATAGGAAGTGATGTACACCGAATATTATGATGACCTTTAATTTGACCTTTGACTTTTTTTTTCAAGTTTACAGGAACAAAGTTGCTAACATCTCTCGCAATATTGAACTTACAGCTTAGTAATCAATTGTGGACTTATAGGAAGTAATAAATGCTGAATATTGTCATGACCTCGAATTTGAATATAAACATATATTGACCAGTAACCTTTCATAGCCCTTGAGCTATTTATTCAACTGCTAATTATTTTCAGTGAATTGCCCATAATCTGCAAAATAATTTGTTAAATATCTGAAATTATTTCGATGATATGGAAATGAATAAACATAGCTACAATGAGCCTTGTTCATACTAGCCGATATGTCTAAAATTAGATGCATGTACATGCAATTGCTGATAATAGAAATATGTTTGATGAAATCCCATTGTTATTCAAGTAGGCCTAATAAAACTATTGTAGTAAACATTTACTTTGTCGAAATAAGTATTTTAAATCAACCAGTTCACTTCAGCCACTTTGATTTGAGGTCAACTTTCATTCGGATTCACACTTCAACCTCGACTTAAAGTTGTGTGTTCTTAGGTCTGATAATTGATGTCCACGTCGTCACATGACCCCTCTCACGAAAGGAAACCAATATTGCAGAGGTTCAGACTTTATTCTCGTCATTGTGTGACAACATATTGCATGATGTTAGCAGGATCCTCCTTTCCGCTGTTCAATCTCATCTACAGATCATAGCCCATGATCCTGATCTCACGGATACCCACAGCAGTTGTGTCACAAACACTGGTCATGGTGAACTTGACCCAGGAGGCTCGAGTGTTGGCAGGAAGGGGCACCAGCTTCCAGTCGTTGCCGTCGCCAGAACAGTCAGTCCAGCTGTTTGTCCCACCGCACGTCCTCTCAACCTGACAATAGTACCATAACGATGAAAAGACATGGACATAATTTACTAATTTTTTCTGATGCTGCAAGTAGATGAATGGAAGGAGTAACAAATGTGATGTCAAGAAAGTGATGTTCTTACTGTGATCTCGTTGCCAGTGTCCGTCTCGAGTTTCCATCCGTTCACTTGAGCCACCTCATGGCATCGATGTCTGATCATGATTTGGGTGATGGGGTACTCCTTGTCCAAGTAGACCTTCAACCAACCGCCCACACCCAAACCATTCTTCATCGCCCACTCTGTGCCTCCACGCCCTGAGCCGTCACTGCCTTCATATGCAAACTGGCAGCCATAAGCTGCGTTATACTCACTACTGGCACTGCACGAATCGATTCTAGGGGTCAGGTCGACGAGTTCTGAAAATCCAGAAGTATACTTTACGGTATAACGTTAGACAAAGATTTGAAACATGTACAGTGTATAGTAATTGTGCATTAATCGTTTGTATTATTGCAGTATTATGCTTTTTGCACTGGAAGTAAGACGAGCTATTAAAAACCTAACAATATACCAACAAGATGGCATAATTTCTTGTTTCCACATAAAAGGGTACGATCATATTACTGTGTAAAAAATTTCACACGAGCTTTATACCACATTCTTATCCACTCCCAGTTTTGTAGACAGTTGAAACTATAGTATATTTGATCACACACTATAAACTACAATGCTACAGGACCCAGAAAGGTGTGATAACCTTTTCTGTATCACCCTACGTCAAATTATTCTGTATCACTCGCTGAGCCACATCCGGCCGAAACAACTTTTTTTACGGCGGATTACGTGAAGATCGTAATACGTAAAAGAACAATGTGAAGTCAAATATATGAAAACGATCCTAGCAACCGAAAGTCACCAAGCCGACTTGAGATTTTTGGACATCACAGCAGGCATAATCATGAATATTATAAAATTAATATTATTATATTAATGATCATTCACAATTTTCGTATGATCTACGACAATATCTAGAATTATGTCTGAACAGTTGTGTGTGATAAAATAAAAACCACGCTCGTGTGTTTTCCGCAAAAAGATATCGGTCTCGTTTGGTCTGGCGGATGAACACAGAATACACTCGTCCTTCGGACTCGTGCATCCTGAATTCATCCGCCAGACCAAACTCGACCGATATCTTTTTGCGGAAAACACACTCGCATGGTTTTATATATGTATTGATAATGACAGTGATAGCAAAATTTACTTTGTCACCGCGGTAAAGAATTAAAACTCAAAATCATTGTACTACTGAACTACATGTTTTGTTCTTTACCTGGAATGGGATAGCCCATGACTTTGATCTCTCTGATACCGGGAGCTCGTGTGTCACACACATCAGTCATAGTGAACTTGATCCAGGAGGTAGGAGTGTCCGAGGCAATGTCCACCACGAACCAATCATTACCCTCGCCAGTACAGTCTGTCCACACTGTGGTTCCACCACAAGTTCTCGTAACCTTTTTGATCATACGATAGAATTTTAGGTGGGTGTCAAAATCTACCAAATACATTGATGGTACTTGGCTTTGAGTATACCGTTCATAGGAAAATTACCATGCAAGTTGAAATAGTTATTAACAATATTTCTCACATTGGCCACTTCGCCAGCAGCAGTGTCGATTTGCCAACCGGACACTTGTGCTACCTCATGACATCGATGTCTGATCCAGACCGAGGTCAACTTGTAGTAGTTGTCAAAATTGACTTTCATGTACTCTCCTACACCTTTGCCAACTGGGAGTGCCCATTCCACATAATTAGCTCCTCCGCGGGCGCTGCCATCGTATGCATACTGACAGCCATAGTAAACGTTATACTGGGCACTAGCATCACAGCCAGTAATCTTCGATGTCAGGTCAGTTTCCCCTGAAGAATAAACAGGATCGCATACGTGAATACTACCGAGTAATAAAGGTAATACACTAAGCACTGAAAGTTCAGGTTCAACATGTAAGGGACATCAGGAATCAGATGTGGTCAACTCAAAGTCCAGATCTGAATCTCATCTAAATTCCATCTCACAACCTCATCTAAATTCCATCTCACACCTTGATCGTATAGTGCGATATAGGCCTCCAGACATCCTGGCAGGTTTTGAAACAAGACTGCAGTAAAACTGGCCAAGAATTACCAAGGACACGTTTCTGTTTCTATTCTGGATCTTGTCAGGAACTCGCTATGCAGAGTATGGACCGTGTGAGAAGCCAGAAGATGACACATATGTTATTATTTAATAAACATGAGGTGTCGTCCTCAGGCTTCTCACAAGGACCGGGCTCTGCACGGCAAGCTCCTGATGAGATCCAGACAAATAGCCTGGATGATTCTTGCCCGATTTCCATGCAGATTTGTCTCAGGTACTGCCAGGGTGTCTGAAGGCCTCTGTGTAACAGCTAGCCAAGGTATGATACACATTTTCGATGGGGCTCAGCCAATCACTAGACCCGAGGCTCAACCTAAACTTTCGGTGCTTAGTGTATATCGCGAAAATATGATGGTAGCTCACTCAAAGCCACCCGTTGAGCTGAACGGAACATTCTTTACAGCATGTTGATATCAGGATTTGTTAAAAATTATAGTATTTTAAAAGAAGCTTTTTCCAGATAGTCATTGAGAATTTGTCGGGCAATTAGTATGCAAATGAGATGTGTGACGTCATTGACACTACTTTTAATGAACTGTTTCAACAAGAGGGCTGATTACGCTCTTGTCAAACAATTATCCTGGTCGACTACCAAGGTAATTGAAGCGTACAACCTTGCATACGTGAGCAAAAATTATAGAAATTTATGTGTGCAGCATGCCACTGCAGCTATATACAATGTACTCACCGCACATGGTTCGTTCGTAGTACTTGAACCTTGATCCGGCAACACGCAGTAGTGGTTCCTTCCTTAATGTCTTAGTCAGTATACACTGTGTCTTCCTGTCACTGTAGTAAATAGCCCGGCAAGGGAAGTCCGTGTTCTCTCTACACATCTGCATACACTCCTCCAGAGTTTCGATCTTGTTGAAGGTTGCTTCCCCAAAGACGTCGACGATCGCGTCACACACTGGTGGTGACATGAATAATGAAAGTAGAAAAACATCATGTGATAGACTTCGGTACTTGAACGATATTTAAAAATTGTTGACGAGTCCAGTTGTGTGTTCAGCTACTGGAAAAATACACCATTATGAATAGTCTGGGTTGAATACTCATTTATGGTTTAAACCTGGTTTAATTTGTGGTATTTACAAACGACTGCAGTCTTTAGCGCTTTACAAAATGTATGAATGTAATAGCAGATAATTCAAACATATCGAAACTAAAAGTAGCAATTTGTATGGACAGTAACTGTTACAGGCCGAATATGCAGCGTTTTTGAGAGCATACCCAGGCCTTTTGCCGTTAAGTTATTGTTGTCGTTAGGAGCTAATTACGTTTTTGGAAGATGAGAAGGCTATTACAATAATTCTTATGCGAAAACAAACGCTTCCCAAATTTGAGGCAAGTAGGTCGGTCAAGATATTGAGATTAAGGTTAAGATTTTGGAGGTTGTACCTAGAAAGAGCAGCTGGTCAGGTTTCGGCAGCAATGTGTTGTTTGAAAGTATGGCATTGCTCGAAGAAAACTACAACTTTACACAATCCGATCTCGTTACAACTGTCTGAGTTATGCAAATATACTGCGTAGTAGCCTCGGGTAGTAATCTGCTACCAATGCATCCAAGACTTTACGTTGATCTGTTCATGTTGACCAGGCTTCAGATCAGCTACCGACCCAACCTCTGATGTCAGGTCACCTGCCTCGGAACTACGAGATATGTTGTCATCTTCTGCATAGCCAACGGGTGGGGGTGACTGACACTCAATGTGCTAGCATAACGGATAAACCGGTGCATTGTTACTGCCTTAAGGGACGGTAACAATCTATGTTATCTGAAGCTGTAGAATTTCGATCTATGGTGACGTCAAATTGACGGTCGGATAAGACAACACCAACTGCTAAGCCAAACCGGACACACCAACACAATGGGTCAGAAGGTCACTAATATGTTATAGATGGTTCGATTATGGCTTGAGTATCATAATATGGTGTACAACGGTCCGATAAGTTTTAGAATATCAGTCATATATGCGTGAAAAACAGGTTTTGGCACAATTGGTGTGATATACTAATAACTACTGACGGGCGTGTTGTACACATGGACCTGGTTCGGAAAAAACTGTTTTTATAATATGGAGAATCCGTCTGAATACCTGGTTTAGAATTGGTTTATACCATGATTAACCCTAATTTTAACCAGTAGGTGGAAATGCTCCATCTGGGTTTTATACCGAGACTGTTAGGTGACAGTTTGAATTTTTTGGGTTTAACGTATAACTGCCAGATAACCAATATGAAACCAGTTTGAATGCTTTAGGTTTCACTGATGACTTCCAAGCTACAGCTATGAACCAGATGTGCGAGCCTATAACTGCAACTGTAGCTTGGTTTGGATGTTGGTGTTTCAAGTACGTGGAAACAATACGTGTACACACGGGAGGTCCATGTACATTCGTGTACATGGAACCTGAAAAACTTTCATCAAAGACCTGCTTCCACACTCTTGTTTTGAAGTAATGATGAACGTAAATTAGACTCACCTGGCGGGTCGAATGCATTGCCGCCTTGCCCTATCACAAAATAAAACGCGACAATCAGAGATTATAGACCCTCGCCCTTCAGATTTAGTTACAAAAAATCAAAGCTGATGGCCCATACATTTTCGACCTAGGCGATAATCGGGGATTTTAATATACCAACCATTTGATATATGACCAATGACCAATGATCGTAGTTTTACGATCATTGGTCACATATCAAAAGGTTGGAAAATAAAATAAAAAAGTATATAAATAATGAGAGAGGTAAACATTGATTATAGTAATGATAGACGTGGAATCAATACCCAGTATCAAGTATTCCGAGCAAACAAAACAGGGTCCGTTATCCAATCTCATAGTCCGGAGACAGAAAGTCATATCAGGCATACGAAGTGAGAGAAAACAAAAATGACAGGGAAACTCATGAATCCCCAAAAATGGCCATTAGGAGGTGAAATCAGGTGTTCCGGAAAGAATGAGCATGATTCATACGATTTTTCTTTTTTGACCTTATTTTGGACCGAGACCTCAATTCTTGATACCGACCTCCCTAACTTCGCAAGCTCTCTACGTTTCATTCTGTATACTTTTTGCTCAATATTCTATTATATATTTTCAGTGGTTACGGAATTACTACTGCTTGAAAAAGAACGAATCGGTGATTTCAGCTGATGGCCCTAACGTTATCGACCTTGGGCGATAGTAGAGAATTTGGATCGTACGACAATCGATCATATAGCAAATGATGGGGAATTGACCATGGAAAAATACAAAATAAATAGGGAAAATCAATATGGAAAATAAGCAGAGTTATTGCAACTTTTCGATTTTTACCTTTTCTGTAACCTCGACGTACAATATTGAGCTGTGAAATGTCGCACTATTGTTTCTATTATCAAGGCGCGTCTTTGTTAAAAAGATTGAAAACTGGCTTCATAACAGTCATGGTCTTGAATATCAGAAAACGCAAAAGTCGTGAAATTGTTTCCCCCAAAATTTCGACCTCGGGCGATAATAGGGAATTAGGACCATCAGTCGTACACCATACGGTCGGGAGTTGGCCAAAGAAAAATACAAAAATAGTTGGAAAATTAATATTGATCAGAGATGGAGTTATACCCAATTCACATTCTCACTTCTTACATGCAGGTTGCCATGGTAACCATTTTTGATAGATTTTCTGCCATAGCGCTTTTTTGTAAATTTGAAGTCGATCGGATCATATGTTTTCGAGTTTTGCGCGCAGACAGACAAAAAAACAGACAGACCCAAATGCGATACCCTCGCCCCCCCCCCCCCCTACGGGGGAGAGGGTAATAAATATCATTACCAGAGTTCGCTTTGCCTTAACTATTTATGACCATTGGTTGCATTCAACATAGATTGCATGGCTCTGATTGTAAGCTATTCGAATATAGTTCATTTCATCAATGTCAGCGCATTTCGGGATTTTTTTTTCACTTTTGCAATCTACATTATACTTGATACTCACCAATCCAAAGGCAGGCTGCAGATGCCCAGAGTATCGTGCTGAACATTCCGCTCATTTTGTTGGTTGTTCACGTTGTCATGAATTGTGAATTATGTCCAGTTCCACTAACCTCTGACATATATATATATAGGGATATATATAGGGTGTGGTGATTAGGATAGGGGCTAGCACTTAAATATGGTGTAAGAGTCGGCGGACATCTTTGGATATCGTGTTTTCGCTTTATAAATAGGGTGAGAACACGAAAGTACGAAGCGAAAAGACGAAACTACGAAGCAAAAACACTAAGCAAAAACTCGAAACTGAATCTCGTCTTCTCGCTTCGTGATCTCATGTTTTTGCTTCGTGTTTTCGCGTTCTCGCCATGTTTTATAGGCGAAAACCCGAGATCCAAAATAGCCGCTCATGTGCACTGCATGCTGTATATCTGACCTGTCGGCAATGATTATCTGAGTCGGCAATGATTATGATAATGAACAAATGTCTGAATTGCCTTCATTGAATGAAATGCAACTAATAATAATAGCAATATTTGTTTTGTGCTTTGAAAGAGACTCAAATGATTGATACTATTTTATAGGGTATTTTATAGGGTATTATACATTACATTTCAGTGTCCCTCCATGCATGAAAAGCGGCCGTCACGGGCCGTAAGGATTAGTTAAAGAATGAGACAGTGCCATCGCGAATATAAAGAACGACGGCCGAAGGCCGGAGTTTTTTTTATTAGCGATGGCACGATGTCGAATAAAATAGTACGGCCGCTTTTAAAAATAGTACCCTATAAAATAGTACGGCCGCTTTTCATGCATGGAGGGACTACTGTCACGTGGAATTTCTGCGTAATACTGCGCATGCGCACATTATTATATGGTAGTTACTTGCGAAATGACGAAAACACGAAGCGAAATAACGAAATTCAAACTTTTCGCTTCGTGTTTTTGGGTTTTCGCTTCGTGTTTTCGTGTTCTCGCCCACTTTTTATAGGCGAAAACACGAGATCCAAAAATGGCCGCCGTCGTACACCATACTTGAAGCTTTATGATCTCTGAGTGTTACGGTTTTAAGTTGATCCATGGTCCCAATGGGTATTATATTATGCAGTAATAACCGAATATTGCCCTGTACATGTACATGGTTCTATTCGGTCTGCAGTTCTTTCATACGGAGCCCGAGTTTGCGAAAAATTGAAAACTTGAAGTGACTACTCGATAGTGCTAGCATTGTCCACTGTCGTAACGGATCCATGGCTTACCTTTCAGGCGTCGGGTATCACGAAGGTGATTCTGACTCTTGTGAACCTGTCTTATATAAAGATCACCTCCATTACAAACAGCTGCAAAGCGCGCACAAACATCCAGCAAACAAACAATGGGTATATGATTGAACGAATGATAATGTTTTTGAGCACTATTTGCGTTGAAGGCCGACTTGGATGAGATTGTAGGATATGCGTTTTACTTTGAACATGGTATGTTCTCGCTTTGAATAGTTTGCTCTGTTGTTGATGAGTTGTAATGAAGCGGGCACTCGCCATCCAACTGAAGATAAACTGATGTCCTTAGTGATATCCAAAATGAAAACAGATGCCGACGCCACAAGCTAATTCGGATAAAACATATACGCTGGAATATATGCATGGCCGCCTGTAAAGCATCAGTTTCGAACATGTATATTTATTTCATCTTGATCTTGTAATGTTTGTTTGGAATGTAAATGATTGGCAATGGACAGTTGTTCTCTGGTTTGGTTGAAACACTTCTGATAAAATATACTTCGTACAATCAATATTATTTTGGAGTATTAATATTTATCCACAGGGATTATAAACTGAAATGTATGATCTTAGGTGGATAAGTGATGTAAACAAGCGACGTTGAATCCTCGAACACAAGTCAGATGTTCCCTCTAGTTTGTCGTAAAGAACTCGCTGTCGTAAAGAACTCACCATTTTTAAAGAAAATTCAATCCATTTTCAGCTTCCATGATTCGCGGGCCTGTAGGGGCAATCATCTTTTTTTTAAACATCGTGAATTCATACGTGCCTTATTCCAAACATGATGTCTTTACTTGAATTTAACACCAATTTAGAATAACAATATTTAGAAAGAAAATCGGAGCAAAATTTCGGAATGGAAGCCAAATCAACAAACAGAGATGATGATAAAACAACGCACGTACAAAAAATACACCGGTGAACGATGCTAGTGATGCAGCGATTATTCTAACTTTTTTTTCTAGTGTTGTACACGATCGTGAAAATACTGATTTGTATCAACACGCACGTCCTTCATTTTAACCATGATATCACATATGCCACACACATCTGGTGTGAATTCAAATATGCGTCTGTGGATTGGGAGTTCCGCATACATTGGATATTAGCATCGCGACCACGTTTCCCATATATTATGATGATGTGCATAGATAAGCCTGACAGTAGTTATATCGGAATGTCCAATGTATTTTATATTGGGACGATTCCATTCAAGCAAGATATATACGGATAACAATCAGTCACGAGTTCGTGCTTAATTAGTATCTGATTCTATATATACATACCCTATTATTGTTGTTAAAATGGCTAATGGTACGAACATCGAGGTATATGAATTACAATGTATCAGCGGTGTTAAACGTATTTTAAATTCTTGCTATATACGTCGACTTATATCTCAAGGCTACGCATTTGAGTGGCATCTAGCCGGGAGTCGTACATGAAAAAATCGTGTACATGAGGAAATCATATCATGTGCCAAAATGTATTCAAAATCGGTGGCTCTTTATTGCTGAATCGTCAATAAAATCGGCAGGCATCCGGCAGTACATACATATAACATTGTACAGACTCATTGAGACGCACATTCAGATCTCTGTCGTACAAAAGAGGGGAATTAAAGCTCAGATCGGCCAGTAACGTCGCATTTCTTGAGAAATCAAGTCAGTGTCACCAATGTCATACATTCAGTTGTAGCACTTGTAACGGTTTTGGGGCGTACCCGAAAGTTTCCCCTAGGTAATTCTGTTAGTGTTAATGTTTAAAAGGTTTTCCGTCTCGGAACTTGTTATATTTGTGATGTTGGTAAAGCCGGAGACGGAGCCGGAACCGGAGACGGAGCCGGAACAATGGAGTACAAAAACGTAATGACGTTATTTCCGTAAGGTCATGTGATCAGCCTCGTTTTCGGTTTAAAAGGTGACGTGTCAGCCACTGATTGGTTCTAGAGTGTTTTTAGAAATCCGGAAAATATCAGTGTTTTGGCGGACTATGACGTCACAATAGGTTGGTCACGTGACGTGGGTCTGAGGTCTATAAAAGCCCCCGCTTCACAGCGGACGGCGGAGTTGGTGTCCTGACGTCGACCTGTGCAGACCCCTTCTCCCATAGCAGAGTACTCCCTTGTTCCGGATAGAATCATCCAGATGATAGCAGTTAAGTCTTCTGACTGTGCACTTGGAAAATAAACATGAAAACTTCAACCGAGTTGTTTTTCCGTGTTCGTTAGGGAACTGGAATTGATAATAAAGTTAGTTCACCGGAAAAGAAAGTAATACGGAGTAAAGGGAGATAAGACCACAGTCGGTTAAGACCAAGTTGTAACGACGTCTTAGGGTGATCCAAGAACCCAGATCACCAAGGAAGGAGACGGAGACGGAGGTGGAATTCAACGGAGCAACTACGGAGGCCGTATCGGACGGAGCAGTTGCAGAGACGGGAACGACGAAGCAGTTGCAGAGGCGGTACCGGACGACGGAGTTGCAGAGGCAGTACCTGACGGAGCGGTTGCGGTAACCGGAAGTGAGAACACTTCCGAGATACTCCATTTCAGGTGCAGTCGCAGGTTGCGGTGAGGCGGAGCCAACCGGAGCAGTTTGCAGTGCGGCGGAACCTGGCAGAGCGGTTGCAGTATTCGGAAACGGCAACGTTCCCGGATTCTTTATTCCAGGTGCAGTCGCAGTTTGCAGTAAGGCGGAAAACGACGGAGCTGTTGCAGTAAAGCGGTATCCCAACGGAGCAGTTGCAGTACCCGGAGACGGAAACGCCTCCGGATCCTTACTTTACAGGTGCAGTTGCGGATTGGCAGTCGGACAACGGTTAAGAGGTACATTCCAGACCATGCTACCAACCTTAGAGACTTCTAGCCGGAGATCAACTGTACAGCAGTAGCAGTTTCCCGGAGTTTTATCGTTTCAGCTCCGGTTAAATAACAACTCACCCACCTCCCAAGAAAACCGGTTCATCAAGACGTCACAGAAGGGTGCAAACCCATTACAACTTTTTGGTGGCAGCGGTGGGATCATCTGCAGTATGACTACTAGACGGGGCAAATTGGCGGAACAGCAGCTGAAGGCAGCCGTGTCGGACACGGAGCAGCCTGTAGGAGCAGTAGGAGCTGAGCCGTTGCAGATGCCGGTTGCGGAAAAGGAAGCAGTTCGTCCTGCCGAGCGAAAGCTGTTGCAGCCGGAAATGCAGAAAGCAGTTGCAGAAGAGCCCCTTCGGGTTCCTCAAGGAGTACAGCCTGCAGAGCAGTTAGCAGAGGCGGAAATTAACTTTCCGGACCAGGCTGGCGATCGGGAACCGGATGCGGAACCGGAAGGCGGAGAGAATTTAGTCGACAACCTGACCAGATTATTGGCGACCCAAATGGAGGTGTTTCAGCAGCACCTGGCAGTAACCGGAAAGCAGCAGCAGGCAGAAGCAGTACAACAACCAGCACCAAGGGCAGGAGTAGCCAGATTAATGACGTACGACGGAACTGATCCGTGGCCGGAGTATGAGGCTCACCTCCTTGAATACGCTCGGTACTACCGTTGGACAGCAGAGGAAAAGGCGCTGAACTTATGTGTCAGTTGGAGGGGTAACGCCCGCAGCATACTACTGGATCTGTCCGCAGAGCAGAGACGCAACTTTGATACGGTTGTGGCGGCATTAAAACAGCAGTTTTGTCCGGGGGAGAAAACATTTGTTTTCCAGGCGGAATTGCAGACACGGAAATTGCAGCCGGAGGAGGAGCTGTCCGAGCTGGCCAGAGACATACGGAGCAAGACGCGGCTAGCTTACCCAAAAGCGGATCCGGCAACAACAGAAGTGCTCATGAAGATGCATTTCTGCAACAGTCTGACTAACCGAGATATGCGGTTGTCGGTATTGAAAAGCCACCCGGAAACGCTGTCGCAGGCCCTGGCTTTCGCTACCGAGTATGAGAGTATTATGAAGACGGACAACAGCAGACCAGCGGAGCGACACCGGACGAGGCAGCTGAACACGGAGCCGGAGTGGAGCCAGCAGGTGAACGAATTGCGGAAGCAAGCCGAGCAGACTCAGCAGCAGTTGGCGGATCTGATGACTCAGGTCAAGGAAGCGGTTAGCCGGCAGCAGCAGCAGCGCAGTTCCCGAGCGGATTTAGAATGCTTCAACTGTGGCCGGAAGGGGCATTTTGCCCGAGACTGTAGGCAGCCGAAGCAGCAGCAGCAGCGGCGTCAACCACAACAGCAGCAGTCGCCGCGACAGCAGCAGCAGCAGCAGCCGCAGCAGCAGCAACAACTGCAGCAGCCACGACAGCAGCAGCAGCAGCCGGAAAACTAGAGCGGGTCGCGGAAAAGGGGAAATCCGGGACCCGGAAGAGAGGACACCCCCATAACCGACAGGTGGTTCACGGACCCGGTCCCAGGGGCGAGGTGGGCATGTGTGTGACAGCCAGAGTATGCGGAGAGCCAGTAACGCTGATAATCGACACCGGCAGCACTGTCACAATGCTCAACCTACAAACCTGGGAACGGATCCGGAAACCCGGAATGAAGCTGAAGCGGTCGCCCATTCGTCTTTCCATGGTTGACGGAAGTAACATACGGACGCATGGCCGGAAAGAACTCCCACTCAACATCGCAGGAGTAGCTGAGACCGTGACGTTCGAGATTCCAGACTGTGAAGACGAAGGAATACTGGGAATGGATTTCATCCGTTCCCGGATATCCGGCATAAATTTCGACCGAATGACCATGCAGATGGGCAGCCAGGAGGTGTTCCTCACCATGTTCGAGCAGACCAGGGAGCCGTTTCCGATCAACGCTGTAGCAGATTACCAAATTCCGCCGGAAACGGAACAGCTGATAATAGGACAAGCAGAGAGTGTCCGTGAAGCAGAAGGAGTACTAGAAATGCCACAGGAGCCTACTGAGAAAAGACCTTGGCTGATCGGGAGAACTTTATCCCGGATAAAGCAAGGAACAGTCCCGGTTCGAGTGATCAACGTGATGGCGGAGCCGGTAATCATCAAGAAAGGAGCGCAGTTGGCGACGATGACCACCTAGCAGCCGGTTGCAGTGTTGTGCCGTTGGCGGAGCAGAGCAGGAAGGTGCAGATTTCCACGGAGTCGGAGGCCGGGCGGAATTGGAGCGGGTACGAGAAGCTGCGGCAGTTAGCAGAGCAGACCCAGGATGCAGTGCCGAGTCATTTCCGCGAGAGAGTAACCGACCTCCTATTTCGGAATAAGCCGACCTTCAGTAATGATGCCGGAGAACTGGGGCAGACCAACGAGGTACAACATCAGATAAACACGGGCAGTCACCGGCCGATTAAGCAGCCAACCAGACGAATTCCGCCAGACAAGAGAGAGCTGGTGAGCAGTCTGATTCAGGAGATGAAAGACAAGAACGTCATTGAAGAAAGTAGCAGTCCGTGGGCTTCCCCGATTGTTCTGGTGAAGAAAAAGGATGGGACCACCCGGTTCTGTGTCGATTACCGGCGGTTAAATGCAGTCACGGAGAAAGATGCTTACCCATTGCCGAGAATAGATGACACCATAGCAGCCTGTGCAGGCGCCAAATGGTTCTCCACTCTCGACCTGACCAGTGGATACTGGCAGGTCGGGATGGATGAAGACGACCGGAAAAAGTCGGCCTTCTGTGTTCCTGGCGGCCTTTACCAGTTCAAAGTAATGAGTTTCGGCTTGTGCAATGCTCCGGGTACGTTCGAGCGGTTGATGGAGAAGGTGCTAGGCGGATTGTCCTGGAAGACCTGCCTCATATATCTGGACGACATCATAGTCTACAGCAAGACCCTGGAGGATCACATCCGTGATCTTCAGGAGGTTTTCAACAAGCTGAGAGAGGCAGACCTCAAAGTCAAACCGTCAAAATGCAAGTTCTTCCAGCCGGAGGTGTCTTTCCTAGGTCACATAGTTGGCAGAGACGGTATCCGCACCGACCCGGCAAAAACAGAGGCAGTATGGAAGTGGCGGACACCCACCAACCTGACGGAGCTGCGCAGTTTTCTGGGACCATGCTCCTATTACCGGAAGTTCGTGCCGAAGTTCTCCGAGATTGCAGCGCCGCTGAATCACTTGATGGAAAAAGGGATGCAGTTCCGGTGGCAGACGGAGCAAGAGCAGGCATTAGCAGAGCTGAAGAACCGCCTAGTATCAGCACCGATACTCGGGTACCCAAGGGAGCAAGGCCGATATATCCTGGACACGGACGCCAGTGACACCGGGCTGGGAGCAGTACTGTCACAGAAGCAGGGCAACCAGGAGCGAGTGATAACCTACTTGAGCCGCAGCCTAACCAAAGAAGAACGGAGATACTGTGTCACCCGGAAGGAGCTCCTGGCGGTTGTGTTTGCGGTACAGAAGAATAAGCAGTACTTGCTGGGACGACACTTCCTTCTTCGCACAGATCATGGCAGTCTTACCTGGCTTATGAATTTCAAGGAGCCCCAGGGGCAGGTAGCCCGGTGGATTGAGCTCCTGAGTGAGTTTCATTTCGACATCGAACATCGTCCGGGGCGAATCCATAATAACGCGGATGCCTTGTCCAGATCCCCATGCAGCCAATGCGGAAAGATCGACTGGAAACAAGCCAAGATAGACGCCTGGAATTACGGAGAAAGGATCCGGCAGACACGAAGTGAAGAAACTCCTCAGCCCAAGCCAAGGAAGGGGGGACGCCGGAATCAGTCACGGAGATCGGGCGGAGAAGCAGAACTGACAGAGAAAGCAGTCCCAAGGAAGGCGGTTGCAGTAGCGGAGAAAGCAGCGTCCCGGAAGCCGGTTGCGGTTGCGGTGACGGAGAAAGCAGCGTCCCGGAAGCCGGTTGTGGTTGCGGTGGCGGAGAAGGCAGATCCAGGAAAAGCGGATGCGGTTGCAGAGCAGATTAGGCTGAGGGAAAATGCGGACCAGGATACTGTGCTGGGGCAGAAATATCGACCAGATGATTTGCGGAGAATGCAGCAAGCAGAACCTTGGTACCCACTGGTGACGTCGCTGTTCGACGGGAGCGGTACAGCTGGCAGTGCAGACTTTTCCAGCATGAGCAGCGAGGAGAAAGTGTTGTACGGGATGCGGAAGACCTTGCTGAAAGTCGACGGAGTAGTCTACCGGAAATGGAAAACGGCAGAAGGAACCAGTCGAATGCAGTTAATAACCCCGAAGGAGCTGAGACAGGAGATTTTCCGTCTGGCCCATCAGAGCCGGATGGGAGGACACCTCGGAAGTAGAAGGATGGCGGCTAGCATTCGGAGGCGGTATTTCTGGCCGGCTATGATGCGGGACATAAAGCAGTGGGTGCTGAGCTGTGACGAATGTGCATCAAGAAGTATGCAGAACTTGAAACGATCTCCGATGCAGAAATACCGGGTTGGAGCGCCCATGGAGAGGGTGGCAATGGATGGGTCCATTACCCAAATCCACCCGGGGGAACCGGTACATCTTAGTAATCAGTGATTACTTCACCAAGTGGGTAGAGGCCTACCCGATGCCGAATCAGGAAGCGGTGACGGTTGCGGACATATTCGTCAACCAGTTTGCAGCGCGGTACGGCATCCCGATGGAGATCCACACCGACCAAGGCAGAAATTTCGAGTCCGACTTGCTGAGAAATGTGTGCAGAATCCTGGGGGTTCACAAAACACGGACAACCGCTTTCCGACCTCAGTCGGACGGTTTCATTGAGCGATTCAACCGGACGCTGCAGCAGATCCTGAGCTTGTACGTAAGCGAGCGGCAGACCAACTGGGATCAGCTAGTTCCGTTGGCGATGGCAGCTTACCGGAGTACCCCGCAGGAGACAACCGGGCAGAGCCCCAATTTGCTGATGCTGGGCAGAGAAGTCAACACTCCGATAGAGTTACTGATTGGCAGGCCGCCGGGAGAATCAACAGCAGAAGTAACAGAGTATGGCAGTCAGCTCCGGGAGCGACTAGAAGCGGTATACAAGGCGGTTCGTGCGAAATCTGGCAGAGAGATGGAACAGCAGAAGAAGCTGTACGACCGGAGGAAGGTCGACAATCAGTTCCAGCCAGGAGACCGAGTGTGGATGGCGGTCAAAACACGGAAGAAGGGCAAGGCACCCAAGTTGCAGAGGAAGTGGAGCGTTCCAAAGCTAGTGCTGAGCAGATTTACCGACGTGACCTACGAGATTGCAGAGAGTGAAACTCGGCAGAAGGTGGTTCACTTCGATTTGCTGAAACCGTATAATGGTGTCAAGCATCCGAGATGGATGAAGCAGAGAATGGCGGATTCCTGGAGGCAGACAGAGCCGCCGAAGCAGAGTAGTGTTCCGGAGTCGGAACAGACGGTCTCTGAGTCGGATACGGACTCGGAGTAAAGCCGCAGAGGACGAAGAAATATGGGAAGACGGAGTGAGCTGTAGAGCGGGAGAAGGAGATAGCTGAGACCCTGGTAAAACGTTGAGTTCCGGCAGAGAGCGACCGCAAGAAGTCGGAACAGGGAGCAAGTGCTGGTTCCGGAAACAGGGCGGAGGAAGGAAGCAGAGCGGAACGCCGGAGTACCCCGCAGGAGACAACCGGGCAGAGCCCCAATTTGCTGATGCTGGGCAGAGAAGTCAACACTCCGATAGAGTTACTGATTGGCAGGCCGCCGGGAGAATCAACAGCAGAAGTAACAGAGTATGGCAGTCAGCTCCGGGAGCGACTAGAAGCGGTATACAAGGCGGTTCGTGCGAAATCTGGCAGAGAGATGGAACAGCAGAAGAAGCTGTACGACCGGAGGAAGGTCGACAATCAGTTCCAGCCAGGAGACCGAGTGTGGATGGCGGTCAAAACACGGAAGAAGGGCAAGGCACCCAAGTTGCAGAGGAAGTGGAGCGTTCCAAAGCTAGTGCTGAGCAGATTTACCGACGTGACCTACGAGATTGCAGAGAGTGAAACTCGGCAGAAGGTGGTTCACTTCGATTTGCTGAAACCGTATAATGGTGTCAAGCATCCGAGATGGATGAAGCAGAGAATGGCGGATTCCTGGAGGCAGACAGAGCCGCCGAAGCAGAGTAGTGTTCCGGAGTCGGAACAGACGGTCTCTGAGTCGGATACGGACTCGGAGTAAAGCCGCAGAGGACGAAGAAATATGGGAAGACGGAGTGAGCTGTAGAGCGGGAGAAGGAGATAGCTGAGACCCTGGTAAAACGTTGAGTTCCGGCAGAGAGCGACCGCAAGAAGTCGGAACAGGGAGCAAGTGCTGGTTCCGGAAACAGGGCGGAGGAAGGAAGCAGAGCGGAACGCGGTGCAGAGACCGGATAGAGACATCCTAGAGGTTCTGACTGGGTTGAGCGCGTAGTCAACCAGTCCAGGGTAGCGGCCAGGGGTCCAGAAGAACCTGGGTTAGCGGTCTAGTATCTCCAGAGAAGCAGCTACACGTCTTCCGTATTCAGTGAATTAAGACGGAAAAGTTTTCCGGCTGTGACATCCAACCGGAGTTTCCACTTAGCAGAGACAGCAAACCGGCTGCAGATCGACAGAAGCGGTGAAACATCATTCCAGATAGGAAGGGCCCTCCTTCTGGACAAGAATGTATGCAGTTTCCAGTGGCGACAAGCAGTAATACCAGTGAGCAGATATGCAGTTGACGAAGCAGTACAGATGGCGGAAACGCCCAACTTGCAGTATAGATGTTCGTCTGACAGGCAGATTCAACTAGCTGAGACTCTATTCAACCCTCCTGATGGCAGAGATACTTCAAAATTGCAGATACTTCGCTCGGAGAAGCAGTTGAAAGGGAGCCGGAAAAACCCGGAGAAGCCGGTTGAGCCGGACACGGACACCTCTCGGTTAACGGTTGAGTTTTTGCATAATTGTGACGTCACTCCTGAGGCAGCCAATCAGCGTGGAGCTTTTCAAGTCACGTGAGCAGAAAGGGTATAAAAGGGCCTTGAAATCGGGCTCTGAGAGCAGTTGAAGAGCAGACCTCGAGCTGTGCACATCGCTGTTAAAGTTTGGCGGAATCGAATCAAGTCCAGCATTTTCCGGCAGCGGCAGATTTTGCAGTGAAAAACGACTAAGTGTTTCCCGGAAGACCACCAGTCCGGAGAAGCGGTGCAGCAGAAGCGGTGCAAAAGCGGTGCAGTAGATCAACAACTTTTGTTTCCCGGCTTTTCCGGATGGCGCTCCAGCAAAGGCGAGGTGGCGGCCCCATTGAGACGGAGATGGACAACCAAATGAAAGAGCTGTGGCGGTACTGTAAGAAGTGTGACCGGACGTTTGCGGACGCGAGAGACAGGAGAGGACACGTCTGCCCGGGCCAGAAGTACTATTGCTGCCTGTGTTCCTTCTACGGAAATCGGGCCTGTGATTTACGGAGACATCTCAGGGAGGCGCATGGATGGACGTACCCTGCAGAATACCGTCCTCCTCAGGACGAATGGACGCTGAACCGGGTCGGAACGTTCGACTCAGCCCGGAGAGGGATTGCTACAAAGTCCCGACAGAACCGCTTCCGCCGATTCCTGAATCGTTCCCCGGTACAGCCTCCGGTTCCTGTTCCGTTCCTTCACCAACTCCCGTATGGAACAGACTGGGATGCCGGAGCAGCCGCTCCCATCGAACGGCCGGAACCGATCGACCCGCCAGGTTGGGTTCCGGATCCGCAGGGCTGTCTTCGGGCAGCGGAAGACACACCTCCAGAAGACTGGGAGCGAGAGATGTTAGCGGAACCGGACGAAGAAGTTCAGCAGGTGGAAGACTGGGAGGAAGAGATCAGGGTGTGGGAGTATACACCACCTTCTCCCACCCCGGACTCGGAATCGGAGGCTTCCGAGTATCACACCGCGGACGAGGAGGAACCCTGAGGCGGATGGCAGCGTAGCGGTTGACGGAGGCGGTTGGAAGTGTAGCAGTGGACGGAGGCGGTGGGCGGTGTAGCAGTTGACGGAGGCGGTTGGCAGTATAACAGTTGATGGAGGCGGTTGGCAGTGTAGCGGTGGACGGAGGCGGTTAGCAGTTTGGCGGAGACGGAGAAGAAAGAGCGGTGGCAGTTAGCAGCAACAACAACACGGAAAAAAAAGAAAAAGAAAAATTATTTATCCAAGAAGACCACCAGGAGGAGTTGCAGTTTGCTGAGCAGCCAAACATCAAGCAGATAAGCCAGTAACGTGACTTCCAGAGACTATAAAAGGGGGCAGATAGCTGTTACCGGATGCAGAAGGCAGTTTGCTGTAGCTGAGTCAAGATCGACACAAAACAGAGAATCAGAATGCCGAAAGTAAAGACAACACCCCGCAAGCCCTGCCCTCACCGGTGTGGAGACTGCAACCTAGAGTTCAAGAGCAAGCACACGTTGCTCCGGCATGTCACGGAGCAGCACACGAGTGAAGTCACCGTCTTCGCCTGTCTGCAGTGTGAACATTGGAGCAGACGGAAAGAGGGGACACAGAAACATCTGCAGTCCCGACACGCAATGGACGCGAACCCCATTCGACTCAGGGTTGGCAGAGAGCAGTTTGAGGAGAAAAGCCTCCGGTCCAAGATGACCCCTCGGAAAAGCAAGAAGCCGGTAACACGGCATGATCAGTTGTCGGACACGGTGTCGGGAGGTTCGGTTTCGTCCCGGACCCGGTACCGTTCCGGTACCCAGTCGGTGGCCGCCTTAGCAGCCGACGTTTCGTCCACGGAGGCAGGGAGTAGTTCGGAAGAAGAAGCAGAGCTGAAAATCATGGCAAGTGAAGACGAGTTGCAGGACCCGGAGGATCCGAAGCCGGTTAAGCCGCCGGTGACCCGGAGTTCTTCCCGGAACACCTCCCGGAAAAACAGCCCAGAACCATCTCGAGGTACCGGAGCAGATCGAGACCGCGGAAAGAAGCGGAGTCGCAGCCGTTCGCTGGATAAATCCGGCCGCCATCAACGCCGGGAATACAGGAAGGAGAGCCCGGAGCACGCCAAAGACCGAGGCGGAGAACGTGGCCGAGAGGAGAAACGACACACCCCACCCAAGTCTTCAGGAGGCAGCATCAAGGGAAAAGGCAAGGCGGTGTATGACTACAAGTTCCGGCTGTTGGAGGAAGGTTCCAGGTTCCGAGCACCAACCCAGAGTCCACCCTACACATTCTACCCGTTTGGCGGTCCTTCAACTCAACCGTGTCCGTCCCATTGTTTCCCGGTGAATATTGGAGGACGGAGCGCTTCCGTCTTTGCACCTACAGTTCCGGAGCATGCCAGATGCCAGGGACCGGAGCAGTGGGGGCCAGCCGAGATGAGAGACTCCGGCGTCTACGTGGAGATCATGGAGCAGAGAGAGTCACCGTTTGGTCTCGTCCCGACCCGTCAGATCGTCCGGATTCCTGATTGGTCCATCCGGGACGAACGCCTCAGGAATGGGTTCTACCTCCCGCCCCAGTGGAGCCTCCATGATCCCGATCTTCTCCCGGTTGATGCCAGAGGAACAAGCTTCGGACGACCGTTGGTACCAAATACCATTCCACCTCGTCCGCCGTCGGGGAGCAGTTCGCGCCGTGATACTGGTGGGCAGTAGTCGTCGCAAGTCGTCGCAAGTCGCCGCAAGTCAAGTCGGCGCAAGGAGAAGAAAGAAGAACCGTTTCCTGGATTCTAGTATAATTAAGAGTTTAAAAGTGGGAAACGGAACAAGCAAGATATCCGGGTACAGTGACGGTAAACTAGTTAAGAGATACCAGTACCCGGATCACGGAAACAAGTTGTGTTTTATTTTACGGACAGTTTAAAGGTTGACAATTTGTATATATGTGATATTGATCTGTTCGGGACGAACAGAGTCTAAGGAAGGGGGAGTGTAACGGTTTTGGGGCGTACCCAAAAGTTTCCCCTAGGTAATTCTGTTAGTGTTTGTGATATTATGGTTAAATAACCGTTTATTAATATGTACATGTGTTTAAAGGTTCATACGGTTCCGTAATGTTAATGTTTAAAAGGTTTTCCGTCTCGGAACTTGGTATATTTGTGATGTTGGTAAAGCCGGAGACGGAGCCGGAACCGGAGACGGAACCGGAGACGGAGCCGGAACAATGGAGTACAAAAACGTAATGACGTTATTTCCGTAAGGTCATGTTTTCGGTTTAAAAGGTGACGTGTCAGCCACTGATTGGTTCTAGAGTGTTTTTAGAAATCCGGAAAATATCAGTGTTTTGGCGGACTATGACGTCACAATAGGTTGGTCACGTGATGTGGGTCTCAGGTCTATAAAAGCCCCCGCTTCACAGCGGACGGCGGAGTTGGTGTCCTGACGTCGACCTGTGCAGACCCCTTCTCCCATAGCAGAGTACTCCCTTGTTCCGGATAGAGTCATCCAGATGATAGCAGTTGAGTCTTCTGACTGTGCACTTGGAAAATAAACATGAAAACTTCAACCGAGTTGTTTTTCCGTGTTCGTTAGGGAACTGGAATTTATAATAAAGTTAGTTCACCGGAAAAGAAAGTAATACGGAGTAAAGGGAGATAAGACCACAGTCGGTTAAGACCAAGTTGTAACAACGTCTTAGGGTGATCCAAGAACCCAGATCACCAAGGAAGGAGACGGAGACGGAGGTGGAATTCAACGGAGCAACTACGGAGGCGGTATCGGACGGAGCAGTTGCAGAGACGGGAACGACGAAGCAGTTGCAGAGGCGGTACCGGACGACGGAGTTGCAGAGGCAGTACCTGACGGAGTGGTTGCGGTAACCGGAAGTGAGAACACTTCCGAGATACTCCATTTCAGGTGCAGTCGCAGGTTGCGGTGAGGCGGAGCCAACCGGAGCAGTTTGCAGTGCGGCGGAACCTGGCAGAGCGGTTGCAGTATTCGGAAACAGCAACGTTCCCGGATTCTTTATTCCAGGTGCAGTCGCAGTTTGCAGTAAGGCGGAAAACGACGGAGCTGTTGCAGTAAAGCGGTATCCCAACGGAGCAGTTGCAGTACCCGGAGACGGAAACGCCTCCGGATCCTTACTTTACAGGTGCAGTTGCGGATTGGCAGTCGGACAACGGTTAAGAGGTACATTCCAGACCACGCTACCAACCTTAGAGACTTCTAGCCGGAGTTCAACCGTACAGCAGTAGCAGTTTCCCGGAGTTTTACCGTTTCAGCTCCGGTTAAATAACAACTCACCCACCTCCCAAGAAAACCGGTTCATCAAGACGTCACAGAAGGGTGCAAACCCGTTACACACCGTTAGTTGTTACAGTTTCCGAGGTAACCAGCACCGACATTGCAAACCGTTCGACATGCTTTCAAATTGATAATAATAACTGTGTGAAAAACTGTGTGTGTGTGTTTGTGTGTTGGTGCCTCGAATTAAATTCCATTTGGTCGTTTCCGGGCCTCAAACTGTGTTCACATTTGTATTTTTTTCGCGATGACCAGGAATCGTGTTTCCATGGAGGTGTGAACTTGACTGACTTTGAGACCACGGAACCCTTCTTCCCAACAATAAGTGTATGGTCACATATCTTCCCGACACAGATCTTAGAACAGCCGGATAAGCCCGGAGTTAGCCGAAGTATACCCCGGGATTCTCCGGCATGTTCCGAGTGTTTTTGTCAATATTTATTGTTTTTTGCGGAAACGAAATCAGGAGTAGATACGGAGTTGCAGAGTGAAGCTTGAGACAGACGGAATATATACGGAAACACCGGCATTACCTCAACAAAAGCCGGAGGAAGCTGACAGACCCCAGCAGAAGCCATCACGAGGCCGTAAATGTGCCGGGGTATAAGTCGGAGTATCCCCAGAGAAACATGGAGAAAGGCGAAGTAACCCCGGAGGAAAATGTTCAATTTCATCCAGGATGATTCCGGCGTTTCCCGGAGATGGTCGGAATACCTTCGGAGAAAGCTGACATATCTACAGACCTACCGGACCATTTACGGAGATTTCCGGAGTAACACTCGTCTGGCATATCACCAAAAAGTGATGAAAAAGTTGAAAATGACCCACTCTGGGAACTCTCCGGCATTTGGGCATGAATGTTTGAACATGACAACTTTTCCGCAAAAAAATATAAGTCCCGATGACTCCCGACACAGGCGGGAGTCAGGGCGGAACGTCCATGGAGATTCCCGTCAGTTTCCAGAGTTTTCGATTTCTTGCCGTAGATATGTCGGAAATCCTCCTGGTATGACATGTAACCATAGCAGAGATATCCAAACCCATCATGATGGATGGTGAATCGAGACTTGGTTTCATAAAAAGACTTGGTTTCATAAAAGGAACTGTAAAAATTCATGATCATCAATATAAATTTTACATGCGTCAGCGAAATGAAGCTTCGTATCTTCAACAAGCTTTGGGCCCAAGTATCATACCCTGCGTTTTCCTCTATTTTCAATAGGGATTAAATGGTTTATTTTCAGTAGACGAGTAGTATCAAGGTGCAGTGTACGTTACTTGGGCCAAGCTTCGTATGACAAGGAAAGCTGCTGTTCGTAGGTACGAGCCTGTTCCTCTATAGCAATAAGATTAAAAAGGTGCGAGACCGATTATGTGGTGTTATCAGTGGACGAGTAGTATTACGAACAGGGCAATGTACTCGGGCCACCAGGCTTACTGCTACGAAAATACACCCATTGCACTATTTGAAAAATCGGTAATTTTGCGATTTGTTCTACCTTAACTTGTTCTTGACAAAGCTCGAAGTGCTATTGAGATCAATTTCTACTCATCTCCGTATCTCAACTGAATGACCAAAGTACAAACGGCCAGGTCGAAAAGTAAAGTACAGGATGGCCAGGTCGACTTGTTCTCGGCAGTCGAGAGCTCTCGTCAGGCCATGGGTTGTGGGTAGAATGTTCCAAAACTCAGTCCACGTGTCTAATGCATTGAATGTATGAATTTAATGAAATAAAATGTGGGGGAATTTCCGCAATCTGCACTTGAATGCTGCATGTCGAGCTAGAAATCGTGTTTGCCGCCAAGACGTCATAGACTCCGTCGTGTGGCGACATGCACTGGTCATTTTTGGTCGCACGTAATAACATGAGATGGCTCTCTTGGCATGGAAAAACTTTGATATTACTGAACACCATTATGAAAACGCACAGTCAACACATTTCGAGATATGATATTGTATGTATTCCCAATATGAACCACGTGAACGTTTCAATCAGTGTAGTGTCGTCCGTGTCGATTCATCGCTAAAATTGGGTGCGGTTATATACAATGATGAAAACACCCACACACACCAAAAAAAAATTCCGAGAGCGCAACATGCCGCATTTTGCCGAGACTCACGACACAAGAATAGGAAGTGCTGTCGGAATGTCCGAATATGACGTGCAGATCTTGAAATTAGTGACATAAAGGCATATATTCTGAAAGCTCACTTACGCTCATTGAGTCTTACCTGCATTCATTGAGTGTAAGGTTGGCTTCAGCGAGCGGAATGTCAACCTCACCCTCCAAGCAATACCAAGTAACAGACGTTACTCATACTACATATAGTTGAGTGCACGATCATTGTCTTTGACAAGCTTTTTTTTTCAATGTATTGCGGACTGGGCGAGCCTGCCAGAGGGCGGATTTAACGACAGAGGGGCCTGGGGCTGGAAAATATAAATGGCCCTAAAGCTATCCGGTCTCGGGGTTAGGGGGGGGGGGGGGGGTGTGGGGGGGGGGTGGGCGCCGTAAGCCCC
This sequence comes from Terebella lapidaria, assembly GCA_949152475.1. Classification (NCBI taxonomy): domain Eukaryota; kingdom Metazoa; phylum Annelida; class Polychaeta; order Terebellida; family Terebellidae; genus Terebella; species Terebella lapidaria. Next base: position 25,733,825 of record OX424564.1, on the reverse strand, counting down.
CCCCCCCCCCCGAGAAAAAATGGCCTTTTTGTTTTGTGAGTTGAGCAGTTTGGCGTGTATCTGAGGAACAATTTATGCGATACGTGGACATTCAAATCGGATTCGATTTTTTGAACTTTTTTTCCACTAAAAAGTGAAAGGACTGAAAAAGTAATTTGGCTTAGATCTATTATGTCAAATCCGGTAGATTTCAAATTTTTTTAATTTATCGAGGATTCCGAATAATTATTGAAGTTGACCCCCTAAAAAATCAGTGAATTTTTTTCAGAATAAAAAATCTAACATATTGTGGTATATGCAGTTGTTCACTTTAAACAGTGAAACACAAATTTCCGATGTAATCAATTTTTATTTTATGATCATACATATGTACTTTTCGACCTTTTTGTGCAAATCTGTTGATGGCAGGTGTAGGCCTATCATGGAGGCCTATCATAGAGACCTTCTGTAGGCCTAAACCCATCTGTGTGAAAAGGAGACACACTAGCACCCGCAGAAAAATATAGGTCCCCAAGTTTTAAAAAAAAACCCCACGGTTTCAATCTGCGGCCTACAATAGGCCTTTGAGTGGGAAAAAGGGACGAATAAGCACTCGTAAATATAGGATCCAAGTTTAAAAAGAATTGTTCAATTAAAAATAGGCCCCGTAGTTGAAACAAAACTGTGCATCGTTTTTATGAGAAATGGGGCCTATTATTTCTTGCTGGGCCTATGGGCCTGGGGCTGCAGCCCCAGTAGCCCCTACATTATTCTGGCCCTGCTATCATTCCCTGTCCCCCCCCCCCTATATATTACTTCATATTCCAATATCTTCACTCGACTTGTATGTTTTTTCCCTCTCCCGCTCTGTATCAGTATAATCTTCACTGCCTGGCCCTGTATCAGTTATTGTTTTTCTCTCCTGCACCGTATCACTATAATATTTCTTTTTCTGCCTCTCTGTATGGATCCCTTTGTCTTCTGACCTCCCACCCCGTATATACTCCCTGGACACACGACATAATTAAAACGTCTTTTTACGGTCTTTTTCTCGTCGCATTCACTATGACGGTCGTGACTGAAAAAAGACGTCTTTAAGACGTCGTTTTACTACTGGTAACACAGATATAGGCCTAGTTCATTATTTCGCACACGGAATATGTTTTTGAACTTCTTGTCCTACAGCTATCTATAGTCTACTGAACATATAGATGTACATGATGTTGGCCTTTAGAATTGAATCAAAGGGTTTTCAAATGCAAGGGCTCTAGATGGAAAATATCGGACTGTTTATATATATATATATATATATATATATATACTCGATCTGAGTTCTCCCCATAAATAAACTTGAAGTTTCGCGGTTCAGGAATAGCCCCTCCCTGCTCTGATCGTTGGGCTGTTTGCTTGGATCATTTACACTCGCATCCAGCCGGCAGCGGAAAACCCAGCCTCATATCGATATAGAGGGCTGCTATCGTATCAGATACTGAGTTCTGACTGCCTCCGGCCTTGAGTGGGGAACCACAATCATGTGTCCCGCGCGGCGAGTCAGCAGCCACTGAGTTCTGTGTCTCACAGATCATATACCAAGATGTATACAGAATCAGAACGAGGTCAAGTCAGGTCTTTTCTCTAAAGACAACTTTCGGGGTGTTTCAGCAGTTCTAAAGATTAATGGTGGCAAGCAGTGTCGTCTTTTCAGCGACTTATTACATCGTCCAAAGACGTTTATTTACCGTTATATAATAGACGTCTTTTTACTGTTATATGAAGGACGTCTTTTTACTGTTATCGAAAAGACGTCATTTCTCTGTCATATAAAAGACGTCTCTTAGCTTTGCAAATGAGACCAAGATGAGACGTAAATAAGACGTCACCAAATGACTGAAAAAAGACGTCTTTAAGACGTCATGTGCCCAGTGGGTAGTGTATAACCATATTTTTCTCTCTCTCGTCCAGTGTCAGTGGTCTCCTCTTCAGCCCTGTATACATGGATCAATCCTTTGAGTACACACTAATCCCATTGAGTACACACTAATTGAATAATATATAATAGAATTAAATTATGTCTGAAAACAATATCATGAGTATCAATGACTTTCCCCCCTTGCGCCCTGTATTTCTACCTTTCACTCTCGTCGATTTGTTTGTTTGTTTGTTTATTTCAAACTATATCAACAATAATTAAAGAATGTACAATATGATAATCGGAATAATGCGATACAGTTTGAGGGCCCATCAAAGACGTATGTCTGTAGAACGATGAGCCCCTGCATAATAATAAACTAGTAAATAATTGGTTGAACAAGTAAACACAATGATTGGTTGAACAAGTAAACACGATAAAAATTTGCCCAAGGGCAAAGAAAGGTTACCGGACCATATATGTTTTATATTTTATATAAAAACCATTTTGTCCCTTAACCGATTGTTATTAAATTAAATTACACATGGCCAAAAACCAAACAATATACATATATATCCTGGTATGAACCAAAATGGTATGTGCCAAAATGGTATATCATATATCATAATGCTTGACCATACAGTGTTGACTTTTTTGGCTCATACAATTTGGCTAAAAAAATATATGTTTGAAATAAAAAGTACAATAACAGCAGCAGAGCATCAGGTTTCGACAAAAAGTGTTCGAAAGGTCTAAAGATAAAAAATAATGCACATCAATGCAGTCTAAAACCAATACCCTGCAATGTGCCAAAATGGTCGTAAGCCCATCGACAATAATGAGCATGAAGGATAAAAAATTTACTGGAGAAAAGTACAAATGTACATTTTCAAAGTCAACAAAAGTCATCACTTTATTCAACACTCATTTTGGAAAAGCCAATAAATAAACTATATCTTAAAGCGTTATTAAATTATCAATATATATTCGATCATGGCGATATTCTTGGCTACAGATACTGAGTTGCTCGAAACACAGTGTATCTTGATCGAAACATTACCTGGGATGGAACATATTTTCTTTGACGCGTCAAGGAATCAAAATGCACAACTCACACACAGGGAAAGACACCCATGCAGAGTGTAATGCATGACCTTAGCAGGATGCTGGGCATTCGTGTACTAGTTTTTTTCAGGTATACATGTACAAGAGAAACAGCAATATTTGACTCCCTACACAAAGATAGTCTGTCTGTATGCAGATAGTCTTTTTGTTACCCGAATTAATTAATTATGGAATAAACGTGATAAATAAGGCATGTATTTTTTTCATGAACGACTATTGGTGAGCTTTGGCAATGCAGAATATAATACTAAAAAACTGGTTCGCCCAATCAAGCGTTTGATTTTTAACAAATATATTTCCATCAGTTTTGGTCCTTTTGTAACATTTGTAACTTTTTTCCTATTTTGTTTATTGATACCTAGGTTTGAGTTTTAGTATCTGTTTTGAACTAATTTTAATGAGTCGTTTCACTTTGAAAGAAAAGTCGATTTTCAGCAATTATGAGGTTCAGGTAGCATCCAATGTGCTTCGCTTGCCCCGCAAGCCCGTTTGTTTTGAGAATTGCAGTAACATCGGGTCGATCTGAGCAGCTGATGAAAAACATTTGCTGATATGCTTTTCACTGCACACTCCACTCGATATGACGTTCTGTTCCAATAGGTGAATATGTTATCTTGAATATGTTGAAGTTTTGTGGTAAAAATATTCAAATATAGATGAAATATAACGATATTTCAATACAATCCAACTCACTGGTCCTGTTGTCACATTCGCGACGGTCCTTTTGTTACAATGCCACTCAATGCCAAATTTCATCCCTAGCAAAGCACGAGTATGGAGCGTTTTTAGGGTCAATATTCACTAACATGCATTGTAGATTTTCTTGTTGTGAATGATTATTTCAATCGCAAAATTCTTTATTCCACATTACTATTTCTAAACTTTCTGTGTCGAATTTTTTCTGTCCCCGGACTATGAGATTGGATAACGGACCCTGTTTTGTTTGCTCGGAATACTTAATACTGGGTATTGATTCCACGTCTATTACATATTCTTACTGCATAGTTCTAATTTCCATCTCCTTGCTGCTTATTTCTCAAGTCTTGATTCATCATGCCAAATTCTAACACCTTTATTCATGCAAACTATTAAAAAACAAATCGCATCTGGCACAATACATAAGGACCTTAGCACATTTCACTTAGAATAAAGCACATCGCACTAAGAACAAAGCACAGCGAATGAAGCATTTCATGTGCCAAACTTACTACTGCACTATTATGACGACAGACGGCGCTGCGGGTCGAGTGGCCACATTGGGAATGAGAAACTGAAGAGTCCTGGATGAAGGAAAGACCTTGCTTTGATGGACCGCTGGTCCGGTGCTGTATTTTTAGCTTACCGGCCCATGGCCCGATAAGATGGCGTGGTTTTTCGTCCGTCGTCCGTCCGGGAAAACTTCCGGGCTTTAGGGGCTTGAAAAAGCTAAAAATAGCCCCTAAACCGACTTTTTATGAGCAGACGTGTATTTAGGGGATTAGTTTGGCGATGAGGGGCTCACACGGGAGAGTAAATTTAACATGGTGAAAGCCTTTTAACCTAAAAATTTGGTTAACTGTTTTTTGCCTTGATGAATTTTTCTGAAAATTTACTAAAACATTCCTTGGGCTAATACTCTGAGATGTTTTTTTTTTCGTTTTTTATTCAATCGTTTTTGCCGATTTGGCAGCCATTCTTTTATGAAAAGTGGCTAATTTTGGACTTTGATGGCCTTTTTCTCGAAAACTGTCTGATCAGTCTGAGATTTTTTGAGACATCTCCATCATGTACATCAATGGCAAGTTTCATTGCCCTTGAATCGCCGGTCTGCGTGTGACAGCCATTTTTTTTTCTTTTTTGGCCATTGAAAAATTTTTGGGACTTTTGTGGGAAAATTTTTGGGAAAATTTCACCGAACTTTTCTTTCATAATGGGAGCTTTGCGGGGAGAAACTCCTAGAGCTTTTCAAGCTAGAGCCTAAGTATTGGCACATTCAAATGGGAAATCATATATTGCGGTTGGTGGATGGCCTTGAATTTGAACTTGAATGACCTTGAAAGGTCAAAACGAACTTATTTTGTCAAAAGAAACGATGATTTTTGTGTTTGGCTGCCGTGTTCTCGTAAACTATTCTGACAATTTCCCTCAAGATTTCCCTATGTACCATTGTGATGTGTATAAGTTTTGTTGCCTTTGAATCGACGGACTGTGAATATATGTCTTTAATGAAAGATACCTTTCAAGATTTAACTTGCTTTCGTGTTATATTCCATACAGGAAATGTGTGTTTGGCAACATTTACGAACATGTTTTGACAATAGGTTTGAAGATCAGTGTAACAATTTATATTTGGGAAAATCAATACCCTGTGTAATTCTCATGATCTGTCGGTAAGCTGCAGCACCAGTGGTGCTACGTTGTCTCTGTATGTGGCAGACAGGTAAATAAGATATATATGTGTTAAATCCAATACAACTACGGTAGCGTAGTACTAGTGTATCTACTGTACTGTCACGAGTTGGACTCGTGTCAAATTAGCGGCATGAAGATATTATGAGCGGAGATTTCATCATATTTAGCCTTGGAACAGATAGCCAATAGTTTCCTGAGAATTTTTTTCACATCTCAATTATCACTGTCCGTTCTCAAGTTATGACCATTTTATGTCATGATAATATTTGCACCTAATTCAATTATAATGAGTATTCATGACGTCACATCGAAAATTTATTTTAATAAACATAGAAATCTTATTAATAAGCTCATATTAATCATCTCTCACTATTCTTTCATTTACAGGGCAGGGTGCGGGAATTCATTGGGTGCCTGTGCATCTCACCTGCATTCATGTTTGGCACCTGATGGTCGCGCCAGAAATTCACGTGACCAATGAAGGGAGGTCTTAGTTTCTCATACATCATGATTGTGGCTACGTGCGGTCAGCGCCTCCTGTGGTCATAATGTTGCAGTAGTAATTTTGTCCACAACAATTACTACTGTATCATTATGACGACAGGCGGCGCTAACCGCCGAGTGCTTCATTCGTTGTGCGTTGTTCATCATGCGATATGCTATATTCTAAATACAATGTGCTAAGTTCCATATGCATTGTGCCAGATGCGATTTGTTTTAGATAGTTTGCATGGACAAAGGTGTTAGAATTTGACATGATGATTTAAGCATTGAGAAAGTACCAGTAAGGACTTGGAAGTAAGCAGCAAGGAGATGGAAGTTAGAACTATGCAGTAAAAATATGTAAATTCGACACAGAAAGTTTAGAAACAGTAATGTGGAATAAAGAATTTTGCGGTTGAAACAATCATTCACAACAAGAAAATCTACAATGCATGTCAATGAATATTGACCCTAAAAACGCTCCATACACGAGTGGTACTATATTATTGCTTAGTTTGTAAGAGGACTAATATATGAAATTTAAGTTTTGAATTGTTTTTGGCCATTTGGTGGCCATTTTTTTTTGTGCTAAAAATAACCAATGTAACACTTTTTCAAACTTTGGGAAAAATATATTTGCTCACAAATGACATGATAACTATATTCAATTGTGTACAATCATGCATGTTAATGCATTTGTATTGTGCCTAGAATGGTTTATCTTGGTTTGTTCAGACGGGTGGAAACGTAGGCCCGAAATGCCAAAAATGGTCTGCAATGAACACATTGGGCTCTCGGGACAAATTCATTAACACAGTGCTAAGATTTCTATTATTAGCATTCAGAAAAAAAACATATATGGTTGATCTTTCGATGTCCTTGAAATTGACCTCTGGTGACCTTGAGTGGTACGAGCCGTCCGTCGTAAATTCGCCGCTATCCCAAACTCGCCAACAGGGTTTCAGACCTTGTACTGCAAATGAAACGAACAAGTTCTATCATCAATCGAGACTCTGTTATTCAATCGTTGTACCAGCAGTTTCTCTTCCATAAAAGGAGTTTCTGAGCTCTGATAATATTGAATTTGCGAATTTTGGGATGCGGCGAATTTAGGACGGATGGCTCGTATACATCGAGGTCACGTCTGACCTGAACTGTGTAAATTGGCTTGTGCTGACGTTACTCTTGTGGTTAGAAGTAGTGTATTATGGGCTTGTAGGAAGCCATGTAGGCCTATGATTGATCTATTGGTTGCCTTGATCTAGGCCTCAAGTCACATGGTCACACCTAGCCTAAAATATAAAAAATGACCTATGCAGTCAAGATTACCATTTGTACGTTGTGCTCGGGTTTGTGCTGTGTCATCTAGGTTGAATATTTTGGTGATCTTGAGCTGGATCTCAGATGATCTTGAGAGGTAAGTTGCCCTCTGCATACGAAATGATGAGAAATCTGACAATGTAACATTAGGATACAACGTTTGGTCCTTTTGTGACAGTGTACCATTGGGACCACCAACAGACATACACAGGAATTGGTCCTTTTGTGACAGTGTACCATTGGGACCACCAACAGACAGACACAGGAATTGGTCCTTTTGTGACAGTGTACCATTGGGACCACCAACAGACAGACACAGGAATTGGTCCTTTTGTGACAGTGTACCATGGGGAACACCAACAGACAGACACAGGAATTGGTCAGGAATTTTGCAACAGAGTAACATTAGGCCCACCGACAGACGGACACATAAATTGGTCATTTTGTGACATTGTTTCATTAGGACCACCAACAGACACACACAGAAATTGGTCGTAATTTTGTGACAGTGTAGAATCAGGACCAACAGAGACCAATTGTACGGTAGGCCTTGTACCCTTTTGATTTTGCTTAAAATCAATATAAAAATAATATGGCTGACTATTGAATTTCTTTTTTTAAAATATCTTGCTTGTAGTCGTACTAGAGGGAATATTCTTCTCATTCTTTTCATAATCATTGGGCATATCTTCTCAGAATGGTATATGATTAAACAAACATTAATATGTGTTAAGATCAAGAGTTGAAATAACATTCATTAGCCACATTATTTCATTCACATTATTTTAATCATTTACATAATTTTAGTTTGGCGGCCTATTTCGTAGTTCAAGGAATATTCAGATGAGTAAAACTGTGTATAGTTTTTTTTATTCTCAATTTTCCACAAATATAGAGAAAACACAGTAAAAATCACATTACATTCATCATGTATATAGTTTGGTTCAATACGAAGAATTACTGGGATATATCGGGAATAATTAAATAATGCTCAAATTATTGATGTTACATCACTTGATGCATGCTTCTCAATAGTGTAGTGGTTGAAAATAATTTTTACTCTCAAGAAAAGAAGAAGATAAGCGTATTCTGCATCGTAACTACTCTTAAATGTGGGTTTTAATATGTTTTTTTATGTTTCGACATGGTATGTTTGAATAATTCATACGCCAGGTGGAGCCATTGCATTGTAGTCCAAATGTTACATTTGTATCAACAGACGACAGACAAACAGTTTAAGAAATTTAAAATTGTGGCGGAATAGCGTTAGTACTGGAGGCTATTACGCCGACGAGATCGTACAGTACGATGTAGGTCGTGCGTAAAACACAAGACAGGAAGTCCGACGTAAATTCCACAATAATCCGGAGTTTATTTGGATGATTCTAGTTCGATGACGATCACGGTCACTCACACATTCACTCGTGATCCCACAATATAGTCCGATAATACTAGTCCAATATAGTTCTTCTAGATATTCAATGTTCTTCAAGTGTACCTCTCAATATTAACTTATCTCTTCATATCAATAACACGAGTCTCTCTAGCAACTCTCCTAATACAACTGACCTAGTGTCGGGGAAGCGCGGGGCTAAGTGCTGAATGTCTGTATTTTGAGTTCATGTGATTTGTCGAATGTGAGGTAATGTCTGGGTGGGCGTGGTTATATGTCTGGAAATGTGCTGATTGGAGGGAATGATGGGTGTGTCATCGTGAGCAGAGTTGTTTACATGTAGGTGCGGTGCGAGGACGGTGTGTGCCGGTGACGTAAGGTAAGTATGAAGTCATGTGATGTAGTCGGGCATGTACGGGGGGTCCCTTTGCACCCCCCTCCCCCATGATCCTCCAAAACCAACTTTTTTCTCAAGGTTTTTTAATACTAATAAACATTACATATGTCTCCGGTTGCGCATCCATTGCAAAAATTGGTTTTCGGGCCATTTTTCAAAATGGCCGCCCCGCGAAATCTCGAATTTTGAGATTGCTTTACTTTAAGCTGCATAGGTCTACAAAATAAAATCTTTGTTACCTTTTGCTGCTCATTGTAGGGGCCTTATACATTGTACATGAGAAAACAGTGGTTAAATAAACATTTATAATATGAATATGTCCATAAATCCAATATGGCCACCAAATTTAGATACTTTTTCACTAAAATGTCCATAACTTCGGACTGAGTCAACCTAGGATGTTCATTTTGGGGTCTATACCTAGGTTTTCATATACAGGGAATCCATTTAGACCAAAATAAATACAATCAAGCTATTTCTTTTGATGCATGCATCCAAGATGGCCGCCAAATTTAGATAATTTTTCACTAAAATGTCCATAACTTCGGACTGAGTCAACCTAGGATGTTCATTTTGGGGTCTATATCTAGGTTTTCATATACAGGGAGTCCATTCAGACCAAAATAAATATAATCAAGCTATTTCTTTTGATGCATGTACACCTGCACACATGGTACACGCTACACATTCATTTAGATATCTCTCGAAAATAGCCCCCTTGACACCCCTATGGTCTCAATTGTGGATCTTGCTTGGATATTTCTGATAGAGACTTTTACTGATTTGCAATCCCAATAAATCCTTGAACAAATAGAGTTTGATTTGATTAGTTTTGTTAATTAACAGAAATCCAAGATGTCTGCTAAACACACCCCGAAAATTCAAGTTCGTAACTAATTGTGCTATAAAGATGTGTGATACTTACTTTCAAGGGTGTTTTGGTATGTAGATTCCATTTTTGGTGTTATTCTAGCTATATAATATCAATTTAAAATGATAACAGCATCTCATTGAGATGGAAAGCAAATAAAAACATATTGATATTTGAATTTATTCATACACTTATGCATTACGCATTACTCACCAACATGCTTGGGATACTTTCACAAACAGAGAACAATAATGTAGAATATCTTCATTGGCTATCTTAACACATGAACATGATGGAACATGGTACTATGATATTGGTACTGCTATATTGGATGAATTGACATATTAGTTGATGATGTCTTCACCATTGCCCTGCATTCTCTCGCAGTACAACAATGATGTCTTGAGCTGTCCGACATCATACCACTCAACATCCTCTATCTCAGTTCTGGAAAATTCCACATCACTTTTGCCACAATAGTCTCATTCATTGATCTAGTCTCATTCATTGATCTAGACACACCTTCGTGTACGGGTTGCCACTCTCCTGGGGCTGAACAGTTGTAATGCAAGTGATGTCGGACAACTCAAGACAACGTTGTTGTACTGCAAGAGAATGCAGGGCAATGGTGAAGACATCATCAACTAATATGTCAATTCATCCAATATAGCAGTACCAATATCATAGTACCATGTTCCATCATGTTCATGTGTTAAGATAGCCAATGAAGATATTCTACATTATTGTTCTCTGTTTGTGAAAGTATCCCAAGCATGTTGGTGAGTAATGCGTAATGCATAAGTGTATGAATAAATTCAAATATCAATATGTTTTTATTTGCTTTCCATCTCAATGAGATGCTGTTATCATTTTAAATTGATATTATATAGCTAGAATAACACCAAAAATGGAATCTACATACCAAAACACCCTTGAAAGTACGTATCACACATCTTTATAGCACAATTAGTTACGAACTTGAATTTTCGGGGTGTGTTTAGCAGGCATCTTGGATTTCTGTTAATTAACAAAACTAATCAAATCAAACTCTATTTGTTCAAGGATTTATTGGGATTGCAAATCAGTAAAAGTTTCTATCAGAAATATCCAAGCAAGATCCACAATTGAGACCATAGGGGTGTCAAGGGGGCTATTTTCGAGAGATATCTAAATGAATGTGTAGCGTGTACCATGTGTGCAGGTGTATATGCATCAAAAGAAATAGCTTGATTGTATTTATTTTGGTCTGAATGGACTCCCTGTATATGAAAACCTAGATATAGACCCCAAAATGAACATCCTAGGTTGACTCAGTCCGAAGTTATGGACATTTTAGTGAAAAATTATCTAAATTTGGCGGCCATCTTGGATGCATGCATCAAAAGAAATAGCTTGATTGTATTTATTTTGGTCTAAATGGATTCCCTGTATATGAAAACCTAGGTATAGACCCCAAAATGAACATCCTAGGTTGACTCAGTCCGAAGTTATGGACATTTTAGTGAAAAAGTATCTAAATTTGGCGGCCATATTGGATTTATGGACATATTCATATTATAAATGTTTATTTAACCACTGTTTTCTCATGTACAATGTATAAGGCCCCTACAATGAGCAGCAAAAGGTAACAAAGATTTTATTTTGTAGACCTAGGCCGCTTAAAGTGAAGCAATCTCAAAATTCGAGATTTCGCGGGGCAGCCATTTTGAAAAATGGCCCGAAAACCAATTTTTGCAATGAATGCGCAACCGGAGACATATGTAATGTTTATTAGTATTAAAAAACCTTGAGAAAAAAGTTGGTTTTGGAGGATCATGGGGGGGGGGGGGGTGCAAAGGGACCCCCCGTACATGCCCGACTAATGAATATGTGCCGTGTATGTCGAGTGGGAGAATGTGTCAGGGAGGGGTTTCGGGCCGATAACTGTCATAAATATTCTACAAAATTTCTTAAAATATCTCGCGAACAGAAATTGAAACAAGAGGACACAAATCACAAAAGTACCACGTTTTTGTGCCAAACGGACCAAAGTACCAAAAGGACAGTTACAAACGGACCAAAAATGGAACAAACGGACCACAGTGGTCCGAATGTTACAAAATCATTTTCAATTATGTAACAAAAGGACCAAAAAATGTAACAAAACACACAATCGTTCTGTCACACTGTTTGTCCCTGGAGACGCAAATGTTTGGTACCCTCACTCTGACAGGGGGTGATGGTATTGCATTTGTGTCTGTTGTTCCGTTTGTTTGTCTGTCCCGGCATATAACTCAGAGAAGAATAGTCCGATCGGCCTAAAAATTGCCGAAATGAAATTGCATACCCGTGGTTCGATCCTCCTTGATTTGAATCAGGTAAAAATCACGTAAATCAGGTAAAAACGGTTTTCATTTCAACAATAAACGTGAAAATATATTTTTTTTCTGGCCATAAAGTATGAAATAAATCATCACAGACTTCAAACTTGGTTCAGACTTCAAATTTGGTTCATATTGTAGGCAATGACAAACACAAAACAAATGAACTTGCCCTTGAAGCATCTGCCAGGGGTCAAGGTCATTTACAAATCTTTGCGCACCGTATCGAGTAGTATATCTTTGGAAATGTTTTGATGACGTCATTAACATCGAATTTCTGATATTTCAACATGTCATAACTTCGTCAGAACGGGATTAAATCTCTTCAAACTTTATGCATCTTACAGGCCATGAACTCAAAAGTATGACCTATCAAGGTGAAGGGTCGTGGTCAAGGTCATGTCATAACACATTTTTGTAAATAGCTCCGTCTCAATGCGACACAGTGAGATGTGGCTCGATCATAATCTGCAGAAAAGGAATTGCAATCACACCTGTGTTTCGAAATTCCATTCGATTTCGAGTTGGGGAGATAATTGAGGTCAGACTACCATGATGTCTAAGTCATTTTTCGAAGCCTGTCTAGTAATGTACAAGTACCATAGAGGAAGGTCTTGAGACCGCCCCAGATTATGGGTATATCTCTTGTTCAGCGCCATGATGTATTAAACATGAAATTTGTAGAATTTCAAAATGTTGCGACTTTGTCAAATAATGCATGAAATCAATTGAAGCTTGATACTGTCCTTATAAGCGATTATTTACCTATTTTTATTTTCAGACAGTTTTCAAAAAGTCTGCAAACAAGGTAATAGAATGCTGAGTTGAAAATGTGTTCAACTTGTACATTGATTATATCAGTGGGGCGAGGGTCTGCAATCTGTGATTGTCTAAAACTGCTGCATTCAAAATTTACTTCATCACCGACATATTCTATTGGCGGTAGTCGGTTCATACTTGTATGTAGAAGGAATTTTTCAACTAGATTTTGTGAACATAACTGTCAGAATTCCGAGATGGTAAGCTTTTTACTAAAATTCCTGTTGCGCCTCTCAAGACCATTGATCATCAAGATCAAAGTCATTACTGCAAGTGTACCATTTCAATTAAACATTTCGTTTGGTTGCAACTGGCTCAACTCGTCTTTTGAAAGTCAATTTTGGACGAGAAATAGTTTTCCCTTACCCGTCAGTCAATGAGCATGGCTGCCACACGGAGATGGGTAATGAAAGGACAATTACAATATCTACATGTCACGAAGGGTCGTTTCTTGGGGTCAATGCATATAAGCGTGAAATATATCCGAAGTGATATTGTGTTATTTCCTATAAGATTCGTCAAAACTTGGTTGTACTGGAGGTGATTAATTTATAAGTAAACAGCTGTAGATGAAGGAAGTGCGACAACCCACATGGCAGCCTTTTATCATTTTACGTCTCCTTGGTTGACAAGATGTATATGATGGAAAAGCCAATCGAGGGACAGAACTAAGAACCGAAGATCTCTGAGACAAGATCTTGCTGTTTATGGTCAAATGGGGACACCGGAACAACAATACCCCAGTGTCAATAATTTACGATCTTGTCATACGCAGTGGGGACCAATGTGGAAAAGAGGAGGCCCATTTTCAAGATCATGGCAAACAGAAGGCCTGATGGACACTGTGGCGGAGCTTGCCCATGCGTGCGGAGATTTTTACCGGAAATTGCCCTTGATTTTCCCCGGGATGCCCGCGATTCTTTCCGGTGGTACACAGCACGCTGGTTTATAGAGCATGGTATTATGTATTTCTCATTCATTGTTTCAATTTGGTAGATGCATTGAAAAACCATTTACCTGTGAACATTGAAAAAAAATATCCTGATGTAGATACCCTGTGCAGGCCTGTTTTCCATTTTTATCAAAAGCCCATGATTCTCACCTGGGTGTCCAGGATTTTTCCCGGCGTTTTAAACAGGGCCCATGATTCTTTCCAGTAGTCCATGTGTATAAAAACACGTGTAAAAATGTTATAACTTCCTGGATGACCTCACATGTGTGTAATTGAATAATATTATGTATTGTGTATGTCCACGATCATTATCGCTGTTACCACTACAAAGCAAAATATGAAGATGCCGAAAAGACAATTCAACACTGTATCGAAAGACACAAGGATGTACAGGTATTTACATTTTGACATTGACGGTGATGATGATGTGAAGTGCAATCCTTCCAAAGTGACATTAAATATAATGTTGGATTTGGCGCGATTACTGTGCCCAGCGATATGCACCTTCACAGCCCAGCAATGGAGACAATGAAAGTTGGAGGAGCTAACGAAAAGTCTCTTTAAAAAATTTTACGATTTGTTCTCAGTGAGATTTGTTGAGCCTATTAAACAAAATTGATCGTTAGTGGAACATTTCAACCATAGATATACCTTTATGGTTTTGGCTGTGTTCCTTTTATTCCTCCTAATTTAGTCTGTGTTACTTTTTTTACCTTCAATCTTTTTGGGTTTGCGATTATTAAAGCTATAATCACTTTTAGAATTGACAAAATTTATTCATTCTGCGGTAGCTTTATTTTGTCTATAGAATGAGATATCGTACAAATTTGGGTCTGAAAATGTGTATTACGTGCCTAAATTGAGTTGCCAAACCAAGATTCAAATCATTTTTTTCCTCAAAGCGGCCCGCCTTGCGAGCGATTTCTACACACAGTCTCGTGACGTCATTGGTATTTGTGTAGATACTGTGGCAACCGGCAATGTAGGCAGGCCGATCATTATCTATCCACTGTTTTCATGCTCGATTAACGGCAATTTTCTGAGTATCTGTTGTCGAACTGTGCATATTTTCTATATATTCCTGACTCTCTTGAGATGTAGTTTCAAGTTTGCGTGACAAAGAAGAACGCTAAATTTGGCTGATTTTAAAATTGATTCCAACTTTAAGTCCTGAATGCCCGAATGGATGTGGATAAATTTTCTCCATTTTCCAGTATATAAAGCACATGACCCATTCTTGTTTGTACCTACTGGGGTTCATGAGGACGGATTCAAGGTTGATCTCTGGACTTTGTTTCAAAGTCATAATTCTAGAAATCGTCAGGCAATGGATATGGAAGTTTGCATTAAGGTTCATACTAGGGAAGAATCCTATTGATTTTGGGATTGATGCATCACATTAGCAGCATTTCTGCTGAATGATCATTGAGGCTCCCTGTATATCTCGAGAAATGTGCATATTAGACGTTATTTTCATAACAGACGTTATTTTCGGACGACGGCCCCAGGCTAACATGTCTTACTCTAGTGAACTTTGCCCTCAACCTAAAACTTTTTGCTGAATTACCATTTTGGTATTCTCGTCCATATTCCTCCTCTGGTTGTCGTCATTACCAGCATGAGCGGTGGCCATCTGGGAGCCGAAAAAAACGCGTGTTTGCCAAAATTAGTAACGTAATCAAAGATAAAACATATGCTGCAATCGTTACAAAACTTTGGACGAACCAAAAAAAACACGTAACATTCGCAATTTTTTCCATCAGTCAAAATATCATCAAAAAAAAATCATTAAAAAAACTGGTGTTCGCATCGATTACTTCACAATGGTGCCAATATTTTTCGTGTTGTCCCTACGATATTGAAGCGGAACCTATTTTTTTATAATATAATATTATATCACTTTTTGGGGGAGCATGTTGTCCGTCTTGGATGGACAAGAGATATTCTAGTGTGCACTTTTAAATTGATAATACAGAAGTTACTCTTGTCTACGAAACATGTACTTCAGTTTATTTATTGCAGATCATATCCATTTCTCCACCTACACACTCCCCACAACATTCCGACTGAGCCACTTTGTCGTTCTGTTCGCTATTTCATTCATATAAACATATCGGGAATTTTGTCCGTCCTAAATCCGTTACTTTCTGACGATTTATGAGCAAAATAATGAATATTTTTTTACCGGTTACAAACAGACTGTTTCTCGTATATTCGATCGATCACGGGGCAACAAGATATAGAAACTGTGACCAATATTTTTAAAAAATACAGACCATCTTTAAAATTCGCAACAAAATTTCCCGAGCGTGAAATCCTCCATATGTAATGTAAATTAAATATGCTGCTCGTACGTAACCATTCTCTGCCATATTACAGTAGCGTTTACGTTTGATTTTACAGGTTAACATGTTTGAAACGGCAGCATCTTATAAACAGTAATGGGAAAATGTTTGATATTCACCGGTGAAAATTCTGGGCGCTTCGGTGAAAATCCTGGGCATGCCTAAGCAAGCCGGAAAAAATCAGGGGCTTCTGGTTTTATTTCACTAGCTTGAACGTTGCAATAAATACCCCCAAGTTTGTTTTCTTGTGATGCGATTATTATATACATACTGACGAAGGGTTGTGCACATCGGTGAGCGAAAATATGCAGTAATCATTCAACAATTTGCAATATTTCCAGCCTGCCCCCGAATTTGCCGTTCAAATAACAGTTTTATCATAGTGAATTACTGCTCAACTCAAGTTCTCTTCGCAATACCACCAACAGCCATTTACCTAACTATTTTGGTCACATTTATCATTGAAACATCGGTAATCACTGTTTTTTCTCCACATTCAAAACATACCTGCTTATTAAATTTACCTCCCGGAAAGGATCACGGGCTTCCCGGTGAGAATCGTGGGCTTCCCGGGTGAAAGCAAGGGCATTTTCCGGTATAAATCTCCTCACGTATGGGCAAGCTCCGCCACAGTGATGGAGCACATGAGATTAAAAAGGTTGAGCAGGGTAGTGACCTACGACAACATGACAATGTCATGGTGTACGAGGAAGGAAGGAACAAATAGGAAGCCATTTGTAGTTATTACTTGAATCCCTGGAAGGAAGGAACAAATAGGAAGCCATTTGTAGTTATTACTTAAATCCCTGTACTCCTGCACCCGGCGACCGATTGGTGACATTATGATGCTAGCGATAACAATACGAACTCACAATGCCGTACCAAATAGTACTGCTCTGGATCGAAGCCGAATGGCTGTGTAAATAAGAAGTACCTGCAGTCAAAACAGTCTTTGCTGTAGTGCTCAAGGGCCGCAAATCTTTGTCATTTCTCTTATTTCTCCATCGGAAATCACCTTGTTCTTCAAAATAAATATGACACGTTTGAGGTTTTTGTCTGTGCTGTTTGTGGAGTATTATACACACGCCAAAATTGTTGCTTTTTATATTTTCTTCATGCTACAGTGTATCAATATTGTTAATGTTTATTTTTTTTGTTTTATTAGTGTTCATTTTTTTTTGTTTTCATTAAAATTTATTTGATTTTTTTGTTATGGATCATAATAATACTTGTTCAAATGTTTTTTATTTGATAATATCCATGATAACGGCAAAAGAGTCTACTGCAGTAACATATGTACTGTCATTTTGATGTGAGTATCGATCTATTTGTAATTCTGATAACTATCTGTAAGCTCTGTTCATGATTTACAAAACAAAAATGTCTGAGTCTACAAACCTTTTCATGCCCGTGACTACGGCCTCGATCAATTGATACTCGGATGCATGTTTTTTGGCGCACTTGGAGCTATCAGGTATGCTACCCATTCAATTTTTAAATAACGAAACGCTAAAATTCATGACAAGAGTAAAGTCGTGAGTGTCGATCTCAGTTATATTGACGCTATTTTGGCCCAAGACTTATTTCTAATAATTATTTTCCAATTTTTTGACAAAAAATAGAAACAATGGTTATTTCTCTCGAGAGCAGAGTGATTTTCATGATTTGAGCATCGCATGAGACAAGAATGCAGAACATGTCCGTGTCAGCGGAATGAGATGAGCAACATTATATTTCATTTTGTGCATCTGAGACCCGGTTTTGATCAGATTGGATCATGAGGCTTCATCGATGTTTTGATCTGATCATAATTCCAGTTCACTTCGAAATATTATTGCGATTTTCTCGTATTAGTCGCTACATTTCGCTCTGAACAATCATCAATATAGATGAAAAAAGATTCAGATGGTTCAGGGTTATTTTTCTAAATTGTCGATTTTCACTAAGTTGCAGTTCACTGGGTGTAGGGATTTAAATAATAACCGTCATTTGTACATGAATGTGTTCCGAAGTGAAAAAAGTGACGAGGAAGAAAACCCTTGCCAGATCCAAAAACGTTTTCTTTCTCAATGAATGGATCGCCTGCGAACCCTCCCTTTTGTGGACTCCACCGATCCTCATCAACATGGTGGAACAACGGTTCTCATTTTTAACAAATAACAACATAGTTTTCCAATGGTCGATGTTCAAGTGTTAAGTTCGGGGATTTGAGAACTGAGCCGTTTCGGAAATAGTGGTATAAATTATATTCAACATTGAGTGGGATGTGAAAATTCATTAAGGTTTCATGGTGCCAAGTTATGGAATGCATGCAATGTTTAGTATGACTATGACTGTAAAACAATTTGTCCATGTGTCAACAAAGCACTTAGTAACAAATGGGCATGTCCAGGTGGCAATTACTCTAATATTGTACCTTGTGTATATGGAACCAGATATGAAATCACCAATCTTTTTACCCTCTCCCAAAGGGTATTGCATTTGGGTCTGCTTGTTACTTGCCGGAATCTTCGATTTTGGCAAGTATGTTGGTCAGTTAGTTTGCCCGTTTGTTTGTCTGTCCATCTGACGTCCACCCTTCAAAGCCGAATCGATATGACACCATAACATCCTGTATATCAACAGCCAGAAAACATCCTATTTTGGTGGAAGATGGTCAAATGTCAAGGTCAAGATCACGGAAAAGGTCAAAATCACTTGAATGGACATAACTTAATCATCCTAGAGATTTCATACTAGGACCATATTATAGCATAATATTGTCAAACACCTTTCTTGTGGGATATCGACCTTGAGAAGTTCGACATGAGGTCAATGTCAATGTCAACTACGAAGCTCAGAGCACCATATCTAGTAGTATATTGTTGGAAAGGTCTTGAGCCCTCGTTTCCAGTGATATCTTATTTTCGGTGCTGTGATGTACGCTGCCGTCAAATTTCCGAAATTTCAGAAGGCCATAGCAATGTCAATACTGGCGGGAATCTTCGGAATTTGATATGCATATTGCCAGTATTGACCTCTACGACATGAACGACAAAGATCAAAAGTCAAGGTCAAACTCATTGAAATCCCAGAAAAACACATTTTGGTATTAACTTCTGTTTGAGTCGTCGTAGGCTCATGAAATTTGAATCATATATATATATCCACTAATCCGTCTCGCATTACTTCAATTTCCACTGGATATAGAGCGACAAGCAACATAATATACCTTAGCCAAATTCTCTACGAATGTCCCAGACTATGACTGTTCTCCTGTGAAGGCTCTATATTTCAAAGGAAGGGTTGCAACTGAAACGATGCCTCGTCGAAAAGGTTGAGTTGTATATATATTTCGTTTTTCAAAATAGTCCTTGCATTCGATAAACACTACTTGGATCAATGATCCTATAGGATCCATGCTTGGACATCCAACTTCTCGATTTGTGAACTTGCTTGAGTTTGCTATATGTGATGGTATTTCTTTCTCTTTGGTTCATGTAGACAACCCTTCATCCAAGTGGATCCATATGAGCACATTATTATTCCATGACGCACGTATTCGGCATAATGGGCGCATTTCAAGGAACGTGTTGATTTTGAACTTCGTGGGCATTAGAAACATTGAAAGTCCCAGTTTAAGAAAAAATTGAATTCCCAAGCTGAGTAAGTTTGAAGCTCATTGCAAGAAGTGCGTAGGTTCAAAATGTAAATTTTACATGCTTTTCTTGGAAATTAGTAGCAACTAGTTCGAATAAAGGTAACAAGTTCACTTTAGGCATGTTACATATTACGCATCTGAATCATACACCCGTAATTTCCCCAAAAGAGCTTTAAAGTTTGAAGATATCTAGTTGATCTTGGTACATGAAATGCTGCCTATAATGATTAATGCAGAGAAATTGTTAGGATATAGTCAGACC
The DNA here is from genome assembly GCA_949152475.1 of Terebella lapidaria. NCBI lineage: Eukaryota > Metazoa > Annelida > Polychaeta > Terebellida > Terebellidae > Terebella > Terebella lapidaria. Next base: position 25,713,579 of record OX424564.1, on the reverse strand, counting down.
TGTCTGTTATCGCATTTGACTTATTATAATAGGCACATGGAACATCTGCTCATCTCACAAAAGCAAATAATACTAAACTGTTATTTAATCATTACCACCATTTATGTATCCAACTAAAGCTGGATTTATACGTAATACGTGCCTTTTAAAACATGCAAATGAGTCTTACTGGTGTGGTTGAATTCGTTCAATATCATGCTGGAAGCAGGTGGCATGCAGATTATTAGTAGTCAGTGTAGCTACTCAAATAGTGGGTCTTTAAGAGTTATGTGAAAACTATAATGATTTAAATTTAAGCTTGACTAGGCAGGTGCATGATTCAACATGCTAAAGCAACTAATACTTCCATACTGTATTGTATTGTATTCGTTTATTATAGTGACTAGTGTATTTAAACACATTCGTACAACAAAAACATCATAATACACCCAGCCTCATAAGGCTTATTAGTCACTTTCATAATGTGAACAAACAAACAAACACAAGCAAGACATGTACAATAAAACCAAACAAACACAGGCAAGACATGTACAATAAAACCAAACAAACACAGGCAGGACATGTACAAAAAAAACCAAACGATTAAATAAAACTAAATCTTCACTCATTTATACAGAAATTTTCGTCTCATTTCGTATGCTGAATCTATATAATTTGACAGGTACTTTTGACACGTTTGTAATATTACTTTAAATTTATGATTTTCGTCTAAAACTTGAAAATTTGGTACAATCCCGGAGGCCTTATCATACAAAAGACAACGTAACTCCATGTACAATTTACAAGATATTACAAAGTGAAATTCATCTTCTATTTCATTTTTGTCACAAAATTTACATATTCTATTTTCTACAGGAGTATTTACAAATCTACCAGTTTCTATATGCAAAGGCAAAATGCCCAATCTTAACTGAGCTAACAGTGATCTCTTTCGTTTTTGTATATGATTAATAATATAACTTTATATTATACTATAATTCACAGTTAAAGTACTAGTAAAGTGAAAATATGATGTTTGGTATATGAAAGACCTCACTGAGCTGAGCAAAATGGTCTTTATGGTATATCAATATCTTTATCCGTTCAAAAGTTACAGCCAATTGAAACTGCCATTCTGACACTACATCACAGAAGCCACTTGAAAAGTTCTAGCAACTCATTAATATGCAAATTGGATGCTAATGAGAATTCATGACGTCACGAGGGGAACAAATTTTAATTAGGATATTTCAAGCCATGATATAATGATCCTTATTGAAGGTTCTGACGATCCGACTAGTGCATATTATTATGTACCATACATAGTCAATATCCAGACAACCTGTACTGTTGCTATGGTCACCAGTAGTTCCCTATAGCCGTAGTTACCCATGGTTGCCATGGCCATTAACTGCCAATTCAGTCTATCCACAGACTTTCTGTCGATTATTTATGAAATGAATTATTATAGAGCCCAAGTTGGCACCATTTTTATTTGTGCATTCCCTGTTCTAAGTGGGTTTCTGGCCCTAGCAACCATGGTTGCTATGGGCCATACCAGGTCACTGGTTACCTTGACAACAACAGAAAAAGTGAAAACACTGATTATTCATATTAAAATCTGTATAGAATAAGTTTTGATGAATAATCATAACATTAAATGAATGAATAATACATATCAAAGTACCTAATTAAAACAACTTCCCCCGATGACGTCATGAATATCTCATTTGTATACTAATTAGCTAAATTGTTTTGAAAAAGCAAATTTGCCGATTTCAGTCTTCAAAGTGCTATAACTTTTGAACGGATTGTGATATTTACATGCCGTAAAAACCATTTTGCTCAGATCAATGAGATCTTTCATATAAGTTCACATCATATTTTCACTATACTAGTACTTTAACAGTTGTACAAACAAATGGGAATCCGAGAAATACCTACACATCATAATTTTGTTTCTGGTACTTTTCTTGAATATGCCAATCTTCATGACATTATTCGAATCTGGTTGAAAATTGGCCCTTGTTGAATATTGGAAACTTTGAACACAGGGATAAACTATTCTATTCATATTTTGAATGACTATTGAAGAATGTATCCGAGTAAATTCTTTCCAAGCATTATAAAGTATCGAACAGGTGTTGGCAGACATCATTCGGTATGTAATGGAATATGAGTATAAATACACACGCGAATATTCCATAAATCATATAAGACTAAATTACCATACTTATGGCTGATTACATGAGCTGTTAGAACTCCGAAAAGGGTTCACATGACATAATACCCCGATTAGGCCCTATGAATACATGGAGGACAGTAACTTCTACTTGATGATAACGTAGATAAATTTAAAATTATCAGGATCAGAATATTACGATTACCGATGGAATGCAGTACCATGCCTAATGTACGGATCTGATGTCATAATCCGATTCACATCATGATATACATTGGAATCATGGATTAAATTTGAAATCGTAACTCTCAACGATGATAAAAGCTTTAATTCCAGCGCTCGTCATAATCGACATACCCTATATATGTCAGGGGTTGGTGGAATCAGATATAGTTCACAATCCATGACATTGTGAATGACCAGCAAAAAGAGCAGAATGTTCAGCACGATACTCTGGGCATCTGTCGCCTGCCTTTGGATTGGTGAGTATCGAGTATAATTCAGACTGCAAAATCAGAAGAAAATACACTGGCATCTATTATCTGAATATCTTTCAGCCAGTGCCATTTTGAATGTAACCAATGGCCATAAACTACGGAAGCGTATTGCTATCAAGGGTGTAAAAAATATTATCTCGTACGTACGACTTATATCTCGTACGTACGACTTGATAACTCGTACATACGACTTAATAACTCGTATGTACGACTTATTAACTCGTATGTACGACTTATTAGGTCATACGTATGACTTATTAAGTCATACATACGACTTATTGAGTCATACGTACGAGTTAATAAGTCGTACGTACGAGTTATTAACTCGTACGTACGACTTATTAACTCGTACGTACGAGTTAGTAAGTCGTACTTATGAGATACTAAGTCATACGTATGAGTTATTAAGTTGTACATATGAGTTAATAAGTCGTACATACGACTTTATAAGTCGTATGTATGAGATATAACTCATACGTACGAGATAAGAAATTTTACGCACTTGATAACAATATGCTTCCGTAGTGAAACGTATTGTTATCAAGTGTGTAAAAAAATGTATCTCGTACGTATGACTTATATCTCATATGTACGACTTATTAACTCGTACGTACGACTTATTAACTCGTATGTACGACTTAATAACTCGTACGTATGACTAAGTATCTCATAAGTAAGACTTACTAACTCGTATGTACGAGTTAATAAGTCGTAGTTACGAGTTAATAAGTTGTACGTACAAGTTAATAATTCGTACGTACGGCTTAATAAGTCGTACAAATGACTTAATAAGTCGTACGTATGACTTAATAAGTCGTACATACGAGTTAATAAGTCGTATGTACGAGTTAATAAGTCAAACATACGAGTTAGTAAGTCGTACGTACGAGATACAATTTTTTACACACTTGATAGCAATACGCTTCCGTAATAAACAACTAAAACAAAGCAAACTCTAGTAATGATGTTGTATTTTATTTTGTGATAGGGCAAGGCAGCGATGCTTTCGACCCGCCAGGTGAGTCCAATTTACGTCTATCACCGAAACACAAAAGTTTGAAAGCAGGTCTTCCAGGTCTTTGATAAAAGTTTTCAGGTTCCATGTACACGCATGTACATGGACCACTCACTCCCGAGCGTAATGTAAAGCTTCCATGTACATGAAAAACAACGTATATACCAAAATACAGCTGCAGTTATAGGCTCGCAATCTGGTTTCATAGTTTTATTTCGAAGCCAACGGTAAAACCTAAACAGCTAAACTCTTTGAAGACGGAACCGATTTTATAATCAGCAAATTTTAGCCTGGTTTTTCTCGCGTGAACCTGAAAGTTATCTGAGGAATGTCCGAAATGTAAAGGAAATATACACAACACGATTACATCCTATCAGAAAATCACCTTATACGTGTATGAAAAAAAAATGGATAGAGAATTATTGGTTAGCCGACACTGTGTGTTACCATGGTGACAAAACAAAACACCGATGACGTCACGAGATTTAGTTTAGAACTCGCCAGCAACATGGGCCATGAGAATGAGAGTCAAGATTATTGTTTTAGCAACCCATATGTAGAATAAAGCTACTGCCGCACAAACCAAAAATTGGTTCTTTTCAGCTTCAGTTATTTTATAGCTTTCTGTCCCTCAAGGCTGTATTAATGCACCAGTCCTATTATGCTGACACGTCGTCAGTCAATCACTCACATTCGTTGCTTATGTAGACGATCACAGCACATGACCTTCCTGAGACAAGTGACCTGTCATAGCTTTTTTTCAACACAAACTCTTGGATGCAAGAAAACTGTATCAAAATGAATAACGTCAGATCAGAATGTTTTATCTTCGGCAGTAGCAGGATACCACCAACGCTGTGGAATTATTGTAAAGTTATTGACTATCGTCCGCTCTTCGGGATCCTCGAGGATAGTCCTCTCACCGCGAGTCCTTGCGGACGCGCATCCGCTATTCCGGATCCTTGCGGCGGCGCCGCTCACCGGAGGTCACTGCGGACACGGTAACCACTCTAGCATTTACGGTAACCAGGTAACAGCCCACCCGACACGCCCAGGCCTACGGACACCGTTCAGAAACTGGTTCATCAACACGGTGTTAGCTGGAGGGGCCTGGCGAGCCGCGGTCTGCCTCGGGGACGGAACCCCGTACAGTCCGACGAACTGGCCAGAGCCTCTGTCACACGTCCCGGGAAGGGAGATAACTGGCGATCCACAGGGCTTGCGCCCCCGAGTCAGCAACTTGTCTCTCCCAGCCCGGGCCCCCTATGGAAATCGTCCCCAGGGCTCTAGGAGCCCACTACTCATGACCAGGGAACTCAAAGCTCATGGCGAGCTTCGAGTGCAGCCTGTCACCCGACCTTGGACAATCTCCTCGACCGAGTCGCTTCCAGTGTATATATAATACACCAGAAACTAGAGGCTGCACGCGAAGCGTAATCAAACCATTGTTATAGTTTACTGGATAGCGTAAATTACAATGCGTCGCCGTAGCAACGCCCGCTCGAACGGAGCGTGTCAAAACAAGGCCAAGACGGAAAAGGCCACATAAATGGCATGTAGTTTTACAATCACCTGCCGCGATCTTAGGGCCTCTTCGATTCGCCTCTTCCTATTCCAGTTTACCAAAATTTTACCTTCGATTCTCACGGAAGACGTTATTCTGGAAGAGGAAGACCTCTGCCGCTCTACCAGCTCGGAGGCTGGTTTACGGTAGATCTTCTGAGTTTTGCAATATGGCGGGGGCAGAATTGCAAATGGCGGCCGAATTGGTGCTCCCTCACTTTTCGTCGAAATATGGGAATGTACCAGTCATCAGGTGTACCCTGTTATCACAGAATGTATATCTTAGGCGCAGAGTCAATACCTTTTTGGAAATTTGTAGTGTTTGATGAATATTTAAGCTATATCACATCATTTTCTTATTTTAATTCACTGCTGAAAATGGCAGAACACATTCGATTCAAAACCATATTTCGTGTTCTTGGTGGGCATCTACCTCTTCCAGAATATTACCAATCGAAGAGGCCCTCAGGGCAAAATCGCCACATTATATTGCGCAATTTGTTGAAAATTGAAGACGGCGAATTTGTTTGTTTGAAAGGTGCAATTTTTATTTTTTTTACTTTCACTCGTACATTATAGATTTTTTAGAACATTTTATGCAAAGGCCATACAGGCACTGAATAACCATAGCCATGCATATCATGCACAATACTGAGCTCCATGCTACTCTTAGTTTATCACCATTATCATAATGATTCAATGATCTTAACTATATTTTCTTGGAAATGATAAATGTTGTGGAATTATATTTATATTTTGATGTATATTGTGTCAAACACATTTCCATCATAATTATGTTTATGCGATTCCATAATATACATGTATATATTAAATTTTCATTTGCATCGCAGTGCATGCCATATGCTAAATTATACTTGATAAATATTTACTAAGCTACTGTGAGTGAGGGCAAATATATATACACACTAAGTTTCACAACTGTTTGTGGATCATTGACTAGTGTTTCATCGCGAAGCTAATTCCCAGAAAACGTTTGAAATGCGACGCCACAAAACCTAGCACGTGCGAAATTGGCAATTTGGCATTTATATTTTAGGTAGTTAAAACACTGTCCACAACTCGGTACAAGTCCGAATATGCCAACATAAGACGGATTGAGTCAGTCTTAACATTATCCATTGATAGTTTGATGCAGAACACACCGAATAAAGCGCGCACACAAAAAATGTGTTTTTTGGCAGTACTTTGTCGATACAGGTCGTAATTACACATACCATCGTCAACCATATGTAATACCAATCGGTACTACCACTAATATAGCATGAACATCAATGGAACTTACCCGATTCGTGCTCACAGACGTGATCAGATGCCGATGTGCACACTACCGCGGAACTGTTTCTTTCGAAATCGCCGCCAAACGTTTGAAATTGACGCCGCCGTTCACAGGATTTGATCTTCATAAAACTTGCTTAGCTAATCATGGCAATACCTAACGGCTGGTTCAGATACCCTCTCAAAACGTTGCATATTCGTTTGTGTCTGTAGCTGTTTGTGCTGAATAGTGCTGTTTGAATTCGTAGCTGTTTGTGAATATAAACTGCTAGTTTTAGTTTTCAACTGTTTGCGTGGTCTGGTCATTTCTTATGTATTATATTCAAACTTCTTGTGGAGCGCCATAGGATGTCGTCGTTCAAAAATGCCGACTCGAGCGCTATATAGCAAATTCAATATACTTGAACGTGATTTAAACGTGGGTTACGGTTAAAATAGGTTTGAACTGCAGACGAGAAGTGTACCCGGAATATTCATTTTGGATTTAGATTGTTACCTGGAAGTCATCTGCGAAATATAAGATTTTTACACAATCTCCCCCGAATAGCAATTCGTGATACAAGTAAAAACAATATTTTTTTTTCAGGAAAATTGATGATATCACTTGAAAATACAACTTGACTCGTCAACAATTTTTCACCAAAGCGTCTCACATGATGCATTTCAACTTCTATCATTCATGTCATCACCAGTGTGTGACGCGATCGTCGACGTCTTCGGGGAAGCAACCTTCAACAAGATCGACACTCTGGAGGAGTGTATGCAGATGTGTAGGGAGAACGCGGACTTCACGTGCCGGGCTGTTTACTACAGTAGCAAGAATTCACGGTGTATCCTCTCCAAGAACGTGAGGTCGGAACCAATCGTGTCAAGTGGCGGATCAAGGTTCAAGTACTATGAACGAACATTGTGCGGTGAGTTGCACACAGAATAAGATAAGATAAGATGAAATTTTATTCAACGTCGGTATATAGGGATAACAATAAACATCAGCATACAAGACAGTATTTCCCGACAGAAAATAAATGAAAAACACCATTATGATTTGTGAATGAATATGACAATATGTACATGATGAAATGCTACAAAATAGAGATTTTACATAACACACATGAACCACGTGTACACGATTTAAACACCCATACTGAAACCTTTTCCTCAAAACATTTTAATATGTTTGAATATTTAAAATCACTACTCAGTGAATTCATAATTTGGCACCTTGATAACAAAAATATTGCTTTCCATATTTTAAAGTTTGAAATTTGGGTAATTCGATACAGTTGTCATTTCTTATCGCGTACACATCTCCTTTTTCTTGAAAAATGTACTCATATATTTTGGTCCAATATTATTAACACATTTATGGACTTCAATAAGTATCGACCTAAGTCTTAGAACATACATTAGGGGCCTACCAGATATTCCCAACAGTTCAGAATATACAGAGTTAATATCATTATACATATCGAAGAGCTTTCTCTCGAAGTTTTTCCATGCATTTAACATGCGCAATGTCACTAAAATGCCAAACAATTGGTGCATAGTTGAACAAAGAAGTCCAACAACATATTTTTACCTTTCATGTCCAAAGTGTTGCATAGTCTCTTTAATTCCATAATTTTTTAACCTGCTTTCTTACAAACCTCATGATGTCATGGAATTCTTATATTTTGGCTCATATACTGAAGATAGTACATTTGAATTATCCTGGTAGTCGACCATACTATATTTTATATAATATAACGGAGTTAAAATACGATTGGAATTTTTTCTTCGGTAGTACACACACACGTGGTCCTATTGATTCTTCAGAGGAAACTGACCTGACATCGAAGATAACTGGCTGTGATGCTAGCGCCCAGTATAACATTTACTATGGCTGTAAGTACGCATACGATGGCAGCGCTCGCGGAGGAGCTAACAATGTGGAATGGGCACTCCCAGTTGGCAAAGGTGTAGGAGAGTACATGAAAGTCAACTTGGACAATTACTACAAAGTGACCTCGGTCTGGATCAGACATCGGTGTCATCAGGTAGCACAAGTGTCTGGTTGGCAAATCGACACTGCTGCTGGCGAAGTGGCCAAGGTGGGAAGTGATAACAATAGTTGAACTTTGTAATTTTGCAATGAACAGGAAATGATCACATAACATCGGTGAATTTCATATATGTTGATGACCATCCAAAACTCTATGATGTCATGAAAAAGGTTACAAGAACTTGTGGTGGAACCACAGTTTGGCAAGACTGTACTGGTGAGGGTAATGATTGGTTCGTGGTGGACATTGCCTCGGACACTCCTACCTCCTGGATCAAGTTCACTATGACCGATGTTTGTGACACACAAGCTCCCGGTATCAGAGAGATCAAAGTCATGGGCTATCCCCTTCCAGGTAATGAACAATTAACAATAACATTAGATATAGTAGTAGAATCTCTTTACCGTGGTGATAAATTAGATTCTGTCATTACTGCTGTTGCCAACGCAATACTATAATTTCAACTGTAAATATATATATAACTGGAAGTCCACAAAGTTCTAAATAAGAATGTGATATAAAATGCGGGTGTGAAATGTAGATTTTACTCAGTGATATGATCGTTTTACATGTATGTTGAAAACATGAAATTATACTCATAATGTGGGAGTAGTGTTACGTTGCATGAAAATGCAATAATACGACCGATCATTGCTAATCACTATAACAAATCGTGTTAAAACTCTACTGTACAGTGTTTCTCTGAAATTTTAGAAGTCGTTGACCTGACCCCTAAAATTGAGTCGTGCAGTGCCAGTAGTGAGTATAACGCAGCTTATGGCTGCCAGTACGCATATGAAGGCAGTGACGGCTCAGCGAGTGGGGGCACAGAGTGGGCGATGAAGAATGGTTTGGGTGTGGGCGGTTGGATGAAGGTCTACTTGGACAAGGAGTACCCCATCGCTCAAATCATGATCAGACATCGATGCCACAAGGTGGCTCAAGTGAACGGATGGAAACTCGAGACGGACACTGGCAGCGAGATCACAGTATGAACCATACTTTATTAAATTGACCCCCACCTGTTACTGCTTAAATTGAGCTACTGGCAACACCAGATATAATGAGTAAATAGGTAAATAAATTATGATAAAAAATCCCTGTTCTTCCATTCCTATGATACCATCGACAGGTTGATAGGACATGTGGTGGCACAAACAGCTGGACTGATTGTTCTGGAGACAGCAACGACTGGAAGCTGGTGTCCCTTCCTGCCAATACTCGTGCATCCTCGGTCAAGTTCACCATAACCAGTGTTTGTGGAACAACATCTGTGGGTATCCGTGAGATCAAGATCATAGGTTACGATCTGTAGATATCATCACAGGATGAACAACAGAGAAGAGGTTCTTGCTGATATTGTGCAATTTTGTCACACAATGAGAGAAATAAAGCAACTTTGAATCTCGGCAATGTTGTTTGTGTCACGAGAGGTTTCACGACATGAGGTGGGCTTGAAATATCAGATTTAAAAACACACTCATAACTCTAATCAGGGTCGTCTACATCAAAGTCTGCCTCTAATGCCTTAAGTTGTCATTCTATGAAGTGTACCTGATAAATCATAAATCATTCTATGAAGTGTACCTGATATAGACCAAATTTCATCTAACATAATCTCATTACAAGAAACTGATTGACGGGTCCAGTTCAGTGAATATTAAACCCTTTCTAAAGGCATATCTAATTTGCGATGGATCTGTTGTTAAGTTCATTGTTGGTAAGTTTGTTTTCTTATCAATGATTCGATTTGAATCGTATATCAATAATGTTATTGGGATATTCTACAAGAAATCTTGATCTCTTATATGGAGGAGGGAACCGTCTATTATTCAACGCCTGGCGTTTTCCATGAATATTGGAGAAAATAGGTCAAGGACCAAGATTTACCAACGATATTCTATATGTTCACCATACAGACAGATAAGCTCTATCAACAAGTATTTTGTTTATGAAGGCCAAATCTTAATCACTTATATGGAGGAGGGAACCGTCAATTACCATCGTATGTCCAACACCTGGCGTCTTCCATGAATAATGGAAAAAATAGCTCAAGGACAAAGATTTACCAATCAAGATCATCTCTGTGAACTTCAGGGTCACAATTTGATGTACAGCATATGATTTTCTATATGTTCATAATACAAACATATAGCTCTATCAACAAGTATTTTGTTTGTAAAGGCCAAATGACACATCTCAGACCAGGGTACACTAAGATTTAGCCTTCAGGTCGAATAATTTGGACAGGGCCATAACCATATTAAGGTCTGCACTGGAATAGGGCTGACTAACCGGCCCAGCACAACTTGGTAGGATGTCACATCTGTTTTTAGGTTACCGGACCTATGGTCCGATAACCTATTGGCATGGCGTTGCGTCCGTCGTCCGTCGTCCGTCGTCCGTCGTCGTCGTCGTCCACATTTTTATCTTTTTTGTTTACAGGCGAATTTTCCTGAAATTTTGCACAAAAATACTTAAAAATAATTCAAGAAGGAGGTATTTTTTTAGTTTTTTTATTCTCGCATTTTTTTCAAAATGGCGGCCGTTTTCGACGAAAAATCCCTGATTTTGGACTTTGGCGGCCATTTTCTCAAAATCTGTTCAGTAACTTTTTTTCATTTTGATACATAACACTCCTCATATGAACTCCTATGATGTCTATAAATTTCGTTGCGCTTGGATAGCTCGAAGTGGGCCATTTTGGCCTAAACTCGGCCCAAATGGGACTTTCCCATGTTAAATTCTCCTATGCTTTATAATGGGACACATTATGCCTAATATCTCACTTGATATTGAGATTAGAGACTAGGAATCAATTGTGGACATATAGGAAATGATATATGCTGAATATTCTCGTGACCTTGAATTTGACCTCTGACCTCAGTTTCAAGGTCAGAGCACAGAATGGCTTATATCTCGCGTATTATCGACTCTACAGCTTAGGAATCAATTGTGGACATATAGGAAATAATATATGCTGAATATTCTCGTGACCTTGAATTTGACCTCTGACCTCAGTTTCAAGGTCAGAGCACAAAATGGCTTATATCTCGCTTATTATCGACTCTACATCTTAGGAACCAATTGTGGACATATAGGAAATGATATATGCTGAATATTCTGATGACCTTGAATTTGACCTTCGACCTCATTTTCAAGGTCACAGGACAAAATGGCTAATATCTCGCTTGTTATCGACTTTACAGCTTAGCAATCAATTATGAACATATAGGAAATGATATATGCAGATTATTGTCATGACCTTGAATTTGACCTTTGACCTCATTTTCAAGGTCACGGGACAAAATGGCTAATATCTCACTTATTATCGATTTCACAGCTTAGGGATCAATTGCGGACATGTGGGAAATGATATATGCTGAATATGCACGTGACCTTGAATTTGACCTTTGACCTCATTTTCAAGGTCACAGGACAAAATGGCTAATATCTCGCTTATTATCGACTTTACAGCTTAGGAATCAAATGTGGACATATAGGGAAGGATATACACTGAATATTCTGATGACCTTGTATTTGACCTTTGACCTTATTTTCAAGGTCATAGCACGAAATGGCTAATATCTCGCTATTATCGATTTTACAACTTAGGAATCAGTTGTGGACATATAGGAAATGATATATCCATAATATTTTTGTGACTTTGAATTTGACTTTTGGCCTCATTTTCAAGTTTCTTTTTAATACATAACACTCCTCATATGTACTCCTGTGATGTGTATAAGTTTCGTTGCGCTTGAATCGCTGGAAGTGGGCCTTTTTGGCCCAAACTCGGCCCAAACGAGACTTTTCCATGTTAAACTCTCCTATGCTTTATAATGGGACACATTATGTCTAATATCTCACTCAATATTGAGATTGAACCACTAGAAATCAATTGTGGACATATAGGAAATGATATATGCTGAATATTCTCGTGACCTTGAATTTGACCTCGGACCTCAGTTTCAAGGTAAGACCACAAAATAGCTAATATCTCGTTTATCATCGACTTTACAGATTAGAAATCAGTTGTGGACATATAGGAAATAATATATGCCGAATATTCTCATGACCTTAAACTTGACCTTTGACCCCATTTTCAAGGTCACAGGACAAAATGGCTAATATCTCGCTTCTTATCGACTTTACAGCTTAGCAATCAATTATGAACATATAGGAAATGATATATGCAGATTATTGTCATGACCTTGAATTTGACCTTTGACCTCATTTTCAAGGTCACAGGACAAAATGGCTAAAATCTCACTTATTATTGATTTTACAGCTTAGGGATCAATTGTGGACATATAGGAAATGATATATGCCGAATATTCCCGTGACCTTGAATTTGACCTCTGACCTAATTTTCAAAGTCAAGAGCACAATATGGCTAATATCTCGCTTATTATCGACTTCACAGGTTAGAAAATCAGTTGTGGATGTATAGGAAATGATATACGCCGAATATTCTGATGACTTTGAATTTGACCTTGTTCTCCATCTTCAAGGTTATAGGAAAAAATGGCTAAAATCTCACTTATCATCGACTTTACAGCTTACAAATCAATTGGGGCCATGTAGGAAGTGATATATGCTGAAGATTGTCATGACCTTGGTCTTGACCTTTGATCTCATTTTCAAGGTCAGAGCATTAAATGGCTAATATCTCGCTTATTATCGACTTTGCAGCTTAGAATCAGTTGTGCACATGTAGGAAATGATATATATACTGAATCTTGTCATGACCTTGAACTTGACCTTCGACCTCATTTTCAAGGTCAGAGCATAAAATGGCTAATATCTCGCTTATTATCATTTTTACAGTTAAGGAAGCAATTGTGAACAAATAGTAAACGATAAATGCTGAATATTGTCATGACCTTGAATTTGCATTTGACCTCATTTTCAAGGTCAAAGCACAAAATGGTTAATATCTCATTTATTATCGAACTTACAGCTTTGCAATCAATTGAGCACATATAGGAAATGATATATGCTGAATATTCTCATGACCTTGAATTTGATCTCATCTCCGAGGTCAGAACACAAAATGGTTAATATCTTGCTCATTGTCAATTTTGCAGCTTAGGAATCAATTGTGGACATGAAATGATATATGCTGAATATTCTTGTGACCTTGAATTTGACCTTGTTGTCAAGGTCTCGGGACAAAATGGCTAATATATAAAATGTAAAACATTGTCCGGTAACCTTTCTTAGCCCTTGGGCTAATTTTTGTCACTTTTTATCATTCTGTCCGTCAATAACACACATGCTGATGTGGTTTTTCCCCTCTTCATTGAACATCAAATAAAATCCTTTTTAGGTTACCGGACCTATGGTCCGCTAACCTATTGGCATGGCGTTGCGTCCGTCGTCCGTCGTCGTCGTCCGTCGTCGTCCGTCGTTCACAATTTTATCTTTTTTGTTTATGGTTGAATCTTTCTGAAATTTTGCACAAAAATGCTTAAAAATAATTCAAGAAGGAGGTATTTTTTGTTTTTTTGATTTTCGCAATATTTTCAAAATGGCGGCCGTTTTCGTTGAAAATCGGCCAATTTTGGACTTTGACGGCCATTTGCTCAAAATCTGTTCAGTAACTTTTTTTTTTTTTTGCACAAGGATGCCTTATTATGTCCTTCATAATGTGTATAAGTTTCGTTGCCCTTGAATCGCTCGAAGTGGGCCATTTTGGGCCCAAACTTGGCCCAAATGGGACTTTCCCATGTTAAATTCTCCTATGCTTTATAATGGGACACATTAAAGCCTAATATCTCACTTAATATTGAGATTAGAGACTAGGAATGAATTGTGGACATATAGGAAATGATATATGCTGAATATTCTCGTGACCTTGAATTTGACCTTTGACCTCATTTTCAAGGTCACAGGACAAAATGACTAATATCTCGCTTATTATCGACTTTACAGCTTAGGAATCAATTGTGAACATATAGGAAATGATATATGCTGAATATTCTCGTGACCTTTACTTTGACCTTTGACCTCATTTTCAAGGTCACATGACAAAATGGCTAATATCTCGCTTATTATCGACTTTACAGTTTAGGAATCAATTGTGAACATATGGGAAATGATATATGCTGAATATTTTCGTGACCTTGAATTTGACCTTTGACCTCATTTCCAAGGTCACAGGACAAAATTGCTAATATCTCGCTTATTATCGACTTTACAGCTCAGGAATCAATTGTGAACGTATAGGAAATGATATATGCTGAATATTCTCGTGACCTTGAATTTGACCTTTGACCTCATTTTCAAGGTCACAGCAAGGATCTTCTATAATAGGATATCCAACTCTGCCTAAAAAGGCGTGATTACGTAATATGACGTAATTCTGATTTGAGCGTGTTGAAACGGTGCCGGTCACTAAAAATCAGAATGGGCACATCAATTTCTAATGGACATGAGCAGAGTTGTGAATCATATATTGAAATAAATGATAGGTGATTGCATTGAGTGGGGGATACGGCCTAAATTTCTTCAACAATATTCAGCATTCGCGTTACCGTTGATGTGGTATTGGGGTCGGGATTTGTGAGTGTCCGTTTATATGTCTGTGTGTGAATCGAAGGCTGTAACTCGAACGGGTATAATCCAGTCGTCTTTAAATTTGAGCAATGGGATGAATAACCTCTCGGCTTGAAAATATTCAGTTTCCATGGAAATCGGTTGATTTTTGTTGCCATGGCAACCGTTCAAAGTCCTGAAATGCCATTTTATTGCCACCGAAAACGCCTGTAGAACCGACCCACTCATGGTGACAATAAAATTGGCGCCTCATTAAAAAAACCCACATAATAGAGAGCAAGTTCTGATGTAACTCTGGTGGTATTTTTCAGGTGAAAGATAGATTCATTTCAGAGTTATGAGACAGAACATTTACCTCCAAAATTAATGAAAGTCGAGTATTGCAATGATATTAGAATGGTTCTCATACCGACAGTTTTCATCGGATTTCCATGGAAACGGGATATTTACGAGGCAATGGATGATGCTTCTCTATCCTAAATTTTTGAAAAGATGGAATGGTAACTTTTCAAATTATTGACGTGGATGTGCTCAAAAACACGCATACAGACATGCACGTGCTTGGACCACATCAAAAATATTTTCGCGAGCGGGAAGAGAGACAAACTGTGGATGACAATGAGGCTCCACCCCACACGCGTGCCCTCCTAGATCACTGAGCTCAATCCCAGGGCCCGATTCTGTATGTTCTCACTATGAGTGAACTGATAAGCAGTATGAAAAACTCAATTTCGAGCACCTGTCACCGTTTTGACACGCTCAAATGAAATTTCGTCATTTTACGTAATCACGTTTTTTACGTCCACATTGAGCAGAGTTAGACATCCTATTATAAAAGATCCTTGGTCACAGGACAAAATGGCCAGTATCTTGCTTATTAGCGACTTTACAGCTTAGGGATCAATTGTGAACATATAGGAAATGATATATGCTGAAAATTCTCATGACCCTGAGTTTGACCTTTGATTTCATTTTCAAAGTCACATGACAAAATGGCTAATATCTTGCTTATTATCGACTTTACAGCTTAGGAATCAATTGTGAACATATAGGAAATGATATATGCTGACAATTCTCATGACCCTGAATTTGACCTTTGACCTCATTTTCAAGGTCACAGGACAAAATGGCTAATATCTTGCTTGTTAGCGACTTTACAGCTTAGGAATCAATTGTGAACATATAGGAAATGATATATGCTGAATATTTTAATGATATTGAATTTGACCTTTGACCTAAATTTCAAGGTCAGTCATTTTATTTTCAAAGTCAGATTACAAAATGGCTTATATCTCGCTTATTATCAAATTTACAGCTTAGGAATCAATTGTGAACATATAGGAAATGATATATGCTGAATATTCTCATGACCTTGAATTTGACTTTTGACCTCATTTTCAAGGTCACAGGACAAAATTGCTAATATCTCGCTTATTGTCGTCTTTACAGCTTAGGAATCAATTGTGAACATATAGGAAATGATATATGCTGAATATTCTCATGACCTGGAATTTGACCTTTGACCTCATTTTCAAGGTCACAGGACAAAATGGCCAATATCTTGCTTATTAGCGCCTTTACAGCTTAGAAATCAATTGTGACCATATAAGAAATGATATATGCTGAATATTCTAGTGACCTTGAATTTGACTTTTGACCTAAATTTCAAGGTCAGTCATTTGATTTTCAAAGTCAGATTACAAAATGGCTTATATCTCGCTTATTATCAAATTTACAGCTTATGGGTCCATAGTGAACATATAGGAAATGATGTATGCTGAATAGTTTGGTGATCTAGAATTTAACCTTTGATCCCATTTTCAAGGTTAGAGATATGGCGATTTCAGTGGTCACCTTGAATTTGACCTTCAACTTTCTCGGCTTAGCTCTGTATATTTCTCCGGTAACCTTTCTAGCCCATTGGGCTAATTTTAGTTTTTTTGATTTTCGCATTTTTTTTCAAAATGGCGGCCGTTTTCGACGAAAAATGCCTGATTTTGGACTTTGGCGTCCATTTTCTCAAAATCTGTTCAGTAACTTTTTTTATTGATGCATAACACTCCTCATATGTACCCCTGTGACATGTATAAATTTCGTTGCGCTTGAATCGCTCGAAGTGGGCCATTTTGGGCCCAAACTCGGCCCAAATGGGACTTTCCCATGTTAAATTCTCCTATGCTTTATAATGGGACACATTAAAACCTAATATCTCACTTAATATTGAGATTAGAGACTAGGAATCAATTGTGGACATATAGGAAATGATATATGCTGAATATTGTCGTGACCTTGAATTTGACCTCCGACCTTGGTTTCAAGGTCAGAGCGGCCGTTTTCGTCGAAAAATGGCCAATTTTGGACTTCGACGGTCGTTTTCTCAAAATCTGTTCAGTAACTTTTTTTTCTTATTGATGAAAAACACTCCTCATAATTATGTACCCCTGTGACATGTATAAATTTCGTTGCGCTTGAATCGCTTGAAGTGGGCCATTTTGGGCCCAAACTCGGCCCAAATGTGACTTTCCCATGTTAAATTTTCCTATGCTTTATAATGGCACACATAAGCCTAATATCTCACTTAATATTGAAATTAGAGACTAGGAATGAATTGTGGACATATAGGAAATGATATATGCTGAATATTCTCGTGACCTTGAATTTGACTTTTGACTTCATTTTCAAGGTCACAGGACAAAATGGCTAATATCTCGCTTATTATCGACTTTACAGCTTAGGAATCGATTGTGAACATATAGGAAATGATATATGCTGAAAATTCTCGTGACCTTGAATTTGACCTTTGACCTCATTTTCAAGGTCACAGGACAAAACGGCCAATATCTTGCTTATTAGCGACTTTACAGCTTAGAAATCAATTGTGAACATATAGGAAATGATATATGCTGAAAATTCTCATGACCTTGAATTTGACCTTTGACCTCATTTTCAAGGTCACATGACAAAATGGCTAATATCTCGCTTATTATCGACTTTACAGCTTAGGAATCAATTGTGAACATATAGGAAATGATATATGCTGAATATTCTCATGACCTTCAATTTGACCTTTGACCTCATTTTCAAGGTCACAGGACAAAATTGCTAATATCTCGCTTATTATCGACTTTACAGCTTAGGAATCAATTGTGAACATATAGGAAATGATATATGCTGAATATTCTCATGACCTTGAATTTGACCTTTGACCTCATTTTCAAGGTCACAGGACAAAGTGGCCAATATCTTGCTTATTAGCGCCTTTACAGCTTAGAAATCAATTGTGACCATATAAGAAATGATATATGCTGAATATTCTAGTGACCTTGAATTTGACTTTTGACCTAAATTTCAAGGTCAGTCATTTGATTTTCAAAGTCAGATTACAAAATGGCTTATATCTCGCTTATTATCAAATTTACAGCTTATGGGTCCATAGTGAACATATAGGAAATGATGCATGCTGAATAGTTTGGTGATCTAGAATTTAACCTTTGATCCCATTTTCAAGGTTAGAGATATGGCGATTTCAGTGATCACCTTGAATTTGACCTTCAACTTTCTCGGCTTAACTCTGTATATTTCTCCGGTAACCTTTCTAGCCCATTGGGCTAATTTTTAATAAAAGAACAATTTCAGCGAGTACTACTGACGATTTCAGCGAGTTTTACTGATGACAACAATATCAATGCATGACTAAACCCAGGAATAAATTCGGAGAAAACAACCAACCCACATCTGGACAAAACAACCAACCCTGAACCGAGACGGGGGGGGGGGGGATGGGGGTGTGGATATTCCACACATCTACGATCGCGTTCTGACTATTGCAGCACCACCTAGCGGTAGCAGACGACAATCGTCAGTCTGATGGAGTCTGCCGTTCAAGACAGACGACAGCTCTCTGGTTAGTAAAAATCATTGCTTGTGTCTTACAAAGGATTATGAGTTTACCAAGCTGATGATTGTGTTCGGATAACCACAACTATTGACTGATGTGTGTTCTCCTTTAAAAATCTTTGCTTGTGTCTTTATAACTTACGAACAATTAATTGTTGTGGTTCTTTAAAAATCTTCATTCCACAAAATTTGTAATTATAATTGTTGGTGTGATATTTGGTGTGCTCGATTCGACAAGCGTCGGTTTCGGAACAGCCCACTTACAAATTTTCTGCTCTTATGTGTGGACACGAGAGCATGCAATGTTTTCACACAGATTATTAATATCCCCATCCGTATGTCTTTGATTATAAATATGATACATGCAAATGTTTCTTTCAACAAACTGTAAATTGGTGCTAAATAACATACCTAACTGGTACAGCAAATAATTTTGCTCAATCGCAATTAACCATTATCAGATTGAAAAAAAAATGTATATATAAATTCAGTCTCCTGTCATGAACGGAAATATTATATTTCCCTAGAAGATACATTTTCATATACTCTGGATAATATTGTGTATTTTCAACTATTGGGTACGGAATGATGACTGAATGACCTTGCATTATGCTAGTGATACAAAGGGATCTTTTGAAAAGAATTTGTTGCTAGTAGGCACTGCTAGGGTATTTGCAAGATTATTATACAGCGTCCCGCCATACTAATATACATCAGCTTGCTGTATAGCATTTCCGGTAGCACGACCATCTTGCCTCGACGGATTTCGGGACAGGACTGGCGAGATTATTATATCACCCTTTTCGTGTGCGGGCGCTCGAGTGCAGAAATACTTGACGTAGATCTTGGTATGGTACATATAAGCAGCATCGCAATGATGCGATGATGAAAAGAACATACTCTATCGTCTACAGTACGGATGATTGTTTCGGCCGGGTTTTGTCTTTGGCTGTTCACCATTGGCAGCATCATTGGTGCATCATGATAGTTTAATGTAAACTCGGAAACATTCTCAAACACTACAACTCACAACTAGTCAAGTCACAACTGGCAAGGCTGAAGTAAGCCTACATGGCCGAAAATCATGTTATTGTAAAGTCTATTACCCATTGATTGGCATGTTTGTCAGAGTGGAAAAATTGTCAGAGTGGAAAAACTCGTCAAGGTGAAGCCTCAAATGACAATGTCTGGGTCACTGGAACCTGCGTAATTGGGAGCATGCACTGTCGAAATCATGAACGGACATGAAGACCTCAATGTTCAGGTCAAACGTGGCGGTATTCACCTTTGATTGATATAGACCTGGTTCTGCCCTCGGTTGTTCGCCATGGTAACATCATTGGTGCATTATGATATTCTAATGTAAACCTAGAAGAATTCTCAACAAACCCTCACGTTTTTCGCGTGTAGTCTTCTTCCGATACAATAACTCACAACAGTACTATTCAAGTCACAACTGGCAAGACTGAAGTAAGCCTACATGGCCGAAAATCATGTTATTGTAAAGTCTATTACCCATTGATTGGCATGATTGCTCGAAGACAGACATATTACAAGTGGTGGCACATTGAGTTTTTATTACTAGTAGTACACACAGAATCACAGGTAGTCAAATACAGGTATATTTTTTTCCAATCTATCAACAATAAATAAATAAACCAAGCTAATTTTGTTCCACACATTTCTTTAAAGCTGCAAGTGGAACAGATGCTATAGCTACTGACATTTCGAAAACCTGGATCACTACCTCACCCTCCTTCAACGGAGTCGATACCTGAGCCAACATGGAGTCAGAGTGAATTGCAGAAGAAGCCGATCTCGAGCCATGAAGTGACAGTCCCCAACCCAGGTCACTTCTCCGTCCCCTTTGTGACAACTGTTTGGGGACATGTACTGTGAATCCAGATCTGAATGATGTGTCACCGAATTTTTCAGCCACGGAAATCAATATGGCGGAGGCTCAGAAATACAGACAACAACCAATGCTCCTTCTGGATTCAAACCCACTATCCCGATGGAAGGAGCATCAGACAATGTTCCCCCTGCTGGCAAAATATGGCAAACATATTCTGTGCATCCTGGCCACTTCGGTCCCGTCTGTACGAATCTTCTGCACAGCTGGGGACGTTATGAATGGCCAAAGGTTATGTCTCAAGCCAAAGCATGTCAATATGCTGATATTGCTGAAACGAAAAAACGTGAAACATTAACTGTTTTGGTATTGATCTGCTGCCAGTAAATGCATATAATTTCATCAAGGCTTTAGAAATGAGCTGAGAGCAAATTTTTTTTTCACTGAATACAGTATTATATTCATAAATACGATCCATAGTATGGTACTAGTTACTAGTTTGAGTGCATATGGTATACATTTATTCAATTTGATATTTCTATTGTTGCATGTTGGTCAGAAGGAAAATCGGGCCGACCTTTCAAATTACCGTCCAGTTAGGTTATGGAACATATAACCCATAGCAGTGTCATCACCCACCTAGACCACTACAACATCCCTTCAGATTATCAACACGGGTTCTAAAAACTCAGACCCTGCGAATCCCAGCTCATCATCATTCTACTAGCCAGAGCACCAATGAGAACAAAAATGTCGACGCTGTCCTCTTGGATTTCACCAAAACGTTTGACCGGATGGGGGGGGGGGGTTCAACACAGAAGGCTTCTGTATAAAAGGCAGTCTCCGCTAACAAGAAGTCATCATCATCGGCCACTTGTCCAGAACATCACCCATCACCTCTACATCCACCTCTACATGGCGTCCCCAAGGTGCCGTGCTTGGGCCTTTCCTTTTCTCATTGTTCATTATTGACCTCCTTGACCAAGTCACATTATCCACTCGCCTTTTTGCTGACGGTTTCCTTCTGTATAAGGAAATAACCAGCATAGCAGACTCGGCATTCTTACAGAAACATCTCAACAAACTGTAGCACTAACAAAATGACTGGCAAACCCTACAAAGTGTGACAACCTCAAGATTACCACCAAGAAAAAAAAAATACCCAGTATATGACTACATAATCCACGATCAGAACCTCGCACACGTCGCCAGTGCAAAGTACTTGGGTTCAACATCTCCTCAAACCTCAGCTGGAACATCCACGTCAATGCCACTACCACCTACTCAGTTTTGGTGTTCTTGAGGAGAAGCACCTACCCTCCAGCTGTGAAGGCTCAGTGCTATAAACTTCTTATGCGTCATATGCTCGTGTACTCATTAGTTGTCTAGGATCCCCACGCTGGAACACTCATCAGTCGCTGGAAGCAGTACAGAGAAAAAAACCCATTACGTCACTGGTGACTGGAAAAGCTGCAGCAGCCCCACTCCAATGCTCCAAGCGCTGTCACAGGTACCACTCCGGGTACGGTGAAAAAGGACCAAAATTGTAATGTTCTACAGGACCCACCATGGACTCATAGACATCCCAGCTCAACAGCTTTTCTTCCCAGCAACAATCATCACCAGAAGCCACGGCATTAGATACTTGGTTCCACACAGCGCTAGCAGATTAGCTTGCCACCAGGCCTCCCTTTTCCCCCAGTGTCATCCGACTGTGGAACTGCCCAACTACTGACCTAGTACACAGAAGATCCTCGGATTAGCTCCAGGGTCTCCTGACCCTGTTAGTTCATCACAGGCTACCGTTTTCAGATCCAACTTGCACGTTTTTAACTATTCAAAGCCTGTTGCCATCTGGTACTCGTGCACATCAATCGTTGTGCAAATACTCAGCAAGAGTATTTGCAAAACAAAATCACGTCGTCGCATCACTTTTTCGGGGACCCCAATAACCAGAACCATAATACTTTTTGTTTTGTGCCTAATAATAGAAGAACAAGCAGCACAAGTTACTCTCACCAAAAACTGGCCATACGCTGCGCCTTAGTACTACTCACCCTCTATATGAATGCCATTTAATCCACTTGTCACCTTTCAAATCCTTATTGAATATAGAGGAAATCGCAGGATATGATACTTGAGTCCAAAAACGTACATACTAAAATCAGCTTGTTTGTCATACAAAGCATTTTGAATATACGAAGCTTCATTTTGCTGATGCGTGTAAACCTTATATCTATGATCATCAAATTTTCCCGTTCCTGTCATATTATTTATGAGACCAAGTCTCGGGTCATCATCCATTTGTACGTATATCTCTGAAAACGGAGGCAGGATTGAGAGGTTCCGTCATTATTTTCGGCTGTAGAACATTAGTCCTGGAGAATGATGAGTCGTTTGTTTGTGATACTTAACCACCAGACCCATTCAAGCGTCAAACTCTGATTTTTAAAACTCGATTACACCATTTGTACGTATATCTCTGAAAACGGAGGCAGGATTGAGAGGTTCCGTCATTATTTTCGGCTGTAGAACATTAGTCCTGGAGAATGATGAGTCGTTTGTTTGTGATACTTAACCACCAGACCCATTCAAGCGTCAAACTCTGATTTTTAAAACTCGATTACACCATTTTTGTTGTTATTTTTCCGACGCTAAATGGTATCGTATTATGACTTGCCATACTTAACTTTTGAGTCAAACGGCAATTGTATACCGGATGTCCTACTTCTATAGCGAAAATTGAAGAAAAAATGCCAAGGAAAAAAAAGTAATTACCAAAGTAATTCAGGCCAAATTTAGCAAATATTTGGTGTGAACATTTTAGCGTTCGCACGTTTGTTAAGGATACCATACGTTGTGCGTTGATGTAATGTACGCACGCAGTCGGTGTGAGTATTCTCAATTGGAACCTTGGGTTATCATGAATGTGCGCTGACGGACCCACGAGAAATACGATAATACGCGTGCGGTCAAGGAGAAAAAGGACGTTCGGCGGCGGTGTTGTTGTTTTTTTTATGGAATTCCCATTACGAACCGCGAGCTGCGACCTGCGAGCTGGTATAACAAGAGAATTTTTATTTAAAATGAGGTGGAAATCTCTAATCATATAAACATGGTCAATCATGTTCGGATGCTTCATGATTGACCAGCGTGGTCAAAGGGTTTCCCGATCAGAACAAGAAAGTGAAAACAGATAGGGAAACTCTAAAAAACGAGAGAAACGAGAATTGATCTCGTATGGCTTTTTTCGTAGTAAACCATGGTTCAATACGGAAAATGTATATATGCCTACCGAATATTCAAGTTGTATTTTGTTGCACACATGTCATAGTCTGCAACTTGAGCTCGCAGTTTGCAACGTTGTAGCTCACAGGTCGCAGTTTTTACGTCGCAGGTCGCAGTTTTGTACCTCGTAGGTCGCAGTTTTTACCTTTAATATAGCTAGACGCAGTTCGCAGTACGCATAATGTTGGATGCCTGCCAATTTTATAGACGGTTCCGCACACATGTTACGATTTTTTCATGCACACACCAACTTGTTGAAAATTGCGCCGTTGCTTTTGCTACCACCCCTGGCTGCAATGTATATGACACTGAAACGCGAAGCTTTGAGTTACAATACATTGTACTCATATACCTCGATGTTTGTCCCATCCAGAGCAAAAAAAAATGAGTATGTAGAATCAGATACTGGCTAAACATGAAAGGGTGACTGTTATTTATCTATCCAAATCTTGCATGAATGGAATATTCCCACTAGAAATACATTGGACACTCCGATCTAAATCATGTCAGGCAGACATTATGCACATCATCATACATGAGAAACGTGATCGCAATGATAACATCCAATGCATGTGCACAGTTAGGTGGTAACACAAACACGGAATGGCAGCGTATGTTCGGGCATTTTATAAAAACACAAACGCTTTGTAGAAGATCTGTGTATGTGGGTGGTCACTTTTTTTTAGGTGTGGACGTTAACTTTTTTTCCTGAATGCCAAAAGTGGATTTTAAAGAAAAAAGGGACTTTTCCATTCCATATTTTTCTCAAGAAAACACGTTTCAATATAACAAGTATTTACCTATATACACATCTGATGATATAATATGTAGGTGTTTTCTCCGGTATGACGGGATTTATACACAGCTATATGTATAACATTATTTGAATACTTATACTTGACGTTGGTGTTGGAAGCGACGTTCCCTCAATGGATCGTTCACAGCTACTTATGACGGCCTGTTCGTGCCACCAAAAAATCACGTATTTTTTTCATCTCATACATATGAAATAATAAGTCATACGTATGAGATAATGACTCATACGTATGAGATAATAAGTCATACGTAGGAGATAGGCCTACTAACACATACATACGAGATACTAACACCTACATGCATTGTATGAGTTCACAACACATACATATGAGATATTAACACATACGTATGAAAGAATGAGTCATACATATAAGACTCTTATCTTATACTACGAAACAATAACTCATACGTAGGTGATATTTCCTTAAAGTAGATAGATGTGTGCACGACGTGACATTTTCACGGAGAGCATAAAAGAAGCAAACAGGTTAGATTCTGCGCGTATGGATTAGTACCACATACATATGAATTAATACAGTATCTCATACGTATTAGTTAGTATCTCCTACGTATGTGCTAAATATTTCATACGTATCAGTTAGTAGCTCATACGTATGTGTTAGTATATCATATGTATGACTTATTATCTCACACGTATGACATAGTATCTCATACTTATGAGTTAGAAAAAAATTAACCTAGGAAACAATCATGATTATTACAACCAGAAACACGTTCACAATTTCCCGAATTTCTTCATTTTGTAGTAGCTTCATTTCTCTATAGACAATTCGCGCAGAAATTGGTTATTCGCGCAGAAATTGGTAATACAGGAATCCTGTATTATATACTCAGAATTAATTGCCCAAGCCAAGATTCATCTTCATAGTATTTTTTCCCCTTAAAACGGCCCGCGTTGCCTTTCATGAGATCATTGGTATTCATCGTGATATCGTGGCAATCAGCAATGTCGGCAAGCTAATCCTTCTCTATCCAGTGTTCTCATACACGGTCAACCGTGACGTTCTTGGTAACATATCCATGGAAGCAAATTGCAAACCCTAAAGTTAGCATGAGTGTGTTTCATATGTACAGATCACATATACCATATGTTTTGGATTATGATAGTGATGTGTACTCATTTCTGCAGGATTAAGCGATTCTGCCAGAGTGAAGGTTTATTTCACAAAATTTAATTGATGAATTTATTTGGCTATATTCCTAAGTTATATCTGAGGTACAATTCGAACATCAATAGTAATTTTCAAATTCGTACAAATAAATGTATTAACTTTTTTAATTTTTCTCTATTAATTTTTTCTGTTGGTATATCTGTTACATGTCGCCTGTATATATTTATTATATTTGTAATGAGATATATAGCTATTTTTAAATATATCATATTTCCTCATTAAGCAGCTTCAAATAATATCTCAAATACGTTTCTTCGTTTGAGGTGCATATTTTTCCCCATCGAAGTGTTATACTTTTGCCAATGAAAACAGCCCTAAAGAGAACCTGGCGGATTCCTGAGATGATATATTCAAAATGTAGTTCGTTTACTTGACATAAATCCCATGCATTCCATATATTATCAGGGGCGGATAAAGAATTTCTGAAAGAACGGGACGCAGTTGGTTAGACTGACTAAGCCAACGGGCCTTGAGTCTTGGTCCCGTCTAGGGCCCCCAAAGCCAACGACATCGGGATGCGCAGTGGTGGATTTCGAGTCTCTTGACACGGAGTTTGGGAATTTTGCTGACAAGCATACACTTCTCATATACATGTAATACCATATTTTCAGATTACAATATGTAGAATGTTCATTGAATTGAGAAAAAAAAACAACACCCTTATTGCATAATACCAAACACATGAACTAGTATGATGACTTTCCATTGTCATATAATATACACAATGTATGCAAGAATTCAATCTAATTTAAAATATACATTTATTTTCAGGCGATAATCATTGACATTGTCATGCCTAGGCCTACCAGACGTCTGGGGTTTTCTTTTTTTTCTTCTTATGTTCATTCTAATACCATCTGCCGCGTTATATTCACTCTCATTATCCTCTCCCCTGTGTAATAATGAATTGTGACAAGTTATAAAGAGTGATAAAGAAATAAATAAATTAAGGCACACTTAAACAAGTAGGCATGGGGTCTGGCACCTGCCTATAAATGCAAGCTTGTGCAATGAATAAAGAGAGCTAACATCGAAATATTCATTTCTGGATCTCACGAGTAAATTACTGTGTCAGATGTACATATACATAGGAAATACATTATATAGAGTATGTATGATATATTTATATGCAAATGTGCATGTGACCAGAGAATATATTTCAGGAGAAAAAAAAAACAAAAGTTCACAAAACTACGGTTGCTTTGAAGTTTGAACTGACCTATTTGTGAAAAAAAAAATTACTTATTTTTTCGAGCGCTCGGAATAACAGAACAAGTGATTGAGATATTACATGTATAGCGCTCAATATTCTCGACTTATTTAGCTCTCGATCTAGTCATCTTGAGTGTTCTACATATAGCGAGCACTCTACATAACATAGCAAGCACTCTACATGATATAGCGAGCGCTCTACATCATAAATCATAAAGTGCTGGTTTGCTGTGTAACCTAATGTGTGAATGGAAACGGTCAAATACTTAATTTTTTATGAGAATATTAATTGTAGAGTGTATGAAAACAACGATCTTGAACTATGTGCTAAAAACAATGTTTGATAAACGTTCTGGAGAACGCATAAATAAACCTTTAACATACCACGAGCGCTCGAGATGAACAAGTTGAGCATTCGCTGTGTTATGTAGAGTGCTCGTTATACCCCCCCCCCCTTTCTGAATTCAGAAAAAAATCTGAGATATTTGTTTCTATGTCGATTTTTGTAATATGTGTGTGTTTTGTACGGTGGCTCAGAAGGATGGGACATGTGTGTGAAACAATATTAGCTCGAACACTTGACAGATTTCATTGAGCACTTGACATATTATATCGAGCACACTACATAACAAAGAAATCCCTCGAAACATTTGCTCATTGCACTCATATAGGGCGCTCGACTTAACCGACTCGAGTGCTCGACATCATATAACGAGTTCTAATCGTCATGAAGACTTCAAACTAAGTGAATATAGTAGATTATCTCAAGGCCTATCTTACATGACCTTTATCGTGACCTTTCACCTTGACCTTCACTTAACCGCTCAAGGTCGAACTTTCACAAAAAGGTAATTTCTCTGATTTCGTGAGACCAGTCCCGAATGCTCCACGTCAAATTTCAGCTCAATCAGATAATCCATTTTGACGTAACTGACGTTTTTATAACACGAAAATTGTGAGTGAAAATGTATATTCCAAGCTATCCATGTAGTTATCAGCGTGGAATCTCATTATTTAGCGCATAATAAGTACGGATATACCGATTTCGAGATAAAAGGTCAAAGGTCAAGGTCAATATTGGCCTGCAAGTTAAACTCGAGTAGGTCACTATATCTCAGTAACCATTGAAGATAAAACACGTGAATAAAGCCAGAATGTTGTGTACACTCAGCCTGATAACTTAGCCTGATGTGGTTACACCTGAGGCCTATGACCAATAGCCTTTCCAGGCGTCTAAGGTCGAAGTTGACCTAAAAAATGATATTGACCTTGACCTCAATAAAAAATATCGAGTAGTAGCTAGTTCGGAAGGTCTTTGAAAGTACTTTCCAACTATGTCATTATTACTGAAATCTGACATCAACTGACCTCATTATGACGTCAAACGTTAATTTTATCATATACATATTCAGTGTTTTCGACATGATATGTAAGAATCATTCATGGTCATTGTTGTTCCGGTGCTGTTAAAAATATGTGAAAGATATGTACTGAAGTATAACTTCTTTTCTGTAAAATTCTGACCATATCACCTTCGATCAGGGATTCGATGCAGTGTGAGAGATACCAATGGAGGTTCAGAGATATCAAGTCTGTACTGTCCAATTATCCATATGATACTCATTTGTTCAGAAATAGGCCCTCGCCCACAGATGAGGTCCAGAAATATGTAGTGTCCAAACATCGATGCTAATATGTGTTCAAAACGTATGACCCATGTACAGCAACACTGTATGAACTGGGAGTTTCAAATACTTCAAACTTCATTTGCGAGCAACATAAAGGTCAAACGTCATCTAAATAGGGCTCTAATAATTTATTATCGAATCGCTTGTGGCGTGTCAACGCTCTAAAGACATAGTGTACGCTCTAAAGCTGTCAAAGGATTGGACTAGGGATAGGAATACGGTTGAGTGTATGAAAGCTCATTGACTTGTCGAGTGTGTGCCAAATAAACAGTCGTGCTTTATGCCGCTTAGTTGTTTGTCAAGCACAACACTCATCTTGGCACTGTACGTGCGAAAGTGTTGAATAGGACCCGACGAAAGCTATTCCACGATATTATCGTTCGTTTGATCAAGCACAACGCGCATCGTGACGAAGTACATGCGAAGGGCTGAATAGGACCCTGGATGAATTTTCCAGAAACATTATGGTACACTTGATCACGCACAATATCCATTGTTTGTTGGCTGCATGTTCGTGCACGCTCTGCAGCTGTTTGCAATGAAGGTGATCTTTATATAAGAGAGGCTTACAACAGTCAAAATCACCTCACTGGAACCTGACGACTGAAAGGTAAGCCATTTGTTACGGCAGTGGACATATCGCATATAGCGCTAACGCGCCACGAGCGATACAATAAGAAACTATGTCGGTCAACGCTCTATGCCACTTGGCAGGTGAATAACATTCTTATCTCATCAGCATTTCATATGTTTGTTCCACAACTTTCACGCTAGTAGCAGATATGAACACTGCTCACTGATTCAGAAGTGTCCTTCAAATCTAATGCGATCTCAACGATAAACAAGAACGGTGCCAATATGCTGCCTCGCAACACATAACACTATGATATGGATAGTAGCCATATGCTATCTGCTTGAAAAATCCGTATACTTTGCCGAGTATTCCGTTACGGCGAGCTTATGTATAGGATAAGCGCTGAGGTGGAGCGCCTCTGGAAAATAGGGCTGGAAAGTCACGTGCCGTCATGGTATGATTTTGGTGACAAACAAACATACACCTTTCGTTTATTTCGAGTAGAATTCCTTTCAGAACTCACTTTAATCAGGTAACACCGAGGGGTATGTTTGTTTGTCACCAAAATCATACCATGACAGCACGTGACTTTCAGCCCTATATCGTGAGAATACAATTACATGTCCGCTTGCTATTCTCGTTAGTTTCAACGATATACAACACGGTATTTACCAAATTTTGCTAACAGATGTCTTCTTCTGATAAATGGTTTGCATGATAATGATTACCATATCGAGCCCAGATCATGAATGAATTTTGAACACAAATAGGGTTTTACATTCACGCCCACTGTTTATGCTGCCACCTTTCATTGTCTTGGTAAACTTAGAATTGGGACTCAACAGTAACACCACAACTATTGTTCTCCTTCTCATCTACATTATATTGGCATCGACCAAGGTTCCGTGGCATCAAACGAATTAGATTTCGGCAATGATGAAAACGACTGCCTAGTACGCGAACCAGCGCGTCTTGTTCGAGCAGGTGCAGCTTGTACAATGGCAGTTGTTGTTTTTATATGCAGTACAATATATTGCAGTAGATTATTGGATACAATAATCTACTGGGAACAGTCTCCCAGTAGATTTTGACATATAATCTACTGCAGAGAACAATAGAACCGTGACACAATAGAAAATTTTACCATAGATTGATTTGTTCACTTTCTGTTAAGAGTATTCACTTGATGAATTCCAAAGTGGGAACCATTTATGTTATGCGTTCAGAAAATACCGAGATACAGAGCGATAGTGTTTCAACTTTTCCACGGTACTAGTTATAATACTGAGAATCACTTTTTTACAACTCATTGGGGCGAAATATCATATCTGAAATGTAAGTTGTTGACATGTCAAGGGTAAATTCAAATAAAATCATCTGTCGGTAAACAGGAAATATACACTTAATCAAATATTAGCTATGAACCAAACACTGCCCTATATGTGGTTTTATGTTGTCCTTGGTCGTTTCGCGGATCACTTGCAAGCTCCGGCTCCGTGAAACGACCGCAGGCAGATTGAAGTCAGGTATAGGACCGTATTTGTTTATTACGACTTAGTACACGGATCTATTGTCCTATGCAATCGACTATTTTTCAGAATCCACTACCAGTAGTAGATTATTTGCGTTCAGTAGATTATTGGAGTATATTATTCAAATAATGTACTCCAATAATCTACTCCTGTGTAGAAATAAGGAACCACAACAAACCGATGTATGAACACTGCATATTAATTCAGGTAACAAATTACAGCACGAGATGCATCACAAATTGCAAAAAACAAAAAGCGATGTTGGAACATTTCTCAATTCTCGACGTACAGATGATCATTGCAGCCATGAGATGCTGATTAATATCCATGGGTTGTATTTGGCTTTCCACTTCGTGATATAATCCATTTGCAGATATCCATAATCCAGTGAAAACTTTATTCTCGATATTTTGATATTCCTCGGAGATTCCGTAGGTCCAAAATTGTGAATATTTCTGCCAGAAATCTCCAGATCATATTCGCAAACATTTCACACATTTCCTGCAAATATACAGAATGTACAAGCCTATGAAATATTAAGTGCTTAGTTCGTCATTTTGAATATAACGTAATAGTTATAGTGCCTATTTGACGGCATATTTACATTGTCGAATAAATAGCGCAAAGTAAAAATACACTCACTCACCTGTATGATGGATCGTATATATCGAGGCCAGGCATGGACCTTTTCAACCAGTCTTGAATCCACGCAAAATTCTGCCATAGATAAATCGTATATCTTGAAACGAATTAAATGATGCAGAATATTCATATCCATTTTGTAGGACTATAATACTTCCACATTTTTATGCAGAAAGTGAAAGATTGTTATCTTTTTTTAACCTTCAATGAAATAAGTTTAGTTGATAACTCACATGTTTGCCGAACGTGCTCGCATCATTTTTTAGGTTCTTTCAATGAATGCCGTTTTGAATAAATGAATGCCGTTTTAAATACTCAAGTAGCATTGCTTGGTACTTTATAGCTCCCGCTTTGAAATCCAATTGTACTATCCAAATGCTTCATTCCGACATCACGGAGTTTTTCCAGTGAGCTTTCTGTGGCAAAAGAGAGCGCGTGGTTGGTTGATTGTATAGGGGTTATGGGAGCGCCATAACTCGATGATATGCCCCCAGATCTGGATGATTGATTATCAATACTTATTGAGAGAGAGAAAACCGGGACCGGGGAAATCCCCCACTCTTTACGATAAATCCCAAGGGATCTTTTAGGTGCCAGAAACCAGAGACAGTCTCTGACACCACCCGGCCTTCGTTTTTACCGCCAGTCGGACTGCACTGGCGTGGGAGGTTTTCAGGCACAAGTGGCGCTGAGCTGAC
Source organism: Terebella lapidaria (assembly GCA_949152475.1). NCBI lineage: Eukaryota > Metazoa > Annelida > Polychaeta > Terebellida > Terebellidae > Terebella > Terebella lapidaria. The sequence continues at coordinate 25,681,052 of OX424564.1, read as the reverse complement.
TCGAACCCACGACCTGTAGATCATGGGCCGAGCGCTCTGCCACTGCACCATCCCGCCCCCAAGAGAGCGCGTGTGTTGTCGTGTTTCCTTTTATACTGCTTCATTCGAGTAATACTCAAAACCATATGAAAAGAGGCGAAAACGACTAAACGCACATTGCGAATCAACTAAAGAACTATTCAATCGGAACCGTGTAAACTGTAGTCATAGCAACAGGAAGCTCTCTGTCATCTTTAGCCATGTAAATATCAGAGTTGAGTGGAAGGCACCTGCCGTGATGTTGGTTCCACTTAACCGCATAAATGAGAACAAAATTACTGAAAATTTTGGTACAAATATAGGACTGGAAAGTCACGTGCCGTCATGGTATGATTTTGGTGACAAACAAACATACACCTTTCGTTTATTTCGGGTAGAACTCCATTCAGAACTCACTTCAATCAGGTACCACAATGTATGTTTGTTTGTCACCAGAATCATACTATGACGGCACGTGACTTTCAAATGGCAAGATGTCGAATAGCTTCGTCAAGGAATTCAATCATCCGAGATGGCCGTATATTTTGAATGCATGTAGGTATGTGTGTGGGTGGGGCGGGGGGGGGGGGGGTATGTTTCCCTGGAGACCGTGTACTAAGTGGAATAATCGGTGAAGTGGAGCGCCCCTTCGAAATCATGTACTCGGACTTCGGCCTCGTACATTATTTCGAAGAGGCGCTTCACTTATACCCAGTGTAACCATGGAACACTCAAGATCATACATCTATTAATACTTGCCCCTGTCTTAATGACCACACCCTAGGTTACTGAAACCGGACAGAATTCACAATCCATGACAATTTGAATGACCAACAAAATGAGCGGAATTTTCAGCACGATATTCTGGGCATCTGTCGCTTGCCTTTGGATTGGTGAGTATCAAATGTAATGTAGATTGCAAAACTACAAGAAATGATTTCTAAAAAAAACGATGATATTTATAAAATGAACAATGATTGAATAGCTTTCAACCAGGAGACATACAATATATATTGTTGTTACCAATGGCCATAAGTAGTTCAGGCAAAGCGAACTCTAGTAATATTTATTTTGTTTTGTTATAGGGCAAGGCAGCGATGCATCCGACCCGCCAGGTGAGTCTAAATTACGTTGACCACTACTGAAACACAAAAGTGTGAAAGCAGGTTTTCGATCAAAGTGGTTCCATTTACACGAATGTACATGGACGTGTCACCACCCGTGCGTACATGTACAGCTTATAGTACATGAAATACCAATTACATCCAAACCAAGATACAACTGAAGTTTACGGTGGCTTATTTCCACCACAATTATATTAATTTCGTTAAAAAAAATTTCAGACGTAAGTATTTCAATTGCACACGGAGCAAATGTTTCCTTCGCGAAGTAAACGTTTCCTACACGAAGGAAATAGTTTCCTACGCAGAGCAAATGTTTCCTTCACGAAGAAAACGTTTTCTTCACGAAGCAAATAGTTTGCTTTGCGTAGCAAATGTTTCGTTTGCGAAGCAAACGTTTCCCACTCGAAGTACATAGTTTCCAACGTGGAGCAAATGTTTCCTTCATGAAGCAATAGTTTCCTACACGGAGCAAATGTTTCCTTCGCAAAGCAAACGTTTTCTTCACGAAACTAATAGTTTGCTTTGCGTACGAATGTTTCATCTGCGAAGCAAACGTTTTCTACATGAAGCAAATAGTTTACTACGTGGAGCAAATTTTCCCTTCCCGAAACAAAAGTTTTCTACATGAACCAAATAGTTTACTACGTGGAGCAAATGTTTCCTTCGCAAAGCAAACTTCTTCTACACGTAGCAAAGAGTTTACTACGCATAGATAATGTCCTTCAGTTGTCAACTTTTTTCCAAAGAGGAAAGTATTCAGGTCATGTAAAAAAGGTTTCTAATTTGTAGCAAATATTGAATCCGCTTAGAAAACTAGTTGCTACTTGTAGAAAACGTTTGCTTCGCGGAGGGAACATTTCATTTGTGGAGCAAATCATTCACTTCGTGAAGGAAACGTTCGCTATGCAAAGGAAATATTTACTCTATGTAGGGAACTATTTGTTTTGTGTATAAAACGTTTTCTTCGTGAAGGAAGCCTTTTGCTACGTGGAGGAAATATTTCCTTCGTGGAGCCGACTATTTGCTCCGTGTTTAATTACAACATTAATTTTTTCAATTTTTTTTAACAAAAATAATATAATTGTAGCAGAAATAAGGCACCGTAGCAGTCAGAGGTTCTCACATCTGATTTCATTGTTTTAACTAGGTAGTCACCAGTGGAACCTGAATCATTCAAAGTAGTTTCACATTCGTTATATAGCAGCCATCAGTAATACCCCCAATATATCCAAACTGGTGGCATGATTGTCACCCATCAGCCATTTGTACAACCTCAAATATTCAGACTATCACTTACCGTCGTAGTATAAATCCCAGGGGGGAGATTCCTCCTCTACCAGTTCAAAATAGAGTCAAACCTGGTTTAAACCAATTCTAAATAAGGTTTCAAACGGATTCTACATATGTCATGAAAAACCGAGTTTATTCAAACCAGGTCCAGATCACGTATATCGCACAAATTCTGCCAAAGCCTGTTTTTAGGCATACAAAGTGACTTATGTAATTTTAAAACTCATCTGTGTACACCATACGCGAACGCTATTCAAGCCATGATCTAACCATCTCTCACATATTATTGATATTCTGACCCATCGTTTTGGTGTGTACGGTATGGCTTAGCAATGGATATTGCTTATCTTTCTGATCGTCAATCCGACGTCACCACGAATAGTATTTTCTTCTTCACTTTTTCTCTTCTTCGACAAACGAAATCCTTTAAAAAAAACTATCATATAACGCAGGTGTGAAATGTAGATTTTATTTAGTATTATGATCTATCCTTCTACGCAAACCCATGTTGAAATTAGCTATAGCCTAGTATAGTGGTGTAAAAACATGAAATTACACTAATATTATGTGAATATTATTGAGTTTTTGATAGCACATCTAGAGCTGAAAGGCTTTAAGCACTACATACGAATGCAATAATAGGATCATTGCATAATCACTATAACAAATCGTGTTAAAACATTCTACTGTACAGTGTATCACTGAAATTTCAGAAATCGTCAATCTGACCCCAAGAATCGATTCGTGCAGTGCCAGTAGTGAGTATAACGCAGCTTATGGCTGCCAGTTTGCATATGAAGGCAGTGACGGCTCAGCGCGTGGAGGCACAGAGTGGGCGATGAAGAATGGTTTGGGTGTGGGCGGTTGGATGAAGGTCTACTTGGACAAGGAGTACCCCCATCCCTCAAATCATGATCAGACATCGATGCCACATTATTGCTCAAGTGAACGGGTGGAAAATCGAGACGAACACTGGCAGGGAGATCGAAGTAAGAACCTCGCTTTCTTACCTTGACCTCCCATGTGTTGTTCTTTCCTTTGAACAACTCACAACATCAGACATAATAAGTGTGGCGATTTTGCCCAAAGATCGCGACAGGCGTCTTTGTTAAACACTAACCAGTTTTACGGTCTATTTTTGGACGCTTCAGCTCGAAGCACGCGTTGCCCCGGCAATGCACTCTAATCTTCTTTTCCATTATACTGAACACTGGCTGCTTATGTCATCTCTCGTGCTCTCGCCTCTAGCATAGATACTGTGGTCACATTTTGTGTGGCCGGAGTTGTCTCAGAGACTGAGCGCGACAGGTGAGCTCATGCCATCGGCTCCTTCTCTCTGTTCGAGTAGAGGCCAGTCAGGCCTCAGGGACGACTTCCATAGGGGGCCCAGGTGGGGGAGACCGTTGCTGACTCAGGGGCTCACGCCTTGTGGATCACCGGTTTCTTCCCACTTGGGATGGTGCGACACAGGCTATGGCAGACTGTCGGGCTGTCCGGAGTTCCATCCCCGAGGCGAACCACGGCGAGCCAAGCCTTACGGTTAACACCACGGTGATGATCGTGTATCTGAGTGGGCAGTTACCTGGTCTTAGTGCTAATGATAGAGTTGTTACTGCGCCCGCAGTGACCCTCGGTGAGCGGCTTCTCCGCGAGGATCTGAGGATAGCGGGTGCGTGTCCGCGATGACCTGTGGTGAGAGGACTATCCTCGAGGATCTCAGATAGCGGACGACGTCAATACTTTACATAAGTAAATTATGAGAAGGAAATAAGTCCGTGTCCTTCCATCATTACGATACAATTATTGTCAGGTTGAGAGGACTTGTGGTGGGACAAACAGCTGGACTGACTGTTCTGGAGAGAGCAACGACTGGAAGCTGGTGCCCCTTCCTGCCCACACTCGAGCCTCCTGGGTCAAGTTCACCATAACCAGTGTTTGTGGAACAACATCTGTGGGTATCCGTGAGATCAGGATCATGGGTTACGATCACTGGACACCTATAGGTATCATCACAGAATGAACAACAGAGAAAAGGTTCTTCCTATAACGAACCGTGTTAAAACATTCTACTGTACAGTGTATCACTGAAATTTCAGAAGTCAACCTGACCCCCAGAATCGATTCGTGCAGTGCCAGTAGTGAGTATAACGCAGATTATGGCTGCCAGTACGCATATGAAGGCAGTGACAGCTCAGCGAGTGGGGGCACAGAGTGGGCGATGAAGAATGGTTTGGGTGTTGGTGGTTGGATGAAGGTCAACTTGGACAACGTGTACCCCATCAACATATAACAACATATAACAATTATTAGCAAAATCTACGATCAAGCAATGTAACCATTGAAAAATACTCTCAATGTTTACTGAGGGTGTAAACTTTGCTGACTTTAAGACTACGCAACCCTTCTTCCGAAAACTTCGTTAACAGAGAAATCCATACCAATGGATGATGAACCAAGACTTAGTCTCATGAATTGTATGCCAGGAATGGGAAAATATGATGATCATATTTATTATTATGAAGAATATCGTTCACTGGCCGATATCAGGCCGATTGTCTATGACGCTGTGCAATGAATAAGCCGGCAGTTTTAATTCAACTGTTTATTGTGGTGAGAATGTCCGATGATTCACTCACACACAATCAGGGCCGCAATCACACCTATGTCCTGTGATTTCCCGGTCGACAATCTATAGTCCAAGGTAATATAGTCCACTTCAATATATACAAATTATCCTCCAAATTATATAGTTCACAATTATATTCTCTTGTATTAGATCACGGCCGTTCTTCTTTGCACATGGAATGCGACCGTCTTCTTGGACTCACTCCACTCAACTACGCGGGGCCGCAGGGGAAGCACATGGAAGTTTTCCCGCCTCGTGTACGCGGTGTCGTGATTGGTCTGTGTGTGCTGATCTCACCGGGAAAGTGGGATTCCCCGGTGCATGTTCTGACATGTTTGGCTCGTGATCTGAGTGCAGTGTATGCATGGTTCCGTGTATTTAGGTTAAGGTCAAGGCCGGTGTACCAGGGTCGAATATTCTGATTGGCCGGGGCCGAAGTGCGGATGAACTGACCTGTGTGTATACATTGTCCTGGTAATGTGATCGTATAGTGGCTGTGTCCTGTATGTAAGTCATGTAAATAGTGTGTGTGTTGCTATGGAAATGTTGTGCGAGGGAGGGACGGGCGGTTGCAGTCGCTAAAATCACTACATTATTTTACACGCATCAGCAAAACAAAGCTTTGTATCTTCAACAAGCTTGGGGCTATAAACAAGCTATTCCCTTACATAAGAATTGAAATGGTGCGAGACGCATTAAGGTAGTCCGCTCCAAACAGTGAGGGAAGGGGGTCAAAGGGTTTTTTAAAATGAATACCTGTATCAACATGATCTAGAGCTTCAAAATGATCTATTTTATAGAGTAACTGTTCAGCATCCAAAAACTGAAGAGAAAATAGGGGGTCACCGTATCCGTTCGCATGGAAAACACGATCCAAAATGTGAATATGGACAAAAAAATGTCAAAAATGCCGGAATTCATGTCATTTTAAGTAAATATGTGTGATTTTTATCGAATATGTAGAAGAAACGAGCACGGTGACCCCCTATTTTCTTTTCAGTATTAGGATGCGGATCATTTACTCTATAAAATAAAGTCATTTTGAAGATATAATATTCAAGAAATGACTTTTAAATTTTGACTCTCCGTTACCTCACTGTCTGCAGCGGACTACGTTAAATGGTATGTTTTCAGTGGATGAGTAGTGTTACAGAGCAGTAAAAGGTAGGCCTACTTGGGCCACTGGGCATCTATGAGAAAAATGCACTTCTACTTTTTCTTTCTTTTTCTTCCAGGTACATGTATCCCTCTCGCAGAGTATTTTCGCACTTTGTATAGTTAAAAACGTGCAAGTTATATCTAAAACAGTTGCCTGTGATAAACTAATAGGCCAGGAGACCCTGTAGATGCTCCAAGGATCTACTGTGGACTACATCATTAGGTAGGCCATTCCACAGTAAGATGGCACTGTTGAAAAAGGAGGCCTGTGGCAAGCTACTCTGCTGTGAGGAACCAAGTATCTGATGTGGGGTCACCTGGTGATAGTTGCTGCTGGGAAGAGGAGCTGTTGAGCTGAGATGTGTGTGAGTCCATGCTGAATCTTGTCGAATATCAGGATTTTGGCCCTTCCTATCCGCACCTGGAGCGGTACCCATGACAGCGCTTGGAGCATTAGAGTGGGGCTGCTGCGGCTACTCCAGTCATCAATAATGTAGCGAAGACTCTTCTCTGTACTGCTTCCAGCGACTGATGAGTGTTCCAGTGTGGAGGTCCTAGACAAATGATGAGTACTCTAGCATAGGGTGCACAAGAGTTTCATAGCACTGAGCCTTCACAGCTGTAGGGAAGGTGCTTCTATTCAAGAACCCAAAGACTGAGTTGGTCATGTTGGTAGTAGCATTGACGTGGATGTTCCAGCTGAGGTTTGATGTTGACCCCGAAGTACTTCGCACTTGTGTCGTGTGCGAGGTTCTGATCGTAGATTATGTAGTCATACACACTGGGTATTTTTTCTTGATGGTAATGATGATGTGTTCACACTTTGTAGGGTTGAAAGACATTTGCAAGTTGCTTTCTCGTTGTTGCAGCTTGTTGAGATCTTTCTGTAAGAATGCCGATTCTGTTGGGCTGCTTATTTCCTAATACAAGAGGAAATCGTCAGCAAAAGGTGTGCGGATGATGTGACTTGGTCAGGGAGTTCATCAATGAACAATAAGAAAAGGAGAGACCCGAGCACTGTCTCCCGGGATACGCCAGGCAGAGGTGACGGGTGATGTTTTTGGACAAATGGCCGCTAACAATGACTTCTTGTGAGCGGAGGCTGAGAGAGTACCTCTGCATCTTGTACAAAAGCCTTCTGTGTTGAGTCCCGGGTCAAACGTTTTGGCGAAATCCTAGAGGACAGCATCGACTTTTTTTATTTTCATCGATACTGTTGGCTAGTTCCAGTAGAATGCTGATGAGTTGGGATTCGCATAATCTTAGTTTTCAGAACCCGTGTTGATAATCATTTGTGGTGGTCTAGATGGGTGATAACACTGCTCTGGACGATATGCTCCATAACCATACAACATATGGATGGGGAGTGTAACTGGACAGTTATTTGAAAGGTTGGCCCGATCTGCCTTCTGAAACATAGGCACAACATTTCCTCTCTTCCGTCCAGTTGGCAGACAGCATTGGTTCAGGGAGGTTTGAAAGACAGGCTGCACTGCTGGAGCGAGCTCATTTGCAGTTTCCAGAAAAAATATGGGGATGTTATCTGGTTCGGTGGCCTTGATTGGTTCAAGGTTCCTCACTTGTTTGGTATTCCTCCTGGCTGGATAGTGATCAGTGACATCGGAGCAGATGGGCTGGGGTCTTCGTCTGGGAAAGCTGTGAGGTCTTCCTTGGTGAATACAGACATAAATGTATCATTCAGTATATCAGCATTCAATTTGGTGTCACTGTGGATCAGGTCTTCTTTGCGCAGTGGGGATACACCATATTTATCAGTTCTTTTGCTGTCTATGAACGACCAGAACTTTTGGGGGTTTGAAGAGATCGCTGATGAAAACATACCATTGATTTAGGCATTATGTGCCTTACTGCACTCATACTGGGTGTTTTTCTTGGCATCTCCATATCTATCCAAAGCCAATGGCGAGCAATTTTCAGCTGCAACTTTGTATTGTTCAGCTTCTTTGCGTTTCACGGTCTTGTGGAACATGATGGCAATATTATGATGATCCTAGATCATTGTGTTCCAGCAAGGTACATTGTGATTAGTTTTTAACTTCCCAAATAGTGAGACAATTGTCGCGTGATCCACGCAAATTAATACAACAGAGTACAACTCATCAATGTTGTGTCTATAGTATGTACTGCGAGTTTACAGCTAATATCATCACGTCTTGGAACGTCTTGTATTTGGTGATTTATGATGGTCATTTTAATTTTGTGTGACAAATGTATGAACAACGGCGAACACCACATAAAAAACTGAACATATTCCGCAATGGTTTAAGGAGTAAATGGAACATATGCCATCAGATTGTGTTGAAAAATTAGCAGTTGATCCAGCATGTTTCCCTGGTGCTCACTCGTTTACTTGCTTAATTGCCCACATAATCAGACAAATTGCTCATAGAATCAGACTTTCTACCATAGAATCAGACTAATTCACAGAGAATCAGACAAATGGTTCCTCCCTGGGATATCGATGTTGGTTAGCCCGGTCACTGTAAAGCCAAAATCCCACCGCCGCCGACCGTGTGTTTTCATTGCATGCGTCAGTGCGTTAGATTATCAAACCTTGCGTTTTTTGTGCACACACCGAGTACGACCGTTTTTCTGAAGGCTAAGACTATTGCTCGGTTTTCGACACATGTATGGTTGATCAAATCAGTAGGCTTATTTATTTATTTATTTATTTATTTATTTCCTGAACCTCCAAAGGAGAGAAAATTACAAATACACAGTACCACACACAGGTAATACAGAGCAACGTGAATTAAAACATACCTATATATCATGTAAATATAACAAATGTAAATCATGTAAAGCCAACAGTTAACATGGTGATAATAATCGCAGAATGAGAGATCTGTTGGAATTTACATTCAAAAATAAAAACCTGAGTGTATCCACCACACCGTCGTCAGTAGAAAAACGTACTACTGACCGCTTGACGGTTCTAACATAGGATTTATCACAGATAAGCTTACAAAGGGACAACTCATACTTATTACATGATACGATGACACGTGACAATAAGCACTTTGGGCTAACATACATCCCTTTCAGATACTTTGACAATAAAAACGTATAAAAACTATTTGTACGAGACTGAGACACCAACATCGACCTAAACAAGAGCATCTCCTGGACGCCAACACTCGCTGCTATCCGTGGGATTCTCAGGGCATCCAGAAGAGGTGTGTTCTTACAGGACCAGTTAAGACCCAGCGCACTTTTGAGCAACTTGGCCTGTAGTTTGTCCGCGTCGTCAATAGCAGCCTTACTCTGGTAGGTCGACTGGAGTCCATACATCAGGACGGGGCGTATAGCCGTGTTGTAGATATGGGTCATAGTGTCCGACTGAACGCCCCCCTTACAGAAGCCAGCACCCTGTAAAGCATAAAAGGCTCTCCTCGTAGCTTTTATCCGATCCTCTGTGTGAGCCTTTACACTATTAGATAGTGTGACACCAAGGTACACAGTACTATCAGTCTCCGTCAAACGGGATCCATCCAGTGTCCAGCTTCTGTTCTGAAATACACTCCTTCCAAATGTCACACATTCAGTTTTAGATGCATTGAACCGGAGTCCATGGCGTGTTATGTATGTGTTAGCTTCTGTAATCAAATCCTGCAGGCCACTAATAGTAAGGCTGCACAACAATACGTCATCGGCATAACAGAATGCGTTATAAGTCGTGCCGTTTATAGCTATGCCGCTCGCCTTGCTGGAGAGATCGGTCATCATCTTCTGATACAGCAGGTTAAACAAAAATGGAGAGGACAGGCCGCCCTGGCGTGTACCCTTCCATATAGTGATTCTGTCACTTAACTGTGTGCCCCACTTGATCTGTACGACCAGTCGCCCGTACCAATGTACCAGAAGTCTCCAATACATTATTGGAAGTACAGGTAAAGCCTTCTCAAAAAGTGTGCTGTGCGGTATCGAGTCGAATGCCCCTTCCGCATCCAGAGAGCAGACGTACACCGGCGATCCGTTACTAACACAATAGTCCATGACATCGTGAGCTAGTGCTGTGGCCATTGATGTCCCTCTACTCTCTACGAAGCCGAACTGCAGATCATGAAATTCGTGCTCACCACAGTCCTGTAACATCTGAACTTCAAGAAGCTTCGAGTATGTCGTCGATATTACCACAGGCCTGTAGTTCTTAGCAACCGATGGGTCGATATTCGGCTTTTTCAGTAGTGGCACCATAAGCCCCTTCGTAAATGTCTCGGGAACAACACCATATCGCAAGCAGACCGTCAGCATCTTACCCAGATAGGGCACGATGTTCGAATGAGTCGCCAATTTTAAGTGTTCTGCTGTTATGCCGTCGATCCCGGCCGCACATCCAGACCTCAGCTTACTGATACACTGCCGTAGTGTTTCTTCATCGATCGTAAATTCCTTGTAGATGTCGTTTCTGCAGTCTGCGTACCGATCCCGCGTCACGTCCTCTGCTGACCGAACGGACGGATGCGGGCTTCCATTTTTTGAGAATTTTTCCGTGTAGTGTTGCTGAAGAGTGCTCAAACTGATACTGTCAGTAGTCAGGTCCCCTTTAGATTTGCTCCGTCGGACGAGGTTCCAGAACTTAGTCATTTTTCTCTGGCCGAAGTATCGATCGAGACAGGTGAAAGGATGCGAGATTGATTTATTCATAGCCTCACGACATGCTGACCTATAAGCCTTCTTCGCCAACTTGTAAGAAGAGAATACGTGTCCGGACCTCGGGCGACCACACGAGTCCCAGATTCTGTACCAGAACCTCTGGCGGTCTCTTGTTCTGGTGCAGTCTGTATCCCACCAGTGTTTTCGTCGACGATTTCCTCTGCGTTCGTCACGTTCCGCGCCGTTGGTGGCTTCAACTGACTGGTGTAATATTGAGGTGACATTATGACACATTTCGTGCACGACCTTGGACGCTGATGTACGGCCCCGGATATCGTCAATGTCAATCTCTGGTAAGGTATCACTTGTCACCCTTACGTGAGCTGAGTATTGTTCACATAGACGTTTATTAGACCAGTTAAAACGAGGATGAGCAGACACGCGATGGGCAGCAAGGTTGGTTTCGTCCCGGCACCTGGTTCCTGTTTCACCAAGTATGTCCTTAGATATTTTTATGTTGATGGGCAAATGATCACTGACACACTCACAAGCATCAGACATAATCTGACAGTCTCGTACTTTATCCCGTATATAAGTAGAGGCAAACACATGGTCAATATAGGACTTATCACGACTGTTAGCATAAGTAAAGTTCACCTTCTGGTTAAAATCAAAGTTTGCACAATAAAAATCATTTTGGCATACGAAGTCGTACAGTAGCAGGCTATGTCTTGTAAAAGGGCGAGATCTATACCAATGACGTGATAGCTGAAGACACCTTGGTAGAGCAGCATTCATGTCACCCACAAATACATACGGAGATGGATTACTCGTATCTATCATGCACTGGATGTCATCAAGCGTTTCACTATAGAGTGCAGTTTGCTCAACCGACCCGTTATGATGCGGCATGTACGCCCCAATCACTGTTAGTACAACATTATGATTGACTACTACCTGAACCGCACACACACGGTCATTGTTACACGTTATTGGTACATACGCGACATTTGGTTTTTTGCGACACACAAAACCGACTCCTCCATGTGGTCGGCCCTCCAGTGCAACTTCTGGATCAACACTAGATTTAAAATAAGACCAGTACGTCTGATCATCAAAGGACGATCGAACAGTATTGAGTTCATGAGGTCTGAGCCAAGTCTCACACAAAAACATACAATCACACGATATTATTTCATTTAAAATCATTCCCATAGAACTTTTCATGCCATGACAATTAAAACTTAATACAGTGTAAGAGTCATTGCTATCAGAACTAACGTTGTCGCAGGGTTGTGGTGATGGGAGGGAATTCGTAGTCGTAGTCGTCCCATCTTGACCAATCGTGGTACTGTCCGCTATGGTGCTCCCACGCATCCGTGCCTCTGTTTGACCTGTAGACATCACTGGGGCACTGCCAGTCCCATTGATAGCTGTGTCCTCGTCGCGGATGGTTCTGCTTACTCCTGTGCTGGCTTCGAAAGGAATGCGATTTCCGATTTTCCGGTTGGGATGTTTGTTTGCTGCCCTTGTGTGCTTTCTTCGGTCCACTTCCGTGTTCCTTGGCATTCTCCTTGTTTTCATGAAAGGGCCGCACGATGATGCCTTCTGGCCATATCGGGCTGGAGCAGATGGCTTGCTCATTTGACTTAGGGACCATGACAACAAATGATTTCCAGTCCTCTTTATGAGACAGCACTCTTATTTTGGACCGATCAGTGTTAACACCGATGGAGTCCAACTCAGCAACGATGTCATCAATGGATGTTTCGGCAGCTACTCCACCAATATATACCTGGGAATGCTTCCTGCTTGATTTCGCCGATTTTAAGCTGCTCCGTCGGGGTGGTGTTGTAGGGGTTGGTCGTATCATCCTGTTGTCTTGCGTGGTATTCTGACACTGGTCCCGCTGAGGTGTAACACCCAATGTGCTATCTTCCTTATCAGCCAGTTGTCTTGACGCAATGTCCTCTGCAGCTTCCGATGATGCATCAACACCAGTTCCAGTGGTAGTCTGAACGGCCACCCGGGTCACAGGGTCGGAGTTGGTGTTTGTGCCAGTTGAAACTGCTGGGACGAGATTACGATTCTGAGATTTCAACTGTTGAAGCTCTGTCTCCACAGCCTGCAGACGATCAGATAACTTCGCCACTATCGCCATCATTTCAGCTAGAAGGTTATCCTCCTGTTGATCATCTGTTTGAGACATTTGTTCAAAGAAGATCTTATCCAGATCCTTTTGAGCAAGCTTGTTAATTACACAAGAACCGAGGCTTATGTATAGGATAATCGGTGAAGTGGAGCGACTCTGGAAAATAATCGACGAGCCGAAGGCGAGTCTATTATTTTCCAGAGACGCGACACTGAACCAGAGATTTTCCAGAGATTCAGTCATGATTTAATTTGATGGACTGTTACTCAAGTTGAGCCCTGGTGTGAAGAATATCGTTCACGGCCGATATCAAGCCGACTTAAACTGGGTCGTTGTGCAATTCAAAGAAAAGGCCGGCAGTAGAATTTCACTGTTTATTGTGGTGATAGTGACCAATGTCCATTCACACCACAATCGGGGCCGCAATCACTCCTAAAGTCCAGTGATATCCCTCAGTCGAAATATATTCCAATATAATATAGTCCAACGTATAATTCGAGCGTATATCACAATATAGCTATTCCACAGTCTTTTCGTAGAGCCTTTGCTTTACAATCACGGCCAATTTGCTATAAGTCCGTTCACTTGGACGTCTACCTCTCAACTCCCAGATTCTGCGGGGCCGGGGAAACATGTGCGTGGGGATTTTCCCGCCAAGTGTATGCGGTGTCGTGATTGGCTGAATGTATGCTGGTATGCGCTGATGTCACCGGGAAAGTGGGATTCCCCGGTGTGTGGCATGACTTGTTTGTCCTGTAGCTGTGCATGTGATTTACATGTGGTGTGTGGAGGTCAAGGCCGAATATACTGGGTCGAGTGTACTGAATAGACGGGGCCGAGAGTGCACGTGAACTGACCTGTGTATGTATACATGGTTCCAGTGTTATTTATGCCTGTGATCGTATAGTTTGTACCTGTACTGTATGTAAGCCATGTAGAATGTATATGTTGTCATGGAAATGTGTAGTGCGCGGGAGGGACGGGAGTTACAGTCGCTGAAATTACTACACTGGTAATATCTGAACAGTACACAGATTTCAGGTAGCCCATTAGTCCCGAAGGATGATTACCGTTCGTTTGTAATACCTAGTCATAGAGAATTCATTCGGTAGTTTATACTCTGATTTTTGAAACTCGTTTACACAGCTTTTTGCTGATATTTTTGCGACGCTAAATGGTATCATATTATGACTTGTCATACTTCGCCTTGGAATCAAATGGCAATAGTTTACCGGATTTCTATGGCAAAAATTGAAAAAAATGACAAGGGGAAAGGAAATCATTAACACGATAGCCTTACATGCAAATTTTGTAATATATTGTAATTTGCTAATGTTTTGGTGGATGCTCATAATTCCAATCAGTAAATTTATCAAATAATTCAGGCCAAATTTAGCAAATATATTTGGTATGAATATTTCAGCGTTCGCACGTTTGTACAGGATATCGTACTTCTGTAGGTCTAACTCTAAAAGAAACCTCTCTTCCACGATGATTTTATGGCACTGGTGTATGTGCGTTCTGAAATACGCTACAACATGCTCAAAAATATAGAGCGTGTTCTATGTTGAGCGTTGATATAGTTTACGCCTGCCGTCGGTGAGAGTAATTGCAAATGACAACATGGCTTCTATCGTGTGCGTTGACGGACCCATGAGAAATTCGAGAAATACAGAAATTAAAATACTACTACTAAAAATACTTTGCGTGCGGTCAAGGAAAAAACGGCCAGTCGGCGGCGGTGGATATTGGCCTATTTAATCTGCGTCAATGATTCTGTGCAATGTTCATGTATGTAATACTGGATGCCTGCCGATTTAATTGACGATTCAGCAATAAAGAGCCATAAATTCTGGTTTTGATACATATTACGATTTTTTCCTGCACATACCAACTTGCCGTAAATGGGGGCGTTGTTTTGCTACCACCCCTGGCTGCAATGTATATGACACTCAAATGCGCAGCTTTGAGATACAATACATGGTACTCATATATCTCGATGTTCGTCCCACACAGAGCAAAAACATGAGTATGTAAAATCAGATACGGGCTAAACATGAAATGGTGACTGATACTTATCCATACAGAGTCTGCATCATCGGAATAAAAATACATTGGGCACTGTCAGGGGAACGTGATCATATTGATAACACCCAGTGCACGTGGAACTCCCAATTCACGGACGAATATTTGAATTTGTGCAAGGTGCGTGTGACACAATGTGATATCATGATTCAAATGGTGGGCGTGCATGTTGATACAAATCAGTGCATAGCAGATTCCACATATGGCAAGCCATTGTCATGTACCTATTTCATATGTATGTATGTAATCGAGTGAAAGGTGCGCTGGTTGATATTTTTCTGAATTGCAGAAGCTATGACAAGTTATTGAGAGAAACCCAGCTTAGCAGCGAGTCTCTCTATCGAGAAAATCGGAAATACAACATATACAGCGAGTTTATGAGAACATATTGATGACAGTTTTTCACTTACCAAGCATAGTTTGACTGGTAATAGTTAGCATTCTATTGATTCAGAAAACTTGTATTTGGCCCCCTCTTGTGCTTGTGAAACCATTTCATATTTGAATATATTGCACACACGAGTCGACAGAATGTCTGGCTTGAACGAATGAAAGATGTTAGCACAGGCTAGCAATAACGCAATCTGCATGTACACGGTGGTGAATCGGAACGGGTTCTTTAAAAAACTGTACACGTTCTTGGTGTTACAATGCGTATGCTACCCGTTCTTGCATAGTGAGTGGTAATAGATTGAGCAAAACCATACGAACATTCAACAAATCGTGAACTGGGTGAAGTGATTTATTGCACTAAAACTACACATATGACATAATACAATGTTACTTTGAAACTAAACAAAAATACACTGAAAATATCCCCTAAAAATACACAGAAACTTATGCCTACAATATATGACACAATACAATGTTACTGTACAGAAACATATCCACACGAGATAGATTTCAATAATGGCAGTTGTGTATACAGTAAAACACAACACGTCAGAACACCGACTAGGTTACAACTTGAATCTTTAATTGTAATGGCCTATTTGATACACACATGATGAATACTTAATTATTCTTGAGATGTTAATCTGAAACGTTGACATTTTTTATATTGTCACTCGCAAAAACATTGTATAGTGAAATTAATCATAAAGTGGGGGTTGTGTGTGTTGGTTCGCCTGGTTTTATCGCTCACATACCAGATGGTTACCATACCAAACTCATGGCGGGAAAATGATATGAGCTTGCACTGTTCTAGTTTTGCAGCATCATAATAGGACATATATCTTCATGTTTGATTCATTTCTGTGTTCGATATCGTGGCATTACACTTGTCTGTCATCTGAAACTTTAGCATTTCTTGATAGTTTCACTCGCAAATATATTTTATTTGTTGAAGAGTTGCTGCCGGGGTTTGTACCTGGATGGCACCATTTTCGTCCTTGACACAGATAATTGCATGTTTTTGGCACACTGTCATCAAATAAAAGCAATTTAAAATTTTAGTTTGAATTTTTTCTGTCCTCAGTGCTGACGCACTGTGCGACAGGCACAACTCAATTCACTTATTCTGGCATGTTTAAAAGACAATTACCTCTTTCAAGTTTTCTTTTTGTACAGAGACCTCCTTTAGTAAATATATCGAGCAAAAACTGCAACATATCTTATTCTGGGGACTTCATATTCTCAGTCATTAACGGTAGCAAATAGCACTAGCAATAGTAACACTATTAAATAAATTTGCCTCCTTTGCATGTTTTATTTGTGACGTTTATATCGAAATTGTTCCTACCAGCTTAAGAGACATATTTTCCCAATATCTTATGGTTTGTGAAGGTAAGAAAAAATATTTATTTTGTGAATTAGCACTTCGTTATAACTCCTACGTAGAATCTGCCATATGTGCATTTTGTTACGATCGTGTATGTATTTTTACCCTTGCCCCGATAAGGGAAGAGGGTATTGCATTTGGTTACATGTCTGTCACCCTGTGTGTTACTTCCGGCAAGTATGGAGGTCAGTTCATTTTTCCGGTTCTCCGTTTGTCTGTCTCTCCTCGCTGAAGCGTCCAGGATTCAATGCCAAATCTCTCGATATTACACCATAGCATATTCTAAGGTCAAAATCACTTAAATGGCCTTAACTTCCACACTAATCGTCGTAAAGAGTGCGAACTGGGGTAATATGGTAGCATATAAAAACAACATTCTTGTGTGACCTTGAACGTGACTTTTGACCTTGACCTTGAGAAGATCGACACGAGGTCAATGTTGATGTCCAATAAGAAGGTCAATGCACCATATCGGTTAGTATATCATTGAAGAGGTCTCGAGCCTCCGACTCTAGTTATATCTTATTTTTGGTGCTGCAACGTACACTGACGTCACAATGACCGAAATTTGACCGTGAAATTTCCGAAATTTTAAAAACCTGTAACGGCGTCAATACTGTGTGGAATCTTTTGAAACTAGACCTGCATGTGGACAGCACTGACCTCTACGAATCGAAGTACAAAGGTCAATGGTCAAGGTCATCAAAATCCCAGAAAAACACGTTTTCGGGAATAACATATGCTTGAATCGTCGTAGTTCAAATTTGAACTATGTCATTCAGAAGAGGTATGTCAATCAGACGTATTTGTCAATTCCATGATTATTCCCATTAGAAACGAACTTATGGTTCCAGTTCCATTGACATAATCATATATATTATGTAAGAGCTAACTTGAAGAGTTAACGTTTAGTGAGAAAGCATGTTGCCATCATATTCATAACACAGCATATAAATAGTGTAAATCAAATCTATTGCATGTGTGCATACACATCAAAATTTGCATGTAGACAAGACATGCCGGTTCGCATCTCTTCTCCAGAAGCCAATCTAAAGACTATATATAACTGTGCGGTGACTGGCGAATAGTGCTCACTGCGTTATCCTTGAGAGATCTTAGAGTATCTCCACATTGACTTATCACACATCGTTCAGAGCCCGGGAAAATGGAAAATGGATTTGACGTAAGTGCCTGAGACCTTCTCGGACTATACGCAGTGAAGGGGTTAATCATACATGTTTTGCTTTCCTTTCAGGGAGATGAGTCGATGCAATTGACCTATCGCCGAGCCCATTTGTCCGAGTCTTTTTACGCCATTTACGACGCATTCTGCAAAACGTTATCATTGGCCAAAGAGAAGTTGGCCGACGTAATATGTGAAACTCGGACAACTTTTGGGGCATTTGGCGATAGGTCAATTGCCACTCCGTTACGGAATGGTGAGGAATTTTTGATACATTACCTCTATGTATGTGATAAGTCTTTGTATATACTATGTTGTGATATATGTACGCGACAATCGTAACTGACAGACGATGGACTGACTGATGACTTTTATTTTGGCAGTAAGGAAGGTTTATTGTATCATCTTTTTTTCTCATCGTTTTGCATGGGAATGTTTGAGAAGACTTGTTAGGGACGTTTAGCTCATAAGTTGTTTACACTTTCTAGACTGACTAGGTTTGGGAAGGGTTGAACTCCGAGGACGGAGTTTGACGAAGGGGTGTGATGTAGCATTACTAGTCTTTTACGGTAATCCCCCAAAACCTCCCCACACAGACTCAATATACACAGACATGTCGCTACTTCTCCAAGACTTCACCATACACACATTTTATTTACACAACACCATAGTAATAGGTTATCCACACCACAGCCAGCCAATCACAACATGATGTCTGGCACGAGACAGGGAATTTATGGATGGACAGCAAGGACGGCCTGCCATCTTGGCAGTTGGTTTGAAGTTGCATAGCAGAGTAAACGGGCTTGTTTTTCTCGTGGTGGCTGAAAGAATACTCAGTTCTCTGAACAATAATATTAGATTTATACTTGAACCGGTGACGACTGGACAGTTATTGGACTACGGACAGGTGTACGGTTGAGTGTGTGAAAGCTTATTGACTTTGTGAGCGTGTGCCAAATAAACAGTCGTGTTCCATGCCGAAGTTGTTTTCTCGAGCACAGCAGTCACCTTGGCACTGTACAGACAAAAGTATTGTATAGGACCCGACGAAAACCGTTCCACAATATTATCGTTCGTTTGATCAAGCACAGCACTCGCGTGACACAGTACATGCAAACTGGTTGAATAGGACCCTAGAAAAACTATTCCAGAAACATTTGACGTACATTTGCTCATGCGAAGTATCCATTGTTTGTTGGCTGCATGTTTGTGCACGCTTAGCAGCTGTTTGCAATGGAGGTGATCTCTACATAAGAGTGGCTTACAACAGTCAAAATCACCTCACTGGAACCTGAAGACTGAAAGGTAAGTCATCTGTTACGGCAGTGGACAATGCCAACACTATCGCATTATAGAGCTGGCACGCCACAGGCGATACAACATGAAACTCTTCGGAGCCCTTATTAGGGGGCGTTGAGCCTTTATATTGTTACGGATGAAGTTTGTAGTATTTGAATCATATATTCCATACAGTGTTGCCGTACGTGGGCCATAAGTATAACACGTTGTGATCAATGTTTAGACACTACATATATGTGTTTTCCACAGCCGTGGGCGAGGGTTATTAGTTTCTGAACAATTCAGACTATTCCATAAAGAATCATACATTTGTTCACTTTGTCGAAAGTATTTACTTGCTGAATTCCAAAGTGGGAATCATTTGAGTTATGCGTTCGGAATATATGGAGATACAAAGCGATAGTTTTTCACCTCATCCACGGTACTATTTATAATACTGAGAATCACTTTTTACAACACATTGGGGCGAAAGATCATATCTGAATTGTTAGTTATTGACATGTCATGGGTACATTCAAATAAAATCCTTTGTTGGTAAACACGAAATATACACTAAATCAGACATCAGCTATATACTAAACCTAATACTGCCTTATATAGTTGGTTTTATTCTGTCATTCTGTCACCATATATATATATATATATATATATATATACGTCAAAGGATAGCGGAACTGGACAGAATTCATAATTCAAAACATCGTGAATGACCACCAAAATGAGCGGAATGTTCTGCACGATACTCTGGGCATCTCTCGCCTGCCTTTGGTTTGGTGAGTATCGAGTATAATGTAAATTGCAAAACTACAAAAAAAATAAACGCTGAAATTCACAAAATGAAAAATGTTTGAATAGCTTTCAACCAGAAGCATAAATCTATATTTGATGTAACCAATTGTCATGAATAATTTAGGCAAAGCGAACTCTAGTAATGATATACATCCTATTTTGTGATAGGGCAAGGCAGCGATGCATTCGACCCCCCAGGTGAGTCTGAATTACGTTCACCACTGTTCTGTAATATAATAGTGTGAAAGCAGTTTTTTTATTAAAGTGTTTCAGGTTCCATGTACATGAATGTGCATGGACCTGTCACCACCCGTGCATATGTGTACAGCTTCCACCTACATGAAATGCCAACATCCAAACCATGATACAGCTGCAGTTATACACTCTCACATCTGGTTTCATAGTTTTACCTTGAAAGTAACCAGTTAAACCTAAAAATCAAGTTAGTTTCACATTGGTTATATAGCAGCCATCCGTAAAGCCCAAAATATTCAAACTGGTGTCATGTTTGTCACCCATCAGCCATTTGTACAATCCCAAATAAGTTTTCTCCTTCACTACTTCAAAATAGGGTTAATCCTGGTTCAAACCAAATCTAAACAAGGCTTTCAAACGGATTCCACATATATCATGAAAAACCAAGTTTATTCGAACCAGGTCCACGTACATCGCAAAAATTGTGCCAAAGCCTGTTTTTTTGCAAACAAAGTGATTGATGCAGTGTTAAAACTCATCTGTGTACACCATATATACGTATGTTACCAAAGCCATGAACTCAACACATATTTTTGACCTTCTGACTCATTGTTTCTGAGGTGTCCAGTATGGCTTAGCAATGGTTGTTGCTTTTTTTACTGACCGTCAATTCGACGTCACCACGAATCCTATTCGTTTCAAAGCTTCACTTAACATAGATTTTGCCGGTCCCATGTACCAGTCCTGTTTGCCTGTTATGCTAGCACACTGAGAGACAGAAAGTCACCCACATTCGTTAGCTATGCAGAAGATGACAACATATATCGTAGTTCCGAGGCAGGTGACATGGCATCAGAGGTTGGATCCCTGCATACCTAAGATCAAACCCTTGAACTCATCTGACGTCAAATCTGGTCAACATAAACTCTTTGATTTAGCAGGTGCAGATTACTACCCAAGGCTCCTACACAGTCTATTTGAATGGCTCGGACAGTTGTAATAAGATCAGATCATGTAAAGTTGTTTGGGATTTTCTTCGACCAATGCCATACCTTCAAACAACATATTTTTGCCGAAACCAGAGCTGCTTCTCAGGCATTGTGCGACCTCAAACACCTCTGTCAATACCTTGATCAAAATACTTGCCTCAAATTTGGAATGCATAATTTTTTTTCTCATAAAGATTACTTCTCAAAAGATACCTTCTCAAAGCCACATTAGTTACAAACGACAATAGCCTATGGACAAAAGGTCTAAGCCTGCTCTCAAAACGCTTCACATTCTCTCTGTACCTGTTCGTGCTGAATACAAAATGCTAATTTTACTTTTCAAATGTTTGCATGATCTGGCCTCTTCCAACACAGCCATGATTCTTATAAAGCGCCGTAGAACGTAGTTGTTTGCAAATACAACAAATTAACCCAATTGTAAACCACAAATGAAAAATCCACCAAGATTATTCATATTGTTTTTCAGGTTGTAACCTGTAAGCCATCTGTATAGCCATTCGTAAATCCAAAGCAAATAAGTACAGTATTTTTCCAGTAAATGAACATACAAATGGCCTCGTCAGCAACTTTTCAAGCATAGTTTCAAGTACCAATCTGTATCATCTGATGCATTTTATTATTCATGTGGTCACCAGTGTGTGACGCGCTCGTGGACGTCTTTGGGGATAGAACCGTCAACAAGATCGAAACTCCGGAGGAATGTAAGCAGTTGTGTAGAGAGAACACAGACTTCACGTGCCGTGCTGTTTACTTCAGTGACACGAAGTTACAGTGTGTACTCTCTGAGACAGTAAGGAAGGAACCGCTACTGAGTGGTGCCGGGTCAAGGTTCAAGTACTACGAACGCACACTGTGCGGTGAGTACATTATAGCTGCAGATGCATGCTGCACACATATATCTCCATCTTTTTTTTTGCTCACGTATTCAAGGTAGTTCGCTTGAATTATCATGGGAGTCATATCTTGTTAAAACCCCTCATCATAAGCAAACTGCCAATGACGTCACACATCCCATTTGTACACTAATCAGCTGACAGATTTTCAATGACTATTCGGAGATATTTCCTTCTATAACTTCTGAACAAATCATGACATTAACATGCTGTAACGATCGGTCCATTCAGCCCAACAGGTAGCTATGAGTGAGCTACCATCATAATTTCGGTCATGGATTAAGCCCGAGAAACAGTGAATTCGTGCCTACGAATTCACGAGCGCAACGCGCGAGTGAATTCGTGAACGAATTCATTGTTTCGAGTGTTTTATCCGACTTAAATATTGCTCTTACAATCACAATGCGACCAACAGATTACTGTATTGTTTCTGTTAGATCTATTGCAAGTCAAGCATGACAAAGATGTATTCATAAATAGCCGGCAACCGAGTGAATTTAGATTGCTCAACTCAACATGGTTTTCGGCCCAAGTATTATATCTCGCGCATTCCTCTATATATTCAATAAGGATTAAAAAGGTGGCACACGGGTTAAATGCATTCATTTAGTGAGCGAGTAGTATTATGGAGCAGGGTTTGATGCGTGGAACGTGTTTCAATGGACATCTCCATTGGATGATGGTGAGTTTTAATATATTGTACTCAAAACACAGCGAAACAGTGACCTATACCACACACATTCTCGCATTTCTGTTACTGGACATCGACTGGTTGACATTAAATTTCAACATGACAGATAATTTGGACACATTTTTAAATGAAATCGTGGATAGTATGGTCGCATTTAATGCTGCGAACATTCTGAACGATGCTGGAAATTCAACATTAGATGATCTTGAGATTACTGATTATGAACTTGTGCAACATGACATTACATGCATCAGTGAACCAATGAATTCGTATGGGGCAAACGGTGGATTCGTGCGGACGAATCCACTGTCAAGACAATGGTGTGACGTCACAACAATATTTTAACGATGATTACAGTTCAATACTAGTTAGAATACATGAATGCGATCCTGTTTAATCTTCAGAGGAAACTGACCTGACATCGAAGATAACTGGATGTGATGCTAGCGCCCAGTATAACGTCCATTATGCCTGTCAGTACGCATACGATGGCAGCTCCATCGGAGGAGTTAATAACGCGGAATGGGCAATCCCCGCTGGCAGAGGTGTAGGAGAGTACATGAAAGTCAACTTGGACAACTACTACAAGTTGACCTCTGTCTGGATCAGACATCGGTGTCATCAGATAGCACAAGTGTCTGGTTGGCAAATCGACACTGCTGCTGGCGAAGTGGCCAAGGTGGGATTATATAGGTAGTCGACTGGATACCTTGTTTGATGCACTCGTTCGTGTTTGGGTCGTTATATGTCGCAACATGACATGTACACCCCTCTTGATACAGATTCTGACATTTCCCATATTATTTCCCTAAAAACATGCAATTTCATGGATATTTGCATGCAATACACAAAACAAAACATCTTACCAGCGCATGAATACAGAACGTCAAAACCACTGGTTGTTATGCATTACAATATGGATTTTTCCATAACTTCTTGATTGAAAGAAGAAAACATAACAGTTATATATCTGCACGTGTATGCTCAAACAGACGCCTCTTTCTAATCGATTCCGTTGCGAGTATCTGGTGGAGATATTTTGAGTTTGTTTACATTACCGCCATTCTCGGTGCTTTGTATCCCTTGATGCAGTGCGATTTTAGCTTACTCGTATAAGTTCGAGCCAATCGAGCGTGAAATAGGTCAAGTCAGAGGTAACTCTGAGTGGCGCACAAAACAAATGAAAAGCGGCTGCTAGTACTGTCATATGCTTGATTTATCCATCTGATCAAGCATTATTTGTTTTGTAACCTATTTTCCTGAGACCACAGGCATATATGTATTTGATTTACAAAAAATAGTTTTTCTGCCAACATCACTTTAAATAACAACTTGAGCTATATGTTCTGATAATAATAAATAATATACCACATTCGTTCTTGTCGCGAGCTCGCAAACTCGTGCGTGCGGACGGTGCGGTGACCCAGACACGAACTTGTGAATTTCAGTCGGTTGCCCGTAATAATTGTAGTTCTTACATGGCATTTTTCCAATGAACGACATGTTCAAAACCACGTACCATCAATGCATTTGGTAATTCTTTATACCCACTTAAAATTCGATTCTGTCACGAAAAAGGTTACGAGAACTTGTGGTGGAACCACAAATTACCAAGACTGTACGGGCGAGGGTAATGATTGGTTCGTGGTGGACATTGCCTCGGACACTCCTACCTCCTGGATCAAGTTCACTATGACCGATGTGTGTGACACACAAGTTGCCGGTATCAGAGAGATCAAAGTCATGGGCTATCCCATTCCAGGTAATGAACAAATAATATATAACTTTAGGTACAATAGTAGTATGAATTTGAAGTTTTGACGAAGGTGACAAATTAGATTCTGTGGTTACTGCTATTGCCAATATAATACTCTAGTTTGAACTGTCTACATAACTGGAAGTCGACAAACGAAATCCTCAAACAAAATGTGATATAACGCAGGTGTGAAATGTAGATTTTATTTAGTAATATGGTCGTATCCTTTACACATATGTTTAAATTAGCTATAGCGTAGTATAGTAGTGATTAGGCGTGAACACATGAAATTACACTCATATTATGGGAATATTGTTAAGTTTTTGATGGCACATCTAGAGCTGAAAGGTTTTAAGCACTGCATAAAACTGCAATAATAGGATTACTGCATAATCACTATAACAAACCGTGTTAAAACTTTCTACTGTACAGTGTATCACTGAAATTTCAGAAATCGTCAATCTGACCCCCAGAATCGAGTCCTGCACTGCCAGTAGTGAGTATAACACAGCTTATGGCTGCCAGTACGCATATGAGGGCAGTGACAGTTCATCGAGTGTGGGCAAAGAGTGGGCGATGAAGAATGGTTTGGGTGTGGGTGGTTGGATGAAGGTCTACTTGGACAAAGAGTACCCCATCACTCAAATCATGATCAGACATCGATGCCACAAGAATGGTCAAGTGAATGGATGGAAAATCGAGACGAACACTGGCAGTGAGATCGCAGTAAGAAGCTCACTTTCTTACATTGACCTCCCACGTGTTGTTTCATCCATTTATCTACTTACAACATCAGACAAAATAAGTAAACTATGATCAGGAAAGAAGTCCCTGTCCTTCCATCATTGTGATACAATTGTCAGGTTAAGAGGACTTGTGGTGGGACAAACAGCTGGACTGACTGTTCTGGAGATAGCAACGACTGGAAGCTGGTGCCCCTTCCTGCCAACACTCGAGCCTCCTGGGTCAACTTCACCATAACCAGTGTTTGTGGAACAACAAATGTGGGTATCCGTGAGATCAGGATCATGGGTTACGATCATGGGACACCTGTGAATGTCATCGCAGGATGAACAACAGAGAAGCGGTTCTTGCTACCATTGTGCAATACGTTGCCACACAATGACAAAAATAAAGCACCTTTCAATCTCTGAAATGTTGTTTGTTTCACGAGAGGATTTATAAAACGATGCAGGCATCAAATATTAGATTTAAAAACACACCAATTACTCTAACCACAGTCGTGGATGTTAAAGTCTACTTACAATGCCTTCGGTTGTTTTGTAATCTTGATGGCCGATTTCAACGATTGATTATTCTGACAGCTGCATATATTCATTTCAACAAAATACAGGTATAATGTCATCTTTCTATGAAGCGTACCTAATATGGAACACATTACATCAAACATATTCTCAATACCAGACACTGTGTAATAGGTCCAGTTCAGTGAATATTAAATACCTTCTAAAAAGGTATTTAAAAGTGTGTATAATATGTTGGTAAGTTGATTATATGTTACTTTCTTATCATTGAATCAACAAGGGAAACCCAACTTATATACATCATAGAGGTACATAAGGGAAATATTTTGAATAAAAATTCTCCAGCAAACCTAAAAATGGCCGTCAAAGTCCACAAGTGGCCGTTTTTTCGTCGATAATGGCAATAACTTTAACTGGACGTTGTCGTGGTCACCAGGAATGTTGGACCACCTCGAGACGTACAGGGTAAATTTGGGAGCTCGAAGAATTGTGCTGGGTCATTAAAAGACGAATGCTCTGACATGATAATTTTGGTGGATTTCTTGGGCAATGCACAGTTCAACATACCAACAATTATAGTAAAGCCTAAATTATCATTATGCGTGATTCAGGTCACATTATTACTACATGTATTCTTATCAACCAACATTGGAAAAGATTGCCAACATCTTATTCTATTACGTTTGAAATCTGAAATATGGTAGGAAATTGCCGTTTGACTCCCACTGTGAAGTATGCCAAGTTGTAACACAATACCAATAATATCAGCCAAAAAATGTGTAAACGCGTTAGAAAAGCGTATCTGAATTATATAATCTAAACAGGACTGGGCAGCGAGTGAATTCGATTGATCAGCTATATACGTATACTTCAATGACGGCTGTAATTTTCTGTGATCATAATTATACTAACGTGCATATACTTGGAGTTGTTGTTCGCGACAGTGTACAAATGCCAACAATTAATTTTGATTGAAGCCATAGAAGCAAAAAACGGTTTTGGTACATATAGCATGGTACAGCGATCGTCTACAAAACTGGAATATTCACTTTATCATCGTCATGCTTTGTGCCAAGCCAGTAGTGCGACGAAACGCGCAGCATCTTAACTAGCGGAACCATGCTAACTCCTTATAGTCTAGATGATCTGCTGGAAATATTTTTCACTGCCAACACAACTTTATTTTCGTGACGAGAATCTACAACGAAACATTTTTTATTTCAACTCTACAAGGCATTAAGCCGAATCGGAGAATGGTATCACAACACAGCGGTTATATACGTTTCATCCATCACTCTCAAGAATGCAACATAATCTGACATCTGAACAGTTCCCCTATACACGGTCTCGGCCTTCGTTTCTATTCCCAAATTGCTTCCTTCGGGTTGTTTATTGTCATGATAAAAATCTTATGGTATTGGTAGCAGTAAGTTGATACATACAACTAGGTGATGGGTTTCAAACTTAAGTCCCATTCAGCATCCTAATCGCTATGTCAGCTAAGAAGTTGTATTCCAATATACACATATAGTACACTTGCGTAATTTGCGTACTATAATGTTCAATATGCACATGATATAGAAGATGCGCATATGATTGAATTCTAACTCGAGATCACTTTTCACCAGGTCCTGTAGCTGACCCATTCTCAGTGGCTAATACATGACTGATACAAACTGGTGTCATGTTTGTCACCCATCAGCCATTTGTACAACCCAAAGTATTTAAACTGTTACCTCACAGCCGAAGCATAAAAACCCAGAGGGAAGATTTCTCCTCTACCACTTCAAAATAGGGTTAATCCTGGTTCAAACCAAATCCAAACAAGGTTTTCAAACAGATTCTACATATATCATGGAAAACCAAGTTCATTCAAACCAGGTCCACGTATATCGCAAAATTGTGCCAAAGCCTGTTTTTACGCAAACAAAGTGACTGATGCAATGTTAAAACTCATCGGTGTAGACCATACGTATGTTACTCAAGCCATAAACTCAAGACATATTTTTGACATTCTGACCCATTGTTTCTGAGGTGTCCAGTATGGCTTAGCAATGGTTGTTGCTTTTTTACTGACCATCGATTCGACGTCACCACGAATCGTCATTTGCAAAGCTTCACTTAACATAGATTTTGCCGGTCCCATGTACCAGTCCTGTTTGCCTGTTATGCTAGCACACTGAGAGACAGAGAGTCACCCACATTCGTTAGCTATGCAGAAGTTGACAACATATATCGTAGTTTCGAGGCAGGTGACCTGGCATCAGAGGTTGGATCCCTGCATACCTAAGATCAAACCCTTGAACTTATCTGACGTCAAATCTGGTCAACATAAACTCTTGGATTTGGCAGTGGCAGAAGACTACCCAAGACTCCTACACAGTCCATTTGGATGACTCGGACAGTTGTAACGAGATCAGATTGTGTAAAGTTGTTTGGAATTCTCTTCGACCAATGCCATACTTTCAAGCAACATATTGTTGCCGAAACCAGAGCTGCTTCTCAGGCATTGTGCGACCTCAAACACCTCTGTCAATACCTTGATCAAAATACTTGCCTCAAATTTGGAATGCATAATTTTTTTTCTCATAAAGATTACATCTCAAAAGATACCTTCTCAAAGCCACATTAGTTACAAACGACAATAGCCTATGGACAAAAGGTCTAAGCCTGCTCTCAAAACGCTTCACATTCTCTCTGTACCTGTTCGTGCTGAATACAAAATGCTAATTTTACTTTTCAAATGTTTGCATGATCTGGCCTCTTCCAACACAGCCATGATTCTTATAAAGCGCCGTAGAACGTAGTTGTTTGCAAATACAACAAATTAACCCAATTGTAAACCACAAATGAAAAATCCACCAAGATTATTTATATTGTTTTTCAGGTTGCAACCTGTAAGCCATCTGCATAGCCATTCGTAAATCCAAAGCAAATAAGTACAGTATTTTTCCAGTAAATGAACATACAAATGGCCTCGTCAGCAACTTTTCAAGCATAGTTTCAAGTACCAATCTGTATCATCTGATGCATTTTATTATTCATGTGGTCACCAGTGTGTGACGCGCTCGTGGACGTCTTTGGGGATAGAACCGTCAACAAGATCGAAACTCCGGAGGAAAGTAAGCAGTTGTGTAGAGAGAACACAGACTTCACGTGCCGGGCTGTTTACTTCAGTGACACGAAGTTACAGTGTGTACTCTCTGAGACAGTAAGGAAGGAACCGCTACTGAGTGGTGCCGGGTCAAGGTTCAAGTACTACGAACGCACACTGTGCGGTGAGTTCAGCTGCAGTTGCATGCTGCACACATATATCTCCATCTTTTTTTGCTCACGTATTAAAGGTAGTTCGCTCGAATTATCATGGGAGTCATATCTTGTTAAAACACCTCATCATAAGCAAACTGCCAATGACGTCACACATCCCATTTGCACATTAATCAGCTGACAGATTTTCAATGACTATCTGGAGATATTTCCTGCTATAACTTCTGAACGAATCATGACATTAACATGCTGTAACAGCCCAACAGGTAGCTATGAGTGAGCTACCATCATAATTTCGCGATAATTACCATTCGATACTCGTTAGAATACATGAATGCGATCCCGTTTAATCTTCAGAGGAAACTGACCTGACATCGAAGATAACTGGATGTGATGCTAGCGCCCAGTATAACATCCATTATGCCTGTCAGTGGGCATACGATGGCAGCTCCCTCGGAGGAGTTGATAACGTGGAATGGGCACTCCCCGCTGGCAGAGGTGTAGGAGAGTACATGAAAGTCAACTTGGACAACTACTACAAGTTGACCTCGGTCTGGATCAGACCTCGATGTCTTGATAGAGCGCAAGTGTCTGGTTGGCAAATCGAAACTGCTGCTGGTGAAGTGGCCAAGGTGGGAAGTAATTATAGATAATCGACTAGATACCGTGTTCGATGCACTCGTTCATGTCTGCGTCGTGTTCGTTGCTACGACGCAGACACCAAATCGTATCTCGAGCACGGCATCCAGTCTATTACCTATAATAATTGTAGTTATTACATGGTATTTTCCCTATGAATGGCATACTCAAAACAACATACCAAAAATGCATCTAGTAAACCTTTACACTCACCTAAAATTTTATTGTGTCACGAAAAAGGTTACGAGAACTTGTGGTGGAACGACAGTTTGGCAAGACTGTACCGGTGAGGGTAATGATTGGTCCGTGGTGGACATTGCCTCGGACACTCCTACCTCCTGGATCAAGTTCACTATGACTGCTGTATGTGGCACACTATCCCCCGGTATCACAGAGATCAAAGTCATCGGCTATCCCATTCCCGGTGAGGAACCAAAATTATATAACTTTAGGTACAATAGTAGTATGAATTCAAATTTCAAGTCTCCACCGAGGTGACAAATTAGATTCTATCGTTTCAGCTATTGTAATATCCAAAGCCAATGCCACAAGGTGGTTTGAAATAAAATGAAATGAATGAATACTATAGTTTGAACTCTCTACATAGCTGGAATCGACAAACTAAATCCTTGAACAAAACGTGATATAACGCAGGTGTGAAATGTAGATTTCACTCAGTCAAATGATCGTATCCTTCCACATGTATGTTGATATTAGCAATAGTGTAGTATAGTGATTCTGTATGAAAACATGAAATTACACTCATACTCTGGGAATATTGTTGAATTTTGATGGCACATGTAGAGTTGAAAGGTTTTAAGCACTGCATATAACTGCAATGATAGGATCATTGCATAATCACAGTGTATCACTGAAATTTCAGAAATCGTCAATCTGACCCCCAGAATTGAGTCGTGCACTGCCAGTAGTGAGTATACCTTAGCTTACAGCTGCCATTTCGCATATGAGGGCAGTGACGGGGCACAGCATGCGGGCACAGAGTGGGCGATGAAGAATGGTGTGGGTGTGGGCGGTTGGATGAAGGTTTACTTGGACAAGGAGTACCCCATCACTCAAATCATGATTAGACATCGATGCAACAAAATAGGTCAAGTGAACGGATGGAAAATCGATACGAACACTGGCAGTGAGATCGCAGTAAGAACCTCACTTTCTCACATTGACCTCCCACGTCTTGTTCCTTCCATTGATTCATCTACAACATCAGACATAATAAGTAAATTATGATGAGCAAAGAAGTCCCTGTCCTTCCACTATCGCAATACAATTGTCAGGTTACGAGGACTTGCGGTGGGACAATCATCTGGACTGACTGTTCTTACCTTGACCTCCCTCGTGTTTTTCCTTCCTTTGAACTACTTACACCATCAGACATGAGTAAATTATGATAAGGAAATAGGTCCCTGTCCTTCCATCATTGCGATACAATTATTGTCAGGTTAAGAGGACATGTGGTGGGACAAACAGCTGGACTGACTGTTCTGGAGACAGCAACGACTGGAAGCTGGTGCCCCTTCCTGCCAACACTCGAGCCTCCTGGGTCAAGTTCACCGTAACCAGTGTTTGTGGAACAACATCTGCGGGTATCCGTGAGATCAGGATCATGGGTTACGATCATGGGACACCTGTAAATGTCATCGAGGGATGAACAATAGAGAAGAGGTTCTTGCTACCATTGTGCAATACGTTGCCGCACAATGACAAAAATAAATCACCTTTGAATCTCTGAAATGTTGTTTGTTTTACAAGAGGATTTATAAAACGATGCCGGCATCAAATATCAAAATTTTAAACACACTAATAATAATTCTAACCACAGTCGTGGATGTTAAAGTCTGCTTACAATGTCTTAAGTTTTCTGTAATCTTGATGGCCGATTCAAACGATTGATTTTTTTAGACAGCTGCATATATTCATTTCCACAAAATAAATGTATAATGTCATATCTCTATGAAGCGTACCTAATATGGAACACATTACATCAAACAAATTCTAAAAAAACTGTGTAACGGGTCCAGTTCAGTTCAGTGAATAATGAATACCTTTTGAAAAGGTATTTCAACATTAATATATATATGTTGGTTAGTTCATTGTAAATTACTTTCTTATCATCAAATCAACAAGGGCAACCAAACTTATATACATGTAAGTATCAATCTTTTACCATCAATACAACCAAATTTTGATGATTCCAATACATACATAAAATGCAACATTTTGCATAGGAAACAAAGCCCGACCAATTACTTTGTCAAAAGACACACTGGCGTCATCAGGGGCAGACAGTGTGGTAAATGTAGTTGTTTCTACTGTACACCTGATGGAATTAGTAAACACTTGCCTGTATACATCATAGAGGTACATAAAACCTAGATAAAACCAGCAAACCTGAAAGTGGCCGTCAAAGTCCACAAGTGGCCGTGTTTCGTCGATAATGGCAACTTAAACTGGTCGACGTCGTGGTCACCAGAAATATTGGACCACCTCGAGAAGGACACGGTAAATTTGGGGCTTCAAGGTCATTAAAGGAAGAATGCTCTGCCGTGATAATTACCGGGCGAGGGTATTGCATTTGGATCTGTCTGTCTGTCTGTTTGTCTGTCTGTCCGCATACCTAACTCAAAAACAGATGGCCCGATCGATGTGAAATTATGAAAACGGTTGCCATGGCAACGGAAAAAGTGAAAATAACACAATTGGCTCTAACTCCGGTTCTACTTGATATTAATTTTTTCAACTATTTTTGTATTTTTCTTTAGCCAATTCCCGATCGTATGGTGTACGACCGATGGTCGTACGACGAGAACTCTCCATTATCGCCCAATGTCGAAATGATTGGGGTCACGATTACGGTTATTTTGTCCAGCGACGTTTCAGTGCAAATGCTCCGGTTCTACTGGATATTAATTTTTTCAACTATTTTTGTATTTTTCTTTGGCCAATTCCCGATCGTATGGTGTACGACCGATGGTCGTACGACGAAAACTCTCCATTATCGCCCAATGTCGAAAACTTGGGGGTCACGATTTCGGTTATTTTTGGCCAGCGACGTTTCAGTGCAAATGTCTGCGCTCATAACTCAAAGGCAAACGGCCCGATCGATCTGAAATTTATAGGGCTGGATGGTATGGTAGTGGGCCACTGCTATGGTAGTGGCTCAGTCCCTTTCAAAATTTTCCAAATTCAGATGAAAACGGTTGCCATGGTAACGGAAAAAATAAAATCACATAATTGGCTATAACTCCGGTTCTAACCAATATTAAATTTTCAACCTATTTTTGTATCTTTCTTTGGCCAATTCCTGATCGTATAGCGCACAACCGATGATCTTCAGACCAAAACTCTCAATTATCGCCCCAGGTCGAAAGTTTGGGGGTCACGATTTTATGACTCAAGAGTGTTCTGAGATTCGAGACCATTTTGCGAAGCCAGTTATCAATCTGTTCGAACCGTTTTCGTTCATGAAATGTGCCTTGATAATAGAACCATTACGGTGAAATTTTACAGCTCATTATTGAACTACGAGGTCAAACTCAATTCTCCATCATTTGTTATATGACCAATTGTCGTACGGTTAAAGTTCCCCATTATCGCCCAAGGTCGGGAATGTAAAGGTCATCAGCTGAAATTACCGATTCATAATATTACAAGTAGTAATAATTCAGAAACCACTGAAGATATCCAATAGAATATTTTACGCAGGATGAATTTGAGTGAGCCTGCAAATTTTGGAAGGTCGGTGTCAAGAATTCATGCCGTGGTCGAGAATGTGATCAAAACAGAGAAATCGCAGAAACTCTACTATTTTTAATGATGAATTCTCCCATGATTTTTGTATGGCTAATTACTGACCATTTGATATATGACCAATTATCGTATGACCACAATCTCCGATTATCGCCCACGCTGAAAATACAAAGGTTATCAGGTTTAATTTTAGTGACTAAATCTAGAATATTTCACGCAGGATAAATCTGAGTGAGCCTGCAAAGTTTGGAAAACCGGTGTCAAGAATTCATGCCGTGGTCGAGGATGTGGTCAAAACAGAGAAATCGCAGGAACTCTACTTTTATTAATGATGAATTCTCCCATGATTTTTTGTATTTTCGTATCGCTAATTACCGACCATTTGATATATGACCAATTATCGTATGACAACAATCTCCGATTATCGCCCAAGCTGAAAATACAAAGGTTATCAGGTTTAATTTTAGTGACTAAATCTGAAGGGCGAGGGTCTGCAATCTCTGATTGACTCGGAACAAATATTGTATTCTCACATGGTGCAAAAAATGCTAGAGGTGTAATGATCATGTTTGAGAGAACTGTATCTATTGATATTCATGAAACCATAACTGATGGTGATGGAAGATATATCATAATGGATGTCACAATTGGTGAAAAAAGGTTTACCCTGGCAAATGTGTATGGCCCTAATAGGGATGATAGGGAGTTTTTTTTATGAAATTTTATACGGATGTTGAAGGTCTCCCGAATGACAACAGAATAATTGTAGGTGATTTCAATCATATTTTAAATCCAGTATTAGACAAAAAAAGGGGGACGTTATGACCATGCAAATATTGGAGCTGGAGAGGTAACTATGAAATACTTAGAGGAATGTGAAATGGTGGATATTTTTAGGAGGCAAAACCCAAATAGCAAAAAGTTTTCTTATCATACAACAGGCCCAGATATTGTGTTCACTAGATTAGATTTAGCCTTGGTATCATCTGGGCTTGTATCTTTACGTGAACAATGTGACATTATTCCAGGTTATTGTAGTGATCATTCATTTGTGACTCTAAAGTTACTTTGTCATGAGCTAGACAGGGGTAAGGGATTTTGGAAAATGAACTGTTCCTTTTTAAAAGATAAAGACTATATTACTGAAATCAGGGACGAAATAAAATATATAGTAGAATTAATTAGCAAATCTAATCCCCAGTTACGTTGGGATACAATAAAAATGGCTGTACGAGGCCGTAGTATTCAGGAAAACTTAGAAGGAAAATTAGCAAAGTTACGACTTGATTATGCAAAAAAAAACAACAATAAGGTTTTAAATAATATCCAAGCAATAAAACAAGAAATTGATCAGCTTATAACGGAACAAACAAATGGTGCTATTTTAAGATGCAAACTAAAATGGCATGAAGACAGCGAACGGGCAACAAAATATTTCTTGAATTTTGAAAAAAGACAATATAATAAAAAGAATTTGACAGTTCTTTTTATTGAAGGATAATGATGGACATATCACAGGAAATGAATCAATTTTAAATGAGGAGGTTGCATTCTATTCTAAACTTTATACAGGAAAATACCCTCTAGAGACCACTCCAAATGATGGAAAACCTTATTTAGATGAAAGTATTGAACAGAGGACTTTAACAGACGAGGAACAAACTTGTATAGATGACTCAATCATTGGAGAATCTGAATTAGTAGAAGCTCTAAAAAATATGAAAAGGGGAAAAATTCCTGGTAATGATTAGTTAAAAAATGTGTTAAAATAATTTATAACAATATAACAAGTTGTGTGCTTAATAATGGTTGGTTATTGGCCCAGTTTCTGTAGACCTGTGGAATGCGGCAAAGTTGCCCATTATCGCCATATCTGTTTATTATTAGTGTGAAAGTTTTGTCAATATAT
This sequence comes from Terebella lapidaria, assembly GCA_949152475.1. NCBI lineage: Eukaryota > Metazoa > Annelida > Polychaeta > Terebellida > Terebellidae > Terebella > Terebella lapidaria. Next base: position 25,645,535 of record OX424564.1, on the reverse strand, counting down.
TTGAAACAAAACAAGAAAATAAAGGGCATCATCATAAATGAAGTGGAACAAAAAGTAAATCAGTATGCGGACGACACGGCCCTGACCTTACAGTACGATATAGATTCCCTCAAGATGTTATTTGATAGCTTCAATACATTTGAAAAAATATCTGGTTTGAAAATAAATAAATCCAAAACAAATATAATCCCACTAGGGATATATTGTCAATATATTTAAAACGAAACAAGAAAATAAAGGGCATCATTATGAATGAAGTGGAACAAAAAGTAAATCAGTATGCGGACGACACGGCCCTGACACTACAGTACGATATAGATTCCCTCAAGATGTTATTTGATAGCTTCAATACATTTGAAAAAATATCTGGTTTAAAAATAAATAAATCCAAAACAAATATAATCCCACTAGGCCCTTTAAAAAATGACTATCACCATACTCCTTTATTAGATCAAGTTACCTGGTGTGAAGAACCAATACGTTATCTTGGCATAACATTGTCTCATAACGTAAGAGATATTTTTGAATTAAAAGATATATTTTTGACGATCCTGTGGAATACATAGTAAACCAATTTTTGTGGTTCAATTCCAACTTGAAAATTGAAGAAAAAGTTATGTATTATAATGATTGGTACAATAGCGGAATAAAATGTATTCGAGATTTGCTATGTGAAGACCACATAATGTCATATGAACAATTTGTTGACAAATATGATGTATCAACACATTTTCTGATATATTATGGTATATACATGTAAGTTATACTCTGTGCCACCTGTCAAGAATAATTTTGTTAAAAATTTGAAAAATTACAGATCTCAAGAGGAGGACATTGCTGTAAGGAAAAAGAGGGAATGTGATTATTTAGTGAAATGCAGAGGCTTTACCAAAATGTAACTTATCCGTATCGTACATGCATTAGATAGTGTCATTCATTTTTGTATAGGCTGCATATTTCCTCAAAAACAGTATAATTGTAACTCAAATGTGAGTCCCTGTGGAATATGTTGTACTGCGGAATATTGGGGTTAAAAAAATGTACAGTGCAACATACCAACAACAATGGTCAAGTTTGAATTATCATTTTGCCTGATTCAGGTCACATTATTACTACATGTATTCTTATCAAACAACATTGGAAAAGATTGTCAACATTTCGATCTTTTACGTTTGAAATCTGAAATATGGTAGACGATTGCCGGTCGACGCCCTTGTGGAGTATACCAAGTTGTAACATGATACCAATAATATCAGCCAAAAAATGTGTTTACAAACGCGTTAGAAAAGCGTATCTGAATGATATCACCTAAACAGGACTGGACAGCAAGTGAATCCGATTGATCAGCTTTCAGTAAATCTGTACGTATACTTCACTGGCGGCTGTAATTTCCTGTGATCATATACTAACGTGCCTATATTTGAAGTTATTCTTTGCGATAGCGAACAAACGCCTTCATTCAATTTTGATTGAAGCCATAGAAGCAAAACCCGGTTTTGGTACATACAGCATGGTACAGCGATCGTCTACAAAACTGGAATATTCACTTTATCATCGTCATGCTTTGTGCCAAGCCAGTGGTACGACGAAACGCGCAGCATCTTAACTAGCAGAACCATGCTGGAAATATTTTTCACTGCCAACACAACTTTATTTTCGTGACGAGAATCTACAACGAAACACTTTTTATTTCAACTTTACAAGGCATTAAGCCGAATCGGAGAATGGTATCACAACACAGCGGTTATATAGGTTTCATCCATCACTCTCAAGAATGCAACATAATCTGACATCTGAACAGTTCCCCTATACACGGTCTCGGCCTTCGTTTCTATTCCCAAATTGCTTCCTTCGGGTTGTTTATTGTCATGATCAAAATCTTATGGTATTGGTAGCAGTAAGTTGATACATACAACAACTAGGTGGTGGGTTTCAAACTTAAGTCCCATTCAGCATCCTAATCGCTATGTCAGCTAAGAAGTTGTATTCCAATATACACATATAATACACTTGCGTAATTTGCGTACTATAATGTTCAATATGCACATGATATAGTAGATGCGCATATGATTGAATTCTAACTCAAGATCACTTTTCACGAGGTCCTGTAGCTGACCCATCCTCAGTGGCTGATACATGACTGATATTGGGGGAACACTGAACAGTAGCATAGATACACTTTTTGTAGAGGCACTGGATTCAGCACTGGATTTTGAAAGCCTAAATTCCGGAAGATCACCCCAACCTCGAAGCTCGATGACTTGGCAGCATCAGAATCATGGTATTTCTTCCACTTACTTCAGTTTAATGCAGTTTCTTGGTGGCGTAGGTGGATGACAGGGATTAAGCGCATCATACCAAGCCGCCAAAGTGATTACTCAGTGCGGAACGCGGCATGAAACTGAGCTCAGACTTCCTGGCGTCTGCAAGAAATGAGAGCCACTATCAAGATGCCCTCCAGGTGGTCGAAAGAGACAGAAAGGAGACGTCAAATCGGAGAAGAAGGAAAGCTGGGAAGGGAGTTAACACTTACGACAGAAAACAACACTCCTGGGCAATTAACCATTATTGAGTATGATTACTAGAATCCATCATTCCTGTTTATTGCATTATTCAAGGTCCGAATATCATACGTGTTCATACTCAAGTATTCATGGTATTGTCACAGTAAGGTTAATATAATACATTATATGGTTTGTTCGATGAATAAAAAATTTGAAAGTAAAACAAATTATGATGCTTCTTCCGTTACAAATTATGCCAAAGTATTGCCAAATATGCAAAAATAGCTAAATATGGCACACCTGTATTTTCAAGTCAATGGTGGGCCCAGTATATCAATCAATGTGAACCAAATTGTGCATGGTGAGCTAGTTTGTTAATACGCATAAAATCAGACCAGGGGAGAATGTGGTGTGTGTGGGGGGGGGGGGGGGGCGGGGTGCGGGGCGTTTGTGTGCACCCCAGTAGGGGGGCATGAGCGAGCGTAGGGAACTGAAGGCGGCCTGGGGCTGGGGATGCCGTAAGCATTTAATTTTGTGCTCTTTTAGAGGCATTTCTAGAGCATCTATGGCATTGATTTTCATCATATTCTGGGGTATTTTCACCCACAATTTTTCTAACTTCGTCTGTGATATACGAATTTATCCCGGATATTGGATGATTGATTAGTGCAATGTAGCATATTTCTAAGACAGTAACGGACTGTGTACTCTCGCCTACATACACTACGCATATTCAAACACGAACTCCGCACTTACGTACAGATAAAACGCGCGCCAAATACATATACATATTCCAGAACATTCTCACACCTACATCACGTGCACAATTCATGACATGACGTAATACACAGCCAATCGGACACGACACCGCAACTTTAGGCGGGAAATTACAGACATAATCACAAACCCATACTTGCCCCGCGGTTAGTTGGTTAGTTTGTGATTTGGTGTTCACGACTAAAGAAGACTGTTGATATTCAAATATAGTTGAAGAAGACACAGTAAATAAAGAAGATGGAGGAATAAGTTATCAATTTGGAAGACGTGCGATAGATTGCACTGGAGTTATTAGCGGTGTGTGAGAGCCTGGGTGACTGGAACACTTCATTTGTGCCTGAATAACTGTGGCGCCAATAAAGGATTATTACAAAAGTCGGACTTCGCCTTTGCACAGTGATACAATGCTGTACGATCTTGGGCAGTCTGATAGGGATTGGAGGAACCCTATTAATCACAGTATAGTCAGTCCTGGATTCAAAGAGTAAAAAAGCTCTCGTTTTGGATTCATAAAATGTTTCGAGATTGTAAATATTTTGTTGAAATAAAAAAAGATATACCTCACAATTTATTTGGCAATGATACTGGATCTACATATGTCTAACTTTGCGCATGTAATTACTGTGCTGTTTCAGGGGGACACTATTTCACCCCCACCTTTTTGGTAGTTGGGGTGCATATTGGTGCCACGTTGATATGGGACCAACTCCAGATCTGAGAGCATCGGGTCCTTTTAGTGCGATGCCGGGCCAGTGAATGTGAAATAGGTCAAGTCAGAGGTGACACTGAGTGGCGCACAAAACAAAAGAAAAGTGGCTGCTAGTACTGTCAAATGCTTGATTCATCCTTCAGATCAAATCCCCATATACTTCTGCTGCCCGCCACCTAAGAAGAATGTTGTTTCAAAATCCCTTGAAATGAATGATCTAAAAATCAAGTTGACAGTGTCTAAATCTGGAACATCACCTTGAATTCAGATAATTTGCATAAAAAACACATTGTCTGAGTTCAAAATTGAAATCGGGAGCGTCACAGAATGCTCCTGCGCATTTAACGAAGGAGGCTTCAGCTGCTTTTGGGGCCCCGGGGGGGGGGGGGGGGCAAATCACTGGCCCCGAGTCCACACTCGATGTTCTGCCTAATTTGGGTTAAATGGTGCAATCCTTTGAGAGCAGCATTTTTGTGTGAAAAAGGATACACCCAACGTCTTCTTATGCTTCTAGTACACAGTATGCTTCTAAACGGGATTGGATCCCTGAGCTTTCATTTTTTGGCTGACATGTTGTAAAAAAACGGTGTGACAGAATTTTAAAAATATGAGTAGCCTACGTGTATCGTGTATATCGATACGAACACCAGAAACTACGACATATCGATTGATTTTGTATTGCTTTCCAATATATAAATGTAGAAGAAAGGGAATAATTAATTTATAGGCTTCACAAGATTTCTCGAAACTGTGTGGCATACCATTCTACAGTACTAGTATAACCATAATATGACTGATCACAGAGTAGGCCTAGCATTCCATGTACTGTATATTTCCACCAGCAAAAAAGTCGATAATTTGACTAATCGCTGGCACATCGAAAAAGTAATGTAATTATACCAGTGTTAATCAAATATCGGACACATTCATTTGAATATCTTTTTATTACGCCCCCACCCCCACCCCTCCCGCAAGATCGCATCACGGTTTATCCTGTCTGGCTTTTCACCTTCAGGAGAGAAGGGTGTGTGTGTGTGGGGGGGGGGGGGGTAGAGGATTTACGTGCTAATCCCCCATGTCAATCACTATATTGGATGTATGTGTGATAGTTTACCGTACCATATCCATAATTTCTACTTTGTATTTTGTATCTCATTTGCAGGCTTACCTGGTATGCATGTCCAGCTCTAGCGAAACATTGTACAACTGGTGTGAATTAGATCCTGATTAAATCGTGTATCTTGTGCCTCCCCGCCCCCATTTCAGCCTGAAACACACCTTCGTGCTACCCCCCCCCCCCCCCCCCCTCACTCCCGCCCTCTTCAGTGCTTTCCCCATACAAAATTGCAACCACTTCTCAGCGTCGAATATTCTGTACAGAGAATCTTTTCCCCCGTGACGTCAGAAACGTCATTTCACGTAAAAAGATGCTGACCGCTCTCCACGTGGAATATCGGTCTTCGGACCGCTGTAGATCTCATCTGTGTGTTTAGAATGGCTCTACTTCCATCTGTATGCATTTATATATGAATACTATTGCATGTAGAGCAATTTAATAATCACATCAAATATCATGTCCATGGCCCTTTAATCATTTCCCATCCCAATGTATGGAAGCGTATTGCGATCAAGGGTGTAAAAAATATCATCTCGTACGTACGGCTTATATCTTGTACGTACGACTTAATAACACGTACGTACGACTTAATAACTCGTACGTACGACTTATTAACTCGTACGTACGACTTGTTAACCCGTACGTACACAATAAATAAAGAAGACGGAGGAATAAGTTATCAATTTGGAAGACGTGGGATAGATTGCACTGGAGTTATTAGCGGTGTGTGAGAGCCTGGGTGACTGGAACACTTCATTTGTGCCTGAATAACTGTGGCGCCAATAAAGGATTATTACAAAAGTCGGACTTCGCCTTTGCACAGTGATACAATGCTGTACGATCTTGGGCAGTCTGATAGGGATTGGAGGAACCCTATTAATCACAGTATAGTCAGTCCTGGATTCAAAGAGTGAAGAAGATCTCGTTTTGGATTCATAAAATGTTTCGAGATTGTAAATATTTTGTTGAAATAAAAAAAGATATACCTCACAATTTATTTGGCAATGATACTGGATCTACATATATTGTCTAACTTTGCGCATGTAATTTCTGTGCTGTTTCAGAGGGATACTATTTCACCCCCACCTTTTTGGTAGTTGGGTGCATATTGGTGCCACGTTGATATGGGACCAACTCCAGATCTGAGAGCATCGGGTCTTTTTAGTGCGATGCCGAGCCAGAAGTCTGTAGGTAATATCATGCATCAGGTTAATCGTTGTGAGGGTGCGAGTTTCATCACGGTCATTTTTTTCCGCTAACTGTATATGCATAATTAGAGGTCATAGTTTACACTATAAAAAACCCAAGTAAGCACCTTTTTGGGAAAACAAACACAAATGCAACACACAGTTAAGCTCTCTCTCATTCCCATTCAGCACATCTTAACATAAGCAACAACCTGTATTTGAAAACCCAAGCTCACCCAAGATCAATCTCAAAGTCTTGGAATTATGCACCACATGCAATCTTTATCAATCGTTTCCGATAAAAAATATTACCCATACCTTAGCGTCCAATATCATTTTTATCGTCCTTTGGGGGCTATTTATGTGAAGTCTTATATTGCATTTAATTCATTTGTTTTTCACATTGGGATGGGAAATGATTAAATAATTCCTGATGTTCGTTGGCAGTTCCAACGTGGCCCATAGTGGCATAACAGTGGGACTTTTGGTTTGAAATATGAAAATATATTAGTCCTGTGAAGACATTTTTATTTTAAGAGTTTAAGTACAAGGCTATGGCTACCTCAAGATTGGGGAATTGCCCGATACAGACAATGTGCTTTGAAGTGATATTGGCAGGAAATCTATTTTTTCCAAATCAGTTACATATATGCCTGTGGTCTCAGAAAAATAGGTTGCAAAACAAACTATGCTTGATCAGATGGATAAATCAAGCATTTGACAGTACTAGCAGCCACTTTTCTTTTGTTTTGTGCGCCACTCAGTGTCACCTCTGACTTGACCTATTTCACGCTCGATTGGCTCGAACATATACGAGTAAGCTGTAATCGCACTGCATCACGGGATACAGAGCACCGAGAATGACGGTAATGTAAACAAATTCAAAATATCTTCACCAGGAATTCGCAAAGAAATCAATTAGAAAGGGGCATCTGATTGGGCATACGAGTGCAGATATATAACTGTTAAGTTTTCTTCGTTCGATCAGAAAGATGTGGAAAAATCCATAACTTGCTGCCAATATCACTTTAATATAGAGCTTAGGTTCGTTCCTGTAATGAGCATACAGGAAATCGTGAGTGGTGCATTTTCTTGTGCCCTATGACTTTGATATCAATTGAGCTGGAGTGATATGAGAACACCAGATTCCCATTGACGACATAGTTTTCTGGGTTGGTGTGGTTCCACTATACCTAAAAGAACCACCATGTACGTAGTATACCTACAGTTAATTGCTTTGTTCCCTGAACACTATTTTTTGTTATCTTGAATCAACTCAATACCCTTTTTAATATGAAAAAGAGGAGTTCTGATATACTAGTATCATGTTCCGACCGAATTTCATGATGGCAAATAAAGTGGGGACAGATTTATCTCTTTTTTCAAACACTAAATTTCAATTCGTTGGTGCACAGACTTTCCTAAATTATCACATCTTTGAACTTACTCGGACCAGCTATGTGCTCTTATTATTTGAGAGGATAATATGTCCATGATCATAGTGATTCGCATTTCGCATTTCTCGCATTTTGGATGTCAGCAATACACTTGTGGTTGACAGTGAATCATTTATAATTACAACACACACTCCATGAAAGAGACACTTTAGAGTGGTATCTATGGGTGTGGGTAATTGGAGAGTAGTCGCAAATAACGCTCGTACATCGAGTGTAAATCAATAGATTGTTATACCCTGGTTCGACTCCTCGAGAAACATCGAGTGGCTATTAGGATAATATAAGGTACTTCATCAAATATTAGGTCGATTTATCGAGATACGTATGTGGACAAACAAAACAGGCCTCTACCCTGTTCCGTATAATATGCATCATGTAACTGTGCCAAGAAGTCCACCTTATCTGACAAAGCTTTATCTGACAAGCATAGGCCCAAGGGCACTGTAACTCACCGACACGTTGGTGTTATGAAAATCACATCATTTGTATTTCGTACTCTCTCATTCGCCATGAATCTGGACAATGAAGAGTAATTTTAAAGATTAAATACTGCTAGATACGCGTCCTATGATAGGAGTACATGTCCTAAAATCCTTAATTATCCGTATGTGAATCATACCACTCAAATTGCTGAGACATTCTACAATTACACTTTTTTTTTTGGTTTACGTGATCGTGGATGTGAGCACCTAACGTCATCTAGTTCTAGTTACAGGTCAACGACAAGTTAATTATTTTATGCTACGAGTTACCCTGAATGTATCTCCAAGATTTATCCGGTTGAAAACTTTCACACACAAAAGTGTTATAGAACATTCACTAATCTGACTCCCTATATATTCATAATAGGAAAGTAAGTTAGCAGGGGCGGGTATTAGGGGGGGGACTGGACAATCCTTCCGCCCCCCCCCCCCCTTCCGAAAAAAGAGGAAAAAGAGAAAACAGGGAAGATGGAAGGGGGGAGGAGGTTCAAGATACCTTACACCGGGAAGTAGCTTTGATCTCTCGAGCACCATGTGAGACCAGTGTATTCGCTCTACAGCCAACCCACTTGTTCTCGGGGAAAGCACTTCATGGCCTTCACCTTCTATAAATGAATTGAGAGCATTGAATGACAAATGCAGATAATCCTTTGATGGCATCAAAAACCAAGTAATATTTTATGTCATATTTTATTCAAACTACAATGATCATGCTTTTATAGGTGAAAAGTAATGCTTGATGTTACGAATACCGTTCACCGGCCGGTGTCACGCCGTAGCAATGCCGTATAATTCTATATCGTCATGCAAAGAACAAGCCGGCAGTTCAAAAGAAACTGTTTATTTGGATAATAAAATCCAAAGCCCCAAGTATTCAAGCCGATCTTACACTATACATCGATGATAATCCCGGGTCGAGTTAATTTAGTCCTAATTGTCCTGTATCACAAAGTATCCCTGATTTTTATTCTTCGCTTGAACTGTTACAATTCTCTTCTATGTACACGTCTATCCTATGCTATCGTCTAACTTCGAGTGCGCGGGGCCGTGGAACGCGTGGGGCATTTTTCCCGCCTTGTGGATACGGGGTCGTGTGATTGGCTTTTGAATGCTGATGTCATGGAAAGTGTTGTGATTCTTGTCCTGACATGTCTGTCCATGGGATGAGAGCGTGTTTATTTTTACCTGAGTTAGTGCATGTGTCCGTGGAGTGGGTGTAAGTATCAATCTATTACCACCAATATGGTAAGATTTTTGGATGACACCAATAACAATCTCAAAACACAATAAATTGCAATAGAAACAAACACCCACCAAATAGTTTATCCAAGGACACACTGGTGTCATCAGGGGCGGACATTGTGTTAAATGTTGTTTCTACAGTACACCTGATGGAATTAGTGTACAACTGCCCAACAACTTATGAAAATAATTTAGAAATCCGAAACAAACCCCATGGGATAGATATATGACAAGTAAAAAAGTACCTAATCACAAGCCAGAAGGCTACTGATTTGATGGTATCCTCGATTGAACGTGATGTATATTGATTGAGCTGCGTGGTTATGTGTGGTTATGCGTGTATAGATCTTGAACGAGCATAGTCTGTGTCATGTAGCGGGGACGAGTTGCCATGGATATGTAAGTATGCGGGGAAGTTCGGGTCGTTACAGTCACTGAATATTCTACATTGATAATCATAAACAAGAGAGCTCTGGAACGCTGTATTGGGCACACGAATACTCCCCTCGGCCTTCACCACCTCCTTATCCACATTTCTCATCTCGGCCCTTCTTCAGAACCCTGAATTCACTCCAGATCAGGCATTCATAAACTATCCAAGGCCATGAAAATTGAACCAATGAGAGTCCTGAAAAAACCGTTGGGGATGCATAAACCTTCAATGTCTGGGGCCCTTAAGCGGGCCCCACACCCTGGGCCGACAGAGTCTGGCTTTAGCCCATTCAGCAGCATTTCGCAACTGGGCCTTCCCTATAAATCGTAGATCTGCTTCGAATCAGCCATGCAAAATACTTAGGGGAATGGAAAATATACCAAAGGAAACCTCTGAAATTTAGCCCAAGGGCTAAGATAGGTTACCGGACAATTTTAATTTTAAACATTGCAGGTGACATATGGCCTTGAGGTTTACCAACCAAGGTCATCGTTGTGGACTTCAATGTCACCATACGGTGTGCTGCTTAGAACTTTTTATATGTTCATTATACAAACATATACTTCCTTTTGAGTATTTTGTCTGTGGAGGCTACAGCTACAGCCCCCCCCCCCCCCCCCGCCCCCACACACACAAGACCCAGACTAGCCTGTTACACTAGCCAAGAAGATTGGCTTTTGCGAAAATAATGCTTTTGCTATCCGGATAAAAAACAAACAAACGGACGATGGACGGCTGCCAGACCAAGACATATTATGGCCCGGTAAGTTAAAAATGAACGTTTAACAACAGTAGCGAATATCCTAACTACATGCCTGTCGCAAACATCAGCAGTACTTGACGAGGTCATAAAACTCACTCATGAAGTGATAGGAATATCTATTCTGCTATTCACGTTGAGTAGGACAACATCAAGTAAATGAAGAGATTTGAGCAACAAAATGCGCAACATTGCTGTGCCATTGTATGCATGAAAGAGGCGTACATTCTTTCCTGAATCCAAGACAAGCTTGGTACAACATCCGAGATTCTGGAAATATGACTTACAGTAAGTATGAATTTATTTACAATTATGGAAACAATGAACAATATATATATATAATCCTATGATTTGGTTCATCAGTTTACTATGTTCCTGTAATCGAGTCTATGCGATTTCAATGACTGGAATCTATTATTTCATTATTCTGGTATAATTGTATCCATCGTAGGCTCTTTCTTGTGAGCACTCTAGATGTCACACTTCTGATCGTATATGTCTCACATGACTTGTGAGGGCCCCAGCGGTAACAATTTCATAGGAAGTTTTGCTATATTGATAAGGCATGTTGAGCAAAGCCCAAACAGGAAACGAATATCATGAGTATATGAGTTAATTCATAACAACAAGGTGAAGTACCCAGTTTAAGGTCTTCAATTATTTCAGTTTATTGCAATTTGAAAACAAATCACTCTGAATGTATATAATATAGAGCTGTTAGTTTTATGCAGAACAGATAACCATTACTGAATAAATTAATTTCTTTATATACTCTGATTTTTCTAACTGGTTTACACAGTTTTTCGCTGATATCTTTGCGATGCTAAATGCTATCGTTCTATAACTTGGCACACTTTACCTGAGAGTCAAACGGCAATTATTTATCGAATTTCAGACTTTTATCACGAAAATTGAAGAAGTTGGCAATCTACCCCTATGTTAAATTTAGCCCTGTCATTTAACTTCTGGGTCCCCACACAATTGCGTGCATTTGCTCGGTTTTGTAGTAGTGCAATCTTTCAAAATCAATATGTCTGTGTAGAATACACCCCGATGTGTCATCGGGTCTAAAATTACAACAATACTTCGAATCCTGGTGGATGTAAACAGGATCAAATCCTCGAATAAGCACAGATTCTCGAGATTCCGTTTTTGGCTGAAATTTAACATTAGGGTAGATTGCCAACTTCTTCAATTATTGCGCTAGAAGTCTGAAATTTGGTAGAAAATTGCCGTTTGTCTCCGAGGTGAAGTATGCCAAGTTATAGAACGATACCATTCAGCATCACAAAGATATCGTCAAAAGCCTGTGTAAACAAGTTAGAAAAATCAGAGTATAGTACAGGAGCCAGGGGCCGAAAATAGGAATTCCGTCGGCTTTTAGTACTTATGGACAAATTTGGTATCATTGGAAAGCTGAGGGGCTGTAGGTCACGAATCTGCCACATGTAGAATTTTGAAATGTATCCGTAACCATGGTAACGAGGGTTGAAGATGACCATCTAGAAACCACTGAAATCGGTAAAATTTACGGCAAAATTTGCGGTATACCGTTATTCATTGTATGTTTCGGTTTATGCACTGGATTAATATTTAATCCGCTATGTAGATAGAGAAAAGAAAGAGAAATACAATACAACACTCTCTTAGAAGTGTTGACGGTGGTAAATCGAAATATGTTACCATAGAAACCATATGTATAGTCAACATTGATATTTAATTAGTTGATAAGCAGTATATTGATTCGGATTATGATTATTGAAACTTGGATATCAAAAAAATATCGCCATATTATCAAAATAATTATGATCACTAATGTTTCATGTCATGTAATATTATCCACATAATTATACACATAATTAATCAAAATTACCATAGCAACACATGACTGTATAAACTTGTATGGCGAGTCCTTTACATATAAATCACAAATAAATCCCAGCACAGTTTATTATCGGGTTTAGATCATCTTAAAATGTAAATATATACACAATTAATTTACTCATTAGCTTAAAATAACTTAACCAATTCATGGGTATCCATAGCAACGGAGATACACAAAACAAACCATTGACATGGCAACGGGATGAACATATATAACAAAACTGCAAAAGTGCATCACTGAGCGACACGATTTCGTATGCATTGTGATAGTTTACCTTTTTTCTATAACAGAATTCCCAGCAGCCAAGCCACTGAGAGTTTTATTTTCTATTCATTCACTGCGCTCCTCAAGAAGACAGCCGCCGGGTACATGTGAATGCACCCTACCTTGATGTTGTAACGTAATATGCCAATGGTACTTCAAGCGAATTTTCTCTCGAATAAAGGGCGAATTTTGAAATAAAAATCCTTTTGGTTGGTTGCGTGATACATGTGTTACAGGCCGAATACAGATATGTTTTTTCCCCATTCTACACAAAATATTTTGAGAATATGCTCGTTTGAGTTTGTTCACCGTCCGTGAACACTATTCATAAAGATTATGGCTGACGAAACACGAAAACAAGTCACACCCTCAACGCTTTACTGTTATATGGCTGACATCACATCGATGGAATGTGGCATGTACAATATATATCTAAAATATGTAACATGTATGCCACAGGGCAGTGGGAGTACAATTCCTGCCTGCCGCTCTCAGACGATGGCACATTCCAACCGGCTGGTGAATTGAAATTCCGGGGGTTTGTAGAATTTTAGGTGATATATATAAGATATAGTTTACAAAAATAATTTTCGTGCAGTGTGGATATTCTGAAATCTATAGATATTCCGCTCTGGGGGTTTAAGGGCTGAAAAGCCCTTGAGAATTTTTTGGAATTTGTAGTATGTCAGAGGATTCGTACAATTCTTTCAAATGAAACATGTTATGTAGCAACTCTTTAACCCAAAGCCTTCCACACACAATTGCCACTTCTGTTATAGCGAGGGGATGGGTGTTGTTACACACCAGGGGCACTCCCGCCTGGATCCGCCAGTGCATTTTACTCTTCAACACATAGGAGCGAAACTACCTAGAAATGTAAACTGCATTTATAGAGGTTTAATATTCATTCTAGACGGTCAAATTGCAAAGTAAGCCGCTGTATTGCCTTTATTCAGATATATACAAACTAGTGTAGTCCTGTTGTACTTTTCCTAATATTTTCCGATCAGGCAATATACTGACTTTCTGCAGTTCCTAGTTTCTGGAGTCCATATTCAAAGCATCATACATGTATGCATATTCCAATTTCATTGTTGTCATCAAAAAGAGATTTCCACAAAAATGAACAATCATGTCCCATTTTTTCTTACTAGTTAAGGGATAACCACACTGTATATATTTATGAAGTCACTCGCGTTAATTGATCATGATCGCGTACGTATCCTTCCATAACGGAGGACCACGTGTGTTTCGTATGGTATTCCAGGCATGTTGTCTAATTGAGTAAAGTTGCCAGACAATGTCAGAGAAATTAACGAGACAATCAGAGATTGCAGACCCTCGCCCTTCAGATTTAGTCACTAAAAATTAGGCGATAATTGAGAGTTTTGGTCTTAAGACCATCGGTTGTACATCATACGATTGGGAATTGGCCAAGGAAAAATACAAGAATAGTTTGAAGATTTAATATTGATTACAACCGGAGTTATAGCCAATTATGTGATTTCCTTTTTTCCGTTGCCATGGCAACCGTTTTCTGAGTCACTACCATAGCACTCCAGCCCTATATCCAGGGTGTGTCCTCTGACATGTGTCGGAACAGAGACATGTTGAGTCATCGAATGATGTGAGAGTGTTCCCAGAAGCTTCGTTGCTGCAGCGTTCCGGATGTCGTCCATGTGAATATTCACATCACCAGTAACCATGATCTCTGCGGTGCTTCCTGCCAGCTCATGCAGTAATCCATCGATGTCGTCGAGCAAATGTGGGATGGACGAGGACGGCGGTCGATAAACGGTGGCGACAATCAGACGACCTGGTGGCGTAGTACTTGTGATGGAGACAGCCAGATGTTCGAATCTGTCGTAGGTTGGTGTGTCGAGGACCTTACACTTGAAGCGATCTCGATAGAGGACAGCCACCCCACCTCCCCGTCCGCCACCAGCGCGGGGTTTACTGATGATGTTGTAAGCAAGAGGTGTCAGGTCCTTGCTGATATCGTCTTCGTTGTGTTGAAGCCACGTTTCTGTCAGAATTGCGATGTCAGCTGCGATGTCTGTGATGAGCTCACTCAAAATAACAGTCTTATTACGAACCGACCCTGTATTCAGCAGCATGAACTGGGTTTGTGTGGGTGCTTCATGTCGACGCAGTGGTACTTGAACAGGATTAGACGGTGTCACACCCCGCACGATAGCCATCTTCTTCCGCAGCAATCGATCGTCCGGTTTCACAGTGATAAGCAGCTTAATCCCTCGTTTGAGCCGAACACCACCCCGGACCCCTCGTCTGCACTTTCTCCGTCGGCGACTGCATGGTTCAGCTGGCAGGCAGGTCGGCACTGGCTTAACAATATTGTCAATAGAATGCTCTGCTGGTGCTAAGCCACTATTTAGTCCGATCGACAGGATAAGCTCCCTGCTGTAAGTTATGGGGTCCATGCTTGACTGAATAATCAGTAAAACAATTCCCAATAACTTGATGATATTATCACTGTTCATCACTGACAACGATTGAACACACACAGTCCGGAGTGAAACAAAGTACTCCAATCCCAATCTACACACTGTCACACACAAGATGATACCAAAACGAATCCCGTACTCCAACGATATCCACAGTAAAACAATGTTCAAACATGGAGATCAAACTTTGTGGCCTGCTGCTTTTTACAAGCGTTTATGACGTCATTGTGACGTCAGTGTACATTGCATTGCATTGCATTGATAAGGTATCACTGCAATCAGGGGGTCAAGACCTTTCCAACGATATACTACTCGATATGATTCGCTGACCTTCGTACTTGACCTTGACATTCACCTCATGGCGAACTTCTCAAGGTCAAAGTCAAATGCCAAGGTCAAGGTCACAGAAGATAGAACTCGAGTTTATCTACAATATGAACTTGGTTTGAAGTCTCTAGCACAAATAGAGCCGGAGTTATGGCCACTTATGTGTTTTTTACATTTTGCGTGACCTTGTCCTTGACCTTTGACCTTGAGTCACGAAAATTGTGCATTGCCCACAATAAAATTTATTATTCAACGAAGCAAAGCAAAGCTCTTGTTCGGTAAAGATTTGGTAGCTGTAATAATATCATTAGTTATTACAAGGCGCTTAGAAGTCACTTTGCATCGTTTTCATGTTAATTTTAAAAAATTCATGGCGGGTGCCACTAGTAGGGCAGGAAATGCTCACTCTTTTCGGAACACCTGATTTCACCTCCTAATGGCCATTTTGGGGGGTTCATGAGTTTCCCTGTCATTTTTGTTCTCTCTCACTTCGTATGCCTGATATGACTTTCTGTCCCTGGACTATGGGATTGGATAACGGACCCTGTTTTGTTTGCTCGGAATACTTAATGCTGGGTATTGATTCCATGTCTATTCACACGTATTTCAGCTCAGACTACCTGCATGCTCTGAGTCTCTATCCAATGGCTCGTCCAAGCCAAATTATGTCACATGCTACACGATATCTGGTTCCCTGGAGACAACTGACCATGCCAGAATATCAATACAAGTTCGAACTACCATTAGATTGGAAAGCACGAGAATATGGGATGTTTTTCAAAGTACTGACAGCTATTCTGAATACCAGTGGAGGCGTGATCAAAATTGTTCTTAAGGGTGATGAAGAGGTTGATGGGAGGATGATGAAGAGGTTGATCATGCCTGGAAGCGAAGAGTTTGATAAATGGCAGAATAACGCGAAAGATCAGCTGACAAAATACATACCAGAAGAAGTATACCACAAATGTATCTCTTTACATACTGAAGCAGAAGAAATCTACATGATGGTTTGTAGGTCCCCTGATTTCATCACATTGAAATCCCATATGTATGTGAGGGGTAGCGCAGCAGAAACTGCTGAAGCTAAGTATTTTCGAACAATCCGTACATCCATGGATATACAGGATCACAATAGACCAACTACATGTACTTCAAATTCATAGCAGTTGACCAACAAACCTGAGAGTCGGCATCTGGAGTACAAATATTTCCAGGCGTGTTATAACGTGGATGATTTAATGTCGAGACTCAATGACCCGCGCACACTGAGGTCTATACTGGCGATGGGAATCACGGGCGGAGAACTCATCATTGGCGTACAACAAACATCTGCTGGTGCCAGTTTTGAAGGTCATAACCTCAGTGAAACAGAAGAAATAGAATTCATTCACAAGTTTGGAAAACTGCTTGTAGAAGATCCAAAGTCAAGGGAAAGACGCATTTGGGGGAAACCACTAGTGACACCAAAATTCAATGAGCAATGGACCTGTCGATTCATTCCACCCGGGAACGACCAGAGACGCAGATGTCCATCATACACACAAGGATACAATCGTCAGTGGAAAGTTCTCATCGTCATCAGGATTCTGCCTTGTCAAGGTGGCGCGTTCAAAAAGGCACCAGAGACATATGAAGGAAACGAAGACGGAAGCATTCGTCAGCTGACATTTGAGCAATGGCAAGAGAAGCACGCAATTAATCAAGAGGCTGGCAATGCAACAATGCTGCAACCTCCCGATGATGCAGGAGCTTTGAACGAATCTCGAGATGCATCCCCCAGTGAAGGAATAATCAGTTTCAGGAGGCATAGCTCTTACTTCAAAGAACATAAGGTTGTATTTCCTGTCGTTGATAGTGAAAGAATATATCAGATGTCCAGACCAGTCAACTTCATCCCTCACAGGAAGATCATAGACTGCATCTTAGGTGACAGAAGGATCTTACAAGATATTGACGAGAGAATGAATGGGAAACAAGCATTTGGTATCGCCGACAAATGTTTACATTCATGCATAGCTCCGGAAACTCCGTCGGTTCTGGATGAGGCAAGGAATGTGAAGGCTAAAGATTACCATCGAATGGATCTCTTGCTCGTGAACGAGATTGCCGAGATACATCTGTTTGTTATCTGTGCTCGCCGTGCCCCATACGAGGTGAAGAAAGTTCTGGCAGCTTACTCTCTGATATTGGCAAGGCTGGTGAAGATGAAGATCATTGGAGGCATGAAGGGAGTAGACGATTTCTCCAGTATCAACATCCATGTGACTACCTTGGATCTGGATGGATGGAGCCAAACAAGCCCAATGTTTTACAGAAATTGGCTGGCGCAGCCAACCGGGCAAGTAACGAGGAATGTAATGCGGTCTTTAGCACAAATCATGATGCAGTTCCCCAGGCATTTCCAAGAAGAAATATTCCGTATGGCAGATTTGCTCTATTCCCAAGACCAGATCGAAACTCTCCAATCCATACAAAGTAACATGATCAGTCTCATAGAAGGTCCACCAGGATGTGGGAAGTCGCATCTCGCTCGACGAATGTGCGAGAAGTTTCTCAACGAAGGTGTCGTGTACATAAGCCCGTTCCCGCCACTGGTGAAGCTCTTGAAAAAAACGACCGGGACAAGAGCTTTTCCAGCAACGACTGGTGATGATGTTCTAAGACTTCTGGGCATATTGAAATCCACACGTCACTGCGTCATTGATGACAATCAAGCAATCAACTACACAGAAGAGTCTCTGCATAAAATCTGTAGATATGTTAAACGAAATGACCTGCTAATGTACATTTTCCACGGTTCTTGTTTTGAACAAATGGAAGATCAGCCAGAAAACAGCCAGTCATTCAAAAAGTTCTTTCTTGATCACGGTGAGAAATATGGATCTCTCTATATCAAGGAATTAACTGAAATGCGACGAAACTCACAAGTAGTCAGTGCATTCATATTGGCCAATGTACGAGATATTCCGGAAAGCCATGGGAACGAGATCCGATGTATGAGCCAAGTACGAGGCGATGATGTGAAGTGTTTTCATGTTGAAAACCTCTGGACAGCCAACGAAAATAATGGTTTGCTCAAGCATGTCCGACTGCTTCTCAAGTCATCTGTGGAGTCCAAGAGGTATTATTCCGAGCATGATGTGGCCATCCTGGTTGAGTCTCAAAGGGAATTGACTGAAGCAACAGGACTGTTCAACAAATACTGTCCAGGGTATAGAATCGAAAAAGCATCAGGTTATCCACGTGAAGGTATTGTGATTGATCAGCTCAAGAACTTCCAGGGGCTCGAGGCCAGAGTCGTGGTCTTTATTGTACCCAAAAAGAACAATCCATCCATAGAATTTCGCCTAAAACAGAAGATAAATATAGCATCCAGAGGGATTGACAGAGTTGACTTCCTGTATGAAGGCAGTCTGACACGAAACATTGCAGAACACATGAAATGCGATTTGTGGCCACCGAGTACAAGGTATTTAGAGACAGCACTTCTCTTTATTATAAGGTGATGTTGCACAACAATAAGACGCTGAAATGATCCTTTTCGTTGGGGTGATCTTTGACACATCTGAATCTTCGGATTTGAAGACAACTTTTCTCATGGGCTCTATCATAATTTCACACTGTTCTGCATTAATATTTTCAGAAGGCATGCTGGGTGGGATGTACGAACTGGCCATGGCAAATCACAGAAACGGTCGGTCCACGAACATTCCTCTGAGACACGTTCATCCCAGAGGGAAGGGCCGAGCAAGAAACCACGACATGTCGCTCCCTCACCATACATGCCGAATTGCTCTTCAAGGGTGGTCACTTGGAAATCATAGGATAAGTCAGAAACGTTGAAAAGTCGAAACGGTTTTCTGATTGTGACAGCAGATGTCGATGGATTATCACAGCTTGATCCCCTGGCGTCTTGGCAGGGAAGACGGACCAGAAGGAAGCGACTGAGGCGTGCCAGCAGAAAAACCAATAAACAATGGTAATACAAGAACGATGTTTCTGAGCTGAAGGGGGGAGATGGAGTAGAGTGGGGAGTGGAACGCCTGAATCATGCTTGTGCATTATGCACACCATAGAGCATCTATTTTTGTCATTTCATTGTAGCTATATGTGTAGTTTAACTGTTGTACACGTATTCAGCAATCAAGCAGAAGATGATCCTCGCGCTATCGACTGTTAATTTGTCACACGCCATTGATTATCAGAACTTATTATACATGTAGTTATTCTATGAAAATCATAAAATGTATGAGGATTACAGGGCCTTTGGTTTGCAACATATTGTTTGTGAGTATATATGTATATTTATGTTTTGTTTCTATCTATGAATGTTTATGCTAAGGTTGCCAGGCTAATATATCGAATATGGGATGTGTAATATTGTTATTATTTGCTACCGTTTGCAATGTATATATCTTCTTTCTCTAACCATTCATTTCTCTGTTGCGATTGATGTCATGTTAACCCCTGTTATTACTTTGAAAAATGCCCTAATTATGACACTCGAAACCTTTTGTGTATTATTATTCGTTGGTCCATACCAAAGCGTTGGGAAATCACATGTACATTGATGAACGTGATTCACATAAAATCAACACATGGGAACTGTTCTTGTTCGGATGACATCAGGATTTGAACATAATTATGTTTATATGAATAGATGCGTATATTAATCGGAGAATTACTGCACATCTACTACATACATACATACATAATATTTGGTATAGCGCCCTTTAACACCAGATAGGCCAAAGGCGCTGAACAAAGCTAATAGCAACGTGAAAATAAATGTGTCTTAAGTTTAGATTTAAAACCGTCCACTGTGAGGGTTTCATCACACCGAAGTTCCCGTGGAAGGTCGTTCCACAGCCTGGGTGCCGCCTGCGTAAAACTACAGTTGAGTGTTCTGGCATGGCTGCATTTTGACGGAAGCGGGAGTAGTCCAGCAGCCGAGGAACGTAGGGGCCTATGGTGGCGATAGTCCAGGGCATCACAGATATATCCCGGAGCCAGTCCCCTAACGCACTTGAAAACTAGAAGGAGAATCTTGAAGATAATCCTGTAGGGGACCTTGAGCCAGTGGAGAGATTCGAGAGGTCCAGAAATGTGGTCGTATTTCCGGAGTGAAAACATGAAGCGTGCACACATATTTTGGATCGACTGCAAACGATCCAGATCCTTGCGTGGTGCCCCCAAAAATAAACTATTGCAGTAGTCCACTTTGCTCATAATGAGCGCCTGTGTGAGGATTTTTTTTTGTGTGTGTGTCGAATAGGTGTTGTACCCTGTTCAAGAAGAGTGAGGTAAGAAGCTGAGCACACCTTTGACACATGCTCACTGATGGACAGACTGCTGCTAAATTGGAAGCCCAAGTTTCTCACCTTGGTCACCGGGGCGATTATGTCCTCACCCATCCTAATTGTAATGTTCTTGACCTTCTCAAGATTGACCTTGGTTCCAACGATTAAGAACTCAGTTTTTTTATCGTTAAGTTTTAACATATTTGCCCGCATCCAGGCCCTAATTTCCATGAGACAGGCTTGAAAATTTCCAACTGAACACCTGATGTCCTCCAAGTTATTTGGATTCACTGAACAGTAAATCTGTTGATCGTCAGCGTAGCTATGGAACCTAATTCTATATCGTCGGCAGATGTCACCCAGTGGGGTGATGAACATCACAAACAGAGCGGGGCCTAATATTGACCCTTGAGGCACGCCATACTTGACATTCTCCGGATCTGATAGTACTCCATTGACAGATACACAGTTCATTCTGCCCGACAAGTAAGACGAGAGCCAGTTTATCACATGCCCGTCAACTCCAAACCGGAGACGTAGTCTAGTGAGCAAGAGTTCATGTAATACACAGTCAAAAGCTGCGGACAGGTCTAACAAGACCAACAAAACCACACGTCCTGTATCCAGCTCCTTGTGCATGTTGTTCACAACATCGATGAGAGCAGTTTCAGTACTATGTCCCACAATGTACGCTGACTGAAACGGTTCCAGATTGCCAGTGTTTTTTGCATGACACAACAGCTGCTCACATACAGCTTTCTCGATCACTTTCCCTAGGAAAGCCAGGTTTGATACAGGTCTAAAATTGTTTTTCACTGACACATCTAAACCAGGCTTTTTTAATAGTGGACGAACGATGGCTTTCTTCAAGTCCACAGGGAACAAACCTTCCTGCATAGATTTGTTGACAATCTGAGAAATCATGGGAGCTATGATATCGATGTTCTTCCTCAAAAGCTGTGTCGGTATAGCATCCAGTTCACAACTCTTGGTACCCATACGCTGTACTATTCGCTTGGTGTCATCAACTGACAGTGTTCGGAATTCGAGAAGGCTCATATCAGTGAGAGGAATATCGCTCTGAACCAGTCCACTATCAATAGGTAGTGCGTGAAGGTACTCCATAATATTGTCAACTTTGGTCGTGAAAAAAGTGTTGAAATCGAGTGCCAACTGCGTGCTATCACCCGATGGTAATGGTGAAGACTCCCGCCTGAAAAGCAATTTGTTGGCCTGTCTGTACACTTCCTTGTAGTCGTTCTTGCAGCCGTCAAAGATATCGTGATAATGCGATCTGATCTTTTTGCACACGACGGTTCCAAAGTGTTTCCTTTGAGAAAAAAAGTCATCCCAACTTTTCTTGTCACGCAGTCTCTTCCAGACTCGTTCTTTTCAACGACACAATGCCCTCTCTTTTTTGATTTCCGGATCTATCCATGGGGGCTTACGATCGGTGGTGTCGACTACTACATGTTTTGTTTTTAGTGGAGCGACTTTATCCAGTGCCACAGACAACGTTTTGTGGTACAGTCTTGTGGTACTGTTCACATCAAGATCTGTATGCACACGTTCAAACTCCCCTAGATGCTGAACAAATGCATCATTATCGATTTTTGATAAGGCCCTGTAGTGGACCATTTTCTGTTCACTGTTCATCGACTTATCACACAACAGATTGAACTGGACCATGTGATGGTCGGATATGAGCGGCCCTTGCACAGTTTTAGTGATTGTATCTGGATCGTCCGTAAGACACAAGTCTATACAACTCCCTGATTTGTGAGTTGGAAAGTCAACAACGTTCACAAGATTGAAGCAAGACAGGAAGTCAACGAAATTCCGAACATCGGAGTCGTTCGGATCCAGAATATTTATATTGAAATCACCAAGAAACAATGTACTATGAGGTCGAAGTATGTTCATCTACTATATTATGATCTGACAACATTATTATATTGATTATACATTTTGTAAACATTGTATACGTATTCATATGGCAAATAAATATCATGAATATGGACATCATTCATTCACTCATTCATTCATTCATTCATTCACAATAATCATTAATAACAGTAGAGTTCGTACGATATTTCTATCTTGAACACCTTTTTGACTTGTCGATCGCGACCTGAAATCTGGATACTGACAACCCAAACTTCACCAGCCCTCACAAATTTATACTGCATACTTTAATTCAACATTCTATTGAATATCGTCAGTGGTTTTGCAATTACCACTACTTGATATACTAAGAATCAGTGATTTCAGCTGATGACCCTTACAATTTCTACCTTGGGCAATAATTGGGGATTTTGATCATAGGACCATCGGTCATACAGCAAATGATGGGAATTGAGCACAGAAAAATACAAAATTAATAAGGGAAATTGATCATTAATATAAGCAGAGTTATTGCAACTTTTTGATTTTGGTCTTCTCTCGGACCTTCACATTGTCGTTCAATATTGAGCTGTAAAATTTAACAGTATTATTTCTATCATCCAGGCACATTTCCTGAAAGAAAATGGTTTCAAAACGATCGAAAATTAGCTTCACAATATGGTCCTGAATCGCAGAACACTCAAAAGTGGTAAAATCGTAGCCAATAATTTTCCGACATCAGGCTTGAGTTTTCATCGTACGACCATCGGCCGTACACCACACAATCGGGAATTGGCCAGAGAAAAATACGAAAATTGTTGGAAAAATTGATATCAAGTTGAAATTCAGCCACACATACACCATATGACATGTGATTTTCACTTTTACCATTGCCATGGGAACCGATTTTATTCGATTTTGACAAAATTTGGAGGAGACTGAGCCACTACCATAACGCCTCAGTGCCATAATTTTCAAATCGACTGGACCGTTTGTCTTTGAGTTATAAGCGCAGACATTTGCACTGAAAAAGAAACCTGTAATCGTGAACCCCCAATTTTTCGACATCGGGCGATATTAGAAAATTTTCGTTGTATGACCATCGGCTGTACATCATACGATCGGGAATTGGCCAGAGAAAAACACAAGAATAGTTTGAAAAATTATTATCAAGTAGAACCGGAGTTTTAGCCAATAATGTGATTTTCACTTTTTCCGTTGCCGTGGCAACCGGTTTTATTCGATTTCGATAAAACTTGAAGGAGACCGAGACACTGCCATATCGCTTCATACCTATAGATTTCACATCGATCAGACCGTTTGTTTTTGAGTTATGCGCGTGCATCAAAAGGCAACCAACTGATCAATGGGACACAATACGGTTAAGAATATAGGACATGTTTACGGAAAGACGAAGAATGCTATGATTCAGAGCCGTTTGAGAGTAGAAGACGTACCAGGACACAAATTTTTACTTCGAACCGACAATACGATGTATTCATGCTCACCAACAACCTACAAGTCACTTTTATGAACAGTATATCTCAAGCAGAAGTTAACTTGAATAATTGGCTGCATATACATGTGAAGAACCAGCAATATGTACAATTAAAAATATGTGTCTCCGTTTCGTCTTGAAAGGACACCGAAAATGTGTTGAGCATGATCGGCCGTCGTTTGCACATTGAAGGAGTGGCAAAATGTGATGTGTCCTTATGTAAATATTAAACATGTATGTTTGACAATTTATTGCTTGAGTTGTTTTATCACTAAAGAAGTACAGGACTGTATACAGGGTGTACCAAAACAAGTCACGTAGTTTATTGACGTTATTTTCATGAATATTGAGATTCTTCTCAAGTTTTGTTGGAATTAATTAGCGAAATATGCCAACACATGTGAAATTTCTTTTAAACTGGCAAAGTATGGAAGTAATTATGTTCCTTGTCGCATTTTTCACGCTCTCAGAGTGTCTTTAAAAACAACAAGTCAATGGGCATTCATCATTTTGTGTGAGATGTAACCGTGTCTTCATAACAAAATTGAACTTATTCGCCTGAATTCACTATTTTCATATTTTTGGGCAGATGTATGAGGACTACAAGAAATTGACGTCCATGTTACGTCTTTGTGAATTTGTCAGTTTGTTTGAAAATAGTTATATATTTGCCACAGGGTTAACATCAAACACAGCAAAATGATAATATGTTAAATTTCTTCTGAGTCTCAACCCGCAAAACATGTCTAGAATGATTAATTTTCATTTTAATGAATCCAAGACGTAACTAGGACACAAACCATCGATTGTGACTTTCAACTATCCAAAGTCACCATACAATTTTTGAAGGGACGCCGAGTGCCTTTGAACTAGTGCACCATGACCATTCTTGGTGTCAGTTGGAGTATATCATGCATATATCCATTTGCAGTCTGATTTCTTATATTTTTAGCATATTATTATCACGTATTTTGGTGCATTTAGTTGGTCGAAATGGATAAAAATGAAGATGTATCAACCACAAATTGCACCAACCTTTCGTATCCTCATCTACCATGCTGGCCTAAACAAAATAGAAAAACGATCTCTTGCCAGAAATCGTTCAAATTTGCAAAAATATCAATTGGAAAAAGAGGATCTCTGTCCAAAAGTCTCAACGCATTGGAAATAATGACGAATATAAATTATTTCTGAAGACGTAACATTATGACACAAAACCATGACCGAAATAATGTGCGCTACAATCTTAAAAACAAAATGCTGCGCAAGGATTCTTCTTTTTACTGCTTGTAGGAAAGATATTGACGAAAGATTGCAGATACTGCAAGGTATACGAACGAAGCTGACCATGATTGGGGATGTGATTTGCAAGACGTAACGATATGGACACAAAATGTTACGTCTTTCGTGTGTGCATGTAAAGAGTTTCTGGAGCATTAAAACTCCCATAACAAGTTCCCAGACACATATATGTGTTTGGTAATCAATTTCATGCAGTTATGTAGAACGACTTGTGTTATTTGCCAATGCGACTCCCATGTGGCTTATTCAAAAGCACTGATGTAATGGACACGACTAAAGGACATACGTGTCCTGCAATGTATCAGAAAATTGCATCAAACATGTACCATCAGCGATTTTATTACGCTTATAGACCACAACAGTCGCTGTGCATCTACAACAGAAAACTGTTTCAACAAAACATTTACTACTCAGGAGAATGGCATAGCTTATACTTTATGATCATTTTTGCTAGACGTAACGCAAATTGCACGACAGTAAATTCATATACAACTAGACGTCAAGGGCATTTCAGGGTGAAGCTTTTGATGAAAATGAAAAATGCCGACTCGGGGGAAAAATTTTCAGGCCAAGTCAAAGTTCATCCCTAATACCCCTCAGATATGTTTGTCTAGGGCCACGAGTCCGAAAATAACTTCCGTTTCGCTCTACGTTGCACAGATTCCGAGATATCGACGACAATGAAAAATGCTGACTCGGCAAAAAAATTTCAGGTCAAGGTCAAAGTTTATCTCTAGTTCTCCTCAGATATGTTTGTCTAGGGCCACAAGTCCGAAATTAACGCCTGTTTCGCTCTACGACGCACCGTTTCTGAGATAACGATGAAAACGAAAAATGCCGACTCTTCCTAAAAATGTAAGGTAAAGGTCAAAGTTCATCCCAAATACCCCCTCATATATGTTTGTCTAGGGCCACGAGTCTGAAAATAACGTTCGTTTTGCTCTATGACGCACCGTTTCCGAGATATTGACGAAAGCGAAAAATGCCGACTCAGTGAAAAAATTTAAGGTCAAGGTCAAAGGTCATCCATAATACCTCTTATACATATTTGTCTAGGATGACGAGTCCGAAAATAACGTCTGTTTCGCTCTACGACGCACCGTTTCTGAGATATCGACGAAAACGAAAAATGCCGACTCGGCAAAGAAATTTCAGCTCAAGGTCAAAGGTCATCCCTAATACCCGTAAGACATGTTTGTCTATGCAACTTTTCACAGTCATTGCCATTGAAGTTTTTGAGTTATCGTGCGGAAACCAAAAACATTGATTTCATCCTCACGCACTTCACGGACCCCGGAGCCGGCTCATAAACGACAGGCTTCTTCTACACAACATTTCTGACCAGAAGTGAAAATTTGGCGAAGATACATCAAGGCAAACTGAAGTTATCGTGCGAAAACCAAAAAGTGAAAAATAATAATAATAA
This sequence comes from Terebella lapidaria, assembly GCA_949152475.1. NCBI lineage: Eukaryota > Metazoa > Annelida > Polychaeta > Terebellida > Terebellidae > Terebella > Terebella lapidaria. Next base: position 25,618,516 of record OX424564.1, on the reverse strand, counting down.
TGTTTGACTAAACCAAAAGGCATTTCTGCTGAAATGCCTTAAATAGACAGACCCAAATGCAATACCCTGCCCCCCCCCCCCCCCAACCCCCTACGGGGGCGAGGGTAATAATTACCACCGCGGCGATAATTGTACAAACTGTGAATATGCGATAATTGCAATAATAAATAGTTTGTTCTGTTTGAGTTGATGTAAGAAAAACTTTCTAACAAGTATGGTCATACGATAATCATCTTCGCTGCAGCAAGAATGTTTTTGTCGCGGCTATAAGTATTTAAATCGCGACGAGAACAATTTCGCTGCAGGAAAAACGATTTTGTTCGTGACGATAATGTTTTCTTGCAGCTAAAAGTATTTAATCTGCAGCAAGAATTATCGTCGCAACGAAACCGCTTCGGTCCCTTATTTATTGATTTTGGTCGCTACAATTAAATTCGCAACAAAAACTGTTCAGGGATATGCATTATGGCCTAAATCAGCCCGACAACAGACCGACCCTAGACGACAATTGCTGCAACATGAGGAAAAAACCATTGTGGGGAGAAATGAACACATGTAGCACAATATTGTAGAATATCTGCTTCGCCTCTCGTGTCTCAGATCACAACAGAGATCCCTCTGGATTTTTGTCACGTCACAAACATCGAGCTAAACACAGTTTTATCCCTTAAATTCAAGGACGGATCCCTTTTTAAAGAAATATCGAGAAAATTTATATGAAAATGTCCGCACCTGTCACTGACAAGTTGACAGGACCTCGTGCAGACGAAAACAACAAAATCGTGTAAATATTGCACAGAGGGCGGGAAAAAGAACAGCGCCGGGCGAGCTACCTCGATCTCTGTAATCGATTAGAAACCGCTGTTGGCAGTTTCAAATTGCGGAAAGAAGTTTCTGTCACAGCTATGCCATGTTATAATAGCCTGCAAACTCCTTAGAATCCTTCACTTGTGAGCAACTTTATGACGTTTTTAGCACAGGTGGATTGACCATGACTATTGGGAAACTGCTTGTAGAATATCAAAATTCAAAGGAAAGACGCATAGGGGGAAACCACTAGTGACACCAAAATTTAATGAGCAATGGACCTGTTGATTCATTCCACATGAGAACGACCAGAGACGCAGATGTCCATCATACACACAGGGGTACAATTGTCAATGGAAAGTTCTCATCGTCATCAGGATTCTGCCTTGTCAATGTGGAGTGTTCAAAAAGGCACCAGAGACATACGAAGGAAAGGCAGACGGAAGCATTCGTCAGCTGACATTTGAGCAAATGGCAAGAGAAGCACGCAATTAATCAAGAAGTTGGCAATGCAACAATGATGCAACCTGCCGATGATGCAGGAGCTTCGAAAGAATCTCGAGATGCAGCCCCTAGTGAAGGAATAATCAGTTTCAGGAGGCATTGCTCTTACTTCAAAGAAAATAGTACGGTTGTATTTCCTGTCGTTGATAGTGAAAGAATATATCAGATGTCCAGACCAGTCAACTTCATCCCTCACAGGAAGATCATATACTGCATCTTAGGTGACAGAAGGATCTTACACGATATTGAGGAGAGAATGAATGGGAAACTAGCATTTGGCATTGCAGACGAATTTTTACATTCATGCTTAGCTCCGACAACTCCGTCGGTTCTGTTTGGGGCAAGGAATGTGAAGGTTAAAGATTACCATCGAATGGATCTCTTGCTCGTGAACGAGATTGCCGAGATACATCTGTTTGTTATCTGTGCTCGCCGTGCCCCATACGAGGTGAAGAAAGTTCTGGCAGCTTATTCTCTGATATTGGCGAGGCTGGTGAAGACGAAGATCATTGGAAGCATGAAGGGAGTAGACGAGTATCAACATCCATGTGACTACCTTGGATCTGGATGGATGGAGCCAAACAAGCCCAATGTTTTACAGAAATTGGCTGGCGCAGCCAACCGGGCAAGTAACGAGGAATGTAATGCGGTCTTTAGCACAAATCATGATGCATTTACCCAGGCATTTCCAAGAAGAAATATTCCGTATGGCAGATTTGCTCTATTCCCAAGACCAGATCGAAACTCTCCAATCCATACAAAGTAACATGTTCAGTCTCATAGAATGTCCACCAGGATGTGGGAAGTCGCATCTCGCTCGACGAATGTGCGAGAAGTATCTCAACGAAGGTGTCTTGTACATAAGCCCGTTCCCGCCACTGGTGAAGCTCTTAAAAAAAACGACCGGGACAAGAGCTTTTCCAGCAACGACTGGTGATGATGTTCTAAGACTTCTGGGCATATTGAAATCCACACGTCACTGCGTCATTGATGACAATCAAGCAATCGACTACACAGAAGAGTCTCTGCATAAAATCTGTAGATATGTTAAACGAAATGACCTGCTAATGTACGTTTTCCACGGTTCTTGTTTTGAACAAATGGAAGATCAGCCAGAAAACAGCCAGTCATTCAAAAAGTTCTTTCTTGATCACGGTGAGAAATATGGATCTCTCTATATCAAGGAATTAACTGAAATGCGACGAAACTCACAAGTAGTCAGTGCATTCATATTGGCCAATGTACGAGATATTCCGGAAAGCCACGGGAACGAGATCCGATGTATGAGCCAAGTACGAGGCGATGATGTGAAGTGTTTTCATGTTGAAAACCTCTGGACAGCCAACGAAAATAATGGTTTGCTCAAGCATGTCCGACTGCTTCTCAAGTCATCTGTGGAGTCCAAGAGGTATTATTCCGAGCATGATGTGGCCATTCTGGTTGAGTCTCAAAGGGAATTGACTGAAGCAACAGGACTGTTCAACAAATACTGTCCAGGGTATAGAATCGAAAAAGCATCAGGTTATCCACGTGAAGGTATTGTGATTGATCAGCTCAAGAACTTCCAGGGGCTCGAGGCCAGAGTCGTGGTCTTTATTGTACCCAAAAAGGACAATCCATCCATAGAAATTCGCCTAAAACAGAAGATAAATATAGCATCCAGAGGGATTGACAGAGTTGACTACCTGTATGAAGGCAGTCTGACACGAAACATTGCAGAACACATGAAATGCGATTTGTGGCCACCGAGTACAAGGTATTTAGAGACAGCACTTCTCTTTATTATAAGGTGATGTTGCACAACAATAAGACGCTGAAATGATCCTTTTCGTTGGGGTGATCTTTGACACATCTGAATCTTCGGATTTGAAGACAACTTTTCTCATGGGCTCTATCATAATTTCCCACTGTTCTGCATCAATATTTTCAGAAGGCATGCTGGGTGGGATGTACGAACTGGCCATGGCAAATCGCAGAAACGGTCGGTCCACGAACATTCCTCTGAGACACATTCATCCCAGAGGGAAGGGCCAAGCAAGAAACCACGACATGTCGCTCCCTCACCATACATGCCGAATTGCTCTTCAAGGGTGGTCACTTTGAAATCACAGGATAAGTCAGAAACGTTGAAAAGTCGAAACGGTTTTCTGATTGTGACAGCAGATGTCGATTAATTATCACAGCTTGATTCCCTGGCGTCTTGGCAGGGAAGACGGACCAGAAGGAAGCGACTGAGGCGTGCCAGCAGAAAAACCAATAAACAATGGTAATACAAGAACGATGTTTCTGAGCTGAAGGGGGGAGATGGAGTAGAGTGGGGAGTGGAACGCCTGAATCATGCTTGTGCATTATGCACACCATAGAGCATCTATTTTTGTCATTTCATTGTAGCTATATGTGTAGTTTAACTGTTGTACACGTATTCAGCAATCAAGCAGAAGATGATCCTCGCGCTATCGACTGTTAATTCGTCACACGCCATTGATTATCAAAACTTATTATACATGTAGTTATTCTATGAAAATCATAAAATGTATGAGGATTACAGGGCCTTTGGTTTGCAACAAATTGTTTGTGAGTATATATGTATATTTATGTTTTGTTTCTATCTATGAATGTTTATGCTAAGGTTGCCAGGCTAATATATCGAATATGGGATGTGTAATATTGTTATTATTTGCTACCGTTTGCAATGTGTATATCTTATTTCTCTAACCATTCATTTTTCTGTTGCGATTTATGTCATATTAACCCCTGTTATTACTTTGAAAAATGCCCTAATTATGACACTCGAAACCTTTTGTAAATTATTATTCGTTGGTCTATACCAAAGGGTTGGGAAATCACATGTACATTGATGAACGTGATTCACATAAAATCAACACATGGGAACTGTTCTTGTTCGGATGACATCAGGATTTGAACATAATTATGTTTATATGAATAGATGCGTATATTAATCGGAGAATTACTACACATCTACTATATTATGATCTGACAACATTATTATGTTGATTATACATTTCGTAAACATTGTATACGTATTCATATGGCAAATAAATATCATGAATATGGACATCTTCATTCATTCATTTGTTATCTTATCTCAATGAACAGTGAAAATCGAGATGAAACAAAGTGTCAAAGTACGAACATCTACAACAATATATATACATATATATTGAAGTACATGCATGGTTGTTGCTTGAGAAATGGAAATCAAGTACATAGCCATGTCTAAATACATATTCTCCTCGCGACCAAAACATTCTCGCCGCAGCAAACATCGTTGTTGCTGCTACCAATACATTTCTGCTGCAGCAAGATCGAGACAATCAGATAATACAGACCCTCACCCTTCCAGATTTATTTACTACAATTTGAGTTGATGACACGTACAATTTTGACCTGGGCGATAATCGGGGATCTTGGTCCTACTATGATTGGTCATATATTAAATGGTCGAAAATTGGCAATACAATTTTTTGACATTAGAGCGTTGGGGGCGAAGCCCCCAACTCTCTACATGTCTATGTGCTGACTTTTTTGTGGAGGTTTCATGCCAACCTATCGACGCCCGTTTTGGGGCGTAAACGTATGTATACCTACTTCAAATGAGGATTTTCTTCGTCCTTGACATAAAATCTCTCGATTTGATGGCAAGCTTTGAATATTCCACAGATATATCGATGTGTTATGTTTGAGAAAATTACGCAAAATGCTCAGCTCGTCTGAAAAAACGTCAAAATGGCGGAGCCGATGGAAGTTCACGTTCCCAGAATGCAAAGCAAATTTTACCGCAATGACGCGTATTTTGGAAAGCACAGTTTTCTGTGCAGCATTTCGTGCATGCATGTACATGGAACCTTGCGTGTGGCCTTCTTTGGCGTAATGAAGTAAACACAACGATTCGTTTGCGATACCACAACTACGTTTACCGTAATTTGACATATTTTATCACATGACAAGGTGTTCCATGTTGGGTTGCGAAACCTTTTTATTTTAAACTGGTCTTTCAATTTCCCCAGTATGCATGCATGTGTTAGCTAGATATCATGATCTCAGATGCAGATATTCCTCATAGTTTCCAATATTTCAAGGATATTTTATTGAGGTTGAATAGACTATCATTTTATCAGGCGTATCTGTTTCATTGAGTTCAAAATAAATGTTTATAGGAATATGATTGAAGTAGGCCTATGTGTTTCATCATAATATAGGTTGAATGAATTGGAATCATGTGGGGGGGGGGGGAGGATATGGTTCAATTTTCTTTTATTGCGGGGGGGGGGGGGGTCACGTTGTGTAAGATACATTCAGCTTTCGTGGTTCTGGTGATATGCTCGAGCTCTAATGTCGTCTCCCGCAGTTAGCTGCATTTTCTTGTTTAAAAATCATGGGGAAAAACAATCATTAATAACAGTAGAGTTCATACGATTTTTCTATCTTGAACACATTCTCGACTTGTCGACCGCGACCTGAATTCTGGATACTGACAACCCAAACTTCACCAGCTCTCACAAATTTATACTGCATACTTTAATTCAACATTCTATTGAATATCGTCAGTGGTTTGGCAATTACCACTGCTTGATATACTAACAATCAGTGATTTCAGCTGATGACCCTTACACTTTCTACTTTGGGCAATAGTTGGCGATTTTGATCATATGACCATCGGTCATACAGCAAATGATGGGAAAATACAAAATTAATAAAGGAAATTAATCATTAACATGAGCAGAGTTATTGCCACTTTTTGATTTTGGTCTTCTCTCGGACCTGCACATTGTCGTTCAATATTGAGCTGTAAAATTTCACAGTATTGTTTCTATCATCCAGGCACATTTCCTGAACGAAAATGGTTTAAAACGATCAAAAATTAGCTTCACAATATGGTCTTGAATCGCAGAACACTCAAAAGTCGTAAAATCGTAGCCAATAATTGTCCGACATCAGGCTTGAGTTTTCATCGTAGGACCATCGGCCGTACACCATACAATCGGGAATTCGTCAGAGAAAAATACGAAAACAGTTGGAAATATTGATATCAAGTAGAAGTTTAGCCACACATACACTATATGACATGTGATTTTCACTTTTTCCGTAGCTATGGCAACCGATTTTATTCGATTTTTACAAAATTTGAAGGAGACCGAGCCACTACCATAACGCCTCAGTCTTATAAATTTCAAATCGATTGGACCGTTTGTCTTTTGAGTTATAAGCGCAGGCATTTGCACTGGAAAGTCACTGGCAAAAAAAACCCGAAATCGTGAACCCCTAATTTTTCGTCGTATGACCATCGGCTGTACACCATACGATCGGGAATTGGCCAAAGAAAAATACAAAAATAGTTTGAAAAATTATTATCAAGTATAACCGGAGTTTTAGCCAATTATGTGATACTTGATGACTTCCTAAAAAAAAAATTTTCCCCTGAAAATGAAGACGTAACTATGACGCATTATTAGCTTTGTTCGATCCTTTTTAAGCAGTTAATAATGGTATACATACATCAAAAGGCAACAAACTGATCAATGGGACACAATAGGTTAAGAATATAGGACATGTTCACGGAAAGGCGAAGAATGCTATGAATCAGAGCCGTTTGAGAGTAGAAGACGTACCAGGACACAAATTGTTACTTCGAACCGGCAATACGATGTATTGATCCTCACCAACAACCTACGAGTCACTTTTATGAATAGTATATCTCAAGTAGAAGTTAACTTGAATAATTGGCCTAAATCAGCCCGACAACAGACCGACCCTAGACGACAATTGCTGCAATCTGAGGAAAAAACCATTGTAGGTAGTAATGAACACAGGTTAAGCATACCATATTCCAATACATGCAACGTTAGGATCGGAATAATGGCCCATTTAGCACGATATTGTAGAATATCTGTTTGATGGACAAAACTCTGTTTGGCTCGATGTCTGTGACGTGACGAAAATCCAGAGGGATCTCTGTTGTGATCTGAGACACGAGAGGGGAAGCAGGCTTCAAGGACGGTTTCCTTTTCAAAGAAATTTCGAGAAAATGTATATGAAAATGTCCGCACCTGTCACTGACAAGTTCACAGGACCTCGTGCAGACGACAACAACAAAAACAAAATCATGTGCTCGAATCGTGTAAATATTGCACAGAGGGCGGGAAAAAGAACAGCGCCGGGCGAGCTACCTCGAACTCTGTACTCGATTAGAAACTGTTGTTGGCAGTTTCAAATTGCGGAAAGACGTTTTTGTCACAGCGATGCCATGTTATAATAGCCTGCAAAACCCTCAGAATCCTTCACTTGTGAGCAACTCTATGAGGCTTTTAGCACAGGTGGATAGGACCATGACCATTGGAAAACTGCTTGTAGAAGATCCAAAGTCAAAGGAAAGACGCATTTGGGGGAAACCACTAGTGACACCAAAATTCAATGAGCAATGGACCTGTCGATTCATTACACGACCAGAGACGCAGATGTCCATCATACACACAGGGGTACAATTGTCAGTGGAAAGTTCTCATCGTCATCAGGATTCTGCCTTGTCAAGGTGGCGTGTTCAAAAAGGCACCAGAGACATATGAAGGAAACGAAGACGGAAGCATTCGTCAGCTGACATTTGAGCAATGGCAAGAGAAACACACAATTAGTCAAGAGGTTGGCAATGCAACAATGATGCATCCTCCCGATGATGCAGGAGCTTTGAACGAATCTCGAGATGCAGCCCCCAGTGAAGGAATAATCAGTTTCAGGAGGCATTGCTCTTACTTCAAAGAACATAGTACAGTTGTATTTCCTGTCGTTGATAGTGAAAGAATATATCAGATGTCCAGACCAGTCAACTTCATCCCTCACAGGAAGATGATATACTGCATCTTAGGTGACAGAGGATCTTACAAGATATTGACGAGAGAATGAATGGGAAACAAGCATTTGGTACTGCAGACAAATTTTTACATTCATGCTTAGCTCCGACAGCTCCGTCGGTTCTGTTTGAGGCAAGGAATGTGAAGGCTAAAGATTACCATCGAATGGATCTCTTGCTCGTGAACGAGATTGCCGAGATACATCTGTTTGTTATCTGTGCTCGCCGTGCCCCATACGAGGTGAAGAAAGTTCTGGCAGCTTATTCTCTGATATTGGCAAGGCTGGTGAAGATGAAGATCATTGGAGGCATGAAGGGAGTAGACGATTTCTCCAGTATCAACATCCATGTGACTACCTTGGATCTGGATGGATGGAGCCAAAAAAGCCCGATGTTTTCCACGCATGCAACGAGGAATGTGATGCGGTCATTACACCCTGCAACATATCTTAAGGCGGTGACTGACCTAGTTCTTTTGTCTAGGGATCAGGTCATGTTATTGTCACCAACTTGTGCCCAGAATTTTTGGAAGGAAGCTCAACACACGATAAGAAAAATGCAATTTCTGCAACATAACGCATATATATAATAACTGAGGGGGGTGATACGATGTCCGAGATGCTACTACAAATTTATGTATCTCACAAATATTTGTAGGGGCTGAAACTCCCAGAAATAAGGTTTCTTTCGTCAATGTTTATCCCAATTTTGGCACGGTGATCACGTTCATGGTCATTTTCAATAATTTCTGCACATTGTATTTCGATAAACTGTACACGGGTGTTAAGATAATCATCTCTTGTTTCATACATACTGCGCATATGCACTAATATCTTGTAATTTTAAGCATTGAGCATTAATTTTATACATTGAAGCAACGAGACTGTTCAACACAATACTGTCAAGACCTTAGTACCCACAGTGCATTGAATATCCGCGTGACGGTATTGTGATAGATCAAGTCAAGAATTTCCAGGGGCTCGAGGCAAGAGTCGTGTTCTTCATTGTAGACGATTTCTCCAGTATCAACATTCTTGTGACTACCTTGGATCTGGATGGATGGAGCCAAAAAAGCCCAATGTTTTACAGAAATTGGTTGGCGCAGCCAACCACGCATGCAACGAGGAATGTGATGCGGTCATTACACCCTGCAACATATCTTAAGGCGGTGACTGACCTAGTTCTTTTGTCTAGGGGTCAGGTCATGTTATTGTAACCAACTTGTGCTCAGATTTTTTGGAAGGAAGCTCAACACACGATAAGAAAAATGCAATTTCTGCAACATAACGCATATATATAATAACTGAGGGGGATGATACGATGTCCGAGATACTACTACAAATTTATGTATCTCACAAATATTTGTAGGGGCTGAAATTCCCCAGAAATAAGGTTTCTTTCGTCAATGTTTACCCCAATTTTGGCACGTTGATCACGTGCATGGTCATTTTCAATAATTTCTGCACATTGTATTTCGATAAACTGTACACGGGAGTTAAGATAATCATCTCTTGTTTCATACATACTGCGCATATGCACTAATATCTTGTAATTTTAAGCATGGAGCATTAATTTTATACATTGAAGCAACGAGACTGTTCAACACAATAACACGGTATTGTGATAGACGGTATTGTGATAGATCAAGTCAAGAATTTCCAGGGGCTCGAGGCCCAAACATGAGAGTCGTGTTCTTCATTGTGCCCAAACAATCCATTACTGCACGATGAGCCTAGCAGCCAAATACGCCTAAAACAGCAGATAATTTAGCATCCAGAGGGATTGACAGAGTTGATTTCCTGCATGAAGGCAGTCTGACACGAAGCATTACCGAGGACATGAAATGTGGTTTCTGGTCACCGAGTACAGGTTATTTAGAGACAGCATTTCTCTTCATTGTAAAGTAATGTTGCATACCAATAAGGTGCTGATATGACCCTTTCGTTGGGGGTGATCTTTTACATATCTGCGTGTTCAGATTTGAAGACAATTTCTTTCATGGGCCCTATCATAATTTCGTGTGCTTCGGCATTTATATTTCCAGGAGGCATGTTGGACGGGATGTACCCACTGGTCATGGCAAGTCGCAGAAACGGTCGTCCCACGAGCGTTCCTCAGAAACAAGTTCATCCCAGAGGGAAGGGCAAATGAAGAAACCACGGCATTCCGCTCCCTCGTCATATATGTCGGATTGCTCCTCACGGGTAGTGACCTTGAGATCACACGAAAAGTCTGAAGCATCAAAACGTCGACACAGATCACCGATTGCTGCAACAGACTTCAAAGAATTGGCAAAGATTGGTTCACTGGCGTCCTGGCAGGGAGGACGGACCGACCACGAGACCATGAGCCGTGCCAGCAAAACAAGCAATACATATCGGTGAAGTGAGGATGATGTTTCTGAGCTGGAGGGAAATAGAGCGGGGAGAGGGAGGGCTTGTTGAAACTCCTGAATCATGCTTATGCATTATGCACAAGAAAGAGCATATTCTTCGTCATTTCAATGAAGTTAATACAAATATTATACATTCGATCATATTATGCCTTTAGCTTTTCGTTCATACCCATACATAAGTTATGTTTACTTCTCGACAGTTAGTGAAAGAATGTAACATATGAAAATGGTGTGCTTACGATCTGCTACCAGGTTATAAACCTTACACATTAATTTTTCAATTGAAATTTGTGTCATATTAACTCGTGGTACAAAGTACACTAGACCACTCGCAGTCGGGTATGACGATACACTCCTTATGGCCCACGATGTATTGTCTATTCTATACTGTATACCAGGGATCCCCGCAATTGAGCCCAGGGCTTATAATTGGGGAAGATTTGTTGCGTGTTCATAAAATTTATACCATTCAGAGGCCCATGGGCTGATATTTTCATCCAATTGTAGCATATGTTCATATGCTTATACATGTACTAGTGATATACTGAATCAGTAATAATCACAAAAACGACATGTGGACAATACAGTACAGAAAAAAAAAATATGTGTAATTCGTAAGTTGAGATGATTACGGTATGCCTTGTTTATGATAACAATTACATCCAGGTGTCCACAATATGAGGTGAAAACTTCGACTGGCACTTCGACTGGCACTTCGACTGCAAAGATATGAAAACCTTAAGCGTCACATGACTAGATCTTCAATTGTAGAGTAGGTTCTACAATACTCTGATACAAATCTCTGTGGGCTGTCTGTACCCCGAACACTGAGGCAGTTCAGGCTTGCTGGCGTCGAGGCGCTCGCACAATTCAGGCTTGCTGTCGTCGAGATGCAACTATGCCAAGGATCAATCCCAGGCTACCCAGTTGAGTCATGCATCCCATTATCTCGTGGACGAGATGGACTGAAAATCTCTGGAGTGGCTGGGCTAGGCCTGTGCTGAAGCTTCTAGGAAGGCATGTGACTTCACATACGACCAGAGGCTGATGGATAGTACCCGGCGCAGCCTAGAAAATCAACTGACTTGGGCCTCTGAAGGTGAGCAGCAGGCTTTCCGAGGGAGAAGTGCTGCCAGATCTAAGGAGGCTGGGGCCAGGTCGTTGTTCATCCCGTCCGAGATTCAGGAGGAGCCACAACAGCTACGCTTTGACTCAAAAGATAATATAGCTGGTGCCTTGCACCACAATTCCGAAATTACTAAATTTAACCACCTGATTGACAGTCATGAACTCAATGATGTATGGAGACTGCACCACACCGGGGAATTGGACTTTACTTGGACAAATAAAAAGAAAAGTCTAGTTCGCCGACTGGATTACATGTTTGCTAATAACACTATGTATAGTAAAATTGTGAGGTGCGAAATCACCGATTTTGCCAAAAGCGACCACAGGGGTGTTATAATAGAGTTCAATACGAGTGAAGCACCTAGAGGCCCAGGCTACTGGAAAATGAATGATTCTCTTCTAAGCAATCATGAATATATAACGTCTATTAATGAAATAATTGATGACTTTACTACGCATAAGTATGACTCTCTATCCGACAGGCTTAAATGGGATGTATGCAAAAAGAGGGTGAAAGATATTAGTATAGCCTTCGGGAAACGTAGGACTAAACAACATAAAGATGAAATCGACAGCGTCAGAGAGGCGTTGGAAAAGGCCAATGAGTTATTAGCTGCAGACGTACAAAATGTTGAATGTAAAAATGTGGTACAAAAGCTTGAACGAAAGCTTAGCGATTTAGAAATTGTTACAGAAAAAGGGGCACAAATCAGGTCGAAAATTGAGTGGGCTGAAAGCGGAGAAAAGCCAACTAAGTTCTTTTTGAACATTGAAAAATCGAGAGCAAAAAAAAAAGTCATGACAAAATTAAAATTACCTGATGATACATACACGACAGACCAAGGGGAAATTATTGGGGCCCAAGTATCTTTTTATGAAAAATTATATCAGGAAAACATGCTATTGGATGAAAATTTAGTGAATAATTTCATGAAGGAATCAAAACTTCAAACTTTATCAAATGATCAGAGACTGTCATGCGAAGGTCCTGTTACCGCTGCAGAATGTCGGAATGCTATTAAAGCCATGAAAACATCTTCTAGTCCAGGTCCGGATGGCCTCACCACTTCGTGGTATAGGCTATTCTGGCTAAAAATTCAAACACTATTGTTAAATTGTTATACAGAAGCATATAATACAGGCAGCCTAAGTTTCAGCCAACGGAAAGGGGTGCTAACTTTGTTACATAAAGGGAAAGACTTGACCAGGGACAACTTAACTAATTGGAGACCAATTAGCCTCATTAATACCGACTACAAAATTCTGGCTAAGGTGTTGGCAAATAGATTATCTCAAGTCACTCCGGATATCATATGCGAGGACCAGTGCGTGTATATTAAAGGTAGATATTCAGGTATGATCATTCGGGCGATAGATGACGTTATTGAATATACCAATATGAACAACATACCAGGTGCGCTACTATCATTAGATTTCACAAAAGCATTCGATTCTATAAATAAACAATATATGCTCAAGAGCTTAGAATTATTTGGATTTGGCAGAAGTTTCATCAATTGGATAAGGGTCCTCAATAAAGATGCAATCAGTTGTATTTCATACAATGGTTGGTTATCCCGGTGGTTTCGCCTTGAACGCGGTATCAGACAGGGATGCCCTGTGTCCCCCGTCTGTTTTATAATAGCATGTGAAATTCTATATAATCGAATACGAAATAGCAAAAACATAAAAGGAATCAAAATATCGGGAAAATCGCATATAACGACGCTAATATATGCAGACGATGCCACATTATTTTTGGGGAATGAAAACTCTGTTGATGAAAGTTTGAGAATAATCGGTGAATTTAGACAAATATCTAATTTAAACCTGAACCAAAATAAAACTTACGCAATCTGGCTGGGGTGTTGGAAGTACAGACGCAAAAAAATTAATGACTTTAATTGGAAGTTTTATCCGGATACTGATCCCAAGATCTTAGGGGTTACTTTTAAAAACACACATTCAGCTTCGGATATCTCGGAAAACTGGGAAAGGAAAATTAAAGCATGCGAGGAAACTATCAAGCTCTGGCGCGGGCGCAAGCTTACAATATTGGGGAAAATAACTATCGTGAAAACGTTTCTGCAATCCAAATTTTTGTATCTATTTCAAGGCTTACCTGTCCCAGACCGAATACTGAACCGAATTAACACACTATTTTTCAAATACATATGGAATACAAATTCCAAATTCTACACTGAGACAGAATTGAAAAATGTTCCGGAAAAGGTAAAAAGGTCCGTTATCATTCAAGACTATGAGGAGGGTGGTCTTCGCATGACAGATATGAAAATAATGCATCAGGCGATGTTAATTAAGTGGATTGCCAGTCACGAGAAGCCCGGCAATGGGGCATGGCGATATATACCAACAAAATTATTCGCAACGTTTGGGAAATATTGCTATGTATTCAAGATGAATACCTCGTTCAATTCCGTGCGGGGTATGCCTGATTCAATGCCTTTGTTTTATATACAAGTGTTGAAAGCATGGTTTAGTGACAGAAACAGAGAGAATCAAAACCTTTTGAATGGCACGCAAACTGTATGGAACAATGATTTAATCACATTTAAAGGTAATGTTTTATTTTACAAGAGATGGATTAACAACAATATATTGTTTATTTGCGATGTTATTACCAACGGTCGGCTTGTTCCATATGAACACATCGCATCAACTTTAGGAGATAATTCAGGCACAAGGGTGGAGTATCAAGTAGTAAAGTCCGCTATAGGCAAAATGAATAACGATACAAAAAATAATATTAACCTCGATCGAGACTTTAAATTGTATCTCAATAATAGTCTATTAAATAAATTACACACACAAAACATTGTATCCCTCTATTTATCTGAAGTTTGTGACACAAACAAAAAATTATACTCAAGTACTGGCCCAATAAATTTAATGTTGAATCAATAAGCTCATCAGAATGATGTCTCGGCAGAAACGTTGTAAAAGACACAAAAATACATGCAATGCAATGGAAAATTGTACATGCTATCTACCCAACACAATCGTGGTTATACAAAATGAACTTATGTGAAAGTGATCTATGCATATACTGTGACGAAATTGAAACCCTTGAACATATGCTGTATTACTGTTGTAATGTGACGAATCTATGGAAAAGGGTAGAGTATGACATGCAAACCATGACAGGTAATAATATGCAATTACAAGAAAGGGATGTGATATTAGGGTACAATACAAATGAGGATAGTGAAAATAACACAATAATAAACAAACTAATCTTGATTGCCAAATTTTCAATTTGTAAATTCAAATTTGGAAAATATCATAACTTGCTCTTATTGTACGACAATGAAAAGCAATGCAGGTTCATCTAGTATTGTGTGTGATACATAATGTGTAGATGATATAATGATATGTTTGTATCATATTTTATGCAACGTTCTAGTGTATGTTCAAACGCCTACATTGTACTTAGGACAATGTACTTGAACTGTATTCATGTCTATTCATGTCATGTCTGAAAAAAAAAGCTACGCTTTGAGACTGCAGAGCTCTGGCTTTGTCTCGACAAAGCGGAGAGGCTCCTTCATCGACAAAAGAGGATCCTTCACGGTCTCCCGGCTGGTGGGGCAGCTGGCACAAACTACCACTTTTGATAGCAGAGGCACTGCAACTTTCTGTCACCGGTGTGTCATTTTACAATTTCTTTGGTGGACGGCCTATAGAAGGTCATCTTCACTTCCGAAATTGAACCCACTAAGTCGGATGGTGGATCCCCATTCTTCAAAACAAACCCTTAAATGGACTGATCCCTCCTACAGTAGCTTTGGGTACCGCTCACTTGCTTCTTCTAGTCCCATGTGATGTTTCGGTTTTGTTTCTGCAGGTTTTTGGACGAGACCGAATATATTGGAGACCAACATTGTGAGAAGGGGTTAAAGTGGTATTTTTGCCCATAGATTAAGACAGGTGTTCTGGTCACAGCACTACATCATACTTCCTTCGGGTTTTTATCCCGTAATCCCACGGTAATAACTGTCGTTTATCGACCGATTCCACGGTTTCATCTTTGAGACGTTTCACCCAGCCTTCCACCTCATAAATACTGCCAGCAACTCCGATTCAGAGGAGTAATTCTGCAGAATCTAAGACAAGCCTGACAGCGAGCGTCGTCCTGTTGCGCTGTTCCCGTCTACGTTCTGAGTAAAGGGTCCTCTGCTCTCGTGGACAAACAATTCTAGGCAACCCCGAGGAGGAGGATGTCAGTGCTCGGTGCTTGCACCTGAGATGATGTTTCAAGCCTGGGATTGTATGTACAGGCTCTGGCAGTCCGTCGGACTAATAGAGGTTCTATCCCCTCGTTGAACAGTTGGCGAGTCTGGCGCCCACATGCTCGGGTATTGAGAGTCGCTTCTATGGCTCTTGGTCTTGGTATTCCGGGCTACATGACTGTTACTAACTATGAGTCGGACCTCGTCTGACGGACTCTGGGTCACACGTGCCGGCCATGACCATGTTGCCTTTCAGCAGAGTGTACGCACCCTAACGAGCCGACACCAATTATTTGATTATCGACCTTAGGGTCATTGCTTGATTATCATGACCGCAAGAAACACACGTAACCATGGTAAAGTTTGTTTCCTCAAAAGTTTGTTAGTATGAAAGTAATGAGTACATTTGTCGTAATTGTCTGTAAAATAAACTTCCGATTTCATTCTTTGACATATTCAGATACAATTATGGAATTCAAAAATCACGTTGCCAATAGATTACCTCTCTACCAATTCCCAGCCATATAGAATTATATAGTGCCCAAGTTGCTACTATTGATTCAAATTGACATGAATGCAAGACAGAGTATCAACCTACTATCAGCATTACTACAACACGATTTTGATGATAAATGAATCATTCATGGATAAAATTTATTACTGGTTTCTGTTTCATTACTGGTCTATTAATCTTACCTGGTTATTAAACGATCAACAATCTATTTATGTTCGTATGTCACAACGCGAACAACACCTATATGTGCATCCATAATATTACACTCCTGATGAGACACTTTCGCATATGCCCTCGATTTTAACCATGTATAGACCGGGGTATATGGTGGGGAATATCTCCTGTGATACATCTCACTGCATGTTTTTGTTGATCCAGATAATCAAGGTGACTTATTTCTGATACAATATCTAGGTGTGTATGAATACATAGGACATACAGAATTGCCGTGACTTGTGATATACTCTCTATTTACCCAAACAGGTACAAATACTTCACACTGATAAGCAGAAGATATTTACGGTCCGCGGTAAAACAGAGGCTTGAAGTAACGTACATAGTGTTTGCCGAGTCGTTTTAAAACGGTCGCTATGTTGTTACGCAGAGTATACAAAAATGATGGAACTTCCAAAAATGGACGGTAAAGGTATGGATATAGGAGAAACCCGCCAGAGCTGGAGGGACTAGAAGGGGAGGCGGGGGTTTCTGACCCAGATAATACACTTAGGAAGATAAATGTTTAACACGTAACCTCACATGAACACGGCAGGAAGCCAACCCATGAAATTGGCACGAACATTTTTGAGATGAGGTGTTTTAACATTGCTCTCAACGACAGATGGAATTATCGAAATGCGGCCTTCTGGTAATTCAGGTGAGTGTGAAACATTTAGTTATATGTATAAGCATAATCACGAATGTTGAAACCACCTTATTCGATCGAATCATGGAATCTAAAACACAACAATTTGAGAACATTGATAAATGTATATGTAATAAATCGATTAATAAATTATTCGCTCACATTCACGTAGCCCATAATTCCGTTGCTTTGGTAATAATGAGCATGGCAATGCCGGAGAGGAGTCAAGCGCCCCCCGAAATATTATTTTAATTTAGTGTTTTTGAGATGGTTTCTGAGGTGTATTTTACAACTGTACCTTGTTAAATTAATAAGTAGAATTTTAGAAGTCTGCTTAGTTCTGTTGTAAATGAAGGATATATTTTCAAAGATAGGAAGGTCTAATAATAATAAAGATGAGATATAATTATCTTCGAAGTTATACCGACATTATACCGAGTTATCAGAGTTTTCAGAACTCATCTGAAACAAACAAATAAATAAAATAAAAATATCCCCTGTTTATATTCAATGACAGCTTCAGTATGAAATCAAGTGTGTAGGACTAGATTTATTATTGGAGGAGAGGTTGGGAGGTAGTTGGCAAGCTAGTTAGAGGAGTCAAGCGACCGAGAGAAGTGAGGTGGATAGGTGGTAGCTTACACGGCGTGGGGTCTTGAACGGGCCTTCGTGTTTTGTGGTTGATTCTGAGCTCTCTCTGGCTCTGATTGAGTATTTTTCATTCCACACATGCATCTAAATATTGCTGGTATTTAATTTATTTATCCCAAAACTACTCATCACTTTTGTCACTTCACATATTATATGTCATTTAACTTAAAGAACTCACGAATAATGACACTCAATTGCATAATTATTGACCAATGAATGTCAGGCCTATGTAACGCTGTAATGCACCTTAACATATTTCTGAATCCCCCCCCCCCCCTCCTGCCGCCGCTCTCCTCGGTCAAAAATATCAAACGAGGAAAATTACAGTCATATTTCGTTACATGTAGGTGCATATACCCACATTTCCTATAGCTTCTTGTTCTCTTTTTTCTTTTTTTGCACGGCCCAATAGGGCGGAGGGGGGGGGGGGGGTGGGTGCGCGCCTGCTGCACCCCCCCCCCCCCCCCCTCTAAAACCGCCAGTGCATTAAACACTATATCTTCTGTCGGTTTGATCATAGTATCAATCTTCACAATATATACATGAAATATATATAAAATATTTATGTTTCGCAATTATCCTACAGATCCACAGTTGTAGCGCACATGTATCAGCGAAGAAACTATACATTTTGTTGAATTTTTCTCCCAAGATGTAGTATGGATTTGTATTGTATTGTATTTATTCCGAATCAAAACGATAACAAGAAAATGAGGTACAAAAATACACAAAAATAATGTTCTGATCCATGGTGCACATCGAAGGCGATTTAGCCTGTGACCTCACACTTTACAAAACAAATCACATAATACAATAATACAATTATTGAAGCAGGAGGTGAAGTGCACCAAAACATGACACTATATAACGAACTCGAGTACAAAAAGGTCGAACACCACACTTAAAATGCCGTTCCATTCTTCTTGGCGATCTGCTTGTGGAGATCGACTTTGTACCTCCAAGGACGAAGGAGATCATCGTTCCAATCTCTAGGATCATCTTTATCTTGGGGATTTTCCATCACCACCATTGCCAGAAGTACGAGAGGGAATAGTGTTACAACTAACCCCCAAAATGCAACTGGAAAATAAGACGCTCATTCATTGTTTATAATTCGACATTCAGTAACTTCTTAATACTGATTAAGATGATACACATTCAAAGTTGCCTGGAATAACGCTATTTGCAAATGGTGGAATAATTGTTGTCTTCAATGGCAATTGCGTTCGTTATTTGAAATTCATAACGAGTAAGCGAATGAAAATGCCGCCAAAAATATGCATGCAAACTGAATTTGAAAATATAATTCTTACTCTTTTTGGCCTTTCTTGCTCGAAGCGTGGAAGCTGAACTGAATCGCTGATTTGTGATAGAGCTTGGTTTTCCTTGGCATTCTTGTTCCTCTTTCTGAATCTTTCTTCTACATTCCGCAGACACTCTGTGGACTTCCAGACGTGTTTTTGATGTGTGAATATTCTTGCGCTTGGTCTCTGCTGATTTTGCTGATTCTGCTGATTTCTCTGCTGTATTACTAAGTATTGAGTAAGTAATTCGTCTTCGAGAGCTTACAAATGAGCTATTTGCTATCAAATATTACCTTAAAATCATGAAACTATATTTCACAAATGAATGCACATCAAAATTAATTACCTTTTCCTTATCCCTGCACCAATGACTGTGTATGACTTGCAAATAGTCCTGAATGTGATATGAACACAACTACTGAACTACAGCTAGTTTCAGATTTAGAGGTGGTTTACAGCTAGATATTTATAACGGTGATAAAGTGGTTTTGTGGTTTCGAGGTAAGGTCTTGGGGCATGAATATCTGGTGGTTGACACGTCAAAACACACTTTTTGACATAGGAGTTCGATTCCATATTCGTGGAATACAATTCGAGTGAGTGAGAATGTAAGCCCTGAAATTACCCCTCACCCCGATAGGGGGAGGGTGTATTGCATTCGGGTCTGTCTCCTTACACAATGATACTCTGTCTGTGTGCAGATAGTCCTTTTGCTACCCGGATTAATTATGCAATAAACGTGATAAATTAGGCATGTTTTATTTACATGAACGACTATTTGTGAGCTTTGGCAATGCAGAATATAATACTATGAAACTGGTTTGCCCAATCAAACGTATGATTTTTTATTAATATTTTTCGATCAGTATTGGTCCTTTTGTAGCATTTGTAACTTTTTTCCTATTTTGTTTTTTTGAAATCTAGGTTTGAGTTTTAGTATCTGTTTTGAACCAATTTTAAGATAATATGAGTCATTTCGCTTTGGAAGAAAATTCGATTTTCAACTGTTATGAGGCTCAGGTAGCATCCAATGTGCTTCGCTTGCCACGCAAGCGCGTTTGTTTTGAGAATCGCAGTAACATCGGGTCGATTTGAGCAGCTGATGAAAACATTGCTAATATGCTTTCCACTGCACACTCCACTTGATATGACGTTTTGTTTCAATAGGTGAATATGTTAACTTGAATATGTTGATTTTTTGTGGTGAAAATATTCAAATATAGATGAAGTATAACGATATTTCAATACGATCTAACTCACTGGTTTGTTTTGTCACATTCACGATGGTCCTTCTGTTACAATGCCACTCAATGCCAAATTTCACCCCTAGCGAACACGAGTGGAACTATATTATTGCTTAGTTTGTAAGAGGACTAATTTATGAAATTTAATTTTTGCATTGAATTGTTTTTGGCTTTTTGGTGGCCATTTTTGTGCTGAAAATAACCAAAGTCTTTTCCAAACTTCGAAAATAATTTTCTCACAAATGACATGATAAATAGTTGATTGTGTACAATCATGCATTTTAATGCATTTGCATTGTGCCTAGAATGGTTAACCTTGATTTGCTCAGACGGCTGGAAACGTAGGCTTGAAATTCCCAAAATGGTCTGCAATGCACACATTGGTCTCTCGGGACAAAATTCATTACCACAGTGCTAAGATTTCTATTATGAGCATTCAGAAAAACATATATAGCTGATCTTTTGATGTCTTGAAATTGACCTCTGGTAACCTTGAGTGGTAAACCTCGAGGACACGTTTGACCTGAACTGTGTAAATTGGCTTCTGCAGGCGTTACTCTTGTGGTTAGAAGTAGTGTATTATGGGCTTGTAGGAAGCCATGTAGGCCTATGATTGGTCTATTGGTTACCTTGATCTAGGCCTCAAGTCACAGTGTCACATCTAACCTAAAATATAAAAAGTGGCCTATGCAGTCATGATAACCATGTGTACGTTGTGCTCAGGTTGCAATAACCCCGCTTATATTCATGATTAATTTTCCCTTATAATTTTATATTTTTCTTTGGTCCATTCCCATGATTTACTACATGACCGATGGTCGTACGTTCAAAATTCCTCATTATCGAACAAGGATGAAAGTGTAAAGGTCATCAGCAGAATTCTCTGATTCGTAATATCTCAAGTTGTAGTAATTCAAAAACCACTGGTGATATTCAATAAAATATTGAACATAAAGTATGCAGTATAAATCTGAGAGCCTGCAACGTTTGGGAGGTCAGTATCAAGAACTCAGGTCGTGGTCGAGAATATGGTGAAGATAGAAAAATCGCAAGTATGTTATTTTATTAATGATTATTTCTCCCATGATCCTTGTATTATATTCTTACCTATGGCCATCTTCCCACCAAAATCCCTCATTTATCACCCAGTTCGAAGATGTAAAGATCATCAGCTCTCATTTTAATAACTCAATCTGAATGGGTGAGGGTCTGCAATCTCTGATTGTCTCGTTTTATATGCACTTGCAATTGTCGCCCCAATTGTCGCTCCGTTCGAGCCACAAAAAAAGCTATTTTTCCTAACTCATACATATGAGATAATATTTCATACCTATGAGATAAACAATACCAGGCCAAAACAGAAATGGCATACAGGTGAACTGAGCGTATCATCACATTTGTGTACTCTGGAGTATCTCATTTCTCGACGATTCACTCCGCCTTTCTGGAAATTGCTTCTTTTAGAAGAGATAGTATGCCCCATATGAGCGTCTGTATTCTACATGCAATACATTTGAACATGTTTATAATACTGCAAGGTATTGTTGATTTCATAGCCCGATTCCACAATTTATTGTCGATTTTATTTTTCTTGAATTAACTTGTACTCTGGTTTCGGGCTTAATCATTCCTCTTCGCCAACAATTCAACACAAGGTCGTAGAGAAGAGTATCAGGACTGTGATACGGATGATCAATATTGTAATCAAGTTGGAAGTGAGTTTCACATGGCACATCTCTTGGTGACCTTTTTTCATAAATATTTTTCGTAACAAACGGTAGTCGTGTGTACATGTGGTATTGCTATTTGACAAAAACTAACAACAATTAAACGTAATATTATGATCTAGATTTATTATATCGACGGGTAAAAGCCAGAAGGTCGTAAGCGCCATTTTTGGTGAAAATGAGTTAATCAGTCAAATCAAGCCAGGAGCTTCTTTGTCATCATCCAATCGATCACTGATCATGATCTCAATAAACCAAAACCGGAAATTCGTTTTTTTTCTAAAAAGTCGTAAGCGCCAAATTGCACAAAACGTGTTCGCCAAAAGGTCGTAAGCACCAGCGATTTTTGCCAGAAGGTCGCAAGCGCCCGTGTGTGATTCACAATGGTGACGCCAGAACCTCGTAAGTGCACTTGCGTCAAAGCCAGAACATCGTAACCGCCAACACGTGTTGATATATGAGGACTTTTACCCGACATGTGGAAGGGTTATAGGTTATCAAAACATATAAAACATATGTTTACAAATAGGAAAGGATATATTCTGAATATTGTCATGACCTTGAAGTTGACCATTGGCCCAGTTTTCAAGGCCAGAGGACAAAATGGCTAAATCGTATCTAGCTATGTCTTTGGATAAATTATTTGGTCGGGCTTTGTGTCTTTTGCAAAATGTTGTATTTTACGTTTGTTATTGGTATCATCAAAATCTGACTGTATCGATGGTAATAGATTGATACTTACATTTTTTTTTATACCACTGAGCCGGTGTCACTGCTGGTGGACGTTAAATCTGTCCCGGAGGATACCATCAACTCAGTAGCCTTTTGGCTTGTGATTAGGTACTTATAATAATAATCGGTTCTTATACATGTGTTATATAGCGCTTTATCAATCTACACACATTCTCAAAGCGCTTCATAGTTTGGAATTGAGTCCTCTGAGAGTGGTCACTGCCAGGGTACATGTCGTTCTCAGAGGGGTCTTTTACAGCCCTTCACAACATATTTTAAAGATGGGACCGCCATTTTACGAAATATCCGAGTCACGGGCACACTGCCAGTTGTGAGGACAGGGAGAAAATCCCCGTACAATTACCACACATGCGGCCCGACGTAGGATCGAACCTACGCCGGCGATAGCTGTTGGCTCAAATTGAGCGACTGAGCGCTCGCACGTATACACTCGGCCATCTTTTACCTTCAGATAAATCATTTGGTCGGGCTTTGTGTCCATTGAAAAATGTTGTATTTTACTTTTGTTATTGGCATCATCAAAATCTGACTGTATCGGTGGTAATAGATTGATACTTTATTACCGATTTTACAGCTTAGAAATCAATTGTGAACATAGAGGAAACGAGACAATCAGAGATTGCAGACCCTCGCCCTTCAGATTTAGTCACTAAAATTAGGGGATAATTGAGAGTTTTGGTCTTAAGACCATCGGTTGTACGCCATACGATTGGGAATTGGCCAAAGAAAAATACAAAAATAGGTTGAACATTTAATATTGATTAGAACCGGAGTTATAGTCAATTATGTGATTTAATTTTTTCAGTTGCCATGGCAACCGTTTTCACCCGATTTTGGCAAAATTTGAAAGGGACTGAGCCATTACCATAGCACTCTAGCCCTATAAATTTCAAATCTATCGAACCGTTTGCCTTTGAGTTATGAGCGCAGACATTTGCACTGAAACGTCGCTGGCCAAAAATAACCGAAATCGTGACCCCCAATTTTTCGACATCGGGCGATAATGGAGAGTTTTCGTCGTACGACCACGGGCCATATATCAGATGATCAGGAATTGGCCATAGAAAAATACAAAATTAGTTAAAAAAAATTTCTTGAATAGAACCGGAGTTATGGTCAATTATTGATTTTTACATTTTCCGTTGCCATGGCAACAGTTTTTGTCCGATTTTGACCAGATTTGAGGAGGACCGAGCCACTGAGATACCGCTTCATCCCTATAAGTTTCATGTTGATCGGACCATTCTCCTTTGAGATATGCGCGCGGACAGACAGACAGACAGACAGACAAACAGACATACAAACGTACAGACCCAATTGCAATACCCTCTGCCCCTATCGGGGCGAGGGTAATGATATATACTGAATATTTGACCTTTGACCTCATTTTCGAGGTTACAGGACAAAATGGTTAATATCTCGCTTCTACTGACTTCACAGCTTAGGAGTCAATTTTGGACATATAGAATTCGACATTTGATCTCATTTTCAAGCACACGGGACAAAATGGCCAATATCTTGCTTCTTATCGACTTTATAGCGTGGGAACCAAATGTGGACATACAGAAAATTATATACGCTGAATATTCTGATGACCTTGAACTTGACATTCGACCCTATATTTGAGGATAGAGCACAAAATGGCTAATATTTCGCTTATTATCGACTGTGTACCGCTTAGGTATCAATTGTGCACATATAGGAAATGATATATATGCTGGATATTGTCATGAACTTGAATTGAACTCATTTTCAAGGTCACAGCACAAGATGCCTAATATTTTGCTTATTACCAACGTTTCAACATAGGAATCAAGTGTGCATATATAAGGAATCATGTATGCTGAATATTTTGAGGACCTTGAATTTGACCAGAGACCTTATTTTCAAATTCACGGGGAAAATGACTATTTAATGTATGAAACATATGTTGTCCGGTAACCTGTCTCAGCCGTGGGGTATTTTTTTTCCTTCTCGTGGACTTGATGTGCCATTCATCTTGGTTCGTATTTGTTGATAGGCAAGGGTCTGAGACCCGCTCAAGGGCCTTGAGCAGTACATCTAGCCATATCCGTTGTTATGTCCTGTGGTAGATTCTTGGCTACTGCTTCGTAAAGAATTCCAAAACCTCACATGTAGGTTTACAAGTAGGCCCGGCCTACAGGTAGGATCGTATAGGCCTAATGCGTTCCATATATGGAATGTTGGACTAGCTATGTGCCGTGTCGATGTACAATCGGCAATCTTATCAATATGCATATCATGATATCAATACTGTATAATTCATTATAGTATATAATATGATTGTTTAAAAAAATCCGCTGCTGCAGGCCTATGTTTAAAGCGATCGTTCGGCGATTGTAGTATACGATCGATCGGTTCAGCTTTAATACAAAGTTACAATAACTATTATGCTGAGGAAGTCTGTAAGATTATAATTATTCAGTTATTCACAATTATAATTATTTACAACACCAATAAATATAATCGGCCATGAGTCAAGCTCGACGCATATGCCTACCTTCTATGAAATAATTTACGCATAGTTTTACATTTAGGCCCTATAATATCTCCGGAACAATGTCCGGTATTAGAAAATAAAAATCTCCCGAGCAATGGGCAACTCTGAGAGCACTGACCGCGCCATTCGACAGGCGGCGCCACTACCGATGCGGTCCCTCGGTTCGAGAGACATCCGTTGTTTACATCGTTTTCACGGAATAAGCCAGTTCGGAAATGTTTCTAGGTCAGGTCAAGTGGTATAAACAAAACATCCGTACACACCATGCTCAAACGTGAGTGACGCGGTGAACTCGAAGTACACAAAGAGTTTAGTATTGTACATGCGAAATCGAGTAATGTGTTGGTGACAGTGACTCGACAATGGTAGCATGACAGCATGGTTTGGCTATGTTTATACCGCTTGACCCCGACCCAATTCCAATGACCTGACCTGAAAACATTTCCGAACTCACGTATAGCAATCATTCGATTATATTTCTGATTTTAACTACACAGCTGTGATAATTATGGCAGAAAACAAAAAGCCATATGGTTCTTGGACGATCAAGCAACTAACAGACGAATTAGGCAGACGGGGAGCAAAAAAATCCGGACGGAAACAAGAGCTGGTCAAAAGGTGGGCGATAAATGAGGGAGACACCCGACCATTGCGGGGTATACGCGTTCACCGGCGGTTCACCGGCGGTTGATACTACGTTAGGTTCGATCTTGTCAACGATATGAGATCTAGTATCTTAGAATTGGATTACAATAATTCTATGAGCCAGTGTATGTATATAAACATTCATAATAAAGAAAACTAACATCAGTCATTTGCCTTGGATTTAATGGCAATATTCACGATTCATGAAGTTTGAGTACTGTAGTTTGTAGATGTGGTAGCATTTATTATTTACCAGATCTATGTTATGGATTTATGATGACTGTATGATTGAGATAATATTTGATCAAGAATAATATGTCAAGAATCAGAACATTTGATGGCACTGCACAACAATTTAATCAGTCTGCTTTTTGTCTCGATGATACATTGAAATAAAAAAAAATAATCGATGTAACACATGGTACATCATCAAGATCATGGTTATAAATAAGCCATATTTTTTTCAGACTAGAATCTTATGTCCAGAATGACAACTTTGGAGGTTCTGCTCTGGTTGATGCTAATGCCTACAGTATGGACACTCCAGCACACACTGACTATAGGGACATAAATGCAAACACAAAGGTGGGACTTGAAGTCACCAAGTGCTTTTCATTGTTTTCATATTCCTATGTTTGTTGTTATATTCAGTTATCAGTTGTTTGTTTTTGAATTTTTGTTTTGTTCTACCATCATTTACAGTTCACCGAGTTCATCTAAACAAATCCAATTGGCGATCGAAAGGTCAACGTAGCTGTAAGTACAGTCAGAGAGAATTATGTTCTTATTAGAAAGACTACATGTAGATATGTCTCTTTGCCATAAAAAGCTAACTGTGTTCATGTAATGCATATAGTCTGAGATCAAATGAAATGTATTTAGCATTTTTCTTTCAAATAGTAAGTCATGTCAATCTTGACTTGGAATGATGCAATACATTTTACTGGTATTGCTAAATTCTACACGTTTTGCTAGAATATTCAAATATTGTGTCCTGACCCAACTGCATGTGCTGGTGCATGAGCTGGTACTAATAGTATTGTAATGCAGTGTAATATCTACAGTACTACAACTTGATTTTGAGCGATTACTAATCATGCTAATCAAATACGTTGTATTGACATTTTTTTTTGTTTTTTTGTCAGATTCCAAATGTCAGCGAAACATCCGTGGCTGGATACTTGACCCCATTCAGCAAGACTCTTGACGACAAGGCTCGAAACCTCTACCAAGAGAGATATCTCCTGTGTGTCCGTGCTGCGTTTCAGCAAGATGTTTGTTTTGTATTGGCACGATGCAGTGCTGAGATGAAGAAAAATGTGACTTATCAGGTTGATGTGGCTGTGGACAAACATGGTGCGATCGTGGAATGTCAGTGTGAGTGTGCAGTCGGCATGGGACCAACTGCACACTGCAAACATGTTCAGTGTGTGCTTTGTGCCTTGATGTCGTTCACTACAACTCAGTCAATTCTCACCAATGAAACATGTACACAAAAGTTGCAAACCTTCCATCACTGTCGCCGTTACAAAGGGTCACCACTGAAAGCATCACAATTGAAGCTCAGGAAGACGAGCAGCAGCCGTGACATCAAGAACATGGCGAGTTATGATCCACGTCCTGCTCATCTTCGCAACATGGATGGCTACGTCAGCTTCTTCAATAACATGTGCATCAATTATCAAGCTTCCACCATCGCCAGCAAAGCTTCTGGAAAAAAAGCTGCAAAAAAAGATCCCTAGCCATGCCAATACTACAAGCCATAGAGCCTGCCAACATCCACGCCATTGCGAGTGACCACGACTATCTGTCGAAACATCCAGAGCAGTTATTCCTCGAAGGATTTGGTGTCCTGAGTATATCTGCTGAACAGCAAGATGAAGTTGAGCGCAACACTCGTGGACAGACTGAGGATGCACTCTGGTTCACAGAACGAGCGAAACGCCTGCAGTCCTCCAGATTTGGGCGGATATGTAAAGCTACTGACCGCACAGACAATGTGAAGCTGGCCGAGTCTTTTCTTTCCACCGAAAAAATTGAAGCTGCTCCACTTCAGCATGGGAAGGCGTATGAACCGATAGCTGTTCAAGAGTACGAGAAAAAAACAGGAGTGTTGACACAGCCTTGTGGAATTTTTGTCTGTAGATCTATGCCATATCTCGGCAGCTCGCCAGACAGGATCATCGACGGAACAACTGTGCTCGAGGTGAAATGTCCTTATGCCAGTAGAGATCGACCAATCACACCTGTGACTGTACCATATCTCAAGGAGGTCAACGGAGAGCTCACTCTCGACCCACGTCACGATTACTACTATCAGGTCCAGGGCCAACTTCTATGTAGTGAAAGACAGCTTTGCCAATTTGTGGTTTACACTTTGAGTGACTTCAAAGTTGTGAAAGTTGCTCGAGATGACCCCTTCAAAAGACCCCATCAAAAGTATGGTTTCCAGTCTCACTAATTTTTTTGATGAATTCTTCAAGCCAGTGCTGTTGAATAAGTTCTTCTATAAGGAAACTGAGAAGTATACATTCTCATAGTTACCAGTGGATATTTAGGTCATATGAAAACACATGATTTTGACCAACATGCATCAGCATTCAACATCTGACATGTGATTTGTACATGTACTAGTAACTTGTAATAGAATGTACATAGCATTAGGATTACACAGGTACAAATAATGTGACAATATTTGTTCTGATATTATTACAGCATGCCTGATTTTATGCTGTGGAGTCCTATATGTTTTTACTAGTATTGGCATTGTATTTGATGCATAATTTAGTCATGCCATATAGTTATCCATGGATATATGTATTTCCTCACAGTATATCTGATTTTGTGCTGTGGAGTACTCCTATATGTATTGGAATTGTCTTGGTTGCATAAATTGTCCAGGCCAAATATTTATCTATGAATATTTCATTCAAATACTTGCAGAAATGTTTAAATTCTATGTAGGATTTTGAATGAAGTGTGTAAATAATGAGGGATTGACCAAATGTGTTGTAAAATTATTCAATGGTGTATGAATCTCTTCCTTCAAAAGCAGGCACTATCAATATGCTTCTTCCAATCTGAATGAACTTTGGAAGAAAAAATGAAATATGAATGACAATAAAATTATTCAATAGTGTATGAATCTCTTTCTGCTCTCAAAAGCAGGCACTATCAACATGATCAATATGTTCCAATCTGAATGAACTTTGGAAGAAAGAATGAAATATGAATGAGAATAAAACAAATTTTGTCATTTGATTTTGTGTGTTTGTTCATTAATTGTTTCGGCTCCTTGACATGTAAAATTGACTCACTGTAAAAAGACTAATTTTGGCGGTTTTGACCCCCATGTTATTTGGTGGAGATTTAATTTGACGGTTTCATAACCACATATATTTCTTAACATATATCTAGTTAATTTGGCAGTTTTTCCATTACCGCCAAATAAATCGTCTGCCAAAATTAGTCATTCTACAGTATAAATAATTATGTACATTCCTGGATAACTCAAAATCACTGTAGATGTATTGAAGTATTGTGTGATACCAACATACCTATGACTATGACCAGATCTTCATGTCATATACTAATAATTTTTAAGGGTCATAATTTCCAGCATTTTTATCTCAACGCTTTATTGACAAAATGCACATATACACAGGAACATAGGTTATTCCATAAATCTGCCTATACAGTGAATAGTGATGTCAGTTTTATTTCATTCACAATCAAGTATCTCAGCATTCATTCATACAATTATCTGTAGAGTAATATCTTCCCTATTTATCAAATGTACAGGTATTCTTTCACACATTTAATCTGTATTTTACTGAAAGTCTCGTACCTCCTGCTCATTAGTCACATTCATTAGTACATTAACTTTTATTTACAAATTACAAGTCTCGCTAGAAATCTCATTCTTAGTTTCCCAGATACTTTAAGCATGCTTAGGTACAATACCGGAACGGAAGTTACACAACATATAGCAGACATATATGATATCAGAAGACAGTTGAGTTTCAGAAGTGTTCATGGGCTGAGTCAGGATTTTGTAGGTTTTGCCGAGTCCAATTACACGCTCCACGTGGACACGCTTGGATGCGATTTTCCTGTCCCTCAGCACAGATTTGCCACTCATGCGGTTCTGCTTCTTGAAAAATGTGGGGATGTTCACTGTGACGTTATATGGTGCAAATATGTCCTGGACGTCAAACCCTTTGTCAGACATGACAGAGTCTCCTGTATCACAAAGCTGTGGCATGGAACTACGTTCGATGATTTGTCTGTCACTTGTCGAACCACCATAAGCTGGAGAGACGTAGGTGCACAATCCTGCTGGGGAAACACCAACAAGCACCTTCACGGTGTTTCGGTTCTTGTACGTACTGAACGTGGACTGTTGTGCGGTTGGCAACTTCGGCTTTTGTACTGGGCACTCGGTACCGTCAACGATCACCCTGGTTGTCGGGAACTGCTTGCGGAATCCTGATGGGGCATAGAAACGCGTGGTGTCTCGTGGCGTCCAGATAGGCAGCTCTCTCCACTGTACGGACATGAACCGAATCCACGTACAAAACACGTTATAACAATCTGCCTCACTGAGGTCGAAATACCGGCTAAGTTCGAAGTTGGTGTAATGTTTGCGCAACTTGATGAGGACCAGAAAGAACAAGTCTTTAACTGATATCCTGTCAGGTATCGCTCCATACATGTAGTTGAGCTGATAGGATGCTGGCCCGAGTGTCGCCAGAACAAACTTGAACTTGTCATAGTTCTCCAAACCGGTGAAGTCATGGACACCATCTGGATCGTTCACAAAGTTGGTGATGCTGAGGATGGCCTTCCTTCTTGGATCCGTTGCTGCATCCTTTGTAGTGACAACACCACTCTGGTCTGTTTGGGCTCCTGCATCACATGACATGACACATGACATGGTGGGCTCCTCATTCACCTCCACTTCCTCACATATGTCTGGGGCATTCATGTCGTCACAATCCAGTGCCGTGTCGACTTCTTCGTATTGGATGTGTCTGCAGTCCATGTCTAAGTCGGATCTTCTCTGGCGGGCTTTGAGACGGTCATGTCGGGCTCGAGAAGACAGCTTCGGTGCTGAAGACCACGAAAACACGCTTGGCACAGCTGTCAGTTTCAGTCTTCGGGACTGTGGCGCACCTCCTAGAAAATATATCTATATTTAGACATTTTAGCTTATGCTTTTAAATACGAATCATATGTCAAATTATGATGAAATGTATTTCTTTGTGAATTGGTATATATCTACACTATTAATATATAAATGGTGGTATAGGTGCATTGATTGGATATATGTAGCCTACATGACAGGGCCAAGGGCCGGTGTTGCATGGCTGCATGTTGACAACTACATTTTTAGACGCTGTATATCTATCATACTATATCATATACAGCGTACATCACTGGAAATCTAACTAACCATGATATGTTTCCGTAATGTAGTCATCATTTGTGAAGTGGGCGTGACACACCAGACTCGTCGACGATGGCTGCCACAAGTTGCCACCAGACTCGGAGTCTCTCTTGATAGCAATCTGCCACGCCTTTCTTCTAACAGCAGATGACGGGAATTTATGCCCGCCTCTATTGGTACAATTTGGTACACAGCACAAAGTCTTCGGCATTTTTAGTCGATCGCGGACGCAATTTCGGGAATCTGACAGCTGTCAAACTTGATGAAAACAAGGTGAAGGTCACGGGGCGGTCATGATCGCCAGATATTTTGGGGACCGCATCGTTAGTGCTGCCACCTGGCGAACGTTTCGGAAACGTCATTTTCTCGAGGTGGCCATTTGCAGCATAAGAAATTGGAAATGGTTTGAATGAATTTCAGCAGTTGGTGGTTGCATGCCAGAGGACTACTCTTAGTATTTGAGATTATGACACTTGGTGGTGGCCCCTTTCGCATGCCATAGGCCTAGGCCCACTCATAATACAACTGAAACTTCAACTAAAGTCATATTTTTATATGGGCCTACATGTAGATCTGTATATCGAAACACACTGTAAAAAGCATATCTTGGAAAAAACACAAATATTAATTATAATGAATTTATCGGATATTGTAAAACAAAAACAGCATAGATCTGGAAAATAAATATTGAACAGAATGTAGCCGGGGAATGAAATACCTTTGTATTCGAACGCGAGCGCTCTAACCACTCGGCCACTGCGGCATCACGCAACCGAGCGTTATAATCTCTCTTCAACTAGCAACTGATTACTTATAGGCCAGCGGCACAGACCCCAAATTTTTGAATTTAATCAACCAGCTGTACACAAAGCTGAAACAGATCTTAAATGAAAGATATGAATCTCTAGAACTTATTTATCCCTGTTGTAGTAACTTTTTGTTGTGCGGTCTGTGAAATTTTCGCATTTGATTACCCTACCATTAATTTTTAAAAAAAATTCTTTTTCAGTCCAGTAATGCAGCAGATAATGTAATATATTCAGGGACCTTATCCAAACACATTTTATATCAATCGATATGCATTATTTTTGGAACAGACACAAAACAGACCATATACTTTCAATATCAGGCGAGAGCAAGGTGGCAACCTAACATGGCGGCCATTTTGGACAAATCCAAGATGGCCGCCGTTCAAGGCTTCGTTTCGTGATATATTGTAAAGCTATTAGCGTAGGTAATCCATATAGTAAGTCATCTGTCAGATCATATTGAACCTAACATTTTTATTACGACGCTGTACCAGTCTGAACATATAGATATATGATGGGTGTGTTTTTGCAGGAGAAATTGTGATATGTACGTCAGATAGGAACAGTAAACCCGCCATTATCGAAAATCTTATTTTGTGCTATATTTTTGTGAATATTTGGTCGATGAAGGTGGAAATGGTATTCAACCCTATGTTTTCAGGGTCTACAAATCCGAATATCACAACATCGAATGAATCAGATGCGTATTTCCTGTCAAATATGTCCATTAGTAACATTGTTGGTGAATATAAACCCGTTTTCTGCCGATAAATATGACCATGAACGCATGAAATACGTGTATATAATCATATGAACATTTCGAGACATGAAAGTTCCATGTATTTATTGTTACCTTGTTATTTGTTTACAGAATTGAGTATGGTATTTTTTTTTCAAAATGGTCATACATAATAGGTACACATAACATTTTGTACATATGGTAGAACATGAATGTCGCTGAATGTAACTGTATGGAAAGTTTGAGGCCATATTTTACATTTTTAACCTGGTGTACATAACAAAGTTGTACCGGTTTGCTCCCTCCTGATTTTGACAAAAAATAAACTCTTTTGTCTTGAATAATTACCACGTATTGATAGTCACATATTATATCACACTCAAACAAACAGATATTGTAGACCAGAATCAGAAACCTTACTGGGGAATATATCAAGTTTTTGTGATTGAAATACTACTACGACTACTATTTTAGTATAGTCAGCAAAAAATGGAACATACGTGTATCCAATTTTGATCACTCAGACATTCACATGTGTACATTTAATCAATGTCACTCTCATTGTCACTCTGCATCCCGGTATTGCCGCATTCGTGATTCATTTTAGCACAAAGGCACTCCTCAGTGCAAGGCAGATTGCTGCTGGCACATGTACAGTTGTTGATACAGGGCTCACTGCCACGACATGAACACACAAGCTCCAGCAACATTTCAGCTGATGTGGGGCCTTCGAAGAATTTGGGATAAAGATTTCCTCCCTGCCGATACCACCCATTCCCCTCTGGTGATGGTATATCTGGTCTGACGTCACCAGCTGTCATCCAGATGCGGCATTGATGTGCAGCTCGCCTGACATGTTCCCTAAATGAAGCCTCAGTAGGCGGCAACTTCTGGACAGGTACATTATTTGCTGCCAGCTTTTCCCGAAGAGAATTCAAGTTGTTATGAACATCACCGTGTTTCTTTGCTGGGTCGTACATGAGGCTGATCAACGGCCTTGATACTCCAACAGCAGCGTCAATGTCGCCTGTTACGAGAAGGGTCAGGTCGGGATGACTTTCGCATCTCTGTAATGCAGTCAGGGCTTTCCATGCATTCTTCTTCCCATGACCATAGAACGATGACACCGAATCACACCCTGTAAGAGCATGGAAACCTGGAAGGCTTGCAGCAATTTCATCTGGCAGTTTCTGGCAAATGTAATGGACTGGAATGACTGAGCATCCTGCGGAGCTCCTCTTCTCCATCCAGAGATGTTGCACACTCTGCAGCTGCTTGAAGTGATGCACTGCCAACACAAGAACATCTGTGTCTGTTGCTTTGATGGTGACAGACATGGAAGAACTCACTCGCTGGGCTGTATTGTCTAGATATGTCAAAATAGCAAAAATTCTGGTGTCAGCCTCTTCATGTGATGATGAAAGCTCTTGAACATATTCAGTTCCTCTGGACGAAATGCAAGCTGTGAGTGTGCCATCAGCAAAACCTCCAGTGAGGTAGATTTTTTTGTCTGGATTGTGTGACAGCTCCTTAGATGTTGGGGCATGCTGACTGACGTATTTGCAGAGAAATTCAGTCAAACTGGTCTTGTTAGCCGACGATGCCATAAACTTTGTCCACTGTGGTACGAGACGTCCATGAATCACTTGATATGTTTTTGATCCACCAGCTGCAGCGATACGTCTCATTCTCTCATCCATTTTCACTGAGTTAACGTCTTCATATCGGTCGAAAACGTCGACAACTACGTCATTCTTGCTTGCATGATAAAGCAAGTTATTGAGATACTGTTGTGCCAAGCTGCCGAACGTGCCACCGTTTCCTCCATAGGTATACAATTCTGACATCGCATCTCTGATGAACACTCTGTGGTCTGCATTTCCTTCAAGAGTTGTGTATGTATTGTCAGCAAAGCCTTCCAGAATGTGACCTAATTCTGACTTGGTTGTTTTTCGAAGGGCTCCATCCTCATGAAAGAGAGACGTTGGGACAGATGTGATTGGGTAACTGAGGATTCCTTTCATAGTCAGATCTGGGCGAACTTGGGTCAGCTGAAGAGCTCGACGGAACACCATTTCTGGACTGATGGAGAGCAATTTCTTCTGACCCGATACTTTCAGTGGGGTTTTCTTTTTTAGAGCCGTGAAAGTTTTCAGTCGTGACTGTCGAATTGGGTCATACATGCTCCTGTTGCCATCAGTGGAGAGGGAGGCATTGACGAAATCTTCCATTTGCCTGGTACCAACTTCCAGAACAGTTGTGAGGGATTTTTGTATGTCGTATGTGGCGATGACTCCACTGGAAATATTCACAAGCTGTCCCTCTGGATGATCATGAAGCTTGAACGGGTGTGTCATGTTGTCCTTCACATGTTGGGTCATCTCCTGGATGTTGCGCTCATCTCGGTTCATGGCTGCTGGACGTGTCTGCTCATGACCTGACACTTGTTTCTCGTCACTTCCACTTCTGGAATGAATGGCAGTTGCATACTCGCCAAGATTTTGACGTGTGATAGTCCAGCGAAGTAAAGCAGACTCCTTGCGTGTGAGACCAACAATCCCTCCACTACTTTTTGCATCTCGAATGACTGTTGTTTCAACTCCCAGGTCACTCCAAACACCATTGAAGACACTTGCTGCACGCCGGATAGCGAACTGTCCTTCTTCAAAGGCTTCTTTCACAACTGATGGAAGTTGACTCATGTCCAGCAAGTAAACAGGTACCCATCGTGAATAGTTCGTTCTATCAGTAGCAAAGAGGAATGGGGCCATTTCCATCACAGTAGATAAATGGAGGTTCCAGTCTCCTTCCCTTTCAGCTCGGATGTTTCGAATCAGAATCTGTACAATGTCCAGAAACATAAGCCAGAACTTGAAAGTGGGTGAAGAGGCACATCCCCATTCTCTGAACTGGGCCATGAGCGGAAGCAGATGTCCACGCACGTCATTGTTTAGTTCATCCACAGCTAATTTCATGTCAGACTTCTCCATGTCGCCCATTATGCTCATCAGATCCTTTACCTTGTTCCAAACAGTGGTGGGTTCAGCAATGTCCTCCTCGTTGCTTACCCAATCGATGAACTCTTCTAGATATAACTGCATGAACGTTTCGTATGCTAGGAGGAGCCCTCGCACTGCCCGATGAAACTGCTTTCCATTCATCATCATGTCGACTGTTGCATCCGCATACACACCACTTTCTACTAAAAGATCCTTCAAACCCGCATCAGCGAAAAGCTTCCCAATTGCTGCAATGAAGCAACTCACTGTGTGGAAACCTCCAAGTCGAACAATGGTGTCCTGGAACTCGAGAGATTTGTCCCATTTGATTTGTTGTGCGACAGCATATAGCTGTTGGTCCATTGTCTGGATTGGGTGCTGTTGTCCCAACTTCTTTGTCATCTGCTTGCATCTTGTCATTGTTGTGTAGACTGTTGGTGGATCAGCCGGCTTGGATTCAATGACAGGAGCATATGTAGCAACTGTTTTTGATTTGCTGTGCTCAAGCATCATTGAGTTGAATCCTACCCAAAAGGGTGTCGTTTGTTTACTGGGAAACTGTACATCATCCACAAATTTCAGTAGTCCACGTGACTTCATTCTGGGTCTCTCTGGGCGTTTTGGGGGTTTTTTGTAATGAAGGGTAGTCTTCAGGCTCATTGCACGTTCTGGCGACAATGTCAAAGTCTTATGCTTGCCGACTTTGATGCGTTCAATGGAAGAAACTTCTGCTTTTGATCTAGAAAGGGGCTGCTCCTGGAATATCACTCGAGCCATGGAGTGGAACGTGCCTTTGCCATCTACTGTTTCACAGTTGATGTCAACGTTGTCGTCACCTTCTTGCAGAAGTTTACCACCTCTACTCGGCAATATTAACCCATGTGGGATGTACACTTCACCTTGACTTTTCTCCATCTCGTCCGTGGCTACAGCTGTCAAGAAACGTCTCGAATCATCATAGCATAAACAAAAGCCGTGTGCACTCAAGACGTCGATGATGCTAGACCTAACATCAGAGGCATGATGACATCATTTCTCACACAATTGATGGTGGTTTCTGTTAGTGCTGCAACTTTCCGTCGTTTGTTTTCGTTGAGTTCAAGCTTGGGATCTGCTGTGTCAAATGCTTCTTTGCTGAGAAGCCATGTGAAAAGAGCTGTCAGCAAAGGTGGCAGTGCATTTACAGAAGATTCTAGGCTAATGTCATCCGGTGTGGGGTACTCTGTTGTTGTTTGCATAGAGGATAATTCGTCACGAAGCAATCCAGCTACACGATGAAGGTCGGCCATATTACAGTCTACTCGTTCAGGCATTTCAGATGAAGTTTCTATCTGATTGTCACGGAAATCTTCTTTCATTTGTGAGAAAGCCCGAACTGCATCTCCCAGAGTTACGTGACTGCTCATCAATATGTTGGACTTTGACTGCCCACGTTGTGAGTGAATAACGATGCTATCACCATAATGTTTTTCGAGTCGACGTTGAAGTTTCTGCGTGGTGTATGCTTCTGTATTGTTGCTGCTGTCAATAATGTTGTTGAGTTTGTTCAATAGGTTCTTCATTCTGAAAGCTTTACCATCTTTTAGTTCAGGGTCAATCTCAGCTATGAGTGCACTGACAGCATCTTCCAGGTCATCTTGATCGCCTTTTGATCGCTGTGCATATGTGATGTTGTGTTCACTTATGTATGATGCCATACAGGTACTGTGGTACACAGCATTCTTGACAACTAAGTCCTCTCCTTCGAGAAATCCAAGCATATTTAGGTCGTTGCGGGCTTCAGCAGCTTTTCGGACAGTAACTTGTCGAAGTTTTGTTGATACTGTGTGCAACTTGTCCCGCTTGCGAGAATGACACAAGAAACATCCAGATCTGTCCAGCATGGGAGGTACTCTCGATCGTGTTTGTTTCGGTTCAGGTAGACTTGGTTGCTGCCCTTCTCGGTGTTCAGCCAATGATGCCAAATTGGTTCTACTTGTATATTTCTGATAACAGCTCCTATGATAGAAAATGTCCAGTGATTTGCCATTTTGTGTCTCCACGTGTTGTTGTATGTCATCTTTGCGGATCTCAGAAGCTGCTTTCAGGGCTGCAACACCTTGATCTCCAGCTGCACTGGTGTTTTCTTTAGTTAACTTTCCACACAAAATACACTTAGTTGCATCTATTGAAAGTTTTGGTTTCTTGATCGGATGATGTTGAAACAATTTTAAGGGACTTGACCCTGGTCCATCTTGGGAACGTTCAGACATTGTGTTTCTGGAAATATACACACATACACACACATATATGGATATGTCACTGCCATTTAAATGACGTAATAAACTGATAAATATTAATTATTTCTTATGAAGGAGCTATGGGTTGTGCATGTGAAATACACAAAACCTCAAAATGTGAAATATAATTATTTGTACTGAAAACAATTTATGGTGCGATTTTTATGGTAGTTCGTAGATAAATTAGTGCGTTATC
Organism: Terebella lapidaria; assembly: GCA_949152475.1. Lineage (NCBI taxonomy): Eukaryota > Metazoa > Annelida > Polychaeta > Terebellida > Terebellidae > Terebella > Terebella lapidaria. The sequence goes on along the minus strand of OX424564.1, from coordinate 25,579,875 downwards.
ACGTTCACAAACATTTAATGATGGACGCAAAGACAGGAAACTAAACAGACAGACATATCAATCTCATAGGTGAGTTGGTCTCATATACACCGCCCACAAATATTTCGTCATTTAAATATGTATACTGGTATATAAACATACCGCGGTGTGAAGCGATGCTTTCTGTGAAAATCCTCATTGAAAACTCTCAGGGATGGTGTTTCTGGAAAGACACACCAGCCAAAAAAATTAGTACATGTGTATACTTGTATGTCAATGCAAAATTTTATATGACACGTGACACATCTACATGTAATTGCCATAGTGCGATATTAAATTTTCAATAATATCTTGAAAGATGTCGGTCATTATTTAAAACACAATATTCACACGCTTCGGCGCTGCCTGCAGGGCACTAACACCGCATGTTCTCAAAATGAAGTCACAATAAAGGGCGTTTCATGTCAATAGAATTATAATGAGAATATTGACTGTTATGAGAGAAATAATCATTCTGCGGGGCAATAAAATTATATATTTTCACAAGACCAGTAATTATTTTCCTTTTATCATTGACCGAATACTTAGTCTGGAGGGGCCGAATACTAGTACTTAGTCTGGAGGGGGGGGGGGGGGGTCAATATAACAATGATCGCATTGTTCAAATTTATCCGCCAGAGAATCAAGGGCACATTACAGGCAATTAGTCATGATAAAGTTGGAATATGAGTTATTAACTACTTCACATCCATATATATTTAGATGTATACATGCATGTTTACCTGGATTTCAATTCAGTTGGTAGCCGGTATCTTGATCACTTTCACAGTAGTGTGTCTCCGAATGCAGTTGGGGCATTTCTTGAATGGAATTCATGACATAACATTTATTTATTAAATGGCTTATCAGGTACGTGTAGCATAAGGCCAAAAAAAAATTTCTATGTTTCTGGTTACAATGGTCTTCCAAAAGTGATGCGGTGATGCGAATTTTTTTCTTCTTTTTTTTCCCTAAATAGGCGCAAGTCGTGCTCGCCGAAGCCATGAAAGCTACATTTGCCTCAGTAAAACACCTATATGTTAAATATATTATGTGCATAGAACATCCTACTGTTTGTTATATTGTAAACAAAGCATTTGTATTCTTTGATAAACATTCTATTAACTAAGCCTTATGTGGCCCGGATGCTTTGTAGCATTATGCATGTTTTGTACATATGGTTGTCCAAGTTGCCCCCGTGTTCTATTAATTCCTTTCGTCCATATGCATACCAATTTGCATCTGCATTTCATTCATCCCATGGGTGTGATAACAGGTTAAAGTATTGCCGGCCGCGCTCGTATTTGTTACCCGTTCGTAGCCGCGATTTGCCACTCATTGCTTTCAGATCGTCACACTGACCAAAATCCACATTGTTATTAAAATCAGCAGAAACCGATGGGTTTCTGATATCAGCGTTTGTGATATTTGAGCTGACACACAATACAACACGAACACGTACGGCTACATTGATGAAATTTTAGTAGGCCTATATTCTTCAACACAAACACAACTCACAAATTTGCATAACTTAATAACTGCAATGTAAAACCTGTAGAATATGACACTGTATGTGCTCTTTCATCATTCAATAAACAAACGCCGAGGGCGGCGGTAAAAAAAAAAATAAAAAAACCAAGTGACGCGCGGTATTATAAGTGAAGCGCGCGATTTTTTTTTCTTAAAAATGAGGTGATGCGCGGTGTTTGGAGTGACGCGCGCGATAACCAGAAACATATAATTTTTTTTTTCCTAATAGTTGGAAAGTTTTTTTTTGTTTTTTTTCAATTTTTATGACATTTAGAGAACCATACCTCATGTATGTCGGTGATGCATGTAAAACTTATGTTAGTTCATCACTATCCTCTTATCTTGTGTATTGTCAGTCCTGAAATCAAAATATATAAATTATATACCAACATTACATGACAATAATATGATAACAATTACTTTAATTTAACGATCATGTAGGTATATGCAATTTTAGTCATTTACTAAACAGGCCATATATCATATGATTTATATGACATTTTCCATAAAACGTACATTTATCTTCTACCGTAGGGTGAAGGTGCCTTTATATTCTGTGGTTGTAAACATCCACGGGTACAGAGCTCAAACCTAGATAATAATGTTACATATAGGGCCTATAAGTCACGTGATGTCATTCTGTGATTTCCGGTGACAAACAAACATACACCTTTTGTTCAATATGAGTAGAAGTCCATTCAAAACTCAAATTACTCAGGTAACGCAAAAGGTGTATGTTTGTTTGCCACCAGAATCACAACGTGACGGCACGTGACTTACAGGCCATATTAGGTCAACCAGATACATGTATATCTGATAGAATGCATTATTTAATAATAAAAAAAAGCTAATCCCTGACTTCAGTAAAATATACTTACATACATTTTCAACTTCTGATTGTAGAGTTTCTTGAACCTTGAATTGTCATCAAGCAATTTCAAATGAAACAAAAAGATCAGTTGTTTATCTCACCTGTATCATCATTTTGAACTTCAAAGGCGCTGAATTACGTAAAATGACGTAATAAATAATAACAAGGTTGCAAGCAATATTGGGATCATTTATTATCTGATATGAGTGAGGTTCATGACTTGAAGAGTCAAAATTATTGGCAGGAAAAACGTTTTTATTAACCAAAAATGTTACTAATGTACATATTTGACAGGAAATATGCCTCTAATTCATTCAATGTTGTGATATTCGGATTTGTAGACCCTGAAAACATAGGGTTGCATACCATTTCCACCTTCATAGACCAAATATTCACAAAAATATAGCACAAAATAAGATTTTCGATAATGGCGGATTTACTATTCCTATTTGACGTATGTAACACAATTTGTCGTGCAATAACACACCTATTATATATCTATATGTTCAGACTGGTACAGCGTCGTAATAAAAAAGTTAAATTCAATATGATCTGACAGCTGCCTCACTGTGCGGGTTACCTAAGCTAATACCTTTACAATATATCACGGAAAGGAGCCTTGAACGGCGGCCATCTTGGATTTACCCAAAATGGCCGCCATGTTAGGTTGCCACCTTCGCCCTCGCCAGATATTGAAAGTATATGGTCTGTTTTATGTCTGTTCCAAAAATAATGAATATCGATTGATATTACCATGTGTTTGGATAAGTTCCCTGACTATATTACATATCTGCTGCATTGCTGGACTGAGAAAGAAATTTTTTAAAAATTTAATGGTAGGGTCATCAAATGCGAAAATTTCACAGACCGCACAACAAAAAGTTACTACAACAGGGCTAAATAAGTTCTAGAGATTCATATCTTTCATTTAAGATCTGTTTCAGCTTTGTGTACAGTTGGTTGATTAAACTCCTAAAATAGAGCCCATTTACAGGTTCCACCGCTGGCCTATTACAACAGCATGACGACCAGAGAACGTTAAGAAATCCAACACCATTGTAACCCTCGAAAGGCCCCCCCCCCCCCCTCCAAAAACAAATGAATATTTGCAGGCTGTGTAGCACTTCTGGTATGTACTTTAGGGAGTCTTTAGGCATTGGAACTATCATTAAAGATTACACCATTGAAACTTGCCTGCTTCAAGATTTGACAATATTCCTCATGACAACTTTCTAGTTAGGCTAATTTTACGAGAAAGAATAACTTATCAATGTAGGTATACTAGGATATATCTCATGTCGGTCCCAATAGTGGCACGCGCCCTAATAGAAGCACGCCCCCTCTTTTCCCCAAAAATATTCGCTTTTCGTAACCCTATATTTCACGTCATATCTTTCTAATAACATCTTGGGAAATCTCAATCAACATATTTATGACATTTGAATCATAATAAAGAAGAATTGAAGGCTATAGGTATATTATTCAGTGTTTGTCTTATTTTTTTACCTCAATTGTGACCTTATTTTTGCACGCGCTGCTGCAGGAGACCTTGCTTTGGCTCGCCGTGCTACTATTATGACCAATACGGCAATTTAATTGCAAACACACGCATGGTAAACACAAAAAAGAAACACTGTTATATCACTTTGAAATGATAAACTTCATCATGATAGTGATCAATTTAACAATATTTAAGTTCGCCCACAAGAGATATGACTACCTCACACCCAAGAGCCACGACGTCACACTTGCGAGGTCTCTGTGATATCCTTGTGAGATCATCAGTGTGTTACACTATCAGTCAATATTCATTCCCAGTATATCCATGTATATCAAGATGTCATGTGAAAATTACTCCGGGCAAGATTGAAAGATAATAATGAAAAAGAAAGAAAATGAGAAACAAAATGTGGATATTTATTGGTGTCTGTTAGTGAGCATTTTCTATCCAGTATCGCCAGGGACATAACATGAACCTCCCTCAAAATCGACCTCCCAAGGAATATTAATAATTCAAAAGTGTTTACGGCCAAAAAGTTGGGATGGAAGGAGGGGTCAGGACAGTGGTTGCTGAGTAGAACTGCGTTCATTGAAACTTGGCCCCATAATATGGTACAGAATATTGCGCCACATGAAGCCGTAAAATCAAGCACCCCCAATTTTTTTTCGACCTCGGGATAACCGAGAGTTCTGGCCGTACGACCATCGGACACGCAGGAAAGGACACAAGTCTTAGTCAGAAGACTAGTCTGAGAACACAAGTCTTATTCAGAACGAGAAAATGCAGCAAACTGCGGAAGACGACATTAGAGCTCGAGCACATCATCAGCACCACGACAGCTGAATATATCTTACACAACGTTAGGCCTACCCCCCACCCCCCCAAAAAAGAAAGAAGCCATAAATTCATCCCCTAATTCCAATTCATTTCCGTATACTAGGATGAAAAACATGGCATACTTCATTCATATTACTAATAAGTAAACATTTATTTTAAAATCGATCAATGGAACAGATATGCCTGCTAAAATGATATGGAACCTCATTAAAATATCCTCAAAACATTGGAAACTATGTTTCAATAAAACACTTCTGGTTTTCACCCGTCGATATGTTATGTTCACAAAAGCTTACAGATCATAACCAAATCGGATTCACAACATAAGTCTAGGATAACTTCCAGAATATATTAATACGACTCGAATACCAACTACTGAGGTAAAGTTGTGGACCACTGACAGTGCCATCTAAGACAATGATCCCCAAGCAACAGAGCAGCTGTACCATATATAAACACGGCTATCAGAGAACATGAAACAGGCATGTTCCTCAATTATTGGTCTATTGGCGGTACGAATTCCATAACAACAACAATGGAATGATAAACTATGATATGAATTTTGACGTGGACGAAATGACAAACTTCAAAATAACATTTAAAGAAGAAACTTGCATCAGCAATACCTCTAAGCGTTTGTGTGAATGAGGGAAGAGGAATTCCACTATGGATATCATTCAAACACCACACCTATGATAAAGGGAACAATGTGAGACATTCATATTTCTGAAGTTGATTCTGAAGTTGATTCTGAAGTTGAGTGTATGTATAAATGGCACAAGTGTAATATAGATTGGTATTTCCCCCACTAGAGAGAGGACAACTATCCCCTCCTCGAACTATTTTGAGAAAAGTGCAAGTGTGCAAACCTTGGCAATCTCAAGTATAATGATGCGTGTACTGATTTCTTAAATGTCATCACTTCCCATTCGCGTTTTGAAGTCTAAGAGCAGCTATAAATTTTGTTGTGGTGATGGTGTGGATGAATGGATTGAGAACTGAATTGAGTGGCAAAAGAACTACCACCACGAAGGCATGTAAACTGGAACTGATGTCCACTTTCCCGAAAGAAGCTAGCTGAATAGCAACTGCAACCAGCCAGCCAGCGATGTTGGAGCCAGCAGTGGCGAGACTCCTCAGCTGAGCTAAGTCACGCCTTGAACGTCCAGACCGTCTAAGTTTTGCTGTATGATTAGCAAGAGTGGTATAGATTCGTACGTAGGCGCACACAGATGGCACCGTTATAATTGCATTGTAAACTGTGAACACGAGTATTGAATACACACGGACTGAGCTGTTTTCAACGTCAATATCCGTAAGAAGACAAAGGGCGCTTGACAATTCGACTGTACTTTCATGCGATTCACCGGATATCCCAATGAAAGGTAACATCGCGAGGAAGGCGTGCAATAAAATGAATGCTGACAGTACCAGAGTCACCACTCTTGTTGATAATTGTTTGCGAACCATGGCATATACCACACCAAAATATCGATCAACAGCTATAAGTGTCAGAATTGCAAGTGACGTTTCAAAAGATAGGAAATGCATTGCGCCTAGAATTTTACAGAATATACTTTGACGCCAGCGTAAATCAACCAGCATGTACTGATCACGATAATTTTCCTGTATGAACGCAATAATTCCCAAATAGACACACATAATTGCGTCAGAACATGATAGTAATATCACTAAATATTCATAGGTTCGACCAGACTTTCTGATCCACCAAAGCAGAGAAATGCCATTTCCAATTGTTCCCAATGAAAACATAGCCCACGTTACTGCCTGGAGAACTTTGCTCTCAATCATATCCTCACAGGATGAAACTGACTGTCGGAGTTTGGGTAAGCAATCAACATACTTCGGCACTAAACAGCACAGACCTTCTTGATCTGAATAAAGTCTTTGCAAAGACGGGAGTTCCTGAAAGAGTGATGTGCCCATGACATTCAAATCATTGCCTATCATGTTCAGATACGTCAAACGGGTGAGACCACAAAACGTTGATTTTTCCAAATATGTAAGTTGATTGTTTGTTAAGTGGAGATGGGTTAATGCCGAAAGGCCTTCAAAAGCACAATCATCAATGTTCGAAATAGGAAGATGATCCAGAGAAAGCGACTGTAATTCTGGCAGTTTCCCAAAACAGTTGGTGCGCAGAACTCGTATCGGGTTTTCAAGTAGTAGCAACATTCGTAATGACAATAATCCATGGAAAGTATTCGTAGAGAGTTGGACAATTTGGTTCTTTGTGAGATCCAATTGTGCAAGCTTGCCAAGGTGTTTGAAGAAATTTTCGGGTACATATTTCATCCCAATGTCAGACATATACAATGTCACTAGCCCTTCATTGAGAATGGTTAGGTCTTCCACACTGATGAGTCTGTTGTGACTTATGTCCAGTACTTTTGTTGATGGTGCTATGTTGTCGAAGCGGCTTGAATTGAAATTGGAGCAATCCACGGCCCTTCCAGTGCATATGCAATTCGTAGGACATTGAGAGCCAAAGCAGTTTTTCTCATCGTCACCAGTTACTGTGCAATGTACGACGCCGTCACATACGTTGTTTGGGTGAACACACATATTCTCATGGGTACATTTCAGCAAGCCTGGACATGTCAGAAACGAACACTCGAGTTCGTCTTCACCGTTGGGGCAGTCACGGACAGAGTCACACACATGGTGATGTGGGATACAGTGTGTAGAAGGACATTTGAAGTGAGCTGGACATTCAAATGACTCACATTCTGGCATGTCTAGATGATGAAAATGATTACATCTTTCCAGGGGACCATATTTGTCATACACGCAAAGCTTGTCAAGTGGTGCAATTTTGACGATATCTGGATTATAGTAACCTTGCTCAACAGGTGGATCAAGGGATCCAATCACAGATCCATTCGTGTCCACGAGCATTCGTGTTCCAAACAATATATCAACTGGTTCTACTTCCTCACACTGTAAAGATGCTCCTCTTGTTTTGTTACTGGTGTTTCTATCATATAATGAGTCCAATAAATTGTCATTTTCATCTGAACCATCCCGACAGCTGACAACCCCGTCATTGACGAATTCCACATGTATACAACCACCTGTATGACACTGAAAATACATGTTGCCACAGACACAAACTGGAGGTTTGCACAGTTCAGAGAAACATCGATCCTCACTTCCACGACCATCTGTTGCCAAATTACACACATGGATACATGACATTTCATCTTCACCTTCTAAGCAGTCGTCTTTTCCATCGCACTTATTCTTATTTGGTATGGATGTTCCATCAGTGCAAACAAACTGAAAATCTGAATGCTGGTGTGGAACTACTGGTGACTGGATGCAAAGTATCTTGCCTGCTGATACTATGTCACACGGTAGGGTTTCTGGTGTGAGTTGTATCCCCGTTATACTGTCAGTGGTGATTTTAATCTGATAACATGTTCCAGAAGCAACATGAGCCAGCACTGGTGGAACACTTCCATTTTCAGCCTTTATCATTCCCGTCTTCTTCAAAATGCTTCGGAATTGTGGCATAGTAGTGAGTTTGTGTATATCAAGATCGTCAAGTCTTTGTGTCATGGGTGAATTTGGTTGAATCCCACATGCTTTACTCATATTTACTTGTGATCTCTCTATTACATTGACACACAGGCCGTCAATCTTCACCCACTTATGGGAACAATGCAAAACTGTGTGTCTACGACGTAAATTAAGGCTGACATTGTGTTGTGATGATGCAACAGAACTCGCACAGATATATGAAGATTGATCATTAAGTTCCAAATCACAGGGGAGATGTATCCATTTCAGTTCTGTAGCCGTGACAACAACAATTGCAACGCAGTCCCCACCCAGGGATTCTACAGTGGATATGTCATCGAAGTATGACACATATAGTGGTCTATAACATGCATTATCTGGAAATAAAATAACAATACTCGAAAATTCAACAGATCCAGCAATGTAATAACATACTTTTTTGGAATCTGGATCACATACCATTCAGAACGCTGTCACATAGGAAACGCAGGGGGAGAGTTTTGTGGCTTTTGGGTTGGAATCGATCAAAACTATAGACAGAATCATCTACCCAATTGTGTGTTGTTCCATTCTTCTGCAATCAAGAATAGCATGGACTCAGTAACTCCTCACACTGGATATCAGATACAATAATTTTATACTTCTATAAAAGCAATGATTTTCATACACTCGATAGATAAACCTTCAAACTGATCTGTGTTCAGTGTGGCCCAGCATGTATTGTGCAACACATTATATTTATATCTCACCTTCAGTCCTATGTGTATGAATGTCCAATTGAGCCAAGCTGGTGTTACAATTTGATCCCACTCACTTCTCGAGTTTATGCTGATGTGATGACTTCCCGCGTTCAAGCATGCCCTCTGGGCTTCAAGCCAAGACCCTTGTGTTAGTCCCATGTCATAGGTCAATGTGGAATTCCTGCCATTGGGGACATCGATAGGAAAGTTTTGGAAGTATATATCATATTTACACATGGGTTGTTCATTCCATGAAAATATGTCGGTTTCGTAGGTTGATATTTCTCCTCCTCGAGTGACCCATGAGTGAACGCTATGATTGAGACTAGCATCCATTCGATATTGAAGGACTGTTCTTTCCTCGAGAATTGTTTTGGTGATTTCTCTGATTGTGTAGTACATCTTTTCCAATTCAGTGACAGTGTGGTCGCACTCCTGGCGTATGGATATAATACATCGATAGACCACCCAACTGTGTTTAGTTGGAAGTATAAAAGAAGCAAATCTCAACACGCAGCGTATAGGGAGTGATGGAAGAAAGGTCAATATGCCACAGTTTGTGGATTCCATCAGTAATAGTGGTCGTGTGTCTTTGGAGATGTACATCTTACAAATAGTGGTGTCTGTGTTGAAACTGGAATCAAAAGCCAGTGCATGTCCTGTCTGCATACACGTAGGTATGACTAGCACGAACTGTTGATTGACATCCTGCACTGTTAAGATTTGTTCATAGGCATATCCATAAGTTAACTTTCGCTCTGACCATTCAGGACGATTTTCGATTTCTTGGTGAAATTGACAAACTCGAGGACGAAATTTGTCTATACTCAATGCACTTTCGAGTACAGGAATGTATACCTCATAACGGACAGATGCTGATATAGGATATTCAAACAACATGTCCCAATGTGTGTCCAGCAAGTTCTCATGAGAAGTGTCATCACTGGGAATAAAGTCAACCTTTGAGCAAGACGTGGGCGTTTCATAACCATCACGACTTCTTTGAAAGTAATGTGGTATTCCTACGTAGGATGATGGATAAACAATAAGATCGAGGTTGAAGTCCTGATATTGGTTAACATGGCCCTCACAGTCACTTGGTTCGAGGATCCCTCTTAACAACATTTTGCCGGAGTAGCCATACGATATCAGCACTAGATACAGTGGCCGATACTTGTTGATTCTGAAATGCAATCCTCTGGTGCGCAAAACATCTGCCCACTTCTCTACTGTGAGAGGGGTGCAGATTTTTGCTACTGTGCTGTTTGCGTACATTATGTAGATTGAACCTGCTGAACAGGTCGTCGTGAAGACATAATCAACAACCAGGTCACTTGCATTGAATCGATAATGTGTTATTGCTTCCTTGTTTGTGGTGAATTTCACGTACTCTAATCTATGTTGATTTCTGGGTACTGTCAGTGACACAGGGTGGACGTCGGATTCTTCAAGCTCAATCTCAGAAGCTTGGCAAAAAGTTGCCAGGCAGTCCACCTCTATATCATCCGTCATAATCTTGGAGATGTTCATCTCGTGTATGTTTTCTGTTTGTAACGTAATAGAGATGTCACCAATCGTTGATGTAAAGACGAATTCAGTTTCGTTGGTCCTGCATACGTCAATATACTGAGCGGATAACTGACGGGATCCGGGAACATATGGGCCATCAATAAAGCCCAAATAATTTTCAAATGAACAAGACGAATGCATCGTTATAACCAAGTAAACTCGCATCATTGGATTCGCTTTGTAGTTCCAAAATAGTTCAGCCTTAGACATGTCATCATGAACATTGATGAATACATAGTCTAGGAGGTCCACGTCAGTCAACCATTCATTTAGGAGAGAAGAATTTTTATTGTAGGATGTCACCTTCAAATCTGAAGGTTGGAACTCCAGAGCATATCGTATTGGAGCTGCTAAAGCAATAGACAGAGCATCCAAAGTAACAAAGGCCTCTGATCCACTACCGAAGTATGATACAGTTTCCCATTGCCCACAATGAGAGTAACTCTCAAACTGGTCGCCTCCTGTCAATCCATTCCATATGGATATAGTCATGTTATTTCCATCACATCCAAACAGTCCTACCGCATGGTCGAAATACAAGAGCGTTACGTTGATACCGATGCCTTTGGGAACTCTTATATCCACGTTGCATTGGCCGTAGTAGTATGCAGGTGATTCAAAGCATACATGGCCACAAAGACGCGAGATGTGCAGTGTAGCTAGGTCCACCTCTTTGCAACCAATGGCATTACATACATCGTCATGGCATATCCTTTGGGACTTGGTCACCAGCCGCAAGGTCACTTGGAGATTGTTGAACTTATTCCCGGTGAACATATTTTGGAGCCGAGTGTGTTGTTCTTCCTGCCAGAAGCTGATAAGCCTGTCCGACAAGGCAGCTTCGCAGAACATCACATTTTGTACAGCGAAGAGGCCCAACATTAAAGTCAGGAACTTCATTTTCGTGTATAATTATGTGTATATTGGAATTATATGAAAAACATCATGCCTGGCTCAAACGAATTATACAGACATGTACAAGATCACAATCAAATGTTTGAATTGCATCCAGAGCATGCATATACATGTATGTCGTTCTTATCTGGTGTCTCATATCATGCCTCTGCGATAATTAATGAATGGCCATTGAGGATGGATCAAAGGGATATTTCAAATGTGTATTCTAATGACCGGTTTCGTGTTGATGGCGACACCGATCGAATAGCATAGGGTGACCATCGTCATTCAATACCAGCTGCAGCTTCTGCAGCAGCTTTAATTACAAATTGAAAGGTGATCGCCAATGATGACCATGTTCGAGAATGTTTTCTGCCTTTGCTGCTCCTATGACATGCAATTAATCTCATCATCAATCAACTCACTTTTACACTAACTGAAATGATAGTATTCATAGTCTATTTATAAAAGGAATAGAGATGAATCACAGTTCGTACACTTTCTAGACTATGACAAATTGCGAATGTTTTGGAACGAGTGTAGCTTTATAGCATAATGTTTGTCTGGTCGTTCAACATATCTGTTTCTGTTGGTGCATATACATCTTTTTTCACAGTGCCAACATAGGTTTTAATTTAAAAAAATAAATTTTTGCCGGATTCTGCGATTCCGCATCAATAGTTTGATCAATGTCAAAGCAAAGTTTGGGTCGCATCAAAATTTTGGTCAAAGCAAAATTGAGTCGAAGGATGCAAAATGTGTTTAACAACATATGAGTGACCCCAGCTTCGGTTCTAATTGTCCTAGATACTTGAAACTACATTATTCCCGTGCATACAGGCGCATGCTCCTATAAACGAAGGTGCGCCATACTTCTAATATAACTGCATGTGCTTATATACGAGGTATATTTTTTCTCAACAGAATGTGTTGACCGGTAGGCCTATTGAGGCCTTCTTGATACGTGGAGTAGGCCTAAATTATATTATCGTTACGTTTGAGAGAAGTTACAGATATGAATTCAGTATTCATGGGCTATCAGGAATGCCACGACAACTTGGATATGCACATGTAATGTCAATTATGATGTATGGCCTAGTATGTATATAGCTGCAGCCTAATATGTGCGTTTCTATGTACATAAATGCCTGCGAAGTCGTTGAGGCCTATATTTCACGAAGAATCGCGGTCTACTTTAGACAACTATACTTAGCTATAGCGTTGAAGTAAGTAGGTTAGGGGCCGGTGATTATTTATCAGGTGGGGGGGGGGGGGGAACTGGGGGGGGGGTCACACTTTCATTTTTTCAACATTACTGGGGGGTCATACTTTTATTTTCGATGGGGCTGGGGGGGGGGGGGTCGGAGTTTGAAACTGAGTTATTTTGAGAAAATCTGAATAGTAAAATAGTTAAATAATTAGGTGGAAACAATCCACTCAATATCAGTACATGGACTGATGGACTGATTTCATAACATTTTCAGTAAAACCATAATCTCACTGAAACCGGATCACGCAGAAGACCATCCATGAACACTAACATCAAGAGATGCCGCAATCCGTGTGCATCAGGGCTCAAAATTTATAATTTTATCCAGGAGCCAAAGGCTCCTATTTCGCTCCAATTTCTAGGAGCCAATTGGCTTCTAGAAGCATATTCCAATATTAATTTACAGATTTTTATCAGCCAATTGGCTCGAGAGCTCTATTGCCTGGGTGCGAATCTGAAATGTTATGGGCCTATGGCTACCCACAAGTGGCAATTCTGAGCCCTGATGTGCATTGATCAACGGTCATCACTCAGATTGAAACATTGTCACCAAGAATCAACTTTGGACCTAACGGAGCAGCACTACAGCTGGACACGGTGCCAGCAAGGACGAACCCAGATCAGCAGGGTCCTGTCACAAACAAACCACGGATCAATCAGTCCATACCACCCTGAGCAACATATCATTGCTTCCGATGAACCGGAACTAGCATGTCAGAACCACAGACCGGTTTCCCACTCAAATTTTTGTCATCACACGACCCCACTGAGGATATTCCCCGAAGACTATCACAAACCACCATGAAAAAGACATGGACCTTTCCTCACAGAATGGCAAAATTGTCCTGGACCCGGATGACCTGGGTAGTGAATCTGACTCACATGATTTTGATGGTGACAGAACATTATGAGCCCATCATAGAGCCAACACAGACCTGATTCAAGACCTGATTCACCAACTCTTCCCTGCTCATCAATAATATGTGGAGGAGCCCTGTATTTTTCACGAGTTCGCTATGGTGTCCAGTCAGACGGTGAGGGTTTCCATACATTTTTTCCATTCCATCAAAAATTTCGGAGTCAAGGAATCAACTGAATGATCTTTGACCTAGGTATCGAGTGTTTCAAGTTGGCTTCGAAACGATGGCCTATGTAGTGAAAAAGAAAATGCTAGTATTCTCAGAGGAAAGTGATCCTGGATATGGATGTCAGGTGGGGGGGGGGGGGGGTGGAGTCTGGTATTGCACTCAAACACCTGTCATAATTAAGTGCCCATATATAGTATCAATAAAAGTAATAATTGTTGTAATGGCGTTCACACTTGAAGTGAAGGAATGGTGAATACACGAAGAGCACAAATCATAATATTCACTGACCTTATAGTATCATAAATTTGCGACAAAAGTCACAATTGTTTCAATAGAACTGTAAATAAAGCGTAAAAAGCATTCAAATATCATATGATACTGGTGCGTTATAATTGTCATCAATTGTGAAGCATAGCCTTATATTCATACATGGGGATTGGGGGGGGGGTTATACTTTTCATTTGGATCTTGGTGGGGAGGGGTCACAGATTGATTTTCGATATCGGTGGGGGGGGGGGGGTTAAACTATGAAAACTCATTTCTCAGAAAAACCATCCACCCCCCCCCCCCCCTCCAGTAAATAATGACCGGCCCATTAACGGAGTCCGCTACAAACAGTGAGGTAGCGAAGAGTCAAAATTCAAAAGTAATTTCTTGAATATTATCTCTTCTAAATGACATATTTTATGACATATTTTATAATGATCAGCATGCTAATACTGAAAAGAAAATAGGGGGTCACCGTGCTCGTTTCTTCTTCATATTCGATCAAAATCACGCACATTTACCTAAAATGACAGAAATTATGGCATTTTTGCACATTTTTTGGTCCATATTCACATCTTGCATCGTGTTTTCCATGCGAACGGATACGGTGACCCCCTATTTTCTTTTCAGGTTTAGGATGCTGACCGGGTACTCTATAAAATATATCATTTTGAAGCTCTTGATTATGTTGATACAGTCCATTATATTAATAAACGCTTTGACCCCCTCCCCTCACTGTTTGGAGCGGACTACCTTAAGCCCAAACTTGCCCTTGAATAGCCGGTCTGCGTGTTTGGTCTATTTTGATATTTCAACGGGTCGGCAATATTTTTATCCCAAGTCAAGTCACTATTCATTTGAACAATTTGCACAATCACTGTAGGTAAACCCATTCAAGTTCGCTCCCATTGATGTTCGCATTTTTGAGAAAAAACGACTGTTCACTGACCATTTAAGTTTGCGTTTTGTTCCTTTCATGTCAGTTTCAATGCAATTTTCAATGTTTGCAATTCATTAAAGGGTATATATCACGAAAATTGGATATTGGTTTTTGTTGTGTATGTGAAAGCACTAATTGAACTGAACAGAATGGTTTTTACAGCATAGTGATATCATGATTCCTTCCAAAGTTATGACACTTTAAACATGTACATATTTACAGAATCTGACAACAGAGTCTGACAGCTAATTAATATGCAAATGAGATGTATGACATCATTGACAGACTGTTTTTTAATTAGGCATTTTCAAATGGAATAATGAGACCGTTTGTATCCATATTTGTTCACCAAAACCCATTTTTTATGCCTTTTAGTTAGAATAATCAGTGATTTCAAGGAATTCGCGGTTGCCATGGCTACCATTGGTCTGGCTGGGCCCTTAGCAACCATGGTTGCTAAGGTCAATATCTAGTTAAAAACAAGATATACATGTATGAAACCATTTCAGACAATAGAGTAATGACAATATATTGAGGAATATATCATCAAAATGTCTGAACACAACCCTTAGTAACCAACACAGGCCTGGGAAACCAGTAGTAATGGTACCATTCATTTGTAATGGTTCTAAACGTTGGTATCTCTCAGGGCTGTATCGGTTGCTAAGGTGTGTTTTTGAAGTATTTGTTGATCAATTCCACAAAATATAGTCACTACCCTGTTATCTAAATTGGTTTGATACTTTCATATCATGTTTTAACTTGAATACCAGCCTTAGCAACCTGGTTGCTAAGGGCCAAATCAGCCCATTGGTTGCCATGACAACCAAAATTTATATACACTTACTGACTATTCCTACTAAACGTTATATCTGATGAGTTTCGGTGACCAAATATGAGCTCAAATGCCTAATTGTGACATGTTAAAATCGCCTAATTAAAAAGCAAGCTGTCAATGACGTCACACATCTTATTTGCATATTAATTAGAAGACAGATTTTTCAAGACTATCTGGAGAAATTTGCCGGATTTTCAATATTAAAATACCTATAACTTCTTAACAAATCGAGATATCAACATTCTGTAAAGACTGTTCTACTCAGCTCAACGAGTGGCTTCAAATAAGCTGATGTCATATTTTCGTGATATATACCCTTTAAAGTTTGCGGTTTTGTTCGAAGACCGGAAGCAGCGAAACTAAAGGGTAGCGAATATTAACGGGTTTACAGGGTTGAGCCCCCAGAAAGGTTCTGGAAAAAAAATTTGACGGTAAAATAAATGGTTGTTTACGTTCTACGCTGCAAGCATTGAACATGCAAATTCAGCTCTAAAAAGGGTTACACCTGATCTCAGAAGCTGCATGAAAGAAGACTTCACATCCATAGGGACATGTTTTCGAGGTTGACAATATTTTCGATTCTTTAGCTACCTGCCACCCAAAAACTTGCAGAGAAATGTTGTTTGGAAATCCCTTGAAATAGATTGGTCTAAAAATTGACAGTCTGTCGATCTGAAACATTCAAATAATTTGTTAAAAAGCGCAGTGTTTGAGGAATTCAAATTACAAGTGGAGGACGTACATATTTTTCTACGGACATGAGTTAAGTCCTAAAAACAAACAACAGTACTCGGTGTGTACAGAAAAAAAACGGTACCGTTTCTAAACTGACACGGCCGTCAAGAAACGTTGACGTCGCCGTAAACGGTCGTGCGGCTTCGGTGTGTAACCGCCTTTAAATGTCAAAATGCTTTGGCAGCCATTTTCTCGAATTTCGTGTATAATTGATCTGACTTCCGATAAAGTGATGTTTATGAGTTTAATTGTACTTGAACCACCAGTTTGCATGTGATATTTGCAAATCCGATGGATTTACATTAAAAAAGTTTGATCAGTAATTAAGTCACTATCTGTTTTGAGCGCACCACATCAATGTTGAATATCGACTCGTTCAATATGTTATTCGTTGATAATTGGAACTCCGTTGTGTTCTCCCCCAAAATAGATCTAGATCCATTTTGGAACACACGACAGTACTGAAAACAAAAGTGGGAAAAGACATAGATAGTTAGTTGGAAGATCATTTTAACGTGTTTACCTGATTTTTATTCAATGTCGATCATCTTGGATTCGTTCATCTTATTATTGATTTTTCAAAACCAACTGTTCACTCGAAATATTAAATAATTCGCTCAGTTTATTGCTAGCTCAATGTATCGACTAGGTTCAATTGAGTGAATATGGGCATATTGGATATGATAATTGAGCCGACCATTTACTTGAATGAATTGTTCATTAAATTTAATACTAGTATAGCGCAAATATGATGTGAACTTTTATGAAAGATCTCATTGATCTGAGCAAAATATCACAATCCGTTCAAAAGTTACAGCATTTTAAAGACTGAAATCGACAAGTTTGCTTATTCAAAACAATTTAGCTAATTAGTATGCAAATGAGATATTCATGACGTCATCGGGGGAAGTTGTTTTAATTAGGTACTTTGATATGTATTATTCATTCATTTAATGTTATGCTTTTTTATCAAAACTCATTCCATACAGTTTTCAATATGAATAATCAGTGTTTTCACTTTTTCTGTCGTTGTCAAGGTAACCAGTGACCCGGTACAGCCCACAGCAACCATGGTTGCTAGGGCCAGAAACCCACTCAGAACAGGGTATGTACAAATAAAAAAGATGCCAACTTGAGCTCTATATTGATTTAATTCATAAATAATCGACAGAAAGTTTGCGGATATATTGGCTTGGCAGTTAACGACCATGGCAATCACAAAGCTACAGAACAAGCCAGCTTCCAAAACTCACTCCGGTTTCTTTCTGGATACTCAGAACGCGGCACTCGTGTGGAGGAGCTCCATGTTCTCACACAGGAACACTGTCAAGGCCTTCATCAAAGTTCGCCTGATGACCGGCACCTACAGACAAGCACAAGCACACGAAGTCATCTTCAATAAAGGATTCTCACTCATGTGTTCCGTCTGTCAACTTTGTGACACCGAACCCGAAGATAGACTCCACTTCATTCTCAGATGCCCTGCGCTCCATGATGCACGTGCCATACACATCAGAGAGATGGAAGCTGCTGTCGCCGTCATGGACCTCTGCTGTACTGACATGTCTGATGCGGACCAGCTCAAGTCTGTGCTTGATATCTCTCACTGCTGCACTGCCATGGATACATCTGCCATTGATCGGGTCGAGGCCATCTCCAGAAACTGGATCTACCACCTGCACCTGTTACGCCGGAAGTTCCTGGACTCTGCGGAGTCTCAGACGAGGCGATCGAGGAAGCAGAGATCTCACACATCTTGGCACCACAACTCTGTACATTTTGCTTTCAGCATGCTTTTAGATGCTCTTAGACGCCTTACCCCACTTCCAAGACTGATTTTATGTGAACTGGGCTATTCAGCTCCACACGGTGCTCCCAACGGGGAGGAATCTCCAATTCAACAACATGGGTAACTACGGCTATAGGGAACGACTGGTGACCAAAGCAACAGTATAGGTTGTGTGGATATTGATTATGTATGGTACATAATAATATGCACTAGTCAGATCGTCAGAACCTTCAATAAGAATCATTATATCATGGCTTAAAATATCCTGAATAAAATGTGTTCCCCTCATGACGTCATGAATTCTCATTAACATCTAATTTGCATATTAATGAACTGCTAAAACTGTTCAAGTGGCTTCTGTGATGTAGTGCCGGAATTTCAAATGGCTGTAACTTTTGAACGGATATTAATATTGATATACCGTAAAAACCATTTTGCTCAGATCAATGTGGTCTTTCATATAACCCAATATCATATAATTTGCACATCACTAGTACTTTAAGAGAACAATTGGGGTTTTATACTTGTACGTATGTGTCGGACCTACGGGACAATTAGGCAACTCGTTGCTTCCGTCGTCCGTCGTCCATATATATTTATCTTCCATTTTCACGGACATTTTCAACAAAAAATCATTTAACACGAGGAATTTAATAGTTTATATGTTTTTTTGACATTGATTTTTTTTTATAAATTGTGAATTTATTAACAATCCAAACACACAATCACATCGTCGAGGCGCTCACAATGGTGAGGTGCAGCTATGCCAAGGATCACACCCAGGCTACCCAGTTGAGTCGCGCAGCCCATTATCTCGTGGACGGGATGGACTGGAAATCTCTGGAGTGGCTGGACCAGTCCTGTGCTGAAGCTGAAGCCAAAGGGCTGATATTGTACCCGACGCAGCCTAGAGAATCACCTGACTTTGGCCTCAGAATGTGAGCAACAGGCTTCTCATGAGAGAAGTACTGCCAGGTGTGAGGAGGCTATGGCCAGGTCGTTGTTAATCCCGTCCAATATTCAGGGGGAGCTACAGCCGCTACGCTGTGAGTGTAGAGTGTACACTGACGTTGTCTCGACAAAGCTGAGAGGGAGGCTGCTTCCTCGACGGAAGATGGTTGATCTGTCCAACCGTAGTGGTTAACCATTTACTGGAGTCACTCCGGCGGTTCCACCTTGACCTGATCCTTTAAGGTCTCCCGGCTGGTGGGGCAGCTGGCACTAACTACCACTTTTTATAGTAGAGGCACTACAGCTGTCTGTCACTGGTGCGTCATTTTACAATATTTTCCATGGATGGCCTTAGAAGGTTATCATCCGTTCCGGAATTAAACCCACTAAGTCCGATGGTGGATCCCCATTCTTCAAAACAAACCCTTGAATGGACTGATCTCTTCTAGCTTTGGGTACCGCTCACTTTGCGTGCTTCTACATGTAGTCCCATGTGATGTTTCGGTTTTGTTTCGGCAGGTTTTAGGACGAGACCGAAATATTCAATATATTGGAGACCAACATTGTAGGAAGGGGTTAATGTGGTTGTGTGGCCCATAGATTAAGACAGGTTTTGATCACAGCACTACATCATACTTTGGTTCCTTTGGGTTTTAAGCCTGTATTCCCGCGGTAATAACTGTCGTTTATTGACCGATTCCACGGTTTCATCTTTGAGACGTTTCACCCAGCCTTCCACCTCATAAATACTGCCAGCAACTCCGATTCAGAGGAGTAATTCTGCAGAATCTAAGACAAGTCTGACAGCGAGCATGGTCATGTGCTGTTCCCGTCTCCGTTCTGAGTAAACGGTCCTCTGCTCTCGTGGACAAACAATTCTAGGCAACCCCGAGGAGGAGGATGTCAGTGCTCGGTGCTTGCACCTGAGATGATGTTTCAAGCCTGGGATTGTATGTACAGGCTCTGGCAGTCCGTCGGACTAATAGAGGTTATATCCCCTCGTTGAACAGTTGGCGAGTCCGGCGCCCACATGCTCGGGTATTGAGAGTCGCTTCTATGGCTCTTGGTCTTGGTATTCCGGGCTACATGACTGTTACTAACTATGAGTCGGACCTCGTCTGACGGACTCTGGGTCACACGCGCCGGCCATGACCATGTTGCCTTTCAGCAGAGTGTACGCACCCTAACGAGCCGACACCAATTATTTGATTATCGACCTTAGGGTCATTGCTTGATTATCATGACCGCAAGAAACACACGTAACCATGGTAAAGTTTGTTTCCTCAAAAGTTTGTTAGTATGAAAGTAATGAGTACATTTGTCGTAATTGTCTGTAAAATAAACTTCCGATTTCATTCTTTGACACATTCAGATACAATTATGAAATTCAAAAATCACGTTGCCAATAGATTACCTCTCTACCAATTCCCAGCCATATAGAATTCTATAGTGCCCAAGTTGCTACTATTGATTCAAATTGACATGGATGCAAGACAGAGTATCAACCTACTATCAGCATTACTACAACACGATTTTGATGATAAATGAATCATTCATGGATAAAATTTATTACTGGTTTCTGTTTCATTACTGGTCTATTAATCTTACCTGGTTATTAAACGATCAACAATCTAGTTATGTTCGTATGTTACAACGCGAACAACACCTACATGTGCATCCATAATATTACACTCCTGATGAGACACTTTCGCATAATGCCCTCGATTTTAACCATGTATAGACCGGGGTATATGGTGGGGAATATCTCCTGTGATACATCTCACTGCATGTTTTTGTTGATCCAGATAATCAAGGTGACTTATTTCTGATACAATAGCAGAATTGCCGTGACATACAGAATTGCCGTGACCTGTGATATACTCTCTATTTACCCAAACAGGTACAAATACTTCACACTGATAAGCAGAAGATATTTACGGTCCGCGGTAAAACAGAGGCTTGAAGTAACGTACATAGTGTTTGCCGAGTCGTTTTAAAACGGTCGCTATGTTGTTACGCAGAGTATACAAAAATGATGGAACTTCCAAAAATGGACGGTAAAGGTATGGATATAGGAGAAATCCACCAGAGCTGGAGGGACTAGAAGGGGAGGCGGGGGTTTCTGACCCAGATAATACACTTAGGAAGATAAATGTTTAACACGTAACCTCACATGAACACGGCAGGAAGCCAACCCATGAAATTGGCACGAACATTTTTGAGATGAGGTGTTTTAACATTGCTCTCAACGACAGATGGAATTATCGAAATGCGGCCTTCTGGTAATTCAGGTGAGTGTGAAACATTTAGTTATATGTATAAGCATAATCACGAATGTTGAAACCACCTTATTCGATCGAATCATGGAATCTAAAACACAACAATTTGAGAATATTGATAAATGTATATGTAATAAATCGATTAATAAATTATTCGCTCACATTCACGTAGCCCATAATTCCGTTGCTTTGGTAATAATGAGCATGGCAATGCCGGAGAGGAGTCAAGCGCCCCCCGAAATATTATTTTAATTTAGTGTTTTTGAGATGTTTTCTTAGGTGTATTTTACAACTGTACCTTGTTAAATTAATAAGTAGAATTTTAGAAGTCTGCTTAGTTCTGTTGTAAATGAAGGATATATTTTCAAAGATAGGAAGGTCTAATAATAATAAAGATGAGATATAATTATCTTCGAAGTTATACCGACATTATACCGAGTTATCAGAGTTTTCAGAACTCATCTGAAACAAACAAATAAATAAAATAAAAATATCCCCTGTTTATATTCAATGACAGCTTCAGTATGAAATCAAGTGTGTAGGACTAGATTTATTATTGGAGGAGAGGTTGGGAGGTAGTTGGCAAGCTAGTTAGAGGAGTCAAGCGACCGAGAGAAGTGAGGTGGATAGGTGATAGCTTACACGGCGTGGGGTCTTGAACGGGCCTTCGTGTTCTGTGCTTGATTCTGAGCTCTCTCTGGCTCAGATTGAGTATTTTTCATTCCACACATGCATCTAAATATTGCTGGTATTTAATTTATTTATCCCAAAACTACTCATCACTTTTGTCACTTCACATATTATATGTCATTTAACTTAAAGAACTCATGAATAATGACACTCAATTGCATAATTATTGACCAACGAATGTCAGGCCTATGTAACGCTGTAATGCACCTCAACATATTTCTGAATCCCCCCCCCCCCCTCCTGCCCCTGCTCTCCTCGGTCAAAAATATCAAACGAGGAAATTACACTCATATTTCGTTACATGTAGGTGCATATACCCACATTTCCTATAGCTTCTTGTTGTTTTTTTTTCTTTTTTTTCACGGCCCAATAGGGGGGAGGGGATCGCGCACCCCCCCCCCCCCTCCCCCCTCTAAATCCGCCAGTGCATTAAACACTATATCTTCTGTCGGTTTGATCATAGTATCAATCTTCACAATATATATGAAATATTTATGTTTCGCAATTATCCTACAGATCCACAGTTGTAGCGCACATGTATCAGCGAAGAAACTATACATTTTGTTGAATTTCTCTCCCAAGATGTAGTATGGATTTGTATTGTATTGTATTTATTCCGAATCAAAACGATAACAAGAAAATGAGGTACAAAAATACACAAAAATAATGTTCTGATCCATGGTGCACATCGAAGGCGATTTAGCCTGTGACCTCACACTTTACAAAACAAATCACATAATACAATAATACAATTATTGAAGCAGGAGGTGAAGTGCACCAAAACATGACACTATATAACGAACTCGAGTACAAAAAGGTCGAACACCACACTTAAAATGCCGTTCCATTCTTCTTGGCGATCTGCTTGTGGAGATCGACTTTGTATCGCCAAGGACGAAGGAGATCATCGTTCCAATCTCTAGGATCATCTTTATCTTGGGGATTTTCCATCACCACCATTGCCAGAAGTGCGAGAGGGAATAGTGTTACAACTAACCCCCAAGATGCAACTGGAAAATAAGACGCTCATTCATTGTTTATAATTCGACATTCAGTAACTTCTTAATACTGATTAAGATGATACACATTCAAAGTTGCCTGGAATAACGCTATTTGCAAATGGTGGAATAATTGTTGTGTTCAATGGCAATTGCGTTCGTTATTTGAAATTCATAACGAGTAAGCGAATGAAAATGCCGCCAAAAATATGCATGCAAACTGAATTTG
The DNA here is from genome assembly GCA_949152475.1 of Terebella lapidaria. Classification (NCBI taxonomy): domain Eukaryota; kingdom Metazoa; phylum Annelida; class Polychaeta; order Terebellida; family Terebellidae; genus Terebella; species Terebella lapidaria. Next base: position 25,556,295 of record OX424564.1, on the reverse strand, counting down.
AAAATATAATTCTTACTCTTTTTGGCCTTTCTTGCTCGAAGCGTGGAAGCTGAACTGAATCCCTGATTTGTGATAGAGCTTGGTTTTCCTTGGCATTCTTGTTCCTCTTTCTGAATCTTTCTTCTACATTCCGCAGACACTATGTGGACTTCCAGTGTTTTTGATGTGTGAATATTCTTGCGCTTGGTATCTTTGCTGATTTTGAGAGTCAGAGATTTCTTCTGAACAAAACTGTGTGTCTCTTGTTGCTTTGTTGTGTCTTCCACATGAAATCTTAAATGACAAAAATGCATTCAGAAATGACATGCTTCTGCAGAGACAAAGCTATTTCTAGGAAATAGAACTTTTTATGGTCCTTCACTTATTTTGAATGAACTGCGCTATTGGGATATATTTGGCATGTGCGTTTTCTATAATGTTCGCTAAAACTAAGTAGTCTACTCACGATTGCCCTGTGTCATCCTTGAGATCGTGGAAGGTAGGCGCCGTCGGTACTACCATTTTGGCTTTACTTCAAGGGTGGTTTTGATTGGCCCGCTATTACAAACAATTGAGTACGAATTATATCAAACGAAATCGACACAATACTGTCGCATGCACAATAATACAAAAAGTATTGTGTATTACTAAACATTGAATAAGTAATTCGTCTTCGAAGCTTACAAATGAGCTACTTACTATTAAATATCAACTTAACATCACGAAATTATATTTCACAAGTGATTGCACATCAAAATGAATTACCTGTTTTTATCGCTGCAGCAATGACTGTGTGCGATTTGCAAATATTCCTCAGTGTGCTGTGAACACAACGACTGAACTGCAGCCAAGTTGGTGATTTGGATGATCTCAGGTTGGATGTGTGTGGTTTTGTTCAGAATAAATTTTAGAGGTGGTTAGATGTGGTTTTGACGCATCAGCAGACGTCTATTCACTAGTTCAGATCCCATAAGCGACCATTATAACGTATTGTCACCTGCAACAAAAACAAGAAGTACGAATTTCCCCACCTTTCACATATATGTACCATATCGCAAAGGACAACAAATATCTGAAATTCGTGCAAATTCGCCGAAGATGACTCTTTTTTTTTGCGCTTGACCATAGGTACCCTCTAAATGACCTGTTTCTAACTGCAGAGTGACACAAAATTATGAAAATGTTCGATCTAAAACATACTATCTTTATTCATCAATAATATACCAATATTTTGTATCAGATGAACCTAAATCTACTGCAACCGTGCATCTACCGGGTCTCAAAACACACCATTTGTACACTACCATGACTACCTGGCACTTTTTTACCGTCTATCGATGCATGTGATTACTGCCATGGCCTGACATCTAATAGACTATCTATTTCTGGAAATCAATTGTACTGTATGCCTCAAATTATCAAATAGGGTATGATAAGTGAAAAATATAAGTAATAAAACAACAAGAAAGTTCACATACCTACATAGAGCCTCTGAACGGGAGGAGCACCTAGCACAAGAGACAAGGACGGCCAACCTCAATGCTCGATGCCGTCACGACCCAGATGCACTGGCCTGATATCAGCATGTGCACGATATATAGAAAGGGAGTATGGGGTTATGTCTGGTGGTTATTTGTATACACTACGTATGAAAACTCGCAGTTGAATTCCGATTCCAGTTATAATAATGATAATAACACTTTATTTTTATATAGTGCATGCAAATTAAATTCTCGATGCCCTTAACAATAAAAGTATAAATTAAATGGTAATGGTAAAATACAGAGGTTGACTAGTAAATAATAATGAGTGCAGATGGATCGGTAAAAACAATGAAGTTTACAATGCATGTTTAAAAAGGTGCGTTTTGAGATTAGATTTAAACATTGACATGCTTTGGCATGAGGTTAAGTGACTAGGGAGTGAGTTCCAAACACGTGGTGCACACACACGAACGCCCTGTCGCCATACGTTTTGGTCTTCGAAATTGGCATGAACAGTCAGTGGAGCGAAGCGATCGACCGGATGTCTGGAATTTGAGTAGAGATGTCAGGTAGGTCGGAGATGCACCATGTAGGGCTTTGAAGACGAGAACAGCCCCTTTGAACATGATCCGTTGACGGATTGGCAGCCAGTGCAAGTCACGTAGTATAGGTGTAATGTGATCAATTTTTTTAGTGCCGGTGACCAGTCGAGCCGCTGTGTTCTGTAACCTCTGAATTCGGTTGAGTTTCTCTACTGGCAGACCAATAAGTATTCCATTACAATAGTCGATCCGAGAGATGACGAATGCATGGACGAGCTTTTCAAATGACTGTCTATCGAGGTATTTTCGTAGGCGACCAATGTACCTGACACTCGATAATGCCGATCGAGATATATTCTGGAGATGAGAGTCCATAGTCATGTGCTCATCGAAAATGACACCTAGGTTCTTGACACTGCTAATGTAGTCAACGTTGACACCTCCGACTGACACATAAGGAATAGAGAAGGAAGACCGATACCTTGATGACAGGTGAATCGCATCAGTCTTGGCGTCATTGAGTTTGAGCTTGTTGCACAACATCCAGCTTCTGATGTTGCGGAGGCAAGCTTCAAGCCGTTGGAGGGGTGCTGATGTAGCTGCAGCATTTCCAAGTTTGATGTACATCTGACTATCATCAGCGTAACAGATGTAACTAATTTGATGCTGCCGTACAATGTCACCCAGGGGTCCCATGTAGAGGCTGAAGAAGATTGGCCCGAGCACATAGCCTTGTGGGACACCCCATTGAAGTGTTTGAGGACTGGATGTGTCAGATCCTACACAAACAGATTGGGTGCGATTGTGGAGATACGATTGGATCCAGAGCAGTGCTTTGCCACCAACGCCATAACGATTCTCCAATCTGTCAAGCAGTATTTGGTGATCAACAGTATCGAAAGCACTGCTTAAGTCCAGCATCACAAGGACAACCTGACCACCTTTGTCGAGAGATTCCAATAAGTCATTGTTTACCCGTTGAGTGCAGTTTCTGTCGAGTGGTTAGTACGGTATGCTGATTGCATCTCGTCAAGCAACGCATGAGTGTTGAGATATTCCTGAAGTTGGTTGGACACCACGCGCTCCAGACATTTCGACAAGTACGGTAGATTTGATATGGGACGATAGTCGGAGAGCAAACTTGGGTCTGAGCCGGCTTTCTCCAACAAAGGCGATATAATGGCGTGCTTGTAGGACCGAGGTACAGAACTGGAAATCAGCGACTCGTTGATTATCCTGGTTATAGAAGTTCGATTCCAGATTCGAGGAACGCTTCTACGCAGTACCAAGTGAGGGAGAATGTAAGCCCTAGTAATTTTATATTCACGTGAAATTTTGTACTAATTTTGTACTTTTGTATTTGTACTCACAGTTTAAACTATGAGTTGAGCCCCTCTGCCTAGTCCAAATTCTGGAGCAAAACGAAAATTACCTGGTCCGTGATTCACTACAACCCGAGCTATTTGCTTAAATGCATTTGAGATATATTTTTCGCCGGGAAAAAATGTGAGGGGGTGGGGTGGGGAGGAGCAAGGGGTGAAAGGTTGTAAAAGAGTGGGTCACATGTAAAATATATAGGTCCTATTCACAAATATTATGGGATATCTAGTCTATTAGGACAAAATATTCCTCAGTAAAAACTTACTTACGCCTTTGGTTTTTTATCAACTGTGAATTATTAGTTACCACAAGGTCAATACCAGGACATACAAGGCATGATGGTGAACAGAGCTTATCATCGCATTTGTGCAATTTGGATTATCACATCTCTCGACGATTTACTCCTCCTTCAGGAAAAATACTTGCTTTAGAAGTGATAATGTGTATATAAAAGATATAATAGGTATATATTGATATTTTTAGGCTACCGGACCTAGGATGCTCAAATTTGCACCTTGTCTGTCTTTTCTCGAAAACTGTCTGATCAGTTTTGAGATTTTTGTTTAATAAAATTCCCCTTATGTACCATTAGGATGTGTGTAAGTTTTGTTGCCGTTGAATCGCCGGTCTCCGTGTGGTGGCCATTTTGAATTTTTGACGGGTCGGGGGAAAATTTTTTTTTGCCTCAAATCACATTGTATACATGTGTGTATTTATTGACCGAAGTCCAGATAACATATCTATCCATTTTGGGTCATTTCTAGGCAAAAAAAATTTTTTTCACCCTTTGAAAAAAATTTGGAGACTGAAATGTGTAAACTTTGTCTAAAGACAAAATACTTGTAGATAGACCTTGTGTTTGTATTTTGAACATATACAAGGTTATAAGCTACACACTTGATGGTGACATTGAAGTTCAAGAAGATGACCTCAAATGGTTAATCTGAATGTCATATCTCACCTGTCGTGTTTCAACCAAAATTGTCCGGTAATCTATCTCAGCCTTTGGGCAAATTTTTTTATGTATGTTTCACATGTTTTATGATATTGCATTGCCCATTTCACAGCCCGCTCCACTATAATTTTTTTATTGTCGATTACTTTTGCTGGAATTATGCCACTTTGGTACCAGGCTTAGTCATTCGTCTTTACCAACAATTCAACACATGGCCATAAAGAAGAGTAATGTGATAAGGAGGTCTGACCAATCGGGTCACTGAGACACGTATGACATCTCTTGGTGACCATGCACTTTTTCCAAACATTTTGTGTAACAAATGGTAGTCGTTTGTGCATGTGGCATTGCTATTCGACAAAACTAACATCCTAAACAATTAAACATGAATTTATTATCCCAATTTATTATATGTTACATTCACAAATGCTAACAGATCATAACCAAATCGAACTCACAGCATAAATCTTTGTTAAACTCCATAATAAATAAATACGACTTGAATACAGTTCACTGAAGTGATGGTGTGGACCACCGACGGGGCCATCTAAGACAATGATCCCCATGCAACAGAAGCTGTACCATGTAGAAACACTGCTATCAGAGAACATGAAACAGGCATGTTCCTCAATTATAGGTCTATTGCCGTTACGAGTTCCATAACATCAACAATAGAATGATAGACTACGATATGTATTTTGACATGGGCGAAATGACAAACTTGAAAATGACATTTGAAAAAAAATCTTCCACTATCAGCATCATTTCAATACCACACCTATGATAACGGGAACAATGCGAGACATTTATGTTTCAAGTTGACGCTGAGGTTGAGTGTACGTATTAGTGGCAAAGGTGTAATATAGATTGGTATTTCCCCCACTACGTCCCCTCCTCGAACTATTTTGAGAAATGTGCAAGTGTGCAAACCTTGGCAATCTCCAGTATAATGATGCGTGTATTGGTTTCTTTAATGTCATCACTTATCAGTCGCGTTTTGAAGTCTGAGAGCAGCTATAAATTTTGTTGTGGTGATGGTGTGGATGAATGGATTGAGAACTGAATTGAGTGGCAAAAGAACCACCACCACGAAGGCATGTAAACTGGAACTGATGTCCACTTTCCCGAAAGAAGCTAGCTGAATAGCAACTGCAACCAGCCAGCCAGCGATGTTGGAGCCAGCAGTGGCGAGACTCCTCAGCTGAGCTAAGTCACGCCTTGAACGTCCAGACCGTCTAAGTTTTGCTGTATGATTAGCAAGAGTGGTATAGATTCGTACGTAGGCGCACACAGATGGCACCGTTATAATTGCATTGTAAACTGTGAACACGAGTATTGAATACACACGGACTGAGCTGTTTTCAACGTCAATATCCGTAAGAAGACAAAGGGCGCTTGACAATTCGACTGTACTTTCATGCGATTCACCGGATATCCCAATGAAAGGTAACATCGCGAGGAAGGCGTGCAATAAAGTGAATGCTGACAGTACCAGAGTCACCACTCTTGTTGATAATTGTTTGCGAACCATGGCATATACCACACCAAAATATCGATCAACAGCTATAAGTGTCAGAATTGCAAGTGACGTTTCAAAAGATAGGAAATGCATTGCGCCTAGAATTTTACAGAATATACTTTGACGCCAGCGTAAATCAACCAGCATGTACTGATCACGATAATTTTCCTGTATGAACGCAATAATTCCCAAATAGACACACATAATTGCGTCAGAACATGATAGTAATATCACTAAATATTCATAGGTTCGACCAGACTTTCTGATCCACCAAAGCAGAGAAATGCCATTTCCAATTGTTCCCAATGAAAACATAGCCCACGTTACTGCCTGGAGAACTTTGCTCTCAATCATATCCTCACAGGATGAAACTGACTGTCGGAGTTTGGGTAAGCAATCAACATACTTCGGCACTAAACAGCACATACCTTCTTGATCTGAATAAAGTATCTGCAAAGACGGGAGTTCCTGAAAGAGTGATGTGCCCATGACATTCAAATCATTGCCTATCATGTTCAGATACATCAAACGGGTAAGACCACAAAACGTTGATTTTTCCAAATTTGTAAGTTGATTGTTTGTTATGTGGAGATGGGTTAATGCCGAAAGGCCTTCAAAAGCACAATCATCAATGTTCGAAATAGGAAGATGATCCAGAGAAAGCGACTGTAATTCTGGCAGTTTCCCAAAACAGTTGGTGCGCAGAACTCGTATCGGGTTTTCAAGTAGTAGCAACATTCGTAATGACAATAATCCCTGGAAAGTATTCGTAGAGAGTTGGACAATTTGGTTCTTTGTGAGATCCAATTGTGCAAGCTTACCAAGGTGTTTGAAAAAACTCTCGGGTACATATTTCATACCAATGTCAGACATATACAATGTCACTAGCCCTTCATTGAGAATGGTTAGGTCTTCCACACTGATGAGTCTGTTGTGACTTATGTCCAGTACTTTTGTTGATGGTGCTATGTTGTCGAAGTGGCTTGAATTGAAATTGGAGCAATCCACGGCCCTTCCAGTGCATATGCAATTCGTAGGACATTGAGAGCCAAAGCAGTTTTTCTCATCGTCACCAGTTACTGTGCAATGTACGACGCCGTCACATACGTTGTTTGCATGGACACACATATTCTCATGGGTACATTTCAGCAAGCCTGGACATGTCAGAAACGAACACTCGAGTTCGTCTTCACCGTTGGGGCAGTCACGGACAGAGTCACACACATGGTGATGTGGGATACAGTGTGTAGAAGGACATTTGAAGTGAGCTGGACATTCAAATGACTCACATTCTGGCATGTCTAGATGATGAAAATGATTACATCTTTCCAGGGGACCATATTTGTCATACACGCAAAGCTTGTCAAGTGGTGCAATTTTGACGATATCTGGATTATAGTAACCTTGCTCAACAGGTGGATCAAGGGATCCAATCACAGATCCATTTGTGTCCACGAGCATTCGTGTTCCAAACAATATATCAACTGGTTCTACTTCCTCACACTGTAAAGATGCTCCTCTTGTTTTGTTACCGGTGTTTCTATCATATAATGAGTCCAATAAATTGTCATTTTCATCTGAACCATCCCGACAGCTGACAACCCCGTCATTGACGAATTCCACATGTATACAACCACCTGTATGACACTGAAAATACATGTTGCCACAGACACAAACTGGAGGTTTGCACAGTTCAGAGAAACATCGATCCTCACTTCCACGACCATCTGTTGCCAAATTACACACATGGATACATGACATTTCATCTTCACCTTCTAAGCAGTCGTCTTTTCCATCGCACTTATTCTTATTTGGTATGGATGTTCCATCAGTGCAAACAAACTGAAAATCTGAATGCTGGTGTGGAACTACTGGTGACTGGATGCAAAGTATCTTGCCTGCTGATACTATGTCACACGGTAGGGTTTCTGGTGTGAGTTGTATCCCCGTTATACTGTCAGTGGTGATTTTAATCTGATAACATGTTCCAGAAGCAACATGAGCCAGCACTGGTGGAACACTTCCATTTTCAGCCTTTATCATTCCCGTCTTCTTCAAAATGCTTCGGAATTGTGGCATAGTAGTGAGTTTGTGTATATCAAGATCGTCAAGTCTTTGTGTCATGGGTGAATTTGGTTGAATCCCACATGCTTTACTCACATTTACTTGTGATCTCTCTATTACATTGACACACAGGCCGTCAATCTTCACCCACTTATGGGAACAATGCGAAACTGTGTTTCTACGACGTAAATTAAGGCTGACATTGTGTTGTGATGACGCAACAGAACTCGCACAGATATATGAAGATTGATCATTAAGTTCCAAATCACAGGGGAGATGTATCCATTTCAGTTCTGTAGCTGTGACAACAACAATTGCAACGCAGTCCCCACCCAGGGATTCTACGGTGGATATGTCATCGAAGTATGACACATATAGTGGTCTATAACATGCATTATCTGGAAATAAAATAACAATATTCGAAAATTCAACAGATCCAGCAATGTAATAACATACTTTTTTGGAATCTGGATCACATACCATTCAGAATGCTGTCACATAGGAAACGCAGGGGGAGAGTTTTGTGGCTTTTGGGTTGGAATCGATCAAAACTATAGACAGAATCATCTACCCAATTGTGTGTTGTTCCATTCTTCTGCAATCAAGAATAGCATGGACTCAGTAACTCCTCACACTGGATATCAGATACAATAATTTTATACTTCTATAAAAGCAATGATTTTCATACACTCGATAGATAAACCTTCAAACTGATCTGTGTTCAGTGTGGCCCAGCATGTATTGTGCAACACATTATATTTATATCTCACCTTCAGTCCTATGTGTATGAATGTCCAATTGAGCCAAGCTGGTGTTACAATTTGATCCCACTCACTTCTCGAGTTTATGCTGATGAGGTGACTTCCCGCGTTCAAGCACGCCCTCTGGGCTTCAAGCCAAGACCCTTGTGTTAGTCCCATGTCATAGGTCAATGTGGAATTCCTGCCATTGGGGACATCGATAGGAAAGTTTTGGAAGTATATATCATATTTACACATGAGCTGTTCATTCCATGAAAATATGTCGGCTTCGTAGGTTGAAATTTCTCCTCCTCGAGTGACCCATGAGTGAACGCTATGATTAAGACTAGCATCCCTTCGATATTGAAGGATTGTTCTTTCCTCGTGAAATGTTTTGGTGATTTCTCTAATTGTGTAGTGCATCTTATCCAATTCAGTGACAGTGTGGTCGCACTCCTGGCGCATGGATATAATACATCGATATACCACCCAACTGTGTTTAGTTGGAAGTATAAAAGAAGCAAATCTCAACACGCAGCGTATGGGGAGTGATGGAAGAAAGGTCAATATGCCGCAGTTTGTGGATTCCATCAGTAACAGTGGTCGTGTCTCTTTGGAGATGTACATCTTACAAATAGTGGTGTCTGTGTTGAAACTGGAATCAAACGCCAGTGCATGTCCTGTCTGCATACACGTAGGTATGACTAGCACGAACTGTAGATTGACATCCTGCACTGTTAAGATTTGTTCATAGGCATATCCATAAGTTAACTTTCGCTCTGACCATTCAGGACGATTTTCGATTTCTTGGTGAAATTGACAAACTCGAGGACGAAATTTGTCTATACTCAATGCACTTTCGAGTACAGGAATGTATACCTCATAACGGACAGATGCTGATATAGGATATTCAAACAACATGTCCCAATGTGTGTCCAGCAAGTTCTCATGAGAAGTGTCATCACTGGGAATAAAGTCAACCTTTGAGCAAGACGTGGGCGTTTCATAACCATCACGACTTCTTTGAAAGTAATGTGGTATTCCTACGTATGATGATGGATAAGCAATAAGATCGAGGTTGAAGTCCTGATATTGGTTGACATGGCCCTCACAGTCACTCGGTTCGAGGATCCCTCTTAACAACATTTTGCCGGAGTAGCCATACGATATCAGCACTAGATACAGTGGCCGATACTTGTTGATTCTGAAATGCAATCCTCTGGTGCGCAAAACATCTGCCCACTTCTCTACTGTGAGAGGGGTGCAGATTTTTGCTACTGTGCTGTTCGCGTACATAATGTAGATTGAACCTGCTGAACAGGTCGTGGTGAAGACATAATCAACAACCAGGTCACTTGCATTGAATCGGAAATGTGTTATTGCTTCCTTGTTTGTTGTGAATTTCACGTACTCTAATCTATGTTGATTTCTGGGTGTTGTCAGTGACACAGGGTGGACGTCGGATTCTTCAAGCTCAATCTCAGAAGCTTGGCAGAAAGTTGCCAGACAGTCCACCCGTATCTCATCCGTAATAATATTGGAGAAGTTAATCTCGTGTATGTTTTCTGTTTGTAACGTAATAGAGATGTCACCAATCGTTGATGTAAAGACGAATTCAGATTCGTTGGTCCTGCATACGTCAATATACTGAGCGGATAACTGACGGGATCCGGGAACATATGGGCCATCAATAAAGCCCAAATAATGTTCAAATGGACAAGATGAATTCATCGTCATAACCAAGTAGACTCGCATCATTGGATTCGCTTTGTAACTCCAAAATAGCTCAGCCTTAGACATGTCATCATGAACATTGATGAATACATAGCCTAGGAGGTCCATGTCAGTCAACCATTCATTTAGGAGAGAAGAATTTTTATTGTAGGATGTCATCTTCAAATCTGAAGGTTGGAACTCCAAAGCATATCGTATTGGAGCCACTAAAGCAATAGACAGAGCATCCAAAGTAACAAAGGCCTCTGATCCACTACCGAAGTATGATACAGTTTCCCATTGCCCACAATGAGAGTAACTCTCAAACTGGTCCCCTCCTGTCAATCCATTCCATACGGATATAGTCATGTTGTTCCCCTCACATCCAAACATTCCTACCGCATGGTCGAAATACAAGAGCGTTACGTTGATACCGATGCCTTTGGGAACTCTTATGTCCACGTTGCATTGGCCGTAGTAGTATGCAGGTGATTCAAAACATACATGGCCACAAAGACGCGAGATGTGCAGTGTAGCTAGGTCCACCTCTCTGCAGCCAATGGCATTACATACATCGTCATGGCATATCCTTTGGGACTTGGTCACCAGCCGCAAGGTCACTTGGAGATTGTTGAACTTATTCCCGGTGAACATATTTTGGAGTCGAGTGTGTTGTTCTTCCTGCCAGAAGCTGATGAGCCTGTCCGACAAGGCAGCTTCGCAGAACATCACATTTTGTACAGCGAAGAGGCCCAACATTAAAGTCAGAAACTTCATTTTCGTGTATCAGTATGTGTATATTGGAATTATATGAAAAAACATCATGCCTGGCTCAAACGATTTATACAGACATGTACAAGATCACAATCAAATGTTTGAATTGCATCCAGAGCATGCATATACATGTATGTCGTTCTTATCTGGTGTCTCATATCATGCTTCTGCGATAATTAATGAATGGCCATTAAGGATGGATCAAAGGGATATTTCAAATGTGTATTCTAATGACCGGTCTCGTGTTGATGGCGACACCGATCGAATAGCATAGAGTGACCATCGTCATTCAATACCAGCTTCTGCAGCAGCTTTAATTACAAATTGAAAGGTGATCACCAATGATGACCATGTTCGAGAATGTTTTCTGCCTTTGCTGCTCCTATGACATGCAATTAATCTCATCATCAATCAACTCACAGTTACACTAACTGAAATGATAGTATTCATAGTCTATTTATAAAAGGAATAGAGATGAATCACAGTTTGTACACTTTCTAGTCTATGACAAACTGCGAATGTTTTGGAACGAGTGTAGCTTTACAGAATAATGTTTGTCTGGTCGTTCAACCTACCTGTTTCTGTTGGTGCATATACATTTTTTTATATCGGATCACGCAGATGACCATCAGATTTAATCAGATTTATTTAATTTATTTAACGACGGTCCATGATGATAGGCAATTCTGCCTGTCTTCCCCATCCCCCGTCGGGTGACAATTTAGAATTTGGAAAGCACATTCGAATGGAGAAACCTTTGCATTGCCAGGACTCCACCTACTCTGCCGGTGACGGGGATCGAACCCGCGTCACCTACCGCCTCTGAGCTTCGTTGCTTCAAGAGCCACCGGTCCCATCCACTCGGCCACAGAGGCGGTTACAGATATGAACACTAACATCAAGAGATGCGGCAATCCGTGTGCATCAGGGCTCAAAATTAATAATTTTATCCAGGAGCCAAAGGCTCCTATTTCGCTCCAATTTTTAGGAGCCAGTTGGCTTTTAGAAGCATATTTCAATATTACTTTTTCATCAGTCAATTGGCTCGATTTTCATCAGCCAATTGGCTCGAGAGCTCTATTGCCTGGGTTCGAATCTGAAATGTTATGGGCCTATGGCTACCAACAAGTGGCAATTCTGAGCCCTGATGTGCATTGGTCAACGCTCATCACTCAGATTGAAACATTGTCACCAAGAATCAACTTTGGACCTAACGGAGCAGCACTACAGCTGGACACAGATCAGCAGGGTCCTGTCACAAACAAACCACGGATCAATCAGTCCATACCACCCTGAGCAACATATCATCCCTTCCGATGAACCCGAACTAGCATGTCAGAACCACAGACCGGTTTCCCACTCAAATTTTTGTCACCACACGACCCCACTGAGGATATTCCCCGAAGACCTCAGGACTATCACAAACCACCATGTAAAAGACATGAACCTTTCCTCACAGAATGGCAAAATAGTCCTGGATCGCCCCGGATGACCCGGGTAGTGAATCTGACTCACATGATTTTGATGGTGACAGAACATTATGAGTCCATCATAGAGCCAACACAGACCTGATTCAAGACCTGATTCGCCAATTCTTCCCTGCTCATCAATAATATGTGGAAGAGCCCTGTATTTTTCACGAGTTCGCTATGGTGTCCAGTCAGACCGTGAGGGCTTTCATTCATTTTTTCCATTCCATCAAAAATTTCGGAGTCAAGGAATCAACTGAATGATCTTTGACCTAGGTATCGAGTGTTTCAAGTGGGCTTCGAAACGATGGCCTATGTATTGAAAAAGAAAATGCTAGTATTCTCAGAGGAAAGTGATTCTGGATACGGATGTCAGGGGGGGGGGGGGGTGGATGGAGTCTGGTTTTGCACTCAAACACCTGTCATAATTAAGTGCCCATATATAGTATGCATATAAGTAATAATTGTTGTAATGGCGTTCACACGTGAAGCGAAGGAATGGTGAATACACGAAGAGCACAAATCATAATATTCACTGACCTTATAGTATCATAAATTTGCGACAAAAGTCACAATTGTTTCAATAGAACTGTAAATAAAGCGTAAAAAGCATTCAAATATCATATGATACTGGTGCGTTATAATTGTCATCAATTGTGAAGCATAGCCCTATATACATACATAGGGATTGGGGGTCATACTTTCTATTTGGATCTTGTTGGGGAGGGGTCACAGATTGATTTTCGATATCGGTGGGGGGGGGGGGGGGGTAAAACTTTGAAAACTCATTTCTCGGAAAAATACATCCAACCCCCCACCCCCCCCCCCCCACCCAGTAAATAATGACCGGCCCATTAACGTAGTCCGCTACAAACAGTGAGGTAGCGAAGAGTCAAAATTCAAAAGTAATTTCTTGAATATTATCTCTTCTAAATGACATATTTTATGACATATTTTATAATGATCAGCATGCTAATACTGAAAAGAAAATAGGGGGTCACCGTGCTCGTTTCTTCTTCATTTTCGATCAAAATCACGCACATTTACCTAAAATGACAGAAATTATGGCATTTTTGCGCATTTTTTGGTCCATATTCACATCTTGCATCGTGTTTTCCATGCGAACGGATACGGTGACGCCCTATTTTCTTTTCAGTTTCAGGATGCTGAACGGTTACTCTATAAAATATATCATTTTGAAGCTCTTGATTATGTTGATACAGCTGTTTATATTAATAAACGCTTTGACCCCCTCCCTTCACTGTTTGGAGCGGACTACCTTAAGCCCAAACTCGCCCTTGAATAGCCGGTCTGCGTGTTTGGTCTATTTTGATATTTCAACGGGTCAGCAATATTTTTATCCCAAGTCAAGTCACTATTCATTTGAACAATTTGCACAATCACTGTATGTAAACCCATTCAAGTTCGCTCCCATTGATGTTCGCATTTTTGAGAAAAAACGACTGTTCACTGACCATTTAAGTTTGCGTTTTGTTCCTTTTATGTCAGTTTCAATGCAATTTTCAATGTTTGCAATTCATTAAAGTTTGCGGTTTTGTTCGAAGACCGAAAGCAGCGAAACTAAAGGGTAGCGAATATTAACGGGTTTACAGGCTTGAGCCCCCAGAAAGGTTCTGGAAAAAAAATTTGACGGTAAAATAAATGGTTGTTTACGTTCTACGCTGCAAGCATGGAACATGCAAATTCAGCTCTAAAAAGGGTTACACCTGATCTCAGAAGCTGCATGAAAGAAGACTTCACATCCATAGGGACATGTTTTCGAGGTTGACAATATTTTCGATTCTTTAGCTACCTGCCACCCAAAAACTTACAGAGAAATGTTGTTTGGAAATTCCTTGAAATAGATTGGTCTAAAAATTGACAGTCTCTCGATCTGAAACATTCAAATAATTTGTTAAAAAGCGCAGTGTTTGAGGAATTAAAATTACACTTGGAGGACTTACATATTTTTCTACAGACATGAGTTAAGTCCTAAAAACAAACGACAGTACTCGGTGTGTACAGCTAAACTGACACGGCCGTCAAGAAACGTTGACGTCGCCCTAAACGGTCGCGCGGCTTCGGTGTGTAACCGAAAATGCTTTGGCAGCCATTTTCTCGAAATTCGTGTATAATTGATCTGACTTCCAATAAAGTGATGTTTATGAGTTTAATTGTACTTGAACCACCAGTTTGCATGTGATATTTGCAAATCCGACGGATTTACATTAAAAAAGCTTGATCAGTAATTAAGTCACTATCTGTTTTGAGCGCACCCACATCAATGTTGAATATCGACTCTTTCAATATGTTGTTCGTTAATAATTGGAATTCCGTTGTGTTCCCCCCCAAAATAGATCTAGATCCATTTTGGAACACACAACAGTACTGAAAACAAAAGTGGGAAAAGACATAGATAGTTAGTTGGAAGATCATTTTAACCTGTTTACCTGATTTTTATTCAATGTCGATCATCT
Source organism: Terebella lapidaria (assembly GCA_949152475.1). Taxonomy (NCBI): domain Eukaryota; kingdom Metazoa; phylum Annelida; class Polychaeta; order Terebellida; family Terebellidae; genus Terebella; species Terebella lapidaria. The sequence continues at coordinate 25,541,199 of OX424564.1, read as the reverse complement.
TGGATTCGTTCATCTTATTATTGATTTTTCAAAACCAACTGTTCACTCGAATATTAAATAATTCGCACAGTTTATTGCTAGCTCAATTTATCGACTAGGTTCAATTGGGTGAATATGGGCATATTGGATTTGATAATTGAGCCGACCATTTACTTGAATGAATTGTTCATTAAATTTAATACTAGTATAGCGCAAATATGATGTGAACTTGTATGAAAGATCTCATTGATCTGAGCAAAATATCACAATCCGTTCAAGTTATAGCATTTTAAAGACTGAAATCGACAAGTTTGCTTGTTCAAAACAATTTAGCAAATTAGTATGCAAATGAGATACTCATGACGTCATCGGGGGAAGTTGCTTTAATTAGGTACTTTGATATGTATTATTCATTCATTTAATGTTATGCTTGTTTATCAAAACTCATTCCATACAGTTTTCAATATGAATAATCAGTGTTTTCACTTTTCCTGTTGTTGTCAAGGTAACCAGTGACCCGGTATGGCCCATAGCAATCATGGTTGCTGGGGCCAGAAACCCACTTAGAACAGGGTATGTACAAAAAAAAAGATACCTACTTGAGCTCTATATTGATTTAATACCTAAATAATCGACGAAAAGTTTGCGGATATATTGGTTTGGCAGTTAACGACCATGGAAATCACAAAGCTACAGAACAAGCCAGCATACAAAACTCACTCCTGTTTCTTTCTGAGGACTCTCTGGATGCTCAGATCGCGGCACTCGGGTGGAGGAGCTCCATGTTCCCACACAGGGACACAGTCAAGGCCTTCATCAAAGTTCGCCAGATGACTGGCACCTACAGACTCCAAGCACATGAGGTGATCTTCAATGAAGGATTCTCACTCATGTCTTCCATCTGTCAACTTTGTGACACCGAACCCGAAGATAGACTCCACTTCATTCTCAGATGCCCTGCGCTCCGTGATGCACGTGTCATACACATCAGAGAGATGGAAGCTGCTGTCGCCGTCATGGGCCTCTGCTGGACTGATATGTCTGATGCAGACCAGCTCCAGTCTGTGCTTGATATCTCTCACTGCTGCACTGCCATGGATACATCTGCCACTGATCGGGTCGAGGCCATCTCCAGAAACTGGATCTACCACCTGCACCTGTTACGCTGGAAGTTCCTGGACTCTGCGGAGTCTCAGACGAGGCGATCGAGGAAGCAGAGATCTCACACATCTTGGCACCACAACTCTGTACATTCTGCTTTCAGCATGCTTTTAGATGCTTTTAGACGCCTTACCCCACTTCCAAGACTGATTTTATGTGAATTGGGCTATTCAGCTCCACACGGTGCTCCCAACGGGGAGGAATCTCCAATTCAACAACATGGGTAACTACGGCTATAGGGAACGACTGGTGACCAAAGCAACAGTATAGGTTGTGTGGATATTGATTATGTATGGTACATAATAATATGCACTAGTCAGATCGTCAGAACCTTCAATAAGAATCATTATATCATGGCTTAAAATATCCTAATTAAAATTTGTTCTCCTCATGACGTCATGAATTCTCATTAACATCTAATTTGCATATTAATGAGCTGCTAAAACTGTTCAAGTGGCTTCTGTGATGTAGTGCCGGAATTTCAAATGGCTGTAACTTTTGAACGGATAGTGATATTGATATACCGTAAAAACCATTTTGCTCAGATCAATGTGGTCTTTCATATAACCCAATATCATATAATTTGCACATCACTAGTACTTTAAGAGAACAATTGGGGTTTTATACTTGTACGTATGTGTCGGACCTATGGGACAATTAGGCAACTCGTTGCTTCCGTCGTCCGTCGTCCATATATATTTATCTTCCATTTTCACGGACATTTTCAACAAAAAATCATTTAACACGGGGAATTTAATAGTTTATATGTTTTTTGACATTGATTTTTTTTTATAAATTGTGAATTTATTAACAATCCAAACACATAATCACATCGTCGAGGCGCTCACAACGGAGAGGTGCAGCTATGCCAAGGATCACACCCAGGCTACCCAGTTGAGTCGCGCAGCCCATTATCTCGTGGACGGGATGGACTGGAAATCTCTGGAGTGGCTGGACCAGTCCTAAGCTGAAGCTGAAGCCAAAGGGCTGATATTGTACCCGACGCAGCCTAGAGAATCACCTGACTTTGGCCTCAGAATGTGAGCAACAGGCTTCCCATGAGAGAAGTACTGCCAGGTGTGAGGAGGCTATGGCCAGGTCGTTGTTAATCCCGTCCGATATTCAGGGGGAGCTACAGCTGCTACGCTGTGAGACTGTAGAGTGTACACTGACGTTGTCTCGACAAAGCTGAGAGGGAGGCTGCTTCCTCGACGGAAGATGGTTGCTCTCTGTCCAACCGTAGTGGTTAACCATTTACTGGAGTCACTCCGGCGGTTCCACCTTAACCGGATCCTTTAAGGTCTGGTGGGGCAGCTGGCACTAACTACCACTTTTTATAGTAGAGGCACTACAGCTGTCTGTCACTGGTGCGTCATTTTACAATATTTTCCAGTGGATGGCCTTAGAAGGTTATCATCCGTTCCGGAATTAAACCCACTAAGTCCGATGGTGGATCCCCATTCTTCAAAACAAACCCTTGAATGGACTGATTTCTTCTAGCTTTGGGTACCGCACACTTTGCCTGCTTCTACATGTAGTCCCATGTGATGTTTCGGTTTTGTTCCGGCAGGTTTTAGGACGAGACCGAAATATTCAATATATTGGAGACCAACATTGTAGGAAGGGGTTAATGTGGTAGTTTTGCCCATAGATTAAGACAGGTTTTGGTCACAGCACTACATCCTACTTTGGTTGCTTTGGGTTTGAAGCACGTATTCCCACGGTAATAAATGTCGTTTATCGACCGATTCCATGGTTTCGTCTTTGAGACGTTCCAGCCAGCCTTTCACCTTATAAATACTGCCAGCAACTCAGATTCAGAGGAGTAAATCTGCAGAATCTAGTACAAGCCTGACAGCGAGCGTCGTCATGCGCTGTTCCTGTCTACGTCCTGTCTACGTTTCTGTCTACGAGTAAAGGGCCCTTTGCTCTCGTGGACAAACAATTCGAGGCAACCCTGAGGAGGAGGATGTCTGTGCTTGGTTTAATGTACCTGAGAAGATGTTTCATGCCTGGGATTGTATGTACAGGCTCTGGCAGTCCGTCGGACTAATAGAGGTTCTATACCCTCGTCGAACAGTTGGCGAGTCCGGCGCCCACATGCTCGGGTATTGCGAGTCGCTTCTATGGCTATTGGTCTTGGTATTCCGGGCTACATGACTGTTACTAACTATGAGTCGGACCTCGTCCATGTTGCCTTTCAGCAGAGTGTACGCACCCTAACGAGCCGACACCAATTATTTGATTATCGACCTTAGGGTCATTGCTTGATTATCATGACCGCAAGAAACACACGTAACCATGGTAAAGTTTGTTTCCTCAAAAGTTTGTTAGTATGAAAGTAATGAGTACATTTGTCGTAACTGTCTGTAAAATAAACCTCCGATTTCATTCTTTGACATAATTCAGATACAATTATGAAATTCAAAAATCACGTTGCCAATAGATTACCTCTCTACCAATTCCCAGCCATATAGAATTCTATAGTGCCCAAGTTGCTACTATTGATTCAAATTGACATGGATGCAAGACAGAGTATCAACCTACTATCAGCATTACTACAACACGATTTTGATGATAAATGAATCATTCATGGATAAAATTTATTACTGGTTTCTGTTTTATTACTGGTCTATTAATCTTACCTGGTTATTAAACGATCAACAATCTATTTATGTCCGTATGTCACAACGCGAACAACACCTATATGTGCATCCTTAATATTACACTCCTGATGAGACACTTTCGCATATGCCCTCGATTTTAACCATGTATAGACCGGGGTATATGGTGGGGAATATCTCCTGTGATACATCTCACTGCATGTTTCTGTTGATCCAGATAATCAAGGTGACTTATTTCTGATACAATATCTAGGTGTGTATGAATACATAGGACATACATAATTGCCGTGACTTGTGATATACTCTCTATTTACCCAAACAGGTACAAATACTTCACACTGACAAGCAGAAGGTATTTATTATTACGGTCCGCGGTAAAACAGAGGCTTGAAGTAACTGTACATGGTGTTTGCCGATTCGCGTTAAACAGTCACTATGTTGTTACGCAGAGTACACAAAAATGATGGAACTTCCAAAAATGGACGGTAAAGGTATGGATATAGGAGAAACCCGCCAGAGCTGGAGGGACTAGAAGGGGAGGCGGGGGTTTCTGACCGAGATAATACACTTAGGAAGATAAATATTTAACACATAACCTCACATGAACACGGCAGGAAGCCAACCCATGAAATTGGCACGAACATTTTTGAGATGAGGTGTTTTAACATTGCTCTCAACGACAGATGGAATTGTCGAAATGCGGCCTTCTGGTAATTCAGGTGAGTGTGAAACATTTAGTTATATGTATAAGCATAATCACGAATGTTGAAACCACCTTATTCGATCGAATAATGGAATCTAAAACACAACAATTTGAGAACATTGATAAATGTATATGTAATAAATTGATTAATAAATTATTCGCTCACATTCACGTAGCCCATAATTCCGTTGCTTGGTAATAATGAGCATGGCAATGCCGGAGAGAAATTTTGGTTATAACAGCTACAGGAATTAAAAGAACTAATGCTAGTTCTCAAGGGCTTGATAGCTTGATATGATCTGAGGTCACAAAAAGTATCATGTATTGATAAGGTGGTGGGGGGGGGGCAGGGTATATTGTAAATGAGTCAGGAAATAATCTCAAGTGTATGAGTGTAGACCTCTTTCAACAGGTTAGATATATTCATGTACATTATAATGGTTATAGCCATATGGATGATTTCAGCTGATTAACTTTTCCTGTTCTGTGCGGCATTTTGATGATAACTATCAATGAATGTAATGTGATTATTGGATTCTCATGCTAAACGAAGATAACATTACAGGGGCGGATCCAGGATTTTTTAATACGGGAGTGCTTTTCTCAAATGTACGTAATCTTGAAATAGTGTGAGAGAGCGTAGCGAGCGAAGCCTTATGCGGTTTGGGGGTTCGGGGGCGCCGTAAGCCCCCGAGAAATTTTTGGAATTTAGTGTCTCTGAGATGGTTTCTAATGTGTATTTACAACTGTACCTTGTGAAATCACTAAGTAGATTTTCACTTTAGAAGTCTGTTTTTGTTGTGAATGAAGGATACATCACTGACTAGCGAGCGAAGCCTTATGCAGTCTGGGAGTTCGGGGGGCGCCGTACACCCCCAAAATATTATTTTAATTTAGTGTTTTTGAGATGGTTTCTGAGGTGTATTTTACAACTGTACTTTGTTAAATTAATAAGTAGAATTTTAGAAGTCTGCTTAGTTCTGTTGTAAATGAAGGATATATTTTCAAAGATAGGAAGGTCTAATAATAATAAAGATGAGATATAATTATCTTCGAAGTTACACCGACATTATACCGATTTTTCAGAGTTTTCAGAACTCATCTGAAACAAACAAATAAATAAAATAAAAATATCCCCTGTTTATATTCAATGACAGCTTCAGTATGAAATCAAGTGTGTCGGACTAGATTCATTGTTGGAGGAGAGGTTTGGAGGTAGTTGGCAAGCTAGTTAGAGGAGTCAAGCGACCGAGAGAAGTGAGGTGGATAGGTGGTAGCTTACACGGCGTGGGGTCTTGAACAGGCCTTCGTGTTCTGTGGTTGATTCTGAGCTCTCTCTGGCTCTGATTGAGTATTTTTCATTCCACACATGCATCTAAATATTGCTGGTATTTAATTTATTTATCCCAAAACTACTCATCACTTTTGTCACTTCACATATTATATGTCATTTAACTTAAAGAACTCATGAATAATGACACTCAATTGCATAATTATTGACCAACGAATGTCAGGCCTATGTAACGCTGTAATGCACCTTAACATATTTCTGAATCCCCCCCCCCCTCCTGCCCCCGCTCTCCTCGGTCAAAAATATCAAACGAGGAAAATTACACTCATATTTCGTTACATGTAGGTGCATATACCCACATTTCCTATAGCTTCTTGTTCTCTTTTTTCTTTTTTTTCACGGCCCAATAGGGGGGTACATTAAACACTATATCTTCTGTCGGTTTGATCATAGTATCAATCTTCACAATATATACATGAAATATATATGGAATATTTATGTTTCGCAATTATCCTACAGATCCACATTTGTAGCGCACATGTATCAGCGAAGAAACTATACATTTTGTTGAATTTCTCTCCCAAGATGTAGTATGGATTTGTATTGTATTGTATTTATTCAGAATCAAAACGATAACAAGAAAATGAGGTACAAAAATACACAAAAATAATGTTCTGATCCATGGTGCACATCGAAGGCGATTTAGCCTGTGACCTCACACTTTACAAAACAAATCACATAATACAATAATACAATTATTGATACAGGAGGCGAAGCGCACCAAAACATGACACTATATAACGAATTCGAGTACAAAAAGGTCGAACACCATATTTAATATGCCGTTCCATTCTTCTTGGCGATCTGCTTGTAGAGATCGACTTTGTATCGCCAAGGACGAAGGAGATCATCGTTCCAATCTCTAGGGTCATCTTTATCTTGGGGATTTTCCATCACCACCATTGCCAGAAGTGCGAGAGGGAATAGTGTTACAACTAACCCCCAAGATGCAACTGGAAAATAAGACGCTCATTCATTGTTTATAATTCGACATTCAGTAACTTCTTAATACTGATTAAGATGATACACATTCAAAGTTGCCTGGAATAACGCTATTTGCAAATGGTGAAATAATTGTTGTCTTCAATGGCAATTGCGTTCGTTATTTGAAATTCATAACGAGTAAGCGAATGCAAATGCCGCCAAAAATATGCATGCAAACTGAATTTGAAAATATAATTCTTACTCTTTTTGGCCTTTCTTGCTCGAAGCGTGGAAGCTGAACTGAATCGCTGATTTGTGATAGAGCTTGGTTTTCCTTGGCATTCTTGTTCCTCTTTCTGAATCTTTCTTCTACATTCCGCAGACACTCTGTGGACTTCCAGACGTGTTTTTGATGTGTGAATATTCTTGCGCTTGGTCTCTGCTGATTTTGAGAGTCAGAGATTTCTTCTGAACAAAACTGTGTGTCTTTTGTTGCTTTGTTGTGTCTTCCACATGAAATCTTAAATGACAAAAATGCATTCAGAAATGACATGCGTCTGCAGAGACAAAGCTATTTTTAGGAAATAGAACTCTTTATGGTCCTTCACTTATTTTGAATGAACTGCGCTATTGGGATATATTTGGTATGTGCGTTTTCCATAATGTTCGCTAAAACTAAGTAGTCTACTCACGATTGCCTTGTGTCATCCTTGAGATCGTGGAAGGTAGGCGCCGTCGGTACTACCATTTTGGCTTTACCTCAAGGGTGGTTCTAATTGGCCCCCTATCACGAACAATTGAGTACGAATTATTCCAAACGAAAATCGACACGATACGGTCGAATACACAGTAATGCACTAAGTATTGTGTATTACTAAGTATTGAGTAAGTAATTCGTCTTCGAGAGCTTACAAATGAGCTATTTGCTATCAAATATTACCTTAAAATCATGGAACTATATTTCACAAATGATTGCACATCAAAATTAATTACCTTTTCGTTATCCCTGCACCAATGACTGTGTATGACTTGCAAATAGTCCTGAATGTGATATGAACACAACTACTGAACTACAGCTAGTTTCAGATTTAGAGGTGGTTTACAGCTAGATATTTATAACGGTGATAAAGTGGTTTTGAGATAATCATTGTGGTTTCGAGGTAAGGTCTTGGGGCATGAATACCTGGTGGTTGACACGTCAAAACACACTTTTTGACATAGGAGTTCGATTCCATATTCGTGGAATACAATTCGAGTGAGTGAGAATGTAAGCCCTGAAATTACCCCTCACCCCGATAGGGGGAGGGTGTATTGCATTCGGGTCTGTCTCCTTACACAATGATACTCTGTCTGTGTGCAGATAGTCCTTTTGCTACCCGGATTAATTATGCAATAAACGTGATAAATTAGGCATGTTTTATTACATCAACGACTATTTGTGAGCTTTGGCAATGCAGAATATAATACTATGAAACTGGTTTGCCCAATCAAACGTATGATTTTTGATGAATATTTTTCGATCAGTATTGGTCCTTTTGTAGCATTTGTAACTTTTTTCCTATTTTGTTTTTTTTGAAATCTAGGTTTGAGTTTTAGTATCTGTTTTGAACCAATTTTGAGATAATATGAGTCATTTCGCTTTGGAAGAAAATTCGATTTTCAACTGTTATGAGGTTCAGGTAGCATCCAATGTGCTTCGCTTGCCACGCAAGCGCGTTTGTTTTGAGAATCGCAGTAACATCGGGTCGATTTGAGCAGCTGATGAAAACATTGCTAATATGCTTTCCACTGCACACTCCACTTGATATGACGTTTTGTTTCAATAGGTGAATATGTTAACTTGAATATGTTGATTTTTTGTGGTGAAAATATTCAAATATAGATGAAATATAACGATATTTCAATACGATCTAACTCACTGGTTTGTTTTGTCACATTCACGATGGTCCTTCTGTTACAATGCCACTCAATGCCAAATTTCACCCCTAGCGAACACGAGTGGAACTATATTATTGCTTAGTTTGTAAGAGGACTAATTTATGAAATTTAATTTTTGCATTGAATTGTTTTTGGCTTTTTGGTGGCCATTTTTGTGCTGAAAATAACCAAAGTCTTTTCCAAACTTCGAAAAAAAATAATTTTCTCACAAATGACATGATAAATAGTTGATTGTGTACAATCATGCATTTTAATGCATTTGCATTGTGCCTAGAATGGTTAACCTTGATTTGCTCAGACGGCTATAAACGTAGGCTTGAAATTCCCAAAATGGTCTGCAATGCACACATTGGTCTCTCGGGACAAAATTCATTACCACAGTGCTAAGATTTCTATTATGAGCATTCAGAAAAACATATATAGCTGATCTTTTGATGTCTTGAAATTGACCTCTGGTAACCTTGAGTGGTAAACCTCGAGGACACGTTTGACCTGAACTGTGTAAATTGGCTTCTGCAGGCGTTACTCTTGTGGTTAGGAGTAGTGTATTATGGGCTTGTAGGAAGCCATGTAGGCCTATGATTGGTCTATTGGTTACCTTGATATAGGCCTCAAGTCACAGTGTCACATCTAACCTAAAATATAAAAAGTGGCCTATGCAGTCATGATAACCATGTGTACGTTGTGCTCAGGTTGCAATAACCCCGCTTATATTCATGATTAATTTTCCCTTATAATTTTATATTTTTCTTTGGTCCATTCCCATGATTTACTACATGACCGATGGTCGTACGTTCAAAATTCCTCATTATCGAACAAGGATGAAAGTGTAAAGGTCATCAGCAGAATTCTCTGATCCGTAATATCTCAAGTTGTAGTAATTCAAAAACCACTGGTGATATTCAATAAAATATTGAACATAAAGTATGCAGTATAAATCTGAGAGCCTGCAACGTTTGGGAGGTCAGTATCAAGAACTCAGGTCGTGGTCGAGAATATGGTGAAGATAGAAAAATCGCAAGTATGTTATTTTATTAATGATTATTTCTCCCATGATCCTTGTATTATATTCTTACCTATGGCCATCTTCCCACCAAAATCCCTCATTTATCACCCAGTTCGAAGATGTAAAGATCATCAGCTCTCATTTTAATAACTCAATCTGAATGGGTGAGGGTCTGCAATCTCTGATTGTCTCGTTTTATATGCACTTGCAATTGTCGCCCCAATTGTCGCTCCGTTCGAGCCACAAAAAAAGCTATTTTTCCTAACTCATACATATGAGATAATATTTCATACCTATGAGATAAACAATACCAGGCCAAAACAGAAATGGCATACAGGTGAACTGAGCGTATCATCACATTTGTGTACTCTGGAGTATCTCATTTCTCGACGATTCACTCCGCCTTTCTGGAAATTGCTTCTTTTAGAAGAGATAGTATGCCCCATATGAGCGTCTGTATTTTACATGCAATACATTTGAACGTGTTTATAATACTGCAAAGTATTGTTGATTTCATAGCCCGATTACACAATTTATTGTCGATTTTATTTTTCTTGAATTAACTTGTACTCTGGTTTCGGGCTTAATCATTCCTCTTCGCCAACAATTCAACACAAGGTCGTAGAGAAGAGTATCAGGACTGTGATAATTATGGATGATCAATATTGTAATCAAGTTGGAAGTGAGTTTCACATGGCACATCTCTTGGTGACCTTTTTTCATAAATATTTTTCGTAACAAACGGTAGTCGTGTGTACATGTGGTATTGCTATTTGACAAAAACTAACAACAATTAAACGTAATATTATGATCTAGATTTATTATATGTTATGTTCACAAAAGCTTACAGATCATAACCAAATCGGATTCACAACATAAGTCTAGAATAACTTCCAGAATATATTAATACGACTCGAATACCAACTACTGAGGTAAAGTTGTGGACCACTGACAGTGCCATCTAAGACAATGATCCCCAAGCAACAGAGCAGCTGTACCATATATAAACACGGCTATCAGAGAACATGAAACAGGCATGTTCCTCAATTATTGGTCTATTGGCGGTACGAATTCCATAACAACAACAATGGAATAATAAACTATGATATGAATTTTGACGTGGACGAAATGACAAACTTCAAAATAACATTTAAAGAAGAAACTTGCATCAGCAATACCTCTAAGCGTTTGTGTGAATGAGGGAAGAGGAATTCCACTATGGATATCATTCAAACACCACACCTATGATAAAGGGAACAATGTGAGACATTCATATTTCTGAAGTTGATTCTGAAGTTGATTCTGAAGTTGAGTGTATGTATAAATGGCACAAGTGTAATATAGATGGGTATTTCCCCCACTAGAGAGAGGACAACTATCCCCTCCTCGAACTATTTTGAGAAAAGTGCAAGTGTGCAAACCTTGGCAATCTCAAGTATAATGATGCGTGTACTGATTTCTTAAATGTCATCACTTCCCATTCGCGTTTTGAAGTCTAAGAGCAGCTATAAATTTTGTTGTGGTGATGGTGTGGATGAATGGATTGAGAACTGAATTGAGTGGCAAAAGAACCACCACCACGAAGGCATGTAAACTGGAACTGATGTCCACTTTCCCGAAAGAAGCTAGCTGAATAGCAACTGCAACCAGCCAGCCAGCGATGTTGGAGCCAGCAGTGGCGAGACTCCTCAGCTGAGCTAAGTCACGCCTTGAACGTCCAGACCGTCTAAGTTTTGCTGTATGATTAGCAAGAGTGGTATAAATTCGTACGTAGGCGCACACAGATGACACCGTTATAATTGCATTGTAAACTGTGAACACGAGTATTGAATACACACGGACTGAGCTGTTTTCAACGTCAATATCCGTAAGAAGACAAAGGGCGCTTGACAATTCGACTGTACTTTCATGCGATTCACCGGATATCCCAATGAAAGGTAACATCGCGAGGAAGGCGTGCAATAAAATGAATGCTGACAGTACCAGAGTCACCACTTTTGTTGATAATTGTTTGCGAGCCATGGCATATACCACACCAAAATATCGATCAACAGCTATAAGTGTCAGAATTGCAAGTGACGTTTCAAAAGATAGGAAATGCATTGCGCCTAGAATTTTACAGAATATACTTTGACGCCAGCGTAAATCAACCAGCATGTACTGATCACGATAATTTTCCTGTATGAACGCAATAATTCCCAAATAGACACACATAATTGCGTCAGAACATGATAGTAATATCACTAAATATTCATAGCCGGTTCGACCAGACTTTCTGATCCACCAAAGCAGAGAAATGCCATTTCCAATTGTTCCCAATGAAAACATAGCCCACGTTACTGCCTGGAGAACTTTGCTCTCAATCATATCCTCACAGGATGAAACTGACTGTCGGAGTTTGGGTAAGCAATCAACATACTTCGGCACTAAACAGCACATACCTTCTTGATCTGAATAAAGTATCTGCAAAGACGGGAGTTCCTGAAAGAGTGATGTGCCCATGACATTCAAATCATTGCCTATCATGTTCAGATACGTCAAACGGGTAAGACCACAAAACGTTGATTTTTCCAAATTTGTAAGTTGATTGTTTGTTAAGTGGAGATGGGTTAATGCCGAAAGGCCTTCAAAAGCACAATCATCAATGTTCGAAATAGGAAGATGATCCAGAGAAAGCGACTGTAATTCTGGCAGTTTCCCAAAACAGTTGGTGCGCAGAACTCGTATCGGGTTTTCAAGTAGTAGCAACATTCGTAATGACAATAATCCCTGGAAAGTATTCGTAGAGAGTTGGACAATTTGGTTCTTTGTGAGATCCAATTGTGCAAGCTTACCAAGGTGTTTGAAAAAACTCTCGGGTACATATTTCATACCAATGTCAGACATATACAATGTCACTAGCCCTTCATTGAGAATGGTTAGGTCTTCCACACTGATGAGTCTGTTGTGACTTATGTCCAGTACTTTTGTTGATGGTGCTATGTTGTCGAAGCGGCTTGAATTGAAATTGGAGCAATCCACAGCCCTTCCAGTGCATATGCAATTCGTAGGACATTGAGAGCCAAAGCAGTTTTTCTCATCGTCACCAGTTACTGTGCAATGTACGACGCCGTCACATACGTTGTTTGGGTGGACACACATATTCTCATGGGTACATTTCAGCAAGCCTGGACACGTCAGAAACGAACACTCGAGTTCGTCTTCACCGTTGGGGCAGTCACGGACAGAGTCACACACATGGTGATGTGGGATACAGTGTGTAGAAGGGCATTTGAAGTGAGCTGGACATTCAAATGACTCACATTCTGGCATGTCTAGATGATGAAAATGATTACATCTTTCCAGTAGACCATATTTGTCATACACGCAAAGCTTGTCAAGTGGTGCAATTTTGAGGACATCTGGATTATAGTAACCTTGCTCAACAGGTGGATCAAGGGATCCAATCACAGATCCATTCGTGTCCACGAGCATTCGTGTTCCAAACAATATATCAACTGGTTCTACTTCCTCACACTGTAAAGATGCTCCTCTTGTTTTGTTACTGGTGTTTCTATCATATAATGAGTCCAATAAATTGTCATTTTCATCTGAACCATCCCGACAGCTGACAACCCCGTCATTGACGAATTCCACATGTATACAACCACCTGTATGACACTGAAAATACATGTTGCCACAGACACAAACTGGAGGTTTGCACAGTTCAGAGAAACATCGATCCTCACTTCCACGACCATCTGTTGCCAAATTACACACATCGATACATGACATTTCATCTTCACCTTCTAAGCAGTCGTCTTTTCCATCGCACTTATTCTTATTTGGTATGGATGTTCCATCAGTGCAAACAAACTGAAAATCTGAATGCTGGTTGTGAGCTACTGGTGACTGGATGCAAAGTATCTTGCCTGCTGATACTCTGTCACATGGTAGGATTTCTGGTGTGAGTTGTATCCCCGTTATACTGTCAGTGGTGATTTTAATATGATAACATGTTTCAGAAGCAACATGAGCCAGCACTGGTGGAACACTTCCATTTTCAGCCTTTATCATTCCCGTCTTCTTCAAAATGCTTCGGAATTGTGGCATAGTAGTGAGTTTGTGTATATCAAGATCGTCAAGTCTTTGTGTCATGGGTGAATTTGGTTGAATCCCACATGCTTTACTCATATTTACTTGTGATCTCTCTATTACATTGACACACAGGCCGTCAATCTTCACCCACTTATGGGAGCAATGCGAAACTGTGTGTCTACGACGTAAATTGAGGCTGACATTGTGTTGTGATGACGCAACAGAACTCTCACAGATATATGAAGATTGATCATTAAGTTCCAAATCACAGGGGAGATGTATCCACTTCAGTTCTGTAGCCGTGACAACAACAATTGCAACGCAGTCCCCACCCAGGGATTCTACAGTGGACATGTCATCGAAGTATGACACATATAGTGGTCTATTACATGCATAATCTGGAAATAAAATAACAATACTCGAAAATTCAACAGATCCAGCAATGTAATAACATACTTTTTTTGGAATCTGGATCACATACCATTCAAAACGCTGTCACATAGGAAACGCAGGGGAAGGGTTTCGTGGCTTTTGGGTTGGAATCGATCAAAACTATAGACAGAATCATCTACCCAATTGTGTGCTGTTCCATTCTTCTGCAATCAAGAATAGCATGGACTCAGTAACTCCTCATACTGAATATCAGATACAATAATTTTATACTTCTATAAAAGCAATGGTTTTCATACACTCGATAGATAAACCTTCAGACTGATCTGTATTCGTGTTCCGTGTGGCCCAGCATGACATTTCATCTTCACCTTCTAAGGTTTTTTTGTGTTCAGCAAATGTGCAGCACATCATATTTATATCTCACCTTCAGTCCTATGTGTATGAATGTCCAATTGAGCCAAGCTGGTGTTACAATTTGATCCCACTCACTTCTCGAGTTTATGCTGATGAGGTGACTTCCCGCGTTCAAACATGCCCTCTGGGCTTCAAGCCAAGACCCTTGTGTTAGTCCCATGTCATAGGTCAATGTGGAATTCCTGCCATTGGGGACATCGATAGGAAAGTTTTGGAAGTATATATCATATTTACACATGGGTTGTTCATTCCATGAAAATATGTCGGTTTCGTAGGTTGATATTTCTCCTCCTCGAGTGACCCATGAGTGAATGCTATGATTAAGACTAGCATCCATTCGATATTGAAGGACTGTTCTTTCTTCGAGAATTGTTTTGGTGATTTCTCTGATTGTGTAGTACATCTCTTCCAATTCAGTGACAGTGTGGTCGCACTCCTGGCGCATGGATATAATACATCGATAGACCACCCAACTGTGTTTAGTTGGAAGTATAAAAGAAGCAAATCTCAACATGCAGCGTATGGGAAGTGATGGAAGAAAGGTCAATATGCCGCAGTTTGTGGATTCCATCAGTAATAGTGGTCTTGTGTCTTTGGAGATGTACATCTTACAAATAGTGGTGTCTGTGTTGAAACTGGAATCAAACGCCAGTGCATGTCCTGTCTGCATACACGTAGGTATGACTAGCACGAACTGTTGATTGACATCCTGCACTGTTAAGATTTGTTCATAGGCATATCCATAAGTTAACTTTCGCTCTGACCATTCAGGACGATTTTCGATTTCTTGGTGAAATTGACAAACTCGAGGACGAAATTTGTCTATACTCAATGCACTTTCGAGTACAGGAATGTATACCTCATAACGGACAGATGCTGATATAGGATATTCAAACAACATGTCCCAATGTGTGTTCAGCAAGTTCTCATGAGAAGTGTCATCACTGGGAATAAAGTCAACCTTTGAGCAAAACGTGGGGGATTCATAGCCATCACGATTCCTTTGAAAGTAATGTGGTATTCCTACGTATGATGATGGATAAACAATAAGATCGAGGTTGAAGTCCTGATATTGGTTGACATGGCCCTCACAGTCACTCGGTTCAAGAACCCCTCTTAACGACATTTTGCCGGAGTAGCCATACGATATCAGCACTAGATACAGTGGCCGATACTTGTTGATTCTGAAATGCAATCCTCTGGTGCGCAAAACGTCTGACCACTTCTCTACTGTGAGAGGGGTGCAGATTTTCGCTACTGTGCTGTTTGCGTACATTATATAGATTGAACCTGCTGAACAGGTCGTCGTGAAGACATAATCAACAACCAGGTCACTTGCATTGAATCGAAAATGCTTTATTGTTTCCTTGTTTGTGGTGAATTTCACGTACTCTAATCTATGTTGATTTCTGGGTACTGTCAGTGACACCGGGTGGACGTCGGATTCTTCAAGCTCAATCTCAGAAGCTTGGCAAAAAGTTGCCAGGCAGTCCACCTCTATATCATCCGTCATAATATTGGAGAAATTAATCTCGTGTATGTTTTCTGTTTGTAACGTAATAGAGATGTCACCAATCGTTGATGTAAAGACGAATTCAGTTTCGTTGGTCCTGCATACGTCAATATACTGAGCGGATAACTGACGGGATCCGGGAATATATGGGCCATCAATAAAGCCCAAATAATGTGCAAATGAACAAGATGAATTCATCATTATAACCAAGTAAACTCGCATCATTGGATTCGCTTTGTAGCTCCAAAATAGTTCAGCCTTAGACATGTCATCATGAACATTGATGAATACATAGTCTAGGAGGTCCACGTCAGTCAACCATTCATTTAGGAGAGAAGAATTTTTATTGTAGGATGTCATTTTCAAATCTGAAGGTTGGAACTCCAGAGCATATCGTATTGGAGCTGCTAAAGCAATAGACAGAGCATCCAATGTAACAAAGGCCTCTGATCCACTACCGAAGTATGATACAGTTTCCCATTGCCCACAATGAGAGTAACTCTCAAACTGGTCTCTTCCTGTCAATCCATTCCATATGGATATAGTCATGTTGTTCCCCTCACATCCAAACATTCCTACCGCATGGTCGAAATACAAGAGCGTTACGTTGATACCGATGCCTTTGGGAACTCTTATGTCCACGTTGCATTGGCCGTAGTAGTATGCAGGTGATTCAAAACATACATGGCCACAAAGACGCGAGATGTGCAGTGTAGCTAGGTCCACCTCTCTGCAGCCAATGGCATTACATACATCGTCATGGCATATCCTTTGGGACTTGGTCACCAGCCGCAAGGTCACTTGGAGATTGTTGAACTTATTCCCGGTGAACATATTTTGGAGTCGAGTGTGTTGTTCTTCCTGCCAGAAGCTGATAAGCCTGTCCGACAAAGCAGCTTTGCAGAACATCACATTTCGTACAACGAAGAGGCCCAACATTAAAGTCAGGAACTTCATTTTCGTGTATAATTATGTGTATATTGGAATTATATGAAAAAACATCATGCCTGGCTCAAACGATTTATACAGACATGTACAAGATCACAATCAAATGTTTGAATTGCATCCAGAGCATGCATATATGTCGTTCTTATCTAGTGTCTCATATCATGCTTCTGCGATAATTAATGAATGGCCATTAAGGATGGATCAAAGGGATATTTCAAATGTGTATTCTAATGACCGGTCTCGTGTTGATGGCGACATCGATCGAATAGCATAGGGTGACCATCGTCATTCAAAACCAGCTTCTGCAGCAGCTTTAATTACAAATTGAAAGGTGATCACCAATGATGACCATGTTCGAGAATGTTTTCTGCCTTTGCTGCTCCTATGACATGCAATTAATCTCATCATCAATCAACTCACAGTTACACTAACTGAAATGATAGTATTCATCGTCTATTTATAAAAGGAATAGAGATGAATCACAGTTTGTACACTTTCTAGTCTATGACAAACTGCGAATGTTTTGGAACGAGTGTAGCTTTACAGAATAATGTTTGTCTGGTCGTTCAACCTACCTGTTTCTGTTGGTGCATATACATTTTTTTCACAGTGCCAGCTTTAATTATTACACAACATAGGTTTTAATTTAAAAAGTTAATTTTTTACCGGATTCTGCGATTCCACATCAATAGTTTGATCAATGTCAAAGCAAAGTTCGTGTCGCATCAAAATTTTGGTCAAAGCAAAATTTGAGTCGAAGAATGCAAAATGTGTTTAAAAACATATGAGTGACCCTAGCTTCGGTTCTAATCGTCCTAGATACTTGAGACTACATTATTCCCGTGCGTACAGGCGCATGCTCCTATAAACGAAGGTGCGCCATACTTCTAATATAACCGCATGTGCTTATATACGAGGTATATTTTTTCTCAACAGAATGTGTTGACCGGTAGGCCTATTTAGGCCTTCTTGATACGTGTAGTAGGAGGCCTAAATTATATTATCGTTACGTTTGAGAGAAGTTACAGATCTGATATGAATTCGGTATTCATGGGCTATCAGGAATGCCACGACAACTTGGATATGCACATGTAATGTCAATTATGATGTCTGGCCTAGTAGGTACATGTATATAGCTGCAGCCTAATATGTGCGTTTCTATGTACATAAATGCCTGCGAAGTCGTTGAGGCCTATATTTCACGAAGAATCGCGGTCTACTTTAGACAACTGTACTTAGCTTTAGCGTTGAAGTAAGTAGGTTAGGGGCCGGTCATTATTTATCAGGTGGGGGGTTGGGTAAAAACTGGGGGGGGGGGGGGGTGTCACACTTTCATTTTCAACATTATTGGGGGGTCATACTTTTATTTTCGATGGGACTGGGGGGTGGGGGAGGGAGGGTCGGTGTTTGAAATAGAGTTATTTTGAGAAAATCTGAATAGTAAAATAGTTAAATAATTAGGTGGAAACAATCCACTCAATATCAGTACATGGACTGATTGGAGTACGCGATGGATTTCATAACATTTTCAGTAAAACCATATTCTCACTGGAACCGGATCACGCAGATGACCATCAGATTTAATCAGATTTATTTAATTTATTTAACGACGGTCCATGATGATAGGCAGTTCTGCCTGTCTTCCCCATCCCCCGTCGGGTGACAATTTAGAATTTGGAAAGCACATTCGAATGGAGAAACCTTTGCATTGCCAGGATGAAAACTCCACCTACTCTGTGCCGGTGACGGGGATCGAACCCGCGTCACCTACCGCCTCTGAGCTTCGTTGCTTCAAGAGCCACCGGTCCCATCCACTCGGCCACAGAGGCGGTTACAGATATGAACACTAACATCAAGAGATGCCGCAATCCGTGTGCATCAGGGCTCAAAATTAATAATTTTATCCAGGAGCCAAAGGCTCCTATTTCGCTCCAATTTTTAGGAGCCAGTTGGCTTTTAGAAGCATATTTCAATATTACTTTTTCATCAGTCAATTGGCTCGATTTTCATCAGCCAATTGGCTCGAGAGCTCTATTGCCTGGGTTCGAATCTGAAATGTTATGGGCCTATGGCTACCAACAAGTGGCAATTCTGAGCCCTGATGTGCATTGGTCAACGCTCATCACTCAGATTGAAACATTGTCACCAAGAATCAACTTTGGACCTAACGGAGCAGCACTACAGCTGGACACGGTGCCAGCAAGGACGAACCCAGATCAGCAGGGTCCTGTCACAAACAAACCACGGATCAATCAGTCCATACCACCCTGAGCAACATATCATCCCTTCCGATGAACCCGAACTAGCATGTCAGAACCACAGACCGGTTTCCCACTCAAATTTTTGTCACCACACGACCCCACTGAGGATATTCCCCGAAGACCTCAGGACTATCACAAACCACCATGTAAAAGACATGAACCTTTCCTCACAGAATGGCAAAATAGTCCTGGATCGCCCCGGATGACCCGGGTAGTGAATCTGACTCACATGATTTTGATGGTGACAGAACATTATGAGTCCATCATAGAGCCAACACAGACCTGATTCAAGACCTGATTCGCCAATTCTTCCTTGCTCATCAATAATATGTGGAAGAGCCCTGTATTTTTCACGAGTTCGCTATGGTGTCCAGTCAGACCGTGAGGGCTTTCATACATTTTTTCCATTCCATCAAAAATTTCGGAGTCAAGGAATCAACTGAATGATCTTTGACCTAGGTATCGAGTGTTTCAAGTGGGCTTCGAAACGATGGCCTATGTATTGAAAAAGAAAATGCTAGTATTCTCAGAGGAAAGTGATTCTGGATACGGATGTCAGGGGGGGGGGGGGGTGGAGTCTGGTTTTGCACTCAAACACCTGTCATAATTAAGTGCCCATATATAGTATGCATATAAGTAATTATTGTTGTAATGGCGTTCACACTTGAAGCGAAGGAATGGTGAATACACGAAGAGCACAAATCATAATATTCACTGACCTTATAGTATCATAAATTTGCGACAAAAGTCACAATTGTTTCAATAGAACTGTAAATAAAGCGTAAAAAGCATTCAAATATCATATGATACTGGTGCGTTATAATTGTCATCAATTGTGAAGCATAGCCTTATATTCATACATGGGGATTGGGGGTCATACTTTTTATTTGGATCTTGTTGGGGAGGGGTCACAGATTGATTTTCGATATCGGTGGGGGGGGGGGGGGGGGGTAAAACTTTGAAAACTCATTTCTCGGAAAAATACATCCAACCCCCCACCCCCCCCCCCCCCACCCAGTAAATAATGACCGGCCCATTAACGTAGTCCGCTACAAACAGTGAGGTAGCGAAGAGTCAAAATTCAAAAGTAATTTCTTGAATATTATCTCTTCTAAATGACATATTTTATGACATATTTTATAATGATCAGCATGCTAATACTGAAAAGAAAATAGGGGGTCACCGTGCTCGTTTCTTCTTCATTTTCGATCAAAATCACGCACATTTACCTAAAATGACAGAAATTATGGCATTTTTGCGCATTTTTTGGTCCATATTCACATCTTGCATCGTGTTTTCCATGCGAACGGATACGGTGACCCCCTATTTTCTTTTCAGTTTCAGAATGCTGAACGGTTACTCTATAAAATATATCATTTTGAAGCTCTTGATTATGTTGATACAGCTGATTATATTAATAAACGCTTTGACCCCCTCCCTTCACTGTTTGGAGCGGACTACCTTAAGCCCAAACTCGCTCTTGAATAGCCGGTCTGCGTGTTTGGTCTATTTTGATATTTCAACGGGTCGGCAATATTTTTATCCCAAGTCAAGTCACTATTCATTTGAACAATTTGCACAATCACTGTATGTAAACCCATTCAAGTTCGCTCCCATTGATGTTCGCATTTTTGAGAAAAAACGACTGTTCACTGACCATTTAAGTTTGAGTTTTGTTCCTTTTATGTCAGTTTCAATGCAATTTTCAATGTTTGCAATTCATTAAAGTTTGCGGTTTTGTTCGAAGACCGAAAGCAGCGAAACTAAAGGGTAGCGAATATTAACGGGTTTACAGGCTTGAGCCCCCAGAAAGGTTCTGGAAAAAAAATGTGACGGTAAAATAAATGGTTGTTTACGTTCTACGCTGCAAGCATGGAACATGCAAATTCAGCTCTAAAAAGGGTTACACCTGATCTCAGAAGCTGCATGAAAGAAGACTTCACATCCATAGGGACATGTTTTCGAGGTTGACAATATTTTCGATTCTTTAGCTACCTGCCACCCAAAAACTTACAGAGAAATGTTGTTTGGAAATTCCTTGAAATAGATTGGTCTAAAAATTGACAGTCTCTCGATCTGAAACATTCAAATAATTTGTTAAAAAGCGCAGTGTTTGAGGAATTAAAATTACAGGTGGAGGACTTACATATTTTTCTACGGACATGAGTTAAGTCCTAAAAACAAACGACAGTACTCGGTGTGTACAGCTAAACTGACACGGCCGTCAAGAAACGTTGACGTCGCCGTAAACGGTCGCGCGGCTTCGGTGTGTAACCGAAAATGCTTTGGCAGCCATTTTCTCGAAATTCGTGTATAATTGATCTGACTTCCAATAAAGTGATGTTTATGAGTTTAATTGTACTTGAACCACCAGTTTGCATGTGATATTTGCAAATCCGACGGATTTACATTAAAAAAGCTTGATCAGTAATTAAGTCACCATCTGTTTTGAGCGCACCCACATCAATGTTGAATATCGACTCTTTCAATATGTTGTTCGTTAATAATTGGAATTCCGTTGTGTTCCCCCCCAAAATAGATCTAGATCCATTTTGGAACACACAACAGTACTGAAAACAAAAGTGGGAAAAGACATAGATAGTTAGTTGGAAGATCATTTTAACCTGTTTACCTGATTTTTATTCAATGTCGATCATCTTGGATTCGTTCATCTTATTATTGATTTTTCAAAACCAACTGTTCACTCGAATATTAAATAATTCGCACAGTTTATTGCTAGCTCAATTTATCGACTAGGTTCAATTGGGTGAATATGGGCATATTGGATTTGATAATTGAGCCGACCATTTACTTGAATGAATTGTTCATTAAATTTAATACTAGTATAGCGCAAATATGATGTGAACTTGTATGAAAGATCTCATTGATCTGAGCAAAATATCACAATCCGTTCAAAAGTTATAGCATTTTAAAGACTGAAATCGACAAGTTTGCTTGTTCAAAACAATTTAGCAAATTAGTATGCAAATGAGATACTCATGACGTCATCGGGGGAAGTTGCTTTAATTAGGTACTTTGATATGTATTATTCATTCATTTAATGTTATGCTTGTTTATCAAAACTCATTCCATACAGTTTTCAATATGAATAATCAGTGTTTTCACTTTTCCTGTTGTTGTCAAGGTAACCAGTGACCCGGTATGGCCCATAGCAATCATGGTTGCTGGGGCCAGAAACCCACTTAGAACAGGGTATGTACAAAAAAAAAGATACCTACTTGAGCTCTATATTGATTTAATACCTAAATAATCGACAAAAAGTTTGCGGATATATTGGTTTGGCAGTTAACGACCATGGAAATCACAAAGCTACAGAACAAGCCAGCATACAAAACTCACTCCTGTTTCTTTCTGAGGACTCTCTGGATGCTCAGATCGCGGCACTCGGGTGGAGGAGCTCCATGTTCCCACACAGGGACACAGTCAAGGCCTTCATCAAAGTTCGCCAGATGACCGGCACCTACAGACTCCAAGCACATGAGGTGATCTTCAATGAAGGATTCTCACTCATGTCTTCCATCTGTCAACTTTGTGACACCGAACCCGAAGATAGACTCCACTTCATTCTCAGATGCCCTGAGCTCCATGATGCACGTGCCATACACATCAGAGAGATGGAAGCTGCTGTCAGCGTCATCGGCCTCTGCTGGACTGACATGTCTGATGCGGACCAGCTCCAGTCTGTACTTGATATCTCTCACTGCTGCACTGCCATGGATACATCTGCCATTGATCGGGTCGAGGCCATCTCCAGAAACTGGATCTACCACCTGCACCTGTTACGCTGGAAGTTCCTGGACTCTGCGGAGTCTCAGTCGAGGCGATCGAGGAAGCAGAGATCTCACAAATCTTAGCACCACAACTCTGTACATTCTGCTTTTAGCATGCTTTTAGATGCTTTTAGACGCCTTACCCCACTTCCAAGACTGATTTGATGTGAACTGGGCTATTCAGCTCCACACGGTGCTCCCAACGGGGAGGAATCTCCAATTCAACAACATGGGTATACGGCTATAGGGAACGACTGGTGACCAAAGCAACAGTATAGGATGTGTGGATATTGATTATGTATGGTACATAATAATATGCACTAGTCAGATCGTCAGAACCTTCAATAAGAATCATTATATCATGGCTTAAAATATCCTAATTAAAATTTGTTCCCCTCATGACGTCATGAATTCTCATTAACATCTAATTTGCATATTAATGAGCTGCTAAAACTGTACAAGTGGCTTCTGTGATGTAGTGCCGGAATTTCAAATGGCTGTAACTTTTGAACGGATAGTGATATTGATATACCGTAAAAACCATTTTGCTCAGATCAATGTGGTCTTTCATATAACCCAATATCATATAATTTGCACATCACTAGTACTTTAAGAGAACAATTGGGGTTTTATACTTGTACGTATGTGTCGGACCTATGGGACAATTTAGGTAACTCGTTGCTTCCGTCGTCCGTCGTCCATATATATTTATCTTCCATTTTCACGGACATTTTCAACAAAAAATCATTTAACACGGGGAATTTAATAGTTTATATGTTTTTTTTACATTGATTTTTTTTTATAAATTGTGAATTTATTAACAATCCAAACACACAATCACATTCATGAAACACTTAAATACAACATAATCAGGGCGCTAGCCGTTACATCCATGCTGGTACACCAGTGCGCAATGCAATGCCATACATCTACAATATATTTTGTGATTTTCGCCATGTAATTTCTCGGTCGAAAATACTTTTAAGGTCGTTATATTTACCATATTTGAACATACTAATACTACATTTTGCTATCAGTACTATGTTATTGATAAACACAAAGTCTCGACAAGTATCAAATAAGTTTCGTTCCATTCCTAATAACGCGTCATGTGCTCTAATTGTGCATTTATAAGTTTTAGATATATATATCCAGAGTGCATTTATTTTATCACAGTGATAGAAAAAGTGTTCGCGCGTATCCAGTACATCACAGTAAGTGCATTTATTAGTATCTTCCATCCTTATCTTATTCAAATATTCATTAGTGGGGTAAATGTTGTGCAAAATTTTCCACTGCAATACACAAAGTCTTGTATCTTTACAAACATTAAACACTAATTGCCATGTTGCTCTAGTATATAAATTATCATGTAATTCGTTTTTGCCTAACAGTGCTAGTTGTTTTCTGATAAATTTTGCTTTCAATGGTTTATTTCTGACCAGAGGGGCGTTATTCAAATATATGTTATAATCTCTATGTGCATAAACGTTTATGTGCATAAACGACAAATCAACACGCTGGAAGGTGTTTCTAACGATATTATACTCAAATCGACTCATTGCACTATCTCCAATTTATGCAATTAATTCATTATTACTTATCAGTTTATCTTCTCTGGTGATATCTGACAAGAAGACTATACCGGCTCTTAACCATCTCTTGATAAATATTACACTATTTCTATAGCACCACTTGATGACATTTATTGAAGTTGTGCAATGGGATACTATAGGATAGTCCTCATGAACATATACTTTTTAGAAGTTTGATTTCTTTCACATTTCAAGAAAAAACACCATTTGTTTACCGGAAAATTATCCGTTGAATGGAATCTTAATACTTTGTATTGTGATATATCTACTATGGGCTATAGTCCCCACAAACTGATTATTTAAAATATGTATATTTTGAATAAAAAAGATATATTTTCAAAGGAAAATTTCAACTTTGAAATTACTCATGATAATGGTCGCAGATAGGCTTACAGTCGAATAGTTTGTATCAAGGAGTGAGAATCACGTACATATATTCAGTATATATGGCTCAACACTTGCTTGGTTCCCGCCAAACACTGTCATTTCTCCGGTAACCTTACCAAACCATCCCTTTTTTATGCTTGGATCCGCCCGATTTAAGTATTTTTCACTTGTACGTGGGATCCGCCTCGGGTGCGATGTGTAACGGAGTTTGTCTGTTGTCAATATTGCGGCATGTGCGTAGAAAATTTCTTTCTAAATGCAATAAAAAATAAAGTAAACATTGAATATGATTATGCACGCACGATCTTTGGAAAGGAACATTCACTCGAAAAACACATAATAAACCAATCATTGAGAGTATTCGTTAAACGAAGATAATTTTGATATATTATATCTATAACCCCTATTATCGCTCATGTTTCATTTAGGCGGATCTGTTATTGGCAGGATCCCTATAAAAGTTTACATTTTATTCATTTCCACATTTTCAAACCGATTTCAGACATAGGTCAAAATGGGTAAGAAGAAAGGCAAGGACAAGAAAGGTAAAGGTGCAGAGAAAACAGCCCAGAAAACTGACCGAAAGGCCGAGAGAAAACAGAAGAAAGAGCTGGACAAAATAGGAGAGGTTGGTATCTATACCCAATCTTTATGAGTTTATGAGTCAGAGCTGAAGAATGAAAATTTGCTCCATGAATCTGATCTGTGAATCTGACACCCCTATTATTTTTCGGTTTCCATACTGATGTGTAGACTTGTACTTTATTTGACCCAAACCCCCACTTCCCCAAACTTGTTTTCACAGAAAATTTCAATGTATTATACTCAGCCTAATAAATTTGAAATTTCGCTAGTGTAACGAATTTGATACATGTACTTCTTCTGGTCCTCATTAGAATAGTGTGAACATATGGAATATATGACAATAAAATAATTATATTCTCTTTGTGACTGAACACTATCTTTTATGGTTCCATAAATGTACAACTTGTAACTAAAACAAATGGTAGTGCTTAGTATACTCACAGTACATAATATATTGATGGTAATACCTACAAATATGACTACAAATATGACTTATAAATTAATTGTCATTATGTGGCAGGATGATATTGAGAAGTTGATCGCAGAGTTTCAAGCCAAGGACAAAAAGCAAGCGGAGATTGTAGAGGTCAAGTGCCCACCTCCCACCCCACGGTTAGTTTATAGCATGGTTACTATGGTTACTTCTGGTATATTAAAGCGAGGGAAATCTATCATTGTTTTCATTCTGTCTTCCTAAAGATGATGCATGGATACTTATGTATTTTGATAAGTATGTATAATATACACATCATGCAGGGACTTTATCACACATTTCAATAGTGTTCATAGTTCATACCGTACAGTGGGTTTATTTTGGGCTGTAAATCTGTATCTTTTGTTTTCAGATGTAACATGAGTTTCACTGCACATCCAACCAAAGAAGAATTGATCATGTTCGGTGGTGAATATTTTAATGGCAAAACAGTAAGTCAAAACCGAAGCATAACATGTATCTTACAAATTCACTTGAAAAATCGATAAGTATTCGTTCAGAAAAAAATTGCACACTACACAGCTGCTACAGGTAGATTCCTATTAATGAGACTCAAGATTGTGCATGAGACATATATATCATGTACATCCATATAAGTTACATGCTATATAAATCTTTTTCCTGCCAGACCATGCTGTACAATGATCTGCTCTTCTGCAATATAAAAACTCGAGAATGGTCACAAGTCAAGTCACCGAACCCTCCACCACCTCGCTGTGCACACCAGGTTAGGACTTTAATGAGTTTACAAAGTTATAACTATTAGAAATACAATATCTACATGTGTCAGTCATGATGTGACCAAATCTTTCATCTTTATCATGAGATGGTGTTTTGTAAAGTAAACAACGCAAACCCTTACCTTCAGAATATATTTGAAGTCACGGGATTAACATGATTAATGGGAATAAACTGATAACAAAAGACAATGTAGAAATAATTTCCATCTATTCATTTGCAGGCCGTTACTTTGCCCCAGGACGGCGGACAACTCTGGATATTCGGCGGTGAATTCGCGAGTCCGTCACAGTCACAGTTTTACCATTACAAGGACCTATGGGTGTACAGTCTCCGAGACCGCACTTGGAAAAAAGTCACGTCTGTATCGTCACGATGTGTCAGTGATGCATACATGATTTTAATTGAAACATAGAGATTTGTGAGTGATACGGATATGCCTTCTGGGGAATAATGTTCTCGTTACTTCAAATTTCAGTGTGATCATAATCTAAAAATTAATTCTAAATCATATACATATGAGGTATGACGTTTGTTTTGTTCAAATGCAAGCAAAAATATGTTTATTATATATTTATCATATTTCTAGTATACTTGGTGGTATCTTGTGTTAATTTTGCCAAGGATTATATTGATGGATTTCCATGGTTTGGTTCACCAGGTCCCCCGGTGGTCCCAGCTCTAGGAGTGGTCACAGGATGGTCGCTTGCAAGAGATTTCTTTTCATCTTTGGAGGATTCCACGACAATGTCAGGTTTGTCCAAATCACTTGGCTGACTGATGACTTGTGCATCATAATGCTTCGACATCGATCATAATGGTCCATGAAAAACCATAGCCAGAAACTATACATCAATTATGATACTGTGAAATTAAGCATGCACTGGCTTATCAATATATTTCCAGTTTTTAAAAAATAGTTTATCAATATACTTCTCAAAATAAACTTGTGCCTGTCACTCCCATCTAAGTTTGCCCTCTGTTTTGAGGAACAAACTGGACCATATTGGTCTTATGTATCTTAGCTATGTGTCTTCATGTGTCTTATGTATGAATTTTAATTCACAGGGACTACAAGTACTTCAATGATCTGCACGCCTTCAGTCTGGAGACATATAGTTGGGTCAAGCTAGAAATCTCGGGAATACCCCCTGCCCCACGTTCAGGTCGGCCAGATAAAGATAAATATTTTTTTTTGTCAAAATGTAGGGTTAAATCTTGATTGATAGTGTGACCTCGCTCTTACTAGCTTGGCTAGTGGGATATCCCTTTAGCTCACTTGGTAGAGCGGCGGTCTCAAAAACGCAGAGATCGTGGGTTTGATTTCCGATCTGGTCAACAAATTTTCGGTTGTCACATTTGGCGCTGCGAGCAGGGTAGGTTGGTAGGGTGCAGTTAGGGCATGTCCGTGGTGTGAAATGGATATATTCAAGGGGATTAACGGATAAGCCCCCCTCCCCCCCACACACATCGAGGACGATGTGTCCCACCGCTGCCACCATATTTGACCTCGCTCCTACTAGCTTGGCTAGTGGGATATTCCTTTAGCTCACTTGGTAGAGCGGCGGTCTCAAAAACGCAGAGATTGGGGGTTCGATCCCCAATCTGGGCAACAAAATTTCGGTTGTCACATTAGTCACTGCATTCTAATAATTTTTGCTTATTGCTTCTCGTTCTTGTACAGAAATACAAGGATCAAATGAAATTGTATGCAAATTTACTACTTTTTGCTGAGAGAATATGTGTACTTGGTTGAAGCCACATGTACTGTAAAAAGACTAATTTTGGCGGCTATTAAATTTGGCGGTTGTGTGCCCCACGTTATTTGGCGGAGATTTAATTTGGCGGTTTCAAAACCACATATATTTCTTAACATGTGTCTACTTAATTTGGCAGACGATTTAATTTGGCGGTTTTTCCCATACCGCCAAATCCGCCAAATAAATCGTCCGCCAATATTAGTCGTTTTACAGTATATATATTCAAAATTTATTGTGAGTGATGAATAATGGATTTTGCGAGTTTTTGGAAATAAACAACAGCCCAATTTTGCTGTTGCCTGATGTGTAATAGTCTGTTGTCTATTTCCAATACAGCTTGCGTGATGGCCGTTAGTGAAGACCAGAACCGCGTAATTGTTTACGGCGGATACAGCAAGGAGCGAATCAAACGCGACGTGGACAAGGGAAAAACCCACACGGACATGGTCATGCTCACAGTGGATGGTAAGGAAGCTTTGTATTCAACTGTACTTAATTGTACAGGGGTAAAAGCAAGTGTTTGAAATACAATTTTATGCCTCTTGAGTAAGAATACATGTAGTTGGAAGTCAACACAGCAATGCTGTTCTTGAAATTTTGTGAAAAGTTTGAGATGAAAAACAAGTGTGAGATCATTTCCATGAGGCCAATATGTGCTTCTCATTTAGAGTACATCAAGAACACAATAATTCAAATTTAATTACCTCAAAATCGTACTATCACCAGTCAAACACATATATATATATATCCTTTGGAAATGAAAGTCCCCGTTTTCTCCCCAAGGTGCGGGTAAGAAGGAAGCAGCCCCGACCAAGTGGCGGTGGCAGCCGGTCAAACAGTCCGGGTATCGCCCCTCCCCGCGCTGTGGCTGTACCCTCGTGGTCACCCCGGGCAACCGGGCCCTTGTCTTTGGAGGGGTCTTTGACAAGGTATCAATGTATTACAAGTAAAACAATTGAATGAACTCACTACAATAGAAGTTGAGGTAGTGCTTGAAAATTTGATACTTTTCAATATTTGGTTTTTGACATCCTTTAATTTTTGCATTGTGGATAGATTTGTATTTTTGTATTGCTGCCATGTTATTCTTTTATTACTCCAGATATTATTCATATTATTACTCTAGATTTTGGATACTTCACACACATCTCATTTCTGCATTACCCTTTTGTGTTCAAAACTATATACAATGATATATAAAATACATACATACATCCAAAATGTATACTTACTGAATAAAACTCATGAAAATTTAAATACTAATTAACAGGAAGAAGATGAAGAAGACATTGCTGGAGAGTTTTACAATGATCTGTACAGCCTAGAGCTGGACAGGGGCAAGTGGTTCCAGGTGTCACTTAGGTTAGTAAAACTTTTGTCATTCATTCTGTTGATGGCAAGTTCATCAAATCAACATAGAGAGGTCAACTTTATTTCGTCTCATTATCAGGGTAAGATTGTAATAAATAATGTTTATTTATTAGGGTAAAACAGGGTAAGGAAAAAGCTTTGAAATTTGTGCTTGTAGTCAAACGTCTTAACTTATTGTCAAAATTTGTGTTAATCACATACTTTTGTCTCAAAACGGAAGCCTTGATGCACACAGGGTTAACTGTATTGAGAATTGAATATAAAAAACAGCATACTGTTAGATATCCTGGCGTAACATACAACTCCTGTTTAACAATTTCACATTTTTTTTCAGAGGTGCCAAAAATGCAAAGAGCAAGAAAAAACGGAGGAAGAAGAAAGAAGAAGAGGAAGAAGCAGGTGATGAAGATGAAGGGGAAGAAGAAATGGAAGAAGATATGGAATGTTTACAGGTGGACGAACAGACAGACTCCACAACAAATCCAGAGTCTGAATCGCCAAATAAGCAGGAATCAATGGATGTTGACTCTGTACCTGCGAGCGAGGATCTTCCTATGGAAAAATCAAATACAGGCAGTGTTTTCAGTGTAACAGTAGCTTCAAGTACCACTTCGCAAGATCAATCGTCAACACCAACAGAGGAGAGTATGGCACTAGACGTACGAGAGCCGGTAGTACCAGGTCCAAGGATGAACGCCGTCATGGCGGTCAAGCACGGTGTACTTTACATGTACGGCGGGGTGTACGAGGTGGGTGACAAACAGTACACGCTCAGTGACATGTACTCGTTGGACCTGCACAAGCTGGACACCTGGAGTACACTCATCGAGAGCAATCTGGATCTACAGGTATTGTACTTAATGTGGTCGACTCTCAGATTTGTCATGTATAAACAAACAAATTATTTGTAAAAACAATCATCAATTTATCCCTTTCCCTCTCCCCACATTGACTGTAACCCCTTGCATACTGACCACTGACTTTAACCCTTTGCTACCCCAGGACTGGCAGGAGTCAGAGGAGAGTTCCGAGGAGGAGGAGGATGTAGAGGGCGCCATGGGTCCTGAAGAGATGGACGATGAAGATGGTATAACTTTTAATATGTTATCAAAGTATTCATACATCATTTCTCCAGGTTCAGTAGATGCGAAAGTGTTTGAAATTTGCATTGTTTATAGGAAAATCATATCTACTAATACAATAAATCTTCACTCTTTCAGATTGTTAATATTACTGCACAAATTTTGTTCTTGATTCCATTTAAACTGTATATTAACTGAAATTGTATGTTTGCTGTTTGTTTATTATTATACTATATTCAATATTATGCACCCCCATGAACTCAGATGATGAAGATGATGACTCTGATGATGAGGAAGAAGACGATACTCCAGAAATCGAGCCCGGTCAGACGTTTGAGGACTATTTCTCCAAGAACGAGCTACATTGGATCACCCGGGCCACATCGGTGGCTGAAGCAGAAGGGCTGCAAGTGTCTGCCAAACAGGTGTGTACTGTCACTTAATATTGTATATTGTGCTACTTATGTGTAGAGTATAATTTTTCAGTCATATTTAATGAATAATCGGTTTATACAAACTTGGGACAATTAATTGATCATACAAGGTTGTAAATTATGCATGTTTGAAAATTTTGTGAAGCATTTTAACCTGAAAAATAGCCAAAAATTTTACATTTGTCACTAAATAAATGATATTTTCTTGTTTCCGCAGATCAAGAAAGCTGCGAATAAAATGGCAAAGGAATTTTATACGGAAGAGTGTTCATGACACTTCAACTCAAACACTATGACATATGACAGGTGAAAAGATTGGCTACTATTATATTGTTATGGATACATTCGCTCATGTTATTGAAATGCATTTGTTGAAGAATGTATGGAGTCAGATTGAACTTTTTCTTGGAATAAGAACACAGGAAAACATGTAATATTGAAAGAACCAATAGAGCATTGGAAATTGTACTGGCTGTGAATGTTTGTTTCCGTAAATCTTTGCCATGTTTGTGATGTCTGTACCTGTACATGTATAGAACTTGCCTTGTGAAATTGTCAAATTAAATGTGTATAAATATCAACTTTTGTTAAGTTTTTATCTAGATAAATAGGCTACTCGGTTAATATTAATCAATTTTCATAAATTACTGCGAATATTCAACTGAAAATAAACCTGTTGTGTATCAAGCAGGGTTGGGGCCGATGTACTCATGTACTCGTACTCAAGTACACGATTTCAAGTACTCGGATGTACTCTGTACTCATGGTACTCAGACAGGAAGTACTCAGTACTCGTACTCAAGTACATTGGATAAGTACTCAGATTTTAGAGTACGTTATGAGTACATTACAAGTACATGTACATATCCTTTAGATATTTTTTAACGAAAATTTTACTATTTAACCCATGGAACTAAAAGATTACAACAATAATTGCTCGTCAAAAAGATCCAAAAGATATCAAGCACCAACTGAGGTGTGGGGCCATACATAAATAAACACAGGATGTATTTATTCTTTCCATGAAGCTTCACTGGAAAGCTGTTCTCGATTGTGTCTATAAATCCAAACAATGACTGTCAAATAACATCTCATTCATATATCCCTTTGATCTATTTTGCTGCTGTTGTACATTAGGTTGTCACTGTTGGAACAAATACCACACCATGGGGAGCACAGCTCCATGGGGTGTGAATCTACCCACACCCTTGCCTCGTGCAAACTTGGCTGTATGCTGATGCACTATTGAAAGAAGTAAACGGAACAAATGTTGTTTTTTCAGCAAAATGATAATGCATAATTTTCTATCAAAACAGTCTGGATCAGTGAATTTCCTATTTAGTTGGGTCATAAATCTCAATCCCGTGACCACTTTGTTGCTACTAAGATTTGACGACTGATTTGACTTGCAGAGACCATTTATAAAAAATTTAGCCCCCAGGCCCCTCTGAAAAATCCCGGCATTTTTTTCTAGAGAGCGAAATCCAAGATGGCCACTGACACGATCGGGCAAAAATTAACTTTTGAACCAGAGCACCTACACACAAGTGTAAATATACTTTTTCAGGTTTATTTGACACAAGGATTCTAATTATGATGTTATTTTTATGTTTTTACACCATTTTGACCCATAAATCCAATATGGCTGCCCTCAAACGATGAAAAATAGGACTTTTGCAAACGAAATAAACGATTCCTATTCATATGATTATAAACCACTTGAATGACCTTGATTGGACTTAATCGACCAATTATACAAAAGAATGAACCCCATGCCTTCTGAAATATCCCAGCGTCTGTTTTGTTAGAGATAAAAATCCAAAATGGTTGCCAGCATGATCACGGAAAGAATCAATCGAAGCACTAACATACATGTGTAAATACATTTTCAGGTCAACTTTTAATGAAGAATCTGATTCTCACATTATTTTCACATTTTGATGACATTTTGATCCACACAATACAGGATGGCTTGAACGAAACTTTATTCGAGTGTTTCAAGCAAACCCTCACCCCTGTAGACTAGTAATTACATTTGAAGGAAGAGATTACCAGCTGATCGAAAGGAAAAATGATCAGTCTACAGATTTATTCAGCATGACCGATTATGAATTGACCAATACGATATGGGCTAATTCAGTCGAAAGTCCACAGAGGCTGTCTCAATTGATTCCTTACTTCTTGATGTTCACTCTGTATCAGAAGCATCACTCGATTCTGAGCCAGATGAGTCTGTGATCCTGGGAAGCTGTTCCTGCTGTTCCCCCACGCTGTCGCCGCCCTTGCTGTCATCACCTCCTGCTGGCATTGCCGCGTCAAGATGTTCTGGGAGAGCAGGCCGAGTGTGACGTACAGGCCGACAGCGACCATCAACCAGATGCCAACCATGTCCCAATGGTGACGGGTGATGTGTGAGGGAGGGGTGCCGCATGATGTATGCTAGGTAGTTGATCCGGACACAGTGTTTGCGAAGGCTATCCGCATCTGGTGGAAGACGACTGAAGCATTTGGTCTTCATACTCTCCCATTTTGCAGCACGAGCTATAGCCATGGTACCGTTCTTTTGTTCGCCATACACCAAACGTCGGGTGAACTCAAAGAGGCCATCCAATACCTCTTCAGTGGGTTCAAGGCTGATTCCACACTGGGAAAACTGTTTTTGTGCCACAGAACTTTTGGAAACCTTCTCAAACACTGGCTTTTTCCCCTTGCCATAGTAGCCGGAATTAGCATCACATCCCGTCATGCAGTGCAGGTGAACAATGCATTCAGCCATCTCATCAGTCACCAGTGTATTGCAAATGATCGTCTCCTTCTTTCTCTTGATATAGAGCATACCCGGAATCTGCTTTGAGATGAATGCTGCTGCGACATAGACACCAGTATCATCTGCATCAATGACAACAGGTCCATTGTAACCTGACTTGCGTAGGACTGTATACGTTGAGAAGAACTTGGTGTCAGCCTCTGAGTGGTCGAAGTAGTATTCTGGCATCGGTTGTTGAGTGGACAGATTGGTACACTGGGAACCCACTGAGTAGACAAGTTCCGTATCATGAGTGTTATTCGCCAGGTCAGCCAGGTGGTTGCATATCAAGTTCTGCAGTCGTCTCTTGTTGCTGGCACTACCTGTAGAGCAGTGTGTTTAATGCTTTTGCAGACAGGAATGGGTACAAGATGATACAAGGTGGTACCCCATACAAGTGGTCAGACTATGTCCACAAACTGTCGTCCATCATTTTTGCTCGCCACAGTGATGCTGATCGTATCATATGTGTGAATGACCCAGATGATGCAGCGTACTCGACTAAAGACGACGAGCGAGACCTGCGGATGTAAAGGTAATGCTCATGTGCCCAACGCCTACATGAAACTGAATAACCCATTCCCGACTGCAGAAGCATTCAACACACTGCTCTGTAGTGCCAGCAACAAGAGACGACTGCAGAACTTGATATGCAACCACCTGGCTGACCTGGCGAATAACACTCATGATACGGAACTTGTTTACTCAGTGGGTTCCCAGTGTACCAATATGTCTACCCAACAACCGATGCCAGAATACTACTTTGACCACTCAGAAGCTGACACCGTGTTCTTCTCAACGTATTCAGTCCTACGCAAGTCAGGTTACAGTGGACCTTATGTCATTGATGCAGCAGATACAGATGTCTATGTCGCAGCAGCATTCATCTCAAAGCAGATTCCGGGTAGGCTCTATATCAAGAGAAAGAAGGAGACGATCATTTGCAATACACTGCTGACTGATGAGAAGGCCGAATGCTTTGTTCACCTGCACTGCATGACGGGATGTGATGCTAATTCCGGCTCCTATGGCAAGGGAAACAAGCCAGTGTTTGAGAAGGTTTCCAAAAGTTCTGTGGCACAAAAACAGCTTTCCCAGTGTGGAGTCACCCTCGAACCTACTGAAGAGGTATTGAATGACCTCTTTGAGTTCACCCGATGTGTGGTGTATGGCGACCAAAAGAACGGTACCATGGCTATAGCTCGTGCTGAAAAATGGAAGAGTACGAAGACCAAATCCTTCAGTCGTCTTCCACCATATGCGGATAGCCTTCGCCAACACTGTGTCTGGGTCAACTACCTAGCGTTCATCATGCGGCACCCCTCCCTCACACATCACCCGTCACCACCGGGACATGGTTGTCATCTGGTTGATGGTCGCTGTCGGCCTGTACGTCACACTCGGCATGCCCTCCCAGAACATCTTGACGCGGCAATGCCAGCAGGAGGTAATGACAGCGAGGGGGAACAGCTTCCCAGGATCACAGACTCATCTGGCTCAGAATCGAGTGATGCTTCTGATACAGAGTGAACATCAAGAAGTGAGGAATCAATTGAGACAGCCTCTGTGGACTTTCGACTGAATTAGCCCATATCGTATTGGTCAATTCATAATCGGTCATGCTGAATAAATCTGTAGACTGATCATTTTTCCTTTCGATCAGCTGGTAATCTCTTCATTCAAATGTAATTTCTAGTCTACAGGGGTGAGTTTTCGTTTGAAACACTCGAATAAAGTTTCGTTCAAGTCATCCTGTATTGTGTGGATCAAAATGTCATCAAAATGTGAAAATAATGTGAGAATCAGATTCTTCATTAAAAGTTGACCTGGAAAATGTATTTACACATGTATGTTAGTGCTCCGATTGATTCTTTCCGTGATCATGCTGGCAACCATTTTGGATTTTTATCTCTAACAAAACAGACGCTGAAATATTTCACAAGGCATGGGGTTCATTCTTTTGTATAATGGGCCTATTAAGTCCAATCATGGTCATTCAAGTGATTTATAATCAATATGGATAGAAATCGTTTATTTCGTTTGCAAAAGTTCTATTTTTCATTTTTTGAGGGCAGCCATATTGGATTTATGGGTCAAAATGATGTAAAAACGTAAAAATAACATTATAATTAGAATCCCCGTGTCAAATTAACCTGAAAAAGTATATTTACACTTGTGTGTAGGTTCTCTGGTTTGATAGTTAATTTTTGCCCGATCATGTCGGCGGCCATCTTGGATTTTGCTCTCTAGAAAAAAATGCCGGGATTTTTCAGAGGGGCCTGGGGGCTAAATTTTTTATAAATGGTCTCTGCAAGTCAAATCAATCGTCAAACCTTAGTAGCAACAAAGTGGTCACGGGATTGAGATTTATGACCCAACTATGCTGAATATTCCTGGACCTCGACTTGACCAAAGACCTTATTTTCAAGTTTCCTTTGTCCTGATTTTCAAGGTGACAGGATAAGATGGCTCATATCTCGCTTATTTTCTACATAGTGTGGGGAATCAATGATGGACATATAGGAAATATTATACGCAAGATATACCGATGACCTTGAATTTGACCTTGCCTTCAATTTCAAGGCCACAGGACAAAATGGCTAATATCTCTCTGATTATTGAATTTACACTACAGCTTAGCGATCAACTGTGGACATGATGTATGCTTGATATTATATATGCTGAATATATTCTTGACTTCGAATTTAACCAAAAAATATTAAACATATATTGTCTGGTAACCTATCTTTGGCCCTTGGCCTAATTTTTAGTGTTTTTTTTCACTTTTTCTTAAAATGGCCATTTTTGACCGAGAATGGCCAATTCAGGACTTTAGCAACCATTTCCTCAAAATCCTTTCAGTAACTTTTTTTGTCATTGATAAATAAGACTCATCCTATGTATCCCTGTGATATGTACAAGCTTCATTGCCCTAGAATCGCTCGAGATGGGCCATTTTGGTTCAAACTTGGCCCAAATTGACTTTCCCAAGTTAAATTTTCCTATGCTTTATAAATGGACACATTATTCCTAGTATCTCACTTGATATCGAGATTAGGGATTAGAAATCAATTGTGAACATATAGGAAGAATAGATATATTCTGAATATTCTCGTAAATTTGAATTTGACGTTTGATTTAATTTTCAAGATCACAAGACAAATTGGCTAATATGTCGCTTCTTATCAACTCTATGCTTGAGGATCAATTGTGGACATATAGGAAATGATATACATGATATATGCCGAATGTTCTGATACCTTGATTTTGGCTTATTATCGACTTTCAGCTGGGGAATAAATTGTGTACATATAGGAAATCATGTATGCCGAATATTTTGATGACTATAAATTACACTTTTGACCTCATTTTCAAGGTCAAGAGCATAAAATGCCTAATATCTCGCTTATTGTCGACAGTACAGCTTGAGAATTAATTGTGGACATACAGGAAATGATATATGCCGAATATTCTGATGACCTTTAATTTGATCTTTGACTTCATTTTCAAGGTCACAGGAGCTTGAACTTTTTTTCTAATTGATGCATATGACTCTTCTTATATACCTTCGTGATAAAATTTTTGTTGCCTCTGAATAGGCGGTTTACTCCATTCTGATTTTTTGGCGGGTCTGTAAAAATTTTTTCTTGGGTCCGAAATCGCGTTACTATCCATTTAGGGCCATTTCTAGCCAAAAATAAGTTTTCACCTCTTGAAAAAAAGTTTAGGCCTTTTCGGCACTTTGTTTTCGTTCACAATAGGAGCTGTCACTACTGTACTCATAGAACGCATGAAGATACAGCTGATATATTGGTCAAACGGGAAGTCATCCATGACAATTTGTGTGCAATTTCAAAACAGCCATTTCTGCATTAAAAATGCCCCAATTTGCCTCTGAGGGCGAAATGCTTGTAGATAGAGTTTGTGTTTGCTTTATGAGCATCGTATATGACACAACTAATGATGACCATGAGCTTGACCTGGGATGACCTTGGGTGCTAAATGTCTGAGGTCGAATGTGTCAATTGGCCTCTGAGCCTTAAGCGCTTGCACCGCCAGGTTTTGATCGTGTAATAAGCTATAAGACGTTATATATACGACACACCTTTTGGTGACCTTGAACTTGACCTTACGTGAACTTGAAGGCTATATCTCAAAGTCTCGCCTGGCCTGAACTGTGTAGATTGACCTCTACAGATAAAATACTCGTTGATAGGGTTTAAATGTTTGTATAAACATATAGTACACGTATAGAAAGTAATATGCAGCACACCTAATGGTGGCAGTGAAGTCCACAAGATTACTTTGATTGGTGAATCTCAAGGTCATATATCACCTGCAATACTTGAAACCGAAATTGTCTGGTAAACTATTTTTTTTTTAATTAGATAGACGTTGTTTGTTCTCAAGCTTATGTGTATATAATTATATGTATTCGTGAATTAATGCAAAAATTGATGTGTTTTTTTCATGGTATAATGTGTTTTCGTTTTTTTTTTACGCAGAAAACATTTCATGATTCTTTTTCATGATTCACTATCGAGCTGAGTTGCATCTGACCTCATGTGAACATCCATGATGTGATAATATCAGAAACCCATGAAAGATCTCTCATGCGTTTCAGATAATATTGAAGAAAACGAGCCAACACTCCTTACATGACGTTTTATTTGATTAAGGCACAATTTGAGAGGTATAAAACAAACCAAACAGGATTTAATAATTTCTTAATCACAGTAAAAGTTACAGATATATTTTGTCTGAGGCACAACTCTTCCGCGGCTGCGAGATGCGAGGAAACCTTGACCGGTTTTTCAGCTTTTTTTATTCCACAAGAGAAGACGACCGAAAAAAAATCAACTCTTTTCTAAGTACCATCTAATGCTGTTCGTGTCATGTTTCCAACACCGTCATCTACCTATCATCCTCCCGTTCGGCTCAAAGCCCTCGCATTTCGCAGCCCAGAATTCAAACAATGTACACATTGTAATTATTATCTCCTGTCATTTCAGTTATTAAAACTTGCCTTTGGGACTATACACATGTATCGT
The DNA here is from genome assembly GCA_949152475.1 of Terebella lapidaria. Lineage (NCBI taxonomy): Eukaryota > Metazoa > Annelida > Polychaeta > Terebellida > Terebellidae > Terebella > Terebella lapidaria. Next base: position 25,501,814 of record OX424564.1, on the reverse strand, counting down.
ATCGAGAATTTGCTTCATCTGCACTAACTCGGTGAATTCAGAGCGTACAAAATTGTACAATGGGGGCGAAGACGCAGTTTTAACATGATGAATGGCGGGTATTTCAATTCTTACCTGTAAACTAAGCCAGCTAATACACCTTCCCCCAAAAATGTGTTGTACCGCATAAAGTACATCACAATAATATCACACGTACGTTAAAGTCACGTTTAAGTAAGTACTCAGTGTATTTTAGGCATACATGTAAGTCACAAATTGAAATTTATCGATTCCTACGCTCCGTAGTCCGGAACTTTCTACGTTTTGCTGAACAGATCCTTGACTACACTTTGTGGGATTTCGAGGTACTAAACAAGTATAAGGATACTGGTTTTCCTGTGGAAACTATATACATTGAGCAAGAAGTTATATCAGAATTTTCTGTGAAGCATTGTTTTCAATAAATAGACACACAAAACCTCTCCAAGAAAAATAGAGAAACTGAACTGAAAGAAGTTCCGTTCCAAAAATAAGCGGATATTTCCTCCTATTTCGCCTTCAACAATGGAGAAGTAATATGCACAAAAACAGTGGACAATGCCGCACAAACCAAGTGACTCAAGTCATAGTGAGATTAACATTAAATATGACAGAAAAAGTCTGACTGTCAAATTATCATTGTCACACATAATACATCACTTAATGGCTGTCTAATTCCATGGATTCGTTGTGGCGCGGTTTACAACAAGAACTGTATTCCTCAACGTGTGCCACATTTTGTCATTGAACGAAACTCCGTAAACGGGTGAAGACTTTGTACACGAAATGACCAATACCTTTGGTGAGTACAAATCGGTGAACAACCAGACAATATTGCACAGACCACAATGTGATACTCATCAACACTTTAAAGCCACTTACAAACATGAAAACAACACCAAGACAAGGGTCCGAATCTGCGGATGAAACAAATTTGAAAAGAGAACCGTAAATGACAACAATGGTATACAAGATGTGAAAAATATCAATAAATAAGGTAGACATAATGCTTTCACACTGAACCGGTAACAACTACACGTGTAATGAATTTTGAACTTCTTGAACATACTGAAAATAGCGTTACGATGATGAATGACACGGACTTAAAAAAGTTCAGTTTTCACGTATATGAACGACCACATTGCACAAAATTTAAGACAATTTACATCGTAGAAATAGTTAGTTATTTAATTAACAATTACAACATTTTTGATGACACTAGCAATTCATGAGGAGTAAAAGGGTAGGTAAGGACATCTTCATAAAACTTCATACAAGCCATCAAAACAAACCAAAGGGAACTAAAATTACAAAAACAAAATACAGGCCGCCAAATTACAAAACGAGAATTTGTTTGTTTGATCAAAACAAAACTACATCAAGTATCGTTGCTTTTCATATTAATCACACACAACGAATAGAATTCAACTGTATTACACCACGAATACTACGCGACCAATGAGATGAACGAGAAAGAAACTATTTTCAACAGATAAGGTTAACACTCTGTGCATGGAGGTTACAAAACAACTTTGTGTAATCGATAACTGTTACAATACCCAACTTCTGTCACTTTTGTGCGCGTGATAACTCAAGATATACAAAGATACACGTTCCGTCAAAAGTGCAAAAGTTAATTCCAAATCGATACATTTTTTGGATACTTGAAGACAACTATTCCAAACACTTGTTAATACTGGTAAGACTGCAAAGTATCTTCGGGCCATTAATTGTTGATGAATTGGGGCCATCAAAGAGGAGACTAATGTATTCGAGAAAATATGGTGTTTTTTTTTTTAATTCGTGGGGGAAATTAAAAAACGCCATCCGCCTAACAACATGCACTGGATCCAAACAGGACTCATTTTTCTGCTCTGACAGAGTCCCTCATGTATGGAGCAATTAGTCACCGTGTCATCATTCAACCAGAAATAATACATTTCTCTGGCAAATATTCCCATGTCCACCCCTGTCACTACTGGCGCTATGTTCGCTGTGTGCTACGGGGCAAAACATCTAACAATCGGTTGACACCGCACAGTACAATCATATGAAGACACATTTCCATTCAGACATACGCTAGAATTGGAATGAACGTGTCAGACACAATATTTCTTTTTTACAGGGAACAATGCTTGCAGATAATAACAATATCAACGAGAATATTTCCACGCTCATGTGTGTATCATACAAAATGACTGAAGTATGCATGTGCACGGGACATCCCTCGTTCGTTGACGCTTCACGTCCTGCGAAAAACAAATGAATCCAAGGAAGATATAGTCCCGTCACGCGCGGATGAATACAGCTCAAGGAAATAGTGCCGGTTTTGGCGCGGAGGGATATCTGCTCAATGCACGACCTCGGTTTGGCGGAGGGGGTTCAATGGTTAGATAAAATCCAATGTGCTATTCTGATTGTCGGTCACTGAGACAATAAGTTGAAGAACATTGTTGCTAAGCTCACGTTTACAGCTATCACCAGCATCATCAACTGTCGCTGTTGGCACCAATCCTGGAACAAAATATCACACAGCAACGTTTAACAACCACCCAGTTTAAATGGATACATTATGACAACGAACTGCAATATCAGAAGAGTTGTACATGTAGGACATCAAGCAGTCACATAATGCGTGTAGTACTCACCTTAACATCACCAAGTCTGAGAACAATCTCCTGCTGTTTTCGCCTCTCTTCTTCCTCTGTCTGCAGTCTGAGTTCACGCCGTCGCTGTTCGCTGAGCATGCAAGCCTCTGCCCTCGGCATTACATTCTTCTTGAGTTCCTGGCAAGCGGTGACATCAGGCATGCTTCCTCTAGCCCCAGCCGACCGCCTCAACTTACTTGGAGACTCTAGCGTGTAACGTTTCGGGAGCTGCTTCGGAGCCTCAAGGCTCTCCGTCGAAGAGGCGAAAGTGCTTGGTGCTGCAGGCTTAGGCTGCGAGTAGACCTCAGCAGTCACACGCTTGCGAATGCCATTCTCAATCACGTAGGTATCCGTCTCCGCTCGGCTCAAGTTCTGCTGGCTCTGCACCGTTTCACCAGTTAATCCTTTGCCCTTGCTTGGCATTTTAGGCTTGGGCAAATCAACTTCACGTTTAACAATGCTTGGTAGCGTTTTCCTACGCTGCAACGGTCGCGAGTTCACAAGGTATATCTCTTCCGTGTCTACTCCTGAATCTGGAGAAATGTCTGACATGGGCTTATGGCCAACACTTCGCTGGCCGTACCTTGGATGCTCATCCATTGGGGGCTCCAAATCGCGACCTAGACCACTATCATCCTTAAGGGTCTTATACTGATCAAAGTGGTCTGTGACAACAGTGGAATTCAGCATGTCTGAGAAACGATCATAGTGTTGAGGTTCATAGTCGTACTGGCGGTTCGAACTTCGCCTGTCCACGTAGTTATTATTGGCGGTGGCCGAGTTGGCCATGGTGGTTGATGGTGGAGCTCGGTTCTGCATTGAGGCATACTCCGGTTTTGTCCTTGTGTCATTGGCATAGGCAATGTTGTTCGGTACAGTGGTGGTGGTATCACGTTTGGTTACAGAGTCCGTTAAACTGGTGCGACGTCGGTCATTCATCGGTGCGACGTCCACGTTCATCGCATTCCTCGGCGGTGGATTCAAGGAACTGTTTGGGAGCATTGGGAAGCCATCTGGAGAGGTGACCGATGAAGGCGTGCCTGCACGCTTCAGTGCCAGCGAGTCTGTGCGGTGCTGGATGTCGTTCTGTGGTAGCATAGGTTTTTGAAGGTTCCCGAATTCAGTCTGCATCTCTGGCGGAGCTGCTCCCGCCTCTTGTAACCGCTTGTTCCGAATAATGTCAGTTCCTGCAAAAATACATACATATGCCATTTTATTGTAAACTTATTAAAGTACATGCACGTATGACTCATTTTAGCTCATATATTAAACGTGTATGCTCAAAATGTACCAAAATTATCAACATAATACTCTGTATCGGTATAATGTCCGACGCATTCGCTTCAACTGCAGGTACATTCCACATATCACATACATGTACCTATTTATTTCACCATTTTTGATTTCATACACCAGAACTAGAAAATGTATGTCTTAGCGGCATATGTATGGTATGCTGCAGACGTGTAACAGTGCAGTGCAAAGTTTAGAGTATCTTGCACGCTACGTTTGCACGGCTTCATCATAATGCACCCAGAATGAACCCATAACTAAATAAATGTAATTGAAGCACTCCTCTGCAGCAGGGTGAAGCAACGCTACCACTCCATGTGCGAGGTGTAGCTGTATACAAATACGCTTGCCTTCCTAAAATATAGCCATTCGATCGTGCACATACGCGCTCCCTGTGGAATTCGCGGGGTAAACAAAAATCAAGTGCCCGACTGTACCCTCATAGTACTTTTGGGGTGGAATTTTAAATGTTGGCGTTTATCGTACGTTTGGCCATTAGCGTTTAGCCTTGACATATCCCCTCCCAACTCTATCAAGATGGTCTGAAATGTTTGCTTATCATCGGGGGTGCACTGGCCACAGATGCCAAACGTTCAAGAATAACAACAGTTGCGATGGAAATCATGCGGTAGGCAAGCTGAAGGTATTATATACAAGAATTATCTAGTATCGTTGCAGTTCGTTTTGAGTAAACATATTGTAACAACGTTTATGGTTTCAATATGGTATTTTATTAGCACAATTTTTGCTGTTGTGTTGATGCAATATCGACTATTACACCCTGCCAAATGGCATATAGCGTTGACTGACCCAGTTCTTTTGTTTAGGGGTCAGGTCATGTTGTTGTCAACGATGTAAGGCTAACTTTTTCTGAACTGATTACGACACATGGTGAGTAAAATAATGTTTCTGTAAAATACTGACCATGTTACTAGCACAAGTTTTCGATGCAGTGTGCGAGATACTAATGTACAACACTGTGCTGTCCAATTATCCATTGGAGTCTGATTTGTTGAGAAATAGGCCCTCACCCACGGACGTGGCCCACAAATATGTAGTGTCCAAAGATTGATCGCAATGTATCCGATACTTACGGTCCACCTACAGCAACACTGTATAAACTAGAGGTTTCAAATACTCTAAACTTCAATTGTGAACAATATAAAGGCACAACGCCATCTAAGTAGGGATCTAATAATTTATAATTGTAATGCCTATAATGTGTCAACGCTCTAAGGACAAGGTCAACGCCCTAACGCTGCCTGTTCAGAGTTACATAGGCCTTCTTCAGGAAGTATAAACAGCTATTGAGAATGTCTTGTAGTTGTTTTGATGAACAATTATCATTTTCGGAAGCGTTTTATGTGAAGTTCCAATGAACCCTTTCTGGATATTCCACCCAAAGACTACTCAATACTGCAAGCAAATCCAGACTGTTAACTTTGACCAGGCAGCTTTAGAGCGTACACCATGTCTTTAGAGCGTTGACACGCCACAGGCGATTCAACAATAAATTATTAGAGCCCTATTTAGATGACGTTGGGCCTTTATATTGCTCACAATTAAATTTTGAAGTATTTGAAACCTCCAGTTCATACAGTGTTCATACAGCTGCCAAAAAGTTAGCATTACAGCGTTGACAACAACATGACCTGAACCCTAAACAAAAGAACTGGGCCGGACAACGCTCTATGCCATTTGGCAGGGTGATTAGTGTGGTGTTTAAATTAATTGTATATTGCAGTAGGTAGAGAAAGCTCAATCTCTTCACGACTTTGCCCATTTGTTATACACGTGATATTCAAAATCAACCAATCGGGAGCGTCTGATGAACACAGGAAGTATGTCGACATGGAACGGAATAACACGTTCATCATAAAGGAAGGTTTCACGGTCCCGGCCAAATACATCCACATTATACTAAAACAAATGCCAGTGAATACAAAAGATGAAAATAGGGGGTATGTCCGCAGACTACTAGCTATTGTTCTCCCCAACTGATATTTGTTTAAGCTGCAAAAAGGTTTTCCAAGTTTTACACCACCACCAACCCACTCTACTGCAGTCGAGGGGAACTATCCATCGTAGAAGCGACTCATTTCGCTCGTCAGATGGCATGGACGACGGGGAACATAATTTTCAGACACTATCTTGTGCATGTCGTATTTATAGAGCGTTGCCATGGAAACGGCTAGTACACCTCGATGGGTCTACTGGTGGTATATATGCAATCAACAGCCCGGCCGTATATTCTAAGTAATGTGCGGTAAGGGCGGTGGAGAGGGTGGCTGTATGGGGGAATTTCGTGGATGGCGCAGGTCTGCGTGGGGAGATATTTTATCAATAAGAGCTCGTCTAGACTGGGCTCATCTTTTTCTCAGTACTCTGGAAATGATTAAATTGTAAAAGTGTTCCTTCGGGAATTCCAACACCGCCATGGAAGCATGAAATTGGCGCGAGATTCATGGAACAAAAACTCAAATACCCGTTCTTTTTGCTGATTTAAGGTTCATACCTTTTGCACCTACATCGCGATTAGTGGATGATAAAAGCTATATCGTGGAAAGATAAGTATTCCTCGGAATAAATTGTCCATAATGCCCCTGGCTATAATCGAACCATTCAGTGCGTACCGTTTGGAGCCTTTAAACATGTTAAATATCTCGTAATTGGCCCCGAATACAAGCGATATGTGGTCATAAGTCGCGTAAAATTTCAATAATAACTTGGTTAGTTGAAACACCTCGAGATATATTCACGTTCCAGTGACGTCAGCTTTAGAGAAATCGGCGGAAGAAGCATCTTAGGGATTAGGGTTCTTTCTCCTTTCTCGTTTTTTAATGATTTAATGAGCCCTTGCATTCTGTAGTGGTAATGATTATCAATTTCTTCTGATATATCAACACAATGCTTCATGTCCAGGTATATGTATGCAATTAGCTAAAAAGTTTAGTTGGACTGCAAATATTTAAGATGAGAAAGCCGAAAAACACAATGCCTTTTCAACACGAGTGTCTATGATACTACATGTATTAAGTTACACCCCCTTGGTAAAGAGTGAGGCCGACCATGCATACTCTAGATAGTCTACTCCCCCTGATGACGCCAATGGGGCTTTGGATATGGGTCTGGTCTCTTTTCTAATCCATATGAGGTGTTGTTTTTTATTGTCATCAACAATATAGTGTTGTACTAATGGCAAAAGTTCGATACATACTTCTGAATGTAATATTCCGATGCATAATCTTCGTTTTCTTTTTTTATTCAAACCATACACTCAAAACAAACTGTTCACGACTACTATTTTCAAACGATCAACCTGCGGTATACCAGAGCATCATTATATCTCCACCAACTAGTTCCAAGGAAGTACATTATATGCATGGAAACCACGTACAAAAACGACTCGGGATTGTAACTCTACCTGGCTGGTGGAAGTCCGGGGCATATTCCTTGGCTTTTAGCCGAGCCATGTCGGAGTCGGCGCGGGCATTCCTCGCGGCGGCGTCGGCTTGTTCCGACTTAGCCCGCGCGTTCGCCATCCTGCAAGACAGAGAAGCGGTGATACAAAGGTGAAAAGCTACGTAGGTAATAAAACGTGTATACTGTAGATAGATCGTTGTATGGACAGTTATAATGTATTTGGAAGTTAAAATATTTTTGTTTTCTTCTTCAATGCTATTCCGTATTCTGATTTTTGCGGATGACAAAAACCTTTCATTTTGAATGCCACCAGAAACCCATAAGAGATATAAGAGATATCTCTTATGGGTTTCTGATACCACATGACAACATTCTACATGTCTCACGTACTCTGGATATTATCTCAGCAAAGATGCTATGCTCGTGTTATATAATATTCTTATTTTATACTGTATACCTAATCCTTCAACCACAGAAATACATATTACGTCTCTTCATTATTATTGATAACTTAACGCAGACTTTTCACATTTTAATTAGGTCACAGGTTTTTAACCAAGTTCCAGGTATGCAGGTATATCTTAACCCCACATGAAACTGGTACACACTGTTCATGCCCCCCCCCCCCCCTCCCCACACACATCCTGCACTGAAAACATGTTTTCATCGTTACGGATTGTCTGTTTAACAATTCCTGCATGGAGACTGGCCACTACTAATTCCCAGGAAGCATCGACCCCGGTGTAAGTTACATGTTAGTCTGGCTTTAATACGAGTCTGGAAAACATATTTATCAGGGGGCCATGATAAGAAGCCGCTGGAATGCGGAAACTGCGAGAGGGAGACGTTGAACCCCTTCCACCCATCATGGATGCAGTCATCTTTCTGCGCAAGAGTTCGGACGTTCGTCTGGTAGCATCTTTACATGTTCGTATGGTAATGGTTGTTCTGCAACTTGTCTGCATCATAAAATGTCCACTCAATCCACTGGAATACCGCGATATTATTCTATATCATCTATGTCTTGGCTTGCATTTCCGCCCGTCTTGAGTGATGAAATACATATATCTGTCTAAAACATACGCTTGGGTGTGGAACATCGATTTCCCGATAGATAGCTGGGTAATACGTTTTGAATTCAATATCTGTATGGATTTTGATTACGCCGTTTTCAATAAATTTTACGATTTTTTGTAGTGTATCATCATATCATATTGAGTAGGCCTACCTATGATTACATCACTAAATTAATATACTCAGATGATCATATTCATATCTATGCCTACATAAACCAACAAACTTGATATCAAGTATCAATGGTGAACCCAAATAGATGCTAAAACCCTCTCACCATGCTTAGATAAGGCAAATGGACTTTCCATTACCAACAGCTAAGAGAAACTATTTCCTGGAAAAAAAAATTAAGGACAGAAATATGTAACTTCCGCAATTTATAAAATGCTTTTAGCGCTGCCCAAAACGAGCACTCGTGCTGACGGACGGATATGTTTATCAAGATATGGAACTTGGCTGAAGCTGACAGGAATAGGCAATTAGATTTCAGGACCCGTTGACAAGGCTATAAATCGATATAGTTTGGTGGCAGTAACGATTATCCTGAGAAGTCATCACCTGATATGTTAGTTGGTCATGTTTTAATTGACCGACTTCGATAAATAGAGGAGGGACGGTTCAACAAACCCAAATAATTCCAGGAACCTTTACAGGTCAATCACCCTTTCACATTACACACTTCTTTCCCCTTCTTTTCGAAGACATATTTTGAAATGAGGAGATAAAGAGTTCCCAGAAAATGTCAAAGGATGAGAGAAGGAGACACCATGGCCGTATATACCAGGCACCTTAGAGCATAGCGAAGACATGATCATGACAAATGAATTCCATTTGAGAAGTTCCATATTCTTTTGTTTTCAAGTTTTGAGTTAAATATTGCAATATCTTCACCACAGGTCTACTCGTATAAGCCTGTCATTTGTATATTGACAGAATAAAAAAAATGTAAAATAGAGGTCACTCTACATGTAGATAGAAACTGACCATCGACTACTTACAGCTGTACATTACTGATCTCATGTATAAATGAATCTCTCGTTTTCTTTCGAACTTGCGATGCATTTGACCAAATGCAGAGTACATGGAGTAAGACTATGAACGACTTCAAGAATTGGTTGCAAAATTATTCAAATATGACTTCGACATAGGTACCACAACACCTCATTATTTCATTCAAAAATGAATTAGGCATAGTATATTCTCACAAATGCACAGTGAGAACAAATGGACATTTATATTCTCATGTTCACCTCCAAGAATTCTCACATACATGTATTTTGAACGAATCGAAACCGTTTCAGACAGAATTTTGTGTATGTCGGGATGAAAACGGAGGAGGCAGGTGTGAAAGGAATATGATTGAAAGTTTGCCCGTCAATCATAAAAACAGATATCATCTTTACAGCTGATGGGAAACTAGAGGCCATCAGACTGAAACACGACAGGTAAACACTGAACCTACCTCTCCTAGACATACCGTACCCCCACCCCCACCTCCACACTCCCACCACAAGACATCCACATATCTAAATGTATGGGATGAAAAGACTATAGGGAGAAAAAATGATTCATACTTCATCCGTCCATTTACCTGGAAACTGCAATATCCCGCTTCTGCTGTGCGATTTGAGAAGCCGTCTGCGCCGCGGCCACCGCGTTGTCTATCCGCTCCCTCATCTTCGTCGACCTGAGCAAGAACAGCTTGGATTTCTTGCCCGAGGAAATGAGCGTATTGTTCTTGTATTTTCCCTCTTCTTTCGACCCGTCCTTAAAAGTCGTGACCCCGTAGCCATACTTCTTATTGTTGTACCACTCCCCTTCATACTTGAGTCCGTCCGACCGTTCACTGATTCCGAAACCCGATCGCTTATCGTTCTTCCACTCGCCGTAGTACGTCTCGGTGACATTCGCGTCCGTGATGTCATCTTGGCTTACGAAACTGGCGTTGCTGTCCGTATAGACGGAGGCTGACGTCACGCCTGACTGGCTCGACTCGGCACTCGCGTGGCTGATGTTACTGATGGTGCTCCTTACAGAGCCCCCGGTTGACCTTCGTGGGGACTCCTGTATGTCCCCAGTGCTCTTCTGCTTGCGCAGTTTCAAGCCTCGCACGAGGGTGTTCTTCAGACTGGAGCGACCGTGCTTGTCGAAGACCGACCGGCGCCTTGTCGTCGGCGACTCCTCGCTCTTCGCTTGCAGTACGAAACCTCCTCTACTCTCGTTGATCTTGCGGTCTCGGTCCTTGACCACGTGGTCTTCCTCGTTCTCGCTCCGTAGTGACGTCAGAGAGTCGCGTATCGTCTTGGGGCGGTAGTGGGACGCCAGTCCATAGGGCACGCTTGATCGGACTCCATAGCCGTGTCTCATACCTCGCAGCCACTGACCATCATAGGTTCCTGGAGAGACACAACAAGGTCACGTCATTATATTGTGAATGAGAAATGAATAAAGCGAAGAGGAAAATTTTTGCATCAAGTGTTCACAACACGAAAGTCTGATTGAATCCCAGCGCTAAGAATGAAGGAATTTAGACAGAACTGTCTTATTTCAATGAGTTACATTTAAGTGTATGCCGAGTTTTAAATCCTGAGTTTCCTGAGGATAATCTATCTAATTTTGTAATGTAATTTGGTTGGCAATGCAAATGCAATTAAAACGGTCAGTACTGGTCCAATATAATTAGAAGATGATGAAAACCCTCGTATTTTTATCATGGGATGTAACATTGAATGATGAACCATAGAATGTACATGGGATGTACCATTCATTGATGAACCATAGAATGTAGATGGGATGTACCATTTATTGATGAACCATAGAATGTACATGGGATGTACCATTTATTGATGAACCATAGAATGTACATGGGATGTCCCTATAATTGATGAACCATGGAATGTACACGGGATGTACCATTTAACGATGAACCATGGAATGTACATGGGATGTACCATATGATGATGAACCATGGAATGTGCATGGGATATACCATTTAATGATGAACCATGGAATGTACATGGGATGTACCATTTAATGATGGACCATGGAATGTACATGGGATGTACCATTTAATGATGGACCATGAAATGTACATGGGACGTACCGTTTATTGATGAGCCATGGAATGTACATGGGATGTACCATTTATTGATGAACCATGGAATGTACATGAGATGTACCATTCAATGATGAACCATGGAATGTACATAGGATGTACCATTTAATGATGGACCATGGAATGTACATGGGGATGTACTATTTAATGATGAACCATGGAATGTACATGAGATGTACCATATATGAAAGATCCAATGGATTGTATGAGTTGTGGTTTCTCTTGCCTTATCATTAAATGGCTATCATCGAAAATAACTCCTCCAAATAAATTGCACCTCCAAATATTTTATCGTTATGCTGCCTAGCATTGTGTAACTATAGTATGCAATTTACAATATACATATGCTCAAATGATTTTATTCTTCGGTTCAAACACTGAACATGTTTTATTTGGCCACTGCACTCAATGTTTCCAATGGTCTTAAGGAATGTATATGTTACTAAGTGCAAACTTGCCATTTTTATTCAGACCATTCTCAACTTTTGCGCCAAGTTGGCATACAATTAAAATGTTACACATAAATAAAGAATGGTAAATATTGCGTCGATATCAAGTAACGATGTGTGTCCTTATGCTTGATAGAGCGAATAGGAAAAGTGTCTGCAGAAAAACAAATTGATATGCTGCTTGTTGATTTCATTATTAACAAGCGTTCTCGTCGATATTACTCAATAAGCTAATTCCTGATTTTTTTTCGGGCCTTGAAAGTTTGTTGGTATGTTTTGCTCCTTGAAATATTACTGTCAAAGTGTACTTGGAATTTGGGAGGTTATTAGATACATCATCTCTTTTTCCAACGTGATACTTACTTGTATTTTCGTATATGACATGTACTGATAGTGTTATTATGTTTTGTCGATTTGTTAAAGATAATTATGTATCTTTTGGTAGGTATGAAAAATATTGCCAACAGATAGACACACTGAAGAGTGAACATTCCAGATAATATTATCATGATTATGGGTATGCATACTTTGCACATAGCTGATGAGTGATGGATATGCCTGCACTGTATGTATTTATTCTTTTTCCTCTTTTTTTCAGTTGAAAAGCATTTTGGTATCTTTTGAAAGTATCAGTAAACTAACAAACTTGTGAATCTTTGATCACACAGAACAACAAAATAGGCCCTGACTACCAAAAATCACGCCTATCGATTCTGATCTATACCTCGGTATATAATAATGTGCAAGAACGATAAAATAGATGCGTCTGGTAGGAAAACTGCCTTTGAGTTGAGTCGGCTTAGAGTCAAGGGTTAGCACTGCAATGACGTCACTGCTGGAAAAATATTGCCGCAAGAATTCAGTACATAGTCCTTTGGAAAGTAGCCGCAGGTGGGCATAAGATGCGAACTTTTGTGCAAGGATTGGCCCACGATTTTGAGAGGAGTTGAGCTAGCCCCGTGTCAATATCATAGTTAATGAGGGGCCCTGCTTTGCCAACAGACGCTAAGAATAGACACTGTTTTCTCCAGCAAGAGGGAGTTTGACCTGCTATTCATGTTGGAAGTTTGTAGACAAATCATAACTTGGGGAGTGTAATTATTGCTTTTGCTGATGCGAGGACTTCTTAGTCAGTGAGTCTAATGAATAGCGAATGCCTGGATATACCTGACGAAGAATAGGCAAAGAGAAAAACATTCAGTTAGTTGGTTACGACGGAAGCAAAACAATAACAGTGCATGTGGAAAATAACAGGAATGAATGTTTTGGGGGAGAAAGCTAGGCGTGTGTAGATGAGGTAAAGATTATCATATGCCAGGAAGAGGCGTTCATCTTGAGAAGGAACATCAGTTCCAGGTGTTATAAATACAACGTAATATTTTCCCGCTCTGCAATTCATGATCTTCTCGGGGGAAGAGCTCCCAATGAAAACAATATTAAAATAGTTGGGCCCATCTTGCAATCGTGAAAACATCGTTGGATTCACCGGGGATTCCGCGTAGATATTATTATGATCATAATGGCAACGAGGGACTCTACATTGCCAACACCTGGGCTCATCTTGTTAAATTTTATGCCCAATATTTCTACGCCTGCTCCCCGGCCATCAAACAGCCATCCATCCGGCTCGCAATCTCACCAGGGACAAAATACGACGCCACTCCATCAGCAGATCTATATATACCGACCACAGGACATAAACCATTGACAAGACAGCTAAATAGACTAAATAGACTAATAGCCGAGGGGAAAATAATGGGAAAACACCTAGCTTTTCCCTCGCTATTTCTCCCTGGTGCACCATGGCGGAAAGTTGATATATTTCGTACAGCAAACGGTGCATTGCGAAATGCCCTTGTCCCTATTAATATTATGTCCGTAATAGCCACTGGTCACGGTTAACTTGTAAATATGACTGATTGCTTTTCCTCTCATCCTTGCAACACATCTGACCTTGATCGCGTAAAGCTCTCGACAAATAGCCAAGGAGATTATGAAGCATGTCAAGTTGGTTTCCTTGCTACCAAGGCGCGTATGAAGGACTTTTTCCCTGCTAGCTAAACATAGAGAAAGCAGTGTGATATCTTCGCCTCGATTTAATTGTTTCATTGTGTTGATTTCTATCGCAGTGTGTCCTTCGCGGAATATTGGTCAATTATAATAGTGGTGATGTGTACAACTACGAAGATAATATATTACATAAATATATAGACGGTTACCACCATGAACGTGGCCATTTTCGTGTAGGTATTTTCCACGAGCAACGTGCAAATGCTCACGTTGTTCGTGCGAAGCTTTGCCAAACAGCATCATCAACTGTCATAATTTTATGCCTTCTTTCGTGGACACGTTCCTGACTAGGGAATATGATTTTAGTACCCATTATAGCTGTTTTCCTCGTGGACATTCGTCGACGTGTTAGGTATATGTTGCGTTTAAGCTGCGTTTAAGAAATTCTATGGACGTCATCATGATCTGGTTGATAAATACAGCGAATCCATGTCTGCCATGCAACTAGATCTATTTTCATGTTAATTTTGGGGAATTCATGACGGGTGCCACTAGTGGGGCAGGAAATGCTCACTCTTTCCGGAACACCTGATTTCACCTCCTAATGGCCATTTTTGGGGGTTCATGAGTTTCTCTGTCATTTTTGTTTTCTCTCACTTCGTATGCCTGATATGACTTTCTGTCCCCGGACTATGAGATTGGATAACGGACCTTGTTTTGTTTGCTCGGAATACTTAATACTGTGTATTGATTCCACGTCTATTATACTTAAAACTTATAAATACGACGTATGTTCACGTATAATGTACGTGTAGACCCACTGTAGCAATGTTCAACCTTCCAGGTCAGACATAAGATATAGAATATGTTTTTAATATTACACGTTGTTATATTTCTGTTTGGTCCAAATGTATAAGACAATATGTGCTGTCATGCTGCCGCAGGTTGTCTTTACATCTATAACTCTTCCTCCATTATTCTTTACATAATATTGCGACTAGTGAATGGAACATGGCCTCATTTCACCGTCAAAATATTGTCCCCTGGGAGGCAACGACGATTTCCGAGTGTGTTTTGACATTGAGCTAACGCGTGTAGCAAATATCAACGTACAAAGCCACGGCAGGCAAATATTGACAATAATAATCAAAGCACAAAACACGTCGGTGCCACGGAGAAAAAGCCCCCGCCTGCGACATCAATACGGACCCCAAATCAATACAATGTCAATGTCACCACGCCGTCGTCGACAATTCGTACTGTGTCTGGCGTGCAATATCCGACTCGTTGATCCGTACTGTAGGGGGCACTTGTTCCGCTAATCGTCTGCTGGGGAAATATTCAGGGACTTGTTTATTTACCAACGAGTGCTGTTGTGTGTAATCTTGTTTGCTATTATTGCCACCGCTTTTTGCACTAATGTGCTGTCTATATTATTATCACAGATGATATGGAATTTACTGCATGTACACGTTTTATCAATTTCAAACACGTGCGTTGTTAGTTTATGTTTTGGTGCATAAAGGTAAGAATATGGACGATCAATTGGTGTCTGGTGCATTTCAAGAGTTGAGTTACTTATGTTTAAGAAGTCAATATCAAGTCTTCATTTACATTCATCAAAATGCATTGTTCCACCATCTTGTCAATACGTGTCAACCGACTTATATAACATGCCATCAAGAATCGATATTTTAATTACAATGTCACCAAGTTGAGGGGGGGGGGGGGGAGGTTGGATTTTTCACATTTTAAACACATTATTCCTATCTAGGCAATGGGGGAGTGGTATTTTTTCACACTTTTTATCACGTTATTCCTATTTAAACAATGTACATCTATATGTACATTAACATATTTCGGCGCATAGTTCCATATTTCGGCGCATAGAAATGCATCATAATGTTGCGCGTTACAAATTAATGACATTATTATATTATTATACATTCATTTGCATGTACGAACAAATAATACTGTACTATACTCGGATTTTTCTAACTCGTTTACACTGTTTTTCGCAGTGATTGCCAACTTTTTCAATTTTCGCGATAGCTGTCTGAAATTTGGTAGGAAATTGCCGTTTGACTTCCAGATGAAGTATGCCAAGTTATAGAACGATAGCGTTTAGCATCACAAAAATATTAGTGAAAAACAGTGTAAACGAGTTAGAAAAATCCGAGTATAGTATACATGTATGAACTCTCAAATTGTGCACATATCATTTACACCTATAAATGGCGATTGGATAAATTGTCATTGGGTAGAAATCAATCAGATCATTCTAACTCTGCAAACTGTAAATATTATTCGTGTATCGTGTACGTTCTGATGAAACATATCTAACATATACAGCTCTTTAAGATGTCGAATGAAGCTAAAATAGCAGTGATGTACATGTATTATTGCTAGGCTATAAGGATGTGGGTGTCGGTGTTTATTTTTGTTATCAACTATAACTTGTTATCGACTGTGTTTTAGTTGCTGTGTGGGGAGATACATTTATAAGCTATCTGTTCTAGTACAGTGTATTCTTCCCTTCGACATTCTTTTTATAGTCGATGTGTATATGCACGTAAATACAGTAGAATGTTGAATACATATTTTTGAATAGAAATGTACAATGTATATGTATATATTTCCCTTTAGCGAGGTGACACACCTCCATATGTACATATATATGTAGGCCTATGTCCCAGCTATGATGTCACTCATACATTCGGTGTCATCGAAATCCTTTAGATTTTTCAAAGTGGCTTGCGATAATTATTAGCCTACTCCTTTTGTTCTGTAATTCTAATGTCTACTTCTTTTTGAACTAAGACCTTTCAAACACATCATTCACGTGTAATATACATATCATTGTATGGATAACAATAATGACAAGGTATATGAAATTGTTATCCGGATTCCCCACCAATTGTGGATCTCAATGCTTTTTCCATAATATCGAGTTTTTTTTTTACGTTGATACCTATTTTATGAACAAATGCTATGTCAAGGTATGTCGTTCTTGGTACACTATGGTAAGTAGGGTTTCATCAAAATGTAACTTGTTTTAGCATTTCATATGTTTTATTTGATATGCTGCTAATATTCAGGTTAACTACTACATTGAACAACTTGAGAACTTTGTGCGAATAAAGATGCGTGTGATTTTAACTATGACACCTGACTGACGATGTGCATTAAGTATATGCAAATATTACTAATTTTAATGGCAAGCGCCCATATGCAAATTGGAATGATAACTAGTATATGTCACCGGAGAGAGGAGATGTGACTTTGTTGAGGGGGTGCGGTTGGGATGGTTTTATTTTGATTCTCACCTCCGTCTGCATAGGTTTCGACCCCGTAGCCATCCTGGAGTCCCGTGGTCCATGTGCCCTCGTACTTGGCCCCGGAGCTCGTGCTCTGTCTCGTGCCGTAGCGCCCCTTGAAGCCCTGCGTCCACTCGCCCCGGTAGACCCACCGGCCCTTCGTCTCCACCCCCAGCCCGTGTCGCTTCCCCTGTGTCCACTGCCCCTCATAGTTGTTGCCACTGGGCCACGTGTACACGCCACTCGCCTCGAAACCGAACTGCCAAGCGCCAGCGTACTCGCCTTGGCCCTTAGGCCCAGTACATATCCCGTATCCATGGGCCTTGCCGTCCTCCCAACCCCCGCAGTAGGTTCCCCCGTCGTCGAAATCGAATCGCCCGCCTCCACTCATGGCAGCGGCGGCGGCGGTGTTGGGGTGAAGCTAATGGGGGTTTGACCCCGGACTTCACTCGACCTCCGTCCCAGTCTCAGCCGGTGTCTTCTCCCTGGAAGTAGAGAAAGGCAATCATGAGTCAATGTACAACGCATAGGTGATGAGTCTTTTTTTCAGTATCCGGTACTGCATCATCTACAGGGCAAACGTAATTGGCGTAATCCGGTGCGCGTTTTCGCGGCTAATGTGCGAGTCTTTCGTGTAGACAGACGTGTCAACAGTAGCAGCCATAACTTGGCAACTAGACAGTCGAATCGAACTAGCGGAAATCTGAATCAATTGCGGAGTATTTCCTCACTTTATTTGACGGCGAAGCTTGCAAAGATCTCCGTCCTTGGCGGCCATATTGCTTCGTCGGGAACCCTGCTTCTGCGCATGGATTTTAGCCGGTGGAAAAACCTGGGACTCAGGGGTTGGGTGAGCGGGGGAGTCCCTTAGTCAATGGTGGAGCATGGGGAGAAGTAGGGCTTTTCATGGACGGGGAGAGCTTTCTCTAAGTCATTGGGTAGGTACCGGGACTATCTATCTGTCTATTCTCTGTTCGTTCCGCTTTACACGGCACGTTATCCCCCAGCCCCAACCGTGCTACAGCCGTGCAGCAGTTGATGTAGTCTCGGTGGAGGAGACTGTTGCTGCTGATGATGTGGGCAATGTAGGGAGAAGTCGGGTATGGGAGGGGAGGGGGTAGGGGGGCTTGGTCTCCCCTTGCCCATCGCAATGGACTTCGCAAACTAGCTGTAGGTATCCACAATTGCTTCGTTGGATGGGTGCATGTATTGCAGTTGCGAAGCAGGCAGGGGCCATAAGCAAAACAGAGGCATCGATGGATGCAGCCTTCGTTGGAATGCAAGTCTAACATCCGTCGTTCCGAAAAGTTGGGAAAACAGCTTCAGAGGCAATGCACTATAATTGGCCCATTCTCTAACAGTTAGCAGGCATTCCCCCATCGCCCCCTCTGACAGATCTTAGCCCATCTGGAACGGGGTATAACAACAATGCTAGTCGTTCAATAAACGGGGACCACCGACTTGGGTAACTGCTTTTCAGTGCCAGTAGCTATTGTTTGACACGGTTATCCTCTCGTGCAATGGTTTTCGAACAGGTTGCGTTTTCTTGCGAGAGCTATTCGATACGCTGGTGACTAATTGAGCTTAACCAGGTGCATAATCTTCAAGCAACACGCGTAAATTCTCATCAGAAGAAACAACAAACGCCTTGCATTGTATGGAAACTCACGATAGTGCGTGTGCCGTACAAACGTTCTTGCACTAAAAGTTAATCAACAATTCCCAAATAAATGCATAGAATTGTACTGGTCGAATCGTTGTATTTCATACATTTTTACGGATGATGACTCATTAGTATGTTCAATGTATATGTCAAGTCTGCACATCCACGCATAAGATGTGGGAGCTTACACTGTTCGTGCAAGCGGTGTGAGAGGCTATAGTTATGCTATAGGTGTAATTACATTCGGTTCAAGAATGAGGTAAACGTGCATGTAAAAGTTGTGGAGATTGTTGTACATATATGTTATTCTATTTTATGATAAAAAAAATACACATTTAAAGATCAATGATGAACACTAGATGATGATTTGGACAGTTTCTAACAGTTTCTTTCTTTGTTT
Source organism: Terebella lapidaria (assembly GCA_949152475.1). Classification (NCBI taxonomy): domain Eukaryota; kingdom Metazoa; phylum Annelida; class Polychaeta; order Terebellida; family Terebellidae; genus Terebella; species Terebella lapidaria. Next base: position 25,482,404 of record OX424564.1, on the reverse strand, counting down.
CCGGACTATGACGTTGTTGCAAATGTCATCCACGCATAAATAAGATATATGATTCATATCAACGCGGAGTTTTCCACGCGCAACGCAGCCAAGAAGTCTCCCAAAACGTGATAATAATTCATAAGATGAAAAATATTGGCAAGCTCTTCATTAGTGTTGCATTGTAAAAATAAATAACAACAAAAAAGTCCCTGTTGTAGATCATTCACATGTATATTAAATTCATGATGACGTAGGGTTGATATCCGTTGATACCAGCACATGTCATAAATAACAACCCAACATCAGATGCTTTTCCCATTTGCAGCCATAGTTCCTGGAGTATTAATAAATGTCACGATATTTAGCGACTTTCATTTTGTCACATTAATAATCTGAAACTAACCAATCATCAAATCAAAGTCAACATCAAAACACCCACACGAGATTTTGGTCTCACCGTCAAGCATATAAACTACATTGGAAACTACCAAACTACCATCTGGAAGCCTAGTAAACTTTCCTGTTTGTATGTTCGTTGCTTATAGCAATCATCAATGATAAACAATTTTAAACATAGTTAGTCAGGCACATGCAGGAATTAAAATTATTTAGTCCTATTTTCGACAAAATAGATTTTCGTAGGTATTGTGAATTTGGAATTTCACACGATGTTTGCGATTGACGTGAATGAATCACTTATTGCATCACTTGGCATGCATACATCACTCATTGCTTGACTTGACGTGAATGAATCACTTATTGCATCACTTTCATATTCATAGGTGAAATATCACGCCCGGGTAGGTTGTGATTGTCAAAAGACCTATTTAAAAAAAATGTATCTCCAACTCCTAAACACATTTGTTATACAAACATGACACCACGAGATTATACCAGCTTTGAACATCCAAGAACAAACTCCCAGACAAATAGGAAACCTTATACACCAAACGAGCGAGACGGGGACAGGCCAAAAACAAGAGCGGAAAACACGACCGCTTCTTTGCTGCAATGTCTCATTTCTGTCCTTGCCAGCCGATAGATCTACTCAGCAAACCTACTTCTTTCTTCCAATCTGGGGCCCATGTCCTGATATTGGCCGTCGTGTCTCTCGATGTTTTCCCCCCTCCATCCTCCTCGCCGTCTAAGACAGCGTGTTCCCTGTCTGCTGTCCCCGGTATAAGAAGCTAATTAGAGGCGAGAGAATGACATGCAACACTGTCGGGAAGACGGTGTGAATACCCAACACTCACCACAGGGTGCCAGAGGCGGCAGCGATGGAGGCGACAGTCGGAATACAAGGGACTGCTAAATGAGGATAGCTGTAGTTGGCGTGTCTTAATAAACGTGTTGTTCTGTCTCGTTGGTTCCAGTGATGTTGGTCTTCTTTCTTTTTCTTTAGTTCGGGTAGATGACTTCCTTGTTCCATGTTCAGAATAGTAGGTTAATGAATATTTGTGGCAAGGTCATTTACATTTTGACTTGGAAAGAACGTGTCATATACTGAACACGCATTCTGCAATATAGTATTCTGATGGCAAATCAGGAAAAGTTGCACATGTTGAAATTCATATTATTTCGAGATAAAATGGCGTTACATGACGAATCATCACTTCCTGTTCACGTGTAATAACGGGTGTGGTGCAAGCATGATGGTTTTGCTCATTGTCAGCGATAACCATTGTTTCCTGTTATTTTGACGAGTGTACTTGTTCAGTTTACCAGTACCTGAGCTGAGGAAGACCAGATTCGTTGTTGTTCCATAGCCATGTTTTACATCATCTGTTGTCTGTGGCGAGCACACTATACTGTGAGTTTTATTCAGGATTTGGACAAAGGAATGTTTTATGCGCGTATTCTCCAAGCATCGAATGCCAAATCCTTGTGAAAACAAATTTTCTTTGCTCGAACTCGCCCTCCGTTTACAGGTTATCTCAAAAGATTACCAATAGGTGAACTCTTGGGTCAACCACACGCCTTTCAGCATCAAATGTGTGTGATGAAGAAATGATAATGCTACAATTTTGCACTGAGCTAAAAGTGGGATTAATCAGATTAGAGAATATTCTACGGAACATGGTTTCCAATACTTGTCTATTCGCATTTCTCTATTTGTAATTGTTGAATTATGTTGCTATATTATGACACCAGCTTAATGAGAGTATTCAAATTATTATTACATAATGAGAGTAATCAAATTATCAGGAGCACATTGGTATTTTTGCATTTCCTTATCAACAACATTCAGTTATGCTATTGGAAGAGTAATGTTTCCTACATACTACTGAGCACCGGTGATGTCTTGTACACATCTGGATCAATTCCAAGATAGTACTGCATTGGCAGCATGGCTCACGGAGTTCTGAATGAACTTTTGACCATGTCTATGCACTACAGTATCATACGTATCACTGGTACTGGCAAACGGTGGCGTGGGTGTAATGGAACGCGTGGAGGAACGCGTGACTCTAACAAGAGTCTAACCATCAACCCAGCAAGTGCCTTGCTGTAGACTACCAAGGAAATTCTATCTGGTAAAACAGGTAGAATGTTAAAGTGATATTGGCAGAAAGTTATGGATTTTGCCATATCTTTCTGATTGAAAGAAGAAGACATAAAAATTATATATCTGCACGTCTATGCCCAAACAGATGCCCCTTTCTAATTGATTTCGTGGCAAGTTTCTGGTGGATATAGTTTGAGTTTGTTTACATTAGCGCCATTCTCGGTGCTTTGTATCCCTTGATGCAGTGCGATTCCAACTTACTCGTATACGTTCGAGCCAGTCGAGCGTGAAATAGGTTAAGTCAGAGGTAACTCTGAGTGGCGCACAAAACAAAAGAAAAGCGGCTGCTAGTACTGTCAAATGCTTCATTTATCCATCTGATCAAGCATATTGTGTTTTGTAACCTAATTTTCTGATACCACAGGCATATATGTAATTGATTTGGAAAAACATAGTTTTTATGCCAATATCACTTTAAAGGAGTAAATAAAAGTCGTGTACTATATATTTGTTTACCGTCGACATCGGTATGTTAATTCTCCATTCTATGAAACTTACATACATTAGTCGTAAAAGGTGTCATCCCATGCATTATGAGCAAAAGTACAATGCATCTTTAAAAATCTGGTTTGAGGCCAAACATGATATGAAATTTGTAATTATTTATTCACATAGATGAAACAACATCTGATGTTGTTTGCTCAGAAAAACCTGAATATCATGGGACGCGATCTTCATTGTTTTGTAATCATATTTTGTTGTCCAATTACTTTCTGACAATGACCAGGGGGTGACACTTCGTACATCCAGTGTGTGTAATGGAAAAAAAAGTACTCTTTATCGTCATGACCATCAGCATTTTCACCAATCACGTAACACGTTGCTTCGAATCGATAACATAATTTCTCAGTCATTGGGCCGGCTTGTGGTGTGCGACTTGGTAGAAGAGGATTGAAGTCATTCGAACCATAGACACATCGTCAATACATGTATGTTTGCACGGCCGACAGAAAAAAAATCTCGGAATAAATTCCTCCATGACCTGCTACTATTAATCAGTTCTCAGTTATGGCGTGTAGACAGCCATTGGCACTGAGAGAGGAGGAAGTTAGCTGACAGCTGATAGAAATCTAAACAAATATCTCTACCCTGCTGGCACATTCAGTCCACTTCGTCGACTTGAAATGTGGGTCTCGGAGCAGCACTTTTAGCAAAGAAGGACGGGGTGGAAAAAGTCAGGTGCAGAGAGCCTGGATGCAGCAGTAAAGGTGACAAGAGAGATGGGACTTTGCGCTTAGACAATGTGCAAACTTGCAAACTAGATCAAATGCAAACTAGCCCTTTTTATGCGATCAAGCAAGGGGTGCTTTGTGGTGCGATTGAGCCTCCATTTCGACGTGTGGTTCTAAAGATATCTAGCAATAGTAGACAAGAAAAGAAGGCATGGGGATAGAATTGCGTGAATTAATAAGGTGAGAAACGATGTAATAAGGTTCCAAATATCACAACCTCAAGTTTGTGAGAATGAGAACCCTGGATTATGGTGATATCACGTTCCGATCATATCTTGGACGTCGTCATTACCGCACTATTTGGTGGAGAATGCAGACATGGCCAGGTACGGAAGTCATTGAGGTGGGTCGCGTAATCCTCCCAAGAAGGGGCTCAAATGACCCAATGTGTGATCTTGTCTTAGTTCTGTCTGGTTACGGGTTGAAGGTGCGCATTGGCAGGTCCTATTATATGATATCATAGACTTGAAGCATCCAAGGGTGGTTGGTGTAATTGGGAAGATGTTGATGTCATATCCTTTTGTATTGCGATACAATGTGTACATTATATCGTAGTGATGTTTTTGAAAACAGTGGATTTCCATTGTGATACCCAAAGTATAACGTTGGTACAACATGTACAATGGTTGTTTAAATGTTTACAAGTTACTCATCGAAGATTACCGATAGGTCAAATCTTGGGTCAACCACGTGCCTTTCAGCATCAAATGTGTGTGATGTAAAATGATAGTGTTACAATCATGCACTGAGTTAATAGTGAGGATATTCAGATCATAGAGCCTTCTGCAAAAGTGGAAGTTTCTTGCTAATAGTTGCCTCTTTGCATGTTTATAAAATTGTAATTGACATCAGCTCTAAATTGACACACAATGAGCGTATTGAATTTAATGTTAGTACATTGGTGTTCCTGTGGGTGTAATGGAACGCGTGGAGGAACGCGTGACTCCAACAAGAGTCTAACCACCAACCTAACAAGTGCCTGGCTGTAGACTACCAAGGAAATTGTATCTGCTAATACAGGTAGAATGTTAGAGGAGTGAATGACAGTGGTGTATTGTATATTTGTTTACCGCCGACATTGGCAAGCTATTTCTTCATTCTATGAAACTTACATACATTGGACATATTGGGTGTCATCCCCTGCATTATGAGCAAAAGTACAGTGAAATTTAACAATCTGGTTTGAGACCAAACATAATATGATATTTGTAGTACCCTGTACAATATATTATATTGTTTGCTGCGAAAAACCTGAACATCATTGAACACGATCGTCTCCATTATTTTGTAATCAAATTTTTTTTTTGTCCAATTACTTTGTGACAATGACCAGGGGTTGACACTTTTTACGTCCAAATGTGTATAATGAAGAAGTATCTTGAAACATTTGAAGTTTGTATTCGTGATCGTTATGATAATCAGCATTTTTCATCAATCACATGACACATTGTTTTCAGTGAATATCACAATTACTTTCATTTTGCCAGTTTGGAACGTGCGGCTTGGTGTGAAACAAGACTGAAGTCATTTGCCGACGCGAACCATTGACACATTGTCAATATATTCAACTTGCACCGCCGACAAAAACAAAAAACTCAGAATAAATTCCTCCATGACCTGGTACTATTAATCAGTTCAACCCCAGTAACTAGCTATAGCGTGCAGACAGCCACTGGCACTGAGAAAGGAAGTCAGCTGACAACTGATAGAGATCTAGACAAACATCTCTACCCTGCTGGCACATTCAGTCCAACTCCGTCGACTTAAAATGTGGGTCTCTGTGCAGCACTCTCAGAAGGAAGGACGGGGTAGAAAAAGTCGGGTGTGGAGAACCTGGATGCAGCAATAGACGTGACAAAAGAGATGTGACAAAAGAGATGTGCGCTGAGACAATGTGAAGACCAAAGGCAAAGCAGTCCTTTTTATGTGATCAAGCAAACAAGTGACTTGTAGTGCGCTCGAGCCTCCATTCCAACGTGTGGTTGACTCGCGTTTTGATGATATCGAACAATAATTCACCGATCAAATAGTGATAATACGAGAAGAACGCGTAGAGATAGAAAGAAGGGCGTTGAGATGAACTACATAAATTGGTAGGGTGAAAAACCGTGTAATAAGCATCCATGTTTCACAAGCTCAAATCAGTTAAAATGAGAGCCCTGGATATACGGTGATATCACGTATCGATCATATCTTGGACGTTGTCATTACCGCGCTAAGTGGTGGAGAATGCAGACGTGGCCAGGTACGGAAGTCTTGGATGTGGGTCGCGTAATCCTCACAACAAGGAGCTCAAATGTCTCGGTAAGTGATCTTGTCTCAGTTTTGTCTGGTTGCGGATTAAATGTGCATGTTGAGTTGGCAGGGCCAAGGGTGTAAATATCATAGAAATGAGACGATGGGTGGTGATATTGGGAAGATATAAATGCCATGTCCTTTTGTACTGTAAATTATATTGTGGTAATGAGAGTTAAACATAACGGCTTTCTATTTTTACCTAAGGTATAAAATATGTGCCACGATTGTTGTGAAATAATGGTGTCTGAAAGCAATGTCATTGTCAAACTTTTCAATGCGTTGGATTCTGTTGCAGGTGATGAAAGCTACGTGTGATATCGTAGTGGCGAAAAAGTCTCCTCTCCCCAAGAATGAGCAAGCATGAGCTGACTGTCTCAATGGTTGTGACATGGCGGATTGCTGAGGAAGTCGAAGATCAATAGATTCCAGAGTGCAATCAAGACATGTGTAGTGAGAGTCAACTTGATGGACATGCATAAATTTTAGTTAATGTTTCCAGTAATAATTGTCAACCAATGTGAAATAATCACCTAAATCTGTTTGTCGGTCTCCAATTCTACTCCTATATCGTTCAGCATTCTAGATCTACGTTTGATCAAAACACTTTTTCTTCCATCAGCGTCAGCTTAACAGTCTTGTCCTGCATTTAGAGAACAGACTTATTTCCTCTAGTGTCAACGGCGATCATACAACTTCATGAAAGATGATGTAGAACACCAGATCTAGTCTGTCTGGTTTATCAGTAAAGTTACCCAGTTCTTGTCTACAGTCCACCAAAGCAGCAATAATCAAATGGGATGCAAGAAGCACATTGGCGAGAGGCTTGGTAGAGAAAGTGGATGATTGTTCAACTCCACACAGTTGCATAATTTAAATACATTGCAGTATGCAAATTACGATCTACTAGTATTAGCGACGGTCAGACAGAGTAGAGAAAATAATTTAGCATTGTCATCATTTCCTGTATATAATAGTATAAATGTATATGGTCTGGTTGCCAGACAACGATCTCAACTAAATTGTATGCACAGGTATATGATATCTGTTGAAAAATTCTGCCAAGAAAGAGGTAAACAACGATAGGACAGGAAAATTGTTGACACCAGCCGAACAACTTGAACATCGGGATGCAAAACCCTAGATATTGATTCGATAACGTGGTGAACTTGGTGGAAGAATCCTGGGCTACTTAAGTGCGGTCTCGAAAATAGGCGAGGGAACTGAATGAGGAACTCACGGACTGTAACAGTATACTGCCTCTTCTGTCACTCGGGTGCTACCTCTAGCGATTTTGACAATTCCCCGCTCTTGAATTTCAAGCTTGCAAAGTTCGTTTGCAAGTATGATGGAGGGCGTTATGGACAGTCAACCGATTTTTTTTATTTGGAGAGGTATATAAGTATTCACATTTCACATCTTGTGACATGTTATCCTATTTGCCAAATTTCTTCAGTACTATCAATTGTGTAAAAAATGCTCTACGAACCCATGTATCCCATGGAACGTGAACAACAAAAACATTAACTCGAATTCACCCATGTGAGTAGTTCTTTATATTTTAATTGAATGCCCTGTACTCGAAGTGTACTTAAAATGTCAGTGTGTTTTACTGGTAAAACAAGAATGCATGTCAGTATTCATCCATTATCGATGCTTTCTCTCAATATCTGTTACATATGTATGTTACAACTCCCACACGTATAATCTGTTCACACTCTCTTGAAAGGAAAGACCTTGAACACCATGAACTTGGCCAAGCTGCCATCCCCTATGAAACCCAAGAACGTACACAATAGATGCCACCCAATCTGGGTTTAAACTCATGACTTCCAATGAAAGCCCACATACCATCGTCATATCGATCGTTCTTGCAACTCGTACGGTTCAGGATAAACGGCGACTGTCGGTCGTGTATTAATATTTCATTAGCTTGAGTCCGCGCTGATGTCGCTACAATAATATTCCAGCAACGATTTGCCTTGTATGCTTTTGTTCCTCTTCTTTTTTTCTTCTTCCCACGGGGAGACACTGCCAGAGATCAGTAGGGATTCGCGTTTTATTTCATGGTTTTCGAATGGCCCAGCTTAGGTTATCTCGTAAACCTGCCTATCGTTATTGAATACTCCTGCACATATAGCGTTTACGATGACAATACAATTAATACATGTATAATTACGAATGAGACCAGAAAACCAACAATGACAATATTGCATTAAGTGTTATAATATAAAAAGCATGTTTCCACTATAATTACTTGTGTGAAATTCGTTTCAAGGATGGTGTAACTAATATTGTTCACAATTTGTATGTTCAATAACCTAAAATACATCCAAAAATGACGTCGTCACAAATTTCTTTGCATAATAGGTACAAATCACCAAAATGAGAACCCTTCAGTTACCATTGCAATACACATACATGTAGCAGGAAATGTTGCCTCTGAAAATTGCATGAAGACCTCACTACGTTACCTACTCAATATCACATATTTTATCCCTTCCTTTGTTTTTTTTTTCTGACTCATCGGAGAGATGAAGATGTGTCCTCAGATTATTAACAATCATACGGTGACATTGTTTTCAATATAGATGTACACTGGGTACTCATAACCGGTGCAGTTTCCTTATGGACTGCACAGTTAGAATACATAAGTGTTTGCAGTGAATATAATAAACACACCTAATCGAGCCGTGTATCTATTGGGGACGTGAGAGAGTTCATCGCAATTATTGCAGTTAAGGGCAATTAAATCAGGATAGGGATTCGGTATGTACAGGGTGTGGCATGAAAAAATGACAAGGAAAACTAACAACCAAAGGTATAACACACACGTTATCACACGTTATCCGAGAAAACAAAATCAAGTCCATTATCCAATCTACATACGGGTCATACGGGGACGGAATCAGGTATTCCAGAAAGAGCTAGCATTTCCTTCTGCACATATGGCACCCGTTATGAATACCAAAATATTAATATGCAAACAGGTCTTGCTGCATACTGGTGACAGATTTTGTGCACTTATCAACCAGATTGTGATGACGTCGATATAATTTCTTGAAAGCAGCTATTGAAGGCAGCACATATATACGAGACTACGTGATAGAACAGGTAGATCATAGCTGTGGTCAAAGGGGATTGTATATCATGTATGTCGTGTATATATGTATTAGCAGTATGATAGTAGTATGATATTGGTTTTAATTTTCATGTAATAATTTCAAAGCAATTGAGTAGATATTTGTTGTTGTCATTGTCATCATAGTAACCAAACATTCCTCATTATCTGATTCATACATCACACGTTAAATTGAATCGACAAAAAGTAATTTATCAATCATTATGCAATTTATGGTGTGCAGCTATATGGTACACAACTGAAGTCACTTGCCAAATGAACCACTGACACATCATCAATATTAATCAACTTCCACCGTTGACAGAAAAAAAAAACTTGGAATAAATTCATCCATGACCTGGGACTATTAATCAGTTTTTGACAGTACCCAGTTATAGCATGTAGACAGCCACTGGTACTGAGAGAGGAAGTCAGCTGACAAATTATAAAGATCTAGACAAATATCACTACAGTACGGATGGCACATCCAGTCCAACTTCGTCGACTTGAAATGTGGATCTCGGTGCAGCACTTTTAGCAGAGAAGGACGGGGTGGAAAAAGTCAGGGGCTGAGAGCCTGAATGCAGTGATGGAGATGATGGGAAAATGATGGAAAATGATGGGACTTTGTGCTTAGACAATGTGCAAACTTGCAAACTAGATCAAATGCAAACTAGCCCCTTTTATGCGATCGAGCATGCGCGTGCTTTGTGGTGCGATTGAGCCTCCACTTCGACGTGTGGTTTCAATGATACCTAGCAATAGTAGACAATACTAATGGCAATAATACTAATGGCAATAATAGTGCAGCGAAAACAGGGCATTGGGATAGACTTGCATGAATAAATAGGGTGAGAAACCATGTAATAAGCTTCCAAAAGTCGGTGAGATCCCTAGATATACGGTGATATCAAGTATTGATCATATCTTGGACGTTGTTATTACCGCACTAATATTGGTGGAGAATGCAGACGTGGCCATGTACGGAAGTCTTGGATGTGGGTCGCGTAATCCTCACAACAAGGAGCGCGAATGACTCGCTGTGTGACCTTGCCTTAGTTCTGTTTGGTTGAGGATTAACTGTGCGCATGGAGTTGGCAGGTACAACGGTTTAGATATCATAGGGTTGTAACATCCCATGATGGGTCGTGAGATGGGAATATATAAATGCCATGTCTTTATACTGGGATACAACGTGTAAGTTACATCATGGTGATGGCAGTTAAACATAACGGTTTGTATTGTTATATAATGTATAAAGTAGGTGCCACGATTGTTGTGAACTATTGGTGTTTGGAAAGAATGTCATAGTAAAACATTTTAATGCCCCGGTTTCTCTACATGACATCGTAGTGGGAAAAGATACACCTCTCCAAGGATGAGCAAACATGAGCTGCTGCAACCTGACTACCTAAATGGTTGTGACATGGTGTTAGGGTGAGGAAATTGAAGATCAATACATGTACTATACTTTCCAGAGTGCAAGCAATAATATGTGCATAGTGAGAATAAAAATTTGATCAGCATGTATGAATTTTATTCATTGTCTCAGATAAAATGGTTAAACAACGTGAGATAATCACCCTATATTGTTCAACATTATTGGCCTGAATTCGCATGCATGTCAACAAATTTGATCGAAACACTTCTTCTTCTTCTTCCAGCAGTGTCAGCTTTTCATTCATGTCTTGCATTTAGGGAACAGACTTATTTCCACTTGGGTCAGCAGCGATCAAACAACTTGACGACATGTCATCTAGACCACCCAATCAATTATGTCTGGTATATCTGTAGATTTATTCCAGTTCTTGTCTGCAGTTCACCTAAGCTGAAATAATTAAATGGGATGCAAGGAGCACTTGGGTGAGAAGCTTGGAAGAGAAAATGGATGATTGGTCAACTACACACAGTCGAATATTCAAATACATTGCAGTATGTAAATTACGATGTATTAGCGACGGACAGATAAAGTAGAATTTATAACTTAGCATTTGTCATCATTTCCTGTATATATTGGTATAAATGTATATGGTTTGGTTGACAGACAATGATCTCAACTAAATTGTATGTATATGCTAGCTATTAAGAAACTAGAAGGTGTAACTGCCAAGAAAGATGTATACAGTCAGACCAGGAAAATTGTTGACACCGGCCAAACCACTGGAACATAGGGATGCGGAACCCTAGATATTGATTCGATAACGTGGTGAACTTGGTGGGAGAATCTTGGGCTACTTAAGAGCAGTCTTGGAAATGGGCGAGGGAACCGAATGAGAAACTCACGGACTGTAATGGTATACTCCCTCTTCTGTGACCTGGGTGCTACCTCTACCGATTTTCACAATTCCCTGCTCTTGAATTTCAAGCTTGCAAAGTTCGTTTGCAAGTATGATGGAGGGTGTTATGGACAGACAACCATTCTTGCATTTGGAGAGGTTTATTTACATGTAGGTATTCAGATGTCACATGTTGTGACATGTTATGGTATTTCCCAAATATATTTAGTACTTTCAACAAATAAGTGTAAGAATGTTCTGTGATCCCAACAGATAGAAATATTAACCGAATTTACCCACATAAGTAGTTTTTTAATTCTTTAATTGAGTGCCCTGTACTCGAAGTGTACTTAGAATGTTGTTGTATTTTGCTGGTAAAACATGAAAGCATGTCAGTATTCACACAGTATCAATGTTTTCTCTCAGTATTTGTTACATATGTATGTTACAACTCCCACACATATAATCTGTTCACACTCTCTTGAAAAGAATGACCTTGAACACCATGAACGCCTTTGTTGTGCATGGGCATACTACAAAATGTAGCCAAGCTGCCACCCCCTACGAAACCCAAGAACGCAGTACAATAGATACCACCCAATTTGGGCTTGAAACTCATGACTTCCAATGAAAGCCCACGTACCATCGCCATATTAATCGTTCTTGTAGCTCGTATGGTTCACAATAAACGGCGACTGTCGGTCGTGTATTAATATTTCATTAGCTTGAGTCCGCGCTGATGTCGCTACAATAATATTCCAGCAACGATTTGCCTTGTATGCTTTTGTTCCTACTTTCTATTTTTTTTCCTTTCCACGGCGAGAGACTGGTAGGGATCAGTAGGGATTCGCGTTTTATTTCATGGTTTTCGAATCGGTCAGCGTAGGTTGTCTCGTAAATCTGCCTATCATTATTGAATACTCCTGTATATTTTACACTGACAATATAATTATTACGCGCATCATCACGAATGAGACGTGAAAACCAAAAATTAGCCCAAAGGCTAAGATAGGTTACCGGACAATTTTGGTTTGGCCATGGCAGCATCGGCAGGTAACAGACCTTGAGATTTACCAATCAAGGTTCGCAGTGTAAACATATGACCTTGAGATTTACCAATCAAGGTCATCCATGTGAACTTCGATGTCGCCATTACATGTATGTGTGCGGTATTTGATATTCTATATGTTCATAATACAAAGATATATCTGGGTGGAATCGTTTAGGCCGCTCAGGTCAATTTACACATTCCAAGTCAGACATTTGGTCATCTGACGTCAAGTTCAAGGTCATCATTAGTTGTGCCATATATGTCTTCCTATATGTTCATAATGCAAACATGAGCTCTATCTGCAAGCATTTCATATACAGAGGCAAATCTTAGCATTTTTTACCCCAAAATGGCTGTTTTGACCTTTCAAGGTCATCGAATGTCAAATTCAAGGTCACCACACAAGTCGCCATATATGACTTCCCATTTGAAAGTGCCAATTTCTAAGCTCTATCTTCAAGCGTTCTATGAGTACAGTCCGGACAGCTCCCATTATGAATGTCAAATTCAAGGTCACCACACAAGTCGCCATATATGACTTCCCATTTGAAAGTGCCAATTTCTAAGCTCTATCTTCAAGCGTTCTATGAGTACAGTCCTGACAGCTCCCATTATGAAGGAAAAAAGTGCCGAAAATTTTCTAAGTCCAAAATTTTTTTCAAAGGGTGAAAATTTTTGTTTGCCTAGAAATGGCCCAAAATGGATAGTAATGCGATTTGGGGCGAAAAAATTTTTTTTCGCCGACCAGCCAAAAATTCAAAATGCAACAAAACTTATACACGTCAAGAGGTATATAAGAGGAATCTTCAAAACTGATCTGACAGTTTTTGAGAAAATACAGACCAGGTGCGAATTTGAGCATTTTTCGACCCAAAAATGGCTGTTTTTGACCTTTCAAGGTCATCCAAGGTCAAATTCAAGGTCACCACACAAGTCGCCATATATGACTTCCCATTTGAAAGTGCCAATTTCTAAGCTCTATCTTCAAGCGTTCTATGAGTACAGTCCGGACAGCTCCCATTATGAAGGAAAAAAGTGCCGAAAATTTTCTAAGTCCAAAATTTTTTTCAAAGGGTGAAAATTTTTGTTTGCCTAGAAATGGCCTAAAATGGATAGTAATGTGATTTGGGTCGAAAAAAATTTTTTTCGCCAACCCGCCAAAAATTCAAAATGGCCGCCACACGGAGACCGGCGAATTTAGGGCAACCAAACTTATACATATCACAGAGGTATATGAGGGGAATCTTTTGAAACCAAAAACTCAAAACTGATCAGACAGTTTTTGAGAAAATGGCCGTCAAAGTCCAAAATTGAGCGTTTTTCGACAAAAACGGCCGCCATTTTGAAAAAAATGCGAAAATCAAAAAACAAAAAAATACCTCCTTCTCAAAATATTTTTAGGCATTTTTGTGCAAAATTTCAGAAAGATTCGATCGTTAACTTTAAAGATAAAAATGTTAACGCCGGACGGACGGACGGACGGACGACGGACGCAACGCCATGCCAATAGGTTATCGGACCAAAGGTCCGGTAACCTAAAAATGACAATATCGTGTAAGTGTTAAGTGGTAGAAAGCATACATTTTCTCGATAATTATTTGTGTGAAATTCTACCAAAGATGATGTCACTAATATCTCTAAAAATTCGTATGTTCTATGACATAAAATACATTCATGTCGTCACAAATTTCTTTGCATAATGGGTAAAAATTACCAAAATGAAAACCCTTCAGTTATCATTGCAGTACACATAACATAAAATGGCACCTCTGAATATTGAACAAAGAACTCACCACATTTTGTAATGTACTCAATATCACACATTGCTATCCCTTCCTCTGTTTTTATTTCCACTCCTTGGACACAGATCGGGGGTCCTCCAATTACTAACAATCATACAACGCCACTCTATGCAATATTTTATATGAATACCGGGTACTTGTAGACTGTGTAGTTTCTTTGTGGGCAGCACAGGTAGAATACTTAGGTGTTTGCAGTCAATACAATCAACACGCATAACTCAGGGATGTACCTAATTATATAGGCTTAATAGGACACGTGAGAGAGGTCATCACATTTATTGCGACATTTCTTGTCACTGCAATGTGGCAGTTCAATGAGGAGATAAGGTCAGGAAAAAATGACAACAAAAACTCACACCCAAGCATAAACCTCGTTAAACGTATCGATATTACATGTTGTAAGATTGTGACACTGTCATAATCAAAGTCGTAGTCAACATTAATGCAAGTTTGTTTGGTTTAATATCAGTCATTTATTCCATAACAAAGTAATGCATTCCGAGCACATTCTTATAAACGAGGCTTCTTAGACTGGGAGAGAAGAGTTTTTACCTCTCTAATTAAACGCGCAATTGAATACCCCAGGCACATGCTCAATTAGATGAAACTGCTTTTCATTGCATTCTTGTGATTTCGATTGTTTTAATCCAACAATTTTTACCCCCCCCCCCCCCCTTCTCGCCCCTCAGACATCTGCCATCGTCTTTTTCGCCTCACGATACATACAATACTCTATCAACGATAGTGGCTTTTCTATAGCTAATCAGATAAGATTAGATTAGATAAAGAAAACAAACGGCCGCACAGACGACTACCACCGAAATAATGAACTGCTTAATTAGCTACGGCGTTCGTTTCCCCCGCCGGGCGATACGTCTTGCATAACAGCGTGTGTGTGCTGTGGGATAACAGCAACAGTCAGCCGGCAAATGGTGGTTATTAAGAGGTGTATTATCAAAGCATAGCCGTTGTTTCCTAAGGAAAGCTCTATGCAACAGCTCCAGAAAGAAATCATTAGCAGGATCAGTAATAAGCTTATACATGAGAGTTGAATATACCCCCCTCCCTCCCCTCTCGCTTCCCCACCTAGTACTGTTCCAACAGTTGCACATATCTCCAATGGCTGCGGTAAGTTGCATTGATAGGGGTACAGGGGGTCATTCGCAGGAGCAGTACGTTATAAGCGAACGGTGCTACGCCAGCCAGCCAGTACGGCAGTACCACGTACTCACCTTGCCAACTGCACAAGCAGGCAACGGCGATTACCCATGTAACCAGTAGCAGCGTACCAGCTCTGTTCATCTCCCTGGCCCGGTACAACGCCTCCCATGCCCCCTCCCCCTACCCACAAACTTCCCATAGCTAATCCAACGGAGTTATGCTGAAGCAACCTCCTCCCCCCGCCAAACTAGTAGTGTACACCCCATATAAGGCTCGCCTCTTCTCCGAATATCTACCGGCATACACTGCAATTCGACTCCCAACTTGCACCCAAGATTATCCCGATTGCACCGTGCAGAAACCAGGTGCAAGGGCCGGCTTAGCGGATGCCTCTACCGAGAGAAAGGATTTTGTGAACTAGTTGCTATGTCGAGTACGTGGTTGCTCCTTTCTGTAGGTGTCGGTTATCTTGGTGTACGGCCCAATGTTATGTGGAATATTAGGGGTGGAAAATGTGAGAATAACGAACTCTTATGTTGCACTTGTTGCTAGATTTCAGATATAAATTGAACACGTCTTTGATAAATTGTTTTTTTCAATATTATGGATTTCACTGTAAAAACTAAAGAAAAAAAATTAGCGATACATTATGACGCCATATATATCCAATTGAATGATTGATATTTTTTGGCTCATAACGTAATATTTCCCCATATTTTACAGCATCGATGTGCGATGAGTCAATCTATTCATGGAATTGCAAAGAAAGCAAAGTAAAACACAATTTCATAACGCTGCAGGTGTCACGTCAAAGAAAGAGGAAACCTTGAAATGTATTCAGCCAAACACAACACTGCATAATACAGTACATGCAAAACTAGACCAATCGATTCTAATTTTAATACGACGAAACCTGTCGCGATGCTTTGATGGATGCCCCCGACGATAATTTAAAGATAACTACGTAATCGATAAGTGAACGTGAAATACACCGGGTGACTCCAATCAATACTTGGACAGAATAAAATACGTATAATTTGAATCTACCTTGGCAGCCGCAAAGTGTCTCCATCTTGGTCCATTGCAGAGTGTGTGGGGGATTTGTACCTGGTATTGGGAGACACTTTTTTTTAAAGTGTCCGGGCCCAATTGGCAAAGAGGAGAATGATAACAGAATCAGTAGACATAACCGGTGTCTCGTTTCAATTTAAATAGCACTGTCACTGTTCTTCCGTGTGTGGGTGTGAAACTAAAGTGACGTATATTAATAACTAGGTTGCTGGGAACTGATGAAGTGAACATCATATTTCTTCTGGTCGCGAACTATTAGAGACAAATAACAAAGCTTTGTTTGACGTACACATAATACTAAAAGGTTAATGTATATCACAATATCCGGTCGCACTACGAGGTCACTGGTCCCATCTATCCAGTCCTATACTCTCACTCTCATTTTCTTGAGATTTAGTTCTAAAAGAAAAAACGAAGAGAAAATGTCCTAAATAACTAAAGAAAATAAAATATGTGATACCCGAAGATGCACACGTGTGCGTGACGCTGAAGTCTCCGTAAACGGTCGGAACAGGATTACGGAATTCTTGGAAATAAACTACACTGACCCAATTGAATTCAAACGCACTGACGGAACCTTGCAGTGCCAATAGCAAGAACAAAATGGGTCCAAAACTGTTTCGGGGTTTCTCATTACCCGTTATTTTGTTTTAGTCGCATCCCAGACAGTTATCGGAAATCCAGCTCCTACATGTCGTTCATCTAATGGATAGGCCTAAGACGAGGAGTGACATGAAACCAACAATTGCCATCAACGCACACACATTATGAAGCAAGTGCCCAAGTTACAAGGAAGCCGCATGAATCCCATTATCAAATGTCATGTCACTGATAAAAATTATTGATAACTGATGATGCAGTACATCACCGACACGAGGGCGGGGTCATAATATAAACAAGATGACCCAGCGGCAGACAGAAGGACAAAGTGAAAGCACAAAATCATGGGGTTTCAGAAAATCACAATGGGGTCATATTGACATATACATGTATATTATATGAGTAAGTTGTGGACGTCAAGGTCACAAAATCTAGAGGACTAAAAGATGACCAGTAAACAACACGTACCTTATGATGAAGAAAAACAACATAATACATACCTATGTTACGTTGACCTTCATGTTGCTGGCCACCGCCCGTAACCTCCAAGGAGCCTGGTCCACGCACCTTGTCCACAGACCGTGCTCCCCCTTGCACGCGGTACCGTGCACAATGAGCAAAAAGCGCGTACTTTCGGGGTGTCTTTGACCCAAAGTGACTCCGAGATTTAAGGGGTTGGAACCCCGCAGTCCACGTAATAATCCTCTGTTTGTGTATGTGTTCAGTGCGTGGTTTCAACGATGATGATCTCCGTCAGTCATCGGGCTCGGCTCGGTTCAGTTCGGATCTTCTCGGGCGGCGCTGGCGCTGGCGCGGGGGAGGGAGGAACACGAATGGGGGGTGACTTCCAGACACCAGGACATGGAGTGGGCTGATGATATCCTTGTCGGTGTATCCGCCTGCACTAATTGTATCCCCCAAGTAAATACCGATCTTCTCTCGTTTATACCGCGACCGTCAATTCGAAGAAGATCCGCCGTGAGTTTGGGGCTATACACCGTTTCTAGTGACGTTGAGTAAACGAACGAGCGAACGAACAAACGAAAAGCGTAGGTTGTGTATAGCTGGCAATGGCACGGCTCGGCATAGATCTTAGTGGCGGTGCAGTGCAGAGAGTGAGCAAAAAATAAAAACTCCGATACATAGGCCGCCCCCCGCCTTTGCTACCCACAACAACAACGCACGGTGTGCTATTGCGGCGCCCGCTTGCTTGCTCACGCCCGACGATAAATGTACAGTTGGCTACAGCGCGCTGAGACCTGGACTAGCCGCTCGGGAGGTGTGCAACGGATGCGGTGCAACACTCAACAATCTATATCTTCAGCACAAGCGATAGAGTCAGACAAGAGATGGGGATGCGCTTGCATTGCATAGCGAGCAGCACGGGGAAAAACCCGTTAGGTGAAGCAACAGGCGCTAATGGGTGCCAGTCGTCATCGCTATGGATCCGATGGACGGGGTGGCGTTTTATATTTTTCTGCGCGCAAATGGGGTGGGGGAAGTGAGGCGCGCATCTATTCCTTCGCTATCATCAGTGTCGACAACATTCGCCGTGCGACCCAGTTTTACCATGTGATCCATCCGCCCCCCACTCGCACGTGCCGTAGCCAGGCTGTGCAGGTAGCGCCGCGAACCCTGTTTGTTCAGAAATAGGGCCAGAAACTGTGCCATCGATTGCAAAGTGGCTGTACGGAGGAGACGAGGCCACCGCTCATAACGCCACCGTGCACGACAACGCCGCAATCATTGGTCCGTCATAGCGCTTCAAAGTCGCTTCACTCGGTGAAGAAAATAGGCGGGACGACCATCTATAGGCCTACTACACAATCCTCTTGCGCAGATATATTTCCTCAGGCTGCACTATATTATCTGTAATAATATTGAGGGTGTTCAAAAGTCTTTTTTTTTGTTGCGCGTTAAACACCACCTTCCCAACACAACACCTAAACAACAACTTTCTAAATAATGTAGCCTTGTTTTTCCCATACCAACACGTGGAGGCCCATATACGTGTACGGAATATACACATACATGTATAAGAATTTCACCAACGTGTCTCATTTTTTTGTAAGAAACACGAAGATATTTGTAAGAAACACTAAGAAACGGAGAACAGTTTCAGTACTTTTATTATCGTTGAATTATTCTGCGAACATTTTTTTTTGGCAATTCAAGTTGGAATCTATTTTAAAATCAGCCAAATTTAGCATTCTTGTTTGTCACGCAAACTTGAAAGTACATCTCGAGATAGTCGGGAATATATGGGAAACATGCACAGTTCGACAACAGATACTTAGAAAATTGCCGTTAATCGTGCATGAAAAGATTGGATAGAGAATGATCGACCTGTCTACATTGCCGGTTGCCATAGTATCTAGACAAATACCAATGACATCATGAGACTGTGTGTAGAACTCGCCCGTAAGGCGGGCCGCTTTGAGGAAAAAAATGATGCGAGATTGACTGGCCCGAGTTTGAATCGTGATTTGGCAACTCAATTTAGGCACGTAATACACATTTCCAGACCCAAATTTGTACGATTTCTCATTCTCTAGACAAAATATATTTACCGCAGAATAAATATATTTTGTCAATTCTAAAAGTGATTATAGCTTTCAATTATGAACATATACATGAATTACACTGAATAATGCCGTTTGACACTTTTATCATATCAGACTGATATACACCGAAATGATTGTTATATGCATGTATAGAAAGATACTACAAAATAAACAACATTCGTATTGAAAATATTGACTGCTTCACATGCTTGGTAATGTCACAAATAGGTTATTTGTAAAAAAAAAAAAAAAGATTAACAAAATACATTATAATATATAATTTGCTTTAAATTATCAATGAGGTTCATGTGTTATTCTGAAGAGTGTAATAAATGGGTAGCAAGTGAACATCTCAGTTTGATTGGCCGCTCATAATTCCTTACACCTCCACTAGAAATCTTTCCTGCACGTTTCGGCTTCTGGGGGAATCGACGCCGGGTTAATGGATTCGTCATAGGGAGACACGGCGATCATAGAATCCCGGACCTTGGCGCGCAAAAATACACATGCAAGCGAGTACAGACATGCGAGTAGCTATTTCAAGAGCGAAGAGGAGGGAAACATGATCATGTATTATAGTGTACCGGTAGACCTTTTACATTATCAATCAATCAATCAATCAATCAATCAATCAATCTGTTAAAGAGTTCTATGAAGCCGATTTACTCTAACAACTCTAACAAGAAATCATCACGAAAATAAAACCCACTAAATAATATAACCATGATTCCCAATCTATAATTTATAATTATTCCAATATAGTTATGATTTGTTTGAATCAGTCACATACCTTCTCGACTGCCCTGAACACCCTGACAAGATTGAGCCCAGCCAGTTTGGCGAGGTCTCTATGTGGCCATCCTCTCGAGAACAACTCGGCAAACAGCGCGGGGAACTTGGATGTGTCTTCTAGGCCTTTGACAACACTGCAAGCAAGAAGATCGGTGCAGTTTGAGCGTCCGTGTATTCTTTTCAGTGCAATTATTGTCTGATGTGAATAGTAAACCGTCAGTGACATATTCATATATTTTTTTTACGAATGAAGGGAGGAGGGGGGTATCCTGCAATGACCATTTTGTTTTGGCGTTATTTTTTTTTTATTTTACTAAGAAGTTACAAATGATTAGTTTCGGAAACTTCAATGGAGATGTAACACTCTCAGTAAAGACGCAGGTGTTGGTTTTGGGAGTTTATTTAGTGCAGTTGTAAAAACCCTGTAACAAATAATAAATTGTTAAAATAATAACAATATCACAGAAAAGCATATAACAGAAATTACAATGAAAAATATATCTACTTCACCAAGCAGGGCTATGTGCTTTAATCAACTTGTAACCAATGAACACATTTACAGGTTTTCTGGAAATACCTTAAACTCAATAATCATTCAATGCCATAATTCACATCCAACATCAGTGAGCTATACTGCTCCATTGATACCAAAATACATAATACTAATACACCAAATAAAGACACATACAATATCAGATTTAGTATGTTTAATACCAAAATAGCATTTACACCCTTTATTACCAACAAACCTCAGAGGTGATCCGAGGGCAAATCGTGGATGGCCGGCAACAAACTGGGACTCGGGCCGATCCAACGTCAATCTAACCCTACAACCAGTATTGACATAAATAACATATGATAAATAACTTGAGAGAAACTGCAGGTGAAACGTATTTGAGCTACGGAGTTATGGCAGAACTTTAAATGCCAGTATGGAGAGCCTGAAGACACACAAATCTTGTAAGTCCAGCTTCGGAAAATCAAAGTTGCCATACGACGTATTTATGCAAGAAATATAATGAAAAGATACATAAAGAGGGACTTAGTAGTGTTAGCAACAATACACGAGTATGAATACTTACGCAGAACGGAACCTAGGTGTACCAAACGACCTGGATGGGCAGTGACAAAAGGTGTCCGATCTGGTTGTTTACTGGTTGCTAAACTGACAAAGGTTCAGTTTCCCGGGCTTTCAGGTGCTAAAACCCGACTACTAAAATAAATAAAAGTGTACTTACCGTACCTTCACGTATACTTGTGTACAGAAATAGCATGAACATGCCAGTTGTTACATGCTTCCCCGCCAATTAAATGGCGTCCCGACATTTAATTTATATACATATTTACACTACTGCTTACCTGCAACTACACTAAGTAGTGCAGACTTGAACTCGTTGTCATTAGACAAGGTTCCATGTTGTACGAGAGAACTTAGGAAATTAGCTCTTTGCATCCAGTCACATGGCTGTACTGAGATCGGAACTTGAGTAGCTACAAACTCATCTCCACGAATCCATGCTGGTGGCTGTCTTTTTCTCCCAGAGCGTCTTGGAGCAGGAACTGGTGGTGGTGTCGGAGGCTGTGGCTCTACTCCTTGTTCTTCCTGTTCTTCATCTTCTTGTTCCGAGCTTGTCTGAGACTCTGTGTTTTCAGACTGTTCTGACTGAGCTTCGTCATCCTGTGTGGGCATGGGTACGACCTGCGTTGTTGTAACAGTGTACTCTTCCTCATCTTCTGAATCCGTGTCCTTGTCCGAAAGTTCCTTCTGTTCAGGCTCTGCAACGACCTTGTTTCGTGACCTTGGTTTGACCTTTATGCTTGCTGTGGATTCAATTAGTCGTCCACCAATCGGCAGCAGCAAATTTCTGTGCAAGGTACGACATGAACTTTCATCTGTCTCCTTCTGAACCACAAAGACAGGAATTTCAGCATTTGGGTGTTTAGTGACGACATATGGATCTGGTTCCCAACGATCAGCAATTTTGTGCTTGCCTTCATATGCCACTATCTTGACCAGCACGCGATCTCCAACACTCAACATGCCACCACGGGACTTGACATCAAAATGTTGTTTCTGATGAGCCTGTGACTTGCTAGCGGAGGTTCCTGCGAGTTTGTAAGCTTCGTCCAGTTTCGATTTTAACTCTTCCACGTACTTGGAGTATGACTTACCAGGACGAGCTGATCCCGACAATCCGAGGGATACATCCAGTGCCAACTTTGGACGACGGCCAAACATTAGCTCGTATGGTGAGAAACCTGTGGAATCATTCTTGGTACAATTGTATGCATGAACTAATGGACCGACATATGACTTCCAATCCGACTTTTGAGATGGTTCAAGGGTTCCTAACATATTGAGGAGAGTCCTGTAAACCTCTCGCATTGCCCGTTCCCCATTGGATGGTATGATGTTGTTCTTGACTTGGTCATGCCTGTTATCTGACAAAGTTCCTTGATGATTTTACCCTCGAAATTAGCTCCTTGATCTGAATGAATTCGGGCTGGAAAACCATAGTGTGAAATGAATTCCCTGAAGAAAGCTTCAGCAGTGGTCTTCGCTGACATATTCTTGGTTGGCACTGCTACTGCATAGCGAGTAAAATGATCTGTTAATACAAGGATGCAGGAGTAACCACCTTTGGATGCTTCCAGAGTCAAGAAATCCATTGCCACAAGTTCCAGTGGGTAAGTTGTCTCGACACTGACCATCGGTGCTCTGACATTGGTGCTGGATTTTCGTTTCAGACATCGCTCACAATTGGAAATCCATTCATCCAGGTCTACACTCATCCGTGGCCAGTAGACTCGATCTCTGAGTATGGACAATCCTCTATCCCGACCAAGATGACCAATTTCATTGTGTGCTCCATTCAAAGCCTCCTCACGGAAATCCTTGGGTAGAACCAGTTGGTGCCTTTCCTCCTCCTCCCTCTGAACTCGTCGATAGAGAACTCCTCTACGAACAAAAAGACGAGGGAACTCCTTCAAAAGGCATTTTCCTTCAATGGACAGCTGATTTTCAACCAGGGATTTATCGCCTTGCGTGACAGCTCTGAGAAATTGACCAATGACCGGATCACTGCGTTGTCGGCTACGCCACAAGCGATTATCTGCAACCAAATCTTCATCTTCAATCTCGGCATCATCAAGAGCTGAACAGCACAATGTAGCAACACCTTTGTGACAGATGGCCTTGATCACATCAGCAGGGACAACAGTTGTTGTGAGATTGTCAAAGCGAGACAAGGTATCTGCGATGACGTTTGACTTCCCAGGCTTATACTTTATAGTGAAGTTATAGTCCGCAAGAGCAGCAACCCAACGTTGACCAGTGGCATCCAACTTGGCCGATGTGAGAATATACGTTAGCGGGTTGTTATCTGTGTACACAGTGAACTCACTACCACATAAGTAGTCATGATATTTCTGGGTAACGCTCCACTTCAGGGCCAGAAATTCCAATTTGTGTGCACTGTAGTTCTGCTCCGCTTTGTTGAGACTGCGACTGGCATACGAGATGACATGTTCCTTACCATTCTCACCATCACTTTGCTGACACAGTACTGCGCCTAAACCCGATGAACTAGCATCTGTGTACAAAATGAAAGGCTTACCGAAATCCGGATATGACAGAACAGGAGGGGATGTTAAACACTCCTTCAGTTTGTTGAAAGCTGATTGCTGATCCAAACCCCAATGCCATGGTACAGGTCCAGCCTTGAACTTTGATTTGGATTTTTTCCTTGGAGTGATACCTACCAGTAGATCATTCAACGGCTTCGCAAGTTTAGCATAGTTTTTGACAAAGCGCCTATAATAGCCGGAGAATCCAAGAAAACTTCTGAGCTCATCAACGTTACTGGGTGTGGGCCACTCAACAATCTTCCTAGCCTTGTCCGGATCTGCACGGATTCCTGCCTTTGAGACGATATGTCCAACATACTTTACTTCAGCTTGGAAGAAATTACATTTTTTGGGTGACATTTTCAAACCAGCTGTACGGAACTTATCAAACACAAGGTTCAGACGCTCCACATGTTCCTCATAGTTGGTTGAAAAAACAATCACGTCATCCAAGTAAATGTAGCATATGTTGCGGTTCAGCTCTCCAAGACATTCCTCCATGAGCCTTTGATATGTGGCCGGAGCATTAGATAGCCCAAATGGTAAACGATTATACTCATAAAACCCTAATGAGCCTACAGTGAATGCTGTTCTGGGCTTATGGGATTCTTCAACCTCTATCTGGTGGTACCCGCTCTTCATATCAAGGACTGTGAAGTACAGCGATCCTGCAAGTCCATCCAAAATCTCGTCTATACGTGGAAGTGCATAGGAATCTTTTATAGTCCTTCGATTTAACTGGCGGTAATCAACACACAAACGTAGGCTTTTGTCCTTCTTGCGTACAAGCACTACATTTGATGCCCAAGGACTGTGAGACTTTTGGATAACATTAGCATCCAACAATTCCTTAAGGTGCTTTCGAACTTCATCAACCATTGATGGTGGAATCGACCGATGACGTTGCTTGAATGGAAGTTCATTGTCAAGATTGATTTGATGCTTGACCATGTTGCAAAAGCCAATGTCCAGATCATTGTGGGAGAAAACATCAGACCACTCTCCTAGAAAGGACTTGAACTCCGCGAGCTGAGAACTGTTGAGGGCGGTCTTGCTAAAGTCGATCTTGTCCATGAAAGGAAACTTGTTGTCATCAGGCCGATCGACAGAGACGGAATCTTCACCAGTGTAGGGTTCACATGCTTGAACTTGACAAATCACACTATGAGAACTCACCCTGATGGTACTTGAAGTCATGTTGGAAATACAGATTGGGATGATGTCTTCACTTGGATCATACCTGATTAGGAATGGTGCGACTTCAACATCAGCTGGTAGAACTGACGACTCTAGTTGTTGTACAACTCCTAACCCTTGAGTGTGTGCCTTCTTATCCAGCTTACCCTGAACAATGACAGTGTTGTTACTTGGTATGATGACTCCATCATCTTGTGCGAGTTTAACGACAGACAATCTTCCCTCAGTACGCTGAATTTCCTTTGTCTGCAGACTGATCGCTCTGAAAGCCAACTGCCAAGATGTGGTGAGTTTCGATTTCTGCATGTAACGAACACCTAAACGATCCTTTATGGTATCCATGGCAGCACATAAGATGTTGGTTCCGAGTATGACAGGTACTTTCTGTGCATATTTTGTGTCAGGTACAACTAAGAAAAGTGCTGACAATGAGTTGACTATCTCCGGGATGGAAACTTGAAGCTCGACATACCCCGTATATGGCAATGTCTGACCACCAGCCCCTTCAATTTCCAGTAGAAAATCCAAAGGATGAATTTCGACATCAGAAATACACTGTTCATACCATGACTGAGAAATGGTCGACACAGTTGAACCAGTATCCAGAAGAGATGTGCAAACATGACCGTTGAGCTCAATTTCACACTCATTGGCGACCCCAACAATATCAGCAATCTCTCTGGGGCGTCGCTTACCTTGACCCACTACTGCCCCTGTGAAGCAGGTCTGTTGTCGTTTAAATGGCCACGTCGTGCACGGCAACCAACCTTTATGTGTCCAGGTTGATGACATCTCCAACAAACAACTTCACCTGAGTCATTATCATCAGTGTTGTGCGGTTCAGTCCTATCTGACTGGTTGGATGATGATGATTGTTTTTGTTGTTTGTTGTTAGGCTTGTTTTTGGGCTTGTTGAAACTTTGACTTGAGTTGTAGCCCTGTTGCATAACCATCATCTGTTCTTGCATAGTCTTGACGGTACCAGAGAGTGAGCTGACCATTTCCTTCAGACTCTTGAGGTCACCAGATTCAGAGGTAGCTGCTTTTGACTGAGTTTTGACTCGTGGTTGTTCTTGTAATTTTGAATCACGCTGTCGATGCTCTGACTCAATGCGGCGAATGGCAACAACCAATTCATTGAAAGTCGAAATCGTATCGTACTTGTGACCTGAAGCATCTTGCAAGCTAGGTTTAAGACCTGACCAGAATTTTGACCTCAGCATTCCATCAATATCAGAAGGTTGTATATGACCTTGTCTACTAGCACGATCAAGTGATGCTTCCACACGACAAGCCCATTGCGCGACATCTTCGTCTTCTCTTTGAGATGCACCATAAAACTGTGTCATGAGAATTTCCAGCGGTTCAACCGTACCATACACATTGTCGAGTTTTGTGATCATTTCCTCAACTGTTGCTTTCACTCCCAACCGCATTGCGATATTCGCTGCATCGCCTTTCAGTGACTTTCTGGCTGCAACTGTTACTGCTTCTTTTGAGTGAACTCCTTCCTCGAGTAGAGTATGGACCTCAAACTTCCAAACATCAAAGGAAACTTGATCCCCCTTCACAGTTCCAGAGAAAGGTGACACGCGCGGATTCTGTGTGATGACAGTGCTGGACTGAGCGACAACATTACCTGTGTTTTTTGGAGGAGATGCACTATCACTCTGAGCAGTTGACGTACTATCTGAACTCTCACCTTGACTAGCCAAGTAGTCACGCATCCATCGCCTCAGATCTTCTGGAGTATCAGACTTAGGTTTAACCCCCAAAGTACGAAACATATCTATCAACTGTTTTGATTCCTCTTCGGATAACTCCGCCATGATGAAAACCACTCACCTCCAATAAATTTATGTAGTCCAAAATACTAGCAGTAGTAAGTTAGTAATGGGACAAAGTAATGAGAAAAAAATTAAGTACCAAGGCAACCAGATTAATCCAAGCAGGAAAACAAGTTGTATATCCGGAACAGAATCAGCGAAACAACTCCAACTACCTAGAGGGAATCTACAGAAGCTTAAGTAACTCTTATCCAAACAGATACAAGTCCAGAGTAAAATAGAAGCCAGATCACAATTCAATAAAAAAAAATTACCGAAGTTCAGCAAAAAAGTTCTTAAAAAAAATTACAAGTATGAGAGTTACAAGTATGAGAGGGAAAAACAAAATATTGTAGAAACAATCAGGACAACTAAGTGAAGCAGAAAATATAACTTGAGAATATATACAAAACTACAAAAAGTGTAACACACTGAGGCACTTCTTCAAACACAAAATCGATAACACAAATCTCAATGTTTCACATTGAGCACATTGTGCTACCTTAAATTACAGTGTTTGAACTGTGATTCTGACAAAACCACTTGATGTGTACAGTAAATGTAGATTTAAATAACAAACAGAAATATGTACATGCAAAACTAAACACACATTCAGTACAATAGGACTTACTATACTTGAGTAACCTTATATGTACCAAACACTAAGCAAGTTTACCCTAAGTAAATAGTTTACCTTTTCACAAGGTGACAAGTTGAACCTAAACCAAGATATTTTTATATTGTGTTATTCAAATACTAAGAGTACATGTACATGTATAATTTTTTTAATTTATTTTTTTAATTATTATTTTTTAAATTATTAAATTAAGGGATAATATGTAGATACGTAGTACGTACTTCAATAGTACCAAATGTATATCAAAATATTACAGCAATATGCAAATACAATTGTGTATGATATCTTTGTTATACGTCAATGTTCCAATCAATGCTAGTGAAGGTATACAGTTATCATGAAGGTCGCTTGAAGGTCATCGTAAACTGTGTCCTCAAGGTTGCTGGGAACATACGTAACCAATGACGACAGTCAAACTAGATGGCTGTAACCAATGACGATGACTGACAAACCTTGCGTTGCCGTAGAAACACGAGGTGTTGAACATCAGTCAGTGGAGGCACCAATACAACAGCAGTACCGCTTGTACACCGCGAAGCGCCCACAGTTACCAATAGACGAACCGTCCGCTGTGCCGTAAGAGCCACGCTAATTCGACCTTCCGGCAACTACCGCGTGTTTGGACGTCTTCAGCGTTGTTGACTGCACTTCTCCCTGGAGGCTCCAGATGTAACACTCTCAGTAAAGACGCAGGTGTTGGTTTTGGGAGTTTATTTAGTGCAGTTGTAAAAACCCTGTAACAAATAATAAATTGTTAAAATAATAACAATATCACAGAAAAGCATATAACAGAAATTACAATGAAAAATATATCTACTTCACCAAGCAGGGCTATGTGCTTTAATCAACTTGTAACCAATGAACACATTTACAGGTTTTCTGGAAATACCTTAAACTCAATAATCATTCAATGCCATAATTCACATCCAACATCAGTGAGCTATACTGCTCCATTGATACCAAAATACATAATACTAATACACCAAATAAAGACACATACAATATCAGATTTAGTATGTTTAATACCAAAATAGCATTTACACCCTTTATTACCAACAAACCTCAGAGGTGATCCGAGGGCAAATCGTGGATGGCCGGCAACAAACTGGGACTCGGGCCGATCCAACGTCAATCTAACCCTACAACCAGTATTGACATAAATAACATATGATAAATAACTTGAGAGAAACTGCAGGTGAAACGTATTTGAGCTACGGAGTTATGGCAGAACTTTAAATGCCAGTATGGAGAGCCTGAAGACACACAAATCTTGTAAGTCCAGCTTCGGAAAATCAAAGTTGCCATACGACGTATTTATGCAAGAAATATAATGAAAAGATACATAAAGAGGGACTTAGTAGTGTTAGCAACAATACACGAGTATGAATACTTACGCAGAACGGAACCTAGGTGTACCAAACGACCTGGATGGGCAGTGACAAAAGGTGTCCGATCTGGTTGTTTACTGGTTGCTAAACTGACAAAGGTTCAGTTTCCCGGGCTTTCAGGTGCTAAAACCCGACTACTAAAATAAATAAAAGTGTACTTACCGTACCTTCACATATACTTGTGTACAGAAATAGCATGAACATGCCAGTTGTTACAGAGATATAATTACAAGTCTGATTTTAACTTACGTATCAATGTAACACTCTCAGTAAAGACGCAGGTGTTGGTTTTGGGAGTTTATTTAGTGCAGTTGTAAAAACCCTGTAACAAATAATAAATTGTTAAAATAATAACAATATCACAGAAAAGCATATAACAGAAATTACAATGAAAAATATATCTACTTCACCAAGCAGGGCTATGTGCTTTAATCAACTTGTAACCAATGAACACATTTACAGGTTTTCTGGAAATACCTTAAACTCAATAATCATTCAATGCCATAATTCACATCCAACATCAGTGAGCTATACTGCTCCATTGATACCAAAATACATAATACTAATACACCAAATAAAGACACATACAATATCAGATTTAGTATGTTTAATACCAAAATAGCATTTACACCCTTTATTACCAACAAACCTCAGAGGTGATCCGAGGGCAAATCGTGGATGGCCGGCAACAAACTGGGACTCGGGCCGATCCAACGTCAATCTAACCCTACAACCAGTATTGACATAAATAACATATGATAAATAACTTGAGAGAAACTGCAGGTGAAACGTATTTGAGCTACGGAGTTATGGCAGAACTTTAAATGCCAGTATGGAGAGCCTGAAGACACACAAATCTTGTAAGTCCAGCTTCGGAAAATCAAAGTTGCCATACGACGTATTTATGCAAGAAATATAATGAAAAGATACATAAAGAGGGACTTAGTAGTGTTAGCAACAATACACGAGTATGAATACTTACGCAGAACGGAACCTAGGTGTACCAAACGACCTGGATGGGCAGTGACAAAAGGTGTCCGATCTGGTTGTTTACTGGTTGCTAAACTGACAAAGGTTCAGTTTCCCGGGCTTTCAGGTGCTAAAACCCGACTACTAAAATAAATAAAAGTGTACTTACCGTACCTTCACGTATACTTGTGTACAGAAATAGCATGAACATGCCAGTTGTTACATGCTTCCCCGCCAATTAAATGGCGTCCCGACATTTAATTTATATACATATTTACACTACTGCTTACCTGCAACTACACTAAGTAGTGCAGACTTGAACTCGTTGTCATTAGACAAGGTTCCATGTTGTACGAGAGAACTTAGGAAATTAGCTCTTTGCATCCAGTCACATGGCTGTACTGAGATCGGAACTTGAGTAGCTACAAACTCATCTCCACGAATCCATGCTGGTGGCTGTCTTTTTCTCCCAGAGCGTCTTGGAGCAGGAACTGGTGGTGGTGTCGGAGGCTGTGGCTCTACTCCTTGTTCTTCCTGTTCTTCATCTTCTTGTTCCGAGCTTGTCTGAGACTCTGTGTTTTCAGACTGTTCTGACTGAGCTTCGTCATCCTGTGTGGGCATGGGTACGACCTGCGTTGTTGTAACAGTGTACTCTTCCTCATCTTCTGAATCCGTGTCCTTGTCCGAAAGTTCCTTCTGTTCAGGCTCTGCAACGACCTTGTTTCGTGACCTTGGTTTGACCTTTATGCTTGCTGTGGATTCAATTAGTCGTCCACCAATCGGCAGCAGCAAATTTCTGTGCAAGGTACGACATGAACTTTCATCTGTCTCCTTCTGAACCACAAAGACAGGAATTTCAGCATTTGGGTGTTTAGTGACGACATATGGATCTGGTTCCCAACGATCAGCAATTTTGTGCTTGCCTTCATATGCCACTATCTTGACCAGCACGCGATCTCCAACACTCAACATGCCACCACGGGACTTGACATCAAAATGTTGTTTCTGATGAGCCTGTGACTTGCTAGCGGAGGTTCCTGCGAGTTTGTAAGCTTCGTCCAGTTTCGATTTTAACTCTTCCACGTACTTGGAGTATGACTTACCAGGACGAGCTGATCCCGACAATCCGAGGGATACATCCAGTGCCAACTTTGGACGACGGCCAAACATTAGCTCGTATGGTGAGAAACCTGTGGAATCATTCTTGGTACAATTGTATGCATGAACTAATGGACCGACATATGACTTCCAATCCGACTTTTGAGATGGTTCAAGGGTTCCTAACATATTGAGGAGAGTCCTGTTAAACCTCTCGCATTGCCCGTTCCCCATTGGATGGTATGATGTTGTTCTTGACTTGGTCATGCCTGTTATCTGACAAAGTTCCTTGATGATTTTACCCTCGAAATTAGCTCCTTGATCTGAATGAATTCGGGCTGGAAAACCATAGTGTGAAATGAATTCCCTGAAGAAAGCTTCAGCAGTGGTCTTCGCTGACATATTCTTGGTTGGCACTGCTACTGCATAGCGAGTAAAATGATCTGTTAATACAAGGATGCAGGAGTAACCACCTTTGGATGCTTCCAGAGTCAAGAAATCCATTGCCACAAGTTCCAGTGGGTAAGTTGTCTCGACACTGACCATCGGTGCTCTGACATTGGTGCTGGATTTTCGTTTCAGACATCGCTCACAATTGGAAATCCATTCATCCAGGTCTACACTCATCCGTGGCCAGTAGACTCGATCTCTGAGTATGGACAATCCTCTATCCCGACCAAGATGACCAATTTCATTGTGTGCTCCATTCAAAGCCTCCTCACGGAAATCCTTGGGTAGAACCAGTTGGTGCCTTTCCTCCTCCTCCCTCTGAACTCGTCGATAGAGAACTCCTCTACGAACAAAAAGACGAGGGAACTCCTTCAAAAGGCATTTTCCTTCAATGGACAGCTGATTTTCAACCAGGGATTTATCGCCTTGCGTGACAGCTCTGAGAAATTGACCAATGACCGGATCACTGCGTTGTCGGCTACGCCACAAGCGATTATCTGCAACCAAATCTTCATCTTCAATCTCGGCATCATCAAGAGCTGAACAGCACAATGTAGCAACACCTTTGTGACAGATGGCCTTGATCACATCAGCAGACATCTTATGTGCTGCCATGGATTTATGGTATCCATGGCAGCACATAAGATGTTGGTTCCGAGTATGACAGGTACTTTCTGTGCATATTTTGTGTCAGGTACAACTAAGAAAAGTGCTGACAATGAGTTGACTATCTCCGGGATGGAAACTTGAAGCTCGACATACCCCGTATATGGCAATGTCTGACCACCAGCCCCTTCAATTTCCAGTAGAAAATCCAAAGGATGAATTTCGACATCAGAAATACACTGTTCATACCATGACTGAGAAATGGTCGACACAGTTGAACCAGTATCCAGAAGAGATGTGCAAACATGACCGTTGAGCTCAATTTCACACTCATTGGCGACCCCAACAATATCAGCAATCTCTCTGGGGCGTCGCTTACCTTGACCCACTACTGCCCCTGTGAAGCAGGTCTGTTGTCGTTTAAATGGCCACGTCGTGCACGGCAACCAACCTTTATGTGTCCAGGTTGATGACATCTCCAACAAACAACTTCACCTGAGTCATTATCATCAGTGTTGTGCGGTTCAGTCCTATCTGACTGGTTGGATGATGATGATTGTTTTTGTTGTTTGTTGTTAGGCTTGTTTTTGGGCTTGTTGAAACTTTGACTTGAGTTGTAGCCCTGTTGCATAACCATCATCTGTTCTTGCATAGTCTTGACGGTACCAGAGAGTGAGCTGACCATTTCCTTCAGACTCTTGAGGTCACCAGATTCAGAGGTAGCTGCTTTTGACTGAGTTTTGACTCGTGGTTGTTCTTGTAATTTTGAATCACGCTGTCGATGCTCTGACTCAATGCGGCGAATGGCAACAACCAATTCATTGAAAGTCGAAATCGTATCGTACTTGTGACCTGAAGCATCTTGCAAGCTAGGTTTAAGACCTGACCAGAATTTTGACCTCAGCATTCCATCAATATCAGAAGGTTGTATATGACCTTGTCTACTAGCACGATCAAGTGATGCTTCCACACGACAAGCCCATTGCGCGACATCTTCGTCTTCTCTTTGAGATGCACCATAAAACTGTGTCATGAGAATTTCCAGCGGTTCAACCGTACCATACACATTGTCGAGTTTTGTGATCATTTCCTCAACTGTTGCTTTCACTCCCAACCGCATTGCGATATTCGCTGCATCGCCTTTCAGTGACTTTCTGGCTGCAACTGTTACTGCTTCTTTTGAGTGAACTCCTTCCTCGAGTAGAGTATGGACCTCAAACTTCCAAACATCAAAGGAAACTTGATCCCCCTTCACAGTTCCAGAGAAAGGTGACACGCGCGGATTCTGTGTGATGACAGTGCTGGACTGAGCGACAACATTACCTGTGTTTTTTGGAGGAGATGCACTATCACTCTGAGCAGTTGACGTACTATCTGAACTCTCACCTTGACTAGCCAAGTAGTCACGCATCCATCGCCTCAGATCTTCTGGAGTATCAGACTTAGGTTTAACCCCCAAAGTACGAAACATATCTATCAACTGTTTTGATTCCTCTTCGGATAACTCCGCCATGATGAAAACCACTCACCTCCAATAAATTTATGTAGTCCAAAATACTAGCAGTAGTAAGTTAGTAATGGGACAAAGTAATGAGAAAAAAATTAAGTACCAAGGCAACCAGATTAATCCAAGCAGGAAAACAAGTTGTATATCCGGAACAGAATCAGCGAAACAACTCCAACTACCTAGAGGGAATCTACAGAAGCTTAAGTAACTCTTATCCAAACAGATACAAGTCCAGAGTAAAATAGAAGCCAGATCACAATTCAATAAAAAAAAATTACCGAAGTTCAGCAAAAAAGTTCTTAAAAAAAATTACAAGTATGAGAGTTACAAGTATGAGAGGGAAAAACAAAATATTGTAGAAACAATCAGGACAACTAAGTGAAGCAGAAAATATAACTTGAGAATATATACAAAACTACAAAAAGTGTAACACACTGAGGCACTTCTTCAAACACAAAATCGATAACACAAATCTCAATGTTTCACATTGAGCACATTGTGCTACCTTAAATTACAGTGTTTGAACTGTGATTCTGACAAAACCACTTGATGTGTACAGTAAATGTAGATTTAAATAACAAACAGAAATATGTACATGCAAAACTAAACACACATTCAGTACAATAGGACTTACTATACTTGAGTAACCTTATATGTACCAAACACTAAGCAAGTTTACCCTAAGTAAATAGTTTACCTTTTCACAAGGTGACAAGTTGAACCTAAACCAAGATATTTTTATATTGTGTTATTCAAATACTAAGAGTACATGTACATGTATAATTTTTTTAATTTATTTTTTTAATTATTATTTTTTAAATTATTAAATTAAGGGATAATATGTAGATACGTAGTACGTACTTCAATAGTACCAAATGTATATCAAAATATTACAGCAATATGCAAATACAATTGTGTATGATATCTTTGTTATACGTCAATGTTCCAATCAATGCTAGTGAAGGTATACAGTTATCATGAAGGTCGCTTGAAGGTCATCGTAAACTGTGTCCTCAAGGTTGCTGGGAACATACGTAACCAATGACGACAGTCAAACTAGATGGCTGTAACCAATGACGATGACTGACAAACCTTGCGTTGCCGTAGAAACACGAGGTGTTGAACATCAGTCAGTGGAGGCACCAATACAACAGCAGTACCGCTTGTACACCGCGAAGCGCCCACAGTTACCAATAGACGAACCGTCCGCTGTGCCGTAAGAGCCACGCTAATTCGACCTTCCGGCAACTACCGCGTGTTTGGACGTCTTCAGCGTTGTTGACTGCACTTCTCCCTGGAGGCTCCAGATGTAACACTCTCAGTAAAGACGCAGGTGTTGGTTTTGGGAGTTTATTTAGTGCAGTTGTAAAAACCCTGTAACAAATAATAAATTGTTAAAATAATAACAATATCACAGAAAAGCATATAACAGAAATTACAATGAAAAATATATCTACTTCACCAAGCAGGGCTATGTGCTTTAATCAACTTGTAACCAATGAACACATTTACAGGTTTTCTGGAAATACCTTAAACTCAATAATCATTCAATGCCATAATTCACATCCAACATCAGTGAGCTATACTGCTCCATTGATACCAAAATACATAATACTAATACACCAAATAAAGACACATACAATATCAGATTTAGTATGTTTAATACCAAAATAGCATTTACACCCTTTATTACCAACAAACCTCAGAGGTGATCCGAGGGCAAATCGTGGATGGCCGGCAACAAACTGGGACTCGGGCCGATCCAACGTCAATCTAACCCTACAACCAGTATTGACATAAATAACATATGATAAATAACTTGAGAGAAACTGCAGGTGAAACGTATTTGAGCTACGGAGTTATGGCAGAACTTTAAATGCCAGTATGGAGAGCCTGAAGACACACAAATCTTGTAAGTCCAGCTTCGGAAAATCAAAGTTGCCATACGACGTATTTATGCAAGAAATATAATGAAAAGATACATAAAGAGGGACTTAGTAGTGTTAGCAACAATACACGAGTATGAATACTTACGCAGAACGGAACCTAGGTGTACCAAACGACCTGGATGGGCAGTGACAAAAGGTGTCCGATCTGGTTGTTTACTGGTTGCTAAACTGACAAAGGTTCAGTTTCCCGGGCTTTCAGGTGCTAAAACCCGACTACTAAAATAAATAAAAGTGTACTTACCGTACCTTCACGTATACTTGTGTACAGAAATAGCATGAACATGCCAGTTGTTACATCAACACCGTCAAAATCCGAGCCAATTCCGATATGGTCTGGTCCAGTGATGCTGCGGACGTGTTCTATATGATCTAGATTTTTGCATAATGATAAACACGAGACATCGATGATTCCTATTTCCAATATTATATATTTGTGTTTATAAATAATGAATGTGATGAGACTGTGTCTTGCTAGAATAGCATGATGCATGTCAAATCATCCACATACATAACATTGTACACAGTAGTTGTTTGGGTTTGTATAAACAATTTGGGGAAGTTGCGTTCAACAACACTGCATAAAATGTGGCTCTTTACAGCGACACATTTAAATAACTGGTGAAAGTTTGACATTTTTCTGTTGTGTTTCAGACTATGTGTACTATTTTTGGCTACTCTATTTCCTGTATTACCTGCTACATCTTGTACTGTGGCCGGTCCGCTATGGTTGCTAGGGTAACAATTCGTATATTCAGCCATAAATGACACCATGATAAGCCCTCCATTGTCCTACAAGTGCGTGAGCACATTATTTCTTAGCAATGTATTATTGAAATGTGCGAAAATGATGATAACATCAACGGAATGTTAGTTACATGAATGTGGTAAAAAATGTATATATTGTTGTTCATGATTACACTTATTATTTTAATGTATTCTAAATGCGAACATGGTTTCTCTAGTCATACAGTCATTCACAAAGAAGTTTCAACATATTTCTACATGATATACAAAAAATAAATTGCAGGTCCGTAGCCGGTACTACAAATCATAACGTCACCTTGAGTTTCCTGAGCACGTCGTCCTGTACGTTGCGGTGGTGATGACAAAGAGCCCACGCCGAGGAGTGACTGAATATAACCGGGGCCTTGGATACGGACAGGGCGTCTTCCATCGTGCGCTTAGCAACGTGGGATATATCTACCAGCATTCCGATACGGTTCATTTCCTTGACAACCAGCTGGTTTTAAATGGCAAATTTCTCATTTGTAATAAATATTTGATCACGTTGAATAGCCTGTACAACCTAGGTTTTTTTCTGTTGTTGCTTTCACAAGAGTTCCTGTATTCTGGATAACTTGATAATATTATTTTCTTTGTAGCTATGTGTATTGTACAGCATCACTATAAATCACGAATATAAAATATATAACCTTGCCCCAGTCTGTGAGTCCGTGATGAGGACCTCCAGATGGTGAAAGGTCGTCTGGTGAACTGTCTGCCCTGAATAACCCGAAAATAATATATCAATATTCTAATTATAATGTGTAATCAAAGAGATTATATCAAATATTCTTTGGTATAACTACATGTCGTAATGAAACTTCGAAAGTAAAAATTAAAATATACTATGGGCGCAGTCTGAAACAAATTCTACTGTGATATAAATCGTTGATATAAATTGTTGTTTGTGCCAGAGCAACTAACTAGTCACTCGGTCTATTCACTAACCATGGCGTATCACAGGTGTGTGTAAGCGTCATGTAGCGCACACCGAGACGGTAGAACTGCCGGAGCGTAGCCCGACTGCTATCTATGGAGTGACCGCCCTCTAGACCTATCATACTGGCTACACGCCCGCTGTAAAACGCGACCAGTATACCTGAAATTTGGTTACTATGCATCCAGCTAAGCATGTTAAGTTTTAATATGTTCCTCGTGAATGATCAGCTGTACATCAATTTATTTGTTTTGAAATCAATCTTTTTTGCATTTAGTAAATAACACATATCTATTACGCTATTGATTCACACGATCGCACATTCAGGCTTTACTCTCACCGATTGCAGAATCCACAAACTGAAAATCATTTGGGTATTTCTCGACAAAGCGCCTGATGACGTCACACTGGTCCAGACTGGCTCTCACGACGTCTGTGTACTGAGTACTACAGTCCACGGCACACGACCAGAACTGGGATAGAGACATGCCGTGGAATAGTGTGAGTTATCATAAACATATCAAATAAGACAACACGATGTACATGTCAAATAATGGGAAATGAAACTAGGAGTAAAAGGAGTGTTCTCTCCACCAATTAGATGTTAATCCTTTAGCTTGGGCATATCCATCCTAGCTTAGGCGACGTGTGTCTCTCTTAGACCCACCTTCTCCCTCCCTTTAGCCGGGGTATATATCCCACCTGTATATTAGACTCATCTGTCCAACAACATGTCCGTCCCATAGCCGGGGTATATCACACCTGTATATTAGACCCACCTGTCCACCGATTGTCCCTCTCTTAACCGGGGTATATGCCTCCTAAACCCACCTGTCCACCGAGATGTCCCTCTCGTAGCCGAGGTATATCAGTCCGAGACCATGGCCACAATTGTGTGAGGTTGTTCTTCAAATGTAATTTCCCAAATCTGTTCTTCAGGCGCTTTCGTATCACATATGCAAGATCATTGTGACTGCAAAAATGAACGGAATGGGAAGCATTTAGGAAACAAAACAAAATACTGGTAATCAGTTACGAATTTGAATAATAAATAATTCGTTTTGTGTTTCAACATAATGGAAAACGACTTATTTATTCCTGAATAATTGCAGGTACTAGGAAAAAAACACTTACCCATCTATAAGAGGCACAGCGCTGAGTAGTCTCTTGGCTTTAGTCAAGGGATCAGCCACGAAAATGGACTCGTCCTGCGCTACAAAAATTGACACCAACATGTCAAAGCTGTAGGGAATTTCCTCCAATTTCTCCACAGGTGTAAGTGTGGCTGCGCTGTCTGAAGCTTTGACAGATCTGAGCGATATAGCGATTGCCAAAGTGATAGCGAGCACAAGGGATACACCGAATATGCGGAGAAAGGCAAACAATTTTCGACTTTGTTCGCGGTTGATCCCGATTGCTTTTTGCAGCAGCGTATCTCTCTCCATTTTGTTCGCGGTGTCGTGATAAAATGAGTGGAGTTCAATTCGGGCAGCGCCGAGGTTTATTGGGCATGTATCTTCAACATATCTAGCTCCCTGTTGCAAGCTTTTGTAAAAAAACATATATGATCAGTGATCCACGTACCCGCAGACAAATTCTAAACTTCTACATCATATATGAACATCGAATCACATCAGCATTGAATAGAACATGTCGATGCTAGTATTGAATAAAATTCGCTTATAAAGTACTTCATTGCTCTACTTGTCACGAATGTGAATTCCTAGGGGAAATTTGTTACTTTTCACTTTATTGTATTTTTGTCTCAGTTACATTATGCCTAACGTTATTGATATAATGTGTCTTAAGCCTTTCAAGATATTTATGTTAGTATTTTTATATATTTTAGTATATATCTGTATTGGCACGAATCACTTTACAAGAGATAACATGAATAAGCATTGTCTTGTCTATTCCTTCTCTCGCGCATTACTTTTTATGCTTCCGAACTTGCAATATCTATTCAATTATTGA
This sequence comes from Terebella lapidaria, assembly GCA_949152475.1. Classification (NCBI taxonomy): domain Eukaryota; kingdom Metazoa; phylum Annelida; class Polychaeta; order Terebellida; family Terebellidae; genus Terebella; species Terebella lapidaria. Next base: position 25,442,943 of record OX424564.1, on the reverse strand, counting down.
ACCTACATGTAACACACGTACAGACGTACTTGTAAATTGTAAGCCCGGTTGATGGCCCATCAATTAATGCTGATGCTCAATCAATGCTGATATACAATTCCTGGCCTTGACAATCAGCTACACAATGAGCCTGATTATTGATGTAAAACATGAAATCCGCGTCCAGTTGCAAACTCAATTAAAATCCATTCATTGCCACTGAATGCTGTGCATTGTCATGCGATAATTTTCTGAGCTTGATAACGACATAGCAAGCAATATTAGGTCAACAACTGGACAGAGGTCGTCAGCTGACAGGGGCGTAGCTACTGAAATACATGCAATACAATGGGCTATTGGTGCAAGTTTTTAGACACTTGATCGTTTTGAGCGAAGATCCCCAGTGCTCTCTTTTTTCCGCATGGAGGTTTGAAACATATCGAGGTGAAAGGAATGCTATATATCTGAACGAATTGTATGAGCGATTTTTAATGAATAAATCGAATCGCTGAATAGACTTGCTCACTCAGACTAAGGTAGTGGTAATCATTAACCGGACACAATGAACTGCTACAATGAATTGTATTGTTGTTTGCATATACACGTGTGTGTGCACAGTAGGCATTACACTCCTGATATGGGGCGCATAATTACGATGGTGTATTTAGGGTTACTTGCTGCGTTAATCGTTTTGTAATTCAACATTATGAAAAACGACTTATCTGAATGATTGCAGTAATTAAGAAAAAAAAAAATTGCCCATCTATAAGTGTTTACCAGCTATTGAACTTAGTATAGGATGCTGATATCTCGTATATACTCTGATTTTTCTAACTTGTTTACACCGGTTTTTGACGATATCTTTGCGATGCTAAATGGTACCGTTCTATAACTTGGCATGCCTCATCTGGGAGTCAAACGGCAATTTTCTACGGAATTTCAGACTTCTATCGCAATAATTGCAGAAGTTAGCAATCTACCCCAATGTTAAATTTCAGATGAAAACGGGATCTCGAAAATCTGAGCTTATTCGAGGATTTGATCATGTTAATATTCACAGGATTCGAAGTATTGTTGTAATTTTAGACCAGATGAAACATTGGGGGCTGTATTCTACTCAAACATGTTGATTTTGAAAGATTGCACCACTACAAAACCGAACAAATGTACGAAATTGTGTGCGGACCCAGAAATTAAATGACAGGGCTAAATTTAACATAGGGGTAGATTGCCAACTTTTTCAATTTTCGTGATAGAAGTCTGAAATTCCGTAAATAATTACCGTTTGACTCCCAGGTGAAGTATGCCAAGTTATAGAACGATAGCATTTAGCATCGCAAAAATATCGGCGAAAAGCTGTGTAAACGAGTTAGAAAAATCAGGGTATACATCACCACGCATGTTAAAGTCTGATCCACATAGTAGGCCTGAAGTGCTTCTGATCTGAGATCACCCTTATGGGTATATACTTTTGAAAATAATTCCTGCATATGACTCACCATGAGCAGTTATTTTTGTCGTGTACTGGTTTCTTTCAACTTGAACGTCCTGTCTGCACGAAGCGGCCATTTTGGTTTCCCAACAAGTGAAAAAAGTTTTTTTCTGTCCAAAATAAAATGATCACGTTTTGAGCCATTTCCAACCTGAGGATATGGTGCTTTTTGTCTTTTTGCAATGTCTCTTTTTTATGCTAAGTTGGAGCTATCTGTATCATAACCCCTAGACCCCTAGAAGTCATGTTTGGTCATTTCACTGGCGACCTTGAATTTGAACTTTGTGCCTGATATTCTCGTTGGACATTCCGAGATATATACTTCTGTGAGTTAAAAAAAAAGTTTATCAGCATAAAGTGTCATATCCACACATTAATACATCACCACATGTAAATATTTATATGTACACGTATTGAGGGAAACACAAAGAAATACAAGAAACAGAAAATATTTCATATGAAAATACTCTTTTTATTATCATTGCAACTTTTGGTAGCCCACATGGGCCATCACATTTTGCACATAAACAAGTATTTCATTGAATATTGTGGTTTTGATAATTGATTATATTGATTTAAACCGATATATTTGATATGTGCACATACAATGTAAAGGAAAAGACTACAAAATGAACATCGTATTCAAAGTATTGCCAACTGCACAGATTATCAACATATTTTGCAAGAATTTAACGAAATAGAATATTCTGGAAAAATTTTTTTAAAAAATTGATCATATATTTTGCCTCAAGATATTAATTAGGTATGTGTCTCAATCTCAAGAGTTCTAATAAGTCGGTGGCAAATGAATATCTTCAGTTTGATTGGCCACTCATAATTCCTTACACCTCCGCTAGGAATCTTCCCTGCACGTTTTGGCTTCTCGGGGAAGCGACGCCGGGTTAATGGCTTCGTCATAGGGGGACACATCGATCATAGAATCCCGGACCTTAGCGTGCAAAAATACACATGCAAGTGAGTACAATCACCCGAGTAGCTATTTCAAAAGCGAAGAGCAGGAAAACATGAATATGTATTATAGTGTACCGATATTACATTATCAATCAATCAATCAATCAATCTGTCAATCAATCTGTTAAAGAGTTCTATGAACCCGATTAACTCTAACAACTCTACCAAAAATTCATCACGAAAATAAAACCCATTGAATAATATAACCATGATTCCCAATCTATAATTTACAAATATTCCAATATAGTTATGATTTGTTTGAATCAGTCACATACCTTCTCGACTGCCCTGAACACCCTGACAAGATTGAGCCCGGCCAGTTTGGCGAGGTCTCTACGTGACCATCCTCTGGAGAACAACTCGGCAAACAGCGCGGGGAACTTGGACGTGTCTTCTAGGCCTTTGACAACACTGTAAGCGAGAAGATCAGAGTAGTTTGAGTGTCAGGGTTTTTTTTTTTCATTGCAATTGTCTGATGTGAATAGTAAACCGTCAGTGACATATTAATTTTTTTTTTGCGAAGGGGAGAGGGGATTTCATGCAATTACCATTTGTTAATTTGTTAACCTTTGGTCTGATAACCTATTGCCGTGGCGTTGCGTCCGTCGTCGTCGTCCGTCGTACGTTTACATTTTTATCTTTAAAGTTTACCATCGAATCTTTCTGAAATTTTGCACAGAAACGCCTAAAAATATTTCGAGAAGGAGGTATTTTTTTATTTTTTTTATTTTCGCATTTATTTCAAAATGGCGGCCATTTTTGACGAAAAATTGTCAATTTTGGACTTTGACTGTCGTTTCTCACTCGAATTTACAGCTTAGGAGTCAATTGTGGACATACTAGAAATGATATGCTGAATATTCTCATGACCTTGAATTGACCAATGACCTTATTTTCAAGGTGATGGGACACAAGGCTAATATATAAAATATATATTGTCCGGTAACCTTCCTTAGCCCTTGGGCTAATTTTTAGTTTCAGTAAGAAATTACAATTGAGTTTTGTAAATTTCAATGGAGATATGATTACAAGCCTGATTTTAACTTACGTATCAACACCGTCAAAATCTGAGCCAATTCCGATATGGTCTGGTCCAGTGATGCTGCGGACGTGTTCTATATGATCTAGATTTTTGCATAATGATAAACACGAGACATACAATGATTCGTATTTCCAATATTATATATTTGTGCTTATAAATGTATACGATGAAATCTAAAAATTAAAAAAATGTGATACTAGATTGAAATGGAAATGGTAAATAGAACAGGAACAATATTAATCCATGTGCACGTCCAGAGGATGCGTATATTAGAAAAATTCGAACATGTTAAGCTAAGAAGTACAAGTACATGGGTGTATATCAACGATTTAACTAAATATAATGAATGTGATGAGACTGTGTCTTGCTAGAATAGCATGATGCATGTCAAATCATCCACATACATAATATTGTACACAGTAATTGTTTGGGTTTGTATAAACAATTTGGGGAAGTTGCGTTCAACAACACTGCATAAAATGTGGCTCTTTACAGCGACATACAGTGTTTAAATAACTGGTAAAAGTTTGAAATTTTTCTGTTGTGTTTCAGACTATGTGTACTATTTTTGGTTACTCTATTTCCTGTATTACCTGCTACATCTTGTACTGTGGCCGGTCCGCTATGGTTGTTAGGGTAACAATTCGTATATTCGGCCACAAATGACACCATGATAAGCCCTCCATTTTCCTACAAGTACGTGATCACATTATTTCTTAGCAATGTATTATTGAAATGTGCGAAAATTATGATAACATCAACGGAATGTTAGTTACATGAATGTGGTAAAAAATGTATATTGTTGTTCATGATTACACTTATTATTTTAATGTATTCTAAATGCGAACATGGTTTCTCTAGTCATACAGTCATTCACAAAGAAGTTTCAACATATTTCTACATGATATACAAAAAATAAATTGCAGGTCCGTAGCCGGTACCACAAATCATAACGTCACCTTGAGTTTCCTGAGCACGTCGTCCTGTACGTTGCGGTGGTGATGACAAAGAGCCCACGCCGAGGAGTGACTGAATATAACCGGGGCCTTGGATACGGACAGGGCGTCTTCCATCGTGCGCTTAGCAACGTGGGATATATCTACCAGCATTCCGATACGGTTCATTTCCTTGACAACCAGCTGGTTTTAAATGGCAAATTTCTCATTTGTAATAAATATTTGATCACGTTGAATAGCCTGTACAACCTGGGTTTTTTTCTGTTGTTGCTTTCACAAGAGTTCCTGTATTCTGGATAACTTGATAATATTATTTTCTTTGTAGCTATGTGTGTTGTACAGCATCACTATAAATCACGAATATAAAATATATAACCTTGCCCCAGTCTGGGAGTCCGTGATGAGGACCTCCAGATGGTGAAAGGTCGTCTGGTGAACTGTCTGCCCTGAATAACCCGAAAATAATATATCAATATTCTAATTATAATGTGTAATCAAAGAGATTATATCAAATATTCTTTGGTATAACTACATGTCGTAATGAAACTTCGAAAGTAAAAATTAAAATATACTATGGGCGCAGTCTGAAACAAATTCTACTGTGATATAAATCGTTGATATAAATTGTTGTTTGTGCCAGAGCAACTAACTAGTCACTCGGTCTATTCACTAACCATGGCGTATCACAGGTGTGTGTAAGCGTCATGTAGCGCACACCGAGACGGTAGAACTGCCGGAGCGTAGCCAGACTGCTATCTATGGAGTGACCGCCTTCCAAACCTATCATACTGGTTACGCGCCCGCTGTAAAACGCTTCCAGTATACCTGAAATTTGGTTACTATGCATCCAGCTAAGCATGTTAAGTTTTAATGTGTTCCTTGTGAATGATCAGCTGTACATCAATTTATTTGTTTTGAAATCAATCTTTTTTGCATTTAGTAAATAACACATATCTATTACGCTATTGATTCACACGATCGCACATTCAGGCTTACTCTCACCGAATGCAGAATCCACAAACTGAAAATCATTTGGGTATTTCTCGACAAAGCGCCTGATGACGTCACACTGGTCCAGACTGGCTCTCACGACGTCCGTGTATTGAGTACTACAGTCCACGGCACACGACCAGAACTGGGATAGAGACATGCCACGGAATAGTGTGAGTTATCATAAACATATCAAATAAGACAACATGATGTACATGTCAAATAATGGGAAATGAAACTAGGAGTAAAAGGAGTGTTCTCTCCACCAATTAGATGTTAATCCTTTAGCTTGGGCATATCCATCCTAGCTTAGGCGACGTGTGTCTCTCTTAGACCCACCTTCTCCCTCCCTTTAGCCGGGGTATATATCCCACCTGTATATTAGACTCATCTGTCCAACAACATGTCCGTCCCATAGCCGGGGTATATCACAACTGTATATTAGACCCATCTGTCCACCGAATTGTTCTCCCCTTAGCCGGGGTATATCTGCACTAGACCCACCTGTCCACCGAGTTTTCCCTCTCGTAGTCGGGCTATATTCGTCCGAGACCCTGGCCACACTTGCGTGAGGTTGTTTTCCAAATGTAATTTCCTGAATCTGTTCTTCAGGCGCTTTCGTATCTCATATGGAAGGTCATTGTGACTGCAAAAATGAACGGAATGGGAAGCATTTAGGAAAAAAAAACAAAATACAGGTAATCAGTTACGAATTTGAATAATAAATAATTCGTTTTGTAATTCAACATAATGGAAAACGACTTAACTGAATAATTGCAGTTACTAGGAAAAAAACACTTACCCATCTATAAGAGGCACAGCGCTGAGTAGTCTCTTGGCTTTAGTCAAGGGATCAGCCACGAAAATGGACTCGTCCTGCGCTACAAAAATTGACACCAACATGTCAAAGCTGTAGGGAATTTCCTCCAATTTCTCCACATGTGTAAGTGTGGCTGGGCTGTCTGAGGATTTGATAGATCTCCTGAGCGATATAGCGATTGCCAAAGTGATAGCGAGCACAAGGGATACACCGAATATGCGGAGAAAGGCAAACAATTTTCGACTTTGTTCGCGGTTGATCCCGATTGCTTCTTGCAGCAGCGTATCTCTCTCCATTTTGTTCGCGGTGTCCTAATAAAATAAGTGGAGTTCAATTCGAGCAGCGCCGAGGTTTATCGGGCATGTGTCGTCAACATATCTAGCTCCCTGTTGCAAACTTTTGTAAAATACATATATGGTCAGTGATCCACGTACCCGCAGACAAATTCTAAACTTCTACATCATATATGAACATCGAATCACATCAGCATTGAATAGAACATGTCGATGCTAGTATTGAATAAAATTCGCTTATAAAGTACTTCATTGCTCTACTTGTCACGAATGTGAATTCCTAGGGGAAATTTGTTAATTTTCACTTTATTGTATTTTTGTCTCAGTTACATTGTGCCTAACGTTATTGATATAATGTGTCTTAAGCCTTTCAAGATATTTATCTTAGTATTTTTATATATTTTAGTATATATCTGTATTGGCACGAATCACTTTACAAGAGATAACATGAATAAGCATTGTCTTGTCTATTCCTTCTCTCGCGCATTACTTTTTATGATGCTTCCGAACTTGCAATATCTATTCAATTATTGAACCTACATGTAACACACGTACAGACGTACTTGTAAATTGTAAGCCCGGTTGCTGGCCCATCAATTAATGCTGATGCTCAATCAGTGCTCATATACAATTCCTGGCCTTGACAATCAGCTACACAATGAGCCTGATTATTGATGTAAAACATGAAATCCGCGTCCAGTTGCAAACTCAATTATAATCCATTTATTGCCACTGAATGCTGTGCATTGTCATGCGATAATTTTCTGAGCTTGATAACGACATAGCAAGCAATATTAGGTCAACAACTGGACAGAGGTCGTCAGCTGACAGGGGCGTAGCTACTGAAATACATGCAATACAATGGGCTATTGGTGCAAGTTTTTAGACACTTGATCGTTTTGAGCGAAGATCCCCAGTGCTCTCTTTTTTCCGCATGGAGGTTTGAAACATATCGAGGTGAAAGGAATGCTATATATCTGAACGAATTGTATGAGCGATTTTTAATGAATAAATCGAATCGCTGAATAGACTTGCTCACTCAGACTAAGGTAGTGGTAATCATTAACCGGACACAATGAACTGCTACAATGAATTGTATTGTTGTTTGCATATACACGTGTGTGTGCACAGTAGGCATTACACTCCTGATATGGGGCGCATAATTACGATGGTGTATTTAGGGTTACTTGCTGCGTTAATCGTTTTGTAATTCAACATTATGAAAAACGACTTATCTGAATGATTGCAGTAATTAAGAAAAAAAAAAATTGCCCATCTATAAGTGTTTACCAGCTATTGAACTTAGTATAGGATGCTGATATCTCGTATATACTCTGATTTTTCTAACTTGTTTACACCGGTTTTTGACGATATCTTTGCGATGCTAAATGGTACCGTTCTATAACTTGGCATGCCTCATCTGGGAGTCAAACGGCAATTTTCTACGGAATTTCAGACTTCTATCGCAATAATTGCAGAAGTTAGCAATCTACCCCAATGTTAAATTTCAGATGAAAACGGGATCTCGAAAATCTGAGCTTATTCGAGGATTTGATCATGTTAATATTCACAGGATTCGAAGTATTGTTGTAATTTTAGACCAGATGAAACATTGGGGGCTGTATTCTACTCAAACATGTTGATTTTGAAAGATTGCACCACTACAAAACCGAACAAATGTACGAAATTGTGTGCGGACCCAGAAATTAAATGACAGGGCTAAATTTAACATAGGGGTAGATTGCCAACTTTTTCAATTTTCGTGATAGAAGTCTGAAATTCCGTAAATAATTACCGTTTGACTCCCAGGTGAAGTATGCCAAGTTATAGAACGATAGCATTTAGCATCGCAAAAATATCGGCGAAAAGCTGTGTAAACGAGTTAGAAAAATCAGGGTATACATCACCACGCATGTTAAAGTCTGATCCACATAGTAGGCCTGAAGTGCTTCTGATCTGAGATCACCCTTATGGGTATATACTTTTGAAAATAATTCCTGCATATGACTCACCATGAGCAGTTATTTTTGTCGTGTACTGGTTTCTTTCAACTTGAACGTCCTGTCTGCACGAAGCGGCCATTTTGGTTTCCCAACAAGTGAAAAAAGTTTTTTTCTGTCCAAAATAAAATGATCACGTTTTGAGCCATTTCCAACCTGAGGATATGGTGCTTTTTGTCTTTTTGCAATGTCTCTTTTTTATGCTAAGTTGGAGCTATCTGTATCATAACCCCTAGACCCCTAGAAGTCATGTTTGGTCATTTCACTGGCGACCTTGAATTTGAACTTTGTGCCTGATATTCTCGTTGGACATTCCGAGATATATACTTCTGTGAGTTAAAAAAAAAGTTTATCAGCATAAAGTGTCATATCCACACATTAATACATCACCACATGTAAATATTTATATGTACACGTATTGAGGGAAACACAAAGAAATACAAGAAACAGAAAATATTTCATATGAAAATACTCTTTTTATTATCATTGCAACTTTTGGTAGCCCACATGGGCCATCACATTTTGCACATAAACAAGTATTTCATTGAATATTGTGGTTTTGATAATTGATTATATTGATTTAAACCGATATATTTGATATGTGCACATACAATGTAAAGGAAAAGACTACAAAATGAACATCGTATTCAAAGTATTGCCAACTGCACAGATTATCAACATATTTTGCAAGAATTTAACGAAATAGAATATTCTGGAAAAATTTTTTTAAAAAATTGATCATATATTTTGCCTCAAGATATTAATTAGGTATGTGTCTCAATCTCAAGAGTTCTAATAAGTCGGTGGCAAATGAATATCTTCAGTTTGATTGGCCACTCATAATTCCTTACACCTCCGCTAGGAATCTTCCCTGCACGTTTTGGCTTCTCGGGGAAGCGACGCCGGGTTAATGGCTTCGTCATAGGGGGACACATCGATCATAGAATCCCGGACCTTAGCGTGCAAAAATACACATGCAAGTGAGTACAATCACCCGAGTAGCTATTTCAAAAGCGAAGAGCAGGAAAACATGAATATGTATTATAGTGTACCGATATTACATTATCAATCAATCAATCAATCAATCTGTCAATCAATCTGTTAAAGAGTTCTATGAACCCGATTAACTCTAACAACTCTACCAAAAATTCATCACGAAAATAAAACCCATTGAATAATATAACCATGATTCCCAATCTATAATTTACAAATATTCCAATATAGTTATGATTTGTTTGAATCAGTCACATACCTTCTCGACTGCCCTGAACACCCTGACAAGATTGAGCCCGGCCAGTTTGGCGAGGTCTCTACGTGACCATCCTCTGGAGAACAACTCGGCAAACAGCGCGGGGAACTTGGACGTGTCTTCTAGGCCTTTGACAACACTGTAAGCGAGAAGATCAGAGTAGTTTGAGTGTCAGGGTTTTTTTTTTTCATTGCAATTGTCTGATGTGAATAGTAAACCGTCAGTGACATATTAATTTTTTTTTTGCGAAGGGGAGAGGGGATTTCATGCAATTACCATTTGTTAATTTGTTAACCTTTGGTCTGATAACCTATTGCCGTGGCGTTGCGTCCGTCGTCGTCGTCCGTCGTACGTTTACATTTTTATCTTTAAAGTTTACCATCGAATCTTTCTGAAATTTTGCACAGAAACGCCTAAAAATATTTCGAGAAGGAGGTATTTTTTTATTTTTTTTATTTTCGCATTTATTTCAAAATGGCGGCCATTTTTGACGAAAAATTGTCAATTTTGGACTTTGACTGTCGTTTCTCACTCGAATTTACAGCTTAGGAGTCAATTGTGGACATACTAGAAATGATATGCTGAATATTCTCATGACCTTGAATTGACCAATGACCTTATTTTCAAGGTGATGGGACACAAGGCTAATATATAAAATATATATTGTCCGGTAACCTTCCTTAGCCCTTGGGCTAATTTTTAGTTTCAGTAAGAAATTACAATTGAGTTTTGTAAATTTCAATGGAGATATGATTACAAGCCTGATTTTAACTTACGTATCAACACCGTCAAAATCTGAGCCAATTCCGATATGGTCTGGTCCAGTGATGCTGCGGACGTGTTCTATATGATCTAGATTTTTGCATAATGATAAACACGAGACATACAATGATTCGTATTTCCAATATTATATATTTGTGCTTATAAATGTATACGATGAAATCTAAAAATTAAAAAAATGTGATACTAGATTGAAATGGAAATGGTAAATAGAACAGGAACAATATTAATCCATGTGCACGTCCAGAGGATGCGTATATTAGAAAAATTCGAACATGTTAAGCTAAGAAGTACAAGTACATGGGTGTATATCAACGATTTAACTAAATATAATGAATGTGATGAGACTGTGTCTTGCTAGAATAGCATGATGCATGTCAAATCATCCACATACATAATATTGTACACAGTAATTGTTTGGGTTTGTATAAACAATTTGGGGAAGTTGCGTTCAACAACACTGCATAAAATGTGGCTCTTTACAGCGACATACAGTGTTTAAATAACTGGTAAAAGTTTGAAATTTTTCTGTTGTGTTTCAGACTATGTGTACTATTTTTGGTTACTCTATTTCCTGTATTACCTGCTACATCTTGTACTGTGGCCGGTCCGCTATGGTTGTTAGGGTAACAATTCGTATATTCGGCCACAAATGACACCATGATAAGCCCTCCATTTTCCTACAAGTACGTGATCACATTATTTCTTAGCAATGTATTATTGAAATGTGCGAAAATTATGATAACATCAACGGAATGTTAGTTACATGAATGTGGTAAAAAATGTATATTGTTGTTCATGATTACACTTATTATTTTAATGTATTCTAAATGCGAACATGGTTTCTCTAGTCATACAGTCATTCACAAAGAAGTTTCAACATATTTCTACATGATATACAAAAAATAAATTGCAGGTCCGTAGCCGGTACCACAAATCATAACGTCACCTTGAGTTTCCTGAGCACGTCGTCCTGTACGTTGCGGTGGTGATGACAAAGAGCCCACGCCGAGGAGTGACTGAATATAACCGGGGCCTTGGATACGGACAGGGCGTCTTCCATCGTGCGCTTAGCAACGTGGGATATATCTACCAGCATTCCGATACGGTTCATTTCCTTGACAACCAGCTGGTTTTAAATGGCAAATTTCTCATTTGTAATAAATATTTGATCACGTTGAATAGCCTGTACAACCTGGGTTTTTTTCTGTTGTTGCTTTCACAAGAGTTCCTGTATTCTGGATAACTTGATAATATTATTTTCTTTGTAGCTATGTGTGTTGTACAGCATCACTATAAATCACGAATATAAAATATATAACCTTGCCCCAGTCTGGGAGTCCGTGATGAGGACCTCCAGATGGTGAAAGGTCGTCTGGTGAACTGTCTGCCCTGAATAACCCGAAAATAATATATCAATATTCTAATTATAATGTGTAATCAAAGAGATTATATCAAATATTCTTTGGTATAACTACATGTCGTAATGAAACTTCGAAAGTAAAAATTAAAATATACTATGGGCGCAGTCTGAAACAAATTCTACTGTGATATAAATCGTTGATATAAATTGTTGTTTGTGCCAGAGCAACTAACTAGTCACTCGGTCTATTCACTAACCATGGCGTATCACAGGTGTGTGTAAGCGTCATGTAGCGCACACCGAGACGGTAGAACTGCCGGAGCGTAGCCAGACTGCTATCTATGGAGTGACCGCCTTCCAAACCTATCATACTGGTTACGCGCCCGCTGTAAAACGCTTCCAGTATACCTGAAATTTGGTTACTATGCATCCAGCTAAGCATGTTAAGTTTTAATGTGTTCCTTGTGAATGATCAGCTGTACATCAATTTATTTGTTTTGAAATCAATCTTTTTTGCATTTAGTAAATAACACATATCTATTACGCTATTGATTCACACGATCGCACATTCAGGCTTACTCTCACCGAATGCAGAATCCACAAACTGAAAATCATTTGGGTATTTCTCGACAAAGCGCCTGATGACGTCACACTGGTCCAGACTGGCTCTCACGACGTCCGTGTATTGAGTACTACAGTCCACGGCACACGACCAGAACTGGGATAGAGACATGCCACGGAATAGTGTGAGTTATCATAAACATATCAAATAAGACAACATGATGTACATGTCAAATAATGGGAAATGAAACTAGGAGTAAAAGGAGTGTTCTCTCCACCAATTAGATGTTAATCCTTTAGCTTGGGCATATCCATCCTAGCTTAGGCGACGTGTGTCTCTCTTAGACCCACCTTCTCCCTCCCTTTAGCCGGGGTATATATCCCACCTGTATATTAGACTCATCTGTCCAACAACATGTCCGTCCCATAGCCGGGGTATATCACAACTGTATATTAGACCCATCTGTCCACCGAATTGTTCTCCCCTTAGCCGGGGTATATCTGCACTAGACCCACCTGTCCACCGAGTTTTCCCTCTCGTAGTCGGGCTATATTCGTCCGAGACCCTGGCCACACTTGCGTGAGGTTGTTTTCCAAATGTAATTTCCTGAATCTGTTCTTCAGGCGCTTTCGTATCTCATATGGAAGGTCATTGTGACTGCAAAAATGAACGGAATGGGAAGCATTTAGGAAAAAAAAACAAAATACAGGTAATCAGTTACGAATTTGAATAATAAATAATTCGTTTTGTAATTCAACATAATGGAAAACGACTTAACTGAATAATTGCAGTTACTAGGAAAAAAACACTTACCCATCTATAAGAGGCACAGCGCTGAGTAGTCTCTTGGCTTTAGTCAAGGGATCAGCCACGAAAATGGACTCGTCCTGCGCTACAAAAATTGACACCAACATGTCAAAGCTGTAGGGAATTTCCTCCAATTTCTCCACATGTGTAAGTGTGGCTGGGCTGTCTGAGGATTTGATAGATCTCCTGAGCGATATAGCGATTGCCAAAGTGATAGCGAGCACAAGGGATACACCGAATATGCGGAGAAAGGCAAACAATTTTCGACTTTGTTCGCGGTTGATCCCGATTGCTTCTTGCAGCAGCGTATCTCTCTCCATTTTGTTCGCGGTGTCCTAATAAAATAAGTGGAGTTCAATTCGAGCAGCGCCGAGGTTTATCGGGCATGTGTCGTCAACATATCTAGCTCCCTGTTGCAAACTTTTGTAAAATACATATATGGTCAGTGATCCACGTACCCGCAGACAAATTCTAAACTTCTACATCATATATGAACATCGAATCACATCAGCATTGAATAGAACATGTCGATGCTAGTATTGAATAAAATTCGCTTATAAAGTACTTCATTGCTCTACTTGTCACGAATGTGAATTCCTAGGGGAAATTTGTTAATTTTCACTTTATTGTATTTTTGTCTCAGTTACATTGTGCCTAACGTTATTGATATAATGTGTCTTAAGCCTTTCAAGATATTTATCTTAGTATTTTTATATATTTTAGTATATATCTGTATTGGCACGAATCACTTTACAAGAGATAACATGAATAAGCATTGTCTTGTCTATTCCTTCTCTCGCGCATTACTTTTTATGATGCTTCCGAACTTGCAATATCTATTCAATTATTGAACCTACATGTAACACACGTACAGACGTACTTGTAAATTGTAAGCCCGGTTGCTGGCCCATCAATTAATGCTGATGCTCAATCAGTGCTCATATACAATTCCTGGCCTTGACAATCAGCTACACAATGAGCCTGATTATTGATGTAAAACATGAAATCCGCGTCCAGTTGCAAACTCAATTATAATCCATTTATTGCCACTGAATGCTGTGCATTGTCATGCGATAATTTTCTGAGCTTGATAACGACATAGCAAGCAATATTAGGTCAACAACTGGACAGAGGTCGTCAGCTGACAGGGGCGTAGCTACTGAAATACATGCAATACAATGGGCCATTGGTGCAAGTTATTTAGACACTTGATCGTTTTGAGCGAAGATCCCCAGTGCTCACTTTTTTTCCGCATGGAGGTTTGAAACATATCGAGGTGATAGGAAAGCTATATATCTGAACGAATTGTATGAGCGATTTTTAATGAATAAATCGAATCGCTGAATAGACTTGCTCACTCAGACTAAGGTACTGGTAATCATTGACCGGACACAATGAACTGCTACAATGAATTGTATTGTTGTTTGCATATACACGTGTGTGTGCACAGTAGGCATTACACTCCTGATATGGGGCGCATAATTACGATGGTGTATTTAGGGTTACTTGCTGCGTTAATCGTTTTGTAATTCAACATAATGAAAAGCGACTTATCTGAATGATTGCAGTAATTAAGAAAAAAAAAATTGCCCATCTATAAGTGTTTACCAGCTATTGAACTTAGTATAGGATGCTGATATCTCGTATACATCACCACGCATGTTAAAGTCTGATCCACATAGTAGGCCTGAAGTGCTTCTGATCTGAGATCACCCTTATGAGTATATACTTTTGAAAATAATTCCTGCATATGACTCACCATGAGCAGTTATTTTTGTCGTGTACCGTTTTTTTTTCAACTTGAACGTCCTGTCTGCACGAAGCGGCCATTTTGGTTTCCCAACAAGTGAAAAAAGTTTTTTTCTGTCCAAAATAAAATGATCACGTTTTGAGCCATTTCCAACCTGAGGATATGGTGCTTTTTGTCTTTTTGCAATGTCTCTTTTTTATGCTAAGTTGGAGCTATCTGTATCATAACCCCTAGACCCCTAGAAGTCATGTTTGGTCATTTCTCTGGCGACCTTGAATTTGAACTTTGTGCCTGATATTCTCGTTGGACATTCCGAGATATATACTTCTGTGAGTTGAAAAAAAGTTTATCAGCATAAAGTGTCATATCCACACATTAATACATCACCACATGTAAATATTTATATGTACACGTATTGAGGGAAACACAAAGGAAAAAAAAACAAGAAACAGAAAATATTTCATATGAAAATACTCTTTTTATTATCATTGCAACTTTTGGTAGCCCACATGGGCCATCACATTTTGAACATTAACAAGTATTTCATTGAATATTGTGGTTTTGATAATTGATTATATTGATTTAAACCGATATATTTGATATGTGCACATACAATGTAAAGGAAAAGACTACAAAATGAACATCGTATTCAAAGTATTACCAACTGCACAGATTATCAACATATTTTGTAAGAATTTAACAAAATAGAATATTCTGGAAAAAAAGTTAGAAAAAAATTCATCATATACTTTGCCTCGAAATATGAATTAGGTATGTGTCTCAATCTCAAGAGTTCTAATAAATAGGTGGCAAATGAATATCTTCAGTTTGATTGACCACTCATAATTTCTTACACCTCCGCTAGAAATCTTTCCTGCACATTTTGGCTTCTGGGGGAAGCGACGCCAGGTTAATGGCTTCGTCATAGGGGGACACATCGATCATAGAATCCCGGACCTTGGCGTGCAAAAATACACATGCAAGAGAGTACAATCACCCGAGTAGTTATTTCAAAAGCGAAGAGCAGGAAAACATGAATATGTATTATAGTGTACCGGTATTACATTATCAATCAATCAATCAATCAATCAATCAATCTGTTAAAGAGTTCTATGAACCCGATTAACTCTAACAACTCTACCAAGAAATCATCACGACAATAAAACCCACTAAATAATATAACCATGATTCCCAAATCTATAATTTACAATTATTCCAATATAGTTATGATTTGTTCGAATCAGTCACATACCTTCTCGACTGCCCTGAACACCCTGACAAGATTGAGCCCGGCCAGTTTGGCGAGGTCTCTGCGTGACCATCCTCTCGAGAACAACTCGGCAAACAGCGCGGGGAACTTGGATGTGTCTTCTAGGCCTTTGACAACACTGTAAGCGAGAAGATCAGTGTAGTTTGAGTGTCAGTGGGTTTTTTTTTCATTGCAATTGTCTGATGTGAATAGTAAACCGTCAGTGACATATCGATATTTTTTTGCGAAGGGGAGAGGGGATTTCATGCAATTACCATTTGTAAATTTGTTAACCTTTGGTCCGATAACCTATTGCCGTGGCGTTGCGTCCGTCGTCGTCGTCCGTCTACATTTTTATCTTTAACGTTTACAATCGAATCTTTCTGAAATTTTGCACAGAAATGCCTAAACATATTTCGAGAAGAAGGTATTATTATTTTTTTATTTTCACATACTAGAAATGATATATGCTGATGATTCTCATGACCTTGAATTGACCAATGACCTTATTTTCAAGGTGATGGGACAAAAGGCTAATATCTAAAATATATATTGTCTGGTAACCTTTCTTAGCCCTTGGGCTAATTTTTATTTTATTTTAGTAAGAAATGCAATTGAGTTTTGTAAATTTCAATGGAGATATGATTACAAGCCTGATTTTAACTTACGTAGCAACACCGTCAAAATCCGAGCCAACTCCGATATGGTCTGGTCCAGTGATGCTGCGGACGTGTTCTATATGATCTAGATTTTTGCACAATGATAAACACGAGACATACAATGATTCGTATTTCCAATATAATATATTTGTGTTTATAAATGTATACGATAAAATCTAAAGATTAAACAAGGGCCACTGGCCTCATAGGAAGAGCTTTGAAAATGTTTGCACAGAACTAGTTCAAAACCTATTCGTGTCCTATTCGGTACATATATGTTGTGGCCATATTGTAACTGTAGCCCATGATATTGTACTGGCCAATCATTTGCTTATTGTTGGTTTGGCCTAATATAAATTGATTGATACCATTATTAAGGTACTGATTCCATCTAGTCCCATCTTCCAAACTAGATGTTCTCCAGTCGCTGACGACTGCTGGAGTGTATCTCCCGTAGCCCTATCACCCCCCCCCCCCCACCCCCCCAAAAAAAGTCCCCCCCCCCCCCAAACTATTAATAGATTCAACTAGCAAAAATCGATGATAACTTATTTTCATAATATGACCATAACTACTACAAGCATCAAATTAATATTTACCAGAACCTTTATCTTGAACCTAATAGTCAATGTTTCATGTCCTAGCTATTTTTTATTGTGGTCAATAGGCCCCAATAGACACAACTAGTAAAGTTAATGTTAACCTATTCGGTTACAGTCATGAAATATGTAGTGGACAGAACCTTTACCTTATTGTGCCCAATAATAAATGTTTTATGTCTTAATTAAATTTACTGTGGTCAATTATAGACCTAATTAATATTTACCCATCGGTTTATTTTTGATCTCCATCAGTAGACATGTTATATGTCTTGTTGTCTAAAAAATGTCACAGCTCAGAATGCCACATCACGATTCCCATGCAACCAATAATAGTGGTGTAGCAACAACAGGCCTATCTGATCATACGTGACATTCAACAGATGGCGCTCTTGAAGCATGCAGTAGGCCCCTACAGGAAAGATGTGCGGTCCATTATGATGAGAACTGTCATTTGTGACAAACGTGATGATGTGATTGCTGCATTACGAACTCGACTGGCGATTTTTGCTTTGATCATTTGTGTACGATTCCAATTACTAGTAACCTATCATGCACAAAATAATCGAGCAATTGAAACATGACTCAACCAACAAATCATCGATTTTAAAAGATGATTGATAAGCTATGATCAATTGATTTATTTTTGTATTAAATGTCATCTCATTAATTATTCATTAGGCTATGAGGCACGCTCACCCAACGAACAGCGATGTTTAGGTGGAAGAGGAGGGGGGAGGCATAGTGAAGAAAGTGAACTTGTTGTCATCGGCAAATATGATCTCTCGAGGTGGATCTTATTTCTGAAATGCACCAGTAATCGCCGATTGCGATCTTGCAGATAGTTTAGCGATATATTCATGCGAGAAAAGTCAGAGAACTCATCGGACCATTCAGCAGACCTGATTTTTACCCGGGTGCGGGCCAGCTTTCATTTATCACGATTGGGTCGTAGTCGGATGGGAGGGGGGGGGGGGTGGTGCGGAATGGGGATGAAGCGGGTCGAGTGTGGCTGGCTGCCTCGCGAACAACCACTAGGAGGGGGCCACACTCATTTGCATTTGGCCTACTGGACATACCAGCACTTGCCACAAGTTTCCAATTATTATGTTGCCGTATCAAGCGTTTTTCCATTTTTGCAATAGCCTATGTACTATCTATGTAGTGTGGAATGTTTATGCAAAATTTTGAGTGCATCTGATACAAGAAAGCCCTGTTTCAGAGAAGATCAAAACGGGAGTGGTGATGGGTGATGAAACGGTGACACACACACACAAAAAAAACGGTCGGAACACACGTCTCCTGTGGCTATTATTGCTTATAGCTTATTACAGTAACCATACTTGGGTACACGGGTGTCATATTCTTTCCAACTGGCCCCGGACCCTCCTAATTAGCCACAATTGAATGGTCTGAAATTCCTCGCAAGCTCGGTGAATATGTCTTTTACGAGAGGTACATATTTTCACGTATTCACCTCACCAAAAGTCAATATTTGTATAATGTGCACAGCCAGATGATGCGTATATCAACAAAACTATCGAACAGGGTAAGCTACCAAGTACATGGGTGTATATCAACCACTGTCGGAACCCCGACTACCGTAACGTCACGTTACGGTAGTCATTAAGATGGCGGAAGGCATGTCGATTCGTTTTGTTTCCTATCAATTTTTCTTTATAAGTTGTGCAATACAGCTTAAGATCGGAACAATTTTGAAGCTATAAGATGTATGAAGTTATCAGGTTCACTACAGTAGCCAGAGCAGTGAGTGTACGTGTGATATTCGTTCGATAAGAAAACAATGACGACTACCGTAACGTCAGGTGATATCAGAGTAGTGACTACCGTAACGCGAACGGCCGACTACCGTAACGTTATAAACCACGCAAATCATTGATGTGCTATTTTGTTTTATATATTAGTTATCCACAACAAATATGGAACTGATATAGATCTATGTGTAAAAGAAATAAATGTGTCTCGTTTTCGTTTGTGGCTATCTATCTAATGATGAAAATGATTGATGTTCAATAACCGCAGATCGGCCACGTTACGGTAGCCGGACCCAAACGTTTCGGTAGTCTATAGCAAATCTTGTCAACCGCTTTTATCCGGAAAATGCCGTTACAGCGTATTCTGCTTGACAATTCATGGATTCTAAATGTCTTATGCTATATGTTTGTGGAATAGTTCGTGTCAGTATATTATTTTTAGCAAGAAAACAGCAGACAATTAAACGAATCGATTTACCTTGCGCCATCTTCATGACTACCGTAACGTCACGTTACGGTAGTCGGGTTCCGACAGTGTCAACGATTTCACTGAATATGATGAATGTGATGAGACTGTGTCTTGCTAGAATAGCATGATGCACGTCAAACCATCCACATACATAACATCGTACACAGTAATTGTTTGGGTTTGTATAAACAATTTGGTGAAGTTCCGTTCACCAACACTGCATAAAATGTGGCTCTTTACAGCGACATACAGTGTTTAAATAACTGGTAAAAGTTTGAAATTTTTCTGTTGTGTTTCAGACTATGTGTACTATTTTTGGCTACTCTATTTCCTGTATTACCTGCTACATCTTGTACTGTGGCCGGTCCACTATGGTTGCTAGGGTAACAATTCGTATATTCGGCCACAAATGACACCATGATAAGCCCTCCATTGTCCTACAAATACGTGAGCACATTATTGCTTAGCAATGTATTATTGTGATGTGCTAAAATTTTAATAATATCAACGGAATGTTGGTCACATGAATGTGGTGAAAATTTTATATTGTTTTTTCATGAGTACACCTATTATTTTAATGTATTCTTAATGCGAACATGGTTTCTCTAGTCATACGGTCATTCACAAAGAAGTTTCAACATATTTCTACATGGCGTAAAATTTGTAAAATTAAATTGCAGGTCCGTAGCCGGTACTACAAATCATAACGTCACCTTGAGTTTCCTGAGCACGTCGTCCTGTACGTTGCGGTGGTGATGACAAAGCGCCCACGCCGAGGAGTGACTGAATATGACCGGGGCCTTGGATACGGACAGGGCGTCTTCCATCGTGCGCTTAGCAACGTGAGATATATCTACCAGCATTCCGATACGGTTCATTTCCTTGACAACCAGCTGATTTGAAATGGCAAATTTCTCATTTGTAATAAATATTTAATCACGTTTTATAACCTGTACAACCTGTGTTTGTTTATTTGTTTGTTTCTGTTTTCACCTCCACAAGAGTTCCTGTATTCTGAATAACTTGATAATATTACTTTCTTCATAATAAACTTGATAATATTATTTTCTTCATAAAAAATCACGAATATAGAATATATAACCTTGCCCCAGTCTGTGAGTCCGTTATGAGGACCTCCAGATGGTGAAAGGTCGTCTGGTGAACTGTCTGCCCTAAATAACCCGAAAATAATATATCAATATTCTAATTATAATGTGTAATCAAAAAGTTTATTTCAAATATATTATTGATATTGGTATAACTACATGTCGTAATGAAACTTCGAAAGTAAAAATTAAAATATGTTTACAAATATACTATGGGTGCAGTCTGGAACAAATTCTACTGTAATATAATATAAATCGTTGATATAAATTGTTGTCTGTGTAGCAGCGCAACTAACTAGTCATTCGGGCTATTCACTAACCATGGGGTATCACAGGTGTGTGTAAGCGTCATGTAGCGCACACCGAGGCGGTAGAACTGCCGGAGCGTAGCCAGACTGCTATCTATGGAGTGACCGCCCTCTAGACCTATCATACTGGCTACGCGCCCGCTGTAAAACGCCTTTAGTATGCCTGAAAATGATGAAAATCATTGATCATAAAAATGTATCCTGCTAATTCTGTTGCAGTTTCATTGTGCGAGATACAGTATATCCTGTGTTTTATACCACCCAAGGGACCCCAAAAAGGTGGTCTTAAATGATAAGTGGTCTCTCATGACAGGTTCATTTACATGATAAAGGCCACTAAAACACAGGGTGGTCTCTCAAACCAGGTGGTCTTTAACACATGATCCACTGTATATGTTTAGATGTCGTCAGCATGCTCATTCACATACACGTGTACGTATAATTTTGATGGCGCGATTGAAATCAACAATTGATTTTGTGAACCAGCACAGTTTTATATGCAAATAATGAATCAATCGTTCACTCTAGTCTAACTGACTCTCACCGAATGCGGAATCCACAAACTGAAACTCATCCGGGTATTTCTCGACGAAGCGCCTGATGACGTCACACTGGTCGAGACTGAATCTCACGGCGTCTGTGTACTGAGAACTACAGTCCACAAAACACGACCAGAACTAGAACAAAAGGATGATGCAATATTTTCATATCTGGGTGTTATTTCAGGCACGAAATTGTTCACCTACCAGTAGTCCATTCAGACAGTGCTAGCTATCATGAACATGCTACAAAAGACAATCGAGGAGAAAACGTAATTAGGAGAGAGAGAAATTATTCACGCCCAGAAACCAGACGCATCTATTCAACGAGAAGTTCCACTCTTACCTGGTGTATATCCGTCCTAGACCCTCCTGTCCACCCAGACGTCCCTTCCTTAGCCAGGGTATATCCGTCTCAGACCTACCTGTCCACCCAGATATCCCTCCCTTACCCGAGTTCTATCCATCCTAGACCCACCTGTCCCCCAAGATGTCCCTCTTTTAGCCGGGGTATGTCAGTCCTAGACCCAGTTGTCCACCCAGATATCCCTCCCTTACCCGTGTTCTATCCATCCTAGACCCACCTGTCTAAGATATTACCTAGATAGACCCACCTGTCCACCCAGACCCACCATCCTAGACCCACCTGTCCACCCAGATGTCCCTCCTTCAGCCGCGGTATGTCAGTCTTAGACCCACCTGTCCACCCAGATGTCCCTTTTTAGCCGGGGTATGTCAGTCCTAGACCCACCTGTCCACCCAGACCTCCCTTCCTTAGCCAGGGTATATCCGTCTTAGACCCACCTGTCCACCCAGATATCCCTCCCTTACCCGGGTTCTATCCATCATAGACCCACCAGATATCCCTCCCTTACCCGGGTTCTATCCATCCTAGACCCATCTGTCCACCCAGATATCCCTCCCTTACCCGTGTTCTATCCATCCTAGACCCACATGTCCACCCAGATATCCCTCCCTTACCCGTGTTCTATCCGTCTTAGACCCACCTGTCCACCCAGATATCCCTCCCTTACCCGGGTTCTATCCATCCTAGACCCACCTGTCCACCCAGATAACCCTCCCTTACCCGGGTTCTATCCATCATAGACCCACCCAGATATCCCTCCCTTACCCGTGTTCTATCCGTCTTAGACCCACCTGTCCACCCAGATGTCCCTCCCTTAGCCGGGGTATATCCTTCCTAGACCCACCTGTTCATCCAGATATCCCGCCCTTAGCCGGGGTATATCCGTCCTAGACCCACCTGTCCACCCAGATGTCCCTCCTTTAGCTGAGGTATATCCGTCCTAGACCCACCTGTCCACCCAGATGTCCCTCCTTTAGCCGGGGTATATCCATCCTAGACCCACCTGTGCACCCAAATGTCCCTCCTTTAGCCGGGGTATTTCAGTCCTAGACCCACCTGTGCACCCAGATGTCCCTCCTTTAGCCGGGATATATCAGTCCTAGACCCACCTGTCCACCCAGATGTCCCTCCTTTAGCCGGGGTATATCCATCCTAGACCCACCTGTGCACCCAAATGCCCCTCCTTTAGCCGGGGTATGTCAGTCCTAGACCCCGGCCAGACTTCCGTGAGGTTTCTATCTAAATGCAGATCGTCGAATCTGTTCTTCACGTGGTTACGTATTTGGTATGCAAGGTCGTTGTGACTGCAAAAATCAACAAAAAGCTTATAATAAAATATAATAAATAAATAAAACAATCAATGTATGAAGTTGAGAAAGCATTACATATATTATAAATTGATCGAAATTTTTAGATTTTCACCAGTTTTTATGCAGTACGTATACCTGTTCTTCATATTTCAAGACAGTGGATGGTAATTTTTATCCCTTCTTGTATACGATGATTAGGATACAAGCAGGAGCTATTAAAACTCACCCATCCACAAGAGGCACAATGCTGAGCAATCTCTTGGCTTTAGTCAAGGGATCAGCCCCGAAAATGGACTCGTCCTCCGCTACGAAACTGGACACCAACGTGTCAAAATCGTCGGGAATTTCCTCCAATTTCTTCACTTGTGTCAGTGTGGCCGGGCTTTCCGGGGCTTTGCTAGATTTCCTGAGTGGTAGAGCGATAGCCAATGTGATAACGAGCACTAGAGATACCCCAAGTACGAGGAATAAGGCGATACGTTTTCGATTCCGTCTTGGATCCCGATTGATCCCGATGGGAACAGGCAGCAAAGATTCCCTCTCCATTTCTTCTCGTGGTGTCCTTATAAATCAGTGGAGCTTTTGTCCGGTGTTGACTGTGAGAAAAAAAGATGGTCAGCTTTTATAGTGTGTGTTTCTTCCTGTTTCACAGAAATTTCACATTCGCAAGGAAATATGTATGTTGTTCTTATCAGTGAACTCACCGACAAATTATTAGCTTTCATATCGGGTGTATTACATCAGCATGTATTACATGTATTACATCAATTACATCAGCATTGAACAGGAGATATATATATTAACGTGGAATTAGTTTCATGGAATGTGTGTACACATACTGGACTATTATAACATGAATGTGAACGATTACGTGGAAATTATCACAATATCAAATAGCACATACGCCAAGCGCACTATCAGGTGGCGGTACTATAAATTTTGTATTGGAGGGGTTTTGGGCGCGTGATCCAGCATAAAGGCCAGAACTCTGGACCCACTCAAAGTTAGCTCATTTGGTCGAATTTGCGTAGGCCTATTGGCTTAGTATCAAACCTCCACAACAGATTTTTCCTTTATTTATTTGTGTTCACAGACAGTTCCCGCCAGGTGCATTATCTATTCAATTAACCTATCACACACATGGGTAACCGTACCTGCAAATTGTCGACCTGCTTGCTGGTCCGTAACTTGTCGCTGACGGCTCCTACATGTATATATTACGTGAATATGTTCAATCGGCAGCCGGACAAATGTGCCTGACTAGTTGTCTACAATATGAAATCCACTACAATTTCCAAATTCACCATAGGTCCATGTCTCTGAATCGTGTGCCCTGCCAGAACATTGTCATGTGAGCACAGCAGTGAGCTAGACAAGTACATTTAATCCGCTGAAAAAAATAGGTCACCAACCAGGCAAGCGTAGATCGATAGGTGACAGGGGCGTTTAGTCGAATACACTACGATGGACCATTAGGGCCCGCTAGCTGTTTATGATCGCTAAAATTTTGCTGAGTCATTCACTGATTAAAATACTAGTAATGCATTGTCCAATTAGATATACTCGATTCTCAGATAACCTGCTCAGATAACCTGCATGTATTCGGTTGATCCGCAATGATTTCCATTTTCAATTTGTTACAGTCGAATCTTTCTGACCTTTTGGCAAACAAAAATCACTTAACATTAATTCTTAGAGTACGGCAGCTCGTTATAGTGCCATCCAACTTTTTAAAAATGTATATAGTTTTCTAAATCTTGGGAATTTCACCGTAACCTAAATCAGGTAGACAATGTAAAGAAAAAACGTGAATAAATTATTAAAACCGAATCAGAAGGTCAAGTTCAAGTTTCCCAAATGGTGTGCAATAAAACTCCCCATTAGGCTTACAATGTATAATACGAACCTAAGCTTTTCGGCAAAGAGTTGTAGCTTCTGCTAGAGACGAAGTCCAGATCATCAGAGGTGAAATTAGAGGTAAATAGAAAACACCATACAGTATGCCATATGACTTCCTGTATGATCATAATATAACCATTTTGCCTGTATATACCAACTTACACGTTTCCAGTCAGACATGACCATGAGATTCATCCTTCAATGTTATTTGCGTTCAAGTTCAAGGTCACCAAAAGATGCACCATACAGTGTATATGACTTCCTTTATGCTTATAATACAAAAATAAGCTCTATGTTCGAGTGTTTTAGCCCCAGAAGCCAAACTCAAAACTAAGCAATTTTCAATTTAAAAAAATGGCCGTTTTGCCGTCTTTGCCATCTTTCAAGGACACCACACAAAATTAATCGTCATATACAACTTCCTGTTCGGAAATGCTAATATCTGAGCCTCTATCTTCAAGCGTTCTAGGTGAACAGTTGTGACAGCTCTCATTAAGTCCTCACTTTTTTCAATGGGGCGTTTTTGCCTGGGAATGACCAAACACGGGTGATAACGTGATTTCAAACAATCTTTTTTGCCGATCCGTTGGAAACAAATCACAATGACTTCCACATGCAGACCAGTAATTCAAGGACAACGAGACTTATACACATAAAACATCTCAAAACTCTCTGAACAGTTTTCGACAAAATGGCCATAAAAGATCGAAGTCAGTAATTTGCCGTTTGTGTCAAGAACATTTTAGAGAAAATAAAAAAAGATTTTTTTTTTATAAGGTCAAAAAACAAGGTCACAACTCAAATTCGAGGTTACCAGCATATTCAGTATACACATGTATCATTTCTTATACGTCCACAATTGATTGCTAAGAGAGATATTATCAGTTTTGTGATGTGACCTTGAAAATACAAAGGTACGGTAAACTAAAATCCGGGAAATAAATATATAAACCAGGAAACAATATCAAAACACAGAATTAAATATTAAAAGCCGGAATTAAGTATTGAAACTGGGAAATAAGTGTATGAACCTGGAATTGAATATTAAAACCAGGAATAAATCTGAACCCGGAATGAATAAGGCCAAACAAAAAAATTAGCCCAAGGGCTAAGATAGGTTACCGGACAATTTTGGTTTCAAGCATTGTAGGTGACATATGATTTTGAGATTTACCAGTCAAGGTCATCTTTGTGAATCTCAATGTCACCATCAGGTATGCTGCATATGACTTCGTATACATGTTCATAATACAAACATATAAGTTTTATCAACAAGTATTTCGTGTGTAGAGGCCAATTTCAGATTTTGAAATTCGCCCTTCAAGGTCGTTAAGGTCAAGTTAAAAAAATGTGAAAAAAAAAATGTGCCATTTATACATGACTTTTTTACAGGCTTATACACAATCCTAACCTGTATGTGCAAAAGTTTATGCTTCAGAGGCCACTTTCAAGATTTCAAGTCAGACATTTAGCACTCAAGGTCATCCAAGGTCAAAATCAAGGTCATCATTAGTTGTTCCATATATGACTTCCTATATGTTCATAATGCAAACTGAAGCTCTATCTACATGCATTTCATCTGTAGAGGCAAATTTGGGTATTTTTTTACCCAAAAATGGCTGTTTTGACCTTTCAAGGTCATCAAAGGTCAAATTCAAGGTCCCCTCCCCAATCGCTATATATGACTTCCTATTTGAAAGTGCCAATATCTAAGCTCTATCTTCAAGCGTACTATGAGTACAGTCCTGGCAGCTCCCATTATGAGGGAAAAAAGTGCCGAATATTTTTCAAGTCCAAAATTTTTTTCAAAGGGTGAAAAAATTTTTTTGTCTAGAAATGACCCAAAATGGATAGTAACGCGATTTGGGACCAAAAAAATTTTTTTCGCCGACCCGTCAAAAATTCAAAATGGCCGCCACACGGAGACCGGCGATTCAAGGGCAACAAAACTTATACACATCATAAAGGTACATAAGGGGAATCTTTTTAAACAAAAATCTCAAAACTGATCAGACAGTTTTTGAGAAAATGGCCGCCAAAGTCCAAAATTGGCCATTTTTCGTCAAAAATGGCCGCCATTTTGAGAAAAATGCGAAAATCAAAAAACTAAAAAATAACCCCCTCTTGAAATATTTTTAGGCAACTTTGTGCAAAATTTCAGGAAAATCCGCCTGTAAACTTTAAAGATAAAAATGTGGACGGACGACGGACGCCGGACGCCGGACGGACGACGGACGCAACGCGACGGCAATAGGTTATCGGACCATAGGTCCGGTAACCTAAAAATTAGCCCAAGGGCTAATATAGGTTACCGGACAATTTTAGTTTTAAGCATTGCAGGTGACATTACTGACATATGACCTTGAGATTTACCAATAAAGGTCATGTTTGTGAACTGCAATGTAATCATTAGGTATGCTGCATATGACTTTATAACACAAAGCTCTATCAACAAGTATTTTGTCTGTAGAGGTCAATTTACACATGTCAGGTCAGGACAGATTGTGAGATTTGGGTTTCAAGGTCACATATAATGTCAAATTCGAGGTTACCAAAAGATGCGCCATAAAAACATGACTTCATGTAAGCTTATACACAATCTTGACCTGTATGTGCAAGTGTTTAAGCTCAGTGGCTAATTTACACATTTCACATTGGACATTTAGCACTCAAGGTCATCCAAGGTCAAGCTCAAGGTCATCATCAGTTGTTCCATATATGATTCCTATATGCTCAGCTCATAATGCAATCTTAAGCTCTATCTACAATCATTTCATCTGTAGAGGCAAATTTTGGCATTTTTCGACCCAAAAATGGCAGTTTTGACCTTTCAAGGTCATCCAAGGTCAAATTCAAGGTCACCACACAAGTCGCCATATATGACTTCCCATTTGGAAGTGCCAATTTCTAAGATCTATCTTTCAAGCGTTCTATGAGTACAGTCTTCACAGCTCCCATTATGAAGGAAAAAAGTGCCGAAAATTCTGTCCAAAATTTTTTTCAAAGGTGAAAAATTTTTTTTGCCTAGAAATGACCCAAAATGTATAGTACTGCGATTTGGGGCAAAAAAAATTTTTTCGCCGACCCGTCAAAAATTCAAAATGGCCGCCACACGGAGACCGGCGATTCAAGGGCAACAAAACTTATACACATCATAGAGTTAAATAAGGGGAATCTTTTGAAACAAAAATCTCAAAACTGATCAGACAGTTTTTGAGAAAATGGCCGCCAAAGTCCAAAATTGGCCATTTTTCGTTAAAAATGGCCGCCATTTTGGGAAAAATGCGAAAATAAAAAAACTGAAAAAAAACCTCTTGAAATATTTTTAGGCATTTTTGTGCAAAATTTCAGAAAAATCCGCCTGTAAATTTCAAAGATACAGATGTGGACGGACGACGGACGACAGACGACGGACGGATGACGGACGCAACGCGACGGCAATAGGTTATCAGACCATAGGTCCGGTAACCTAATAATAGTTGTGTTTCTAGTTACCCGACCCTACCTAGCAAATCAAGCGTACCCTAGACATTTTGAATAGCTTTGTGAAATAAAATTAAATTATTTTCGCACCAACCCTAATAATTTTTGTGCCAAGAGATATTCGCATCAATTTTATTTTGTGAACACATGGTGGATATGTTCGGTGTTTTGCACATTCAGAAAGACTCCCAATATATTTAAATCACAGTTGCATACATACATGTACATCCCCAAGCCAACAACGCAGTGACTTCACAAGAAGTCATAAGTTCATAGAAGGTAAAATGACCAATTAAAACTAGACGTCAAGGCCTGAAGATGCCTTGGGGCATTTCGTGTGAGTTCTATTCCTACCTAACATTTACCTAAGAGACCGCGTCTAGAACCATAATGACTCTGAATCTGTCCGTGGTCAAAGTTTAAGTGACATACCCCGTCCTTAGGCATCTTTGCGTTTCGCTCTACGACGGACCGTTTCTGAGATATGGCAAACAGGAAGTGCTGAGTCGGCAAAAAAAATTCGACACCAGAAGTCGTCTCGATGCAAGATACCCTCTAGACTAGTTATTCTAGTGCCAGGAGGCCGGAATTGAGCTCCGTTTCGCTCTACGACACACCATTTCCGAGATACGGCCAAACAGGAAGTGCCGAGTCGGCGAAAAAAAAATCGACACAAGGGTCGTCTCGACCCAAGATACACACTAGACTAGTTTGTCTAGTGCCAGGAGGCCGAAATTGAGCTCCGTTTCTCTCTACGACGCACTGTTTCCGAGATACGGCCAAACAGAAAGTGCCGAGTCCGCGAGAAAAAATTCGACACCAGGGGTCGTCTCGACCCAAGATACACACTAGGCTAGTTTGTCTAGTGCCAAAAGCCGAAATTGAGCTCCGTTTCGCTCTACGACGCACCGTTTCAGAGATACGGCCAAACAGGAAGTGCCGAGTCGGCGAAAAAAAAATTCGACACCAGGGGTCGTCTCGACCGAAGATACACACTAGACTAGTTTGTCTAGTGCCAGGAGGCCGAAATTGAGCTCCGTTTCGCTCTACGACGCACCGTTTCCGAGATACGGCCAAACAGGAAGTGCCGAGTCGGCGAAAAAAAAAATCGACACCAGGGGTCGTTTCGACCCAAGATACCCCCTAGACTAGTTTGTCTAGTGCCAGGAGGCCGAAATTGAGCCCCGTTTCGCTCTACGACGTACCGTTTCCGAGATACGGCCAAACAGGGAGTGCCGAGTCGGCGAAAAAAAAATTCGACACCAGGGGTCGTTTCGACCCAAGATACACACTAGACTAGTTTGTCTAGTGCCAGGAGGCCGAAATTGAGCTCCGTTTCGCTCTACGACGTACCGTTTCCGAGATACGGCCAAACAAGAAGTGCCGAGTCGGCGAAAAAAAAATTAGACACCAGGGGACGTCTCGACCGAAGATACACACTAGACTAGTTTGTCTAGAGCCAGGAGGCCGAAATTGAGCTCTGTTTCGGTCTACGACATACCGTTTCCGATATACAGCCAAACAGGAAGTGCCGAGTCGGCGAAAAAAAAAATCGACACCAGGGGTCGTTTCGACCCAAGATACCCTCTAGACTAGTTTGTCTAGTGCCAGGAGGCCGAAATTGAGCTCCGTTTCGCTCTACGACGCACCGTTTCCGAGATACGGCCAAACAGGAAGTGCCGAGTCGGCGAAAAAAAAAATCGACACCAGGGGTCTTTTTGACCCAAGATACCCCCTAGACTAGTTTGTCTAGTGCCAGGAGGCCGAAATTGAGCTCCGTTTCGCTCTACGACGTACCATTTCCGAGATACGGCCAAACAGGAAGTGCCGAGTCGGCGAAAAAAAAATCGACACAAGGGTCGTCTCGACCCAAGATACACACTAGACTAGTTTGTCTAGTGCCAGGAGGCCGAAATTGAGCTCCGTTTCTCTCTACGACGCACTGTTTCCGAGATACGGCCAAACAGAAAGTGCCGAGTCCGCGAGAAAAAATTCGACACCAGGGGTCGTCTCGACCCAAGATACACACTAGGCTAGTTTGTCTAGTGCCAAAAGCCGAAATTGAGCTCCGTTTCGCTCTACGACGCACCGTTTCAGAGATACGGCCAAACAGGAAGTGCCGAGTCGGCGAAAAAAAAATTCGACACCAGGGGTCGTCTCGACCGAAGATACACACTAGACTAGTTTGTCTAGTGCCAGGAGGCCGAAATTGAGCTCCGTTTCGCTCTACGACGCACCGTTTCCGAGATACGGCCAAACAGGAAGTGCCGAGTCGGCGAAAAAAAAAATCGACACCAGGGGTCGTTTCGACCCAAGATACCCCCTAGACTAGTTTGTCTAGTGCCAGGAGGCCGAAATTGAGCCCCGTTTCGCTCTACGACGTACCGTTTCCGAGATACGGCCAAACAGGGAGTGCCGAGTCGGCGAAAAAAAAATTCGACACCAGGGGTCGTTTCGACCCAAGATACACACTAGACTAGTTTGTCTAGTGCCAGGAGGCCGAAATTGAGCTCCGTTTCGCTCTACGACGTACCGTTTCCGAGATACGGCCAAACAAGAAGTGCCGAGTCGGCGAAAAAAAAATTAGACACCAGGGGACGTCTCGACCGAAGATACACACTAGACTAGTTTGTCTAGAGCCAGGAGGCCGAAATTGAGCTCTGTTTCGGTCTACGACATACCGTTTCCGATATACAGCCAAACAGGAAGTGCCGAGTCGGCGAAAAAAAAAATCGACACCAGGGGTCGTTTCGACCCAAGATACCCTCTAGACTAGTTTGTCTAGTGCCAGGAGGCCGAAATTGAGCTCCGTTTCGCTCTACGACGCACCGTTTCCGAGATACGGCCAAACAGGAAGTGCCGAGTCGGCGAAAAAAAAAATCGACACCAGGGGTCTTTTTGACCCAAGATACCCCCTAGACTAGTTTGTCTAGTGCCAGGAGGCCGAAATTGAGCTCCGTTTCGCTCTACGACGTACCGTTTCCGAGATACGGCCAAACAGGAAGTGCCGAGTCGGCGAAAAAAAAAATCGACACCAGAGGTCGTCTCGACCCAAGATACCCCCTAGACTAGTTTGTCTAGTGCCAGGAGGACGAAATTGAGCCCCGTTTCGCTCTACGATGCACCGTTTCCGAGATAGGAAGTGCCGAGTCGGCGAAAAAAAAATTCGACACCAGGGGTCGTTTCGACCCAAGATACACACTAGACTAGTTTGTCTAGTGCCAGGAGGCCGAAATTGAGCTCCATTTCGCTCTACGACGCACCGTTTCCGAGATACGGCCAAACAGGAAGTGCCGAGTCGGCGAAAAAAAAATTCGACACCAGGGGACGTCTCGACCGAAGATACACACTAGACTAGTTTGTCTAGAGCCAGGAGGCCGAAATTGAGCTCTGTTTCGCTCTACGACATACCGTTTCCGAGATACGGCCAAACAGGAAGTGCCGAGTCGGCGAAAAAAAAAATCAACACCAGGGGTCGTCTCGACCCAACATACCCCCTAGACTAGTTTGTCTAGTGCCAGGAGGCCGAAATTGAGCTCCGTTTCGCTCTACGACGCACCGTTTCCGAGATACGGCCAAACAGGAAGTGCCGAGTCGGCGAAAAAAAAATTCGACACCAGGGGTCGTCTCGACCGAAGATACACACTAGACTAGTTTGTCTAGTGCCAGGAGGCCGAAATTGAGCTCCGTTTCGCTCTACGACGCACCGTTTCCGAGATAGGAAGTGCCGAGTCGGCGAAAAAAAAATTCGACACCAGGGGTCGTTTCGACCCAAGATACACACTAGACTAGTTTGTCTAGTGCCAGGAGGCCGAAATTGAGCTCCATTTCGCTCTACGACGCACCGTTTCCGAGATACGGCCAAACAGGAAGTGCCGAGTCGGCGAAAAAAAAATTCGACACCAGGGGACGTCTCGACCGAAGATACACACTAGACTAGTTTGTCTAGAGCCAGGAGGCCGAAATTGAGCTCTGTTTCGCTCTACGACATACCGTTTCCGAGATACGGCCAAACAGGAAGTGCCGAGTCGGCGAAAAAAAAAATCAACACCAGGGGTCGTCTCGACCCAACATACCCCCTAGACTAGTTTGTCTAGTGCCAGGAGGCCGAAATTGAGCCCCGTTTCGCTCTACGACGCACCGTTTCCGAGATACGGCCAAACAGGAAGTGCCGAGTCGGCGAAAAAAAAATTCGACACCAGGGGTCGTTTCGACCCAAGATACAAACTAGACTAGATTGTCTAGTGCCAGGAGGCCGAAATTGAGCTCCGTTTCGCTCTACGACGCACCGTTTCCGAGATACGGCCAAACAGGAAGTGCCGAGTCGGCGAAAAAAAAATTCGACACCAGGTGACGTCTCGACCGAAGATACACACTAGACTAGTTTGTCTAGTGCCATGAGGCCGAAATTGAGCTCTACGACATACCGTTTCCGAGATACGGCCAAACAGGAAGTGCCGAGTCGGCGAAAAAAAAAATCGACACCAGGGGTCTTTTTGACCCAAGATACCCCCTAGACTAGTTTGTCTAGTGCCAGGAGGCCGAAATTGAGCTCCGTTTCGCTCTACGACATACCGTTTCCGAGATACGGCCAAACAGGAAGTGCCGAGTCGGCGAAAAAAAAAATCGACACCAGGGGTCTTTTTGACCCAAGATACCCCCTAGACTAGTTTGTCTAGTGCCAGGAGGCCGAAATTGAGCTCCGTTTCGCTCTACGACGCACCGTTTCCGAGATATGCATGAAAGCCTCAAGGATGAATCAGCAAAAATTCTTCCGAGCTCTAGGTCAAAGGTCGTTCGACGGAGTGATCCCAAAATCAATAGGGTTCTTCCTTGGTGGTATATGAACTCCCATGCAGAGAATACTTGCCATTGCATGAATACTTTTTGAGTTATCGATCGGAAACCAAGTCTCGAAATCAACCTTGATTTCATCCTCACGGACCTCACGGACCCCGGAGCCGCCTCCAAAACAATAGGGGTCTTCCATGTAATATTTCTGACGAGTGGTGTAAATTTGGACAAGATCCGTTCAGGCATTCCCGAGTTATTGATCGGAAACCAAAACGGCGGAAAGTAAAAAAAAAAGAAGAAAAAAGAAAAAAAAACCAGACAAAACCATAAGGGCATTTCGGGCCGAAATGCCCTAATAATAGTTGTGTTTCCAGTTACCGATTCCTACCTAGCAAATCAAGCCTCCCCTGGACATTTTAAATAACTTTGTGAAAAAAAATATCAGAACCTGGCAATAAATATTTCCGAGCTTTGTTATTTCCTGGCTTTAAATAATTGCAGTTTTTAGTATTTAATTCCCGGTTATAATATTTCTTCCTGGGTTTAAATTCTGAGTTGTAATATTCAATTCCCGGTTTTAATATTTAGTTCTAAGTTTCAATATTTGATTCAGTTTTAATATTTAAATTTAGATTCAAATATATCTATATCCTGTTTATTACTTGATCCCGGGTTTTAATATTTAATTTCAGGTTTTAATTTTTAATCCTGGGTTTTGAATATTTAATTCTCAGTTTCCCAGGTTTTTTCATTGAGTAAAATATTCTTCAGAGAAACAGTCAATTCCTACATAGAACAAATTTGAATTTCCCTAATAAGCTTCCCTAGAAATTCTATTTCCTCACTGGGAAAACCTGGGAAACTGGGAATTAAATATACATAACCAGGAATTATATATTACAAGCCAGATCACCATTAAAACCAGGAAACAAGTATTGATACATGGAATTAAATACTAAAACCCATAATTAAATATTGAAACATGGAATAAAGTGAAACGAGACAATAAGTATTTGACGATGGAATCAAATATTAAAACCTGGAATTAAATATTAAAACCCAGAACTAAGTATTAAAACCTGGAATTAAGTTTGGGTAGGAACCTGGTAGGAACTCATACAGAAAAATATATTTTGTTAGCCATTGAATGGTACATGTTTATTATCCTTCAAACGTTCATTTGCACATGCAATATTGCAATACATATCACAGTTCACTTAAATTCCAAACGAATCAGACAGAATATTACCATTTTGCCCCACATCACTCGCATTCAACCGCAGAATAAACCACAAGTGGATAGCACAGATAGATACACACCTTACACCACCAGCACATGATGCAGACAGCTGGCTTTCAATTCAATTTTGAACAATGCTACATGACATTGTATGCATGATACCTTGCCGAGATTTTCACAATAACGACCTATCTCAGAATGGCAATGCACGTAAGCTTGTGAAAGATGGCAACTGCACACTTACATGTATATTAATACCCCATGAATGGGTATTGCACAGGATAATAATATCTATTTGTGCTGTACAGTATACACATGATACCACACCATGTGTGCGATAACAAATTCATGAATATCATACATAATCAGATTATGAACTAACATTTGACCAATGTTCAAATTTGGGTCAGAACAATTGATAGCAAAACATAGTTTCTGTAGGTACTGTACATCCATTGTCATGTTAGTCAGAGAAGAAATCCTGCCACTGATTCACATCTCCCGAAGCTTGAGACACTGGTTGACGACCTCCAAAAGATGGTTGTTCTCCAGCGCGGCAGCCACTCGCTCCTTGTCAGCGAGCTGCTTATTAACTGCGGATAAATAAATAAATAAGTATTCGCGTTCATCATTGCAAATTCATTATCAAGTACAAATTTTATTCTAACATGAAATCAACACACCATTCTTCATATGGGAAATGTTTACATGTGTATTGGATCTGAAGCCCCGCGACTGATTTTTGTGAGACATTTGAAAAATGAACTAAGAATGTACATACTTGCATGTTCTGATGAGTGAGTTCCAGGAGAAATTTGTACATCCACCTGTAATAAGAATATCAAGCCATGAAGAAATCAATCTGTTGAATAAGAGCTGAACATTTCTGATGTCATTCGACACGATTATATCTGTGTATAGGAGCAGTCAATTGCAAGGTATTTTCCACATCTCAGACGATAATCACCTTGAAGCGAGTTGGCAGGGATCGGAGCAGTTGTACTCGTATTGACAAACCAATCAGAGTGGCCATGCTGCAGTGGGGAATCGTTGGTGTAAACTCAACAAACACAGAGTTCTCTTTGTTGTTCACCTAGTAGGATCAAGAGCCATATGTATACATGAATATATATAATTTTGATACTCAGTTCAATGTTATATCATTGCATGCATTGATTGAGGTGACAGCAATCTGCCATATGTTCCTCAACCTATACACTCATGATAAAGTGTGCCAATACATGAGTTCAGAAACCCTTTTTTATCATTTGTATAAAAATATCGCAAGATATTTCACAAAATAACGTTCGCCGTGGATTAAACTCTAAAATCGTATACATTAAAAATAATTCATACCTTTACTTTGCATTCCTCTAGGACATTCAGCTCCTCGAGAGTCAGTGGATGTTCCGGATCATTGATACTTCTTATTAAATCTGACGACAAAATGTATCATGTGATTAGCACTATTCACGGGCAGGGCCCTATTCAACCACAGGCTAAAATGTTTCAATCTAAGATTTGACGCCAAAAGTCCCAAAAGGGGATATTTCCCGGATTATGACATCACACCCATCATCAGCTGATTGCATGATGCTCCCTGATTGCCTAATTCAAGTGGTGGTTTTGTAGTGTGACAAATCTGCACCATGATGAAAATGTAAACAAACAGCTGTCAAGTGACAATGTAGAAAATTAACTTAAAATTGAGAGACATAAATCGTTGGAAACAGGGTTGGGGCCGATGTACTCATGTACTTGTACTCGTTGTACTTGAGTACACAATTTCAAGTACTCGGTTGTACTCTGTACTCATGGTACTCAGACAGGAAGTACTCAGTACTCATACTCAAATTAAATACATTGGAAAAGTACTCAGATTTTAGAGTACTTTAGGAGTACATCACGAGTACATATACATATCTTTTAGATATATTTAATGATAATTTTATTAATATGTGGAACTAAAAGATTACAACAATAATTGCTCGTCAAAAAGATCAAAAAGATATCAACCACCAACTGAGGTGTG
Organism: Terebella lapidaria; assembly: GCA_949152475.1. NCBI lineage: Eukaryota > Metazoa > Annelida > Polychaeta > Terebellida > Terebellidae > Terebella > Terebella lapidaria. The sequence continues at coordinate 25,406,059 of OX424564.1, read as the reverse complement.
GTGCCATACATAAACAGAGAATGTTTGTATTATTTATTTGAGGCTTCACTGGAAAGCTGATTGTATCTATAAATCCAAACAATGACTGTCAAGTAACATCTTATTCAGAAGTTCCATTGATCTATTTTGCTGCTGTTGTACATCAGGTTTTCACTGTTGGAACAAATACCACACCATGGGAACACAGCTCCACAGGGTGTAAATCTACCCACACTCTTGCCTTGTGCAAACTTGGCTGTATGCTGATGTACTATTGAAAGAAGTAAACGGAACAAATGTTGTTGTTTTTTCAGCAACATGATATTGCATAATGTTCTATCAAAACAGTCTGGATCAGTGAATCCCCGTTTAGATGCTTGACGGGTCAAAATCCCGCCTAAAACTCGACATTAGACGTCATTTTCAGGTGAAAATATGCAATATCATGATGAATAAACATTCTATTTCGATTGGAGAGAGATGAATCGCTTCAATTCAGCCCGGGCGAAAATTCAACTGATGTGAAGTGTTTTAAGCTGAATTACGAGGGTGCAAAATACGTTCACGATTAACCAGTCACAAAATCTGTAACCGGTTACGCTCTGTAACCGAACCGTAACCGGTTAACCGAGTACTCGTTGAAGCCTAATAAAAATGATACACTGTGTGTATTTCATGCATTCAAAACATAGATTCTATTTTGCTCTGAAATGAGTACATAAATCCTGACCCACGGTGACAGGGTGTCATGCGAAAACCGTTGCCAGCTCAGGAAGGGACTAGCACTTAACTCTGTTATTGGGCTGAACTATGTGATAACGATATAAATTGTAACATTTCATTAACATGGATCACCATATTATCGCCCACAAATATTTGTTTGAACGTAATATTTTAAAATACGCGTTACCGAAAACTTCTCTGTCATCAATTTCATCCACAATATCGTTGTCATATTCAGCTTCAGTGATTTCTCGAGCTGCTTTCTTCTCAAATATGGCAGGCGCCGCATTTTCCAACGCCATTTCGCAATGTTTTTCTTTTGCAAAACACGCTTCAATCGATCGAACAACCGCTCCCTATACACTGGGAGCATACATTGTCTCTGGTTTGCGTTATGCGGTGCGAAAAACAAGAACAGGTTTTGACAAGAATGTCAAATGATTCCATTCAATTTATTTTCATCTCGCATACATTTATAAAGTTGGTCTATGGACTTTTGTCCGTTATTTATTTGTTAAAAATCAATACTGGCTCTTTAAATGCGGTTTTTTGACAACCATTTGGATGAATACAGACTGTGTTTTGATTTGGGGCAAAAACTGATAATAGCCTATAAGTTGTCGATGGATTTTATTAGCTCAAAATAGGTGAGGCGATTTTTTTTTTACCGAAATTTTGAGAATGATTCCATCGACCAAATCTAAATATTAGCGTGGCCTTATATTCAGTTTAACAAACATCTTGGCATGCATTCGATACAATGTTTATTTTTTTAATACCTGATCATAGTAGTCAAATGTACATTTTTTTTACACCAAATAAACTAAACTAAATGTTGCTTTATACTTTACAATAGGCCTACTAGTAATTTTCCAAACAAACCAGACGAATATAATCCATGCAATTGTGCTAATTTTACTCTACACTGGTACTTCTTTAAATGGGGTTTCAAGTACTCAAATTTCCATGGACCTGTGGTGGCAAATCATGAGATTTACGTGTACACACATACATCACAGTCCTGTCAACATATGTACCTACCTAGTAGAAAAAGGTAGGTCTATATATTTATCCATGGCGGAGAAGTACCCCTGTACTCCCCCCAAAAAATATATCGACGATAGAATACAATGTATAGTTCATTTTTGTGGAGAAAAATCATATAGGCGTAGAATAACGCCGTAGATATATCACACTGCTAGGCTGCTAATCCCCTACATGTAGTACAGAAATGATCAGGGACTTTTCACGATTTGTTTGGGTTGTGAGAACCTCTATCGTCAACCGCGCAGTCAAAATTAGAAATTTATATTAAAAACATAAATTTCGGGAGAAATGATAAGAAAAAATCGAAGTCACAAAATGTGTGAATAAAATGTAAAAGTATACTTCATTTAATTGATATATTGTAGCATGATACAATTTCCAAAAATGGCAGCACTGCATATCAATGCTGTACAACACCAACACCTGCTAAAATAATGCATTTCAATATCAGGCATACATCTATATTACCAAACAAGTTCTTATCAAATTTGCCTTTTTTTTCTAACCCATCTACATTGTTATCGTCACATTACATGGTCCTTAGTTTACCTATAAATAGACCGGTTGAAAGTAGACTAATAGGTATTTATAGAACCTTGAGTACTTTATGATGAGCCATATATTGCACCAGAGGAGAGAACAAAATACAATTTCCACAAAATATGGGGAATGTTACAATTATAATAGACGCATGCCTGTTGTAGATAGTTATTATCGATTGTCAGCGAACTTTGACCACGTCTTTGCTGTTGAGTGCAACGGCAAACAAGCAGACACATGCACTGATATCTTCGAGTCTTTATCAGATTTTGTATTGATGTATGATAAAATGGCTGGTCAGACGTCAACGGGACGTGCTCAATTGAATATTATACTGGTATCAATGTGCAAAAATTAATATTGGCGACACATATTGACCACAAAAAACCACGCCGTTCGGATTTTAATTGCGATGGCCATTTGAAGTTAACAAATCTGATAGCGAGTTCGCAATTGTGTCCAGTATGTAAGTATTAATCTCCGGCTGTGTTAGTATGAATTGCACATGTGTTGTCAGACAGGTCAATATCCAAATTGAAGACAGAAGAATTTGCAGAGTCACTGGCTGGAGGCTACGAGTTTATACACATGTATATGACATATCATGAGTTGCATTGTGTTTATATGTACTATACAACGAATGTGCAAACACCTTTGTCAAGCGACTGAACCATTGAAGACATCCAAAATAATTTATTACAATGCATTCATTTTGTTACACTTTCAGGACCATTGTCGAGGTGAATCAATAACCACTGAAGATGGCCGAGGCAATGCCTTCCATGTCAGCTCAGTACATAGAGCGTTTACTAGAGTGTGCCATCTGTCTAGAGCGGTTCACCACGCCTAAGTTACTCCCCTGTCAGCACACATTCTGCTGTGGCTGTCTCGTGGGGCTGGTCGATGTGAAGAGGCACTGCCTCCGCTGTCCATCCTGCCGAGTATTCCACAGAGTACCATCAAAGGGCGTAGTCGGGTATCCAAATAACTTGACTATCACCGCTCTTTTGGATATCCCCACTCCTAAAGTCCCAGATGACGTGGCTGAGGTGGTCAGCGAGGTGGAGGCGGAGGTAGTAGAGGAGGTTCAAGTTGTGGAACAGGAGGAAAGTGCTCCAGCACCTTGTGCGGAGTGTGGATCAGTGTCTGGTTTGATCAGTTGCTTCCACTGCAATAGGGACCTCTGCAAAACTTGTCGAGAATGCCACAAGCAGAGCACACAAGAAGAGATTGTAAAGGACCTGGTGTTGATCAAGCAGAATATTGCAAAGTTCTCCGGCAGCTTGCAGTCGATAAAGTCAAACATCCAACAGGTTCAAGTTCAGAAAAATGCTTTCAAGTCACAGCTTTGGAATGAAGTAGACGCAATCTGCAGGGAGCTTAGAGAGAAAGGCTTTACCATCGCAAACCAGATTGACAGAAAGTACCAGAGCAGGATTGACAAGCTTCAGCGCCATGCTGAATCCATCGAGATTCGAGTAGCCGGTATGGAGAGCTTCCACACTTTCGCAGCTGGAAAGATGAATCAGTCGGCCATGAACTTGAGCGAAACCGAGCTTTTAACTGCAACAAATCAGTGCTCGCGATTTCTCGGCAGAGCCCAACCTCTACCAAGAATCCCCCGTGAGAGAAGACAGGGCATCACTCCAGTCAAAAACAAACCCCAATCACGAAGCAGCTCTGGGAACCGGTCCAAAATACACAGACCTACGATGAAGAGGTTACAATCACTTCCAGATATGGAAGTCGCTACAACTAGCATTGAGCCTCCAACACCACTTGCACCTCCCACTAGCAATACGTTGCCGATATCTTCATCAGAGAGAACGAGGTCCCTCTCGCCTCGCCCACAATTTGCCTTGGGTACTACCCCAGAGGAATCGACGCCAGATTCGCCAGTCGCTATGGATACATCCGAAAGGGAAGTAGCCCAAGAAAACTTGCCAGTCGATGTCCTTGACAATACGTTCACCGATCGAGAAACAGATCCGACACAGAGTATGACCCAGCAGTATTCTCAGATTATCGTCAAGGCAGTCATTGGGAAACGTGGACCACGTTCGTGGAACCCAAGTGCAATCTGCATTTCTCCCATGAATGGAACCATCATCGTTGTCGACAGCTACCGTGATTGTGTGCAAGTTCTAGACAAGGATGGCCACTTTTTAACATCATATGGAACAAGTGGCAACACTGATGGTCAATTTGACTACCCCACGGCTTGCGTGTGTATGCGAGATGGAAACATTGTCGTCGCTGATGCTTTCAACCATCGAATTCAGATCCTGAATAAGTTTGGTATTTTCAAACATAAGTTTGGCCAGTATGGTTCCCAGCGGGGCCAACTCGAGGGTCCTTCAGGGGTGGCCCTTGATTCCAGTGGCTACATCTATGTTGTTGACACCAACAACTATAGAATCCAGGTATTCGATCCGGAAGGTGGGCAAATCCGGATTTTTGGAACTCCAGAAAACCTACCCCCTACAATGCAACAACCACGCTACTCCTGCATAACCATCTCTTCAAGCGGCGACATTTTCATAAGCGATGTCAAGAACCACTGTGTGCACGTCTTCAACTATACCTGTCAGTACGTGAAGTCAATCGGGCGCCAGGGGAGCGGCCTTGGCGAATTCACTTCACCACGAGGTTTGGCCTTGGATCAGGGTGGGCAGCTCCTCGTGGCTGACAGGGACAATCACAGGGTCCAGGTCTTCATGCAGAGTGGGGAGTTCCTCTATGGGTTCGGCTCGCAGGGCGAGAGGGCCGGGCAATTCCAGACGCCAGAGGGTGTGGCCGTGGCAGAGAGCGGGGACATCGTCGTGGCAGAGTGTGGCGGCCAGCGCATACAGATCTTCTCTGTCAGTTCTACCGGGGCCAGTCAGTGAATAAAGGACGTATCCCAGACAACGACTATAATCTTATCTATTGGTTCTGTCAGGTGCCAGCCAGGGATAGAAGATGTACCAAGAGTGGATAATACAGATCTCACCCGCAAGTTCAACCAGGCTCAGCCAGTTAATGGAGGACATGCACTAAACAGCACATAGAGAGATTTCCTGGAGATATTGGGATTAGCCAAGTATAGATACACGATCATAATTTTTCCGAGTGATAGTTTATTGAATAGTTGTATACTTCTATTATACATGTTATGTGATATGTTTAGCATTTATGTGTAATCGCCCATCGATGGCATTTAACCTGCATTATTTGAACATAATGATGTTGCTTACAGTATATATTAAATTGCCTTTTTTAAACTAGAGCTGTTATATTGCCATGCATGTATGATTCAGGTATACTTCATACGGTATTTCATGCATATAAACGATTTTGATTTTTTTTGCTGAATGAATATATCATGTACCTCCAAGTGAATCACAAAACATATATGATATATATAACCAAAAAATCACTTTATCCTTTTCTGATGGTACCAAATTGCATTTTTGTAACGTAGATGTAGGATTCATGTGTCATCGTTTACGCATTTTTCTGTACATGTAATATTAAGTAAATCATAGTATGAATGCAACTTATATCTAGGGTTTAATAAATTAATCAAGACGCATTCATGATATATACATGTGTAATATGTTGAAAAATGCACTGACACGTACACGGAATGAATGCAATAAGAAATGAATTTGAGATTCATTGCGTCCGTCGTCGTCGTCTTCCATCGTTCGTCGTCTGTCATCGTCCGTCGTCGTCCATCAACATTAATATCCTTAAAGGGCCATGGACACGAAAAAGTGACTTGTTTTAATAATGAAGTTAAGCATCTACTGAGAATGTACACAGCAGAAATGGTATCAATTAGGGCTCGGGTTTTCGAGAAATTGACCTGACAGCCGTTGCGAGAGATGATTGGCATTTTACGCGTTCTTTATGATTTGTGACGTCACGGGGGAACGACTGCGCTGGAAAAGAGGTTTGTCGTTTGCAGGTGGTTGTTTAATTGCGGGTTTTGGAGGGATTCCATTCATCATTATCATATCAATAGGTATGGGAATTTTGTAATTATATGTTGCATGGGTACAGGTTCTACACATTGGGGAGGTGTCAGCCTTTTCTACTTTCCGAATGATCCATGGCATAGCCAGTTTACACAGGCCTACATACGCTCAATAGCTTTTGTCTGTAGTTCAGCGATATACTGAAACGTATCGTGATGTAACTTGACAAACGTATGCCAATATTTTTGACAGGCCTACTTCACCTGTGAATCAAACGGCGATTTCATTCTTTCAGCTAAAAAAAAGCAGGCATTATCAGAGCCGTAGGCCTATTAGCCTACTGCACAGGCCGACTAGGCCCAGGCCTATAGGCGCGGAATCTTAGGCGGGCGCCATTATTCAGAGAACTTTTTTACGCAGATTATCGTTGTTGTTGAATCGGAAAACGATCATGCATACGATGATATTCTGCCAACAAATCGCCCCCCCCCCCCCCCATTCCCAAAATCTTGAATCCTGATGAAAGCCAATGAGCCCACCACAGCCGGGCGCAGTGGGCGTGTACGGTCGGGAATGGGGGTGGGGGTAGACGCAGGTTAATCTTGAAAAAGAAAAAAAAACATCGATTTTTGCCATAAAACAAAGATATCAAATACATTACAGTATATTGAACAGTGTGATTTTCCTGTTAAAAAAATGTAAATATATATCTAGACATAAATCCCCATATATACTTCTGCTGCCCGCCACCTGAGAATAATATTGTTTAAAAATCCCTTGAAATGGATGATATAAAAATCAAGTTGACAGTGTATAAATCTGGAACACCATCTTGAATTCAGATAATTTGCATGAAAAACGCAGTGTCTGAGAAGTTCAAAATTGAAATCGGAAGTGTAACAGAATGCTCCTGTGCATTAAAACGAATGAGGCTTCAGCTGCTTTTGGGCCCCTGGGCGGGCCTCAAATCACCGGCCCATAGTCCACACTGGATTTTCTGCTTGATTTGGGTTAAATGGTGCAATCCAGAGCAGCAAACACCCCAACTTCTCGTGCTCCTAGTACACAGTATGCTTCTAAACGGGAATCGATCCCTGAGCTTCCAGTTTTGGACTGACATGTTGTAGAAAAAAGGTATGACAGAATTTGAAAAATATGAGTAGCCTACGTGTGTGTATCAATACGAACGCCAGAAACTACGGACATGGCCCTACATCTCAATGAGGGGTTAGTGGGTCGAACCAGAAGGGAGAGTAGGGGGTGCGCTGACCAAAACGCACAATATCAGAGTCCTTACTGTCATGAATCCGATTTAATATGCAAAAGAATCGATATTTGAGCGTTTATTTGAACTGTGATTTCGTGAAAATATTGCCAACATCATTCCCACTGCAACACACCTATATCCTTATTCGGAGGTTGGTAGTTCTTGTTATATATAGGTAATGCGTATGAACTAAATATCGATTGATATTTTATTGCTTTCCAATATATAAATGTAGAAGAAGACACAAAGAGATTTCTCGAAACTGTGTAGCATACCTTTCTACAGTATAACCATTATGCGTGATCTCAGAGTAGGCCTAACATTCCATGTATATTTCCACCAGCAAACAAGTCAATCTTTGTCTAATCGCTGGCACATCGAAAAATACCAGTGTTAATATAATATCGGAGACATTCATTTGAATATCTATTCATTAAACCATGTGAGCAGGACACTACCCTCACCCGACCCCCAGCTCTCCCGCAAGATCGCATCACGGTTTATCCTGTCTGCCTTTTCACCTTCCAGGGAGAAGAGTGTGAATTTGATCCTGATTAGATTTTGTATCTTGTGCCTCCCCGCCCCCATTTCAGCAGCCTGAAACAAATCTTCGTGACCCCCCCCCCCCCGGTTCTTCAGTGTTTTGCCCCATACAAAATTGCAACCACTTCCCAGCATCAAAGATTCTGTACAGAGAATCCTTTCCCCCGTGACGTCAGAAACGTCATTTTACGTAAAAATATGCTGACCGCTCTCCAAGTGGAATATCGGTCTTCTGACCGCTGTAGATCTCATCTGTGTGTTTAGAAAGGCTCTATTTCCATCTGTATGCATATATGTATGAATACTATTGCATGTAGAACGATTTAATAATCACATCAAATATCATGTCCATGGCCCTTTAAAGTTTACGATCGAATCTTTCCGAAATTTTCCAAAAAATGCCTAAAATATATCGAAAGGGAGGTAATTTTTAGATTTTCGCATTTTTTCCCAAATGGCGGCCATTTTTGTCGAAAAATGGCCAAGTTTGAACTTTGGCAGCCATTTTCTCAAAAACTGTCTGAACCGTTTTGAGATTTTTGTTTCAAAAGATTCCCCTTATGTACCTTTATGATGTGTATAAGTTTTGTTGCCCTTGAATCGCCGGTCTCCGGGTGTCGGCCATTTTGGAAAATTTTTCAATTCAAAAAATTTTTCGCCCCAAATCGCATTACTATCCATTTTGGGCCGTTTCTAGGCAAAAAAAAAAATTTCACCCTTCGAAAAAAATGTTGGACTTAGGAAATTTTCGGCACTTTGTTTCTTTATAATGGGAGCTGTCAGGACTGTAATCATAGAACGCTTGAAGATAGAGCTTAGAATTTGGCACTTTCAAAAAGGAAGTCATATATGGCGACTTGTGTGGTGACCTTGGATTTGACCTTCGATGACCTTGAAAAGTCAAAACATCCATTTTGGGGTGAAAAAAATTCCCAGATTTGCCTCTATAGATGAAATGCTTGCAGATAGAACACATAGGAAGACATATACGGCACGACTAATGATGACCTTGAACTTGACGTCAGATGACCTTGAGTGCCAAATGTCTGACTCCGAATGTGTAAAATGACCTGAACGGCCTGATCGATTCCACCCAGATATATCTTTGTATTATGAACATATAGAATATCAAATGCCGCACACATACATGTAATGGTGACATGGAAGTTCACACGGATGACCTTGATCGGTGAATCTCAGAGTCATACGTTCAAACTGCGAACCTTGATTGGTAAATCTCAAGGTCTGTTACCTGCTAATGCTGTCATGGCCAAACCAAAATTGTTTGGTAAACTATCTTAGCCTTTGGGCTAATTTTTTTTATTGAGCTGTGGTGGAACCGGTGACTGAGTGACATCGAGGATATAACATTCCCGTGTGTTTCCCTCCATACCACAAGAGCCACTGATGCCGGACTGGTCACAGCTCATGAAGTCAAATGCAGAAAAACATAATAGATATATACATGAGCGGTCCATGTACGACAATACTCAACGTTTGCAAAGTAAATGAGTTTTGGGAGGAAATGTATTATTATCCGAGGCATGCACATGTGTACATGTATTTCAGGGATGTATTTACTCACCAGAAAGATATTTGGGGAATAAAAAAAAAAACAGTCTTCATGGACACGATGGAATGAGTAAAGGAGGGGTTCTGGTCTTTCAAGGACCACTGCATATAACATATATTTATTTAATTATATACTTTACCACAAGACACTTGACAAAGGGCTATATCATATATCACTGTTACGGATATATATGTGTACATGTAGATCCACATCCATAACATGCACATACACCGTATATTGTAGGCCTGATAACTCGACAACGTGTACAATCAATATTGGCTGATTATAATAACAATATCGACCATTTGGACACTCGTTCCTTTTCAGTGACTGACACTTTGATAATATCACAATTATTAGATGTTTGGCATTATGAAATGTTCACTGCAGTCTGAATACAATGAAGGCCTATACATGTTATTTGATCCCCGCTACAGTGAAAATATATACCTACTATAAAAAGCATAATATTAGTTTATCTACATTGAACAAACACATTTATTATCAATACATATCATATCATACTAGGTTTTCCAACAGTGTAGGTCTATGTCGTAAGTTATCGATTTTCCAGCCCCGAGCCGAGTCAGTATACATGTATCTGAGCGAGGACCCGATATGTCCGTGCGCTTCAATGCTTGAGCCCGGGGTTTGCATGCATACTATTAATATTAAATTATAATTAGTAATCTCAAACATATCCAGAATTAATAACTAATTAGGTCCCTACCATATAAAGACAAAATGTTACTTAATCATATTGCCGTTATTTCGTCGAGCATAACACAGTCGTAAAATAACATCGCTTACATTATGGCGCTAGATTGGAAGATTCCAAGCCGTTTTGCTGTGCTAGAGTGACGTTATATATCCGCGGATATCTCCAGAAATAATAGATGGATTATAATGATAATGGTTGCAAAATAAAGATGGGAAAATTGTTCATCCAATAGTGGCATTGGTTTCAGTATAACTTTCAAGGTTGAGTGTGAACATTAGGTTTTATTCGGATGAACACGTATTGTGATGAAGCAGAATGGTTATAAAATTGAAATAGTTTGTTTACTCTGTGGATTCATCTGATAAATTTTATTCATGTGATGAACAAATATTTCAGTATCGTTATGCCGAAGATTTTGTGGAGATACATCGAGATAATTCGAAGTAATCGCCGATTTCCTAGAGCACACTAGCACAGATTCCTGGCCAACAAGGGAAATTTTGCTTTCGCGTTCGCGACCGAGCCGCGGCGCACTCTGAGGTCCGCGCCCATACCATAAACACGAGATGCGCGCTTCGTTCGAATCATTCGACTCTCGTCCTCCAACCGGAATAGTATTGTTGCCACTTGATTTGGATTTCGATAACCTCAAAGAATCGTCAAGATGTCTGATGCTGCTGCTGCCCCGGCCAAGGCCGTGAAGACTCCGAAGAAGAAGGCTGCTGCCAAGCCCAAGAAGCCAGCAAACCACCCCAAGTACAACGAGATGGTCAAGTCAGCCATCTCCAGCTTGAAGGAGCGCGGGGGTTCTTCCCGCCAAGCCATTCTCAAGTATATTTTGGCAAACTTCAACGTTGGAAACGACGCCAGGACCGTCAACTCCCATCTGAAGATGGCCCTGCGTGCTGGAGTGAAGAACAGCTCCCTGAAGCAGTCCAAGGGAACTGGAGCAGCCGGCAGCTTCCGAATTGGTGAGGTGAAAAAGGCTGCCAAGAAACCTGCAGCAAAGAAGCCCAAGGCAGCTAAGAAACCCAAAGCCAAGAAGCCCAAGACCCCGAAGAAGGCTGCTGCCAAGAAAGCTGCGTCTCCGAAGAAGGCAAAGGCCGCCAAACCCAAGAAGGCAGCTTCCCCTAAGAAGACAGCCGCAAAGAAATCTGCCAAGCCCAAGAAAGCTGCTGCACCCAAGAAAGACACTAAGAAGGCCTCAAAACCTAAAGCCAAGAAACCTGCAAAGAAAGCTGCTGCCAAGAAGTAAATTGGACGACAATGCGTGAATGAATGGACTCATTGCCTCACTGAACGTAGACCCTCGTTGCTCATTGGATACTTCGCTTCAGTTTCATCTACACTTCATCGCGTGACTGTTCATCAAAATCGCCGAGGATACCTTGTGGCGCCCAAGGGACTTCTCGTTCACCGAATGTGTGTTCATACAGGACTCTTATCTTGCCTAAAAGGTTCCATTTTGTAAATAAGTCGCCTAATATCATTATTACTCCTGACTGTTTCGTTATTCATGATCATTGTGTAATAAATGTCATTTTCATACGCAAGATGTTTTTTTTTTTTTTTAATGCAAGTATATACTGGATTTGCAATCGTTGCCCATTCGCAGGCCGCATGACAAAATGAAACGATTACCTGGTTATGAAACTGGTCTATTTAATTGATTGCCAGCTATATATTTTTTTTGATTTCCCAAATCCAGACTTTAAAATAGAAAGAAAATTCGTAGAAAACTAGGTTTCATACAGAGAAAAAGTAATGAAAATGAAAACATCCGTGGGCCTATATGATTTGTTGAGAATCCACAATGTACCTGTGCGTAGTTGCCTGCGTACAGAATATTGTACAATGTAGCTGAAAATTCATAGACCTACTCAACTATTTGGTGTGGCTTGAGGGTAAAGTCTGTGTAATATAAACATAAAGTGAATAGGTGTAATGGTAGTTGGATAATTTATTGGTATGGTGCCATTTAGATTATATCACCGGAATATAATTTGCTTCTCTCCCATAGACCTGTAGACCACTTATTCTTCAGTAGAAATTTAAGTAGGCCCTCGATATTTGCTGCATACTACCGATGTGCGAAGGCCCGAAAAGTACATTTAATTACCGGTACTGATGTTAATTTTGAGCCTATAATCACAGGGCACAACAGGTATCGTGATTCTAGGGGCATTTTATGATTCTGGGTCCCGTGATTCTGGGCCAAAGTTTCGTGAATTTAGGGAACAATCATGCAGAAAATAGGTGGATAGTCTCTGAATATTTATCAAAAACGGTACGAATTCTGCAAGAATCGAAACAAATTATTGAACTACTGTAGTTGGCTCAACTGTTGCAGAATGCACACAAATGGGGATTTCATGCAGGATTATGTCTCCTATATTCACTTATTAAGCGCCACCAATTCCCGGTAGGCAACAACAAGTACACGGGAATCATCATTCGAAGCATTTGGCCATGTTAAACTTTCGGTGGTATTTCAGATGACAAATTAAGCTTCACTTTCCTGCCGTATTTTAATCACAAGACAAGTTGAAAAAAGACCGTGGATGAAATTGCACTTGAACTTCATGACACAATATTAGAATACGGTAAAATAATATATTTATATGTTTCTCCGTTTTGTTTTTAGACACATCCACATGATTTTAGATGTCTTGAAAAGGTTTTAGGAGCGTCAAAAATATTTTAGTCCCCAGAAGCAAGGCGTGTGGCGACTGGAAACAATAAAAAAGAGAAATAACCTAAACCACACACTGACCAACCTCACGCCATACCAAGATTGAGAATGACCTCGGCGGTGACATTTTGATCACATGACCGCTGTTTTTGCCAACATGGCAGCGCCCATGAACACTTGTCTAAAAAAATCTTTGAATAGTTTTGTGAATTGCAGCATAATTGTGGGATAACATGGGTCGCTTTGCTTTCTTTTATATGCAATGTGTGGCCCTCATGTTTTTCACACAGTAAGCAAAGCTTATCATTCCTCCAATGACTTGATATACATGTTGATAAACTGATAAGTCATGGCTAGTATGGCAAAAGTGTACGATAGCTTTTATCTGCTATGATTTTGAGTTTTACACTAGATCTAATTACAGTACCGCTGAGCAAGATAAGAAGAAATTATCAAATACAGCAATTTCAACGCGTTCAAAACTATTTTCAATGTCTCTAAACATTATTGATGCATCCAAAATATCTCTGATGCTTCTAAAACCCTTTGATGCATCTAAAATAGTGTGGATATGTCTCTGGTGAAACATTTTTGACAAAATTAATGCACATCATAAACATCAGAAATGTTTTAGACACGTCTTAAAGGAGGACTTCCTATCAAATTCAAACAAATTAGTTTCACACACATGGAGTATTCATTCAGATGACTTCAAAATCGAGAAAATCATATTTTAAAAACTACTATTGAATGTAAAATAAAAAAGAAACACACCCTCCAACTGGGGAGAATGAATGAGTAGCAACCGATGACGTTGTTTTTTCATGCCAGGCAACGGAACACTTCCAGCATCTTTGGTTCCAGCTCCAGTGGAATGAGCCGCCTGTCGAGGCTTCTTTAAAAAAAATGACGTGACAGAAATTCACGTCTTGTTTGATGTTTCTGTCAGCCATGCACTGCCACGTGGCACATGTGCCACAAAACTTGCAGATTTTCGGTGTTTTTGGTGTTATATTTTTTTTTATGATTTGTTTGTACTGAACAAATACAGTATATACATATTTCATATGTGAACGAAGCTTAGAGTCTTCTCTATTCAAATGCATTCAAATATATATTTGTTATATGGAAATTTCAACCATAAAATCATGGGTCGAAGCCAATACTTATTGATACGAAGTCCTCCTTTAATATATTTTCTATGCACCAAAAAAAAGTCCAAAGTCCAAAAAAAAAAAAAAAATACACCTAAAAAATTTTTTTCCCCCTGGAAATTGCCTGAATCAAATTATGACATTGACAGGAATCGCCCGATTTTTTTCCCAAATGGCCGCTGGCGGCCATCTTGGATTTCGGATCTCGACCAAAAAGCAATAGGGGTTAGGAGCAAAGTATTTCGGATGAGCTGTGAAAGATAGATCAAGGCGTTCAAGAATTATGATCCGGAAACCAAACAGCGGAAAAAATAAAGAAAAAAAAAAAAAACAGACAAAAACATATTATTAAAGTACTAGTATAGTGAAAATATGATGTGAACTTATATGAAAGATCTCATTGATCTGAGCAAAATGTTTTTTACAGAATGTAAATATCACAATCCGTTCAAAAGTTATAACACTTTAAAGACTGAAATCGGCAAATTTGCTTTTTCAAAACAATTTAGCTAATTAGTATGCAAATGAGATATTCATGACGTCATCTGGGGAAGTTGTTTTAATTAGGTACTTTGATATGTATTATTCATTCATTTAATGTTATGATTATTCATCAAAACTTATTCTATACAGATTTTAATATGAATAATCAGTGTTTTCACTTTTTCTGTTGTTGTCAAGGGAACCAGTGACCTGGTATGGCCCATAGCAACCATGGTTGCTAGGGCCAGAAACCCACTTAGAACAGGGTATGCACAAATAAAAATGGTGCCAACTTGAGCTCTATAATAATTTATTTCATAAATAATGGACAGAAAGTCTGTGGATAGACTGACTTGGCAGTTAATGGCCATGGCAACCATGGGTAACTACGGCTAAAGGGAACGACTGGTAACCATAGCAACAGTACAGTTTGTGTGGATATTGACTATGTATGGTACATAATAATATGCACTAGTCAGATCATCAGAACCTTCAATAAGAATCATTATATCATGGCTTGAAATATCCTAATTAAAATTTGTTCCCCTCGTGACGTCATGAATTCTCATTAGCATCTAATTTGCATATTAATGAGTTGCTAGAACTTTTCAAGTGGCTTCTGTAATGTAGTGCCGGAATGGCAGTTTCAAATGGCTGTAACTTTTGAACGGATAGAGATATTGATATACTGTAAAGACCATTTTGCTCAGATCAATGAGATCTTTCATATGACAAAACATCATATTTTCACTTTACTAGTACTTTAAGGCCTCCCGATTTTCATTTGGGATGCCTAATTATGTTCGATGTGTCTGAAATCTTCCAGATGCATCGGAAAGTGCTTCATTTTATAATTTTGTCTTAAAGCTTCTGCTCGGGAGCAAAACTTGAAAGTTTGGCAAATAAACGCCGATAAAAGTTATATTATAACCGCTTGTTCATTGGCTTGTTTGTAAAAGTAGACATTTTTATGAATCTCATAAATGCTATGACGACTAACATACATGTATCTTTATTACAGCAGCAGTGAAGGTGACAACGTGGAACGATATCCGGATATTCTGCTTCCTTACCCTAAGGGGAGACATGGCCCCAACCATCACCATCGCGTCATCAGGGAAACACAGCCCAGTAACTATGGCAACGAAACTTATGAAGAATACCCAGCTCACAACAGCTCCAACCTGGATAATGACATCATCGAAAGTCATAACTTTGTGTACGCTTATGACGAGTACTGGCAGAAACAGTACGTGACTGGCCATCATTTCGTTGTTAGTGATCCGACTAAAACTGTGTCAGTTCTGGAACCAGGGGGTGTTGGTGGGTGCAGCGGTAACACCCTCTCAACTGTCAGGGATACAGCTAAGGTGGAAGATTGTCTTCTGGCTGTCAATGCAGGATTCTTCAACACGACTTCTGGGGCATGTTTAGGTATGGTACACACAGATTTTTTACAATGAAGATTGACATCATTGTAGCTACGGTACACGTATTAGACATTTCTCTTGGAAATTGGTTCCATCTGTGTGGGTGATGCTTCTCAAAGCATCGCTCAGAAGCGCAATGAACGTGGTTTTATCTTGTCAAATTTTTGTACATGTATATCTGTTTTAGTGATGTAAAAAAAAAACAATATTCATTCGTTCATTCATTCAGTTTGATACTAGATTTTAATACATATTATGTGCTGTTATTGTTGAACCAGGTGATGTGGTCTGTAACGGACTCTATGCACATAATTCAGGAGGTATGCAAAATGCACATTTTGGAATTGAGAAGGATGGATCACTGTTCTTTGGGTAAGTTATAATTTTAGCAAACTTTGTATGTCACTGTTCTGTATTCCCTATTGACATGATTGAAGACTTTCATGCATAAATATGTTGATCACAATATGTCTTTAATTTGATGATACATGTATATATTTATGTCAAAGGACACCAGTATTAAAGCACAGAAATGTTACTCGATGATTATCTAATGCATAATGAAAAATTCCGATATATATATGCTACAGAAATGCCACTCTGCTGTCCGATGATAATGCATATATCATAACGTTTCTTGGACAGATACATCCCTGCGGAAGCCTCTATATCAGAGAGCTTTGACCAGCTGGTTGGTGGTGTCATATGGCTGGTCAGAAACGGGGAAAATTACATTGATATCAGCAAGCAAGCTGAGAGTTCCGACACACAGGAAAGCGGTACAGTAATTTCAAATATTTGAAGTGTTTGGAATTATTGAAAGTGCAATTTATATTCAATACTAACTATTAATGTTTCACGCTCTGCAATACATGAAACTGTACTATACCTTTTCAAAATCGAATTAAGTTTCTGATTGATGACAATAATATATATTTTTTTCCTGAAAAAAAAATCAATTATTAATGTACACCTATGAATATGTATTTGGTTGAATATATTGATCAAGATGTTGTGGTGTTACAGGCAGCCTGCAGTACTTCATAGATGTGAAATCCGCGAGGAATGCTGTAGGACATGATGCAGAGGGTCGACTCGTGGTTGTCGCACTAGACGGTCAAACCGGCCAGAGAGGGTCAGTAATACATACATTGTACATGTATTATCATGTATGACGTGTGGCATTGTGACGTTTCTGATTTTACATAGCTATTTAGCATTTCTACTTGATGTGTATGGCCTACATAGCTGGCATTTTGGTTTCCAGTTTGAATGTTTGTATAGTTTGTATCACATGGATGAGTGTAATTTTTAATCAGAGTAACTGTCACAATTCTTGAATGATTTATATCCATATGAATATTGTGTTGATATTCACATTTATACATATACCTATTTGATACACCTGTTGATACACAGACATGTACATGTATATTGTGTTCTGTTCTCTTCTTTTGCAGGATATCGCTATATCACTTGGCTGAGCTGCTGATAGAGCTGGGAGCCGTAAATGCCATCAATTTAGACGGAGGCGGTTCCGTAACAGTTGTCGAGAATGGCACACTGGTGAACTATCCTTCAGATAGATGGTTAGTTTTCTTTTGGAGGCTGTTCATGTTAGTCAAAAATTATGATAAAAGTAAAACAATGAATGAACATGTGAACTTATGGAGAATTTTTGAATTTTGAAACTAAATTTATGGATGCATTATGATAACCAATATTAACTATAAGATAGAATGTATACTTACATGGTCACATTTAGAAAATAATGCTCAAACAGTAATTGATGTTGAATAATTCAAGCTCAGATTTACAAGTACCGGTAAGCCTGTATGAATATGTAGAGGATATTTAGTTGGCTTTTATTTGGTATTCTTCTGATAGATGTGCATGATAATAATTTTGCTGTGGTCATAATTAATATTTCAATCTTTCTCCCTATTTTTTTTTGCAGCAATATATCAAACTTCATGTACAGCTGTGAGCGGGAGGTATCAACTGTGATATGCATCCATGACATTCGCTGCGATCCTGCTAACTGTAGTAACCATGGTGACTGTTACCGGGGAGAATGTCGTTGCCATGGTTACTGGGAGGGGGAGGGCTGCGGTGTCCTGAGCTGTGAGGAGAGGAACTGTTCTGGCCACGGACATTGTACTGAAGGTGCGTTTGTTGATTTCGACAATTTTCTCCCAAGTTGGTTTGTTATCAAAAATATGTTCAAAAGTAGATAATTTTTGAAGAGAATTATTTAAAGAGTATTTTTCCGTTAAGGGATGCTTCTAAAAAAGTTTAGAGAAGAATCATAAACAAATTATCAATATTGATGTGCTTGATCCAAATTTGTTTACATGCCAAGTTTCATGAATTTCATACAAATTTTTAAAAAAAAATTGCGCATTTTAATTCGTGTAGATGGTTGCCACTGTGACCCTGGTTATGTGGGCCTTGACTGTGAGGACCCCTGTAGCTTTGGTTACCATGGCGATGGCTGTATGCGGGAATGTTCCTGTTTACACGGAGAGCCCTGCGACCCCAAGGATGGCCACTGTTACTGCTCTGCTGGTTACTATGGTTACCAGTGTGAATCCGGTAAGTGTTTCGGTTGCAAAATACGTTCATATCTTGATGTGATGATTATATTAAATTTTTTTTTTTAATTCTTTGGCTTTAACCTCAACGATGTAAATTTACTGGTTTATGTACAGGTATGTGAATCATGATGCATTTATATGTACATTACATGAGAGCGTACACTTTGAAAAGTATCATAAGCTATAGAAAATTATGCAGGCTTCTGAAAAGGGAATGTGAAGAAGAAATGGTTTTCACATATATACCGTAATAGCACATTTGACATAATTTACTACCGGTAATTGAAAAAAAAATCCATATCCCTGATAACATCTGATCACATTATCATAATATATAAATGGTTCATATGAATTTTAAGATATAAGCTAATGTTATTCCATCAGAGTGCGCCTATGGTACCTACGGTGAGCAGTGTATGGGTGAGTGTGACTGTCCAGACAGCTGCAGTTGTGACCCAGTCACCGGCGTCTGTGACTCCGCTATCATAACGTCGCAAATGTGGCAAGGTAAAGTACCGGTACATTATGATGGCAATGTTACATTTATATATCCAAATTACTAGCAGTTATAATTCAATCATTTCTCCATATACATATGTATACAACTGAAAAATTAATGAAATTAAATGTTTGTGTAGATTCATATGTATATGTAATACCGGGTATATATAATATCTTATTTACATACCGGTAGTTGGGCACTGTATGGCCGACAGGATAATTGTGAGAAAAGATCTGAAAACCATGGACCAGGAAGAATATTTGTAAGTACATGTACATACATACAGATTTTAGAGAAGAAACATATTCACAAGATACTTTTACCGGTTTATTTTCATATGTAATTGGTAACTACATAAATCTCCAATTTTCTGTTTCAGTTTCATGATGTCACTTCTGATTGTCATGGTGCTTATTGCCATTGGCAGTATCATACTCAATGTGGTTCTTCTGTCGTGTGGCCTTCCAAGATCTGAAGAACAGTTGCCATGCTCCGTGAAACACAGAAAATCAATATTAAAAGTAAAAGCTAGACAAGGAAGATCCACGGACGATCAAGCGACAGACAGTTATCATGACAGTGATGCGGACGTTGAAAGCGTGGTGTCAGATGATACGCCACGGGCGAAATCCTTCTTTAAAAAGTTGTCTTTCATGAAGCAGAACCAAAGTCAAGACCAAGAACTCTGGCAAAAGTGGAAGCAAAAATTCCGCAGGAAAAAGCACAGGGGACCTACGAGAAACGTTTTCGTTTTAGACGCAGGTAGCAGCAGTGACGAATTTGCTCATCAGCAACCAAACGTGAAAAATGTTAAAGAAACTTCAGACATTTCCTTATTATCAAGACAGGAAAATAATGTGACTTCAGCTCCGAAAAGCGAGAGAAATTCAAGTGTAAATTCCACGGAGCTACTGGAAGAAATCTCCTTAGAACTATCGAGTCCAGAACATCGACCATCTCCGCTCAGCAATGTCCCCAGTGTCAGACCTTCAACGAATGCAGGACACTCTAGTAGGTCTTCCAGGCTGACCTCCGAGTCTTTCTACGGTGACAACGAGCCTAGCTCTCTGCTCAATACACAGGAATCTGCATTCTAAGGGTGTGTTGTTTACTTGTTTATATGTATTAAATTAATCTGTCTCACAGTCATACAATTTACATGTACTCTAGAAATCAAAATCTGTAGTATTTATTCTAATGTAGATGGGTGATGGTATTTATTATTTGAAAAAAAAAAAATTGTTGCTAGAATTATGTATAAAACAAACTGTTATACTCATTTTACTTCTCGCAGTTGTTAAAAAGCAGTCATTGTTCTATACATGCACTCAGACTTGTTTTACATGCAATGTCCAATTAATTCTCCCACAATATATACCAGGTATCTGAGTTTACTCAGTTTATTGGTGGCAGTGCAGATTATTTCGTCATCAGGAATGCAGGGTATTTATTACATAAATTTATTGTGTAAATCCTGTAGAGGAATCCCAGAGAATTCTGCTGGTAATTTAACTGCTGTTCAGTGCATTACTTTGAAGTCTTTACTCGCTGATATGTTTTTGTTATTTGCAATTATATTTGAATGACAAAACAATGAATATGTTTGCAGATATGTTAAGTTTAATACAGTGTAATCTGAAATATAGCAATTTATTCAATAATTATTAACAGTATAGTACGTGTGTGCATAATCTCAATCAGTTACAGAATTTTGCAGAATTACATGCTGCTAATATTGCTGATCATGATTCAAGATCTTAGTGCGTGTTTATTCAGTAAAAAGTAAGACGTGTTATGACCACATTATGATTTCCCAATACGACCTCGTTTTAACATGTATAATGCGTTATGATTTGTCAAGAATTCCTGAACGCTGAAGCGTGCTATATAGGCCTAAATAATGTTCTACATAATACTCTTAACATATATACATATTCATGATTGCATATTGCTTATCCATGCTATGTCAGATATTTATGTGTAGATTGCAAAAATTATCAAATTTATTCAACAAAATAACATTTACTGTGATTGTTGTCCATTGTTGTTAAAAGTGTGATGTTAAAATGTGTAAATGTTAGATGAATAATAATGGTCATATGGAAATTGTGAATATATTTGGCACAAAACATATGGTGCAATAAAAGATTTGAAACTTGTTTTTCTGTACATGCAGGTTACTGGACCTTAGGCATGGTATTGTACCAATCATCTGTCAACATTTCTATCTTTTGTCCTGAAATTTGAATATAACAATACCTGAAAACATTTCGAGAGGGAGGTATTTGGAGTTCAAAATACCTCCCTCTCAACATTCACATTTCTTTGTTATTTGACAGCTATATTTTGCACTTTTGTGGATATTTCAAATTCTGTTCAGTAACTATTATCCTACTTTTACACATGCATGACTTTTCAAGCTGTGTGTTAGGTGTATAGAGATGGAATGCCTTGAACTGGTCCGAAATGGACTTTTCCTCTTGTACACAAACGTGGAATACCATGCATTGCGTCAAGGCCCGTATTGAGGCCCAAACTGGCTTGAAATCCACAATTTAGTCTCGGGAGAATAAAACATGTAGATACAACTGGGATATATGTTAGGAGCATAATAATGTGACGAAATAGCGTGTCTCCCGGCGGCTATTACGCCGACAGGATCGTACAATACGGTGACTGTCGTGCGTTAACACAAGACAAGAGTCTGACGTTTCTTTCCAATAATCCGGGGTTTATTGGGATGATTAAAGTTCGATGAAGATCACGGCCACACACACGTAATCCCAAGATATAGTCCGATATTCTCTGTCTTTTATATTACTTCTTAATTTTATGATATTCTTCTTTGCTAATTCTTGTACCTCTCATCAGTCCAGTATCTCTCAAAACTTTTTTACAGCTGGGAAAACGCTGGGCCATGTGTTGGGCGTCTGTAATTTTCCCGCGTCGTGGGACAGGAGTTAATGTGATTCGTTGAATGTGATGTCATGTCTGGGTGGGCGTGGTTAAGTGTCTGGAAGTGTGGTGATTGGAGGGAATGAGGGGTGTGTCATCGTGAGTAGAGTTGTTTACATGAGGTGCGGTGTTAGGACGGTGCGTGCGATGAATCTGTGTCATGTATGTCGAGTGGGAGAATGTGTGAGGGAGGGGTTTTGGGCGATTTATTCTACAATAAGTAGTATATATATGGCACATCATTTGGTTTGCTCAAACTTGACTTCACGTGACCCTGAGTGGGAGATCTGAAGGTCACGTCGAAAGTGAAATGAGTAAATTGACCTCTGCATGCATGCAAAAAAGTTGAAGCTTGTAAATGTTTGTTTGATGAGCATATAGGAGGAAAAATATGACCATTTTTGTTAAAGTCTTAGAAATTTTTGTTAAAGTCTTTGATGAGCATATAGGAGGAGGAATATGACCATTTTTGGTAAAGTCTTGGAAGTTGATTCTAGTTGATCTTGAATTTTGTCTCTGCAGACATTATGGTTGTTGATAGAGCTGTGATACAGAATGTATTTTTTGCAGTTTCGACCTTAAATGATATCCAGTCACTGGCGGATTTAGGGGGGGGGGGGGGGGTGCACCCGGCGCGCACCCACAATATATTTTCAACAAAAAAAGCTGTGACTCAGAAATATGTTAAGATGGATTACAGCGTTACATAGGCCTAACATTCGTTGGTCAATAATTATGCAATTGAGTGTCATTAATCAGCAAGTAAGTTATATGACATAATATGTAAAGTGACAATGAGTAGTTTTGGGATAAATAAATTTAAATACCAGCAAATGCATGTGTGGAATGAAAAATACTCAATCAGAGCCAGAGAGAGCTCAGAATCAACCACAGAACATGAAGAAAGCTCTGGCTTCTGGGGACCTTGAGCGGGCCCCAGACCCCATGCCGTTTTGTGGCCTTGATTTTGACCTCATACGGCGTTGAGTAATAATTGTCAAGAACATGTTAGACTCAAAATGTTTGGTTTTCTATAAGCCAGTTCGGAAATGTTTCTAGGTCAGGTCAAGTGGTTTTAACAAAGCGTTCGTACACGACTTGTTCAAACGTGAGTGACGCGGTGAACTCGAAGTAAACAAGATATTTAGTATTGTACAGGCGAAATCGAGTAATGTGTTGGTGACAGTGACTCGACAATGGTAGCGTGACAGCATGGATTGGCTATGTTTATACCACTTGAACCTGACCCAATTCCACTGACCTGACCTGAAAACATTTCCGAACTCACGTATTGATAACTTTGAGTATAACTGACAGGTTGAATCAGACTTTGAAAGGTCAAAATCGAGTACATTCATGTTATTATCAATCTATTACCACCAATACAGCCAAATTTTGATGATTCCAATCACGAACATAAAATACAACATCTTGCAATAGAAACAAAGTCCGACCAATTACTTTATCAAAAGACACACTGGCGTCATCAGGGGCAGACAGTGTGGTAAATGTAGTTATTTCTACTGTACGCCTGATGGAATTAGTATACAACTGCCCAACAACCTATGAAAATAATTAAGATATCCGAAACAACCCCCACGGCATAGATATGACACGTACATAAGTACCTAATCAAAAACCAAAAGGCTACTGAAGGCCAAAAGGCTTCATATTTCAGTATACCTTCCATGGAAATCAAACCATGGAATGCTAATGACGATATCTTACGGTATATGCTGGCCGACTTGATTATGTAGCATTGTGACGTGGTGTGCGCGAGTAGTGACACCACGTTTATGGTGCTGCATTGCGGACAGGTTAATAAGACTCGGTGACACTCCAGTAATGGGATATACCTCTTTATCGTGGGGTCGCCGAACTTGGTGCTTGACCTTTTGGACCACTGTGGGTTTCTCGGCGTCGCTCCCGGGTCGGCCTCCCGCTGTTGACTCACATCGCAACCATGTGTGTGGGTGATTTGGCTTATGATGTGGCGCAACAGTGGGATATAGCTGACCTATAGGGGCCGAGTAACTTGGACAGCTAGCGCCTCACAATGCTAGGAGACAAGGTCTCTCCGAAAGAGGGAAGCACTAACATTATGTCGTGGGCTGCACGAGTAGTGACACCACGGTTATGGTGCTGCAGTGCGGACATGTTTATAGGACATTCAGTGACACTAGTCATTGGGTATACCTTTTTATCGTGGGGTCGCCGAACTTTAAAATTATATACTTCCAAGCAAACAATTTCGCCCCAAAATGGGCTCAAAATAGATTCCCCATGATCAAGTAAGTGCCCCGTGGACACAAAATTGTGTCTATGGAAGCGTTACTTCATCATCCATTTAACCACATACTATTACTCGACCTGTTCTGTTCAGTATCACATTAAGACGCCTTATCATGACTCAGTTTCATTACTAGTTATCATGTTATGAAAATCCCCAAAATTATCATAACAAGGAGTCATATTATTGAGGTTTTTCATGACAAGTTGTCTTCACGTGAAAAATATATATTGAAGAAAATGTTGACCACATCATTGTAGACTTCCTACTGTGAAGAAAAATCAACAATTCTTAGCATGGAAATTATAGCAATATATATAATGGGGACATTATACGTTTGCGATGATTTTCATGGTAAAACATGCACCAAGGTAAGATGTATTGTTGTGATTATTTTCATGGTCATATCAAGATGATTTTCTTACTTTTCATAACATGGCAACTCAGTATGATATTTACTACGTCAACGTGTCTTATTTTGATACTGGACATGGCGGGACGTGGAAGATTATGAATTGTTGTTGAGTGGGTGATCAATTAACGTCACTAGCATCTTGCCTTCCATTGGAGACGAAGATGTTACTTTGCTACTGAAACTTAGACCATATACACGCTGCGATTAGTAGATGAATAATTGCTGTTATTGAATGACTAGATGCATACGTAATATACGATATCGTTTTCCAGTAAAATAAATGGCATAAATTGGGTGGTAGTTATTACCCCAGTGTACTATGTCCGTCAATGTGATTGGCAGTTTCAGCTGGTTGTATAAGTGCTTGTTCGTGAATGCAATAACTAAATGCACAAGTGTATATTAGTGAGTGTTCAACCAGTGCAATACGTCAATTAACGTCTCGTACGCGTGCGTCGTCTCACTGACGCATGAATAGAAAATAACGAACAACAAATTTTCGTTGACAATAGCTTACATCGATAAACGATTACCCAAACGTGGTCTTTCAATTGATAGCCTTGGTGGGAAATTGCTCACTGAGACGGTGTTTACGTCTGCGATTTTCCTCGTTTGCTGGCCCATATATCGGCGCGGAATTAAATAATGCCAATCATCACTGGCTAAACCTCTGGTTTTTGCAGTGGCCAGTAGTTTTGTATTGAGAAACGAGACCCATATTTTGCTCACGTCTGAAATCTGTCAATACCTCCCTGGGGCACCTCTATTTATCTTACTCCTTTCTCATCAGTTTAGTTACTGTATTCTAGGGCCCTGTGGTATATAAATCATGAAAAGGAAAGCCATTAGAAATGGTTTTGTATTTTTATTCTCTTTTTTTTCAGCACAATGAGAGCTGTATGGAATACTTCACAATGGAGCTTGAATTTTGGAAAATTTACATGGGAATTTATATATAATGTTGTTTCAGTGGTGACTTTATCTTCAAAAAAACTGAAAAGTCAAATCGGCTACTGTAAAACGACTAATTTTGGCGGACGAGTTATTTGGCGGATTTAGCGGTAGGGAAAAACCGCCAAATTAAATCGTCCGCCAAATTAACTAGATATATGTTAAGAAATATAACTGCTTTTAAAATCGCCAAACTAAATCTCCACCGAATAGCGTGGGGCTCACAATCTCCAAATTCAATAGCCACCAAAATTAGTCTTTTTTACAGTATTTTCTGAGAAAAAAAGCTGTGGCTGAAAAATACATATTTCTCTGGTAACATTTCTGAACCCTTGTACGTATGTTTCGTTTTTGTATTTTATTGTATTTGCGTTGGAGAGCATCCCCCTTTGTAACTCTTGGATCATAGTCATAACACAGGGCTGCATACAATTTTTGAGGGTGCATGACATGGCTTGGCCTTAAATCGTGCGAATAATCGTATTCTTCATTCGGCCATTAAACAAACCTAAACATGACACAAACAAAACATGAATACATAAAGGTAAACAGGTACTACTGACGACTGAAACCCATAAAACACAGCATATGAGTGGGAATGAAAGCCAGACATAGATGTATGAAAACAAGTTGGGCTCAGTTATTTTGATGTTAAGTTTATACTTGATTTAGTACAGTGTGGGATAGGCATTGGGCAATGATCATAAACTTTCTCATAAACATTTCCAACGTCCTACCAATGGTGGAATGTGATTGTCATATGACTCCTTTCAAACTGATAGTCGTTGATAGTTTATTTGAACGAAAAAAATGAAATTTTAGAATAGCTGTAAAACCAGCGTAAATTTCATGTTCATCTGACTTGCGTGACAAATAATCATGTTAACATGTGTAAACATTTCATATTACTTAACATATAAGTATACGTAACATATTCATATTACTGATCAAATTAGTTATATCAACAACGGACGATATTAAATTTATAACAGTTATCGTTCACGATTGTAAGTAATATGTGTATTTTTGTTGGATTCTTCCACAACCTTGATTTCTATTGTAGCTGTGAATTTGAAGCTAAAAAATGTTTTCCCATTTTGACCCTGAATCTACGAGTTGGTGGTTCCATCAGATTAACCAAAGAAAGTTCTTTCCAGACTATATCTTTAAGCAACGAACACCACGTTTCGATACCGATTTGAAGCATTATATATGAACATTCTGAAACGATTGTGTCTGCTTGAATAGACTCATATTTAATTTTCAATGAGTCCAATAGTCAGTACGTTATACTATTTTATAGAAGAAAATTACCAGTCCTGTCAAATGTGCCACAATGGTGAGATGCTGTGATGACATTTGAAGAGAACGAACCTCTGGCGATAAAATATTAGATACCTCACAGAACTTACCAAAACAAATGCGAATGGAAATCACCCACGACATTGTTCACTTGATACATCTACCTGTGATTTCCGCCTCGAGGTTGAACTCATTTTCTCAGGGTGTGTTCGAAATGTCAATGCTTTGTAGAAAATTACAGTTTTATATGAAACGGAAACTGAAGTAGCAGTTAATGAGTAGACGCATAGGCTACGCTTACATATTGTTTTATTTTTGAACTTCTGTTCATTCGCTAGTGTCCGGTGTTTTGCTTCATTACCATTTTATCATATTGACGGTTTCTGCTGGTTCTGGGAATGCTTGTTTGTCCAAACAAACATGTTAATTAACGTTCACAGCCCTTGCAAATAGGGTAATTACGTGCCTTGCATACACACATATAAACGGTCTCGCTTAGGCTAAAATACAGGTTATATCGACGAACCATCACCCATCAACAACCAGATCTTTCCAGTGATAGCCTTGGGCGGGAGAGTAGCAATCGCTTGATTGGTCTGACATGTATATTAAGTTTTTAAACGTTGTTTAGGTTTTTCCCCCACTACTTTCAATTCGACCTGAACCACTATTCAGGTTGTTACCCAAATGCAACACGAAAATATCATCAAATACGCATTATACGCAATATCGCTCAGCATCTTGTTGAATCCACGCAATATATCAATGACAAATGTCAGATAGAGTGGCAAATGTTAATGTTGGTATTGTTCATTTCTGACAATCCAGTGGTACTGACGATGTATATACCCGTGTCAAGACCAGCACCCCCTTGCACTACCTGGACCTGCAACATCAGATATCAGTCGAAAGGTTTATCAATAACCCTTATACCGTGACAAAATGCTTACACATTGATTAAAAAGAAGGACCTTGAAATCCAAAGTAAAATCAAGTGTGTATTCTTCCCATAACACATAGATGTCTACTTGTAACAGCGTGAGCCGCTGTAGCTTCGACAAAGACGATCATCTCGAGTAAGGAGCGAAGAATGCGCCATGAAAACATACCGAGATGACATTATCGAATAACGAACCAACGATGTGGCATCAACTTGTGAAATCTGTCAATACCACGCGAGAGATATTGATAAAAAAAAGTGTGATGCCCTGAAACACATTAAAAATGACTCAGCTACCGTACAAAACGGATTTAGCTGTTTTGTTCAACAGTTTGGTTACAATATATTCGTCGATACTTTGCCGTTTTTTCCAGGTGTTTTCTGGGATGCTGTAAATTTCTTCACGTGGGATCAATCAATCTATTTTCATGAAGTTCATGAACCCTCCAAAAGACGGCAAGTCCAGCTTTTACAGAAAAAGGGGGAACTTTCATCGTCTGAGACCCGTCATCCAATCATCATCGAAATAATACTGTAGCTGTCGCACATGGTTTCTTTTAATGATGACGACATAAAGTTACGTAAATGTAAAGGTTTGGGGTGTGGCCATATGGACGAAGTCATACCATACACCCACCTTCGAGAATGTAGTGTGGTATGTTTCCTCAACTGTTATTTTGAAATCGAGTCCTAGATTGTTTTTTTTTACAATGAATCAATGCTAGGCTGAGTGGTGTCAATTGTAAATATATTGAACCATCGTTGTTATTGATGTTAAAAACAGCCACACTATCATATGTCTTTCATATACATAGATATAAATAAAGAAAGGTTGCACTCATGATAAAAAAATACTCATCTTCCTAGTTCAGATTTCAAAACCTCCATATGAGGGCTTGTGCGGTCCTGTATGAGAAAATATGTTTAGAGAACCGTAAAAATGGAGGTGTTCATGATTAGTAGAGGTCTTCCTGCAAACCCTTCATATTAATGCGTGTCCACCAAACTGATATGTAAAGCAATCGGGATTTATATGGGGCTTTAATGTTAAAACAACTTCTAGGCAATGCATCAAGACCAGACATGGGACCATCACTAATAAAGAACTACAAACGATAAAAAACGAGCCTTTCGAATCCCCTTATTGACCATAGGGAAGTGAAATCTGGAAAGACGTGTGTATTTCCTGCGCCACATGTGGCACCCGTCATGATTTCCTAACAACCATTTTTTACCAACATCGCTAGCCGCGAAGCGGCTAGGCGCCATGTTGGTAGAGTATTCACAAATCCATGGAGCCATGGAGGACCCAAATATGGCGCAGCTAATACTGCATTTTGGCTGAAGCCGTCTGGATAGTTGTGTAGGTTAGGGGGGTTTGGGGGGTTTACCCCCCAATCTACGACCCATATTCACCTAAATTTTTGTAGTGTGATTCATACACCTACTTTTGGTGCGATAGTATGGTCGCAACAGCTCATTCAATTTATTTTTCAACATGTCTTTCATTGCAATGTCGCTTTTGCATTGCTATAACTGTATTGTGCACCGTATTGAATGACGTCATCATTATGCGTATAGCTTTTGCATAGGAACCAATCACATCGCGTCATTGCACCACGCCCCTAGCAACAACAAAGGTCAAGGTAGATCTAGTCGCGTGCGTCACTTGGCGCTGGTTTTGTTTTGATTTCAGAAGCGTGTGATTTTCCAGCTCCGTTTGTTATGATTATGGTAGAAAATTGAAGGTAAGTGAAAGATCTCGATAAAGTTTTCTAGTTTAGGGGGTTTGGGGGCTTTACCCCCAATGTATGAAACATGATGATGCTAGAATACATCCCCCGTGCCGTGGTTACGTTGCCAGCCCAGCCTCACTCAGAGTGCAAAACGTCGCACGTGCTCTCTGCCACATTTGAGGCGGATCTAGATGCGACGGCGGATCTCAGTTATGAAGAGATATTTATTTTATCGACTTTGAAACTGTATATTGTATATATCTATGCTAGCTGTGAACATCACAATCACACTTGGAATCATTTTGTCAATTCAGCATTTGCCACAAACCAAAGCCAAGGCAAAGCATGACTGCAAGACCGACTTGGCAAGAGCAACTTCAACTTGCATACCAGATATACTACAGACAGTAAGCTTACAGCTCTGGCAGAGCCTCTGCGTCGCTCAGGCTGCGGCTACACCACAGACAGGCTGAGACACCCAGACAGCCAGTCAGGTGAGTCAGCACACAGCAACAACCAAATATCTGAGCCTGAAAGAAAGTGTAGGTGCGTAGTGCAGAGCAGCCACCTGCAAGGATCAAGAATAACAGTACGTATATTATATGTGTCTATAATTTACTTTACAACTGGAATAGTGTGCTAATACCGCACTGTCATCGTCTGTCAAATATTCTACAGATCCCAAAAATACCGGTTCTGACTGTCAACGTAATAATGGCACAAAACTGAATACTGTGAATAGTTTACTCAACAACTTAATCTTACATGTAATTTCAGGTTTTAGATCTACATGTCAACATGAATGATATGTTATAGAAGGAAACAAATCTAATGACAACCCCCACCGAAGGGAAGATGAGAGGCCAAGACCAACCAAATCAAACTTCATCAAGTGGCTAATAGATCTATAATGTTGTCATGTCCTGAATAACAAATTACAGGCACTATTGACCATGATTTATAAAATGTCAAAGAAAATTGTTACGCACCCCGAAATGTCTCAATATGTACGTTAAAGTGCAAAACTACAAGATATGGCTTTAATAGTGTCAGTCATGAAGGAACATGGCAATGTTTACCTCAAAATATAAAAAAAAATATATAAAAAAAATATATAAAAAGTGCTAAAAAATCTCCAGGCATTTAAGCATAAGCTGTCTGGATGGTCAGGACCAGTAAGTAGTTGTAATGTTTGCGTATTATCATGTAATATGTACAATATATGAAATAACTGACAATGGTATGATAATGATAATTTGTTTTCGTTGCCCAATGTTCATCAGCATTTGTATATGTCACCTCATCATCTATGATTCATTGTCGGTCAATAACCTTGTGGCTAGTGTTTATTGTTTCATGCTATACCGATGTAAAATATAGTTCATCTTATCTTATCAATATTATTATTGATCATCATAGAGTGATCATGACATTTTGTCAAAAGTTCATGTATAGTGTGCGCAACATACTATCCATCATTGTTTGCATTTGAGAAACTCATAGACTATTAATATATATGTGATGAAAGTTTCGTACAGCCTGGATTGCAATGAATAACAAAATTGTACAGTAGTAAATGTTACTATATGGGATTTTAATCATGACCTATAATAATTGTTACTGGAAAATCCTGGTCACAGTCAGGCATTACAGTAAACATTGTACTGCTACTAATATTCTGTTTCCCTGTTGTTGGTATCACTTTGGCACCACAGATCAAATGTCAATGTATGCATGAACTGCTAGGAATTGGCAAATAAATGTGTAATACCATGTCTAGATTGTTGCTGCATTTGAATATACACATATGTTTTGAATGTTTTGACACCATGATAGGGTTATCTGAATTTCTAGATATGTCATCGGTATAAATAAGCTGACTTCTATTTGTGGTGGATTTCCTGGTAATACTAGTACTGGAATGCAAAAGTAAATTTAGTGTATAATATAGAGCAAAGAAAAAATTGGCCACAATTTTGAACAAATTCGTGGAGTTTCCCGCAACGTTTATTCCGTGTAGAGAGGATAGTGATATATGCAGTTAAATGGGAAGTGCCTAAACCAACATAGAATTTTTTTTTCACCAGGCGATGTTGGTTTTTGGGCAGCTATGATGCATTTTCTTGTTTGCAAATAAGTCTCGTTGTTTATTTGTCATAGATTTGGGCTTTAATCCGCGCAGTAACACAGTCTATTATACATTTTGTCCAGCATCAACATCACAATTAGGAATATGTTTATGTTGATGATTTCTATGCTAGGTTTCACGGTTCGACTTTTCAAGTGGTGTTGAAACAATACATAATTCAGCGTAAAAAAAGGTGCGGCGACACATGATGGTAGTGGTTTTCCATTAAATTGCCTTGTTCTGGACGATCGTTTGACTCTCGTCCCCGCTGGGACTACTTGAATAATGAAGGGAGTTTTTCTCCTACCATGAAAATATTTGGATTATGCAGCAAGATCTGTGCACTTTATTTTTGCTTGAATGCTCATCGGATTCCGCACTTTGGTGACGCACAAGCCCCCCTCCCACCCCCCCCCCCCCCCCCCAAAAAAAAATAATAATAAAACGCCCACTCTGACTCTGACAAGCTAATCTTGTTTTGACTGATAAAAGTAGCTGGATCGTTTCTGACATCATGATCATTCAATCAATAAAGACGTATCTTTCGCCTGCTATTGACGCCTTTCACAAGTGAGAGGAAACTCGGGCTCGTTTCACTTGTTATGCCCATTGCATTACATTTTGTTTTTCCCGTCGTTTCCAGTTGAACGAGATCCGCTATTATATATGCCCCTCCATATCTGCGATTGCTCCTTATTGTCGAAGTTGCAGGGAGTACTATTGAGGTAATGGTGTGCGTTTTTTTTTGCAATCAAGCAGTGCACATAATTGCCATACAATTTCAAACTCCAATGCCATACAATTTCAATCTCCAATGATTTTACTGAGAATTTTCAAGGTCTTCCAGTTTCATCAATTCTTCTGCATCCTGTATCGGGTTAATGTACATCGGATAAGGGAGTGCAGCAAGGTTGGATTAACATATTGATGATTCGTCAGGCCTGGATGCAGGCTTTATAAGACTGGACCCTGGGGAAAACTGCCAGTCAGTTTAACATCTTAGTGCGATGTATTACTAGAGCGCCACGATGCATTTACTTGTTCCATTATTGTCAGCCATCATCGCAGTGGAGGCAGTTGATCTATCTGGGCTTGGATATACCTCTTTTCCACATGGCAATATCTCAGGCAATGACGCAAATATCATCTTAAATGACAACAACATAGAGACAATAGACTACATAGAAGACTTTCCATCGCTGAGGACATTCCAGATCTCCAATAACGGATTGAAGCATTTTCCAGATTTTGAAAATGTTAGTGCCACCTTACAGACTATCTATATCGACAATAACGTCATTGAAACGATCGAGCCAGCCCTTTTGGACAAGCTGGTGGCGCTACGACAATTACATATTTTCAGTAACCGTCTGAAATCATTTCCAGATGTGGCAGGTCCAGGTAATACATTGCTCAAGCTCGTCATGTACAAGAATAGCTTGGAAGAGTTCCCTTCGCTCTGCAACATGGGGCAAAACCTCCAGAGATTATACCTCCAAGACAACAAAATAACCGACATCCCCAACAACAAACTGGCTTGTCTCCAAAACGTGGATATCATGGACCTCGCTAAGAACCGACTGACGACCTTCCCTGATGTAAGTTCAATGAAGAAAATCACATGGTTGAAGGTTATCAGCAATGCCATCACTTACATCGATGTTGACGTCTTGACGGATCTCCCTCTTAATTACCTGGGCCTGTCTGACAATCGCTTGCCAAGACCTCCAAACTTTTGTCGTCTGCGAGGTTCTCCTATAAATGTGCCTTTCGGGATGAATCCTGCAGAGTGCAATCATCACACGCGTTGGTACCACTTCGCTCTATCCACGGGCAGGGTTACACCTGGGCCTTATCCTTTCGTCTGTCCTGGACCAAGTCATATCTCTGGCTCAACGTTCTATCAAGTGGATGCGAGCCTGTTGTATACTGATAGTAAGTAAACACACTGTAAATATTCCTAAGTCAGGATAAACCCTCGCGAGTTGCATGTGTTTATCCAACATGATACGTTTTTTCACATGTCATTGTCGACGATTAAAGAGTATAAGTGAATCATGAAAGTCTTGAGCTAAAAACTAGATTGTTAAAAGAAATGCAACATTCTCAGTATTTACCAGATTTAAAAGATTTTTGTTGTCACCCCCGTTTTTTTTTATTTAGAATCAAGTCGACATTCAATGGCAAGTAAGATGAACGTTACTGGATTCGGCTGTGTACCGATGTATTACAACACAGTCCCAGACATCAGCTCAGCATCACAATGCCATATTGCATGTCTGAATAGACCAGAGTGTCTCATGTTTGACTTCAGTGCTGTCGGATCCGTGTGCCGCACATCGCAACGGACGAACGGAACTCTGATAGACTTCAGCTCCGAACCTCTGTGGTATATCATTGAATGATGAACATTTAGAGTGATGTATGCAACGTGATAATCGAGGATCTTTGCAAGAAATATTTAACAAGAGAGGTAAACTTCCTAACCGTCCGTTTACCACAATTTGAGACAATTTTGGGAACAAATGTATACAAGCTAGCAGAATTTTGATATATCCTGGTTCTGAACCTGGATGGCGTATCATCAAGTGAGAAAGAACAAAGACAGCGAACAGTATATTTTGATGCAATATTTTAATGTTTCCACTTCAGCTTACATATTGATATTTGATGTCGTCGTGTTCAATGTGGATAGCAATATGAAAAGTGGGCCACGACAAGTTTAAATAGTGGACAATTTTTTTTTTAAACCACCACACCGATGGACACATAGAGAGATCCACTGAGAAGTTCCAAGTCTCTATCGTATACGATGTTATGGCAATTGTAAGATCTTTCTTTGATTAGTGATTGTTTATTGACATAAATCAGGGGCGGGTTCAGGAGCTTGGGGAGGGGGCTGAAGAAGCCGAAAGGAGCCTGAATCAAGTGGTGAGAGCCCATTGTGGTTGGGGTTTGGCCCAATGGCTCCATGTGCCATTTTTAGGGTATGAGATAGTTTCATGGTTTGTCCTGAGTATTATTAGCCTGAGTAGCATTATTCTGTTTTATCTACGTGTGATAATTGATGTTATTCTAAGTGTGCAATTGCTCTAGTTGCATGTGCTGTGAACGTTAATTAACATACATATAGGTTGCATACAAAAACAAGCATTCCCAGAAGGGAGCAATGCCAATTACATAGTAACAAGAAACAAAACACAGGATAACAGCTAATTTACAGGGGAAAACATGTTATTATGCAAGCGTAGCCCGTATGCATCCACTCATTAACTGCAGCTCTACTTTGTCCCCTAAGGTAAAACTTGTATTTTTGATAAAGCATTGACATTTCCATCACAAATTGAGAAAAATTATGTGCATCCGCAAGACGGAACCACAAGTACGTGCATTAATTAAACACCATTTTGGATGATTGCACTCACATTATTGTTGATAAGTATTCTGAGACACCTGATGTTTTCAAACCAGAGGCACATTGTCGCAAAATGTCAGTTATCCAGGTACTAGTGACGAAACGGTTATCAGGACATGTCTTTGTTGTCGAGCCACTCCCCCAACACACACAAGCACCTATACACCTTTGTACACATCCATACACACACACTCATTTCAACATGTATAATGTTGAATGTGTAATGTTAAATCGTTGCTTCCAATCATAAGAGGTTATTATAGAACATCTTTTTTTACTTAAAGTGTTATTGGGAGAATGTTCTGAATTTCGGCATTACATTTCTGACTGTACGAAGTGTCACTTTCTGGTTTATTTCCTTGCGAGCTTCTGGTGGAGATTCAGTCTGTTTACATCACCGCCATTTTCGTTGCCTTGTATCCCTTGATGCAATGCGATTCCAGCTTACCCAGCTTATATATTCGAGCCAATCGAGCATAAACAGCTAGCTCAGGCCAGATGTAACTCTGAGTGGCACACAAAACAAAACAAAAGCAGTTGCTAATATTGTAATTTGCTTGATTAATCCATCTGATCAAGCATAGTTTGTTTTGTAACCTACGTCTCTGAGACCACAAGTATATTTGTAGATTTCAAACAAATAGTTTTTCTGCCAATATCACTTTAAACTGATGGTGTTAAAACCTAATAGCCTCCAGTTCAAAAAGAGATACATGAGCACATTACGGAAGCGTATTGCTATCAAGTGTGTAAAAATTTGTATCTCGTACGTACGACTTACTAACTCGTACGTACGACTTATTAACTCGTATGTACGACTTAATAACTCGTACGTACGACTTATTAAGTCATACGTACAACTTATCAAGTCATACATACGACTTATTAACTCGTACGTACGACTTATTAACTCGTACGTATGACTTATTAACTCGTACGTACGAGTTAATAAGTCGTACTTATGCAATACTAAGTCATACGTACGAGTTAGTAAGTCGTACATACGAGTTAATAAGTCGTACATACGAGATATAAGTCATACGTACGAGATACATTTTTTTACACACTTGATAACAATACGTTTCACTACGGAAGCGTATTGCTATCAAGTGCATAAAATTTCTTATCTCGTACGTATGAGTTATATCTCATACATACGACCAGAAACCCTCTTATGGGTTTCTGATACGACTTATGAAGTCGTATGTACGACTTCTTAACTCGTATGTACGACTTAATAACTCATATGTATGACTTAGTATCTCATGAGTACGACTTACTAGCTCGTACGTATGAGTTAATAAGTCGTACGTACGGGTTAATAAGTCATACGTAGGAGTTACTAAGTCGTATGTACGAGTTACTAAGTCGTACGTATGGGTTAACAAGTCGTACGTACGAGTTAATAAGTCGTACGTACGAGTTATTAAGTCGTATGTAGGAGATAATATTTTTTACACCCTTGATAGCAATACGCTTCCGTAGCACATAGCGCAAACTGTGCCGTATTTGGCGGTATGGTTGCTTACTTCTAACAAGTATAGGCACGCTAATATATGGCACAGGAAATTGCAGCCAACTTGATCGAGGGGTTATCAGAAATATCTTCAATCACCAGATGGCAGCACTGCTTTATCAGTCTTATGACGTCATTTTACTGTTTTTGCTGGCGTTATCATTATAAACGTAATTTTCCCGCCAAAATGTACGTCATTAATGATTACAGACGATATCCGTTCATGATTTTGGCGCCAAAAAGGAGTGATAGTACAATGCTGCCCTCTGTTGAATGATGTTTGATAACCCCCTGGATACATTCGCTGTCCAGACCTGTTTAAATGATATCGCTCCTTGTATACTATATACTCACAAGCATTCAGTAGAATTGCCTGACGATTTGCTAAAAAAGTAAACTTGCAAAAAAGATTGTGTTGTTTTCAACTTTATTTCATACACCACACATGGATTGCACAATATTTTATTTACAACACATGGATGAGATTCACTCCAATCACTCAGCCAATTTCGATTGTCATGCTGTCCTCAAATCGACCACTTCCCTAAACCAAACTTTGGTTTGGCTCACTGGCTGACCAACAGTCGAGGTTTCACCGTATTCTCAATTCTCAGCATCTTGAGCGGCCTAATAAATTGTCAGCGGTCTGACATTTGTTTTCATGGACTGATGCAAATGATATCTCATATAACCTTGAGTGGCGAATCTGCATGCCACGTACAACAACATCTATTTCCTCATCAGATAAGTGTAGTAGCTATACATACACTCGAAAAAATGCAAACCCACCCACTGTCATTTGTTGAAAGGTTCCTCGAGTAGAGACTCATGGGCTCATGATCGAAGGTGATCTTTTGATAAGTTTTTGGTCGGGCTTTGTTTCTATTGCAAAATGTTGTATTTTATGTTTGTTATTGGAATCATCATTATTTGGCTGCGTTGGTGGTAATGGATTGATGCTTGCATCCAACAGGAGGAGCCGTGGTATGCCATGACCGGCCATTAGGTCGCACAGTTATCATGATGCTATGTGGAAGACGTCATGATAAAAACGGATGAGCCATGGAAATGTGCAACAAGATCTGTTTATTCCATGTTTTAAAGAATGCAGGACGGTGTCCACACTCTATTTCTGCTCAATCTATGGGGTACATACACCAAGTTACACTTCCCAACGGCAGTTTCCCATATCAAAAATTTGAGTTTGTCTGACGTCTGCAGGGTTTACAGCTTCTTCCAAAGGGTTCTTTTTTCCAAGTCATGTCCGATATTGTGATTTGTGCATAACTGTGTTTTGATGGTCTGCAGGGTTATATTCTGGCATTCTGTTAGTAGTTCTAACAGTCTACCTACCAATCGTAGATAACGACATAGTGGAATTAATGACCCGATGAAGATGACTTTGAAGGCCACACCGTAGACCAGTGTTTACATTATAGTCACCCAAGAATGAGACAAGTTATTGGATCATTTTAACATGCATAGCGACACCAATCCTTTTATCAACGTATACCCATCTTTTGCTTTTTATTCACATATTTCACGAGTAGGAGGAGTCTTGGTCTCTTGTTACTTATGATGCAAATTCTATCAGGTTCTGTTCTTTGTCGTTCCCAATATGGTACTTCTAATTTTGAGGTTGCTCGCCTTTGTCAAAGCTGCAATACGTAGTATTGTAGGTAATTGTCTACATATTTTGACGGCGAGTAGTGCGCATACTTGCCATGTGATTTCAATCTCAAATGATAAAAATGTGAACTTGATTTTACATTTTTGGGTCTTCTGGTTTGTTAGGTTACCGAACCTATGGTCCGATAACCTACTGGCATGGCGTTGCGTCCGTCGTCCGTCGTCGTCCGTCGTCGTCCACATTTTTATCTTTTTTGTTTACGGGCGAATTTTTCTGAAATTTTGCAGAAAATACCTTAAAATAATTCAAGAAGGAAGTATTTTTTAGTTTTTTGATTTTCGCTTTTTCTTCAAAATGGCGGCCGTTTTTGACGAAAAATGCCTGATTTTGGACTTTGGCGGCCATTTTCTCAAAATCTGTTCAGTAACTTTTTTTCTTTTCGATACATAAGACTCCTCATATGTACTTCTATGATGTCTATAAATTTCGTTGCGCTTGAATCGCTCGAAGTGGGCCATTTTGGCCCAAACTCGGCCCAAATGGGACTTTCCCATGTTAAATTCTCCTATGCTTTATAATGGGACACATGATGCCTAATATCTCACTTGATATTGAGATTAGAGACTAGGAATCAATTGTGGACATATAGGAAATGATATATGCTGAATATTCTCGTGACCTTGAATTTGACCTCTGACCTCAGTTTCAAGGTCAGAGCACAAAATGGCTTATATCTCGCTTATTATCGACTCTACAGCTTAGGAATCAATTGTGGACATATAGGAAATAATATATGCTGAATATTCTCGTGACCTTGAATTTGACCTCTGACCTCAATTTCAAGGTCAGAGCACAAAATGGCTTATATCTCGCTTATTATCGACTCTACAGCTTAGGAATCAATTGTGGACATATAGGAAATGATATATGCTGAATATTCTGATGACCTTGAATTTGACCTTTGACCTCATTTTCAAGGTCACAGGACAAAATGGCTAATATCTCGCTTATTATCGACTTTACAGCTTAGGAATCCATTGTGAACATATAGGAAATGATATATGCTGAATATTCTCGTGACCTTGAATTTGACCTTTGGCCTCATTTTCAAGGTCATAGGACAAAATGGCTAATATCTCGCTTATTATCGACTTTACAGCTTAGGAATCAATTGTGGACATATAGGAAATGATATATGCTGAATATTCTCGTGACCTTGAATTTGACCTCTGACCTCATTTTCAAGGGCCAAGGACAAACTGGCTCATATCTAGCTCCTCTATTGACGGTATGGCTTGGGAATCAATTGTGGACATGATATACAAAACGATATACATTGAATATTTTGATGATCTTGAATTTGATCTTTGCCCCTTCATTTTCAAGGCCACAGCACAAAATTGCTAATATCTCTCTGATTATTGAATTTACAGCTTAGCAATCAACTGTGGACATGATATATGCTTAATGTTATATATGCTGAATATTCTCGTGACCTTGAATTCAACCAGTGACCTGGATAACATCTAAAATATTAAACATTGTCCGGCAACCTATCTTCGGCCCTTGGCCTAATTTTTAATATCTCAGCATTCTGTCATGGTATCAGCGTAAGTTATATCGGGTAAAGGAGTGCCTCAAGCTGATGATTTGCCAGGCGTGGATGCAGGCTTCAAATAAGACTCGAAACTGGGGACCTCCAAACCAGTTTAACATTCCGGTGCGAAACAATGCCAGATCTCCATGCTGCATTCCCTCGTTCCAATATTTTTATCAACTAGACATCAAGGCGTAATGAATTTTTTTTTTGGGGGGGGGGGGGGGGGCATTTCGGCGTACAGACTGTACTATTACAAGCTGACTCACCGAAACGAGTCAGTCATGTGTGCACAAAAATGACAACTCCGCAGAAGAAAAGCCAAGGTCAAGGACAAAGTTCGTTTGTAATATACCAAAGACAAGTTGGCCTGGGGTGATGAGTCCACAAATAATAGCACAAATACTATCAACAGGAACTAGACACAGAATCGTGTATATTGTGAACGATGTGAACTTATCATTGTGTATCGGAATGAAATATGCTTATCATGATGTGAATCGTGGTGCTCTAGTTGTCAAGAAGTACTTGCGCTTCTGTTTCTATGAACGGGTCACAGCATAACTGTATTGGGGTAAGTCAACCTGTTGCATTCCACAAGTCCCAGGCGCAGTCATCTCGAACCTCATACTAATAGATGCCAAGCACGGTACATAATGTAGAAAATAAAATAGTGAGCAAAGAACTGAATTTGATAAATGGTATTTATTAAAGAAACAGCCTCAAAAATGTAAACGTCAAAGCATAACCAAGCAAATATTAAAGCACGAAATAATCACCATCCAAAAGCAGAATATGAAAATCACCATCATTAGCGGAATACATGTACATGGCCATCACTCAGCAAAGATAAATACATGACAGGTAGTACATTGCTTAAGCTCGTCATGTACAACAATTGCTTTGTAGAGTTCCCTTCGCTCTGCAACATCGGGCGGAACCTCCAGAGATTATACCTCCAAGACAACAAAATCAGCGACATCCCCAACAATAAACTTTCTTGTCTCCAAAACATGGATATCATGGATCTCGTTAAAAACCGATTAACGACCTTCTCTGATATAAGTTCAATGAAGAAAATCACATGGTTGAAGGTTATCAGCAATGCCATCACTTACATCGATGTCAACGTCCTGGCGGATCTCCCTCTTAATTACCTAGGCCTGTCTGACAATCGCTTGCCAAAACCTCCAAACTTTTGTCGTCTGCGAGGTTCTCCTATAAATGTGCCTTTCGGGATGAATCCTGCAGAGTGCAATCATCAGACGCGTTGGTACCATTTTGCTCTATCCACGGGCAGGGTCACACCTGGGCCTTACCCTTTCGTCTGTCCTGGACCAGGTCATATCTCTGGCTCAAATTTTCATGAGATTGATGCGACCCTGTTGTACACTGATGGTAAGTAAACAAACTGTAAAAATTGTCCAGTATGATACTTGCTTCAAATGTCTCATCGAATGATGAGTGTACAAAAGAAATAAGAAATATCAATATGCTAAGTAGATGGTTAAGAGGAATGCCAGCTTTTAATAGATACCTGTGTGTGATATTTGTTATAGATTTTATTTGTTATAATTTTTAGAATCCAGTCGAGACTCCGTGGCGAGTAAGATGAACGTCACTGGATTCAGCTGTGTGCCGAAGTATCACAACACAGTCCCGGATATCCGCTCAGTGTCACAGTGTCATCTCGTATGTCTGAATGACCCTGAGTGTCTTATGTTCATCTTCAAAGTTGTTGGGTCTGCGTGTCAAACAGCACATCTAACAAGCGGAATTTTGATAGACTTTATTTCGGAATCTGAGTGGTACATCATGGACTGAAGAAGATTGACATTGAACTGTACAGCATGAGGTCGTTGCAATGATGCCATTTACTCACTGTTTGGATGTTTACAATGGGTGACGTCAAATTGAAGGAAGTAGTCCAAGAATCGTACACACCACAATGAAAAATCATAGCTTTGAATGACTCAAGTTCAAAACCCGAAAGGTACATTTACATTCGTACATTGTGTAGGAATGTTGGCATTCGAATATACCCCGTAAAAGCCATTTTAGCTCGTTTCAATTCTATGTAAAACAATATCATGCATATTTGGTGTTCGTGTTTCATGTGGGTCACAATCTGAACAGTGCATTGAGTCAAATTGGAACATTTGCTGGAAGAACCGTACAAGTAGCGGTACACGTTTTAAGACATATTTGAAAATATGTTATAAAGTGGAATAAGGGAGCCAAAACCATAAAAAAACGCTTTCTCACAAGTAAACGCACTGCTATTTTCTGCATCAATGATTGAAGTATCTAATAATATTGTTTTTGTTTATGAGCCATATCGTGTCCAGTACCTATTTATTCAATGACTGGTTATTTCAAACAGCACTAATTATGTTGAAAAAGTGGGTTTTTGCCAGGTTTTCTGGTTTCCGCTCACATCAATGACCATACGCCAAGATCCGGGCCAACAAGAGATGTTAACATCTTACGCTTGTTCTTCAACGGTAGTTGTAATATGAATAAAGTTTAGTATTAGGTACAAATTCTGGAGTGTATCTATTGTATTTTTCGCGTCTTCGTTCACCAGTCAACTTGTGTTTGAGTATGTGCGTTTGCGTCTGTCCAGAACTGCATGACTGTACAGTCACAATTTGTTTGGATGCAGACAGGCACGTATACATCAAAACTGCGTCAGCATCTGTCTGGAAATCAGCGCGTCTGCTGAAAAAAGAATAATAACTTGTGTATGTCCTTGTTTGTGGACACGTCCGATGCATTCGGAGTCCATTCAGCCCTCACGACAACGAATTCACAGATATGTTTACCTTCCGCCATTTCATTCGTCAAATAATAACTGCATCATCACATTTTGTGTTTCAAAAATTCAAGGTCTTGACAGGAAACAACATGGCAGGAATTATAGTAGAACGAGGGGAGTTCGCGTGCACGGAAACGTGTTCGTCCATGTGCAGTTACTTGCGTCTGTCATACTTTATGTGCGTTCCAACAGATTGATCTTGCGTCCGCACTTGCGGACAGTACCACTCAAACAGTACCACTCGACAGGAGAACCAGGATGAATTGTTGGGGAGATGCGAACTTGCTCCATCAAATACACAGAAGAAACGTGCACATTCTGTACTTGAAAACATCAGGGTGTCTATGGAATAAAATTCTATTTTTTTTATTGGCATCATTGAAATTTTGTGTTGGTGGCGGTGGGTTGATACATAATATGGATCAGAAATATGAGGTCAAATAATTACTGCTCAATAGAGAAAGT
Source organism: Terebella lapidaria (assembly GCA_949152475.1). Taxonomy (NCBI): domain Eukaryota; kingdom Metazoa; phylum Annelida; class Polychaeta; order Terebellida; family Terebellidae; genus Terebella; species Terebella lapidaria. The sequence goes on along the minus strand of OX424564.1, from coordinate 25,362,688 downwards.
TTTTTCAATATAAAACACATTCATTCGGAAATCATTCGAAAGAAAAATGTTTTGACCAGCCAAATATAATGGACTCGGTATCCCTAAAAAAATAAAGACGTTGAAAATGACACGCAGTGCATTGTGAACAATCCATTCTTACCTGGACCACCAGAGACGCAATCCGATATGCATTGATTTACTCTAGTTAGCTACGGTTGAACGGCAATTGTAACTCAAATGGCGCCCTCGTACTCAGCACCACAGAAGACCCTCGACATGGATCGTACTTCGATCAGCAAATCAATATTATATTCGGCACCAGAATGTAACATCGTTCTAACTGCGTTGTCATTTTGGAACAACTCACCATGGCCGATAGTCGTCAAAGACTGTTTCTCATGGTCTTGTATGGGGCAGCAATCACCACGGTACTGGCCGTGGATTATACAGGAATGGGTTATACATCTTTTCCCCATGGCACTATCCCAAGTGGTACAACAGTAATTATTCTCGACGGAAATAATATAGAAACAATCGACTACTTAGATGATGTTCCAGGTTTGCTACATTTCAAAATGGATGGTAACGGACTGACACATTTTCCAGACTTTGCAAACGTCTCTAGCCATTTGGAGGATGTAGTTCTGAGCAACAACGCGATAGAGATCATAGAGGCAAACCTGTTGGATCAACTCGTTGCATTGCAACTACTGTATCTGGCTGGGAATCGTCTCTCTACGATCCCAGATGTCTCCGGGCCAGGAAACACTCTCAGAAAGCTCAGACTGGGTGACAATAACTTTGCCCAGTTTCCGGCCCTTTGTAACCTCGGAAGAAGCTTGAGGAACCTGTACGTGCCAGAGAACAATATAGCTGAAATTCCAGACTGGAAAATCGCTTGTCTCGAAGAGATGAATGAGATGAACCTTGCATCTAACGATCTGACAACCCTCCCAGATATCAGGCCGATGACCAAGCTTACCTGGCTCAAAGCTAGCGGCAACCACATATCTCACGTTGACGTCACCAACATAATGGACCTCCCTCTTACGTACCTGGTTCTCTATGGCAACGACATCGCCATACCTCCAAACATATGTCGCTTCAAGGGAAGCCCTTCCATCGAAGTAGCATTTCATAACAACGCTGCACCTTGTGACCACCACATGCGCTGGCACCTCTTCGCCTTGGAGGAGGGCATAGCTACTCATGGCGCGACCGATTACGTGTGCCCCGAGCCTAGCCATCTGGCTGGATCGAATTTCCAAGATCTGACCTTGACGCAACTCTACACTGATGGTAATACTAAAAGTTTTTGTCAATAGCAACAACTACATTGACTTCCGGTATGTAGCTTCTGATTTATCATAGGCATGCATGCACACACGAATTATTGATGGTATTGTGTTGTTGTTGTTTTTTTCTGTTTAGAACCAATTCGGAAATCGTCTGCACGTAAGATGAACGTAACAGATTTCGGTTGTAGACCACGGCTGTATGACGTAGTAGAGCACATACAGACAGAATCACATTGTCACGTGGCTTGTTTGGATGATCCGCGATGTCTGATGTTCCAGTTCGATGACGTCAGCTCCGAGTGTAGAACTGCGCACACGGACAGCGGGACCACTATAGATCTCGCCTCTGATCCAGAATGGTTCGTTGTCGAATGAACATTATCTACATCATCGGACGTTCATACGAGAAGTTATTGAAATGTGTCCTTATTGATAAATAATGTGGATAGCATAATAATATGTAATTACATTAAATGGATCCATCCTCCCGAATAAACCCTGTTATCCCTGCAGTAAGATCTGAACCTACGGGAAGAAGTAACGATATGATCGACCTGGTTACATTTTGTTTCCTGAACTGGCATAATATATCGTTTGTATGCCTATAGGTTAGAAAGTCCACATATTGTTCACGTTGCCTGCAATATGGGAGTTATACTCATTTATCTCTAAAATGAGAGATAAATTAAAACATTCTGCTCTCTTTATTTACTGCATCCAAGAGAAACAAGATGCAGTCCGAATCAACGTGTCAACTTCCATCAGTTGGTTATATCAGGGAATTTCTCTACCTGCGTAACATTTTCTTTAATTTGCGGGATGCCATCTTTTGTGCAATGGTCTCCTTCTTCGAACATTCCTCCTCAGACTTTCACTACGCCATATCATGAAAACAAAACTATAGTTCAGTATTTAAGTTAGAGTGGAACAGTGTCATATTTCAGCACCAATTACATCATTCTCTATTCAGTGTTGCACCATCACAAATATCAGCACTCTACCTGAAGTGGTCAAAACCTGATATTCGATCAAAATTGCTGTCATGCAGTTGGAGATGTTAAATGTTAAAATATTTACCTGTCATCCATGGTATTGACCTTCTCCTGGAAACGCAAGATAAACCCCCACGTTAATGCCAAATTTACAGTGTTAGCCTTTGGAAGCCCGTAGTTCCATGGCTTAGCAAATAAATCTACCGATAGAATCAGGGTTTTCCCCACGGAATCAGGTTTGTTTCTGTTAATTTTTAATCTAAGACTAGTTTCCTTGGATTAGATAGTTGATTTCATATTCAGATAAAGTTAGAATATTACATGGAATAATTGTTTTCAAAATATCCAGGTAAGTAACTGGGAACGCTTTGTATCTGGTGATTTATGATGGCCAACTGCTCCCCCTATCTGGCCGTACCACTTTTGTGCGACAAATATATGAACAACGGCGCACACCACATAAGAAACTGAACATATTCATATTCTGCAATGATTTAAGGATTAAATAGAACATGTGCCATCAGATTGTGTTTAGATGTTAGCCTTTGATAAAGCCTGTTTTACTGGTACCCCGCCGCTTACTTGCTTATTTGCCCATACCATTAGACAATTTGGACATAGAATCAGACTTTTTGCCCACAGAATCAGAATAATGCACAGAGAATCAGACAAACGGTTCCTCCCTATTGTTACATATATAATGAATGCAGGCATGCATGTACATAATAATTTTTTTTGTATAAACTTCATTTCCGATTCCCAAACACGCAAAAGCGTACATCAATGGGTCTCAACGAAAACATGGAACATTGAACAAACAATGGAGTCACACACAAGATCGTATCAGAGTATATTTACATAATGGAAGAACGAATAATTGCGGAATGATGGATGGCATAAATGGAGAGCATTTGTACTAAGACATAGTTCGAGGCCAGGTTATTTAAAATATATATATGTGATATTCAAAACGGATTCCATTTCTTATGACATGAGTCGTGCATATGCTGATTTTTACAAAAAAATGTTTGGCATGTTGACATCATCAATGTTGTCAACCCGTTACCTGGTTACGACCAATACAACCATATTTGGAAGATAACAACAGCGAATCTAAAATACAAAGTATGGAACATAAACAAAACCCGACGAAATACATGTAGTTCACTCAAAGGCACACTGGTGTCATCAGAGGCAGACAGTGTGTTAAATTCGGTTGTTCCTATTGTAAACCAGATTGAATTAGTATAGAACAGCCCAATAACCTAACCTAAGCTGTATGACGAGCGTCTGCATATGTACTCAATCAAGAGCCAAAAGAATTGTATAATTATCACATCAGCCACCAAATAATAAATTTACATGTATTTTTTTACTGAATTGATGAGCTGGCATCAGGTTATTTTAACACCTTTTGTTGGTTCGAATCTTGGGCGTCAGGGTGGTAATTAATGAGGCAAGAAACCAGAGAACCTGGTTAAAACCCACCTGCCCTCTTTTGCGACCATATATCACATCACACACTGTCGAGCACATGAATCGAACTCGCGCCTAACCTGATTGCCTAAACAAATCAGACCACATAACAACTGAGCTAACCAGGCAACTCCTAATCATTGGGTTGCATCTAAAAAGAACAACTCGATGACCTATATAATTTATGATTCACGCAACACTTACTACCGTGAAATTATTCGATGAAAGTTACAGAAAAATCCATCGGCAAGTATTTTTCCGCGACACCTAATCGTCAGTGATCCTAATCGGGGACGATGTGAATGTCCAATGGTGGTTCTTCTACCCGGTCTCATCGCTTGGAGAAGTTCAAGAAAACAACAACACCAATCCGATCTATATAATGATCTCTCAAATTCCGCCGATAACTTCGACTTTTTCCAGAAAAAAATAGAACAAAACTGCACCTCTTTCTCTGTATGGAATAATCCACAAAGACGAGTTTCGTATTCACAGATATATAGTAACCTGGTCGTGCCTCTGTGTGATAGTAACCAGTCAACAACAAAGGAAACGGCTCCAACCATGCACTAATCTTGGTGAGACATCACTTACGCATCTTCATTGTAAAGTTGTCAGAGTAAAACTCAATGCTGTTCAATCGGGTGAGGCCCCTCTATGTACGACAGAGGAACAGTTGCGGATAACAAGAACGAATACATTTGCTATGACGTCATTAAAACAGCAGCAATAAAACAAAGGGATTTTTTGCTAGAAGTTATAGTTTCTTCGCTGAAACGGGTTCAGTAGAAGTCGGTCTACTGAATACGGTGGCTGATATGTGACATCTGATTTTTTTTTGCAGGACACCAATTTTAAAAAAAGCACAATATTCTATTCATGAATAAAACTATTCTATTCGCGAATAAAACATTCTATTCATGAATAAAACATTTTATTCGCGAATAAAACTATTCTATCTGCGAATAAAACATTATATTCGCGAATAAAACATTCTATTCGTGAATAAAACATTCTATTCGCGAATGAAACGTTCTATTCTCGAATAAAACGTTCTATTCACGAATAAAACATTCTATTCGTGAATAAAACATTTTATTCGCGAATAAAACTATTCTATCTGCGAATAAAACATTATATTCGTGAATAAAACATTCTATTCGTGAATAAAACATTCTATTCGTGAATAAAACATTTTATTCGCGAATAAAACTATTCTATTTGCGAATAAAACATTCTATCCGCGAATAAAACATTCTATTCGCGAATAAAACGTTCTATTCGCGAATAATACTCAATAAGTTACAATTGCTATGAGTCACAAAACTTCTATACATCACAGTGACACATCTCGAATATAATGTTTTATTCACGAATATAATGTTTTATTCGCAAATAGAATGTTTTATTCGCGAATAGAACGTTTTATTCGTGAATAGAATGTGTTATTCGCGAACAGAACGTTTTATTCGCGAATAGAACGTTTTATTCGCGAATAGAACGTTTTATTCGCAAATAGAATAGTTTTATTCGCGAATAGAACGTTTTATTCGTGAATAGAATGTTTTATTCGTGGATAGAACGTTTTATTCGCGAATAGAACGTTTTATTCGCGAATAGAACGTTTTATTCGCGAATATAATAGTTTTATTCACGAATAGAATATTTAGCTATTTTTTTAAATTGGTGTCCTGCAAAAAAAATTTAGATGTCACATATCAGCCACCGTAACTGAAAGATAGCGGGGGCCAAATGTTCTGACCCCCGGCTCCCACATTGAGGCACTTTTCTTTCCGGACCACCCGCCAAACTGATGCTTATCCAAACTCCGCTTATAACGTCCCGATTCGCACGTTTCTTTGGCCGCTTAAGAGTTGTTTTTTGGCACACTGAATCCATTCGCTTTTAATGTCCCGATTCGCACGTTTCTTTGGCCGCTTACGAGTTGTTTTTTGGCACACTGAATCCATTTATGGTGTTCTTAAAGCAACCGGAAGCAGCTGTTGCCAGGGCCGATGACGAAAAACATCATAAATTCTTCATGTCAGCTTTCAAAAATAATATGTCGATTGTTTGGGTGAAAATTGTGATCTGCCTTAAATGGAATGATATCATCTCCTTATCACGCCTCATATTACAGCTTCATACACTGGCGCAACACATTTGAGTGTGAACGAAATGACACTAACTGCAATGCCGGTAATCACTGACAGTGAACCAACTGCATGCTCTCAGATTTGCAATATATGATGAAGTAAATGCATTGTAGCAAAATCTTAAATCTGCCATGTCAACACGTCAGTTCTGGGTCTCTAGCCTCCACTACAGTGTTTCAAAATGCTATGTAATCAGATTGACATGACAGCAATGAACATCGCATCAAGTTGCGACTATTTTACTTAGCGTTTGTGATCAATGAAAAACTCATCTAGTGACAAAAGGTATTTATGAAAAATTCAGCGAGTTCATAATATGCAAGATAACATAGCTATTCAGCAAATCAGTGTCATCATCATGCAACCATTCCCGATCACATTCGTGCAGTTTATGATGAAGCATTTGAGAAGTTGAGTTTTGCAACCAGAAATCAGGAAAGTGTTGCAATGGTTGATTTTTTGTTACTTATTACAGTAAAAAAAATGGTTGAAGGGTGTTACTCCTTGCAGGTATACAAATAAATAGTACTGAACACTTATAGTAATATATCTATCATGATGGACTTCAAAATAGTGACTTTGAACTTTAACCTGGATGACTTTTAGAGGTGCAGATACAAACTCTATTAGTATTGAACACTTATACGAAGTGATGTGACCATGATTTTGGCATTGGATGACCTCAATTGAATCTCTGGCATCTCATGTTATTATGTCACTAATATTACATGAAGCCGACACCATAATGAGCTATGGTTTGTGATAAACATGTGAATACACAATAGTATACAAATATGGGGCTTCGTTGAGTGCAATATCACTTTTAATGGCACTTTGGAAAATTATATGGTACGAGGCAAAGCCGAGTGCCATATAATTTTCAGAAGTGCCATTGAAAGTGATATTGTACGAAACCTGGCCCCCATATTTGTTTTATTATACGATTTCTCATTATTTGAATATAAAAATGCATTATGAATATCCCATCGAAAGCAGCCAATGCTAATATCCATAGTATGGCGTTATATCCATAGCATGGATCTTATCCATAGTATGGCTGACCCGCGGAAAGTTATATTGGGCTGCTCGAGGGATCAGTATAAGATTCCGCGGGTCACCTGCAGAAATACGTAAATTTATGGGAGTTCACCTGACAACGTGTCGACCAATCAGCGCGCGGTCAACAACAACGTCGTATTATAATAGAAATTATGAGTGTCTCCGACCAAACGGACAAGTCTAGTTGTACCTGTCTATGGCGTCAAACTGTTTTTAATTGAATATTTTGAAATCTGAATATGAGTATAAAAGTATTACCAACAATACAACCAGATTCTGATGATGAGAGTAACAAGGATACAATATAACAATTTTGTTATTAAATAAAACCCAACCAAATATTTACAGGCAGAGCTAAACTAAAGTCATCAGGGACAGAAACTGTGTGAGATATAGGTGTTTCTACTGTACACTAGATGAGATTAGTATACAATTGGGCAATATCCTACTAAAACAATTTAAAAATTAAAAAAAAAACCAGCAATAGATGTGACAAATGAATAATTAATACACGATCACAAGAAAAAATCTACTGAGTTTATGGTCTATGGAAAGTTTGAAATATCTACATTACTTCTGGACATTACAATTGTAATTGTGGTTTATTGATTTTACCGATATCAGTAGCTTTCTGCTTGATTCCATACCAAAGGTGTTGATCTCAATACAGCATGGTAAAATCTCTCTAAGAGAAATAAAGGACATACATATTTGACCCTGTGAGGAATGCCTAACTACAGAGAAATCCATAAGTATGATGTGTACAACATGCTTCGATGATCTGACCAAAGGTTCCCTGAACCAATGTTGTTCTGAACACATTCCTCAGTCACATACAGTTCTAAAGTCGTGTCCTTGTATAAAAAGTACAGTGGTAAGTGTAGTAATATTCAGTTGGCTATGAGTCTAATTGTATACGTGTAAATACGTCACATGAGTCGTGAAGCAAACGTGTACATGTGAGTTAAAAATTGCTACCTGTTTGCAAGCCCCTGATTCCCAATATTTTCCGTTTGGAAAATTTCGTCACATTTCCAGTACTAGACTGGCCGTCCTGTGGGGTTGGACATACATGTAGGCGTGTAGGCGCGTGAACATACACGTAGGCTCAGGGGTACGTATTTTTGGGATTGCCAAATTTCACATGGGATTGCCAAATTTCATTTTCTCCTAATATTCTCGTGAGGTTTTGTCAATAATTTAGCTCTGATCGATTCCTAAATCTGTATATGCGACTGCCACGCATCTGTGCAATGGATTCTGTGACGTTACAGCGTTTAATCGTCATGAACTTGCAAACAACACGACCACTAAGCAAGGTGATACACATTATTGATGTTGAACGGTCTGGGTTGGAGTGTTAGGGTACCATCATCGAAGCCTGATATAGGCCGTTTTTAATTGAATATGGTCCCCATTAAAAACGCCATTAAAATATACGCTTTTGATTTTTTTTTTATTTTTCAAAATTTTGGAACGAATCGATCGTAAAAACGTTGGCAATAAGTTATCAGACAATTATAGGTCCGGTAATCTGAAAAAAAAATGTCGGTTCAATTGTCATCGAAATTATTGATCAATGTTTTCCAACGTAATTATGTCAAGGCGCTACCGAGTAGAATTGACAGACTTCTCCCTCGAATACTTCTCATTCAAGGTTTCACGTCCACTTCAACAATATCCGATTCAGAGTTTATTCTGGTGAGTCCACAAGGAACGACCTGCGACTACCTGCAATTGAAGCAAACTAAAGTGCGTACTCCACATATCATTTTGTTCTCCAATTAGAAATGATGACACTTGTATTTCAAAGGTTTTGGTGACAGAGGTAGATTCAGCGATACGAACGCGTGACCGTGAAAAATTCCATGATTGCTATCTGTTAAGAACGACTATCAATGATTCTCGGTTGAATGGGCATTGTGAAGAGACAGAGAGTAACGATCATAGTGAGTTTAGTACGTGCCCATAATGGGTCATAACAAGGAGAAATTGTGAGCCGTTTTGAAACTCAATTTGAGAATCGTTCGTTCAATATAAGAAACTGTTTGCTCATTTTATTACACATTCACCCATCTATTGAACCATTAATTCAGGCTGTTAAATGTATTGAGTGAATGGTTTCTCAAACTGTATGAACGATGTAATATATTGAATAAGCGATTCATTATATTGAGTGAATGGTTTATCAAATTGAGTAAACGGTTTAGGAAACGAACGATTTATTAAATGGAGGAAACGATCTATGTGTTTAGTTAACTTCAAGTTATCAGCTAACTTCAATATTTCTCACCCAGATAGTGAAAATCAGTCAACAATTAGCACCGAACTCTACATTGTAGTGTCTTGAGTGTGAATGTTTGGAAATTGCTGAACAAACTATCAGCTATTAAAACATCTGATTTTTCGACCAAAACACTCGGGTGATTCAAGTGGAAATGACCAATTGCCTGGAGTAGCTGGGTTTAGGTAATTCGCGTGTGTGCTAGTTTGGAATGAACCCCAAAGTGGGAAATGATGTGCTGAATATTCTTGTGACCTTGAAGATACCGGACCATCGGTCCGATCACCTATTGGCTAGCCGGTAAGCTACGGGTCCCTTGGGCCTATGTTCGAATTCTTTGACAACACGATTCCTGAAAATATCTCATTTGAAGTTGCCCATTTGGATGGCGTCATGAACAGTACCTCACTGGTGAAAAAAGCAACAACAGAAAAAATTAGCCCAAGGGCTAAGAAAGGTTACCGGACAATATATATTTTAGATATTAGTATTTTGTCCCGTGACCTTTAAAAAACGTCATTGGTCAATTCAAGGACACGATAATATTCGGCATATGTCATTTCTAGTATGTCCACAATTAATTCCTAAGCTGTCAAGTCAATAATAAGCAAGATATTAGCCATTATGTCCTGTGACCTTGAAAATGAGGTCAAAGGTCGAATTCAAGGTCATAGCAATATTCAGCATATATCATTTCCTATATGTTCATAATTGATTCCTAAGCTGTAAAGTCCATAATGAGCAAGCCATTAGCCATTTTGTCCTGTGACCTTGGAAATTAGGTCAAAGGTGAAGTTCAAGGTCATGACAATGTTCAGACTATATCATTTTCTATATGTCCCCAATTGATTGCTAAGCTGTAAAGTCGATAAAAAGCGAGATATTACCCATTTCGTTCTCTGACCTTGAAAATGAGGTCAAAGGTCAAATCCAAGGTCATAGCAATATTCAGCATATATCATTTCCTATATGTTCATAATTGATTCCTAAGCTGTAAAATCGATAATAAGCGAGATATTAGCTATTTTGTCCTGCGATCTTGAAAAGGAGGTCAAAGGTCAAATTCAAGGTCATGACAATAATCTGCATATATCATTTCCTATAAGTTCATAATTGATTCCTACACTGTAAAGTCAATAATAAGCAAGATATTAGCCATTTTGTGCTCTGACCTTGAAACTGAGGTCAGAAGTCAAATTCAAAGTCACGAGAATATTCAGCATATATCATTTCCTATATGTCCACAATTGATCCCTAAGCTGTAAAATCGATAATAAGGGAGATATTAGCCATTCTGTGGTGTGACCTTGAAAATGAGGTCAAAGGTCAAATTCAAGGTCATCAGAATATTCGGCATATATCATTTCCTATATGTCCACAATTGGTTCCTAAGCTGTAAAGTCGTTAATAAGCAAGATATTATACATTTTGTGCTCTGACCTTGAAACCGAGGTCAGAGGTCAAATTCAAGACCCTGAGAATATTCAGCATATATCATTTCCTATATGTGCACAATTGATTCCTAGTCTCTAATCTCAATAATAAGTGAGATATTAGGCTTAATGTGTCCCATTGTAAAGCATAGGAGAATTTAACATGGGAAAGTCCCATTTGGGCCGAGTTTGGGCCCAAAATGGCCTACCTCGAGCGATTCAAGGGCAACGAAATTTATACGTGTCACAGGGGTACATATGAGGAGTGTTATGCATTGATAAGAAAAATAGTTACTGAACGGATTCTGAGAAAACGACCGTCAAAGTCCAAAATTGGCCATTTTTCGACGAAAATGGCCCTCTGACCTTGAAACCGAGGTCAGAGGTCAAATTCAAGGTCACCAGAATATTCAGGATATATCATTTCCTATATGTGCACAATTGATTCCTAGTCTCTAATCTCAATATTAAGTGAGATATTAGGCTTAATTGTGTCCCATTATAAAGCATAGGAGAATTTAACATGGGAGAGTCCCATTTGGGCCGAGTTTGGGCCCAAAATGGCCCACTTCGAGCGATTCAAGGGCAACGAAATTTATACATGTCACAGGGGCACATAAGAGGAGTGTTATGCATCAATAAGAAAAAAAGTTACTGATAAGATTTTGAGAAAATGACTGTCAAAGTCCAAAATTGGCCATTTTTCGACGAAAACGGCCGCCATTTTGAAAAAAATTGGAAAATCAGAAAACTAAAAAAAACCTTCCTTGGAAATATTTTTAGGTATTTTTGTGCAAAATTTCAGAAATATTCCATCATAAACTTTAAAGATAAAAATGTGAACGGACGGACGGACGACGGACGACGGACGCCGGACGCAACGCCATGGCAATAGGTTATCGGACCAAAGGTCCGGTAACCTAAAAACGCATATGAAACGAACAAAAAAAAACAACAACAGAAAACAGGCTTATGTAGTTTAATTGCCGTTTGCATCATGGACCTGTAATAGTCGTGTTTTAGAATGGGTGGACCAAAGTTATTTTACTGAAATGAGGGCAAAACGATGTAAACGAACTAGAACACTCAGAATACACATGATCGAGATTCGACTGAAACTTCATTCAGACACCCGGCTATCCTAACTGTACTAGCGGGCCACTGGTTCTTGGACAGGGACACGATAAGGTTTTACGAACATCTACAGAACGTCTATAGATTATCCACTGAAATTCCAACAAATTCTGCATTTCGATTTCAAAACAACACGCTGTATTGTAATTATGGCTGTCTTGAACATGTAAGTCGCAGAGTGTTTGGCGCCATAAAATTCCCAACATGATAATTATTTATTTTGATTTCTCTTGCTACAGACTTTTCAGCAATGCACACACGATAACTTACCTGGACTTCTTCACGTTGAGGGGAACATTGATATACATGTATGTGTAAGTGGTCGGTTCATGTTATAAGATTTATTTTCTTTACAATATCAAACACATCTACCACATCGACAAATTATACAACAAAACGTACACTATCTTCAACGAAAGAAGATACATACATCGTTCAAAACAAAATCAAAATATAATCAGCTTTATAATACGTATTAACAAACTTTTGTTATATTAAAGTCCGAAAACGATATGAATTATCATCACGAGCTGATATATCTGTCAATCTCTGCAGTCAGCAGGCTTGTTCACTCGATGACGTACCATTCTGGCTCTGAGCTAAAGTCTATGAAAGTTCCGAATGTCGGATGTGCAGTACGACACACTGACATTGCAACATTGAAGTCAAACATCAGACACACCGGGTTATTGAGACACGCGACATGACACTGTAATTTTGTACGGATCCCTTCTACTGTACTGTAATATGTTGGCATACAGCCAAATCCTGTGACGTTCATCTTTCTCGCTCTGAAATCTCGACTTGATACTGGGGGAAAAAACACGAAAATACATGTAATCAACCTCAGATGCATTTAACGATGTGTAAATTTATGGATCATACCTTTGATAATTTTCCATGGTTGTGGCATTTCAAATACTGACACTGTTTTGATTTCATTATGATATCAAAATTCTATAAATACAAATACAATATAGCATTAGCCAGATTTCGAAAACCATGGCTTTATTAATTTCATTTTTAACATTGCATTTCTTTCTGTACCGTCAGTGTACAACAGGGCCGCATCCACGTCTCTAATGATCGAACCTGACAGATGAGCTGGTCCAGGACAGACGTACGAGTAGGCTGCTGTTGAAAGTCTGCCGGTAGATAGGGCGAAGTGGTACCAACGCATGTGATGGTTGCACGGTGCGGGGTTGAGTTCAAACTTCACCTCTAATGGAATTCCAAGTAAAAGACAGAAATTTGGAGGCCTTCGCAGTAGGTTGTCACTCAGACCCAGAAAATTCAAAGGGAGGTCAGCCAAGATATTGACATCAATATCACTGATGGAATTTTTGTTGATCCTGAACTTCGTTATTTTCGTCAATGGGCTTATATCGGGGAACCTTGTCAGGCGATTTCCAGAGAGATTCATGGCATCCATATCTTTGAGGCAGGCCAGTTTACTGTCGGGGAAATCAGTGATAATGTTGTTTTTAATGTTTAGTGTCTTGAGTTTCCGCCCGATGTTACAAAGTGAAGGGAATACTTCAATTCGATTTTGTTCCAACGTGAGTTTAACCAGCGTATTTCCAGGGCCTGCAACATCTGGAAATGACGTCAGATGGTTATCCAGAAGAAACAATTGACGCAGTGCGACCAGTTTGTTCAAAAGAACCGCCTCAATAGTCTCAATTGCATTATTGTTCATGACGATATTCTGCAAGGTGGCACTAACATTTGTAAAATCTGGGAAGTGTGTTAGTCCATTACCAGAGATCTTGAATGCCAACAGTGAAGGAAAATCGTCTATGTAGTCTATCACTTCTATGTAGTTATCATCCAGAATTAGCATTGATTCACTCCCGGAGATTGCACCATGCGGGAAAGAGGTATATCCAAGTCCCGTTAGATCGAGTGCCTCCACTGTGATAACGTGTAACAGTACGAGAACGAAACAACGCATTGTGGAGCAGTTGTTATATTGTTGGATCATGTTGTGATATTCATTTAGTTCTCGATTCCCCGTGATCCTACAAAGGCCGCTAAAACCTAAACTGTCGGCTGGCTAATCAACATTGATGGAAAGTCTCCCTGATGATAACTGCAAGATTTGACCTGTCACTCTTGATTCTTGGACAAGATGTAAGAAGAGATTGAGTTTGTTCTCTTCATTGGAGAAAGAAATCAATATAAACCGACTCAGAAACGTGTGCTATAATTGACTGCAATTATCGCCACAATATAGTCTACATTAAGAATATAAAGGTGCAACGGTCCCCATAAGAAATTACAAGGAGGAAACAAGTCACACCAGAGCCGAGACCATACCAACTGCAAATTAAGGTGGGGAATCGCCTGCCAATTTTTTGTTCTCAGACAAACCATACTGTGATACGTTTTTGTCAATAACTCCGCGAATTTTGTGTGTGACTGCTATGTGTCTATCCGGTAGAGTATATTATGTTGTAACGATGATTCATTATGATAATTAACAAATATAGACAGTAGAATATACGCAACAAATAACAAGGTAGAACTTTCTCCTGATGGTGTTGTTTGCGATGATACTTACACAACAATAACTTCACATACATGTTGGTGATCACGAGAATTGGTTCATTGAATTTCACTGCGATTAATACGAAACATGACGTGTAACATACAGTCAAGTAAGTTTATCCAGTTGCTTCTTTTCGTAGTAGGTCTACGCACGGCGACGATAGTCTGGACTATTTTGACACTGTGATCACAATCATCGTCATTTGCAAGAACTTCTGGACATAGTATTTCGATAATCTCCACACGAGAGTTACGATAATCATCTCATATATTCTATGCATATGCACAAATATATTGTATTTTGCAGTTATGCCTAAATTACTCCCCAGGCTTGTCGTGACACCGATTTGAGTCAAGCGTCACCGACTTAGGTAAACATTTTATAGAGTATAACATTCTCATTGTACATTGAGTGTACATTGAGTTCTTACGGTTATAGCGATGTCATATTGGTGGCATCGTGGTCCGTATGTAGTAATATATTGTGAAGTATATATCCCAACAAGACCGGATGTTTGATATATTAATTTTTCGAAGCTGCAGGTTCGACTGGGACTACATTGTGGCTGGGGCCACATTATGATTGCTATTGCTCATTTCAAATTATGAATTCGAGCATAACTATGGAAAAGAATCATATAAATATTTATATTGTGATATTGCAATACAGATCGTTGATTGAATACCGGTGGTGGCTACTACTTTTTACGTTTTTGCGTGGAATGATACCATTCCATTTCTGTAAAACTAAAATCTTAAGTCGGTGACGCTTGACTCAAATCTGTGACACGACAAGCATGTGGAGTAATTTAGGAATAACTGAAACATTCTAGAGACAAATGTGTTTACAATCCCATGGTACCACCATACAAAGTTCAAGAAAATTCCACGGATTGATCTTAAAGGGAAAGACTTTTTATTATGTCAAAGGGCAAAAAAAATTGAAAATAACCCTGTGCTGAATGATCTTTAAAGTATTTTTGGTAAAATTATCAGCAAAATTCGATTGTAAAACTTAAAATTGAAAATGTAAATGATGGAGGACTGGATGATGGCCGCAATGCTGTAACCTGAAAAAAAACTACAGAAAGCAGGAAGACCACTTCATGTAATTTGTTGCACCATGGCTATGGTTCGGTCAAAATTATATGACTGAAATGAGGGCAAAAAAAATGTAGAGAACCAGAAAAATTAACCAAAGGGCTGAGAACAATTACCGGAGGAATGTACATAGTTACTGGTAGATATTAACTGTATTTCAGGTAAATAACTGTTTTGACGTGTCAAACTCCCTGAAGGTCAAATTCCATATCACCAGAAGCATTACCTGATGTGACTGACTACATGTTCATAATACACGCCTTCATCTACCAGCACTCTGTCTGTATATGCCAATTGATATCATTCTTATTGAGTGTTACCTCAACCATTACCTCTCAAGCTTATCTGAGTTCATGGTCATCAAAAGATTCATCAGAAGTCTTTCTATATGCTCGTTATATCAACAAGTTCTCTATCTGGAGTCTTTTATTAGTATGCATATTTTCCACGCATTTATGTTAGGACGTGACCTTGTGATTTACTCCTCAAGGTCACCTGAGGTCAACTTCAAGACTACCAAAAGATCTACAACATATGACTTACCAAATGTCGTTGATACAAACCAAAAATCTATTTACAGACGTTTTGTGTGCAGAGTCCAATGCACATTATTCATATCATCTAGCCTTTGATTTACCACTTAAGGTCATATGAGGTCAACTTCAAGACCAAAATATCTGCAATATGACTTATTATATGTTCATAGCACAAGCCTAAGCTGAGTAAGCTCTGTATATGGCCGCGTCGTATGCAGAGTCAAATTTAAAAATTTTGAGTCAGATGTGACCTTCTGACTCACTACTCATTGTCACATTAGGTCAAATTCATGACCAAATATTTCCGAAATATCACTCCCTACATATCATTAATATCATCTATATACTGCCGTTTGGCATGCAGAGTCCATTTTACACATTTCAAATCAGATTTGACATTTATATTTAACACTCAAGATCATCTCAGTTGAACTTCAAGTCTGAAAGATCACAATATATGCCATTCTATATGATCGTAATAAAAACCCTAAGCTCTACCTGCAGCCATCTCGTATGTAGAGGTCCAATTTCACATTTCAGGTTTGGCATGGCCTTGAGATTACCATTCACAGGTATTTTCCATATGTCTATCCACAGGAGACAATTTGTGCATTGCAGGCCGTTTAGGCCTACATTTCAATCATTTAAAGCAATTGAAAGCATTGAATCTTCAAGAGATAGAAAGCACATAATGTCATGAATTTGTGAACATGAATAATATGAAGTATGAAAAATATATGGAATTAGAGAGATAAGTAGCCTACTGAGTAGATTTAGAGCAGAGTTACACAAAACTTAATTTTGGTAGTTATGGACCTTCTGGGCATAGATTCCAAGCATTTGGGTGCTTCAAGGCATTGTTAGAGACCTTGCACATGGCCTGAAGTGTCATGCTTCAGTAAAAGAAAAAGACGAAAGTCAAATTTAAAATTTGACCATTTTTTATCGAAAATGGCTGCCATTTGGAAAAAAATGTAAAAATGAACTAATAAATACCTCCCTTTTCAAAGATATTTTTGTGCTTTATTTCAAAACAGTTTGATTTCAAACGCCAAAGATAGAAATATAGACAACTATAGACCACAGAATCGATGACAAACGTCGATTTATGACGGACACAACGCCAGGCAAACAGGCTATCGGACCAACGGTCTAAAATCAGATATATTGAAGAGCTTCGACTGAAATTTCAACAATTCCCACATGGCTATTTAACAATAAACACACCCATTGTGGTGGATATGAACCCCGACAGAATAATGAATATAAACGTTCCTTGCTTCAGACTTTTGAGCAATGAACACAATATAATTTACCTCAAAGAAGGGAGTTCTTGATGCTGAAAAGAACATGCATGTGTAAGAAGTTGATTCTTATAAGATTATAAACAACAAGAACATTTCGCATTTATTCTTATGAATATCAAACATATCACATTTACCATATCGACGAATTATGCAACAAAACATACATAACTTTAACTAAAGAAGAAACACTTTGAACAAAACACAAATTTAATCAACTTCATTATACTGACGAACTTGGGTTATTCTAAGGTCCTTTACATGAACTGATATTTAATTGACCTCGAGCTGAACGCTGTGAATCTCTGCAATCATCATGCTTGTTCACTCGGCGATGTACCACTCTGGCTCTGAGCTTAAGTCTAGTGAAGTTCCGGATGTCGGATGTGCAATACGACACACTGACCTGGCAACATTGAAGTCAAACATCAGACACACCGGGTTATTGAGACACGCGACATGACACTGTAATATTGTACGGATCCCTTCTACTGTACTGTAATATGTTGGCAAACAGCCAAATCCTGTGACGTTCATCTTTCTCGCTCTGAAATCTCGAACGGATGCTGGAAGACAAAAGCGATATACAATGTGTGATCTATGGATTATATTACTATCACTGCACTGCTCTGGTAATGCTCCATGGTTGCGCTAATGGAATTACCCACACCCTTGTGATTTTTATGTGATATAAAGCATTCTACCAATAGAGGCTTTCGAAGTGCTAGCCATTTTTTTTAAAACCGTCACTTAGCACGGAAAAGTGTTCCAAGAAAACGTTTCTACTGTACCGTCAGTGTACAACAGGGCCGCATCCACGTCTCAAATGATTGAACCTGACAGATGAGCTGGTCCAGGACAGACGTACGGGTAGGCTCCTCTCGAAACTCTGCCGGTAGATAGGGCGAAGTGGTACCAACGCATGTGATGGTTGCAGGGTGCGGGGTTGTGATCAAACTTCACCTCTATTGGAATTCCACGTAAATGGCAGAAATTTGGAGGCAAACGCAACTGATTGTCAGTCAGGTCCAAGAAATGTAGGGGTAGATCCGCCAAGAAAGTGACATCCATTTCAGTTATGGAATTCCTATCGATCCATAACTTTGTGATTTTTGTCATTGGGCTTGTATCGGGGAACCTCGTCAAGCGGTTTTCAGATAGTTTCATGGAAGTCATGTCTTTCAAGCAGGCCAGTTTACTGTCGGGGAAATCAGTGATAATGTTGTTTTTAATGTTGAGTATCTTGATGTGTCGTCCGATGTTACAGAGTGAAGGGAATTGTTCGAATCTATTTTGATGCAGGCTAAGTTTAAACAATGTATTTCCTGGGCCTGCAACATCTGGGAATGACGTCAAACGGTCATTCGAAATGAGCAACTGCTGTAGCGCGACCAGTTTGTCCAGAAGTGTTGCCTCAATAGTCTCAATAGCGTTGTTGTGCATGACGACCATCTCCAAAGTGGCACTAACATTATCAAAGTCTGGAAAATGCTTCAGTCCATTGTTCGAGATCTTGAAACTCTCCAATGCGGGGAAATTGTCTATGTAGTCTATTATTTCTATGTAGTTATCATCAAGCTCTATGATTGTTTCACTGTCAGAGATTATGCCATGTGGGAAATAAGTATATCCAAGTCCGGATAGATCAATCGCCGCCTCTGCGATACCGACTAACAATAATAAAGCGAAGCAGCGCATCATGGAACAGCTGTTGCAGTAAGTGACCGTGATCTACAGACGCTCAACGGTTTCTCCGAGTCTTATAAAGTTCGTCCGAGTGTCGGCTACTAGTACCGGATATGACTAATTGGCAAACTTTCAAGCCGGTTACTAATGCACTTCGTTAATAACTACGAAACGTTGCAAGTTCCACATGCAATTTGACACTTCCATATCGATTCACTGACAAGATTTTGGACAATCTTTTGCCAGTTGTTCTCATTAGCGAAAGAGATCAATATATGTGCTCTGATTGACTGTAATTATCATCACAATCAGAGCTTGAAGTGACAATATGCGACATTTCTAAAGGCAAAACTGACGAGAATGAAACAAGTCACACCAGAGCCAACATCATTGCCCTTGCATTTGTGTGGTTATGCAAACCAAAGAAAGCAACCGCTTGGTAAAAATTAAAATAACTATCATGTATTATGAAGCCACAGCTGACCATGAAGGATGATAGGTATGTACTTTGTCTACTTGCTTCTGGAAATTACTAAAATGTTATGTACATGCTGAAAATTACTGCTAGTTCGACCTATACTGCTTGGAGCTGTATATAAATTATTGCCATTATTATTGTTCATTTTATTATATTACAACTTTGAATTCTGATGTAATCGTTTTGTGACATGGACATTTTGACCTTCATATGAACATTTTTTTTCATTGCTGAATAGAGTATATGTCCATGGAGTTGGCGCCTGTAGATGAGACATTGATTTCAACTAAGATAATATTCAAATTCGTAATTTTATTCTCAGTGTTATTAGTTTCTTATGACGAATCTCACAACAGAAAGAAAAATAAAACATTCTTAAAACAACATTTTACAGTGAAAATGCAACTCGATGTCTTTTATGTAATTTTGTTGAGTTGGATCCACATGATCCAGTTATATACAACTTAGCTTATCATGTAACATTGCCTTCTGTCTTGTTAGTGTCATCACCCTGCTTTTTTTCTGCCAGCTCCTTGTCTCCCGTCTGTACGAGCTCCCTGTCTCTAGTGTGTACCAACTCCTCGTATCTCGTTTGTATGTGCTATTTGTTTCTCGTCTGACCTGTGTGGGCAGGTAGCACAGTCAGTTAAGGCGCTCGCCTCTAGACCAGCAGTATGCCGGTTCGAGCCGAGGCGCTGGCGCTGTTCTGTTGACTGTCTAACACCCTTGGGCACGATGTGTACTTGGGCAAAGTGTGTGTCTCGGTTCACTCAGTCGTACAAATGTGCACCCGATTGGCAGTCTGTGCTAAGGTATGTGTGACCTAGTCACCTTGCGCCAATGACTGCAACATATAGGTGACTGTCTATGGACAGTGGTCGGAAAGTGGTTTCAGGCCATAAAGTCTGGGGTAATGATTATAAAGCGCTTTGAGAATGTTGAAAAACGTTGAAAAGTGCTATATAAAAACCTACAATTATTATTACCAGTTCCTCATCTCTCGGCTGTACCAGCTCCATGTCTTTACTCTGTACAAATTATTTGTCTCTCGTCTGTACCTGCTCCTTGTCTATCGACTATACCAGCTCCATCTCTTTCGTCTGTACGAGTTCCTTGGCTCTGTATGAATTCTATGCTCTCACCTATACCAGCTCCCTGTCTTTCGCATGTACGAGTTCAATGTCTCTCATCTGTACCAGCTCTTTGTCTCTCGTCTGTACCGGCTCCCTGTCTCTCACCTATGCCAGCTTCCTCTCTTTCGTCTGTACGAGTTTCTCATCTCTAGTCTGTACCAGCTCCCTGTCACCTATACCAGCTCCCTGTCTTTCGTCTGTACGAGTTCCTTATCTCTTATCTGTACCAGCTCTTTGTCTCTCATCTGTACCGGCTCCCTGTCTCTCACCTATGCCAGCTCCCTCTCTTTCGTCTGTACGAGTTTCTCGTCTCTTGTCTGTACCAGTTCCTTGTCTCTAGTCTGTACCAGCTCTTTGTCTCTCGTCTGTACCGGCTCCCTGTCTCTCACCTATGCCAGCTTCCTCTCTTTTGTCTGTACGAGTTTCTCGTCTCTAGTCTGTACCAGCTCCCTGTCTCTCACCTATACCAGCTCCCTGTCTTTCGTCTGTACGAGTTCCTTGTCTCTTATCTGTACCAGCTCTTTGTCTCTCATTTGTACCGGCTCCCTGTCTCTCACCTATGCCAGCTCCCTCTCTTTCGTCTGTACGATTTTCTCGTCTCTTGTCTGTACCAGTTCCTTGTCTCTAGTCTGTACCAGCTCGTTGTCTCTCATCTGTACCGACTCCCTGTCTCTCACCTATACCAGCTCCCTGTCTTTCGTCTGTATGAGTTCCTTGTCTCTAGTCTGTACCAGTTCCTTGTCTCTAGTCTGTACCAGCTCCCTGTCTCTCACCTATACCAGCTCCCTGTCTTCGTCTGTACGAGTTCCTTGTCTCTAGTCTGTACCAGCTCTTTGTCTCTCGTCTGTACCGATAGTCTCACTAGTCTCAATAGCGTTGTTGTCCATGACGACCATCTTCAACGTGGCACTAACATTCTCAAAGTCTGGAAAATGCTTCAGTCCATTGTTCGAGATCTTGAATCTCTCCAATGCGGGGAAATTGTCTATGTAGTCTATTATTTCTATGTAGTTATCATCAAGCTCTATGATTGTTTCACTGTCAGAGATTATGCCATGTGGGAAATGAGTATATCCAAGTCCGGATAGATCAATTGCCGCCTCTGCGATACCGACTAACAATAATGAAACGAAGCAGCGCATCATGGAACAGCTGTTGCAGTAAGCGACCGTGATCTACAGACGCTCAACGGTTTCTCCGAGTCTTATAAAGTTCGTCCGAGTGTCGGCTACTAGTACCGGATATGACTAATTGGCAAACTTTCAAGCCGGTTACTAATGCACTTCGTTAATAACTACGAAACGTTGCAAGTTCCACATGCAATTTGACACTTCCATATCGATTCACTGACAAGATTTTGGACAATCTTTTGCCAGTTGTTCTCATTAGCGAAAGAGATCAATATATGTGCTCTGATTGACTGTAATTATCATCACAATCAGAGCTTGAAGTGACAATATGCGACATTTCTAAAGGCAAAACTGACGAGAATGAAACAAGTCACACCAGAGCCAACATCATTGCCCTTGCATTTGTGTGGTTATGCAAACCAAAGAAAGCAACCGCTTGGTAAAAATTTAAATAACTATCATGTATTATGAAGCCACAGCTGACCATGAAGGATGATAGGTATGTACTTTGTCTACTTGCTTCTGGAAATTACTAAAATGTTATGTACATGCTGAAAATTACTGCTAGTTCGACCTATACTGCTTGGAGCTGTATATAAATTATTGCCATTATTATTGTTCATTTTATTATATTACAACTTTGAATTCTGATGTAATCGTTTTGTGACATGGACATTTTGACCTTCATATGAACATTTTTTTTCATTGCTGAATAGAGTATATGTCCATGGAGTTGGCGCCTGTAGATGAGACATTGATTTCAACTAAGATAATATTCAAATTCGTAATTTTATTCTCAGTGTTGTTAGTTTCTTATGACGAATCTCACAACAGAAAGAAAAATAAAACATTCTTAAAACAACATTTTACAGTGAAAATGCAACTCGATGTCTTTTATGTAATTTTGTTGAGTTGGATCCAGTTATATACAACTTAGCTTATCATGTAACATTGCCTTCTGTCTTGTTAGTGTCATCACCCTGCTTTTTTTCTGCCAGCTCCTTGTCTCCCGTCTGTACGAGCTCCCTGTCTCTAGTGTGTACCAACTCCTCGTATCTCGTTTGTATGTGCTATTTGTTTCTCGTCTGACCTGTGTGGGCAGGTAGCACAGTCAGTTAAGGCGCTCGCCTCTAGACCAGCAGTATGCCGGTTCGAGCCGAGGCGCTGTTCTGTTGACTGTCTAACACCCTTGGGCACGATGTGTACTTGGGCAAAGTGTGTGTCTCGGTTCACTCAGTCGTACAAATGTGCACCCGATTGGCAGTCTGTGCTAAGGTATGTGTGACCTAGTCACCTTGCGCCAATGACTGCAACATATAGGTGACTGTCTATGGACAGTGGTCGGAAAGTGGTTTCAGGCCATAAAGTCTGGGGTAATGATTATAAAGCGCTTTGAGAATGTTGAAAAACGTTGAAAAGTGCTATATAAAAACCTACAATTATTATTACCAGTTCCTCATCTCTCGGCTGTACCAGCTCCATGTCTTTACTCTGTACCAATTTTTTGTCTCTCGTCTGTACCTGCTCCTTGTCTATCGACTATACCAGCTCCATCTCTTTCGTCTGTACGAGTTCCTTGGCTCTGTATGAGTTCTATGCTCTCACCTATACCAGCTCCCTGTCTTTCGCATGTACGAGTTCAATGTCTCTCATCTGTACCAGCTCTTTGTCTCTCGTCTGTACCGGCTCCCTGTCTCTCACCTATGCCAGCTTCCTCTCTTTCGTCTGTACGAGTTTCTCATCTCTAGTCTGTACCAGCTCCCTGTCTCTCACCTATACCAGCTCCCTGTCTTTCGTCTGTACGAGTTCCTTATCTCTTATCTGTACCAGCTCTTTGTCTCTCATCTGTACCGGCTCCCTGTCTCTCACCTATGCCAGCTCCCTCTCTTTCGTCTGTACGAGTTTCTCGTCTCTTGTCTGTACCAGTTCCTTGTCTCTAGTCTGTACCAGCTCTTTGTCTCTCGTCTGTACCGGCTCCCTGTCTCTCACCTATGCCAGCTTCCTCTCTTTCGTCTGTACGAGTTTCTCGTCTCTAGTCTGTACCAGCTCCCTGTCTCTCACCTATACCAGCTCCCTGTCTTTCGTCTGTACGAGTTCCTTGTCTCTTATCTGTACCAGCTCTTTGTCTCTCACTTGTACCGGCTCCCTGTCTCTCACCTATGCCAGCTCCCTCTCTTTCGTCTGTACGATTTTCTCGTCTCTTGTCTGTACCAGTTCCTTGTCTCTAGTCTGTACCAGCTCGTTGTCTCTCATCTGTACCGACTCCCTGTATCTCACCTATACCAGCTCCCTGTCTTTCGTCTGTACGAGTTCCTTGTCACTAGTTTGTACCAGCTCGTTGTCTCTCGTCTGTACTGGCTCCCTGTCTCTCACCTATACCAGCTCCCTGTCTTTCGTCTGTATGAGTTCCTTGTCTCTAGTCTGTACCAGTTCCTTGTCTCGATTCTGTACCAGCTCCCTGTCTCTCACCTATACCAGCTCCCTGTCTTCGTCTGTACGAGTTCCTTGTCTCTAGTCTGTACCAGCTCTTTGTCTCTCGTCTGTACCGGCTCCCTCTCTCTCACCTATGCCAGCTCCCTCTCTTTCGTCTGTACGAGTTTCTCGTCTCTTGTCTGTACCAGTTCCTTGTCTCTAGTCTGTACCAGCTCGTTGTCTCTAGTCTGTACCAGCTCCCTGTCTCTCACCTATACCAGCTCCCTGTATTTCGTCTGTACGAGTTCCTTGTCACTAGTTTGTACCAGCTCGTTGTCTCTCGTCTGTACTGGCTCCCTGTCTCTCACCTATATCAGCTACCTGTCTTTCGTCTGTACGAGTTCCTTGTCTCTCATCTGTACCAGATATTTGTCTCTCGTCTGTCCGAGATTCCTTTCTCTCATCTGTACCAGCTATTTGTCTCTTAGTCCAGAAGCCAGATCCAGAAATATGTCACTTTGTTGCACCCGAAAGGTGGAAAAGGTCTGACCTATGCATGTTGTAGAGAAATGTATCAGGAACAAGAATAGCCCGGGTGTCTGTTTCCACCATGTCAGCATCATATCTGAAATTTGCATTTTGTTAGGGTACCCCTTGTCGATTTTCGGTGCGTTTTTCGCACATCAAATTGGGGGGTATGGTAACCCTATGGCTTGTAACTTTTTTTGGGGTGATGGCATGAGCAAACCAATAATACCACTGCAAAGGAAATTGAAAATCCTATTAAAAAATACCAAACAATATTTTTTTGGCTGATTATTACACGACGTGCAACAGTCAGAACACCTGATGATATAATTGCCTGAAGCGAAAGCACAATACTTGAAATGAATTTGTTTAAATATTATGTTGTGACATGATATAATAAATTAGCGTGACTTCTGAATTGTATATTAATGCATTGAAATCATGTTCAATGACGATTACTCTGCTTGGTGAGGTTGAATCACGGCAAAACACTACCCTTCGTTAGATATGAAATGCACCGTTAACACGCAAAACATGAATGTTTTTCATTCCACCTTAGTAAACTTTGATCACTAATGGTTTATGTTGTGTAATTCCGTGCCATTTTCATATTGATTTTGCTTTATGAAGATTTTTCATCAAAATGGACCCTAATGAGATGAGAAATAACAGTTTCCATTTTTTTTTGCATATTGGTTGTGTGCGAATCCAAGATGGCCGCCAATTATCACCACAAATCTAATAATTGCCATATCTATGGCCCTAATTGACATAGAAACATTAAATTTGTGTCGTTTTATATGTGTTCAGGCACAAGGAATCCAGTAAAACGATTCTTTTAACGATACTTGTTTGTATTAACTTGTTAAACAGAGGTTACTCTGTCAGCTCAGTCCGAATGTGGGCCGACTTCTCACCAATGCAGTCGGATTAGGGAGGTTGAATCCCCTACCTCGGCAGTGGTATGTTGTCGCCAAACCGTGCAAGTGTGTTTTCACCCGACTCTGTAGTTTTGTACTACATTAATAACCACCTTCAAGCCAAGACCCGAGCCAATAAGAGATATTGAAATAAGCATATACTCATTCATCAATTGTTGACACACCATATCACCATCATCGTCCTGGTCGTTTTCCGCATCCTTCAGGTTATCGAAAGTAGGTACATGTTCAGGCTTGCTTCAGTTGCATCAAACTTGCAAAGTTTTGTGCAAGTTACGTTGAACAGTTCTTCTGGCATTGCTGGTATACTGTCACATCCCCTGAGTTCCTCAACTTCTTGGTGCTGGTGGTGTGTGCTCTCGTGCCAACCTAGGTCTACTGGATTCAACACTTCAGGTTCAGACGCTGTGTCCTGAGACCATATTTTGCTTAGTAATGCAATACTTGTTATATTTATATGAAACACCGGTGACATTGTCTAGAATGAATTGGATTCGGTCTGTTTGTCTTTACTTTTGGATGCCCAGTGACACTTGCAGGCATAATGGCAAGAAAACTTACTAGGCTGCAATCTTGGAACATTATACATAAACCTGGATTTGATACATCATCTTTTGTCTCCAGTGCGTTTTATGACTGGTTGTTTATTTGATTCTATCAGTTTATCACGATAATCCTGATGAACCTTTAACATCGATAATATGTGTGCACCTGTGAAATTTGGCTTTCTACAGGCAAGAGGCGTATGGTGCCGTCATTGTATGTATCCTGTTGCTCTCAGTTACTAAATGGCTCACACCCCCATTAACCTCAACATAATCCTGTTTTCCAAATCCATGGATGAAATTGTTAGCGGCTTCAGGAAGCCTTTCACCGGTTCTGACTCTGTGGCTTCAAGTATAAAGCTGTGACGATGTGATTTTCTACAGCAACAGTAAATTATATATTATATAAAGGAGGTATCCACCCCGATTCACCTAAGCTCGAATTAATCAGACACTAGGAACCCTTTACCAAATATGGATCCATCGTATTCTTGGATACCCAGGGTTTTATCACTGATTCGTGTCCAATTATTGGACAAAAGATTGTCTAGGACAAAGATCGAAGTTTCACGATTGTCTTCAGTTCAACACTTTCACCGTGAGGAGGCAAATAACCCAGTCAGTTATGTATGCACCAGTGCTGATCTCCATGCAGTGATCTAAGGTGGCTGGCAGACCTGTCCACATACAACTTCTTTGTTTCTGTGCCAGGGTCCATTCGGGGTTCGCCTAATTTGGTAGTCAGCATTTCTACTAGTTCCGCTAGTGAGATATCCCTTTAGCTCACTTGGTAGAGTGTTGAACTACCGTTCATAGGGTACTGAGTTCGAATCTCCTCTCGGGCAAGTGGATTTTTCCAAACCCTGCAACTTTGGCACCCAATGGGGGACGTGTCCAAATGTCAAGGACAAGATTTCCGAAGAGGGGGAGTATGTGCCAGGGCACATTTGGGGTTCCCCCAATTTGGTGGTCAGCCGTTGGACTACCGTTCGTCGGTTCCTGGGCTGGAATCCCCTCTCGGGCAAGTGGATTTTTCTGAACCCTGCAACAGTTGAATACATCTCAGGCACGGGCTTTCTCGGATGGCATAGTGGGATTCTTCTTGATCTTTGGAAAGCAAATAGAGTTCAAGTCATTTGCTGCCCTTCCTTACGGACACAGGCTCCATAGACTGAAGGTGAAGTGACCCCAATGACAAGTAAGTTCCACAGCCAAGGACGTTGGATGTTCGTGTTAACAGTACATAGATGTTATTATTCGGCATGTGACTAGGACAGAAACGGACACCCACAGCAGAGGATATCGGAGGTTTACATCCAGAAGCAGCTGGATTTCTGAAGGACGGGGTATTCCAGGTGGCTGCGGGACAGATCGCTGCCGTTGGATCCCAGGTTAGTGGGTTGGTAAGGCCGACAATAACCATGCATGGCTAGAAGTGAACATGCATGTCACCTATTGTGGAGGGGGCAATGGCAAGGCCTCCATAATACAACAACATGATTAGGATACTGGTCCATCCGCACTGACGGAGCAAGTCAAGGTCAAACTCCAGATAGCCTGACTGGAGCCAGAGTCTGCTCATACACTACAGAGAAGACAGAACGGTCCGGAATGACACAGAAACAGTTTCGGCTTTTACTGGTGTTCCAACTTCGATCTTTGTCCTATACAATCCTTTGTCCAATAATTGGACACGAATCAGGGATAAAACCCTGGGTATCCAAGAATACGAGGGACCCACATCTAGTAAAGGATTCCTAGTTTCTGATCGGTTCGAGCTTAGGTGAATCTGGGTGGATACCCTCTTTATATAGATAATTTACTATTGCTGTAGAAAATCACATTGTCACAGCTTCATACTTGAAGCCACAGTGTCAGAACCAGCGAAAGGCTTCCTGAAATCGCTGACAATTTCATCCATGGATTTGGAAAACACGATTATGTTGAGGTTACTGGGGTATGAGCCATTTAGTAACTGAGAGCAACAGGATACATACATTGGCGGCATCATACTTCGTTGCCTGTAGAAAGCCAAATTTCACAGGTGCACACATATTATCAATATTAAAGGTTCATCAAGGATATGGTGATAAACTGATAGAATCAAATAAACAACCAGTCATAACAGGCACTGGAGACAAAAGATGGTGTATCAAATCCAGGTCTATGTAAAATGTTCCAAGATTGCAGCCTACTAAGAGTTCTTGCCATTATGGGTGCAAGTGTCACTGGGCATCCAAAAGTAAAGACAAACAGGCCGAATCCAATTCATTCCAGACACCGTCACCATTGTTTCATATAAATATTACAAATATTGCATTACTAAGCAAAATATGGTCTCAGGACACAGCGTCTGAACCTGCAGTTTTGAATCCAGTAGACCTAGGCTGGCATGAGAACACACACCACCAGCACCAGGCAGTTGAGAAACTCGTGGAATGTGAGAGTATACCAGCAATGCCAGGAGAACTGTTCAACGTGACTTGCACAAAACTTTGCAAGTTTGATGCAACTGAAGCAAGCCTGAACATGTACCTACTTTCGATAACCTGAATAATGCGGAAAACGACCAGGACGATGATGATGATATGGTGTATTTCAATATATCTTATTGGCTCGGGTCTTAGTTCGAAGGTGGTTATTAATGTAGTACAGAACTACAGTAGACCTAACTACAGAGTCGGGTGAGAACCCACTCGAACGGTTTGGCGAACACATACCACTGCCGAGGTAGGGGATTCAACCTCCCTAAACCTACTGCATTGGTGAGAAGTCGGCCCACATTCAGACTGAGCTGACTGAGTAACCTTTTTTAACAAGTTAATACAAACACGTATCATTAAAAGGATCTTTTCACTGGATTCATTGTGCCTGAAAACATATAAAACGACACAAATTTGATGTTTCTATGTCAATTAGGGCCATAGATATGGCGATTATTAGATTTGTGGTGATAATTGGCGGCCATCTTGGATTTGCACACAATTAATATGCAAAAATAATGGGAACAGTTATTTCTCATCTCATTAGGGTCCATTTTGATGAAAAATCTTCATAAAGTAAAATCAATATGAAAATGGCACGGAATTACACAACATAAACCATTAGTAATCAAAGTTTACTAAGGTGAAATGAAAAACATTCATGTTTTGCGTGTTAACGGTGCATTTTATATCTAACGAAGGGGAGTGTTTTGCTGTGATTCAATCTCACCAAGCAAAGTAATCGTCATTGGACATGATTTTAATGCACTAATATACAATTCAGAAGTCACGCTAATTTAGGATATCATGTCACAACATAATATTTAAACAAATTCATTTCAAGCATTGTGCTTTCGCTTCAGGCAATTATATCATGAGGTGTTCTGACTGTTGCACGTCATGTAATAATCAGCCAAAAAATTTTTATCTGATATATTTTGATAGGATTTTCAATTTCCTTTGCAGTGGTATTATTGATTTGCTCATGCCATCATCCAAAAAAAAGTTACAAGCCATAGGGTTACCATACCCCCAAATTTGATGTGCGAAAAACGCACCAAATATCGACAAGGGGTACCCTAACAAAATGCAAATTTCAGATATGATGCTGACATGGTGGAAACAGACACCCGGGCTATTCTTGTTCCTGATAAATTTCCAGACCAGATACATATGTCAGACCTTTTCCACCTTTTGGGTGCAACAAACTCAAAAACTAAGGCTCCTATGGATTTGGGCGCCCGTACTATCTCGTCTGTACGAGGTTACTTTTTCTCATCTGTACCGGTTCCATGTCTCTTTGTCTTTCGACTCGAGTAGCTACACGTTCCATAACGTTGAAGTCTGTTTTTCTCTCATCTGAATGACCACTATCTATCAAGCCAATTCTGGCTCATTGTTCTTCAGCTCTACAATCTCCCAGTCCTTATCTGTGTCATGACCAGGCCTGGCTCCCGTTCTTCCCCCGTCAAACTCATCGTCCTACATGTAGATCGTTTTGAATTGGGAAAAATATTTTTACGACGGATACATTGTGAAGGTTGTAGGGAAGCATTTATATTGATGCAGAGGCCACGCGTTGTTCAGGTCTGCAATGTCGAGGTGAAACGTGTACATCACAAAACTGTAACAACTGTAATAAACTGATTCGGTTCTGTTGTCCCTTGCCTAGGATTGAGTGGGAAACAATCAGCCAAGATTTTTAAAGTGGCGCTTAAATACACCGATCCACAGATTTGAGCTAATTAGTATGCAGACCAATCACATTGCTGAATCTGACCACGCCCTTAGCAACGAAAACGTCTCTCGAAAAGTCGGGCAAAGTTCGGGCACACGTGGTTTGTTTGGCGCCATTTATTGATTGCTTCTGTCGTGTCACTCTTAGAAAGCACGATCTTTTGGGACGATTTCAGGATGCCAGGAAAACACTGTTGCTATACAAATTGTAAGTCGGACTCAAGGTACGCTGAAAAATACCAAAGTGTGACATTCTTCCCGTTCCCGAAGCCGAAGCGCAACTTGGAACGCTGTAAAACCTGGATCAAGGCGTGCGGGAGGCCTCGCTCACAAGTCAACGTCGGATCAATAACGAAGGATTTTTACGTCTGTTCGAAGGTTTGTTTTCCCACTATCTCAAGATAATTATATACATATGACAGTAAATTGTGGTTATTTTAGGCCTAATAGACTTGTAAGTAGTTAATCTGGTGACGGGATTTGAATACTGAATACTACATGTACAGTAGGGCCTACGAGTTCACTCTTCAAACTTCATTCATACCGGTATCGATTTTTCAGGGGGGGGGGGGGGGTTGCAGGCGGAGGGGGTGGACTCGGGTTGACGGCGGCTTACCGTACTGCATCGTCTAGCTGTGCACGGGATGGAAATCAGCGTGACAGAATCACGACCGATACTAGTTTTAATTGAAATGACAAAATGCAAACTGTGATTTCACTTGACATAGTCACATAGGCCTACGGTGTGAATAAGTAGGCCTATCAATACATACCTTTTCTTGGCTTACATTTTGAATGAAAAGTAATTTTTGGTTATATAATTTATTAGCACTGCCTGCCTTATTGGGGATATTATGATTCACCTTTTCCTGTAGTAATAATAATTAATAATAATAATACCATGCCTGTAGTGTGGTATTTAACAGTATCAAAAATAACCAGTGTATCCTACATGTCTACAAGAGTAATTTATAATTTTATAATGTCATTTGATTATTGTGCCTTTTCCACTAAGTATAAGCAGAAGTAGAACTTTGTGAATTCATTTTCCGGCAATAATGTTTGAGTGTTTCTCATTTCACACACAGCATTTTGTGGAGAATGACGGACCCACAGAACTTTATCCAGACCCCATTCCCTTTGATGGAAGTAATCCTACCAAGATGCGCATCTCAAGTCGATCAAAGCTGTCTGCCAAAAGGTATTTTTGTTAAATTAATTTATGGAAATTTGGGAGCACCACATGTATTTTTTTCTCTGGAGATATTGGTTATAATTACTTAGTGCCTGATCTGTCAATGTAACGAATATCGTTATGGTTTTAGCAGATTTTTTCCGCCGTTTTGATTTCGGTCTTATAAGTTTAGATTTCCTCGATGTATCCTTGCCGAACTTTCAACACTGGTCAGACATAATATTAGGAAGAACCCTATCGTTTTTGAGCCGGATCCGAGGTCCTTGAGGATGAAATCAAGGCTGATTTTGAGACTTGGTTTCCGGACGATAACTCCGGACGAAAAATATTCAGGCAATGGTTGCATAACTTTGCATGGAGGTTCATATCCCAACAGGGAAGAACCCTGTTGATTTTGGGATTGATCCGTCAAACGACCTTTGACCTAGAGGTCGAAATTATTTTTTTGCTGATTCATCAATCAAAGGCTTCCTGCCTATCTCGGAAACAGTGTGTCGTAGAGCGAAACGGATGTTATTTTCGGACTCATCGCCCTAGACAAACATGTCTAAGGGTTATTATGGATGAACTTTGACCTTGACCTCAAACTTTTTTGGCTGAGGTAGCATTTTTCGTTTTTGTCAATATCTTGGAAACGGTGCGTCGTAGAGCGAAACGGATGTTACTTTTGGACTCGTCGCCCTAGACGAACATGTCTGAGGGGTATTAGCGATGACCTTTGTCCTTGACCTCAAATGTTTTTGCTGAGTCAACTTTTTTAATTTTCGTCGGTATTTTGCCAACGGTGTGTCGTAAAGCCCGTGGCAAACATGTTATAAATACATGTATTATTAACACCGAAATGCCTCCAAGGCATCTTTAGGCCTTGATGTCTATTTTTTCCTAATCCTGTCACAGTACTCATTAACGATCTGAGTATCCGGTGATAGTAAGGCATCTTTCATATTCTCTGTTAAAATAGCTCGCATTCAAAGAGGCGGAGAGTGACTTCACCAGAGATTGATCCTGTGCATGTGGCGGATCATGAAACAATTCAAACTGAGACTACACGGAGTCATTCGAGTGATCAATCTGCAGGTATTTACTACTATCGATTTATTGCAGCATGTATGATAACAAAATACCAATTATGAACAAATACAATTTCACTAGTTTGATATCAGTAGTATTAGTATGTAAACTATTGTGGTGTTAGCAAAATACAAGAAATCATTGAACATATTTGAGACAGTGACTATCATAAAAAGCAGAGAGTTTATTCAGCATTTCGCCTTGCATGTTGTAATCAGCGTCGATCCGTTCTACATGTATGTCAATTTTGGTGTAGACAACAAAGATGCAAAATTCACACCCAGTCACTAACATTTGGCCTTGAACCTGATATAGGTAATTGTGATTTCTCTTCAAAGATATACGTCCATCACTGGATTCCAAACAAAAGTCAGGAAGGTTCATTGCATCAGTGATGCTGAGATCACGTGCCGTGAATGGGCATTTTATTTCCAAAACTCCTGTTTCACCATTTTGGCAAATTTTCCCATCTGGAGTAGCGCCCAGAAAACTGAACCCGGGATTGACCACAAAGCCGCAGTCGTGTATGTGAACGTCAGTGTGACGTTTGGTATAGGCCGCCTTTGCAAGGCTTTCACTGTTTTTCCCATAGGAAGCTGCAGCTCCGGCCCCTGTGGGTTTTGTGAACAGCAGTCTTGAAACACATTTTTCATTGACTGGCCGAACCCTTTTGATGACTGATCCGAATTCTGAGGATGTTAGGCGTTTATTCCTGGCTGTGAACCAGTCCTGACAGTCACTCTGTCGCACTGTGGCTTCTTCCAAATCGATAGCTTGGCTGACAGATAATGGAGACACTGCATTGAGATGTTGGTATCGGTCTTGAATAGTGACTGGAGGCTCTCCTGACATACGCGGGAACACTGTGTCTCCACACGGGCAGGGTGCAATGGCTGATGGTGCGTGTGAATATCCTTTCAGCTGAAATGATATATAAATTCATGCTCGTTATATTTTCCAGATATCCTGTGCACAAACTGTGAAAAGCTGAGGAAGGACATTGAAAAGCTACGACTGGACATGAACAAGCTGACATCAACACCTGACAGACACGCGGCACATGTAGATCCAGTACACCCTAAGCCAAACCAGGACTCCAAGTCAACCCAAACAGACCCACCCAGCTGTAGTCAGTTTTCTGTGCAATCGATTAGGAGTTCCAAAATCAAGAATTCGTTCAGCTATTATACAGGGTTGAAATACACCATGTTTATTACTTTATTTACCTTTTGGTTTAAAGACACTTCATCTGCTGTAAGTTACTCAGGAAACAGAACGGATGTTAAATCTATGAGTGATGAGAGCAAGTTGTTGTTAGTTTTTCAAAGACCTTGCTTTTCGTTTCAACGTTTCCGTACAGTCAGTGAGTGTAATATTTAATGGTTTGATATCATTCATGTACAAACAGCTGGGTTACTTATCATTTTGGCCACATCGTGATGTTATTTTGAACAAAATGCCAGAGAGTTTTAAAACTGATTTCCCTAACACCATAGCAATCATTGATTGCACAGAGCTCAGAACGGAGAGACCATCAGGTTTGAAAGCTCAGAGTCAGTGTTTTTCAGACTATAAGTCTACAACAACTCTGAAGTCTTTGGTTGTTGTGGATTCTTTGGGTTCAATATTATTTGTCTCTGGTTTATTTTCTGGTTCTGTATCTGACAACGAAATCTGTAAGCTAGGTGGTTTCTATGATTTGTTATTGAAATTGAAAAAGAAGGGATTCATAAAAGAAGGTGAATGCATAATGGCTGATAAGGGTTTCAAGGTCGAAAAGCAACTGAATGGACTTGGACTACAACTGAATGTTCCACCAATTGCACCATCAAAAGGACAAATGAAACTACAGGATGTTGCCTTCACCAAGAAAATCGCAAAACACCGGATCCATGTGGAGAGGAAAATTGGACAAATCAAAAGCTTCAAATTGGTTGGCAGAAGGATTCCGGTTTCCATGTTCCATAACATTGATCAGATATGGGATGTGTGCTGTAAACTGACAAATTTTCAGGACACTATTGTGAAATGTAAATGAGGTACCGGTATTAATGTTTGGAAGCAGAATATCATATGTCATGAACTCTGTAAAGTGCTGGTATAATGATATCGTTTCACACAGTGATCATAATATACAATCACCTGTATGCAGAAGTAGTTTGACAACAAATGTCTTAAAGTCATGAAATGCTCACCATATCGGTCCTAATAGAAGAGCAACACTCTTATGCAAGACTAATTATTATCAAGCGTAAAAATATGTAAAATTAAACCTAAATTTTTGGGAATATATTTGACATGATATGTATGCAGTGCTTATAATGTGTAAATTTGTATAAAATATGCTAGATAAGATGTTTGAAACATTATAGTATCTTGCTATTATGCAGTTATAAGGAAATAAGGACTGAAATGTGAAGTACATGGCATTTTTTTTGCAAAAGACAGTGTGTGCGTGTGTGAAGGGGGGGGGGGGGGGGAACGGGCGGGGACAGGCACTATTCTATTAGGGCAGGTGTTTCTATTAGGACCAATACGGTATCCATGTACTAGAAAACTGGTAAATACATTGAAGTCATTTTTCCCATGCTATTCATTGTATTTGATACTACATTTTAGTGTGTGTGGTTGTAATTAACTGATATCTATTCAATAGACCCTGTGGACTGTGTCATACTAGTATGTCCAGTCTCCTGATCGGTCAAAAGTCAGAAATAAACATAATGATGAATACTACAGTATATCTTATTCCAATTACTTACTATTCCAATTACTTACTAGCACTTGTTCTTGAAATACACTACTACATATATTTTGATCCAGTACCTGATAAGTTAGTGTAGATCCGACTTGTACGTTGCCCAGAGGAGTAGATTCTTCCTCCCTGTCTGGTGACAGCAGGTAGGATAGAGGCGTATCGTTGTGCTTCATCAACTCCTGGATGGCAGCCGTACTTGGTGTTTGGATTCTGAAAGTATTTAACACTGGTTCAGTATCATATCTCGTTAAAAAAATTAACTCCAAAAATAAATTTGCAATGATCAAATGATCAAAAGAAATATATATAGCTTTCATCACCTCTGATCACATATTGATGGCACAACCGGCTTCCTCTTCCTTGGAGCTTGCCGTGGTTTTGCAAGGACCATGGATGTCACAGCCTCGGGCTGGATTTTAGACCCACGTGGTTTGTGTCACTGCTGGGGTAGACTGGTCGCTGATAGCTCGGCAGGCACCTCGGCAAGACCCTGCATCTGCTAATGAGCCACTGTGTGTAGCAAAGCCACGACATGAGAGCAGCCACCAGACAACCTAATAATAGTATGATATAAAATATTATTAAAACACTTTGTCAAAGGTCAAACTAGTTTCATACACAGGAAAACTACAACTATTTCATGTTTCGTTCATTTACCGAGTCCAGATGTCTTTTCAGATGAGTGAGATGACCATAATTTCCATGCACATATAAAATTTAGCTTTCATGATGCAATGTCCCATTGAAAATGTTTATAACTTTTCATTAGCCAAGATATCCAAGGTAAATGGAAGTTTTTTCGCACGAAATACGTCTGACGAATAAGATGACAAATCAGATTGTTTACGCGATGTGGTAAAGTAAGGTTGAATGCTTGAGACATTGCATCTGAGTGAAATGGTACCGTATTCAAATCCCAACTTGTCATTTTGACCAACGTATAAACGTAAACGTTATGCTTATGAAACCTCAGTCATAATGCAACCATGTATAATGCATGAGCACATCGGCTATTCAGTCATAATGCAACCATGTGAAATGTAAACGAACGCTTCAGATCGGTAAATTCACTGATAAAATTACGATGTTTTGTTGTCATGATTGATGCTACACTTAGTTACTAATGAATATACCTAAACAAATGCAAAATGGCATTATCGACTTCGCATTCATAATTCCAATACAGATGAATATCTCACCCGGCCACACAGCCACATTCTTCATCGACCGAAAACAACTGCCTTGTATATCCACTTCGCGTTCAGAAACCGAACAAAAACTGATTCTATGAACATACCCATTGAGAAAGAAATTATATCCACGTTCTTTAGACCGCGCACACAAACTAGGAAACAAACTTATATTCAAATCAGAAGGCAAAACCTCCATTCGCAGTGTACGCTGTGTGGCCATTTTGACCACGTGTGCAGGTGATACTTTTCCCGCGCTTTTTTGCCCGACTTTTCAAAACGTCAAAAAAGTGGGCGGAGCTACGTTATTTACGTAGCAACCAGGATCGGTCTATTAATAACTTGGATTATTTGCAATGACATATTACCTACATACATAAAACATACAATTTATTTTCTTACATTGCGCTGATCGTCAAACGATTTCGACAGGGCATTACACATAACAGCATGGACAATGAAACATGAATATACACAAATCGACGAGAAGAACCATGTTTTCAACATTGTTTCAAAAATATTAACGTTGGCGGATGTTCGTGTGGATACTGGGACTAGAGTTCATTGCATAAATCTGGACCGCAGTACCGGAAAGATCGCTCACTTCTTGGTGCAGGTTCGAGAAACAGCTAAATAAATACTGTCATCAGAAGGCAAGCAATACGGGGGAAATGAGGGATGTAAGTAGTTTTAACATTTTGGACCAGATGACAACGTTCATGTCAAATGAACTCCCAAATCAGGCAAATTTATGCGCGAAATTGTGTTTGCACAGAAAAGAACCGAGATGAAAGTGTTCGAAGTTAGAAGATGGAAATTTGGAAGTTGGAGTTGATATGGAAGTTGGCTCTTGATACAGAACTGACGTCATATTCCCAACAGTTTTTTGTTCACTTTTTTGTGCGATTACTATTCAAATAAACATTATTTCTCAACACCTTATCAATTCAGGAGCCTAGACTTATCACAGTGTAATTTCATGATTGATAACAAAACGACCTGATTCATTCTCCATATTGGGATACAGTCTTCTAAATTTAAACCTTATCAGTGGTGACTCAAACGGTACGCAGCAGTACCCTCATACAGACACTGGATATGCTTAGAAGGCACATTGTTTCAGTTTTTTCCACTTCAGACGATTTGAGCTGTGCATGATAAGAAAATAGATTGCGGGTTTGAATAAAGCTGTTATCATATTCTGAAATTGGCGACTAGAATCCCAGTGATTGGTGTGTCATGCCTACGATATGACAACTCATTCGCTCACTTGGATATTGCGTTGCAGTCGCCTTCAACTGGTTGGAATACTTTGGTCCAAACGCTCTCCCGATCTTACACTTTGTACACAGCAAATAGTTCAAAATATTGACTCTACGCAAAGTGGCACAGCCTAGAATTTCTACCATGGGATTTCATTCATATCGTGACTGTTTGTCGTTCTGCCTGTTATTCATGTTGCAATTGCTGATTCGATGCTTGGAACTTTTGGTGGAGATGGCGTTGATTCTCTACGCGCATGCTCCGCCAGCAACTGACGTTATTCCAATGATGTTGAGGATAATGTTTTCAACTTCAACATATCTCCAAGACCTGTTTTACCAGAAATGGGTGGCGTATCACAGAGCTCGAAAACAGCACATTCAAGTAATGACAGAAAAGCCTAAAAAAGAAGATGTTGGATATTTGTCAGCCATTGACGAGATGAACAACACGATATTGTCAACGAATGGAACTGAAACGAATACAGAAACACATCCAACCACATCGAATAAATCCGAACAAGAAGTCGTGGCAGTGGGGGGATTTCGCGACAAACAATCCCTAGCTGCGGAAATTCAGCACGTATGCATATTCGACTTACAGAATGATAAAATCAAAGGCACCGATTCTTCTATGACCCACGAACTGAGGAAGTTACTTCCAATTGTATGCAGTGATAGAAACAGTCCAGTACCATTGACCATATCATGCCTTCAGTCCTTGAAGGACCTGCACACCCAATACGTAGTTTATCGAGACGGAACGCACTCCCAACTAATTCCATATAGTGAGGGCTCGAAGTGCATTTGCTATTCGAATGGATATGGTCACACCCTAACCGAGTGTACAGAGTTTTCCTCTGGAGACTATATTGATACAGAGGAATTCTGGAATAAACAGATGCTGTTTAAAGTGGGGTTCACATGTCAAATTGACCAACCTGTTACACCAATGGAAAGAAACAACGTCAGCAGCGTGCAGAATGTTACTTACAACAATACAGATCAGGACGATTTCAATGATTCCCGTAACCAAATTGAAAATCAGAACAAGATGATCTTCCTGGATCTAAACAATCCACACCTGAAATCACGCCTCGTGAGCAAGCAGATGGATAGAGATGACATTCGTGATAATTTGAATGAGGACAATTATCAGGATGAGGAGCCAGCATGCCCAGCCCAGGAATTAGTCCAGAACATTGCTGATGATCTGACAGAAGCGATGGCCGACTGGCAAGGTAGTTCAGAAACAAGCAATGAAGAAATGGACAAACGCGTCAATGCATTTGTTGATGACCTCATCTCAGAGCTACAAGAGTCTGCCTTTAATTGGATTGGTGAATCGAGTAATTTCAATCAGCCACATGAGAAAATGTCCCAGAAGAATGCAAGGACAGGTGACACCAGTGTAAGTAACCTAGAAAGTTTGAGAGCCGATAGTTCCAGAGACAGTTCTTTCTCCATTTTGGATGACGATTCTGCTGAGGACCTGGAACAACTCGCTGACTCTGGTGTGCAAGTTAAACACACCGAAATCTCTGAGAGTTATGCCATGGTTGGATCAGTTCAGTATGGTGATGTAGGAAGTCCTGAATTATCCACAGAGAATGACAACACAACGACCTTGGAAGATTGGCCTGATGCTGTACTCTCTGCTGAAAATGACGGACAGAAAACAGAAGATCCATTCAAACAGTACGTTCCAGAAGACGATGACCCTGTGATTGTGACCAAGGGTGCTTCTGACAAACGGCCTGAAATGCTCAATGATAATGACGCGGTTACAAGAGAGGATGATGTTGCTTCAGCCAGTGTCACCCAAAGTTTTGGAGTCAGCACAGCTCAAGAAACTGCCATATATAATTACGAAAACAAGTTGAGCGATTCCAGGTTCAGTGTGGAAAACTCATACGACGAGCATGGACAATCATTTTCTCCCCCAGACACTCCTCCAGGAACCTTTCACAACATTGGAACAAACAGCGATTCAAAACATGCCAGTGAAAGAGAACGACCTGATGAAGATCCAACTCTGCCTACTCCCCAGCACGATCATACTTCTGTTGCCTCTGCCCGAGCTACTGGAGGGGCCATAGTTTTGGTGGGAGCAGCTGGCATTCTTGGTTTCATGTGGCTCAGAAACAAGTAGTTGATTGATAACTCACATGTAATCAGTTGTTGGTTGGAATCGGTCTCGATTGCACAATAATTATATTGTAAAAAGTAAATCCTATTATTTGATGATCTACGTGTACAATATCAGATGCTAATAATAATAAAAAAAAAATTATGGCTATTTTTTCTGTTCTTTTTTTCATTATACTCAGTCTGGTATATTCATCAACATTATCTGGCAATTTTCGTCCTTCTTGCTCTTCGGGTACAAACTGGCCACAAGATATCTATTTTCATTTTTTTTTTATTATACTGCATTATTTATCAAAATTTTCTGGCAATCTCGTTCTTCTTGCTCTTCGGGTAGAAACTGGCCACAATATATTCCACATTCCCCGACGCTAAATGATGACCAGCTTATGTTTATTTTCTTCAGAATACATTTCTCACTGTAGAGTTTTTGGTCATCAAAGTTTTGTGAATTTAATATATGCATAGAGCAGAACGAAGTGCACAAGTACAGGTAACATATTTCCAAGCCCTTATTCAAAGGCGGCAAGATTGGCTCTATGGTCAAGAGGGTTTTCAAAGCGTACTACAACACTTTCTGAGTTATCAACATGAAACTAATCGTCAGGAAATTCGACCTCACGGAATAGCCGTACGTCGGAGCCGGCTCCAAAATAAGATCCTGATCGTATAGTGTGATAAATGGTGAAACTGTCTCGGTCATTCATACACATCCCCAAGTTATCGTCCAAATCCATTCTCAAAATCCTCATTGAGAACATAAGATTAAACAACATACACATATTTCTCCGGCACTCCTGTCCAGGCAGACTATTGCTCTAGGAATATATGTCCGGGAGACCTAAAATACATGGCACATATATTCCATTTACACCGGATTGACGACGCATGTACAAATTGAAATCGATGTGGGTCATAATGTACTGCGTGTGTATAATAGAAAAATATAGTTCATAACGTCCCGTTTCTCACGATGGCATCATTATGCAATGGTAAAGAACTATACATAAAGGAACCACCATTGCACAAAAATCTGAAAACCAAAGTGGTACGATATACTTCATATGAATTATCGTACTGTCAGAATAAATGGTGGTTTTCAGAGCACAATACTTGTTCTTTAGAACTTATTAATGTCTCAGATTCACTGGGCAAGAAAGTGTATAATTTCCTTCTATGAATAAAACCTTCTTCACTTTCACAGCAATGTTCAGGAGAAAATGAAGGAGAGATCTCCAGAAAATGCTATTGAACACTTCGAGAATTTAGACATTGCATGAGCTTGGATGCAGGTTATTTTTAACGTTGCTGCTTTATAACAACACATCCGTAATGATTCCATCTTGCACCAATTATATATAAATTCATGAACGTTTATTTTAAGTTGGATTAACGCTTATACGCGAATATGATATCAGTTGTTTTTTTTCTTCTGAATCATCCTGTTTTCTTTCGTGGCATGACTGTGTGATCATCCATACATGTACACATATTAGATATCTACGTTGGCCTATTTCTGCCACATTTGTTATATTTTAATTGTAATTCTTTTTACAATAGACGTTATAAGACACGTTGCGCGCAGCAATCGTTTTCTGCCCGAAGCAAATGATTTTCTATATGGAGCAAACGCTTCCTCCTAGATGCAACAGCCCCCCCCCCCCCCCCTGTAGAGAAAACTTGTTGTGCACTTAGTAAATAGTTAGCTACGCGAATAATGGCTAGGAATAGCAAAGGTTTTATACGTGCAATCTGTACATTACTTTTCTATGTTGTTGAAATATTTCTCCAGGTGGCATCTCCATATTTCAATCACGGAGCAATTGTTTTCTACACAAATAATTTTTTACGGAAATAGTTAAACATGCGTAGCAAACTAAGTAGTTTTCAACTTTTTCATAGTATTTAACTCTTTGGTTCAAGTATGAAACGTTCCCTAGGGGTAGCAAATATTCGCTCCGCATGGCAAACATTTCTTACGTGTAGCAAGCTATTTTGCCTCGTAGAGAAAACATTTGCTCAGCGGAGAAAATATTTGATAAGTGGAGAAAACATTGCTTCGTGGAGCAATCTATAATCCACTCCATGTGGGAATGGTTTTCTATACATTCAAACCGTCGCTCCGCATAATGAACATTTGCTACGCGTAGCTACTATCTGTTCCGTGTGTAGTTACATGTACGAGAAGCACGAGGTGCAAAACTGAAATATATGTAGAAGAAATAAGCCACCGTAGGTACCCCCCCTCCCCCCCCCCCCTAAGTTTTGCGCAAACAATACAATTATAATTCGAAATCAGCTCGAAAAGCCCTCGTTTATTAGCTTCATTCATAATAAATCATACTGATATCAGGTTTTCCCGTTGCGGGGATCAACAAATCAATTTGCAAATATTATATTATCAATCATGGAAATATTAACATTTTTCCATCGGTTATTTCAAGGTATTTGTTCTTACGTATAGTGTAGGCCTACCACCAATAGATCATCAAAACACCTCCATCGCAACACAATATTCCAAGCAAGGCAATCGATAAAACCCTTCAGATGTCAAAGATGACCATCAAGTGTTCAACTTTGACCCTACGAGAGGACGGAAATCTCAACCAACTAGCGTGCTATATGTAAAGGCAAAAGCAGCGAAATATTACACGACGATAGTGTTTTTGTAGCATATCAGCCTAACCAGAGCGTTATAGATTAAATGAGCTAGATGTAAGCCGTGCTTATATCATTTGACAGTGCTACAACTCATCATGTTTTTGGTGCTATATGTGATAGTCTTGTCAATGTGTGGTCATAGTCCGACAAATGAAAACAATGGACCTTGCATTTATCTAGAAATCTGGCACACCTGACGACATCCGAGGATGATTTCGCGCATGTAGCAAAGAGAGATAGACCTTGTACATAGATAGAGGATACTAATTATACA
This sequence comes from Terebella lapidaria, assembly GCA_949152475.1. Lineage (NCBI taxonomy): Eukaryota > Metazoa > Annelida > Polychaeta > Terebellida > Terebellidae > Terebella > Terebella lapidaria. Next base: position 25,319,751 of record OX424564.1, on the reverse strand, counting down.
GGACAGTACCGAATACAACAAAGCAAGTACTCCACATAATTATAATTGTTCGCATGCAGCTGTGCGTCATTTTCTTGTGATTGTGAATTTTCCAGGGATGATGTGACGGCTATGAATAATCAGGGAAATTAACTGGATAGTATATAATACGAAAAGAGAGTCATTTTGTTGTGTTGGTGTTTTCAGCCATGTGAACGAGTCTTTTCCCGTGTTGTGAATGAAATATTACGTATACATCGTTGCTGTACATCAGCGTTGGATACATAAGAAGGTGAAATGACATGACGGGGAAATCTGATGGATTCATATAAAACTTGCAACAGCAACCGTATATTTATTAAAATATGACACATCAGTGGTGCGGTCCTATTCCATATAGCATGAAGCAACGTGAACTGACACTTTCACTGAAAAGCTACCAAGTCGGTCAACAACAAGGCTGAATACATTTTCCAATGAAGAAGAACAAGTTCTAATGCCGAGGATGAGCAACTCCGCAAAAACTAAGACTAAACGCCTCTGGCAGATCTTTTTTGATGAGGATGCCTCGCTGGATGAAGAGGCCGCGGCCTCGGACAGGAGTAGGTCCATCTCCTCAGTCAAACGGTCACTAACCCAGGCGGCGTCCAAGGCCCTACCAGCAGCCGTGGCAGTGCCCAGCAGGTAAAACATAATATTATGTAATAGCTTCGTTTTTGCGATAAAATGTATAATTTATAATCTACGATTTAACATATATTATTTATACAACTGTTGTAATATGTTTAGGAAACTTGACACAATTGCGAACTTATGTACATGCAAGTTTATCATGCAATATTATAAAACTGAAAAGTGATAATTTACAGACTAATGTAATATGTAGGTAGCATTGATTCCGGGAAGAAAATATCCCTTAGCATTTAGCATGTTACAGTAGAGCTGAATACGTAATAAATATTATTGTGTACCATTCTCCCCATGCAGCAGTCGACATGGGGTGATATACAAGGGCTTGTTGGAAGAGGACTACACCGACTCCGATGATAGCGACCACCCCGGGACCACCTCAGCACGCGGTGCCGCAGGTGGGCAGGAACCGCCGGATCTGGACCTCGGCTCGCCCCGGGACAACGTCATCTTTGAGAGGGGGTTCTCCAATGGCCGAGCGAATGGCGTATCAAACTACAAGGCAAAACGTATGGTATTTATATCTTCGATTTATGAGTGGGGTTAATTTTGATAGCGATGAATAATATGCATGATAATTGAAACGTTATGATTAGATTCACAGCAGCTACATCTTCATAATTATATGTATGTACATAACTGATTATCAACTTTAACTGTATATATGCTTTTTTATATCTTTCAATTGTTTCATTGTTTTTGTTTTCATATTGTTTATTTAAATTCATTGTACTCCAAATAAAGCCTTTAACGACTCCGAGTGGGAACCTTTGGACATTAACCAGCATTCAAAATATTACCATCATCCTCCGCGGCAGAAACTTCCGCAAAATGGCGCCCGGTTCATCATCCGCTCAGAAAGTGACCTCGAACTTGCCGTGCCTTCAAGGAAACAATCAAGTTTTTCGCGATGTTGTCAGTGCTTGAAAAACCTTGGGAATACGCAATCTTGTAAATGTGCAATTCTGTTGGGACTGACCATGGTAATATTATATGTGATTGTTGTCTTAGTTATTGTGTATGGATTAACCTGATGTGAAATATTATTTGATCATGTGTACGTATTATTCATGTAAACCGTGTGATTGCTCATTGAAATTGTTGGCTTGAAATTGACCAGTCTTGTTTTTATCAGATTGTTTTTGTCGATACTGCATGTTCAAGCAAGAAATATTCTTCGTATTGTATGTATTAAATACGCATACATATCCGTAATTATCTGATGTGACGTAAGTCTAAAATACCGTTACATGCATTATCAGTTTCAGAAGCATAGAAGCACGATTAGGGAAAATAAATACGTCAATATTGAGCAGTCTATACACACTGATTTCTACTTACATGAATATTATGATGAATTCTATCCGAAGCAGGATTTTGAGTAAGACGCTGTGCGCTAGTTTTAGGATAATGCCGTGTGGTTGGTCCTATAACATGTATAAAGCCTGGTTAACACGATCGAACTACTTCAAACTTTTACTTCAAATTACTCCAAACTTTGGAATTTAACGCCAAGTTTGATCGTGTAAACCGAGACTCCAAACTACTTCAAAACACTTCAAACTCGACCACAAGTTTGATCAAACTCAGTCAAACTATTTCAAGCTCGTGCACATATCCAGAAAAGGAAATGTATATAACAGTTTCACTGCTACTTTCAACCAGGGAACATCAGAAATTAACATCAAATGAAATTTTTGATGTAATTTGATGGAGTTTGAAGTAATTTGAAGTGAGAAGTTTGATCGTAAAATAAATGAAAGAGTGATGTACATGTAGTTTGTCGTGACGAGCTAGGTCTTGTAAATACAAACCATCAAACTCACTTTTAGCAGTTTGTAGTAGAAAGTTTGAAGTAGTTTGATCGTGTAAACCAGCCTTAATGCACAATGTATACTGGTATATATTTTTGTACATACCATGAATACTTTGCAATGTTTTGGCATAAAGTTCCACGAACCATTTATATTGAATTCAAAATGTTTATCACTTTATTATAATTTAATTGTATTATACGCTGATAAAACAGCACAGTGGATATAGTGCATAAATACACCAAAAAAAATCAGACAGACGACGGAACAATACAATATTTACACCAGCAATCGTACGCAATACCGAATATTGAAGAAGATATACCCCAGTAGCAATATAATACACGGATAAATGAACAAACATAATATCACCAATTGAACTTCAGACCCTGTTAAAAAAACTATCCCCCTCTCTGGAAGATAACATCGTCCAAACCGTCATAACTTGTCTGTTTGTACCCATACTTCCCGACTAGTATCTCTTGGATTCTAGCGAGCTTTTTCTTCGTTTCCTTCTTGTCACCGGGAATGAAGTACTCGATTGTCAACACATCAACTTTGATTTCATCAAATGGAAAGTACTGCAATATATCCACCTCAGCGCCTTCAATGTCAAGCGAGAAGAAATCCACTTGAGTTACCTTCAAAGCTCTCAGGATCGACACTAGAGGGAAGCACTGCAGCTGGATTACGTCAGTTTCAGCGTGCTCAACTTGCACACGTTTCTTGTGCGTGTCACCCATGTAATTGGCCAAGCCGCCTATGTATCCGGCAACCTTGAAATCTAATACACCCGGCTGGCCATTCGGACTTAGACATGCATTCAACGTGTAGGCGTGACGTTTCAATTTCAAGATTTGTTTGAAATACTCTGGGTTCGCCTCGATCAGGATCCCCGTCCAATTCCGACTCTTCTCGAAGAACAGGGAATTCGAAAGAGCTTCGCCGTTGGCTGCACCGCATTCAATGAAGAATCCATTGGTTCTCTTGTTGAGCACTTTGTCAACAAACTCCGACTGACCACGCTGAGAGTAGTGCACTTGGTCGGGCTTCTTCAGGTTTCGCTCGCCCCGGGCAGGAGGAATTATCCAATTGTCCCGAATGTGTTCGGCAAGTCTCGGGTCCGACTGGTCGGCCGCTCGGAGATCTTCGGGCAAGATCGGCGGTTTCCACGTGTCTGGATCGATTGATACCTTCGAGATAACGTTACTGCTCTTGTCGACGACCACTGTCGGCGCTCCGTTTTCAGCAGTATCGCTGCTGAGTTTGAAGACGTTCCATAGCACTATAATTGCCGTCAGCGCTGCTATCAGCACTTTCACAACGTATTTCTGTATCGGCGTCATTCTCGCTGCTAAACCGTCGCCACTCGAACGCATTTCATTCCCAATTCCGACCAACATCCAACACTTTCAAAGCGTATGTTTATACCCATCATCCGTCAACGTGTCACCTAGATTTTATACCGCACCATGTCGTCGCGCTTCACATACAGCACAATACGATAAGCGAACGACCCCGTGCCCGTACGCGTTTTCTTGGATACAGGTAGGAAACCCACAGTGGTTCAGCTCACGGCCCGGGCGTGTTTGGCCAAGCATCCATTACCCCCGCCGATCGATGTGTGTGTACGTGCACTACGGTGACAGTCCGGGCCGGTCGTTGCTACCTATACCTCTTTGCTCTCAATTGATCACTAGACCGTGGTTTGGGCTTTGTATGGCCGCAGGAGGCTACCGGGGACTGTTCACTTTTTGTTCGTGATCTGGTCGCCGTGATTTATCTTTTGCAGTTATTGCTAATTTACTGTTTCATGTTTTGTTATCATCGGCTGTTAGTGACTCTATAAACATCAGACAACCCCCCCAAAAAATCGCGCATAACCACTGCTTCCGTAGATTGCCGGTGAACTTAGCCCAACCTGCAGCTAATGACTATTGAATATTTCGGTATCTCCAGCTCGGATGGAAAACAAAGTTAAAACACCCCCAATTCAAATGTTCACAGCTTTTTTCCAGAACAAAAATGTCCACAATTTATTCGCAAGCTGTGAAGTCGATAATAGGCGAGATATCTAGCCACTGTTTTGCTGTGACCTTGAAAATAAGATCAAAGTTCAAGGTCATGGGAATATTCGGCATATACCCTTTCCTATATATCCACAATTAAATACTAATCTTCAATCTCAATATTAAGTGATATATTGTGAATAATGTGCCCCATTAAAAGCATATGAGAATTTGACATTGGGAAGTGCCATTTGGGACCCGTTGAAAAAGTAAAAATAGCTGTCATACGCAGACCGGTGATTCAAGGGCAACAAACTTATACACATCATATGAGGGGAATCTTTCAAAACAAAAATCTCAAATTTACCATTTCCTGTACTTCCACAATTCATTCCTAAGTTTTGAAGTCGAAGATAAACGAGATATTAGCCATTTTGTGCTCTGACCTTGAAAGGTCGAAGGTTAAGTTCAAGGTCATGAGTTCAAGGTCATTCAGCAAATATCATTTCCTATATATCCACAATTGATTACTAATCTCAATATCAAGTCAGACATTGTGAAAAAATGGGTTTATTATAAAGCATAGGAGAATTTAACATTGGAAAGTGGTTCAAATAGTGGGTTTCTTGGTGCAGTTATCATGGCCTTGGAGAGTTTATGATTGACTTATCTGGGGCGGACCCAGGGTTCTGAAGGATTGCTAAGATGTGAAATGTCGCAAAGCGAGGTGGTGAAGGCCGAGGGTCTGGGGCCAGCTTGAGGGAGGGCCAAGATGTGAAATGTCGCAAAGCGAGGTGGTGAAGGCCGAGGGTCTGGGGCCCGCTTGAGAGAGAGCAAAGATGTGAAATGTCGCAAAGCGAGGTGGTGAAGGCCGAGGGTCTGGGGCCCGCTTGAGGGAGGGCCAAGATGTGAAATGTCGCAAAGCGAGGTGGTGAAGGCCGAGGGTCTGGGGCCCGCTTGAGGGAGGGCCAAGATGTGAAATGTCGCAAAGCGAGGTGGTGAAGGCCGAGGGTCTGGGGCCCGCTTGAGGGAGGGCCAAGATGTGAAATGTCGCAAAGCGACGTGGTGAAGGCCGAGGGTCTGGGGCCCGCTTGAGAAACGGCCAAGATGTGAAATGTCGCAAAGCGAGGTGGTGAAGGCCGAGGGTCTGGGGCCAGCTTGAGGGAGGGCCAAGATGTGAAATGTCGCAAAGCGAGGTGGTGAAGGCCGAGGGTCTGGGGCCCGCTTGAGGGAGGGCCAAGATGTGAAATGTCGCAAAGCGAGGTGGTGAAAGCCCAGGGTCTGGGGCCCGCTTGAGGGAGGGCCAAGATGTGAAATGTCGCAAAGCGAGGTGGTGAAGGCCGAGGGTCTGGGGCCCGCTTGAGGGAGGGCCAAGATGTGAAATGTCGCAAAGCGACGTGGTGAAGGCCGAGGGTCTGGGGCCCGCTTGAGGGAGGGCCAAGATGTGAAATGTCGCAAAGCGACGTGGTGAAGGCCGAGGGTCTGGGGCCCGCTTGAGAAAGGGCCAAGATGTGAAATGTCGCAAAGCGAGGTGGTGAAGGCCGAGGGTCTGGGGCCAGCTTGAGGGAGGGCCAAGATGTGAAATGTCGCAAAGCGAGGTGGTGAAGGCCGAGGGTCTGGGGCCAGCTTGAGGGAGGGCCAAGATGTGAAATGTCGCAAAGCGAGGTGGTGAAAGCCAAGGGTCTGGGGCCCGCTTGAGGGAGGGCCAAGATGTGAAATGTCGCAAAGCGAGGTGGTGAAGGCCGAGGGTCTGGGGCCCGCTTGAGGGAGGGCCAAGATGTGAAATGTCGCAAAGCGAGGTGGTGAAGGCCGAGGGTCTGGGGCCCGCTTGAGAGAGGGCCAAGATGTGAAATGTCCCAAAGCGAGGTGGTGAAGGCCGAGGGTTTGGGGCCCGCTTGAGGGAGGGCCAAGATGTGAAATGTCGCAAAGCGAGGTGGTGAAGGCCGAGGGTCTGGGGCCCGCTTGAGAGAGGGCCAAGATGTGAAATGTCGCAAAGTGAGGTGGTGAAGCCGAGGGTCTGGGGCCCGCTTGAGGGCCCCAGAAGCTGATGTAATGTGTATTCCCAATGGTGTACTTTAAATATTTCCTTAGGTCCATTTTCCATTCCTCTGAAGAGTTTTTGCATGGATGATTCGGAGCCGAACTAGGATTTCGAGGGAAGGAAGGCCCAGTTGTGATATGTTACTAAGCCAGCTGAAGCAAGCCCCTGTCGGCCGGAGGTCTGTCGGCCGGAGGTCTGTCAGCCGGAGGTCTGTCGGCTGGAGGTCCCGCTTCAGGGCCCCAGACGCTGAAGGTTTATGCATCCCAAATGGAGTGTATAAGGGCCTTTTCTCGGTCCAATTTCCATGAATGCATGATCTTGGATGGATCCAGGGTTCTGAAGGAGGGTCAACATATGAAATGTCGGGAAGCGAGGTGATGCACGCCGAGGGTCTGGGTCCCACTTAAGAGCCCCAGAAGCTGACGGAATATACATGGCCAGTAGTGTGTTTTAAGAGGTTCCCTTTGGCCCATTTCCCACTGCCCTTAAAGATTTTTGCGTGGATGATTCGGGGCAAGTCTAGGGTTTTGAGGGAAGGCCCAGTTGTGAAATGTTGCTAAGCGAGCAGAAGCAAGCCCCTGTCGGCATTCTAGTGGTATTCGCGTGCCTAATACAGTATCCCAGAGCTCTCCTGAGTTCAATTATTAAGCACTACTTTACACCCATAAATGCCTGATCACTTTTACAATTGTTGAAACAAAATATGGCATAAAATATTACTTGATTTTGGACACCATCGAAGGATTATGTGCATTTGCGCATTCGATGCTCTCAATTCATCTATAGAAGGTGAAGGCCATAAAGTTCTTTCACTGAGAGTAAGTGGGTCGGCTTTAGAGCGAATACAATGCTCGCGACATAGCGCCCCAAAGTGAGTGTCACTCGAGTTACAACGCACAGACCAACATGAAGTTCAAGCTGGTATATGCATGTATTTTTTTCTGACTGTCTGGGGTATTGATTATAATAGTTTCCCCAAACTTCAGGTTAATTTGAGTGGAAGTTATGAACCGAGCTCTGTAGTTTATGCGGCCCATGCATAGGCGTGAGATGGACCATGAGTTAGGACTTGACTGAGATGTACCAGAGAATGTAAAATAAATGTATTTTTTATCAATGTAAATATTGGTGTATGTAAAATAAACACAAAAGCATGAAAAATATAGTGCACTTTTACTGAATTCAGCACTGTTGTATAATTGTACACACTCATACAAAACATATTATTTACACATACTATCATACACATACGTATTCTAAAACTAATGACCTATATCAAATGAACAGATACACGTCGAAATATCAGAGTATTGTCCGATTTGGTGATTTCACATCATAACCTGTAATCTGCCATGTGGCACGATGTCACACTCCTCTGTATTGTATATTTCTTCCTCCATACTCATTGCGCAATTTTCTTGTGTAGTACCGACTCCGATGACGTCTGCAGCGATGTAATACCCTCCGGTTGAACGTGAACGTTCTTCAACGTCCTGGGTACCTCTTGGTTTGATGGTACCGTACGATCTTCTCAATTTGCGTACGGCAGATAGGAGCGGTTCAGATGATCCTTCAAATTCGTGTGCCATGGTTGAAAGATCTGTGCAGCCTTGAGTGAAATACAAAGTAAAGAAAATTATAGTAAATTATAGCATAATAACATAAAGTAAATAATTGTTCATGCCAATATGACAGACGACTTTCTAGTCTAGTCTATTTTAAATCCTGTATTACCATTCAACGAACAGTTTTAAAAAAATCACAAATCACCGGAAATATAACTAATAATGCACACATATCAGGTATCGGGAAAAAGTTGGATGAAATGTTTCGCATACTAACCTGCCCACATGATGTCACGTGGCATATGTCTCCTGGGCGTTTCTCTGTGACTCATCTTTGTTCTTGACAACTTCCGGATCCATTGCAGCAAGGCGATAATGACAGACATCGTTAGTATCACGGCAGCGACACACAGTGTTATCACCAGTACAATCCATAGTGTTGAGTAAGGTGCCTCAATGGAGTCTGTGAACAGAAACATATATTTAATATGATACATATCGCTTAGTGACTAATTTGCTTAATAGTATCAAAATAGAAATAATGCTAGTTAAGCTGGTAGTTTTTATTTGAATAATTCAACTGCATGCATTATTATATTTTTATATATTGTATCACTTATACTTCATTGTATTTTGAATACTTTTGAATGGGTAAAGAACACATTGTAATCGATGCATCCATACGCAATGAGAATTTACAACGTCAGTGCTCACAACATACCTGTATGGAACATATTCCCCATGCTTGCTTGCTATTGTCTAATTTATCAGCTTGACAAATTAGAAGCGAAATGTTGGAATTAATCGCCGTGAATCTTACACTACGTCATGGAAAAATTGGCTCACTTTTTTTTAGCAAACATCATAATATTATGAAGTTGGAAATGGTGAAATTGGGATTAAGTGCCCAGATATATATATATATATGTTATGAGTGACAGTTTGGAACAGCTTATAAAGATGAACTTGTTTATACTGACACGGGCCATGAAATCATTGAAAAGGAATGAATTGCAACTACGTGTATATATTGCTTTTATTAATTTGTGTTATTGTAACGCGATTACTGAGCGTGTGTGAATTCTTGTGATCAGTGAAGTGTGGAAATATGTTTGAACTGTGAAATAACACTGCAAAAAGGGATGACATGATGCAAATTTCATGGATATCATAATTTCCAAGCGTGGATATGTTATATGTTATAAGTAATACTAATTGGCTCACTTTTTTACATTGGCATTTCGCATTGATTGGATTCGAGATTTTGGCGGGAAATTTTTTCTTCCCACTCCTATTATCGTTCAACTTTGTTTACACTCTGGTATTCTACAAATTTCATCAAATTTTTCACCTGCATTGATTTCTAATACTGTTTCTTTTCACACTAGGAAGCCACCCAACTGGGGGACAAGCACAGGGCGGATACACACGAGGATTCGGCGGATCCAGTCAGATCTACAAAAACCCTGAGTATCACCAAAATACTTTACTTACTTGTCTGTAAACTAACACTCGACTTGACCCTCCCTTTACTAACACGGGGGCCTTTCCCCCAGCTCAAAAGCCATGGCCCAGGTGGCTGTCCAGCGTAAGAGGGAGAAGGTTTTGAACCTTCTCATGAACGCCGACAACACACTATGGGACAGGCTGGAGACCCTAATAGACACTCTCCTGACGACGACGACCCCTCTCTCCACGACATCTACACCCAACAACAGCATGGACGGCTCAGACATGAACATCAGCCTTAGGACTCCGACAAAAAAACACAGACTGGACCAGAACCTGACAATGACAAATCACTCATTTGTCCACATTGACACGCCAACACTGTCACCCACACCCTCACCTCCAAACAAACCCACACAAACAGAAACATGGTCCACAGCCACATCAAAACACTCCAAGAAACGCAAACTCTCCACCCCCACACACCAAAACAACCCAAAACACCACAAAACCACCACGCAAAACAACCCACCAAAACCACAAGATCCACACAAACACCCCAGACACCACATCGACCCTCTAGTTATCGAGGGTCTAACTGAAAAACAAAAAACCAACACCATCACACTCAAACAACACTTCAAGTCCCTCAACATACACAAGATCGTTCGAACAAAAAATGACATTGTCCTAATCTTCCCGAACGACCTTGAGACAAGGTCTGCACTACTTGACAAAACCTTCATACCTAACACAAAAGTACGCCCCACACGCAACTCGACACAAAACAACAACACAAACACCTACGTAGTCATCGAAAACGTACACACAGACATCACAACAGACCAAATCAAAGAAGAAACAGGACACACCTGCACACGATTCACCTCCAGCGAAACAAACAAACACACACACAAGGTCAAACTACAATGCCCCGACCTAGAAACAAAGAAAAAGTACTTAGAGGGGGGCATCACACTAGGCTACCGTAGGTACAGGTGCACAAACTACACCCCCAGACACGTCCAACAGTGCTACAAATGTCAGCAATTCGGACATACAACACACAACTGCAAAAATAACACGGCATGTCGAAAGTGTAGTGAGGAACACAAAACAAAAGACTGCACAAACACCGATAGGACCCCCACCTGCACCAACTGCCAGGGACAACACCCCTCTACCTACCGAGGATGTCCCTCCTACAAGCAGGAGGTGCAAAAGGTGGACCTAAAACGCACCACATACGCACAAGCCATAGCTCCACCCACAGAGCCCACACTCGCACTACGTATCGCCACCACACTGACTGCGGCAATCACACAATCAATAAATGAGGCACTAGGGACCCAAACACTACACCCTAAGAATGTCGCAACAATCATAGCACCCATAATCACTACACTCTTCAAGACACCCACAAAAACATCACACATACAGCACCTATACAACACTATCCCATTCACAAACACCTCCCCTCAACATCAGTAACATTCACCAGACACGCTCAGCACACTCGCAAACTCACCATCACACACGCCAATGTAGACAGCTTCCACCTACGTCAACACGAACTACACGTACTCACACAGGACACCAGTCCTGACATCATCACTCTCAACGAAACAAAAACATCACCTACAGACAAAATCTACATTCCAAACTACATCACAGCCGCTCGACTTGACATCTCACGACACCAGGGTGGTGTAGCCATCCTAATCAAATCTCACATCCCATACACCACAATACACTTCAACACAAACCCTACCACACAGGCACTCGGCATCACAGTAAAAATAAACAACCTAGACACAGCCGTAGTTGCCTACTACAACCCACCAAACACCACCCCAGACAACTACATATTTCAACACACATTAGCAACCCACAAACACGCTGTCTTCATTGGCGACCTAAACTGCAAACACCAATTCTACGGCTCCACAACAACAACACCACAAGGAGACACACTCTTCGACATTGTTGAGGATCTGGGTCTCACAGTCACAAACACTCCAACACCCACATATCACCGGGGGAACTACAGTCAGGTCTTAGACCTGGCGATTGTAACCCCAGAACTCAAAAAACACACCACACCACCAACAGTTGGCCCAGACATCGGCACAAATCACCTACCTCTCACCCTCACCCTAAACACAAATGCACCCAACACCAACACAACAATCAAACGCAAAAACTACAACAAAACAGACTGGAAAAAGTTCCAGACAACTCTACATGCAAACATCCAATCTGCAAACAAAACACCACTATCAGACATAAACAAACAAAACATCGACTCCTTGACTCAGTGGACAAGTGACGTCATCAACCAAGCACTAGACACTGCAACACCCACTCTCACCTACAAACTACACAAAACCACACTACCCACAGCCATTGTACAAAAAATCAAACGCAAACGCAAATTACGCCGACAACTACAACAGTCCTGGAACACACAACTCAACACCACCATAAACAAACTAGCCAAAAAAATCAAACACGACATACAAACACACAAAAAAGAACAATGGGACAATGCGACGTCGGAACTCAACAAACACCGCAACACTCCCAAATTCTGGAAACTATTCAACCAGCTCTCAGGCAACAAATACACCAAAACAACCGCAACACCACACATACTCAAATCAGACAACACAGTCACAACCAACCCAACCGACACCGCCCAAACATTCGCAGACACACTAGCCACAGTACATCAAACACATACAGGTCCACTATATGACAACAGGTTCCAAAACACTGTAGACAACACCATAAACTCTAACCCTCTGATCTTCCTCCCTGATTTCTCTACAACTAACCAACTTCCCATTAACTACATAACAACACACCAATTCATGGACCAACTCTCAAAAACGAAATCAAAGTCGGCCCCCGGCGATGATTCCATCACATACAACACTCTAAAACACCTGCCTCCCTCTGCAGTTGAGACAATCACCTACCTGTTCAACTTGACACTAGAAACCGGGTACTTCCCGGATGCATGGAAACACGCCACCGGAGTAATGATTCCAAAACCCGACAAGGATAACAAAATCCCACTAAACTACAGGCCAATCAGTCTTCTCCGGTGTATAGGCAAACTCCTAGAAAAACTACTCGCAACACGTCTCATCCAACACCTAGAACAGAACAAACTTATCAACAAATGGCAAAGGGCTTACCTGCGTCATAAAGAAGCAAACGAACATGTGTACAGACTTGGCACACACATCAAACACTACAGTACACTAAAGTGGACCACCAGTGCAGTACTATTAGATGTCGAAAAGGCCTTCGACTCAGTATGGCACAACGGAGTCCGCTACAAACTTATGCACTACAATACACCAACGTACCTAACTCGTATCCTGTCCTCCTTCCTAAACAACCGCTCCATCTCTGTCCGGGTAACTAACAAACTCTCCGACTCTGTACCCCTAAACGCTGGCACTCCTCAGGGTTCTGTCATCAGTCCTATCCTATTCATCCTCTATGTTAACGATATTCCTATCCACCCTAACAACCACATACAGGTCTCACAATTCGCTGACGACCTGGCATTGTGGACATCTAATAAAAATCCTAACTACTGCACTCCTCGTCTCCAGAGGGCACTGGACGACCTCGAGCTCTGGTGTTCTCTCTGGAGGGTAAAACTAAACTCCACTAAAACCCACCTATTCACCACCTCTACCTCCACTAGAGCCGTTAACTCTGACCTAACACTCTATGGGGATAGGATCCACCGCTCTAAAACTGTCTCCTTACTGGGGGTCACCTTCGACCCAAACCTGACTCTAAAACCTCACATAGACAAGCTTGTTAACAAAGCCCGCCGCAGACTAGGTCTCCTGAAATCTCTCAGGGGATCGAACTTTGGGGCGGACAGCACAACTCTCCTGTCTCTCTACAAATCCTACATCCGACCTGTGTTAGAGTTTGGCCACGTACTAACAGCTAACGCCTCAAAACACCAAATCAACAGACTACAAGTCATACAAAACACTGCAATCAGAATTGCGTTCCGCCTACACTGTGCAACCTCAACAACAACACTCCACGACGTCGCAAACATCCCAACCATCACCGCACGCCTTCAACACCTCAAATCAAACTCCATCCAACGATTCAAACAACACTCACTCACCAAAGAAACAGAAACACTCATAAACATCTACAAAACCTAAAACACTACACTCAACTTGGGACTGCCTGACCGGACCCCCTTAACCGCCCACGGACCATGAGTACGGACAACGGACCAATTTTAAAATATTCCATCCTCATCTTGTACATAATCATTGTTCATCATGTACATACTCATCTTTTAAGTTATTTTATTTATTTTATTTATTTATTTAATTTATAAAAATACCAAAAATACAAACTAACCTATCTTAACTGTATATACTACCATATTTTACTCCAAACCCTACTTTCTTACCATATCACTAAATATGTTCTCTGTTTTTATATATTTTACAGCCACCTGGACCCAGACCCCACCCTCCCTCTCCTCACCTGTATATTCCAAAAACCATCACATTGGGTAACTTTTCTCACCTTAAAGTCTAAATTCAAAATCTCACAAGTCCAAACAACTTTAAAATACAAGGACCCTTGAAGGGACTCCAGGGAGTCCGGACCAAGGGTGTGGGGGTCCTCCCAAGGGCTCCCACTGGGGCGCTCCGCGCCCTTCCACTCCTTTACTACTTTTTTACATCAAACATCATAATATTATGAAGTTGGAAATGGTGAAATTGGGATTAAGTGCCCAGATATATATGTTTTGAGTGACAGTTTAAAAAGCTTATAAAGATGAACTTGTTTATACTGACACGGGCCATGAAATCATTGAAAAGGAATGAGTTGCAACTACATGTGTATATTGCTTTTATTAATTTGTGTTATTGTAACGCGATTACTGAGCGTGTGTGAATTCTTGTGATAAGTTAAGTTTGGAAATCTGTTTGAACTGTGAAATAACACTGCAAAAAGGGATGACATGATGATGCAAATTTCATGGATATCATAATTTCTAAGCGTGGATATGTTATATGTGATACTATTTTATGTGGAATAAAAAATATATTTATTTACTCATTTACCATCATTTTTCCACGGCGTAGAAACGTTTATATAAAGATTGCACATAGGTGCAAATATGTACATTTGCACACGGAGCTGCTTCAGACAGACGTAATTACCAGAATTACTGCAGCCTTGAATATGGTGACGCAAGGGTGTTAACCAACCCCTTCTTGGAACAAAACAGTATTTTGTCACGTCCAACTAACTTCCTTGCACACACCTGTCACGTGTATGCACACACAATACGAATGTTGGCAACACCGGAGTTATATTATGATTACGTATCTTTCTTGTGTCATCTTCGAGGCCACCTTTCCTGCTAATTGGAATAAGGTGCGATCGTAATTAAGCCGTGATATGACACATCTCCAAGGCAATGACGTAGATGCTAACAACGAATGTCACCCGCGATGGACCAGGGATTTGCCTGATATAAGGGCCGCGCATAAGTAAAAAAATCGCCACAATCCGCTTCTTCTCGCTACAACAGAACGGATATCTCAATTTTGAGGACGTTTTGCAATTTCAAGGAATTTCAAATTTGAATAAACATGAAGTCCATTGTGGACCAATCACCGATCGTGTCCAGCTCCGAGGCACTGCTGACGACACGGACATTGGCTGTGCAATCAACAACGCCAAATGGTATGTGAATTAGGCGTTTAGATTATAAAGTTGAAATTATAAAACGCATTTGAGAAGAGATAGGAAGGATACTATATAGGTATATTTTATTTATGTCGTTCAATACAACGTTGTGGATATTTAACTTTGCCTAAAAATATAGTATCATTTTGGATTTCAACGTGTAGAAGTTATTCCATTCCATATTGCCCTCCAGTAATTATCAAATGTTTTCACCGTCTATAAGTGTTATGTCTGATTTGCATTTTTCTTGTTATATTTGTGACAATGTATTTGATGTATTTGATGAGCACCTTCTCGCATATATATATATATATATATATATATATATATATATTGCAGTTGACGTAGACCTGATTTTCGGTGGTTGGATCTCACGTGGTTACGAGTGTTTCCTTCTGTACATCCTAATATTTGGGTGTATGATCCTGTTCGTCATATGTGTCGTCGCCTGCGTATATATAAATGTAAACGTCGGAAAAGGCGAGAAGAATGTGGATGAATCCGACTGGGGAAAACTAAGTAGCTCAACCAAACTTCGCGAGATGATGTGCGCGTCGTCCAAGCCGGAAAAGCTACTGCTGGATCGCTCTCCCAAAGCCCAGCTGTCTGGTAAGTTATGGTATGAAAATGTCATTCTCATGAGAGTATTGCTATGATGGCTTCTATCTGCCACAATTTTGAATTTTGTCTGAAACTTTTTCGATGTATCTGAACATCTCAACCGCATCGAAACATAGTTTGATACGCGTCTAAAGCATTTCAGATGCATCTAAATTTGCTAAAACGCGTCGGAATCATTTCTGACATATCCAAAACATTTTTGATGCGTCTAAATCTATTTTCGATGCGTCTAAAACACATTCGTTGCATGTAAAACGCTTTTATGCGTCTAATGTACTTTCGATGCATAGAAAATACTTTTAAATGCGTCTAAATCGATTTTTTCCCATTGAATCTTAGGCATAGAATATTTTCGATGTTCATGTGTCAGAAAAAATGTCGGAAATACAACTCGAATTTCGATACAATTCGTATCGAGTTTATATTCTCCATCATTACTTCATTAACGCCCTTTATTTTTTTTTCAGGTTGCACCGACCTGGCAAAATTGCCTCATCACGACTTGGCCACATTCAACCCGACCTTGCCGATACCCGCAGTCCTCAAACCGCCGCGATACAACCGCGACATCATAGCGACGGATTTGGTGGGAAAGTTCGACGACGCATGCACGACTGAGAAACCTGTTTACAGCATCGACCGTGCCCTTGGAAAGGCGTCTGCAGACGCCAGCTACGCAGGGGAATTGTCTCTTCAGTTCGGTGACGAATTCAGCCAGATTGCTAATGGCTACGATACAAAGCCGGGTGACAGCAGTGTGGTTTATCTATATTGAAACTGACATTTTAATGAAAATTATGGCCGGGAAAATGTGTACAGCGTTGTTGAAGAGACAATATAAATTTGCATCTGCCAAACTGCGTTTCATGTTTGTGATAAAAAAAAGTGGAAACATAGCCGTAGTACAACGCAAGATGAACGATGCATAAATAATATTTCTCCCCGAAATAAAGAAAGACATGTGTGAGAAAAATGCAAAACAAAAAAATACAAAACAAAACACTTATTCCCAGAAAACAATCTACCTATGCCGATGATAATTATTGTATGCTTGCTATTATTCGTGAGTTTCTATTGGTTGAGAGTCAGTCACATGACATTGAAAATAGAATACATGCGATCCATCAAGGCCTGACAACACCAAACATATTGCGTCATATCCCTTACAGTCAGAGAATTCCTTATTTTGGAAACGGGGGATGCCCTTGACCCTCCTGCAGAATGGTGGGGGATATTTTGCTATGGCTGGTTGTTGACCCGAGCTGGTTGGTATTGCACACGAACAGTTTCAAGACCACAACACACACAGAACGGCTCGGACGACGAACAATATATATGGGTTGTCAAGCATGAAAATCAGTCGTTTTAAGGGGGTACCCTCAGAATTTGAGTATTAGCAAAAAAATTCAACTTATCAACCTATATGTTCCTTACTATAGTGAGTTGAGGAAATGAATTGGTTAGCTATGTATATACGCTGCTAAGGTTCATCTTGTTCTGGGACGGAGCTATGGAGACTTGAATTTGAGCTTTTTATCATTGTTTTGTATGGTCAAAGGAATCCGTGTAATCTGTCCTCAACGACCCATCAATATATTGTCTGAAGGGGTCAGTGCAACAATGCGGCTAAGTCCAATTTAGGTATATTTTTCGTGCAATACGTTATGTATTAGCTTGGACCGCTTGCCACATACTAAACAAATCATACGTGACGGTTCTGATGTTTTTAATGGTGTAAGGGGCCTCTAAGCTTTCTGCAATTTTAAGGCTAAGTCCAGCTTGGACTTGACCCTGTTTTTGCTCTTAAATGGAGACTCACTGGCATGACCTTGAGACAGAGCAGGGTATATAGGATATATGCATTGTTTCATTCGAGCATGTATATCTGATAATTTCAAACGTACCGATTGTGTCAAAACTGATAATCGCATGACATGGAGTAACTATTATCAAATATTGATATTATTACTTGCTGATGCAGCCAGAGCTGAGTGCTAAAACAGTAGTGGACTTGACCCCATTTTTGTTTTCAAAATACTTACATTTGACCCAATTCTGAGCAAGACTGGTAAATTTTCTTGTTAAATTATCTCTGCTGAGTGGTGAATTCATTTATTGGTGTTGCCACGAACATGAAACTTTCCGTTTTTTCTCTCTTTAACCTCACAAAATGGGTATAATAACGATAAGGACTCGTACAGAACAAGCCCTACCCAACCGCTACTGGAAATTATGTTTTGCTTAGATGTATATTTTTTTAGAGACTGAAAGAACGTCAGATTGTAGATATATACTGTATGAGCATGTTCAGAATGTTTAGGCAAAGAAAACTCTTTAGGCTCTGGTCGTTGCGTCTACTTGATATTTAGGTTACCTTCCTTTTGATACCTATTGGGAAAATGTTGCGTCCAATCTCTGTCCGTCGTCTGTCCGTCCGTCTGTTCACATTGTTGTCTTTAGAGTTCGTCGTCAATTCATTCTGAAATTTTATACCAAAATACCTAAATATATATCCAGTAAAGTTTGCTATTGAATTGCCAAATTGTCCATATCATGCCATTTTGCGTCTTTCTGGCCTATGTATGCACAAATTGGCCGCTGGGTCCAAAACGCTCGTACATCAACCTAAAGTTTGTGATATAAGCATATAGAAAGTCTTGTATGGAGCATCTTTTGGTAACCTTCAACTCTAACCTAAGCTGACCTTGTCCTTGAGTGGTGATTTTCGAGATTGAATACGACGTGGAATAATGTAAATTGACTGATGCAGACAGAATGCTTGTAGGTGAAGCTTAGGTTTGTGTTATGGACATATAGGGAGTCGCATTAGAATGTTCTTTTGGTGACCTTGAATTTGACCATTAATGAAATTGATATGCCAACGCAGCAATTTTACTAAAATAAGTTCTATGTTTAACCGTTTACACCTCTTAGGTAACCCTTTTTAAGCCTTGGGCTAATTTATTACACTATAAATATATAAACATATCCGGCGTCAGTCACTGTGAAGCATGCAAGTCTCGTTTTTCGTCCGTAGTAACCTGGCGTTTAAAACATGACTTTTTGTGGAATATCTGGTCCAAACTGCCGGCGGTGTCATTTTCCGATGATTCTGATATGTCGTACATGTATTCTCCCACATTTGATAATATAAGCTCACATATGAACGAAAATTATTATCGATTTCATACTGGTGAATAACTTCTTTGAAAACTACAGTTTTTTCAAACTACAGCGGGTTTATAATTTTGGGCTTTCCTTGTCTCCAGACTCGTTGATAAAATGTCATTGTCTGTCAATTTGGAGTACAATATGGTAATTTTTGAATATTTTAAATCATCAATATCATGTCATTGTGGTCCTTGCACTGCCGCATTTGCAGAAACAGCATTGAAAATACTCTACAAACTTTACATGCGCATCAGATAGAAGAAGAAAAAGCCGATTATTTGATGATAGGCTGATTGAGTTGTTATTTACAGACATAGAAAATGGCCACAAAGCACCCATGACGTCATGTACGGAACAAGTAGTTTTTAATTCAAAATAATGATGATAGCACCAAACCTGTACATATCGAGTGGAGAATTAGGCTAGGTCTACGTTTTTAATAGGAGAATATGGGACATCATTCCTGTTACTTCCTATTGATATCAGACGTTGGTCGACCTTGAATGTCACATATCAAACACAAAACTTCCAAACGATTCAGGGTAAACCTTGTCTATAGGAAATCATATTTGGGCTTTCCATTGGTGATACCAGATTTGACCTTGGGTGACACTGAATGGTCAAAGTCACATATCAAATACAAAAGGCTTTGTAACTGACGAGATGATGTAGGCTTTGATAATGTATTGGGAGTTTGTAGGATATCATAAATGGGCTTTCCATTGGTGATCCACTTTTGACATTGAGTGACCTTGAAAAATCAAGATCATGTATCAAACATAAAATGTTTTGTATCTTGAAATGGTTCATGATAGGCCTCGAGTTTTCATTAAGAGCCCAGGCCAAGAAAAAAAATAATCCCGTTTCCTGTCCACCTCCCTACTGGCCTTAAATGGTGCTACTGGATATTAGTTTTTTGGTATCATCCAAAAACATTTTTTTTCTTTACTTTATATGTGGGATCAACAACATTTGAAATGTTGAATGAAAAATGAACAAGCAGTATTTGTCAAGTAATAAACTTGCACATGTGTATAAATCAATTATTGCACAGACATCATAACTATATAGGCAAAGAATGCTCATTTTACTGTAAATTTGACACATAAGCATCACACCTTTGAAACATCCTGCAAAATTCTCAAATGCAAAAAAAAATCCTCCCTCCCTACTGGATTTATTTATTGCCACCTGGTGGACAGGAAACAAACTTTTTTTATGATGGCCCCATCGGAAATCATGCATGGACTTTCCATTGGTGGTGTCAGATGTAACCTGGCTTTGAAAGGCCAAAGGTCACAGTTATTAAAGTGTTGAATAAAGGTTTCAGGTTCGCATTAGGGGCATACTGCAACACCAAACTGATATTTCAAGGTCAAGTATCACATTAAGCAGAAGACACATTACATGTATAACACAGTTCGAGATGAGCCTTTGTTTATATTAAGATACTATGTTGGCTTTCTGTTGAAAGTATTGAGTATGACCTTGAATACGCTAAAAAGTCACACAGTCCCTCTTGTAGCTACTACTATTAAGTAATAATTAAAAGATTAAATATGGTTAATAATAATAATAATAATAATAATAATAATAATAATAATAATAATAATAATAATAATAGACTGCTATTCAAGATGTGAATCCAAAAATAGGGTTAAGTCCATGGACTTAGCCATGTTATTGAATCCCGAAATGTTTACATAATCAATAAAACGCTAGTTTTGTGTCTCCAATTACGAGGAATTAGACATAATTTGCATTGCTTACATCCTAGCAAGTCATATTATGAGCGTGATTTGGTGAACAATCATTGAGATGAATATTTCGTGAATTTACACTTTTTGATATTTTCTCTGTTAGTGTTAAAATGGACTTAGCCGCGATGTTGTACTCACCCCTTCGATTCTGGCACACGTGCAGCGTTAACTGACCTTTATTGTGAAATATTGATTTAGTGTTAGTGAAAAGGTATTTGAAGTGTGTTAGATATGATGTTAGTGTGGACTCTCCCGCAGCAGTCAAGATGGCGACCTCATCATGACAATACTTTTGTGTTAAATAACTTGATCAAATGTAAATTTATCATGATTATTATGATTATAAAGCAGGGTTGACAACTGATTTGCACATTTTTTTCCGCTAACAAAGTCGCAAAACACCATCGAGTTCTCTCAGAATATCGATGTTGTTTCATTGGTGTCTCTATCTAGCACCCGATAGCGGAATGGGTTAAAATTAGATTGAGCTCAATTTAGATTCTTTCACAACCTTATCATTAAGCAACCGGCTAATGGCGAATTGTTTGAAAGTGAATCTGTTTCGCTGTTGGACCCCCGACGAATCCCAGAATATTATATAAAATATAGACCTTTTATAGACCTAGCAAGGACCTTCACTACAAATATGCATTTTCTAACAATTATATATACTGACTTTCGCAGTTTCTCTCGATAATTGAGTTTTCATTTGATTCGTGAATATTTTTGCTCGAGAAAGGTCACAATATGTGTTTATTATTTTGTTAAATAGGATGGTACCGAAGAATGGCGACAATTGTGGTTCAACCTTTATTCATTAAACACAAACTTCATACATGGACAAAAACGAACTGCAATACAGTTATGAAATGCGAATAATACTAATGCGGAATAGTTAAAATCATTGTATAAAGCCTATTCTTGAAAACATATTATCAAAATGCATTGGTTCATTCATACAAAATATGAAGTAAAAATTCTCCATAAAAATTCGTTATGAAAACAAAATAGTATTGCGCAAAAAAGTGAACAAAACCCTTTGTGAACACCCAGCAGAGAACTTGTTAGGCCTACTGATATTCACGTAAAATCGAATATTCCATGTTTGAACCTGTTCCATCACTTCCAGAGAATAGTACGTCACTTTCCCCCGACGTGTCGCTTCCTACATCGATTACGTCAGTGTCGGACGTGTCATCACTGTCAGACGACATATCGACGTAAGCGAATCTTGGTGTTTTGCGGACAGTGGGTAGCAGTGCAGTAGTTGAAGAGTCTACGTCGTGTGTTAGTGATGCAAGATCGGTACAACCTGAAACGAGAGAGGGAATACGTTATGATATAGTTTGGTATCTGGAGTGGGAACCAGATTACAAGCTGAAACCAAGATATCAGCAACCTATAATTTGTCAATCGGATCAAAATATATAATCATGCTTTCTACCGATAATCCGATATGTAAGATCGTTCGGAGATTAAATTGGTGTTTTGAGAAGAAAATCAGGAAACACCCACCTCCAATTTGGGTAATATCATGACTAAACGATTTCACTTTGCCGGGTGTCTGCTGTGACTCAAGATCTCTGCGCGTGCGCATTGTTTCCAGTTGAAGAAACATGCGCTGCTGCAACTTCCGGTTCCGTCGAACGAAAACAAACAGGGCGCACCAAGTAACCAAAGCCAGAACTAAACTGGAGGCCATTCCGACAGAAGCACACACTATGAACTTCGCACCCATGTTATTTTCATGATTATCTGGAATAGAACAACACATAGGGAAAATTCAGTAATCATGCGTTTTGAAATCTTTGAAATTTTGAAATTGTTGTTTTTTTGTTTTCATGTCATAACTAATAACAATGGTGAGCTTATGAGTGACCAAAATTTGATATACAAAATCGGATATAAACAGAATAAAAGAAATTATTACCATAAACAATTGTATAATCTAATGATAGGCGACTATTCAGGAATGATTGCCCTAAAACTTCAACGATCGGAATATGTTTATAATGATATAGCAACACTAACCTCCATTGTTCGAAGATATTCCGACTGGTTGTTCATACTCAGGCACTTGTGAATACGCAAATATTGAATCCACAGAAGCAGTTGTACTTTCCATGATCGTAAGGTTATGTGTGTCTACAATATTGACCCTGGCTGCACTCCTGCGATCCGTCACGATAGCAAATATTGCATAACGAACATGGACATAAACAAGTACACTAAAAACGCATCGCACAATACACACCAATTTCCTGACGATTTATACTTGTATGTATCCCCAAATGTATCTGACCTAACCCGTAGACCCCTATACTTATATCACTTTCTAAATACAGTGTCACATAATATGACGTCTTGTGCAATAGACCGTGACGCGATTTTGTCGTCTGTGTTTATCTAAACAAAGAGCTGCCAGGAGCAGCCATCCGTGACTGTCAAAGCATGCAACACAAAGAAACATTCAGGTAAAAGCACAATTTATAACGTTGTTATCTTGTTGGAACAATGTTAACCCTTGATTTGTTTCCCTGCTATTTGTTCGTGCTGTTATCATTGGTAAAATGACACTGTCGAAGATTTTAAATACATTTGAAATTCCACTTCTCAAGCAATTTCTTCTAAGCGCTTTTCCAAATGGTCGGGATTTTTTCACAATACAATACGTGTCCGTTCTAGTTGAGCCACCGGCGCCTACAACGCTGGTGACGTCATTACGTCCACCTCACTCTCCGTTCACTAAGTACACATAAAAGGAACCGTCTTTCACAATGTGGCATTGGCTGTTGATCGCATGTTGTATTATTGTGGAAACGTGAAGAAGCCAACTCGAAACATGATATTCAAGATATTGATGTCCGATCCTCTGGCCATTTGATTTAACTTCGAGTGGCAAGTTGATAGTCATTTCGAAGATTGATGCAGGTTTTTTTTTATTAGATATTATGGAGAAGTAACGGGTTGCGAGTTACAAGGTATTTTCCAGTTCTTCAATAAGTTCATGAAAATAATAGTTTCAATCGAACGTTTCTAGCAGTTCAATGACTGCTGATACAGCACATATTAAAGGGCGACTGTATGGGATTCGGCTCTTAGTGGATTTCCAAGATTTTTCTCCTGACGCTTCTATTTATAGAACAAAAGGTCAGGTTACGTTTTTGACCCAGAATCTCTGCCGAGCCAATACGGTCGTTTCGAGATACAATTTGCGGACCCTAGAACTCTCCACTGTGAGGTATTAAAGTTAAGTTACTGTATTGTGACGTCATGAAAATACGTCATTTTATGTGGCAAAATGAAACCAAAACACGATAAAACCAGCTTGGCTATCCCATAATAAACAAAAAGATCCGCAAATACTAAGACCGCAGGGAATATTAACAGTACCTGGCATTGGGCAGATTGTATCTCGAAACGGCCGTATTGTCAGATCAGCCCAGGTCGGCTCAACAGAGATCCTAGACCAAAAACGTCATCTGACGTTTTGTTCTATGAATAGAAGCGTCGGGAAAAAATTCTTGGAAATCCCCCAAAAGCCGAATCCATTATGAGGCGTACAAACACGGGCGTAAAACCGTTACTGTTTCGCTATGAATGCCCTACGCGATGTTCAATGATACACCCTACGCCGAGTTGATTCCCTTTACCGATTAACACACTACCAAAACACGTGCTCAGGTGAACATTTCCAGTGCCAGTTGGACACACACAGGAGTGAAGCATGTAGGTAGTATATTTGTATTGCTGAAATACTGATGGATGACACATACCGCACGTAGGGACATATTAGATGCAAATACATTACTTGTTCTCATCGCCGTCATTAAAAATGTGGTTTTATCAGTATCTGTGGTAAAAAAGTACTCACTGGCACTTCGGAAATATTGTATAGGTGTATATAACTGAAATACTCACCACAAGAGTTAATAATCCTCAACGTGCAATGTTTTTTGTTCATTTGAATCACTGGCGGAATAGATCTATTTGCTGATGATACCCTCCACGCAGTGTTATGTTTCCCTTTACTAAGTGTCATTTTCCGAGATGTTTCCCTTTACTACACTTTGTCCTGAAAACTTTGTGCAAAAAATTGCTAAATTTGAGAACGAATAGTGACATTTCAAACTTGTATTTCAGAGAAATGGAGCGACCGAAATTGTGTACGTATTGTCACCAATAATCAAGGACCTTTGGCACGTTCTTGTCCCATTTTATTGAGATTTTCCCATTTTTATGTGAGGTCTTGTCATTCTGAAGGAAAACTCCGAGAAGGAGTTTGAGAAAAGTCCTTTGTTGTCATCATTCGTAATAAAGACATACTAACACATCTATATATGAAAATATATCTAACATGTAGTCTTCACACACAATATTAAAGTACTAGTAAAGTGAAAATATGATGTTTTGTCATATGAAAGATCTCATTGATCTGAGCAAAATGGTCTTTACGGTATATCAATATCTCTATCCGTTCAAAAGTTACAGCCATTTGAAACTGCCATTCCGGCACTACATTACAGAAGCCACTTGAAAAGTTCTAGCAACTCATTAATATGCAAATTAGATGCTAATGAGAATTCATGACGTCACGAGGGGAACAAATTTTAATTAGGATATTTCAAGCCATGATATAATGATTCTTATTGAAGGTTCTGACGATCTGACTATTGCATATTATTATGTACCATACATAGTCAATATCCACACAAACTGTACTGTTGCTATGGTTACCAGTCGTTCCCTATAGCCTTAGTTACCCATGGTTGCCATGGCCATTAACTGCCAAGTCAGTCTATCCACAGACTTTCTGTCGATTATTTATGAAATAAATTATTATAGAGCTTACGTTCGCACCATTTTTATTTGTGCATACCCTGTTCTAAGTGGGTTTCTGGCCCTAGCAACCATGGTTGCTATGGGCCATACCAGGTCACTGGTTGCCTTGACAACAACAGAAAAAGTGAAAACACTGATTATTCATATTAAAATCTGTATAGAGTAAGTTTTGATGAATAATCATAACATTTAAATGAATGAATAATACATATCAAAGTACCTAATTAAAACAACTTCCCCCGATGACATCATGAATATCTCATTTGCATACTAATTAGCTAAATTGTTTTGAAAAAGCAAATTTGCCGATTTCAGTCTTTAAAGTGCTATAACTTTTGAACGGATTGTGATATTTACAATCCGTAAAAACATTTTGCTCAGATCAATAAAATCTTTCATATAAGTTCACATCATATTTTCACTATACTAGTACTTTAAAGCAACTGCCTTCGAAAACAGGAAATATTTTTGTAAAAATATATTTCATATTAAACATGTTAAATTTACTCAACGCGACATACTCACATCAAATGTTATGTCTGCAACCCAGTCTTTTGCGAAATTTTGCTCATTTGAACAGGCGATTCACACGTAAATAGGCGGTTCACATGAACTGTATCCATCACACGCAGATGTAAACAAAGCATAAAAGTGCAAGATGGACTGACAATTCCACGCACACCACCGTATATCACTGATGATCTTCTCATAACAACACTAAATATACAGATAAAATTAGCCCAATGGGCTAGTAAGGTTACCGGAGAAATATACAGAGTAAAGCCGAGAAAGTTGAAAGTCAAATTCAAGGTGACCACTGAAATCGCCATATCTCTAACCGTGAAAATGGGATCAAAGGTTAAATTCTAGATCACCAAACTATTCAGCATACATCATTTCCTATATGTTCACTATGGACCCCTAAGCTGTAAATTTGATAATAAGCGAGATATAAGCCATTTTGTAATCTGACTTTGAAAATAAAATGACTGACCTTGAAATTTAGGTCAAAGGTCAAATTCAATATCATTAAAATATTCAGAATATATCATTTCCTATATGTTCACAATTGATTCCTAAGCTGTAAAGTCGATAATAAGCAAGATATTAGCCATTTTGTCCTGTTGACCTTGAAAATGAGGTCAAAGGTCAAATTCAAGGTCATGAGAATTTTCAGCATATATCATTTCCTGAATGTTCACAATTAATTCCTAAGTTGTAAAGTCGGTAATAAGCAAGATATTGGCCATTTTGTCCTGTGACCTTGAAAATAGGTCAAAGGTCAAATCCAAGGTCACGAGCATTTTCAGCATATATCATTTCCTATATGTTCACAATTGATTCCTAAGCTGTAAAGTCGCTAATAAGCAAGATATTGGCCATTTTGTCCTGTGACCTTGAAAATAGGTCAAAGGTCAAATTCAAGGTGACGAGCATTTTCAGCATATATCATTTCCTATATGTTCACAATTGATTCCTAAGCTGTAAAGTCGCTAATAAGCAAGATATTGGCCATTTTGTCCTGTGACCTTGAAAATGAGGTCAAAGGTCAAATTCAAGGTCACGAGAATTTTCAGCATCTATCATTTCCTATATGTTCACAATTGATTTCTAAGCTGTTAAGTCGCTGATAAGCAAGATATTGGCCATTTTGTCCTGTGACCTTGAAAATGAGGTCAAAGGTCAAATTCAAGGTCACGAGAATTTTCAGCATATATCATTTCCTATATGTTCACAATTGATTCCTAAGCTGTAAAGTCGCTAATAAGCAAGATATTGGCCAATTTGTCCTGTGACCTTGAAAATGAGGTCAAAGGTCAAATTCAAGGTCATGAGAATATTCAGCATATATCATTTCCTATATGTTCACAATTGATTCCTAAGCTGTAAAGTCGATAAAAAGCAAGATATTAGCAATTTTGTCCTGTGACCTTGGAAATGAGGTCAGGGTCAAATTCAAGGTCATGAAAATATTCAGCATATATCATTTCCTATATGTTCACAATTGATTCCTAAACTGTAAAGTCGATAATAAGAGAGATATTAGCCATTTTGTCATGTGACCTTGAAAATGAGGTCAAAGGTCAAATTCAAGGTCACGAGAATATTCAGCATATATCATTTGCTATATGTTCACAATTGATTCCTAAGCTGTAAAGTCGATAATAAGCGAGATATTAGCCATTTTGTCCTGTGACCTTGAAAATGAGGTCAAAGGTCAAATTCAAGGTCACAAGAATTTTCAGCATATATCATTTCCTATATGTTCACAATCGATTCCTAAGCTGTAAAGTCGCTAATAAGCAAGATATTGGCCATTCTGTCCTGTGACCTTGAAAATGAGGTCAAAGCTCAAATTCAAGGCCATGAGAATATTCAGCATATATCATTTCCTATATGTTCACAATTGATTCCTAAGCTGTAAAGTCGATAATAAGCGAGATATTAGCAATTTTGTCCTGCGACCTTGGAAATGAGGTCAAAGGTCAAATTCAAGGTCACGAAAATATTCAGCATATATCATTTCCTATATGTTCACAATTGATTCCTAAACTGTAAAGTCGATAATAAGCGAGATATTAGCCATTTTGTCATGTGACCTTGAAAATGAGGTCAAAGGTCAAATTCAAGGTCACAAGAATATTCAGCATATATCATTTCCTATATGTTCACAACTGATTCCTAAGCTGTAAAGTCGATAATAAGCGAGATATTAGCCATTTTGTCCTGTGACCTTGAAAATGAGGTCAAAAGTCAAATTCAAGGTCACGAGAATATTCAGCATATATCATTTCCTATATGTCCACAATTCATTCCTAGTCTCTAATTTCAATATTAAGTGAGATATTAGGCTTAATGTGTCCCATTATAAAGCATAGGAGAATTTAACATGGGAAAGTCCCATTTGGGCTGAGTTTGGGCCCAAAATGGCCCACTTCGAGCGATTCAAGGGCAACGAAATTTATACATGTCACAGGGGTACATAGGAGGAGTGTCATGCATCAATAAGAAAAAAAGTTACTGAACAGATTTTGAGAAAACGACCGTCGAAGTCCAAGATTGGCCATTTTTCGACGAAAACGGCCGCTCTGACCTTGAAACCAAGGTCAGAGGTCAAATTCAAGGTCACGACAATATTCAGCATATATCATTTCCTATATGTCCACAATTGATTCCTAGTCTCTAATCTCAATATTAAGTGAGATATTACGCTTTAATGTGTCCCATTATAAAGCATAGGAGAATTTAACATGGGAAAGTCCCATTTGGGCCGAGTTTGGGCCAAAATGGCCCACTTCGAGCGATTCAAGTGCAACGAAATTTATAGACATCATAGAAGTACATATGAGAAGTCTTATGTATCAAAGAGAAAAAAAGTTACTGAACAGATTTTGAGAAAATGGCCGCCAAAATCCAAAATTGACCGTTTTTCGACGAAAACGGCTGCCATTTTGAAAAAAATGCGAAAATCAAAAAACTAAAAAATACCTCCCTCTCGAAATATTTTTAGGCATTTTTGTGCAAAATTTCAGAAAAATTCGATCGTAAACTTTAAAGATAAAATTGTTGACGGACGACGACGACGACGACGGACGACGACAACGACGCCGGACGCATCGCCATGCCAATAGGTTACGGACCATAGGTCCGGTAACCTAAAAACTGGAGAACATACTCGATTTGGACTTTTAAGGGCAATTTGAGCATTTGTTTACATTCGGGTTTGATGGATACACTTCATTTGTTATATACAGAACTGGCATAAAATGTGTGTTAAAACGGATGTAAACTCGGACGGACTCTGATCGTCAAAACCAATGTGAGCACGTTTTGTTGTCTTGTATTAGACGATTTTCAATAAAATTTAGTTTTGAAAAAAATATTGCATACATTCGAAGGCATGCAGTTGCTTTAAAAATGCAGGACGGATACAGCGGTTGATAAAGTAGTTAAAGAATGACGCATCCAGAATACACGAAGGATTGCGTTTTCATTTACAACGCAATCCGACTAATCTTTTCTTTTGCAGAATAAAAATATTTCAACATTGCTGAACATCCCTTCTCTTGTCACTGCAGGGGCTTCTCCGCCTCAAATTACAGGGACCACTAGCAAGAATTCCATCTGATAAATGATAATAAGTATGATTTATTTGAATACCAAGAACAACATAGAACCTGGAATAGAAAGTACTCGATATGTAATAAAGTGAAAGTGTTCCTAAACTGAATTTGCTTTGAACCCATTATGATGGCGCAGTGTGTAAGGGGTAGCGGCACCATGCGACGAGGGAAGCTTTGTGTGTGACAATGTTCCGTAAAGGCTATCAGGTGCAACGAAAATGTTACCACGATTCTGACATATAAATCGCAATACATACATCACATGATTCATAAAACACAAATATGATGCTTGTATTTTGATCTTTGACTGTAACACATTACAAAAGTGACAAATTTTCCAATATTGCTGAGTAAATATATTGTCACTGTTCAGAAACAAACAGCCCTCATTTTCTGCACATATATCATCAACACTGGTAAGCAACCGACTGCTATATATATTTCTTTTTTACTAAAACTCACTTTTGCTGAAGTTTTGGTTCGTAAGCACGTGTTTGTCTAGTTTGTTAGTCGGTAAAGGGAATCAACACCGCGTAGGGTGTATCATTAAACATCGCGTAGGGCATTCATAGCGAAACAGTTCTACGCCCGTGAAAAATGTTCTAGCGTTGCAACAGTTTATTCAATCAGTTCAACAATAATATCCCAAACAGGCGTGTACAGTACCTAAAATAAACCACACCTGAAATACTATGCGGCACAAAATTCACAAAGTGAGCATACATTTTATTATGAATCATTTTTCTTGAACGTACATTATATAGTCACTCATCACGGGCACTCACCATTAAAACAACACTATGACAACATTTTTTTCCTCATCTAAACTTCGTGCCTAAAAATTATGAAGTCGATTAATTGTTCTTATGGAAGCTCCATAAAGTGACGATGACACGACACTTCTTTCGATCACGTCACAATCAAAAAGCGAATCATCACTTTCTAAAGATACACTGACGTATGTCAATCTTGGTGTTGTTCGAACTGCAGATAAAAGTGACAGCGTCTTGTTCTCATCTGTGTAATCGTAGGACATCGATGTGCTAAATTGTGAGGACTCTAGAATGATATATAACATTGTTGTTAAACATTATATATTGGCAATACAATCATGATATAACATTATGAGGAAATAACTGTGATCTTGTTAGCTTTGGGACGAATGTTTCCCATTGTTGTCGGCAGATATGTTACGTGTGTGGCATGTCACCAGAGTTTTATGCGATTTTTCCCTCATAATCACTGATTTATTGGGGCGAACACCTGTTAGGCATAATGCAAAACTATTTGCTTTCATTGATAATTCAACTATATTGTAACATACTCAAGAGATAATTCTCCTTGCTGTCAGTCTCAGTTGAGAATAGCGCCATTTCATCATCCACCACAACCTCGAAAGCATGATCGTACACTACAGATGTGGTATATTGCCATTCTGCAAGCAAACAATGCATAACATAATAAAACAGTTATCTAGACTGCAGGAATTTCGTAGGACTATTCATCGATATATAACAACATGGATTATGTGATAAACATCCAGCTAATTGGAGCGCTTCGCCGAATGTTTGAATTATCTCCTCATTGAACAAAATCTTACATGTGCTATTGTTCACCATTTTATTACTATCAATAATACATGTTAGATTTGTTAGATATGTTCACAATTGATTCCTAAGCTGTAAAGTCGATAAAAAGCAAGATATTAGCAATTTTGTCCTGTGACCTTGGAAATGAGGTCAGGGTCAAATTCAAGGTCATGAAAATATTCAGCATATATCATTTCCTATATGTTCACAATTGATTCCTAAACTGTAAAGTCGATAATAAAAGAGATATTAGCCATTTTGTCATGTGACCTTGAAAATGAGGTCAAAGGTCAAATTCAAGGTCACGAGAATATTCATCATATATCATTTGCTATATGTTCACAATTGATTCCTAAGCTGTAAAGTCGATAATGAGCGAGATATTAGCCATTTTGTCCTGTGACCTTGAAAATGAGGTCAAAGGTCAAATTCAAGGTCACAAGAATTTTCAGCATATATCATTTCCTATATGTTCACAATCGATTCCTAAGCTGTAAAGTCGCTAATAAGCAAGATATTGGCCATTCTGTCCTGTGACCTTGAAAATGAGGTCAAAGCTCAAATTCAAGGCCATGAGAATATTCAGCATATATCATTTCCTATATGTTCACAATTGATTCCTAAGCTGTAAAGTCGATAATAAGCGAGATATTAGCAATTTTGTCCTGCGACCTTGGAAATGAGGTCAAAGGTCAAATTCAAGGTCACGAAAATATTCAGCATATATCACTTCCTATATGTTCACAATTGATTCCTAAACTGTAAAGTCGATAATAAGCGAGATATTAGCCATTTTGTCATGTGACCTTGAAAATGAGGTCAAAGGTCAAAGTCAAGGTCACAAGAATATTCAGCATATATCATTTCCTATATGTTCACAACTAATTCCTAAGCTGTAAAGTCGATAATAAGCGAGATATTAGCCATTTTGTCCTGTGACCTTGAAAATGAGGTCAAAAGTCAAATTCAAGGTCACGAGAATATTCAGCATATATCATTTCCTATATGTCCACAATTCATTCCTAGTCTCTAATTTCAATATTAAGTGAGATATTAGGCTTAATGTGTCCCATTATAAAGCATAGGAGAATTTAACATGGGAAAGTCCCATTTGGGCTGAGTTTGGGCCCAAAATGGCCCACTTCGAGCGATTCAAGGGCAACGAAATTTATACATGTCACAGGGGTACATAGGAGGAGTGTCATGCATCAATAAGAAAAAAAGTTACTGAACAGATTTTGAGAAAACGACCGTCGAAGTCCAAGATTGGCCATTTTTCGACGAAAACGGCCGCTCTGACCTTGAAACCAAGGTCAGAGGTCAAATTCAAGGTCACGACAATATTCAGCATATATCATTTCCTATATGTCCACAATTGATTCCTAGTCTCTAATCTCAATATTAAGTGAGATATTACGCTTTAATGTGTCCCATTATAAAGCATAGGAGAATTTAACATGGGAAAGTCCCATTTGGGCCGAGTTTGGGCCAAAATGGCCCACTTCGAGCGATTCAAGTGCAACGAAATTTATAGACATCATAGAAGTACATATGAGGAGTCTTATGTATCAAAGAGAAAAAAAGTTACTGAACAGATTTTGAGAAAATGGCCGCCAAAATCCAAAATTGACCGTTTTTCGACGAAAACGGCTGCCATTTTGAAAAAAATGCGAAAATCAAAAAACTAAAAAATACCTCCCTCTCGAAATATTTTTAGGCATTTTTGTGCAAAATTTCAGAAAAATTCGATCGTAAACTTTAAAGATAAAATTGTTGACGGACGATGACGACGGACGACGACAACGACGCCGGACGCATCGCCATGCCAATAGGTTACGGACCATAGGTCCGGTAACCTAAAAACTGGAGAACATACTCGATTTGGACTTTTAAGGGCAATTTGAGCATTTGTTTACATTCGGGTTTGATGGATACACTTCATTTGTTATATACAGAACTGGCATAAAATGTGTGTTAAAACGGATGTAAACTCGGACGGACTCTGATCGTCAAAACCAATGTGAGCACGTTTTGTTGTCTTGTATTAGACGATTTTCAATAAAATTTAGTTTTGAAAAAAATATTGCATACATTCGAAGGCATGCAGTTGCTTTAAAAATGCAGGACGGATACAGCGGTTGATAAAGTAGTTAAAGAATGACGCATCCAGAATACACGAAGGATTGCGTTTTCATTTACAACGCAATCCGACTAATCTTTTCTTTTGCAGAATAAAAATATTTCAACATTGCTGAACATCCCTTCTCTTGTCACTGCAGGGGCTTCTCCGCCTCAAATTACAGGGACCACTAGCAAGAATTCCACCTGATAAATGATAATAAGTATGATTTATTTGAATACCAAGAACAACATAGAACCTGGAATAGAAAGTACTCGATATGTAATAAAGTGAAAGTGTTCCTAAACTGAATTTGCTTTGAACCCATTATGATGGCGCAGTGTGTAAGGGGTAGCGGCACCATGCGACGAGGGAAGCTTTGTGTGTGACAATGTTCCGTAAAGGCTATCAGGTGCAACGAAAATGTTACCACGATTCTGACATATAAATCGCAATACATACATCACATGATTCATAAAACACAAATATGATGCTTGTATTTTGATCTTTGACTGTAACACATTACAAAAGTGACAAATTTTCCAATATTGCTGAGTAAATATATTGTCACTGTTCAGAAACAAACAGCCCTCATTTTCTGCACATATATCATCAACACTGGTAAGCAACCGACTGCTATATATATTTCTTTTTTACTAAAACTCACTTTTGCTGAAGTTTTGGTTCGTAAGCACGTGTTTGTCTAGTTTGTTAGTCGGTAAAGGGAATCAACACCGCGTAGGGTGTATCATTAAACATCGCGTAGGGCATTCATAGCGAAACAGTTCTACGCCCGTGAAAAATGTTCTAGCGTTGCAACAGTTTATTCAATCAGTTCAACAATAATATCCCAAACAGGCGTGTACAGTACCTAAAATAAACCACACCTGAAATACTATGCGGCACAAAATTCACAAAGTGAGCATACATTTTATTATGAATCATTTTTCTTGAACGTACATTATATAGTCACTCATCACGGGCACTCACCATTAAAACAACACTATGACAACATTTTTTTCCTCATCTAAACTTCGTGCCTAAAAATTATGAAGTCGATTAATTGTTCTTATGGAAGCTCCATAAAGTGACGATGACACGACACTTCTTTCGATCACGTCACAATCAAAAAGCGAATCATCACTTTCTAAAGATACACTGACGTATGTCAATCTTGGTGTTGTTCGAACTGCAGATAAAAGTGACAGCGTCTTGTTCTCATCTGTGTAATCGTAGGACATCGATGTGCTAAATTGTGAGGACTCTAGAATGATATATAACATTGTTGTTAAACATTATATATTGGCAATACAATCATGATATAACATTATGAGGAAATAATTGTGATCTTGTTAGCTTTGGGACGAATGTTTCCCATTGTTGTCGGCAGATATGTTACGTGTGTGGCATGTCACCAGAGTTTTATGCGATTTTTCCCTCATAATCACTGATTTATTGGGGCGAACACCTGTTAGGCATAATGCAAAACTATTTGCTTTCATTGATAATTCAACTATATTGTAACATACTCAAGAGATAATTCTCCTTGCTGTCAGTCTCAGTTGAGAATAGCGCCATTTCATCATCCACCACAACCTCGAAAGCATGATCGTACACTACAGATGTGGTATATTGCCATTCTGCAAGCAAACAATGCATAACATAATAAAACAGTTATCTAGACTGCAGGAATTTCGTAGGACTATTCATCGATATATAACAACATGGATTATGTGATAAACATCCAGCTAATTGGAGCGCTTCGCCGAATGTTTGAATTATCTCCTCATTGAACAAAATCTTACATGTGCTATTGTTCACCATTTTATTACTATCAATAATACATGTTAGATTTGGAGATTGTTTCTTTCAAAAGACAACAATGTCATTGGCACGCATGTCATCCTGAAAGTGAATACTTACCTTTTGTTTGTGCTTCATCACTGATGTTATTGTTGATGCTGTTTTTGAGACTGCCATGACCTGATGACACAATCGATCCATAGTTTGGTGTCCGTTTGTTCATGGCGCCCCGGAAACGTTTGCGCACTGAGGAAAGCTGCTTCAGAGTTTCCTGCTCTTTGTTTCGGTTTCGATTTAAGAAGTAGTATACGACAAACCACGTGACTATTGCCAGTAGAAAACACAGTCCTGCTGCAATCATTGCTAGCAGGGGATTGTTGGTACCTATTTCTAGCTGAACTTCATCTGAAACAAAATTTGAATTGAATTTCAGTTCATGCATTTGGTAAAATCAGGCTATGTGTATACATACAGCAATTGACAAAAAGGTTCCTTGTTCTTGTCATAATTCAGCAATTGATTTACTTGTCAATCTACACCAAATTTCCCTTACTTGAAGATGATGGTGCCGGTTTCATGCTGACTGAGTCCATCTAACTTTTAGTATAATTATGCAGTTATACCAATTTCAGTGTTGATATGAGAGGTGTACAATGAGACACTGATAATAGATTATGTTGCACATAGTTATTGCTACCTAGGTATTTATAGCTGTATCACCACTGGAGCATGTCTCTGCCTATAAGTGTCAAAAGTGGTATTTGCAGTTAGGCCATGAGAACAAATTGTGAACGCACAGAACAAACACATGCGACAAGCGTGACTGCAGTGTGTTTTCACATCTTCATTGGATGTTTTAAGTCAGCATTGCGGTCAAAACAGAAACTACACATTACTAACTACTGGTAAAGAATAATATATCGATCTACACTTCTTCTGCTTGTTACAATAGATAGATAAATATAGAAAAAAATATTAAAGTCTCACCCAATCTGACAAAGTTATGAATAGTTGTAAAACATTGGCCAGTCAATATTGACCTATGAGAGACTGTGAGTCAAAAGAAGTACAATAAAAACAAAAACAAAACCACACATACATGTATGTGTAATCATGACGTACAGACGAATGATACATACAATAAATCAATAAGTGGAATGAAATGGCGACATACAAAATATTTGAGATAAGAATTTTCGTCGACCTAATACAAAACGTTTGGTTGATGATAATAGAAACATTTTTTTTTCTTCTGAATAGAAACCAGGCGTGATCAACCAATCATACCCGATCCACACTAGTCTCATTGGGAGCGAGAGCGTTAGATAAAGTTTCTGTTCATATGATAGAATCAGTACGGAAGCCCGTAGAGGCCAGAAAATGAAAGGTGTGACAATATATTTATGTGGCGGCCGCCACTTAATTATCTGGAGGCCGCCACATAATTATCTGTAGGACGTGGCTTGAAATATGAGGAGATTCTTGTAAAGCAATATACATATAGCTATTTAGGCCCTAGTATCCAAATAAAAGTCGTGACATACTGTATTAATGACAATACTGTTTTTAATGAGACAATGATATTGGGTATTGTGGGGAGGGGGGGGGGGTTGTTGACATGCAAATTATTCAACAAAACCTAACTTTCACACTTAGCATTATATAGGGATCATCAATGAATTCATGTTATTTGTTGTGGCCATGGCAAAGGGGCCCTCTGCAATTATAGTTGCTACCATCGATATATAGGTTAAAGGAAACAAATAAAAACAGTGCATACTCGATGGTGGTGACAAATATTCGTCAAATTATCTGAATAATATTGTGTGTTCCTTTTTCTTACTTTTTCCCCTACGGATTATGTATTGAAAGTTGCCCTATGGTCCATAATACCAATCAATGACATGAAAATATGTACATTTCATCCCCCAAACAAATATTTGTTAATTTTATTGAGGCATTCTTGGACCATATATGTTACAATATAAATCGGCATTGACCGATCAGAGTCACTTTGCATGTGACTAACGCGCACCACTCCTATGGGATGCTGGTATTCGAAGAGGGGGGGGGGGGGAGAAGATTATTTTTTAAAATCCCGGGTTAGTAACTTGATAATATCGACTTAGTATATCGATAATGTATCTCAAATAAAATGTAAATTTTATTTTGAATTTCTATGGATATACGAAAAAATGCTGTGTTAAAGCTCTAAATAAGTGGCGGCCGCCAGATAATTATGTGGCGGCCGCCAGATAATTAAGTGGCGGCCGCCAGATACTTATGTGGCGGCCGCCAGATAATTAAGTGGCAGTCGCCAGATAATTAAGTGGCGGCCGCCAGATAATTATGTGGCGGCCGCCAGATAATTATGTGGCAGATAATTATGTGCCAGATAATTATGTGGCAGCCGCCACTTAAATATATTTTCACACCTGGCACTAACGGTCTTCCGTAAATCAGTATACCACTGCCACACAACATTAAAATAGTTCAGAAATCCTAGACAAACTCTAGCACAAATCATACCAAACTGTCTAATTCCAAACAGTATTTGGTGTTGTATTGTAACTTTGTACCAGTCACACAGAACTTATCATTGTTATCATCAGGTTACCGTACCTTCGGTTACCGTACAAAATGGCTAATATCTAAGATGTAAAACATTGTCCGGTAACCTTTCTTAGACCTTGGGCTAATTTTTTGTCATTGCCGTCTTCACCAGATTTATCCGCTATACAACACACTGAATCAAGTCTTCCCATAACAATTTTATTTTGTAACAATAGATTAGCAGCATTTCATTTTTGAAATTAAGATTGTAATGATTTTTTAACCTTATATAGTAATTTAACTATTGATCTGCTTTATATTTTCTTTATTCTCCCCACATTTCCTTTCCTTCTTCGTTTGTCGATCACAGTTATGAATGTAATGAAAAAAACAACATATCATGTATTTTTATTACTTTAAAAAATTATAGTACATGTAACACATTAGATATAAACACAGATTTCATTTTGCTAAAAAACATTCTAAATGCAATAAAATTAATACAAAAATACAAAAACATGATATCACAAAACATTCACTCTTCAGTTCAGTTGCACCAGGAGTACAGTCAGTATATTTCCGTGAGCATCTAAATTTCGGAGTCGTACGACATGTCCCCAATCGATTGAGAGTGGAATTCCAAGTCGAAGAGTGATTCCCTTGTGCAAGAAATGACGTCATCTTCCATCGACGACGTTTCATTTTCGTCGTATGTGATACCACGCTCAGACGGGGAATCCTCACTATCAGATGAAATGCTGATGTAAGTGGCTCTCGGGGTTTTGCGTACTGCAGATAGGAGCGTCAAATGGGAGTCGTCCACTGTTTCATCTTCAAGCATGTATGGGGGAGGTGCAACATCTGAACCATCTGGAATTTAATCAAAAATTCACTAATTTTGAAAACGTTAATCACATAAGACAATCAACAATGGTTATGACAGTCAAAACCCCGCTTTCCCCCTGAAAAACTGAAAATAATGCCCATAAATAAAATATGTGATCAAATACTTACCAAGAATTTGCAGACTATTCGTTCCAGCCGAAAATACATCTCCACTCTGTTGGTTGACTTCGTTTCTGTGATTTTCAAGACGAATTCTCAGCGAGTGAAGCTGGACCAGGATTTCCCGTTGTGAGTTTCGGTTTCGATTGATGAACATGTATAAAACACACCACGTGACCATCGTAAGGAAGACACAGACACCAACAGCGAGGGCTGAACACAG
This sequence comes from Terebella lapidaria, assembly GCA_949152475.1. NCBI lineage: Eukaryota > Metazoa > Annelida > Polychaeta > Terebellida > Terebellidae > Terebella > Terebella lapidaria. The sequence continues at coordinate 25,280,634 of OX424564.1, read as the reverse complement.
ACGTATATCCATGTATGAAGATTCTCCGTCACCGACTGTAAAGATATACAATTATGAATATTTATGACTTTGCTTACTGAAGTCACATATCATGTTATACTAATACGTGAAATGAGATTATAAGGATATTTTATTTTGAATATTGAAATATGGTATTCATTATGTGCCTTCCTAAAATACCTTTATCGAGTGGAGTATTGTCCATATTGATCTGGGATGGATCCATTCTTCTCAATGCTATATGGATCACTGTGTGGGATATTGATCAAATATAGGTCAGTCAGAGGTCATTGAACTTGGAGAATATTGAAATGTGAATATCCTCTCCGGGTCAGACCAGGGTATTTATCATGTAACGATCTCCTTTGTTCAATGAACTATGTCGTTGACAGCAAAACTCAAGTACTGTTTCAGGTGCTAACCAAACACTGCTAGAACACTTCAGTTGTCATCACAGAGTTGATAACGATGCAGTGAATATTTATATATACACAAACACCAATTGCAATTGATTCCGTCCTTTCAATTATGAAAAAAAATCCCGTAAAGATGTACCGTTATCGGCGATTGTGACCGGTCACGTTGGCAATAGACATAGAATCAATATTATACCCAGTATTAAGTATTCCAAGCGAACAAATCAGAGTCCGTTATCCAATCTCCGGGGACAGAAATACGAAGTGAGAGTTTATCCATGTCAACATGATCCACTGTATTGAGAATGAATTCTCCATGACTAATGTTGCTACGAATATGGAGATTTCTCTCACATAAATCGGTTTGAGCTATACCAAGCGCTCATCAACCCAAAGACTCACCTAGTTGTCAGCAATACAACCCAGGTTACAATGTTGTATTTAAAGCTATCGTGCTTTGTTTTACAAACTTCAAAGATGAACAATTCAAGCGTAAAGAGGAATATGGCCGATATTCGGAATGGACAACATCCGGTATATCAAGAGTTGCTTACTATAGAAACGAAGGAGAAGAATCGCGACCTAAGAGGAACGCCGGAATGTACAAAATTCCGGTATATACAAGAGCCAGTTTATGCAGATTACACTGTGTTCTCTGATGCTTGTAACATGCTAAGTTTTTGCAAGTAGTTCAGCAATAGTTATGATTTATTTTTTGATAATATAAGCAAGATCCGAAGCATACAATATTTTATGAATAACCAACTTGATTTTATGTCAGTATTCTCAATGTGTCTAAAATGAATATTCTTTAATAATAATAACCATTCTTTATTTTTCATTCTTTGTATTTTCATTCTTTATTTTTCATTCTTCGTATTTTATATGTTGTTTCTTCTTTTGAATGCAATTAATATTGTTATTAGTATTAATAATGATTTTTAAATCAAATCATTGTTCCAATCCTGTTGTCAAAATGTTTTAACAGAAGCTGGACTGTTAATACGTAGGAGGACATGTAAACGCCATCCATTCATTTACCCAAACTCTTCCACAAGTCACATACCTCATAGGATAATGGAATGAGCCACATAACATTTCAATAATTTCAAAATCTTGAAAAAAGCCTGTAATGAATGTCACACTGTAATTCCAAGCTGTATGGGCTGTTGTATAGTTTTTATAGTTAGGACAAAATTTCCACTGCAGTCTTTATAAAATTGAACCATGACATTGCATATTGAATTGGAATTTTTTGTAGCATACATGATAGTAACATATCATAACAATAAAAACTGCAAACGATATACATAGATAGATAGACGTTTATTTGAGTATACATATGGTCATAACAAGAAATGTGTGTAAACAAAAACGTATAGAGCACACAAAAACACAATAATAACAAGCATATGCCAATGCGATCATGTCGTGTTATTCCAAACAATTCCAATCAATTTCGTTCATAGTTAATATTTTCAACACTCGTAAACGTGAAAATCGTACGAAACATCCCCATTCGAATGTTGTCGGAGCTCTAAATCTTCAATATTCAAAGAAATGTCTCTAGTGCAGGCGATGACGTCATCTTCCGTCGGTGATGTTCCCCTTTCATGGTATGTGATGTCACATTCAGACGGGGAATCCTCACTGTCAGATGACATGCTGAGGTAAGTGACTCTCCGGGCTTTATGAACTGCAGAAAGAAACGACAGCTGAGAAGAATCCACTGTTTCATCTTCAATTGAAGCGATGTATGGAGGAGGTGCTTCCTCTGAGCACTCTGAAATATGATTGATATGAAGGTTTGTCTTTGATGAATTTGGTATATGCTTTACAAAGATTATACCATTATTAGGATGATACAGATAGTATCCAACAGCATGATTCTCAACACATACCTCCAATTTTGAGATCATCATTCAATTTGAGGGCAGTACGTTTTGGTGTAACTCGAATTCTCTCATTTTCAACACGAATTCGCAGTGAATGAAGCTGGACCAGGATTTCCTGCTGTGAGTTTCGGTTTCGGCTGATGAAAGTATATAAGATACACCACGTGACTAATGTGAGAAAGAGACACACACCAACAGCGAGGGTTGTACATATTCGGAAATCCATGGGTGTGGAGAGTTCAGTGGCACCTGAAAAGACAACAATCAGTATTATTGCACCGGAGTTTTCTTTACTCGTGCGTATCAATTAGTAGCTTAAACAATACATTTCTACTGTTTGGGGTATCAGAACCTTACAACAATGAATCGAGTTGTCGAGTGAAATCAAGAGAAGTCAGTTCAATAATGCTATATTATGGTTGTTCAAAATGAACATATAAAAAAGTGACTCTATCATAATGTTCCACTATATATTACGTTACCTTTGTTGACTAGCGTGTTTTCCACACTGTGTCGAGATGGGTTCATTTTCTTGATCAAATAATCTCTGCAATATTTTATATGATATTGACTGGCAATCACTGCTGACAGAACAAAGACGATGTTGATATGTGAATGACCACTACAAGTCAATGTACCATATTTATAATCTGTGCAATATTTTATCTGATATTGACTGGCAATCACTGCTGACAGAACAAAGACGAAGGTGATATGTGAATGACCACCACTAGTCAGTGTACCGTACTTATATAGGATTTTTCACTTTTGTTTAAAGGAGTATGTTTTTGACATAAAGTGTCACCCTTTCATCTGTGTTTAAAGTCTGCTAAATAAACAACGTCAGCGCAGTAGCAAGTTGCCATCAAAGTATTGAGAACACCTGAAGGTGTGTGCAATGATTAATTGCAATTAATTTTTCAATCAGCAAAACAAAATCTGCAGCATTACAGTGTTTTTATTAGTATATTTGTCAACCGAATTGATTCATTCTTCAATATTGCCAATGTGTCTTAAGGTGAGAATAAAAATATTTTATAAACTTGAAACAGGGGGCAAATTTATTATAACATCATCACACCATTTATTTATACAATTATAAATATCATGTACAGCACATATTATGAAACCTAATATGAATAAAACTCCCACCCAGATAGTAAAACTAGATTGCTGCGTGAACATATATCGGCCAATATTTTATTAACTATCATTATTATTTTTGTTGGAGAAAGTGTTAAGTTTTCAGCTGTCTCGAATGACAGAAGTTGCATCTTAGCAGTCCAGTTCGTTCTAAGCACGGGGTGAGATGAGTAGAACACACTTTCGATAACTGGTCTTCGTGTTAGTCCTTAGTTATACAGAAATGCTGAACGCGGAGCTTGGATTGTGCGAGTGGGCTGTCAGTTAGTCCATGAAGCTGTACTGAGGACCCATGCCATGAACAGCCTTGAAGACAAGGATCAACACTTTGGAGTCTCCTCGGAGACGTACAGATCAAATTATATCACATTCGTAGTACGGTTAGGTAAATAAACAACAGCAACAAAAACACATGGATTTTGCATGGTCATGTTGATGATACGCCTCGCTAATATCGAAAAATAATGTATAGTATCTGTATGAATGGATGATTTGAAAGTGAAATATAAGTGATATGTTCGCACAACGCTTGAAAAAAATGTCCTGTGAGAGCTCTCACACGGGGTAGGGGTGGACCAATTTAATAAGTAATTTTCAACAAAATGTACTAAAAACTGAATCTGTCGATCCCATATGAGATGCACAGTTTTGTCAGGCACGTCGGTGGGGGCATTTGTGGGATTCTAGCGGTATGTCCCAAGTATGACAGGGAACACAGTACAGCGTTCACCGTGTATTATGCCCTATAGGGAGCCAGCGAAGACCCCTGCAGCAATCCGGATGTTTCTGTATTCTGTTAATAAGACGGACGGTGTTGTTCTGGAATGTTTTGATCTTGGCCATTAGATTGTCCGCTACATAACTGAAGAATCCATAGAGTAGTAAGCTAGGATATCAAAAGTGACCTACCAGTGTTTTGGTTAAATCATGAGTGTTTGTTACACTCCAGTGTTCCTTATGAGGAATCTTGCTGCCTTGATGACTGCTGTAAGCTGAGGTGCTATGGAAAGAGTGGATCAACACCTAAATCCCGGATATAGTATTCTTTTCAAATAAAACCTGTAGAATTTAGATGTTTCCCACGATACATTTCATCGTGTATTTAATGTCGTCTTTTTCAATGGAATTAATTCTACGAAATACAATAACGAATCTAATAGATTAGAGCAAACTATACCAAACTTCCCGACAGTTTTATGAGTTGATCAAATTATTGACACCAGAATATTGTCCCCAAAATGAGTAGACGCAACTAAAAATACTTCAATTCAGTATACTCCATTCGGAAATACAAATGTTAATCAGTCAATATCGTTTTTTTTCTCACTACTAGTTTGGTTCCAGGTCAGTTAGGTTATTTGTCTGTTTGTCATCACTTTTATCTTCCTGTCGGAAACTTTTCAACTGTGCTGGTCAATCGTGAAGCATCCGAACGTGAGAAATATGCTTCATGCTGAACAATCAGACTCCTTGAAGAAGTACACAGTCGTGAGAAAAAACTCGATAAGTTCATGATTAGAGATCTTCACTTCTTTAAAAAAACATGTGTAGATAATGTGTGTGGCCCTGATGAAAGATGTAAATGTTTCATAGTGTTGCTTTCAAGAACAGCTTCACTGAAGGTTTTCTATGATATCACCAAAATGGAGAGGTTTTTGTGGTTAAAGGTTAGCCTAAATACAAAAAAATGTCTGCTCACAATTATTTTGTATATAATGAAAAATTAAATGATTGTAGAAATAATCCTATAAACTATTGAGCGGAATGTAGTGTATATTTATTTTGTTACAACAACACAGTACTTGTAACACATTTGATACAAACACAGAGTTCATATTACTAACAAAAATTATAAATGAAATAAAATAATACAAAAATATAAACACACGATATGACAAATTACACAAGGAATGTAAGTATTTTTCCGTAAGCATATCCATATTTCGAAGTTGCACGACATGTCCCCAATCGATTGAGGGTGGAATTCTAAGTCGAATAGGGAATCCTCCGTGCAAGAAATGACGTCATCGTCCGTCGATGATGTTTCAATTTCGTTGTATGTGACATCACGCTCAAAAGGCGAATCCTCACTGTCAGATGGAATGCTAATGTAAGTGGCTCTCGGGGTTTTGCGTACTGCAGATAGGAGCGTCAAATGGGAAGCATCCACTGTTTCATCTTCAAGCATGTATGGGGGAGGTGCAACATCTGAACCATCTGGAATTTAATAAAAAAATTGACTCACACTAGATTCAACATTAATTGTTTTGGTATACTATCGGCTCATTTTGCAATCGCTAATCACGTTATACATTCAACAATGGTTATGACAGTATCCCCCCACCCCCCGAAACACTGGAAATAAAGTCTCCGAATTAAATACTTGGTCAACATCACACGCTTACCATCAATTTGCAGACTATTCGTTTCAGCCGAAATACATCTCCACTCTGTTGGTTGACTTTGTTTTTGTGATTCTCAAGACGAATTCTCAGCGAATGAAGCTGGACCAGGATTTCCCGTTGTGAGTTTCAGTTTCGATTGATCAACATGTATGAAACACACCACGTGACCATCGTAAGGAAGACACAGACACCAACAGCGAGGGCTGAACACAGACGTATGTCCATGTAGGTATGATGATCCTCCGTCACCCACTGTAAGGATATCATAAAATTATGAATATAAGTGTGAATATACTGAAGTCACACATCAAAGTTATACTGATATGATAACGATATTTTATTTTGAATATCAAAATAAATGTGCTTTTATGGGCTTCTCTAAAGTACATACCTTTATCGAGTGGAGTACTGTCCATATTGATCTGGGATGGATCCATTCTTCTCAATGCTATATGGATCACTGTGTGGGATATTGATGGAATAGTGGTCAGTGAGTGGTGATTGAACTTTCTCTGTCAGATCAGGTTATTTCTAATGTGAGAATGTCTTTTCTTCAAGAAAGTATGTCGTTGACAGCAAAACTCAAGTACTATTTCAGGTGCTAACTAAACACTGCTAGAACACTTCAGTTACGGAGTCGATAACAATGCAGTGAATATTTATATTTACACAAACACCAATTGCAATTAATTCCGTCCTTTCATCTATCAAAACAATCGCGTGAAGATGTACCATTATCGGCGATTGTGACCGGTCACATTGGTAATAGACAGAGAATCAATACCCAAGATTTCCAAGCGAACAAAACAGAGTCCGTTATCCAATCTCATGGTCCGGGGACAGAAATACGAAGTGAGAGTTTATCCATGCGAACATGATCCACTGTATTGAGAATGAAGTTCTCCGTGACTAATGTTTGCTACGAATATGGAGATTTCTCTTACATAATCTGGTTTGAGCTATACCAAGCACTCATCAACCCAAAGACTCACCTAGCTGTCAGCAATACAACCCAGGTTACAATGTTGTATTTAAAGCTATCGCGCTTTGTTTTACAAACTTCAAAGATAAACAATTCGAGCATTACAGAGGAATATGGCCGATATTCGGAATGGACAACATCCGGTATATCAAGAGTTGCTTACTACAGAAACGAAGGAGAAGAATGGCGACCTAAGATGAACGCCGGAATGTACAAAAATCTGGTATATACAAGAGCCAGTTTATGCAGATTACACTGTGTATTCTAAAGCTTGTAACATAATAAGTTTTTGCAGATAGTTCAGCAATAGCTAAGATTTATTTTTTAATAATATAAGCAAGATCAGAAGCATATAATTTTTTGTAAATAACCAACTTGATTTTATGTCAGTATTCTCAATGTGTCTGAAATGAATATTCTTTAATAATAATAACCATTCTTTAGACTTCTAATTCACTAGTTGGAATACCGTACAAAACTCAGTAAAACGATGGCATACGAAAAATATCAAACATTGTTTTATTGTCATTGACAAGATTTGAGGCATGATATTAACAACTTTTTTTCTGACTAGAAACCGGATGTGATCAACCATTCATTTCCAATCCGCACTAGTGTCATGAAGTACCGACTGTAAATCAAAGTCTCATTACTGCATGGGCTAATGGAATAAGCTACATAACATTACTTTTCAATATTCTGAACAAAGCATGTGATTAATGTCATACTGCAATTCCAGGCTTTATGGACTGTTGTATAGTTTTTATAGTTATGACAAAATTTTCAATGCAGTCTTTATAAAATTGACCCATGACATTCTATATTTAATTGGAGTATTCTGATCACAATTTAATTTTTTGTAGCATAAAGGTTAGTAACATATCATAACAATAAAAAATGCAAACGATATACATATGGTCATAACAAGAAAAGTTTGTAAAGAAAAAAAGCATGGAGCCAACAAAAACACAATAATAACAAGCATCTGCAAAAGTGATCATGTGGTGGTATTCCCAACAACTATAAACAATTTCGTTCATAGTTAATATTTTCAACACTCGTAAACGTCAAAGTCGTACAAAACATCCCCAATCGAATGTTGACTAAGCTCCAAATCTTCAACATTCAAAGAAATGTCTCTAGTGCAGGCGATGACGTCATCTTACGTCGGTGATGTTCCCCTTTCATGGTATGTGGTATCACATTCAGACGGGAAATCCTCACTGTCAGATGATGTGCTGACGTAAGTGACTCTTGGGGTTTTACGAACTGCAGATAGAAGCGACAGCTGAGAAGAATCCACTGTTTCATCTTCCATTGTAGCGATGTATGGAAGAGGTGCTTCCTCTGAACATTCTGAAATATGATTGATATGAAGGTTTGTCTTTAATGAGTTTGGTACATGCTTTACAAAGATTATACCATTATTAGAAATATACAGATAGTATCCAACAACATGATTCTCAACACATACCTCCAATTTTGAGATCATCATTCAATGTGAGGGCAGTACGTTTTTGTGTAACTCGAATTCTCTCATTTTCAACACGAATTCGCAGTGAATGAAGCTGGACCAGGATTTCCTGCTGTGAGTTTCGGTTTCGGCTGATGAAAGTATATAAGATTTACCACGTGACTAATGTGAGAAAGATACACACACCAACAGCGAGGGTTGTACATATTCGGAAATCCATGGGTGTGGAGAGTTCAGTGGCACCTGAAAAGACAACAATCAGTAATATTGCACCGGAGTTTTCTTTACTCGTGCGTATCAATTAGTAGCTAAAACAATACATTTCTACTGTTTGGGGTATCAGAACCTTACAACAATGACCCGAGTTGTCGAGTGAAATAAAGAGAAGTCGGTTCAATAATGCTATATGGTTGTTCAAAATGAACATATAAAAAAGTGACTCTATCATAATGATCCACTATATATTGCGTTACCTTTGATGACTAGCGTGTTTTCCACACTGTGTCGAGATGGGTTCATTTTCTTGATCAAATAATCTCTGCAATATTTTATCTGATATTGACCGGCAATCGCCGCTGACAGAACAAAGACGATGACGATAACAAAGAATGACCACCACAAGTCAACGTACCATATTTATAATCTGTGCAATATTTTATCTGATATTGACTGGCAACCACCGCTGACAGAACAAAGACGAAGGTGATATGTGAATGACCACCACTAGTCAGTGTACCGTACTTATATAGGATTTTTCACTTTTGTTTAATGGAGTATGTTATTGACATAAAGTGTCACCCTTTCATCTGTGTTTAAAGTCTTCTAAATAAACAACGTCAGCGCAGTAGCAAGTTGCCATCAAAGTTTTGAGAACACCTGAAGGTGTGTGCAATGATTAATTGCAATTAACTTTTCAATCAGCAAAACAAAATCTGCAGCATACAGTATTTTTATTAGTATATTTGTCAACCGAATTAATTCATTCTTCAATATTGCCAATGTGTCTTGAGGTGAGAATTAAAATCTTTTATAAACTTGAAACAGGGGGCAAATTCATTATAACATCATCACACCATTTATTTATACAATTATAAATATCATGTACAGCACATATTATGAAACCTAATATGAATAAAACTCCCACCCAGATAGTAAAACTAGATTGCTGCGTGAACATACATCGGCCAATAGTTTATTAATTATCATTATTATTTTTGTTGGAGAAAGTGTTAAGTTTTAAGCTGTCTCGAATGACAGAAGTTGCATCTTAGCAGTCCAGTTTGTTCTAAACACGGGGTGAGAACAGTAGAACACACTTTCGATAACTGGTCTTCATGTTAGTCCTTAGTTTATACAGAAATGCTGAACGTGGAGCTTGGATTGTGCGAGTGGGCTGTCAGTTAGTCTATGAAGCTGTACTGAGGACCCATGCCATGAACAGCCTTGAAGACAAGGATCAACACTTTGGAGTCTACTCGGAGACGTACAGATCAAATTAGATCAAATTATATCACATCCGGTAACACGGTTAGGTAAATAAACAACAGCAACAAAAACACGTGGATTTTGCATGGTCATGGTGATGATACGCCTCGCTAATATCGACCAATAATGTATAGTATCTGTATGAATGGATGATTTGAAAGTGAAATATAAGTGATATGTTCGCACAACGCTTGAAAAAAATGTCCTGTGAGAACTGGCACACGGGGTAGTAGTGGACCAATTTATTAAGTAATTTTCAACAAAATGTACTAAAAACTGAATCTGTCGATCCCATGTGAGATGCACAGTTTTGTCAGGCACATTGCTGGGGCATTTGTGGGATTCTAGCGGTATGTCCCAAGTATGACAGGGAACACGGTACAGCGTTCACCGTGTATTATGCCCTATAGGGAGCCAGCGAAGACCCTGCCGCAATCCGGGTGTTCTGTTAATAAGACGGGCGGTGTTGTTCTGAAATGTTTTGATCTTGGCCATTAGATTGTCCGCTACATAACTAAGAAATCCATAGAGTAGTAAGCTAGGATATCAAAAGTGACCTACCAGTGTTTAGGTTAAATCATGAATGTTTGTTACACTCCAGTGTTCCTTATGAGGAATCTTGCTGTCTTGATGACTGCTGTAAGCTGAGATGCTATGGAAAGAGTGGTTCAACACCTAAATCCCGGATATAGTATTCTTATCAAATAAAACCTGTAGAATTTAGATGTTTCCCACGATACCTTTCATCGTGTATTTAATGTCGTCTTTTTCAATGGAATTAATTCTACGAAATACAATAACGAATCTAATAGATTAGAGCAAACTATACCAAACTTCCCGACAGTTTTATGAGTTGATCAAATTATTGACACCAGAATATTGTCCCCAAAATGAGTAGACGCAACTAAAGATATTTCAATTCAGTATACTCCATTCGGAAATACAAATGTTTATCAGTCAATATCGTTTTTTTTCTCACTACTAGTTTGGTTCCAGGTCAGTTAGGTTATTTGTCTGTCTGTCATCACTTTTATCTTCCTGTCGGAAACTTTTCAACTGTGCTGGTCAATCGTGAAGCATCCGAACGTGAGAAATATGCTTCATGCTGAACAATCAGACTCCTTGAAGAAGTACACAGTCGTGAGAAAAAACTCGATAAGTTCATGATTAGAGATCTTCACTTCTTTAAAAAAACATGTGTAGATAATGTGTGTGGCCCTGATGAAAGATGTAAATGTTTCATAGTGTTGCTTTCAAGAACAGCTTCACTGAAGGTTTTCTATGATATCACCAAAATGGAGAGGTTTTTGTGGTTAAAGGTTAGCCTAAATACAAAAAATGTCTGCTCACAATTATTTTGTATATAATGAAAAATTAAATGATTGTAGAAATAATCCTATAAACTATTGAGCGGAATGTAGTGTATATTTATTTTGTTACAACAACACAGTACTTGTAACACATTTGATACAAACACAGAGTTCATATTACTAACAAAAATTATAAATGAAATAAAATAATACAAAAATATAAACACACGATATGACAAATTACACAAGGAATGTAAGTATTTTCCCGTAAGCATATCCATATTTCGAAGTTGTACGACATGTCCCCAATCGATTGAGGGTGGAATTCTAAGTCGAATAGGGAATCCTCCGTGCAAGAAATGACGTCATTGTCCGTTTCGTTGTATGTGACATCACGCTCAAAAGGCGAATCCTCACTGTCAGATGGAATGCTAATGTAAGTGGCTCTCGGGGTTTTGCGTACTGCAGATAGGAGCGTCAAATGGGAAGCATCCACTGTTTCATCTTCAAGCATGTATGGGGGAGGTGCAACATCTGAACCATCTGGAATTTAATAAAAAAATTCACTCACACTAGATTCAACATTAATTGTTTTGGTATACTATCGGCTCATTTTGCAATCGCTAATCACGTTAAACATTCAACAATGGTTATGACAGTATCCCCCCACCCCCCGAAACACTGGAAATAAAGTCTCCGAATTAAATACTTGGTCAACATCACACGCTTACCATCAATTTGCAGACTATTCGTTTCAGCCGAAATACATCTCCACTCTGTTGGTTGACTTTGTTTTTGTGATTCTCAAGACGAATTCTCAGCGAATGAAGCTGGACCAGGATTTCCCGTTGTGAGTTTCAGTTTCGATTGATCAACATGTATGAAACACACCACGTGACCATCGTAAGGAAGACACAGACACCAACAGCGAGGGCTGAACACAGACGTATGTCCATGTAGGTATGATGATCCTCCGTCACCCACTGTAAGGGTATCATAAAATTATGAATATAAGTGTGAATATACTGAAGTCACACATCAAAGTTATACTGATATGTGAAACGAGATGATAACGATATTTTATTTTGAATATCAAAATAAATGTGCTTTTTTGGGCTTCTCTAAAGTACATACCTTTATCGAGTGGAGTACTGTCCATATTGATCTGGGATGGATCCATTCTTCTCAATGCTATATGGATCACGGTGTGGGATATTGATGGAATAGTGGTCAGTGAGTGGTGATTGAACTTGGACGACATTCAGATGTGAATGTCCTCTCTGTGTCAGATCAGGTTATTTCTAATGTAAGAATGTCTTTTCTTCAAGAAAGTATGTCGTTGACAGCAAAACTCAAGTACTATTTCAGGTGCTAACTAAACACTGCTAGAACACTTCAGTTACGGAGTCGATAACAATGCAGTGAATATTTATATTTACACAAACACCAATTGCAATTAATTCCGTCCTTTCATCTATCAAAACAATCGCGTGAAGATGTACCATTATCGGCGATTGTGACCAGTCACATTGGTAATAGACATAGAATCAATACCCAAGTTTTCCAAGCGAACAAAACAGAGTCCGTTATCCAATCTCATGGTCCGGGGACAGAAATACGAAGTGAGAGTTTATCCATGCGAACATGATCCACTGTATTGAGAATGAAGTTCTCCGTGACTAATGTTTGCTACGAATATGGAGATTTCTCTTACATAATCTGGTTTGAGCTATACCAAGCGCTCATCAACCCAAAGACTCACCTAGCTGTCAGAAATACAACCCAGGTTACAATGTTGTATTTAAAGCTATCGCGCTTTGTTTTACAAACTTCAAAGATAAACAATTCGAGCATTACAGAGGAATATAACCGATATTCGGAATGGACAACATCCGGTATATCAAGAGTTGCTTACTACAGAAACGAAGGAGAAGAATGGCGACCTAAGATGAACGCCGGAATGTACAAAAATCTGGTATATACAAGAGCCAGTTTATGCAGATTACACTGTGTATTCTAAAGCTTGTAACATAATAAGTTTTTGCAGATAGTTCAGCAATAGCTAAGATTTATTTTTTAATAATATAAGCAAGATCAGAAGCATATAGTTTTTTGTAAATAACCAACTTGATTTTATGTCAGTATTCTCAATGTGTCTGAAATGAATATTCTTTAATAATAATAACCATTCTTTAGACTTCTAATTCACTAGTTGGAATACCGTACAATACTCAGTAAAACGATGGCATACGAAAAATATCAAACATTGTTTTATTGTCATTGACAAGATTTGAGGCATGATATTAACAACTTTTTTTCTGACTAGAAACCGGATGTGATCAACCATTCATTTCCAATCCGCACTAGTGTCATGAAGTACCGACTGTAAATCAAAGTCGCATTACTGCATGGGCTAATGGAATAAGCTACATAACATTACTTTTCAATATTCTGAACAAAGCATGTAATTAATGTCATACTGCAATTCCAGGCTGTATGGACTATTGTATAGTTTTTATAGTTATGACAAAATTTTCAATGCAGTCTTTATAAAATTGACCCATGACATTCTATATTTAATTGGAGTATTCTGATCACAATTTAATTTTTTGTAGCATAAAGGTTAGTAACATATCATAAGAATAAAAACTACAAACGATATACATATGGTCATAACAAGAAAAGTTTGTAAAGAAAAAAACGCATGGAGCCAACAAAAACACAATAATAACAAGCATCTGCAAAAGTGATCATGTGGTGGTATTCCCAACAACTATAAACAATTTCGTTCATAGTTAATATTTTCAACACTCGTAAACGTCAAAGTCGTACAAAACATCCCCAATCGAATGTTGACGAAGCTCCAAATCTTCAACATTCAAAGAAATGTCTCTAGTGCAGGCGATGACGTCATCTTCCGTCGGTGATGTTCCCCTTTCATGGTATGTGATATCACATTCAGACGGGAAATCCTCACTGTCAGATGATATGCTGACGTAAGTGACTCTTGGGATTTTACGAACTGCAGACAGAAGCGACAGCTGAGAAGAATCCACTGTTTCATCTTCCATTGTAGCGATGTATGGAGGAGGTGCTTCCTCTGAACATTCTGAAATTTGATTGATATGAAGGTTTGTCTGTAATGAATTTGGTATATGCTTTACAAAGATTATACCATTATTAGAATGATACAGATAGTATCCAACAACATGATTCTCAACATATACCTCCAATTTTGATATCATCATTCAATGTGAGGGCAGTACGTTTTGGTGTAACTCGAATTCTCTCATTTTCAACACGAATTCGCAGTGAATGAAGCTGGACCAGGATTTCCTGCTGTGAGTTTCGGTTTCGGCTGATGAAAGTATATAAGATACACCACGTGATTAATGTGAGAAAGATACACACACCAACAGCGAGGGCTGTACATATTCGGAAATCCATGGGTGTGGAGAGTTCAGTGGCACCTGAAAAGACAACAATCAATATTATTGCACCGGAGTTTTCTTTACTCGTGCGTATCAATTAGTAGGTTAAACAATACATTTCTACTGTTTGGGGTATCAGAACCTTACAACAATGACCCGAGTTGTCGAGTGAAATCAAGAGAAGTCGGTTCAATAATGCTATATGGTTGTTCAAAATGAACATATAAAAAAGTGACTCTATCATAATGTTCCACTATATATTACGTTACCTTTGCTGAATAGCGTGTTTTCCACACTGTGTCGAGATGGGTTCATTTTCTTGATCAAATAATCTCTGCAATATTTTATATTGACTGGCAATCACCGCTGACAGAACAAGGACGAAAGTGATATGTGAATGACCACCACTAGTCAGTGTACCGTACTTATATAGGATTTTTCACTTTTGTTTAATGGAGTATGTTATTGACATAAAGTGTCACCCTTTCATCTGTGTTTAAAGTCTGCTAAATAAACAACGTCAGCGCAGTAGCAAGTTGCCATCAAAGTTTTGAGAACACCTGAAGGTGTGTGCAATGATTGATTGCAATTGGAATTAATTTTTCAATCAGCAAAACAAAATCTGCAGCATACAGTATTTTTATCAGTATATTTGTCAACCAAATTGATTCATTCTCCAATAATGCCAATGTGTCTTAAGGTGAGAATAAAAATATTTTATAAACTTGAAACAGGGGGCAAATTCATTATAACATTATCACACCATTTATTTATACAATTATAAATATCATGTACAACACATATTATGAAACCTAATATGAATAAAACTCCCACCCAGATAGTAAAACTAGATTGTTGCGTGAACATACATCGGCCAATATTTTATTAATTATCATTATTATTTTTGTTGGAGAAAGTGTTAAGTTTTAAGCTGTCTCGAATGACAGAAGTTGCATCTTAGCAGTCCAGTTTGTTCTAAACACGGGGTGAGATGAGTAGAACACACTTTCGATAACTGGTCTTCATGTTAGTCCTTAGTTTATACAGATATGCTCAACGTGGAGCTTGGATTGTGCGAATGGGCTGTCAGTTAGTCTATGAAGCTATACTGAGGACCCATGCCATGAACAGCCTTGAAGACAAGGATCAACACTTTGGAGTCTACTCGGAGACGTACAGATCAAATTAGATCAAATTATATCACATCCGGTAACACGGTTAGGTAAACAAACAACAGCAACAAAAACACGTGGATTTTGCATGGTCATGGTGATGATACGCCTCGCTAATATCGACGAATAATGTATAGTATCTGTATGAATGGATGATTTGAAAGTGAAATATAAGTGATATGTTCGCACAACGCTTGAAAAAAATGTCCTATGAGAACTCGCACACGGGGTAGTGGTGGACCAATTTATTAAGTAATTTTCAACAAAATGTACTAAAAACTGAATCTGTCGATCCCATTTGAGATGTACAGTTTTGTTAGGCACATTGCTGGGGCATTTGTGGGATTCCATCGGTATGTCCCAAGTATGACAGGGAACACGGTACAGCGTCCACCGTGTATTATGCCCTATAGGGAGCCAGCGAAGACCCCTGTAGCAATCCGGATGTTTCTGTATTCTGTTAATAAGACGGACGGTGTTGTTCTGAAATGTTTTGAACTTGGCCAGCAGATCGTCCACTACACAACTGAAGAAACCATAGAGTAGTAAGCTAGGATTATCAAGAGTGACCGACCAGTGTTTCGGTTTAATCATGAGTGTTAATTACACTCCAGTGTCTCTTATGAAGAATTTTGCTGTCTTGATGAATGCAATAACCTGAGGTGCTATGGAAAGAGTGGATCAACACCTAAGAACCGGATATTATAGTATTCTTATCAAACACAACCTCTAGATTTTTTGTTTTTCACGAAACCCTACATCGTGTATTTAATGTCGCATTTTTCAATGGAATTAATTCTACGAATTACACTAACAAATACAATAGATTAGAGCATGCCATGCCAAACTTCCCGACATTTTTATGAGTTGATCAAATTTCTGACACCAGAATATTGTCCCCAAAATGAGTAGACGCAACTAAAAATAGCTCAATTCAGTATACTCCATTCGGCAATACAAAATGTTGATCAGACAATTTTTTTTCATTACTAAATTGGTTGTTGGTCAGTTAGGTTATTTATCTGCCTGTCAGTTAGGTTATTTATCTGCCTGTTTTCATCTTCCCATCGGAAACTTGTCAACTATGCTGGTCAATCGTGAAGCATCCGAACGTGAGAAATATTCTTCATGCTGAACAATCAGACTCCTTGATAAGTTCATGATTAGAGATCTTCACTTCTTAAAATAAACATGTGTGGATAATGTGTGTGGCCCTGATGAAAAATGTAAATGTTTCATAGTGTTGCTTTCAAGAACTGCTCCAGTGAAGGTTTTCTTGTATCACCAAAATGGAGAGGTTTTTGTGGTTAAAAGTTAGCCCAAATAAAAAAAAACAACTCACAATTATTGTGTATTTATAATGAAAAATGATTGTGGAAATAATCCTATAAACTGTCGAGCGGAATGTAGTGTATATTTATTTTGTTGCAACAATACATTACATGCAACACTTTCAATACAAACACAGAGTTCATTTTACTAACAAACATTATAAATGAAATAAAATTAATACAAAAATATAAAAACACGACATGACAAATCACACAAGGCATGTCAATATTTGGTTTCACCCTTCAGCTCAGTTGAACCAGGAGTACAGTCAGTATATTTCCGTGAGCATGTCTATATTTCGAAGTCGTACGACATGTCTCCAATCGATTGAGGGTGGAATTCTAAGTCGAATAGGGAATCCTCCGTGCAAGAAATGACGTCATCATCCGTCGATGACGTTTCACTTTCGTTGTATGTGACATCATGCTCAGAAGGCGAATCCTCACTATCAGATGAAATGCTGATGTAAGTGGCTCTCGGGGTTTTGCGTACTGCAGATAGGAATGTCAAATGGGAAGCGTCCACTGTTTCATCTTCAAGCATGTATGGGGGAGGTGCAACATCTGAACCATCTGGAATTTAATTAAAATTCACTCACACGAGATTCTACATCAATTGTGTTGGTATACTCATTTTGCAATCGCTAATCACCTTATACACTCAACAATGGTTATGACAGTACCCCCCCCCCCCCCTCTCACCCGAAACACTGAAAATAAAGCATATGAATTAAATACGACATCAACATCAAATACCAACCAAGAATTTGTAGACTATTCGTTTCAGTTGAAAACACATCTCCACTTGGTTGGTTGACTTTGTTTCTGTGATTTTCAAGTCGAATTCTCAGTGAATGAAGCTGAACCAGGATTTCCCGTTGTGAGTTTCGGTTTCGATTGATGAACATGTATAAAACACACCACGTGACCATCGTAAGGAAGACACAGACACCAACAGCGAGGGCTGAACACAGACGTATGTCCATGTATGAAGATTCTTCGTCGCCGACTGAAAATATATTATAGAATTATGAATAATAATTACATCTTTACTACTGAAGTTACGTATCAAAGTTACACTGAGAGGTAAACGATATCTTATTATGAATATTGAAATATGGTATGCATTATGTGCCTTTATAAAGTATACATTATGGTATACATTATGTTACCTTTATCGGTTGGAGTATTTTCCATATTGATCTGAGACGGATCCATTCTTATCAACGCTATATGGATCACTGTGAGGGATATTGATCGAATAGATGTCAGTCAGACGTGATTGAACTTGGACGATATTGAGACGTGAATGTCCTCTCCGGGTCAGACCGGGGTATTTATAATGTAACGATCTCTTTTGTTCAACGAAGTATGTCGCTGAAAGTAAATCTCAAGTACTGTTTCAGCTGCTAACTAAACAATGGCAGAACACCTCAGTTGTCATCACGGAAGTGATAACAATGTAATGAATACAATATATACACAAGTACTATTATGCTAATGCTAATTGCAATTAAGTTTGTATCTCATTTATCAAAACAACTTCATGTAAAGCCAACGTTGCTACAAGTGAGTTTGACTGGTTTGATCGAGTTGGCTAGTTTATCCATGTCAACATTTGAATTGTATTTTTAATAAAGTGTTCAATATTGTTATGATTTGTCAACAGTCCAACTCGATTCATATTTATGCATTTAAAGTTCTCATGTTTTATGTTATATATCTCAAAAACAAGATTCGTTGTGCTATTAGATCGCCTGTGGGCGATTTATTTGTTTTCACCGTTTGGATATCAGTTGGATGTGATTTGCGCGTTTGATAACTCACAAACCGTCAGCTATTAATGAACACAAAGTATATCAGCACCAGACAAAAAAAACCGATCACGTTGTCACTGGTTATAAAGTGAATAGGTCCTTGCATTTGATAAGTATCAATATTCTTCAGATCTACTCCAACTTGAGAGAATAACTTATATCTTTTTCGCTGAAGAATTGCACGGACGCCATTAGGGATATAGATGGCATGTTCCTCATAGCTTGTCTTATCATTTTGTTGCACAAGAACATTCGCCATGATAATAGATAACATGGAAAATATGGTACGTGCATATAAAACACATGAACCTGACTGGAAGGAGCTTTATATCAATAACAAAAATCGTGAGCCCGATATATTAAAAATATTCTTATGTAAATATGTCCGGATTGTCACTAAAATTGACATATCTTAACCCATTCTTGTCCTTCGACCCCGGGCCAGAACACGCCAATGCCGCCCATTGACATGTGTACAAATCGGTTCGATCATGTTGAACTTTTTTGTGTGTGGTATTTTATAATGTCGTGTGTCCAGCCTATTTCGCCAATTGTGACCAACTGACATTGTTACCGTTGTCTGACTTTCCCCAGAAAACCTTGGAAATATTCGACAAAACCAGGCATGTTGTGTTATTACCCTCGCCCCGATAGGGGCAGAGGGTATTGTAATTGGGTCTGTCAGTTTGTATGTCTGTTTGTCTGTTTGTCTGTCCGCGCGCATAACTCAAAACCGAATGGTCCGATCGTCCTGAAATTTATAGGAAAGAAGCGGTATCACCGTGGCTCGGTCCTCCTCAATTTTTGTCAAAATCGGACAAAAACCGTTGCCATGGCAACGGAAAATGTAAAAATCAATAATTGACCATAACTCCGGTTCTATTCAAGATAAATTTTTCTAACTAATTTTGTATTTTTCTGTGGTCAATTCCTGATCATATGATATATGGCCCGTGGTCGTACGACCAAAACTCTCCATTATCGCCCGATGTCGAAAAATTGGGGGTCACGGTTTCGAATTTTTTTGGCCAGCGACGTTTCAGTGCAAATGTCTGCGCTTATAACTCAAAGGCAAACCGCCCGATCGATTTGAAATTTATAGGGCAAGAGTGCTATGGTGCTGGCTCAGCCCCTTCAGAATTTTGCCAAAATCGGATGGAAACGGTTGCCATGGCAACGGAAAAAAGAAAATCACATAATTGGCTTTAACTCCGGTTCTACTTGATATTAATTTTTTCAACTATTTTTGTATTTTTTTTTGGCCATTTCCCGATTGTATGGTGTACGACCGATGGTCGTACGACGAAAACTCTCCATTATCGCCCGATGTCGAAAAATTGGGGGTCACGATTTCAGTTATTTTTGGCCAGTGACGTTTCAGTGCAAATGTCTGTGCTCATAACTCAAAGGCAAACGGTCCGATCGATTTGAAATTTATAGGACTAGAGTGCTATGATGGTGGCTCAGACCCTTTAAAATTTTGCCAAAATCGGATGAAAACGGTTGCCATGGCAACGGAAAAAAAGAAAATCACATATTTGGCTCTAACTCCGGTTCTATTTGATATTATTTTTCCAACTATTTTTGTATTTTTCTTTGGCCAATTCCCGATCGTTTGGTGTACGACCGATGGTCGTACGACGAAAACTCTTCATTATCGCCCGATGTCGAAAAATTGGGGGTCACGATTTTGGTTATTTTTGGCCAGCGACGTTTCAGTGCAAATGTCTGTGTTCATAACTCAAAGGCAAACGGTCCGATCAATTTGAAATTTATAGGGCTAGAGTGCTATGATGGTGGCTCAGACCCTTTAAAATTTTGCCAAAATCGGATGAAAACGGTTGCCATGGCAACGGAAAAAAAGAAAATCACATAATTGGCTCTAACTCCGGTTCTATTTGATATTAATTTTTCCAACTATTTTTGTATTTTTCTTTGGCCAATTCCCGATCGTTTGGTGTACGACCGATGGTCGTACGACGAAAACTCTCCATTATCGCCGGATGTCGAAAAATTGGGGGTCACGATTTCGGTTATTTTTGGCCAGCGACGTTTCACTGCAAATGTCTGCGCTCATAACTCAAAGGCAAACGGTCCGATAGATTTGAAATTTATAGGGCTGGAGTGCTATGAAAGTGGCTCAATCCCTTTCAAATTTTGCCAAAATCGGCTGAAAACGGTTGCCATGGCAACTGAAAAAATAAAATCACATAATTGACTATAACTCCGGTTCTAATCAATATTAAATGTTCAACCTATTTTTGTATTTTTCTTTGGCCAATTCCCAATCGTATGGCGTACAACCGATGGTCTTAAGACCAAAACTCTCAATTATCGCCTAATTTTAGTGACTAAATCTGAAGGGTGAGGGTCTGCAATCTCTGATTGTCTCGTTATACATATAATTCGTGTGGAAAGTAATACCTATAGCAAAAGATATGATAACTGCACTGATGAATATGCACTAATTAACTGCTAATAATATCGCTAATGACTGTGACTTGTGATTGAGAGCCATTGATCTTTCTGGTGGGCTGGGCGCTTGCAAAGACGTCAAGGGCATGGCAGTGAATCTACCTTAGCGGTATTACTTGCGGCAGCTGCATACAGTCCGAGCAGGTGAATCAGACATAATTATTCCCATGACATTCAATAAATCTGCCAGTTGGGGCATCCGGTATAATAAAAACGAGGCGCAGAAGAAGGCGAAAAACCGTTGATTCATGATAAAAGACTTAATTTTCGATTGTTGCCAAGACAGAAGAGCCGTTTGGAGATTGCATGATAACATCAGTTTGACTGCATCCGCCTGTGCCACGCC
Source organism: Terebella lapidaria (assembly GCA_949152475.1). NCBI lineage: Eukaryota > Metazoa > Annelida > Polychaeta > Terebellida > Terebellidae > Terebella > Terebella lapidaria. The sequence goes on along the minus strand of OX424564.1, from coordinate 25,258,952 downwards.
CGTTTCCCGTTTATACTATGTAATATGGCAGTTTGACACAAACTAATTGAACTCCTGCTGTGCACTAATTGTCAAGGTAATTAAAGGTTACTCAGGTATGTCTATATAAACCACAATGACACGAGGCAATATCAGTTCGGTACAACTCGTAGTGTGTGTATAAATAAGGGAACCCTTCTGGGAGTTTCCAAAAGGGAACTTGATTTCGGAGCAATACGTCACAGAAAGGTAAGATGCTGTGGAATGTGAAATTGGAGCCTTTGAAAAAACACATCTATACCTCATGACGGACATATTGCAATAGTGTTGCTGTGTTTCAGTAATTGTGTTTATGCGAGACATTTCCACTTATTCATCCATGAACAGTAATGAACATGATAAGCTGGTATATATAATTATTTTATAAATTCTCTGTGGCAAATCACAAAATAAACCAATGAAGAGATGTAAGGAAGAGCCATAACACTGTACCAAAATGACTGTCCTTTTCTCGTGATTCACATAGAAACCTATAACAGGACAAATCCTTTGTTAAGGTTCCTGTCATTTTGGGTCAATTGATTCACAACAGTTTATTAATTATTCAGGCAAGCATATGTTACTGACTATATATTAACCTCAAAATAAGATGGTGCGTGGGTGACCGTCCACACAAGAAATCCGCTTATATCCCCATTTGAGACTCAATTTCACCTATTCCTCACAATGCGGGCAAAATATCCATGTATCGTTATCAGTTACTAGTTATGTAGAGTAAATTTTGCTGCATTTATCTCGTATATTTAGCTAAATATAACATCAAAAAGACCCCACTTCGAGTAGATTTCACGAGTGCAACGATACAATTATCCTATTCCATTATCAGTATTTGAACGGCAGCTTCAGTATTGATCTCAGGAAGCGAGGGGATATTAGCCCCAATGCTTCATTGATCAAATCGATACGTTATCTGATCAAAATTCAGAAGCCGGCACGGATAGATATCGATGAATATCACTTCTGCAAGACATGCAAAACTAGAATGCACGGGCAAATGTGGATATGTTCCATTAGATGATACTGTGGTATGATAGATGATTATGACGCGATATTTCCACATACGCGATAGGATAACTGAATGATCTGAGGAAAACTCGGTTTTGTTTCCGCAATGAATAATTCATTACCTGGGCACCATTCTATCGATTTCCTGTGTGCTATGTGTGATCAGAAGCGTGCGTTATTTTGTCCTTAAAACATCGAAAACGACCGCGTGGAACTTGCCACATTTATGACTGGGCTGAGTGTTAGTGCATTGTCCACAAAAGATCAAAGATCATCAATTGACTTGGCTGAACACCAGAGATTTAGCCTTGCACGGATAAAGTAGATGTTTATAACATGTCTTCGTTTCTTATTTCAGTACTGCCACCATAGCAGCCGATTCGAATACACAACATTTGATACAATATATACCGGTAACTACCAAGTACCAACATCGGATTATAGCAAGCAGGTCAAGGTCAAGACTTACGCATATCCCAAAGAAAAAAATCGGACACATTTAGATCATCTGTCAGGGATTATAAGCTGTGAATATTGTGGCATCCCAGCAGTCGGGCATAAAACCAAGTATCGAGAGGTTAGCACGATGGGATACGAGGTAGATCGTTTCGTGGGAGCTCTGAACGAAGGCCTCATCTGCTGTGTCTGTCGTGATGTCCTGGAGGATCCGCTCCAGGCACCTTGTGAGCATGCGTACTGCCGCACGTGTATCCAGGGCTGGCTCGTGCACGAGACCACGTGCCCGGAAGACAGGCAACCGCTGATGACGTCACAATTGAAGACTCTATTCCGCTACATGAAGAATGACCTAGACAGACTGCAGATTCGGTGGGTAAAACTAGATACATGGGACTTCGATATCAAGTTCCACCTTATTTTACATTCCGTTTGTAGTATTAAAGTACATGTACATACACTGGACATAAGAAATGCCACCCCCTGCATGTGCTTTTCGCAGCGCATCTGATTAGGGTTCAAGAATGACTTAAAACTATAATGACTTTTAGAGTTGACAAAATTTATTCATTCTGCGGGAGCTCTATTTTGTCTATAGAATTAGAAATCATACAAATTTGGGCCTATTACGTGCCTAACTTGAGTTGCCAAATCAAGAATCAAATTCGGGCCAGTCAATCTCGCATCAAATTTTTCCTCCAAGTGGCCCACGTTGCGGGCGAGATCTACACACGGTTTCATGATGTCATTGGTAATTTGTCTAGATACTGTGGCTACCGGCAATGTAGACAGGCCGATCATTCTCTATCCACTGTTTTCATGCACGATTAACGGCAATTTTTTAAGTATCTGTTGTCGAACTGTGGATATTTCTTATACATTCCTGAATATCTCGAGATTTGCGTGACAAACAAGAATACTAAATTTGGCTAATTTTAAAATTGATTCCAACTGATTCCAAATATTAATATTTTGGTATTGGTGAACAAAACAATATGTGATATTGTTGCTGAGAAAAGTTGAGTATCATTGAACATGTTCCATATTGTAATGTTTACTACTTATGTTTCGTTGTTCGCCCTCCTTTGCGAAACTGAATAGTGGGTGAAACTTCTCATGCTCATCGTATGCACGCTAAATTACACGCATGCACATATTAGTAACGCATGTTCAAAACAAAATGATGTATGATAAATTTTCATTGAAATTCTCAATACTATAGGTGTTGCAATGCTGAAGAAGGGTGTACTATCGTGACAAGTCTGGAGTTCATCAGTGACCACGAAGCTCAATGCGATTTCGCCCCGCAAGAATGCCCTCGCCTCGGCTGCGACGCTACGATATACCGCAAGGACATGCCCTCGCATCTACTGGCGTGCCCCTTCGAGGACGAACTTTGCCCCGGGGGTTGCGGACTTTACAGAAGGAATTCGCAGGAAGATCACCACGACTGCATCTCTGAACTTCGTGGTAACCTCGACACCCTCCGCTCGGAAATGGCTAGGAAAATTGAAGACCAGAAACTCCAATACGACCTCAGGTTGAGCGCTCAGCGGCGCTACATGGTGCAAAGGACGACTGCCTTGGAAAATACGGTGGAACTACTGAAAGGGCACGTGAATAACTTGGACCAAGAGATGCGGATATTGCAGGAAGTGAACTCACGACAGCGTGAGGTGATCGAGGCGAGGGACTCTGAGAAGAGGGAAATGTTGGATATCCTTCGACTGATGGCGCGAACGTCTCCCGCTTTGGATTCAGTCATGAAGAAAAATGCTTGTACACTGCAGCTTTGATCATCATCGCAGCTTGTGTGCATTATGGCGAAACGACCATGTGCTGAATAGCGATTGTTCATTTGCATAACCAGGGCGCATTTGGATTCGCCATTGGATTCACGTCCATATAAATTGGGGATTAGGCCTATACTAATAAGACTATAAATATGTCATATACACACTAAATACCAATAAGGCTCTAGTTCATAGAAAACTGAATATTGCTCTAATAATGAGACGTGGGCCGAGTGTCATAAACACTCGAATACGATGGTTCAACATTACCGCTTGTGTGCATTATGACGAAACGACCATGTGCTGAACAGAGATTGTTCATTATTAAGCAGCGCGCATTTCGCCATTAGACTCACGTCCATATAAATTGGGAATTAGGCCTATAGTAATAAGACTATAAATATGTCATATACATACTGTATACTGACAGGGCTCTAAATGTGTCATATAAATCTGAATATCGCTCTGATAATAAGACGTGGGCCGAGTGTCATAAACCATGGATTTACCATTATAACACTAGAGGTGACAAGGCCATCATTCAGACACAATGGACAATTGTGAAATTAGCGCCATATTTGTTTGTTGGCACTTTCTTAGCATTGTAGATTTTGACGTCTTATTTTTACGTAAATTGTACGTTTTTTGTTTCCGTCATGTAATATTCGAATACAATGGTTCACCATTACACTCTCTGATTACATCCCAAAACATCAATGTAATTATGCATTTCCACAATCATGTATTCTGATAAGGTTTTGTTTTAGTCCATACCGAATTGTGTGCATTTGTGTGTGATAATGATTTGAGGATCAAACTGCTCATTATACACATGTAGCATATATGGTAGAAATGATGCGTGTGATCGAGGATTGTTATTAAAGTGAATGTAATAAACACTTGATTTAGTAATGGTTCTTGCAACACTTGTGTAGTTATATTGATTAAACGACATATAAAGTCTGTTAAGTTAGTATAAGTCATGGATAAAACTGCGAAGCGAACAACAACTTTCAACTCTCTTTGTTCCTTTCATATGCATCATTGCGCAGATAACAATACAAAACAACCCCCCCCCCAAAAAAAAAAAAGGCAGTTCATTTCTACCATGTCTCGGCCTTAATTACATACCACTTTGATCCTTTTAGCATCTATGTCAGTGCCGATTTATTGTGTACACGTGCATAAAAGACATTATCAAAACAAGTTTTGTCGGTAATTATGAAAAGGCTATTAAATTAACTAACTTATGATGACACGGGACCCTGTATATAAACATCTGCGCGTTGGTGGGCCAAGCAGAAAGTGAAAATCACCAGCACTGTTCCCTACATCTACCATACATGAGAACGCTACACTAACTATAGAATATGGAACACATTCAGATGCCAACGTTGAAACATGTGAACTACTCAGTTTCAAGCAGAGAAGACAATGCTATATTAGGCGCAGCCGCACCATCGCCCAGCGGAAATGAAGGTAAATGCATACCAGTGTGGTTCATCTAATTTTCATTTCGACTTATGATTGTCTTAGTTTAAGTTAGGTTGCTTGAAACTCCATGAAAATTATGTATGTCATATGTACACATGAACAAACTACATGAATACATAAACACGATAAAACTCTGAATTTGTTGGAATTTATTTGATCCCTTTTTGGACTGAATTTAGCATTGGGGTAGATTGTCAACGTTTTCATTTTTAGGTTACCGACCCTTTGGTCCGATAACCTATTGGCATGGCGTTGCGTCCGTCGTTGTCCGTCGTCGTTGTCGTCGTCCGTCGTCCGTCTACATTTTTATCTTTAAAGTTTACTGACGAATCTATCTGAAATTTTGCACAAAAATGCCTGAAAATATTTCGAGAGGGAGGTATTTTTTAGTTTTCTGATTTTCGCATTTTTTTTTCAAAATGGCCGCCGTTTTCGTCGAAAAATGGCCAGTTCTGGACTTTGACGGTCGTTTTCTCACAATCTGTTTAGTAACTTTCTTTCTATTTGATGCATAACACTCCTCCTATACACTCCTCCTATATACCCATGTGACATGTATAAGTTTCGTTGCCCTTGAATCCCTCGAAGTGGGCCCGAATGGGACTTTCCCATGTTAAACTCTCCTATGCTTTATAATGGGGCACATTATTTCCAAACATCTCACTTAATATTGAGATTAGAGATTAGAAATCAATTGTGGACATATAGGAAACGATATATGCTGAGTATTCTCATGAACTTGAATTTGACCTTTGACCTAATTTTCAGGGTCAGAGCACAAAATGGCTAATACCTTGCTTATTATCGACTTTAAACCTTAGGAATCAATTATGCACATATAGGATATGATATAGTCAGAATACTCTGATGACCTTGAATTCGTCGTTTGACCTCATTTTCAAGGTCAAAGGACAAAATGGCTAATATCTAGCTTATTATCGATTTTACCACTTAGGAATCAATTATGAACATATAGGAAATGATATATACAAATTATTCTCGTGACCTTGAATTTGACCTTCGACCAGAATTTCAAGGTCACAGTACAAAATGACTAATATCTCGTTTATTATCGACTTTACATTTACGAACATAGAGGAAATGATATATGCTGAATATTCTCGTGACGTTGAACTTGACCTTTGAAATCATTTTCAAGGTCAAATCACAAAATGGTTGATATCTCACTTATTATCGACCCAACAGCTTAGGAATTGATTGTGGACATAGTAGAAATGATATATGCTGAATATGCTCGATGACCTTATTTCGAATGACCTCATTTCCAAGATCACGGGAAAGGCTAATATCTAAAATATATATTGTCCGGTAACCTTTCTTAGCCCTTGGCTAATTTTTTTTAATAGAATTCTGAAATTTTGTGAAAAATTGCGTCTTGATACCAAACTAATACGCACGAAATTTCAAGTTGATTCGATGATCCAAAACATAGCTGCGGCCGACAAAGCGTGTTTCAATAATACATGAACTTGAATTTAGTAGCTAAGTGACGCTTAAAGTTAGAATCAATTTTAAAATCAGCCAAATATAGCATTCTCGTTTGTCACGTGAAATTGAAAGTACATCTCGAGATAGTCGGGATTATATAGGAAATATGCACAGAAAACAGTGGATAGAGAATGATCGGCCTGCGTACATTACCGGTTGCCACAGTATCTAGACAAATGCCAATGACGTCATGAGACTGTGTGTAGAACTCGCCCGCAATGCGGGCCGCTTTGAGGAAAAATTGATGCCAGATTGACTGGCCCGAATTTGAATCTTGATTTGGCAACTCAATTTAGGCACGTAATACACATTTTCAGACTTAAATGTGTACTATTTCTTATTCTATATACAAAATAAAGCCACCACAGAATGAATATATTTTGTCAATTCTAAAAGTGATTATAGCTTTAATGATATCAACAATTATACTACTTTAAATACAATGAAGCTTACATAGCGTTCACTAACTACTGAATAGATTCAGTTCGGTTTTCAAAGATTTCATTACCGTGACGGCAAATCTGCCATATGAACAAAGTTGTTAATTGTTGAGATACTATTCACGAACGTTAGATATGTCACCATGGTGTTTTACAGAGCAAACTTTCGTACTGAAGGAGAGTTCGCGAAGCGTAGACAGAAAAAATAGACGGTGTAATATTATAGAACAAATACCAGTCACGAATTGTATGGGAGTTAATATTGATAATTGTTTACAGTGGAGTGTAGAACTAAATCAGTATTTAAAACTTTACATAAGAGTATTTCTATCCCCTATACAGAGTAAAACACAAACTAGATAGATTTGGGGAAACTGTTATGAAACTACTTTACTTGATACCATAAAGCTACGAAAGCAAGCAGTTATATTACATAGTGGATAAAGCGCACAATAGGGAACACACATGTCCATTTTTTTTCAACTGTAAATTATTGAAATTTAAAGATATTGTAAACTCGAGAACGCTCTTGTTTATCGAGGTTGAACCCATCTTTTGCATCCTAACATTTATATTGTTTCAGAAGCCAAATTTAATCCATTCTTATAATAGAAAATCAAACATAAAAGGGAATTTCAGTGTTAAATATTATGGTACCAAATTCAGGTCAATGGCATCAAGCATAAGAGGTGAATGCTGAGTTTTGGAATGGTATGAATGAAGTAATTCGTATCATTAGAAATATTACTACTTGTAAGAAGTAAACTTGTGTAGAAGTAAAAAAAAGTTCAGATTATAATCCAGTATAAATAACATAAGATTAACAGAGATTCCTCAACGTATCCATATCGACATGAATAAATTTGAAGCTCATTCATATCAAGTTTTTCAACTTATGGTAAAACATATCCAAAAAAACTCGGATAATTTCCTTATTTTTTTCCCATTTATCAATTTGTTATCATTATTTTCATGTAACTGTGTTGTATCATACTATTATTTCAGTACATTGTTTCATTATTAGGGGTATTTTTATGTCTGAATTTTTGGAGGGGAAGGCTTTATACAAGCTTTCGATTACTTTTATGGGAATTTGAATTTGAATATGAAAGATATGAAATGGTATAGCTCATATATGAGATGTGCTTATATAGGAAATGTGAGTTGGTTGGGAGTTGGTGGGAGAATGAATTCAATAAGGTGAATTTCTTCATTTTCCTCTTCTACATTATGTTCATTTATGTATTTCATGTGTATGTACGTAAGGTGTGAGTGTTGAAATAAACAAGTTGAATTGAATTAGACCTACTACATACTCCTTCGAACAAAGTTATTTCAATTTTGTTGTAACAACCATACATGTAAGTATGGTAATAACAACCATACACGAATTCAATACAGGAATGTCTTTGTTGCCTGTTTTACCGATGTTAGTTGTGATATATCAACAAATTATATCTGAAATCGAGTACTAATAGTGTGTCAGTGAGTCGACAATGATACCGTGACAACACGATATGGCTCTGTTCATACTACTTGACCTCTGACCCAATTCCGGTGACCTGACCTAAAAACATTTGCGATCTTAGACAAAAATAAACATACAATAAAAAAATATATATGTATAGTTGGAGTAGTGATCACGCTCCACAAAGCATGGAACTGATTCTGTATTGGTTTCAAACGATCATTGAATTTGTTCCGCAATGTAACAATCTTAAAGTACGTTAAACTTAGAAACAAACGGAATTGTGATCTCGTCCGGTCAGCAGAGTCAGTGATATTTGTGACGCCTGCGACATTTCATTTTGTGAAGTACATCGTTTCTAAGGCTCATACCGAGAGATGCACAGCTGATCCTAAAACACTTTTTTATTCAGATGATTACATTGATTTACTTATAAAATGTTTAATATACCATGATGTGCATTATTTTTTTACTCTCTGTATTTTAGTACGTGCTTTTACAATTGGATGTCTGTTAACATACTCAGTTCACATGTACATGTATCTCCCCTTTTGGGGGGCAAATGAAATGAATAAGAAATAAAAAATAAATAATAGTAACTTTATCCCCCAACAATATACACATTCGGAATTTAGTGCCATATTTCAAAATGGACACGCTCGCGCAGTTATTGTGATCGAGAAAATGTTTGGACACGTTTACGCGACCACACTGACTACAAGAAAACACCTACAAACTCGATTGTGTGACTTTAGTGTTGAAGTTGAAACATGTTCTACGTGAACATACCTACTTGATTTGAAATGCACACATTTCCCTACATACGTTTAGAATAAGCATGTAACAGATGTAAGCAACAAAATTTATCCCAGAGGAGCAAAATCAAATATGAAATTGAGCGAAAACTACGGAACACCTACATATATGGCAACACAACTGATACGATGGTGAATAAAGGGTTCGCAAATTTTGTATTATAGTGGACGAAAGCGTCACTAAATCATACGCAAGCACATTTGAAACGATATATTTATGTTCTTTCATTTCTTTCAGGAGACACGGAGCAGGTTACGACACTCTCGCTATTGTTTTACGCCATGGTCTGTTTACTTATGGGCCTCACTTTGACTGTTGTCACGTGGTATATGTTTTTGGTCGTGATCCGGTGGAACAATAAACTCAAAACGAGGCTACAATCCAAAATGGTGGACACATCCAAAGAAGGTTCCCTCGCGACACAAATAACCGATATATTGATCGATAATCAATACAACTCTACGATTGCAGGTATTTATTGATTGTCAAATACATCTACCGATATGAGCTCATTTCTATAGACTCACACTCGATCATGAACAACAGGAATAGTAAAGAAATGAATTCTAAAGCAATACTTGAGAATACATTTTTGTATACCCCCAGGTTGTACAGATTTAGCATCAATCGCGCACCTCGACACGAATGAATCGTTGCTGCCAACACTCCGCAAATCATCAAGCTTCCCATATAGCTCAGTCTCGCCTTGCAGTAACTTCGATATATCGTCAATATCCGGTGATTCGTCCGTCTCACTGGATACGGACCTGTCCAGTTTGAGTCTAGCTACGGAACTGTCTGGAATCAGTGACGTACGATCCTCTAGTCATCGAGACGTTGACCTCACACAAGGAGACCAAGATTCAATCTTGCAATTCAATCTTGACTAATGGACGAGTAATGACAATAATTTTGGGCAATAATGTTGAACCAGTCAACTGTGTATAGGACATCAACAGTCAAATTAACTGGTCATGATAATATACGCATGCGTGGACGAATTTGTGTAAATAAATCGATGATGTTATATACGTCTTCCTATGTATTAACATTCTAGTTTTGAAGACATATTTTCACAGTGGGATTGAAAGATACCTGTTTGTAACTGCTATAACCTGAGACGAAGAGAAGTGAGACACTCTCTTGTGTTTTGGGATTTTTTCGTCAGTCCAATCAGGTCGTTCTCCAATCCCTCTGGCATGAACACTGTGATATATCAAATTCGAGAAGTTATATTAGCTAGGTTCATTATAGCTAGGCAAGAAAATTTGCTCGTTGCACTGAAATGTACAGGTAAATAATATTTATAATTGCAGGGTTAAATGCGAGATATCATTCAACTGATGAAGGGCTGTACGGGTCATTATAAAAAAGTGGGATTTTATAGGAACGCAAAAATGAAAAATAAAGTATAAATTTTCAACACAATTTATTGCTTAATGAGGCTTATATGCACCAAAAGTTTAGATTAAACACTCACCCCCATTCCCCAGGTCATGACATGGTTCTCGAGTACAGTTCCGGGACTTGTTCAATAAACAGGTATGCCTACTGGTTCCGGCCCAAGTATCATACACTGCGCCTTCTTCTATATTCAATACGGATTGGAAAGGTGACAGACGGATTAAATGGCATTCACTTAGTGGACGAGTAGTATTTCCCGCACCGTTTCCGTCCACGTGAGAGTAGTTCCAAGGTATTACGATCTGGCACTCAAGAGAGCAAAATATCATTTGTTTGCCGTGACAGCTGTTTATTGGCACGCTGTGCGAGAAAATGCATATGACATTGTATTCTCGTATTAGATCGGTTTATCTAGCACTCTGACCACAATCTAAGCCTCGCCTAAAGGCTCGGCCTGTATTCTGATTTTTATAACTTGACTGTGTAGAATATTGGCCAATATTGGCCCAAGTAGCTCACCTTACTCTACTAATACTACTCGCCCACTGAATGTATACCATATTTAATCCGTCTGGCACATTTTTAATCTTCAGTGAATTTAGAAGAAATGGTAAGCTGCGCTACATTGGCCAGAATATTAATGACAGTTACCTGCCCGAAACCCCTCCATTACACATTCTCCCACTCGACATACATGACACGGATTCATCACATGACTGCATACTTACCTTACGTCACCAGCACACACCGTCCTAGCACCGCACTTCATGTAAACAACTCTACTCACGATGACACACCCCTCATACCCTCCAACATATTATATACATTATGGCATTGTTTCGAATGCTCGGTTTATCTAGTACTCTATCACCGAATCTATACTCTGATTTTTCTAACTTGTTTACACCGGTTTTTGACAATATTTTTGCAATGATTAATGTGATCGTTCTACAACTTGACACACTTCACCTGGGAGTTGAACGGCAATTCTCTACCGAATTTCAGACTTCTATCGGAAAAATTGAAGTTGGCAATCTACCCCAATGTAAAATCTCAGCCCAAAATGGGATCTCGAGAATATGAGCATATTCGACGATTTGGTCGTGATTACATCCATCTGGATTCGAAGTATTATTGTGATTTTGGACCAGAAGACACATTGAGGTGTATTCTACACAAACATGTAGATTTCGAAATGTTGCACCGCTAATTTTGCAATTTTCGCGATAGAAATTTGAAATCTGGTGCACAATTGCCGTTTGTCTCCCTGGTGAAATATGTCAATTTATAGAACGATACCACTTAGCATCGCAAAAATATCAGCCATAAACTGTGTAGCTGTAAACAGGGTAAACAAGTGTGACGGAATAGCGTGTCTCCCGGCGGCTATTACGCCGACAGGATCGTATAGTACGATGTATGTCGTGCGTTAAAGCTATAATCACTTTTAGAATTGACAAAATTTAGTCATTCTGTGGTAGCTTTACTATGTCTATAGAATTAGAAATCGTACAAATTTGGGGCTATTACGTGCCTAAATTGAGTTGCCAAATCAAGATTCAAATTCGGACCAGTCAATCTCGCATCAATTTATCCTCGAAGCGGCCCGCCTTGCGGGCGAGTTCTACACACGGTCTCATGACGTCATTGGTATTTGTCTAGATACTGTGGCAACCGGCAATGTAGACAGGCCGATCATTCTCAATCCACTGTTTTCATGCACGATTAACGGCAAAGTATCTGTTGTCGAACTGTGCATATTTCCTATATATTCCTGACTATCTCGCGATGTACTTTCAAGTTTGCGTGACAAACAAGAATGCTAAATTTGGCTGATTTTAAAATTGATTCCAACTTTAACACAAGACAGGAGTCCGACGTATCTTTCAACAATAATCCGAAGTTTATTGGGATGATTTAGTCCGATGAAGATCACGGCCACTCACACACACGTAATCCCCAGGTATAGTCCGATATTCACTGTCTTTTATATAACTTCTTATTTCACAATATTCTTCGTTTGTACCTCTCTATTAAAACATCTTCATTCTTCGCTTTACGTCTTCATCGACATATCCTTTTTCTTCTTCGCCTATTGACACTATCTCACACACACATAAGCCACAGAAAAGTGAGCTACGTTGTTTTACTTTGAAGATATTTTATGAATTGCAGCCAATAACCAGATAACGAAGGAGTTGTGTACAAACACTTTCAATACACAGACCAGATTAGCACACGCAACAATAACTCAAACATGGATACGCAACAGACCAGACTAGCACACGCAACAATAACTCAAATCTATAATCCACTACATACGTGACAATCAGAACACATCGTATGGAGTTAGTAGTTGAACTATGAAACGAGTTCAGAAACTGGCAACGGCATTCACAATGCACCAAAGAAAAATAAGCAATCTACGAACAACGATACCCACAATCAATCAAAGAAACATAAGCAAACCATAAACAACGACAATGTCAACATGAATAAACCTACACCAAAGACAAACCGCACAAAAAGATGCATGGACACAGTAAATAATTACCAGAAAACACAAGCGAAGTGTAGGAAAGTTGGTGTGCCATTTGATGCGCCTCAAAGACAAGAGTCTGTCGAGGACAAGGCAAAGCGTCAGGGTCGCAATAGACGTAGAATTAGTGACCAACAAAAGAAAATGCAAATTAACATCAACATCAACATTTCCGCTGACTTTTGTGAGAGTCAGTGAATTTTTGTCAGTGAATTTTTCGGAAATTTACTAGATTTCGGTAAAATTCTCTGATCTTAGACTGTGTGGATGCCTCTAGCGAAAAAAATCAACATGGTAACTCCCATATTTTTTTCATATAAAAAAAAACACGCACATGTGTTGAGGTTAAAATTACCCATAGCTCCACATTGTAGTGAATATTTAATCCAAATTTTCTGTTCTCGAATGCATATCATGTTGACGATTGTTTGAAAGTCCTGAAACAATCAAAGAAATTTCACGCTATAGCCCCTGAATGGGTCCCTCACTAGAGTTTGTCCCTAACACTGTACATTCATCCGGGAACCTTCTCTACCATTGGTCCAATTTTAGACTCGTCATGTCATGGAATCAGATATCATCATCGCCTAAACAAGGTAATTTGTAATCAAATATTGGCACATGAATAACGGTTTTTGTGTTGTAATTCCAGGTAACCATTGCTCCGGTAGATACTGGGGTGAAGGTTGGGACCACGATACAACTGACCTAGGCTATGCCAATATCCAAACAGGTCATGCAAACATCCAGAAGGGTCAAGCAAACTTGAGGACCAGTCACTGCAACATCCAAGGCGTGAGCGGCGCTCGAGTCGGGAGCGAAACTAGGCCTAAGTCTGTCTACGTGGTGTGGATCATGAAGATTTCTGACTGATTATGTTAACTTGATGACGATATAACGGATTCATGTATATTAGCGTACAGTCAGAATGTTTTTTGTAAACAACTACACTGGTATTATGTAAGTATATATACCGTAGATTTATAGGGTATTATTCGGAATATAACGGAACATTGCATGGCTCTCATTATGGATTTAGAAATGATGTGTGAAAAACTGGAAATGTTTTATCGGATTACTTGAATAGATCGAATTACCATATATGTTTTTACAGCGCAGTCAAATTGATTCGTTATATGCAGTAAATACATTTTGAATTTATGATACGTTCAGCCAAATGCATGTTTGTGAATATATACACTTGATTATTCTATTACGCATAAAAAGCACACAAATAGGCCTATATAATGCATTCAAGTTGATGCATGTACATTTCTTTCCGATACAAAAACCTTGGTGAACAGCCTACTTGTCATTGAATATTAATACACATACAATCTGATTTTCAATGTAGTCAAGGGGCTTCCTACATTCGGATATTTGGTTGGCATATTTAGTTGGTAACCAACATTGCACAGTAATCAGTAGTTCCAACATAGATTCATAATAATAAGAATTCCACGTGGACGTACATTTGATGAGACACTAGGGAAATGCAGGAATCCTTTATCTGTATTATTTAAAGCAAATAATATGCATTCGTGCTGATCCTTGTATCAAATTGATATTCTTTGTGTACTTTCTTCCTGGGAATATATATATTTTGTGGCAAAATGTATTTCGTAGTTTTGTGCATACCTGGAATTGTTCATTCCGTAATCCATGGTAATCCACTTATATCTTTCAGGCGCGTAGCTAGGCGTACGCACGTACGCAGATGCGTACACATTGATTGCTGATATAAAGAAAAACACTACAAAAAATAACGAACCCAATAAAAATCACGCAGCTTGTTATTTTATTTTCTTATGTATCCTGTACTTGAATGCCAAAAATAGGCATAAATGGCATTGAATGTTAAACCGATTGCAGACTAAGACAATCGATATTGAATAAGGATCTTGGTGTCAGTGACGGTGAAGACTGAAGTGTGAAAAAATATTTCAGATATGTTTTCCAAATGGTAATGAATCATCAGTTTTTGCAAGCGATTAAAAGGTCAACCAAAAGACCAGTTACACCACTTACACGCCTCAAATGACCTTTTTCATTTGATCATTTATCAGTGATATTTCCAAAATCGAATTCTGTGAAATTTTAAGAGTACTATATGCTTATATACATGTATCCTGTTTATATACTTGAGGCCAATTACTTGAGGCCAATTTTTAGCGTAATATTCCACCAGCATTCATATAACATAATAAGTGAAAGTGCAACCGACGATTCTTTAAAATATTTTTTTCTTGAACTAACTGCGAGTCGCTTCTATACTTGTAAGATATCGGGAGAAAATGCTGAATATTTAAAGTTTTAGCCAAAATATTAATTAAATTTGTTTTAATGTACTGCCTATTATAGCTTCAAATGACTTCCAAAAAGTGTTAAAAAATTTAAAATGTTGAAAATATGTGAATAATTCTCAGCATTTGTGGTCCAAATGTTGAATAAAAATTGTTGATTGTGCTGCCTAATATAGCTTCGAATGGCTCCCAGAAACTGTCAAAGTTCAAAATTTTCTTGGGGGGCTTACGGCGCCCCCCAACCCCCCAGACCGAGTTGTTTAAAATTTTGCGTACACTACAATAATCTCTGGCTACGCCCCTGTCTTTCTCGAATCCTTCAGTGGATTCCAAAACACCTTGGATTGATTTTGTGAATTACGGATTTTTGTGTTGCATTGTTATTGGCGGATTACGTTTCAGAAGTTGGATGTATGAATTGACTAATTGGACATTGTTCAGTAGTGTATGTACATGTACGTTTAAGGGGTAGGTAGCTTCGTCAATTCCAACTGTGTCTTATAATCCGTTGTGTATTATTTTCAAAGGTTTATTTCCTGTCTCGGAAAGATTTCTGAACAAAATTAATGATTTTACATGACCCTGCAAGAGAATAAACATTCTTCTTTTTCACTGAATTTTTGCTCTCTGTTGAACAAATTCAACGAATATTGATTATAAAAAAAAACTATTCACCTAATACTGATTATTGATATTGCTACTTCTACCACATAGGTATTAAGAACATGTATGCATATCGTATTGATTATATTTAATGACATACGTAATTAAACATAAATGCTTATGTTTTGGACGATTTAGATGCCAGCACTCCCTGTTGGATGTCTGATATTACAAGATATCACGAGATTGTGGATGTAGCCTCCATTATGTACATTGTATGTAACATGTGTTTGTTTTCCCCTACTCTGATATTTATCTGTTAAGCATGATTCGTGTCTTTAGTCAATGAAATGTACAGATCTCCATGAACTATACGGAGTAAAAAATAACTATACGGAGTATAAAATTCTGCAGAGATTTGTTTGCATATAACTCTTCATTCATTTCAGTGACGTTTCAAGATATAATAGAAATTACAATAGGTCAGGGAGAATGTACGAGTAACAATAGATTCGTAGAAACGAATGGACGAGGGGCGAAGCCCCGAGTCCATTCGTATCTACGAATCTATTGTTACGAGGTACATTCTCTGACTTAAACTATTTCCCACATATATACATCAAGGTAGATTCGTAACTACGAATCTACTGCTCTCCAATACCTCATTCTGAGTTCCAATTCTGAGTTCTAACCAGTGTGTTGAAATCACTTTCCGTGACGGGCTGCTCTATAAATACAGTCTCGATAACTAGCTTGGTCACCCGGGTGGTGTCAGAGACTGTCTATGGTGTCTGGCACCTAAAAGATCCCTTGGGATTTATCGTAAAGAGTAGGGGATTTCCCCGATCCCGGGTTTCTGTCTAGGGGGCATATCATCGAGTTATGGCGCCCCCTTACCCCAAGTACAAGTACCAAGTAGCTTGGTCACCCAATGGCTCAAAAATGGTGGAAGACGATGATATATTTCTGACGCAGCATTCCTTCAGGCTTGAAGACACTGTTGATACAATGACTGTCCAACATTGTGCGCTGAATTTATTGCACATAAATACTCAGAATTGTTTTATTGCGACTGCGTCTGACAACGGGATAGTAGAGACCTGTGAACAGGTGAAAATGCCGAGCAGTCTGGCTACCCCGGTCCGGTATCACACACCGGTGTTTTGCGATGTTCCCGTCGATGAGCTCGTCGCTACTTGAGTAACAAGTGTCTGTTCAACAAAATAAATTCGGAGAGAAACCACTAGACAGTCGAAAGTTAAAACAGGAAGCCGCAAAAGGTAAAATTATGTTTAATTTACAGTACATTAAGTAATTTAAATGCATTTTGATAATTTGTTTGTCTGCTTCGACAGAGTGACTGGTTTTTGATACATACGTAAATATTGGATTTGTTATGTTTTGTAGTTTGTGTGCTTCGACGAAGAAGTGTGCGCAGCAATCGGTCTCTTCAACGAATGGAAAGCCGGGTGAATTTCGAACGCAATCGCACAGCATGACGTGGACACCCTCCAATACGACTTGAAATGGCAGAAAATGAATTTTGCTTCGCTTTGAGACGTTTTTTCCTGGAGGCCAGGAAAGGAATGCCGGTCGCAACACAAAATGAGTTGGTGATCACGATTCAGTTACACCTCGCGCTAAAAGGTCGGGAAATATGCTCCCTACAGAAAGGGATATTTTTGTGCCTAAAAACTCACAAGAGGACGACTGGTGCAGAACGCAACCGGTCAGTGTAATCCTACGACTGGCGGCGCGAGAAATCTACGTCAAGACACTGTTCTCCACTGGAAAAAAGTACCCACGGTGACTGTAATGTCCGACAGTAACGTGAGCGGCAGAGTGCATGTGACTGTAAATATTAATATGCTGGAAAATAGGTATATTCTCTTGTATAACTTTCCGCCTGCAAAAAATCGTTGTGTGAAAATTGTGTTTGTGTCTGCACTTGTATAATCCACATTTGGTAGGTCTCTCAAAGAGTGTAGATACGTAGATCATAATCTATAGTTAAATCTACAGTTTGTGTATTGATGTATAATCTACATTTGGTTGGTATCTCAGACAAGTGTAGATTCGTGGATCAGAATCTATACAGTTAAATCTTTATTTGGTAGATATCTCAGAAAGTGTAGATTCGTAGATAAGAATCTACAGTTGAAACAAAGGAGTGACGTCACAGGTATAGTTTAACCATGTAGACCCAGCTCAGATAGTCCCCGTAAAATGAAAAAAGGCACATGGAACATGATAAACCGGTATATGAAATCATATTATGTGAAATCGTAACGCTGTCCAACGTCAAAAATAGTTGTTGCGACAGTAGAATCAAGAGATGGGGTTTGCAATCCATTCACAAGGTGTCAGAATTTTCCGTATCCTGATACTATGATCTAATCAGGAAGTTACATAGTTTTTTTCTCTAGATTTAGATTTCATGGATTATTAAAGTGACCAGAGCACGTCATAATGTTAACATCACAATGGCACAAACTCCAAGTTACTTCCAACCTCAAAGGAATTATTACTCTTTTACAAAACTGAATATGGTGTAAATGTGACAGGGTGTTCACAAGCGAAATTACAATAAATTACATGATAGATCATATCTGTTTGATACATGGACGCACAAGTATATAGACAATGATTTATGTGTCTATAATTTCTGATATGATGATGCAACTTTTACAATTTTTTATTGGTTATTGTACTCTCTAAAATGATGTATAATATTCAAGCAGGAAATATTATTATTTTGAATTTACAATAGAATGGACACGTCATTACAGGAGGTTTCTCATCCTCAGTTTCTGCTGTGTCAAAAATTTCACATCTTTCATTCAGGGGAATATTTTAAAGCCTACTTATTTCTATTTATAATGACAATATACCTAATCTGAACTGGGCTACAAAGAGCGGTTTCGCTATGGGTGTAAACTTATGAAATTCAAGAAATACGCATTGATCTATTTTGAACAGTATTAGTGAATTTTAATTTCCTAAACTCCCATAATTCAGACCATAGTCTGTTGTAAAGTACATCGCCTGGAATGTCTTGAAGACACCAGCCTTTAAATCGCAATATTTATATATCACACCACCTAACGCTCTGCCCGCCGAATCAGATAATATTTTGGCACAGTATTCAAATGTAAGAATTTCATGAAAAATACACCAAGATATTTATCCGATATTCATAAGGTATTAATGTAAAGAAATAATTTAATAGACATATTTTCTTAACGAGTCAGCAAAATGAGGCATATGCGAAAGGATAGTTGTAATACAGGTTTATACAAGAGGCACTGAATTAACAATTTCTGCTGTCGTATCATATTGCAACATCACAATAGTAAAAAAATACAGGTTACCCTCAGTCTCATTATGACATGGCTCACCACGAATTGCAGAGAATATATTTTAGCTTCGTATTTTACAGAAGAGTCCTCACATTAAATTTTAAAAAGTACTCTCGAATCGGAGGAGTGGAACAGTGTCTAATCTGCATAAATCCAAGATGGCCACCACCAAACCGAAAAATTCACAATGTCAAATGCATACTGAGAATGAATGTCAAATTTTCAGCATGGTAACACATGCTTGGGTTATCGTAATACAATAGATAACTATCGTAACCCATCAGTGATTATTCATTTTGCAGAAATCTTAAAATGGTTACCCCAATATTTTACAGGAATAAATGTTTTTCAACCACATAAAAATATATATGAAAGTTATATATATAAGCAAACTGGAAACAATATTTTCGGAAAAGGAGAATGCAAGACCACCAAATTTTCCTGTGATGAAACAATTCACAATTTGAGAAAAAAAACATTCAGAAATGAGAAGACAAGAAAGAATGGTATAAAGTACAAAGGAAATCAACAAATATTATAAGAAAAACAATTGTTAAGGGTTGCGAGTTGATTGAGAGAAATGCAAGAACACAAAATTGTCCTGTGATGAAACAATTTACAATTTGAGAATAAAACCATACAGAAATAAGAAGACAACAAAGAAGTATACAAAGTATCAAGCAAATCAACAAAAACAAACAAAACAATTGCTTACGGTTGCGGGTTACTAAAATAAGCATTGATATTTTATTTAAGTTTGAACTTTAATATGATATGATACTTTTAGTTTAACATTTAGTTTTGTTCTGCAATATTATAATTATTAAAAATGTTTAGCTGGTATTGTATTTGTGTCGAACATTAATTTATTTAAACAATTTTGGTATTTTTGAAGGCAACAAACTGAATTTGGATTAGAATACAGTGATAAGAATTATGAAGTTTAAAAAGTACCTAAACTTGAGAGGCTTATATTTAATGAGCAATGCGTTGCGGTAAGCAATAAAAAGGCTTTTGTTTACCTACATTCGCAAATTTCTGTAGTACTGCTATTTTACTCAAGTTTGATACATATACATTTCTCCAAACTAAACAAGCCCACTTCAAATACAGAAGTATTAATGAATAATACAGTATGTACATATCTTCTGAGTGTAGAAAGTCTTCAATTTTTACAATATTAATATGTTCTCTGACAAAGTTTCCTGCTTTTGTTGACCTACATTTGCAAATTTCTGTTCTATTTTACTTAAGTTTGAAACATATACATTTCTCCAAACTTAACAAGCCCACTTCAAGTACGGAAGTATTAAAGAATAATACAGTATGTACGTATATTCTGAGGGTAGAAAGTCTTCAATTTTTCCAATATTGATATGTTCTCTGACAAGTTTCGGTAGAATATATCGATCTCATTTTTCCAAGTTTTTCTTGAATCTCTATTCCTAAAACCTAGGTAACAGTTTTAAACGAACCAATATGCTTAAAGCTGATGCCTTCGAATGTATGCGATATTTTTTTCAAAACCATTTTTTTGTTAAACACATCTAATAAAATATAACAAAAGGTGTGCTCAATGATTTTGACGATAACAGTCTGTTCGAGTTGTCTTTTCATCCGCGCATTTTGTACCGGTTTTGTAAATAAACAAACGAAGTGTATCCATCAAACCCAAATGTAAACAAACGCTCGAATCGCGCCTAAAAGTCCACATCGGGTACATTCTCCAGTTTGTATATGCATATATAGTGTAGTTATGATAATAATAATCAGTGATATACCATGATGTGCTTAGAATTGTCAGTCTATCTCGCATTTCTATGCTTTGTTTACATCTGCGTGTGATGGATACAGTTCCTGTATTTACGCGAGAACCGCCTGTTCAAATGAGCAAAATTTCCTTGAGGACTGGTTGTTTTCATTACATTTGATGTGATTTTGTTTCATTCAGTTAATTTAGCATGTTAAATATGAAATATAGTTTTGAAAAAATATTGACTGGTTCGGAGGCAGCTGCTTTAAATGAACCAATCCATTGTGTCATCTGCAAACAATATACATTTTAGTTTGGATGAAACTTTGACAACATAATTGATGTACAGGAGAAATTGAATGGGACTTAGAATTGACCCTTAAGGTATTCCACAAAAATAGGCCTCTTAACAGACTTAATGCCATTATACACAACACACTGATATATTTTTAGAAAAGACAACTATTCAGACAACTTGAAGCAATTCCTCAGATGCCACAATGTAGTCATTTATCTGGTAAAATACTGTGGTCAATAGTATCAAGAGCTTTTGTAAGGTCCATAATTACACATAGAATACATTGATTCAAGTCCTTATTTAGTGATAAATTTTCAAATAAATCTAACAAGGCGAGAGAAGTAGGACAGTTTTCTTTGAATCCATATTGACTTCCATAGAGAAAGCGTTCTTATTTTATGAATGATGTTAACGTATGGTGAAAAAAATCTCAAGAATGATGGTGAAATGACACCGTTCTGTAATTAGACCAAGTTTCCCCATTACCACATTTCTACAATAACATAATTTTTGCAACTTCCAACTCATCAAGAAACACCCTTATTTCAAACGAATCATTAAAGATATGGTAATAATGGTTGCAACAATTCCACTATTAGCTTCTTAACTAATACCATATCGATACCATCACGCTCACAAGTTGTTTTGTTTTTGAATTTGTATAGAATGCTAAGAATTCCATGTTCTGTTACAGGTTTAAAAAAATAGTGTTTTTGATTTGATCATTCATAAAGTCCTTGTGATGGTTATTTGTTGTAAACATTTTCCCAGTTAGTATTCTTCTTCAACCTGGATGCGAACTTACACAGATTTGCGTCCCTGTCACTAGGTACCCTTTACATATGGGTGCTAGTACCATCAAAATTATCTTTTTTGGTCTTCTTACAATATTGTTGTAACGTCACTCTATTGTTCAGAAGACTGCTTCAAATTCCATCAAAACGTTTTACTCTGATTATATTTTTCAGTATTTTCAATGTGTCATAAATATGAAACTGGTTCTTTTTGTTTGGATTATTGAAAAATCCATTCCGAATTGCAATTAGTCATGGCTGACACCTTGAAGTGTTCTCAACGCTTTGATTGCAACTTGCTACAGCGCTAATGATGTTTATTTAACAGACTTTAAACACAGTTGAAAAACACAGAAAATCCAATATAAATACGGTATACTGACTTGTGGGGGTCATACACATATCAACATCGCATTTGTCGTGTTAGCATTGATTGCTAGTCAATATACGATAAAGTACAATAGAGAACAGAAATATACATCGTTAAGAAAATGGACCCATCTCCGCTCAGTGCGGAAAATACTCTAGCTAACAAAGGTAATGTAAGATAGAGGTAAATCATTGTGATATGATCATTTTATTGTGTGTTCATTTTGAAGAACCATATCGAAGTGAACTGACTTTCCATTATTTCACTCAACAATTCAGGTCATTGCTGTATCATTGTCTGAAGAGATATAAAGGAGTAAATATATTTACTGTAAGTAATAGATATTGTTATCTTTTCAGGTGCCACTGAACTCTCCACACCCATGGATTTCCGAATATGTACAACCCTCGCTGTTGGTGTGTGTATCTTTCTCACATTAGTCACGTGGTGTATCCTGTATGCTTTCATAAGCCGAAACCGAAATTCACAACAGGAAATCCTGGTCCAGCTTCATTCGTTGCGAATTCGGGTTGAAAACGAGGGAAATAGAGTTACACCAAAATGCTCTGCCAACACATCAAATGACACTAATGATCTGAAGATCGGAGGTATGTCTTGATTTTTACGTTGACGGTTTTTAAAAGTATGCTATAGCTAATCATGAAATTTAATGATGACCTCTTTGAAAACCATTTATACTAGTCATTGACGAGAAATCTTAATTTCATTCTTATTTCAGGAAGATCGGATGAAGCACCTCCTCCGTACATCGCTACGATCGAGGATGAAACAGTAGATTCTTCGCAGCTATCGTTTCTGTCTGCAGTTCGTAAAACCCCGAGAGTCACTTACGTCAGCATGTCATCTGACAGTGAGGATTCACCGTCTGTTTGTGACGTCACATACCACGAGAGTGAAGCGTCAGCGACAGAAGATGATGTCATCTCTAGCACCAGGGATCTTTCTCGGGGTGTCGAGGATTCGGAGTTCTGTCAACATTCCATTGGGGATGTGTCGTTCGATTTTGACGTTTACGAGTGCTGAAAACATTAGATGTGACAGGAAGTAATCGCAATTGTTGGGAATACCACGTCATGACCACATTGGGCTATACTTATTGTTATTGTGTTTTCTATATGTTTTTGTTGATACTCATTTATTATTACATCCAGTGTATATTGTATATTGATACCAAAACGGACGGATAGCAATGTCACATGGGTAATTTGTTCAGTTTTTTCTTTGTAATTTTATATCGGCTTCAAAGCTGATATGGTGCTAATCTTTATGCTACAAATAAAATTGAAATTGTGACGAGAAAACACGGATTCAATGTGCGATGTAAATCTGATAAAGACTGCAGTGATTTTGTCACAATGCAAATGTTTAATGGGATTGGACACACAAACTATACAAGACTTCCACCACCCCACCCCCTCCAACATACACACACACTCACAGCTTGGAATTCCACAGCGTAACAAGTTTTGTGCTTACAGGGTTTGTTTAGGATTGCTAAAACATTTTAATGATGTGTGGCCTGTTCCTTCAGATATGCAGTAAAACGAATTTAATTCACATGATCGGCACTCCATGGCATAAGTGTATATTGGATATGAATGGTTGAAAATGCCTGGTGTCTATTCAGATTTTTTACGTTGATGGTTCTAGATGGTTGACGTTCATGAAGTGCCGACTATTACATTTTTTTGAGCCATTTCCTCAGATTCGGGAGTTTAACCTCCAATTACAGCGTTCAACCTCCAATTCTGGTGATCGCCATTCCCAGCGTGAATACCTAAGTAGCAATATCTAGATGAAAATTAGCCCAAGGGCTAAGAAAGGTTACCGGACAATATACATTTTAGATATTAGCCTTTTGTCCAGTGACCTTGAAAATAAAGTCACTGATAAATTCAAGGCCATGAAATTTTCAACAAATATATCACTTCTAGAGATAGAGATATTAGCCATTCTGTGATGTGATCACGAAAATGAGGTCAAAGATCAGAATTCTAGATCACCAAAATATTCAGCATACATCATTTCCTATATGTTCACTATGGACTCCTAAGCTGTAGAGTCGATAATAAGCGAAATATAAGCCATTATGTATTCTGACCTTGAAAATAAAATGACTGACCTTAAAATTTAGGTCAAAGGTCAAATTCAAGGTCATGAGAATATTCAGAATATATCATTTCCTATATGTTCACAATTGATTCCTAAGCTGTAAAGTCGATAATAAGCAAGATATTGGCCATTTTGTCCTGTTGACCTTGAAAATGAGGTCAAAAGTCAAATTCAAGGTCACTAGAATATTCAGCATATATCATTTCCTATATGTTCCCAATTGATTCCTAAGCTGTAAAGTCGATAATAAGCAAGATATTGGCCATTTTGTCCTGTGATCTTGAAAATGAGGTCAAAGGTCAAATTCAAGGTCACAAGAACATTCAGCATATATCATTTCCTATATGTTCACAATTGACTCCTAAGCTGTAAACTCCATAATAAGCGAGATATTAGCCATTTTGTCCTGTGACCTTGGAAATGAGGTCAAAGGTCAAATTCAAGGTCACGAGAATATTCAGCTTATATCATTTCCTATATGTTCACAATTGATTCCTAAGCAGTAAAGTCGATAATAAGCGATATATTAGCCATTTTGTCCTGTGACCTTGAATATGAGGTCAAAGGTCAAATTCAAGGTCACGAGAATATTCAGCATATATCATTCCCTATATGTTCACAATTGATTCCTAAGCTGTAAAGTCGATAATAAGCGAGATATTAGCCATTTTGTCCTGTGACTTCGAAAATGAGGTCGAAGGTCAAATTCAAGGTCACGAGAATATTCAGCATATATCATTTCCTATAAGTCCACAATTGATTCCTAGTCTCTAATCTCAATATTAAGTGAGATATTAGGCATAATGTGCCTCCATTATAAAGCATAGGAGAATTTAACATGAGAAAGTCCCATTTGGGACCCGTCGAGAAAATGAAAATGGCCGCTACACGCAGACCGGCGATTCAGGGGCAACGAAACTTATACATATCACAGAGGTATGTGAGAGCAATCTTTTGAAATAAAAATCTCAAAACTGTCTGAACAGTTTTTGAGAAAATGGCCACCAAAGTCAGAAATTGGCCGTTTTTCGTCGAAAATGGCCGCCATTTTGAAAAAAATGCGAAAATCAAAAAACGAAAAAAACCTTTCCTGGGAATATTTTTAGCAATTTTTGTCCAAAATTTCAGGAAGATTCGACCGTAAACTTTAAAGATAAAAATGTGGACGGACGACGGACGACGGACGAACGGACGCCGGACGCAACGCCACGCCAATAGGTTATCGGACCATAGGTGCGGTAACCTAAAAATATGACTTAGTATCAGGGTCTCACTGTACACACTGCATATCACAATTCCACATTACATGTATTGTGGAGTTGGTGGAAAACAAATCTGATTCCCAATAAGACGTAATACCCTTACTATGTTAATGTTGTGCGACATAGTATTTCAGGTGTGATTTATTCTAGGTAGAATCTACCGTATAGTACACGTGCACAAGGTGCATTCAGTGAAATGTTGCGGTGCTGAATGATTTTTCTTCGGGTCATAATTACTAAGTTCTCTATCAGAAGCCAGTGATCTTCTAGAAACGTTCAAACACAATAATTTTCTGTTTGCTTTTTATTCTACCGCCTGTGTGGCCGAGTGGCTCAGAGATTGTAGGTGACGCGTGCTCGAACCCCGTCACCGGCACAAAGTAGTCGGATTTTTCATTCTGGCAACGCAAAGGTTTCTTCACATTCGCATGCGTTTGTCAATTCAAAATTGTCACCCGACGGGACTAGAATTGCCTACCATCATGGACCATCGTTAATTATTATTATTATTATTATTATTATTATTATTATTATTAGGAAATTATTGAAGAAATCGACAATCAATACCAATGCAGGTGTTTAAAAAAGACAGTGTCCACAAGCTACTTTGTGGAGATATCGATTTGCGCCACCTGCAATTTGCAAACTAAGAAAAACCTCCAAATCACAAATCGTTACTGCTTTAATACAGGATAAAAATTGCATCAATCTTTGAAATAAACATGAACTCGCCACTCAGTCAAAGATATTTTTTTTGGATATACCTGTTTTGTTTATTTCACGGGTGTTTTGTTATATATTTCCTGGAATCAAATGGCCAGGGAAAAAGCAGCAGAAATCATCATACTTTCAGTGGTGACCAACGCGGAGCTATTCTAGAAACTTATCGGAAAATCAACGTCTTGAATATATCATGCCCCGAGTTGGCTGCTCCACGGATTCGTCACAATATACCACGAGCTATCGACAGCCAATGGCAGGTCGTGAAAGACGGTTCTTTTTATGTGTACTCAGCATTCATGAGCGCAGAACGGAGAGGACGTAATGCCGTCATCAGCGTTGTAGGCGCCGGTGGCTCAACTAAAACGGATATGTACTGTCAGCTGTGGTTTGAGGGCCTAGAGATTCCTGTTGTTGTTTTCTCGAATGTAGAGATGCTTCCTTCACCACTGCTCATCGGGTGTGTATGTACATGTAAAACGTGTTTGATAACAATAGCATAGCATGACTTCAACCTTAATCAAGAATGCATCAAAAGTAACATATGAACTACATTGTGAACTTGGTCATTGAAAATTGATGAAAATGATCAATTTAATTTATTGTAAGCGATCATGCTCACCATGACGAAAATTATTAACAGTACTGCGTATTTTGATGTCATTTCAAAAGCCATTTCAAACTGACATCCATTTATATTGCAGGAAGAACAACGCTGTACGACACAACTGCTACTATCCTCACGTTCCAGAATCTGACCTCATCCCTGACTATGTCTCACTGGTGACGTCACCGTGCAACATCCCATCCAACATGTTGAAAATCAACAGGTTGAAACGCAGCTCACCAGCTTACAACTTCACCATCTGCACGGTAAACCCTGTGGATGAAAACACCTTCAACGCATATCAACTCATCACCTGGCTTGAGTTGAACTTACTGCTCGGAGCCGGACATTTTGTTTTGTACAATCGTTCAATCGTGGAAGAACTGCGTCCGTACTTCGACCACTACAGGACAACGGGTCTCTTGGATGTTCAAGAGTGGAAAGTACCTGAATTCCAACCGACACCCCCACAAAACGAGACACACCCACTGGCTGCAGCTCTCGTGCAGGAATGCGTACTTCGCTCTATGTTCAACTCTCGATTCATCGTCATAATTGGAACTGATGAATTTCTTATCCCAGCTTTAGATAATACGCGCACCTGGTTGGATCTCATTTGGAAAGTCAACTGCAACGATTGCTCTTTTCTAAGTTCGACCCAAGTTCATGGCGATGGTGGGAAAAACCAACACGGGAGTTATCCTGAAGAAGGAAATGGTGATCGTCAGTCCTATCCTTCTGGATTTATTGTGAATCCAATAAACCTGGACGTATTCGGGTTTCCATATATAGTCAGAACACCAACTGGAAAACCGCCAAACCGAGCAGTTTATCAGGCTCTGTATAAATACATCAAAGCTAACAGTAGGGACTGGACGAAACAGCCTCTGAAGAAATATCGCGGCCATTTAGAAAGGCGTTTTGAAGAAATTGCTGGAAAAGTGGTGTTTTAAATGTATCCATCCTTTACAGCATCATAACTTCGTAGGACCATAATTGTAGGTTTCAGTTTTTTTTTTTTTTTTTTTTTTTTTTTTTTTTTTTTTTTTTGGGGGGGGGGATAAATGTACAATGAATATGTTGGTTCTTTATGTCATAGCAAAACATATTATACCAGTCAACCAGTAGTTGTTGAATACTCTGTGTCAGACACAATTATCAACTGCAAAAATAAATAACACGCATAAAAGACGGCAAACAAATCAAGAGTCACTATCGTTTAAACAAGAAAACAATTTCAGGAATGGTATTTTACCTGAATTTTTTTCTTTGTACTGAATGATTCGACAATCTCGGTTGACTCAGCAGTTTGACAAATGTTCGCCATGGTCCATTGCACATGACCTCATATTACGTGAAAATATGTCTTCAGAGTGATATAAATTATGGAGGTGTGCCGGGTTATGGTTGGTACATTTGGGATAAATAAACAGGAAATTGGTGTATTGTGCAATGCAATTTCAATATTTGTTGATATACTATGTTCAGATGTGGTTTGCGATATTTGTAACCAGAAGGGATTATACCGGTGCATCTAGATCTAGTCTAGTGGATTCAGTATTTGCTTATTCACTTCAACAATATAAATGATATATTTTAAAGTTTATGCTCGAGTTTAGGCTTTATTATCACCTGTTGATTATATTGTTATATTTTAAACATCGTCCGATCGTTGAATTTCTAGGGCAATTCATTTCTGATGGATCGCCTATTGTCACGATTGTTGGATTTCAGTGATGGCAGTACTGGTTATGATAATAATGTCTTTCATTTTGACACAAAGATTGTGATATCCAAATTTGTCTTTCTTGTTCATCATAGGCTCATCATTATTATTGGTTATAACGTGAAAAACAAATATAATATAAATTATGCAATATATTTGACGGGTGGTATAATCTTCAAAACGCTGGTTACTGAACTATATTTCCCTATGTGTTGTTCTATTCCAGATAATCATGGAAACAACATGGGTGCGAAGTTCATAGTGTGTGCTTCTGTCAGAAATGCGTCCAGTTTAGTTCTGGCTTCATTTGGTGCCCCCTGTTTGTTTTTGTCTGACGGAGCCGGAAGTTGCAGCAGCGCAAGTATTTTGTTGTCATGATGACATTTTATGGCTTTTTTTCAATAGATGTATATATTTTAGAAGGATGAATCAGTGCATTTTTGACAACATACTTCTAGGAATAAGCTTTATACACTGATTTTCACAATTATCAATTAAAAATATTTGCATTTCGTATCAGTATTGCAGTTCGTGTCTGTCCATGTATGATGTTTGTGTTTCATGAACGAAGAATCAACCAAAACTGACGCAATTGTGCTTCTTTTCATTGCCACCCCCCCCCCCCCCCCCCCAGGGCCGCGGCTCACTGGAGTAACATTGAAATTTTTTTTGCCGGAATCTGGTATTATCGCTCGGAAGTTCGATGGGTCGGATTAAACCCGTACATTTTTTTCTTGCTTCGAATGCCAGCATTTCTATCGCCACTCGATAGATGGGGACATTGTACGGGTAGAATTCATGCAGGCCTTTTTTCACTCGTTCATGATCATCACCTGTTCAACACTTGGTATAGCACGCACTGTAACCAATATTCGATATTGGAACACATCAATACTTTTACATATACTTACTGTTAATACACCCCTTCATGGCATCAATTACTCAAATTGAAACATTTGGAGATTAATTTGTTTCAGATCTATTCGGTTTACCAATATAGTCTAAAGGGTTGATTATAGTAAATGTAACATTTTGGAATGTAATAGAAGCATGCCCCAAAACACCAAGACTTAGAATGCGTCAAACTTTGTAGGATCAACACCTTACTGAATTAGTAAATTGCTCAATTTTCATATTATGAAAATATTATTTATTTATTTTATTTCGATCCTCTAAAATGGGCAAACCCATATAAATACATACGTTGACAACATCAACTACGAGCGTATAGACTAGATCTTGGCCTACTTTTTCCAACATTATTAATTCAAGTTAGTCACGAACATTAATTATTCAAGTTAGTCACGTTTGAACTCCGAACCTGAATCATGGGCCCCGGTTATTGCTTTTGATGCCTAGCATGTGCGATTTTACTTGTAACAATATAGTAGGCACATTTTGTTGCTCTTCTCGTGCAACATTCTATTTACCATTTCACATGACAACGCAAATAACAAATGGAACAGCGAAATTATATTCATCGCAGATATTGTACAGGAAATTTAACCAAAACCAAATGTACATGACGTACATTGCATGTAGAAGGTATTGAACACAGCGTGGATCAAGCTTTAAGTACATCATATTCCCATTTCAAGAATGACAACAAAATACGGACAAAATGATTGGATGGTGAAAATATATCACAGACTATGGTGTACAATGAAGATGAATTCCACATTAACGGTACGAGTCCTGTTGATGGTGCTGCGCATGCGCCCTGGACAATTCCCGCATGGGTTCACGATCCGTTTCCGGTGTATCTAAGCCGGAAGTGACGTTAGCACGGCGCGCCATCATCCCGGAACGTCTTTGTCTGGTGACGTGGGCAGCCAAGGCCGGGTTCATGTTCACTCGTTCTTGTGACAACTGCAAGGAAATTGACGGGAAGAGAATGATAAAATCCATCACATATAGGTGCAACAGAATAACTGCATGCTTACATAGTTTCCATGTACTACGATTCACTACAACAATATAAATAATATATTTTAAAATTTAGGCTCGATAACAATGTACAGGTTTACTACAGTCAGAGTAGGAAATTGTTCTGCGCAGTTATTTATTATTAATAAACTGTTGACTTACGCAATTTACATGGTTCTCAGGACTGAACACACTGATGTCCAAATCTGAGTGCAGCGAAACGTTCTCACTAGAGCGCAGCACTGTAGCCTCGCGCGATGAGATGAACTGTGGTGCGGTGATCCTAGATTCTGTGTTTAGTGAAGCCATGTCGTGGAACGGGCAGTTAGTTTTAGAGAACTCACTTGTGGGTGGACTGACCAATGTGTTGAAATATTTCCGGGAGTTTTCAACTTGCCTAAGATCGCAATTTTCCTTGGCGTTGACTTCATTATGGCGGCTTGCGTTTTCTTGAGTGACGCGACTGCGTCTGCGCCGAATGCGTTCATGCATTGGATTCGCATCTTGCGACTGAATAGCGACATTCGAGAGTCCCTGACTCAGTAGAAGCTGATCCCTCGTGTGTCTACCCTCGCAGGTTTCAAAACGACCTTCCACCAAACTCCGCAGTAGTGACTGCCTGGAAGACTCTCCACGTATCTGCTCATAATCAGCCATCGTCAAGTTATCGTCGTCCCAGGAACATCTACGTTCGGCACTCGCACTTTCGCGGATTGCAGTTCGTGGGCTGCTTTCATGTGCACTGAGTTTTCGATGGGCCACGCCGCTGAATCTCTTTCGTAGAACGTCGGAGGGTCTCGGTGGATGTTTCGAACTGCTTCCATTTGCAAGACTCCTACTGCGAAGCTGATGGTACATCTCAGTACCGCCTTCATCAAGGTAGGGAGTGGATACGTTCTGAGCAGACTGGCTTCGGAACAACTTCGTGGTGTGGGTGACTTGGTCCGATCCCCGCCGCAAAGCTGCAAACTTGTTCTTCAAGTTCTTGCTCGTAGCTTCTTCGTCCATGGAGGCAGTGCAGCGTGGACGCTTCTTGATCATCCGCATTCGCTCCTGGTGCAGATGGGGTTAGGTTTAACTAGACGTCAAGGCCTAAAGATGCCTTGGAGGCATTTCGGTGTTAGGACTAATTGGTAATATTTAAAACATGTTTGCCACGGGCTCTACAACACATCGCTTCCTAGATCGACGAAAATGAAAAATGTCGACTCAGCAAAAAAAAAATTCGGGCCAAGGTCAAAGTTCATCTATAATACCCCTTAGACATGTTTGTCGAAGTCGACGAGTCCAAAAATGACGTCCGTTTCGCTCTACGACAAACCGTTTCCAAGATATCGACGAAAACGAAAAATGCCGACTCGGCAGAAAAATTTCGGGTCAAGGTCACAGTTCATCCATAATACCCCCCTGACATGTTTGTCTAGGTGGACGAGTCCGAAAATAACGTCCGTTTTGCTCTACGACGCACCGTTTCCGAGATATCGACGAAAACAAAAAATGCCGACTCTTCAAAAAAATTTCGGGTCAAGGTCAAAGTTCATTCATAATACCCCTTAGACACCTTTGTCTAGGGCGACGAATTCGAAAATACTGTCCGTTTCGCTCTACGACGCACCGTTTCCAAGATATCGACGAAAACGAAAAATGCTGATTCAGCAAAAATATTTCGGGTCAAGGTCAAAGTTCGTTCATAATACCCCCCAGACATGTTTGTCTAGGTCGACGAGTCCGAAAATAACGTCCGTTTCGCTCTACGACGTACCGTTTCCGAGATATGCAGGATGCCTCAAGGATGACTCAGCAAAAAATTATTTCGACCTCTAGGTCAAAGTTCGTTTGACGTATCGATCCCAAAATCAATAGGGTTCTTCCCTGGTGGGATATAAACCTCCATGCAAAGTTCTGCAACTATGGCCTGAATATTTTTTGAGTTATCGTCCGGAAACCAAGTCTCAAAATCAGCCTTGATTTCATCCTCACGGACCTCACGGACCCCGGAGCCGGATAAAAAAAAATACCCGATAGAGATGTTTGTCTAGGGCGACGAGTCCGAAAATAACGTCCGTTTCGCTCTACGACGCACGGTCAAGGATGAATCAGCAAAAAATTATTTTGACCTCTAGGTCAAAGGTCGTTTGACGGATCGATCCCAAAATCAATAGGGTTCTTACCTGGTGGTAAATGAACCTCCATGCAGAGTTCTGCAACTATTGCTTGAATATTTTTAGAGTTATCGTCCGGAAACCAAGTCTAAAAATCGGCCTTGATTTCATCCTCACGGACCTCACGGACCTCAGAGCCAGCTCAAAAAAATAGGGTTCTTCCACATATTATTTCTGACTAGTGGCGAAAATTTGGCAAAGATCCGTCAAGGCAATCTAAAGTTATCGTCCGGAAACCGAAAACGGCGGAAGAAGAAAAAAAAAAAAAACGAAAAAAAAAATACTGCTAAAACCATAAAGGCATTTCTGCCGAAATGCCTTAATTAAAGGTGAAATGACACGGACATTTTTTTTTCTTTTAAGCAGTTCTAAATGTATATCTATGTAAAACAAGTAGAGTTATCAAGCAAATTGTGCCGATTGGAGGGTATGATTGTATTCTTCGACTATCGTAGTTGAATGTCGTACAATGTACTAAGTATAAATACTGGCGAATCATGTTCACACTGTTGTATGAGCTGGGTCACCATAACATATCTTGTATTATATTGCAATAGTTTACCTTCCGTTTCTCCTCGACCTTTTCAAACATCACCCGGGCTATCCGCCGCTGTTCTTGTTTCCAACTCCGCTCATAGTCGTCACAAAACTTGGACCACAGACCGAAAAACGATTCAGGGTTCATCTGTTTGGACAAACATTTTTTCTCTCGAATTATTGCATAGCCAAACAAAAAATGCTAACTCGAGCACTATACGGGTACTGCTACATGCTACAATAGACGGACAAATTGAATACTGTCTATGCATCAAAATGAAACAAAGGAGAACCTCTATAATGACATATGAATTAACAATAATTGGAGAACGATGTATGGTGATATAATATATATCGTGCTATTTGCATTGAGTTATATTATTATTTTTACCTGTTTGCCAGAGTTGCTCGAAATGGCCATATAACTGAGAAGCGATTCGAAGACCTCCTTCGTCTCATCCAGTTTTCGTTGTTGTGCATCAAGAAACAGCTCGGCTGTGAGACAAAATGGCAAAGTGATAAAATGATAGAAAAAACCAACACGTGTGTGTGTGTGTGTGTGTTTATTGCGGTGATAACAACAACTAACATCATATGATACTTACCAGATTCGAAGAAATCATCCATCTGGTCTTTGAATGGTTGCTGCAGACATGGGTCAGAATCCATGTAGATTTCTTCGGCCTGGAAAATCCGAATATCACCAGATAAAGTAGGATCATATCGGGTATGTATCACACTATACACTCTAGTACTATATGTTTTGGGCAGGTCCTTCTGCCGACCTTAGCCCCGTGGGTGATCAGCTCCCTCTTCAGCAGCTTAAGGTCTTTCTCGATGTCTGCGAAGGACACGGCAGAAGCGGAAGTTATCGCCGCGGAATCCGGAAGTGGACACACCGTATCAGATTTCCCGACATGCTCTGCGTCTTCCTGACACTGCACGCGCACGATAAAGCCTAGCAACGTCGTGCTGTTGTCCTGTCAATGTAGATTTCACACAAATCAACATTTAGCAAGTAGTGTCTATGGTACTGATCAAATTTCTCTTTCAGTTTGGAAGTTCGGAATTTGAGCACTGAATTTTCAAGTAGTTATACAAATTACAATAATTGTCCTTTTCGTATTGTCAATTTTGGAACCGAGTAACCGGTACGATTAAAATGCTTTTATGCTAATTAGAATAGCATTTGAAACCAATACTATATTGAAATATCTGCCGAATGCTAGTGTTGAGCTCACCATGGACTTGACGTCTTTGAGTTTAGCGAGAATTCCCAGTTCAAACCCATCCGCCTGGCCCCTCTGAGTGCCACCGTTCATGTAGTTACCAAATGCTAGGACGTGCTCCATAACCGACCGTATACAAGCACTGGGAGTGGTAATTATCATCCAATGAAAAACTCATAATCAATTTCATGATTTACGTAGTGCTCGAGCCACCGTATTGCAGTTACAAGATGTTCATAATATTAAATCGGAGGAGGATATCACAGTTGTTTGATGTTTTCTTTCTTGAACTTGGATAAAGCAATCCAATTTATGTGTGTTACCAAATCTATAGCACTGCACTGGCCCACTGGTAAACTACCAAGAATACCTGTTTTTGAGTGCATCACAGGCATTCCGCAGGACTCCAGATTGCTGGTCTGAAACATTGACACCATCAACAGAATATAAACAAGTCAAATTACCAGCAAACAAAAACAATTTGTGCCATGTTTCGATATGTTCATCTCTACTAGTACTCGGACGAAAAAGCATGGGTTGTGTTTGTGTTACGTTGCATTACCGATGTTGAACAGCGTCTCGTTGAAACGTCTCTTGAGAACAAGACAATTGACTCGTTCCCGGAAGTAGGACAGCTTTGATAGCTGCCAAAGAAACTCTTCTGGTTCATCCAGACAAACTGCATAACAAGAAAGTATTTGTTTTATTAATTTTTTTTTTTTAGGATTTTGACATTGCTCCGGCACAATTTCCAACGCAAACTACATGTATTTTCGAAAGTATGAGAAGTAAAAGTAGTTGAAAATGACAACGATTAATCAGCGTTACCTTGTGGTTGATCCTTGAGGTGTTGTTCAATCCTAGCTAGTTCCTCCTCGGTGGCGCCCATCTCCACTAAGCTCTGAAGATTGTCTAGGTCCACCTTACTGAAATCCAGGGTCGCGATGGCCTGCCTGATGTCTGACACGGTACAGTGTAGACTACGCATCTTGATGCCCACAGTTCGTGACCGATTGTCGTCTAGAAGCTTGGCAGTCTGCAAGCGGGTTAATTGATTTACGTGAGTTTGATGATATATTACCATAAAGTTTGGTATGTGGTATTCAACCATGGAATAATGATGAATTAGTTCGTGTGTTTTTATGTATCGTTGATAGATATTGTTTCCCTTTTCTTGAGTAGTGTAATACAGTACTTATATTATGATATTTGAACTTGTACGTATACAAGTATAACGCTTCTAGTAATAACTAGACGCCAAGGACTAGAAATGCCTTGTAGGCATTTCGATGTAAGCAGAATTGACAAGAAGCTGATTGAAAAACAAAAACACGAATCTGGTGCGAAGTCCGCCAGCCCAGTGGATTCTATTGCGCTATCGAGATTTTGACAAGAATAGAAAATTTGGCACAAGTGCTAAAGAAAGTTAAATTTGTTGCGCCACAACTGTTTTTAGGTTACCGGACCTTTGGTCCGATAACCTATTGCCGTGGCGTTGCGTCCGTCGTCCGTCGTCCGTCCTCTGGCGTCCGTCGTCCGTCGTCCGTCGTCCGGCGTCCGTCCGTCCACATTTTTATCATTAAAGTTTACAGGCGAATATTTCTGAAATTTTGCACAAAAATACCTAAAAATATTTCCAGGAAAGGTTTTTTTTAGTTTTTTGATTTTCGCATTTTTTTCAAAATGGCGGCCGTTTTCGTCGAAAAATGGCCAATTTTGGACTTTGGCGGTCGTTTTCTCAAAATCTGTTCAGTAACTTTTTTTTTTATTGATGCATAACACTCCTCATATGTACCCCTGTGACATGTATAAATTTCGTTGCCCTTGACTCGCTCGAAGTGGGCCATTTTGGGCCCAAACTCGGCCCAAATGGGACTTTCCCATGTTAAATTCTCCTATGCTTTATAATGGGACACATTAAAGCCTAATATCTCACTTAATATTGAGATTAGAGACTAGGAATCAATTGTGGACATATAGGAAATGATATATGCTGAATATTGTCGTGACCTTGAATTTGACCTCTGACCTTGGTTTCAAGGTCAGAGCGGCCGTTTTCGTCGAAAAATGGCCAATTTTGGACTTTGGCGGTCGTTTTCTCAAAATCTGTTCAGCAACTTTTTTTTTATTGATGCATAACACTCCTCATATGTACCCCTGTGACATGTATAAATTTCGTTGCCCTTGAATCGCTCGAAGTGGGCCATTTTGGGCCCAAACTCGGCCCAAATGAGACTTTCCCATGTTAAATTCTCCTATGCTTTATAATGGGACACATTAAAGCCTAATAGCTCACTTAATATTGAGATTACAGACTAGGAATCAATTGTGGACATATAGGAAATGATATATGCTGAATATTGTCGTGACCTTGAATTTGACCTCTGACCTTGGTTTCAAGGTCAGAGCGACCGTTTTCGTCGAAAAATGGCCAATTTTGGACTTTGGCGGTCGTTTTCTCAAAATCTGTTCAGCAACTTTTTTTTTATTGATGCATAACACTCCTCATATGTACCCCTGTGACATGTATAAATTTCGTTGCCCTTGAATCGCTCGAAGTGGGCCATTTTGGGCCCAAACTCGGCCCAAATGAGACTTTCCCATGATAAATTCTCCTATGCTTTATAATGGGACACATTAAAGCCTAATAGCTCACTTAATATTGAGATTACAGACTAGGAATCAATTGTGGACATATAGGAAATGATATATGCTGAATATTGTCGTGACCTTGAATTTGACCTCGGACCTTGGTTTCTAGGTCAGAGCGGCCGTTTTCGTCGAAAAATGGCCAATTTTGGACTTTGACGGTCGTTTTCTCAAAATCTGTTCAGTAACTTTTTTTTCTTATTGATGTAAAACACTCCTCATATGTACCCCTGTGACATGTATAAATTTTGTTGCCCTTGAATCGTTTGAAGTGGGCCATTTTGGGCCCAAACTCGGCCCAAATGTGACTTTCCCATGTTAAATTTTCCTATGCTTTATAATGGGACACATTAAGCCTAATATCTCACTTAATATTGAAATTAGAGACTAGGAATGAATTGTGGACATATAGGAAATGATATATGCTGAATATTCTCGTGACCTTGAATTTGACCTTTGACCTCATTTTCAAGGTCACATGACAAAATGGCTAATATCTCGCTTATTATCAACTTTACAGTTTAGGAATCAATTGTGAACATATAGGAAATGATATATGCTGAATATTTTCGTGACCTTGAATTTGACCTTTGACCTCATTTCTAAGGTCACAGGACACAATTGCTAATATCTCGCTTATTATCGACTTCACAGCTTAGGAATCAATTGTGAACATATAGGAAATGATATATGCTGAATATTCTCGTGACCTTGAATTTGACCTTTGACTTCATTTTCAAGGTCACAGGACAAAATGGCCAATATCTTGCTTATTAGCGACTTTACAGCTTAGGAATCAATTGTGAACATATAGGAAATGATATATGCTGAATATTCTCGTGACCTTGAATTTGACCTTTGACCTCATTTTCAAGGTCACAGGACAAAATGGCCAATATCTTGCTTATTAGCGACTTTACAGCTTAGGAATCAATTGTGAACATATAGGAAATGATATATGCTGAAAATTATCATGACCTTGATTTTGACCTCTGACCTCATTTTCAAGGTCACATGACAAAATGGCTAATATCTCGCTTATTAGCGACTTTACAGCTTAGGAATCAATTGTGAACATATAGGAAATGATATATGCTGAATATTCTCGTGACCTTGAATTTGACCTTTGACCTCATCTTCAAGGTCACAGGACAACATAGCTAATATCTCGCTTATTATCGACTTTACAGCTTAGGAAGCAATTGTGAACATATAGGAAATGATATATGCTGAATATTCTCGTGACCTTGAATTTGACCTTTGACCTCATTTCCAAGGTCACAGGATAAAATGGCTAATATCTCGCTTATTATGGACTTTACAGCTTAGGAATCAATTGTGAACATATGGGAAATGATATATGCTGAATATTCTAGTGACCTTGAATTTGACTTTTAAATTATTTTTAAGGTCAATAGGACAAAATGGCTAATATCTTGCTTATTATCGACTTTACAGCTTAGGAATCAATTCTGAACATATAGGAAATGATATATTCTGAATATTTTAATGATATTGGATTTGACCTTTGACCTAAATTTCAAGGTCAGTCATTTTATTTTCTAAGTCAGATTACAAAATGGCTTATATCTCGCTTATTATCAAATTTACAGCTTAGGGGTCCATAGTGAACATATAGGAAATGATGTATGCTGAATAGTTTGGTGATCTAGAATTTAACCTTTGATCCCATTTTCAAGGTTAGAGATATGGCGATTTCAGTGGTCACCTTGAGTTTGACCTTCAACTTTCTCGGCTTAACTCTGTATATTTCTCCGGTAACCTTTCTAGCCCATTGGGCTAATTTTTTTTTTTCGAGAAAATTGCCGTTTTGAATTTTCAAGTTTGCTGAAGGTCACCACAAAGGTTTATGCACCCCCGTTATGAAGGGAAATGCTGATGTAATATACCAAACAATTTCATTACCAAAAACAATATTTTTGTTGCGAATGGCTCAAAATAGATAGTGACTTGATTTGGAAAAAAAAACAAGACGCGAAAAATCAAAATAGCCCCCACACGTGAACAAGCAAATCAAAAGCAACAGAACTTACACATGTTATAAAGGTACATGAACAAAAGTGGAATGTTTTGAAACAAAAATCTCAAAACTGTATGGACAATTCGGGAAAAAAATGGTCTTTAAACTTCAAAATTGGCAGGTTTTTTTGGTAAAAAATGGCTGTCATTTTGGGAAAAAGCCAAACACTAATAGAATGAAAATTAGCCCAAGGGTTAGAGAAAGATTACCAGACAATTTCCGTTTTATACTTTAGATATTAGATGTTTTGTCCCATGACCTTTAATATAAGGTCACTGGTCAAATTCAAGGTGGCAAGAATGTTCAGCATATATCATTTCCTATATGTCCACAATTGATTGCTGAGCTTTGAATTCAATAATAAGAGAGATAATACAAAATTGTGCTCTGGCCTTGAAAATGAGGTCAAAGGTCAAATTCAAGATCATGAAAACATATATTACTTCATATATGTTCACAATTTATTCGTAAGCTGTAAAGTCGATAATAAGCGATTTATTAGCCATTTTGTACTCTGACCTTGAAAATAAGGTGGCAATTCAAGTTCAAAGTCATGAGTGTATTAAGCATATATCATTCCCTATATGTGCACAATTGATTCCTAAGCTGCAAAGTTAATAATAAGCGAGATAATGACCATTTTGTGCTCTCACCTTGAATATGATGTCGAAGGTCAAACTCAAGGTCATCAGAATATTCGGCATATATAGCATTTCCTATATGTTCACAATTGATTCCTAGTCTCTGATCTGAATATTAACAAACGAGATGTATCCATCAAGCCCGAATGTAAACAAGTGTCCAATTTGCCTTTAAAAGTCCATATCGAGCACATTTTCCAGTTTGTACCTGCATATACAGTGTAGTCATGAGAAAATCATCAGTGATATACGATGGTGTGCGTGGAATTGTCAGTCCATTTTGCACTTTTTTCTTACATCTGCGTGTGATGGATACAGTTCCTGTATTGACACCGTGAACCACCTGCTCAAATGAGCAAAATTCCCCCCCCCCCAAAAAAAAAAGACTGGTTGCAGCCATAACATTTGATGTGAGTACACCACAAGGGATGCCATGCCAATATAGGTTATCGGACTGTAGGTATGGTAACCTACGAAATACTTCCCAGTTAAAATATTTTAAGGTATTTTTTTGTGTAAAATATCAGGCATATTTGACGTAAGCTTTGAGAGATAAAAAAATGTAGGCGAGCAACACCGACGATTTATAATGACGGACGCAAATGCGATGCCAATATGTTATCGGACAACAGGTCTATTATTGTAAAGAGCTGAATCAGCAAAATAAAAATGTAATGTAGGTCAAGATCAGAGGTCACGCGTAATGCATCTTAATGATGTTTGTCTAGGGTGAAAAGTCCATGAATGATGTCCGTTTCGCTTTACGACGTAACGTTTGTGAGATATCCATGAAAATGAAAAATTCCATGTTAAGGTCAAGTTCATTCCAACATGTAACACCTAAAAGAAAGCTACCACTCCTTCACGCACTCGACTAATTAAATACCGACCTGGCTCTTAGATTTCGAGTTAATAGATGTCGACTCTTGAGCCACTCTTTTATCGACTGCATCATTTTGTTCCGATCGTCCGAAAAGCCTGAAACAGATAATCCATTTATAATATGTGTGATGTGTACCATGGATCTGAAATTGCAGAACGATTGAAGAAAATTAGCCCAAGGGCTGAGAAAGGTTACCGGACAATATACATTTTAGATATTAGCCTTTTGTCCAGTGACCTTGAAAATAAAGTCACTGATAAATTCAAGGCTATGAAATTTTCAACAAATATATCACTTCTAGTATGTCCACAATAAATTCCTAAGCTGTAAAGTCAATAATAAGTGAGACATTAGCCATTCTGTGATGTGACCTTGAAAATGAGGTCAAAGTTCAAGTTCAAGGTCATGAAAATATTCAGTATATATCATTCCTCTATATTCGCAATTGATTCCTATGCTGTAAATGTAAGTATCAATCTATTACCACCAATACAATCAGATTTTGATGATGCCAATAAGAAACGTAAAATACTACATTCTGCAATAGAAACAAACAAAGCCCGACCAAATAGTTTATCCAAAGACACACTGGCGTCTTCAGGGGCAGACAATGTGTTAAATGTAGTTGTTTCTACTGTACACCAGATGGAATTACATGTAGTATACAACTGCCCAACAACCTATGAAAATAATTTAGAAATCCGAATCTAACCCCATGGAATAGATACATGACAAGTACAAAAGTACCCAATCACAAGCCCGAAGGCTACTGAGTTGATGGTATCCTCGGGGACAGATTTAACGTCCGCCAGCAGTGACACCGACTCAGTGGTATAAATGTAAGTATCAATCTATCACCACCAATACAATCAAATTTTGATGATGCCAATAAGAAACGTAAAATACAACATTTTGCAATAGAAACAAAGCCCGACCAAATAGTTTATCCAAAGACACACTGGCGTCATCAGGGGCAGATGTAAAGATGATAATAAGCGACATATTAGCCATTTTGTTCTCTGACCTTGAAAATGAGATCAAAGGTCAATTCTAGATCACCAAAATATTCAGCATACATCATTTCCTATATGTTCACTATGGACCCTTAAGCTGTAAATTTGATAATAAACGAGATATAAGTCATTTTGTATTCTGACCTTGAAAATAAAATGACTAACCTTGAAATTTAGGTCAAGGGTCAAATTCAAGGTCACTAGAATATTCAGCATATATCATCTCCTATATCATGTATATGTTCACAATTGATTCCTAAGCTGCAAAGTCGCTAATAAGCAAGATATTGCCATTTTGTCCTGTGACCTTGAAAATGAGGTCAAAGGTCAAATTCAAGGTCACGAGAATATTCAGCATATATCATTTCCTATATGTTCACAATTGATTCCTAAGCCGTAAAGTCGATAACAAGCGAGATATTAGCAGTTTTGTCCTGTGACCTTGGAAATGAGGTCAAAGCTCAAATTCAAGGCAACGAGAATATTCAGCATATATCATTTCCTATATGTTCACAATTGATTCCTAAGCTGAAAAGTCGATAATAAGCGAGATATTAGCCATTTTGTCCTGTGACCTTGAAAATGAGGCCAAAGGTCAAATTCAAGGTCACGAGAATATTCAGCAGATGCCATTTCCTATATGTTCACAATGGATTCCTAAGCTGTAAAGTCGATAATAAGCGAGATATTAGCCATTTTGTCCTGTGACCTTGAAAATGAGGTCAAAGGTCAAATTCAAGATCACGAGAATATTCAGCATATATCATTTCCTATATGTTCACAATTGATTTCTAAGCTGTAAAGTCGATAATAAGCGAGATATTAGCCATTTTGTCCTGTGACCTTGAAAATGAGGTCAAAGGTCAAATTCAAGGTCACGAGAATATTCAGCATATATCATTTCCTATATGTCCACAATTGATTCCTAGTCTCTAATCTCAATATTAAGTTAGATATTAGGCTT
This sequence comes from Terebella lapidaria, assembly GCA_949152475.1. Lineage (NCBI taxonomy): Eukaryota > Metazoa > Annelida > Polychaeta > Terebellida > Terebellidae > Terebella > Terebella lapidaria. Next base: position 25,216,016 of record OX424564.1, on the reverse strand, counting down.
AATGTGTCCCATTATAAAGCATAGGAAAATTTAACATGGGAAAGTCACATCTGGGCCGAGTTTGGGCCCAAAATGGCCCACTTCGAGTGATTCAAGCGCAACGAAATTTATACATGTCACAGAAGTACATATGAGGAGTGTTATGCATCAATAAGAAAAAAAGTTACTGAACAGATTTTGAGAAAACGACCATCAAAGTCCAAAATTTGCCATTTTCGACGAGAACGGCCGCTATGACCTTGAAACCAAGTCAGAGGTCAAATTCAAGGTCACGAGAATATTCAGCATATATCATTTCCTATATGTCCACAATTGATTCCTAGTCTCTAATCTCAATATTTAAGTGAGATATTAGGCTTACTGTGTCCCATTATAAAGCATAGAAGAATTTAACATGGGAAAGTCCCATTTGGGCCGAGTTTGGGCCAAAATGGCCCACTTCGAGCGATTCAATCGCGACGAAATTTATAGACATCATAGGAGTACATATGAGGCGTGTTATGTATCAAAAAGAAAAAAAGTTACTGAACAGATTTTGAGAAAATGGCCGCCAAAGTCCAAAATTGGCCGATTTTCGACAAAAACGGCCGCCATTTTGAAAAAATTGTGAAAATCAAAAAACTAAAAAATACCTCCTTCTTGAATAATTTTTATGCATTTTTGTACAAAATTTCAGAAAGATTGGTCCGTAAACAAAAAAGATAAAAATGTGGACGACGCCGACGCCGACACCGACGCCGACGCCGGACGCCGGACGCAACGCCATGCCAATAGGTTAGCGGACCAAAGGTTCGGTAACCTAAAAATGGATAACGCGCGTCATGAAAGCTGGTGTCGTTTGGTGGAGAAGCATACCTTTCGAATTCATATACGTCAATGTTCGGTTCCGTAGCCGTCTTCCAGAAACAATCTATGAAAGTTAATGATAGTTGATATTGGCGCTATTGTCTAGTTTGAATTTGAATCCATGTCAGTTTAAAATGTATCCAAATCGTTATAATATGTGTTGAATAACATATCAAGCAATATTATCCCGGGGTGGTTTATTATCATTTTGTAATATAGAGTACACGTAGCCTAGCGTGTTACCCGATATATATATAATATCACTAACATATGAATAACACATTGAAACGCTATGCTACTTGCCTTCATTGGCGCTGTTGATGAGGAGCCTATTCCAGAAGAGAGGCCTCATTTTGACCCTGGGTCTAATGGGCGGCTTAGAAGGTTGAATGGCTTTCTGGACGAGGGTGGGCGGTGGCGGAGGGGCGCCTGGAGCTGTGGGCGGTGGTGGGGGAGGTGGCGGGGCCGGCAGGGAACCCTGAGGGGCAGGGGGAGGCAGAGGCGGGGCAGGCGGTGGTGGCGGCGGGGCTGCTGGAGCCGTCGGGGCTTCAACGCTGGACGTCACTGCGGTTGAGTCTGGATCAGAAACGCAGCACTAGATCTAATATTCCTTTATTTTTAACAAATTAGCGAAGTAACCTCACAAATACATTTAAAATGGTTTTATATGACGTTAATTGTGAAGATTTAAAGCAAAACAAAAAACAAAACATGTTACCCTTCATTTCAGCAATCATTTTCTTCAAGTTCTGTATTTCTTCCCTATAGGCCTCTACCATCGCCGAATGAGCTGTCTGGGCGACTCTCAGTTTCTCGATGAGGGCCTTCTCGTTGTCAGAATAACCCTCAAGGTCATCCAGTGATTGTTGTCCGACAATGGGCAGCGATTCCGGCCTCCGCTCCAGAGACGAGGAGGGAGAACGTCTCATGGAATCAAAGTCGAAATTCTCGAGGTCAAGAGCCTCCATTTCAACACCGTCATACCGACAGGTATCGATGAAATCGTCGTCTCCCTCTGCGACTTGACCGTGTGTATTGATAGCATGCTGACCGTGGAAAGATGCAGAGTTATTTTCGAAGTTTCTCCCAAGGGGTTCATAGTCCAAGTTGAAGGCTGGAATACCACCTCTTTGGGGAATGGGGTGGTTTTCGTTGGCCAAGTCGTGAGTGAATGTTGATGACGTGAATAACGAACCAGCAGAGCGCGAAAATGGACTGTAAGCGACGCGCCCGCGACGCGAATCCAATGACGACGCAGTGTTGGCTTGCGTCATTGCTGCGTTGATGCTGTAATGTCGCTGCAGCGCCAGCTCCTCGGCGATGCTGTCGTGTTCGAAGTAGGCGCGCCGTCTCGTCTCACGCCCACCGCCCGAGGATTCCCAAAGCGATGACGCAGCGATGCCGCGCATGTCGCCCGGTCGCTCTCGTTGGCGGCATTCTAGTAGCTCGATCAGTCGCTTTCTCGGGATGTGACTTGACGTCTTAGCGACGAGCTGCTGCTGGGCCTCGTTCACTACCGTCTCATCACCCCATCGGTACAGGTGGACAGAGTCCTCAAACAGGCTGGAGCCCGTGATGCTGTTAGAAACATTATATATGTAGAAGCATTTATTACGCTGTTGATTTTTTTTTTAAAACGTCATAATTACTCGAATGACTTTCATGTTATGGTATTGAGATGCGTGATTTTACCTCAAACGCATTTCAAGAAATCACATGATATCGATGGTCAAGGTCGTCATTTTATGATGCACTAATACATGTATTAAAAGGGAATGCGCTATGAACATGTATATTCTTGGAAAGATGGTCATGCTGCCTATGGAGATTCCGGTCAAATATCTGAAGCAAATGTAGGAAAAAGTGCCACTCTGGGTAAATGTGGGCGTGACCAATCAGCGCCATGCTATCTGCACCATGTGACCAGTTTTGAACCATATCACAGCCTATATGTCTCAGATTGCCGACGTTTTTGCACATACAACCCAAATATCTCACAGCCCTTCCTAACAAACTTTTGTTTAAACACTTTTGAAATTCAATAGACAGGTTTGCCGCAGTCAAAACGACGCTCTCTTGGTATGATTAGAAGCCCTAGCCTACCTCTGTATGTGACCGGCGTTGAGGAGACCCTGGCCGAATGCAGTGGCCGACTCTCTCGAGGGAAATCGTGACGTGTCCCTGTCACGTAGAGCGGACACGAGCACGGAACCCTTGAATAGGTGGCTGTAGTGACGATCATATCGGCCGCGGTGTGCCGAGTCCATCTGCAGCAAAGTTGTTTGAAACAGTAAGTTATTAGTGTTGAAATTTATCACGAATATCTTGAACATGATCCACACTGCACATGATACAATGCACATACACATGATCATGAAATCAAAATACACATGGTTACAATGTCCGTGTTCTCTTGAAATGAAGTATCCCAGGTACCAAATTACATATATACTATATGTATATCATATATCTGTGAAAATGATTAAAGAACATTCCATGCGCGTGTTCGTCGGATGGTATTCCTGTAAATTGTAGCTGTTTGTACGATGTTATGTTGGTTCAATAAACCCTTGCGGGATATTGGATGTGTTCCATTTATTTGCATTTTGTCTTTTTTGCATGTATCACTCGTCAGATCAAGAGGAAAGCCTATCTGCAAACCTCCTCTTCCTTTTGATGTCGCTTAGTGGCGGAGTGTTTAACCTTGTACGGGGTCAAAGGCTTTGTGAAAATCCTGGAAATTAAACAAACCGCATGAGCGGACGAGTTGTAAACTCGTTTCCGGTTTGCTTTTGTAAACTAGTTTGCGAACGTGTGAACTTGTTTCCGAGTTTATGGTGTATCTTGAACTCCCATTGGACCTAAACAAGTCCTTGTTATAGTATCATTGTGGTTTGTATACATGTACATGTACACGTATATTATTGTGATATTGTGTATGCATCGAATCTTGTTTTTTTTTCAGAATGCATGCTTGTAGTTGCAAATTGAAATTCCACCAGTGAGATAAGATAGCATATTTAATATTCAGCTGTATACAGTATAGACTTTCCAACCCTATTTGGTATGAGAGAAAAAAAGCGCGAAAGAATGATGAAAAACAAACCTATTCACATGCCGCAACCGACAAAAGAATATGACGATATATTTTTACAACTTCTTCCTGTTCAAGCTACTCTCGAGTTATTGTACACTACACAATTGCCTCAACTATATGTTATTATTTCCACTTTTCAAACCCACCAAACCGACGGAAAATAAAACCATTTAAGTCGTTCACGCATGCGTAACGCCGCGACGACGGCAACAACGATCAAATAAATTGAAGTAGGTACTTAAAACAGTGAGAAAAACTCTCTAACATTGTTGCCATTACAGTTTACTGTAGTAGCGGTCGGAATCACCACCGTGGTTATTCGAGTGCGTTATCGCATAGACCGGCCAATCACGGTGTAACCTAAGCCCACCAAACATTACAATCGTAAATTCTGCATGCGGAAATTCTGTGTTATCGCAACACGGATTGTGTGGTCGCGCTAATTTACAGTGTTTTGTTCGTGCGCTGTTCAACTTTGTCCGAAATCTTGTCTGAATGGAAATAGAACCACACATAGTTGTAAAGTCATCGAGGTTTTTAGTATACTAGACTGTGTGCATTTGCTTTCATCATCCCCGTTTCGACTACACATTATGTCATGCTGCGTGCGCAGGTTCAATTTTCGTCACATCGTTGCATGAAAACTTTGATATTTGCTGAATGCGTGCATTCATACGAGCTGTACAAGTAACGAGCAATATTTAGACACAATATCATAATAATGATATTTAGACCCTATGTTAGTCATGCCCGTTTATAATTATATCAGTACTTAGAACTTTCAAGACAGAAACGTACCATTCCGAAGATTTTTTCAGAGCACAGTCAAACAGATGCAGATACCATCAACATATCCGTAGAATAAAAATCAATCCACGGAAATATCCATGACTTTATCCAATGCAGTGCCTTGTGTTTAGTATGATGAACGTACATATCAGCAAAATACACATTTCTTCATGATGGACATGACCTCAGCGTCACACATTGTGTTCTGTTCTTCGGTCACTCAACACTAGAATGGAGCCTGGTATTTCACGCCACTTCCCTGGGTATGGGTATGAGGAATACCCCCACCCCAACCCCCCTCCTCAACACTCAATTACTTACTGGGGGTGGAGGGTGGAAGTACGTTGGGTGCATTCGTGTGCCTATGGGTAAAGCGAGTAGAGGTGGGGGTTGGTTACAATGTCATGGGTGGCCGGCGCTTGAAAATGCATGCCCACTTGTGAAAATTTGCATCGGTTAACATGCACACCAATGAAGTTCTTCACTGGAAATGTCGAATTCCCTTTAATTCCATGAAACTGATATGGAAATTATTCGCACACGGACTATCGTGTTTTGTTTAGCATTATGTACGCACGTAATTGTGTTGTTTGGTACGTGGGTTCAAACAACGCAGCCTTTTATCATTATTTGGGTCGACATTTTTGATATATGATGTGTAGGACTGCGATATCTGCCACTGCTATACATATCGTTCCTAGATCACGAGTGGGCCCACATCGAGATTTCGATGATACAGTGGCTAATAAGTGGCACTGCGAAAAAAAGTCATTTATTTTTTGGAGTAATCTTGACTTGTTCATAGTTGACATAATTTCTGCGTAAATAATGTTATTTACGCACATTATTTACGCTTAAATAATGTTATTTCCGCGTAAATAATGTTATTTACGAGTGAATAAAGTTATTTACGCGTAAGTAACGTTTATTCAGCGTAAATAAAGTTCTTTACACGGAAATAACGTTATCTACGCGGAAATAACGTTATTGACCCTATCGACCAACGGAAAGATAAATGCACGTGCAAGCAGTATTTGGTTAGTATATCACACACGGCAGAAGTAAATAAAGTTTTTTCCGCTTAAAAGACTTTATATACCCAGAAAAAAGCGTTACTTACGCGTAAATAACTTTATTTACGCATAAATAACATTTTTTACACGGAAATGACATTATTTACGCGGAAATTATGTTGATTATGTATCAGTCAGGATAACTTCTAGAAATAAATAACTTTTTTTACAATGTCACTTATCTACGGAGCACCTGAGGTGACATACCGAAACTATTTAATAATTCGTGTGCTCGATTTAATAATTAGTGCGCATGATTTAACAATTCGTGCGCACGAAATACTAATTTGTGGCCACGAAATACTAAATGATGGCCACGAAATGCTAATTCGTTACCTTAACTAATCCGTGGGCACGATTTAACAATCCATGGGCACGATTTAATAATTCGTGCGCATGATTTAACAATTCGTGCGCACGAATTAGTATTTCGTGGCCACGGATTGGTAAAACTAATCTGTAGGCACAATTTACCAATTCGTGGGCACGAATTAGTATTTCGTGCGCACGAAATAGTAAATCGTGCCCACGGATTGTTAATTCGTGGCCACAAATTGTTAAATTGTGCGCACGGTTTGGTAATTGATGTGCACGAATTGTTGAATCGTGCCCATGAATTGCTAAATTGTGTGCACGAATTATTAAATTGTGCCCACGAATTGGTAAATCGTGTCCACAATTCGTGTGCACGATTTACCAATTCGTGCCCACGAATTACTAATTTGTGTGCACGAATCAGTATTTCGTGGCCTCTGATTAATATCTCGTGCCCACAAATTAGTGTTTTGTGCGCACAAATTATTAAATCGAGCCCACGAATTGCTAATTTGTGTGCACGAATCAGTATTTCGTGGCCTCTGATTAATATTTCGTGCCCACAAATTAGTGTTTTGTGCGCACAAATTATTGAATCGAGCCCACGAATTGCTAAATCGTGTCCACAATTTGTGTGATTTAACAATTCGCTCCCACGAATTACTAATTTGTGTGCACGAATTAGTATTTCGTGCCCACAAATTAGTATTTTGTGTGCACGAATTAGTAATTCGTATGCATGAATTGTTAAATTGTGCGCACATATTAATATATATTTTTGTATGTCAATTCAGGGGTTCCGTACTTATCAGCCACTTTACGATGATGATAACAACCTGAAAAAAGACATTCGAAGCACGTATGATACAGTGAGCTATTTCGTTCACCATATCGCAGCGTAGCGAATCATAATGTTCCCAGTTGCACTCCATGTTATAACATATTTGTAAAGTTTGACGTCGTCCGCTATCCCGGATCCTCGCGGATAGTCCGCTCACCGAGGGTCACTGCGGGCGCAGTTTTTACTTCAGAACGTTAACCAGGAGCAGCCCGCCCAGCGAGCCCAGATATACGCACACCACTCAGATACAGGATCATCACCGTGGTGTTAACTGTGAGGCCTGCTCGCCGCGGTGCACCACGGGGATGGAACCCCGGACAGCTCGACAGTCTGCCAGAGCCTGTGTCGCACCATCCCAGGGCGAGGGACTTGCGATCCAGGGGGCGAGCCCCCGAGTCAGCGATGGGCCCTCCTGGGCCCCCTATGAGAATTGTCCCCAGGGCCCTTGCGGACCTTAGCCGAAGAGTGAGGACGATGGACTCCTGGTCGAGCCCTCCGTCGTTCTCTCGCCTTCTTCAACTCTGAGACAACTCCACTGAACAACGCGGCTCCAGAGTATTTATAACCCTGAAGCACGAGATACGAGGGAAATGACGTAAGACCATTGTTACAGTATAATGGGCGAGAGAGTTAGAGGGCGTTGCTAAGCAGCACACGTGCTTCGAACACGAAGCGGCCAGAAACAAGAAAGTGTTTAGAAAGAATCTCCTGCCGTGATCTTCGGGCGAAATCACCACATATGTCGACAAAATATATTAAACATTCTAGCCAGACATTCAACCTGAACAGAAAGTATTATCTATTCCAACACGGGCATCACCGTGGACAAACAGTGTGTATTAAAGTAGACATGATTGAATAAGTACACAATTGGTCATCGCTCATCAATCAAATAATTTATAAATGGGATCGAACCACCATCGTTTTAGCTATATTTGGCAGGTATATTGTAGGCCCTATATTTTCTTGTGGTGAAGTACCTATCTAAAATATAAGCATATATGCCACCGATACATCACCATATGGATGATGACAATAAAAATTGTAAGACATGTAATGGGATAAAAACAAACTGACCATATGTGAACATCCACATCCTAAACCACACCATTGTAACCATCATGCAGATTATGCGGGGGATATTAAAAAAAACCGAGCATGTCAGTTTTATTTTCGAAAACCTAATCATATTAATTTGTAAGGTTTTGATCAGAAACCTTGACCTAACACTAGTATTAAATCCTTATACAGGCAGAATATATTGACGAGCAGGCACACCTGATCCAGCATTGCACCCCACCTTCCATCGACGCACTGGACAGGCATTGCCTCGGTCAGCTGTGGTCCTCTGCTTGATGTCTCTTTCAGCTCACACATCACGTGACCCCGAGGGGGACGTGTGAAGGTATACATCATATACAATAGGGGATATGACGAGCTCCATTGGCAAGCTCAATATCGAACGGCTCCGATGTATCTTGTTTGGAGATATTTATTGTTGATAAATATTATTCTAGTCATAAATTAAAGGTGAGAAATGGGCATCACAACAATATCTTCATGAAGGCTTCAAGTCCATATAAGATATTGTTGTGATGATGAAGGTGAAAATCGATATGCACAAAACCATACTATTTAACGATTTTGTTTATCTTACTGTGAGTCTCAAGTTTTTACCCAGAATACACTCATATGAAATTCACTCATTTAGCACTAAGAATGAAGCCCGACACAATATTCTTATTCAATACCAAGCTACAATTTGTGAATGTGTTTTATACATGTATCGAGGAGAAGACATACTTCTGTAAATCTGATATATCGAGGGTGACAAGCAAAATATGTACATTAATTATCCTTCCATAAAGAACAAACCTACCACATTTATGTAGATATTCAACCAATGTTGTATTTATGAACATGCTAAAAGGGCATAGGACTCTGTAATCTGTCAAAAATATGTTATCGTTTCATAATGAGCACCATGAGCAGGTACATTAATTGATTAAATCATATATTGCTTGTAACATGTCATATACGTTAATTGATTAAATCATATATTGTTTGTAACACGTAATTGATTAAATCATATATTGTTTGTAACATGTCATATACGTAAATTGATTAAATAATATATTGGTCACTCGAACATTCAGTTGAATCTCATATACCTTTATTTTCTGTGAATATGTATATATGTATGCGTACGTAATATTGTCAAGCGCCGTTTTGTACGATTTTGTATATAAACAAAAACACGTGGCTTCCGCATGGTCACGGTGAGGATACGCTTCGCCAATATCAGTGAGTAATGCATAGTATATGTGTGAATGGACGATGTGAAAGTGAAGTGTAAGTGATATATTCGTACTGCACTTGGAAGAATGTCCTGTGAGAACTGGCACACGAGGTAGTGGTTGAGCAATATATTGGGTAATTTCCAACAATCTGTACCCAAAAACTGAATCTGTCGATCCATAATGAAATGTACATTTTTTTGTTAGGCACATTGGTGGGGCATTTGTCGGATTTTATCGCTATAAGCCCCAAGTATCGCAGGGAACGCTGTATAGTGTCCATCGTAAGGTAGGTTTAACATGGGGAGTGAATGTCACTTGAAATGGTGTCTTATGCCATTGATAGGACAGTATCGAGCACAAACAATGCACTAGAGCCCTCTGGGGAATGGAGCAACATAATCATAATGCAAGGAACACTACATGTCGTTGAAGTCAGCAAACTCATCATAACGTATCCATGATGACCACAATATGATTACAATCAATGAGAAATAAACCTTGTACAAATGTAAATACACCTAATATATAAAGAGTATATTGTGTATAATAAATTTTATGATATAATACTTTTATACTGCTACTGTCGTTGGATTTTTCTTTGTGTTCCCCTTGATACCTAATTCAGGAGATGATGTGTTATATTACTTCTAACAGATTAGTACGATATTCGTTTTTGATAGTATATAATATGTTAATCTGTAAATGGAGGGTTATTCGCTTTATTCAACAATATATCAAGGTCAAGGCTGACATTTGGGGCATATTTTTGTTTCCATAGATCTCATTTAAACTTTGAGTTTGTTGCTATCGATTTTAGCGACCAAAATTAGGATTTTGAAGAATATTATATTTTGAAATGACATGGTGAAATTTAACCAGATTGTTGAACATTTTCTAAAATCTTTGTCACAGTAGTGTTCAATCCACTGCTGGATCTCGAAAATAAATTGGGATGTGTTGCCGGAGTCTTGTATGCCCTGTATTCCTTTCCTATTTGAATAATCAAATATGTTGTTAAATTTTATCAAATATAAGAGATGCCAGTTGCTCATATTGTCGTAATGTACCCCTGCAAGCATGAACTTGTAGAGTAATATGTACCCATCAGTACACAAAGGATTTTATTTCTGTATAAAAAATTCTAGAACTTTTATATTTACGAAAACATACACTGCTGATTATTGCAGAGATTAACAAATATTCTCTGATCCATTTAATCGTAATAGCCTTCAGATATTAATTGAAACAATTTTTATTCTGACAGAATGTCCTTTGAACAACCCGTAGTTTGTGCGCCGTTGAACTATTTGTTTCAACACCACACTATTCCTTGCACAATGTCGTGACAGGGTTTTCGTCAAATCCGCTATTGTTATTCGGTTATATATAACCAGTTCAATATTAAACGGCATGACTGGTGATGACAGGCTATATAATTAAGAAATATTCAATACATAGACCACAAATGTTTGCATAATGTACTCACTAGGGGCGCCCCCCATTCGTCCGCATTGGCCTTAAATAATGTTAAGCAGTGTATATATGTTTTCAAACACAATGTTTGAGAATAACAAGCCTGCTAAATGTCTGCAGATAAGAGACAGTGGTGATATTCGTGCAGACAATGTGTAAAATATATTGTTTCTAATGTCAGTTTGATGCGATTAGTGTACAATTGTCCAACCAAGTATAAGTATTGTTGTTAAATATTTAAATGTATATTTAAGTATGCATAACGTATGAAATGATACCGGATAAATGTAGGTGGAAATCAGAAAAAAAATTCATATGAAATTAATGTATGACACGTACATGAATACCTCACAAACCGAAAGGCTTCTGAGTTAACTTTTAAAGTCATTTATATTATTATGTAACTACTTTCTCCTAAAATATGAGCGAATAATGTGTGAGTGACATCATATAAGCAGATTCAGATAAAAATTGAAATTCTGATCAAAGACCTGAAGACAGCGGTTTAGGCGACAATACTTCGTTACATTCGTTATTCCCATGAGAGTGGCATGACATGTTTTTTGAGTCGCCTTTGGTTGTTTCGTCAATGGAACAGCTCGAAGTTTCCATGCTACGAGTTGTGTCTGTAATGATCGAATTTTTTCAGTCATCAATCGAATGCCATAGGTCATGATCATTACGATTGTAAATAATACTCGGTTGACTTGTGAAGGTTGATTTTGGTGTATGTGACAGTTAAGGAGATGGTCGACTTACAGGATATTACTGAAATGTAAAAAACAAAACTTTGTGATTTCGGTCGACTCAGAAGATGGGCCGACTGAAAGAAGGGGGTGGAAAAAGGAGGGCATGGTTATCTTGTACATTTCATAAAAAAAAATGAAGCCTTATGGTGATATTTTATATTTTTTAAATGTAGTGAATATGTATTGGCATTTAACTGGCGGCTGCAATATCATGACACCATATACCAACTTCGCTCACTGGACTTGAATTTGGACAATTGACTTCAACCCACGCTTTTGGAAAAAAAAAAGCATCCCACGAGCATGCCAGACTGATTGCGCAAAGACAGGTGGAAATTTTGACCGTAATACGAGTGGAAAATTTCTGAGCACTGACATAAAAATGTTTTACTTGACTAAATTTAGTGCTTTCTTAATGTCGCCAACCTGCCGACGACATTCACTGTTTCTCAAAGTTACTGCTTACGTCGGGGAAGTTTCTTCGCAATCATACCATTAAGTGAAGACCTGCATGCAAAGAATGTGCATCAATCACTCACAAACACAGTGAAACACCGGTGTATTGACTACGAGTTGCGATAGCTTGACTTTAATAGCTATGAACACTTTTTCTTCTTATTCGAATAAGTCAAATATCACTCGGCAATGAAACTGCGATTTGAATTTAGATGAATTCCTTTTGGTCAGGGATTTTACTGAGGACAAGTTTTTAGTCATAATATTTACAGACTCCTTACAGACGTGTTCTACTGAACTTTGTTTTGGTCGCGATGCTGTCCTAGTTAAAAGCTGATTATTATTAGCACATGAATACAGAATGAACCGTGTGAAATAAAGTGATATTCACAGCATGTTGATATCTTCATTCGTTTCAAAGTTGGGCTGATGTATCAAAACTGTTTCCAGTCAAAATTTAACAATCATACATTATCATACATTATAATGAGCATTCATGACATCACAACAATAGAAACTGTTCTATTTAGTTATGCCTTGTTGCTAAATCTGGATTATTTCCATCATCACCGAATGATATCTTTGGGAGTGGTTTCTTTGGAGACATAATAAGGTAGTAAGATTCTAAATTTAATACATTTTATGCCAAATGTAACAAAATAGCTTCTAGACTCAAAAGATACTGCAATGGTGAATAAATAATAAGTTAACCTGATTATTTTCTCCACTGTTCTGGTGTGTCGCATGAATAGTTATCATAATATATTATCAGGCGTATTTTTTGCGGCGAGGAAGCATGCATAATTTTCGCCTTAACTTTTTTTTTATCAGATTGAGATATCAACACGCTATAAAAACGAGTCCATATAAACACGGTAATCCACACACGTGTCTCACGAATTTGGACACTTAAAATCGAAATTAGACATTTATCATCATGAATGGATCCTGACGACACAATTCTTCGGCTCATCCGCATACCATGGTAACTCTATCGCATGTAATACTGTCCTCAGCACATTGTGGGAAAATATGACAGGTGATGAACAACATTTCATGCCATGGAAATGCCATTTTTTTGCTCTAATATTCCTACATGTACTTCATTCGTTCATATTAAAAAAACATTTGGTGTAAGAACACCACAGCGTTCCTATAAGGCTGTGGTTGCGTCGTTTACGGAACATGATATTTTATTATTCAGCCGTCACCACCGGCCGTTTTAGACACGCTAAATAATATAAGCAGGACTATATACATGTAAATATTTCATGCAACATAGCCCCGCTTCTTTCTACGAGAACGTCGAAATCAACGAATTCATTACGTCTTGTAAATTTTGTGTACGCCATACGCCGTGAATCGCAACGGTTCCATCCACACTCAAAAAGACAGAAATATTGACTCGCTCGTCGGAGTCACCTATCTCTCTAGTGAAGCCTAATATATATATATATATATATATATATATATATATATATTATGATCTGACCATTGAGCGAAATTGCTCCAGGCTGACACGAGGAATTTCCCAGACTTATGCTCTTGGTCAACAGTTTTGTTTTGTTGCTGTTATTGTCTATTTCATACCACATGGACTAATGTATTCTGGAAATATGTCACTTCTTGAAAAACAAATTCCTCGATCGCTCCTTATTTGGTGTTGAAAATGATCATCAGATAGGAAAATTTTCCACCGTAAGACGTTGCTGAATAAATAACAGTGACATAATGTATTCATGAGCATTACCGGTCACTACCATCGAACGATGAACCTATTTACCTACGAATCTGTTCACTGGGGCCTAGATCCCTCAACCCCGTCGTCCCGTTAAAAAAAAATAGCAAACTCAGCAGTGCGACCCCTTTCCTAGTTTACCTTCGACCCCAAACTCCACGCACCTGATGAATAATGAATAATCAGTTAAAGTCACGAGGCACATTTTACAAATAGATTCAATCTGCAGAATATATTGGAATATGTTTTAACACATTTTTATGTCGACGTTCATTATATTATACAATCCGATTGCGTCAACTCAATCAGATTCTTCATTATCTGTCGCCACGATACATCCAGATAACACTTGAAAGGTGAGATTTCACTCACGGATGCTACAGACCCGACAGCTTCCATTAGAATGAACATATCGCCGGTGCATATGATAGTGTGATGTTAAAATTCTGAAGAAAAAAAAACAAATACACGATTCACTTACGGACTGCAGAAATCAATATTCAATTCACAACTAATTAAGCTCATACATTATATAGATGCAGGAGTTATGTTTATTAACGTTATAATGCTTATTACAGCGCCTCACATGGCACGTCCGTAGAATACATGTTCTCATCACTGGTTTTTATAAATCTGCCCTTGATCAGGCGATGGCGGAGAAGAACCAGGTGCTGGAGATGCCTGCTCTAGGCCGTCCGTTCTCCCTAGGCACGCTCTATGACTGCCGCTCTGAGAAGATCGTCCCTGGAGTGACGCTATGGGACCCTGACACCCTGAAAGAAAACGTCGAGTCCGAGACCATGTCGTCCACATCTTACAAGGTAATGGTCAGGTTTTAGGTATCAACAAGAAAAATCTTGGAAATCCCCTAAAAGCCGAATCCCATACAGGCTGCACACCTCGTTTTTTCGCTATCTCTAAATGAAAAAAATCATCAGTTTGCGACCGTTTTGCCAATGAGCGTCTGAGAGCCGAGGTCCCCTCGAAAGGTGTTTGCTCGGCGTAGGAATACCAGACATTCATTGTTTTGTCAAAACGACATGTACTGCAATGTTCGAAGCTTTCTAGCTGCCAAACTTCAATAATTATATATGCAAAATCCACAAAAACTGCATACATGCCATGAAATCCAAGGTTTTTTTACGCACTATTTGATTGGGTACACGGATGTTCATCGGAGGAACACAGGTGTGATACCTACAGTGGCCCTTTAATACTACATTCACCCGGGTCTATTCAAGGCAGGAGAGCAAAAAATCCCAGGTGTCGTCAAATATATTCATGCTTATCACGCGATGTCCAATACCTCAATTGATAAAACTAGCACAGTGGTTAGGCTAGGGTTTCTTTAGGAAGGTACTATGGACCGTCAAAGTAAGATCATTTAACGTTGAGTTGAAAAGCCTATTTATTTAATACTTTGTAGCATGAAGGGCGAGAACACGAAATCTAAATATGGCATCATCGTACACCATAGATCCGTGGCTTTGAACCATGAACCATGTCAGACTGAAAATATTTTGAACTGGGCCGTAAATAAGCACTGTAGACGCCCTTCAAAACATATTATTATTATCATCTTGACAGAGAACAGCGCCAATGAGGGTGTTATTTTTCTATTGGTGACATGTATAATACAGTTCTTGTTTATTTACTGATATTTCTAGAAATGTCATGATCGAAGTCATTAGCACAAATATTATTTTCACCAGTAACCTACTAAAAGAGTCCGTATTTCTCTGGTTTGTAAATTGAGCCTATACCAAATGAGAAAGTTTTGATATGGCAAATGATGCAAAAACTCTTCCAGCTTCAAGTGGATGAGAGTTCAAGTGACAAAACTTCAGCTTTGGGTATAGATGGCAGCCTCGAGCTCAGCATCATTGGAGGTTTGGTGAAGGTCTCGGGTTCAGCGAAGTACCTCAACAGCAAGAAGAAATCATCACGTTCTGAGCAGGTTTCTCTGCACTTAAATTCCATGAGTAAATCAGAATCCCTGACTATGGTCCAACTCGGGAAAGGAAAGGTCCAGCACCCTGAAGTTTTCAACACCGACATAGCGACGCACGTTGTGACTGGGATTGAGTACGGTTCCCGAACTATCTTCCTGTTCGAAAGAGAAGTGTCCGAGAAGGAACAGAAGAAAGACGTTTCAGGCACTCTCAAGGTCGACAGAACATAATAGTTATTATGTAATATTAACGGACGTATTGTTTCATGTAGCGTACCCTAAATTTTGCTGTTTAGTCATGATTCCTTATTGCTTTGTAGGGTTTAGTGAAAAAAATCCCAGCGATATCACTAAAAGGTGAACTTCACGTGAAATTGAATGAAACACAACAGGACGAATGTGTGCAGATAACCTGTTCCCTGTACAGCGAAGGTGTCAAGAATCCAGGGACCGCAGTGAACATAGTAGAAGCCTTCAAAATTTATGAAGAACTCCCCAACCACATCGATCCCGTTCCTATCACCGTTTACCTTTACCCATTGGGGTTGCTCAACAGCAAGATGCAAACGGTTATCCGGCAAATCAGCTCAGGCCTGGTTGAAGAAGCAGTCGAGGCGATCGACAGTCTGGATGACGTTCTCTTGGAAGCAAATGATCTACTCTCTCATGTTGTTGTGACGAAAATATCCGCGCGTATTGAGAAACACCTGCTACTGTTCAAGTCCCTAGTTAATCGAGTCAGCTTGAGGATGAAGAGCCAGTTCCTGGTAGTTCTGCCAAAGATCCGTGCAGGAGAAAAAGAGGAAATCGATCTGAGCAACGTCATGGAAGATTGGAGAAGATCGCCATGCAACACAGAGAATTTGAAGATGTGTTTGAAAAATATTGGTGAAGAAGTTCGAATCTTGAATAGTATATTCGAACAGGTCAAAGGCAAGGCTGAATTTCTCGAGCAGGAAGAAGACTTGGTGCCGTTTCTGCTGAAGAATACTCTGGTCACTCTGGTGTGCTTTGTCCTCAGAATCCCAGATAGTGCAGCAAACTATCTTGCTGAAATCCAGACTTACCTGGGAAAAGGTCCTGTTGTCTCAATATTCATTCGAGCGTGCTGATTTGCATATTTCAACCCAAATATATCCATAAATGTCTAATATTATGTGGTTTCTGTTATGTTCCATTCAGATTCGCTTGCAGGAGAAAGCGACCAGCGACACTGGTACGATGACACAGTTACCATACAGGCAATCAGGAATAAACTGCAGGCGTTTTCCACCCGCAGTGGAAGTAAACATATTCTCTTTGAGCAAATCCTAACGCCAGATGATTTGAAAAAAGGCCACAAACCAGGAGCAAACATCAGGTTCTATCACGATGGGAAACTGGTTAATAAGGACTTCAACCCAGTTGGTAATTCTTTCAGCAATTTTCAGCGAAATTAATAATCATATTCTAATTCTTAAAGAGATTGTATCTCATGTATCACGTGTCTTCGCATTTTCTCCAACTGCCAGATGGAAACAACGAGAAACAGCCACCCCCCAAAGAACAGCCAGGTGTTCAACCTGGACAATCGGCCTAACATGGGACATACAGACACGTATATAGATATGGTGTCATTGAATGTTTATCGAGGATTACCGATGATGATTAATTATGTCAAAATCATTAACGTTTTCCACCTACATTCACGAGCTAACGAGAATGGATCCATTGGATTCACTGCTGCCATAACTGTATATTTTTGTTTTCAAAGTTCAGTAGTACTACTATGTTAACTATGGACATTGTACTGCATCTCACAATACTTCACTATGCAATTATTAGATAACATACTCATATTGTCGGGTGGCGGAACTGAATATGGATCGGAGTCATTACACCATTTAACCATGTGGTCATTTATATTCTTTAATTATTCACTAACACAAAATAATATATACTATTCATTTTGTGGTGGACCTAAATGGATTGCAGCCATTATACCATATACTTACTTGGTCACTTGTACTCTGATTTTTTTACACGTTCACACCGTTTTTTTATTTGGTTTTTTTTTTTTGGGGGGGGGGGGGGCATACTGTACTTCACCTTGAGATGAAACGGTAATTTTCAGCAAACTTCCAGACTTCTGGCGATGTTGATGGGAAACTTTGCAATCTACCGCAATGATACATTTTCGCAGATATCTTCCAGTGTGATGTCAACAGACATTGTTTATGCTGAGCGCGTGAAACGGAAGCGTCTTTGGATTATTTGAACAGGGAGCGCGAAACTCACTCGGGCTGCGTCATGAGCAACGCAGTATGGCAGCGCCCAAAATTCGGACACTCCTAGCCAAAATAGATATATATATATACATATATTTTTTTCGGAGAGAAACATATATTATCGTTTCGAATATCAAATAAAGGATATTTGCTTCATAAGCATGTAATATTCAGTTAAATAGTTGGACCGAATTTGACTCACCAATAGGCAAAAACTGATGTAAACGAACTGAAAAAAAATTAGAGTATTTACGGCCTAGATTGTAGCTTTATTGACTCCTATGATCGAATGCGATGCCATGTATGTCATATATCGACAATAAAACTACGAATGACCCATTAGTCGCACTTTCGCGTTTTTATCTTTTGGGGAAACACTAAGTACGTGAAGATAATATCTGCCACGTAAATCCAATATTATTTTGTTTACATCTGGATGAATTGATACAATACTATATAAGTTCCTAGTTCAAAATTTCTATTCATAATAGAGTACGATTGTTTTAATCGCACGAGGTTCCTATTTTGAATAAGAGGTTCTTCTGCTTGGAATATCTCCCCCCCCCCCCCTTCCCGAAAAAAAAGCAAAAAAAAGCAATAGCAACTGAAGAAAGAGAAAGTTGGATTATACGTGTTTTATTTCCCCGAAAATACAGTAGTTGAAAATGTTCACAAATGACATAAATCTGCACACAGTCATATGCTACCTAAAATGCCCCGTTTGACTTTTTTTGCAACCTAACAGTGAATTTCCAGGGACATCGTAAAGTCACTGTTAGGTTGCAGAAACAAGTCAAACGGGGTATTTTTGGTAACATGTGACTATGGATTTGCACGATACACGTGTTTATATATCAGAAATAACTGGTTGTATCCATAGGTTTAGACGATATCAATGCGATACTCCACTTGTCCACCTACGTGAAGGAATCCTTAAGAAACCTTCAGGTAATGTTCTGTTAGTATTGATTAATAGTTTCACAATATATCACTACAATAAAGTGCGTTGCACTTATTTTCACTACAACACACCTACCGGAAACTATTGCGTCGAACAGGTGAATGTTTTTGCATTGCGAGTCAAGGGAAATTTACATTCCCAGTATGCAAAGCGAAATTCACCGTAAATACGCATATTTTGGAACATACTGTGTACTGTACGTCGCTTCGTGACTTCCCCACGAGAGTGCAATAAGGGATCGGCCATTATTTATACAGTTACACTCTATCGTCTGCAACTTGATTCGAAATCATTTATTGACGAAAAGCGCGGCATTGACCACTTTTATGTAAGAGATCAAAGAACGTTCTTTTCGATCTGAGGCAGAGGTAACGCTGAAGATTATTTTCGTTGTTTTGGACATTGGATCTGCATGCGGCGAGAAATCGAAAACAATGAAGTGAGAGAAATGAGCAAGTACGTTAGGTGAGCGGATACTTATCATGGCTGGTATTGTCTGAGTGGGACTAAAAACGAAGCGCTACAAAAGCATAATGTAGATCTAGGCAGGAAACAAGAGCAATGCATTTAATTTTTTTCCAGTGAGGTATATGACATCATCAATTTTTTTGGTTGAACCGTCTTCTATGTCTATGGTTGAGCTCAACACATGCTCGGGAAATATTGCCAAGCAGAACGGATAGGTGCATGAGATAATATGGTTCGAGATGGAAATATGAGTAGCTTTGGGAACATTTCTCAGGCTCATGAGCAAACGTGTAGCATATGTGGTATGTAATCGAATGTCGCCTTGTTTTGTCCCACAACTATCCTCAAGGGTGTACATGATGAAATATATCTCAATCGCATCGTATTTTGCTAAAAAAAAAATATTGCAATGTTAGAAGGTGTCGTGTTATAAATTAGCGTAATTCACATGGGAGTCAAACGGCAACTTACCACCCACTTCTGTCAAAATAAGAAAAAGTTGGCGATTTATTCCAAAGTCGAATCCCGGTCCTAAGCGAGTTTCCTGGAGCTTACACCCACCAGCTATGAAAGCATTTGGGCAATTTTATACCAGAAGATACATTGAGGTGTATTTCAGCGAAGCTTGCTGACTTATAAACGATTACCACGACAAAAAATTAAATGCACGAGAAAGGGTAATCATATGCGGATCCACGATGGTATTTCAATCAATATTTGCATCATTCCCGAGCCTGAACCATGAAACTTAGTAGAAAATTGTCGTTTGACTCCCAAATCACATCATGACTTTTTGCTTTCAATATCCCTGAACTACGGGCGACAACGTGTCTAAACAGATTGAGAAAATCAGAGTATATGGGGTCATATCGGGCAGGGAGGACATCTACCAAGGCATGATAGACCCCGATTGCATGAGGTCGTCGCGTCTGAGACAAAACGACACGTTGTCTCCACGACTGGTCAAGTTCCAGAAATGCTCTCCAGGAAGTAACTCGACGGACGCTTGCAGGGAGACAGGATAAAATACATCTTCAGGTCTAAAATACTCGGGTGTATGATCGTGGTATTGTCTAGTATGTAGAGCTACCAGTGTAAAGCAGAAAGGCAAGTAACTATAGCCATCATCTTCAAAGACTAACACATAGACGTTCTGAATGCACTGGCAGTATATGATAACGTTCATCTTTATTTGTAATGAACTGTCGCAAACGTAAGCATTCACCTTCACTTTGGTAATCTTTCTTCAGTGCGATGTAGCAACTGAAGGCTTCGCAGCTTTTCCGAGATGGCGACATGAATTGGTATGGTCATTGATCTCTTGAAATATGCAGCTCCTCGTTTCCTAATTGCAACACATTAAACATTTTTTGCGCCTCGAAAAAAAGGTCTCGTTGTGCTCCTGGCCATGAAGTTTTTGAAGATAGAGTCAATGGAATACAATCATGGTTATGTGAGTTAGATCTAAGCGTATGAACTATGTTGAGGATGTGAATGAACAATGTATTATCAATTTCCCGTGATCGAATGTAATCATTTCTTCTAGTTTCTAGACTGTGTTTGGACAACCCCAACTCGACGTGGCCGATGTCATTAATGCGGTCGGTGGTGACCGAGAGCGAAATGCAGCAGTACTGCGTCAGCAACAGACATAATGCTGGTCTGGAAGAAACGTTGCAGTAAAGGTGCTCGTGTGGAGCAAGTAAGCTGTTATGCGTTTACGGATCTATACTTTTGTGAGTTCATTTATTTGGACTATCATGTTATTTGTATTTCAATTGTACATGTAGTTGTCAGTTCATTATGTACAAATGAAGTGCTGAATTTGTTATCTCCATCATATATTTTGTTATTTTGAATCATATTTGCAAAAGAACGACCCCCAAAAAGACAACACATGGCTCAAATCTTGGATGTACGTGGATATGGGGTATCACCTCACTTGTGGTTGAGTAGTAACTGTTGTTCTCGATAATGTACATACTTGAGACTAGACACGGGACGTAACGGGACGTGGGAGGCGGTCTTCTTAACATGGTGTTGGGGAATCTGTACGAGAGGCAGAGAAGTTGACCGTCTGATACATACGTAAATATCCTTAAGTATCCGTACATTGCAAATATGTATTACATTGTATGCTGATTTGATTAGCTCGATATTTATCACTACCTGAAAATGTAGCTGATCGGTATAGTTTGCATGCCTACAATACAAGTCAACGCACAAGTTCAACCAGCGAGGTTCAACTGGAGGCACAGCATCCCAATGACCGAGTCAGCGACTTCTTCAACAAAGAATTCAAAGGCATAGCATCATCTTTCAAATATACTGGAGTTTAATAGATTGAGCCCTGGAGAGTCAAATTGTATTCAGGCACATACTGAAATACTGTAGTACTGGAATGTAACTGTGTGTGTGTAGGTGTAGGTTTGTTTGTGTGTGAGGACAATATGAACACATTTGTTACTGAATTTGTTACAAAAACTACACGACAGGCGAGAGGAACATTCGCCTGTTCTGTGCCTAGGAGATCGGCCATCCTGCTTGGACCGAAGAACTTTTTTCGATAATACATGTCTTATATAGTCGTACCCAAGCTTCTCATCGCCACCCCACAAGTATCAACCAGCGATATCGTGATCGTAAGTGGAACGTGCGCATCCGTCCTTTCCCTAGCACCTGGCCAAAACCCGACTCGTTGAGCCCGAGAAGGTCAAGTTTCGCTTTCCACAATACGACAAGCGTCAGGCGGCGAAGACGTGGTCGGAAGCAACAACGGAAACGGACAGTTCTTTTCTCCAAAATAAACGTTGTGATTGTGAACGTTTTTGTCATAAGAAAAAAGAATATGAATGCTATGCAGTACATGTTGTAAATGTGGTGATCTACATGTGGCAATGCATATCTCCTTATCATCTCTGAAATGGTCCATGCATGGCTGTAACTTTGTGTATTTACTGTAAAGTAGGTGATATATTGTTATGTGCAATGGGTATTGATAAAGTGAATCATGTAATAACACAAAACACACTGTCTCTGTAGTATAGGTTATTTACAGTTGAATCACCGGTAAAATTGTTATGTACACATTTATACTCTACATATTTATCTAAAGTTGAAATAATTCCTGGTACTATATTATGTCGTGTTGTTGATGGTGGGATCACCTCATATCTTCGCTATAAAAAAGCATAAGTATAATTCTGCAATTTCATCATATAATTGGTATAATGAAGGTGATGTAGATTCGCTCCGTATCATCCTATCCAGTGAAAACTTTGTCAAACCATATCCAGAGGAACACGCCTAAGTCATGATGCTGACCAAGTGCCACTAGTTGCAGTAAATTTTAACATGTTTTTTATATATATTGTATGTTTATTGTGTTTTATGTGTCTGTATACATCTACTGTTATATTTCCTCGTTTATGGGGGTACAAGAAAATAAATGAACATATATATATTATTAAACTTGTACCATAGCTTACCATGTGTATGCCATACCATGTATATACAAAATGAACTATATGTGTGTGCATTTTTCAATAATGATAATATTGGATTGATATACCGTGACATGTCAATAAACAGAATACGGTGAAATATTGTTCTTTCTATCATTTCGTTCATAATGGAATTCAATCATAAAAAGGTAGCGATGAGGAATCACACCAAACTGAATCACAGATATGTACCAATAGCTTCTGTACTACATGCAGTAAATCTAATCAACATGTGTTAAGTTTTTAACGACGTTGACTTTGGTTCTTACGATCAATTGTCTCTGCGTTCAATAATTCGTTTATTCTTTGCACCCTCACACATTTCTTCATTTGTGTTTAGTATATGATACGAAAATAAATCTATTAATATTAGTACAAATCTGTGATTCAGTTTGGTGTGATTCCTCATTGCTACCTTTTTATGATTGAATTCCATTATGAACGAAATGATAGAAAGAACAATATTTCACCGTATGTTGCGGATTGAGATTGGTTGATAGAAGTGTGAAGTGTTGGCAATGAGTAGATATGAAATTGGTGTTATTGCACAGACGTGCATGGTATACTAGTAAACAAGACAGCGTACTTTCAATTTGAGATAATTGTATCACTGACACGGTGAATAAAAAATTGATCTTTGGACAAATAAATACGCACACTATTCCACACACTATAGTATTTAGCTTTTTACGGGCATTTAATTCAGCGTATGTTTACACATTTTTTTGCCCATATTCACATCTTGCATCGGATACGGATACGGTGACCCCCTATTTTCTTTTCGGTTTTAGGATGTTGATCAGTTACTCTATAAAATATGTCATTTTGAAGCTCTAGATTTTGTTAATACAGCCATTTATTTTGAAAAACTCTTTGACCCCCTCCCCTCACTGTTTGGAGCGGACTACCTTAATATCATGATTTCACATGACTAAAGTTCAAATGCATCTGGTGTGTTTTAGGTTACCAATTGCGTTGACGTCGCGTCCGTCGTTCGTCGTCGTCTGTCTAAATTTTTTGTTTGTATCTAAAGTTTACGATAGAATCTTTCTGAATTTTGCACAAAAAGGCCTTTATTTTTTCAAGTTATTTTTTTTTTTTTCTAGATTTTCGAGTTTCTTTTTTAAAACCGGACATTTTCGACGACAAACGTTCAATTTTGAACTTTGACGGTCGTTTTCTCAAAATCTATTCAGTAACTTTTTTTCCTGATTCATGCACAAGACTCCAGATATGTACCTTTGTGATGTGTATAAGTTTCGTTGCCTTTGAGTTGCTCGAAGAATGACATTTTGGCCCAAACTTGGCCCAACTGGAACTATTCCTTGTTAAATTCTCCTATGTTTTATTATGAGACTAACTGTTCTTAATATTTCACTTGATATTGAGATTAGTGATAAGGAACCAGTTGTGCACATATGGAAAATGATATATTCTGAATAATCAGGTGACCTTGAATTGACCTTTGATCTAATTTTCATGGTCACCTGACAAAAAATGCAAATATATCGCTTTTTGTTAAGTTTGGAATCAATTGTGGACATATAAAAACGATATGCCCCGAATAAAATTTGACCTTTGATCTATTTTTCAAGGTCAGAACACAACATGGATAATATCTCTCCTATAATCGACTTGACAGTTTGGAGATATATTGTGTGTATATAGGAAATGATGTAATATAAATTATGCCGAATATTTTGATAACCTAGAATTTGACCTATGACTTCATATTCCAAGCCCAGAGCACAAAATGGCTGATATCTTTGATATTATAGACTTTACAGCTCAGGAATCAATTATAGGAAATGATATTTGTTGATTATTGTCATGACCTTGAATTTGAACTTTGAACTCTTTCTCAAGACCACGGGAAAAGATGGCTAATGTCTTGTTCAATATCGACTTTACAATTTGAAAATAAATTGTGGACATACAGGAAATGATATGTGCCGAATATTCTGAAGACCTTAAATTTGACATTTGACATCATTTCTGCTAGCATTCTGCTAACATATAGGACAAATCTGCTAACATATCACTCTTTTTCAATTTACAACTTTGCAACCAATTGTGGACGTTATGGGAAATGATATATGCTGAATATTCTCGTGGCCTTGAGTTTGACCAGTGACCTTATTTCCAAGGTCACGGGACAAAAAGGGTAATTTCTAAAATATGGAACATTAGCCTATGTAGCACTTGGGCTCATTCTTTATCCTGCCCATTAGAAAAAAATTATACTATCCTACCAACCTTTTGTATTTCTCAGCTGGCAATCAGCAACAACAAGTTAAATGCCTCGCCATTTTGATTTGCGGTCACAACTAGGCTATATCTTCTGCAAATTCTCGTAGAATTGTGATTATGACGCTATCAATCCTGCAGTGAGTGTGATACCATTTTACTATAAAAATGATTCTTATCCAGAAATGATCATATTTGAAAGCATGTTCATTTTCGTTGTAGAGTGTACACAAAAAAGGTTGAGTTTTGATGGGTCTTTTAAGGACGTCCATCAAATGAATGCTATAAATCACGACATATCAATTATAATAAACAAATGGTAATCAACACATAAAGCATCTATACATGCAAACACTTAGCGAACAACATATTACATTTCCACGTGTCACTTGTATACAAACGCATTAGTGTTTTGTCAAAGTCAGTCAGTACTAAATATCGCTCTGTCTTCAATGATCCCATGGTTACTAATAGTTTGTTGAAACTTCAAGAAAGGTTCGTCATTGTCCCTGCAGAAAAAGCTTCTAATAATGTTGTTTTTGTTTGTAAAGCACACTATATACAGTGCCTGTTTGACGAACTGGGTGTTTCCAACAATACTAATTCCAATAGTACATACCAAGCCATTACCGTGCCCAAACAGGATATCTTATCAAATCATGTGTCTGTATTGCATTCGTTTGGTATTACTACCTCATGTAAAGATTCCAATCTACCAAACTTATATTGGATCCCAAAGTTGCACAAAAATCCACACAAACAAAGATATATTTCAGGTTCAGCATCATGTTCTACCAAAGCCCTGTCTAAAATATTAACTGTTATATTGTCTAAAATTAAACAGGGTCTCCAAAAGTACTCTGAAACCATCTATTCTAGAAGTGGTATAAACCAAATGTGGATATTAAAAAATTCCAAATCTTTATTGGAATATCTACATGCTCACACACTTTCAAAAGTAACGTCCATCAAAACATTTGATTTCTCCACTTTGTACACAACTATACCTCATTCTGAACTGAAATCTCAGCTTGAAAAACTAATCAATTATTCATTTTTCTCTAAAAAGGGACGACGTCGGTACCACTATATTATAGTCAAATATAATACCGCTTATTTTGTTAAAGGCGACTCTGATGCCCCATACAAATATACTGAAATAGATGTGGTAAATATGGTTAATTTTCTGATTGATAATATTTTTGTGGAATTTGGTGGTCGAATATTTCAACAAACTATTGGTATTCCCACGGGTACAAACTGTGCACCATTATTGGCAGACCCGTTTTTATACTCATATGAATCAGATTTCATCCAACATTTACAACGAGGAGGTTCTAAGAAACTAACATGTAATTTTAATTTCACTTTCCGATACATAGATGATGTACTGTCACTAAATAATCCCAAGTTTGGTGATTATTTGGAAGTCATATATCCTAAGGAACTTGAAATTAAGGATACTACAGACTCCACTAATTTTTCCAACTATCTAGACCTGAGGTTGGAGATTGATAACGATTACAACCTGTCAACTAGATTATATGACAAACGTGATGATTTCAATTTTTCCATAGTAAATTTCCCTTTTCTAAGCAGCATCATTCCTATGTCACCGGCATATGGTGTGTTTGTTTCTCAACTTATACGCTATTCCAGAGCTAGTTGCAAATATAAGGACTTTGTCTATCGAAGTGCCCAGCTAGTCTCTAAACTGCTGCGACAAGGATATGTTATACCAAGACTTATAGCTGCGTTTAAGAAATTATATGGACGTCATCATGATCTGGTTGATAAATACACCAAA
The DNA here is from genome assembly GCA_949152475.1 of Terebella lapidaria. NCBI lineage: Eukaryota > Metazoa > Annelida > Polychaeta > Terebellida > Terebellidae > Terebella > Terebella lapidaria. The sequence continues at coordinate 25,189,135 of OX424564.1, read as the reverse complement.
TCCATGTCTGCCATGCAACTAGATCTATTTTCATGTTAATTTTGGGGAATTCATGACGGGTGCCACTAGTGGGGCAGGAAATGCTCACTCTTTCCGGAACACCTGATTTCACCTCCTAATGGCCATTTTTGGGGGTTCATGAGTTTCCCTGTCATTTTTGTTTTCTCTCACTTCGTATGCCTGATATGACTTTCTGTCCCCGGACTATGAGATTGGATAATGGACCCTGTTTTGTTTGCTCGGAATACTTAATACTGGGTATTGATTCCACGTCTATTGAACCATTCAATATTCTCTCCAACTGTATCGATGTTACGTTACTGATATAATTTTTGTGAATGTGAGGTCTAAAAAGAAATTAACTAACATTACTGAGAGTAAGAAAAGTACTAAACCATGATATGACGAATAATGATAATACTGTTATATAACAATATATGCTACTAATCACAGATACTCTGAGAATTATTGCAACACTATACTCTGTTTTTTCTAACTCGTTTACACTGTTTTTCGGTGATATTTTTGTGATGCTTTATGATATCGTTCTATAACAAAACAACTACATTTAACACACTGTCTGCCCCTGATGACGCCAGTGTGTCTTTGGATAAACTATTTGGTCGGGCTTTGTTTCTATTGCAAAATGTTGTACTTTATGTTTGTTATTGGCATCTTCAAAATCTACTGCATTTGTGGTAATAGATTGATACCTACCTTGGAATTCTTCACCATCGAGTCAAACGGCAATTTTCTACCGAATTTCAGACTTCTATCGGTAAAACTGATAAAGTTGACCATCTATCCCAATGTTAAATTTAGTCCTGTCATTTAATTTTTTGGTCCCCGCACAATTTTGTGGATTTCGTCAGTTTTGTAGTGAAGCAATCTTTTGAAATCAACACGATTGTGTAGAATGCACCCCAGTGTGTCTTCTCGTCCAAAATTGCAAAAATACTTCGAATCCTGATGGATGTAAACAAGACCAAATACTTGAATATGCTCAGATTCGCTAGATTCCGTTTTGGGCTGAAATTTAACATTGAGGTAGATTGCCAACTTCTTCATTTTCTGGGCTAGAAGTCTGAAACTTTTGTAGAAAATTGCCGTTTGACTCCCAGATGAGATATGCCAAGTTATAAAACGATAACATCTAGCATCGCGAAAATATCGTCAAAACCCGGTGTAAACAAGTTAGAAAAATCAGAGTATATGTACTACGAAACTTGTGTATGAATTGAACACTGTTGAAAAATAAACAGTATTCGTTGAATGAAATGCATACAGTACATATGACAGGAAAATAACAAATACAATAGCATACCCCAGGTAACAGAGACAGTCAGACTGGTTGGTTCAGTCTGGGTAAATGCTGGTTAACACAGTATGGGGCAAGGTAAATAATGAATGAACAATTATTATTATGTGTGAGTCCAAGTCAAATTATCAGACATGACAACTATTGGAGATGGTCGACCTGTGATATTTCTCATGAAGCAGACATTCACGGATTCAGGAAATTCAGAAAACTACAACTGTAAAAATAAAGCTCAGCAAGTAGACGACAGTGACGAGCAGTATTTTCTAAGGCATACTATCTGACAAAAGTTACTACAGCCCAGCCGAAAATTCGTGGCTAGAAGTTCAATGAAAAGGACCAAGCGTCCTTGGACTGTCACCTTTGGAACCATGTCAAAGTGTTCGAAACTGTGGAGAAAATGGTCATATGACCACAAACAATGCAATGGAGCCATCTGGGGAATGACTCCACAGAGTGATAATGCACCGAACATTATAAATCAATATCGTCATAATGTAACCATGATGTTCAGACTATGATTTCGATCAATGAGAAATAAACTCTGTTTATATGTAATATACGTCTAATATATTAGGACTATGTTGTGCATGAATGCTTTTATATTATACTTTTATACTTTTTATATACTAACACATTGTCGCTGGGTTTCTCTGTTTTATCTTTGATACTTACTTATGGGGTTGGCGTGTTATGTTGCTTCTACCAGATCAGTAAGATTTTCATGTAATATCATCTGTATACGCTGGCTGTTTGCTTTATTCGACAATATATTAAATGTGGTCGGGCAGTGCTTGATTTAAAACACAACATTTTGGGAATAAAAAGTCCGCTAAATGTGTACAGATGAGGCATACTTTTTGAGACACATAATAGAGGCCTATTGAAATATATAATAACATTTGGATAATATCGTATATATGGAAAACAAATTCCCATGAAATAGATGTACGGCACGTACATGAGTTCCTAATCAAAAAAGCTAAGAGGCTACTGAAATAATTTCAAAATCACTAATATTATAAGGTCATTTAATTCTCCTCAAATGTGAATGAGTAAATTGTGATTGATGCCATAAACTGAAAAATTCTGATAAACAAATCTGAAGACAGGTTACAAGACTTCTTCATAATCGTTATTTCAGTGCAAGCATCATGACATGCTTTCGTCTTTTAACCCTCGCCCCGATCGGGATAGAGGGCATTGTATTTGGTTCTGTCTCCCTGTTTGTCTGTCTGTCTGTCCACACGCCAAGCTCAACAATGGATGGTCCGTCCACACGCCAAGCTCAACAATGGATGGTCCTAACAATGGACCTCACCATACGATCGGGAATTGAACAAAGAAAAATACGATAATAGTTGGAAAAAATAATATCTATTGAAACCGGAGTTAAAACGAGTTTTATTCGATTTTAACAAACAAAATTGAGAAGCCATACCGCTTCATCCCTATATCGACTTCAAAGCTATAGGGATGAAGCGGTATGGCTTCTCAATTTTGTTTGTTAAAATCGAATAAAACTCGTTTTAACTCCGGTTTCAATAGATATTATTTTTTCCAACTATTATCGTATTTTTCTTTGTTCAATTCCCGATCGTATGGTGTACGACCGACGGTCCTGAGACCAAAACTTCCCATTATCGCCCGAGGTGAAAATTTGAGGGTCACGATTTTACGACTTTTGAATGTTCTGAGATTCAAAACCATATGGTGAAGCCAGCTTTCAATCTGTTTGATCCAGTTTCGTCCAGGCATGTGCCTTGATCATAGGAACTATACTGATCATTCCCACCTTATATATGAGAAATTTTACGGAATATTATCATTTCCACCTGACATATGTGAAATATTATGTATATATGAAAATTTACAGCTCAATATTGAACGACAAGTTCAAGGTCATAGAAAAGGTCAAAATCGAAAAGTTGCAATAAAGCCACTTTTGTTCATGAACAATTTTCTCTAATAATTTAGTACTGTTCTCTGATCCATTCCCCATGATTTACTACACAGTACATGACCGATTGTAGTACAATCAAAATTCCGCATTATCGTCCATAGGTCATCAGCTAAATTCACCGATTCGTAAAATCTCAAGTGGGAGTGATTCCAAACCACTGGCGATATTCAATAAAATATCTAACATAAAGTATATAGCATGAATCCGAGAGAGACTGCGATGTGTGGGAGATCAGTATGAAGAATGCAGGTCGTGGCCGAGAATATGGTCAAGATATAAAACTCGCAAGTACTCTAATTTTATTAATGATTATTTCTCCCATGATTCTTGTATTATATTCTTATCTATGGCCAACTTTTTGATATATGACCCACCATTTGATATATGAACAATGGTTGTATGACCAAAATCCCCCATTTATCATTCAGGTCGAAAATGTGAAGGTCATCAGATTTTATTTTGAATACTAGTAACCTCAATCTGAAGGGGCGAAGGTCTGCAATCTCGGATTGTCTCGTTTGATAATGGAAAAACTCTCAGTTTACACACTGCCAGCTGTGTCATAGGTCATGGTCTTTCGCACTGTGATTGATACAGAGGTCGACAGTTCATCCACTAAGTTTAACATGTGGAGGTTGATTCTGGTCAAGGTGACCGAAATTGCCGATCAGTCAAAGTGGCGATCGATAGAATATCACTAAAATGTGTTAAGACGGCTTGTAACTTTGGGATATCGATCAACTTATGGGAAAGGATAGATATGAGAGTTTTCCGTGTACATTTGATAAAGTGGTACGCCTTATATTTCTTATTCAATATTTTGTGAATGTACTGAATACCTAAGTAGTTTACTGGCGGCTGCAATTAGATGTGACCCTAATACTAACTTGCTCACTGGACTTGAATGAAAACTGACTTTCACACCCACGTCTTTGGAAATAAAACATCCTACGAGTAGGCCTAAGCCATGAGAGGCATGATGCGCCATGACAGGTGGAAATTTTGACCGTAATACGAATGGAAATTTCCTGAGCTTTGACATAAAAATTGTCTTACTAAACTAAATTTAGTAGCTAACTTTAGTGCATGCTTAATGCCGGCACCCTTGTGGCATTCCCTGTTTCTCACACCTGCTGCTTACGTTAGGAAAGTTTCTTCGCATACTATATAGTGGAGTCATGCCTTTCAAGAATCACACACATAATACACCGAGTGAATTACTGATGCTCTGCATACGATTTGCGACAACTTGAATTCTGGCACTAAAAGATTTTTCTTCAAGCGGCAATGAAATTGTGATTTAAATGAACTCGAGGTGTATTTCTTTTGCCCATGGATTTTAATGCGGACACCATGTTTTGTTCAGTGAGTCTTCGCTTTATTTTTATTGATCATTTTCAGAATATGACATATGGCTCCTCAACATACATGAACACTTTTTGCGGTCATACTATTCACATTCTCCTTAAAACTGTTGCATTCTATTATCTAACTTACTCGAAGATATATAGAACCGGGTCTCTTTATCGGGGTGAATGAAACGCAATAACCCACTTGAGTCTCCTAAATTTAGACATTAGTCATCACGATTAGACACTTGGCATTATGAGTGGACCCTACCGAAACAAATCTTCAGCTCATCCGCATAAATGTCTCCCAAATATAACACTATTCTCAGCGGTAAAATGGTAAAATGTGACAGGTGATCAACAACATTACATGCCATGGAAATATCACTTTTGCTGTGATATTCCGACTTCATTTGTTCATATTTTCTTTGTAATGAGAGAACACCGCAGGATTCCTTTACGGCAGCGGTCTTGTTGTTTTTGAAACATGTAATATGTTTTTTCAGCCGTCATTTATCACCACTGAAAACGTGTCACGTTTTGGGCACCCTAAATTTATGTATATTTCAAACAACGCAACACAGCTTCTGTTCTACGGAATGTCAACTGCAATTGAAACCAATGATTTATGACTTATCTATTTAATATACCGGTATCAGGTAAATTTTTGGCTCTGATAAATGGGTTCTAAGATTATGCAAATCTTAGCGGTTCCATCATTACTCAGAAAGAAGAGTAGGAAAAATAAACTTGCTCGACCGAGTTACTATATCATTTATCTGTAGTGTAACAAAACCATGCAACTGCCGCGCTGAAACGTTCGTTAGGAACGGTCACGTGATCTACAAAGTCCACTTGCGAAGACACCGTTCGCGGAAGAACCGTTCGCGGAAGCACGATTGCGGAAGCATCATCAGCGGAAGCATCGTTCGCGGAAGAACCGTTCGCGGAAGCACGATTGCGGAAGCATCGTCAGCGGAAGCATCAGTCGCGGAAGCACCGTTCGCGGAAGAGGAGCCTTCGCGGAAGAACCGTTCGCGGACGCAGTCTTCACCACGTGGAGAAGAGTGCGGAAGATACGTTCGCGGACGAAGATGCGCGCGCAGCCACCCTGGCTATATAAGGGAGAGCGGACGGCCGCTCTGAGAGCACTGCAACAGCGACATCGACCGTGGGGAGATCGTCACCGCCACAGCCAAGGGACTCGACGAACTCCGTGCGGACGACTCCTTCTTCAGGGCCTTAGAGTCAACCGGGATTTAGACCGACTACCTGGAGAAACCATTCGACTAAGCGGGACGGGAAACTTCAACGGGAAGGGACAGAGAGACGCCGCCGGCTAAGAACTCTTTTTAGTTGTGCCCTCGTGCACTATTTATTTTTGAAATGTGATCATACAGTGCTCCATGTCTGAACTTCATATTTGTACGTCACGTGGGTGACCAGCCATACAATTGTAAGTTGATTTGATGTATATAAATCTTCAATTTATTTACATCTGAGTTGCTTCTTGCCTAAGTGAAGCCGGTAAGCTACGGAGTGATGATACACCAGCGTTGGGGGACACCAATTTAGTGACGGCTCTCGAATCACAACGAGCGGGAGTTACATAAAGTCTATACGATCAGAGAAACCAGGTTTTTTGGGCCACACCGAAAACAAGTCATTACCAAACGTCACAACTTGGTGCACGTGACCAGGATCCCCGAGGGTCTACTGCCAGGGAACGAACCTCAGCATCACTCATGTCCGGCGAAAACGACGAAACTGCCCCAGGGAAGACAGGAGGTGAAGAGGAAGACTCTTCGCGGACGGCCTCACTTGCGGACGAGGAAGACAGCGGTTCGCGGAAGCCGACCTTTGCGGAAGAGGGAGACGACCGTTCGCGGAAGACGTTCGCGGAAGACGACCGTTCGCGGAAGACGTTCGCGGACGACAACCGTTCGCGGAAGACGACCTTGGCGGAAGAGGCCGACGACCGTTCGCGGAAGACAACGTTCGCGGAAGACGACCGTTCGCGGAAGAGCAGCTTCACAGCCAGGGGTAGACGGGACGTTTCGACGAGTGAGGAGCAACCAGGGAGGTCGAGACCTTCCATGGGCCAGTCGACTAGTCAACAGAGACCCCGGAGCCAGACACCCGACAACCGTTTTCTTTTCAGACACGACTCTGGGTGGCAGCACGATCGAGACAGGGAGAGGTCAACCTACCTTGAGAGCGTTAGGAGGGGCCCCGAGTTCCGACGAGTGCTGGGACCGGAGTACGTCAATCTGGACGGGGAGGACGGCGAAATCTGGGCGAGGAGGGATCGGCTACAGCTACCGGAGCAGAGTCCAAGTGTGGCACCTCCAGAGAATGCAGCATTGAGACGGCTTTGGGACCAGTCCCAGCAGCAGTCTGGTGCAACAGAGCAGCAGTCTGGTGCAACAGGGCAGCGGTCGGGTGTGACGAGTCGACAAACGGGAGTGACTGGAGGACGGGTTACTTGGGCTCCGACCCAAGAGAGCAGCTCGAGAGGGAGAGGACTTTTCGCGGAAGAGAACATTCGCGGACGAGAGGCATTCTTCGGCGACAGGGACGCTTGCAGCCGGGGATCCTTCGTGGATGAACGGGCTCGTGGGCGAGGGGGAGTCTTTGGTGACGAGGACGCTTGTGACCGGGGAGGGCCCTTCGCGGACGACCACGTTCGCGGACGAGGACGACTCGCGGAAGAGAGTGTTCGCGGAAGAGAGGAGTCTTCACCCAGACGGCGGCTCGACGAAAGGAGTGATCCAGGCGACCAATCTTCCTTTCCAGTTTTTCAGAATAGACGGGGAAGACCATTCGCGGATGAGCCGGTTCGCGGAAGACTCGCGGAAGATGGCGTTCGCGGACGTGCATCTTTTGTGGAGGGACGTCTCCGAGACATCTTGGCGGACGAGCCCGTTCGCGGAAGACTCGCGGAAGACGGCGTTCGCGGAAGAGGCCTGTTCGCGGAAGAACTTCTTCGGGAGCTGTTGGCGGAGGAGTCCGTTCGCGGAAGGTTCGCGGAAGACAGTGTTCGCGGAGGGTTCGCGGAAGACAGCGTTCGCGGAAGAGGGAGGTCTTCACCCAGTCGACAACCGAGACAGCCAGCCTCCTGGAGAAATCCAGCTTCTATTTCAGTCACCCAGGGAGGCCGGAGACAGCACCCTTTCTCATCATCGGGCGATGAGGGGCCTTCATCTGATGGAGGGACCGACAGCAGCCATGGTTACCCAGGACGGGGGAGGAGACCACCGAGGCGGGGACCGCCGCTGCACCGACGAAGCCCTAGGCCGAGACGGAGGCAGGAGGACTCGTCGTCCGAGGACAGCACAGTCTGGAATCAGAACGGCAGAAGGAACCGGAAGATGCTGACCCCTGACAAGTTCGATGGGACTTCCATAGAGTGGCCGGTGTACCGGGCCCACTTTGACGTCATCGCAGAGGTCAACGGATGGAGCAAGCGGGAACAGGGCGTCTACTTAGCCGGGAGCTTGACAGGAGAGGCGCGACGAATGCTGACCAGCCTGAGTCCTGCAGACCGGAGGGACATCGACGTTCTGACCGACAAGCTGACCCTACGATTCGACCCTGACTGTCAGGAGGAGTCCTACAAGGCGACCTTGGGACAGAGAACCCGCAGGAAGGCAGAGACACCCCAGCAGTACGGCTATGAGTTGCAGCGACTGGCCGGCCGTGGTTATCCGGATCTGAACTCCGCAGCTCAGGAGGCTATCGCCTTAGACCACTTCTGGAAGGGCCATCCAGATGGGGACATGAAGGTGATGGCGCTCATGAGGAAGATGAAGACCATGGAGGAGGCCATAGCGTTCGTGACCCAGTACGAATGTGTCAAACCCAAGCCTGGGAAGCCGGTGATGTCCATAGAGTCGGAGGACTCCGAGCCAGCTCTAGGACGGGTCCTACAGCTGTTGAAGAACCAGCAGGGAGGCGAGATTACCACCAGTGGGCAGCAGAGCAACCAGCCGAACGTAGCGGGTCTACCCAGACTTCCCTACTTCAAGGGGCTCTTTGAGAGCCAAGACAGGAAGCTGGATCGACTAATCGAGCTGTGTGAGCAGGTGCTATCCATCAAGCCGAGGGCCGCCACTGCTGAGAACAAGGGACCAAGCGCTAGGCCGGGACCAGATGACTGTTGGTACTGTGGGAAGCCGGGTCATCGGAAGTACCAGTGTCCAGATCGGCCGCCACCTCGGACCAAGGAGGAGCGCTTGAGTCGACTAATCGAGGAGATTAGTGAGCGGAACAGTTGGACAGACGAGGAGTCGGAAAACCAGTAGGGCTCATACCAGCCCCCAACCGTATGGGCCATTGGCAGGTGTGTGCACGGCTTCACAGGCGAGAAGCTCGACGAAGACGTGAAGAACACATTGCCAGGGGGGAATTTTTAGTTTCACAGATTTTTAATAGGTTTTTCCGGTGTGCATCCGAAGTAACTGGATGGGCGCAGGAGGAGCTCGAGGATCGAATTCTCGACTATTTGGAGGGCAAGCCTGTCAACACAGACGGGAGTGCCAATGTACAGCAAACCGATGGAGCCGTGGAGCGTCTAATGCCCCGCGGAGACGTCAAGGAAATGCAGACCGATGGAGCCGTGGAGCGTCTAATGACCCGCGGAGACGTCGACGAAATGCAGACCGATGGAGCCGTGGAGCGTCTGGGGACCCACGGAGACATCAACGAGGTTTCTGCTAGCAGCAAGGAGAACCAACAGGTTACAACCTTGAGGCTGGAGGCTGCGAAACAGCAGGGACCCCCCTATGCAACTGAACCACAAGCGGCCGTGAAAGAGGAGACGGAGGGCCGGTGGAGCGGAATGACCAAGGGGCCAGCGCAGCAGCTATTGCTGGTGGACGACTCATTACTTATCCGGAGCGGCGGTTCCGAGGGGAGTGATTCCCTTAAGACTGACAGAGAGGACCAGGGTGGTGCATCACTGTGGGTGGACGACTCAGTACTTATCCAGGGCGGCGTCCCTGAGGAGAGTGGCAGCTCTCTTAAGATTGACAGAAATGGCCAGGTGGTGTCGCTGTCAGCCGGTGCCCGAGGCACATTGGCGTGGTATGCGGCGTGCCACGTTATGGGGAAGGCGACTCGTATGTTGGTGGACACGGGTGCCTCTTCCACCGTTCTGGACGAGTGTCTCTTCGACCAAATGGATGACGAACATAAAGCAATGATAAGGCAGACGAGAATAAGGTTACGGGCAGCAACCGGAGACTACTTACAGGTTCAAGGAGAGATGACAGTTCAACTTCTACTGGGCACACGACTCGTGTCGGCAGATGTACTGGTAGCCAAACTAGGGATCCCGGGAGTGTTGGGGCTTGATGTACTTCAACAGATTGGGGGACAGCTGGATCTGCGTAAGGGCGAGTGGCAGGTGGGCGACACTACCGTAGTGATGAGCTCGGGCCACGAGGACGCCGTCTACACACTGGTGACGGAGGAGACGGTCGTCTTGCCACCCTTTTCAGAGATGATGGTGGACCTCAAGCTGACAGGAAGTGAGGGAGGAGTTCCGAAGGCCGGCCTCGTGCAGTCCGCAAGAGAGCCGTTGGAGGACGACCCCCTCGTAGTGGGACGAGCCCTGGTACGACCCCGAGGACGCCTGGTACCGGTGGTACTTCTGAACGCCGGCGCTGGAGCTTGCACTGTGCTGATGGGGACCATCCTAGCCGAGCTTCACGGAATAGAGGCCGTGATCGACCTGGGATTTCGTCCCGATGGAGGGAAAACAACCCAGAATGAACCTAAAAGGGAACAGTGGTACCGGGAGGAGAGCGGGAGGGAGCATGAGCCCCTTACACCAAACTCCACCAAGTGGCGGAACCGGACGCCTGAGCAGCCCGAAACCAGAGTGCACGCCATGCACGCAGAATCGTCGACGAAGACACCAGAGTGCCCGGAGCATTTAGAACCGCTCCTGGAGGGAATGCATCCGAACTTGACGGAAAAGGAGGTGGAGGTCGTCAGCGATCTCCTTCGACGCCACCAGCAGGTCTTTATGGGACCAGATGGGAGGTTGGGCCGGACGTCCCTGGCGAAACACGTCATCGACACGGGAGATCACCCCCCGATCAAGCAGCCTCTGAGGAGAGCCCCGTACTACCAACAAGAGCTGATCGAGGACGAGGTCGACAAGATGTTGAAAGCTGACGTTGTGGAGCCAAGTGACAGTCCATGGTCGTCTCCCATCGTGCTAGTGAAAAAGAAGGATGGTGCACTGAGATTTTGCGTCGACTACCGCCGTCTAAATGATGTCACCCGGAAGGATGCGTACCCCCTGCCTCGAGTCGACGAGAGTTTTGATACCTTGTCAGGAGGACGATATTTTTCGACGCTAGACTTGGCTAGTGGTTACTGGCAGGTCGAGATGGACGACAGGGACAAGGAGAAGACGGCGTTCACTACCCGTAGTGGACTCTATCAATTTAAAGTGATGCCGTTTGGATTGGCGACGGCCCCGGCTACTTTTGAACGTCTAATGGAGCTGGCACTGAGGGGACTCCAATGGAAGCGTTGTCTAATTTATTTGGACGATGTCGTCTGTCTTGGAAAGACTTTCCAAGAAGCCGTGGACAACCTCGAGGACGTGTTCCGGAGACTGCAGGCTGCCGGGCTGAAGCTGAAACCCGCCAAGTGTGAGCTGTTTCGACAACAGGTCAACTTCCTGGGCCATGTCGTGTCCGACCGAGGCATCCAGTGCGACCCTGCCAAGGTCGAAGCTGTAACAAAAATGGTTCCTCCGACCACCTTGACAGAACTAAGGAGCTTCCTTGGGTTCGTGGGGTACTACCGCAGATTCATCCCTGACTTTGCCACCCGAGCGGGACCCCTCAACCACCTGTTAAAGAAGGAAGTCAACTACCATTGGAGCGAGGCTCATCAGCAGGCGTTCGAGGCGCTGCGTCAACCCCTGACCGAGCACCCCCTGCTGGTGTACCCTGACATGGACCAAGAATTTATTTTAGATACTGATGCTAGCGGCTACGGAGTGGGAGGCGTCTTATCCCAAGTGCAGGACGGACGAGAGCGGGTGATCGCCTATGCTTCCAGAACCCTGAGGGACACCCAGCGGAATTACTGCACCACCAAGCGGGAGCTCCTGGCCGTCGTCAGTATGATACACCATTTCAGACATTTCTTGTGGGGGAGAGCGTTCTTACTACGAACCGACCACGCCTCTCTCAAGTGGCTACTGAACTTTCGGGATGCGGAAGGAATGATCGCTAGATGGGCAGCTCGCATCGCCAGCTACGCCTTCAGGTGTGAGGTCCGACCGGGAGTACAACACGGGAATGCAGACGGGATGTCCAGATGCCGACAGTGCCGGAGACCGGATTGTCCCGCCCCTCGCCACACCACAAGACCCGAAGGAGAAGAGGAGGCCTGTCCGACTCAGGAGGAGTGTCCCCTACCCCTGGAGGACCTCTCTGACGAGGATCTGCTTCCACCGATCAGCGGAGAAGGATGGAGCCCCGGAGGACCTCAAGTTAACATCTTGCGGGAGGTCCCTGTGGAGCCCTGGACGGAGGACTACTATTGCGGAGATGGAGTTGGGATATTCCGGATCTGGGAGGTGCGCTGCCAGGAGGACCCGAGGACGACTACCCAGCCGGCCGAGGAATGCCTGCCTGACCGGAGCCCCCCACAGACGGAGGAAGGAGCCAGGAGCGTCTGCAGAACCCTGCATCAGCTCCGCCCCTCTGCCTGGGTTTGGTTTCTCCTGATGATGCTCCTCGCACTGCATGGTTTGGGACCGGAGGTTGTGGCCGGAGCAGCGATCGGCGCGACGGCCGACGTGTGGATGCGCTGCCGAGAGGAGCCCTTCCTGGACCCATGCCCCAACCCTGTGCTCCGAGATCCAGACAAACAAATGCTAGCTGTCACGCGGGCTATGGCTACGAGAGGACGCCGGAATCCGATGGAGGGAGCCCCGGAGGCCCAGGTCCTGAATGGTTATTCCCAGGAGGACCTAGTGACCCTTCAACGAGCCGACCCTGAAGTTGGAGGCATCCTCGGGTGGAAGAATATTTTCACTGAGAGACCTGCATGGCCCGAAGTCAGAACAAAAAGTCAGCAAATGAAGACTCTGTGGCAACAGTGGGACCAGCTGGAGCTACGTGATGGGCTTCTGTACCGGCGGTACCAAGCGGCTTGCCAGAACGCACCAATCCATCAACTGGTCGTTCCACAGGTCCTGAGACGCGCCGTCATGAAGGAGGTCCACACCGGCAAGCTGATGAGCCACCAGGGAATCACCAAAACAGTCCACCGACTAAAAGCGAGAATGTACTGGCCGGGTATGACGAAGGACGTGGAGCGTTGGTGCCGGGAGTGCCTGAAGTGTAGTGGGAGAAAGCCGCGACCGGGGCCCAAGTACCACCCCATGGGAAATCTACCGGTAGGCGATCGGCTAGAAAGGGTGGCCATGGACATTTTGGAGCCTGGAACGATCACCAATTCTGGGAACCGGTATATACTGGTCGTGGGTGATTATTTCACCAAGTGGACTGAGGCCTACGCTCTACCCAACCATGAGGCTCAGACGGTGGCGGACGTCTTTGTGACTGAGTTCGTGTGCCGCCTGGGAATGCCAGCCAAGATACACACCGACCAGGGACGAGAGTTCGAGAGTAAGCTTTTCCTTGAGATGATCAAGATCCTAGGAGGGGAGAAGACTCGGACGACCCCTTATCACGCCAAATCAGACGGGATGGTCGAGCGATTCAACCGGACCCTGCTGAACCTTCTGGCCGTGGTCGTGGACGAGAACCATGACGACTGGGACGACCATCTGCCCTACGTGATGGCGACTTATAGAACATCAGTACACGAAAGCACCGGGTGTACACCATTTCGAATGATGATGGGACGGGAGGCAACCACCCCATTGGACCTGAGGTACCGGACGAAACCGGACGATTTGGGAGGACCAGTCCCCGAGTGTGCGTCCGAATACGTCGAATGGGTGAAGGAAGCCACCATACAAGCTCACGAGACTGCCCGAGAGTGCCTGAAGACGGCTACGGTGCGACAAAAGCGCCATCATGACATAAAATCAGCCGCTCGACATTTTCCGGTGGGCACCTGGGTGATGTATTGGTACCCTCCAAAGGCTAGACCAAAACTAGGACTAGGGTGGACGGGACCTTATCTCGTTGTGAAGTCTCATCTCGGATGGATGGTGTCCATACAAGATCGACCCGGTGGCAAGATTAAAGATGTCCACATTGACAATATAAAAAGGTGCTGGTTCACCCCTGAAACCGACGCCTGGATACCCAATCCGGACGATGTGACCCCAGTCCGGACCCCCAGTGATGACGAGGGACGAGTGGAAAACAGCGGGAATGCAGTCCAAACGATGTAAACGATGACGGGAGCGTTCGCGGAAGAACCGTTCGCGGAAGCAGCGTTCGCGGAAGCAGCGTTCGCGGAAGTACCGTTCGCGGAAGCACGTTCGCGGAAGCAGCGTTCGCGGAAGAACCGTTTGCGGAAGCAAGCGAAAAACGTTATTTCGTTCCACGACAATGCTTTTTCCCCCAGATCCCTGGTCCGCGCCTTTTCTATATAAGCAGGCCGGCCTACGATTCCGTCATCACTTCAACCATGAACACACCAACTCTGCAGATCATTGAGATACCCGCATTTGCAGACGAAGATTTCGGGGACGTTCCAGATTTCGACTTGGCTGACTTTCTGCCCCTTGAAGTCGACAAGATGAGCGACCCACCTACCAAGCCTGACCGGAAGCGGGAGCGCTCGAGGAGCCGGGAGCGTCGTGAGGAGCCCCGAGGAGGTCGACGGTCCCCTGCCCGGAAGTTGTCCACCGAGAGAGGGCGACGCTGGTGCAGCCCCTGCCGGATCCACGTGACGGCATCCAACTTTAGCCGACACGTGGCGACCAAACACACGCAGAAGGAGGGGCGGCACCTCTGCAAGATGTGCAGCCAGCGATTCGCCCGCCGAGCTGACAGAGACCGGCATGAGACGTCGCATGCCAGCGGCAACACCCTCAAGCCAGGACGGAGGAGGACGACGACCGACACGCCCGTGTCCGACCCCCGAGATGGTCCGACTACTGTGTCTGCCCCTGAGCTGAAGACTGTCAGCTTTGCGGCCAGCGGGACGACCAGCTCCACGCCGTCAAGCCCCCGGGAGGACGCCCCCAGGTCAGAGGACGCCCCAGACCCCGAGGACGACCCCCCGAATAGCGAAGAGGAACCGGAGTCTCAGCAGGAGCGGAGAGAGGCGGAATCCCCGGAGGCCCCCACCCCCGAGGACGACGGACCCCCCGTTCCCAGAGACTCGGCCCCTACCTACAAGCCCCTAGACCTGAGTTGGTACCTCAAGCCCGTTCCGGAGGAGGAGGACCAACTGCGACCGTATGTGGAGGGCCTGGGCAGAGCGGTCACTGCCGGAGAGAAGGCCCTGGAGGACCTGGCATCCACGATAGCCATGGGACGACGCCACCTCACCCAAGCGGAGGCTCGGCTCCAAGCCAAGGAGGAGCAGAGACAGCTCGAGGCCGAGGTGCTGCAGCTGCGAGGGGAGGCCTCTCAACGAGAGAAGAGCCACCGGAAGGAGCTGCGAGCCCACGTCCGAGAGACCAAGCTGCTCCGGGAACAGCTCCGAGCATATACAGACACTCGAGACAGGCTGGCGGAGACGTCCAAAAGCGAGGTGGATCGCCAGTGAAGTGGAGGGAGAGAGCCCTGTAAACATCAGACAGGCAGGAAAAGACGAAGAAGGAGGAAGAAGAGAAAAGAAGAGAGAGAAAGGATCAACGGGGACGTTGATCTCCAGAAAGGGTGGAGTTGTAACAAAACCATGCAACTGCCGCGCTGAAACGTTCGTTAGGAACGGTCACGTGATCTACAAAGTCCACTTGCGAAGACACCGTTCGCGGAAGAACCGTTCGCGGAAGCACGATTGCGGAAGCATCATCAGCGGAAGCATCGTTCGCGGAAGAACCGTTCGCGGAAGCACGATTGCGGAAGCATCGTCAGCGGAAGCATCAGTCGCGGAAGCACCGTTCGCGGAAGAGGAGCCTTCGCGGAAGAACCGTTCGCGGACGCAGTCTTCACCACGTGGAGAAGAGTGCGGAAGATACGTTCGCGGACGAAGATGCGCGCGCAGCCACCCTGGCTATATAAGGGAGAGCGGACGGCCGCTCTGAGAGCACTGCAACAGCGACATCGACCGTGGGGAGATCGTCACCGCCACAGCCAAGGGACTCGACGAACTCCGTGCGGACGACTCCTTCTTCAGGGCCTTAGAGTCAACCGGGATTTAGACCGACTACCTGGAGAAACCATTCGACTAAGCGGGACGGGAAACTTCAACGGGAAGGGACAGAGAGACGCCGCCGGCTAAGAACTCTTTTTAGTTGTGCCCTCGTGCACTATTTATTTTTGAAATGTGATCATACAGTGCTCCATGTCTGAACTTCATATTTGTACGTCACGTGGGTGACCAGCCATACAATTGTAAGTTGATTTGATGTATATAAATCTTCAATTTATTTACATCTGAGTTGCTTCTTGCCTAAGTGAAGCCGGTAAGCTACGGAGTGATGATACACCAGCGTTGGGGGACACCAATTTAGTGACGGCTCTCGAATCACAACGAGCGGGAGTTACATAAAGTCTATACGATCAGAGAAACCAGGTTTTTTGGGCCACACCGAAAACAAGTCATTACCAAACGTCACAGTAGTAAAGCCTACCGTTAACATATAATGACTGGCGTAATTCTTTTAGCGGAACAGTAATCGAAATAACTTCAGACTGACACGAGAAATTTCCCAGACTCATGTTCTTGGTCCACATATTTGGCTTGGGGAAATACTAATGTTGTCACTGTTATTGCTTATTTTATACCTCTAGGCTTATACATAATATTCCTCAGATATGTCACAAAGTTAAACACATAGACATAGAAGATGTCTATGGCTTAAAACAGCAAATTTCACGCTCCTTATTTGGTGTGGAAAATGCTCCGCAGATACGGAAATTTCACCATAGTGAGACGTTGTCGAATAAATTTTCACGCTCTAATACACAAATACACACTTATAACAAACTTTCAAACTACAACACTTTTATTAACACTATTACGCAACACTTTTGCAAAACCAAGAGGTATTATGTTAAAAATAGAATGGAATAGGATAGAACTTTATTTTGCATGTGTCACACATAACAATAATAGCTCACATAATGCACATGCCGGGTACCAGAGGAGTGAACTCATCGAACTGGTGACCAGAAAAAAAAAATACACGCACCTACACACATACGCAAAACGACCAGATGTGTACTAATATTTACAATAATAACATATAAAAAATAGCATTTATTATGTGTATAAACCTCCAATACGTATCAGGGTATTACATGTATCTCATATGGTGGTAGTTGAGCAGAAAATGTATATATCACCTGTTGAAGTCAAATGCTGCTTCAACCTTTGTTTGAAAATGGAGGATGAGTTACTACTTTTAATATCTTCGGTGATGTATGCCAGAATTTGTTACAAAATTAATTCAGCAACGTTTTTCCATTGGTGGATGGGTAACTAGTCACAGTAATTCACATTTTTTCCAGTTGTGTATTTAGATATATCTGATTTGGATTCAGTAGTTTATCAAATACAGCAGGGAGTTTTCCTCTGGTGTAATTAGGCATCCCAATTGATTTCCTTGAAAAAACACTCTTGAACGCCTTATTCTATCTTTCTGAAGTTTTCACAGCTCATCCGAAATACTTCGATCCAAGCCCCTATTGTTTTTCGTCGAGATCCGAAATCTGAGATGGCCGCCAGCAGCCATTTTGGAAAAAAATATCGGCCGATTGTTGTCAATGTCATAATTTAATTCAGGCAATTTCCAGGGGAAAACTGTTCTTGGGTATATTTTTTTTTGGACTTGGACAATTTTTGGAATTTTCCCTCGCCTGCACCCATGCAGATGCTGGCTCTCCATGCAGCCAAATACTCAAAACCTGGTAAATCATGCTGTCAATGGTGCTAGGACCCACTGGGACTAAGCCATGTTCTTGTGTCAGCCAGGCTATTCTACATTTAGTAGCAGTGACTTGTAAGCCACTAGGGAGTGTGCCCCCCCCCCCATCCCTCACCCTGGTTTAGTATGTGCACACCAACAACAGGTTCCAGCATATTATGCACATGCCAAGCCTCCTCCTTCCCTTTCTAAAGAAAACAGTAGCCTGGAGATAACAGCTTTGAAGGCTGTCTTGGGATGGTTGTATTCAGCTTAAACAGCACTGTGATTATCTGGTTGAAACTTTTTATTTGTATTATGAATGTAGAAATTTTCAGTTGAATTTCTGTCACGTCTGTACATTTGATACTTATTGAGATGTGCCTTGAAATGTGATTAAAATATATATATTTAATAAAAAAAAAATTACTATCAACTTGATGTGTGTGATACAATTGTTTGATATAATTCAAGCTTTATGATTTTACAGGAACATGTACCAAGTTTTAAAGTTATTGACTTGGAAGTTCCATGGTTTGTTATCCATGAGACCATTACTATGACAGGGAATTCTTTAGAAGCATATTATTCTACATTTGGCAATAGTACCTGAAGAATATTATGCAAGCGAGGAACATGCTGAAAAGGTATACTCTAATGGCAAATATCAGGTGGGCATTTGTCTTGCGAGCAACTACTTGTTAACTTTCATTCTCACCTGTGTTCATAATCCTATGTATTGTTTCATTAGTCTAGTTTCACAATTAGAAAAGAAAAGAAAAATTGGGGGATGTCACAAAGCCTATGGGCTTTTATGTCTAATTATATATATAAACACACACATTTTAAACAAATGAATTTCCTCAATTTTCAGCAAATAACCATCTTGTACAAATCATTAGTTCGAAATCGTTTTGGCTTATGGAATACTATTTTGAGAATCAGATTCTGCATGATTTGCAAAGGTTAGAGAACATGGGTTCAATGGCTTTACTGATACGATTGTTTGTTCCATAAAATATACCCACATATTTCAATAGCTGTTTACAAAGACTGGCATGTGGTTTCCAAGACATCAATTCAGCAATAACAATACCCAAGTAAGAAGTAGACTGTGTTCTAGCAATGAGTACAATTATCAACAAGAATCTCATCTGTACATTCTTGGCAGATTTTGTTTTTACAATGAAACCTGGTGTAGTTCGTTTTATCCAAATGTGGAGTTAGTCTGATGATATTGTATTGGTGTGAGTGGCGTTGACACAGGGTAATAACTCAGAACACGTCACAACTTTATTGGCAGTCATGTCATGGACAGGTGTTCTATGATACATATAATAAAATTCTTGGTTGGAATTTTAACCATCAATGGTACTTGAATATGGTGTGTAAATGCATAATACATACAGTGCCATCCATTAATTCGGAGCCACCAAAAATTAGTGACACAATTCAAACTGTTGTGCAGCCAATGGGATACTGATGTATGATATACTTGTTCTTATTTTTTCCACATTCTGAGATTCTGGACTACCAAATAATTACATAATATAAATTCTGAGGTGCCATATGACCGTATAGGTGATCCGGATTTGCGCATCCGGATCTAGGACTTTTTTTACTGATCTGTGGGCGAGCACGGACCTCAAATTCATGAATGTTTTTTATTCAATATCCTTATCCACCTTGAAAGATTCTGCGCAGTAAATGTTTTGAAAATGAATATATTCCCAAAGAAAGGGATTCAACGAACGTATGTTCCCCAGAGATTATGTGATTTATGATCCAGAACAAGTGGAAGATCCAGTCAAATCGTTACGGCTATCACTCTTATTGTAACCCAAATGTAGCCTGTGAGTTTTGTCACTGGGTTTATTGAGAATACACACATAATCGTGTGACTGCAATACCAAGTTGTGGTAATCAAGACCGCACTAAAGTGGCTCCAAATTAATGGATGGCACTGTACATGAAACTGATATCAAAAGGAAATAAACTTACAAACTCTGACGATCCACCGCCAACACACCCGATTACAGTACAGTACATGATTGTGTAAGATCATAGGCGATCATTATCCTGCCTGCGAAGGGATAACAGAAAAGAATATTCTGTAATTACTGCAAATCTTATTATGACTCACCTGATGATTTATACAATCTCTACGAGTGAATCGACAAAACAATGCAAAATCATTCTGCGCCCACATGGTACTTCCGGTCTCTACACCCCGTATCTCACATGAAAATATCTTTCGCAACAAAAAGTTTTTCACCGAATATTTGTCATATAAACACTGTACAAAAAACTTGGTCTATACCAATACAGATTTGTTTTTAAAGTTGGAATCAATTTTAAAATCAACCAAATCTACCAAGCTTGTTTATCATGCGAACTTGAAAGTACATACATCTCGAGATTGTCAGGAATAAACAGGAAACATGTACAACTCGACGACGGATATTCAGAAAATCGTCGTTAATTGTGCATGAAAACATCGGATAGAGAATGATCGGCCTACATTCATTGTCGGTTGCCACAGTATCTACACTAATACCAATGACGTCACAAGACTGTGTGTAGAACTCGCCCACAACGCGGGCCGCTTTGATGAAAAATGGATGCGGCCCGAGTTTGAATCTTGATTTTTGCAACTCAGTTTAGGCACATAATACATATTTTCGGACCAAAACTTGCACGAATTCTCATTCTATAGACAAAATATAGCTATTGCAGACTGAATAAATTTTGTCAATTCTAAAAGTGATAATAGCTTTAATATTGTAGCTTTCACATCTTATACAAGATCGAAACACCAGGAGTTATGCAAAATACATTTGTGTCATCGGCAAATAAACGAACTGATATATTAAGAGTATCATGTATATCAATGACATAAATTAGAAAAAGCAATGGGCCCAACACAGACCATTTTTCACTGTCATTGCAATAGCTTTACCGTCATTGCGATAGAGTATACACCGTTACTGTACATACATTGTTCCCTGCAAGACAAATAACTTGATAACAGTTGATAGCATTTACCCCTCAATTCATAATTTTGTCAAATGCTTTTCTTTAGATCAAAATAAATTTGCATCAAATTTCCACCTTTATCTAAAAAAATTCGGATGCTATTTGTGACTTCTGAAACCGCGTGACTGTGTGGTTGAATGATTTGTTTGGAATCCGAATTGATATTCGTATAAACAATCATATTTCTAAGGAATTTTTGCAAGCTTTTCAACCATTTTTTTTATGTATTTTTTGACACATGAGCAAGCTTATTGTACGATAGTTTTCTGGTAGCTGTTCATTCCCTTTTCTTAAGATAAGGATGACCTTGGGAATTTTCAAGGATCTTGGGTATAAATCACAGGCACAAGAATCAGTGCTATGATATGAGATATTTGTTTTAACAGTTGTGTGCGAATTTCATCAATTCCAGGTGAATTGCTTTTTTGGGGGTTGTTCATAACACCCAAGAATTGCAGTTCCGTTATATGTGGAAGAGATAAATCGGTGAATTGGTGAGTTCATATCATCATGGTGAATAATGAAGAATTGGTATACGGCAGTTCACCGGCGAGGTGTTTGCCAGTTTCGAAAAAATAATCCAGTAACTGGTTTCGGCAGAGATAACATTTCTTTTGCCAATTATATTATTAATCACTGACCATGTATTTTTAAGAGGTCTGTCTCGACTATAGAATATTTCTGTAGTATCTAGATTCTGCCTCGTGTGAAAAGTCAAATCGAACAGTACGATATTCGGTTAGTTCCGCCTTACGTTATGTGCTGGGTTTTGTCAAGTATTTCTTATAAACAGATTTTTAAAAGAATTGTAGTGGAAATCCATTGTTTCTTTTAATATTTTTTCACAACATATCTGAACATATGAAAAATATTCATCATGATTATCTTTCAAACTATTCACAAACAAATCAAATGCCATATGAACGTCGGAAGAGCTGTATATCACTGTCTTGATTTAATAGATTCCATGCTTTGTATGAAGCTTTAATCATTATTACCATTGTACAAACGTATCATAGGTCTTTTAATGTCAGAAACGGAGCGAGTTGCTTCCAGACTACAAAATATTGGGAGGTGATCCTTATATCACAATATTACCAGACCGATTTGGGCAATCGGACAAATATATGATCAATTGATGGTTATGTTGTCTCAGTAAATCTGGTAGGTAAAGTAATTGGTTGCACATGAATAATTTCAAGTAGTCATCGTATATCGGGTAAAAATCAGTCTTCAGTGAATCAATGTCCAAATCTCCCTTCTGCGACGTGATTTACTGCGCCATGTGCCTGAGGGCCAACAACGAATCCGAGCGACTAGTGCTTCAATACGAGATGTGAACGGTGATATTAGCCCCATTGACGGAGTAATAGAATATACCGTGAAAATTGGTACGTAACTCATGACACTTACGTTTTGTGTAGCCCAGATTTACGACAAAATGATTGTGGGAATGAACTACTTTCGTCAAGTTAAGGCTGTCGTGAATTTCGGGGAAGGGAACATTGTGATAAATAAGGGAATACTGTTTGCATAGAAAGAACTCGAGGTGAATAAGGTATGCTTAGCTGTTCACCGTGCTACTTTTCGGCACTCGACTTAGCGACGGGGTATTGGCAAGTCGAGGTGGATCCAGTCGATCATCCAAAGACTGCATTTGAGACAAGAAGAGGGCTCTATCAATTCAAAGTGATGCCCTTCGGTTTGAGCAACGCACCGGCTACACTGAAACGATTGATGGAGACTATTCTTCGCGGCTATCTCTGGACCCGCTTTAATGTTACCTCGACGACGTGATCGCTTACGGAAAGACATTCAGACAGGCTCTCAAAAACCTTGAGGCAGTTCTCGATCGAATTCGGAGTGATGGCCTTCAACTCCAGCCTAAGAAATGTGTACTTCTCCAATGTGAGCTCTTGTATCTCAGGTTTATTGTGAGTGGACAGGGAATTCGTGTGGATCGAACGAGGTCGAAGCCGTCTGGGAATGGCCAACGCCTTGTGGAGTCACAGACGTCAGATCATTTCTGGGATTCGCTAACTATCACCGGCGCTTCATCAGAGACTATGCCGAGATAGCGAACCCCTCACCGAGTTGACACGTAACGAATGTCAGTTTACATGGGGCCCTCGACAAAAGAGAGCATTCAACGTCTCCAAAGCGCTCTGATTCGGGCTCCCAAGCTCGCCCATCCGACCACATCGCCCGAAGACTATTTCATTCTGGACACTGATGCGAGCGGATTCGCAATCGGAGGTGCTCTGCCTCAAGTGGTTGAAGGAAGGGAAGTTCCCATCGGTTTTGCGAGCAAAACACTATCCAGAACGCAAAAGAACTACTGCACGACGTATCGAGAACTGTTGGCCATGGTCGAAATGGTCCAACATTATCGACACTACCTGTGGGGTAGACACTTCCTCATCCGCACCGATCATAGTTCACTTCGATGGCTCAAAAAACAACACGGCAATGCAGATCGTTTGTCCAGATGCCATAGTTGTAAAATTCAGGACTGTCCAGGACGATCGCAAGTACCCACTACCGAGTCAGAAACCAGTTCGGGAGAGTTTCCAGTTCGCCGACTACAAATCGTCACGACCCCAGTCGAAACAAGTTTTCAGGTCGACGAGACCATCGAACTTCCGGTCTCGAGGAAAATGTTGTCGCCACGACAATCGGCTCGAGTGTGCCAAACGAATGTTGCTCTGAAAGGGCAACGTTGGCTGTCTGACTATACAATACAGAACATTGTAGCTGCTCAGATCGCAGACCCAAGTGTGGGAAAAGTCTACCAGTGGGTTAAAGCCGGAACAAAACCCACCACCAAACAAATCGCCTGGGAAGGCGAGGAAGTCAAAACGTTTGTCGCTAGATGGAGTTGGCTAACTCTACAAAACGACGTCCTCATTCGAGTCCCTCAAGACCCGACCCTGCTGGTCGCCCTGCAACGCAAGTCGTGTTACCCGCAACGCTGAGATCCGTGGTTCTACATCAGCTCCACAACTTACAAATCGTAGGACATCTGGGAATACAGCGTATGGTGGAATGTGTGAAACGGCGATATTACTGGCCTGGTTTGGCCCTAGATGTCGCGCGTTGGTGCACGCGATGCTTGCAATATATGAGAAGGAAAGGGAAACCCGCACTGAGCTCCATTCGATCGTAACGCAATGGACATTCTCGATACACACAAGGTGACGAGTAGAGGACACCGATACATCCTAGTCATGTCAGATTACTTCTCGAAATACACAGACGCTTTTCTGCTTAGACGCCACACCGCCAAGACTGTCGCTGATGTGCTAGTGAATCGCTGGATAGTGTACCATGGGGTACCAAAGGTGGTTCATAGCGATCAAGGAGCGGAATTCGAATCGGCTCTGTACCAGAACGTGGTACGACTACTAGGCGCTAAAAAGATCAGGACGACTCCATACAGACCCCAAAGCCGACCCCAAAGTTTCACCGAACACTCTTGAATATGCTGAGCACTTTCGTCTGTGACCAAGGAAACGATTGGGATGTTCATCTCCCATTTTGTCCTCATGTCCTATCGGACATCTGTACACTCATTGACTGGACGCATACCGCATCTCATAATCTATGGACTTGATTGTAATCTCCCTGTCGACTTGATGTTTCCAACAAGTACCCCGGAACCTCTGCCTCCCTGTGGACCAGAGTATGTGGAGTACTTACGACAGACAATCCGTTCAGCTCACAATTTTGCCAAGGATCACTCGGAAAAATCAGCAGTTCGACAAAAGATGAGCTACGATGCTCATACCAAAACGAGACCAAAGTTCCAACCCAGTGACTTGGTGAGGTATTACTACCTACCACTGACACACACAAACAAATTCGCCTGCCCATGGACAGGACCGTAATATAACATATTCATATATAACAATTACATGTACATATTTTCAATCATTACTATTTTTATTGATATTACTTTTATATCTATGTACACTAAGATGTCAGTGAGGCAACAACGATATCTATTATGATATATACATTCTAGACACGGAGAAATGATGGTTGCATAATGATTATGTGTTGATATATGTTAGGTAAAATCTCCGTGAGGTCTGTGTGTGCCCTGATCCGTCATAACGTCCCCCTCCGCATGCCATGTTCTGCATTCATTCCGCACAGATTCCAGTCATGCAGTATGCAAGACTACATCGTCGTTGAAAGTGCGTCAGGGTCGTCAACTCCAGAGCAAGTTTGCAGTAAGGGACCTCTGCTCGACTGAAGAAAAATTCCGGGTAACGCCATGAAGTGGGACGAAACCATGTATAACCTTATGTCAACTAAAACACAGCCTGTCATCAAATACATCGCGCTACTCCATGGCCGACCAGCAATTCCATTGAAAACCTCATCGATTAGTAACGTGTCGTTCCTGAATAACAGGATGAAAATGTGTCATCTGATTCGTCAAGTTGACCGTCCGTTTACAGCACGTCACTGGTCGAGAAGGAAAGTTAACCCCTTCACTGCGGGGCTCAGTGGAATCCCCTGTGCGGAGGAAAAATGGCAAAATATGATATATTCTCAGATATTATGAATATTTCAACAAAGAATGGGAATATTATTGTGAATTTTATATGTATTTGATACTAAACTTTATTTTCATCAATACCACTGCAACGCGGAAAAAATCTGTTTGCTACGTAACAGGTTACCATGGCAAAGATCAACTTTAAACAAACAAAGCATGATTTTCACGGAACACCAAATTATTCCCTTGAGACACAAACTTATGTCTCTATTCCATTGACCTGATCAGATATATTATGTTAAAGCTATTACTTGAAGAGTTCTCGGTTGTTGAGCAGCGTGTTGCCATCATAACTGTCCAATTTAACAGCACATGAATATTGTAAATGACATCTACTGTAAAAACACTTTTTTTCGCGGGTATTAAATTTCGCGGTTTTTACCCCCAGGCAATTTCGCGGGGATTTAATTTCGCGGTTCAGTGATTGCCAGTAATCGCGTAAAGAATTTGCAGTTGATGGACATCACAGTATATCAATGCAATTGGTGTGAGAAATGGAAAGTCACAGGATATCAAATCAGATTTTATTTGAAATTTTAAACACAAACGTCAAACAAGTCATGCTTAGTCTGCAAAAGCTTGAACTTGGTGCAGATGTCATCGGCACCAAGTTCAAGCACGTGCCATGCAGACGCTAGCGACCGGTATCTGGGCACTGAACTAACGTAATTCTGCGCATTATGATTAGCAACAGCGTATTGTGCTATGGACGGCCACAAACCTCAAAATTAATTTTCGCGGGAGACTTATTTTAGCGAGGTATTTAATTTCGCGGATCCACCCTTACCGCGAAATACGCGAAATAAGTACCGCGCGAAAATTAGTACTTTTACAGTGTTGCCATGTGTGCATATAAATAAAAATTGCCATGTACACAAAATTCGTGCCGGTTCTCCCCTCTTCTGCAAAAGCCCATCTAAAGACATACATAAATGTGAGATGACTGGCCAAATGATGTTCATTGCATTATCTTTCAATGTCCGTGCATGCTTACCAAACTTGTGTGAAATATCTTAACGATCTTGGACTTGGACCACCATGGACTCTACGAATGTCCGTTCTGTACGGGAGTACCGCCCACGCCGGATCTGGTTTGGCCTGAAGTCAAACCAAGAGGACCGTTTCTGGGTGTCAGCGCTTTAGACTCCCACATCTTGACGTATCACTATCTGTTCGTCCAGTACTACGTATGTCTAACTGGCGACGGATATGTGGCCTTATCGAAAAATGGAATGGGTCGCCACCTCCTCGATGAGACTGATCAACATCGTGAGGTATTACCCTTCTTCTCCGGAGTCGAATACGCCCCGGACGATAGTTTTATCCGCTGATAAGTTGAACGCTGTGCTGTGGGAATGCAAATGAATCCCCACTTCATGCCACCCAGGGTACCCACATCGCTACCCACATATTACGACGACCTGACGTAATGGAATGCATCGAAGGGAAAGACAAGGCGGCCGAGGAACAAATGGAAAAACTTCGTAGCGACTTGGCGATAATTAACCAATCGGTGCGACTCAAAAAGCCCCACACAATTTACTTCAATTGAAAATTGATCGCCGACTGACGCCCAGATCGACATTGTCAAATTACCAACCGTCCGTGGCCGACTACAAGCGACCATCGAATTCCCTCGCCGGCAGACGATACTCAGACGTCGTACCGAGGAAAGTCATCCCGTGTCTGAAGGAGCTCCCAATCCCGCCATGCGCCGAAAGTGTGGATTCCGACGACGGCCCACCGCCGTTGCAGGACGCACCATATCCTCTTCCACCAGACGAATCTATGTATGATATTGCCGAATTGACCCCGTTGTTCGTGCAAGGTTCGTGTCCGGAGACTCCCCGCAGCATGCCTAATAAAAGTGAAGACAAGACCGCATTGATTGCTGTCGCTACCCCCGACGACCCTGAACCGCCACATCGTGAATTAGCCCGTGGACTTCAGTTTCTTCGAGATCTAGGCCATCAATTCCTCAGTCGACGCCTGCCTGGCTTACAGCCTCTCGTCATCGAAAATCCTGACACATGGGAGTTCATACATCTCCCAACGACTGATAAACTCCCCGACGACATTGCATCTCACGACCGGTGGTGGAACCGGTATCAACGACGAGCCGCTAACAGAGTGGACCCTCTGACCGCGCCACTTGGCCCCGAGGCCCATCTCCCATCGATAGACCTTGCCCGCGCCGACGATATGGTCAAACAGTATGCGGAGGCTATCCAGGCCGAGTATATCTGGGCGATGGACTCCTGGTCACGCACCTTGGATAGCGTGGCTGAGGATAGAACGAATTGTATACTTATCGGGATGCCAGGCCCTACGTGGTCGTATTCGAGCTGGCGATTCAGGCCGTGATCGTATAACCAATCATATCGTTTATCATATCGCTATGTCTTATGGATCGTTTGTGAACACTAATCGGTTTAATGTGATGATGAGAACACGTATATAAATAACCAGTATTATTTTACACACCATCTATCTGTGATATGTCTTGTATATATTCTGTGCTTGTGTTTTATTTGTACTTCGTTCATCTTAGCTCGACAGACCGATGCTGATGATTTATTTGACTAGTTAGGGACTCATTTTTATTGCACATAGTTTTTTCTTATTGTTTTGCGCGGCGAGTGTGTGGGTAGACTTTGTAGGACTTTTAGCTTCTTTTTGTTAGAATTTTATAACGGACTTAGGTTTTGGGGAAGGGTCGACTACGAGGCATAGCCGGACGAAAAGGTGTATTTGTACTATATTTTTCAGGCTTCACTCCCCCAAAACCTAACTCCACCCGCACTCACACAAACATACACGCACCGACACGTCACAGACTTAAACAACATTGCAACACTTTTTGCCCACAGTATATACTCACGAGACCCAGCAGCCATCATGACTTATCATTCACACCTCGTGACACCTAGGAATTCCCCCCCCCCCCACGACGTTCTTGCTAGTAGACGGTTAATTTATGCACTTGGAGAAGAGATCGAGAAGAAGTTAAATGGCCGAAAGTCAGCCATGTTGAATGACAATTAATCAGGCCAAAAGATTGGGGTTAGACCGCATCGAATTGTGAGTGACTGGACGCGTGAGTATTTCATCAGCCAAATCGCCTTGTTGAGAAATAAACTGTGTGTGAAAACCTAACGCTAAAAATATATCACACTAAACTCCTTTGAGCCGTGAATGAAGAAATAAAGAAACGTTCAAGTTAATAATCTTTTACGCCCTGACAGGGGGAAATGGATTCGACTTGCTCATCTGATGTACACGCCATTTTGAAACATTCACATTATATATTTATTTGATTTACACTCCCATTCGATTTCTCTCATTGAGCAGTAGTCACTGTGGTGATACTGGATTCAATAACGATCGTTAGTGCATCCCGAAATGGCCGACAATAAACACGATCTGTTTGGTTTCTAACCGTATTCTATCAAATGACAGGTCCATTTGTGATAAATGGATATCTGAAGGAAGCTTAGTGTTTTGGTCAAAGACATGCGTAGTTAGTTCAAGCAGATCACGCTTCTTTGTTTAGATATGTTGAGGAAAAGAATTAGCGATAAGATTCACCAACGACAAAAGTGAGATTCCCTAACAGGCCTAATACGTGTATATTGTAATACGTCCATATCATACACCATTGTGAATTCGTTGATTTATGCGACATAAATTAGCGAATAACACATCAAAAATAGGAAATCTGTATTAGAAGAGCATCTATACACATCAATACATGTCAATTGGTACTTTATTTCACTTTAACATTTAAATAACGTAGATTTGAATTAATAAAGAAAAGATCATTAAAGAATCTTCACATGTTCGTTAGGGAATCTTTGATTTTACAAAATCAATCGTTAGGGAATCTTTCGGCTTTTTTTCAGACGAGTTTTTTTCATGCTCAAACCAACATAAATCGCCACGTATTTGCAACGAACGGTTGTTTCGTGCGCATAAAATCAGCAGATGTATGTGTGTATCGATCACAATCGTAATTATCGGGAAAATGAAGAAAATTAAACGAACCGCGAGTGGGTTCGCCATTGCGGGATGCACTAACGATCGTTAGTGCATCCAGTCTCACCACAGTGAGTAGCACTTCCTAGCTTGGTGGCGATTTTTAGTGACGCGGTTATTCAGAAAAATGTCATCATTGAGAAATTGGCATCTGTTGTTGTTTTCGACTAAAGACTTAATTCTATTACACCGAAGGCACTCCATCAATAGACATAAGGCTTTTTTTTTACAACCCTGTCGACGTCCTGTCTTTTCTGATCAGTTCTGATGTTCTGTGTCGGCTGATGGGAGCCACGATTACCCTCGGCGATGGGAATGGTAGTAAACCTTGAAATAAAGCATAACAGGATGTCTGCGAGATGTGACATCTTGAAAGATATTACGTGTCATCCATTTAGATGTAAAATAAAATCATTTTCTTGTTTAGTAAATGGAAATAAATGGTTTCAAGTGCGGTGTACCTTGTGGAAATAACAAAATGTTTAGGCAAAAAAAAATAATGTTTTGGTTCGCGTCCACATGCGGTCGTCCCAAACCTCCCGAGTCAGATTTTTTGTTGTTGCCATGATGATGGCATGTACAAGCAGCGGCCACATTTCGATTCTGTGCAAGTCGATAAGCGTCCCCAAAGTGGCTGTATTAGTGACTGTCGAGGATTACAATCTTGCAGGAACCAATCGGGTGTTTAACTGTGAAAGCTACGAACCAATCATTCAGCAACCTAATACTTTACAGATTCGTTTTTAAGATAATTGATGGTCGTTATATTAACACTGGCTGATAACAAGCATCACAACAGCAGAACTTGAGGTTACGTGTGCGGCCACAGGGACAAAGGAGAGTAGAACCAGTACTCGAGGCTGAGTGAACACGAAAAAAATCAAGGATAAGTAGACAGAAAACACATTTCTTGGTTAAACAACCAAACAAAATATTGTGGGTCTTGTTTCCATGTGATATAAAAATTCTAATTGTGAACCTGAACGTTATGACAACCTGTCGAATATTTTGATGTCCATGGGTAAATTGATTCTCACCTGCTCTTTTGTTGAGTTGCCCATTATTCTTGCCCAAATGTGTTTTGGTTGAACTTTCCACAAAGGACTATGGTGTGTGTTTTCACTCACACAATATTTGCAAATCAACTTAAAGCCTATTGATTAGTTTGATAACAATATGAAACAATGAACTCGGATCGTATTGTAACTCGAACTCGTATTGTAATAACTCTCTACTTCCCTCTCACAGAGAACAATTCTCGTAGATGGTCTTACACTACCATAATACATCCAATACTGGTGCAGAGCTTGTCCATGCGAAAATTGATTATTACTCGCATTTGTTTGTCGATTCGTCCATTATTCTTGCCAAAATGGGTTTTAGTTGCACTTTCCACAAATGACAAAGGTGTATGTTTTCTTTGTTCAATATTTGCTACTTAACTTTGTTGTAATCTGAGATTGTGACATGAAAAATATGGATAATGTCATCGCTGACTTAATTCGGTAGCAATAAGTCCACGCATGGACAAGTTCCTCACCAGTAGTACCATGGGGTCAAAATTACACTAACAGATATAGTACGGCTAACGCCGCACAACAAGGTTCGAGTTCAATATAATATAGGTTTGAGTTAGGTTAGGTTTAACTTAGGTTTGAGTTCAATATTTATCCAGTATCTAGGATTGGGTTAATGTGAGCATTTACCATAATGCTCGTAGCCGGTAAAGGTAAACATGATTGCTATCTCATTTTTTGTGGCGTGATTATACCATGTCAACATGATTGTTATCTCATTTTTGTGGCGTGATTATACCATGTCAACATGATTGTTATCTCATTTTTGTGGCGTGATTATACCATGTCTTTGTGGCGTGATTATACCATGTCAACGTGATTGCTATCTCATTTTGTGGCGTGATGATACCATGTAAACATGATTGCTAGCTCATTTTTATGCTGTGATTATATATATGACATCAAATTCATAGGTATTATGGCATAGTTATATTCAAGAACGATCTAATTTTGAAACGATATTGAGATATTTACCATATGTATCCACAGGAAATTAACTGAATATGTGAAGGGTTTGTAAGTAGGTCTCATATACATGTATGGTATAAATTTGGTTATTATTCTAATAACAGTATGATCTGTACAGCTCTATCTGAAACGAAACTGATAATGTGAACCATGTTAATATGCCGGAGTTTGTGTGTACATGGTGATGATCAAACTGAATTTAAATATATATGATCATATAATTAATATCAAAGAGTATAGGACAGTACTCTGTGGTAATATGTTCTCTGCTGTCGTTTATATGTAAGTACAATTCATAACGTAAATATGAAAATATAACTGATGTCATGTTCGTTATATGAATGAACATTCCTTCATACTGAAGGTGACATTTAACCCCTACAGTATATTCAGGCTGGCAAATGAGTTAATACGTTTGTACTATACGGTAGTGTGTAATCATCCAATTTTTATCATATACACCATCAGTATGTTGTTACGACATACCTACTATGGTATTGCGTTTACACAAAACACTTATATTGAGTCTCTGGAATTGTAGCCGCACTCTTTGAAACCCAACACTTTGTAAACATATATAAATTGTACATATCACACAGTAACGATAAACTAAACCATGATATCGTCATCAAATTCAACCATACACGTGATTACATATGGATCACAAGTCGTGACAAGTACATCTTATTCTATATGTCAATCTATTGTTTTTTTTTAATTTAAAGTTTGCCAATGGCCGAACTCCACACGCATCATACACACAAACATCATAGGACCACCATGATCTATATTAGGCATGGCTGTATACACTCATCAGATAGTGTTGTTGTTGGGTTTAGGGTGGTACAACATGTCCGTAAACTCATGCACACAATATCAGACAGTACTCATCATCCATTCATGTATTGAGTAGTTACGGGATTTGATTGCCATATCTATGGCCTATAAAGCTCAGTAAACATGTTTACGCTATCGTGATATATACATATCTGATGATGTATTATTACAGGTTTAACGTATTTACTTACTTTTTTCACCATGTACCCTGTGTACTGGAGTAGTATCATATACTTAAGTGTGTCGATGTGTTTGATGTGCAATGTGACACTTTTGAAGCACGAGCGTACCATGAAGATCTGGTATACATAAGCATGTGATAAGTTAGGAAAATGTGTTACGTTGGTCGATATGTTTGCAGGCGTTTGACTTTGCTATATACCCAAACACAATTGAACTATTTTCTAACGGTAATATGCGCAATACGGTAATCACATAATTGTGTGTTTCTTCTCAATGAAAAGTAAGTCCTGCCACATGTCACTCAACGTGTATATGTATATAATTATATCGGTGACTCATGTATTGTTATATTATAATGTGCCTCTTACCCAGCTAAGATACTTGTATGTCCGCTTGGCTATCAACTAATGGATTCTCTGCTTTATCCAAGCCATTTAGGTCACGGGTTGAGCATCGGTGGGCCGGTCTTTGAGGAGGACACACGGCGACAACTGTTTGATGTTAGGTAACATACATTTTGACCAGATCAGAAATAACAAGGCATACAATTTCAATGAAGTATATTCTTCAAATAGCAACTCGGAAGATGATCCTATTCCAAGTAATATGAATACCTGTGAATACTTTGCCCCTGATGACTTTATCAATATGGCAGAAAATAGAACATGTAAGACTTGCTTGTCCCATTTTTCACTAAACTGTCGTAGTTTAACTGCAAATTGGATTTCTTTCAAATCCTTAGTGGCGGATCTTAGCTCTGATAAATTTTCGTTCGATATACTAGGTCTTTCAGAAATCTTCAATATTAATAATATCATGGAATTTAGACTAAACGGATACTCCAAATTAGAATTCAAGATTCGACCTGAAAACGATGATGGTAGAGGTGGAGTCGGATTGTTCGTCAAAGACACTCTTAATTATACAGTGAGGCATGATTTATCTTTCTTTACCCCACATATCATTGAGACTTTATTCATTGAAATTACATTCCAGAATAAAAAGAATATAGTTATTGGTAACATATACCGACCAAATACTCTACCCAAGGCCGATATAAATGTATTTATGGAAACCATGCAGAATATTATAGAACATGTGAGTAAAGAAAATAAAATATTATTCCTGATGGGAGATTTCAATATAGATCTTCTCAAATTTGAATACAATAATAAAACGAATGATTTTATAAATGACATGTACAGTAGTGGCCTATTACCTTTGATAACAAAACCTACAAGAATTACGGAATACTCCGCAACCATTATTGATCACATTTTTTCCAACGCCATTGACAGGCCCTGCAAATCAGGAATAATTATCTCTGATGTATCAGATCATTTTGCGACGTTTACAATTGTCGATAATGCTAAGGAAAAAAATAAGCCAGTGTATAAATACCTACGATCTTTCAGTCAGAATAACATTATGCGATTCAATTCGATTCTACGTGTCATGGATTATTCAATTGTATTCGATTCTTCCTGTGCAAACGACTCCTATAATCAATTCATGGAATTATACAAGTCAGCATATGACGTGTGTTTTCCTTTGAAGTTGATAAAGTGTACATCTAAATATGTAAAGCGTGATCCATGGTTCACCAGTGGATTATTAGTCTCCTCTTTACACCAACGTAAGTTGCTGAAAACAAAATTCAAAAAGCCAACACCGAATAACATATCTCGCTATAAATTGTATTGTTCAATTTTCAATAGAGTATCACGATTAGCTATGAAGACATATTATACAAATCTACTGAATGAGAGCAAAGATGATTCAAAACGTTCTTGGAAAATCCTCAGAGAACTTATCAACACAAAAGATAAACAGAGCTTATCTGACAACTTTTATGTAAACAATACTCTCATTACAAATTGCAAAGATATCGCAGACAGTTTCAATAATTATTTTTCTAAAATCGGTATGAACATAGTTAGCAAAATTACTCCTGTCAACTCCAAATTCTCTCGACACTTGACAGGACAATTTCCCAATTCGTTTTTTATAAACCCCACTTGTGCAAGCGAAATACATGATGTTGTTAATTCCTTGAAACCTAAACAAAGCTCAGGACATGATGATATCAGTACCAAATTAGTGAAACAAACAATTGAGTATATAACACAACCCTTAGCCCATATTTTCAACTTATCTTTTTCAACTGGTGTTATACCTGAAAAGATGAAAATAGCGAAAATTATACCTGTGTTCAAATCTGGTGATGAGCGTATTTTTGATAACTACAGACCTATCCGTTTACTACCTTCATTTTCTAAAGTATTGGAAAAAATTATGTATAAAAGACTCACTTCCTATCTGAATACGAACAAAATCCTTACTGAGAACCAATTTGGCTTCCGGAAAAAACACTCAACGATACACCCAATTATTAAACTAATAAGAGATATAACTAATGCGAATGACAAACCTACTAAAGATATTACTGCAGCTGTTTTCTTGGATTTGAGCAAAGCATTTGATACTATATCCCATGATATTTTACTAACGAAGTTGGAGCATTATGGTGTGAGAGGTTCATCAATATTATGGTTTTCGAATTACTTGTCCGGAAGAAAACAATTTACCGAATTTAAATCTTCATTCTCCCCAAGTTCTGATATTACATGTGGCGTCCCACAGGGATCAATATTGGGTCCACTTCTTTTTCTGATATATATTAATGATTTGCATTATTCTACGAAACTAAAAGTCCTCTCTTTTGCCGACGACACCACAGTCTATTATTCTAGCAGTGATCCTGTCGAATTATCGAACACAATTAATGATGAGTTAAAATCAGTATATACATGGCTTTGTGAGAATAAGCTTCTCATGAACACCAATAAAACTAAATTCATGGTATTTTCGCCCAGCAAAACCAATTCTATCAATATTTTTATCAACGGTGAAGCCATTGAGCAATGTGGATATAATAATAATTCTGAAAGCATAAAATTTCTAGGCTTACATATTGATGAAAATTTGACATGGAAACTACATATTGACAACCTTCGTAAACAAATATCATATACATTATATTGTCTCAATAAAGTTAAAAGAATTTTACCACTTTCGGCTCTTAAAACACTTTACTACATGTTAATACATAGCCGAATTTCATATGGAATCATAGCATGGGGAAATTCAAATTCACTTCCCAAATTATTCGCTATTCAGAAAAAATCTGTGCGAATAATCACAAATAGTACATTCAGAGCACATACTGAACCGATTTTTAAACAATTAAATATTCTTAAACTACGGGACCTGTATTTATACAACATTATGAAATTTGCACATGATTACACAAATAATCGCCTACCAGAAGCCTTCAATAATTTTTACCCTTTAAATCGAATTAGTTCAATAGTCACTAGAAGTACTGCAAATTATCAAATATCCTTACCAAAACCAAGAACTAACTGGTCCAAATCGAATGTGTATTATAGTATCCCCAATGTTTGGAATAATTTCCCAGTCAAATTTAAAGACGAAATTAACAGGACGAGATTTAGCACCCTGCTTAGGCATCATTTTATAGACTTGTACTCTAATAATGTAACTTGTGAAAATACTTTTTGCAAACAATGTAACTACTAATTTGACGTTATTTCTTAAATGCCATACTTATCATTAAGTTTAAGTGATCTATATATGTACGTGTATGTATATATGCATGTGTGTGTTTTGGAGAGAATAAAAAATGCACTGGCACAAGATAATTGTAAGAGTAACACATAACATAAAACAGCAATAAAAATTCAATGAGCGACATTGAACAAATTTTGTTGGATTATTTAAGTCTGCTTCTGACTAAAAGTTCTTTAAGGTTTTGATGCTTCTTGTAAGCTGTTGCTATTTTAATATCACCATCAGTATTTTTGTTGAGTTGTTTCATATGCTTTTTAACAATTTGGGCCGAAAGAGCACCTGTTTTTGAGAAGGGTACTATATACACCAGGTCGAATTTATTTTTACTTTTGTTCAAAGGGTCATACTTTGTAAATTTTTGAACGTTGAGGCCATGAGGCTCGAAAGTGCCTAAAGTATCAATCCAACAATATTCCCTTTCAAGTCGCCATTGTTTGTTTAAAAGTTCATCACCAAGATCGGAAACCTGTTCAATTGGTAAAAGAGAAAAACAATCGATGGAAAATTCAGTTTTGCTGTGAAATTTAGATAGATGACTGTATAATGCATTTTCCTCATTGCAGCTAGTTATTGCAGCACGGTGACGATTGTTTCTGAATTTGAGTGATTTACCGGTTTCACCTACATATTGTTTTTCGCAAAGCTTACAAGTGTATAGATAAATTATATTTTCTGAGTTGCAATCCAAAGCTGAGTTGATTGAGTAGGTTTGTTCAAAAACTGATCCTGAGAAATTTTGACAATTTGGAACTAAATGACATGTTTGACATAGTCTAGAATTACAAGGTTTTGAGCCAGATGAGCTGGAAGTGGGCAACTGAAAATCAGCACCTAGCCTTTCCTCACTGTTTAGAATTCTCAATGTTTCATTCTTGATTTTGCGAAGCCAACGTTTTGAATAGTTACGTTTCGAAAGTGCCTTGAATAATGTTTGGCAAGCTAATTCAACATCATCTGGATAGGAGCAAATTTGGAAAAATCGAAAAACTTGGGACTTGATTAGTCCTTTATAAGTGTGCTTTGGATGAAAAGAGAGCTTATGCAGCAACTGATGAGTATCCGTTGGTTTGAAGAAAACTTTTGCTTCTAATGTGTTTTCTTTGCTCCTGAACAAAGTAGTATCCAGAAAATTAACTGAATCAGTACTAATTTCAGCTTTGAACTTGATTGATGCCCTATGAGAATTGAAAATTTCGAGAAACTGATTAAATTTGGAAGTGCCGTGTGGCCAAATGAGGAAAATGTCATCTAAATACCTATAATAGCAATCTGGTTTGAATGGACACTTTTGTAAAGCTTGCTTTTCAAATTCAGCCATATAAATATCTGCATAATGAGGTGCATATTTCTGACCCATGGCTGTGCCTGAAACTTGTAGGAATGTCTTACCGTCAAATTCAAAGTCATTACATTTAAGTGAAATTTCCAATAATTCTATTATACCTTTGAATAGTTCATTGTTTTTCAGAGTCGGGAATGCATTTTTAATTGCTTGGATACCTTCTTCATGATTTATATTAGTATACATACTTTCAACATCTAAAGTGATTAGTAAAGAATTTGGATCTAGTTCAAGCCCTCTAACTTTATCTAAAAAGTCATACGTGTTTTTGATATATGACGGATGCTTATTTGCTTGATCTTTTATATATGAATCAATATACATAGCTACTTTTTCAGATTCACTGCTGCAGTCCGAAACAATTGGGCGCCCTGGAGGCATTACATTTGGAATTGGCCAGGAGTCTTTGGGTTTATGAATTTTAGGTAGCATATAAAATCTTCTTTGACGAGGGCGTTCTGGTGGTAAAAGAAATTGGAATACTTTTTCAGAAAGGCATCCACAACTGCGTAATCCTTTTAAAATTTTTGTTATTTTTTCTGAATTTTCTAAGTAAAGAGGAGTGTCAATTTCTCGGTAATGAGCTGGATTGTATAATTGACGAAGGCCTTCATTAATATAATTTTGCCTATCCATAATTACGACTGCACTACCTTTATCTGCTTTTTTGATTACCAAGTCTACGTTATTTTGTAAATCCTTTATAGTTTTATATTCCATTTTCGTTAGGTTTTTGGTTTCTGGTTGAATTTTCAAATTTTCAATTTCTTTAGATATTGCCGAAATGCAATCTAAAACAGGCTTGTCAATCATGGAATTGGGTGGAGTCCAGGTAGATTTTGGAGTGAATTTTGATCTATTTGTAAATGAATTTGGACGGTGAGAAAAATAATTTTGAAGTTTGAGTTTTCTACCAAAATCTTGCACAGCTTGTTCAATTGGATCCAATGTTATTTTGGGCGTGGGAACAAAAGTCAAACCACGATTTAGAAGAGTGATTTGTGTGTCCGAAAGTGTAAATTTGGAAAGGTTTACAACATTATTAGTCGTACTGGAGTTCGGTGGACTCTCAGAATGATTTAGTTTAAATGACTGAGCCAGCATTTCAACATTTCATTGGCCGTTTGTTCAGTCCAATGAATGTTATCTGGCTGTGTAGAGAACCTGATTGGATCCAATTGTTTAACAACTGTGAGATTGCTGAAACGTGAACTCATGTCATCCAAAGCCCTGTTAATCATATCCAAGTTGCGTTTCTCTACAGACGGAAGATTGTCTGAGTAGTTAATTTTTGGAATAAGAATTTTGGAGTGGGGGAAGATTCGGAAAGCACTGCTGAGCATATTCCTCAGCTCTGGAATTGAGGTAACACTTGGTTTGGAGCTTCGATTGTTCAGGCCAACACTTAAGATTAAGTTTTTGGGGGCATCAAATGATTTTTTACAGGCCGTGAACATCATTCTGAGATGGTTGAACAAAGCTCCAGGATAAGACACAACTTGGATATCACTGACGGGGGATTTGGTGATGCGAGAGAGGTTAGAAGAGCCGAGGACGACAGTGGAGGAGGTTAGTCTAGGAAGGGCCCAAAGAGTTTTGGGCCCTCTGATAGTGGAAGGAGAGACATGGAAAGTGGTGTTAGGAGAGTTTTTAGGAGAGGCAAAGCGAGAGCGTTTGCCTTTAGGTAGAGAGGAGGGTGAGAGTTCAGGAGAAGAAGGAGAGCGCGGACGCCGTTTGGGCGTGGCACTAAGGCGGTTATCAGGAGAAGAGCGAGAGAGAGGTGGCCAATCATCAGATGATGAGAGGCAAGGAGGATTAGAGAGAGTGTCCAGGAGTTGGAAGCGGTTAGAAGTGGACACAGAGGGAAGGGTTTTAGGGAGGGTGTTATTTGAAAATGGAGGTGAAGAGCGAGAGGGTTTAGGATTGTTAGTAGGAGAGTTGGCACGTTTTAGGTCCATTAGGAGGCGGCCAAAGAAGTTAGAGCCTTGACCATGACGATTAACACCCCAGTGGCTGTCAGGAACTGGATGGACAATGTGACACCCTTCAGGTAGGCCCATCAGAGTGTCACGGAACAATTTGCAAGAATTAAACTTAACTTGGAGAAGTTGACGCATGATTCCATTTTTACTTTTATGCCAGAATGGGGACAGGCTAGGGATTTCACTAGCCAAACGTTTAGCCACTCCTGCATGGGGAGCCCTAAGGATCCGATTGGCTAGGTGTTGACAGTCATGGTACCGGGCTTTGTGATACTGATAGATGTGCTCAAGGCTAGGGAATCTCATACCACGATAGGATATATTACATGGGAAGAAATTACTAAGTGGGTGTTTGTGACCTTTAACCTCACAAGTCTGAGGTTTGGATTGAGAGTTAGAATTTGGAATAGGGGAATTTGGAAGAGTGGAGCTTTTGAATTTCTGGATGGTGGAAGCCTGAAGTTTTTTGCCGAAATGAGATTTAGCCTGCTGAATGACGAGAGCTACCGAATTTGCAATGTCCGAATCAGATAAACCTAAAGAGGAAATGTGGGCCAAAAGGTTTTGAATTGAGCTCTCGTAGTGTTCCACCAATTGTTCGGTCACGTTTTGTACCCAATTTTGATTGATTTTGGAGATTTTTTGTTTGATCAGAGGACCAGAACAAGCAGGTTTAATGAAGTCATCCAGGTGTTGTTGTTTTTTACTGAAAGCCCTGGTGACTTGGCCTTGAGACTGCTGGAGCATTAGTGAAAGATGGTGAAAGCATTGAAGAAGAGTGTAAAAAGAACGGAAGTGAGGAGGTTTGGAAAGAGCCATGATACGTTTCAGCAATTAATTTTGAAAGTATTAAAACCAGAACGAATTTGATTTGGATGATAAAACCGAAGGATAAAATTATAAAAATAAAAACAATTGTATAAAATGGAAACAAAACGTTTGAAGAAGCCTGAATGCAAGGATATGGTCAATAATCTGACCAGATCTAAAACAAAACAAAATAATACAAAACAA
This sequence comes from Terebella lapidaria, assembly GCA_949152475.1. Lineage (NCBI taxonomy): Eukaryota > Metazoa > Annelida > Polychaeta > Terebellida > Terebellidae > Terebella > Terebella lapidaria. The sequence goes on along the minus strand of OX424564.1, from coordinate 25,148,777 downwards.
TATCAAAAACGGTTACTCACAATGTACTCTGCCTGTTGCACGACCGGTTTCGGAGTTGAATCCTTTGTCAAGTGCTGAAGTCAAGTGCTGAAGGTCCATTTGTGATAAATGGATATCTGAAGGAAGCTTAGTGTTTTGGTCAAAGACATGCGTAGTTAGTTCAAGCAGATCACGCTTCTTTGTTTAGATATGTTGAGGAAAAGAATTAGCGATAAGATTCACCAACGACAAAAGTGAGATTCCCTAACAGGCCTAATACGTGTATATTGTAATACGTCCATATCATACACCATTGTGAATTCGTTGATTTATGCGACATAAATTAGCGAATAACACATCAAAAATAGGAAATCTGTATTAGAAGAGCATCTATACACATCAATACATGTCAATTGGTACTTTATTTCACTTTAACATTTAAATAACGTAGATTTGAATTAATAAAGAAAAGATCATTAAAGAATCTTCACATGTTCGTTAGGGAATCTTTGATTTTACAAAATCAATCGTTAGGGAATCTTTCGGCTTTTTTTCAGACGAGTTTTTTTCATGCTCAAACCAACATAAATCGCCACGTATTTGCAACGAACGGTTGTTTCGTGCGCATAAAATCAGCAGATGTATGTGTGTATCGATCACAATCGTAATTATCGGGAAAATGAAGAAAATTAAACGAACCGCGAGTGGGTTCGCCATTGCGGGATGCACTAACGATCGTTAGTGCATCCAGTCTCACCACAGTGAGTAGCACTTCCTAGCTTGGTGGCGATTTTTAGTGACGCGGTTATTCAGAAAAATGTCATCATTGAGAAATTGGCATCTGTTGTTGTTTTCGACTAAAGACTTAATTCTATTACACCGAAGGCACTCCATCAATAGACATAAGGCTTTTTTTTTACAACCCTGTCGACGTCCTGTCTTTTCTGATCAGTTCTGATGTTCTGTGTCGGCTGATGGGAGCCACGATTACCCTCGGCGATGGGAATGGTAGTAAACCTTGAAATAAAGCATAACAGGATGTCTGCGAGATGTGACATCTTGAAAGATATTACGTGTCATCCATTTAGATGTAAAATAAAATCATTTTCTTGTTTAGTAAATGGAAATAAATGGTTTCAAGTGCGGTGTACCTTGTGGAAATAACAAAATGTTTAGGCAAAAAAAAATAATGTTTTGGTTCGCGTCCACATGCGGTCGTCCCAAACCTCCCGAGTCAGATTTTTTGTTGTTGCCATGATGATGGCATGTACAAGCAGCGGCCACATTTCGATTCTGTGCAAGTCGATAAGCGTCCCCAAAGTGGCTGTATTAGTGACTGTCGAGGATTACAATCTTGCAGGAACCAATCGGGTGTTTAACTGTGAAAGCTACGAACCAATCATTCAGCAACCTAATACTTTACAGATTCGTTTTTAAGATAATTGATGGTCGTTATATTAACACTGGCTGATAACAAGCATCACAACAGCAGAACTTGAGGTTACGTGTGCGGCCACAGGGACAAAGGAGAGTAGAACCAGTACTCGAGGCTGAGTGAACACGAAAAAAATCAAGGATAAGTAGACAGAAAACACATTTCTTGGTTAAACAACCAAACAAAATATTGTGGGTCTTGTTTCCATGTGATATAAAAATTCTAATTGTGAACCTGAACGTTATGACAACCTGTCGAATATTTTGATGTCCATGGGTAAATTGATTCTCACCTGCTCTTTTGTTGAGTTGCCCATTATTCTTGCCCAAATGTGTTTTGGTTGAACTTTCCACAAAGGACTATGGTGTGTGTTTTCACTCACACAATATTTGCAAATCAACTTAAAGCCTATTGATTAGTTTGATAACAATATGAAACAATGAACTCGGATCGTATTGTAACTCGAACTCGTATTGTAATAACTCTCTACTTCCCTCTCACAGAGAACAATTCTCGTAGATGGTCTTACACTACCATAATACATCCAATACTGGTGCAGAGCTTGTCCATGCGAAAATTGATTATTACTCGCATTTGTTTGTCGATTCGTCCATTATTCTTGCCAAAATGGGTTTTAGTTGCACTTTCCACAAATGACAAAGGTGTATGTTTTCTTTGTTCAATATTTGCTACTTAACTTTGTTGTAATCTGAGATTGTGACATGAAAAATATGGATAATGTCATCGCTGACTTAATTCGGTAGCAATAAGTCCACGCATGGACAAGTTCCTCACCAGTAGTACCATGGGGTCAAAATTACACTAACAGATATAGTACGGCTAACGCCGCACAACAAGGTTCGAGTTCAATATAATATAGGTTTGAGTTAGGTTAGGTTTAACTTAGGTTTGAGTTCAATATTTATCCAGTATCTAGGATTGGGTTAATGTGAGCATTTACCATAATGCTCGTAGCCGGTAAAGGTAAACATGATTGCTATCTCATTTTTTGTGGCGTGATTATACCATGTCAACATGATTGTTATCTCATTTTTGTGGCGTGATTATACCATGTCAACATGATTGTTATCTCATTTTTGTGGCGTGATTATACCATGTCTTTGTGGCGTGATTATACCATGTCAACGTGATTGCTATCTCATTTTGTGGCGTGATGATACCATGTAAACATGATTGCTAGCTCATTTTTATGCTGTGATTATATATATGACATCAAATTCATAGGTATTATGGCATAGTTATATTCAAGAACGATCTAATTTTGAAACGATATTGAGATATTTACCATATGTATCCACAGGAAATTAACTGAATATGTGAAGGGTTTGTAAGTAGGTCTCATATACATGTATGGTATAAATTTGGTTATTATTCTAATAACAGTATGATCTGTACAGCTCTATCTGAAACGAAACTGATAATGTGAACCATGTTAATATGCCGGAGTTTGTGTGTACATGGTGATGATCAAACTGAATTTAAATATATATGATCATATAATTAATATCAAAGAGTATAGGACAGTACTCTGTGGTAATATGTTCTCTGCTGTCGTTTATATGTAAGTACAATTCATAACGTAAATATGAAAATATAACTGATGTCATGTTCGTTATATGAATGAACATTCCTTCATACTGAAGGTGACATTTAACCCCTACAGTATATTCAGGCTGGCAAATGAGTTAATACGTTTGTACTATACGGTAGTGTGTAATCATCCAATTTTTATCATATACACCATCAGTATGTTGTTACGACATACCTACTATGGTATTGCGTTTACACAAAACACTTATATTGAGTCTCTGGAATTGTAGCCGCACTCTTTGAAACCCAACACTTTGTAAACATATATAAATTGTACATATCACACAGTAACGATAAACTAAACCATGATATCGTCATCAAATTCAACCATACACGTGATTACATATGGATCACAAGTCGTGACAAGTACATCTTATTCTATATGTCAATCTATTGTTTTTTTTTAATTTAAAGTTTGCCAATGGCCGAACTCCACACGCATCATACACACAAACATCATAGGACCACCATGATCTATATTAGGCATGGCTGTATACACTCATCAGATAGTGTTGTTGTTGGGTTTAGGGTGGTACAACATGTCCGTAAACTCATGCACACAATATCAGACAGTACTCATCATCCATTCATGTATTGAGTAGTTACGGGATTTGATTGCCATATCTATGGCCTATAAAGCTCAGTAAACATGTTTACGCTATCGTGATATATACATATCTGATGATGTATTATTACAGGTTTAACGTATTTACTTACTTTTTTCACCATGTACCCTGTGTACTGGAGTAGTATCATATACTTAAGTGTGTCGATGTGTTTGATGTGCAATGTGACACTTTTGAAGCACGAGCGTACCATGAAGATCTGGTATACATAAGCATGTGATAAGTTAGGAAAATGTGTTACGTTGGTCGATATGTTTGCAGGCGTTTGACTTTGCTATATACCCAAACACAATTGAACTATTTTCTAACGGTAATATGCGCAATACGGTAATCACATAATTGTGTGTTTCTTCTCAATGAAAAGTAAGTCCTGCCACATGTCACTCAACGTGTATATGTATATAATTATATCGGTGACTCATGTATTGTTATATTATAATGTGCCTCTTACCCAGCTAAGATACTTGTATGTCCGCTTGGCTATCAACTAATGGATTCTCTGCTTTATCCAAGCCATTTAGGTCACGGGTTGAGCATCGGTGGGCCGGTCTTTGAGGAGGACACACGGCGACAACTGTTTGATGTTAGGTAACATACATTTTGACCAGATCAGAAATAACAAGGCATACAATTTCAATGAAGTATATTCTTCAAATAGCAACTCGGAAGATGATCCTATTCCAAGTAATATGAATACCTGTGAATACTTTGCCCCTGATGACTTTATCAATATGGCAGAAAATAGAACATGTAAGACTTGCTTGTCCCATTTTTCACTAAACTGTCGTAGTTTAACTGCAAATTGGATTTCTTTCAAATCCTTAGTGGCGGATCTTAGCTCTGATAAATTTTCGTTCGATATACTAGGTCTTTCAGAAATCTTCAATATTAATAATATCATGGAATTTAGACTAAACGGATACTCCAAATTAGAATTCAAGATTCGACCTGAAAACGATGATGGTAGAGGTGGAGTCGGATTGTTCGTCAAAGACACTCTTAATTATACAGTGAGGCATGATTTATCTTTCTTTACCCCACATATCATTGAGACTTTATTCATTGAAATTACATTCCAGAATAAAAAGAATATAGTTATTGGTAACATATACCGACCAAATACTCTACCCAAGGCCGATATAAATGTATTTATGGAAACCATGCAGAATATTATAGAACATGTGAGTAAAGAAAATAAAATATTATTCCTGATGGGAGATTTCAATATAGATCTTCTCAAATTTGAATACAATAATAAAACGAATGATTTTATAAATGACATGTACAGTAGTGGCCTATTACCTTTGATAACAAAACCTACAAGAATTACGGAATACTCCGCAACCATTATTGATCACATTTTTTCCAACGCCATTGACAGGCCCTGCAAATCAGGAATAATTATCTCTGATGTATCAGATCATTTTGCGACGTTTACAATTGTCGATAATGCTAAGGAAAAAAATAAGCCAGTGTATAAATACCTACGATCTTTCAGTCAGAATAACATTATGCGATTCAATTCGATTCTACGTGTCATGGATTATTCAATTGTATTCGATTCTTCCTGTGCAAACGACTCCTATAATCAATTCATGGAATTATACAAGTCAGCATATGACGTGTGTTTTCCTTTGAAGTTGATAAAGTGTACATCTAAATATGTAAAGCGTGATCCATGGTTCACCAGTGGATTATTAGTCTCCTCTTTACACCAACGTAAGTTGCTGAAAACAAAATTCAAAAAGCCAACACCGAATAACATATCTCGCTATAAATTGTATTGTTCAATTTTCAATAGAGTATCACGATTAGCTATGAAGACATATTATACAAATCTACTGAATGAGAGCAAAGATGATTCAAAACGTTCTTGGAAAATCCTCAGAGAACTTATCAACACAAAAGATAAACAGAGCTTATCTGACAACTTTTATGTAAACAATACTCTCATTACAAATTGCAAAGATATCGCAGACAGTTTCAATAATTATTTTTCTAAAATCGGTATGAACATAGTTAGCAAAATTACTCCTGTCAACTCCAAATTCTCTCGACACTTGACAGGACAATTTCCCAATTCGTTTTTTATAAACCCCACTTGTGCAAGCGAAATACATGATGTTGTTAATTCCTTGAAACCTAAACAAAGCTCAGGACATGATGATATCAGTACCAAATTAGTGAAACAAACAATTGAGTATATAACACAACCCTTAGCCCATATTTTCAACTTATCTTTTTCAACTGGTGTTATACCTGAAAAGATGAAAATAGCGAAAATTATACCTGTGTTCAAATCTGGTGATGAGCGTATTTTTGATAACTACAGACCTATCCGTTTACTACCTTCATTTTCTAAAGTATTGGAAAAAATTATGTATAAAAGACTCACTTCCTATCTGAATACGAACAAAATCCTTACTGAGAACCAATTTGGCTTCCGGAAAAAACACTCAACGATACACCCAATTATTAAACTAATAAGAGATATAACTAATGCGAATGACAAACCTACTAAAGATATTACTGCAGCTGTTTTCTTGGATTTGAGCAAAGCATTTGATACTATATCCCATGATATTTTACTAACGAAGTTGGAGCATTATGGTGTGAGAGGTTCATCAATATTATGGTTTTCGAATTACTTGTCCGGAAGAAAACAATTTACCGAATTTAAATCTTCATTCTCCCCAAGTTCTGATATTACATGTGGCGTCCCACAGGGATCAATATTGGGTCCACTTCTTTTTCTGATATATATTAATGATTTGCATTATTCTACGAAACTAAAAGTCCTCTCTTTTGCCGACGACACCACAGTCTATTATTCTAGCAGTGATCCTGTCGAATTATCGAACACAATTAATGATGAGTTAAAATCAGTATATACATGGCTTTGTGAGAATAAGCTTCTCATGAACACCAATAAAACTAAATTCATGGTATTTTCGCCCAGCAAAACCAATTCTATCAATATTTTTATCAACGGTGAAGCCATTGAGCAATGTGGATATAATAATAATTCTGAAAGCATAAAATTTCTAGGCTTACATATTGATGAAAATTTGACATGGAAACTACATATTGACAACCTCCGTAAACAAATATCATATACATTATATTGTCTCAATAAAGTTAAAAGAATTTTACCACTTTCGGCTCTTAAAACACTTTACTACATGTTAATACATAGCCGAATTTCATATGGAATCATAGCATGGGGAAATTCAAATTCACTTCCCAAATTATTCGCTATTCAGAAAAAATCTGTGCGAATAATCACAAATAGTACATTCAGAGCACATACTGAACCGATTTTTAAACAATTAAATATTCTTAAACTACGGGACCTGTATTTATACAACATTATGAAATTTGCACATGATTACACAAATAATCGCCTACCAGAAGCCTTCAATAATTTTTACCCTTTAAATCGAATTAGTTCAATAGTCACTAGAAGTACTGCAAATTATCAAATATCCTTACCAAAACCAAGAACTAACTGGTCCAAATCGAATGTGTATTATAGTATCCCCAATGTTTGGAATAATTTCCCAGTCAAATTTAAAGACGAAATTAACAGGACGAGATTTAGCACCCTGCTTAGGCATCATTTTATAGACTTGTACTCTAATAATGTAACTTGTGAAAATACTTTTTGCAAACAATGTAACTACTAATTTGACGTTATTTCTTAAATGCCATACTTATCATTAAGTTTAAGTGATCTATATATGTACGTGTATGTATATATGCATGTGTGTGTATGTATGTATGTGTATATATGTGTGTATGTGTTTTGGAGAGTATAAAAAATGCACTGGCACAAGATAATTGTAAGAGTAACACATAACATAAAACAGCAATAAAAATTCAATGAGCGACATTGAACAAATTTTGTTGGATTATTTAAGTTTGCTTCTGACTAAAAGTTCTTTAAGATTTTGATGCTTCTTGTAAGCTGTTGCTATTTTAATATCACCATCAGTATTTTTGTTGAGTTGTTTCATATGCTTTTTAACAATTTGGGCTGAAAGAGTACCTGTTTTTGAGAAGGGTACTATATACACCATGTCGAATTTATTTTTACTTTTGTTCAAAGGGTCATACTTTGTAAATTTTTGAACGTTGAGGCCATGAGGTTCGAAAGTGCCTAGAGTATCAATCCAACAATATTCCCTTTCAAGTCGCCATTGTTTGTTTAAAAGTTCATCACCAAGATCGGAAACCTGTTCAATTGGTAAAAGAGAAAAACATTCAATGGAAAATTCAGTTTTGCTGTGAAATTTAGATAGATGACTGTATAATGCATTTTCCTCATTGCAGCTAGTTATTGCAGCACGGTGACGATTGTTTCTGAATTTGAGTGATTTACCGGTTTCACCTACATATTGTTTTTCGCAAAGCTTACAAGTGTATAGATAAATTATATTTTCTGAGTTGCAATCCAAAGCTGAGTTGATTGAGTAGGTCTGTTCAAAAACTGATCCCGAGAAATTTTGACAATTTGGAACTAAATGACATGTCTGACATTGTCTAGAATTACAAGGTTTTGAGCCAGACGAGCTGGAAGTGGGCAATTGAAAATCAGCACCTAGTCTTTCCTCACTGTTCAAAATTCTCAATGTTTCATTCTTGATTTTGCGAAGCCAACGTTTTGAATAGTTACGTTTCGAAAGTGCCTTGAATAATATTTGACAAGCTGATTCAACATCATCTGGATATGAGCAAATTTGGAAGAATCGAAAAACTTGGGACTTGATTAGTCCTTTATAAGTGTGTTTTTGGATGAAAAGAGAGCTTATGCAACAACTGATGAGTATCCGTTGGCTTGAAGAAAACTTTTGCTTCTAATGTGTTTTCTTTGCTCCTGAACAAAGTAGTATCCAAAAAATTAACTGAATCAGTACTAATTTCAGCTTTGAAGTTGATTGATGCCCTATGAGAATTGAAAATTTCGAGAAACTGGTGAAATTTGGAAATGCCATGTGGCCAAATGAGGAAAATGTCATCTAAATACCTATAATAGCAATCTGGTTTGAATGGACACTTTTGTAAAGCTTGCTTTTCAAATTCAGCCATATAAATATCTGCATAATGAGGTGCATATTTCTGACCCATGGCTGTGCCTGAAACTTGTAGGAATGTCTTACCGTCAAATTCAAAGTCATTACATTTAAGTGAAATTTCCAATAATTCTATTATACCTTTGAATAGTTCATTGTTTGCCAAAGTCGGGAATGCATTTTTAATTGCTTGGATACCTTCTTCATGATTTATATTAGTATACATACTTTCAACATCTAAAGTGATTAGTAAAGAATTTGGATCTAGTTCAAGCCCTCTAACTTTATCTAAAAAGTCATACGTGTTTTTTATATATGACGGATGCTTATTTGCTTGATCTTTTATATATGAATCAATATACATAGCTACTTTTTCAGATTCACTGCTGCAGTCCGAAACAATTGGGCGCCCTGGAGGCATTACATTTGGAATTGGCCAGGAGTCTTTGGGTTTATGAATTTTAGGTAGCATATAAAATCTTCTTTGACGAGGGCGTTCTGGTGGTAAAAGAAATTGGAATACTTTTTCAGAAAGGCATCCAGAATTGCGTAATCCTTTTAAAATTTTTGTTATTTTTGCTGAATTTTCTAGGTAAAGAGGAGTGTCAATTTCTCTGTAATGAGCTGGATTGTATAATTGACGAAAGCCTTCATTAATATAATTTTGCCTATCCATAATTACGACTGCACTACCTTTATCTGCTTTTTTAATTACCAAGTCTACGTTATTTTGTAAATTCTTTATAGTTTTATATTCCATTTTTGTTAGGTTTTTGGTTTCTGGTTGAATTTTCAAGTTTTCAATTTCCTTAGATATTGCCGAAATGCAATCTAAAACGGGCTTGTCAATCATGGAACTCGGTGGAGTCCAGGTAGATTGTGGAGTGAATTTTGATCTATTTGTGAATGAATTTGGACGGTGAGAAAAATAATTTTGAAGTTTGAGTTTTCTACCAAAATCTTGCACAGCTTGTTTAATTGGATCCAATGTTATTTTGGGTGTGAGAACAAATGTCAAACCACGATTTAGAAGAGCGATTTGTGTGTCCGAAAGTGTAAATTTGGAAAGGTTTACAACATTATTAGTCGTACTGGAGTTCGGTGGACTCTCAGAATGATTTAGTTTAAATGACTGAGCCAGAATTTCAACATTTCATTGGCCGTTTGTTCAGTCCAATGAATGTTATCTGTCTGTGTAGAAAACTTGATTGGATCCAACTGTTTAACAACTGTGAGATTGCTGAAACGTGAACTCATGTCATCCAAAGCCCTGTTAATCATATCCAAGTTGCGTTTCTCTACAGACGGAAGATTGTCTGAGTAGTTAATTTTTGGAATGAGAATTTTGGAGTGGGGGAAGATTCGGAAAGCACTGCTGAGCATATTCCTCAGTTCTGGAATTGAAGTAACACTTGGTTTGGAGCTTCGATTGTTCAGGCCTACACTTAAGATTAAGTTTTGGGGGGCATCAAATGATTTTTTACAGGCCGTGAACATCATTCTTAGATGGTTGAACAAAGCTCCAGGATAAGACACAACTTGGATATCACTGACAGGGGATTTGGTGATGCGAGAAAGGTTAGAAGAGCCGAGGATGACAGTGGAGGAGGTTAGTTTAGGAAGGGCCCAAAGAGTTTTGGGTCCTCTGATAGTGGAAGGAGAGACATGGAAAGTGGTGTTAGGAGAGTTTTTAGGAGAGACAAAGCGAGTGCGTTTGCCTTTGGGTAGAGAGGAGGGTGAGAGTTCAGGAGAAGAAGGAGAGCGCGGACGCCGTTTGGGCGTGGCACTAAGGCGGTTATCAGGAGAAGAGCGAGAGAGAGGTGGCCAATCATCAGATGATGATAGACAAGGAGGGTTAGAGAGGGTATCAAGGAGTTGGAAGCGGTTAGAAGTGGACACAGAGGGAGGGGTGTTATTTGAAGATGGATGTGAAGAGCGAGAGGGTTTAGGATTGTTAGTAGGAGAGTTGGCACGTTTTAGGTCCATTAGGAGGCGGCCAAAGAAGTTAGAGCCTTGACCATGACGGTTAACACCCCAGTGGCTGTCAGGAACTGGATGAACAATGTGACACCCTTCAGGAAGACCCATCAGAGTGTCACGGAACAATTTGCAAGAATTAAACTTAACTTGAAGAAGTTGACGCATGATTCCATTTTTACTTTTATGCCAGAATGGGGACAGGCTAGGAATTTCACTAGCCAAACGTTTGGCCACTCCTGCATGGGGAGCCCTGAGGATCCGATTGGCTAGGTGTTGACAGTCATGGTACCGGGCTTTGTGATACTGATAGATGTGCTCAAGGCTAGGGAATCTCATACCACGATAGGATATATTACATGGGAAGAAATTACTAAGTGGGTGTTTGTGACCTTTTACCTCGCAAGTCTGAGGTTTTGATTGAGAGTTAGAATTTGGAATAGGGGAATTTGGAAGAGTAGAGGTTTTGAATTTCTGGATGGTGGAAGCCTGAAGTTTTTTGCCGAAATGAGATTTAGCCTGCTGAATGACGAGAGCTACCGAATTTGCAATGTCCGAATCTGATAAACCTAAAGAGGAAATGTCGGCCAAAAGGTTTTGAATTGAGCTCTCATAGTGTTCCACCAAATGTTTGGTCACGTTTTGTACCCAATTTTGATTAATTTTGGAGATTTTTTGTTTGATTAGGGGACCAGAACAAGCAGGTTTAATGAAGTCATCCAGGTGTTGTTGTTTTTTACTGAAAGCCCTGGTAACTTGGCCTTGAGACTGCTGGAGCATTAGTGACAGGTGGTGAAAACATTGAAGAAGAGTGTAAAAAGAACGGAAGTGAGGAGGTTTAGAAAGAGCCATGATACGTTTCAGCAATTAATTTTGAAAGTATTAAAACCAGAACGTGTTTGATTTGAATGATAAAACCAAAGGATAAAATTATGAAAAATAAAAACAATTGTATAAAATGAGAACAAAACGTTTGAAGAAACCTGAATGCAAAGATATGGTCAATAATCTGACCAGTATCTAAAACACAACAAAATAATACAAAACAATATAAAAGAGGTTACTCACAATGTACTCTGCCTGTTGCACGACCGGTTTCGGAGTTGAATCCTTTGTCAAGTGCGGAAGTCTTGTGTATGTATATATATATGTGTGTGTATGTGTGTGTGTGTGTGTGTGTGTTTTGGAGAGAATAAAAAATGCACTGGCACAAGATAATTGTAAGAGTAACACATAACATAAAACAGCAATAAAAATTCAATGAGCGACATTGAACAAATTTTGTTGGATTATTTAAGTCTGCTTCTGACTAAAAGTTCTTTAAGGTTTTGATGCTTCTTGTAAGCTGTTGCTATTTTAATATCACCATCAGTATTTTTGTTGAGTTGTTTCATATGCTTTTTAACAATTTGGGCCGAAAGAGCACCTGTTTTTGAGAAGGGTACTATATACACCAGGTCGAATTTATTTTTACTTTTGTTCAAAGGGTCATACTTTGTAAATTTTTGAACGTTGAGGCCATGAGGTTCGAAAGTGCCTAGAGTATCAATCCAACAATATTCCCTTTCAAGTCGCCATTGTTTGTTTAAAAGTTCATCACCAAGATCGGAAACCTGTTCAATTGGTAAAAGAGAAAAACAATCGATGGAAAATTCAGTTTTGCTGTGAAATTTAGATAGATGACTGTATAATGCATTTTCCTCATTGCAGCTAGTTATTGCAGCACGGTGACGATTGTTTCTGAATTTGAGTGATTTACCGGTTTCACCTACATATTGTTTTTTCGCAAAGCTTACAAGTGTATAGATAAATTATATTTTCTGAGTTGCAATCCAAAGCTGAGTTGATTGAGTAGGTTTGTTCAAAAACTGATCCTGAGAAATTTTGACAATTTGGAACTAAATGACATGTTTGACATAGTCTAGAATTACAAGGTTTTGAGCCAGATGAGCTGGAAGTGGGCAACTGAAAATCAGCACCTAGCCTTTCCTCACTGTTTAGAATTCTCAATGTTTCATTCTTGATTTTGCGAAGCCAACGTTTTGAATAGTTACGTTTCGAAAGTGCCTTGAATAATGTTTGGCAAGCTAATTCAACATCATCTGGATAGGAGCAAATTTGGAAAAATCGAAAAACTTGGGACTTGATTAGTCCTTTATAAGTGTGCTTTGGATGAAAAGAGAGCTTATGCAGCAACTGATGAGTATCCGTTGGTTTGAAGAAAACTTTTGCTTCTAATGTGTTTTCTTTGCTCCTGAACAAAGTAGTATCCAGAAAATTAACTGAATCAGTACTAATTTCAGCTTTGAACTTGATTGATGCCCTATGAGAATTGAAAATTTCGAGAAACTGATTAAATTTGGAAGTGCCGTGTGGCCAAATGAGGAAAATGTCATCTAAATACCTATAATAGCAATCTGGTTTGAATGGACACTTTTGTAAAGCTTGCTTTTCAAATTCAGCCATATAAATATCTGCATAATGAGGTGCATATTTCTGACCCATGGCTGTGCCTGAAACTTGTAGGAATGTCTTACCGTCAAATTCAAAGTCATTACATTTAAGTGAAATTTCCAATAATTCTATTATACCTTTGAATAGTTCATTGTTTTTCAGAGTCGGGAATGCATTTTTAATTGCTTGGATACCTTCTTCATGATTTATATTAGTATACATACTTTCAACATCTAAAGTGATTAGTAAAGAATTTGGATCTAGTTCAAGCCCTCTAACTTTATCTAAAAAGTCATACGTGTTTTTGATATATGACGGATGCTTATTTGCTTGATCTTTTATATATGAATCAATATACATAGCTACTTTTTCAGATTCACTGCTGCAGTCCGAAACAATTGGGCGCCCTGGAGGCATTACATTTGGAATTGGCCAGGAGTCTTTGGGTTTATGAATTTTAGGTAGCATATAAAATCTTCTTTGACGAGGGCGTTCTGGTGGTAAAAGAAATTGGAATACTTTTTCAGAAAGGCATCCAGAATTGCGTAATCCTTTTAAAATTTTTGTTATTTTTGCTGAATTTTCTAGGTAAAGAGGAGTGTCAATTTCTCTGTAATGAGCTGGATTGTATAATTGACGAAAGCCTTCATTAATATAATTTTGCCTATCCATAATTACGACTGCACTACCTTTATCTGCTTTTTTAATTACCAAGTCTACGTTATTTTGTAAATTCTTTATAGTTTTATATTCCATTTTTGTTAGGTTTTTGGTTTCTGGTTGAATTTTCAAGTTTTCAATTTCCTTAGATATTGCCGAAATGCAATCTAAAACGGGCTTGTCAATCATGGAACTCGGTGGAGTCCAGGTAGATTGTGGAGTGAATTTTGATCTATTTGTGAATGAATTTGGACGGTGAGAAAAATAATTTTGAAGTTTGAGTTTTCTACCAAAATCTTGCACAGCTTGTTTAATTGGATCCAATGTTATTTTGGGTGTGAGAACAAATGTCAAACCACGATTTAGAAGAGCGATTTGTGTGTCCGAAAGTGTAAATTTGGAAAGGTTTACAACATTATTAGTCGTACTGGAGTTCGGTGGACTCTCAGAATGATTTAGTTTAAATGACTGAGCCAGAATTTCAACATTTCATTGGCCGTTTGTTCAGTCCAATGAATGTTATCTGTCTGTGTAGAAAACTTGATTGGATCCAACTGTTTAACAACTGTGAGATTGCTGAAACGTGAACTCATGTCATCCAAAGCCCTGTTAATCATATCCAAGTTGCGTTTCTCTACAGACGGAAGATTGTCTGAGTAGTTAATTTTTGGAATGAGAATTTTGGAGTGGGGGAAGATTCGGAAAGCACTGCTGAGCATATTCCTCAGTTCTGGAATTGAAGTAACACTTGGTTTGGAGCTTCGATTGTTCAGGCCTACACTTAAGATTAAGTTTTGGGGGGCATCAAATGATTTTTTACAGGCCGTGAACATCATTCTTAGATGGTTGAACAAAGCTCCAGGATAAGACACAACTTGGATATCACTGACAGGGGATTTGGTGATGCGAGAAAGGTTAGAAGAGCCGAGGATGACAGTGGAGGAGGTTAGTTTAGGAAGGGCCCAAAGAGTTTTGGGTCCTCTGATAGTGGAAGGAGAGACATGGAAAGTGGTGTTAGGAGAGTTTTTAGGAGAGACAAAGCGAGTGCGTTTGCCTTTGGGTAGAGAGGAGGGTGAGAGTTCAGGAGAAGAAGGAGAGCGCGGACGCCGTTTGGGCGTGGCACTAAGGCGGTTATCAGGAGAAGAGCGAGAGAGAGGTGGCCAATCATCAGATGATGATAGACAAGGAGGGTTAGAGAGGGTATCAAGGAGTTGGAAGCGGTTAGAAGTGGACACAGAGGGAGGGGTGTTATTTGAAGATGGATGTGAAGAGCGAGAGGGTTTAGGATTGTTAGTAGGAGAGTTGGCACGTTTTAGGTCCATTAGGAGGCGGCCAAAGAAGTTAGAGCCTTGACCATGACGGTTAACACCCCAGTGGCTGTCAGGAACTGGATGAACAATGTGACACCCTTCAGGAAGACCCATCAGAGTGTCACGGAACAATTTGCAAGAATTAAACTTAACTTGAAGAAGTTGACGCATGATTCCATTTTTACTTTTATGCCAGAATGGGGACAGGCTAGGAATTTCACTAGCCAAACGTTTGGCCACTCCTGCATGGGGAGCCCTGAGGATCCGATTGGCTAGGTGTTGACAGTCATGGTACCGGGCTTTGTGATACTGATAGATGTGCTCAAGGCTAGGGAATCTCATACCACGATAGGATATATTACATGGGAAGAAATTACTAAGTGGGTGTTTGTGACCTTTTACCTCGCAAGTCTGAGGTTTTGATTGAGAGTTAGAATTTGGAATAGGGGAATTTGGAAGAGTAGAGGTTTTGAATTTCTGGATGGTGGAAGCCTGAAGTTTTTTGCCGAAATGAGATTTAGCCTGCTGAATGACGAGAGCTACCGAATTTGCAATGTCCGAATCTGATAAACCTAAAGAGGAAATGTCGGCCAAAAGGTTTTGAATTGAGCTCTCATAGTGTTCCACCAAATGTTTGGTCACGTTTTGTACCCAATTTTGATTAATTTTGGAGATTTTTTGTTTGATTAGGGGACCAGAACAAGCAGGTTTAATGAAGTCATCCAGGTGTTGTTGTTTTTTACTGAAAGCCCTGGTAACTTGGCCTTGAGACTGCTGGAGCATTAGTGACAGGTGGTGAAAACATTGAAGAAGAGTGTAAAAAGAACGGAAGTGAGGAGGTTTAGAAAGAGCCATGATACGTTTCAGCAATTAATTTTGAAAGTATTAAAACCAGAACGTGTTTGATTTGAATGATAAAACCAAAGGATAAAATTATGAAAAATAAAAACAATTGTATAAAATGAGAACAAAACGTTTGAAGAAACCTGAATGCAAAGATATGGTCAATAATCTGACCAGTATCTAAAACACAACAAAATAATACAAAACAATATAAAAGAGGTTACTCACAATGTACTCTGCCTGTTGCACGACCGGTTTCGGAGTTGAATCCTTTGTCAAGTGCGGAAGTCTTGTGTATGTATATATATATGTGTGTGTATGTGTGTGTGTGTGTGTGTGTGTGTGTATGTATGTGTATATATATATATATACCACCCCTTATTTTAGATTTCTGGTCTGGTCTGTCTCGCCGCCTGGCTCCGGTGTGGTCTAGTGGTACGATTACATCTGAGTGTGATCGTCCTGTACACCGCATCGGTGTTGTCCTCCTCCTCCGCATCCTCTGCCTCCTCGTGCTCAACTCGTGTATGTTTGTAAATAGATTAGATAAGGGTGTTTATAAGTTGTATTCATGTTTTCTTCCCAGTTTCATTTTAATATTCTACCAACAAATTCTTTATTAAGTTTGTTTCCTGCTAATGTCCATTTTGTTTCCTTTATGAGGGGGGTCACAGGAAGACGACCAACTGGTCATGTGACTCCCTGACGGATCAGTTTTTGTATGTTTGTGTTTATTTATTTATGTATTTTATGATCTGTTGAAATAAATTACTACTACTACTACTACTACAACAAGGAGAGAAGGAGAGTCGTCCGGTAAATGATTTTTAAAATTCCGATATTGAATTCATAATTCTTACCACAAGAGGCTCTAAGATTCAATATAGAACTATGATATATTTTCAGATGCTCAAAGGCATAGGTTCCCCTACCCCCAACACCTTTTGCATGCAGAGAGTCGTTGCAATGTAGATCGATTTTTATTTGAGGGCCCATTTGTTTTTTCCGTCCTCCCTCCTAGCTTTTGAATTTCCAAAAGACGAGAAACAGAACATTAATCAGGAAGGCCTTCTCATTGATTAAAACAGCACATCACCCCCAGTGAACCGCTTCGTGAGAAACAGACATAGGGACTTGCAGGCGTGGCAATATAGACACTCTTGCTTAGAAACAATACGAGTTTATATCGTTGATATATTTTGTAGCGATAATCTACCAAAGTTTTCAAAGTAAACATTTTATTTCGTATTTATTTAGTTGTTTTATGATTTTTTTATTACATGACTATTTTTATTGATTCTGTTATCAATTACTATTTTCCACTCGTTATTTGATCCCTACTGTAAATGTTTTATCTTGTTATTTTGAGATGACTATATAGGAAACTAAAAAAATATTTTATTTTTTAATCTCGTTATTCCGAGAGAGTGTTTCGTTATTTCGAGATCATTATCTCGTTATTTTGGAGATAACGAGGTAACTATCTAAAAATAACGAGATAAAAACAGTATTTTTTTGGAGCCCTATATTCTATACTATCTCAATGTGACAACATGATCCTCTCGAAACAATGAGATACTATCTCGAATGACTTAACTTATCTCGGAATAACGAAAAATTATCTTGAAATAACAAGATATTTAACTCGAAATGATGAGATAAAACACAATATGTTTTGCCGTCGTAAACAATTTTCTCGAAATGACGTCAAATTCTTTTTCAGGGTGTCCTAAATCAGCCAACGTAGGCCCAATAGGCTTTGAATAAATCTATATTTTTACTGTTCCAGAAAAAAACATGGTACAAGCAAGTTTTTTATGCAAAAAAATACATACACCGCTACCAAAAAAAAACCCCCAAAAACTCAGCGCCATAGCACCGATTTCGGAGCATCACTGGGACGCAAACCAAAACATTTTTTTTTGGCCTTAACCCAAGTATTACCCGATATGGACTGTACAGACTACTGAAAATCAACTTTTGCAGAGCTACTACCATACACGCGAAGAACTTCTAACACAGTACCATGAGCGCATAAAGAGTAAATTCAAATAGATTGAGATTTAGATAGAATTAGATAATATTGTATTCTCACGAATCCTGGCATGTGAAAATTCGGTTTCATCAAATCGTGACTCACAACAATTCAGTTTCATTTTTCATGTATGTTTGTACATGTACGTGCAACTTCTCAGGTTCGTAACTCAAACGTTGCTTCATAAAAGAGGTGTATCAACTTGTGCGAACATACGAAAAGCGGAATCATCGATTCCAAGACATGAATCCAATATCCAAGTATAAAATACGAGACCTAGTCTATTATCAAATCTGAAAGTCCAGTGTCAGGTAAAATCCTTTCACGAATCCCCTCATAATTATAACCACGACGAGTTGGAAAAGTGTCTAGGAAGAGGGATCATTTCCTTACTCCGATTGTGGCACCTGTCATGAATTCCGAAAAAAAAATACAAACAATTTCTACTGTGTAGTCTTCGTGAATTTTAATTTATTTAGCGTTCAGATCGTGATGTCGTCCATAAAATTTACCGTTGGTAGCTACCAGTTTTGTTAGAACCATAGAAATATATTTCTACTTCACTACAATATACTCGTCACATCATTATGGAGACTACTTGGACACTTTGGTGGAATAACCGATAGCGGATAGGTTTTGGAATACGCGAATCATATGTTGGCGACATAGGAATATTGCTATTAGAAAAATAAATTTCACCATGAGGAAAATTAAACAACCTTTCTGGCAGTGCTGTTTTATATATAAGGTCATGTAATCCAGTTGGCAGGCTAGCATGGTCAACTTCAAACCTAAGTTTAGATCTCAATAGATATGTTTCAGGGTTGTGTTGTATGCATCAAGACACATCGGACACGGGTTTATTGTCTATCAAATTTACCCCCTGGTGATGTTAAAATATGCCGAGGGGGTAAACAGCCGATGGTCGATAAAACAAGTGTCGAGCCCACATCCGGCAGCTGATTTCCGTGTTGCTGTAAGATGGGAGGATCGGAGAAAGTCAGATTTTGTATCTCAACTTAACCTTTTCGCTACTGACCCAACCCCCAGCCTCCATACTGAGCCGATTCATGCATGATTTGATAGGATTTCTATATGTTTGATTATTTTTATTTAAAGATGTTTCAGAATAATTAGGTGTGAAAATAAAGTCACATTATAGTGTGCTATCTCTATATAGTATACTTTTCAACCCCGTTTGCTCGGTTTAGGGACCAAACTAGGGACCAAACAGATGGCTATTTCCATTTTCTTTATCATACAGCCATATTCGAATTTGTAATGAAATATAATCCAATACGTTTTACTTGAGTACTTGTAGTCTTCTATATTTGTGACGAAGTGAATACCATGGGTTTTGATAGTGTTTACAGCATGTCAATATCTTGATTAGTTATGGAGATATTAAAGTTTTGGTGAAATTGTCTGTAGTGTAGTAATTTTAGCGACTGTTACTCCCGTCCCTCCCGCGCACTACACATTTCCACAACAAACATGCATTCTACATGACTTACATACAGGACAGGTACATACTATACGATCACAAGCATAAACTCCATGTAGTCATGGTTACATACACAGGTCAAACCACGCACCTGCGGCCCCGCTAGCTCGGTACACTCGGCCCCGTTTACTCGAACTTGACCTTCACATGCACTGACTTCTAAACATAGAACTTGACACACATACTCCATACATCACGTGCACAGATACAGGCATTACAAGTATTGACACGAGCCGGGGAAACCCACTTTCCCGGTGACATCAGCGCATTGCACCACACATTCAACCTATCACAACACCGCTTACACTTGGCGGGAAATTACACAGCCACATGGTCCCTCGGCCCCAGTCTTCTGCGCAGAAGAGTAGTGGAAATCCCAGTGACAGGACGTATAAACTAAAGCTCCTGTAAAGACTGTCGATATTAATATACGAACTGAATACAAGTGATATATAAACCGTTGGATATATGTGCAAGATATACAAAGGACTATAATAGGAATATATTTGACTGGGATATCACCCGACGTAGGTGAGAGTGCGGCCCTGATTGTGTGTGACTGCATCATTGTCTTTATCACCGCAATAAACAGTTAAATTGAAACTGCCGGCTTATTGAATCACACGACGACCCAGTTAAACCGGCTTAATATCGGCCGTGAACGATATTCTTCACATTGGCGCCGTTCGACCAGGATCTGAGCTAGTCTCGGATTATCGACCCAGACCTGACCGGCATTGATGGCATTGGCCCCGGGAGCCTCCAGCGGTGAGCCACTCGACCCTACGGATGATGAAGTGACGATCAATCCGAATCCGGCCTTCCGACCTTCCGGCCCTCGCTCAGTTGCCATGAGCGATACGGTTCCACTGTCGCAGGAGCAACAACCGTCCGGCCTTTTCGACTCCGTCGGCGACCATTCGACCCTGAGATCGTTTTCGCCGCCTACCGACCTGGTGCAGGAGTTCCTAGACGAAGACCCGCTCGCGCCGTCACATACAGTAAGTGACATTCTGCGTGCGCACGCTAGAGCGTACTCGGCCACGCCGGCTAGAGCGACCCAGAAAAGTGACTTTGCCGACAAAAACTATACACGCTCACGTCAAAGAGCGAGCGTAGATCGTGATATCGACCCAGAACAATTAGCAGTGAACGTTCGGCCGGTAACCATAGACACGTCAATGGTTACGCACCCACCAAGTAACTCTCGGATACGACAGTGGGTTTGTCAGTCTGACAATGTTCCGGAATCGACCCCGCCGAACGCTTATTCGGCCAATCGACCCCTGGCGCCGTCCATGACGCCGAGACAACACGGCCCCGCGCCAGAAATGTACTCACGCATACCGACCGAGCCTACGGTGGTAGAGTACACACGACCCAGCCAGACGGGAGCGACATCCGAAGACATCCTGGCGACGACCGCTACCCGGATCGCGACGCCGCTACGACAACAACGACCCAGCGACACAATGGCGGAATCTCGCGCCACCATGCGACAAGCGCGACCCCGACAAGCACCCTTGACATCAAGTCGCCGACCCTGCGACCCCGACACGCCGACTTCCGACACACGCGCTCCCGCGCCGACCACGCACCGACCATCGCCGACTACCGGAGAACAACCGCGCTTCGATCCGTCGCAAGATCAAGTTGTGTCTGCTCCGGCAGAAAGTGTTGTGCCAATGATCGGACCTCCGATCTCACAATCAGTCGGAAACACCAACGGATATGGTGTACCGCCAGTCGGATACCCTGGCGCAACAAGCGGTGTTCCAAATGGAGTAGCTGTCGGATACTATTCACCGCATGTCGGCTACGCGAACCCACCGCCTGGATATGGTGGCGTTCCCAGCGTGATAGCTGACACCGGCTATCATGGTGCACAACCCGGATTAGTGTACCATGGTGTATGCCCAGATGGATCGGTATACCGATATCCACCACCGGCTGTATTCCCACCCTCAGTCGGGATACCATGGGTGACGCCTCCATACAGTCAACCGGCCCCCGCTGCACAAGCACCACACGACCCCAGTCACACGACGGCACCACCCGCCGCATCGCTCGCCGTCTCCGCGACGGCAGCACCGACCGCCCCCGCTAACGCGACCCCGATCGACCCGAATACGACGGCTCCGGCGACTCCGGCTGTTCCGACTCCGACGGCCACTGCAGCGACTACACCAGTTGCGGTGAGTGTTGACACGCCCACGCCACAGAGACTCACGTCTGAGCCCCAAACGTTGGCTACGGCTAAAATGGCTCAATGGCGTGCGACCTTCAAGGAGGGCAATCTCACTCAATACATTCGGAGTTTCGAACAATTCACTGCGGCTTTTACTTACTCCGACCTCAACAAGACGACGACCTTCCGGAGCACGCTACGCGGCCGCGCTGAAGCGCTAGCTCTAAATATCCCGGTCGCAACTCCCTGGGGAGAGTTCCGTCGCCAACTCCTAGAGGGCTGGGAACCCGAGCCCCGTCGACAGTCTAAACGGGACGATTTCCCGTTCCTCAAGCGGGAACGAAAAGAGGACGCGGAACACTACATGGAGCGACTCCAAGCCCTGGCGGAGCAAGTGTTCGATGACGTTACGCCAACGTCGCGGCAACGAACTGTAATTGCACAATTCGTGAACGGCCAACCCGACCCCATTGCCGATAAACTGTGTGCTCTCACTTTTAACAGTTACAGTGAGGCACTGACGGCCGTTCTCAAGGTAGAGAGTCGTCAGCAGAGGACAGCCAGAGATCGACATCGAGGCACACGACGTGCCGACATTTCCGCAAGTGGATACGCGGAAGATGACCCTGTCAATGAAGAACTGTCCTGTGCCATGGGACAAGTCACTCAGGGGGAAACACTAACCCCAGAGCAAATTGCGGCCTACTACGACCCCGCGGACAGTGACACTACCGGCCTACAAGGTTGCGACGAACACTCAGTGCCGACCAGCTCACGCGAGTGGGTGGCTGAAGCTTTCCAGTGCGTCCTTAGTGACGAGAATGGACTATGCGAGGAAACGGCTATCTTTTCTGTCCTACGAACAACGGCCCCGATGAAGGGTGATCGACCCCCGCAACCCGGACGACCCATGGTTTGCTTCTTTTGCAAGAAGCCCGGCCATCGCTGGATGCGGTGCTTTCGGCTTAAGGATGTGCTAGTACGTAACGGCATGAAACCGCTAGCATTTCGGCCCAATGGTCCCGGTACTGACAGAAGGACAGCTCAAGTGTTGTCAGTACCTAACCAAACCGGTAACCAAACTAAACCGGCCCCACCAACACCTCCGACCCCGTCGTCAAACCAGTAGGGGAAGGTGCTGAGGAGCAAGGGCCTTCCAGACAACAGGACAACGTTCCCCGCTCCACATATGCGGTTGTCACGACTACTGTACCGGTAACGACACCAATAACGACCCCACAGCCGGCCCAGCCCACACCTCAGCTCCTTGAAGGGGTGTGTACCAAATGTCAAGCTCCGACCCTGAAACCGGCCTCTTTTCATGAAGGGGTGTCCGCACCGCAACCACAGCGGCCACCAGGTGGAAACCGTCGTCCTGAAGGGGTGTCACCCCCGACCGCCAACGGCACCGGAACGGACAGCATGTCCGAGATTGAGTGGATCTCCGACGACGGAGGATTCTACGCCTTTCCGAGTGGACCGGAATCCAAACTGCCGCCTCTTCACACACTATTCAGGCCGCCGCCAGACGACCCCGAAATTCCGGCTATCATCAACAACTCCAGCGCCACCAATCACAAATGCTGGAAGTTGCCGGTACACGTCGGAAACAAGACGATAAAGGCTGTACTCGACTCCGGAGCGCAGATCTCCCTGCTCCGACGCGATCAGCTACGTCACGTCCCCGCTGACCAGCGACATTTGCGGTCTACTTCGGCTATTATTCGTGACGTCACCGGACAGTCAAGCCCGATCGATGGACTGATCGACCTTTCAATACAGGTCGGAACCAACCATATGGTCGTAACCTTTTGTGTGGCTGACATACATGACGACATGATTCTCGGCATGAACTTTTTCCGGCAAGCTCACGCTGTAGTGAATTACGGTGAAGGGACGATACAGGTACACAAAGAAATCCTGTTCGCACATAAAGACATTGAGGCCAACGTTGTCAGAATGGCCGTGCGACGAGCTGTCACCGTCCCCGCACGCAGCGAAGCAATAGTGGAGCTGGTCCCGACTTCCCGAGTTCGAGTTCGACAACACCCGAGGATAGTCCAGCCACTTACGACCTTTCCCGAGGAAACCGACCTCATCATGGGGAGAACACTTACGACCCTGAATCGGCAGTGCGTAAAGGTGTCGGTAGTCAATCCAGCAGATACCGGCATTACGCTCACCCGTTCCGACCCTGTCGCCATAGCAAGCCCTGTAGAAAGTGTCGTCGGAGCTCTGCCACGACCCGGAGAGGAGCCCGACCCGGCCACGGTAGACGCCAGTCATTACCGCGACCTACCGCCACATCTACAAGAAATGGTGGATCGCGCCGGACTAGCGCCGGAACAACATCGGCGTTGCGCCAACCTGGTTCACCAATACCAGGACACATTCATGCACCCAGACGGCCAACTGGGACGGACCCAAGTCGTCCAGCATAGAATCGACACCGGCAACTCGGCCCCGATTCGACAACGACAGCGACGCGTTCCTCAGGCGCAGCAAAGCATCATCGACGAGGAGATCGACAAGATGCTCCGCTTGGGGTGTATTGAGTCGTCAGATTCGCCCTGGAGCGCGCAGGTAGTGCTCGTGCGGAAGAAGAACGGACAAGTACGCTTCTGTGTCGACTATCGGCTCCTGAATGACGTCACCCGCAAGGACTCGTATCCCTTGCCCAACATTCAGGACACTCATGACGCCCTGGCAGGCGCCAACTACTTCTCGGCCCTAGACCTGGCCTCCGGCTACTGGCAGGTCGAAGTCGACCCCAGCGATAGACCCAAGACTGCCTTCGCCACAAGGAAGGGACTCTATCAGTTTAAGGTCATGCCATTCGGCCTTAGCAACGCCCCGGCAACCTTCGAACGGCTTATGGAGACCATACTCCGTGGTTACTTGTGGACCCGGTGTATGTGCTATCTCGACGACGTGATAGCTTACGGCAGAACATTCGATCAGGCACTCGCAAACCTGGAAGCGGTCCTGGATCGGATCAGATCGGCAGGCCTGAAACTACAGCCCAAGAAGTGTGAGTTGTTCCAACGGGAAATCTTGTACTTAGGGTTCATAGTGAGCGGCCAAGGAATCCGAGTCGACCCCAACAAAGTCAAAGCCATCAGAGAATGGCCGACCCCGTGCGAGATCACCGACGTCAGGGCTTTCCTTGGTTTCGCCAACTACCACAGGCGATTCATCAAGGACTACGCTGAGATCGCTGAACCTCTCGTAGCGCTTACCCGAGGTGAATGCCACTTCACTTGGGGACCGGCCCAGCGACGAGCTTTCCAGCGACTCCGCGACGCCCTCATTAAGGCGCCCAAGCTCGCTCATCCGACCCAGAATCCGGAGGACTACTTCATCCTCGACACGGATGCAAGCGGCTTTGCTGTGGGAGGAGCCCTCTCGCAAAGGGTTAACGGGAAGGAGATCCCCATCGGGTTCGCCAGTAAAACCCTGTCCCGGACCCAGCGGAACTATTGCACCACCTATCGGGAACTACTGGCAGTAGTTGAGATGGTGCAACACTATCGGCACTACCTCTGGGGTAGGAAATTCCTCCTCCGGACCGACCATAGCTCGCTAAGGTGGCTGAAAAACTACAGCGACGCCGACGGCATGCTCGCTAGGTGGCTCGCCAAGCTACAGCAGTATGACTTTCGGATAGAGCATCGACCCGGAAAACTACACGGTAACGCCGACGGCCTGTCACGGTGCCACAGTTGCAAACACCAAGACTGTCCCGGACGACTCGTCACACCTCCGACCGACCCAGAAACAAGTTCCGGAGAACTTCCAGTTCGTCGGATAACTGTTGTTCCGACCCAGACAAGGGCAGACCTCCTGGACAGTGATTCGATAACATCACCGGTCTTGCCCCAGCTAGTTTCGGCACGCCAAGTTGTTCGAGTCCGTGCTTTGGACGTCACACTTGATGGACAAAAGTGGCTTTCGGACTATTTGACCCAGGACATTGTCGCGGCACAGCAAGCCGACCCCAGCGTCGGAAAAGTGCGGCAATGGATGTTAGCCGGCACCAAGCCCGACTCTAGAGAAGTCGCCCGCCAAGGAGAGGAGGTAAAGACACTTGTTTCCCGCTGGAACCTCCTGGCGCTACAAGACGGAGTGCTGGTTCGACATATAAAACCCGACCCCGCCGGCCGGCCCGTGGTGCAAACCGTGCTCCCCGTAGCACTCAGGACACAAGTTCTGCACCAACTACACGACCTCAAGATTGTCGGACATCTCGGCATACAGCGTACCATTGAGAGAGTCAGGCGCCGATTCTACTGGCCCGGCTTGGCGCTGGACGTCGCCCGCTGGTGTGCCCGCTGCCCGCAATGTGTGACCCGCAAGGGTAAACCGGCCCCAAAAAGATCGCCCCTGACACAGCTACCGACAGGAGCTGTTCGACAGAATAGCGATGGACATCCTCGACACCCACAAGATCACGGGAAGAGGCTATCGGTATGTACTAGTCGTGTCGGACTACTTTACGAAGTACACTGACGCTTTTCCGCTACGGCGACATACGGCCAAAAATGTTGCCGACACCCTGGTGAATCGGTGGATAGTCTACCACGGTGTCCCCAAAGCGGTCCATAGCGATCAAGGTACTGAGTTTGAGTCGTCCCTGTTCCGGCATGTTGTGCGTCTATTGGGCGCTAAGAAGATTCGTACGACCCCATACCAACCCCAGAGCGACGGCCAAGTTGAGCGATTCAACAGGACATTGCTCAACATGCTGAGTGCGTTCGTCAGCGATCGTGCAAACGATTGGGACTTGCACCTGCCATATGTGTTAATGGCCTATCGAACCTCAGTACACTCGTCCACGGGATGCACCCCGCATCTGATGGTGTATGGACACGAGTGTAACTTGCCAGTCGACCTCATGTTCCCGACCTACGACCCTGAGCCTCTACCTCCGTGTGGTCCGGAGTATGTGGAGTATTTGCGGCAAGCCATCAGGACGGCCCACGGTTTCGCCCAAGACCATCTCGAGAAAGCGGCAATTCGGCAAAAGATGGGTTATGACGCCCACGCGAAACCACGACCCCAGTTTCAACCAGGCGAACTGGTCCGGTATTATTATCTGCCACTCACACAGAATAATAAGTTCGCTCGGCCCTGGACTGGTCCCTGGAGGATCATCGACCGTGTAACCGAGGTGGATTACCGAATCGCCCTGGTTTCCAACCCTCGGAACACTCGTGTTGTTCATCTGGATGTGCTCAAGCCATACGAAGGTGACAACCAAGCGGCCCACATCTACTCCGACCCTGTACGACCTACAGAGTCGTCAGGTAAGTCCGACCCAGAACAGTCACCCGACCCCATGGGACTTCTCAAGGAGTTTTATTACCCCTGGGAGGTAACAGTCCAAGATCGACATACTGATTCAGACCAAACAGCAGAGTCTGATTCGCAAACGACCCAGGATCGTCAATCGCGATCTCCGACTTCATCCGACTCAAGTCGACATCGGCAACGGAAAAGATCACACAGATCGAGTTCCGACACTCCAAAACCAGCACGCAAGACACGCAGGCAAAAGCCTGTGGTATCTTCCGACCCTGAGACAAGCGAGGCTACGCCCCCGCCTGCACGACCCAATTGACCCAGACGCAATGCACGCAAACCGGCCCGATACAGATAACCCCGGCTTTGTTATCTGATTGATATCATTGATGATGAATTATGCATGTCTAATGGACTATGATATCATGTCTTTCCCAATAACAATATATTATATTACAATAACAATATATGCATTTAACATGTACAAGATGTCAGTGAGGCAAACTCGATATATACACACTAGATATGATATTATAATTATGATGCTGGTGAAAAATTGGTTGCATTATGATATATGTCTCGACCCCGTATAACATGTACCATTGATCAAGGCGTATGTTACGCAATGACTAAAATTATCATGTAAAGCTTCAATCCATGTGCCAGCCGAAGAGGATAATAACCAGTCACACCGTGAGTAAGGCCACTTAGTTGTCGAAGAGGTGATAGTGTGATTCGTTCTGGAGTATGCGTCGACAGAGCCTCTACTCACTCCATGTAATATTCGGAGGAACGGCCCAGTGGTACGTGAACCAGTCACTACATAGCTATCATGCCAAGATGCGGCCTGTCATCAAATTCATCACCCAAATATTCAAAGCGCCGCGGTGTGACCGACCCAGTTCATTGCAATTTCGACCCCTACAATAATTGCGGCCCCGTCGTCCTGTGAACTGGCTGAAAATGAATGGAACGATGTCCGCCCCTGTGAGTGATTGATATTCATATCTCAGCCTTTAATAACTGTGTGTCGTCTGTGAAACAGCAACTCGACCCCGTAGTTTATTGTGCGCTAATTTGTGGGAGAAGGAACGATAGACTGATTAGTTCACAAGGCACGCACGAGCGCTAATAAACATTTTAGCTGTTTACAGCACCTACATGAAGTCGCCCCTGATAAAAACAATAGTGAGTCGTCGGGCAAAAAGAGCCCAGTAATTCGAACAGTCGACTAGTATAAATAGACAATGATTCGGAACGAGTTATCCAGGGGACGGCAGATGGACATACGGAAATCTGGACAGTGTGAGGACACCCCTACTGTCGTAATGGACTGACCCAAGAGGTCAGAGAAGGATCGCTCTGCGTTTCCTTGACGACGGCCCCGCCTTGCTGTGTGTACGCTTGGAACAATGATACATAGCGTAAAGACGTTTTCTATACAGATAGAGAGCGCCCCCCGACCCAGTTCTAAGAATCGAGGTGCTGTCAGCATCTTTGTGTACGGCATTGAAGATTAGCGGCAATCAGGTCACTTGTGCCTGAGACTTTGGAGGAGAAGGACTATTGTCAGAAGTTTCGGCTATTGAGATACAGACTATTGTTCTAAAAACTGTGATAATCATATATAACTGTCGGCCTATAAACTGTGATATTATTGAAGTCCTGGTCACAAGACTTTGGAGTTAATTCGGCTTGGATTATCGGCATTTGAACTAGGCTGGTTTTGAAGAAATCCAGACTTTGTTACAACCAGCCTAGTCAGTACTTGGGAAGTACTTCGGCTTGATTTCGGCCCGTCAGCATGGCTGACAAACCCGGAGACGACCTGGAAAATGGCGACCCAGGTGATAAGCGACCCCGCAACACGTGACGTCGTTCCCGTTCTACCAGGAGGGACGACTATCGGCATCCGGCCCCATGCTCGTCAGGTTCGCGCTACGCTGCAGAGTCGACATGCAGCCGAACCCGAATTATCGACCCCCAAGAGTTCCGGCCAACATCCCGATCTTCAGGAGGGATGTCAACACCGTCCTGACGTTCGGCATCTGGCACATGGCGCCAGAGCTCTTTGAGCAGTATCCGCCCAACTCGGCCCCAGAAGTGCAACAGGTACTCCGCCGACTAGAGTACAAAAGTGCTTCGACCCCGGCAGACGAGATTCGGCTTACCCGCATGGTCAGTGACATCGAGACCATGAACACGCGGGTTCGAATTCGACGACCCAGTACGATTTTCTTCGTTCGGCCCATAAATTACCAGACAACATCGGTGAGCACGGCGGAGGAGGTCCCGACAACGACCACCGGTGTTTCGGCCTCGGCAGTCGTCACGACGGCTTCGTTCGCGACAGTGGCGTCGCCAGCGACAACTCGACCGGGACCACAGTGACATCTTCGACCCCGTCTAGAGCTCGGCCGTCGGATATTATACCCCGGCGGATGGTTGTGGAACGACCCACGGCCTCTAACGTCATGGACTACCGAGTCCGTGAGGGATTGGTCCCTCCACCTGAGGAGTATCCGCCACTCCCAAGTCGACCCCTGAATACCACACCGGTATCGTCATCAACCGGCAAGGAGACTCCCGAGCCGAAGAGTCCAGCTGAGGATCGGCCGCCTCCACTCAGGGAGATTGCACCCGGATCTCCTGCACGTGCGACCCCGACACCGTTCTCGACCCCGGAATCCTCACCAGAGCCGTCACGACGGATGGTGGAACCCGTCCCGCTCCCGCCGTACCTCACGGAGGAAGTGGAACCTCTGTGCTCCGTCCCGACACGCGGCACTGATAGAGACCGGCCCCGACTCCAAGTGGACGACCCGGAGCAGCTTGAGTCGCTCCACAGGGACCTCGACGAGCGTCTACCGTTTCATGGGTCCGGCGAGTTCGCGGCCGACTTTCAATTTCTGCGGCAACACGGCAGACGTCTGGCGACTCGTTCGCTTCCCGGACTGCAGGCGCTACCCGGCCAGAACCCCGACCTCACGGACTTCCTACGGGATGAGGACGCCCAGCGGCTCCCGAACTACCTCGGGTTTCACGAGGACTTTTGGACGGCTCGTCTTGAACAGGCCGCCCATAACGCCGACCCCTTGCTCCTGCCGTCAGAACCGGAGGAGCACCTTCCGACCCTGTCACTCGCCCGCGCTGATGATTTAGCGCACCAGTACTTGCGACTAATTCGTCGGGAGTACCTGTCGGCCCTGGACCACCACATCAGACAGGCAGAATACAACGGCCTGTCTGTCGGCTTTGGGATGGGGGCTCTGCATGAGCGCCACCAGCCCACGTTCCCGGACGCCCTATCCGAGGAGAATCTACGGCTTCGAGTCCGTGTGACTCAGTTGGAGGATCAAGTCGCCCACCAACAACAGGAAATCACTCGGCTTCAAGCGACTTCGACCCCGACGCCATCGGAGGCACAAGCTCCGTCGACCCCGACCACACCGACCATCCCGGGGGAGTTGTTGGCCACAATCGTGTCCATCCTGCCCAGACTGCCCCCGGACGAACAGCTACAGCTGATGCGGCAGGCATCGCCAGCGGCCCCGCCTCCTCCCGCCAGCAGGCGCGAACGGGAGGGCAAGTGAAGTTTCGTCCCTGAACTGTTCGGCCCCTTGAACGCGGCCCCGACCGGTAATGACCAAACAAATCCTGGTCACAGTAAATTTCTATGCTGTAAATAGTTGTACATATACATTTAATATCCTAGTCATGGCTTTTCGTTTTTATACATGTGATTTAGTTAAGTTTAATCTTCATTTTATTTCAGTTTAATAGACTCTTAAAGTTATAGTTCCGTTTCGCTTTGAAACGTCGAGGAGTTTTGTTTATCATTCCATATCAAACATTCCATTCATCATCAGTCATTGTTATGAATGTATTTGTATATGTATCATCGTAGAGACTGCTGACGGACTGACTGCTGACGTTTATTTTGACAGTTAGGAATTTTTATTGTATGCAGTGTTTTCGCATTTCGCGCGGCGTGTGTGTGTGAGTGTTTTTGGGTTTGACCTTTAGGACTTCTTAGCTTTTTATTGTTTAGTTTTTGGCGACGGTAGGGTCCGGGGAGGGTAATTCCGAGGGCGTAGAATTAATGAAGGGGTGTTATGTAGTAATTTTAGCGACTGTTACTCCCGTCCCTCCCGCGCACTACACATTTCCACAACAAACATGCATTCTACATGACTTACATACAGGACAGGTACATACTATACGATCACAAGCATAAACTCCATGTAGTCATGGTTACATACACAGGTCAAACCACGCACCTGCGGCCCCGCTAGCTCGGTACACTCGGCCCCGTTTACTCGACCTTGACCTTCACATGCACTGACTTCTAAACATAGAACTTGACACACATACTCCATACATCACGTGCACAGATACAGGCATTACAAGTATTGACACGAGCCGGGGAAACCCACTTTCCCGGTGACATCAGCGCATTGCACCACACATTCAACCTATCACAACACCGCTTACACTTGGCGGGAAATTACACAGCCACATGGTCCCTCGGCCCCAGTCTTCTGCGCAGAAGAGTAGTGGAAATCCCAGTGACAGGACGTATAAACTAAAGCTCCTGTAAAGACTGTCGATATTAATATACGAACTGAATACAAGTGATATATAAACCGTTGGATATATGTGCAAGATATACAAAGGACTATAATAGGAATATATTTGACTGGGATATCACCCGACGTAGGTGAGAGTGCGGCCCTGATTGTGTGTGACTGCATCATTGTCTTTATCACCGCAATAAACAGTTAAATTGAAACTGCCGGCTTATTGAATCACACGACGACCCAGTTAAACCGGCTTAATATCGGCCGTGAACGATATTCTTCACAGTAGTCCGAACCATTGTAATCGGTACTTGTGACGTCACAAGGTTAATGACAGGTTAATTATTCAATTACCTTAACAGTCAATTAAGCTTCTAAATTTCAATGGGTGGCAGAATGTATGTGGCAGTTTAGCGTATAGGTACATTCTCTTGCATATATAACATTAAATACAATCAGTTAACAATTACCTATACATCTATTGATTGCTAAAGTTATGGTTACGCAGCGTAACCATCAGTACAGCAGGAGGGGTGTGGTATGGTTACGCAGCGTAACCATGAGTAGTGAAAAGGTTAAGCAACGATGTTGTCTGGTCACTCCCAAATGGCGAACTGCGTCGTTTGTTTGTGCAAACGGCACGAAGTTGCTAGGGGGAAACACTGACATGAAGCGTCATGCTAAATGGGGAGGTGTCATTTAAAATGTGCGGGTGGGTTATCCTATCACATGCTTCCCCCGAATGAAAAATGTCGTCCCGACTCTCAGGATGACAAACTGAAATGGAGATGGAAAGAAATGAATCTGAAATGAAAATGGAAAAAAAGGTGAGCCTCATGCAAGGATCGCGAAATAAATAAACAAATAAATCCAGGCTGAAGAATCCAAAGTCCGTTATCCGTAGTCGAAGATTCTAGACGATTTCGAAATCGGTGATCCAAATTCAATTTCATATTCAAGAACGACGCCTCAAGGAAACATTTGATCCACCAGTTGGAGAATGAACCGAGACTTGACATTGAATGAAACCGACGCTTCTTGTTGGAACATAGCAGGCTGGAGACGTTCCGGTGGCTTCTTCCGCCGCTTGGATTGTCGAAAGGAAGCATTGCCTTCAGAGGAAGATGACGTCTTCACAGTCTGATTGTCGGAATCACTGGACTCAACACATAGTTGGTCCTCACTCCCGGAACTTGGAGGTGGTGGAGGAGGAGTCCTTGTAGGGGGAGTCGACCTCGGTGGCGATGGTGGTCGTCGAGCTGGAGGTACTGATCTCGGTGGTGATGGTGGTGGACGAGATGGAGGTCTCAACTTCTTCCCCTCGACAATGAGTGGCTGGCAGTCAGGCTCAAGTTCAGAGCTGACGGTACCAAGTTGCAAAAGGAGATTCCTATGGAGTGTCCTGATTCGACCTTTGCCATGCTTGGGTTTTAGACGATAGACAGGGATGTCCCGGTTGGGCTGTTCCAAGATGACATATACATGTACATCATCCTCCCATCTATCGGCCAGGTTGTTCCTACCAGTCAGCACTAGCTTCCGTACAAGAACCTCAGCATTGACATCAGATTGGAGGCTCTCTGAGCCATCTTCTCCGCAGCCATCTTGTGGGAGTAGGAGATATGCTCCCGCAAGTCCTGAATGTACTGTGTACAGTCACCGACTGTATCCTCTCCCTTGAGCTGAAATTCCTGGTCGATCGGAAGTGATGGAACCCTGCCGAACATGAGTTTGTATGGAGCAAATCCTGTGGTCTCATGCGGAATACAGTCGTAAGCATGGACCAACGTACTCAAGTAAGCCTTCCACCTTGTCTTCTTCTCATTCTGCAGAGTCCCGAGCATCTTCAATAAAGTCTGGTTCATCTTCTCTCAGGCTCCGTTACACATGGGATGAAAAGGAGTGGTTCTGGATTTTGCAATCCCAGTTAAAGAAAAAAACTCCTTGATGATCGATGACTCGAAATTCCGACCCTGATCAGAATGGATGGAGCGAGGATAAACGTAGAGGTTGATGAAATTCTCCAGGAGTGCCGATGATGACGAGAAGATGTTCGAAGCCATGGGACGGTTCCACGAGAAGGTAGTGGATGCAGACCAATTCCAATGGTTTAGTTGTCAAAATCGGTACTAGTGGGGCTTTCTGACCATGGGACTTCCGGCAGAGACAACGCTGACATCTGGAGACTTTGTTGTCAACATCAGATGTTAGTCCAGGCCAGTAAAAGCACTGCTTGATCAAAGTGATGGTCTTGTCCCTTCCAGGATGTCCAAGTTCCTCGTGTAGGCTGGTCATCACATGGTCCCAATAACTGGACGGAATGACGATCTGTTTCGACCTTGGAAGTCCACTTCCGGATTGGCGATAAAGAATCCCATCGATGACGAGGAGAGAATCCCACTGTCGACACAACAGCTTGACTTCTTTGGACTTGGTGGCCAAGGTCTCATCAGAAGGCCGCTTCCCATCCAGCTTCTATTGTAGAACACAGCCCACATCGGTGTCGTTCAGTTGAATCTGTTGAACATCCAGAGGGTCGACGACATCGGACACAAATATATAATGGTCAACAACATCAGCCGACACAGGGAGACTAGATATGTACAACACTGCGCCTAGTCCATGTGAACTGGCATCAGTGTGTAACTCTGATTGTAGTCGGCGAAGGCCAAGGTAGGGCTGGAAATGAGCTTGGACTTGATGAGAGCAAAAGCTTCCTCATGCTTGTCACACCAGTCTAGATGTTCCGACTGTTTCTTCCTTGACTTTCGGTCCAGATGTCATTCCATTAATGTAAATAAGGGCGAAGCGATCTTACTGAAACTAGGTATGAACCGGCGGTAGAAACCAGCAAACCCCAGAAATCTCTGAAGATCCTTGACAGTCTCAGGCTGAGGCCAGTCTCGGACAACAGCGATCTTTTCTTGGTCAGTTGATACCCCTTCAGCAGAAATCCGGTGACCAAGGTACTTGACCTCAGACTTGAAGAACTCACACTTGGACGGTTTGAGTTTCAAGCCTGCTCACTAAGACGTTTGAAGACGGCTTCCAGACGAGTGATGTGATCCTCCGTGTTGGATGAATACACGATGATGTCATCGACATAAATGAGGCACTGGTTGAGATGCATGTCTCCCATGGTGGTTTCCATCAGAAGCTGGAAGGTGGCGGGACAGTGAGACCAAACGGCATGGAATTAAATTCATAAAATCCCAGCGGGCCAACACTGAACGCTGTCCGCTCATTGTGTTCTCCACAACCTCGACTTGCCAATACCCGGCTTTCAATCCAAACACGAGAACATGGTCGATCCATGAAGCGCATCCGAAGTCTCATCGATTCTCGGCAGCGAGTAGGCACCACGGATAGTGCGTCGGTTCAGTTCATGATAGTCAACGCAGAAGCGTATCCTACCATCCTTCTTCCGAACAAGCACTACTGGAAAAGACCAAGGACTGTTTGATGGGTGGATATGTCCGGCTTCCAACATATCCTTGATGTGCTGCCTAACTACCTAACATCGAGGGTGGTTCTGGTCTTGTTCGCACCTTAATCAGGGTCTCATTGTCCAAGTTGATATGGTGTTTTACCATGTCGGTGTATCTCCAATCGCGGTCAGATGTGGCGAAGATATGTTTTCACTTGGAGACCAATTGCTCCAACTGATGTTACTGATCCATATCACTAGGCCAATGAATCTGGTCAGTGAGTTCCTTGGAGATGACTTGATGACTGGTGTTAGCTGATGGTGGTTCCTCCTTTACATGATGAAGGCACAGATCGTCGACTTGGAATGGATCGTAAGGGTTTTCCGCAATATGTTGCATACTTCCACCTTGACCCTGTAGGTTGATGCAGTGTTTGGCTGGAGACTGATGACACTTAGGTCAACAAGAGTCCACCAGGGAGGGCCTGTTCCATTACTGGTTCCGTAAAAGCCAGAACATTCGGCAAGTTGACTCCACAACAAGCACGAATCATTCCGCTTATGACCTTCCTCTCGACTGGTCTGATGACTTCCTCTTGGGTTGCCTTGACTTGTCCAAGGACACCGTCGTCGCGAGTGATGAAATGGATACTCTTGAAGGCAAGAGTCCATGATGACGACACTGGAGTGGATGAACCCCTAAGGTCAGCGGCGAACAGCTCAATCAGGTTTGTCCCCAATACAATGGGTACATCCGGACTGTAATGTTCTCCAGATACAACAAGTGCAAGCACTGTGTAGACCTTGGACGTGGTGTCTGGGTTTGGAATGATGTCCACTTCAACATACCCATCGTACGGCACGATTAGGGTGGTCCTTAATCATAGAAATATTTTGTTTTTCATAAATGTCATGCTCCTACCCCTGAGATTGGTTCATATACGAATGGAGATCGTTGTAAACAACGTTTTATTGGAATCTGAGTATATTTAGTGGTAGCTCAACAGCAAAGTAAAATGAACTCAGTTTGGCTTCGCCAAGCATACGTACATTACGCAGCTCAACGGAACAAGTATCAACATCAACAAGACATAGTTTCAGATGTGTGAAAATATGTACATTATCTCATGCGAATTAGATACAGGAGATATATGCATTTTGACATAAGTAATTGTCACAACAATCCAAATGAATTCATGTACAAAACTGTCCATTAGATGTCCGAAACCGGTTCTTTTTCATTAGTCGCTGTCCGACTGATCACCACAACTGGCTGCCAGTGTTGACTTTTTGCTGTCTGGGAACTGACGACGATGTTCTGATACAACTTGCAAAACGAACTGCAGCTGGTCATCATTTTGTGTGAGGGTGCGGTTGAAGTCCTGCACAAGAGCTACTCCCCTCTCTGCATTGTCATTTACGACTTTTATGTTCTCCACAGTATTCAGTCCCTTTGAAAAACTTTGATGGCTCGTCCAAGTTTCTGGATCATGCTCCATGAAATCGGTAGATATCGATAGCTTCTCGAAGAGACCTCTTGTGTTCTGGGTCACAAAATCCTCCAGCCGGATCTCTGGAACTAAGCGGGTCGCAACTTTGATGCGTTTCAGAGGTTCACTCTCCCCTTCTCTGGTCTGAAGGGACTTGACCATCTCGCGTTTTGTGGACAGTGCGACATCTGAGTCAAAGAAAGCGAGGCCCACAAGCTGCTCAGATAGATACCAGAGGTGCAGTCCAAGTTTAGCTGATGTGACCTTAGAAACTTTTTCGTTCGTGTAGTTGTGAAGTTCCTTCAGCAACAGTAGATCATTGTGTGGAGCAGCGATGGCTATCGGTGCAGTGAACCATGCTTTCAGATACACCAAAACAGCAAACACACAGAACTCTCGAAGGCCCCTTTCTTCAGATACAGTCAGCTTGAACTGACGGCGAAACATCCAAACCTTCAAGGCATAGATGATTTTTGACATCCACCGTGCATGATGCATAGCACCTGGGGCCATGAAACGGACTCCACGTGAAGGAACGCCTCCAAGAAATATCACAGAGAGTTCCAGCAGTTCTCGGTAGTCATCTCTCGGTTGTTGATCCATGAGATACTTCTCCGCAAACAAGATGATGTTATCTTTCACTGGAGCTATCACTCTGGCAACATCCTCATTGTCGGGGCCTGTGGAAAAGTTGTCACGATCAATGTTCTTCCAGTTCTTCTTGAAACGTTTGAAGAGCAAGACTTCAGGACCAGATGTTCCACCAAGCAGTGAGGTAAATGCAGCCCCAGCTATCAACTCTAGGATGTGGTGACGACAGGCAAAATGGAGTAAATCCTTCCCTAATTTCTGCTCGATCATCACGCAAGCACCTGAGCGACAACCTGTGTTGGATGATGTGGTGTCGAAACAGAGGCCAACCACACTTGTTTCCAGGGTCCAGTCCTGTAGCGTCTCTACTACGACCCGTGCTTGGTCCTCTCCACTTCCACTTGTTATTGCCACCTTTAACAACTGGGATACACCACTACCAGAAACTAGTATGGGTAGTCGGTCTACATGATCGTTCCCTGTCAAGTCCGACATCAGCTTTCCATCCCAGTGGACAACAAGTGGCACATTTCCCTGGAATTCAGCCTTCAAGGCTCTGGTCCGCTCTTTACGATGCTGTTCACGTTGTCGTTTGATTGTGCTACGATTGAGGGCAAGTTCATCAACATTGTGACCAAGGCTCTGGGCTGTTGCTGTAATGACATAGGTGGCATTTCTGTCAGTTGTCTTTGTACGATCCAGTGCAGCAGCTAACGATGGGGTAATGACATTTCGTGTACCGCGAGGCTTCTTGGAAGGAACAGGACCCGTCACAGGTTCCTCCTGCCAGTCCTGAGCTTGTGGAGATGCTGCTCTGCGTGTTCTCTGTGATTCCTGGGTGTCTTCATCATCGCTGCTGCTGGGTGGAGCCACACAACTCGATGTCAGATCCATCTCAGCTTGTGCACGCAGTTTTCTCTGTTCAGCAGCATTGTATCTTTGAAGCCTACGCTCCTCCATATTTGTCAATGCTTGGTCGACAGACGCCATGTAACCTCGACGACCTGGCTCCCGCTGTGCAAGTAGAAAGTCACGATCTTCCTGGATTTTGATGAGTTTTAGCGCATCTGCATGTGCAACATCAAAAAGGTTGTTGGCATCCTCTGCAAACTTTAATTCATTTTGTTCTTGGGTTGCTGTCTGTCGACTTCTGTTCTTCTTGAGCCGCAGCCACTCTGTGTGTAACTTCTCCAGCTTCTTGATGCAGTTATCCTTGCGACTCATTGGAATACGAGCTTTGTCCCATATAGCAGTCACTTGGGCAATTACTTCTGCTGCTGCTGATCGAATTTGTTGTCCTTCATCAATATGCAAATGTATCAGCAACCCCAATACATCACCCTTGGAAGGAAGGCGTGCACTATTCAGCTCGAATATAGGTTGACCTAAAAGGTAAATCTCAGTTTTCGCTCTCGTACTCGTAGCCATTTTGTAACACTAGTCCGGTAGGCCTATTAAGTACAAACTCAGAGGGAAAGTCAACTCTAATACATCATGTACATTAATCCAATTGCAAGTCGTGTTTCGGAGGTACCACTATCAGGTATGAAGTGGAATGTTTGTCCAATTTAGCAGATACTAGACAATGTTGCCATGGTTACTAGTAGTTTGTTACTCTTGTTAAGACGTGTCGTTATGGATACAATTGTCATAAAAAAGCCATATGGTACAATCTAGTATGGCTGTCAAGATTTTATATATACTTTATTATATTAGTACCGGTAGACACATGCATGTGCAATATGACAATAGTAATACGTTATGGAAATTCGATTTTATATGTACAGGTACTATGAAACATTTTCAAGCATAGTACCGACATCACACAAATAGAAAAATCATATGAAGAGCTAATAATCCTATTTAAACCACACTGACAGGTAAGTATCAGCTTTGGCTCTTACTCAGAACTAAAATACTGGATATTGTTAATGTTGTGATTCCCTGAAAAATCTCGAACTTGTGCAAAATGGACAATATTTTCGAAATATCGAACACCCTTGAGCTACCACTAAATATTATTTGATCTGTGAATAATTTTCCCATAATTAATACTTCATAATTAGGAACAATTTAGGAATGTAGGAGCATGTAATTTTAAACTTCGAAAAATAAGAACCACCCTAGGCACGATGTTTCCACCGGCGCCACGTAGGGAGATGAGATCCTCCACTGGTCGAATATGGATGCCAGGTAGTTCCCGATCCAGAAAGTGTCTAGAGATGGCGGAGACTTGAGATCCGGTGTCGATGAGCGCTTGGCACTCGGTACCGAAGATCCCGATGGTCGTGATGTTCCGTCCACCAACCAATGTATCAGTCTTCTGAGGGCTGGTTGGGCTACAGTAACCAGCCCTGCGACACTGGTTACTGGCCATTTCCTGAAAATGAAGAGTTGCTCTGCTGGTTCTTGTTCTTCAAGCGGGCACAATCTGCGATGAAATGACCAGGCTCACGACAATAGAAACAGGATCCAGAAGACCAAAGTTGCTGCTTCGTCTGCGAGTCCTGGGCTGGCCTCGGAGCTGACATCCCGGTGTTCCTCTGTCGCTTGATGTCCTCCAGCTGAGCCTTGATATCATTCACCTCATGCAGGAATATGTCCAGCATGGCTTCGAGGAGACGAAGAAGCCTGTTGAGCATGAGGCTTGACCTGATCAGCTGCCTTCGGCTGCGAGTCACTGTCACCTTCACACGGCTTCTCGGCTTCCACGGCTCATGCAGCACGCAGAATGCTCTCGAAGTCCATGTTGCTGTCGAACTTGTGACGATTTCCGCTCGTCACTCGGCTGTCCCTGAGTCCACTCCAGAATTTGGACCGCAGTCTCTTCGGGGCATCGGGAATCATTCGGTTACGGAGCTGGACCTTGGCCAACATTGATTCAAGTCGACATATCCAGACTGCAACTGGTTCCCCTTCCTTCTGTCTAGCAGCATAGAACTCCTCGATCAAAGCATCTGAGCTAAGGGCATCGCCGAAAATGACGTCAAACTTCTGCAGGATCTTGTTCGGTGTCACGTCTTCCCCCAGATTCAACAAATCTTCGGCGGCAGTTCCCTTGAGTGAAGGACGTATTCCCTGAAGGATGTTGGATGGTGGTTGTCCTTCGTTCACCAGACACTTCACCTCATTCCGCCTCTGGTGATAGCTGGCGTCTTTCCAGTCACCAGAGAAGAAAACAATCTTCGGATACTGGAGAGACGGTACTGGAACGTAGCTAGTGATGGAAGCAGTTGGTGTCGGAAGGTTGACATACGGTGTCGGTGGGGGTCCACTGAAGACAGGTGCCGAAGTCGAGAACTGAAAAGATGAAGGCTGGAAAGCAGAAGACGGAATGGAAGCAGAAGTCACAGGCTCAGACTTAATTGGTTGATCAACTAAGTCATTCATCACCAGTTGTAGGTTCAGACATGGCCTGCTCCTTCACTTCCAAGGCAATGGACTGCAAAAGAGACAAAAGAGTTCCAGGATCGACACCCTTCAAGCAGTCAGGCAAATTGTGGCGGACAGACTCGAGAGGATCAACTGATGCTGGCAAAGAAGTAACGCCAAAAAAAATCGCTATGTCTAATATACTTTGAAGGTTGGCACACTGCCAGTTATAAATGACAAGTTTATGAACAAGTATGATCAGTTGAAGTGGCAATGTGAATGGTGGTAAGTGCAAGGTTGTTATGTGTTAGATATTAGTCAAGACAGATATAGTGCAGCTGGAAAACAACTTTATATGACCAATGAATCTATATCAATACCCAATGACAGATAACAAATGACAGACATGTATGAGACCTACAGTCAAGGTCAGTTTGACAATAAACAATTGTATAATATGATGATAATGAATGAAACCAATAAACCAATATACTTGTATACCAAATCAAGTATACTATAAATAAATCACACACAAATATGTGACACAAGATTAAATGTTCAATATTTCAATAAATATTGTTCAATGTCCATGAAATAAATTCAACTGGTATGTGAAAATCAATATTTCCACCAAGTCCATGGATATAATCGAATAAACATGTGAAAAATCACAGAACTATAATACACCAGTGTGTGCAACACAAAATATCAGCAACACACAGTCACGTCACCCGGGTGATGAACAAGGTTGAAGGTCAACCGGTGTCAAAAATGCAGGTCAATGAACGCGACAAGCCGACACGACGAATGACGGTGTACGTCCTGGCGAAGTGCAGACGAGCGAGCGAGGAGTCGATCTAGCGCGACTCTGTCATCTGGCGGTGAGTAGGCTGTGTGTATGCAGTGGTTATTGCAGCTGCTGCACACAACCGAACGGCGAACTCGAAGTGCGAAGTATGTGCTTGAGCTGTGGACTCAAGCTGTCGGGTCTCAGCTGTCGGTGTGGGCGAGTACCTGAAGTGGCTGTTACGCGGTCAGGCCGAATGTGGTCACGGCTGCACTGCCGAGTACGGACTCAACAGGTGATGTCACTGGAGGCTCCACTGTTTCAGGGTTGTGTTGTATGCAACAAGACACATCGGGAGTTTGACGGGTGTATTGTCCATCAAATTTACCCCCTGGTGATGTTAAAATATGCCGAGGGGGTAAACAGCCGATGGTCGATAAAACAAGTGTCGAGCCCACAACCGGCAGCTGATTTCCGTGTTGGTGTAAGATGGGAGGACCGGAGAAAGTCAGATTTTGGATCTCAACTTAAGCAACGATGTTGTCCGGTCACTCCCAAATGGCGAACTGCGTCGTTTGTTTGTGCAAACGGCGCGAAGTTGCTAAGGGGAAACACCGACATGAAGCGTCATGCTAAATGGGGAGGTGTCATTTAAAATGTGCGGGTGGGTGATCCTATCACACACATAGTCTCTAATTTCAAGTTTCGAATTCACCAAACTTAGGATTATTGAGTAACAATTGAGTGGTGCATCTCTCATTTTAGGCGAAAGTGTCAATTGTCACGAGAAATAACGTGCTCAATCGGTTTGTGTATGAATGGAGAATTCCAGTCACCAGAGAAGAAAACAATCTTCGGATACTGGAGAGACGGTACTGGAACGTAGCTAGTGATGGAAGCAGTTGGTGTCGGAAGGTTGACATACGTTGTCGGTGGGGGTCCACTGAAGACAGGTGCCGAAGTCGCAAACTGTAAAGATGAAGGCTGGAAAGCAGAAGACGGAATGGAAGCAGAAGTCACAGGCTCAGACTTGATTGGTTGATCAACTAAGTCATTCATCACCAGTTGTAGGTTCAGACATGGCCTGCTCCTTCACTTCCAAGGCTATGGACTGCAAAAGAGACAAAAGAGTTCCAGGATCGACACCCTTCAAGCAGTCAGGCAAATTGTGGCGGACAGACTCGAGAGGATCAACTGATGCTGGCAAAGAAGTAACGCCAAAAAAAATCGCTATGTCTAATATACTTTGAAGGTTGGCACACTGCCAGTTATAAATGACAAGTTTATGAACAAGTATGATCAGTTGAAGTGGCAATGTGAATGATGGTAAGTGCAAGGTTGTTATGTGTTAGATATTAGTCAAGACAAATATAGTGCAGCTGGAAAACAACTTTATATGACCAATGAATATATACCAATACCCAATGACAGATAACAAATGACAGACATGTATGAGACCTACATTCAAGGTCAATTTGACAAAATTGGTATGACCTACAGTCAAGGTCAGTTTGACAATAAACAATTGTATAATATGATGATAATGAATGAAACCAATAAACCAATATACTTGTATACCAAATCAAGTATACTATAAATAAATCACACACAAATATGTGACACAAGATTAAATGTTCAATATTTCAATAAATATTGTTCAATGTCCATGAAATAAATTCAACTGGTATGTGAAAATCAATATTTCCACCAAGTCCATGGATATAATCGAATAAACATGTGAAAAATCACAGAACTATAATACACCAGTGTGTGCAACACAAAATATCAGCAACACACAGTCACGTCACCCGGGTGATGAACAAGGTTGAAGGTCAGCCGGTGTCAAAAATGCAGGTCAATGAACGCGACAAGCCGACACGACGAATGACGGTGTACGTCCTGGCGAAGTGCAGACGAGCGAGCGAGGAGTCGATCTAGCGCGACTCTGTCATCTGGCGGTGATTCGGCTGTGTGTATGCAGTGGTTATTGCAGCTGCTGCACACAACTGAACGGCGAACTCGAAGTACGAAGTATGTGCTTGAGCTGTGGACTCAAGCTGTCGGGTCTCAGCTGTCGGTGTGGGCGAGTACCTGAAGTGGCTGTTACGCGGTCAGGCCGAATGTGGTCACGGCTGCACTGCCGAGTACGGACTCAACAGGTGATGTCACTGGAGGCTGCACTGTTTCAGGGTTGTGTTGTATGCAACAAGACACATCGGGAGTTTGACGGGTGTATTGTCCATCAAATTTACCCCCTGGTGATGTTAAAATATGCCGAGGGGGTAAACAGCCGATGGTCGATAAAACAAGTGTCGAGCCCACAACCGGCAGCTGATTTCCGTGTTGGTGTAAGATGGGAGGACCGGAGAAAGTCAGATTTTGGATCTCAACTTAAAATCATAGTAGCAAGGTACCATTATATGGTTTTATTCCTGTTCAGATAAAGGCATTGTGGATA
The DNA here is from genome assembly GCA_949152475.1 of Terebella lapidaria. Lineage (NCBI taxonomy): Eukaryota > Metazoa > Annelida > Polychaeta > Terebellida > Terebellidae > Terebella > Terebella lapidaria. Next base: position 25,105,077 of record OX424564.1, on the reverse strand, counting down.
TTTGGTGATAGAAAAGATGTTCGCGTTAATTGGTAATTAATAACAGCGACATATAATCGAGTATATTGAGCCAGTATTGCAATCGCCTTCTCATGCCGATGAAGAAAATAGCTTCGGCAGTTTCCGTAATCGTGACGTCAGTTGAGGCAAAATGTGCTTTGATGGCTGGCCAAAAACGTAAAATACGTAATTTGGGCGGTCAGCTCAAAGACGGAAAACCACTCCAAAATGCATGAGATTGAAAAGAAAACACGTGAAAACCAACAAATACTGGACATCTTGCAGTTCAACAAACCCCCCTTCTGGGAGAATAAATAGTACTGATTCTAAATATCAAGACAAGAAATGCCGTATTCCCACCATCCCACCCGTTCCCTTGAATTGTCAAACATACACAACGGGAATGAATATGCGACATGCAGTTTACCTTGCTGGCTACATGTACTTTCAGTTCTGCCTCAACTGACGTCACCAACCACGTGACCCATACTAAAATCGTGATCAAAATCTTCGGCAATTTACGGAAGGAGTGCCTATTTGATTCAATCTCTCGAAACCCATTGATTGTATTTGTAAAATTCGTTCGAATTTACAGATAACTATTCATAATGGACCAAATGAAAAGCATTTTCATCGGCATGCTACTAGGTCTTTAAGCAACGATGTTGTCCGGTCACTCCCAAATGGCGAACTGCGTCGTTTGTTTGTGCAAACGGCGCGAAGTTGCTAGGGGGAAACACCGACATGAAGCGTCATGCTAAATGGGGAGGTGTCATTTAAAATGTGCGGGTGGGTGATCCTATCACACACATAGTCTCTAATTTCAAGTTTCGAATTCACCAAACTTAGGATTATTGAGTAACAATTGAGTTGTGCATCTCTCATTTTAGGCGAAAGTGTCAATTGTCACGAGAAATAACGTGCTCAATCGGTTTGTGTATGAATGGAGAATTATTGCGAGTGCAGGGTTTGGGTTGTGCACCAGGTAATCAATATCTGACGCATCAATATAAGGTCATGGTTATTTTCCTAAATGCTATAGACTTGGTATAGGAGGAAAACCGACGAAGTACCAAAATATCTAATATCCAATCAATGCTGTTCCAATCAATGCAGTTTCACACAGAAGTGTACACGTACTGCTATCACATGGAAGTAAATGGTGCCTTGATAAGAATTATGATAAAATCAATGTCAGTCGGGCCACATAAGCACCAACACATTTAATCGACCTTTATTTATTGTTACCCGAGAATGAATGAATCAAGAATACAAATATTCCAGGATAGCAAATAAAATAGGACTTATGACACAATTGTAGGTGACTAACGTATATTACGCATTATACTAGGACCGACGAAATAATTCATGGCATTGTATGTGGTACCAAAGTAAAAAAAAATATCGTGCACCAGGGACCCAGCTTGTGAAAATTTAGCTCAAACTTATTTTTGGATAATACCTTATACGTGAAAATTCCCGTGGTAATTGATTTTATTACATACCAGGCAATAAAACAGGCAATAAAATTTTTTTTCAGAACACGTCACGCCTTTCTCAAAATATATTTTCAAGTAGAATGATGTCGGGAAAGACCCATCATCATTCTCCCTTGCCAGCCGCGTGTATAAAGGTCCCCATGCGCTGGTGGAGCGGCACACAGGAGATCTTGGACCCCAGAACCGACGTTAGCTAGCCAGCAGCTGAGAGTTGAACACGCACAAAGGCAACCAACTGACAGTCAGTGACAACCGAGAATACATTGACATCATAGTCGCAGACTATTGTAAGTTCAAATTTTTGTACACCAATCACAATTAGATTGCATTTGAATATACGACTTCAGGATTTTAAACTAATGAAATTAGAATAAAGAAAAAAAGTTAAATATGGTGCCAAAGTAAAGTCATATTAGCGTATAAGGGGCAAATTAAGCAATAGGTAAACTAGCTCCGATATCCAGATTTCGTGCATCGGCGTTTGTGAGGCGGCTATAGATATTGTTTTTTTTATGAAGATTATATATTCCTGGAGTAATATCGTTAGATGCTCGCGAAAAAATACATCAGTCCCAAAACGAAAATAGAAAATTACGAAATTTCGAAGCAAACTATGATTAATCCATTTTTGTAGAGATTGCAGAATCCCTCAATTTTTGAGAAGTAACAATTATTCATATGACAGTGGAGTGGAACTGTTTTCGAACAAGAATTTGATAACTATGTTCGTTTCACAAAATTCGCAGTTTCACCATTCGCAATCCACAATGCGCTATTATCTATTATACTATGGAATATCATTCCAGCGGGAACGAGAACCACCTAACCAGCAGGGATTTGTTTGGCAAAACTGGAGGCTAGCCGTTGAACGTTGACTGAGCTAGTTCTATTTAATTGTGTTGGGGTCAGGTCATGGTCAGGTCATTTCGACGTTTCAGTACATAAATACTTTCAACCCATGGTGTGCATGGTGAAATAAAACATATATCAATTAAGTGAATATTTTTTTTAAAAAACTATCCAATTAAAAGTTTGAGAAGGTCTATATGCAGATATTTGATACATGCGAATACATGCACTGAGTGGTTATGAACAAAACGAAAGTACATCCGGAAGGTGTCTCGTAATGCTGAACACTAACACTCAAAACAAATTGAGTAATGTCGATTTGTATTTAGGGGCAAAAAAATCAGCATACGGTGGAAAATTCTGGTTGTTTTTATTATAGCATCTTCATATAAATATGGCCTATATATTATGGTATAAATTCATATGATATGATGTTGTTTTCAGATTAGTTTGAATAAACATTTTGTTGGCTAGGCATATTCTTAGTCATCGTGGATTTCTTTTTTAACATCATGGACCAATATTGTTATCGACCTTTCGTGCTATTAGTTCATTGTTATGTGCATAAAACTAGGAAAAACGAGATCGCAAAACACATAATAACCAGGAACGTCCATTATTTGATTCACAAATCGAAAGCGAAAAAAAAACGGTAATACGTTAAATATAATGTGAAATATATTGAATTGCCTACTATCACGTGTAACAACATGTTTTGTGTCTATCTTTGCATTAGGTGTTACAAATGGCACGTTAGTCGATGACAATATAACTAAGATATATCGTATTGCTGAGCTTTCTATTTCGCTTCCTCCGTAATAGAACACTAAAATACTTCGACCTGATCCCAAGACTACAGTGGCTGATTCATAATGTGTTTGTCCTGAAGAGTTTTCGTCGCGAGTTTAATTCTGACGATGGAAATGATTAAAATCGCGACTGAAACGTTTTCGCTGCAGCGTAAATATTCTCGCCGCGACCAAAACATTCTCGTCGCAGCGAATATAATTGTTGTCGTAACTGAAACATTTGGTCGCAACGAAAACCATTGTTTCCGCGACCAAAACATTCTCGCCGCAGCGAAAACTATTGTTGCCGCGACCAATACATTTCTGCTGCCGCGAGAATAATTACCATCCCGGCGATAATTGCACTTAACTCTGAAAATTCGCCTCGGCAATAATTGCAATAATAAATTTGTTCTCTCTGAGGTGATGAAAGAAAAACGTTCTACCTGCAGCGAGGATGTTTTGGTCGCGGATATAAGTATTTAAATTGCGACGAGAACTATTTCGCTGCAGCGAAAATGATTTTGGTTGCGACGATGATGTTTTTGTCGTAGCTAAAAAAGAATAATTCATGGCGAGAAAAGTTTTCGCTGCAGCGAAAAGTTTTGGTCGCGGACTTAATGATTTTGGTCGCGACTTGAATTATTTCAGTCGTCACAATTAAATTCGCGACCAAAACTATTCGAGAGAAACGCATTATGGCATGAATCAGCCACCGTACAAGACAATATAATTGGATTGGAGTGCGCTACAGAGGGGCTGCGCGATGTTTAAATTGGGCACAATATTAAGTGACATTATTGGTTTTCTTGATGATCTTGAATTTCCCCTTGTTTAATAACTCTATTGGTCACTTGACCAAAATTACACTGTAAGCCCAAAATCAAGGTCATTAGCACATTGGGTCAAGTTCTTACTTGTAACCTCAAGGGTTCGTGTTTTCTCTGACTGGATTCTTCCCCTCATGTCCAGCCATGATAGCTCAATTGGTTAAGGCGTCAGGGTTGAGTGCGGGAGGTACCGGGTTCAATCCTTGGCGCCGGCGCTGAAAGACTTTCATTGGGGGATCTGTTTCACCCATCAGTAAAATGGGTACCTGGCTATAGACAGAGATGGCAATGTGTATGAATACTGTATGTGCACCAGAGATGGTTGCCTAAGTTACAGCTGTATGCTTCCCGGGAGGTTGAAAATGTGTCGGAATGAACAGGTCTGCCAGGGGTAATAATTGTAAAGCGCTTTGAGCATGTTGTACATGGAAAAGCGCTATATAAAAGCTTGCAATTATTATTAATTAATTATTATTAATCGAAGCTTGGATAAATTTCAGCTTACCGTCACGGTCCACCGTCAATTTTCTGTCAAAATAGGTTTTCATTATTCTCTGGCATAGTGATTTTGTATGCTTTTTTTCCAGAATACTTCTTGTATCACCCCCTGTTCGCGGCACAGCGGTAAATAAATTCTTGACGTTATCGGTTCCTAATTCTTGGTGTTATGTTGGAAAATCTCGACGACATGGACATGGTTCTTGATGGTATCGCTCTGTATAGCCACGGAAAGGACTGCTAAGTGCATTAAATAATGAGATAAAGCTGATATGAAACAATTATTATTGATGAGGGAATCTACATGCATGCATTCCCATTTCTGCATGGCGCTAAATTATTGGCGTTATCAATAACGTAAAGCATGACGAACTAACGTCAAGAATACCGAACTTTACATTGTTGGTGGAAAACGACTGGCAATTATGTCTAATTCATGATCTGGGCATTGCCCCTTCCAATGCTTATTCATAAATTAACTGTCATTATATTGAAGCTCAAATTGAATTAATAAATGATTCATTACATGGGAACAAACTGCATATAGTACATTCGAATAGCTGCGGGGCATGATCTTCAACTTTTTTGACATTTCGTTGGGTTATTGGGATGTCATAATGCTTTATCTAGCACATATCTCGAATATATATTCACCCTTTTACATATTACCTGAGGGAAATGGGATAATTCATGCTGAGATCGCCATAGAACAAAACATAAACAAAGATAACGTCAAGAATTTCCCGCATAACGTTAAGAATTTCCCGCATAACGTCAAGAATTTAGCACCGATAACGTCAAGAATTGATTTTCCGCTGTGCCGCGAACAGGGGGTGTTGTATGTTGGTATCTAGACCTATACGCGTTTTTTGTTAATTGAGTCGTTTTCCATCGCAAATGGTGGCCGTTTTAGACAAAAGCTCAGCATTTATATATAATAAATTAGACTCCTCAAGCGACGTACAATTGTGACGTATTCAAGTTTCAATCCCTTGAATCGCCAGTCTGTGCTTTGCAGCCATATTTTTTAGAGACGGGTAGGTCCTGTTATTTGTTGAAAATGTGACTGCATACAATAGAAAACTAGTTCATTTATTTATATTGAAGAAAGACATTGGCTCAGCGTGTGTAGAAGTGATATTCTGTCTGTATTAACATATTTGGGGCAACAGAGATGGTAGGTCATCAGGGAGATACACTCGCGCGGTCATCAGCGACCGATGCAAACACTCTTACAACTCAACAATCAATGGTCAGTGTAAATGTGCTCATCAGGAAACACGAAAATGTCGCAGCAAGAATTGAAGAAGTCTGATGTGGAGGGAAAGGACGAAAAGCAAGATGACACGTTTAAGGCCCTCGAGCACGTCTGCAAAAACATACACGAGTTGTTTAGCGCCGATGCCGATCAGAATGACAAGTTTGTCGCGGCGATCAACATGATACAGAAAATATCTCCGCTGCTCAACGATGAAGGACGCGATTTTTTCGTTGAATTCATGAACTTCATCCCAGATGTGTTTGGTAGTGGTAGCACCCCGAAATTCTACGACGTTGTGGCCACAATCATCAAAACGGCCAAGTAACACGGCGATACGACAGATGGTTAATGGACACCACAATATCTACATGATTAACTCAATGTCTAAGGATATGTACTCTGCTTTTTCTAACTCGTTTAAGGTACGGTTTACACGATCAAACTACTTCAAACTTTTACTTCATCTACTTCAAACTTTGGAGTTCGACGCCAAGTTTCATCGTGTAAACCGAGACTTCAAACAACATCAAACTACTTCAAAATACTTCAAATTCATCACAAAGTTTGATCAAACTCAGTGAAACTGTTCAAGCTAGTGTCCATATCCAATTATGGAAAAGCATGATTTCCACTTTGAAACATATTGAAGTATCCAACACAGCCCTTCGAATCAATTTTAATGCAACTTTCAACAAAGGAGCATAAAAAATTAATGTATAATGAAAATATTGATGAAGTTTGAAGGAGTTTGAAGTAGTTTGAAGGAGTCTGAAGTGAGAAGTTTGACCGTGTAAACCGGAGTTTGAAAGAGTTTGATGTGTTTTGAAGTAGTTGGACGTGACGAGTTTGATCGTGTAAACACCCACCATCAAACTACATCAAACTCACTTTCAGGAGTTTGATGTAGTTTGAAGTAGAAAGTTTGAAGTGTTTCTATCTCTCTCGACGATATTTTTTCCGATGCTAAATGTGTCGTTCTATAACTTGGCACACTTCACCTTGGAGTCAAAGAGCAATAATGTACCAAATTTCAGGTTTCTATTGCGAAAACTGAAAAAGTTGGCCATCTATCCCAATGTTAAATTTTACCCTGTCATGTAATTTCTGTGTTCGTACACAATTTTGTACGTTTGCTCGGTTCTGTAGCGGTGCAATCTTTCAAAATCAACATGTTTGTGTACAAAATCAACATGTTTATGTCTTTCGGTCCGAAACTACAACAATATTTCCAATCCTGATGGATGTAAACAGGACCAAATCTTCGAATATACTCCGATTCTCGAGATCCCATTTTGTGCTCAAATTTAACATTGAGGTAGAACGCCAACGTCTTAAGTTTTTGCGAAAGAAGCATGAAATTTGGCATAGAATTGCCGTTCGACTACCGTCTGAAGTATGCCAAATTATAGAACGATAACATTACGTATCGCAAAAACATCGTCAAAAACCGGTCTAAACAACTCCAGAGGTCAGTCACGCATCATTCAGAAATAACAATATTAATGCAATTTTAGTAGTAACAATACAGTCTGTAACGTATTTAACAAATATCATGTAATCGTTAATTCTAAATATTATATTCTTTCGTTCGGTGATATGCTTTGAATAATATTCTTTAAATTGTAATTAATTGTACTTACGGTAATCTAAAATTTTGTGATATTATTCTTGCTGTTGCTCTTTGACTATGTGTTGAAATTATCTATTGAACTCTGATATTTTTGAGTATATTCTGAGTATATTGCCATATAGGCAAAATTAAGTAGAATATGAGAACAGAAAAACGTTTAGTATCTCATCAATAAACTTGTGTTGGCCATATGCTATAATTGCCATTCTGAGCTTTTGTTTGTCAGTCGGTGTTTACTGATTTGTTTTGTTGTTTACATTGCATCGTGATGGCGAGATTCATGAGACTTTTGTTGTCCGGAAATTACATATTTCTACAGGTGTTAAGAGTTAGTTAGCATATATAACGAGACAATCAGAGATTGCAGACCCTCGCTCTTCAGATTTAGTCACTGAATAATCATTTATAAAAGCAGTGTTCTTGCGATTACTCTATTTTGACCATATTCTCGACCACGACCTGAACCTTCCATACTTCGCAAACTCACTCTGATTTATACTGCGTAAAATTCTATTGAATATCTTCAGTGGTTTCTGAATTAATATCACTTGAAATATTACGAATGGGTGATTTCAGCTTGATGACCCTTACGTTCTCGACCTTGGGCGATAATGGGAAATATTGGTCGTACGATCATCGGTCATATAGCAAATGATGGAGAATTGATTACAGTAAAATACAAAATTAATAGGGAAAATTAATCATGAACATTAACAGAGTTATTGCAACTTTTTGATTTTGACCACGTCTGTGACCTTGACCTTGTCATTCAGTATTGAGCTGTAAAATTTCACCGTAACATTTCTATTATCAAGACACATCTCCTGAACGGAAACAGTTCAAAAAGATTGATAACTGGCTTCACAATATGATCTCGAGTCTCAGAACACTCACAAGTCGTGAAATCGTGACCCCAAAATTTTCGACCTCGGGCGATAATTGGGAATTTTGGTGTTAAGACCATCGGCCGTACGCCATACGATCGAGAATTGGCCAAAGAAAAATACAAAAATAGTTTGAAAATTCAATATTGATTAGAACCTGAGTTATAGCCAATTATGTGATTTAAATTTTTTTCGTTGTCATGGGAAACTGTTTTATCCGATTTCGACAATATTTGAAGGGGTCCGAGCCACTAACAAAACACTCTAGTACGACCATCCGTCGTATACCGTGCGATCCGAATTGGCCAAAGAAAAATACAAAAATAGTTGGAAAAATTTATTTTAGGTAGAACTGGACTTACAGCCAATTATATGATTCTCACGATTCCCGTCGCCATAGCAACCATTTTTATCTGAATTTGACAAAATTTGAGGAGGACCGAGCCACTGCCATACCGCATAATCCCTATAAATTTCAATTGATCGGACCATTCATTTCCCAGTTATGCATGCGGACAGACAAACAAACATACAAACGAGAGCCCGAGGCCTGTCGCGCATAGCGCGACACTTGGCCAAATGGAAATAAAGCCAGTACCAGATCACCGTCAAGGTCAAAAGACAATGTGAAGGTCACATATTACGAGTTCTTTCATATGAATCTAATTCGAGGTCTCTCCAGTAATTTGAACTGAAGATATGACGAAATGTGTTTTCAGGTCTTTCATGACGTCACTATGACGTCCAATAACGTCTTATGGACAAAATTTGTGTCTTCAAGTCCTCTGAGTTGATATGATACTCTATAGATTTGCATGAAATTTGATTTTATGCAAAAAGTTGATCTTTGTTGACCTTTCAAAGGTCAGGGTCAAAGGTCGAAGGCAAAGATCATAGAAGATCTGCATTGGCGCTTGATACAATGTGAACCTATTTTGAAGTCCATATATGTGTGAACCAAAGTTATGGCAAGTTATGTGTTCATAATCTAATTTGTGACCTTGACATTAAAACGTTGACCCAAATTTTCTGATCTGTTGACCATGTCTACTTACTGGATACTCTGGTACATTCTGCAAACATTTCGTTATGAATTTTAGCCAGAAAAATTGTGAGAACGCATTCGCATATTTTCGAACATTTGACCTTTAAATACTAAATCAAGGTCAAAGGTCAAGGTCACATATTTGGTCGGGCTTTGTTTCTATTGCAAAATGTTGTACTTTACGTTTGTTATTAACATCATCAAAATCTGGATGTATTGGTGGTAATAGATTGATACTTACATTCATACCACTGAGTCGGTGTCACTGCTGGCGGACGTTGAATCTGTTCCCGAGGATACCATCAATTCAGTAGCCTTTTGGCTTGTGATTATGTACTTGTCATATATCTATTGCATGGGGTTCGTATTGGATTTATATATATATAGATTTTTCATAGGTTGTTGGGCAGTTGTATACTAATTCCATCAGGTGTACAGTAGAAACAACTACATTTAACACACTGTCTGCCCCTGATGACGCCAGTGTGTCTTTGGATAAACTATTTGGTCGGGCTTTGTTTCTATTGCAAAATGTTGTACTTTACGTTTGTTATTAACATCATCAAAATCTGAATGTATTGGTGGTAATAGATTGATACTTACATTCATACCACTGAGTCGGTGTCACTGCTGGCGGACAGTGAATCTGTCCCCGAGGATACCATCAACTCAGTAGCCTTTTGGCTTGTGATTAGGTACTTATGTACTTGTCATATTTGTATTGCATGGGGTTCGTATTGGATTTATATATATATTTTTTTCATAGGTTGTTGGGCAGTTGTATACTAATTCCATCAGGTGTACAGTAGAAACAACTACATTTAACACACTGTCTGCCCCTGATGACGCCAGTGTGTCTTTGGATGAACTATTTGGTCGGGCTTTGTTTCTATTGCAAAATGTTGTACTTTACGTTTGGTATTAACATAATCAAAATCTGGATGTATTGGTGGTAATAGATTGATACCTACATTGATATATGCTTTCATAAAAATCTGACCTTGAATGCCCATCTTCGAACTCGTCCGAGCCATTGTCCTACAGAATATTCCGACCAAGTTTGGGAACGATAGAACTGGAATTGTGGACGCTAGAGTGCTTACTGACAAACAAACAAACAAACGCAACCGACCAACATACTTGACCAAATTTCATTTGGCCAAGTAACAAACAAACAAACGAGAGGCCATAGGCCACACACTTGCCGGAATTTTTTACGTCATTATGATGTCATATAACGTCAATATTATAAAACAAACTTGACGTGTCTGATGCTTATATTAATTCGTCTGTTATTTTTCATGTGAGTGCCATACCTGTTATGAATTATATGACTTAAATTTAATGAGCATACGACGATTCAAGTCATTGCCATAAATGTGTTTTTCTGGGATTTCGATAACCGTGACCTTTGAATGTTGTGGTCCATGTCATAGACGTCAATGATGTCAATATGCATATCAAGCCCGTTGTTATGGCCTTTTGAAATTTTGGAACTTAGACTTTTATGACGTCGTTGTGACATCATTGAACGTCAAAGAGAAATTGGTCCCGAATCGATTCAATATTTGTTTCAAGCCATTTCTCGCCAGAATATCGCTTCTATTCCTGCAAGGCATCGTGGCGAGTTGTGCATCGGTGAGTATGATCGTATATCTATGGTAATTCAACAAATAAGATCAATTTTTACAGTCCCCAACACTTTCCACCACGTGCAGCATTGAATGACCTAACCTCATTACATCCACAACCCGGGCCTTGAATGACTGCATAAGCCTACTTCCGCAACTTGTACAAGAGATACAATATATAGCTATTATGGATTCACCACATTCCAAAACGTGTAACATTTTCATTATTAAGGATTTTGGGCACTACTTTTTGCCTAAAATCACAGCAAAGACAAAAAAAAATGTATGTTCCAGATCTAACCGACATGACTATGCCCTGGATCGACTTCTGGTTTGTCGTGGTACGACCTTCGGGGGATAACAACCGGGGAAACTAGAGGCTAGTATCTCAAGATTTTGCCAGCGAGCTCTGCCCCTGCATGTGATATCACATGTCGTGTATCAAGTGTATGGTTATAGATCTACACGATGCATACTCATCCCTCCATATATCTGCCAATATTATTTAGGCTTTCAGGATATCACCACAACTCTGTTCAGAAAGAACGACTCCGATATGTTTTACCGGATGAAGAATATATTGAACTTCATGGAGCGCAAGTGACACTGACAGCGACCGTGACGATCATATAGTTGGTTAGGACGAAAAGCTGCAGCAATAATGCTCGTGTTGAACAGGTAAGTTAGTATGCCTATTTGCGGTACTACACATTTGGAAGTGTTGTATTTGTATTTCGCCAATTGTATCTTCATTGTGTACAAATGGAGTGCTAAATTTCTATTCTTCATCATGTATGTTGTTTTTATTGGTATTTGCAGAAAATGTTAGATATATTACACTGCTCAAATCCAGGGCGCGGTATCTGCCGTGTGATTACCTTTCGACAAAGATTAGTATAATTTGCTGCGTGGACTGTAAGTTACATTGTCGCTTAGTAAACTAGATACATGAGAAAAACGCATTAATGTATTCATTTGAGTAACTAATGATACTGTGTGTATCTTTCTATTATCAGGTGCATATATCAGACTACAAATGAGACCACACAAAGTCAGACTCTACACTGGACGGAGCAGGGCGGCGTACGCTTCCAATGGTGTTCACTGAATTCGGAGTGGTTATGACTGCAAAGTGGTGCTCCCATGAGTCCCTCATTTTGCGAGCAAAACCAATAGGCATCAAATACCACCAAACCGCCCATCACATCAGGTTGGTTTGTGAGACATATTTCTTAGTTATATGTGTATTAAAAATATGTATCACATTGTATAGTAATTGATACATTCAATAATTTTTAATGTAGATGTAGCCGAACAGTACATTGCACGCCTACAACATCAGTCAACTCACATGTCAAGTAGCGAGGTTAAACTAGAGACAACATCCCAATGACCGAGTCAACGAACTCATCAACAAAGGTAACTCATCATCCTTGAAGTATACTGGAGTTAAATAGGGAAGATCGAGCCATGAAGTGTGGAATTGTTTCCAAGCATCCTAGGTGTGTGGGTGTGTACTGATGTAGATGTGTAGGAAGAAAGTATGATCACCCCTCATTTCTTATTTCACCGTAGCAGTCGGAAGAACGCTCACCTCTTCGATCGATCTGTGGTGAAGAGAGCGGGCATGCTGCTTGGACCGCACGTGACAGTCTTCCATGTCTCCAAATTCTTGGCAGGGATTAAGGAGTTAAATTGTGTCGATACGATGAAAGTCGTCCAAATAAGCCCCCTACCCCCCCCCCCCCCCCCCCAAAGGACCTGGCCCAAACCCGACTCGCTGAGCCCAACAGGTCAAATTTCGCATTCTGCAATACGACAAGCATCAGGAGGCCAAGATGTGGTCTTAAGAAACAATACAAAACGGACAGTTCTTTAACCAGCAATATGTTGTTTGTGATTTTGAACTATTTTTGTCACTAGAAAAATAAAATGAATGTTCTGTACATGTTATTACGGAAGACCGTTAGTGCCAGGTGTGAAAATATATTTAAGTGGCGGCCGCCACTTAATTATCTGGCGGCCGCCACTTAATTATCTGGTGGACGCCTTTCATTTTTTTCGCCTCTACGGGCTTCCGTATGTTATACATGTGGTTATCTAGCATGTTTATTCTTCTCCTCGTCTCTGAAATGGTCCATGGCTGTGACTTGCGATATTTATTGGGAAGCAGGTGATATAAGTTAGATATTATTAAACTTATGCCATAGCTTTCTACTGTGTGTATACAAATGAAGTATATAGATATATGTGTGCATTTTTTAATAATGATAATAATAATGATAATACTGGATTCATATATCGTGACATGTCAATAAACAGAATACGGTGAAATACTGTGTTTTCTAGCATTTTTTCCGTAACGGAATTCAATCATGAAAAGGTAGCAATGAGGCCTCACACCACACCAAATGGCCCCTCATACAGTTATAGTATTATTAATATGTTTATGTTCGCATCATTTACTAAATACAAATGAAGAAAGGTGTGAAGGTGCAAGGAATAAACAACGAGTTATTGAATGCAGAGACAATCGATCATAACAACCAAGTACAGAAGCTATTGGACATTGCTGTTATCTTATTAATGTGTTAAGTGTTGTATATGAACATGACATGTTGATGACATGGCTCGTCTCCTAATCTGACGTCTGAGGAGACGTCTGGAAATTGAAAAGTCCAGAACGGTGTGACAAAATTAACCACTATTAGGAGAGAAAAAAAGAAGAAAGGAATTGAAAAATTTGCCCTAGGGCTAAGAAAGGTTACCGGACAGTATATATTTTAGTATTTTGTCCCGTGACCTTGAAAATAAGGTCAATGGTCAATTCAAGGACACGATAATATTCAGCATATGTCATTTCTAGTATGTCCACAATTGATTCCTAAGCTATAAAGTCGATAATAAGCGATATATTAGCCATTATGTCATGTGACCTTGAAAATGAGATCAAAGGTTGAATTCAAGGTCATAGTAATATCCAGCATATATCATTTCATATATGTTCATAATTGATTCCTAAGCTGTAAAGTCGATAAAAAGCGGGATATTAGCCATTTCGTTCTCTGACCTTGAAAATGGGATCAAAGGTCAAACTCTCGCTCACCAAAATATTCAGCATACATCATTTCCTATATGTTCACTATGGACTCCTAAGCTGTAAATTCGATAATAAGCGAGATATAAGCCATTTTGTATTCTGACCTTGAAAATAAGGTGACTGACCTTGAAATTTAGGCCGAAGGTCAAATTCAAGGTCATGAGAATATTCCGAATATATCATTTTCTATCTGTCCACAATTGACTCTCAAGTTGTAAAGTCGATAATAAGCGAGATATTAGCCATTTTGTTCTTTGACCTTGAAAATGAGGTCAAAGGTCAAACTCAAGGTCATCAGAATATTCGACATATGTCATTTCCTATATGTCCACAATTGGTTCCTAAGCTGTAAAGTCGATAATAAGCAAGATATTAGCCATTTTGTCCCGTGACCTTGAAAATGAGGTCAAAGGTCAAATTCAAGGTCACGAGAATATTCAGCAAACACATTTCCTATATATTCACAATTGATTCCTAAGCTGTAAAGTCGATAATAAGCGAGATATTAACCATTTCGTGCTCTGACCTTGAAAATGAGGTCAAAGGTCAAATTCAAGGTCATGACAATAATCAGCATATATCATTTCCTTCGTGTCCATAATTGATTCCTAGTCTCTAATCTCAATATTAACCCTTTCACTGCCGGAGGCGACTTTAGTCGACAGGGGGGTTCACTTCCGGAGGCGACTTTAGTCGACCAAAATTAGGGGAAATCAGGGCAGTTTGAAACATGATAAATTAATATTAAGTGAATGTCCCAATAGTGGAATTTTGAAATTTAAATTCTATACATTGTACTTAGAACAAACCCACTTTATATTTTATTATAATGGAAACTGTTTTACAAAAAATATGTCATTTCAATATAAACTTCATAATTTCTTCAAAATAACTTGGCAATGGAATACAAGGTCTGAAACAGTTTTAGGCAGTGAAAGGGTTAAGTGAGATATTAGGTACAATGTGTCCTATTATAAAGCATAGGAGAAATTAACATGGGAAAGTCCCATTTGGGACCCTTCGAGAACATGAAAATGGCCGCCACACGCAGACCGGCGATTCAGGGGCAACGAAACTTATACATATCACAGAGGTATGTGAGAGCAACCTTTTGAAATAAATTCCTCAAAACTGTCTGAACAGTTTTTGAGAAAATGGCCGCCAAAATCAGAAATTGGCCGTTTTTCGGCGAAAATGGCCGCCATTTTGAAAAAAATGCGAAAATAAAAAAAAAATAAAAAAAAAACCCGTCTTGAAATTTTTTTAGGTATTTTTGTGCAAAATTTCAGAAAAGATCCGATCGTAAACTTTAAAGATAAAAATGTGGACGGACGCCACCGACGCCGACGCCGGACGACGGACGCAACGCCATGCCAATAGGTTATCGGACCAAAGGTGCGGTAACCTAAAAAATACATCCCTCTCGGTGTATGCTTTATCATTTTGTTCAACGTTTCAGAAATATATGAATATAACAGCCCAGAAGGAAGACAGTACAATTTTGTACTATTTTGGTCTGCCCAATTTTTTCTCTAATTTATGTATATAATACTTGTGTAATCAATGTGCTGTTGAAATTGGGAACATAAAATCATTCATTATGACCTGAACTTGAGAATTTCCATTTTGAGTAGATGGCTTTTTTTCCAGAGTTCAAATATTTTGGTGGGAAAATGGAGGGAAATTTCAAAATTCTAAAATGATCAGTTTCTGGGGATTATCCCACAGTATCAACAAACAAAGTTTCAAAATATTCCATCAAGCGGTCTCAGAGAAGACGTTTGAATATTGACAAGTCAAAAACTGGGTCTTTTTTGTGGCCGCCATTTAAAAAATAATGCGAAAAACCCCATAAACTAACAAAATACCCCGTTCTTGCAATATTTTCTTGTGTTTTGGTTCAAAATTTCAGAAAGATCTGAATGTGAAATTTAAAGACAAAAAAGAATCAATTTTGAAAAAATAGTCTTTTTTTAATGTTAAAAAATGGCCGAGAAAAATTACAAAGGAAATTCAAGTGAAACCCCCTAAGTGGAACACCGCTGTTCCAGGCGCAACGCGGATCAATGTACTAAGTAAAACGTGCTAAGAACAGTGTTCAATTCTCTCGAGCGGGCTATATATCTGGCAACGATACCATAATAAGGAATATTGTAGTTGGCTCAGTTGACCAATGAACGAACACATTCCTCGCTGACACGAGGACTTCCCCAGACTCATCTTTGTGGTTTAATTTTTAACGTATTCATCGGCTGTTGTGTCAATTGGTTTTTTTACAATATCTAGGCATACTGCTTTTAATATGTTTTTAAGGAACACATTCCTCACTCCTAATTTGGTGTGGAAAATGCCCAGCACATTGGAAACATTTCTCACAGAAAGTCGTTTGCGAATGAATTATACCCACATCACAACATGTCAACATTCACGACGAAAATAACCTATACGCATTCGAAAGTTTTAACCGTACTGGCTCTTGGAAACTGGTTTAATGGGATCTAGTGCTCCAAGCCCTTGCAAAACAAGCATTGACATAGCAGAAAAACAACGTTGTGCGTCAAATAACAGACAACAGCGCATCTGGTGTAATATTCTCTTCGTGATGTAACAAAATGCAACTGTCGCGCTAAAACGTTCGTTAGGAACGGTCACGTGACCCTCAAAGTCCACTGGCGAAGACACCGTTCGCGGAAGAACCGTTCGCGGAAGTACGATCGCGGAAGCATCATCAGCGGAAGCATCAGTCGCGGAAGCACCGTTCGCGGAAGAACCGTTCGCGGACGCAGTCTTCACCACGTGGAGAAGAGCAAGGAAGAGACGTTCGCGGACGAGGATGCGCGCACAGCCACCCTGGCTATATAAGGGAGAGCGGACGGCCGCTCTGAGAGCACTGCAACAGCAACATCGACCGTGGGGAGATCGTCACCGCCACAGCCAAGGGACTCGACGAACTCCGTGCGGATGACTCCTTCTTCAGGGCCTTAGAGTCAACCGGGATTTAGACCGACTACCTGGAGAAACCATTCGACTAAACGGGACGGGAAACTTCAACGGGAAGGGACAGAGAGACGCCGCCAGCTAAGAATTCTTTTTAGTTGTGCCCTCGTGCACTATTTATTTTTGAAATGTGATCATACAGTGCTCCATGTCAGAACTTCATATTTGTATGTCACGTGGGTGACCAGCCATACAATTGTAAGTTGATTTGATGTATATAAATCTTCAATTTAGTTGCATCTGAGTTGCTTCTTGCCTAAGTGAAGCCGGTGAGCTACTGAGTGATGATACACCAGCGTTGGGGAACGCCAGATTAGTGACGGCTCTCGAATCACAACGAGCGGGAGTTACAAAAGTCTATACGATCAGAGAAACCAGGTTTTTTGGGCCACACCGAAAACAAGTCATTACTAAACGTCACAACTTGGCGCACGTGACCAGGATCCCCGAGGGTCTACTGCCAGGGAACGAACCTCAGCATCACTCATGTTCGGAGAGAACAACGAAACTGCCCCAGGGAAGACAGGAGGTGACGAGGAAGACTCTTCGCGGATGGCCTCACTCACAGAAGAGGACGACGACCGTTCGCGGAAGTCGACGTTCGCGGAAGGGGACGACGACCGTTCGCGGAATTCGACGTTCGCGGAAGGGGACGGCGATCGTTCGCGGAGGTCGACGTTCGCGGAAGACGACCGTTCGTGGAAGAGCAGCTTCACAGCCAGGGAAGGACGTAGTGAGAAGCAACCAGGGAGGTCGAGACCTTCCATGGGTCAGTCGACGAGTCAGCAGAGACCGCGGAGCCAGACACCCGACAACCGTTTTCCTTTTAGGTCCAGCGGACACGACTCTGGGTGGCAGCATGAGCGTGACAGAGAGAGGTCGACCTACCTTGAGAACGTTAGGAGGGGCCCCGAGTTACGACGAGTGCTGGGAGAGGAGTACGTCAACCTGGATGGGGAGGACGGCGAAATCTGGGCGAGGAGGGATCGGCTACAGCTACCGGAGCAGAGTCCGAGTATGGCACCCCCGGAGAATGCAGCACTGAGGCGGCTTTGGGACCAGTCCCAGCAGCAGTCTGGTGCAACAGGGCAGCGGTCTAGTACGACGAATCGACAGTAGGGAGTGACAGGAGGACGGGTTACTTGGGCTCCAACCCAAGAGAGCAGCTCGAGAGGGAGTGGACTCTTCGCGGAAGAGAACGTTCGCGGACGAGACACTCTTCGGCGGCAGGGACGCTTGCAGCCGGGGAACCTTCGTGGATGAACATGCTCGCGGGCGAGGGGGAGTCTTTGGTGACGAGGACGCTTGTGACCAAAGAGGGCCCTTCGCGGACGACCACGTTCGCGGACGAGGACGACTCACGGACGAGAGTGTTCGCGGAAGAGAGGAGTCTTCACCGGTGGCTCGACGGAAGGCGTGATCCAGGCGACCAATCTTCCTTTCCAGTTTTTCAGAGTAGATGGGGAAGACCATTCGCGGATGGGGCCGTTCGCGGAAGACCAGAGGAAGACAACGTTCGCGGACGTACGTCTTTTGTGGAAGAACGTCTCCGAGGCATCTTAGCGGACGAGCCGGTTCGCGGAAGACTCGCAGAAGACAGCGTTCGCGGAGGGGGCCTATTCGCGGAAGAACTTCTTCGGGAGCTGTTGGCGGAAGAGTCCGTTCGCGGAAGGTTCGCGGAAGAGTCCATTCGCGGAAGGTTCGCGGAAGACAGCGTTCGCGGAAGAGGGAGGTCTTCACCCAGTCGACCACCGAGTCAGCCAGCCTCCTGGAGGCATCAGACTTCCATTTCAGGCACCCAGAGAAGCCGGGGACAGCACCCTTTCTCATCATCGGGCGATGAGGGGCCTTCATCAGAGGGAGGGACCGACAGGAGCAATGGTTACCCAGGACGGGGGAAGCGACCACCGAGGCGGGGGCCACCGCTGCACCGACGAAGCCCTAGGCCCAGACGGAGGCAGGAGGACTCGTCGTCCGAGGACAGCACAGCCTGGAATCAGAGCGGCAGAAGGAACCGGAAGTTGCTGACACCTGACAAGTTTGATGGGACATCCATAGAGTGGCCGGTGTACCGGGCCCACTTTGACGTCATCGCAGAGGTCAACGGATGGAGCAAGCGGGAACAGGGCGTCTACTTGGCCGGGAGCTTGACAGGAGAGGCGCGACGAATGCTGACCAGCCTGAGTCCTGCAGACCGGAGGGACATCGACGTTCTGACCGACAAGCTGACCCTACGATTCGACCCTGACTGTCAGGAGGAGTCCTACAAGGCGACCTTGGGACAGAGAACCCGCTGGAAGGCAGAGACACCCCAGCGGGTCGACTTCGGGACCTCGATGTCAAGAATGTACTTGTGTGTGTTAGTCGCTGGTACGGGGGACAGGAGCTGGGACGTGCTCGTTTCGATCATGTGGAGGAAGCGGCCGAGGATGTTTTGTCATTGAACTGAAGTAGTCCATAGATCATACACATCGTATATCTTTATGTAGATATGTGTACTTCGTGAGTCTGGATGAATTTAATGTTACCTTGCTTCTTGAAAATATGAATATGACGTATTGTATATATTGAATGTTTAAAATTGATCATTCTGTCACTGAACTGATATAGTAAGCCATATTATGTTCATATTTTGTCAGTTGATTATTTTTTGTAGTTTGTTACTTAAGATGCCCTGAGTCTGTTTCTTTATTGAACCATAATATTTCACGACCGTATTAGGTGAAACTGTATGATATCAATGGAATATCTTTAGCTGATCTATATGAGCCCAAGTTGTTTCATCACATTGTGTCGCGCCTGAACTGCAGTCTGTCCTTTTTGTCTAGCTTTGTTATGTACTGTCCTCGTGTTTTTGTTGTACATACATTTTTGTATATATTTTTGTCATACACTTTCCTGTGGGTTTATTATCATAACATGCTAAACTACTTGTCCTACATATACCATAATCATAATAAAATACTCATAACTACATCAGAGGGAACTCTTATTTTTCTCCTATGGAATGCGAGGTTATGTCTATTACAGTCAGGTGACATCCATCCGAATCCGGGTCCAGCATCTATGACCATGTGTCATTCTAATATACGGGGTCTCGTCATCAAATCAGCAGATGACCCAATGTATAAGGCGGAAGAAATTAATGGTGATTTGTGCATCACGCAGAGTTATGATTTCATATGTCTAAGTGAAACTCATTTAGACGCTGGCGTTGATTCCACTGATTTACCGTTTTCTTCAGATGACTATACGGTGTATAGACGTGATCGAACTGGGAGGGGAGGGGGAGTCGCGATTATCGCGACCACCAAGATATTTCATAATGTAGCTGATGATTTATCACATCCTAATTTAGAGAATATGTGGATCGAGGTGAATATTCAAAATAAATTGATATTACTCGGAGTTTTATATAGAGCACCTAATTCAACTATAGAACAAGTTGATGCATTTATTGAAAATCTTAGCCATAATTTAGACAGAGCCCGAGCTCGGAATCCTGAAAGTATTTTTCTACTGGGGGACTTTAATGATCGCTGCTGTAGTTTGGACACTGAACACGAAACCAGTGAATTGAAGAATAAATTAGTGGATTTGCTATCGTCACATGGGCTCAGTCAGTTAATTGATGAGCCCACGCGTATAACCAGTCGGACATCGTCGATCCTAGATCTAGTAATTACGGACTCACCGGGATATGTATTCGATTCCGGAGTCTGTGCTCCTATAGCAGACACTGACCATTGCACTGTGTACTGTCACACAAAAATGTCGTATACGACGGACAAACCGTTTAAGCGAAAAATTTATCATTATAATGATGCTAATTTCAATGAACTTAATGAAGATATTATATACTCGCCGATGTGCACCTTGATTAATGCTGTAGATGATATAGATGACTCTGTGCAATTATTTTATCAGGTTCTTGAAGAAAATATAGCGAAACATGTACCATCACACGTGGTGATGATCCGACCGAAAGACAAGCCGTGGTTCACCACTAATGTGAAAAAATTATTGCGTGTTCGTAACAGATTGCATAAACAGTTCAAACATACGAAATCTTTAAATGATGAAAATCAATGGAAGAATAGTAGACGCAAAGCAAAAGAAGCATTGAATGATGCTAAACGTAGATATTATGAACATTTATATGAAAAATTAGAGAATCCGAATGTAGCCCCAAAAGAATATTGGAAAATAGCTAAATCGTTGTATGGAGTGAAACAAAATAAATATATTTCTGTCATACGCGACAATGACATTTCGTATGCGACTGCTAAAGGGAAATGTGACGTTTTGAATCGTTATTTTGTTGATCAATCAAATCTGGAAATTCCATGTGATCATAATTTGCCAGACCTTGTATATGAAACAGATGCAAGACTTGAAAATGTTTTTACGACGGAAGGCGAAGTACTGGAAGTCTTGTCGAGATTGAACACCAGTAAAGCTTCAGGTCCGGACAATATCGGCAATATGATTTTGAAAAACTGTGCACTGTCTCTTGCAGATGCAATTTAAGGGGATTCACTGGCAGAACCACATCGTTCATGAATTCATTTTTCCCTAAGACAGTTTCTGAGTGGAATAATTTAAGTAATAATTTAAAGAGTATTGAGTGTCTAGCTACATTCAAGTTGAAATTAAAAAGTCAGTCTGGTTATAAGGTAAATAAGTTATATTCACATGGAAGGGGTAAAGGGAAAATTAATCAAACACGTCTCAGGTTGGGTCTAAGTGCATTAAATCACCATCGTTTTCTGTTCAATTTCATAGAAGAATCAAATTGTTTGAATTGTACGTCACTTTGTGAGGATATATTACATTATTTTTTTGATTGCCCGAAATACGCAACAGAACGATCAAAAATGTTCATAAAAATAAGCAATTTGTTGGCCCCTAATGTTCATCATAGCCTTGTCATTCCCTCGTCTCTAATTGAAAAAACAGAATTGTGCAGTATATTATTACATGGTAGTCCTGATTTAACATTTGCTCAAAATATAACTCTGTTTGGATATGTTCAGGAGTATATATGTTTTACATGTCGCTTTTGAATTACATTGAGTTCATTATATTATTACCTAAAACATGTTTTGTATCATGTCTGAAATGCATTTTGTTCTTAATTTTGTACAGTCTATTTGATTGAAACTATATGAAAGAATAATACCCACATGTGTTGTAATATATTGTAAATAACTGTAAAATATGTTTCTGCACTCGTTCATGTATTGCACAGAGGAGACCCCCTCGTGGCTTCGGCTGTGGGGAATCCTCTTTAAATAAATAAAGTTTACATTTACATTTACACCCCAGCAGTACAGCTATGAGTTGCAGCGACTGGCCGGCCGTGGTTATCTCCGCAGCTCAGGAGGCTATCGCCTTGGACCACTTCTGGAAGGGCCATCCAGATGGGGACATGAAGGTGATGGCGCTCATGAGGAAGATGAAGACCATGGAGGAGGCCATAGCGTTCGTGACCCAGTACGAATGTGTCAAACCCAAGCCTGGGAAGCCGGTGATGTCCATCGAGTCGGAAGACTCCGAGCCAGCAATGGGACGGGTCCTGCAGCTGTTAAAGAACCAGCAGGGAGGCGAGACTACCACCAGTGGGCAGCAGAGCAACCAGCCGAACGTAGCAGGTCTACCCAGACTTCCCTACTTCAAGGGGCTCTTTGAGAGCCAAGACAGGAAGCTGGATCGACTAATCGAGCTGTGTGAGCAGGTGCTATCCATCAAGCCGAGGGCCGCCACTGCTGAGAACAAGGGACCAAGCGCTAGGCCGGGACTGGATGACTGTTGGTACTGTGGGAAGCCGGGTCATCGGAAGTACCAGTGTCCAGATCGGCCGCCGCCTCGGACCAAGGAGGAGCGCTTGAGTCGACTAATCAAGGAGATTGGTGAGCGGAACAGTTCGACAGCGAGGAGTCGGAAAACCGGTAGGGCTCATACCAGCCCCCAACCGTATGGGCCATTGGCAGGTGTGTGCGCGGCTTCACAGGCGAGAGGCACGACGAAGACGTGAAGAACACATTGCCAGGGGGGAATTTTCAGTTTCACAGATTTTTAATAGGTTTTTCCGGTGTGCATCCGAAGTGACTGGATGGGCGCAGGAGGAGCTCGAGGATCGAATTCTCGACTATATGGAGGGCAAGCCTGTCAACACAGACGGGAGTGCCAATGTACAGCAAATCGATGTAGATGTGGAGCTTCTAATGCCCGTGTGATGCCGTGGAGCGTCTAAGGACCCTCGGAGACATCAACGAGGTTTCTGCTAGCAGCAAGGAAGACCAGCAAGTCACAACCTTGAGGCTAGAGGCTAGAGTGCAGCAGCCATTGCTGGTGGACCACTCATTACTTATCCGGAGCGGCGGTTCCGAGGGGAGTGATTCCCTTAAGACTGACAGAGAGGACCAGGGTGGGGCATCACTGTGGGTGGACGACTCAGTACTTATCCAGGGCGGCGTCCCTGAGGAGAGTGGCAGCTCTCTTAAGATTGACAGAAATGGCCAGGTGGTGTCGCTGTCAGCCGGTGCCCGAGGCACATTGGCGTGGTATGCGGCTTGCCACGTTATGGGGAAGGCGACTCATATGTTGGTGGACACAGGTGCCTCTTCCACCGTTCTGGACGAGTGTCTCTTCGACCAAATGGATGACGAACATAAAGCAACGATAAGGCAGATGAGAATAAGGTTATGGGCAGCAACCGGAGACTACTTACAGGTTCAAGGAGAGATGACAGTTCAACTTCTACTGGGCACACGACTCGTGTCGGCAGACGTACTGGTAGCCAAACTAGGGATCCCGGGAGTGTTGGGGCTTGATGTACTTCAACAGATTGGGGGACAGCTGGATCTGCGTAAGGGCGAGTGGCAGGTGGGCGTCACTACCGTAGTGATGAGCTCGGGCCACGAGGACGCCTTCTACACACTGGTGACGGAGGAGACGGTCGTCTTGCCACCCTTTTCAGAGATGATGGCGGACCTCAAGCTGACAGGAAGTGAGGGAGGAGTTCCGAAGGCCGGCCTCGTGCAGTCCGCAAGAGAGCCATTGGAGGACGACCCCTCGTAGTGGGACGAGCCCTTGTACGACCCTGAGGACGCCTGGTACCGGTGGTACTTCTGAACGCCGGCGCTGGAGTTTGCACTGTGCTGATGGGGACCATCCTAGCCGAGCTTCACGGGATAGAGCCCGTGATCGACCTGGGATTTCGTCCCGATGGGGGAAAAACAACCCAAGACGAACCTAAAAGGGAACAGTGGTACCGGGAGGAGCGCGGGAGGGAGCATGAGCCCCTTACTCAAAACTCCACCAAGTGGCGGAACCGGACGCCTGGGCAGCCCGAAACCAGAGTGCACACCATGCACGCTGATATGAAGCGTAGCAAAACCCAAAGGAGAAGAGGAGGCCTGTCCGACCCAGGAGGATTGTCCCCTACCCCTGGAGGACTTCTCTGATGAGGATTTGCTTCCTCTGATCAGCGGAGAAGGATGGAGCCCAGGAGGACCTCAAGTCAACATCGTATGGGAGGTCCCTGTTGAGCCCGTTGATGGAAGATAAACTATTGCGGAGATGGAGTCGGGATATTCCAGATCTGGGAGGTGCGCCGCCAGGAGGACCCGGGGACGACTGCAGAGCCGACCGAGGAGTCCCTGCCTGAAGACCGGAGCCCCCAACGACCGGTGAGCCATCAGCTAGAAAGGGTGGCGATGGATATTCTGGAGCCCGGGACCATCGACAATTTAAAAAGGTGTTGGTTTATCCTTCAAACTGACACCTGGATACCCAATCCGGACGATGTGACCCCAGTCCGGACCCAGTGATGACGAGGGACGAGTGGAAAGCAGCGGGAATGCAGTCCAAACGATGTAAACGACGACGGGAGTGTTCGCAGAAGAACCGTTCGCGGAAGCACCGTTCGCGGAAGCAGCATTTGCGGAAGCATCGTTCGCAGAAGCACGTTCGCGGAAGCAGCGTTCGCAGAAGAACCGTTCGCGGAAGCAAGCGAAAAACGTTATTGTGTCTGCTGACAATGCATTTCCCCACAGATCCCTGGTCCGCGCCTTCTCTATATAAGCAGGCCGGCCTACGATTCCGTCATCACTTCAACCATGAACACACCAGCTCTGCAGATAGTAGAAGTACCAGTGTTTGCAGACGAGGATATTCGGGGACGTTCCAGATTTCGACTTGGCCGACTTTCTGCCCCTTGAAATCAACAAGATGTCCGACCCACCTACTAAGCCGGACAAGCCTGACCGAAAGCGGGAGCGCTCGAGGAGCCGGGAGCGTCGCGAGGAGCCCCGAGGAGGTCGACGGTCCCCTGCCCGGAAGCTGTCTACAGAGAGAGGACGACGCTGGTGCAGCCCCTGCCGGATCCACGTGACGGCCTCCAACTTTAGCCGACACGTGGCGACCAAGCACACACAGCAGGAGGGGCGGCACCTCTGCAAGACGTGCAGCCAGCGATTCGCCCGCCGAGCCGACAGAGACCGGCATGAGGCGTCACATGCCAGTGGGAACCCCCTGAAACCCGGACGGAGGAAGACGGCGACCGACACCCCCGTGTCCGACCCCCGGAATGGTCCGTCTACCGTACCTGCCCCTGAGTTGGCGACCGTCAGTTTTGACGCCGGTAGAGCGACCACAGCCACGCCGTCAAGCCCCCGAGAGGACGTCCCCAGGTCAGAGGACGCCTCAGACCACGAGGACGACCCCCCGAACAGCAAGGAGGAACCAGAGTCTCAGCAGTAGCGGAGAGAGGCGGAATCCCCGGAGGCCCCCAACCCCGAGGACGACGGACCCCTGGCTCCCAGGGACTCAGTACCTACCTACAAGCCCCTAGACTTGAGCTGGTACCTCAAGCCAGTTCCGGAGGAGGAGGACCAGCTGCGACCGTACGTGGAGGGCCTGGGCAGAGCGGTCACTGCCGGCGAGAAGGCCCTGGAGGACCTGGCGTCCACGATAGGGATGGGACGACGCCACCTGAGCCAGGCGGAGGCTCGGCTCCAGTCCAAGAAGGAGCGGAGACAGCTCGAGGCCGAGGTGCTGCAGCTACGAGGGGAGGCCTCTCAGCGAGAGAAGAGCCACCGGAAGGAGCTGCGAGCCCACGTCCGGGAGACCAAGCTGCTCCGGGAACAGCTCCGAGCCTACACAGACGCTCGGGACAGACTGGCGGAGACGTCCGAGAGCGAGGTGGATCGCCAGTGAAGCGGAGGGAGAGAGCCCTGTATACGACAGACAGGCAGGAAAAGACGAAGAAGGAGGAAGAAGAGAAGAGAAGAGAAGAGAGGGAAATGATCAACGGGGACGTTGATCTCCAGAAAGGGTGGAGTTGTAACAAAATACATGCAACTGTCGCGCTAAAACGTTCGTTAGGAACGGTCACGTGACCCTCAAAGTCCACTGGCGAAGACACCGTTCGCGGAAGAACCGTTCGCGGAAGAACCGTTCGCGGACGCAGTCTTCATCACGTGGAGAAGAGCAAGGAAGAGACGTTCGCGGACGAGGATGCGCGCGCAGCCACCCTGGCTATATAAGGGAGAGCGGACGGCCGCTCTGAGAGCACTGCAACAGCGACATCGACCGTGGGGAGATCGTCACCGCCACAGCCAAGGGACTCGACGAACTCCGTGCGGACGACTCCTTCTTCAGGGCCTTAGAGTCAACCGGGATTTAGACCGACTACCTGGAGAAACCATTCGACTAAACGGGGCGGGAAACTTCAACGGGAAGGGACAAAGAGACGCCGACGGCTAAGAACTCTTTTTAGTTGTGCCCTCGTGCACTATTTATTTTTGAAATGTGATCATACAGTGCTCCATGTCAGAACTTCATATTTGTACGTCACGTGGGTGACCAGCCATACAATTATTAGTTGATTTGATGTATATAAATCTTCAATTTATTTGCATCTGAGTTGCTTCTTGCCTAGGTGAAGCCGGTGAGTTACTGAGTGATGATACACCAGCGTTGGGGAACGCCAGATTAGTGACGGCTCTCGAATCACAACGAGCGGGAGTTACAAAAGTCTATACGATCAGAGAAACCAGGTTTTTTGGGCCACACCGAAAACAAGTCATTACTAAACGTCACAGTGATATTGTGCACATGAAGCAGTGAAAACGATATGAAAACGATATTCCCGAATTAATTTTTCGTGAATTTATTCATAAGAAAAACAGTTGAATAGACGTTCATTCCTGGTTCCTTACCATTTAGATTTTGTTGTAAATATCTTCACACAGGACATATTCATATCAATGCAATAGACTATATAGATATCTTGAAACTCAGCACATAAATTCGATAAATATATCACAATACAGTGGCCCTTGTGCGATAACAAAACCAAACACTATTTGCCAAAACTCCGCAAAAATACCACCGTTTCTATAGAATCGTTTGTACTCCCGCTGGACGAATATGACATGTGAATGAACATGGAAAGCAATATTGTTTATTACATACGACTCATTTTGCAAAACCGGGATGTTTCATAATTGTTACGATTGCAGTCACACCAACGACCCGCTAAATGAATGGAGGATGGTTTTGTCGCACCATGATGAACGTCAGCGAACGCAGACGCTTGCTGAACGAATTCCCGAGTTTGAACGCTTGAAACGTTTGCAGAACATCATGAAACCGCTCGTAAGAATGTTAGAATAACTCGTATTTTGTCCAGTAAATCTTCATTGTTATATCAACACACATAACATGTTTTCAGAGGTCGATAAGAAATGTATGTACATTGGAGCTCATCAAACTAAATAAGATACATGTATGTACTATATTATTAAAGTGGTTATTGTAATATAAAACAACTCCGTAATAAGACTTTCATTTCCTAAAATAAGTTAAGGAATCATTAAGGATTTTAATCACGTGAAACGAGGTTGTGGGCTTAAATGATGTATTCATACACGGCACGTCATTGTTTTTTTTGCAGAGTCCTGTCGTTCATACATTGTTAATATTAAACAAATCATTGCAATATTGATGAAACTTAATAATACTACATACATGACTGTGAGCACTGTGGTGTGAAGAAAACAATTTACCAACCAGTGCTGTTCAGTATTGATCAGTGAGGTGAAAATGTATGCCCCGCAGATTTTGACCGATTATTACGCAATTGAAACACAAAAATTATTGCTCATTTTGAAACATCAAGAGCCAAAATTGAAATAAGGAAAGTCAATTACTTTCCAGATTGGTTTGGAAACAGCCGGCACTATTAATTGAGATGCTTTTGGTTGTCGCCGCCCAAATTATTTGTATAAATGTGGGTCTACAGCTCTGCTGAAACCACTCACCGGAGAGAGGGAAAGACTTCTGTCACCATGGACTTAATGCTGATCATCTTCTGTGTCGCCTTTGTGGTCGTCGTTCAAGTGGGAGCCTACTTCTATCCACCAACATCAGCTCATGACCGTAAATTTTTTTCAAATTCGGCCATGTTACTCTCTTTTTGCAAAATTCCGTCATGGGCGCATGGCAGTTATAAGTCACTATCGACATTCATTGGTGATAGATTTATTTCATCATTTGTGCTTTTGATTGGCTACTCACATGCTTGCCATACATCTACTCCGTCGTTTTCGTGTTGAATATTGGATTATTTTACTTGGTTATTAGGCAGTTGTACATGAAACACATTTATTTGACATTGTATTCGCCTCATATATTAATGATTGCTTGAACTTCGTCGATATCAAAACCGTTTTCAGTATTATAGTCTATATATTTGTTATCAACATCGCCAATATCTCATTGCATTGGTTGTATATTTTATAAGTCGATAACACCATAATTTCAATTGAATTTGGAAGGTAACTCTGAAATGTATGTAAATATATGCTGTTCCCAGTGTAAACTGTTTAGATGAATGGAATTTACAATTTACAATGCATCATGTTTGTTTTTTCAACACAAAACACATTATAAACAAAGAACAAACTCCGTTATAAATATTGAAACTGGAACTTGAAAAACAAAATGTTGAAACTTGAAACTTGAATTTGTAAGAGTAACTCTGAAATGTTCATGAATATATGCTGTTCCCAGTGTAAACTTTTTAGATGAATGAAATTTACAATTTACAATGCATCATGTTAACCTCAGAACATACCTCAGAACATATTATAACCTCAGAACATACTCCGTTATACATATTGAAATTGCTAAATTCCAGCACATAAACAGTGGTCTGCAAATAGCCATGGAATGTTGGAGTTCGATGCCAGCAACTCTTCTCAATGCGAACGAATATATTGGGTAGTCCCAACATCATCATGTCTCGAACCCCATGGTGTTTTGGAAGAAAGTAATGAACCTAATCATATTTTAAATACGGGATATGGTCAAGTTTATCAAGCGTTTATTTGAGCATCATAATGATAAATGTCAGTAGAGAAGTATGCTCTGACAAAAATATTCATATCTTCGATGCCATTTTGAAAAGCGATTCGTCGTGTAAAAATCTGTTGAACGATTATCTGATATATCACTGTATAACTTTTTTGGTATTAGATATTGGAATCGACTAACGAAATCAGTATCGATAGACTATCCCATGATTCCATGACCATTGGAATGTTAATCGTTCCCCCACAGCCTGCTCCTGTGCATCTGCACGTCAACCCAGACGCCAGGGAAACGTGTAACGATATCGCGGGCAAAGAGAGAGAATGGTGTCTTTATGTCTACTACTCCTATCTGTACAACAACGCGTATGAACCCAGTGGCTGCTGTTGGGATAATCGTACCCACGACACTTATTACTGCTTCGAACCTGACCCCTTTTGGCATCCCAATTGTGAGTTATATAAAGTGTCACCATACATATCTTCATCATATCAAATTCGCACATACATTATTATTAATGACAATTGACGGTATTCTATAGATGTCAAAGTGATGCACAATCGAAGACTTGTTCTGCAGATTACCCGCCGTTCTCAGGCTCGGGAGCTGATGTGACATCGACTGTATGTGGGGTATGCGCAAACACAGCTCTTGGGAGGTTTGTCCGGGGTCCTGGAAGGGCATCAGCGAGACGGCCTGCAATTGTCTGGGCTGTTGTTTCTGCGAGACACCAGGCACATACCGAAAATCTCATGTAACCGTAAGCTGTCTCGTAGTCGCCAATATTTTTTTCCTGAGTGGCAGGACCTTCTTCGACTAATAAATACTAGT
This sequence comes from Terebella lapidaria, assembly GCA_949152475.1. Classification (NCBI taxonomy): domain Eukaryota; kingdom Metazoa; phylum Annelida; class Polychaeta; order Terebellida; family Terebellidae; genus Terebella; species Terebella lapidaria. Next base: position 25,074,853 of record OX424564.1, on the reverse strand, counting down.
AGTTGAACGCATACTAAGTATTCGTCCAACGCATGTTGATCAGATAGACTGATAAGGTAGAATGCATCCACGGGTAGAACACTAATTTCACAATAAGGTTATACATAAATTCACGTAAAATTCAGCAATCATTTTCAAGGCCTCAATTTCGCCAAAGTTTTTGGTGATAATGTTATCTAAAATATTTACCGACTGATAATCTTTTACATTTCTCGCCTGAAATATTTGAAACAATTGACTTAAAAATGTTCAAAATATTCAACCCTGGACATACTTTCTATAACCACCAAATACAGAATCAGACCGTCACCCAAACAGTACTACCCACCCTACCCTTACTTTAGTGAACGATTTATCATAGCGAAACATTGAACAATCCCAAAGTAATGGCTATATCATATAATACCTGACATTTCTGAAGCAATTGATTTCATGAAAAGTAATAGTTTGTTGCAAAAACTGAAATCCTATAAAAATTATTGTAGGAGACTGGCTACGAAGCTATCTGAACAACATTATTCCATATGTGTCCACGATTGAAGCCCATTCCTTCACACTATATGTTCACAGTGGAGCCCCCCCCCCCCCCCAAGCTCATTTCTATCCAGTATACTGATTACTCCATATTATCGGGAACACAATACATTTGCTAGTCTATATTATTCCAACGACAACATCACAGATTTATATTACAACATGTTGTTTCCTCAGGCCAACTTGATTTTAGACCTCATTTATATTGCAGGAAATTGGTCATAAAATTGTCAATAATGTAGTTATATACATAAAATTTTTAATAGTTTTTCTTCAGACAGTTTTGAGTTTATCAGCATATTATTGCAAGTTGGCGCGCATTGTTATGCGTATGATTGTAACCATGGCAACACGTGAATGTGTAACCTGGATCACCTGTAGAAATTGCTAGATAACCCCTAAAAACACTTCAAAACACCGCAAAATAACTTCTCAAATATTGGAAATACTCGTGGATACTAACGAGGTTTACCTTTGTTAATCAGTTGCCGGGTAAAACGAATATCACACAATAATCTATATCTGAAATGAAGTAACATTAATTCACACTGCAAAATGGTGATCATTTTGATCAAATTGATCAAATTGATCAAATTCTCTGTTACCATGGAAACCATCAAAACTGTTGGTCTTAACATGCTCCTTTTTCCACTATATTATCCTCCTGACACCCTGACTATACTCACCCTGCGATTCCTGCCTCTTCCCGAAACTGAAGGCTGAGTTACGGGGCAAGCATTTCTAGAATGTTCCCAATCCGAAATTGGCAGTGCACAGGAACCAAATTAAAGTTTCTGATTTGCAATCCTAACTTGAGTGGACCGCCACCGTAAATACATCATTGCTGACGGACGATATTTTGGAAAAGAATTAAAACTTGTTCCACAGTAGTTCAGAGCTAATTCTGAACTTGTTCCTTATATTTCTCTAAAATAAATGTACGTTTATTGGGGACAATAATTTGTCATATCGAGCAATATTACAAGTGATCCGCTCTACACATGCACGCGTTGCCATGGTTACAGCCATATACACAATAATGCGCGCAAACTTCCAATAGTTTGCGCACAAACTCAAAAATGTCTAATGTTAAAATATTGAAAATTTCACAGAGGTACTTACATTACTGACAATTTTATGATCAAATTCCTGAAACTTTTTGAACAGCCCTCGTACATATGCTAGTTTATGAGCCGAGAAATATTTTTTTGAAATTCAAATCCATTGCATCACATGTCACAAATGATTTTTGAAGTTCAGTCATTTATTGACAACTAAAAATTTTTACCAAGTGGCCAGCACAGGCACTATTTTTTAACCCTTCAAGACACTGCCACAGTGAGAGGGAGACTTCAATATCATATGCTCCACTGTGCACACTTCACACTGGCTTTTACATGTAGACTGCTACATGCTAGGGTTTCTGTGTGCATTGGGCCATGACTCTATTCTATTCACCTGATCAATGCAAATAATAACCCGTATTTCGAAAGTGACAGTTATAAGTTTAAAACTTCCGGGGAAGTAACATCTCCTTGCATTTGGCATAGTTCATAACACTCTGTGTTCATCAAATAACTAACAGTACATGTATGTATTCACTGAGCCTATTGTGCACAATGCTCGTGTCTATGCATACAAAGAACACAAACCCCATACAGGATACATCCTGATCCCAATAACATGTAAATGTAAATATCACCAGGCTTTTGATTCATTGTCATCATGATTACATGTGACATTAAAGTATCATTATGGCACATGGGTTGTGTCAACATAATTGATGTGAAATTCACACAGTGGTAGCATTTTATTAGTACAATTCATGAATTATGAATTGAAGCACTTCATCTCTTGACATACATGGATCACAGGTATGATATCAAACATACCAGACAAGAAATGTCATGAATAAATAGTGTATTTGGTAGTATACTCCTCATCCATATGTTTATCTTACAAAGTTTGTACATGGAAGGTAAACAAGAACAAAATAAATCAAATATAATACCAATCAAAAAGATTATGAATTTATCATAATTGGCAAACAATATTGCACATGGCCACTTGATACACTGCCATTCAAATCTTCATAATGTATTTCTGACCTACACATGTGTATCAATAACAAATTTTTGATACATACAATGTGTTGGCCACTTTATCCATTAAAATATAAAATATGAAAATATTATTAATTGGCCATTGAATCCCCAAATTGCTGTTGTATAAGATAGATGTCTTATAGTGACATTCCAATACCCAAAATGGTGGTGTGCAATTCTGTACAGGTGTTTCAGAATTACAGATCCAACATATGCACTTAATTTGAATTGATAAATATATTGTTTTAATATACATGTATATATTGGTGCAAACTTTAAAACACAAGTTGTTGTTATGCTTTGACATATATATATATATTGTTGGCCAACTGAATGATTGCTCCTGGGTGCCTGTCATTGGGGGATCAGTCAAGTGGTGTGGAGCTGCTATTGTCTTCTGATTGAGACTTGAACCAGGATTTATGGAGCTTCTGGTTGTGTTGTCTTCTGGCTGAGCTGTCAGGAAAGTGGTGTGGAGTTGTCAGCAACATCTGGAGTCATCTGGAGTCAGAAAATATGAGATGATGGATTTGTCAGATGGCACTCTATTCTGTTGCTGATACCAATCACATTGCCTTGAATTGATCATTGGAATATTACAATCAAGTAAACTTCTTGATTTAGAGAAATATATATGTTGGTGATATGAATAACTCATATAGCTGCTTATTGATAATTACCTCATATACTTGTGCCAATCAGGGCACCTGATTTAAATTTCTTGATATACATCTACATACAGTTTCATTTTGTTATCGAAATGTATTTAACCACGAACTTATGGAATAGGTACTCATAGATACTTGATCAGTGTTGATAGAGACGGGGCTCCAATATACAGAATGCTTAAATTACGTGTACGTACCTGAACAAATATAATATTATATTACCTCTTTGTGAAAATGAACTCCCAATGTGCAAGAAGGGTCCAAAGAGGGTTAATAATCCGCCCCAGGACATGTGCTCGACGATTTTCCGTGTGGTTCCATGCGATCACTGACCTAGACTGGACTTGAGCAGCTAGTGAGTATTGCTCTTCACATTGAACTCAAAACCCTGTGCACGGATTTCAACGGCTTTCTCTCCGGAGCGAATACAAACTCACGTGGTGAGCGATATGTCAGTTATCGTCTGGAAACATGGTTTTCAGTGTTTGTCATTCCCCGATCTACAACAATTCTTTGTCTATGAACTAATATGTATTCGATTATGTACATATTTCTGGGATTACCTCCGTCATATGCCGATATACATGCATAACACATGGGACTGTTGGTGCCTCGCGGGAAAACATTTGGAGACGAAGCTACCAAATCTCATGGTCGCAAAATATGGTCTTCACAACCGAAGGAAATATTCCGAGGATGACCGCTACCAATTGATATCACAAAACACATGTAATGTGTCTTACTGCGAACATTTTTTGCCGTAGTCCCGTTCAGTATTCAGAAAGTGGATTATTTGGTGTGATCAATGGATTATACAGATTACCAGAATCGACATGACCAAAGATAAGTCTCGCGTAAGGATACATTAAACTTTGACCTGGGAAATATGTAAACACGATTTCGTGGCACCTGACGTTGAAAGAAGCCGATGTTCAGACTCAATTTTACGGGGGAAAACGCATTGTCACATGGCTGTGGATAGCTCGTTATGGAGTCTACGATGTACCAATCCCAAGTAAGTCAGCTATTCTTTGAAAATCATCAAAATAATAGATGATATTCAAGTCTGTGTGTTGGCCAAATCCACGTGATATTTTGAAAATGGCGCATTTCGTAAATGTGTCACAGACAGTCGGGCATTTTGTGACAAATGTAGGCGGTAAATTCAAAAAGTAATTCTCGGCTCATAGACACTGACTGCTCCACTATGTAAAAAGTCGATGTATTCTAAAGATTACGTGGTTGATATTGAGAACGGATGTACCAACTTTATCGTTATGATCCGGAATGATCCAGACGTTTCAGGTCGAAGATTGTATTTTTCTAAAACAAGAAAATGACTCCTCTATTCACTCAAACTGCAAAAAGTCACTTCGGACTTTCACAAGTTTTATGACAAATGCTCATATTTTGTATGCGGTACTAAAGTCGTGAAATTTACTGCCAACAATCGGCAGGGTTTCACCATCTTAAAGAAGAGAGAAGTAAAAGTCTAACAGAGAGGTACAAGAAAAAATAAGAAGAATATTGTGAATTTAGAAGAAATCGAACTATATCGGACTATATTATACCTCGGACTATCTTGTGGGATTACGCATGAGTGAGTGGCCGTGATCTACATCGGACTTAATCATCCAAATAAACTCGGATTATTGCTGAAAGATACGTCGGACCTCTGTCTTGTGTTAACGCACGACATACATCGTACTATACGATCCTGTCGGCGTAATAGCCGCCGGGAAACACGCTATTCCGTCACACTTTATAATGGAACACATTATTGCTAACATCTCACTTAATATTGAAATCAGAGATAACGAATCAATTGTGGACATATTTGAGATGATATATGCTGGGTATTCTCATGACCTTGAACTTGATATTTGACCTTATTTTAAAGGTCAGATCACACAATGGCTAATATCTCGCTTGTTATCGACTTCACAACCTTGAAATCCATAGTGGCATCCAGGAAATGAAATATGCCGAATTTTATGGTGACATTGAGTTTTACATTTGATCTTATTTTCAAGGACAGGAAACAAAATGGTTAATATCTCGCTTATTATCGACTTTACAGCTTAGGATAGAGATAGGAAATAATATTATGCTGAATATTTTCGTGAATTTGAACTTTGACCTCATTTTCAAGGTCAGAGAACAATATGGCTAATATCTTGCTTATTATCGAATTTACAGCTTAGGAGTCAATTGCCAACATATTGGAAATGATATATGCTGAATATTCCCATGACCTTGAACTTGACCTTTGACCTCCTTTTCAAGGTCAGGTAACAAAGTGGCTGATATCTCACTTATTGTCGACTTTACAGCTTGGGAATCAGTTGTGGACATATTATAAATGATATATGCTGAATATTTTCGTGACTTTGAATTAACAAATGACCTTTTTTTTTTTGAGGTCATGGGACAAAAGGATAAACTCTGAAATATGTATTGTCCGGTAACCTTTCTCAGCCCTTGGGCTAATTTTCTTCATTGGCACGATATCTTCAAAGCGCGAGATGAAATGTCACGATGACGGCCTCCCTTTCAAATCGCTATTAGGTCCAGTAATTAGTTATCACAAGTCACAACAATTATTTAGCTTACTTTTATTATGACTTCAAAAACTCACAAATATCCTCTAGAAAATCGAAAGTACTTTCTTCTCACATTGAACTCTCATACTCAACTCCACCGGGCAAGAGTGGCTGTCTGCAGGTGTCTGGTTATTTCCGCCTAAATCTCCGGTGTCGTGTCTGATTGGCTGAAAGTATTATGTGGTGTCTGTGCACGTGATGGGAGCGTGATGGCGAGTTTCTTGTATCTGTGACAGGGCGCGTGTGCTTGGTCATGTCAGTGGTCAAGCATTTATCGTGTATTACGTGTGAATATGTAAACGATAGTACATGCGGGGGAGGGTTGCGGACTGCTACTGTCCTAAAAATACATCCATTGCACTATTGGGAATTCGATATTATCGCCGTATTGTTTTTCCCCACTAATAAATACGCTAATAAATTATTAGAACCCTATTTGGATGACGTTGTTCCTTTATATTGCTCACAATTGGAGTTTGAAGTATCTGAAATCCCCCGTTTATACAGTGTTGCTGCACTTGGACCGTGAGCATTGAATACATTGTGATCAATGTTTGGACACTACAACGTGATGGCGAGTTTCTTGTATCTGTGACAGGGCGCGTGTGCTTGGTCATGTCAGTGGTCAAGCATTTATCGTGTATTACGTGTGAATATGTAAACGAGAGTACATGCGGGGGAGGGTTGCGGACTGCTACTGTCCTAAAGATACATCCATTGCACTATTGGAAATTCGATATTATCGCCGTATTGTTTTCCCCACTAATAAATACGCTAATAAATTATTAGAACCCTATTTGGATGACGTTGTTCCTTTATATTGCTCACAATTGGAGTTTGAAGTATCTGAAATCCCCCGTTTATACAGTGTTGCTGCACGTGGACCGTGAGTATTGAATACATTGTGATCAATGTTTGGACACTACATATTTGTGAACCACATCAGTGAGCGAGGGCCTAGTTCTGAACAAATCAGACTCCTATGGATAATTAGACAGTACGGAGTTATACATTGGTATCTCGCACACTGCATCGAATCCCCATTCTATGGTAAGTGTGACGGAATAGCGGAGTTCTTCGGGTGACTATTACGCCCACTGATCGAATAGTACGATGTATGTTGTGCGTTAACACACCAACAGGAAGTCCGACGTAAATTTCAATAATATCCGAGTTTATTTAGATGATTAGTCCGATATACGATCACGGTCACTCACACTATCGTAATCCCCACAACAGTCCGAAGTATTAATAGTCCAATATAAGTTTGATATCTCCTAATCACAATATTTGGCGTAGTACCTCTCAATACAACCTTTCTATTCAACAGATCCTACCCAACTCAATATTGCAACTGACTTGTCCGTGGGATAGCGCGGGGCTAAATCTATGATGTGTGTGGGTTTTCCCGCGTAATGTGGCAGGTGTTCATGTAAAATGGCGGGAAAGTGATGTCATGTCTGTGTGGGCGGAGTCATGTGTCTGGGAATGTGGTGATTGGTGGGATTGTAGGAAGTGTTAACGTGAGCAGTGTTGTTTACATGTAGATGTGGTGCGAGGACGGTGCGTGGCCGGTGACGTAAGGTAAGTAAGTATGAAGTCATGTGATGAATCTGTGCCGTGTATGTCGAGTGGGAGAATGTGTCAGGGACGGGTTTCGGGCCATAACAGTCATAAATATTCTACAAAACACCCCTTCGTCAAATTACCCCCTGGGAATTTACCCTCCCCGAAACCTAACTGTCCAAAAATCTAAACATGATAAGCTAAAAGTCCTAAAGGGAAAACACATTCACCGCGCGAGACAATGGTAAAGCAATGAGTACAATAAAAATTTCTAACTGTCAAAATAAAGTCATTAGTCGGTCAGTCAACAGTCACTAAGATGATATGAACACATTTGACAAATACATTTAAAACAACGACAGATGACGATGAAACACATAAATCAAGACATAAATCACAGTTAAAAGAATCACAAATATATATACATATTATATTATTGGAATGATAAAAATACTCCTCGACGCTCCCTAGCGGAACGGAAACAATTTAAAGTCCGAAACACCTGAAAATGACCAGGATTAATTGGTTCGAATTACACACATATATATCATATGGTATGATTAGTACGACATATACAGGACACAGCTATCCTGGTGCTGTGCCCTGGGGTACGAATTACAATAACCCTAGTCCGTAGGGCAGTCGCGTCTCCTTGACGCAGGAGGCCGGGCGGCTGGCGATGCCTGTTGCATCAGCCGCCTTTGGTCGTCGGCCGGTAGGTGCGGTAGAACCACCACGATCGTCGTCCAAGGTTCGTCAGGGATTCCCTGAGGTTCCGGCGACGAAGACGAAGTCGTAGAGAGGCGGGCTCTAAGCTCCTGTACCTCTTCCCGTAGGTCCGAATTATTTCGCTCCGCAGTACGGAGTTCCTCTCGGAGCCGTCGGTTCTCCTCCAGGAGAGGGTGCGGGGCTGTCGGGGTCTGTCGCTCGTGTAGCGACCCCATCCCGAATCCGAGGGACATGGCGTTATACTCCGCCTAGCGGATGTGTGCGTCCATGGCAAGTACGTATCCGCGGCGGATGGCTCGCAGATGTTGAAGCGCCAGGTCGTCCGCGCTGGCCAGTGCCAACGACGGGAGGTGATGCTCGGCATCCTCCGCAAGCAGCAAAGGGTCCGCGTCCGTCGCAGCCTGGGTGATTTGTTCCATCCAGTAGGACTGATGCGGTCCGAGTCCGGCGGGAAGACGACGTGTGTTGTCGTCCTGGTAGAGTTCGGCGAAGTCCGGGTTAATTCCGGGGAGGACTTGTAGTCCGGGTAGAGTCCGTTCGATCAACCTTTGCCCGTGCTGGCGAAGTAGCTGGTAGTCCGCACCGAACTCAGCAGATCCGTGAAGTCCGAAATTGACCTCCAGGTCGCGAGGTAATGGATCCTGGTCCTCCAGGACCTCCATCCGTAGCCGAGGCCTGTCCGGGTCGTTGGCTCGTGTGACCAAGGTGGTCGTCGGGGGCAACAACTCCTCCTCGTAATCCAGGTACGGAGGAGGTGGTCCGAAAGTGATTAGGCCGCGAGACGGCTCCATGGGGGAGCCCGGCCTGCTGTCGGGTGTTCGACGTTGTCGAGGCTCTGGTTCGTCCTCGATCGTCCGAAGTGGTGGCGGCTGGTCGCACTCCATTGGCGACTCAGTGTCCGTGGTTGGGGCTTGAAAAGCCGTCCTTGGGGAAGGCTCTCTATCCACAGAGTCCGTAGTCTTAGCCGTTTCCAGAGGTTCGGCTGGGTCCGAAGTTTTAACTGAGTCCGAAGATTCAGCCGCGTCTGTCTCGACCGTGGGTCGACTCGGCAGGGGCGGATATTCGTCCGGGGGTGGCACAAGTCCCTCCCGAACTCTATAGTCCGTAACATTAGGCGCTGTAGGCCTCTCAACAGTCCGACTCTTAGGTATCGCCCCCGAGGGCGAACTCCGTGCGGGAGTTGAGACTCCTGTGGCTGGTGAAGCCGAGGTCCGAGATTCGGCGGCCTTCATGGCCGAGGTCCGATATACAACAGGACGGTCGAAATAGAAAGCTCCAGGCTTTCGGTAGCGGACGTGACGGTTGATCAGTTGGATGTCCCGTACCATCCGTTCGACTTTAGCTTCGTCGGCCCTTGTTTTTAGTTGGGCGAACTCGATACGGTCCAGTACCAGTTGGACCTCCGGTGCGGTATTCGGCGGGTACTGTGACATCACCGCGGGCGCCATCGCCCAGATGCCGAAAGTGAGTACCGAGTCCGGCGTCCGTCGGAAGATGGGTACGTGCGCTGGTACGCGTGGTGGCCGATAGTTCGGGTTGGGTTGCATGTCAACCCCACATTGCTTAGCGAAACGATGTTCTCCGTTAACCATGTTCTCCGTGGCCATTAGTGATCCCCGTTGGAAGATGGGGAACCGGTCCGCGTGACTCGCCGTGGGCATCGAGATATGCTGTATCATGTCCGAAAGTGTCAGGGTCATGTACCCGTCCCGTGCGGGGCACAAAGAAACGTACGAATGGCATATGGTACGCCAGAACATGAGCATCCAGCTCCTGTGGGGTCCGAAGTGGGGCCCGGCGAGGCACCGTGGGCCAGGTCCGTTCATGTTCTGACTCCTCCTCACTGGTACAGAAGGGGCAGTCGAATCCTCCTGTTCCGAGGCGTAGCGGCATAAGAGTCAAGTACTGACTCTCTGTCAGTGTCGACGGTACGGAGAAATCATGGACGTGTCCAAATCCTGCTTGCCGGTTCCGGTCGTAGAGTGGAACCGTGTTCCAGTCGATCGGACTCGTCCCGTGGGGTGTGGGGGGACGAGGTACGAGCTCCATCAACTCGTCAACTTGACGGTGATAAGTCCGTTGTCGTAGATCCCGCGACTCATGATTTCCCTGAGTCCGGAATAAGTCAGTATAGGCCGAGGAATATCCTCGCGATGTCGTCGCGTGCGGGAGCAACGCGAGAGGTCGTACGGGTTTGGCCGGTTTGGCTGAAGCAGGCGAAGTAGCCGACACGGCGGTCGGTCGTGCGGCTGTCACTGGCGGAGTAGCCATCATTTGTTTTGGTCCGGAGTCCGAAGTAACACTAGCCGTGGCTTTAGCTGCATCTCTAGCAGCCATGGCTTGCTCGACAATTTTTCCGCCTTCTTCCAGGCGCTGGAAGTCAGGCGCACTCAAGTCCGACATAGAGTCCGATGATGGACTCGGCGTATGACGCTCTCCACGTTGAGCGAGTTTCGCCATCACTTTCTTTCGAATGTCCGTTTCGGCCCCAGAGGCCGTTTCTGTATCTGATATCGTGATCAGGTCCGAGGTAGGGAAAACTGTTCCCGGTGCGCTGTCGGCTGTCGCCGATTCTCCAAGTACGATGGGATGTTCCGGCTCATCCCCAGCCTCCACTATCCTCATGGCAAGTGGCAGTTCGTTATTATCGGCATCAGATGCCGTCTTCTTGTCCGGTGGCTTATCTCTCTCCTTGTCGGAAGACGACATAGTTCGAATTTCGCTCACTGGCGTGAGCCCACACTCACTAGTCCGGCCTTTATCCTAATACAAGGTGCGTAACAGGATTATTCTCACACAAAATTCGTAAAATGTTATTCAATAGTCTGTGCTATTGCGTGCTATTGCCGTACGAAGTATATATATATTCAAAGTAATGTCTAATTGTCTCTCAAGATCACTGTAGTATCAACACTTTTTGCTAGATGTTAACTCTCCAGTGTCCGCAGCCAGAATGACCCACTTCTAAAACTTTTCTGCTTATCTGGCATCCGTACACACACAAAGTGCTGACAGTGTCTTTTGCGGTTTTCCACAATCGGGGGGGGTGCGCTCTGTCTTATTGTCTTATACGTCTTTTTACGTTCGCTTGATCCATCTCGGCTCTCAGTCGTGCGAAGAGGGGGCGGTCCATCACCTAGGCAACGCGTGTACATCAAAGCTCTGGTTCATCACACCAGTCAGGCGGGGCAGTAGGTTAGCACACAGCTGCTCTATTTTCCCATAGTCCGACATAAACTTCTGGATAACGCAATCCAATCATTTCACTGTCCGTCTAGCATACAGTCAAAATTACTGCACCTTTTTCGTGCTTCCACTCTCTATTGAAATTAACTGGGAATGTTTATATGGAGGTGCCGCGGGCGGCTTCAGTGTTTACTTGTGCTTCATGCTTTTCCGTGTGAACTCTTACAATTAGTCCGTTCCTTATCTGCGCAATTAGCACACAATAAACTTTTGACCAACTTGTTTATAACAGCTGATCACTGTCCGTACATATTCTGTGGTATAAATACCAAGCTCACAGAAGTTTGCTCAGTCCGTTCATTTTCATCTAGTGCCGTAGATAATGGAAACGCTGATATTTTCATGAGGGTGATGGGGTGATCTGGGCGGCCCTGCCGTGGCGCGTTGCATAATTTTCAATGAATGTGATGACAGATCGCACGTTGGAATGCAGAGGTTTGTTCATAGCTGAATCCTGCTCCAGAGGGCATTCCCCTGAATTGTGCGTAGGGGGAGCAGAGGCTCTTATCAGACGCTTGCTCGGGAGACGGCTATCCTCTCACCTCGTCCGCGACAAAGTGATCTTACTCACGGCAGGACATGACGGCTGACACATGGGTGGAATTGTTAGTCATGCAATATTTAGGTAGTGCGCAACAGGCGCGAGATGGTATGGAGAAGTACGAAGTTATATGCAATGCATAACACACATATACCACATTATAGCATCGTAACCAGCATCAATATCATAACGTCATATCAATATTATATATGAAAATTGCCTCACTGACATCGGTACATAAAAATGGTTATTGAAATGAATATGTACATAATATTATTATATTATAAATATATTTTGGGGTGATATGACATCATAGTCCAATAGACAGGCATTTATTCATCATTATAGAGATCAGTCCCTTGGCACAGCCGTGGTTATCTGAACCGGGCTGGGCGGCGAATCGTGTGTCTGGGTCGATTGTACGGAGCAGGCTGGGGCGTTGCCTCGCTTGTTGATGAGTCCGTAGCAATCGCGGGTTTGGGTCCGCGGGGTTTTGGCGCTCGCTGTGAAGCGCTAGAGTTCGACTTGCGCGATTTTCGCTTCTGGCGACGGCGTCGCGGTCCGGATGTGTGGCTTCTCCGACTGGCGGGTGATGACGAGGTATCAGTCTCGGTAGTCCGATCTGTATCTGACGACTTGTCTTGTACGGTGACGTCCCAAGGATAGAGGAATTCCTTGAGGAGCTCCAAGGGATCGTTGGATGGTTCGGTCTTGGAGTCTGTGCTGCTTGACGACTCAGGTGGCGATCCGACTTGAGGTTGAAGGTTCAGCAACTGTGCGTCGCCTTCGTATGGTTTAATGACGTCCAGATGGACGACTCTAGTATTTCGTGGATTGGAGACTAGAGCAATTCGATAGTCTACCTCAGTAACGCGTTCCAGGACTCTCCAGGGTCCGGTCCAGGGTCGGGCGAATTTGTTGTTCTGTGTGAGGGGCAGGTAGTAGTACCGTACCAACTCTCCCGGCTGGAACTGAGGGCGAAATTTCGCATGTGCGTCATACCTCATTTTCTGGCGGGTTGCAGCTTTTTGTAGGTGGTCTTGCGCAAACCCATGGGCAGCTCTGATAGCAGTTCGGAGATACCCGACGTATTCAGGTCCGCATGGAGGTAGCGGTTCTGGGTCATACGTAGGAAACATCAAGTCAACAGGCAAATTGCATTCATGTCCGTATACCATCAGGTGTGGTGTACACCCGGTAGAAGAATGCACCGAGGTGCGGTACGCCATGAGTACATATGGTAAGTGCAGATCCCAGTCATTCCCACGATCACTGACGAATGCACTCAACATATTCAACAAAGTCCGGTTGAACCGTTCGACTTGACCGTCACTTTGTGGGCGGTAGGGCGTGGTCCGAATTTTCTTGGCGCCCAGAAGGCGTACAACGCTCCGAAATAACGACGACTCAAATTCCGTTCCTTGGTCGCTGTGTATGGCTTTCGGTACCCCGTGGTACACGATCCAACGATTCACCAGAACATCGGCGACATTTTTGGCCGTATGGCGGCAGAGCGGGAATGCGTCCGTGTACTTTGAAAAGTAGTCCGATATGACAAGAATGTACCTGTGACCTCGTCCGGTAACTTTATGGGTATCTAAGATATCCATGGCAATACGATCAAATGGCGCCCCAGTTGGTAGTTGCGTCAGAGGCGATTTCTTGGGCGCTGGTTTTCCTTTTCGTGACACACACTGCGGGCAGCGGGCGCACCAGCGGGCAACATCCAAGGCGAGATCTGGCCAGTAAAACCGGCGCTTTACTCTCTCAACAGTCCGTTGTATTCCAAGGTGGCCTACGACCTTGAGGTCGTGGAGTTGGTGTAGAACCACCGTTCGTAATGCCGCTGGTAACACAGTTTGTACAACAGTCCGACCAGCTGGGTCCGGCTTGGTAGTTCGTATGAGGACTCCATCCTGTAGCGCTAACAAAGTCCATCGTGAAACCAAAGTTTTCACTTCCTCACCGTAGCGGGCGACTTCCTTTGACGTGGGTTTCGTTCCGTTCAATACCCACTGTCATACGACTCCGACGCTCGGGTCGACTTGCTGAGCGGCCACAATGTCCGCTGTTGAATAGTCCGACAACCATTCCTGTCCGTTCATTTTCACATCCAATGCTCGCACACGTGCAGCTTGGCGTATTGAGATCATCCGAGACAAGACCGGTGATGTCATGGTATCACTGTCCAGGAGGTCTTTCTCGGGTCCGACAGGAACCACCGTAATCCGTCTGACGGGAAGTTCTCCAGAACTCGTTTCCGGGTCCGTGGGTGGAACGACTAAGCGTCCAGGGCAGTCCGAATGTTTGCAACTATGGCAACGGGAAAGTCCGTCAGCATTTCCGTGGAGCTTTCCAGGACGATGTTCAATACGAGTCATATTGCTGCAGTTTGGCTAACCAGCGAGCCAACATACCGTCCGCATCGTTGTAGTTCTTTAACCAACGCAGAGAGCTATGGTCAGTTCGTAACAGGAATCTGCGTCCCCACAAATAATGTCGGTAATGCTGAATCATTTCAACGACAGCCAACAGTTCTCTATAGGTCGTACAATAATTCCGTTGCGTGCGGGACAGCGTCTTGCTTGCAAAGCCAATCGGGATTTCCTTTCCATTGACACGCTGTGAAAGCGCGCCTCCGATGGCGTAGCCGCTGGCGTCTGTATCAAGAATGAAATAATCGTCCGCATCTTGTGACGGATGGGCGAGCTTGGGGGCCTTCATAAGTGCGTTCTGGAGCCTCCTAAAGGCGTTCCGTTGGGGCGATCCCCACGTGAAGTGACATTCACCCCGGGTGAGTGACACCAGAGGTTCAGCAATTTCGGCATAGTCTTTTATGAACCTCCTGTGGTAATTTGCAAACCCCAGGAAAGCTCGTACGTCCGTAATCTCACAGGGAGTCGGCCATTCCCTAATAGCCTTGACCTTGTTCGGGTCCACCCTGATTCCTTGTCCACTGACGATAAATCCCAGATACAGGATTTCGCGTTAAAAAAGTTCGCACTTTTTGGGTTGTAAGCGTAACCCGGCAGTTCGTATCCGATCGAGGACCGCTTCCAGATTGGCAAGCGCCTGATAAAAAGTGCGTCCGTATGCTATCACGTCATCCAGATAGCACATACATCTGGTCCACAGATATCCGCGTAAGATGGTCTCCATGAGACGTTCGAAAGTCGCTGGCGCGTTGCTCAGTCCGAACGGCATAACCCTGAATTGGTATAGGCCTTTCCGGGTGGCGAAGGCCGTCTTGGGTCGGTCCGTCGGGTCCACTTCGACCTGCCAATATCCCGAGGCGAGATCTAAGGCCGAGAAGTAGTTCGCTCCAGCGAGTGCGTCATGCGTGTCTTGAATGTTCGGAAGAGGGTACGAATCTTTCCGTGTTACGTCATTGAGCAGACGATAGTCCACACAGAATCGTACCTGTCCGTTTTTCTTTCGTACCAACACCACTTGTGAACTCCATGGTGATTCCGAAGGTTCGATACATCCAAGTCGCAACATTTTGTCAACTTCCTCATCTATGATGTGTTGTTGCGCTTGGGGTACGCGACATTGTCGCTGACGAATTGGGGCACTTGTACCCGTGTCGATCCGATGTTGCACTACATGCGTCCGTCCGAGCTGTCCTTCGGGGCACATGAAAGTGTCTCTGTACCGATATACCAAATTAGCACAGCACCGTTGCTGTTCAGGTGCTAGTCCGGCACGGTCCACCATCTCCCGTAGGTGTGGCAGGAGGTCTTCGTAATGGTTAACGTTCGTGTGGGGAACTTCCGGTTCCTCTCCTGACTTCGGCAGAGCGCCCACAATACTGTCAACGGGGCTCGCTATGGCTATTGGATCTGAGCGAGTCAGAGTTACGCCTGTATCCGCGGGGTTCACCACAGTCACTTTAACACACTTCCGGTTCAATGAGGTCAACATGCGACCCATAATCAAGTCTGTTTCCTCCGGAAAGTTCGTCATGGGCTGAATGAGCCGAGGGTGTTGGCGCACCCTGACCTTTGAGGTCGGTACAAGTTCGACTATGGCCTCGCTACGTGGCGGTACCGTAACGGCTCGACGTACAGCCATGCGTACAACATTAGCTTCGAAGTCCTTGTATGCAAACAGGATCTCTTTGTTAATTTCGACAGTTCCATCACCGTAATTAACGATGGCTTTCGTTTGTCGGAAGAAATTCATGCCCAAAATCATTTCATCATGAATTGCTGCTACACAAAATGTCACTGTCATTTCTTTCGTTCCGACCTTGATCGTAAGGTCTAGAAGTCCGTCGATCGGGCTGGAGTCTCCGTTGACATCCCGAATGGTCGCCATGGTCGGGCGTAGAGTGCGCTGTTTGACAGGCACGTGTCGCATCATGTCCTTTCGGAGTAGGGAAACCTGTGCTCCTGAGTCCATTACTGCTTTAAAAGTTCGTTCTCCAACATGCACTGGCAATTTCCAGCACTCATGGGCGGCCAGACTTCGACTGATAACAATCGGTCCATCGAGGTCCTCCTCAGGCAGTAGGAGTGGAAGTTTCAGTCTTCCCGGCTTGTTTTCAGGTCCCGATGGGAAAGCGTAAAAGCCTCCATCATCCGACACCCATTCGATTTCAGACATAGAGTCCGTTCCGGTATCGCCGGTGGTGCGTGTCGACACCCCTTCGTGACGATTAGTCCGTGATGGCCTGCGTGGCAATGGTTCCGACACCCCTTCGTGGAGGGATTCCGTACCTGAAGTCGACGAAGCACACTTGGCGCACACCCCTTCGCGGAGCGGAAGGGCCCGTGGTGTCAGCGCCAGCTTGGTTGGCGTCGTGTTCGTAGCTGTGGACACAACCACTGGTTTGGAGCTTTGAGCGTAGCTCGGTTTAACGGAAGGTCCTTGCTCCTCAGTTCCTTCCTCCCTTAGTTTGACGGCCTGGCCTGTGGTGGTGGCTGAGCCGGTAGCGTCGTAGCCATTGGCTGAGAGTTCGAGTTCGGTATACCGATCTGTCCGTTATTCCGATTTGCGCCAGGGCGTGGCGGGAACGGTTTCGTTCCGTTTTGTACCAATATGTCCTTCAAACGGAAACACCGTATCCATCTGTGTCCCGGTTTCTTACAGAAGAAACATATTTCAGTCCGACCTTGAGGCGTAGGACGGTCGCCACGAGCCTGAGCGATAGCTCGTAGAACGGAGTATAGTGCGTCTTCACCGTATTGTCCGCACTCATCACTAACAACACACTGGAACGCTTCCGCGACCCATTCGCGGGAGCAGGAAGGGACGGAATGTTCTTCACACCCTTGCAGTCCGGTCGTGTCGCTATCTGCAGGGTCGTAGTACGCAGCGATCTGATCGGGAGTTGGTGTATCCCAATGGTTCAACTGTCCGATCGCACATGAAAGTTCGTCGTTCGCTTCCGTGTCGTCGGCATACCCGTGGCAGGTAGCGTCCACTCGGTGGGCACCGTGGGGCCGATCTCTCTTGGTCCGCTGCTGGCGACTCTCCGCTTTCAGTACAGCCGTGAGTGCGTCGCTGTACGAAGTAAATGTCATTACACAAAGTCTATCCGCAATATGGTCAGGCTGACCATTGACAAATTGCGAAATTACAGTTCGTTGGAGAAACTCAGGTGTGACGTCATCAAACACCTGTTCTGCTATGGCTTGTAACCGTTCAAGGAAATGTTCGGCATCCTCTTTCCGTTCACGCTTCAAGAACGGAAAGTCGTCTCGTTTCGACTGTCGGCGGGCGGCGGGTTCCCATCCTTCCAGGAGACGACGCCTGAATTCATCCCAAGGCGTGTTGAACGGAATGTTCAGAGCGATTGCTTCCGCTCGTCCGCGTAACGTACTACGGAATGTCGTAGTTTTGTTCAGGTCCGTATACGTGAATGCAGCCGTAAACTGTTCGAAGCTGCGGAGGTACTGATTTAGATTACCCTCCTTAAACGTGGCTCGCCACTGTGCTGGTTTGGCAGTACTCAGCGCTAGCGTCATGATGGGCGCTTGTGATGCCGCTGTCGTAGCGTGGGCAGTCGTCGCAGAAACAGCGGGAGTTGGCGGCGCGACCTCCGTGGTCGGTGTGGCAGTGGTCGTGGTGACCGGTACGACGTATGGCGTGGCGTCGGGTGCGGGCGGGTAGCCAGCGTGATTTGACAATGGCGCGGTTTGAGAGACCGGTCCGTATGGCGGCGACATTTCCGGCATTCCGTATGACGGAGTTGGGTGTGGCATTTGTGGGAACTGATATCCCGAACCAGGACCGTACACACTTGGAATTGCTACTCCAGGGTTTTGTGGCACAATTCCCAAATTGGGCACTATTCCGTGATTGTACGCGGCGACACCGTACGCTGGTACTCCATGGTTTGGTACAGCTACTCCGGCATAATTGGGTACTGCTATTCCCCCATGATTGTGCATGGGCACCGCATTTCCATGGTTGGGCATGTAGCCGTGTGAGGCGGAATGTTCCGCTGGTAGCGACGGTTCGCCGTTCGATGGTCCGATGTTGACTACCGGTGGTGGTAGATGTGCAGGGTGCGTGTTTTCGCTGGTGTCGGAGATCGGTACTCCGATGTTGCGCGGTCGGCGATCGATGGTGTCGCTGGCGTATCGGACCTCCGATCTCGGCGCGGGTGCGTGGAATCGTGTCGGCGGGTCGTTCGTCTGGGCAGCGTTGAACCTGAGGTCGGCCGCGGGGGTACTCTCAGTGGCGGCTCTTCTCCGGTTCGGCAGGTGGACATCCGGCAGCTCTCCCGTGACAACCGGGTCGGCCGGTACTCTGGAGTACACCGGCGGGGTTCGGTCGGGTCGCGTCAGTGTGTGGATCGTTACCGATGGGCGCGACATTACATTGTCGTGTCGCGGATACAGTTAAGCACGCGTATCCGATTCATGCGACCATTGTTGGACACGCGACCGACTCGGCGGGTGCGTTAACATTGAACTGTCATAGTTCGTTGGGCGAACACTCACCGACTTGGGTAGCGGGTCGGTATTGGGTTGGCGCTGGAAGCGCGCGTAGTCCGTTTCACTTCCGTCGCCTGGTCGCGACCTTGGCGGTCCGGCAGGTGTCGCGTGGTATGACCGCGCATGCGCGTCAAGGATTTCTGTCACCGTGCACGACGGCTGGTACGGGTCACCGTCCAACAGTTCTTTGAGGTTACTATCGGCTCGCATCCAGTCCGGCATGTACTCTACGGATGCCGCCGACGATAGTTCGTACAGTTCGTTTGGCGGTTGTACTTGCGATAGCGTAATAGTATCGCTCATCGCCACTGACCTTGGTCGTGCAGTTCGCTGGTTCACTGGGACCGGATTCATCGTCACCTCATCTTCCGGGCTTGGTCCGATCGGGTTCCGAGTCGTAGATCGGGTATTCATCAAAAGTTTGTACGTCGGGATAGTTCGTAAGCCGAGAACTGGCCTTCGCTATCCTGGTCACGGCACCAATGTGACGGAATAGCGGAGTTCTTCGGGTGGCTATTACGCCCACTGATCGAATAGTACAATGTATGTTGTGCGTTAACACACCAACAGGAAGTCCGACGTAAATTTCAATAATATCCGAGTTTATTTAGATGATTAGTACGATCACGGTCACTCACACTATCGTAATCCCCACAATAGTCCGAAGTATTAATAGTCCAATATAAGTTTGATATCTCCTAATCACAATATTTGGCGTAGTACCTCTCAATACAACCTTTCTATTCAACAGATCCTACCCAACTCAATATTGCAACTGATTTGTCCGTGGGAAAGCGCGGGGCTAAGTCTATGATGTGTGTGGGTTTTCCCGCGTAATGTGGCAGGTGTTCATGTAAAATGGCGGGAAAGTGATGTCATGTCTGTGTGGGCGGAGTCATGTGTCTGGGAATGTGGTGATTGGTGGGATTGTAGGAAGTGTTAACGTGAGCAGTGTTGTTTACATGTAGATGTGGTGCGAGGACGGTGCGTGCCCGGTGACGTAAGGTAAGTAAGTATGAAGTCATGTGATGAATCTGTGCCGTGTATGTCGAGTGGGAGAATGTGTCAGGGACGGGTTTCGGGCCATAACAGTCATAAATATTATACATAAGTAATTCAGAGGCGGATCCAGGAATTTTGATTGGGGGGGGGGACGCAAACAAAGTAAATGTGGTCTGGGGGTTCGGGGGGCTCCGTAAGCTCCCCGAGAAAAAATAGCATTTTGGTGTTTTATGAGAGCATTTGGGGTGGTTTCCGGAGACGTTTCTGGGACTATTGGATGCCTATTTCGTGTACTAATCAGGGACGAGTACAAGGTGCTTGGTTCCAGGTTGTGTGTGTGTGGGAGGGGGGGGGGTGCGCTGTAAGCCCCTTTTATTAATTGAAGTAGTATGAATGTATATCATACTAAATGAAGAGAGTAGTGCATACAGGGGAAGATCCAGGATTTAAGGGAGTGGACCAATGCGAGCCCGGCAAGCACCTCGCGGCCGGGGGTCTGGGGCCAGCTGAAAGGCCCCAGAAGACAGAGCCCTTTCCATGTTCTGTAGTAGCTTCCTGGCCTCTCCTGAGTATAAATTTTACTCAAACTCACTCAAACTCACTACCTTTTTTATTCAAGCAATTGTTATTAAATCCAAATTAATTATTTTTTTCACCATCAATACCTAATAATGCCAATACCAAATTTATTATATCTCAAAGCATTTGGTGAGAAAAAATGCATCAGAACTAATATTATATTCCTCATACATGTGCGCCATATCGCAATCAAGTATTTTGTCATTTCTGTACCGACACTACCCCCTAAATTTTCGATATTCATTTTGTGAGTGGGGACGGGGGGAGCGGGAGGAGTGGACAAGGCCCCCTTCCGTTCCCACCCCATGGTGATTGGTGATTGGTGGGATTGTAGGAAGTGTTAACGTGAGCAGTGTTGTTTACATGTAGATGTGGTGCGAGGACGGTTCGTGCCCGGTGACGTAAGGTAAGTAAGTATGAAGTCATGTGATGAATCTGTGCCGTGTATGTCGAGTGGGAGAATGTGTCAGGGACGGGTTTCGGGCCATAACAGTCATAAATATTATACATAAGTAATTCAGAGGCGGATCCAGGAATTTTGATTGGGGGGGGGGGACGCAAACAAAGTAAATGTGGTCTGGGGGTTCGGGGGGCTCCGTAAGCTCCCCGAGAAAAAATAGCATTTTGGTGTTTTATGAGAGCATTTGGGGTGGTTTCCGGAGACGTTTCTGGGACTATTGGATGCCTATTTCGTGTACTAATCAGGGACGAGTACAAGGTGCTTGGTTCCAGGTTGTGTGTGTGTGGGAGGGGGGGGGGGGGGTGCGCTGTAAGCCCCTTTTATTAATTGAAGTAGTATGAATGTATATCATACTAAATGAAGAGAGTAGTGCATACAGGGGAAGATCCAGGATTTAAGGGAGTGGACCAATGCGAGCCCGGCAAGCACCTCGCGGCCGGGGGTCTGGGGCCCGCTGAAAGGCCCCAGAAGACAGAGCCCTTTCCATGTTCTGTAGTAGCTTCCTGGCCTCTCCTGAGTATAAATTTTACTCAAACTCACTCAAACTCACTACCTTTTTTATTCAAGCAATTGTTATTAAATCCAAATTAATTATTTTTTTCACCATCAATACCTAATAATGCCAATACCAAATTTATTATATCTCAAAGCATTTGGTGAGAAAAAATGCATCAGAACTAATATTATATTCCTCATACATGTGCGCCATATCGCAATCAAGTATTTTGTCATTTCTGTACCGACACTACCCCCTAAATTTTCGATATTCATTTTGTGAGTGGGGACGGGGGGAGCGAGAGGAGTGGACAAGGCCCCCTTCCGTTCCCACCCCATGGATCTGCCCTTGGCACTTATAGTAGCAGAAATACATGTATTTCTGATAGTAGTTACGTTTTTAATCATCAGTAGATACAGGAGAAGTAGCACCAATTTAAGTCAAATCCCTGGGCCAAATTTGGAACTTGCATGGGAACGGTCAATCATGCTAAATGAGAGGGTTCCAGTGGAAGAAAAAGGCAGAACCAGAACCCTTGGACACACCCTCCCCCCAGATCCGCTCTTGTGGCCGACCATCGATGGGATATAACGGGATATTTTATGCTTGAAACGGACTCTTTTGCTGTTGGATCAGTTGGGTTTAAGCCTGGAATTTCTGGTGAAAAAAGGTCGAACCCCGCCCAACTACCCCCCCCCCCCTCTCTCCCCTATCTACGCCCACGATTTATTTATATCAGCTCTTTACCTTAGATATTATATTTATATTATCTATAATAAATCCAGGGCCTATTTCTCTCTCTCTCTCCCTCTCTCTCTCTCTCTTTCTCTCTCTCTCTCTCATTTTAGGGGGGAGGGGCGCGCGCCGGGTGCGCCCCCCCCCCTGGATCCGCCTATGAGTAATATGGTCAGTATGTTACAGAAAAACAAAATCATTTTATTCACCATGTGTCGGCATCAGCTGCTTAAAAGTTAGTCAGACAGCGTTGACAACAAAATGACCAAGAAAATGACCTGTCGGTCAACGCATTATGCCATTTGGCAGGGTGGTCATGGCGCATTCAGTCTGGCATACTCACGGGATGTTTTATTTTATCAGAAACATGGGTTGAAACTTGATGTTTTCCAAATGTAACTCCAGTGAGCCAAGTTGGTATATGGTCACATGATATTGCAGCTGCCAGTTACATATTCAGTACTTTACAAAATATGAGATATGGCCATATTATTAATGCGTTCAATTCTTTTTTTTATCAAATGTGCAATGAAAAACCACTATACTTCTTCACCCCTAACTATTTTACAGTGAACCTGCGAATGCTGAAACCATTTGTAACGAACATGTGCAAAAAAAAGAACGACAAAAGTAAATATGGATGTTGATATTTTATTCGAATTGTCCAATGCCTTCGTTCCAGCACGGTGTATGTTACAAGTCGTAAACGAAACCGTTCAGCTATTTTTGTTATCGTCGACACAATTGGTCTAGACATTTTATTGTTTGGTCGAAATTTTTGTGTGAATGCAATAATTTTCGCAGAACTGATTTGTTATGAATTTTTGCTACATTACACATCACCCAGACACGAACAATTCAAAATTCCTAGCAGTATACAAAATAATGCAAATCAGTTTGAATTTTTATAAGTTAAGGACACCCACGAATACACACATGGTTTCATATGTTTAGAGAGGTAATGTCATTGCTTCAAGATTTTATTGAAACAAGTTACTAACACTGTTCCAAGATACCACTGGAATAAGTCAATAACGTTGCTTCACATTTGAAAAAAAAACCAACCAATTAAATAATATTATTTCACAATTATGCTAGAACAAGTTTTACGATTATATTGCTTTACGATTTCATTAAACAGTTCTACGAATTTGTTAGCGAAACAGCAACGGAAACGTGTTTTGAATGTTCAACATGATTGCGTTAGAAGAAGTTTTTTTTCCAGGTTCTTGCATCGTTGTTAAGGATTTCTTAGCTTCTGTATATGGACTGATTTTTGTCTAGGCGTCAACTTTGAGCCACATCTCGCTGGGACTCCCCTTTGAAGTTTCTGTCATCACCTGGGTTCCAGTAGTGGGGTTCGGGACGGCAGCGCAGAGGACTTTGGTACCGGTTGTGACACACCGGCATCAAACTTGAACGTCTGCGCTGGACCAGGTGGATTCGTTTGATTCTCCAGTAGGACTGGTGCGGAACCGTCAGCTGAGGCTGCGAAATCGAACACATGTATCAATTTACCTGTATCAATGATTTAGGTGATATAGAGTATTCAAATTAACTTGAATATGTGGTATAAACTGATACTTTCTCCATGTACTAATTATGGTTCCACTCATTTCCAGTTCATGTGAAATTATAAGGTATTTTCTTACTTTTGTCAGTGATGCAGGTATTGGTCGCTACACACTCTAATTGGTTATTCGCGTATTTCCACTGCTGAACCAAGTTACCTTTAGCTAGCTCCTGGAGAGTAACTACGATAAATGAAAAACAATATTAAAATAATTGAATAGATAAATGAACAAACGAGACCCAAGTTGCTGCGAAGGCCAAACTTGGTGAAAACGAAACTCAGCCGGATCATGTTAGATATGATAACATGCCCGAATATTGGAGTTTGACAGCTCCCCGTGTGTTTTTCGTTGTAATCCTGTCGCCATTCGTCATTTTTTTAACCAGGATAATGGATTCGGGCAATCAGAACACAGGAAAACACACTCGTCACCACAAATAATGGCGGCGTCGTGACGACCCGGAAACGCTAGAAATACTCGAGGAGCTGTCATACTTCCAAACTTTGCATTGGTACAACGGCAGACGTTTCACAATGCAAGCATGTAATTATTAGTAGTCTATTCAAATTTGATAATTTTGTCGTCTCGTGCGGGATTGAATCGATTCGCGACCCAACCACTGGGGCTCAATACGTTCCGCGCTGAAATGTTCGGTCCTCCTCAGACCTTGTTTTGGTCCGCTTCAGACCGTGTTGCTTACCAGTTCTAAAGAGACAATCAGAGATTGCAGACCCTCGCCCATCCAGATTTAGTTTTACTAAAAATATGTAGAACATTTTCTACCTAGACAATAATCCGGGATATTGGTCGCACTATCATTGGTCGGAAATTGGCCAATGGCCATAAAAAAATACAAAAATCATGGGAGAAATAATCTTTATTCAAAGAAGAGTTCTAGTTTGAACATATTCTCGATCTGTCGACCACGACCTGAATTCTTGATACTGACAACCCAAACTTCGCCAGCTATCACAACTTTATACTGCATACTTTAATTCAACATTCTATTGAATATCGTCAGTGGTTTTGGAATTACCAAAGCTCGAAATACTAAGAAATCAGTGATTTCGGCTGATGACCCTTACACTTTTTACCTTGGGCGATAATGGGGGATTTCGATCATACGACCATCGGTCATACAGCAAATGATTTGAATTGAGCACTGAAAAATACAAAATTATTAAGGGAAATTAGTCACTAATACAAATTATTGCAACTTTTCGACTTTTATCTGACCTTGACCTTGTCGTTCAATATTGGGCTGTAAAATTTCAGTGAGTCAAAAAGAATGAAAACTAGCTTCATAATATACGGCCTTGGGTCTCAGAACACTCAAAGTCGTGAAATCGCGACCCCTAGTTTTTCGAAATCGGGCTATAAAGAAGGGTTTTCGTCGTATGACCATCGGTTGTACACCATACGATCGAGAAATGGCCAAAGAAAAATACAAAAAATAGTGGAAAATTTTATATCAAGTAGAACCGGAGTTAAAGTTAATTATGTGATTTTCACTTTTTTGTTGCCATGACAACCATTTTCATTCGATTTTGACAAAATTTGAATTAGAAATTGAGTTATAAGCGCACATAACCGAAATAACCGAACTCGTGAACCCCCAACTTTTCGACACCGAGCGTTAATGGAGAATTTTAGTCGTACGACCATCGGCCGTACACCATACGATCCGGAATCGGCCAAGGAAAAACACAAAAATAGTTGAAAAAATTAATACCAAGTAGGACCGAAGTTATAGCCAATTATGTGATTTTCACTTTTTCCGTTGCCATAGCAAGCGTTTTCATTCGATCTTGACAAAATTTGAAGGAGACCTAGCCACTACCATAGCGCTTCAGTCCTATGAATTTCAGATTGATAGGGTTGTTTGTCTGTGATTTATGAGCGCAGACAAATAACCGAAATCGTTAACCCCCAATTTTTCTACATCGGGCGATAATGGAGAATTTTCGTTGTATGACCATCGGTCGTACACCGTACGGTCTGGAGTTGGCCAAAGAAAAATACAAAAATACTTGGAAAAATTAATATCAAGTAGAACCGGAGTTATAGCCAATTGTGAGATTTTCACTTTTTCCGTTGCCATGGCAACCGTTTTTATTTGATTTTGACAATGACGGAGAACGAGCCATTATCATAGCGCTTCAGTCCTATAAATTTCCAAACGATAGAACCGTTCGTCTTTGAGTTATGAGCGCAGACATTTGCCCTGAAAAGTCGCTAGTAAAAAAATAACCGAAATCGTCAACCCCCAATTTTTCGACATTGGGTGATTTTGGAGAATTTTAGTACCATACGATTCGGATTTGGCCAAAGAAAAATACAAAAACAGTTGGAAAAATTAACATTGAGTAGAAACGGAGTTATAGCCAATTATGAGATTTCCACTTTTTCCGTTGTCATGGCAACCGTTTTTATTTGATTTTGACAAAATATGACGGAGAACGAGCCATTACCATAGCGCCTCAGTCTATAAATTTCAAAACGACAGAACCGTTTGTCTTTGAGTTATAAGCGCAGACATTTTCCCTCGAAAGTCGCTGGTAAAAAAATAACCGAAATCGTGAACCCCCAACTTTTCGACATTGGGCGATAATGAAGAATTTCAGTCGTACGACCATCGGCCGTACACCATACGATCCGTGATTGGCCAAAGAAAAATACAAAAATAGTTGGAAAAATTAACATCAAGTAGAACCGGAGTTATAGCCAATTATGTGATTTTCACGTTTTCCGTTGCCATGGCAACCGTTTTCATCCGATTCCGACAATATTTGAGGATGACCGAGCCAATGCCATACCACTTCATCTCCGTAAGTCGTGTCATAAGTCGATCGGACTATTCGTTTCCGAGTCATGCGCGCGGACAGACAGACAGGGAGACAGACAAACAAACACACAGACGGACAGACCCAAATGCAATACCCTATCGGGGCGACGGGAATTACGGATTGACAACGCATGTGGTATCCAAGCTACACAGAGAATATTGTGAGTTATTTGGGCGAACATAATAATAGATATTTCTTGTTTCCTAATGAAGACATGCCAAATCTCATTATGAAGTGAATTGATTATCATATCAATGATATATTTTGCTGGTGGTCAACAATCCGAAGCCGAAAACTTGATATTTCAGCATGAAAGAACGGTCTATAAATAAGTCGATTCTGAGGTTCGGCTCAGACCTGTTTGAGGTCCGTTCCTGATGTTACATCTAAAATGCTATCTCTTGCAGGGCTGGCATCTGTGTTACCGATGTGAATACAGGTTCAGCACATCTACAGAAAACTGTCAGGCATTGCTTGAAAGAATATTAGTCAAAACAACTGTCCCTATTAGTCCCAACAACAAGGAATGGAATAACAGTTTATATATCACGACATTTAATGTCACCTGCGACCTGCAACCCATCCAATGTCAATGTTAATGAATGACTACACATTGGATTTGGCTGATATGTTTATACCATCAACCCCTAACCGGAAACGGACTAAACCCAGGACTCCTTTTTAAGTCCAGTGTAGCCAAGTGTTTTTCCAGGGAGGAGACATCCACAAAAAACAGTGAAATGGACACGATTAGCAGGCTTAAAAAATTCTCTCACAAATGCTTGAACAAATGTCTGAGGAAGATTTGACTACTTGGCTAATGTTTTTCAAATCGGTATCTTTTGGCATATTGGCTGAAGATAGCATTTCTTACAGCCTCTTTAAGGACGTTGTACAATTCTATAGTCATCGAAATATACATGCAGTGCAATACATTCCTATATTGAAGCAGTCCTGGGTATCGGGCTTGCGTTTATTCAAAGGAAAGTTTGTTCGATTTACATGTATGTTAGGATGTGGATTGAAAAGGTACCTTTCTCGTTGTCAACTACATAACTAGTCCCAAGATATATTTGTGTTTATTCATTATTTAGAATATATTTAATTTTTTATGAAGTCTTATTTGATAGCTTTATGTGACAAATATCGTTCACAGGCCGATATCAGGCCGGGGCCGACTTGTACCTCGTGTCGTGTGATTGAGAAGTCGGCAGTTTCCAATAAACAGTTTATTGGGATGATAACTTCAATGCCGAAAACACTCAAGCCGTTTCACTCTCTATGTCGGATGATTCCCCGTGTCGAAAATAACCTAAACTTAGTCCAATTTCTTCCTTACAATATCACAGATTCTTTTGGAGGCTTCTATATTCACTATACGAACACGGCCATCTTCTTTAACAATCTCTGGACAAGTGCGCGGGGTCGAGGGACATGTGTGTGGAATTTCCCGCCTTGAGCAAACGGGGACGTGTAATTTTCCATGTGTTGAAGTATAGGTGCATATGTAAGCGTTTTCAGTGTAAATGCGCGTGAGCTGTATTGATCGCGGCCGCGTGGTTGTGTGTGGTTTTACATGTATTGATCGTGTGTAGTGCGCCGCGTCATGTAAGAGAATGAGTGTTGTCATGGATATTCTGCATTTATATAGGCCAGCATAAGCATTCCTAATCTGAAACGTGCAATGGCACGATTTATGTTTCTTATGATGGATAGTGGTGTAACAGACCTAAATCGGAAGTTCCAGCTGGGAGAAACCAGTATATTTGCTGTATTTTTTGTTCCTCAAAATGCGATCGGCCTTTGCCGAACCTGATCATGGTCGATATCGGACCTGATGATATGCTGCAATGGTCTGAGTCGCACCTGAACATCGTCTAGCCCTTCAAACATAAAAATGAGGCCAACAATCGAAAACTGCTTCGAGTGTGTGTGTAATACAGGAGTTACCTATATATTTACACAATAATACATTCCTAATACATTCAAGACTGTGTAGAATTGTTTTAAAGGCTTTAATAGTCATATTTATAATCGTCAGACATTCAATGAATATTGCCTATAAATATACCCCTTCAAATGATCTGGTTTGCTTCGATATGAATACTAAACTAAATACACAAATAAAAACAATTAATACTTCTCTCATAATGATTGATATTCAACATTCATAAATAATTTCCAAGCTCAGGCCACCTCCCAGGTCAGAGGCGGACCGAAACAGGGTCTGAGGCCGCGGACTGGAACAGGGTCGGAAATTAACGTTCCAGTACGGAACGTAGTTGAGCCCCAGTGCCAGCAGTGCCAATGATGACGTCGAGAAATGTTGGCATATATCCGGACTGAAATTGGTGCCGCCTCCATAATGTTATTCTTGAGCGAAATTTTCATTGCTATCATTTTTTTGTGTGTGTGTGACAACGATACTTATGACTACCGGATCATAAGGTGATACAACCTCTTTTGTTGAGGAAGAAATCGCTGCACAAAAAAATAGCTCACCTTTTCTGCCGAATGCAGGCGATCGAAGACGGACGACCCTCTTTATGGGTATTTGATTCGTGCCCAGATTCAAAGGCTTTTATACTAACTTCACCGTACGTTGTCGAACTAAAACATCTATGAAATATTCATCATGCCGGACTAAATGCGCCATTACCATTGGGAATTTGAACCGTAGAACGAGTGGAAAATAGATGTTCTCTGACAAAAACAAATCTTTTTTTTTCTTTCTTTACATGTTCCATGGAGACATAAATCAGTGCATGTATGATGTCGCCAATTCGCTATAACATTTTATTACGGCATTCACTATTTCTCAATATAGCTGTTTACGCTGGGAAATTTTCTTTGCAAAAATATACCTTTCACGTGCAGCTCTCCTGAACACTGCTGCCAAAAATTCGCTTCAAGCAATCACAAACAAAATTGCGATAACATTTTTATGAATATATTAAACATAAATTTGAAAACTAAAACACTTAACCTGTCGCTCACCAAAATAAACCGAAATACATGTATTAACGTGTGTTAATGAAAACTATGATGTATTTGAAAGCATATTGAATTCCTTTTGGTCACGATAGTGAGGTAATCTGGTAAGACAGATTTTTTTTCTCAGTAACAAATTTTTGTTCAGCAGTTTTCAACATCTTTTGTCGTTGTCCATTTTGAAAACATGGCCTCTCAAAATGATTACTCGCTGTGGTCATTATGTTTCATTTTCTTCGAAAGTACTGGATTTACCCACCATCGTCATGTCATCCTTTCTACGCGCTAAATATATTGGACGATATGTTTTCACCTACAATTATTCACAAACTATACGAAAAAGTCATGAAATTAGTGTATAAGCCCAGCCAATTAGTACATGGAATGAGTCTGATCCATGACTTTCAGTTTGACGGAAAGAATAGGCGAAAAAATGGCAAATGTATTCATACCGAATACAATGCCAAACATACATGTTTTTTTTAATCGATACCCAAGTACAACGCATGAAAGTTGTTTTTGATACAACCCCTGACCATATTCGATGCGAATGCGCAGCTTACAGCTACATTGTATTGTATACGTGGACGCATACATGTATTAGTCGTATCTGGGAATACACACCCTAAATGGAATAGAACAACGCTGGTATAGGTGCAAAGCGAGTCAATGTATAATGTAAATCGTACTTTTGTGGAATTTTCATCCACCACATAGGAAATAGAAAAAAAAAGCTTGTTCGAGCGAGCTATATCTTTGACAACGATACCATGTGAGGCATATTGTAGTTCGCTCAGTTGACCAATGAACGAATTCAGTCCTCGCTGACGCTAGGATTTCCCCAGATTCATGTTCGTGGTTCAATTACCCTCGCCACCGTATTTCTCGCTCCTTATTTGGTGTGGAAATTGCGTAGCACGTTGAATTGTTTTTCGTACATTTAATGTCAACATTTAGGCTGAAAATAACCTATATACATTCGAAAGTTTTAACCGTAATGGCTATTGGAAACTGGTTTAATGGGGTCTAGTGCACCAAAACCTTGCAGAATAATCGAAATATCGAACAAAAAATACGTTGTGCGTCAAGATAACAGCGGGTTAGTTTTGGTGTATTATTGTATCCGCGTCCGCCGCCGTAAAGGTTTTCTTGTGAACGCTCTACAGATTGCAAATCTGAACCGATTAAGATACTTTTTAAGCGGAACATGCCTTATGGTAAGATAGCAACACCTTGCGATTTTGGTTGCCAAGGCAGTGGAGGTGGTAGGTCAAACAGCAGCGAGTAGTCAAAGAGTAGTCAAAAATTGTTTCTGTAATTGGGAGGAATATTACAATCATGGGGGCTGAACTCACAAGTGTAAAAACTACCGCCCATTTGAAAACGCATTATGTGAAAACACCCAACAAGATGAAAACCCACAAGTATGAAATCTTCAACCAATGTGGAAACCTACAATGTGAAAAACAATTATGTCAATCACTCGTATACATGTGGGAATTTCTCACCCCAAATATTAAAAAAAGAATCCGTCCGTTACCCATTTCAATCTAATACAATATAAAATTTGACAAGAGATAAGTAATTCAAAATCATGATATGTTTTTTTTAGTAATTATCACCAGTATTGGGAATGATTTTTGTGAAATTTGGTGAGATTCTCAAGTTGCTGGTGTTACTTTTGGCGAAAATGGGCCAAAGTTGCGCTTGTCTTAAATTAGGTCACAGTGTCATAATTATGTCCATATTAATGGTCCGGAGTCAGAGAATGAGATCCATTTTGCTTTGACCAGCATTGCGCAAAATACAGTTTTGCTTCCATTAGCATCCTGATTTATCCATAACTCATTGAAAGATTGCTCGATTTCAGGAACATTTCGAATTTCCGGCTTGTCCGGCTGCCCATATTTAGTGAGTTGTATACGCCTTGATGTTGGAACCATTTTTGAAATCGACCTTAATTGTATTTGTTAGTCGAATTTCTTCTCGGGAGTATCAGGAATATATAGGGAATATACACAATCCAATGACAAGTTCACAGAATATCGAGCACGATAAACCTGGATAGAGGATGGTTGGCTTGCCGACATTGTCAGTTCACACAATTTTCAGACAAAGGCTGCCATGAGACTGAGTGTAAAACTCGCCAGCAATGCTGGACATTCTGAAGAAATATGGATGAGAGATTGACTGCCCATGTTTGAATCTGGGTTCGGGCAACTCCTTTGAATCACCTGATATATATATGTATGTTCAATAATTTATTGAATATCATCAGTGGTTTGGGAATTACTACTACTTGGATATGTATGTTCAATAATTTATTGAATATCATCAGTGGTTTGGGAATTACTACTACTTGGATAGGGATCGGTGATGGCCTTATACCTAGTCGACCTTGAGCGATAATGTGGATTTTTTATCGTACGGTTATCGGTCATATAGCAAATGATCGGGAATTGATCATAGATCAAAAAATACTCACGGATATAAGCAGAATTATTTCAACTTTTCGATCTTGACCATTTCTGTGAGCTATATCTTGTCGTTCAATGTTGAGTTTCGCAGTATTGTTTCTGTTATCGAGGCACAATTCCTGAACGAAATTGTTCTAAAAAGATCGAAAAAAAAATTCTCACAATAAGGTCTTGAATCTCAGAACACTCAAAGGTCGTAAGTCGTGATCCCCCAAATTTTCGACCTCGGGCGATAATGGGAATTTTTGTTCTTTGGTCAGATTTATTTATCGACGGTCCATGATGACAGGCAATTCTGCCTGTCTTCCCCCATCCCCCGTCGAGTGACAATCTTGTATTTGGAAAGCACATTTTATGGAGAAACCTTTGCATTGCCAGGATGAAAACTCCAGCTACCTTGTGCGGTGACGGGGTTTCGCAACCGCGTCACCTACCGCCTTTGAGCTTCGTTGCTTCAAGAGCCACCTGTCCCATCCACTCGGCCACAGAGGCAGCATGACGCGTACAGACAGACATACATACAGCCAGACAGGGAGGCATGCATTCATGGATGACAACACCAATATTATTGCGTCATATCCGGATATTGCGTCATATCCGTTCAGGGAAATCCCTATTTCGAAAGCGGGGGATGCCCTTGATCCCCCGCAGAATGGTGGGGGATATTTTGCTATGACTGGTTGTTGACCCGAGCTGGTTGGCATTGCACACGAACAGTTTCGAGACCACAACACGCACAGAACGGCTCGGACGACGAACGATATATGTGGGTTGTCAGGCATGAAAATCAGTCGTTTTAAGGGGGTACCCTCAGAATTCGAGCTGTAGCAAAAAATCCAATTTATCAATGTGAAGAATACCGTTCACCAGGCCGGTATCAAGCCGTAAACTTATTCTAAGACGTTGTGCAAGGAAACAAAGCCGGCAGTATCAATTCAACTGTTTTTTGTGGCGATAAGTTCGATGTCCAATCATTCACAATCAGGGCCGATCACACCTAAGTCCGGTGATTATTCCCAGTCGAAATATAATCCTTGTATAAATATAGTCCTTGTATATCACTTTATAACGGTACAGTTTATATCCACTTCTATACAATTACGGCCAAGATCTTCTATATTCTATAACACACGTCTTTATGGACTGGAATCCTAAACTCAAGTGCGCGGGGCCACAGGGGAAGCACATGGAAGTTTGTGTCTGTGTGTGCTGATCTCACCGGGAAAGTGGGATTCCCCGGTGCATGTTCTGACATGTTTGTCTCGTGATCTGCGTGTAGTGTATGCATGGTCCCGTGTATTTAGGTTAAGGTCAAGGCCGGTGTACTGGGGTCGAATATTCTGATTGGCCGGGGCCGAAGTGCGCGTGGACTGACCTGTGTGTATACATTGTCCTGGTAATGTTTATGTCTGTGATCGTATAGTGGATATGTCCTGTATGTAAGTCATGTAAGTAATGTGTGTGTTGCTATGGAAATGTAGTGCGAGGGAGGGACGGGCGGTTACAGTCGCTAAAATTACTACATTACACCCCTTCATTAATCCTACGCCCTTGGGATTACCCTCCCCGGACCCTACCGTCGCCAAAAACTAAACATGAAAAGCTAAGAAAGTCCTAAAGGTCAAAACCCAACACTCACACACACACCGTGCGACAATGGGAAAACACTTCATACAATAAAAATTTCCTAGCCGTCAAAATAAACGTCAGCAGTCAGTCCGTTAGCAGTCACTACGATGATACATATATAAACACATGCACAACAACGAGTGACGAAATGAGATGGAATGCATAAACAAAACTCCTCGACATTTCATAGTGAAATTGAAACTATTTAGAGTCTATGAACTGAAATAAAATTCTGGATTAAACTTAACTAACTACATGGATAAATGCCGTGAACAGGATATCTATGATATTTACAAATATATACAACGTGACCAGGATTACTTTTCCCTGATCACAACAGAGCCGACATGAAGCTGGGCCGAGCAGTTCAGCGTGACCAGGATTTCTGGGTCACTATCCTGTGGGGCCGAACTATTGGGGTCGAAAGTTCAGGCCGATGTCCTCACTGGTCCAGGCCTCGCTTGCTAGCGGGAGGAGGCGGAGCCGCAGGTGATGCCTGGCGCATCAGCTGAATATGTTCTTCCAGGGGAAGCCGAGGCAAAATGGAGACAATCGTCGCCAGTAAGTCCCCCAGAATAGTTTAAGCCGACGCTGAAGGGGCCGGAGTCTCTGCCGAGGTCGGAGTAGCTGGGGTCGAAATTCGAAGTCGCTCATTTTCTTGACGGAGTCTGGCGATTTCGTCTTCTAATTGGCCGACCCGGACTCTCAAGTTCAAGTTGTCCTCGGTCAGCGAGTCAGGGAAACTGGGCCGATGTCGCTCATGGAGGGATCCCATAGCGAAGCCGACTGACAGGCCGCTGTACTCCGCCTGTCGTGTATGTTGGTCGATGGCGGCCAAATATTCTCGCCGGGCCGCTTGCATGTATTGGAGCAGAAGATCGTCTGCCTGAGCCAAAGTCAGGGTCGAAAGATGCTCCCCCATCTCGGCAGGAGGGAGCAAGGGGTCGGCGTTGTGTGTCGCCTGCTCCAATCGGGCCGTCCAATAATCTTGGCGCCCAAGTAGTTCGGGAGTCGGCCGGCATCCTCATCTCAGATGAGGTCGAGAAGGTTGGGGTTGTGCCCTGGCAGAGCCTGTAAGCCGGGCAACGTGCGATCGGCCAGTCGCTCTCCGTGTTGTCGCAAAAACTGGAGGTCGACCGGGAATTTTCCAGAGCCGTGTAGAGGTAGCCGCTCATCCAAATTGTGGGGTAGCGGTTCCTGTGGGCCGGGGTCCTCTAACTTGAGTCGTGGCCGATCATTCTCCGCGCCCTGTGTGATTACCATCCGGGTCACCTTGGTTTCTCCTACGAGGTAGGGCGGAGTCGCCACGGTCGACACCATCTGCTGGGTGGGCGCTGGAGGTCGGGCGGGGGCTGCGACAGAAGCCCAAGTCGGTGGAGTCGGCGGATCCTCACTCATTTCTCTGAGTGGAGGCGGAAGGTCCAGACCGGGGTCGTTAGGGCTGGCGGCCGCGGGTGAGGTGGGCTTCTCCGTCGGGGTCGAAGATGGCCGGGCCGTAAGCGGAGGGTATGCTTCGGGTGGTGGGACAAGCCCCTCTCGCACCCGGTAGTCGGTGACGTTGGGGGCCGTGGGTCTTTCTACCGTCACCATCTGCCGTGGAATAATGTCCAAGGGTCAGTTACCGGTTGGAGTGGCCGAAGTTCTGGTCATGGTGGCCGTTGTCGTGGCAACCGACTTGCTGATAGGGGCCGAGGATCTTGCCAGGGTCGTAGACCGGGTAGAGGCTGCGACTGTTGTGTTGGCGGTCCTCACAGACGTAGTCTGGTATGAAATGGGCCGAACAAAGAAAATGGTGCTGGGCCGACACAATCTAACCACCGGGTTCAATGCCTGGATGTCGCTGGTCATCCGAGCTAGTCGGACTTGATCAGCCGGGGTCGAAACTCGGTTGTATTCCAACCGGCGGAGCACCTGTTGAATTTCCGGGGCCAAGTTGGGCGGATACTGTTCGAAAAGTTCCGGCGCCATGTGCCAAATGCCGAAAGTCAACACCGTGTTGACGTCCCGTCGGAAGATGGGTATATTGGCCGGTACTCGTGGAGGTCGATAATTCGGGTTCGGCTGCATATCCACCTGGCAGCGCAACGCGAACTTCGCTAACATGGGGCCCGGGGCCGGAAGCCGAAAGTCGTCCTTCGTTGTAGAAGGGAAGAGCCGCGACATGATGTGGGGTCGGTTGAGAGAGGTGGAGGAACATGTCCTCCTGCGCCACCGTCATGAAATGGTCCTGGGCCGGACACACGAAAAACCATAAAAACGGGAAGTGATAGGCTAGGACATGGGCGTCCAGAGCCTGTGCCGATCGGAAGGGGCCGCGTCGGGGAACTGTCGGCCATCGTCGTTCGTCGACATTTTCCTCTTCGCCGGTACAAAATGGGCAAACGAACATGTCGTCCTCACGCTGCAGTGGCGCCAACGTGAGCAGGTTGCCCTCTGACAAGGTCGACGGCTGGTCGAAGTTATGGATATGTCCATAGCCGGCACTCCGCGTTCGCCGGCTGGGTGGAATGTCGTCCCACCGGATAGGTCGTGTGCCGTATGGGGTTATTGGGGCCGGCACATGCTCCATGAGCTCCGCTACTTGGCGGCGGAAGGTCGAAGTCGGGGCTGTGGTTCCAGTGCTGGAGCGGGAGGAGTCGCTGGAGGATGAACTCACTCCAAGTCGCTTCTTCAAGGACGAGTAGGTCCGCTTAGATGGTGAGCGGAAGGCCGCAGGCTGTACAACAGCGGAACTGGAAGCCGGTGAGGTCGGAGCTGGAGCGATTGGAGCAATCGCTCGACTGTCAGGGTCGGGTTGTCGGGCCCCCGCGGCGGCTCGCTGGGCCTCCTCGGCCGCACGTTGTGCATCAATGGCACGTTGTACAATGTTTCCGCCTTCCTCCAGTTGACGGAAGCGCTCGGGGTCGACGTTGAAGACATCGTCCTGGGTCGGACTGGGTGTGTGACGCGCTCCCCGTCGTGCCAGTTTGTCTAAGGTCGATTTGGGCCGAGTTGTCTTTTCGGAACCGCTGGCCGTGTCACTGTGGCCGCTCTGGTCGGTTCTCTCTGTGTTAGAGTCGGGGCCGGAAGCCGATTCATCCTCAGGAATAAGGATTGGGTGGTCGGATTCATCACCGGAGTCGACTATCTGGACGGTGATGTTCTCCCCGTCCATTGTCACTGTGCGGGGTCGATTTTCGCCGGAGCTGTCACTGTTTCTGTCGTCGCCAGGTTTGTCCGCCATGGCGAAAGCCGCGCGGGAGAATAAATTCCCTTGGGTGAAGTTCTAACTAGGCCGACTGTAACAAAAGTCCCGATTTCTTCAAAGCCCACCTAGTTCACTTGCCGATAACAATTATGCCGAATTCCTTCACAAGGTTCTTGCAAACTTTATCAGCCGCTATTCACCAACGTCTATTTTATTAGCCGATAAAATCCCACTGTTTTTGCAGTAATCCGCACCTTTCAAAGTCAACGAATCTCTTTATCACACTAAGAGCTCCCTCCACTTCAAAAACTCAAGCACGAATGACCCAATTGCCGTTAATCACTGTAGCTGTACACCAAGATGCTAAAAGTATCTCAGTTCTTAGAATTGGGCCGGGGGGGGGGGGGGCGCTCTCTATCTGTATAGAAAACGTCTTTACGCTACATACCATTGTTCCAGTGTATCAGTTGCAAGGCGGGGCCGTCGTCAGGGAAACGCGGGTACGATCCATCGTTGGCCTACTAGGCCAGTCCATTATGACAGCAGGGGTGTCCTCACACTGTCCAGATTTACGTATGTCCGTCTGCCGTCCCCTGGATAACACACTCCAAGACATATTCTGTTTATACTGTTTGACTGCTCAAATTACTGGGCTTTTTTTGCCCGACGACTCACTATTGTCTTTAACAAGGGAAAATTAATGTGGTTGCTGTAAACAGCTTCAGAGTCTATCTGCGCTCGGGCGTACCTTGTGAACTATCATAGTTAATCGTTCCTTTTCCCACAAGTCAGCGCACAATAAACTAGCGGGGTCGAATTGTTATTTCACAGCTGACACACAGTTAATACAGGCTGAGATATGAATATCAATCGCTCACAGGGGCGGACATCGTTCCGTTCATTTTCAGCTTGTTCACAAGACGACGGGGCCGCTAATATTGTAGGGGTCGCAGATGTAATGAACTGGGTCGGTCACACCGTGGCGCTATGAATTTTTTGTGTGATGAATTTTGTGACAGGCCGCATCTTGGCATGATAGATTTTTCCGTGATTGGTTCCCTTACCAATAGGGGCCGTTCTTCTGAATATTACATAGAGTGGGTAGAGGCTCTGTCGACGCATACCCCAGAACGAATCACTCTATCACCTCTTCAACAACTAAGTGGCCTTACTTACGGCATGACTCATGAATTATCCTCTTCGGCTGTCACATGGATGGAAGCTTGACATGATACGTTTAGTCATGGCGTAACACACGCGAAACAATGGTAGATGTTATACGAAGCACATATCATCATGCAACCAATTATTCACCAGCATCGTAATCATAATATCATATCAAGTGTATATATACCGAAATTGCCTCACTGACATCTTGTACATGTTAAACAGTGTTATATGCATGCATATATAAATATTGTAATATAATATATTATTTATGAGGAAAGACATGATATCACAGTCCATTAGACATGCATAATTCATCATCAATGATATCAATCTGATAACTAGGCCGAGGCTATCTGTATCGGGTCGGTCTGCGTGCGTGGCGTTTGGGTCGACTGGGTCGTGCAGGCAGGGGCGTAGCCTCGCTTGTCTCAGGGTCGGAAGATATCATGGGCATTTGCTCGCGTGACTTGTGTGCCGGTTTTGGCGTGTCGGAACTTGATCTGCGTGATCTTTTCCGTTGTCGATGTCGACTTGAGCCGTGACCGTGACTGTCGAAGACTGTGACTGTCGATTCTGGGTCATTGGCGAGTCAGACTCAGCAGTTTGGTCTGAATCGGTATGCCGATCTTGGACTGTTACCTCCCAGGGGTAATAGAACTCCTTGAGAAGTCCCATGGGGTCGGGCGACTGTTCTGGGTCGGATTTACTTGACGACTCTGTGGGTCGTACAGGGTCGGTGTAGATGTGAGCCGCTTGGTTGTCACCTTCGTATGGCTTGAGCACATCCAGATGAACAACACGAGTGTTCCGAGGGTTGGAAACTGAGACAATTCTGTATTCTACCTCAGTCACACGGTCGATGATCCTCCAAGGACCAGTCCAGGGTCGAGCGAACTTATTATTCTGCGTGAGAGGCAGATAATAATACCGGACCAGTTTGCCTGGTTGAAACTGGGGTCGTGGTTTTGCATGGGCGTCATAACCCATCTTTTGCCGGATTGCTGCTTTCTCGAGATGGTCTTGGGCGAAACCATGGGCCATTCTGATGGCTTGCCGAAGGTACTCCACATACTCCGGAACACACAAAGGTAGAGGCTCGGGGTCGTAGGTCGGGAACATGAGGTCGACTGGCAGATTACACTTGTGTCCATACACCATCAGATGTGGGGTGCATCCCGTGGACGAGTGTACCGAGGTCCTATAAGCCATTAACACATATGGCAAGTGCAAGTCCCAGTCGTTTGCACGATTGCTGACAAATGCACTCAGCATGTTGAGCAATGTCCTATTGAAACGCTTAACTTGGCCGTCACTTTGAGGTCGATATGGGGTCATACGAATCTTCTTAGCGCCTAGCAGACGCACGACATTGCGGAACAGAGACGACTCGAACTCGGTACCTTGATCGCTATGGATCACCTTGGGAACACCATGGTAAACTATCCATCTGTTTACCAGGATGTCGGCAACATTTTTGGCCGTATGTCGCCGTAGCGGAAAGGCGTCCGTGTACTTCGAGAAGTAGTCCGACACGACAAGTATGTACCGATGGCCTCTTCCCATGACTTTGTGGGTGTCGAGGATGTCCATCGCTATCCGGTCGAACGGTGCTCCTGTCGGCAGCTGTGTCAGGGGCGATCTTTTTGGGGTCGGTTTAACCTTGCGGGTCACACATTGTGGGCAACGGGCACACCAGCGGGCAACGTCCAGTGCCAAGCCGGGCCAGTAGAATCAGCGCCTGACTCTCCCGATGGTTAGCTGTATGCCGAGATGTCCGACAATCTTCAGGTCGTGAAGCTGGTGCAGAACTTGAGTTCTGAGGGCGACCGGAAGCACGGTTTGTACCACATTTTGTCCGGCGGGGTCGGTTTTTGCATTGCATACCAGCACTCCGTCTTGTAGCGCCAGGAGGTTCCAGCGGGAAACAAGTGTCTTTACCTCCTCCCCGTGGCGCGCCACTTCTCGCGAGTCTGGTTTCGTGCCGGCTAGTATCCATTGTGGAACTTTCCTGACAATGTCCTGGGTCGAATAGTCCGAAAACCATTTTTGTCCATCAAGTTTGGTATCCAAGGCACAGACTCGAACAACTTGGCGTGCCGAAATTAGCCGGGGCGAGACCGGTGATGTTATCGAATCACTGTCCAGGAGGTCTGCCCTTACCTTAGCCGTAACAACAGTTATCCGACGAACTGGAAGTTCTCCGGAACTTGTTTCTGGGTCGGTAGGCGTGACGAGTCGTCCGGGACAGTCTTGGCTCTTGCAACTGTGACACCGTGACAGGCCGTCAGCGTTGCCGTGTAACTTGCCGGGTCGATGCTCGAATTGTTATTTCACAGCTGACACACAGTTAATACAGGCTGAGATATGAATATCAATCGCTCACAGGGGCGGACATCGTTCCGTTCATTTTCAGCTTGTTCACAAGACGACGGGGCCGCTAATATTGTAGGGGTCGCAGATGTAATGAACTGGGTCGGTCACACCGTGGCGCTATGAATTTTTTGTGTGATGAAT
The DNA here is from genome assembly GCA_949152475.1 of Terebella lapidaria. Taxonomy (NCBI): domain Eukaryota; kingdom Metazoa; phylum Annelida; class Polychaeta; order Terebellida; family Terebellidae; genus Terebella; species Terebella lapidaria. The sequence continues at coordinate 25,034,254 of OX424564.1, read as the reverse complement.
TTTGTGACAGGCCGCATCTTGGCATGATAGATTTTTCCGTGATTGGTTCCCTTACCAATAGGGGCCGTTCTTCTGAATATTACATAGAGTGGGTAGAGGCTCTGTCGACGCATACCCCAGAACGAATCACTCTATCACCTCTTCAACAACTAAGTGGCCTTACTTACGGCATGACTCATGAATTATCCTCTTCGGCTGTCACATGGATGGAAGCTTGACATGATACGTTTAGTCATGGCGTAACACACGCGAAACAATGGTAGATGTTATACGAAGCACATATCATCATGCAACCAATTATTCACCAGCATCGTAATCATAATATCATATCAAGTGTATATATACCGAAATTGCCTCACTGACATCTTGTACATGTTAAACAGTGTTATATGCATGCATATATAAATATTGTAATATAATATATTATTTATGAGGAAAGACATGATATCACAGTCCATTAGACATGCATAATTCATCATCAATGATATCAATCTGATAACTAGGCCGAGGCTATCTGTATCGGGTCGGTCTGCGTGCGTGGCGTTTGGGTCGACTGGGTCGTGCAGGCAGGGGCGTAGCCTCGCTTGTCTCAGGGTCGGAAGATATCATGGGCATTTGCTCGCGTGACTTGTGTGCCGGTTTTGGCGTGTCGGAACTTGATCTGCGTGATCTTTTCCGTTGTCGATGTCGACTTGAGCCGTGACCGTGACTGTCGAAGACTGTGACTGTCGATTCTGGGTCATTGGCGAGTCAGACTCAGCAGTTTGGTCTGAATCGGTATGCCGATCTTGGACTGTTACCTCCCAGGGGTAATAGAACTCCTTGAGAAGTCCCATGGGGTCGGGCGACTGTTCTGGGTCGGATTTACTTGACGACTCTGTGGGTCGTACAGGGTCGGTGTAGATGTGAGCCGCTTGGTTGTCACCTTCGTATGGCTTGAGCACATCCAGATGAACAACACGAGTGTTCCGAGGGTTGGAAACTGAGACAATTCTGTATTCTACCTCAGTCACACGGTCGATGATCCTCCAAGGACCAGTCCAGGGTCGAGCGAACTTATTATTCTGCGTGAGAGGCAGATAATAATACCGGACCAGTTTGCCTGGTTGAAACTGGGGTCGTGGTTTTGCATGGGCGTCATAACCCATCTTTTGCCGGATTGCTGCTTTCTCGAGATGGTCTTGGGCGAAACCATGGGCCGTTCTGATGGCTTGCCGAAGGTACTCCACATACTCCGGAACACACAAAGGTAGAGGCTCGGGGTCGTAGGTCGGGAACATGAGGTCGACTGGCAGATTACACTTGTGTCCATACACCATCAGATGTGGGGTGCATCCCGTGGACGAGTGTACCGAGGTCCTATAAGCCATTAACACATATGGCAAGTGCAAGTCCCAGTCGTTTGCACGATTGCTGACAAATGCACTCAGCATGTTGAGCAATGTCCTATTGAAACGCTTAACTTGGCCGTCACTTTGAGGTCGATATGGGGTCATACGAATCTTCTTAGCGCCTAGCAGACGCACGACATTGCGGAACAGAGACGACTCGAACTCGGTACCTTGATCGCTATGGATCACCTTGGGAACACCATGGTAAACTATCCATCTGTTTACCAGGATGTCGGCAACATTTTTGGCCGTATGTCGCCGTAGCGGAAAGGCGTCCGTGTACTTCGAGAAGTAGTCCGACACGACAAGTATGTACCGATGGCCTCTTCCCATGACTTTGTGGGTGTCGAGGATGTCCATCGCTATCCGGTCGAACGGTGCTCCTGTCGGCAGCTGTGTCAGGGGCGATCTTTTTGGGGTCGGTTTAACCTTGCGGGTCACACATTGTGGGCAACGGGCACACCAGCGGGCAACGTCCAGTGCCAAGCCGGGCCAGTAGAATCAGCGCCTGACTCTCCCGATGGTTAGCTGTATGCCGAGATGTCCGACAATCTTCAGGTCGTGAAGCTGGTGCAGAACTTGAGTTCTGAGGGCGACCGGAAGCACGGTTTGTACCACATTTTGTCCGGCGGGGTCGGTTTTTGCATTGCATACCAGCACTCCGTCTTGTAGCGCCAGGAGGTTCCAGCGGGAAACAAGTGTCTTTACCTCCTCCCCGTGGCGCGCCACTTCTCGCGAGTCTGGTTTCGTGCCGGCTAGTATCCATTGTGGAACTTTCCTGACAATGTCCTGGGTCGAATAGTCCGAAAACCATTTTTGTCCATCAAGTTTGGTATCCAAGGCACAGACTCGAACAACTTGGCGTGCCGAAATTAGCCGGGGCGAGACCGGTGATGTTATCGAATCACTGTCCAGGAGGTCTGCCCTTACCTTAGCCGTAACAACAGTTATCCGACGAACTGGAAGTTCTCCGGAACTTGTTTCTGGGTCGGTAGGCGTGACGAGTCGTCCGGGACAGTCTTGGCTCTTGCAACTGTGACACCGTGACAGGCCGTCAGCGTTGCCGTGTAACTTGCCGGGTCGATGCTCTATCCTGAAGTCGTATTGCTGCAACTTAGCGAGCCACCTGGCGAGCATGCCGTCAGCGTCGCTATAGTTCTTGACCCACCTCAAAGAGCTATGGTCGGTCCGGAGGAGGAATTTCCTACCCCAGAGATAATGCCGATAATGCTGTACCATCTCAACTACTGCCAGTAGTTCTCTGTACGTGGTACAGTAGTTCCGCTGGGTTCGGGATAGGGTTTTGCTGGCGAACCCGATGGGGATTTCCTTCCCGTTAACCCTTTGTGAGAGTGCGCCTCCCACAGCAAAGCCGCTTGCATCCGTGTCGAGGATGAAGTAGTCGTCCGGATTCTGGGTCGGGTGAGCGAGCTTGGGCGCCTTGATGAGGGCGTCACAAAGTCGTTGAAAAGCTCGTCGCTGGGCCGGTCCCCACGTCAAGTGACATTCACCTCGGGTGAGAGCTGCTAGCGGTTCAGCGATCTCAGCGTAGTCCTTGATGAATCGCCTATGGTAGTTGGCGAACCCAAGGAAGGCCCTGACGTCGGTGATCTCGCACGGGGTCGGCCATTCTCTGATGGCTTTGACATTGTTGGGGTCGACTCGGATTCCTTGGCCGCTAACTATGAACCCTAAGTACAGTATTTCTCTCTGAAACAGTTCACACTTTTTGGGCTGAAGTTTCAAGCCTGCCGATCTGATTCGATCCAGGACCGCCTCCAGGTTTGCGAGTGCCTGATCAAATGTTCTGCCGTAAGCTATGACGTCGTCGAGATAGCACATACACCATGTCCACAAGTATCCACAGAATATGGTCTCCATTTGCCGTTCGAATGTTGCCGGTGCATTGCTAAGGCCGAATGGCATGACCTTAAACTGGTACAGTCCTTTCCTTGTGGTAAAGGCAGTTTTCGGCCTGTCGGTTGGGTCGACTTCGACCTGCCAATAACCAGAGGCCAGGTCCAGGGCCAAGAAGTATGTAGCGCCCGCCAGGGCGTCATGAGTATCCTGAATATTGGGCAGAGGATATGAATCCTTGCGAGTGACATCATTCAGGAGCCGATAGTCGACGCAGAATCTTACTTGGCCGTTCTTCTTGCGCACGAGCACCACCTGTGAGCTCCAGGGCGAATCAGACGGCTCTATACACCCTAAGCGTAGCATCTTGTCGATCTCTTCGTCAATGATGTTTTGCTGGGCTTGGGGGACGCGTCGTTGTCGTTGCCGAATCGGGGCCGAGGTGCCAGTGTCGATTCTGTGTTGGACGACTTGGGTTCGTCCTAGCTGTCCGTCCAGATGCATGAAAGTGTCCTGATATTGGTGAACCAGGTTAGCGCAACGCCGGTGCTGCTCTGGCGCTAGTCCGGCACGATCCACCATCTCCCGTAGATGTGGCGGCAGGTCGCGATAGTGGCTGGCGTCCACCGTGGATGGGTCGGGTTCTTCTCCGGGTCTTGGTAAAGCTCCGACGACACTTTCAATCGGACTGGCGATTGCAATGGGGTCGGAACGAGTCAGTGTAATGCCAGTGTCTGCTGGGTTAACGACAGTCACTTTCACACATTGCCGATCCAGGGTCGTTAGTGTTCTCCCCATGATGAGGTCAGTGTCCTCGGAAAAGGCCGTCAATGGTTGTATTATTCGCGGGTGTCGGCGAATTCGAACTCTGGAGGTCGGAACTAGTTCCACAATTGTCTCGCTGCGTGCGGGGACGGTGACGGCTCGGCGCACGGCCATTCGAACAACATTGGCCTCAATTTCTTTGTGCGCAAACAGGATTTCTTTTTGAACCTGTATTGTCCCTTCACCATAGTTCACTACAGCATTAGCTTGCCGGAAAAAGTTCATGCCGAGTATCATGCCATCATGTATGTTAGCCACTCTGACGTGACGTCATCGAAGACTTCTTCTACCAGAGCTTGAAGCCGTTCCAAATAGTGTTCCGCGTCCTCCTTCCGTTCTCGTTTGAGGAACGGGAAGTCGTCGCGCTTGGACTGTCGACGAGGCGTGGGCTCCCAGCCCTCCAGAAGCCGTTGACAGAATTCCTCCCAGGGCGTCTCCACCGGGATGTTCAGAGCAAGCACCTCGGCGCGGCCGCGTAACGTGCTCCGGAAAGTAGTCGTTTTGTTGAGGTCGGAGTATGTGAAGGCCGCTGTAAATTGTTCGAAACTCCGAATGTACTGGGTGAGATTGCCCTCTTTGAAGGTCGCACGCCATTGAGCCGTTTTAGCCGTAGCCAACGTTTGGGGCTCAGACGTGAGTCTCTGAGGTGTGGGCGTGTCGACACTCACCGCAGTTGGCGGAGTCGTAGCCGGAACCGCTGAGGTCATGGCGGCCGGAACAACTGGGGTCGTAGCGATTGGAGCTGGCGGGGTCGTGCTTGCGGGGGCGGCTGGCGCGGTCGTCGCAGAGACGGCGAGCGAGGCGGCGGGTGGCGCTGGAGCGTAGCCAGGGTCGTGTGGTACTTGTATGGCTGGGGCCGGTTGACTGTATGGTGGCGTCACCCATGGTACTCCAATTGAGGGTGGGATTACAGCTGGTGGTGGACATCGGTATACCGATCCATTTGGGGCCACACCATGGTACACTACTCTGTTTAGTGCACCATGATAACCGATATCTGTCGGAATGCCACCATATCCAGTTGGTGGATTCGCATAGCCGACATGGGGGTGATAGTATCTGACAGCTGCTACTCCATTTTGAGCACCGCTTATTTCGCCAGGGTATCCGACTGGTGGTACACCGTATCCAGTGGTGTATCCAACTGACTGAGAGATTGGTGGTCCGATCGTGGGCACAACACTTTCTGCCGGGGCAGACACAACTTGGTCTTGCGACGGAATGGCGTGTGGCTGTTCTCCGATCATCAGCAGTGGTCGGCGTGCGGTCGGCGCGTGGGCGCGTGCATCGGAGGTCGACATATCGGGGTCGCGAAGTCGGCGATTTGAAGTAGATGGTGGTTGTCGAGGTCGCGCTTGTCGTGTGGAGGCGCACGGTCCCGCCATTGCGTCGCTGGGTCGTTGCGGTTGTGGCAACGTCTCGATCTGGACAGCGGTCGTCATCGGGATGCTCCCTGTTGTCGATCTCGCCTGGCTGGGTCGAACGTACTCTACCACTGTTGGCTCGGTCGGTATGCGAGAGTACACCATTGGTACTGGGTCGTATTGTGCTGGCGTCATTGACGGCGCCAAGGGTCGAGTCGCCGAATATGCGCTCGGCGGTATCAGTTCTGTAACATTATCAGTGTCACAAACCCACTGCCGTATCCGAGAATTACTTGGCGGATGCGTAACCATGGACGTTTCTATGGTTACAGGCCGAACGTTCACCGTTGGGTATTCTGGGTCGACACTATCATACACATTCGCTCTTTGACGTGAGCGTGTATAGTCTCTGCCGGCAAAGTCACTGTTTATATTCTGGGTCGTTTTGGCCGGCGTGGCCGCGTACGCCCTTGCGTGTGCACTGATAATGTCACTCACAGTATGTAGAGGCACTAGCGGCTAGAGGCGCTCCGATGTGGTCGTCGGGTGGCGAAGACGAAATCAGGGACGACCGGTCAACAAGGGAGTCGAATAAGCCCGCCGGTGGTTGCTCCTGCGACAGCAGAACTGTATCGCTCATGACAACTGAGCGCGGGCCGGAAGGTCGGAAAGTCGGGTTCGGATTGAGCGTTACCTCGTCATCCGTGGGGTCGAGCGGCTTGCCGCGGGGTGTTCCCGGAGCCATCGCCATCACTGCCGGAAGAGTCGAATATCCGAGGCTGGCTCAGATCGTGGTCGGCGGCACCAATGTGAAGAATACCGTTCACCAGGCCGGTATCAAGCCGTAAACTTATTCCAAGACGTTGTGCAAGGAAACAAAGCCGGCAGTTTCAATTCAACTGTTTATTGTGGCGATAAGTTCGATGTCCAATCACTCACAATCAGGGCCGATCACACGTAAGTCCGGTGATTATTCCCAGTCGAAATATATAATCTTTAATGTATAATCCTTGTATAAATATAGTCCTTGTATATCACTTTATAACGGTACAGTTTATATCCACTTCTATACAATTACGGCCAAGATCTTCTATATTCTATAACACACGTCTTTATGGACTGGAATCCTAAACTCAAGTGCGCGGGGCCACAGGGGAAGCACATAAAAGTTTTCCCGCCTCGTGTATGCGGTGTCGTGATTGGTCTGTGTGTGCTGATCTCACCGGGAAAGTGGGATTCCCCGGTGCATGTTCTGACATGTTTGTCTCGTGATCTGTGTGTAGTGTATGCATGGTCCCGTGTATTTAGGTTAAGGTCAAGGCCGGTGTACTGGGGTCGAATATTCTGATTGGCCAGGGCCGAAGTGCGCGTGGACTGACCTGTGTGTATACATTGTCCTGGTAATGTTTATGTCTGTGATCGTATAGTGGATATGTCCTGTATGTAAGTCATGTAAATAATGTGTGTGTTGCTAGGGATATGTAGTGCGAGGGAGGGACGGGCGGTTACAGTCGCTAAAATTACTACATCAACATATATTTTCCTTACTATAGTGAGATGAGGAAATGAATTGGCTAGCTTTGTATGTAAGCTGCTAATGTTCATCTTGTTCTGGGACGGAGCTATGGAGACTTGAATTTGGGCTTTTTATCATTGTTTTGTATGGCCGAAGGAATTAGTGAAATCTGTCCTGAAGGAAATACATGTATTCTATAATTTCTACTCTAGATTGAAGTTAACGTTGATGTTGCATTCCCTTTTTATGATTTTAGTGCAAAAAGATTAAAATTTGCCTTCCCTCTGTGTTTTTTTATGTATTTTTTACATAAACTGTGAATTCGGTGAAAATGCGTGATTTTGCAAAACAAAGAGGGGCCTCCCAAGAAATTGTTTCCCATGGCATGCATATATATGGCTTATCTGTGCCTGAGAGATGCTGATTCCAATGTGCAAAACAAGAAAAGCGCTCAGAATTTATGTGTTATTGATATAAACACCGTTTTTGAGAAAAAATGCATATTTGAATTTTCGGCCGAACTAACAGAATTCCAGTTTAGCAGCTCAACTCCCGATGTTATGTTATTGAGTCTCATAAAAGTGAATTATATATCATATTTTTGAAGCTTTGATATCAGATTGACGATGATTTGCTTATTTTTGCTTGTGTAGCTGACCCTTTCATGTCATTTCGGCCCAATATTTGTGATATAATTAATATTTATAACTCCATGTGGTGCACATAATTCGTGGTTCTTTACAACAAAACCGCATTCTGGTTCTTAAGTACCTCAACCACTGTAGTATGTGATAACGTTAGCGCCTGACACCAAAATTTGTAGCATCCACAATGAAATGACGTATTGATGGGTCAATTCCTTTTTTTACGATTTTACAATGGAATAAAGTCCGTTATTGGCCCATAAATCCAATGTGATATAACTTGCACCCCTGGAACTTTGTACACGTGTTATCTAGATCATAATTCATCACAATTTATTATCAGATGGTAGTGACATCAGGATCCCCTACTATTCAGGCATGACAACACCAATGATATTGCGTCATATCCGTTACAGTCAGAGAATTCCCCATTTTGAAAACGGGGGATGCCCTTGATCCCCGCAGAATGGTGGGGGATATTTTGCTATGACTGGTTGTTGACCCGAGCTGGTTGGCATTGCACACGAACAGTTTCAAGACCACAGCACGCACAGAACGGCTCGGACGACGAACGATATATATGGGTTGTCAGGCAGGAAAATCAGTCGTTTTAAAGGGGTACCCTCAGAGTTCGAGCTGTAGCAAATAAATTCAATTTATCAACATATATTTTCCTTACTATAGTGAGATCAGGAAATGAATTGGATAGCTTTGCATATAAGCTGCTAATGTTCATCTTGTTTTGGGACGGAGCTATGGAGACTTGGATTTGGGCTTTTTCATCATTGTTTTGTATGGCCGAAGGAATTAGTGAAATCTGTGCTTATAAAATCGGTTATAAAAAGACGATTTATAAAATCATACGATAGAAATAATACGCCTCGTCATGTGCTTTCGCACGAAGTCAATTTTATGCAGCACGTCAGATTCTAAAGTTGATAGTTTTTTACCAAAATATTATTTGGAAAATCGCGGAAACAGGAAATAAAGTATCTAAGGTATGGTATTAACGTATGCTGACTCGTTGCGATATTTTATCAGAAGTCGAAGCAAATAATATATGTTATCACACATATCGTCAGCAGCTACTCCTTTTATCATATTTCAAATTATATTAATACATTTTAATCATAAATAATTAGGTTTAAATGAATGTGTTGACACGCTTGTCTCGTAATATGTTTCATTGTTGGTCAAATGATGTGCTATAATTGCATGTAATTGTACATTAGACATAAATTATTGTAACTCGATCCTTTGCATTATCATGTGATTGCATCTGGTAGCATATGTACTGCGCGTGACGAAACACGCCGATCTAGATACACACATGTTGCGAGAACTTGTCCATCGGTTCGTTTCTTGTACGAAATCATTGTGTATGTCATCATGTACAGTCTTTAATAAGAAGTCGTCAGTAGTACCATTAGCATGGGTACTAATATAGAACCTAAAATAGAAAACACCTGCAAATGGGGAAACATATAGGGGCGGATCTAGGATTGGATCAATTTGCGAACTGATATTCGCGAGCCAGCGGCTAGTCAAGTCCGGTCTGGTGTTGGAAGGGGGCGCTCTGAGAAATTTGATTTGCATTCTTCTTACTCTAACTGAACATGAAGTGACCTATTTTTGGTCCGATCAACGAAGATGTTCGGTGGAGGCGCCAAATGTGCCTCCCAGGCTCGTCGCCAACCTTTTGGAATCGAAGTTGTGGCAACATAACCTTGAAGTTGACGTTTGACCTTATTTTCAAGGCCAGAGCACAAAATGGCTAACAAGTTATCAAATGGGGTATACTGTTCATATATTGCAGGTTTAATGGTGACCGTAAATTTGACCTTCATTGACTTTGTCAATACGACAAATTTGACGAAAAACAGTTGTTTCAAAACTAAACATTTCGCGGTAACCTTTTTGGGCCCTTGAGCTAATTTTCAAACACAAATCAATACTGAATACATGGGCCAAATGATATTAGAAAATGATCATAGGTAAATTTTTGTTTAAATGAGCATATATTGACCCCAACCTGTTACAGGACCGTTGGCTGCATTGAATTTGAGTGAAATTGCACAGAGTCTGATTGATCAGGCGGTTGATGGATCTGATTTCCGACGACAATGGTTCATCAGCTTTTGAACGCTGAGCTAAAAGGATATGTACATGTATCTGCACATTTGACCACAATCTATACTTTACAGTTTTCCGGCGTCATTTGACTCTTCATCATCTCTCTTTCGTCATTTGAAAGTTCACTGAGAATACTTCATTAAACATGACCCACTCATAGATTATCGTCTGTGTCGTCATGTGATTATTACATCACATGAAGTGTCAGTAGGTGGGGGTAACAACAGTGGATTTCCTTATCAGTGGAGCAATAAATTTATGAAGTTTTCCGCATTGACTACGTGATGGTTATAAAAGTGTATAAAGCCTGCTTATACCATGCTGTTTAATACAAGTTTACGAGACAAGTCAAATTGAAATGAGTGTTCACATTGAGACTTGATGGGTGAGCCTACTTTGTAAGTCAAGTTCATTCTGCATAAAACAATGCATACAATATGTATTATACACTGCGAGACTCTCTAATTGTATATTCATAGACTCGCCTTATATAAACTGCTGCATGGTTGCGTGAACTCACAGAGGCTTCGATACGATCCAGATCATACTTGCAAGGTGAGATATTCTTTTTTTACCACATTATGTCGACACATACACTTCACATAAAATTAAATATATATCTAACCAGTCGAGACTTATTTGCGGGCAATATTAGACATACAGGGAACCGACCAATTTATGATTATGTGTAGTATACTATTTGTCGGTATGTAAAAGACATTCTCGGGAGCATTGAATTCAAATTTCACTGTAATGTCTAGCTACGTCTGACGCTCTATGATTGTTTAAACATAAACTAATAATTGAACATGTTTCCAATAGGATAGAGTACGATCTTTATATGCTAGAAGAAATGGTCGTAAATTTTATTTCTGTTCGCCAGAAGTTAAAAAGACTTTATTTAGAGCATATTGTGGTAATATTTACTTATGTTTTCTTTGGTCCAATTATAGGAAATCTGCTGTCATTTCTGTCAGAGTAGCATATAATAACGCTTTTCACATTTTATTCGGTTTAGTTAACACCACAGATGCAGTGCCAGTGCTATGTTTGTCTCTAATAATGTACCAGGTTTTACTGCCAAGATACGTGAACAAGTTTTTGGTTTTAGAAAATTTATAGAAACAGCGTGTAACGGTATCATTGCCGGTATTGTAGAGTCAGACTTCTCAGGTAACATAAAAGGTGTAACGACACGCGACTTACAGGCCCTATACTTAATCACAAACAGCACATCGTAGTCATGATATATGCATTTTCAATACTCATGTTTCTCATTCTCCTAGACGAGAAGATGTCAGAGAAAGAGAACCAGGTATTGGAGCTGCCGGCTCTAGGTCGACCTTTCTCTCTAGGTACCCTCTATGACAGCCGCACTGAGAAGGTCATCCCCGGAATGACGCTATGGGATCCCGACACTCTGGCAAACAACGTCATGACCAAGACCATCTCTTCTACTTCTTACCAGGTAGGGAGGCAAAACTGACATTTAGCCTGAGATAATTTGTGGTGAATACTTGAGAACACCACACTCTTTGCATCATTGTGTTGCGTCTGTGGTCGTATTGTCCACATTTGTCCACAGTCATATCGCGGGTGTATTAGTTGTATTGAAGTTGATCTCAAATAAATGGTGAATCACAAGGTCACGTCCAAAAAAAATATGTAGATTGACCTCTGTTTAATAATAAACGACTTCAGATAGAGCTGAGGCTGATATTAGGAGCATTTTGGAAGACATATTGCAGATCTTTTGATGGCCTTGAACTTAACCTAAGATGACCTTGAATGTATAAATTTTGTTATCATTGAATTGCTGGCCTGTGCATGGTGGCTATTTTGATTTACCACCGAGATTGGGAAAGGCAAAGTTGTCTGAAACTAAGTCACTATGTAATTTGAGCTATTGAATCTGTACACTTCATCGATAATCGTTTTTAGCCCTTGGACTAATTTTGAGTTGAGTCCTCGTGGAAAAGGGAAAAGACCACCCCGGGAAAAAAACAAACATAGGGGAAGACGATGACAGAGGATGACTGTTCATGGAAGACAACCTTTGCAGAAGAGAGGGGACGTTGTAGCCCAGAGGCTATACAGCCATGGGTGGACTGTCCCGATATGTTGCTTCGGAGAAAGGGGGAAAAAAGCCGACTCCCCATGTTACAGCTGGTGCATGAAGGTGAAAAGAGGAAAGCGAAAGAGGATCCAGAACCAAGACAATTATGCAAACCTGGAAGGGGGGGGGGGGAAGATGACACCTGGGTGCGTAGAGACTGTCTATAGGGGATACCAAAAATGGCACCCCAGAGGATTGGCATTGAGGAGGCTGTGGGACCACTGTGGGCATCAGTCTCAAGCTACGGAGGAGCAGTCTGGCAATACAGATCAACAGTTGGGTTATGAGGCAGCAATCAAGAGCGAGTAGGATTGCTTCAACTCAGAGGAACTGCCCGCAGAGAAGTGGACTCTCAGTAGATGGAAACACCTAAAGGGGATACTTGGGCCAGTGGCACAAAGACAATTTTTGAGGAAAAGGAGATTCCTCACCAAGCCGACAGCCAAAACTATTAGGAATGCTGTGAGGCGGACAATCCTACAGATGAGGAGTTGGGAAATGGGAAAAGTGGTAGGACTCATACCCGAGCCTGATAGTTTGGACCAGTGGCAAATGTGTGGAATGATTTGGAAGAAGTATCACAGAAAAGGTCGTGAAATGAATATGGAATGACACCCAAGTATGAAGTATTGTCAGTGAAGAAAGCTGGGCACATCATCCAATCTACAAATCTAGTTTCAGGCTTAATGAAGAAAATATATGACTATAAGGAAATGAAACAAGATACTCCGGAAAGGATGGATATTTCTAGCCCGCAAGTTCCTTCCTCGTGAAAAAGATTGGCAGAGAGGGTCAGAAGGTATCAATGTCAGCCTGTTCTGAATGGAAGAATGGCATGGTATGAGGCATGTCACGCTATGGGAAAGGCTTGCCATATGTTTGTTGATACGAGAGCCACCTCATCGCTCTGAACGAGTGTCTCTTCGACCAGTAGTATGACAAACACGAAAACATGACAAAGCAGGTGAATATAAGGTCATGGTTAGGTACCGGCTATTACCTTTAGGTTCGAAGATAACATACAGATTCAACTGGGAACGAGACATTTGACGTTGGACACGCTGAGAGCCTGTGTCAACAATCAACAATGGATATCGCTAGAGGTTACTGGCAGGTCGGGATGGACGACAGGGACAAGGAGAAGACGGCCTTCGCAAGTCGAAGCATGCTCTACCAGTATGAAATGATGCCATTTGGACTGGCGACGGCCCTACTGGAGTCCCCAAAAGCATTCCAGAGGAGAAGGTGTCTCCTTTATTTGATCTAGCTGTCAAAGACATCTCAGGAGGCCGAGAGCAACTACTTGCTTGTTCCAATTATTACAAGCAGCCGTGCTAAAGCTGAACCCAACGAGTACGTTTCTGGACAATTAATTTTCTCGATCATCCATGCCTAACCGTGAAATCCAGTATGACCCTCTGTTAACACCACAAACGTGAATCAGTTGCGAATCGTGAATCATCCGCAAACCGTGAATCGCAAATCGTGAATACTGAAAAAATACCCACGAACCATGAACGCACATCTCGTAAGCCTCTGTTCACGGTTTCGTAGGATATTTTATTCACAGTTTGCAGCGATATCATTACCGGTTGGCTAATATTCACGTTTTGCAATTCACAGTTCGCGGACAATTCACGATTTGCAACAGATTCACGTTTGGTGTGTCAACACCCTCTTAAGGTCAAAACTATGATGAAGATTTGCAGAACAGAACCATCTGTATACCGTGGTTTACATCACTGCTGTGTGGTTTTATCCCTCATGTCAATATATCACTTTTTTGACACCGACTTCCCTCACAGTTTCTATTCTAATTGTCATCTTGATATAGATTTGGCGATTTGTTTTATTCCAGTTTCAGTCCGATGAAAGTTTCAGTGCCAAGAGCACAGCTTTGGGGATAGATGCCAACCTGAAGCTCAGCATCCTTGGAGGCTTGGTGGAGGTCTCAGGCTCAGCGAGCTATCTCAATGACAAGAAAAAAACGTCGCATCAAGAGCGTGTTTCTCTTCACTACAACTCCATGAGTCACACAAAGTCTCTCACTATGGCCCACCTCGGCAAAGGAAATGCCCAACACCCAGAAATTTTCGACAATGATATAGCGACGCACGTGGTGACTGGAATTCAGTTTGGTTCACGAGCTGTATTCGTCTTCGACAGAAAACTGACAGAGGAGGAAGAGAAGACAGAAGCATCAGGCAGTCTGAAGGTTGACAGAATAATCTGTACAATTATAACTTACTGTAACTATCGTGTCTGTACGGCATGGCAATTGTTCATGATTGCAAATTCAATTTTGTTCCATAGGGTATATTGAAAGGCATCCCAATGGTGTCAGCAGAGGGTGACATCAGCTTGGATTTCAATAAAGAAGAGAAGGCTAAAATTGAGCAAATATCATGTTGCCTGTATAGCGAAGGTTTCAAGGGTCTTGGGACAGCATCAACCTTCATGGAAGCCATTATGATATATCGAGAATTCCCAAGTCACATCGATGCCGTTCCCATAACTGTCTTCCTGTATCCGTTGGGGCTCCTTGATAGCCAGGCACAGAGGATTGTTCGGCAAATCAGCATGGGACTGGTTGACCAAACAGTCAAGTCCATTGAAAGTTTGGAGGAGGTTATCGTGAAAGCAGAAGATCTACTCTCCCATGGTGCCGTGATGAAGACGTCCACGCGTATCAAGCAGCACCTGATACGTTTCAAGTCTTTGGTGACTCAGACAATTATGGGAATGAAGAACAAGGTCTTGCAAGTCCTGCCAAAAATACGTGGAGCCGCAGTGGAGGAAACAGAGTTGAGCAACATTCTGAAAGAATGGTTAAGCTCGCCCTGCAACACAGAGAGTCTGGAAATGTGGTTGAGCAACATTGCTCAAGAAGTTCGAATTCTGAAAAGTGTCCTTGGACAGATCCAAGATGTCACTGATATTCTGGAACATGAGGGGGACTTGGTGTCGTACCACCTGAATCATGATTTGAAGAAGCTGGTGTGTCTCGTCATCAGAATGCCCGACAGCACTGCAAAATATCTTGTTGAAATTCAAGCTTATCAGGAACAAGGTTTGTGCACTTCAGTTTCTCAACATTTTGAAGGTAGGCTATACGTGTGTTTTTATAGCACTCCACAACGTTTAACAATAGATCCGTTCTCATCCACTCAGATGTGAAAACTCAGGGCGGAGAAAACGATCATCCACACTGGTATGACAACACAGATACAATACAGGCAATGGCGAGCAGACTGCAGGTGTTTTCCGAATATGCGAAGTTCGTCAAAAAATCCGACAAGGAAGTGAAATGTTTCATCTTCGAGCGTATTTTCACTCAAGATGATTTGGAAGGAGGCAAGACTCCCGGAGCAAACATCATGCTGTATGAACACGGGAAACTGATTGATGATGACTTCACACCAGGAGGTAATTCCATTGTGATGCATAGAGTACTGTTCGTCTTTAATGGATACAATACATTGATTATTGTTTTTAGCCAATGCCTCATAAGATATATACCCATGATATGCGTGAGTTTGTATGAAGATAATATAAGAAGACATATTACGGACATGTTTTGGTGACCTTGAACTTGATCTCAAATGCCCTTGGGTGATCCATCTCGAGTTAGACATACCTGAAGTTTGCCAATCGGCCAATCAACATAATTATAGTTAAAGCTTAGTTTATTAACACCTCTCATAGAGTGTATCCTACCGCAATTTTGAGCTTGACCTTGGATGAACTTGGGTAATCGAATTAAAAATTTCGTCCGATTGAAAATTGTAATTTGTTCTAAGTATATTTGACACTTGGAGATATCGCTCAATTTTGTATGTTGAGCAAATAAGAGGTCATCATAATACATCTATTTTAGTGTTCTTGAACTTAATGTCACATGACCTTGAATATACTCAAATAATATTATGTCCATCCTGGAATAATAAATTGGCTTATTGATAAGGAATGTTTGAAGATAAAGTTTAGGTTTGTATTATGGTCCTGTAACAAGTTAGGTACGGGACCTAATAAAATGTTCTTGAGCTTTATCAAGGATGAATTTGAGTGAGTGATGAAACATTGGCGATTAACAGCCCCTCGACAATTTTGATCACTGGAAAACAATCTGCAGCACCATTGGTGTCACGATCCAGATCACAAAGTGTTAAAATGTGATTTCCAGGTCCTCCGCACATAGTGAAACACGTGGGTTCCCTGACGGCTCTAGAATTCGCAACGTTCCGTATCGACTGCCGCTTCAAAGGGGTTTTCCAAGCAGAGGCCAGTTGGTTTAAGGATGGAAAACAAATAGTTGGATCAAGTGGAAAGTACGAAACCATCAACACCCCGATTGGGTCTGATTTGGTCGTCCATAATGCGCTGATTGAATCAGATGCTGGAACCTACCGAGTCGTGCTGAGTAACAACCAGGGATCTGCCAGCCAAGATGTGAAAGTCTCCATCCAAGGTAAAAAATTCTATTCATCTTCATAGAAGGATTGCCGTCTATTGATTATTTTAAGTTCTATTGCGTACAAAGTAGATTAAATGACATATGATACTTGTATGCCCATTCAAACTCGTCATGTTTTATTTTTGTTTCAGTTTCTCCCCACAAAGGTAAAGTTTGCTTTTGTTACATAATTATGTACAAGGTGATATGGTCAACATTTTATCATGCTTGGTACAAAAATCACATGAATGTGTACATAATGATCTCAAATTGTATCACTAGTACCTATTGGTACCATCCTGGCCTGGACACCGAAGCTAGATGCAAGCCACACCTCAGGGTCTGGAGAGGTCTCCTTGCCACGAGGGTGGCAGCTTTGTGACGGGAGCAAGATCACTGATGAGAGCTCCCCGTGGAGAGGAAATAATACACCGGACTTGACGGAAAGGTGTGCTCATTCAAACGGTGATGCATCCTGGGGAAGACAAATAAACACACGTCAGGGTTTAATGACGTGATTTTCTTGACATGTTGAACGAAACTGCTAGATAGTTCTAAAGTTGATTTTTTTTTCTATTTTTGCCTTCTCCTAAATCACAGCTGTTTACGAGGGAAACACCCAAAATTTGAACTTCCGTCTTGTGCGTTTGTTTTGTCAGAATATTTTCGCTATATTTCTTTCAAAATCATGCATTGGACTCAGCATATATATACTTCACCAGTAATCTTTATGACAATCAAGTTATTTTTTACTTGTCGTAAATGTAGTTGTAATGCAAGTTTCTGAATGGATATTCCAGATTCCTCCGAGGTGGGAACGAGGCGAACGCTCTCAAGCTCCAAGAGGATCAACTGCAGGATCATAAACATCAGGATGGCGGCCACACTCACAGTGACAGCGGACACGACCACCGTGACGGTGGCCATGGGCACAGTGACAGCGGCCACAACCACAGCTACGAGGACACGGGGCTTACAGGGAGGGGTAAGTTTGGGGGAGTGACGTTGGCTATTTAACGGCGGTTTTAGTATTTGTGTGATGGTAAACAAAGTGATGATTCAAAGTAATGATTCAAATATTAGTACATACACAAAGTACATGTCCTTTTGCATCGTATCAGGAAATCATTGTGCTGGACGTTACTGGGGTCAAGGTACGTGGCAAAAGACTACGGCGACAGCCCACGCCAATATTCAGACAGGACACGCAAACATCCAAAGGGGCCACGCAAACTTAACGACCAGTCACTGCAACATCCAAGGCGTGAGCGGCGCCCGAGTCGGGACCGAAACTAGGCCGAGGTCTGCCTACATTATGTGGATCATAAAGATTTCTGGCTAATTGTTTGAATTGCGCCATGCTTTGTGAGACACTGAGTCATTACGGAGCCGAGTCAATCGATAGATCGTTAACTAGTGCATGAGTACATTATAAAAATGTCTATAAATTAGCGTAACTTAAAGCGACGATAAATTTTATGTAATGTTCACTTGCCCTAAATGAATTAACTCATCCGTTCTCTAGATAAGGATTAGCGAGATGATACGTGTGCACTCGAGTATTTATTGAAGGTATATGTTTTTATCTTCTTGTGAGAACACTGCATGTCGACGAAAGAATTTTTAATATAATATATAATGTTGTATCAAGTGAGGATAAAATAGATTTCAGTTTTCATTGTTATAAGTTATGAATATAGAAAGCTTTTCCAAACTGAAGTTATGTTTGGTAAATTTAACAAATATTTTATAATAATACCATATTGGAAAATTTTACTATAGATGGTCAAACCTGATCAATTTCATTGGCAAAGCTTGGTAGGCAAGGAAAGAAATATGTTGTTCATCATAATGTACCATATTTGTATTGATGTGATCACTGTTATCATAACGCACCGACTCTGTCATCATTTACGACTTGAAGTCACCAATACGTCTGCATCCATGGGCTGGATATTGAACATTAATTGTATAATTTGTATTCTTGTGATATATCATACATGCATGATATTATCTGGTAATAATAAATACATAATAAATATCGCTTCCTGTAGAGTCGTAATATATTATAATTATACTATGACATCATACGACGTCCCATAGAGCATATCCACATGCTGCAGCCAATCTGTATTATTTCTGATCGACGTGACCTGTACATTCACCACTCCAAATCATACTGGGAAAGATCCTCTACCTTTGATTTCACGTATGTTTATAAAACAGGTATACGTTTTATCTACGAGCGTTTGTCTGTAGCTGCGACCATTTCACGTCTGTCATGTCAGTCGTGAGTTCATTCATCAGTCAAGTTCATCTATCAAATTCAAGGTCGCCAAAAGATCTGCCATAATCGACTTTTCAAGTTTTTGGTGGATTCGCAATCATATGGAGTCCCTAAAGAGATCCAGCTGGGTTGTGGTCGGGACAAACTTGGGCAATTACGTGAATATGCAAATTAGTGCCCCATTGCCGAAAAACATCATTTCTTCAATATTTGAAATCACATCCTTTCAAAAATGGTCTATAAACCTGAGACACACCACTGAAGCTCACATGAGGTCAACTTCTACATAATCTGAATATCGACCCATCCTCGGTGACCTTTATTACAAACTTAAGCTGTATGCAGCAGCTTGGTTCCCGCCTATAGATGGCGCGCGTATTGCTGTAATTTAGACTTGATACGAAACATGACGTCAGAGGTGCCTCGAATCTTATATGAACTCACAGAAGTGTTATTTTTGGAATCGCTTCGATCCTTATTTGGGAAACCACATAAGGATTTTTAATTTATGTATTCAAAACGTATGCTGCATGACAGCGGGAACGAAGATGTCCATATGCCTATTATACTGTTTTTGTATTTATGTGTTGCCTCCTGATGCATTGGGACTGGGGGAGGTACGTGTAAGTAAGCATACAACAATATCTCACATAATCAGGCCCAGCTCGATGTTCTGCGATATAGTGATGTAGATCCGTGACTTGTTTACTGCACAGCTAGTGGCAATAGTGGCATACATGTACGAGTACGTGATGGCATATCACACTATTATTTTCATCGCCCCAAAGCAAACAAACAACGAAGACTAAATATAACATTATCGTGTCATGTGGTCTTATGAACATCATCGCCATAATTAACATTAAAGATAATATAAGTAACTAATGAGAACGGAGGTTGTGTAAACACTCAATACTCTGTAATATGTTCTAAGATATCGACCTTCAGTCAAAAATACTTACAGTTACAGTCATGTAACAGTTATGCTACACCCGGACCGATCGAAATACACTGGAATAACGTTGAAGTGGTATATACTGCTCTGTGTATGCATGTAGTTATTGAGGATATTCATATAATTTATGTTTAGTTATGCCATTACAATTTGATGGCTTGTTTCAATAATATAATGTAGTTTATGTGGTGAAATCTTGGCCGGTGGATAGGTTTATTCATCCAAACGATAGATGAATAATGAGCACCCACAAACCTCACTGCTGGAACAAACCCAAACGAAAGTGAAAACCTCACAAACTTAGCCACCTTTATTGTCTACTTTTGAAAAAAAATGACAAAGAATACTTGCAGCGCCAACAAAGAATTTGCTATGCATAGCAAATGTCAATAGCATTTCAAGTACGCAATAAATGATTCCCCATGTGCGGTGGAGATGACCAGAAGCAAAACCTTAGCTGCACATATATACGTGGCAAATGTTTGCTTCGTGTAGTAAACATTTCATTAAGTGAATTCAATTGTTACTTTTTTTATTCCATACGTACATAATTTCATAGCTTCCTCTGGCAAACTACTATTTTCATGTGTAATTATATTTATTTTCAAAACAAACATAACACGAAATATACTGAAAGTGACATGAATAAAATACCGAGACAAAGTCATCATGTTTTGCATCTGTATAATAAAGAATTGAATCCGCCTATTGGTTCTACACGCTCGTGCTCACTCGATCGTATTTGTTTTCAAGCAAAACCAAACGCTTGTTGAACCAGTAAATGTGAAATCAACGCTAAATGTGAAACCTAAGGATAAATGTAAGAAAAACACTAACGGTAAATGTGAAACCTAACGCTAAATGTAAATAACTGCCGACGTATATGCCTAGGCTACGGGAGCGTAGAAGGGCCACCCAGGAAAATCATATTTTTGAAATTCCCAACTTAGTTACTCGATAATATCGACTTAGTATATCGATAATATCGACTTAGTATCTCGAAAATATCGAGTTAGTAACTCGATAATATCGACTTAGTAACTCGATAATATCGAGTTAGTATCTCGACAATATCGAGTTAGTAACTCGATAAATTCGAGTCAGTATCTCGACAATATCGAATCAGTATCTCGATAATATCGACTTAGTAACTTGACTTAAGTCACAGTACATGATGTATAGTCTGCATGGGCATATACTATGGAAGCGTAGAAGGGCCACTCAGGATTTTTTTTTTAATTCCCGACTTAGTAACTCGATAATATCGACTTAGTATCTCGATAATATCGACTTAGTATCTCGATAAAATGTCCAGCATATATCACTTCCTATATGTCCACAATTGTTTCCTAAGCTGAAAAGTCGATATTAAATGAGATATTAGCCATTCTGTGCTCTGACCTTGAAGAAGAGGTCAAAGGTAAAATTCAAGGTCATCAGAATATTCAGCATATAATAAATAAGCTAGATATCCATTTTGTCAGGTAGCCTAAAAACATTCTATTCCTTGTATGCTGTGGCCTGTTAGATCAAAGATACGGTAACATAAAAAGACAGATCAGTGATGGGAACACCTGCTTTCCTGCAGAACCGATTTGAACTAGGGAGAAACGGTTCTACAGTCGACCAGGCCGGAGTGGAGAAGGGCAGGCTATCCATTTCGATGCTATCATCCATTTCGGGATTAGGGTAGTACTTAGTTGTTCGTACCAGTCTGATGACTGTGAGTGGTGACTGTATATATATATTTCCACATTCAGCGTCAAGCACGTAGTTATTACATTTAGCGTCAGGGCATTATGTCTTGGTTTTCACATTTACCGTTAGGTTTCACATTTACCGTTGATTTCACATTTATCGGTTCAACAAACGCTCGTATCACCCCCGCAGAATTCTGGGATAGCACTGAAAAGTTGTTCATATGGCCTCGTGCACGCCACATTCAAACAAATGGTAAACAAAACAAATTTCTGCATCTGCTACTTATATTTCGCAGATAATCTATGAAGTGCACAGAACAATGGGAAATACATACAGTTTTGTGGTAGTTGGATTTAGGTAACATCTACTAAATGTATGTGTCATTTCCAATAATTTTCTTGTGCGGAATTACAAACGTACATTGTTTAGATCGGCGGTTATGTATGGTTTAATCATTCCAACGCTCCTGAAATTTCAGGAGTAATGGGCAGATACGAGGGTCTGGTTCGGATACAAACCCAGCCCTTGTGAGGCTGCTGGTTCGAAACAACTCAAATTTATAATTCCGACGACATAGCAACAACTAGGCCACGCCCAGTTGGCAATCTCCAAAAGAAACTATAATAATAAAAAAATCTGGCAGAAATATGAAACCGTAGCATCATAGGCCTGCTTCGGAATATTTCGATACTGTAAACCCCTTAAATTTGCGTCCGTTTAAGTTCGCGTTTTCGTGATTTGAATGTTGTCGTGATATGAATATGTTTGCAGCAATTTAAGCCTAATATCGCGTGGGCATCTACAAATCAAATCATGATTGTCCATGACGGATCGCCATCTCGTCCATCACAAGGCTTACAAGATTGGTTGACTTCAACCTCAATGACTTCAGAATAGGCTCGCTGAAGCCTGGAAAGATTTCGGTCCGACTCACTGTCTCACGAAGGGTGGAGACACTGGGAAGAGCAAAAACACTGCGCAGACAGAGAACAAATTTTGTCATTCACATCTCATCTTCGTCCTCTAATAGCTCGTCCACTCATACGTTCTTGGGCCATCACAAACTGCAGCTGCTGGGGCGTGAGATACTTCGTCAGCTGTGTACGTAGCTCCAACAGGGCTTGAGCTCGGCTGGCCTTTTTTGCGCTTGGGCTTTTTTTTCGAGTTAGAGAGACGCAATGCTTTACGTCTCCATTGGTGGACCTGGTGAAAATCAACCCAGTATTTAGTTTGCTAGTGTTAACTCATTGAACATGTCAAATAAAATATATCTTTACACTTTATAACACAATGATATTTTTAAATGGCGATGGATATTCCAAATAGGCAATACCAATATTTTTCCACACGAAACAGATAAAACAATCTTGAACAAACAACAAGAAAAATATCAGTGCTGACAATGCCATGGTTAGTCACCACAATCACATCGAAATCATAATGAACTAGACGTCAAGGCCTTGGAGGCATTTTGGTTTAGAGACTAATTTATAACATGTTTGCAACGAACGATATCTGTTTTGCTCTCTGACACACCACACCGAGATACCAAAGAAATGAACAAACAAAATGCTGAATCAAAAAAAAAATTAGGGTCGGGTCTGTTTCACTGTACGACGCACCGTTTCCGAGATATCGATGAAAAGGAGAAATGCTGACTCAGTGAAAAAAATAAAGTCAGGGTCAAAGGTCCTTCCTGATAACCCTTAGACATGTTTGACTAGGGAGTTGAGTCCGAAAAAACATCTGTTTCACTCTACGACGCACCGATCCCGAGGCATGAAATCCTCAGGGATGAAATTCGATGGATTGATCCTAAACTCAATGGGGTTCTTCCCTGATCTCAAAATCAACCTTAATTTCATCCTCATGGACCTCGGATCCGGCTAAAAAGAATAGGGTTCTTCCACTTAAAATTTGACAAGGATACATTAAAGCTATAATCACTTTTAGAATTGACAAAATTTATTCATTCTGCGATAGCTTTATTTTGTCTATAGAATGAGAAATTGTACAAATTTGGTTCTGAAAATGTGTATTACGTGCCTAAATTCAGTTTCCAAATCAAGATTTGCATCATTATTTTTTTCCTAAAAGCGGCCCGCCTTGTGGGCGAGTTCTATACACAGTCTGATGACGTCATTGGTATTTGTCTAGATACTGTGGCAACCGGCAATGTAGGCAGGCCGATCATTCTCTATCCACTATTTTCATGCACGATCAACGGCAATTTTCTGAGTATCTGTTGTCGAACTGTGCATATTTCCTATATATTTCCGACTATCTCGAGATGTACTTTCAAGATTGCGTGACAAAAAAGAATGCTAAATTTGGCTGATTTTAAAAGTGATTCTAACTTTAAGGCAAACTACAGTTATCGTCTGGAAACTAAAATTGCGCAAGAAGAAAAACAATTCTACTAAAAGCATACAGCATTGACAATAAATATCGAACCAGGCTTTTTCATATACGTGGCAGGTGTGTCCTATATGGAAGCCCTCGCAATCAACATTAAACAGAAACATTTTAACTGAACTATAGTATCAAAACAACCCCAAGCTTGAACACAAACTAATACATGATTAAACAAACGATGTCAATTTGCAATAAATTTTCAACCTGCATCTTCAAACTATGTATCTTCCTGATCATCGGTGTAAATTTCTCTTCTTCGAGTTTTATAGAAGAAAAGCAACTATTTTCCTTGCAAACTATCTGGGTTTTAAATGTATGAGCACAACCTGAATTTCCTGGAAAATCTCATGGGAAATTCACGATGAAAGTTGTTACTTTTTCAGAACAATTGATCTCACCTAGGATATAAATCGATTGATTGAGCATTATCACCAACAGGAATATGCTCAGTGGCCGTGAGGACATCCACGTCATCGGCCTTTCTCGCTCTCTTACCGCTGTCGGTGGCAGACCCTCGCACCCTAGGTGGGGGCCTCTTTGATCCAACTACAGGAGGGAGGTTGGGGACATCCATCAGGGTGGGCACAGCGGATGGAATATGTGGACCATAGATATAGAGATCTACATGATATTATTCTCTAAAACATGTCCGTGTTATGTTCCAAAACCACTGATTTTTTTTTCCAGGATGCTCATACAAACTGTATCTATATATTACAAGAAATAACCAGTTTCTTTTTTCCTGGACATTCTTAAACATGCAGTCCTCGCAGTGAACCTGCCACACTGTGCAGTTATTGTAGAGGTACACTGGACTTCTCCTGTACAAATCATCACGTCTCAGGTTGTTTACCCACGACTTACAACTGTAACAATACAAAAATGTAACAAAACAATGTGAATTGTATCAAGAATGAGCATTTACAAAAAGGAGTGCAGCCCATGCATGCTCATCGTCGATAACCTATAGCTGTATAGGCGAGCTGTCGTCAAAAACACACATTATCGACGACTAGGTAAGTAGACCGACGACACAATTTACTTCAATCTTTCGCTAGAAAACATATCCGGAATAATAATATTGGAATATTTACCTTTGTGGATCTTTCGGGAAACGAAAAATAAAATGAATGTCCAGATTGCATTTTCTACAGTTGCTGCAGTTTATGGCCGCACAAAACGAACTGCTGCTAGCATGATAACACAATTCTGAAATATTTGGTGTACATGGTCATACAATACACCAAAAGAAAGCTTGAAGCTACAGAAAAACAAATATGTAACAAAGTTGACTGTAGGGGTGCTAGAGTATTTCAAATAGGAGTACCGTCAGGTCTTTCTGAAGACAAAGATTAGGGAAAAGTCCAAAAGAGTGAAGTTCGCTGTTTACTGGCAAACAAAACGTGATAATACATATTTCAGAGCTTGAAAATATTCAATATTAATAATTTCACATATCGCAACATCATACACACTAAAAATATATGATGTTGGTGGTGATCACTGTGCCCATAGTTGTCAAATTTGCCCTCTCCAGGCCATTAGAAGTACAACAAATGATCACTGAAGGCATTTCTGACAAAATTCTAGTCATAAAAAAGTCGTTTTATTTGTAGCACAATGCCCTAGGTACTCCCCTATAAAATAGTCTTACGAGATATGCCTAAATAGAATTTTTCTTTGATGTCTCCAAAAAACGATTGTCAAGCTTGTTTACATGGGCGATAATAGGGACTCCGAGTGCCGAACAATACTGTACAGATGGCGGAAGTGCACACGAAACACGACAGTCCCCTAATTTCGAAGCAATTCCCCAAGCAGCACAGGGGGTTATGAATGAAATATCGTTATATTATGAAAGAAAAAGCAGTAATTCAAAAACTTAAAGATGTCTGGTCGGCTTGTTTTTTTGGAGTGAAAATGAACTTTGAGCTGAACTTTCACCTCCGAAATTGGGTCAGATCTAAAAACGAGGGTTCTTGTCACCTAGGCCGATGTCTAAACTTTCCATATGTGGCGATTTTGCCCAAAGATCGCGGCAGGAGATTCTTTATCAAACACTATTTTTTAGCAGCTTCACATTCGAAACACGTGCGTCGCATAGTGACGTATTGTCTTTCATCGATCCACTGTTCTGAACCAATGGCTTTACGTCATCTCTCGTGCTCACGACTCTAGTATAAATACTGTGGCCGCACTTTGTGTGTCCGGAGTTGTCACAGAGCGAGAGCACGACAGGTGAGCTCAGCCATGAGCTCCTTGTCCCTGTTCTACTAGGGAGGCCCATAAGGCCTCAGGGATGGCTTCCAATAGGGGGCCCGGGAGGGGGACCGTCGCTGACTCAGGGCTCGTCCCTGGATCGCAGGTCCCACGCCCTGGGATGGTGTGACACAGGCTCTGGCAGACCGTCAGGCTGTCCAGGGTTCTATCCCTGCGGCAGTGCCGTCGGCGAGGCTGGCCAGCAACATGCCCACGTGAGCGAGTGCCGTGGTGCCGCTCCCATGGCATCTCAGGCTCCGCACACGGCTACATTACCATAACTATGTACTATGCACGTTGTATATGAAGACGTTGATGATGTTGGTGATGATGATGTGTTATGATGTGATGTATTACGGCCGGACTCGTCCGGATGGACTGTTACCTGGTTGAAGTTATAGTAATTACGACGCCCGCCGCGTGCGCCCTGTGCGCGTGGGCGTCAAACTTTACACATGCATACCAAATATGCTATGTAAAAGACTTTCTGATTGGTCGAAAATGATCGTAGCATGACCCAACCCAAATCGAGTTCAACGAGCTTCACTTTGTCTGCTCTTTCATTGATATCTCAGAAACTGTGCATCGTTGAGCGAAACGGGTGTTATTTTCGGACTCGTCGCCCTGAATAAACATTTCTAAGGGGTATTATGGATGACCTTTGACCATAACCTTGAATTTTTTCGCTGAGTCGGCATTTTTCGTTTTTGTTGATATCTTTGAACAGTGCGTCATAGAGCAAAACAGTCGTTATTTTCGGATTCGTCGCCCTAGCCAAACGTGTCTCAAGGGGTATTAGGGACTACCTTTGCCTAAAGGTCGACAATTTTCGTTTTGGTCAATATCTCGGAAACTGTGCGTCGTAGAGCGAAACGGACGTTATTTTCGGACTCGTCGCCCTAGACAAACATGCCTAGGGGGTATTAGGGATGACTTTTGACCTTGACCTTAGATTGTTTCGCTGAGTCGGCATTTTTCGTTTTCGTCGATATCAGAATCGATATCACGTCGATATCACGCCACAGAATCAATGGAGATCTATACTTACATATTACTTCACACGGACACGTGCACCTGCACAGCTGTCACGGACCATGAACAGAACAGGACACTGCATCAGTCAATCAGCATACTTCCAAACATGAAAAACACACGATTCCAGACATGACATCACATCTAACCAATCACACACAACTTCCGTTACACGACGCGGGAAACTTTCCAGACACTCATGCACATGTCCCGCGCTTTTCGTAGTTGGAGAATATTGTAGAGGTTGGACGTGTATGAAGATATAGAAGAAAGTTACGAGAGCTACATAAAACGTGATATTAATTGTGTGATAAGAAAGAAATTGTTTGATTAGGCTGTGATACACGGACTAATAGTTATTCGGACTTCTATGGGATTACATATGTGTGACTGAGCCCGTCATCGTATATATCATTCCAATGAAGTGGATAAAACGAACGTCGGACTATTTCTGTGTCTGGTCGCATTAACATTTAAGTACGCTAGACAAAGTGATAGGGTTGATTGGGCCCTGAAGAACCTGATTCATCACACTAGGATCCAATTTCGGCATTATTATAGTTTCACTGATAATGTGACAAAAGGATGGATTCTTTTGTATCCTCCTATGAACCATCAGTTCATGCTGAGTGGATTGTTTTCACCTGATTCACTATTTCAACTTTCAAATTTTATCAAAATAACTCATATTCAGTCTCCGACCATTTTCCATTGAAAATGAAAGTATGACCACAACCCCCCTCCCCCCCCCCCCCCCCATAAATTTGAGAATGGAAGTTTTATGCAACTGTCGTGCTTCAACCAAAATTGTCCGGTAACCTATCTTAGCCCTTGGGCTAATTCTAATCTTTTCACTGGTTATGATGTTATTTACGTTTTTATCACTGAATACTCGTGAAATTTCGAAGCAAATAGATTATCCGAAGATATTATAATGTTTTCGAGCCAAAATGTATCATCTATAAACACAATTTTATCAAGAATATCAAAGAAATCAGGCACATCAAGTTTGCAGGAAATGTAGCAAATGACAGTATGATTGTCTGTAAAAAAAATATCACCAACTCACATAATCGTTGTTCATGCTATACGAATGCTATTGTTATTAATGTGTTTTGAAGTGTATATGGGTTGTGACACAGCAACCAGAACATTCAGCATTCATTTCGCAACTTCGTCGATCCTGCATTAAGTCTAGTTATTTGTTTTGATGCGAATTGCTGTATTTCTTTACATTGCATTTATTTTGTAGTTTTTGACATTAGAGCGTTGGGGGCGAAGCCCCCAACTCTCTACATGTCTATGTGCTGACTTTTTTTATGGAGGTTTCATACCAACCTATCAACGTCCGTTTTGGCATGTAAACCTTTGTACACCTACTTCAAATAAGAATTTTCTTCGTCCTTGACATAAAATATCTCGATTTGATGGCAAACTTTGAATATTCCACAGATATATAATGCATAAATCGATGTGTTCGGTTTGAGAAAATTACGCAAAATGGTCAGCTCGTCTGAAAAACGTCAAAATGGCGGAGCCGATGGAAATTCACGTTCCCAGAATGCAAAGCAAATTTTACCGCAATGACGCGTACTTTGGAACGCACAATTTTCTGTGCAGCATTTTGTGCATGCATGTACATGTAACTTTGCGTGTGGCCTTTTTTTGGCGTTATCAAGTAAACACAACGATTCGTCTGCGGTACCACGACTACATTTACCGTAATTTGACATATTTTATCACTTGAGAAGTTGTTGCTTGCTGGGTTGCGAAACCGTTTTATTCTAAACTGGTCTTTCAATTTGCTCAGTATGCATGTGTTATCTATATCATGATATCAGATGCAGATATTCCTCATAGTTCCCAATATTTTAAGGATATTTTATTGAGCTTCAATATCATTTAATCAGGCGTATCTGTTTCATTGAGTTCAAAATAAATTTTTACTTATTAGGAATATGATTGAAGTACGATTATGTGTTTCATCATAATATAAGGAATGAATTGGAATCATGTGGGGCATGATATGGTTCAGTTTTAATTTTTTTGCAGGTGGGGGGTGGGGGGGGGGGGGTAACGTTGTGTAAGATACATTCAGCTGTCGTGGTGCTGATGATGTGCTCGAGCTCTAATGTCATCTCCCGCAGTTAGCTGCATTTTCTTGTTTCTTACTTGCCACCTATAAACTATGATAGATTTCCAAGTGTAATTTGGAATGTGACAACAATAAAAGCTGTTAATGACGTGTGGATTCATAGCTGGCGGGGAGGGATGGTGTCAGATAGTGAACAAAAAAACGTTACTGATTGATTGATTGATTGATTGCAGATATTTCATTCACACCAAAACATCACAATTTGATACATGTATATTCTCGCACTCTACCACGTGCCTCCCGTTACGAGTACAATACCGGGGAAAAAACCTCCTCGCACTCAAAACTATGCCGTATGTATATCTATAAAATATCTGCAGAAATGGCAAAATGGTCCACTATTAAATAGACATAAACAATTTACTAAAAGTAGACCCGGTTTGATAAGTACATAATGGATATCACGACCTGAAAAATGCCTAAATTGATGAAGAAACACGTTGATACGACATACGCAACTCAAACAAAACCACTGATTAGTATTATGTGAACATCATTTTCCTGCAAGGACTTTTTTTTACACAGAATGTCCAATTGGATCTCGGTTTGGGCGTTTTTGATTTCCAGCGGTAGGTCATTCCAGAGTTCGATGCCACATGCATGGAGACTAGATTTACCTTTTGAGTGGGGTCTGAGGGGCCAAGTCGTGATATAGTCCCCACCGGGGACACTTTCCCCCCACCACCCGAAGACTTCTCATATACAGAAATTGGATCGAAATATTAAAATGGTGTTACTATTTCAACGGAATAAGCCTCGTCATAATGTTGCACTTTATTCCGTGTGTCTACATATTACTCGTGAAATAGACCCCGGGGATAATTTCACGAGTAAATATCAAATAGGTTCGTTCAGTTTTCGGGGACTATATCACGAGTAATATATAGAGGACTTTAGAAGCTAAAATAGAGCGACGGATATGATGGGGCTAGAGTAAAAAATGTGGAGGTGTTTTTTTTTTTTTGGGGGGGGGGGGGGGGGGCAATGTCCACGTTGGCTCGGTCATGGCTGTGCATCATACTGCAGGGGAATAGACCCCGGGGACTATATCACGAGTAATATATAGACACACCGAATGAACTGCAACATGACGATGAGGGTAAATTGTTGGGGTAAATATGAACGTCGGATTGGTACTCGGTGTATTTCAGGGCTCAGGGAAATAGTTCCCGGGGAATATATCACGAGTAATATATGGGAGACACCACTAGTTTAGAAGCTAGAGAGGGCGACGGATATCATGGGGTTAGAGTAAAAAATGGGGAGTTGTCTCCCTCTGGACATCGGATTGGTACTCGGTGTATTTCCTGACTCAGGGAAATAGTCCCCGGGGACTATATCACTAGTAATATGTAGGAGACACTACCAGTTTGGAAGCTAAGGAGGGCGATGTATATGATGGGGTTAGAATTTTTTTTTTAAAGTAAGCCCGCCAATATAGGCCTGGTATACACTGTAATAATGTCAAGTGTATATATTGGGATACAAAATCCCATGCTATTATATGCTATGCCCCTCATTTCGTGAGTGCTGGGAAATACTCCCCGGCGGGGACTATATCACGATATGGCCGTGTGGGGCTGATTGGGACGAACGGCGATTACAATGAAACAGTCTATAAATTTTCGGTAAAACGTAGGTTTGTGTCTCGTGAGACTTATTTGCTTCCTAAATATTCCACCTAGGTTCAGGATCTGAATATTACATACCATGATATCCTGAGTTGAACATGATCATTTTGTACCAGGCCTTTACTTCATATAACTTTGCATCAATTTGGAATTTTATCCTTTCATGATAAAATAAAAATTGGATATTTGGAATAACTTTAGTGCGGTATCACAATTATGATATTTTATTGTCGACTGCACTTCATTTTTAAAGCCTTTTGACATTATTCGAAGGATTCATATAGGCGATAACCGGATTCTGACTGAAATGTGATTGTATCATACATGTATCAATCGTACACAGAAATGTATTCATGCAAACAGCCTA
The DNA here is from genome assembly GCA_949152475.1 of Terebella lapidaria. Lineage (NCBI taxonomy): Eukaryota > Metazoa > Annelida > Polychaeta > Terebellida > Terebellidae > Terebella > Terebella lapidaria. The sequence continues at coordinate 25,003,153 of OX424564.1, read as the reverse complement.
TAGCTAGGCACTTTACATATACAATCAACGATATATGAAATAAATTACAGATGTGGTTATCCATAGTAATAATAGTAGCTGTAACCATAGGAACTATATCCGCCGTAGCCATAATTCCGGTGCCCCGTGCGCATGCCCGTGTTTCCTCTCCGTCTGCGCTGATCACCCCATGTCGAAGACAAACGCGGACGTAGTCTAAACGCGCGACGTGGCTTCCGCTCTCTCAACGCGGGGTGGCGCTGTAGTCGCTCGGCAATGACATCAGAGAAATCATCATCATTTTGGTCGTGTACGCTATCACCGCCGTTTTTGGAACGTTGCTGCGTCGGGGATTTATTGTCGTGGTCATTTTCGGAGCGAAGTGTAACGCTTCCCTTGTCAACACCTGAATAAGATGTTTTTACGTATATGATATTTTACTTTCATCACCAAGGCTTGTTTTCGGGAAGTTTTCACGACATTCACGACATACTCACGAGTATTGGGTTAGAATGCATAAGGTACATTGAATTGGCCTGGCGTATAAATACGACCTACTTACCGTTTGTATTTGCATCCAAAGAAACAATAAGAAATATAGCTAAAATAGTCACACTCAGCCATAACTGACTCATCCTGGTCAGCCAACTCAGCATGGGACATACAGTCTAAAAAGTCGAATGAACTTATATCGTAGATAGATCTGGCACCATTGAATTTTACCCATAATCGCCTGTAATGGTAATGTCCATTCATGAACGTACTCCACTGACAATTACTGGCAAACGATAGCAGATCACTTATATTCACTGATGACATATATTGTCAGTTCCATTGTTCAACAGTTGTTACTATATCCTATAGGAATACTGTTCTGCAGCTCCAATTTTCTTCACTCTGAACACTTAAATGATAAATAGCCTAGATATTGTTCTAAATATCGTATCGGGGAATTAAGTATGGACAAGTATCATTAGACCATATATATGCACAATTTCCTCCAGTTACATTGTAATTGACGCGCCCAAGGTCAACAGCGATGCTTATATGTCATATACGCCAGACATATAATGCCTGACCCACTAGTCGACCTTCCACATTTTTTTTTTATTTTGAGACAACCAAGTTCGTGCATATAATGAATGGATGAATGAATGGAAGAATGAATGAATGACGTTTTAGGCTACTGTTGTACACACTATATAGAATAAATCGGGCCTGGAACCCGCATACAACAATGAGATGAAGGCTGATGTGTAATCAGGAACACAAAGCATTAGTTGTCACAGAGCAATGATAGTGAAATATTTTCAACAACAAAATTGATAGTTTATTCCACGTGTATTTCATCTGCATTACATATCTGTTAGTCTCCATTAATCGTACAATGTTTCATAACTTTCTCAATTACATCTCACTCTTTTTCTTCACCATAATACATCTGTTTTCGTTCTTTGGTGGAATCCATTTACATATTTTATGAATTGAAATCGATATGTTTTTTTCCTATGTACTTGCAGACATAGGAGTAAAAAAGAAACATAACTTCATATTTGTGTTTGTAATCACGAAATGTGGGCTACCAAATGTCACGAAAAAAAATATCATAACGTGTACCTGGTGACCTGGTTAGTTAGTAAGATGCAACAAGATAACATGCCATAAGTGGTCTACTATTACTATTTTACTCCATATTGGGGTCGATTCTTTGTAAGTAACATTTATTCCAGCTGCAGTTGGTTTTCGATATTTACTACGCCGATCCATCGCGTAATGGTACAAGTGTAACTATAATATACCCCAACATTTCTTTGTCTCCCTTTCTCGGATAAGAAATCTGATATTGATAGTGTAGTAATTTTAGCGACTGTAACCCCCGTCCCTCCCGCGCATACATATTTCACAACAAACATTCATTCTACATGACTTACATACAGGACAGGTACAGACTATACGATCACAAGCATAAACTCCATGTAGTCATGGTTACATACACAGGTCAATCCACATGCACTTGCGGCCCCATTCACTCGGTACATCGACCCAGTTAGTTTCGGCCTTGACCTTCACCAGCACCTACTTCTAAACATAGAACATGACACACCCACCGCTCACATCACGTGCACAGATATAAGCATAACAAGTCTCGTTCACGCGCCGGGGAAACCCACTTTCCCGGTGAGATCAGCACACATCAGCACATACATGACCAATCACAACACCGCATGCATTTGGCGGGAAAGTCTACACCACATGTTGCCGGCCCCGCAGTTTTTCTAGGAGTTGAGTAAATGGCCGCCACGAGCACAGACGTGTTGAGGTATTGTTAAGAAGTTTGGCCGTGCTCGTATAGAATACTTGGAATAATTGTGGACTATTTATACGTGAATTGTGATAAAGAAGGACCATAGTTTTCGGCTATCTTATTGACGGGGAATCACCGGACGTAGGTGTATTTGCGGCCTTGATGTGACTGTCTGGATCATTGGACATTGTCGCCCAAATAAATTATTGAACTGAACTGCCGGCCTTGTGATTTGCACAGCGATTGCAGACATTTCGGCCTAATATCGGCCATAGAACGATATTTATCACATTGGCGCCGTTCGACCAGGATCTGAGCTAGTCTCGGATTACCGACCCTAACTTACCGGCAGTGATGGCATTGACCCCGGGAGCGTTCCGAGGTGAGTCGGCCGACCAGACAGATGAAGAAGTCACGTTCAACCCGACCTTCCGACCTTCCGGCCCCCGCTCAGTTGTTATGAGCGACACAGTTCCGTTGTCACAGGAACAACAACCGACCGGCCTGTTCGACTCCATGGACGAACATTCGACCCTGAGATCGTCTTCGCCGCCCGTCGACCTGATACAGGAGTTCCTCGACGAAGACCCGCTCGCACCTCAACACACAGTAAGTGACATTTTGAGTGCACACGCTAGGGCGTATTCGGCAACGTCGGCCAGAACAATCCAGAGACTATTGAACTCTGCCGACAGAAACTATACGCGCTCACGTCAAAGAGCGAGCGTATATCGTGCTACCGACCCAGAACAGTTATCAGTGAACGTTCGGCCGGTAACCATAGACACATCAATGGTTACACACCCACCGAGTGACTCTCGGATACGACAGTGGGTTTGTCAGTCTGACAATGTTCCGGAATCGGTCCCGCCAAGCGCTTATTCGGTAGAACGCTTATTCGGTAGAACGACACGACCCTGCGACTGAGACGTACTGAGACGTACTCGCGCATACCGACCGAGCCAACGGTGGTAGAGTACACACAACCCGGCCAGGCGAGAGTAACGAAAGAGAACATCCCGGCGACGACCGATGCCCCGATCGTGACACCTCTACGACCGCAACGACCCAGCGACCCGACGACGGAATTTCGCGCCACCACACGGCAAGCGCGACTTCGGCAACCACCACCGACATCGAGTCGCCGACCTCACGCCTCCGACATGCCGGCCTCCGACTCGCGCCCCCTCGCGCCGACCGCTTCCCGACCATCGCCGACCGACGGAGAACAGCCGCGCTTCGCTTCGCCGCAAGACCCAGTTGTGTCTGCTCCGGCAGAAAGTGTTGTGCCCATGATCGGACCTCCGATCTCTCAGCCAATCGGCTACACCACTGGATACGGTGTATCGCCAGTCGGATACCCTGGCGCAACAAGCGGTGTTTCAAATGGAGTAGCTGTCGGATACTACCAACCACCTGCCGGCTATATGAACCCACCACCCGGATACGGTGGCGTTCCAAGTGTGATGGCTGACACCGGCTATCATGGTGCACAAACCGGATTAGTGTACCATGGTGTAGGCCCAGACGGATCGACATACCGATATCCACCGCCGGCTGTAATCCCACCCTCAGTCGGGATACCATGGGTGACGCCACCATACAGTCAAACGGCCCCTGTCGCACCAATAGCGTACGACCCCAACAGCATTCCGGCACCACCCGCTACTTCGCCCGCCGTCTCCGCGACAACAGCACCGACCGCACCCGCTAACACGACCTCGGCAGCTCCGATTGTTACGACTTCAACTGCTCCGGCTGTCACGCCAACGACGGCTCCCGTCACAACAACGCCGACTGTGGTGAGCGTCGACACGCCCACGCCCCAGAGACTCACGTCTGAGCCCCAACCGTTAGCAATGGCTAAAACGGCTCAATGGCGTGCGACCTTCAAGGAGGGCAATCTCACACAGTACATACGGAGCTTCGAGCAATTCACTGCGGCCTTCACATATTCCGACCTCAATAAAACAACGACCTTCCGGAGTACGCTGCGCGGCCGCGCCGAAGCGTTAGCTCTGAACATTCCGGTCGAGACTCCCTGGGAGGAGTTTCGTTGTCAGCTCTTGGAGGGCTGGGAACCCGCACCTCGTTGGCAGTCCAAACGGGACGATTTTCCGTTTCTAAAACGAGAACGGAAGGAGAATGCGGAACATTACTTAGAGCGGCTTCAAGCTCTGGCTGAGCAAGTGTTTGACGATGTCACGCCAGAGTCCCGGCAACGAACAGTAATCTCCCAGTTCGTCAACGGCCAACCCGACCACATTGCCGACAAACTGTGCGTGTTCACTTTCCATAGTTACGGTGAAGCGCTGACGGCCGTCCTCAAAGCTGAAAGTCGTCAGCAACGGACCAACAGAGATCGTCAGAGGGGCACACGACGTGCCGACATCTCCGTGAGCGGATACCCGGATGATGATTGTGTCGACCAAGAACTGTCTTGTGCTATGGGACAGATCAATCAGGGAGGAACGCCGACCCCTGAACAGGTTGCGGCTTATTACGACCCTGCCGACAGTGACACGACCGGCCTTCAAGGATGTGAAGAACATTCTGTGCCAGCCTGTTCACGCGAATGGGTGGCGGAAGCTTTCCAGAGCGTCCTTAGCGACGAGAATGGACTCTGTGAGGAGACAGCTATCTATTCCGTCCTACGAACTACGGCCCCGACTAAAGGTGATCGGCCTCCACAGCCCGGACGACCAGCCGTATGCTTCTTCTGCAAGAAGCCCGGCCATCGCTGGATGCGGTGTTTCCGACTTAAAGACGTCTTAGTGCGCAATGGCATGAAGCCACTAACTTTTCGACCTAAAGGTGCTGGTACTGACCGAAGGACAGATCAAGTATTGTCAGTACCTAACCAAATCGGCAACCAAACCAAGTCGGCTCCGACAGAGCCAACGGCTCAGTCGTTAAACCAGTAGTGGAAGGTGCTGCGGAGCAAGGACCTTCCGGGCAACAGAACAATGTTACATGCTCCACACCTGCGGTCGTCGTAACTACCAAACCAACAGTACCAACAGTTACGACCCCACAGCCGGCCCAGCCCACACCTCAGCTCCTTGAAGGGGTGTGTACCAAGTGTCGAACTCCGACTCCAAAGCCGGCTCGCCCTCATGAAGGGGTGTCCGTGCCACTTCCACAACGGCCTCCACGGGAAAATCGTCGTCCTGAAGGGGTGTCGCCCCCGACTGCCAACGGCACCGGAACAGATAGTATGTCTGAGGTGGAGTGGATCTCCGATGACGGAGGGTTCTACGCGTTCCCATTTGGACCGGAATCCAGATTGCCGCCGCTGCACACACTCTTCAAGCCACCGCCGGACGACCCCACAATTCCGGCCGTCATAGACAATTCGAGAGCGGCACATGAGTGCTGGAAGTTATCGGTACGCGTCGGGGATAAGACAATACAAGCTGTACTCGACTCCGGAGCGCAAATTCCCTTTGCTCCGACGCGATCAGCTCCGACACGTCCCCGCCGATCAACGACAGCTACAGCCTACTTCGGCCACGATTCGTGACGTCAACGGACAGTCAAGCCCAATCGATGGACTGATCGACCTCCCAATTCAGGTCGGGACCAACCACATGATTGTGACATTTTGTGTAGCTGACATCCACGACGCCATGATACTCGGCATGAACTTTTTCCGGCAAGCTCACGCTGTAGTGAATTACGGCGCAGGAACAATACAGGTACACAAAGAAATCCTGTTTGCGCACAAGGACATTGAAGCCAATGTTGTTAGAATGGCAGTGCGCCGAGCCGTCACCGTCCCCGCACGTAGCGAGGCGATCGTAGAGCTAATCCCGACCTCCAGAGTTCGAGTTCGGCAGCATCCACGAATGATTCAACCACTGACGGCTTTTCCCGAGGACACTGACCTCATCATGGGAAGAACATTAACGACCTTGGACCGACAATGTGTAAAGGTGTCTGTAGTCAACACGGCAGATACCGGTATCACACTTACTCGATCCGACCCTGTCGCCATAGCCAGTCCGATCGAGAGTGTTGTCGGAGCTCTACCAAGACCCGGAGAGGAGCCCGACCTGTCCACAGCCGACGCCAGTCACTACCGCGACCTGCCGCCACATCTACAAGAGATGGTGGATCGCGCCGGACTAGCGCCAGAACAACACCGGCGTTGCGCTAACCTGATCCATCAATATCAGGACACCTTCATGCACCCGGACGGACAGTTGGGACGGACCCAAGTCGTCCAACACAAGATCGACACCGGCAATTCGGCCCCGATTCGGCAACGTCAACGACGCGTCCCTCAGGCGCAACAGAGCATCATAGACGAGGAGGTCGACAAGATGCTTCGCTTGGGGTGCATTGAGCCGTCAGATTCGCCCTGGAGCGCACAGGTGGTGCTCGTGCGTAAAAAGAACGGCCAAGTAAGGTTCTGCGTCGATTATCGGCTCCTGAATGACGTCACCCGCAAGGATTCATATCCGTTGCCCAACATTCAGGACACTCATGACGCCCTGGCGGGCGCTACATACTTTTCGGCCTTGGACTTGGCTTCCGGCTACTGGCAAGTCGAAGTCGACCCTACAGACAGACCGAAAACTGCCTTTGCGACAAGGAAAGGACTATACCAGTTTAAGGTTATGCCATTCGGCCTCAGCAATGCACCGGCAACATTTGAACGGCTGATGGAAACCATACTCCGTGGATACTTGTGGACACGGTGTATGTGTTACCTGGATGACGTCATCGCTTACGGCAGAACATTCGATCAGGCACTCGCAAACCTGGAGGCGGTCCTGGATCGGATTAGATCGGCAGGCCTGAAGCTTCAACCCAAGAAGTGTGAACTGTTCCAGAGGGAAATTTTGTACTTGGGGTTTATAGTGAGCGGCCAAGGAATTCGTGTCGACCCCAACAAGGTCAAAGCCATCAGAGAATGGCCGACCCCGTGCGAGATCTCCGATGTCAGATCTTTCCTTGGTTTCGCCAATTACCACAGGCGATTCATCAAGGACTATGCTGAGATCGCCGAACCTCTCGTAGCACTCACCCGAGGTGAATGTCATTTCACTTGGGGACCGGCTCAGCGACGCGCTTTTCGGCGGCTCCGCGACGCTCTCATCCAGGCGCCTAAGCTCGCGCATCCGACCCAGAGTCCGGATGATTACTTCATCCTCGACACGGACGCTAGCGGCTACGCTGTGGGAGGCGCACTCTCACAGAGGGTCAACGGGAAAGAAATCCCCATCGGGTTTGCCAGCAAAACCCTATCCCGGACCCAACGGAACTATTGTACCACGTACCGAGAACTGCTGGCAGTGGTAGAAATGGTTCAACATTATCGGCATTATCTTTGGGGTAGGAAGTTCCTCCTCCGGACCGACCACAGCTCCTTGAGGTGGCTCAAGAACTACAGCGACGCGGACGGCATGCTCGCCAGGTGGCTCGCTAAGTTGCAGCAGTACGACTTCAAGATAGAGCATCGGCCCGGCAAACTTCACGGCAACGCAGACGGCTTGTCACGGTGTCACAGTTGCAAACACCAAGACTGTCCCGGACGACTCGACACACCTCCGACCGACCCAGAGACAAGTTCCGGAGAACTTCCAGTTCGTCGGATCACTGTTGTTTCGGCTAAGACAAGGGCAGACCTCCTGGACAGTGATTCCATAACATCACCTGTCTTGCCCCAACTAGTTTCGGCACGCCAAGTTGTTCGAGTCCGTGCTTTGGACGCCACACTTGACGGGCAAAAGTGGCTTTCGGACTATTCGGCTCAGGACATTGTCGCGGCACAGCGAGCCGACCCGAGCGTCGGAAAAGTGCGACAGTGGATGTTGATCGGCACTAAACCAGACTCTAAGGAGGTAGCGCGCCATGGGGAGGAGGTAAAAACACTTGTTTCCAGATGGAGCCTCCTGGCGCTACAAGACGGGGTACTAGTTCGGCACGTAAAACCCGACCCCGCTGGACGGCCTGTGGTGCAAACCGTGCTTCCCGTAGCACTTAGAACGCAGGTTTTGCACCAACTTCACGACCTGAAGATTGTCGGACATCTCGGCATTCAGCGAACCATCGAGAGAGTCAGGCGCCGATTCTACTGGCCCGGCCTGGCACTGGATGTCGCCCACTGGTGTGCCCGCTGCTCGCAATGTGTCACCCGCAAAGGAAAACCGGTCCCAAAACGATCGCCTCTGACACAGTTGCCGACAGGAGCGCCTTTCGACCGGATCGCGATGGACATTCTCGACACCCACAAAGTCACGGGAAGAGGCCATCGGTATATCCTTGTTGTGTCGGACTATTTCACGAAATATACGGACGCCTTCCCGCTGCGGCGACATACCGCCAAAAATGTTGCCGACATCCTGGTAAACAGATGGATAGTTTATCATGGCGTCCCCAAGGCAATCCATAGCGACCAGGGCACCGAGTTCGAGTCGGCTCTATTTCGGCATGTCGTGCGTCTTCTGGGCGCTAAGAAGATCCGCACGGCCCCATATCGACCTCAGAGCGACGGCCAGGTTGAGCGATTCAACAGGACATTGCTCAACATGCTGAGTGCATTCGTCAGCGATCGTGCGAACGACTGGGACGTGCACCTGCCATATGTGTTAATGGCCTATCGAACCTCAGTACACTCGTCCACGGGATGCACCCCGCATCTGATGGTGTATGGACACGAGTGTAACTTGCCAGTCGACCTCATGTTTCCGACCTACGACCCTGAGCCTCTACCCCCGTGCGGCCCAGAGTATGTGGAGTATTTGCGGCAAGCGATCAGGACGGCCCACGGTTTCGCTCAAGACCATCTTGAGAAAGCGGCAATTCGGCAGAAGATGGGTTATGACGCCCACGCCAAGCCTCGACCACAGTTCCAACCAGGAGAACTGGTCCGATATTATTATCTGCCCCTCACGCAGAATAATAAGTTCGCTCGGCCTTGGACTGGTCCCTGGAGGATCGTCGACCGTGTGACCGAGGTAGATTACCGAATCGCCTTGGTTTCCAATCCTCGGAACACTCGTGTTGTTCATCTGGACGTACTCAAGCCGTACGAAGGTGACAACCAAGCGGCTCACATCTATTCCGACCCTGTACGACCTTCGACGTCGTCAAGCAAATCCGGCTCAGAGCAATCGGCCGACCCCCTGGGGCTCCTCAAGGAGTTCTACTACCCCTGGGAGGTCACAGTGCAAGATCGGCATACAGATACAGACCAAACAGCTGAGTCTGACTCGTCAGCGGCCCAAGATCGTAAATCGCGATCTCCCACTTCATCCGGCTCAAGTCGTCATCGGCAACGGAAAAGATCACGCAGATCAAGTTCCGACACACCAAAACCGGCACGCAAGACACGCAGGCAAAAGCCTGTGATATCATCCGACCCCGAGACAAGCGAGGCTACGCCCCCGCCTGCACGACCAAGTCGACCCAAACGCAATGCACGCAGACCGGCCCGCTACAGATAACCCCGGCCTTGTTATCTGATTGATACTATTGATGATGAATTATGCATGTCTAATGGACTATGATATCATGTCTTTCCCAAATATTATAATATATTACAATAACAATATATATGCATTTAATATGTACAAGATGTCAGTGAGGCGAATTCGATATATATCCACTTGATATGATTTCATAATTACGATGCTGGTGAAAAATTGATTGCATTATGATATGTGTTTCGACCCCGTATAACGTATGCTATTGTTCCGCGTGTGTTACGCACTAACTAAGATTATCATGTCAGATTCTATCCATGTGCCAGCCGAAGAGGATAATAATTCATGTCACGCCGTGAGTAAGGCCACTTAGTTGTCGAAGAGGTGGTAGTGTGATTCGTTCCGGGGTATGCGTCGACCGAGCCTCTACCCACTCCATGTAGTATTCGGAGGAACGGCCCAGTGGTACGGGAACCAGTCACTAAATAGCTATCATACCAAGATGCGGCCTGTCATCAAATTCATCACCCAAAAATATTCAAAGCACCACGGTGTGACCGACCCTGATCATTGCAATTTCGACCCCGACAATATTAGGGGCCCCGTTGTCTTGTGAACTGGCTGAAAATGAATGGAATGAAGTCCGCCCCTGTGAGTGATTGACATTAATGTCTCAGCCTTTAATAACTGTGTGTCGTCTGTGAAACAGCAATTCGGCCGTTAGTTTATTGTGCGCTAACTTATGGAGAAAAGGAACGATCAAAGTAACAGGTCACAAGGTTCGCACGAGCGCAGATAAACATTTAAGCTGTTTACAGCACCCACATGAAATCTCCCCTGATAAAGAAAATAGTGAGTCGTCGGGCAAAAAGAGCCCAGTAATTTGAACAGTCGTTTAGCACAAATAGACAATGTATAGGAACGTGTAATCCAGGGGACGGCAGACGGACATTCGGAAAAATGGACAGTGTGAGGATCCCCCTACTGTCGTAATGGACTGACCCAGATTGGTCAGAGAGAGATCGTACCAGCGTTTCCCTGACGACGGCCCGCCTTGTTGCAGATACACTTGGAACAATGGGATACAGCGTAAAGACGTTTTTGTATATCGGCAGAGAGCGCCCCCCGGCCCGATTCGTGGAATTGGGATACTGATAAGCATCTCAGTGTACGGCAGTGGAAATTAACGGCAAGTAGGTCATTTGCGCCTGAACTTCTGAAGCAGCAGGAGCTCGGTCAGATACGGAGAAAAACTTTGTACTGGTTCGGAACATTTATCGGATAATTACGTGGCATTTAATGACATTATGACATTGAACTGGTGAAGTTTGTGAATAGTTGTCGGATATTTGGGATAAACATTACGGTCGGCCTAGCTGTGTGAAGTGACATTTGTTTGCGGCTTCCGCCATGGCGGATAAGCCGAGTAATGATAAAGACAGTGACGGCTCCGCTGACAGTCGGCCCCGCTTTCGGCACCCACAGTGACGGCCGCGACGCAGAGCGACCCAAGTACGACCATTCCGGGTGATCTGCTCGCCACAATAGTGTCGATTCTGCCCCGCCTGCCGCCGGACGAACAGCAGCAACTGATGCGGCAGGCGTCGCCGGCACCACCACCACCTCCTGCTGGCAAGCGAGGCCAGAAGGAGTGAACGTTTCGGCCCAGTGGTGACAAACAGACAATTGCCGGCCTCGATTGTGTCGGCCCCTGGAAATCCTGGTCACGCAGGACTAGTGATGTATCGGCCTTTCATTGTGTCGGCCTGATGACAGAAAGTGACTCGGAGAAATCCTGGTCACGATGATCATCCTGGTTATGTCGGCTTATTGTTATGTCGGCCAAAATTTGTAAATAGTTATCCTAGTCACGGTATTTTATTCATGTAATTTAGTTAAGGTTAATCCAGACAATTCTTTTTCAGTTTATAGACTCTAAATTAGTTTCCGTTTCACTCTGAAGCGTCGAGGAGTTTTGTTCATACATTCCATTCATATCTCATCATTCGTTGTTGTGCATGTATGTGTAAATGTATCATCGTAGCGACTATTGACGGACTGACTGATGACGTTCATTTTGACGGTTAGAATTTTTATTGTATGAAGTGCTTTACCATTGTCGCGCGGCGTGTGTGTGTGAGTGTTGGGGTTTGACCTTGTAGGACTTTTTAGCTTTTATTGTTAGTTTTTGGCGACGGTAGGGTCCGGGTAGGGTAATTCCGAGGGCGTAGAATTAATGAAGGGGTGTAATGTAGTAATTTTAGCGACTGTAACCCCCGTCCCTCCCGCGCATACATATTTCACAACAAACATTCATTCTACATGACTTACATACAGGACAGGTACAGACTATACGATCACAAGCATAAACTCCATGTAGTCATGGTTACATACACAGGTCAATCCACATGCACTTGCGGCCCCATTCACTCGGTACATCGACCCAGTTAGTTTCGGCCTTGACCTTCACCAGCACCTACTTCTAAACATAGAACATGACACACCCACCGCTCACATCACGTGCACAGATATAAGCATAACAAGTCTCGTTCACGCGCCGGGGAAACCCACTTTCCCGGTGAGATCAGCACACATCAGCACATACATGACCAATCACAACACCGCATGCATTTGGCGGGAAAGTCTACACCACATGTTGCCGGCCCCGCAGTTTTTCTAGGAGTTGAGTAAATGGCCGCCACGAGCACAGACGTGTTGAGGTATTGTTAAGAAGTTTGGCCGTGCTCGTATAGAATACTTGGAATAATTGTGGACTATTTATACGTGAATTGTGATAAAGAAGGACCATAGTTTTCGGCTATCTTATTGACGGGGAATCACCGGACGTAGGTGTATTTGCGGCCTTGATGTGACTGTCTGGATCATTGGACATTGTCGCCCAAATAAATTATTGAACTGAACTGCCGGCCTTGTGATTTGCACAGCGATTGCAGACATTTCGGCCTAATATCGGCCATAGAACGATATTTATCACAATAGTTTATACCTCAATGCACAAAAGGGGACATCAGTCACAAAATGTATCCACATATTTACTCTCTGGTATTGAATTTCCGAATTTACTTGGTAGGATGTCAAATATATTCTGGCAGGAATTTCACACTCCTTCTGATGGATTTATTTCTATGTGATTTATGTATAAGCTTACATCATCAGCGAGATTCGTCATTATACAAGCACGCTACAATTCCCTCCGCCATTTATTACGACAGAGGTTCGATCTATAATTCAATAAAAAAAAACCAACGTAGAGCTGGGGCGTTCCACGTAAAATGATATAGAGGAGTTTGCTAGATTATTGTTTACCTAAAAGGTATGTAGTAGCATATGTCGAGCCCTTGACATTTTACTATAGTCTATACATGTACAATTATTTGCAGCCAAGATTTTCCAATAACATTGTTATAGTGACATCTACACACATACACATTCAACACACACACATAACACACGCATAGTCACTTCTATACACATACTGTATGTACCAGGTGTACTTCTCAACTTGATTTCTCACGCATTGAAGTTTCACCACTAACACATCGCTGAAGCAGCACTGGTTCTTCTTACAACATGAATGATAAGACGTGCGCAGTTGAGAAACACAGGTGAGACGTGGGAACGAACAGTCTCAGGGAGCAGATGCTACCATCTTTCAGATAATTGATATTGACAGGAAAGTACTTGTCTTATACAAATGAGCTGTAACTCCGTTGTAAAGGAAGACATCGACTGGTGCAAACCAAATATTTCAGGCGCTCGAACTTTGGTACCGTACGTGGTGTGAAGAGTACAACATATTTGTGTTTGATCTTCCAACAACTGGTGGGTGTGATAGCAGATGGCGGACATGCATACGTGGACGACGTTCTATTATCATATATATATCGATTCGTGACGACATCACATGCCATTATCTTATATACAGTGATAACCAAACTGCATTCCACATTAATAGTCTTTTGTCATATGGTTAAAAGTGCATCTACTTTTCTATGACTCTTTTTATTTTGGTTTTTTCTTTACTGTTGTATTTCACTGTTATTTTACTGTTGAATGACTTCCTTATATTTAGTGATTTGTTGAATTTTCTCGTGCGTTATAGCGGTGTATAGTGCTCGATGACTGCCTCCCATTTTCTCTGGATACAATTTATCTTACATAAGTTTCAAATGTGTTTTGTCTGAAAATTCTTATGTCCGCAACATAGTCTTTGGAAAACAAGAATGACGAAACGATGGACGGTTTCCATGCGAGGGTCCCGAGTGTTTCTATTCTCAACACAACCTTGTGAGACACGAAACCCATGCTTTCATCGACGTCCATCATATACTCTCACGACACAAAGAACAGTCCAAGGTCAAACATGAAGAGAGTCTTTGGAATTCAAGAGCTTGATTGATCGATTCGTCATTACGTTGTCGATACACACTTATCCATCCATTCAGCTTGAACAAATGACAGTAGAGACCAATATCCTTCATATCTATAATAATATTTGCTAGATTTTGAGCCAAACAGGAGTTAGTCATCACAGATCGGAGAGAGTACAGATGCATTTATAGATCATCACATGTAGTACAATTGTGCCCTTCGCTACACTTTCCTATTGATATAGTTATAACAACAGAACTGGGGATGTGGCTTGATGTCTGCTTCTTTATAAATAATCAGCATCCCTGATCTGTAATCATTTTATTTCATTGTTTAATTGCATCTTGGTAGTTTTTATCATTTGTTTGACAACAGAAACTAACATGCAGAGAAGGCAGACCAAAAACTCTTTATTTGTATACATATTGTCACATTGACTTAGTTACGCTGTTTATTGGGTTAACTTAGATCGGGAGGCAGCTCTAGTCGCTTTCGTCGCATTGAAATATAAATATCAGCTTTCTTATTTGTCAAAGGTTTGGCAGAAAAACTACATACAAGGGGCATACAGACAAAAAACTTTTTATATGCGCATATTGTTACATTGATAGTGTTACGAGATGTATTGGGTTATCAAATTTAGGAAACCAGCTCTAGCTCTAATAAAAACGCTTTGGGAAAGAATTGTTACCCAATATGGGGCAAATTTCTGATTTTTTTTTCTGCATTACCTGCGATCAATTGATCTGAATCAGCGTTCACTATTTCGTGTTTAATTCGAATGAGATTTCAGCATAATATGGGCGTTTAGTAGTTCATGGAGAGAGAATATTAATCTCATTAAATTGTGTTAAGCATTGGACCGTTCGAGTATCGCCATCCTTGATAGCTCACTCCTGAAAGTGGCGTCCATCTCGGTGGAATCTGTATACCTACAATTGAACCATGTAGTATGAAGTGGTTTGCATCAAATACAAGTGTGCATTGTTTAGCTAAACGAATTGTATTCTCGTAAAATAAGATGTATTCTTTTGAAAGTTTTAAACATTAATGGAATAGTACTGATAGTCGTTGTACTTGATGAAGTACCTGTGAAGTAAGTGTCTATTACAAACAAAAGTCATGAACTACTCTTCTATTTTTGTGTATTTGTTATTATTATATTTTCAAATATTTTACTCTTATGATTGTTTAAAAATACTGCTCTGTGAGCATGTTTCCCACCAGTGATCATCTCATTGTCCCACGCAGTATACATCACTGGTGTTGTCCTCAGTTTTACTAAGGATTGTGCGGCTTTGCACAAATGGCTCGTGTCCTTCAGACGCAAAAACATGCTCGGAGCAAGACGCATGGTTTCGCTTGAGGTAAGTGTAATGTACGTTTTGTTTTGACTTTTGATCAGCGACACATAGACAGTTCTGCAGTTCGAAATCATGCAGCATCAAGCTTTGATGTGTGAAAGGGTGTTTCCTATACCAGTTTTTTGTTAGCAATGGGTTCGAGGGGAGTGCAGAATTCATATCTCGTACAATCATCACTGCTGATTGATCACACATATCTATATATTTGAACATATAAAGAGTTTTTGGTCTGCCTTCTTTGTATGGTAGTATTTTTTGTCAAACATTCGACAAATAAGAAATATGATGTCGATAATTTATATCTCAGTGCACATGAAGGAACATCAGCCACACAATGTGTCCACATATTTACTCTGTGGTATCGATTTTCAGAGTTCACTCGGGAAGATGTCAAATATATTCTGGCAGGAATTTCACACTCTGTTTGATGGATTTCCATATGATTTATTGGCTTACAGTATCAGCGAGATTCGTTGTTATACAAGCTTACTCCAATTCCCTCCGCCATTTATTACGAAAGGGGATCGATGTATGATTCAATGGAAGACAACGTAGAGCTGGGGCATTCCACGTAAACTGATATAGGACCTTCCTCGAATATTGTTTACCTAAACGGTGTGGAGTAGCATATGTCGAGCCCTTGACATTGTACATGTACTATTGTCCATACATGTTGAATGATTTGTAGCCAAGATTTTCTAATAACATTGTTATAGTGATATCTACACACATACACACCCTGCAGCATATCTTAAAGCGGTGACTGACCTAGTTCTTTTGTCTAGGGGTCAGGTCATGTTATTGTCACCTACTTGAGCTCAGAATTTTTGGACAGAACATTGAAACACGCTGAGAAAAATGCAATTTCTGCAATTTGATGCATATATAGAGTATCTGAGGGGGATAAAACCCCATATTGCGCAATAACCCTATAATACAGTGATAACCAAACTGCATTCCACATTAATAGTCTTTTGTCATATGGTTAAAAGTGCATCTACTTTTCTATGACTCTTTTTATTTTGGTTTTTTTCTTTACTGTTGTATTTCACTGTCATTTTACTGTTGAATGACTTCACTATATCTAGTGATTTTGTTGAATTTTCTCGTGCTTAATAGCGGTGTATAGTCCGCGATGACTGTGTCCTATATTCGGGATACAAATCATCTTACAGAAGTTTCATGCAACTGTTTTTTTCATTCATATTGGACAAACGAGAAAGTGTTCTGGTCCTTCCAGTTAGGTATCGAAGTTCGAGTGGCTGGAGATCCCGATTCCACCAACCGGCGTCGTCTTTACAATGGCGTTACAGCTCATTTGTCAAAGACAAGTGCGTCTGTGTCGGGGCCAATTATCTCATAATCAGCCCAACAACGATAACATCTGTTTGATGTGCCCAGCTTTTCCCACGTTCACCTGTAATAATGATGCACCAATGAGAGAGAGAGATCACATGCAACAGTCGGAAGATGCATGTAACATAATTTGTTACATATCTTTTTTGTCAGATAAGGCTTTCGATCGAATTTGGCACAAAGGTCTTTTGTTCAAAAACATGGAATAGATGGCAAAATATTGGACTGGTTATCCGAATATCTGTCAAATCGCAGACAGAGAATGATTATAAACGGTCAGTCATCCGCGTGGTCTGAAATCAAGGCGGGAGTTCCACAGGGGTCTGTTTTGGGGCCCTTGTTGTTTCTCGTATTCATAAACGACACTACAGTCGTGGTTTTCAGAGGTTGATATTAGAGAAGATGCTCCCTTGAAAATAAACCGTGATTTGAATTCCATTTCAAAATGGTCAAAGCAATGGCTGGTTACAGTAAACCGAAGACTGAATCTCTAATTATTTCGAATAAGCATGGGGTGAATCTTCGTTTAAGGTGTTGCAATAGTTCATTTTTCCGATCGGCGATTAGCGATTGGAACTCATTGCCTTTGCAAATCCGAAACAGCACTACTGTAAATTTATTTGAACGTTCTCTTTCTCACAATGATCCAATTCCGAATCCATTATATTATCGAAGATCACGAAATCACAATATTCACTTGACGCGTTTGAGGCTGGGGTGCAGCAGGCTAGGTTATCATCTTTACCATAATCTGCATGTCATTGAGAACTCGGCATGTCGGTGTGGTTACTAAAACGAAGATTCTGAGCATTTCATTTCTCATTGTCCTTTGTTCCAATGCGAAAGGAAAGCGTTACTTGAAAATTTAGATGGTTTCTCATCAATGTTTATTAATTCAAGTAGCCTAATGCGTGTTACACCTGTACTTTCTCGTGCACAAAATTGTGAAGTCATTGATGCATCTCTCAAATATATCTCATCAAACAAACTAAGCTCTAATACTGTGATTTTTGCATATTTGAATTGGTGGTGTGTGTTCATATCTGTATGTTTTGTTGAGACCTATTAACATAAGCTTTTGCTTGTTTGGGGCTCTTCAAAAAAAGTTTATGAGAAAAGATATACCTTCCAGGTATTCGAAAAGGAACACTCGAAAAAAAACTCTTGCCATGATTTAGAAAATGAGATTAATAAATACAGTTTTAGTGTAAATATGATATGGCACACAGTTTGATTTCCCCAAAAGTTACTTTACAGTACAGCGGGTGTTATCCTGCCCCGGGTGACATTGATGTCAGTCTGGACTCTGGATTATATACATGTAACATCGCCAGGTGCCATATGAATGCAGTTTCGTTCGAGGCTAGGTACTGATTTATGTCCAGTGAATCAGATGTCACAACTCCTCTCATTTGCACAAGGAGGTCGTATTTCCTGGTTAATTACCTTTCAAAAAAAATTATGGCAAATCTGCCAGAAAGGAAAGAAACCTTTTGCTCGGTCAGATGGAATTTTCACTCTTTGTTTCAGTATCCTGCCCCGTGTATGGATGCTGGCAACAACCTGTCGGTTCGACACGAAACACGGATTTAAAACCGAGGTCGAAGATTTGTTCTGGTGAGACGTATTACTCCCATGGGCAATTGAACGTGTATCTTCATCCATGGCAGCACACGAAATGCCAAGGTCACACAGGATGTATGCTTTAGGAATTCAGAAGCTTGATTCATTGGTATCATTCACGAGTAGATAAACCTATGTACCGCATTCCTTGTACCGCATGTGCTCCTATGGTGTCACTTTCCAATTACTACATGTATATTGGTGCTATATATCGATCCAGTTTGTGATTCAATTTTGTTCAGCACCAATCACACTTATACTCTGAACGATCAATGGAAAACACGAAGCTTTAGATCAGTTTTGAAAGAAACACTCCCTCGTACATCACTTTATCGTGTGAATTGTGATGTTGTTGTGTATATTTGAAAGCAATAACCTAACCAGAAACATGGATTCCTGGGAGTTATCACTATTCTGCATGTCCGATTTCAGATGTTAGTACACCCCAGAGTGGGATGACTTGTATCTATATATACTGTTTGCTGCTACGTCGACTTTGTCTATGTCGACAGACAATCGATGTCCATAGGCTGATTTTATCCACTTGTATATGTGTTGTACTGATTATCGTACTGTGCTTAATACTGATATGTTGATATTGTGGAAACCCTTGATTATGCTCCCCCGTGTGGAGGTGATAAATACATATATAAACTATTACTTTGGCAATGCTTTTCCACTGCTTTCAGATTCTCCAAACTGAGAATTTCTTCACACATGCTACCAAGAAATTTAACATAACTTACTTTAGATAATGCCATATGGGGAGAACACGGAGATGTTCACATTCAATTCAAATGAATAGTGATATGTTTGCCTAGCCTGAAATCTGTGAGAAGCGATGGCTACATATTCTGACAATATATACGTGTATATATTCATCCATGGTATGCGAGTTGGGAAATCTCACATTGAAGACTCACAAAATAATGTTGTATGGTAGAAAATACTACATCCAGTTCTTTTTCTTCCACTTGACAATCTGACCATCAGCTACACGGCGTCCATGACACTAAAGTCTGTTCATAAAAACTATAAATCTGATGAGATCCCAAAATGGACATTACATATGCACATAAATCTTAATTTTTTCAGTGGTAAGTTCGTCGAATATTTTATGCCTTGCTGCGTACGTGTTGTGAGTGCAGGCGGTTGGAAGACCGTTTGGGTCAATGACGCGTTATGCCGTGTCATCTTGTGTTTTGGTATGATCCCTTTTCTATGAAATCCCAGAGTGCCCGAACTCTTGCGTGGACCAATCACGAAAGGGAAACGACATAAACTGTTGTTATTGCATATTCAATAGAGAACTGACCAGATCAGCCGAATCGGGAGACTTGATCAAAATCTATGTCGGATATTAACTTGTGTCAACCTCTATCAACTTGTGTTCTTCGTTCAACGCTATGGTGACATTGGTAATAGCATATTAAATGTCCATTTAAATAATAATATTATCATTCTGCTGTCATTATATTGGGTTATGACTCACTATAACTTATGAGTCATGAACTGTAAGTTATCGAGCACCGTTTTGTCACACTACCACTCAGTCACAAAAAGGTTGCATATTATATCGTTATACTTCTGAATATTCGTTGAAACAGAGCTATAGTTTTTATGAACAGACTTTACGTTTTATTATATATATTATAACATATTAGATGCATATCATTAACCCAATGTAAGTGTGTCCACATGGCCATTAAATGGAAGGAAACGATTACCAATATCCTTTTACTTTCAAATCACTTCAAAGCAATAAATCATTTTAGTACCCTGTTAGATCAGATGTTTTCTTGGTTCACTCAAGATTCCCAATGCATGTTGAGCATTGAACAGATATGAAGGTGGTGAATTTCTTACTTCTTAGGGAGTTTCATATACCCAAGCTGCATTCATTCATTCATTCATCGAATCTGTTCAACTCATATACACCTACATTCCGATAAAGTATCAACTACAATACCCTCACTCATGAAACAGAATGCATGCGCCATGACCCCATGCTGGCATGTTCACTGTCCTCCTACTGTGTGCCAGGACATGACAGGGGCGCTATGGATGCTGTGAGGCTAGCATGCAGTCTCAATATGGAAATGGCAGATCAAAGATTACTTCGGATATGGTAAAATGCCAAATATTGTTTCGAAATGAAGGATTTTTTAGTTTATGATTTTTGTGCATTTTTTTTTCAAATGACGGCCTTTTTTCAACCAAAAGATTACCAGTTTTTGGTTAATTTACTTGTCATTTTCTCAAATACTGTTCTGACAGTTTCGAGATTTTTGTTTCAAAAGCTTACCTTTATATACTTTTGTGATGTGATAAGTTTCGTTGTTCTGCATATAATGGCCATTTTCCTTTCTCAACGGATCGACCGAAAACATTTATTTCGTCTCCCAAATCAAGTTGTTATTCATTTTGAGCCATTTCCAGCTAAAAGAAATGTTTTCGTCATTGGAAGTTTTTGTTGACTCAGAAAATTCCATCCAGTTTTTCTTTCATAATGGAGCTTGTGGATTGAATGCACAGAATACTTCAAGTTGTAGCCTAAATATTGGCACATTCAAATGGGAAAAACATATATTGCAATTTCGGTGATGACCCTGAATATGACCTTTAAAGACCTTGAAAGGTCAAAACGACTTTTTTTAGGTTACCGGGTCAGAGCACAAAATGACGAAAATCTCGTCTGTTATCGACTTCAAAGCTTAAAATTAATTGTGGACATATAGGAAATGGTATGTGCTGAAAATTTGTGTGACCTTGAAGTTGATGTTTGATCTCATTTTCAAAGTAAGATCACAAAATGGCTAATGTCTCGCTTGTTATCGACTTTACAGCATAGGAATCCATTGTGGACCTTTAGGAAATGATATATGCCTAATATTCTGACCTTGAATTTGACCTTTAACCTCATTTTCAAGGTCAGAGCACAAAATGGCTAATATCTTGCTTATTATCGACTTTACAGCTTAGGAATCAATTGAGGACATATAGGAAATGATATATGCCAAATATTCTGATGACCTTGAATTTGACCTTTGACTACATTTTCAAGATCAGAGCACAAAAAAGTTAATATCTTGTTTTTATCGACTTTACAGCTTAGGAATCAATTGAGGACATCTAGGAAATTATATATGCCAAATATTCTTGTGAACTTGAATTTGACCTTTGACCTAATTTTCAAAATCAGAACACAAAATGGTCAATATCTCGCTATTTTCGACTTTACAGCTCAGGAATCAATTATGCACATTTAGGAAATGATATACGCCGAACATTCTGACAAACTTGAAATTGACCTTCAACCTCATTTTCAAGATGAGAGCACAAAATGGCTAATATCTCACTTATTATCGACTTTACAGCCTTGGATATACATTGTGTACATATAGGAAATGATGTATGCTCAATTTTTGATGAACTTCAATTTGACCGTTGACCTCATTTTCAAGGTCTGAGCACATAATGGCTAATCTCTCATTATTATCGACTTTACATCTTAGGAATCGTTTGTTGACATGAAGTGATATATATATATCCTGACTATCCTCGTGACCTTTAATTTGACCTTTGACCTCTTTTTCAAGGTCAGGGGACAAAGTGACGAATATCTCAAATATAAAAACATTGTCCGGTAACCTTTCTTAGCCCTTGGGCTAATTTTTTGTCAAAAAATGGTGATTTTTAAGTTACCCTACCTTCGGTACAACAACCTGTTGTAAATCTTTCTTAAATTTTGCACTAAAATGCCTAAAAATATTTTGACAGGGAAGTATTTTTTATTTTCGCTATTTGTTCTAAATGGCGGCCATTTTTGACGAAAGACGGCCAATATTGAATTGGCCTTTGTGACGTTTATATGTTTTGTTGCCTTTGAATCGCTCGGAGTTGGCCATTTTGGGCCCAAGCTCATCCCAAATTGGACTTTCCCATGTTAAATTATCATATGGGGACAATTTTCGAATATCTCACATAATATTGAGATTAGAGATTAGGAATCAGTTATGGACCTGATTTTCAAGGTAACTGGACAAAATTACTGTTATCTGACTTAATATTTATTTTACAGCTTAGGAAACAATTGTGAACATATAGAAAATGATATATGCTAATATTGCCATGACCTTGATTTCGACCTTTGCTCTCATTTTCGGGGTCAAAGGACAAAATGACTTATAGCTTGGGAACCAATTGCGAACATACAGAAAATTATATACACTGAATAGTCATGTGACCTTGAATTTGATCACAAAATGGCTAATATCTGGCATTATATTGACCTTACAGCTTAGGAATCAACTGTGAACATATAGAAAATGATGTATGCTAAATAATGCCAAGACCTTGAATTCAACCTTTGATCTCATCTTCTAGGTTACAGGACAAAATGGCTAATATCTTGCTTCTCACCGACTTTATAGCTTGGGAAATAATTGTGGACATATAGAAAATGATATATGCTGAGTAAACCAATGACCTTGAGCTTGACATTTGACCCTACTAATGTCTAGCAACATCGACTTTACAACTCAGAAATAGGGAGAGATATAATGCTGAATATTGTCATGACCTTGAATTTGACCTTTGAACTCATTTTCAAGGTCACTGCACAAAATGGCTTATATTTTGATTATTATCGACATTTTAGCTTAACAATCAATCGTGCAAATATCGGGAATGATGTACGCCAAATATTTTGATGACCTTGAATTTGACTATTGACTTCATTTTCAAGGTTATAGGACAAAATTGCTAATATATTCCTTGCTATTGAACAGCTTAGCAATTACTTGTGGACATATGAGGAATGATATACATCATTTACATATATGCTGGATACTCTTGTGACCTTGTATTTGACCAGAGAACTTTTCAGGTCACGGGACAAAATGGCAATTATCTAATACATAACTCATATATTGTCCGGTAACTTGTTTCAGCCTTTGGGCTAATTTTTGGACTTTGGCAGCCATTTTCTCGAAATCTGTTCAATAACTTTTCATTAGTTGATGAATAAGACTTCCCATATGTACCCCTGCGATGTGTATAAGTTTCGTTTTACTTGAAATTCTGATTGGCACGTTGTAGTCATTTTGATTTTTTGTTCTTTGTGCCTTTTTTGAAAACTATTTGAACTTGAAAATTTCATCATTTTTTCTCTTCATACTGGGAGCTGTTTGGAATAACCTCCCAGAATACTCCAAGATAGAGCATGAAAATCGACACACTGTATGGGAAGTATATATAGTGATTTCAGTGGTGACCTTGAATTTGTCCTCGCGTGACCTTTGAAGGTCATGACCGCATTTTTTATATACAAAAAAAATGTTGTGGCTTAATACTATTTTCCTAGCCATTTGCCAGCCTTTGAACTAATTTTTATATAACCTGGCCAAACTTCTCCGTATTGGATCCATGCCTCTTTACAAGATGGCCAGCTGGAAGGTGTTGCCTGTGTATTTGTCGAGTCCTGTGAGGATAACCTCCCAGAATACTCCAAGATAGAGCATGAAAATCGACACATTGTATGGGAAGTATATATAGTGATTTCAGTGGTGACCTTGAATTTGTCCTCGCGTGACCTTTGAAGGTCATGACCGCATTTTTTATATACAAAAAAAAATGTTGTGGCTTAATACTATTTTCCTAGCCATTTGCCAGCCTTTGAACTAATTTTTATATAACCTGGCCAAACTTCTCCGTATTGAATCCATGCGTCTTTACAAGATGGCCAGCTGGAAGGTGTTGCCTGTGTATTTGTCGAGTCCTGATTGGTTTAGCTGTATGTGTGAAAGTGTTGCTAAGGCGATGCAGGTGTGAGCGTCTAAGGGTGTTTGCTGCTTGTCAAAAGTGTAGTGTTGAGCTGTAGAATTGTGCGTGTGTATGTAGTGTAAAAGTAGTAGTTTTTGGTGACTAAAGTCTGGTATTTTCTGCAAAACGTTATCCTATTCTATTATGTTCCAATGATAAAGTCTGTCACATTAAAGGTACCCAAAATATAGCATAGGTGCATGGGTGGATGGTATTGGTAGGTGCAGAACACGGCTTTCCCAGTGAATAAAGCAAATAAACGTTTGTGTTTCCATTTCACCCAGGCCAAACACCGCCGTCGTCAACCCATCTCTAATTGGAAACCATTCCCGAATGAGTTTTCTCAGACACTCATGTAAGCAGCAAGGCTTTCATGTTGAACTGTTTAACAATTACATAATTATATATTTGTATAGTGTGGGTATTCTATGTGTACTCGTGGCAAATCATAAAACACTGGTTTTTGTCAGTAGACCCTTTTATTTCCCAATTGTTACATCAAAGAAAAACACCTGTTGATATTTTGAATATTGAATTTCATTTATACATTTTCACCCAGAACATCAGTAAATTCAACCCGGATATAATAGTTTCAGTGATTTAACCCAGTGAGTTCAACATATCAATGGACTCAGATTATACATATTATGTATTCCCCCCAGCACAATGAACCTATACTACATGCTTTATTCATAGTAATTAGACACTATTACGACACAACAACGTACATCATATGAATATGTGTAATATCCCCAGTATTCAACCATTTATCCCAATTTGCATATGTAACATAACTATGTAAAAGCTATTATCAATCCGGAATTAATTGAGGAGTGTCTGTATTCAACATCCAATGAGACGAAATCTTGCAGCTCCAATGTACCAGAATACATGCAGCTCCGAAAGTCTTCAGCCTTAGGCCTTACGCGTCGCATGCTGGTGTCACATCACTGCAGGAACTTCAAAAACAGCAGAATATTCCAGTTATTTATCAATGACTTTGAGGTGCCTCGCTGTCAACGTCAAGCGACGAACAGAAATGATTCAAAAGTTACACCGGGTTCATGTATTCAAAGTAGCTAAACAACTAGATGTCATGTATTTTCGTGAAGTACTTTTCAGCATCAATTCAATTTCAACTTACAAGACTGATGGCCCTGGAAACAAATGTTTTGGCATGGCTAATGATAATACATGTGATACACTTGGATGGAGTCAGGTTCTGTTCACATTAAACACATTACTCATAGTGTAAAATCAAAACGAGTTCAGTGACATTTACATGGTTCTTGGCAGAGGCCTCCAGTGTCAAGACCAGATCCGAAGTCCAAATAGCAGCAACCTTCTGCCCAGCAATCCGCCCGTGTTGTCGGATTATTGGTGTCCTTACAGGCTGCCCCTGTAGACTGACACTGATTTCCAGCTGTATGAATATTTCTGATTAATTAGCGGCTTGTGTAAAATAAATGTGCCACCCCTCCCCGTCCTTCCCAAGATTCTCTGAAACCAATGCCTGCAACTGGTTTGGATGGAACATTTCACTAGATATGAAATGGAAATTTTCCACACGAAATGATGCAATTAGAATGCTATGCTACTTTTCATGGTAAGATTGGATATATTGTAGTCATAGTATTGCTGATTCAAACCAAGGAAGTTTGAAATTCCAAAAAGCCTAGTCTCATTGAGTCGTATGATTTATGGTCGCACGATTAGGGTCAATATTGCTGAGTTACGATTGATGACCAGTGATCGACTGCTGATAAGACAGGTAGCAAGTAAAAGTACGATTGGTCGTACGCTTGGTTTTACGATCACAGAAAGAATGGAAAACATTGATCGCAGGCTGTCGTAGGACCAGCTGCAGTGACCACCGACCTGTCGTACCTTCATTCGTAGTTAGCTTCGATTTGTCATACCTTGAGTAGTTGCGATCACCGACCTGTATTACCATCAGTCGGTGCGACCAATGACCAGTCGTTCGATGGTCACACGAATAAATATAAGGGCGCGAAACTTGGAAGGACAAATTCGCAGTATTATAGTGAATAAGAAAATACCAAAAGCTCGCGTAAGAAACATTCTGTCATGTGAAGGTTTCTCACTGCATGTTTCATCATCGTTCAGGGAAACTTGAAAGAGGTGGTACCACCAGTCATAGCGTCATACTGCCAGTCCTTAAAGGTCGTGCCTAATCACACCAATGACGATTGACTTGTAGGACTGATTACACCAATATTTGCCAGGTTGTACGACTAGTAGCACGACCATTGTGGATATTCAATATAATGTGCAGCGACCTTGCTGCAAATAGTTTCTTGTTTGCAACCATTTAAGATTTCTATGGCCAGTCTTGCCATACGTTCTTGCCCCAATTTGCCCACGATTGCAAAAATGTTGGTCGCAGCCAGGTCCTATCGTCAGGAATTTGTGTCTCGACATGAGGCAGTATTCAAATTATGACCCATTTTCGTCCCACCAAGTTGAGATTCAAATCCAATTGTATTTGGGCTTTGGGTTTTACAAGAAACTCACCATGTGGATCGCAATCATGTATACGTTTATGATTGAAGTTTTGCAAGTTGTTCCGAAAATATTATGCATTTATGTTCATGTACCCACTAATTAAAGAAAGTGTTGCAGCTACAGATGAAGGTGGTACGATGGGCCGATTATTTATCTCATAATTTCAGTTTTTCATTGATGACTTACCACAAATGATATCACAACATTTCCTCGTGATATCAAATGGCTCTAGATCATCTGATGGAGGCATACCGTCAACGGCACAATTCCACCTTTGAATGGTGTCACCCAAGCCACAGGTTCCACCAGTTGGTAGAACACACGGAGCCGGCACCGAGGTGTCCAAGACACATTCACTTGGGGGTGCTGCACACTCATCATCGGCTGCATAGAATATGATGTTTATACATACGTGGCTAGATGGAAGATCCAGTTAGTCGAAATTAAAAATGTACACTAATGTTAGCAATACGAATATGGTCAATATATCCTAATTTCCTTGTTTCTTTGTTCAATAGACGTGGGATCAATACCCAGTATTAAGTATTCCGAGCAAACAAAACATTGTTTGTTTCAATATTATCCACAGAGTAGTCAAGACACTCAGTTACCGAGTCAATTTATTGATTTTAGACAAGACAGTTTAAAATAATAACCATTAATGATGATTCCACACTTTCATGTAAACCATACTTACTTAGACAGAAGAGCCTCGTGGCGAACCAAAAGGCGGCGGACTGGGAGGCACCCTGATGATCAAGTGACTCAGAGTAGTGTAGGCAGTTGAAAGGCGATACATTTGCATCATACGTTACCACAGCAGTGTTACATGAAGGGTTATGTGCACAATTATGTATGCACGTCTCTGCGTCAATTGTGTTTGTTGCACCCAGTGTAGAATCTGGGAACTGCGCTGGCCTTTGGAAAGGATAGACGGCAAAATAACACCCTGGAAAAGGCACAGGAAAATGTTCGGTAAGCAAAGTTCAGTTCGATCTTTACGCGAACACTCAAACATATATACTTTCGGGGCCCAACACAAAACAAGTCACACGAATATGCTCAGGAGGTCCCTCAAGAACGAAGATGAAAAAGTACTATTTGTTTCTGGCTTCACCACCGGAGACTCATGCTTCACAAGCAAAATTCTCGTCAATATAAAATGTCTCTATATTCTATACTAATTGCCTTTGGTGATCACAATGACTTCAATGATCGAGTTCGAGTGAATTCACATTTGCTTCTGCAGTGCATGTGCAAAATTAGTATTTTTACCACCAATATACCAATGATGTTTGTGATGGGCGTCATACTGATTTTAATTGAACAGTTACTTCAGATTGAACTGTCAAAGACATGTACCATTATTTTACAACTATTCTTTCACACGAATGACATCTTTTTTTCTAGTACTCATGAGTACAAAGTACTGTAACGGTTTTGGGGCGTACCCAAAGGTTTCCCCTAGGTAATTATGTTAGTATTTTGTGATATTATGGTTAAATAACCGTTTATTAGGGTGTATATGTGTTTAAAGGTTCATACGGTTCCGTATTGTTAATGTTTTAAAGGTTTTCCGTCTCGCAACTTAGTAATTTATGATGTCGGTAAAGCCGGAGACGGAGCCGGAACCGGAGACGGAACCGGACACGGAGCCGGAACAATGGAGTACAAAAACGTAATGACGTTATTTCCGGAAGGTCATGTGATCAGCCTCATTTTCGGTTTAAAAGGTGACGTGTCAGCCACTGATTGGTTCTAGAGTGTTTTTAGAAATCCGGAAAATATCAGTGTTTTGGCGGACTATGACGTCACAATAGGTTGGTCACGTGACGTGGGTCTCAGGTCTATAAAAGCCCCCGCTTCACAGCGGACGGCGGAGTTGGTGTCCTGACGTCGACCTGTGCAGACCCCTTCTCCCATAGCAGAGTACTCCCTTGTTCCGGATAGAGTCATCCAGATGATAGCAGTTAAGTCTTCCGACTGTGAACTTGGAAAATAAACATGAAAACTTCAATCGAGTTGTTTTTCCGTGTTCGTTAGGGAACTGGAAGTTATAATAAAGTTAGTTTCCCGGAAAAGACAGTTATACGGAGTAAAGGGAGATAAGACTACAGTCGGTTAAGACCAAGTTGTAACGACGTCTTAGGGTGATCTAAGAACCCAGATCACCGAGGAAGGAGTCGGAGACGGAGACGGAGGTGGAAATCAACGGAGCAACTACGGAGGCGGTATCGGACGGAGCAGTTGCAGAGACGGGAACGACGAAGCAGTTGCAGAGGCGGTACCGGACGACGGAGTTGCAGAGGCAGTACCTGACGGAGCGGTTGCGGTAACCGGAAGTAGGAACACTTCCGAGATACTCCATTTCAGGTGCAGTCGCAGGTTGCGGTGAGGCGGAGCCAACCGGAGCAGATTGCAGTGCGGCGGAACCTGGCAGAGCGGTTGCAGTATTCGGAAACGGCAACGTTCCCGGATTCTTTATTCCAGGCGCAGTCGCAGTTTGCAGTAAGACGGAAAACGACGGAGCTGTTGCAGTAAAGCGGTTTCCCGACGGAGCAGTTGCAGTACCCGGAGACGGAAACGCCTCCGGATCCTTACTTTACAGGTGCAGTTGCAGATTAGCAGTCGGGCAACGGTTAAGAGGTCCATTCCAGACCACGCTACCAACCTTAGAGACTTCTAGCCGGAGTTCAACCGTACAACAGTAGCAGTTTCCCGGAGTTTTACCGTTTCAGCTCCGGTTAAACAACAACTCACCCACCTCCCTAGAAAATCGGTTCATCAAGACGTCACAGAAGGGTTCAAACCCGTTACAACTTTTTGGTGGCAGCGGTGGGATCATCTGCAGTATGACTACTAGACGGGGCAAATTGGCGGAACAGCAGCTGAAGGCAGCCGTGTCGGACACGGAGCAGCCTGTAGGAGCAGTAGGAGCTGAGCCGTTGCAGATGCCGGTTGCGGAAAAGGAAGCGGTTCGTCCTGCCGAGCGGAAGCTGTTGCAGCCGGAAATGCAGAAAGCAGTTGCAGACGAGCCCCTCCGGGTTCCTCAAGGAGAACAG
Organism: Terebella lapidaria; assembly: GCA_949152475.1. Lineage (NCBI taxonomy): Eukaryota > Metazoa > Annelida > Polychaeta > Terebellida > Terebellidae > Terebella > Terebella lapidaria. The sequence goes on along the minus strand of OX424564.1, from coordinate 24,973,290 downwards.
CCTGCAGAGCAGTTAGCAGAGGCGGAAGTTAACTTTCCGGACCAGGCTGGCGATCGGGAACCGGATGCGGACCCGGAAGGCGGAGAGAACTTAGTCGACCACCTGACCAGATTATTGGCGACCCAAATGGAGGTGTTTCAGCAGCACCTGGCAGTAACCGGAAAGCAGCAGCAGGCAGAAGCAGTACAACAGCCAGCACCAAGGGCAGGAGTAGCCAGATTAATGACATACGACGGAACTGATCCGTGGCCGGAATATGAGGCTCACCTCCTTGAATACGCTCGGTACTACCGTTGGACAGCAGAGGAAAAGGCGCTGAACTTATGTGTCAGTTTGAGAGGTAACGCCCGCAGCATACTACTGGATCTGTCCGCGGAGCAGAGACGCAGCTTTGATACGGTTGTGGCGGCATTAAAACAGCAGTTTTGTCCGGGGGAGAAAACATTCGTTTTCCAGGCAGAATTGCAGACACGGAAATTGCAGCCGGAGGAAGAGCTGTCCGAGCTGGCCAGAGACATACGGAGCAAGACGCGGCTAGCTTACCCAAAAGCAGATCCGGCAACAACAGAAGTGCTCATGAAGATGCATTTCTGCAACAGCCTGACTAACCGAGATATGCGGTTGTCGGTATTGAAAAGCCACCCGGAAACGCTGTCGCAGGCCCTGGCTTTCGCTACCGAGTATGAGAGTATCATGAAAACGGACAACAGCAGACCAGCGGAGCGACACCGGACGAGGCAGCTGAACACGGAGCCGGAGTGGAGCCAGCAGGTGAACGAATTGCGGAAGCAAGCCGAGCAGACGCAGCAGCAGATGGCGGATCTGATGACTCAGGTCAAGGAAGCGGTTAGCCGGCAGCAGCAGCAGCGCAGTTCCCGAGCGGATTTAGAATGTTTCAACTGTGGCCGGAAAGGGCATTTTGCCCGAGACTGTAGGCAGCCGAAGCAGCAGCAGCAGCGGCGTCAACCACAACAGCAGCAGTCGCCGCGACAGCAGCAGCAGCAGCAGCCGCAGCAGCAGCAGCAGCAACAATTGCAGCAGCCACGACAGCAGCAGCAGCAGCCGGAAAACTAGAGCGGGTCGCGGAAAAGGGGAAATCCGGGACCCGGAAGAGAGGACACCCCCATAACCGGCAGGTGGTTCACGGACCCGGTCCCAGGGGCGAGGTGGGCATGTGTGTGACAGCCAGAGTAAGCGGAGAGCCAGTAACGCTGATAATCGACACCGGCAGCACTGTCACAATGCTCAACCTACAAACTTGGGAACGGATCCGGAAACCCGGAATGAAGCTGAAGCGGTCGCCGATTCGTCTTTCAATGGTTGACGGAAGTAACATACGGACACATGGCCGGAAAGAACTTCCACTCAACATCGCAGGAGTAGCTGAGACCGTGACGTTCGAGATTGCAGACTGTGAAGACGAAGGAATACTGGGGATGGATTTCATCCGTTCCCGAGTATCCGGCATAAACTTCGACCGGATGACCATGCAGATGGGCAGCCAGGAGGTGTTCCTCACCATGTTCGAGCAGACCAGGGAGCCGTTTCCGATCAACGCTGTAGCAGATTACCAAATTCCGCCGGAAACGGAACAGCTGATTATAGGACAAGCAGAGAGTGTCCGTGAAGCAGAAGGAGTACTAGAAATGCCGCAGGAGCCTACGGAGAAAAGACCTTGGCTGATCGGGAGAACTTTATCCCGGATAAAGCAAGGAACAGTCCCGGTTCGAGTGATCAACGTGATGGCAGAGCCGGTAATCATCAAGAAAGGAGCGCAGTTGGCGACGATGACCACCTTAGCTGCCGGCTGCAGTGTTGTGCCGTTGGCGGAGCGGAGCCGGAAGGTGCAGATTTCCACGGAGTCGGAGGCCGGGCGGAATTGGAGCGGGTACGAGAAGCTGCGGCAGTTAGCAGAGCAGACCCAGGATGCAGTGCCGAGTCATTTCCGCGAGAGAGTAACCGACCTCCTATTTCGGAATAAGCCGACCTTCAGTAATGATGCCGGAGAACTGGGGCAGACCAACGAGGTACAACATCAGATAAACACGGGCAGTCACCGGCCGATTAAGCAGCCAACCAGACGAATTCCGCCAGACAAGAGAGAGCTGGTGAGCAGTCTGATTCAGGAGATGAAAGACAAGAACGTCATTGAAGAAAGTAGCAGTCCGTGGGCTTCACCGATTGTCCTCGTGAAGAAAAAGGATGGAACCACCCGGTTCTGCGTCGATTACCGGCGGTTAAATGCAGTCACGGAGAAAGATGCTTATCCGTTGCCGAGAATAGACGACACCATAGCAGCCTGTGCAGACGCTAAATGGTTCTCCACTCTCGACCTGACCAGTGGCTACTGGCAGGTCGGGATGGATGAAGACGCCCGGAAAAAGTCGGCCTTCTGTGTTCCTGGCGGCCTTTACCAGTTCAAAGTGATGAGTTTCGGCTTGTGCAATGCTCCAGGTACGTTCGAGCGGTTGATGGAGAAGGTGCTAGGCGGTTTGTCCTGGAAGACCTGCCTCATATATCTGGACGACATCATAGTCTACAGCAAGACCCTGGAGGATCACATCCGTGATCTTCAGGAGGTGTTCAGCAAGCTGAGAGAGGCAGACCTAAAAGTCAAACCGTCAAAATGCAAGTTCTTCCAGCCGGAGGTGTCTTTCCTAGGTCACATAGTCGGCAGAGACGGTATCCGCACCGACCCGGCAAAAACGGAGGCAGTACGGAAGTGGCGGACACCCACCAACCTGACGGAGCTGCGCAGTTTTCTGGGACTTTGCTCCTATTACCGGAAGTTCGTGCCGAAGTTCTCCGAGATTGCAGCGCCGCTGAATCACTTGACGGAAAAAGGGGTGCCGTTCCGGTGGCAGACGGAGCAAGAACAGGCATTTGCAGAGCTGAAGAACCGCCTAGTATCGGCACCGATACTCGGGTACCCAAGGGAGCAAGGCCGATATATCCTGGACACGGACGCCAGTGACACCGGGCTGGGAGCAGTACTGTCACAGAAGCAGGGCAACCGGGAGCGGGTGATAACCTACTTGAGCCGCAGCCTAACCAAAGAAGAACGGAGATACTGTGTCACCCGGAAGGAGCTCCTGGCGGTTGTGTTTGCGGTACAGAAGAATAAGCAGTACTTGCTGGGACGACACTTCCTTCTTCGCACGGATCATGGCAGTCTGACCTGGCTTATGAATTTCAAGGAGCCCCAGGGGCAGGTAGCCCGGTGGATTGAGCTCCTGAGTGAGTTTCATTTCGACATCGAACATCGTCCGGGGCGAATCCATAATAATGCGGACGCCTTGTCCAGATCCCCATGCAGCCAATGCGGAAAAATCGACTGGAAACAAGCCAAGATAGATGCCTGGAACTACGGAGAAAGAATCCGGCAGACACGAAGTGAAGAAACTCCTCAGCCCAAGCCAAAGAAGGGGGGACGCCGGAAGCGGTCAAGGAGATCGGGCGGAGAAGCAGAACTGACGGAGGAAGCAGTCCCAAGGAAGGCGGTTGCAGTAGCGGAGAAAGCAGCGTCCCGGAAGCCGGTTGCGGTTGCGGTGACAGAGGAAGCAGTCCCAAGGAAGGCGGTTGCAGTAGCGGAGAAAGCAGCGTCCCGGAAGCCGGTTGCGGTTGCGGTGACAGAGGAAGCAGTCCCAAGGAAGGCGGTTGCAGTAGCGGAGAAAGCAGCGTCCCGGAAGCCGGTTGCGGTTGCAGTAGCGGAGAAAGCAGCGTCCCGGAAGCCGGTTGCGGTTGCGGTGACGGAGAAAGCAGCGTCCCGGAAGCCGGTTGCGGTTGCGGTGACGGAGAAAGCAGCGTCCCGGAAGCCGGTTGCGGTTGCGGTGACGGAGAAGGCAGTTCCAGGAAAAGCGGATGCGGTTGCAGAGCAGATTAGGCTGGCGGAAAATGCGGACCAGGATACTGTGCTGGGGCAGAAATATCGACCAGATGATTTGCGGAGAATGCAGCAAGCAGAACCTTGGTACTCACTGGTGACGTCGCTGATCGACGGGAGCGGTACAGCTGGCAGTGCAGACTTTTCCAGCATGAGCAGCGAGGAGAAAGTGCTGTACGGGATGCGGAAGACCTTGCTGAAAGTCGACGGAGTAGTCTACCGGAAATGGAGAACGGCAGAAGGAACCAGCCGAATGCAGTTAATAACCCCGAAGGAGCTGAGACAGGAGATTTTCCGTCTGGCCCACCAGAGCCGGACGGGAGGACACCTCGGAAGCAGAAGGATGGCGGCTAGCATTCGGAGGCGGTATTTCTGGCCGGCTATGATGCGGGACATAAAGCAGTGGGTGCTGAGCTGTGACGAATGTGCGTCAAGAAGTATGCAGAACTTGAAACGATCTCCGATGCAGAAATACCGGGTTGGAGCGCCCATGGAGAGGGTGGCAATGGACGTGATGGGTCCGTTACCTAAATCCACCCGGGGGAACCGGTACATCTTAGTAATCGGCGATTACTTCACCAAGTGGGTAGAGGCTTACCCGATGCCGAATCAGGAAGCGGTGACGGTTGCGGACATATTCGTCAACCAGTTTGCAGCGCGGTACGGTATCCCGATGGAGATACACACCGACCAAGGCAGAAATTTCGAGTCCGACTTGCTGAGAAATGTTTGCAGAATCCTGGGGATTCACAAGACACGGACAACCGCTTTCCGACCTCAGTCGGACGGTTTCATTGAGCGATTCAACCGGACGCTGCAGCAGATCCTGAGCCTGTACGTAAGCGAGCGGCAGACCAACTGGGATCAGCTAGTACCGTTGGCGATGGCAGCTTACCGGAGTACCCCGCAGGAGACAACCGGGCAGAGTCCCAACTTGCTGATGCTGGGCAGAGAAGTCAACACTCCGGTTGAGTTACTGATTGGCAGACCGCCGGGAGAATCAACGGCAGAAGTAACAGAGTATGGCAGTCAGCTCCGGGAGCGACTAGAAGCGGTATACAAGGCGGTTCGAGCAAAATCTGGCAGAGAAATGGAACGGCAGAAGAAGCTGTACGACCGGAGGAAGGTCGACAATCAGTTCCAGCCAGGAGACCGAGTGTGGATGGCGGTCAAAACACGGAAGAAGGGCAAAGCTCCCAAGTTGCAGAGGAAGTGGAGCGGTCCAAAGCTAGTGCTGAGCAGATTTACCGACGTGACCTACGAGATTGCAGAGAGTGAAACTCGACAGAAGGTGGTTCACTTCGATTTGCTGAAACCGTATAATGGCGTCAAGCATCCGAGATGGATGAAGCGGAGAATGACGGATTCCTGGAGGCAGACGGAGCCGCCGAAGCAGAGTAGTGTTCCGGAGACGGAACCGACGGTCTCTGAGTCGGATACGGACTCGGAGTAAAGCCGCAGAGGACGCAGAAATATTAGAAGACGGAGTGAGCTGTAGAGCAGGAGAAGGAGATAGCTGAGACCCTGGTAAAACGTTGAGTTCCGGCAGAGAGCGACCGCAAGAAGTCGAAGCAGCGAGCAAGTGCTGGTTCCGGAAACAGGGCGGAGAAAGGAAGCAGAGCGGAAAGCGGTGCAGAGACCGGATAGAGACATCCTTGAGGTTCTGACTGGTTTGAGCGCATAGTCAACCAGTCCAGGGTAGCGGCCAGGGGTCCAGAAGAACCTGGGTTAGCGGTCTAGTATCTCCAGAGAAGCAGCTACACGTCTTCCGTATTCAGAGAATTAAGACGGAAAAGTTATCCGGCTGTAGACATCCAACCGGAGTTTCCACTTAGCAGAGACAGCAAACCGGCTGCAGATCGACAGAAGCGGTGAAACATCATTCCAGACATCATTCCAGATAGGAAGGGCCCTCCTTCTGGACAAGAATGTATGCAGTTTCCAGTGTCGACAAGCAGTAATACCAGTGAGCAGATATGCAGTTGACGAAGCAGTACAGATGGCGGAAACGCCCAACTTGCAGTCTAGATGTTCGTCTGAGAGGCAGATTCAACTGGCTGAGACTCTTTTCAACCCTCCTGATGGCAGAGATACTTCAAAATTGCAGATACTTCGCTCGGAGAAGCAGTTGAAAGGGAGCCGGAAAAACCCGGAGAAGCCGGTTGAGCCGGAGACGGACACCTCTCGGTTAACGGTTGAGTTTTTGCATAATTGTGACGTCACTCCTGAGGCAGCCAATCAGCATGGAGCTTTTCAAATCACGTGAGCAGAAAGGGTATAAAAGGGCCTTGAAATCGGGCTCTGACAGCAGTTGGAGAGCAGACCTCGAGCTGTGCACATCGCAGACAAAGTTTGGCGGAATCGAATCAAGTCCAGCATTTTCCGGTAGCAACAGATTTTGCAGTGAAAAACGACTAAGTGTTTCCAAGAAGACCACCAGGAGGAGTTGCAGTTTGCTGAGCAACCAATCATCAAGCAGATAAGCCAGTCACGTGACTTCCAGAGACTATAAAAGGGGCAGTTAGCTGTTACCGGATGCAGAAGGCAGTTTGCTGTAGCTGAGTCAACATCGATACAAAGCAGAGAATCAGAATGCCGAAAGTAAAGACAACACCCCGCAAGCCCCGCCCTCACCGGTGTGGAGACTGCAACCTAGAGTTCAAGAGCAAGCACACGTTGCTCCGGCATGTCACGGAGCAGCACACAAGTGAAGTCACCGTCTTCGCCTGTCCGCAGTGTGACCATTGGAGCAGACGGAAAGAGGGAACACAGAAGCATCTGCAGTCCCGGCACGCAATGGACGCAAACCCGATTCGACTGAGGGTGGGCAGAGAGCAGTTTGAGGAGAAAAGCCTCCGGTCCAAGATGACCCCACGGAAAAGCAAGAAGCCGGTAACACGGCTTGACCAGTTGTCGGATACGGAGTCGGAATCGGGAGGTTCGGTTTCGTCCCGGACCCGGTACCGTTCCGGTACCCAGTCGGTGGCCACACTAGCAGCCGACGTTTCGTCCACGGAGGCGGAGAGCAGTTCGGAAGAGGAAGCGGAGCTGAAAATCATGGCAAGTGAAGACGAGTTGCAGGAACCAGGAGACCCGAAGCCGGTTAAGCCGCCTGTGACCCGGAGTTCTTCCCGGAACACCTCCCGGAAAAACAGCCCTGACCCATCTCGAGGTACCGGAGCAGATCGAGACCGCGGAAAGAAGCGGAGTCGCAGCCGTTCGCCGGATAATTCCGGACGCCATCAACGCCGAGAATATAGGAAGGAGAGCCCGGAGCGAGCCAAGGACCGAGGCGGAGAACGTGGTCGAGAGGAGAAACGACACACCCCACCCAAGTCTTCCGGAGGCAGCGTCAAAGGAAAAGGCAAGGGGGTGTATGACTACAAGTTCCGGCTGTTGGAGGAAGGTTCCGGCGGAGCAACGGCAGAAGTGGGAGTGGCAGACATTGCGGAAATGCAGAGCCGAGACGATGAGGAAGACCTTTTCCGGAGTCCACCTCCGAGAACAACTAGCAGTGGCAGAGCAGTGAGCAGTGTGATTGTCCGGCCCGGAGGCGGAGCAGAAATCAGATCCAGCGGCCGAGCCGATAGCAGAGCAGATAGCCGAGTCGATAGCAGAGCAGATAGAGCAGATAGCAGAGCAGATAGCCGAGCGGACAGCAGACCCATTGGCAGATCGGGAGGCAGACCGGAGACCAAAACGGAAGGCGGAAACCGGAGCAGAGCTGGCAGTGAGACGGAGACCCGAGGATCCACGGAGCGAACTTTGCCGGCAACCATTCAAGCAGTAGCCGGAAGCAGAACCAGTTCAGCGGCTAGGGATGACGGAATAGAGTCTTCCGCGTCTGAACGAAGCCATGCGGACGTGCAGAGAGCCCGGAGGAGTATCCTGGTAGATCAAGCCAGAGCTACACCCGGAATCCTGTCTCCGGTGGAAACCCGACCTCGACAGTCTTCCAGTGAGCGGTCCGGAAGGAGCCAAGTCCGAGCACCAACCCAGAGTCCACCCTACACATTCTACCCGTTTGGCGGTCCTTCAACTCAACCGTGTCCGTCACATTGTTTCCCGGTGAATATTGGGGGACGGAGCGCTTCCGTCTTTGCGCCCGCAGTCCCGGAGCACGCTAGATACTATGCAGTACGTTGGGGACCGGAGCAGTGGGGGCCAGCCGAGATGAGAGACTCCGGCGTCTACGTAGAGATCATGGAGCAGAGAGAGTCACCGTTTGGTCTCGTCCCGACCCGTCAGATCGTCCGGATTCCAGATTGGTCCATCCGAGACGAACGCCTCAGGAATGGGTTCTACGTCCCGCCCCAGTGGAGCCTCCATGATCCGGATCTTCTCCCGGTTGATGCCAGAGGGACAAGCTTCGGACGACCATTGGTACCACAGACCTTTCCACCGCGTCCGCCGTCGGGGAGCAGTTCGCGCCGTGATACTGGTGGGCAGTAGTCGTCGCAAGTCGTCGCAAGTCGTCGCAAGTCAAGTCGGCGCAAGGAGAAGAAAGAAGAACCGTTTCCCGGATTCTAGTATAATTAAGAGTTAAAAAGTGGGAAACGGAACAAGCAAGATATCCGGGTACAGTGACGGTAAACTAGTTAAGAGATACCAGTACCCGGATCACGGAGACAAGTTGTGTTTGATTTTACGGACAGTTTAACGGTTGACAATTTGTATACATGTGATATTGTTCTGTTCGGGACGAACAGAGTCTAAGGAAGGGGGAGTGTAACGGTTTTGGGGCGTACCCAAAGGTTTCCCCTAGGTAATTATGTTAGTATTTTGTGATATTATGGTTAAATAACCGTTTATTAGGGTGTATATGTGTTTAAAGGTTCATACGGTTCCGTATTGTTAATGTTTTAAAGGTTTTCCGTCTCGCAACTTAGTAATTTATGATGTCGGTAAAGCCGGAGACGGAGCCGGAACCGGAGACGGAACCGGACACGGAGCCGGAACAATGGAGTACAAAAACGTAATGACGTTATTTCCGGAAGGTCATGTGATCAGCCTCATTTTCGGTTTAAAAGGTGACGTGTCAGCCACTGATTGGTTCTAGAGTGTTTTTAGAAATCCGGAAAATATCAGTGTTTTGGCGGACTATGACGTCACAATAGGTTGGTCACGTGACGTGGGTCTCAGGTCTATAAAAGCCCCCGCTTCACAGCGGACGGCGGAGTTGGTGTCCTGACGTCGACCTGTGCAGACCCCTTCTCCCATAGCAGAGTACTCCCTTGTTCCGGATAGAGTCATCCAGATGATAGCAGTTAAGTCTTCCGACTGTGAACTTGGAAAATAAACATGAAAACTTCAATCGAGTTGTTTTTCCGTGTTCGTTAGGGAACTGGAAGTTATAATAAAGTTAGTTTCCCGGAAAAGACAGTTATACGGAGTAAAGGGAGATAAGACTACAGTCGGTTAAGACCAAGTTGTAACGACGTCTTAGGGTGATCTAAGAACCCAGATCACCGAGGAAGGAGTCGGAGACGGAGACGGAGGTGGAAATCAACGGAGCAACTACGGAGGCGGTATCGGACGGAGCAGTTGCAGAGACGGGAACGACGAAGCAGTTGCAGAGGCGGTACCGGACGACGGAGTTGCAGAGGCAGTACCTGACGGAGCGGTTGCGGTAACCGGAAGTAGGAACACTTCCGAGATACTCCATTTCAGGTGCAGTCGCAGGTTGCGGTGAGGCGGAGCCAACCGGAGCAGATTGCAGTGCGGCGGAACCTGGCAGAGCGGTTGCAGTATTCGGAAACGGCAACGTTCCCGGATTCTTTATTCCAGGCGCAGTCGCAGTTTGCAGTAAGACGGAAAACGACGGAGCTGTTGCAGTAAAGCGGTTTCCCGACGGAGCAGTTGCAGTACCCGGAGACGGAAACGCCTCCGGATCCTTACTTTACAGGTGCAGTTGCAGATTAGCAGTCGGGCAACGGTTAAGAGGTCCATTCCAGACCACGCTACCAACCTTAGAGACTTCTAGCCGGAGTTCAACCGTACAACAGTAGCAGTTTCCCGGAGTTTTACCGTTTCAGCTCCGGTTAAACAACAACTCACCCACCTCCCTAGAAAATCGGTTCATCAAGACGTCACAGAAGGGTTCAAACCCGTTACAGTACACTCATGCTCACATTGCTTGTCATGTGTTTTTTAAATTTGCAAGACAGGTACAAATTCGATATTTTTCCCCGAAATATCAAGTTTATATGTGTTTGTTGGTTGTATATAGGGACACTTTGATATTTTGTTTATGTATCTCTGAGTCAGCAAACTGATGTTTCCACAATGAATGAAATATAGTTTAATTCGTGCTCATATGAGCGTAGCCTTAAAATATGTGATTTTACAATATACGACTACACGCCAATAACAACTGTTCAATATCTGGTATGCCCACCACGAGCTGTTATAATGTACGCTAGGCGGCGTGGCATGCTCTTTACTAGGGTGATAAGTCTCTGGACAGGAATTCTGTCCCATTCCTCTTTCAAGGCCTGAACCTGATCTCGCAAGTTTGCAGGTTGGTTATTCCTGCGCCTCACAGCACGACCCAACCCATCCCAAAGGTGCTCTATTGGGTTCGTTTCCGGGCGTTGTTGGAGGAAGTCTTGCACAATACGAGGTTTATGAGCTGGTGCATTATCTTGTTGGAGTCTAAAACTGTTCTGGAAGAACCCCTCGGCGAATGGAAGCCATTGGTTCACGTTCTGATCCAGGATAACTAACGGGCTGGTACCACTTGCACAGAATGCCCCCATATGCGCACCGAACCTCCACCTACTGCCACATTCAACTGGAGATTTTCATCAAGTAGTCCCTCCCCAACACGTCTGCGGACTCGGAGTCAACCATCAACCACCGCAAAACGTTACCATGACACAAAACTACCTATTCGCCACGACGACTTACAGTGTATTTTGCTTATTCGTTAACAGTCTGCTAAATCGCCTCTGCAAACTACTAATTCACTAGTTCATCGTCTTGATGAACTAGTAATTCGCCTGTCGAATTGGTAATTCGCCTCGGCGAATTGATTTTTCGCCGAGGCTAATCTCATTTTTTGGGATGTGTAATTGTGACATGACACCAAAAAAATGTAATTCGCCACAGCGAGCTACCAGGACCGTTTGTTGATTCGCCTGTGGCCGTACCATGCCAGCCAGGGCCTTGAGAGGTGAACAGCCGATTGGGTCGAGCTGGGTATCGTGCCAGGAGTCCATTAAGGAAACCCGTGCTGAGTCAAAGACATAACGAGCGACGACTGCAGTGGGCCAGGGATCACCGCCATTTGGGACCACAGCAATGGAATCGTGTCATATTTAGTGACGAGGCGAGAGGTGTACCGCCATGATGGACGCATCCGAGATCACAGACGATTTGAAGAACTTTACCATGAAGCCTGCATACTACCCAGAGTGCAGGCTTGAGGCGGTGGGATGACCATATGGGGAGCTTTCCACGCAGGTGGAAAAAGTGACCTTGTGATCCTGGTCGGCAATTTGGATCGACATCAGGACATACACATCCTAGACCAAACAATGTTGCCATTTGCTCGAGGGGCCTTCCGGGATAATTTTGTATACCGGGATGATAATGCTCCTGCACACAGGGCTCGTACAGTGGCCAATTTCCTTCAGGATCAGGGGATTGAGCACTTGCCATGGCCAGCGTATTCACCAGATTTGAACTCCATAGAGAACCTTTGGGCTGGAGTACCCGTCGGACCAACAACATGGTTCGACAACCAACCAGTGCGGTATGCCCCTGAAAACCTTGAGGACCCTGTCTAAGGTTATGCCCCGCCGTGCGATGGGGCTACAAGTAGCCAGGGGAGGTCACTTGATATGCAAATTATTCAACAAAACTTAACTTTCACACTTAACATTATATAGGGATCATCAAGGAATTCATTTTATTTGTTGTGGCCATGGCAACTGGGACATCTGCAATTATGGTTGATACCATCGATATATAGGCTAAAGTACGGAAGCGTATTGCTATCAAGTGTGTAAAAATTTGTATCTCGTACGTACGACTTACTAACTCGTATGTACGACTTATTAAGTCGTATGTACGACTTTTTAAGTCATTCGTACGACTTTTTAAAGTATGAACGACTTAATAACTCATACGTATGACTTAGTATCTCATAAGTACGACTTACTAACTCGTACGTATGAGTTAATAAGTCGTATGTACGGGTTAATAAGTCATACGTACGACTTAATAACTCGTACGTACGACTTATTAACTCGTACAGCAGCAACTCGATAAACCGAATCGATCAGGAGACATCGATTATGTTCGGATAATCGCATGTACGGTTAATCGAAATCGTCAGTAGCCTACGATGAAATCTGACATCGCCCAATGAGTGTTATCGCACCTAGGCTTAACGGCACTTGACGCCGCGATTGTTTGTTGCACAGTGGACTTGAGCGTGCTAATAGATTTCCGTGTGCAAATACATAACATATTTCATGCTGTTTATGTTCATTTCGTTTAATGTCAAGTGTAAATTTTGTTAGTTTGCCACAAATTCAAAGTTCGTTCTTTGCAAGTGTTTCTTTTGAAATAAAATTAAAAACAGGAAGTGACGCTTGCTACCGTAATTTCTCGAAATGTATATCAGCCTATTACCATATAAGTACAATGGGATTTTCACGGCAATATAACACCTCAGAAATGTTTTTAAAAAAACATTCCGCATCAGTTGTTTTATTATTTTATTGCAGTTGTTTCATTGTTTTGCGAAGTTTTGCTTTTTTACAGCTAGGTTGTGACATACTGAAACTGATAAGATTTTCCTTGTGTTTTTTAATGTCCGTGATCGTAGAACGTCCGACCTTGTATAGTTCACTGATAACGCTAGCAGTAACACCTGATTCAAGTTTTTTTATGATTTCAAGTTTGTCTGCGATTGATAGCACAACACGTTTGCGTTTAACACCAGCCATGATTGTTCAGTTTAATCAGTTCTATGTGAATGATGAACAGTAGACAACTGAGACTTTTATACACGATAGCTGATTATCAATTGCAAGTGCAACATGTTTGAAGGTACGGTAACAAAGCCCGTGTCATGTGATCAGATCTACTCGCCTGATCTGCTGCGCGGCTGTCGTGTCACCTCAAAAGTCTCGTGAGCATCAAAGCATGATTAAAGGTGGTAATCTCCTTTCAAATTCATGTACATGAAGTGCATTCATGATTGGCAATTGGCTGATTGCAATCAACGATCACGGTTTGTCTTCAATACCGCGACCGCCTGAACGAAATTTCTGTTCAATGATACAGACTTGTGTCATTATCCGAAATCTCAGGATATCTTGCAAAAAATTCGGAAAATCGCAAAAAAGTTCGGGGGACATGAAATTATGTCGGATAATCGAAATTTCGGTTAATCGGGTGACGGTTAATCGCGTTGGTACTGTACGTACGACTTGTTAACCCGTACGCACGACTTAGTATCTCGTACGTACGACGTATTAACTCATACGTATGACTTATTAACCCGTACGTACGACTTAATAACTCATACGTATGACTTATTAACCCGTACGTACGACTTATTAACTCATACGTACGAGTTAGTAAGTCGTACTTATGAGATACTAAGCCATACATACGAGTTATTAAATCGTACATACGAGTTATTAAGTCATACGTACGAGTTATTAAGTCGTACGTACGAGATATAGGTCGTACGTACGAGATACATTTTTTTACGCACTTGATAACAATACGTTTCACTACGGAAGCGTATTGCTATCAAGTGCGTAAAATTTCTTATCTCGTACGTATGAGTTATATCTCATACATACGACTTACTAATTCGTATGTACGACTTATTAACTCGTATGTACGACTTATTAACTCGTATGTACGACCTAATAACTCGTACGTATGACTTAGTATCTCATAAGTACGACTTACTAACTCGTACGTACGAGTTAATAAGTCGTACATACGAGTTAATGAGTCGTATGTACGAGTTAATAAGTCGTAAGTATCACTTAATAAGTCGTACATATCACTTGATAAGTCGTACGTATGACTTATTAACTCGTACATACGACTTATTAACTCGTACGTACGAGTTATTAACTCGTACGTACGACTCAGTAAGTCGTACGTACGAGATACAAATTTTTACACACTTGATAGCAATACGCTTCCGTAGATTAATATTGTGTGTTTCTTTTTTTCTTTGTTTTTTCCCCTATGGATTATGTATTGAAAGTTGCCCTATGGTCCATAATACCAATCAATGACATGAAAATATGTACATTTCATCCCCCAAACAAATATTCGTTAAACTTATTGAGGCATTCTTGGACCATATATGTTACAATATAAATCGGCATTGACCAATCAGAGTCACTTTGCATGTGACTAACGCGCATCACTCCTATGGGATGCTGGTTTTCGAAGGGGGGGGGGGGGGGGGAGGGGAGATTTGTTTATATATATATCCTGGGTTAGTAACTTGATAATATCGATTTAGTATATCGATAATGTATCTCAAATAAAATGTGAATTTTATTTTATTTTAAAACGAATTTCTATGGATAGACCAAAATGTTGTGTTAAAGCACTAATTGGCGGCCGCCAGATAATTAAGTGACGCCAGATAATTGAGTGGCGGCCGCCAGATAATTATGTGGCGGCCGCCAGATAATTATGTGGCGGCCGCCACTTGAATATATTCTCACACCTGGCACTAACGGTCTTCCGTAAAATGTCAACCCTGTATTTCACGTTTATCATGCATGAATAAAGTTGAAGACGTTTCAACGGAAATGTTTCTAGTGATTGTTTCCATCTGCTTGTAGTTGGGACTAATATTTCCAAAGCAACTGCTGAGGAAGAATTAGACAAACGCATACACCCATGGGACGTTTCTGTCGTATGTTGCCTCCTCATGGAGGTGACAATGATGACTTCAGGCTATTGTTTTTGGCCGGTTTTGAGATCCAACCACTACTCTGAATTTTGAACACCAAATATTCCACCATAAACATAAAGAAAACAAGCACGTGCAGATTTACCTTCGTGAATCATCGTTCTGGTGAAAACGGTGCCGGTCCCAGATACGATGGGCAGAGATAAATCTGAAGAGACTCGGCAGCCGTCGGTCATAGAAAACACGTAAGCAATACAACCAGGGACAGACAGACATGCTGATTCACACTCTCCCTGTGTTGTTACACTTGGCCTTGCAGTGGATCCCGGTATGGTAGAATCCTCACGTGGTTGAAAATAAGCTGTCAAGCATAGGAGGAGTAATTATCAATAACGGCTTCTTATAAGCTATGTTATTTGATGAATGCGGTAGTGCAATATCACAAGAGGCTGCCACTTTCACATTTTTCACGTTTCAGACTTTTGGTAAAACTGGTGAGGTGTGATCAATCTATCAATGTAAACATCATTTTGACCAACAATGTATTGCACACAGTTAGCAGTACATTTCCAATAAATTGTCAAGACCATGTTTCACACAGTTGTTACTTGAAAATAGCATTGCTCAGGAATGGGAAATGAGAATTTGCTTTAAGTTACTCTTTTGTTCCAGTGAATGCATGATCCATATTAAAACATAATTGTCAAATAAAAACAATCAGTCTGATTTCTACAAAAAAACAAGAACATGAACAGATTAATATGACAAAAACCCTGTTTCATTGAATGTTATAAATGTATCTCTTATTTATATTGCGTATTTTTCTCACAGTTATTTACTTACTCGAAAGTGTTCCCGCGGAGCTGGTGTGTACTGTATAGAAATAGAACGAGGTATTCATTTATCAGTTATTTCTGATGTATTTTTACGTAAAAACTATTATAATGCCGTTTTCTTTTTTTTTTGGTAGAAAAATGCTCTTTAGTCATATTTAAATCAATGAAAAGTTCTAATTTATCTTGATTTTATAGTGTAATCACCATGATTACAGTGTAGTAAGAGAATATGCATATCAGATACGAGTGATTTTCATTGTTATTACCAACATTTGACCATACTGGCAGAAATTACACTTTTAGGCCTATTTCTTTGCTATTTGCTTCGTACACATACCGGTATACTATTTGCATTCAATATCGTACGCAGCAAGTAGATTAAGGCGCGGTCACACTACCCAAACGCATGAATTACGTATGAACTTCGTACAAAATTTTAGTCTTACGCGATACATCTGTCATTTGCGTATCTCATCATTTTTTCTGACGTGGAACCTCAGTGGTTGTATGTGGTCGTACGCCCGATCACGTTTTACGCGATTCCGGGTTCCGAGCAACTCAAAAATCGGTTCGCGTAAGGCTTTACGCAGTTTTAAGCTGTTTTTACGTTATTTCTGCGTAGGTTGCGTAGTTCTTACGTGGACAATGCGCGAAATATGCGTAGAATATCAGTGATTCGCGAAAATGTTGCCGCTATCGCGTTCATCGATGACTTTTCACTGAAGAATAACAGACATATCACGCATGTTCCGCTCCAGTAACACGTATATTTCACTTAAAATCACTGACAATCACTTCAAAAAATCTGATTTGCGCTGAAGTGCGTGCTTTGTTAGTGATTTGTACGTGACATTTCCGTAGTTCTTGCGTAATCCATATGTGATTTTTCATCACGTGAATCAGCAAAAATGGTCAAAATTTATTCTCCACTAACAATCACGCACAACCGAATCTTAACCAATTTTCTTACGTGATTCATGCGTTTTCGACTGTCTTACCGGGCCTTCGCCCTATACGCTATGTCACACAGCCACTATGTATTCATATTTGCGTATATAACACATATGAAATTTGGTCATACGTGGATATACGTGGAAAATTTGAAAAAAAAAGTTAGGGTCTTTGCGTGAAATCTTGACAAATGTATGACGAATGAAATACGTTAAAACCACAAAAGAAGTACGAATAAACCGTGCACAATTATTATTGGGTTGTCTATCCATAATTCATTAGTGATTCGTAAGTGAATTACGTAACTTCAACGCTATCTGAGATTGTGCGCCATATACAGGATATAAAAGTGGGTACATGCGTAAAAGGTCGGTTAAAGTCATAGTAGCAAGGTACCATTATATGGTTTCATTCCTGTTCACATAAAGACATTGTGGAAATTAAATGATAAAAAAGTTGCTCGCGTTCATTGGTAACTAATAACAGCGACATGCAATCGAGTATATTGAGCCAGTATTACAATCGCCTTCTCATGCCCATGAAGAAACTAGCTTCGGCAGTTTCCGTAATCGTGACGTCAATTGAGGCAAAATGTGCTTTGATGGCTCGCCAAAAACGTAAAATACGTAATTTGTTGGCCAGCTCACAGATGGAAAATCTCTCCAAAATGCATGAGACTCAACAGAAAACACGCTAAAACCAGCAAATACTGGACCTCTTGCAGTTCAACAAAGCTCCGTTCTGGGTGAATAAATAGTACTGATTCTAAATATCAATACAAGAAATGCCGTATTAACGTCATCTCACCCGTTCACTTCAATTGTCAAACATACACCAGGGGAATGAATATGAGACATGCAGTTTACCTTGTTGGCTACATGTACTTTCAGTTCTGCCTCAACTGACGTCACCAACCACGTGACCCACTCTAGAATCAGGACCAAAATCTTCGGCAATTTACGGAAGGAGTGACTATTTGATTCAATATCTCGAAACCAATTGATCGTATTTGTAAAATTCGTTCGACTTTATTGAAAACTATTCCTAATAGACTAAACGAAAAGCACTTTCATCGGCATGCTACTAGGTCTTTAAACATACGTTGACATACGTGGAACGGTCCTGGAAAGCCAACAAGAAAATGCAGCTAACTACGGGAGATGACATTAGAGCTCGAGCACATCATCAGCAAGCACCACGACAGCTGAATGTATCTTACACAACGTTACCCCCCCCCCCCATCCCCCACCTGCAAAAAAAATGAAAACTGAACCATATCATGCCCCCACATGATTCCAATTAATTCCTTATATTATGATGAAACACATAATCGTACTTAAATCCTATTCCTAATAAGTAAACATTTATTTTGAACTCAATGAAACAGATACGCCTGATTAAATGATATTGAAGCTCAATAACATATCCTTAAAATATTGGAAACTATGAGGAATATCTGCGTCTGATATCATGATATAGATAACACATGCATACTGAGCAAATTAAAAGACCAGTTTAAAATAAAAAGGTTTCGCAACCCAGCATGGAACACCTTGTCATATGATAAAATATGTCCAATTACGGTAAATGTAGTCGTGGTACCGCAGACGAATCGTTGTGTTTACTTGATAACGCCAAAAAAAGGCCACACGCAAAGTTACATGTACATGCATGCACAAAATGCTGCACAGAAAATTGTGCGTTCCAAAGTACGCGTCATTGCGGTAAAATTTGCTTTGCATTCTGGGAACGTGAATTTCCATCGGCTCCGCCATTTTGACGTTTTCCAGACGAGCTGACCATTTTGCGTAATTTTCTCAAACATAACACATCGATTTATGCATTATATATCTGTGGAATATTCAAGGCTTGCCATCAAATCGAGAGATTTTATGTCAAGGACGAAGAAAATCCTCATTTGAAGTAGGTGTACAAAGGTTTACATGCGAAAACGGGCGTCGATAGGTTGGCATGAAACCTCCATAAAAAAGTCAGCACATAGACATGTAGAGAGTTGGGGGCTTCGCCCCCAACGCTCTAATGTCAAAAAAATTGAGCAGCTCACCATTATTGGCAGACCTGTTTTTATACTGATATGAATCAGATTTCATCCAACTCTTACAACGAAGAGGTTCTAAGGAACTAATATGTAACTTTAATTTCACTTCCGATACAGAGACGATTTATTGTCGCTAAATAATAAGTTTGGCGATTATTTGGATGTCATATATCCTAAGGAACTCGAAATTAAGGACACTACAGACACTCTGCTACTTTTTTCAACTATCTAGACCTGAGGTTGGATATTGATAATGATTCTGACCTGTCAACTAGATATATGACAAACGTGATGATTTCAATTTTTCCATAGTCAATTTTCCTTTTCTAAGCAGCAACATTCCTGTGTCACAAGGATATTGTTTTAGGCCAAAAAAAAAAAATGTTATGGTTTGCGTTCCCGCGCGCGTCGTCCCAAACCTCCCGCGTCAGATTTTTTTTTTGTCAGGATGGTATTTCACAAGCAGCGGCCACATTTCAATTCTGTGCAAGTCGTTGAGCGTCCCCAAAGTGGCGGTATTAGTGACTGCAGAGGATTGCAATCTTGCAGGAACCAATCAGGCGATTAACTGTGAAAGCTACAAACCAAACAATCAGCAACCCAATACTTTACAAATTGTTGGTCGTTATATTAACACTGGCTGATAACAAGGAGAGTCGTTCGGTAAATGATTTTTCAAATTACGACACTAGCATAATCCCTTGCCGCGGAAGTAATGACACCTCATTTTCCATACGAGCCCCTTCCACTGGACATTGGTTAAAAGAGCAGATCACCCCAGTGAACCGGTTCGTGGGAAACTTGTTTCATACAGACAGGAAGTTGCATGTGTGGCAATCTAGACACCCTTGCTTAGAAACAATACGAGTTTATATCGTTGATATATTTTGTAGCGAGAATCTGCCAAAGTTTTCAAAGTAAACATTTACTTTTGTATTTTTTAGTTGTTTTATGATTTTGTTTATTACATGACTATTTTTATTGATTCTGTTATCAATTACTATTTTCAACTCGTTATTTGATCCATACTGTGGCTGATTTAGGACGTGCAAAAATTGTTTTATCTTGTTATTTTGACAAAATTATATAGGAAACCAAAAAATACAGTTTTTTATCTCGTTATTTCGAGATAGTTATCTCGTTATTTCGAGTGTAATCTCGTTATTTCGAGATAACTATATCAAAATGACGAAATAAAAAAGCATTATTTTTTGGAGTCCTATATAACTACTACCGTATTGGTCCTAATAGTGGCATGCGCCCTAATACTAGAGAGCCCCCCTCTTTTGCCCAAAATTGTTCGATTTCTGTAACCTTATAATTCACTTCATATCTTTCTAATAAGATCTTGGAATGTACCAATCCGCACATTCATGTTATTTGAATCATATTAAAGGGGATTGAAGGCTATGAGTATATTATTCAGTGATTTTCTTAAATTTGACCTCATTTTTGCGTGCGCTGCTGCATGAGGTCTTGCTTTGGCTCGCCGCGCTACTATTAGGACCAATAGGGTATTTCAATGTAACGACATAATCATCTCGAAAAAACACTTTTTATGCCAAAAAAAGTACATAAACCGGTACTCAAAAAAAAAAAAAAAAAAAAAACCTCAGCGCCATAGCACCGATTTCGGAGCATCACCGGGACGCAAACCAAAACATTTTTTTTTTGGCCTTACCAGGACTTATAGCTGCCTTTAAGCAATTCTATGGACGTCCTCATGATCTGGTTAATAAATACACCAAATCCATGTCTACCATGCAACTAAATCTATTTTCAAGTTAATTTTGGGGAATTCATGACGGGTGCCACTATTGGGGCAGGAAATGCTCACTTTTTCAGGAAAACATGATTTCACCTCCTAATGGTCATTTTTGGGGGATTCATGAGTTTCCCTGTCATTTTGTTTTCTCTCACTTCGTATGTCTTGATGTGACTTTCTTGTTTTGTTCGCTTGGTATACTTAATGCTGGGTATTGATTCTATGTCTATCAAAACCGAAATCACCTGAAAACCCGTCTGCCGAAACCCTCGACGGACATCTGATGCGTACATCGACCAATGAAAAACGCATGAAACACTTGTGAATTATGTTTATAGCGCAAGTATCACGAATGACCAAATTACCTGTTATTTGCACAAATGGTACTCAATGGCTGTGTGACATAGCCTTTAGTATGTATTGTCACATCGAAGTGGGTAACAAAGTGGCAAAGGTGTCGGAGACTCGTAATCCAAGGGTCATGGGTACGAATATCAGTGTGGGTTTCGGTCTGACCCTCAGGCAAGGCAATGACCGAGCTTTCACCATGGCTGTATAGGTACATTTTTCAGTCAGGAGTTAAACCGATAAGTGCCTTTGAAATGAAAATAAGTAACATATACCGTTATATCCAATGAAATAATTTAACTCTGTAACTAATGATTAGCTGACAGGGTTCTCTTTCTTACTGAAATATATTGCACTAAAGGATTCCTAGTGGCAGCACACACATCCCGCTGTAATTGCGATATCATTTTCTCCATTTGTATGACATTGGACCTTTCCACAGAACCCTTCCTGGGACTATGACTAATCAGTAATCTTTTCAAATGCGTCTTTCAAATGCACCAATCACTGGCTGGTCGCAGGTATCGCGAAATCAACTAAAACTACTGCGTGAGTTTCCTGACCAGTGGTTTCAGAAATGGCTGGAGTTACTGTCAAATGGGCAAAAAGGCGCAGTAGTATACAAAATTGTGCATCTAAATGTGCATTGCACCGATTTCTCAAGGATGAATCAACGAGAAATGAATGACGTGTGTTTTTCAAGCACTGTGGCATGCATATGACTTCAGAAGATAACCTCTCGCAAACCGAAACTCTGGGTTTTCCGAGAAAATGAGATTGTCCCCAAACCGAAAGTCTGGGTTTTCCCCCAGACAACAAACGGCCCAGCCGCGACAAAATAGTCAGAGGGCGTACGACAAAAAAAAAAAAACATTCCCTCTCTGAAGCGTTTTTCTGCAAAAATGGAGGAAACTGCCTGTTTGGGATACTTTTGGTGATTCTAATCGCGTATTCAGAAAATTCGCGTCCGTTAGGAAAGCCGTTGAGATACAAATCTGCGGCCAGCACCTGATTGGCTGGATTATTGGTCGTTCGGCTATCATCGGAAACCTGTGCTGTGAGAAGGTCGATCCTTTTGTCCACCGATAAATAAATATGAATTCATGAAAACGATGTCATTTTCTAAGCCGGTTATACCAATGAAATATAAAACGGACATTTCTGGATCCACATTCACTAAATGTGTCTCACCCAGCGAGTCTCACTAGTCAGCGCCTTTTTGCTCTAATTATAGCCCATTGATGGAGATGGTCATATGCATACTAATCTTTTCCGCCAAAGAGACATATTCTGTTTTTGGTTTATTGTTTGAAACTGATCAAAGGCAGGCTGCACGATAGATGAACACCATAACACAAAATCATTATTCTTTGAAAAATGTTGAAATGGTCAGTAGCAAGTCCCTAAATTGATGAACTGGACTAGTCGTTGGTACCAGTGAGGCATGTAGAGTTACATTGCTCTTGAATCTCCGACCTGCGCATGTTGGCCATTTCGATTCTCTTAACTGATTGGCAGAATTTTTCTAAAATCCGTTTTATTTAATCCGAGGATACTGTGTCCTTTGATCCATTTCCACCCTCTTTTGTCAGTGAAATCTTGAACTTTTTTTTGACAATTGTACAATCATTTCCCCTTCATTACAATGTAACAAAACCATGCAACTGCCGCGCTGAAACGTTCGTTAGGAACGGTCACGTGATCTACAAAGTCCACTGGCGGGAGACACCGTTCGCGGAAGCATCATTAGCGGAAGCATCATTCGCGGAAGAGGAGCCTTCGCGGAAGAACCGTTCGCGGACGCAGTCTTCACCACGTGGAGAAGAGTGCGGAAGATATGTTCGCGGAAGAAGATGCGCGCGCAGCCACCCTGGCTATATAAAGGAGAGCGGACGGCCGCTCTGAGAGCACTGCAACAGCGACATCGACCGTGGGGAGATCGTCACCGCCACAGCCAAGGGACTCAACGAACTCCGTGCGGACGACTCCTTCTTCAGGGCCTTAGAGTCAACCGGGATTTAGACCGACTACCTGGAGAAACCATTCGACTAAGCGGGACAGGAAACTTCAACGGGAAGGGACAGAGAGACGCCGCCGGCTAAGAACTCTTTTTAGTTGTGCCCTCGTGCACTATTTATTTTTGAAATGTGATCATACAGTGCTCCATGTCTGAACTTCATATCTGTACGTCACGTGGGTGACCAGCCATACAATTGTAAGTTGATTTGATGTATATAAATCTTCAATTTATTTGCATCTGAGTTGCTTCTTGCCTAAGTGAAGCCGGTGAGCTACTGAGTGATGATACACCAGCGTTGGGGAACGCCAGATTAGTGACGGCTCTCGAATCACAACGAGCGGGAGTTACAAAAGTCTATATGATCAGAGAAACCAGGTTTTTTGGGCCACACTGAAAACAAGTCCTTACTAAACGTCACAACTTGGTGCTGTGACCAGGATCCCCGAGGGTCTACTGCCAGGGAACGAACCTCAGCATCACTCATGTCCGGAGAGAACGACGAAACTGCCCCAGGGAAGACAGGAGGTGAAGAGGAAGACTCTTCGCGGACGGCCTCCCTCGCGGACGAGGAAGACAGCGGTTTGCCGAAGCCGACCTTTGCGGAAGAGGGAGACGACCGTTCGTGGAAGACGTTCGCGGAAGACGACCGTTCGCGGAAGACGTTCGCGGACGACAACCGTTCGCGGAAGACGACCTTGGCGGAAGAGGCCGCCGACCGTTCGCGGAAGACAACGTTCGCGGAAGACGACCGTTCGCGGAAGAGCAGCTTCACAGCCAGGGGTAGACGGGACGTTTCGACGAGTGAGGAGCAACCAGGGAGGTCGAGACCTTCCATGGGCCAGTCGACGAGTCAACAGAGACCCCGGAGCCAGACACCCGACAACCGTTTTCTTTTCAGACACGACTCTGGGTGGCAGCACGATCGAGACAGAGAGAGGTCGACCTACCTTGAGAGCGTCAGGAGGGGCCGCGAGTTCCGACGAGTGCTGGGACCGGAGTACGTCAATCTGGACGGGGAGGACGGCGAAATCTGGGCGAGGAGGGATCAGCTACAGCTACCGGAGCAGAGTCCAAGTGTGGCACCTCCAGAGAATGCAGCATTGAGACAGCTTTGGGACCAGTCCCAGCAGCAGTCTGGTGCAACAGGGCAGCGGTCTGGTGTGACGAGTCGACAAACGGGAGTGACTGGAGGACGGGTTACTTGGGCTCCGAGAGCAGCTCGAGAGGGAGAGGACTTTTCGCGGAAGAGAACGTTCGCGGACGAGAGGCATTCTTCGGCGACAGGGACGCTTGCAACCGGGGATCCTTCGTGGATGAACGGGCTCGTGGGCGAGGGGGAGTCTTTGGTGACGAGGACGCTTGTGACTGGGGAGGGCCCTTCGCGGACGACCACGTTCGCGGACGAGGACGACTCGCGGAAGAGAGTGTTCGCGGAAGAGAGGAGTCTTCACCCAGACGGCGGCTCGACGAAAGGAGTGATCCAGGCGACCAATCTTCCTTTCCAGTTTTTCAGAATAGACGGGGAAGACCATTCGCGGATGAGCCGGTTCGCGGAAGACTCGCGGAAGATGGCGTTCGTGGACGTGCATCTTTTGTGGAGGGACGTCTCCGAGACATCTTGGCGGACGAGCCCGTTCGTGGAAGACTCGCAGAAGACGGCGTTCGCGGAAGAGGCCTGTTCGCGGAAGAACTTCTTCGGGAGCTGTTGGCGGAAGAGTCCGTTCGCGGAAGGTTCGCGGAAGACAGTGTTCGCGGAAGAGGGAGGTCTTCACCCAGTCGACAACCGAGACAGCCAGCCTCCTGGAGAAATCCAGCTTCTATTTCAGTCACCCAGGGAGGCCGGAGACAGCACCCTTTCTCATCATAGGGCGATGAGGGGCCTTCATCTGATGGAGGGACCGACAGCAGCCATGGTTACCCAGGACGGGGGAGGAGACCACCGAGGCGGGGACCGCCGCTGCACCGACGAAGCCCTAGGCCGAGACGGAGGCAGGAGGACTCGTCGTCCGAGGACAGCACAGCCTGGAATCAGAACGGCAGAAGGAACCGGAAGATGCTGACCCCTGACAAGTTCGATGGGACTTCCATAGAGTGGCCGGTGTACCGGGCCCACTTTGACGTGATCGCAGAGGTCAACGGATGGAGCAAGCGAGAACAGGGTGTCTACTTAGCCGGGAGCTTGACAGGAGAGGCGCGACGGATGCTAACGAGCCTGAGTCCTGCAGACTGGAGGGATATCGACGTTCTGACCGACAAGCTGACCCTACGATTCGACCCTGACTGTCAGGAGGAGTCCTACAAGGCGACCTTGGGACAGAGAACCCGTAGGAGGGCAGAGACACCCCAGCAGTATGGCTATGAGTTGCAGCGACTGGCCGGCCGTGGTTACCCGGATCTGAACTCCGCAGCTCAGGAGGCTATCGCCTTAGACCACTTCTGGAAGGGCCATCCAGATGGGGACATGAAGGTGATGGCGCTCATAAGGAAGATGAAGACCATGGAGGAGGCCATAGCGTTCGTGACCCTGTACGAATGTGTCAAACCCAAGCCTGGGAAGACGGTGAAGTCCATCGAGTCGGAGGACTCCGAGCCACATCTAGGACGGGTCCTACAGCTGTTAAAGAACCAGCAGGGAGGCGAGATTACCACCAGTGGGCAGCAGAGCAACCAGCCGAACGTAGCGGGTCTACCCAGACTTCCCTACTTCAAGGGGCTCTTTGAGAGCCAAGACAGGAAGCTGGATCGACTAATCGAGCTGTGTGAGCAGGTGCTATCCATCAAGCCGAGGGCCGCCACTGCTGAGAACAAGGGACCAAGCGCTAGGCCGGGACCAGATGACTGTTGGTACTGTGGGAAGCCGGGTCATCGGAAGTACCAGTGTCCAGATCGGCCGCCACCTCGGACCAAGGAGGAGCGCTTGAGTCGACTAATCGAGGAGATTGGTGAGCGGAACAGTTTGACAGACGAGGAGTCAGAAAACCAGTAGGGCTCATACCAGCCCCCAACCGTATGGGCCATTGGCAGGTGTGTGCGCGGCTTCACAGGCGAGAAGCACGACGAAGACGTGAAGAACACATTGCCAGGGGGGAATTTTTAGTTTCACAGATTTTTAATAGGTTTTTCCGGTGTGCATCCGAAGTAACTGGATGGGCACAGGAGGAGCTCGAGGATCGAATTCGCGACTATTTGGAGGGCAAGCCTGTCAACACAGACGGGAGTGCCAATGTACAACAAACCGATGGAGCCGTGGAGCGTCTGGGGACCCACGGAGACATCAACGAGGTTTCTGCTAGCAGCAAGGAGGACCAACAGGTTACAACCTTGAGGCTAGAGGCTGCAAAACAGCAGGGACCCCCCCATTCAACTGAACCACAAGCGGCCGTGAAAGAGGAGACGGAGGGCCGGTGGAGCGGAATGACCAAGGGGCCAGCGCAGCAGCTATTGCTGGTGGACGACTCATTACTTATCCGGAGCGGCGGTTCCGAGGGGAGTGATTCCCTTAAGACTGACAAAGAGGACCAGGGTGGTGCATCACTGTGGGTGGACGACTCAGTACTTATCCAGGGCGGCGTCCCTGAGGAGAGTGGCAGCTCTCTTAAGATTGACAGAAATGGCCAGCTGGACCAGGTGTCGCTGTCAGCCGGTGCCCGAGGCACATTGGCGTGGTATGCGGCGTGCCACGTTATGGGGAAGGCGACTCGTATGTTGGTGGACACGGGTGCCTCTTCCACCGTTCTGGACGAGTGTCTCTTCGACCAAATGGATGACGAACATAAAGCAATGATAAGGCAGACGAGAATAAGGTTACGGGCAGCAACCGGAGACTACTTACAGGTTCAAGGAGAGATGACAGTTCAACTTCTACTGGGCACACGACTCGTGTCGGCAGACGTACTGGTAGCCAAACTAGGGATCCCGGGAGTGTTGGTGGCAGGTGGGCGACACTACCGTAGTGATGAGCTCGGGCCACGAGGACGCCGCCTACACACTGGTGACGGAGGAGACGGTCGTCTTGCCACCCTTTTCAGAGATGATGGTGGACCTCAAGCTGACAGGAAGTGAGGGAGGAGTTCCGAAGGCCGGCCTCGTGCAGTCCGCAAGAGAGCCGTTGGAGGACGACCCCCTCGTAGTGGAACGAGCCCTGGTACGACCCCGAGGACGCCTGGTACCGGTGGTACTTCTGAACGCCGGCGCTGGAGTTTGCACTGTGCTGATGGGGACCATCTTAGCTGAGCTTCACGGAATAGAGGCCGTGATCGACCTAGGATTTCGTCCCGATGGCGGGAAAACAACCCAGAGTGAACCTAAAAGGGAACAGTGGTACCGGGAGGAGCACGGGAGGGAGCATGAGCCCCTTACTCAAAACTCCACC
Source organism: Terebella lapidaria (assembly GCA_949152475.1). Taxonomy (NCBI): domain Eukaryota; kingdom Metazoa; phylum Annelida; class Polychaeta; order Terebellida; family Terebellidae; genus Terebella; species Terebella lapidaria. Next base: position 24,946,150 of record OX424564.1, on the reverse strand, counting down.
AAGTGGCGGAACCGGACGCCTGAGCAGCCCGAAACCAGAGTGCACGCCATGCACGCAGAATCGTCGACGAAGACACCAGAGTGCCCGGAGCATTTAGAACCGCTCCTGGAGGGAATGCATCCGGACTTGACGGAAAAGGAGGTGGAGGTCGTCAGCGATCTCCTTCGACGCCACCAGCAGGTCTTTATGGGACCAGATGGGAGGTTGGGCCGGACGTCCCTGGCGAAACACGTCATCGACACGGGAGATCACCCCCGATCAAGCAGCCTCTGAGGGGAGCCCCGTACTACCAACAGAAGCTGATCGAGGACGAGGTCGACAAGATGTTGAAAGCTGACGTTGTGGAGCCAAGCGACAGTCCATGGTCGTCTCCCATCGTGCTAGTGAAAAAGAAGGATGGTGCACTGAGATTTTGCGTCGACTACCGCCGTCTAAATGATGTCACCCGGAAGGATGCGTACCCCCTGCCTCGAGTCGACGAGAGTTTTGATACCTTGTCAGGAGGACGATATTTTTCGATGCTAGACTTGGCTAGTGGTTACTGGCTGGTCGAGATGGATGACAGGGACAAGGAGAAGACGGCGTTCACTACCCGTACCATTGGAGCGAGGCTCATCAGCAGGTGTTCGACGCGCTGCGTCAACCCCTGACCGAGGACCCCCTGCTGGTGTACCCTGACATGGACCAAGAATTCATTTTAGATACTGATGCTAGCGGCTACGGAGTGGGAGGCGTCTTATCCCAAGTGCAGGACGGACAAGAGCGGGTGATCGCCTATGCTTCCAGAACCCTGAGAGACACCCAGCGGAATTACTGCACCACCAAGCGGGAGCTCCTGGCCGTCGTCAGTATGATACACCATTCCAGACATTTCTTGTGGGGGAGAGCGTTCTTACTACGAACCGACCACGCCTCTCTCAAGTGGCTACTGAACTTTCGGGATGCGGAGGGAATGATCGCTAGATGGGCAGCTCGCATCGCCAGCTACGCCTTCAGGTGTGAGGTCCGACCGGGAGTACAACACGGGAATGCAGACGGGATGTCCAGATGCCGACAGTGCCGGAGACCGGATTGTCCCGCCCCTCGCCACACCACAAGACCCGAAGAAGAAGAGGAGGCCTGTCCGACTCAGGAGAAGTGTCCCCTACCCCTGGAGGACCTCTCTGACGAGGATCTGCTTCCACCGATCAGCGGAGAAGGATGGAGCCCCAGAGGACCTCAAGTTAACATCTTGCGGGAGGTCCCTGTGGAGCCCTGGACGAAGGACTACTATTGCGGAGATGGAGTCGGGATATTCCAGATCTGGGAGGTGCGCTGCCAGGAGGACCCGAGGACGACTACCCAGCCGACCGAGGAGTGCCTGCCTGACCGGAGCCCCCCACAGACGGAGGAAGGAGCCAGGAGCGTCTGCAGAACCCTGCATCAGCTCCGCCCCTCTGTCTGGGTTTGGTTTCTCCTGATGATGCTCCTCGCACTGCATGGTTTGGGACCGGAGGTTGTGGCCGGAGCAGCGATCGGCGCGACGGCCGACGTGTGGATGCGCTGCCGAGAGGAGCCCTTCCTGGACCCATGCCCCAACCCGGTGGTCCAAGATCCAGACAAACAAATGCTAGCTGTCACGCGGGCTATGGCTACGAGAGGACGCCGGAATCCGATGGAGGGAGCCCCGGAGGTCCAGGTCCTGAATGGATATTCCCAGGAGGACCTAGTGACCCTTCAACGAGCCGACCCTGAAGTTGGAGGTATCCTCGGGTGGAAGAATATTTTCACTAAGAGACCTGCATGGCCCGAAGTCAGAACAAAAAGTCAGCAGATGAAGACTCTGTGGCAACAGTGGGACCAGCTGGAGCTACGTGACAGGCTTCTGTACCGGCGGTACCAAGTGGCTTGCCAGAACGTGCCAATCCATCAACTGGTCGTTCCGCAGGTCCCGAGGCGCGCCGTCATGAAGGAGGTCCACACCGGCAAGCTGATGAGCCACCAGGGAGTCACCAAAACAGTCAACCGACTAAAAGCGAGAATGTACTGGCCGGGTATGACGAAGGACGTGGAGCGTTGGTGCCGAGAGTGCCTGAAGTGTAGTGGGAGAAAGCCGCGACCAGGGCCCAAGTACCACCCTATGGGAAATCTACCGGTGGGCGATCGGCTAGAAAGGGTGGCCATGGACATTTTGGAGCCTGGAATGATCACCAATTCTGGGAACCGGTATATACTGGTCGTGGGTGATTATTTCACCAAGTGGACTGAGGCCTACGCTCTACCCAACCATGAGGCTCAGACGGTGGCGGACGTCTTTGTGACTGAGTTCGTGTGCCGCCTGGGAATGCCAGCCAAGATACATACCGACCAGGGACGGGAGTTCGAAACCAAGCTTTTCCTCGAAATAATCAAGATCCTAGGAGGGGAGAAGACACGGACGACCCCTTATCACGCCAAATCAGACGGGATGGTCGAGTGATTCAACCGGACCCTGCTGAACCTTCTGGTCGTGGTCGTGGACGAGAACCATGACGACTGGGACGACCATCTGCCCTACGTGATGGCGACTTATAGAACATCAGTACACGAAAGCACCGGGTGTACACCATTTCGAATGATGATGGGACGGGAGGCGACCACCCCATTGGACCTGAGGTACCGGACGAAACCGGACGATTTGGGAGGACCAGTTCCCGAGTGTGCGTCCGCATACGTCGAATGGGTGAAAGAAGCCACCATACAGGCTCATGAGACTGCCCGAGAGTGCCTGAAGACGGCTACGGTGCGACAAAAGCGCCATCATGACGTGAAATCAGCCGCTCGACATTTTCCGGTGGGCACCTGGGTGATGTATTGGTACCCTCCAAAGGCTAGACCAAAACTGGGACTAGGGTGGACGGGACCTTATCTTGTTGTGAAGTCTCATCTCGGATGGATGGTGTCCATACAAGATCGATCCGGTGGCAAAATAAAAGATGTCCACATTGACAATATAAAAAGGTGTTGGTTTACCCCTGAAACCCGCGCCTGGATACCCAACCCGGACAATACCCCAGTCCGGACCCCCAGTGATGACGAGGGACGAGTGGAAAACAGCGGGAATGCAGTCCAAACGATGTAAACGACGACGGGAACGTTCACGGAAGAACCGTTCGCGGAAGCGGCGTTCGCGGAAGCACCATTCGCGGAAGTACCGTTCGCGGAAGCACGTTCGCGGAAGCAGCGTTCGCGGAAGAACCGTTCGCGGAAGCAAGCGAAAAACGTCATTTCGTTCCACGACAATGCTTTTTCCCCCAGATCCCTGGTCCGTGCCTTTTCTATATAAGTAGGCTGGCCTACAAACCCGTCATCACTTTAACCATGAACACACCGACTCTGCAGATCATCGAGACGCCAGTGTTTGCAGACGAAGATTTCGGCGACGTTCCAGACTTCGACTTGGCCGACTTTTTGCCACTCGAAGTCGACGAAATGAACAGCAAGAACAAGACTGACAGGAAGCGGGAACGCTCGAGGAGCCGGGAGTGTCACGAGGAGCCCCGAGGAGATCGACGGTCCCCTGTCAGGAAGCTGTCGATAGAGCGAGGACGACGCTGGTGCAGCCCCTGTCGGATCCACGTGACGGCGTCCAACTTTAGTCGGCACGTGGCGACGAAACACACGTCACAGGAGGGGCGGCATCTCTGCAAGACATGCAGTCAGCGGTTCGTTCGCAGGGCCGACCGAGACCGACACGAGACCTCCCATGCTAGCGGCAATACCCTCAAGCCAGGACGGAGGAGGTCGACGACCGACACGCCCGTGTCCGACCCCCGAGATGGTCCCTCCTCTGTGCCTGCCCCCGAGCTGAAGACGGTCCGATTTACCAGCTCCACGCCGTCAAGCCCCCGGGAGGATGCCCCCAAGTCAGCGGACGCCTCAGACCCCGAGGACGACCCGCCGAACAGTGAGGAGGAACCCGAGTCTCAGCAGGAGCGGAGAGAGGCAGAATGCCCGGAGGCCCCCAACCCCGAGGACGATGGACCCCCCGCTCCCAGAGACTCAGTACCGGCCTACAAGCCCCTAGACCTGAGTTGGTACCTCAAGCCCGTTCCGGAGGAGGAGGACGAACTGCGACCGTATGTGGAGGGCCTGGGCAGAGCGGTCACTGCCGGAGAGAAGGCCCTGGAGGACCTGGCGTCCACTATAGCCATGGGACGACGCCACCTGACCCAGGCGGAGGCTGGGCTCCAAGCCAAGGAGGAGCAGAGACAGCTCGAGGCCGAGGTGCTGCAGCTGCGAGGGGAGGCCTCTCAACGAGAGAAGAGCCACCGGAAGGAGCTGCGAGCCCACGTCCGAGAGACCAAGCTGCTCCGGGAACAGCTCCGGGCCTACACCGACGCCCGGGACAGGCTGGCAGAGACATCCGAGAGCGAGGTGGATTGCCAGTAAAGTGGAAGAGACGAGGAAGGAGGAAGAAGAGAAAAGAAGAGAGAGAAAGGATCAACGGGGACGTTGATCTCCAGAAAGGAGTTGTAACAAAACCATGCAACTGCCGCGCTGAAACGTTCGTTAGGAACGGTCACGTGATCTACAAAGTCCACTGGCGGGAGACACCGTTCGCGGAAGCATCATTCGCGGAAGCACCGTTCGCGGAAGAGGAGCCTTCGCGGAAGAACCGTTCGCGGACGCAGTCTTCACCACGTGGAGAAGAGTGCGGAAGATACGTTCGCAGACGAAGATGCGCGCGCAGCCACCCTGGCTATATAAGGGAGAGCGGACGGCCGCTCTGAGAGCACTGCAACAGCGACATCGACCGTGGGGAGATCGTCACCGCCACAGCCAAGGGACTCGACGACCTCCGTGCGGACGACTCCTTCTTCAGGGCCTTAGAGTCAACCGGGATTAGACCGACTACCTGGAGAATCCATTCGACTAAACGGGACGGGAAACTTCAACGGGACGGGACAGAGAGAAGCCTCGGCGAAGAACTCTTTTTAGTTGTGCCCTCGTGCACTATTTATTTTTGAAATGTGATCATACAGTGCTCCATGTCTGAACTTCATATATGTACGTCACGTGGGTGACCAGCCATACAATTGTAAGTTGATTTGATGTATATAAATCTCCAATTTGTTTACATCTGAGTTGCTTCTTGCCTAAGTGAAGCCGGTGAGCTACTGAGTGATGATACACCAGCGTTGGGGAACGCCAGATTAGTGACGGCTCTCGAATCACAACGAGCGGGAGTTACATAAAGTCTATACGATCAGAGAAACCAGGTTTTTTGGGCCACACCGAAAACAAGTCATTACCAAACGTCACAAAAACAACTTACATTTTTGGCACATTTATTTACTTTCATCCCGGATGACCCAGGGTGTTTCCTGACTAGTACGGGGCACAGTCCGAGTAGGTGGGACTGGGGCTTAATGTTTGAACTCTATAGTGCATGCGTGCGCTGGGAGCAGAAAAAATATATTTGGGCCAGGAGGGGGGCGGAGGGGGGGGGGGGGGAGTCGTAAGATCAAGCTAGATGCATGCATGACAATTCGTTATACATTGTCCATGATAGCATCACCAACCGTATCATCAATATCATATATTTCAGTGCTGCCTACGATGTCCATTGAGCACAGAGTTGAACGGCGACCGGTTCAAGTACCATAGGCTGCGCCTTGATACTACTCACCCACTAAATGATTACCAATTTATTCGTCTGTCACCTGTTTAATCCAGAAGGAGGCGCAGGATATCGGTCCGGCGATCCACATCGCTGTGAACGGACACTTTATAATCAACACCTTTACATGCGCGTGGCCTAATCAGGCCCGTGGTCGCGCATAAAATACCGGTACGCATCAATGCACAAGTAAAACACCCGGTCCCGTGGTATAATACCGCTAAACATAGAAACTCTATTAGGTATTTGTACGAATTTATCGTTTTTTACCAGGTCCATTTCGAAACTTTTACCATAACGCGGGACCAAAATATAACAACACGGAATTGAATTTTTAACCAGCAAAAACGCGGGAATGATGGCCACCGTGACCACACACACACACAAACGCGCGCGCTGATAAACACCTTAGACACAGAGAAAGCTTGGCCTGACATGGCTTAGGCTTTACACATGAGGCAGCAGTCTAGTGCAGATTACCGAGAAAAAGCAAAAAAAAAATTGATCAGCTGTCATCACTGTTTCAACATCCGTTATGTTATATTTACGGAACAAAATATACCATGTTTCGTCAAAAACGCACTAATTTCAGCTAGTTCCGTTTTGCGAGGTCTCCCGCAGTGACGGGCAGGCAGTGATTCCACGGTGGGCATACGTTGCGCGCTATTGTGCGGGCTTCGTCCGTTTACTATGCTGTGAACTGTACAATGTCTCATATCAGATGTCAGGGATGTTTGTGTGGTACAGCGGGGGTCGCAAATATTGTCACTCTGCTTGCCCAGGCAGTGATTTTTTGCACGCGCTGATATAACGCTGATGTAATAGAATCGTATTAGAATCGCACTTAGAATAGGATATAGGCATATGCGCATAAGAAAACCTGGAGTTAAGGCTCGAGCACTGGGGAATAATAGGCGAGATATTAATTTAATTCATAAATAAAAAAAAAAGCAAAACATTTCCTCCGGACATATTCTTAACACTTTCCATTCCTACTATTCTGTAGCTTGTGCCTCTATGCCTGAAACAAATCATTTATGTCATGGCTATGGGTACATGATATAGAAGAAAGTATGCTTCCGACAAATAAACAGAGGAGAACATACCTACGCAGTCATGCACATACATTCTGCACTGTGTGAGCCTGGTACGCGCTTGTAACCTTCTGGCACTTCTTGGTGTTCACATGTGCCTCATTTGTGATTCACTTGTGTCCTTCTGGCGTTTTTCAGTGGCACTTATGGCCTTCTGGCTTATCTGTATCAATTGCTATGGCACTTATAACCTTTTAGAAAAAACATTAATAAATCTATGTGTGGCGATTTTGCCCTAAGCACGCGGCAGGTGATTGTAAACATAAAAGCCATTTATGTGGCCTTTCTGTACTTGGCCTTGTTTTGACGTGCTCCGTTCGAGCGTGCGTTGCCACGGCGACGTATTGTAATTTACGCTCCAGTAAACTATAACAATGGATCGATTTAACCTCGCGTGCGCCCTGCAGTTTCTGGTGTATTATATATACACTGGAAGCGACTCGTTCGAGGAGATTGTCCAAGATCGAGACTAGGACGCACACGAGGCTCGCCATGAGCTTTGTGTTCCCTGGGTCTGAGTAGTGGGCTCCTAGAGCCCTGGGGACGATTTCCGTGGGGAGGCCCGGGCTGGGAGAGACGAGTTGCTGACTCGGGGGCCTTCGGCCCTGTGGATCGCCAGCTCTCTCCCTTCCCGGGACATGTGACAGAGGCTCTGGCCAGCATGTCGGACTGTACGGGGTTCCGTCCCCGAGGCAGACCGCGGCTCGCCAGGCCCCGCCAGTTAACACCGTAGGGATGAACTAGTTTCTGAACGGTGTCCGTAGGCCTGGGAGTGTCGGGTGGGCTGTTACCTGGTTACCGTTAATGATGAAGTAGTTACCGTGTCCGCCGCGACCTCCGGTGAGCGGCCCTGCCGCGAGGATCCGGAATAGCGGATGCGCGTCCGCAAGGACTCGGATGAGAGAGGACTATCCTCGAGGATCCCGAAGAGCGGACGGTAGTCAATAACTTTACATTGGTGCCGTGACCAGGATCAGTCCGACAGTGTTCCATTGCAGCCTACCGTCACAGTGTTGTAGCCTCCTTAGTCCCTGGGGATCGCCCGCTCCTCAAGGACGTCTCGAAAAATGACTAAAGAGAAAGATAAGGCCAAAGATAAGGCCGATGAATCCAAGGGGAGGGATAAGGGTGGAAATGTCGCGGACCACACCCGGTCGCGCGACAGCCACCGTGAGACGTCTCCGGACGACTCCGGTGGCCGGAAGGAACGCGCGGAAACCTCCGTGGACAAGACCCCGTCCGCGGAGACGACTCCGGCGTCCCTGGCCCCGTCTTCGGACGTAGGGTCGAGCCCCGCGGGGCCGCAGCAGGAGTTGCCGTCAAGGCCGGACCTTGACGTGTTAGGCGCGGTGGGTGGAGCTGGCAACGGCTCTACGCCGCGCCCGCCCGTGCCCAGAACAGATCCGTGGCAAACGGCACCCTTCCATAAGACGCCTTCGAGCGTCCGGAATCGAGCGCCAATGCATGCGGGTCCTTCTGGACGAGCGGACCAGTCATACCAGATGCCGCACCCGGCCGGGTGGACTCCCTCGCGAGCCTCCGGCATGGGTTCTGGTCGGTCCGCACCGGGCAGTGTGGTGGATCAGCTCACCGACGCACTTGGCGAGCTGGCCCCCCTCGGGCGCTATGACCGCGCCCGGTCGCCCCATCAGGGACGATCAGACCGGCGGAACCGCTCCCCTTCTCCGCTGTCACAAGGCAACTCGGGGCCTTTGACGGAGAGGGAGAGGTGGCTGATATCCGAGGCGCTTGTACTGTTCAAGCGGAATCAGCTGCATTCGAGCGTTGACCCGTCGGTCACCCTAAGTCCGGGGATGTCTGGGCCAGTAGCCCCTCCCCAAGTCCTGCCGAGTCCGCAGGCGCCAGTGGCCCCCGCAATGGGACCCGCGCCTGCCCCGCGGCTCGGAGGCACCACGTTGGCGACCGCGTCGACCGTTCCGACGGTTGGAGCGCAAGCCGCGTGGTCGACTTACCCTGGCACGTACAGTGTGTCGGACGGGCAGTGGCAACAGGCGGCTTCGGCCCCAAGCTTTGCCGCCCCTTCTGGAGCCTACCCAGTAGGTTCGATGGGAGCCCCGCCCGCACCTAGCCAGAGTGGGTTTTCAGCGGGAATGATCCCGGCGGCAAACGTGAGCTTCCCTGCTCCTATGTCCGCGGCGTCGATGTTTGCTCCGGCAGACTCCGCCGCAGGCGCGGGAAGCGCGCGGAACTTGCCGCAGTACACGGACGACCCCGGAGCCGGGACCGCACGTCGGGCGCGTAGCAAACGCGATGACGGGCCCGACCACTCTTCGTGGCGGAAACGGTTCAACGGGGATAACGCCGACTTGGAGGACTACTTGCTCCAGGTATGGCGTACCGCCGTGTACGAAGGATGGTCCCAGCCTGAAGCTGGACACGTCCTCGCGGGGAGCCTGGAAGGGAAAGCTCTCCGCGTGATGCCGTGTCTGCCGGTGGGAACAGTGACGTTCGGCGAGGTTGCTCGTCAACTTCGCCTGCTGTTCCCGCCGACGACCAATCGGCGGCAGTCTGAACGAGAGTTCAAGGCGCGTATCCGCCAGCCGACTGAGTCCGTGACAGACTATGCGTACAGCTTTCGCATACTCGGCCGGAGAGCTTTTCTGGACATGGACTCCAGACGGTTTGAGACGATGCTGATTGATCAGTTCATCGATGGCCAGCCTTACCACCTAGCGTACGGGCTGGCCACCCATGAAAAGCGATCGATGGAGGAGGCGATAGACTCCGCGCTTGCGCTTGAGATGGCTGTCCGTCCTAGACAGTTGCCTCCAGCCTCGGCTCCGGCCTCGGCTGTACCCGCGCAGGTGGCGACTCCTCCTCCGGTCAAGGCATCGCAGGTAACCCCGGTAACCCCTTCGGACGAGTGCGACATAGAGGAATACGACCTCGGCGCCGCGCAGATGATTGCGCACTGCGCCGGGCTCGAAGCTCCGGGAGCCGCAGAATGTTGCGCGTTCACCTCCGGACCAGCTCAGAACCGTCCCTGCTACTTCTGCGGAAAGCAGGGACACTTTTGGCTGAAGTGTCCGGAGTTGTTGGAACGCCTGCGGTCGCGCGGATACCAGGGAGCTCTCCCTGGCCCGCAACGGAGGAATTCCTTCCGGTCTGGTCCTCCGGGACAGCAGAATCGGAACCCGCGGCAGGGAAACTAGATCCGGACGTGGTGGCGACCAACACTGCGTCCGGGGATAGTTGTTCGGTGGCAAACGATGCCGCCCCACCCGCTGATGAGCAGGACGGACCCCAAGTGGATATGACTTCTCCGGAAGTAGTCCTTGGAGACCAGTCTAGCTCCTCCGCGGCTGAGGCGGATGGCGAGGACTCCGTAGATGAGCCCAGCGCGTGCGAAAGGTATCGCCCGACCTGCGCGCTGGTGAGGGACCCCTGCTGGTACCTGCCCCTGTCCTTCGGACGGGAGCCGGTCCGGTTCCTCATAGACTCAGGCTCGGAAGTGACCCTCGTGGCCGCCGGAACGTTTAGGAAGGAGCCCGCACTCCGCAACCTCGAGTTGCGAGATCCCGGACCGTACAAGCTCTACGGAGCGGGGGACAACCGCATCCGTATCCATGGCATCATCGATCTGCCTATTACCCTTGGGGACAAGGTGTATCTGACAGAGGCGATCGTGGTGGATATCGGAGCGGCCGGGATAATTGGGATGAATTTCCTACGGGTCCACCGGGTGATTGCCAACTTTAGCGCTGGCGAGTTCCGGATGGGAGAGGACACACACTTCCTCTTCCGCTCGGGCCCGATGCATTCATTCCAGATGCGGACATCGCGCACTGTAGTAGTGCCGCCGATGAGTGAGATGATCATCGAGACGAGGCCGCGGCGTCCCCGCATGCCCCTCGATGGTCGACCGTGTATAGTGCAACCCGTGAGCAGTTTCGCCGCAGGAACTGGGCTCGTGCTGGGTGGGGCCCTGGTCATGTCCAACCCCCGCGCGATGCCCATCCTCGTGGTGAATCCTACGGATGCTCCGATTGTACTGAAGCGCGGATGCATAGCAGCTACTGCTATTCCCGCGGCTTCGAGTCGTGTCATCCCCGACGATCCGGTCTGCCGCGCTGCGTGCGCGACGGCGGCCGCCGGAGATGATCCGTTCACCCTGCCGGACCATTTGGAATCTCGGGTTCCGAAGGACCGGTTGGATGAAGAGCAGCGCCAAGCGCTCCGCAGACTGCTGCGGCAGTATGCGGATGTGTTCATGGGTCCTGATGGTGCGGTTGGCAAGACTGACGTCGCCAAGCACCGCATCGACCTCGTGGACGATGCCCTGCCGGACCATTTGGAATCTCGGGTTCCGAAGGACCGGTTGGATGAAGAGCAGCGCCAAGCGCTCCGCAGACTGCTGCGGCAGTATGCGGATGTGTTCATGGGTCCTGATGGTGCGGTTGGCAAGACTGACGTCGCCAAGCACCGCATCGACCTCGTGGACGAGCGTCCTCTCAAGCAGCGTCTTCGTCGGGCAGCAATAGTGCACCAAGAGGTCATAGACCAGGAGGTGCAAAAGATGCTCGACTTGGACATCATCGAACCCAGTGACAGCCCTTGGGCCAGTCCGGTGGTTATGGTGAAGAAGAAGGACGGCTCGTGGAGGTTCTGCGTGGACTATCGGAAACTCAACGATGCCACGCGGAAGGACTCATATCCTCTCCCGCACATTGAGGATACCTTCGATGCCCTGGCCGGGTCGCACTATTTCTGTGCTCTGGATCTGGCCTCCGGGTATTGGCAGGTGGAGATGGAGGAGAGTGATCGGGCGAAGACTGCCTTCGTTACCAAGAACGGGCTCTACCAATTCAAGGTAATGCCGTTCGGGCTCTGTAACGCACCAGCGACGTTCGAGCGCCTCATGGAGATGGTACTAAAAGGGTTCCTCTGGAAGCGATGTATGGTCTACATCGACGATGTCGTCGTGTATGGCCGGTCGTTCGAGGAAACCCTCACCAACCTCCAGATGGTGCTCCATCGCATCCGCGGAGCAGGGCTTAAATTGAAGCCAAGTAAGTGCGAGCTATTCGCGCAGGAAATCCTGTACTTGGGCTTCATGGTAACGGGCACCGGAGTGAGACCAGACCCCGCAAAGGTGGCGGCCGTGCAGAAATGGCCTCCGCCATGTAACGTGGCGGACGTGAGGTCCTTCTTGGGCTTCGCAAGCTACCACCGCAGGTTTATTCGCGGCTTTGCGGAGATCGCGCGTCCCCTTACTATCCTCACGGAAAAGGGCGCCGATTTTGTTTGGTCCGCCGAGCAGGCTAACGCCTTCTCGGGACTCCGGCAGGCCTTGGTAGTGGCCCCGGTGCTGCGGCACCCTCGTCCAGACTGCGAGTTCATCCTGGACACTGACGCGAGCAACTTCGCACTCGGCGGTGTCCTCTCGCAGATCGTGGATGGGCAAGAGCGGGTAGTAGCTTATGCGAGTGTGGCCTTGAGCCGCTCTCAAATGAACTACTGTACCACTCATCGCGAGTTGCTCGCGGTGGTTACGATGACCAAGCGTTTCCGGCACTATTTGTTGGGACGCCATTTCCGCTTGCGGACTGATCATAGTTCGCTGAGATGGCTCCTCAACTATAGTGAGGCCGATGGCTTGGTGGCGCGGTGGCTCGTCAAACTCCAGGAGTATGACATGCAGATAGAGCATCGCGCTGGTAAGTTGCACGGCAACGCGGACGGCCTGTCCCGTTGTCATAAGTGCAAGAATCCGGGTTGTGCAGGGATGGCACCATTCCAGCAAGCCGCGGATTCGTCCTCAGACTCGGAATTGGACGTTCCGGGGAGACCGCAGGCCGCCGCCCCCTCTAACAACACGGCCCCGGACCACCCCCTACAGGCCCCAGTCTGATGGCCAGGTCTAACGCTTTAATCGATCGGTCCTCAACATGCTGGCGGCCTTTGTGAATGATCGTGCGAATGATTGGGATGACCACCTCCCGTATGTCTTAATGGCGTACAGGTCGTCGGTCCACTCTTCGACCGGAGTTACTCCGCACGCGATGTTGTACGGCCGGGAGTTAAATTTGCCCGTGGATATTATGTATCCAACTGCGGCAGAGACCGGCGCGGTACCCCAGTGCGGTCCGGAATACGTGGAGTGGATTCGCCGCGCCCTGGCGAACGCCCATGATTTCGCGCGCGCGCGCCTGGACAAGTCTGCCCTCCGGCAGAAGCGAGGCTATGACGCCCATGCTAAGGGTAGGCCAGCTTTTGCGGAGGGCGACAAGGTGCGCTACTATTATCCGCCGCTTAAGCAAGGCAATAAATTTGCTAAGCCGTGGATAGGCCCGTTTACCGTACTGAAACAGGTGACAGATGTGGACTACCGGATCCGGAGGGATTCCGATCCGGACAGGGTTCTGGTTGTCCATATCGATAATCTGAAGAAGTACGAGGGCCCGCTTGTCATGGATCCGCTAATTCAAGATGCGGAACCGGATGATGCTCCCGTATGGGATCCGTCCGGTCAGCATCCGCGGACTCCGGACGAGCGTGTGCGCCGTATGGTGGGCCTCACGGACCTCTCTGACCCGTCAGATGATGGACTGGGTGGCTATCGGCCAGATGACGGCGATCCGCAGGTACCTCCACTCCCTCCAGTACCTGCAGATGACGGGCGGCCACGCCGGAAACCACGTGCGCCAGCCCGGTATGGGTGGGAATAACCTTCCGCCCATGCGGATGCGTCTGCGGTGCCCGTCTCTCATACTATGGATGGGTTTTAGGTCGTTCCGTGAGAGTCCGCACGACTTACCTCCGCGGGTGGCTACTTTGTGGCCATCTTCGGAGTTGAGGTCCGCGGAGACTTTCATGTCGTAACACCGCCGCTCCGCATCCGCCCTCCTGTAGTTTCTAGCGCCAGGGACGTGCGGATGGCCTGTCCGCACCTTGTGGACGGCTGTCCGGCGTAATCCGCACAACGGTTACGCTGGCCGGACGAATTTACTGATTCGGCCGGACGCCCCTGGTCCCGGGACAACCTCTTATATGGCCAGACTGAGGTTGGGATTTACGTCCGCTACGGGAGAAGCGTCTTCCCACGGATTTGGGGAACTGGCTCTGGACGCGGGGATAGTGTCCGCAGATGAGGACTGATGTCCGCGGTTCGTCCGCGTGACTCGTCCGGCGTCCGCGGCGCTTTAAGATGACGCACTTCGGTGTAGTTATCCCCCGTGAGCCACTACTGTAATTGCGGTTATAGTAGTTTAAGGTTTCTTACGGCAGGAAACCGACTATCCATTATGATAATGGAGCGGTTGTTAAGTCCGCGTGTGCGGACCAGCCGCGGCAGCGGGTGACGCTCGTTCTCGTCCGGATCGTACCTTACAATACGCGGTCCGGCCGGAATGACCGGAACCCCGGCCTCCTTCTAAGAAGGGGGTCGTATATTACATGCGCAACACTTGTGGTGGCTTCTAATTCCAATTTCATCTTCATTGGATAAGGGCAATACGCCGTACAATGGTAGACGTCCGGCCTGGACTCCGTCCGCGGGCAGCCCCGGACGTCCGCCGGCTATTGCTTTCACCATCTTTGGGCGCCTCTAGATTGGGCGCCGGTATGAAGGGTTCGCCCCCTAACCAATGCGGTTATGGACCATGCCGGCTCCGCGTCTAAATCTATTGGCTCCGTGCTCCGGTAGTCGTTTGAGGAGGCTCTGGGCTGGACCGGGCACCGCTCCGCGGCCGGGCAGTACGTCGGGGATGCTAGTGGGCGCTTTGCAAACGCCCATAGGGCGCCCGATTGTCTGTCCGGACGTCATGGGTATGTCCGATCGCCCTGTAAGCGTGCCAGCGGCTATGGGGAGTGATTTTGTTTATTTTCCATCTCATTTATTATTTATGGGAGGATTATAAGCCACAAGTGTGTGCGTGTTTCCCGTGGAAATGCTATTCTTACTCATTTATCCCATATATGAGAAAGTTTAGTGATATATCTTTTCCCTGGTGCAATAGAGAGTAAGAAATCGGGAGATTTCTGCTTTCGCAAGAGGGGTGTAGGAGATTGTGTACATTGTATCGAAGGCTGTATGCCGTGATCTATGAAAAGCATGCAAGCGGTGGTGGATTTATTTTCATTGCTGTTTGAGCGGTGTTAAATTTTTATTTATCGCTGCTGATAGGGTGACATAATCGTAACACCCACAAGTAGTTTGGCTTTTTGATACATTGTATACAATCTTTAACCTGCGAGGGTGATTAACTTCACGTCATTGATCGCCAGTGCGAAAGCTATTGCTAATGACTGCTGTTAATTACTGTAGTATTTTAGCGGGTTCCCCCGGGATGGCTTGTGTACACAAGCCACCCGTATACATGGCATGAAAGGAGTCACCGGGGGGAGATGCGTGTATGGGAATGCGGGAATGTAAAACGTCCTTTTGTCTGTCGATCGGGTAGATGCAGTGAATAGACGTTTCCACGGGAACGCGTCATACGATGCGTGTGCAGTATAACTGCCAACACTTGATGCCTATAATCGATGTAACTCGACACCTTCTCGTCATTCAAGCGCTCGGCACTGGTGGAGACGGATCTGCGGATCTGACTCCCAGTGTTTAGAGCGATTAGAGCGCTCGATGTCAGAGTCAAGTGACGGCTGGGGAGGTGATGAAGGGAGGGAAGAGGGGTCTCTTGAGCGCGGTAATTCGTACTCGAGACCCCAGTCTAGGCCCGAGGAGGATGACCGCGAGGACATCCCTCGGGGAGCCTATGTGGGTTCTGAGGAATCCAGCTCCAGCTCCGGTTCTTACTCAGGAACCGAGTCTGAGAGCGAGGTCGCGGAGGACCGCCCCGCAGAGAGTGACTCGGCCACGGCAGGCGCCGAGCTACTCCTAGATCCGTCCACTTTTTCCCGTATGGAAGAGGTGATGGACTGCGGTGGTGCGGGACTTGCTAGTGTGGACATTGAGTTGCACCCGTCCTCGGAGATGCTTGCGTCTCTGGGCCCGGATGAGAGTACTCGTGCGGAAACCCGTTCGGATGGCCGTAGCCGTCCGGACACCGGTTCCGCCGAGAACTCCTCGGTGTCCGCACCTGCGGAGTCTGGTCCGCACGACCAGAAGGCCCCTGGGACTTGGGCGGAGCAGGTTGACGCAGCTGAGGAAGCCGCATCCCAAGCGCCGCCTCAGGAACAGGAGTCTGGCTCGAAGGAGACCGAGAACCGAGATGACGGGTTTACATCGCCCGTCTCTAGGCGTACTCGCCGTCGAGCCCGGGAGATTGCTCAAAAGCAGTGGAGAGCCCAGCAAGAGCTGGAAGCCGCTGAGCGTGGGCAATCTGAGGCCGGATCCGACCCGGACCCGGCCTCCTCGCCTCCGAAGAAGAAGAAGAGGAAGCGGCCGCACCGGAAAAAGAAGTCCGGCGGCCCCTCGCCTCAAGCCGGATCGAAGTCCGGAGGACCTAAGCCACTGGCGCCTAAGCCGGGCGGCCAGAAAGGGTCCTCCGCCAAACCCCGAGTCGCCAAGACGCCTAATCCCTCGGGATCTGGTGCGGGCGGCGCCTCCGCGGGATCCGGCCCAGGCGCGGGAGGTTCCTGTAAGCGGGTGCCTATCCAGGCACCGAAAGGAACCTCCTCTTCCTCTTCCTCCGGTACTAAGAAACCTACCGGAGCTGCGGAGGTGGGGTCAAGTCCAGTGGACAGAGGGCGTCCCGTGCCGAAGGAGGGAGATCTTCGTTTAGAACTCCTCCGGAAGCGCGCGGAGCAAGACGGGGTCCACCTGTCTGACGCCGCACTGGAAGCGGGAGCGCGGGCCTTCGTTGCGCAGCAACAGAAGGCCGCGCCCCCACGCGGGAAGAGTGTGCCCCGACAAACCAGGTCGGAGAATCGTTCGGGGGCGGCCAAAAAGAAGAAACGGTCGTCCTCGGAGCAGCCCTCTATCCAGAGGCTGTGGGCCGAAATGGGCCCCGAACTCCCTGGAGTCCGTCAGGGACACATGTTCCTTCCGCGCTATGGCAGGGATCCGCAGGGACGCCGCACCGCGGCGGCCGGCGCGGCGGCCGACACGCCTTTCACACGGCCTCGTCCACTCACGGACGAGGAGCGTGTCGGGTTGCCGCCCGAGACAGAGGCGGGCGTGATATGCCAACTCTGTCCGGAATCCCTGGACGGGTATGAGGACCCGCACCGTGCGCTCAATCGGGATCGTAGGTACCCAACCTACGACCACTTGAGTCGACATATTGCGGGGTACCACTACCCCTGGATGCAAATGTTCGTTTGCAAGAGGTGCTACTCCGGCACCCCTCAGCAACGATATTTCGCCAGTTTAGAGGCCCTAAATGATCACCGCTCGGGTGCACACCGCGGTGAGGGACTTCATATCGTTGGAAATGAAGTGGGGCCTGTATTCAATTATGGATACATACCACCGAGGGTGGCGTCGTTCATGACTATGTCAGGGACGGCGAATCACCGATTCTTTCACTGGGGTCCATGGCGCTTTGCACAGCGCATCATGGACGATGCCTGGAAGGAGTCTGGCGTTGTGTCCGCGGGCTCGAGCTACACCGCTCGCCTGACGGCTACAATGGGCCAGACCCCGGCGGAGTTCCAGGCGGCGGAAGCCGCCCGGACAGCAGCAGAGGCTGTCCGTGAACCGCCGGTGATCCAGGCCGGTGAAGAACGGCACCGGGTGACCATGATCGTGTCGGAGATGCCGCAGATCGCGGCCAAGACACGAGTGGCTACTCCTAAGCCGCGCCCCCAGCCAAAGACTCAGGGGAAGAGCTCGTCCGCCGGAAAGACTCCGGCCGGGACGACGCCCCTGCAGTCTCCAGGTGCGCTGACTCAGGAGGACTACCCGGGCTTGCTCGAGGTGACGGTACCCGCGGGTCCGTCTGAGGGACGGGTGGTGGCAGACACCTCCGCCTCCTCGAGTACCGCGTCGGCGGTCCCGCCAAGGACTCCACGCGTGACTCCCTCGGTTGCGAGCAGTAGCGGACGTGCGGTACCTCTCACGAGGTCGGCGTCCGCGTCCTCGTTGGTAGTTGAGGGGACGTCCGCAGGGTGGCAAAGCACCGCCTCCCTGGACTTGGACCCCCTCGACGCCACGGCGGACGTACGCCGGAGGCTCGGTCCCACGACCGCCAGCGTCTACGAGACTTTCCGCGAGTCTGTAGGCCAGGCGGTCGGCCATCGTCGCGATGGTATGGACCGGACCCCCGGTGATCCGGCGTTGGTGAACCTGCCGGTGCCTCGAGCCATTCGTGACTTGGGGTCCGCAGGTGTAGCCGCGTTGGTCCGCGCTCGGGAGGAGCACCCCTGGGATCACCCCCAGCGTGGTCGACTCACCCGAGCGGCGGAGTACCTTGTGGCGGAGATGGACAGCTCTCTGGATCGGTTCAGCCGGTGCCGCGCCGAGGCCTCCCGTGTCGCATGCGATCTCGCATACGACCAGGGCCTCATGGAAGGCACCCGGCGGAGCCTAGAGAGCTACCGGACTTTGTCGGCCGTCATTGAGCGGCGCGCGTTCGACCAGGGTCGGACTGCCGCTCTTGCCGAGCAGTCCGGGGCGTCCGCCCCCGCCCCAGAGGTGGCCGCACGGATGGAGCACCTGGAGGCTGAGAATGAGCAGCTACGGCGTCGTCTTGACGAAGCCGAGGCCGCTCGGACTCGCCTAATCCAGGGCGTCGATGACCCCGAGTCGTCCGCCCTGAACCAGGCGGCTCTCCGGCGCGCGGATGCCGCTTTGGAGCTGGCCATCTACCCATACCTAGTCCAGGTGTGGGGAGAACGGACGGCCGGTCCACAGCGCACCCGCGATACGGTGGAGATGTTCCGCGCCATAGCAGATCTCGGCGCGACATCTCTACCGGCCTCCGTTGTGATGGCTCCGTCAGGACCCGGATTGCAGGGCTCACCACAAAAGCCCGTGCAAGCTCCACCGGGCCTGCCTCATCCGCCCGTGCAGCCGGCTTTCACTATGCCGGCTCCGCTGCGTCCGCGGCGTAGGGACCCGTCACCGCCGCCAGACCCCAAGACAGGCGGCACGGATGAGGAGCCGATGACAACGGAGGAAGGCTAGGGTGCTAGCCTCGTCGCTGCACGTGTGCGGCGGCGTGCCGGAGTCGCTCCCGCGGCTCCGCCCTGCCTCAGACCCGTTCTGCGGATCTGAGGAGCCGGCCGGCAGGGCGGTCGGCAACATTTTAGAGGTACTATCACTTTTGATCACTCGGTGTGTCGTTTTACAAAATTTCTAAATTTAAAGTCTAACCTTAAAGATATTCCAAAGACTCGACACACCGTCCTTTTATAATGGATGACCTTTCAAGGTCATCACACGGTTTTGGACCACCTCGGTCAAAATTTTAGCTTGTTTATGAGGATTTATTCAAAATTGCAAAGCGCGTTATAGTTTACTCCATAAGTCCGGGGGTGGTTCCCCATTCTTCCAGAAGGGACTCTTAAAGTCCTAGTGTTTGCGCCGTGACTTCCGGGCGTTGCCATCGTGCCTTCTTCCGGCCCCCGCCATGCGAAGCCTTCGTCGGGTTTCGAGCATTTTGGGCGCGGGCGGAACATGTTGGGGACCAACATTGTAAGAAGGGGGTAATGTGGCGATTTTGCCCTAAGCACGCGGCAGGTGATTGTAAACATAAAAGCCATTTATGTGGCCTTTCTGTACTTGGCCTTGTTTTGACGTGCTCCGTTCGAGCGTGCGTTGCCACGGCGACGTATTGTAATTTACGCTCCAGTAAACTATAACAATGGATCGATTTAACCTCGCGTGCGCCCTGCAGTTTCTGGTGTATTATATATACACTGGAAGCGACTCGTTCGAGGAGATTGTCCAAGATCGAGACTAGGACGCACACGAGGCTCGCCATGAGCTTTGTGTTCCCTGGGTCTGAGTAGTGGGCTCCTAGAGCCCTGGGGACGATTTCCGTGGGGAGGCCCGGGCTGGGAGAGACGAGTTGCTGACTCGGGGGCCTTCGGCCCTGTGGATCGCCAGCTCTCTCCCTTCCCGGGACATGTGACAGAGGCTCTGGCCAGCATGTCGGACTGTACGGGGTTCCGTCCCCGAGGCAGACCGCGGCTCGCCAGGCCCCGCCAGTTAACACCGTAGGGATGAACTAGTTTCTGAACGGTGTCCGTAGGCCTGGGAGTGTCGGGTGGGCTGTTACCTGGTTACCGTTAATGATGAAGTAGTTACCGTGTCCGCCGCGACCTCCGGTGAGCGGCCCTGCCGCGAGGATCCGGAATAGCGGATGCGCGTCCGCAAGGACTCGGATGAGAGAGGACTATCCTCGAGGATCCCGAAGAGCGGACGGTAGTCAATAACTTTACATATGTATTTTCGCTTTATAAGACTGGTGCATTGATAATTAGATGGAGAATAGGTAATATATTCCAAATATGACAAAAAGTGATTTTGGACAAAAATGGCGCTTATAACCTTCTGGCTTTCAACAGTCGATATGCACTTGTGGTTGTGGATGACTGAATGTAGTTGGAATTCCGTGAGAATAATTGCAATAATTTCAAATTAATTTCAGGAAGGTACACTGGCCGGGAACAGGTCCATGTTGAAGTGGATCAAGGATGTCGTAAATCATTTCTGGTGGAGCGTTACATCATGCAAGGGGAGTATCACCCGTCTATGTCGTCTTTGGGTAGGCATTTTGGACCACGTCTGCGGTATACACAGCCGGGGGACATGGCGCTGTAAACATGCTGCGATTACCGAGCCGGGCAATGGCAAGAAATGGCTGCAAGCTGGGTCAAATCCCCACAAAGCGCTCAGGTACAGTGTATGCAAGATGACATTGTTTTATCTGCTCATCAAATAAAGACATAAAAATTGTTGTGATTTAAAACTGATATCACAATAAAGTATGCATTGTATTATTGTGCTGGAGTTTGCTGAGAGTTTGCCCGCCCAATCTTCCTTTACTTCATGTTTTGCAGGAAGGTTCTGTGTAACCCAAGTAATCTGAAGGGCTTGAAATTTTACACTAGAGCACGGACAACATCTAGTTTGGAGAATTTTTTCAGTCACTCGCTCCTGCGTTACTGCCCCAAACGCATACGGTTCACGTATGACGGCTATAAAACAAGGTGTCAACTTGCAGTTTTGGATCACAACTACCACACAGGGAGACCAAGCCGATCCACAAGTCTCGGGAAGGTTGTACACAAGGTGTTCGTGAGCAGACGCACCCGACAATGGGTGGCCTATCCCAAACTGTCAGAGAAGACGTATGCATATATGTCCCAGGTATGTGCAGTGCAATGTGCAGTGCAATATGCAGTACATGAACTGGATCAATGCCATTGCATAGGTCAATGTGTGTAATAGTGAAGTTGTAAGTAGTAAACTAAGTACCTACTCTGGATATTTATAGCCTCACATGAGTACCAGCTTGCAAGTGAATCTTACACAGAAAGATAGATTTCAAATCATATAGGTAAATTCAGTCAAAAGTGCATACTATTTTTTATTGAAGTACATGTATTGTATGCTTGCAGTTATGATTGCATACTGTTTGCGGGAACGTTTTATTTCGGTCGTGAATGATGCATCTACCAGCTCTGAAGCTGCTCGAGTCAAATCCATACTTGTTATATTTTTGGTGACAATCCTGCACTATCGGCCTTTCATATTTTTTCCGAATGGTCCTTCTGCGTGAAGCTCACTGTTCGATAGGGATATATAGATCTACCGGTATATCCAGAATATCACATCAGTATAACATGTATAACACATATTGCAAACAAGCAATGGTAATTTATAATAGAATTGTGTACAAATAAATTGCAATGGAACATATATTTCACATACATAATACCAGACAGTGTGGACATTTCAACATCAATGAGAGATAAAAGCGATGCTCTGCTCAGTATGAGTCTGTTTGAAATTAAACAAAGTTGTTGATACAGAAGAACAGATAACCAGTCCTTTGTTTGTCAAATGAACAGTTGAGTGCACATTGATAAACATTCATGTGAATATAATCTCCATTTGGATGAATGGCATCAATATAGTTGTTCATCAATATATTTCATATTATGCATTTGTATTGTCAACATATTCTAGTACATTGCTGGATGACCAACATAATTTTTATGAGGTGGGGGGGGGGGGGAATAACATCGGGTATAATCAGGGTAACTCGGCTACATGATACATAATACTTGCATGTAAAAGTAACCCTGAAATAATAGTTTGACTTTCCAAATTTCACAGAGCTATGCAGCGTGGCACTTTGGTATATTTCCACACACAAAACACAGTCATCAGACTGAAACTGCTATCTATGATGAACTACTAAATACACGTATGAATAAGTAGAATTGATCGCAGAATGGATAATTTCACTGACAATCACGATATACATGTATGATAGTGTCCATTGGATGAAACACCATGAAACTAACCATGTACAATAAATTGTCAGTTGTGTCCAATATATTGCATTGCAAATTTTGTTTGAATTTTGTTTGAGAAACTGGTGAGTACATTGGATCAATGTCATCATTGCCTCATTATTTGCACGTGTGCACTGTTTTTCATCATGGTTTTCAGATGCAGAATGTTTGTCATATTTGATATACCAGGTGATTGAGCACTACTGTGCTGCCGGTGAAACATTTTTACTCATTGAGCCTGCATACATCGTTGGTCTGCCCTTATATGTAATGTAATGTAATGTAATATTTATTTCAAATCAAAATGATAAACAGTGAAGGTACAAATTTAGCATGTAGATCTTTACAATAACAAATTGGTTTGGGGATGCCCCTGAGATGAAATTCATCTGTCAAGAGGGGCACCCCATGAGGCAGAGTACTACTTGGCATGTGTTTTTACGTACCGTGTGTCACGAAAGTGGTACTATTTTGTGATGATTGTGATGATAGGGTTTAGTAGTAATAATAGTGCTGATGTGAAAAATCAAGGTGCCAGCCCACTAGGAACATAAGTCGAGAGATAACGAAGAGAATGCGACTAGCAGTACTGCTTAACGTAATGGTTTTTGATATTTTTCATGAACAATTTCAAAGTATTCGAAGTTTTTATGTTGATGGGGAGACATGACCATAATTTGGGACCTTGGTGTATAAACGTTTTAGAAATACGATAATTCCGACTTTGAAAATGTGGGTCAGTTCTGTGTCTAGTGTAATGAGAATGGTATTCTTCATTTATTCAGAATAGGTCTAGCAAGGGTGGTGGTAAACTCTTTGTGCTATGTAAGTACATAAACCTGCTGATTTGTATCTTAACTAGGTCCTCCAATTTGGCTATATTCAGTTTACGGAATAACGGTGACGTACAATGTATGCTCGTTGTATGGGACTTTCGCTATGTTGCGTATGCATTTTTTCTGTAATATTTCTATTCGATGCAATTGCGTTTTCGCAGAGGACCCCCATAGCATGATGCCATATAACAAGTGTGAATGAACTAAGCTGAAGTAAAGAAGTCGTAAGTTTCTAATAGAGAGATAACGTTTACAATTATTTAGCACACATGAGCCTCTACTAACCTTCTGTGACACTTGTTTGACATGTTGATCCCAGGTAAGTGAATCATCTATTTGTAAGCCCAGGAATTTGGTATGATTTACCCGTTTTATTTGTGCATTGCCCAACATGAGAAGATCGATGTCGCTCGTTTGGGATTTATTTTTTACATCAAAAAGGAGGAAATTAGTTTTTTGAATGTTTAATGATAGTTTATTGGCTGCGAACCAATCTGATAATGTTGATAAATCAGTTTCAACATTTTTACGCAGTTCTTTGATGTTGGCGGATGCGTTGTATATGGTTGTGTCATCTGCAAATAAAATACATTGTGATGTCTGCAAGATATTTGGTAGGTCATTTGTGTAAATGATGAAGAGTAAAGGTCCGAGGACAGACCCTTGTGGGACACCACAGGAGACGTTATGACGATCGGAGACCGTGCTTTTATACATAACAAATTGGAAACGATCAGATAAATAGTTTCTGAACCAATCCAAGGCCACTCCTCGAATTCCGTAATATTCCAACTTATGGAGCAGGATGCCGTGATCGATTGTATCGAAGGCCTTGGAGAGGTCCAGAAACACTGATAACACATGCTTACCTTCTTCTATCATATCATATACTCGTGAGACAAAAGTTGTAATTGCATCAATGGTTGAATGCTTAGGTCTAAAACCGAACTGGTTATTTATTGCTTAACAAATTGTTTTTAACAAAATAACTATAAAGTCGTTTGTGTGCTATTTTCTCAAGTATTTTTGAAACTGACGATAGAAGTGATATTGGCCTGTAATTTCCAAGTTGCATTATATCTTTACTTTTGTATATAGGAATTACTTTAGCTACTTTCACTGTGACAGGAACAATTCCAGACGACAACGACTTATTAACGACGATACTTATAGGTTTTGAAATTGATTTGTTTAGTAGTTTCATCAATCTGGGACTGATACCGTCCATACCGCAACTAGTTTTCGGTTTTAGAGATGATATGATATTAGATATTTCGGAGGGATCCGTGGGCGTCATGAACATGGAGTGAGTCTGTTGATTGACCTTATCTAAATAATAGTTAAACGTTTTTGTTGGTTTGGGGATTTTTGCTGCAAATGTGGGCCCTACCTCTGAAAAATATTTACAAAACTGGTCGGAAATTTGTTTGGGGTCACTGATACATACGTCTCCCACTTTGAATATCTCAGATATTCCAGATGTATTTTGGGATTTGTTTAGGAAGTGGTTAATCAATTTCCATGTCTGTTTGGAGTCATTTCTATATTTTTCAAGCTTTTCAGAATAATAACTTTGTTTTGAAAACCTTTTTGACTTCGTGAAAATATTTCTGTAGCTAATGTAACTTGCATATTCGGGGCTGTCTTTCGATTTGCCCAGACATCGCCTATATAATTTCTGACATTGCATAGAGCATTTCAGTAAGGAAGGTGTCATCCACTTTTCACGCAATATGTATTTACTCCGTATTGTTTTGGTACGTTCTGGTATGAATGTGTCAATAGCTTTGTTAAGGATGTTAACTAGACGTCAAGGCCTGAAGATGCCTTGGGGCATTTCGTGTGAGTTCTATTCCTACCTAACATATACCTAAGAGACCGCGTCTAGAACCATGATGACTCTGAACTGTCCGTGGTCAAAGTTTAAGTGACATACCCCGCCCTTAGGCATCTTTGCGTTTCGCTCTACGACGGACCGTTTCTGAGATACGGCAAACAGGAAGTGCTGAATCGGCGAGAAAAAAATTGACACCAGAAGTCGTCTCGACCCAAGATACCCTCTAGACTAGTTAGTCTAGTGCATGGAGGCCGAAATTAAGCTCCGTTTCGCTGTACGAAGCACCGTTTCCAAGATACAGCCAAACAGGAAGTGCAGTCGGTGAAAAAAAAAAAATTCACACCAGAAGACGTCTCGGCCCAAGATACCCCTAGACTAGTTTGTCTAGTACCAGAAGGCCTGAATTGAGCTCCGTTTCGTTCTACGACTCACCGTTTCCGAGATACGGCCAAACAGGAAGTGCCGAGTCGGAGAAAATAAATTCGACACCAGGGGTCGTCTCGACCCAAAATACCCCCTAGACTAGTTTGTCTAGTACCAGAAGGCCGGAATTGAGCTCCCTTTCGCTCTACGACACGTTTTCCAAGATACGGCCAAACAGGAAGTGCCGAGTCGTGAAAAATAATTCGCCACCAGGGGTCAATTTGACCCAGGATACCCACTAGACTAGTTTGTCTAGTGCCAGAAGGCCGGAATTGAGCTCCGTTTCCCTGTATGATGCACCGTTTCCGAGATACGGCCGAACAGGAAATGCCAATTCGACGAAAAAAGAATTTGACACCAGGGGTCGTCTCGACCAAAAATACCCACTAGACTAGTTTGTCTAGTGCCAGAAGGCCGGAATTGAGCTCCGTTTCGCTCTACGACGCACCGTTTCCGAGATACGGCCAAACAGGAAGTGCCGAGTCGGCGAAATTAAATTCGACACCAGGGGTCGTCTCGACCCAAAATACCCACTAGACTAGTTTGTCTAGTGCCAGGAGGCCGGAATTGAGCTCCGTTTCGCTCTACGACGCACCGTTTACGAGATACGGCCAAACAGGAAGTGCCGAGTCGGCGAAAATAAATTCGACACCAGGGGTCGTCTCGACCCAAGATACCCACTAGAATAGTTTGTCTAGTGCCAGGAGGCCGAAATTGAGCTCCGTTTCGCTCTACGACGCACCGTTTCCGAGATATGCATGAAAGCCTCAAGGATGAATCAGCAAAAATTCTTCCGAGCTCTAGGTCAAAGGTCGTTCAACGGATTGATCCCAAAATCAATAGGGTTCTTCCTTGGTGGTATCTGAACTCCCACGCAGAGAATACTTGCCATTGCATGAATACTTTTTGAGTTATCGCTCGGAAACCAAGTCTCAAAATCAACCTTGATTTCATCCTCACGGACCTCACGGACCCCGGAGCCGCCTCCAAAACAAAAGGGGTCTTCCATGTAATATTTCTGACCAGTGGTGTAAATTTTGACAAGATCCGTTCAGGCGTTCCCGAGTTATTGATCGGAAACCAAACGGCGGAAAGTAAAAAAAAAGAAGAAGAAAAAAAAAAAAAAACAGACAAAACCATAAGGGCATTTCGGGCCGAAATGCCCTAATGAAAGTATCATAAGCTTCAGTAGCATTCAGACAGTCCAGCAGAGACCAGTCAGTACCATCTAGGTGTTCGTTCAGAAGCCGAACACTATCATCATCAATCGGCCTATAGCGTATTGTTGTACTTGCCTGGGAACGGGGTCTGCTCTCTCCCATGAATGTAAAAATTGGTGAGCGGTCGGAAATATTCGATGATAAAATACCAGACTTCAATGATCCTAATGTATTTGTTTTCACATATATATTATCAATCAGGGATGACGTGGAGTGAGTGATCCTCGTTGGTAGAAAAATTGTGGGGACAAACCCTGATGAGATGAAGAGATTCAATAAATCCCGTGTGTTACTGCTCTGTTCGATCTGCATATAATTTATATTCTGATCCGTACCTATCATAACGTCTCCTGTGAATGTGTTAATTGCATCTAAAATATATTCGTATCTTCGGATAGAAAGACGCTCATTTGTGTTCGGGACTCTGTATATCTCGCCAATAAGTAATTTCTCTGATTTTTCATTAATTTCAGCAAAAATCGATTCAAATTCCACGCCGTGGTTAACTGTGAGATCGTCTCGTGGAGTAAATTGATACTTGTCTGATATGTTCATTGCTACACCACCACCCTTGCCGGACTTTCTGTTATTACATATGAATTGATATCCTGGTAGTGGGAACATAAATTATCACAATTGATTTCGTTCAAAAATGTCTCACACAATATTATAAAATCGATACCAGCATCCACCAGCCCAGCGGTCATGCACACATGCGTGTGGGTTACTTATCACATATAACTTCCTTATATGGTCAAAATGAGGCATCAAAGTACTATATTATTTAAAAACTCCCAGTTCCTCCTCAAAATGCACAGGTATTGCTTTAAAATATCTCTGTTTTAGATTGTATCGTTGTAATAGAGGCATTTTTCTCTGTACATGTGAGTTTTCATGTTGATTGGAGCTGTTACTGTGCGCATGAATACATATAAGCAAACCGGCCCTTTTTGGGGATTTGCTTTCCGAGGCATTCGCCAGGTGTCAGCAGCTCACGGTCAAATGCCTATAGCGCTTGATCTATTCCTAAAACATGTGCTGATTTTTTTATATTTTGTAAGTTGTATATCTTGCTCTAACATACTGAAATTTTATGAAAATTGAAACATTTTGAAAGGGAAATTTCTCATAAAACTTTATAATGGAGTTAAATGGCATTTCTATATGTGTCAGGTAACCTAAACCAAAAATGACATTTTGCTATGGGCTGCCTTGAAATGGTTTCTATGGTAACAATTGTTGTTTACGTTTGGACATATCCCAAAAAGTGACTTCTTCTGGCAAAATGGAAACTTTTGAGCAATATTGTGCACAGCTTTATTTGAAATATATGTTGAAAACTGAAATTTGTAATGATAAAGGATGCAGAAAATATATTGGTGCTTCACCTAAAGCTGATGGATACTTCTCAGTTAATGTTGCTTTCCCAAAGAACTCAGCAAGGAAACACACTCATCTACATCGGTTTATTTATATGTTGGACAAGCAAATTCATTCATTTGAAGACATCGCACATTTGGAAATTTCACATCTCTGTAACAATAAGTTATGTGTAAATGTACAGCACCTCACAGCTGAGGATCATGCAACTAATATGTCAAGAATAACATGTTTTACACTCAACAACAATTTGGCTTGCTCACATATGCCACCTTGCATTCTATAGGTAGATATACGGTAAATGTTTTGTTTTCATTTTGAATAACAGTGATCAGTGTCTAGATTTTTATCATGCATGCCTTTTTTGTATTTACACACAGCGACACTGCTCTTGACCTTGTTGTCATAGGTTGAGAAGTTTCTCAAAACAGTTTTTACTCTGTTTTGTTTACATGTTACTGTTCTTTTATAGTCCTTCTGTTTTTGAGCCTCTCTGTCTTCACTCCTCAGCTGCTTGTGGATCTTTGAGGACCTGGGTAGAGGAGCACCGACCCCCTCCAGCAGCAGAGCTGTCGACGCTCCAGGTCCATTGTTCACCTTGTGTACAGCTGCATGAATTCGGCCAGGGAAGTTTCGCGTCATGGTGACACACTTCGGGTTAGTTGAAGTATATGAGCGAGTCACAGATTCTACTTTTTGGGTGTTGGTATTGAATCTTTGAGCAAGAACTGCTTTTCGGTCCAGTTTGTAGCTGATGCACTGTCGCAGATACTGTTTGTCAACTTCTGTCATGCACAGTTTGTATCCATGCGGCAAAAGGGGCTTGTTCCACAGTCTTTTCTTGTTTCCTCCACAGGTGTAGGATTTCCCACGTCGACAGAGTGTGTGATTGTCATTGTAGCACTCCACCATTGCATCTGTGGCATAGGTGAGTTGGCGAACCATTTTGTTGACTTCACCAACACATGCCTCATAACAGAGGTTGAATGTCCTGGCACATTGCCGCTTCACATCCTCACTGAACCGTGACACTAATTTGTCTCTTTTCACCTTCGTGGTTTCAGGGAACATGGTTTTGCTCCAGGCGACCCTGTTGAGCGCGCGCTTCTGTCCGAGGCTGAGGTGTCGTGTGTCTTTCATGAGCTGTGGCTGGAGATCCGTGTCACGAGAGTCACCTGAGGTAGGTTGAAAACCTTGAAAGGCTGTTGAATCTCCATCAAGTGTGCAGTACTTTACTTGTGTAGGTTCAGGGTCTGCATGAAGCCCAGCTACACACTCAGCAGCCATGCCATCTTCACTTCCTATGCTGGAGTCAATGGCCGCTGTGGAGGAGCAGTTCCCAGGGTGATGAGGACAGTCCACATTGTCACCACGGTTGCGAAGTCGCTGCGCTGTAGGACACAACTTGTTCTTGGTAGTGACAACCACTATCTGTTTCTGACGTGTTTGATTTTCCACTAAGGTATACACTGCTTGAGTACCCGCCTGGAAGGGTGTCTTTCCAGAACCAGAATACAGGGAGTTGTTGTAGCGACCATCTCCCTCGACACGTATGGGTGCATCGCGTTGAAGTCCCATGGCCTCATTATTATCATGAAGTGATGACCGTCTCTTTGCCATGTCTTGTTTGTTGATCTTGATGATGCTGTCATGCACCTTGTTAGTGTGCCTCTGCATTGAAGTCCTAGAAGGTGCTGGGATGTGTGCGGCCATCAGGATCCTTCGACAGGCAGTATTGCTTATCATTGATTGTGACAGACCTACTTGCAAAGCCACATTAGGCACAGCTGCCCTGCATCCCGGTCCATCACGTACAACTTCTGTGTAAAGTTTTTCCTTTCCAGATTGGAAAGTACACTTAGAGCACCGTATTTGTTCTTTCCAGCATAATCCTCTCTTTTCCTCAGCGCTGTGGTCAAACACAAGATCACCGTCACATTCTGGGCTCAGTCCTGCATGCTCCTTGAAACTCTGGTTGAACAGTTCCTCCAGCTTGCCTTGATGATGGATTTTGTACACATCTCCATCATTTGAGTCTCTTTCAGGTTGCAGTTTTCCCTCATCAGCAGCAAGAGGGGCTGTTTTCTTGCGAGGCCGCAACAGCTTGACAGGTGCTGGATTTCCATCGACATCAACCAGGCTGAGAGTCCCATCACTTTTAGCTGTCACAAGGTCACCATACTGCTCACTGGTCATCCTCACATACCTAGGAAGATTACCATCATTTTCAGAATCAACTTTCCCATGCTGATTTTCCCAGAATGTTTTTGAAACTGTGTTTCCCAGCTGGAAATGGGTGCTTTTTGCCTTTTTTTTGGTAACCATGATTATGTTAATCACACTGAATACATATTTTTTCCTCAAAACTAAGACAAATTTGACTTTCATTCAATGCTCATGAACATATAAATGTATAACTGATTTCTTACACAAAACCCTGTGCTTAAATAAACCTTTTCCAGCCAGGCTCCTGCAGGGGGGCTGACGCCTCAACAGACAAAACGGAGCCGATGACCGACCCTCACTGTTGGTATTACTTCCATTCTCTCAGTGTCTTCAAGAGAAAAGCTGGGAATTTTTGGTGATTATATTACAACAACATGTCATCAGTGTACTACCAAAGTTTGATCTATCTCCAGCTTATTATAACTTTTTGGTCAAGTGTATTCTTCATTTTTGCTTCAGATTGGGGGGTATGCACATAAAATATACTGATATGTATGTTTTTTCCCCTTTAACAAAATGAAAATGTTGTCTTTAACTTGTCAGATGATGTATGCATATGAGAAACTCATAACTAGGACCCTGTATTACATGCTTTCTGTATATAAACCTGTCCTATGGTGATCCAACCCTTTTTTTCAGACATTTTCCAGCAGTTTTTCTCTACGAGAGGGCTCTTGTTTGGCTGTCCATAACTTATTTATTTCCCAGTTGTATCCGAAAAGATATGGGATTTGCAACAAACATATGTCTGTGAACAATATATACAAGTTTTGAGCAAATTGATGTGATTTTGATATCAATTTAGGTTACTTATCACATATAACTTCCTTATATGGTCAAAATGAGGCATCAAAGTACTATATTATTTAAAAACTCCCAGTTCCTCCTCAAAATGCACAGGTATTGCTTTAAAATATCTCTGTTTTAGATTGTATCGTTGTAATAGAGGCATTTTTCTCTGTACATGTGAGTTTTCATGTTGATTGGAGCTGTTACTGTGCGCATGAATACATATAAGCAAACCGGCCCTTTTTGGGGATTTGCTTTCCGAGGCATTCGCCAGGTGTCAGCAGCTCACGGTCAAATGCCTATAGCGCTTGATCTATTCCTAAAACATGTGCTGATTTTTTTATATTTTGTAAGTTGTATATCTTGCTCTAACATACTGAAATTTTATGAAAATTGAAACATTTTGAAAGGGAAATTTCTCATAAAACTTTATAATGGAGTTAAATGGCATTTCTATATGTGTCAGGTAACCTAAACCAAAAATGACATTTTGCTATGGGCTGCCTTGAAATGGTTTCTATGGTAACAATTGTTGTTTACGTTTGGACATATCCCAAAAAGTGACTTCTTCTGGCAAAATGGAAACTTTTGAGCAATATTGTGCACAGCTTTATTTGAAATATATGTTGAAAACTGAAATTTGTAATGATAAAGGATGCAGAAAATATATTGGTGCTTCACCTAAAGCTGATGGATACTTCTCAGTTAATGTTGCTTTCCCAAAGAACTCAGCAAGGAAACACACTCATCTACATCGGTTTATTTATATGTTGGACAAGCAAATTCATTCATTTGAAGACATCGCACATTTGGAAATTTCACATCTCTGTAACAATAAGTTATGTGTAAATGTACAGCACCTCACAGCTGAGGATCATGCAACTAATATGTCAAGAATAACATGTTTTACACTCAACAACAATTTGGCTTGCTCACATATGCCACCTTGCATTCTATAGGTAGATATACGGTAAATGTTTTGTTTTCATTTTGAATAACAGTGATCAGTGTCTAGATTTTTATCATGCATGCCTTTTTTGTATTTACACACAGCGACACTGCTCTTGACCTTGTTGTCATAGGTTGAGAAGTTTCTCAAAACAGTTTTTACTCTGTTTTGTTTACATGTTACTGTTCTTTTATAGTCCTTCTGTTTTTGAGCCTCTCTGTCTTCACTCCTCAGCTGCTTGTGGATCTTTGAGGACCTGGGTAGAGGAGCACCGACCCCCTCCAGCAGCAGAGCTGTCGACGCTCCAGGTCCATTGTTCACCTTGTGTACAGCTGCATGAATTCGGCCAGGGAAGTTTCGCGTCATGGTGACACACTTCGGGTTAGTTGAAGTATATGAGCGAGTCACAGATTCTACTTTTTGGGTGTTGGTATTGAATCTTTGAGCAAGAACTGCTTTTCGGTCCAGTTTGTAGCTGATGCACTGTCGCAGATACTGTTTGTCAACTTCTGTCATGCACAGTTTGTATCCATGCGGCAAAAGGGGCTTGTTCCACAGTCTTTTCTTGTTTCCTCCACAGGTGTAGGATTTCCCACGTCGACAGAGTGTGTGATTGTCATTGTAGCACTCCACCATTGCATCTGTGGCATAGGTGAGTTGGCGAACCATTTTGTTGACTTCACCAACACATGCCTCATAACAGAGGTTGAATGTCCTGGCACATTGCCGCTTCACATCCTCACTGAACCGTGACACTAATTTGTCTCTTTTCACCTTCGTGGTTTCAGGGAACATGGTTTTGCTCCAGGCGACCCTGTTGAGCGCGCGCTTCTGTCCGAGGCTGAGGTGTCGTGTGTCTTTCATGAGCTGTGGCTGGAGATCCGTGTCACGAGAGTCACCTGAGGTAGGTTGAAAACCTTGAAAGGCTGTTGAATCTCCATCAAGTGTGCAGTACTTTACTTGTGTAGGTTCAGGGTCTGCATGAAGCCCAGCTACACACTCAGCAGCCATGCCATCTTCACTTCCTATGCTGGAGTCAATGGCCGCTGTGGAGGAGCAGTTCCCAGGGTGATGAGGACAGTCCACATTGTCACCACGGTTGCGAAGTCGCTGCGCTGTAGGACACAACTTGTTCTTGGTAGTGACAACCACTATCTGTTTCTGACGTGTTTGATTTTCCACTAAGGTATACACTGCTTGAGTACCCGCCTGGAAGGGTGTCTTTCCAGAACCAGAATACAGGGAGTTGTTGTAGCGACCATCTCCCTCGACACGTATGGGTGCATCGCGTTGAAGTCCCATGGCCTCATTATTATCATGAAGTGATGACCGTCTCTTTGCCATGTCTTGTTTGTTGATCTTGATGATGCTGTCATGCACCTTGTTAGTGTGCCTCTGCATTGAAGTCCTAGAAGGTGCTGGGATGTGTGCGGCCATCAGGATCCTTCGACAGGCAGTATTGCTTATCATTGATTGTGACAGACCTACTTGCAAAGCCACATTAGGCACAGCTGCCCTGCATCCCGGTCCATCACGTACAACTTCTGTGTAAAGTTTTTCCTTTCCAGATTGGAAAGTACACTTAGAGCACCGTATTTGTTCTTTCCAGCATAATCCTCTCTTTTCCTCAGCGCTGTGGTCAAACACAAGATCACCGTCACATTCTGGGCTCAGTCCTGCATGCTCCTTGAAACTCTGGTTGAACAGTTCCTCCAGCTTGCCTTGATGATGGATTTTGTACACATCTCCATCATTTGAGTCTCTTTCAGGTTGCAGTTTTCCCTCATCAGCAGCAAGAGGGGCTGTTTTCTTGCGAGGCCGCAACAGCTTGACAGGTGCTGGATTTCCATCGACATCAACCAGGCTGAGAGTCCCATCACTTTTAGCTGTCACAAGGTCACCATACTGCTCACTGGTCATCCTCACATACCTAGGAAGATTACCATCATTTTCAGAATCAACTTTCCCATGCTGATTTTCCCAGAATGTTTTTGAAACTGTGTTTCCCAGCTGGAAATGGGTGCTTTTTGCCTTTTTTTTGGTAACCATGATTATGTTAATCACACTGAATACAGATTTTTTCCTCAAAACTAAGACAAATTTGACTTTCATTCAATGCTCATGAACATATAAATGTATAACTGATTTCTTACACAAAACCCTGTGCTTAAATAAACCTTTTCCAGCCAGGCTCCTGCAGGGGGGCTGACGCCTCAACAGACAAAACGGAGCCGATGACCGACCCTCACTGTTGGTATTACTTCCATTCTCTCAGTGTCTTCAAGAGAAAAGCTGGGAATTTTTGGTGATTATATTACAACAACATGTCATCAGTGTACTACCAAAGTTTGATCTATCTCCAGCTTATTATAACTTTTTGGTCAAGTGTATTCTTCATTTTTGCTTCAGATTGGGGGGTATGCACATAAAATATACTGATATGTATGTTTTTTCCCCTTTAACAAAATGAAAATGTTGTCTTTAACTTGTCAGATGATGTATGCATATGAGAAACTCATAACTAGGACCCTGTATTACATGCTTTCTGTATATAAACCTGTCCTATGGTGATCCAACCCTTTTTTTCAGACATTTTCCAGCAGTTTTTCTCTACGAGAGGGCTCTTGTTTGGCTGTCCATAACTTATTTATTTCCCAGTTGTATCCGAAAAGATATGGGATTTGCAACAAACATATGTCTGTGAACAATATATACAAGTTTTGAGCAAATTGATGTGATTTTGATATCAATTTAGGTTACTTATCACATATAACTTCCTTATATGGTCAAAATGAGGCATCAAAGTACTATATTATTTAAAAACTCCCAGTTCCTCCTCAAAATGCACAGGTATTGCTTTAAAATATCTCTGTTTTAGATTGTATTGTTGTAATAGAGGCATTTTTCTCTGTACATGTGAGTTTTCATGTTGATTGGAGCTGTTACTGTGCGCATGAATACGCACACATCATTTGAGTCTCTTTCAGGTTGCAGTTTTCCCTCATCAGCAGCAAGAGGGGCTTTTTTTTTTGCGAGGCCGCAACAGCTTGACAGGTGCTGGATTTCCATCGACATCAACCAGGCTGAGAGTCCCATCACTTTTAGCTGTCACAAGGTCACCATACTGCTCACTGGTCATCCTCACATACCTAGGAAGATTACCATCATTTTCAGAATCAACTTTCCCATGCTGATTTTCCCAGAATGTTTTTGAAACTGTGTTTCCCAGCTGGAAATGGGTGCTTTTTGCCTTTTTTTTGGTAACCATGATTATGTTAATCACACTGAATACAGATTTTTTCCTCAAAACTAAGACAAATTTGACTTTCATTCAATGCTCATGAACATATAAATGTATAACTGATTTCTTACACAAAACCCTGTGCTTAAATAAACCTTTTCCAGCCAGGCTCCTGCAGGGGGGCTGACGCCTCAACAGACAAAACGGAGCCGATGACCGACCCTCACTGTTGGTATTACTTCCATTCTCTCAGTGTCTTCAAGAGAAAAGCTGGGAATTTTTGGTGATTATATTACAACAACATGTCATCAGTGTACTACCAAAGTTTGATCTATCTCCAGCTTATTATAACTTTTTGGTCAAGTGTATTCTTCATTTTTGCTTCAGATTGGGGGGTATGCACATAAAATATACTGATATGTATGTTTTTTCCCCTTTAACAAAATGAAAATGTTGTCTTTAACTTGTCAGATGATGTATGCATATGAGAAACTCATAACTAGGACCCTGTATTACATGCTTTCTGTATATAAACCTGTCCTATGGTGATCCAACCCTTTTTTTCAGACATTTTCCAGCAGTTTTTCTCTACGAGAGGGCTCTTGTTTGGCTGTCCATAACTTATTTATTTCCCAGTTGTATCCGAAAAGATATGGGATTTGCAACAAACATATGTCTGTGAACAATATATACAAGTTTTGAGCAAATTGATGTGATTTTGATATCAATTTAGGTTACTTATCACATATAACTTCCTTATATGGTCAAAATGAGGCATCAAAGTACTATATTATTTAAAAACTCCCAGTTCCTCCTCAAAATGCACAGGTATTGCTTTAAAATATCTCTGTTTTAGATTGTATTGTTGTAATAGAGGCATTTTTCACTGTACATGTGAGTTTTCATGTTGATTGGAGCTGTTACTGTGCGCATGAATACATATAAGCAAACCGGCCCTTTTGGGGTATTTGCTTTCCGAGGCATTCGCCAGGTGTCAGCAGCTCACGGTCAAATGCCTATAGCACTTGATCTATTCCTAAAACATGTGCTGATTTTTTTATATTTTGTAAGTTGTATATCTTGCTCTAACATACTGAAATTTTATGAAAATTGAAACATTTTGAAAGGGAAATTTCTCATAAAACTTTATAATGGAGTTAAATGGCATTTCTATATGTGTCAGGTAACCTAAACCAAAAATGACATTTTGCTATGGGCTGCCTTGAAATGGTTTCTATGGTAACAATTGTTGTTTACGTTTGGACATATCCCAAAAAGTGACTTCTTCTGGCAAAATGGAAACTTTTGAGCAATATTGTGCACAGCTTTATTTGAAATATATGTTGAAAACTGAAATTTGTAATGATAAAGGATGCAGAAAATATATTGGTGCTTCACCTAAAGCTGATGGATACTTCTCAGTTAATGTTGCTTTCCCAAAGAACTCAGCAAGGAAACACACTCATCTACATCGGTTTATTTATATGTTGGACAAGCAAATTCATTCATTTGAAGACATCGCACATTTGGAAATTTCACATCTCTGTAACAATAAGTTATGTGTAAATGTACAGCACCTCACAGCTGAGGATCATGCAACTAATATGTCAAGAATAACATGTTTTACACTCAACAACAATTTGGCTTGCTCACATATGCCACCTTGCATTCTATAGGTAGATATACGGTAAATGTTTTGTTTTCATTTTGAATAACAGTGATCAGTGTCTAGATTTTTATCATGCATGCCTTTTTTGTATTTACACACAGCGACACTGCTCTTGACCTTGTTGTCATAGGTTGAGAAGTTTCTCAAAACAGTTTTTACTCTGTTTTGTTTACATGTTACTGTTCTTTTATAGTCCTTCTGTTTTTGAGCCTCTCTGTCTTCACTCCTCAGCTGCTTGTGGATCTTTGAGGACCTGGGTAGAGGAGCACCGACCCCCTCCAGCAGCAGAGCTGTCGACGCTCCAGGTCCATTGTTCACCTTGTGTACAGCTGCATGAATTCGGCCAGGGAAGTTTCGCGTCATGGTGACACACTTCGGGTTAGTTGAAGTATATGAGCGATTCACAGATTCTACTTTTTGGGTGTTGGTATTGAATCTTTGAGCAAGAACTGCTTTTCGGTCCAGTTTGTAGCTGATGCACTGTCGCAGATACTGTTTGTCAACTTCTGTCATGCACAGTTTGTATCCATGCGGCAAAAGGGGCTTGTTCCACAGTCTTTTCTTGTTTCCTCCACAGGTGTAGGATTTCCCACGTCGACAGAGTGTGTGATTGTCATTGTAGCACTCCACCATTGCATCTGTGGCATAGGTGAGTTGGCGAACCATTTTGTTGACTTCACCAACACATGCCTCATAACAGAGGTTGAATGTCCTGGCACATTGCCGCTTCACATCCTCACTGAACCATGACACTAATTTGTCTCTTTTCACCTTCGTGGTTTCAGGGAACATGGTTTTGCTCCAGGCGACCCTGTTGAGCGCGCGCTTCTGTCCGAGGCTGAGGTGTCGTGTGTCTTTCATGAGCTGTGGCTGGAGATCCGTGTCACGAGAGTCACCTGAGGTAGGTTGAAAACCTTGAAAGGCTGTTGAATCTCCATCAAGTGTGCAGTACTTTACTTGTGTAGGTTCAGGGTCTGCATGAAGCCCAGCTACACACTCAGCAGCCATGCCATCTTCACTTCCTATGCTGGAGTCAATGGCCGCTGTGGAGGAGCAGTTCCCAGGGTGATGAGGACAGTCCACATTGTCACCACGGTTGCGAAGTCGCTGCGCTGTAGGACACAACTTGTTCTTGGTAGTGACAACCACTATCTGTTTCTGACGTGTTTGATTTTCCACTAAGGTATACACTGCTTGAGTACCCGCCTGGAAGGGTGTCTTTCCAGAACCAGAATACAGGGAGTTGTTGTAGCGACCATCTCCCTCGACACGTATGGGTGCATCGCGTTGAAGTCCCATGGCCTCATTATTATCATGAAGTGATGACCGTCTCTTTGCCATGTCTTGTTTGTTGATCTTGATGATGCTGTCATGCACCTTGTTAGTGTGCCTCTGCATTGAAGTCCTAGAAGGTGCTGGGATGTGTGCGGCCATCAGGATCTTTCGACAGGCAGTATTGCTTATCATTGATTGTGACAGACCTACTTGCAAAGCCACATTAGGCACAGCTGCCCTGCATCCCGGTCCATCACGTACAACTTCTGTGTAAAGTTTTTCCTTTCCAGATTGGAAAGTACACTTAGAGCACCGTATTTGTTCTTTCCAGCATAATCCTCTCTTTTCCTCAGCGCTGTGGTCAAACACAAGATCACCGTCACATTCTGGGCTCAGTCCTGCATGCTCCTTGAAACTCTGGTTGAACAGTTCCTCCAGCTTGCCTTGATGATGGATTTTGTACACATCTCCATCATTTGAGTCTCTTTCAGGTTGCAGTTTTCCCTCATCAGCAGCAAGAGGGGCTGTTTTCTTGCGAGGCCGCAACAGCTTGACAGGTGCTGGATTTCCATCGACATCAACCAGGCTGAGAGTCCCATCACTTTTAGCTGTCACAAGGTCACCATACTGCTCACTGGTCATCCTCACATACCTAGGAAGATTACCATCATTTTCAGAATCAACTTTCCCATGCTGATTTTCCCAGAATGTTTTTGAAACTGTGTTTCCCAGCTGGAAATGGGTGCTTTTTGCCTTTTTTTTGGTAACCATGATTATGTTAATCACACTGAATACAGATTTTTTCCTCAAAACTAAGACAAATTTGACTTTCATTCAATGCTCATGAACATATAAATGTATAACTGATTTCTTACACAAAACCCTGTGCTTAAATAAACCTTTTCCAGCCAGGCTCCTGCAGGGGGGCTGACGCCTCAACAGACAAAACGGAGCCGATGACCGACCCTCACTGTTGGTATTACTTCCATTCTCTCAGTGTCTTCAAGAGAAAAGCTGGGAATTTTTGGTGATTATATTACAACAATATGTCATCAGTGTACTACCAAAGTTTGATCTATCTCCAGCTTATTATAACTTTTTGGTCAAGTGTATTCTTCATTTTTGCTTCAGATTGGGGGGTATGCACATAAAATATACTGATATGTATGTTTTTTCCCCTTTAACAAACTGAAAATGTTGTCTTTAACTTGTCAGATGATGTATGCATATGAGAAACTCATAACTAGGACCCTGTATTACATGCTTTCTGTATATAAACCTGTCCTATGGTGATCCAACCCTTTTTTTCAGACATTTTCCAGCAGTTTTTCTCTACGAGAGGGCTCTTGTTTGGCTGTCCATAACTTATTTATTTCCCAGTTGTATCCGAAAAGATATGGGATTTGCAACAAACATATGTCTGTGAACAATATATACAAGTTTTGAGCAAATTGATGTGATTTTGATATCAATTTAGGTTACTTATCACATATAACTTCCTTATATGGTCAAAATGAGGCATCAAAGTACTATATTATTTAAAAACTCCCAGTTCCTCCTCAAAATGCACAGGTATTGCTTTAAAATATCTCTGTTTTAGATTGTATTGTTGTAATAGAGGCATTTTTCTCTGTACATGTGAGTTTTCATGTTGATTGGAGCTGTTACTGTGCGCATGAATACATATAAGCAAACCGGCCCTTTTGGGGGATTTGCTTTCCGAGGCATTCGCCAGGTGTCAGCAGCTCACGGTCAAATGCCTATAGCGCTTGATCTATTCCTAAAACATGTGCTGATTTTTTTATATTTTGTAAGTTGTATATCTTGCTCTAACATACTGAAATTTTATGAAAATTGAAACATTTTGAAAGGGAAATTTCTCATAAAACTTTATAATGGAGTTAAATGGCATTTCTATATGTGTCAGGTAACCTGTGCCGCTCCAGTAAACATGCGTGGTTATACACCGTCTCGCCGCTTGGCGTCCATTTGTGGTTATACAGATAGGCGGCGCTTGTCAAGACAGCGTCGGTAGGAGTCAGAAGAGGGCAGCACAGCATGCACAAGAGCGGGCGTGATCAGGATTACGCCTATCCAGGGTCCCATGTTTAAACGCTGACAGTTCAGCTTTAATGTATGCTGACATATAAGCCAGAATGGTTGGGTGATTTGTTTTTACATAGTATGAATGTTTAAATGTATATCACATGTCGGTATAATAAATAAATAAATGAAATGAAATGGTGATAATTATGAATGAGGTGTTAATTATAAACGGGGTGAAAATTTGTGAGGTGATAATTATAAACGTGGTGATAATTCTTAGGTGATATTATGATCGGGGTGTAAATTATAAACAAGGTGAAAATTGTGAGGTGATAATTATAAACGGGATGGGAATTATAAACGCGGTGATAATTCTGAGGTGATAATTATGAACGGGGTGTAAATTATAAACGGGGTGAAAATTGTGAGGTGATAATTATAAACGGGGTGGAAACTATAAACGCGGTGATAATTCTGAGGTGGTAATTATAAATGGGGTGAGAAATACACGAACGTAATTGGTGGTAATGAGCCACCGTACATATACATTATTACTCACCGGTTCACAAATCTGGTATTTTGTTCATGCACTGCATCGGGTTACACCAAAACTTTTGAGTCATTCCGAGGTATAAGGTTTTGCGGAGCACATGTACAATCTAGTGGGCAATCATGTTTCTCTATGATAATCAATGACAACGATGAGTTAATCATTGACATAAAATGATAAATACAGATAAAAAGACCAGATAAAATCTGGTGTGTAATAAAGAACACTTTTCTATCATAACCAATTGTCATTCCGGATCATAAGTATGGGAAATTAGTTGAAAATAAAATTGCCCACGTTACTGTACATCCTAGCCGGTTCTGCAACTGTATCCAACAAACAAGCGCGTCAGAACACGCGTTTATATCCGCATGCAGCGTTATCCATGTGTTGCATTCTTTCACCACGAAAAGTTGATGTCACGTAGCTTGTTGTCACAAAAGGAGCGCTCCTCTTACCGCCTTTGCTTTTATAGGGTTCCATTTGAGCAATACTCACAAACACGTTACTAGGGGGAGAAAACAACTCAAAGGCACAGTGCGAGTCCACCAGAAACATAGCCTAGTCAATTGGAACCATGTATATTGTACCCATAACAACAGAATAAGAAAACGCGGGATATACCACTACATACGGGGGCGGTGGGGGGGGGGAACAGCGACAATTGGATATCCCGAGTTCGGCCCAAGTAGCGCACCTTACTCTGTTAATACTATACTCACCCACTGAATGTATACCATATTTAATCCGTCTGGCACATTTTTGACATTAGAGCGTTGGGGCGAAGCCCCCAACTCTCTACATGTCTATGTGCTGACTTTTTCATGGAGGTTTCATGCCAACCTATCGACGCCCGTTTTCGCATGTAAACCTTTGTACACCTACTTCAAATGAGTATTTTCTTCGTCCTTGACATAAAATCTCTCGATTTGATGGCAAGCTTTGAATATTCCATAGATATATAATGCATAAATCGATGTGTTAGGTTTGAGAAAATTACGCAAAATGGTCAGCTCGTCTGGAAAACGTCAAAATGGCGGAGCCGATGGAAATTCACGTTCCCAGAATGCAAAGCAAATTTTACCGCAATGACGCGTACTTTGGAACGTACAATTTTCTGTGCAGCATTTTGTGCATGCATGTACATGTAACCTTGCGCGCGGCCTTCTTTGGCGTAATGAAGTAAACACAACGATTCGTCTACGGTACCACGACTACATTTACCGTAATTGGACATATTTTATCACATGACAAGGTGTTCCATGCTCGGTTACGAAACCTTTTTATTTTAAACTGGTCTTTTAATTTGCTCAGTATGCATGACTGTGTTATCTATATCATGATATCAGATGCAGATATTCCTCATAGTTTCCAATATTTTAAGGATATTTTATTGAGGTTCAAATAAATGTTTACTCATTAGGAATATGATTGAAGTAGGCCTATGTGTTTCATGATAATATACGGGAATGAATTGGAATCATGTGGGACATGATATGTTTCAATTTTCTTTTTTTGTAAAGGGGGGGGGGGGGTGTAAGATATATTCAGGTCTCGTGATGCTGATGATGTGCTCGAGCTCTAATGTCGTCTCTCGCAGTTAGCTGCATTTTCTTGTTAATCTTCATTGAATTTAGAAGAAATAGTAAGCTGCGCTACATGGGCCCCGAGTTCTTACAGTATAATAGACACGCTCGAATAGTTCTGTGCATGTTGCATGGTTTGATCGAGATTGGAAACCCGATCGAGGGGGTGGATGCATGCTCTATGTAGGATTTGGCCCGCGGTTTCGGCTTTCGGTCAGATACCCCTGGCGCTTCGCGCTCGGGCTCTATCTGACCAAAAGCCTCAACCTGGGGCCCTATCCTTTACATAATGATACATCAGATCAGGGGCAGATACAGGATTTTTTAATAAGGGGGACGGGGGGTGTTCTTCTTAAATGTACGTAGGCCTAATCTTGAAATAGTGTGAGCGAGCGTAACGAGCGAAGCCTTATGCGGTTTGGGGGTTCGAGGGCTCCCCGAGATTTTTTTTTCTCTGACATGGTTTCTAAGGTGTATTTTACAACTGTACCCTGTGAAATCAATAAGTACAATTGTACTTTAGAAGTCTGATTAGTTCTGTTGTAAATGAAGGATAGATTTTCAAAGAAAGGAAGGTTTAAAACTATTACCATTCTAAGGCTGTTCTAAGGTTCTTATGCACCAGACATGGTGATGGTCAATCGTTTAATAATAAAGATGAGATATAATTATCTTCAAAGTTATGCTGACATCCAGAGTTATATCCAGAGTTGTACAGAACTATGTCTGAAATAAACAAATAAATAAAAATATCCCCTGTGTAAATTCAATGACATTTTCAGTATGAAGTCAAGTGTGTCGGACTAAATTTATTGTTGGAGGGGTGGCGGGGGTTGGGGGATGGCAAGCTGGTTAGAGGAGTCAAGCGACCGAGCGAAGTGAGGTGGATAGGTGGTAGCCTACACGGCGTGGGGTCTTGGGCCAGCTCAAGGGCCTCAGAAGCCAAACCTTTTTCAGGTTACCAGACCTATGGTCCGATTGGCATGGCGTTGCGTCCGGCGTCCGTCGTCCGTCGTCGCCATCGTCCGTCGTCGTCGTCGTCCACATTTTTATCTTTTTTGTTTACATGCGAATTTTTTTGAAATTTTGCACAAAAATGCTCAAAAATAATTCAAGAAGGATGTATTGTTTAGTTTTTTTATTTTCGCATTTTTTTTCAAAACGGCGGCCGTGTTCGACCAAAAATGCCTGATTTTGGACTTTGGCGGCCATTTTTCTCAAAATCTGTTCAGTAACTTCTTTTCTTTTTGATACATAACACTCCTCCTATGATATGTATAAGTTTCGTAGCACTTGAATCGCTCGAAGTGGGCCATTTTGGCCCAAACTCGGTCCAAATGGGACTTTCCCATGTTAAATTCTCTTATGCTTCATAATGGGACACATTATGCCTAATATCTCACTTAATAATGAGATT
Source organism: Terebella lapidaria (assembly GCA_949152475.1). Classification (NCBI taxonomy): domain Eukaryota; kingdom Metazoa; phylum Annelida; class Polychaeta; order Terebellida; family Terebellidae; genus Terebella; species Terebella lapidaria. The sequence goes on along the minus strand of OX424564.1, from coordinate 24,902,578 downwards.
AGAGACAAGAAATCAATTGTGGACATATAGGAAATGATATATGCTGAATATTCTCGTCACCTTGAACTTGACCTCTGACCTCATTTTCAAGGTCAGAACACAAAATGGCTTATATCTCGCATATTATCGACTTTACAGCTTAGGAATTAATTGTGGACATATAGGAAATGATATATGTTGAATATTCTGATGAACTTGAAGTTGACCTCTGACCTCATTTTCAAGGTCACAGGACAAAATGGCTAATATCTCACTCATTATCGATTTTACAGCCTAGGAATCAATTGTGGACATATAGGAAATGATATTGGCTGAATATTCTCGTGACCTTAAATTTGACCTCTGACCTCATTTGACCTCTGAAGGTCAAGAACACAAAATGACTAATATCTCGCTTATTATCGACTTTACGGCTTAGGAATCAATTGTGAACATATAGGAAATGTTATATTCTGAATATTGTCATGACCTTGAATTTGACCTTTGACCGAATTTTCAACGTCACAGGACAAAATGGCTAATATCTTACTTCTGATCGACTTTACAGCTTAGGAATCAATTATGAACAGATAGGAAATTATATATACAGATTATTCTCATGACCTTCAATTTGACCTTTGACCTAAATTTCAAGGGCACAGGACAAAATAACGAATATCTCCCTTATTATCGGTTTTACATGTTAGGAATAGAAAATGATCTATGCTGAATTTTGCCATGACCTTGAATTCGACTTTTCACCTCATTTTCAAGGTCAAAGGACAAAATGGCTAATATCTTGCACCTCTATTGACTTTATGGCTTGGGAACCAATTGTGGACATACAATACGATATACACTGAAGATTGACTCTATTGACTTTATGGCTTGGGAACCAATTGTGGACATACAATACGATATACACTGAATGTTTTGAAGATCTTGAACTTATTTTCAAGGTCAGAGCACAAAATGGCTAATATCTCGCTTATTATCGACTTTACAGCTTAGGATTCGACAGTGAACATATAGGAAATGAATATATGCTGAATATTTTGGTGACCTTGAATTTTACCTTTAATCTCATTTTCCAGGTCAGAGAACAAAATGGCTAATATCTCGCTTATTAGCAACCTTTCAGTTTAGGAATCAACTGCGAACAGGAAATGATATATGCTGAATATTATCATGACCGTGTACTTGATTTTTGACTTCATTGTCAAGGTCAGAGCACAAATGGCTAATATTTCACATATTATCAACTTTACAGCATGGGAATCAATTGTGGTCAAACTCCAAATGATATATGCTGAATATTCTCGTGACCTCGACTTGACCAATGACCTTATTTTCAGGTTTTCTTTGACCTGATATTCAAGGTGACAGGACAAAATGGCCAATATCTCACTTATTGACTTCATAGTGTTGGAATCAATGAACACATATAGGAAATGTTATACACCAAATATTCTGATGACCTTGAATTTGACCTTTGCCTTCATTTTCAAGGCCACAGGACAAAATTGCTAATATCTCTCTGTTTATTGAATTTGCAGCTTAGCAATCAACTGTGGACATGATATATGCTTAATATTATATATTCTGAATATTCTCTTAACCTTGAATTTAACCAGTGACCTGGCTAACATCTAAAATATGAAACATATATTGTCCGGTGACCTATCTTTGGACCTTGGCCTATTTTTCTGATTTTCACATTTTTTTTCAAAATGGCAGCCGTTTTCGTCGAAAAATGGCCAATTTTGGACTATGACGGTCGTTTTCTAAAAATCCGTTCAGTAACTTGTTTTTCTTATTGATGCATAACACTCCTCATATATACCCCTGTGACTTGTATACGTTTCGTTGCCATTGAATTGCTCGAAATGGGCCATTTTGGGCCCAAACTCGGGCCAAAGTGGACTTTCTCATGTTAAATTCTCCTATGCTTTATAATGGGGGCACATTCCTCCAAATGTCTCACTTAATATTGAGAAGTAAATTCATGAACCTGGAATTGACCAGCTGTCCATTCACTTATAATGTAAATGTTGTAGTAGTGGTTTTGCCACGTTTCGGCACTGTGGTTTTTTCCCGCACTCGCGGTCCATATTTGTATTGCACTGTCGGCTCAGGAACGAAATGTACAGTTTGAGTTTGTTGTTTGTTGGTCGCTTGACAACATACGCCATCTTGAAAGCTTGAAAACGGTTCACACGAAAGTTGTGCATCTTCTAGCAGTTTCCATTCGTTGTTTATCTATTCTGACTGCTCCAGGTCAGTAGAATGTATTGATTTTGTTATTGGCTGCACGCCATAAGTTTATGTCAGATTTGTGGTTTAGTGATTTCAGCTGGCGGACGTACTGTCCCGATTATCGTCTATTCTTGTATATATTGTGGTTCTATTGTGACTAGAATGATTACTTTATTCGTTCCAGATCATCTCATCTTTCATTCGTTCCACTTACTTGCATCACTGCACTTGGACAACCAATCCAATACTGGGGTAAGCAATAACACTGAGAATTGCAGAATAACTGTGCACGTGTGAATGTATGCGTGTGTGTGCATGTGGCAAGTGAGTTCATACCATTTTACATACAACATATTGTTCTATCAAGTCGATAACTTGACTAGGTATAGATCTTGAACATTTCGATGAAACTCGATTATGATTGCATTTATTACGTTTCGATGGCTATTCGTCATAACTATTGACATTTAACATGTTCATTTGTTAATTACAGGTCCGGTATTTGGACAAATAAAGGATCGAAACTCGTTCTAGTTTGGGTATTTTGAGTGCCTTAGCCCGACCTACAAAAATGGAGCCTCCAGGGAGTTCACTGATGTCCTACCAGAGGTGCTCGTGATGTTCGCTCATTTCGCTCGCTTCGCTCGTGCTCGCATGGACTGACTTCGTTCAATTCACGCACGGTTTGATCGCTTCGACGTGTCGACACATCTGTCACAGTGCATAACTCAATCAGCTTTGTCATTGATTGTGCCTGTTTGTTGTCATTTTGAACCATTTTGTATCCTTCATGCATAATATATTATGTGTTTGAAACTGTTTGTTTCAAGGTAATCATATAATTCATTCACTGGAGTAGTATTTGCCAACAATTTGCTGTATAATATTCATGTGCACTGACATTTAGGTATACATCTCATTGCATTGAAATTAGAATACTAGTATTTTATGTATTTGTACTATTAACTACTGTTGGTTTGTCAACCACTCTGTTAATATTTCACCGATGGTATCTTGTGATCACATGTATTGAATAATTGGTTGAACCAGGTCTTTGTAGTGAATTTATCAAATACTGTGTGACCTTGACATTGGGTTCTCTGTATGTGCTTGGTGAATATCAAGTTTTCGTTCATTGTGATCAGAAAATTATTGGTGTGTTGACATAAAAACTGCTAAGAAGTCTGTGACTTCTGTGTACATTTAAAAAGCACTGTATTTCCTTTGTGATTCCTGATTACAGTGTGGATTAATTTCAAGTTGAAATTTTCATCAACTGTTATTTCCTTGTGGTCCCATATATTTGGATGTGGTATGTCTGTGTATTCATATGTTGACCATATGTTGGTATATTATTGTTGATCGTGCCTGATCAAATATATTGTTTGATGTTGGATCAGTTGTGATCCCAAAAGCTTTGTAAAAAAAAAAAAAAAAGGGAGATTATGTGTATACATTGAGTATGTTTGACTTGGGTATCTGATTAAATACATGTGTGTCTGAATACACATCTTGTTCTTTAACACCTAATGCTTGTTGGTTTGATATCTAACATTTGCACCAACATTCACACAAACACTTAGCAACTCATCAAACATTCAGTGATACTTTAGTGTTTGAACTTGAGTATTTGAATACTTTGCGTCCGGTGTGTGAATACTTGATTGTTGATGGCAAGTGGTGGATTTCTTAGTACCAGTAGTTGTTCAGTATGGGTATCTGGTCTGTGCCCTCCATTGTCAGGGAAGGGCATTGACATTTTCTTCTCCCAGGCTGGTGAGGTTGAACATGTCGTTATTCCGGATGTTGATGGTTCGGAGGTTTTGGTTGTGTTCTCTGACAGTTCTTCTGTGAGTTCCGCCTTACTGTTTGACGGGAAGGAGTTTTGTGATGGCATCGTCAGTGTCAGTGTACCTACATTTAAACAGATGCATGTGGTGGACAACTTAACGCCAGAATCTGTGTACTCGACTAAAGACCGACGCCGGTCCAGGACACAGTCTGTTTTGCAGTCCATCAATGATTTGGATGAAGATGAACTGGTAGTGGTGATGGAAGAAATGGCGGTGCTAGCCAGGAACAAGGCAGATTCAGAGGGTGATTCGAAGCTGGAATTGCCGTTTCCTGAATCTGAGGTGCCCTCGTCCCTGGCGAGCATAGCTGTTACCATGCCACAGGTACATGTAAGTATGCCTCAGCAAGTTTGTAGCCCACCGTCCGTGGTGCCACTTTATGCATCTCAGTGTAGTTTTGGGGATACACTTAAACCAGGTATGCCATTGTACAGCTCTGTGCCATTTATGTCGCAACCGGCACTGGCGCCCGCCAGCGTGTATCCATCGTATGTTTCTCAGTCAGTGTTTGCGCCAACTCACTCATTGACTCAAACCCGTCCTACATTCGTGGATCCCTCGCTGCAACCGGCTTACCCCGTAAATCCTAGACCTCCACCTCCGGTAGTGTCTTCTGTCGCTGCACCATTGGTCACATACAGTGCGTCGATGATGCAATATCCACGTATCATATTTTTCTCCGGGGATTCGGATAAAAATGATGCATCTTATCAACAATGGCGCAATGAGGTACTTTGCCTCATGGCCGAGGGACATCCTAGCACTCATATTCTTATGTCGATTCGGCGTTCGTTGAAAGGTACCGCCGCGGAAGTCTTGTTAAATCTTGGTCTGGGAGTAACACCAGAACAGATTGTGAGGAAGTTTGATGTCATCTTTGGAACAGCTCTCTCACCAGTAACTCTGATCGAGGATTTTTACAGTGCACGCCAGAAGGAGACGGAGAAGGTCGTTCAGTGGGGATGTCGCCTTGAGTCGCTACTTTCACGAGTTCGTGAACAGGGTGCGAACAGCGAAGATCTTGAAGGGAAGTTGCGTGGTCGCTTTTGGAGCGGGTTGGTAGATGAAAGGGTCAAGAATGCCATACGCCACCGATACGACTGTGGGGAATCCTTTCAAATACTACTGACGGCTGCTCGAGCTGTCGAACATGAGGAGGAACGACATGAAGCTCAAGGTGGACACCAAACCATTTCCTCGAATGTTGGGAAAAAGGCTCCGGGACATCAAGCTAAGGTCCAGATCCAAGAGTCATCCGGACTTGAGTCGAAACTAGAGGCATTGGCTAAACAACTGGAAGTTTTGTCAAAGCACCTCAACAATATGGAGACGAAGACTGTGAGAAACCGTAACCAGCAGGAAAGAACACAACCCCTTGGCGAGAGACGGTCGTGCTTTTATTGTCATGAAGTCGGTCATCTGATTGCCGATTGCATGAAGCTCAAGAAGAAACGCGAATCTCAGAACTCGGGAAACGCCAACTAGTCGACACTGCAGGGCGTGTGTTCGACTCCGACCGAAACGAATGCCCAACTTTAATCAGCAGAATCATTGGAGAGTCCAGCGTAACAGCTATCAATGTTGAGAACATTCCATGTTTGGCTCTAGTGGACACAGGAAGTCAGGTGACGACCATATCCTCAAGTTTTGTGGAAACTCACCTTCCAGATATCGTGGTACACCCTGTTACAGAATTGTTAACGGTCACCGGAGCTGGAGGGCATCAACTTCCTTACAAAGGTTTCATCGAAGTCGGGATTGCACCATACTCTCAAGCTCCGGAAATTGTTTACCCATCACTTCTTCTTGTCGTCCCATTCGATGCTTACACATCAGAAGTTCCAGTGGTGTTGGGCACGAACATCATCCGGCTGATTATAAAGGATCAGCAGAAACATGACTGTCACTTCAAGTTGAATCCAGCTTGGCAGTCTGCAGTGCAGGTTATGCAGAAGTCGATGGCCGCTGATGGTGTCTTAGGAGTGGTAAAGACCACTAGACCTGAAACCGTTCTACCGGGTCAGAAGCTAGTTGTCAAGGGTTTGTCACGTGTACATGGATCAGCAAGTCGACCGGATGCGTTGGTGATGCCAGAAGTTATGATGGAACATCAACTACCTGGTGGCTTGGCCGTCACACCTGGTGTTATGGAATGGCAACCTCACAGTGCTTCATGTTTCCGGATTCATGTGGAAGTGCAAAATTTGTCATCCCGGACGATTACAATCCCGAAGAAGTCTGTTGTTTGTGCGTTGCACGAAGTTGAACTCAGTGATACAGATGATGCGCCAGACACAAGTGAGGACTCTTTGTCAGATGTGTCCAAGTTTCTCAGCATGTTTGATTGGCCACAGAATGATGCTGAAGTGGAGCCCTTACAGAAATCCCTCCTTCAGTGGAAGGATGTTTTCTCGTTGCATGATCTTGATGTTGGCCACACAGATCAGGTCAAGCATGAGATAAACTTGACTGATGACACGCCCATCAAGGTGCCACATCGACGGATTCCTCCATCCATGTATGATGAGGTGAAGAACCATGTACAAGAGATGCTCCGTGGTGACCACATTCGTCCGTCCCATAGCCCGTGGGCATTCCCTGTTGTCTTAGTGAGGAAAAAAGACAACAGCCTTCGATTTTGTGTCGATTACCGGGATCTGAACAAGCGGACAATCCGAGATGCCTATGCATTGCCACGAATTGACGAGAGAATGGACCATCTCTGTGGAGCTCGCTACTTCTCATCATTAGACTTAAAAAGTGGATACTGGCAGGTGGAAGTCGAGGAACGCCACAAGGAAAGGACAGCTTTCACCCTTGGGCCCCTAGGGTTTTTTGAGTTTAACTCAATGCCCTTTGGGTTGACTAACTGCCCAGCTACCTTTCAGCGTTTAATGCAACGATGTTTATCGGACCTCCTTCCACATCAGTGTTTGGTATATCTTGACGATATAATTGTGTATTCAGTCACGATTGAAGAACATCTCGACAGACTCAGCCAGGTCTTCCAGAAACTCAAGGACTTTGGGTTGAAGCTCAAGCCATCCAAATGTCATTTCCTGAAGCCGGAAGTTTTATATCTAGGCCATCTGGTGTCCAAGGATGGAATTCAGACAGATCCGGCCAAAGTGGAAGTCGTTAAGAACTGGCCTGTACCCCGTGATCTCAAGGAGCTCCAATGCTTTATCGGATTTGTCGTTTTTTACCGTAGGTTTCTTCCGGATTTCAGCAAAGTTGCACATCCTCTTCACCGGCTGCTCAAAGGGCACAGCAACACCAAGTCCAAGAAGAACCCCAGATCCCGGCCTGTCAAGTTCCAGTGGGGCGAGGCCCAGCAGGTGGCATTTGAGACGCTCAAGACTGCTCTCACCACAGCACCGATACTCGCCTTCGCCGATTATCGACTGCCGTTCGAGCTACACATCGATGCCAGCAGCAAGGGTTTGGGAGCCGTCTTGTACCAGGAGCAAGATTCCGTCCTGCGAGTCATTGCTTATGCCAGTCGCTCCCTAAAGGTCTCCGAGGAACATTACCCAGCCCATAAGCTAGAATTCCTCGCACTCAAGTGGGCAGTTACCGACAAATTTCACGACTACCTGTACGGCGGGAAATTCAGAGTCCTAACTGATAACAACCCACTCACTTACATATTGACCTCGGCACGACTGGATGCCACAGGACACCGGTGGTTATCACGACTGGCCTCCTATGACTTCTCACTACACTACAAGAGTGGACAACAAAACATTGACGCGGATGCCTTGTCCCGGCTTTCGGAGGTCAACAACCACGTTGTCAAGGCCGTATGTGAAGTGTCATATGATACTGCTGGATTCGCTTCATCGCTGCCTTTAACCGTAGATGCTGTGGCCGATATAGAAGTGTCTGCCTCAACGGTCATATCGCCAGTGGATATGGTTCAGGCTCAGGCAGATGATGTAGATATTCAGTGGATTCGCCGTCACAAGGACATGGGTGAGAAGCCGACGAAACCAGATTATAAGGACACAGAGCGTCACAAGTTGTTTCGTGAGTGGGATCATCTGTCGTTGCAGCAGCATATATTGTATTGTACTATCAGAGTACAGGAGCGTCAGATTCGACAGCTAGTTGTCCCCAAAAACCTCCGTGAGAAAGTCATCTCTGCACTACATGACGACATCGGACATCCCGGCCGAGACAAAACACTTGAGCTCATCAAATCTCGATTCTTTTGGCCTGGGCAAACATCAGATGTCAAGGAATGGGTCACACGGTGTCTCCGTTGTGTGTGTCGTATGTGTGTGTGTGTCCCCTGGTACCGATTGTCACATCCGAACCTTTAGAGTTGTTGTGTATTGACTTCCTCCTGGTTGAGCCTTCACAGGGCTATGAACACTTGCTTGTTATAGTGGACCACTTTACCAAATTTGCCCGGGTGGTGCCCACGAGGAACGAAACGGCCAAGACTACTGCAAAGGCATTAGTGAACAGCTTCTTCAATGTGTACGGTTGTCCTCGACGGTTGCACTCTGATCAAGGACGCAATTTTGAGTCCAAAGTTATCCAGGAAGTCTGTGCCTTTATGGGAGTTGAAAAGTCACGTACCACCCCATACCACCCAATGGGTAATGGGGCCTGCGAACGGCTGAACCGAACCATCCTGAAAATGCTGGGTCGATGCAGGAGGAGAAGAAAAGTAAATGGAGGGACTACCTAGACTCATTAGTGTTCGCATACAATTGTATTCCACACGAATCAACGGGGTTCGCTCCATACGAACTGATGTTTGGTCGCTCACCTCGGTTGCCCATAGATGATTTGTTGCCCCCGGATGTTTCTCAAGATCCAGGAAACATGTCTTTGACTACATACGCCGAAGACTTAAGGGAGCAGATCCGGTATTGTCAAGATCTGGCCAACAAGAAGATGCAGGCAATCGCAGATCGGCTGGAAGACTCTGCTACTACCCGTCAACGTCAATCTGTGCTGGTTCCTGGTGACCATGTGCTGGTGAAGAAGTTGGGTCTGGTTGGACGGCATAAACTGGCCGATCGCTGGGAAGACAACATTTATGTTGTACTGTCGCAACCGAATGAGGACATTCCTGTGCACCACGTCCAACTTGAGGGGGGAAAGGGACGTAAAAAGACTCTGCATCGGAATCTTCTGTTGCCAGTTCGAAGTGCCGCTCCTAGGGCTGAATCACCTGACCAACAGACGAGGAAGCCAACACCTCGGCCAGTGCCGAAGCGAGCTGTCAACTCACAGTCTGACTTCCCGGAGACATCTGATTTAACTGACTCTGAGGATGATGACTTGATCCTGATTGATGTACATCCTGATCCCATACATCCACTTGAAGAACCAGGCCATCCAGAAGCAGTGGCAGAAGAGCAGAGCTCTGACGAGTATCATTTGGTCATGGAGGAGTCAGCGGATGAGGAGCAGGATCCTAACGACCTGGTGTCAGCACCTGAAGTTCCCCTGCACGAGAAAGAGGTGGACGAAACTTCAGCAGAGGTTGAGATGGAATCAAGCGACCAGGAAGTACAGCAGGTGGAAGAAGCAATTGTCCAGGAGGATGTAGATCCAGAGAACAGTCCTACTGAAGAACCTGTCCAGGAGGATGTAGATCCAGAGGACAGTCCTACTGAAGAACCTGTCCAGGAGGATGTAGATCCAGAGGACAGTCCTACTGAAGAACCTGTCCAGGAGGAGGAACCTTCAACACCAGCGGGTTGTAGGCGATCGCGGAGGCAACGCCGGGAACCTCAGCGGTATGACCCTTGCCTGATGTCGCAAACTTCGGAACCTGTATCTTTTGAGATGAAGTCACATTTTCTGTTGGCCCTGGTTGATCGCCTTCTGGCGAAATGATATTCTGGGCAAGTTTGAATGCATGTGTATGAATGTAATAGTATCCAAAGGTGGAACAATTAAATCATATTTGCTTATTGATTTGTTTATTTTCAGGGTTTATCCTACAACTGTTTGCAACAGGATATGTTCTGTCGGTGAGATCCATATTCTGTTATGGACCTCTTCTCTCTTAGAGAGCGAGAATGTTGTAGTAGTGGTTTTGCCACGTTTCGGCACTGTGGTTTTTTCCCGCACTCGCGGTCCATATTTGTATTGCACTGTCGGCTCAGGAACGAAATGTACAGATTGAGTTTGTTGTTTGTTGGTCGCTTGACAACATACGCCATCTTGAAAGCTTGAAAACGGTTCACACGAAAGTTGTGCATCTTCTAGCAGTTTCCATTCGTTGTTTATCTATTCTGATTGCTCCAGGTCAGTAGAATGTATTGATTTTGTTATTGGCTGCACACCATAAGTTTATGTCAGATTTGTGGTTTAGTGATTTCAGCTGGCGGACGTACTGTCCCGATTATCGTCTATTCTTGTATATATTTGGTTCTATTGTGACTAGAATGATTACTTTATTCGTTCCAGATCATCTCATCTTTCATTCGTTCCACTTACTTGCATCACTGCACTTGGACAACCAATCCAATATTGGGGTAAGCAATAACACTGAGAATTGCAGAATAACTGTGCACGTGTGAATGTATGCGTGTGTGTGCATGTGGCAAGTGAGTTCATACCATTTTACATACAACATATTGTTCTATCAAGTCGATAACTTGACTAGGTATAGATCTTGAACATTTCGATGAAACTCGATTATGATTGCATTTATTACGTTTCGATGGCTATTCGTCATAACTATTGACATTTAACATGTTCATTTGTTAATTACAGGTCCGGTATTTGGACAAATAAAGGATCGAAACTCGTTCTAGTTTGGGTATTTTGAGTGCCTTAGCCCGACCTACAAAATAAATATAAAGGTAGTAAAATCATATATTTACATACTTTAAATCAACGTGAAACTTTGCCTTTCTGGTTGTTAGCCATCAAGGATTACCAACCCAGACTCCGTTTCTTACTGAATAATGTTAAATCTGTTAAAATCATCGTTTTCATCATTTTCCGACCTATTTCTCAGTAGACAAAATACACTCACAACAGGGCGAGTGAAGGGATTATGCTGTACAGCAAATAGCTAGTGATGCTAGTAAAACTCACGGGTGATATATGTACTCGGGTGCACCGAGGCTTTTGGGATTATGAATGTTCAGCTCATTGTATTCATCTCACAGAAAGTATAGCCCTATATATTGTCATTATTTTGACCACAACAAAGTATACATATACACAGCAACCAGTGTTTGTCAAGCGGATCACAAGAATGTGCGTTTTGGTGAAACGTATAAAATCATCAAATTGCACAGCTTCCGTGATATTATTTTTGAAACCATGTCTCGGTTCATCATCCATGAGTATATGTGTGTGTGCAAGTCAAGTTTCAGATCACGGGATTGTATTGTCTTGGTGATTTTTGTTACCTTTACTTTCACTTCATAATTCAATGGGAAAGTGCCTCACTGCAGTCACTGGTCTGTTACGTGCAATCAGTCCTTAATGACCAACGAATGTTCAGACTATGTAACGCTGTAATGCACCTTAACATACTTCTGGGTCACAGATTTTTTTTGTTGAAAATATATTGTGGGCCCCCCCCCCCCCCCCCGGTCAAAAATATCAAACGAGGAAAATTACACTCATATTTCCTTACATGTAGGTGCATAACCACATTTCCTATAGCTTCTTGCTCTCTCTCTCTTTCTTTTTTCTTTTTCTCTTTTTTCTCACAGACCAATTTTGGTACGCGCCGGGTGCAAAAATCCACCAATGCTGATCAATTGAGGATATAATAGATTTCAGTTTTCATTGTTATAAGTTATGAATATAAACTTTTCCAAACTGAAGTATATATTTGGTGGATTTAACAAATATTTTATAATAATACCATACTGGAAAAATGTACTATAGATGTTCAAACCTGATCAATTTCATTGTCAAAGCTTGGTAGGCAAGAGAAGAAATATATTGCTTATCATAATGTACCATGAATGCGATCAATGTGATCATAGTCTGTCATCATTTACGATTTAAAGTCACGAATAAGTTTACATGGGCTGGACTTTGAACATTAATTGTATAATTTGTATTCCAGTGATATATCATACATGCATGACATACTCAGTACATGAAAAATATGACTTATTGTAGAGTCATATTATTATTATACTATGACATCATACAACGTCTTGTAAAACATATCCACAAGCTGCGGCCAATCTGTATAATTTCTGATCGACATAACCTGCACATTTACCAATCAAAATCATACTGAGAAAGATCCTCTATCTTTGACTCCACGTATGTTTATAAAACAGGCATAAGTTATTTCTACAAGCGTCTGTCTGTAAAGTCAAGTTCATCCACCAGTGAAACGCGTTTTTTGGCCTTAGTTTTGTTTTGGATAATCGGATCAACTTGAAACTTCGTGTTTCTCAATTGGGTATCATGCCGTAAATTTACATAAAATTTCAGGATTCTCTCTGAAAAATTGAAAAAGTTGGCAATCTAACCCAATGTTAAATTTCAGTCGGAAATGTGATCAAATAAATTTCAACAAATTCAGGGATTTTATCGTGTTTATGCACATACAGAATGAACCTATTTTGTTGATTTAGAGTCGGTAGGCATAGTCGGGGTATATAAAGTAAGTATGTTTATTCTGAATCAATAAATAACTCGTCAATATATAACTACATCGAATAAAAATGTTGTTTTTTGTGCAGACTCTGATAATCCATCTTGGGGCCGAAATTTAACATTGGGTTAGATTGCCAACTTTCTCAATTTTTTAGATAGAACTCTGAAATTTGGTGGAAGATTACGGCATGACGCCCAATTAATACACACAAAATTTCAAGTTGATCCGATTATTTAAAACAAAACTACGGCCAAAAAGCGTGTTTCACTGATGGGTGAACTTGAGTATAGCAGCGATCAATCCATATTTTTCAGGTCAGACCTGAGTCCATTTACCACTCAAATCAAATTCAAGGTCGCCAAATGATCTGCCAGTTTTTTTTATTTACTTTTTAGTCTATTTGCCATTTGGGCTAACCTAAGAATCCTCATAAGTACAAGGTTTTTTGGTGGGTTCGCAACCATATGGAGTCCCTAAAGAGATCCAGCTGGGTTGTGCTCGGGACAACCTGGCATCTATGTGAATACGCGAATTAGCGCCCCATTACCGAAAAACATAATTCCTTCAATATTTGGGAAAAATTATTCCTTCAATATTTTGGAAACATCCGGCCTTGAGTGGGGCACATGTGTCCCGCGCGGCGCGTCAGCAGCCACTGAGTTCTGTCTGGAAAGCCTAGTCTCACAGATCATATACAAATTAAGATATGTACAGATTCAGAACGAGGTCAAGTCAGGTCAGCGTGCAAGTTAACAGTCAATATACACAGGAAGGGATACATGGAGCTCCGCGTCGCTTGGGCTGGGATACATGCAGCTCTTGCAGTTGTAGCACTCAAGGCCGGAGGCAGTCAGAGCTCAGTATCTGATAGGCTAGCAGCCATCTATCTCGATATGAGGCTGGGTTATCCGCTGCCGGCTGGATGCGATTGTAAATGATCCAAGCAAATGGCCCAGTGATCAGTGCAGGGAGAGGCTGTGTATATTCCTGAACCGCGAAACTTCAAGTTTATTTATGGGGAGAACTCGGATCGAGTATATCACGCTGGGGAACCAGTCCGCTAATCCTGTGTTTTGATCGGCTCATCCCGGGGTTTGCAACGAACATCCTTCGGGAAAAATGGCGGCCCCCACGAACGAGACAGTCGCGACTCGAAAGCAAACAAGCATCACAACAGCAGAACTTGAGGTTACGTGTGCGGCCACAGGGACAAAGGAGAGTAGAACCAGTACTCGAGGCTGAGTGAACACAAAAAAAAATCAAGGATAAGTAGACACGAAACCCATTTCTTGGTTAAACAACCAAACAAAATATTGTGGGTCTTGTTTCTATGTGATATGAAAATTCTAATTGTGAACCTGAACGTTATGACAACCTGTCGAATATTTTGATGTCCATTCGTAAATTGATTCTCACCTGCTCTTTTGTTGAGTTGCCCATTATTCTTGCCCAAATGTGTTTTGGTTGAACTTTCCACAAAGGACTATGGTGTGTGTTTCCCTTGCTCAATATTTGGAAATCAACTTAAAGCCTATTGATTAGTTTGATAACAACAAAGATGTCCGCTTTACGCTAAACCTGGGTATATAATCGTGTTTTTAATTATGTACACTGCGACCGGTCACTCATGAGTAAATGTAACGTATGTATGTACGCAATATTCTTGGGCATTTGGACATTCTCGGGAATGTTTTCCCAGGACAATCTTGGAAAATAACATGTTTCTTATTAAATATTGGCTGTAAACAGCGAACAGTATTTACACAAATTTATTTCCATTAAAATCGAGGAATATAAATTCACACAATTTTCCCACGTTTATTAAAATGATTAAACACATTTATGGAGGTTTGTTTTATTCAAAATTATCAGTCAAATCCACCGTGTTTCCCAGCTTGTCATTTTTCTGGCATATAATTGTATAATCCAACTTGGTTATTAAACATGGTTGCCTAATTCACATTAATATTTATTTGCTATATTGTCAAGAAAAAAAAATCAAAATCATCATGGTATAGCGCCCTTCCAAAACGATCCAGGGTAATATTGGATTGCTCAAGTTTCCCTAGACCTTTTCGAGATTGTCCAAATTTTTAAGAATGATTACAACTGGTGTAAAATGCCCTACAATGTTTTTATCGAGCCATCTTTAAGTTCCCCTATGCCGAATGGCAGCGGAGCTTTAGCGATGCCATGTTGTCCGTTGTCCGTCCGTCCGTCTGTTGTTGTCAAGTTTCGGTTATCTTTTAATATAGTTTTTTGGCCAAATCATTCTGAAATTTTGCACAAAAATACCTAAAAATATTTCAAAGGCGAGGTATTTTTTAGTGTTTTGATTTTCGATTTTTTCCAAATGGGTGCCATTTTAGACGGAAAATGGCCAATTTTGGTTCCAAGTCAAGTCACTATTAATTTTGAGCCTTTTCCAGCCAAAAAATAATAATGTTTTTTTCCAACATTGTAAAAATTCTGATTTTTGTCCTTCATAATGGGAACCAGAGAGTGTAATATCAACGAGAGGTCGCACTCCCACAAAAATGCGTGCCTGAGCACTTCTAACTCGAGAAACTCAGGGTGACTTCAATGCTAGGAGGCCGCTCCCTTGCCTGCGAAGGTGCTATTGTTCTTGCTTGCACATAGGAATATATAGAGTTCCGCCTCTTGTTATATTAACCTCTTTGATGGGAACTGTCGCAAGTGTACTCATAGAATGCTTGAAGATAAAGCTTAGCTATTGGCACTTTCAAATGGGAAGTCTCATGTGATGATATAATGACCTTGGATTTCACCTTCTGAACTTTCGCAGCGCAGCGCTCAAGGTCGAGAGGACTCGTGTGATAGAATGTAAGGCTTATAAGCCTAACCGTTTTGAAACATGTTGTCACGTAAAACATCTGTAGATATATTGTTTTGTGTTATTATTTTTTATTTATTATTTTTTTTTTTTGAGTTTTGCTGTTGAGTTGTATGGGGCCCAGATATACATTGGGTGGACGTTTAACGTAGTCCGCTACAAACAGTGAGGTAAATAAGAGTTAAAATTTAAAAGCCATTTCTTGAATATTATCTCTTCAAAATGACATATTTTATAGAGTAAATGATAAGCATCCTAATACTGAAAAGAAAACAGGGGGTCACCGTGCTCGTTTCTTCTACATATTCGATCGAAATCACACTCATTTACCTAAAATGACATAAATTATGGCATTTTTGCACATTTTTTCGTCTATATTCACATCTTGCATCGTGTTTTCCATGCGAACGGATACGGTGACCCCCTATTTTCTTTTCAGTTTCAGGATGCTGAACAGTTACTCAATAAAATATATCATTTTGAAGCTCTAGATTATGTTGACACAGTTATTCATTTAAAAAAACTCTTTGACCACCTTTCCTCACTGTTTGGAGCGGACTACCTTAAGGCGAGCGTCCGAATGACTTGAACATATTTCATTCTGGTTACAGCAAAATGCGCAAATATCAATACTAGTAGTTGGAGCCGAATGAATTGTCATGATTGTCCTTTATTATGCCACGTGAAAGAAATCTGTGGTAGGAATAAAATAATAGTAATGTGTGGCCTATATTATGACATAATACTCTAAAGCTAAGGCTCACAAGTGCATGTATCAACATTGCCATGATTAATTTCGGTGAGGCATCTTGCTTATCATGCTCCTTTTTATTTCGCAAAACATGAGCACAGGGTTGACGGTTTGCTGCCAAAAAAGTGGGACAAACCACATGCCACTACTACAGTACATATGTTCACCCCATTCCGCTTGCTCTTGCTCCTGGTTGTATATACACTGTACATACCGAAGACTTACTCGTTAGTCCGGACTAACTCAATCAGACTTAATGTGGTTCCATTTCTGATATAAAGCCACAAATAAAAATTTTCTTGGTTTAGCACCAGGTTTAGCGTTGCACAATCACATCGCTAGCAATATTCGGGTAGTTCTACTAAATTCATCATATATTTCATGGTATATCCACTCCAAGTTACATAGTGGGTGTTTGGACGACAAATGTACACTATTTTACAACAAATCATTGATGGTTATTTGCCGTTTGAGTGGTGTTTCCATATTGTCGTCGCCTCAATGTTGTCGTCTTGGACCCAGGATGTATGTACAATACACCCAGGATGTTCGTTGCATAACCCAGGATGCGCCAACCAAACCCAGGTTTAGCGGACTGGTTCCCCAACGTGAATGAAGACTGAATATAACATATCGTGTCATGTGGTTGTATAATATTTAGCGAATGTAACGGCCCGTCCCTCCCACGCACTACATACTGTGAAAACACTTTTTTCGCGGGTATTAAATTTCGCGGTTTTTACCCCCAGGCAATTTCGCGGGGATTTAATTTCGCGGTTCAGTGATTGCCAGTAATCGCGTAAAGAATTTGCAGTTGATGGACATCACAGTATATCAATGCAATTGGTGTGAGAAATGGAAAGTCACAGGAAATCAAATCAGATTTTATTTGCAATTTTGAACACAAACGTCAAACAAGTCATGCTTAGTCTGCAAAAGCTTGAACTTGGTGCAGATGTCATCGGTAAGTTCAGTGCATCATTGACTGTACTCGGGGATGACGGCGAGCGCTTGGAAAAAAAAATCGCCAGCGTTAGCTGTGCCATGATACTAGTAACTGATCAAAGCATTGATGACAAAGTGATTTCATGCACGCCCTCTCAGTGAGTATTGTCATCAACTGCAGGGCATAACACACAAAAAAAATCCCATTTAAGCCAATGCTAAAGCTGTCTTACTTCATGAAACATACATCAGTCCCTGCGATACTTGAGGCTTAACCGTAATATGTGACAATAGTTCACCAATATGTCTAACAAAAAAATGGTATTTCATATGGGATCGACAGATTCAATTTTTTGCTATAGCTCGTGGAATATTACTTATCGCTGGTGTTTACCACCAGACCCATCTGGAGATGTTTTGAAAAAAAGTCTTCACAACGCTGTGTCAGTGAGTAAATTTCAACCAACATTTCTGCAATTTATGTCATAAATAACCCATTAGATACACTTCACATAATACCTAACGTTAGCAGGACACAGCCCTCACAGCCTATGGCACCAGCATGATTACCTATAGCCACGTGCTTTTGTTTATTGACATTTCGTGTGTTACAGGATATGACCTAGTTTTTGCGCACGTGTGCTCTTCATTAGTACCAACTTTATTGGAATCCAAATGCGACTATATCTCCTCAAAGTACATGTATATGATACTTTGTATGTGAAGTTTGGGGTGTCCCAGATCAATAATTACCTGTTACTACAGCTTTAAAGATGACCACTCTAGTGACTTTCAATCACACCCATACATGACAGCTGCCTTCATGCAATGGAATTTTCTAACTCATTCTTTGCATAATGAATGGAACTATGGTAATAATTGTATTTTACAGTGATGACATACCAATATAGGTTTGAGAAAATCATACTTAGTTATTTGTATAGTACATATCATAATGTGACATTTTGAGTATTCTCACAATCATGATTGTATTAGCATGGACATTATGAATATGAAATAAAAGTAATAATTTTATATTTTTCTTGAAAAAGTTTAGGATATATGACATCTATCATTAATTAACCAATATGAGACAAAAAAAAGTGATTGTTCATGGATCACAGATAGATTTGGCAGGTGTTGATTGCAATCCACAAGGCAATACATGAAGAGGTGTGAACCGCTAGCTGCTGATCTATTGGAGTTACCACTGATCAAAGATGAATTGCTCATTGGTTACTGAGATCAATCATTTCAAAAGGATGCAAGTGCTACATATATGGAATAAGAGACTGACACTAATCATCATTTCACCACATGGCAACAAAAAAAACGATGGCAAAAAAAAAAAAACCAAAGAATAAGTGGCTCTTAAGCTCGCCGTGCTAAGACTGTATCTTCCTTGGGCAAGCAATATCATAAGTCAAGATCAACACAGAATGATGAAGTTACAAGTACCTCAAACAGTGCCCCTAGGGAAATATTTAGATTATCACCTGGCATACATTATAGCTCGACAAGCAGTTATAGTGGTTACAGCACAGAGAGTGGCCACACAGTTGAGCGACTTCATGGCCCTGGTCTGCCTGAGTGAAGATCACGGATCAAGTCTTTAACATGTAAGCCACTCTCTGTGCTCTAACAGGGACCAATTTTGTTGTACCAGGGTATTTTATCCTTGTGATGCCATACTGAACATCCCCAGAGCCCGACTTACCAGCTTGTCACAGCCAACACTGGCCTGAGGCCGTGCTGTGGAAATTTTTTGCTATTTTCTCCCATGAAACTCGAAAAAAATCTTCCTTTGCCATTTTGACAGTACAATGTTACTAAGGTAACACATTGAAACGGTATTCATCGTAAAAACCGGCCAATTGTAGAAAATATCTTTTTTTGGGGTGAGGGCATAACACACCAAAAAAAATCCCATTTAAGCCAATGCTAAAGCTGTCTTACTTCATGAAACATACATCAGTCCCTGTGATACTTGAGGCTTAACCGTAATATGTGACAATAGTTCACCAATATGTCTAACAAAAAAATGGTATTTCATATAGGATCGACAAATTCAATTTTTTGCTATAGCTCGTGGAATATTACTTATCGCTGGTGTTTACCACCAGACCCATCTGGAGATGTTTTGAAAAAAATCTTTCTGCAATTTATGTCATAAATAGCCCACTAGATACACTTCACATAATACCTAACGTTAGCAGGACACAGCCCTCACAGCCTATGGCACCAGCATGATTGCCTATAGCCACGTGCTTTTGTTTATTGACATTTCGTTACAGGATATGACCTACAGGATATGACCTAGTTTTTGCGCACGTGTGCTCGGCACGTGCCATGCAGACGCTAGCGACTGGTATCTGGGCACTGTAACTAACGTAATTCTGCACGTTATGATTAGCAACAGCGTATTGCGCTATGGACGGCCACAAACCTCAAAATTAATTTTCGCGGGAGACTTATTTTAGCGAGGTATTTAATTTCCCGGATCTACCCTTACCGCGAAATACGTGAAATAAGTACCGCGCGAAAATTAGTACTTTTACAGTATCCATGACAACACTCATTTTCTTACATGACACGGCACACTATACACGATCAAGACACGATCAATACATGTAAAACCACATACAACCAGGCTTCCCCGATCAATACAGCTCATGTGCATTACTCTGATTACACTGACATATGCACCTATACTTTAACCATGGAAAATTACAGACACGTGCACATACATGACATCAGCATACACTAACCAATCACACGTCCCCGTATGCTCAAGACGGGAAATTCCACACACATGCCCCTGGGCCTCGCGCACTTGTCCAGAGAGTTTTAAAGAAGATGGCCGTGTTTGTATAGTTAATATAGAAGCCTCCGAAAGAATCTGTGATAGACATTGTTAATATTCGGACTATCAACGTAGTATATTCGACAGGGGAAATCATCCGATATAGTGTGTGAATCGGTTCGAGATATAGTTGCAGTATTGGGTTATTACCATCCCAATAAACAGTGAAATTGAACTGCCGGCTTTTTAATACATGACACGAGGTACATTTCGGCTACGGCTTGATATCGGCCTGTGAACGATATTCGTCACATTGGCGCATACGACCAGGATTCTGAGCCAGTCTCGGAAAATCGACCCTACCGGCAGTAATGGCAATGGCCCCGGGAACACCTCACGGCAAGCTGCTCGACCAGACGGATGACGAGGTGACGTTTAATCGAATCCGACCTACTGACCTTCCGGCCCCCGCTCAGTTGCCGCTGTCACAGGAACCACCACCACCCGGCCTGTTCCTGTCCATTGATGACCAGTCGTCCCTGAGATCGTCTTCACCACTCGGAGCATTACTAGACGAGGACCTGCTAGCGCCCCTGCACACTGTGAGTGACATTATTAATGCACATGCACAGTCGTACTCGGCCACGCCGGCCAAAACGACCCAGAAACTATCAAGTGACAATTACAACAGAGACTATCTCGTTCAGGCCAACGAACGAGTGTATATGATCGTGCCGACCCAGAACATTCCTCTGTGAATGTGCGGCTTGTCAATGTGGATATGTCAATGGTGACCCACCCGCCAAGCCAGTCTCGGACACGGCAGTGGGTTTGTAACACTGACACTGTTACAGAACTGGTACCGCCGAGCGCCGTCGACCCCTGGCGCCATTAATGACGCCAAAGCAACACGACCCAGTACCTATGATGTACTCACGTATACCGTCCGAGCCGACCGTGATGGAGTACGTCCGATCCAGTCAAGCGAGAGCGACCACAGGGAGCATCCCGGTGACGACCGCTGTCACGACCTCAGCACCCCCACGTTCGCCACGACCCAGCAACGCGACAGCGAAACTTCGTGCCCCTGCACAGCAAGCGCGACCTCGGCACCCACCGTCTATGTCAATCGCTGACCCCGTGACCACGACATATCGACCTCTGGCACACGCGTCAATCGCGCACTAACCGTAACCGACCATCGAAGAACACCCGCACTTCACTCCATCACAAGATCAAGCTGTGTCTGCTCCGGCAGAAAGTGTTGTGCCAATGATCGGACAGCCGATCTCTCAGTCAGTCGGGTACCCATGGGATATATCAATCCACCAGTTGGATATCCTGTCGGAATAAACGGTGCACAAAATGGAGTAGCAGATATCGGATTACACGGTGCTCAAAATGGAATAGCAGATATCGGATATCACGGTGCTCAAAATGAAGTAGTGTATCATAGTTTGGCCCCAAACGGTTCAGTATACCGATATCCTCCACCGGCTTGTATCCCACCCTCATTTGGAATACCATGGGTGTCGCCACAATACAGCCAAACGGCCCTTGTCGCGCACATGTTGCACCACCCTGGCTACGCTCCAGTGACACCCACCGCCTTGCCCGCCATCTTTGCTACAACCGCACCTGTCGCCCCCGCTAACACGACCCTGACAGCTCCGACTCTTACGACCCCAGTTGCTCCGGCCCACACCTCAGCCCCTCGAAGGGGTGTGCGTCAAATGTCAAGTGCCGACCCCTGCGCCGGTTTCTTCTCACGAAGGGGTATCAGCACCACTCCCACAGAGATTGCCACACGGAAATCGTCGTCCCGAAGGGGTGTCACCTCCGACCGCGACGGCACCGGGACCTATAGTATGTCCGAGATCGAGTGGATCTCCAACGATGGTGGGTTTTACGCCTTCCTGAGTGGACCGGAGACTAAGCTCCCACTGCCTCATCAGCTCTTCAAGCTGCCGCCAGACGACCCCGCTATCCCATTCGTCATTGACAACTGCCGAGCTGCACAGGAATGCTGGAAGTTGCCAGAACGTGACGGAGACAAAACAATGAAAGCAGTTCTCGACTCCGGAGCTCAAATCTCCCTGCTCCGACGTGATCTGCTTCGATACATCCCCGCCGACCAGCGACATCTTCGACCCACATCGGCCACGATTCGTGACATCAATGGAGAGTCAAGCCCAATTGATGGACTACTCGACATACCAATACAGGTCGGAACAAACCATATGACAGTAACATTTTGTGTGGCTGCCATCCATGATGGCATGATACTCACTATGAACTTTTTCGGGCAAGCAAACGCTGTGGTGAACTATGGTGAAGGGACTATACAGGTCAATAAAAAAATCCTGTTCACAAATAAAGACATTGAGGCCAATGTTGTACGAATGGCCGTGTGCCGAGCCATCACCGTCCCTGCACGCAGCGAAGCTATCATTGAACTAGTGCCGACCTCAAGAGTCCGGGTTCGCCAACACCCGCGGCTGGTCCAGCCATAAACGACTTTTCTGGAAGACACCGACCTGGTCATGGGTCGAACACTAACGTCCCTGAATCGACATTGTGTGAAAGTGACTGTAGTTAACCCTGTGGATACTGGTGTCACACTAACTCGCTTTGACCCTGTCGCCATTGCCAGTCCGATTGAAAGTGTTGTCGGAGCTCTGCCATAACCCAGAGAGGAGCCCGAGCCCTCCCCAATAAACGCTAGTCACTATAGCGTGAGTGGTGGAAATGGTGGATCATGCTGGGCTTGCACCAGAGCAACACCGACGTTGCGCCAACCTTGTTCACCAATACAATGACACATTTATGAGCCCAGACGGACAGCTGGGACGAACTCAAGTCGTCCAACACCGAATCGACACCGGCACCTCGGCCCCTATCCGGCAAAGACAACGACGTGTCCCTCAAGCCAAGCAGAGCATCATTGATGAGGAGATCGACAAGATGAGATGCCTGGGGTGTATCGAACCTTCTGAGTCGCCCTTGAGTTCCCAGGTGGTACTCGTGCGCAAAAAGAATGGTCAGGTTCGATTCTGTGTCGACAATCAGCTACTGAATGATGTCACGTGCAAGGATTCATATCCTCTGCCCAACATTCAGGACTCTCACGAAGCCCTGACCGGCGCTACATACTTTTTGGCCCTGGACCTTGCTTCAGGCTATTGGCAGGTCGAAATCGACCCAACCGAAAGGCCTAAAACTGCCTTTGTCACACGGTAAGGGCTATATCAGTTTAAGGTTATGCCGCTCGGCCTCAGAATGCACTGGCAACTTTCGAACGGCTGATGGAGACCATACTCCGAGGATACTTGTGGACTCGGTGTATGTGTTATCTGGATGACGTCATCGCTTACTGCAGAACATTTGACCAGGCTCTCGCAAACCTCGAAGCGGTCCTGGATCAAATCAGATCGGCAGGCCTGAAACTACAACCCAAGAATTGTGAACTGTTTCAAAGAGAAATTCTATACTCAGGGTTCATAGTTAGCGGCCAAGGAATACGTGTCGACCCAAACAAAGTTAAAGCCATTAAAGAATGGCCGACTCCTACGAGATCATCGACGTCAGGGCTTTCCTTGGTTTCGCCAACTACCATGGAAGGTTCATCAAGGACTATGCTGAAATCGCTGAACCTCTTGTGGCTCTAACCCAAGGTGAATGTCACTTCACTTGGGGATCGGCCAATCGACGAGCTTTCCAATGCCTCCGTGTCGCCCTCATCAAGGCGCCCAAGCTCGTCCATCCGACCCAGATTCCGGACGACTATTGGGAGGCGCCCTCTCTCAGTAGGTTAACAGGAAGGAAATCCCAATCGGATTCGCCAGCAAAACCCTGTCCCGAACCCAACGGAACTACTGCACCACGTACAGGGAACTACTGGCAGTAGTTGAAATGGTACAGCATTATCGGCATTATCTCTGGGGACGGAAATTCCTCCTACGTACTGACCACGGCTCAATGAGGTGGCAGAAAAACTATAGTGATGCTGATGGCATGCTTGCTCGATGGCTCGCTACGTTACAACAGTACGACTTCAAGATTGAGCATCGACCCAGCAAGCTACATGGCAAGGTTGACGGCCTGTCATGGTGTCTCAGTTGTAAACACCAAGATTGTCCCGGACGACTCGTCATACCTCTGACCGATCCAGAAACCAGTTTCGGAGAACTTCCACTTCGTCAAATAACTGTTGTTCCGGTTAAAACGAGGGCAGACCTCCTGGACAATGATTCTATAACATCATCAGTCTTGCCCCAACTAATTTCGGCACGTCAGGTTGTTCGAGTCCATGACTTGGACGCCACGTTGGATGGTCAAAAGTGATTATCGGACTATACGACCCAGGACATTGTCGCTGCACAGCAAGCCGATCCCAGCGTCGGAAAAGTAAATGGATACTAGCCGGCACAAACCAGACTCAAAAGAAATTGCACGCCACGGTGAGGAGGTAAAGACACTTGTCTCTTGCTGGAACCTCCTGGCGCTACAAAACTGAGTACTGGATCGAAACACAAAACTCGAACTGTGGTGCAAACTGTGCTTCCTGTCGCACTCAGGACTCAAGTTTTGCACCAACTACACGACCTGAAAATTGTCGGACACCTCGGCATACAGCATACCATCGAAAGAGTGAGGCACCACTTCTACTGGCCAGACCTAGTGCTGGACTTTGCCCGCTAGTGTGCCCGCTGGTGTGCCCGCTGCCCACAATGTGTGACCTACAAGGGTAAACCGACCCCACAAAGATCGCCCTTGACCCAGTTGCTGACCGGAGCCCCGTTCGACAGAATAGCGATGGACATTCTGGACACTCAAAAGGTCACCGGAAGAGGCCATCAGTACATACTCGTCATGCTGGACCATTTTTCGAAGTACACTCACACCTTCGCGCTACGGCGACATACGGCCAAATATGTTGCCGACATCTTGGTGAACAGGTGGATAGTTTACCATGGTGTACCCAAGGCTATCCATAGCGACCAAGGTAACAAGTTCGAATCGTCCCTGTTCCGCAATGTCGTGGGTCTCCTGGGTGCCAAGAAAATTCGAACGACCCCATATCGACCCCAGAGTGATGGCCAAGTCGAAACGTTTTAATAGGACATTGCTATACATGCTGAGTGCATTTGTCAGCGATCGTGCAAATGACTGGGACTTGCACCTACCATATGTGTTAATGGCCTATCGACCCTCGGTACACTCGTCCACAGGATGCACACCGCATCTAATGGTGTATGGACATGAGTGATATCTGCCCGTCGACCTAGCGTTTCGGACCTACGACCTAGAACTACTACCTCCGTGTGGTCCAGAGTATGTGGAGTACCTGCAGCAAGCCATCAGGACCGCCCATGGTGTCGCCCAAGACCATCTCGAAAAAACTGCTATCTGGCAAAAGATGGGTTATGATGCCCACGCAAAACCCCGAGCCCAGTTTCAACCAGGAGAACTGGACAGGTATTATTATCTGCCCCTCACGCAGAATAATAAGTTCGCTCGGCCCTGGACTGGTCCCTGGAGGATCATCGACCGTGTAACTGAGGTAGATTATCGAATCGCCTTGGTTTCCAACCCTCGGAACATTCGAGATGTTCATTTGGATGTGTTAAAACCATACGAAAGTGACAACTAAGCGGCTAACATCTATTCCGACCCTGTACGACCCACACAGTCGTCAAGCAAGTCCGACTCATAACAGTCGCCGACCCCTTGGGACTTTTCAATGAGTTTTATTACCCCTATGAGGTTACTGTACAAGATCGACCTACTGATTCAGACCGAACTGCTGAGTCTGACGCCACGCCAACGACCCAGAATCGTCAGTTTCAACCCCCGACCTCAACAGGCTCACGCCAACGCCGACAGAGAAACAGATCGCGAAATCAAGTTCCGACACACCAAAAACGGCACCCAAGCCACGTGGACAAAAGCCCGTGAAAACTTGCGACTCTTAAACAAGTGAGGCTACGCCCCTGCCTGCTCGACCCACCCAACCCAAACGCCACGCTCGCAGACCGACCCGATACAGATAACACTGACCAAGTTATCTGATTGATATCATTGATGATGAAATATGCATGTCTAATGGACTATGATATCATGTCATTCCTCACAAATATTATATTATATTACAATATCTATATATGCATATTACCATGTTTAACATGTATAAGATGTCAGTGAGGCAATTTTGATATACATACACATTTGATGAATTTTGTTGCGAGCATGGTTGAAGTGTAAACGTTTCTAAAACCAAGGTGGTTGTTTTTAGAAACGGAGGGTATCATAAAATTAGAGGCTGCGAATTATTATATATATCTCGGAATTGTGTTCTCATCTAGATTGATGAGGTCTACCGCAATGTAAACCTTATCCTCACAAGCTGAAAAAGCTGTTTTTATGTTGAAACGTTTCATTAAAACTTGCGGAAATATTCCTGTCAAACTCTCGCTAGACATTTTCGACAAAACGGTAGTTCCTATCCTTATGAATGGTGCGGAAATCTGGGGTACAAAATTCAGAGATAAAGTTGAATTAGTTCAACGTATGTTTTGCAAATTCCTGTTCATAACTTGTCAGTGTCATACAATACCTGCAACGCTGCAGTTTTGGGAGATCTTGGTCGGATGCCTTTATACGTTATATACACATTGAAGTGTATAAAATACTTGTTAAAGATTGTACATGGAAATAGCAACATAATATGTGGTACTGTATATAGATTATTATTACGATATGATGATCTAGGTGGACGGAATTGGATGTCAGAAATTAGAGAGATTTTATGTATGTATGGCTACCGTGATGTAAGGTTACAACAAAGTGTGGGAGATATAGGTTTGTTACTTGCCAGAATCTTCGATTTTGGCAAGTATGTTGGTTCGTTCGTGGATGTGTTTGTTACTTGGCGAAATCTTCGATTTTCGCCAAGTATGTTGGTCACTCGCGGATGTTTGTCTGTTTGTTACTTGCCGGAATCTAAAGATTTCGGCAAGTATGTTGGTCGGTTGGTTTGTGGGTTTATTACTTGCCGGAATCTAAAGATTTCGGCAAGTATGTTGGTCGGTTGGTTTGTTTGTGGGTCTGTTTGTTTGTTCGCCCTCTAGTGTCCACAATTCTCGCTTGATTTCTTCCAAACTTAGTGTGCATATTATGTAGGCTCATGGCTCGCGACTGCACACTTTTGGTGATTCTAGGTCAAAGGTCAAGGTCAAGGTCACACAAAACGATGAAAACACATAAATGGCCATAACTCTGGTTCTGATTGTGCTAGAGACTTCAAACCAAGTTCATTTTGTAGATAAACTCGAGTTCTATCTTCTGTGACCTTGACCTTGACATTTGACCTTGACCTTGAGAAGTTCGCCATGAGGTGAATGTCAAGGTCAAGTACGAAGGTCAGCGCACCATATCGAGTAGTACATCGTTGGAAAGGTCTTGAGCCCCTGATTCCAGTGATATCTCATTTTTGGCGCTGCGACGTAAACTGACGTCACAATGACGTCATAAACGTCAAATTTCCGAAATTTCAAAAGGCCATAACATCGTCAATACTGTATGGAATCTCTTGCAACTTGATATGCATATTGACAGCAATGACCTCTACGAATTTAAGTTCAAAGGTCAAAGGTCAAGGTCAAGATCATCAAAATCCCAGAAAAACACGTTTCTGGTAATAACATAAGTTTGAATCATCGTGGGCTCATACAATTTGAACCATGTCATTCAGAAGAGGTATATCAATCAAACAAATATGTCAATTCCATGATTGACCTCGAACTTTGTCTATAATCTGACAAAACTTAATCAGAATCTTATGAGGATTCTGGATTTTACAGATATTTTTAATGTTTTCATGGCTCCAATTTTCAGAAATTTACTGAACATTCAATTCTAAAGGATTTCATGCAGTCATTTGCAGTGGTATTTCTAGTTTATGGTCCACTTTTCACATTTGGAATAAATTGAAAACTCGCCGAGATATCAAAGTAGAAAGAGCAGTGGGGTGAATCTGATTCTCAATCCATTCACACAACAATAAGCTGTAGAAACGCTTACCCACTGTGGACATGTCCCTTTCTAAATATACACAATCGGTCGCTTAGTAGTACAGTATATCATATATATATCCGAATGTGTCAAACTGGTATAATAAAGTCTAAAACTCATGTCTAAATACAGTCTGGGTCAAGCGACAGGCCACTTTATATCACAACTTTTGGTGACGGACCGGCGGAGATATCAACCTCATTCCCGGTTTTTACCGGTAATTGGACCAATGATCCTGTACATCATAAGTAAAATTGCATGCTTCACTCTTTTGTTTTTTCGCACTTTAGCGTCCACAATTTTTGCGCTAGCATCCCCAAACTTTTTTGGTGTATAGCTATCCGCCCTATGACGGCACTGCACGTTTTTGAAGAAAATAAGTCTATTGATAACGTCACTAAAAATTCTTGAAAACTCGGAAAATCCCTATCTTTAACATAGAGCAAAATTTCAAAAATTCACACAGCAGTCAAATTTACAGCAGTACCTCCGAAATTTTGTCCACCAATATATTTTGATATTGTCCATCAAATTGCAAAATTTTATTTGGATCGGTTGAACGTCAATGACGTCATGACGTAAAACGTCAATTTTAAAAATGGGGCTATATCTCGGAACTATTCGTCGTACAGAGAAGCGGATTGCACCACTGGAAAGCTCGTTGAATTCTGGTTTAGAAGGGTACTGTCCGATACTTTTCCGCTATGATAGATTTTCCGCTATGACGTCATAAACGTATGGCTTGTCATACCAATTTTTCGACTTTTCATCAAACTTCCAAACATCCACAGTGCACTCGAATTTGAAGGTATTAGACTGTAATTAATGGAACATACGTGAAATAATAATACCCAGCCATATACCAAGTTTCAACACGCTACGTGCAACGTCGATGACGTCATGACGTAAAACGTCAATTTTTAAAATGGGGCTATATATCGAAAAGTATTTGTCGTATAGAGAAGCGAATTGGACCATTGGAAAGCTCGTTGAATTCTGGTTCAGGAAGGTACTGTCGGATACTATTCCGCCATGACAATTTCTTCTCTATGACGTCATAAACGTAAGGCCTGTCACACCAATTTTTCGACTTTTCAGCAAATTCTCAAACATCCACAGTATTCTCAAATTTGAAGATATTAAACTGTAATCATGAGGACATATATGGAATAATAATACCCAGCCATACACCAATTTTCAACACGTTACGTTCAACGACAATGACGTCATGACGTCAATCATCAATTTTCGATATAAGGTTGTATCTCGGTAAGTATTTATCCTAGAGTGGAACTAATCACACCGTCGGAAAGCTTGCTTAATTCTGCTGAAATTAGGCCACGTGTGGTTTATTTCCGTCGTGATAAATTTTTCGGTTTGACGTTATAAACGTAGGCCAGTCATACTTTTCAGCAAACTTTCAAGTATCCATATTGCACTCAAATTTGAAGCTATTCGGATGTAGTTTTAAAAACGTATGTGGAATATTAATACCCAACCAGTAACCAAGATTCAACACGCTACATAGAACGACAATGACGTCATAACGTCAAACGTCAATTTTCAAAATACGGCTGTATCTCGGTAAGCATCAATCATTGAGTGGAATGGATTACACCATTTGAAAGCTCGTTCTATTCTGATCAAGGCAGGTTACGTGGGATTGTCCCACGCCATGATTAACTTTTCGTATGACGTCATGAACGTAGTTCCGCAATACACAAATTTGGGGTTGACGAATAGTCAGTGACGTCATTAACGTTAATTTTTCGAAATTTCAAACAGTCATAGTGTCCACAAATTTTGTTTGATTCTGATAAAATTATACAAGTATAATATATATATTCATGCACAGGCGATGCACAATTTTCGTGACGTGAGGCCAAAGGTCAAGGTCAAGGAAAAGGTCAAAATTACATAAATGACCATAACTTTAGTAAAATTTGTCATAGAGAGTTCAAACTAGGAACATATAGCATATCAAAAGGCCTCTCTTAGATGACTTTGAGTGTGACTTTCGACCTTGATGCCTGAGGTCAAAGTTGACCTTGACCTTTTGCGAATATATCGAGTAGTAGCTTGTTCGAAAGTCTTTGGAAGTACTTTCCAAATATGTTTTTATTTTCGAAATCTGACGTCATACAACGTCATAATGACGTGTTTTAATGAACAAATTTGGTGAAATTTCAAAGAAACTCATTTGTTTTTTTCGCCCTCTAGCGTCTACAATTCTCGCTGGATTTCTTTCAAAGTTAGTGTGCATATCCTGCAGTCTCATTGCTCGCGACTACACACTTTTGGTGATTCTAGGTCAAAGGCCAAGGTCATGGAAAAGGTCAAAATAACATAAACGGCTATAACTTCAGAACTAATCATTGAAAACAGTTTGATCTAGAGAATATTGTAGCATATTAAAAGCCCTCCCTTGAGAGACCTTCGTCGTGTCATTTGACCTCGACATTACAAGTCAAGGTCAAAGTTCTTTTTTTTCATTCCGGCAAGTACTCGCTGTACCAGCGAAGGCTTTCAGCCGTCAAGTCAGCAGCAGCGAGCGATTTCATGTGTTTGTTTGTCTGTGTACCCTCTAGCGTCCACATTTCTTGCTTGATTATTCCCAAACTTGGCGTGCATATTCTCTAGAATGATGGCTCGCTACTGCACATTTTTGGTGATTCTAGGTCCAAGGTCAAGGTCAAGGTCACGCAAAACGATGAAAACACATAAATGGTCATAACTCCGGTTCTATTCGTTATAGAGACTTCAAACCAAGTTCATATTGTAGATAAACTCGAGTTCTATCTTCTGTGACTTGACCTTGACATTTGACCTTGACCTTGAGAGTTCGCTATGAGGTGAATGTCAAGGTCAAGTACAAAGGTCAGTGCACCTATCGAGTAGTATATCGTTGGAAAGGTCTGGATCCCCTGATTACAGTGATACCTTATTTTCGGCGCTGCGACGTACACTGACGTCACAATGACGTCATAAACGTCAAATTTCCGAAATTTCAAAAGGCCATAACATCGTCAATACTGTATGGAATCTCTTGAAACTTGATATTCATATTGACAGCAATGACCTCTACGAATTTAAGTGCAAAGGTCAAAGGTCAAGGTCAAGGTCATCGAAATCCCAGAAAAACAGTTTTTCTGTAATAACATCCGTTTGAGTTGTTGTAGGTTCATGAAATTTGAACCATATCATTCAGAAGAGGTATGGCAATCGGACCTATATGTCAAATTCATGATTGACCTTGAACTTGGTCAGGAAAATAAGGTCATATGAGGAAAATTTCAAGGTCAAATTTTAAAACTAACTGAAACCTATCAAGTAGTATATCAAATGAAAGGTCTTGATTCTCTGGTACATACTTTCTCATCAATTTTGAGTTGTGATAAACGTCACAGTGACGTCATAAACGTTAATTTTTCGAAATTTCAAACGGTCACAGTGTCCACAAAGCTTGTTCGATTCTGATGAAATTATACAGGTATAATATATGTCTTCATGCACAGGCAATGCACAATTTTCGTGACTCAAGGTCAAAGGTCAAGGTCAAGATCACGCAAAATGTTAAAAACACATAAGTGGCCATAACTCCGATTCTATTCGTTATAGAGACTTCAAACCAAGTTCATTTTGTAGATAAACCCGAGTTCTATCTTCTGTGACCTTGACCTTGGCATTTGACCTTGACCTTGAGAAGTTCACCATGAGGTGAATGTCAAGGTCAAGTAGGAAGGTCAGCGCAACATATCGAGTAGTATATCGTTGGAAGGGTCTTGAGCCCTTGATTCCAGTGATATCTTATTTTTGGCGCTGCGACGTACAATGACGTCACAATGACGTCATAAACGTCAAATTTCCGAAATTTCAAATGGCCATAACATCGTCAATACTGTATGAAATCTCTTGAAACTTCATATGCATATTGACAGCAATGACCTTTACGAATTGACGTACAAAGATCAAAGGTCAAGGTCATCAAAATCCCAGAAAAAACACCTTTTTGGTAATAACATCTGCTTGAATCGTCGTAGGCTCATGAAATCTAAATCATACCATTCAGAAGGGATATGGTGATCAGACAAATATGTCATTGAAATGAATGACCTTGAACTTAGTCGGAAAATTGAGGTCACATGAGCAAAATTTCAAAGTCAAATTTTCAAACTAACTGATACTTATCAAGTAGTATATCAAATGAAAGGTCATGATCGCTTGATACATACTATTCCATTAGTTTTGATATGTGACGTTTATTCACGTCACAGTGACGTCATAAACGTCAATTTTTCGAAGATTCAAAAGGCCATAGTGTCCACAATTGTTGTTCGATTCTGATGAAATTATTCAAGTATATTTTATATCTTCATGCACAGCCGATGCACAATTTTCGTGACCCGAGGCCAAAGGTCGAGATCAAGGTCAAGGAAAAGGTCAAAATTACATAAATGACCATAACTTTAGTAAAAATCGTCATAGAGAGTTCAAACTAGGAACATATTATAGCATATCAAAAAGCCTTTCTTAGATGACTTTGAATGTCACTTTTGACCTCGATGCCTGAGGTCAAAGTTGACCTCAAAAATGACCTTGACCCTTTGCGAATATATCCAGTAGTACCTTTTTCGAAAGGTCTTTGGAAGTACTTCCCAAATATGTTTTTATTTTTGAAATCTGATGTCATACAACGTCATAATGACGTGTCTTAATGAACAAATTTGGTGAAATTTCAAAGCAACTCATTTGCTTTTTCGCCCTCTAGCATCCACAATTCTCGCTGGATTTTTTTCAAGGTTGGTGTGCATATCCTGTAGTCTCATTTCTCGCGACTGCACACTTTAGGTGATTCTAGGTCAAAGGCCAAGGTCATGGAAAAGGCCAAAATCACATAAACGGCTATAACTTCAAAACTAATCATTGAAAACAGTTTGATCTAAAAAAAATATTGTAGCATATTATAAGCCCTCCCTTGAGGGACCTTGGTCGTGTCATTTGAATTTGACATTACAGCTCAAGGTCAAAGTTCTCTTTTTTTCCATTCCGGCAAGTACTCGCTGTACCAGCGAAGGCTTTCAGCTGTCAAGTCAGCAGCAGCGAGCGATTTCATTACTTGCCAGAATCTTCGATTTTGGCAAGTATATTGGTCTGTTCGTGGATGTGTTTGTTTGTTTGTATGGTTGTGGGCAGAGTAGCGTCCACAGTTTTTGTGTAATCATCACGAAACTTTTTTGGTAGATAGGTATTTACCCATGGAAAGCACCGCACGTTTTTGGTAAAAATCGGTTCATTGATGACGTTACCAAAAATCATTGAAAATCGAAAAATCCCTATCTCTCATCATTGACTAATTTTCAAAAATTCGTAACTCGCTTATTTATCATCGAATTGCTTCGAAATTTTGACGAGACGTGTATAACGACAATCTCTATAGATCACATAAGTTTGATCCGGATCCGATCCGGATTACGGATTTGACAGCCATTTGAATTTAACATTGGAAACCCCATTCAACAAATACTTTTTGTTATATTTCGGTCTAATATGCACAGGTCACGTCGATTCTACGCACATAGTAGCGGATCATTATCGTGCATGAGCTGACACAATTTGATCCGGATCCGATCCGGATAACGGATTTGGCAGCCATTTGAATTTAGCATTGAAAACTAAATTCGTACCAACGTCACAACGTCACACCATTTCGAGTAGTATATCGTTGGAAAGGTCTTGAGCCCCTGATTCCAGTGATATTTTTATTTCGGCACTGCGACGTACAATGAAGTCATCATGACGTCATAAACGTCAAACTTCCGAAATTTCAAAAGGCCACAACATCGTCAATTATGTATGGAATCTCTTGAAACTTGATATGCATATTGACAGCAATGACCTCTACAAATTTAAGTGCGAATGTCAAAGGTCAAGGTCAAGGTCATCGAAATCCCAGAAAAACATGTTTCTGGTAATAACATCCGTTCGAATCATCGTGGGCTCATGAAATTTGAACCATGTCATCCAGAAGAGGTATAGCAATCAGAAAATTATGTCATTTCCATGATTGACCTCGAACTTTGTCTATAATCTGACAAGACTTAATCAGAATCCTATGAGGATTCTGGGTTTTACAGATATTTTTTATGTTTTCATGGCTCCAATTTTCACAAATTTACTGAACATTCAATTCTAAAGCATTTCATGCAGTCAGTCGTAGTGTTATTTTTAGTTTATGGTCCACTTTTCACATTTGGAATAAATTGAAAACTCGCCGAGATATCAAAGTAGAAAGAGCAGTGGGGGGAATCTGATTTTCAAATCCGTTCACACGCCAATAAGCTGTAGAAACGATTACCCCCTGTGGACATGTCCCCTTCTAAATCGGTTGAGCAGTAGTACAGTATATCATATATGTATCCAAGTGCACATCTCAAACAACAAAACAATTCTTTTGTTTTCTGTCTCAGAGGTGTCCAACTGATATAATAAAGCCTAAAACTCATGTCTAAATACAGTCTGGGTCAAGCGACAGGCCACTTTATATCAGAACTTTTGGTGACGGACCGGCGGAGATATCAACCTCATTGCCGGTTGTACCGGTAATTAAGGACAATAAAAGTTCAGCCCGTCATAATGTACCCGGTTGGAATGACTACTGTGAGGATGCACATGACCAGGCGCGGGAAGCTTTCTTGTTGTGGCGTCTGCATGGAAAGCTGAGACAAGGGCCTGTGTACGACCTCATGAGACGGTCTCGCGCGCTCCTCAAGTACTCTCTCAGGTATTGCAGAAAGATGGAGATAGAAATTGTTGCAGACAAACTTGCAATTAATCTTTGTGAAAAGGACTTCACAAGGTTCTGCCGTGATATTAAGAAAATCAACAAGAAGATTATTCCCTTAGCAAGTACTGTGGATGGTGTATCCGGATGTCAACAGATAGCCGAGATGTGGAAAAATCACTACTCTGAGCTGCTGAATTCTAGCGACAAGGTTAAAAATGATGCCTATAGGAAGGATTTTGAATGTAAGTTACAAAATATACAGAGAACTCCAGACATGTATATTTCTGCATCTGAAATCAAACAGGCCATCAATGGTATGAAAACTGGAAAAGCAGCTGGTCCTGACAGTTTATCACTGGAACATTTTAAATATGCAGGTGATCAAGTCATAGTGTTGTTATCTCTCCTTTTCTTGTGTATGTCTAGTCATTGTTTCGTTCCTGAGCGCTTTACACATTCCCTCGTAATCCCTCTCGTAATCCCTCTTATTAAAGACAAAACGGGTGATCCATATGATAAAAGTAATTATAGACCAATCGCCCTGTCTACAGTTGTGTCAGAAATATTTGAAGGTGTTTTCATGGAACGTTATGAACATTTGTTCAGTGGACAACCAGTTTGGTTTTAAGAGGGAACACTCCACTGATATGTGTGTGTATGCTCTGAAAGAAATATTACATATATACAAACAACACTCCAGTCCTATTTTAATCTGCTTTCTGGATGAGTCTAAAGCTTTTGACAAAATAAATCACTGGGTTTTGTTTCATAAATTGATTGATCGTGGTGTTCCATTATTTTTTGTCAAACTACTAGTCGTGTGGTATTCTAGTCAAAAAATACATGTGCAATGGGGAAGTTGTGGTTCACATTCGTTCAGTGTGTCAAATGGTGTAAAACAGGGTGGAATACTGTCACCACTTCTTTTTAATGTACATATGGATGATCTTAGTGTATGTCTTAACAATGCGCGAATTGGATGCATGGTAAATGATGTTATATTCAATCACCTGGTATATGCTGATGATATGTGTGTTGTAGCACCATCTGCAAAAGCACTTCAACATCTGCTCGACATCTGCGCTGAATATGCAGATTCGCATGATATTACATATAATCATATAAGTCAATATGCATGTACATAAAATCGAACAAATATCGAGCACGTAATATTCCCAGAATCACAATTGGTTCACGATGTTTAGATTTTGTGGAGTGTCACAGATACCTCGGATATATGATCAACAGCGACCTGAGTGATGTACATGATATCAAACGAACTCTTCGCAGCATCTATGCCAGATCAAATATGTTGATACGCAAGTTCTATCATTGTTCTTTTGGTGTGAAACTCGTTTTATTCTGCACCTTTTGTACTAGTTTTTACTGCACTCAGTTATGGTGGAACTATTCCCAAGATAGTTTTCGCAAGGTGCGAGTAGCTTTTAACAATAGTTTTAGATTTCTTATGGGTTATGACCGGAGATGTAGTGCCAGTGGAATGTTCACTAGCGCAAGTATTGATGATTTTAATATTCTTAGAAGGAAGTGCATGTATAGTTTTAACGCTCGTGTTTCGAAATCTACTAATATTCCTATGCAAAGTTTACATTCTTACAAAACGTTTTTTGGCCCTGCCATCTACACGGGAGTTTTACAACGGCATGTATCTTAGGCGAACTGTATAATGTTCAATTGTTTTGGTCGTCATCATCTATATACATATCTTGTCACACATTTATTTGGGCATATCCTCTGTTTTTATTCTTGTTTAAATATGGACCTTGTGTCTGAAATTAACGCATTCAATTCAATTCAATTCAATTCAATTTCAATCTAGTATGCACATTTTCACGTCGATTTTAAGCACACATATCATTATCACACATGTTGCATATTGTTATCATGCATGAACAGACACAATTTGATCCATTTTACATCCATTTCAATTTAACATTGGAAACTTAATCACCACATACAGTTTGCTCGCCAACATCACATTTTCTTATGGATGAGTATGGGAGATGAGACAGCAGTGCACGTTTTTGAAAGAAGTCAGATATTGATGACGTCACTAAAAATTCCTAAAAACTGGAAAAATCATGGGGCAACTTTTTCGAAAAATCTCAATTCATTCAGTTATCATCGATTTCCTTTGACCGAAATTTTAATGAGACGTGTACAATGACAACTTCTATCGTGCACACAAAATTGATCCGGACCCAATCCGGATGAAGGATTTGACAACCTTTTGAATTTAACACGGGAAACTACATTTAACAAATACTTTTTATTATTTTTCAGTCTGGTATGCGCAGTTCACGATGATCTTTTGCACATAGTGTCTGATGAATATTGTGCATAAACTGATGCAGTTTGATCCGGATCTGATCCTGCTAACTCACATTTTTAACACATACTTTTAGCGCTAACATCCCTAAACGTTTTTGATGGACAGATATGTGCCCTGAGCCATTCGTCAGGTGTAAGTAGATGAATTTACACCATTTGTCATAGGCACACGGGACTTTGTTCGTCTCATTCCATATTATCTCTAGATTCATGTTTGACTTTGAAAATTCTGGCAAGTGCGTCGACTATGTCGTCTCGTCTGTACAGTTTTTTAAGTTACGCCTGTCTGACATCGTAAAACAGGAATGGCATGCTAAAATATTGGAAAATCCTAAACTTAATTTGTATTGTAAATATAAATGTGTTCTAGATTGCGAATTGTATTTATATTTAGATACGAACTGGAAATACAAAAAATGCCCTGGCTAGATTTAGGATGTGCAAACCATAGACTTGCAATTGAAAAACTTAGACATATCGGCACCGATAGAAATGTTCGTTCTTAGGTTATCGCACCTTTGGCCCGATAACCTATTGCCATGGCGTTGCGTCCGTCGTCGTCATCGTCCGTCGTCCGTCAACATTAATATCGTTAAAGCTTACCAGCGAATCTTCCCGAAATTTTGCACAATAATGCCTAAAGAATATTTAGAGAGGGAGGTATTTTTTAGTTTTTTGATTTTCGAATTATTTTCAAAATGGCGGCCATTTTTGATGGAAAACGGCTAATTTTGGATTTTGACGATAGTTTTCTCATAAACTGTCTGATCAGATTTGAGATTTTTGTTTCAAAAGATTCCTCAATGTACCTTTATGACGTGTATAAGTTTCGTTGCCCTTGAATCGCCGGTCTGCGTGTGGCAGCCATTTCGATTTTTTCGATGGGTCCCAAATGGCACTTTCCCATGTTAAATTCTCCTATGCTTTATAATGGAACACATTATTGCTAATATCTCACTCAATAATTATTGAGATTGAAGATTAGGAATCAATCATGAACATATAGGAAATGACATATGCTGAATATTCTTGTGACCTTGAATTTGACCTTTGACCCAATTTTCAAGGTCACATGTCAAAATGGCCAATATCTCGCTTATTATCGACTTTACAGCTTTGGAATCAATTGTGCACATATAGGAAATGATATAGTCCGAATATTTGGATGACCTTGAATTTGACCTTTGACCTCATTTTCAAGATCAAAGCACAAAAATGGCTAATATCTCACTTAATATCGACTTTACAGCTTAGGAATCAATTGTGGACATATCGACGGGTGAAAGTCAGAAGGTCGTAAACGCCATCTGAGTGATTTTACAGGAGAAGGTATATTTCGTTTGTGATTGATATACGGCCATAACCGAGAACATCTTTTGCACACACCACTTGTGTTAAAGTACAGTGCGGTGAATTAATCTATTCTGAGGGGGAAAATTGTCGGTATTTTAAAATTATCGAGTGGTTTGTCGCTTACGACGTTCTGGCGTTTTCGTTCGAAGTGGCATCTCATTAAATTTGAACTGCCAGAAGGTCGTAGGCACCACAGTAAAATTAGATTTTTCATTGATTGGAAACACTTTCAAACATTTATTTATGAATAATTAGGGATGCCATACAACAGAAGTTTATTGTATGTACGTTTCGAATCAGTATGTTGCAAATGGTGCTTGCGACCTTCTGACTCGTAGAAAATCTATGGAATCAGCAAAATCGTTAAACGCCAGAAGGTCGTATCTAGTTTTCACAAGGACAAAACTCTGTTGCCTCTAAAGTTACAATAATGACACAAAGCCAGGAAGGTACTATGAAATACTCTAAAATAATAACCCATCATTCTAAATATCCTACAGTCTGTATATATCTGAATCGAAAAAAGGTCGTAAACGCCAGCAGGAATCGCCAGAAAGTCGTAAGTGCCAGAACCAGTACTGTGACTTAGCTTATCACAATGGCGTAATTACTTCAAATATA
The DNA here is from genome assembly GCA_949152475.1 of Terebella lapidaria. Taxonomy (NCBI): domain Eukaryota; kingdom Metazoa; phylum Annelida; class Polychaeta; order Terebellida; family Terebellidae; genus Terebella; species Terebella lapidaria. The sequence continues at coordinate 24,863,346 of OX424564.1, read as the reverse complement.
TTCAAATTTGGGTGAATACGTTCGAAGTGGCATCTCATTAAATTTGAACTGCCAGAAGGTCGTAGGCACCACAGTAAAATTAGATTTTTCATTGATTGGAAACACTTTCAAACATTTATTTATGAATAATTAGGGATGCCATACAACAGAAGTTTATTGTATGTACGTTTCGAATCAGTATGTTGCAAATGGTGCTTGCGACCTTCTGACTCGTAGAAAATCTATGGAATCAGCAAAATCGTTAAACGCCAGAAGGTCGTATCTAGTTTTCACAAGGACAAAACTCTGTTGCCTCTAAAGTTACAATAATGACACAAAGCCAGGAAGGTACTATGAAATACTCTAAAATAATAACCCATCATTCTAAATATCCTACAGTCTGTATATATCTGAATCGAAAAAAGGTCGTAAACGCCAGCAGGAATCGCCAGAAAGTCGTAAGTGCCAGAACCAGTACTGTGACTTAGCTTATCACAATGGCGTAATTACTTCAAATATATTCAAATTTGGGTGAATTTTGTTTGTGGTATCATTACAGATTGAATTATCCGACACAACGCTTGGCGATAGAGAATTTAGATGTATTTTTTCTAATTCGCTTACACTGTTTTTCGCTGATATTCTTGCGATGCTAAATGCATCGTTCTATAACTTGGCATAGTTCACCTGGGAGTCAAACGGCAATTTTCTATCGAATTTCAGACTTCTATGAAAATTGAAAAAGTTTGAAAAGGCAGTCTACCGCAATATTAAATTTAGCCCTGTCAATTAATTTCTGGGTCCGCATATAATTATGTGCATTTGTTTGGTTTTGTAGCTGTGTAATCTTTCAATATGTTTAGTTTGAATCATATTTATTCAAAAATTAAGCATTGACCAGCAGGGCAAGCCCTGTTTCAAGATCTCTGCGTGTGCAAATCTACAAGGTACATAGGCATACATTCACAAAATGAGTCAGCTTTAAAAATTGATACAAAGAAACATATATACATCAGAAGTATATACAATACTTACAACGAAAAACATTAGCAAGATAGATGGTAATAAATAGGACAATAAAACTTATCACAATAAGTTAAACAATGTGATTTAAGTTACATAATATAGTCCAACTATAATACATGACACACTTGTAACGCAGAATTATCCATTATCACGAAATCTCAGAGAATATCAGGACAGGACGTAGCTATGTACACAAAAGACGTGTCAATGTGTCTTCTGGATCAAATGTAAGTATCAATCCATTACCACCAATATAGCCAAATTTTGATGATTCCAATAACAAACGTAAAATACATTTTGCGATAGAAACAAAGCCCGACCAAACAGTTTATCAAAAGACACACTGGCGTCATCAGGGGCAGACAGTGTGCTAAATGTAGTTGTTTCTACTGTACACCTGATGGAATTAGTATACAACTGCCCAACAATATATGGAAATACTTTAGAAATCCGAAACAAACCCCATGGAATAGATATATGACAAGTACATAAGTACAAAATTACGATAATACTTCGAATCCTGATGGATGTAAACGGGACCAAATCCTCGATTATGCTCAGATTCTCGAGATCCCCGTTTGGCCTGAAAGCTAACATTGGGATAGATTGCCAACTTATTGAATTTTTGCGATAGAAGTATGAAATGGGTAGAAAATTGGCGTTTGACACCCGAGGTGAAGTGTGCCACGTTATGGAAGGATATGATTTAGCATCGCAATAATATAGTCATATTACAGTGTAAAGAAGTTTTTAAAATCAGAGTATACCATAAATAATACGAAGATCGTGAAAAAAAAACAATCGTTTCCAATAAAATTTTAATGTGAACATAATGCATTCGTCGCTAGTTCCAGTAAATAGATCGCGACCTTGGTCCGGCATTTGTATATCAATGGCATTTTGTTGCTGGAGAGTGCTTGCTTTTGAGGAAAAAAGTCCTTTAAAAGATAAAAAAAAAAACAGCCTTCACCCTCAGTTCATTGAATCGATACGACACAAATTTATTTGAATAGCTAGAAATTGGAAAACTAATCATTAAAGAGCATTCTACCCGGGGTGAAACATATCCGCATTGTGATGCCATATATGGAAAAAAGAGAAGACGAGACGGTGACCCCCGAGAGCCCCAAGGAAGTCGAGGGAGAGTGGACTTACAGCAATTGATATATTATTCATTGATTATATGATATGACTATCAAATACTGAATGATCTTGTTAACTTCTTGTAATTTCTTGTTACTTTTTGTTAATTTTGTACCGTAAATCTGGACCTATATCTACATATGGGCCCAAGTATCATATACGGCGCCTTCTTCTGTATTTAATAAGGATTAAAAAGGTGACAGACGGATTAAATGGCATTCATTTAGTGGACGAGTTGTATTAAGGCGTAGTGTATGACACTTGGGCCTAAATATGTTCGTAGCTAAAGTTGGGGGCCCAAGTATCATATCCTGCGCCTTCCTCTATATTCAATAAAGATTAAAAAGGTGCGAGACGGATTAAATGGTATGTATTCAGTGGACGAGTAGTATTAAGGAGCAGCGTACGGTACTTGGGCCAAGTTGGGCTGTTATTATCGGCCCAAGAATCGTTAACTGCGCATTCCTCTATATTCAATAAGGATTAAAAAGGTGACAGACGGATTAAATGACATTCATTTAGTGGACGAGTAGTGTTAAGGCGCAGTGTATGATACTTGGGCCGAAATATTAGTGAATAATACGGAGTGAGCATTATGCCCACGTTTTACGTCATATAAGACATTCACTCCACTATTCAGTTTCTTTTCCACATGAATGATGTTCGTGCCAATTAAGAGAGTAGTCTATATTTATTCCAGAACTGTAACACAGTTTTTTTTCTCTATTTCATCATTGTAGCCTAGAAATATCAGGGGGTGCATTTGCTTCATTTTGAAAGAACCCACGGTTTGTTTCATTGACCTAATATCACCTAACAACCAGATTTTGACGATGAAAATAACGAACCTAAAATACCTTTTGGAATGAAAATAAAGCCCAACCAAATATTCACAGACAAAGCCACTCTGTCATCATTAGCATGATTAGGGGCAGACAGTGTATGAAATATAGATTTTCTACTGCACACCAGATAGAATTAGTACACAACTGCCCAACAACCAAATGGAACAATTTAGAAATCATGTAAGTATCAATCTTCTACCACCAATACAGCTAAATTTTGATGATTCCAATAACAAACGTAAAATACAACATTTTGCAATAGAAACAAAGCCCGACCAAATACTTTATCAAAAGACACACTGGCGTCATCAGGGGCAGACAGTGTTGTTAATAGTTGTTTCTACTGTACACCTGATGGAATTAGTATACAACTGCCCAACACCTATGAAAATAATTTAGAAATCCGAAACAAACCCCATGGAATAGATATATGACAAGTAGTATATAAGTACCTAATCACAAGCCAAAAGGCTACTGAGTTGCCTGATGGAATTAGTATACAACTGCCCAACAACCTATGAAAATAATTTAGAAATCCGAAACAAACCCCATGGAATAGATATATGACGTGCACAAGTACCTAATCAAAAGCCAAAAGGCTTCTGAGTTTTGAAAGATAAACAATTGACGTGAAACCATTCATATAGGGTATCAAGATCATAGTCTTATATTTTTGAAGGCATCGAAACTTATACAAGTCACAAGGTCAGGGTACGTAGGAATAGCCATATACACAAATTAAAAAAAACCTTAACAAGTTCTGTCGGAATGGCCTAAAAATTCCAAAATTGCCAATTTCTCGACAAAAATTATTGCTTTGACCCATCAAAGGTGAAATTCGAGGTCAACAGTGAAATCGTGATATATAATTTCCTATTTACATGTACCAAAAGCTAAGCTCTATCTTCGAATGTTTTATTAGTACAGTCTGCATTTTTGCGATAAATGTATGAGGGCCAAATGTGGCTAAAATTTCGCAAATTCCAAAAATCCAAGTTTTGTTCCCAAAGGAATTTTTTGTTGGAAATGGCTCGAAATATAAACATTTCCTCCCTGACTCGTCGCAAAATGAAAATGGCCTCCCAGCCTACCAGCAATTCAACATATTCAATAACAATTATAATAATTAACAACGATGATGGGTCCCATTTTAGGTGCCATTAAAAAATTGTCATCTGTTCAAGAGCTTCTATATTAAGTTTAATTTTGAAGTATATGGTAACTTGGCATTGGAAGTTTATGTATAATAATAAATAATATAATTAAAATAATAATATTTCAATCATGATTCCCATTTCAGGCGACATTTAAAAAACTGCCCTATGTTCAAAGAGCAATACGTATCATAATCAATTATATAACAATGATGGTTATCATTGTAGGCGACATTAAAAAAAACACTGTCCTGTGTTCCAAGAGCTTCTATTGTAAGTGTGAATTTTGAGGTGTCTTGGTTTGGCATTGAAACCTTTTGTAGAAAATTATGGGGAAAACAATCAAAGTAACGGGCAATGGATTGCTTCTGTACACATCCAAGGGGTAAATGCGACCAGCGTGATTAAAAGTACTAGTTCTATAAGTGAAGTAAAACTTTTTGGGCACATTGGAGTATCAATTCAGGTGGTACTATCCATAACCATAATATTATCATCTTGCAATAATTACCAATGCAGAAGGGCTATGGGTGTTATAGGGTTTGGGTGACATTTTAAAGTAAATTGTCGTCATTCAAGTACTTAAGGGAGATGTATGATTTGTACTTCAATTTATACTTCGGTGTAATACTCCGTTGACACTTGCAACTAGATGTATCAGGGGAGCACAGCGGTCACGGACCACCACCACCTTGTGGACTGTGCCCTCTCAAATAGAACTTTCAGTAGCCACAACTATTGGTGTAACTATTGGTGTACTGATTTAACATGAGTTCTCGAATAGAGCTTCAGTGACTAGTGAAGGGTGACTAGTGAAGGGTGCAAGAAACGTGAATAAAATATTTTGCCCCGGTGGCCCTAACCCTCAGCCAATTGTGACTCACTTCCCTTGTGCAGCTTTTATCCCCCTCCCTTCATATTTATAGGTAATTGACTTGATTTCTCTGGCGCATGAATACGAAATCGTCAAAAGACCGTCGGCTGCTCTGTGCGACGCCGGTCAATATGAAGGAGGTCAATACCGCAATATATCGGACCAATTGCACTCTGTGTAATTCATTGTATATTTCTCCTAGGCATATAATAATTCTATATATGACCCTGACTGGGGATATCGGCGTCCTATTATGAAAAGCTAAAACCCCACACATTCCATTCTTTAAGATATGGATGTCAAAAATACCCCATGATGTACCACTGGTCACTTTCGAACTTGCCCCGTTCTAGCAAAATCCGCCAAATAATGAAGGTTTAAATAATGTGGAAGTTTGTTGACATTTAATTATTTTTTTTTATAATCAGGGAAATATGCTACACCCAGAAATACATTATTAAGCTCACTATAAATTAGTTCAACCAGGAATGAATTATTTTTACCGGGGAAGTTAGAAACGTAGAATTAATTACTGGGGAAAAACCTGCCAATTGTTTGCTTGCTGATTTATGTCATCTATCGATTCAATTTTATTTACTCTCGTAAAATTGCTAATGATTTTCCGTGTTTTAAGTCATAAATTTCCGTTTCAAATGATTTATTTCCAGTGTGGATGATGTTTTCCCGGTTTAAATATTTTTTCTCGGTTTCAATAATTTATTCAGAATTTATGCACGGTTCACGAAACAAAAATTAATTGAAATAAAGCTGGATGACACAAATGAGCTTCTATATAATTATGCGGTCGCATATTCATTTGGCACCGCAGCATGAAATTTCTTCGGCAGTGGCCTTTATACAGTAGGCATTAACTTGTGAGAAACACAGCTACTGTTTCTCTGTTGTTCTTTGTTTGTCTGTTTGTTCAGGCACTGGTTATACACAATGAAATAAAATACATCGTGTATTATTATAATAATAACGTTATTCCAAAATGAGTATCATCGCTCAGGTTAAAAATTGTATTGTTCATATTTGATGTATTCTCTAAAAACATGAAATCATGCAATTGAAGGATGAACTCAAACTCGTATTCAAGCAGACAATTTAAAAATTAAAACATTATAGTCAGCAAGCCTACTAACTCATGTATGTGGAAGCATGCGTTTGGCGTTTAAGACGTTATGGCTGAAACCAACATTGTCGCTTACGATCTTATGGCATCAACTGTGCACCGTGCTGGATGCAGTTGCGACCTTCTGCCTAAAATCACTGGCGGTTACGACCTTTTGCCGATCACGCTTTTCACAGTTTGGCGCTTACGACCATTTCAAACATATCACTATTTAGGATGTTTAACTGTACAAAAACATGAATGAACACTGCAAATGAGTGGCAAGGCTGAATAGGCATTCATTTGGCAGGAAAACTCATTTTTGACAAAAATGTCGCTTACGACCTTCTGACTTTCACCCGTCGATATAGGAAGTGATATATGCTGAATATTCTCGTGACCTTGAATTTGACCTTCGACCTAATTTTCAAGGTCAGAGCACAAAATGGCTAATAGCTTGCTGATTATCGACTTTACAACTCAGGAATCAGTTGTGAACATGTAGGAAATGATATATACTGAATATTCTCATGATCTTGAATTTGACCTTTGACCTTATTTTCAAAGTCAGAGCACAAAATGGCTAATATCTCGCTTATTATCGACTTTACAGCTTAGGAATCAATTGTGCACATATAGGAAATGACATATGCCGAATATTCTTGTGACCTTGAATTTGACCCTCAACCTTATTTTCAAGATCAAATTGCAAAATGGCTAATATCTTGCTCCTCTATTGACTTAATAGCTTGGGGACCAATTGTGGACATATAGAAAAAGGTATACACTGAATATTTTGATGACCTTGAATTGGACCTTGAACATATTTTCAAGGTCAGAGCACAAAAAGGCTAATATCTCGCTTATTATCGACTGCACAGCTTATGGATCCATAGTGAACATATAGGAAATGATATATACTGAATATTATGGTAACCTTGGATCTGATCTTTGACCTCATTTTCCAGGTCAGAGAACAAAATATCTCGCTTGTTATCGATTTTACAGCTCAGGAATTTTGAACGAATAGTCACAGACTATATTACTGCACATGATTATGAGTGTGAGAATTGTTTAAATGATTTGCCTGATTTGTTAAACTGTGAAATAGTCAAGGAAGATATATCAATTGTTATAAATAGTGTTTCAAATGGCAAGCAGCCTGGTATTGATGGATTTTCTTATGAAATTTTCAAGCATTCACAGGATCTGGTTATAGATTATCTTTGTATTTTATTCAATGCAATTCTTAGATCTGGAACATTCCCAAGTCAATGGTGTGATGCTATGATATGCCCACTTCATAAAAAGGGTTCAAAATCGGAAACAAGCAATTATAGGTATATCTTTGTTATCGTGTTTAGGAAAATTATTCACTAAATTAATTAATAATAGACTTATTACTTGGTGTGAAGCAAATAACAAATTACACGATTCCCAAGGGGCGTACCGTTGTGGTCGCTCTACTGTAGATCAAATTTTTTCCTTGTATTCTTTAGCAAACAAATATTTACGTAAGAAGGGTGGCCGTTTTTATGTTGCTTTTGTTGATTTTTCACGAGCGTTTGACTCGATCCCACACACTGTACTCTGGTATAGGCTTCTCAATAAAGGTATTCACGGTAAAATTATTACTTTATTAAGATCGATGTATGCCCAATTAAGATCTTGTGTAACAACATTCGAAGGTATCACTGATTTTTTACTCGTGCTCTGTTGGCACTCGCCAGGGATGTATGGTGAGCCCACTTTTATTTGCATTATACATGGACGAACTTGTTATAAAATTTCAGGATTTACGTTGCCCAAGTATATATGTCGATGATGATTTTCAAAATGTCCATATGCTAATGTATGCCGACGATATATGTACTGTGAACGATACTGTTGGAAGATTGCAGAGACAACTGAATGTATTAAATATATTTTGTAGAGAATATGGTTTGAATGTGAATCTGTCTAAAACAAATGTTATTGTGCTTCGAAATGGGGGACACCTGAGACATAATGAACAGTTTATTTCAATGGTAAAAAACTTCAATGTACTAGTCATTACAAATATTTATGAATTGTATTTTCGTCTATGCTAAAATGGTCGACTGTCTTAGATACTCTGTCATCTCAAGCCGAGAAAGCAACTTTTATGTTAAAACGTTTAATACGAACGTGTGGGGCACCCATTAAGTTATCTTTAGATTTGTTTGACAAGATTGTTGTTCCTATTCTACTATATGGTGCAGAGATGTGGGGCACCAAAACTAGAGAATGTATTGAAATTGTGCATAGAAAATTCTGTAAGTTCCTTTTATCTGTATCGTACAGCTCCTCAAATGTTGCAGCACTTGGCGAATTAGGCCGACTGCCTTTATCAGTTTTGTATAAATGCAAATGTGTCAAATTTTGGTTGAAAATTGTTCACGATGATAATAACACAAAATTGCGGAATGCCCTATATAGAATGTTGAAAGGTTTTGATGATGTCGGGTGTAGTACCTGGGCAACAGACATAAGATGTTTACTTTATACATATGGGTTTGGGGGTGTATGGTTACAACAAGGTGTTGGAGATATCGAAGTTTTTCTTATTACTTTCAAACAAAGATGTATAGATATTTCAATGCAGAATTGGTATGATGAAATGAGGCATAGTACAAAATTAGACACTTATAGAAATTATAAAAATGTTTTATGCTTCGAAATGTATTTGTCTCAAGATATTTTTTGGAAACACAAGGCAGCACTTACTCGATTTCGATGTTTGAATCATAGATTATCGATTGAAAGATATAGATACGTTAAATATGAAAGATACCAACGTTTATGTAGATATTGTAAAGAAAATAACTCAGAAGTTGTAGAAGACGAATTACATTTTTTACTGGTGTGCCCTTTGTATAGTTTGTTGAGGGAAAATTACTTAGGTAAATACATGAATCGAAATAATTCCTTAACGACTCTGTTTGTAAATATCATGAACTCCAAAAATCCGCAATGTATCAAAGACTTGTCAGCATATGTTTACCATGGTTTAAAACTACATGCCCGAAATATTGATGGTAGCGTATAAAGTTAGTCTGCTCTGTTGTTTGTTTGCATCACATTATTTGTAAATTTTCATGCATATGGGCCTGAGGCCTTTGTGAATAAAGGATTATTATTAATAAGAATTAATTGAGAACGTAGAGGAAATTATATATGCTGAATATTCTCATGATTTTGAACCTGACCTTTGACCTCATTTTCAAGGTCAGATCACAAAATGGCTAATATCTCACTTATTATCGACTTTACAGCTTAGGAATCAATTGTGGTCATACTAGAAATAATATATGCTGAACATTTTCGTGCCCTTGAATTGACCAATGACCTTATTCTAAAGGTCACAGGACAAAAGACTAATATCTTAAATATATATTGTCCGGTAACCTTTCTTAGCCTTTGGGCTAATTTTTGTACATACTGCAGCAAGGGGGAAAACATCAATGTTATTGAAGATGAACTTAATTTTTTATTGGTTTGTCCTCAATTTGATGTGTTACGAAAAAAGTTAATTGACAAATATCTAAAACCAGCCATAAATCTCACGGAAAATTTCACAATATTAATGAAATCGAAAAATCCAGACTGTATAAAAGATGTATCATTATTTGTATAGAATTCTTTTAACATGATTGATGAACGTTAACTACATTGTGAATAATTACTCTGTTTTGATGGGAATACTGTGTAAGTGTGCATATAGGCCTGAGGCCTTTCATGAAAATAAAGTCAATATTATTATTGATCAATCATGATAGAACATGCTGATATAAGGAGTTTCGTTGTAGGGACTTGAATGTAATTGGACAAATCAGAGTTTAACAATTATGTTCTACGACTTACAATGTGTAAGCTACAGGGGAAATTTCAACTGTTAAGCTATTGATGTGCGGTGTCCCGCAATTCATCATATACACAAACGATTTTCCTAATGTACTAAAAAAACCTAATGCCACTTTGATCGCAGATGACACAACGAACTATTTTGCACCAGATAATGTGACGGAACTACACAACTCGATGACAAGTGAACTATTCTCATTCATCGACTGGTTCTGAGTCAATAAATTATCGCTTAATGAAACTAAAACCAATCATTATGCTAATAACGAATCAAATATCAAACCAGACAATCAGAGGTTGCAGACCCTCGCCCTTCTAGAATTAGTTAGGGACCTGGGCTACTTCTCCACCAAATTGATACAAACCAGCATATCCCGTGAAAGCCGTGAAGACTCTATATCCAAATTATTACAGTATTGACACATAATATCCATGAAATAAAGGTTTTCTAGCGCATTTTATATCACCACCTCCGCTTCCAAGACCTTGCGTGGCTGGAATTTGGATTCAAAACATCCGTTGTGCACTTGTTTGGGTGAAAAAACACATGAGCTCATTGAACCATGTCCGTTTCTTGCGATATAATTGGTCAGCAAAACAGCTGTACTAATGTGAGTACAGCTCACTCTAATAGCACACTAATATAATGGTATAGAAATGTATATAGATGGTATGACTTACAGTTCGTGATCCCCAGTGTGAGCAATGCCAAAACAACGTGTTGGACCAAAAACAAGTGCACAACGGATGTTTTGAATCCAAATTCCAGCCACGCAAGGTCTTGGAAGCGGTGGTGGTGATATAAAATGCACTAGAAAACCTTTATTTCATGGATATTATGTGTTAATACTGTAATAATTTGGATATAGGGTCTTCACGGCTTTCACGGGTATGCTGGTTTGTATCAATTTGGTGGAGAAGCAGCATTTTTGGAGCTTTTAAATTTCGAGTGTTTGCGCAACCACCATTTTCCCGACAGGGGCTTGAGTGCCTTGTATATATTATTATATACTGTATAGCACATTGTACCATCCATTTAATGGTTTACAAGTGCCTGTGGACCTGGGCGATAATCGGGGATTTTGGTCGTATTATCATTGGTCATATCAAATGATCGGGAATTGGCCATAAAAGAATCATGGGAGAAATATTCGTTAATAAAATAGAGTTCTTTCTATCTTGAACATATTCTCGATCTGTCGACCACGACCTGGATTCTTGATACTGACAACCCAAACGTCGCCAGCTCTCACAAATTCAACCTTCTACTGAATATCGTCAGTGGTTTGGGAATTACCACTAATTGAAATACTACAAATCAGTGATTACAGCTGATGACCCATACACTTGCTACCTTGGGCGATAATGGGGGATTTTGATCACAGGACCATCGGTCATACAGTAAATGACGGGAATTGAGTACAGAAAAACATATAATTAATTGGGGAAATTAATCATTAATATAAGCAGAGTTATTGTAAATTTTCGATTTTGATCTTTACTCTGACCTTGACCTTGTCGCTCAATATTGAGCTGTGACATTTCACAGTATTGTTTCTGTTATCCAGGCACATTTCCTGAACGAAAATGGGTTAAAACGATTGAAAAATAGCTTCACAATATGACCTTGAATTTCGATCAGAACACTCAAAAGTATTAAAATTGTGACCCCTAATTTTTCGACATCGGGCGAAAATAGTAGAGTGAGCTGTACTCACATTAGTACAGCTGTTTTGCTGACCAATTATGTCGCAAGAAACGGACATGGTTCAATGAGCTCATGTGTTTTTTCACCCAAACAAGTGCACAACGGATGTTTTGAATCCAAATTCCAGCCACGCAAGGTCTTGGAAGCGGTGGTGGTGATATAAAATGCGCTAGAAAACCTTTATTTCATGGATATTATGTGTCAATACTGTAATAATTTGGATATAGAGTCTTCACGGCTTTCACGGGATATGCTGGTTTGTATCAATTTGGTGGAGAAGTAGCGTTTTTGGAGCTTTGAAATTTCGAGTGTTTGCGCAACCACCATTTTCCCGACAGGGGCTTGAGTGCCTTGTATATATTATTATATACTGTATAGCACATTGTACCGTCCATTTAATGGTTTCCAAGTGCCTGTGGAGTTCCGCCTCTTGTTATAATAAACTCTTTGGTCTGAACTCAATAGTTTGTACCACACCTTTGTATACATTATAGATTCGAACATACTGTATAACATGATTAAAGTTAACAAACTTGTTGAATGTGGACATAACGTCCTATGTTGTTTGTGTGTTTTAAAAAATATTTATGTGATATATTATATAAAAGAGGTTATGAGTTGTTTAACCCAATTTAATTTGTATATATTAAATAATAATCCTCTCATAACTAAGTTCTGAGCCCACAGGCGTTCAGATTCTTTAGTCATGACTTTAAAATATGTACAAAATGTATCTATGCCTCACACTACATGTATAAATCATAATGTATCATAGTTCTGAAATCAATTTGATTGATTGATTATTTGATTGATTGACATACCGATCAGGTCCCGTGTACGTTGGTGTGAAATCAACCTGTTTGTCCTCACATTGATTGTAGTGCAGACACACTAGTAAGTAGTATCGATGGGAAAGACTTTGTTATGTATGTTTAATTTTTTTAATTTTTTGACACTACACTGCTGTTTAGTTGATCCAATTAAGTACATAAGTTTAATTACAAACAGTATTGATAAGAGATTAAACATCATTATTAAACGACGCAAAAGATCTCTGGTCGCCTGTTTATCTTTTATTTTAGGAAATATTGTTGGCAGTTTTGATGCCAAGCAAATTGAATTTAACATTCTTTTTGAAGTTGGCGCATAATTTATTGGCACGAACATGTCACATCAAATCTCGAAACTTAATGATATATTAAATGAAATTTAGGCAACGTTTGAACAAGTCTGCTATCTAACTTGCTGACGTGAATTCGAAGTTTTTGTGCCTAAATTCCTTGACAGATGAACCAAAATACACGTACCTTATAACATACATAGAGGATCTTAAATGAGTGCCCATTTGATAACAAATTTATTAAACGAGCCAAAGAACTTTTGCATTTTGCGAGCCTTGGCGAGCGAAATCAACAGTTCTTAGCGACACTATACGGTCTTTTTACTGCATATTTACTGGTATTATATCTGATTTTACAGTGCTTGCAGCAGTTTTTGTGCTTTGGTCCATGCAGGTTTTCCAATATACGTTTTGCGTAATGACGTCATGTCTCCATGGTTCCGTTCCGCTTTATTACACGTGTTAAATATGAAATATATATATGCAATGGCTTTATGCCACTCTTAAAGATAATTCGGACAGAAGAAATTTTTCAAACTTCGTCAGTTTATGCATAAAGTAGTACTGGGATAGTAGGTGAAAAAAATATATATGTCACCGAACTAGTTTCCGAGTTACGATAGCGTTTTAAACATGTGTTTTGTATTAATTTTATAATGGGAGTGAATGGGAAAACGCAAGTTTTGATCATTAATAATGCAATAGAAAAAAATTCAGTCGTCAGATTTCACTGATTTTTTTATATGATTTATATCTTTGAAATACACGTGTAGAGAAAATAAAACATATAGGTCCCCGAAATACCTTCTGAGATATTGGCAAATTAGTGATGAAAAATGAACCAATTAGCCCCATTTTGGCGGTAAATTTCTTCTGACCGCCAGGAATACGTCTTTTACGTTTTTTCGCAATCATGGTGAGTCATCGATGTCCCGGAGGAGGACGATATCGGAAGCAGTGAATGTTCGCATTGATTGAACGATAACAACAAAATAATATTAACTTCCAAACGAATGTCCATGTTATTTTATTTGACAACGTGAATTTTTGCAGCCAGATTAGATCTTCATCTACAAGATTCATTCACTTGAATTTCCAACAAACGTGTAGCTCCGTAATGACTCAGTGTCTCGCAAAGCCGCATAGTGTTCGAATAATTAGCCAGAAATCTTCATGATCCACATAACGTAGGCAGACTTCGGCCTAGTTTCGTTCCCGACTCGGGCGCCGCTCACGCCCTGGATGTCGCAGTGACTGGTCGTTAAGTCTGCGTGGCCCCTTTGGATGTCTGCGTGTCCTGTCTGAATATTGGCGTGGGCTGTCGCCGTAGTCTTTTGCCACGTACCTTGACCCCAGTGAAGTCCGACAGAGCAATGTCTCCCTGAGAAGATGCATCAAGGGACGTGTACTTTGTGTATGTACTAATATTTGAATCATAACTTTGAATCATTGCATTGTTCACCATCACAAACATAATGAGACCGCCGTCAAACAGCATACCCCCCCCCCCTCCCCCCTCCCAACAAACTCACCCCTCCTTGTAAGCTCCGTTTCAGCGTAGCTGTGATTGTGGCCGCTGTCACTGTGTCCATGACCACCGTCACGGTGGTCGTGTCCACTGTCATTGTGAGTGTGGCCGCCATCGTGATGTTTATGATCCTGTAGTTGATCCTCTTGGAGCTTGAGAGCGTTCGCTTCGTTCCCACCTCGGAGGAATCTGAAATATCCACTACAGTGCATACAGAAATACAGAGCTACAACTATATTTACTAAAAGTAGAATCCGGTAATTGGTAAAATGTTTATATACGGTGTCCTATGCATGAATAAGGAAGTACTGAACAAATCCCAAACAAAAACGAATGTCCAAGACTTAAGAATTAAAAAAACAAAATAATAATAATTGTAAAGTTATTGACTACCGTCCGCTCTTCGGGATCCTCGAGGATAGTCCTCTCTCATCCGAGTCATTGCGGACGCGCATCCGCTATTCCGGATCCTTGCGGCAGGGCCGCTCACCGGAGGTCGCGGCGGACACGGTAACTACTTCAGCATTAACGGTAACCAGGTAACAGCCCACCCGACACTCCCAGGCCTACGGACACCGTTCAGAAACCGGTTCATCACCACGGTGTTAACTGGCGGGGCCTGGCGAGCCGCGGTCTGCCTCGGGGACGGAACCCCGTACAGCCCGACATGCTGGCCAGAGCCTCTGTCACACGTCCCGGGAAGGGAGAGAGCTGGCGATCCACAGGGCCGAAGGCCCCCGAGTCAGCAACTCGTCTCTCCCAGCCCGGGCCTCCCCATGGAAATCGTCCCCAGGGCTCTAGGAGCCCACTACTCGCAAACAGGGAACACAAAGCTCATGGCGAGCCTCGTGTGCGTCCTGTCTCTCGATCTTGGACAATCTCCTCGAACGAGTCGCTTCCAGTGTATATATAATACACCAGAAACTGCAGGGCGCACGCGAGGTTAAATCGATCCATTGTTATAGTTTACTGGAGCGTAAATTACAATACGTCGCCGTGGCAACGCACGCTCGAACGGAGCATGTCAAAACAAGGCCAAGTACAGAAAGGCCACATAAATGGCTTTTATGTTTACAAACACCTGCCGCGTGCTTAGGGCAAAATCGCCACATTACCCCCTTCTTACAATGTTGGTCCCCAACATGTTCCGCCCGCGCCCAAAATGCTCGAAACCCGACGAAGGCTTCGCATGGCGGGGGCCGGAAGAAGGCACGATGGCAACGCCCGGAAGTCACGGCGCAAACACTAGGACTTTAAGAGTCCCTTTTGGAAGAATGGGGAACTACCCCCGGACTTATGGAGTAAACTATAACGCGCTTTGCAATTTTGAATAAATCCTCATAAACAAGCTAAAATTTTGACCGAGGTGGTCCAAAACCGTGTGATGACCTTGGAAGGTCATCTGTTATAAAAGGACGGTGTGTCGAGTCTTTGGAATATCTTTAAGGTTAGACTTTAAATTTAGAAATTTTGTAAAACGACACACCGAGTGATCAAAAGTGATAGTACCTCTAAAAATGTTGCCGACCGCCCTGCCGGCCGGCTCCTCAGATCCGCAGAACGGGTCTGAGGCAGGGCGGAGCCGCGGAAGCGACTCCGGCACGCCCGCATGACATATGTACATCTAGCAGACACACATACACCTGCGGACAGCTGTCGCAGACAGCTATCAAAGCCAACGCGGCAAGCCGCATCGACTGCCAGTATCTGTATACTGCAACCCGCACAGGCCTGTGTACAGACACGCAGATGGACGGACGTCTGCACTTTCATGCAGCCGCCCGCCCGCCCGCACATCTTCAGCACGGCCCGCATGGGGAGTTTACAACTGACAAAATCACCCGCATCTCGAACACCGGACACGCGGATCCCGCGGAATTCAGCGCCGCATCGGCGGACGAGATGCGGATGGCACAAAACAAATGCGCTACACATCTGGAGATTAAATAAATAATCCGGGTTCGACACTGTTGTATAAATATACATGCAGCAAATGTTGACAGCTATTCTACACGCGTAGCAGCGCACGCGGAGTCACTGAAAACTTCTGTCCCCGGTCAAAATGACACATTGCTCGAACCAAAATTCAAACACTATAAACTCATGCGGAAACAATCATTTCCCTCCGGTGACTCCTCACACTCCATGTATACGGGTAGAAAATGTATTTCTATCCCGGGGGACCTCGCAAATATATATTGTAATTAAGATTAGTCATTCGCTTTAGCGTCCGCACCGGCGGTCAATGACGTAAAATTAATCACACAGCAAGGTGGAAATTGGGCTTAAAATTGACAGTAACCACTAACTTGTGGTTGTTACGATTATGTCAGACGAAAACAACAATAAATTGTCATTCTCCAGTCTTTTCGGATATGCACATCAATCCGTCACTGTCAAAATTAACGCAATTCCTTACACCCCTCTTTCGAGAGCGGAAATCTCCCGATTTCTTACTCTCTATTGCACCGGAAAGGAAATTTCACATACTTGTCTCAATTGTGTCATTAATCGAGCAAGAACAGAATTCTCCAGAGACATGCCGCACACTTGTGGCTTATATAATCCACTCACTAAATAATAAGGTGAGATGGAAAATAAACAAAATCACTCCCCATAGCCGCTGGTACGCTTACAGGGCGATCGGACATACCCATGACGTCCGGACAGACCATTGGGCGCCCTATGGGCGGTAGCGACCCGCCCACTAGCAATCCCAACGTACAGCCCGACCGCGGAGCAGTGTCCGGTCCAACCCAGAGCCAATCCAAACGACTACCGGAGCGCGGAACCAATAGATTAGACGCGGAGCCGGCATGGTCCGTAGCCCCTATGGCTAGGGGGAACGTGCCCGTCATGCCGGCGCCCAATCTAGAGGATCCCTAACATGATGAAATCAATAGCCGGCGGACGTCCGGAACTGCCCGCGGACGGAGTCCAGAACGAACGCCCACCATAAATTTGGCATATTGACCTTATCCAATGACAATGATAGGGATTAAAAGCCACAAAGCATGCTGCGCATGTACAATACGACCCCCTTCTTAGAAAGGGGCCGGGGATCCGGTCATCCCGGCCGGACCGCGTATTATAAGGTGCGATCCGGACGAAAATGAGCGTCCCCCACTGCCGCGGCTGGTCCGCACGCGCGGACTTAACAGCCGGTCCATTATAAATAATGGTAAACGGTTTCCTGCCGTAGAAACCTTAAACTACTATAACCGCAATTACAGTAGTGGCTCACGGGGGATAACTACACCGAAGTGCGTCATCTTAAAGCGCCGCGGACGCCGGACGAGTCACGCGGACGAACCGCGGACATCAGTCCTCATCTGCGGACACTATCCCCGCGTCCAGAGCCAGTTCCCCAAATCCGTGGGAAGGCGCTTCTCCCGTAGCGGACGTAAATCCCAACCTCAGTCTGGCCATATAAGAGGTTGTCCCGGGACCAGGGGCGTCCGGCCGGATCAGTAAATTCGTCCGGCCAGCGTAACCGTTGTGCGGATTACGCCGGACAGCCGTCCACAAGGTGCGGACAGGCCATCAGCACATCCCTGGCGCTAGAAACTACAGGAGGGCGGACGCGGAGCGGCGGCGTTACGACATGAAAGTCTCCGCGGACCTCAACTCCGAAGATGGCCACAAAGTAGCCACCCGCGGAGGTAAGTCGTGCGGACTCTCACGGAACGACCTAAAACCCATCCATAGTATGACAGACGGGTACCGCAGACGCATCCGCATGGGCGGAAGGTTATTCCCACCCATACCGGGCTGGCGCACGTGGTTTCCGGCGTGGCCGCCCGTCATCCGCAGGTACTGGAGGGAGTGGGGGTACCTGCGGATCGCCGTCATCTGGCTGATAGCCACCCAGTCCATCATCTGACGGGTCAGAGAGGTCCGGGAGGCCCACCATACGGCGCACACGCTCGTCCGGAGTCCGCGGATGCTGACCGGACGGATCCCATACGGGAGCATCATCCGGTTCCGCATCTTGAATTAGCGGATCCATGACAAGCGGGCCCTCGTACTTCTTCAGATTATCGATATGGACAACCAGAACCCTGTCCAGATCGGAATCCCTCCGGATCCGGTAGTCCACATCTGTCACCTGTTTCAGTACTGTAAACGGGCCTATCCACGGCTTAGCAAATTTATTGCCTTGCTTAAGCGGCGGATAATAGTAGCGCACCTTGTCGCCCTCCGCAAAAGCTGGCCTACCCTTAGCATGGGCGTCATAGCCTCGCTTCTGCCGGATGGCAGACTTGTCCAGGCGCGCGCGCGCGAAATCATGGGCGTTCGCCAGGGCGCGGCGAATCCACTCCACGTACTCCGGACCGCACTGGGGTACTGCGCCGGTCTCTGCCGCAGTTGGATACATAATATCCACGGGCAAATTTAGCTCCCGGCCGTACAACATCGCGTGCGGAGTAACTCCGGTCGAAGAGTGGACCGACGACCTGTACGCCATTAAGACATACGGGAGGTGGTCATCCCAATCATTCGCACGATCATTCACAAAGGCCGCCAGCATGTTGAGGACCGATCGATTAAAGCGTTCGACCTGGCCATCAGACTGGGGCCTGTAGGGGGTGGTCCGCACCTTGGTACTCCCTAGCATCTGTGCTAGGTTTCGGAACAGGTTGCTCTCAAATTGCGTGCCCTGATCCGAATGTACCTGCTTAGGTACGCCATGGTACACCACCCATCTATTTACCAGTAACCGAGCTACCTCGTCCGCAGTCTGGCGGCGCAGTGGGTAGGCGTCGGTATACTTGGTAAAATAGTCGGAAATCACTAGGATGTACCGGAAACCACGCGGGGTAACCCGGTGGGTATCCAGTATATCCAAAGCTATCCGATCAAACGGCGCGCCAGCCTTAACCGTGGTTAAGGGGTGGCGGCCAGGAGCCGGAACTCCTTTCCGAGCTTGACACCGTGGGCAGGCTGCGCACCACCGTTGCACGTCCAAACTGCTACCAGGCCAATGAAAGCGCTGTTGTAGCCTATGGACGGTCCTCCGGATTCCCAAGTGACCGGTCACCCGGAGGTCATGCAACTGGTGGAGTACTTCTTTCCGCAGCTCCGCCGGAAGCACCAACTGCCATATAGGAGGCAGTGGAGTCGGAGGCTCATAGCGCCGGTACAAGAGGCCATCCCTCAAGGAGAGCCTTTCCCACTGGGAGATGAGAGACTGGGTCTCCTCCCTGTAGGTTTTCCGCTCATCCTTAGAGGGTTTCTGGCCGGCCTCGAGGGCTTGGATTACCGGTGCCAGAGCACTGTCAGCTCTCTGCTTCGCAGCCAGCTGCGCCGGAGAGTAGCCACCTAGGTAATTAGGCTCCTCATCCGACGCGTCCGACTGCGCCGCAGCGGCCATCACCACAGGGGGTAAGGACCGCTCATACTCAGATTCGTCCGTGGACGAGGGTACCCACGAGGAGTACACCGCCGGACTTGAGGAAGACTCGCTGGAGCTGAGCCGCACCTCCGCTTCAAACGCGGGGCGCCAACGCCGGTAACGGCGGGTCCTCGCGCGGGAGTGAACTCCTGCTGCTCCGGCCGCCGTGTTGTTAGAGGGGGCGGCGGCCTGCGGTCTCCCCGGAAGGTCCACTTCCGAGTCTGAGGAAGAATCCGCGGCGTGCTGGAATGGAGCCATCCCTGCACAGCCAGGATTCTTGCACTTATGACAACGGGACAAGCCGTCCGCGTTGCCGTGCAACTTACCGGCGCGGTGCTCAATTTTCATGTCATACTCTTGGAGTTTGACGAGCCACCGGGCCACCAAGCCGTCGGCCTCACTATAGTTGAGGAGCCATCTCAGCGAACCGTGGTCGGTCCGCAAGCGGAAATGGCGTCCCAACAAATAGTGCCGGAAGCGCTTGGTCATAGTAACAACCGCGAGCAACTCGCGGTGCGTGGTACAGTAGTTCATTTGAGAGCGGCTGAGAGCCACACTCGCATAAGCTACTACCCGCTCCTGCCCGTCCACGATTTGCGAGAGGACACCGCCGAGTGCATAGTTACTCGCGTCAGTGTCCAGGATGAACTCGCAATCCGGACGAGGGTGCCGCAGCACCGGCGCATCTGCCAAAGCCCTCCGGAGTTCCGCGAAGGCAGTTACCTGCTCTTCAGACCAGATGAAGTCGGCGCCCTTTTCCGTAAGGATAGTAAGGGGGCGCGCAACCTCCGCAAAGCCTCGCACGAACCGGCGGTGGTAACTCGCGAAGCCCAAAAAGGACCTCACGTCCGCCACGTTGCAAGGCCGAGGCCAGTTCTTGACGGCCTCTAGCTTTTTAGGATCTGGCCTAACTCCGGTGCCCGTTACCATGAAGCCCAAGTACAGGATCTCCTGCGCGAAAAGTTCGCATTTACTTGGCTTCAACTTGAGCCCTGCTCCGCGGATGCGATAGAGTACCATCTGGAGGTTGGTGAGGGTTTCCTCGAACGACCGGCCATACACGACGACATCGTCGATGTAGACCATACATCGCTTCCAGAGGAACCCTTTAAGTACCATCTCCATGAGGCGCTCGAACGTCGCTGGAGCGTTACAGAGCCCGAACGGCATTACCTTAAATTGGTAGAGCCCGTTCTTAGTAACGAAGGCAGTTTTCGCCCTATCACTCTCCTCCATCTCGACCTGCCAATACCCGGAGGCCAGATCCAGAGCACAGAAGTAGTGCGATCCGGCCAGGGAATCGAAGGTGTCTTCGATGTGCGGGAGAGGATATGAGTCCTTCCGCGTGACATCGTTAAGCTTACGGTAATCAACGCAGAACCTCCACGAGCCGTCCTTCTTCTTCACCATAACCACAGGACTCGCCCAAGGGCTGTCACTGGGTTCGATGATGTCTAGCTCGAGCATCTTCTGCACCTCCTGGTCAATGACCTCTTGGTGCACTATCGCTGCTCGCCGTAGACGTTGTTTGATCGGACGCTCGTCTAGGAGGTCGATGCGGTGTTTGGCAACGTCTGTCTTGCCGACCGCACCATCCGGACCCATAAACACATCCGCATACTGCCGCAACAGTCTGCGGAGCGCCTGGCGCTGCTCTCCACCCAGCCGGTCCTTCGGAACCAGAGATTCCAGATGGTCCGGCAGGGTGAACGGATCATCTCCGGCGGCCGCCGCCGCGCACGCAGCGCGGCAGACCGGATCGTCGGGGATGACACGACTAGACGACGCGGGCACAGCTGTAGCTGCTAGGTACCCGCGCCGCAGCACAACGGGTGAGTCCGTGGGATTCACCACGAGAAGGGGCATCATGCGGGCGTCGGACTTGACCAGAGTCCCGCCCAGCACGAGCCCAGTTCCCTTGGCGAAACTGCTCACCGGCTGCACTATACACGGACGACCTTCGAGGGGCATGCGGGGACGACGCGGCCGCGCCTCGATGATCATCTCGCTCATAGGCGGCACCACCGTGGTGCGCGCCACCCGCATTTGGAACGAATGCGCTGGACCCATGCGGAAGAGGTAGTGAGTATCCTCTCCCATCCGGAATTCACCCGCACTGAAGTTAGCGGTGACCCGGTGGGCCCGGAGAAAATTCATTCCAATAATCCCGGCCGCTCCGATGTCTGCGACGATTGCCTCTGTCGGATACACCTTGTCCCCAAGTGTAACAGGCAACTCGACGATACCGTAGACACGGATGCGGTTGTTACCGGCCCCGTAGAGCTGGTAAGGACCGGGATCCCGCAACTCAAGGTTGCGGAGCACGGGTTCCTTCCGGAACGTTCCTATGGCTATGAGGGTGACCTCCGAGCCTGAGTCTACAAGGAACCGAACCGGCTCCCGCCCGAGTGGCAGGGGCAGGTACCAGCAAGTGTCCTTGACCAGTGCGTTTCTTGAACGGTATCTTTCGCATGCACTGGGCCCATTCTCGGAGTCCTCGTGATCCGCCTCAGCCGCGGACGAGCCAGACTGATCCTCAAGGACCACTTCCGGAGAAGTTATATCTACTTGAGGTTCGTCCAGTTCATCCGTAGGTGGGGCGGCATCCGTTGCCACGGAACAACTGTCCTCGGACGTAGTGTTGGTCGCCACCACGTCCGAGTTCAGTTTCCCTGCCGTGAGGGACGGCCCTGTTGTCCCGCGGGACCAGGCCGGGAGTAGTTACTCCGGCGCGGACTGGGGAGGACCCCCTGGTATCCGCGTGCCCGCAAGCGTTCCAACAACTCCGGACACTTCAGCCAAAAGTGTCCCTGTTTTCCGCAGAAATAACAGGGGCGGTTCTGAGCTGGTCCGGATGTGAACGCACAGCATTCAGCGGGCCCCGGAGTGTCGATCCCAGCGCAGTACGCAATCATCTGCGCAGCGCTGAAATCATACTCGTCATAGTCGTACTCATCCGGAGATGAGGACGGCGCGGCAACCGGTGCCGCCTGTGCGGGCGCCCCTGTAGAGGGTGCCGGCGCACTAACCCACTGCTGGGTAGGTTCCCTGGCGGGTTCCCGGACGACCGGGTCCTGCCACGGGGTTACCTGCGATGCCTTGACCGGAGGAGGAGTCGCCGCCTGCGCGGGTACAGCCGAGGCCGGAGCCGGGGCTGGAGGCAACTGTCTAGGGCGGACAGCCATCTCAAGCGCAAGCGCGGAGTCTATTGCCTCCTCCATCGATCGCTTTTCATGGGTGGCCAGCCCGTATGCTAGGTGGTAAGGCTGGCCATCGATGAACTGATCGATCAGCATCGTCTCAAACCGTCTGGAGTCCATGTCCGGAAAAGCTCTCCGGCCGAGTATGCGTAAGCTGTACGCATAGTCTGTCACGGACTCAGTCGGCTGGCGGATACGCGCCTTGAACTCTCGTTCAGACTGCCGCCGATTGGTCGTCGGCGGGAACAGCAGGCGAAGTTGACGAGCAACCTCGCCGAACGTCACTGTTCCCACCGGCAGACACGGCATCACGCGGAGAGCTTTCCCTTCCAGGCTCCCCGCGAGGACGTGTCCAGCTTCATGCTGGGACCATCCTTCGTACACGGCGGTACGCCATACCTGGAGCAAGTAGTCCTCCAAGTCGGCGTTATCCCCGTTGAACCGTTTCCGCCACGAAGAGTGGTCGGGCCCGTCATCGCGTTTGCTACGCGCCCGACGTGCGGTCCCGGCTCCGGGGTCGTCCGTGTACAGCGGCAAGTTCCGTGCGCTTCCTGCGCCTGCGGCGGAGTCTGCCGGAGCAAACATCGACGCCGCGGACGGAGGAGCAGGGAAGCTCACGTTTGCCGCCGGGGTCATTCCCGCTAAAAACCCACTCTGGCTAGGTGCGGGCGGGGCTCCCATCGAACCTACTGGGTAGGCTCCAGAAGGGGCGGCAAAGCTTGGGGCCGTAGCCGCCTGTTGCCACTGCCCGTCCGACACACTGTACGTGCCAGGGTAAGTCGGCCACGCGGCTTGCGCTCCAACCGTCGGAACGGTCGACGCGGTCGCCAACGTGGTGCCTCCGAGCCGCGGAGCAGGCGCGGGTCCCATTGCGGGGGCCACTGGCGCCTGCGGACTCGGCAGGACTTGGGGAGGGGCTACTGGCCCAGACATCCCCGGACTTGAGATGGCCGACGGGTCAACGCTCGAAGGCGGCTGATTCCGCTTGAACAGTACAAGCGCCTCGGATATCAGCCACCTCTCCCTCTCCGTCAAAGGCCCCGAGTTGCCTTGTGACAGCGGAGAGGGGGAACGGTTCCGCCGGTCTGATCGTCCCTGATGGGGCGACCGGGCGCGGTCGTAGCGCCCTCTGGGGGCCAGCTCACCAAGCGCATCGGCGAGCTGGTCTACCACATCACCCGGTGCGGACCAACCAGAGCCCATGCCGGAGGCTCGCGAAGGAGCCCACCCGGCCAGGAGTGGCATCTGGTACTGCTGGTCCGCCTGTCCAGAAGTGCCCGCAGTAGTTGGCGCTCGATTCCGGACGTCCGGAGACGTCCCACGGAAGAGTGCCGCTTGCCACGGACTCATTCTGGGCCTGGGCTGGCGCGGCGTAGAGCCGTTGCCGGCTCCGCCTACCGCGCCTAACACATCAAGGCCCGGCCTTGATGACAACTCCTGTTGCGGCCCCGCGGGGCTAGACTCTACGTCCGGAGACGGAGTCAGGGACGCCGGAGTCGACTCCGCAGACTGGGTTCTGTCCGCGGAGGACTCCGCACATTCCCTCCGGCCGCCGGAGTCACGGACTCATTCTGGGCCTGGGCTGGCGCGGCGTAGAGCCGTTGCCGGCTCCGCCTACCGCGCCTAACACATCAAGGCCCGGCCTTGATGACAACTCCTGTTGCGGCCCCGCGGGGCTAGACTCTACGTCCGGAGACGGAGTCAGGGACGCCGGAGTCGACTCCGCAGACTGGGTTCTGTCCGCGGAGGACTCCGCACATTCCCTCCGGCCGCCGGAGTCACCCGAAGATGTCTCACGGCGGCTGTCGCGCGACCGGGTGTGATCCGCGACATTACCTCCCGTTTCCCCCCCCTTGGGTTCATTAGCCTTATCTCTGGCTTTGTCTCTTTCCTTTGTCATCCTTTGAGATGTCCTTGAGGAGCGGGCGATCCCCAGGGACTAAGGAGGCTACAACGCTGTGACGGTAGGCTGCGATGGAACACTGTCGGACTGATCCTGGTCACGGCACCAATGTAAAGTTATTGACTACCGTCCGCTCTTCGGGATCCTCGAGGATAGTCCTCTCTCATCCGAGTCATTGCGGACGCGCATCCGCTATTCCGGATCCTTGCGGCAGGGCCGCTCACCGGAGGTCGCGGCGGACACGGTAACTACTTCAGCATTAACGGTAACCAGGTAACAGCCCACCCGACACTCCCAGGCCTACGGACACCGTTCAGAAACCGGTTCATCACCACGGTGTTAACTGGCGGGGCCTGGCGAGCCGCGGTCTGCCTCGGGGACGGAACCCCGTACAGCCCGACATGCTGGCCAGAGCCTCTGTCACACGTCCCGGGAAGGGAGAGAGCTGGCGATCCACAGGGCCGAAGGCCCCCGAGTCAGCAACTCGTCTCTCCCAGCCCGGGCCTCCCCATGGAAATCGTCCCCAGGGCTCTAGGAGCCCACTACTCGCAAACAGGGAACACAAAGCTCATGGCGAGCCTCGTGTGCGTCCTGTCTCTCGATCTTGGACAATCTCCTCGAACGAGTCGCTTCCAGTGTATATATAATACACCAGAAACTGCAGGGCGCACGCGAGGTTAAATCGATCCATTGTTATAGTTTACTGGAGCGTAAATTACAATACGTCGCCGTGGCAACGCACGCTCGAACGGAGCATGTCAAAACAAGGCCAAGTACAGAAAGGCCACATAAATGGCTTTTATGTTTACAAACACCTGCCGCGTGCTTAGGGCAAAATCGCCACATAATAATAACTCCATTATAGCATGTATGTTTAAAATTTGGGTGAGGCCACGAAAACTGGCGACGGCTTGCCAATAGGTTTAGTAACTCATAAAACCCTGACGTTTGTTTTTGTACGAACACACCTTTCCCTCAAGTCTGGCGTCTTCTCTCCTTTCCACGGGGAGCTCTCATCAGTGATCTTGCTCCCGTCACAAAGCTGCCATCCTCGTGGCAAGGAGACCTCTCCAGACCCAGATACATTGCTTGCATCTAGCTTCGGTGTCCAGGCCAGGATGGTACCAATAGGTACTAGCGATATAATTTAAGATCATTATGTACACATTGATGTGATTTTTGTACCAAGCATTATCAAATGTTGACCATATCACCTTGCACATAATTATGCAACAAAAGCAAACTTTACCTCTGTGGGGAGAAGCTGAAACAAAAATAAAACATGACGAGTTTGAATGGGCATACAAATACCATATGTCATTTAATCTACTTTGTACGCAATAGAACCTAAAATAGTCAATAGACGTCAATCCTATTATGAAGATGAATAGAATTCTTACCTTGGATGGAGACTTCCACATCTTGGCTGGCAGATCCCTGGTTGTTACTCAGCACGACTCGGTAGGTTCCAGCATCTGATTCAATCAGCGCGTTATGGACGACCAAATCAGACCCAATCGGGGTGTTGATGGTTTCGTACTTTCCACTTGATCCAACTATCGGTTTTCCATCTTTAAACCAACTGGCCTCTGCTTGGAAAACCCCTTTAAAACGGCAGCTGATACGGAACGTTGCGAATTCTAGAGCCATCAGGGAACCCACGTGTTTCACTATGTGCGGAGGACCTGGAAATCACATTTTAACACTTTGTGATCTCGTTCGTGTAACCATAGGCGCTGTAAACTGTTTTCAACCCGTCAAAATTATTGAGGGTTTGTTTATCTCCAAGTTTTTTCCTCGCTGACATCACATTGAGTTTGTCACTCAAATTCATTCTAGGTAAAGTTCAAAAACATTTTATTAGGTCCCGTATCTAACTTGTTACAGGACCATTATAAAAACCTAAACTTCGATCACGTGCTCAGAACATGATACTGCATCACACAGCCAATCATTATAATCCCAGACAAGAACACTATATGGTCTCAGACATGACATCACATCTGACGAATCACACACAACTTCCACCCCACGGACCGGGAAACTTACAGACACCACGAGAAAAGTCCCGCGCTTTTACCGTAGTTGGTTTAAGAGAGTCCTTGTGTGCAGATGTGTTATAGAGAGCTTCATAGAAGATCTGTATTTGTGGATAAACTATCTTGATTATTAACGAGAAGAGCAGACTGTAGATCGGACTTATCGGGAAGTAGCGAATGTGGTCGTGATCGTACCATCGGACTAATTATCTCCAATAAAATTGGATAAATTGAGTTCGGACTGGTTTGTGAGTATTCAAGCACAAAACTAACGTACACTATACGCCACCATAGGGCTGATCGGGCCCTGAAGAACCCGATTTTTCACTTATACATAGACCAAATTACACAAACCTTTAATTTCAATACTCAAAGTCATCCGAGGTAAAGCTTGTAGGATACACTGTATGAGAGGTGTTCTTAAGGGGCAGCACGACTGGATGAATTCCCTGTCAGTCGTGGTCTACTTCAAAAGTTCAGACTGAAATTTCTGAAAATTCGCTCAATGTACATGCATGAGACTTCCTAAACTATCTCCAAATGACGTAGAGAAGATTATCATGATATAATTTGACAGAGATAAATATTCATATTCCCAAAACATGGATATTAATAACAATATTTCCAGGTACATCCTGCCTAAAAATTCACAAAGTAATGGTTCTGAAAACATACTCACACTGCTCAAAGGTTATCCTGCTGTAGTGCCCGAGACTTAGATTATCCATTATCCAAGTGAGTGCTGCACATTTACAACGTAAAGTTGACACTATTTTGCTGTCAAGTCAGCATTCCAAAGCACGTGGCTAAATTGATTTTTGGGTCCACGGTCACCAGTGCATGACCACTGGTCTGAGTTTTGTGCATTGAGTCATGCTTGATAGTATTGAGGAAAGGGTCAAGCCTGCAATGTGGAACAGAAGACTAGTGCAGCCATGTGCTCTGGGATTTTGGTAAAAGAGCAAAATAGTGTCAACTTTGCACTGTCAATGTGCAACACTGCCTTGGATAATGGAAAAACTGAGACTATAGCAGGTCGCTATAGCAGGATATCCATTGTGCAGTGTGAGTAAATTTTTGGCATGAATACTATTTTTTAGTGCAGGATGTACCTGTAATTATTATTATTAATATCAATATTTTGGAAACATGAATATATATCTGTGTCAAATGATATCATTATAATCTTCTACACAGCATATAGAAGTAGTTTGGAAGTTTAAAGCATCTACAATGACCGGATTCTCAGCAACGTCGGATTTGAATTTTGAATTAGACCACAAGTTGCAGGGCAATTTCTCAGTCGGGCTGACCCTTAAACTAAGCTTTAAGTATATGTCCATTGGCCAATTGGCAAGTTTTAGATATATCTAACTCGAGATGGATCACCCAAGGACATGTGAGGTCAAGTTCAAGGTCACCGAAACATGGTCGTAATATGTCATGTGTTTCGAATAGAAGCTGGTCCCGTGTTCAGTGTTTTAGACTGCTATTTTGCTCGCTATAACATGTTACGTGTATTCAAGGGTGCCGCGTAAAATGATAAAAACGTCTCTGACGTTTCTAATGAATCGGAATGATATAAAGTTCGTAATTTCCTGAAAGATGAGCAGGATTATATTACAACGACATAATTATAATGCGAATACGACATGGAATATTGGTGCGATATATTCTTAACTAAAGTATGAATAACCAAGGTACAGCCATCCGATAGCACAGCTATCCTGGTGCTGTAGTTTGAAGGGATTGCCTCGACCCAGAGGGGAAATCCTTCCAGGCCCACTGGGCCACAAACTGCTATCCGAACATGGTCTGAGATAACGACTGTAGGTTCAAACGACATAGTCGGAGCTTCTCACTTGCATGAGCGTTCACCCGCTAGTCCGAGTCGGGGGTGCGCTCTGTCTGTATTGCCTTTATATGTTTTTACGTTTGGATGGATTGTTTCTGCCTGTAGTTGCGCGAAGAGGGGCGGTCCGTCACCTAGGAAACGCGTGTACATCAAGCTCTGGCTTATCACAACAGTCCAGCGGGGCAGTAGGTTAGCACACAGCTGCTCTGTTTTCCCTAGTCCGTATCAAACTCCTGGATCACGCGATCCAATCATATCCACTGTTTTACTAGCATACCTTCAAGTTTATAGCACTTTTCTTGTGCTCCCATGCTCTATTGTAATTAACTGGGAAAGTTTCTGTGGGTGCCGGGGCGGCTTAAGTGTTTATTTGTGCTGCTTGCTATCTGTTATACCGCTTGCAATTAGTTCGTTCCTTATCTTCATTAGTATTAATATTATTCTCACAGGAGTTTGTACAGTCCGTTCATTTTCATCAAGTACCCTGGGAGATGGAGACGCAAGTATTTCGTTGAGGGACTGATGGGGTGATCTGGACGGCCTGGCTGTGGCGCTTTGTGTGGTGATTCGATGAATGGGATGACAGGTCGCGCGTTGGCATGTGGAGATTTTTGTATAGACGAATTCTGCTCCTGTAGGGCATTCCCCTGAATGGTACGTAGGGCGAGTAGAGGCTCAATTCTGACGCTTGCTCTAAAGACAGCTATCCTCTAACCTCGTCTGCGACAAAGTGACATTGCTCACGGCACGGCATGATGGCGGACACATGGGTGTAATTGCATGATTATGAATTTTTTAGGAAGTGCTCGACAGACGCGAGACAATTTAAGGAGAAGTACGAAGATATATGCGAAGGCATAATAACATATACCACATTATTTAATCATGACCAACATTAATAACATAACGTCATATCAATAATATATATGAAAAAGTGCCTCACTGACATCAGAGAATAGAAAATGGTTATTACGATAGATATGTACATGATATTATTATATTATAAAAATAATTGGGGTCATATGACATCATAATCCATAGACAGGCATAAGTTCATCATCATGGTAATCAGTCCCTTAGCACAGCCGGGGTTATCTGAACTGGGCTGGGCGGCGAATCGTGCGTCTAGGTCGACTGTACGGAGCAGGCTATTACTGGTTATTACGATAGATATGTACACGACATTATTGTATTGTGACGTTTGGTAGGTAATGGCTTGTTTTGTTTTTGGTGTGCCCAAAAACCCGGTTTCTTGATCGTATAGACTTTTGGTAACTCCCGCTCGTTGTGATTCGAGAGCCGTCACTAAATTGGTGTTCCCCAACGCTGGTGTATCATCACTCAGTAGCTCACCGGCTTCATTTAGGCAAGAAGCAACTCAGATGTAAATAAAATGAAGATTTATCGACATCAAATAAACTTACAATTGTATGGCTGGTCACCCACGTGACGTACAAATATGAAGTCCAGACATGGAGCACTGTATGATCACATTTCAAAAATAAATAATGCACGAGGGCACAACTAAAAAGAGTTCTTAGCCGGCGGCGTCTCTCTGTCCCTTCCCGTTGAAGTTTCCCGTCCCGTTTAGTCGAATGGTTTCTCCATGTAGTCGGTCTAAATCCCGGTTGACTCTAAGGCCCTGAAGAAGGAGTCGTCCGCACGGAGTTCGTCGAGTCCCTTGGCTGTGGCGGTGACGATCTCCCCACGGTCGATGTTGCTGTTGCAGTGCTCTCAGAGTGGCCGTCCGCTCTCCCTTATATAGCCAGGGTGGCTGCGCGCGCATCTTCGTCTGCGAACGTCTCTTCCCTACTCTTCTCCACGTGGTGAAGACTGCGTCCGCGAACGGTTCTTCCGCGAAGGCTCCTCTTCCGCGAACGGTGCTTCCGCGACTGATGCTTCCGCTGATGATGCTTCCGCAATCGTGCTTCCGCGAACAGTTCTTCCGCGAACGATGCTTCCACTGATGATGCTTCCGCGATCGTGCTTCCGCGAACGGTTCATCCGCGAACGGTGTCTTCGCCAGTGGACTTTGAAGGTCACGTGACCGTTCCTAACGAACGTTTTTAGCGCGGCAGTTGCATGTATTTTGTTACAACTCCACCCTTTCTGGAGATCAACGTCCCCGTTGATCCTTTCTCTCTCTTCTTTTCTCTTCTTCCTCCTTCTTCGTCTCTTCCTTCCTGTCTGCTGTGTCCAGGGCTCTCTCCCTCTTCTTCACTGGCGCTCAACCTCGCTCTCGGACGTCTCCGCCAGTCTGTCCCGAGCGTCCGTGTAGGCTCGGAGTTGTTCTCGGAGCAGCTTGGTCTCCCTGGTGTGGGCCCGCAGCTCCCTCCGGCGGCTCTTCTCCTGCTGAGAGGCCTCCTCTCGCAGCTGCAGCACCTCGGACTCGAGCTGTCTCTGCTCCTCCTTGGACTGGAGCCGAGCCTCAGCCTGGCTCAAGTGGCGTCGTCCTGTCGCTAGAGTGGACGCCAGGTCATTCAGGGCCTTCTCGCCGGCAGTGACCGCTCTGCCCAGGCCCTCCACGTACGGTCGCAGCTGGTCCTCTTCCTTCGGAACTGGCTTGAGGAACCAGCTCAAATCCAGGGGCTTGTAGGTAGGGGCTGAGTCTCTGGGAACGGGGGGGTCTGTCGTCCTCGGGGGTGGGGGCCTCCGGGGACTTCTCTCTCCTCTCCTGCTGAGACTCCGGTTCCTCTTCACTATTCGGGGGGTCGTCCTCGTGGTCTGAGGCGTCCTCTGACCTGGGGGCGTCCTCTCGGGGGCTTGACGGCGTGGAGCTGGTCGTCCCGCTGGCCGCAAACCTGACAATCTTTAGCTCAGGGGCAGGCACAGTGGACGGACCATCCCGGGGGTCGGACACGGGCGTGTCGGTCGCCGTCCTCCTACGTCCTGGCTTGAGGGTGTTGCCGCTGGCATGCGACGTCTCATGCCGGTCTCTGTCGGCTCGGCGGGCGAATCGCTGACTGCACATCTTGCAGAGGTGCCGCCCCTCCTTCTGTGTGTGTTTGGTCGCCACGTGTCGACTAAAATTGGATGCCGTCACGTGGATCCGGCAGGGGCTGCACCAGCGTCGTCCTCTCTCTGTAGACAACTTCCGGGCAGGGGACCGTCGACCTCCTCGGGGCTCCTCGCGACGCTCCCGGCTCCTCGAGCGCTCCCGCTTCCGGTCAGGCTTGTCTGTCTCAGTAGGTGGGTCGCTCATCTTGTCGACTTCAAGGCGCAGAAAGTCGGCCAAGTCGAAATCTGGAACGTCCCCGAAATCTTCGTCTGCAAACAGTGGCACTTCTACTATCTGCAGCGGTGGTGTGTTCATGGTTGAAGTGGTGACGGAAATGTAGGCCGGCCTGCTTATATAGAGAAGGCACGGACCAGGGATTTGTGGGAAAATGCATTGTAGTGGAACGAAATGACGTTTTTCGCTTGCTTCCGCGAACGGTTCTTCCGCGAACGCTGCTTCCGCGAACGGTACCTCCGCGAACGGTGCTTCCGCGAACGGTGCTTCCACGAACGGTTCTTCTGCGATCGTTCCTGTCGCCGTTTACATCGTCGAGACTGCATTCTCGCTGTTTCCCACTCGTCCCTCGTCATCACTGGGGGTCCGGACTGGGATTAATCATCCGGATGGTGCACAAAATCTCAGTGCACCATCCTTCTTCTTCACCAGTACGATGGGGGACGACCATGGACTGTCGCTAGGCTCCACAACGTCGGCTTTCAACATCTTGTCGACCTCGTCCTCGATCAGCTCCTGTTGGTAGTACGGGGCTCTCCGCAGAGGCTGCTTGATCGGGGGGTGACCTCCCATGTCGATGACGTGTTTTGCCAGGGACGTCCGGCCCAACCTCCCATCTGGTCCCATAAAAACTTGCTGGTGGCGTCGAAGGAGATCGCTGACGACCTCCACCTCCCTCTCCGTCAAGTCCGGATGCATTCCCTCCAGGAGCGGTTGTAGATGCTCCGGGCACTCTGGTGTCTTCGATGACGGTTCGGCGTGCATGGCGTGCACTCTGGTTTCGGGCTGCTCAGGCGTCCGGTTCCGCCACTTGGTGGAGTTTGGTGTAAGGGGCTTATGCTCCCTCCCGTGCTCCTCCCGGTACCACTGTTCCCTCTTAGGTTCGTCTTGGTTGTTTTTCCACCATCGGGACGAAATCCCAGGTCGATCACGGCCTCTATCCCGTGAAGCTCGGCTAGGATAGTCCCCATCAGCACAGTGCAGACTCCAGCGCCGGCATTCAGTAGTACCACTGGTACCAGGCGTCCTTGGGGTTGTACAAGGGCTCGTCCCACTACGAGGGGGTTGTCCTCCAAGGGCTCTCTTGCAGAATGCACGAGGCCGGCCTTCGGAACTCCTCCCTCACTTCCCGTCAGCTTGAGGTCCACCATCATCTCCGAAAAGGGTGGCAAGACGACCGTCTCTTCCGTCACCAGTGTGTAGACGGCGTCCTCGTGGCCCGAGCTCATTACTAACGTAGTGTCGCCCACCTGCCACTCGCCCTTACGCAGATCCAGCTGTCCCCCAATCTGTTGAAGTACATCAAGCCCCAGCACACCCGGGATCCCTAGTTTGGCTACCAGTACGTCTGCCGACACGAGTCGTGTGCCCAGTAGAAGTTGTGCTGTCATTTCTCCTCGAACCTGTAAGTAGTCTCCGGTTGCTGCTCGTAACCTTTTTCTCGTCTGCCTTGTCATCGCTTTATGTTCATCATCCATTTGGTCGAAGAGACACTTGTCCAGAACGGTGGAAGAGGCACCCGTGTCCACCAACATACGAGTCGCCTTCCCCATAATGTGGCACGCCACATACCACGCCAATGCGCCTCGGGCACCGGCTGACAGTGACACCACCTGGCCATTTCTGACAATCTTAAGAGAGCTGCCACTCTCCTCAGGGATGCCGCCCTGGATAAGTACCGAGTCATCCACCCAGAGTGATGCACCACCCTGGTCCTCTCTATCAGTCTTAAGGGAATCACTCCCCTGAGCTGCGGAGTTCAGATCCGGGTAACCACGGCCAGCCAGTCGCTGTAGTTCATAGCCGCACTGCTGGGGTGTCTCTGCCTTTCTGCGGGTTCTCTGCCCCAAGGTCGCCTTGTAGGACTCCTCCTGACAGTCAGGGTCGAATCGTAGGGTCAGCTTGTCGGTCATAACGTTGATGTCCCTCCGGTCTGCAGGACTCAGGCTCGTCAACATTCGTCGCGCCTCTCCCGTCAAGCTCCCGGCTAAATAGACGCCCTGTTCCCACTTGCTCCATCCGTTGACCTCTGCGATGACGTCAAAGTGGGCCCGGTACACCGGCCACTCTATGGATGTCCCATCAAACTTGTCAGGTGTCAGCATCTTCCGGTTCCTTCTACCGCCCTGATTCCAGGCTGTACTGTCCTCGGACGACGAGTCCTCCTGCCTCCGTCTCGGTCTAGGGCTTCGTCGGTGCAGCGGCGGTCCCCGCCTCGGTGGTCGCTTCCCCCGTCCTGGGTAACCATGGCTGCTGTCGGTCCCTCCCTCTGATGAAGGCCCTTCATCGCCCGATGATGAGAAAGGGTGCTGTCCCCGGCCTCCCTGGGTGCCTGAAATGGAAGTCTGATGCCTCCAGGAGGCTGGCTGTCTCGGTTATCGACTGGGTGAAGACCTCCCTCTTCCGCGAACTTTCCGCGAACGGACTCTTCCGCCAACAGCTCCCGAAGAAGTTCTTCCGCGAACAGGCCCCTTCCGCGAACGCTGTCTTCCGCGAGTCTTCCGCGAACCGGCTCATCCGCAAATGGTCTTCCCCGTCTATTCTGAAAAACTGGAAAGGAAGATTGGTCGCCTGGATCTATCCTTTCGTCGAGCCGCTGTCTGGGTGAAGACTCCTCTCTTCCGCGAACAATCTCGTCCACGAGTCGTCCTCGTCCGCGAACGTGGTCGTCCGCGAAGGGCCCTCTCCTTTCACAAGCGTCCTTGTCACCAAAGACTCCCCCTCGCCTGCGAGCACGTTCATCCACGAAGGATCCCCGGCTGCAAGCGTCCCCGCCGCCGAAGAATGCCTCTCGTCCGCGAACGTTCTCTTCCGTGAAAAGTCCCCTCCCTCTCTAACTGCTCTCTTGGGTAGGAGCCCAAGTAACACGTCCTCCAGTCGCTCCCGTTTGTCGACTCGTCACACTAGACCGCTGCCCTGTTGCACCAGACTGCTGCTGGGACTGGTCCCAAAGCCGCCTCAATGCTGGATTCTCTGGAGGTGCCACACTCGGACTCTGCTCCGATAACTGTAGCCGATCCCTCCTCGCCCAGGTTTCGCCGTCCTCCCTGTCCAGGTTGACGTACTCTGCTCCCAGCACTCGTCGAAACTCGGGGCCCCTCCTAACACTCTCAAGGTAGGTCGACCTCTCTCTTTCTCGATCATACTGCCACCCAGATTCGTGTCCAACGGACCTGAAAGGAAAACGGTTGTCGGGTGTCTGGCTCCGGGGTCTCTGCTGACTCGTCGACTGGCCCATGGAAGGTCTCGACCTCCCTGGTTGCTCCTCATTCGTCGAAACACCACGTCCACCCCTGGCTGTGAAGCTGCTCTTCCGCAAACGGCCGTCTTCCGCGAACGGCTGTCGTCCTCTTCCGCGAAGGTCGGCTTCCGCGAACGGTCGTCATCCTCTTCCGTGAGTGAGGCCGTCCGCGAAGAGTCTTCCTCTTCACCTCCTGTCTTCCCTGGGGTAGTTTCGTCGTTTTCGCCGGACATGAGTGATGCTGAGGTTCGTTCCCTGGCAGTAAACCCTCGGGGATCGTGGTCACGGCACCAAGTTGTGACGTTTGGTAGGTAATGGCTTGTTTTGTTTTTGGTGTGCCCAAAAACCCGGTTTCTTGATCGTTTAGACTTTTGGTAACTCCCGCTCGTTGTGATTCGAGAGCCGTCACTAAATTGGTGTTCCCCAACGCTGGTGTATCATCACTCAGTAGCTCACCGGCTTCACTTAGGCAAGAAGCAACTCAGATGTAAATAAAATGAAGATTTATCGACATCAAATAAACTTACAATTGTATGGCTGGTCACCCACGTGACGTACAAATATGAAGTCCAGACATGGAGCACTGTATAATCACATTTCAAAAATAAATAGTGCACGAGGGCACAACTAAACAGAGATCTTAGCCGGCGGCGTCCCTCTGTCCCTTCCCTTTTAAGTTTCCCGTCCCGTTTAGTCGAATGGTTTCTCCAGGTAGTCGGTCTAAATCCCAGTTGACTCTAAGGCCCTGAAGAAGGAGTCGTTCGCACGGAGTTCGTCGAGTCCCTTGGCTGTGGCGGTGACGATCTCCCCACGGTCGATGTCGCTGTTGCAGTGCTCTCAGAGCGGCCGTCCGCTCTCCCTTATATAGCCAGGGTGGCTGCGCGCGCATCTTTGTCCGCGAACGTCTCTTCCCTACTCTTCTCCACGTGGTGAAGACTGCGTCCGCGAATGGTTCTTCCGCGAAGGCTCATCTTCCGCGAACGGTGCTTCCGCGACTGATGCTTCTGCTGATGATGCTTCCACGAACGGTTCTTCCGCGAACGATGCTTCCACTGATGATGCTTCCGCGATCGTGCTTCCGCGAACGGTTCTTCCGCAAACGGTGTCTTCGCCAGTGGACTTTGAAGGTCACGTGACCGTTCCTAACGAACGTTTTTAGCGCGGTAGTTGCATGTATTTTGTTACAATATTTTAAAAATAATTGAAGGTCATATGACATCATAATCCATTGACAGGCATGAGTTCATCATCATGGTAATCAGTCCCTTAGCACAGCCGAGGTTATCTGAACCGGGCTGGGCGGCAAATCGTGCGTTTAGGTCGACTGTACAGAGCAGGCTGGGGTGCAGCCAAGCTTGCAGACGAGTCCGTACTAATCGTGGGTTTGGGTCCGCAAGCTCTTGGCGCTTGCGTGTTTTGCGTTTCTGGCGATGGTGTCGAGGTCTGGTCGTGGTCGCTTGGCGACTTGTAGATGATGACATAGTATCAGTCTCAGTAGTCCAACCTGTTTCTGACGACTTGTCGTGTACGGTAACATCCCAGGGGTAGAGAAACTCCTTGAGAAGCCCCAGGGGGTCGTTAGGTGGCTCAATCTTTGAGTCAGTACTGCTTGACGACTCAGGTGGTGATACGACTTGATTGTGGAGGTTCAGCAATTGTGCGTCACCTTCGTACGGCTTGATGACGTCAAGTTGGACGACTCGAGTATTGTGTGGATTTGAGACTAGAGCGATTCGATAGTTTACCTCAGTGATGCGTTCCAGGACTCTCCAGTGTCCGTTCCAGGGTCGGGCAAATTCATTGTTTTGTGTGAGTGGCAGATAATAATATCGTACCAACTTTCTTGGCTGAAACTGAGGGCGAGTTTTCACATGTGCGTCATATCCCATTTTCTGGCAGGTTGCAGCTTTTCACAGAAGGTCTTGTGTGAACCCATGGGCAGCTCTGATAGCAGTTTGTAGATTTTCGACATACTCGGGTCCGCATTAGGGTAGCGGTTCTGGGTCGTATGTCGGGGAAACTAAGTCGACAGGCAAATTGCATTCATGTCCGTATACCATCAGATGTGGTGTACACCCAGTAGATGAATGAACGACATTTTTGGCTGAATGGCGGCGGAGCGGAAATGCGTCTGTGTATTTCGAAAAATAGTCCAATATGACAAGAATGTACCTGTTTCCTCATCCGGTACCTTTATGGGTATCTAGGATATCCAATGCTATACGGTCGAATGGTGCCCCGGTTAGCAGTTGTGTTAATGCCGATTTCTTGGACGCTGGTTTTCCTTTTCGTGACACACACTGCGGGCAGCGGGCGCACCAGCGAGCAACGTCCAAGGCGAGACCTGGCCAGTAAAACCGTTGCTTGATTCTTTTGATAATCCGCTGTATCCTGAGATGACCTACGACCTTGAGGTCGTGGAGCTGGTGTAGGACCACCGTAACGTGGCAGGTAACGTGGCAGGTAGCACAGTTTGTACGACAGTTCGAACGGCTGGGTCCGGTTTAGTTTTCCGTATGAGAACTCCATTTTGCAGCACCAACGAACTCCATCGTCAGACCAGAGCTTTCACTTCCTCACCATGGCGAGCGATTTCTTTTGACGTGGGTTTCGTACCATTCAATACCCACTGTCGAACCATTTTGACACTAGGGTCGACTTGCTGTGCGGTGACAATGTCGGCAGTGGAATAGTCCAATAACCATTTTTGTCCATTCAGTTTTACATCCAGTGCTTGTACACGGGCGGCTTGGCGCACTGAGATCATTAGAGACAAGACTGGTGATGTCATACTATGACTGTCCATGGGGCATTTCTCCGGTACGACAGGAACCACAGTAATTCGTCTGACTGGAAGTTCACCAGAAATTGTTTTGGAGTCCATGGATGGTACGACCAGGCGACCAGGGCAGTCCGAATGTTTGCAACTATGGCAGCGGGAAAGTCCATTGACATTTCCGTGGAGCTTTAAAAGACAATGTTTAATGTGAAAGTCATATTGTTGCAATTTGGCTATTCAGCGAGCCAACATGCCGTCCGCATCGTTATAGTTTTTTAACCATCGCAGGGAGCTATGGTCGGTGCATAACCAGAATTTCTGTCCCCAGAGGTAATGTCGGTAATGCTGAACAACAGCCAACAGTTCTCCGGCTTAGAACTTAGAATAATTTAGTTGGTTGAAGCCGGAGCCGGAGCCGGAACCGGAGACGGAGCTGAATACAATGGAGTACAAAAACGTAAACTACGTAATTTCCGAAGGTCACGTGATCAGCCTAATTTTCTGTTTAAAAGGTGACGTGGCAGCCACTGATTGGTTCTAGCATGTTTTTGGAAATTCCGGAAAAATCAGTGTTTTGGCGATTTATGACGTCACAATAGTGTGGCGATTTTGCCCTAAGTTCAGGGTAGGTGATTGTAAACACATAACTCATTTATACGGCCTTTTCTGTCTTGGCCTACTCGGTTGGAGTGTGCGTTGCCACGGCGACGCTCGTGATTATTTACGCTCCAGTAAACTATAACAATGGTTTGACCACGCTGCGCGTGCTAGCTCTAGTTTCTGGTGTATTATATATACACTGGAAGCCGCTCGATCGAGGAGATTGTCCGAGAGAGAGTGAAGGGACAACACGCGAAGCTCGCCATGGGCTTTGCGTCCCTGTTTCTTGGGTAAAGGCCCCATGGGGGCCCCAGGGACAATTTCCATTGGGGGGCCCGGGCTGGGGGAGACGTGCTGCTGACTCGGGGGCACAAGCCCTGTGGATCGCCAGTTCTCCCCCTTCCCGGGACGAGGTGACGGAGGCTCTGGCAGACCGTCGGGCTGGTGCAGAGTTCTATCCCTGCGACAGTGCCGTCGGCGAGTCCGGAGAGCAATATGCCCACGTGTACGGGTTCCGTGAGGCCGCGCCCATGGCCTCTCGGGCTCTACAAGCGGCTACATTGCCATTACGATGTATAATGCATGTGATGATGATGATGATGATGATGATGGTGCGGATGTTGATGATGATGATGATGATGTGTTGTACTATGTGGTGATGTATGAGATCCGGGCTCGTTCCGGACGGACTGGTACCTGGTTGTGATAGCTGTAGGGTATCGCGCGGACGCCCCGTACTGGGCGTCCGGACGTTACATTGGTTCTGTGACCAGGATCAGTCCGACGGTGTTCCATCGTAGCCTAAGGTCACCGAGTTGTAGCACCTTCGTCCCTGGGGACTCCTAGCTTCTCTGGGAAGACTCACAACATGGCGGACAAGGAAAAACCAAAGAAAAGTAAAGCCAACGGGAGGGAAGAGGATGGTGATGTTGCGGACCACACCCGGTCGCGCGACAGCTGCCGTGAGACATCTTCGGGTGACTCCGGCGGCCGGAAGGCACATGCGGAGCCCTCCGCAGACAAGACCCAGTCTGCGGAGTCGAATCCGGCGTCCCTGACTCTGTCTCCGGACGTGGAGTCGAGCCCCGCGGGGCCGCAACCGGAGTTGCCGTCAAGGCCGGACCTTGACGTGTTAGGCGCGGTAGGCGGAGCTGGCAACGGCTCTACGCCGCGCCCACCCGTGCCCAGAATGAGCCCGTGGCAATCGGCACTTTTCCGTGGAACGTCTCCGGACGTCCGGGATCGAGCGCCGGTGACTGCGGGTACTTCTGGACAAGTGGACCAACAGTACCGGATGCCAAATCCGGCCGGTTGGACTCCCTCGCGAGCCTCCGGCATGGATTCCGGACGGTCCGCACCGGGTGATGTGGTAGATCAGCTCACCGACGCACTTGGCGAGCTGGCTCCTAAAGGGCGCTATGACCGCGCCCGGTCGCCCCATCAGGGACGATCCGACCGGCGGAACCGCTCCCCTTCTCCGCAGACACGAGGCGTCTCGGGGCCCTTGTCGGAGAGGGAGAGATGGCTGATATCCGAGGCGCTTGAACAGTTTAAGCGTAATCAGCCATGTCTGAGCGTCGATCCGTCGGCCGCTTACAGTTCGGGGATAACCGGG
Source organism: Terebella lapidaria (assembly GCA_949152475.1). Classification (NCBI taxonomy): domain Eukaryota; kingdom Metazoa; phylum Annelida; class Polychaeta; order Terebellida; family Terebellidae; genus Terebella; species Terebella lapidaria. The sequence goes on along the minus strand of OX424564.1, from coordinate 24,823,114 downwards.
CCTCCAGCCCCTCCCCAGGTTTTACCGAGTCCGCAGATGTCGGTGGTCCCCGCAACGGGATCCGCGCCTGCTCCGCGACTCGGGGGTACCACGCAGGCGACAGCGTTGACCGTTCTGACGGCCGGAGCGCAAGCCGCGTGGTCGGCTTACCCTGGCTTGCAGTACGTGCCGGGCGGGCAGTGGCAGCAGGTGGCTCCGGCCCCTAGCTATATCAGCTATGCCACCCCATCTGGAGCTTACCCAGTAAGTTCGATGGGAGTCCCGTCCGCACCTAGCCAGGGTGGGCCAGTGGGAAGTATGGTCCCGGCAGCGAGCGTACCCTACCCTGCTCCTACGTCTGTGGCGAGTGGGTCTGCATCCGCGGACTCCGCCGTTGGAGCGGGTAGCAGCCGCACGTTGCCAGCGTACACGGAAGACCCCGGAGCGGGATCCGCCCATCGGTTCCGGTCCCCTAACTACCAGGGACCCGACCAATCATCTTGGCGGAAGCGCTTTAACGGGGATAACGCCGACTTGGAGGACTATTTACTCCAAGTATGGCGCACCGCCGTGTACGAAGGATGGACCCAGGCGGAAGCCGGACACATCCTATCCGGGAGCCTAGAGGGGAAGGCTCTCCGGGTGATGCAGTGTTTGCCGGTGGGGACAGTAACTTTCGGCGAGGTTGCGCGGCAACTACGCCTACTGTTCACGCCGACGACTAACAGGCGGCAGTTTGAACGGGAGTTCAAAGCGCGGGTCCGCTTACCGACTGAATCCGAAACAGAGTATGCGTTTAACTTGCGCATACTCGGCCGGAGAGCCTAACCGGACATGGAAGCCAGTCGGTTTGAACCGATGCTGATCGATCAGTTCATCAATGGCCAGCCCTACCATACTGCTTACGGGCTGGCCACCCATGAAAAACGATCGATGGAGGAAGCTATTAACGCCGCCCTCTTGATAGAGGTAGCTGTCCGGCCTCGGCTGTTCCCGTACCGGCGGCGGCGTCTCCTCCAGTCCAGACATCGCAGGTTACTCCGTGGCCGGCCCCGGCTTACCGGGAGCCCGCCGGAGAGCCTAAACCCCAGTGGTTTGGTGCGGCGGCGCCCTCCACAGGGACGCCCGCACAGGCAGCACCGGTTGCCACGCCGTCCTCATCCTCGGATGAGTAAGACTACGAGGAGTATGATTTCGGCGCCGCGCAGATGATTACGCACTGCGCCGGGATCGAAACTCCGGGGCCCGCGGAATGCTGTGCGTTCACCTCCGGACCAGCTCAGAACCGTCCCTGTTATTTCTGTGGAAAGCAAGGGCACTTTTGGCTGAAGTGTCTGGAGTTGTTGGAGCGCTTGCGGGCACGCGGATACCAAGGGGTTATACCTGGTCCGTGCCGGGGTAATTACTCCCGGCCTGGTCCCGCGGGACCGCAAGGCCATCCCTCGCGGCAGGGTGGCGACCAACACTACGTCCGAGGACAGCTGTTCCGTGGCAACGGATGCCGCCCCACCTACGGATGAACCGGACGAACCTCAAGTAGATATAACTTCTCCGGAAGTGGTCCTTGAGGATCAGTCTAGCTCGTCCGCGGCTGAGGCGGATAACGAGGACTCCGAGAATGGGCCCAGTGCGTGCGAAAGATACCGTTCAAAATGCGCACTGGTCAAGGACACTTGGGGCCCGCGGAATGCTGTGCGTTCACCTCCGGACCAGCTCAGAACCGTCCCTGTTATTTCTGTGGAAAGCAGGGGCACTTTTGGTTGAAGAGTCCGGAGTTGTTTGAGCGCTTGCGGGCACGCGGATACCAAGGGGTTATACCTGGTCCGCGCCGGGGTAATTACTCCCGGCCTGGTCCCGCGGGACCGCAAGGCCGTCCCTCGCGGCAGGGAAACTGAACTCGGACGTGGTGGCGACCAACACTACGTCCGAGGACAGCTGTTCCGTGGCAACGGATGCCGCCCCACCTACGGATGAACCGGACGAACCTCAAGTAGATATAACTTCTCCGGAAGTGGTCCTTGAGGATCAGTCTAGCTCGTCCGCGGCTGAGGCGGATAACGAGGACTCCGAGAATGGGCCCAGTGCGTGCGAAAGATACCGTTCAAAATGCGCACTGGTCAATGACACTTGCTGGTACCTGCCCCTGCCATTCGGGCGGGAGCCGGTCTGGTTCCTTGTAGACTCAGGCTTGGAGGTTACCCTCGTCGCCATAGGAACGTTCCGGAGGGAACCCGCGCTGCGCGACCTCGAGTTGCGCGATCCCGGGCCTTACCAGCTCTACAGAGCCGGTAACAACCGCATCCGTGTCTACGGTATCGTCGATTTGCCTGTTACACTTGGGGACAAAGAGTATCCGACAGAGGCAATCGTTGCAGACATTGGAGTGGCCGGGATTATCGGGATGAATTTTCTCCGGGCCCACCGGGTCACCGCCAACTATAGTGAGGCCGACGGCTTGGTGGCGCGGTGGCTCGTCAAACTCCAAGAGTATGACATGCAAATTGAGCACCACGCCGGTAAGTTGCACGGCAACGCGGACGGCCTGTCCCGTTGTCATAAGTGCAAGAATCCTGGCTGTGCAGGGATAGCCCCATTCCAGCACGCCGCGGATTCTTCCTCAGACTCGGAAGTGGACCTTCCGGGAAGACCGCAAGCCGCCGCCCCCTCTAACAACATGGCGGCCGGAGCAGCAAGAGTTCACTCCTGCACGAGGACCCGCCGCTACAGGCGTTGGCGTCCTGCTTTTGAAGCGGAAGTGCGGCTCAGCTCCAGCGAGTCTTCCTCGAGTCCGGCGGTGTACTCCTCGTGGGTACCCTCCGCGTCCTCGGGCGAGTCTGAGTACGAGCGGTCCTTGTCCCCTGTGGTGATGGCCGCTGCGGCGCAGTCGAACGAGTCGGATGAGGAGCCCAACTATCTGGGAGGCTACTCTCCGGCGCAGTTGGCTGCGAAGCAAAGAGCTGACAGTGCTCTGGCACCGGTAATCCAAGCCCTTGAGGCCGGCCAGAAACCCTCTAAGGATGAGCGGAAAACCTACAGGGAGGAGACCCAGTCTCTTATCTCCCAGTGGGAAAGACTCTCCTTGAGGGATGGCCTCTTATACCGGCGCTTTGAGCCACCGACTCCACTGCCTCCTATATGGCAGCTGGTGCTTCTGGCGGAGCTGCGGAAAGAAGTACTCCACCAGTTGCATGACCTCCGAGTGACCGGTCACTTGGGAATCCGGAGGACCGTCCATAGGCTACAACAGCGCTTTCATTGGCCTGGTAGCAGTTTGGACGTGCAACGGTGGTGCACAGCCTGCCCTCGGTGTCAAGCTCGGAAAGGAGTTCCGGCTCCTGGCCGCCACCCCTTAACCACGGTTAAGGCCGGCGCGCCGTTTGATCGGATAGCTTTGGATATACTGGATACCCATCGGGTCACCCTGCACGGTTTCCGGTACATCCTGGTGATTTCCGACTATTTCACCAAATATACCGACTCGTACCCACTGCGCCGCCAGACTGCGGACGAGGTAGCTCGGTTGCTGGTGAATAGGTGGGTGGTGTACCATGGCGTACCCAAGCAGGTACACTCGGATCAGGGCACACAATTTGAAAGCAACCTGTTCCGGGGCCTAGCACAGATCCGCCCATGCGGATGCGTCTGCGGTATCCATCTATCACACCAGGGATGGATTTTAGGTCGTTCCATGAGGATCCGCACGACTTTCCGCCGTGAGCGGTCACTTTGTGGCTATCTCCGAAGTTGAGGGTCCGCGGATATCTTTGCGTCATAACGCCGCCGCTCCGCATCCGCCCTCCCGTAGTTTCCAGCACCAGGGACGTGCGGATGGCCTGTCCGCACAGTTTGGACGGCTGTCCGGCGTAATCCGCTCAACGGTTACGCTGGCCGGACGAATTGTGTATTTCGGCCGGACGCCCCTGGTCCCGGAACAGCCTCTTATGTGGCCAGGCTGAGGTTGGGAATTTACATCCGCTACGGGAGAAGCGCCTTCCCACGGATATGGGAACTGGCTACTGGACGCGAGGATAGTGTCCGCACGTGACGACTGACGTCCGCGGTCCGTCCGCGCGACTCGTCCGGCGTCCGGACGCTTTAAGATGACGCACTTCGATGTAGTTATCCCTCGTGTGCCACTACTCTAAGGGTACTTAGATGTAGGATAAGGTTTCTACGGCAGGAAACCGTTTACCATTATTTTTAATGGACCGGCTGTTAAGTCCGCGCGTGCGGACCAGCCGCGGTAGTGGGGGACGCTCATTTTCGTCCGGATCGCACCTTATAACACACGGTCCGGCCGGGATGACCGGATCCCCGGCTCCTTTCTAAGAAGGGGGTCGTATTGTATATGCACAGCATACTTTGTGGCTTTTAATCCTTATCATTATCATTGGATAAGGTCAATATGCCATGTGGTGGGCGTTCGTCCTGGACTCCGTCCGCGGGCAGCTGCGGACGTCCGCCGGCTATTGATTTCATCATGTTAGGGATCCTCTAGATTGGGCGCTGGCATGACGGGTACGTCCCCCTAGCCATAGAGGCTAAGGACCATGCCGGCTCCGCGTCTAATCTATTGGTTCCGTGCTCCGGTAGTCGTTTGGATGGGCTCTAGGTTGGACCGGACACCTCTCCGCGGCCGGGCTGTACGTTGGGGTTGCTAGTGGGCGCGTTGCAAATGCCCATAGGCGCCCAATTGTCTGTCCGGCTGCCATGGGCATGTCCGATCGCCTTGTAAGCGTACCAGCGGCTATGGGGAGTGGTTTTGTTTATTTTCCATCTCATGTTATTATTTATTGAGTGGATTATATAAGCCACAAGCGTGCGAGCATTCCGTGGAAACGCTATCCTTACTCATTTAATCATACATTGAGATAAGTTTAGTGATATATCTTTTTCCCGGTGCAAAATAGAGTAAGAAATCGGGAGATTTCTGCTTTCGTTAGAGGGGTGTAAAGGATTGTTTTGTGTGTCAGAAGCTTGACTGCAGTGATCTATGAAAAGCAGGAGAACAGCGGTGGATTTACTTTCACTGTTGGTTCGAGCGGTGTAGATTTTTATTTACATCGTTGTAAGGTGGACATAATCGTTAGATCCAGAAGTAGATCGACTTCTGATACATTGTATACAATCTTTATCCTGCTGTGTGATTAACTTCACATCATTGACCGCCAGTGCGGAAGCGATAAGCTAATGATTGATGTTAATTACAATGTATTAATTGCGGGATCCCCCGGGATGGCTACTGTTTATTTTAGCCACCCGTATACATGGAGTGATAGGAGTCACCGGGGGGAGATGCATGAATATGTATGAGCCATTGTCAAAAAACGTAATCCGTTTGTCGGCCTGTATCGATTGATGCTAGAGATAAGACGTTTCCACGGAGATGGCTCGCGCGCTGTGTGTGTACAATAGCTGCCACCACTTGATGCCTATAAGCGTTGTAACTTTATACAACTGGTCATTCGAGCGTTCGGCACTGATGGAGACAGGTCTGCGGGCCTGACTCTCAGTGTTTCGAGCGATTAGAGTAGTAGTAGTAGTAGTAATTTATTTCAACAGATCATAAAATACATAAATAAATAAACACAAACATACAAAAACTGATCCGTCAGGGAGTCACATGACCAGTTGGTCGTCTTCCTGTGACCCCCCTCATAAAGGAAACAAAATGGACATTAGCAGGAAACAAACTTAATAAAGAATTTGTTGGTAGAATATTAAAATGAAACTGGGAAGAAAACATGAATACAACTTTTAAACACCCTTATCTAATCTATTTACAAACATACACGAGTTGAGCACGAGGAGGCAGAGGATGCGGAGGAGGAGGAGGACAACACCGACGACAAGGCAGAAGTCGCCGACTGGCTCCGGCGGTGTACAGGACGATTAGAGCGCTTGAATAGCCTTCATGTCAGAAGAAAGTGACGGTTGGGGTGATAACGTAGGGGAAAGGCAGGGAGGAGATGGGTCTCTTGAGCGCGGTAACTCGTACTCAAGACCACAGTCTAGGCCCGAGGTTGATGACCGCGAGGACATCCCTGAGGGGGCCTATGTGGGTTCCGAGGAATCCAGCTCCGGCACCGAGTCCGATACTAGGGCTGATGCTGAGAGCGAGGCAGTGACGGACCGCACCGTAGAGAGCAACTTGGCTGCTATAGACGCCGAGAAGCTCTTGAATCCGTCTTCACTTCCAGGCGTGGAAGTGTTGATGGACTACGGTGAGTCCGGACCTGCAGAGGTGGATATTGAGTTGCATCCGTTCGCGGAGATGCTTGCGTCTCTTGGACCGGATGAGAGTACTCGTCCGGAGACTCGTCCGGATGGCCACGGCCGTCCGGACACCGGTTCCGCCGAGAACTCCTCGGTGTCCGCCCCTGCGGAGTCTGGTCCGCACAACCAGGAGGCACCTGGGACTTGGGCGGAACGAGTTGAGGCGGCTGAGCAAGCTGCGTCCTCGGATCCGGCTCAAGAACAACTCAATATCCACCTCTGCAAATGTGCGTGCATTCCGTGGAAACGCTATCCTTACTCGTTTAATCATACATTGAGATAAGTTTAGTGATATATCTTTTTCCCGGTGCAAAATAGAGTAAGAAATCGGGAGATTTCTGCTTTCGTTAGAGGGGTGTAAAGGATTGTTTTGTGTGTCAGAAGCTTGACTGCAGTGATCTATGAAAAGCAGGAGAACAGCGGTGGATTTACTTTCACTGTTGGTTCGAGCGGTGTAGATTTTTATTTACATCGTTGTAAGGTGGACATAATCGTTAGATCCAGAAGTAGATCGACTTCTGATACATTGTATACAATCTTTATCCTGCTGTGTGATTAACTTCACATCATTGACCGCCAGTGCGGAAGCGATAAGCTAATGATTGATGTTAATTACAATGTATTAATTGCGGGATCCCCCGGGATGGCTACTGTTTATTTTAGCCACCCGTATACATGGAGTGATAGGAGTCACCGGGGGGAGATGCATGAATATGTATGAGCCATTGTCAAAAAACGTAATCCGTTTGTCGGCCTGTATCGATTGATGCTAGAGATAAGACGTTTCCACGGAGACGCGCTCGCGCGCTGTGTGTGTACAATAGCTGCCACCACTTGATGCCTATAAGCGTTGTAACTTTATACAACTGGTCATTCGAGCGTTCGGCACTGATGGAGACAGGTCTGCGGGCCTGACTCTCAGTGTTTCGAGCGATTAGAGCGCTTGAATAGCCTTCATGTCAGAAGAAAGTGACGGTTGGGGTGATAACGTAGGGGAAAGGCAGGGAGGAGATGGGTCTCTTGAGCGCGGTAACTCGTACTCAAGACCACAGTCTAGGCCCGAGGTTGATGACCGCGAGGACATCCCTGAGGGGGCCTATGTGGGTTCCGAGGAATCCAGCTCCGGCACCGAGTCCGATACTAGGGCTGATGGTGAGAGCGAGGCAGTGACGACCGCACCGTAGAGAGCAACTTGGCTGCTACAGACGCCGAGAAGCTCTTGAATCCGTCTTCACTTCCAGGCGTGGAAGTGTTGATGGACTACGGTGAGTCGGGACCTGCAGAGGTGGATATTGAGTTGCATCCGTCCGCGGAGATGCTTGCGTCTCTTGGACCGGATGAGAGTACTCGTCCGGAGACCCGTCCGGATGGCCACGGCCGTCCGGACACCGGTTCCGCCGAGAACTCCTCGGTGTCCGCCCCTGCGGAGTCTGGTCCGCACGACCAGGGGGCACCTGGGACTTGGGCGGAACGAGTTGAGGCGGCTGAGCAAGCTGCGTCCTCGGATCCGGCTCAAGAACAGGAGCCCAGCCCGATGGAGACCGGGAGCCAGGATGACGGGTTCATATCGCCCGTCTCCAAGCACACCCGCCGTCGGGCTAAAGAGATTGCCAAGAAGCAGTGGGAGGCCCAACAGAAATTGGAGGCCGCCGACCGCGGGCAATCTGAGTCCGGATCCGAACAGGATTCGGGCTCGGCACCTCCGCAGAAGAAGAAGAAGAAGCGGAACCACCGGAAACGCAAAACCGGTGGTCCCTCGCCCAAGTCTGGACCTAAGTCCGGGGGACCTAAGCCGCTGGCGCCTAAGCCGGACGGCCAGTCAGGGTCCTCCGACAAGTCCGGAGGACCTAAGCCGCTGGCGCCCTCGCCTTCGCCCAAGTCCGGACCTAAGTCCGGAGGACCTAAGCCGCTGGCGCCTAAGCCGGACGGCCAGTCAGGGTCCTCCGACAAGTCCGGAGGACCTAAGCCGCTGGCGCCTAAGCCGGACGGCAAGTCAGGGTCCTCCGCCAATTCCGGGGGTACTAAGGCGCCAACTCCTTCGGGAAGCGGTGCGGACGGTACCTCCGCTAAGTCCGGGCAAGGGTCGGGAAGTTCCAGTAAACCGGGGCCCTCCGGGGCACCAAAAGGAGCTTCCCCGAGTACCTCCAGCGGTCCTAAGCGACCCTCCGGAGCTGCGGAAGTGGGCTCGAGTCCAGTGGATCGTGGGCGCCCCTTGCCGAAGGAAGGAGATCTCCGTCTGGAGCTCCTCCGGAAGCGAGCGGAGAAGGGCGGGGCTGCGGACCTGTCCGACGCCGCACTGGACGCAGGGCGGAAGGCTTTTATTGCTGAGCAACAAAAAGCCGCCGCCCGTTGTGGAAGCAGTGTACCCCGGCAACCTCGGTTGGAGGATCGTTCGGGGACGTCCAAGAAACGGCAGACGTCCTCGGAGCAGCCTTCTCTTCAAAGGCTGCGGGCCACCATGGGCCCCGAACTCCCGGGTGTGCGGCAGGGGCACATGTTTTTGCCACGTTATGGTAGGGACTCGTACAACCGAAGTACGTCGGAGGCGGGTTTGACGGCCGACACGCCGTTTACGCGGCCTCGTCCACTCACGGACGAGGAGCGTGCCGGTCTGCCTCCCGAGACAGAGGACGGGGTGATCTGCCCCCTCTGTCCGATGTCCCTGGAAGGGTATAGGGATCCGCATCGTGCGCTCAACCTGGATCGTAGGTATCCGTCCTACGACCACCTGAGCCGACACATTGCGGGGTACCATTACCCCTGGGTGAAGATGTTCGTCTGCCGGAGGTGCTACGCACGTGCCCCGGAAGAGAAGTACTTCCCCAGTTTAGAGGCCCTGAACTCTCACCGCGCGAGTGCACACCACGGAGAGGGTGTTCATCTCACTGGAGATGAGGTGGGGCCTGTATTCAATTTTGGATACATTCCACCTCGGGTGGCGACGGGCATGGTTCCTACCGGCCCGCCGAAACAACGCATCTTCCACCTCGGTCCGTGGCGCTTTGCACAACGCGTCATGGACGATAACTGGAAGGAGTCTGGCATCGTGTCGGCAGGCTCGAGCTACGCAGCTCGCCTGACGGCAACCATGGGCCAGACCCCGGCGGAGTATAAGACGGCCGCGGAGGCCATCCGGACAGCAGCAGAGGCTGTCCGTCAACCGCCGGGTACTCCAGCTGTGGAAGAGCGGAACCGGATTACCGTCGTCGTGTCTGAGATGCCGAAGATAGCGGCACAGACACGCGTCGCGTCTCCGAAGCGTCGCACCCCGCCAAGGACTCAAGGGGAGAGCTCGTCCGCCGGAACTGCTCCGGCCCGGACGGCACCCCTGCAGTCTCCGGGCGCCCTGACCCCGGAGGAGTATCCGGACTTGCTGGAGGTGACGGTTACTGCGGGACCGTCAGAGGGACGTGTGGTGGCGGGCACCACCGCCTCCTCGAGTTCCACGTCGGTGGTCAGGCCTAAGACCCCACGTGAGACTCCCTCCGCTGCAAGTGGTTCCGGACGTGCGGCACCTCTCTCGAGGTTGACGTCCGCATCCTCCCTTCCGTGTGAGGGAACATCCACGGGATGGCGTAGCCTGGCCTCCCTGGATATGGCTTCCCTCGATCCGATGGAGGATGTGTGCCGGCAGTACGGTCCTACGTCCGCCGTGGCCTATCAGACTTTCCGCGAGTCTGTGGGTCAGGCGGTCGACCATCGTCGTGATGGAATGGAGCGTATACCGCCGGACGCCGCGTTGGCTAACTTGCCAGTGCCCCGAGCCATCGGTGACTTGGGGTCCACAGGTGTAGCCACGTTGGCCCGCGCTCGGGAAGAGCACCCCTGGGATCAACCCCAGAGAGGTAGGCTCACCCAAGCGGCAGAGTATCTCGTAGCGGAGATGGACCGCTCTCTGGAACGGCTCAGCCGGTACCGCGCGGAGGCCTCTCGTGCAGCCTGCAATTTGGCGCACGATCAGGGCCTCATGGAAGGTACCCGGCGGAGCTTTGAGAGCTTCCGTACTCTGTCCGCGGAATGTGAGCGGCTGGCCTTTGAACAAGGGAGGGCCGCGCCCGTGCAGCTGAGTCCAATCAGTCCTCCACCTCCGCCGAGATGACCGCTAGGATTCAGCAGCTGGAGGCTGAGAATGAGCAGCTACGGCGTCGTCTCGACGAAGCCGAGGCTACTCGGACTCGCCTGATCCAGGGCGTTGATGACCTCGAGTCGTCCGCTTTGGACCAGTCTGCTGTCCAGCGGACGGATGCGGCTTTGGAGTTGGCCATCTTCCCGATCCTCGCCAGGATATGGGGAGAGCGCACGGCCGGCGTCCAGGGCACCCACGATGTGGTAGAGATGTATAGCGTCATGGCTAGCCGCGGCGCTACAGCTCTACCCGCCTCTCTGGCATTGGCTCCCGCCGGGCCTGGTATGCAGGGCAGTCCGCTTAGGCCCCTGCAACCGCCACCAGGCCTGCCCCGTCCGCCCGTGCAGCCGGAACTGTCTTTGCCGGCTCCGCTGCTCCCGCAGCGTAGGGACCCGCAGTTGCCGTCTACTTCAAAGGAAGGCGGCACGGACGAGGAGCCGATGCAGGAGGGTGAAGGCTAAGTTTTAGCCTGTCGCGGCCTTAGCGCCGCGACGAGCCGGAGTCGCTGCGGTGGCTCCGCCCTGCCTCAGATTCGCCCTGCGGGTCTGAGGTGCCGGTCGGTAGGGCGGCCGGCAACCCTTTTTAGAGGTACTACTACTTTTGATCACTCGGTGTGTCGTTTGACAAAATTTCTAAATTTAAAGTTTAATCTTAAAGATCTTCCAAAGACTCGGCACACCGTCCCTTTTGGTGGTTGACCTTCCAAGGTCACCACACCTTTTTGGACTACCTCGGTCGAAATTTTAGCTTGTTTATTAGGATTTATTCTAAATTGCAAAGCGCGTTATAGTTTACTCCGTAAGTCCAGGGGTCGTTCCCCATTCTTCCAAAAGGGACTCTTAAAGTCCTACTCTGTTGCGCCGTGACTTCTGGGTACCGCTCACCTTGCTTCCTTCGGTCCGCCGTGCGATGCCTTCGTCGTGTTTTGCAGTTTTGGGCGTGGGCGGAGCATGTTGGGGACCAACATTGTAAGAAGGGGGTAATGTGGCGATTTTGCCCTAAGTTCACGGCAGGTGATTGTAAACACATAACTCATTTACACGGCCTTTTCTGTCTTGGCCTACTCGGTTCGAGTGTGCGTTGCCACGGCGACGCTCGTGATTATTTACGCTCCAGTAAACTATAACAATGGTTTGACCACGCTGCGCGTGCTAGCTCTAGTCTCTGGTGTATTATATATACACTGGAAGCCGCTCGATCGAGGAGATTGTCCGAGAGAGAGTGAAGGGACAGCACGCGAAGCTCGCCATGGGCTTTGCGTCCCTGTTTCTTGGGTAAAGGCCCCGTGGGGGACACGGGGACAATTTCCATTGGGAGGCCCGGGCTGGGGGAGACGAGCTGCTGACTCGGGGGTGCAAGCCCTGTGGATCGCCAGTTCTCCCCCTTCCCGGGACGAGGTGACGGAGGCTCTGGCAGACCGTCGGGCTGGTGCAGAGTTCTATCTCTGCGACAGTGCCGTCGGCGAGTCCGGAGAGCAATATGCCCACGTGTACGGGTTCCGTGAGGCCGCGCCCATGGCCTCTCGGGCTCTACACATGGCTACATTGCCATTATGATGTATAATGCATGTGATGATGCGGATGATGATGATGGTGATGATGTGGATGATGATGATGATGATGATGTGTTGTACTATGTGGTGATGTATGAGATCCGGGCTCGTTCCGGACGGACTGGTACCTGGTTGTGATACCTGTAGGGTATCGCGCGGACGCCCCGTACTGGGCGTCCAGACGTTACAATAGGTTGGTCACGTAGGAGGACAATAGGAGGACGACGGAGTTGGTGTCCTGACGTCGACCTGTTCAGACCCTTCTCCCTTGGCAGAGTACTCCTGGGCTCCGGCTTAGATCATGCAGATGATTACAATTTATGTCTTCCGACTGTACACTTAGAAAATAAATCTGAAAAACGTCATCCGGGTTATTTTTCCATGTTCCTTAAGAAACTTGGAGAATGATCAGTAATAGTAATCAGTAAAGAAAGTAATACGGAGAAAAGATACACAAGTTAACAGTCGGTTAAGACATAGCTGATAACGTCTGAGGGTGATCCAGAACCCAGATCATCAAAGAAGACAGAGACAGAATCAACGGAGCAGTTGCAGAGGACGGTACCTGCAGAAAAGTTGTGGCGACGGAAACGACGGAGCAGTTGCGGAGACGGTACCCTACGGAGCAGTTGAAGAGACGGAATCAACGGAACAGTTGCAGAGACGGAAACGATGGAGCAGTCGCAGAAACAGTACCTGACGGAGCAGTTGCAGTACCAGAAGCGGAAACGCAACCGGAATCTTCGTTCCAGGTGCAGTTGCAGATTGCAGTCGACAGAACAGTTGCAGAGGCGGAAAAGACGGAGCAGTCGCAGAAACAGTACCTGACGGAGCAGTTGCAGTACCGGAAGCGGAAACGCAACCAGAATCTTCCTTTCAGGTGCAGTTGCAGATTGCAGTCGGAAACGGTTGGAGGTCCATTCCAGACCACGCTACCAATCCTCAGAGACTTCTAGCCGTGTTAACCGTGTAAACAGCAGTTCTGAATCTTCCATCAACTCCGGTTGACACCCAGATCCGTTACAATACTGCCATATCACCTCCGGCTTCATCAAGCAGTGAGGACCCAAACAGTGAGCCGCCTACCGACCCCCTGGGGCTCCTCAAGGATTTATTATCCCTGCAGCAGATCGGACCACCGAGACGGATGCCACGTCATCGCCACCGAGTCGCCTGAATGTCCTGCTGGGACCCCGTCGTCGCTGCAAGAAAAGAAAATCGCTCCACAGTATGTGCCCAAGACCCATGGACCCAAACCCACGGTCAGTACGGATACACCCACGAGCGAGGCTATGCCCCAGCCTACTCCACCCAGTCGAGCCAAGCGCACTATTCGCCACCCAGGCCGGTTCAGATAACCTCGACTATGCTAAGAGACTGCTTACAATGATGATGAAATCACGTATGTCTAACAGACTATGATGTCATATTTTCATCATGCATGTACATTGTCTCGCGCTTGTTGCGCCCAGCTTAAATTTTCATAATCATGAAAAATAAACCCATGTGTCAGCTGTATTGCCATGCCGTGAGCAAGGCAATACGGCTGACACATCATTCCGAGATGATAGGGTAGTCAGCTCCGGAGCATGCACTGCTATGGGCATCTGCTCTCCTCATGGGCCATTCGGGGAAACGTCACTAGCGACGGGAGTCAGCTACAAAACCACCCTTGAATGCCAAGATACGATCTGTCATAAAAAATCATTGAATAAAAACCCTCATATAAATTGATATCACCACCCCCCCCCCCCCCCCCCCACTGCAATAATCGCACTCTTGCCGCCTTGATAACTGATGAAAATGAACAGACTGTGAGTTTGGCATTAATGCTATAGAAATTAAACAACTGTGGTCATCTGTTAAAAACAATTCGACCGAACTGTTCACTGTGTGCTAACTGTGAAGATAAGGGACGAATCAGTTGTGAAGAGGTCACAAGGATATCAAGCAGCGCAAGTAGACAATTTAGCTGTTCATGGCACCCCCATAAAACTGTTCCCACGTAAAAACTATACAAAGTGGTTGTACAAGAAAAGTGTTGTATTTTGAATGAAGTTAGAAAGCTATGGATATGATTGGATAACGTAATCCAGGAGTTACAGACGGACTATGAAAAATAGGATGGTGTGTGTTTCAATCGTCCGTCGAGATTGACTGGCGTGATAATCCAGCGATAGACAAACGTTCCCTAGGCGACGGCCCACCTCCAGCGTACACAGGCAGAGACAGTCGCACGAAAAAGATAGACACATATACACAATAGGGCACACCCTACTCTCACCCCCCCCCCCCCCCCCCCCCGATTGGGTTTCTAAGAAAAGATCCAGTCAGCATCTATGTGCACAGTCATGGATAAAGTGGAAGTCTTTGGAAGTAGGTAATTTGGCCTGATGACATTCGAGTGGATAACAGCTAGAAAGAAAAGCAGATACCTACACAGATTACAGTGTTAACACTTTATGGAATACTTGTGATGGATTAGAAGTTTGTGAAAAGTTCAAGAAAAATGTATGCACTTGTGTGCTACAGATAACCGGATAGTTGTTATTTGTCGGATTATTGTGTGTAATAACACCTCACGTCGCATCAGTGAAACAATTCGTATTTGGATAGCCGTGTGCAGCACACATCTGTGCTAAACTTGCGGATATAATGTCTTCAGCAGAAAGAGACGATAATGATCGGACACAGCAGGAGGTGCCAAGCCCCATCGTCATTGACGGCGACCCGGTAGCGGTCAAAATCATAGAACGAGGTGACACACCGGAGCATCCCATCAATGTGATGGACACTAATGAAGCACCATGAGATCAGTCCACCCCGAGGTCATCCCAGGTCACGGAAATGCCGCCGGTGTCGGGTCGATCAGAAACGATGTACCAGAAAGTGGTGCGGAAACCACTCAAGCGAGGGTCAAACCCAAACCCAACATATGAAGAACAGCCGGATTTCGACCATCCCAGGTTCGAGCAACTCCAGGACAGAGCCGAAATTGTGTAGAGGGCCATTGCGGCTCAGCAGCAGCAGCAAGCTGCGGCTGCCAGTGTACCCGTCACCACCGTCGTACCCGTGTCCAGACCTCACCCGACCATCAACACCGTGCTAAACTCTTCATCTGAGTACCTCTTGCTCTTCTATCATTCACATCTCGTCCCGCCATACTATCAACCATATCACCTGCAACACCAACCGCTCAGCTGTCTCCGCCTTGAGGGTCATCACCGGCATTGGATTCTGGAGCCTAAAGTAGTTTCGACCATGTCATGGGATGATATTTCTCCCAAGATTTACAACTCATCATCTATACATGTTTTTCTAGACACCAACAAAAGCTTGTTCATACAGCTCAACATGATGACTGTGTCGTTGCACTTGTCTTCCCTGTGTTTCCGTGTTTATGCTCATGAAAAAAAAAACTTGTTTCCTTGATTGGTGCTGTCAGAGGAGCATCATCTGTGTAGTGAAATTCTCTAGCGAAGTTATCATAGTTCTCTTGAACATTTCATGCCAGGGTCTGAACGTATCTTTTTTTGTCTGGAATAACCAAGTCTGTGTTGGTCCACACTGCTCCTCAGGACCTTCGAAACTTGACGTTTTGTGACGTGGCGCCAAAACCAAGGTCACGGCCAAGATAAATTGTGTACACTTTCTTGCACATTACGAAACGACTGTTGATACACAACCTGGAGTTCAGTTTCATATTATGAACATCATGTATTTGTAGTCATATATGGTGGATATTTTGGCGTCATTGAACTTGACCTAAGGTGATGTTGAGTGGTTTGGTTGGAGTCATTTACGAACCTGAACATGTAAATGACCTGCTGCAGACCATACACTAGAATAGAGATCAGGTTTGCATTATGAGCACGTAAAACATTATATTGACCAGCCATTCTTGTAACCTTCAACTCGACGTCAACTGTAAGGTCGTTTCCAAACTGAAATGTGTAAATTGAACTCTGCCTATAAAACGGATTCAGATAGAGCATATGCTATATTATGAGCCTATAGGAAGTCATACATGACAAATCATCTGTTGGTATTGAAGGTGACATCAGCTGACCTTGAGTGGTAAATCTCGGGATCACGTTCAAATTCAAATATGTGAATCGACTTTTTCAGTGGAGCTCTTGAAGCTGTGATGCTTCTGGTTTTGTCTGGAAATGGCTCAAAACATACATCAACTCGATTCCAAACAATTTTTTGTCCATGGGTCTCTAGGAAAATCGAGATGGCTGCGATTTTCAGATCAGCGAATCAAGAACAGTCAAACCTGTAACAGACACAGGAAGTACATACACAGAGTCCAGTGCATGAACAAAATACATCTAAATAGATACATCTAAAAACTGGAATCCAGTCCATCACTCGGCCTTTTTTTCAACAAAATTGGCAGGTTGACTTTTTTAAAGTCGCACTGGAATCGGCATATGAAAATAGCTATATGAATATGTCAATATCTGAAATCTATCTCGAAGCATTCTTAGAGTAGGGCATAGACTCATATGATAAAGGGAAATGTGGCTCAAGTTATTCCCCAATTTTAGGGGCTCGAAACACGAAGTAACTTGATTTCAGACAAAAATATAATTTCAGACAAAACGTCACAAGGGTACACATTAGATATGTTCGCCGACTTGTTGGGAAATCAAAATAGCGTCACAGAAGTTTCAATGGAATCATTTGAATAAATTGAATTTCATTATCACATTATGTGTCCAGTGATGAAAGATATTCCATCTTGTTGCTACTTTGGAAATTCATTTTTTGATGTTCTAATCTTGATTCTGATTTTTTATTAATCAAAAAGGATTTCTGCATATATCAGATTGGTCCTATCATGGCAGAAAATGTGATTTTTGCAGGCCCAAGTTATAACTATTTTTAATTCTAGAGAAACCGACAGTCACATGTATTCCATAATATCACCAGTGGTGCCCACGTCATCGATAACATAATAATATAAACCAATATTGTATCTCTACCTGCCATATAGTCTGAGTCGTGACATTGAAAATGTGATGGCGGCTATACTGAATTCTGAAGTGAACAAAAGTCATAGGTACTCAGTTATATTGAATTCTTTGGCATCGAAAACATGAGTATAGACACCAAAATACTGTCTCTATTTGCAATAAAATTGAGTTACAAGCCAAAATGGGATTTTGACAATATTGATGGTGGCCATTTGGGACCCTTGGACTCTAGCCATCAAAATGACACTAAAACACACGTTTGCATGAATTTGAACTAGAAATGAAGAAATCCAACATTTCCCACTAAATGAGACAGGTGGGACTGACAATTTATGAAATATGTTTGCTATCGTATCAGAGCATAGCCCTCCATTGTACTAGTACTTTGATAGTGAGATCACAGTATAAAGTTTAACATGTAGAAGGTGGACAACGGACGATGAACGAAGAATAATTGCGGACACAATGCCATTCCATTAAGCTATCATACCTAAGGTCCGGTAACTCAACAGTACTTAATGTATGAGGCTAATCGACACGACCACTAATCATTTTAATGAACTTACCCCCTGGTGTGAAGTCCGCATCAATCAGTTTCCCATGTTCATACATCATGATGTTTGCTCCGGGAGTCTTGCCTTTCTTCAAGTCATCTGACGTGAGGACACGCTCAAAGATGAAACATTTGACTTCCTTGTCAGATCCTTTGACGAAATGTGCATACTCAGAAAACACCTGTAGTCTATCCGCCATTGCCTGTATTGTATCTCTGTTTTCGTACCAATGTGGCTGGTTTTTGTTTTGTCCCCGAGACTTCACACCTAAAAATAATTGTATTGTGCATATTATGGATATACTTGTGAAAATACAAATGAAAATACAAGTCGAAATATATGTTTGAATCACTGGAGACACAAACCGTTTTCTTGATAAGCTTGGACTTCAGCGAGATAATTTGCTGTGCTATCGGGTATCCTGATAACGAAGCATACTAGCTTCTTAAGTTCACGTTTGAGGTGAAATGAGAGCAAGCCCCCTTCACATTCCAGAACTTCAGTGACATCTTGGATCTGTCCAAGTACACTTTTCAGAATTCGAACTTCTTGGCCAATATTGCTAAGCCACATTTCCAGACTCTCGGTGTTGCAGGGCGAGCTTAACCATTCTTTCAAAACGTTGCTCAACTCTGTTTCTTCCGCTGCGGCTCCACGTATCTTTGGCAGGACTTGCAAGAACTTTATCTTCATTCCCATAATTGCCTGACTCACCAGGTATTTGAAACGTGTGAGGTGTTTCTTGATACGTGCAGACGTCTTCATCACCGCACCATTGGAGAGTAGATCTTCTGCTTTCACAATAACCTCTTCCAAGCTATCAATGGACATAACTGCCTGCTCTACCAGTCCTATGCTGATTTGTCGAACAATCTTCTGTGCTTGACTAAGGAGCCCCAAAGGATATAAATAGACAATCATGGGAACGGGTTCGAGGTGACTTGGGAGTTCTCGATATATTGAAATGGCTTCCTTGAAAGTTGATGCTGTCCCTATACCCTTGAAACCTTCACTGTACATGCAACATGATATCTGCTCACTTCTGGCATTCCCCGCCTCCTTGAAATCCAATTTCATTTCACCTTCTGCTGACAACAACGGGATGCCTTTCAAAATACCCTAAGGAACAAAATGAAAAAAAAGTAATGACCAATCAACAGAGGATTATGCATACCAAGCTAACACGAAAATTAACACAATATTACATGATTATATTATGTCAACCTTCAGACTGCCTGATGCCCCTGTATTGTGTTCTTCGTCGGTCATTCCTCTATCAAAGACAAAAACAGCTCGTGCTCCGAACTGAATCATAATCACCACATGCGTAGCAATGTCGCTGGTGAAAACTTTAGGGTATTGGACGTTTCCTTTGCCGAGGTGTGCCATAGTGAGAGACTCTGTGTGACTCATGGAGTTATAGTGAAGAGTAACGCGCTCCTGGTGTGATGTTTTTTTCTTGTCATTGAGATAGTTCGCTGAGCCTGAGACCTCCACCAAGCCTCCAAGAATGCTGAGCTTCAGGTTGGCATCTATCCTTAAAGCTTCGGTCTTGGCACTGAAACTCTCACCAGACTGAAACTGAAATAGTTAACGGATAATCTTTGATCACTACAACTTCATATCAGGGTAATTTTCAAAACAGAAAAAGGTAAATAAATCTTGAGTAATAAAATAAATTTATTGACATGATGGATAAATTCACAGAGTAGTGAGGCAAACTGTGAAGTATACGTAAGCTGAACACTCTCGAACACGTGCTCAGTGTTGCATTATATGATATTTCGAAACAAACTGCTAAATAAATACACATAGTGTACTAATAGTCAGGGAATTTTATCAGTTTTCAAGCAAATCTGCAAACAAATTCCTTACCAAGAATTTTTTTCACGATTGTGTTTATGGAGGCATCTACTAACATATATCAATTAGTTTAAACTCTACTCCTGTAGCTAACTTTGTGAGAGCTGCTCAAATTTGGGCTACCCAGAACCTTATCGATAAAAACTGAAAGTGTAAAATTTTGTTCAAAGTGTTTTGTGATTGGTCAAACTAAGTGTTTTGGGGGGTTACTAGCTGTGCGAATCACGAAACCGTGGTCACTACCCTATATAGAGCATGATGTCACCCCCTGGCTATTACGACCCATAACGCTACAGTTCGACGAGGCATGCACATAAATGGTCACACTTGAATGGACACAATAACTAAAAATACTTGAATAAAAATTACAGTGAATACATAACCCCTTGTATATGATGCCGATTAATGTACATTACAAAACCCTGTTTTCAAAATGCGGTCAAGTGGAACCAAGATCAACAGTAGGCTAACATGCAACTGACGGCTTCGGCTCAACTAAGATATTTATGTAGTAATTTTAGCGACTGTAACAGCCCGTCCCTCCCGCGCACTACATTTCCATGACAACATGAACTCTTTACATGACTTGACACACAACCACTATACGATCACATGTATAAACAGTCCCGGAACAATGCATACATACAGGTCAAACCGCGCACACCTTCGGCCCCGTTTACTCAGTACATGCGACCCAGATCAACCGTCCTTGACCTTTACAAGCATATACTTCAATACAAGGAAAACAACATGCACCACACCCATATCACGTGAACAGTAATGTCAGGACACGCACCGGGGAAACCCACTTTCCCGGTGAGATCAGCAGACATTCAACCAATCCCCGTATACTTTAGGCGGGAAAAATACATGCACATGGTCCCCCGGCCCCGAGATTCTAAGAGAGTCTAGGTCGAGCCATTGAAGTGTTTAGACGTGTTTTTGATGCTGAAAGAAATGGCCGAGATCGTATAAAGTTAGAACCTAGGAGAACTGTATAAACTGAATTATTATACACTGTGATATATATACAGAAAAGGACTATAACATTTGGATATATTGTCGACCGGGAAAATCACAGGACTTAGGTGTGATTGCGACCCTGTTGTGTGTGTCTGGAACATCGGACATTTATCGACCCTAATAAACTATTGAATAGAACTGCCGGCCTTGTGAATTGCACAACGTTACCGAATTAAGCCAGCCTGATACCGGCCGTGAACGGTATTCTTCACATTGGCGCCGCCGACCAGGATCTGAGCTAGTCTCCGATATTCGACCCCACCGGCAGTGATGGCGATGGCTCCACCGCTCGACCCTACGGATGACGAGGTAACATTCAATCCGAATCCGACCTTCCGACCTTCCGGCCCCCGCTCAGTTGCCATGAGCGACACAGTCCCGTTGTCGCAGGAGCGACAACCGACCGGCCTGTTCGACTCTCTCGGCGACCATTTGTCCCTGATTTCGTCCTCGCCGCCTGAAGACCGCATCGGAGCATTCCTGGTGAGGACCCGCTATCGCCCCTGCACACAGTAAGTGACATTAAAAGTGCACATGCAAGGGCGTACTCGGCCACGCCGGCCAGAACGACCCAGAAGTTATCGAACTTTGCCGACAGAGACTATACACGCTCGCGCCAAAGAGCAAATGTGTATGATCGTGCTGACCCAGAAGACCCGACAGTGAACATTCGGCCAGTAACCATAGATACGTCAATGGTTATGCACCTGCCAAGCAATTCTCGGATACGGCAGTGAGTTTGTGACACTGACAATGTTACAGAACTGGTACCGCCGAGCGCTTATTCGGCAACCCGACCCTTGGCGCCGTCAATGACGCCAATGCAGTACGACCCAGTACCAATGGTGTACTCTTGTCTCCCGACCGAGCCGACTGTGGTAGAGTACATCCGACCCAGCCAGGAGAGAGCAACTACAGGGAGCGTTCCAGTGACAATCGCTGTCCAGACCACGACACCTCCACGACCGCAACGACCCAGCGACGCGACAACAGAAACTCGCGGCCCCACACAAGAAGCGTGACCTCGGCAACCACCATCCACGCCAAGTCGCCGACCTCGCGACCCCGGCACGTTGGCCTCCGATACATGCGCTCCTGCGCCGACCGCACCCCGACCGTCACCGACCACCGGAGATCAGCCGCGCTTCGCCCCGCCGCAAGACCAAGTTGTGTCTGCTCCGGCAGAAAGTGGTGCCAGTGATCGGACATCCGATCTCTCAGTCAGTCGGTTACACCACTGGATATGGTGTACCGCCAGTCGGATACCCTGGCGGAATAAGCGGTGCTCAAAATGGAGTAGCAGCTGTTGGATACTATCCACCACATGTCGGCTATACAAACCCGCCAACCGGATATGGTGGCGTTCCAAATGAAGCAACATATATCGGCTATCATGGTACACAAAACGGAGTAGTGTACCATAGCGTGGCCCCAGACAGATTGGTATACCGATATCCACCACCGGCTGTAATCCCACCCTCAGTCGGGATACCATAGGTGACGCCACAGTACAGTCAAACGGCCCCTGCTAAACAGGTATCACACGACCCCGGCTACGCTCCGGCACCACCAGCTGCCTCGCTCGCCGTCCCCGCGACGACAGCACCAATCACCCCCGCTAACACGACCCTGACAGCTCTGATCACTACGACCCCAGTGGCTCCCGCTGCCACGCCAGCAGTTGCCCCCGTTACGACCGCCCCAACTGTGGTGAGCGCTGACACGCCCACGCCCCAGAGACTCACGTCTGAGCCCCAAACAATGGCTACGGCTAAAACGGCTCAATGGCGTGCGACCTTCAAGGAGGGCAATCTCATCCAGTACATTCAGAGCTTTGAACAATTTACTGCGGCCTTTACATACTCCGACCTCAACAAAACGACGACCTTCAGAAGCACACTGCATGGTCACGCTGAAGCGTTAGCTCTAAATATCCCAGTCGAGACACCCTGGGAGGAGTTCAGACACCGACTTCTGGAAAACTGGGAGCCCGCGCCACGCCGGCAATCCAAGCGGGATGACTTCCCGTTCCTCAAACGAGAACGGAAAGAGGATGCGGAGCACTACCTGGAACGGCTTCAAGCTCTGGCCGAGCAAGTCTTCGATGACGTCACATCAGAGTCCCGACAGCGAACCGTGATTTCGCAATTCATAAAGGGCCAACCCGACCCCATTGCCGACAAACTGTGTGTGTTCACTTTTGCCAATTATAGTGACGCACTAACGGCCCTCCTCAAGGCTGAGAGCCGCCAACAACGGACACATAGAGACCGTCATCGAGGCGCACGACGCACCGACATCTCAGCGACCGGATACACTGACGACGAACATGTTAATGGTGAACTGTCTTGTGCCATGGGACAAATAGATCAGTGGGATACTCCAACCCCTGAACAGATAGCGGCCTATTACGACCCCGCTGACAGCGACACTACCGGCTTGCAGGGATGTGACGAATATTCAGTGCCATCTTGCTCATGCGAGTGGGTGGCTGAAGCATTTCAGTGTGTCCTTAGTGACGAAAATGGACTATGTGCAGAGGATGCCATCTACTCTCTCCTGCGAGCTACGGCCCCAACCAAAGTGGTCGACCCCCACAACTCGGACGACCAGTCGTGTGCTTTTTCTGCAAGAAGCCCGGCCATCGCTGGCTGCGATGTTTTCGACTCAAAGATGTGCTAGTGCATAACGGCATGAAACCACTAGCGTTCCGACCCAGTGGTCCTGGTACTGACCGAAAGACTGCTCAAGTATTGTCAGTACCCAACCAGACCGGCCACCAAACTCAACCGGCCCCACCAGTGCCTCCGACACCGTCGTCAAACCAGTAGTGGAAGGTGCTGAGGAGCAAGGGCCTTCCAGAAAACAGGACAATGTTTCCTGCTCCACACCTGCGGTTGCCATGATGACTAAACTGATGCAACTGCCAGTTACGACCCCACAGCCGGCCCAGCCCACACCTCAGCTCCTTGAAGGGGTGAGTTCCAAGTGTCACGCATCGACCCCAGCGTCGGCTTCTCTTCAGGAAGGGGTGTCAGCACCACGCCCACAGCGACCTCCACGCGGAAATCGTCATCTTGAAGGGGTGTCGCCCCCGACCGCCGACGGCACCGGGACAGACAGCATGTCCGAGGTCGAGTGGATCTCCGACGACGGAGGATTCTACGCCTTCCCAAGCGGACCAGAATCCAAGTTGCCCCCACTTCACACGCTTTTCAAGCCGCCGCCAGACGACCCCACGGTCCCGCTTGTCATCGACAACTCCCGAGCTGCACAGGAGTGTTGGAAGTTGTCGGTACGTGTCGGAGACAAGACAATGAAAGCCGTACTCGACTCCGGAGCGCAGATCTCCCTGCTCCGACATGATCTGCTCTGACACGTCCCGCCGACCAGTGACATCTACGACACACATCGGCCACCATTCGTGACGTCAATGGACAGTCAAGCCCAATTGATGAACTGATCGACCTACCGATACAGGTCGGAACAAACCATCTAAGAGTGACATTTTGTGTGGCTGCCATACCTGACGGCATGATTCTCGGCATGAACATTTTCCAGCAAGCTAACGCTGTAGTGAATTATGGTGAAGAGACAATACAGGTAAACAAAGAAGTCCTGTTCGCGCACAAAGACATTGAAGCCAATGTTGTTCGATCGGCCGTGCGCCGAGCCGTCACCAACGGCTCACCAACGGTTCATCAACACCCACGAATCATCCAGCCATTGGCGACCTTCCCGGAAGACACCGACGTCGTCATGGGATGAACGTTAACGACCCTGAATCGGCAATGTGTGGAGGTGACTGTCGTCAACCCACTGACACTGGCATCACACTGACTCGTTCTGACCCCGTTGCGATAGCCAGTCTGATCGAGAGTGTCATCGGAGCTCTACCGAAGCCCGGATAGTAGCCCGAATCGTCTGCAATGAACGCCAGTCGCTATGGCGACCTGCCGCCACATCTGCAAGAAATGGTGGTCCGCGCTGGACTCGCGCCAGAGCAGCACTGGCGCTGTGCCAACCTTGTCCATCAATATCAGGACACGTTCATGCATCCTGATGGACAGTTGGGGCGAACTCAAGTCGTCCAACATCGGATCGACACTGGCACCTTGGCCTCGATTAGACAATGACAACAACGCGTCCCCCAGGCCCAGCAAAGCATCATCGACGAGGAGGTCGACAAGATGCTACGCTTGGGGTGTATCGAGCCGTCTGATTCGCCCTGGAGCTCACAGGTGGTGCTCATGCGTAAAAAGAACGGCCAAGTGAGATTTTGCGTTGACTATCGGCTCCTGGCCTCTGGTTACTGGCAGGTCGAAGTCGACCCTACCGACAGACCGAAAACTGCCTTTGCGACAAGGAGAGGACTGTACCAGTTTAAGCTCATGCCATTCGGCCTTAGTAATGCACCGGCAACATTCGAACGGCTAATGGAAACCATTCTCCGAGGATACCTGTGGACACGGTGTATGTGTTACCTGGATGACGTCATACCTTACGGCAGAACATTTGACCAGGCACTCGCAAACTTGGAAGCGGTCCTGGATCGAATCAGATCGGCAGGCCTGAAACTTCAGCCCAAAAATGTGAACTCTTCCAAAGGGAAATCCTGTACTTGGGGTTTATAGTTAGCGGCCAAGGAATTTGAGTCGACCCAAACAAAGTCAAAGCCATCAGAGAATGGCCAACCCTGTGCGAGATCACCGACGTCAGGGCTTCCTTGGTTTTGCCAACTACCACAGGCGATTCATCAAGGACTACGCTGAGATCGCTGAACCACTAGTAGCTCTTACCCGAGGTGAATGCCATTTCACTTGGGGACGGGCCCAACGACGAGCTTTCCAGCAACTCCGTGACGCCCTCATCAAGGCGCCCAAGCTCGCCCATCCAACCCAGAATCCGGACGACTACTTCATCCTCGACACGGATGCAAGCGACTTTGCTGTGGGAGGCGCCCTCTCACAAAGGGTTAACGGGAAAGAAATCCCAATCGGGTTTGCCAGCAAAACCCTGTCCCGAACCCAACGGAACTACTGTACCACGTACAGGGAACTACTGGCAGTAGTCAAAATGGTACAGCACTATCGGCATTATCTCTGGGGCAGGAAATTGCTCCTCCGGACCGACCACAGCTCCTTGAGGTGGCTCAAGAACTAGTTGGCTCGCTAAGTTGCAGCAGTACGACTTCAGGATAGAGCATCGACCCGGTAAATTACACGGCAATGCTGGCGGCCTGTCACGGTGTCACAGTTGTAAACACCAAGACTGTCCCGGACGACTCGTCACACCTTCGACTGACCCAGAAACCAGTTCCGGAGAATTTCCAGTTCGTCGGATAACTGTTGTTCCGGCCAATCCCCTGGACAGTGATTCGATGACATCACCGGTATCGCCCCGACTATTATCGGCACGTCAAGTTGTTCAAGTCTGTGCCTTGGATACCACACTTGATGGTCAAAAGTGGCTATCGGACTATATGACCAAGGACATTGTCGCTGCACAACAAGCCGACCCCAGCGTCGGAAAAGTGCGATAATGGATACTTGCCGGCACAAGACCAGACTCGAGAGAAGTTGCCCGCCACGGAGAAGAGGTAAAGACACTTGTTTCCCGCTGGAACCTCCTGGCGCTGCAAGACGGAGTACTGGTTCGGAACACAAAAACCGACCCCGCTGGACGACCTGTGGTGCAAACTGTGCTTCCTGTCGCACTCAGAACGCAGGTTCTGCACCAACTACATGACCTGAAGATTGTTGGACATCTCGGCATAGAGCGTACCATAGAAAGAGTCAGGCGCCAATTCTACTGGCCCGGCTTGGCGCTGGACGTCGCCCGCTGGTGTGCCCGCTGCCCACAATGTGTAACCCGCAAGGATAAACCGACCCCAAAAAGATCGCCCCTGACCCAGTTGCCGACAGGAGCCCCGTTTGACAGGATAGCGATGGACATTCTCGACACTCACAAAGTCACCGGAAGAGGCCATAGGTACATACTTGTCGTGTCGGACTACTTCTCGAAGTATACGGATGCCTTTCCGTTACGGCGACATACGGCCAAAAATGTTGCCGACATCTTGGTAAACAGGTGGATAGTTTACCTTGGTGTTCCCAAGGCTATCCATAGCGACCAAGGCACCGAGTTCGAGTCATCCCTGTTCCGCAATGTCGTGCATCTCCTGGGCGCCAAGAAAATTCATACGACCCCGTATCGACCCCAGAGTGACTGCCAAGTCAAACGTTTTAATAGGACATTGCTCAACATGCTGAGTGCATTTGTCAGCGATCGTGCAAACGACTGGACTTGCACCTACCATATGTGTTAATGGCCTATAGAACATCGGTACACTCGTCCACAGGATGCACCCCGCATCTGATGGTGTATGGACACGAGTGTAATCTGCCAGTCGATCTAGTGTTTCCGACCTACGACCCCGAGCCTCTACCACCGTGTGGTTCGGAGTATGTGGAGTATCTGCGGCAAGCCATCAGGACGGCCCATGGTTTCGCCCAAGACCATCTCGAGAAAGCGGCAATCAGGCAAAAGATGGGTTATGATGCCCACGCAAAACCACGACCCCAGTTTGAACCAGGAGAACTGGTCCGGTATTATTATCTGCCTGTCACGCAGAATAATAAGTTCGCTCGGCTCTGGACTGGTCTCTGGAGGATCATCGACCATGTGACTGAGGTAGGTTACCGAATCGCCTTGGTTTCTAACCCTAGGAACACTCGTGTTGTTCATCTGGATGTGCTCAAGCCATAAGAAGGTGACAACCAAGCGGCTCACATCTACTCCGACCCTGTACGACCCACCGAGTCATCAAGCAAATCCGACCCAGAACAGTCGCCCGACCCCATGGGACTTCTCAAGGAGTTTTACTACCCCTGGGAGGAAACTCTCCAAGATCGGCATACTGATTCAGACCCAACTGCTGAGTCTGACTCACCAGCGACCCAAAATCGTCAGTCACGACCTCCGACTTCATCCGGCTCAAGCTGACATCGACAAAGGAGAAGATCGCGGAGATCGAGTTCGGACACGCCAAAACCGGCACGCAAGTCACACGGACAAAGGCCTGCGATGCGTTCCGACCCTGAAACAAGTGAGGCTACGCCCCTGCCTGCTCGACCCAGTCGACCCAAACGCCACGCATGCAGACCGGCCCGATACAGATAACCCTGGCCTAGTTATCTGCTTGATCTCATTGATGATGAAATATGCATGTTCAATGGACTATGATATCATATCACTCCTCATAAATATTATATTGAATTACAATATTCATATATGCATATAACCTTGTTTAACATGTACAAGATGTCAGTGAGGCAATTTCGGTATATACACATTTGATATGATATTATATTTACGATGCTGGTGAATAATTGGTTGCATTATGATATGTGCTTCGACCTCGTATAACATGTACCATTGTTCCGTATGTGTTACGCAATGACTAAGCATATCATGTCAAGCTTCAATCCATGTGCCAGCCGAAGAGGATAATACATGTCACGCCGTGAGTAAGGTCACTCAGTTGTCAAAGAGGTGATAGAGTGATTCGTTTTGGGGTGTGCGTCGATAAGAGCCTCTACCCACTCTATGTAACATTCAGAGGAACGGCCTATTGGTACGGAAACTGATCACGGAAAAATCTATCATACCAAGATGTGGCCTGTCACCAAATTCATCACACAAAAATTCAAAGTGCCACGGTGTGACCGACCCAGCTCATTACATCTTCGACCCCTATAATATTTGCGGCCCCATCGTCTTGTGAACAAGCTGATAATGAACGGAACGATGTCCGCCCCTGTGAGCGATTGATATTCATGTCTCAGCCTATATTAACTGTGTGTCGTCTGTGAAATAACAATTCGACCCCGTTAGTTTATTGTGCACTAATTTGTGGGAAAAGGAATGACTGATGTATAGTTCACAAGGTACGCATGAGCGCTGATAAACTCTGAAGCTGTTTACAGCACCCGCAAGAATTTCCCCTGATAAACTCTATAGTGAATCGTCGGGTAAAAAGAACTCAGTAACAATGTGCAGTCGAACAGTGTATACAGAATATGTCTTGGAGTGCGTTATCCAGGGGACGGCAAATGGACATACGGAAATCTGGGCAGCGTGAGGACCCCCTACTGTCAGAATGGACTGGCCTAGTAAGCCAATGAAGGATCCTACCCGCGTTTCCCTGACGACGGCCCCACCTTGCAGTGTATACGCTTGGAACAATGGTATATAGCGTAAAGACGTTTTCTATACAGATAGAGAGCGCCCCCCGGCCCGATTCGTGGAATCGAGATGCTGACAGCATCCTTGTGTATGATTACAGAGATCAGCGGCAATCAGATCATTTGCGCCTGAGACTTTGAAGCAGCAGAAGTGTTGTCAAGAGTTGTCAGACATTTGATACCCAAAAGTACGGACTATTACTGCAAAAATAGTGTAACTTTGTCGGCCTGTGTTGTAAGGACAATTGTGAACAGTTTGTTCATAAAGTTTAGCAGAACTTTGTGTAGTTTTCGGCATTGAATTGTGTGCGGCATAAAGCTAGGCCGGCTTTGAAGTGATCGAGACTTTTTGTTTTAGTCGGCCTAGTATCTGTTACGGAGATAATTCAGCATTGCTGCCGCCCGTCATCATGGCCGAAAAGCCCGGAGACGACTGGGATAAAGGCGACCCAGGAGAAAATCGGCCCCGCACTGTAAAGCTGGATGGAGAAAAGATCACCGTCCAAGTTATCGACAATGGTGATGAATCAGATCACCCGATAGTCGTCCCCGACGACGAATCGACATCCGGCCCCGACTTTCAGCCTGAGAGATCCAACCAAGTCGTCCTCAGTGCTGCGGCAAGCGGCTCAGAAAAAGGAGCGCGACCCAAAACGGCCCAGGACAAGTTGGCGCAATGGGGAGCGCGCCACACGCCGAGTCCGACCCAGGACGACATCTTCAATGTCGACCCCGAGCGCTTCCGCCGACTGGAAGAAGGCGGGAGCATTGTTCAACGCACCATAGAGGCAAGACATACAGCCGAGAAGGCTCAGCGAGCGGCGGCCGCCGCTCGTCAACC
Source organism: Terebella lapidaria (assembly GCA_949152475.1). Lineage (NCBI taxonomy): Eukaryota > Metazoa > Annelida > Polychaeta > Terebellida > Terebellidae > Terebella > Terebella lapidaria. The sequence continues at coordinate 24,793,672 of OX424564.1, read as the reverse complement.
CGACCCAGTTAGTCCAGCGATCGCCCCGATTGCTCCGACCCCGACTTCACCGGCTTCCAGCTCCGCAGTGGCACAACCCAAAGCGGTCCGCTCTGCATCTAAACGGACTTACTCTTCTATGAAAAAGAAGCTCCGAGCTGGGACTAGATCGGCATCCAGCAGTTCGTCACGCTCCAGCGGAGGATCTGCAGTTTCGGCCCCGACATCAACTTCCCGCCGCCAGGTGGCAGAACTTATGGAGCTCGTCCCACCTCCAACGACCCCTTACGGCACCTGGCCCATTGATTGGAACCAGATTCCGGCCGGTAGACGAAATAAAAGCGCCGGCTGTGGGCACGTTCATAATTTTGATGAGCCATCGACCTTGTCGGAGGGAAACCTCCTCACACTGGCTCCTCTCCAGTGCGGTGACGGACAGTACGAATGTACGTTCTGTATGGTGAAGAGGAAAGCGAGGGAGAGCGATGCTGGGATACGGTACCGGGATGTGGACCCTTCCAGACGGCCCAGATATTAGACGCACACGTATTGCCGTACCACTTCCCCTTCCTGCGCTTTTTCGTGTGCCCAGCCCGTGACCACTTCCGGACAGTGGCTCAAGGGAGCATGTTTCGGCATTTGTCCCAGGCGACCCCGCAACACGTGGCATCTCTTTCGTTCTACAACGAAGGGAGATTGTCAACATCCGGCCCCATGCTCGTCAGGTTCGCGCTGCGCTGCAGAGTCGACATGCAGCTGAACCCCAACTATCGACCCCCGCGTGTTCCGGCCAACATCCCAATTTTCAAGAGGGATGTTAACACTGTCCTCACCTTCGGCATCTGGCATATGGTGCCAGAGTTATTCGACCAGTACCCGCCCAACTCGGCTCCGGAAGTCCAACAGGTACTCCGTCGAATAGAGCATAACCGTGCTACGACCCCGGCGGATGAGATACGGCTCACCCGCATGATCAGCGACATCGAGACTATGAACACTGGGGTTCGTGTTCGCCAGCCCAGCACGATCTTCTTCGTCCGTCCAATCACTTACCAGACCACCACGGTAAGGACGGCAGAGGAGGTCCCAATTACGACCATGGGAGTCTCCACCGCGACGACCAGCAGTTCGACCCCATCCACGACTGTCGCAACACCATCTTCTACCCGTCCGGTTACATCCACGACAACTTCGACTCCATCCAGAGTTCGGCCACCGGACGTGGTTCCCAGACGCATGATAGTGGAATGACCTACGGCCCCGAATGTTACGGATTATCGGGTCCGTGAAGGGTTGGTTCCTCCACCTGAGGAGTTTCCGCCACTCCAAAATCGGCCCGTGGCACAACCGCCACCCCCATCCACGGCCAGTAAGAGAGCCCGCTGAACCTTTGAGTTCGGATTTGGATCGGCCACCTCCGCTCAGGGAGATTGAAACGGGATCCCCCAAACGTTCGACCCCGACTCGTCAAGCGACCCCAGATACTCCACCGTCACCCTCGGGACGGATGGAGGACCCTGTTCCATTGCCGCCCTATCTCACCGAGGAGGTGGAGCACGTGCCCTCCATACCGACCCGAGGTGCTAACGGCGATCGACCCCGATTAAGGTTAGACGACCCCGGACAGCTCGAGTCTCTTCCTCGCGACCTAGACGAACGTCTTCCATTGCATGGGTCCGGGGAGTTTGCTGCCGACTTTCAGTTTCTCCAACAACATGGAGAACGCTTGGCGATCCGCTCATTGCCCGGCCTACGAGCCCTACCCGGCCAGAACCCCGACCTTCAGGACTTCGTTCGGGATGAGGACGCCCAGCGACTTCCGAATTACGTGGGCTTCCAAGATGATTTCTGAACGGCCCGTCTCGACCAGGCTGCCCATAATGCGACCCCTTGCTCCTGCCATCGGAAACCGAGGAGCACCTGCCAACCCTGGCCCTCGCTTGTGCCGACGACCTGGCCCATCAGTATTTACGTCTCATACGTCGGGAGTACATGTCGCCCATGGACCATCACATAAGACAGGCAGAATACAACAGTCTGTCTGTCAGCTTTGGGATGGGCGCTTTGCATGAACGTCATGAGCCCACGTTCTTGGACTCCCTCTCCAAGGAGAACTTACGGCTCCGTGTTCGGATCACCCAGCTGGAGGACCGAATGGCCAACCTTCAGCAGGAGAATGACCGCCTTTGGACCGCTTCAACCCCGATCACGCCGGAAGCATCGGCCCCGTCAACGCCGACCATGGCTACGCCGACCATTCCGGGGGACCTGTTGGCAACTATTGTGTCCATTCTGCCAAGGCTTCCCCCGGATGAGCAGATTCAGCTCATGCGACAGGCGTCGCCTGCGGCCCCGCCTCCTCCAGCCAGCAGACATGATCGTGAGGGGAAGTAAACTTCGGCCCTGGACTGTCGGCCCAGTGGCATTCGGCCCTACCGTGATCTGGAAGGAGTAATCCTGGTCACGCTGTAAATAGTGTATATAGAATAATTGTTTTATCCTGGTCACTTTATAAATGTTTGTATATAATTAATTAAGTTTTAATCTTCATTTTATTCCAGCAATAGACTCTTAAAGTAATTGTCCATTCTATTAGAGAATGTCAAGGAGTTTCGTTTATACATTCCATACTCATTCCATTCGTTGTTTTGCATGTATGTGTATATGTATCATCGTAGTGACTATTGACGGATAGACTGCAGACGTTTATTTTGACAGGATCTTTTTATTGTATGCAGTGTTTTCACATTGTCGCGCGGCGAGTGTGTGTGAGTGTTGGGTTTTGACCTTTTAGGACTTCCTTTATCTTCTCATGTTTAGTTTTTGTGACGGTAGGGTCCGGGGAGGGTAATCCCGAGGGCGTAGGATTAATGAAGGGGTGTTATGTAGTAATTTTAGCGACTGTAACGGCCCTTCCCTCCCGCGCACCACATTTCCATGACAACACAGACTCTTTACATGACTTGACACACAGCCACTATACGATCACATGCATAAACAAAACCCGAACCATGTATACACACAGGTCAAACCGCACGCACCCTCGGCCCTGTCCACTCAGTACAAGCGACCCAGTATTACCGGCCTTGACCTTTACATGCACCTACTTCAATACATAGAAAAAATATGGTCGTGATTATATGAATTGGATACGTGAATAGAATATGAACTGTGATATACACATTTTGCCTGACACTGGACTTTGAGATTGGATGATGGACTCGGTTTTGTTTGCTCAGATACTATATACTTGGGTATTGTTTCCATGTTTATTTCAACTGCTAGGGCGCGACACCACTCACACAATTGCACAATCAATCAGAATTTGCATGTCGATCTGTTTCCATGTGGGCGAGCGGGGCTGCCATAGTGTAGTGTTTTTTTGGTCTCATGTTTCATGAGAAGCATGCAGAATACATACGATGCCACCTAAGAAAAAACTTAAATTGCCTTATGGCAATATTCGTGATATGTTCAGCAAGGTAACTGTAAATAATAATTATAATTGTTAATTCATATCAAATTATCAAGTAAAAAATATAATAAATAGATTCCAGATATATCTTACACAGGATATACGGATTGATATTTTGATATTTATAGTTATCAATGGATTTGAGATCGTGTCAATAATAACAAATGAATGTGTTATGTCCCATTGAAACTTGGAATGTCCCATTGCTTTGAATGTCAAGGGGCCAATTGACCCACTGTTCAAATGCTCTAGCCCTATCCCTGGATTCCTAAGCTGTAGAGTCAATAATAAGCGAGACATTAGCCATTTTGTCCGGTGACCTTGAAAATGAGGTCAAAGGTCAAATTCAAGGTCACGATAATATTCAGAATATATCATTTCCTATATACTGACAATTGATTCCTAAGCTGTAAAGTCGATAATAAGCGAGAGATTAGCCATTTTGTGCTGTGATCTTGAAAATGAGGTCAAAGTTCAAATTCAAGGTCACGATAATATTCAGAATATATAATTTCCTATATACTGACAATTGATTCCTAAGCTGTAAAGTCGATAATAAGCGAGAGATTAGCCATTTTGTCCTGTGATCTTGAAAATGAGGTCAAAGTTCAAATTCAAGGTCACGATAAAATTCAGAATATATCATTTCCTATATGCTGACAATTGATTCCTAAGCTGTAAAGTCGATAATAAGCGAGATATTAGCCATTTTGTGCTGTGACCTTGAAAATTAGGTCGAAGGTCAAATTCAAGGTCACGAGAATAATCGGCATATATAATTTCCTATATGTGCACAATTGATTCCCAATGTCTAATCCCAATATTAAGTGAGATATTAGGATAAATTTGTCCCCATTATAAAGCATTGGCTAATTTAACATGGGAAAGTCCTATCTGGGACACGTCGAAAAAATCAAAATGGCTGCCACACGCATACCGACGATTCAAGGGCAACGAAACTTATACACAGCACAAAGGTATATCAGGGGAATCTTTTGAAACAAAAATCTCAAAACTGATATGACAGTTTCTGAGAAAATGGCCGCCAAAGTCCAAAATTGGCCATTTTTCGACAAAAATGACCGCCATTTTTGAAAAAACGATTCAATCGACGAAAAAAAAAAGGTCCGGAGATATGGGCCCATAGAACATATTTTGTGAACTACAGCAATATTCATCGAACATATTTTTCCCAGGGTTTGACAACGCCGACGCCGACACCGACGCCGACGGACGGACGCCGGACGCAACTGACGACAATTGCTTATCGGACCATAAGTCCGGTAAACTAAAAACGCCGTTTTCACTGGATAAGGGCGGATGATTTCATCCACTAAGATACCAATATATCATCGACAAATGTGGATATATCGTATGGATACAAGTTACTACTAAATGATGCTATACTTTGCAAATCGATATGGATTTCCATCTGCTTTGAATGTGTCATTTTGATGTGCATTTGTGTGTTCTTGTGATCGTTGAAAATTAAATGTGTACAAAACTTATTTTTCATATACACGTTTTCCCACCAACACTCATAAGTGGTAGGTTCCATACCGAGAACCTGCAGGTTATTATCTGAAATATTAACCTCTCGGGAGGTTAATATTTTATTTATTAACCTCCAGGCGGAGTTCCTAACATGGATGATAACCCTTGAGAGCAATGGGACACCCCCAAATCATGCACTATCTTCGTAAAGTGTTCGTTAGTGTTAATATCACAAACCAGTCCGAATTCAATTTATCCAACTTTATTGGGATGAATAGTCCGATGACACGATTACGGACACATTCGTTAATCCCCAATATAGTCGATCTATTGTCCGCTCGTCACGTTGCCAATACCAACGATTTATCACAGATACTTGTAACTCTTCTCTGATAATCCAATAACACGTCCGTGCTCTTAGACTTCTCAAAACCCAACTCTATGAATGCGCGGGGATTTTCCATTAGGTTCGGCTTCGTGGGGAGGAAGTTGTGTGTGATTTGTCAGAGGTGATGTAATGTCTAGATAGGCGTGGTTAGGTGTCTGGAAATGTTGTGATTGGAGGGAATTTGAAGAATGGCGGTGTGAGCAGGGATGTTTACATGTGGTGCGGTGGCTAGGACGGTGCGGGGTGGATGACGTAACGTAAGTATGAAGTCATGTGAAGAATCTGTGTCGTGTATCTGGAGTGAGAGAACATGTAAGGGAGGGTTTTGGGTGGTTACAGTCATAAATATTCTACATTAATAACGAAGAATGTATAGGTGACACGGCTATTATTGTACGGGATTTGCTAAATTCCAGATTCGAGAACAGATTATTATTGGACCAGCCAAATGTACTCACGTCTGATGAAATATCTTTTGCATTGAATGAACTGTGTGTAGGTTAACTGCTCACGACTTTACGCACTTATTTCTGTTCAATTACCTTTCTGGCACCATTGTATAGAGTTTTGAAATGTTCTGCAATGTACTTTTCATATAGCGTACGAAATAAACGCATAATTATATATATAATTTCTCATTTTAATCGATGATTAGAATATAATAAATACGAGTATGTACATAGTTAGTAAGAACTCAGGCATAACTGATAGTTGACCCCTCGCACACTGTTTGTTACCTGTAATGATCAATTTAAGGTGTTGAAGGAGTGAATCATTCCAGGGGTAAAAGTATGTCTTCAGCCAACCCTAAACCATCGGGGTCATAATTTCGGTATGAAATTCCCTTGCAATTACCATATGATGTGAGGCACTCAGTGCTATTATTTTGACAACTGCACTAGTGATTGCTGTAATCACCTTTTTTTTTTTTTTTTTTTTTTTTTTTTTTTTTTTTTTTTTTATTTAAACGTAATTTATTTTCCGAGGATTGTTACACGCAGAATATGCACAAAGGTAACGTTCCTCGTCCAGAACGAGTGAGTATTTAGCATGGCTACTCAGTATAGGCAGCACAGAAGCAGGATTCACATAAAACGCTCAGTTTCCATAATAAAAGCATGTACAGCATTGAACAATTCAATATTCCAAGCAGTTCCCAAAGATTCATTCCCAAAAAGAAAAAGTTCCGTCAAATATTTTTTTTGGTTTTGTGTGAATGAAGTTATATCGAGATCAGGCATTATTATCAAGAGGAGGGGGGTGGTGGAGGCCAACAGTTTGTGACGGGCAGCTCGATAGGAGGGACAGTCAAGTATGTAATGTACAACGTCTTCGATTCGAGACCCACATGACCCACAAGAAGCATCGGATATAAAATTATATTTTTTCCTATGAGAATTCAGTCCACTGAGACCCATTCGCAGCCGTGCCTGAAAGACAGGTGCACGTCCAGTACCATAAGAATAAAGTGGGTTGCTTTCAGGAAAAAAACGAATCTTTCAGTCGCTTTTTGAACAAGGGGAGGCTAGCAGTGCCTCTGATATTTGCATCAAGGTTGTTCCACGCCCGTGATGCAGTAGGAACGAATGATTTTTTAAAGGAGACGTTCTTAGCTTTAGGAACCCTGATGTCTCCTGAGCTACGAACGCTATGACTGTGTATATTTGACACAAACTCTGGGCAAATAGTTCTCATGTAACGGGGTGTCAGTCCATTCATAATTTTGTACATAGTAGTCAAAAGATAATAATCACGACGTGTTTTCAGTGTGGGCCAACCCAATTCTGATAGAAGAGCAGTATTACTCACAGAATTGTAGGCACCTGTACAAGATATGGCAGCAGATCTTTGACATTTTTCCAATATATTGCACAAATTACTAGTACAGTTGTTATACAACAAACAGCCATATTCCAGGATTGATCTAATAAATGTTTTGTAAATGTTTTCTTTGCACTTCCTTGGTAAAATATTAGCCATACGTTTCAGCATGTTTATCATGGGTCCTGCTTTCGCAACCCTATCGTGAATATGACTTGCCCAGGACATATCCTCACATAAAATGACACCGAGATGGCAATGCTTTGTTACTCGCTCTATAGTTGTGTTATTGAAGAGAACATCTTCGTAGTGTATTCGATTTCGTTTCTTGGACATAATCATCAATTTTGATTTAGAAGGGCTGAAAGAAACTGCCCACTGATTAGCCCATTGACATATAGTATCTAAATCAAAATTTAATTCACGTATACTCTGACTGGGGTCAGTGATCACTTTCATGAGTGCAGTGTCGTCGGCATACAGATACATTTCACTTTTTATGTCAACCGTTATATCATTAATGAATATCAAGAACAATAAGGGTCCTAAAATGGACCCCTGAGGAACCCCTGATTCAATAAAAACTGATGAAGATTCTTGACCGTTGATGACGACTTTTTGTGTTCTATTTGTGAGATAATCAACCAACCAATTCAACATCATATGGTCAACACCGAATGTCTGTAATTTATAAATAAGCCCTAAGTGCCATACCCTGTCAAATGCTTTGGATATGTCCAGGTATACCATACACACATCCTGTTTATTATCTAATGCACGATAGATATTATGTGTTACTAAGATTAATTGATTCATGGCCGAATCTAGTGGTTTAAACCCTGAATTACGCCAAGTTAGCAGATCATTATTGATACAATAAGAATATAAGTGTTTGAAGACTAGTCTCTCCAGAACTTTCCCAACAACTGATATGAGGGAAACTGGCCTGTAATTGGTCTTCAATTGGTGATCGCCTTTTTTATACAAAGGGGTGACGTTGGCATGTTTCCATATATCTGGGAACTTGCCAGTTCCCAATGATAAATGAAATAGTTCCGTTAGATGCTTGCAAACAGCAGAGGAAGTGTGTTTCAACAATCGGTTACTAATCCCGTCAGGTCCGTTTGCTTTATTAACGTCTAATGTATCAACTATTCGTTTTACATTTGTCGCGTCAACTTTTAGATTTCGTAAGCGAACAGGAGTCACAAATCGTAGCGGCGGGAGCGCATTCGGTGGGTCAAATATTGAGGATTGTTCTGCAAAATATTCATTCAATAGAGTGGCCTTGTCTATATTGGTGGAATAAACCTTGTCATTATCAAATAAAGTAGGTACTCCAGCTTTAACTTTAACACCCAATAAGGATTTAGCAATTTTCCAATATTCTTTGGGAGTTGAAATATTGTCAAGACGGCATACCATTTTTTGATTGTAAGCTTGTTTTGCTAAGGACCTGACAAGTTTAGCCCGCTTGCGTTTTTCCTTGTATATTTCGTAATGAATCGGGTTTCCCGAGCGACGATATCTTTTGTGCCAACGGTCCCTCACACTGTCGGCGTACCGACATGCACTGGTTATGTAAGGCTTGTTTCTAGGTTTTATTTTTACAATCTTATGGGGAATGTGGCGGCTCGCTTCTGCCAATATGAAATCAGTGAACATTTTAGCCCGTATGTCTACATCTTCAGATTCACAGAAAGCAAAGTTCTCCAGAGACTGTTTCAAATGTCCATAATCAGCGATTGAATAATCCCATATATCGCGGGTAAAAGAACGGTCATGTGCGTAGGAAAAAGCGAGACTGCACGATACTATGCAGTGATCCAAGTTTGAAAGTGGCGAGTGAATTTGTACATTCGACACATAACCTGGAGCATCTGTGATGATTAAGTCTAGCAAACTAGCATTTGTTTCTGTATATCTAGTTGGTTCTGAAACTAACTGAAACAAATTGTTGGCATTTATTAAGTCAAATAAGTTCAACTTCAATTCGCTGTTGGGGTGTGAATCATTCCAATCAGCACACCTGTCATTGAAGTCGCCAGTTATAATAACACAATCGAGATCTAGTGACAGTGCCATATCAACGCTGTTTTGCAAATTACTAATGAAAAATTCAGTGCTCCGAGTCATATTTGGTCCTGATATGGGAGGACGGTAGTATACGGAAATCAGTGCATTTCTACTACCTATACCAACTTGAATCCATAAACATTCTATATTATCGGCCTCTAGCTCTTGCCTACGCAATACTGGTAAAATGTCAGAAACATACATGAGAACGCCGCCTCCGTGCCGATTTCGATCCTTTCGTATAACAGAATATCCACTGATTGAAATTTCATGATTTGTTACGGATTCCTCGAGCCACGTTTCACTAACACATATAACATCGAAATTATTGCGCATAACAAATGATTCGATCTCATCAAGTTTCAGAGTTGCCTGAGTAGCATTATCTCTGCATCCAATGCTGCGAGCATTTATGTGACAAATGTCTAATTGTTTTCGTTTGTCACTGGGCCCGGGATTCTTGTGTACATCACCTGCCAATAGGAGCAATGTACTCAACATGCACACAATTTTAAAGGTAAGCTTCGATATCTCATGACTACCAGAACACCTTGTCGTTAACTGCTTAGGCTTACTGCAACAGAATAAATGCCACCAGCCTATAGCTGCCCGATACTGCCCAATACATATCATGGCGGATCATGGTGCACAACGTGCACGAGATGATAAACAAAAAGCCAACCACACAAGCCCCCCTCAGAGCTATGTTTAGAAGAAATACGCATGATGATCATATATACTGCATTTAATGGTGTAACTGAGCAGCCATACATAATAATTTCACTCGTTCCGGCGATCACAATGTGTATAATTACACAAACATATGAGAGCATGGCTACATTGTATGGCACGTGTCTCTATGTGGGACTTACTTTGCAATGCTCTATCAGCGAGGAACTGTGTCAGTATACGATATATAGAAATCATTTAGTACACGAGTAATGTTTGGATGAACTATGGATACAGCCAATTACTCTAGGACATTTCACATTATATGAACAAGTCGCTATTAAGAATGCAAATTAAATCAGACTTTTGTCAGACGTAGTATACATGACGCTGTTGAGAGGAAACATACTACCACAAAACGTAAAACCGGTAAGCAACACGTCGTGTTTTGCGTCGATCTATGGAAAAGTATATACAAGAAAGACTTAATGGTCAGTAGATACCCGGAACAAATTAACACAAAATTGCATTTTGTATCCGTCGTCTGAACGCGTACATAGAGATACACAGAGAGTTAATCGTTATTTGATTACACCCGGGGATTACATGTGGTTTCCAAAATCGCGACAACAAAGTTGTACAGGAAAACCCAAACACCAAACACCGCAAAAAGAAACCCAACAAGAAAAAAACGACAAAACAAAACCGTCTAGTGATGAACGAAGGGCTAATTCAAGCCAACACTTGAGCTGTACCATTCTGTTCATCGCGGATTCTCGGCCATGAAGCAAATGAGATATGTCAGAGACCATTGCACATGGTGCTTAATAAATCAAATTTGCATCAGACGTAATATACACGACGCTGTTGAGAGCGAAGCATTTTACCACCAAACGTTAAACCAGTAAGCAACACTTCGTGTTTTGGTAAACATTCAACAAACAAGTAGTAAAAACAAGATAAACGTAATGGTCAGTTGAATCTGGATACCCGAAGCAAATAAAACAACATTGCATTTTGTATCCATCGCCTGAACACGATTATATACAGAGAGATTTACTAGATTTAACAATAATCCTTAGATATTTTTTCTTTTCACGTGGTTTGCAAAATCGCGACACGACTTGTGCTTAAATGATGATCTACTTTAAATTAACAGTTAAACTGTACCATTCAGTTCATGGCGGATCCCTGGCTACGTTGCAGATGAGATACATCTGAGATCATTGCAAATGGAACTCATTAAATAAAATTGTATCAGATGTAATACATGACAATGTTGAAAGCAAAATATATCACACAGAATACTGAACCGGTACAAGTTAAAAATTTAAACCGATAAACCGCATTTCATGTTCTAGCAACCATTCCACAAACAAGCAGTATATACAAGAAAATAACAAATAGTCAACAATGCATTTTTATCCATCACGTGAACGCAATTATGTACAGAGAGATTCACTAGAATGATCAGTAATCATTGACAATATTTGACAACAATTTTGAACAGGAAAACCCGAACAGCGCTGGAATAATGCCCAACGCCTAAGACAGGCTACCAGACAATATGTTCTTTATTTTTGACATCACAAATTTGTCCCGTAGCCTTGAAAATATGGCCAATCAAACTCAAGATCACGGGAAATATCCAGCAAACGCGTATCTCTTTCCCTAGATATGTCCACAATTGATTGCTAAGCTGCATATTCGACAGCAAGAAAGATATTGACAATTTTGTCATGTGAGCTTGATAATGAGGTCAAGGCCAAACCCAAGGTCATTATAATACTCGGCATGTATCAATCTCCACATGTGCACAATCGAACCCCAAGCTGTAATGTCGATAACGAGCGAATCATCAGCCGCTCCGTGCCCAGACCCCAAAAACAAGGCCGAAGGTCAAATTCAAGGTCGCGACAACACTCAGCATACACTATCCCCCATACATCCACAAACGGCTTCCAAATCGCAAAGCTGACAGCAAGCGAGACACCAGCCATCTTGCACTGTGACCTTGAAAACTGGATCAAAGGTCAAATTCAAGGTCGCTAGAATACTCAGCATACATCATTTCCCACACATCCACAGTCGACCCCCCAAACATTAGGTGAGACAGCTGGAATACGGTGTCTCATAAAGCACAGGAGAATCCAGTATCGGAAAATCTCATTTGGGCCAAAAGGCTCACTCCAAGCGATTCAAGGGCATCGAAACCCACACACACACACCGGGGTGCTGATAAGGAGTGTCGCATGCATCAACAACAGAGAAAAGCCACTGGAAATATTTTAGGCTTTCTTGTGCAAGCCCTCAGGAAAATGCAACGCACGCCAACAGGTCAACACTATACACAAGGAAATATTTTTGGCATTTTATGCAAAACCTCAGAAAAATGCAACGCACGCCAACAGGTCATCGGACCAAAATCCAGTAACCTAGAAATAGGACTGTGATGAACGAAGGGTTAACTTTAAACCAACATTTAAGCTGTACCATTCGGTTCATCGCAGATTCTTAGCCACGAAGCAAATGAGATATGTCAAAAACAAGCTCCATGGCACATGGAGCTTACTAAATCAAATTTGTATGAGATGTAACACACATGACGCTGTTGAGAGCGAAAACATACTAATATTACCACAAACCGATAAACCGGTAATCAACACTTCGTGTTTTTGCAACCATTCTATAGATAGGCAGACAGTACATACAAGGAAAACGTAATGGTCAGTAGATACCCGGAACAAAATGAAACAAAATAACATTTTATATCCGTCGCTTGATAGCCCTTATATACATATATATTCACTATATTTATCAATTATCGTTAAACATGTTTGATTACACGTGGTTTTCGACTCGCGACAACAAAATTGAACATGGAAACCTAAACTACGCCAAGAAAATTACGACTTGTGATGAACAAAGGGTCAACTTTAAGCCAGCGGTTAGGCTGTCCCATACAGTTCGTCGCGGATGCTCATAAGCATCTCCCCAAGACGGTTGCTGCCTGTCCACGAAGCGGAGTTGAAAGCGGATTTGTCATGAGTTCCCCTGCCAGTGCCCCATATCTTATCATGAGGATTAGCCTCAGCTAACTTTTGTTGACCAGTGCTCAGCAGAACGGAGCGCAAATAAGATGACTGCGTGAATTTCGCGCGAAGGGCTGACAACATCAACGCAGAACTAGCATCCGACTCATTCCAGGCATCATCATCACTGTTCACGGATTTGCCAAGCGACTTTTGTTTTGCTGGATCGGATGCTGCCAGGACCTTGCTCGCCAAGGACGGACTGTCGAAGTACATGCACTTATTGTAATAGTAGCATTGTTCGACGCTATTAAACGTGAGACCATTGTGACTGAAGGACGCGGGGCAAAAGTTGGAAAGAGGGCATTGTAACCCGAAGAACAAAGTGGTGTTGCCATCAGACACAGAACCGGTTGACACTTTCAGGTCATCTGGGAGTGTTTCCAAGGTGTCTACCCAGTAAGGTTTTCCGTCAACGATTAGCTTGTCGTTAGATAGGTAAGCATTACCCTTGTAATGCTGAGTGGACTGAGCATACTCAGCGACTGCCTGAAGGACACGACGGCGGCGTCCGACCTCTTCCGGGTAACAACACTTTATGTACTTGCCAGGTGGCAAGTCCTTACGCTTGGAGTAAACCAGCTCCTTGTCAAGGAAGTGGTGAAATTTGGCGATAATTGGCCTTGTGCGATCTTTCCGGTACCTGCCAGAGCGATGTATACGGAGAAACATGCGATTATCGAAAGGGATGTTCAAGGCTGACAGCATACCTTCAACACTTTTCCAACAGTCTTCCCCTTTGGCTTCGGGTATCCCACAGAAAAGCAAACAGTCACGCCTTTGATAACTCTCAATTTTTAGAAGCCGTTCATTTAGCTGTTCATTAATGACCCTCTGAGTGTCCCGCTCCATCTTAAGCCTGTTGTTTTCATCAGTGAGTATGCCAATTGTTTTTTGCAATTCATGAACTTTGACATTGAGCCCTGAGGCAACCGTACCCAGTTCATCAGTGTTTTTATTAACAGCTGTTCGCAGGGCAGACATTTCAGAAATTAGGACATCAAGTTTGTCCGAGACACTGGATTTCTCGGAAAGACCCATACCATGTCGAACAGTGGTACTCATTTTAGACCTTTTTGGAGAAAGACGGAGGATGGGAGACCCTTCACTGCTGTTGAAGCTGCTATCTGAGGATAACGGCCTTTTTGACGACATGCGAACAACGGACAGTCAGAAAAGTCACACCAGCATGTTTACCATGTTTACCAGGAAATGTCTAGTGCATGTGCACCACAGCTCACCTGCCAAAGGCCCCTTCAGGGTCGCAAAGCTACTAACAAAGCACAAGCGTTGGCCGGCAATCACCCAAGCGTGCCAAAATGTCCACGTATTATGTACCAGTGTAAGTTGTCAATACTTATCACAAAATGCTGATATCTTCACAGGTGTAGTCCAAAACAGACAGCCAATGTTCATTTCTGTATCCAGGAATCATCACACACCACTTGATAACTTTCCAGCTCTCGGCATTCAATATATGCACAGAAATTCTGACATTTTCCCCACACAGAGATCACGAGCTTTCACTCAGTCAGCCATACTCCTTGCACTCGATCACCATTACAGTTGCAACTCATGAAGTGAAGCAGCTCCTCTGGCTTGATTGACTCTGGTGTAGGAATTGGCTAATACTCGTGAACCCCAAGCGTTTCTCTATACCAAGTGAGGTCCAGCAACATAATCTGCAGCATGTGTCAGTCCCGGACCTGGGGATAAGTATGGAGATAATGCTGTGTAACTGCTACCTCAATTGGACTATAAGGTTTGAGCTGTCCATCTGCAACTTTTCGCGAGAAAAAGATGAAATGGTTTAATGAAATTGGGACCAAAAGGGTTCGTGATGTCTGGTAGACATACTGTAAAATATATTTGTGACCAAGTAAGTTCGCCTCCGGTGGAATTCGAACCGAGAACGCCAGATTCCAAGCACTACGCTCTACCAAGTCTGCTAAAGGGACATCCCACTAGCCAAGCAAGTAGGAACGCAGGTCACATCTTTCCCCCTCGTTTGTGAACTCGTCCCGAGTTGGGGCAGCACTTAAATTCATCTCCCCAATCAGGACATATCACACAACAGGTTCTGGAATGTGGCGGCAATTACACACACTCCTCATCCAGACACCAACGACATCCAAGGAGGCATCCTGCCGACTGTGCCAAATGTGACCAAGTAAGTTCGCCTCCAGGGGGATTCGAACCCAGGTCGCCAGATTCCAAGCCCTACGCTCTACCAATAGAGCTAAAGGGATATCATACTAGCCAAGCTGGTAGGAACGCGGGTCACATGATCCTGACCCAGTGAACGGGTTCCTTGTTGTCTCCACATCAGGGAATTAATGAAGCGCTTGCCAGCAGCACACACAATGTTCGGAAGCTCTCTGTATTGCGTTGTTGTTGTTTGAGGTTATGCTTCCAGAACAGTTCTGAAATTGGCACCATCTCGTCTGTATGCAGATTGTGGTGAACTGAATTGTGTATGCACGAGTATCTAGAACAGCACGTTATCAGTGGTTATCTGCAAGAGTATATCACCAGTATTGGTCAAGCATGACGACGCTGACGGTGTACAGCTTTCAGTTGTTAAAATCCATTGGTGAGTCTAGCAAGTGTAGAATTACTTCGCATCTGTGGATTAAGCTTGAAGGTGTGGGCTAAGGCCACCAGACGTACGAAGCGAGCTGGCTTTTGGTGCTCCACAACACCCATACCAAATCTACCTGGCTGCCGGATTAGTAACGAAGTCCCCATAACTGCAGGTGTTTGCAGGAATAACCTTGCCAGAATCAACACAGTGAATAAAGATGTCATAAGCTGTCCTTTGCTCAATGCCCGGTTAGTCCGTAAAAAAGCTGTCATGATTCAGGAGCACTTTTGAGATGATCTCTCTGATCTTGTCTTCCTCATCGAGACCTGGCTCACCCCGAGGAGTGTCCATTAATTCAGGAGCTGTGCTCACCATGACATATGATCAAACACCAGGACTGACAGGTACGCAGGGGAGGTGGAAATGCCATCATTCACAATGAAGAAATCTGAATGAGGGAACTCTCATGGAACTCTGTGGTTGACTTGTGATATATCGACCACCGACTCGAGTCAACCAGCACGATGACACTTTCAACCATGAACTCGATGATCTGCTGTCTGAGTTTGCAGGATTCCTTGGTGAACTTCTCATCACTGGTCATTTCAACCTGCAAATGGAAGATTCCATTGAGACCATGAAACCATTGAAGACCATTGAAGCACATGACCTCCATCAGCATGATTGTGACTGGGAGCACCCACAGAAATGGACACCCTGGATTTCATCTTAACTTGACCCTTCAACTCTATTGGAGCAGTCGATATCCTCGATCCTTCGAACAATTGTAGTTATTTTGTCAGTGTTGCCAAGTGATGCCCACTACAGTCCTCCCAAAAGTACACAGGTCGAGAATATCGAGCCTTGGTATTGACTGACTTGAAGCATGATTTGGAGAGTGCCCTTGTGACAGATGGGCTGGCTGAGTGTTCAGTCTCTCCAGATGTCCTGATTGACGGCAATGACAGGGCCCTCTGTTCAGTGCTGGACACACAAGCACCAGTGATGTCCCGGAAGAGAAAGAACCAGGCCACATACCCATGAGCTGAGCAGCACCTCCAAGAGATGCTGGAGAAAGACAAGACTTCAAATTCACCGTGAGATCTTCATCAACCCATGCGATGAAGTGAAAACCTGCATCAAACATCTGAAAACTACCAGAAAAAGAATACTACCAGAAAATTGCTTTCAGGGCTCTGAACAGTCTCCTATTTGTAGCTAATGCCTCTGCCTACCCAATGGATGATCCACAACAGATTTGCTCCGCTTTCTCGCAGTACTTTGAGGTGGAAGATAGTCAACATCATCTCTGACCTTCCCAATGATGGTACAGGTTGCCTAGCTAAAAATGACATCTCACAAATTGAACTGGAGGTCAGTAGCACTCCAGGTCAGTAACAATCCAGATATTTTGGTTCCTAGAAAGTTCTAAAGACTTTGGTTCCTAGGGATGATACATATTCTAGTACTTCACATCATTGCAAATGATGCTTGTGCGTGTGCTTTAAAGAAACTTTCCAAATTACTTACATTTTCTATATATTGCAGGTGAGACTAGGAGATGTTGACATGCTCATAATATTTTCACCATGGCTCAACACCAAGGGCTTTCATGTATGGAAGGTCTAAGACAGTAATGCTACCTTACTTTTTGCCATGCATTCTACCGATTTTGCACGGCTGTCATTGATTGGCCCATATAGTCATATATACTTTGATGTGGAGGCAACAAGGGACCCGTTCACTGGGGCAGGTCACGGCATTTCCCAGTATTTTTACCAGGCATCAGGATCCGCGTTCGCACAACCCGTCTCGTCTTGTTCTTACGGAACGTCACAACTGCACACCTCCAATTGAGGCAGCAGCTACACAGCATTATCTTCATACTAGTCCCCAGGTCAGGGACTGAATCATGCTCCAGATTATGTTGCTTAGTATGGAGAGATGCTTGAGATTAACGAATATGAGCCAATTCCTACACCAGAGCCAATCGAGCCAGAGGAGCTGCTTCACTTCATGAATTGCAACTGTAATGGTGATTGAAGCAATCACGAGTGCAGTTGAAAAAATAATGGCATTGAGTATATCACATCATGTGGTAATTGCAAAGGCATTTCATGCCGAAATTATGATCCTGATGGTTTCGGGTTGGTTGAAGACAAACATTCACCCCTGAAATGTTCCATATCGTGATGCATTCAGATGAACTACTTCTGTCTGAGTAGTTTGTGAGAACAGTAATATAAAACGACTTCCTCCTTAATAACTTAACTCGATCATTACAGGTGTGCGACTGTGTGCGACGGTTCAATTGGCAGTTATGCCTGTGTTGTTACTTAATATGTACATACTCGTATTTATGATCACCTAAAAAGGATTAAAACGAGAAATTAAAATCTTGAGGTTGGCCGTTGTCCCTTCTAGGAGCATTTTAAGGTGAAATAGATGCTTGCAATGGATTCAAAATCCCAGAAAACCCCTAGTTTGACCATTTACGAAACATTTTGATCAAAATCTTACATTTTCAATTTTTATCGATGAGGTTCTGGGTAACCCATTTTGAGCAGCTCTCACAAATTTAGCTACAGGAGTTGAGTTTAAAGTAATTGATATATGTTAGTAGATGCCTCCATAAACACAATCGTGAAAAATTTCTTGGTAAGGAATTTGTTTGCAGATTTCTTGCAATATTCCCTGACTATAAACTACGGTATTGAACCAATGATATTGTTCAATATCATTATAATAATCGTTCATGTTCTATCCATGAACAACACCCTCTCAAACCCTTTGAACTGAACTGACTCAATCTACTGTTGAGAACGACTATTGTTTTCCAAGATGTTATGCGGAATGATTTTCTGTTGGAATCCGCCTCGAAATCCTCTCAAGTACATACATGCATACACCACAAGGAACTCTGGCTCAGACTCCAGCTTTTTCAGGAAGCATCCAGTGCTCCCTGGTCCCCAGACATGCACCTGCAAACTTGACACGTTTTCCATGCTGAACTCGATACGTGCCACACCTAAAGTCCCTGATATACAAATCTCAGCCACCCTCAAACGTATAAACCAATCAGAATACGACATATTTTTGCAGGTAGAGCCCGGTCCCAAAACATATTCCAAATACAGACATGCTGGCATGACATTGCACTCCGATAGAAACCTCGACTTTAGCCAGAGGAAATCCAGTGACACTGATCCACAAAAACGCACCTGCAATCATGCCATTTTTCCACGCATAGCTTGACACTTAACCATAACAATGCCATGATCACACGCCACACCTAAACCACAGAACATTCTAAACAAATTTCATATGCAAACTACAGCATCACGAAACAACATGCACCAATCAGAACACATATGTATTATCATTACGAACTTATCAAACTTCATCTGGCACTTATACATTCCCGCCAAACAAACACATGTCCGGCAGTCCCCAGCCAAGCCCTTTGTTAGTTGGATGTTTTAAGAGTGAGGATCATACAGTGGATAATTGTAGCAAGGACCAGATTTTTGTGTGGATTAATCTGTTTGGAGTTGATTGACTTGATTGTCTGACAAATCATTGGGATGAACATCATCTTGAATGGATGTGAATGAAAGTATGAATGACTGCGTCATCGACCTCGTCCTTGTTGTGTTGCGAATAACACTTGAAACCAAAGGAGGAAAACTCGCCACAAGAACACGATACAGACTTGAAACAACCACATTACCTTCACCTTTGTCCAAGGTCACTAACAAGGTCATTGCTACATTCTCGTGATATCGAATTACTTCTCCAAATATACCGATGCATTTCTGCTGTGCCACCATACAGTCAGGAACGTTGTCGAAGTCCTTGTGAACAGATGGATAACGTACCACGGTGTACCAATAGCCATCTACAGTGATCAAAGGACAGAATTTGAGTCGTCATTGTTTCGCCATGTCGTATGTCTTCTTGTCACAAAGAATATTCCTACGACGCCCTACCGATCACAAAAGGATGGTCTGGTCGAATGTTTCAATTGAACTTTTTTGAATATGCTATGTGCCTTCATTAGCGATCGTGCTAATGATTGGGACTTGCATTTGCTTAACGTGCTCATAGCACTCGTTGACTCGTCTACCGGGTGTACTCCATACCTGATGGTTTATGGACATGGATGTAATCTGCCAGTCTATCCTTTGTTTCCGTCATATGACCCGGAGCCGTTAGCCACGCTCTTTCTCTTCCACTGTCGCCTTCCGTGGAATACTTGCGCCGAGCGATCAGAGCTGCACATGAGTTCGCTTGTGATCATCTGGCCACACGACAAAAGATGGGATAATATGACGCCCACGCCAAGTCGCGCCCACAACTCCCTGGGATTCATCAAAGAACTTCGCAACAAAAAGAGCAAGAATTTTGCCTCCAATTCTCCTACATTCTGGTGATTTATGGTGTTTTTGTGGACTCTGCTGGGAATACATCATACTGTCGTCTCCGTAAAGGAGTCACGTGGAAGCTAAATATTCACAAATCATAAATACATTTTTTGAGAAACAATTGCTTATTTATGTCTTCTCTCACAAAATGTGGATAAATGTGGAAAAGGATTTTCAGTCTGCTAGTGGGATTACTGTACCTCCACCGAAGGTGTGAAAGCACGGGTGTTGAAGTCGATTGGATGGGACTAGAGACTCAGACCCCATGGCCCATGACCTGGTTGGCGTTAGCGACGTCACTGCCATCCCTAGCAGAAACGGGTTGGTAAACACCAAGAATACATTGGCTTCGCTGTGTCAAGTCATACGATTTGACCACCATAACATCTGAAGTCTTCAGTCAAAAAATACCTCCTGCATATCTCTAAAGGAGATACGCCTCTTGATGTGCTGACTATCTCTGAAACCTGGTGTAACAAAATCCACACAACTGCCCGCGCAAAGGAATGGAAGACTACTGGCGGAGGCACCATTCGCGGAAGTACCGTTCGCGGAAGCACCACTTACGGAAGCACCGTTCGCGGAGGTACCGTTCGCGGAAGAGTACTCGCGGAAGAACCATTCGCGGAAGAACCGTTCGCGGATGCAGCCTTCTCCACGTGGTGATGAGCACGGAAGAGACGTTTGCGGACGAGGATGCGCGCGCAGCCACCCTGGCTATAAAAGGGAGAGCGGACGGCCGCTCTGAGAGCACTGCAACAGCGACATCGACCGTGGGGAGATCGTCACCGCCACAGCCAAGGGACTCGACGACCTCCGTGCGGACGACTCCTTCTTCGGGGCCTTTGAGTCAGCGGGATTTTCGACTAACTACCTGGAAAAAACATTCAACGAAACGGGACAGGAAACTTCAACGGGAAGGGATGGAGAGAAGACTTCGGCGAAGAACTCTTTTAAGTTGTGCCCTCGTGCACTAGTTATTTTTAACGTGATCATACAGTGCTCCATGTCTGAACTTCATATCTGTACATCACGTTGGTGACCGACAATTTCCATTGATGATGAGGTGCTGATAAATCTTCATTTATTTACGTCTGTGTTGATTCTTGCCTGAGTAAGCCGGTAAGCTACTGAGTGACGAAGCATATAATAAGCACTTTTTAGTGACGGCTCTCGAATCACAACGAGCGGGAGTTACCAAAGTCTATACTATCAAGAAGCAGGGTTTTTGGGCAGACAAAAACACAACAACAAGTCATACCTACTAAACGTCACAACTTGGTGCCGTGACCAGGATCTGCAAGGGTCTACTGCCAGGGAACGAACCTCAGCATCACTCATGTCCATCGAAAACGACGAAACTACCCCAGGGAGGACAGGAGATAAAGAGGAAGACTCTTCGCGGATGGCCTCACTCGCGGACGAGGATGACAGCTGTTTGTGACAGCCGACCTTCGCGGCAGAAGACGACAACCGTTCGCGGAAGACGACCTTAGCGGAAGAGGACAACGACCATTCGCGGAAGGCAACGTTCGCGGAAGACGACCGTTTGCGGAAGAGCAGCTTCACAGCCAGGGGTGGATGTGGTGTTTCGACGAATGAGGAGCAACCAGGGAGGTCGAGGTCCATGGGCCAGTCGACCAGTCAGCAGAGACCGCGGAGCCAGACACCTGACAACCGTTTTCCTTTCAGGTCCTGTGGACACGACTCTGGGTGGCAGCATGAGCATGACAGAGAGAGGTCAACCTACCTTGAGAACGTTAGGAGGGGCCCCGAGTTATGACGAGTGCTGGGAGAGGAGTACGTCAACCTGGACGGGGAGGACGGCGAAATCTGGGCGAGGAGGGATCGGCTACAGCTACCGGAGCAGAGTCCGAGTGTGGCACCCCCGGAGAATGCAGCATTGAGGCGGCTTTGGGACCAGTCCCAGCAGCAGTCTGGTGCAACAGGGCATCGGTGACGACTCGACAATCAGGAGCGACTGGAGGACGGGTCACTTGGGCTCCAACCCAAGAGAGCAGCTCGAGAGGGAGGGAACTTTTCACGGAAGAGAACGTTCACGGACGAGAGGCATTCTTCGGCGGCGGGGACACTTGCAGCCTGGGATTCTTCATGGATGAACGTGCTTGCGGGCGAGGGGGAGTCTTTGGTGACGAGGACGCTTGTGACTGGAGAGGGCCCTTTGCGGACCACCACGTTCGCAGACGAGGATGACTCACGGACGAGAGTGTTCGCGGAAGAGAGGAGTCTTCACCCAGATGGTGGCTCGACGGGAGGAGTGATCCATGCGACCAATCTTCCTTCCCAGTATTTCAGAATAGACGGGGAAGACCATTCACGGATGAGGCCGTTCATGGAAAACCAGTGGAAGACGGCGTTCGCGGACGTACGTCTTTTGTGGAAGAACGTCTCCGAGGCATCTTAGCAGACGAGCCAGTTCGCGGAAGACTCACGGAAGACAGCGTTCGCGGAAGGGGCCTATTCGGGGAAAAACTTCGGGAGCTGTTGGCGGAAGAGTCCGTTCGCGGAAGGTTCGCGGAAGACAGCGTTCGCGGAAGAGGGAGGTCTTCAAACAGTCGACCACCGAGACAGCCAGCCTCCTGGAGGAATCAAGCTTCCATTTCAGGCACCCAGGGAGGCCGGAGACAGCACCCTTTCTCATCATCGGGCGATGAAGGGCCTTCATCGGATGGAGGGACTGACAGCAGCCATGGTTACCCAGGATGGGGGAAGCGACCACCGAGTCGGGGACCGCCGCTGCACCGACAAACCCCTAGGCCGAGATGGAGGCAGGAAGACTCGTCGTCCGAGGACAGTTCAGCCTGGAACCAGATCGGCAGAAGGAACCGAAAGATGCTGACACCTGACAAGTTTGATGGGACATCCATAGAGTAGCCGGTGTACCGGGCCCACTTTGACGTGATTGCAGAGGTCAACGGATGGAACAAGCGGGAACAGGGCGTCTACTTAGACGGGAGCTTGACAGGAAAGGCACGACGAATGCTGACGAGCCTGAGTCCTGCAGACCGGAGGGACATCGACGTTCTGACCAACAAGTTGACCCTACGATTCGACCCTGACTGTCAGGAGGAGTCATGAGACTGCCCGAGAGTGCCTGAAGACAGCTACGGTGCGACAAAAGTGCCATCATGACATCAAATCAGCCGTTCGACATTTTCTGGTGGGCACCTGGGTGATGTATTGGTATCCTCCAAAAGCCAGACCAAAATTAGGGCTAGGGTGAACGGGACCCTATCTCGTTGTAAAATCTCATCTCGGATGGATGGTGTCAATACAAGATCGGCCCGGCAGCAAAATAAAAGATGTCCACATTGACAATTTAAAAAGGTGTTGGTTCACCCCTGAAACCGACGCCTGGATCCCCAATCGGACTATGTGACCCCAGTCCAGACTTCCAGTGATGACGAGAGACGTGCGGAGACCAGCCAGAAAGCAGTCGCAACGATATAAAAAGCAATGGGAGCGTTTGCGGACGAGCCGTTCGCGGAAGCAGCACTCGTGGAAGTACCTTTCGCGGAAGCAGCACTCGCGGAAGTACCGTTTGCGGAAGTACCGTTCGCGGAAGCACGTTCGCGGAAGCATCGTTCGCGGAAGAACCGTTCGTGGAAGGGAACGAAAAACGTCATTTCTTTCCACGACAATGCTTTTTCCCCTAGATTCCTGGTCCGCGCCTTTCTTATTTAAACAGGCTGGCCTACGATTCCGTCACCACTTCAACAATGAATACGCCACCTCTGCAAATAATTGAGACATTGGCAGGAGAAGACTTCGGAGAAGTGCCAGACTTTGACCTTGCCGACTTCTTGCCGCTTGACGTCGATGAGGTGTGTGACAAGATCGACAAACCCGACAGAAAGAGAGAAAGGTCGAGGAGCCGGGAGCGTCGTGAGAAGCCCTGAGGAAACAGACGGTCCCCTGCCAGGAAGCCTTCTTTGAAGAGAGGACAACGCTGGTGCAGCCCCTGCTGGATCCACATGACGGCCTCCAACTTCAGTCGACACGTGGCGACTAAACACAGTCAAAAGGAGGGGCGACACCTCTGTAAGCACTGCACCCAGCAGTTCGTCCGCAGAGCCAACAGAGACCGGCATGAGACATCCCATGCCAGCGGTAACACCTTGAAGCCGGGACGGAGGAGAACGACTACGGACACGCCCGTGTCCGACCCCCGGGATGGCCCGTCCACTGTACCTGCCCCCAAGCTAGAGACTGTGAGGTTCCCAGCCGACCGGACGACCATCCCCCAACCGTCAAGTACCCGAGACCCCCCCAGGCAGGAGGACGCCTCAAGCCATGAGGACGACCCGCCGAACAGCGAGGAGGAGCCGGAGTCCCAGCAGGAGCGGTGAGAGGCGGAATCCCCAGAGGCCCCCACCCCCGAGGACGACGGACCCCCCGCTCCCAGGGACTCAGTACCAGCTTACCCCTAGACTTGAGCTGGTTCCTCAAGCTAGTTCCCGACTCGGAAGATCAGCTGCGGCCGTATGTCCAGGGCCTGGGCAAAGCCGTCACTGCCGGAGAGAGGGCCCTGGAAGACCTGACGTCAACCTTGGCGACCGGTCGACGTCAACTGAGCCAGGCGGAGGCTCGGCTACAGGCCAAGGAGGAGCAGCAACGTCTCGAGGCGGAGATCAAGCAGTTAAAAGAGGAGGCCTCTCAAGGGGAGAAGGTCCACCGGAGGGAGTTGCGGGCCCAAGTAAAGGAAAGCCGACTGCTCCGGGAGCAACTCCGGGCATACACCGACGCATGTGACAGGCTCGCCGAGACCTCTGAGAGTGAGGTGGAGCGTCAGTGAGGTGGAAGGAGAGAGCCCCGGACGCAGGAGAGAAGCAGAGAAGAGAAGAGAAGAGATGAAGAAGGAGGGATAGGGCCGTAAGACAGAGAAAGGATCAACGGGGACGTTGATCTCCAGAAATGGTGGAGTTGTAACAAAATCCACACAACTGCCCGTGCAAAACGTTTGTTAGGAACGGAAGACTACTGGCGGAGGCACCGTTCGCGGAAGTACCGTTCCCAGAAGCTCCACTTACGGAAGCACCGTTCGCGGAAGAGTACTCGCGGAAGAACCGTTCGCGGAAGAACCGTTCGCGGATGCAGCCTTCTCCACGTGGTGATGAGCACGGAAGAGACGTTCGGGGACGAGGATGCGCGCGCAGCCACCCTGGCTATAAAAGGGAGAGCGGACAGCCGCTCTGAGAGCACTGCAACAGGGACATCGACCATAGGGAGATCGTCACCGCCACAGCCAAGGGACTCGACGACCTCCGTGCGGACGACTCCTTCTTCGGGGCCTTTGAGTCAGCAGGATTTTCGACTAACTACCTGGAGAAACCATTCGACAAACGAGACGGGAAACTTCAACGGGAAGGGATGGAGAGAGGCCTTTGGCGAAGAACTCTTTTAAGTTGTGCCCTCGTGCACTAGTTATTTTTAACGTGATCATACAGTGCTCCATGTCTGAGCTTCATATCTGTACGTCACGTTGGTGACCGACAATTTCCATTGGTGATGAGATGCTGATAAATATTCATTTTTTTATTTACGTCTGAGTTGATTCTTGCCTGAGTAAGCCTGTAAGCTACTGAGTGATGAAGCATATAATAAGCACCTTTTAGTGATGGCTCTCGAATCACAACGAGCGGGAGTTACCAAAGTCTATACGATCAAGAAGCAGGGTTTTTGGGCAGACAAAAACACAACAACAAATCATACCTACTAAACATAACACTGGTTTTCCAACCATGACAGCGCCGACTTTGCCATCGATGGGTACGCTCTTCCCTTCCAGAAGGACTGGCGTTGACGAACTGGTGGAGGCATTTGTGTGTACCTCAACAACAGTCTGTCATTCAGGGAGATCGTGGGGACTGCAACAGGTGACCTGGAGACGGTCTTGATCGAGATCACCTTACCATGCACGTTTTCAATTCTTGTATGTACGGTATACCGACCACCTGATACTGTACCATCCACTTTCGTAGACGAGTTCGTCCAACATGTGACGTCCACCATTCCTGACAAACAGCATGAACTCATGATCATGGGTGACATTAATATGGATTACTCCATACCCACCTCCGCCCGACATCACTCATCCCCTCGGTCAGATGGCTGTTTCTCCTTCAAACTCTAGCTTTAGACTCGAACCTCATTGTGGACAAGAAGGTGTCATATGATGTATATGCGAGTACTGATTCGTTGTAGAGTTGCGCACGTCATGTTTTATCTAGGTGAATAATTCATGTCTGGCTGAGTGTGGTATGCAAGTGTGGTGCGTCGTGGAGTTAGTCTGGGACATGTCCGTGTCATTTGGCGCTTGACTCTGTGGGGACTAGGTTTTTGGGGAGTGGATACAGACTAAAAATATGCTACATAGTGCTACATAGAATAATGCTACATAGAATATGCTACATAGAATAGTGTTAACAACAAATCTCCTGCCGCGATCTTTGGGCAAAATCGCCACAAGAGTGATCAGTTCCACAATATTTTTGGAGACTGTGTTTAATCTTGAATAATATAACCATTAGCAGTATGAAGAGAGCTTTGGTGGAATATGATGCTGAACCTGAAAAATACTTCTGTTTGTATGGATTTTTGTGTAACTTTGGGATCCAGTATAAACTGGGTAGTTTAGAATCTTTACAATGAGTAGTGATACCAAAAGAATGTAATACAAACGGACGACGAGTCCATCTAATGATCAAAAATGTTTACATATTTGTCAGCTTAGGTCCAGTTATGTGTACACGATATCTTGGGATAAAACAGATATCAAGTTGAATAAGTTGAATAATTGAATCAAGTTGAATAATTGGCGGCAAGCAATTGGCAATAATATATTATATGTAGCATATTTTTAATCTGTATCCACTCCTTTGTTGCCCAGGTAGTGGGCGTCAATCGTTACATTGGTGCTGTGACCAGGATCAGCCGACAGGGTTCCATGGTAGCCTACTGTCGCAGTGTCTTCGCTCATTGGTCCCTGGGGATCGCCTGTTCTCTGGGATAATTCGTAATAAAACAAGACAATGCAAAACAATAGAGATAACATGTTCAACAAACCCGCTCCCACGATAACCGGAAGCTAATCTAGGATGACTCCGGTCATCTGGGAAGACGCATGGACGATCCCCAGGACCGAAACCAGTCCGCGGAGATGTCTCCGGCATCCTCGACTCCGTCCCAGACGAGTCGAAACCTGCGGGGTCGCAGCCAGTGCTGCCGCAGGACGCTGCACTGACTTCTGGGCAGATGGTTAATCCCCAGCCGGCCGGGTCGTTCCCCTTGCGGATCCTCAGTCTAGCCACGGGAGGTGTCGGACCAGCTATCCGGAGAGCAGTGGAACAACTCACCTACTCGCTAGATGAGATGGGACGTGATGGCCGCTATGACCATGGCCGATCACCCCACCAGGGACGATCAGACAGTAGGATGCACTCGCCATCTCCATGACAACGGCCCTCTGTTGAGCGACTGTCGGAGAGAAAGCGGCAGCTGATACGGATTGCGCTTGACGAATACAAACGCAGTCCAGCGTCCGCTGCGTGCGCAGCTCCTGTGGTCGCCCCCACACCAGTAATGACCGGTCCGTCGACCTCATCACTGGTTCATCCGAGCCTCCACATGCCGGTTACCCATATCTTGGGGCCCGCATCTGTGCCGCGGCTTGGAGGGACCACGCTAACCACCGCTTCTGCTGTTCCGGGAGCAGAAGTCCAGGCTACCTGGTCCTATCCTGCTCTGTATAGTGCTCCAGAAGCGAGCTGGCGACCAGAGGGAAATGCCTGCCCAAGCATGAATTTATAGTATTTGTATTTTGGTCCGGGCAGTGTGTCATTATGACCGGGGACAGAAGTCTACGGCGACACCGCGAGCACTGCTGCGCAGGTAAAATTGTTGTCCTATTTCTTACATGTATATATATATATATATATATATATATATGTATTTACTATGTCGTACTCGATTTTAATTAATCTCCAGTGATTTGCGCATATGTTGTGCAACTCATACTTGTTGTGCAATGCCAGATCCCGCGAGATCTGGCATGGCCGTCTGAGGTGTGAGTGTTTTACCAGTTGTGTGTCCCGTGTGCTGGCCGCGCGGAGATGTATATATGTGCGGGTATCTGCCTCTGCGGATATCCGCCGTACGTGCGTCTCCGCACTGGCTGGCTGGGTAAGTATGTGAATACTGGTAGTTGATTTTGACAATGTCGGTATGAAGTGATATCCGAAAAGGCAATTTATTGTTGTTTTCGTCTGACAAATTCGTAAGATCCACAAGTTAGTGGTGACTGTCAATTTAAGCACAATTTTACCTTCCTGGGAGCGATAATTTCTCGTCATTGACCGCCAGCGTGACAGCTATAGCTAATGACAGATATTGTCACTTGTATGTTATTTGCAAGGTTCCCCGGGATAGAAATTTTTATTTTCTACCCATATCCATGGTTTGATTTGGAGTCACCAGAGGGAAATGCCTGCCCAAGCATGAGTTTATAGTATTTGTATTTTGGTCCGGGCAGTGTGTCATTATGACCTTGGACAGAAGTCTACGGCGACACCGCGTGCACTGCTGCGCAGGTCGAATTGCTGTCCTATTTCTTACATGTATATATATATATGTAGTAATTTTAGCGACTGTAACTCCCGTCCCTCCCACGCATACACATTTCCACAACAAACATTTCATTCTACATGACTTACATACAGGACAGGTACACGCTATACGATCACAAGCAAAAATTACACCGGAATCATGTTTACATACACAGGTCAAACCACATGCACCTGCGGCCCCGTTTACTCAGTACACTGGACCCCGTTTATTCAGTCTTGACCTTCACAAGCACTGACTTCTAAACATAGAACATGACACGCACCACACCCACATCACGTGCACAGATACATACAAGACAAGTCAAGACATGCACCGGGGAATTCCACTTTCCCGGTGAGATCAGCATACATTCAGCCAATGACACGACCCCGTATACTTTAGGCGGGAAATATCCATGCACCTGTCCTGCGGCCCCGCGCATTGGAGTTTAAGAGATCGAGGTGAATGGTCGTACTGTAACTTGATCGGCCATGATCATATAAAGCTGGATACATTGTATAAACTGTGATATAAGGATATTATTGTACACGAAGGAATATAAGTTGTGATTATATACTGACTGGGAATATCACCGACATAGGTGTGAACGGCCCTGATTGTGAGTGATTGTCGACATCGGACATTTTTCATCACAATAAACAGTTGAATTAAACTGCCGGCTTGTTGTATTGCACAACGTAATAGACAATCGGCCTGATACGGGCCAGTGAACCGTATTCATCACATATATATGTGGCGATTTTGCCCTAAGTTCACGGCAGGTGATTGTAAACACATAACTCATTTATACGGCCTTTTCTGTCCTGGCCTACTCGGTTCGAGTGTGCGTTGCCATGGCGACGCTCGTGATTATTTACGCTCCAGTAAACTATAACAATGGTTTGATTAAGTTGCGCGTGCTGGCTCGGCTTTCTGGTGTATTATATATACACTGGAAGCCGCTCGATCGAGGAGTCTGTCCGAGAGAGAGCGGAGAGGCAGCACGCAGAGCGCGCCATGTGCTTTGCGTCCCTGTCTTTCGAGTAGAGGCCCGTGGGGGCCCTAGGGACAGATTCCATTGGGGGGCCCGGGCTGGGGGAGACGAGCTGCTGACTCGGGGGTGCAAGCCCTGTGGATCGCCAGTTCTCCCCTTCCCGGGACGAGGTGACGGAGGCTCTGACAGACCGTCGGGCTGGTGCAGAGTTCTATCTCTGCGGCAGTGCCGTCGGCGAGTCCGGAGAGCAATATGCCCACGTGTACGGGTTCCGTGAGGCCGCGCCCATGGCCTCTCGGGCTCTACACACGGCTACATTGCCATTATGATGTATAATGCATGTGATGATGTTGATGATGATGATGATGATGATGATGTGTTGTACTATGTGGTGATGTATGAGATCCGGGCTCGTTCCGGACGGACTGGTACCTGGTTGTGATACCTGTAGGGTATCGCGCGGGCGCCCTGTACTGGGCGTCCGAACGTTACATATATATATATATATATATATATATATATATATATATATATATATATATATATATATATATATATATATATATATATACATATATATATATATATGTGGCGATTTTGCCCTAAGCACGCGGCATGTGATTGTAAACACACATGCCATTTATGTGGCCTTTTCGTACTTGGCCTTGTTTTGACACGCGACGCATTGTAATTTACGCTCCAGTAAACTATAACAATGGTTCGATTATACCTCGCGTGCGTCCTACAGTTTGTGGTGTATTATATATACACTGGAAGCGACTCGATCAAGGAGATTGTCCGAGAGAGAGTGGACAGGACGCACGCAAGGCTCGCCATGAGCTTTGCGTTCCCTGGTCGAGAGTAGTGGGCTCTTAGAGCCATGGGGACGATTTCCATGGGGAGGCCTGGGCTGGGAGAGACAAGTTGCTGACTCGGTCGCGTAAGCCCTGTGGATCGCCAGTTCTCTCCCTTCCCGGGACGTGTGACATAGGCTCTGGCCAGCATGTCGGACTGTACGGGGTTCCGTCCCCGAGGCAGACCGCGGCTCGCCAGGCCCCTCCAGTTAACACCGTGGTGATGAACCAGTTTCTGAACGGTGTCCGTAGGCCTGGGAGTGTCTGGTGGGCTGTTACCTGGTTACCGTTAATGCTAGAGTGGTTAACGTGTCCGCAGCGACCTCCGGTGAGCGGCACCGCCGCAAGGATCCGGAATAGCGGATGCGCGTCCGCAAGGACTCGCGGTGAGAGGACTATCCTCGAGGATCCCGAAGAGCGGACGATAATCAATAACTTTACATTGGTGCCGTGACCAGGATCAGTCCGACAGTGTTCCATCGCAGCCTACCGTCACAGTGTTGTAGCCTCCTTCGTCCCTGGGGATCGCTCGCTCCTCACGGACGACTCAAAAAAATGGCGAAAGAAAGAGACAAAGCAAAAGATAAGGCTAATGAACCCAAGGGGGGGGGAAACGGGTGGAAACGTCGCGGACCGCACCCGGTCAAGCGACGGCCGCCGTGAGAATTCTTCGGATGACTCCGGCGGTAGGAAGGAACGTGCGGAGACCTCCGTGGACAAGATCCCGTCTGCGGAGTCGACTCTGACGTCCCTGGCTCCGTCTCCGGACGACGAGTCGCGCCCCGAGGGGCCGCAACAGAGGTTGCGATCAGGGCCTGGCCCTGATCCGGTAGGCGCGGTAGGTGGAGCTGGCAACGGCGCTACCCCGCGCCCGCCTAAGTCCGGACAGCAGTCGTGGCAGGCGACGCTCTTCCAGGGGACATCTCCGGATGTCCGGAGTCGAGTGGAAGCTGGCGCGAGTACCTCCGGGCAAGCGGACCAGTGGTTCTGGATGCCACCTCCAGCCGGAGGAGCTCTTGCGAGGGCTCCCGGCGGGGACTCCAGGCAGTCCGCGTCAGGCGGAATGGACCAGCTCACCCACACTCTGAGTGAGCTGGCTCCTCTAGGGCGCTATGACCGCGCCCGGTCGCCCCACCAGGGACGATCAGACCGGCGGAACCGTTCCCCCTCTCCGCTGTCACAAGGCAACTCGGGGCCTTTGACGGAGAGGGAGAGGTGGCTGATATCCGAGGCGCTTGTACAGTTCAAGCGGAATCAGCCGCCTCCGAGCGGCGATCCGTCGGCCATTCTCAGTCCGGGGATGACTGGGCCTATAGCCCCTCCCCAAGCCCTGCCGAGTCCGCAGGCGCCAGTGGCCCCCGCAATGGGACCCGCGCCTGCTCCGCGGCTCGGAGGCACCGCGTTGGCGACCGCGTCGACCGTTCCGACGGTTGGAGCGCAAGCCGCGTGGTCGACTTACCCTGGCGCGTACAGTGTGTCGGACGGGCAGTGGCAACAGGCGGCCTCGGCCCCAGGCTTTGCCGCCCCTTCTGGAGCCTACCCAGTAGGTTCGATGGGAGCCCCGCCCGCACCTAGCCAGAGTGGGTTTTTAGCGGAAATGACCCCGGCGGCAAACGTGAGCTTTCCTGCTCCTATGTCCGCGGCGTCGATGTTTGCTCCGGCAGACTCCGCCGCAGGCACGGGCAGCTCGCGGAACTTGCCGCTGTACACGGACGACCCCGGAGCCGGGACCGCACGTCGGACGCGTAACAAACGCGATGACGGGCCCGACCACTCTTCGTGGCGGAAACGGTTTAACGGGGATAACGCCGACTTGGAGGACTACTTACTCCAGGTGTGGCGTACCGCCGTGTACGAAGGATGGTCCCAGCATGAAGCTGGACATGTCCTCGCGGGGAGCTTAGAAGGAAAAGCTCTCCGCGTGATGCCGTGTCTGCCGGTGGGAACAGTGACTTTCGGCGAGGTTGCCCGTCAACTTCGCCTGCTGTTCACGCCGACGACCAATCGGCAGCAGTCTGAACGAGAGTTCAAGGCACGTACCCGCCAACCGACTGAGTCCGTGACGGACTATGCGTTTAACCTGCGCATACTCGGCCGGAGAGCTTTTCCGGACATGGACTCTAGACGGTTTGAAACGATGCTGATCGATCAGTTCATCGATGGCCAGCCTTACCACTTAGCTTACGGGCTGGCCACCCATGAAAAACGATCGATGGAGGAGGCAATAGACTCCGCGCTTGCGCTCGAGGTAGCTGTCCGCCCTAGACAGTTGCCTCCGGCCCCGGCTCCGGCCTCGGCTGTACCCGCGCAGGCGGCGACTCCTCCTCCGGCCAAGGCATCGCAGGTAACCCCGTGGCAGGACCCGGTCGTCCAGGAACCCGCCAGGGAACCTACCCCACAGTGTGTTAGTGCGCCGGCACCCTCTACAGGGGCGCCCGCACATGCGGCACCAGTCGCCGTGCCGTGCTCGTCCTCGGACGAGTGCGACATAGAGGAATACAACCTCGGCGCCGCGCAGATGATTGCGCACTGCGCCGGGATCGAAGCTCCGGGACCCGCAGAATGTTGCGCGTTCACCTCCGGACCAGCTCAGAACCGTCCCTGTTACTTCTGCGGAAAGCAGGGACACTTTTGGCTGAAGTGTCCGGAGTTGTTGGAACGCCTGCGGTCGCGCGTATATCAGGGAGTTTTCCCTGGCCCGCAACGGAGGAATTCCTTCCGGTCTGGTCCTCCGGGACAGCAGGGTCGGAACCCGCGGCAGGGAAACTAGATCCGGATGTGGTGGCGACCAACACTACGTCCGGGGATAGTTGTTCCATGGCAAAAGATGCCGCCCCACCCGCTGATGAGCAGGACGAACCCCAAGTTGATATGACTTCTCCGGAAGTAGTCCTTGGAGATCAGTCTAGCTCCTCCGCGGCTGAGGCGGATGGCGAGAACTCCGTAGATGAGCCCAGTGCGTGCGAACGGTATCGCCCTACCTGCGCGCTGGTGAGGGACCCCTGCTGGTACCTGCCCCTGTCCTTCGGACGGGAGCCGGTCCGGTTCCTCGTGGACTCTGGCTCGGAGGTGACCCTCGTTGCCGCCGGAACGTTTAAGAAGGAGCCCGCGCTCCGCAACCTTGAGTTGCGGGATCCCGGACCTTACAAGCTCTACGGAGCGAGAGACAACCGCATCCGTATCCATGGCATCATCGATCTGCCTATTACCCTTGGGGACAAGGTGTATCCGACAGAGGCAATCGTTGCGGATATCGGAGCGGCCGGGATTATTGGGATGAATTTTCTACGGGTCCACCGGGTGACCGCCAACTTTAGTGCTGGCGAATTCCGGATGGGAGAGGACACACACTTTCTCTTCCGCTCGGGCCCGATGCATTCATTCCAAATGCGGGCATCGCGCACTGTAGTAGTGCCGCCGATGAGTGAGATGATCATTGAGGCGAGGCCGCGTCGTCCCCGCATGCCCCTCGATGGTCGACCATGTATAGTGCAACCCGTGAGCAGTTTCGCCGCAGGAACTGGGCTCGTGCTGGGTGGGGCCCTGGTCATGTCCAACCCCCGCGTGATGCCCATCCTCGTGGTGAATCCTACGGATGCTCCGATTGTACTGAAGCGAGGATGCATAGCAGCTACTGCTATTCCCGCGTCCTCGAGTCGTGTCCTCCCCGACGATCCTGTCTGCCGCGCTGCGTGCGCGGCGGCGGCCGCCGGAGATGACCCGTTCACCCTGCCGGACCATTTGGAATCTCGGGTTCCGAAGGACCGGTTGGATGAAGAGCAGCGCCAAGCGCTCCGCAAGCTGCTGCGGCAGTATGCGGATGTGCTCATGGGTCCTGATGGTGCAGTTGGCAAGACTGACGTCGCCAAACACCGCATCGACCTCGTGGACGAGCGTCCTCTCAAGCAGCGTCTTCGTCGGGCAGCAATAGTGCACCAAGAGGTCATAGACCAGGAGGTGCAAAAGATGCTCGACTTGGACATCATCGAACCCAATGACAGCCCTTGGGCCAGTTCGGTGGTTATGGTGAAGAAGAAGGACGGCTCGTGGAGGTTCTGCGTGGACTATCGGAAACTCAACGATGCCACGCGGAAGGACTCATATCCTCTCCCGCATTGAAGATACCTTGGATGCCCTGGCCGGGTCGCACTATTTCTGTGCTCTGGATCTGGCCTCCGGGTATTGGCAGGTGGAGATGGAGGAGAGTGATCGGGCGAAGACTGCCTTCGTTACCAAGAACGGGCTCTACCAATTCAAGGTAATGCCGTTCGGGCTCTGTAACGCACCAGCGACGTTCGAGCGCCTCATGGAGATGGTACTTAAAGGGTTCCTCTGGAAGCGGTGTATGGTCTACATCGACGATGTCGTCGTGTATGGCCGGTCGTTCGAGGAAACCCTCACCAACCTCCAGATGGTGCTCCATCGCATCCGCGGAGCAGGGCTTAAATTGAAGCCAAGTAAGTGCGAGCTATTCGCGCAGGAAATCCTGTACTTGGGCTTCATGGTAACGGGCACCGGAGTGAGACCAGACCCCGCAAAGGTGGCGGCCGTGCAGAAATGGCCTCCGCCATGTAACGTGGCGGACGTGAGGTCCTTCTTGGGCTTCGCGAGCTACCACCGCAGGTTTATTCGCGGCTTTGCGGAGATCGCGCGTCCCCTTACTATCCTCACGGAAAAGGGCGCCGATTTTGTTTGGCCCGCCGAGCAGGCTGACGCCTTCTCGGGACTCCGGCAGGCCTTGGTAGCAGCCCCGGTGCTGCGGCACCCTCGTCCGGACTGCGAGTTCATCCTGGACACTGACGCGAGTAACTTCGCACTCGGCGGTGTCCTCTCGCAGATCGTGGACGGGCAAGAGCGGGTAGTAGCTTATGCGAGTGTGGCCTTGAGCCGCTCTCAAATGAACTACTGTACCACTCATCGCGAGTTACTCGCGGTGGTTACGATGACCAAGCGCTTCCGGCACTATTTGTTGGGACGCCATTTCCGCTTGCGGACTGATCATAGTTCGCGGTGTATGGTCTACATCGACGATGTCGTCGTGTATGGCCGGTCGTTCAAGGAAACCCTCAACAACCTCCAGATGGTGCTCCATCGCATCCGCGGAGCAGGGCTTAAATTGAAGCCAAGTAAGTGCGAGCTATTTGCGCAGGAAATCCTGTACTTGGGCTTCATGGTAACGGGCACCGGAGTGAGACCAGACCCCGCAAAGGTGGCGGCCGTGCAGAAATGGCCTCCGCCATGTAACGTGGCGGACGTGAGGTCCTTCTTGGGCTTCGCGAGCTACCACCGCAGGTTTATTCGCGGCTTTGCGGAGATCGCGCGTCCCCTTACTATCCTCACGGAAAAGGGCGCCGATTTTGTTTGGTCCGCCGAGCAGGCTGACGCCTTCTCGGGACTCCGGCAGGCCTTGGTAGCAGCCCCGGTGCTGCGGCACCCTCGTCCGGACTGCGAGTTCATCCTGGACACTGACGCGAGTAACTTCGCACTCGGCGGTGTCCTCTCGCAGATCGTGGACGGGCAAGAGCGGGTAGTAGCTTATGCGAGTGTGGCCTTGAGCCGCTCTCAAATGAACTACTGTACCACTCATCGCGAGTTACTCGCGGTGGTTACGATGACCAAGCGCTTCCGGCACTATTTGTTGGGACGCCATTTCCGCTTGCGGACTGATCATAGTTCGCTGAGATGGCTCCTCAACTATAGTGAGGCCGATGGCTTGGTGGCGCGGTGGCTCGTCAAACTCCAGGAGTATGACATGCAGATAGAGCATCGCGCTGGTAAGTTGCACGGCAACGCGGACGGCCTGTCCCGTTGTCATAAGTGCAAGAATCCGGGCTGTGCAGGGATGGCACCCTTCCAGCAAGCCGCGGATTCGTCCTCAGACTCGGAATTGGACGTTCCGGGGAGACCGCAGGCCTCCGTCCCCTCTAACAACACGGCGGCCGGAGCGTTTAGGGCTAATCTCCGCGCGCGGACCCGCCGTTACCGGCGAGGGCGTCCCGCATATGAAGCGGAGGTGCGGCTCAGCTCCAGCGAGTCCTCCTCGAGTCCGGCGGTGTACTCCTCGTGGGTACCCTCGTCCTCTGGAGAGTCTGAGTATGAGCGGTCTTTGCCCCCTGTGGTGATGGCCGCTGCGGCGCAGCCGGACGCGACGGATGAGGAGCCTAATTACTTGGGTGGCTACTCTCCGGCGCAGATAGCTGCGACGCAAAGAGCTGACAGTGCTCTGGCACCGGTAATAACACCCCTTGAGGCCGGCCAGAAGCCCTCGAAGGATGAGCGAAGACCTACAGGGAGGAGACTTTGTCTCTAGTATCCCAGTGGGAAAGACTCTCCTTGAGGGATGGCCTCTTATACCGGCGCTATGAGCCACCGACTCCACTGCCTCCCATATGGCAGTTGGTGCTTCCGGCGGAGCTGCGGAAAGAAGTACTCCACCAAATGCATGACCTCCGGGTGACCGGTCACTTGGGAATCCGGAGGACCGTCCATAGGCTACAACAGCGCTTTCATTGGCCTGGTAGCGGCTTGGACGTGCAACAGTGGTGCGCAGCCTGCCCTCGGTGTCAAGCTCGCAAAGGAGTTCCGACTCCTGGCCGCCACCCCTTAACCACGGTTAAGGCGGGCGCGCCGTTCGATCGGATAGCTTTGGATATACTGGATACCCACCGGGTCACCCCGTGCGGTTTCCGGTACATCCTGGTGATTTCCAACTATTTTACCAAATATACCGACGCCTACCCACTGCGCCGCCAGACTGTGGACGAGGTAGCTCGGTTGTTGGTAAATAGATGGGTGGTGTACCATGGGGTACCTAAACAGGTACATTCGGATCAAAGCACGCAATTTGAGAGCAACCTGTTCCGAAACCTAGCACAGATGCTAGGCAGTACCAAGGTGCGGACCACCCCCTACAGGCCCCAGTCTGATGGCCAGGTCGAACGCTTTAATCGATCAGTCCTCAATATGCTGGCGGCCTTTGTGAACGATCGTGCGAATGATTGGGATGACCACCTCCCGTATGTCTTAATGGCGTACAGGTCGTCGGTCCACTCGTCGACCGGAGTTACTCCGCACGCGATGTTGTACGGCCGGGAGCTATATTTGCCCGTGGATATTATGTATCCAACTGCGGCAGAGACCGGCGCAGTACCCCAGTGCGGTCCGGAGTACGTGGAGTGGATTCGCCGCCCTGGCGAACGCCCATGATTTCGCGCGCACGCGCTTGGACAAGTCTGCCATCCGGCAGAAGCGAGGCTATGACGCCCATGCTAAGGGCAGGCCAGCTTTTGCGGAAGGCGACAAGGTGCGCTACTATTATTCGCCGCTTAAGCAAGGTAATAAATTTGCTAAGCCGTGGATAGGCCCGTTTACGGTACTGAAACAGGTGACAGATGTGGACTACCGGATACGGAGGGATTCCGATCCGGACAGGGTTCTGGTTGTCCATATCGATAATCTGAAGAAGTACGAGGGCCCGCTTGTCATGGATCCGCTCGTTCAAGATGCGGAACCGGATGATGCTCCCGTATGGGATCCGTCCGGTCAGCATCCGCGGACTCCGGACGAGCGTGTGCGCCGTATGGTGGGCCTCCCGGACCTCTCTGACCCGTCAGATGATGGGCTGGGTGGCTATCAGCCAGATGACGGCGATCCGCAGGTACCCCCACTCCCTCCAGTACCTGCGGATGACGGGCGGCCACGCTGGAAACCACGTGCGCCAGCCCGGTATGGGTGGAAATAACCTTCCGCCCATGCGGATGCGTCTGCGGTACCCGTCTATCACACCAAGGACGGGTTTTAGGTCGTTCCGTGAGAGTCCGCACGACTTACCTCCGCGGGTGGCTACTTTGTGGCTATCTTCGAAGTTGAGGTCCGCAAATACTTTCATGTCGTAACGCCGCCGCTCCGCATCCGCCCTCCCGTAGTTTTCAGCGCTAGGGACATGCGGCAACTTCATCCGCATCAGTTCGCCTGTAGTTCGGCGTAGTTAACACAGCGGCTACGCTGGCCGGACGACTTTTGTGGATTTGCCGGACGCCCCTGGTCCCGGAACAGCCTCTTAAGTGGCCAGACTGAGGTTGGGATTTACGTCCGCTACGGGAGAAGCGCCTTCCCACGGATTTGGGGAACTGGCTCTGGACGCGGGGATAGTGTCCGCACGTTCGATCGGATAGCTTTGGATATACTGGATACCCACCGGGTCACCCCGTGCGGTTTCCGGTACATCCTGGTGATTTCCAACTATTTTACCAAATATACCGACGCCTACCCACTGCGCCGCCAGACTGTGGACGAGGTAGCTCGGTTGTTGGTAAATAGATGGGTGGTGTACCATGGGGTACCTAAACATGTACATTCGGATCAAAGCACGCAATTTGAGAGCAACCTGTTCCGAAACCTAGCACAGATGCTAGGCAGTACCAAGGTGCGGACCACCCCCTACAGGCCCCAGTCTGATGGCCAGGTCGAACGCTTTAATCGATCAGTCCTCAATATGCTGGCGGCCTTTGTGAACGATCGTGCGAATGATTGGGATGACCACCTCCCGTATGTCTTAATGGCGTACAGGTCGTCGGTCCACTCGTCGACCGGAGTTACTCCGCACGCGATGTTGTACGGCCGGGAGCTATATTTGCCCGTGGATATTATGTATCCAACTGCGGCAGAGACCGGCGCAGTACCCCAGTGTGGTCCGGAGTACGTGGAGTGGATTCGCCGCCCTGGCGAACGCCCATGATTTCGCGCGCACGCGCTTGGACAAGTCTGCCATCCGGCAGAAGCGAGGCTATGACGCCCATGCTAAGGGCAGGCCAGCTTTTGCGGAAGGCGACAAGGTGCGCTACTATTATTCGCCGCTTAAGCAAGGTAATAAAT
Organism: Terebella lapidaria; assembly: GCA_949152475.1. NCBI lineage: Eukaryota > Metazoa > Annelida > Polychaeta > Terebellida > Terebellidae > Terebella > Terebella lapidaria. The sequence continues at coordinate 24,754,323 of OX424564.1, read as the reverse complement.
TTGCTAAGCCGTGGATAGGCCCGTTTACGGTACTGAAACAGGTGACAGATGTGGACTACCGGATACGGAGGGATTCCGATCCGGACAGGGTTCTGGTTGTCCATATCGATAATCTGAAGAAGTACGAGGGCCCGCTTGTCATGGATCCGCTCGTTCAAGATGCGGAACCGGATGATGCTCCCGTATGGGATCCGTCCGGTCAGCATCCGCGGACTCCGGACGAGCGTGTGCGCCGTATGGTGGGCCTCCCGGACCTCTCTGACCCGTCAGATGATGGGCTGGGTGGCTATCAGCCAGATGACGGCGATCCGCAGGTACCCCCACTCCCTCCAGTACCTGCGGATGACGGGCGGCCACGCTGGAAACCACGTGCGCCAGCCCGGTATGGGTGGAAATAACCTTCCGCCCATGCGGATGCGTCTGCGGTACCCGTCTATCACACCAAGGACGGGTTTTAGGTCGTTCCGTGAGAGTCCGCACGACTTACCTCCGCGGGTGGCTACTTTGTGGCTATCTTCGAAGTTGAGGTCCGCGGATACTTTCATGTCGTAACGCCGCCGCTCCGCATCCGCCCTCCCGTAGTTTTCAGCGCTAGGGACATGCGGCAACTTCATCCGCATCAGTTCGCCTGTAGTTCGGCGTAGTTAACACAGCGGCTACGCTGGCCGGACGACTTTTGTGGATTTGCCGGACGCCCCTGGTCCCGGAACAGCCTCTTAAGTGGCCAGACTGAGGTTGGGATTTACGTCCGCTACGGGAGAAGCGCCTTCCCACGGATTTGGGGAACTGGCTCTGGACGCGGGGATAGTGTCCGCACGTTAGGACTGACGTCCGCGGTTCATCCGCGTGACTCGTCCGGCGTCAGCGACGCTTTAAGATGACGCACTTCGGTGTAGTTATCCCCCGTGAGCCATTACTATAATTAAGGTTATAGTAAGTAAGGTTTCTTACGGCAGGAAACCGACTATCCATTATGATAATGGAGCAGTTGTTAAGTCCGCGTGTGCGGACCAGCCGCGGTAGCGGGTGACGCTCATTCTCGTCCGGATCGTACCTTACAACACGCGGTCCGGCCGAAAAGTACCCGTTTACGGTACTGAAACAGGTGACAGATGTGGACTACCGGATACGGAGGGATTCCGATCCGGACAGGGTTCTGGTTGTCCATATCGATAATCTGAAGAAGTACGAGGGCCCGCTTGTCATGGATCCGCTCGTTCAAGATGCGGAACCGGATGATGCTCCCGTATGGGATCCGTCCGGTCAGCATCCGCGGACTCCGGACGAGCGTGTGCGCCGTATGGTGGGCCTCCCGGACCTCTCTGACCCGTCAGATGATGGGCTGGGTGGCTATCAGCCAGATGACGGCGATCCGCAGGTACCCCCACTCCCTCCAGTACCTGCGGATGACGGGCGGCCACGCTGGAAACCACGTGCGCCAGCCCGGTATGGGTGGAAATAACCTTCCGCCCATGCGGATGCGTCTGCGGTACCCGTCTATCACACCAAGGACGGGTTTTAGGTCGTTCCGTGAGAGTCCGCACGACTTACCTCCGCGGGTGGCTACTTTGTGGCTATCTTCGAAGTTGAGGTCCGCGGATACTTTCATGTCGTAACGCCGCCGCTCCGCATCCGCCCTCCCGTAGTTTTCAGCGCTAGGGACATGCGGCAACTTCATCCGCATCAGTTCGCCTGTAGTTCGGCGTAGTTAACACAGCGGCTACGCTGGCCGGACGACTTTTGTGGATTTGCCGGACGCCCCTGGTCCCGGAACAGCCTCTTAAGTGGCCAGACTGAGGTTGGGATTTACGTCCGCTACGGGAGAAGCGCCTTCCCACGGATTTGGGGAACTGGCTCTGGACGCGGGGATAGTGTCCGCACGTTAGGACTGACGTCCGCGGTTCATCCGCGTGACTCGTCCGGCGTCAGCGACGCTTTAAGATGACGCACTTCGGTGTAGTTATCCCCCGTGAGCCATTACTATAATTAAGGTTATAGTAAGTAAGGTTTCTTACGGCAGGAAACCGACTATCCATTATGATAATGGAGCAGTTGTTAAGTCCGCGTGTGCGGACCAGCCGCGGTAGCGGGTGACGCTCATTCTCGTCCGGATCGTACCTTACAACACGCGGTCCGGCCGGAATGACCGGAACCCCGGCCTCCTTCTAAGAAGGGGGTCGTATATTACATGCGCAACACTTGTGGTGGCTTTTAATTCCAATTTCATATTCATTGGATAAGGGCAATACGCCGTTCTATGGTAGGCGTCCGGCCTGGACTCCGTCCGCGGGCAGCTCCGGACGTCCGCTGGCTATTGCTTTCACCGTCTTTGGGCGCCTCTAGATTTGGCGCCGGTATGAAGGGTTCGCCCCCTAACCATTGAGGTTATGGACCATGCCGGCTCCGCGTCTAATCTATTGGCTCCGCGCTCCGGTAGTCGTTTGAGGAGGCTCTGGGCTGGACCGGGCACCGCTCCGCGGCCGGGCTGTACGTCGGGGATGCTAGTGGGCGTTTAGCTAACGCCCATAGGGCGCCTGATTGTCGGTCCGGACGTCATGGGTATGTCCGATCGCCTTGTAAGCGTGCCAGCGGCTATGGGGAGTGATTTTGTTTATTTTCCATCTCATTTATCATTTATGGGAGGATTATAAGCCACAAGTGTGCTCGTGTTCCCGTGGAAATGCTATTCCTACTCATTTATCAAATATATGAGAAAGTTTAGTGATATATCTCTTTTCCTTGGTGCAATAGAAAGTAAAAAATCGGGAGATTTCTGCTTTCGCAAGAGGGGTGTAGGAGATTGTGTACATTGTATCAAAGGCTGTATGCCGTGATCTATGAAAAGCATGCAAGTGGTGGTGGATTTATTTCCATTGCTGCTTGGGCGGTGTTAAATTTTTACTTATCGATGCTGATAGGGTGACATAATCGTAACACCCACAAGTAGTTTGGCTTTTGATACATTGTATACAATCTTTAACCTGCGAGGGTGATTAACTTCACGTCATTGATTGCCAGTGCGAAAGCTATTGCTAATGACTGCTGTTAATTACTGTAGTATTTTAGCGGGTTCCCCCGGGATGGCTTGTGTACATAAGCCACCCGTATACATGGAACGATAGGAGTCATCGGGGGGAGATGTGTGTATGTGAATGCGATAGTGTAAAACGTTCTTTTGTCTGTCGATCTGGTAGATGCAGTGGACAGACGTTTCCACGGGAACGCGTCATACGATGCGTGTGCATTATAACTGCCAACACTTGATGCCTGTAATCGATGTGACTCGACACTTACTGGTCATTCAAGCGCTCGGCACTGGTGGAGACGGATCTGCGGATCTGACTCCCAGTGTTTGTAGCGATTAGAGCGCTTGATATGTCAGAATCAAGTGACGGTTGGGGTGATGATGTAGGGGGGGAGGAGGGGTCTCTGGAGCGCACTAGTGTGTACTCGAGACCCCTAGCTAGGCCTGAGGATGATGACCGCGAGGTCGTCTCCGAAGGCGAGGATGTGGGTTCTGCGGAATCCAGCTCCGGCTCTGATTCCGGTACGGGAACTGAGTCCGAGAGCGAGGTCGCGGAGGACTGCCCCGCAGAGAGTGACTCGGCCACGCTAGGCGCCGAGCAACTCTTGAATCCGTCGTCTTTTCCTCGCATGGAAGAGATGATGGACTGCGGTGGTGCGGGACCTGCTCGTGTCGACATTGAGTTGCATCCGCCCTTGGAGATGCTTGCGTCTCTGGGGCCGGATGAGAGTACTCGTGCGGAGAGTACTCGTGCGGAAACCCGTGCTACGGCCATCCGGACACCGGTTCCGCCGAGAACTCCTCGGTGTCCGCACCTGCGGAGTCTGGTCCGCACGACCAGAAGGCCCCTGGGACTTGGGCAGAGCAGGTTGACGCGGCTGAGGAAGCCGCATCCCAGGCTCCGGCCCAGGAACAGGAGTCTGGCTCGAAGGAGACCGAGAACCAAGATGACGGGTTTACATCGCCCGTCTCTAGGCGTACTCACCGTCGAGCCCGAGAGATTACCCAGAAGCAGTGGAGAGCCCAGCAAGCGCTGGAGGCCTCCAACCGCGGGCAATCTGAGACCGGATCCGACCCGGACCCGGTCTCCTCGCCTCCTAAAAAAAAGAAGAAGCGGACCCACCGGAAAAAGAAGTCCGGCGGTCCCCCGCCTCAAACCGGATCACAGTCCGGAGGACCTAAGCCGCTGGCGCCTAAGCCGGGCGGCCAGCCAGGGTCCTCCGCCAAACCCGGAGACGCCAAGGCGCCTAATCCCTCGGGATCTGGTGCGGGCGGCGCCTCCGAAGGATCCGGCCAGGGCGCAGGAGGTTCCAGCAAGCGGGTGCCTATCCAGGCACCGAAAGGAACCTCCTCCTCTTCTTCCTCCGGTAATAAAAGACCTACCGGAGCTGCGGAGGTGGGGTCCAGTCCAGTGGATCGGGGGCGTCCCGTGCCAAAGGAAGGAGATCTGCGTTAGAACTCCTCCGGAAGCGCACGGAGCAAGACGGGGTCCACCTGTCTGACGCCGCACTGGAAGCGGGACGGCGGGCCTCCGTTGCGCAGCAACAGAGGACCGCGCCCCAACGCGGGAAGAGTGTGCCCCGACAATCCAGGTCGGAGAATCGTTCGGGGGCGGCCAAAAAGAAGAAGCGGTCGTCCTCGGAGCAGCCCTCTATCCAGAGGCTGCGGGCCGAGATCGGCCCCGAACTCCCTGGAGTCCGTCAGGGACACATGTTCCTCCCGCGTTATGGCAGGGATCCGCAGGGGCGCCGCACAGCGGACGCCGGTGCGGCGGCCGACACGCCTTTTACACGGCCTCGTCCACTCACGGACGAGGAGCGTGTCGGGCTGCCGCCCGAGACAAAGGACGGGGTAATATGCCTCCTCTGTCCGGAATCCCTGGACGGGTATGAGGACCTGTATCAAGCGCTCAACCGGGATCGTAGGTATCCTTCCTACGACCACCTGAGTCAACATGTTGCGGGGTACCACTACCCCTGGATGAAAATGTTCGTCTGCAAGAGGTGTTACTCCAGTAGGCCTCAGCAGCGATATTTTCCCAGTTTGGAGGCCCTGAACACTCACCGCGCGGGTGCACGGTGAGGGACTTCACACCGTTGGTGATGAAGCGGGGCCTGTATTCAATTATGGATACATTCCACCTAGGGTGGCATCGTTCATGACCACGTCAGGAATGGTGAAGAACCGGTTTTTCCACTGGGGTCCGTGGCGCTTTGCACAGCGCATCATGGACGATGCCTGGAAAGAGTCTGGCGTTGTGTCCGCGGGCTCGAGCTACACAGCTCGCCTGACGGCTTCAATGGGCCAGACTCCGGCGGAGTACCAGGCGGCGGAAGCCGCCCGGACAGCAGCAGAGGCTGTCCGTCAACCGCCGGCAACCCAGGCAGTGGAAGAACGGCACCGGGTGACCATGGTCGTGTCGGAGATGCCGCAGATCGCGGCCAAGACACGAGTGGCTTCTCCTAAGCCGCGCCCCCCGCCAAAGACTCAGGGGAAGGGTTCGTCCGCCGGAAAAACTCCGGCCGGGACGACGCCCCTGCAGTCCCCGGGTGCGCTGACTCAGGAGGATTTCCCGGGCTTGCTCGAGGTGACGGTACCCGCGGGTCCGTCTGAGGGACGGGTGGTGGCAGACACCTCCGCCTCCTCGAGTACCACGTCGGTGGTCCCGCCAAGGACCCCACGTGTGACTCCCTCGGTTGCGAGCAGTAGCGGACGTGCGGTACCTCTCTCGATGTCGGCGTCCGCGTCCTCGTTGGTAGTTGAGGGGACGTCCGCGGGATGGCAAAGCACCGCCTCCCTGGACCTGGATCCCCTCGACGCCACGGCGGACGTACGCCGGAGGCTCAGTCCCACGACCGCCAGTGTCTACGAGACTTTTCGCGAGTCTCTAGGCCAGGCGGTCGGCCATCGTCGCGATGGTATGGACCGGATCCCCGGTGACCCAGCGTTGGTGAACCTGCCAGTGCCCCAAGCCATTCGTGACTTGGGGTCCGCAGGTGTGGCCGCGTTGGTCCGCGCTCGGGAGGAGCACCCCTGGGATCACCCCCAGCGTGGTCGGCTCACCCGAGCGGCGGAGTACCTTGTGGCGGAGATGGACAGCTCTCTGGATCGGCTCAGCCGGTGCCGCGCCGAGGCCTCCCGTGTCGCATGCGATCTCGCATACGACCAGGGCCTCATGGAAGGCACCCGGCGGAGCCTAGAGAGCTACCGGACTTTGTCGGCCGTCATTGAGCGGCGCGCGTTCGACCAGGGTCGAACCGCCGCTCTTGCCGAGCAGTCTGCTATTATTTGAGGTAAATGTATATGTATCGATGGACTATTCATTATTCTATTAGTTGATTAATAAATGTAAATAGGGGTATCCAGATTCAGGACATGGGGAGGACCCTGAAAATTGACTATGGTAATTAAAGGGTTAATTGGTAACATTAGGATCAATCATTTCAATAGCTTATTACAATGTTCGAATACTATGACATGTGAATGACTTATTATTTCGTGCGAACGACTTAGTACTTCGTGCGAACGAAGTAGTACTTCGTTCAAACGAAGTAGTACTTCGTACAAACGACTCAGTACTTCGTGCAAACGAAGTAGTACTTCGTGCAAACGACTTAGTAGTTCGTGCGAACGAAGTAGTATTTCGTGCGAACGACTTAGTACTTCATGCGAACGAAGTAGGGTTTTTTTTTCATCATGTCCTATCACGGGCACCGTACTCGTGCTTTCCATAGTCAATTTTCCTTTTCTGAGGAACAACGTTCCTATGTCTCCAGCATATGGCGTGTTGTGTCACAACTCATCCTCGCTTAATTTCTGTATCTGGTAAAGCATTCATTTTGGAAAGCATATATAAGTTATGCATGATTAGTGGTTACAGGGTGCTTGGTCAGGACATGTGTTCAACCTAATAGAACAGCTTAGGGGACCGTTACAAAATGTCGATGTGGGCTTGTAGCATGTTGACAAGAATTGTACGCAATAAATTTACCGAGTGTGTAATCAGCGTCAGTACAAACGAAACAGTAGTACATGTACATGCATAAACATTGATTGATTCTTTATATGTGCACAACTATCCGTTGTGCGGTTGGCTCATATTTCAAACAATAAAAATACGTGTGGTATGCTTGTGCCCAAACTTGCACTAACCGTTTCTCCAACAAATTGAGTGTTACATTATTATTGCAAGGGAAACTATATGATAGAAGCCAGCACATTAAATTTGAAGTGCATACAACTAGAGAGTTTACACCGAACGTTGGCGTTTTTAATTATGAAATGACTTTAGTAATACTGTGCATAATGAATCTGTCAACTGTACAATATAAATGAAAGGTTTGGGAAAACATGTAGCTATTTAGATTGAAAATATTTGACAGGGACTCCAGCTAATGAGTATTGAGACAGAGTTTTGGTTCCACCAGACATGCTACATGTGAATACACTGGTGTGCAATATGTGCAGTCATCCACCTCAGCGCTCTTAAACATGAATATGACCATCTGATGTCAAATCCACAGAAGGAAGAGACATCTATTTTTGAGATTATTTTTCCAAATTATTCAACCCAATAAATCAGTTTGTTTTCATCCCGTTTTCAGTTTTAATTCCGACTGAGAACACAGATTCAATATGGGCTTACTCGATATGATCCAATACATTGGCGAAAATATACTAAATAAACGAACATTTGGGCCGCCCATGTATATGAACTGGTTCAATGGGACTCGCGCATGCACACCCCTTGACGACAAATGACAACCCGATCCCCCTATTATGGCTAATTACCCTCGAACCGTAGGGGGGCGAGGGTATTGCAATTGGGTCTGTCCGTTTGTATGTCTGTTTGTTTGTTTGTTTGTTTGCTTGTTTGTTTGTTTGTCTGTCTGTCCGCGCGCATATCTCAAAGGAGAATAGTTTGATCAACATGAAACTGATAGGGATGAAGCGCTATCTCAGTGGCTCGGTCCTCCTTGAATCTGGTCAAAATCGGACAAAAACTGTTGCCATGGCAACGGAAAATGTAAAAATCAATAATTGACCATAACTTCGGTTCTAATCAAGATAATTTTTTCTAACTAATTTTGTATTTTTCTATGGCCAATTCCTGATCATCTGATATATGGCCCGTGGTCGTATGACCAAAACTCTCTATTATCGCCCGATGTCGAAAAATTGGGGGTCACGGTTTCGAATTTTTTTGGCCAGCGACGTTTCAGTGCAAATGTCCGCGCTCATAACTCAGAGGCAAACCGTCCAATCGATTTGAAACTTATAGGGCAAGAGTGCTATGGTGGTGGCTCAGTCTCTTCAGAATTTTACCAAAATCGAATGGAAACGGTTGCCATGGCAACGGAAAAAAAGAAAATCACATCATTGGCTCTAACTCCGGTTCTACTTGATATTAATTTTTCCAACTATTTTTGTATTTTTCTTTGGCCAATTCCCGATCGTTTGGTGTACGACCGATGGTTGTACGACGGAAACTCTCTATTATCGCCCGATGTCGAAAAATTGGGGGTCACGATTTCGGTTATTTTTGGCCAGCGACGTTTCAGTGCAAATGTCCGCGCTCATAACTCAAAGACAAACGGTCCGATCGATTTGAAATTTATAGGGCAAGAGTGCTATGGTGGTGGCTCAGTCCCTTTAAAATTTTACCAAAATCTGATGGAAACGGTTGCCATGGCAACGGAAAAAAGAAATTCACATCATTGGCTCTAACTCCGGTTTTACTTGATATTAATTTTTCCAACTATTTCTGTATTTTTCTTTGGCCAACTGCCGATCGTTTGGTGCACGACCGATGGTCGTACGACGAAAACTCTCTATTATCGCCCGATGTCGAATAATTGGGGGTCACGATTTCGGTTATTTTTGGCCAGCGACGTTTCAGTGCAAATGTCTGCGCTCATAACTCAAAGGCAAACGGTCCGATCGATTTGAAATTTATAGGGCTGGAGTGCTATAGTAGTGGCTCAGAAAACGGTTGCCATGGCAACGGAAAAAAGAAAATCACATAATTGGCTATAACTCCGGTTCTAATCAATATTAAATCTTCAACCTATTTTTGTATTTTTCTTTGGCCAATTCCTAATCGTATGGCGTACAACCGATGGTCTTAAGACCAAAACTCTCAATTATCGCCTAATTTTAGTGACTAAATCTGAAGGGCGAGGTTCTGCAATCTCTGATTGTCTCGTTTTAACTTGTTCACTCGTATCACGTCATCATTGGCCAAGAGCCAAATGTTATGTCGGCGCCCAGGGCACAAACAAATCCTGGCTCAAATAGAATATATGTGAATTGAAAGAAACAGATTCCCAAATCGAAAGGCAGTTTTGAGTAAACAAAGTATTTTTTTCTAAAGCCAACAGAAATCGGTTGTTGGAACATAAATACTATGGTCACCATTCGGGAACTAGTTGGGGCGCCACAGCGCCGTAGGAAGCCAAACCGGGAACCTTACACCTCTCAGTTAATTGTAGATGAAACTGTTGACGACGGAAAAGAACATTATACCTGTGTCCCACGTTTTCATTCATAGACTCCATGATTCACGTGATGGTTACTTTGATATCCCCATTCAAATGGTGTTTCGAGAGATGCTGTTCATGGTTGCCATGGAAGTATCGCGTACAATTAATATAATAATAATAATATAATAATAATTGAGAGTAAATATTGAGAGAAACGCTCTTTGATGAAAATACAATAAAGATCACATTATGATTTTTTTTACTATATCTTGGCAGTAGATTTTGATTTTGAAATTTGGATTTACCTTTCCTGGTGTCCTACACTGGAATCGCTAAGAGGTACTGCTAAGAGGCACAACGTGTCTTTTACTACCTTTTCAATGGCTTATTTGTATCGTATATACCAGTGAGTTCGCCTAAAGTATGTGTTCAAGATTGGGATTTTTTATGGAGTATGTAGCATGTGTCGCACATGTATATAGGAAGTATCACACGCTGTACGAAATATCTAGTAATACCTCTATGAGCGTTACCTTGTAATCTGCGGAAGAGTTGTATTTGGTCTCGCAGTTAGCCAGGCTTTCGGAGTCCCATAGCGTCACTCCGGGGATGACCTTTTCGGAGCGGCAGTCATAGAGCGTGCCTAGAGAGAAGGGCCGACCTAGAGCCGGTACCTCCAGCACCTGCTTGTTCTTCTTAGACATCGTGTCCTCTAGGACAGAGTATGAAAATTGCATAATCGTTTTCTGTTTTGTGTGTGGGTGTGAATCAACATATTAGAAAGAAAATACTAAATGATTCCACTCTAGATATGTAGACATATCGGACGGCATAAGGTACGAAGGATAAATTGCTTTTTGTCTGGGACTACAATAAGTGATAGTGATACAGAGATCCGATAGTGATACCAGCACGCATTAAAGAGTCATTTACACATATTCCTTTCATTATTCTGTATTTCTTCAGATGACTTTGATAACATGCCTTCTGTACAAAGTATTCTACTCAAGTGCCACGAGACTGGCAGTAAGTGCTTAGGCTGCATGAATTATCCGCCTCGTATCACAGAAGTTGTCTCAGATTGGCTAAATACATGTATGACGTAATGTGTTCATGTAGGTAAGTTGTGTGTGTGGGTGAGCTCCTCGTTGCTGAGGGTGTCGTCATCTTTTTGGAGTTGTGTCTGATTGGCTAAATGTGACGTAATGTGTTTTTGGTGAGTTGTGTGTGTGGGTGAGTTCCTCGTTGCTGAGGGTGTCGTCATCTTTTTGGAGTTGTGTATGATTGGCTAAATGTGACGTAATGTGTTTTTGGTGAGTTGTGTGTGTGGGTGAGTTCCTCGTTGCTGAGGGTGTCGTCATCTTTTTGGAGTTTTGTCTGATTGGTTGAATATGACGTAATTTGTTGATGGTAAGTTGTGTGTGTGTGGGTGAGTTCCTCGTTGCTGTAGTATCGTGTGCATAAATATGGTATCGGTTGCAGACATTGCAATATGTATGTACTGTAGATTGGCTATATAAGGGGTTCTGTGAGATCTACAGTCAAAATATACATTATACCCCTTCGTGAAACTACGTCTTCGGAGTTGACCTTTCCTCAGAATCTAGTCAGTCTAAAAATCTAAACAATTTATAAGCCAAGCATCACTAATAAGTCTACCCACACATACACTCCAACAGTGTTAAATGATAGTACAACAAAATTCCTAACAGTCAAAACAAACGTCAACAGTCAGTCCCTCAGCTGTCAGCTACGATGGATGATTAGGCCAAAAAAAATTATACGTTTCTTGTTACAATGGTCTTCTTTTTTTCCTAAGTCAGTGCGAGTCGTGCTCGCCAAAGCCATGAAAACTAAAATTTGCCTCAGTAAAGCACCTGTATGTTGAATATATTATATGCATAGAACATCCTACTGTTTTTCCAATATTCTAAGAAAGACATTGGTATTCTTTGATAAACATTTTATTATAGACTTTGAGTGGCCGGATGCTTTGAATCATTACGCATGTTTTGTACATAGGGTTATTAATTCCTTCTTCCAAAATGCCAATTTACATCTGCATTTCATTCATCCCATGGGTGTGATATTAGGTAAGTATTGCCTGCTATGTGCCTTTACGGCCGCGCACGTATGAAACAGTTTGTTACCCGTTGTTAGCCGCGATTTGTCACTCATTTGACAGTTACTGTCAAATGAGTATGAAATGTTTGATCGCCACACTAGGAATAAATGCACATTGTTATTAATATCAGCGTTTGTGATATTTGAGCTGAAATACAACACAACACAAACACGGCCACATTTATTCAACACAAACACAACTCACTTGGTTGCTGTCACAAAAGACAGGGACGAACTGAGGAATCTGAAACAAGAGCTACAAGACAAGGTAAACAAACAAGATCATCTCATTCAACATTTGCGTACAAAATACCAAGGTACGTTCGATAGACTGACAAAACTCGAATCCTACACGATGCGAGAAAATTTAATTTTCTCAGGATTTCCCGAGAACAACAAGGAGACGGAGCAAAGCATCCAGCAAACACTGATGACCCTCTTCAGGGACGATCTCGAGCTAGATACAACAGACATACATATTGTCAGTTGTCACCGTCTCACAAATAGCAATCCTAAAAGCGACCGACCTAGAGACATTATTGCAAGATTTTCAAAACACAGCAGTAAAAAGTCAGTATTGCTTTCTGCCAATAAACTGAAAAATCGCAAACAGCCTATTTTCATCAATGAACAGTATCCCCCGGAAATCTCGCGCGCACGTAGCGTACTACGTCCCATCATGAAAAAGGCCAAAAATCTGGAAATGAAGGCCACCATGGTACAGAACACCCTTCTCATCGATAGCGTCCGATACACTATCAACGATCTCCACAAGATCCCATTCGACACCTCTGACCTGGGTACTCGGATCACCACTGACCATGTGCTGTTCAGTGGCAGGCTATCTCCTTTCAGTAACTTTTACAGTCGGATAGCCTGGTCACCTCGCCTGACGGTGTGGCCTACAACAGCGTGGAGCAACAATTCCAGCACGCGAAGGCCGAAACAGCGCCATGGCTCTGGAGATACTCCTCGAGTTGGATCCTTCCCAGATCAAGAGGCTCGGTGACCGACTGGGAGTCTCGGAATCATGGAACGCGGTAGCTGATGGTGTCCTCAAGGAATCGGTGCAAGCCAAGTTCCGGCAAAACCCCGACCTGCTGCAGGCTCTCAAGTCCACGGGCACGCGGCGGTTTGCTGAAGTAACACGAGATCGAAAGTGGGGAATTGGACTGACTTTCAAGGACAAAAACGTCGACGATGAGCGAGCCTGGAAGGGAAAAAATGACATGGGAAAGATACTACAAGAAGTAAGACCCCTTCTGTAAAAACATTACCTATGCACCTCACCAAATGATTCGAGTAACATATAACCTGTGTATTTATTTTACCTGGGTTGTCTAGCATTATCTAAAATCATTAACTGTGGTGTCTATATGGTAACTATAAATAATCCATGTGACATATATACTGTGCATTTATCATACATGGGATGTCCGGTATCATCTAATATTGATTGTGGTGACTATATGATGACTACAAATGATCCATGTTACATATATAGTGTTCATTTATCATACATGGGATGTCCAGTACTATCTAATATTATTGATTGTGATGACTATATGGTGACTATAAATGATCCATGTGACATATATATTGTAAATTTATCATACATGGGATGTTCAGTATTATCTAATATCATTGATTGTGGTGACTATATGGTGTATATAAATTATTCAAATACCATATACACTGTGTATTAATCATACATGGGATGTCCAGTATTATCTAACACCATTGATTGTGGTGACTATATGGTGTCTGTAAATTATTCAAATAACATATAAACTGTGTATTCATCATACATGGGATGCCCAGTATTATCTAATACCATTGATTGTGGTGACTATATGGTGTCTATAAATTATTCAAATAACATATAAACTGTGTATTCATCATGCATGGGATGTCCAGTATTATCTAATACCATCGATTGTGGTGGCTATATGTGACTATAAATGACCCATGTGACATATATATTGTGTATTTACCATACATGGGATGTCCAGTTTCTATAAACTATCCAAATAATATATAAACTGTGTGTTTATCATACATAGGATGCCCAGTATTATCTAATACCATTTATTGTGGTGACTATAATTTATTCAAATAACATATGAAATGTGCATTAATCATACATGGCATGTCCAATATTATCTAATACCATTGATTGTGGTGACTATATGGTGTCTATAATTTATTCAAATATCATATAAACTATGTTATCATCATACATGGGATGCCCAGGGTTATCTGATACCATTGATTGTTGTGATTATATGGTGACTATAAATGACCTATGTGACATATATATTGTGTATTTACCATACATGGGATGTCCAGTTTCTATAATATATCCAAATAATATATAAATTGTGTGTTTATCATACATGGGATGCCCAGTATTATCTAATACCATTGATTGTGGTAACTATATGGTGTCCATAAATTGTTCAAATAATATATAAACTGTGTATTCATCACACATGGGATGCCCAGTATTATCTAATACCATTGATTGTGGTGACTATATGGTGTCCATAAATTATTCAAATAACATATAAAGTGTGTATTCATCATACATGGGATGCCCAGTATTATCTAATATCATTGATTGTGGTGACTACATGTATATGGTGACTATGAATGATCCATGTGCCATATACTGTGTATTTATCATACATGGGATGTCCAGTGTTATCTGATATTATTGATTGTGATGACTATATGATAACTATTAATGAAGCATTGTGACATTTGTATTGCTTGCTTTACATGTTGTAGCATTTTTAGTGACTGTAACGGCCCGTCCCTCCCGCGCACCACATCTCCATGACAACTTACACTCGCCCACGCATACTTAACACACAATACAAAGCCACTATACGATCAATCCCTAACAATGTAAACACACAGGTCAGAATGCACGCACTTCGGCCCAGTTCACTCAGTACATGCGACCCAGTATACACCGGCCTTGACCTTCACACACCTGCACTTAGATTCAAGGAAATAACATGCACCGCACCCAGATCACGTAAACAGACTTGTCAGAACATGCACCGGGGAATTCCACTTTCCCGGTGAGATCAGCACACATTCGGCCTATCACAACACCGTATACTCGAGGCGGGAAAACTTGCAGACACATAGACAAAAGCCCGCGCACTTGAGTAGAGATTGTCACGGAAGAGAGACGTATTTTATTTTAGCAGAGAAATGGCCATGATTGAATAGAAGTGGATATATAAACTGTGCTATTATAAATGTGATATACAAGGACTACATATATACAAGGACTATACATTTGGATTATATTTTGACTGGGGATTATCGTCAGGCGTAGGTGAGATTGTCGGCCCAATTGTAGTGTGTTTGCGGCATTGAACAGTTCCATTGAATAAACTATTTAATTGAAACTGCCGGCCTTGTGATTAACACAACGTATTAAAGTGAAGTCGGCCTGATACCGGCCTGAAGAACGGTATTCTTCACATTGGTACCGTTCGACCAGGATCTGAGCTAGTCTCGGTATTATCGACCCTAAC
Organism: Terebella lapidaria; assembly: GCA_949152475.1. Classification (NCBI taxonomy): domain Eukaryota; kingdom Metazoa; phylum Annelida; class Polychaeta; order Terebellida; family Terebellidae; genus Terebella; species Terebella lapidaria. The sequence continues at coordinate 24,739,138 of OX424564.1, read as the reverse complement.
TTTACCGGCAGTGATGGCATTGGCCCCGGGAGTGCCCCAAGGTGAGCCGCCCGACCAGACAGATGAAGAGGTCACGTTCAACCCGAACCCGACCTTCCGACCTTCCGGCCCCCGCTCAGTTGTCATGAGCGACACAGTTCCGTTGTCACAGGAACAACAACCGACCGGCCTGTTCGACTCCATTGGCGACCATTCGACCCTGCGATCGTCGTCGCCGCCTGCCGACCTGGTTGAAGAGTACCTCGACGAAGACCCGCTAGTGCCCCTGCACACGGTCAGTGACATTTTAAGTGCACATGCAAGGGCGTACTCGGCCACGCCGGCTAGAGCGACCCAGAAAAGTGACTTTGCCGACAAAGACTATACGCGCTCACGTCAAAGAGCGAGCGTATATCGTGATATCGACCCAGAACAGTTAACAGTGAACGTTCGGCTGGTAACCATAGACACATCGATGGTTACTCAACCACCGAGTGACTCCAGGATACGGCAGTGGGTTTGTCAGACTGACAATGCACCAGAACTGATTCCGCCAAGCGCATATTCGGCATCCCGACCCCCGGCGCCGTCAATAACGGCAAGACAGTACGACCCCGCACCAGAGATGTACTCACGCATACCGACCGAGCCAACGATCGTGGAGTACGTTCGACCCAGCCAGGCAAGATCGACCCCGAGGAGCGTTCCGGCGACAACTGCTGTCCAGACCGCGACATCTCCAAGATTGCAACGACCCAGCGACGCGGTAACGGAACCCCGCGACCGCACACGACCAGCGCGACCGAGGCAACCACCGTCAACATCAAGTCGCCGACTTCACGACCCCGACACGTCGGTTTCCGACACGCGCCCTCTCGCGCCGACCGCTCCCCAACCATCGCCGACCAACGGAGAACAGCAGCGCTTCACCCCGCTGCAAGACCAAGTTGTGTCTGCTCCGGCAGAAAGTGTTGTGCCCATGATCGGACCTCCGATCTCTCAACCAGTCGGCTACACCACTGGATACGGTGTACCGCCAGTAGGATACCCTGGCGAAATCAGCGGTGCTCGAAATTGAGTAGCTGTCGGATGTCAGCACCCACATGTCGGCTATACGAACTCACCGACCGGATACGGTGGCCTTCCGAACGGAGTAACAGATATCGGCTATAATGGTGCGCAAAATGGAGTAGTGTACCAAGGCGTGGCACCAGACGGATCAGTATACCGATATCCGCCTCCGGCTGTATTCCCACCCTCAGTCGGGATACCATGGGTGACGCCACAATACAGTCAAACGGCCCCTGTCGCACCAACAATGTACGACCCCAACGGCACCCCGGCACCACCCGCCGCTTCGCCCGCCGTCTCTGCGACAACAGCACCGACCGCACCCGCTAACACGACCCCGACAGCTCCAATCATTACGACCCCAACTGCTCCGGCTGTCACGCCAGCGACTGCTCCCGTCACGACAACGCCGACTGTGGTGAGCGTCGACACGCCCACGCCCCAGAGACTCACGTCTGAGCCCCAACCGTTAGCGATGGCTAAAACGGCTCAATGGCGTGCGACCTTCAAAGAGGCCAATCTCACACATTACATATCGTCCCCCTAAAGCAAAAATGGCGTAACTCGATTTTTGGCGTAACTCAATGAGACATACCAAAGTAATGCTTGACATGTCCACTACCTGCTCGTATATCACTCCTGGTTGTATTCAGCACCATAAAATAACTAGAAGCCTATAACATATTGGCATATCTCGAGGCTTGACTTACGCCATTTTGATCTTGAGTTATGCCAAAACTGTTCTAGTGTTTGTGGTGACTTACGCCAAAAACGTCACTAGTGGGTATTGACTTACGCCAAAATTGCATTTAGCTGTTGAGTTACGCCATTTGTGCTTTAGGACCTTCGTGAGATACGCCAAAATTGCATTAATGATTTTGTTCAGTAAGTTGTCAATGAGAGCATCTTTGGCGTAAGTCATGCTAATCTTAGTTAATTAGTCATTTCCTTAAAAGTAAGAATAACATTGATAGTAATTGAACTACAGTGGTATAATACTTGGTAATTTATGAAACAGGTCTCTGAATTTGGAAGCTTTTACTTGGAATTTAAAGGCAAGAAACCTTTTAAACTGATTATCTCAAAACCACCAAAAACGAGTTACGCCATTTTTGCTTTAGGGGGACGATATGGAGCTTCGAGCAATTTACTGCGGCCTTCACATGTTCCGACCTCAACAAAACAACGACCTTCCGGAGCACGCTGCACGGCCGCGCCGAAGCGTTAGCTCTAAACATCCCAGTCGAGACTCCCTGGGAGGAGTTCCATTGTCAGCTCTTGGAGGGCTGTGAACCCGCACCTCGTCGGCAGTCCAAACGGGACGACTTCCCGTTTCTGAAAAGAGAATGGAAGGAGAATGCAGAACATTACTTGGAACGACTTCAAGCTCTGGCTGAGCAAGTTTTTGATGATGTCACGCCAGAGTCCTGGCAACTAACAGTAATCTCTCAGTTCGTCAACGGCCAACCCGACCCCATTGCCGACAAACTGTGCGTGCTCACTTTCAATAACTACAGTGAAGCACTAACGGCCGTCCTCAAAGCTGAAAGCCGCCAGCAACGGACAAACAGGGATCGTCATAGGGGCACATGACGTGCCGACATCTCCGTGAACGAATACACGGATGATGATCATGTCGACCAAGAACTGTCCTGTGCCATGGGGCAGATCAATCAGGGAGGAACGCCAGCCCCTGAACAAATTGCGGCTTATTATGACCCCGCTGACAGTGATACAACCGGCCTACAAGGATGTGAAGAACATTCTGTGCCAGCCTGCTCACGCGAGTGGGTGGCAGAAGCTTTTCAGTGCGTCCTCAGTGACGAGAATGGACTATGTGAAGAGACAGCCATCTATTCCGTCCTGCGAACTACGGCCCCGATTAAAGGTGATCGACCCCCACAGCCCGGACGACCAGCCGTGTGCTTTTTCTGCAAGAAGCCCGGCCATCGCTGGATGCGGTGTTTTCGGCTTAAAGACGTGTTAGTGCGCAATGGCATGAAGCCACTAGCCTTTCGACTCAATGGTGCTGGTACTGACCGAAGGACAGATCAAGTATTGTCAGTACCTAACCAAATCGGCAACCAAACCAAGTCGGCCCCGACAGTGCCCACGGCCCAGTCGTTAAACCAGTAGTGGAAGGTGCTGAGGAGCAAGGGCCTTCCGGGCAACAGAACAATGTTACATGCTCCACACCTGCGGTTGTCGTGACTACCAAACCGACAGTGCCAACAGTTACGACCCTACAGCCAGCCCAGCCCACACCTCAGCTCCTCGAAGGGGTGTGTACCAAGTGTCATGCTTCGACCCCAAAGCCGGCTCTCCCTCATGAAGGGGTGTCCGCACCACGTCCACAACGACCTCCACGGGGGAACCGTCGTCCTGAAGGGGTGTCGCCCCCGACCGCCAACGGCACCGGGACAGACAGTATGTCCGAGGTAGAATGGATCTCCGATGACGGAGGGTTCTATGCGTTCCCATACGGACCGGAATCCAAGTTGCCGCCATTACACACGCTCTTCAAGCCACCGCCAGATGACCCCGCAGTTCCGGCCGTCATAGACAATTCGCGAGCGGCACACGAGTGCTGGAAGTTGTCGGTACGCATTGGGGATAAGACAATGCAAGCTGTGCTCGACTCCGGAGCGCAAATCTCTTTGCTCCGACGTGATCAGCTCCGACACGTCCCCGCCGATCAACGGCTGTTACGACCCACTTCGGCCACGATTCGAGACGTCAATGGACAGTCAAGCCCAATTGATGGATTGCTCGACCTTCCCATTCAGGTCGGAACTAATCATATGATTGTGACATTTTGTGTGGCCGACATACATGACGGCATGATCCTCGGAATGAACTTCTTTCGGCAAGCTCATGCTGTAGTGAACTATGGTGAGCGGACAATACAGGTTCACAAAGAAATCCTGTTCGCGCACAAAGATATTGAGGCCAATGTCGTCAGAATGGCCGTGCGCCGAGCCATCACCGTCCCTGCACGCAGCTGATTCGCCCTGTGGAGCTGGTTCCGACTACTAAAGTTCGGGTTAGACAACACCCGCGGATGATCCAGCCATTGACGGCCTTTCCCGAGGACACTGACCTCATCATGGGAAGAACATTAACGACCCTGGACCGTCAATGTGTAAAGGTGTCTGTAGTCAATACAGCGGATACCGGTATCACACTCACTCGATCCGACCCTGTCGCCATAGCCAGCCCGATCGAGAGTGTCGTCAGAGCTCTACCAAGACACGGAGAGGAGCCCGACCTGTCCACGGCAGACGCCAGTCACTACCGCGACCTGCCGCCACATCTACAAGAGATGGTAGATCGCGCTGGACTAGCGGCAGAACAACACCGGCGCTGCGCTAACCTGATTCATCAATATCAGGACACCTTCATGCACCCGGATGGACAGTTAGGACGGACCCAAGTCGTCCAACACAAGATCGACACTGGCAACTCGGCCCTGATTCGGCAACGTCAACGACGCGTCCCCCAGGCCCAGCAAAGCATAATTGACGAAGAGGTCAACAAAATGCTACGTTTGGGGTGCATTGAGCCGTCTGATTCGCCCTGGAGCTCACAGGTAGTGCTCGTGCATAAAAAGAACGGCCAAGTAAGATTCTGCGTTGATTATCGGCTCCTGAATGACGTCACTCGCAAGGATTCATATCCTTTGCCCAACATTCAGGACACTCATGACGCCCTGGCGGGCGCTACATACTTTTCGGCCCTGGACCTGGCCTCTGGCTACTGGCAGGTCGAAGTCGACCCAACCGACAGGCCGAAAACTGCCTTTGCCACAAGAAAAGGACTGTATCAGTTTAAGGTTATGCCATTCGGCCTTAGCAATGCACCGGCAACATTTCAACGGCTGATGGAAACCATACTCCGTGGATACTTGTGGTCACGGTGTATGTGCTACCTTGATGACGTCATAGCTTACGGCAGAACATTTGATCAGGCACTCGCAAACCTGGAAGCGGTCCTGGATCGAATCAGATCGGCAGGCCTGAAGCTTCAACCCAAGAAGTGCGAACTGTTCCAAAGGGAAATTTTGTACTTGGGGTTTATAGTGAGCGGCCAAGGAATTCGAGTCGACCCCAACAAAGTCAAAGCTATCAGAGAATGGCCGACCCCGTGCGAGATCTCCAATGTCAGGTCTTTCCTTGGTTTCGCCAATGACCACAGGCGATTCATCAGGGACTACGCTGAGATCGCCGAACCTCTCGTAGCGCTCAAACGAGGTGAATGCCACTTCACTTGGGGACCGGCCCAGCGACGAGCTTTTCAGCGACTCCGCGACGTCCTCATCCAGGCGCCTAAGCTCGCGCATCCGACCCAGAGTCCGGATGATTATTTCATCCTCGACACCGACGCAAGCGGCTATGCTGTGGGAGGCGCGCTCTCACAAAGGGTTAACGGGAAGGAGATCCCCATCGGGTTCGCCAGCAAGACCCTTTCCCGGACCCAACGGAACTATTGCACCACATATCGGGAACTGCTGGCAGTGGTGGAAATGGTACAACATTATCGGCATTATCTTTGGGGTAGGAAATTCCTCCTCCGGACTGACCACAGCTCCTTGAGGTGGCTAAAGAACTACAGCGACGCTGACGGCATGCTCGCCAGGTGGCTCGCTAAGTTGCAGCAATACGACTTCAAGATAGAGCATCGGCCCGGCAAACTTCACGACAACGCCGACGGCCTGTCACGGTGTCACGCTGACGGACGACTCGTCACACCTTCGACCGACCCCGAAACAAGTTCCGGAGAACTTCCAGTTCGTCGGATAACTGTTGTTCCGGCCAAGACAAGGGCAGACCTCCTGGACAGTGATTCGATAACATCACCGGTCTTGCCCCAACTAGTTTCGGCATGTCAAACTGGTCGAGTCCGTGCCTTGGATACCACATTGGATGGACAAAAGTGGTTGTCGGACTATTGTCGCAGCACAGCAAGCCGATCCCAACGTCGGAAAAGTGTGACAGTGGATATTGGCCGGCACCAAGCCAGACTCTAGGGAAGTCGCCCGCCATGGGGAGGATGTAAAGACACTAGTCTCCCGATGGAGCCTCCTGGCGCTACAAGACGGAGTACTGGTACGGCACGTGAAACCCGACCCCGCCGGACGAACTGTAGTGCAGACAGTGCTTCCTGCCGCTCTCAGGACACAAATTCTGCACCAGCTTCACGACCTAAAGATCGTCGGACATCTCGGCATACAGCGAACCATCGAGAGAGTCAGGCGCCGACTCTACTGGCCCGGCCTGGCATTGGATGTTGCCCGCTGGTGTGCCCGCTGCCCGCAATGTGTGACCCGCAAGGGTAAACCGACCCCAAAACGATCGCCCCTGACACAGCTACCGACAGGAGCGCCGTTCGACCGAATAGCGATGGACATCCTCGACACCCACAAGGTCCCGGGAAGAGGCCATCGATACGTACTAGTCGTGTCGGACTACTTTACGAAGTATACGGATGCCTTTCCGCTACGGCGACATACGGCCAAGAATGTTGCCGACACCCTGGTGAATTGGTGGATAGTTTACCACGGTGTACCCAAGGCGATCCATAGCGATCAAGGCACCGAGTTCGAGTCGTCCCTGTTCCGGCATGTTGTGCGTCTACTGGGCGCTAAAAAGATCCGCACGACCCCATATCGACCTCAGAGCGACGGCCAGGTTGAGCGCTTCAACAGGACATTGCTCAACATGCTGAGTGCATTTGTCAGCGATCGTGCAAACGACTGGGACTTGCACCTGCCATATGTGTTAATGGCCTATCGAACCTCAGTACACTCGTCCACGGGATGCACCCCGCATCTGATGGTGTATGGACATGAGTGTAACCTGCAAGTCGACCTCATGTTCCCGACTTACGATCCCGAGCCTCTACCCCCGTGCAGCCCGGAGTATGTGGAGTACTTGCGGCAAGCCATCAGGACCGCCCATGGTTTCGCTCAAGACCATCTTGAGAAAGCGGCAATTCGGCAGAAGATGGGTTATGATGCCCATGCGAAACCCCGGCCCCAGTTCCAACCAGGTGAGCTGGTTCGGTATTATTATCTGCCCCTCACGCAGAATAATAAGTTCGCTCGGCCCTGGACTGGTCCCTGGAGGATCGTCGATCGTGTAACCGAGGTAGACTATCATATCGCCCTGGTCTCCAACCCTCGGAACACTCGTGTTGTTCATCTGGATGTGCTCAAGCCATACGAAGGTGACAACCAAGCGGCCCACATCTACTCCGACCCTGTACGACCCACGTCGTCGTCAAGCAAGTCCGACCCAGAACAATCACCCGACCCAATGGGACTTCTCAAGGAGTTCTACTACCCTTGGGAGGTAACAGTGCAAGATCAGCATACTGATACAGACCAAACAGCTGAGTCTGACTCGCCAACGGCCCAGGATCGCCAGTCGCGATCCCCAACTTCATCCGGCTCAATTCGACATCGGCAAAGGAAAAGATCACGCAGATCAAGTTCCGACACTCCAAAACCGGCACGCAAGACACGCGGACAAAAGCCTGTGATATCTTCCGACCCTGAGACAAGCGAGGCTACGCCCCCGCCTGCACGACCGAGTCGACCCAGACGCAATGCACGCAGACCGGCCCAATACAGATAACCCTGGCCTTGTTATCTGATTGATACCATTGATGATGAATTATGCATGTCAAATGAACTATGATGTCATGTCATTCCTCATAATAATATATTATATTACAATAACAATATATGCATTTAACATGTACAAGATGTCAGTGAGGCAAATTCGATATATACACACTTGATATGATTTCATGATTACGATGCTGGTGAATAATTGGTTTCGTCCCCGTATAGCGTGTACCATTGTTCCGCGTGTGTTACGCACTAACTAAAATATCATGTCAAATTTCTATCCATGTGTCAGCCGAAGAGGATAATACCTGTCACACTATGTGTAAGGCCACTTAGTTGTCGAAGAGGTGGTAGTGTGATTCGTTCCTCTACCCACTCTATGTAATATTCGGAGGAACGGCCCAGTGGTACGGGAACCAGTCACAGAAAAGCTATCATGCCAAGATGCGGCCTGTCACCAAATTCATCACCCAAATATTCAAAGCGCCACGGTGTGACCGACCCAGTTCATTGCAATTTCGACCCCTACAATATTTGCGGCCCCGTCGTCTTGTGAACTGGCTGAAAATGAATGGAACGATGTCCGCCCCTGTGAGTGATTGATATTCATATCTCAGCCTTTAATAACTGTGTGTCGTCTGTGAAACAGCAATTCGACCCCGCTAGTTTATTGTGCGCTAACTTGTGAGAGAAGGAACGATTGACTGTGTGAGGTCACAAGGTACGCACGAGCGCTGATAAACTCTAAAGCTGTTCACAGCACCTACATGAATATCCCCTGTTAAAGACAATAGTGAGTAGTCGGGCAGAAAGAGCCCAGTAATTTGAACAGTCGATCAGTATAGACAGGATATGTCTTGGAGTGCGTTATCCAGGGGACGGCAGACGGACATTGGGAAAACTGGACAGTGTGTGGACCCCCCTCCTTTTCCGTGAGGATGGTAAGGGTGCGCGCGATTTCCGCAAAGCCTTGCACAAACCGGCGGTGGTAGCTCGCGAAGCCCAAGAAGGACCTCACGTCCGCCACGTTGCAAGGCCGAGGCCAGTTTTTCACGGCCTCTAGCTTTCTGGGGACTGGTCTCACTCCGGTGCCTGTTACCATGAAGCCCAAGTACAAGATCTCCTGTGCGAACAGTTCGCACTTACTTGGCTTCAATCTAAGGCCTGCTTCGCGGATGCGATGGAGCACTATCCGGAGGTTGGTGAGGGTTTCCTCGAACGACCGGCCATACACGACGACATCGTCGATGTAGACCATACATCGCTTCCAGAGGAACCCTTTGAGTACCATCTCCATGAGGCGCTCGAACGTCGCTGGCGCGTTGCAGAGCCCGAACGGCATGACCTTAAATTGGTAGAGCCTGTTCTTGGTAATAAAGGCAGTCTTCGCCCTATCACCCTCTTCCATCTCGACCTGCCAATACCCGGAGGCCAGATCCAGAGCACAGAAATAGTGCGATCCGGCCAAGGTATCGAAGGTGTCCTCGATGTGCGGAAGAGGATATGAGTCCTTCCGCGTGACTTCGTTGAGCTTACGATAGTCAACGCAGAACCTCCATGAGCCGTCCTTCTTCTTCACCATAACCACAGGACTCGCCCAAGGGCTATCACTAGGTTCGATGATGTCTAGCTCGAGCATCTTCTGCACCTCTTGGTCTATGACCTCTTGGTGCACGATCGCTGCTCATCGTAGACGCTGCTTAATAGGACGCTCGTCCAGGAGGTCGATGCGGTGTTTGGCAACGTCTGTCTTGCCAACCGCACCGTCCGGACTCATGAACACATCCGCATACTGCCGGAGCAGCCTGCGGAGAGCTTGACGCTGATCTTCATCTAGCCGGTCCTTCGGAACTCAAGATTCCAGATGGTCCGGCACGGTGAACGGATCATCTCCGGCGACCGCCGCCGCGCACGCAGCGCGGCAGACAGGGTCGTCAGGCATAACCTGACTAGACGACGCGAGCGTAGCAGTAGCTGCCACACAGCCGCGTCACAGTACAACGGGAGCATCTGTGGGGTTCACCCCAAGGATAGGCATCGCGGAGGGGTCGGACTTGACCAGAGCCCCACCCAACACGAGGCCAGTTCCTTGGGCGAAACTGCTCACCGGCTGTACTATGCACGGACGACCATCGAGGGGCATGCGGGGACGACACGGCCTCACCTCAATGATCATCTCGCTCATCGGTGGCACAACAGTAGTGCGCGCCGCCCGCAATTGAAATGAGCGCGCCTGCCGGCGCGGAAAAGGAAGTGGGTGTCCTCTCCCATCCGGAGTTCACCGCAACTGAAGTCGGTGATCACCCAGTGGACCCGGATTATAGTTCATTACAATAATCCCAGCCGCTCCGATATCTGCAACGATTGCCTCTGGAATAAACACCTTGTCCCCAAGAGTAATAGGCAGATCGATGATACCGTGGATATGGGTGCTGTTGTTACCCGCTCCATGGAGCGTGTAACGTCGGGGATCCCGCAACACGATGTCGCGGAGCACGGGCTCCTTCTTAAACGTTCCCGTGGCTACGATGGTAACCTCCGAGCCTGAGTTTACGAGGAACCGGACCGGCTCCCGTCCGAAGGACAGGGGCAGGTACCAGCAGGGGTCTCTCACCAGTGCGCATATTGTTCGTTCAGGCTCACCTGAAGCACTGGGCTCTGCTACGGAGTCCTCGTTATCCGCCTCAACTGCGGAGGAGCCAGACTGATCCTCAAGGACTACTTCCGGAGAAGTTATATCTACTTGAGGTTCGTCCGGCCTGTCTGCAGGTGGGGCGGCATCAGACGCCACCGAACAACTGTCCCCGGATGCAGTGTTGGTCACCACCGCGTCCGGTTTCAGTTTCCCTGCTGAGAGGGGCAGCCTTGCTGTCCCGGAGGACCAGGCCAAAACGAGGAATTTCCCCGGCGTGGATTGGGCATGCTCCCTTGATATCCACGTGCCCGCAGACGTTCTATGAGCTCCGGACACTTCAGTCAAAAGTGTCCCTGCTTTCCGCATAAGTAACAGGGACGGTTCTGGGCTGGTCCGGACGTGAACGCACAGCATTCCGCGGGTCCTGGGGCGTCGATTCCGGCGCAGTGTGCAATCATCTGCACCATGCCAAAATCATATTCCTCTAAGTCGTACTCCTCCTAGGACGAGCACGACGTGGCGGCCGGAGCCGCCTGTACAGGCATCCCTACTGAGGACGCGGGTTGGACTCCATGGTGGGTCCCCGGATGACCGGGTCCGACCATGGGGCCACCTGCGATGCTTGAACGGGGGTAGGCGCCACCGCTTGCGACGGTACAGCCGGGGCCGAGGCCGGGGCCGGAGGCAGCTCTCGTGGGCGGACAGCCACTTCTATCGCAAGGGCGGAGTTGATCGCCTGCTCCATCGATCGTGTTTCATGCATGGCCAGCCCATATGATATATGGTACGGCTGGCCTTCGATGAACTGATCGATCAGCATTGGTTCAAACCGACTGGCTTCCATGTCCGGATCAGCTCTCCGGCCGAGTATGCGCAAATTGAATGCAAACTCGGTAACAGACTCAGTCGGTAGGCGAACTCTAACTTTAAACTCCCGTTCAAACATCCGCCTGTTGGTCGACGGCGTGAACAGCAGGCGTAGTTGCCGAGCAACCTCGCCAAACGTGACTGTTCCCACCGGCAGACACTGCATAACCCGGAGAGCTTTCCCCTCCAAGCTCCCCGAGAGGATGTGCCCAGCTTCCTCCTGGGTCCATCCCTCATACACTGCCGTCCGCCATACCTGGAGTAAGTAATCCTCCAAGTCGGCGTTGTCCCCGTTGAACCGCTTCCGCCAGGAAGAATGGTCGGGCCCCTTATCGTGTGAGGAGCGAGCCCGACAGGTGGATCCGGCTCCGGGGTCGGCAGTATAGGACGGCAAGGTCCATGTGCAGACCCAAACGCCGTTGGCATGGGGGCAGGAAAGCTCACGCCGCCGGGTTCGTACCCACAGGTAGCCCACCCTAGCTTGGTGCTGACGGGATCCCCATCGATCCTACTGGGTAGGCTCCAGACGGGGCGGCATAACTGGCGTAGTTGGAGGCCGGAGCCGCCGGTTGCCAATTCACTCCCGGACCACCATAGCTGCCTGGGTAAGCTGACCACGCAGCAGCCACTCCGGCCATAGGAACGGTCGAAGCAGTAGCCAGCGTGGTGCCTCCAAGTCACGGAGCAGGCACAGATCCCATTGCGGAGACCACCGGCGCCTGCGGACTTGGCAGGACTTGGGGAAGAGCCATAGGCCCAGTCATCCCCGGACTGTAAGGAATCGTCGGATCCACTCCCACAACGAGCTCATTCTGCTTGTACTGCTCAAGCGTGATAGAAATCAGCCGCTGTTCCCTCTCCGACAAGGGCCCCGTAAGGCTCTTTGACTGTGGAGAGGGGGAACGGTTCCAGCGATCTGGTCATCCCTGATGGGGCGACCGGGCACGGTCGTAGCGCCTTAGCGGAGCCAACTCACTCAGTGTGTTGGTGAGTTGCTCCACTGCACCCGATGCGGACGGTCCGGGATCCATGCCGGAGGCTCGCGAAGGAGTCCACCCGGCCAGATTAGGCATCCGGTACCGCTGGTCCGCATGTCCGGAGCCAGGCGCGGCAGCCAACACTCGACTCCGGACGTCTTGAGGCATTCCCCGGAAGAGTGTTGTCTGCCACGCAGGCCGTATGGACAAGGGCGGGTGTGGCATAGAGCCGTCTCCAGCTCCACCCACCGCGCCTAACTCAGCGAGGTCAAGCCTCGCCGGCAACGTCTGTTGCGGCTCCGCAGGGCTCAACTCGTCCGGAGACGGAGTCGAGGACGCTGGAGTCGACTCCGCAGACTGGGTCCTGTCTGTGGAGGGCTCCGTGTGTGTCTTTCTACTGCCGGAGTCACCCGAAGATGTCTCACGGCTGGCCTCCAACCCTGTATGGTCGGAGACCCTCCGCACTTTCATTATCTTTATTTCTCTCTTTACTGCTCATTTTACTTTGTCCCGGAGGAGGCAAGGGGTCCCCAGGGACGAGGGAGCAAGACACTGCGACGTTAGGCTGCGATGGAACGATGCCGGACTGATCCTGGTCACGGCACCATTGTAAAGTATTGACGTCGTCCACTCTTCGGGATCCTCGAGGATAGTCCTCTTACCGCGAGTCTTTGCGGACGCGCACCCGCTATCCTCAGATCCTCGCGCAGAAGCCGCTCACTGAGGGTCACTGTGGGCGCAGTAACAACTCTAATCATTAACACTAAGACCAGGTAACTGCCCACCCAGCAAGCCCAGACCTACGGACACCAATCAGAAACTGGTTCATCACCGTGGTGGTAACTGTAACGGCCGGCTCGCTGCGGCCCGCCTGGGGGATGGAACCCCTGGCAGCCCGACAACTAGCCAGAGCCTGTGTCGCACCATCCCGGAGCAAGGCTAGGCCGGTGATCCACAGGGCTTGCACCCCGGAGTCAGCACGGCCTTACCCTCAGCCCGGGCCCCCTATGGAAATCGTCCCCAGGAGCCCACGTGGGCTTTAGCCAAAGTACGAGGACGCGAAGCTCATGGCGAGCTCCTCGTCTTGCCTCTTTGCTCTCTCTGGGACAATCTCCCAGATCAAACTGGTCCCAGCGTATATGATACACTAGAACACGAGACAAGAGGAGAAACTAGGTCAAACCATTGTTATAGTTTACTGGGCGCGAGAGGATTAGAGAGCGTCGCTAGTTGACGCACGCTTCGAGCTGAAGCAGCCAAAAATAGACCATAAAACTGGTTAGTGTTTAGGAAAGATACCTGCCGTGATCTTGGGCAAAATCTCCACATTACTAATAAGTAAACATTTATTTTGAAATCAATCAATGGAACAGATACGCCTGCTAAAATAATATGGGACCTCATTAAAATATCCTCAAAACATTGGAAATTATGAGGAATATCTGCATCTGATATCATCAGATATAGCCTAACACATGCCTTTACTGGGCAAATTAAAATACCAGTTAAGAATAAAAAGACTTCGCAATCCAGCACAGAACACCAGCTTAATTGTAAATACGTCAAATTACGATAAATGTAGCCGTGGCATCGCAGACGAATCGTCGTGTTTATTTCATAACGCCAAAAATGTGCACACGCAGATGCCCACATGCATGCATGCACGAATTGCTGAACAGAAATTGTGTTCCAAAATATGCGTGATTGTGGTAAAATTTGCTTTGCATTCTGGGAACGTCAATTTCCATCGGCTCCGCCATTTTGGGACGTTTTTAGATAAATGAACATTTTACTAATTTTCTCAAACCTAGCACATCGATTCATGCCTGATATGTCTGTGGAATAGTCAAAGTTTCCCATCAATTCGAGAGATTTTATGTCAAGGACAAAGAAAATCCTCATTTGAAGCAGGGGTCTAAACGTTTACATGCCAAAACGTGTGTCGATAGGTTGGCATGAAACTCCCATAAAAAAGTCAGCACATAGACATGTAGAGGGTTGGGGGCTTTGCACCCAACGCTCTAATGTCAAAAATTCCTACCTGTAAAAACATCTAATGGCTGCCACAAACAGACCGGTGACTGAAGGGCAACGACAATTATACACATCACAAAGGGACATTGAGGAATCCTTTGGAAGTAAAATCTAAAAAAACTGGTCAAACAGCTTTCGAGAAAACGAATGCCAAAGTCCAAAAATCAGTGTTTCTTTCCAACAAAAAAGACGTTTTTACCTTTTAAGGTCAATGCCAAATTTAAGGTCACCATTGAAATCGCAATATATGATTTTTCATCTGAATGTGCCAATTCCAAAAGTTTTTCCAAAAGTCTTCTCTTAGTTTACTGCATAAAGCCCCCATTATGAAGGAAAAGGTTGATGGGATTTCTCAAGTCCAAACAAAAATTTCAATGGCGAAAATTTGTTTTCGACATTTTGAATTATGAATTGATTTGGGATGAAAAAGTTTTTTTTGTCGACCCGCCAAAAAGTCCAAAATGGCGGTCACATGCAGACCGTCGATTCAAGGTTTAAGGGACTTATACACATCACAGGGGTGATTCTGCATGAAAAAAAAAATCGTGAATTGTGCCCACCATTTTGAAAAAAAATGCAAAAAAAGTAAAAAGATAATTCCTCTTGAAATATTTTTTCAAAGCTATTTCTGTGCAAAATTCCAGAAATAATCGACTTCAAACTTTTAAACAAAGATGAAGGACACGTGTAAATTACACTTGAAAAATTAGCCCAATGGGCTAGAAAGGTTACCGGAGAAATATACAGAGTTAAGCCGAGAAAGTTTAAGGTCAAATTCAAGGTGACCACTGAAATCGCCATATCTCTAACCTTGAAAATGGGATCAAAGGTTAAATTCTAGATCACCAAACTATACAGCATACATCATTTCCTATATGTTCACTATGGACCCCTAAGCTGTAAATTTGATAATAAGCGAGATATAAGCCATTTTGTAATCTGACTTTGAAAATAAAATGACTGACCTTGAAATTTAGGTCAAAGGTCAAATTCAATATCATTAAAATATTCAGAATATATCATTTCCTATATGTTCACAATTGATTCCTAAGCTGTAAAGTCGATAATAAGCGAGATATTAGCCATTTTGTCCTGTTGACCTTGAAAATGAGGTAAAATGTCAAATTCAAGGTCACTAGAATATTCAGCATATATCACTTCCTATATGTTCACAATTGATTTCTAAGCTGTAAAGGCGCTAATAAGCAAGATATTGGCCATTTTGTCCTGTGACCTTGAAAATGAGTTCAAAGGTCAAATTCAAGGTCATGAGAATATTCAACATATATCATTTCCTATATGTTCACAATTGATTCCTAAGCTGTAAAGTCGATAATAAGCAAGATATTAGCACATTTGTCCTGTGACCTTGGAAATGAGGTCAAAGGTCAAATTCAAGGTCATGAGAATATTCAGCATATATCATTTCCTATATGTTCACAATTGATTCCTAAGCTGTAAAGTCGATAATAAGCAAGATATTAGCACATTTGTCCTGTGACCTTGGAAATGAGGTCAAAGGTCAAATTCAAGGTCATGAGAATATTCAGCATATATCATTTCCTATATGTTCACAATTGATTCCTAAGCTGTAAAGTCGATAATAAGCAAGATATTAGCCATTTTGTCATGTGACCTTGAAAATGAGGTCAAAGGTCAAATTCAAGGTCATGAGAATTTTCAGCATATATCATTTCCTATATGTCCACAATTGATTCCTAAGCTGTAAAGTCGCTAATAAGCAAGATATTGGCCGTTTTGTCCTGTGACCTTGAAAATGAGGTCAAAGGTCAAATTCAAGGTCACGAGAATTTTCAGCATATATCATTTCCTATATGTTCACAATCGATTCCTAAGCTGTAAAGTCGCTAATAAGCAAGATATTGGCCAATTTGTCCTGTGACCTTGAAAATGAGGTCAAAGCTCAAATTCAAAGCCACGAGAATATTCAGCATATATCATTTCCTATATGTTCACAATTGATTCCTAAGCTGTAAAGTCGCTAATAAGCAAGATATTGGCCATTTTGTCCTGTGACCTTGAAAATGAGGTCAAAGCTCAAATTCAAAGCCACGAGAATATTCAGCATATATAATTTCCTATATGTTCACAATTGATTCCTAAGCTGTAAAGTCGATAATAAGCGAGATATTAGCAATTTTGTCCTGCGACCTTGGAAATGAGGTCAAAGTTCAAATTCAAGGTCACGAAAATATTCAGCATATATCATTTCCTATATGTTCACAATTGATTCCTAAACTGTAAGGTCGATAATAAGCGAGATATTAGCCATTTTGTCATGTGACCTTGAAAATGAGGTCAAAGGTCAAATTCAAGGTCACAAGAATATTCAGCATATATCATTTCCTATATGTTCACAACTGATTCCTAAGCTGTAAAGTCGATAATAAGCGAGATATTAGCCATTTTGTCCTGTGACCTTGAAAATGAGGTCAAAAGTCAAATTCAAGGTCACGAGAATATTCAGCATATATCATTTCCCATATGTCCACAATTCATTCCTAGTCTCTAATTTCAATATTAAGTGAGATATTAGGCTTAATGTGTGCCATTATAAAGCATAGGAAAATTTAACATGGGAAAGTCACATTTGGGCCGAGTTTGGACCCAAAATGGCCCACTTCAAGCGATTCAAGCGCAAAGAAATTTATACATGTCACAGGGGTACATATGAGGAGTGTTTTTCATCAATAAGAAAAAAAAGTTACTGAACAGATTTTGAGAAAACGACCATCGAAGTCCAAAATTGGCCATTTTTCGACGAAAACGGCCGCTCTGACCTTGAAACCAAGGTCAGAGGTCAAATTCAAGGTCACGACAATATTCAGCATATATCATTTCCTATATGTCCACAATGATTCTTAGTCTCTAATTTCAATTTTAAGTGAGATATTAGGCTTAATGTGTCCCATTATAAAGCATAGGAGAATTTAACATGGGAAAGTCCCATTTGGGCCGAGTTTGGGCCCAAAATGGCCCACTTCGAGCGATTCAAGGGCAACGAAATTTATACATGTCAAAGGGGTACATAGGAGGAGTGTCATGCATCAATAAAAAAAAAGTTACTGAACAGATTTTGAGAAAATGGCCGCCAAAGTCCAAAATCAGGCATTTTTCGTCGAAAACGGCCGCCATTTTGAAAAAAATGCGAAAATCAAAAAACAAAAAAATACCTCCCTCTCGAAATATTTTTAGGCATTTTTGTGCAAAATTTCAGAAAAATTCGATCGTAAACTTTAAAGATAAAATTGTTGACGGACGACGGACGACGGACGACAGACGACGACGCCGGACGCATCGCCATGCCAATAGGTTACGGACCATAGGTCCGGTAACCTAATATTCAGTATATATCATTCCTCTATATTCGCATTTGATTCCTATGCTGTAAATGTAAGTACCAATCTATTACCACCAATACAATCAGATTTTGATGATGCCAATAAGAAACGTAAAATACTACACTTTGCAATAGAAACAAACAAAGCCCGACCAAATAGTTTATCCAAAGACACACTGGCGTCTTCAGGGGCAGACAATGTGTTAAATGTAGTTGTTTCTACTGTACACCAGATGGAATTAGTATACAACTGCCCAACAACCTATGAAAATAATTTAGAAATCCGAATCTAACCCCATGGAATAGATACATGACAAGTACAAAAGTACCCAATCACAAGCCCGAAGGCTACTGAGTTGATGGTATCCTCGGGGACAGATTTAACGTCCGCCAGCAGTGACACCGACTCAGTGGTATAAATGTAAGTATCAATCTATTACCACCAATACAATCAAATTTTGATGATGCCAATAAGAAAGGTAAAATACAACATTTTGCAATAGAAACAAAGCCCGACCAAATAGTTTATCCAAAGACACACTGGCGTCATCAGGGGCAGATGTAAAGATGATAATAAGGGACATATTAGCCATTGTGTTCTCTGACCTTGAAAATGAGATCAAAGGTCAAATTCTAGATCACCAAAATATTCAGCATACATCATTTCCTATATGTTCACTATGGACCCCTAAGCTGTAAATTTGATAATAAGCGAGATATAAGCAATTTTGTATTCTGACCTTGAAAATAAAATGACTAACCTTGAAATTTAGGTCAAGGGTCAAATTCAAGGTCACTAGAATATTCAGCATATATCATTTCCTATATGTTCACAATTGATTCCTAAGCTGCAAAGTCGCTAATAAGCAAGATATTGGCCATTTTGTCCTGTGACCTTGAAAATGAGGTCAAAGGTCAAATTCAAGGTCACGAGAATATTCAGCATATATCATTTCCTATATGTTCACAATTGATTCCTAAGCCGTAAAGTCGATAATAAGCGATACATTAGCAATTTTGTCCTGTGACCTTGGAAATGAGGTCAAAGGTCAAATTCAAGGTCACGAGAATATTCAGCATATATCATTTCCTATATGTTCACAATTGATTCCTAAGCTGTAAAGTCGATAATAAGCGAGATATTAGCCATTTTGTCTTGTGACCTTGAAAATGAGGCCAAAGGTCAAATTCAAGGTCACGAGAATATTCAGCATATATCATTTCCTATATGTTCACAATGGATTCCTAAGCTGTAAAGTCGATAATAAGCGAGATATTAGCCATTTTGTCCTGTGACCTTGAAAATGAGGTCAAAGGTCAAATTCAAGGTCACGAGAATATTCAGCATATATCATTTCCTATATGTTCACAATGGATTCCTAAGCTGTAAAGTCGATAATAAGCGAGATATTAGCCATTTTGTCCTGTGACCTTGAAAATGAGGTCAAAGGTCAAATTCAAGGTCACGAGAATATTCAGCATATATCATTTCCTATATGTTCACAATTGATTTCTAAGCTGTAAAGTCGATAATAAGCGAGATATTAGCCATTTTGTCCTGTGACCTTGAAAATGAGGTCAAAGGTCAAATTCAAGGTCACGAGAATATTCAGCATATATCATTTCCTGTATGTCCACAATTGATTCCTAGTCTCTAATCTCAATATTAAGTGAGATATTAGGCTTGATGTGTCCCATTATAAAGCATGGGAAAATTTAACATGGGAAAGTCACATCTGGGCCGAGTTTGGGCCCAAAATGGCCCACTTCGAGTGATTCAAGCGCAACGAAATTTATACATGTCACAGAAGTACATATGAGGAGTGTTATGCATCAATAAGAAAAAAAGTTACTGAACAGATTTTGAGAAAACGACCATCAAAGTCCAAAATTAGCCATTTTCGACGAGAACGGCCGCTATGACCTTGAAACCAAAGTCAGAGGTCAAATTCAAGGTCGCGAGAATATTCAGCATATATCATTTCCTATATGTCCACAATGATTCTTAGTCTCTAATTTCAATTTTAAGTGAGATATTAGGCTTAATGTGTCCCATTATAAAGCATAGGAGAATTTAACATGGGAAAGTCCCATTTGGGCCGAGTTTGGGCCCAAAATGGCCCACTTCGAGCGATTCAAGGGCAACGAAATTTATACATGTCAAAGGGGTACATAGGAGGAGTGTCATGCATCAATAAGAAAAAAAGTTACTGAACAGATTTTGAGAAAATGACCGTTAAAGTCCAAAATTGGCCATTTTTCGACGAAAAAGGCCGCCATTTTGAAAAAAATGCGAAAATCAAAAAACTAAAAAAAAACTTTCCTGGAAATATTTTTAGGTATTTTTGTGCAAAATTTCAGAAATATTCGACCATAAACTTTAAAGATAAAAATGTGAACGGACGGACGGACGGCTAGACGGACGACGGACGACGGACGACGGACGCAACGCCACGGCAATAGGTTATCGGACCAAAGGTCCGGTAACCTAAAAATCACTGACATTGGATTCTATATTTTCTTCTTTCTCATATCTACTCGACTCTGTGGGCTACTTCAATTGATGTACTGCTGAGAATGAAAACAAATATATAATCTAATCATTTAAGAATATGTGCTACTAAGTAATCGAAATACGCGTGGTTAATGAACAGGCAGGAACTAATCATAATATATGGTTATACTTCTGATAAATAGACAGTATTAACACAACTGAAAATCGTTCATCGCATGGGCAGTGATAGTGGCCAAATCGATGTGGTGCGTGCATGCCCGTTTTTCGCCTATCACCCGGCACATTAAGGACAGTTGCGGATGCAGTCTAAGCTAATTTTTCGGCTTCACGTGTTCCTGCTGAAGCACAAATTATTCCTGCTCAGCATAGTTATCTCTAACACTAAACGCCATGTAGAAATCGTGCTGAGTTTCTGAAGTTATATATTGACCATTCACAAAAATAATTGAAAGTGCAAATGTTAGTGCATTAGTATTGTGTCCAATAAATATCACAGAATCTTAAATTAAATGAACACCATGTCTTACCTTCAGCACTACCTAATGGCATTCAAAATGTTTCTCCCCGATTGGTCACACATCACAGTATTAATAACGCTTGTAGCTCACATAACATAGAGTGTAAAGTCAAATCAGATATTAAGTACTGGTGAAAAGTCGAAAGAATGAACCCATTGAACAGATGCTACTATTGTTCTTACTAAGATAATATCCGTGAATAGATACATTGACCCATGAATGATAAATTTTTTTTCCAATCAACATCTATATATGAAGTTTATATGGCAAGCGAAATGTTTTCACTGATAAAGAAGCTATGTTCGTGGAAATATTTTAAAGGAACGGAAACGTGCTACATTGTCTCCGCATGAAAAAACTGTTTCGCTTGCAATGGAAACATTAGACCTCCACCAATAATGTGGGGGTCCAAAAGGAGACTAGGGAGGAATACATGGATTGTGGTGTGATAAACACCTAAATACCTGTTTGAAAACTCACGAAATTAAAAAAACTCAGGTCAATTTTCACGGATTAAATTCTCACATACAGTCCAGGTGTCTTATACTAGTCTTCCTTCAAACCCCCATCACGTGTTGGAGACATACGCATGAGGGTCTGAAAGAAAACTAGTGTTCTAATCTTCTTTCATGCCCCCAAATTATAAATTGTGCGCAGGCAAGTGCGTTTAGGGGATGGGGCGTACTGAGAAAGCGTGCTAAAAAGCGTTGTGGGCTTCCCTCATTGTAAGGTTGTGAAAGTGTCTTGCCTCGTTTCTATGGGTATGGGTGTCATGCTAAGTAGGCTGGTGGTCGCGGTTATGAACGGGATAAGGAACAAATGAAATACAGGCTTTTCCACATTAAAATATAGTTTGTTATTCAATTTGTTACATTGTGTAATGGTTTTTGCTATAGTCGTAATTAAATACTGATCTTCAGTATTGAAATACAGTTCAATGAAACTAAAGTTTAAAACGGAAATGTTACTGCTTTTGCACCTGTCGCGGTTAGGGACAGAATAAAGAGCAATAAAATAATGGGGTTTTTTTACATATTAACATATAGTTTGTCATTGAATTTGTGGCATTGTTTCAACTTTGTTTCAGGCAGAAATAAAATATGGGGGTAGAGTGTTATATTTTGGGTTGAAAGTAAAGTTTAATACGCAACATTTACTGTTCTTAGCGATATATGGTGGTGCATCATAACTTTGGCCCAAGCAGCATACACTGCGCCTTCTTCTATATTAAATAAGGATTAAAAAGGTGCCAGACGGATTAAATGGCATTCATTTAGTGGACGAGTAGTATTAAGGCGCAATGTATTATACTTTGGCCCTTAATACTACTCGTCCACTAAATGAATGCCATTTAATCCGTCTGTCACCTTTTTAATCTTTATTGAATATAGAGGAAGGCGCAGAGTATGATACTTGGGCCATAACTTTGTTCAATGTATTGAGGTTTGTGTAGTGGCCCCTTTGGGCCCATGTAGCGCAGCTTACTATTTCTTCTGAATTCAATGAAGATTAAAAATGTGCCAGACGGATTAAATATGGTATACATTCAGTGGGTGAGTAGTATTAACAGAGTAAGGTGCGCTACTTGGGCCAACCTTTGTAATATAATTGCATTTTGCAGTTGAGTTTAGTTGAATTCATAACTCCGATGGGGGTGTGTGGGAGACACACCTATTTTTGATTGAAACATTAGTGATGAGGGTGGTTGGATAGCTCCCCCAAACCTGCACTATGCATGATTGTGTTCATGTTATTTAGTTGCAAAAAGTTGTACATGGCTTCATGTTATTTTGTTGTGACAAGTTGTACATATACATACTCCCCCCCCCGCCCCCCCAATAAAACAAGACCCCATTTTATACTCACACCCCATTAAACCTTCACCCTCTTCACTCTGAAGGGTAGTTGGGAAGTCGAAGACTATTATAGGACACCTAATATATTAATCTTCCTTGAAACGTTTTGGTGGGTGTCTAATGTAAGATAATGCCAATATTTCCACTGAAAAAGAAATGTTTCGTAGAATACATATCTAGAATATTTGGCGACTGTTACGGCCCGTTCCTCCTCGCACGCATGCTCTTACATGACATAACACTATACACGATCAATTCTCACAAAACCACACATAACCACACGTTCAATCAATACACTTCTCATGCTCACACACTCACTCCACGGCACTATCTCCAGTGCAAGAGAGTGTACCCACACATGCTCCCATCACGTGCACAGACTTGTCGGAACATGAAACATCACCCCCACCTTGCATGACATCAGCACACACAGCCAATGACACAATCCCGTGATCCACAAGGCGGGAAAATCCACCCTCATGTAATTCGGCCCCGCGCAGTTAAAGAGAAGTCCTTAACGTGAACTGGCGTGATCGTAAAGGATCAATATATTCAAGAAAAAGAAGCATTTGTGATAGAGAAGAATTGACAAAGACAGTTAGCGGATAAATTATGTACGACTTGGGATAATCATCGGACGTAGATGCGTGACTGGCTAGAGTGAATGCGACATTGGATAACTTGGGATAATCACCCTAATAAACAGTTGAAATTGAACTGCCGGCTTATGATTCACATGACCATCTAGAAAACTGTACGACATAGAAACGGCCTAATAGTGGCCGGTGAACACTATTCCTCACATTGGTGCCTACGACCAGGATTCGAAAGCCAGTCTTGGATAATCGACCCTGCCAGAAGCAATGGCGATGGCCCCAGGAACGTCCCACGGTAAGCCGCTCGGCCGAACCGGCGATGAAGTGACATTCAACCCGAGCCCGACACATCGACTTTCAGGCCCCTTTCTGTCACCATCAGTGATACAGTTCCACTGTCACAAGATATGTTTGAGACGAACAATAACCAGTCATCCCTGAGGCTTCACCACCCGCCGACCAAATCAGAGAGTTCATCGATGAAGACCCGTTAGCGCCCCTGCATACTGTGAGGGACATTATAAATGCGCATGCACAGTTGTACATGTAATCTGCCATGCTGGCAAGAACGACCGAGCCATAATCAAGTGGTTTTGCCAACAGAGACTATACTCAATCAAGCCAATGAGCGAGTACACATGATCGTGCTGACCCAGACTACTCTTCAGTGAGTGCACGGCCAGCGACTTTTGATACGTCAATGGTAACTCTTCCACCAAGTCACTCCCGAATACGACAGTGGGTATACTCACGAGTGCCGATGTAGCAGACCGTGACGGAACATCCCCGACCTAGCCGAGCGAGATCAACTTCAGGAAGCATTACGGTGACGATCGCCGCAACGATTTCAGCGGCTGTATGACCCTCGCAAACTCGCCAACGGAACACTGCGCTCTCGCGCCGCACGTGTGAATCCAGCCACCTCCGTCCACATCAAGTTGCCCACCCGACATTGAGGCCAATGTTGTATGAATGGCCCTGCGCGAACTGTCACCATTCCTGTGTGCAGTGAAGCCAGCAGTGAAATGATACCGACCTCAAAAGTTTGGTTCTTCAACACCCGTGACTAATCCAGCCATTGACGATCTTCCCTGGTGACATCAACCTCATTATGGGTCGAACACTGACGTCCCTGAATCGACATTGTGAGAAGGTGAATGTGGTTAATTCTGCGGATACTGGGGTCACAATGACTCGCTGCCGAAAACACGGAGAGGAGCCCGATCCCTCCTTGACAAATGCTAGTCACTATAGCGACCATCCACCATACTCACACGAAATGGTGGATCGTACGGGGCTTGTGCAAGAGCAACAACGACATTGCACCAACCTAGTCTACCAGAACAAGGACACTTTCACGAGTCCAGACGAACAGCTGGGACGAACTCAAGTCGTCCCGCACCGAATCGACACCGGCACATTGGCCCCCATTCGACAGAGACAACACCACATTCCCCAGGCATAGCAGAGCATCATCAATGAAGAGGTCAACAAGATGATTGTTAGGCTTAGGGTGTTTTGAACCTACCAAGTCGTCTTGGAGCTCCCAGGTGGTACTCATACGCAAAAAAACGGCCAAGTTCGATTTTGCGTTTTTTTCGATTTTGTGACACGCAAGGATTCTTATCCTCTGCCTAACTGACAGGCCGAAGACTGCCTTTGTCATACGAAAAGGACTATACCAGTTTGAGGTGATACCGTTCAGCCTCAGTGATGTACCGGCATCATTCGAACGGCCTATGGAAACCATACTCCAGGATACATGTGGACTCGGTGTATGTGTTTTCTGGATGACGTCATTGCTCATGGATGATTTTTTTTACCAGGCTCTCACTAATCTTGAAGCAGTCCTGAGTTGGATAAGGACAGCTGGCTTACGACTACAACCCAAGGAATGTGAACTGTTCCAAGGGAAATTCTTTACTTGGGGTTCATAGTTAGTGGCCAAGATTTACGTGTCAACCCAAATAAAGTGAAAACCATTGAAGAATGGCCGACCCCGTGCGAAATAACTGACGTCCGAGCCTTCCTTGGTTTTGCAAACAACCACAGAAGGTTTATCAAGGACTACGTCGAAATTGCTGAACCCCTCGTAGCACTCACTCGAGGTGAATGTCACTTCACCTGGGGATCTGCCCAGTGTCGAACTTTTCAGAGACTCTGTGACGCCCTCATCAAGGGGCCCAAGCTCGCTCATCCATCCCAGAATCCAGACGACTATTTTATACTTGACACGGATACCAGCAGATTTGCCGTTGGTGGCGGCTTCTCTCAGCAGGTTAACGGGAAGGAAATCCCCATCAGATTCGGCAGTAAGACATTTTCCAGAACCCTACGAAACTAATGTACCACATACAGAGAACTACAATAACTGACCGTAGTTGAAATGGTACAGCATTGTTGGCATTATTTCTGGGGACGAAAATTCCTCCTACGGACCGACCACAGCTCCTTGAGGTGGTTGAAATGCTGACAGTGATGCTGACAGCACGCTAGCCCGATGCCTCGCTGAGTTACAACAATATGACTTCAAGATGGAACACCGGTCCAAAAAATTGCACGGAAATGCCGACGGACTGCCTCGGTGTCACTGTTGTAAACATCAAGACTGTCCCAGTTGCCTCGTCATACAAATGACCGATTTCAGAAAATAGTTAGGGAGAACTCCCAGTTCGAAAGATTACAGTTGTTCCTGCTGTGACAAGGACAGACTCCCTGGACAGTGAATCTATGACATCAGCAGTCTTGCCCCCAACTAATTTTGGCACAACAAGCTTTTCAATTGCACGACCTCAAGGTTGTCGGACACCTCGACATATAGCGTACCATAGGGAGAATCAGGTATTGCTTCTATCGGCCGGGCCTCACCGTGGACATTGCCCGCTGGTGCGCCCGCTGCCACAATGTATGTCGCACAAGGGAAAACCGACCACAAAGAGATCGCCATTTACCCAATTGCCGGAGCCCCGTTCGACCGCATAGCGATGGATATTCTGGACACCCACAAGGTCACCAGAAAATGTCATCGCTACCTACTTTTCACCTCCGATTACTTCACGCCTTCCCCCTTCAATGTCATACGGCCGAGAACGTTGCCGACATCCTTTTGAACAGGTGGATAGTTTACCACGGTGTGCCAAAAGCTATCCATAGTGATCAAGGGATAGAATTCGAGTTGTTCCTGTTTCGAAGCGTTGTGCATCTCCTGTGCGTAGAGTAAATTTGCACGACCCGATATGGACTTCAGAGTGATGAAAAAGTTGAACGTTTCAATCGGTTGCTACTAATCATGTTGAACGCATTTGTCAGTGATCGTGTCAATGACTGGGGCTTGCATTCACCATACATACTAATGGCCTATCTTACCTCAGTTCATTCGTCTACTGTATGTACACCACATCTAACGGTGTATGGACATGAGTGTAATGTAATCTACCCGTCGACCTAGTGTTTCCGACCTACGACCCAGACCCATATTTCTGCCTTGAAGAAATTATATGGACGCCATCATGATCTGGTTGATAAATACACCTTATCCATAACTGCCATGCAACCAGATCTATTTTCATGTTAATTTTGGGGAATTCATGACGAGTGCGACTAGTGGGGCAGGAAATGCTCACTCTTTCCGGAACACCTGATTTCACCTCCTAATGGCCATTTTGGGGGGTTCATGAGTTTCCCTGTCATTTTTGTTCTCTCATTTCAAATGCCTGATATGACTTTCTGTCCCCGGACCTTGAGATTGGATAACGGACCCTGTTTTGTTAGCTCGGAATACTTAATACTGGGTATTGATTCTATGTCTATTCCTCATGTTGGAACTAGCACTGTTACTTCCATAATCTATTGCATCACTTTCCCCCGAGGTGTTGCTCCCTAAGTTGGTGACGTTAGTGTCGGACGTGTCATCACTGTCAGACTACCTATCGACGTAAGCAGGTCTGTGTGGTTTGCGGACTGTGGATAACAGGGCAGTGGTTGAGCAGTCGACGTCGTGTGTTAGTAATATAAGGTCAATACAACCTGAAGAAAATTATGTCATGTTCAGAAAAAGACTTTTCAAAGTTTCACTCCACCTCACCACACGGATTTCAAAATTCATATCCCCCACTCACCGATATCCGAACCAAAGTTTGCCCTATGTCAATAGGCTGAACCAAAAACCAGAGATTTGCAAGCAAAGTGCTCTGATTGGTATGTTTAATGGATTTCAAATGTGAAAACTCTACTGTTCATGGTGGCCTTTATACCTTAAAACCGACAATAACATGACTTAAATAGCTTCCCACTTAATAGGTCATTTGCATTTGTCTCAGCCAACATGCACATTCGGGTCAGGCCATTATGACATTGAATTAGGCCAAAAAGGATTGTCAGTTATGTAAATAGTTACTGGCTATTCCACTATTCGAAAGTCCATCTGTTGTCTTTTTTTTTTTTTTGCTGGAAATGGTAAAATATAGCATCTTATGACAAGTAAGATGCAACATAATGCGGCTTTGTATAATGCAGCTCATGATACAAACCTAGGCGATATCTACAAGTTTTTCTGCAGCAGTATCCCCCGACAAACGCCACTCGAATTCATCTCAGGTTAAGTTGAACGTCAGCAATTCATGATATATATGACTTCCTAGATGTGCATAATGAATATCGCTTACGAGCAAGTACCAATATGTGAAGTTGTAGCCTATATGAAACGTCCTGGACTGACATTTCGGGTATTTGATGGGATTCAAAGCATTCAATATTCAAACATCTTACATAATTCTTATGGCATGAACTACCATACTTGGCAAAAGTAGAAATATTGACTGAATAGATTTAAAATGGAGAGACTTAAAAGACACCTCCCACTTAACTTATTGTTATGGATTTTCGTTCAGAATATCAAAAAGGTTTGAACGTAAAATTTGCAGATGGACTGGAAAACGGATGACGACGGGCAAAAGGGAATGAACGCAGGCATTGCAAGTAAGTATCAGAGCACAGGTTTGTAAACCTAAACCGACACAGGTATCATGAAAATTTCATTCACATGTACTCGTGGCAGAAGTTTGTCCAATTTGAATCCAATAAACAACTTTGGTGTTCCCTCTTCACTCCGTGACAGCTCCAAGAGCCTTGAATACATGGAAAAAATACCCCAAGGGCCGAACAAAGCTACAGGGAAAAGGTACTTGTTCAGTGTTAAGCTGTCAAAGCCTTTCAAGGTCATCAAAGATGAAATTCGAGGTCACTGTGTAAGGTCCTGTTTAAATGTGTCAATAACTAAGCTATACCATCATTCATTCCTGGAGTACAGTCCTATATTTGGAAAAAAAATGTGTAAAAAATATATTCTTTTCCTCAAATGCAATTTTTTTTCTGCTGGAAATGTCCCAAAACAGTTAATGATTTGATTGCAGAAATGGACGCCACATGCCGTCTGGCAATTCAAGGGCAAAAAAACTTCATACACATCACATGAGGGATGTGTACGTATATAGGGAGTCCTATGAATCAATTAGATAATAATGTATGTTACCAAACATATTTTCGAGAGAACAGCCGCCAAAGTCCAAAAATGGGCTCTTTTTCGAGGACAAAGACTCCAATATCAAATTCAAGGTCACGACTGAAACCGCACTACATGAATATGATGTGCCATTTGAATCTGATTTGAACTCTATCCTGGAGTGTTCTTGGAGTTTACTCCGTACAGCATCCAGGAAAAAGTGGATGAATCGTGATGTATCTTTAAGTGTATTGTAATCATAGCCACCACCCTGAGTTCTGCTCAAGAGTTTTACATGGTGAGGAAACCAGATTACCGGGGGTCAGGGTCACCACATATGAACTTTCAGGACCCGCTTACATATATCTGTTGATTTCGCAATGCAGACTTTCATATGAACACAGTTTTGAAAATGAACACTCACATAACACACACATAACACACGCAGATTCACATCTATACACATACATCTTTGGTTTAATGTATTTCGGAATATGTTTGCGTCAGATGTACTTTTCAACTTATTTTCTCACGCATTGGAGTCTCACCACTAAGACATCACTTAAGCAGCACTGGTTCTTCTTACAACATGAATGATAAGACGTGAGCAGTTGAGAAACACAGGTGAAACGTGGGAACGAACAGTCTCAGGGAACAGATACTACCATCGTTAAGTTCTTTTTTCAGATAATTGATATTGACAGGAAAGTACTTGTCTTATACAAATGAGTTGTAAATCCGTTGCAAAGGAAGACATCAACTGGTGGAAACAAACAATTCAGGCACTCGAACTTTGGTACCATACATGGTATGAAGAATACAACATATTTGTGTTTGATCTTCCAACAACTGGGTGTGATAGCAGTTGGTGGATATGCATACATGGACGACGTTCTATTATCATATATATATAGTTCCGTGACGACATCACATGCCAATATATTATAAACAGTGATAACCAAACTGCATTCCACATTAATAATTTTTTGTCATATGGTTAAAAGTGGTTCTAATTTTCTATGACTCTTTTTAATTTGGTTTTATTTTACTGTTGTATTTCACTATTATTTTACTGTTGAATGATTTCACTATATCTTGTGATTTTGTTGAATTTTCTCGTGCGTAATAGCGGTGTATAGTGCTCGATGACTGCCTCCCATTTTCTCTGGATACAATTTATCTTACATAAGTTTCAAATGTGTTTTGTCTGAAAATTCTTATGTCCGCAACATGTATCATGTAATATGTATCATGTCTTTGGAAAACAAGAATGACGAAACGATGGACGGTTTCCATGTGAGGGTCCCGAGTGTTTCTATTCTCAACACAACCTTGTGAGACACGAAACCCATGCTTTCATGGACGTCCATCATATACTCTCACGACACAAAAAACAGTCCAAGGTCAAACATGAAGAGAGTCTTTGGAATTCAAGAGCTTGATTGATCGATTCGTCATTACGTTGTCGATACACACTTATCCATCCATTCAGCTTGAACAAATGTCAGTAGAGACCAATATCCTTCATATCTATAATAGTATTTGCTAGATTTTGAGCCACACAGGAGTTAGTCATCGCAGATCGGAGAGAGTACAGATACATTTATAGATCATCACATGTAGTACAATTGTGCCCTTCTCTACACTTTCCTATTGATATAGTTATAACAACAGAGCTGGGGATGTGGCTTGATGTCTGCTTCTTTATAATTAATCAGCATCTGTGATGTGTAATCATTTTATTTCATTGTGCTGTTTTAATTATTATTAAATATTCTTCTTATATGTTCAGCTTTCTCACATTCAATAAAATGGAAATAAGTTAACCAAATTCAATCACTTGTAATTGTCACGTTTTAATTGCATCGTGGTAGTTTTTATCATCTGTTTGGCAACAGAAACTCACATGCAGAGAAGGCAGACCAAAAACTCTTTATTTGTATACATATTGTTACATTGACTTAGTTACGCTGTTTATTGGGTTAACTTAGATCGGGAGGCAGCTCTAGTCGCTTTTTTCGAATTGAGATATAAATATCAGCTTTCTTATTTGTCAAAGGTTTGGCAAAAGAAACCACATACAAGGGACATACAGACAAAAAAGTTTTATATGCGCATATTGTTACATTGAAAGTGTTACGAGATGTATTAGGTTACCAAATTTAGGAAACCAGCTCTAGCTCAATGAATACGCTTTGGGAAAGAATTGTTCCCCAATATGGGGCAAATTTCTGATTTTTTTCTGCATTACCTGCGATCGATTGATCTGAATCAGCTTTCACCATTTCGTATGTGATTTGAAGATTTCAGCATAATATGGGCGTTTAATAGTTCATGGAGAGAGAATATCAATCTCATTAAATTGTGTTAAGCATTGCACTGTTCGAGTATCGCCATTCTTGATGGCTCCCTCCTGAAAGTGAAGTCCATCACGGTGTAATCTGTGTACCAGCAATTGAACCATGTAGTATGAAGTGGCTTACATCAAATACAGAATGTGCATTGTTTAGCTAAACTAATTTTATTCTTGCGAAAATGAAATGTATTCTTGTGTTTTAAAAATTAATGGATAATTACTAGTCAGGAGGAATAATGAGCATATAGCACGCAGGGTGGAAATGTAGTACAGACTTTTTCTATCGATTGATATGGCTTCATAATGGTCTAAGACAACCTTTTTCAGAGGGTGTGCAAAATTTTTTCCCGGGCTAACTTTTTTTATGGCCTTTTTCAAAATGGCCGCCACCAAAAATTTGGTATTTTAGGAAAAAATCAGATTTATCCTCCTGCCATGATGCTTTCTGTTTAATAAGGTAAAATTTAGTTATATGGAAATATATTCTTCATAACAATACTAATAATACCGATTCAGACCCCCGCAAATGAAAAAAAAATATAAGATGGCCGCCAAATTCTCGCCGTTTTCACACAAATGCTCATTACTTCCTGCCAAATTGAGATAGGAAGCCAATTTTGGTGTCTAACCCTGGGTTTTGGGGAATGAGGATTCCAAGTCAATAACCGGCTTTGTGATTAGATGGATTGTGGCTGCTCAGAATCCAAGATGGCTGCCAAATTATAGCTTGATTTCACAAATAAGCACCAATAAGCGTCACATATTCAAGATAAGAAGCCAATTCTGGTGGCCAGTCCTGGGATTTGGGGTATGAGGATGCTACCTGAGTGATACTTCTGTGTGTACATTGTGATTGGCAAGATTAAAGCTGTCCAACTGTCCAAAAGCCAAGATAACGACTAATTAATGAAACACATGCAAGCAAACCTGTCGCACTTCAAAATCAACAGTATCACTACCAGGCATATTTTTTCCGAGCAATCAAGCCCAAGTATATTATAGTAGACATATCAATACCAAGTAACTTATATTAAGCATATAAAAACAATATAACAGCTGCCAAAATGTGTGATCAACGAGTGAAGAAAAATCCATGAAATTGATGATCACTTCACCATCAGATCAAATTGGCAAAGTTTGTGACTATTTTGTTTGAATTGAGTTTCTACAAGGATATTGGCCTCACATTCACTGCCTTTTCTGGGTGGAAAATCCTCCCAAGCTGGACATGGAGTTTGATGAGGAAGTTGTTGACGTTATTAACAAATATATCAACATATAAGACGTTGATCAGACGAGATACAGCAAGTTACGTGATATCATAAATAATGTTCAGCTTCATTCCAAGAATTATATAAGGTCACGCAAGAAGGGTAACAGGACCTACAGGCTCAGGTATTCATGTCCATCTCCTTGTCAGACCTTCATGTGCCGTCCCTGCAGACTCTGGCCCAGATGAGTGAAAAACCGCTGCTGAAGAACAAGCCTGGAACATTATAGCCTCCACGAAAATAGTTGTACATAAGCATAAACACAAAGACTGCTGGGTAAATCAGTACAAACCAAAAGCCTTTGATAGCCTGGAATCCTAACTGTGACCTACAATGTGTTGTTGATGCATACGCCTGCATTCGATATATTATATCATATTATATTAGCAAGAAGCAGAGTGAAGATGGTCAGCTCCTCCATGCAGTACCATGCACAGCACAATATGCTGGGATGACTCGGCAAAACATACATGACCAATAGGGAGATGGGTGTCACGAAGGCATACCCCAAGGCCACAGGCACACCTCTCCAAAACTGTAGTCGGGATGTTGTTTGGATAATTACAGATCCAACAAGTACCAGACTGACACTTTCACTCTTACTGCTGGGCCATTGAAATATCCAGGCAGTGAAGACGTGCGGGCTACATCTGTACTTGACAGGCACCACGCTCGCCCTCCTGTAAGTATTCTCAAAGACCTGTATGGTTGAAATTGTATCCCTCGGCAAGGTTGATAGTAAACCAGGTAGAGATCAACCATCTGAAGAAATTTCTACAACGATAACCAGTCCAATGTTCCATATGCTTCAGTGAAATTGGCTCGGAATAAAGGATAGATCTCAAGGCGAAAATCTTCCAGTAAAGGTTGCACATCTGTAGGGACAGTGAGAAACATTGTCAGAATCTCATGGTTCTTTATCTTCCACATTTTGAAATGGATTTAAATGAGTGGGGCAAGCATCATCAACATCATCAGAGAAAAGCAAGCACTATTTGAAAATAATAGCAAAGAGGTTGAAGTGGCCAAGAAGAGATTCAAGAAAATCATCTTGCAGAAAATGCCTTGGCACACATTGACCCAGAAAGTGGAGGCTGGACTCTTGGAGAAAAGAGCCAACCTGGATGACGCTGACCTCGAGGACATCAGTCTGAAAGACCTGCCAAATTGAGTTGCCTGCCTCGGAGCTCCAACACCATGATGGGTTCAGATGTCAGTAAAACAAAGCATCTTGACAATCCCACAGAACCAGGCTAATGTTCTCAGGCAATGCATGAACACTATGCAAGAAAATGTTTTCATTCATACTTGCCAGTGGTGCATCGATAAGATGAATGGAAAATGTCCAGGGACTTTCAACATATTGGTAAAGGAAAGTTCATTTACTCTCGGTGGCCGAACCATGCTTCCATGCAAAGGGTTGTGGGAAAAAGTATATACCACTTGGTGAAGAGCTCGTCACTGCCTCAAGGGTTAGGTATTAAAACCTCGAGCTGATAATCATCGATGAGATCTCAGCAGAGTCATGCTGAACTTCATCGAGATCATCTGGATCAACTCTTAATGATTCTGACAGTCAGTGATTTTATCCACTGCCGCATGTAGGAGGACAAAATACTGAGACCCAGCTGCCCTTGCAGAGCCTTGGGACGGCTTCAATGTTACTACTTTGACCGACATATTTAGATAATACCCACATGTGTTGTAATATATTGTAAATAACTGTAAAATATGTTTCTGCACTCGTTTATGTATTGCACAGAGGAGACCCCCTCGTGGCTTCAGCTGTGGGGAATCCTCTTTAAATAAATAAAGTTTACATTTACATTTACACATAGTTAGGAAGAAAAGTGACAAATCGTTTGCAGAGATGTTGAATCAGGTGTTGAATCAGTGAATCAGTGATGTTGAGTTTTGAGATTTAAGAGATGCTTGAGGAGAGGATCACAGATTCCCTCCAGTGGATGTACGTCATGTGTTTCCTTTCCGAAAAGTTGCTGCTGCACACAATGTAAAGATGACTGATTCTCTGAACAGACAGAAATCGAAGATTGTGGCTGTGGGTGTTATCGAGAAAAGATCTGGCTTGAAGAAGAATACAACACCTGTGCCCATTGAATGCAACCTTCCTGCTGAAGTTAAATTCTGTGAGGGCTCCATGATGATTATGATGAGCAATCCCAATGTAGAAGATGGTCTGGTGAGTGGCATCATGGGAATGGTCTTGAGGATCATTGAAGGTTCCAAACCTATACGCCAACCACAATGTGTGTGTGTTATATTTGACAATGACCAAATTGGCATCAATGGCCGTGCCATGACACCAGCACCAACAGACCTCCCTAAAAAGTTGGATCAGAAATATTTTTTTTTCTGTCTGATAGTGTATGATTCTGTTGATTATGTGCGAGTGATTGCTATTGGATGGGTTCGTTTACATGTTTCACATTAATTAATGGTTATCTTGGCCTTTGAACACCTCACCTTGGCCACTCACCATCAACACACAAGAGT
This sequence comes from Terebella lapidaria, assembly GCA_949152475.1. Lineage (NCBI taxonomy): Eukaryota > Metazoa > Annelida > Polychaeta > Terebellida > Terebellidae > Terebella > Terebella lapidaria. Next base: position 24,704,457 of record OX424564.1, on the reverse strand, counting down.
ATTTCTCCAAGTAGCACAATCATACCCCAAAGCCCAGGACTAGCCACCAGAGTTGGCTTGTTATCTTGATACATATGACAGTTATTGGTGCTTATTTGTGAAATCGGGCTGAAATTTGGCAGCCATCTCGGATTCTGAGCAGCTACAAACCATCCAATCACAAAACTGGTTATATATTTGGAATCCTCATACCCAAAAACCCCGGGTTAGACACCAAAAGTGGCTTCCTATCTCAATTTGGCAGGAAGTTATGAGCATCTGTGTAAAAACGACGAGAATTTGGCGGCCATCTTGGATTTTTTTTTCCATTTCCGGGGCGTCTGAATCAGTATTATTAGTATTGTCATTAAAAATGATCCATATAACTAAATTTCACCATATTAGACCAAAAGCATCATACCAGGAGGATAATTTTATTTTTCCCTAAAATACCAAATTTTTGATGTCGGCCATTTTGATAAAAGGCCATAAAAAATTTAGCCCACGAGAAAATTTTACACACCCTCTGAAAAAGGTTGTCTTGGACCATTATGAAGCCATATCAATCAACAGAAAAAGTCTGTACTATGTTTCCACCCTGTGTGAAATTTCCTCCTGACTATACAGAGAATTGTTGTATCAGATGAAGTACCTGTGAAGTAAGTGTCTATTACAAATAAATTTAAGAACCACTCTTTTATTTCTGTGTATTTATTATTACATGTATTATTATTTTTAAAAATATTTTACACTTATGATTGCTCTGTTAAAAATACTGCTCTGTGTGCGTGTTTCACACCAGCCATCATCTCATTGTCCCACGCGGTATACATCACTGGTGTTGTCTTCGGTTTCACTAAGGATTGTGCAGCTTTGCACAAAAGGCTCTCACGTCCTTCAGACGCGAAAACATGATCAGAGCAATATGCATGGTATCGCTGGAGGTAAGTGTAATGTACGTTTTGTTTTGACTTTTAATCAGGGACACGTAGACAGTTCTGCAGTGAGAAATCATGCAGCATCAAGCTTCGAGGTGTGAAAGGGTACGGAAGCGTATTAGGGCCACATGAGTTTTTTTTCTATTCAATTTGTCGACCTATTATCTCGATAAATCGAGATATTATCTCGATAAATCAAGATATTATCTCGATAAATCGAGTTAATTATCTCAATAAATCGACCTAAATATCTCGATTAATCGACTTATTGTCTCGATATATCGAGATATTATCTCGATAAATCAAGATATTTTCTCGATAAATCAAGTTATAATCTCGATAACTCGACTTAATTATCTCGATTAATCGACTTATTATCTCGATAAATCGAGATATTATCTCGATAAATCGAGATATTATATCGATAAATCGACTTAATTATCTCGATAAATCGACTTAATTATCTCGATTTATCGAGATATTAACTTGATAAATTGAGTTATTATCTCGATAAATCGAGTTAGTTATCTCGATAAATCTATTTATGTTGAGGCATTTAAAGTTCAAGTAAAATGGAAATATGTTTAGAGTCACACATTATTCATATGTTTAAAGTCACATTATTCATATGTTGAATAGACTAATATGATCGACCATTATAACGATAAATATTGAATAATACAGACCAAACTACCTAATTAAAACTATAGTGAAGTTACCATATCACTATCTCTTATAAAGATGCAACATGTTCATCAATGAAAATGTTATAATTTTTTTTACAATTCTTTAGCTATTAAACATGGATTGAGGTATATTGGTCAAGTTATCTATAACGGCTTTTCCAGTAGTATAGTTTGGTGTAATTTCAGAGATTAATGTAATGACTGTTAATCATTTACTACAAATAGTTTTCAATATGAGTAATCAGTATATTGTCTTTGTCCTATTGTTGCAAAGGTAACCAATGAAATGGTATGGCTCGCCGATGATCGATGCATATTCATTTTACTTGTACTTTAAATATCTGAGCCCTAAGTCGATTTACCGAGATACTCTCTCGATTTATCGAGATAATTACCTCGATTTTTCGAGATAATTAACTCGATTTTTCGAGATAATATCTCGATTTATCGAGAAAATATCTCGATTTATCGATATGATATCTCGACCTAATATCTCGATTTATCGAGATATTAAGTCAATTTATCGAGATAACTAACTCCAATTATCGAGATAATAAGTCGACAAATTGAATTTCAAAAAAAACTCATGTGGCCCTAATACGCTTCCGTAGAACGGGTGTTTTCTATATATTTTTTTTTGTTAGCAATGGGTTCCAGGGGAGTGCAGAATTCATATCTCGTACAATCATCACTGCTGATTGATCACACATATCTATGTATTTGAACATATAAAGAGTTTTTGGTCTGCCTTCTTTGTATGGTAGTTTCTCCTGGCAAACTTTCAACAAATAAGAAATATGATGTCGGTAATTTACATCTCAAAGGGACCTCAATCACAAAATGTGTCCACATATTTACCCTCTGGTAACGATTTTCAGAGTTTACTCGGGAGGACGTCAAATATATTCTGGCAGGAATTTCACACTCCGCTTGATGTATTTCCATATGATTTATGTATAAACTTACAGTATCAGCGAGATTCGTCATTATACAAGCACGCTCCAATTCCCTCCGCCATTTGTTACGACAGGGGATCGATCTAAGATTCAATGTAAGACAACATAGAGCTTGGGCGTTCCACGTAAAATGATATAGTACCTTGCTAGATTATTGTTTTACCTATAGTACGGAGTAGCATATACTGAACCCTTGACATTGTACTATAGTCTATACATGTACATGTACAATGATTTGCAGCCAAGAATTTACAAACGCATTTTTATAGTGACATCTACACACACACACATTCAACACACACACACTTTGGTACCGTAGTTGGTATGAAGAGTACAACATATTTGTGTTTGATCTTCCAACAACTGGTGGGTGTGCTAGCAGATGGTGGACATGCATACGTGGACGACGTTCTATTATCATATATATATAGTTTCTTGACGACATCACATGCCATTATCCTATATACAGTGATAACCAAACTGCATTCCACATTAATAGTTTTTTTGTCATATGGTTAAAAGTGGTTTTAATTTTCTATGACTCTTTATATTTTGGTTTTATTTTACTATTGTTTTTCACTGTTATTTTACTGTTGAATGACTTCATTATATTTAGTGATTTGTTGAATTTTCTTGTGCGTAATAGCGGTGTATAGTGCTCGATGACTGCCTCCCATTTTCTCTGGATACAATTTATCTTACATAAGTTTCAAATGTGTTTTGTCTGAAAATTCTTATGTCCGCAACATAGTCTTTGGAAAACAAGAATGACGAAACGATGAAGGGTTTCCATGCGAGGGTCCCGAGTGTTTCTATTCTCAACACAACCTTGTGAGACACGAAACCCATGCTTTCATGGACGTCCATCATATACTCTCACGACACAAAAAAAAAACAGTCCAAGGTCAAACATGAAGAGAGTCTTTGGAATTCAAGAGCTTGATTGATCGATTCGTCATTACGTTGTCGATACACACTTATCCATCCATTCAGCTTGAACAAATGTCAGTAGAGACCAATATCCTTCATATCTATAATAATATTTGCTAGATTTTGAGCCAAACAGGAGTTAGTCATTGCAGATCGGAGAGAGTACAGATGCATTTATAGATCATCACATGTAGTACAATTGTGCCCTTCTCTACACTTTCCTATTGATATAGTTATAACAACAGAGCTGGGGATGTGGCTTGATGTCTGCTTCTTTATAAATAATCAGAATCCCTGATCTGTAATCATTTTATTTCATTGTGCTGTTTTAAATATTATTAAATATTCTTCTTATATGTTCAGCTTTCTCACTTTCAATGAAATGGAGATAATTGAACCAAATTCAATCACTTGTAATTGTCAAGTTTTAATTGCATCTTGGTAGTTTTTATCATTTGTTTGACAACAGAAACTAACATGCAGAGAAGGCAGACCAAAAACTCTTTATTTGTATACATATTGTCACATTGACTTAGTTACGCTGTTTATTGGGTTAACTTAGATCGGGAGGCAGCTCTAGTCGCTTTCTTCGCATTGAAATATAAATATCAGCTTTCTTATTTGTCAAAGGTTTGGCAAAAAAACTACATACAAGGGGCATACAGACAAAAACTTTTTATATGCGCATATTGTTACATTGACTTAGTGTTTATTGGGTTAACTTAGATCTGGAGGCAGTCGCTTTCTCCGCATTGAAATATAAATATCAGCTTTCTTATTTGTCAAAGGTTTGGCAAAAAAACTACATACAAGGGGCATACATACAAAAACTTTTTATATGCGCATATTGTTACATTGATAGTGTTACGAGATGTATTGGGTTATCAAATTTAGGAAACCAGCTCTAGCTCTAATGAATACACTTTGGGAAAGAATTGTTACCCAATATGGGGCAAATTTCTGATTTTTTTCTGCATTACCTGCGATCAATTGATCTGAATCAGCGTTCACCATTTCGTGTTTAATTCAAATGAGATTTCAGCATAATATGGGCGTTTAGTAGTTCATGGAGAGAGAATATTAATCTCATTAAATTGTGTTAAGCATTGGACCGTTCGAGTATCGCCATCCTTGATAGCTCACTCCTGAAAGTGGCGTCCACCTCGGTGGAATCTGTATACCTACAATTGAACCATGTAGTATGAAGTGGTTTGCATCAAATACAAGTGTGCAATGTTTAGCTAAACGAATTGTATTCTCGTAAAATAAGATGTATTCTTTTGAAAGTTTTAAACATTAATGGACTAGTACTGATAGTCGTTGTACTTGATGAAGTACCTGTGAAGTAAGTGTCTATTACAAACAAAATTCATGAACTACTCTTCTATTTTTGTGTATTTGTTATTATTATATTTTCAAATATTTTACTTTTATGATTGTTTTTAAAAATACTGCTCTGTTTCACACCAGTGATCATCTCATTGTCCCACGCGGTATACATCACTGGTGTTGTCCTCAGTTTTACTAAGGATTGTGCGGCTTTGCACAAATGGCTCGTGTCATTCAGACGCAAAAACATGCTCGGAGCAAGACGCATGGTTTCGCTTGAGGTAAGTGTAATGTACGTTTTGTTTTGACTTTTGATCAGCGACACATAGACAGTTCTGCAGTGCGAAATCATGCAGCATCAAGCTTTGATGTGTGAAAGGGTGTTTCCTATACCAGTTTTTTGTTAGCAATGGGTTCGAGGAGAGTGCAGAATTCATATCTCGTACAATCATCACTGCTGATTGATCACACATATCTATATATCTGAACATATAAAGAGTTTTTGGTCTGCCTTCTTTGTATGGTAGTATCTTTTGTCAAACATTCGACAAATAAGAAATATGATGTCGATAATTTATATCTCAGTGCACATGAAGGAACATCAGCCACACAATGTGTCCACATATTTACTCTGTGGTATCGATTTTTAGAGTTCACTCGGGAAGATGTCAAATATATTCTGGCAGGAATTTCACACTCTGTTTGATGGATTTCCATATGATTTATTGGCTTACAGTATCAGCGAGATTCGTTATTATACAAGCTTACTCCAATTCCCTCCGCCATTTATTACGACAGGGAATCGATGTATGATTCAATGGAAGACAACGTAGAGATGGGGCGTTCCACGTAAAATGATATAGGACCTTGCTCGAATATTGTTTACCTAAACGGTGTGGAGTAGCATATGTCGAGCCCTTGACATTGTACATGTACTATTGTCCATACATGTTGAATGATTTGTAGCCAAGATTTTCTAATAACATTGTTATAGTGATATCTACACACATACACACCCTGCAGCATATCTTAAAGCGGTGACTGACCTAGTTCTTTTGTCTAGGGGTCAGGTCATGTTATTGTCACCTACATTGTACTTGAGCTTAGAATTTTTGGACAGAACATTGAAACACGCTGAGAAAAATGCAATTTCTGCAATTTGATGCATATATAGAGTATCTGAGGGGGATGATCCGATGTCCGAGATACTACTGACAGTTTATGTCATTCACAAATGATAGTAGCAGTTGATATTCCCGAGAAATAAGGTTTCTTTCGCCGATAATTACCCCAAATTCGACACGGTGATCAAATTCATCGTCATTTTCAAAAACTTTCGGACATTGTATTTCAATAATCTCTACACAGGAGTTACGATAATCATCTCAGGTTTCACATATCTTACGCATATGCACAAATATGTTGTATTTTTTCAGTTATACCTAAATTACTCCGCATGTTTATCGTGTCACAGATTTAAGTCAAGCGTCACCAACTTAAGATGTTAGTTTTCCAGAAAAGGACTGGTATCTTTCACGAAAAAAACGTATAAAAAAACAGTAGCCACCACCGATGTTCAATCAACGGTTTGTATTGCGACATCATAATGCAACTGTTTATATTATTTTCTTTTCATAGTTATGCTCGAATTCATAATTGGAAATGAGCAATAGCGATTCATAATGTGGCCCCAGTCACAATGTGGTCTCAGTCGAAGCTGCAGCTTCCAAAAATAATTATATAATTGTTGGGAAGTATACTACACAATATATTGCTACATGCGGACCACGGTACCACGAATATGACATCGCTTTTACCGTAAGAACTCATTGTACACTTGCACTCACTCAAAGAATGGGTATATTATACTCTATAAAATGTATACCTAAGTCGGTGACGCTTGATTCAAATCGGTGTCACGACAAGCATGGGGAGTAATTTACGAGTAACTGAAAAATTACAATATATTTGTGCATATGCACAGGATTGATGAAACATGAGATGATGTCGTCACGAATCGATATATATATGATAATAGAACGTCGTCCACGTATGCATGTCCGCCATCTGCTATCAAACCCACCAGTTGTTGGAAGATCAAACACAAATATGTTGTATTCTTAACACCACGTACGGTACCAAAGTTCGAGTGCCTGAAATATTTGGTTTGCACCAGTCGATGTCTTCCTTTACAACGGAGTTACAGCTCATTTGTATTAGACAAGTACTTTTCTGTCAATATCAATTATCTGTGAAAGAATTTAACGATGGTAGCATCTGTTTAATGAGACTATCCGTTCCCACGTTTCACCTGTGTTTCTCAACTGCACACATCTCATCATTCATGTTGTAAGAAGAACCAGTGCTGCTTCAGCGATGTCTTAGTGGTGAAACTTCAATGCGTGAGGAAATAAGTTGAAAAGTACACCTGGTACATACATATTGAGCTCAGATTGCATGAAACTTCTGTAAGATGATTTGTATCCCGAATATAGGACACAGTCATCGCGGACTATACACTGCCATTAAGCACGAGAAAATTCAACAAAATCACTAGATATAGAGAAGTCATTCAACAGTAAAATAACAGTGGAATACAACAGTAAAATAAAACCAAAATAAAAAGAGTCATAGAAAAGTAGAACCACTTTTAACCATATGACAAAAGACTATTAATGTGTCCTATATTCGGGATACAAATCATCTTACAGAAGTTTCATGCAACTGTTTTTTTTCATTCATATTGGACAAACGAGAACCTGTTCTGGTCCTTCCAGTTAGGTATCGAAGTTCGAGTGGCTGGAGATCCCGATTCCACCAACCGGCGTCGTCTTTACAATGGCGTTACAGCTCATTTGTCAAAGACAAGTGCGTCTGTGTCGGGGCCAATTATCTCATAATCAGCCCAACAACGATAACATCTGTTTGATGTGCCCAGCTTTTCCCACGTTCACCTGTAATAATGATGCACCAGTGAGAGAGAGAGAGAGAGAGAGAGAGATCACATGCAACAGTCGGAAGATGCATGTAACATAATTTGTTACATATCTTTTTTGTCAGATAAGGCTTTCGATCGAATTTGGCACAAAGGTCTTTTGTTCAAAAATATGGAATAGATGGCAAAATATTGGACTGGTTATCCGAATATCTGTCAAATCGCAGACAGAGAATGATTATAAACGGTCAGTCATCCGCGTGGTCTGAAATCAAGGCGGGAGTTCCACAGGGGTCTGTTTTGGGGCCCTTGTTGTTTGTCGTATTCATAAACGACATTACATTCGTCATTGAACATTTGCAGTATAGGCTTATTTGCTGACGACACGTCGTGGTTTTCAGAGGTTGATATTAGAGAAGATGCTCCCTTGAAAATAAACCGTGATTTGAATTCCATTTCAAAATGGTCAAAGCAATGGCTGGTTACAGTAAACCGAAGACTGAATCTCTAATTATTTCGAATAAGCATGGGGTGAATCTTCGTTTAAGGTGTTGCAGTAGTTCATTTTTCCGATTGGCGATTAGCGATTGGAACTCATTGCCTTTGCAAATCTGAAACAGCACTACTGTGAATTTATTTGAACGTTCTCTTTCTCGCAATGATCCAATTCCGAATCCATTATATAATCGAAGATCACGAAATCACAATATTCACTTGACGCGTTTGAGGCTGGGGTGCAGCAGGCTAGGTTATCATCTTTACCATAATCTGCATGTCATTGAGAACTCGGCATGTCGGTGTGGTTACTAAAACGAAGATTCTGAGCATTTCATTTCTCATTGTCCTTTGTTCCAATGCGAAAGGAAAGCGTTACTTGAAAATTTAGATGGTTTCTCATCAATGTGTATTAATTCAAGTATCCTAATGCGTGTTACACCTGTACTTTCTCGTGCACAAAATTGTGAAGTCATTGATGCATCTCTCAAATATATCTCATCAAACAAACTAAGCTCTAATACTGTGATTTTTGCATATTTGAATTGGTGGTGTGTGTTCATATCTGTATGTTTTGTTGAGACCTATTAACATAAGTTTTTGCTTGTTTGGGGCTCTTCAAAAAAAGTTTATGAGAAAAGATATACCTTCCAGGGTTTCGGAAAGGAACACTCGAAAAAAACTCTTGCCATGATTTAGAAAATGATATTAATAAATACAGTTATAGTGTAATTATGATATGGCACACAGTTTGATTTCCCCAAAAGTTACTTTACAGTACAGCTGGTGTTATCCTGCCCCGGGTGACATTGATGTCAGTCTGGACTCTGGATTATATACATGTAACATCGCCAGGTGCCATATGAATGCAGTTTCGTTTGAGGCTAGGTACTGATTTATGTCCAGTGAATCAGATGTCACAACTCCTCTCATTTGCACAAGGAGGTCGTATTTCCTGGTTAATTACCTTTCAAAAAAAATTATGGCAAATCTGCCAGAAAGGAAAGAAACCTTTTGCTCGGTCAGATGGAATTTTCACTCTTTGTTTCAGTATCCTGCCCCATGTATGGATGCTGGCAACAACCTGTCACGGTTCGACACGAAACACGGATTTAAAACCGAGGTCGAAGATTTGTTCTGGTGAGACGTATTACTCCCATGGGCAATTGAACGTGTATCTTCATCCATGGCAGCACACGAAATGCCAAGGTCACACAGGATGTATGCTTTAGGAATTCAGAAGCGTGATTCATTGGTATCATTCACGAGTAGATAAACCTATGTACCGCATTCCTTGTACCGCATGTGCTCCTATGGTGTCACTTTCCAATTACTACATGTATATTGGTGCTATATATCGATCCAGTTTGTGATTCAATTTTGTTCAGCACCAATCACACTTATACTCTGAACGATCAATGGAAGACACGAAGCTTTAGATCAGTTTTGAAAGAAACACTCCCCCGTACATCACTTTATCGTGTGAATTGTGATGTTGTTGTGTATATTTGAAAGCAATAACCTAACCAGAAACATGGATTCCTGGGAGTTATCACTATTCTGCATGTCCGGTTTCAGATGCCAGTACACCCCAGAGTGGGATGACTTGTATCTATATGTACTTGTTTGCTGCTACATCGACTTTGTCTATGTCGACAGACAATCGATGTCCACAGGCTGATTTTATCCACTTGTATATGTGTTGTACTGATTATCATACTGTGCTTAATATTGATATGTTGATATTGTGGAAACCCTTGATTATGCTCCCCCGTGTCGAGGTGATAAATACATATATAAACTATTACTTTGGCAATGCTTTTCCACTGCTTTCAGATTCTCCAAACTGAGAATTTCTTCACACATGCTACCAAGAAATTTAACATAACTTACTTTAAATAATGCCATATGGGGAGAACACGGAGATGTTCACATCATTCAATTCAAATGAATAGTGATATGTTTGCCTAGCCTGAAATCTGTGAGAAGCGATGGCTACATATTCTGACAATATATACGTGTATATATTCATCCATGGTATGCGAGTTGGGAAATCTCACATTGAAGACTCACAAAATAATGTTGTATGGTAGAAAATACTACATCCAGTTCTTTTTCTTCCACTTGACAATCTGACCATCAGCTACACGGCGTCCATGACACTAAAGTCTGTTCATAAAAACTATAAATCTGATGAGATCCCAAAATGGACATTACATATGCACATAAATCTTAATTTTTTCAGTGGTAAATTCGTCGAATATTTTATGCCTTGCTGCGTACGTGTTGTGAGTGCAGGCGGTTGGAAGACCGTTTGGGTCAATGACGCGTTAAGCCGTGTCATCTTGTGTTTTGGTATGATCCCTTTTCTATGAAATCCCAGAGTGCCCGAACTGTTGCGTGGACCAATCACGAAAGGGAAACGACATAAACTGTTGTTATTGCATATTCAATAGAGAACTGACCAGATCAGCCGAATCGGGAGACTTGATCAAAATCTATGTCGGATATTAACTTGTGTCAACCTCTATCAACTTGTGTTCTTCGTTCAACGCTATGGTGACATTGGTAGTAGCATATTAAATGTCCATTTAAATAATAATATTATCATTCTGCTGTCATTATATTGGGTTATGACTCACTATAACTTATGAGTCATGAACTGTAAGTTATCGAGCACCGTTTTGTCACACTACCACTCAGTCACAAAAAGGTTGCATATTATATCGTTATACTTCTGAATATTTGTTGAAACAGAGCTATAGTTTTTATGAACAGACTTTACGTTTTATTATATATATTATAACATATTAGATGCATATCATTAACCCAATGTAAGTGTGTCCACATGGCCATTAAATGGAAGGAAACGATTACCAATATCCTTTTACTTTCAAATCACTTCAAAGCAATAAATCATTTTAGTACCCTGTTAGATCAGATGTTTTCTTGGTTCACTCAAGATTCCCAATGCATGTTGAGCATTGAACAGATATGAAGGTGGTGAATTTCTTACTTCTTAGGGAGTTTCATATACCCAAGCTGCATTCATTCATTCATTCATTCATCGAATCTGTTCAACTCATATACACCTACATTCCGATAAAGTATCAACTACAATACCCTCACTCATGAAACAGAATGCATGCGCCATGACCCCATGCTGGCATGTTCACTGTCCTCCTACTGTGTGCCAGGACATGGCAGGGGCGCTATGGATGCTGTGAGGCTAGCATGCAGTCTCAATACGGAAATGGCAGATCAAAGATTACTTCGGATATGGTAAAATGCCAAAAATTGTTTCGAAATGAAGGATTTTTTAGTTTATGATTTTTGTGCATTTTTTTTCAAATGACGGCCTTTTTTCAACCAAAAGATTATCAGTTTTTTGTTAATTTACTTGTCATTTTCTCAAATACTGTTCTGACAGTTTCGAGATTTTTGTTTCAAAAGCTTACCTTTATATACTTTTGTGATGTGATAAGTTTCGTTGTTCTGCATATAATGGCCATTTTCCTTTCTCAACGGATCGACCGAAAACATTTATTTCGTCTCCCAAATCAAGTTGTTATTCATTTTGAGCCATTTCCAGCTAAAAGAAATGTTTTCGTCATTGGAAGTTTTTGTTGACTCAGAAATTCCATCCAGTTTTTCTTTCATAATGGAGCTTGTGGATTGAATGCACAGAATACTTCAAGTTGTAGCCTAAATATTGGCACATTCAAATGGGAAAAACATATATTGCAATTTCGGTGATGACCCTGAATATGACCTTTAAAGACCTTGAAAGGTCAAAACGACTTTTTTTAGGTTACCGGGTCAGAGCACAAAATGACGAAAATCTCGTCTGTTATCGACTTCAAAGCTTAAAATTAATTGTGGACATATAGGAAATGGTATGTGCTGAAAATTTGTGTGACCTTGAAGTTGATGTTTGATCTCATTTTCAAAGTAAGATCACAAAATGGCTAATGTCTCGCTTGTTATCGACTTTACAGCATAGGAATCCATTGTGGACCTTTAGGAAATGATATATGCCTAATATTCTGACCTTGAATTTGACCTTTAACGTCATTTTCAAGCTAGGTCAGAGCACAAAATGGCTAATATCTTGCTTATTATCGACTTTACAGCTTAGGAATCAATTGAGGACACATAGGAAATGATATGTGCCAAATATTCTGATGACCTTGAATTTGACCTTTGACTACATTTTCAAGATCAGAGCACAAAAAAGTTAATATCTTGTTTTTATCGACTTTACAGCTTAGGAATCAATTGAGGACATCTAGGAAATTATATATGCCAAATATTCTCGTGAACTTGAATTTGACCTTTGACCTAATTTTCAAAATCAGAACACAAAATGGTCAATATCTCGCTATTTTCGACTTTACAGCTCAGGAATCAATTATGCACATTTAGGAAATGATATACGCCGAACATTCTGACAATCTTGAAATTGACCTTCGACCTCATTTTCAAGATGAGAGCACAAAATGGCTAATATCTCACTTATTATCGACTTTACAGCCTTGGATATACATTGTGTACATATAGGAAATGATGTATGCTCAATTTTTGATGAACTTCAATTTGACCGTTGACCTCATTTTCAAGGTCTGAGCACATAATGGCTAATCTCTCATTATTATCGACTTTACATCTTAGGAATCGTTTGTTGACATGAAGTGATATATATATATATCCTGACTATCCTCGTGACCTTTAATTTGACCTTTGACCTTTGACCTCTTTTTCAAGGTCAGGGGACAAAGTGACGAATATCTCAAATATAAAAACATTGTCCGGTAACCTTTCTTAGCCCTTGGGCTAATTTTTTGTCAAAAAATGGTGATTTTTAAGTTACCCTACCTTCGGTACAACAACCTGTTGTAAATCTTTCTTAAATTTTGCACTAAAATGCCTAAAAATATTTCGACAGGGAAGTATTTTTTATTTTCGCTATTTGTTCTAAATGGCGGCCATTTTTGACGAAAGACGGCCAATATTGAATTGGCCTCTGTGACGTTTATATGTTTTGTTGCCTTTGAATCGCTCGGAGTTGGCCATTTTGGGCCCAAGCTCATCCCAAATTGGACTTTCCCATGTTAAATTATCATATGGGGACAATTTTCGAATATCTCACATAATATTGAGATTAGAGATTAGGAATCAGTTATGGACCTGATTTTCAAGGTAACTGGACAAAATTACTGATATCTGACTTAATATTTATTTTACAGCTTAGGAAACAATTGTGAACATATAGAAAATGATATATGCTAATATTGCCATGACCTTGATTTCGACCTTTGCTCTCATTTTCGGGGTCAAAGGACAAAATGACTTATAGCTTGGGAACCAATTGCGAACATACAGAAAATTATATACACTGAATAGTCATGTGACCTTGAATTTGATCACAAAATGGCTAATATCTGGCATTATATTGACCTTACAGCTAAGGAATCAACTGTGAACATATAGAAAATGATGTATGCTAAATAATGCCAAGACCTTGAATTCAACCTTTGATCTCATCTTCTAGGTTACAGGACAAACTGGCTAATATCTTGCTTCTCACCGACTTTATAGCTTGGGAAATAATTGTGGACATATAGAAAATGATATATGCTGAGTATACCAATGACCTTGAGCTTGACATTTGACCCTACTAATGTCTAGCAACATCGACTTTACAACTCAGAAATAGGGAGAGATATAATGCTGAATATTGTCATGACCTTGAATTTGACCTTTGAACTCATTTTCAAGGTCACTGCACAAAATGGCTTATATTTTGATTATTATCGACATTTTAGCTTAACAATCAATCGTGCAAATATCGGGAATGATGTACGCCAAATATTTTGATGACCTTGAATTTGACTATTGACTTCATTTTCAAGGTTATAGGACAAAATTGCTAATATATTCCTTGCTATTGAACAGCTTAGCAATTACTTGTGGACATATGAGGAATGATATACATCATTTACATATATGCTGGATACTCTTGTGACCTTGTATTTGACCAGAGAACTTTTCAGGTCACGGGACAAAATGGCAATTATCTAATACATAACTCATATATTGTCCGGTAACTTGTTTCAGCCTTTGGGCTAATTTTTGGACTTTGGCAGCCATTTTCTCGAAATCTGTTCAATAACTTTTCATTAGTTGATGAATAAGACTTCCCATATGTACCCCTGCGATGTGTATAAGTTTCGTTTTACTTGAAATTCTGATTGGCATGTTGTAGTCATTTTGATTTTTTGTTCTTTGTGCCTTTTTTGAAAACTATTTGAACTTTTGAAAATTTCATCATTTTTTCTCTTCATACTGGGAGCTGTTTGGAATAACCTCCCAGAATACTCCAAGATAGAGCATGAAAATCGACACATTGTATGGGAAGTATATGTAGTGATTTCAGTGGTGACCTTGAATTTGTCCTCGCGTGACCTTTGAAGGTCATGACCGCATTTTTTATATACAAAAAAAATGTTGTGGCTTAATACTATTTCCTAGCCATTTGCCAGCCTTTGAACTAATTTTTATATAACCTGGCCAAACTTCTCCGTATTGGATCCATGCCTCTTTACAAGATGGCCAGCTGGAAGGTGTTGCCTGTGTATTTGTCGAGTCCTGTGAGGATAACCTCCCAGAATACTCCAAGATAGAGCATGAAAATCGACACATTGTATGGGAAGTATATATAGTGATTTCAGTGGTGACCTTGAATTTGTCCTCGCGTGACCTTTGAAGGTCATGACCGCATTTTTTATATACAAAAAAAATGTTGTGGCTTAATACTATTTTCCTAGCCATTTGCCAGCCTTTGAACTAATTTTTATATAACCTGGCCAAACTTGGATCCATGCATCTTTACAAGATGGCCAGCTGGAAGGTGTTGCCTGTGTATTTGTCGAGTCCTGATTGGTTTAGCTGTATGTGTGAAAGTGTTGCTAAGGCGATGCAGGTGTGAGCGTCTAAGGGTGTTTGCTGCTTGTCAAAAGTGTAGTGTTGGGCTGTAGAATTGTGCGTGTGTATGTAGTGTAAAAGTAGTAGTTTTTGGTGACTAAAGTCTGGTATTTTCTGCAAAACGTTATCCTATTCTATTATGTTCCAATGATAAAGTCTGTCACATTAAAGGTACCCAAAATATAGCATAGGTGCATGGGTGGATGGTATTGGTAGGTGCAGAACACGGCTTTCCCAGTGAATAAAGCAAATAAACGTTTGTGTTTCCATTTCACCCAGGCCAAACACCGCCGTCGTCAACCCATCTCTAATTGGAAACCATTCCCGAATGAGTTTTCTCAGACACTCATGTAAGCAGCAAGGCTTTCATGTTTGGAACTGTTTAACAATTACATAATTATATATTTGTATAGTGTGGGTATTCTATGTGTACTCGTGGCAAATCATAAAACACTGGTTTTTGTCAGTAGACCCTTTTATTTCCCAATTGTTACATCAAAGAAAAACACCTGTTGATATTTTGAATATTGAATTTCATTTATACATTTTCACCCAGAACATCAGTAAATTCAACCCGGATATAATAGTTTCAGTGATTTAACCCAGTGAGTTCAACATATCAATGGACTCAGATTATACATATTATGTATTCCCCCCAGCACAATGAACCTATACTACATGCTTTATTCATAGTAATTAGACACTATTACGACACAACAACGTACATCATATGAATATGTGTAATATCCCCAGTATTCAACCATTTATCCCAATTTGCATATGTAACATAACTATGTAAAAGCTATTATCAATCCGGAATTAATTGAGGAGTGTCTGTATTCAACATCCAATGAGACGAAATCTTGCAGCTCCAATGTACCAGAATACATGCAGCTCCGAAAGTCTTCAGCCTTAGGCCTTACGCGTCGCATGCTGGTGTCACATCACTGCAGGAACTTCAAAAACAGCAGAATATTCCAGTTATTTATCAATGACTTTGAGGTGCCTCGCTGTCAACGTCAAGCGACGAACAGAAATGATTCAAAAGTTACACCGGGTTCATGTATTCAAAGTAGCTAAACAACTAGATGTCATGTATTTTCGTGAAGTACTTTTCAGCATCAATTCAATTTCAACTTACAAGACTGATGGCCCTGGAAACAAATGTTTTGGCATGGCTAATGATAATACATGTGATACACTTGGATGGAGTCAGGTTCTGTTCACATTAAACACATTACTCATAGTGTAAAATCAAAACGAGTTCAGTGACATTTACATGGTTCTTGGCAGAGGCCTCCAGTGTCAAGACCAGTTCCGAAGTCCAAATAGCAGCAACCTTCTGCCCAGCAATCCGCCCGTGTTGTCGGATTATTGGTGTCCTTACAGGCTGCCCCTGTAGACTGACACTGATTTCCAGCTGTATGAATATTTCTGATTAATTAGCGGCTTGTGTAAAATAAATGTGCCACCCCTCCCCCTCCTTCCCAAGATTCTCTGAAACCAATGCCTGCAACTGGTTTGGATGGAACATTTCACTAGATATGAAATGGAAATTTTCCACACGAAATGATGCAATTAGAATGCTATGCTACTTTTCATGTAAGATTGGATATATTGTAGTCATAGTATTGCTGATTCAAACCAAGGAAGTTTGAAATTCCAAAAAGCCTAGTCTCATTGAGTCGTATGATTTATAGTCGCACGATTAGGGTCAATATTGCTGAGTTACGATTGATGACCAGTGATCGACTGCTGATAAGACAGGTAGCAAGTAAAAGTACGATTGGTCGTACGCTTGGTTTACGATCACGGAAAGAATGGAAAACATTGATCGCAGGCTGTCGTAGGACCAGCTGTCGTAGTTAGCTTCGATTTGTCATACCTTGAGTAGTTGCGATCACCGACCTGTATTACCATCAGTCGGTGCGATCAATGACCAGTCGTTCGATGGTCACACGAATAAATATAAGGGCGCGAAACTTGGAAGGAAACATTCGCAGTATTATAATGAATAAGAAAATACCAAAAGCTCGCGTAAGAAACATTCTGTCATGTGAAGGTTTCTCACTGCATGTTTCATCATCGTTCAGGGAAACTTGAAAGAGGTGGTACCACCAGTCATAGCGTCATACTGCCAGTCCTTAAAGGTCGTGCCTAATCACACCAATGACGATTGACTTGTAGGACTGATTACACCAATATTTGCCAGGTTGTACGACTAGTAGCACGACCATTGTGGATATTCAATATAATGTGCAGCGACCTTGCTGCAAATAGTTTCTTGTTTGCAACCATTTAAGATTTCTATGGCCAGTCTTGCCATACGTTCTTGCCCCAATTTGCCCACGATTGCAAAAATGTTGGTCGCAGCCAGGTCCTATCGTCAGGAATTTGTGTCTCGACATGAGGCAGTATTCAAATTATGACCCATTTTCGTCCCACCAAGTTGAGATTCAAATCCAATTGTATTTGGGCTTTGGGTTTTACAAGAAACTCACCATGTGGATCGCAATCATGTATACGTTTATGATTGAAGTTTTGCAAGTTGTTCCGAAAATATTATGCATTTATGTTCATGTACCCACTAATTAAAGAAAGTGTTGCAGCTACAGATGAAGGTGGTACGATGGGCCGATTATTTATCTCATAATTTCAGTTTTTCATTGATGACTTACCACAAATGATATCACAACATTTCCTCGTGATATCAAATGGCTCTAGATCATCTGATGGAGGCATACCGTCAACGGCACAATTCCACCTTTGAATGGTGTCACCCAAGCCACAGGTTCCACCAGTTGGTAGAACACACGGAGCCGGCACCGAGGTGTCCAAGACACATTCACTTGGGGGTGCTGCACACTCATCATCGGCTGCATAGAATATGATGTTTATACATACGTGGCTAGATGGAAGATCCAGTTAGTCGAAATTAAAAATGTACACTAATGTTAGCAATACGAATATGGTCAATATATCTGAATTTCCTTGTTTCTTTGTTCAATAGACGTGGGATCAATACCCAGTATTAAGTATTCCGAGCAAACAAAACATTGTTTGTTTCAATATTATCCACAGAGTAGTCAAGACACTCAGTTACCGAGTCAATTTATTGATTTTAGACAAGACAGTATAAAATAATAACCATTAATGATGATTCCACACTTTCATGTAAACCATACTTACTTAGACAGAAGAGCCTCGTGGCGAACCAAAAGGCGGCGGACTGGGAGGCACCCTGATGATCAAGTGACTCAGAGTAGTGTAGGCAGTTGAAAGGCGATGCATTTGCATCATACGTTACCACAGCAGTGTTACATGAAGGGTTATGTGCACAATTATGTATGCACGTCTCTGCGTCAATTGTGTTTGTTGCACCCAGTGTAGAATCTGGGAGCTGCGCTGGCCTTTGGAAAGGATAGACGGCAAAATAACACCCTGGAAAAGGCACAGGAAAATGTTCGGTAAGCAAAGTTCAGTTCGATCTTTACGCGAACACTCAAACATATATACTTTCGGGGCCCAACACAAAACAAGTCACACGAATATGCTCAGGAGGTCCCTCAAGAACGAAGATGAAAAAGTACTATTTGTTTCTGGCTTCACCACCGGAGACTCATGCTTCACGAGCAAAATTCTCGTCAATATAAAATGTCTCTATATTCTATACTAATTGCCTTTGGTGATCACAATGACTTCAATGATTCGAGTTCGAGTGAATTCACCTTTGCTTCTGCAGTGCATGTGCAAAATTAGTATTTTTACCACCAATACACCAATGATGTTTGTGGTGGGCGTCATACTGATTTTAATTGAACAGTTACTTCCGATTGAACTGTCAAAGACATGTACCATTATTTTACAACTATTCTTTCACACGAATGACATCTTTTTTTTCTAGTACTCATGAGTACAAAGTACACTCATGCTCACATTGCTTGATGTTTTTTAAATTTGAAGACAGGTACAAATTCGATATTTTTCCCCGACCCGAAATATCAAGTTTATATGTGTTTGTTGGTTGTATATAGGGACACTTTGATATTTCGTGTATGTATCTCTGAGTCAGCAAACTGATGTTTCCACAATGAATGAAATATAGTTTACTTCGTGCTCATGTGAGCGTAGCCTTAAAATATGTGATTTTACAATATACGACTACACGCCAATAACAACTGTTCAATATCAGGTATGCCCACCACGAGCTGCTATAATGTACGCTAGGCGGCGTGGCATGCTCTTTACTAGGGTGATAAGTCTCTGGACAGGAATTCTGTCCCATTCTACTGTCAAGGCCTGAACCTAATCTCGCAAGTTTGCAGGTTGGTTATTACTGCGCCTCACAGCACGACCCAACTCATCCAATAGGTGCTCTATTGGGTTCGTTTCCGGGCGTTGTTGGAGGAATTCTTGCACAATACGAGGTTTATGAGCTGGTGCATCATCTTGTTGGAGTCTAAAACTGTTCTGGAAGAACCCCTCGGCGAATGGAAGCCATTGGTTCTGCAGGATGTCCCTGTAACCGGCCCAAGTCACGTTCTGATCCAGGATAACTAACGGGCTGGTACCACTTGCACAGAATGCCCCCATATGCGCACCGAACCTCCACCTACTGCCACATTCAACTGGAGATTTTCATCAAGTAGTCCCTCCCCAACACGTCTGCGGACTCGGAGTCAACCATCAACCACCGCGAAACGTTACCATGACACAAAACTACCTATTCGCCACGACGACTTACAGTGTATTTTGCTTATTCGTTAACAGTCTGCTAAATCGCCTCTGCAAACTACTAATTCACTAGTTCATCGTCTTGATGAACTAGTAATTCGCCTGTCGAATTGGTAATTCGCCTCGGCGAATTGATTTTTCGCCGAGGCTAATTTCATTTTTTTGGGTGTGTAATTGTGACATGACACCAAAAAAAAATGTAATTCGCCACAGCGAGCTACCAGGACCGTTTGTTGATTCGCCTGTGGCCGTACCATGCCAGCCAGGGCCTTGAGAGGTGAACAGCCGATTGGGTCGAGCTGGGTATCGTGCCAGGAGTCCATTAAGGAAACCCCTGCTGAGTCAAAGACATAACGAGCGACGACTGCAGTGGGCCAGGGATCACCGCCATTTGGGACCACAGCAATGTGGAATGGAATCGTGTCATATTTAGTGACGAGGCGAGAGGTGTACCGCCATGATGGACGCATCCGAGATCACAGACGATTTGAAGAACTTTACCATGAAGCCTGCATACTACCCAGGGTGCAGGCTTGAGGCGGTGGGATGACCATATGGGGAGCTTTCCACGCAGGTGGAAAAAGTGACCTTGTGATCCTGGTCGGCAATCTGGATCGACATCAGGACATACACATCCTAGACCAAACAATGTTGCCATTTGCTCGAGGGGCCTTCCGGGATAATTTTGTATACCGGGATGACAATGCTCCTGCACACAGGGCTCGTACAGTGGCCAATTTCCTTCAGGATCAGGGGATTGAGCACTTGCCATGGCCAGCGTACTCACCAGATTTGAACTCCATAGAGAACCTTTGGGCTGGAGTACCCGTCGGATCAATAACCTGGTTCGACAACCAACCAGTGCGGTATGCCCCTGAAAACCTTGAGGACCCTGTCTAAGGTTATGCCCGCCGTGCGATGGGGCTACAAGCAGCCAGGGGAGGTCACTTGATATGCAAATTATTCAACAAAACTTAACTTTCACACTTAGCATTATATAGGGATCATCAAGGAATTCATTTTATTTGTTGTGGCCATGGCAACTGGGACATCTGCAATTATGGTTGATACCATCGATATATAGGCTAAAGTACGGAAGCGTATTGATATCAAGTGTGTAAAAATTTGTATCTCGTACGTACGACTTACTAACTCGTATGTACGACTTATTAAGTCATACGTACGACTTATTAAGTCGTATGTACGACTTATTAAGTCATTCGTACGACTTATTAAGTCGTATGTACGACTTATTAACTCGTATGTACGACTTATTAACTCGTACGTACGACTTATTAAGTCCTATGTACGACTTTTTAAGTCATTCGTACGACTTATTAAAGTATGAACGACTTAATAACTCATACGTATGACTTAGTATCTCATAAGTACGACTTACTAACTCGTACGTATGAGTTAATAAGTCGTATGTATGGGTTAATAAGTCATACGTACGACTTAATAACTCGTACGTACGACTTATTAACTCATACAGTAGCAACTCGATTAACCGAATCGATCAGGAGACATCGATTATGTTCGGATAATCGCATGTACGGTTAATCGAAATCGTCAGTAGCCTACGATGAAATCTGACATCGCCCAATGAGTGTTATCGCACCTAGGCTTAACGGCACTTGACGCCGCGATTGTTTGTTGCACAGTGGACTTGAGCGTGCTAATAGATTTCCGTGTGCAAATACATAACATATTTCATGCTGTTTATGTTCATTTCGTTTAATGTCAAGTGTAAATTTTGTTAGTTTGCCACAAATTCAAAGTTCGTTCTTTGCAAGTGTTTCTTTTGATATAAAATTAAAAAACAGGAAGTGACGCTTGCTACCGTAATTTCTCGAAATGTATATCAGCCTATTACCATATAAGTACAATGGGATTTTCACGGCAATATAACACCTCAGAAATGTTTTTAAAAAAACATTCCGCATCAGTTGCTTATTATTTTATTGCAGTTGTTTCATTGTTTTGCGAAGTTTTGCTTTTTTACAGCTAGGTTGTGACATACTGAAACTGATAAGATTTTCTTTGTGTTTTTTAATGTCCGTGATCGTAGAACGTCCGACCTTGTATAGTTCACTGATAACGCTAGCAGTAACACCTGATTCAAGTTTTTTTTATGATTTCAAGTTTGTCTGCGATTGATAGCACAACACGTTTGCGTTTAACACCAGCCATGATTGTTCAGTTTAATCAGTTCTATGTGAATGATGAACAGTAGACAACGGAGACTTTTATACACGATAGCTGATTATCAATTGCAAGTGCAACATGTTTGAAGATACGGTAACAAAGCCCGTGTCATGTGATCAGATCTACTCGCCTGATCTGCTGCGCGGCTGTCGTGTCACCTCAAAAAGTCTCGTGAGCATCAAAGCATGATTAAAGGTGGTAATCTCCTTTCAAATTCATGTACATGAAGTGCATTCATGATTGGCAATTGGCTGATTGCAATCAACGATCACGGTTTGTCTTCAATACCGCGACCGCCTGAACGAAATTTCTGTTCAATGATACAGACTTGTGTCATTATCCGAAATCTCAAGATATCTTGCAAAAAATTCGGAAAATCGCAAAAAAGTTCGGGGGACATGAAATTATGTCGGATAGTCGAAATTTCGGTTAATCGGGTGACGGTTAATCGCGTTGGTACTGTACGTATGACTTGTTAACCCGTACGCACGACTTAGTATCTCGTACGTACGACTTATTAACTCATACGTATGACTTATTAACCCGTACGTACGACTTAATAACTCATACGTATGACTTATTAACCCGTACGTACGACTTAATAACTCATACGTACGAGTTAGTAAGTCGTACTTATGAGATACTAAGCCATACATACGAGTTATTAAATCGTACATACGAGTTATTAAGTCATACGTACGAGTTATTAAGTCGTACGTACGAGATATAAGTCGTACGTACGAGATACATTTTTTTACGCACTTGATAACAATACGTTTCACTACGGAAGCGTATTGCTATCAAGTGCGTAAAATTTCTTATCTCGTATGTATGAGTTGTATCTCATACATACGACATACTAACTCGTATGTACGACTTATTAACTCGTATGTACGACCTAATAACTCGTACGTATGACTTAGTATCTCATAAGTACGACTTACTAACTCGTACGTACGAGTTAATAAGTCGTACATACGAGTTAATGAGTCGTATGTACGAGTTAATAAGTCGTAAGTATCACTTAATAAGTCGTACATATCACTTGATAAGTCGTACGTATGACTTATTAACTCGTACATACGACTTATTAACTCGTACGTACGAGTTATTAACTCGTACGTACGACTCAGTAAGTCGTACGTACGAGATACAAATTTTTACACACTTGATAGCAATACGCTTCCGTAGATTAATATTATATATTTCTTTTTTTCTTTGTTTTTTCCCCTATGGATTATGTATTGAAAGTTGCCCTATGGTCCATAATACCAATCAATGACATGAAAATATGTACATTTCATCCCCCAAACAAATATTCGTTAAACTTATTGAGGCATTCTTGGACCATATATGTTACAATATAAATCGGCATTGACCAATCAGAGTCACTTTGCATGTGACTAACGCGCATCACTCCTATGGGATGCTGGTTTTCGAAGGGGGAGGGGAGATTTGTTTATATATATATCCTGGGTTAGTAACTTGATAATATCGATTTAGTATATCGATAATGTATCTCAAATAAAATGTGAATTTTATTTTATTTTAAAACGAATTTCTATGGATAGACCAAAATGTTGTGTTAAAGCACTAATTGGCGGCCGCCAGATAATTAAGTGGCGCCAGATAATTGAGTGGCGGCCGCCAGATAATTATGTGGCGGCCGCCACTTGAATATATTCTCACACCTGGCACTAACGGTCTTCCGTAAAATGTCAACCCTGTATTTCACGTTTATCATGCATGAATAAAGTTGAAGACGTTTCAACGGAAATGTTTCTAGTGATTGTTTCCATCTGCTTGTAGTTGGGACTAATATTTCCAAAGCAACTGCTGAGGAAGAATTAGACAAACGCATACACCCATGGGACGTTTCTGTCGTATGTCGCCTCCTCATGGAGGTGACAATGATGACTTCAGGCTATTGTTTTTGGCCGGTTTTGAGATCCAACCACTACTCTGAATTTTGAACACCAAATATTCCATCATAAACATAAAGAAAACAAGCACGTGCAGATTTACCTTCGTGAATCATCGTTCTGGTGAAAACGGTGCCGGTCCCAGATACGATGGGCAGAGATAAATCTGAAGAGACTCGGCAGCCGTCCGTCATAGAAAACACGTAAGCAATACAACCAGGGACAGACAGACATGCTGATTCACACTCTCCCTGTGTTGTTACACTTGGCCTTGCAGTGGATCCCGGTATGGTAGAATCCTCACGTGGTTGAAAATAAGCTGTCAAGCATAGGAGGAGTAATTATCAATAACGGCTTCTTATAATCTATGTTATTTGATGAATGCGGTAGTGCAATATCACAAGAGGCTGCCACTTTCACATTTTTCACGTTTCAGACTTTTGGTAAAACTGGTGAGGTGTGATCAATCTATCAATGTAAACATCATTTCGACCAACAATGTATTGCACACAGTTAGCAGTACATTTCCAATAAATTGTCAAGACCATGTTTCACACAGTTGTTACTTAAAAATAGCATTGCTCAGGAGTGGGAAATGAGAATTTGCTTTAAGTTACTCTTTTGTTCCAGTGAATGCATGATCCATATTAAAACATAATTGTCAAATAAAAACAATCAGTCTGATTTCTAAAAAAAAACAAGAACATGAACAGATTAATATGACAAAAACCCTGTTTCATTGAATGTTATAAATGTATCTCTTATTTATATTGCGTATTTTTCTCACAGTTATTTACTTACTCGAAAGTGTTCCCGCGGAGCTGGTGTGTACTGTATAGAAATAGAACGAGGTATTCATTTATCAGTTATTTCTGATGTATTTTTACGTAAAAACTATTATAATGCCGTTTTCTTTTTTTTGGTAGAAAAATGGTCTTTAGTCATATTTAAATCAATGAAAAGTTTTAATTAAGGCATTTCGGCAGAAATGCCTTTATGGTTTTAGCAGAATTTTTTTTTTTTTTTTTTTTTTTTTTTTCTTCTTCCGCCACTTTTGGTTTCCGGACGATAACTTTAGATTGCCTTGACGGATCCTTGTCAAATTTTCACCGCAAGTCAGAAATGATATGAGGAAGAACCCTATTCTTTTTGAGCCGGATCGGAGGTCCGTGAGGATGAAATCAAGGCTAATTTTAAGACTTGGTTTCCGGACGATAACTGGAAAAATATTTATGCAATAGTTGCAGAACTCTGCATGGAGGTTCATATGCCACCAGGGAAGAACCCTATTGATTTTGGGATCGATCCGTC
Source organism: Terebella lapidaria (assembly GCA_949152475.1). Lineage (NCBI taxonomy): Eukaryota > Metazoa > Annelida > Polychaeta > Terebellida > Terebellidae > Terebella > Terebella lapidaria. The sequence continues at coordinate 24,679,050 of OX424564.1, read as the reverse complement.
AAACGACCTTTGACCTAGAGGTCAAAATAATTTTTTGCTGATTCATCCTTGAGGCTTCCTGCATATCTCGGAAACCGTGCGTCGTAGAGCGAAACGGACGTTATTTTCGGACTCGTCGCCCTAGACAAACATCTCTAGGGTGTATTTTTATTTTTTGATCCGGCTCCGAGGTCCGTGAGGTCCGTGAGGATGAAATCGAGGAACTTGGTTTCCGGACGATAACTCAAAAAATATTCAGGCAATAGTTGCAGAATTTTGCACGGAGGTTTATATATCACCAGGGAAGAACCCTATTGATTTTGGGATCGATACCTCAAACGACCTTTGACCTAGAGGTCGAAATAATTTTTTGCTGAGTCATCCTTGATTCATCCTGCATATCTCGGAAACGGTGCGTCGTAGAGCGAAACGGACGTTATTTTCGGACTCGTCGTACTAGACAAACATGTCTAAGGGGTATTATGGATGAACTTTGACCTTGACCCGAAATTTTTTTGCCGAGTCGGCATTTTTCGTTTTCATCGATATCTCGGAAACGGTGCGTCGTAGAGCGAAACGGACGTTATTTTCGGACTCGTCGCACTAGACAAACATGTCTAAGGGGTATTATGGATGAACTTTGACCTTGACCCGAAATTTTTTTGCCGAGTCGGCATTTTTCGTTTTCGTCGATATCTCGGAAACCGTGCGTCGTAGAGCGAAACGGACGTTATTTTCGGACTCGTCGCACTAGACAAACATGTCTAAGGGGTATTATGGATGAACTTTGACCTTGACCCGAAATTTTTTTGCCGAGTCGGCATTTTTCGTTTTCATCGATATCTCGGAAACGGTGCGTCGTAGAGCGAAACGGACGTTATTTTCGGACTCGTCGCACTAGACAAACATGTCTAAGGGGGTATTATGGATGAGCTTTGACCTTGACCCGAAATTTTTTTGCCGAGTCGGCATTTTTCGTTTTCGTCGATATCTCGGAAACCGTGCGTCGTAGAGCGAAACGGACGTTATTTTCGGACTCGTCGCACTAGACAAACATGTCTAAGGGGTATTATGGATGAACTTTGACCTTGACCCGAAATTTTTTTGCCGAGTCGGCATTTTTCGTTTTCATCGATATCTCGGAAACGGTGCGTCGTAGAGCGGAACGGACGTTATTTTCGGACTCGTCGCACTAGACAAACATGTCTACAGGGAATTATGGATGAACTTTGACCTTGACCCGAAATTTTTTTGCCGAGTCGGCATTTTTCGTTTTCGTCGATATCTCGGAAACGGTGCGTCGTAGAGCGAAACGGACGTTATTTTCGGACTCGTCGCACTAGACAAACATGTCTACAGGGAATTATGGATGAACTTTGACCTTGACCCGAAATTTTTTTGCCGAGTCGGCATTTTTCGTTTTCGTCGATATCTCGGAAACGGTGCGTCGTAGAGCGAAACGGACGTTATTTTCGGACTCGTCGCACTAGACAAACATGTCTACAGGGAATTATGGATGAACTTTGACCTTGACCCGAAATTTTTTTGCCGAGTCGGCATTTTTCGTTTTCGTCGATATCTCGGAAACGGTGCGTCGTAGAGCGAAACGGACGTTATTTTCGGACTCGTCGCACTAAACAAACATGTCTAAGGGGTATTATTGATGAACTTTGACCTGGACCCGAAATTTTTCTGCCGAGTCGGCATTTTTCGTTTTCGTCGTTATCTCGGAAACGGTGCGTCGTACAGCGAAACGGACGTTATTTTCGGACTCGTCGCCCTAGACAAACATGTCTAAGGGGTATTATGGATGAACTTTGACCTTGACCCGAAATTTTTTTGCCGAGTCGGCATTTTTCGTTTTCGTCGATATCTCGGAAACGGTGCGTCGTAGAGCGAAACGGATGGTATTTTCGGACTCGTCGCCCTAGACAAACATGTCTAGCGGGTATTATGGATGAACTTTGACCTTGACCCGAAATTTGTCGACATTTTTCATTTTCGTCGATATCTAGTATTATAAATTATTCATCACACCGAAATGCCTCCAAGGCATCTTTAGGCCTTGACGTCTAGTTTATCTTGATTTTATAGTGTAATCACCATGATTACAGTGTAGTAAGAGAATATGCATATCAGATACGAGTGATTTTCATTGTTATTACCAACATTTGACCATACTGGCAGAAATTACACTTTTAGGCCTATTTCTTTGCTATTTGCTTCGTACACATACCGGTATACTATTTGCATTCAATATCGTACGCAGCAAATAGATTAAGGCGCGGTCACACTACCCAAACGCATGAATTACGTATGAACTTCGTACAAAATTTTAGTCTTACGCGATACATCTGTCATTTGCGTATTTCATCATTTTTTCTGACGTGGAACCTCAGTGGTTGTATGTGGTCGTACGCCCGATCATCGTTTTACGCGATTCCGGGTTTCGAGCAACTCAAAAATCGGTTCGCGTAAGGCTTTACGCAGTTTTAAGCTGTTTTTACGTTATTTCTGCGTAGGTTGCGTAGTTCTTACGTGGACAATGCGCGAAATCTGCGTAGAATATCAGTGATTCGCGAAAATGTTGCCGCTATCGCGTTCATCGATGACTTTTCACGGAAGAATAACAGACATATCACGCATGTTCCGCTCCAGTAACACGTATATTTAACTTAAAATCCCTGACAATCACTTAAAATCACTTCAAAAAATCTGATTTGCGCTGAAGTGCGTGCTTTGTTAGTGATTTGTACGTGACATTTCCGTAGTTCTTGCGTAATCCATATGTGATTTTTCATCACGTGAATCAGCAAAAATGGTCAAATTCTCCACTAACAATCACGCACAACCAAATCTTAACCAATTTTCTTACGTGATTCATGCGTTTTCGACTGTCTTACCGGGCCTTCGCCCTATAGGCGATGTCACACAGCCACTATGTATTCATATTTGCGTATATAACACATATGAAATTTGGTCATACGTGGATATACGTGGAAAATTTGAAAAAAAAAGTTAGGGTCTTTGCGTGAAATCTTGACAAATGTATGACGAATGAAATACGTTAAAACCACAAAAGAAGTACGAATAAACCGTGCACAATTATTATTGGGTTGTCTATCCGTAATTCATTAGTGATTCGTAAGTGAATTACGTAACGTTAACGCTATCTGAGATTGTGCGCCATATACAGGATATAAAAGTGGGTACATGCGTAAAAGGTCGGTTAAAGTCATAGTAGCAAGGTACCATTATATGGTTTCATTCCTGTTCACATAAAGACATTGTGGAAATTAAATGATAAAAAAGTTGCTCGCGTTCATTGGTACTAACAGCGACATGCAATCGAGTATATTGAGCCAGTATTACAATCGCCTTCTCGTGCCCATGAAGAAACTAGCTTCGGCAGTTTCCGTAATCGTGACGTCAATTGAGGCAAAATGTGCTTTGATGGCTCGCCAAAAACGTAAAATACGTAATTTGTTGGCCAGCTCACAGATGGAAAATCTCTCCAAAATGCATGAGACTCAACAGAAAGTACTGATTCTAAATATCAATACAAGAAATGCCGTATTAACGTCATCTCACCCGTTCACTTCAATTGTCAAACATACACCAGGGGAATGAATATGAGACATGCAGTTTACCTTGTTGGCTACATGTACTTTCAGTTCTGCCTCAACTGACGTCACCAACCACGTGACCCACTCTAGAATCAGGACCAAAATCTTCGGCAATTTACGGAAGGAGTGACTATTTGATTCAATATCTCGAAACCAATTGATCGTATTTGTAAAATTCGTTCGACTTTATTGAAAACTATTCCTAATAGACTAAACGAAAAGCACTTTCATCGGCATGCTACTAGGTCTTTAAACATACGTTGACATACGTGGAACGATCCTGGAAAGCCAAAAATATGCCAATGCATCTCCCCAAAATCACGCACAATTGCGTAAAATTTACGTAAGAATTTCAAAAATAGTACGTAAAATACGCATAAGATGAGTAAATTTCAACGGACCAAAAAAGTTGAGCAGCTCACCATTATTGGCAGACCTGTTTTTATACTGATATGAATCAGATTTCATCCAACTCTTACAACGAAGAGGTTCTAGGGAACTAATATGTAACTTTAATTTCACTTCCGATACAGAGACGATTTATTGTCGCTAAATAATAAGTTTGGCGATTATTTGGATGTCATATATCCTAAGGAACTCGAAATTAAGGACACTACAGACACTCTGCTACTTTTTTCAACTATCTAGACCTGAGGTTGGATATTGATAATGATTCTGACCTGTCAACTAGATATATGACAAACGTGATGATTTCAATTTTTCCATAGTCAATTTTCCTTTTCTAAGCAGCAACATTCCTGTGTCACAAGGATATTGTTTTACCAGGACTTATAGCGGCCTTTAAGCAATTCTATGGACGTCCTCATGATCTGGTTGATAAATACACGAAATCCATGTCTACCATGCAACTAAATCTATTTTCAAGTTAATTTTGGGGAATTCATGACGGGTGCCACTAGTGGGGCAGGAAATGCTCACTTTTTCAGGAAAACATGATTTCACCTCCTAATGGTCATTTTTGGGGGATTCATGAGTTTCCCTGTCATTTTGTTTTCTCTCACTTCGTATGTCTTGATGTGACTTTCTTGTTTTGTTCGCTTGGTATACTTAATGCTGGGTATTGATTCTATGTCTATCAAAACCGAAATCACCTGAAAACCCGTCTGCCGAAACCCTCGACGGACATCTGATGCGTACATCGACCAATGAAAAACGCATGAAACACTTATGAATTATGTTTATAGCGCAAGTATCACGAATGACCAAATTACCTGTTATTTGCACAAATGGTACTCAATGGCTGTGTGACATAGCCTTTAGTATGTATTGTCACATCGAAGTGGGTAACAAAGTGGCAAAGGTGTCGGAGACTCGTAATCCAAGGGTCATGGGTACGAATATCAGTGTGGGTTTCGGTCTGACCCTCAGGCAAGGCAATGACCGAGCTTTCACCATGGCTGTATAGGTACATTTTTCAGTCAGGAGTTAAACCGTTAAGTGCCTTTGAAATGAAAATAAGTAACATATACCGTTATATCCAATGAAATAATTTAACTCTGTAACGAATGATTAGCTGACAGGGTTCTCTTTCTTACTGAAATATATTGCACTAAAGGATTCCTAGTGACAGCACACACATCCCGCTGTAATTGCGATATCATTGTGCGGCGTTAGCCGTACTATATCTGTTAGTGTAATTTTGACCCCATGGTACCACTGGTGAGGAGCTTGTCCATGCGTGGACTTATTGTTACCGAATTAAGTCAGCGATGACATGATCCATATTTTATGTCACAATCCCAGATTACAACAAAGTTAAGTAGCAAATATTGAACAAAGAAAACATACACCTTGGTCGTTTGTGGAAAGTGCAACTAAAACACATTTTGGCAAGAATAATGGACGAATCGACAAACAATTGCGAGTAATAATCAATTTTCGCATGGACAAGCTCGGCACCAGTATTGGAGGTACTATGGTAGTGTAAGACCATCTACGAGAATTGTTCTCTGTGAGAGGGAAGTATAGAGTTATTACAATACGAGTTCGAGTTACAATACGATTCGAGTTCATTGTTTCATATTGTTATCAACAAGACCCACAATATTTTGTTTGGTTGTTTAACCAAGAAATGAGTTTCGTGTCTACTTATCCTTGATTTTTTTCGTGTTCACTCAGCCTTGAGTACTGGTTCTACTCTCCTTTGTCCCTGTGGCCGCACACGTAACCTCAAGTTCTGCTGTTGTGATGCTTGTTTTCTCCACTTGTATGACAATGGACCTTTTCACAGAGCCCTTCCTGGGACTATGACTAATCGGTAATTTGCGTCTTTCAAATGCACCAATCACTGGCTGGTCGCAGGTATCGCGAAATCAACTGAAACCACTGCGTGAGTTTCCTGACCAGTGGTTACAGAAATGGCTGGAGTTACTGTCGACTGGACGAAAAGGCGCTGTAGTACACCACCGATTTCCTAAAGATGCATCAACGAGAAATGAATGACTTGTGTTTTTCGAGCACTGTGGCATGCATATGACTTCAGAAGATAAACCTCTCGCAAACCGAAACTCTGGGTTTTCCCAGAAAATGAGATTGTCCCCAAACCGAAAGTCTGGGTTTTCCCCCCAGATAACAAACGGCCCAGCCGCGACAAAATAGTCAGAAGGCGTACGACAAAAAAAAAACATTCCCTCTCCGAAGCGTTTTTCTGGAAAAATGGAGGAAACTGCCTGTTTGGAATACTTTTGGTGATTCTAATTGTGCGGCCGTGAGGCCGTACTATTGTATCACAGAACGGCGCACTAGTTCCGCTGTTCCGCAGTTAATTTACACTTCCGGACAGTGGTTGCACCGAATGCAATCGGAATGCACACTGTTTTACAGCGATCGTAATCGTGGTCCTATGTGAGAGGAAAATTAACAAGCGTGTTATGATTAATACGAATATAAAATATGTATCATATGTGCGTCAGTATATCATGAACGTGTTCATGTGTGTGGAAAGCCACTAGTATTATACATATATCTTCGAGAACCATTCGTTTCAGTGTTCATGGCGTTGATCTGTGCCCGGAAGTCGTGTAATATTGGGAAAACCTATGGAGCGCCTAAGACGAAATTCAAGTCTTGTTAAAGATCATTGATCATAACGCTCTCATCGTAACTTGCTATCTGTCATCCAAGAACTGTTGTCCATATGGAGTATTTCATCTTTGCCGCACATTCTATTTAACAATCAAACAAGAGTATTGCTTGTCGCGTATTCAGAGAATTCGCGTCCGTTAGGAAAGCCGTTGAGATACAAATCTGCGGCCAGCACCTGATTGGCTGGATTATTGGTCGTTCGGCTATCATCGGAAACCTGTGCTGTGAGAAGGTCGATCCTTTTATCCACCGATAAATGAATATGAATTTATGAAAACGATGTCATTTTCTAAGCCGGTTATACCAATGAAATATAAAACGGACATTTCTGGATCCACATTCACTAAATGTGTCTTTATCCAGCGAGTCTCACTAGTCAGCGCCTTTTTGCACTAATTATAGCCCAAGGATGGAGATGGTCAAATGCATACTAATCTTTTCCGCCAAAGAGACATATTCTGTTTTTGGTTGTTTGAAACCGATCAAAGGCAGGCTGCACGATAGATGAACACCATAACACAAAATCATTATTCTTTGAAAAATGTTGAAATGGTCAGTAGCAAGTCCCTAAATTGATGAACTGGACTACTCGTTGGTACCAGTGAGGCATGTACAGTTACATTGCTCTTGAATCTCCGACCTGCGCATGTTGGCCATTTCGATTCTCTTAACTGATTGGCAGAATTTTTCTAAAATCCGAAATACTGTGTTTATTTAATCCGAGGATACTGTGTCCTTTGATCCATTTCCACCCTCTTTCGTCAGTGACATCTTGAACTTTTTTTTGACAATTGTACAATCATTTCCCCTTCGTTACAATATAAGCTGTTGGAATGGAACTCCCAGATTACGTCATTATATGTATATATAAATCTTTATTATTGACATGCTTGAATGAAAAATCATGTATATACTGGTTCACAGGTGTTCGATGTCGCTAGTGTGGCTTACGATATTAATGCATCAACTTGCCACATTCTTATCTTATTGTATCGTTGAATTCGAATAATTTTCCATGGTTCAAAGTCTGGAAAGATCCCACTATCAATAAATTTATTCCCGGTTAAATCCTGTTTTAACTAAATTGCTTAAAAACTCCCACCAAAAAATAATTAGAAAGTAGAGTCATTGACTATAAAAACCTTACCTGATATAGCAACAGCAATCAAAACTGTCATAGCCCAGGCAAACATTTTTCTGCTTCCAGAGACACTGCGACGTTCAATGAATACTGAGGTTCTACTTTTCAATGGTCAGTTTTCATATGGCTTTAAATGCATTTCAATCCACCCACATGATATTTGTTTTTTTTTTCAATTCATGTCTTCTAATGTGTTTCGTTTTAGTTAGTTCAGCAACCAATCTCACTGTTTGGCGAAATATTGATTGAGCAATTCTACAAACAGATATGCGATTAAACCAAGGCCAAGAACATTAATTTAACGACTTGTTTGTTATTATGTTGGATTTGAAATATGGAAATGCAATTTACCCATCATCACAATTCCATTAACAACCCATAAAGGTATTCGAGAGCGATATTGCAACTACCGAAGTTGAGCGAAGCTGAACAGGCTACATTTGAACATGATGATATTTCATTTATTAATATTGACAAGCAACACCTGGGTGTTTCGTGGAAATCTAGATGTTTACGATTCACAGCTTCGTTAAGTATTGTGGAACAACAATGTAATAGACTTTCGTTAAAACTTGAATTGAACGATAATGTGCCTTGCATTTTTGAATTTGGAACATGGGAGTGTCACTTTAATCATCACCACAATCCCATTAACACACTATCACGAGATTCAACAGGTTATTGCCATGGGCATCTGTGACCTAACCTGTTCATACCGCACGTACAACTAATAACGCCGGCGAACTACTCAAAACAGCTCCAAAGTTAGGCGGCAAAACTTTGAGAACACTCTTTGGTATCTGGGAAAACTATATTGGCGCAATGGTGCTCGAACACCGAAATACCGGCACTGAAGCGGTATGGCAGTGGTTCGGATTCCTCCTCAAATTTTGTTAAAATCGGATGAAAACGGTTGCCATGGCAACGGAAAAAGTAAAAATCACATAATTGGCTATAACTCCGGTTCTACTTGATATTATTTTTTCCAAATATTTTTGTATCTTTCTCTGGCCAATTCCTGATCGTATGGTGTACGGTCGATGATCGTACGACGAAAACTCTCCATTATCTCACATAACTCGCAGACAAAATGGTCCAATCGATCTGAATGTTAAGGACTGAAGGCCTAAGGTAGTGGCTCGGTCCCCTTCAAATCCTGTCAAAATCTGATGTAAATGGTTGCCATGGCAATCGAAAAACTGAATATCTGATAGCTCATGTTCTATTAAATATTAATTTTTCCGGCTATTTTTTTTTTATTCTTCTTTGGCCAATTCCCGATCGTATGGTGTATGACTCTTCAGACCAAAACTCCCCATTATCGCCCAAGGTCGAAAATTTGGGGGTTATGATTTTACTTCTGAGTGATCTGAGATTCAAGGCCATGTTGTGAGACCATTTTTCAATCGTTTCAAACCGTTTTCATCCGGTGTTATTTCATCCGGAGATATACCTTGATAATAGAAACAATTCTGTGAAATTTTACAGCTCAATATCGACAAGCGACAAAGTCAAAATAATAGAAAATGTCAAAATAAAAAAGCTGCATTAACTCTGTTTAAATTCATACTTATTTTTCTCTGTTGATTTTGTATTTTTTATAGTCAGTTCCCCATCATTTGTTTTATGACCGATGGTCGTATGATCACAATTCCCTATTGTCGCTCAAGGTCAAATATGTAAGGGTCATCAGCTGATATCACCGATTCGTAATATTTCAAGTGGTAGTAATTCCAAAGCCACTGAAGCTATTCCATGGAATACTGAACATGAAGTATGATGTATAAATTTGAGAAAGCATGCAAAATTTGAGAGGTCAGTATTAAGAAATCAAAGAATTCAGGTCGTGGTCGGGAATATGGTCAAGATAGAAAAATCGCAAGAACTCTCATTTCATTAAAGGTTATTCTCCCATTATTTTGTTATTTTTGCTATGGCCACTTCGAGACCATTTGATATATGAAGAACGGTCTTACGACCAAAATCCCCAATTATCGCCCAAGTAGAAAATGTAAGGGTCATCAGCTTTAATTTTAGTAACTAATTCTGAAGGGGCTAGTGTCTGCAATCTCGAACGTTCTCGAACGTCAGCGAAAGGAAGTAGAGCAAATTCAAAGCAAAATTCATGAGGGAATGAAATACATATCCTCAAAGATAACATAGAGCAATTGATCATACAATTTTCTTTGAAAAGTTATCAAAAGGTGACAAGTTATTAATTAAAGGTGAAAATTTATTTATGAAACATCTAGAAAGAACATTGTCATACGAAATACCTCACAAAACAAGTGCTAACACATTTTAAACACAAACAATGATATCATTAAGTGAATACACTAATAGTAGCAGTTTGTAGGCGTATGTTTCAAAATGGATATTGTATAATTTGTTTTACAGGAATAATGTACGAGAGGTTCACTTCATATTCAGTCCGGGCTTGCACCCATTTGGTGAAGTCCCTCAGACATATCAGATTCTACAAATATTCCAATTAATAAATTAGGAAGTTGACTTTCAGGCGAAATTACAAAGTACATTGTGAACTGGACACTGAACAAAACTAATAAGGAAGATGGAAATGCAAATCACACCAAAAAAATCGTCTGTAAATTAGGAGCACTTGGAAGATTGAATGAAGAATGCTTCAAGCTTTAGGGTGCAATATATATATATATATATATATATATATATATATATATATATATATAAAGGACCAATTCTGGAACTGCGTGATGAGTACATAGATAGTACATTGGATATTTTGTATTCAGTACAGTTTAAGTTCAAACAAGCAACCAGAGCGTTAATATTAGGGTATAAACTGCATCAGTATGACAAAATTGCTCAACGTTGAAGGTCAGCCATCATTAACACCTAGCAGCTTCAGACTCCTACTAACTATTAAAACAGATTATTAACTTCCAAAGCCTCATTCACACGATACAGAACAGATGGAAATTGAAACGTTTTCGAACACATAACCCGAAAATATACCAGCTTTTTTCATGGCGAAATCATGGCATTAACCAATTAAAGTGGAATAATCGGTTTTTGGTTCACTGGTTGAAAGTGATCGAGAGCTGTTTCCAGAGCATACAAACTTGTCTAAATTTGACATTGGAAATCGGATTTCAAAAATAGTTCCGCACGGAACGGTTCCCATGCAGTGATGCAAGATTAACAAATATATAGAGAAATACAAAGCCCTACCACTTGAAACTCGTATATGTATATGTTAGCCCAGATGTAATCAATTCGTTCACATCATGCGTTTTAACGGTATGTTCAAACTCCACTGCAGGGTCACCCGGACGAATTTTGGGGGTGGTAACGGTGTTATTTCATCTAATATATGCTAGCCAATTGATTGATAACGATTTTTTGAAACCGATTATTCCACAATAATGTGGTATATGAACGATTAACCAATATGTTGAGAGTTAACAAAAGAGGGAAATATGGGTATGGAAATTATAACGGGACATAACTCGTTATATTTAAAGATTCCGGTTTGTTCGTCACAAAACGAGAAACTTGGTTCAAATCTGGTTGTACAGTAATAGGTTGATACATATATTTTGTAAATTCGGTATTATCGCCCGATTGTTTCCCCCTAGCTTGGCCTTGACATTACTCAAGTTGCTGATTGTCCATACGACTCAAATGGGATCTGTATCTCCTTAATACTACTCATCCAACCAGACTCGTAATTGAGTTTGTGTTCTCGCATTTTAAGCCCTATTGAAAACAAAAGACCGAGTTGCACAACAAAGGTATTCCCGGTGTGAGCTATGCGTTTGGTAAGTCAATTTTAATGAGTTGTTGAGATGAGTGGCCGAAAGGGATCTCAATGGCACTTTAAGCAATGCCAAGGCCAAGTTAGGGGAAAACAATGGGGCGATAATACCGAATTTCCAATAGTGCAGTGGGTTGATCCGCTACGCTACTTCCTTTGTATTGTCAACCACTTGTTAGCTATATCTCTTCAGGACGAAATGTAAATCAATAAATAATCTCATTAACTTTGGTGATGTTACATTTGCAGGTGCAACTTCAGCAGTGGAGTTTTATTTTAGTAAAAAAAGTATAGGTGAATACTAAACAAGTGCATGTAAAATGGTAGTGATAACTCCATGTGGAAGACATGCCCGGTAGCGAAAAACCCCAATTACATGCCTAAAAAAACAGTGGGTTAGTTATAGCTGATGATCTGTACCGATGTTATTTCACATTTTAGAAGCAATGACATTTCAAAAAAATGAAAATAAAAGCCTGGCACCTATTTTGAACTCTCAGAAAAAAATGTATATTGATAACAGCTGCCAACACAATCGATATCAGATATCGTACCATTCTAGTGTATATTCATTCGACTAGCAATCCTTTCGAAAAATCAACTAGCTAGAATAGTAGTCATTAGGACATCTCAATGAGATTTTGTCAAACGCTTGATATTGCCTGCAGCTGCAAGCACAATCGATATCTTATACAGTGTGATTTTTTCGTCGTTAGTGCATCTCGGCATGAAAGATGAAATACTATTTTGGTTATCTCTCTTTAATTTTTTTTACGGTTTATGAGTGAAACATGCAATTTCCTTACATGTATCTTTGCTGGATTTCCACCAGTCTTCAAAAATAAAATGTGAGAGAAACCATTAGATATTCAGCCCGTTCTGGGGTCTATGAAAACGAGATTGGTGTTGAGTTTTGGACTTAATTTGAAGATGATCTCTCACAAAGTATTCAGACAATAGCTGCCAAATATGGCACGGAAAATTAGTGAAAAAGCCTGACATGTATGTCATAATACGTTATTTATATTTTCTATATGGTATTTCAGTTTTTGCTGAGTCAGCATTCCAGGATACCGGAAATGGTGGAAAACATGTCTCAGAGCTATTAAAAAACGATATGATCAGCTCTTCAGCTCAATTTTCGTCGAGTCGTCATTTTTCATGGTCATGGCTATATCAGAAATAGTGCGTCACAGGCCGGTATGGACATTATTCTCTGACTCAATGTTTCAGACGAACATGCCTCATACGTATGCAACGTGTCACAACAGGATGAAACATGCTATCAGTAGTCACATGATGGGGAACTAATGAGAGCAGAGTCCCATATTGAACACATTGGTTTTTTCCATAAAAGTGATATCGGATAATCTAAATTGAAATTCCTATATTATTTTAATGCATTTTAATGTAACCAACACCTGTTAATTTTTTCGGTTCACAACATACCATTCCGCAGGAGATTTGTGGCCTTCAAAATGTAGTTGCTACGAAGACGTAATGGGACTATGTTTCAGGTTTTGAAGAATGTATGGAGCTCAAAAATCGAGACCTCAAATTACAAAGTCGTGCTCTCAATTTGTTTTTGGTCCTGGAATCAGTTTTTGCATGTGTCAAGATTATGATGTATGTAAAAAACGAAATTTGAGTTGTAGTGAAGATTTTCAAACTAATTATCCCCAGTGGCATAGTCGTGATCGATATTTTAATTATCAATACATTGAAGTACAACTTGAATGAAAATACAGCGGTCCTCATTTGCTACAACTATTTTTATCACATACTCTCTTAATTTGCTCACCTACAATATGACCCCAAAACGCCTTCGTACCAACGTGATTTAAACTAGATTTGGTATGGGGGACCATACGTTGGCCCGTATAGGACATTGCTTTTTAAAAAAATAAAATTGAAATATTTGTAGGGCATTTTTAATTATTTTCTATACGTATTCACTATTTTATATGCGTATTTATTCGCATATTGAATATTTTATATGCATATCTAATAATTTTTATGCATATTTATTATTTCCACGCTTATTTTGTCATAAAAATATTAAATATGCGTAATAAATGATAAAATACGTGTATAAAATATTAAATTCACGTATAGAATATTTTATACATGTAATGAATGATTTATTATGCGTAAAAATAATGAACCGCACAAAAACACTAATTTCGCGTGATAATGATCAAATATGCAATAGATGACAATTGAATAATAAGTATGCATAAAAAAAGATTAAATACGCATATAAAATGAATAAATATGCGTTTAAAATGATTAAATACGGATATAAAATGATTAAATACGTGCTACCAATTTTTCAAACATTTTCAAAAATAAAAAGCAATGTCCTATACGAGCCGTATGAAAAAAATATTCACAGTCAAATAGTGTGTATGTTTCCAGCAATTAACGACACATTTAGAAGTAATATTAGGAATCAATTATGCAAATGTAGGGAATGATGTATGCCGAATATTTTGATGACCTTGAGTTGAACTATTGACCTCATTTTCAAGGTTATAGGACAAAATTGATAATATCTTCCTTGTTATTGAATTTACATCTTAGCAATTACTTGTGGACATATGAGGAATAATATAATTATTCACATATACATGTATGCTGGATATTCTCGTGACTTCGAATTTGATCAAAGGCCCTATTTTCAAGGTCACGGGGCAAAACGGCTAATATCTAATATATAAAACATATATTGTCCAGCAATTTGTCTTAGCCTTTGGGCTAATTTTCTATATTTTTTTTGTTTTTGCATTCTTTTTCCCAAAATGGCGGTCATTTTCGACAGTAACGGCTATTTTCTGAAAAAAAATGTTCAGATAGTTTTGAGATATTCGCACAATTGATTCCTAGGCTGAAAAGTCGATAATAAGCGAAATATCGATTAAAATTGTGCACATATAGGACATAATACATGCTTAATATTCTCATGACCTTAAAGTTCAACTTTAACCGTTTTTTTTTTCAAGGTCAGAGCACAAAATTGCTAATATTTTTCTATTTATCTACTATATTTATCTATCGCTTATTATCTACTTTGAATGTCGTGAATATATTGTGAACATATAGGAAATAATGTATGCTGAATATGTTGATGACTTTTAATTTGACCTTTGACCTTATTTTCAAGGTCAAAGCACAAAATGGGTAATATCTCGCTTATTATCGAAATTATAGATTAGGAATCAATCGTGCACATGGAATAAATGATATATACTGAACATTTTCATGACCTTGAACTTGATCTTGGACCTCGTTTACGAAGTCAAAGCACACGATGTAATGGGTAATATCTCGCTTATCATCAACTTTACAGCTTAGGAATCAATTGTGAACATACGGGAAATGATGATGCTGAGTATTGTCATGCCCTTGTAACTTGCTGTTTGACCTTATTGGTCAAGGTCAGTGCACAAAATGACTAATATCTTGCATATTATAAACCGGGTGTACCGAACCAGTGGTCTAGGTCGAAGGTTGGAGCCTCGCCAGGGGCTTGTTCTGATGTGGCCGGTTGATGAACCGGTTAAGCTGTACAATAGCACAGAGTGTCTCATAAGCCCGAGTGAGGCTGGCCCTTTCAGTAGGGGTGACACTATAATTTAAAAAAAAAACACTTTACTTTAATACCGAATCTAGAATTTTGGAGTGAATTGTTGACATATAGAGAAGGATATAAGATCATATGACATTGATCTAAGATATAAGGTTTATGACATTGCGTAGGAATCAAATACGAACGGATGAAATGATATGTGGTGAATATTTTACGACCTTGAGTTTTACCTCATTTTTATTCCATAATGGGTGCTGAATGGAGTAATCTCCTAGAACATGTCAAGATAGAGCTTGAATATCGGCAGTTTCGAATGGGGAATAATATATTGCAGTTTCAATGGTGACCTAAATTGACATTCAATGACCTTGAAAGGTCAATGCGACACTTTTGATGAAGAAAAAGTTATATGTAGCGTTATGACGTGGTGTGCGAGAGTAGTGACACCACGGTTATGATGCTGCAGTATGGGCGGATTCATAAGACATTCGGTGACACTCCAGTAATGGGGTATACCTCTTTATCGTGGGGTCGCCGAACCCTACATTGTGTTCAAAACTAAATATTTTTCCAGTAACTTTTCTCAGCCATAATTTTTTTGGGCTCATTTTTTCATGATATTTTGATTAAAGATTAAAAAAACAAAACAAGCAAGATTGAAAAAATAAACCTTGAAGATAAAGATGTAGACGACGGACGACTGACTATGCCAACATAATAGCAACCACTGAAATTTAGATATAATTCTCCATCAGTGTTCTTTCAATCCTCGAATAGTATACTGCTGAATGACTGGTAGTGCAACAGACTGGGATGACTTCACAGTGGTTACAGTAACAGCATTCAGGGGGAGCCAGTTCCACACTGGTATACAGCGGACATAGAACGAGTGTTGGTACACTAGTCAAGTTGATGGTACGGTCCTAAGCTTGAAGGGGTGCGAGCACCGCGTCCTTTCGTTCGGTATACAAAGAATTAATAGGCCTAACTTAGTCATCCTCATTGTAAACGGTATTATTCTACCTACATACGAGTTCATCACTTTCAGGTTCAGTGCGTAAAAAATCCGAGACCAAAAACTTCACGATTGAGCACGGACTGAAAATCATATCAAAAATCGTTCCTATCGTGTCCATGTTTTTTTTATAGCTTACCGAAACTATGGTCCGACAAGCTATTGTCTTCAGGTGGCGTCCGGCCGTCGGGGTCAAACGCAGAGAAAAAATTGTTCGATGAATATTGCTGTAATTCACAAAATAAGTTTTATGGGCCCATATCTCCGGACCATTTTTTTCATCCATTGAATCTTTTTTCCAAAATTTAGGGCAATTTTTGTATCGAAAAATGGCCAATTTGGGGATTTAGCGGCCATTTTCTCAAAAACTGTTTTTTTTTCTTAAAAACTGTTTGATCAGATTTGAGATTCGTGTTTCAAAAGATTCCCCTGGTATACCTCTGTGCTGTGTATGAGTTTCGTTGCTCTTGAATCGCCGGTCTGTGTGTGGCAGCCATTTTGAATTTTTCGACAGGTCCCACATGGGACATTCCCATGTTAAAATAGCCTATGCTTTATAATGGGGAAAGTTCTCTCCTAGTATCTCACTTAACATTGAGATTAGACATTGAGAATCAATTGTGCACATATTGTGCACATACATTTGACCTCGTTTTCAAGGTCACGGGACAAAACCACTAATGTACATTTTGGACCGGATGCAAATTTCATAAAAATACACACATGCATGCAAGCAGGCGGTCAGTGATTGGTTAGAAATTATGTCATTTGTCTCATGCAGAGGAGATGCCGCTGCACATGCGCATACACTACTGAGACACGGAAGTCGAAAGGTAAAGTAACGAAGTTTGTAAATCGTGCTGAATATGTTCCGTCAATGGATGCAACACAATAAACTGCAACCGATACACAAGCAAAGAATATCTTTGAAAGTACTAGTCAGTTCCGTTCTAATTTCATATCATTGCGTATTAGGCCTTAGCACGATAAGTTAAGTATAGCCAGTTTTAGGCACGAATGATGTGCAATTATTCTCATGACTTCAGTACATTTTATTCAGCTTACATAAAATAACTGTCTTGGGTCCGGTAAGCGCAGAGCACTACGGCTCTATGTTTAGACCTATTATCCCCCTAGTCGTACGATACACTATTCTGAAAATGTTCACGTCCCACCTGAAAGGCACAAGAACTGTCACCTGGGGGTTCTTCTACTCAAAAGTTATCCATTCATCTTTCGATGCCATATTCTTCTAGCTTTGCGAAATATCAATATCATTGATGCAGAACTACATCATAGCGAATAATCGAAATGTGGGAGACCTTCCACGTCAAATCGAAATTCGTTCAGCAACATTCCTAAACAGAATCAATATATAAAGAGGATGAGTTCAAATGGTTGGAGAAAATACTAAATAATCTCCGTGTGGAAGTAGGTTGACACTGGCACCTTGTGGTCTAAATACTGTACGCATACGATGTTTGATTGAGAGGACGTTATGCACACAGTGTTTGAGAGCTGTAGATGCATTATGATATTCATATGATTATTATGCAACTGTAACAATCTGCGCACCATCATTGTCTCCCAAACGCTCTCTGGGATTCCCATGGGGGAATTACTCTTCGACTGGGGGAAAAACCTGGTTTCAAAGAAAAAATACTTTGAACGTGTGTTCTACAGAGCTCGACAGAAATAATTCAGTTAATTAATATAATGTGATGAGTATTTTCGTCGAAGGGAGCAATTTTTTCGTCACTATCGCCGATTTGCGTGAACATTATCGTCTCGGCTGGATTTGAGAATAAATACATAATTACGGTGTGCATTCAGTCAACCGGGCATCACTTTTGTCCCTACTGTCGAGCCATCGCTTACTTCTCACGCTTATACTTTATGTCAGTGCCTAATTTTCCTTGTTTTGGAGCAGTAAAACTAGCACGTTTGTTACGTTCTATTTTCTGACTGCATCTTTACTTTTATCAATCGAACGCATTTAGTTTTCGCTGTCCCATAACGAGCTATTTATTTTTCGAGTGGGAAGATTGAGAACCGTGGTAGGCCTATTGATCGTTGGCAATGTGTAAAAGTCGGAATGGGTTCCGAGTTCAACGCCACCGCCTTCAACATTGAAATTTGGTGCTTATAACTATTCCGACGGTACTCATATTTAGTAGACACTTCTCATATAGCATTATATTGTCGCCTATTTGTACACTATCGACCAAAAACAACTTTACGAATATATTGAATTTCGAGCCAAATAGAAAACGGTGCTGGATTTTATGAACACCTTGCTATTTTTTGATGGGCGTACTCGATCAGGGACTACTATTCATCTGTGTTAACTATACGGTACCAATTGCTTTCACATATCGGTAGGCTAATCGTTCTGCAGGGTATTGTATATAGGCCTATAAAATATGCGCACGGAATTAAATTGAAAACAGTGCTAGAAATGAATGCGCAATTGACTTCTTTCTTCCGGGGAGATCTGGTGCTTTGCACCAGGTATGATTCTTGTCTAGATATGCAAAACACATGTATGAAATGAAGAAGACATCCAAACACGGACGTACGGGGAGTATTTATTGAAAATGGAAACAATATGGCATCTGTTTCAAGTTAGATGTACATAACGAAGCTCATCTTGTCCGCGGACTTTCCTGATCCTCTTCGCCGATTTTCCAGAGCCTTAGAAGGAATTTTCATGGCATTGGTCACAATACTAGTTTTTCCATTGCGAAGTGTATCCATTTCATGTGATTTAGACTGTTGCACAGTTTCCTGGTCATTCCTTGTCTCTTTCACTTTCGGATTATTCTTGTTCCCAAACTTGCCACATATTGTTGCAATGAAGTCTTGGATTTCTTCAGGGGATTCCCCCACCTGGAACTTCCTCTTCCGCGGTTCTATCAACTTCGGAAAGTCATCGTCGTTATCCGAGTTCGAGCTTTGTGCGCACTGACAAGGATCCACAATATCCAATGACAAGTCAGCTTTCGACTTGTTGATACGAGCGTTATTTGATTCAGATGGATTTACGATTGCAGAGCCTGGCAATGCACCTACGAAATGATCCGCACCTGACGAGTACCCTGACACTGGGGACGTCAGAGTTTGTGACTGGACGATTTTCGCACCATCGTCGACTGTATTAACGTGCGCTGTTTCCTCTGAAATCAAGTCTGACGTCTCGCCATTGATACTAGTGTTGTCCGGAGTTGATGAAAGAAAGGAAGTGACGGTACTAGCTTTCCTGCTTTGACTCTGCAGGTAGTTATGATAAATATGTCCGTTATATCCAGCACCTGGTATATCTAGGAAGTCAAACTTCGCGGCATCAGGACTACATAGCGGGAGAGTACGCGTGGAGGAGTAAGCGCTCGTGTAAGTAAAGTCAGGGAATATGGGATTGCACGTTCCGTCGACAGGCGTCCTCGCAGGCTGTGGCATATCCTGGCAGCTTGGAAGATGTTCCTGTTCGGGAGTCTCAGCCACCAGGTACACGGGTAATCCATTCAGTGGTATCTTGTGTCTGTACTCCTTGAGCAGGTGATAAAGTCTTCTCACTTGTGTCTTGTACAGGTTCTTCTCGTTCTTGAGTCTTGACACCATTTCGATGAGTGTATCGACTTCAGCCTGAATATGTGATCGCACATTTACACGACATGGGTATTGACATGGTTACATAAAATGTATTGAACTTTGTATGAACTTAAAGGGTATATATCACGAAAATATGACCAGCTTATTTGAAGCAACTCCTTGAAGTGAATAGAACAGTCTTTACAGAATGTTGATATCTCGATTTGTTAAAAAGTTATAGCTATTTTAATATTGAAAATCCGGCAAATTTCTCCCAAAAGTTTTGAAAACTTTGTCAGCTAATTAATATGCAAATAAGATGTGTGACGTCATTGACAGTTTGCTTTTTAATGAGGCGTTTAAACCTGTAAAAATTAGACATTTAAGCTTATGTTAGGTCACTTAAACTCATCAGGAATATCGTTCAGTAGGAATAGTCATTGAATGCATGTCAATTGTAGTTGCCATGACAACCAATGGGCTGATTTGGCCCTTAGCAACCAGGTTGCTAAGGGTGATATTCAAGTTAAAACAACACATAAAAGTATCAAACCAATGTAGATTAGAAGGTAGTCACAATATGTTATGTAATTGATCAACAAAATGTAGAAAAACGCTCCTTAGCAACCGACACAGGCTTGAGAAATCACTGACGTTTAGAGCCATGTGAAGTGAATGTATCCTATTATCGCTGGTTTCCAATGTCTGTATTGGTTGCTAAGGGTTGTGTTCAGACATTTTGCTGATATATTCCTCAATATATTGCTATTACTCTATTGTTCGAAATGGTTTCATTCATGTATATCTCGTTTTTAATTAGATATTGGCCCTAGCAACCATGGTTGCTAAGGGCCCAGCCAGGCCATTGGTTGCCATGGCAACCACAAATTTCATGAAATCACGGACTATTCCAACTAAAAACCATAAAAATGGATTTTGGTAAGAAAAATATGGATACAAACGGTATCAATATTCCATTTTAAAATGCCTTATAAAAAAGCAGTCTGTTAATGACGTCACACATCTCATTTGCATATTAATTAGCTGTCAGATTCTGTAGCCAGTTTCTGTAAATATATACAGGTTTCAAGTGCCATAACTTTGGAATGAATCACGATATCAATATGCTGTGAAGACCATTTTGTTCAGTTCAACTAGTGCTTTCACGTTATCAACAAAAACCAATATCCAATTTTCGTGATATATACCCTTTAAATGTACTCGGCAGCGAGCAGCGTACCTTGTAGCTTACAGTAGTTTATGTATAAGGCTACAGCCCATTGATGTGGGGATAATTCATAGTTCCGACGACATCCCAACAGGCCACGCCCCCTTGGCAATCGCAGGAAAAGTCCCACAAACATACCATGTGCTTTTGCTTGAGCAAGTCGGGAATAATGTAACTTTTGCTTGCTTCTGTTTACACATTCGTTTTGTAAAATATTACACCATATTTCACACGTCTATACTCATAAGGGGATGGAGAATATATTGTAAGCTTAAAAATTTAACTTATTTGGCTTTACTTGGCCGTGAGTGCGTCAGAAGTACACTATCATCCCACTTCATTCAAGAGATTGGGCTGTTGAACACGCCGGTTTTGTTTGTGGGACTTTTACGTTTTGGCGCGTTTTTTGACGTCTTTTGATTGGGTAGTAAATATGGAAGTGGGCGGGGCTTATACATCATCGGAACTATGAATTGTTTATAGAACTGACTTCGCAGAGAGAGCACGTTCATGAAACTAACCTTGGTGTACTGTTCCTCTTTAGTATTGTCACCATTCTCGGATGCTGAGTCGTTCCCGCCATCCTCCTCGCCGGCTACCTCCGCATAGGACAGCGGGCCACATGGAACACAGTACACGGTCTTTATTGCACCATTCCTACTAAGCATGAGAGACAGCCGATGTACACGTTTGGCACCATATACGTCCGTGACCGTGCCGCGCAACTCCCGCAGTGGGCTGAACACCGTCATGAACTGGAATACAATGATTTAGAAGTAATGGTTGCAGCTTTTACTTGCATTCGAGTTTTGACAACTTGAGTTTTGGAAACTTGAGCTTCACTATGGTTCTGAGAACTTGAGCTCTACATGAGTTTTGAAAACTTGATTATTATTTGAGTTTTGAAAACTTGAGTTTCATTTGAATTTAACTTCAGTTTTGAAAATTTCACTTAAGCGAGTATATGTGAGTAATTATAGAGAGCCGAAGTCGCTATGTGTATTTGTAATAGATATACACTGAGCGCGAGGTGAATTAGAATATTATGGACCGAGCGGCGAAGCCGCGAGGTTTCATAATATTCTAATTCACCGAAGCGCGAAGTGTATATCTGACTTAGCTACTGGCTCTATTGTTGTTAGTTATATACCTGCTAGCGGGTGTATAAGTTAGTTATCGACCTCTGGAGAACAATGGGACCAGTAGCTAAGAATAACAAAATATTTAATCTGCCTACTGGTTCTAAAGAACTCAAATTTCCAATGACACTGTTTACATGAAACAAAAGATGTACGCTTGTTTACAACCAAAAATGACGTCACACTTCTGGACTCTATATGCATTACCTTCGGTACAAACAGGAGAAGTAGCGTGACGGTCACCGTGCATTGTGTACGCATGAAACACAGTATGGAAGTCATTTGCAGGTCCGGATGTTTAGATACAAGTGCTCTGTGGAGTACACCAAAAATAAATGGCAACATAGCAGATGCATGTATGTATGGTATTCTGAATTTTTATTTTCATGACACCTATGCAAGGGTTCCATTGTTACAAAATAAGAGGTGAACACGATCATATTTATTCAATACCACGGGCAAATTAGCGTGCTTACGTTGCGTAGACATAGAAAATACACCACAAGGCCTCATTCCAGATAGCGTAGCTGATTGGCCGAGTCTCGTTATACATGTCTGGCGCCTTCCTGGCTTGGTAGCAGAGGATCCCACCCCAGATTAGGAACATGAATTCAGCTTCAAAAGACACACAAATACATATCATTTAAACCATGAGCATCTCATATACACGCACAATCAACGCACTCATATACATAATGATTCATGGAACCAGAGCTCAGAGGACTGGTTGTTTGGTGAATCAATTATGCCGGCCTACAATATTTATCGTCGCATTTAGTCTTTTGCACGACAGGGGTAATCACAGTTGACATTCATTTAGAGGAATGAACATATTGCGATGCAACTCCGTGTTGCGTTGCATTACGTATGACTCACGAATTGATTATGTCAATTATGTAAGCCATCATGCAGATCTGATGTGGATATGTACTGCTGATATATTTCATTCGTTCAAAAGCGAATCTATATCCTACGGAGCCCCTGAGTTGACATACCAAAAATTTTCATTTGCACGAAATAGCAATTCGTACCCAGGAACTGACAATTCGTGCTCACGAATTAATGATTCGTGCTTATAAATTGGTATCTCGTTCCAGCGACCTGATAAATATTTTTGGTATGTCACTCCATGGGCTCCATAATATTGTATTCTACTTTCTTGATTATATTACATTGTGTGTCAATGCACAAGGGTTGTGAATAGGCATGGACAAAACAAGCATTGTTGTTGATTGGAACTCGTCCAAGAGCAAGAGCAAACAATTCTTTCTAGAGCATATTCCGACTTACCTGCTGATATAACATAATCCCACCAAGGGAGGATGCACACTAATTGAGGTACTTCAGAAGCTGTCTCAGACATATCCGTAAAATCGACTTGAACTTTGCTGCTTTCCGTTCGAGAGGAATATTCCGGAGATTGAGTCTGCATGGAAATTGATACAGGTCTTCTTGGTGAGGGACTGCCGTGGTATGGAACCTCCTCAGTTGGTTGCAGTGGATCAGTCACTGTCCATATTGTCATGTATATTATGCTGACTAGAATCAGTATGCTGACTGCTCGGAAGAGTTGCGCATCTTTAGTCCTCGTCATCTTTGTAGTGAACATCTTCATGATAACAGATATCCTGTTTGAAAGTCAAGTCGGCATACATGATCAATATATAGATATAAATGCAAATATCACTATACAATACTCTAAAGCTGTAGTGTACTCCTAGATGTAGATATATATCACACTATCATTTAAAACATGGCAATGCTGACAGTACCCTACATGGAAAACCGACTCGCTTCCGGAAAGAATATACATTCAATATTTGCAATATTTGGCGTACTATAGCACCAGTTTTCAATGTCATACAAAAATCTAAAAATTAGCCCAAGGGCTAAGAAAGGTTACCGGACAATATACATTTTAGATATAGCCTTTTGTCCAGTGACCTTGAAAATAAAGTCACTGATAAATTCAAGGTCATGAAATTTTCAACAAATATATCACTTCTAGTATGTCCACAATAAATTCCTAAGCTGTAAAGTCGATAATAAGTGAGACATTAGCCATTCTGTGATGTGACCTTGAAAATGAGGTCAAAGTTCAAGTTCAAGGTTATGAAAATATTCAGTATATATCATTCATCTATATTCGCAATTGATTCCTATGCTGTAAATGTAAGTATCAATCTATTACCACCAATACAATCAGATTTTGATGATGCCAATAAGAAACGTAAAATACTACATTTTGCAATAGAAACAAAACGAAGCCCGACCAAATAGTTTATCCAAAGACACACTGGCGTCTTCAGGGGCAGACAATGTGTTAAATGTAGTTGTTTCTACTGTACACCAGATGGAATTAGTATACAACTGCCCAACAACCTATGAAAATAATTTAGAAATCCGAATCTAACCCCATGGAATAGATACATGACAAGTACAAAAGTACCCTTCACAAGCCCGAAGGCTACTGAGTTGATGGTATCCTCGGGAACAGATTTAACGTCCGCCAGTAGTGACACCGACTCAGTGGTACAAATGTAAGTATCAATCTATTACCACCAATACAATCAAATTTTGATGATGCCAATAAGAAAGGTAAAATACAACATTTTGCAATAGAAACAAAGCCCGACCAAATAGTTTATCCAAAGACACACTGGCGTCATCAGGGGCAGATGTAAAGATGATAATAAGCGACATATTAGCCATTTTGTTCTCTGACCTTGAAAATGAGATCAAAGGTCAAATTCTAGATCACCAAAATATTCAGCATACATCATTTCCTATATGTTCACTATGGACCCCTAAGCTGTAAATTTGATAATAAGCGAGATATAAGCCATTTTGTATTCTGACCTTGAAAATAAAATGACTAACCTTGAAATTTAGGGCAAGGGTCAAATTCAAGGTCACTAGAATATTCAGCATATATCATTTCCTATAAGTTCACCAATTGATTCCTAAGCTGCAAAGTCGCTAATAAGCAAGATATTGGCCATTTTGTCCTGTGACCTTGAAAATGAGGTCAAAGGTCAAATTCAAGGTCACGAGAATATTCAGCATATATCATTTCCTATATGTTCACAATTGATTCCTAAGCCATAAAGTCGATAATAAGCATGATAAGCGAGATATTAGCAATTTTGTCGTGTGACCTTGGAAATGAGGTCAAAGGTCAAATTCAAGGTCACGAGAATATTCAGCATATATCATTTCCTATATGTTCACAATTGACCCCTAAGTCGTAAAGTCGATAATAAGCGAGATATTAGCAATTTTGTGCTATGACCTTGAAAATAAGGTCAAAGGTCAAATTTGAGGTCATCAGAATATTCAGCGTATATCCTTTCCTGTATGTCCATATTTGATTCCTAAGCTGTAAAGTCGATAATAAGCGAGATATTAGCCATTTTGTCCCGTGACCTTGAAAATGAGGTCAAAGGTCAAATTCAAGGTCACGTGAATATTCAGCATATATCATTTCCTACATGTCCACAATTGATCACTAAGCTGTAAAATCGATAATAAGTGAGATATTAGCCATTTTGTCCCGTGACCTTGAAAATGAGGTCGAAGGTCAAATTCAAGGTCATGACAATAATCTGCATATATCATTTCCTATATGTTCATAATTGATTCCTAAGCTGTAAAGTCGATAAGAAGTGAGATATTAGCCATTTTGTCCTGTGACCTTGAAAATGAGGTCAAAGGTCAAGAAGTATCTCAAGAAGTGAGATATAAGGCATAATGTGTCCCATTATAAAGCATAGGAAAATTTAACATGGGAAAGTCCCATTTGGGCCAAGTTTGGCCCAAAATGGCCCACTTCGAGCGATTCAAGCGCAACGAAACTTATACACATCACAGGAGTACATATGAGGAGTGTTGTGTATCAAAAAGAAAAAAAGTTACTGAACAGTTTTTGAGAAAATGGCCGCCAAAGTCCAAAATCAGGCATTTTTCGTCGAAAACGGCCGCCATTTTGAAAAAAATGCGAAAATCGAAAAACAAAAAAAAACCTTTCCTTGAAATATTTTTAGGTATTTTTGTGCAAAATTTCAGAAAGATTCGATAATATACTTTAAAGATAAAAATGTGAACGGACGACGGACGGACGGACGGACGGACGGACGGACGGACGGACGGACGACGGACGCAACGCCATGCCAATAGGTTATCGGACCATAGGTCCGGTAACCTAAAAAGTTACTGAACAGATTTTGAGAAAACGACCATCAAAGTCCAAAATTAGCCATTTTCGACGAGAACGGCCGCTATGAACTTGAAACCAAGGTCAGAGGTCAAATTCAAAGTCGCGAGAATATTCAGCATATTTCATTTCCTATATGTCCACAATTGATTCTTAGTCTCTAATTTCAATTTTAAGTGAGATATTAGGCTTAATGTGTCCCATTATAAAGCATAGGAGAATTTAACATGGGAAAGTCCCATTTGGGCCGAGTTTGGGCCCAAAATGGCCCACTTCGAGCGATTCAAGAGCAACGAAATTTATACATGTCAAAGGGGTACATAGGAGGAGTGTCATGCATCAATAAGAAAAAAAGTTACTGAACAGATTTTGAGAAAACGACCGTCAAAGTCCAAAATTGGCCATTTTTCGACGAAAAAGGCCGCCATTTTGAAAAAAATGCGAAAATCAAAAAACTAAAAAAAACCTTTCCTGGAAATATTTTTAGGTATTTTCGTGCAAAATTTCAGAAATATTCGACCATAAACTTTAAAGATAAAAATGTGAACGGACGACGGACGGACGGACGGACGGACGGACGGACGACGGACGACGGACGACGGACGCAACGCCACGGCAATAGGTTATCGGACCAAAGGTCCGGTAACCTAAAAACGGAAAATAACAAGAGGGTTGACAAGAGATACCGCATATTTCGGCAGTCAGTTGCCTGAGGTGAAAAATGTACGACTCGGGACATACATAGTAGATTTGTTAACATTATGATTTGGACACTGTTAGCATTACCAAATATATTACAACATATTGTACTGCTTGTTTGGTGTGCTGCCTTCTTCAACATGCATATCTAGGCTTCATTCACAATATTAGGGCACCGTATCTACTGGTACGAACAAACTAGTAAACTTGAAGCGATGAAGAGCAATATGCACTGTCAGGAGAGCAATAATGGATCTCACCTCCACGTTTTGATCAGTAAAGCACCATAAGTCATAGCAAAGCCAACGTGTCGTATCCATGGTAACGCCATACACGTGACATTCCCAGCGGGGAGGAGGCCTATCACCGTCTCGCTGTAAAGCACCACGGACCCTACCAGAATGAGGTATAGCAGCGACGGACTAGCTGCTTTCACGACCTAGAGAAAATAGATACACCCATATGGTCGATCTTTGTTAGATTCTGCAAGTATAATAGGTATTGCGTTAGGTATGCTAAATATTAACAACAGAGCTAGAGAATAAAAAGCTAATGCATTAGGTAAATGTCAGTACTAAAACTGAGATGGTTTGTTTTCATTGCAATCACTGTCACAACCTTTCAGCTCTAAGGTATTATGGTATCGTTAAGGGGCTTGCCTTACCTTATCTCTGCGACCTTTGAACAGCAACACACCGATCACTAGCACCCCCGTCATCGTTACCATAGTAACGCTTAGCAACACTGTTCGTAACACCATTCTAATGGTTGCCCGGGCGTTGGTAGCATTACCCTGGGGGAGCAGGCAGAGATTCGATCATGGCGTCCTCCTCACAAAGGGAACGGATGATACATCGTCACCTCTGGATTTTGCAGGGCTCAATCGTCATTCATCGTCGAAATCGTCTTTATGTTGGCATTTGCTGATTTCACGGAAGTCATCATCGAGCTCCCGAGATTTACGTTCGGGGGTCGGAGCTGTCAGGCGCCAGAAGATTGCAGCCCGGCGGGAAAGTCATAAAGCATCACCCTCTGCAGCTGTCACTGTCACAGATCCCCCGTGTACCATCTGCAATGGAGGCGAAATTGGTAATAACATTGAGCGTTACTCCCATGGTGAAGGTACAGAAGTAATGCTCGGCGATATCTAGACATAATATTGTATCTTGCATGTAATATGCACTGTAATCAACTGAGGAAATATCCAAAATGATTTTCCCCTTTTTGTACTTTTTCTTGCACCAGAGACCTCACAATGTCATAAAATATGTAGAGGAAACGGTAACAACAGTGGCGAAATACCCCAAAATTGATGGATAATGTTGCTATTACCCAAATATCAACACTTTTCTGCTATATATAATCGTATATACGCATTTTTGTTGTGGATCATAATTCATGATGATTCATTCCATCACATACAATTAGTGATGTTTGCCTTTGGTCATAACAACCTGATATATGCGTGTAACGACAGGTAAATTCGTGTCACTACTGCTTACATGGTGTTCTTGGTGGGGGCTACCAAAGTATCTATTATGCATGTACTCGGAAAACCAGTGTGCTTCAGGAAAACAATTTTCATAGCCACCTATGGTGACACTGGATACACGCACGTGGGTGGCGCATCCTGCTAAAACACTGCTCAGTAGCACTATAAAGCCACATAAAATCATTAGGTATACATAGATTTGCGCATAGTACAGGCAACGTTTTTTTTTTCGTATTTGTTTCGTATTCAATCCTGAGCATTTTTGGTCCACTTTACAACGACTAATGTGAATGTGAGGCAATTTATTTCAGAGAAGTAAAGCTCGATCATATATCTATCTATCCAAGGTGAGATGACTATGGGAAAACAACGTCCCTTCACGTTTGCAGTCGAAATATCAATTGTTCAAGTCGAGGAATACAGTCGTGGGCAACCTTACCCAAAACGGTGTCGGTAAATCGATACCCATGAACTAAGTCATACCTTGCTTTCTAGAAACCTGAAATTATATTGATAATCTGCTGCCATATGAGCTCATTTATAATGTGCAAATGTTTGTCTTTTCTTAGATGTTGTTTTCACGTGCGGAAAAAATCGTTAAATGGGAGTTTATCTGATACACAATGAATAGTTTTCCATGCCTATTCACTGCCACGTGGAGTATTGTGCGCTCTTCGTCTGTAGTAATAAAGGTGATCATAAGAGGCCAAATGGCCATTTGTTAATGGAAAGCCGTATGCGGTGAACGTTGTATTTTCAATCTAGATAATAAGTGCAAGAACAAAACTTACATCCTTACAAGGATTTCGAAGCTTAAACTATTTTGTAAAATTGCAAAATAACTTTTAACAGACCATGAATATATATACTGTGCGTAAAAAGTAATGGGTTTGAACTATTTTGCAGTCCTGTGATATGGAACCTGTAGTAGTTATCTGGCAGAATTACTTGTTGGATGTTTTCGTCTTGTGCTTGGTTAGTAGATGGAAGCGATGATATCAAGTCAAAGATCCAGTTCGAAAAAACAGACAATCGTAAAACTCATTCCGCTCCATCATGCAGGCAGTATGAAACGCCAGATATAACAAACTTCCGTTCAGCAACGAGAGAATCAGGAGCTAGGTTGATTAAAAATGTCGCTTACTATGTATATGTACTACATGTGATATAACTATAAATGTACTTGAATTTACGTAATAATTTGTTGTGGTGGAACCAGGTAATAACACTTATAGAATCGCAAGTCAATTTTGTAAGATGAATTATCATCTGTACCTCGATGTATAAATATGGAATATGTGACGGTTGCGACCGACATTTCAAAAACAAGAATAAGGAATGTGAAACATTTGCATAAACAATATCACCACGGCCGAAATGTTGAAAATTAGAGCCCCGCAAGATCGAGGAAAAATATACAATGTGAACAGTTCATGGACATTCATGAATCACACAATCTCCATGAATGTAGACATGGCCATGTATGTTCAGAGAAGAGTATCAATTTCCCCCCAAAACGTGACACTGTCATGAATCCGCCGACCAAAATATAAACATGTATGATGCAAATAAATATTGCATTATCATTCTCGAAAAGTAAGGAAAATTCATCTCGACGGGCAGTAAGAGACTCCACGTGAAACTACAAAAAATAAGTTATAAGAAACCTGAGAATTTGTGATGGCAGCAAGGCTTGTCAATGCATGGTAGAAATTTAAAGGCATCCTTGTACTGTATAACTTACGATCGCTAAGTGACCTTATTGGAGTGTGATTCTGCCTCGGTGGATGTTAACATTTGACCTGTCTCAATGTCTTATTTCATTAGCACGTACATCATCCACGGACACACAGGTTTGTTGAGTTCCTCGCAAATAATCACTTTGTAAATGCGCAATGTCCCGTGTATGTATCACTGTTGCTTTTCAATACCAAACATACACTGTAAAAATGAACAACCCCCGTATTCCCTGCCGTCAATTTGCCTTCTATATTGCTGTTTCCACTGACACATAGACTTTGGAGTTATGCTGACGAGGCTCTCTTGTCCAGTGGCAATCTATAACTGTATATCCCTATACCAACATTGCAAGCTGTATTTCAAATATGGATAAATGTGCACTATTTACCCACCTTATGGCTAATATTTATGAAACAATAATCCATACGCCCATAATCCTTCGACGCTGTATTCCCAGTGCAGCTCTGTTGCATTTTAGAGACCAACTGCGTCTGGTGTCGCCTGCAGTAATGGTTATATTGCCCAATGCTCCTGCCCTGCCCCTCGTGGTCCCCGCGCTACAAGGTATACCACCTCATCCCCTGCAGAGCTACCTCGACTGGCGCAATCTAAGTTTCAACTATTACCGTGGCTGTCTGCACGAGCCGCAAGCAATTGCCTCGCCCCATGTGGGAAGAGAGAGATGGGCAAGCGAGCGTTGGCTCTGGGCTGAGAAGTCCATGCAGCAATTCTCTGTTCCAAGGTATGCCACTTGTCACGGAGGAACTTTCAGCCGAGATATAATCTCTCTTGATTAGTACTGCTTTGTTGTCGTCATGTTACAGACTGTGGAATAGTTTTTCCCTCGGATTGTTTTTGTTCCATCGCTATTTAGAGGGAATTTATGTACTCACAGCCGTTCGTGAATTAAAAATTCTTCATCAACACAAGTATTTCTGTAGGATAAACAAAACCTCCCCAAGGGGTATACTGTAGATGGTTCACCTGCCAAACAGTAGACAACAAAAGAGAGACCGAGCAGGTAACAAAAAAAACCCACGGACAATTATATTATGCAAATTGCACCATGCTCAACTTACAGACAATATTGAATTATAATCCTCTATTATACCTTTGGGTAAATTGGCAAGAAGAAATTTGATTGGG
This sequence comes from Terebella lapidaria, assembly GCA_949152475.1. NCBI lineage: Eukaryota > Metazoa > Annelida > Polychaeta > Terebellida > Terebellidae > Terebella > Terebella lapidaria. The sequence continues at coordinate 24,647,554 of OX424564.1, read as the reverse complement.
GATTGGTGACGAAGAATTTAGTAGCAGAAACAACAATGTAAAGTGAGAAAAAACATGTTTATATAATCGAGAAACATGCCAGACTAAAGAGGCAGACACCTTCGGCACAATCGAAAACAAGAGGTTCCAGAGAAAATAATGCAAACAGATTCTAATTGTAATCAGGTCAAGTATCAGGTTACAAAATTTTTATTTTGAAGCTATTCACAACCCCGACAGACACGATGGCTTATTTCTGCCATATTTATTGTATTTACAATAACTATTATAACTACACATGGAGTAAATATTCTACATGCAGCAAATTTTTTTTTCATGCAATAGATAATTGTCTTTACGATTCAATACCACCTCCACAACTTAATCCACTGAGCTTTTTTTTTCACGTAGCAAATGGTTCACATGTGTGAAAAATATTTGCTATGTAGGAATATTAAATATACATAGTTTGATTGATGGAATATATCTTATATGTAATTGAATAATCGCTCCACATAGCAAATGTTCCGGAGAAAACCTTACTAACACTGAGCAAATAGTTTACTACGCATATCAAACTGTTTGCTCCGTATGTACCTAATTGCGAAATTTGTGTTGGAACTTGGACAGAAATAAGCCACCGTGTGTCTGAGGTCATTCTGTGATTCAGAAAACAAGCCCTCCCGCTTGATATGCATGTATTATGACCTGCCAGAGTTCCAAAGATGATATTAGTTATGCAAGCATTACAGCATCGTACATGTATGATTACTTCTTTGTAGCTTGATACTTCTTTGTATGTGGGTCACTTTCTTGGAGACATCATTAGAGCATTTTCTTGCTGAAAAATATGGACTATGGTCCGTTGACATCAGAAAATAACATCCTACAAAATATTGCCCACATGATTATGATATCCATATTATTCATTAAAATGCTTTTAGTAGTCTTTGGTAAAATATATCATCGTTCTTTCAGATTAAATGGGAACTGTAACAATGAGTCTAGTAGTCGAGGCGCAAACGTTTGCAGAACAGAATCTATTAAGGTCCTCTATATTCACATAAAAACAACTTCTGTCAAATCTATCCTAAGTTACATGTGAAGGATTTAAATCCTGAGATGTTTTTGGATTGAACTGATTTTGGAACGAATTGGTGGGAATGTATGCAAGGAATAAAAAGTGATAGAAAATGATAAATGCCAAACCAAAATTGTCCATGCGAGGAAGATATGGAACTGACATTAACAAACCATACCGGCAGCGTGTATACACAAACAATAACACATAAACTGAATTGAGCGACATGTGTATTCGGTATTAGGTGTTTACTATAGAATCGCATTGTGTTGCACATGGACTTGTTTTCCCTTTGTAACTTGAATGCAGAATAATTGCCCATTATTTAACTAAATGAGATTTCTAGAAATTACAGAGTTTTTACTAGCAATGAAAATCATTGATTTGTTCGATTGAAGGGCCATAGTTGTTGTTAATGCTACATTCTTCCAACGATTTGCCAGCCTAGTCTGGCACTACACTATGAGCTTTGGAACATGTATTTTAAGTGCCATTAACCAAGGCGGACCCAAATGAACCGACTCTCAATCAGACGATTGTTTTATAATCGATAACGGAGTGCTACAAAGTAGAGTTCCTAGCTTTAGTGAGACCACAGCGATGTTGAATTTTAAGTCATTATCCATATACTGCCTCATTTAACATCATTTCTGACAAGAGATTTACGGAGTCAACAGTGCGTCTGTTTGGGGAATCCGCGGGTTGTTTGATGCCCAAGTAATTTCCCGATAATTGATTTAAACTATTTAATACCATAATGTTGCAAATTACCAAAACGCATGTATGCACATACTGACTGATCCCTGCAACGAAGTTTTCATGAGGTATACACCACACACACCTAATAGCAGGCCACAATGTTTGAGTAACTGTAATATATCCAATTGAAAATCTACTATCCAAGAGCCAGACTATTTGTGAGATAGTGTATATCGAAAGCCATTCTTACCAGTGTAATTAAAGGGACTGTGTTTCCATCCAACTCTAGATTGAATATCACGGAGATATATTGAAATTTCTGATGCTTTTGACGCATTTGGGTTTGGAGAAATTCCACTGAAACGATAAACATTTGAAAGAAATAATTTGAACAGACAAGATATAAAACTGACAGTAGGTATGACAAAACAACTAAATAATTGCAGAAGAACCGAACTGACACTTTGACCGGATCAGAAGTAAATATGACTATCTATTATCATTCTGATCATCAGAATGTTGTGCGATACAACTTGTTTCCATAGTTTTCATAGATTTAGTTGCAACCATATTCCGACTAGATCTAATTCAATGAAAACATTTCAACACAACTAAATCACATGTAAATTCATGCGATCACGGCCGTCCACTATTGTACGTTCAATCGACTATATACTATATGAGACATACCGTAAAACTTCTAATAGACGCTTGGTTTCTAATAGACGCCGGGGGTTCAGGACTACTGAAATTAATAGACACCGGGTTCTGATAGACGCCTGGTCCACTGGCGGATTTAGAGGGGGGTTTACCCGGCGCGCACCCCCTATTGGGCTGTGAAAAAAAAGAGAAGAAGAGAAAGAAAGAAGAAAAGAGACAGCAAGAAGCTATAGGAAATGTGGGTATGCACCTACATGTAACGAAATATGAGTGTAATTTTCTTCGTTTGATATGACTGTTTGACTTGTTTGACACTAAATTCCAAGAAGTTCTCGGGGGCGCCCCCCAAACCCCCAGACCGCATAAGGCTTCGCTCGCTCACACTAATTCAAGATTATGTACATTTAGGAAGAACACCCCTCCCCCATTCGAAAATCCTGGATCCGCCCCTGGCCGGGTCTACGTACATTTTGTAACATAGCAACGTATAAATACTTATATCGAAAACGTCAACGCGTCCCAGTCGGAAATTTCCAGCTTTTAAAATCTAAACTGTCGCCGATTTGTCATATCGTAACACAGGCCTGGCTATTTCCAATAAACGCCGGGTCCAGACAACGACTGAAATCAATAAACGCCGGGTTCTAATAGACGCCGGGTCTAGAGTGTAACTGAAATCAATAGACGCCCGGGCGTCTATTAGAAGTTTTACGGTATACGAAATCCCAATGCATGAATATATTACGCAATAGTGAGACTACAGTGATAGAGATATCAAGTTATTTTCGTAAAGCAATGACTCAGATATCCATGTTGCAATACTGCTCCAGTCTTACTTACCGTATTTCCTCGATTAAGGGCCCGGCGCTTATTTTTTGCGAGCACCCTTCACCCCCGGCGCGCATACGAGGCAGGCGCTCATTGTTATATCGTAAATTATCAGCGCGCGAAAATTTTCGAGTCAAACAGACGCCGCCCATCGAAGGTATTCAGGCGAGAAACTACAAATATTTTTTGTTACTGCAATTTGATTTCATCTTACAAGAACTAATGAAAATGCCAGGCATATTAACGCAGTGAAGTAAAGCTCAACCGTGGTATCAAGTATCTGTCCAAGGCAAGACGACTATGGGAAAATAACGTCCCTTCCCGTTTGCAGTCAAAATATCAATTGTTCAATTCGAAGGATGCAACAATAGCCGTGGGTTATTTTACCAGAAACCAACTCGGTAGATCGATAACTATGAACTAAGTCTTACCTACTTTCTAGAAACGTGGAATTATATTGATAATCTGCCGCAATATGAGCTAATATATAATGAAAAAATTGCTCGTCTGTTTTTGGTCTGTTCTTAGATGTTGTTTTCACGTGCGACAAAATCGTTAAATTGGTGTTTATCTGACAAACAATGAATAGCTCCCCATGTGTTTTCACTCCTACACATCGCACTGTGTTAGCTGTCGCCCAGCTTATTACATCTGTAATAATATGTAAGACGATCATGTGAGGCCGAATTAGTAGTTGTTAGTAAAAAGATGTATTTCTTCAAACTGGAATGAACTAAGAAGGGTTTTGATGAGTGCTTGTAAAGTATTTCGCACAGAATATGAGTTCAGGCTAAAATAATAGATTGAAATTATTTTGTAGTTATGCGATATTAAATCTGTATTCATCTGGCACAAATATGTGTCGAATGTGTTTGTCTTTTGCTTGGTTAGTCGAATACGAATGATGATATCAAGGCCAAATCTAGTATGATATATAAACATTTGTACAAATCAAACCATTCCAGGCTGGAAGTATGAGACCGCCAGGTATAGCGAAATTTCGATGAGCAAAAAATAGAAAAGAAAACCAGATGCGGGAACTCAACTTCAATGTTCTTTGATATAGACCAAATAGTTCACGAATATTTCACAGCAAGACTGAAATCGCACATGAATCAATTTGGGAACTCTACCAGTATGAAGAATGGTACTCATGAGCTCAGGCCAAGATTCATTCATCGACAATACCGTATTTACACTGATTTAATTCGTGGTTTACAATGCACATGTGCAACAAGTAACATAACCACTAGTATGTAATAGACTTGAGATCATGTAATAGACTGTTGTCGTTTCTTAATGATCCAGATTTGTAACAGACATTAACATTTAAGGAATCGCAAATCAATCTTGTAAGATCAATTATCATTTGTAACTCGGTATATACATATAGAATATGTAGCGGTTGCGATCGACGCTTCGTTAACAAGAATGAGGAATATGAAATATTTGGATAGATATTATAATTACTACAATCGATGAGATTTGAAAATTTGATCAAAAGGTCGTATATAGGACAAATGCGATGAACGAATCTCCATGTAGCAGTGAGAACAGAAGTCCGCCCACCAAAATACAAACATGCATGATGCAAATATTTATTGCATGCATCAATCCTGAAGGACTCGACACGTCGAATAGGAACAATTTAGCAAATCGTGCTGAATAAACCTGGCAGCAGTGTGATGGCAACCAAAGATTTTCGTATGATAGATTGTCGTATGATAGAAGTTCAAATGAATATGTGCGATCGTCTCGTGACTTTATCAGGGCGTGAATCTGTATCGGTAGACGTTGACAATTGACATGTCGTAAATTATCTCGTTTTGTTTTAGAACATCATCTATGGACACACGGGCCTTCAATGAGTAATAAACTGCAAAAAAATTAACCACTGCCTTATTTCCAGCCAATCTTCCGTATTGCTGTTCCCACGGTAAAGTAGACATTAGCGTTAAGCTGACGATGCCTACATGCCTACCGTCTACTGTGAATATTTGTCGCATATTTCAAATTTAAATAATTGTAATACGTTCATGATCCCATGTGTTGCCGCATTTCGATGTTCAGCTCCTCGGCGTTTTGGATACCAAATGTATCTGGCGTCGCCTGCAGTAATTGTTATATTGTCTACTGCTCCTACCTCCCGTGGTCCCCGGGCTACAAGGTATACCACCGCATCCCATGCAGAGCAAGCTCAACGGGCGCGATCTATATTGGAACAATAACCGTTGGTGTCCACAGAAGCAGCGCGCAATCGCCTCGCAATATATGAAAAGGGAGATATGAGCAATTCCCTGCTCCCAGGTATATCATTGGTCACGAAAGAACTTTCAGCTTGAAATCTAATCTCTCTTGATTAGTACTGCCTTGTTGTCCTCAGGTTACAGACTATGGAATTGTTTTCTCCTGTGATTGTTTTTTCCGTCCTCATCCCCATTAGCGGGACATAATTCATATATGACAGACTGTAAAACGTGAATGCTTCACCAGTACAGGTATAGAAAGCATGATGAGCGATAATACAATCGTAGGCATAGCCAATTTACTCGCTAAAGGAGTAGACAAAAGAAACAACACACGGGTGGTAATATCAAACCTACAGACAATTAGAATATGCAAATTGCATAATGCTCAACTTACAAAACATAATGAATATAATTTTGTAATGTACCAGTGGTTAAAATGATGCATGTCTGTTGATTATTAGGTGCAGTCAAAGAATGAAATTCCGAGGAAACAATATAAAGCTTGTTATGACATGTACGATTAGGCAAAACTAAGGCCACAGTATACTTATATTGAATCAGCAGACAATTTTAGCAGTACCGAAAACAGAAATGTTAGGAAAAAGTCGGTCCAGATGTGTATTTGTATTACGTTTTACACAAAAACACCACAACTTCTGCCATGAGATGATTGTGATTTTCACATTATTTATAAAATGCTTCTAGTAGTCTTGGTAAAAACCATATATTTTCTCTTGTAGATCGGTTCTTTCTATAAAAAAGCAATCAATAAAAAATTGAAATCGATATTCATTTTCATTCCCTAGCCTTGAATTCCAACAGATGATTATGGGAGTCTGTAGTATATACATCTAGTATGTACATCTAGTCTGTAGTAAATATATGTAAAACTATCTATGTAAATATCACCAAATAATCAAACCGGAGGCGAACTCAATATGCCACATATAAAATATATCTGAATGGGTTTTCACGCAGAAAGTCTTAAAAACAATATTTATTGATATGGCAATCCTTAGTGTTTGGACGAGAATACTTACTTCGCAGTTTTCAAACAGACCTCGCAAAGTTTGCACTATATTTGCACAACTGTCATAGGCATGTAGTACCCCATGGAAGCCAACAGCAAAGTGTCACACCGGGATATAGTAACATCCTTTGATTGCTCTAGAGCTGGGCGAATGGGGGTAAAGTTTCTTTTTCCTAACTGGCTGAGAATATCGGGCTACAGAATTACCGTGACATTTAAGCTTTAATTGGATGATATTTAAGTTCGATCATTCAAGTTCGGTTTGATGGTTGGGTGTTGATGTAGTCAATGGTTATGGTAGATGGCTTGTAACAACAGAATTGTTCTTCATGGATGATGAGATGTATGCAATAGTGATATTTATGACTCATCATAATTTTAAAAAAATTATAATTTCATTTTAATTAAACTATGACTTAGATAACAACTGCCGGTCTGGTTTTGGTTCCATCTTGCAAAAAAAACTGATGCATGAGCCAGGCATATGTTAACACATATCTATCGTATGTTGAACGTCGTGACATACTTTGGGTGATGCTGACCCAACTGGGAAAAGTCCCCATGTGGACTGGATGGAACGCCAGAGTAACTGAAGATGACCTGCCCTTGCAAAGGATAGCGTACATGGACAATATCAACTTGCCCCCGACACGGCTCGATGTAGTTGCCGAGACCATGCGTATATCACAAAGAGTAGCACACGAGTGTGGCGACCAGTATATTGTTGTGCATTACGACCTGGCCATCGCCAAACCTGCAATGCAAATTCAGGCTGCTGATCTACCTACCTTCGACAACATCTTTGTATGTTTTGGTGCATTCCACACTGAAATGGCATACTTTGGTTCCCTTGGATACATCATTGATGGGTCAGGTGGGCCACAGCTCCTCACAGAGACTGGTGTTCTCGCTCCAGGTTCCCTACATGGTTTCATTTCCGGGAAACACTACAACAGGTGAGATAATATGAACCATTGTTTATAAATAGGTCATGATAATCACGTTGTCATTGCCCACAACATATAATCAACTAATGATATCTTTTTGTATTGATCACAGATGCAAAAGGTTGCACTTACTACTAGCAACTGCTTTCAGCAGCCTGCACTTCAAGAAATTTGTGGATGAAGTAAAGCCAGTGCCAGAAGACCTAATGTCTTCTTTGATGGAGCTTGAACAGAATCCTTCCCCCCAGCTGATTCAGACCGTTGAAGTGTCAGAAGCATACCATAACTTCATGACCAAATATGAGCAGTACCGACGGAAAACGTTGGATGGAGCACATGGATCCACGGCAAGGTTTTGGATGATCTACATTCATCTTGTTGAAATCTTTCTAAGATTCCACAGAGCCAGCAGGACAAACGATGTAGATTTATTCACGTATACTCTTGACCAGATGCGGGCAATTTTCTTCAGCACCCACAGACCAAATTATGCCAGGTGGATGACAAGATTCTTCCTGAACTTGGTTAATATGGATGAGACTCATCCTGGGGTCAGACAGATTCTGATGAATGGGGCCTTGTCCATAAGGAGGACTGCCAAGACTTTTGCTAGGTCTGCAATTGACATCTCCCTAGAACAAACAGTCAATGCTGATGCTGCATCAAGGTCAACAGGTATCACAGCCTTCAGCCAGTCAGACCCTGCAAGACGAAGATGGACGCGTTCTGTTCGCAGTGCTATTGTTGGACACCTCCTAAATATCTGTGGCATGAAATCAGCAGAAGATGTTTCAAAAACTTTGAAGCCATATCGCATCCGAAAAGACAATGAAGACCTGAAGAAGCTGATGGATGGTATAGAAAATACCATGAATCCCTTCACTCAGACTGACGATGAAAACCTGTATTGTCTAACCACAGGAGTCAAGGTTGCAGACGACATCAAAACTGATCTGCTTTCATGCGTGGACAAGGGTGAAGAGTGGAGCAACCAATTTGTGGAAGAATGTAGAGCAGATACCACTCGGTTCGAGAAACCCATTCCCAGAAGAAAAATCAAGACATTTGCCTCTGCAGCAGTTGTTAGCAGAAGTAAGACTGAAAAACTGAAAGTTCTTGAGCTTCAAGGCACACGAGATATCTTCGGGAGATTACTTTACCTGAGCACACAGCAGAATATTGATCGTGAAGTTGTGTTCCAACATCCTCTGACACCTGTGCCGTTGGCACTGGGACATCTTGACGGCAGCCTGAATAAGACTGACAAAGCCAAACTCATCCATCAGATGGAGAAAAGGTGTGACAGCAAATATCCGGGGGAGATTGACGTCACCATTGTCGATGCAGTTTTTCTCCTCCACACACTGCCCTCCCCACCTTTGTCATTTGGGAAGATAGCTGAAGACATCCTTCAGAAGTTGTGTAGCATGTCACCTGAAGTTCATTTTGTATGTGACGTATACCAGGAACCCTCACTCAAGGAGGCAGAGAGAAGTCGGCGTGGGCAAGAAGAAGTCATGTTCGCGATCACTGGACCAGAGCAGAAACGTCATCGAGACTGGCAACAAGCCTTGAAATCGCCAAGATTCAAAACAGCACTCTTCCGCTTTCTGGCCAGTGAGTGGAGCAAACCTCATTATACGCGGTACCTAAACAACAAGACAGTGTTCCACGCTTTTGAGACTGTGTGCTACAGATACTTCACATTAGATGATGTGTTGATCAGAACAGAGGTACCTGCTCTGGCATGCCAGCATGAAGAAGCTGACACGAAGATGGTATTCCATCTTTACGATGTCACAGTTCGGAATAAGAACGCCACTGTGGTTGTACGAAGCAATGACACTGATGTCCTGGTCATCCTCACATATCATGTTCGGCAACTGGACCCTGCACCTGAAGTCTGGATGGATGTTGGATTGAGCAGCACCAACACGAGAAGGTTCATCAGCATTACACAACTAGCAGAGAACGAAATTGCTGAATGTCTGCCAGGCTTCCATGCATACACAGGGTGCGACGTGACAGCCTCATTCATGAACAAAGGCAAGGTACGACCCCTGGAATTACTTCTGATGAACGAGCAATATCAAGTAGCGTTTTCACAACTTGGGAAATCACTTGATTTGGTCGGGCTTTGTTTCTATTGCAAAATGTTGTATTTTACGTTTGTTATTGGCATCATCAAAATCTGATTGTATTGGTGGTAATAGATTGATACTTACATTGATATTTCTCCAGATGTCTTGGAAGGACTTGAGAAATTTGTGTGCACATTGTATGGTGAAGCACATATGTCAAACGTGAACGAAGTCAGACTTGCTGCATTCCACCGAAACTATGCCCCAAAAAGTGATGACAATCCACTCACCAGAATCAAAGGAGTAAATTCCAGCTCTATGCCACCATGCCAGTCTTCACTCATCAACAAGGCAATGAGAAGCAACTATGTCACATATACATGGAACAATGCCAATCTCCCCAAGCCATGTGACGTCTCACCAAATGGATATGGGTGGTCGCTCGTGGAAAACAAATACCAAGTGAAATGGTATGACTGTGATCAAGTACCTCAGTGTATCACACAGGTCCTCGAAATGGACCGTTCAGATGAGGATGCTGAGATGTCATATGTCATATGGAACGACATGCGACTCCGATGAATCAGATGACGAATGGGAATGAAGGAATGCAGTTATTGACATGGGACATTGCAGGATGTAACACAGAAGGAAATTTTTCAAGGACATACTACAATTTGATGATATAGAAATACTAGTGTAATATGAGTATGCATCCCATTTGCGCTACTGTTTACTAGTATACATACTACTGAATGATTAGTAAAACTTTGAACAAATATCATTTGATATGTTACTTGGTGTTTCTGTGATAATCTGATAAGCTGTCGTTTGGTCCATTATTTTCTATTTGGTCTTCATGCTCGGAATTATTTTCCCAAGTTTCTGCATTCATTCCATTGCCAGGGATAAAAAAATGATGTAAATTTACATAAACTGTAACTCTTGATGGCACAGACGTGTTTCTTGACCATTAAAACATAGGTATAGACATCTTATTCATTGTGATTGGATGATTATTTATCAAGATATTGGCAAAAGTAGAAATTTCAGTAATGGCGGATTGGAATTTTCATAGTAATCTCACTAACGTTTATGGGATTATTTTGGAAGGCGTCTAATAATGGATATTAAATATCAAACTGAAAGATATTGACCTCCAAACATTGTGACAGATATTAATTTGAAGATATTTGTACAAAATATGCACTTAGAAGTATATTGACGAGCAATACTTTTGATCATATTCTCACTCATTTTTCACATTCACTCCGTTGCCATGGATACCAAAAATGACGTTTCAGTACGTAAATTTGCATAAAATGCAGTTTAAATATCCAAGGCATGTTCCTTGACCATAAAAACATGGGTATAGATACTTTTGTATTTGTGATTGGATAAATAGTTATCGATATATTGCCAAAAACAGAAATTTGAAAAATGGCGTCTTCAAATTTCTGCAATAAAGTTACTGACGTATTTTGGAGAGTTATGGGGGTATCTATTTGGGCTATTGGTGTCAAATTCAAGCATATGGTCCACCAAGTAATGACAATCGATATCTGGTGATATTCCATATGAACTGTGTATCAAGTAGCACATTGCCAGGCAAGGATTTTGGTCGTATTTTTGCTAATTTTTGCATTTAGTCCGTTGCCATGGATACAAAATATGACGTTTTTTCTAAATATTGCACTGATACAATGCATGGCACTGAAATCTATCTTTGTGTGCTGAAGAATCGTAATCATATTGAATAATTATGAATATGAGGCCAAATCATTGTTTTAATGGGTTTCGTAGATTATCTAGTGGTTGCCATGGAAACGGCCCGGTTACGCAACAACGGCCCAAAAGAATTTTGACAGACGTTCATTTCCATACTCTAGACATATTTTCCTGTCATAATCATCGTTCAAATCCTTTGGCGCTAAAAAGTCAAATAAACCTCCCTGGGCTCTGGGTCTATTAGTACCGCTTGGTTGTCCTCACGTTACAAACTATGGAGTTGTTTTTCCCCTGCCATTGTATTCTCGGTTAATTCTTCCCATTAGCGAGACATAATTTGCATACATAGCAGACTGTGAAACGTGAGACCTTCATCAGTACAAGAATTCCCTGTATGGTCATCATCAAGGCATTCGGTGTCATAGTCAATTTATCTGCTAGTGTGGACAAAAGAAACAACGCACAGGTAATGAAACCTACAGACAATCAGAATATGCAACTTGCATCATGCTCTACTTACAGAAAATGATGCATATAATTCTCTATTATACCAGTGGGTGAAATGACAGAAAGAAAATTAGCTGGTAATTGGTGTCAAAGAATTAAATTGGAAAACAATGATGTAAGTGTGACATGACATGCTTATTTAGACAGGAATAAAGCCAGAGTATACTTATATTAAAGTAGCAGACAATTTGAGCAGTACTTGAAACATACAACCAAGAAAAGGTCGCTCCAGTTTGTGAATTCGATTTACTATTTACAAAAAAACAAGATCTCTGCCATGAGAACATAAAGACATCATGTAGAATACTGGCCGTATGATTATTTTTCACATAGTTTGTTACATGCTTCTAGCAGTCTTGGAAAGTACATATCTGTATTATTTTATTTTGGACTTTGGTCTTATTACAATGTAAATGCCACTATAGTCTGAACGAAAACGGGAAGAATATAAATCATTATCCATCTCCACTCCTTAGCCTTGAACTTGCCTGTAGTACTTCTGGTTGTTGACTCGAAAACCCTGATATAAATATCGCCAAATAATCGAACTGAAGGCAAATTCAATACGCTGCCCACAAAATACATCTCAATGGGTTTTCACGCAAAAACCTTGAAATCAATTTATCTTCACATCACAAGACTCAGTGGTCGGAAAAAATATCATCATTTGTGGGTTTTTTGCCTGAACAGACCTTGCCATTATTGGAATTTCGCCACTAGTCGAGGGACAAATCGTTGGGAAGCATTTCAGAGAAGACGAAAATATTATTATTGCCTCACAGGTTCACGTACGCGTAAACACGCTTGCGCCAACTCTGTAATATGAATATACGCGGAGCAGAGTGAAGTCTCTTCTTAACAGAGGATGCCTGACAGATTTGGGAGGTATTTCGTGGGGAAATGAGTGATAACAAGTAATGGAAGCAATCTCAAATTGGTCTATGATAAGAAGCATATAACTTACAATAACCTTTCACCACTCATGGTTACGCTGCGCAACCATACCACACCCCTGTTGTTGTACTGATGGTTACGCTGCGTAACCATAACTTTGGCAACCGATAGATGTATAGGTAGCTGTCAACTGATTGTATTTGATGTTATATATATAAACGAGAATGTACCTACACGCTAAACTAGCACATACATATTGCCACCGATTTAAATTTAGCAGCTTAATTGACTGTTTATTTAACTGAATAATTAACCTGCAATGAACCTTGTGAAGTCACAAGTACCGATTATAATGGGTAGGACTACAGACAATTTTCACTAAAACTTTAATATCTTCATAACTAATCAAGATATTGACATGCTGTAAACACTATCAAAACCCAAGAGATTCACTTCATTACAAGTAAAGAAGACAACAAGCACTCAAGTGAAATGTATTGGGTTCTATTTCAATACAAATTCGAGAAAGGCTGTAAGATAAAGGAAATGGAAACAACCATCTGTTTGGTCGCTAGAATTTCTCTTGTTTCCATGGTAACCAATGGCATGGGGTTGAAAAGGATACTATATATAAATGGCACACAGTGCTATGACTTTATTTTCACACATAATTTTTCTGAAACATCTTTAAATAAATATAATCAAACATATACAAATCCTATCAATTCAAACATGAATCGGCTCAGTACGGAGGCTGAGGGGTGGGTCAGTAGCGAAAAGGTTAAATACATGCAGGTAATATTTATGGAATGATTATATACACCATAGCACAGAAACTGAATAGAATTTGTATTTTGTAGTGAGGGGCATGAAATCACACCACAGGTTGCACACATCACTCCATTGTCTGCTCTTTGTTAACAATTTCCTACTAACCTAAGGAGGACATCTTGACAACTATAACTTTTCCTGAAACCTGAGATATTCTGACAGTTGTTCAACTATACATTTTACACATATTTTTTATATATATGTCAATACACTGATTGATCTGTAATTAGACACAATCATGGAATCACCTTTTTTGAAGACAGGAGTTACCTCAGCTAACTTCAAGGTGTAGGGAAAACTCGTCTTCGAATACAAATATTGATTAGCTGTTGGATGGGGTAACAAAGAACATCTGCACCAAGCTTTAACAATTAAGGTGGAATGTTGTCATGCCCAGTTGCCTTCTTTTGATTAATTGATAACAGTATATCCCCAACCTCATGATATTTACACTGTTGAAGTCAATGTTGTTTGCACCATCATTTAGTGTTTTTATAAATTGTATACTTTCATGATCACAATAAACATCAAAGACTCTACATATTATGTCAGAGTCACAATCAAATGGTGTGAAATTCTTCCCAGTGGCTAGTTTAGCAGCATTAGCAAATTAAGTCTTCATTACATTACATACCTCAAACTTGTTCTTTATTACAGACTCTTTTTCTTTCAGGATAATGTCATTATTTTACATGTTACATTTGTCAGACATCAGAGGTTTGACTGTATTCCAGAATTGCTCTGGATTGCAGTCCCCAACACAACATTTCTGTACATGATTTCTAATAGATTGTTTGCGTAGCTTGTTTAAAATTTCTGTTGATTTGTTTTTTATTTCACCCAGTTTTCTTTGGAACTACAAACCTTGTGTTTGCGTTTTAACATATTTCGGATCTTTATTGCCCGTCGCAGGAAACATTTTTCAGTCGCTGACTCATTGTGAACAATCTCTGACAAAACTATTTTTATATATCTACTATTTATGTTTATTAATCCAATCCCGAATATTTCACAACTTTTGGCGTTGTTTTGATGCTCACAATCACCCACCTTGTGCCAGCAATCAACGAGCATTAATCCACATGTTTAAAGTCCTCATTATGGATGTCTCAACAAAACATCCGTTTTTCCAAACGTAGTTTACCTCTGACGATCAAGGCGAAAATGTCATGTCCCTTTGTGATTTCTTTATCAGGGACCCCAAGGCACATTGCCCCTTTGCTTGAAATAGCCCCCCAGCTATTGTGATCTATATTTGAACAACTGCCATAGTTGTGCTGTACCACGACGAAGCCAGCAGCACACAGTCTCACTGGAGGACAGCAAATGAAGCTTGCTCTGAACTGTAGCTCGGCAAAAGAAGGGATCAAGTTGTTTTTCCCAACCCGCGTGCCTAGGGAATATCGGACTTCAGAGTGGGTTGTCGTTGCATTCACAGTCACGGCCAGGAGATGTTATTCAAGTTGGGTTTGATGATTGAGTGTTGGGTGCATTTGACATGTTGGAAATTGACGGTTGATGTTTATGTCAGATGACATATAAAGGGGCATGCGATCAATGGATAAATCACAAACAATCACAAAATATAATCGACTGTTAATTCTAAGCGACAGTTTATCCTTCATATATTTAGGTTCTGTATGACAGGACATGTCAGTATTTTTATGCTGAGTAAACGTATTACAGAAGGGCCATATTTGGTGCCGTGCTGAATTGCGACCATGTTTCACGTGCTACATTAGATGAACTGTGGAATATGTTCTGAACTGCCTTTGGTCATCACCACAGTCGAACAGAGATCACGACAGTCACGCCATTGCCTCCTGATTCTCTCAATAATACGGCACATATTTTTTTCTTATATTGAAGTGTCCAGTTCATTACAGTCACAAATTTTCTCTATGCAACTCAGTGTATGGCGGGAATAGGAAAGCTGGTCCTAATTAGAACTCGTGCACTGAAAACATGACATTTGACTCGGCCGGTGCTCCATAGTTACTGTTTCTCATAATAGGAGTAGGTTGTCTTCATTACTTTATACACGGTAGCTAGAAGCATCGTATACATGTGATCAGTAACCCTGCACCTTTGAGCTACATCAATCGTCTCCGTTGAGGTATATATGTATTAGTTCAGCATTCATTGCGGAATTCATTGCGGAACTGATGAAATGGAAGAAATAAGCTGGACATTCGACAGTGCTGGAACACGAAATAAATTGAACAATGCTTCGATTGAATGATTCACCATATAATTAATTAATATTGTTATATCATGTGTATGTGTTCAAAGAGTAATGTGTTTCCTGCATTACACAGGCATTCTTGATAAAATGTCCATACGATCACCTGATTAGCCAGCTGAATACATATATCAGTTTAAACAAATATCATAAAACTACCAAATATCAACTTTCATAACATATACTATGGAGCCAAACTAAATGCACACAGATATACTGATATCAAATATTAAAAATGGATGTCATTACGAATCAGTTCTAAAAGAAACCAAACGATGTATCTTGCTGACATTTTTTTGCATTCGTCAGAAAAAAAACATCATGCATTTGTAGACATTCTCAAATGCAGCTATTATTCTTTTTGACAACACCACTACGTTGGAATGTGAATTCCGGCATTGTTTCAATACCAACCTTTTTCGAATTTAGAGTAAATAGCGATTAAAGAGAATCAGTAGTGCTAATGGTCATAAAATAAGATGCTTATTTGATATTCAAGTTATAACTAACGCCACCTTCCTGCCAATAATCGAGAATCATGTGTACGCACATATCCCAAAATATAATAATAATATTATAATAATAATAATAATCAGATTTGTTTAACGACGGTCCATGATGATAGGCAATTCTGCCTGTCTTCCCCATCCCCCGTCGGGTGACAGTTTAGAATTTGGAAAGCACATTCGAATGGAGAAACCTTTGCATTGCCAGGATGAAAACTCCTACTTTGTGCAGGTGACGGGGATCGAACCCACGTCACCTACCGCCTCTGAGCTTCGTTGCTTCAAGAGCCACCGGTCCCATCCACTCGGCCACAGAGGCGGTTATATTACTGAATCAACGCTTTCACTGGATATTAGACAGGCAAACTGGTGGCAATATGTATATTCTCATATAAGAAGTACATGGTACATAATGGTTACAATTCCAATCCAACCACATTCCTTTAGCGGCCCCTTATTGCAGATTCAAAGCCAAAATATCTGCGAAATATTGCAGATTTGAAGTCATTCTTGCCATTCAAGATTCATATGAAGAACTTTTTTTTGGTCATTCGAGCTCAGGTGAGTTCAGATTACGCCGCCCAAGCAGACATCACAATGGTGTGCGGCACATCATATTGTGAGTAAAAAACCACGTCGGCACCTCACAATGTGTGTGGAGATCATCACAATGTGTGTGCATTATTTTGGACAAAGTTTGTTCAGTGGACCCCAGATGAGAGACAAATGTACTAGAGATGATTATTGTTTTTGGCATAAACTCCCCTGTGATCTATGTTCTCGTCTTTCCGACTGGCAAGTGTCAAGAGTTGATACAATGCGTGGAGTGCGCGATACCACGTGGTATGTGTGGCAAAAATGACAAATTCACTTACGTGAAATACATGTTTCCCCAAATAATTTACGTTTAACCAGTACATATAAACAGCAGGAATACCGTGTTACATCACTGCACAGGTACGAAGCAGTTGGTATGAGCTTGAGGTATTATTTTCAACTCACACTGTGATTTTGTATAAATATTCCGAGACATCACAATGTGTGCGAAGGCACCTCCTAAAGTGTGTGCAATGCATCCGTATTATATGACCACGATAAATGATGTATATGTTCATTTCCAGCCTTGATTTGAATGTTTTATTACTTATGCTAACGACTTTTGCTTGCAGTGTAGCAATATACATATAGAGGGCATCGGCTGCCTACATCAGGTACATGTGGTGATTATTGTTCTACAATC
The DNA here is from genome assembly GCA_949152475.1 of Terebella lapidaria. Lineage (NCBI taxonomy): Eukaryota > Metazoa > Annelida > Polychaeta > Terebellida > Terebellidae > Terebella > Terebella lapidaria. Next base: position 24,630,052 of record OX424564.1, on the reverse strand, counting down.
TTTTGTACGCACTATATCTTAAAACATAATTATGACATGTTTTCCCAGTCTCAATTTGTGGTATATTAGAAATATGAAAATGCTTCCACAAATGGTATTGCAAAACATATTAGTACACGCCTAACTGAATATCTACATGTACATCATTAGGGATCAGCTCTATATATTACATGATCTTCTGTGGAACATAAAAGATATTCTAGTGTCTAATGCTCTCCGAGAAACTTGTATTCTAACGGAATAAACGCAGATACATGTAGGTTGATGGATCTATATGCCTAATGAACTATATCATGGGTTTCAAGCACCTATAGATAGCCTACGCACTGTTGTGCGTGTGGGAATGGGAGAACACGTCGTATAGTATAGAGCCTAATTATTCTGTATATATGGAGATATTGCAAATGAAATATAAGCCAACATTTACTGAATACCTGGGGCCTACAAGTCCGTTCTGTCTCTCCCCAGTAATCAGTTTGTTTTCAGATGATGTTTTCAACTAATAGTGAATGCTGCACACACATTGTGAGTTTCCATGAACACACATTGTGATGAGCCATGACATTTTCTGCAAATATCTTCGTAAAATAGACAAAATCATAGTCGTAAATGATATGGTTGGGTTAATGTTATATTTAACTTTGCCACAGCTTTTGAATTTATTGATAAATCGAGCCGAAGTTGGATTTTCGAAGTGCATGCGGCACACACATTGTGATGTCTTGTACACACATTGTGAGGTGCTAGCACGTGGTTTTAACACACAATATGATGTGCCGCACACCAATGTGATGTCTGCTTGGGCGGCGTGCACATGAGGACGTTATTGATTTCCTCTGTTTTTCGACAATTTTTTTTTCTGTTTTTGACGATTCGGAGGAGATCCATGGAAGTCAATTTGGAGAATGATTTCCGATGAAAGATTGTGCATAACTGACATTAGAAAGATATTAATGTACGCACATGTGATACAATGTTTTATAAATTTCACAATTACAACCTTATTCAAACTACATCTAATTTCATTGTTAGAAATATACAGTATTTGTCATACTGTGTTTCACATGCAGGTGATTATTATCTCGGCCTCCGTGACTGTACATTCACTCCACATAGCACATTTATGATGGAATTGGTGGAATTGCAATACAATGTAACCTATTTGGATATAAATGCACAGAATACCTTCTTGTGTTGACTGCATGAAGATTTGTTATATCTTTATATGCAACATATTAGTGCGACTCATAAGGTTTTATACATTTACCTGTCTTTGAGAAAATATTACTGAGGCTAGCTCTGTCTATAATCAAATCCAAAATCTTGCATAGGTTTCAGCGATGTACAACTTTTAACAATTGTCCATTTCGCCAAGAAGCTGATAGACGTTGAAGTATGCAATATTGTCACGTTCTTCTGAACGTGTTTTACCTCGGGCAATCGAGGCATGTCCCTGGATGGTTTCACTCGCATGATATCGAGGATAGGCTGTACTTTGCTTGCAGTACCGCCTTCTCTAATGTGATCTAAATCAGAATGTCTAAAGTGGGTGTGCTTGCCTTACCAATGACCATGATTGGTCTGTGCTAGAGATGGACAAAGGGAAGATCATGTTGCTTTTCATCTCATGTGCCTAATAGCGTATATCTGATTCTGAGTCGACTATGGTATTTACAGTCCATCTTGCGAAATAATAATAATATAATAAAGCTTATTCTGATGATTGCTTCGTAGCTGCATATGACATACATGTCAGAAATTATTGAATGACGCTCATGTTGATTGGCTTGCGAGAGTACCGGCGATTAATAAATATTCCATCTTAATCGCAGGACACACATATTCGAACACAAGCACATATAGGGGAAACTTGATATGTGAACATAAGAAATAAAGGATGTGTCATTATGAGGAGCGAAATACACCATCAACACACATGTTCAACTGGAGTCCTTTGTCTACATTATTTTGTATTTGTTTTGGTTTATATTTCACTGAACATATGCAAACATGTATAGAGCTGAATATCATGTAATTCTGTGATATGAAACATATTGTTTGAGTTTGGAAGTTTGCTAATGTTTTGGTTCGCGTGATTAGCTATTGGTTTGAAATGGTAGGTTGGAAAATATGATGGAAATGTTCTAAATATTCCCATGCAATACATAATTATTCGGCTCAATCCTGCAGACAGGTGTGATGATTCCTGGAAGACCAGAAAAAGAAAACAAAGGTCAAGCGTAGAAAGCTAATTGTACTGTGCGCTGATAAATACCAGGAAAATTTGAAAGGATATCTGCGGGGGAAAATCTGAGGGGGTCTCGTATATGAACTTGATCATATTTGTACGATTGTATGAGAACAAACGTCAAGCAAACATTTTCATTACCATATTTCAACATTACAGGTTATATACCATATTTCAACATTACCCATTTTACAGCAACGTATTGTTCATAGCAGTTCATCCGGTGAAAAAGTACACGATATCATATATATCGAAGTGGCGTGAAAATTTGAGATTTCGCAGGGTGGCCATTTTGAAAACATATTTTTGCAATGATGAACACTATCATTTGATTCATCGGGAAATAGCTGTTTGGAAATGAGCAATCGAAGCCAAAACATATTCATTGAATGGTAGCCGAAGACAGACAATAGGAACATAGACAATAATGGTGAAACACATAACATAACCAAGTAAAAGACATTCAAAACTTGGATGAGCCACCCACATATTGCTATCAAAAATCTACGTGTATAGACATTTACAAATCATGTTGTTATAGGTTACAAGCCAGGAAATTTGAAAGCAATATAGATATTCTCATAGAGGAGCACAATGTTTGAACAACTCTGACCAATCCATACTGTAAATCCATACAGTAAACGTCGAAAAATTGCAATTATTTCATTACTTGAAGGTCAAACGTTTGGAACTATTGCAGACGGGAAGCCATTATTGCCCGTCAAGATTCGCATGAAGACTCTTTATTAGTCATCCTGCTCTCGCTGAGATCACATTTGGACAGATTAAATTCGTGACGGTTTTCTGGGCGATTGATTTTAGAACTATTTTGAGAATTTTACTGAGTGGGGCAGATGTCGAAGGATACTGAACGAGGTTTGAAATTTCAAATTTGTGAGGGAACCGAGACATTAGACAGGTCACTGAAATCGAATAGCTTCACACAGAATCATACTTCCACATGAGCAGAACTAAATAGTGGCCACAAACCTTACTCCGTAATTTGAGGTGCATATCAAGATGTCAATTATCGGAAAAGTTTTATATTTGTTATTTAACCAATAGTATTTAACCAATAGTATTTAACCCAAAAACGTACAACCTGATGGGTGACAGCAACTGATCGTGCTAAACCTATGCAATAATTATTGACAAAGTAAAGTGAACCAGTCTGGACTGGAGGGGTCACCTTGTTTTTTGTTGTTAGTGCTGTTTGTTTCTCATCCCACATGTCTAACAGGCAAAATATATAATCGTTTGGCCTACCTTGACATTTAGGACTCCATTCAGAAGACGTGTGTATACATTTTGCCTTTGGCAACTGCGTAGTAGCTACATATGGCACGTTTAAATGGATGATTGATGTTCCTGGCAGTTTACTTGAAAGTATTACACAATCAAGGGATATATCAGCAGACAAGATATCAAGCCAGGAATAGACTTGAAGTGGTCTAAATGTATTTCCAGTATGTCGTAAAATAGAAATGGGTTATGATGTCGACATCGGGACATATCCGGGCATAACAGAAACGGAATTTTCACATTTTATGTCATCGCTTGTATTAACAACAGTTACTGTCCTTCCTATATCAGGAACGGGCGTCATGAAAATGTGCAAATGTCAATAAATCCCTTCCATCAGCGACAGCTGGCCTTGACATATATCTAATCTCATTATCGCGGGACACGTCAATCTCACTAATGCTAATTAAAGGACCAGCTTTGCTGGCATGTTCAATGTTCTTTGATGGTTGGCGAGCGCAGTCCACCCACTAGATTTTACGAGCTGTCAAATTGGTTCTGATGATGCCATTGATAATGGCTGATCCAAGAATCCTAATCTATAAAGTGTATTCTCCACACTTGGTGACGAAATCACACAACCGTGAACGCATTGCTCATTTCATATTCCTCTAACACATCACATAATGCCTGAAATTCCATCATTCGAAAGCTGAGAGCCGATTACAATTTCCTATTTGCATATTCAAAATCAGAGTGCCAGGGTGGTAGTTTTCATAGTATTTGTCCACTGAGTACATGTCTCTACATCCGTCTGATATTTCTTGATCAATATTCCATATGAGGAACGATGCCACATTTCGGCGTCGATTCTACCTCTGTCATGTTTGCCTACCAGTGTAGATGATATATGAATCCCTCTATGGTTAGGACGATTTAAATCAGCCGTTGATACCCATTAAATTCATCTGAAAAGCTGGAATGTACATGTATGTCCGTGAGTAATTGATTCAGAAAATGGCGAGACTCTTACTTATCAAGTTGTGTGTACCTTTTGATTCATATACACGACTTAGCACAACCTAAAATCACTCAATATTCATGGGTGCCGATCAGTAGGATGAACAAAACAGTGTCTTTGCAATGCATGAATGATTTCCCCATGAGAGGGAGTGACATGCAAGTGGGTCGCATCGACAACCCCTGACCAACCAATTTACAATAGTCGCCAAAACTACATTCATGAAATATATTGCATGTGCGTAAGGTGTAGGTATGCATACAGAACATATCACTGCCAAACATCACCAAGCGATGTCATATACATGTAGTCACTCAGCTGATCACCATACCAACATCAAAGTTGTCATGTAATGCCACACACAAAACCTGACAAAAATGTTCATGTTTACATTACCAAGATAATAGATTGTTAACAACAACTACAGTCAATCCAGTTCTATGGGAATAAACATATCAACCTATTACAATCAAAACCACCATATATGTATGCATTTCAAAAAGAAAAGTTTGTGACGAATCGATTCCCCATAACGTGACAATCATAGGAGTCGTTGAAGACGAGAAGTCATTTTCTCCAGTCAAATTCGCATCAAGAAATTATACAGGCTTTTCAACTCGAGATGCAGTCAGGTAGACCGGTCAAAATTCCTCACATTAATCGGACATTTGCTTCCCAAATGATTCTGCTGAATTTCGAAGGGGGAAATCAGGTGATGAGGAATACTGAACGAAAGTTGGCATGGTCCCATATATGTTTTTGAAAGATTGCAGGAGTCTAATAAGAGACAACCACAGTGATGCAATTGTTGCGAGCAGAAGAAAACTTTCAGGAAATATTGGGGCATATATAGTGCATTGTACAATTGTACGATATATATTTTTTATGAGAATATATACATGTGAAGTAAATTCGATCGAACTTGTCCAAGTAAATGTACAAAACTTACAAAGCCATATGCCATATTTGTATCAGTAATCATTCCATATTGCTATCAACATTTTATCCGAAAATATTAATGCATGTAAGTTGTCATGGGATACCTGGCAGGAAACCTGATAGTGATTTAGACATTCTCATATCAAAAACCCCACAATGTTGTGATCAACCCATACAGGAGAAAAAAATGTATAAATTGCAATTGTTCCATTACCCCAGGGTCAAACTTTCGGGAGTAGTATTGACGGGGAGCCAGTATTTTCCGTCAAGACTCGCATAAAAACAATTTATTGCTCATCGTCCTCTAGATGAGATTGCATATGACAGATTAAATTCCTGATGGTTTTCTGGGTGACTGATTTTAGAACTATTTCGAGGAAGTTCCTGGGTTGGGGGCAGTCGATGGAGAGTAATATACCAATGTTTTAATTTCAAATCGCTGACATTGGAGGACCTTGAGATTGTACAGGTGCATAAAAAAACACAATATCACAAAAAATTAATTAAATAATGACCACGTACTTTACTTTGTTATCAACGCATTTGAGAAGTGGATGATCCTAATGCATTTTTTCATAATTGTGCAACCAAATTTATTCTGAATATATCTAACTCAGAGTAGTGATCTCACAAATATACACACTGGTCAGCTTTTAGTTAACAGGGAAAGGTAGCACTGGAATCGGAATGCAACATCTCGTATAGTAGCGGTGTCTGGTGATTGGATCTCATCGAATCCTAGATATTAGATAACTTTTAGCATAATTGTCCGCCTCAAGGTTCTCAGTACATATGTCGAACCACAATCGTGTTCTTCTTGGGGGCATTGTTGGATTCTCAACCATGATTCAATATGTGTATTGCGTAATTGATTACCTCCTGTATGTTTACTCTGTTACAGGTGCCTACGTACAGCCTCGTGGGTGGCAGGTAATGATCGTGTTAACACTGCAGAATAACTGTTGACAGAGAAGGTGAACGAGTGTGGAATGGCAATGGAGGGACCACCTTGTTTGTGCTGTTCATCTTACCTGTCTAACAGGCATTGTACGTAATTTATCTTTTGACCTACGATGACATTTGAAACACCCCATTGGAAGATGCGTGTATTCATGCTGACTTTGGCGAACGTGTAGGAGCTGAATTTGACATGCTGGAAATTGATGTTTGATGTTCATGACAGTTGATCTGTGAAGGAGCACGCAATCAATGGATTTATCACCAGAAAAGACTGCAAGCCTGGAAGAGGATTGAACCGGATTGTAATATACTTCAAACATGTCATAAAATGCGAAGGGACAATGATATCCACATCGAGACATATCCGTGCAGAAGAGGAATGGAATTGTAACATTCTATGACATCGCTTAAACTAATAACCACCATTCCTGTAGGAACTGGCGTCATGAAATGTGGAAATCTCGCCAAATCACTTGCATCAGCGACAGCTGTCCTTGACATACACGGGGTAATGCTAATTAAAGGACCTCCCTTTGCTGGCATGTTCAATGTTCTTTGATCATTGACGAGCACAGCCCACCTACTAGATTTGATTAGATGTCTCATACTGCAATGATACACAATACACTACTGAATAAAATTCCAGTATTCGAAAGTTAAGAGCTGGTTGCAATTTTCTATTTGCATACTAAGAATCGTGTGTGCCAGGATGGTGGTTTTCATGCTCAGCTGAAGCCATGGCATGGAGGAGTGGATAATGATTTACGACTAACAGCCTCCTTTAGATGTGACCCCCTGTCGTTGCTCAGTATTAGACTACTAAAACACACTACCTAAATATTCCAAGCTTACCTCGTCACCCACACCGTATCGATGTCACTAGTCAAGAAGAGGTATACACATGTCTTAGAAATGATTCTCACATAGAAGTTATCATGTGACACCTCACAAGAAACCTGATAGCAATATGGACGTTCTGACCCCAACAAATCTAATCAAACCATACTATGAAAAGATCCTTTAATTACCTGGAATTCAAACGTTTTGGAATATTGCAGACTGGGCTTCTTTCTGTCAAGAATCACATCAACACATCAAGCATTTTTATTGGTCATCCTGCTCTAGATGAGATCACAAGAGGACACATTTCCGGGTGACCGATTTTAGAACTACTTGTACCGAGGACTTTCGCGGTTAGGGCAGGTGATAGAAAGTAACAAATGAGTGCAGAAACTTCAAATGTGTAAGCAAATGGAGATAATATTTGCGAAGGAACAAAACTAAATGATGACCACATATTTTACTTCGTATTCTAATCTACAAACATCGTATTGTGGTGTGAATGTCTGCGACAGTTTTTAAATATTTTTCTGGACCTTTCCGAGCTTTATGCCAGTGATAATTACATGTATATCCCATTTGTGACAAATCCCATATGTGACAAAGATCAAAACATCATATTAAGTGGTGCTACGGTGTTGTTTTAATGGTACGTAGCTCTCGAAAACGGATCATAATATCGCAAATGGTAGCAGTGTCTGATGCTTGTATCCAGTCACAGATATTGCATTTCTTGCACCGACCTTGCACTAACAATTAATTAACATAATCAATATGTTCACGGTCCTCATTATCGATATCCCCCTAAATATTTGTTCTGCTTTGGCCAATATCGGTTTCTTTCGCGTAATTTTCTCCCAGGTGTAATGCGTCACACATACTTGTTGTATGTGTCCGGCTTGCAGGTGAAGACTACAACCTCATTGGATCAGCTAAATGATCGTGCGCACAATGTGAAATTATTATTGAGAAAGCAAGGTGAAAGTGTGGAATGGCAATGGAGGGATCATCTTGTTTTTGCTGGTTTGTTCGTTTTTCGCTCCTCACCTGTCTAACAGGCGGAGTATTTTAGCTTTTGTTCCACGATGACTTGTAAAACTCTCCATGGAAAAATGTGTGTATTCATGCTGACTCTGGAGATTGGGTAGTTGCTGCATATGAAATGTTGGAAGTTGATGATTGATGTTCCTGGCAGTTAACCTGGAAGAGAGCACGCAATCAATGCATTTATCAACAGACATGGTGGCAGACTTGGCATTAGCTGTGCAATATGTTTGCAAAATGTCAGAAAAGTATAACGGGCTATGATATGGACATCGGAACATATTTGTTGTGTCCATGAAAAATAGTAACAACTGTACTCTCTATATTAGGAACCGGCCTCATGAAATATGGTAATGTCACAAATTCATTTGCATCAGAGGCAGCTGTCCTCAACATATCTAATATTGTTAGGACAGAAAGCGTCAGTCTGTATGATGCTAATTGACGGATCAGCTTCGCAACTGGCTTGCTCACTGTTTTTAACGTTGACGAGCACGGTCAAAGTGCTAAATTTTATGAGCTGGGAAATTGGTTCTGATATCTGTTATTGATTATCGCTGATCCAGTAAAATGTAATACACAAACATAACTCTCCATATTCATACACGCGATATTCATTGCTTACAGTCACGCAACCGTGAACGTATCACTGGTTTCATGTTCCTGTAACGCAACACATGATGCCTGGAATGCTTTTCATTGAAAAAATTTCCAGCTAAATGCAATGTTCTACTTTATCATCTCAAATCGTGTGTGTGACGAGAGTGTGGACTTTGTGCTGATTGTTTGGAGTGTGAACACGAACGCTTTCCTACGGCTTCTAGGATATACATAAAAGAACAGACCAAGGCTCGGAAGATGACACACGCAGCAGCAGAACAGCTGACAGTGAAACTCCCGTCAACAGCAAGCAAGGAAACATACACAGAAAGACACTGTACAGAGGACTGCAAGTTCAACGGATCAGACAAAGGTGAGATGATCCGCTGCAGTTTGTGTTTTAAGTGGTTTCACCTACGGTGTACTGGACTTAACAAAAAAGACTGTGACCCCGCGTACTGGCCCTGCCCAGAATGCAGAAGGAATAGTGACAGACTGAAATTTGTGTGTGACGCCGTAAAAGACCGTCAATGTGACCGCGATCAGATCACTGCACTCGCGCTACTTGCACATACACTGGTCTCCACCTTAGATGACATGAAGGACAGTACACAACGTCAGATACAGAAACTGAGGGACGACAACGACAAACTAAGTGAGTTAGTGCATGGACTACAACAGACGATAACTGACAAGAATGCACCTTGTGAGTCTACTCCAAAACAAGATCCACCCCCCTCCTTACTGGTTGGAAGCAGCATTATCCGTGACATTGACGAACACAGACTTGACAACACGGATATCCACAAGACACTTCAGGAAGCTCCCAACGCCCAGTACAGCACGATATCCGTTGTAGTTGGAGGCAATGACTGTGACTCAGATGAAGCAGAAGAAACAAGCGATATTCTCCACACCTTCGCAGACGTCATTGACACTGCAAAATCCCGAGCAAAGCATGTTGTGATGTCCAGCATCTGTCCCAGAATCACACCGACAGACTGCAATGAGAAGATCATAGAAACAAATGAAGGACTCAGGCAACTCTGCAAAGATAAAGCTGTGAGTTTTGTTGATCACTCGAACATATTCATCCTGAGAGACAACTCTGTCAACGATGCCCTCTTGATGGATGATGGCGTTCACCTGACAACAAAAGCAACAGAGAAGATTGCACTCAATCTCGGAATGAAAAGAAAAGACACAGCCATCAGCTACTGCAGCAATGGACGCAGGAAACGAAACCCACGAGGAAAGCGAACGGAGAAAATAAAAGTGATGACTGGGAAAAGATTCAGCGACAATGGCAGCACATTTCAAGCTTTCGGCGCCAAGGTTCACAGTCTCGAAGAAGTGACTCAGCTCCAAGACATGCTGAACAGCAGCTCACACCGCGTGGCCACACACAAGATCCTGGCCTACAGACTATCAGGGATGGAGCCAGCTGAGTCCTGTGTAGATGACGGCGAAACTGGAGCTGGTGGGAAATTACTACGGTTGCTGATCGAGAACAACGTGACAGACACAGCTGTTGTTGTCTGCAGATGGTACGGTGGTCACCATCTTGGTCCGAGACGATTCCAGCACATCACTGATGCAGCCCGTGACGTCTTAGCCAGCATGGGCATTCCTACCAGGCAAGACCAGGCACCCCTACATCACAAGACTACGGGCCTTCGTGGAGGACATCAGCGGCATGATCTCCACACACCTCCGCGTCAAACATGCCCCGATGACAACACAGGCTGGACCACGGTTCACAGAAAGCGACAAAGACAACCCCATCGCCACCCGGATACCCCATGTGACTACTGTGGTGAAGGACACCTCAAGGCACAATGTGGACATGGTAGGGTTATCCGCTGTTATAACTGTAACCGAATGGGACATAAGAACAAACTTTGTCATCTTTATGTGTAGGGAAACGGCAATGCAGGAATAGCCGGATATAATAACATTGATGTAACTGCTAATGACCATAATAATGTCCATGACTGTATTATCTCCAGTAATACTGTGAATAATGATCAACATGACATGCCCAGAATATTACCTTCTGATAATGAAGCCAGTGATACAATTGATGGCCTGAAGGCTTTTTACTCGCAAAATGTTTCTAACTTGAAAATTGGAAGCTTGAATATAAATAGTGTCAGGCACAAATTCCTACCATTGAAAACATGCTTGATGGAAAGTATGTTAGACGTATTGTTATTACAGGAAACCAAACTAGACGAAACATTTCCATCTGCCCAATTTAATGTACCAAACTATACTGTATACAGAAAAGATGTTCTGTCAAATTCTGGTGGACTAATGATGTTTATAAGAAGTGATATTCCTCAGCGTCACAGAGATGATCTGGAAATAGATAATAGCAAAACAGGTAGAGTAGAAAATATTGTTGTGGATATAAAGCTTCAATATAAGAAATTGCTCTTGTGTAACTTGTATAAGCAGCCATGTGTGAAAGATGTAAAACAAAAAACTGAACAACTTGTGATGAAAATAGAACAGGAAAATTCCCCATTTGTGATATGTGGTGATATCAATGTGAATATGCTGACCTCTAATAATCTAACAGATGTTCTTGCAACTCATGGAATTACCAATATGGTTAAACAACCCACGTGTTTTAAGGGAAAGGAACCATCTCTCATTGATATAGTGCTAACTGACATACCTAGAAGTTTTATGCATGTAGCCTGTATTGATACTGGTCTTAGTGACTTTCACCATATGGTATGCTTTGCTACAAGGCAACATGTGCCAAAGAATGTACAAAGGAAAATACAATACAGATCCTATAGAAAGTTTGATGAATCTAACTATCAAGATGACTTGTCTGTAGCCCCTTTCCATGTTGGTGATATATTTGAAGATATAGATGACTCCTATTGGTTTTGTGAAAAATTACTGAGGAATATTGTTGATGATCATGCACCTCTCAAAACAAGAATTGTGAAACATAACCAGGTCCCATATATGAACTCTGAGCTCCGGAAATGTATCAACATAAGAAACATGTTTAGCAGAAAATATTATAAATGTAAATCTTCCAAAAACTGGGAAGATTATCGAAGGTTCAGAAATCTAGTTGTAAAACTCAGGAAAAAAAGCATCATGCTGTATTAATATCTGATTAATATCAAACCATTAATATATGATAATATGAAATCATCAACAGACCATGTCTGTCTGAATGAAAATGATGATATTATCAACAACCCATCTGATGTATGCAATGTTCTTAATAACTATTATGTTAATGTTGCCAATGACATTGGTTTTGATGATGAAATAGGGGATGAGCCCATAGAGCACATTATAGGCAAGCACCAGGGTCATGAAAGTGTCATATCTATTAAAAACAACCATTGCTCGAATGTATTCTCGTTCTGCCATGTAACACCTGAAGCTGTGCTGGAAAAACTGAGCAGTATAAATGTAAACAAAGCCACTGGGCATGACGCCATACCACCTAAACTCGTGAAATTAGGTGCAACTGTATTAGTCACTCCTGTTACGGGGTTGATCAATAAGTCAATTGACTCTAACAAATTCCCAAGTGAGCTCAAGTGTGCTGAGGTGAGACCTATATACAAGAAAAGTGACAGACTTCTCAATTAAAATACACCTGTGACGTCACACTATTGTTTGTTCGCTCCATTCTTTTTCAGGAATGGACAGAAATAAAAGAATGTAGTCCATTCTTATTGAGTCTAAGAATGGACAGTCTGGGGGTGTATTTTAAGTCAGAGAAAGCACTCGTAAACTGTCCATTCGTAGATCTAAAAAAGCCTCGGCCCTTCGGGCCTCGGCCTTTCAGATCTACGAATGGACAGTTACTCGTACTTTCTCTATTACAGAAAACTATTTAAAATACACCTGTGACGTCACACTATTGTTTGTTCGCTCCATTCTTTTTTAGGAATGGACAGAAATAAAAGAATGTAGTCCATTCTTGTTGAGTCTAAGAATGGACAGTCTGGGGGTGTATTTTAAGTCAGAGAAAGCACTCGTAAACAGCTATAGCTGCGAAACTGTTCTAATTGATATGATGGAAAATTGTAAGAAAGCCCTCGACAACAAACTTATATGCTCAGCTCTAATGACAGACTTGTCAAAAGCTTTTGACTGCCTATCACATGGTTTACTGGTAGCGAAACTTGATGCATATGGGTTTAGTGAGGATGCATGCACGTTGTTGGGCAACTACTTTAGTGGACGTAAACAAAGGGTGAAGCTTGGGGACAATCGAAGTGATTGGTTAACAGTAAAAAAAAGGCACAGCTCAAGGCTCAATGATAGGTCCTTTTGCCTACAACATATATTGTAATGATCTAATGTACTTTATGGAAAACATATGTGATATATATAACTATGCAGATGACAATACCATTTGTGTTACTGGTACCAAACTGGAAGATATCATTGATAATTTCACCAAATGTGCAAACTTGGCCATAACATGGTTCAAAAACAATGGTCTCCAGGCAAATCCTTCGAAATTCCAATTCATAACATTCAGCAAACAGTTTATGGATAGTCCTCTGACTATAGGTGATATAACCCTGGAACCTCAAAAATGTATGAAACTACTTGGTGTTCACATAGACCACAGTTTGAACTTTGATGTACATGTGTCTGAAATTTGCAAAAAAGCAGGCAGAAATCTTACTGTAATAGCAAGACTGTCGAAAGTACTGGGGGAAAAGCAGAAACTTATGTTGCTCGAAAGTTTTATATTGTCTTACTTCAACTACTGTCCAATAGTCTGGCACTTCTGTAGCGTGACTAGTTTGAAGAAAATCGAGAAAATACAAGATGATTTTAAGTCATCATATGAAGAACTGAGAAAGAAATGTGAAAAACCACTGTTGTATGTACATAGGTTGAAACTCATAGCGATGCATGTATATAAAACGCTGTGTCATAATGTTCCTCCTTATATCGATGACCTTTTCCATGCGGAGGAGAAAAAATATGATATGAAAGATTCTAGTATTGTCAAAATACCCAAGTATAACAACGTAAGTTACGGAAAAGAAAGTCTTAGATACCAAGGTTCGGCCTTATGGAATAAACTGCCTACCACAATTAAATCTAGTGAAAATTAAAACACATTCAAAAGAATGATAAAAGCATGGACAGGCTCAAACTGTGCTTGTACAGTCTGCAAAGTTTGTATTTTGAACCAGCTGTGATGCGCATGTGATGTTTCTATAGTGTATAAATATATTATGCACAACTGATCAATGTATGTTCATTTGTAAATATTTTCCTCTCATTGTACATTCTCATTATGATCATGTCGGTAAATAGCCAATTGGCTAATGTTTTGTTGATCCGACGTTAAATAAATCTTATCTTATCTAAAATTGAAGTAGAAAGATGTGGCTGGACCATGGCATGCAGGAAGGAGATTGCAATCACACGTGTATTTCAAATTTGCATTAAGTTTGTAACAAAATTAAGGTCAAGGTCGAATTCTTCAATCTTATGAAACGTGTGAGTAATATACCATAAGGAAGGTCTCGAGCCCCAGCTTTCGGATATGTGTACACTGAGGTCACAATGACGTCATGAACGTAAAATTTCCTTTCAAAACGTTATATCTTAGAACTTATTCGAAACTTGGTATGCCTCTTAAAATCGATTCATGTTTTTTATTTGTATCTTTAGGTATAGGGTTATGAAATAGACGTGGAATCAATACCCAGTATCAAGTATTCCGAGCAAACAAAACAGGGTCCGTTATCCAATCTCATAGTCCGGGGACAGAAAGTCATATCAGGCATACGAAGTGAGAGAAAACAAAAATGACAGGGAAACTCATGAACCCCCGTAAATGGCCATCAGGAGGTGAAATCAGGTGTTCCGGAAAGAGTGAGCATTTCCTGCCCCACTAGTGGCACCCGTCATGAATTCCCCAAAATTAACATGAAAATAGATCTAGTTGCATGGCAGACATGGATTTGCTGTATTTATCAACCAGATCATGATGACGTCCATAGAATTTCTTAAACGCAGCGATAAGTCTTGGTAAAACATATCCTTGTCGTAGCAGTTTAGAGACTAGCTGGGCACTTCGATAGACAAAGTCCTCATATTTGCAACTAGCTCTGGAATAGCGTATAAGTTGAGAAACAAACACACCATATGCCGGTGACATAGGAATGTTGCTGCTTAGAAAAGGGAAATTGACTATGGAAAAATTGAAATCATCACGTTTGTCATATAATCTAGTTGACAGGTTAGAATCATTATCAATCTCCAACCTCAGGTCTAAATAGTTGGAAAAATTAGCGGATTCTGTAGTATCCTTAATTTCAAGTTCCTTAGGATATATGATATCCAAATAATCACCAAACTTGGGATTATTTAGCGACAATACATCATCTATGTATCGGAAAGTGAAATTAAAATTACATGTTAGTTTCTTAGAACCTCCTCTTTGTAAATGTTGGATAAAATCTGATTCATATGAGTATAAAAACAGGTCTGCCAATAATGGTGCACAGTTTGTACCCATGGGAATACCAATAGTTTGTTGAAATATTCGACCACCAAATTCCACAAAAATATTATCAATCAGAAAATTAACCATATTTACCACATCTATTTCAGTATATTTGTATGGGGCATCAGAGTCGCCTTTAACAAAATAAGCGGTATTATATTTAACTACAATATAGTGGTACCGACGTTGTCCCTTTTTAGAGAAAAATGAATTATTGATTAGTTTTTTAAGCTGAGATTTCAGTTCAGAATGAGGTATAGTTGTGTACAAAGTGGAGAAATCAAATGTTTTGATAGACGTTACTTTTGAAAGTGTGTGCGCATGTAGATATTCCAATAAAGATTTGGAATTTTTTAATATCCACATTTGGTTTATACCACTTCTAGAATAGATGGTTTCAGAGTACTTTTGGAGACCCTGTTTAATTTTAGACAATATAGTAGTTAATATTTTAGAAAGGGCTTTGGTAGAACATGATGCTGAACCTGAAATATATCTTTGTTTGTGTGGATTTTTGTGCAACTTTGGGATCCAATATAAGTTCGGTAGATTAGAATCTTTACATGAGGTAGTCGAGTTTTTATATCGCATGCATTGTGCGATATATTGTTCACTGAATTGATGACACAGTACACAGACATCACCCTGGCTATCCTGACACAGTACCCAGAGATCATCCCGGCTATCCTGACACAGTACCCAGAGATCATCCCGGCTATCCTGACACCGTACTGAGATCATCCCGGCTATCCTGACACAGTACCCAGAGATCATCCCGGCTATCTTGACACCGTACCCAGAGATCATCCCGGCTATCCTGACACAGTACCCAGAGATCATCCCGGCTATCCTGACACAGAACCCAGAGATCCCCCCGGCTATCCTGACACAGTACCCAGTGATCATCCAGACTATCCTGACACAGTACCCAGAGATCACTCCGGCTATCCTATATTGCACACTTGCAAGTGTACGAAACAAACACACGAGTGATGAATATGACCACTGTGCAAAACTATATTCAATTAAAATGCATACGAATGCGAAGTGCAATCGGCGGAAATTGTAAGGTATACAGACATGATATGTCATATCCAACACAAATGGTGATGTTTGCAAACAACAAACAACCTCTCCTACACTATCTTCCTGTTAATGTCCGCCCATTTAGTATATAGTATCCAACGTATTGGATCATACCAAAGCGAATGAGACAAGTTTTGCTCTCAAGTGGAACTTATAAAGTGCGAGCGGTATCAAAACCAAATTTAGTGGGTTGAATGATTTGGTGAACAACATTATTTAGACAAAGTTGATTTCTCTATTTCCTTGTGAGGGATTGACATAGGAGGGTCATAGCTATGTTCTAGGCGCTGGTTTGGTGACTGCACAGTAATAAACATCTTTTTCATGCACTTGATGAGGTTTGTTGTGATTGGTCATGGAACTCCGACCATATCAGACAATCTGTAGAAAAGGGCAATCACAAGCATTACAAGGATTGGTGGAATTCATCGTGCCTATTATGATGTTTGGGGCATCTACTGCTCAGGTATGCTGTGTCGGTCAGTCTGCTCTATCCCAGTGCAGGCCTAAACAAATACCGAAACATCGTCCTGTTTAAAAAATGTTGTTCTCAAAAGAATGCGACCCGCCAAACCAATTTAGGTATCATCCCGTTTTAGTCTTGATTTTCGTTGAGAGCACAGTGTCATGTTATCTCATTCTTCTCTGTATGATCCAATACAGGCCGAATATACTAAAGGATAGGACAATAGAATATTTGAATTTAACATCAGGTGTGGAAAGTGACTGATTTCAACTGATTTGCAGATCAGGGTCACTCTCCAATATGACCACGTTATCTTGATGCTTTCATGTTTTATCTTCACATGTGATATGACAAAAAATTGCACCAATTCCCATGATTTGGTATGTTGAATGGAATAATACCAGAGTAACACATAAACGTCCATACTGTGTTATTACTGTTAACGAGTAACTCACCTTGCAATAACAATGACAGTCCTCGTTATACTTGTCTCTGGGAAAAACTCGCTTTGACGGCGATCCTGGAAATATAGTCGTGTCTTTCCACCGTTGCACTGTCGTGTGTCCCTAGATATATTGCCTCATTGCAAAATATCCACATGCACGTGAATTGTAATTCTGTCTGGGCATGAGTAACTTATATTTGAGCAACAATGTCTAGGCTTGTAACAATGAATTTTGTGTCGCCTGTTGTAGCCAGGGGCAAACTGCTTCAAGAGAGGGTAATGACTGGTCGTGAACACTCTCTGCTACAGTCGGCAAAGGATGTATCATGTTCCAGCTTTTCCATCCTGTGTGTCTAACAGACAGGGGATGCCCAGCTCTTGAATCGACTGCGTGATTCACCGTCATCGTTGGAGAAGATCAATATTCAAATGGTAGGTTAGAAAATGACTTTTTAAAAACTTTGCTGCCAATTGATATTCGATCTGAGAATAATGAAAATAGGCACGAAATTGATCGCAGTCCTTTCACATATCACCAAATCACACCATAGTACTATTAAATAGTCTGATCATATCGAAGCATAATTCATTTCTATGACTAAATTCAATGAGATTGATGGGAGAGATAAATAATTAATTTCAGTTCGAACACTGGACCTCCATATCGCTACATGCTGTATAACAAACAAATAGATACATGTCTACACATATGCATACGCTGAAGTGAGTAGTCATCGGATATAATGTGCACGACTGAAAGCCATAATGATATATTTCAATGTGCTGAACACCACAGAACTTGTGCCGATTCACACGTTTCGAGAGGACCTCCAGAATGTGAATTGTTCACAAAGAGATTGTCTAACACACCAAGGTCGAATGTCTCGGAGGCATTTGAGGAGATGAGGAGCCAACCCTTCCAGTCAATGTTAACATGAAATATTATAGGTCATTCAATTCAAGATTGAATCGCATGGGACAGATTAAATTTCTGATGTTCAAGACGCAATTTTGAGAAATTTCACGGGAGGGAACATACGTGATGAAGAATAATAAAGTCATATTGACATATTGACATTTCACTTCATCTTGGGGAATTTAAACCCCAACCGTTCTTCCATTAGGTAAAATTCTCGAATCAACATTGTCAATGATGATATTTCGATATATACCAATACATTCAGCCTTGTATTATAGTGACATCTGTCATTTTAATGCAGCATATGCCGTAGTGTGTTGGAGATCACAAATAATCAATGAGATACCCAGTAAACCAAAAAGGCTACTGGGTGAGCCAAGTCTGGAAGCTCCTCCACAACTCCAACCGACGTGGTGGGAAAACCGTTTACAAATTAGACTAGATATTATAAAAATGGTAACGATCATGCATGATGAACCGAAAATGACGAATAGTTACATGTGGGAAATAGAATACACAATATGTTTTTAAACACGAATCAATCCAGATTATTTGCTGCAGCAGATAATGTTAGCAAAAAATAAAAGATTATAGGAAAATCGAAGCATAATTCATCTCTATGACTAAATTCAATGAGATTGATGGGAGAGATAAATAATTAATTTCAATACGAACTCTGGATCTCCATATCGCTACATGCAGTATAACCAACGAAAAGGTACATGTCTACACACATGCATAAGCTGACGGGAGTAGTCATCGGATATAATGTGCACGACTGAAAGCCATACTGATATATTTCAATGTGCTGAACACCACAGAACTTGTGCCGATTCACACGTTTCAAGAGGACCTCCAGAATGTGAATTGTTCACAAAGAGATTGTCTAACACACCAAGGTCAAATGTCCCGGAGGCATTTGAGGAGATGAGGAGCCAACCCTTCCAGTCAATGTTAACATGAAATATTATAGGTCATTCAAGTCAAGATTGAATCGCATAGGACAGATTAAATTCCTGACGTTCCGGACACAATTTTGAGTTATTTAGGGGGGGGGGGCATACGTGATGAAGAATAATAAAGTCATATTGACAGGATGGAATGGTTCTAAACATAACAACACGTCTTTCATTTCACCTTGGGAAATTTACACCCCAACTGTTCTTCCATAACGTTAGATCCTCGAATCAACATTGTCAATGACGAGATTCCGATACATGCAAATACATTCAGCTTTGTATAATGGTGACATCTCTCATTTTAATGCGGCATATACCATAGTGCGTTGGAGGTCACGAGTCGTAAACCATAATAACTACCGAATTATCTAAATATGAAATCTTTTTCACGACCGCAACCCACTTGACGTCAAGTCAAATTTATTTGACAGTGTAAAACATACAAGAAGTTTTCACTAAACAATAAAAATTTTAACTTTCACAAATAATATGTACCACTGTCAAGCCACCAAAGAGCCAAAGGCTGTCTATTTGACATGTATTTGACTCAATATTATATAAGATAACAATACTAACAATCGTGTATCATGGACCGGAAATCATGAATAGTTATACGTGGGAAATGGTAGCTACATAACATTTTAAAATATGAATCAATCTAGATTTGTAGCAGCAAAATATAAAATATTGTATCAAAATGAGAATATTGTTCGCAGCTACTTCAAACCAACTTTCTGTACATTATATGTATTTCAAGGCAACCAAGTATAAAACATTCAAAACTCGTCACGCCACCCATACCATATTGTTGTCAATCATCGAGAGACATGCATATACCACAACAGATGCATGGACGTTGTTATGGTATAGTAGGTAAGGAAACTGCTAGCAAATTTTGATATTCCTATATCAGAAACCCCAACAACTGTAACCATTCCATAATACGAATATCTCCATATCTCCTTGTGAAAATGACAAGTCATTTTATCCGATTGTCAAACGTTTTGAACTTTTGCACAATAGGTATTCTATTCTGAGGTAGACTACGTAGGTATCCCTGACCGTCAAGATTTACCATTCATATAAATAAATTGTATGAACCATCATATCGTAGATTAGATCCCAACAGGAGAGATTAAACTCCTAACGGATCTTATTCGGACAACCTAATTGAAACTCTTTCGAGGAATTTCGTGAGGGGAGAGCAAGGAATAGATACTAAAGAACGAATGATCAAATATCGAGTATATATGGGAAATTGCACTGCGCAGTTCACAGAAGACAACATCAAACACATCCATCCTGCTATGTTGGTCTCTGTCACAATATCACTAGCAAACCGACAGCTGTCCTTGATATACCTAATCTCGTTATCACATGACCCCCCCCCCTCTCTCTCTCTCCGTAATGCTAATTACAAGCCCAACTTTGCTGGCATGCTCGATGTTCTACTCAATGAAATTTACGAGCTGCCAAATTGATTTTGAAATGTGTCATTGATTGACGCTGCAGCAAATGAACCCAATTTATGATATATTTCAATGTGCTGAACACCACAGAACTTGTGCCGATTCACACGTTTCGAGAGGACCTCCAGAATGTGAATTGTTCACAAAGAGATTGTCTAACACACCAAGGTCGAATGTCTCGGAGGCATTTGAGGAGATGAGGAGCCAACCCTTCCAGTCAATGTTAACATGAAATATTATAGGTCATTCAATTCAAGATTGAATCGCATGGGACAGATTAAATTTCTGATGTTCAAGACGCAATTTTGAGAAATTTCACGGGAGGGAACATACGTGATGAAGAATAATAAAGTCATATTGACATATTGACATTTCACTTCATCTTGGGGAATTTAAACCCCAACCGTTCTTCCATTAGGTAAAATTCTCGAATCAACATTGTCAATGATGATATTTCGATATATACCAATACATTCAGCCTTGTATTATAGTGACATCTGTCATTTTAATGCAGCATATGCCGTAGTGTGTTGGAGATCACAAATAATCAATGAGATACCCAGTAAACCAAAAAGGCTACTGGGTGAGCCAAGTCTGGAAGCTCCTCCACAACTCCAACCGACGTGGTGGGAAAACCGTTTACAAATTAGACTAGATATTATAAAAATGGTAACGATCATGCATGATGAACCGAAAATGACGAATAGTTACATGTGGGAAATAGAATACACAATATGTTTTTAAACACGAATCAATCCAGATTATTTGCAGCAGCAGATAATGTTAGCAAAAAATAAAAGATTATAGGAAAATCGAAGCATAATTCATCTCTATGACTAAATTCAATGAGATTGATGGGAGAGATAAATAATTAATTTCAATACGAACTCTGGATCTCCATATCGCTACATGCAGTATAACCAACGAAAAGGTACATGTCTACACACATGCATAAGCTGACGGGAGTAGTCATCGGATATAATGTGCACGACTGAAAGCCATACTGATATATTTCAAAGATTACGGGAGATTTGTAGCAGCAAAATATAAAATATTGTATCAAAATGAGAATATTGTTCGCAGCTACTTCAAACCAACTTTCTGTACATTATATGTATTTCAAGGCAACCAAGTATAAAACATTCAAAACTCGTCACGCCACCCATACCATATTGTTGTCAATCATCGAGAGACATGCATATACCACAACAGATGCATGGACGTTGTTATGGTATAGTAGGTAAGGAAACTGCTAGCAAATTTTGATATTCCTATATCAGAAACCCCAACAACTGTAACCATTCCATAATACGAATATCTCCATATCTCCTTGTGAAAATGACAAGTCATTTTATCCGATTGTCAAACGTTTTGAACTTTTGCACAATAGGTATTCTATTCTGAGGTAGACTACGTAGGTATCCCTGACCGTCAAGATTTACCATTCATATAAATAAATTGTATGAACCATCATATCGTAGATTAGATCCCAACAGGAGAGATTAAACTCCTAACGGATCTTATTCGGACAACCTAATTGAAACTCTTTCGAGGAATTTCGTGAGGGGAGAGCAAGGAATAGATACTAAAGAACGAATGATCAAATATCGAGTATATATGGGAAATTGCACTGCGCAGTTCACAGAAGACAACATCAAACACATCCATCCTGCTATGTTGGTCTCTGTCACAATATCACTAGCAAACCGACAGCTGTCCTTGATATACCTAATCTCGTTATCACATGACCCCCCCCCCCCTCTCTCTCTCTCCGTAATGCTAATTACAAGCCCAACTTTGCTGGCATGCTCGATGTTCTACTCAATGAAATTTACGAGCTGCCAAATTGATTTTGAAATGTGTCATTGATTGACGCTGCAGCAAATGAACCCAATTTACAAACACAATTCTCCACACATGACCGCGATATTTATTACTTGCAGTCATGGAAGTTGATTTCCTCAAACAAAACACATGCCTCGAATGTCCATCATAATGGAACGTTGCCAGTCACGACTGTTTTTGAGTTGCATGATTGAAACCGTGGAATTTTTCCAGCAGAGGGAAGAATGTTCTTTCATTCTTCTGATACTCAATCTTTTTAATACTTCTCAATCTTTACTTCTTATGAAAACCAATGCCACATTCGGGCCATACTGCTCCCCGATGGTTTCTTTCTACCAGTTTAAATATATCTCTGAATTTGTTTTGAAGAACAAACCATTTTAACCATCATTGTATCTCTCGCAATATAATAGACAATGCGAAACAAACTCATGGTTTCACTGACATTTCTAAAATATTGATGTATTCTCAAGGATAAGTCCAATTGAACACACATGGAACACCTTGTTTATTGGGAGTGGAAGCTGTTTTTGCTACTGGCAGAGTGGCATCAATAAAACAGTGGATCACGCTTGCCTCACAGGCAGGTATACTGATCACAGCTCTCAGTCCTCTTGTGACTCAACATAATAATCATATAGCCTAAAATATCGACATTACAACATATACCAGAGAATCAACTGTTCTAAAGTCATTTACATTCCTGATATCTTATCTTGATATGTCTAGTTTATATCTCATACCTGATGCTCACTGATATTTCAACCACTTATACGGTATATAGGTACCTAGGTACCTTATGTTATGAGATGTCATTATATGAAAATAGCATAATTAGTAGAACTACAACCAGTATTTCCCAAGAAAACCAAATCGAATCCACTGATAAATCTATTTCTGATTTGATTCGTTTGTTCTAAAACATGCATCAAAGCAATAAAATGGTGACCAATATATAAATCGAAGCAACACACGGAAATGAAAACACTTTTTTCCATTGTGGTCCTTCAAAATCAATGACAAAGAGTGTAGTGGTGCATGAGGCAAAACAAACTGCAGACTCGAGTAATGTAGAAAATGTAATTACAATAACAGGATAGTGAATAATATGAAGGTATAAAAGTTGAATGATGTTCAAAGTATATAATTACAGCACGGTACAATAACATGAATAATGTGCAAATACTGAAACAGTTGAATATTGAACTGTAAATATTCAAACATTGATAGTAGGTATATGATAAAGACTAGATACAGACACTAACGGCGAACAAAGCGGTTCAAGTCTTCTTCCGAAAATTGACTGAATAAGATTTTTTCGAACATGCGTTAAAAGTTTGTTTGCTGGAAATTGATTTGAATTTACAATATATTCCAAATAGTAGCACAAATGTAACAAAATGAGAAGAGTTAAAAATATCAAAAGTAAGAAATTAAAACAGAGAAGTTTGGCAATTGACCTCATTTCCTCTCAACGTTGAATATCAGACCTATCTTAAGATATTTGATTTTTCTACATAAGGTGGTCACATAAATATAATACCTATAAATTTGTCAGAGAGTGAAACGTGCAATCTACTTTTGCAATAAGGTCGTTCAGTCAATTTTCAAATTCATCTGTTGCAAATTGTTTTATTATTCGCTGCATCTAAGTGAGCAGTGAATAATTATATATTCGCTACATCGAAGTGAGCAGCAGATCATTTATTCCAAAACAAACTCAACGACGTCACTGACACCGTAACGTTACACAATATATAATCAACAAACAGCATATGAATGTACACACTTGCATCGACTATTTCAATGCATAGTACCTGTATTGAAGTAGTTATTGGATACCACAGGTACAACCTGAGAGCAATGAGGATATTACTTTATGTGCAGAATAACCAGAACGTTTGAACTCTCGTCAGTCCAAATGTTTCAAGAGATGATTGCTCGTGAAAACGAAAATTATTAACGAATGGAATGTCCAGTACATGAAGGTCAAGTGTATGTGAGATTGCACATAAGATGGGGCATTCTTGTCAGTCGACAGTCGCATCAAAAATATGGATCATCAACCTTGAGATCGAATCACATGGGAAATGTCGATCATCAACTTTGAGATCAAATCACATGGGGTGTATTACATTCCTCACATGTAAGGAACAATTTTATGTAAATGTCATGGACGAGAACACATTGGATGTCTAATGACAAATATATGTCGACATCTCAAAACTATATTCAGAACATTGCAGAAAGTTGAAGGAACAATTCTGGAGTTGACAAATTGATCCATATTAAAAACTGTTTTAGCAGTGATTTAAAAAAAACATCTTCCATCCATTGACATATCCAGCATATACGACATGCCCAACGCTAACTGAAATGTTGAATTTCTTATACATGCATATTTATTGGCGAGCACACTCGAGGAATAATAATTTCATGAGCTGTCGAAATCCGTCCAGTTAGATGCAAACAAAAAAGTAAGTTGAAAACTTTTCATTGAAAAAAGAGTCCAATTTCATATAAAATTAGTGGAAATAATACAACTACTTCCTGACCAGTACTAACAAGAGAAGCCAATCAAAATCCCTTCAGAAATCTCAACAAAGAATATCAGATTCGTGATGAGAAATGTTTTGTGGTAAAAAAAAAACAATATTTCCATCACCAATATATTCGTTGAGGGCAAAATGTGAAATTCAAGTCAAAATCATTCTCCAACACTATCTAAATGTACTGATTGGAATTTGCAATGCCTCATGTTGCAAGATCCTAGTGCTATTCGCCACATCTGTATGAGCAGTCAATATTTAATCACAAAACAAACTCAGGATGTCACTAACACTATAACGTTACGCCCAAAATCAACAAATAGGTGATGTGTACACAAATGCATCAACTGATACCTGCATGGAGTAGTAATTGGATACAAGTACACAATCCAAGAGAAACATCGATATTCTCGTATGTGCAGAATTTCTCAACATTCGAAGAACTTACTTCAGTCCACACGTTTCAAGAGGACGTTTCAAGAGGACATCCCAGGTCAAGTGTTTGTGGGCTTGCAGAGTTGAGGAGTTATTCTTGCCGATCGATAGTCACATGAAAAGTGTGAGTCTTTCACCTTGAGATTAAATCAGAAGGGACAGACTAAATTCCTGAACTGTATAGAACGATTCCACGGAATTTTCATCGGAGGGAGCATATTCGATGAAGAACAATAAAATTATGTTGACATCCCGAAACTACGTGAACACGGAAGTATGTTTACAGAATAATTCTGCACATGACAAAATAACTGACCATGCAACAGTCAGAAAATCAGTCAGAAAAGTTAAATCTGACTGACAAACTATTTCCAACGTCTCAATTTTTGACTCGCAGTTTGACTCCGAATTGAACGGTGTCTAGTTATAACACAATACCGTATAACATCTAATACTAGGAGAAGAAAACGGTGTGAACGAGCTGGAGAAATCAGAGAATAACCCTCCATGCACATGTGTTAGACAAATGTAATGATATGACTCGTCAGCTGATGCTGCCCATTACAAATCCACCTTTTCATAAACAAACCAAACAGTTTATTTCAAACTTATCTCCACCCAATAATATATAGATTCCGTATAAAAACGGATAACTCTGTAGAGTGAATCTCCTCACATGGGAGGAATTATTCCAAATAATATGCAGCACACTATGATACAAATTCATGGCATGCAGTGCAACATTTGTGACACTTGTGAATAATGAATATTTGATATGTTTTCAAGGATATTAAGTCCAATTGAACACGTCTGGAACTTCTTGTTTATTTCAAGTGGATTATGCAATTGCTACTGGCAGTGAGACACCAATAAAGCTTACTTTATATATTCATTCATTCAGGGATCTTGGATAGAGCTGGACCTGTGAAGAAAGTTCCGTGGAAAATTCGTTCAGGCTAAACTCATATAAAAGT
Organism: Terebella lapidaria; assembly: GCA_949152475.1. Lineage (NCBI taxonomy): Eukaryota > Metazoa > Annelida > Polychaeta > Terebellida > Terebellidae > Terebella > Terebella lapidaria. The sequence goes on along the minus strand of OX424564.1, from coordinate 24,603,488 downwards.
AATAGAAACAGTACAACTACCTCAAAAATACTTACCGGGAAAACAAGTCAAATCTAATGAGAAAGCTCAGTGTTGCATTTCATACTTAGATTACGACAACTCAACAACCCTACATATAGAGGTACCATCTGTGACTCAGGAAGCACGTTTTTGCCTCTCCACACGTAGCACAAAGTAACAAATTCAATCACAAAAACATGTCCCATCTATCGTATTCCATACATCACCTATCTTACAGACAGTGAAAGGTATCAACCTTGACAATAAGGTTGGTCACTTGCAATTCATTCCATAATCCATCTGAAGCAAAAAAAGTATGTCAAAAAGTATATTGATGTGAGTGTGTTATGTTTCTTACTCGGAAACAATAGTAACTAATCACAAACAGGACGTCACTGACACTATATCGATGCCTATGGTCGACAATAGGTAACATGTGGTAACACACATGAGCTGCTATATACATGTATTCAAGTATTCATGAGATACAACATACACAACCTGAGAGCAATATGAATAGTCCTGTACGTGCAGAATACACCCGATGATTGAAGAACCCTCGTCAGTCCACTCGTTTCAAGAGGTCCTTGCTTGCGAAAATGAGAATTGTTGAGGAATAGAATGTCCAATACATAAAGGTCAAGTGTTTGTGCGAGCTTATACAGAAGAGGAGCCATTCTTGCCAGTCGATATTCACAATAGCATGAGTCATCCACCTTGAAATCAAATCTCACATGTAAGTAATAATTTCATGCGAGGGTAAATAAACTGTATGGAAAACTTACAGAAATTTTATGGAATAGTTCTGGATTGACAAAATAACTGATAATGCAACATTCAGAGAAACTCACACCACCGTACTCACTGATTAAAAGTGAACAATTGGCAAGGATCACACACAACACATCCTTCATACGAAGGCATGATTATAGAATGCTCGTATCAAGATCATCAAAACCGTGTTGTGCTAGTAATAGCAATAATTGATATTATGTACAATCCCTCTTTCATGTATCATTGTGAAAACAAAAATACTTGAAAGATACTTTCGAAGGGAAGTCCAATTGAACACATTGTGTTTTGCAAGTGGATACTGTACTTGCTACTGGCAAATCAACGAAGCTTATTTCAATATAATTATGCATTTACGTATGCGTGACTTAGTCCCGCAGGCCATAGGGGGATACATGAAAATGTATTATGCTTGACCCACAGGCTTAGATAATTATCGCAAAATTTAGTCCTTACGTGTCTGAGCGCACTATATTATTGTATGACAGTAGCACGTGGCATTCTGTAAATTAACAATTTAGAGGCTTCCAATTATCACCTGCACGGGACTTACTGAAGAAATGGATGGAGCTCAGTGCGTCTTTGAATACTCACCCCACAAGTACAACACTACCCTGAACCACAACGTTACACAGGTAACGGGAATAATGACTACTAAAAATGCACTCACTCTCGAAATACAATATGTTGCAAAAGTAATGAGACCAATGCCAATGAGACCAATACTGATAAGAACTGGCTCGCCCTCGAAATATTTTACTGAATAGTTTCATAATGATCATTGGAATTTGACCGACCACACACACGGTAAAATGGATATATAATCAGGCGGTGAACTGATGGTACATTTCAATGTGTCGATGGGAAGGGATCCAGTCAGTTCAGTCAAACACACTGAAAATACTTTTCATATTGAATTGTGAAGTATCGGGTAATAAATTAATCCAGTCAGTTCAGTCAAACACACTCAAATAGCCTACATTTCATATTGAATTGTGAAGTATCGGGTAATAAATTGTAAAAAGAATATATAATCAGGCGGTGAACTGATGATACATTTCAATGTGTCGATTGGAAGGGATCCAATCAGTTCAGTCAAACACACTGAAAATACTTTTCATATTGGATTGTGAAGAATCGGGTAATAAATTGTGCATTATTTCTGAACATTCATTAACACATACCTCCTTGTAACAGCGAAAATATAATTTTTTACCTATTCTACTTTCATGATATCAAACTGTAGGTCAAAATCTGTTTTGGAGTAGAACAAAATTATAATAGTCCAACCCGAGAGGAGAACAAAGGCAGATTTCTTCACCTCGTCAACATCAGAGTAGAATGGAGCCTTCAAGGAAAATTCCATGAACACTTTATCGATCCCTATCTGCAAACCAGCACTTGTTTATAAAAATGAGAAAATTTTGACACAAAACTGCACCTGAAAAAAAAACCCGGAAGAATCATATACTTCTACTTTATTAAAATATAATCGGATTAATATCCATGATAGAAACATAATTTTAGGTATTGCGTTTGTGTTGCCAAATAAGGGGTATATTTCATATCCATTATCGAAGATAATACTGGAAACAAAGTCTCTCTACATTTCACCAATTTATCTCCAAAATATTGAACAAACCACCAGACATATTTTACACCGCTCAAGGTGAATAATAATATGTGCAATATGTTTGCAATTCATATCAATCTCAACATTTCAATCTTAGGGAGCAATTTGCATTGCTAGCACTAGATTTCCCACACGGACTAGATTATTTGTTACGCTCCTGGGAAACAGGAGTTTTCTGCCCAAATACGTTTTCTAGGCGTGTGACCATTTCCTCATTGATGTTTTCCATGTACACAACTGAGCATTATTAATTCATAACATATTACAGTGCTGATGTACTATTCTCAATAAATCGATTGATTTCTGGGTAATTACATGGGGTTATTTTATCTAGCATGTTTCAGATTCATTATCACTAAAGAAACTCATGACGTATAAGTGCTTATGAATTATTCATTGTCATGCTGTGACCAAAGACGCAACATGTCGTCTGCGGACTAAATTCTGAGCATTATATAATTATTGTCCTTCACGGAAAACTTCGACCTACGCTGGATACATTGTGTTCAATAATTGATGCGTCGACGATGAAGCGATGAATAGGTGCTGTTGACATATTCTGTGCTTTGTATTCACCTGCAAGGTTCTGGAGACAAAGGCACTAATTTGTGTTGACTGACAGAAATGTAAAGCTTTAACATCCATTCTATCAGAAAAGCAACTTCCTGACTGGCGTGCAAATTACAGTTCACGATGGAGCTGAACCCAGTGTGAATTTTATCTGAGGTATTCTCGTGTGCAATCTGACTATCTACAATGTTTCATCTAGAGAGATACAGCCAAACGGATCTCACCAAACCACATTGACACGAGGTCAAGTTTCCTCTCGAACAATGACAAGTTCGTAAATTATCTCCTGTATTTGGCATATTCAATACCAGAAGCAATCCCCCAGGATGCAAGCCAATTCCTGACCCTCAGTCACCTTAATCGAGAGAAAGTTCGTGGTATAGACAGTGAACTACAAAGAGTCGTTACCATAAACGGCTACAGAAATGGCCAGTCAACTGTAAATGACCGAGCCATAATGACCATAATTAATGCCATTACCAAAATATGATCAGGTTTAGTCGTAGTGTATACGGACAGTCCCTTGGACTCCTTCCAAGTTGTTACCAACTGATTCCTCTCTGTCCACTCAAGACTTGGGTGGCAAAAAATAAATCAATCAATAACCCAGACAATTTTCAAACGTTCCTGCAGCTGTTATCATCGTCTGCTACTCGTGAAAGTGGATTACCCGTATATATAATACCCGAATGAACCGCACAAATAATATCAGATTTGTTAATATTCCTTTTAGCTATACTTATCACTTATGTTTATGGCGGATGGCTTCACGATCTCGAGCCTCCGCAACATTGCGTGTATTATTTACCACTGGCACAGCATTCTACTGCATATTCACAGGAATCGTGATAATAATTTATAATTGGAGTGGTTCAGTCACAAACATTTTACGTAATTCAAACAAGAAAAAAAATAGTAGTACAATAATTCTGTATTATAAAGGGTATCCTGAAAAAGTACTATAGTCATATCGATTTAGTCAGTATTACTAGTTAGACCATATTTCCATCAAGACAGTTTTAGAGTGTCATAAACGCCATGTATTGTATGACAGTAGTGCATGACGTCATCCTGGCCCACTGCTTCACTACACATAACATACGGAAGCTGCAGGTGAAGTGATGTGTTCTTTATTCAAACATTTAAACACAGCCCACAAGAAGAACAAAAAAACATCATTTCGAGTGAACAAAACTGATGAGACTGATGGGTATATGAAGATGCACTCGCTGTCATGATTAACTGATTAAACTTTGGAAGAACACACAATTTAAAAAATGAAAATATAATCGGATAGTAAACTGATTGTACATTGTCTAGGTGAGGCATTATACAGCACGTTCATTCAACACACTGAAAATAATTTTCATATCATTCCACAACTGGCATATGACGTATTATTCTTTAAGTGTCAGGTTGTGGATTGTATCATCGACTTCTACAATATATCTTATTGCAGGGACCTCCTGTAACAGCGAAAATATTAAGATTGTGCCTGTCCTGGTTTCATGATATCCGACTGTAATATGAGCCAGAAGCTGTCTGCACTATGAGATAATCAAGATGAGATTGCATTGAGCAGAAGAGTTCTTGACCCTGCCAAGCTGCTGGCATCAGAGCGGATTTCAAGAGCACTTTATCGATTTTAATTTGCCGAGTTCAAAACCAGAAAAATAGCAACTTCTTCATGGAAGGTGGACAATTCTGCTTTATTATCACGACTGAAAAACCTAATTTACACCTCAAATTTAATGTAGTATAAGTAATTTATTATCGAGTCAATGATTCATGATATAAGGTAGCACTGATATTGTTTCTGCATTGCCTAAGTTTGTATGCTTTTAGTGTACAATAATGTATATTACCGGAGCATAGTATGATCTGTACTAATTTGTTGATCATTTACTTAGAAAAGCTCACCTTTAGGGGTGTTAATTCATAGAATAAAGGGCCCAAGTACCGTACACAGCTCCTTAATACTACTCGTCCACTGAAAACATACCATTTAATCCGTCTCGCACCTTTTTAATCCTTATTGAATACAGAGGAAGGCGCAGGTTATGATACTTGGGCCCTTTTGGCTAACTTGGGGGGGGGGGGGGGGTCAAAGGAGTGTCACATTCATATTCCATCGGCCACTCATCACGTATAAATGCAAAATCAATGACATATTGTCGTGATGTGCCTGGGCATACTCTAATATCAATGCACTTGTTCCAGTCCTGTACAAAAGAATTCGATGATGTTCGCTTTCCAGCCATTGTAAAGTTACTAATGTTGCGAAAAATACTTAACAAAGGATCTGGTAAACTATTGGCATTGTCCTGCTTCCATCATCCGCGTCGTCCAAATTATTATCCTTAAAGCAGAAGACCAAAATAAATTTTTAAAAAACAAGAGGGAGTTTTTCGATTTCTGTTATTTTTACTTCAAAATGGCGACTAATTTATTTGATAACGGGAAGCAGCTCAATTTGGTGGCTGCTTTCTCGAAATGTGTCTGATATATTTCGCTGAACATCATGATCATTGAAATTTGACCGGCCACGCACACTAAAGAAGGGAAATATAATCAGACAGAAAACTGGTGATACATTTCATTGTATGTATCAATCTATTACCACCAATAGTCAGATTTTGATGATACCAAAAACAAACGTAAAATAGTACATTTTGGAATAAAAACAAAGCCCGACCAAATAGTTTATCCAAAGACACACTGGCGTCATCAAGGGCAGACAGTGTGTTAAATGTAGTTGTTTCTACTGTACACCTGATGGAATTAGTATACAACTGCCCAACAACCTATGAAAATAATTTAGGAATCTAAAGCAAACCCCATGGAATAGATATATGACAAGTACATAAGTACCTAATCACAAGCCCGGAGGCTACTGAGTTGATGGTATCCTCGGGGACAGATTTAACGTCCGCCAGCAGTGACACCGACTCAGTGGTATGAATGTATGTATCAATCTATTACCACCAATAGTCAGATTTTGATGATTATCATACCAAAAACAAACGTAAAATAGTACATTTTGGAATAAAAACAAAGCCCGACCAAATAGTTTATCCAAACTATTATTGTGTTGAAGGGAAGGGATCCAGCGAGTTCAGTCAACACACTTAAAATAAATTTCTCAACGGGACTGTGAAGCACTATCCTTGACGTATCAGGTAGAAAATTATGCAAATGACGCTTCTGACATTTTATCACACGGACCGCTTTGTAACAGCAAAAATAACAACATTTTATCCATGCTGGTTTCATGATATCAAAATGTAAGCCTGGATCTGTTCTGGAGTAGAAAAAGGATGATCGAATCCGAGATGAAAACAAGCAGCAGACTTCTTGACCTCGCCACCATCAGAGCAGAATGGCGCCTTCAAGGAAGATTTCATGAACACTTATCGATTCTTGTGTGCAAAGGTGGCAACCAGAACTTGTTGTCCAGGGAAGTGGAACAATTTTGCATTATTACAGCAGTTGAAAATAGTACTTCTATCTGAGTGGAGTATATTCCGATATTTAAATATCCACGATATATTTCACACGCCTCAGGTGAATATTGCTATTCATATCAATCTGAAAATTTCAATTTCCATGAGCAAATTGATTAACGAGCACTAGATTTCCAATATGGACTAGATTTTTCGTTACGCTTCTGGACAACAAAACTACCCAAGTACGTTTTGTGGGCTTGCTCGTCGATGTTGTTTTTCCGAGTGCACAACCCTTCATAATATATTACGGTGCTAATACAATATAACCAATAAATCAATTGATTTTCGGGTAATTATCGAGGTCATTTTATCCCACATGATTGTGTCAGTTTCATTATCTCTAAGCCACCCATTACATATAAATGCTTATGATTTATTCATTGTCAAGCTGTGTCCAGAGCAAACTATTGAATGCATTTACATGTCTCTATGTCATGTACAGAGTGAATTTGTGCATTACACAATATTTTTTGTTTTTCTTAGGGAAAACATATACCTACGCTGGATACATGGTGTTTGATAATTGTTGCTTCCACGATGATGCATTGAATAGGAACCTGTTGACATATTTTGTGCTTTGTATTCACCTGCAAGGCTCCAGAAACGAAGACACTAATTTGTGTTGACTGACATAAATTTAAAGCTTTTGGCTCCGTTCTTGCCAGACCAGCAACATCCTGACCAGCAACTCATTACAGTTCACAATGGAGCGGAATGTGTATTCTCTCCGAGGTATTCTTGAGCACTATCTGAATATCAACGAAGATTTATCAGACTGATATAGTCAAGCTTATCTCACCAACCCACAATGACACGAGGTGAAATGTCTTCTCGAATTTTTTGAACTTGCGTTAAAAGCTGGAAATTGATTTGAATTGACAATATAATCAAAAATGTAGCACAAATGTACCAAAATGGGGACAGTTAAAATAACAAAAGTAAGAATTGAAACAGAGAAGTTTGGCATTGGATCTGATTTCCGATCAACGTTGAATATCAGACTTATTTTAAAGGGTATATATCACGAAAATTGGATATTGGTTTTTGTTGTGTATGTGAAAGCACTATTTGAACTGAACAGAATGGTTTTTACAGCATATTGATATCATGATTCCTTCCAAAGTTATGACACTTTAAACATGTACATATTTACAGAATCTGACAACAGAGTCTGACAGCTAATTAATATGCAAATGAGATGTATGACGTCATTGACAGACTGTTTTTTAATTAGGCATTTTTAAATGGAATAAAGAGACCGTTTGTATCCATATTTGTTCACCAAAACCCATTTTTTGTGCCTTTTAGTTAGAATAATCAGTGATTTCAAGGAATTCGTGGTTGCCATGGCTACATTGGTCTGGCTGGGCCCTTAGCAACCATGGTTGCTAAGGTCAATATCTAATTGAAAACAATATATACATGTATGAAACCATTTCAGACAATAGAGTAATGACAATATATTGAGGAATATATCATCAAAATGTCTGAACACAACCCTTAGCAACCAATACAGGCTTAGGAAACCAGTAGTAATCGTACCATTCATTTGTAATGGCTCTAAACGTTGGTGATTTCTCAGGGCTGTATCGGTTGCTAAGGTGTGTTTTCGAAGTATTTGTTGATCAATTCCACAAAATATAGTCACTACCCTGTTATCTAAATTGGTTTGATACTTTCATATCATGTTTTAACTTGAATACCAGCCTTAGCAATCTGGTTGCTAAGGGTCAAATCAGCCCATTGGTTGCCATGACAACCAGAATTTATATACACTCACTGACTATTCCTACTAAACGTTATATCTGATGAGTTCACAGGGAGGAACCGTTTGTCTGATTCTGTGTGCAATTGCCTGATTCTATGGGCAAAAAGTCTGATTCTATGAGCAAATTGTCTGATTCTATGGGCAAATAAGCAAGTAAGCTGCGGGGCACCAGTAAAACATGCTGGATCGACAGCTAATTTCTCAACAGAATCTGATGGTATATGTTCTATTTACTTCTTAGATCATTGCAGAATATTATTCATGTTCAGTTTCTTATGTGGTGTTCACCGCTCTTCATATATCTGTCGCACAAAAGTGGAACGGCTAGGCAGTGGAGCAGTTAGCCATCATAAATCACCAAAGACAAAGCGCTGCCAGTTACTAACCAGGATATCTTGACCACAATTGCATGACAATTATTCCAGTTAACATTTTGATTGTTCCTGGATGTAAAGTCATCTACGTAATCCAACAAAATTGGACATAGAATAAAAATAACAGAAACAAACCTGATTCTATGGGAACAAACCTGATTCTATGGGTAGGGTGTTGTTATAGCCATGGAACTAAGAGCTTCTCGATGCTGATCCTGAATAAATATAGTATTGAAGCTTGATTTTATGTTCTGTTTCTAGGAGAAGGTCAATAACATGGATGACAGATCGTAGCCCATAGTTCCATGGTTATCAAATAAATCTACCCATAGAATCAGGTTTGTTCCCATAGAATCAGGTTTGTTTCTGTTATTTTTAATCTATGATCAATTTTGTTTGATTGGGTAGCTGATTTCACATCTAGGAACAATCAGAATGTCAACTGGACTGATTTTTGTCCAGATACCCAGGTAGGTTAGTGTGAACGCTGTGCAGTTGGTGATTTATTATGGAGAACTGCTCCACCACCTGGCCGTACCACTCTTGTGCGACAAATTTATGAACAATGGTGAACACTGCATAAGAAACTGAACATAATACATATTCTGCAATGATTGATGGAGTAAACAGAACATATGCCATCAGATTGTGTTGAGAAATTTGTCGTTGATCCAGCATGTTTTACTGGTGCCCCATCGCTTACTTGCTTATTTGCCCATAGAATCAGACAATTTGCACATAGAATCAGACATTTTGCCCATAGAATCAGAATAATGCACATAGAATCAGACAAACGGTTCCTCCCTGTGGAGTTTCTGTGACCAAATATGAGCTCAAATGCCTAATTGTGACATGTTAAAATTGCCTAATTAAAAAGCGAGCTGTCAATGACGTCACACATCTTATTTGCATATTAATTAGAAGACAGATTTTTCAAGACTATCTGGAGAAATTTGCTGGATTTTCAATATTAAAATAGCTATAACTTTTTAACAAATCGAGGTATCAACATTCTGTAAAGACTGTTCTACTCAGCTCAATGAGTGGCTTCAAATAAGCTGATGTCATATTTTCGTGATATATACCCTTTAAGATTATTGATTTTTCTGCATAAGGTGGTCACACAAACATATCACCTGTAAATCTATCAGAGAGTGAAACATGCAATCTACCTTCGCAATAAGGTCGTTCAGTGAAAATTCAAAACCATCTGTTGCAAGTCTTTTCTAAATATTCGCTACATCTAAGTGAGTAGCAAATAATTCATCCTAAAACAAACTCGGGCACGTAAGTGACCCCCTAACGTTACACAATATATAATTAACAATAAGTGTCACACCTGTATGACTTACTGTACTTACAATGCATGGTACCTGTATTGAAGTAGTCATGGGATACCACATGACACCCTAAGAGCAGTATGGACATTACTGTACATGCAGAATGCCCTCAATGTTTGAAGAAATCTCGTCAGTCTAAGAGATCCATGCTTGCAAAAGTGAGAATTGTTAACCAATAGAACGTCCAGTACATGAAGGTCAAGTGCTTGTGAGATTGCACAGAAGATGGGGCATTCTTGTCAGTGGACACTCGCATCAAAAATATTGATCATCAACGTTAAAATCGAATCACATGGGGCGAATTTCATTTCTCACGTGTAAGGAACAATTCATGTAAATGTCATGGACACATTGGACACGGTGGCTAGGCGTTACGCGTTATTCAGGGAGTGCCGCGTAAAATCATGAGTATTACGCGTTATTTGTGAGGAAATGGCACAGGAAACGACATAGGTCCCCACTTCAAATGAGGAAAATTAATGAAAAAGTTACGATTGTCCAATACATGAAGGTCAAGTGTTTGTGGGATTGCAGAGATGAGGAACCATTCTTGTCATTCGAGATTCATATAAAATTTTAATCATTCACCTTGAGATTGAATCACATGGGACAGACCAAATTCCTGACCTATATGGAACGATTCCATGGAAATTTCATGGGAGAGAACACATAATAAAATTATGTTGACATCTAGAAACTGTACAAGAACATGGTAGTATGTTTATGGAATATATTTGCACATCGCAACATAACTGACCATGCAAACATTCAGAGAACTGACTCACAAACTATTGCCAAGCTTTTCATTTTTCGCGACAAAAATTTGTCGTTTGACTCACAGTTGAAGGGTGTCAAGATATAATACGATACCATAATTATAGCATCGAGTATTGGGAGCGACAAAACGGTGTGAATCAGTTGGAAAATCAGAGGATACATACTCCATGTACATGTATTACACAAATGTAATGATATGACTCGTGAGCTGGTGTTGCCCTTTACAGGTCCACTTTTTAATAAACAAACGATTATATATAAACGAGTTATTCCAAAATTATCTCCATCCAATGATATACGATTCCATACAAAACCGGATAACTCTATAGAGTGAATTTCCTCACATGGAAGGAATTACTCCAAATAATGTGCAACGCTAGGATAACAATATTATGACATGCAGCAGAATATGCAGGCGTTTGTGAATAATGAATATATGATATATTCTAAAGGGTATTAAATCCAAATGAACACATGTGAAACTTGTTTATTGCAAGTGGAGTATGTATTTGCTACTGGCATTGAGACAAAAATAGAGCTCATCTCGTGTATTCATAAATTCTGGGACCTTGGTGAGTTATTCCTTAAGGCTATAGAGATGGACATGTTAAGAAAGTTCCGTGGATAATTCGTTCAGGCTAAACTCATATAAAATTAGTAGGAATGATACAACTACCTCAGCTAGTTCCTGGTAAAGACAGGTCGAATCCACCGAGAAATCTCAATGCTGAGTGTCAGACATGTCAGACTTAATTTAAGACAATTCGTAACCCTGCATATGGAGCTACCTTCTATGACTTCAAAAGCACGCTTTCTCCTTTCCATTTGTGGCACAAACAAGCAAATTCAGTTACACTGAACAATGTCATTTATCGTACTGCATGTACCTTCTATATATCTGACAGACAGTGAAATGTGAGATCATCCTTGACAATCAGGTGGTCACTCAAAATTCAAATCATGATCCATCTGAAGCGAAAAAAAACATATCAAAAAGTATATTGATGTGAGTGTGTAATGTTTCTTAGTTGGGTGATTTGCCGCATCTATAAAAACAGTATTAACTACTAATCACAAACAGGACGTCGCTGTCACTATATCGATGCCTTTGGTCGACAATAGGTAATATGTGCGCACACACATGAGCTGCTATATACATGCATTCAAGTATTCATGGGATACCACAGGTATAACCTGAGAGCAATATGGATATTCCAGTATGTGCAGAATACACCCGATGTTTGAAGAACCCTCATCAGTCCACTCGTTTCAAGAGGCCCTTGCTTGCGAAAATGAGAATTGTTAAGGAATATAATGTCCAATACATGGAGGTCAAGTGTTTGTGCGAGCTACCATTCTAACCAATCAATATCCACATTAGCAACATAAGTCATCCACTTGAAATCAAATCTCATGGGACATAACAAATTTCTCAATTATTACATAAGTAATAATTCCATGCGAGGGTAAATAAACTTTAAGGAAAAATTTACAGACACTCTATGGAATAGTTCTGGAATTGACAAAATATTTGATAATGCAACATTCAGAGAACCTCACACTTCGATCCGGACTCGGTGATTAAAAATGAACATCTGGCAAGGATCACACACAACATATCCTTCATCAGAAGGTATATAATACAATGCGCTTATCAAGATAATCAAAATTGTGTTTTACTGGTGATAATAATTATATATGTAGAATCCATCCTATCATACTTGGAATCAGTCATTCCCGCTTGATGACAATTTTGTTACCTTGGCTAAGGATACAGAACAACATTGCACTTTCGCACAATGATAAATGCTAATCTACTTAAGGTCACGGCTAATGTGATGGAATCGAATCTGGAAGCTCTATTACAAATACCACCAGAGTGTGTCATTAATTCACATAAATATCTGCCATGAAATTGTTTTTTTATTATTGAAATTTGACCCAAATTTATTAGACAGAGGCACACACAGTACATTATAAGACAAAACACAATGAGATGACTCTTGAGCTGATCTGGGTCATCACGAATCCCCTCTCAGTGTCACAGACAAATTGAAACGAACGTATCTGCGCCCAATTATATGCAATTCCAAATCAAATGAGATAATTCCGTGAATATCCCAGCATCGGACAAAAATACTCAAAAAAAAGATGCAAAACGCTAGAACAGCAATACATTGTATGCAGCACGACCGGTTGATATTTCTGATTAATGAATAATTGATATACTTTCATGGAGAAGTTCAATTGGACACATTGTTTTGTTCCTTTTTTTTTTTCTAGTGGATACTGTAAGTGTTACTGGTAAATCAATAAAGCTTACTTCAATGTAATTATGCATTTACGTATGCGTGAGTTGGTCCCTCAGGCTATAGGGAGATGTATGAACATGTATCAAGCTTGCCTCACAGGCTTGGATAATTACCACAAAATTCAGTTCCTTTGGGTTTGAGCACACCATATATTGTGTGACAGTAGCACGTGGTACCCTGTAAATTAGCAATTTAGAGGCTTCCAATTATCACCTGCACGTGACGTACTGAAGAAATGGATGGGGCGCAGTGATACATTGAATAAACACCCCACAGGAAGAAAACAACAATAACAAATACTATAAACGTTACACAAGTAACCATACTAATGTCTACTAAAAATGCACTCTCTCTCGAAATACAATATGTTTTTTTTTCTCATCATGATCATTGAAGTTTGACCGACCACCCACACTATAAAAGGAAAGTATAATCAGGTGGTGAACTCATGGAACATTTTAATATGTCAAAGAGAAAGAATCCAGTAAGTTCAGCCAACACACTCAAAGTACTTTTCATTTTCTATTGTGATGTATCAGGCAATAAATTGTGCACTGGTCTTTTTCTGTACTATTATTAACACGGGCCTTCTTGTAACAGCGTGAGTTAGTCCCTCAGGCTATAGGGAGATGTATGAACATGTATCAAGCTTGCCTCACAGGCTTGGATAATTACCACAAAATTCAGTTCCTTTGGGTTTGAGCACACCATATATTGTGTGACAGTAACACGTGGTACCCTGTAAATTAGCAATTTAGAGGCTTCCAATTATCCCCTGCACGTGACGTACTGAAGAAATGGTTGAAGCGCAGTGATTCATTGAATAAACACCCCACAGGAAGAAAACAACAATAAACAATAACAAATACTATAAACGTTACACAAGTAACCATACTAATGTCTACTAAAAATGCATTCTCTCTCGAAATACAATATGTTTTTTTTTCTCTCATGATGATCATTGAAGTTTGACCGACAACCCACACTATAAAAGGAAAGTATAATCAGGTGGTGAACTGATGGTACATTTTAATATGTCAAAGAGAAAGAATCCAGTAAGTTTCGTCAACACAGTCAAAGTACTTTTCATTTTGTATTGTGAAGTATCAGGTGATAAATTGTGCACTGGTCTTTTTCTGTACATTTATCCACACGGGCCTTCTTGTGACAGCGAAATTATTCCCCTATTCTAGTTTCATCAGAAATACATGAGACCAATGGTCTTATGTATTTATGGTTTCATGATATCAAACGGTAGGCCAAAATTTGTTTTGGAGTGGAATAAAAATAATATTAGCCGAATCACAGATGAGAACGAAGGCAGATTTCTTCACCTCGTCGATATCATAGAAGAAGCACTTGTGGTTCATAAAAATTAGAAAAAGATGAGTTGTGCAATATATTTGCAATTCATATCAATGTCAACATTTCAATCTTCAGGAGCAATTTACTCTGCTGGCACTAGATTTCCCTATGGAAAAATTATTTTTTACACTCCTGGAACACCAAGCATCCCAGGTATGTTTTGTGTATGTTTGAACACTACATCTTTGGTGTTCTTCATTGGTGTTTTTCCATGTGCACAGTTCTCACTGGATTGTGAAGTATCAGGTATGAATTGTGCAATTGCCTTTTCGGTACATCTCATCAAACGTGGGGCGATAACAGGGTCAATGCAATCATTTACGATTACTCACAAATTTGATGATTAAATTACGATTACGATTACAGGCAAATATAGGTGTAATCGATTACAATTACGAATAATTAACCATCGTAATCATGATTACAATCATGATTACTCTTTCCATATTAGGTAGATGTAGAATGAAAACACAAGTAGGTGTCAGCACTAACTAGTGCTTGAGCAAAAACATATACCATCGAGAGAAAACTATCAAAGTAAGAAATATTTATGAGGAATTGCTTTGATATATTTTTTGGAAAAATAGTTTCAAAACAAAAGCTGCTGTAATATAGCAAGACTGAAGCCGACCCTGGAACCATACACCGTTTTCATCGTATGTCATGACACTGAGATAATACAGCTAGGCTACTAATAACAACAAACACAACAGACTTTCCTTTGTTGGATGATTCTTCGCGTTTACACAATGGCAGTGTAATGAATGCCTAACAAGTTTTATTGGGTGTGAGGAGGTGAGGAGTGGGAGCCAATTGAATGCGGTGTTGGAGAGAGAGATCGGAGGGGGGAGGGTGCGGTACCTGAATAATCTAGATAGCCGTCTTTGACATCTTCGATGTCCAGATACAACATTATTACACAAGTGATAGCTTATTCAGTAATACCTCCTACAGTCAATGCAAACCGAGTGTCAATGTAACACAGTGGTCACCCGGTGAGAAATACATGTGTTCATAATTTGGCCGCGAAATTCACCCAGAACGATGAACTAAAACAAGAACTTCTCGCCACCAAAGATGCCATGCTGGGAGAGGCTAGCCCGTCCGACACACTGTTTGGCATAGGAATGTCATTACGCCACCCGGACGCACTGGACCCCTCGAAGTGGAACGGGGAAAATATCCAGGGCGAAATCCTCACAGAAGTCCGTAACAAACTATTTGCGTCACAACAGTAATGATCATGTCATGTCACTCGAGGACATCCTTCATAAATGAATATATTCTTCTTCATTTTGGAACGTTGTTACATTTGCATGTTTCGTATAATAAATGTAAAAAACAAAATATGCCATGTTGACATGCTTGAACATTTGTTCATAAAACTATATACAGCGACTGAAGCAGTGTGCCATACATGTACAATATGTCAAAACTTTTTCTGTGAACTTGTACAAATATTTGTCAATGTTACTTCATGAAGTTAATTGCACGTGTAATATTATGGCGTGCATACAATCCTTTTGTCTAGATTTGAGGTCATATTGACATGAAAATGCTTGACATGTATGAAACTTTATATTATGTAATTGTAAACATCAACTTAACTAATAATGTACATACTGAATAATAATGGTATCTTTAAACGAGTTGGATATTCATTCTGGTATGAATATCAACGGTATTTACTAAAAGTATAACATATTCTTAATACTATACTAGTACCACATAAGCACGTGTTCATTAGCTGGTCGCAACTACGTTTACTGGTTTGATTTAGAGAACTAAACGAATATATGACTATATTAAAAATGCATGAAATATTGTTATTGACAGTATCATTCATCAATTGCACATAAATAACTTGAGGTATACTGTGAACACTTGAATATACTCTATGTAAATATCGGTACTTCATTGACACGTGATAGACTAAGTTCATACTACCGGAGTAAGACACCCACATAATCATGTGAACATATTGGCATACATGTATAATGTATGAAATGCATATAGATATACGTATGTGCATATGTATCTGTGTGTCTAATACAAAGATATATACGTCATGTGAATTAATGTTCCTCAATATGCATTGTTTTTGTTATGCAGATTTATAATGTAAATAAGCATTATTTAGACGAATTAGGTAAAACGTCTGCCGAAATCGAGCTGTGGAATGTCAGTTGACACACAGTATTCATGTATTTGTCTTGTTTACTAAATTTAATGCTCATGAGATGTCGATGTTCTGTCTCTCCATGCAGTAGTTGTCTGGCCCACAATACAAATAACAAATACACTACACAACAATATGAGTACTAACAATTTAGACTCGGATCAGATCACTAATGAAGAAAATTTGGATTTTGCCAACCTTCTACTCGATGATACTGACTTTGATTTATATACCGGAGATGAAAAATGTACTTATTATGAACCCGGTGATCTTGTGTCCACAATTCATCCGGAAGGCGGTGTGTCATATTTTCATCTCAATTGTCGGGGTCTATCGAAGAATTGGGAAAACTTTAAGCAATTAATATGTGATATGAGTTCGGCAAATTTTAGTTTTGATGTTATCGGAATAAGTGAAGTTTATCGATGTGACAGAGATCAAAGACTCAATTTGCCGGGTTATCATGATATGGTTTACAGATGCAGAACAACTGACACTAGAGGGGGTGTAGCACTCTTTATTAAAGACAATGTCCAATATAGTATATGTGACAATCTCAGTGTATTTATTCCAAACGTATTCGAGTCCTTATTTATTGAAACGATAACTGGTAAAAACAAACACGCGAAGGTGGGAGTGATCTATCGACCCAATTCGTACCCACACGCCGATGTGGATATATTTTCAACAACGCTAATTACCCTGCTTGATGAAATAAATAACGCAAACAGCCAAACGGTAATCATGGGGGATATGAACATCGACCTAATAAAATATCAAACTGATGCTAGAACTAACAATTACGTTAATGATTTAATATCGTCCGGATTTCGCCCGGTAATTACGAAACCTACACGCATCACACCAACTACTGCCACACTGATTGATCATATATACACAAATATACTTACCCCATCAATCGCTGGAATAATCGTCACTGACGTCGCGGACCATTTTGGAATATTTCTGAGCTTCAAGCGCCAATGCAAACAAATTCAATCACCATCGGTAACATTTCGGTCAATGTCAGCAAATAACATTGAAAGATTTAATGCAACTTTACTAGAAACTGACTTCAGTGCAATATTTTGTAGTGAATGCCCAAATACTGCCTACGATCAGTTCATGAACAAAATAAACATGGCATTTGAACAAAATTTTCCCCTCAAATGCACATCCGCAAATCCTAAATACGTCAGACGTGAGCCATGGGTGACTCGGGGTTTTCTTGTGTCATCGAAAAATAAAATAAAGTTATACAAACGCAAATTAAAACTGCCCAGTGAATGTAACATCAACAAGTACAAACTTTACAACAATATATTCTCAAAGGTCAAACGTGAACTGAAACAAACCTACTACAAAAATGAGCTGGAAGCTAATAAGTCAAATATGAAAAAAACCTGGGATATTCTCAATTACGTCATTGGAAAAGAAAAGAAAAAATCGAAATTCCCTTTCAGTTTCCTAATCAACAATATAGCAGTAACTGATGAGTTAACTATTGCAAATGAATTTAACAAATATTTTTCGGAAATTGGGCTAATAACTGGTCAAAGTGTCTCAGCATCCACACACGATTTCACACATTACCTGCCACCCCACTTACCGAATAGTATGTTCTTCAGCCCTGTCTCAGTTGACACCGTAACAAATACAGCTTTGGGCCTCAAAACCAAATCAAGCAGTGGTCATGACGAAATATCAAGTAAACTACTGAAATGTTGTATACACCATATAAATGAACCACTGACTCACATAATAAACCTATCCATGAAACTTGGAAAAGTACCAAACGACATGAAAATTGCCAAAGTAATACCTGTATTCAAAGCCTCTGATCCTTGTTTGATGAAAAACTATCGTCCCATCAGTCTCCTTCCTGCGATCTCTAAATTATTAGAAAAAATTATCTTCAACAAAGTAATAATATTTCTTGAAAAACATGATATATTGTATCATCACCAATATGGGTTTCGACCTAAGCATTCCACTATCCACCCGGTTTTACATTTTCTGAAACATTGTGGCGAAGTGAGCAATATGATCCACCCCAAATATACTATAGCGATATTTTGTGACCTCTCAAAGGCGTTCGACGTCATTAACCATGAAATTTTGTTACATAAACTCAATATGATGGGCTTCAGAGGAGTGGTGAATGATTGGTTTAGAAACTATTTGACTGATAGAAAACAATACGTAAGCTTTAACAATCGAAATTCAACATATTTAAATATATCCTGCGGTGTCCCCCAAGGATCTATTCTTGGGCCCCTATTGTACTTACTCTACGTGAACGATATAAAATTTTCGTGCCCCAGTTCTATATTGTCATTTGCTGACGATACAACCATGTACATGTCGGACACAAATCTGAAATCCCTATTTCAAAATACAAATACTGAAGTAAACAAACTATATCAATGGTTTTGTGCAAATAGACTTGCTTTAAATGCAACGAAGACCAAATACATTGTAATCAAACCTAGTAATAGAATATGTGATTTTGGAGGATTATCTCTGAGTATAGGTAGTACACTACTATCCAGAATTGGAAGCGACTGCGGGGAGTGTTCTACAAAATTCCTGGGCATCCATGTTGACGACTCACTGTCATGGAAATGTCACATTAACAGTATCAATGTCAAATTAGCTAAAACATTATATATATTAAAACAAGTCAGGAATACCCTCCCACTGGAATGTTTGAAAACCCTATATTATACTCTAATACATCCGCATATAAACTATGGAATTCTAGCTTGGGGTTGTGCAAAGCCGACATTCTTGAATAAAACAATTCTACTTCAGAAACGTGCCATACGCATTATTTGTAATGCAGCGTACAATGCCCATACTGAACCCCTTTTCAAAACATTATGCATATTGAAACTCGCCGATCTTTTCAAATACAATGTACTGTTGTTTATGCATGATTTTTATTTAGGAAAACTACCAATTTCATTCAAAGATATGTATAGTTATAACCGTGAAGTTCAGACTATGCAGAGGACGAGACAATCAAATATGTTTCATATTCCATGCTACAACTCATCCTTCACTCGGTCATTACCAATATACGTTTTTCCACGGCTGTGGAACGAATGGGTCGGCAGATCACTGGTCCCGGAATCCAAATCGGTTTTTAAAGAAAATGTAAAGCAATCTTTTCTTGCAAGTTATCATAATTCCATAGTTTGTTCCAATAAATATTGCAAGTCATGTACATCAAAATGATAGAGGATTATACATATTCTAGTATATTATGAACACAGTGATCCAAAATGATCCCTAATACTTATACATTATGCATCAATCACGCCATGACTCTCTGCAGGCGGGACTAATTCGACTGCTCATATTATGAATATCATCATATCACCTTTGTCGCTTTTATCTGTAGTATTATTGTTATTATTTTCTAGTATACAGGGCAGGCTGGAAGACAGCATTTGCTAAGTCATGTCCTGCTTTTCTCTTGTTAACTATTATGACCACCGGTATTGTTTTTACACGTGTATTCATGAAATTGTCGGGAAAGGAAATAAATTCAGTTCAGTTCAGTTCAGTATATACAACTGTACATGGAGCAGAAAATATGTGTAGTTTATTGAGTCATATAATAAGTGGTTGTGAAGTCTTTTTATCATAATGTCATTTGTGTATTTCATGAGTGAAAAGCAACACAATATTATAAATGTCCCCTATGGCATGCCTTAATTCTTAACTTCCACGAATACAGAAAATTTTTCTTATGTTTCAATTGATGTAATCATGTAAAGTAATCATGATTACGATTACTTATACCATGTATTCGATTACGATTACGATTACATCATGAAAGTTTCAAATGTAATCGATTACGATTATGTAATCGTAATCAGGGGTTTGATTATGATTAATGATTACGATTACCCCATGTCTGCATTTCATAACACGGACATCCTTGTAATATCGAAAATATTACAACTTCACGCATCCTCGATTCATGATATCCAACTATGAGTCAGAATCTCTTCTGGAGTAGAACAAAATCAGCAGACTTCTTGACCTCGCCGATATCGGAGTGGAAAGGCGATCCCTGTATTCCAAGTTAGCAACCAGAACTTGCTTCATTACATCGTCTAAAAAATAACAAGAACTCGTACTTTTATTTTAGTGGAGTACAACCTGAATATTTCGAGTAAATTCCACGATAAAAAATGTAGCGTTTACATTGCGAAATCAGGGATATATTTAATGTAAAACAACAAGAATATTGCTAGAGCAGAGAATCATTTCACCAATTTATTCTCCAAAATAAGTTTTGAAATGTTGAACAGACCATCAGACATAGTTTACCGCTCAAGGTGAATAATGATAAATGTGCAATATGTTTGCAATTCATGTCAATCTGAACATTTCAATCTTCGAGAGCAATTTGCTTTGCTATCGAATGCATTTATTTGTTTTCTATGTCGTGTGCGGACTGAATTTTGTGCATTACACAACTATTGTCCCTTACGGAAAACTTCGACCTACGTTGGATACATGGTGTTCAATAATTGATGCTTCGACGATGAAGCGATGAATAGGTGCTGTTGACATATTCTGTGCTTTGTATTCACCTGCAAGGTTCTAGAGAAAAAGGCCCTAATTTGTGTCGATTGACAGAATTTTAAAGCTTTTAGCTCCATTCTTGCCAGACAAGCGACTTCCTGACTGGCGTGCAAATTACAGTTCACCATGGAGCTGAACCCAATGTGAGTTTTATCTAAGGTATTCTTCTGTGCAATCTGCCTATCTACAATGTCTCATCCATAGAGATACAGCCAAACTGATCTCATCAAACCACACTGACACGAGGTCATGTGTCCTCTCGAACCATGGCAATTCGTTAATCATCACCATGGCAATTCGTAAATTATCTCCTGACTCTCAGTCACCTTAATCGAGAGAAGGTTCGTGGTGTAGACAGTGAACTACAAAGGGTCGTTACCATAAACGGCTACAGAAATGGCCAGTCAACTGTAAATGACCGAGCCATATTTGACGATAACTAATGCCATTACCAAAATGTGATCAGGTTTAGTCGTAGTGTATACTGACAGTCCATTGGTCTCCCTCGAAGTTGGTACCCACTCATTCCTCTGTCCCCACAAGACTAGGGTGGCAATAAATAAATCAATCAATAACCCAGACAATTTTCAAACGTTTCTGCAGCTGTTATTATTGTATGCTACTCGTGAAAGTGGATTGCCCGTATATATAATACCTGAATGAATCGCCAAATAATATCGGAGTTGTTAATATTCCTTTTAGCTATACTTACCACTAATGTTTATGGGGAATGGCTTCACAATCTCGAACCTCCGCAAATTTGCGTGTATTATTTACCACTGGCAGCATTCTACTGCATATTACACAGGAATCGTGATAATAATTTATAATTGGAATGGTTCAGTCACAAACATTTTACATAATTCAAACAAGAAAAAAAATAGTAGTAAAATAATTCTAAATTATAAAGGGTATCCTGAAAAAGTACTATAGTTATATTGATTTAGTCAGAAATACTAGTCAGTTCTGAAACTGTATCATCGACTTGTACAATATATCTTGTTGCAGGGACCTCCTATAACAGCGAGAATATTAAGATTGTGCCTGTCCTGGTTTCATGATAGCCGACTGTAATATGAGCCAGAAGCTGTCTGCACTATGAAATAATCAAGATGAGATTGCATTGAGCATAAGAGTTCTTGACCCTGCCAAGCTGCTGGCATCAGAGCGGATTTCAAGAGCACTTTATCGATTTTTATTTGCCGAATTCACAACCAGAAAAATAGCAACTTCTTCATAGAAGGTGGACAATTCTGCTTTTTTATCACGACTGAAAAACCTAATTTACACCTCAAATTTAATGTAGTATAAGAAATTTATTATCGAATCAAGTATTAAATGATATAAGGTAGCACTGATATTGTTTCTGCGTTGCCTAAGTTTGTATGCTTTTAGTGTACAATGATATGTATATTACCGGAGCATAGTATGATATGTACTAATTTGTTGATCATTCACTTAGAGAAGCTCACATTTAGGGGTGGTAATTCATAGAATAAAGATTGTTGAGTAGTTATAACTTTTAGCTAACTTGGGGGGGGGGGGGGGTCAAAGGAGTGTCATATTCCTATTCCATCGGCCACTCATCACGTGCACATGCAAAATGAATGACATATTGTCGTGATGTGTCTGGGCATACTCTAATATCAGTGCACTTGTTCCAGTCTTGTACAAGTGAATCCGATGAATATTCGCTCGTCCAGCCATTGAAAAGTGTCAATGTTGCCCCAAATACATAACAAAGGATCTGGTAACCTAATGGCATTGTGCTGCATCCATCCTCCATCGTCCTCCAAATTATTATCCTCAGAAGCTGAGGACCAAAATAAATTTTAAAAATTAGCCAAAGGCCAGTACAGGTTACCGGACAATATATATTGTCATGAATAATAGCTGTTATATGGCTATTTTATCCTTATTTTATCCTTAATTAGAATCCTAAGTTGTAAATTTGATTAAAAAAAACAAGATATTAGCCAAGTTGTCCTGTGATACCTTGAAAATGAGGTCAAAGGACAAATCCAAGGTCGAGATAATATTCAGCATATATCATTTCCTATATTTCCACAATTGATTCCTAATCTGTGAAGTTGATAATAAATAAAATATTAGCCATTTTGGTCTTTGACCTTGAAAATGAGGTCAAGGTCAAATTCAAGGTGATCAGAATATTCGGCATATATCATTTCTTACTTGTTCACAATTGATTCCTAAGCTTTAAAGTCAATAATAAGAGAGATATTAGCCATTTTGTGCCTGACCTTGGAAATTAGGTCAAAGGTCAAATTCAGGGTCATCAATATATCCGTCCACAATTTAGTCCCAAGTTGTAAAGTTGATAATAAGCGAGATATTGGCCGTTTTGTTCGTTGACCTTGAAAATGAGGTCAAAGGTCAAATTCAAGGTCATCAGAATATCCGGATTATATCATTTCCTATATGTGCACAATTGATTCCTAAGCTGTAAATTCGATTATAAGCGAGATATCAGCGATTTTGTGCTCTGACTTTGAAAATGAGGTCACAGGTCGAATTCAAGGTCATGACAATAATCAGCATATATCATTTCCTATGTGTCCATAATTGATTCCTAGTCTCTAATTTAAATAATAAGTGAGATATTAGGCATAATGTGTGCCATTCATAAAGCATAGGAGAATTCAACATGAGAAAGTCCTACTTGGGGCCCTTCAAGAACATGAAAATTTCCGCCACATGCAGACCGGCGATTCAGGGGCAACGAAACTTATACATATCACAGAGGTATGTGAGAGCAATCTTTTGAAATAAAAATCTCAAAACTGTCTGAACAGTTATGAGAATATGGCCGCCAAAGTCAGAAATTGGCCGTTCTTCGACAAAAATGGCCGCCATTTAAAAAAAATGTGAAAATCGAAAAACAAAAAAAACCCATCTTGAAATATTTTTAAGTATTTTTGTGCAAAATTTCAGGAAGATCCGATCGTAAACTTTAAAGATAAAAATGTGGACGGGCGACGCCGACGGACGCAACGCCATGCCAATTGGTTTTCGGACCATTGGTCCGGTAACCTAAAAATCAAGAGGGGGTTATATGTTTTTTATTTTTCGATTTCCAAAATGGCGACTATTTGGTTGAAAATGGGAAGCAGCCTCAATTTGGTGGCCGCTTTCTCGAAATGTGTCTGAAAGCTGCGTTTAAGAAATTTGGTGGCCGCTTTCTCGAAATGTGTCTGAAAGCTGCGTTTAAGAAATTCTATGGACGTTATCATGATCTGGTTGATAAATACAGCAAATCCATGTCTGCCATGCAACTAGATCTACTTTCATGTTAATTTTGGGGAATTCATGACGGGTGCCACTAGTGGGGCAGGAAATGCTCACTCTTTCCGGAACACCTGATTTCACCTCCTGATGGCCATTTTGGGGGGTTCATGAGTTTCCTTGTCGTTTTCGTTTTCTCTCGCTTCGTGTGCCTGATGTTACTTTCTGTCCCCGGACTGTGAGATTGGATCACGGACCCTGTTTTGTTTGCTCACTTCGTATGCCTGATATGACTTTCTGTCCCCGGATTGTGAGATTGGATAACGGACTCTGTTTTGCTCGCTCGGAATTTTGGGGAATTCATGACGGGTGCCACTAGTGGGGCAGGAAATGCTCACTCTTTCCGGAACACCTGATTTCACCTCCTAATGGCCATTTACGGGGGTTCATGAGTTTCCCTGTCATTTTTGTTTTCTCTCACTTCGTATGCCTGATATGACTTTCTGTCCCCGGACTATGAGATTGGATAACGGACCCTGTTTTGTTTGCTCGGAATACTTAATACTGGGTATTGATTCCACGTCTATTTCACTGAACAGTTTCATCATGATCATTGAAATTTGACCAGCCACGCACACTATAAAAGGAAAATACAATCAGACGGTGAACTGGTGATACATTTCATTATGTTGAAGAGAAGGGATTTAGCGAGTTCAGTCAACACACTTAAAATTATTTTCTCAACTGGACTGTGAAGCAGTATCCTTGACGTATCAGGTAGAAAATTATACAAACGACGCTTCTGACAATTTTTCACACAGACCGCCTTGTAACAGCAAAAATAACACCATTTTATCCATGGTGGTTTCATGATATCATAAAGTAAGCCTGGATCTGTTCTGGAGTAGAAAAAGGATGATCGAATCTGAGATGAAAACAAGCAGCAGACTTCTTGACCACGCCATCATCAGAGCAGAATGGCGCCTTCAAGGAAGATTTCATGAACACTTATCGATTCTTGTGTGCAAAGGTGGCAACCAGAATTTGTTGTTCATAACAGTGGAACAATTTTGCTTTATTACAGCACCTGAAAACGTACTTCTATCTGAGTGGCGTATATCCCGATTATTGAACATCTACGATATATTTCACACGCCTCAAGTTGGATAATGAATTCTATGATATGTTGCTATTCACATCAATCTGAACATTTCAATTTCCAGAGCAAATTGATAAACTAGCACTAGATTTCCTATATGGACTAGATTTTTGGTTACACTTCTGGACAACAAAACTACTTAAATACGTTTTGTGGGCTTGCTCCTCGATGTTGTGCACAACCATTCATGAGTGCACAACCATTCATGATATATTACGGTGCTAATACAATATTATCAATAAATCAGTTGATTTTCGGGTAATTACTTGAGGTCAATTCATCCCACATGATTGTGTCAGTTTCATTATCTCTAAGCCACTCATTACATATAAATGCTTATGAATTATTCTGTGTCAAGCTGTGTTCAGAGCAAACGATTGAATGCATTTACTTGTTTCTATGTTGTGTACAGAGTGAATTTGTGCTTTACACAATCATTGTCTTTTAGGGAAAACGTATACCTACGCTGGATACATGGTGTTCAATAATTGTTGCTTCCACGATGATGCATTAAATAGGAACCTGTTGATATATTTTGTGATTTGTATTCACCTGCAAGGCTCCAGAAACGAGGACACTAATTTGTGTTGACTGGCATAAATGTAAAGCATTTGGCTCCGTTCTTGCCAGACAAGCAACCTCCTGACCAGCAACTCATTACAGTTCACAATGGAGCTAAATGTGTATTCTATCCGAGGTATTCTTGAGCACAATTTGAATATCAGCGAAGATTTATCAGGATGATACAGTCAAGCTTATCTCACCAACCCACAATGACACGAGGTGGAATGTCATCTCGAATAACCATACTTTCGTAAATTATCTCCTGTTTTTGGCATATTCAACAAAAGAAAAAAAACCCAGGATGCAAGATAATTCCTGACCATCAGTCACCTACATCATGTCATCGAGAGGAAGTTCGTTGTATAGACTGAACTATGAATAGTCGTTACCTTAACGACTACAGCAATGCCCAGTCGACTGTAAATGAGATAGCCATAATGACGATAATCATTGTCATTACCAAAATATTAACATGTTTAGTCATATTGTATGCCGACAGTCTCTTGGTCTCTTTCCAAGATGGCAGCCACTCATTCCTCTCTGTTCCTACAAGACTTGGGTGAAAATGAACAAAACGATCAATAACCCAGACAATTTTCAAACGTTTCTGCTGCTGTTATTATTGTCTGCTACGTGAAAGCGGATTACCAGTATGGATAATACCCAAAATGAACTGCACAAATACTATCGGAGTTGGTGTGGTGACAGCGCGCTGCTGCCACCTGGCGATTGACCTGTCTGCTACGGTGCTGCCACCTAGTGAACTGGGCGACCACAACAGCACCGTGCACTGCTGCCATCTGCCGGCGCCCACACAAGAGGACAGCCCAACAACCGGCCATCGCCAGACGTTGCCCAACCCCCGAAGTGAGAACACCCAGATCTACCAGCCAGCACGACTGACCACTCGTCGAGTGACGGCTTCTACCATATACGCCAGGAGCCATAACATAAGGTGAATATAGGCGACTTAAGGTAGACAATCTCACTACAACTGGCGACGAGGATAAAAACGGTAACGCGGATTGCCTTTAGTCGTCTGGCAACGTCTCAAACTTGAGGAAAAATTTTCTTCAAACTTTTCCGCCACGTGGGCGGCCATCTTGAATTCATTCGGCGCAATTTTCTGAATGAATATTTTCATACTTTAGTTGTATTTCGGCAGTGTTACCAGTGATTTGCTGTCGGGAATAGCCTGCTGGTGACACATAAACACAAAATTGTGTGTTCAGTAACTGCTGTCTGGCAACAGCCTTATAGTTATTGCCCACACTTAGAAAATAAAATTGCATTTGGTCTGGAACTATCTAGAAGAATTCTAGGTCTAGATCTATATTCTAGTGGTCAATATTTTGCTGTCGGGAACAGCCGGTATTGATGTTGACCGCGCTTTGAATCATATTTATATTGGTCAATATATTGCTGTCGGGAACAGCCCCTATTTATATTGACCGCATTTTGAAAGTTTAAATGTCATAAATTAGTGGTCAGTGCCGTGTAAATACAGCCCTGACTGGCCACACTTTGAGATTCAGTGAGCGATAACACTGGATTAATAACTAAATAACTTCGTCATTGCTTTAGATCTAGTTCATAAATATCGAGCGATATTTATCTAGCATAAAGTAGATTAAATTTCGTCAGTATACTCAGTATTATTACTCTGGTATTAAATTATTGCTGTGATTGAGTAGTTAAGGGAGAGCTTGACTAATATTCGCGTGAGAATCATATATACATTCCTATTGTGTAAATAAAGTACAGCTCATTCACTAGCCTTTGTTATAATTACGTGAGCATACACGTACACCACAGTTATAATTCGTCGTATTATATTACACATTACACTCAGTAATATTATAATACTACACAACTTCCAGTAAACATACACTATTAAAACAGTACAGTTTACTTCATTATATCTACGTATATTTTTTGTACTGTAGTACATCTCTATATCGGTATCTGGTAATATTTAAAACACAAACACTTGTAATAGTTTAAACACTGCACCACAGTATAGTACACAACCTAAATATTACTCACAGTATACTAAACTACTTTAATACCACACAATACTAAGTTAAAACAGGTATTATATATAATTTACCACATTAAATAATTATAGTGTACAGTGTAAATATATATTAATTTATATAGTAAAAAATAAACACACATACCAGAAATAATTATAACGTATCATTGTGGTCAAGGGAGATCAGCTGTCCGGTATAGCCCTCGATTGATCTTGATCACAACTAAAAAAAAAAAAAAATAAAAATAAAAAAAAAAAAATAATAATAAATAAATAAATAGAAACAAAAATGTCTCAATCAGTGCATCCAATCGACCTGAATACGGCCTCGAAAGACCAACTGCGGTCTGTCCGCAACATTGGCGAGGCGCGGGCAGAAGCCATTTTGAAACTTCAACAGGAAGGCCGACCCATCACGATGGACCGTCTAGTAGCAGCAACCAGTCTGCCTGCGGCTTACTTCGATGATCAGGCTCTCGAAGGTACCATTGCCAGTGTGCCGCTGCATGCCGAGTCAGCCATGGAATTCATTGACGAGAAGCTCCAGAATCTGTCCTTGATGAGCCCGTCTAGACACTCTACAATAGCCCCCGAATCCAGCAGTAGGGAACGAGCCCTTCTGGAGGAAATGAAGATGAGGGAATCGTCATTCCAGCAGGAGCTGGAGCGTCTACGGAGGCAACAGGAACAGATGAGGAGTGACCAGGAGGCTGCATTCCAGCGGGAGTTGGAGCGCATGAAACAACAACAAGAAAGTTTGAGGCAGGAACAAGACCGGAGACAGTACGAGCTGGAGCTAAAGCTGGAGAGACAGAGGGAGGAAGCGGAATATCAGCTGAAAAAACAAGAAGAAAGGATGCGGGAAGAAATAGAGTACCGGCGTACTCGAGCAAGCACGAGAACCAGTGGGTCTTCTCGCAGCAGCCGTCGTGCGCGAGATCCAGTGAAAGACTGGAAGTGTGATCCGTCACAAACAGTGGACGAGGTTGAGAAATCTAAGTCTGAGGGAGCAGAGGTGGAAAAACCAAACACTGCTGCCAAAGATGTGGATGCCTCAGAGGAACCAGTCCAGACCCAAGCCCCACGGCGAGCAAAGTCCCTGACAGAGATTGGGTCGCAGGAGCGATTCATTCACAACCTTGTAGACCAGTGCAAGAGAGTGTACCAGAATGCTCCAATCAAACAGGAGGCAGTGCCACAAGTGAAGCAGGAAGTGGATCCAACAGTAGAACAGACACCTGCAGGAACTGTGGGGAATGTGGCGTCCGGTTACGCCCCCGTGCCCCACGGTCCAGCACTGGCCAGGCCTCAGCAGCCCCCAGAGCCACAGGAGGCTCCAACCCAGCCGATCAAGCAAGTGATGGATCCAGCACCAGCAATGGAACCACAGGTGGCAGTCTCGAGACACTCGGCGTCTGGCTACGCCCCAGTGTCACAAGACTGGCCACCCAACCTTGCTCCTCAGGTTTTAGCGCCATCTCGCCAACCTCAGTTGACAAGACAAGGCACGGATCAGGCGGCCAGGTACCCCCACCGTGCGGCACTACCAGCACCAGCTCGTGTCAGAGGCCGTTCAAAACCTGGAACAAGCTCGGCCCGGCAACCAGCAGTCATGCCATCCCCGATTATGGCTCATCAACCGGCTGTCGAGCCCTCCAGAGGGGCTCCAGGACCAAGGTCAGCCAACAACATTCAGGGCATCAACCCTCTACCAGATAACGACATCAGGCGGCAGGGAGGTATGGCGTCTGGCTACGCCCCTGCACCCTCCGACCTGCAACTGGGTCAACAAGAGATGCCACCAGGCACCCAACTGGCGATGCGGAACGAGGTTCCTGCCCACTACATTATGCCGTCTGGCATTCAGCAGTTCAGGAGGAACGAGGGCCCATGGGATGCACAAGGTGCGGGATCATTGACAGGATACGCCCCAGCCCCGCCCCCACCATCTAGCTACAACCACTGGGGTGAGAACTTGGTGTCTGGCTACGTCCCTGTTCCACCGCATCCAGCCGACAGAAACTTCGCGGGTGGGGACATGGCGTCTCGGTACGCCCCCGCCCCACCCCAAATGATGATCAACCCGGGTAGGGACATGGCGTCTTGGCATGCCCCCGTCCCGCCCCGGCAGATGAACAGCTGCAATCAGCCAAACAGGGATCCAACCACAGGCTACCCACCAGTGCCCAGGAGGGTCCCGATGGTCGGAAGAGATGCAGCAACCGAAGACGACTACACAGAGGATGACGAGGAAGTGCGACGACCACATCGCCATGGCAACAGGCGCGCAGGCAACCACAATGAACCAAGGCGCCGCCTACAGAATCTGCCAAAGATGCCGACCTTTGAGGGCAAGTCGAAAGACTGGAAGCCCTTCATTTTGCAGTTCCAGAACATGGCGCGGATCATTGGGTGGACGGACGAGGAGAAGCTTGATCGACTGACAACGTGCCTGAGAGGTGTTGCGATCAAGTACGTCTACACCAAGCCAGAACATGACCGTCAGACCTACCAAGATTTGGAGCGGCTGTTGTCCCAGAGGTATGGCCAATCAGACCCGCCCGTCACCATTCGGCGGCAGCTTCAGACAATCCGGGAGGAGGAAGAAGAAAATCTGGACGACTTTGGGGACAGGGTGCTTGCACTCACCATTGACGCCTTTCCAGATGCGCCAAAGGACCTCCTGCAATACCTGGCGGTGGACTTTTTCCTGAAGGGGTGCAGAGACCGCAATGCCGCCTTCCGGACTGCTGAGAAAAACCCCACAACAGTATTTGCTGCAGTCAAGGGCATGAAGTCGACCCTGCACAACCAGAAGGCCATGGCTGGCCCAACCAAACAGCCAACGACAAGACAGGTCAGTTTTGACCCACTCGTCTGTTCACTCGGACCATGTGAGTCAGAGACCAAGACATCGGACTCACATCGACTCGACGAAGTGGTGAAGAAGATGGGAGAGTTGGTGTCCGGGTTTGAACAAATGTCGAAATGCCTAATGAAGTCTCTGGCAAAAGAGATTCCCAGGAGAGATGTGACGCCACCACCACGTCGGGAAAATACGGGAGGATCATTCTCACCCCGGCGGAACAGGTCACCATCACCTCAGGGCCAGCGGTTGTGTTTCAACTGCAACCAGCCAGGGCACTTTGCTCGAGAGTGCACCGAACCGAATACAGGGGGGAGGGGCTCCTCACCCAAACGCCCTACGCCCAACAGCCCCATCAAGGAGGCTTTAAATGGGAAAGAGCTGAACTAGGGGGTCGAGTTCAAGCTCCGATGACCAACAACGACCTCAACCAGGAGACTCAAGGGCCCACCCTGAGGTACAACCCAGACAAGGAGTTTGTGGATGGTGGTGGAGATCATGACATGGCGTCCGGCTACGCCCCCGTTGTGGTTGAAACCCCCATCTGTGAAAACGACCCAATACAGGAAGAAAACTCTGTCAGCAGAAGGGAAGAGAAACAGGGTGATGGGGGAAAAAATCAGGACTTGGCGTCTGGCAACGCCCCCGTCATGGTGGACACCCCCATTGAGCAAGAAGATATGGAGAACCACTGTGATACGGCGTCTGGCCATGCCCCTGTCACAGTGTGGGAAACCAGCAACAACCAGGATCGAGATGACTGTTCTGACATGGCGTCTTGGCACGCCCCCGTCATGGCAGGCGTGCTTCCTATCTTCAACTCCGATAGCGGGACCACAGCCCCGGATGGAGCCGCTGAAGGAAATCCAGCACCGAGCGGGAAAGAAACATCAGAACGCAGATGGCCTGTCACGTATTCCGGATGCCGTGGACTACTGTGACTGCTATCGGGCTGGCGAGGACCAGGAATCGCTGCCATGTCAAGGATGTGCCTACTGCGCCCGGGCCCACCATCAATGGGAACGTTTCCAACTGGACGTGGACGATGTAGTTCCCCTTGCCCATGGAAGACGGCTGGTACCGGATCAGGGCCCTGGTATGGCGTCTGGGAACGCCCCTGCCAGTGTCATGGTCTTGGGACTGAGCGAAGAGGAAGGCAGTGTCAGTACGGCGTCTGGTTACGCCCACACTAACATTGCAGATGTAGCAACGAAAGTCGTTTCGGCAGTACAACAGGATCTGGCTATTCAGACTGCCGGTAGCACGGGCATGGCGTCTGGGTACGCCCCCGCTGGTGCTGCCACGGAAGACCAGCCAGGACCAACTGACCTCGAGCTGATGGGTTTCTCCATGGAAGACCTGCAGAAGAGCGACTCAGACCTGAGGCCCATTATACAGTGGTTGATGGACTCTGCCCAGTACAGCAGAGTTGTACTTGCAGTCACCCGCAACTAAGCATCTGTGGCTGTGCCGACCGTTACTGCACCTGAAGGAGCAAGTCCTGTATTATCAGTGGGACTCTCCAGAGGGACCTCAACTCAAGTTAGTTGTGCCCGAGTCATTGAAGGCAGAAGTACTGCGGTTATGCCATGACATCAAGAGTGCGGGTCACCTCGGACAACATAAGACTTTGGCACGCCTCAGATGGTCTTTCTATTGGCGCAACATGAGCTTGGACTCTGCTCTACATGTGAGGAGTTGTGCTGCGTGCAGCAAAAACAAGAAGGCCAGTCGGACGCCACGAGCTGGTTTGGGCGTGTACCATGCTGGGACTCCATTAGAACGGGTACATATTGATATGATGGGCCCATTCGTGGAGAGCTTCAAAGGAAACAGGTATATCCTCATGGTCGTGGACCAATTCACTAAGTGGATGGAGTGTTACCCCGTGCCAGACCAGACCGCGGAGACCATCGCGCAGGCGTTGGTAGATCACTTCATCTCCAAATTTGGAACCCCACTCGAGATCCACTCGGACCAAGGACGGAATTTTGATGGGAGATTGGTTCGAGCACTCTGTCAGGCACTGGAGATCACGAAGACCAGAACAACGCCATATCGACCCTGTTCAAATGGCCAAGTCGAACGTCGGAATAGAACTGTACTGCAGTGTGTCCGG
The DNA here is from genome assembly GCA_949152475.1 of Terebella lapidaria. Taxonomy (NCBI): domain Eukaryota; kingdom Metazoa; phylum Annelida; class Polychaeta; order Terebellida; family Terebellidae; genus Terebella; species Terebella lapidaria. Next base: position 24,570,284 of record OX424564.1, on the reverse strand, counting down.
TGCTACTTGGGGAAGAATCAGAAGAACTGGGACCGGGATCTTCCTCTCATCTCGATGGCGATCCGCAGCTCCGTCAATCGCAGCACAGGGTTCACGCCTAACTTTTTAATGTTGGGGAGGGAGATATCCATAGCAGACGAGATCCTTGGAATTTGTCAAAACAACACCAAGAAGTACGATCCTACAGAACTTCCCGAGTTTGTGCAAGATCTCCTCTTACGACTTAGGACCGCACATGCGACTGCAAGGGATACCTTGGGCGGAGAACAACGTACACAGAAACGATACTATGACCTCCGTCTACGAGAGGAGAGCTTCGAGAGAGGCGACCTGGTGTACAAGCTCGACACGTCTGCCAAGGTGGGAGTTAGCAAAAAGCTAAGGCCGATCTACATAGGACCTTTCATTGTGATCCAGGTGCTCTCTCCTGTCCTGTACCGGATCGAAGGACGGAAAGGCACAAGTGTGGTACACCATGACCGATTGAAGATCTGCCGCGACCGGTCGGTGCCCCTGTGGATAAGGAGGAAACGACACGAGGTATTACAGACGAACGAGGAAAAAGTGGAAGTGGAAGACACACAGGTGACTGACATGATGGAGGAGACAATGTTGGGTAATTCAGAACTGGCGTCAGGTAACGCCCCATCTGATATCCCAGCAAGACTCGAGGACTTGGCGTCTGGCTACGCCCCTGTTACTCCAGGGTATGTCTCCGTGGACCCAGAACCGGTGTCTGGCCACACCCCCTCTGGGGACCCCATCGATTCAGGGCCTCCGGTCGAGGACGACATCTGTGAGCCAGGATATGCCTTTTCAGAAGGTGATCTTCCCCTTCTTTTCCAGGAAGCAGAGCGCACAAGAAGCGGCCGAGCCGTGAAGAAACCAGGGTATCTTCGTGACTATGTTGTTTAGATAAGGAACTAACCTTCAGCTAAGGTTTAGTGTTAAGCCAGTCACGTGAAATTGATTTGTGTCAAGCTTGTTCATTGTAGATGGAGGACGAGTCAAGCTTCCAACCTGACTACGAGGAGGAGATTGAGCCGGAGCCCGGACCTGCCCCTAACCCTGGTTCGCAAGATCAAGGACCTTCTCGGCAGCCCGCCCCCAAGGCCCGGAAGCTACTGAGGGCCCGTCGAAGATGTTGCCCCATCTGCAACGAGCGCCTCCAGGTACGTCCCCGCTGGCATATCGAGGAGCAACACCTGCCGTGGTTTCTGGAGCCGCATCAGTGCTGCTGGACCTGCGAAACCACAGGCAACAGAACAGGATATGTCCTGCGGGGCCACACTCCAGAGCATGACGGGCACACCAGCGACTCCATGCTATCGGACGCCAACCTGCAGCGTTGGGCCGGCCTGATCAGGGGATTGCTCGTTTTCCTCTCGTTCGCCTTCGGGTGCCGGGATGACCTTCAGGCCCTGCTCAACCTTGTGGTGCGGCGTCGATGGTTCCCAGATAACCCCTGGGAGTTCCACGAGCCCGACATGGTTACCATCCTGGGATGGCGGATGCTGGATTTCTTTTTCGGATCACCATACCACGGCCGCTACCATCTCAGGCCCCCCAACCGTGTCGTGGTCTTGTGCCACTGGAACATCCTTGGAACCCTGCTCGTGCATCTTCGACCGGAGGACCGCCCTCGCCTTAAGGAGCCGGAACCGCTTCCAGTCGAGATCGCTCCTCGCCTGCTGACAGTCGATAGTCACTGCCACCTTGCCAAGCTGAGGCTCTACTGCCAGGATGCCGACAACCTAGAGGAAGTGAAGGCGCAGACCGCTCGTCTCGGGACCGTCAGCTGCAGCCACGTGGTGTGTTCACTGCCTTTTCCCCGGCATTGGCGTGACATCCCGCTGTACCGCCACTGGGAGAAGGTCGTGCTGAACATCGGCCTACACCCCCACGTGACCAGCAGTCAGACCAGAGTCGACCGGTGGTTCCCGGACTTCCTGCGCCTCACAGCAGAGCCCTACTGTCTGGCCATCGGAGAGGTGGGACTGGACTATGGCGACAAGACCAGCGAGGACGAATGGAGACTGCAACGAGAGATCCTGGCACAGATTGCCTCGCACGTGAACCGTCTCGGGAAACCGATTGTTGTCCACGCCCGCTACGACCGCAACCCGGAGGAGGTGTACACCGACACCTTCAGGATTCTGTCCCAGCACTTGTCCAAGGACCACGCCGTGTACCTCCACTGCTTCAGCGGCACTCTCCGTCATGTGCAGCAGTGGACCAGCGTATTCCCCCAAACTTATTTCGGGATGGACAAAGCCCTCATCGAGACCGCAACGGCCGGATCTGAGCAACGCCGAATGCTGGAGGAAATTCCTTTGGACAGGATCTTGTTGGAAACGGACGCACCCTACCGGATCCACACCCCTTGGGACATGCGGCCCCTGGTGGACACGATCGCCCGCTGTCGGAACCTGAGCCCGATGATGGTGTGCGAGCTGGCGAGGCTGAACTCTGCCAGTTTCTTCGGCTTCAACCTGTAAGCATCTCATTTCATTCTTGTCATCGTGGGTTGAACGTTGTCTGGTACAGCCCTCGCCCACATTCATGTCGTTCATGTCATTCATCCCTGCATCCGCGGGTAGTCGCTGTCTGGAACAGCCTGCTACCCGCACCCTTTACCATCTTCATCTGTGGACAGTTGCTGTCGGGTACAGCCCTGTCTGCAGGCTTGTGTGAATGTGTCTGCATTGTAAATAGTTATAATGTAAATATGTTTTGCCCGGATATGCGGGATTATGTTAATTGCACCATGTTCAGTTAAATTGTCAGATCGGGGTCCCGTCCTTTCATTGTGGGGGAGAGTGTGGTGACAGCGCGCTGCTGCCACCTGGCGATTGACCTGTCTGCTACGGTGCTGCCACCTAGTGAACTGGGCGACCACAACAGCACCGTGCACTGCTGCCATCTGCCGGCGCCCACACAAGAGGACAGCCCAACAACCGGCCATCGCCAGACGTTGCCCAACCCCCAAAGTGAGAACACCCAGATCTACCAGCCAGCACGACTGACCACTCGTCGAGTGACGGCTTCTACCATATACGCCAGGAGCCATAACATAAGGTGAATATAGGCGACTTAAGGTAGACAATCTCACTACATCACTACACTCACTAATCCTGTTAGCTATAGTTACCATTATTCTTTATGAGGAATGGCTTCACAACCTCGAGCCTCCACAACATTGAATGTATTGTTTACCACTGGCACAGCATTCTACTGCATATTACACTGGAATCGTGATAATGATTCGTAATCACCATTCATTGGAATGATTCATTCATAAACATTTTACATAATTTAAACGAGAAAAAAATTAGTAGTATATTAATGCTAAATTTTAAAGGGTATCCTGAAAAAGTACTATAGTCACATTGATTTTGTCAGTATTACTAGTTAGACTAAATTTCCATCAATACAGTGTCGTGAACGCCATGTATTGTATGACAGTAACGCATGGCGTCAGCTGGCCTTCCACTGCTTCACTATACATAACATACTGAAGCTCTGGGTTCGGTCAAAACAACAACGGTGATGAGACTCGCTCTCAAAATATGGTTTCACTGAAAGGTTTAATAATGATTATTGAAGTTTGACCGAATGAACACAATAACAAGAGAAAATAAAATCAGATGGTTAACTGATCTTAGACTGTCTGGATGAGGCAACATGCAGTACGTTCATTCAACATACTGAAATACTTTTCATATCAGTCCACAACTGGGATACGACGTATTATTTTTCAAGTGCCAGGTAATCTTATTACATGGACCTCCTGTGGACCTCGACACCTTCTATCATCGCCATCTCATGGATGGACCTACTGTGACAGCAAAAATATTGGGATTTCACCTGTCCAGGTGTCATAATATCAGATTGTAATATGAGCCAGAAGCTTTCTGTAGAATGAGGTAATCAAAATGAAATTGCATTAAAAGGAGAGTTCTTACAATACCAGGCTGCAGCTGAAGGCCATTTTTTTCTGAAATTTTGCACAAAATAAATTTTTAAATGACAAGAGGGAGGTTTTTTTCGATTTATGTTACTTGTACTCCAAAATGGCGAATATTTGACGGAAAACACCCCTCAATTTGTTGTCCGATTTCTCTTCAGGTGTCTGATAACTTTCGCTACAATTTTTGTCTTGGATTCTACACATAAATGTACCCTTATCTGTTTATGAGTTTCGTGAACTCCGGCTGTTGTCTTGATTTTACAAACACCTTGGGCAATTAAAAAAATTAGCCCAAAGGCTAAGAAAGGTTACCGGAAAGGTGTTAAACCACAGTTTTTTTCACGCAAATTGCCGTTTTGACATTTCAAATTCAAAGGGTTTTTTTGTTAAATTTTGACCCAAAACTCTCAGAACGGAGCCACTTGATTTACTGTATGTATGATATACATACACTACATTATAAAATAAAACACAGTGAGGTGAATCATGAGTAGATGTCGGTCCTTATGAATTCACTCTCACAATCAAACCAAACGATTTATTCCAAACGCATCTCCACTAATATGCAATTCCAGTTCAAATGGGATAATTCTGTGAATATCTCAGCATCGGAAAAATTACGTGCAAACGCTTTGATAGCAATACATTTTATGCAGCTGAAACAGTTGATATTTCTGAGTCAAGAATAATTGATATACTTTCAGAGGTTCACTTGAACACATATGGAACACCTTGTTTTTTTGCAAGTGGATACGCTATTTTGCTACGGACAATGGGACATCAATAAAGCTTACTGAAATGTATTTATGCATTTAGGTATCTGTGTGAGGTATTCCTTCAAGCTAAAAGGGGTGTACGAAGATGTAATATACTTGCCGTACAGGCTTAGATAATTAACACAAAATTCAGTTCTATTGTGTCTGAGCATCTCATATATTGTGTTACAGTAGCACGTGGTATCCTGTATATTAGCCATTTAGAGGCTTTCAATTATTCATTGCACGCGACGTACTGAAGAAGTCGATGGAACACGGTGCTTTTTTAATATACAGCCCACAGGAAGAACAGTACATTAAACCACCATCACAAACGTTACACAATATAACAAGATTAATCACTACTGAATATGCACTCGCTTACAAAATAAAGTATGTTTCTGAAGTAGGGAGCAACGGTTATCAAAATATAGATTCACTGAACCGTTTTATACACAGCATTGAAATTCGACGACCACACGTATTATAAAAAGAAAATTTACTCACATGGTAAAATGGTGGCTATTTTCTTGGTGACAGGGATCCAGCACGTTCATTCTGCACAATCAAAATCGTTTTCATTTCAACTCTCAACTGTTTTGTGGAGCAGTAAGTTTGAACTATCTGTAGACAATTGTATGATCACTTTTCCGATATATTTTATCACACGAACAATGAAAATATTATAATGTTACCTATCCTGGTTTCATATATATCAAACTGTAAGCAAAATCTGTTCTAGAGTGAAAAAAAATCAAACCGAGAGGAAATCAAGCAGCAAACTTCTTGACCTCACCAATATCAGAGCAGAATGGCGCCTTCGAGGAAGATTTCAAGAACTCTTTATCGATCCCTGTCTGCCTAGTTAGCAACAAGAACTTGTTGTTCTGAAAAGTGTAAAGATCGTACTTTACTGCATCTGAACAAAAATCATATACTTCTATTTTAGTGGAGTTATAATTTGATTACCTAGAGTAATAGCGACGATAAAAAAGTAAGGCCAGCAAAATCAGGGATATATTGCATGTACATTAATACGGATAGGACTGAAGCAGAGGGTCATTTGCAGACCAATTTATACTGCGAAATAAGTTTTAAAATGTTCGCAATGTGAATAATGATATGATTGCAAATCATATCAATCTGAACATTGAACTAAATTTCGGGAGCAATTTGCTTTGCTAACATTAAATTTCCCATATGAACGAGATTATTCGTTACACTCTTGGAAAACAAAACTACCCAGATACGTTTTGTATGCTTACAAAACACGTTACGTTCTCACCTCCTCATAGAGGTCTTCTATCCATGTGCACAACTCAATATCATTAATTCATAAGATGTTGCTAATGAAATATTCTCTATAAATCAATTAATTTCTTTGCAATTACATGGGGTTAGTTTATCTCACATGTGTCAGACTCAATATCTCTAAGGAACTCAGGATGTATGAAAGCTTATGCATGAGTCGTTTTCAACTGTTCCCAGAGCAACTAGTTAATAATCGATTTAATTCTTTTTATGTCATGTATAGAGTGAATATTGTGCATTACACAATTATTGTCTTTTACGAAAAACTTACTCCCAGGCTGGATACATAGTTGGTTCGATGATGAAGCAATGAATAAGTTTTTTTTGACATATTCTGTGTTCTTTGTATTCACCTGCAAAGTTCCAGAGATAAACTAAAGGCCCTTATTCGTATCCACTAACAGAAATTTAAAGCTTTTGGCTCCATTCTTGCCTGGCAAGCCACTTCTTGACCATGATGCAAAGTTGCAGTTCACAATGGAGCTGGATGGATCAAGTATTCTTCTGCACCATATCAATATCTACAGCACCAGTTTTATCAGAGTAACACAGTCAAGCTCATCTCACCCAGGGTGCAAGCCAATTCCTCACCCTCAGTCACCTCCATCATATCATCGAGAGTAAGTTTCGTTACATAGACAGTGAACTATAAATAGCTATTACCATGAAAAGCTACAGCAATCCCCAATCATCTTCTAAATGAGCCAGTCATATTGACAATAATTTATGTCATTACCAAAATATTATCAGGTTTAGTCGTATTGTATCCCGACAGTCCCTTGGTCTCCCTCCGAATTGGCACCCACTCATTCCTCTGCGACCCCACTTGACTTGGGTGGCAGTAACCAAATCAATCAATAAACCAGACAATCTTCTAGCGTTTCTGCAGCTGGTGGTATTGTCTGGTACTTGTGGAAACAGATTACCGATATAGATCATAACCAAATGCATTGCATATTATCCCAGTTGTTGATATTCCTTTTAGGCATTATACCCATGAGGTATGGCATCACAACCTCGAGCATTCGCTACAATGAACGTACTATTTACCACTGGTACAGCATTCTACTGCATATTACACTAAAATCATAATAATAAGTTATGATTGGAATGATCCCTTCATAAACATTTTACATAATTAAAAGAGAAAGAAATAGTAGTACATAAATGAACAATTATAAAGTGCATCCTGAAACTGTACTCTGGTCATACTGATATAGTCAGTATCACTATTCAGTCCGTAATTCTACCAAGACAGTTTTAGAGTGTCTTGAACGCCATTTATGGTAAAACCGTAGTGCATGGCGTCATTCTGGCCTTCCATTGCTTCATCATACATAAACAGAAGCTGTGAATGGAGTGATGTTTTTCTATTTAAACACAGCCCACAAGAAAAACAAGTCATAAATCACCATTACGAGTGTAACAAAGGTGATTAGACTTGCTCTCAATATATGGTTTCACTGGAGAGTTTCATACTTGTGATAATGATAATTGAACTTTAGCCGAACACACATATGAAAAAAGGGAACATAATCAGATGGTAAACACTAATATATCAGGCATCAACTGTACCATCGTCTTTTACAGTTCCGTACACATACCTCACATAATAAGATAAAAAGGAACACTACTGAAGAAATATTTATCTGTCCTGGTTTCAAGATATCAGACTGTAATACTGTGTTGGAGTAAGGAATAATCAATCTGAGATTGGATCAAACAGCAGACCTCTTGGCTGTACCAGGCTGGTAGCATCAGCATGGGATTGTGCCTTCAATGAAGATTTCATGAACACTTCATCAATTTGTTTCTGCCCATTTAGCAACCAAAACTTTTTGGACAGAAACAAAATGGACAATTTGGTATTATTAATGAGTCTGGAAACCTAGACATATACCACCAATATTCTCACAATCCCCAGGATGCGAGCCAACTCATGACCCTCAGTTACCTCCATCATATCATCCAGAGGTAGTTTGTGGTATAGACAGTGAACTATAAATAGTTGTTACCGTAAAGCGCTACAGCAATACATAGTCGACTGTAAATAACCGAGCCATATTGACGATAATGAATGCCATTAGCAAAATATCACCAGGTTAAGTCGTATAGTATACCAACAGCCCCTTGGTCATGTTGGTATCCTTCCAAGTTAGCACCCACTTATGCCTGTTCGTCCCCACATGACTTGGGTGGCAATGAACAAATCAAATATAACTCTGACAATCTTCGGGACACACGAAAACAAGTTCTGAGTTTCAAGTTCCGAGTTCCAAGTCCACGAAAAATGTGTCGTCGTAGTTTCTGCATCGGGTGTCACTCACTTATCAAATCACTTTCTTTTGTCACCTTTTAAACTTACAAATCAATCGAACCAGTCGAAATTTTGAAAACACTGATGCCTGGTGGCGCGGACATCAGCGTGGCACGCAGGTGGCATGAGCTAGGCCTATATTCTGGATGGGTTGTAGGATCGGGTATGTTTCAGATCAATTTATGTCATCATTTAGTAGTTTTACATTCACAAAATGAACTACAAAAGATGGAAATGTGAAACGAGGGGATTGAGAATAATGTGTATTCCAATATGACAAAATGTTAATAGAAATCGGTTCTTGTTGCTGCAACTGTGTGTATCTGTTTCCCATCAGGGAAAAGTGTTGCACTGAGTAAACACCAACGACGTCTTTTTCTTGGAACTTGAAACGCGGAACTTGGAAATTGAAACTTGTTTTCGGGTGTCCCCCAATCTTCAAGCGTTTCTGCAGCTGCTGCATGGTATTCTCTGGTACTCGTGAAAACTGATTACCGGTATAGATCATAACCAAATGCGTTGCATAAGTATTATCGGAGTTGTTGATGTTCCTTTTAGCTATGGTTGTCTTGAGGCATGGCATCACAGCCTCGAGCAACATTGAATGTACTATTACCACTAGCATAGCATTCTACTGCATATTACACTAGAATCATAATAATTAATAAGTTATGATTGGAATGATTCATTCATCAACATTTTACATATTTAGAAGAGAAAGAATTAGTAGTACATAAATGAACAGTTATAGAGTGCATCCTGAAAATGTACTCTGGTCACATTCATTTAGTCAATATTATTATTCAGTGTCATGAACGCCATTTATGTTAAAATAGTATTGCATGGTGTCATCCTAGCCTTCCACTGCTTCATTATACATAACATACAGAAGCTGTGAGTGGAGTGATGTGTTTTCATTCAAACACAGCGCACAAGAAGAACAAATCATGAGCCACCATTCTGCATGTAACATCGGTGATGAAACAAAATATGGTTTCACTGAAGAGTTGCATAATGATTGTTGAAGTTTGGCCGAACACACAGATAAAAAAAATATAATCAGATGGTAAACTGATCATGATTTGCCTAGGTGAGGCAATATCCACCACGTTCTTACAACACACTAAAAATAGTTTTCATATCAGTCCTCAAATAGGATATGACGCATTATTCTTGGAATGGCAGGTAGCGAATTGTTTCATCGCCCTCTTCAGTATATCCTATTACAAAGATCTCTTGTAACAACACAATATTAAGATTCTATCCATCTAAGACTGTCTTAGTTCCATGATATCAGACTCTATTATGAGCCAAAAGCTATTTGCACTGAGATGTAATCAGAATGAGTTTGGATCGAGCAGTAGAGTTCTTGACCGTGCTAGGCTGCTGGCATCAGAGCAGATTTCATGAACACATTATCTATTTTTGTTTGCGGGAATAAAAACCAACTTTTTCATAAAATGTGGTCAATTTTTCTTCATTATCAAGATTGAAAACTCGACTTATATCCCAAATTTAATGGAGTAGAAGTATATGATTATCAAGACCAGTATCCACGATATAACACCATAAAGATATTGCGTCTGCGTTGCCAGAGTTAAGATAACTGCAGCATAGGATGGTATGTAATAAACATTTTTGGATATCACAGTTTTTTTTCTTTAGAAATAGACAAGCCCACACTGAGTGGTGTTTATTCAAAGAAATACTAGAATACTGAGGGTATATAATATATTCTCAATGAATCAGACTCTCTATGTAACTTCAGAGGGGGTATCCATAGGTTATCATATCCATTCACTATCATATTCATGTTGCCATTCTTTACGTGTGCCTGCTAAATAGAGTATGTATCGTCATGATGTGCTCTAACATACTTTAATATTCGATGCACATGTTCAGGTGTTCCAAGTGGCATTTTACCAACACATTATTATACACTGATACACTAGTGATAGAGCGCTATATAAATAGTGGTGTATTATTATTATCATCATTATTATCATCCTCGGCAAATCAAAAATATAAATACATTCCGGTTCTTTATCGTATACATGTATGTACAATAGGACCAGGCGGTCGGAGTTGGCTATTTCAAACTTTGACATATTTTCAGTGCTACAAAACACCTATAAATCAACATGAATTAAGGGGAAATCTAGTAACAACTCCCACAAGATGATGGAAAACAACTAATTCACCTCTAATGTACTATGTAATCACCATAAAAACCGTGACTTTCTGGGACATTTGTGGAGAGATTACCATTCACGAACAGGATCACTACTTCTGATTGCCCGCAATATCATGCCATGTCCTGTTATGCATCATTCTCCAGTTCCGTGTGAAGATTGTGGAATTTGTTTCATCTGTCACGTTTTCCAGCACATTATTAGATACCATGTGATCGCTGACGTTCATTTGTCTAAAATGCTCATATCATGTATATAGAACACAAAAATGTATCCATGGTATTTACTGTGTTTGGTATCGCTCGATTCGCTCATCATAGTTTTTTTTAATGCATATAAATCATACTTCAATAATATATGAGTAAAGTAAGAAAGTAAGGTTAGCATTATTGAGCGCACAATTTATAGAACGTAGTTCTAAGCAAAGGCGCTGTACACTGTACCCCAAATGAGAATGACTACACAGCTGCCACAATCCGGTGCTACACTGTATTATCCTATTGAATGACTGGTATCCATTTACTCCTGGGTGGAGACAGACAAATAATGGTGCTTACCTGGCCTAAGGGTGTTAACGAAATAACTCAGTGGTCCAGCCTGAGTCTCGAACGATCAGAGAGCTATCCACTCCATGTAAATGAGTATTAATGAGTATCCGTGCGTATTCATGACACTAAGCACTCCATTTGCTATTAAATTATGATGATTTTCATTCAAGTTTGAATATGTATCATATGTATGATTTGGTGCGGTTGGTGTGTTCTATGATCTGCCAGGTTTTAGAAACAAAGCATAAAATAGTGTATACGAACAGGAAGGCAATGAGCTTTTTCCCAAACAAGCAACTCTGTGACCAGCGTCCACAATATTTACTGGTCATATATAGGATATGAACTGTTTAGAATTTAAGAATTAGCTGAGATCAGACAAGCACAGGGCGTGAAAGTGGACACACATAGCAACCAGAATGAGGATAATCGGCCCCAGAAATGAATATTTATTACTCAATATTGTCTATAATTGATAATTACTATAGTAGCAGTGTTACAATCACAGTTATCTCAACAATCTTCGTTGACGTCAACTCCATATCGAATATTGGTATTTATTATTTTGTAAATTATGTGCTTCATTCGATATGTCCAATTACTACATTCATTGTGGCAAATCACAGCGAAGTAAGGCTATACGTGACCTTAACTGACCTTCATTACCGGAGGAGGGGCAGATTGCTTGACATGTACAATACAACTATGTGACCAGTCATCACTAGAAGGGAGAAAAAACTGTCAATGACCTAGCCGTAATTCTGCCAATCAATGCCAGTTAGTTGCAGTGTGTCATGTAACAGTCCACTTCAAAGTTGGCTGCCGCTGTCCAAAGGATTCTAACTGTCAAGAAGAAAACAATCATTAATCCGATGATGAATTCCTCTATTAATTTTTGTTGCTGGTGATAGCTTTTAGTTTATTATATTAGAAAGATCCGAAGGATGAATCGTAACCGAATGCGATGTCCCTGGTCTTTTGGTGTTGTCAGTGCTCCTTTTTGTCACTAATTACAAGTTTGTGGGTATCTGCACTACTGAATCGTGTACTTTGGGTAAAAAGTACTTATCCATGAAGCAATACATATTCTGCAGGTGCTGCTGGTTTTTCCTGCTCCTTAGTAAGAGCTGCTACAAGCCAAGAAAATAATCAAATGCATTTTACAAACACTGTTGGGGGGGGGATCATTCTAGATCCGATTACAATGTGTACATGTAGCTAGCAATGGCACAGTATATTACTACACCTCCACATCTCTAATTGATTCAATCCTGCGTTTTTCATACCATGAAGTTGAATAGACGATGCTTATACATGTACAATGCATTGTACGATGCTGACATATTCTGTACCGCTGCCAGGAAGCGTGATGTGGTCATGCTGTTCAAATCAGTATTACTATTTGCCAACACATGGATTGTAAAGGCTACACTCATCGTGATTTAATGTGTTCTTCATCTGCGCAATGGGACAGTTTGCGAATATATCATGATCCAGTATGCCCATCAACAACATCAAGGTATGTTCCTAAAATTCAGCACCGTTTCATATGGTACCCAGATGGCCGAATGCACACTATGTTGTTATACGTATTCTCAAATCTCATTGACATGCGAATGCGTTAGTGATGAAATAGTGACTCAATTGGACAAAAATATCTGTCGGATAATACATGTATTAATTAGTTGAATTATAAACGTCAAACTCTGTAAAACAAACGTTTAAAGTATTTCTCTTCAAAACAGCGGATGTTTCCACGGAGATGGAGATTTCCCCCTTGGGATTTCAGAATGTGTTCAAGCAGTATCCCCTAGCGTGTGCCAGTACACAATGTATAACATGACAGAAGCACATGGTGCCCTGTATATAGTAATTCAGAGCCTGTCAATTGAGTTAATATTTGTGTCAAGTCATATGTGTAACATTGTCAGATGCCACCATTTTAGGTGTTATAAATGTAAAGTTAGAAATGGATACTAAATAGGTACGCTCCTTTTTCCCTCGAACAGTTCAATAAGGGTAGTTGAAGTTTGACCAACCATACTTACTATGGATCAAAATATGATTAGACGGTCAACAGATGGTACATCTAATATGTCCGGGAAAGGAATCCATCGTATTTAGTCACCACACTGAGAATAGTTCTCATAACAGACCTCGAGCGAGAGGTAACCCAATATTCTACAAGTATTAGACAGCAAGCTGTAATTTTGTAGAGGTATCAAGTAGCGAATTGTAATATTCTAGAGGTATCAGGTAGCAAACTGTACCATCGTCTTTTTCAGTTCAGTACACAGACCTGCGATAACGAGATAAACAGAAAAAAACTATCGAAGAAATGTGTATTTGTCCTGGTTTAAAGACATCAAACTGCTTCATGCACTTTTGAAAAAAATCAACCTGAGATTGGATGAAACAGCAGACCTCTTGGTCTTCCCATGTTGGTGTTATCAGCGCAGAAAGGCAGCTTCATGGCATATCGTATGAACACTTTATCAATTTAGATTCTACCCGGTTAACAACCAAAATTTGTTGTTCTAAATAATGGACAATTTTGCATTACTAATAAGCCTGAAAAAAACAGACATATGCTTCGAATATATAGAATATGATGTTTAAGTAATATAAAATGACAGAGGCATCACGTTTGTGTTGCCAAATCATTCATTTAATAGACGTTGATAGACGTATTCACGGGGGAAGGTGTGGAACACATCATTAAATGAACTACAACTATTGATTAAATCATAAGACATGTCTTACACACCGGACACATAAAGTGTTAACCCCTAGGCATTTAAGCAAAGTAGATGATATTCAATGATATTCAACTTTTCTATATTTTATTAACATCAACAGATAAATATTTATTATAGGTAATTTTTACGGTAGCGTGAAGCTGCAACGTGATTTTATTTCTCAATTCCCTAGTACAGACCAACAACTCGTACATACGAATTAACAACTCATATGTACTAATTTGTAACTCGTATATACGGATTAGTATTTCGTATATAAACAAAATACTTACTTGTGAACACGAATTAGTTAGTCGTATATACACATTAATTATTCATATACAAATTGTTAAATTGGCTGGATCCTCCAGGAATGTTAGCATACTCGAGGTAATCAATTCGTATATACAAGTCGCTAATTTGTACATACCAGTTACTAATCCGTATTATATGAGTTATTAATTTGTATATACGGGTTACTAATCCGCATATACAAACTATTATCTCAAATGTAAATGTTATTAGGCTGTATGTACAACTTTTTAAATATTTATATCTGAGTTATTAATGCATTACATGTATATGTACAAGTTATCAATTCGTATGTACACATTGCTAATCTGTACTTGCGAATTACTAACCCGTACTCGCGAGTTACTAATCTGTACATTCGATCTAGCAAATAAAATAATTTGACAGCTCTACGTTGCCTTAATGTTTGGTTCGATTTTAAAGAACACTGCAGTTATTCTTGTAATAACATAATAATTCATGACCAGTTTATGGGCACTACTGCCCATGGTGAATATTGTGCTGTGAAGTATTTGGAATTTATGTCAATCTAGACCAGCTGCTCTTCCATAACTATATGCGCTGCTAATATTACCATAAGCGGCCATAGAATTTCCTAATGTTTCCACTTGATAAAACAAATCGTTGCCGCAGCGCTTTACAGACTAATCTGGCACTCCTCATACCGAAACTAGTTCTGGTTAAGCCATGAGCTGACCTCATATAATTGTTGCTCCTTGATTATGTTAAAATTTAGGTAATCACATAAAAAATCGTTTAAAACAATGGCATATGCTAAAATGCTGCATTTGATATGCCCAATCACTTTGATGCAATCATTACTAGGCAATAATAGTAAGGCAACTCCCGACCTTAACTGACCTCCATTGCCAGAGTAGGGCAAGTTAGAGATTACAATGAAACCATTTGACCCGTGATCACTTGAAAGGAGGATGAACTGTGAATGACCTGACCATAATTATGTCAATCAATACCAGTTAGTTGCAACAGTCCAAGTTGTCACCCATTCTGCACTGCCCGTAGACGCTTTTGGTTGCCAGGAGCATAATAATCAATTGACCAATAATTAAACATAGCTGCCAGCAGAAATTAATTCATTTGATGGATATCTGCTAGTGATAGTATATATCGAGAAGGTCAGAAGGAGGAAAAAAATGCAATGTTCAGTGCTCTATTTTTCACTGATCATCTGCATCTGAATCATGCAGTTATATCATTCTTGGGTGAATAGTACTTATCAAGGTAGCAGTACACATTTTACTACACAATCAATGTATATATAGAAATTGGTAAGTTCAACGAAATGTGAAACCACAGCACACCTACACAAATTTGAACTCTAAACGACTGGGTTAACATCCGTTCCTCACCCAGTTAACTTTTGATTATACTTTCACTAGACTTTGTCCGACAACCAACATGACCAGAAGGGATTTCATCTGAATAGGTGATGCTACTAACCTAGTTATTTCTTCCATTGGAATATACACTCAGAGCTGTTATGCAACGTACGACGTAAACACGTATAAATTACAATCGTAATGAGATAATTTGCGTGCTGATACTGATTCATATGAGTAATTTATGTGTATGGCTTCCCTTGATTATGACAATGAACATGCGTCACATACACAATCATTCGAGACTCCTGCAATCCATAATGACTTAGATATATTTGAACACATCGTTCGTTCCTACATCTCGACCAAATAACTACGGTGGCCCATATATGACTATTACTTTTAGAATATTATAAATAGGCCCATATATAACTATTATTTTAGAAAATTGAAATATTATTGTTGATCCCCAGAAAAATATAGTAAATAATGTAATCGACGGGGCAACTATTTCCCCCACAAGGCGAACGTTTCCCCCAAAAGGAAAACGTTTACCCTGCGAAGTAAACTATTTCACCAATCTTGGCTAAAAAAAATCTTGGTTGACCCAGGAAGCATTTATAAAATAATGTAATTTACAGAGTGAACTATTTTCTCTGCGAGGGAAATATTTTCATCACGGTTGGTGAACGTTACCCGTACAGATAAATTGATTTCCTCGTGGGAGAAATAGGTACTTATGTACTTGTCATATATCTATTCTATGGGGTTTGTTTCGGATTTCTAAATTATTTTCATAGGTTGTTGGGCAGTTGTATACTAATTCCATCAGGTGTACAGTAGAAACAACTACATTTACCACACTGTCTGCCCCTAATGACGCCAGTGTGTCTTTTGATAAAGTAATCATGGTAATTGGTCGGGCTTTGTTTCTATTGCAAAATGTTGTATTTTATGTTTGTTATTGGATTCATCAAAATTTGGCTGTGTTGGTGGTAATAGATTGATACTTACATTCCCTCGTGGGGGAAATGATCTCGTGGGAGAAACATTTCACCTGCGGAGGAAATAGTCACCCTAGGGGTGGAAATGGTTGCCTCGCAAAGGAAACGTTTTCCTTGCGGAGACAACGTTTTCCTCGTGGGAAAATAGTTTGCCCTAACGATTACATCATTCCATATATTCTCCTGGGAACCACGAAACATATTTCAATATCCTGAATACAAAATTAATCATGTATGGGCCACCGTAAATAAAATATGATTCCACTATTACTCGTGTAATTTTGATGTGCAGCTAAAATCGTGGATGAAAACAAATGAGTACACGTGAAATACTTTTATTATCGCACGAATACATCATATTAACCCTTTGCAGAGAGACACTGCTGGAGCTTACATGATTTATTCAAGGTGTATCTGAGGGAGTTATTCCAACAGGCTATGGAGGATGGATGAAAGTGTATCACTTTTGTCTCATAAACACCTGTTTTTCACACATAATTCAGTCCGTGTGTGTACCAATACAAGATGTATTGCACAACATCTGTAATTGATGGTCAAAATTTATCCCGATGGTACACGTATAGTGCAGTTCATAGTCTGGTGAGAGAAATCCGACAGATTAGGTCATCACATATAGGTTTGGTTTTCATATCAAACTTGGAGTGAGATAAAACCCAGTTTTATCCAATGTCAGGTAACAAACTAATATTCTCACTAATATATTAGGCAGCAAACAGGAACCATCGTCTTTTTCAGTTCAGAACACATAACATGATAAGATAAAAAGAAATACTGAATAAAATTTCATCTGTCTTGGTTTCAAGATATCACTGTTGGGGGGTACAAACACTGTTGGGGGGTGGAATCATTCTAGATCCGATTACAATGTGTTCGCTGAGATGAAAGACTATGCAACGTCAAACCTTTGCAATTATAATACATGTAGCTAGCAATGACACAGTATATTACTACACCTCCACATCTCTAATCAACTTCATTGTATTTCTTACAATGAAGTTGATTAGACGATGCTCTTACATGTACAATGCATTGTACAATGCTGAAATATTCTGTACCGCTGCCTGGAAGCGTGATGTGGTCATGCTTTTTGGAATCGGTATTACTATTTGCCAACACTTGGATTGTAAAGGCTACACTCATCGTGATTTAATGTGTTCTTCATCTGCACAATGGGACAGTTTGCGACTATATCATGATCCAGTATGCCCATCAACAACATCAAGGTATGTTCCTAAACTTCAGCACCGTTTCATATGGTACCCAGGTGGCCGAATGCACACCATGTTGTTATATGTATTCTCAAATCTCATTGACATGCAAATGCGTTAGTGACAAGACAAGACAAGAGACAAGAAGTTTATTTCAATTCCCTAAACAAAAATATTATCACATTAGTTTATAATAGACGGATGGCACAATTGGGAATTAAGGACCAAACAAGAGCGTGTGCTGTCTTCCTGTTTGGCCCCTTGTAATGGAAAAGAACATTTATGAAATCGAACAAATATTAATAAAATGGATCGAGACGAATACGTGGGGAAAAAAATGTGAAAAATGCAGACCCATACAGACCGAACATGTGGTATAATCTTGATTACTCCACTTGAAAGAACAGACTCGCATTCACGAGATATTCAAGTTCGAAATTATCAAAGCACTTATGTATAGTGAAATCTGATTGTCTAAGATGAGAAGCAATCGGGACACATAGGATTATCGCATTTCGTAGTGTCGGTATAAGATGACAATAATTTAATTTCATACGATCGTTTCAGTGTATAACGCGAACGAGCACGGCTTACTAAATCATACCATTTGTTCCAAACTTCAGGGAAATTATATATAGGAAACCTTCTAGAAAAATTCAAGATGTAAAAGATTGGACTGGCGCGTTAGGCGGTTGTTGACTATCTCGTTGTTAAACTTGAAAATATTATTGAAAGACACAGGTAAACGTTTAAGACAATAGTCATTCATGAAGAGAAAAATCTGACATTCATATAAATATTGCAACTTCAATACCGGATGATTTGAAGAATTTGTTTGTATGGCTATTATAGGGTGCGTTGTGTATTAGTCGCATTGCACGTTTTTGAAGAATATTAGTGCGTTTAAGAGAAGATGAGTCGGCATTACCCCAGACGAGTAGACCATAATTTAAATGGGACTGAACTAGTGAATGGTACAATGATACCAGACTTTCACGCGGCAAGAATCTTTTCACTTGAATAATGGCAAATATAGATTTAGAGATTTTATTGTTCACATGGTCAATATGATACTTCCATGAAAGCGTATCGTCAATCAATATGCCGAGAAACTTAGTGGCAGGTTCTTCACAATTTGTACCTAGTCTATTTAGTGTCACATCATCAATTTTTAGACTTGAAGCTTCAAAATTGAGTTTTTTCTTTTGTGTGTTAATCACCACAAGTGATGAATTAGTGACTCCATTGGACAAAAATATCTGTCAGATCATACATGCATTAATTAGTTGAATTATAAACGTCAAACTCTGTAAAACAAACGTTCAAAGTATTTCTCTTCAAAAGCAGATGTTTCCACGGAGATGGAGATTTCCCCTTGGGATTTCAGAATGTGTTCAAGCAGTATCCCCTAGCGTGTGCCAGTACACAATGTATAACATGACAAAAGCACATGGTGCCCTGTATATAGTAATTCAGAGCCTGTCAATTGAGTGTATATTTGTGTCAAGTCAAATGTGTAACATTGTCAGATGCCACCATTTTAGGTGTTATAAATGTAAAGTCAGTAATGGATACTAAATACGTACACTCTTTTTTCCCCTCGAACAGTTCTATAAGGGTAGTTGAAGTTTGACCAACCATACTTACTATGGATCAAAATATGATTAGACGGTCAACAGATGGTACATCAAATATTTCCCGGAAAGGAATCCATCATATTTTAGTCACCACACTGAGAATAGTTCTCAGTGTTGTGAGAACTACTACACAGAAGTAACCCAATATTCTACAGGCATTAGACGGCAAGCTGTAATTTTGTAGAAGTATCAAGTAGCAAATTGTGATATTCTAGGGGTATCAGGTAGCAAACTGTACCATCGTCTTTTTCAGTTCAGTACACAGACCTCCGATAACGAGATAAACAGAAAAAACACTATCGAAGAAAGGTGTATTTGTCCTGGTTTAAAGACACCAGACTGCATCATGCACTTTTGAGGATAATCAACCTGAGATTGAATGAAACAGCAGACCTCTTGGTATTGCCATGTTGGTGTTATCAGCGCAGAAAGGCAGCTTCATGGAATATCGTACAATGTATAAACACTTTATCAATTTTTATTCTGCCCGGTTACCAACCAAAATTTGTTGTTCTAAATAATGGACAATTTTGCAATACTAATAAGCTTGAAAAAAACAGACATATGCTTCGACTATATATGGAATATGATGTTTTAGTAATATGAAATGACAGAGGCATCACGTTTGGGTTGCCAAATCATTCATTTTATAGACGTTGATAGACGTATTCACGGGGGAAGATGTCAAACACATCATTAAATGAACTACAACTATTGATTCAATCATAAGACATGTATTACATACTGGACACATAAAGTGTTAACCCCTAGGCATTTAGGTAAAGTAGATGGGCAATGAAACATAGCTACAAAACAATAAACAATGTGCTCAATGATATTCAACTTTTCTATATTTTATTGACATCAACAGATAAATATTTATTATAGGTCATTTTTACGGTAGCGTGGAGCTGCAGCGTGATTTTATTTCTCAATTCCCTAGTACAGACCAGCAACTCGTACATACGAATTAACAACTCGTATATACGAATTAGTATCTCGTACATACGAATTAATAACTCATATGTACTAATTTGTAGCTCGTATATACGGATTAGTGTTTTGTATATAAACAAAATACTTGTGTACACGAATTAGTTAGTCGTATATACACATTAATTATTCATATCCAAATTAATAAATTGGCTGGATCCTCCAGGGAAACAACTAATTCACCTCTGTTGTACTATGTAATCACCATAAAAACCGTGACTTTCTGGGACATTTGTGGACATATTACCATTCACGAACAGGATCACTACTTCTGATTGTCCGCAATATCATGCCATGTCCTGTTATGCATCATCCTCCAGTTCCATGTGGAGATCGTGGATTTTGTTTCATGTGTCACGTGTCCCAGCACATTATTATTTACCATGTGATCACTGACGCTCATTTGTCTAAAATGCTCATATCATGTACATGTACATAGAACACAAAGATGTGTCCATGGTAATTACTGTGTTTGGCATCGCTCGATTCGCGCATCATAGTTATTTTAAATGCATATAAATCATACTTCAAAAACATATAAGTAAAGTTAGAAAGTAAAGTTAGCATTTATTAAGCGCACCTATTATAAACGTAGTGGCAAAGGCGCTGTAAACTTTACCACAGTCTAGAATGACTACACAGCTGCCACAATTCGGCGCTACACTGTAGCATCATATTGAATGACCGGTACCCATATACTCCTGGGTGGAGATAGACAACTAATGGTGCACACCTTGCCTAAGAGTATTAACGAAATAACTCAGTGGCCCAGCCTGAGTCTCGAAACAATGACGTTTGCGTTACGAAATCGAAATCAATTAGTCTTTTTGTAGAGATGCTACCCACTCCATGTAAATGATTATCCATGAGTATTCATGACACCAAGCACTCCATTTGCTAATAAATTATGACGATATTCATTCAAGTTTGAATATGTATCATATTTATAATTTGATGCGGTTGGTGTTCTCTATGGTTTGTATTCAACTGCCAGGTTTTAGAAACAGAGCACTAAATAGTGTATACCAAGAGAAAGGCTATAAGCTTTTTTTGCCAAGCAAGCAACTCCGTGACCAGCGTGCACTATACAAACTGGTCATACATTGTATATGGGATCTGAGCTGTTTAGAATTGAGAATTAGCTGAGATCAGATATGCACAGGACGTGACAGTGGACAATGTCACACATAACAGACAAAATGAAGATAATTGGCCCCAGGAACGAGTTCAATATTTATGAAGAATTGTTGTCTATAATTGATCGAAGTGTCTTCGTTGACGTCAATTTTATTTTGATTATTGGCATTCATTTTTTTGTAAATGATGTGCTGCATTCGATATGTCCAATTACTACATTCATTGTGGCAAATCACAGCGAAGTAAGCCAATACGTGACCTTAACTGACCTTCATTACCGGAGGAGGGGCAGATTGCTTTACATGTACAATAAAACTATGTGACCAGTCGTCACTAGAAGGGCGGATAAATTGTCAATGACCTAGACGTAATTCTGCCAATCAACGCAATTTAGTTGCAGTGTGTCATGTAACAGTCCATTCCGAAGTTGGCTGCTGCTGTCCCACAGGACTCTGAACGTCAAGAACAAAACAATCATTTATCCAGTAATGAATTCCTTTATGAATTTTTGTTGCTAGTGATAGCTTCTAGTTTGATATATTAGACAGAATCGAATGCGATGTCCCGAATGCGATGTCTCTGGTCTTTCGGTGTTGTCAGTGCTCCTCTTTGTCACTAATTACAAGTTTGTGGGTATCTGCACTACTGAATCGTGTACTTTGGGTAAACAGTACTTATCCATGAACCAATACATATTCTGCAGGTGCTGCTGGTGTTTCCTGCCCTGAGTAAGAGCTGCTACAAGCTAAAAAATAATCAAATGCATTTTACAAACACTGTTGGGGGGTGGAATCATTCTATATCCGATTACAATGTGTTCGCTGAGATGAAAGACTATGCAACGTCAAACCTTTGCAATTATAATACATGTAGCTAGCAATGACACAGTGTATTACTACACCTCCACATCTCTAATCAACTTCATTGTATTTCATACAATGAAGTTGATTAGACGATGCTCTTACATGTACAATGCATTGTACGATGCTGACATATTCTGTAGCGCAGCTTCGAAGCGTGATGGGGTCATGCTGTTCAAATCGGTATTACTATTTGCCAACACTTGGATTGTAAAGGCTACACTCATCGTGATTTAATGTGTTCTTGATCTGCACAATGGGACAGTTTGCGACTATATCATGATCCAGTATACCCATCAACAACATCAAGCTGTGTTCCTAAACTTCAGCACCGTTTCATATGGTACCCAGGTGGCCGAATGCACACCATGTTGTTATACGTATTCTCAAATCTCATTGACATGCAAATGCGTTAGTGACAAGACAAGACAAGAGACAAGAAGTTTATTTCAATTCCCTAAACAAAAATATTATCACATTAGTTTATAATAGACGGATGGCACAATTGGGAATTGAGGACCAAACAAGAGCGTGTGCTGTCTTCCTGTTTGGCCCCTTGTAATGAAAAAGAACATTTATGAAATCGAACAAATATTAATAAAATGGATCGAGACGAATACGTGGGGAAAAAAATGTGAAAAATGCAGACCCATACAGACCGAACATGTGGTATAATCTTGATAACTCCACTTGAAAGAACAGACTCGCATTCACGAGATATTCAAGTTCGAAATTATCAAAGCACTTAATATGTATAGTGAAATCTGATTGTCTAAGATGAGAAGCAATCGGGACACATAGGATTATCGCATTTCGTAGTGTCGGTATAAGATGACAATAATTTAATCTCATACGATCGTTTCAGTGTATAACGCGAACGAGCACGGCTGACTCAATCATACCATTTGTTCCAAACTTCAGGGAAATTATGAATAGGAAACCTTCTAGAAAAATTTGAATTACATCGGTCAAGATGTAAAAGATTGGACTGGCGCGTTAGGCGGTTGTTGACTATCTCGTTGTTAAACTCAAAAATATTATTGAAAGACACAGGTAAACGTTTAAGACAATAGTCATTCATGAAGAGAAGAATCTGACATTCATATAAATATTGCAACTTCAAAATACCGGATGATTTGAAGAATTTGTTTGTATGGCTATTATAGGGTGCGTTGTGTATTAGTCGCATTGCACGTTTTTGAAGAATATTAGTGCGTTTAAGAGAAGATGAGCCGGCATTACTCCAGACGAGTAGACCATAATTTGAATGGGACTGAACTAGTGAATGGTACAATGATACCAGACTTTCACGCGGCAAGAATCTTTTCACTTGAATAATGGCAAATATAGATTTAGAGATTTTATTGTTCACATGGTCAAAATGATACTTCCATGAAAGAATATCGTCAATCAATATGCCGAGAAACTTAGTGGCAGGTTCTTCACAATTTGTACCTAGTCTATTTAGTGTCACATCATCAATTTTTAGACTTGAAGCTTCAAAATTGAGATTTTTCTTTTGTGGGTTAATCACCACAAGTGATGAATTAGTGACTCCATTGGACAAAAATATCTGTCAGATCATACATGCATTAATTAGTTGAATTATAAACGTAAAACTCTGTAAAACAAACGTTCAAAGTATTTCTCTTCAAAAGCGGATGTTTCCACGGAGATGGAGATTTCCCCTTGGGATTTCAGAATGTGTTCAAGCAGTATCCCCTAGCGTGTGCCAGTACACAATGTATAACATGACAAAAGCACATGGTGCCCTGTATATAGTAATTCAGAGCCTGTCAATTGAGTGTATATTTGTGGCTGTAACATTATCAGATGCCACCATTTTAGGTGTTATAAATGTAAAATCAGTAATGGATACTAAATACGTACACTCTTTTTTCCCCTCGAACAGTTCTATAAGGGTAGTTGAAGTTTGACCAACCATACTTACTATGGATCAAAATATGATTAGACGGTCAACAGATGGTACATCAAATATGTCCGGGAAAGGAATCCATCATATTTTAGTCACCACACTGAGAATAGTTCTCAGTGTTGTGAGAACTACTACACAGAAGTAACCCAATATTCTACAGGCATTAGACGGCAAGCTGTAATTTTGTAGAAGTATCAAGTAGCAAATTGTGATATTCTAGGGGTATCAGGTAGCAAACTGTACCATCGTCTTTTTCAGTTCAGTACACAGACCTCCGATAACGAGATAAACAGAAAAAAAACTATCGAAGAAAGGTGTATTTGTCCTGGTTTAAAGATACCAGACTGCATCATGCACTTTTTTGAGAATAATCAACCTGAGATTGAATGAAACAGCAGACTTCTTGGTATTGCCATGTTGGTGTTATCAGCGCAGAAAGGCAGCTTCATGGAATATCGTACAATGTATAAACACTTTATCAATTTTTATTCTGCCCGGTTACCAACCAAAATTTGTTGTTCTAAATAATGGACAATTTTGCAATACTAATAAGCCTGAAAAAACCAGACATATGCTTCGAATATATATGGAATATGATGTTTTAGTAATATGAAATGACAGAGGCATCACGTTTGGGTTGCCAAATCATTCATTTTATAGACGTTGATAGACGTATTCACGGGGGAAGATGTCGAACACATCATTAAATGAACTACAACTATTGATTAAATCATAAGACATGTATTACATACTGGACACATAAAGTGTTAACCCCTAGGCATTTAGGCAAAGTAGATGGGCAATGAAACATAGCTACAAAACAATAAACAATGTGCTCAATGATATTCAACTTTTCTATATTTTATTAACATCAACAGATAAATATTTATTATAGGTCATTTTTACGGTAGCGTGGAGCTGCAACGTGATTTTATTTCTCAATTCCCTAGTACAGACCAGCAACTCGTACATACGAATTAACAACTCGTATATACGAATTAGTATCTCGTACATACGAATTAATAACTCATATGTACTAATTTGTAGCTCGTATATACGGATTAGTGTTTTGTATATAAACAAAATACTTGTGTACACGAATTAGTTAGTCGTATATACACATTAATTATTCATATCCAAATTATTAAATTGGCTGGATCCTCCAGGAATGTTAGCATATTCGAGGTTGATTAATTCGTATATACAAGTCGCTAATTTGTACATACGAGTTACTAATCCGTATTATTTGAGTTATTAATTCGTATATACGGGTTACTAATCCGCATATACAAACAATTTTCTCAAATGTAAATTTTATTAAGCTGTATGTACAACTTTTTAAGTATGTATATCTGAATTATTAATGCATTATATGTACAAGTTATCAATTCGTATGTACACATAGCTAATCTGTACTTGCGAATTACTAACCTGTACTCGCGAGTTACTAATCTGTACATTCGATCTAGCAAATAAAATAACTTGGCAGCTCTACGTTGCCATAATGGTTGATTCTAATTTAGACGATTTTCAAGAACACTGCAGTTATTCTTGTAATAACATAATAACTTATGACCAGTTTATGGGCACTGCCCATGGTGAATATTGTGTTGGGAAGTATTTGGAAATTATGTCAATCTAGACCAGCTGCTCAAATGTTGCATTTGATATGCCCAATTACCTTTATGCAATCATTACAAGGCAATAATAGTGAGGCAATTCCCGACCTTAACTGACCTCCATTGCCAGAGTAGGGCAAGGTCGATGTACAATGAAACCATTTGACCCGTGATCACTTGAAAGGAGGATGAACTGTGAATGACCTGACCATAATTATGCCAATCAATACCAGTTAGTTGCAACAATCCATCTCAAAGTTGGCACCCATTCTGCCATGCCCCTAGACGATTTGGTTGTCAGGAACATAACAATCAATTGGCCAATAAATAAACATGGCTGCCAGCAGAAATCCGTTCATTTGATGGATATCTGCTAGTGATAGTATATATCGGAAAGGTCAGAAGGAAGAAAAATGCAATGTTCAGTGCTCTTTTTGTCGTTGATCATCTGCATCTGAATCATGCAGTTATATAATTATTGGACGAATAGTACGTATCAATGTAGCAGTACACATTTTACTACACAGTCAATGTATATATAGAAATTGGTAGGTTCAACAGAAATGTGAATCAACAGCACACCTACACCGATTTGAACTCTAAACGACTGGGTTAACATCCGTTCCTTACCCAGTTAACTTTTGATTATACTTTCACTAGACTTTGTCCGACAACCATCATGACCAGAAGGGATTTCATCTGAATAGGTGATGCTACTAACCTAGTTATTTCTTCCATTGGAATATACACTCAGAGCTGTTATGCAACGTACGACGTAAACACGTATAAATTACAATCGTAATGAGATAATTTGCGTGCTGATACTGATTCATATGAGTAATTTATGTGTATGGCTTCCCTTGATTATGACAATGAACATGCGTCACATACACAACCATTCGAGACTCCTGCAATCCATAATGACTTAGATATATTTGAACACATCGTTCGTTCCTACATCTCGACCAAATAACTACGGTGGCCCATATATGACCATTACTTTTAGAATATTATAAATAGGCCCATATATAACTATTATTTTAGAAAATTGAAATATTATTGTTGATCCCCAGAAAAATATAGTAAATAATGTAATCAACGGGGCAACTATTTCCCCCACAAGGCGAACGTTTCCCCCAAAAGGAAAACGTTTACCCTGCGAAGTCAACTATTTCACCAATCTTGGCTAAAAAAAATCTTGGTTGACCCAGGAAGCATCTATAAAATATTGTAATTTACAGAGTGAACTATTTTCTCTGCGAGGGAAATATTTTCATCACGGGCAGAGGGGGGATATTTACCTCGTTGGTGAACGTTACCCGTACAGATAAATTGATTTCCTCGTGGGAGAAATAGGTACTTATGTACTTGTTATATATCTATTCTACGGGGTTTGTTTCGGATTTCTAAATTATTTTCATAGGTTGTTGGGCAGTTGTATACTAATTCCATCAGGTGTACAGTAGAAACAACTACATTTACCACACTGTCTGCCCCTAATGACGCCAGTGTGTCTTTTGATAAAGTAATCATGGTAATTGGTCGGGCTTTGTTTCTATTGCAAAATGTTGTATTTTATGTTTGTTATTGGATTCATCAAAATTTGGCTGTGTTGGTGGTAATAGATTGATACTTACATTCCCTCGTGGGGGAAATGATCTCGTGGGAGAAACATTTCACCTGCGGAGGAAATAGTCACCCTAGGGGTGGAAATGGTTGCCTCGCAAAGGAAACGTTTTCCTTGCAGAGGCAACGTTTTCCTCGTGGAAAAATAGTTTGCCCTAACGATTACATCATTCTATATATTCTTCTGGGAACCACGAAACATATTTCAATATCCTGAATAAAAAATTAATCATGTATGGGCCACCATAAATAAAATATTCCACTATTATTCGTGTAATTTTGATGTGCAGCTAATATCGGGGATGAAAACGATTGAGTACACATGAAATACTTTGATTATCGCACGAGTACATCATATTAACCCTTTGCAGAGAGACACTGCTGGAGCTTACATGATTTATTCAAGGTGTATCTGAGGGAGTTATTCCAACAGGCTATGGAGGATGGATGGAAGTGTATCAATTTTGTCTCATAGACACCTGTTTTTCACACATAATTCAGTCCGTGTGTGTACCAATACAAGATGTATTGCACAACAGTGATGGTCAAAATTTATCCCGATGGTACACGTTTAATGCAATTCATAGTCTGGTGAGACAAATCCGACAGATTAGGTCATCACATATAGGTTTGGTTTTCATATCAAACTTGGAGTGAGATAAAACCCAGTTTTATCCAATGTCAGGTAACAAACTAATATTCTCACTAATATATTAGGCAGCAAACAGGAACCATCGTCTTTTTCAGTTCAGAACACATAACATGATAAGATAAAAAGAAATACTGAATAAAATTTCATCTGTCTTGGTTTCAAGATATCACTGTTGGGGGGTACAAACACTGTTGGGGGGTGGAATCATTCTAGATCCGATTACAATGTGTTCGCTGAGATGAAAGACTATGCAACGTCAAACCTTTGCAATTATAATACATGTAGCTAGCAATGACACAGTATATTACTACACCTCCACATCTCTAATCAACTTCATTGTATTTCTTACAATGAAGTTGATTAGACGATGCTCTTACATGTACAATGCATTGTACAATGCTGAAATATTCTGTACCGCTGCCTGGAAGCGTGATGTGGTCATGCTTTTTGGAATCGGTATTACTATTTGCCAACACTTGGATTGTAAAGGCTACACTCATCGTGATTTAATGTGTTCTTCATCTGCACAATGGGACAGTTTGCGACTATATCATGATCCAGTATGCCCATCAACAACATCAAGGTATGTTCCTAAACTTCAGCACCGTTTCATATGGTACCCAGGTGGCCGAATGCACACCATGTTGTTATATGTTTTCTCAAATCTCATTGACATGCAAATGCGTTAGTGACAAGACAAGACAAGAGACAAGAAGTTTATTTCAATTCCCTAAACAAAAATATTATCACATTAGTTTATAATAGACGGATGGCACAATTGGGAATTAAGGACCAAACAAGAGCGTGTGCTGTCTTCCTGTTTGGCCCCTTGTAATGGAAAAGAACATTTATGAAATCGAACAAATATTAATAAAATGGATCGAGACGAATACGTGGGGAAAAAAATGTGAAAAATGCAGACCCATACAGACCGAACATGTGGTATAATCTTGATTACTCCACTTGAAAGAACAGACTCGCATTCACGAGATATTCAAGTTCGAAATTATCAAAGCACTTATGTATAGTGAAATCTGATTGTCTAAGATGAGAAGCAATCGGGACACATAGGATTATCGCATTTCGTAGTGTCGGTATAAGATGACAATAATTTAATTTCATACGATCGTTTCAGTGTATAACGCGAACGAGCACGGCTTACTAAATCATACCATTTGTTCCAAACTTCAGGGAAATTATATATAGGAAACCTTCTAGAAAAATTCAAGATGTAAAAGATTGGACTGGCGCGTTAGGCGGTTGTTGACTATCTCGTTGTTAAACTTGAAAATATTATTGAAAGACACAGGTAAACGTTTAAGACAATAGTCATTCATGAAGAGAAAAATCTGACATTCATATAAATATTGCAACTTCAATACCGGATGATTTGAAGAATTTGTTTGTATGGCTATTATAGGGTGCGTTGTGTATTAGTCGCATTGCACGTTTTTGAAGAATATTAGTGCGTTTAAGAGAAGATGAGTCGGCATTACCCCAGACGAGTAGACCATAATTTAAATGGGACTGAACTAGTGAATGGTACAATGATACCAGACTTTCACGCGGCAAGAATCTTTTCACTTGAATAATGGCAAATATAGATTTAGAGATTTTATTGTTCACATGGTCAATATGATACTTCCATGAAAGCGTATCGTCAATCAATATGCCGAGAAACTTAGTGGCAGGTTCTTCACAATTTGTACCTAGTCTATTTAGTGTCACATCATCAATTTTTAGACTTGAAGCTTCAAAATTGAGTTTTTTCTTTTGTGTGTTAATCACCACAAGTGATGAATTAGTGACTCCATTGGACAAAAATATCTGTCAGATCATACATGCATTAATTAGTTGAATTATAAACGTCAAACTCTGTAAAACAAACGTTCAAAGTATTTCTCTTCAAAAGCAGATGTTTCCACGGAGATGGAGATTTCCCCTTGGGATTTCAGAATGTGTTCAAGCAGTATCCCCTAGCGTGTGCCAGTACACAATGTATAACATGACAAAAGCACATGGTGCCCTGTATATAGTAATTCAGAGCCTGTCAATTGAGTGTATATTTGTGTCAAGTCAAATGTGTAACATTGTCAGATGCCACCATTTTAGGTGTTATAAATGTAAAGTCAGTAATGGATACTAAATACGTACACTCTTTTTTCCCCTCGAACAGTTCTATAAGGGTAGTTGAAGTTTGACCAACCATACTTACTATGGATCAAAATATGATTAGACGGTCAACAGATGGTACATCAAATATTTCCCGGAAAGGAATCCATCATATTTTAGTCACCACACTGAGAATAGTTCTCAGTGTTGTGAGAACTACTACACAGAAGTAACCCAATATTCTACAGGCATTAGACGGCAAGCTGTAATTTTGTAGAAGTATCAAGTAGCAAATTGTGATATTCTAGGGGTATCAGGTAGCAAACTGTACCATCGTCTTTTTCAGTTCAGTACACAGACCTCCGATAACGAGATAAACAGAAAAAACACTATCGAAGAAAGGTGTATTTGTCCTGGTTTAAAGACACCAGACTGCATCATGCACTTTTGAGGATAATCAACCTGAGATTGAATGAAACAGCAGACCTCTTGGTATTGCCATGTTGGTGTTATCAGCGCAGAAAGGCAGCTTCATGGAATATCGTACAATGTATAAACACTTTATCAATTTTTATTCTGCCCGGTTACCAACCAAAATTTGTTGTTCTAAATAATGGACAATTTTGCAATACTAATAAGCTTGAAAAAAACAGACATATGCTTCGACTATATATGGAATATGATGTTTTAGTAATATGAAATGACAGAGGCATCACGTTTGGGTTGCCAAATCATTCATTTTATAGACGTTGATAGACGTATTCACGGGGGAAGATGTCAAACACATCATTAAATGAACTACAACTATTGATTCAATCATAAGACATGTATTACATACTGGACACATAAAGTGTTAACCCCTAGGCATTTAGGTAAAGTAGATGGGCAATGAAACATAGCTACAAAACAATAAACAATGTGCTCAATGATATTCAACTTTTCTATATTTTATTGACATCAACAGATAAATATTTATTATAGGTCATTTTTACGGTAGCGTGGAGCTGCAGCGTGATTTTATTTCTCAATTCCCTAGTACAGACCAGCAACTCGTACATACGAATTAACAACTCGTATATACGAATTAGTATCTCGTACATACGAATTAATAACTCATATGTACTAATTTGTAGCTCGTATATACGGATTAGTGTTTTGTATATAAACAAAATACTTGTGTACACGAATTAGTTAGTCGTATATACACATTAATTATTCATATCCAAATTAATAAATTGGCTGGATCCTCCAGGGAAACAACTAATTCACCTCTGTTGTACTATGTAATCACCATAAAAACCGTGACTTTCTGGGACATTTGTGGACATATTACCATTCACGAACAGGATCACTACTTCTGATTGTCCGCAATATCATGCCATGTCCTGTTATGCATCATCCTCCAGTTCCATGTGGAGATCGTGGATTTTGTTTCATGTGTCACGTGTCCCAGCACATTATTATTTACCATGTGATCACTGACGCTCATTTGTCTAAAATGCTCATATCATGTACATGTACATAGAACACAAAGATGTGTCCATGGTAATTACTGTGTTTGGCATCGCTCGATTCGCGCATCATAGTTATTTTAAATGCATATAAATCATACTTCAAAAACATATAAGTAAAGTTAGAAAGTAAAGTTAGCATTTATTAAGCGCACCTATTATAAACGTAGTGGCAAAGGCGCTGTAAACTTTACCACAGTCTAGAATGACTACACAGCTGCCACAATTCGGCGCTACACTGTAGCATCATATTGAATGACCGGTACCCATATACTCCTGGGTGGAGATAGACAACTAATGGTGCACACCTTGCCTAAGAGTATTAACGAAATAACTCAGTGGCCCAGCCTGAGTCTCGAAACAATGACGTTTGCGTTACGAAATCGAAATCAATTAGTCTTTTTGTAGAGATGCTACCCACTCCATGTAAATGATTATCCATGAGTATTCATGACACCAAGCACTCCATTTGCTAATAAATTATGACGATATTCATTCAAGTTTGAATATGTATCATATTTATAATTTGATGCGGTTGGTGTTCTCTATGGTTTGTATTCAACTGCCAGGTTTTAGAAACAGAGCACTAAATAGTGTATACCAAGAGAAAGGCTATAAGCTTTTTTTGCCAAGCAAGCAACTCCGTGACCAGCGTGCACTATACAAACTGGTCATACATTGTATATGGGATCTGAGCTGTTTAGAATTGAGAATTAGCTGAGATCAGATATGCACAGGACGTGACAGTGGACAATGTCACACATAACAGACAAAATGAAGATAATTGGCCCCAGGAACGAGTTCAATATTTATGAAGAATTGTTGTCTATAATTGATCGAAGTGTCTTCGTTGACGTCAATTTTATTTTGATTATTGGCATTCATTTTTTTGTAAATGATGTGCTGCATTCGATATGTCCAATTACTACATTCATTGTGGCAAATCACAGCGAAGTAAGCCAATACGTGACCTTAACTGACCTTCATTACCGGAGGAGGGGCAGATTGCTTTACATGTACAATAAAACTATGTGACCAGTCGTCACTAGAAGGGCGGATAAATTGTCAATGACCTAGACGTAATTCTGCCAATCAACGCAATTTAGTTGCAGTGTGTCATGTAACAGTCCATTCCGAAGTTGGCTGCTGCTGTCCCACAGGACTCTGAACGTCAAGAACAAAACAATCATTTATCCAGTAATGAATTCCTTTATGAATTTTTGTTGCTAGTGATAGCTTCTAGTTTGATATATTAGACAGAATCGAATGCGATGTCCCGAATGCGATGTCTCTGGTCTTTCGGTGTTGTCAGTGCTCCTCTTTGTCACTAATTACAAGTTTGTGGGTATCTGCACTACTGAATCGTGTACTTTGGGTAAACAGTACTTATCCATGAACCAATACATATTCTGCAGGTGCTGCTGGTGTTTCCTGCCCTGAGTAAGAGCTGCTACAAGCTAAAAAATAATCAAATGCATTTTACAAACACTGTTGGGGGGTGGAATCATTCTATATCCGATTACAATGTGTTCGCTGAGATGAAAGACTATGCAACGTCAAACCTTTGCAATTATAATACATGTAGCTAGCAATGACACAGTGTATTACTACACCTCCACATCTCTAATCAACTTCATTGTATTTCATACAATGAAGTTGATTAGACGATGCTCTTACATGTACAATGCATTGTACGATGCTGACATATTCTGTAGCGCAGCTTCGAAGCGTGATGGGGTCATGCTGTTCAAATCGGTATTACTATTTGCCAACACTTGGATTGTAAAGGCTACACTCATCGTGATTTAATGTGTTCTTGATCTGCACAATGGGACAGTTTGCGACTATATCATGATCCAGTATACCCATCAACAACATCAAGCTGTGTTCCTAAACTTCAGCACCGTTTCATATGGTACCCAGGTGGCCGAATGCACACCATGTTGTTATACGTATTCTCAAATCTCATTGACATGCAAATGCGTTAGTGACAAGACAAGACAAGAGACAAGAAGTTTATTTCAATTCCCTAAACAAAAATATTATCACATTAGTTTATAATAGACGGATGGCACAATTGGGAATTGAGGACCAAACAAGAGCGTGTGCTGTCTTCCTGTTTGGCCCCTTGTAATGAAAAAGAACATTTATGAAATCGAACAAATATTAATAAAATGGATCGAGACGAATACGTGGGGAAAAAAATGTGAAAAATGCAGACCCATACAGACCGAACATGTGGTATAATCTTGATAACTCCACTTGAAAGAACAGACTCGCATTCACGAGATATTCAAGTTCGAAATTATCAAAGCACTTAATATGTATAGTGAAATCTGATTGTCTAAGATGAGAAGCAATCGGGACACATAGGATTATCGCATTTCGTAGTGTCGGTATAAGATGACAATAATTTAATCTCATACGATCGTTTCAGTGTATAACGCGAACGAGCACGGCTGACTCAATCATACCATTTGTTCCAAACTTCAGGGAAATTATGAATAGGAAACCTTCTAGAAAAATTTGAATTACATCGGTCAAGATGTAAAAGATTGGACTGGCGCGTTAGGCGGTTGTTGACTATCTCGTTGTTAAACTCAAAAATATTATTGAAAGACACAGGTAAACGTTTAAGACAATAGTCATTCATGAAGAGAAGAATCTGACATTCATATAAATATTGCAACTTCAAAATACCGGATGATTTGAAGAATTTGTTTGTATGGCTATTATAGGGTGCGTTGTGTATTAGTCGCATTGCACGTTTTTGAAGAATATTAGTGCGTTTAAGAGAAGATGAGCCGGCATTACTCCAGACGAGTAGACCATAATTTGAATGGGACTGAACTAGTGAATGGTACAATGATACCAGACTTTCACGCGGCAAGAATCTTTTCACTTGAATAATGGCAAATATAGATTTAGAGATTTTATTGTTCACATGGTCAAAATGATACTTCCATGAAAGAATATCGTCAATCAATATGCCGAGAAACTTAGTGGCAGGTTCTTCACAATTTGTACCTAGTCTATTTAGTGTCACATCATCAATTTTTAGACTTGAAGCTTCAAAATTGAGATTTTTCTTTTGTGGGTTAATCACCACAAGTGATGAATTAGTGACTCCATTGGACAAAAATATCTGTCAGATCATACATGCATTAATTAGTTGAATTATAAACGTAAAACTCTGTAAAACAAACGTTCAAAGTATTTCTCTTCAAAAGCGGATGTTTCCACGGAGATGGAGATTTCCCCTTGGGATTTCAGAATGTGTTCAAGCAGTATCCCCTAGCGTGTGCCAGTACACAATGTATAACATGACAAAAGCACATGGTGCCCTGTATATAGTAATTCAGAGCCTGTCAATTGAGTGTATATTTGTGGCTGTAACATTATCAGATGCCACCATTTTAGGTGTTATAAATGTAAAATCAGTAATGGATACTAAATACGTACACTCTTTTTTCCCCTCGAACAGTTCTATAAGGGTAGTTGAAGTTTGACCAACCATACTTACTATGGATCAAAATATGATTAGACGGTCAACAGATGGTACATCAAATATGTCCGGGAAAGGAATCCATCATATTTTAGTCACCACACTGAGAATAGTTCTCAGTGTTGTGAGAACTACTACACAGAAGTAACCCAATATTCTACAGGCATTAGACGGCAAGCTGTAATTTTGTAGAAGTATCAAGTAGCAAATTGTGATATTCTAGGGGTATCAGGTAGCAAACTGTACCATCGTCTTTTTCAGTTCAGTACACAGACCTCCGATAACGAGATAAACAGAAAAAAAACTATCGAAGAAAGGTGTATTTGTCCTGGTTTAAAGATACCAGACTGCATCATGCACTTTTTTGAGAATAATCAACCTGAGATTGAATGAAACAGCAGACTTCTTGGTATTGCCATGTTGGTGTTATCAGCGCAGAAAGGCAGCTTCATGGAATATCGTACAATGTATAAACACTTTATCAATTTTTATTCTGCCCGGTTACCAACCAAAATTTGTTGTTCTAAATAATGGACAATTTTGCAATACTAATAAGCCTGAAAAAACCAGACATATGCTTCGAATATATATGGAATATGATGTTTTAGTAATATGAAATGACAGAGGCATCACGTTTGGGTTGCCAAATCATTCATTTTATAGACGTTGATAGACGTATTCACGGGGGAAGATGTCGAACACATCATTAAATGAACTACAACTATTGATTAAATCATAAGACATGTATTACATACTGGACACATAAAGTGTTAACCCCTAGGCATTTAGGCAAAGTAGATGGGCAATGAAACATAGCTACAAAACAATAAACAATGTGCTCAATGATATTCAACTTTTCTATATTTTATTAACATCAACAGATAAATATTTATTATAGGTCATTTTTACGGTAGCGTGGAGCTGCAACGTGATTTTATTTCTCAATTCCCTAGTACAGACCAGCAACTCGTACATACGAATTAACAACTCGTATATACGAATTAGTATCTCGTACATACGAATTAATAACTCATATGTACTAATTTGTAGCTCGTATATACGGATTAGTGTTTTGTATATAAACAAAATACTTGTGTACACGAATTAGTTAGTCGTATATACACATTAATTATTCATATCCAAATTATTAAATTGGCTGGATCCTCCAGGAATGTTAGCATATTCGAGGTTGATTAATTCGTATATACAAGTCGCTAATTTGTACATACGAGTTACTAATCCGTATTATTTGAGTTATTAATTCGTATATACGGGTTACTAATCCGCATATACAAACAATTTTCTCAAATGTAAATTTTATTAAGCTGTATGTACAACTTTTTAAGTATGTATATCTGAATTATTAATGCATTATATGTACAAGTTATCAATTCGTATGTACACATAGCTAATCTGTACTTGCGAATTACTAACCTGTACTCGCGAGTTACTAATCTGTACATTCGATCTAGCAAATAAAATAACTTGGCAGCTCTACGTTGCCATAATGGTTGATTCTAATTTAGACGATTTTCAAGAACACTGCAGTTATTCTTGTAATAACATAATAACTTATGACCAGTTTATGGGCACTGCCCATGGTGAATATTGTGTTGGGAAGTATTTGGAAATTATGTCAATCTAGACCAGCTGCTCAAATGTTGCATTTGATATGCCCAATTACCTTTATGCAATCATTACGAGGCAATAATAGTGAGGCAATTCCCGACCTTAACTGACCTCCATTGCCAGAGTAGGGCAAGGTCGATGTACAATGAAACCATTTGACCCGTGATCACTTGAAAGGAGGATGAACTGTGAATGACCTGACCATAATTATGCCAATCAATACCAGTTAGTTGCAACAATCCATCTCAAAGTTGGCACCCATTCTGCCATGCCCCTAGACGATTTGGTTGTCAGGAACATAACAATCAATTGGCCAATAAATAAACATGGCTGCCAGCAGAAATCCGTTCATTTGATGGATATCTGCTAGTGATAGTATATATCGGAAAGGTCAGAAGGAAGAAAAATGCAATGTTCAGTGCTCTTTTTGTCGTTGATCATCTGCATCTGAATCATGCAGTTATATAATTATTGGACGAATAGTACGTATCAATGTAGCAGTACACATTTTACTACACAGTCAATGTATATATAGAAATTGGTAGGTTCAACAGAAATGTGAATCAACAGCACACCTACACCGATTTGAACTCTAAACGACTGGGTTAACATCCGTTCCTTACCCAGTTAACTTTTGATTATACTTTCACTAGACTTTGTCCGACAACCATCATGACCAGAAGGGATTTCATCTGAATAGGTGATGCTACTAACCTAGTTATTTCTTCCATTGGAATATACACTCAGAGCTGTTATGCAACGTACGACGTAAACACGTATAAATTACAATCGTAATGAGATAATTTGCGTGCTGATACTGATTCATATGAGTAATTTATGTGTATGGCTTCCCTTGATTATGACAATGAACATGCGTCACATACACAACCATTCGAGACTCCTGCAATCCATAATGACTTAGATATATTTGAACACATCGTTCGTTCCTACATCTCGACCAAATAACTACGGTGGCCCATATATGACCATTACTTTTAGAATATTATAAATAGGCCCATATATAACTATTATTTTAGAAAATTGAAATATTATTGTTGATCCCCAGAAAAATATAGTAAATAATGTAATCAACGGGGCAACTATTTCCCCCACAAGGCGAACGTTTCCCCCAAAAGGAAAACGTTTACCCTGCGAAGTCAACTATTTCACCAATCTTGGCTAAAAAAAATCTTGGTTGACCCAGGAAGCATCTATAAAATATTGTAATTTACAGAGTGAACTATTTTCTCTGCGAGGGAAATATTTTCATCACGGGCAGAGGGGGGATATTTACCTCGTTGGTGAACGTTACCCGTACAGATAAATTGATTTCCTCGTGGGAGAAATAGGTACTTATGTACTTGTTATATATCTATTCTACGGGGTTTGTTTCGGATTTCTAAATTATTTTCATAGGTTGTTGGGCAGTTGTATACTAATTCCATCAGGTGTACAGTAGAAACAACTACATTTACCACACTGTCTGCCCCTAATGACGCCAGTGTGTCTTTTGATAAAGTAATCATGGTAATTGGTCGGGCTTTGTTTCTATTGCAAAATGTTGTATTTTATGTTTGTTATTGGATTCATCAAAATTTGGCTGTGTTGGTGGTAATAGATTGATACTTACATTCCCTCGTGGGGGAAATGATCTCGTGGGAGAAACATTTCACCTGCGGAGGAAATAGTCACCCTAGGGGTGGAAATGGTTGCCTCGCAAAGGAAACGTTTTCCTTGCAGAGGCAACGTTTTCCTCGTGGAAAAATAGTTTGCCCTAACGATTACATCATTCTATATATTCTTCTGGGAACCACGAAACATATTTCAATATCCTGAATAAAAAATTAATCATGTATGGGCCACCATAAATAAAATATTCCACTATTATTCGTGTAATTTTGATGTGCAGCTAATATCGGGGATGAAAACGATTGAGTACACATGAAATACTTTGATTATCGCACGAGTACATCATATTAACCCTTTGCAGAGAGACACTGCTGGAGCTTACATGATTTATTCAAGGTGTATCTGAGGGAGTTATTCCAACAGGCTATGGAGGATGGATGGAAGTGTATCAATTTTGTCTCATAGACACCTGTTTTTCACACATAATTCAGTCCGTGTGTGTACCAATACAAGATGTATTGCACAACAGTGATGGTCAAAATTTATCCCGATGGTACACGTTTAATGCAATTCATAGTCTGGTGAGACAAATCCGACAGATTAGGTCATCACATATAGGTTTGGTTTTCATATCAAACTTGGAGTGAGATAAAACCCAGTTTTATCCAATGTCAGGTAACAAACTAATATTCTCACTAATATATTAGGCAGCAAACAGGAACCATCGTCTTTTTCAGTTCAGAACACATAACATGATAAGATAAAAAGAAATACTGAATAAAATTTCATCTGTCTTGGTTTCAAGATATCACTGTTGGGGGGTACAAACACTGTTGGGGGGTGGAATCATTCTAGATCCGATTACAATGTGTTCGCTGAGATGAAAGACTATGCAACGTCAAACCTTTGCAATTATAATACATGTAGCTAGCAATGACACAGTATATTACTACACCTCCACATCTCTAATCAACTTCATTGTATTTCTTACAATGAAGTTGATTAGACGATGCTCTTACATGTACAATGCATTGTACAATGCTGAAATATTCTGTACCGCTGCCTGGAAGCGTGATGTGGTCATGCTTTTTGGAATCGGTATTACTATTTGCCAACACTTGGATTGTAAAGGCTACACTCATCGTGATTTAATGTGTTCTTCATCTGCACAATGGGACAGTTTGCGACTATATCATGATCCAGTATGCCCATCAACAACATCAAGGTATGTTCCTAAACTTCAGCACCGTTTCATATGGTACCCAGGTGGCCGAATGCACACCATGTTGTTATATGTTTTCTCAAATCTCATTGACATGCAAATGCGTTAGTGACAAGACAAGACAAGAGACAAGAAGTTTATTTCAATTCCCTAAACAAAAATATTATCACATTAGTTTATAATAGACGGATGGCACAATTGGGAATTGAGGACCAAACAAGAGCGTGTGCTGTCTTCCTGTTTGGCCCCTTGTAATGGAAAAGAACATTTATGAAATCGAACAAATATTAATAAAATGGATCGAGACGAATACGTGGGGAAAAAAATGTGAAAAATGCAGACCCATACAGACCGAACATGTGGTATAATCTTGATTACTCCACTTGAAAGAACAGACTCGCATTCACGAGATATTCAAGTTCGAAATTATCAAAGCACTTATGTATAGTGAAATCTGATTGTCTAAGATGAGAAGCAATCGGGACACATAGGATTATCGCATTTCGTAGTGTCGGTATAAGATGACAATAATTTAATTTCATACGATCGTTTCAGTGTATAACGCGAACGAGCACGGCTTACTAAATCATACCATTTGTTCCAAACTTCAGGGAAATTATATATAGGAAACCTTCTAGAAAAATTCAAGATGTAAAAGATTGGACTGGCGCGTTAGGCGGTTGTTGACTATCTCGTTGTTAAACTTGAAAATATTATTGAAAGACACAGGTAAACGTTTAAGACAATAGTCATTCATGAAGAGAAAAATCTGACATTCATATAAATATTGCAACTTCAAAATACCGGATGATTTGAAGAATTTGTTTGTATGGCTATTATAGGGTGCGTTGTGTATTAGTCGCATTGCACGTTTTTGAAGAATATTAGTGCGTTTAAGAGAAGATGAGTCGGCATTACCCCAAGGGGTGTAGCCAATAATTTAAATGGGACTGAACTAGTGAATGGTACAATGATACCAGACTTTCACGCGGCAAGAATCTTTTCACTTGAATAATGGCAAATATAGATTTAGAGATTTTATTGTTCACATGGTCAATATGATACTTCCATGAAAGCGTATCGTCAATCAATATGCCGAGAAACTTAGTGGCAGGTTCTTCACAATTTGTACCTAGTCTATTTAGTGTCACATCATCAATTTTTAGACTTGAAGCTTCAAAATTGAGTTTTTTCTTTTGTGTGTTAATCACCACAAGTGATGAATTAGTGACTCCATTGGACAAAAATATCTGTCAGATCATACATGCATTAATTAGTTGAATTATAAACGTCAAACTCTGTAAAACAAACGTTCAAAGTATTTCTCTTCAAAAGCAGATGTTTCCACGGAGATGGAGATTTCCCCTTGGGATTTCAGAATGTGTTCAAGCAGTATCCCCTAGCGTGTGCCAGTACACAATGTATAACATGACAAAAGCACATGGTGCCCTGTATATAGTAATTCAGAGCCTGTCAATTGAGTGTATATTTGTGTCAAGTCAAATGTGTAACATTGTCAGATGCCACCATTTTAGGTGTTATAAATGTAAAGTCAGTAATGGATACTAAATACGTACACTCTTTTTTCCCCTCGAACAGTTCTATAAGGGTAGTTGAAGTTTGACCAACCATACTTACTATGGATCAAAATATGATTAGACG
Organism: Terebella lapidaria; assembly: GCA_949152475.1. Lineage (NCBI taxonomy): Eukaryota > Metazoa > Annelida > Polychaeta > Terebellida > Terebellidae > Terebella > Terebella lapidaria. The sequence goes on along the minus strand of OX424564.1, from coordinate 24,528,838 downwards.
GTCAACAGATGGTACATCAAATATTTCCCGGAAAGGAATCCATCATATTTTAGTCACCACACTGAGAATAGTTCTCAGTGTTGTGAGAACTACTACACAGAAGTAACCCAATATTCTACAGGCATTAGACGGCAAGCTGTAATTTTGTAGAAGTATCAAGTAGCAAATTGTGATATTCTAGGGGTATCAGGTAGCAAACTGTACCATCGTCTTTTTCAGTTCAGTACACAGACCTCCGATAACGAGATAAACAGAAAAAACACTATCGAAGAAAGGTGTATTTGTCCTGGTTTAAAGACACCAGACTGCATCATGCACTTTTGAGGATAATCAACCTGAGATTGAATGAAACAGCAGACCTTTTGGTATTGCCATGTTGGTGTTATCAGCGCAGAAAGGCAGCTTCATGGAATATCGTACAATGTATAAACACTTTATCAATTTTTATTCTGCCCGGTTACCAACCAAAATTTGTTGTTCTAAATAATGGACAATTTTGCAATACTAATAAGCTTGAAAAAACCAGACATATGCTTCGACTATATATGGAATATGATGTTTTAGTAATATGAAATGACAGAGGCATCACGTTTGGGTTGCCAAATCATTCATTTTATAGACGTTGATAGACGTATTCACGGGGGAAGATGTCAAACACATCATTAAATGAACTACAACTATTGATTCAATCATAAGACATGTATTACATACTGGACACATAAAGTGTTAACCCCTAGGCATTTAGGTAAAGTAGATGGGCAATGAAACATAGCTACAAAACAATAAACAATGTGCTCAATGATATTCAACTTTTCTATATTTTATTGACATCAACAGATAAATATTTATTATAGGTCATTTTTACGGTAGCGTGGAGCTGCAGCGTGATTTTATTTCTCAATTCCCTAGTACAGACCAGCAACTCGTACATACGAATTAACAACTCGTATATACGAATTAGTATCTCGTACATACGAATTAATAACTCATATGTACTAATTTGTAGCTCGTATATACGGATTAGTGTTTTGTATATAAACAAAATACTTGTGTACACGAATTAGTTAGTCGTATATACACATTAATTATTCATATCCAAATTAATAAATTGGCTGGATCCTCCAGGGAAACAACTAATTCACCTCTGTTGTACTATGTAATCACCATAAAAACCGTGACTTTCTGGGACATTTGTGGACATATTACCATTCACGAACAGGATCACTACTTCTGATTGTCCGCAATATCATGCCATGTCCTGTTATGCATCATCCTCCAGTTCCGTGTGGAGATCGTGGATTTTGTTTCATGTGTCACGTGTCCCAGCACATTATTATTTACCATGTGATCACTGACGCTCATTTGTCTAAAATGCTCATATCATGTACATGTACATAGAACACAAAGATGTGTCCATGGTAATTACTGTGTTTGGCATCGCTCGATTCGCTCATCATAGTTATTTTAAATGCATATAAATCATACTTCAAAAACATATAAGTAAAGTTAGAAAGTAAAGTTAGCATTTATTAAGCGCACCTATTATAAACGTAGTGGCAAAGGCGCTGTAAACTTTACCACAGTCTAGAATGACTACACAGCTGCCACAATTCGGCGCTACACTGTAGCATCATATTGAATGACCGGTACCCATATACTCCTGGGTGGAGATAGACAACTAATGGTGCACACCTTGCCTAAGAGTATTAACGAAATAACTCAGTGGCCCAGCCTGAGTCTCGAAACAATGACGTTTGCGTTACGAAATCGAAATCAATTAGTCTTTTTGTAGAGATGCTACCCACTCCATGTAAATGATTATCCATGAGTATTCATGACACCAAGCACTCCATTTGCTAATAAATTATGACGATATTCATTCAAGTTTGAATATGTATCATATTTATAATTTGATGCGGTTGGTGTTCTCTATGGTTTGTATTCAACTGCCAGGTTTTAGAAACAGAGCACTAAATAGTGTATACCAAGAGAAAGGCTATAAGCTTTTTTTGCCAAGCAAGCGACTCCGTGACCAGCGTGCACTATACAAACTGGTCATACATTGTATATGGGATCTGAGCTGTTTAGAATTGAGAATTAGCTGAGATCAGATATGCACAGGACGTGACAGTGGACAATGTCACACATAACAGACAAAATGAAGATAATTGGCCCCAGGAACGAGTTCAATATTTATGAAGAATTGTTGTCTATAATTGATCGAAGTGTCTTCGTTGACGTCAATTTTATTTTGATTATTGGCATTCATTTTTTTGTAAATGATGTGCTGCATTCGATATGTCCAATTACTACATTCATTGTGGCAAATCACAGCGAAGTAAGCCAATACGTGACCTTAACTGACCTTCATTACCGGAGGAGGGGCAGATTGCTTTACATGTACAATAAAACTATGTGACCAGTCGTCACTAGAAGGGCGGATAAATTGTCAATGACCTAGACGTAATTCTGCCAATCAATGCAATTTAGTTGCAGTGTGTCATGTAACAGTCCATTTCGAAGTTGGCTGCTGCTGTCCCACAGGACTCTGAACGTCAAGAACAAAACAATCATTTATCCAGTAATGAATTCCTTTATGAATTTTTGTTGCTAGTGATAGCTTCTAGTTTGATATATTAGACAGAATCGAATGTGATGTCCCGAATGCGATGTCTCTGGTCTTTCGGTGTTGTCAGTGCTCCTCTTTGTCACTAATTACAAGTTTGTGGGTATCTGCACTACTGAATCGTGTACTTTGGGTAAACAGTACTTATCCATGAACCAATACATATTCTGCAGGTGCTGCTGGTGTTTCCTGCCCTGAGTAAGAGCTGCTACAAGCTAAAAAAATAATCAAATGCATTTTACAAACACTGTTGGGGGGTGGAATCATTCTATATCCGATTACAATGTGTTCGCTGAGATGAAAGACTATGCAACGTCAAACCTTTGCAATTATAATACATGTAGCTAGCAATGACACAGTGTATTACTACACCTCCACATCTCTAATCAACTTCATTGTATTTCATACAATGAAGTTGATTAGACGATGCTCTTACATGTACAATGCATTGTACGATGCTGACATATTCTGTAGCGCAGCTTCGAAGCGTGATGGGGTCATGCTGTTCAAATCGGTATTACTATTTGCCAACACTTGGATTGTAAAGGCTACACTCATCGTGATTTAATGTGTTCTTGATCTGCACAATGGGACAGTTTGCGACTATATCATGATCCAGTATACCCATCAACAACATCAAGCTGTGTTCCTAAACTTCAGCACCGTTTCATATGGTACCCAGATGGCCGAATGCACACCATGTTGTTATACGTATTCTCAAATCTCATTGACATGCAAATGCGTTAGTGACAAGACAAGACAAGAGACAAGAAGTTTATTTCAATTCCCTAAACAAAAATATTATCACATTAGTTTATAATAGACGGATGGCACAATTGGGAATTGAGGACCAAACAAGAGTGTGTGCTGTCTTCCTGTTTGGCCCCTTGTAATGAAAAAGAACATTTATGAAATCGAACAAATATTAATAAAATGGATCGAGACGAATACGTGGGGAAAAAAATGTGAAAAATGCAGACCCATACAGACCGAACATGTGGTATAATCTTGATAACTCCACTTGAAAGAACAGACTCGCATTCACGAGATATTCAAGTTCGAAATTATCAAAGCACTTAATATGTATAGTGAAATCTGATTGTCTAAGATGAGAAGCAATCGGGACACATAGGATTATCGCATTTCGTAGTGTCGGTATAAGATGACAATAATTTAATCTCATACGATCGTTTCAGTGTATAACGCGAACGAGCACGGCTGACTAAATCATACCATTTGTTCCAAACTTCAGGGAAATTATGAATAGGAAACCTTCTAGAAAAATTTGAATTACATCGGTCAAGATGTAAAAGATTGGACTGGCGCGTTAGGCGGTTGTTGACTATCTCGTTGTTAAACTCAAAAATATTATTGAAAGACACAGGTAAACGTTTAAGACAATAGTCATTCATGAAGAGAAGAATCTGACATTCATATAAATATTGCAACTTCAAAATACCGGATGATTTGAAGAATTTGTTTGTATGGCTATTATAGGGTGCGTTGTGTATTAGTCGCATTGCACGTTTTTGAACAATATTAGTGCGTTTAAGAGAAGATGAGCCGGCATTACTCCAGACGAGTAGACCATAATTTGAATGGGACTGAACTAGTGAATGGTACAATGATACCAGACTTTCACGCGGCAAGAATCTTTTCACTTGAATAATGGCAAATATAGATTTAGAGATTTTATTGTTCACATGGTCAAAATGATACTTCCATGAAAGAATATCGTCAATCAATATGCCGAGAAACTTAGTGGCAGGTTCTTCACAATTTGTACCTAGTTTATTTAGTGTCACATCATCAATTTTTAGACTTGAAGCTTCAAAATTGAGATTTTTCTTTTGTGGGTTAATCACCACAAGTGATGAATTAGTGACTCCATTGGACAAAAATATCTGTCAGATCATACATGCATTAATTAGTTGAATTATAAACGTAAAACTCTGTAAAACAAACGTTCAAAGTATTTCTCTTCAAAAGCGGATGTTTCCACGGAGATGGAGATTTCCCCTTGGGATTTCAGAATGTGTTCAAGCAGTATCCCCTAGCGTGTGCCAGTACACAATGTATAACATGACAAAAGCACATGGTGCCCTGTATATAGTAATTCAGAGCCTGTCAATTGAGTGTATATTTGTGTCTGTAACATTGTCAGATGCCACCATTTTAGGTATTATAAATGTAAAATCAGTAATGGATACTAAATACGTACACTCTTTTTTCCCCTCGAACAGTTCTATAAGGGTAGTTGAAGTTTGACCAACCATACTTACTATGGATCAAAATATGATTAGACGGTCAACAGATGGTACATCAAATATTTCCCGGAAAGGAATCCATCATATTTTAGTCACCACACTGAGAATAGTTCTCAGTGTTGTGAGAACTACTACACAGAAGTAACCCAATATTCTACAGGCATTAGACGGCAAGCTGTAATTTTGTAGAAGTATCAAGTAGCAAATTGTGATATTCTAGGGGTATCAGGTAGCAAACTGTACCATCGTCTTTTTCAGTTCAGTACACAGACCTCCGATAACGAGATAAACAGAAAAAAAACTATCGAAGAAAGGTGTATTTGTCCTGGTTTAAAGATACCAGACTGCATCATGCACTTTTGAGAATAATCAACCTGAGATTGAATGAAACAGCAGACTTCTTGGTATTGCCATGTTGGTGTTATCAGCGCAGACAGGCAGCTGCATGGAATATCGTACAATGTATAAACACTTTATCAATTTTTATTCTGCCCGGTTACCAACCAAAATTTGTTGTTCTAAATAATGGACAATTTTGCAATACTAATAAGCCTGAAAAAAACAGACATATGCTTCGAATATATATGGAATATGATGTTTTAGTAATATGAAATGACAGAGGCATCACGTTTGGGTTGCCAAATCATTCATTTTATAGACGTTGATAGACGTATTCACGGGGGAAGATGTCGAACACATCATTAAATGAACTACAACTATTGATTAAATCATAAGACATGTATTACATACTGGACACATAAAGTGTTAACCCCTAGGCATTTAGGCAAAGTAGATGGGCAATGAAACATAGCTACAAAACAATAAACAATGTGCTCAATGATATTCAACTTTTCTATATTTTATTAACATCAACAGATAAATATTTATTATAGGTCATTTTTACGGTAGCGTGGAGCTGCAACGTGATTTTATTTCTCAATTCCCTAGTACAGACCAGCAACTCGTACATACGAATTAACAACTCGTATATACGAATTAGTATCTCGTACATACGAATTAAAAACTCATATGTACTAATTTGTAGCTCGTATATACGGATTAGTGTTTTGTATATAAACAAAATACTTGTGTACACGAATTAGTTAGTCGTATATACACATTAATTATTCATATCCAAATTAATAAATTGGCTGGATCCTCCAGGAATGTTAGCATATTCGAGGTTGATTAATTCGTATATACAAGTCGCTAATTTGTACATACGAGTTACTAATCCGTATTATTTGAGTTATTAATTCGTATATACGGGTTACTAATCCGCATATACAAACAATTTTCTCAAATGTAAATTTTATTAAGCTGTATGTACAACTTTTTAAGTATGTATATCTGAATTATTAATGCATTATATGTACAAGTTATCAATTCGTATGTACACATAGCTAATCTGTACTTGCGAATTACTAACCCGTACTCGCGAGTTACTAATCTGTACATTCGATCTAGCAAATAAAATAACTTGGCAGCTCTACGTTGCCATAATGGTTGATTCTAATTTAGACGATTTTCAAGAACACTGCAGTTATTCTTGTAATAACATAATAACTTATGACCAGTTTATGGGCACTGCCCATGGTGAATATTGTGTTGTGAAGTATTTGGAAATTATGTCAATCTAGACCAGCTGCTCAAATGTTGCATTTGATATGCCCAATTACCTTTATGCAATCATTACGAGGCAATAATAGTGAGGCAATTCCCGACCTTAACTGACCTCCATTGCCAGAGTAGGGCAAGGTCGAGATGTACAATGAAACCATTTGACCCGTGATCACTTGAAAGGAGGATGAACTGTGAATGACCTGACCATAATTATGCCAATCAATACCAGTTAGTTGCAACAATCCATCTCAAAGTTGGCACCCATTCTGCCATGCCCCTAGACGATTTGGTTGTCAGGAACATAACAATCAATTGGCCAATAAATAAACATGGCTGCCAGCAGAAATCCGTTCATTTGATGGATATCTGCTAGTGATAGTATATATCGGAAAGGTCAGAAGGAAGAAAAATGCAATGTTCAGTGCTCTTTTTGTCGTTGATCATCTGCATCTGAATCATGCAGTTATATAATTATTGGATGAATAGTACTTATCATTGTAGCAGTACACATTTTACTACACAGTCAATGTATATATAGAAATTGGTAGGTTCAACAGAAATGTGAATCAACAGCACCCCTACACCGATTTGAACTCTAAACGACTGGGTTAACATCCGTTCCTTACCCAGTTAACTTTTGATTATACTTTCACTAGACTTTGTCCGACAACCAACATGACGAGAAGGGATTTCATCTGAATAGGTGATGCTACTAGCCCAGTTCTCTCTTCCATTGGAATATACACTCAGAGCTGTTATGCAACGTACGACGTAAACACGTATAAATTACAATCGTAATGAGATAATTTGCGTGCTGATACTGGTACACGTATAGTGCAATTCATAGTCTGGTGAGAGAAATCCGACAGATTAGGTCATCACATATAGGTTTGGTTTTCACATCAAACTTGGAGTGAGATGTAGCCCAGTTTTGTCCAATGTCAGGTAGCAAACTGTAATATTCTCACTAATATATTAGGCAGCAAACAGGAACCATCGTCTTTTTCAGTTCAGTACACATACCATGATAAGATAAAAAGAACTACTGAATAAAACTTTATCTGTCTTGGTTTCAAGATATCAGTTTTGTGGTAAGAAATACACAATTTAAGATTGGATCAAACAGAAGACCTCTTGGCTGAACATTTCATCGATTTTTTTCCACCCAGTTAGCAACCAAATTGAACCCATTGTTCAGAAACAAAATGGACAATTTTGTATCTTCTGACACTGGTTCTTGTGAATCCGTTCGTACAGTGTTCCCCCGTGATTGTGGCGATGTCCATTTGTCATACACCAACCAGTCTATTCATTGGAGACTCATACATGTAGGCCATAATTGATACGAACTTATACACATGAAATTGTTCGATGTATGATTCCACTGATCAACATGTACCTCCGCAGAGCACATCTCCAACGCATGTCGCAGCTAATATCAGGGTATGAAACCAATTAACTACACGTAACACACCTTGATTATCACACGAGTACATCGTGACCAGAGAGACATTGCTGTAGCTCGCATGACTTTTTCCAGGTTGTTACGTACCTTAGGGACTCCATTGAATCTTTGGGATTCCATTATGCACTGGGGATGGGAGAAAATGTATCACATTTGTTTCACCCGCTCGTATAGTTCACACAAACGTCATTCAGCGTCAGTCCATGTATACGATGTATTGCATGACAGTAGCATGTTGTGTCCTGTAAATTAGTATTCGGATGTTTTTTGACACCAGGTGGCGCACCTAAGCTGCGTATGCAGTGTTGTGACAAGTCAATCGTAGAACAAGTGAAACCGCAATTTTAAAGTGTCATTAACGTATTGACACTGTTGGCTCCTAAATATACACGATCACACTCTCTCCAGATATATTCTACCTAATATTTACATATATTTACATAATATATGTAATCATTACCTAATAGGTACACCTCATACGTTCGGGCGGAAGAATCCAGCAGATTCACTTACCACATTGAGGTTTTGTTTTCATATCAATCATCGATTGAGATGAAACCCAGTATTCTAAGAATTTCAGGTAGCAAACTGTGCAATCCGCTTTTTCAGTGCAGTATACAGACCTCCGATGAATAATAACAAAAGAAACTTTATCTTTCCTGGTTTCAAGATATCAGACTATATTGCTGGTTCATAGAACGGAATAATCAAGCTAAGATGAGATCAAGCAGTAGATCAAGCTTGCCAGCATTGGAGCAGGATGGCGCCATCAAGGAAGATTTCATGAAAACTTCATCCATTTTGTCTGCCCTGTTAGCAACCAAAACTCATTGTTCATAAACAAAATGAACAATTCTGCAATATTAATGAGTCTGAAAACCCAGACATATACTTCGAATATAATGACCATGAATCAAGTCAAGTATCCATGATATCAAACAACACAGGCATTGCGTTTGCGTTGCGAAGTCAGAGATACTTTTTATCGAAGTTGTTAGGCATATTGGTGTAGCTGATTCACATAAAATTATGTGATAATCCATCTATTCTCGAGTACGATCTACACCTATTGATAAAACCATAGACATGTGTTGCACAGCCCAATTGTGAATACAGTTTATATTATTTTTAATTTACATCAAATCAGACAAATATTGTTGTCAATGATTTGTAATTTATATCAATCTAGAGAACCTACTCTAGAGCCAACTCCAACTGCCAGAACTATCATGGACTAGAATGAAAACAACTACCAATGTATGACGTGATTTGATCGAACATAACCGAGTCTGTTGTCCAATTTTTCTACATGTTATCGTCAGTAACACTCAGGAAATTAAATCGAGCCCCATATGGTCTTCATATCTGCAATTAGCTCATGTGATCATGTTCGTCATAACATCTACAAAACCGCACAAACCTGAATTTCCATAGGTCCCTGACATTTTTCACCTTTCGTCGTTTTGGTTTCCAGACGATAATTTTAGTTTGTCTTCATGTATCTTTCCCAAATCTTTACAACTGGTCCTAAAGAAGTATAAGTAAGATTGGAGATTGAACTCAATCTTAATCAGATTGAACTTTGATTGTCCTCGGGTTCTGTGATATCTGTGACCTAGATTTGATTACATTTCGGTAAGTCAGTTGATTACATTCACGCTGAACCACTCCAAACCTCTTTACGCCTTGATGTCTGGTTTTTACCCTTAGTACCACGGTTGCAACTTTCACCAAAATGATCCATCCAAACCTCTTTACGCTTTGATGTCTGGTTTGCCCTTAGTGCCACGGTTGCCACTTCACCAAAATGCTCCTTTTAACGGTTTAATGAAATTAACATTTTGTTAAAATATCCATTAAGCGAAGAATGCTGAGGAGTTAATTGTCCCTCTTCAGTACTCATTGTATTAGTGGATCTGTCATTTAAATTTTTTCCATCGCAAAAAAGATTATTGTCATTGAGATTAAATTGCCGAAGTCATACAATTTGCAAATTAAACAACTACAGGGTTGACATTTAATATGGAATATATATATATATATTTTTTTATTTTCATCAATTTTATTTTTTGTTTGCAAGAAATTTTTCTTGCCTGGCGTTCGTAAGAAGTGGCCGTGGCGCAACGCACTAAGTCGTTCGCCCGCTGCTGAAGGGAATTCAATGTTCGTCGTTGGCGGGTTCGAGCCCCGCTCTCGGCGATCAAAATTCACTCAGCGGATCAAGGGTTACCCTCACTTCTCAGTCCGTCGGCCTGGAGCGGACATTAATATGGTGACCAGGTGATACATTGTAGACTGCTGCACTCGGCGGTGGTGAAGGGGCAGAAACCTAGTTCATTAGGCGTATCCGGATCTGTCATGGGCCGGGCTACAAGTACCCATCAATGCAGTACACCAGAAAATCCCGTCCATACACTACATACAACATACACGGGAACCAAAAAATATGCCAGGCGCTGCACTGCGGCGACGCGCCACCAATATATCGCGGACCAAAGTTGGTCGGATGGTGGTAAGGCAAGTTCCCTTACAGGGTTACGTCAGTATAATCTATCTATCCCTATCTATCTATCTATCTATCTAACCTCATACTCAGTGCATTCTTTATCTTGTATTTTCAATCTGGTAAATACTGTGATCCAGAACAAACAACCTAACGCCAAATTGTGCCAACAATAGATTTATAATTTATATTTTCAAATTTGATATCTCAACAACACCCAACAGCAGATACATGAAACTTTACAATATTGAGCGCCATTATGCCATCTAGCACCAGTAATGTTCCGTATCGCGTGCGGCCTCCCCTGGCTGCTCGTAGCGCCATCACACGGCGGGGCATACCCTCAGACAGGGTCCTCAAGGTGTTCAGGGGGTATATTGGCCCATGCGTTCATCACAGCCTGTCGCAATCATCCACACTGGTTGGTTGCATCCATCATGGTGGTACACCTCAAATCTCGCCTCGTCACTAAATATGACATGATTCCAGTGATTTGGTCAATCACAGCCTGTCACAGTTCATCCGCACTGGTTGGTTGTCGAACCAGGTTGTTGATCCGACGGGTACTCCAGCCCAAAGGTTCTCTATGGAGTTCAAATCTGGCGAACACGTGTGCTCAATCAAGTGCTCAATCCCCTGATCCTGAAGGAAATTGGCCACTGTACGAGCCCTGTGTGCAGGAGCATTGTCATCCCGGTACACAAAATTATCCCGGAAGGCCCCTCGAGCAAATGGCAACATTGTTTGGTCTAGGATGCGTATGTCCTGATGTCGATCCAGATTGCCGACCAGGATCACAAGGTCACTTATTCCACCTGCGTGGAAAGCTCCCCATATGGTCATTCCACCGCCTCAAGCATGCACCCTGGGTAGTATGCAGGCTTCATGGTAAAGTTCTTCAAATCGTCTGTGATCTCGGATGCGTCCATCATGGCGGTACACCTCTCGCCTCGTCACTAAATATGACACGACTCCATTGCTGTGGTCCCAAATGGCGGTGATCCCTGGCCCACTGCAGACCGCGCTCGTGATGTCTTTGACTTAACAGGCGTTTCCTCATGGTCTCCTGGCACGATACCCAGCTCGAACCAATCGGCTCTTCAGTAGTGTTCTGGATACGCGTATGGCGTACACCTATGTCGTTCTGCCACTGTACTCTCAAGGCTCTGGCTGGCATGGTACGGCCATCAGTACACAGGCGAATCAACAAACGGTCCTGAATTCTTGTTGTCTCCATAGGACATCCTGGGCGAGATCTAGGAGTAGGCACACCTGTCTCGGCGTTCCTCTTCAGGATCTTGCCGACCTTCCCCTGTGTGATTTTGTCTTGCCTCGCTATCTCAGTATGTTTTAGCCCATTACGTCGCAGGGCAACCACTCCGTGACAAACTGCCGCACTCAATTGACACACCATTACTTCAGATATTTGTGTTTAAAATTTCGTAGCTCCAAGTCAAGCAGATCCTGGGATATGCATATAAATTTGACCAGCCCACCTAATTTATAGCAGAACAAAAATCACCCCATATAGCAGTGGTCAGTTATTTCGTCACCCCATGTGCACTCCCGTGGTGTCAGTTGGCAAGATAATCGCCTGATCGGCAGTTGACATGCTTGGCTGAACATCAGATCATATAACAACTTCATGGTGCTTATCAATTCGAATTTATGACATAATATTTCATCAGTTTACCCACCCAACCAATATATTCCATATTAAATGTCAACACTGTATTACTAAAACAACTATATTAATGAATTGTATGTTGACGTCATTCCATGCTTTAGGGATGTGATGGGTGCAATTACTAAAACAAATAATTGGTGATTTCATGATTGTTTTCTGTGGTACATCTGAAATCAGCAACCTGCCGAACAGCGAACAAAAGACGAATTAAAAGTGTACTTCATAGTTAGGACTGAAATCTGGTTATGGTTGCTTATCAGCTAGCATCCATGCCTTATCAGCCGATTATTGATATATTATATTTTGGCTATATCTCGGCAGCTCCGGGATGTATTTCGGTAAAAAGCTGTCTGTGAGTTCTATACATGACCACAAGCGACTTCATTTGCCAAATTAAAGAAAAAGTCGATAATTATTACTTATCCAGAGTGTTAAACACCATCTTTCAAATGTAACTTACATAAGAAACAGACAGCGTGTTAGGGTGTATGTTCTTAACTGTGGTCAGATCACGCATCATAGAACAAAAACCTACTGCCTGATTTGAGGTTTACCTCAAACCTTGGTGGTAATTTGATGAAGAAATCGATATGTTCCATGCCATCCGCAGTGAAAATACACAGGGCAGAAGAAATTGATCGTTAGCCATAAAATTAATGTCCCATTTCGGTGGAATTGTAACCACAAACACAGGCTGTACGGATGATCCAGTGGCTCTCGTTATCTTCTAAATGTAGTATACGACCAAAATTGCAACGTTTCCGACCGCTGATCATGTACTTAGCGCTTCAATGACCTGCGGCACAAGCAACTTCCCAAATATTACAATAGACATACACATTTGTACATCAATGCGTCGTGAATATCGATGGGAATTGTAAAATCGAACGGTAGGTAATTGATCACGGATATGTACACTGCACGTTGTTTAGAAATTAAAAAGTGTGAAAAAAATAGAACATATTATTCTATAACTGGGTATTTGCAAAACATATGTCAGACCCTGAAGTATATTGTCATATCATCTTTGTTGGTGTTGAACGGATTATCAGTAACTTAGAAGTTTTATCCGATAGATACAATCATACTTTTCTCATTTCTTTTTTCACCAAATCTTGTTCACACGAGGTCAAATTCATCTCGAACAATGACACGTTCGTAGATTATCCGCTGCTTTTGACATGTTCAATTACCACAAACATTGTCTCAGTCGCCAGGGTCCAAGGCAATTCTCGACCTAAGTGAGCTCCATCCCAAGGGGAGAGGTGATCTCATGGTTGTTCTCATAAAGGAAGGGAGAAGCAATGACTAATCAACTTTAGCGATAATCAGGTCAATTGATGGTCATTACCAAAAGTTATCGAGTGAAGTCGTATTGTGGCCAGACAGTCCACCTCCAAGTTGGTACCCAAATATTTCCTCATCGTCGCCACATGACTGGGTGAGTAATGAACAAAATAATCGATCATTAGAATAATCAATAAACATTGCAATAACTGATGGTATTGTAGTTGTACACAAGCCTTACGAACGCTTCTGTACAACCACTCACAGGGCATAATTGCGCCGATCGCAAATTCAATTCATTCGGTAAAAACCCACCTTGCATTTTATGCTCTCTTCTGGGAAAATCGTTCATGCATAACGAAGTCAGTATTGTTGACAAAATTTGATCGCCTTACTGGTCAGCACTGCCCATGTCCTATGAATATTGATTAATTTTAGTCATGCATGATTTAACTGTGAAAATTACAATATCTTCATATGGCAAGGTGCCCTTAAATACAGAAAGACACAATAATTAATACATTTGTATATCAAAATAATATAGATCTCTACAATTAATACACTCGTACTTCGACTGGCTGAATATTGTCAGACGCTGGAATTTAGCACATATCATTAAGGTAGTTATCTCAATTATAGGTTAAGCATATAAGGATCACAAAAAGGAAACTCTCACACTTCCCAGTTCAGTTTTCGTAGAAATCTTGGAAAATGTAGCATCCTCCACCATTAAAACACGCATACCTAATCAGTGTGATTAGAATAAGTATGTTTTCAACTGTGCCTAGGACGTGAGATAAACAATGAATAGTCGTTGCTTGATGACTTTACTACAATCATTGCCCGTATGTTTTCCATATTGATCTTACCCCTCAGCATCTGTAAACTAAGTCAATTACTATAACGAGGTGAGATTGTGTGGGGATATGATACTCACCATGTTCCAAGAAAAAGACTATTCTCATGAATGTAGACATCTTTGATTTATATTTAGAACAGTTCACAACACGAAATGTTTACTATATACTTACATGTAAATTTTATAAACCTGATACGTTTTAGTAGTTGACTCACAGAACTCCCACTTTTTTTATTAGACAACTGTGAATCATTTTACTGTATATTCCACGCAGATCGCTCCCAACACCATTATCGATTTCGCTCAACATGATACAATTCATAATCCAAACTCGATCCTTCAAATCACACAATAAAACTTCCATAAATGTTTGGTCAATGGGAACGCTACACAAAATCCTCTCTCCTCGCTGAGACCCGCATTCATTATGAGGATGGTAGAGATAAGGTTTCCGTTAGCTTTTTGAAGGTTTCGAAGAATCACACCAGATAAATTTGAAGTCATGATGAATAACATAATTGATCGCTCCAATGATTACCATTGTCGGTAATTGTAAGAACCATCATTCAAAAACTTCAGTCCAGCTCGAGACTCGAACTCATGATCTTTGGATTACGAGTCCGACGCCTTACACTACCTAACGAAAGTTTAGGTTAAAAATGTGAGCGACACCAGGACTCAAAAATTGTCAGTTCACAGTTCACTTATATTTCACACTTCAGATGGTGCCACAGGTCAGATGGTGCGACAGTGGCCTCCAGACACCCTGGCAGTTCTTGAAACAAGTCTGCATGAAAACTGGGCAAGAACTGCCCAGGACACTTTTCTGGATCTTGTCAGGACATCACGATGCAGAGTTCAGGCCTTGTACGATACTCAAAGACGACACGCTTGTTAATAATGAACAAACCAGAGAAGTATACACATGTATTATAATAATGGCATGTGTGTCATCCTTGGATAATTAACATGGTATGGGCTCTGCACGACAAGCTCCTAGGGAGATCCAGACAAATATTCTGGGTGATTCTTGCCCATTTCCCATGCAGACTAACTCTCAGGCGCTGCCAAGATATACTTTAAATCGAGTTCAAATTCGAACCTTGGGCTGATTACTTCTGAGTCCTGGTGTCGCTCACATATTAAACCTAAACTGTTGGTGGGTAGTGTATCTACTGCGCCACTCACTTTTTTTCGAAGATAGAATGATTTGAAAAAAAAAACATATCACAAATATAAGTATTTATATTCAACATATTTATTGCAAATATGTGACAGTAATCTCGGGACCAATTTCGTTTCTGAGGAGATTATTTGAGGCAGTTTTGATAGATGTTTCGAACATTTTGTTAGTTGTTGTGGGTTTGCATCAACTCAGTCACAATAAGCATGATAAGAATTGTTCTCCATCGGTATTTGGTCTCATTCAGGGCTATTATTCGGATAAGATCGGACGAAAGCATTTGGATCATCAGTTAGGAGAATGATGAAATTTGTCTGAAACCATCTGCTCCCAAACTTCAGTATCATTGAATTTCAGAATGATGAAATTGTCTGAAACCATCTGCTCCCAACTTTCAGTATGATCTATAGTCACGACTCACTCTACGATTTATTGTCGTGATAGTCCGCAGAATTTCTATTAACTCTTTACCGGCGTCAGATTTCACTCACGGTTCAATCACCGTTATCTTTTCTTATAGTGACAGATCACGACACTTATCAATTTTGGTTGACATGGGAATTTTAAGAGTTGAAATGCAAAGAGTGAGCAGTTCATGTCCCAAATGTAGCATTAGTCGCACAATTACAATGCGAACAGGTGTTGCTGTTTATCCTTTCCGCAGCAGTTTGAGAGAGTTGCTGTGCATGCTGTGAAAAAAAAGACCATAGTCAAGAGAAATTGACTATAGAATCATTGTCAGTGTCCAACATTAGATAGGAAAAAACAACCAAAGAGTGTATTGTCTTTGATTTCATGTTCCTGAGGATATTGGAATTAAAATAATAGCCAGATTTGATATTACTCAGTGACAATTTACACGTACAATAAACAATTAATGACAAACCTCTCGTTAGCCAGCATGAATACTTGGTAATGCCTGATATATATGTTTACACGAATATACAATCTAGTCAATGACAATATATTATCTTAATGTCGAAAACCTATTTGTTGGTATATCGGGGCTTGTCCAGTTTTCAGATTGATAGCTTTCATTTGATTGATGTCCCATACATACACATATCCACTGCATGCCAGCCGTGCAAAGCATGCATTTTGAAATATGCACTTGTTTTCCGTTTTCTCGCTGTTCACAAAGATATAATTATTTATATTCCACACCACACAATTTGGCAGGAAATGGAAGTATCTGAATATGAAAAATAATCATTGGTTTTGTTATTTAGTGGCATTACGAATGAGGCCATTTGCCAAACGCAACATGAATCGATGTCCAACTGATGAATTATTGCCTACTTTCATATACGCTGTACAATATTGAACATGAATGTATAAAGTCTCCCGTATAAAAAGTATGTGATATGGTATTATATGTTCTAGAATCTAGTATGCATTCCCTGTATAAACTATTGGGTCGAGTTTCGCTTCTATTCCGCAGTGCTGTGTTTTACATTTGTAATTGGCATCATCAAAATCTAGTTTTATTGGTGGTGATAGTTTCAGATTTCTAAATTATTTTCATAGGTTGTTGGGCAGTTGTATACTAATTCCATCATGTGTACATTAGAAACAACTACATTTAACACACTGTCTGCCCCTGTTGACGCCAGTGTGTCTTTGGATAAACTATTTGATTGGGCTTTGTTTCTATTGCAAAATGTTGTTTATTAGGTTTGTTATTGGCATCATCAAAATTCGACGATTGGTGGTAATAGATTGATACCTACATTGATACATTCATAAATCCATCCTCAGAGTGGTAAATGAACATTTTCCCCTCATTTTCAATTAAATCTTGCTTGAAAGCGTGCCGCTCAAAGAACATTACATATGAATAACCACTTCAACCCAACACCATCAGAACAACCAGATTTTGATGATGCCAATAGCGAACATAAAGTACAACATATTGGAATAGAAACAAAGCTCGACCAAATAATTCATCCAGACACACTGGCATCAGGGGCAGACAGTGTGTGGAATGTAGTTATTTCTATTGTACACCTGATGGTATTAGAATGCAACTGCCCAACAACATATATCAAAAAAGTTTAGAAATCCGGCCCCATAATATAAATCACAGTAAAGATGTAGTGCAGACGACCATCCCCCGAGATGGACGTCTGAGCCCCACCTCGAATCTATAAATCATAAAAAATAAAGGAACGTATGGCCTGTGCCATCAATCGTGATGTGACAAGTTTGACACGTTTTCAGCATTAAAAAGACTAACTTGTCATCGGATGATGGAGAGGAGTCAGGAAAACAATATCAATTGTGTTGGCATGGGCTGGCATGGATATATTGACCATATATATCGTAAATAGCAGATTCTGGGCTGCGTGACATGGATGACTTATAGGGAATTCGACGACCAGACCTACCTAGGCGATCTATCAGATATCTATCAGAATCAAGATGTTCAAGTCTGTAACAACGTACTTTTAACTTTTACACAAGGTGAGCTGACATTTCCGGAAATACAACAACTGGTTTGATATTTAGTTCGAATCTATTTTGATAAGCATGCAAACATGTTTAAGGAAAGATACTCAGTCAAGTTTTGTACTGCTGTGCATAATCTGCCATTGCATAACAGATTAAATTATTTAATGAATTCTGACAAGTGACAATTAACCCATCAGCAGTCGTCTCCTGCTGTATGATTTAATAAAATTATAAGAGACTGATGACTGATGTAAATTTAAATTTAATTTCCTCGTTGAAAAGAGCCTTTTGGTGAAATAAATAATATGTAAAAACAGGGAAACAATACAGTTATTGAAACAGGTGATGTGAGATTATGCAACATTCTTCATCTACACAATAATTATGTGGCATATTGTGACATATGTACACAGTCATGTATCTTCACATGTGGCATATATGTACATTTTGTGCTATATACTGACTTAAAACAGATAAACGGGCTATTTGATAGCCCGAAATGAACAGTTTTTGGAGCTGCTTGATAGTGTCCTTAGGCAAGGCATTTACCACTAATGTGTCTAGTTCCACCCAGGTTTAAATGGTTACCGGTTGATAATGAATGTTGTAAGAGCACAATATCAATTGTGATAACTTTAACTTTAACAAATAGTTACGTAGAAGCCTGACTAGGTATGCTGATCTAACAACAGAGAAGCTTCAGTAAGGCCGAGACGCCATGGCTGTGGGCTAATGATAAATCGACCATTATATTTGAATTACATTATCTGGCAAATAAATCAAGTGCTCAATAGAAAAGTATATCGCATTGAATTTCTGTGATTGTACACGTGTATGACAACATCACATATTATCTAGGATGATACATCTTGCACATGTATCTCGTGTCGCTGGTTTCGATTGCAACAAAATCAAACCCAGGACTCCCCAACCTTATGCAGGCAGTAAGTATGCTAACCCAGTATTTTTTCTTTATTTTACAGACGGTGTTCATCATGTATTCTGCATCATTAGGCAGAGAGTGGACATGCTCACCCAGTAATCTGCAAACGTTAAATTGCACTCCCATGTCTTTCATTTCGCATGCAGACCATACAACGAACACTGATTTTCCCTTTGATAGATGGACACAAATCAAATAAAGAACGGATGTCCTTCTGGTGTCAGATTCATTTTCAGTCGTTTCAACGTGGCTCATTAGCGAGTGATGATCCAGGAAATATAAGTGGTCACAATCAATATCTATCTAGGCGTTACATGCGGATATCGGTGACAAAATACAAGTCAATATTGTGGTGAGGATGGTGTGATGATGGTGAGATGAAATTCACGACGTTGGAATGTTTTGTGGTTTATTTTCAACTGCGAGGTTCGGACACAATCAGCTGTTGAGTTCCGACCAACAAAAAGGTTTCAATTCGATTTTTGTCAGGGCGAGCAACCTGAAAATTGTGCTGGAAACTGGTCAGACATAGGATGCGACATGTGCAGAGATTGAATGTGGTGACATATGTCAAGATACGGAGAGGTATGAGGGATCTGAGCAGCACAGGATGGTGACGTGGCTGTATTAGACATACAGAGTGAAGCAAAGAGATGCGGAATTGAGAAAGACATATTTTTCGCTCAATGGCTATCTGCAACACTTACGGTAGATCTAGATCTTAGCGCATATTTTTGGTTTATCTGGGATAGTGCTTCCTCTGCTTTCCATCCTGGTTATAAAATCTTTCTTGTCTCATAAAACTTAGTTGACACAAGGTCAAACTCATCTCCGATAACAACACGCTCGTAAATTTTCCGCTGCTTTTGACAAGTTATATTACCCCAGAAATTGTTAAATCCCCAGTACTTAAAGCAATTCCTCACCGCGAGTCACCTCCAATAGATGAGGAAGGATCAGGTTGCTTGGTATGTACAATGAAATGATTGCTTGGTTATTTTCATGAATTGATGATGGTGCAATGGCTGATCAACTTTGAATGACCCAGCCATAGCGAATTTATTTATTACCTTAAACGATATTAGGATTAGTTGCATTGTGTCCAGACAGGCCGTTTCCAATTTGACGGCCACATATTTCCTCAACGTTCGCATGGGACTCGGGTGGTAATGAACAAAACAACCAATCAACAAATCCTATCAATAACATTCCACATATATAATATTATTCAGGAACCTTCCAGGGTCAAGAACTCCATAATCCACGAAGTTTCATGGTGATGGTAGTGTTTCTAAATCAGTCTGATTATTTTTATCAGAGTCAATGCAACCGGACACCGATCGATCTACCGTCACATAAAAGCAGGGGTAAGATCATATTCAATGATCAAGAATAATTAATTTCAAATCATTTTGCACAATGGAATCGGACAATGTCGTTACCTGCAGGTGACCGGAAATTTTAAAGTAGACGCGTACCTGGATGTGTAACTGAATTAGTATTTATGATTGAATCGATATCAGGATATTGGATATCTTAAGGCCAACAGTTCGCATTATTATTAAAGCAAAGAAGAAGGTAATTCATTAATTCAGGAATCATTAATTTTATATTGTGCTTTGCTGGCACCTGGCTTGGTGAAGAGAAATGTGTGATCTGCTATTTATACTGAACGTCTTCACTTTATGATTTAATAAATCGTATAAATACATGACTGCTCACGTGATGATTCAACAAGGTATGAATAATCAGGTTACCAATTTCAGTACACATTGTCGAAAAATAAACCTCAACAGTGCTAGAAAATAATTAAATACGGAGTGGGTTTGCTGCTAGAGTATCAAATCTTCACTTGCTGGTAAAGTGAGGAATTTGGTGCACATAAGTAT
This sequence comes from Terebella lapidaria, assembly GCA_949152475.1. Classification (NCBI taxonomy): domain Eukaryota; kingdom Metazoa; phylum Annelida; class Polychaeta; order Terebellida; family Terebellidae; genus Terebella; species Terebella lapidaria. Next base: position 24,508,055 of record OX424564.1, on the reverse strand, counting down.
AGTACTATAGTCCTTTGTACTCAACTAGGAAGTTTGGAACACACCGTTGCTAATACGCGTGGATGAACAGGAAAATGCATATCACAATTGGCCTGGCAACCGGTCATAATGTATGTTGGATCTGACATATGCAGAAATTGAATATGGTCAGCTCTGTGAGACATGCATGCAAATCTACAGAAAAGCAACACAGTAGCAGTGATACTTTTAGATTATTATTGTCAAAAACATGACATTATTGTGCTCTTCGGGATTATGTATGATTCAACCAGGGTAATCACTTGTAATTATCACGTAAGCAGCGTAATCACAGTTAATGAGCCGAAATTTTCAGCTCAACTATTGTACAATCTTGTCTCACTGATCAATGTTCTTGTCGATATAGCGTGGAGTGTGCATTCTCAACCACTATTGAAAGCCATCACTGACGCAATTTGTTCTCTATCAATGCCTATGCGAGAACCAATGAAATAGTTGCTTCCTCATTACATTGTCCGTATGCTTTCCGTATGTTTGCAGCCCTGACCATCTGCAAATGTCAATTACCACATCGAATCCTGATCACCCTGCCAAATGACATAGAGCACATGTTCACATTTATACACATCTATTCATAGAAACACAGTCACCCGGGTGCTAATTTTCCAAATCTCACTCGCGAAGGGCGAAGCGATGAACACGAACATCCACTGTCGTTGTAGCGCGACGAGATCTCGTGCAACACTGGTCCTGAAGAGGAGCGCAAAGGATGGCGGCGAAACGATGTATGACGGATGGAACGTAAGAGCGTTGTACACTCGCAGTACCGCCAGTAGTCCCAGGGCTACTGGACACGATGATCGAAGAATGAAACTCACGGGTTTGTTCCCACGAGACGGTCTTCACTTTGTGGTGGAGTAGTCGACTGGTACCCGGACTGTCAGACATCTGTTACCAGCATGGTCACTGGAGGCTCCATTGTTGTAGGGGTTGTACTGAACGCAGTTGGGTTGTACTGAAGTTGCTGGTTTATTGTCGGTGTCGTTAATGTACAAAACGGTACAAATAATACCCCCTCGGTAACGTAGAAGCCGCGTAGGTATTAGATCGGTGATATCAGTCGTAGCCAATCCCAACCACAAAGTGGTGGACAAAACCCTTCTCAATATATGAGAAACCGGTCGATGTTGATGGATTATGGAAATGATCAAATTGGATGCGAGAATGACAAAATGGCGAATAGCGATAATGACAACAAACGGAATACTATAAAGCGACACAAAGACATACGACTAGGAAACAGGTCATTGTCAATCCATGAACAGCGGGCGGTGGAACCCTACCACAAATCTACCACCGCCAATACAACTAGATTTTGATGATGACAATAAAAAATTAAAACACAGCACTACGGAATAGAGGCAAATCCCGACCAAATAGTTTATACAGGGAGTACATACTAGATTCTAGAAAATATAAAAACTTATCACATACTTTTTATACGGGAGACTTTATACATTAATGTTCAATATTGTACAGTGTATATGAAAGTAGGTAATAATTCATCAGTTGGACATCGATTCATGTTGCGTTTGGTGAATGGCCTCATGTATATTGCCACAAATAACAAAACCAAGGATTATTCTTCATATTCAGATAGTTCCATTTCCTGCCAAATGGTGTGGTGTGGAATATGAATATATCTTTGTGAACAGCGAGAAAACGGAAAACAAGTGCATATTCGTTCAAAATGCATGCTTTGCACGGCTGGCATGCAGTGGATATGTGTATGTATGGGACATCAATCGAATGAAAGCTATCAATCTGAAAACTGGCAAGCCCTGATATACCAACAAATAGGTTTTCGACATTTAGATAATATATTGTCACTGAATAGATTGTATATTCGTGTGAACATATTCATCAGGCATTACCAAGTATTCATGCTGGACTGATGTGCTATTTCACTAGTGTCCTTAGGCAAGGCATTTACCACTAATGTGTCTAGTTCCACCCAGGCTTAAATGGTTACCGGTTGATAATGGATGTTGTAAGAGCGCAATATCAATTGTGATAACTTTAACTTTAACAAATAGTTACGTAGAAGCCTGACTAGGTATGCTGATCTAACAACAGAGAAGCTTCATTAAGCCGAAACGCCATGGCTGTGGGCTTATGATAAATCGACCATTATATTTGACTGACATTATCTGGCAAATAAATTACGTGATCAATAGAAAACTATATCGCACTGAATTTCTGTGAGTGTACACGTGTATGACAACATCACATATTATCTAGGATGATACATCTTGCACATGTATCTCGTGTCGCTAGTTTTGATTGCAACAAAATCAAACCCAGGACTCCCCAACCTTATGCAGGCACTAAGTATGCTAACCCAGTATTTTTTCCTTATTTTACAGACGGTGTTCATCATGTATTCTGCATCATTAGGCAGAGAGTGGACATGCTCACCCAGTAATCTGCAAACGTTAAATTGCACTCCCATGTCTTTCATTTCGCATGCAGACCATACAACGAACACTGATTCTCCCTTTGATAGATGGACACAAATCAAATAAAGAACGGATGTCCTTCTGGTGTCAGATTCATTTTCAGTCGTTTCAACGTGGCTCATTAGCGAGTGATGATCCAGGAAATATAAGTGGTCACAATCAATATCTATCTAGGCGTTACATGCGGACATCGGTGACAAAATACAAGTCAATATTGTGGTGAGGATGGTGTGATGATGGTGAGATGAAATTCACGACGTTGGAATGTTTTGTGGTTTATTTTCAACTGCGAGGTTCGGACACAATCAGCTGTTGAGTTCCGACCAACAAAAAGGTTTCAATTCGATTTTTGTCAGGGCGAGCAACCTGAAAATTGTGCTGGAAACTGGTCAGACATAGGATGCGACATGTGCAGAGATTGAATGTGGTGACATATGTCAAGATACGGAGAGGTATGAGGGATCTGAGCAGCACAGGATGGTGACGTGGCTGTATTAGACATACAGAGTGAAGCAAAGAGATGCGGAATTGAGAAAGACATATTTTTCGCTCAATGGCTATCTGCAACACTTACGGTAGATCTAGATCTTAGCGCATATTTTTGGTTTATCTGAGATAGTGCTTCCTCTGCTTTCCATCCTGGTTATAAAATCTTTCTTGTCTCATAAAACTTAGTTGACACAAGGTCAAACTCATCTCCGATAACAACACGCTCGTAAATTTTCCGCTGCTTTTGACAAGTTATATTACCCCAGAAATTGTTAAATCCCCAGTACTTAAAGCAATTCCTCACCGCGAGTCACCTCCAATAGATGAGGAAGGATCAGGTTGCTTGGTATGTACAATGAAATGATTGCTTGGTTATTTTCATGAATTGATGATGGTGCAATGGCTGATCAACTTTGAATGACCCAGCCATAGCGAATTTATTTATTACCTTAAACGATATTAGGATTAGTTGCATTGTGTCCAGACAGGCCGTTTCCAATTTGACGGCCACATATTTCCTCAACGTTCGCATGGGACTCGGGTGGTAATGAACAAAACAACCAATCAACAAATCCTATCAATAACATTCCACATATATAATATTATTCAGGAACCTTCCAGGGTCAAGAACTCCATAATCCACGAAGTTTCATGGTGATGGTAGTGTTTCTAAATCAGTCTGATTATTTTTATCAGAGTCAATGCAACCGGACACCGATCGATCTACCGTCACATAAAAGCAGGGGTAAGATCATATTCAATGATCAAGAATAATTAATTTCAAATCATTTTGCACAATGGAATCGGACAATGTCGTTACCTGCAGGTGACCGGAAATTTTAAAGTAGACGCGTACCTGGATGTGTAACTGAATTAGTATTTATGATTGAATCGATATCAGGATATTGGATATCTTAAGGCCAACAGTTCGCATTATTATTAAAGCAAAGAAGAAGGTAATTCATTAATTCAGGAATCATTAATTTTATATTGTGCTTTGCTGGCACCTGGCTTGGTGAAGAGAAATGTGTGATCTGCTATTTATACTGAACGTCTTCACTTTATGATTTAATAAATCGTATAAATACATGACTGCTCACGTGATGATTCAACAAGGTATGAATAATCAGGTTACCAATTTCAGTACACATTGTCGAAAAATAAACCTCAACAGTGCTAGAAAATAATTAAATACGGAGTGGGTTTGCTGCTAGAGTATCAAATCTTCACTTGCTGGTAAAGTGAGGAATTTGGTGCACATAAGTATAGTACTATAGTCCTTTGTACTCAACTAGGAAGTTTGGAACACACCGTTGCTAATACGCGTGGATGAACAGGAAAATGCATATCACAATTGGCCTGGCAACCGGTCATAATGTATGTTGGATCTGACATATGCAGAAATTGAATATGGTCAGCTCTGTGAGACATGCATGCAAATCTACAGAAAAGCAACACAGTAGCAGTGATACTTTTAGATTATTATTGTCAAAAACATGACATTATTGTGCTCTTCGGGATTATGTATGATTCAACCAGGGTAATCACTTGTAATTATCACGTAAGCAGCGTAATCACAGTTAATGAGCCGAAATTTTCAGCTCAACTATTGTACAATCTTGTCTCACTGATCAATGTTCTTGTCGATATAGCGTGGAGTGTGCATTCTCAACCACTATTGAAAGCCATCACTGACGCAATTTGTTCTCTATCAATGCCTATGCGAGAACCAATGAAATAGTTGCTTCCTCATTACATTGTCCGTATGCTTTCCGTATGTTTGCAGCCCTGACCATCTGCAAATGTCAATTACCACATCGAATCCTGATCACCCTGCCAAATGACATAGAGCGTTGCCCGGCCTAGCTCTTTTGTTTAGGGGTCAGGTCATGTTACTGTCAACGCTATATGGCTAACTATTTCTGAACTGACCACGACACATGGTGAGTAAACTATTTGTTCTGTAAAATACTGACCATATTACCTTAGACCGAGTTTTCGATGGAGTGTGCGAGTTACTAATGTACCATCCTGTGCTGTCCAATTATCCATTGGAGTCTGTTTTGTTAAGAAATAGGCCCTCGCCCACGGATGTGGCCCACAAATATTTAGTATCCAAAGACTGATCACAACGTATTCGACACTTACGGCCCACCTACAGCAACACTGTATGAACTAGAGGTTTGAAATACTCTAAGTTTCCATTGTGAGCAATATAAAGGCACAACGCCATCTAAATGTAGCTATAATAATTTAAAATTGTAATGCTCGTGGCGTGGCAACGCTCTGAGGACATGGTCTAGGCTCTAACGCTACCTGGTCAAAGTTACATAGACCTTCTCCACGGACTACAAACAGCCATTGAGAATGTCTTGTGGTTTTTTTCGATGAACAAGTAACCATTTTCTGAAGCGTTTTATGTGAAGTTCCCATGAAGCCGATATTCCACCCAAAGACTACCCATTACATATAACGTTGGAAGGACAGGGATTCTTTTGATAATTATTACTCACTTACTGTATCCGATGTTGCAAGTAGATCAATGGAAAGAGCAAAACAAGTGGGAGGCAGTGTAAGAAAGTGAGGTTCATGCTTCGATCTTGCTGCCAGTGTCTGTCTCAAGTTTCCCTCCATCCACTTGAGCCACCTTGTGCCGTCGATGTCTGATCATAATTTGAGTGACGGGGTTCTCCTTGTCCAAGTAGATCTTCATCCAATCACCCACACCCAGGCCACTATTCATCGCCCCTTCTGTGTCCCCATTCGTACTGGAAGCCATAAGATGTGCTGTACTCACTACTGGCACTGCACGACTCGGTTTTTGAGGTCAGGTCAACGACTTCTGAAATTTCAGTGATACACTGTACAGTAGAGTTTTAACACGATTTTTTACAGTGATTATGCAATGATCGGTCGTATTATTGCAGTTTTATGCAACGTGACACTACTCCCGCAATATGAGTGTTATTTCTTGTTTTCAACATACATACAAAACGATCATATCACTGAGTGAAATTTATATCAAATTCTTATTTAGAGTTCACTTTGTCGATTTCCAGTTATATATATATATATTCAGTTGAAACTATAGTACTGCATTGGTAATGAAGTAACGACATAATCTAATTTATCACCTCGATAAAGACTTGAGATTAAAATTCCTACTACTATTGTACCCAAAGTTATATGTATTTTTTGTTCTTTACCTGAAATGGGGTAGCCCATGACTTTGATCTCTCTGATACCGGGAGCTTGTGTGTTACATCCATCAGTCATAGTGAACTTGGTCCAGGATGTAGGAGCCTTTTTCGTGACACAATAGAATTTTGGATGTCACCAACTTTTACAAAATTCACTGATGTTAAGTCATCATTTTCTGTTCACTGCGAAAATACCATATACAACTATTATTATTATTTCCCACCTTGGCCACTTCGCCAGCAGCAGTGTCGATTTGCCTACCAGAAACGTGTGCTCCCTGCTTACATCTATGTCTGATCCAGACAGAGGTCAACTTGTAGTAATTGTCAAAGTTGACTTTCATGTACTCTCCTACGCCTTTTCCATAAGGAAGTGCTTATTCCACACATAATTAGCTCTTCCGCAAGTGCTGCCATCGTATGCATACTGACAGCCATAGTAAATGTTATACTGGGCGGTAGCATCACAACCAGTTATCTTCGATGTCAAGTCAGTTTCATCTGAAGAATCAATAGTGCCGCATATGTGTGTACAATCGAGTAAAAAATTCCAAACATTTTCTTACTCCGTAAATGCAAATATAGTATGGTCGACTACCAGGATAATTCAAATGTACTATCTTTAATATATGAGCAAAAAATATGAAAATTATGTGTGCAGCATGCAACTTACCGCACAGTGTTCGTTCATAGTACTTGAACCTTGATCCGCCACTAGACAGGAATGGGTCCGTCCTCACTGTCTTGGAGAGGATACACTGTGACTTCTTGCTACTGTAGTAAACAGCCCGACAAGTGAAGCCCGTTTTGTTTCTGCACTTCTGCATACACTCCTCCGGAGTGTCGATCTTGTTGAAGGTTGCTTCCCCAAAGACGCCAACGATCACATCACACACTGGTGATGACATGAATGATAAAAGTTGAAATGCATCGTGTGAAACACTTTGTTACTTGAAACGATACTTGAAAATTGTTGACGAGTCAAGTTGTATCTTCAATTTCTGATTTTCAATTGTTCTTACTTGTATCGGGTTCACCAATGGCTATTAGGTGGAGATTGTGTAAAACTTATATTTCGCAGATGACTTCCTGGTTACAAATTAATCCAAAACGTTTATTCTGGTTGGATGTCTGTAGTTCAAACCTAGTTTAACCGTAACCCACTTTTAAATCACGTTCAAATTTACTGGATTGCTATAGTGCTCGAGTCTGCATTTGTGAACGACTGCATTTTTGGGCGCTTCACAAGAAGTTTGAATGTAATAGATAAGAAATGGCCAGACCATACAACAGTTGAAAACTAAAACTAGCAGTTTTATGTTCACAAAAAGCTACAAGTTCAAATAGCACAATTCAGCTCAAACAGCTACAGACCGAACTGGGTGAATATGCAACGTTTTGAAAGGGTACTTGGACCAGTTTAGAGTTAATTTTGCCGTCCGCGGTAGTGATCTGGTCACGTCTGTGAGCACGAATCGGGTAAGTTTTCTTGATTCTTCTTATATTTTAGTGGTAGCAAAGATTGGTATTGGTTGACGTTGTTGTGTGTAATCGCGACTTGTAGTCGACAAGTACTGCCACAAAAAATTGAACTCGTCACGAATATCTTAATTTTTGTGTGCACGCATTATTCGGCGTGTTCTGTATTAACCTATCAATGGATAATGATGAGAAAGGCTTAATCCGTCTTATCTTGGCATATTTGGGCTTGTACTCAGTTGTGGCGTTGCATTTTAAACGTTTTCTGGGAATAAGCTTCGCGATGGAACACTAGTCAATGATCCATAAACAGTTGTAAAACTTGGTGTATATAATTGCCTCCACTCGCAGTAGCTCAGTGAATAATGGCATGTACGATTGCTATTGTGAAACGATGGAACTGAAAATTTAATATATGCATGCATATATGGACAGATAGGAAATGATATATGCTGAATATTCTCATGACCTTGATTTTCACCTTTCACCTCATTTTCAAGGTCAGAGCACAAAATTGTGAATATCTCGCTTTATTATCACTTTTACAGCTTAGGAATTGTGCACATATAGGAAATGATATATACTGAATATTGTCATGACCCTGAGTTTGACCTGTCACCTCATTTTCAAGGTCAACGCTAAAAATGGCTAATATCTAACTTATTATCGACTTTGTAGCCTAGGAATCAATTATGGACATAAAGGAAATGATATATGCTGGAAATGCTCATGACCTTGAATTAGACCTACAGCTCAGGAATCCGTAGTGAACATATAGGAAATGATATACGCTGGATATTCTCATGACCTTGAACTTGACCGTATTTTCTAGGTTAGAGCACAGCATGGCTAATATTTCACTTATTATCAATTTTACGGCTTAGAAATCCATAGTGAACATATAGGAAATGATTATGCTGAATATTCTGGTGACCTTAAATTTGACCTTGACCTCAATTTCAAGGTCAGAGAAGAGAATGGCTAAATTCTCGCTTATTATCAACTTCACAGTTTAGGAATCAATTGCGAATATATGGGAAATGATGTATGCTGAATATTCTTGTGACCTTGAACTTGATCTTTGACCTCATTTTCAAGGTCAGAGCACATAATGGCTATATCTCACCTTTTTTCTACTTTACAGCTTAGGGATCAATTGTGGACATATTAGAAATGATGAATGCTGAATATTCTTGTGGCCTTGAGTTAACCAATGACCTTTTTTTCAAGGTCACGGGACAAAATTAGCTAATATTTAAAATATATATTGTCCGGTAACCTTCCTTAGCCCTTTGGCTAATTTTTCCATTATTCATGGAAGACGCATTTATTTCATAGAAATTATATTCATATGCAGTTGTCAAAAAATTAACAGGTTGACTTCCGTCAAGATTAGAGGACAACCTGAGGCATTTAGATGTAGACTTTAATGTCCACCACGCTGGTTAGAGCTATACTTGTATTCATGAATCTAATATTATATGCCCACCTCATTTTTTTATGAAACCTCTTGTGACACAAACAACATTGCAGAGATTCAAAATTGCTTTATTTCTCTCAATGTGTGACATGGGAGTAACTTGCACAATGTTAGCAAGAACCTGTTCTCTGTTGTTCATCGTGTGATGATATCTACAGATCATAGCCCATGATCCTGATCTCACGGATACCCAGAGCAGTTGTGCCGCAAACACTAGTCATGGTGAACTTGACCCAGGAAGCACGAGTGTTGGCAGGAAGGGGCACCAGCTTCCAGTCGTTGCTGTCTCCAGAACAATCAGTCCAGCTGTTTGTGCCACCACATGTCCTGTCAACCTGTCGATTGTATTATAGGAATGGAAGAACAGGGATTGTTTTTTCACTTATCATAATTTACTTCGAATTAATTACTGAACATATCTGGTGTTGCCAGTAGCTCGATGGAAGGAATAACACGTGGGATTATTCAATAAAGTAGGGTTTATACTGCGATCTCGCTGCCAGTGTCCGTCTCGAGTTTCCATCCGTTCACTTGAGCCACTTTGTTGCATCGATGTCTGATCATGATTTGAGTGATGGGGTACTCCTTGTCCAAGTAGACCTTCATCCAACCGCCCACACCCAGGCCACTCTTCATCGCCCACTCTGTTCCCCTATGCGCTGCCCCGTCACTACCCTCGTGTGCGTACTGGCAGCCATAAGATGTGCTGTACTCACTACTGGCACTGCAGGACTCGATTTTGGGGGTAAGGTCAATGACTTCTGAAATTTCAGTAATACACTGTACAGTAGAGTTTTAACACGATTTGTTTTAGTGATTAGCAATGATCGGTCGTATTATTGCAGTTCTATGCAACGTGACACTACTCCCACAATATGAGTGTTATTTCTTGTTTTTAACATACGTATAAAACGATCATATCACTGAGTAAGATTTATTCTTATTTAGAATTCACTTCTAAATGTTGTGTATTCGAAGATGACGAAGATGGCGAACGGATTTCCAGTTATATATATATTTTCAGTTGAAACTATAGTACTGCATTGGCAATAGCAGTAACAACAGAATCTAACTTATCACCTCGATAAAGACTTGAAATTAAAATTCCTACTACTATTTTACCCAAAGTTATATATTATTTGTTCTTCACCTGGAATGGGATAGCCCATGACTTTGATCTCTCTGATACCGGGAGCTTGTGTGTCACAAACATCAGTCATAGTGAACTTGATCCAGGAGGTAGGAGTATCCGAGGCAATGTCCACCACGAACCAATCATTACCCTCACCGGTACAGTCTTGCCAAACTGTGGTTCCACCACAAGTTCTCGTAACCTTTTTCATGACATAATAGAATTCGGGATGGACCTCAACATTTTACAAAATTCACTGCTGTTATGTCATCATTTTCTGCGAAAGTAGCATGCACAACTATTATTTGTATTTCCTACCTTGGCCACTTCGCCAGCAGCAGTGTCGATTTGCCAACCAGACACTTGTGCTACCTGATGACATCGATGTCTGATCCAGACAGAGGTCACCTTGTAGTAGTTGTCCAAGTTGACTTTCATGTTCTCTCCTACACCTTTGCCAACAGGAAGTGCCCATTCCACATAATTAGCTCCTCCACGAGCGCTGCCATCGTATGCATACTGACAGCCATAGTAAATGTTATACTGGGCGCTAGCATCACAACCAGTTATCTTCGATGTCAGGTCAGTTTCATCTGAAGAATCAATAGGACCACATATGTGTGTACTATCTAGTAGAAATTTTCCAAATGTTTTCTCACTCCGTAAATACAAATAGTATGGTCGACTACCATGATAATTCAAATGTACTACATTTTGTAACTATTCTGTATTCTGTATGCTATTGTAAAAATTCTGTGTGCAGCATTCAACTAACCGCACAGTGTTCGTTCATAGTACTTGAACCTTGATCCGCCACTAGACACGATTGGGTCCGACCTCACTGTCTTGGAGAGGATACACTGTGACTTCTTGCTACTGTAGTAAACAGACCGGCAAGTGAAGTCCGTGTTCTCTCTGCACTTCTGCATACACTCCTCCAGAGTGTCGATCTTATTGAAGGTTGCTTCCCCAAAGACGTCGACGATCGCGTCACACACTGGTGGTGACATAGATAATAAAAGTTGAAATGCATCATGTGAGACATTGTGTTACTTGGAACGATACTTGAAAATTGTTGATGAGTCAAGTTGTATTTTCAAGCGTTATTTTCAAATTTAACCTGCTCTACTGGAAAAATATTCTTCTTATTTGTATCGGGTTCAAGTATGGCTTTTACGTGGAAATTATGTAGAAAAAAATCGTATATTTCTCAGATGACTTCCAGGTTACAATTTCATCCAAAACAAATATTCTGGGTGAACGTCTGTAGTTCAAACCTAGTTTAACTGTAACCCGCGTTTAAACCACGTTGAAATTTATTGAATTTGCTATAGCACTCGAGTATGCATTTGTGAACGACTGCATCCCTGGGTGCTTCACAAGAAGTTGAATGTAATAGATAAGAAATGGCCAGACCGTGCAAACAGTTGAAAACCAAAACTAGCAGTTTATGTTCACAAACAGCTACAAATTCAAACAGCAGAATTCAGCACAAACAGCTACAGACACAAACTGGGTGAATATGGAACGTTTTGAGAAGGTACCTGGACCAGTTTAGAATTATTTTTGCAGTTTTGCCGTGTTTGGCTAATCATGTTTTAGGAAGATCACAGGCTGTAAACGGCGGCATGAATTTGAATTTTCCCACGTTCCGTTTGCGGGTATTTCAAACGTTGCTGGCCAATTTCAAACGTTTGGCGGCGATTTCGAACGGAACAGGTCCGCAGTAGTGTACACATCGGTATCTGATCACGTCTGTGAGCACGAATCGGGTAAGTTTCCTCGACTCCCCTGATATATTACATGGTATTACATGTGGTTGACGTTGGTATGTATAATTACGACCTGTAATCGACAAAGTACTGCCACAGAAAACTGAAATCGTCAAGAATATCATAATTTTTGTGTGCGTGCATTATTCAGCGTGTTGTGCATCAGACTATCCATGGATAATGATAAGAAATGCTCAATCCGTCTTATTGTGGCATATTTGGGCTTGTACTCAGTTGTGGACAGTGTTTCAACAACCTAAAACAGAAACGCCATATTGCCAATTTTCAAACGTGTTCTGGGGATTAGCTTCGCAATAAAACACTAGTCAATGATCCATGAACAGTTGTAAAACTTCGAGTATATATTTGCCTTCACTCGCAGTAGCTCAGTAAATATTTATCAAGTTTAATGTAGCATATGGCATGTACGATAGATATTTTAAAGCGACGCAACTGAAAATTTAATATATACATGTATAAATATATGGAAGCGCATAAACATAATGTTTGGCACAATATAAATATAATATCATTCCACACCATTATCATTTCAAAGAAAATATAGTTAAGATCATAGAATCATTATGATAACGGTGATAAACTAGTGTAGCGTGGAGTTCAGTAATGTGCATAATTATGCATGGCCAAGGTTATTCAGTGCCTGTATGGCCTTAGCACAAAATTCACCACAAATAAATTAGTATATTTGTCACCCTTGGCTGAAAATTAGGCATCCAGCAGGCAGTATTTTTTTAAAAATCCTATGCTATATGAGTGAAAGTGAAAAGTAGCCATTGCACCTTACAAACAAACATTTGGCCGTCTTCAATCTTCAACAAATTGCGTAATATCATTCCACAGTGCTACAATATAATTGCACAGTGATGTATAATGTAAAGCGCGGTACCATAGCCATCACGGCACAAAAAACTGAATTTTAATGCAGCATGTGATTTTTTGCAATGCAGCAATGCTGCATCTCCACCGTGATGCTTCGAAGCCTTCCTTGCAGTGGTAGCACTTGTAACAGCTCATTTTGTCTGAAATTAATATCCGAGAACGTTTGAAATTCACAATGGCCATTATTAAAACGTTTTAAATCCTCTGCGAAGGTGCGAAAATTTGCAAATTATCGTCTAGCCTAGAAATGACAGTTCCGCTGGAATTTCCTGGCTGTAAATGGTATATTATTGTCAGTTAGGTTCAGCTACAATAACTATCAGCGATACAGTATGTACCCAAATATTCGTTTGTTGACATCATGGGAATGAAAAACCGTAAAAGTTACCCACGATGCACAGAACAGTCACCTTTTTGTTAGGTTCCAGGTCCGATATGTTCATGGTTATACTCAACTTCAAATATTATGCAATATGCAAGTAGGATCCTCGCGTTTTAGAGAAAATTCACGCTTCTACCCCCAAGCCGTGCCTCTTTCACCGGAAGTGAACGCAATACAAACGTTCGAAATCACCGCCAAACATTTGAAATTGACCAGCAACGTTTTAAATACCCGTCAATGGAACGTGAGAAATTTCAAGTTCACGCTGTCGTTTACAGCCTGTGAAAATGAGCATAAAGACTATTACAGTAATAGCAAGAGGGTAGGTCAATGTGTTGGCGAAGGTTTGAAAGGTTGTACATTGCCAGAGCAGCAGCTCTGGTTTCGGCAGCAATGTATTGTTTGAAAGTATGGCACTGGTCCGAGATACTCCATACAACTTCAGACAATCCGTTCCCGTTACAACTGTCCGAGTTATGCAAATAGAGTGTGTAGCCTTGGGTGGTAATGTGATACTGCTGAAGATAAACATTCTGATCTGACGTTATTCACTTTGATACGTTTTTCTTGCATCCAAGAGTTTGTGTTGAAAAAGGATATACGTCAGAGCAGCTACGGATCCAACATCTGATGCTAGGTCACCTATCTCGGGAAGGTCATATGTTGTGATCGTCTTCATAGCTACATGTGTGGGTGATTGACTGACGACATCTCTTAATGTGTCAAGATAACAGGACTTGTGCATTGATATTGCCTTGAGGGACAGAAAATTATATAATAACTGAAACCGAAAAGAACCCATTCATGAAGATGTCGATTTCAAGGTCAGAAAAAAAGGGCCGAGTGTGGAACTCATATTCTAGGCTGTGTCAGTGTTGTCAAGTACCTAGGGCTAGGAGTATCATTACCTAAGTGATACATTAGCGTAAAGTCTCGTACTCTGACCTACGACGGTTGCTACAGAACAAATGTGAAAAAGAGTTTGGATGTTTTGGTTTCACGGTTGGCTTCCAAATAAAACTATGAAACCAGATTGCGAGCCTATGACTGCAGCTTTATCTTGGTATAGACGTTGTATACCATGTAGAGTCTACATAAAAGCTTTACATGTACGGGAGTGACAAGTCCATGGACATTCGTGTACATAGAATCTGAAAAACTTTTATCAAAGACCTCCTTTCACACTCTTTGTTTCAGTGGTGATAGACGTAATGTGGACTCACCTGGCGGGTCGAATGCATCGCTGCCTCCCCCTATCACAGAATGAAATACAATATCATTACTAAAGTTTGCTTCGTTTTAGTTACTCATGACCATTGGGTACATCCAAAATAGCATTGGTTGAAAGCTATTCAAGTATTGAATGTCAGTGTATTTTCCTGTAATTTTGCAGTCTGAATTATACTTGATACTCACCAATCCAAAGGCAGGCGAAAGATGCCCAGAGTATCGTGCTGAACATTCTGCTCATTTTCTTGGTCAGTCACGTTGTCATGAATTGTGAATTCTGTCCGGTGTTATTAACCTCTGACATATATATAGGGTGTGGTGATTAGGACGAGCGCTAGCATTAAAAGCTTTTATCGTCGTTGAGCGTTACGGTTTCAAATAATCCATGATTCCGATGTATATCATGATGTGAATCGGATTATGACATCGGATCTGTACATTGGGCATGTTACTGCATTCCACCATTAATCGTAATATTCTGATCCTGCTAATTCTAAATTTATCTTTGTTATCATCAAGTAGAAGTTACTGTCCTGTCGTGAGCATCATTGTGCCGAAGTATGTCAATCCATGTATTCATTGGAACCTAATCGGGGTATTTTGTCTTGTGAACCCCATTCCAAATTCGAACAGCCTATGGAATCAGCCATAAGTAGGGTAATAGTCTTATATAATTTATGAAACATTCGTGTGTATGGATACTCATATTCCAATAAATACTTGATGATTAAGGATTTTCATGCCTGCCAACACCTGTTTGATATAATGCTTGAAATTCAGTCGAATACATTTTTCCATAGTCATTCAAAATTATGAAGAGGATAGTATATTCCTGGTTTGAAAGTTTCCAATATTCAACAAGGGCCCATTGTCACCCAGATTCAAATAATGTCACATCGAACGTTGGCAACTCTAAGGAATGGCATTAGGAACAGAACTTTGATGTGAAAGTAGTTCTCGGACTCCCATATTACCACTTGTGTGTACAACTGTTAACTATAAATTATAGTAGGGGAGTTTTTGTTGCATTAGCATGTACCTGTCTTGCCATGCTTAGATTTAAAACATATAGTTTTCACATAACGCTTGAAAGCCCACTATTTGAGTAGTTACACTGACTACTATTAATCTACATGCCACCTGCTTCCAGCATGATATTGAACGAGTGTGTCCCAAACAAGTAAGAACCATCTGGATGTTCCAAAAAATATCGAAGCACATATTACGTATAATCCCAGCTTCAGTTGAATACATAATTCGGGAGGTGATTTAAATGACAGTTTAGTATTATCTGGTTTCGTGAGATGAAAAAATGTTCCAAGTGCGTATCGATATATGTTAAATGTGATAACAGACAGGTCTGGCAAATTTCCGATCACTCCCCTGCATGATTCGTTATATGCAACATTTCCTTACCAATTTCAACAAGAACTCTTTGGGCTTTAAACACGGGGGACACCGTGTTTCGCGATATATGCTTGTCGCCTGTTCAAAGCCACTCTCGACGTACTGTAGCTA
This sequence comes from Terebella lapidaria, assembly GCA_949152475.1. Taxonomy (NCBI): domain Eukaryota; kingdom Metazoa; phylum Annelida; class Polychaeta; order Terebellida; family Terebellidae; genus Terebella; species Terebella lapidaria. The sequence continues at coordinate 24,491,975 of OX424564.1, read as the reverse complement.
CACCTTACACTGTGCCGTCAACAGTTGTATTTCGTTTGTCATGAAAGTTTTCACTGAAAATAGACAACTTGTAGTTACATTATTACTGTTGTCTGGGCATAGAGTATACATAGTTTTTGTTCGGTAAGTAATTGAAAACATACATATCTTCACAAAACAGTGTTATTTGGGCTATTATTCGCAAACTACACGGGTAAAGATGTTTGTTTGCTTTGGGTAAATTCATTTATTTGGAGTTATTTTGATACTGATTTTTGGTGTCGCAACTTTAATTCTTGTCAGGTGATCAAACATCATAGTACTGGCTTATGACCAAAGACCTATTTACACTATTACAGTTTATCCCCTATCAGGAAAACGTTTGAACACATTGTATGTAAGTATTGCCCACAATAATGGTGGTGAAATCGTCATGAACAATATGCCGAATAGGTCAATAAATGCGGAGTATTGCCCCACAAATGATGTTGATGGAATCAATGAAACAACTTGATTGAAGAACACAAATCTACTTGGAAGAGACACTTGACATTGCATCACACATTTGTACATATACAACTTTATTTTTCGTGGGGGTGAAATTCAAAAGTGGCCTTTTTATATCATGGATGCTTATTCGATACAATTGCAATGTTTCCCGCAATACGTTGTCAGGCCCAAAAAGGTCTCAAATATCGTTAGGTGTCATTCCATTTTTCAAGACAGAATACCACCCGTGAGGTCTGATACTTTTGAACAGATGATTTTTAGCGTTGCTTCATTGTGTTGCTCTCAGACGTTGATAAAAAGGCATGTGATCTGCGGCCTTTAACTTGCAATAATTGGTGAGATATCTGGTCTCAGAATCCATGGTATCTGCAACTATTAAAATAATTATCAATATGGGTAAATTGTAGCCTCATAGGCGAGTATCAGGTGTAAATTGTATCTCTCCTTTGGTGTAGCGTATCGAATGTTTTTCCAACAGAAATATGATGTAGCACAAATAATACTCCTTATAACTAATGTGACATCATACAAACTAAGCAATATGGCTATCTCTTCTTCAAGGTTTTTATTTTTGTTCATAAACTCGAATTCCATACTCATAATATTACTTTGTAAGTATTAGTTCACAATCATACGGAATAAATTCGTGAATGGTGTTATCTACACACATTATTTAATCACTGGCCAGGTATATAAAATTTATTGAGGCAAAAAGGTGTACTATTCAGTTGTATTCGATGTGGTCAGAGCTTAACTCACCTCATGTGTGTTTGATCCCCTGTTGATGGCACAAAGTAAGGCGTAGCTATAGTACGCCAAGTGTAGCTTTCAACAGGCGTCAAGCATATACCGCGAAAGACGATGTACACCGTGTTAATGTGAACTTGTCAACTCTCACAACTTTATTCGAAATTGATGTTAGGATTTTTCAAGAAAAGCATGTAATATTCAAATCGTGAACCTGCGCACTTCTTGCAATGAGCTTCGAACTTGCTCAGCTTGGGAATCACACTTTTTGAAACTGGAAGTTCTAATGTTTCTAACGCTCACGAAGTTCACTTTCAACATCACTTTTCACTTGGATGAAGGGTTGTCTACATGAACCAAGAGACTAAACCAGCACATAGAGCAAACTCGAGCAAGTTCACAAATCGAGAAGTTGGATGTCCAAGTATGGATCCTCTATAGGATCATTGATCCAAAACGTGTCTGTTGAATGCAAGGGCAATTATTGTATCCCCCGAACAAAGGTCGGCGGATACTATGGATTTGGCTCCGTCGTCTGCGTCCGCAGAGAACGCGCTTCAGGCCGCAATTCTCACCCGATCACCATTATTTTTTGCAGGCACATATATAATGGTAAGATCCCGACACCAATCGATTTTGGTTGCCGTGGCAACTGAATTGGTTGTTTGGGGACACTTTTTGCATTGAAAACAGCCTGTTTGAGACACATGGCTTGTGAACGCTCTACAGATGGCAGTTTTTGACGAATCTCAATAATATTTGGAAGTGTTGTTGGGAAGGGCTGTCACACGAAACCAATCGTTTTTTAGAATGATCATATAAATATTAATATGTTAACAGCCTAACTTATTACTGGATTGTGAAATATCCATTTTGACATGTATGATCATTCCAATAGCCTGTATTATGGAAGGTAATGACACTGGTTTCTTGTTCAGAATGGAGAACCGATGTTTTCAGTGAAAACAGGACAATATTACTGAATAAGTTAACATTAGTTTTACTAGTTCAGTCTATTATTGTCCAATATAAAAATAGTTAAAACGAGAAACGTTTATTATTAAGCTCAACAAGGTAAAGGTTTTGTCCAGTACAGATTTCATGGGTGTAACTGAATAAGTTAACATTATTTTTAATAGTCAAGTCTATTATTGACCACAATAAAAATAGTTAAGACAAGAAATATTTATTATTAACCTCAACAAGGTAAAGGTTTTGTCCAGTACAAATTCCATTGGTGTAACCGAATAAGTTAACATTATTTTCACTAGTTAAGTCTATTATTGACCACAATAAAAATAGTCAAGTCTAATTGACCACAATAAAAATAGTTAAGATGAGAAATATTTATTATTAAGCTCAACAAGGTGAAAGTATGTCCAGTACAGATTTCGTGGGTGTACTGAATAAGTTAACATTATTTTTACTAGTTTAGTCTATTATTGACCACAATAAAAAATAGTTAAGACAAGAAATATTTATTATTGGGCTCAACAAGGTAAAGATTCTGTCCAGTAGACATTTTATGTCTTAACTTCAATAAGTTAACATTTTTTTGCTAGTTAAGTCTATTATTGACCTCAATAAAAATAGTTAAGATGAGAAACAATTATTATTGAGCTCAACAAGGTTAAGGTTTTGTCCGGTAGAAATTTCTGGGTGTAACCGAATAAGTTAACATTATTTTTACATGTTAAGTCTATTATTGACCACAATGAAAATAGTTAAGACAAGAAATATTTATTATTGGGCTCAACAAGGTGAGCTCAGCAAGGTTAAGGTTTTGTCCGGTTGAAATTTCTGGGTGTAACCGAATAAGTTAACATTATTTTCACATGTTAAGTCTATTATTGACCATAATGAAAATAGTTAAGACAAGAAATATTTATTATTGGGCTCAACAAGGTGAAGGCTTTGTCCAGTAGAGATTCTATGGCTGTGACCAAATAAGTTAACATTATTTCTTGCTAGTTAAGTATATTATTGATCATAATAGCTTTTGATGAAAACATTGATCAACTTTTACTTTGAATTTCAACTTGAAACCATGTTTGGCACAAATTATGAGTTAAAATATAACTTGTGGCGAAAAGCTCGATCTGGCTCCAATTTCGTCATCTTGAAATGGAGTTTTAGTCAACATTTACTTTAAATTTCAACTTGAAACCATCTTTGGCACATATTATGAGTTAAAATATATAGTATATGTTGTTGTGTAATTCCGTGCCACTTTCATATTGATTTTGATTTGTGGTGATTTTCCATCAAAATGGACCCCAATGCGAAGAGAAAAAACTGTTTCCATTTTTTTCGCCCATTGGTTGTGTGAAAATCCAAGATGGCCGCCAATTATCACCAAAAATCGAAAAATCACCATACCTTTGGCCCTAATTGGCATAGAAGGATTGATTTGGGGTCGTTTTATATATTTCCAGGCACAAGGAATTAAAACTAAACCATTGTTTTCTTTCTTTCGCCCATGGATTGTGTGAAAATCCAAGATGGCTGCCAATTATCACAAAAAATCGAAAAATTACTATATCTTTGGCCCTAATTGGCATAGAAGGATTGAATTGGGGTCGTTTCATATATTTCCAGGCACAAGGAATTAAAACTAAACCATTGTTTTCATTCTTTCGCCCATTGATTGTGTGAAAATCCAAGATGGCTGCCAATTATCACAAAAAATCGAAAAATCACTATATCCCTGGCTCTAATTGGAATAGAAACATGGAATTGAGGTAGTTTTATGTGCACAAGGAATCAAAACCAATTTTTTCCATTTTTTTTCTTGCCCACTGGTCATGTGAAAATCCAAGATGGCCGCGAATTATCACCAAAAATCGAATAATCACCAATGGCATATCTTTTGCCTTAATTGATATAAAACATCAAATTGGGGTCGTTTTATATGTTTTCGGACAAACAATCATTTAAAACCATTGCTTTAGTGATACACGCACACATATGCATTAGACTGTTAAACAGAAGTTGCCCAGTTAGCTAGGTACGTACATGGGCTGATTTCTCACCAATGAAATGATTGTCGAACTGGATCAGTGGGGGTTCACCTGGTTCTCTGGTCTCCTCGCACATTGACGACCACCGTTTCGCCAGATCCAAGCCAACAAGAGATGTTGATATAGGCATATATGCATGATGATACACCATAACCATCATCATCATTCATGTCGCCTCACACTTGTTTTCAGTGCAAGCCATGCCGAATAGTTCTCCTGGCATTGCTGGAACCACATTTCGCGAGTTATACAACTGCCACTGGTGTTGTGTGCTTCTGGTGTTCTCTGGTATCTCATGCCATCCGACTGGCCATCCCACTACTACTAGATTCAACATTTATTGGCTCGGACACTGTGTCTTCCGATCAAACATTTGCCTGGTAATGCAGTCTCAGCAGATTGCTCAACGATGATATTCCAAGATGACACACTGATACCATCACTAGGAGCTTCAAGAGGAGCTTCAAAGTGGAAACCCCTTACTAAATGTGGATGAGGTCTGTCGTATTCTTGGAAACATGTGGTTTTGCTGCTCCTTCCTTAAAGACAAAGGCTTCATAGAAAATATCATACTCCACTTGAGGGTATTTGATGGTAAATTTACCCCCAAGGCAAAATATGTTCCTCAACTTAGAAGATGTTGTTACTCGACATCGACTCTGTTTCTACAGCAGAAAGTGACGCCCGCAGCAGAATACATCAAAGGTTTACATCCGGAAACACCTAAATTTCTTAATGAAGGGGCATGCCAAACACCTGTGCGACAGAATACTGTCGGGTATCCAAGATTAGGACGATGGTTATGCCGACAATTCACACACTTCGATTCAAGTGCATATGCATGTCGCCCTAAGCAGAAGCAAACAGAGGCAGCCTCCACTACAAGGAGGCTGAAGCTTGAGAGGAGCAAGAATCTGGTCATATGCTACAGAGAAAAGGGGTGGTTAATAAAGACAGGGAGTTTTTTTCCATGGCTGGTACCACCCCAGCCCGAGTCGGATGGAGCACTCATGCTGATGTCCACTCACTTTGGCAGTCTGAGCCAGACTGATTCAAGCGAGTGGCTTGCAAACCAAAACAAAAGTGGTCGCATGCACTCAGGAAAGAATTAATAATTGGCAATATGTAAACCTTACAACTAGCAATACCAAAAAGCTATTTGTGTATAATCGCTATACTGTTCAGGTAAATACGTTTTCGCACCCGATTTCGACTGGTTCCAATCCAGACATCACTATGGAGATGTTATGCATAGATAGTTTCGAGTCATCCAAAGGAGGTTATGAGTATAACATCGTCCTGAGCAGTCGCTACACCAAATATGTAAAGGGCATACCCACGAAAAAAGGAGCTTTCTTCTACTTTCGCCAAGACAGTATATAGTGGACTTAAAGAGTCCACTTTGGAACCCCACCTCGTTTACACAGTGAACACGCCTCGAGGGTGATAATTAAGTTCTGTTCTCTTTTGGGTATGTACGAGACCAGTGGGCATGCAAGCCAGCTAATTACTGATTATTTTTGAATTCAGTGTAGTTGTTGATTCAGTTGAGCATAATTGTTTTGTTGACAAATAAATGGAGGGATTGATTGTTCCAAAAAGAACACAGAGACAATACTTTCTTGTGATAGGACGAACTCTAATGAGGTATTGTTTACAGCATTATATATTCACGCGCCAATTAAGTGGTAATGTTTGTGTCGTCGAGAAAGAAAGTTGTCTGAGTAGTCCCCGGGAGAACTTTCGGGATTTTTCCAGTGGAATCCACGGTTCGTGATCTTGTGACTCATCAGGCAGTGGCACAGGCACAATTGGACATTGAAAGAAACCCATTCAATATGAAATGGGTTACAAACTGTTAGCATTCAGAAGGGGGCTGGAAGGCAGCTGAATTATTTGTGGTGAGAAAATAAGGGAGGTGCTCCTCTCCTTTGTTAGATTAGAACAGTATATTTTGGTTTGGATGAACTTGATTGGTGGTCAGAAAGAATTAATCAATAGTTCCCTTCTCTACGGGTTGTAGAGGAGAGGGTAAAAAAGGGAAACACCTTTCCAGAGGATTTGTTAAAAAATATGTTTTTAATCTGTTCTCATTTTGGTATGAAATGAAAGACTAAACCATGCAGCCCACTGGAAACACAGTCTACGAAATGTGTAACAAGCATGCTGAAATAGGCTAGTCTTACAGGATGTACGAGCAATGGCCATGCTTATAACTGCACCAAACATGAGTCTCAATTCATCACAGTTGCCAGTTGATGTGATGTTTGAGCTTGAGTTGAATCTTAGAAAGAGTGGCTTAAGACACTACACATACTATCTGAAGATGATGCCATAGTGTATAAGGTTGCCATTGCAGCCCGAGAGGAGCCTGATTGTCACCAGCAGTATTACGATTGGAAGACCATCTGAGTTGTACCTGCAACTCATGATCAGTAAAAAAAACCAAACATGGGTCATAAACTGGAAAGCGAACTGATTCAGTCCCTATAATGATACTATTTTGTGTAATATTCCTCTGACGGCCCAGTACTTGCATTTATCAAATAAACATTGGTTTTATTGAATTCCTTGTCCCAGAAAACATATAAAACGACACCAGATTTATCGTTCTATGACAATTATTGCCGAAGATATGGTGATTTTCTGATTTTCGGAGACCGTTGGCAGCCATCTTTGATTTTCAGTCGACAAAAAGGTTGAAAAAAATGGAAACAGTTTTTTTTCGTCTCACTGGGGTCTACTTTGATGGAAAATCACTCCAAATCAAAATCAATATGAAAATGGAGCGGGATCAGTATTTGCAACATAACCGCATATACTGATAACTTGTGGAGAAAAGTTCGATCTGGCTCCAATTTCGTCATCTTGAAATGCAGTTTTGTCAACTTTTACTTCGAATTTCAACTTGAAAGCATGTTTGGCACATATTATGAATCGAAATATAACTTATGGTGAAAAGTTCGATCTGGCTCCAATTTCGTCATCTTGAAATGCAGTTTTGATCAACTTTTACTTTGAATTTCAACTTGAAAGCATGTTTGGCACATATTATGAGTCGAAATATAACTTATGGTGAAAAGTTCGATCTGGCTCCAATTTCATCATCTTGAAATGCAGTTTTGGTCAACTTTTAGTTTGAATTTCAACTTGAAACCAAGTTTGGCACATATTATCAGTTAAAATATAACTTATAATGAAAAGTTCGATCTGGCTCCAATTTCTTCATCTTGAAATGTAGTTTTGGTAAACTTTTAGCTTGAATTTCAACTTGAAACCAAGTTTGGCACATATTATGAGTTGAAATATAACTCATGCCGAAAAGTTTGATCTGGCTCCAATTTCGTCATCTTGAAATGCAGTTTTGGCAACTTTTAGTTTGAATTTCAACTTGAAACCAAGTTGGGCAGGTATTATGAGTTAAAATATAACTTATGACGAAAAGTTCGATCTGGCTCCAATTTTGTCATCTTGGAATGCAGTTTTGGTCAACTTTTACTTTGAATTTCAACTTGAAACCATGTTTGGCACGTACATGTATTATGAGTCGAAATATAACTCATGGTGAGAAGTTCGATCTGGCTCCAATTTCGTCATCTTGAAATGCAGTTTTGGTCAACTTTTACTTTGAATTTCAACTTGGAACCAAGTTTGTGAAATATTCTGAGTTGAAGGTGAAAAGATTGATCTATCTGTATTTTCATTATTTTATCAAACATGTCGAAATGGAAATTCATATGAAGAGATTTCAGTGGTGATTTTGAATTCGACCTTCAATAACCTCGGAAGATCAGTGCAGCAATTTTGGTGGGGAAAAGAAAAAAGTTGTGACTTGAGATTTAACATTTCTCTGGTAATCTTTTTTAGCCCTTGCTCTAGTTTTTCACACTTAACAGTGATATATTTGGGGCAACAGAGATGGTAGGGCTACGGGGGATACACCAAAGCGGTCGTAGGCGACCGGAAGCGTCTAGTTGGTTAATGGATTGAGTTTATTTTTATACTATCAGCAAACTGATCGTTATTTGGAAGAACATTTATTATTTGTGATTCTTTATCCACGGAACGGTTTTGTGTTCACTCATCCTCAAATGTGTATATGTTCACTCAGCCTGGAGTACAGGCACCAGTTTCGATTTGTCCCCGTACCTATCAGTTTACACTGGTAGGTGTCAGCCAGGGCCGCCAGCTCGGAACGGAGACCACGAATGCAAGACACGACCACACTCGCAGTGACAACATTCTGATCTTGGGCCAAGTCAGTAGCCCTCTCGAATGGTGTGAGAATTTCTGCCTGTTCTGTCAAGATGTTTCTGTCATATCTTGTGATCTTCTGTCAAGTTTGTCCAGTGTCTCAGCTTTGATCAATAGCAGTGATCGAATCATTCGGAGCTGGCTGTTCCATCGCGTTGCATTTATGATCTCCAGCTTGTGTTCCCCTTCCAGTAGTTCTGTAGCAACAGTCGAGTGGCGGACATACGTTACCAGTTTTGATACCTTTGCGAGAACTCTGTTGATTTGGCCAGAATCCTTCAAGCCATCCTTTACCACCAGTTGTAAAGTATGAGCGAAGCAGCCGTAGTGTGTAGGCAAGCAGTCCAGTAGATCGGAGTCATCCACAATTGCCTCGAAGCTATCATCGATGTCACCGGCATCGTCGTCGTCTGCTAGCTCTTCCATTCCCAGTAGAGTGACAAATGCCTGTATCATATTGGCCGCATTGTCGCTGATAATGGCGGACACCTTGCCGGCAATGTCAAATGTTGCCAGGGTTTCGTCGAAGTGAGACTTGATGTTTTCACCTGTGCGCCTGCAGCTGAGCATCACACCCTTCATCTCGAAGTTGTCAATGGAGTGGCACGTTGTCCCCATGTATGAGCGCATGTCTCTACTTGACCATATGTCAACAGTCAAACACAAGTTGTTGACAGTTTCGAGACTTTCCCTCAGTTGACGGTGTGTCTCAGCCGTTTTTTTCTGGGATTAGCTTAATGCTGAGATGTTTTCGGCTTGGAACACTGTAGTGAGGATCAAGCGAATCTGTTAACTCACGAAGAGCTTTGCTCTCCACGAAGGACAAGGGCAGGAGATTGTGCGCGATGAGGTTGATCAGTCGATTTGTCGATGTTTGCTGGCGTGGATCAGATGATTTCAATTTTGTTGGTTTGACGAAGTTTGTTATACATGGTTGGCTCAGCTTGGGCTCGGGATCGTGCAGGCGTTTGTATATCCCTGCATGATGACGCTGCAATGATGAAAGTTTCTTTAAATGATTTGCTCAATTAATTCCTGCATATTACCAGTGACACAAAACATGTATAATTATATACTTCCATTAAAGTCTTTTTATTCAGTACATACCTTCAAGTGGACGATCAAATTAGATGTAGCACTGTATGACCCTTTCACAACCTTGTCACAATGCTTGCATTGCACATTAAAACTTCCGTTCTTATTCCCTTCGGGTGTGCTAAAGTGTGCAAATACCGGAGCTTGAGACTTTTGCATGATTCCGTCCGATAAACAACTTTCAATAGATTTCGATATGTCACAATATCTGAGTGATCCAATATTTCAAATCCACAACAGAGATATGGCTCTTGTCACTGAGGTTAGAATTGTGGTTTAGGTCAGTGTGTTCCGACAGGTATACTGGTACAAAGCCACCATATCAATTGTAACAGAGAATTCTCTTCCTACCAACAGTTTATACTAGTTATTACATCATTACATGGTGAAATCCAGAGTGGGCAGATGGACCAAGTTTTTTCAATGGCATACAAATCTCACCGGTACAAACAGACACAGCCAGGAATGCACAGGATGTGGTCAGCATGTCCCATTAAAAAGCATATTCAATGAAGTTTATACAGAGACGGACACCAGTCGGACTGTTGGACAGCCCTTGATCATGGACAGATGCCCAGAGGCCCCACAATGAAGACAGGAAATGATAGGGATCTGGAATGTGATGTGAGGGATTAAATTGTATGGCCCCTCATTTCTCTCAGGTTTGTTTTAGTCCTAGTGATTTCTGAACATTGTGAGGCAGGGGTCCTAATCAGTGCCATTCTATGGTGTGGGAACTAGGTTTTACGAGCTATCCATCCTGAACTGGGTCCGAACAAACAGTAACAATATTTTAAACAAATGCTTGTTCCTTGTAAGTTGCATGTATTTGATTGAATATTTGAGCAACTACATCAAATACAGCAATCAAATACAAATTCAAATATGATATTTCATTTTTCCAAATACAAATAAAATACAAATACGCGAAAGTGTTGTATTTGAATACAAATACGTATTTGACCCCAGCCCTGACTAACAACACCAAAAGAGTATTCAAACGTAAACGGAGGGGATACAACAAAGCTCGACAAACAAAAGTGAGAGTGACCTTCACCTTCGGAAACAGGTCCACCTCATGCTCAGGGACTCCTAGAACAAGTACATCGAGAAAATGTTGGACCTTGAAGAGGACAGAAATGAGGGCCAAATGAGGTCACCACCAGAAGGTGCAACGGAAGCACTCAATAATCGGTTCACATAACTGCAAGCACTTCCAGACTGTTAACTATGAGCAGGCAGCTTTAGAGTGTACACCATGTCCTAAGAGCGTTGACACACCACAAGCGATTCAATAATAGATTATTAGAGTCCTATTTAGATGACGTTGAACCTTCATATTGCTCACAATTGAAGTTTGAAGTATTCGAAACCTTCAGTTCATACAGCGTTGCTGTACATAGGCCATAAGTTTTGAAAACATTGTAATCAATGTTTGAACACTGCATAATTGTGGACCACATCTGTGGGCCAAGGCCTTTTTCTGAACAAATTAGTTTCCTATTGATAATTGCATAGTGCAGACTTGTTCATTGGTATCTCTTACACTGCATCGAATCCCCGATGTAAGGTAATATGGTCAGTATTTTATTCCCCATGTTTCGGCATCAGCTGCCAAAAAGTGAGCATCACAGCGTTGACAACAATATGATTTGACCCCTAAACCAAAGTACTAGGCCGGACAACGCTCTATGCCATTTGGCGGGGTGTGATTGTGTCCTGATGTGATAATCGCCTTTTTCCAGGAACTTGATTATTTTCGTGGATCATGGGTGAGTAGTTATGTCAAAGTTCACCCTTTTTCCATATTTCAATATGCCACAATGGATTATTGGGAACGGTGTCATTATGTGGTCAGGCAGAGTAAATGGGTCCTCAGATTCTGTAGAAGTCAATTTCTGGCATTATATTTAAGGGAATAGCTGCATGTATTGCCAGAATTATTCGAACAAAGAAACCAAACCAAGGGCTGAGAAAGATAAATGTTTAGTGAAACGTATACACGCCACAAAGATAAATAATGAAATCTTTGAAATAAAAATCTCAAAACTGATGAAACAGCTTTTGAGAAAATGGCCGACCAAAGTAAAAAAAATTGCCGTTCTTCGAGACAGAAGGCCATTTTGACCTGCCAAGTTCATTGAAGGTTAAATTCAAGGTCACAACTGAAACAGCAATTTATGCTTTCCCAATTGCATGTGCCCATATTTATGCTCTATTTTGAAGTGTTCTAGGAGTTTACCTCATACAGCTCCTATCATGAATTTTCCAAGTCCAAAATAAATTTCAATGGTAATTTTTATTGCTGGAAACGAATAATGAGTTGATTTTGGTCAAACAATTATTCGTCGACCCATCAAAACCCAAAATGACTGCCACGTGCAGACCGGTGATTCGAGAACAAAATCAAGAAGAAAATCACGAGCTGATCAGACAGCTTTTGGGAAAATAACCTCCAAAGTCCAAAATTGGCCATTTTTCGTCGTAAATGACGGCCATTTTGAAACACAATTAAAGTGAAAAAACTAAAAAAATTACCTCCCTCTTGAAATATGTTTAGGCATTTTTGTACAAAATTTCAGAAGAAAAATCGCCCTTAAAATGTAGACGGCCGACAAACGCAACGCCATGGCAATAGGTTATCGGACCAAAGGTCCGATAACCTACAAATAATTTCTCTAGATATATATACATATATGTTTATAAACCTGCTACCCCTGGCATAAATTTTATCACCACCAAATATTATCACCAGCTGAACAGAAGTTATGTTATTGCAGTTTTGTCGAAAATTCACAAATGATTTTCAGTAAGAATACGAGTTTAGAAGACGAGTGCATCACGGTCATTGTTTCACTGTATCGCTGCCCGAGTCTTGTGTTGAACCATGCAATAACTATGAGTTTTGGATGTCAAAAGAAAACAAAGTTGCACATTATTTATCTGTGTTGCCTTCAAAACATGTTAGAGGTACTAATACGAGTTGAAGCTGATGACAATGCTGATGACTGATGGCACATTGCGATGTATATATACTTGTTTCCAATTCATCAACATGGTGTGATAAAAAAATAATATTTTATAAATAATATGCCTGCAAAATGAATCCGTTGAATCAGTTAACATGTTCAGCCTTTGCTCAACACCGAAATTGTGACAAATATAGGAAATATTTAGTGAACCCATTAATATATGCTATTGCATGTTTGGGAATCATAAAACAAAATTTATACAAAAAAATATTTAGTTACTCTACAAACGATCAAGTGATCAATGTTGGTTATGTAACATATGTAACGCCAGTGGCCAGTGGCCCACAACACACATGATTATATGACATGAATTCAGATGAAATGTAGTTCACTCTAGGAAATAAAACTTTATGCAAACCGACAACTTCCGCTCCAAGAAACGTAATGCCTTAAGCACAGAAAGTCGCTGTGACATTTATGGACCAGTTGCCTTAAGTAAACAGGATCATTGATTCTACTTGACCCAAATATGCTGTCACTTCCTGTTGTTCGACATACAGCTTTTGTGTGTATATAGTTGATTGATTCTTCATATTTTGTACACATGCGTGACTAGTTCCATTATATTACAACATGGTACATACATGTTTATACAAGGTGATAATTTCATTATAGATACAGTGCCCTCCATTAATTTGGAGCCACCCAAAAGTATTGAAACATTTCAAACTGTTATTTAGCCAAAGGGATATTGATGTATGATATACTTGATTCTATTTTTTTCAGTTAATGAGATCCTGAACTAACAATTAATCACATAATACAGATTTTGTGGTGCCATAATGACCATGTAAGTGATACGGATTTGAGCTTCTGATTCTAAGACTTTTCTTCCTGATTTGTGGGCGAGCACGGACCTCATATTCTTTTCATCAATATTTTTTATTCAATATCGTCATCCACTCTGAAATATTCTGAGCATCAAATGTTTTGAAAATGAATATATCATACCCAAGGATAGGGTTTCAACGGACTATGTTCCCCTGAGATTATGTAATATATGATGCAGAAAAAATATAAAATCGTCAAATCGTCATGGCTATTACTCGTATTGTAACACCAATGTAGCCTGAAATATTTATCACTGGGTTTATTGAAAATATACACTGATAATAATGTGATTGCAATACCAAATTGTGGTAATCAAGACCTCACCAAAATGGCTCCAAAATAATGGATGGCACTGTATTTGCAATATAATTCAATAACGCTATGAAATATTGAAATAATGAAGGGTACCGTGTCATTGAATCAGGCTACGTTGTGCTGAGCATAAGGTGCTAACATCGTTGCTGTTGACATGATATATGGTTCGCATTTGAATGCTATTGTCATATTCTATGGTTTGTATTTACCTGCGAGCTTCATGTTTTTGATACCATTCTTGTCAGACAAACAGCTACTGCCTAGGTCAAACCAGTGCAGAGCACATGTTCATAGTGCAGTTCGTAATTGAGCAGGAGTCTTGATTCATGTATAAATTTAAATGTATTTTTCAAACATGATTATCTGTTCTTCGAGACAAACATGCATGTTCTAATTTTTGTAGGATTGTGCAGCTTTCAATCTGAAATTTTACGTATTTCTTTCTGAGGCATGCAATCGAACCTGAATAAATTGCTACTGATCAAATGAGAAGTACATATTTTGTTTACATTTGACATGTTCATTTACCCGAAACATTGTAATAATTCCCATGATACCAGCGAACTATTGACCTTGAGTGTCTTCCATTACAAGGGGGGAGGGGGGGGGGGCATATTTGCATGACATGCACGATGGAGCAATGACGAATAGGCTGTAATTACATAGACATAGTGACGTTAATTAATGCCGGTCACCGAAATGTTTATAGGTTAAATGATGTTGTGTCACGGCAGTTAGCTTCCAAATTGGCAGCCACATTATCGTGTAATCCCTCACTGTTCCCACCGGACACCCGCCAGGCTGTAACGAACAAATTTACCAATCAACAGAGTCATCAATACGCATTGCCTTGAACGACTGTTGTGTAATACTATCACAAAACCAAACAGGCCACAGGGTATAATTGAATACAATGTCGTGGAAGATTTCCGGTGTCGTTAATACGTTTCATGAACCAAACTGCTCTGCAAAATTTAATGCATTATTTACATTTTCAATCACTGTCTGGGATATATTGGAATTGTACCAATCTACTATACGATATAATCAGTTTACGAGTATTCTGCGCAATGGGGATTAATCCGGCATGCACCCGGGCGTGTTTTATGGTCACGATGGTTAATCAAAAAAATACTGCTTTTGATATGACATTGTCTCGAAACGTTATAATGAATCCATACTATTTGTGTGAAGATGTTAACTCATGTGGAAAACATGGAAAATAAGTGTAGATTTCATGATCGGAAAATGTGAATCAAGCTAGAGCACAATCACACTATTTGCAACATCAAGTGACTTCGATTGAATTTCGTTTCATACATACTCAAAAACCAACCTGGAGACAAATGGGTGCTGTCAGGTGCATTTTTATTTCATGGTAGACTCGACTGAAGTACTAGGCTAGGCTAGCATTACTTGCAAGTGTAACGTGATCACGATAGTCCATATAACCGTGGCTTTCCTCATGCTTACCGTAACACTGATTTTTATCAGGGTAGAAATTAACTTTATTGTCTGACGATGGAAGACAATTAGGTAGATTTTCAAGTCAGTTAGTGTATCATCTTGACCGGTCGAATGATCGTGTCCACAAAGTGTTACCAGTACATCATCTTCTACTGTTGACGACTACTGATGTAGTATGTTTTCAATAGATGATTAATATGTGCTGTGATAAATGAAAAGTTGCTGCCCTGTGATTACTCAATCATAGTCCGTATGCCTGTCATACACAATATATGGCCCCACACCATCTGTAATGACGTCAATTATCGTAACCAAGTTTGATTGTTCGATACTGTAGTGATCACCTTGTTCCAAAACCTAATTATGTTCATGTCACATCAAATATTGATCCACTGTCAAAGTCAATAAGTTAATTACGAGAAACTGATTGAATCACAGTTACTTAGAAATTACAAGGAGGTTTTGTATGGGCTAACTCTTTACTCTCTCTCTAAATCTACATGCAATGGGACTGAAGCACTTTGTACGTGTAGATAGATATGTGACCATATCTAGATAGTAGTAAAACGGGCATCACTAGTCTTAGATTTAGATTATGTATCAAACTTTAACCACTAGATCTTAACATCGTGATACAGCAACATAACCATACATTTAACAACTTGAACTCAGACAACGTATACTGTATATAAATCGTGCAGTTACTTCAACTGACAATATTGTGGTTTCTGCGGAGCCTGACTTCCCAGAACAGCTAAAAGTGGGAGAAGTAGATGTTCATGTCAATTTTAAATGTTAGCCGTCGAGAAGAAATGTGTTGGTGGTCCACCAAAACACTTCATGCTCCATAGGTTGTCAATAAACTTACTTTAGATTTTGTTTGCGTATGGTATTCAGGCATAACATGTATCAGTGCGAAATAGTCGTCATTGGTTTTTCCCCAAGCGCCTTTGATTTTTACCACTGATTGCTACTGATGTGAAATTGGGTTGTCAGTTATTTTTCACGAGGCTGCAAATAGAGAGCATTGTAATAAAAACCTGTAACATCATGATATCGATCATTTGAGTGAATGTTGACGGCCATTCGTTAGTGTTCTGCAAGTTGCGAAAATGACAATTCGTTTTTTTTCATAAAGTAATTCATTGCCTTCAACTATCGTAAAGCACTTCAAAGAAATCACTCCCGATGAATTTTTCGACATGGCATACTTCATGATAAAACTCCCTCACACTTTCGGACAAAAGGGGTGAGATGCTCATACATCCAAGAAAATGGTGCTGGAAATACGTTGTACAGCTCGCGGTTTGAAGGTCACTGACAATTACCTTGGAAAATGTTCAAATCACCGTGAATATCATGATTGATCTCGCTATTGATTATAGATATCGATACTGCTATCAATCACCAATGTCTAGAAAGTCTCATTTTGTGATATCGCAGCTGGTGGTTGCTCAAAAAACTATTTTCTTTTTCCCTACAAATTAACAAAAATAATGTGTCTACATGTGACGTGAACTTGGAGAGCCTCGAATACATTTGTAATGGGTTGTTGTGCTGTTTTTCATGTGTTGGCTACTTTTGACCAAAATGCCACTTTCAACGAGGAAATAACAATAATATCAACTTCAGTCGTCAGTCGACGATAATCGTTTCAAAATATCCATTAGGCGACGACTGTCGATGAGTTAGTGGCCACTTGTCATAATCTATTGTGTAATTTAACCATTTAAATTTAACCGGAAATATTCACAGCTGCACATCCCCGTTCTACTACACCTAGTCGAGACTTCGCTTAAAAGCTTGGCATGAATAAGGTTATCAAACTCAACGGAAATGTCTGCTCATCATATGTACATGATGAGCAAACGTGACCAAAGTCCGTTGTGAACACCTTGATTCAGACAATTCCGGTTAGGTTAATCCATATTAAGTGGATATTTCCTAACATTTTCTGATAGTATGTAATTTTAGCAGCATGCAAGTTGTCCCTATAATCTCCGGTCAGTGTTTACAACTATCAACCTGAAATCATTTTCAAAATGTGTCAAAATGTGTCCACATTCAATAAGAAGACTGATCGAGTCATTGGTACTTTGCTTTGAACAACAATTGTCGTTATTAAGTTGAAAGAGTGTTACTCAAAATATTCTGATATGCATAGCTCCAGTAACAGAATAAAATAGTTTGTCTGATTCTGTATTGAAGCGAATACAATAGGTATGCTTTTGGCCGATACAATGATGAAAAGCACCAAATCCCCATCGATAAGTACCATGAGATCTGATAATGGTCCTTGTAATTTGAATCTCTTGAGATAGAGCCCATGTTATGCGTCATCATTCCTGACGTGACAAGTTCGACCTGTCGTCTACATTAAAGAGACTGAGTAGCCATTAGATTGATGGAGAAAAGTCAAGTACATGATATCAACAGCGTAGTATTCCAAGTTGCTTGGGATATATTATCAGGTATATGTAAACATCAGCAGACGGGCTAAGTGACATTCACGAATTAAAGAGATTTACATGTAAGGCGGTCATCGAAAATTAAACGAATATACAAAACATGCATTATAGCATAGAAGCATATACATGTACATAATATAGTTTACTAACTTTTGGCGAACTATGAAAATATTCATATATACCTAAACAATTCTACAACCAAGATAGTAAACTGTGCATCCCAGAACAAGAAAAATAATAAATAGAATTACCAACACAATATAACATCATGACAGAATATGTCAGATGTGTCCAGCAGGTGTGTTCAGACAATAGTATCCTCTTCTCCTGGTTGAGGATGGGATACATAACGAATACTGATATGTATCTATCCAAATTGTCGCTCCGTTTAATCAATCTCATACACAACAAATGAAATATTGCATAAATCATGAGTTCCTTCGAAGTAGCCTGAAGTAATCTCCTCGGAGACGCGGATCAAATTGGCTTCGGGTTCTGCGTAATATATTTCCAATACATGTATTACGGTTCATATTGTCATTCGCTCATGTTTCATGGCTGTGACGACTTGATCGCAAGATAGGTGAGCATTGTATAATACGTACGAAAGCCAGCAAATATTTTATTTGAACAAGATATTTGGAAACATATTTGTAATTTCGTTCTAAGAAACGAACATGTTTCAATGAAAATTATCATATTTATCAGTCCATGAGCCAGCTGCCAGATTTTGACCGATTTTTCCTTATGCGTGATAACACTCTCATCAAATTCATTAAGATCAACAAAACTGAATATATTATGCTGCGTGAGATATAATCCAAGACCCAGGCGGGTTTTATGGGAATTATGAGCGCTATTAGTTCTGACAGTTGAGTCATTTGTAAAATCAAAGTTCTGACATGCTTGTTTTTTTTAAATATCTTGAGAACTAATCATCAAACCACAAGGACTAAAGTTCCAATTTTTTGTGCTTCCATGGTCAGGTTACATGAATATGTCATTTAAAGCTTTATGCATATATTAGTTGTAGTCATGGACCAAGTAATTACTAGAGATAATGCAGTTAAAGCCATGTTACCTTGGTGTCCATGTTTTCTCATAACCACGATACAGATCATAGTTTAGCATAAATTGTTTTGTAACTTTATACGGGCGATTTTGGGATTCATTCTTATTGCTTCAAATATGGTAAAAATTAAAAAATGACTACCAATCATTGCAAACGTGTTACCGCAATTAACCACTAGAACCTGTGGGATCTTGAATTTGACATTAGATGACCTTTAAATGTAAAACATTTTGATCTCACTCCCATGGTAAATTGTCTGTACGATTCGAAGGATTTCAGAAGTGGTCTATACCAGTATTGAAAACTTATAGGATGTCTTATATGACCTTCAAAATATTGATCATTAATCACCTAGAATAGTCAGTGCTAGAAGAGACACACTGACTGCTACGCATGTAGGTACTGTACACACTGTACACTGAATCCGAGAACGTCTGATAATTAGCTTGCTTATGTTATTGTAGCATTTTTAGAAGACTGTAACGGCCCGGACCCTTCCCCCGCACTTCAGTACATATACACTATCTGCACTCTCCATGACAACCACCTGCAACCACGCGCGCCGTACAGTATATACATGTACAATAAAACCACACCACAAATATGACTCAGTCGATCACGTGCGATTCACATGACACCCAGCCAATCACACAACAGGCCGCACCTATCACACCACCACACGACCTTCACCCTGCACTCAGACAAAGACTATTTTGGCGGGAAAATACATGCACTTAGACAAGGACATGCAATCTCCCTAGGTTAGTTGGTTAGGAGACGTCCACAGTGATGGACGTGTGAGACATTCTCAGGAGAGGACTAGTCAATCCAAAGGATAATCTCAGGACTGAATTCAACGGTGACTACCCAGGATAGTTTGAAGAACTTGGTCTTTGGGATAACGGACTGGTAGCGGCATACGTGGATAGCTGTGATCAATCCATCTCATCATAATTATGCGCCTTGCTGATGATATCTGTCGTGCCTGAATAAAGAATTTGTGTCAACCACACAACGCTCTTAGTTTGTGTACGATCGTGCGAGAGGCCAAAATAGGAGCCTGCCGAATTCCTATTTTATCACATGATATGTTTATCATTCTGATTTCACAACAAATGAGAGATGATGCAGGTGAGACCGAAGATTTTGTCATTGGCAACGAAAAAACTTGTTGAAATGCAAATTAGGATCTGTCACCATGAAAATATCTTGTTCACGATACCTTACGCACATACCAATACCGAAAAGCCAGCTTGACAAGGCCTCTCAAATTACTTTCCTCAATCCCTTCCACAGTAATGGCCATAATCATGTAAATACTAGTTAGCTACTCGTGATATACAATATTCGTGTCCATTGACCTCATGTCTGACAGTCCTTGTCCATCCTTATGAATTCCATACACTATGTTGGGTGTCCCAACGAGGGAGTTAAGCTCAGTAAATATTCAGGTGATGACAGAACGTCGGGAATGGCTCATTCCAGCTCGATTGGACTGTTCAGTTGAAATACTCGTCCATTTAACTTTCTTCATGGCTACGTCCAGCATGGCTACATCCAATATGAAAATGGGGGCCCATAATCAAAGTGAACTGTCATGGAGGATCAGTACACTTCTTAAGATCCTTAAGAGATTAGGCATATACAGCAGTTGCAGGACGGGATCATGGGGAAATGTATATATCCAATTTTTACCATTAGTGCGAAAACGTTTTCATGGTTGTGGCACTCGGGGGATAACTAGCATTCATGGGTAGGAATACACGTACATTTGAAGCACAATGAACCTGCAAGAGAAGAATTTTGGAAACTCGATTGGCAGGAATAGTATATTTATCATATTGTTTGGCTCGACCAATGTATGAAAAGTCGTGGTTTCATACATTGTAATATTCAGAACAAAGATTACGTCAGGAAATTTATTGTGAATATTGATTTAAAGTGATAATGAGGGGAAAACTATTTGTTTCAAATCAATTACAAATATGCATGTGGTCTCAGAAAAATAAGTTACAAAACAAACTATGCTTGATTAGATGGATAAATCAAGCATATGACAGTACTAGCAGCCGATTTTGTTTTGTGCGCCACTATGCATAGAGTTTCCTCTACCCTGACCTAGTTCACGCTCGACTGGGCCAAACATATACAAGTAATCTGGAATCGCATTGCATCAAGGAATACAAAGCAGCGAGAATGGCCGTAACGTCAAGAAACTCATAATATCTCCACCAGGAACTCGCAACGAAATCTACGAGAGAGGGGCATTTGTTTGGTCATACAAGTCCATTCATATAAATGTTACGTTTTATTTGTTCAGTAAGAATTGAGGGCAAAATTCATAACTTCCTCTCAATATCACTTTAAATATTCAAATAATTCAACAAAATTATAACTATGCGCATAGAAGAGGATATCTTAGTGCACACTATACACTGAATAGTATTTTGCAAATTTCAGTCAGTGGATAGTTATGGAAGTTATGCATATAACCAGTGAATATTCACATGTGTAAGATTATTTTGCCCATTCATCAAAGAACATCACATTTAAACACAAATAACATGAAACCCTTATAAAATCGATTCATATTCGCCATCCGCAAGCAGTTGTGTCTCGAAACAAATATTTGCATAACCATTGTTTGCTCGTATTTTACATGAAACATTAAAATCGTTATGAAAATATTAAGCTGTGAGTTTGAAAAGGCCATCATGCATTTTCGCTAAGTAGATGCAAGGGAGGG
Source organism: Terebella lapidaria (assembly GCA_949152475.1). NCBI lineage: Eukaryota > Metazoa > Annelida > Polychaeta > Terebellida > Terebellidae > Terebella > Terebella lapidaria. The sequence goes on along the minus strand of OX424564.1, from coordinate 24,470,439 downwards.
TAATATCGACCTCTAACGATCTATGGCCAATTATCTGATGTCATGATGAGAAGTGATTAATATACTTTGACACACCGATAGACACTTGGTTTATGTCCGTTTTGGAGACCATTAGCTTTGCAGACAATATTGAGAGGGAGCATTTATTTTCCCTTTCCGGTATGGTGTCGATGGAGGGTAATATCGACCTAGTGATGGTAATATCGATCCCCTCCAAAGTGATGATATTTCCATTGTCTGGCAACTGTCACAATGCAATCCCCTATCTCCGATAAGGGACTAAAATTACTTTCTTGCTTAACTTGAGCTTTGTAACTGTCTCATATGCTATGAATATGATGTTGTATAGGAATAAAATGCAATTTCTTTACAGTTGTGTTTTTAGTGACTTCGATGTGAGATGATGTACTGAAATCTTACAATGATGTTGTTCATGAATATTTGTGAACTGATTTGATAATGAATAAAGTGTGATATTCTAATGAAACCTCATAATATTTGCTTTTTTGGTTCCTCTGCCTTGTCAATGCTTAAGGCTGATATATACCCAGTCCAAATATCTGTAAAATTTGACAACTACCAAAACAGCAGACCATTTATTTTATCTCAACAGTCATGATATCAAGTAATGTTACTTGATACATTTCAGTAGCATAGTCTGTATTTGACATGTGTGATAGATGATTTGGCTTATATGTACATACATTGGATCAGTACAACCATTACATTCTCCTGAATACACCATCCAGCGAAGTAGCACACCAGAAAAATACACGATGTGAATATGCATATCACATCCCACCCACTGCTCACATTCCTCATCAGAGTACACCTCTCCACAACCAGCACAAATGTTGGTGTCAATCCCTCGTCGTCACTCTCTATGAATGGGATTGGCTCATCATCGTCTTCAGGGGATTCCGGATCAGGACGGCGCTTCTTCTGTAATTCAGTCTTTGTGGGATTCTTCTTCATTTTCTGTCTTAACTTTTTTGCGTCACGTTCGGCCTGTTTCTTCTGTTTCTCTTCTATTTTTTTGTGGCTTCCTCAGTTTTTGCTCTTCCTTCCGTTTCTGCTTGGCCTCCACGGCGGCAACTCTATCTCTCTCCTTTTGCTGGTAGAATGCTAGGGCCTTTGTTCCTGAGAGAGCCTTAGGTAGCAGCTGCCTCCTTGGGTTTCATGTTCTTGCATTCATACTGATGTCGGGGACCTGAAGCTGCTGGAAGCCTGGGGAGACATCAGGGCATGCAGCAATTTGAGGCGAGAGGTTCATAGATGATGTGTTTGGAGAACAAAGGGAATGATAGGTGACTGTAACACTTCCCCAGTGGGTGATGATAGTGGAGATGCACAACGCAGTCTGGCGGGGAGGTTATTCATCCAGACACTGATCACCGAAGAGTCTGCCGATGCTGGTGTTGATGCTGGGGGAGACATTGGGTAAGCAGCAGGAGGTGACTGGAGAGGGTGAGGGGGTGGAACCTGTGGAGGGGCCTGCACTGCTGCGTCCAGTTTGGAGGTGTCAATGCCAGTTATGTTGAAAGGATGAGGCCTGATTTCTTGAAGGCAGAGGCAACACTTGAGAGAGTGGTCACCTCCACATCTTCTTCGTGAGGACCTCTCTTAACTGCTGCATCTGCCACGCGTTTCCCCGCTGACTTAAGCTGTGAAAACAGGTCTACATCACATGGCTGGCATATCTGGCTTGCATCGGTGATGAAGCAGTAGAGGATGATTCGATTGGCTGAACAGAACCTCGCTGCTTCGTACGTCATGTGGGTGGAGTGGCTGTCAACAAATAACATGACTGGCCGTTTGATGTGGTGCTCATCCAGGAAAGATGAGAAGTGTTCGAGCCATACAGCAAACACCCATACAGTCTCTGACCATCCATCCATTGGCTGACTTGCCATAGATTGCTTCAGGGAAATTTTCCATCCCCACATCTCTCAGCCTCTCTCCTGGGAAAATGATGAGTGGGGGCATGTATGCCCCAGCAGCACTCATGCATGCAAGTACGGTCAGTTGGTGTTTGCAACTACCTGGTACAGATGACGAGCGCCACGTGGGGACAACACTTTCCCGGTTCTAATGCTCAAGGGGAACCCGCTCTCATCGGAATTGAAAACACGTGTTGGGTCAGTGAAGATGTTAACATTGGGGAATTCCTCCTCAACATGCTCACAGCACTCCCTATATCAAGCCTCCAGCTTCTCCAGGTTGACCGAGGTGCGTTCTCGGCCCAGCTGTTGAGGTTTTCTCTCACTGAGCTGGGCACGATGCCATCTGGCAAAATCCACGAACCAATCCTCTGCTGGAAATGAATTGTTGGAAGGTAAGTGAAAAGTACAATTTACCATATTGATCCTAATAGTAGCATGGCATGCCAAAGAAAAATTAGATAGAACTTTGAGGTCAAATGTAAGAAAATCACTTAATAATAATATACATATAGCCTTCAATCCCCTTCATTATGATTAAAGTAATATAAATGTGTGATGTGGAGCACTCCCAAGATTTCATTAGGAAACATGAAGTGAATTACAAGGTTAAAAAAATTTGAATATTTTTTGGAAAAAGAGACAAATTTTCAATACCTATAGTATTTTAACCATACCATCTGATGAAAAAAGGGTATTTTCGTAATAATTGACTTGATCTGAAATTTAGTGTACCTGGCCGGTTATACTTGAAGGTTTTTTTTCTCTGGTCGACATCCAGAATTTTTTTTACTTCATCAAGCACATCTTTGCGAGTGAGGAGGTACTCAATCTTACACACTGCGATTATGTAGGAGACGAGGGTGCTCTCTTTTGCAGCACTCAGTACCGGACGACGCCCCAGGGCACACACTTTGGGGGTCTCTCCGTGAGGTTTATTCTTGAGCGTGCTGGGTGGAACTTGGGAATGCCTGGCAGCCTGTCTCCTGGGCATTCCAGAACGCACTGCTTGGATAGCCTGTGCCATGTCCTCGCTGTCATACAGACGGCGTTTCTTAACTGTCAGCATTCTGGATGTCATCTGCATTGGAACAGAAAAAAGTTTAGTAAAAAGTAGTGAAAAATGTACCTGCAGGACCTTTGGTCCTTTTTTGAAGAATGTGAAATAATGAATATTCCCCTGTAATTATTTCATGCTGGAAATATATCTTCCGGAAATTCTCTACCTTAAATGGGTATTGAAAAAATAATAGTTGATAGGGAATTGTTAAATAATGAAAAAAAATAAAAAAAAAAATAATGGGTATTGAAAAAATAATGAAATGAGCATTTTGAGTTTAGGGGTTGATATTACCCTCCTTCGAATATTTTGGGAGGCTAATATCGACCAGCCCGGGACTGTGACCTTGAAAGGTCCACTGTCATAAGGGATTGTTTTGAGGTGTTTTTGATTTTGTACATGTATAAATACTTTTCGGCATTAAAACTTATTACAGCACAGGAATTTTACTTATTTCGGGCAAATGGAAGAAATTTTGTTTCTTATCCAATTCGCATAAAAAGGTAAGTTGCCAATATCTATAACACTTCGTTTCATTGTTTCTCACCTGCACTGAATATCGCCCACAACTTGGTGAAATCCAAAATATCGCTCACCGCAAATAGACGTCACTCTAAACACCCACCACATTTTGAGAAATTGACTCTGGTGCAAGGGGGTCATTATTACCCGACGGTCGATATTACCCTCCATTGCATCTATATGGGTTAGCAATAAATAAAAACTAAGTTTCGTTTGGTACCCCCAGATGGTACCGACTTCTCATCTGGCTCACCGACTATATGAATTGTATGCATTGTGAGCATTGAACCTCCGCAACGCTTCCCATAAACGTTTCCCATAAATATATTACACCCCAACACACCTATATCACATTTAAAACGAATGTGCTGCTGGTGTCAGATTCATTATCAGGGACATATTCGGAATTATTAGGCAGATTCATATGTGGCACTTGGAAATAGCTAGAGTGAAATGCATGACCTTAGTCTCGAAATTAGAAGGCTTACACGTTTGTCCATTGAGTGAGAATCCAATTATTCATGTAAAACAACGAAAGAGTTATCGAAATCAGTGACGGGATTCAACAGCACCGGGCATTTCTATGTTTGTCCGTTGATGGCCGCAATCTTATCAGCCAACTTGAATCTTGAAAAACAAAACTCAATTTATCCACCCTTTCATGCATCTTGTACCCAACATTCGCGAAAATGTTTTTCCTGGAAATAGCTCCAAACAGAATGATAGTGCTTAGCTACTTTTCAACTATTCAAGGGGTAGTTTGTGGTGTATTGAATGCCCAGTGAATAGTGAATCAGACTGGTGAATCGTCAGCCTGGTGAATCGTTTATCTACATCAGCCAATAACTCCATGATTAGATACAAACAAAGTCAATTACTCTAGCGAGGTGTTACATTATTCTGGAGTGGTAATCGTTATGTTCTCAGAATTGTCTTTCTCATGGTAAGTGGCCGAGTTCCATATGAATGATAAGGTCAACATTAATCGCTTTTAACAACACAACATTTATCAACACACACTTATTTGTTGACCTAACTTTCTGATAAACAATGTTGCATGCCTTTCCTTGATGACAGCTGAAAATCAAACATTCAAAATAAATATATGTATCGTTCTGATAATAGCAGCAACACAGGAAACTGATCATCAGTCACACCAGTGTTTACAAGGATGGACAGTATGTTACAAAAGTGTGTGTACTAAAGATTCGATGAATATGTATAGAGCTGCCTTTCAACAATTGGAGTAGCAAGTTCCGAAGCAGTATAATTAATAGGGGCCCAGTCATTCGTAAAAACAGCTATTTGTGAAACAACCCTTTGCCACTTCATAGCGACATGTCAAAGCACTAACAGGGCCCCCGGTAGGAGTGACTATCAGTGTCATCAATTTTATTTCGACTACAATGTATCAAATTGAAGAATATGTTTATTCGGTATTTCCTTAAATATAATACAAATCTGTTAGCTCATCATATGTACAAGTAAAACGTGATTCAATTCCATCTTGGAAATTTTGGTTCAGTCTTGGTCAACCCACATCAAGTAAAAATTGCTAAACATATCTGATAGGTCGTCCGAGTAGGCTTCATCGTCTGATTTCCTGTAATTTATACATGTCACTCGGCCTCTAATCACGGTGGCTAGGCGTTACGCGTTATTCAGGGAGTGCCGCGTAAAATCGTGAGTATTACGCGTTATTCGTGAGGAAATTGCCCATGAAACGACATAGGTCCCCACTTCAAATGAGGTGAGTTCGTGAAAAAGCTCATTTTCTTCCTAAAATTTTGTTTCCACGGAACATCCCAATGAGCAAACATCACGTATGATACTATGAATTACTTGCATGCATCGTTATATTTACGAAAATGAACACACAGTTCGTGACAACACCCGCACTCTTGCGACTCGTTTGTGAAATATCATCGGCTATCAATTGAAACCATAAAATGCATGTTGGTAAATCATAGAATGATCGCGGAAATCTTTCTTTATTGTTAAACCACGCAGCCAGTTGTTTTAATTAAGTATTTTATGAAATGAGAAGCTTTTTATGGTTTACGCGTATCAGCCTGAGGGAGAAAATCTACACACGCGTTACAGCATGACGAAACATGTGAGCGTTGTCGGGGATGGTAGAGGTGGCAATGCATACATAGATATTTTTAAAGTATGATTTGAGGCTGCACATGTTCCGAGTACTGACGATACTTCTCATTTATCATTATCCTCCATATGTTCCTCCGTATCTGCACAAATCTGAAGTTGACAATACTGAGAGCTTTTCGTGTCTTTTACACAAAAGCTTACCAAGTGAAAACATTATCCCTTGAACTTGAATTTATCCCATCAATTGAGCAGTAAAAACTGGAAACAAAATTCGCATTAAAAGAAGAAATATCCCAACCTCAACAAAATATTTACTCATGCACATACGCGTAATGCCCTCACGCAAATCGCGTAAAGTATAGCAAATAAACAAATGACACATTCAACCCAGAATCATGGCGCTTGCGCCCATTGTGAAACATTTTAAGACAGGCACATGTGAAGCCCATACTATCAATATCATAGACCTCTCATTCTATTTACAATAATGCCGATATATAACATTTTTCAACCCCAAAACCGAGGAGAGTGGCTGTCGAAGCAAAATTGACAGATATTGTACAGCCGAATGTATCGCTACGCTGGCCTATTTATTTAATTTAAACTCTCAACAACAGTCATGAATATGTGTAATGTTCCGTGCGAACCCAAATCCGACATTTCAAAACGGTATAATTAGCGAAATTGTGTGTTTTTCCTGCTAGGGGTCAACCAGAGGCTGCCATTTCCTCACGAATAACGCGTAATACTCATGATTTTACGCGGCACTCCCTGAATAACGCGTAACGCCTAGCCACCGTGCTAATATACTGTAGTAGACATAAGCCTGGTCAATATATCCCCGACATCCTGAATCCAACACTGTTGATATTGTGTCTTTTACTTTTCACCATCCATCTCATGGCAAGTCAGCCTCTTTAATGCAGATCACGTGTCGAACTTGACACTCCAGGATTGATGGTGCATACTAAAGGTTCCTACATTGTTAGTGATCTATGGTTTCTGGATAGAGCTCACACGTCCATCTTGTTACATGAAAAATACCTGGACAATATTCAGACGTGGACTCACTGTGGATGATTTATGGATATTTGTTGTTAGATTCGCTGTTGGATTATAAATTGTTTGTGTTTGCCAGTACAATATCTTGTTTGCGCTTTTATTGATTTGCTCTCTTTCTACGCACCTTTTAGATATCACCTTGCACTGTGGAGTCTATGATAAAAAAATCTACTAAAGCGACTCAACCAATGATAACGTCTTTGTAATAGTTGGACATTCTGGTTATGTTTTATTTGTTTTCTTAAAAGCTGGATATTTTCATACCTCGAGATTGTAACCATGAGAACAACTTGCGTAATGTTAATGTTGCATACATTTCAAAATACACAATAGTAAAACATGTAACAATTGATCAACTCCGGTTTGGTTCTCGAGTTCATTCGAATTCTTTACTGGTGGAATAGCAAGATAACAATAATGAAATACACAACGATAAAATACAGTCACATTGTGAAATGTGAGATATTTACAGCGGAATCAGACTGATAGTATCGATTCAGGAATAACATGATATCGAATTCTACACTACTGCTAAAGTCTATATATTAGCCAAGAGGGGAAAATAACCGTTGGGTTTAACTATAATCAACAACAAAGTTAAATCAACTCTAATAACCTGGTGGGGTAAGTATGTCGATCCGAATCCAGTTACTACACACAGGGGAAATCCAGTGGTGTATAAATGTAATGTATAACTAATGATATATGGTACAGTGTCAGTTAACTTCGATTCTCACAAGGACGTTTACAGTGATTTCAAATTCAACTGGTCTGTTCAGATTCAAATGACAAAGTGAATGGAAAACTACTGGTTCTGGTAGCTACAACAAAAATCATTGAAGTGTGTCAGTTGCTTTCGTCAGTGAGGTTGGAACATGAATACTCATTATTTACAAATATATTGACTATTGAACATTTGAATTTTGACTTGTCAGTGCTGGTACCTCGTGAATGAATATGCGTCATACATGAATTGACAATGCCACTTACAGGACATTATGTACTGCCACTTAGTGAATAAATCAACACAGTTACTAAACAGAAAACAAACAAATCACAACCCTATCACATATACAGATACATCCAGTAGAATAACATACCACTGATGCTCTTAAATATGAAGATCATCATAATTACCCTCGCAACCCTATAGATATATTAGTATTAGATTTGCGCATGTATTTACATAGAATATACTTGCCATCACAATATACTGCTACGACATACTGAGTCATATATAAGTGAAACTGAAATTTGCGAGCAGAAACTATGAGACAAATTTTGTTCTTCTGTTGAAAACTAGGTTGTTGATAGGAAACTATATATTTCGTGGCTCAAATGATTTAAACCCACAGACACAACAAAATAAATCATGCAATCAATCAAAGCTGTCTCATGTAGTCTCATCAAAGACGTGGTCCTAATTGAAGGCAAGTTGATAGGTAGAGCATACATGTTTTTTCTTCAAGTAACAAATACAGGAACATGAAAACTTGTATTTATGAACTTATTAAAAACCGTGGAGCTTCAGAATGGTCATTGCGCTATGTCTTTAAGATGTATACACCATTATACTGTACTTACACTATCCATAAAATAACACACGAAATTGTTATTGTCTAGCGCACATGGTTCATCCCAATGAACTGATTTCAGCTGAACAATACTATATCACACTCAACATGTTTTTAAGAATTTTCATCTCAGGCACCAAGTTAGTGCAGACGGTAAGCATGGTAATGGAACTACACAATGTCTTCTATTCCGTCTGCAGAACATACAACTGACAGTGATTCCCCATTTGATAGATGGACCCTAATCAAATAGAGAACGGATGTGCTGCTGGTGTGAGATTCATTTTCAGTCATGTGGACGTGGTATATTAGCGAGATGTGAGCTTGTGAATCACGTAGGTAAAGATTAAAATCTACATGTGCGTCACGTGGGGACAACAATGACAAAATACAAAATGTGATATGTGTGATGTAATACACTCTTCCAGGAGAAGGCATAGATTCGAGGGCCATCAGCGCATTATCTTCTATAACTCCCGATATCATGGTTATAAAATAACTAGTGGTATCACCGGCAATTGGGTCAGATTTCACACACACTAGGGGGTCTATAATATCATATATCAAGAACGAAATCTGAGGTGAGGATTATATTATTAAGATTCAAATGCAAATACAAATACTATTAAAACATCAGGTCTCGTGTATGTCTGCTATAATTTAGTCCACCCGGCTGGTGTTTTCCCAACCTGGCTCTGGCATTGTAAACCGTTTCAGTCACCAGTCTGAGAGTATTCCAGCCGACAGCAAATAAATGGACCTGCCCTCCACTAGACACCTCAACTATACAAATAAAATTGTGTCCAAATTGCGTTTCAGGGCACATATAGCTATCGCAAATTGCTGCCTGTTCACGTTGAATATTGTTGACATTGAAGCGTATGGGGCGAAGCCCCCAGCTCTTTACATGTCTATGTGCTGACATTCTTATAGGTTTCATGCCAACCTATCGACTTCCGTTTTGGCATGTAAACATTTTGATACCTACTTCAAATGAAGATTTTCTTCGTCCTTGACATGCAATCTTTCGAATTAATGGCAAACATTGAATATTCCACAGATATATGATGCATAACTCGATGTGTTAAATTTGAGAAAATCACGTAGAATGATCCAGTTCTCCAAAAACTCCAAAATGGCGGAGCCGATTGAAATTGACGTTCCCAGAAAGCAAAGCAAATTTCACTGCAATGGCGCATATTTTGGAAAACATATTTCCTGTGCAGCAATTTGTGCATGCATACATGTAAGATTGTGTGTGGCCTTTTTTTGCATTATGAAGTAAACACAACGATTCGTCTGTGGTGCCAAGGTTACATTTACCGTAAGTTGACGTATTTTATCACGTGACAAGGTGTTCCAGCCTGGGTTGCGAAGCCATTTCATTATAAACTGGTCTTTCTATTTGCCCATTAGGATGTGTTAGGCTATATCATGAAATCAGATGCAGATATTCCTCATTGTTTCCAATATTTTTTATGATATTTCATTGAGATTCAATAACATTTTAGCAGGCATATCGGTTTCATTGAGCTCAAAATAAATGTTTACTTATTAGGGATATGAATGAGGTAGGCCTAAATTTTTCATCATAACATACGGGAATGAATTGGAATCACATGGGGGAGGATATGGTAGCCATTTTTTTTTTTTGGGGGGGGGGGGGGGAGTAACGTTGTATAAGAGACATTCAGCTGTCGTAGTGCTGATGATATGTAAGAAAATAGCTTTTGAATTGTGATATCATTCTCTTGCAATTATTATTAAACACCATTGGGATCGCACAATCTTTCTAGCTGATAATATAAAATTATGTATACATGAATGGTGAACATATACAACGTGTACCTATTCACGAGCAAGTGTCCTATGATTATCATGTTACAATTTTATGCACATTCTTTATACTGACGGTTGTTTGAGTTGTGAAAGACGATAATCTGACATCAACGCTATCAATCAGTAAAGCCTGAATGTATCAGCGACCTTCAACAAGGGAACTGTACACCACATATCCATCACCATCTACAAAGGGGCGTGATTCTGTGAACGATAAGACACTATCTCAGAGCAACTTAAGGTCGTTCATCCTCTATTGATCAAACTTGTAATTTTATTTTGTGTAGATGGATTGAGTTAGGATTTTGACAGAAGATAATTTGACAAAAACGATCTTGATGCCGTAAGTGAACTTGGTGCAAAGCATACAGAACTGTTCGATTCATTTTTTTCAATCCATTTATTACATATGCGAGTATACATTTCACAGAATAATGAACATGAAAAATCCATTCCGAACAAGTTTTTGAAATTTACAGACCTAAGATAAATAGAACTAAGATAGAATAGAATACCAACATTCTCAAGTTACTCATGTATTACATTTTCAATAATACGTCCATAACTATACAAGATACATGTGCTCAGGCATACAGATAACTTCGTAACAAGGGTGTCAGTTGGAACCACTTCGCTTTATATTTATCAATCAAAGTGGGATTCATTGTATTTACTTCCATTTCCTTATGTGTAAAAAATATAGGGAAATCACTTAACCATAATTACTCGTTAATAAAGTTGGAATGAAAATATATGATACCAACATTACCTCATACGAGAAGCGCGAAAGCTTCGATACTCAATGGATAGACTTTTAAAAAACTGCATTACAAATTTGATGCTCTAAAATACCCTTCTGATGGAAAATGTATTCTATTAGAAGACTTACATTAACAGTAGAAACAAATTCACATACTGTTTGACCCTGATGACATTTGATTGGATATGAATTCTGGTCGGACTATACTTCTCCAAATTTTTTTAAATATAGATTTACATCCTTATGGCAGCACAGATTTCAGTGGTGTTGGGTGGTAATAGGTTGATACAAACTTTTTCTTTCTGAAGGTAATCATCAAGTTGGGTATTTCCTGTGATCATCAAGTTGGGCATTGATCCTCGCTCGCGTCATCTATATACGCTTGCAACTGGCTCATACTTTGAGTTACCGTATAATAAGGTAACCGGTCACAATGTAGGGAGTGTGGATGATCATTGTATATTTGAGATGATTGAATGGTTAAGTGGTTACCCTTGACATTTGTATAATACTGGGCCATGTAATAAGATGGTTCTAATAACACGATGACTCCCACGTCAGGGATAATATCCCACCTCGTTACAGTAATTGACTCAATTAACAGTCAAACATGGGGTCGTTTGACAGACGTACGAGCAATGCTGAACAATACATAAGACGAGTCTGCAACGAGACATTCATTATATCCCAAACCACATACTTAGCACTGACTTATTTAGCGTTCTTCGGCACGCCCTAATTAGGTATACTGAATATTATGATTGTTTGCAGTGAACAATGCTAGTTTCAAAAACGAGCCCGAGTTTTCTGGTATATTTGCAGACAAATTTCCCGTGCCCTAGTTGAAGTGTTGCGCCCGGAATGCTTCTCACACTGGTACAAGATTGTATTCTACAGATAATTAGGGTTCGTATGGCACTGGTGTTGCTGTTTCGTCTTACCATATCGTCTTTTGGGTTGCTTTATTGTTGGGTGCTCTATGAATATAATGATCAATGTTTCTATTGCTGAAAATTAGATTGTTGTTGAGTAAAGCAACTATTGCCTTGTCAAACTTCAGAACGTATGGAGACACGCCACCAGTGTCTAGTGTCCAACCCCTATTCCATGGGGTTAGTTTCGGATTTTTAAATTGTTTTCATAGGTTGTTGGGCAGTTGTATACTAATTCCATCAGGTGTACAGTAGAAACAACTACATTTAACACACTGTCTGCCCCTGATGACGCCAGTGTGTCTTTGGATAAACTATTTGGTCGGGCTTTGTTTCTATTGCAAAATGTTGTATTTTACGTTTCTTATTGGCATCATCAAAATCTTATTGTATTGGTGGTAATAGATTGATACTTACATTCATACCACTGAGTCGGTGTCACTGCTGGCGGACGTTAAATCTGTCCCCGAGGATACCATCAACTCAGTAGCCTTCTGGCTTGTGATTGGGTACTTTTGTACTTGTCATGTATCTATTCCATGGGGTTAGTTTCGGATTTTTAAATTGTTTTCATAGGTTGTTGGGCAGTTGTATACTAATTCCATCAGGTGTACAGTAGAAACAACTACATTTAACACACTGTCTGCCCCTGATGACGCCAGTGTGTCTTTGGATAAACTATTTGGTCGGGCTTTGTTTCTATTGCAATATGTTGTATTTTACGTTTCTTATTGGCATCATCAAAATCTTATTGTATTGGTGGTAGTAGATTGATACTTACTCTCAGACGTCACCTACGATATTCATCGTGTTTTTTTTGCGAGATCCACCAAGTTGAACACTGCATTTTTTTTACTGGAATATAAACACATATTGGCATGTATATCCACACCTACACGAACGCACAAGAAAGACTCAGAAGAGGGAACTATGACGCCTTGTGTTCGCTCCCATGATCTTCCAACTATTCAGTGACAGTTCTGAGTGAATGACGTCACTCACGCAAAATAGCAAGCAATAATATTTGATGATCATACAACTAAACTGTTCACCCGAAGCATCTGCAATGAATGGCACCAGCTCTCTGGCACTGTCGGAATGTCACACCACTTCGGATGGAATGGGAGGAAGCATAAAACTTTAGGTGGCACATAGGGTCACATTTTCGCGTGATCGCCCATGCAACCAAAGACGATGATACCGATTTGAGTGAGCATTAATGAGATCCGGTTCCCATCCTCTTCACTAAGAATGAAAAATATGTTTAGGTTGGGAGCATGGAAAATTTACACGTTTTCTACATTACCCACCGCATTCTTCAACCCAGAGTTTGAAAAATGATATGCTATACCATCTACGCAAAGTTGGACAATAGGCTGCTTGAACGACAGTGTGTTATCCTTCTCACATGCACGTCAACACTGGTTCCCTTTTAACGGATGAATCCAAATCAAATAAATAACGGGAGTGATGTTGGTGTCGGATTCATTATCTGGCACGAGTGACGCATTAGCGAGGTGTGGGCATGGAAACCAGATAGGTCCCTATCATTATCTATCAGGGTATCGCGAGAGACTTCTAGAAACACAACACATCTTATATCGATGTTTTATACCACTGACTGTGAAATAAACTTATGACAACACAATTGATGCTGGCATCATTTATCTACATGGAATATAAACATATACTATGACCTTCGCATTAGAAGTTTTCATTACAAATATAATACGCAAGTCGTATCGATTTCCCACAACATGTATTTGTGATTAACATACGTTCTTTGTCGTAAATAATTTTGAGCATTTTTGGTCAGTGCCTCTCATCGATTGCCCCGAGGACGCAAGTGCGGCGTGGGATGTATATATTCAGTTGGCCTTTTTTCATACAAAATTGTTGTCCTTCGGGCTTGTTTTTGTCATCATCAATATATAGTCGTGATGGTGGCAACAGCTTGCTCCTTATTTTGGATGATTGTAATAACCAGTTGGACGATTATATTGTTCAGCGTTAGGATTTCCGAATGTCTATTATCAGAAATACATAATGAGAAATATATTTCTATAATTATGTGACTTGATTCATTTTCTCAAGATGGATATCCATAATATCCATGAACAATTTGCTTGTTTATCTTTAATATTCTTTGTTTATATTCCCAAGAACAAAACAAATGGAAATGGAAACTGCATGATTGTTTTGACTACAACCAAGGGGGTCCACTCCAGTTGTATTGTTTTATTCCTGATTTATCAAATGAAAACAATTTTACCAACATGCACACTCCGCACATAATAACATATTATATGGCATCAGTGTCACACCATTTGTTTTTGTTACGGGCGACTACTCAAAGCTGGTCTCGAATTTGTGTTTGAGACCGGCTGTTCCGTGTTCCACCCGCTGCACTTTATTTAAACTCGATAGATTATGGCGTGCTTAAACACGTAGTCGTGTGTTGCGTTTTAGCCTTATCTGTGAATCTGTGCTGTTCTGCTTGCCACTCTACGCAAACATGCAAATGCAACAATGTTTTGATAGCCAAGCCTACAGCCCTGCTCAAAGGGACGTTCGTGACGACGAACGTCATGACGTTCGTGACGACAATATTAACATATTACAGGGATGCGTTTTGGATATTCAAGCCATAGGTCTTTGCAGGCATGGAGCTGGCAAAATCTGTCCTTCATTAACCCATCTGTCTCATCGATTTCACGAAGGGTTCTAAATTGAGCTCGATTGGATGTAACTACATAGCGGATTGACAAATTGCAAATATTACTTTGGAGACTATGGATGAAATGATACCAGATGTTTGTTCGGTATGAATCGAGTACATGTTAAACCCGGAATCAACCAGTGTATGTCCATACAAAATTATAGTTTGCGTTATATTTCTCTACACCAGTAACACAGCAAATTGTGATCACTGTAAAAATTACCCCGTCAACAAGACAATTCATATTGTTGTCTCAAATGAACGACTCTTCCTTCCTCACCTATACTATACTAACATTGACCAGTGCCCCGTGTAACAGACAAAATCAGTAATCTTGTTTGTTATACGAGGCACCTGTTAGTACTTGTTCCAGTAAATTTTTGAGTAACATTTCTAGAAAAGCGAAGTGAAAGATTGACAAAAACATGTACAGGTGGCATTTTATTGTCCGTCAACGTGCACTTAACGAAAAATGATTCAAGGGATATTACTATTTTATTTACTATTCAAACATGGTATTATGGTATGGTGTCTTAAAATACATGGTATGGTGTTTTGAAATAAATTTGAAACGCATCTTGGATACACGAAAGTTTCAAGGGTATTCCTGGGTTGTAAACATGAGGCTTTAAAATAGATACATGTAATACACGACATTACTTTCGAAACTGAAGAACAGATAATCCGAGATGATCAAGATGTTCCAAATCCAGAATGGTAATTTGAAAAAAAAAGAACAAAGAATGACTTCTCTTTTCACTTCCGCGCAAAAACCACACCTCTCATTGCCAGGGAATATATGGCAATGTCTATATTATTCTACATAAATCATAAAATTATTAGCAATGCTCCCCACAGTCTGTCGCCACGTTAATGGATTGTGTGTGATATGGTTGAACAGTACCATTGTTTGCACCGTGCTACTTTTATGAGTTGAACTTTTTCATTGCTTTTGGAAAGACTGATATTTGTTTAAGTGTGATATTATCCGACACCCACAACTACATTTTCAATGATTATCGAAGCAACTTCTTCACTGTATCGGTTGATAAGTTTTGGGTCATGACGTCACATTATTGCAGGATCTCCCAATATATGTGATGTACCGGTATTTCCTATTTCCGTTTAACCTGGAAACTATATTTTGGGCATCACAATTGTCTAGGCTACTGTTTTGAAAGAAGAAAACAAGACTCTGAAATGACACTGCATTGCAATTTACCGCTATCCACCCAACATTGTCCATTTAGGAATCGGGTCAACATCAATGGAGATGATTGTGTTGCATGTACAATATATGGCCGTTCGTCAAGTGTTTGTTTGGGATATCTGTGCCGCATAATGAGTGTCAATTTCTGTGAAAATTCGATTGTGTCTGTTGACATGATGACTGGTATTTCTCAGGGCGTAACACCAGGATCTAACTGTCGACATGAATGAACAAGTATACATGCGAATTACCGTCCTGTTTCAGAAACATCAAGGCTTGTAATCATCGGCTTACAATCACTACCATTTTCAGGGTGATTGTCGAAAACATACCGGATGACTGGTGTTGGTTATAGTCCAAGGTTCTGTCCGTTTTAAAAAATATACATGTATCAATACGGAGGGTATGGTGCGTCGGATTATGTGCAGTTTTACAGCAACATAAACTTACTGCTTCATGAAACTTTCTGAAGAATGATATATTTACGCCTCAAGAAATATGTATGCCTTAATCATGAAAAAATCTTTCACGATAATTACCTTGAGTTTAGTCGAGATTACAAATGGTAGAATGGGATTGAGGACGAAGGAGAATTGCAGTTCCTCATTAGAGACATGTCCCGACGTCTTCTGGACCACTGGACCGAAAAAACTACATGAATATTCCGGATCATATCTGACCTTTTGAATTTTTTAAGTGATCCAAGAAAAGTAGATTTTGCCAGAATTGACGTGTAGATGAGATATTGACACTTCTTATATAGACAGATAGATAGTTTATTCCAAATTATGTACATCGGAGATAATGGTTGTAACAAAACATACACATGCACATAATTTGAGGATTACCTCAAAGATCATAGAGATCTGTAGTATCCCCACATGAATAATATGTTATATGGATGGTCAGGAAAATGTCGTGGATATGAGATAACCCATACAACAAAAAATAGAAGTGCCATATCATAAAGCAAACCCCTATACCCCCAACCTCCCACCCAACCCACCCAAAGACCCCATGGGACACAGCGCGCGCCTGTCGGTGGACCTGCAACGGGCAAACATCACAATATTGTTAATATTAGATGAACTTGTGAAGCGGTCATAAATTGCAATGTGCATACGCATTGTCGACATTCTGGGAAAATTCCAAGAAGGAACGCGGGAAGAAATATAAATACTCACAAAAAGGTGCGGAGAACACTACTGCACACTTTCGATAAAACTTGATATATAATGATGTTTTATTCTGGCACTAAAGCTTTTACATGTTTTGGTGGCCTTAACCTTTTCAGGCAAATTTAACCATAATACGGGGGCTTTGTAGATAAAACTTCGGAACACAACGTCCATTTTAAATGCAGGGATATAAATATTTGATTGGCTTCTTGTGTTATGTGCATGTACATCAATATTTGATTCGTATACGTTTGACAGAGGTGACGGTAGACAACTATGAACATACTTATACATGAATATAGCTAACTGGATGTTATACAGGTCAGTAAATTTTGGGATTTTCATCCTCTCAAACAAGGGAGTTGTATGTTCGTTATATTTGGATTTTGTTACACATCTGATTGCTTTCTTCTGTGAAGTGATTATCTTAGTCAAGTATGTGATTCGCGCTGATCCCCAAAGTAGTAAACCATATGTAAGATAGGGGTGAATAAGACTAAAATACAATGTTCTTAGATTTTCGGTGTTCAAATATCTTCTCGCTGAGTTCAGCGCATACATCCCACTGGCTATTTTTTTCTTACAATATGCAATGTGCGTTTGCCAATCCAGTTTTTCATCTATAAGAATACCAAGAAATTTGACTGAGTTAACGTTTTCCAATGGTACTTTATCAATATATAGAGCTAGGTTGTCTGTGAATTTATGTTTCAGTCTGGAAAAATAAATATAGTGTGTTTTATTCGCATTCAATTTCAGTTTGTTAGCTTTGAACCAATCAGCCATTATTTCTAAATCTTCATTCATGTTATCAAAAAGTTGCTTTATATTAGAGTTTGCGACATGGATGGTTGTGTCATCAGCAAATAGTATGCATTTAGAATAATTAATATTGTTGGGCAAATCGTTTGTATAAATAATGAAAAGAAGAGGCCCCAGTACCGATCCCTGTGGTACGCCACATGTAATCGATTGAACATCTGATAAAGTATTTTTGTATGACACAAACTGCTTTCGATCAGATAAGTAACTTTTAAACCATTGAAGTGATATTCCCCGAACCCCATAATAATTTAATTTGTCTAGAAGAATATTGTGGTCGATAGTGTCGAAAGCTTTCGACAAGTCCATGAATACTGCCAAGGCTGGGGTATGGTTTTCGAAAGAAAGTAAAATATCATGAACAAATTCCGTAGTAGCTTGTATGGTAGAATGTTTTGGCCTAAATCCATATTGACTGGGATAAAACACTTTATTAACTTCAAGAAAATTATATAAACGTTTGTGAACCACTTTTTCCATTATTTTGGAGATACAAGGTAATAAGGAAATGGGTCTATAATTGTCAAACACCTTTTGATCCTTTGATTTAAATACAGGTACAACTTTTGCAAGTTTTGTTTGGTCAGGTACAATGCCTTCTGACAGTGACTTGTTTAAGATTATACTTAGGGGATGCACAATGGACGACATTATTTGTTTTAAAAATTTGGTGCTAATACCGTCGTGGCCACAACTAGATTTTGATTTCAATGACTTTATGATTCCCAATAGTTCTTCGGTGTCTGTGGGTGAGAAGAATAAAGATTTTGAATTGCATTTCGTCCCTAGATATGACATATAGTGTTTTTTCGGATTTTTTATGGTAGCTGCACATTTAGAACCAACGCTAGTGAAATAATTGCAGAATTTATTTGCTATTTTATTAGGGTCCTTTTCAAGATTGTTATCAACATAAAATATTCCAGAAATAGATGTTTTATCATTCATACGACCAGTAACTTCATTCAAAACCACCCATGTTTTTCTTATATCAGATTTATATTTGTTCAATAATTCTTTGTAATGGCTATTTTTGGCTATTCGCTTGATCTTATTTAGTTTGTTGCGATATTCAATGAACTTTTTATGAGCATTATGATGTTTAGCTTTCCCAATACATTTCTTGTATAATTTATCCCGGGTGATACATGATTTTAATAGACCAGTTGTCATCCATGGCTCTTTTTTGATGTGCTTAACCGGGATTGTAACAGTTTGTTCGGGAGCAAAGTGATCAATTATTCCATTTAGCGTTTTTACAAATTCGTTATAGCTACTGTTTGTATCTAAATGATTCAGTAGGCTCCAATCAGTGTTACTAACAGCCTTTGTAATTTCTGCAAATTTAGAATCATTCATTTTCCTACATTTAAATCGTAGCGGAAGTGAGTTCTTACGGATTAAATTTCTGTTTCCTACGCTGGTTAAGACAGGAAGATGATCTGAAATATCAAATAAGAGGATACCCGAAAATAGTTTATCAGCAGCGTAGGGGATGTTTACGTATATGTTATCTATTAAAGTTGCACTGCTGTGAGTTATTCTTGTTGGTTTAGTAATTGTTGGTATCATGCCCGACGAAAGAAAATTGTCTAGTAGATTGGAGGTGTTCTTGTGCGTATCACATTTCATAAAATCAAAATTTTGGTCAGTGCCAATGATACAAATGTCAGGCTGAATATTTTGGATTTGATCAGTAACACTTTCAAATCGTGAGATTGATTCTAACTCATTGGTTCCGGGAACCCTGTATATCTCTCCAATTATCAAGGTTTTATTTTCATGTTTAATTTCAACAAACACTGTTTCAAATTCCCCCTCAAAATTAGGACTAATATCGTGTCGCTGGGTAAATGAAAATTCATTTGATATGTACATAGCTACGCCACCTCTGGAACGATTTTCACGATTCATATATATAAATTTGTAACCTGGAATGCTAAATAAATTAGCATTGGCATTATTCAAGAAAGTTTCGCACAAAAGAATAAAATGTACTGGTACATTTTTTTCGTGGAGTCTATGCAGCATATTTTTCAGATTGGAAAATTTCTCAGGCAAGCTATGTATATTGATATGCAGTGCTGTATATTCAAACATTGGACATGGTACACGTGCACACGTGCCTAATTCATCAACCTCATAGTATTTACTATCAATATTAGCATGTTCTAGTGTGCTATGGACTAGATCGCCAAAGTCGAGATCACATTCGTCTATGTGAGAAAATATGGCTGTCATCTTGTTATGTTTATCAGTAACAGGTGCAAACAACAGTCGCGCGCCGCCCCAAGCTCTCCCACAATACCCATGAAATCAACCAAAATTATTAGGCGAGACATACTCCAGCAAAAGAGCAAACTGGGCTCGTAGCTATAATAAAGACATGTACACATGAAGAGTGATTATCCTAATATGCATGGTGCAAAACGATTATTCCTAATTCCTACATCAAATATTACATTGTCATGAAAATTCACTGAGTACAGTCGTCAAGTCCAACATGTCTATCAGACGTACTAGATTGAACACATATCCAAATACACAAAAATATATACAATGACTACATGCGGATAATAATACTCCAAATATATACATGCAGTGCACAAAGCAATACATGTTCGAAATTCAGTCACAAGTACATTTAATCATCAAGTATATGGTTATAATCTATGTTCATCGAGTGTGACAGAACAGAAACCAATGTGCGATAAACACCGTCCATATACATATTGAGCTAAATAATGACCTAAACCATTTGACAATCACATTCCAGAAGTACTGTTTCGATTACTTTATTGCAATACTACTCTGACTGAGCTTTACTTTGGAAACATAGGGTTTATACTCAGAAATTCGACACTAATTGCATTGTAAGACTACTTCGAAAGATGATTGGCAACTTTCAACATCATTGAAGTAAGCCTAGATTAAAATGTGTCAGAATGTAATCTACAACAATATCTTTTTAGT
Organism: Terebella lapidaria; assembly: GCA_949152475.1. Taxonomy (NCBI): domain Eukaryota; kingdom Metazoa; phylum Annelida; class Polychaeta; order Terebellida; family Terebellidae; genus Terebella; species Terebella lapidaria. The sequence continues at coordinate 24,449,739 of OX424564.1, read as the reverse complement.
ATTGCACTCAATTTGCTTTGTCATTAGATATTGCTCATGTATACCATTGTATTGCCCATATAATCGAAGAAACTTTCATCGTGCTCTTGCTCCACAACCGTAAAGTGAATATTGCAAGATAAAACTGCTGGTTTTAGGCATGGTACAACATTTTTCACGATTAATTCTATCAATAACACTTTGAAGCTCATTGAATTCACCAAGGCAAACTACAAAATCTCCTCATTGCAAACACGTACCTCGGATAATGAATCTCACGCCAAAACTAGTATGTGCGTGATCCCGATTCATCCATTAAATGGGAAATCATTGTCCAGGAAATAACATCTCCCTGTGAAGGTTAGTTTTGTTGCTGAAAGCAGCACCAACCAAGGTCTGTTAGCATATTTCCATTGGGGACATTGATGATTGTTTCCTTATTTTGTGTGGTCCACGGCATCTGAGTCTGATTGCATACGCGTATTGTGTGTATATTATGTATACCTGATCTTGAACGATCTATCAAGTAAAATGTATTAAAATATTAGCATATACCACCATCATTATCATCACATAATTTCAAATAATTTTGGTAAACCATAACCATAATCTGTGTATCAAGAATAAGAAATAGCCTTATGTAGTGATCATGAAAACTTGACACGTTGCCTACATTATACACTGCATTCCTTACTTCCTATGTTTTAAACATGATATGCAACACCCTTCATGTGAAATACAAAGCTATACAGTAAGCTCATGAAACATCACAGTGTCAGCCATTTCGCATGCATTGCCAACACTGATTCCCTTTTAATGGATGGATCCAACTCAATTGAATAACGGGTGTTATGTTGGTGTCAGATTCATTAGCGGGCATGTGTCTGACGCGTTAGCGAGTTGTGGCCATGGAAACCTGAGGGGTCCACATCAGGGTGTCGCAGGAGATTCAAGTTGAAAAATACAAAGTCACTTGTATTACATGTCACTAGTCTTACATGTATATCTATTTTATGATACCTCATACCACGAAGCAAATTGACATTCATGATTGTCATGTCGTGCAATCTGAGATAGACTTGAGATGAAGTTTATAACTACATGTAGATGCCATTGAGCAATGCAAGAATATGATAAAATGCGACGCAAATAAGGCTCAGTAAGCTGAAAACGAAGAATATCACTGAGTCAAGAGCATGGAATGTTTCTAAATGTTAACATTTTTTTGGCATTATCCTCAGCATCTCCTAAGTTATCATGCTTTCAACATGATATGCAATACCCTCTGTGCGATAAGCGAGCGTACTCAGCAGTCAATACGCTGATGGATTGTCACAGTATTCATTCCGCATACATGTATTGCCAAAACTGTTACCCTTTTAATGGATGGATCTAAATCAAATGAATTACGAGTGCGATGGTGGATCGAGTCATTATCTGGCACCTGTGTGGACGCATCAGCGAGATGTTGCCATGGAAACCAGAGGGGTCCTCATCAATATCTATCATGGTATCACAGGAAGATTTCAATTTTAAAACAGAGTCGCCTTATATGGATGCTTTCTACTGCATACCGTGAAGAAATCATATGACGTCAACGCCATCACTGTGACTGTCATTGACGTTGAAATTATTAAACATGATTCACACGAAATACGAACATTTATCATCTGTGTTTTACAAGATGTGCTTAAACCATCGCATATTGTGCTTTTGCTACCATCTCATTGACACACTAATATTACTTCTCAGTTTATTCAAACGATTTTATTGATCAGCATTTGAAACGCCCCATGCGTACTGCCAAAATATGAATGCATTCCAGTTAATATTTGAATGATTATATCGATAACGGCTGTAATGTACATTATTTATTATCCTAGTGCTACAATTGATATCGATATTGCTATAATCGAGATATCTAAACTATTTGGCATGTTCGTGGAAACCACACGATTGTTTTGACCGGAATCTTGCTTGAAGCCCAATACCTTACTGTACTCCTGACTTGTCAAGTGTTAACAATTTCAGCTGCATGCGCAGTTGAATATCATGCGGGTCTTATCAAGTTTGATCAAACTACAATTCAGCACACTCGACAAAATTGTGACCTTTGGGCAGTATCACACGATGACGGTGATTATCTATGTAATTCGGACAGTCGAAATAATTCCTACCATATATTTTGAGATGCCTTGTCCAACTAAATAGTAAAGAGTGTAGAAGCCTGTGTATGTCATTATATCGACATGAAGTGCTATTGAACACTTCTCATGTTTTAAACATGTAATCTAAAATCCGATATGTTCACTGCATAATATTAATTATATTCAAACATGTCATATTTGTTCGCATTTCATCGACAAATTATCTATGGGAAGGTGGATAATAATAGTATCAAAGTCTGGGTGTGAGGCTGGTGTTATATCCATTATCAGGCCAGGCGGGTGTCTGACGCATTAACGGGGTGAGCTTGTTGGGAGCAATATCTGACATTCATCACTATCAGATCGTCACGATGTCAGTAACAAAGTGATAACTGGCCCTATCTTCACCGCGAGTGAATATCTGTCCAATTTTATGTCAGAAGGTGTTAGCATTTTCGATAAGGAAATATTCAAATCAAAATATCTGGTATTTTCTAAAAACTGCTATTGTTACCTTCTGCGCAGTGGATAGCAAACTATAAGAACGTCTTATTTATTTCATTTCAACCTCAGGGTTCGCCATCCAGATAGATCACATGTAACTCCACCAACGCAGTATGTGATTCAGATTGTGATTGACCAATTACCACCTGTCTTTCAAGCGTTTGGGAGGGGGATAAATTCAATATACTGCTCTCGCCAAAGAACACCTTGCTAAGTAAACAAATCTGCGTCCAAACTGCATCTGAGTTCTGAATATTCCATTTGGTTTCACGCTCTGCTTGCCAGTTCGTGTTATTTGATTGTCTAATCTAGGGTTGCTGAACCCGACGATCAAAGTATTTTATTGATTATTCAACGCCCTTACTGCGGAAATGAGCATGGAGCCAATCATAATCTGATGTAGACTTACTCAACACCAGCAGTAATCATCAATCATCATCAAAACACATTGTATATTGCACGAAGACAGGGGCCACAGTCAGTGATGAGAACATCCGAATCACGTACGAGATCATCTCTGTATCAGAAGTCTCACTTACTGTGAACGAGAAACAGGGAGAACAACATGCTAGTGATGGTTTCATCACACTCAATGAAGCTGATGATGAAGATCTCACTGTGATACTAAATAGGATATTGAGAGGAGTTAATGAAACGATAATGGAATTCCACAAATATTCTGAACAGAAGCACTTAGTCAGTCACCCTTTCCACCAGACTCAACTTTATTGATTAGTACTTTAATTTGCAGAACGCACTGGAATGGGATGTTTTCTCACAAATGGCTTCTGCTCGTGAGCTTCAGTTTCTGGCAAAGTGGCACTGACCCCATAATCATGAACCCATGATGCATAACTGATTCTTGAAATGCATTCAACGATGGGCCAAGAAATAAATCTCTCTTCCTTCCCACAATCAATATTGTCAATCCTAAGATTGTGTGAAGTACTTGTCAGCGAGTGACGACTCTCCAACGTGGAGCCCTACATGAGATTTCCATCACATTTAATTACATTTGGGCATTACGCCAAGGAAGACGTGTCTCACTGTCACGGTAGCTCACGCACAACAATTGTCCAGACCTTGTAGAGGAACTTTGATACAATGTGATCTATTTAGACATAGTAAGGATGCGCGGATACTCATAATAAATACCGGTAATGACGGACATTTTTTGTCATTCTGTGTTTACGTTTGGGAAGTGTTATTGATGAATAGAGATAACCATGACGAGTATGTTAGAAACAAGTGGATTCCATACTTCATGTCTGCAGGGAGTGTTGGATGAATGGACTAGAACAATACCTCCTCGAGAAAAATACAAAATTTCATATACCAGTGTTCACATTTGTGCCAAGACTGCCTTCGGAAAGTGGGCAAATCTGACCATGTTCAGACTCAGGAATTTCGTATCGTGACCAAAATCCATTTTTTTGTACATTGCAAACTGTGCCAAGTTTTAAGAAGAAGTTAGGTGTGTACAGTTCATAGCTTGAAACCAATTTTGCAACCCTTCTTGGTTTTTCAACCATTTCAATAACACAAAGCTGAAGAGTCATAATACAAGATTCAAGACACATAGTGAGACGAGTTGGTCCCACTAACTGAAAATACCTAGATACGGCGACGTTTTGACGAACACAAACACAGCCCCGGACGGTTACTGCACTTGATCTAGTACCCAAAATGACTTTTTTAACTTTTGCCCCAATGTTCAACCAAATTTGTAACGTTAAGGTCTGTTCGGGGTATATACTTCCTTTATCAAGATTTATTCAGTTGATATTCAATTATTCAATTAATCACATAAAATCAGAAAACGTTTGACAGAATTCGGAACCACATGTAGTGGAAACACGGACCAAGTTGAACTGATATTTATAAATAAGTGAATAAATTACCTTCTCTTATTACTGGTTCAATTAAAACATGGTATCCAAATCAATAATAATTTTTTTTTTTTTTTTTTTTTTTTTTTTAATATTTTTGTTGGGCGAACCCATTTTTGTGTGTTTATGCAGTGCAACTTAATTATGGGGTGTGATATATTTACAACTGTGGAGTTCCATTCCGGTTTGGGACTGCATGACAGGGCTATGTCACACGCTTCCTATCATACCGTTCATGGACCTGGCATGGGGGTGTCCCTACCAGACCATGAAGCTATCCTGGTGTCATCCAGGCCCGGTGAACATAGCACCTGCGGACCCTATGGTGTAATCATCCCCATTCCTGAGTCATACCACCAGGAAGTCCCCCAATATCGTACTCGTAGGTGAGTAACTCACGGCTGAGTGGTCAGCCTACCCATTGAGCCCACAGCACACCCATCCTGGGTGGGGATCGGCCATGATAAATCCCTCGGTCACCGATGGGATTCGAACTCACGACCTCCCGGCTTTGAATCCTGCAGCTTAACCACTGCGCTACAGTAATAAGCAATAATAATGATTGGGTTAGTAATGTAGCGGATGACAACATTGTACTTCTGTCTGATTATGTGCCTAAGTTTCATCTCTGATTCGATACGTTCCGGTGTGATCAATGGCAGCTCATTGTTTAACATAGACAAACGATGAACGACGACGACGGACACAACTGAACGCCAATAGATTATGGGTCCATAGGTTCGGTGATCTAGAAACTATCGTATCAACAGCAATAAGTGTTTCACCAAAACACGAAAGACAAGTAAAAATTAGATTAACTAAACAAGGTATGGTGATGGATGGGCAAATCTTCAAGGAAGAATGCTCTCTTCCTACGTGCGGAACTCCGCAAAAGACTATATTCGTTTCATTACATTGATGTTGTGTGTTTATGCATGCCCGTTTGTAACTGTATCTCGAACTTTACAATGTTCGTTTCTTTTCGCGTTAATTGTCACTGAAGGATCCAGTATGTTCCCGTCATTTATGGAAACACTCGAGTGGAAAATTATGTGTCCAACCACCTGTCAGTTAAGCCGATGTCTCCATAATTGGATTTCACCACTTCGCTCTTGAACAGCAAACCGTTAGCGGAACGATAATTAAATTCCACAGAATTTTGAACAGACACAATTAATCAGTCACCTTTTCCACGGCATTCAACATGAAGTTTCTTACTCCAACTTGCAGAATACATTAAAATGAATAATGTGTCTTCAATGTCTGAGCCCCAGTTTTATGGCAGAATTTCCATATAGGCATAAACTCATGATGCATAATTGACTCTGAAATGCATTTCCGGATGGGACAAGTCTTTCTATTCCAGACATATAGCGCACTCCCATAGCCAATATTGCCAATCCTAAGAATAGCATCGTATAAAGTGATTGTCAGCGAGTGACAACGACCTTCTAATGTGGAACCTTGCATCTTATTCCCGTCACGTTCAATTACATTAGGGTATTGCTAGCATGAAGACGTGTCTCACTGGACCAGTAGCTCGCGAACTACAGATGCTGAGAATATATTGTATAGGAACTCCGATGGAATGAATGTTTTTGGAATTTGAAAATGGTAGGTAGGTCACATGTTGATTGATGATTACTGTCAATGGCAGATTGATGTTTCCATCACTTCCATAGTGCGAATACTATGGAAGGAGGGAAGTAGGAAGGAGGAAATAGTTGTTCCATATAAAACAAAATTATATCATAGTGAGATGGATGGTTAACCTTCTGAGCATAATTTCTTTTTTCTCCAATGCACTGTTCTTTTCTCATCATATTATATTTGTTACAGTTTGATTACATTGTAATGATATAATAGGCGGTGTATAGCTGTTAGTATTGAACATATCCACAGCGTACACTGCGATTGGATTTACCCAAATGTTTGTAACTCTTATGTCACACATGAATATCCGAGGTGCACAGTATGCGTCCGACCACCTGTCAGTTAAGCAGGCGTCTCCATAATTGGATTTTGACCATTTCGCTCTAGAACACGGAGCATTCAACGGTAAGGTAATTGAATTGCACCAAACATTTCGAACAAAAACAATTAGACAGTCACCTTTTCAAACAAGCCTAATTTTATTTTTTTAAACTGAGGTCTACAGGAGGTAATGCATTGGATAATCTGCATTGAGACAAATTTAAGTTTAAAGCTCCAGTTCTCGGTAAAGTTGGCAATGTCCGTAAAACATAAACCAATGATGCAAACCTGACCACTGAGATGCATTTAACGATGGGCCAAGACATAAATCTCTCCCCTAGACATGTAACGGCTGCACATACCCAATATTGTCGATCTCGAAATCAGCATTGTGTAGAGTGATTGTGAGCGAGTGACCAGTGAGATCCTACATTGCATTTCTATCATGTGCTATTACACAAAGGCACTGCGCCAGAAAAAAAACATGTAAACAGCAGACCACGCTCGTACCAAATTTTCCGACACTATGGAAATTTTCAAGACAGTGTGATTTTGGGGGGAAATAGTGGGAAGGTGTTGATGGTTGGATACTAATAATGGCAGACCAGAATTTTCACCACTTATTATTTGCCTTTTCGTTCAATTTCTGCTTACACTTGTTTGTACAATATTTAACATTCCAGTTGGTAAAGATTATCATGTAAAGTGTACCGTGACCAAGTAATGTCCAAACCTTATGTACGCGAGAATACATTTCACTGGAGTAGTTAATTTTGATGAACGGTTTGATATGCATTGTACTATATAGAATAATACCACATTGACCACACCTTATGGCTCACGTCTCGTGTATATACGTGTGCATCCATATACTTGTCAAAATGTATTTCTTCGGTTTTCATTTGGATTACGAATCAATCAATCGGTTACTGAGCGGTTGTATATAACTTCAATCAGGTTACAAAATATTTCATGTCAGGTTTCTCGTCGCAAACATGATGTACTTAACGGACATAGGTTGATAAATTATGAACACGGTCTACATTAGAAAATACTGAGACAAAAAATAATGTGACCGAGGAAAGAGGAAGGAGTAAAAAAATTGGTCATATTAAACAACATTTCGAGATGAGTGTTAACGAGTATACCTTAAGGTTTTATTCTCAAAATACTATATTCGTCACTGTGCTTATCGCAACATATCATATTTTTTCACAGTTTGGTTACGGTTCTGTACCATAGTAAAATATTGAACTAGTTTCACGGGTCCCATAGCGTACACTTTATCTGGATATACCCAGATGTTTTCATGTTGTTATTTGTTATCCAATGCAACATAGAAATATTAGAACTGTACATTATACGCCCGACAACCCCTCACTGTTGAGGAGACGTCTCCATAATTGGATTTTGACAATTTCGCTTTAGAACAGCGCAACAATTAGTCAGTCACTTTTTCCACCAAACTTTATTTGAATGTTTAGTACTCCAATTTGCAAAAGGCACTGGATGGGTGATTCTCTTACATACGCCTTCTACTTATGAGCTTCTGTTTCTGATAAAGGTGACAATGCCTCTATGAACATAAACCAATAGTGCATAACTAACTTTACATGTATGTGATACATTTAACGATGGGCCTAGACATAGCTTTCTTCCGGGTGTAACGCTTTCCCATTACCAGTATTGACAATCCCACGATGATCATTGTGTAGCGAGTCACAGAAACCTTCTAACGTGGAACGCTACATCGTATTTCCATCACGTGCAATTACACTGGGGCATTGCTCCCAGGAAGTCGTGTTACGCTGTCAGAACAGCTCATGCACAGCAATTGCTGAGATCCTGTATGGGAAGTTTGATAGAATGTGATCTCTTTGGGAAATGGTTGGGACACGAACATCGTGATGGTTGAATACTGATAATGGCAGGTTGGTGTTTCCATCACTTCAAATATTATATGCCAGTCTGGACGTTTGCAACTGGACAGTTTTTAACATTCCAGATTCTGAAAATTATCGTGTGAAGAGTGTCAAGACCAGGTAATGTGAAAACTTCATGTCCGGGAGAATGCCTCATACTAGGGTGGTCAATATTGATGAATGGGTTCGATACGTGTGGGATTACACAGAATAATTATAGCTGCCATTCTCTCTGCAAAAAAGTCTCCAAATGGATGCACTATAAGCGTTATGTCGGTATTAACACTTTCATTGACACTCTTAAACTCTCTCAATTAAACTTGTGTTTGCTATTATCCACATCCTCCTGGTTATGATGGCTTCACAAAACGCAAGCTGGTATTAATCAAGCGCCTGTTCACTAGACCTATGCGGTATATAAATGAAACAGTGTTCAACTTGATTTTAGGACTGCCTTCCGAAATTAGGCAGTTCTAACAAAAACCTAAGCTATGATTTTGCATGTAAAACTACTGGCAGTCTGGTAATTATCGATTTTAACCAACGTTTTGTGGCGCATATTGATCCATTGTTGTGTTTATATGTGCAGAACCAATCCCATAATATAGATCACTATCGACAACATGACAACATTAAGCAGTGGAACGATAATCGATTTGCCACATGGCACAGTTTTTGTTACTTACACATAGTATTTAGGCATGAATATTTCTATCATTTCATACAATATCTGTGATAACGCAAACGTGAACATGTTCGATTCAAGTCTCACTCCGCAGGAGAGGCATAAACATGAAGATTCGGAGCTACAATTCCAGATGTGCGATCTGTTCGATGATAATTTTAATTTCATTTGTTGCGGTGCAGAAATGGACTTCGGTACCCATCGACGTCAGTAGCAATGATTCACTCGACGCTGTGCGCAGTGATGAGGAACAGTCAGCATCGTCATCTACGCCCGTGCCTGCCGCTTGGGACATCAGAGGAAATCCTGTACAGTGTTACATCACTTCCAAGCAGAAAGGTCGTCTGGGCAACCAGTTGTTCCAGTATGCTGCCCTGTACGCCGTCACACGACAGTACAAGGAATGCACCCCTTTCCTGACTCCAGACTTCGTGAACTTAACGTCAACCTTTGACCTTTCAATACCAACCATGAACATCACGTATGAAGTTGAAAAGAGAATCTGGGAGCTTGAAAGGAATGTTCAAGCAACGCTTTGGAGGTTGGCATTTGATAACATACCTAGACACAAAAATATCACAATCAAGGGATTCTACTTGTCCTATCGTTATATCGACGACTATAAGGAACAGTTTAGACAGGAACTGAAGTTCAAAGATGGAATCAAACTAAAGAGTACACATTTCCTTTCTAAAAACGTCCCCAGGAGTTTTATAGGTACTGATTTTATCAGGGTTGGGATTCACGTGCGACGGACAGACCGGGATACTCCCTTCATGACAAAATTAGGGTATATCCGCCCCCCGCTTGATTATTATACCCATGCCATGAAGTATTTCACGAAGCGATACAAGCGTGTGCAGTTTGTGGTCGCATCTGATGACATTGAATGGTGTCGGACCCACCTAAAAGCCGACCACATGATTTTTTCCGAGGATAATTTCTCTGTGGATTTGGCGACACGCGCATCCTGTGACCACATGATAACGTCAGTTGGAACATTTAGCTGGTGGGCCGGTTGGCTCTGTAAGGGCACCACACTCTACTACGCCAAGTTCCCTCCTCCAGACACAAAGGCAGCAGGAATACACGTTCCAGAGAACTGGTACCCACCGGACGATAAATACAATAATTGGGTGCCTGTTGAATGAAGAGGCTTTGAACGATAGATTCCACAATTCCAAAGTGTCAAAATTAGATATTGTGAGTAAATTGCACTGTTAGGAATACACTTGATTATTTTAGTTCAGGTTACTTCTTGGGAGCTGTGATGTCAAAAAATATTCACTGAGAATTGAATAGTTGTCACAAATCACACGACTGATAAAACTGGCGATTCGAACAATTTTGTGACTACAAGTACCTGTTGAGTATGATTTTTGTCATAATTGATTCTGGATTGTTTTCTCCGATAGTCATCGCAGTGTACAGACTCAAAACTTGCGACAAGAAAGGTCTATTTTGTGGATGTAGTTTGCCCTCCGTAATGTTCACACTAGATCAACGTCCAGACAACAATCACAATTGCCTCACTGATTCTTGTTGTATGGCCATTGCACTGTTCGAATAACCCTAATTGTTACGTGCGCCATATAACCGTATACATGGTTTTTGAGAACTGATAATATTGATGTCAAGAGTTTTGTTTCCTAAATTTGTTGTGTGAAATGAGTGTGAGAATGAGTGTGACAAATCTGGTATTTTTGTCGATACAATTACAAAGTATCAAATGTACCTCATTGTTGAAATGAGCCGTTTCTTGTATGTGTATGTAATATTCTTTCAGGAGAACATACTCGTTCCATGGTATTTCGTTAGTTGAATTTCGAATAAATTAGGATTCGTGTTCAGACTCAGTAAATATATGCATTGGGCACTAAACACAATGCACATTCCTCTGAGTGTAGAGAAAGGCGTTAGATGTTTGAAGTACTTGATTTGACTTGAAACACACACGCCATCGTAATTGATTTACAAGGCTTTATTATTTGCAGGAATAACCAAGACGCAAACCTGACTGGTATCAACAATTCGAGACTAGAAAATACAAAAATTGACCAATATTAAATCCGGGAAATAAACATCTGTCGGCAATTTCATTGATAAAACTACCAACTACAATTGTTTTATCGAGCAGTGAAACAGCTGTGCATAACGACTAGGGTGTGCAATTCGCATCTGTCTTGAATTTCCTCGCCAACTATAGCAACATTTCATTGATATACAATTTTCCATAATATATCCGCGTAAAGCAGAATGACTGTGTAGTAATCCTAACACAAATAGTATTATCAAGACACGAATAATCCTTGCAGATATATATTCCGAGAATATAATAAAATGCATGGACTTTGAGCTTGGATTGGTTCTCCAGTAATTGTCTCCGGAGTAATAATTCCATCAGGTATACAGAAGAAACACCTACACTTGTTGTGTCCCGATAAGTTGGGTCGGGTTTCGTTCTTTCTACTCGAAAAGTAGTTCTTATCTTCCGTTTACTGTTATCATCAGAATCTCATTTGGATGGTGCACTGGATCAATATATAAATCCACTTTTAATGAGCTCAGTATCTAGGTTCATAGTTACCTACATATATAAACACAAATGTATCACACGACTCATGATTTTGAATAGTCGTGTGGGAGTTGTGTGGGAGTCGTGTGGGAGTCGTATGGAGTCGCATGGATTCCGTGTACAATTCGCACAATGTCGTGTGGCAGTCAGCACAATTCGTGTAAATTCGCATGCCCACACGACCATTTTGGTCTGACCAAAATGGTCGTGTGGCATTCGTGTAACTTCAGGGTCGTGTGGGAGTCGCATGGGAGTCGAGTGGGGTTCGTGTGACAGTCGTGTGGTATTATTATTGGTCGCACGGCAGTCGTGTCTGATTCTGATCTGATTCGCATGGCCAGTCACACGACACCCACTCGACTGTCATACGACAGCCAGCAGACACCCGTGAGACTACCACACGACCTATAGGAATGCCATGCGATAGCCACACGACTCATGCGTCTCCCATTCGATGTTCCAAGAACACGATGCGACAGCCACACGACTACCATTGTACCTCCATTCCATCCCTCCAAAACCATATAAAAGTAGGTATCAGCATCACAGAAATCATGATTTCATGACGGTATCAAGATGAATATCAACCAAGTATTGCAGAACAAAGGAAGAATGATGCTCCTGAGGCATCTTGCAGCACTCAATGCAGATGATATGCAGAACAATTTAGCCATCGCCCAGGTGCTGTTGGGGAGACGAAGGAAACAGAGAAGGCGACCCAAGCGCTATCAGTGCAGGCAGTGGCTACTGAGGAGACCTCTCCATGGTCTCTATGAGCATCTCATGGTGGAACTCCGGGAAGAAGATGTGCCAGCTTTCAGAAATTTTGTACGCATGGAGCCTCGCATGTTCCAGGAGCTGCTCGACCGAGTGGGTCCAAGACTGCTGAAGAAGGACACCTTCTACAGAAAAGCACTCCTCCCTGGCATAAAATTGGCCATCACTCTCAGGCATCTAGCAACTGGAGCCAGCTACAAATCTCTGATGTACGACTTCAGAGTCGCGCACAACACAATCTGCAACTTCATACCAGAGGTATGCGAAGCCATCTTGGCAGAGTACCAAGACGAGGTCATATCCACTCCCTCAACACCAGCAGCGTGGAAGGAGATAGCTGAAACATTTGGTCGCAGATGGAACTTCCATCACACTCTGGGTGCGCTGGATGGCAAACACATCCGAATTCAGTGTCCACACAATGCAGGTTCCCTGTATTATAACTATAAGCATTACCACTCAGTGGTGCTCATGGCCTTGGTTGATGCCGATTATAAATTCATTTGGCTGAGCTGTGGGGCTAACAGGTCTGCATCCGACGCCCAATTGTGGAATCAGTGTGACCTGAAGAAATCTATTGAAGAACGCAGCTTAGGCCTCCCAGAAGCAGATCCTCTACCTGGAGACGACATAAACGTGCCATACTTCATCATTGCTGATGATGCTTTTTCACTCAAGTCCTGGATGATGAAGCCGTTCTCGCGACGGAATATGACCGACGCCGAACGCATTTTCAACTATAGACTTTCGAGGGCAAGGAGAATCGTGGAGAACGCCTTTGGCATTCTTGCCAACAGGTTCGGATGCCTCCTCACCACTCCGTCAGCAGCCTGAAATAGTAGTGTCAATGGTCCTGACCTGCTGCTGTCTCCACAACCTAATGAGGCTGAGATACCCGACCTTTCAAAACGCAGTTGCAGACCAAGAGGATGACGCACACCAAGTCACCCCTGGTGCCTGGAGGAATGACCCCGAGCTCGACGCCATGGACTTCCAGCGGGCTGGCAACTTCACCACGAAGGCTGCCAAGATGCAACGGCTCTACTTGAAGCACTACTACAACAGTCCAGTTGGTGCGGTGCAATGGCAGAACAAGATGATCTGAAGTTGATCTGTCCACAGTACAAGATGATCTGAACACAGTACAATATGGCATGAACACTGAACGCACATTTGATGTTATTTAAGTCAGAAAAGTTCGGAAGGTGAACTACACTCTTAATATATCATGAATGAATGAATTACTAAATGAATGAACAAATAAATACAAGATTTCTATTTTTACCAACGAAGTTCTTGTTTTGCATTTTTCAAGGAAAGTCTCACGGGAGTCATGTGACATTCGTGTATGGTCGCGTGGGTGTCGCACGGCATGTGCATAGGACGCATGGGAGTCTCACTGGTGTCGTGTGGAATTCGCATAGAGTCGCATGGAAGTCGTGTAGTATTCCGGTGACTTACGCATGAGAGACGCATGGCATTCGTGTGGCAATCGTTAAGGTGATACTGTGCGGGCTAAAACATGACAGAGTCGTGTCGGATTCGCATAGCCACACGAAAATTGCAAAATTCCATTGTCGCATGGCATTCGCATAGAAATTCGTGAAGGTGAGAACGGGGCATAACGAGTCGGATCTCGTCCGCCGGACTACTACCTGGTTATAGTAAAGTAATTAATACGCCCGCCATGACCGTGCCACAGAAAAGGGTGCATGCGCCCTAGGTAGCAGGCACCAAACGTTACACTCTCATACAGATCATGACGGTTGAGAGCAGAAGACTTCGTTTACTACTGTATCCAAAGTTTGCCAGCATTCAAAAATGCAGATGCTTGATTACATCATTGATAGGGTACATGTACTCAATGTAGTTGTCAAACATCTATTTTATGGAGTTCATTCCGAAATTCCTGTACATGTAGTAAATGAACAGGCACACCAGTTGCTGTTCATGTAAGCAATGGCGATTTTACAGAAATCCGCCGGAGGCGTCTCGCGAGTGACCAATTCAATTCTATCCTGATCAGTCCAAGAGCGGAAATTAATTTCGACAGGATAATGTGTTCTTTACAAAAAGCAAAACCCCAGTTTGGCAGTAAGGTACTCGAAACTCTTGGTGGATTCATAACCAGCTGTTATAATGTTCAGTCAAGGTTTCAAGACACGTTACGCATGAACCAAAACAGCTACAACCTTCTTTTGGTCCACCATAATTTGCAATAATACAAAAAACTTGGTAACAAACCGAGAGCGTCTTCCTTCTTTTAGTGCACTAATATTTGTGCTAATTCCTCGGCGATTTTGCAAGAAATATCGCGAGCTAAAAACTAAATGATCAGCGTAGATCCAATGAAAAAGAGAGACACATACACAATTCATCACAATGTACATATACAGAAATATGTGAAAACTCACAGTATCATCTTCAGTATTTTCTACGGCTATTATATTCACTCAAGCCATTGCATCCGTGGAGAGCCAACTTCACAGTTCAACATTTTATTTACAGCCAACAGAGTTCGGGTGTCTAGAAGCGAACATAACACTATTGTGAATTTGCAAACTTAGGTAAACCCAATTTTCAGATTTCAAAACCCCTCTGCCCGCTATAAATGAAGCCATTTCCTGTGGTAAAATTGGATTTGGTCGTTTACGTGGGAAAGCAGGAGATTGGATTGCCCGTCTCACTATTGATGGTCTTGGCGAAAACGTGTATATTACAGATCATGTCTAACAAATGTAACATGACAGATACTTATGGATCTCCAGGGATAGTGAATAATTGAAAGCTGATCATTAATTTTGCGGATATTCCACGTTATCCAAGTATACCAGCTGCCTATATGATGATTTTTTTCGAATTTATTCAACGAATTGATACACTTTATTCTCCATCTCGGTAAATGAGATGATGATATCTAAATTATATCATGCTACGTTTGAAGCATTAGTATTTCTTTTAAAGTGTTCGAGATCTAAATATGAGGCATTTCAATATTGAGTGCGACAACCAGTTTCCACATTGGGGTGCAGCTGTGCATCCACTGCCAAAGGTAATTACTGTTGATTTCCATGTGGAATCGCGAGGATTTTGTACCTGCAACAAGTTGCAGCATAGATTGATGAGCTGAGATTGGCGAGAACACGAAAAAACTTCGCTCGTTGTAACTCTTACAAGGTCGAGGGATCGGACAAAACTAATTAGCTACGCACGATATCCTAAACTTACCGTCTGTCTTCGAGTGGAAGAAAATGAATGACTCGGGTTTCACCCTTTCGAGACAAATAACTGTGACGAGGGAAATGGATAGATACAGTATGTGCTTTATGTTCGTCGTCACTTCCTATGACGAAAATATCATTTCAAGATGCATATTGAACATTCTAATAAAATGAGTATAGTTCAACATGATTTGCCAATAATGGCATCATTCAAGTTGTCCAGATGATAGATATATCTGTGTGTCATACTGATTTCCACTCTTACAAACATATGTTACTGTCAGTAAACTCAAAGAAATCGAATTTCATGACTGACAGCAGCCTTATTCATAACGTGGATAACAAAAACCATGGCCTCTTCAAGAACTCCAAATTGACATTTATTGGTTGTCACCGAAGATGTCGCTTGATCACATCGGCCAGGCGTGTAAATTGTTTTGGCTGGAGCAATATGATGTGACATTGTCAGCAAAAGAGTACGGGGTGTCAACGAATCAACGAGTATTTTCTGATAATTTCCTGATATGATTTTCAGAATACATGAATAGAATTCTGTATTATGTGCAAAGCAGGATGTACTCTTTTAGAATCAACTTACAAAGAAAAGTATGCAGCAAGCATGGATGGAACTGAGAAGTTACTTTTGTCCTGCCATGTTATGGACGACAGCCATTCCAGGATTGATAGTCTCATTCTAAATTCATTGGATTTTCGATGCGCATGGTTGCTAGGCGTTGATTTAGCGACGATAATTTGAAGCATTACACAATGCATTCAGCACAATGAGATACTTTCCTGTATTGCCCTTCCTAGGAATAAATTGTTATTGTCTTTATTTTCACTAGTCCTGCAATTGAATGTGGTTTATTAAATAGAGTTTTGAGATGTATTTCTAGTGTAGTTCTACTGAAAAGACAATATATATGTATTTTAATGCATTTTAATCGTATCCCCCGAACGACGGTCGGCGGATACTATGGATTTACGATCGTTACGTCGCCGCAGCAGACACTTCCTTGTGACCGCTCTACAGGTCACATTTCTAGTTCGATTTTGATAATTATTTACACGAACATGTAATATGGTAAAGATCTTGCCACAACAACAAGAATGACCGATTGGGGACACATTTTGTGATGAAATTAGCACATACAAAACAAATGGCTTGTGTTAGCTCTAGTGGTGGCAATTTTGCAGGAATTGCCGAGATATTAAAGAAAAATGTTTTACAATGCGCATTTATGAAACCCATTGTCTCTTAGAGATATTAAATGAATAATAATAAATTGATTTGTTATACTGATGACAACAATGTGAAATATCCAGTTTGAGATCATTCCATTTCATTGTAATGTGAAAAAAAACAAATCATACTGAAAGTGTTTATACGTGTAGAGCTGATGATTTTGTGCGAAAAGGGGCACTATTACTGAATAGGTTAACATGAATTTAACTGGTTAAGTCTATTGTTGCCCACAATAAAAATAGTTAAGGTGAGAAACATTTATCATTGAACTAAACACGGCAAAACTTTTGTCCAGTATATATTTGATATCTGTAGTAATAGCATTAATTAGTTTTTATTGCTACATTATTACAACAGAAAACATTCGTTATCAACGAATGTGGATACAGAAATTATTTGTCAGGGATTGGATTTCATATTCCAATCTTGTGAAAAGCTTCTCTGGAAAATATTTGTTAAGGAATAAATTAACAAATATTTCACTTGTTAACATTATTACTGCATGGAATAAAAATAGTTAAGGCCCAGAACTTTCATTGATGAAAGACACTGGCCCAACAGTTATGATATTTTTTTCTGAATTAACATATTTTGGGCAACTGGGATGATAGGACATCGGGGGATACACCCAAGCGGTCGTAGGCGACCGAATTGTCTAGTTCTTTTCAATGTTATGACTGTATAAACGATGCTATACATGTACAAACCTGTCATCCATAAATATATGCATTGAAAGGACATCAGATAATTCATATTTGCGATGGCTACATGAAGAGGTTCAATAATGGTTCAACTTCCGGAGAAAAAACTTGTGCTCTTTGTGTTTTGCCTGACCACTCGGATGTATATTTCATGAGTGCAATATTACATATAGAACAGACGCTTTATGCAGTATTCGGTCACTGAATATATCTATGCGCTGTTCCTTGGGGTTGGATAAACATTTTCTTGTTCAGGAGATCCTTATGAGCCAATCGTGCATAGCCAGATTCCGCGCTCTGTATCATCGCATATCCCATTTCAGTGAATAGCTTTGAATTATTCTTAATCCCCAAGTGGCTTTATATTAGGAAAGCTGTCGTGTTACATTTGTGAAACGTGTTACACAGGTTCTTTTAGTTGCAATAGGGCCATCAATAATGATATAGGCAAATCCAATCTCCTTAGCGCAATCAGCATGAAATCACACGAGAAATGGCTCCATTTTGTAATGGGAATTATCAGTCAGCAGCAATTTTTTTAAATGAGAAAATTTCCAGGTCTTCGCTGAATCCTTAGAAACTGTTTTGGCTCACAGACAATAAGGCAAGCAGTAGCTGTGAGTCAATTTGTCAGAATGAAATGTTGGAATGAATCTGAATCAACATGAATTCGTACCAATGTATAATGTATTCTGACCGAACAAAACCGAGTCAGTAATAGTCTCCATTGTCAGACAAAATCGTGAAAACTTTAGGAATTTCCTGAACCCCCATATATCTGTATAGAATGGCCATGAGGAGGTGAACTCAGGTATTGCGGAAAAAGTGGGACCCATCATGAACAACCCAAAAACGAGAGGCCATAGGCCACGCACTTGCCGGAATGCCTACGTCATTATGACATCATTTTCGTCAGTCCTATACTGCAAACCTAATGTAAATTTTTGAACATGTTTGTTAAAGTTGTTTTTATAAATGTTATCACCGGACAAAATCATAATATCTTCAGATAATAAGTTTCTTTAGAAATTTTACCGATTTGTTGGCACAAAAACGTCAATTACGTCAAAACGGATATATCGATTGAGTTAAAAATTGATAGAGAGCCTCATAGGACGAATCCACATCGTTTGCATGTGTTAGATTTGCAGTAAATGTTATAATTTTGCACATCTGACACTCAAAAGGCCTGAATGTAAGTCTGAAATCACGTTTGACGTCATTAGGACGTCAATTGACGTCCGATTCCAAAAACAGCAACAGATTTGGAAAGTACTCTCAAAGACCTTCCAAACGAGCTATTACTCGATATATTCACAAAAGGTCAAGGTCATTTCTGAGGTCAACTTCGACCTCAGGCGCTCGCAAAGCCTATCGTTCATAGGCCTTAGGTGTAAATACAAAAGTTGTTAGGCTTAGTGAGTGCAATACTTCCAATTTACTTCCGTGTTTCTATTTCCCTTAGTTCCTGAGATATAGATCAGTTCCTTAAACCTACATGGTTTTCACTTTCGGGTCAATATCGACCTTGACTTTTGACCTTGAAGTTTCGTTTAAACAAAAGATCTCATCCTTGGCTATGAACGGGTGTATCATTAGATTTCTACGCACATTATTGACGCTTTCATTAGCATGGACAGCTTGAAATATGCAATTTCGCTTATAATGGGACCGATTTCGTTGCCATAGAAACGTCAATTACATCATAACGAATTGGCCGATCAGGCTAAAAATTGACATTGAGCATGAGGGACTGGCCCCACATCGTGTCCAAGCATCAGATCGGAAATCGGAGAAGGTGACCTGCAAGATCATATAGTCGACCTCAGGCGAACTTCTCAAGGTCGAAGGTCAAGGTCACGAAAGATAGAACTCGAATATATCTACAATATGAACTTGACTTGAAGTCTCTAGGACGATTAGAACCGAAGTTACAGCCACTCATGTGTTTTCGACGTTTTGCATGACCTTGACCTTTGACCTAGACACACCAGGATTGGACGTTTTCTGCCCGGTATCCTAAAGAATATGCACACCGAGTTTGGGCGAAATCAGGTAAGAATTGTGGACGCTAGACTGTAAACAACACATCCATCCATACACGAATCCACGAACGAACCAACATACTTGCCGAAATCTTTAGATTCCGACAAGTAATGATATGCAAACATTTCTGCGACATACTTGTCACAGATTTGGTGTACATGTCAACTATATCGTGATGACGTCCATATAAATTCTTTAACGCAGCTCAATTCAATATATGAGGAATCGTGGGACAAATAATGAATTAATTTCATATTGTGACAAATGTGGCATAAAGGGATGCAGAAAACACAATAGCTTATCATAAACTGACATATTGTCAACTCTTTATGTGAGGCTCACCAATTGTCCCGCCTTAAATATCATAGTGATGCATCTTTATTGGAAAAATATTGAGTTGTTTAATCGATTACCTGGTTAAAAGTTTGGTTTGAAAACTAATAATAAAAATGATAACATGCAATGACGATCTTTGATTTTTTTTCTTTTTTATGTATTCACTTCATATATATATATATATGTATTCACTTCAAGGTCCTGGTCAAAAACTGATTGTAGTACACTGAAAATAGTGTAGTATACAACTATAATCCAATGCAAATCTAGCCATCCTTTAATCATGTTAACATGGGCAAATTGATAGGTCACTGATTCCGTGCTGCAATACATTTTTCCTTGATCAGTAATAATGCAAAATGTGTATTTCACTGGGAATCGAAACAATATGGTTTGAGCCCCACCTAATAGTGTGGTGTTTTTTTTTTAATTGGCATGATTTATTTACATTCTATATAAAATGCATAATTATTCATTATGATACGATGCTGATTATGTATCAAAGCATTGGTTTAATAAACAAATCATATTTTCATGTAGATGTTTGAATTCACTACCGACACCAGTTTAAGTGGGATGCTTTCAACGTGACACACCAAACATCAATATAGTACCTGTTGCTGTTTAATACAAACTTTTTAAATAAAACACGACAATATATCATGCAGTACACACTGTACTAGTTTAAAATGTTTCACCATCGGATGCCAATCATAGTTCGCACACTTATAAATATGTCATGACGTAAATATACATTATGTGAGCCCAGTGATTGCCATCTTGTGGTTGACTATAATTCAGTCGATAAAGAATGATTCTGCCATTTAAAAGAAAACAAAAACAGTCTAGAACTTGTAATTTCACATTAAAACGTAGAAGACTACTTGTTTTACACTCGTTAATACACTGAGCAGTTACGTAATGCTTAATGTAATATCACGTTTGTACCTGCCATAGAATATCCCTCTGTGTGGTTTTGAGGCTTCATCCAGGTTAGGATCCATCCATCAAGTACTGCGCACTTTGCTCTGGAATACATGAATGTAACATACACATTACTTATAAAATATGAAATGTAGCAGTTTAATGTCATTTTATTCGTCTCCTTGTCGGCTCTCAAGCCGGTCCAACGACAATAAATTTGCCGTTTCGATAAAAAAACCGAGACTACAGATAAAAATGTAATCACACATCAAAACGTGGATGACTGCATGTTTCCCGCTAGTTTATCACGACAATAAGCAGCTTATTATTACTTAATATTGCCTGTCATCATCCAGGTTGAGATTCACTCAACATCCCGTTTCAAAGAACACCTCCTGTAGAAATATTGTGCGCCTCCGTGTGTTTTGATGTACAGAAGATTTAGTTCTTTCAAAATGCTAGAGACCAAGGAATCAGGAAGTAGATTCGTCGAATGCCTCGTAGCAGTTGTGTCATTTTACTTTGTTTTTAATTCAACAGATCTATCCAGGGACGCTCTTTTGTCCGGATATGAAACTTATTCTTTTTTATGAAAATTCTATTCTCTCATACATAATTTACATTTCCTACTGTAGTATGAACGACTGTGTCAAAGACATGTGATGTTATGCTGAATCATAATATTATCACACGACATTCATAATGTCTGTCATATTTTAAGCATAGGGAAAGATAAAAACAGAATGAACACATCAATGACCATTATTGTGTTGACAATGTTATGTGTATTAGGAATGACATATTATGTTGGTGGTTGTATTTAAAAAACTTGGAACGTTCTTTATTAACTTGTATGATTCATTATTGTATGATTTGGCTGGTTATTTTTTGACAATACGACTCCATATATTCCATATAGATTGCCGTTTCTTATAGAGCCTCTGAACTGCCCCCTTTTTGTGGAGAAAAATATATATTTTTCGTTCCCACGATAAATTTCTTCCCAGGCCCGTGTGATGAGAACTATATCACATGATGATTTTTCCATTCCATTTTATATCACAGAACTATGCACCACTATCAATCAGTGATGCCACACATAATTGATATGAAAATGAAACCATAAAACCGAAACAGTCATATTAAACTAAAACCACTTTTAACCATATGAAGAAAAACTATTAAAGACGACGGACACAATTTTTTATACTGCTTTATGTTCCTATGATATGCTATGAAATGAATCAATGTTCAAGTTCCATCGATTTAGTACGCGTCTGGTGCGATCAAAATGCTGTTTACAGTGCTCCAGCCATGCCGTGTGTTTGAGGTAAGAGAATCGTGTCGTCACGATAGGTCATTACGTTTTCCATACAGCTGTATAGATACCTGAACGTTTTCCGCGGATGCTGTGATCACCGCGGTGAGGTCAAAGAATTTTCATGCGTTGAGATGGCGCTCATTTGGGCAAAAGGACATGAAAATTTGTCATCATGTTCAGGATAGCATATAGATGACACTGTTATGGTGAAATGTATTGGTTAACCTAAATATATATGCGCAATCCATGCCCTAACATGGCCTCTAATCGGAAAATATTTCAAGAAGGGTGATGAGTTGTCACCCACAGGTAAATATGTGTAATTCGGATTTTTCTCAAAATTTATCCGATTATCATGCAATATGTGTAGATTGAAATTGTTGATAAAAAATTGGGGGTCACCGCGTTGGATTTCTTGCAAAACACTTTTGAACCAGTTTAGTTATCCTTCGAAATCCTCCATACTATTCAGTTAAAAAAAAAACTCCATACGGAAACTTCCAAAATTTAGTTTGCATGACTAGTGGATTGTACACATGTATTTAATGGAATAAAATGTGGGGGTCACTGTGGCAGAATTTTCGCAATCTGCATTTGAATGCTGCATGTCAGGCTAGAAATCGTGCGCCCGTTTGCCACCAAAACGTCAGAGGTTTACCTATCGTGAAGTCACAACACTCGGTGGAAGCTTCTTGAAGGGAGTCTCCACTACAGAGCGCCCACGGGGCACCACGATGCATATTTATTGAAAATATCGTTGCTATCATTTATAACTCATACGACTCTATTATATAATGAAAAAAACCTTAATATTATTTTTTCACCGTCCGTCGCCTTTAATGCCGAATGCAGTTCGGTTATTTCTGTATATATAAAATTGACATGTGATGTTATCATTAAACTATATATATGTTGATATAACGTCGTCGATGTATGCCTGTCCACCATCTGCTATCACACCCACCAGAAAGAGATCAAGCACAGTTATGATGTATTATTTATAACAGTTTGAGTGGCTGAATATTATGTTTCCACCAGTCAATAACAATTGTCTGGAAAATAACTTAACGATGGTAGCATCTGTTCAATGAGACTATTCGTCCCCACGTTTCACCTGTGTTCCTCAACTGCGAACGTCTCATCATTCCTTTTGTAAGACGAACCGTCGCTGCTTCAGTTATGTAAACTTCAATCCAAGAGAAAATATGTTTGAAGTATTCCCGTACATGCATATTTACAAATACATTAAACAAAAGATGTGTGTATACAGATGTGAATGTGCGTGTGTTGAATGTGTATGTGTGTAGATGTCACTATAAAAATGTTATTGTAAATTCTCGGCTACAAATCATTCTACATTTATAGACTATATAGTACAATATCAAGGGCTCGACATATGCTACTCTATACTTCAGGTAAAACAATAATCTAGCGAGGTACTATATCATTTTATATTACGTTCAACATCCTAGCTCTACTTTGCCTGCCATTGAATCACAGATCGAACCCCTGTCGTACTAAATGACAGAGGGAATTGGAGCGTGCTTGTATAATGACGAAACTCGTTGATACTGTCTGCCAATATATAAATCACATGGAAATCCATCAAGCGGAGTGTGAAATTCCTGCCAGAATATATTTGACATCCTCCGGAGTAAACTCTGAAAATCGATACCAGAGAGTAAATATGTGGACATTATTTTGTGACTGATGTCGATTTCTTTGCATTGAGTTATAAATTATCGATATCAGCTTTCCTATTTCTCAAAGGTTTGGCAAAAGATACTAGATGCAAAGAAGGCAGAAAAATAATTTTATATGTGAGCATATTGTTACGCTGATAAAGTTACGCCGTGTATTGGGCTAACAAATATAGGAAACCAGCTCTAGCTGAATATATGGTTTTATCCACTCATCGATAAAAAACATTTCAGCAAGCTACCATAGTATGATTTATGTTATAGTTATAGTATTTTTGATAAAACTACTCCACACCACAAAAAAACGCAAGGGCGAAGGTTGTGTCAGGTAATTTGTTACAAGAGCATTTCATTTCACACTGAGAACATCTACAGAATAAGCATCGGTCTCCCTGGGCTAGCGATAAATTGCATAATATCTGTATATGACAGATCTCTCTGACTTTCCTGGAGTGCCTGTTTGTCTCCTGCCTGGAATCTACGACCTAAACAAACAAAACACGAGGATATGTAATCATTCTAGTTTTAGAAGCAATATATTACAGTCTGGTGCAATGTTTTTTACCGATGCAGAGAATGCTGTTGTGACATATTATTTTGAAACATTTCAATCCATGTACAATGAATACATGATAATTGTTCAAAATGAATATTACTCGTTGTTTGCTATAGAAGTATGTGAATGAACATTCGCTAGAAAAATACACGACCAGAATGACCACATAGCTGTTTCATATTCCATGAACTTACATCCAGTTATAATTATATGTTCAAAGATTGGCACAATGTACACAGTATGGTGTAAATGCATATTGTTCGTATTGCCGGGGGTTGCATAATTATAGTTGAACCATTAATCAGAGCACAAAACCGCGTTAGCAAATCAAGTTATATCGATGAAGCATCTAGATGTATGTTGTATTTACATTAGTGAAACTGAAACCCCATAAAAGTTAGGTGAACTTCAATCTAATCAATAATGACAACTCATGTGACTGTTCATGACATTTATAATTTTAATTCATTGATGTTCATGATTAGGTTAATTCCCTGAGACATAAATATACGTTAGTGCAAAGCAACGACACACACAACCTTCTACATTAGGTTCTCATCTTCAGGTTCACTGGTATTGGTCATTACCGATAACATCTAGGAGAAATTTCTGGGTTTTATACTAGCAACTAGTTGCAGCATGGTGGGCTCAGTTTGGCGAGAAAATGACGAAATTTCGCTTGATTAACACATCAATGTCGATGGATCAGACAGAAATGATTAGTTTTTCATCCCATCCCACACGCAGTATTTATTGATACTATCTATTGATAGTATTTTTATTATACATTCTAATCGATATTAGTCAGGGTTTCACTAATTTCTTATGATTTGCGGGGAAACCAGAGAAATTGAGAATATTGGTTTAGTTTTCCAAGATGCTTATTAGGCGAGCTTATCAAGTATATATAAACTCTGATTTACAATCGTTTGTGAATAACTAGTAATGCACAACTTATAAGAAAATATTGCAATGATTCATGATGCCATTTAAAATTCATTGGGTTTTGATACGCACTGCTTCTGGGCGCTCGTATACAATGTACATGGTAGTCATACTTCCAGGCATTACACAGTGGTTACCTCAGTGCAATAAGTTTGCCGTATCATGTCGTATTGCGCAATTTATCGCTAGCTCAGTGCGATAGACAAGTCATTCGTCATACATGTACAATATTATTGATGTTATTGTATTTCTCCGTCCTCGAGGGAATATAACAATTGGGATTTTTTTCTCAACAAATAGCCAAACATGTTGAACTGCCACAGTTTCATGGATACAACGTGCAATACTGCAAAGCATACTACAAACTGTCATATTTTTTAACGAGCTTGAAAAATGTAGGAAATTTTTGTTAAAAGAGTTTAAATGTTATAGTTGCAGTGGCATGTTCGTTCCCCTTAGGTACCGGTGTCCATTTGATCAGATTCGCTTCACATTTCTCCTTCACGTCAACCCGGTCTCCTGTTACTACCACAATGACAAGATGATGTTCTAAAACTTCGCAACAACATTTTCGTCTTGTTGTGTGATGACTATTTCAGGTTTTTCATCATGAACTTACCGATGGACGTCTTTTGTCACGTCTATATCTAATGGTTTGGCCGGTTTGGATGTAAAATCATCTGAAAACGTTGAAGGACATTATAATTTTTTAGTTTTTTTCCACATAATATTGTTAACTGACCTTGATAAAATTGAGTTTGTGAACAGATTTCAATTACCTTTATTTCGTTGCAGTACACGAGTAGCTAGCTGTCATGTTGCATTTGTGAATACATAGTGTACTTTTCCCCTGGCGCCAGAACCATCAATACAGACGAAAGCGAACCTAATCTCCCGCCTTGCCACAATCACCATCAAATCCAATTCAGCGCGGGAAATGGCTTCATCCATAACAGGAATTACCATAGAGCAGAGAGGTTTTGAAATCAGGAATTGGCTTTACCGACGTTTGTTGAATCCATTAATATGCTTGTACCCGCTTACTGACAACAGTTAGCTCACAATTTTAAAGGAGATATGCAAACAAAAATCTAAATCCCTCGGATAAGGTACGTTCCTGGGGAGTTCGTGAGGAGCAAAAACGTACAAATTTCATACTAGTAATAAACTAAATAACCTTTTTGCACTTGTGCGTATGCAATTTTGAAATCGAACGATTCCTAAGGTGTGACGTCACAGATGCGCAGTTACAGATCGTTGTGCTGTTTCAATTGTTCGTGACCACAACCGCAGCGTTTCAGGGTGCGGATTAGTTTCTCAATTTATCAAACTATAGAAGAACAAAATGATCATGGTAGCAACATATCGACAGGAAGAATTTCAAACCCACAGATACCAGTCGACTTCTTCAGCTCATTTCCAGCCGGATTGTTTTCATTTCCTATTACGATGGTACTCCAATTTTGTAGACAATATATGGCATATATTGTCGTCTATTTGCACACTATTGACCAAGAACAACTTTACGAACATATTGAATTTTGAGCCAAACAGAAAACGGTGCTGAATTTTATTAACACCTTGCTATTTTTTGATGAGCGTACTCGATAAAAGACAACTATTCATACGAACTACCAATTGCTTTCACATCGGTATTCGTCCCGCATGGACATCGTAGGCCTATTTAATATGCGCAAGAAACTAAATTGAAAACAGTGAGTGCGCTATTGACTTCTTTCAGCCGGGGAGATCTGGTGCTTTGCACCAGGTATGATTATTTTATTATCAACCTCCCATCACCTCCCACAGGTAGATAACTTTGTTTTGTACCACGGTTAACATATATATGGCATATGTTGTCGTCTATTTGCACACCCATGACATATGACGCTCGTGGTACAAATACAATAGACAACTCACAGCCTAGGGCATGACGGCCCAAGTATCACATCCTGCGCCTCCCTCTATATTCAATAAGGATTAAAAAGGTGCGAGACGGATTAAATGGTATGTTTTCAGTGGAAGGGCCCAAGTACCGTACACTGCTCCTTAATACTACACGTCCACTTAAAACATACCATTTAATCCGTCTCGCACCTTTTTAATCCTTATTGAATATAGAGGAAGGCGCAGGATATGATACTTGGGCCAGTGGAAGGAGCAGTGTACGGTACTCGGTCCAGTATGACTTTACACTCGTTAATCCTCGGGCTGCCCCTCCGGTATTTATCATACCCTACGGTTGTTCTTCGTCTATTCTATACTTGTACATCTGCGGAACAATCGAGTCAGTAGCTGATATATAGGTGTCACATAATGGAAATGTATACAACCAATTACCGCTGATAACCAGATTTTGATGATACCAATAGAAAACCTAACATCAGACAAACTTTCGGAATAGAAACAAAGCCCGTCCAAACATATAGTGAATGATTACGTCTGTGTTCCTTTGTTTCACTGACCCCTTCTACGTGAGAAATGCCTTGTTCACTGAACCATGGCGGGCCCTCTTAAAAGAGGCACCGCTCCGGGAGGTGCCTATTTGAAGAGGGCCCGCCATGGTCCAGTGAACAACTCCCTGCAGTAGCAAAGTATACTATGTAGATGCTGGCATGTTGCCAATTAAAAACGCAACGACAATTGTACAGTAAAATGGATAACAATTATTCACTCAAGTACAAATGCAACAGTATAAAATACACATAAATGACTTGGATTTGCATGATATACATGTGTCACAAACGGTAAAACTTTGTGTCCATAGGTTCAGACGATATCCATCGTATTTTTTGATATGGACAACCTCGTGTGAAGATATCCAATGAATATGGTATCCTCGATATTTCGATATTCCAGTGATATTCCACATATCCCAATACGTGTAGAAAGCCTTCAGATACCTGCAGATCTAATCTCCCTCTTGCACATTCCCTGCAAATATAATAAAATACATAGGTATACAAAACCAAGAAAAGCTTATCTAGCATAATGGTGTATATTTAGCGTATATATTCACAATTTTGAACAGGGCATACCAGTTGTTTCAGGCATAAATGGCGTAACTAAGAAAACAACTTTACTCGAGTATATGAAATCGTGAATGTTTGGTTTGTCCTTATAATTGTAGCATTATAATGTATTTTCGGCGTGCATTTATAGCTATTTATACCCTGATTTTTCTAACCCGTTTACACCCTTTTTGCTGGTATTTTTTTGCGATGACAAATGGTATCCTCATATAACTTCGCATAGATCTTTACCTGAGAGTCGAACGACAATTTTCTACCCAATTCCAGACTTCTAATAGAGAAAATGAAAAGGTTGGCAATTTACCCCAATACTAATTTTGACCCAATCATTCTTGGTGTAAACGACTTAGAAAAATAAGGGTTTGCAATCGTATATATTTTCTTGGATTAGGATGCAATGTATTTTGTAATATCATCCTCTTTCTAATGAAATGAATAAACCATGAAATTGATATCAGTTTTTATACGGGCCCAAAGCGTATCCGTCGATGCAGAAAGGAACACAAAATGGCTAGGATGTACAATAACGTGGGCAATTTGACCCCTATTACTAATCGTTCAATTGCAAATCTAATGATGGAATTTGGATCTATACCATTACTATACAACTTATGAGCATAACATATTTCATTCTATGCAGGTTATCACGGCTTTCTGGATACTTCAAAACTACGTTTTACTCCTACCTGGAGGCATCCATGTTTCTGTCCTTTCCAACGAAATCTCGTGACCAACGAGACTTCACTTTCATCTCTCTCACCTCATTATCATATCATAATAAACTACACCATGTGCTCTTTGCTCCTGTACGTGCAAGGCCGCACTCCCTCCACTTGCTCAACCAAACAACGCAGTGCGCGACAACAACCCTGTAAACGCGATGCTCATTCTTGAGTAGCGCTTAACCCTACACACATGTTATGTCAATTGCACTGTCTTCATGTGGGTGCGCATTATTTCTTGGGGGGGGGGGGTGGCTGTTCCGTGGCCGGGAGACCGTGTGTTTATTAGTAGAAGCCACTATCATTATCACTCAACAGTGCGGCCACACCTCCCAAGACGCCCCACATGGAACACATCTAGGCCTTATATTACATTTACATGCACTGACATGTTCCATTTCCGACTGTACCCATTCATCTAAAATTGGACGGGCCCATATCATGTCTAAGAAACAACGTGGCCACCACACTCAGCCGTTCACACAAGCTGACATTATATTACTCTAACTACTGTCAAACACACCTTACAAATATATCAATTACTTTACAAAAGTCAAACTCAAAGGCGTCTTCCTCCCGACGCTTCACTTCACCTTATTGTCCACAATACGTATACCCAATAAACATGCTATCTGTGCATACTTCACTTCAAACGCCATTTCATCACCCCCTCCCCCCGGCGTTTAAGGTGCGGTATGAGCCCATTAGTGAGCTATATTATATTTGAGTTGGTGCTAGGGGCCTATCTAGCCAATGAGGGGGGTTAGATCACCATGGTGAAAGTCAAATACCGCACCTTACTCCCCCCGGGGCTCTCTCTCTCTCACACAACTGCTTGCCATTCCCCCTATGCGCAACACTTATCAACACAAACCATAGACGTGAAGGAGACTTCTATGCACAAACTACAAATCCCATACACAACAACACGTGATCATACCTAGGTATAAACAAAACACACGCGATCTCATGCATATTTATTTGGGTCAAGTCACTCTCATTATTCAACTGGGCCGAAGGTCACAAACGAGACTTTGACACCAGCGCCACTTATCAACCGTGGCTAAAAGTTCCAAGCAGAGTCATCCCAACGAGCGTCGTGGCTCAGAGGCAGTGCACGGGACTTCCATGCCAGGGGACCCGGGATCGAATCACCGTCGGCACGGATCTGCAACACTCACAAACACTAACATCACAAGCAATTAAGCACAACATATAGGTAGCAATTAACTGACAGTTGACGGCGACGGACAAACGGACGGCAAACGGGTGTGTGAAATGGAGTCGCAGAAACAAGACGAAAATAAAAGCCACCCTTCTTTTAAGTGTATCCCCCTAAATTACAAACCCCCATTTATATCTCCACCCCCAAAAAATAGTATCGCCCCTTTTCAGTGTGACAGTAGACCCGGGAAAAAATTGCCCACGCCATTGTACATGTGCTCCCAGAAAATTAATTTTGTTGAAATGAAATCAGTTTATACTCGCCTGTTTACTTATATTTGCTGATATATCCTCACAACATAATTCACGTCCTCAAGTAGATGGCGCTCTGCTGTCTTATATAGCAAATATTCCAGTTATTGATCATGATAATCACATCATCGTGCACTGTAGCCGCTTGTATATCCCGTTTGACTATCCGAATGTTACATTCCCACATCACGGAGCGTTATCGTGGAGCTTACTGTGACAAAAGCGGGCGCGTCTGTTGTCGTATTTCCATTTAGAATATTTCATTTGAGCAATATTCATGATCGAGTTACCACCGTCGGTCAACTGGGACACGCATTTGAATGGAACAAGTATATATCTGAGTTGAGTCTAAGGCAGCGCTTTGCAGTTTTCACCTGCTGTTGATAGGGATTCTTGGTTCCACCGCACCGCATTTGAGAATTGTTTTGCAAATCGGACACAAATAACGTACACTAATCAGTACTACTCGTCCAGTGAAAACATAACATATAATCCGTCTCGCACCATTTTAATCCTATTGAATAGAGAAACAGTTGAATATTTGACCCCCACAAATGTAGTGTGTTACTGTATACAGTGTGCTGAGTGGTTGGGGTGAGCGTGGGGGGCCCAAGTATCATACACTGCTCCTTAATACTACTCCTCCACTAAATCTGTCACCTTTTTAATCCTTATTGAATATAGTGGAAGGAGCAGTGT
Organism: Terebella lapidaria; assembly: GCA_949152475.1. Taxonomy (NCBI): domain Eukaryota; kingdom Metazoa; phylum Annelida; class Polychaeta; order Terebellida; family Terebellidae; genus Terebella; species Terebella lapidaria. Next base: position 24,418,362 of record OX424564.1, on the reverse strand, counting down.
ATGATACTTGGGCCGGTGGGGGCATAGGTTGTTGGAGGGGGTGGTGCATTCACTATGTAGGAGAATACCTGCGGTTTCGGTCTTTGCCTTTACATAAGCCTCACTGGCGTCATCAGGGGCAGACCTGTGTAATTGTATCCCCCGAACAAAGCTCGGATACTGTGGATTTCCGACCGTAGTCCGCGTCTGCAGAGATTTTCTTGTGAACGCGCCACAGGCTGCAATTTTCACCCGATCAACGTTATTTTTTGCAGGCACAATAGCACATATATAATGGTAAAACCACGATACCAATTGTTCTTGGTCCATGGCAACTAAATTGATCATTTGGGAACACATTTTGCTTTGATAAAGCCACAAATTATTTGCGACCTTTTGTTTTCGCGAAATTCGCAAAACCAATAAATCGCGAAATTAAACGGACGCGAAACATTTCTGATGACAACCCACATTGTTATGATAAAATTGTTCGAGACGGCCAAATCGCGAAATTAAATGACTGCGAACATGCTCTGATCGCAAAAACGCGAAAATCTCTGGCAGCGACCTTAAAAGGGTTTACATTATCAGCCTGTTTGAGATACATGGCTTTTGAACGCTCTACAGACGCCAGTTTTCGACGAATCTCAATAATATTCTGAAGTCTTGTTACAAAGAGCTGTCCCACAAAACCAGTGGTTTTTCACAACGGTCATATAAATATTAATATGTCAATGGCCTTAACTTATAACAAAAATGTGAAATATCAATTTCGACATCTATGATCATTCCAGTAGACTGTGTTATGAAACCTAATGGCACTGGATTCATGTTAGGGTTTGAGAACTGATGTTTTTGGTTAGAACAGAGCAATATTACTGAATAAGTTAACATTAGTTTCACTAGTAATTTCTATTACTGAGCACAATAAAACAGTTAAGACAAGAGACATTCATTATTGGGCTTAGCAAAGTAAAGGGTCCCACTTAATTGTTTTTCAGTATGATAGACGTTGAATCAATACCCAGTATTAAGTATTCCAAGCAAACAAAACAGGGTCCGTTTTGTATTAATATCATATGAATATTAATTTGTAACGGCCTTATTGCAGAAATGTGAGATATCCATTTTGACATCTATGATCATTCCATCAGACTGCATTATGAAAGCTAATGACACTGGATTCTTGTTCAGGTTAGAGAATTGTTGTTTTTCGTTAGAACAGAGCAATATTACTGCATAAGTTAACATCAGTTATTCTATTACTGAGCACAATAAAAATAGTTAAATAAAGAAACATTTATTATGGGGCTCAGCAAAGTGAGATTTTTTCAGCAGAGATTTTATGGCTGTAGTAACATTCATATTATTAATTCATTAATTTTGCTAGTTAAGTCTATTACTTAATACAATGAAAAATAGTTAAGGCGAGGAAAGGCGAGTTGAGGCGAGGTCAAGATTTAATAGCTGTAGTAACATTTATATTACTAAATAAATTAACATCAGTTTTGCCAGTGAGGTTTAATGCTGTGCGCATTGCTCAACAAGGAAAATGTTCTGTCCTGTAGTGAATATATAAGGCTGCAATAATGTTGATATTACTGAATAAGTTAAGTTCGATCTGGCTTCGATTTTGTCATTTGAAATGCAGTTTTGGTTAACTTTTCCTTGGAATTTCAAATTGAAAGCACATATTTTAAGTGAAGATATAACTTGTGGTGAAAAGTTCGATCTGGCTCCAATTCCGTCATCTTGAGATGCAGTTTTGGTCATTATTCGGAATATCCACTTGAAAACAAGTTTGTCAAATATTTTGATTGACATATAACTTTTGGTGAAAATTTCGATCTGGCTACGTTTTCGTCATCTTGGGATGCAGTTCTAGTCAACTTTTATTTTGAATTTCAATTTGAAACCAAATTTGGCACATATTTTGAATTAAAATATAATTCATGATTGTAAAAGTATACAGATGACATTTTGTGCAAAACAGATTACTATGACTGAATAAGTTAACATGGATTTTAGCAGTCAAGTCTATTATTGCCCACAATATAAATAGTTATGGTGAGAAAAATTTATTGTTCGACTAAACAAGACAAAGTAGAGATTTAATGGCTGTAATGTTCATATTAATTAGTTAATATCGCTAACTTATTACAACAGTCATAACATACCCGTTATCATTGTCAGCAAATGTAAATATTGATGTCACCAATAATGCCGGGGATTGAGCAAGGTTCCATATTTCATTCCCGTGACAAGCTTTTCTTGAAAGTATTTGTAAGAAATATTAAGTTATTATGATTATAGTTTAATTGTTAGCAAAAAAATCATTTGCATGTCTCCTCAAAAAACGTATTCAGAAAACGTATTCTGTACGTGAATTCATGCAATATCAACTGTATATTAACTATCCTTCAATTAACAGAAACATTCATGGCCTTTGCATATCTCCTTAAGAATAAGGTATTATGAATGTGCATGACGAGAACTATAGTGAGAAATTCCGCAGGCTGCAATGGACTACCACTGGTATAAAGATATTTGATATTTTGTGTTTATTGCGAGTACACTGGCACATTTTTAAAGGCAGCGTCCGGTAAGACAGCATCACATGTCGCATGGTTGCTTGTTTCGACTCTTCTGAGCGCGATGTGGTCCAGTTACGCCTGTCTCACAGTTCGGCAGCTCATCAAAAATGCTGTAGTATTCCATGCTGAATATCACATGCTCATTCTCCACGGGAACGTGAGTGCTCACGCCTGGATAGCGAGGATTCATTATTATATCACATGTCATATATAGGTCGTATATAGTCAGACAAACACTGTGATTGGTACATTCACAGTCAGTACTCCACATTAGGATTACCGTAGTTGTGCAGACATAAACCACTGGCGTTGTGGTGCATGAAAGCCCAGAATAATTCTTGGCCGTCATTTGCAAAAACGTCATTTATCGCCTCGATGTAAGCCCCCAATCCATCAAAGCATGTATAATTAAGTCTTTGGGTGAAGAAAATATACACACAATTAAATGGACAGCGACACACAAACGCATATTGCATAAATTCTAAGTCACTTTGCAGTAAATAATAAAAAAAACCAGTCTAATGATAAAACATAATTACTTCATTTGGGAGTTGCATTCCTCAGCCATCAACATCATGTCAAACGTTGTTGTCCCTGGTAACACGTAGACGTCCTGGTATGCTGCGAAGACTTCGCCAGCTTCAGGGATAGTGTTTTCGGCGGTATATTTGATCAAAACAGCTGTGTTCATAAGAAAGATAGACTTAAATATAAATATTTGCCCTTGTTGTGTGTTTATTCCAAGAGTTATTCGTGCTGTATTCACTATTACATTCATCTCAATCTTGTTTATGGACTCTGCAAAAGTCACTGTTTGACCTACCGTCTTCTCCATCGTCACCACACCGCTGTGCCGACGCAAGAGCAAAACTCACAAGGAACACAACCAGACCAGACATTATCTTCGTCAGAATGAAAAAAAAATCCAACATAGTTTCACTATCACTATGGGACCCAAGTATCATACACTGCGCCTTCTTCTATGTTCAATAAGGATCAAAAAGGTGACAGACGAATTAAATGGCATTCATTTAGTGGACGAGTAGCATTGAGGCGCAGTGTATGATACTTGGGCCCATAGTCCATGATGCTTCTTTCGTTGAAATATCTGAAGTTGTAGGCTTGAATTTGATATACTCATTCAGTGGATATGTTTGGAATCAATTAGACTTCCAGGCCTGCAGTAGTATTGAGAGACCAATTGACTCCAACAAATTTCCATATTACCCATCATTGTCTCTCCACAATCTGAACTAGAAGTTTTCGATGTAATTCGACATTCAGGTAGTTATCAGTTTATTTATTGCTACTGATGGCTTCATGAAGTTTTTTTCTCTCACTCTCTTGAACGCTGATTTCCGGAATATATTATTTTGCCAAAGTATCAGAAAAGGCATCAGGGTCCAATAAATGCTTTATTCGATATGTGCGTTTATTATTTTTTTTGCTTGGAATGTTCGATAGTGAAATGCATGGGGATTCGAAAGTTCACATTTGAACTGTTTGAAGTGAATATATCTTCTGAAACATCATTGGTTTGTAAGGTCAGCTGTTACAAACCAATCTGAATTATAGTGCATAGTATAATCTATGCGCTCTGATTATCTACCTTGATTGTCTTTCCTCAATTATCTATTGCGACTTTAAATTCCCCAACGAACAATCCGAACTCCTCGAACACCTGTACCTACCATTTTACGGCTTTCACTCAGTTGAATCATATGACTGTGCTGTTCTTTGTTGCAAATGATACGTATGCGAGTTTTGTTCACGTTTATATAGGCTATGTTTTCAAGATATCGGTAGATAATCAGTTACTCCAATGAGAACTGACAACTGTATTGTAGGAAAATGAATCATTTCCTTGAAGTCGATGTTTAAACATCATTTTTTTCTCGTTTAGTCTAGAAGCGTGGGACCACCATCTCTGAATTCATATGTCTTTTATATATTTCGCACTGCTGCGTACTAGAGGGGCATGTTGATCTGAACTTGATGCACCATACCAGAAAAACGACAAAGGTTCAACCCCGTACATGCCATCTGATAAACCATGGTCTGGTCCACAAAATCTGGAATTTCCCTTCATGGAAAAAAGAGGAGTGTTCTCTGGCTGTGATTGCGTTCAAATCTTTGATTTTGAAACGGCAACTGCGTTGCAATTATATTTTCCCATAATTGTGACAGTCGTATTCATTGTTTGCAGAAAAATGATACTTTTGGAAATCATCAACATGTTGGACAAGTAAGACGTATTTCCAGATTTTGTGGGGAGAATTTCAGCTTTTTATTTGAGTATTTTTACATGATGTACAATATATATACGGCCTTGTAGCGCATGACACACCGGTACCCGTAAGATCACCGAAGTTAAGCAACGTTAGGCGTGGGTAATACATGGATGGGTGACCCTGTTTGTGCATTCCCCTGCGCTGCTGTATGCTGTTCACCCAACCAGTATAATTGGGCACCTGGCAATAGACAGAGATGGCAATTGTGTATGCACAGTTTCCCTGCACCAAAAAATGGTTGCACATGGAGCTGTATGCCTCCCAGGAGGTTGAGTATGTGTCGGAGTGAACAGGTTTGCCGGGGATAATAATTGTGCAGTCAGAGAGACCGACTTGAGTTGGTGATCCTGGACTATAAAATGCTCATTAATATGGGTACATCAGGATTTGGCTATGTCATAACATGGCGAATAAGTTGTGCATTCAATATAACGAAAATAATGGTTTTAGTAGAATCCCGTCTTTTAACACATGTTTATATTTACTTATTATGTGCAACATAACTTAACATGCAGTGTTATTTTGCAGGTAATTGAAAATTCAGAAAGATGCACGAAAATGCAACCCGGGTTCTGATGACGTTGACACGACCAGGGACGACTTTGTTCATCGGTACCACTTACAACACATATTCGTAATCCATGGAAATCGGAGTTCTTGCAGTTCAAACGTATCCTGCGGTTTGATAACCTTTGATATCTCTCATTGTAAGAAATCACCATAGACTCGTGATCAGGAATAGTGTATTTTTTTCCACATCATTTTATATATATATATATATATATATATATATCCGAAACATCTGGTTCCATTGCAATGTAATGTGGGTCAGTTTGCCTCAGTAGAGTCGAAGCCACCAAAACAAAAGCTACTGTAGCTTCATAGTTACATGTAGGTACCTTATAGTGATTGGTGCCCCGTGACATAGGCGCAACGCCTGTTGAACCGCTAAGTGTGAAATGCCCCCCTATAGATCTTGGAGAGAGAAATTCCTACAAGTGATTTTATCGTACCGACATTTCAGTTTAGACTGACCAGTTAATTCGATATGAACAAAAGTTTGCAAACATCATACGAACAATGACAACTTGGACAGGATTGCCAGTCCTCCATTCCAAGAACTATGCCAGGTGCAAATTAGTAACAAGTGTTTCAAGAAACTGTGACGCATGTGTCATGGGAAGAAGCTGGTTTGGAAAAAAATTGGAGGGGCTTACACCATAAAGCACCTATATGTTTGAGGGGTGGGTCAGCAGCGAGAAGGTTAACTCGTATTAATTTGTATGTGAATCTAACAACTCTGGAGCAACACTGCATGCATGTATCCAAGACCAAGAATGATATTAAAATCTTCGAATGGATGGACACACATCATGAGTTGAGTGTTCATTTTTCAATCATTTCTCTTTCTGGAGGAATTGAAATAATTGTATCCCTGGTAATATAAAAGCTTACAAATCAATACCTTGTTATGTATATATTTTGGTTCAAATAACATGTGGATTTTAATATCGTCTCTTTTCAGAATACAATGTATGTCCGAGGATTTAACAAGGAGGTGTGTGACCTAATGAGAAGACTACTTCTAGCCACAAGCAGAAAATGCAAATGGGTCTATTGAAGCCAAATTCATTGTCATCGTCAATGGTCAAGCAGAACTAACAGCACCATGCAATATACTATTCGTTTTACCCTGCTTCATTTATCAAAAACATTCATGACTTTTGCATACATCCTTCAATTATGTCAATCGAAATGGGTTGAAGTTCCCCGAAACTGGAGTTGTAGAAATGAATGAATACCCAGTACATTTGTATATTTTCTGCTTGTGGTTGAGTGGAGTGAGTGGCGCAGTGGATAAGGCGTCGGACTCGTAATCCAAAGATCATGGGTTCGAGTCTCGAGCTGGACTGCTGTGTCATTTCACTAGTGTCCTTAGGCAAGGCATTCACCACTAATGTGTCTATCTTCACCCAGGATTAAATGGGTACCGGTTGATAATGGGTGTTGTATAGAGCGCTGTATAGAGTGTGGCAGCTCCAAGTACAATCACTCAGACTGGGGTTGAGGTGTAAAGCGCCTTTGAAAGCGGATTTAGTTCGGCTGAAAAGAGCGCTATATCAAATCTGATAACTTTAACTTTATATTATCACAAACAATGTGACAGTCCCTCGTGTAAAACCTGTCGCCTCTGATGATCTGCGAGCAGACTCGGCTATGTTGCTGGTGCTGCCCCCTAGAGACTACAACTTCCCTGTCCGTCAAGAGCTGCTGTCTATCGTCCCATGAAAGAACACGAAGGAGTCCGCGAGATTCGGGCAGACACAGATCGGGGAACAGTGTCTGTACCGCGGACGCACTGGCAAGCTCGTACCGCTACGGGCCAGACACGACCTCGGGCCTCAAACACTGTATCCAGTCAATTACCTAAAATAATGAACCTCGGGGAACAATGGCAATATACATTAATTGTAGAGGAAAAATCTCTACATGAATCTGGTCGTTACTTGTATTTTCACTTGTGTGTTTTATACATATTATACTTATATTATAGCATATAATATTCTAGGGTATCCTGCATCCGTCCAACTCTATTTGACCATCCATTAACCTACTGCTTCATTCTCTGAATATTTGAGTAAACGAAAACGACGATTTGTGAATTATTGTAACAGAGTCTGAGAGACAGCATCTCAAAAGACTCTCCCAGTCCACTGTGAAATCCATAAAACACTTGGATCACCAGCTTCGACAGCTCTAAATTGGACAATCACATAACATGAACGGGGTAGCAGAGCGTGAAATCAAAAAGGATTGTTCAGTTCTCGAATGCAATTCGGATTATTTATTCAGCAAGGGAGTTTCAGAGAGCAGTGTATTGATTTATTGTCCTTTCAAACTCTTCACAGACTGGTGATTGAGGGCAAATTACGTTCTGAATTTCATGGGGAACAAAGCAAGAAACAAAATCATTACAGTAAAACGCATGGGTTATGTTTCTTCAGATGTTAAAAGACATAACCACATACCTGCAAAACCACTTCAACATATGGAGAAGCGTATAACCTGGTGTTCTTTCTGTAGGGATAATTTCTCTACACATTACGCCAAATGTAATAAATAGTATATAACAGAAATGATTTATTTTATATGGTATTCATTTTGTGACACTAAATATATCAATTTGAAGATTAGTCTCTCAATAAACGAACAAAAATGATGACACAAATGACAAGTATATTCCTACCATGATGACCGTTGTGATGTACCAAACAGCATTCTGTGTTTGAGCTCTTTGCATCAACGGTCTACTTTTTCATCGAACCACCTTGTATAGCTCATGATCCTTGACCGACTGAACGGACATCTATCAATTATTTATCTTTCCGGGGAAATACATGTCCAATGTCTCATTCGTGCATAAAAACTGTACTTTTTCCATGGACAAGGACTGTGAACAACGACGTGGGTGAGTCTAATATCCTGCTTTGATACAATCAACATCAAATCTAATTCAGTGCGGGAAATGGCTTCATTCATAACGATAATTATTATGTAGCAGAGAGCTTTTGAAGTCAAAAATTGGCTTCTGAAATCCATAAGAAGTACTTGTGTTCACTTACTGATGTCAAATTGAGCTCACCTACTTGTGGCTGCGATTTGCGTCTTAACGGAATTTTGCCAATATCCATTCCATAATATCAAATGGGAGAAGTATGTGGCATGTTATATAAGAAGAATTTTGAAGTTAATACACCATGCATCACATTATGCCGCATCGTTCAGTGTGAGTTTGCTGGATGTTGTATAATCGTTGTTTAATATCCTGTGTCCTTCGAGCTCAACTTGTCTCAAGATTGTCTCTTCATAAATGGGAGATGTTAGTGAGATGTTACTTGACATGAGACGTAATGGCATGCAAAACGTACCGCGTGTTTCCTATCCGCTATCATGATCCTAAGCAGCTTAATACTACATCAAGTAATTACATGTAACTATAATCTAAGAAATCCTTAGGCTTCATTCTCAACACTCACTTAAAATCCTCGAGTACAACTACTACTAAAAACAAAATTGTTCCATTTGTGTGTGCTTTGATGCATCCGATATGCACATATTACGGGAAAACTTTTGATGAAGCATTTCACTACTTCGAACAATATTTTCCATCCGTTGAAAAAACTTGATAGTCATTCGGGAATGTCTCCTGTCAATACCAGTTGTTTCGGCAGTTACATTGAGACGTTAGTTTACTTCCTGAATAATTCAAACTAATTTATAATGTTTAATAATGTGCTATTAATTTTTTATCATATGGCTGCAGGAGCACTGAATCTATCTCACGCCGATTCCTAAGTCTGCCATATACTAGACACACGGTAACAAAAATAGTTTGTGTGAGGTGGTGAATATTAACAAATCACGCAATGTGCAAACTATTCCCTTGCAGATATATGCACAGATATATACACTAAGCACCGGACTCAGAAGTGGTCAGCTTAAAATCCAATTCGGAACTCCATCTAAATTCCATCTGACACCTTGATCAGCTGTAGCACGGACGTCGCCAGACACCTTTGTAGCACTTGAGACAAGTCTGCATGAAAACATCAAAAATGACCGGGGATACTTGTCTGAATCTCGCCAGGAGCTTGTCATGCAGAGCCCAAGTCTGGTGAGAAATTCGAGGACGAGACGCATTTTATTGCTGCAAGAAATGTGTGTACTTCTTGGGTCTGTTCATGAATAACATATGCATCGTCTTCGAGCTTATCACACGGCTTGAACTCTGCACAGCAAGTTCCTGGTACTATCCAGACAAAGTCCAGAAAAGTGTCCTGGTTAGTTATTGCCCAGTTTTCATGCAGACTTGTTTCAAGAGCTGCCAGAGTGTCTGGAGGCCTCTGTCGCACCATCCGACCAAGGTGTGAGATATAATTTAGATGAGGTTCAGATCTGGACTTTGAGCTGACCATTTCTGAAACCTGGTGTTGCTCACATTTTGAACCTAAACTTTTGGTGCTTAGTGTACGGTATACTGTTTTGTTCGGTGTCCACCGCTTTGAAACTGCGAGCACAACACTGTAACCTGTCCAGTTAAAAGCAGTATGTTACATGAATGTAGACCGGGGATGGGAGTCAAACCTAACCTGCATCATCTAAGGCTCGGTCGGAGATGATGGCACTTCACGACAATTTCAATCTCAAATATTCCTCTTTGGATCAAACAATGAAGATATTAAATATCGAACATCAAAGTGCACTATACTTGTGTAGAGCTAATGTGTTTCATGCTGGGTGATTAATCACGAACTGGATTTGAATCAAGGTTGCAAACCAATCGAATGACTTCCATAACATACCTTAATTCACATTGAGGGCAGGCACTTCGTCTTGATATGTTTTGTTTCGTTACACTGACACAGAGTGTCTCAAGACAGGTCTCCACTACTTTGCACATTGAAAAAATTACATGTTGAGTAGTAACGTTGAGTAGTATAGGCCCCTACATTCAGCTGTCAGGGTGCTGATGATCTGCTCGAGCTCTAATGTCGACTCTCTCAGTTAGCTGCATTTTCTTGTTATCATATGGCTGCAGAAGCACTGAACCTATCACACGCCGATTCCTAAGTCTGCCATATACTAGACACACGGTAACAAAAATAGTTTGTGTGAGGTGGTGAATATTAACAAATCACGCAATGTGCAAACTATTCCCTTGCAGATATATGCACAGATATATACACTAAGCACCGGACTCAGAAGTGGTCAGCTTAAAATCCAATTCGGAACTCCATCTAAATTCCATCTGACACCTTGATCAGCTGTTGCACGGACGTCGCCAGACACCTTTGTAGCACTTGAGACAAGTCTGCATGAAAACATCAAAAATGACCGGGGATACTTGTCTGAATCTCGTCAGGAGCTTGTCATGCAGAGCCCAAGTCTGGTGAGAAATTCGAGGACGAGACGCATTTTATTGCTGCAAGAAATGTGTGTACTTCTTGGGTCTGTTCATGAATAACATATGCATCGTCTTCGAGCTTATCACACGGCTTGAACTCTGCACAGCAAGTTCCTGGTACTATCCAGACAAAGTCCAGAAAAGTGTCCTGGTTAGTTATTGCCCAGTTTTCATGCAGACTTGTTTCAAGAGCTGCCAGAGTGTCTGGAGGCCTCTGTCGCACCATCCGACCAAGGTGTGAGATATAATTTAGATGAGGTTCAGATCTGGACTTTGAGCTGACCATTTCTGAAACCTGGTGTTGCTCACATTTTGAACCTAAACTTTTGGTGCTTAGTGTACGGTATACTGTTTTGTTCGGTGTCCACCGCTTTGAAACTGCGAGCACAACACTGTAACCTGTCCAGTTAAAAGCAGTATGTTACATGAATGTAGACCGGGGATGGGAGTCAAACCTAACCTGCATCATCTAAGGCTCGGTCGGAGATGATGGCACTTCACGACAATTTCAATCTCAAATATTCCTCTTTGGATCAAACAATGAAGATATTAAATATCGAACATCAAAGTGCACTATACTTGTGTAAAACGAAATGGATTTGAATCAATGTTGCAAACCAATCGATTGACTTCCATAACTTACCTTAATTCACATTGAGGCACTTCGTCTTGATATGTTTTGTTTCGTTGCACTGACAGAGTACCTCAAGACGGGTCTCCACTACTTTGCACATTGAAAAAATTAATTGACTTTGGACAAATATGTGATACTGGATTCTTTATGTTATAGAGTCGACAACCTTATCCTTTCATTATTTTCACGACTGTTGATACAATTTGAACAATTGCTGTTTCATACAACTGTTTGTCTACCAAGGATGGTCTAAAACTCTCAATGATTTTATGGCAGTCTTATTATTGAGAACTGAGTTCGATGTGTAATGGTTGTGATCAGCTCTATACATGTACATATGGAAATCCATATCTGAACGTATACATGTAGTTTATCAACTTGAACATGGGATAGAAAAGGGTCCGCTCTTTCTTTCTTTTCGGTATGGCATATGGAATTCAATTAGCATGACGCTAACAACTTGCTGTTCTGTATATTAAATGAACAAAATTGAATTTTGCAAATAATCGTATATGTTTAGTTTAACCGGCACCATAACGGGAGTTACACTAACAACTTGCTGTTCTGCATATTAAATGAACGAAATTGGATTATGTAAATTATCGTATATGTTCAGGTAAAATGACAACATAACGGGAAAGCTCTATGTGTAATCAAATTTAAGATGTTTTCAATTATCCTCAGGCATACTCAGTTCACTGGTATATACCATTACATGAGCAGGTTTAGTTTTCTGTGTTTGTATGCATAGCAGTCAGGCCAATCATGATAATGGAGTGTAACATTCCAAGATATTTCTACAGCTATCCAACTCGAAAATTAATGCACTGGGCATTTCCTGGATTTTTTAGTAAACGAAAAAAAACTAAAATTAATGAAATATTGCAAACACGCTCTGTGAGGGATTGCTCCACATCAGGCTCTCTAAGTCCATTGTATAATAAATAAAACACTTTGATCTCCAGGTTTGGCAGCTATAAATTGGACAATCACATAACACTCGGAAAACAACAGAGCGTGAAATCAAAGGGAGTGATCAGTTCTCGAATGCATTTGGACGCTATTTTGTTTATTCAGCAACGTGTCTCGCGGTTTATTGATTTCTTAGGTCATCTAAACACTTTCCGAACTGGTGATTGAGGACAAATTAGATTTTGGTGGAATGTGTGAAAAAATCAATAAGCGATTGGGATAGAGCCCCAGGTCGTATGCTACTCCAGTTATTTTTCATTGCTGCGGGAAGCACATGTCTTTTTTTTTGGACTTGGCATTGAGGATACAATGCGCATATGGCCATGGTTCACAGTACTGCTTTTTTCGCTTAGGAATACGACACATGGTGTTTATGAATGAGTGCAACTCAAGCTGGGCTAGCCATATATTGTACAGTTTACATTATTGTTTTCATCAATAACGCTTGAAAGTGTGCTTGCAGTCCAAAATGTTGCACATATAAAAATTTGAAAATAGTTTTTGAAAAATTCCACATCAATTCCACTTTGTCACCATTACCACTTTATAACGAACCATGTAGTAATAAACTCAGGCTGATATTACCCACAATTAACTATTCCGTGATTTTGCTCACGAATTTGGCAGTTCAAGTCGTTACCATAGCATACGCATAGATCAATCATTGATCGAGCATGGTAATCATTCTGATTAATAGTTCAAATACGTGGATGATTGATTCTATGTCATTATTTTGTTTTGCGAATTGCCAGATATTGGTCATGGTTTCAAATTGTCCTTCCCCAATGTACATTACATATCATCAGCATTGTTCTGTCAACTTTACTCCATGTCGTATGTCATCTGGTAATACATATTCAGGAATGAAACCGATAGTAAAATACCGTGTATTGCAGAAAGCATGTTCAGTTTAGTTGCTTCTCGTATAAAACGGAAGCATAAGTCTGTGTCACATATGACAGCTCAAACCTGATGTTTTGATCTTGGACCATTTATCAGCCGATAATAATCAGTTGTGGTTGATTATCTTTGAAATCTTCACAATAGAGAGACATCCTGAGATGCATTGACATACATAATATTCACTCGAAGGTTCAACATTGGCTTTTACGGAAGCCCGTTGAGGCCAGATACTGAGGCCAGATACTTTGTTTAGACTATAAACATTGCCCATATACTAATTGCTACAAGTAGTTGGAAACAGTCACCCATCCAGATAAATGATGTTGTTGTATTCATGTAGTGTAAGGTTTTTGTTCACTTCACACAAATAAAACCAGTAAACAGTTTGATGTTGAATGAAATTGTAGCTAACTTATGAATGACAAATTCATAAAATGTCACTAATGTGATACCGAACTCTTTATGACACATCCTACACGGTATTTTGTATCATTCATATGCTACTTTCAACATGCACAAGAGATAGGAGTGGGGACGGCTTAACTAATTGTATCTTGAGTCACGTTATTTAATCAACATCAACTTGAAATGAACGCAGCTGTTTCAAATGTAAAATAGAGGGAAAAATATTACGAGCAGAACGTGAGCCAGCAGTCATGCAATATTATGTTGTCAGAAGCTTTTGCCGCCATTATGGAAAATCCTAATTTCCCGAAGAGTATCATTTGCACACCATTATGGCAGTCTCCCTGTGACATATTGTCTCCTGAATATTGATAAGATAGTGGCCAAGCTGTGATTATTACTCGTCGAACCATCACCATCTCCACATTGTGTCAACACTTATTGAAATCACGTGTGTGCCTAAAATAGATTTATCTACTTCAGCATGGGATAGAGGAGACAGTGGGATAGAGGTATGTTTGGGGGAAAATAGGTGGAATCTACTATCTGGGAACTGTCATTTTGGGTAACTTATTGTAGAACATTTTGATATCTTATTGCAGGCAAAATGTATGGGTATCAATACAGAACACCGTGGAATATCATTATAACTCTGATTGGAAAGTTTTAATGTTAACACACCGTGTTTTACCCAGTGTTTCCACAACCTACTGGATTGTTTTGTTTTGACTATAGAAAACAACCACATATTAATTGCTTTGATCAGTGGTAAGCAGACGGTACCGTCCTATAGAGAGTGGTCTGTTCTTATACTGGTCTATTTTACTGGAATAAAATCAGTGAACAGTGGAATGTTGCTTGACAAAAATGTAATAACACGTCAAAACGTAGATAACCGCATGTTTCCATTCCGCTATCATAATCCAAAGCAGCTTTACACTACATCAAGTTGTTGCATGTAATATAACTACCATCTAGGAAATCCCTTCGTGTGGTACTTGGGCCTCATTCCTAACGCTCCCTCAGAATCCTCGAGCATCAAACCCTGCATCATGTAAGGCTCGGCCGGAGATGATGGAACTTCACAACAATTCCAATCCCAAACATTCCTCATTGGATCAAACAATAAAGATGGTAAATATCGAACATCAAAATGCAGTACTGTGTAGCGCTAATGTATTTCATGCTGTGTGATTAATCACAAACTTTATTTGAATCAATGTTGCGAACCAATCAAATGACTTCCATAACATAGCTCAATTTACACTGTGGCACTTCGTCTTGACATGTTTTGTTTCGTTACATTGTCACAGAGGGTCTCAAGATGGGTCTCCACTACTTTGCACATAGCAAAAATGACTTGATTTCGGACAATTATGCAATACTGGATTCTTTATGATATAGAGTCGACAACCTCATCCTTTCATTATTTTCACGACTGTTAATACAATTTTAACAATTGCCTATTTCATACAACCTTTTATCTACCAAGGATGGTCTAAAACTTTCTCTCGATGATTTTATGGCAGTCTTATTTTTGAAAACCGAGTTTGATGTGTAATGATTGTGGTCAGCTCTATACATATGGCGAGCCATGTCTGAACATCGTATAGTTTATCAACTTGAACATGGGATAGAAGAGGTGTCCGCTCTTTCTTCTGTTTTTTTTTTGGTATGGTATTTGGATTTCAATTAGCATTACGCTAACCACTTGCTATTCTGTATATTAAATGAACAAAATTGGATTATGTAAATTCACGTATATGTTCAGTTTGAATGGCAACATAACGGGAAAGCTCAATCAAATTCAAGATGTTTTCAAATATCCTCAGGCATACTCAGTTCACTGGGATATACCTTTACAGGAGTCTGGTTGTAGTTTTGCTTCCTGTGTTTGTGTGTATTGCAGTTAGGCCAATCATGATAATGGAGTGTAACATTCCAAGATATTTCTACAGCTATCCAACTCTAAAATTAATGCACTGCGTATTCCCTGGAGTTTTTAAACCTACGATTAATGAAATAATGCAAACACAATCTGAGGGATTGCTCCACATCAGGCTCTCCAAGTCCATTGTGAAATCAATAAAACACTTTGATCTCCAGCTTTGGCAGCTCTAAATTGAACAATCACATAACACTCAGAAAGCAACAGAGCGTGAAATCAAAGGGAGTGATCAGCTCTCGAATGCAATTTGGACGCTATTTTGTTTATTTAGCAAGGTGTCCCGCGGTTTATTGATTTCCAAGTCCTTCTAGGCACTTTCTGAACTGGTGATTGAGGGCCAATTAGATTTTGATGGAATGTGTAGAAAATCATTAATCGATTGGGATAGAGCCCCAGGTCGTATTTCACTCCAGTTTTTTTTTTTTGCTGCGGGAAGCACATGTCTTTTGTTTGAGTTGGCATACAAGATACAATGCGCATTTTGCCATAGTTCACAGTACCCTTCTTAGTTCTTACGAATACGACACATTGTGTATATGAATAAGTGCAACTCAAACTGGGCTAGCCATATATTGTACAGTTTACATTACTGTTGTCATCAATAATGCTTGAAAGTACGCTTGGACTTTGAAGTCCCAAATAATGCACATGTAAAAAATTTAAAATAGTTTTTTAAAAAATTCCACATCAATTCCACTTTGCCACCACTACCACAATATAATGAACACTGTAGTAATAAACTCAGGCTCAGAGGGATATTTATTATGATATTACCCACAATTAACTATTCCATGATTTTGCTCACGAATTTGGAAATTCAAGTCGCTACCATGGCAAAGGCATTGAGTGGGTGGTCGTAGCTGATGACACGCGATATAATATATATGGGTGCTTTTGATCAATCATTGATCAAGCTTGATCAAGTATCATTGTGATTAATATTTCGAATACCTGGATGATTGATTCCATGTCATTGTTTGGTTTTGCGAATTGTCAGATATTGGTCATGGTTTCAAATTGTCCTTCCTCAATGTAGATGACATATCATCAGCATTGGTGGATTTTAAATCTGTCCCCAGGATACCATTAACTCAGTAGCCTTTTGGCTTGTGATTAGGTACTTATGTACTCGTCAAACACCTACAGCTAACGGGTGTATTCCGTCGACTAGGATTTGACACGACCAAGTACAACACCCACAGCCTGCGTCGGGGAGGAGCTACATGGCTGGTGGCACAGGGCGTCCCCATTGCCATGGTCAAGGTCATCGGCGACTGGTCCTCAGATGCTGTCTATGAGTATTTCAAGCCCACTAACGATATGAAATTTAAAGCTGTAACTGGTGCAGCACGGCCTGTCGCATAATTGTAAAATTGTTCTTATCATTTAAAACGGTTATATTTCTAAACTACTTCTACTGTTGGATTGGGTGTATTTTTGTATACCGTCTCATTCTGTTATTGTATAATCGTAGTGTCTAATTTTAGTTGTAGTTTTTAATAAATAATATTCGCCATTATCTACTTGTTTAATACGTGATTGTTTGTATGTAAACAGTATTTAAAATATTTACTATATATGCATAACTTTCATTGTTTATCCTATAACTCTACCCTTTTGCTCTGTCACACAATATGAAGTTTTTCTATGGCACATGGACTGTGAATACCGACGTTGGCAACTGGCAAGTCCAATCTGCTGTTTTGCAACAATCAGCGTCACAACCAATTCAGCGTGGGAAATGGCTTCATTCATAATGGGACTCATTACGTAACAGAGAGCTTTTCGAACCAAGAATTGGCCTTCCTTGATGTTCGCAAAAATCCATAAAAAATGTATTGGTGTTCAATGATGTCAAACTGAGCTCAACGACTTAGTAGCTGCGATTTGCATCGAATTCTGTAAATATTCATTCCATAATTTCATATGGAAGAACGTGTAGCATGTGATATGAACGCTTTTTTCCATTTTGAAACTGAAATACGACTGATTACCAGTATGAATGTCAGTTTAACATTATACACACCAAGGATCGTTTTGACCTGCACGTCCAGATTCTAATGCTGAGATAGGTGCTCCAAGACAGTTTGACAAAGTTAAAAACAATTATATGGATATGGCTACAATAGCTAAAGCATTAAAGTTATTATTATAAAGTTCTCATTATATAGACAATATGAAGCTACCGCAGAATAAATAAACTTTGTCATTTCTAAAAGTGATTATAGCTTTAATCTGTGACGACAATCTCACTATACACGAAACTGTCCTGCAACATCAAAACATAAAATCACACTGATAAACCTACCTACCTTTCCTAATGAGCAGAAAATCTCTTACGGGTTTCTGGTGTAAGAATATCAGTTACTTTCAGCTACTTTAATTCCACAACCTCAATCAACTTCAATTACTTTATGCTGCATTATTTTTTTTAAACAATGAATAATAAGTACAAACTCATATCAACATCTCTTGTTGGCTCGCTTCTTGGCGTGAGTGTGGTCATTATTGCTCGACACTGGCCCTCAGATATGACAGCTTTGCCTCAAACAGTAATCACCGTTGAACGTTGCCCAAATCCACGTGATACGTGCGGCAAATACTATTCCGCCAACCTAATATTTCACCTGGATCATAATTTTACAGAATCGCTTGTTTGACAACTGGTGGCTACTTATTCCAGTGATGTTCGCCATGTGCATGAGCACTGGGTAAGTGTGTGTTCAACTTTATTGGCAAACACATGGCAGCAAGAGCATCACAGATATAAATTCAAATGGACACAGTTGACGGTTCAGATTGATATGATGATGAATTACCATATTTCAACTAGTGAAACAAGTCAATACAGCTGGTCAGAAGTGTCGATAATACAGGAAAACCTCCCATATCGACCACTCCCCTAAGTCGATTCCTCCCCTAAATCGATCGATTTCTCAAAGTGCCAAACGATCGCCTATCTTGTAATATTGCATCGATGTTCTATAATAGTCGATCACCTCATAATCTATAAAGGGATCGCTAATTTCATTCCTATAAACCAGAATCAAACTCCACAAATCGACCGTGGATGGAGAACCGATCTACTGTTGTGTTATTTGCAATCGTAACCACGCCGCCCGTGACCTTTGAGTGATGATTGACAAAGGTACACAGTCGCTACTGGTGGCTCTGAAACTGAGAGAATTGCAATCGACCATTCGCGATAACAAAGTTCAAAGACAGTGTCATGACGCTTAAAGGAATTGACGATTAAAGAAAATCTTCAAGATCTTACATCTGATTTACTTTATGTACTAATCTGTTTACAGGATATCACTCACAATTAATTACTCAACATGCACTATACTGTAATATAACAACAAATATTACCATCAATGCGACTTTCGGAGAAGGTCATCTAGTGAATGCTGTATATTAATCTACTGCCTGGGAACTGCAGTTTTATGCGGCTTTTTGTAGAACATTTCGATACGTTATTGTAGGCATAAAGTATGGTTATAAATACAGCACACCGGGGAATATCATTATAACCCTGATTGCAAAGTTTGAATGTCAACACACCGTGTTTTACCCAGTGATTCCACAACTTACTTGTTTTGTTTTTGAGATTATTGAAAATAGCCATATATTAATTTCTATGATCATTGGGATACAAACGGCACCGTCATATAGACTGGCTTGTTATTCTAGTCTGAGTTTCTAGTAGTATTCTTTACTGCAACACAACCACTGAACAGTGAGATGTTACTTGACATGAAATGTAATGACTTGCAAAACGTAGATATCCGCATCTTTCCTATTCGTCAGCATGATGCTAAGCAGCTTAATATTACATCAAGTAATTGCATGTAACTACCATCTAGGGAATCCCTGGGTGTGATTCTGGGGCTTCATTCTGGTTAACGCTCACTCAAAGTCCTGTGGCTCAAGAAGCTACTAGTAAAAATATAATTACACTTTTATATATCATGATGTGCATGGTCCGCACATATCTTACGTTAAAACTGAGAAGCTGTTTTCTACCGTGAACAAAACTTTCCGGCCGTCGAAGGAACTTGATAGTCATTTGGGAATGTTTCCTTTTGATACCAGTTTTGAGGCAGTTATACTGAGACGTTAGTTTACTTCCTTATTATTTCAAACTACTTTATTCTCACATGGGATTTCTAACTAAGATCATGAATGAGGGACATGAATATTATATTATTTCTTGAATCATTCACTTGTCCATGTGCTACTAAATTTTATGTCAGATGGCTGCAGAAGCACTGAATCTATCACACGTCGATTCTACCATATACTAGACGCACGGTAGCATAAATATACTTTGTACGAGCTGGTGAATATAAAGAAGTCACGCAGTGTGCAAACTATTCTCTTGCAGATATATACAGTATGGTATACTGTTGTGTTCGTTGTCCACCGCTTGGAATCTGCGAGCACAACACTGTAACCTGTCCAGTTGAAAGCAATATGTTACGTGAGATGTAGACAGGGGATGGGAGTCAAACTTAACCTGCATCATGTAAGGCTTGGCCGGAGATGATGGCACTTCACGACAATTTCAATCTCAAATATTCCTCTTTGGATCGAAGATATTAAATATCGAACATCAAAGTACAGTACTGGTGTAGAGCTAATGTATTTCTTGCTGGGTGATTAATCACGAACTTGATTTGAATCACTGTTGCAAACCAATCAAATGACTTCCATAACATACCTTAATTCACACTGTGGCACTTCGTCTTGACATGTTTTGTTTTGTTACATTGACACAGAGGGTCTCAAGATGGGTCTCCACTACTTTGCACATAGCAAAAATGACTTGACGTTGGACAATTATGTGATACTGGATTCTTTATGATATAGAGTCGACAACCTTATCCTTTCATCATTTTCACGACTGTTAATACAATTTTAACAATTGCCTATTTCATACAACATTTTTAACAAGAAAATGCATCATAGCTGCCCAAAAACCAACATCGCCTGGTGAAAAAAAGATTCTATGTTGGTTTAGGCACTTCCTATTTACCTGCATAATATCACTATCCTCTCTACACGGAATATACGTTGCCGGAAACTTCACGAATTTGTTCAAAATTGTGGCCAATTTTTTTCTTTGCTCTATATTATACACTAAATTTACTTTTGCATTCCAATACTAGTATTACCAGGAAATCCACCACAAATAGAAGTCAGCTTATTTATACCGATGACATATCTAGAAATTCAGATACTAGTAACCCTATTATGGTGTCCTAAATTCATTCAAAACATATATGTGTATATTCAAATGCAGCAACAATCTAGACATGGTATTACACATTTATTTGCCACTTCCTAGCATTTCATGCATACATTGACATTTGATCTGTGGTGCCAAAGTGATACCATGTTGGTAACCAACATGGAAACAGAATATTAATAGCAGTACTATGATTACTGTAATGCCTGACTGTGACCAGGATTTTCCAATAACAATGGGTCATGATTAAAATCCCATATAGTAACATTTACTACTGTACAATTTTGTTATTCATTGCCATCCAGGCTGTACGAAACTTTCATCACATATATATTAATACTCTATGAGTTTCTCAAATGCAAATAATGATGGATAGTACATACGGTACACGAGACAATCCTCAAGTTTGGGAACGACCGTTTCACTATGACCAATATGCCGATGCAATGGTGATTTTTTTACGAGTACCCGCTTACGAAGCGGGTACGGTCTAACGGTTAACCGGTCACGAAAATCGCTACTCCTTCTACCACTAGATAGTATGTTGCGCACACTATACAGTATACATGAACTTTTGACAAAATGTCATGATCAATCTATGATGATCAATAATCATATAGATGAACTTTATTTTACATCGGTATAGCATGAAACAATAAACACTAGCCACAAGGTTATTGACCGACAATGAATCATAGATGATGAGGTGACATATACAAATGCTGATGAACATTGGGCAACAAAAACAAATTATCATTATCATACCATTGTCAGTTATTTCATATATTGTACATATTACATGATAATACGCAAACATTACAACTATTTATTGGTCCTGACCATCCAGACAGCTTATGTTTAAATGCCTGGAGATTTTTTTAGCACTTTTTATATTTTGAGGTAAACATTTCCATGTTCCTTCATGACTGGCACTATTCAAGCCAAAGAGCCTTTGATTCAAGCCATATCTTGTAGTTTTGCACTTTAACGTACATATTGAGACATTTCGGAGTGCGTAACAATTTTCTTTGACATTTAATAAATCATGGTCAATAGTGCCTGTAATTTGTTACTCAGGACATGACAACAATATAGATCTATTAGCCACTTGATGAAGTTTGATTTGGTTGGTCTTGGCCTCTCATCTTCCCTTCGGTGGGGTTTGTCAGTAGATGTGTTTCCTTCTATGACATATCATTCATGTTGACATGTAGAACTGAAACCTGAAATTACATGTGAGATTAAGTTCAGAGTAAACTATTCACAGTATTCAGTTTTGTGCCATTATTACGTTGACAGTCAGAACCTGTATTTTTGGGATCTGTAGAATATCTGACAGATGATGACAGCACGGTATTTGCACACTATTCCAGTTACAGTAAATTATAGACACATATAATATACGTACTGTTATTCTTGATCCTTGCAGGTGGCTGCTCTGCACTACGCACTAGTACAGTTTCTTTCAGGCTCAGATATTTGGTTGTTGCTGTGTGCTGACTCGCCTGACTGGCTGTCTGAGTGTCTCAGCCTGTCTGTAGTGTAGCCGCAGCCTGAGCGACGCAGAGGCTCTGCCAGAGCTGTAGGCTTACTGTCTGTAGTATATCTGGTATGCAAGTTGAAGTTGATCTTGCAGTCATGCTTTGCCTTGGCTTTGGTTTTGGCTAATGCTGAAATGACAAAATGATTCCAAGTGTGATTGTGATGTTCACAGCTAGCATAGATATATACTTTATACAGTTGCAAAGTCGATAAAATAATATCTCTTCATAACTGAGATCCGCCGTTGCATCTAGATCCGCCTCAAATGTGGCAGAGAGCACGTGCGATGTTTTGCACTCATTGAACCTAAGACTGAGTGAGGCTGGGCTGGCAACGTAACCACGGCACGGGCAGTGGCGCCCACAGGGGTACGCAGTATACGCACATGCGTATACAAAAATTTCCGACGATACCCCCCCCCCCCCCTCCAAATCCATCGTACAGGTTGTCATATCGATTGTCTTAATATCAGACAATTGTACATTATATTTTCCAATGCTCCTCTCCACATTCTCAAGTTTCATTCTCAATTTTTCTCAACTTTTTTCATGGCCTGTCCATGTTGAGCAGGTGGGGTCCAATTTCAACCTGCCTCACTTGGATGTTCACTCGCCTACTTTTTAACCAATTTACCAACCAGCGGCTAATTGATCAATATATGAACTACTAACGAATACTAGTAACTGGGATACATTTACGCCAGATGACCAAAAGGAATAAATGTACTGAATTCATATTAATTTATCTTGACATGATATATACCATGCAATTGCTTCAGTATATTTCATATATAACCTGCTTTGTAGATGAGTTTGACACGAAATGTTCGTGATTTCGCTGAAATATTCTCCAATGTCCAATTGGTATTTACAAAAAAAATTGTATCAACAGAAAGTACACCTGTTCTGTGGGGCAGGTTTGTTCGAACATTCACCTGCCCTACTATTAGTTTAAGTGGCGTAGGAAGCATTTGAAAAGTGTGGGGGCCCAAAAATGTCCGGTCTGGGGGTTCAGGGGGCGGCGTAAGCCCCCCTAGAAAATTTTGGAATTTGGTGTTCTCTCAGAACGTTCCTGGCGTGTACCTTGGGCCCAGTTCAGTGTTAATTTTGTGGGATATCATCAAGGAATTTAATTTTCTTTGAATGGAAAATTGTCGTATAAAATAGGCCCAAAGAATTCAAGCCACTCCATCATTCATTATCTTTATGAAAAGTTACTGAGCAGAACAGATGGGTGTGATATAAAATAGGTGGACTGTATTCGTGTTCTATATAGGGGTGGTAGCAGGATTCCCTCGCAAGCGGTCTGACCTCTCTGAGATGGGGTCTAAAATATGTACACACATCGCAATCGAGCAGAGCGAGAGAGCCAGTGTTCGGTGTGGGGTCTGGGGCCCACTCAAGGGCCCCAAAAGCCAGAGCTTTCTGGTGTTCCGAGGTTGGTTCTGAACTTCTCCTGGCTCTTGACCTGGTTTCCATTCTCCAGACCTGGTTTCCATTCTCCAGATTTCATAACTTTTTGAAAATACTCATTTTGACTTTATTTTGATCATTCAGTGATTAAGGCCATAACGATCTTGTATAATTTTGCTTGGTTTCTTCTACACGAATTGTGTGTGAATAATTTACTTCTTGGTTCATGTAAACGAAATATACTTAAATAGAAAACATTTTTTTTGAAAATTCAGACAGGGTTCACGATAGAATCATATATTTCTCAAGTTTAAACCACTGGAATTTTTTTGTACAATTTTCCTAACGGGGATGTGGGGGTAGGCCTATATAGTGCCCCTGACCCCCTTTCCTGCCACCCCTGCTTCACCGCCTCACCGTAGAGTAGTCCAATCGGGGATCTACTCATTTTTCAGTTGTTTATATCGTTGCTAGTTGAGTCAGGTTTGGAAAATCTCACGCGATTTAATAACCGGAATGATTTTCTCAGTAGATCCATTGCGTATATTTCATGGGTTTCTGAGATGTGTGATTTTTCATTTAATTAAATGAAATCTTTTGGAAATGTATACTATATATAATGTTTTAGAGTCGTATTGGCGATCTGTAGTTTCATGTAAAAAAAATCGCGAAAATCTGGGGGCCCCAAACATACTCAAGCCCCCGCTATCAAAAAAGGGAGGGGGCTCGGGCCCCCAGACCCCCCCCCCCCCCCCGGTCCCGACGCCAGTGATTAGTTCCACTTATCCACGACAGGCGGACAGTCCTTGATGTCGAGCCCTGTACTGGGTAGTATTACTCCACATAACATGTATTATCTTGAATAGGCTAACGTTATGTTGTTCATTGGAAATTTATTTTTCATCACAAGAAAATCGGATCTAAGACTGTGTTAGGTACCCGCAAACGCCTAGATTCAACCAGGGAGCATCTAGACCCCTGCAGCTTCTGGGACCCTAGGCGGGCCCCAGACCCCATGCCTACTAGCTGGGAATCTCTCCAGCATGTGTGCGTCCTCTTTTTCAAAACCTGTGGGCGCCTTTGGGCACGGGTGATGTATTCTAGCATCATCGTGTTTCATACATTGGGGGTAAAGCCCCCAAACCCCCTAAACTACGGTGTAGAAAACTTTATCGAGATCTTTCACTTACCTTCAATTTTCTACCATAATCGTAACAAACGGAGCTGGAAAATCACACGCTTCTGAAATCAAAACAAAACTAGCGCCAAGTGACGCACGCGACTAGATCTACCTTGACCTTTGTTGTTGCTAGGGGCGTGGTGCAATGACGCGATATGATTGGTTCCTATGCAAAAGCTATATACGCATAAAGATGACGTCATTCAATACGGTGCACAATACAGTTATAGCAATGCAAAAGCGACATTGCAATGAAATACATATTGAAAAATAAACTGAATGAGCTGTTTCGACCATATTATCGCAACCAAAAGTAAGCGTATGAATCACACTACAAAAATTTAGGTGAACATGGGTCGTAGATTGGGGGGTAAACCCCCCAAACCCCCCTAACCTACACAACTATCCAGACGGCTTCAGCCAAAATGCAGTATTAGCTGCGCCATATTTGGGTCCTCCATGGCTCCATGGATTTGTGAATACACTACCAAACATGGCGCCTAGCCGCTTCGCGGCTAGCGATGTTGGTAAAAAAAATTCTCAATGATTTTATGGCAGTCTTACTATTGAAATCGAGTTTCATGTATAATGTTCGTGGTCACTTCTGTACATATGGAAAGCCATGTCTGAACATCGTATAGTTTATCAACTTGAACATGGGATAGACGAGGGGTCCGCTCTTGCTTCCCTTCTTCTTCCGTATGGTATTTGGAATTCAATTAGCATTACGCTAACAACTTGCTGTTCTGTATATTAAACGAACAAAATTGGATTAAGTAAATTCTCGTATATGTTCAGTTTAAATGGCAACATAATGGGAAAGCTCTACGCCTAGTCAAATTCAATATGTTTTCAATTATCCTCAGTTCACTGGGATTCAGGATTCAGTCGACATTCAGGATACACTGCGCACATGGCCATGGTTCACAGTACTGTTTTTTTCTTCTTAGGAATACGACACTTGGTGTTGATGAATAAATGTTAGAATAACTCAAACTGGGCTAGCCATACTATTGAAATTTTACATTATTATCGTCATCATTGTGTAAATTCTTGGAACAACGCTTGCACCTGAAACTCCAAAATGTTGTGCATATGGAGTGTTAAAATAGTTTCTACATCGCTCCCACTTTATCATCAGTAGCACAGTATCACGAACCAAGCAGTAATAACTCGGGCTCACAGTGATACATATTTTCATGGCCGAAATTACCCATTCTGTCATTTTGCCATCATTATAAAAATCCTGATTTCGCGAAGAGTGTCGTTTGCACACCATTTATGGCAGTTTCCCGGTGATTTTATGATATTTTTTCTCCTGCATATTGATAAGATAGTGGCCAAGTTGCGATTATTACTCGTCGAACCACCACCATCTTCACATTGTGTCTACACTTATGGAAAAATCTACTTCGGCATGGGAGAGAGGAGAATGAGGTCTGCGCCTGTTCGGGGGAAAATATGTGGAATTTAATTATCATTAAGTAAACAATTTGCTTCTCTCTGTGCAAGCTGATCAGAGTACAGTTACGCAGATAGATGTATGTTCGGTTTAGTTGGCAACAGAACGGAGCTCTGCCGCAGTAATTTAATTCAAATTGTTCCTAGTTGTCGCGAGACATACTTGAAGCTGCATATGTCTCGGGACAATCAGGAAAAGGGTATGCGCAGTTCTCGAATGCAACACGGACGCTCTTTAGTTTATTCAGCAAGGTGTTCCACTACAGGAGCAGTGTATCTATTAATTGAAATTTAAAACACTTTACAGACTGGTGATTGAGGACAAATTACCTTCGTTGAATCCATAAATGTACTCCTGTTTACGTACCAATATCAACTCGAGCCCAAATGCTAGTCGCTGCGATTTGCATCTTGGCTAAAACCGCAATATATGAGACGAATTATGACCGAGTGACGTCGATATGGGTGTGTTAGAGAAGTATGTGAATATGATTCTTCTCAAAATATCACATACAAAACATGTAACATGTGTTTGGTGTTATGTAAACACTGTTTAAATTCGTGTGTATTCAGCAAGGTGTTCCACTACAGGAGCAGTGTATCTATTAATTGAAATTTAAAACACTTTACAGACTGGTGATTGAGGACAAATTGCCTTCGTTGAATCCATAAATGTACTCCTGTTTACATACCAATATCAACTCGAGCCCAAATGCTAGTCGCTGCGATTTGCATCTTGGCTAAAACCGCAATATATGAGACGAATTATGACCGAGTGACGTCGATATGGGTGTGTTAGAGAAGTATGTGAATATGATTCTTCTCAAAATATCACATACAAAACATGTAACATGTGTTTGGTGTTATGTAAACACTGTTTAAATTCGTGTGTCCTTTATACCGCGTTTTGTATCTCAGAATGTCCTACCAAGTTTTTCTTTAACTTCACTTCAAAGCCGTTTATGCAATATCAATTACTTCCGTGACGTGACACTGAAAATATCGTTTACCCTTCCAGGTGAGCAGAAATTCCTACTGAGTGTAAGCATATGAATACTTAGTCCATTATTTTACCAAATTGATGGATGAGTATAAGATTAACATCTATTCATGGCTCGCATCTTGCCGTATGGGTGAAAATTTTTTGATAGACGTCAAAGAGTTTGCTTGAGACTAGTCCTCGACAACTGATGAGTCATTTTTATTCATACAACATTCATTAGGATTTTTGTCCTAATCATGTGAACTGTACTACATACATTATTCTGTCAAGAGGTTTCATTCCCTTGCAAGTGTTGAAGTATTTCACATGAGTTTGTATTAATTTTACGCATGACTTGTTTGACACAATTTGTGTTTGTGTGTTTGTTACCCATATATGTATGTATAGCAGTTAGGTCAATCATGATATAGACATGGAATTTAACGTTCGAAGTTATTTCTCCATCTATCCAACTCGAAAGTTAATGCACTTCTTACTCCCTGGATTTTTTAGTAAACAAAAACTACGATTAATGACATATCACAAACACGATTGTTCCACAATAGCCTCTCCAAGTCCATTGTGTAATCAATAAAACACTTTGATCACCAGCTTCGGCAGCTGTAATTTGAACAAAGACATAACACTCACAAAGCAGCAGGAATCAAAGGGATTGATCAGATCTGGGATGCAATTTGGACGCTATATCATTTATTTAGCATGGTGTATATTGATTTCTCAGTCCTTCTAAACACTACAGACTGGGGATTGAGGACATATTAGATTTTGGAGCATTGTATAAAGAAAGTACCAATCCAATAGATAAGAGCCCCATGTCATATGCTCCTGCAGATATTCGAGTATTTGTTGCGGGAGGGATATGCTCGTCTTTTGTTCATATTAATTTTTTTCTCAAGTGGAAATTATGACAAGATGTTATTCACTATATATTCTCCCAAGATAAATGTATTCCTCAAAATAAGTAAATCGATCATCACTCACAAATATAAATCTAACTCACAGAAAATATCATCTCAGTGACCAAGTAAATTTTTTTTTAATTAAAAAAGTTTTACTTGGTTCAAGAATGATAATATTTCCAAAATTTCATGGAAATAAGATTTAAATTCTGAAATGAATATAAGTTGAAATATTTCAACCACTGCAACTTTCTTGGGAGAATTCAGAATTATCTACAAAACTGAACGCCTGTTACGTGCATGTACACCGCTAGCTTGGATGAAACTGTTTGATAAGAAAACATGACTCAGTCTGAGTCACGAAAAAGTTATACCTTCAAGCGCCAGCTGAAACGTACAGACATTAGAGTACAGGTTTACCATGTTTCTCTCTATTCTTTGACTTGGAGAATGGAGTGTCAGG
This sequence comes from Terebella lapidaria, assembly GCA_949152475.1. Lineage (NCBI taxonomy): Eukaryota > Metazoa > Annelida > Polychaeta > Terebellida > Terebellidae > Terebella > Terebella lapidaria. The sequence continues at coordinate 24,389,460 of OX424564.1, read as the reverse complement.
AACTGGGTGATAGAGAGCAAACATGGCATACAGGACACAGCCTTGCACAACAAAAATGTCATCAATATCTCACCCTGACACAGTGATGGAAGAACAGTAACGCACACGTTCTTGAAAAGTCTACCCAAGAAGCCACCGCAAAGCTGCTGATCATTTGAGAAGTAGTATCCTGAGTTCATGATCATGTCTAAATCCGAGCTGCATCGGTTGTTCCAGGACCACTGCCAATTCACGGGAACCAAAGTTGTTTTGCGTTAGGCTCATAGAGTACAATGAAGTGAACACTTGTTATGGTTATGCGTCTGGTAAATGTTGTTGAAGACGACTTTCTCACACAAACACTGTTAGAAGAGGGTTGAGCTGAAAAAACAGCAGATAAGAAATCGGCGAAAGAGGGCAACAAAGAATGGTTACAACAATGGAGCTGCAAATTGTTTTTCTTGCTCCCTTGTTGAAACAAGCGCTTCGTGCTACAAAACAGAACTTGTCGGTCATAACTTCACAATCTATAACATTTGATGTGATGAATTATTTCTGGCATGAAGCGGAAGTAGGCTTCTCTGCTGGCGTGTTTGCCTCATGTTAGGAGAATTACATCAATTAACTACAGTGGTGATTTCAAAGACATCACGATATACAGTGACGGATGTACTCATTGGATTCCGAACATGGGCATGTCAAATCTTCTTCATATGACAGTGAGAAAAGGTATCGCGATCAGGGACATACACAAACGCCAATATATGAGACAATCAACTGCGTTGAACAAATAAAACAGGCTGGAAAATCTTACCCTTATGATGTGAAATATCTCACGTATGACTTTTTTTTAGACTATAAAGGGGGGAGGAGGGCGCTTCTACACCAGCATCGGTCCAGGTAGAATAAATAACAATTTGACCGACATACGACACCATTCGTACAAACCAAATGGCATCATCCAGTACAACTTTAATCACATTTGCACTTGGGAATCCTACCGCGTATCAAGCACTCAAAGAGGCGGTGATCCTTTCAGAATATCACGCTTTCTATGACAGATGGCCCCACACTTGAACATGATGCTTACGCGCGCAAAGCTACTAAATTGTAGTGGCCATGTATAAATTTGTTTATATTTACTCAAGCCATTTGCAATTTTTTTGCATGATTGGATGATTCGTCGTTGTCACAGTTTCACAAATTACGTCAGTAAATTTTCTTTGGCCAAAAATAATGTTCTGCAGAATACACCGAAAGGGCATAAAAAGACTGGGACAACCTAGATTTGGGAAGGTCAGTTGCCGTTTAAGATGACGCTCATGTAGCCTTTATAGCATGGTTGTTCGCTGATATTCAAGGTTATCGTGTTAGTGTGAACAACATGTTTTGAATGTAAATGTGTAATACATATTGCATATAAAATGGATGGATATTCTCACATAATGCATGCCAATTTCAGAGTGATCCAATCATCTGCTATAATTAACGTTTTCATGGTAAACAGAATATTGATATCTAAAAAAAAACATTTGTTAATTCAATTATGTAGCAAGATTAATAAATGCTGAAATAACATGTCTATGTCAAATAACTTTAGACAATGTACACATCAGGTCTACATGTGCCAAAATTCGTTAGAATACAAGAGTCTGATGTTAATTATGCTGCATCATTGCTTTATTCGAAGTGCCGTTTTTTTCAGTGTCCCTTCGAAGCTTAGATATGCTGTGGAATGGGTTTAGTTTTATCTTTTTGTATGGCGTCATCGAATATGGATACTACAATACTCTAAAAACATCGTTTATATACTCAGAAACAGCAAGTTGAATGCACCTCCCCCCCCCCCCATGTTAAAATATAGGGAGGCATCAGGTGCTTATATTCCCATTGTGAATAAATTCAATGTAATTTCTCAAAGAGCGAAGCCAAGGTCAACTCCGCGTCAATGAGGATCATAGCTGCAATGCCCTTTATCTTATTCTGATTTGACACAAATTTCGTGAACAATTACTTTCATGTGAATTAAAAATCCAGAAGACTTTTCTGTGAAATCTGTAGCCGGTGGTATGAGTATATGTTTGGTCGTGATGGTAGATGCGCGTTACGTCACGTTAACCGATATATGCTAATAAGTTCTAATAAATATTCCACGAATGCAGTAGCGAGAAAGTTCCTGTCATCGGTAAAATATTTGGGAAAATTTTATGTTGAAGGCAACTTGATATATGAAATTCATACATCAAATTTTAGTTGAACATGTCCCTGAACGAATTCAAGTTGAAGGGATCTTGATTCAAGCTTCACTAAAACTGAGCAAGGAACAAGAGTGTGGGGTCTGAATGAAAACACAATACGCAGCAAGGCCTCATTATCCAGTGTGTTGAAATTATGGATATTTTTTTAACTTTAATATGTTTCTGTTAAAAATTGCCATGAATCACATAATCTAAAAAAATTAAAATCTCTTGTGACAGAACTTTGTGTATTTGCACTTATCTTGTGTTTGCACATCTGTCGCAGATACATGTGATAATTTTTGTTTTTTAGCGCCTGACCTCTAGATTCATATTTGACCTTGTGAAATCCGGTAATTATGTCGACTATGTTGTCTCTTTTGGTGCGTTTTACTTACATTCACATGTATACGTCAAGTTGGTCAATCATGGTATAGAACCTAACATTTTGATTTATTTCTACATCTGTACAGTTCGAAATTTGAACGCACTGCTTTATTTCCTGGATATCTGAGTGAACAAAAACGAACGACTAGTGAAACATTACGCACCCCCCTGAGAGATTGTCTCATAATAGGCTCTCCAGTCTACTGTGAAATCAATAAAACACTTTGATCACCAGCTTCGACAGATCTAAACTGGACAATCAAATAACAACAACAACAAAGCAACATAGCGCGAAATCGAAGGCAAAACTCAGTTGTCGAACGCAACTTGGACGCTATTTTGTTTATTCAGCAAGACGTCCTACCAGTGTATTGATTTTATTGTCCTAAGCAGTTTGCAGACTACGGAAGCGTAGAAGGGCCACCCAGGAAAATTATTTTTTTTAAATTCCCGACTTAGTAACTCGATAATATCGACTTAGTATCTCGATAATATCGACTTATAACTCGATAATATCGAGTTAGTATCTCGATAATATCGACTTAGTGTGGAACAGGCACAGGAAGGAGATTTATTTTTTTTAAATTCCCGAGTTAGTAACTCGATAATATCGACTTAGTATCTCGATAATATCGAGTTAGTATCTCGATAATATCGAGTTAGTATCTCGATAATATCGACTTAATATTTTAGGGTTGTCCGGCCCATGTGTACATGTACATGTATAATGTACGTGGGTAACCATTAACGACTGTGTCAATTGGCGTATATGTCCACGTGTGAACATTGAAATAAATGATATCTAAAATGAAAACTTTCCCCTCTGATGTAAATATCAATTACATTAATTACATAATTGAGTTCTAACAGTATTTGACCCTCCTATAAAATCAGTAATGTTTATTTGTTTTCTCATTATGTATTTGCACAAGCAGACTATACATCATGTGCTGTGATTTAAGTCGATATACTAAGTCGATATTATCGAGTTACTAAGTCGATATTATCGAGATACTAACTCGATATTATCGACTTACTAACTCGATATTATCGACTTACTAACTCGATATTATCGAGATACTAACTCGATATTATCGACTTACTAACTCGATATTATCGACTTACTAACTCGATATTATCGAGATACTAACTCGATATAATCGAGTTACTAACTCGATATTATCGACTTACTAACTCGGGAATTTGAACAAAATAAATCTTCCTGTGTCTGATCCACTCTTAACTCGATATTATCGAGATACTAAGTCGATATTATCGAGTTACTAAGTCGGGAATTTAAAAAAAAATAATTTCCTGGGTGGCCCTTCTACGCTTCCGTAGCAGACTGGTGATTGAGGCCAAATTAAATTTCGATGTTATGTTACGAAACATTCTCTGGTCACTAAATTGGAGCCCAAGGTCATATATTACACTGCTCCTGATGTTAGGAGTCAGGACATGCACATATTTTTGCGCTTTAATATTCAGGATACACTGGTCACATGCTCAGTTATCTACACTATTCTTGAATAAGAAACTCCTAAATTTTATACATTTAAAAAAATGAAACTATAAGATCAAGAGTTGCACATCACCAAAATATCAAGTTCTTGTGGAAGTTAAAGAGCAATACTTCCTTCATTTCCATGTCAAATGCTACGGAAGCGTAGAAGGGCCACCCAGGAAATTATTTTTTTTAAATTCCCGACTTAGTAACTCGATAATATCGACTTAGTATCTCGATAATATCGACTTAGTATCTCGATAATATCGACTTAAGAGTGGATCTGGCACAGGAAGATTTATTTTTTTAAATTCCCGAGTTAGTAAGTCGATAATATCGAGTTAGTATCTCGATAATATCGAGTTAGTAAGTCGATAAAATCGAGTTAGTAACTCGATAATATCGAGTTAGTATCTCGATAATATCGAGTTAGTAAGTCGATAATATCGAGTTAGTATCTCGATAATATCGAGTTAGTATCTCGATAATATCGACTTAGTATCTCGACTTAAATCACAGCACATGATGTATAGTCTGCTTGTGCAAATACATAATGAGAAAACAAATAAACATTACTGATTATATATGAGGGTCAAATACTGTTAGAACTTTATTATGTAATTAATGTAATTGATATTTACATCAGAGGGGAAAGTTTTCATTTTAGATATCATTTATTTCAATGTTCACACGTGGATATATACGCCAATTGACACAGTCGTTAATGGTTACCCATGTACATTATACATACATGTACACATGGGCCGGACAACCCTAAAATATTAAGTCGATATTATCGACTTACTAACTCGATATTATCGAGATACTAATTCGATATTATCGAGTTACTAACTCGATTTTATCGACTTACTAACTCGATATTATCGAGATAATAACTCGGGATTTAAAAAAAAATAAATCTCCTTCCTGTGCCTGTTCCACACTAAGTCGATATTATCGAGATACTAACTCGATATTATCGAGATACTAAGTCGATATTATCGAGTTACTAACTCGGGAATTAAAAAAAAATAAATCTTCTTCCTGTGCCTGTTCCACACTAAGTCGATATTATCGAGATACTAAGTCGATATTATCGAGTTACTAAGTCGGGAATCTGAAAAAATAATTTTTCCTGGGTGGCCCTTCTACGCTTCCGTACAAATGCACTACGATTGGGGCATGGAAAATTGAAATTCCCTTGTCATGCCAATTTTCACTTCAGTTACAGATTTGCTTCGTTATTAAAATTGTAGTTGAATAGTTCGAGTTGAGTTGCATTTGTGTTCGAATTCGATAGCATATGAGGTGAAAAAAAAATCCACTAGGTACAAGTTTCGATGCGGTTGGGAAACTGAACGACGAAACCGATCCCTAAGACAAGTTTCTTGTATACGAGTGCAAAAATGGGAAACTTAACAATAACCTATCGTATGTTTTCACTTCAAGCAAATTCAAATGACCGTGGTAGCCAATACTGCTACACTGGTGGCAAAGTCGACCGATAGAAAGCTTACACTACACTTCTCTTGCCTATCATCCCGAGTAATTCTATTGCTTGCAGAAGACACGCAGTGACGGGACGTGACGCTATGACTGTTATCATTGAGACACCCTCTTGTCAACAGGCATATCTCAGAGCCGGATGTATTCGGGGAAGGCGGGGGATTAAGAATACTGATGACTCCTCCTGTTCATTGTCGCATCTAAATCATCTTTCAATCAGTACGATGCAAACTATGATATCCGGTTTAGCTGCTCTTTCGTTGTATGTTCAGATGGTGAGCAGAGACGAACAATTTGATACATTATACTGGAAAGAATATGACAAGTCAAACTAGGCTAGCGATAAACGGTAAACTCTCACTTCATGGCACATTGCAGTGGTTATGCAATGATGGAAACTATGAACATCCACCACCTGTCTTGGTGATTTTAAAAGTGTATTAGCATCATGCCATAAATATTCACATCATGTCAAGTAGCTGTCAATCAGGCAATGCAATCACTGCAGGAAACTGTTTTATGTGTGTACTATGTATATATATAATATATTATAGTTTTATAGATGTACATAGTGTATATAAATGTATGCATGCAATTCATTTTATTTCCTATTAGAGAATATATATGTACATAGTATATATACATGTATGCATGCAATTCATTTTATTTCCTATCAGAGAAACATTTGCCACCTGGTCGCGTCATTTCACATACATCTGCAATGTATCAACTCGCCATCTGTCATCCTGTACAGCAATTACAAGTTGATCCCAACGAGCTCAGTATAGAGCCTTTCGTGACAGCGAAACTAGTTGTTATAGATGTATTTATCAAACATAGATTAGACTGGGTCCATGTCTACTAAACCACGGGATTGAATACCGAGGAGCCCTTTTTTTACCATGTCTGTTACATTTGTGTTTTGGGCATTTCGTATTTGAATTCTACAGTTGCAATATCACTATTTTATAACATGGGCCCGTCCTAGTGTGTGATCGTGCATGCATAATTGTTTACGTTTCACGAGAACAATGCGATCAAAGGCAGCAACGTAGATGCCTGTAGTGGTAGTCAAAACAATCCAGTGGTTTCCATAAACACGGCATATTGTTTTGCTATTGCTAATCTAAATAATATCCAGGGATCATCATAGTTCCAATGAATCATGAATCCCCTCTCCAATCGAAGAATATCAAATATTGCGCCAAAACACATTGATGCCTATTACGTTTCAGAAATGAACCGGCCGATGGGACAACACAGGCATTGCTGGTATTTTGTGGGACTTCCCGTGATTGCCAAGGGGGTGTGGCCTGTTGCTTTGTTGTCCTAACCATTCCAGTACGAGTCGGAATACAAGCGAAACCAGTTAATCAATTTCCCAAATCGAATCCAAACATTACCATATTCATAGAGAGTTAGGGAAACATTAGAACCCACAGGAATGACCTTTGAATATGGCTAATTTAGAAAGTTTGTGATTGGGCATGAGTCAGAACATATACATCTGGAGGAAAGTTCCATGAGGTCTATGGTAAAAACAGGTATTTCTCTTTTTTCAGATTTGAGGGATGCTACCTCATAATGCTGAGGTCTAAAAGATGCCTGTCAGTCACATATCGTAAACGGAATTATAACCCCAAGGTCGCATATTCGAATTCAGTCCAGTCTCGAATTCTTGATTCATAAAATATCCTTTCATTTACCCTATATATAAATTTATCTTATGAAAAAATCTTTGGAGAAAATGGTATTGAAAATGTGACTCATCTCGGCCGTAGATTGAATGTAATTTGTCCATTCCTCTATCAAGGTATCTGGAGGTTTGATGACAAACACACTACGACACTAAACTTGAGATCGCAGGTTCTTATCCTGCCCAATTTCCCAATTTATCCATAAAATGTATATCCCAAAACCCCAGTGAAAATATATCCGTCCATATGCCTGGTTATTTCACATTTCTATGAAAACTTTTGTCCAACCAAACAGCACATTTTGCACGAATTTGCCTTTTAGTTTCTTCGTGATAATTAAATGATAAAGTGCATAGCACTTGCAGAAATTGTTTAAACCGCAATGAGCCTACAGGGTAGGGCATCATTGAGGGATACACCTTAACTCAAATAAGGTATCAGTGCTGGGATCTATCAATGAGGTTATTTCATAATCGTGGTGTTAGTAACTCCAGCCTTTTAATAAGATATTCAGGGTCATTTTGCAAGTAAATATTAATCAAATAAAACTGTTCCTCCCTCTCTATCATGAACACAAGTTCAGAATAGTTGTACAATTATACCTAGCTATTGCATTAAAAAATAATATTGAAAACAAAACATAGCCAGAGATTCAGTATTAAAGGCGGGGATTATTTTTATTCATCAGTGATGAGCCATCGTAATAATGATGATAATATATATTAACATCTTCATTTGCAATTTCCCTGGAGTAAAATGCATGGTAATCGAAATCAAATGAGATGGCGATTGCTTTGTGAACTAGTAGATGTTAATGTGTTCATGATGTGAATTTTTGGTATTTAATCTAAGCACAATGCTGACAGAGACTGGATTGTATCAAGATTAATGAAAATGGATCCAATACCAAAGCATAACGTCTTCAGGGCAAACAAAATTCAGCCTATTATTAACTTTCTTCTACCAAGACAAAGAGTAATTTTTGCACTAATTATACTTTTCAGTAATTAATCATACATTTCTTTATTATGGATGAAGCACAACGTGCCTGCAGAAATTAATCAAACCGCAATGAGCCTACAGGGTAGGGCATCATTGGGGGATACACCTTGGCGCAAACAATCCAAGATTGCTGTGATCTATCGATGAGACTATCTCATAATTGTGGTGTTAGTATTTGCACATTGGTTTCTTCTTTGCCTCCAAAAAAATGATAGTCAGACACATCTTGCGATTCAACGTAATACCAATAAAATGGTACATCCCTCCCTATCCCGTACACAACTTCAGAACAGTTGTGTGCATGTTTATGGGTGAAATGGTTTCAAATTCAATTTTATTACAAGGTACCGGTGACCATCCTGGATTGTGTGCTCTTGCAAACAATGGATCGATTTTTCAGTGGGGTCTGAGAAAAGATCTGCAGGTCATATCAATCGTCAAGACATTTCAACCGAAAAATGATCACAGGGTTAAGGTTCAGGACCTTGATATATATATAATTGTGTGAATCACTGATTCTCCTCAGTTGTGGAAAAATTAATAAAACTTCAAAATTGTTTATTGTGCTCTCATACATTTCCAGTGTACTCGTCTATCGACATCAAAATGACATCATAATTTGGCATCAAAAGATGACATTGGTGCCCATTGTTTTTATGTATGGTATCATCAAAATTCCATCATCTCTCATTGTATATTTTAAAAATAGTTAGATGATATTGCCCCTGATGACGCAAGTGTGTTTTTTGATGAACTGTTGGTGTTGCTTCTGTTGTAGAATATTGTACTTTATGTCGGTTATTAGCATCATCAAAATCTGATTTTTTGATGGTAATTTGTTGATATTTATACTCCCAAGAAATGTTATTACTGATCTTGTACATGTACATTTCCGTGTTTGTATACACCTAGATAATGATAATTGTGATAATTTATCAAATGGAGTTGTCAGGTTATCATAAAAAACGTTCATTAGCCTCATTTATACCTCATTGAGATTGGTACCGTGGAACACCAGGAATTTTGGTTTGATATATACGAATTGTATGGAGCACATTTGCTATTTTTCGTTTTTTTTTTTATCTTCTTATTCATTTACTAGTCTTGAAATTTGTACACATACGAGTATTTTGTTTACACGTGAAACAAATTTTAGTCCATCATATATGTATACTTTATAAAGTTTGACATGATATTGTACATGATTTATTTGGGTCATGAAATACGAGAGCAATTCCTTTATTCTTTCTCTTCTGTCAGACAAACACCTGCTACCTGATGTGGTCATTTCACGTACAATCTCCAAAGTATCAACTCGCCATCTGTCATCCTGTACTGCAATTACAAGTTCATCCCAACGAGCTCAGTTTAGAGCCTTTCGCGACAGCAAAACTGGTTGTGATAGATGTCTTTATCAAACATAGATCAGTCTGGTGTGATGTCTACTAGACCACAGGATTGAATACCGCGGAGCCAACGTGTTCTGTCATGTCCGTTACATGTTTGTTGTGGGCAGTTGCAATATTTCAAATTTAAATTCCACAGTTGCAATTTCACTATACTCTAATTTACGGAATTCGTTTACACCGTTTTTTTTCGCTCATATGATTGTGATGTTGAATGGTATGAAGTCAAACGGCAATTTTCTACCAAATTTCAGCTAGCACTCTACCCCGTGTTAAAACTCCAGCTTGAAACGATATTTCATGGGTCTGTTCATATTCCGGTATTTGTCGAGTTCACATCCACCTGGAAAGTCTTGTTGTAATTTTGGACCAGAAAACACATTTGGGTGTATCTCGCTCAAGCACTCTCACTCAAAAGATTGCACAGCAACAAAAGGAGCAAAAGCACATTTCGTGTGCGCACCAATTAATTCCAAGGTGCTAAAACTAACATTTTAGATTGCCAACTTGTTCCCCCTAATTATTGTCAAGTTATAACATTATACCATTCAGAATCACAAACATATGACTATATGATGAAAAACCATTGTAAATGCATTTTAAAAAATCAGAGTATGGTTTAGATGCGTCCTCGTGTGTGATACTGCATACATTCCAAAAGTAACAGGTACAGTACAATCGATGGAAAGCAACATTGAATGCCCGTGGTTGTAGTAAAAAGACAGGGAAATGAGTCAGGACACTTTGATTTTTGAGGTTAGCGCCAGATATTGGGCAATCCATTTTAAATAAATATATTTCAAGTACGTGATGGAAATTCATACATTCTGCGGTCTACAACATGCCTGCCAGTTACACATATACATGAACATGGTGTTAACCCCTATGTCGCGGGATTAAATTCAGTCCAGTTTCGGTTACACGATTCAAAAAATATCATCTCATGTGCCAGTGCATTTCCAAGATACGCAATATATTTTTATATAAACCCATAGAGAATTTGGTATTAAATATTCAATTCATTTCTACCATAGATTGTCCAGTTCGCCATCAAGAGGTTTGGTGGTAAACACACCGGGCATTAAGCCCTAGATAGCAGTTTCTGGTTCTGCCCCATCCCCAAATAATTCATAAAAAAAAATGTATATCCCAACTTTCAATGAAGAAAATATCCATCCACAGGAAAGTTCTTTGTCAATACATACGAAATAAACACACAATCTCTCGCACATTATGTCACTTCTATTACATTTGTACGAGCTGCTGAAACACCATTTTACCTACACCAGAGATTCCCAACATACCTTCCATCTGAGAGAGACCAAGCACACGCGCTCACGAACTGACCAAGCGAATACACCTTACCTAAAAAAAGCCAAAAGTGCTTGGATCTATCGATGAGGTTATTCCATAATTGTGGTGTTAGTATTTTCACAATGGCTGCCATGTTTCCAGCAATTACTTTCATGTGGATTTCCTCTGCTTGCATTATGTTTGAGAAAATATTCATTTTGCTCAACTCCAGTTCTATACTGAACTTACTCCAAATGGTGAGTTGGTGTTATATTCTTTCGGTATTAGTGACGAAACTTACAGTAATATCTATGGTGATTAATTATTTCTGCACTGATCACTTTGTGTGTATATGTTGATTTTGCAGCATATACTATCGGTAAAATCTGTGCCTTTTATTCACAGAATACTTACACCTTCTGTCCGATTGTATTTCATGGCCAATGGCTGAAATATCTATTCTTCATAATAATTAACAAATATTTATGTCAGTTCATCCAAGCAATCTCTTTGGAGCCCTTTGAGACACCAGAACTAGAGGCATTTATTTATCGCTAAGTTCATCTAGAATTTGTTCAGCAATACAAGGAGGATTATTTCACTCCTTGTCGGTGGGGAATGCCAAAGGCAGTTATATGCAGCATATACATTTTCTTAAGTGATTTACTATTTAGTAGCCATTTCACTAATATCATAACGAGCTCGTTATTAACAAATTCCTTGTAAATTTAGAGAATTAAAATACAATGAGGTTATGTCGTGACTGTATGTTAGTATTTCCAGAGCGCTTTCTTCTATTCCTCATAAAAGGATAGTTAGAGACATATTGTAGTTAAAAACAAATACAATACAAACACTTTATTTCACTGTATCTCGAAAAAAATTCAAACCAACAGTAACATAACTAGTAATTTCAATGCATTCAAAAGTAATTCTGGTAACAAAACTTGGCCCCAGATTCAGTATCATCTGCATAAATAATGGATTATCAAAAGCACGGGAAAATATTCACCCGTACCACCCATCATAAAAGTTTTTAAAAAAAATATTAAATTTCTTTGAGGTATATTGTGTCCTAACGGAGATGTAGACTGGGTGCTGGTTGCTGGTTGAACCAGTATTTGTTATTGTAATCATGACCTGCATGTCCTGCATTAGATCTCAGCAAAATTCATTAGAGAAACTCAATTTTATTCATCTTAACATTCCTGCACCGGAATAAATATTAATTCTAACATAATTTATACCTTTTCTTTTACTTATATTCATAATGGATGAAGCACAATTTGCCTGCAGAAATTAACTAAACCGCAATGAGCCTACAGGATAGGGCAGCATTGGGGGATACACCTTAACTTGAACAAGCCACGAGTGCTTTGATCTATCGATTAGATTATATCATAATTGTGGTGTTAGTATTTCCACAGTTTTTCCTTCTTTGCCTCCTGAAAGGATAGTTGGAAGCATCTCGAGATTGAAAATAATTTCATTTGAAACATTATATCCCTCTCCACCCTGAACACAAGTTCAGAGCAGGTGTGACACATAACTATTTATTATAATGCAAAAATAATTTTGAAAACAAACAGAGCCTAAGATTCAGTATTTTCTACATAAGTACTGAATATTATAATATGTAAAGTAGAAATATCTTTTATTCATCAGTGATGAATGATTTCTCAGTTCTTGTGGTATCAGGATCGATGTTCTGAAAAAAACTACAGTGTATTTTTTAGTATTAACTTTAGTATTTGTTCACCAAATCAAATAGTAATCTGGAGCAAATTATTTTTTGTTATGGATGAAGCATAAAGTGCTTGAGGAAACTAATTAAAGACCTAGTAACATGCCGATGAAAGTGTTCTTCATTCAGTCCAATATGAATAGTTATCAATAAATTCGAACGAATTTTACAAATACAATCAATGGGTTTCGAGATATTGAATCAAATAGGCACTCCTTCCGTAAATTGCCGAAGATTTTGATCACGATTTTAGTATGGGTCACGTGGCTGGTGACGTCAGTTGAGGCAGAACTTAAAGTACATGTAGCCAGCAAGGTAAACTGCATGTCACATACTCTAGTATTCATGCGCGTTGTGTATGTTTGGCAATTCATGTGAACGGGTGAGATTCAATTTTATTAGATGGTGCCGGTAACTATATTGGATTGTGGGCTCTTGCAAACAATGGATCGATTTTTCAGTGGGGTCTGAGAGATTTTTCTTTTAAAAGATCTGCATGTCATATCAATCGTCAAAAAAAATTCAGCCAAAAATCACAGGGTTCAGATTCAGGACCTTAAAGGAGGAAATTGAGAAGACTCCAGGCTTCGTTCAATTATGAAATATGTATATATTTGTTCAGTACAAACAAAGTTTCTTTTCGATTTTACATTCGATAGTAGTTTTTAAAATATGATTTCTTCGATTTTGAAGTCAACTACTTCATGTGGGTGAAACTAATTTGTTACCAAATTGCGTTTGAATTTGATAGGAAGTCATTATTTAACAGATATATATAATTTTGTGAATCACAGATTCCCCTCAGTTGTGGAAAAATCAATAAAACTTCAAAATTGTTTATTGTGCTCATGATGCATTTCCAGTGTACGAAAAATACAAGAGAAGTAAAAGCAAGGCCTCATACACGTTTGTGATTGACATGTAATATATGTAGCTTTAACTGTATCAACAATGTATCAATTGCGATCATAATGGGATATGTGAAAAATGTCGGTTCACTCGTCTATTGGAATCGAGATGACATCATTATTTTGCATCAAAAGATGACGTTTGTACCCTTGGTTCTTGGTATTGTCTTCTGTATGGTATCATCAAATCTCTCACTGTATATTTTTAACAATAGTTATGATATATTGTCTGCCCCTGATGACGCAAGCGTGTCTTTGGATGAAGTGTTGGTGTTGTTTATATTCTAGAATATTATACTTTATGCTGGCTATTGGCATCATCAGAATCTGACTGTATTGTTGGTAATAGGTTGATACTTACACTCCCAAGAAATGTTATTACTGATCTTCTACCTGTACATTTCCGTGTTTATATACATCTGGGTAAAGATAATTGTGATATTTATCAAATGGAACTGTCAGGTTATCACAAAAAAACATTCCTTAGTTTTATTCATACCTTATTAAGATTGGTACTGCGGGACACCAGGAGTTTAGGTTTGATATCATATACGAGTTGTATGGAGCACATTTGCTATTTTTTCAGGTTTTGTCCCCTTTATATTCATTGATTAGTCTTGAAATTTGTACGCATACGAGTATTTTGTTTACACGTGAAACAAATTTTAGTCCATCATATATGTATACTTTATAAAGTTTGACATGATATTGTACATGATTTATTAGGTCATGAAATACGAGAGCAATTCCTTTATTCTTTCTCTTCTGTCAGACAAACATTTGCTACCTGATGTGATCATTTCACGTACAATCTCCAAAGTATCAACTCGCCATCTGTCATCCTGTACTGCAATTACAAGTTCATCCTAACGAGCTCATTCGAGAGCATTCCGTGACAGCTAAACTAGTTGTGATAGATGTATTCGTCTAGTGTGATGTCTACTAGACCACGAGATTGAATACCGCGGAGCCAATGTGTTATGTCATGTCCGTTACATGTTTGTTGTGGGCAGTTGCGATATTTCAAATTTGTGTTCCACAGTTGCAATTTCATTTTACTCTGATTTACGGAATTCGTGTACACAATTTTTTGTTTTGTTTTTGTTTTGTTTTTTTGTTCATATGATTGTGATGTTGAATGGTATAAAGTCAAACGGCAATTTTCTACCACATTGCAGCTAGCATTCTCGAAACGACACTTCATGGTTCTGTTCATATTACGGTATTTCAAATTCACATCCACCAGAAATGAAAGTCTTGTTGTAATTTTGGACCACAAAACACATATGCATGAATCGCGCTCAAGCACGCTCACTCGGAAGATTGCAAAGGAACAAAAGGAACAATACACACATCGTGTGCGAACCCAGAAATTCCAAGGTGCTAAAACTGACATTGGGGTAGATTGTATTATTATACCATTCAAAATCACAAACATATGACTATATGATAAAAAAAAAACCCAGTGTAAATGCATTTTAAAAAATCAGAGTATGGTTTAGGCCCGTCCTCGTGTGTAATACTGTATACATTCCAAAAGTAACAGGTACAGTACAATCGATGTAAAGCAACGTTGAATGCCTGTGGTTGTAGTGAAAACCACAGGGTAAGGAGTCCGAACACTTTGATTTTTGAGGTTAGCGCCAGATATTGGGCAATCCAATTTAAATAAATACTTGTATATTTGAATTACGTGGTGGAAATTCAAACATTCTGCGTTCTACAACATGCCTGCCAGTTACATTATCCATGAACGGGATGTTAACCCCAATGTCGCGGGATTGAATTCAGTCTAGTTTCGAATTCGCGATTCAGGAAATATCCTTTCATGTGCCAGTGCATTTCCAAGATACGCATCTATTTTTATATATACCCATAGGGAATTTGGTATTAAATATTTGATTTATTTCTACCATAGACCTTTCTTTGATTCGTCCAGTTTTCCATCAAAAAATCTGGTGGTTTGGTGGTAAACACACTGGGGCATTAAACCCTAGATCGCAGGTTCTGATTCTGCCCCATCCTCGAATCATTCATAAAAAACGTATATCCCAACTTTCACTAAAGAAAATATCCACCCACAAGCAAGTTCTACGTCAATGCATATGAAATAAACTAACAATCTCTCGCACATCATGTCACTTCTAAAACATTTGTACTAGCTGCTAAAACACCACATTACCTACACCAAAAATATTCCCAACATACCTTCCATCGGAGAGCGACCAGGCACACGAGCCCACGAACTGACCAAGTGAGTCAGGATATCGAGCGATGGGCGTGTCCTTCTCGGAGGAAATTGACTGTTCTTACTCAAACGAGCGATATGGTTTGTTTGAGGAAAAACAGGAACCATGTGCAGAGAATGTTCAAGGTTACTGTGATATTTCATGATCTGGTATATTTTTGGATATCGTTGTCACGTTTCCAGCAATTCATGTGGATTGCTCTGGTTGAATTTTATTTGAGAACATGTCCATCTGCACATGGACATTGAAATAAATCGTGAGGTCCTATTAATTCTTCGACATTAGTGATTAAACATCCTAAATGAGTACATTTGGGATGATTAATTATTTTTGCATTGATCACTTGGTTTGCGTTATATGTTGATTTTGCAGCCAGTATCATCTTTAGAACATGTGCGTGTTAATGACAAATTCCTCACACCTGCTATGAATATCATACACCTACACCTGAAATCTTACAGCTGCTACAATATCTATTCTTCATAATAGTTGACAATTAATTATGTCATCCTACCTTAATATTACAAGTCCATCCCAGCAAGCTCAATTCGGAGTTCTTCGAGGCGCCAAAACTAGATGTGATAGGTTCGTTCATTTAGTGCCAAGGTCATAAGAATTTGTTCAGTGATACATAAGATGGATGGTTCCACTCCATCGAGATGATGTGACATTCCAAAGCTAGTTATATGCAGCATATGTTTTCATGGTGATTTACAATCCACTGAGCCGTTTCATTGATATCATGACAAGCTCGTTAACAACCAATTCCTCATCAATGCGAACAATCATGAATAATGACCATTTCAATAGTATGTGTGCCAGTTCGAGGTTGGGCTCATACAAAGAACCTCTGCATAACAACTATCATCCATTATGTGCTTTTAATGGAACCCTGGAAACTGATAAAATATATTCATATGATATCTGTTTAAATAAAATTGTTCATATTATTTCTCAAGCTGCCCAGGTGCGTATTGTGCAAACAATATATGATTAATGCATCAAGTTTCAGCACAGTATGCTTGAGTTAAATTAATTTATCACCACAGTGTTTCAATAATAAAGTTTTATGAAGAATTATTATCCAAAATTACAATATTTATACAAAATATTGAAGGATGAAACACAGGGTTAAAATATAGTTAGAAATTATGGACAGTTGTCTGCCATCACAAAAATATTTACAACTGGTTATTACATAAACTATAAAAAATATACATACTCCCAAATATACATACTCCCAAAAACAAAATATACAAACTCCCAAAAAT
This sequence comes from Terebella lapidaria, assembly GCA_949152475.1. Lineage (NCBI taxonomy): Eukaryota > Metazoa > Annelida > Polychaeta > Terebellida > Terebellidae > Terebella > Terebella lapidaria. The sequence goes on along the minus strand of OX424564.1, from coordinate 24,372,277 downwards.
ATACATACTTTACTTTGTACAAAGAATATTAATTGACTATACACAAAATAGTGCAAACAATAATAATAGTCTTGATAGATGTAGCAAATATTATTTCACATCACATCATATTTAAACGTGTGCATAAACAATATATCAATAAATCGATAACAAGCCTGACAGTTTGTGCATATTTCATCTTCAAACCCATATTTTGAATTTTTTTAAGATTATGTGACGCCGAGTCTAAGCTCCAAGTGCACAGATCGCAGTTTGCGAATGCGCAATAGCAGTAAATTATAACTTAATAGCAAAAGTTTCAAAACATGACATCTAAACAACACAATCGTTCAAATAAATTACATTGATTTAAAATTATATTTATTTAATAATGACCTACGATTTTAACCCCACACGCAATTCATGTGATGATGAGTTATTGGGTATAATTTTTAAGACTGGACAAACTTCATGAAGGAGCATTTCAAGAATAACTGAGGGAAAGTCCAAGCTCCAAGCTCAAGGACACAAATTGTAATTTCCGAGAAATTATACAATGCTGGTAAACTATAAGGTAATGGCAAAAAGTTGCAAGATGTTATACATTTCCGAGACTTGTACAGATCTCATACTGTGAAAATGGACAGTAACAGGCTCACCTCGAAAATCTTCAGTGGTATGTGAACTGGAGGAATTGGGTTTATTTCCATGCTGATCGCTTTTTGAATCAATATTGTTATCGTGGTCATGGTCTGAATTTTTAATGTTAGATGTCATCACAATGCATGAAGAAACTGGATCTTGATAATCTTAATATTTGTCAACCGAAACAAATGGTAGTATTTACGGTGCCCGTGATAGGACATGATGAAAAAAAAACGTATTTCGTTCACATGAAGTACTAAGTCATTCGCACGAAGTACTAAGTCGTTTGCACGAAGTACTATTTCGTTCGCACGAAGTACTAAGTCGTTTGCACGAAGTACTACTTCGTTTGCACGAAGTACTACTTTGTTTGCACGGAATACTAAGTCGTTTGCACGAAGTACTACTTCGTTTGCATGAAGTACTAATTCGTTTGCACGAAGTACTAAGTCGTTTGCACAAAGTACAACTTCATTTGCACAAAGTACTACTTCGTTCGCACGAAGTACTATGTTGTTTGCACTAAATAATAATAGTCCATGAGCCCATTCAAAATTTACTACCATGAAAGGGCACCAAACTTTGACTGTTTTTTCCAGTTTATATAACCCTCAACATGACAAAACATCATGATGGACTTCTCAGAAGAGTAGCTTAAATTTTCTACGGAATTTTGAACATATCGGTATGTTATACTATAGCGAATTACAAAATGAGCGATTTTAATGCATATTCCAGCAAGTATGTTTTTTTAAAGGTCACAGAGAAACCAACAAATATTGTTTCATGAAATATTGTGGTGTTAATTGAATGTAAGTATCAACCTATTAATATGTAACAATTATATTTGATCAATGTATTGATGTTTCACTATTTTGTTTGCATATTTTAGAATTCCACTCTAGCAGTCTAGTCTTGGATTGACGGAGCTATATGTAAAGGTGTGACCACTGCGGATATCAGAATACAATTTCAACATTTCAATGTGTATGAGAAGTGGTATTCAATTGTATCCCCCGAACGAAGTTCGGCGGATACTATGGATTTGCGATAGTCGTCCGCATCCGCGTCTGCGTCCGCAGAGATTTTCTTGTGAATGTGCTACAAGCCAATTCTCACCCAATCACAGTAATTTTTTTACAGCCTCATATATATTGGTAAAACCACGATACCAATCGTTTTTGGTTGCCAACTTAATTGGTGGTTTGGGGACACATTTTGCCTTGAAATCAGCATGTTTGAGACACATGGCTTGTGGACACTCTACAGTCGGTAGTTTTCGACGAATCTTAATAATATTTGGGAATTTTGTTGGGAAGGAAAAGTTTCTCAGAATGATCATATCAATATTGATATGTTAACGGCCTAACTCATTACAGATATGTGAAATACCGATTTTGACATTTATGATCATTCCAATTGCCCGTACTGTGCAAGATAATGGCACTGGATTTTCTTGTTCAGAATAGAGAACTGATGTTTTTGGTGAAGTTACAACAATATTACCAAATAAAGCTTGTTCCATTAGTTTCACTACTGAGCACAATAAAAATAGTTAAGACAAGAAACATTCATTTTTGGGCTCGGCAAAGTGAAAGGTCGTTTCAGCAGATATTTTATGGTAACATTGATATTACTGTTAGAATAAGTTAACATTAATTTTGCTAGTTGAGTCTATTATTGAACACAATTACAAATTTTAAGGACGAGGACCATCCAATATTGGGCTCAACAAAATAGAAGTTTTGATCAGTAGAGTTTTTATGGCTGTAGTAACATTTATAATAGTAAGTAAGTTAATATTAATTTTGCTAGTAAGTTTTATTATTGAGCACAATAAAAATAGTTTAGGCGAGGGATATTTTTATTGGGGTCAACAATATGAAAGTTTCTTTAGTAAATATTTTATGGCTGTAGTAACATTTTATTACTGAATAAGTTAACATGAAATTTGATTTATTTTTTTATAAAAATTTTTTATTTATGTTCATTACTGAGCAAAACAAGAATAGCAAAGGCAGGGTACATTTATTATTGGGCTCAGTAAGGAAAATGTTCTGTCCAGTACTGAGTATATGGCTGTAGTATCATTGATATTACTGATTTGGCTAGTTGAGTCTATTATTAAATATAATAAAAAAGATAAGGCAAGGAACATTTATTGTTCGGCTCAATGGGGAAAAGGTTTTGTGCAGTTGAAATTTAGTAATAATGTTGATATTACCTAATGAGTTGACATCAATTTTGCTAGTTAAGTTTATTGTTGTTTATTACAATAAATATAATTAAGGTGAGTGACATTTATTTTGCGATCAATGAGGAAAATGTTGTGTCCAGTAGTGATTTCATGGCTTTACTACCAATAAATTACTGAATAAAATAATATCAATTTTGCTGTTTATGTTCTTCGTTGAGCACAATAAAGATATTTGATGCTATTGACATATATTATTGTGCTCAACGGGAAAAAGGTCATGTTCAGTAGTGAATTCATGGCTGTAGTACCACAGATTATACTGAATAAGTTAAGATTGATTTGGCTATTTATAATATGTTGTGAACCCATTCATTAATTTGACAACTTTGAACTCAGCTAGCACTTATTTTGAATAGAAATAGAAGTTTTATTGGATATACTGATCCAGTTTCATAATTTTTCATTATTTTCGAATACAACACTTTTGGTTAAGTTTTAGTTGAATTTCACATTCAAACCTCATTTGGAACATATTATTTGGGGTAAAATGGAGCTTTTGCGATCTGGCTTTGATCTGGCTCCAATTTCATCATCTTGAAATGCAGTTTTGGTCGATATTCGCTTGGAATTTCAATTTTGAACCAAATTTGGTACATTTTTGGGTTGAAACTTTTGTTTTGGCTTAAATTTTAGCATCTTCAAATGCAGTTTTGGTCAACTTTTTGTTGTAATATCAACTTGAAACCAGATTTCGCACATATTTTGAGTGAAAATATAACATATGGACAAAAGTGTGATTTAACTCCAACTTTGTTATCTTGAAATGCAGTTTTGGTCAACAGTTGTTTCGAATTTCAACTTGAAACCAAGTATATTTGGCAAATATTTTGAGTTAAAATATAATTTGTGGTGAAAATTTCGACCTGGCTCCAGTTTTGAGTTTTAAGTACCTTTCTATTACCTGAAACCCATATGGGTTTCCTTTTTTACTTTAAATTCAACTCGAAACCCAGTTTGGCACTTATTTTGAGTGAAGATATAACTTTTGGTTAAAAGTTCGATCTGGCTCCAATTTCGTTATCTTGGAATGCAGTTTCGGTCAACTTTTACTTGAAAATTGCATTCGAAACCAAGTTTGTTGAATATTTTGAGTAGAAAGATAGCTTGTGGATGCAGTATTGGTCAACTTTTATATTGAATTTCCACCCTAAAGTCAACGTTGTCAAATATTTTGAGTTGAAATATATCTTTTGGTGAAAAGTTCGACCTGGCTATAATTTCGTCATCATCGAACATGTCGGAATGGAAATTCAAACGAAGTGATTTCTGTGGTGACCTTAAATTTGATCTTCAATGACTTTGAAAGGTCAAAGCAGCATTTTTTTTTCGGTGAAAAAAAAAACAGGTGCGGCTTAATACTTCACTCTTCTATGAAAACCTTTTTTAGCCGTTGCTCTAATCCCCCCCCCCCCACCCCCTAGTGATAACACGAATATGGAGCTACATGGATGATAGGGCTACAGGGGATACACCCCAGCGGTGGTAAGTGAGCGGAAAGTGTCTAGTTTTTACATAAGGTGACAATTCGGATGGATGGATGGAATAACGAAATAATTTTTTGAAAGAAATAACGAAAGAAATAAATGCTGATATACATGTAGATCTCATTTGCTGTGGTTTCTGCTATGTACAAATTGACTCTAATTTGAAGAAAATAATATGATCCAATACAAGATCCAGTATATTTTGACTTGTAATACTATCCACATAACCTGTATAGTTCATTATGATACATTAATAGTAAAAAAAAAAAAACAGTTTGATGTAGAGGATATATGTAGCGGCTTGAATCGCGTTCGTCTGAAGCGGTTTATACCCCACTCTAACATTTTAGGGTGTACTGAAGCTAAGTTACTCTCCCGATTTGTCCATCATGCTGTTTCTGGTAGTAGATACATATATCTAACAAAATCAAGTAAAAAAAGTCTGGTGCCCTCTCATGGTAGCAATTCCTAAAAAAATCACCCTTCGGCTCATGGACTATAAGTCGTTCACATATCCATACATACGCGTGTATAGTATTCGAACATTGTAATAAGCCTATGATATGATTGATCCTAATATTACCAATTAACCCTCTAATTACCATAGTCAAATTTCAGGGTCCTCCCTATGTCCTAAATCTGGACACTCCTATTTACATTTATTAATCAACTAGAATAATGAATAGTCCATCGATACATACAAATTTACCTCAAATAATAGCAGAAGATTGTATTCAGTGATATCTATTTGATCAAGATTATTTTAGATTAAAATGATCACATTTTTGCTAGGGGAAGTATGGATGATTTAGAGCGCCATGTGGTGCTTATGGAGATATAAGGCACCAAATTTGGAGCGCTATGTGGAGCGCCATGTGGAGAGCCATGTAGCGCTTGTTATTTTATGGGGTAAGATGATGTAGATGGGTTTGTCAACTATGTAACATTCCATCGTGCAAACAACTTAGTACTTCGTGCAAACAAAGTAGTACTTCGTGCAAACGAAGTAGTACTTCGTGCAAACGACTTAGTACTTCGTGCGAAAGAAGTAGTATTTTTTTCATCATGTCCTATTAGAGGCACCGTTAGTATTGGCACAAAGTGCCTGCAGAAATTGATTAAACCGCAATGAGCCTACAGAGTAGGGCATTGGGGGATACACCTTAAGGTAAAAACAAGCCAAGAATGCTTTGATCTATCGATGATGTTATCCCATAATTGTGGTGTTAGTATTTTCACAGTGGTTGCCACGTTTCTAGCAATTACTTTCATGTGGATTTGCTCTGCTTTACGGAAGCGTATAAGGGCAACCCAGGAATTTTTTTTTTAAATTCCGGACTTAGTATCTCGATAATATCGACTTAATATCTCGATAATATCGACTTAGTATCTCGATAATATCGACTTGAGAGTGGATAAGGCACGGGAAGATTTATTTTTTTCAAATTCCCGAGTTAGTAAGTCGATAATATCGAGTTAGTAACTCGATAATATCGAGTTAGTATCTCGATAATATCAAGTTAGTAAGTCGAAAATATCGAGTTAGTATCTCGATAATATCGAGTTAGTAACTCGATAATATCGAGTTAGTATCTCGATAATATCGACTTAGTAACTCGATAATATTGACTTAGTATATCGACTTAAATCACAGCACATGATGTATATAGTCTGCCTGTGCATATACATAATGAGAAAACAAATAAACATTACTGATTTTATATGAGAGTCAAATACTGTTAGAACTCTCATATGTAATTAATGTAATTGATATTTACATCAGAGGGGAAGTTTTCATTTACTGCAATTGACACAGTCGTTATTGGTTACCCACGGACATTATACATACATGTACACATGGGCCGGACAACCCTGATATATTAAGTCGATATTATCGAGTTACTAAGTCGATATTATCCAGTTACTAACTCGATATTATCGAGATACTAACTCGATATTATCGAGATACTAACTCGATATTATCGTGTTACTAACTCGGAAATTTAAAAAAAATAAATCTCCTTCCAGTGCCTGTTCCACGTTTAAGTCGATATTATCGAGATACTAACTCGATATTATCGAGATACTAAGTCGATATTATCGTGTTACTAACTCGGAAATTTAAAGAAAATAAATCTCCTTCCAGTGCCTGTTCCACGTTTAAGTCGATATTATCGAGATACTAACTCGATATTATCGAGATACTAACTCGATATTATCGAGATACTAACTCGGTTATTATCGAGATACTAAGTCGATATTATCGAGTTACTAAGTCGGGAATTTAAAAAAAAAAATCCTGGGTGGCCCTTCTAGGTTTCCGTACTGCTTAGATTATTTTTGAGAAAATATCCATCCTGCTCAACTCCAGTTCTGTACTGAACTTACATTAAATTGTTAGTTGGTGTTATATTTTTTTTTTCGATATTAGTGACGAAACTTCTATATCTAATAGTAATATCAATGATGATCAATTATTTCCGCACTGATCACTTTGTATGTATATGTTGATTTTGCAACATATATTATCGGTAAAACCTGTGCCTTTTGTCAGGGTGAATGTACGAGTAACAATAGATTCGTAGGAACGAATGTACGAGGCCCGAGTCCATTCGTATCTACGAATCTATTGTTGCGAGGTACATTCTCTGATTTAAACTATTTCCTACATATATACATCGAGGTAGGTTCGTAACTACGAATTTACTGCCCTGCGTCTGAAGTGATGACAACGAGATAGTAGCGACCTGTGAACATGTGAAAATGCAGAGCAGTCTGGCGACCCCAGTCCGGTATCACAAGCCGGTGTTTTCCGATGTACCCGGCGATGAGCTCGTCGCTACTTGAGTAACACGTTTCTGATCAACAATTTAAATTCGGAAAGAAGCCATGCACTAGACAGTCGGAAGTTTAAAAAGAAAGCCGCAAAAGGTAAAATTATGTTTAATTTACAGTGCACTAATTAATTTAAACGCGTTTTGATAATTCGTGTTATTGAATTTGTTTGTCTGCTTCGACAGAGTGACTGGTTTTTGATACATTCGTAAATATTGGATATGGTATATGTTTTGTAGTTTGTGTGCTTCGACGAAGAAGTGTACGCGGCAGTCAGTATCTTCAACGAATGGGAAGCCTGGTGAATTTCCATCGCAATCGCACAGCGTGACGTGGACACCTCTCCAATACGACTTGAAATGGCAGAGAATGAATTTTGCTTCTCTTTGAGACGCTTTGTCCTGGAGGCCAGGAGAGGAATGACGACCCCCATCCGACCGCAACACAAAATGAGTTGGTGATCACCATTCACTTCGCGATGAAAGGTCGGGAAATACGCCCCCTACAGAAAAAAATAAAATTTGGTTCTTAAAAACATACGAGAGGACGACCGGTCGACCGGTGCACAACGCAAGCCGGTCATTGTAAGCCTACGACAGGCGGCACGAAAAATCTACGTCAAGACACTGTTCTCCACTGGAAAAGAGTACCCACGGTGACTGTAATGTACGACAGTAACGTGTGACTGTAAATATAAATATGCTGGAAAATAAGTAGATTCTTTTGTATAGCTTTTTGCCTACAAAAAATCGTTGTGTGAAAATTGTGTTTGTGTCTGTACATGTATAATCCACATTTGGTAGGTCTCCCAGAAAGTGTAGATTCGTAAATCAGAATCTATAGTTAAATCTATAGTTTGTGTATTGATGTATAATCTACATTTGCTAGGTATCTCAAATAAGTGTGGATTCGTAGATCAGAATCTACAGTTAAATCTACAGTTTGTGTCTAGATGTATATTCTACATTTGGTAGATATCTCAGAAAGTGTAGATTCGTAGATAAGAATCTACAGTTGAAACAAAGGAGTGACGTCACAGATATACTAGTAGTTTAAAACCACAGAATAATGACACCTTCTGTCCGATTGTGGCATGTCATGGCCAATGGCTAAAATATCTATTCTTCATAATCACAATAAATTATGTCATCCTACTGTGCAGTTTACAAGTTAATCCCAACAAGCTCAATTGGGAGCCATCAAAGACACCAATAACTGGTTGTGATAGAAGCAAATTTTTTATCCCTGAGTTCATCCAAAATTTGTTCAGCAATACAGGGATGATTATTTCACTCCTTCTCGGTGTGGAATGCCAAAGGCCAGCATAATGCAAATACATTTTCTGAGTGATTTACAATTTAGTGGGCAGTTTCACTGATATCATAACGAGCTCGTTACCAACCAATTTCTTGTAAAATTGAGCAATCATAAATGATTGTATGTTAGTATTTTTAGAGTGGTTGCTTCTATGCCTCCAAAAAGGATCCTTAGAGACATCTTGCGATTAAAAATAATTCCAATAAAAATTCCACTTCATTCCACTCTATCTTGAACAGAAGCTGCATAAAATATTGTATATATCAAAGGCACGGGAAAATATTCACCCGTAAGAGCCATCATAATGATAGTATATATATTCGTGTTGTATCATGATTGAGAATAATGCTCGAGAAAGAGTATTGGAAATTTCTTTGAAGTATGTTGTATTCTACTGGAGATCAGACAGGGGACTGGTTGCTGGTTGAACCATTATTCGTTAATGTGTTCATGACCTGCATATCTTGCATTTGATCTCAGCAAAATTAAATAGAGAAACTCAATTTTATTCATCTTAATATTCCTCTGCCAAAGTAAATATTAAATATAACATGATTTATACCTTTTAGGTTACTGGTTATATATTTTTTCATTATGGATGAAGCACAATGTGCCTGCAGGAATTGATTAAACCGCAATAATCCTACAGCGCAGGGCATCATTGGGGGATACACCTTAACTCGGACAAGCCAAGAGTGTTTTGATCCATCAGTGAGGTTATGTTATGATTGTGGTGTTAGTATTTTGAGTTTATGAGTTTATTCAGTAAACAAATATACAATATAAAAATATGATGAAAGTACATATAGTATATAAGACATGAATTTTTACCTGGGATAGCACAAAAAGTCAAAAGACTCAATTCCATTGCGGTCCCATATGTATAATAAGCGTCATCTTATTTTATAATGGGCGTCATATTATGTGATTCATTCTTGGCCTCTAGGTAGGATAAGTCAGAATTACTTGTGTTCGGCGTCCGTCTGTCGGCATCGTCAAGTTACACATTTTAAGTCAGACATTTTGCACTGAAGGTCAGCTGAAGTCAAGCTCAAGGTCATCAATACATGTGCCATTTATGACTTCATATTTGCTCATAATATAAACATAAGCTCCATCTACATTTCATCTGTAGAAGTCAATACACATTTCAGATCAATGGTGACCTAGAAATTCAGCCTCCAATGTCGTCTTAGGTCAAGTTCGAGGTCACCAAAAGATGTGCAATATTATGGCATCATATATTTTCATAATACAATCCAAAGCTGTATGTCCAAGTGTTTTAGCTCCAGAGGCTAATTCACACATTTTGTGACATTGAGGTTTAGCACTCAAGATCATCTGAGGTCAAGTTCAAGGTCATTGTTAGTTGTGTCATACATGAGTCCATATATGTTCCTAATACAAACATAGGCTCTATCTACAAGTATGTTGTGAGTTGGTATTATATTTTTTTGATATTAGTGGCGAAACATTACAGTAATATACTGAATGACTAACTATTACTACACTGATCGTTTTGTGTGCATATGTTGATTTTTCAGTAAATATCATCTTTGAAAACTGAGTTTTATTAACAGGATACTTAAACCTGCTGTCTGATATATGATATGTCATGGCCAGTAGCGAGAACATTGGCATGGTGATCCCATATATATTTTCAAATCAGGAACATGCACACTGGTCTGTTGATGAATAAACATCATCAACGTTTTCAATAAATGATGATTTTAGTGAAAGTAGCCAAAAATGACCCATTGTATACGTATTCCTGGGTCAAATTACCATCATTCCACGTTGTAAAGACGATTTTATCCTCATTTTCTATTTTTCAAATGCACGATGTAATATTGATGATTGTTTGAAAGGTTTTTAAATAGTCAAATTAATCTCACATTTTGGCCTCTCTGAGAGGGTCCCTCACTGGAGATTGTTCTCAAGTAGGATAGTTAGAGGCATCTTGCAATCAAAAACAGTTCTAATATAACTATCACTCTCTATCCTGATCACAAGTTCACAACAATTGTAACATTACCAGTTTTCGTAATGCATTCAAAGCAAAACACAACATATCCCAAGATTTGGTATCATCTGCATAAATACTGGATATATCAAAGGCAGGGAAAAAAATATTCCCCAACGATGAGCCATCATCATAATAATATGTGTGTTCTTGTTTTATCATGATTGTTGATCGAGAATATATTTGAACTTTCCCTGGGGTGTATTGCATGGTAATGAAAATCCTACTGGATGCTGATCATAATGATTGCTGATTGAACCAGTATTCATTATTGTGTTCATGATCTGATTTGTTATTATTGGATGTCATCACAATGCATGAAGAAACTGAATTTTGTGAATTATAATATTCGTCAACTAGGACAGATGTTAATATTAGCCGAAAATATACATTTAAATCACTAATTATATATTTAATGTGCATGAAGCACGAAGTGCCTGCAGAAATTAGTTAAACCGCAATGAGCCTACAGGGTAGGGCATCATTGGGGGATACACCTTAACTCAAAGAAGCCAAAAGTGCTTGGATCTATCGATGAGTTTATCCCATAATTGTGGTGTTAGTATTTTCACAGTGGTTGCCACTTTTCCAGCAATTACTCTCATGTGGATTTGTTCTGCTTAAATCATGCTTGAGAAAGTATCCATTCTGCTCAACTCCAGTTCTGTATTGAACTTACTTTACATGGTGAGTTGGTGTTATATTTTTTCGATATTAGTGACGCAACTCAGAGTAATAATTATATATGATGATTATAATATTTCTGCACTGATCACTTTGTGTGTATGGGTTGATTTTGCAGTATATATTATCGGTAAAACCTTGCCTTTTAACCAAAGAATACTTACACCTTCTGTTGGATTCTGGCATATCATGGCCAATGGCTAAAACATTTGTTCTTCATAATAATCAACAATAAATTATGTCATCCTACTGTGTAGTTACAAGTTCATCCCAACAAGCTCAATTGGGAGCCCTTCAAGTCCCCAGAACTAGATGTGATAGAGGCAATTATTCATCGCTGAGTTCATCTAAAATTTGTTCAGCAATACAAGGATGATAATTCCACTCCTTCTCGGTGTGGAATGCCAAAGGCAGTTATATTCATCATAATGCATATACATTTTCTAAGTGATTTACAATTTAGTGGACAGTTTCACTGATATCATAACGTTTCACTCATGTCATAACGAGCTCGTTATCAACCAATTCTTTGAAATACTAAAGAATCAAAAATACGAAGAGGTAACCTTGTTAGTATTCTCAGAGTTGTTTAATCTATGCTTCCTAAAAGGATAGTTAGAAACATCTTGTGATTAAAAACAATTCCAATAAAAAAACACTTTATTCCACTCTATCTTGAATACAAGTCAAGACCAACAGTAACATATCTAGTTATTATAATGCATTCAAAAGTAATTTTGGTAAAATAATATGGCCCCATATTCAGTATCATCTGCATAAATAATGGATTATCAAAGGCACGAGAAAATATTAACTCATATGAGCCATTATAATGATAAAATGTGTGTTTGTGTTACATCATAATTGAGAATAATGCTCGAGAAAAAAATTATTCAAAAGTTCTTTGAAATATATTGTATCCTAATCGAAATCTAGACTGGGTGCTGGTTGCAGGTTGAACCAGTATTTGTAATTGTGTTCATGACCTGCATGACTGTCTTGCATTAGATCTCAGCAAAATTCATTAGAGAAACTCAATTTTATTCATCTTAATATTCCTCCATCAAAGAAAATATTAATTCTTACATGATTTATACCTTTTAGGTTACTGGTTATATATTTTTCATAATGGATGAAGCACAATGTGCCTGCAGAAATTAATTAAACCGCAATGAGCCTACAGGGTAGGGCATCATTGGGGGATACACCTTAACTCGGACAAGCCAAGAGTGCTTTGATCCATCAGCGAGGTTATGTCATGATTGTGGTGTTAGTATTTTGAGTTTATGAGTTTATTCAGTAAACATATACAATATAAATATATGATAGTACATATAGTATATAACACATGAATGTTTACCTAGGATAGCGCAAAAAGTCAAAAGACTCAATTCCATTGCGTTCCCATATGTATAATGGGCGTCATCCTATTTTCAAAGTGGTTCGTTCTTGGCCTCTAGGTAGGATAACTCAGAAGTACCATGCGATCAAAAATATTCAACAGAAAAAACTCTCTATCCCAAACACTAGTTCAGAACACAGTAACTCGTTCTTATAATGCATTCAAAAATCATTTTGGCAACAACACAATTGCCCAATATTCAGTATCATCTGCATCAATACTGAATATATCAAAGAGAGGAAATGTTTTTTTTTTGCCAGTGACGATCCATCATAGTAGCAGTAGTTCTTGTTGAACAGAGCACAGATTGTAAATTCCACAAAAGCAGTAATTCGATGATTAAACTATTCAGTGTACATTGTATAATTAAATTATTGGCGCGGACTAAACATAACATTATGACTAAACACTGTAAATTGTGTATTTGCATACATGCATCGATCATGTTGATTACATGGTATACGGTTGATTCCATTATAACACGCAAACCCATGAAAACGCATGTATAAGAAAAACATGCGAGTCATTGATCCCTTTAGGAATCATCACATAGTATTATGAACGGTAGTATTCATTTCTGTCTTTTCGTTTTCTTCTCCGACGAAACCACGTCTTATGTAGTAAAGGGATCCCCGTCCATGGGAAACCAAGTGATATGTGGAGAGGGGCATTTATGGGAAACAAAACGAAATATTGAACTTATTGGTTTCGGAATGGGACATTCTTATTCATGTATGTCAGCTGGTGTCCGGCGTCCGTCCATCGGCATCGTCAAGTTACACATTTTAAGTCAGACATTTTGCACTGAAGGTCAGCTGAGGTCAAGCTCAAGGTTGTCATTACATGTGCCATTTATGACTTCATATATGGTCATGATATAAACGTAAGCTCCATCTACATTTTATCTGTAGAGGCCAATACAGATTTCAGATCAGTGGTGACCTTGAACTTTAGCCTTCAATGTCGTCTTAGGTCAAGTTCGAGGTCACCAAATGATGTGCAATATATGATAACATATATTTTCATAATACGATCCAAAGCTGTATGTCCAAGTGTTTTTAGTCCCAGAGGCCATTTTACACATTTTGTGACATTGAAGTTTAGCACCCAAGAGCATCTGAGGTCAAGTTCAAGGTCATTGTTTGTTGTGCCATACATGACTTCATATATGCTCATCATACAAACATATATACAAGCATGTTGTCCGTATAGGCCAAGTTACACATTTCCGGTCTGGCATCACCTTGAGATTTAGCCTTTTAGGTAAATTAGAGTCACAAAAAGATGTGCCATATATGTTTTATTCTATAATCATAATACAATCATAGGCCTACGCTCTATCTACAAGTATTTTGTCTGTATAAACCAATTTACACATTTCAGGTCAAGCATGACCTTGGGATTTAGCATTCAAGATCGTGGGGTCAACTTCAAGTCACCAAAAGATGTGTTATATATTACTTCCTATGCTCCTAGTACAAACATTTATAAGCTATATCTACAAGCACTTTGTCTCTAGAAGCCAATTTACACATTTCAGTTCACCGTAACCTACAAAGTCGTCTGAGGTCAACCTCAAATTCATCAAAAGATGCGTCATATATGATTCATATATTCTCTCATAATACAAACTAAAGCTCTATGTTTTCGCCTCATGTGGTAATTTGTGCATGTCAGATCATTTTGAGCCTTACAAGCCCATATATCAGTCCTAATTTTCAGTGATTCAATCACCCATTTCTGTCTCAAATTGCACGAACTTTTGAGAAAACATATGAAAGATTCACCCAAAAACTTCCAACAAAAATCTTCATTAAAGTGATATTGGCAGAAACACTATTTGTTCCAAATCAACTAAAAATATGCCTGTGGTCTCAAAAAAATGAGTTACAACACAAACTATGTATGGTTAGATGGAAAAATCAAGCATATGACAGGACTAGCAGCCGCTTTTATTTTGTTTTGTGCGCCACTCATAGTTACCTCTGACCTGACCTAGTTTACGCTCGATTGACTCGAACATATATCAGTAAGCTAGAATCGCAAATGCACCAAGGGATACAAAGCACCGATTATGGCGGTAATGTCAACAAATTCAAACCGACCCTAGCAGAAACTCACAACGAAATCAATGAGGGAGGGGCTCAACTCCAGTTCTGTATTGAACTTACTTTACATGGTGAGTTGGTGTTATATTTTTCCGATATTAGTGACGCAACTTAGAGTAATATATATGATGATTAAATATTTCTGCACTGATCACTTTGGGTGTATGGGTTGATTTTGCAGTATATATTATCGGTAAAACCTGTGCCTTTTAACCAAAGAATACTTACACCTTCTGTCCGATTGTGGCATATCATGGCCAATTGCTAAAATATTTGTTCTTCATAATAATCAACAATAAATTATGTCATCCTACTGTGCAGTTACAAGTTCATCACAACAAGCTCAATTGGGAGCCCTTCAAGTTCCCAGAACTAGATGTGATAGAGGCAATTATTTATCGCTGAGTTCATCTAGAATTTGTTCAGAAATACAAGGAGGATAATTTTACTCCTTCTCGGTGTGGAATGCCAAAGGCAGTTATATGCAGCATAATGCATATACATTTTCAGAGCGTTTTACAATTTACTGGGCCCTTCCACTTATGTCATAACGAGCTCGTTATCAACCAATTCTTTGTAATACTAAAGAATCAAAAATACGAAGAGGTAACCTTGTTAGTATTCTCAGAGTTGTTTAATCTATGCTTCCTAAAAGGATAGTTAGAAACATCTTGTGATTAAAAACAATTCCAATAAAAAAACACTTTATTCCACTCTATCTTGAATACAAGTCAAGACCAACAGTAACATATCTAGTTATTATAATGCATTCAAAAGTAATTTTGGTAAAATAATATGGCCCCATATTCAGTATCATCTGCATAAATAATGGATTATCAAAGGCACGAGAAAATATTAACTCATATGAGCCATTATAATGATAAAATGTGTGTTTGTGTTACATCATAATTGAGACTAATGCTCGAGAAAAAAATTATTCAAAAGTTGAAATATATTGTATCCTAATGGAAATCTAGACTGGGTGCTGGTTGCAGGTTGAACCAGTATTTGTAATTGTGTTCATGACCTGCATAACTGTCTTGCATTAGATCTCAGCAAAATTTTATTAGAGAAACTCAATTTTATTCATCTTAATATTCCTCCATCAAAGAAAATATTAATTCTTACATGATTTATACCTTTTAGGTTACTGGTTATATATTTTTCATAATGGATGAAGCACAATGTGCCTGCAGAAATTAATTAAACCGCAATGAGCCTACAGGGTAGGGCATCATTGGGGGATACACCTTAACTCGGACAAGCCAAGAGTGCTTTGATCCATCAGCGAGGTTATGTCATGATTGTGGTGTTAGTATTTTGAGTTTATGAGTTTATTCAGTAAACATATACAATATAAATATATGATAGTACATATAGTATATAACACATGAATGTTTACCTAGGATAGCGCAAAAAGTCAAAAGACTCAATTCCATTGCGTTCCCATATGTATAATGGGCGTCATCCTATTTTCAAAGTGGTTCGTTCTTGGCCTCTAGGTAGGATAACTCAGAAGTACCATGCGATCAAAAATATTCAACAGAAAAAAACTCTCTATCCCAAACACTAGTTCAGAACACAGTAACTCGTTCTTATAATGCATTCAAAAATCATTTTGACAACAACACAATTGCCCAATATTCAGTATCATCTGCATCAATACTGAATATATCAAAGAGAGAAAATGTTTTTTTTTTGCCAGTGACGATCCATCATAGTAGCAGTAGTTCTTGTTGAACACAGCACAGATTGTAAATTCCACAAAAGCAGTAATTCGATGATTAAACTATTCAGTGTACATTGTATAATTAAATTATTGGCATGGACTAAACATAACATTAGGACTAAACACTGTAAATTCTGTGTTTGCATACATGCATTGATCATGTTGATTACATGGTATACGGTTGATTCCATTACAATATGCAAACCCATGAAAACGCATGTATAAAGAAAAACATGCGAGTCATTGATCCCTTCAGGAATCATCACATAGTTTTATGAACGGTAGTATTCATTTCTGTCTTTTCGTTTTCTTCTCCTCCGAAACCACGTCTTATGTAGTAAAGGGATCCCCGTCCATGGGAAACCAAGTGATATGTGGAGGGGGGCATTTATAGGAAACAAAACGAAATATTGAACTCATTGGTTTCGGAATGGGACATTCTTATTCATGTATGTCAGCTGGTGTCCGGCGTCCGTCCATCGGCATCGTCAAGTTACACTTTTTAAGTTAGACATTTTGCATTGAAGGTCAGCTGAGGTCGAGCTCAAGGTTGTCATTACATGTGCCATTTATGACTTCATATATGGTCATATTATAAACGTAAGCTCCATCTACATTTTATCTGTAGAGGCCAATACAGATTTCAGATCAGTGGTGACCTTGAACTTTAGCCTTCAATGTCGTCTTAGGTCAAGTTCGAGGTCACCAAAAGATGTGCAATATATGACATCATATATTTTCATAATACAATCCAAAGCTGTATGTCCAAGTGTTTTAGCCCCAGAGGCCATTTTACACATTTTGTGACATTGAAGTTTAGCACCCAAGAGTATCTGAGGTCAAGTTCAAGGTCATTGTTTGTTGTGCCATACATTCATATATGCTCATCATACAAACATATCTACAAGCATGTTGTCCGTATAGGCGACATCACACATTTCAGGTCTGGCATCATCTTGAGATTTAGCCTTTCAGGTAAATTAAAGTCACAAAAAGATGTGCCATATATGTTTTATTCTATGCTCAAAATACAATCATAGGCCTACGCTCTATCTACAACTGTTTTGTCTGTATAAACCAATTTACACATTTCAGGTCAAGCATGACCTTGGGATTTAGCACTCAAGATCGTGTAGTCAACTTCAAGTCACCAAAAGATGTGTTATATATTACTTCCTATGCTCCTAGTACAAACATTTTATAAGCTATATTTAAAGCACTTTGTCTCTAGAAGCCAATTTACACATTTCAGTTCACCGTAACCTACAAAGTCGTCTGAGGTCAACCTCAAATTCATCAAAAGATGCGTCATATATGATTCATATATTCTCTCATAATACAAACTAAAGCTCTATGTTTTCGCCTCATGTGGTAATTTTTGCATGTCAGATCATTTTGGGCCTCACAAGCCCATATATCAGTCCTAATTTTCAGTGATTCAATCACCCATTCCCGTCTCAAATTGCACGAACTTTCGAAAAACATATGAAAGATTCACCCAAAAACTTCCAACAAAAATCTTCATTAAAGTGATATTGGCAGAAACACTATTTGTTCCAAATCAACTGAAAATATGCCTGTGGTCCCAAAAAAATGAGTTACAAATCAAACTATGTATGGTTAGATGGAAAAATCAAGCATATGACAGGACTAGCAGCCGCTTTTGTTTTGTTTTGTGCGCCACGCATAGCTACCACTGACCTGACCTAGTTTACGCACGATTGACTCGAACATATATCAGTAAGCTAGAATCGCAAATGCACCAAGGGATACAAAGCACCGAGTATGGCGGTAATGTCAAAAAACTCAAACCGACCCTAGCAGAAACTCACAACGAAATCAATGAGGAAGGGGCATTTGTTTGGGCATGCAATTGCAGATACCGACCTACCGATCCATGACTTTCTGCCAGTATCACTTTAACACAATTAATTCATCATTGACCAAATATGCTGGAAACGGTGAAAGTTGAAAAAAAAACTTCAATTGAAATTAAAGATAAAATCTTTGCTCAAAACCACCATCCATTTATCATAGGCCAAATAGGCTGAAAATGCCCAGAGATATGAAAATCTGCAAAATTGAAATGAAGTAATTCAATTTAGCCTTATATGCCAATGGATAATCTGTTAATTCGATCCTCATACAATAATCTTTTAATCATGAATTCATGATGGAAATATTCTAAGCTTTATCCAAAAACTTCAACTGAAATCCCTATTGGATAAGCTAATAATGTCAGAGGCACCCAGAGCTACCCAAAGTTGATTAAAAATGAAAAATAATTTCAGAGTTTCACGCTACATCATTCAGTATCATGTTTATTTCATAAAAAAAATGACTGCTCAGTACCAAATTTGCAAAAGAAATGCACGAAAAATCTCAGCCAAAAACTTGAATCGAATCCCCATTCATTTATTATTAGCCAGATGTCCTAAAATCTTCTAAATTCAGAGTCCCCCAAAACACTTTGAAATTGGAACAAATATTATTTCAATTGTCCCCTACGTCAATCATTGTCACAAAATATATATATACTTCATGGAAAATGCTTGGTCATTTACTGAATTCAAAATAGAAATTCATGACATACCTCAAAGAAATGGAATCCCCGTTCATTTATTATTGGTTATTTATCATTTATTATTTTTTATTAACTTGAGAGTATAGAACCGCCCCCCCCCCCCACCCCCAAAAAAACACACATTAAAATTGAAGAGAAAATAACAATTAAGTTTCCCCTTACATCGATCATTGTCCAAATTCACAAGGGAAATTCATGCAAAACTTTCACCAAAAAGGCACGCCATTGCCGACGTCATCCAGGACATTTGGATCCCTCACTAATAGTCTTACCAACCTTCTCAAAGTGCGCAATCAGTTTGAAGATTTGGTCACTGGAGGTGGTGCTTTCTGCAAATTTCACGGGAAACAGGCAAGTTAAATTCTGGGGCGGTTGAGTTTGGTGGTGCAAATACATACAAATACTGTAGTTACGTTCAATATACTCAAAACTGATTATTAGCGGCGATTAAACAACATGACAACAGATAGTTTTTGATGCAGAGCGAGCACAATGCAAGCATTCCCCATGTATCACCCATTTCACACCCAAACGTATCAATTGCTCCGTTATACTTGATTGTGTCACGCATTAAATTTGACATTAGATGAGTGATTCAACACTTTATCGTAAGCAAACGATAGAACCATGGGGGACTCTCTGATTTTGACAAAATCTATTTGTTTTTTGGTTTGCCGAGTCCCATATGAGATGCAGATGTGACCTACTAGGCGATGCATCATTGACCCACAAGGGGCTGAAGAATTGTACCAACATTTCGGCCAAATGGAATTTATTTTTCTTTGTAGAAAATCACGGATTTACTCATTTCATGACATTTTTCTTAATTCAGAACTTGTAGAATGGAATAGTACACGAATGAATGTGTCATTAAATATAAGTGTGTTATAATGCAATAAACTTGCATGTGGTGGTTATCGTGGTGCATAGTTTTGAGAAGTCTCATCAGGCTAGGAAATGAGCCCCAAAAAACACCCTGTTGATGAAGAACAGACAACATTTCTGGTAATATTTCGACAATTGCCTGTAACTCTTCGTCCTGGGGAGTGAAGGAAGTATGAGATTTGCCTGCATCATCTTGTTCATCATCAGAACTGTTTCCGAATAAATATTTCTTTTTCAATGATTTTGTTTTATCAGGTAGGGGCCTACTGTTTTTTTGCTGCTTGACTCTTCCCGGGAGTAATAGTCAATGCACTCATGTTAACGGACAGGTCCTCCTCTACCACCCCCTGTGCGCGGCACAGCGGTAAATCAATTTTTGACGTTATCGGTTTCAAATTCTAGACGTTATGCGCAAAATTCTTGACGTCATGCGCGAAATTCTTGATGATATACTTTAATAATGAAACTAACCTGATATGGAACAATTAATATCGTGATAGTTATGCGCACAGTACGCAGATACTATATATATCTTGATATGTAGTCAAAGTGTGGATTCAAGCACCATTGTAAGTAATATACAATCAGCGTTCGATGGTTAACTCTAAATATTGTTCTCCTACTCTTGAAAAGGTGCAATAACGGTCAATAAGTATATATATGTAATGACTATTTGATTCATCAGTAATTTCTAAAACGAAGTTACATGCGGAAAAAGTGGTTATTAATCGGGAAACCTACGCATCCCCACTTTAGCACGGCGCTAAATTATTGACGTTATGATTACACAAGTTAATCATGCTTGACGTTATATCACAGAGAATTTCGCCATGCTTGACAATATTGGTTTTTATCAATTTGAAGCAAAAAAACATGTTTATAAAAGAGAGAAAAATGTAACTATAGTATTTAATGTATTATTGATAAGTATTTAATATATAGGTTGACGTTTAACCGGTTAACCTGTGGTTAACCTAAATCTATTATTTACGCAACATAAATGTTTTTTTCCCAGCGTGAAGAAAGTTCTTTAGGGTATTTGTGATTGACCGATGGTCGTTGACATCACCCTATATGTATTTGTTTGTTTTCCGACTTCTCTGACGACTCTTTTAGATTCAGCATAGGCCTACATTGGTTTAGATTTCACGAGTTCGCAATAAAAGCCGAGACATTCCGGTAATCTCATACAAATATACTGCTAATATTAATGTCTTAAATTTGGTGACAAAATTAGGTGCCGTTTTTGAAAAGTTGGTATGTGTTTTTGAAGCGGCTGGTATGTGACAGTTCCTTTACATATTCTGCTGCCAGTTATTTATTTCGGATCCTCCAAGTATGATCAATTTGCGTTAAATAACTACGCCAACAAATTTACCACTAGAAATGTGTTGTATTGCAGCGATGGACAGTGATACATTGGTTTTGAGCATGAATTTAGTAGGTTGTTTTTTTTAACTGAATTGCCGACGGCTACGAAAGCTCAGGGCCAAAAACCGTACTGGCGGTCTGGCAAGGGTATGGCACATCTAAGTAGACATTGGGGGAGATAATTTGGATGAGGGTGTTCACAATTTGCCGTGTCATTTACTTTGATGTGACTGATTGTATGACGTTCTATATGAACTGTATAGATATTTGTGTGGCGATTTCGTATGGGAATAAACTGTGTAACCAAGTTTTATGTTTTATATGACATCTTAGAATGTGTCAGGATGTTTATTTCTTGCATGTTGTAATACGTCATAAATATTTCCAAATTTGTTTTTACATATCTAGCATCTTAGGTTTGTCATCTCAATTATCTGCAAGAGGAAAACACTCTTTCATTCAATTTACTACTTAATTAAATTGCAATCATGCGTCAAAAATAACGACAAAAATGTCTAACATGGCTTTCAATAACGTCAAGCATGACGAACTAACGTCAATAATACGGAACTTATCAATGTTGGTAGAAAACGACTGACAGGTATGTTTAATTTAACATCTGGGCTTTGAACCTTTCAATGCTTAATCATAAATGAGCTGCCAATATATGCTAAAGCTCATTTTCAGTACATAGCTGATTCATTGCATGATGATAAAATGCATTTAGTACATTCGGATAAATACGAGGCACGATCTTCAACTTTTTTTACATCTCAGCGCGTGATTGGGATGCCATAATGCTTCGTCTAACTCATAAATCGAATACATAGTCACCCTCTTACTATACTCGGATTTTTCTAACTCGTTTACACTGTTTTTCGCTACATTTTTTTGTGATGCTGAACGCTATCGATCTATAACTTGGCATACTTCACCTGGGAGTCAAACGGCAATTTTCTACCAAATTTCAGACAGTTAACGCGAAATTTGAAAAAGTTGGCAATCTACCTCAATGTTAAATTTCAGCCCAAAACGGGATCTCGAGAATCGGAGCATATGCGAAGAATTTATCCTGTTTACATCCATCAGGATTCGAAATATTCTTGTAACTTTGAACCAGAAGATACACTGGGGTGTATTCTACACAATCATGTTGATTTTGAAACATTGCTCTGCTACAAAACCGAGCTACTGCATAGAATTGTGTGCGGGCCCAGAAATTAAATAATAGGGCTAAATTTAACATGGGGGTAGATTGTCAACTTTTTCAATTTTCGCGATAGCTGTCTGAAATTTGGTAGAAAATTGCCGTTTGACTCCCGGGTGAAGTATGCCAAGTTACAGAACAATAGCGTTTAGCATCACAAAAATATTAGCGAAAAACAGTGTAAACGAGTTAGAAAAATCCGAATATAATTACCTAAACAAAATTTGGTAATTTATGCTGAGATCGCGATAGAACAAAACATAAACAAAGATATCGTCAAGAATTTCGCGCATAACGTCAAGAGTTTTGCGCATAACGTCAAGAATTTAGAACCGATAACATCAAAAATTTACTTACCACTGTGAATCACAAATACCCTAAAGAACTTTCTTCACGCTGGGAAAAACATTTCTGTTGCGTAAATAATAGATTTAGGTTAACCACAGGTTAACCGGTTAAACGTCAAACGTCATATATATATACCGGTTAAACGTCATATATATTAAATACTTATCAATAATACATTAAATATTATAGTTACATTTTTCTTTATTTTATAAACATGTTTCTTCTTTAAATTAATAAAAACCAATATCGTCGAGCATGGCGAAATTCTCTGTGATATAACGTCAAGCATGATTAACTTTTGTAATCATAACGTCAATAATTTAGCGCCGTGCAAAAGTGGGGATGCGTAGGTTTTCTGATTAATAACCACTTTTTCCGCATGTAACATCGTTTTACAAATTACTGATGAATCAAATAGTCATTACATATATATACTTATTGACCGTTATTGCACCTTTTCAAGAGTAGGAGAACAATATTTAGAGTTAACCATCGAACGCTGATTGTATATTACTTACAATGGTGCTTGAATCCACAGTTTGACTACATATCAAGATATATATAGTATCTGCGTACTGTGCGCATAATTATCACGATATTAATTGTTCCATATCAGGTTAGTTTCATTATTAAACGTTCTCAATTGTCCTTTCTGTGGCTACACAAAAGTATATCTTCAAGAATTTCGCGCATAACGTCAAGAATTTTGCACATAACGTCAAGAATTTAAAACCGATAACGTCAAAAATTGATTTACCACTGTGCCGCGTTCAGGGGGTGAAAATTTAACTTGCCTGTTTTCCGTGAAATTTGCAGGAAAGCACCACCTCCAGTGACCAAATCTCCAAACTGATTGCGCACTGTACTTCTGAGGACATTCACACTGAATACCGTCCGGGACCGTCCTAGTTCAAATTACACCGTACAAATGGTGACTCTAACATAGATTGACAGGGAATATCAGCGCATGAAGCGCCAACAGAAATTAATTAATAACCGCAATGAGCCTAGGATGATAGGGCATCATTGGGGGATACACCTTAACCACAATGGGCGACGAATACATTCGTGTATAGACGATGTTGTCAAATAAGTGTGGTGTTAGTACTCTTACACCTAACAGTTTGATCGACATTCGCTCGTGGCGCCACCGTAGTAACCAGCTGGCACATGTAGAGGATCGTTGGTACAACCACCTGGCATTCCTACACATTGAGGCTCGCGTATATCTCATTATATCCTATTTCTTTTTTTATATAAATCTGATGTTATATTATGTCTATTATGTATGTTTGTAATGTATGGCACCATATATTATTTATATCGATATTTATCACCATTACCGTCCTTAACGATGATTATTGTTTTTTTTAGTAATAGTGCTAATCCCCAGAGGCCTACATAAATTTTATATGTTATCAAATTAAAAAAAATATGTGCATTACGTATTGACTATTAAGTATGATATACATCATAATAAATATTGAATACACATTTAAAAATTAATATCATGCACATGAAATATAGAATACCACGCAAATATATATTATTTTTTAAAAAAGAACTATATTTCATACTAAAAATGTGAAATTAACTGATTGGGACGTATCCACATCAACTATTATATGGTTACAACCAGTCCACTGGGAAATTTACTCAATTAAACAGGCTTTTCACGTGGGACTTGAACCTAAATAATGAAACTGTATCCATCTCCTGCAGATGTAAACAAAGCATAAAAATTTTCAATGAAAACAATTGTTGTGACAAAATCTCTCATCCTACTACCGTATATAATTCACCAAAACTATTTTCCGTGGTTCACGTTTGTAACCTAACTCTTCTTTTCCTATATCACCCAATCACCCATTTCTGTCTCAAATTGCACGAACTTTTGAGAAATATATGAAAGATTCACCCAAAAACTTCCAACAAAAATTTTCATTAAAGTGATATTGGCAGAAAAATTATTTGTTCCAAATCAACTACAAATATGCCTGTGGTTAAAACAAACTATGCTTGATTAGATGGAAAAATCAAGCATATGACAGCACTAGCAGCCGCTAGTTGATCAGGTCAGAGCTAACTGAGTGGTGCACATAACAAAACAAAAGCGGCTGCTAGTGCTGTCATATGCTTGCTTTTTCCATTTATTATTTTTTATTAACTTGAGTGTCCAGAGCCCCTCCCCCCCCCCCCCCCCAAAAAAAAAACCACCATTGAAATTAAAGAGAAAATAACAATTGAGTTTTCCCCTACACCAATCATTGTCCAAATTAACAAGGGAAATCCATACAAAACCACACTAAAAACTTTCTCCAAAGAGGCACGCCATTGCCGACGTCACCGCAGGACATTTGGATCCCTTAGTCTTACCAACCTTCTGAGGACAGTCACACTAAAAACCGTCCGGGACCGTCCTTGGTCAAATTACACCGTACAAATGGTGACTCTAACATAGATTAACGGGGAATATCATTACAAATACTTCATGTTGATTCAGAGGAAGTGCATGAAGCGCCAACAGAAATTAATTAATAACCGCAATGAGCCTAGGATGATAGGGCATCATTGGGGATACACCTTAACCACAATGGGCGACGAATACATTCGTGTATAGACGATGTTGTCAAATAAGTGTGGTGTTAGTTCTCTTACACCTAACAGTTTGATCGACATTCGCTCGTGGCGCCACCATAGTAACCAGCTGGCACACATAGAGGATCGTTGGTACAACCACCTGACATTCGTAAACATTGAGGCTCCCGTATATCTCATTATATCCTATTTCTTTCTCATATATATATCTGATGTTATATTATGTCATTTATGTATGTTTGAAATGTATGCCGCCATATATTATTTATATTGATATTTATCACCATTACCGTCCTTAACGATGATTATTGTATTGTTAGTAATAGTGCTAATCCCCAGAGGCATACATAAATTGTATATGTTATCAAATAAAAAAATATGTGCATTACGTATTGACTATTAAGTATAAAATACATCATAATAAATATTGAATACACATTTAAAAATGAATATCATGCACATGAAATATAGAATACCACGCAAGTTATTTTTTAAAAAAGAACTATATTTCATACTAAAACTGTGAAATTAACTGATTGGGACGTATCCACATCAACTATTATATGGTTACAACCAGTCCACTGGGAAATTTACTCAATTAAACAGGTTTTTCACGCGGGACTTGAACCTAAATGATGAAACTGTGTCCATCTCCTGCAGATGTAAACAGAGCATAAAACTTTTCAATGAAAACAATTGTTGTGACAAAATCTCTCATCCTACTACGGTATATAATTCACAAAAACTATTTTCCGTGGTTCACGTTTGTAACCTAACTCTTCTTGTCCTATATCACCCAATCACCCATTTCTGTCTCAAATTGCACGAACTTTTGAGAAATATATGAAAGATTCACCCAAAAACTTCCAACAAAAAAACTTCATTAAAGTGATATTGGCAGAAAAATTATTTGTTCCAGATCAACTACAAATATGCCTGTGGTCAAAACAAACTATGCTTGATTAGATGGAAAAATCAAGTTGATCAGGTCAGAGATAACTGAGTGGTGCACATAACAAAACAAAAGCGGCTGCTAGTGCTGTCATATGCTTGATTTTTCCATTTATTATTTTTCATTAACTTGAGAGTCCAGCGCCCCCCCCCCCCCCCCAAAAAAAAACAAAAAAACATTAAAACTGAAGAGAAAATAACAATTGAGTTTCCCCCTACATCAATCATTGTCCAAATTCACAAGGGAAATTCATACAAAACCACACTAAAAACTTTCACCAAAAAGGCACGCCATTGCCGACGTCACCGCAGGAAATTTGGATCCCTTACTAATAGTCTTACCAACCTTCTGAGGACAGTCGCACTAAAAACCGTCCGGGACCGTCTTTGGTCAAATTACACGGTACAATAAGTGACTCTAACATAGATTGACGGGGAATATCATTACAAATACTTCATGTTAATTCAGAGGAAGCGCATGAAGCGCCAACAGAAATTAATTAATAACCGCAATGAGCCTAGGATGATAGGGCATCATTGGGGGATACACCTTACCCACAATAGGCGACGAATACATTGTGTATAGACGATGTTGTCAAATAAGTGTGGTGTTAGTACTCTTACACCTAACAGTTTGATCGACATTCGCTCGCGGCGCCACCATAGTAACCAGGTGGCACGTGTGGAGGATCGTTGGTACTACACATTGAGGCTCGCGTATATCTTTTTATATATATATGATGTTATATTATGTCTATTATGTATGTTTGTAATGTTTGCCACCATATATTATTTATATGATTATTGTATTGTTAGTAATAGTGCTAATCCCCAGAGGCATACATAAATTTTATATGTTATCAAATTAAAAAAAATATGTGCCTTACGCAATGACTATTAAGTATAAACTACATCATAATAAATATTGAATACACATTTAAAAATGAATATTATGCACATGAAATATAGAATACTACGCAAATATATATTATTTTTAAAAAAAAACTATATTTCATACTTAAAATGTGAAATTAACTGAATGGGACGTGTCCACATCAACTATTATATGGTTACAACCAGTCCACTGGGAAATTTACTCAATTAAACAGGCTTTTCACGCGGGATTTGAACCTAAATAATGAAACTGTATCCATCTCCTGCAGATGTAAACAAAGCATAAAAGTCAAAAGTGGAATAAAAAATGTACACACCAAATGAAATCACCGATCAGGCCCGTAACTAGAAAATTGCGAAGGGGGCTGCTAATGGGGAAGTATAGGTAGGTATACTAGGTAAAATGGCGAGTGCCTGAGGCGTGATGTTCATTCGGCTGGGGTTGTGAGGCCCGCTTATGGGCACCAAAAGCTGGAGGATACATTAACTAAGCATGTATGTGTTGAATAAATATTGTGACCAGAAATCTCTACTAAAACCAGGTTAGCATGAAAGAAATTTGAAATTGAAGGCAAACAAGCTATCTATCAAGTTACTCTGAAAAGGGGAGTGTGAATTCATCCATTGAACCCCCAGTCCCCCCCCCCCTCCCCTCCGGCCCCACTTCCTTGCCACTGGCCTGATGCAGCACATACACAAATACTTGGCGTGGAAGTACTCGACGTTGACTTTAGAGGGCAATTCGAACATTCGTTAATATTCAGGTTTGATGGATATGCTTTGCCTGTTTATGTACGAAACTGGCATGAAGTATGTATTCCAGCGGATAGAAATATTACTCTGGCGGATTGTATATCATTAAAATGATTATGCATTAGATGCGTCGAACTAAAATTTAGTTAATTTTATATTACCTAAATATATTTTTTCGAAGGCAGTTGTGTAATATACTTTTAGTATTTTGTATCACCGCTTGGAAACTATTTCTGAACCTCGGACATTCGGGGGTGTGTGCCCCTCTTGCGGCAGCTAGAAGCTACCAAAGTATAAACTCGCATACCGCTTCGATTTCACATCAGGAACGTGCACAAAAATCATAGATATACCCACAAATCTAACATTGTACGAATATTGGTCCTAGCATAGATTGACACAGGGTTAGCCGGTACATTCTCTTCATTTTACTTCAGATGCAGCGCACGAAGCGCCCGCAGAAATTAAATTATAACCGCAATGAGCCTACAGGATATAGGGCATCATTGGGGGATACACCTTGAACTACAGAAGGCAGTGTGCCAACGTACGTGATCAATGTCTGCAAATAATTGTGGTGTTAGTATATGGGAGGCTACACTTGTTCCGTGAACACGCACTGGTGGCGCCACCGGTCACACCCCCATTTACCAGTATCGGTGCGCCTGAAAACTGAATGGTCTATGTATACTAGCACGAAAATATAACCCAAACAAAACTTGTACAATAAACATAAAGTCCGGTTATTATTAATTCATTTAAGACCTGAATTTATAAAATTCCAAATTCCATTATCAGTTATCTTTTGATATATCGTGAACTGTGGCAAATAATTCTCAAATAAACCACACAATTCTACTCTCCCCATCCATATCGGATATCGCTAATTTACATGCTCTAATAAAGGCTAAATATCAACTTCTTAGATTATATGTAATGTTAATATGCCTGTTTATATGCCTGTTAAATTATATATGATTCGTATATATCTCATTTTGCAGATTTGATTTTTGCTCTATGATTTGATCATGCTTCAGATAATGGTTATCTTGATACATGAGTGCTGATTCGCTATATTTATAATAGCTATTTCATTTCGCCATGGCAAATTTCTATTTTAGCCAGGGGAATTTCTATTCAGCCAGGGCCAAAATCTATTTTAGCCATGGCACGTATCTATTTCAACCAATGCGAATTCCTGTTTTAGCCAAGACGAATTTCTATTTTGGCAAATTTTATTTTTGCCATGGCAAAGTCCTATTTTGGTCATGGCAAATCTGTTCTAGTTGTGACAAACTTCTATTCCAACCAAAGCAAATTTTTATTTCAGCCATGGCGAGTGTCTATTTTAACCAAGTCGAATTTCTATTATTCTTAGTCATGGCAGATGTGTTTTAGCCATAGCAAATTTCTATTTTACCCATGACAAATTTCTATTTTGGCCAAGGCGAATTTCTATTTTTGCCATTTCAAATTTCTATATCATCCAATGCAAATTCTACTTTAGCCAAGACAAATTTCTATTTACAGTAATGTCTTGAGTGTCATGACCTTGAGCGGGTTACTTCTACAGGATCACCTCATTTTGCAAATTCAAAGAGACATGAAGAGATTTCCGTCACAGATATATTATTTTGTTTACAGACAAATGATTCGTATTATTATACACAAATGACAGTCAGTATATAAATAGGATACCAGTACTAATATATCATACTAGTCAACCAGGTGTTATGTAATTCAGGCCATAAATATCAACATGAAAATCAAAATGTAAACAACCACAGGTTCATTTAAGTCAATGGCAAGGCATAGATAAACACACAGGATTATATAATATTCTTCAACAAACTCTTATTCAAGTCAATTGTTCACAGTATTAGCGCTATGGCTACGACCCGGACCAGTACTGCATCTGTTGAATGACTGGATTTTGAGTAGCCATTCCAACGTCCTCAACGGCACCGACACTGGGCACTATTTCTTCCTCGAATACACCCGGCTGTTGTAGGATTTCATCGTCGACTTCCACTTTGCTCTCGATGATTTGCAGCTGGTCGCCTTCGTCGACATCCTCCGCTGGTTTGGAGTCGAGAACATATTGTACCTCCCTGTTTCCATGCTGGTCAATATGGATGACTTCCATATATTGGACTGGATTTTCTGCCGGTATTACGTGTTCTACAATAGCTTCATCCTCTGGCACGTGACTTACAAAGGTGAAACTGCCTTTGTTATCGGATGAATTCTCCATTTTGGTCTCGATGAGATTCTGCTGAGCAGCCTCGCCACCACTAGCAGCGAACTGTATGGCCTCTACGGCTGCCTGTATCGCGCTGCTATTCCCCGAACTTGTGATGCCTGTCAGCTCGAAACGCCCGGACGGTTTGACGTCAAATCTCGCAACCTTTTTACCGGAACTTTCCTTCACGTCTTGCACAGCACGGGTAATCTCGTTGAACTGACTTTGTGGCATGATGACTTCGCTCGCAGACTTATCAGCATCATCGTCGTCATCATCTGCGTCGATTTTATCGATGGCCGGGCGAATTCGCTCGTTGATTTTGTGCACTTGGAGCATGTGTTTGCGGAGGTTCCCCTTGACGTTGCAGCAGTAGGAACAAAGGCGACACTGGAACTGTTTCTCGCCGGTGTGGATGACTCGATGCCTCACGAGATGACCGCGCTGTTTGAAGCATTTTCCGCAGATGTCGCACTTCTCCTTGGGTTCTGTGTGAAGTCGCTTCATGTGGTTGTGGACATCTTTTATACCTATTTAGACATCAAGAAAACTCATGCAACAAATGAAGTTGATACTGATACTATTATGATAACAACAAAGGGTACATGCATTCATGTGTTTGGAAGTAAATGTTGATTGCTTCTAACATTTCAATATATACATAAATATTTAACATTTCAATATTGTATGAATATATATACATTTTTTCAGAAACTGGAATTGTGAGTGTGCACATTTAAATTTTGGGTGCAGAACAGGTGTATAAGCTACACTTAATAGCTCATAACCATACTGTATTTGTACGTTCATCTTTCTGAATGAGCAAGCGAGCACTGCACTTACAGACGCCCTTGAAGTCGCACAAGTTGCAGGGATATGTCTTCTTGCTCGAGTGGCGCTGTTCGTGGTCGAGCAGCGAGTTTTTATACTTGAGCGTGATGCCGCAGATTCGGCAAGTAAAGCCCTCGGTCTCGGTGTGCAGGTTCTTGATGTGAAGATAGTAGCTGGACCGGCAGTGTGTCTTGTGGTCGCAGTGAGGACACTTGTACTTCTCATGGTCTCGCATATGGGTCACTGCATGGGGAAGTTTCTTACGTATTTAATAACTGATTTGAACTTTTTTTTATCAATTCATATGATGCACAAGATTTGTTGAAGCAAAAAATATATGCACATAACTGTCCATAATGCATGTTTTAATAATTTCACATGCATTTATAGATACATTCTTGGTATATTCATGTCAATAAATTACAACTACTATTGCTACTTCTAACACAGATATGCTTTGCAAAACATGTCTCACAATTTATTGCAATTACTTTCATCTACAGTCATCACATTTCAACTACCTTCTTTGTGTCTTTTCATCTGATACACTGTGATGAACCCAGCCCCACAGATGTCACACAGTGACTTTTTTAACTTCTGATGGGTGCGTTTCATGTGCGTACTCAGCGTTGATTTCGACCCAGCCACGTACTGGCAAAGTTCGCAGGGGAAGGCTTCCCCTGTATGCAGTCTCAAATGGGTCTCTGCAAAATGAAAAGTTATGGTAACTTTAAAAACATGATGTATCAATACCTTTTTCCCTAGTAACTTGCAGCTAGACATGGTCAATATAAAAAAATTTCCAATACATTACTATACTGCTTTTCCGAACTACAACACTGAAAGCACTGGTTGGTATAATGCTTCATGAAAATATCCTCCAATATAAACTGAATTTCTCGACTATCCTGCTTTTTTCCTGACTGAACAAACATCGTATCTGCACAACTTTTGTAGAGGAAAAAAAAAAATTCCCCACTCACGATAGCCAATGTTGGATCGAAACTCCTTTGAACAGTGGGGACATTGACGCACACCGTTCTCAAGATCGTGGAACTCCGAATGCACAATCATGTTTCTTCGGAAAGTGAACACTTTGTCGCACTTGGGGCATGGGAAAGATCCTTAAACATGATCACGCGAAAAAAATAAAACATGTTGAACAGGTATTCATAAAATAATATCTGGTATCATAAATGATATTATGAATATGATAGCTACAGCGTTGGCAAGCACGAGAAAATGAATGAATTGGTACCAAATGACTGATAGTCAAAATCATGCGTGTGTTTGTTTATATGATAGATATTCTCACATTCATACCTCTTTTATTAAGTTCACTTTTTTTCTTCTTTTTCTCGGGAAGAAGAACTGCCAGAAAAAAATAGAAACATATGCATATTAGATTGATCCACACATGACAAGTCACTGTAAAAATACAATAAATATACTCAAACTTCATCAGCCAGATAAATTGTTATATCTAAAGATTTCTACCACACCTGAAGGATCATCTGCATGATCACTCTTCATATGGTTGTAGAGCTGCGAATTGGTGATTGCGATGAACGGACAGCGCTCACATGCAAGCTTCGTTTTCTCATGCCTTTCACAGTGTCTTTCTGAAACACAAAATGTTGCTTATTTGCAAATGTGAACATTCAAAATCGATAGTGTCAACAAAAAAGTTTACACTTTGAAAGTGAGCAACAAAAAGTCCAGTCTTTTTTGTGTGGATGACATAACATTTAAGGACACTTACTAAATCTGATTTCCGAGCGGAAAGTGCTAAAGCAGAGTTCACATTTCCATTTTCCTTTGCTCGATTCCTCAGCTTTATCGTCAGTCTCAGGAATCCCCTCTTCAGGCTGAAATACCTCAACCGGTTCTGTTTTTACCACGACATCTGCCTTTTCACTGGCATCTCGAGTCTTTTTCCGCGGTGATGCTTTCAGTTTCGTATTGCTTTTCTTTGGCTTTGGTGTTTCACCATCGTCATCTCTTCGGTAGGTGCTTGGTGTGGATCGTCTTGGCCTCTTCGGTGTTGATGGTGGCATATCTATGATAAGAAAGATATGGCTCTCAACATCACCAAGCAATCTAATATCTCTGGTTTTATTTCTAACTTTGAGTTCAATTCTGTCCGTCTCAAATCATTATGAGAATTTGCACATCACAAATTTGTATAGATAAATCATAAAACAGTTCTAATGCAAAAGTGTCTTCCAGTTTTAACATCACATCCTGTTTCTACTCCCAGATTGACTTACCTCAATTGTTTCGTGTATTACCTTTAGTCAGTTTCCGCTTTCTCCTCGGGTTTGCTGTTCTGCTTTTCTCAAATTCAGGCGGCTGCTCATCTGTAAATGTTACCGGTTCAACCAAAACATCATAATGCAGTTAGGCAAGTGATGTAACCTTAAACGTTGATTAAGCTACATTGTTTCTTAGGAATCAAAATATAAGTTAGCAAGAGCTGTACCTTCCACTGCATAATTCTCTAAATCTGTATTGGTTTTCCCTTCTCCTTTATCAACGCCAGTTGGAGGGTCAACTTCATCTGGTATGTCTGATTTTCCTGTCAAGATGAAATGTGAGCGATATAAACCATACAATATTAGGTTTGGTATCACTTTTCGACCAATCATGCGAGCCATGTGCAAAAATTTCTTTTTCCACAAAGCCTGACCTAATAAAGGCGATAGTTGTGAAACGTTGATTTGATCGTAAGCAGAGTTGTCTTCCTCTTCACTATCATCCAGCATCGAGGCTTGTGGTAAACTGTTGAACAGTAACCATAGTAACATAACAACAAATGTTTCAACCTACACCATGTACACTGATGTTGAATAACATTCAACATTGTGAATGTCTCATTTTCGCTGCCTTTCTGAGATAGTTCTTTGGAAACACCCGACAAATTTTCAACATGATTATCATTATTTCAATAAATTAACATATGCACATACCTGGTAACTAGCGACACTTTTTCCTTCCAGGCACCAAGCTTGCATTCAACCTTGTCGATGGCTTGTAGATGTAAAGGTTCTGGCAGCTTGTAGCCAGAGGCAAACATGTCCTCCACCTACAAATACAAATATATGTACACAGTGAAGAAGTTTTGGAACCAACTAATATATATATATATATTGATTGATTCCAACACTACATCCCACTGTGCAATAACTGAAATTGCATTTGAAATTGCCATGTGATAGAGATCGTCAGTAGCGCACTAGTACATGCAGTTGTTTTGACAGGTGTACGTTATTGTAAAGCCCAATTCATAATAAATTCACAAAAAGATTGCCTTTTAGGCACGAAACAATAAAGCTGACCTATTCATATTGCGCATAGTATCAGAAATCTGGTGAACAATTGGTGAAAACTGGCCCGTACCAATGTATATATATAATGTAATATTGTAGAGGTCACAATTAAATCGGGTTCCATTCAGCCTGGAACTAGCTGTCAACACTCAATAGACATATTTGAATCATTACCTAGATTTTAACTCGCACTCTGTAGACTGCACCTGGACTAGGGTCAGCACAAGTACATATTCCGTTACATAAATCAGTAAATTACTCAACAGCTGAAGGTGCTTTCCTTCTCAGATGAGCGCAGAAATCTTGTTTGCATTGATCACATGACTTAATACCGTAGTTCACAGTGCACTCGCTAGAGTCTAGAGGCAAAATATATTCTCACAAGTGATTGAATGTGATTCACAACTAGTTGTTAGTCTAGTTCCTGTTCGAAACAATGTCAACAACAACAACACAAATTTCGATCTTTTCCCAACGTTTTATCATAGGTCAGCCCAATAACAGAGTTAAGTGCTAGTCCCTTCCTGAGCCGACAACGGTATTCGCCTGACACCCTGTCACAGTGGGTCAGGGTTTATGAACTTATTTCAGAACAAAACATGGTTTTAATGCATGAAATACACAATGTGTATCATTTTCTTCCCATCTCAGTTGTTTCCAACGATTTAGGTCCCTCAATTTTAAGTTAATTCCATACTTTGTCACTTGACAGCTGTTTGTTTACATTGTCATCATGGTGCAGTTTTGTCATGCTGTGAAGCTGCCACTCAAATTAGCCAATCAGGGAGCATCATGCAATCAGCTGATGATGGGTGTGATGTCATAATCCGGGAAATATCCCCTTTTGGGACTTTTGGCGCCAAATCTTAGATTGAAACATTTTAGCCTGTGGTGCAATAGGGCTCTGCCTGTGAATAGTGCTAGTTTTATTATGGTTTTGAGCGTTCATTTCGTGATACTTACTGAAAAAATATCTTAGTTTCGTTCAACAAGTACTCAGTTATCCATTCAAAACTCGGTTCTTGACTCAACTCGTTAACAAGTACTCGAGTACTTGTGCTGTCCCTAACCTGGACTGTACTGCTTTCAGTTTCATTCACAAAAAATATTCCATAAGTCATCTTAAGTCTGGGTGATGTGTATGGGACTGGGTCATCAGACTGGGACAGTTACGCTCACAGACTCACAGTGTTAGTAAGTGAGGGGGGGGGGGCGGGGGGGGTAATTTTCTTTGCAGGTAGATCCAGCGGCAGTCGAAAACCAGGAACTTACTTTGCCCACAAACAAAGCCCAGTCGATTCCATCCTCAAGCTTCATTCTGTGACACGTGCTCAAGACCAAGGCTCAGCGAGATAGCGACAAAACAGTGTACTTTTCAAGAATCCACAAACGTCCATTCAAACATCTCTCAGCGCACCCTGGCGAATGGACGGCAAATCAGCATGATCATGCTTGATCAATTTCTCGCCTAACTTGAAAAGCGGTGGCTATAGCAAGACAATATTCCTGTGTATCATATACGAGTACGTACATGTACTGGATTAGGTTAAAGTAGGTGCCTGTCCCATTGTAAATGGCCGATTGAATTCAAGATATTCATTTTCAGCAATATAATTTGTGAATGAAATTATTTAATTCATACAAATAAATTTCGGGATTTAATTTACGAACTTCTATGTTGCTCTATTAATTTTACCACTATTCACAAGGGAAATAATATCATTCTTTGTTTTTATTTTTATTCACGTGAGGATTTAATTAAATTTGTCTCAGAAGTTTGAATTAAGACTTGGCAGATATCAGCCACCAGTATATTGTGTAATATCAATATTATTTTTCATAACAAACACATTATGCACATTATGCTACCGTACATAAATAAACAGCAGGTTCAGGGATTCCCAAACAGTGCACAAGAATGACAATAATATTTTGATGATAGCAATTCCTGGATGATCAATGATTAGCAATTCCATAGAGACATACTTTTTTCAAGTATGAAATATCTGTCATACTACTGTTTAATGCTGTATGATGTCACAAACTTGACATACTGATATATCACTAAACGTATATGGCTTAGTCTATAGTTTACTGTAGAAAATTTCAAATATCATTTGAAATTTGTTGTGAATATCAATTGGGAAGACACTGTATATACCATATTGGTCTTAATAGTGGTACATTCCTCAATAGTAGAGCCCAAAAATTATTGCCCAAAAATGTTTGATTTTTGTAACCTTGTAATTCAATTCACATTGTTCTGATAAAATCTTGGAAGTGTTCCAATCCACACATTTACTTTAGTTGAAACATAATAAAGAGGATTCAAGGCTATACACATAGGCATATCATTCAATGTTTCTTTAAATGTGACCTCAAGTTTGGCCTCATTTTTTAGCGTGTTTGCTTCGGCGCGCCATGCCTACCATTAGAACCGATATGGTAAGTTCAATGTAGTAAACTGTAGATGTGTATAGTAAGTCATTTGGTCTTCGCAGAAATTTTTATTCAGTGTTCATCCATTCAATTGCCAAGGTTTATTAGACATGGAAGGCATACACCCATACAAATGCAGTTGATACCAAAAATCAGAAATATTCTTAATAGATTACCTATTCACACTTCCAAAATAATTATTTAATAAATCAGTGAGATATTTATTTAAACAATTAAAGTGAATTATTTCTATGAATTCCATTCAATCTACCGGTATTCTTAAGTCAGAATCTGCCAAAATATTGCAACTTAAACATTATTAAACCACTTAATACATGTAGCAACTTCAATATGATACCTTCATAAAATCTACTTGTAAGGTGTTTAATCGCATCAATGCTCGAGCAACATAGAGCAAAGTGATCTCACAAGTAATCACTACGCATGTAAGACCTGATAAACTGTGTAATGATTAAATATATATGCAACATCAAGAGTCAATCGTCATAAACACAACAGAACCGTCATCAGTGAACAACTGAAGGGCCTCTTCTGACGAAACATAAGCTTCTTTCACTGCATTGCCCATGTCATCTACAGTCGTTTCATGATCAATATGTATTGTTTCCTCAACGATTTCATGACTGGACACTGGTTCGATTGAGGAATCAACCTGCGTCGAGTCTGGGATCGCAACTTGATCAGAGTCATCGTAATTTTTCCCCGTTTCGGGAATGGTCAGGGTATTTTCAGTCACATGACCAGGGTAGGCTGCCACATGTTGAACGACGATGTTCTGTTGAGGAAATTGTCGGAGGATACTTTGACCTTGACCTCGAGAGCTTGAATCATCCATTATTTGCATTGGTTGTGAATTTTGAACAATCACTGAGGTCTGGTCATCCACCACTGTGGGTTCCATGTTGTCCACTTCCAAACAGAACAAACCCTCGCTTTCACTTTTGACATCACCAACAGCCTCAAAGACTGCCTGTTCGACCAAATCCACAGCCGGGTTTTCCACTGGACTTTCCCCTTGTTTCACTCTCTGTTCAACTTCAAACACCACTTCTATTCCATCTTGTTCCGACAAATCCGTTGTACCCTCAAGCACTGGAAGTTCCACCACCTCGATCATGCCTTCACTTTCATTCTTGGCGTCGATTTTGACGATGGGACTTCGAAGAATTTCCTTGTGTTTGTGCACTACGAGGAGATGTTTGCTGAGGTTACTCCGGACGTTACAGCGATACCGACAGAACTGGCAGGAGAACTTCTTCTCGCCCGTGTGAATGACTCTGTGACGCTGCAAATGTCCACGATCATTGAATGACTTCTCACAAATGTCACAGACATATCTTGTATCCATGTGCTTACGCTTGATGTGAGCCTTGAGGTCTTTGTCACCTGGGGGGGGGGGGACAAGGAGGGGAGAAGAAATGTAAAGAGAAATGTTGAAATTTATTCCATTCAATTCAAATAGTATACATGTACTT
This sequence comes from Terebella lapidaria, assembly GCA_949152475.1. NCBI lineage: Eukaryota > Metazoa > Annelida > Polychaeta > Terebellida > Terebellidae > Terebella > Terebella lapidaria. Next base: position 24,333,886 of record OX424564.1, on the reverse strand, counting down.
TTTCCCCCATGAATCTAATTTATTATATCTATGGTGAGCAGGACAAACTACAAAATAAACATATAAACAAAATTTGTAAATCCACCATTCCATTTATGAATAGCATTTATCATCACCGCAACTGCATGTATAAACTCACAGACAGCCCTGAATGTACAATCCGGACAGCGGGAGGACTTGTCACTAGAGTGTCGCTTCATGTGTAGTGTCAGAGATTCCTTATACTTGACCGTGACTCCACAGATCCCACACATGTGCTTCTCTGCCTCGTTGTGTCTGTTCTTGACGTGGTTGCGGAGGTTAGCGGGCGTCACAGTCTTGAAGTCACAGTGCGAGCAGTAAACCCATTCTTTGCTGTCATTCTCTGTGTGAGCGACTGAAAAAATATTGTAGCTGTAATCGGTAATGTTTCTTTCCTACTTTATTCAGCTTGATATTTTTATATGCTTACAACCTAATTTTGTATGGCTTAATTGCATTTGTTACTTGAAATTACACTGCTGCATGTAGGACAAATATATGAACCATGCCATTACATGAACCTGTGCAATGTCATTGCATGCAGATGGTAAAATTCACAATATTCCAGAGACCATACTTTCCACGTACTAATTAGATGCCGTTTCAGAGAAGTCTTTGTGCCGAACTTTCTCCCACATGTATCGCAGAGGTGCGACATCTCACGATAGTGTACATGTTTGACGTGATGCTTGAGGGTTGCTTTACTGCCCGTCACATAGTCACAGAGGTCGCAGTGATTCAATCCTTCCCTTGTGTGGATTTTCACGTGGGTAGCTGTTGGGAGTTGGAACCTCAGCAATTTTTTACCAATATTTTGTAATATTCCTATGCAAATTTTCATTTTAATATCTACCAAACCATGATCAAACCTTTAGATCACATCATTAGAAGAACAAACATCCAAGCTTATATCAACATGATCAAGGACTCATATGATTTGATTTTGGCAACGTAATTGGAAATTGTTAAGTCCAATGCAACATGAAAGATTTCAAACGATTTCAATCATAAAAGCATGTACACATTTTGATGTAGCTACGTATCATTTTTTGCATATTCATCACTCACCATAGCCGATTTTAGACTGGAAGGTTTTCGGACAGTCAGAACATTTGAGAGGACCGTTTTCGTGCACTTCCATGTGAAACTTCAAGTTGTAGTCTGACGCAAACACTTTCCCACACAGTTCACATGTATGTGTTTTAGCTGCGATGAAAGAAGCAAGCAAACTGAAACGTTAGATATTGACGATTTATCTTATTTGATGATTTTCACGTGTACAGTTCTTGCTATTTTTAATCGGCTAATATTAATATTTTTACCTCTCACCTTTTTGCCGCATTTTGTTCCACATCCTCATGGCTTTTACACCTGCGAAAATACAATCCCAAACAACTTTTGATTTTACAGCAAATTCACTGCACACACCCGTACTTCAACTGCAAAATTATTCGCTTTCAAACACAATTCCATATCATACCACTTAATGGATAGGAATGGCAAAATTCCACACAAAATTTTCACTCACTCTCCTCTTGACCTAGATGCATTTTGATGATGTGTTTATCGAGTTGCGTGTCGGAATAGCCGACGAATGAGCAGTCAGCACAGGGGTGAGATTGCGCCTTGTGTTTTTTCATGTGTAGCGCTAGAAAAGAAATCATTTACAAAGAAAATCAGTACATGTAGTAAGTTATTTAGTTCATTCGGAAATTTTTTGCATAAATTACTAAACTGTCCATATGCTATATATAGTCTTTAGATGTAAACATGCATATACCATGTTTACATCTAAAGACTATACATGTATATAGCATATGGACAGCTTAGTAATTTATGCATGAAATTTCCGAGTTATACCAGTATTTACAAATAAATTCAATCTTAAAATACATGTGCATTTCTTTGATTCTTACCATGTCCAGGTTTAGATTTATGAACTGCATCACATAGAGGGCAGGAATATCTTTTCTCTGGCAAGTTGACACTTTCCAAATCATCCTTCTCCTCTTTAGCTGATACGATTCCATTGTCAACGACGTTCCCTCTCTGCACTGGATCCGGTGTCTCTATTGGTTTGATTTCTAGCACACCATCGTCGTTGACCCTAGGGAGTGGTTCATCTTTGATGCTGCTTGCCTCTTTCGGGGTCGTGCAAGAAGTCGTTTTCTTCTTGGGATGATCTAGAATGAATGAAACTGTTTTAGGCCACTTTTCTGCATAGAATATGCTAAATCGGGGCAAAGAAACCTTGCGGGACAAGATTAAGATGTGGGACGATTATACACGTGAAGAAATATTGATAGCATCCATTGTAATAATTCAACATATCATTAGCATACTGATTTGAAATCAGCAATAAACACGAATAATGTTACTCTACAGTGCAATAACATCATAAGACGCACCCCTGTTCTTGAAGCGTTTATTGACGAGTTGTGCATAGTTGACCACTTGGCGTCGTCTTCTACCCACGGCTATACTGTGTCTTGTTGTGACAGTTTTTTGACTATTGACACATTGTCGTCTGCTTGTGATTTCTGGTTGAGTGTCTGAATGGAATGTCAAAGTAGTGCATCATATACACCGTACCTACGCATGACTGAGTGTTGCTATGCATGCTATATGATAAAACATTTTTAACACGAGAAAACATATCTCTTTTCATTTTATACATGACCAATGATAAACCAGATATGGTGACCTCAAGAACAATATAACATGCATCGTTACCTTCATTATCTAGACTGTTGATGTTTTGTGCTGTAGCTCTAGACTTTCTATGGCTGCCTCTCGTCCTGACTTTGGACGATACTGACTGGTCAGTAACATCATCTGCAACGCCAGAACTCTCGACATTTTCTGCAGAAAACAATACTTCTGGTAAGAATATTATTGTTCGTTCAACTCATTTAGCAAGGAGGTACATACTTAGGTGCTATATTATTAATCAGGTTGTAATAATTATTGTTTGTGTTATTGTGTGAAGCGCTTCGAGCAAAACTGTTTGAAGAGGCGCTATATACATATTCCACATACACAAATAGGAAGTTTTAACAAGTTTAAAACCAGTATTTATTACATACCTACCTCTATAATAAACACTTTGGGTAATCTTACCTTGACATTCAAAGAAGAGGAGAGGATTAGATGTCACTAAAAAATTTAGAGAAAAATTTCCGTGACATCAATCCTTAACTTTTTTGAAAAATTGAACCAAAATCCCTTCAGATCCCATGCGGTGATGTTTTACATCACGGGTCACATGACCCTAAACCGCCATTATTTTTCTCCCGAATTAAGGCGGGGAGGTGGGAGGGCACTCTTAGTGTTTATTATAGAGGTAGTTATGTAATAAATACTGGTTTTAAACTTGTTAAAACTTCCTATTTATGTCCATACTTCTACCTCTATAATAAACACTTTGGGTTATATCAGAATAACCACCGGCGGAGGGCTTAACCCCCCGATGTGCCACATCATCATGAGGGATTTTAGGTTCCATTTAACTCGAAAGAGGCGAAATATTGGCTTATTTGCGTATTTAGAGGTGAAGATATATACATATATGAACCACTAGGAACATTAATGCAGGCTTCCCGCGGATTAAGGTATTTACATGAATCCCGCGGGCAAGCCCGAGCAAATAAGTCATAAATGAAATAACAAGATGATAATCACCTTAGATGCACGTGTAGGCGAGCAGGGGGGTCTCTGGAGGTGACTTTCCTCCAGCAGACGAACAGAAAATTCCCGGCAAAGAAGAGGAGCAACACCCCTGACGAGCCGAACCCTGGTGCATCTGTACAACGTGTGATGTCGATATCTACAGTATCTACAGATGGACGTTATGCTCGGCGACTACCAGTGGTCCAAGCTGGTAGCCGGAGTCGGACTTCCAGGCTAAGTCTCTGAGGTAGAAAGACGTGAAAGTATTTTGAGAACTCCAGGTACATGCCGACATCACATTATTCAAAGAGACTCGATTAGCAAATGCAAGCGACGCCGCGAGAGCCCTCACATCATGAGCCTTCACTTTGAAACCCTCGGACTTCTTTGCTTCAGATTGCTCGTAGCAAAAAAGAACGCATTTCTTTATCCAAGCCGAAATCGTAGCCGGACGAATATCGTTTGGAAAATCTTTAAGGTACGATACGAAGAGAAGACGTTTACCCAAGTGAAGTTCCCTCGTCCGCCTAACGTAGATGCGGAGAGCTCTCACGGGGCAAAGTTTAGAGTCTTCCTCCAGGCCTGGCCCCAGGGAAGGAGCTAGGGCCGGGATGGAAAAGGAAAGGAGCGGCGTTCCCGCTAACTGAGTTTTAGCCAGAAAGGACGGGATGACACCTAACTGAACTGCGGAAAAATCCGCCTTCCATTTGACTTTGGAAAACGCGAGCGCATGAAGCTCACTTCGACGCTTCCCGGAAGCCAGTGCCAGGAGGAAGACCGTTTTCCACGTGAGGAACTTATACGAAGCACTCTCGAGAGGTTCAAACGGATCAGATCTGAGCGAATTTAGGACAAGCGATAGATCCCACTCCGGAACGGGATTCCTAGTCTTAGGCCTTTCAATATCGAAACTGTTCAGCAGGGCAGTAAGACACTGGTCATGACCGAAATCGATCCCTAACTTAGGCTTCAGGGTTTTGGCGATCGCCGTCCGATAACCCGCAAGAGTTGAGGGGGCGCGCCCTTGATTGAATTTCTCAAGAAGAAACTCAGAAATCAAGGGGGCAGTGGTCTTGAATGGACTAACCTTCCGGCTACGACACCAAGCGCAGAACGCTGTCCATTTGGATTGGTAAACTGCCAAAGAAGATTTTCTATTTGATCTGGCGATCCTAGCGGACACCTCCTTTGAAAATCCCTTCTTTCGGTAACATCGCTCGACAATATCCAAGCATGAAGCTTCAGACTTGCGGGGACGGGATGAAAGATGCTGGATCGAGGTTGTTTGAGAAGATCCCAACGATCCGGAAGCTGACGTGGATTGTCCACCAGAAGCTCCAGAAGGTCCGGGAACCAAGGTTTCTGGGGAAGGCAGGGAGCTATGAGAAGCAGTCGACACTGATGCGACCGAAACTTCGTTAGCACCTTCTCCACTAGCACTGCTGGAGGATAGGCAAACGCGTACATCCCTTGCCAACTCGTGGACATCGCGTCTACCGACATAGCCAAGGGATCCGGAATCGGAGATACAAACGATGGGAGCTTGTGGTTCCACCGCGTGGCGAACAGATCTACCATCGGGGTTCCCCATAGGCCGCAAAGCGTGCGGAACACCTCGGGGGAGAGACTCCATTCCATGGCCTGAATCTGCCCCTTCCGAGACAGACGATCGGCCCACACGTTCATGTGACCCGGAATGTGGCGAGCGGCAATCTGAATGGCATTCTGCTGACACCACTGCAGGAGCTCGATAGTGGCCTGACATAACGTCACTGACTTCGTTCCGCCCTGCTTGTTGATATAAGCTACCACCGTGGAGTTGTCTGTCGCCAACAACACCACTTGACCACGGAACTGAGACTGCCAATGACGCAGCACTAGGGAAACAGCCTCCAGCTCGAGAACATTGATATGACACTGGCGCTGACCACGTGCCCGAGATCTCGTTGCTGTCCCAATGCGCACCCCATCCCTCCAAACTGGCATCCGTAAAGAGATGCCTGGAGGGCAACGGCGGACGGAACGGCGCTCCCCGAAACAAATTGGTCGGGCACCGCCACCACTCCAGCTCCGCTTTTACTTCTGGGGAGACTGGAATCAACTCCGACAAGCGGCCGGTCGTCTGCGACCAACGCGACTGAAGATAGAGCTGAATGGGACGCATGTGCAGTCTGCCCATAGGCACGAGCTTCTCCGTTGCCGCAAGCATTCCCAAGAGAGATTGCCACCTGCGAGCCGTCTGTGGAAGGCCTCGACGGAAACCTTCTGACAGCACGGATAATTTTGACTGACGGTCCGCCGTCGGCAACACAGTCTCTGAGGTAGTCAGAAACCGATACCCCAAGAACACGAAGTCGCGTCGCGGAGACAAATCAGACTTTTTGTGGTTGATCTTGAAGCCTAAAGTAACGCACAGATCCACCACCCACTGCGCCTGTCGCAGCAAAGTGTCTCGGCACTGATGGCGTATCAACCAGTCGTCCAGATACTGGTAGAGACAAATCCCCTGCCTGTGAGCCAGGATTTGAACTTCCCGTGCCACCATCGTGAATATCCACGGAGCCGTGGACAGGCCGAACGGGAGCGCTCGAAACTGCCATACCTGCCCCTGGTAGCAGAAACGGAGATATTTCCTGATTGCTGGTTTCATGGGAACATGAAAATACGCATCCTTGAGGTCGATCGTGACCACCCACGAGTCGCGGGGTAACACGGATCGAACCTGCTCCGCCGTCTCCATGGAGAACGTCGGAATCTGAAGAAACTTGTTCAACGGGGAGAGATCGATGACGGGACGCCAACCCCCTGAAGCCTTGGGAACCACGAAAAGAACGCTGTAAAAACCGGGCGTGTCCGGAGCCGGCTCTACCGCCTGTTTGTCTATCATGGCCAAAATTTCTTCGTGCAAAACGCGCCGACGCTCGGAGTCGCTTGATAACGAGAAACCTCTCGGAGTGCCTGAGAGCGGAGGAAATTGATCCTCGAATTTCAGGCCGAACCCTCGTCAGAGTGTCGAGACGACCCCGGGACTCGCCCCCAGACGCTCCCACTCTCGCCAGAATGGCTGCAGCCGTGCCCCCACGGGTTGATCTATGACTGGAACGACCACGGAACCAACCCCTGGATCGCCACGGCAACCCCGAGGAGAATTCGCCCCAGCGTCTACGGCAATACCTACCCTTTGACTTGCCTTCCCCTGCTGGTTTGGGAGAAGAAGGACGTCCTCGACCTCGGGCGCCTCGACCTCGTCCCCCACGGGCTGTACCAGCAGGGGCCCCACGAAAGGGCACACCAGAGGCTCGGCCTCTGCCCTTCGTAGGAGCCCCACCTCGCTGACTCTGTTGGGAAGGTTGCTGCTGCGGACGTTTCATCACGGCCGCCACGGACTTGGCAAGCCTCTCGGTCGCCCGGGCCGACAGCATGGCAGCCTCAGAAAAGGACTTCTCCGTCGTACGCTTGTCTGAAGCTGTCTTGGCCTTCTGAAGCTCCTCGGACTCATCCGGGAGAAGAAGAGCGGGAGATGGGCCCGATTCCGGGACAACCGGCGCTAGTCGTAACCGTGACATGAGCTCGTCGGGAATGTCGAACCGCAGGGACTGGAGGTACGCGTCCCGTCTCCACAGCTCCGTAACCCAAAGAGCATGGGAGTCGAGAGCCGCCTTATCCGCTACCCCGAGGCCTATCGACGTCACCAACGAAGCACAAGCCTGAAGGGCATCCGCCAGATCATCGCGGTCAAGCTCGGGATTGTTCAGGACCTGATCACAGCAGGATTGTAAGGAGGTTCGGGCCGCCATAGACAGCCAATCCAAGGCAGAATCGGTCGCCAGGCCCAAACGCACGGAGTGTTGAACTTGTGCCAACGAATCCCACTGCACAGATACCGTCTTTGGTTCCGAGAAGAAAGCCGCGTGCGGTTGGCCCTTCAATAACTGCGTGGGCTTTGCCTCTAACTCCGACGAGGAGTAGAAGTCCCCAATGGAAGGACGAGCAGGAAAGGAACCCGGACGAATCCTGTTAGAGTTTAGGGAGTCATCCCGGCATTCAGCCATCGCGCCCCGGACCCCGGTTGCCAGCGGGAAGCGGAAAGAGTCTCGAGATGGTCTCGGCTTCTCCTTCAGACCGGCAATCATAGAGCGGGCCTTCTTCTTGGGCGGCTCCTGAGCGAAGCCCTCGGGCCACTCCTGGGGCAAGATCTTACGGACGAACTCCATCTTCTCCGGCCACGACAACGGATCATCATCAGGGGCAGGAGGAGCCAGAGCAGAATCGTCGTCCTCTCGCGGGCGCTTAGCTGGCCTGACGAGACCCGACGAACAGGGCTGAGGTTCCAAGTCCGAGTCCTCCGTCAAGGGACGAATCCCGGCTTCCTGAAGAGCGGGAGCCTCACCGTCCTCCGAGGACGACTCCCGGGAAATGCGCTGAACAGGAGGAGGAGGGGGCACACCCTGACGCTGCGCCTCCCGTTCGTGGGCGAAACGCGACAGGAACGTGCTCCACTGGTCACACATCTCTCGAGTGAAGGAGGCAAACTCCCGCCTGAGCCCAGCTACATCCGAGGATGGGGCAGGACGAGAAGGAGACGGAAGCGGGGATGCCACTACCGAGGCTGTCGCCAATTCCGAGTCCGCAGTAGCCGCTTTCGACGCAGGGGTCAAAGCCGGCACGTCCGGATGAGATTCGCCAGTGTCTTCGGAAATCTGAAACCGACAAGGCGAAGTAAGGCGAAAAGAAACCGATTTCTTAAGAGAGGGAGCTCTCACGGAAGCCCCTCGGCCCAGAAACGTAGCAATTGGAACCCGGGATCCCAATTCCCCCCTACCGGCAGGCGGGAAACGGAACCCGGAACCCAGGTGGTGCCCGGGAGGCGAAAACCCCAACGGGCGGCAGCTCGGGAAGCGAGAGAATCCCCCGGGAGGTCGCATAAGACCCGGGGAAAACAAAGCCTCCACCTTGCCCAAAGTGTCCCGGGACCCGGGAGCCGAAGGCACGGCTCCCGCCACCCGCGAGACAACACCTGGGAACCGGGGCCCGAATTGCTCGGCCTGCGCAGCGCGAGAACCGGGAGCCACCGGGAGAAGGTGAGCCGAAAAGGAAGCAACCGAAACTCCAAATAAGCCTGAGGGGCTTACGAGAGAGCTCGAAGCAGAGACACCAAGAGGGGTCTCGGGGGCCGCCGAAACGGCACCCGGGACCCGGGAACCTGTGGAAGAAAGACATAAGTCAAAACTAACATCTCGAATTATCCTGGCGAGGACAACATCCTGCCGGTTCCATCTATCTACTGCCTGCCTATGTCGGGACCTAGAGGACGCGGAGGATCCTGACCCAAGGGGCGGGCCATCTGCCTGGCGCTTCGCCAGAACCTGCTTGAGGCCAGCCAGGGTGTCGATCCACACATCCGATGACCAGTCCACACAGAACTCACAAGTGTCAGTCGGCCGACAATACGCCATGCGGCACACCCAACACGTAGCGTGACGTTCCCATTTGGGCAGAAAATGGTGACAACCACTGCACTTCATCTGAAACAGAACATGCAGTGGGCGAAAATAAGGGAAGAAATGGGCCTGGGGAGGACTACACCATTTCCTCCCAAAAAAATTGCACTAAAGACAATCTAGACTAAACTAGCTGTAGTACAGTAGTGAAAAAACCACAAGAGATCGTAGAAAACGATCGTGAAGAAGTAAATCCTCAGTTGAATGTCTAAGCAAGACTTGCAACACAACCATCCAAGATGGAGGAGCAAAAATAATGGCGGTTTAGGGTCATGTGACCCGTGATGTAAAACATCACCGCATGGGATCTGAAGGGATTTTGGTTCAATTTTTCAAAAAAGTTAAGGATTGATGTCACGGAAATTTTTCTCTAAATTTTTTAGTGACATCTAATCCTCTCCTCTTCTTTGAATGTCAAGGTAAGATTACCCAAAGTGTTTATTATAGAGGTAGAAGTATGGACATAAATACATACATAAATATTGATGGCTTCTCTGTTCTATGAAATAAGGATGGCTCCTATGTTCTATTTATAATTTGTCAGAAAGCAATTTCTTTCCAAAAAATCAAATGACAAGCAAGAGAAAATCGTATAGTCACACGGAAAATAAAGATAAATTTCAAGACACTAAAATTCACCAGATCTGACAGTAGCATTACGTACATGGGCACACATGAGATTTTGTGCACCAATATTTCATGTCAAACGAGAATTATACAGCCTGACAACATTAGTTACTGTGGATACAAGTTTACCTCCTGCACCAGAATGTCTCAGTGTCCTGCCTTGTTTGTGGGACTTTTACGTTTTGGCGCTTTTTTTACGTCTTTTGATTGGGTAGTAAGTATGGAAGTGGCAGGGGCTTATGTATCATCGGAACTATGAATTACGAGTTAACTTTGTACATTGTTGTACATGAAGTGTTCAAATCATTCAGAGCTAACCAAGGCAGAAAACCACTATTACATGTAAGTGGATCCTGTGTTTTAAGACCACTTAAGGGACCCCAAAAAGGTGGTCTTAAATGACAGGTGGTCTCTCATGAGAGGTTCATTTACATGATAAAAAGCCACTTGGGACCAAGTGCAGTGATCTCAAAACACAGGGTGGTCTCTCAAACCAGGTGGTCTTTAACACAGGATCCACTGTATGTGTATTACTACCTTTCTTATCATTGTCTGAGGGAATATTTTCAATACAGGATTTGCGCAGCCTCAGTCGTTTTCCAATCGGGGAATTTCTGGCCGAATCTGAGGTATTTGAAATGCTGTTGCAAGCTTTGCCCCCGATGCTCGACTCTTTTTCTGCAAGGAAGTATTGAATTGTGAATCAAGCACAAGAATGTACATTACATATCTCTGTTTTCACAAGTGAGGTAAAAAGATATGCGGTGGAAAAACAGTAAATACCTGTGTTATCTGCAGGGCTATTGATCAGTTCATTAGGGAGAACAGCCTTCGAACTGCTGTCTCCATCCTCTGGTATAAATTCACTGAAACTTATAGAGCATAACTATATAAATATGCACAAGAAGTCAGAAATGTCAGATCACTCATGATAAACATTATAAAGCTAAAACGACATGTTTTCACATTTCATTTATTCTCTCATAAGTGTACTCAATCAAAATTATTACCATTTGCTGCCACGTTTGTGGGCCACTTTTTCCTTCCATGTATCTAAATGGCTCTCGATGTGCTGGATAGCAGATACTTGCAGTGCGCCTGGCAACTTATAGCCTTTCTCGAACAGAACTCGAGTCTGAAAGTAGTAGAATGTCTGGAGGTCATATGGAAATACAAAATGAAACACAATGTAGAATAGTGCCGATATCATAAATATGGGCAGTGTTATCGGCGCCAAGGGGCCAGTAGTAGCAAGTAGCCGGTAGTTTCATTGCGAATTGCAACATGTTTGTGAATTGCATATTTGTGAATCACATTCATCCATGTTCATCAATGTTCAAAGTAAGGCCCTTGTTTTTTGCACATTGTGTACTGCTTTTTACATGCATATTGCTTTTTTGCATATTTTGTATTGCAAATTTCTTATTGTGAATTGCTTATTGCTGAACTTGGCACCCTCAGGAGGATTGCAGATGCTATAACATGTATATGTACAACTGAGTGGAAAGTGAATTAGGTCTACAACAGTCTTTGATAATGATTACAGCAGTAGGCTTCGTAGGCCTATAACAACTGCTGTGAACAAAGAGGTGGGGCGGGGGGGGAGGGATATTAGTATAAACTACCTATCTCGACTATATTATTTGACAGCTGGTAACAATAGTTTCTACTTAGTATTATATAATCAATAATTATAGTCTAATAGTAGTTCTAGGCTCTCCAATTCCAAAGCCTCAAAGGTGCATCTAATCCATCCAAAACATGCATTTGCAACGTAATACACATTTCTCAATACAAATGCAATACGCAATATGCAATTGGCAATATGCAATTGGGAATATACAACTCGTATGATCTATCACAGTATCAGCTTTCCATAGGATTGAAACAATTCGCGACCATATAATCTGATAATGGCCATGGTCACTAATATGGTGCGGCCAAATCGTGGTAATGTCTTATGAGCATAAGATAATGAATTTATTGTATGATTTTTGAGTGACTGGTTCAAAACACAATTGCTGTTTTTGCTGTTAACCAGTCCAAGAACGTTATCTTCTGATTTGGTCGAGCTTGCTATAGTACCTCGCTCTTGAATGTACCCCAAATGCTATTTTTTGATGCCATAATCAACATATAACCAGATATTTAACAACAAATTTCTGCTTGTTTGAAATTAAATTTTGGGTTTTCCCCAAATGACGCGATGCGACACCTGTCGAATGAAACTGAGCTGTGAACCAATCATTCCCTAGTCAAAATATAATGTCCGTGTTCCACGGAGAACCAACTTTTGAATAGACAATATTGTTTGTCTATTTTTGAACACTCACTGTTGGTCAAGAAATCATTTGAATTTGATTTTTTTTTTTATTGACTCTTGAACTGACCATTTGGCAGCTATTTATGGCAAAATTAACCTACAGTAATTGACACAATGCATAACTTCTGGCATTTTGTTTCTGTTTCTGTACCAGCATGACAGTTTCTAATGCCATACATATGTATAAACAGATGGTGCCAGGGTGGTTGCTGCAAGTTGAACTAATAGCTCGAAATGTCCGAATGTATATTTCGGATAGAACGCGCATGAAAAAACAGCTCAGAATTATTGTATTATGAGCATGTCAAAGTTATATATTAGTTGACCTTGAACTCAACCACAGACGACCTAACTGTCATCTAACTGTATTTAAACACTGTTATGTCGGAACAATGGAGTGTCGAAACAATGGGGTGTCGGAATTTAGGGCAGACCCCATCTTGTATACAGGTGAGAGGATCAAACTGAAACATATCATATCATGAGCAAATGTCGAGAGTTGCATGAATTATGTCGGATTTGTTAGTGATCTGGCCTCAGATGATTTTGTGTTGAATTGACTTCTATAGAAAAACACTAGTAGACATTTCCCTTATTACGATTGGACCCATTATATTTAGAAAGTCACGTACATATATTGATTCCTCTGGTGACCATGAAATTGGCAACAAGAGACCTTTTGTGTGCTTTTGTTCGAGATTACATTGGATCTGAGATCTTGAATTCGACCCCAAGTGACCTCAGAACTGACCTGACCAAAATGTGTAGACTAGCCTCTGCTGCTAAGGATTAAATCTGCGGCATATATGAGAAGTCACGACCTCAAATTTGAATCTTTTTACATGTAGATTATTCTGACAAATGGAATTCTTGTTGTCTTCGCTTTATAAATTACATGTATATACCGGTAGGTGATATCCCTCTTGATTATTGTATACATTATGCATAGAATGAATGACCCAAATCTGTTACATCCATTTATTATACATATAGTTACTAAGCAAATGTACATGCACGTATACACATTAAAATGGTGAACTCAAAAAGATCTAATTTCATTACGATTATGTGAAAAACAGGAAAGATTCTGTGAGCATTGATCAATTTTCAGCTGATTATAATATTTGTAAAGCGAAAGGGAAAGAAAACACCATTCCGAAAACGAACAAAAAACATGTAAACATATTCATATGCCATGTATACTGCAAAAGAAAGGATACACTACGCGAAAAAATATTTCTCAAAACTCAGTAAAAGCATCACCAGTAATTTGTGGGTACATCTACAACGTTTCCAATAGACACGTCATTATCGTGTTGAGCACATTCTGGGTTATTATCTGGCAAGGTTAACGTTGCCACCACGGGCATCATTTGAATGTACGTAGACTTGGCTCCGTCGTCCGCAGTGACATTAGCGAGGCTTGCTGCGGCTCGTATCAGGTCCTGTCCGCTACCCTCCGGGATTTTCTCCTTGGCAATATCTTCAGGAGTCTCAATGTCGAGTTTCTGAATGGCCGGTCGAACCCTGCAACCATGGCGAGAAATTTCACAGACTTTCACAGACAAATTAAGTACGAAAGACAAGATAAACTGTGAAAACTTTCGAGGAGTTTATTTCGAATAATCAATATATTGTGTATTACTGTATTCTTATTTTATGCATCGTGCATAGCTATCAGCATGCGACTTGTACCATTTTTATTAAACCAGTCTATTTTTAGAAACACATATATTTCCTTGCTCAGTATTCGACACTATCCCGGTAAGTAGACAACTGAAAATATTAACAAACATGAAAATCTCTGAGAGTCAAACTTTTTCTCAATCCATCACACTCGACCCTACCTGGGAGCTGGCTTTTTATGCACTGTTACAATGTGCTTGTGTAGGTTCTCTTTAACGTTACACTGATAAGTACAGTCAGGACAGCCAAACTCCTTCTTCCCCGTGTGAATGACTTGGTGTCGGGTCACGTGTGCCTTCGTCTTAAACTCTTTCTTACAGATTTCACAGGGGTAAGTCCGCTTGTCGCGGTGCATTCGTAGGATGTGTTTCTGTAGGTTATCCTTGCCTGGTTCGAATAAACACAGATAGAAATCATGGCTTTAATATGCCTTGGACGCATTTTGGTTTGGAGCATGAGAAATTTTCACCTAGCAACATGAATCAGGACCTAAGTCGTAAACATAATAGTGTCAGACCATATTCTTTATGAGAACTTTCAGAAAAAGAATTATTTGTGAACAAATAACCAAAGGAAATTTATTTTGCCACTCGACTTACAGTTGGTTTTGAATAGGCATTCCTGACAGGAGAATATTTTTTTGGTCAAGTGTCGCTGCTGGTGACTCGTTAGCGTAGATTTGCTGTTGACTTTCGCCCCGCAAAGATCACACTGGTAGCCGGGAGTCTTCGTATGTAGGTTCTTCCTGTGTGCTATCAAGCTATTCCTGAGGTGTGTTGTGAATGGGCACTGATCGCACTGGTAGCGATCTTTGAGCAGGTCTTTGAAGTGGGCTGTTGCAGTGAAAGAAAAATAAATCTAATAATTTTAATGCCAGGTATTTTTAGTGACTCTTTACTAGTCTCTTATAGATTTTTACTGCATCTTTACTAGTCTCTTATAGATTTTTATTGCACCTTTACTACCGGTAGTTTCTTATAGATTTTTATTGCAGCCTCGTAGTCTCTTATAGATTTTTATTGCACCTTTGCTAGTCTCTTATTGATTTTTATTGGACCTTTACTAGTCTCTTATAGATTTTTATTGCACCTTTACTAGTCCCTTATAGTATTTATTGAAGCTTTTAACATACATGTACCAGTTATTCAGAATCTCATTTAGCTTCAATATGTGAGGAAAATGGGACTCCAAAAACGATAACCCGCAGTCGACTTTTTCACAAACTCTTACATGTTCTATGCACGTTCAGTCGATTCCTTGAGCAGAATCCTTTCGCACAGATGTCGCACAAGTGATCCCTGATTCTTCGGTGGAATTTCTTGACATGGATGTTGATGCTCCCCTGTGTGGGCCCGATATAGTCACACTCTTGGCATTTGACTCCTTGTCCCATGTGTAACTTCCTGTGGTTACCTGAAAAATATTAGATATAACACCCGTACATTTTAACCACAGAAAGGTCATCGATGAGAGTGGACATGTACAAGATTTTTTACTCATTGTTATGTTGTTTTTGTGCTAAATTTTATAAAGGTTCAACTTCGAAATATGTATAAATGCTCGATAAGTTTTTGGAACTTACGAAATCCTGGTACAGACAGGAACTCTTTGGGGCAAAAGTTGCATCGCAACGGGAAGTGCGACTCTCGAGTAACGTGGAAAAATAAACGACCTTCCGACATGAAAGTTTGATCACACTTCAGACAGGCAAATTCTCCTGAACAAAACAGAAAATACCTAAGTTATCACACCTCCAAAATGACTACTTTGGTTTATAATCAATCACCTGATCAAAGATATCATAAATGCTCCTACACTGTCCAAGACAAAGAACCAACAAAATCAGAAATTCTAGCACTGAATCATGCAGGGAAGAGTCAGGTTTCAGTTACCGGGTTGATCGTTTGTGTGCTTCAGGTCCATGTGTACTTGAAGACTTTTCTCGCCCACTGCCGAATGTCCACAAAACTCACACTTGAATTTCTTCATTTCCTCGTGGGTTTTGATGTGTCCATCTACAAATATCAAAATTTTATTTATATTATTCATAACAGACATTGCAAGATATGGAACAAAAATTATTGAAACAAATTTGTTATAACACTGTATAAGCATAGCGAGATCTTTCAATACATACTGGTATTCAAGTTAAATGGAATTTACCTGTGTTTATTATATTTCTATAATTTTAAATTCCATGATTATCTTGTACACTATTCTCTAGTGATGGTCCGATGATCAATTTTGATCGATGATTGGTTGAAAACAAACCAATTATTGATGATTGACTATGAAATCCAACTAGACGCTTCCGGTCGCCTACGACCGCTTGGGTGTATCCCCCGTAGCCCTATCATCCCTGTTGCCCCAAATATATCGCTGATGTACATTGTGAGTGTGAAACCTTTCAAGCTTATTGAAGGTCGAATACAAGATCACGAAATTACAGCCAGATAAAAGTTTTCACCTAAAGCTATATTTCAACTCAGAATATTTGACAAACTTGGTTCCAAGTTGCGAGATGACTAAATTGGAGCCAGATCGAACTTTTCACTATAAGTTATATTTCAACTCATACTATGTGCCAAACTTGGTTCCAAGTTGAAATTCAAAGTAAAAGTTGACCAAAACTACATTTCAAGATGACGAAATTGGAGCCAGATCAACTTTTAACCATAGTTTAAATTTTAATTCATAATATGTGCCAAACTTGGTTTCAAGTTGAAATTCGAAGTAAAAATTTACTTTACTGGTAAAAATAATGTTAACTTATCCGGTTACACCCATGAAATCTCTACTGGACAAAAATTTTAAATTGTTGAGCTCAATAATAAATGTTTCTTGTCTTAACTATTTTTCTTGAGGTCAATAATAGACTTAACTAGTAAAAATGATGTTAACTTATTCGGCTACAGCCATGAAATCTCTACTGCACAGAAGCTTTACCTTGTTGAGCCCAATAATAAATGTTTCTTGTCTTAACTATTTTTATTGTGGTCAATAATAGACTTAACTAGTAAAAATAATGTTAACTTATTCGGTTACACCTGTGAAATCTCTACTGGACAAAACCTTTACCTTGTTGAGCTCAATAATAAATGTTTCTCGTCTTAACTATTTTTATTGTGGTCAATAATAGACTTAACTAGTAAAACCAATGTTAACTTATTCAGTAATATTGTTCTTTTTTCACCAAAAACATCAGTTCTGTATTCTGAACAAGAATCCAGTGCAATTTGCTTTCATAGTACAGGTTATTGGAGTGATCACACATGTCAAAGTAGGTATTTTAATTGTTGTAATAAGTTAACCTCTCAAACTTATTAATATTTATTCGATCATTCTGAAAAACAATAGGTTTCGTGTGATGGTCTTTCTCATTGAGCCTGTGCGATTTCATCATCATTCATTGAAAACTCCCACCCGTAGAGCGTTCACAACCCATGTGTGTTAATCAGGCTAATTTGAGCACAAAATGTTACGCCAATCGGCTATTTTGGTTGCTATGGCAACCAAAATCGATAGGTGTCCAGATCTCACCATAAGACATGTCCATATGAATTATTATCAAAATCGGTTCATATTTGCAAGCTGCAGCGCGTTCAGAAGAAAGTGTCTGCGGACGCGGACGCGGCGGCGGCGGCGGCGGCGCGACGATCGTAAATCCATAGTATCCGCCGAACTTTGTTCGGGGGATACAATAATTGATTAATCAGAAGTGGTACATCAACCTGGAGTTCATATTGGACAGTGATGACGCAACACATTGCAAAAATTACAGGTTTCCTCAATGTTGATGCAAAGTTGATTACTATCAGGCATGTCAGAATACATTTTTGTCTATGTAGGCTGGATGGTTTGAATTTTTCAAGGTTTTTTTCAATGACATATATATTTTGTGTTCTACCTCAACGTTATAAGATTATTCAAGCTCACAAAATTTACTAGGATACTAGGATTCGAAAATTATTGTCATGATAAAGTTTGTGTATATTCTATCAAACAAACACCATGTATATTTGCTATGCTGTCATTAACAGGATTTCTGTAGAGATCTTACTCTACAAAATATAGAGTGCAAACATTTTGGAATGTACATATCAGAAATATGATACAGTACCAGATATTCTTATTCACCCTTGTGAAATTTTCATAGCTCAATAACTCGCACACATCGCATGCTGTTACAAGAATTTCATATACCAGTAATATTGGATAATGGATATGTTGCCCATGATGTTTACATATCTTGTGTTTGTATATTCTATTGTATTTTATTCATGTCAATAAATATCTACTGCTACTAATTTTTATGTCAAATTAATTAAATAATAATCGCGTGGAAAAAAAAATAAGCAATTGATAGGAAATGTGGTGCCGCTTGAGAAAAATGAATATGTTATTTCCAATTATTTATTGAAAATTGTTGACCTGTACACACTCTTTACAGTTTGTTTTCAGAACAATATTTTGATTAATTACTTTAAAATTGATCTATTGTAATTACCGGAACTCATTAGAATATTCATACATCGACACAATGTATGGAATGCACAACAACTAATGTACAAAATATTATACTGGTATCCCAGTCATAATAGTATTCCAATGGTTCAATTTGTACATATTATCACATAAGTATTTCACGATTGTACATTTGTAACATCCAAACCAGACGTTACACTCAATATAATTCTCCATTATCAAAATATTGAGAGAAAAATATAAATCGATAATCATGATGTCTTTGATACAGTCATAGGTAAACATGTGAAGCTTGACAAACATGATAAATTGTAACTAATTGTAAGTATTAGTCAGTATATGCCAAAAGTTATCAACTATCCGAGCAATGGTTTTCCCTATCCAGCTCTCGATAGACCCGATCCAGCAAGGTATCATCTGTGACGTCCTCTGCAGAGAAAAGCAAATCCTTTTGGTATCGCACAAAATATTCTCTGCTTTTTCAAATGTTTGAACCATCTAATAGTTTGGACACAATTACAAAATAAATATGCTCTAATAAAAGCTTATACTAATCAAATCAATATATCAAGATGGACAATTCTAACATACCTGTCACTCAGACTGACTGTCGATCGTTACATGTAGGCTGAGTACCCGGTGGTATAACTTGATTCAGTCTCGTGACACTGAGATGATTTCTCGCGAGGAAGTTCGACAGCCATTTGCCGCTAGCGCTGAATCCTCCGTCCGAACCGATCTCGGCAGCGACCATAGGGTTCGTCTTGTAAAGGTACAGAGCCTGGTTCTGCATCATGCTCCGACTGACGTAAATTTCCTTCTTTCGCATGTCCGTAATCCATGCCAGCAAGAGACTCTCCATCGTGCTTGAAAGAGGTTTTCTACCTGCACCGCTGAGCCTTCGCCGCTTGGAATCGGGTGAGCCATCTTGTCGTTTCAAAGCTTCGATGATTGCTTCCTCCTGTTGTGTCCAGTCTTGAATCCGTTTCCTATCGACGTTGAACTGTCGAGCTGTTGCTTGTTTATTATTGCACGACTTGAAAAACTGCACGGCGGCTAATTTGTACTCAAGCGGGTAACTGTTAACTTTTCTTCCCTTGTGCGACGCAAGATCAGAGGCTTTGGTGCAATTGGACGCCACGTTTTTGAACACGGCAATGGGTTTAACATCGGGTTCACATCCACAATCCTCCCACACTATAAAGATCAGGAAAATGCCGCGATTTATGATTCGCAAAGCGGAACTCGGCTGAGATTGTTTTTCTCTGTTCCATTTGATGTACAGCTGATTGTACAATTGATAAGCTGCGTAAAACGGAAAATAGAAACGTTATTCACTTACAGTAACCCCCACTGCTCCTGTAGGATTTGTCGCAGTACGGACACTTGTACTTTGCATCTGAGATTGATTCTGACTCATCTTCGACATCGGAACTGGAATCACTGTCCTCCACTTGCTCTTCGCCGTCATTGGACGGTCCTGGTTCTTTGGCAGGTGATGAACTTGTCGCGTTTTCTGATGCTGTTTCAGTTGAGTTTTCATGTCTTTTCATGTGGGACCCTGAAAGTTATGGAACATTTTACTTTCGCAATATGCAAATAATTATGTATATTTATTGAAACAATAATATTAAGATCCCTTACATATGGGACTTTAATAATTAGCAGAAGAAGAGATATGTATATTTAAATATCTGTATTAAAGTACCAGGTACTAGATTGCTAGCTGTTGGTTTGTACTCACGAAGCCCTTTTGAATTCTTGAAAGTTTTTTGGCATTGTGGACATTGAGAAATTGCAGATTTCCCAGAACTTTTTTTGTCTTTCTTCCTGCACGTTTTCAAGTGCACTGTTTTAACATGGGATTCTGTAAATAGACAGAAGACAAGCACATTAAACAGGTTAAAAACATCTCTCATGCAAAGTTCGTAAGCACTAAAATTATCAGCCAATGCATCTCAAGTTTTTTTTCCATAAACCTGATATTAGTAAAAGACACACTGACTTGAACTATTGCATGCTAGAATATACATGCATTATTATAAAGGAATCTGTCTTAGAAGTAACCAAACCAAATGCCAACCATAAGTTTCTTTATCAGCGAACTGCATGGAACATATCGGACAAGTGGTTGAACAGTTACTGGTCCTGAGCTCTGGAGACTCCTCAGTTGCTATGTCAACATCTGCAAAACAAAATTGTCATAATTAGATTTTTTTCATGAGAGTGATAATAAAGCCAAAAGTATACTGTTGGATCACACCTGTAAGTATTTACACGAAAATGATGAACGGAATACCAGGACATACCTGTAGTACTCAGAATTGGGAAAACATCGTTCCCCATTTCGACAACAACACTAGAAAGTGACTCAAAGTTATCATCATCCTCTGCATCCTGTGTACCGGATTGTTGGACTTGTGGCACTGAAAAATCAAATCCATAGTACATTTATCACTGACACATCAATCCATTCGCAATGTGTCTTTACATGTGGGCAGTGGTCAATTGTACACAACTATTACAAAGTACTGATGATCATTGATTTGAATGAATCAATGCTCAAGACAAGAGAATGCTATATGCATATGCAAGATACTGCATT
The DNA here is from genome assembly GCA_949152475.1 of Terebella lapidaria. Lineage (NCBI taxonomy): Eukaryota > Metazoa > Annelida > Polychaeta > Terebellida > Terebellidae > Terebella > Terebella lapidaria. The sequence continues at coordinate 24,312,969 of OX424564.1, read as the reverse complement.
GTAGGCATTATGTTCATGGCAGATCAGCACAAAAGTCTGATGTGATAAACTTAGAACAGTTTCACAACTGATAAAATTTAATTACCATCTGAAACTGTTTCTCTGGCAATTGCAGGACCTGTCTGTTCTGAAACTGTCTCTCCTGAAACCACACTGAAACAGAAAAATTTCATTAGAAACACCAAAATAACATTCACTCATTGAGCTGATAATCGATAATGAGTTTGCAAGTCTGTCTAGCTTTTCTTTTCAGGAACAAAATGCATATTACATGGTACAGAGTCTATGAACTAAGTTATTACTGTGTTCGCACTGCTTCAAACCTTTCTTCTGAAGCTAGTATCTGTTTCCATGTTGACAATTTTCCTTCGATATCCTCAACAGCAGGAATGTGGTAATTCACTGGAAGGTTGTAGCCGATTTGAAACAATTCTTCAGCCTGGAGAAATACAAAAAAAATTTTTTCATGTACCCCGGTATATATTTAACCGGTTTATTTGTTATCCAAGTGAACTCATATTTTGCAAACGACCCCTGTTCAGAACATGCTTATAAATACAAGAATAACAAGATCGATCGCAATTTAATATTCTAACATATTGGCATCATTCCAAAAGCAACAATTGTTCAATTCAGCCCACACATTTCATGCATGATTTTGAACAAAAAAATCCACAAAATATAGTGGATCTACTAGATCTAAGAGGATCTCAAATCAAATCAACTTTTTATTCACATTTTTGTTTACCATTTAGTTAAACATCAATATAGATCAATCTAATGTATAATTAATTTGTGTCACTCAGCAGATATAGGACTAGATCTAGATTGTGACAAAACTGCTCACAAGATTATATATATCCCAGTTTCCGCCCGAACCTGGTCAATGAATGATCTTTTGTTCATTTTCGAAACGTTATGATTGATTGACAAAATCAAACGGACTATACCCGGATTTTTCTAACTCGTTTACACTGTTTTTCGCTAATATTTTTGTGATGCTTAACGCTATCGTTCTATAACTTGGCCTACTTCACCTGGGAGTCAAACGGCAATTTGCTACCAAATTTCAGACAGCTATTTCAAAAATTGAAAAAGTTGGCAATCTACCCCAATGTTAAATTTAGCTCTATTATTTAATTTCTGGGCCCGCACACAATTTTGTGCATTTGCTCGGTTTTGTAGCGGAGTAATGTTTCAAGATCAACATGTTTGTGTAGAGTACACCCCAGTGTATCTTCTGGTTCAAAGTTACAAGAATATTCCGAATCCTGATGGATGTAAACAGGACCAATTCCTCAAATATGCTGAGATTCTCGAGATCCCGTTTTGGGCTGAAATTTAACATTGACGTAGATTGCCAACTTTTTCAATTTTCGCGATAGCTGTCTGAAATTTGGTAGAAAATTGCCGTTTGACTCCTAGGTGAAGTATGCCAAGTTATAGAACGATAGCATTCACCATCACGAAAGTATTAGCGAAAAACAGTGTAAATGAGTTAGAAAAATCCGAGTATAGATCTAATTCAACATCACTTATCACTTTTATCGGTCTCACGCTTACATAGAAAAAAACGCATCAGTTTTCTATTCTTGAATACCTTGCGAATCCTTTCTGCTTCTTACCTTCGTTTTGAAGCTTTCCCAAAGGTATTTATCGTCAGAAAACGGCTTCATCTTTGCGAGTTGAATACACAGGGCTCCGCCCCCTAGCGAGTATTTTGGAGAGCAATGGGGGAAGGTCATTTGTTTCTTACGATAGGGCGGCACGAAAAAGAACTGGGAATTACTAAAAAAAAAAAGTAAATATCCAACAAATCCAGGGCTTTAAATTCCAGAAATTCCATGATGTTAATCCCAGTACAGAATGAATTCATTGCGTTGATTTGAAGTCGGAAGGCATAGTTGTGGTGTATTAAGTAAAAATGTTTATTTTGAAGCAATATAGATCTTTGACATGTGTGGCACCTGTCAATATAGATCTATAACTCAAACATCAAATAAAAGTCGTTTTTGTGTGCAGACTCTGAAATTCCAGGTTGGGGCTGAATTTCAACATTGGAGTAGATTACCAACTTTTTCAATTTTTGAGAAAAAGTGAAAAATTACGGCATGATACCCAATTAAGACACACACAATTTCAACTTGATTCGATTATCCAAAACAAAACAAAAACGGCCGGAAAACGTGTTTCACTGACAAATGAACTCGACTTTTTTTTTTAGAATGCATTAAAGGGGCACTGTATGATAGTTTTGTTCTCTATTTTCTAAAAGTTTATATTTTTTACTTTACAGTATCCATATAACATTATGCGATCATGTGAGTTTAAGGGCGCACGTCTGGAGTGTAGGCCTACAAAGAAATGACCATTTCTTGGATACCAGCAATGTAATTTATCACACCTACCATTTCTTTAAAACCAGACATGTCCATTGCTGGTATCCGAGAACTGGCATGCCACATTTCTGGTATATTCCAGCATTGTACATTTCTGGAATCACCTTTATCAAAAAGTCATCGTCAGACAAAAAGCAAAACTTACGCATCTCTACATATTTATCATAATTTTATTGTAACTGCTATAAAAGCAGAACGAGCCTAAAATGTTATGCAATTTACAGCGGACAGACTAACAGCGTTGAACTGAAATCATAGTGTATCTTTCGAGTAATTATCCAACTCAAAAGTGATTTCACCCCATGATACAGAGAATGTAGAAAAAGTGACAAAATTTATGCTTAGTATGAGTATTGTCTTGGCCCTTGTACAATATACATGTAGTTACTATATAGATACATTCCCATAGAATGTTCCAAAATTTATATACATATAAACTGCCTCGTAGAAAGTTGATTACTGCCATAATTTCCACTTATCAGGCACTATTTGGTAACAGTTTATGTGGAGTGGAAACCCCACATATTCATTAATTTGAGTGAAAATGGCCAAAAATGATCCATTTCCCTGGTACATGTATTTTGGGGGCAGCGGGCAAGTATTGTAGAGCTCAGTTGTCCGTGCATGTAACCGGGATGCCTAATTGAAAATATATAAAATACAAACAAACAAAAAATGTTCTGTAAAGTCAATGATAAGTTCATCTGTCAGTGAAACACGCTTTTTGGCCGCTATTTTTGTTTTGGATCATCGTATCAACTTGAAATTTCGTGTGTCTTGACGGGGTATCATGCTGCAATTTTTCAATTGAAAAATGAAAAAGTTGGCAATCTACCCCAACATGGAATTTCAGAGTCGGCACAAAAACAGCAACTTTTTTTCGATGTTTGAGTTATGTATTGTGTGGCGATTTTGCCCAAAGATCGCGGCAGGAGTTTTGTTATTGACACTATTCTTGTTTTGGCCGCTTCTGTTCGAAGCTCTCGAGTTGTCATGGCGACTCAATGTCCTTCTCTCTATCCACTATACTGAACACTGGTCTTACGTCATCCTTTGTCTCTCGTGCGCTGTTGTTATAAATACTCCCAGTCCGTTTTGCTGACTCGGAGTTGTCTCAGAGCTAGCAAAGCGTGAGAACGACGGGTGAGCTCGGCCATGAGCTCCAAGTCCTTTTCCGGCTAGTGGGCCAGTAAGGCCTCAGGGACGATTTCCAATTGGGGGCCCAGGAGGGGGACCGTACGTGGTGATTCGGGACTCATCCCTGTGATCACCGTTTCCTCGCCCTGGGATGGTGCGACACAGGCTCTGGCAGACCGTCGGGCTGTACGGGGTTCTATCTCTGTGGCATTACCAGATTACCGTCGAGGCCTGCCTAATTTAGGACAATACGCCTCACAATACTAAGGCCAGCCAGCAACATGCCCATGTGCGCGAGTTCTGTGGCGCCGCACCCATGGCATCTCAGGCTCCGCATACGGCTACATTACCATAACCTATGTATAATGTGCATGTTGTATGTCTATGATATCTTATGATGTGATGTATGACGGCCGGATTCGTCCAGACAAATTTTTATTCTGGTTGTAGTTTCAGTAACCACGACGCCAGCCGTGACCGTGCCTCAGTGCGCGCTTGCGCCCTAGGTATAGTGGGCGTCAAACGTTACATATTGCGTCAAATGAATATATTTACAGCGACTATGCCTTTCGACTCCAAATCAGTGTTATAGGTTCATTCTGTACGGGCATGAACATGATAAAAGCCCTCAATTTGATGAAATTCATTTGATCTCGATGTGTATTGAAAATTAGGCCTATATAGGCTAACATTGGGGTTAGATTGCCAACTTTTTCATTTTTTTAGATAGAATTCTGAAATTTGGTAAAGAAAAAAAATGCGGCATGACACCCAATTAAGACACACAAAATTTCAAGTTGATCCGATTATTCAAAACGAAACAATGACCAAAAAGCGTGTTTCACTGACAGATGAAATTGGCTTTATTTCAAACTCCAATCGCCACCCGTTTCAATTTACAGAGTACGGAATGATTTTTTGTAATGTTGCGCCAGATGTTCCTATTATCGCCCTGGGACGAAAAAGCAACAATTTATTTGTTTTCAACAAAAATGGATAAACAAGAGGGATCCTCAGTTACTGACAATGTTTTATGGACCTCATTTAGAAGACAGGTATATGTAAAGCCTAATAAACAGGTGACACCGACTGGCATAAACTGTCTGTAAAGTCCACAGACCACACCAGTGGCTGTGTCCAAAAGCCTTGGCAAAATTTGGGGACTGTTGTCAGATTTACCAACAGTACCCAAATTTGGGGTTGATAAATTTGGGTACGTGGTATTGGACCAGTATCCAAAAAAATGTTATAACTAAATTATATCATCATCAATGGACATCTAATGAAGTTGACAAAATGAAGCTATTTCGCACTTACCGTATTTTAGCGAAATTAAGCCAGGAACTGTTGTGGAGGACTACCCGGGCTCCGGCCGCAGCCGGGGTGCAGCCGCTATACAAACGTATAGATATATGTGGCGGTCACACCTCGGCTGTGCTATTTGTGGACTGGCTGCGGCCGCCTATACAAATCAATATAAGATGCCGGCGCCAAACGTGGTGAATGGTTGATTGATTAACTGTTTGTTTTAACACAGTCTGATGATTCTCATAATTTTGACACGCCAGTATAAGCGTGACATGAAGATCTATCTAATTGAAAATTATCAATTGACAACACAAAGCATTTTCAACGATAAACATATATTAATAGCCGTGAATATTAATGCCCAATAGTCTCAAGTAAAAAAAAAAAAACCTGACAACTAAATCTACAAAAACAAAGTAGAAAGTTGTTTACTGCCATAATTTCCACTTATCAGGCACTATTTGGTAACAGTTTATGTGGAGTGGAAACCCCACATGATCCCCACATATTCATTAATTTGAGTGAAAATGGCCAAAAATGATCCATTTCCCTGGTACATGTATTTTGGGGGCAGCGGGCAAGTATTGTAGAGCTCAGTTGTCCGTGCATGTAACCGGGATGCCTATTTGAAAATATATAAAATACAAACAAACAAAAAATGTTCTGTAAAGTCAATGATAAGTTCATCTGTCAGTGAAACACGCTTTTTGGCCGCTATTTTTGTTTTGGATCATCGTATCAACTTGAAATTTCGTGTGTCTTGACGGGGTATCATGCTGCAATTTTTCAATTGAAAAATGAAAAAGTTGGCAATCTACCCCAACATGGAATTTCAGAGTCAGCACAAAAACAGCAACTTTTTTTCGATGTTTGAGTTATGTATTGTGTGGCGATTTTGCCCAAAGATCGCGGCAGGAGTTTTGTTATTGACACTATTCTTGTTTTGGCCGCTTCTGTTCGAAGCTCTCGAGTTGTCATGGCGACTCAATGTCCTTCTCTCTATCCACTATACTGAACACTGGTCTTACGTCATCCTTTGTCTCTCGTGCGCTGTTGTTATAAATACTCCCAGTCCGTTTTGCTGACTCGGAGTTGTCTCAGAGCTAGCAAAGCGTGAGAACGACGGGTGAGCTCGGCCATGAGCTCCAAGTCCTTTTCCGGCTAGTGGGCCAGTAAGGCCTCAGGGACGATTTCCAATTGGGGGCCCAGGAGGGGGACCGTACGTGGTGATTCGGGACTCATCCCTGTGATCACCGTTTCCTCGCCCTGGGATGGTGCGACACAGGCTCTGGCAGACCGTCGGGCTGTACGGGGTTCTATCTCTGTGGCATTACCAGATTACCGTCGAGGCCTGCCTAACTTAGGACAATACGCCTCACAATACTAAGGCCAGCCAGCAACATGCCCATGTGCGCGAGTTCTGTGGCGCCGCACCCATGGCATCTCAGGCTCCGCATACGGCTACATTACCATAACCTATGTATAATGTGCATGTTGTATGTCTATGATATCTTATGATGTGATGTATGACGGCCGGATTCGTCCAGACAAATTTTTATTCTGGTTGTAGTTTCAGTAACCATGACGCCAGCCGTGACCGTGCCTCAGTGCGCGCTTGCGCCCTAGGTATAGTGGGCGTCAAACGTTACATATTGCGTCAAATGAATATATTTACAGCGACCATGCCTTTCGACTCCAAATCAGTTTTATAGGTTCATTCTGTACGGGCATGAACATGATAAAAGCCCTCAATTTGATGAAATTCATTTGATCTCGATGTGTATTGAAAATTAGGCCTATATAGGCTAACATTGGGGTTAGATTGCCAACTTTTTCATTTTTTTAGATAGAATTCTGAAATTTGGTAAAGAAAAAAAATGCGGCATGACACCCAATTAAGACACACAAAATTTCAAGTTGATCCGATTATTCAAAACGAAACAATGACCAAAAAGCGTGTTTCACTGACAGATGAAATTGGCTTTATTAGGTTACCGGACCTTTGGTCCGATAACCTATTGGCATGGCGTTGCGTCCGTCGTCCGTCTAGCCGTCCGTCCGTCCGTCAGTCCGGCGTTAACATTTTTATCTTTAAAGTTAACGATCGAATCTTTCTGAAATTTTGCACAAAAATGCCTAAAAATATTTTGAGAAGGAGGTATTTTTTTGTTTTTTGATTTTCGCATTTTTTTCAAAATGGCGGCCGTTTTTGTCGAAAAACGCTGAATTTTGGACTTTGACGGCCATTTTCTCAAAAACTGTCTGATCAGTTTTGAGTTTTTGGTTTCAAAAGATTCCCCTCATATACCTCTGTGATATGTATAAGTTTGGTTGCCCTAAATCTGCCGGTTTTCGTGTGGCGGCCATTTTGAATTTTTGTCGGGTCGGCGAAAAAAATTTTTTTCGCCCCAGATCGCATTACTATCCATTTTGGGCCATTTCTAGAGCAAAAAAAAAATTTCACCCTTTGAAAAAAATTTTACCTCTGCGACGTGTATAAGTTTTGTTGCCCTTGAATCGCCGATTTCAGTGTGGCGGCCATTTTGAATTTTTGACGAGTCGGCGAAAAAAAAATTTTTCGCCCCAAATAACATTACTATCCATTTTGGGCCATTTCTAGGCAAAAAAAAATTTTCACCGTTTGAAAAAAATTTTGGACTTGGAAAATTTTCGGCACTTTTTTCCTTCATAATGGGAGCTGTCAGGACTGTACTCATAGAACGCTTGAAGATAGAGCTTAGAAATTGGCACTTTCAAATCGGAAGTCATATATGGCGACTTGTGTGGTGACCTTGAATTTGACCTTGGATGACCTTGAAAGGTCAAAACAGCCATTTTGGGGTCAAAAAAATGCCCAGATTTGCCTTTGTAGATGAAATGCTTGCAGATAGAGCTCCTGTTTGCATTATGAACATATAGGAAGACATATGGCACAACTAATGATGACCTTGAACTTGACGTCAGATGACCTTGAGTGCCAAATGTCTGACTTGGAATGTGTAAATTGACCTGAGCGGCCTAAACGATTCCACCCAACATATAGAATATCAAATGCCGCACACATACATGTAATGGTTACATCGAAGTTCATACGGATGACCTTGATTGGTAAATCCCAAGGTCATATGTTTACACTGCGAACCTTGATTGGTAAATCTCAAGGTCTGTTACCTGCCAATGCTGCCATGGCCAAACCAAAATTGTCCGGTAACCTATCTTAGCCTTTGGGCTAATTTTTTCAAACTCCAATCGCCACCCGTTTCAATTTACAGAGTACGGAATGATTTTTTGTAATGTTGCGCCAGATGTTCCTATTATCGCCCTGGGACGAAAAAGCAACAATTTATTTGTTTTCAACAAAAATGGATAAACAAGAGGGATCCTCAGTTACTGACAATGTTTTATGGACCTCATTTAGAAGACAGGTATATGTAAAGCCTAATAAACAGGTGACACCGACTGGCATAAACTGTCTGTAAAGTCCACAGACCACACCAGTGGCTGTGTCCAAAAGCCTTGGCAAAATTTGGGGACTGTTGTCAGATTTACCAACAGTACCCAAATTTGGGGTTGATAAATTTGGGTACGTGGTATTGGACCAGTATCCAAAAAAATGTTATAACTAAATTATATCATCATCAATGGACATCTAATGAAGTTGACAAAATGAAGCTATTTCGCACTTACCATATTTTAGCGAAATTAAGCCAGGAACTGTTGTGGCGGACTACCCGGGCTCCGGCCGCAGCCGGGGTGCAGCCGCTATACAAACGTATAGATATATGTGGCGGTCACACCTCGGCTGTGCTATTTGTGGACTGGCTGCGGCCGCCTATACAAATCAATATAAGATGCCGGCGCCAAACGTGGTGAATGGTTGATTGATCAACTGTTTGTTTTAACACAGTCTGATGATTCTCATAATTTTGACACGCCAGTATAAGCGTGACATGAAGATCTATCTAATTGAAAATTATCAATTGACAACACAAAGCATTTTCAACGATAAACATTTATTAATAGCCGTGAATATTAATGCTCAATAGTCTCAAGTAAAAAAAAAAAAACCTGACAACTAAATCTACAAAAACATCAAACAATATCGAGCTGTAGCACAAACTTTTAGAAATGTAAAAATCACGCCGCCCAAGCAGACATCACAATGGTGTGCGGCACATGATATTGTGTGTTAAAACCACGTGCTAGCACCTCGCAATGTGTGTACAAGACATCACAATGTGTGTGCATGTTTGTTCTGTCTTTTGTCTAGCGGCCGCACCCCGGCTCCAACAAGCGACCGCACCCCAGCTATAACACGGGGGCCGCACCCCGTCGGCGGCCGGAGCCCGTATACCCCGTTGTGGCTAAGTCAAGGTGTCGCCTCAATCAGTCATAGATGTAGATCCAGGGGCGTGTTTCTCGAAGCTGTCGCAATCCTGCGATCAGTCGCTGTTTCATCGCAGGAATAATTCCGTTCGTGAAGTTGTCGCATATTCAGCATCCTGTCGCAAGTGCTCATTTTTCTGCGACCGGGAAAGGTTGGAACCGATGCTCAGTTCTGTCGCAGATCGTGTAAAAAAAATGGCGGGGCGGGTATATATTTTGAACCCTCATGCTGTTGAAAAAGCATTAAACACAAGTCTTGTCTTGTCTTGTGTGTTACCTAGTTCAGCCCAATAACAGAGTTAAGTGCTAGTCCCTCCATGACGCGACAACGGATTTCACCTGACACCCTGTCACAGTGGGTCAGGATTTATGAACTTATTCCAGAACAAAACATGTTTTGAATGCATGAAATACATTCTGTGTATCATTTTCTTCCCCTCTCAGTTGTTTCCAACGATTTATGTCCCTCAATTTTAAGTTGATTCCATACTTTGTCATTTGACAGCTGTTTGTTCACATTTTCATCATAGTGCAGTTTTGTCATGCTACAAAAATACCACTTGAATTAGCCAATCGGGGAGCATCATGTAATCAGCTGATGATGTATGTGATGTCATAATTCGGGAAATATATCCCCCTTTGGGACTTTTGGCGCCAAATCTTGGATTGAAACATTTTTACCTGTGGTTATATAGGGCCCTGCCTGTGAATAGTGCTATGTGTTACCTGCCTCTTAATTAGGCTTAGCCTTCCGGCATTGAGGAACGTCAGCACTGGTTTCCAGAATCCTGTGCAGATAAAAACATAGCATCCTGGAGTAATACTCCCACTGTGAGAGGGTGTCCTTAATTATTAGTCCGTAGCTGATAGCTATGGAGTTCACGAAGGCACATTGTGACTTACTACTTACCACTTACTACTCACTTATACTCACTACTATACCACATACCACTTAGGCCTACTACCACTTACCTAATAACAACTTACTACTTACTAGTTACCATTTACTACTTACTTCTTACTACTTACCACTTACTACTTTCCACTTACTAGTTACCACTTGGTAAGTAGTAAGTTGTTAAACTGGTTAATAGGTAAGTGGTAAGTAGCAGGCATAAGCGGTATATTTTGTATAGTGGTGAGTAGAAGTAAGTACATGTACAGTGGTCCCTGTAAGATAAGACACCTCCGAAATAAGACTTCCCTGTCTGTAAAGACTTTTTTGTATTCCCCAAAGATCAATTTAACATGTAAATGAACCTGTGAAATAAGACTTCCTGTAAGATAAGACCTCATTTTCTCTGCAAAAGGTAAAGTCTTATCTTACGGGGACCACTGTACTTACAGGAAATAAGACTTCCTGTAAGATAAGACCTCATTTACACTGTAAGTGGTATGTGGTAAGTAGTAAGCATTAAATAGTAATTCGTAATGTCCCTTCAGGAACTCAATAAATAGATAGCCTGGTTTGAGTCCAAGATGTAAGAGGTCAGTGCTGTTTGGTTCTGAGTCAGAACTGGCCGGGAGGAGGGAATGACGAGATCGAGGTACATGGATCTGATGGGTTCCAGGCTTGGGCATCGGAGGAGGAAGTGGGTTGGATCTTCTGGCTCTGTGGCAGAGGAGGCACGTGGGGGTCCACTAGGTCCTTGCTGAACTTGGTCCAGTTCTCTGGTATGTGTACATTTCTCTGAGGAATTTGACTTTGATCCGGGCTCATCTGATGTCACGAGTATTTGGGTTCACCTGTGACCAGACGGAATGAGGCAGATCCATGGCTAGGCATTCCATATTCAGTTCGTCTAGGAATGACTTGTCCGCGACATCAGATGTTAGCTGTTTCTCCCAGTTCAGCATGAGTACCAACCTGACTTCCAAAGGATGTTACCATACTCATATAGTGGGTAAAATAGGATGTTTTAACAAATTGTCCAGTTAGCTTTCCTCCGAGGAATATCCGGGCACCTTTGGAAAAATGAATGGAGGACACTGTCATGACTAGAAAACAATTCTTTCAGGTGGAGCAACTGTTCATCAATGGATATCAGCTGCCGGAGCCGTTACATGTACAAGCAATCGACAATATTGAAGGCCATTTAGGTGCTTGGAAATCTAAAATACCCAGGTAGTTATTTCTAGACTTATGATCAAACTCATAGTCTTCCATGTCAAAGCTATATGATTTTGAGTAATCTCCACTGCTTATAGATAATCAGCATAGCTTGCTGGTCGTGAAAGAGTACATGTATTCAATAGTTTCTGTTGCAGTATCCAACCCAAAGATTGTGGCAACAAAGTCATTGATAAAAACCATGGGAACACACATGAAGATGAACAAACATGTAATGGTAAATATTATCTGGAACAAGCCTTCGATACATCATGTACATGTATCAGTGTATTGCATGCTCGTGTAGTGAAGATTCATTCAAATTGTTCAGTGGACCTTCTTAAAAGAAACACTACAAATATGTGGCACATTTTGTTCACCTGGTGTTATAATACTATAATATTCAGCTTTCTAATGCACTAAAACTTATGCTCAGAGTATAATGTACACAGGTACAATGTAACTACACATGTGTGTATGCATTCTATTTTCTAAGTATCTGTTGGGCCATCTCAGTTCCATCTTTTTTAGGTTTCACTATAAGGTATTTTGTTTTGTACTTTTATGTGCACAAACATGTGTTATATTCTGTGCAATACTTAATTGGCCTGTCAGATATTCCATTGGGAAAGCTGGCCGGAGCAAGGAGACTGAAGGAGGCGAAAGGAAAAAGAAAACCAACCCGCAAGAAAGAAACATCAAAAAGATCTGCACCACCACAACAGCATGCAGAAAATCCTGAGGAATTTCACCCACCACATGGAACATGTACAAGTTTGGGTGACAGCAGTAAGTGCATATAGCAATGGTACATGTAACTTTAATGTCTAATATTGTTACTGGTAATGTAAACTTTTTGAAAAACAGCAGAAATGCATTAAAGAATTAAAGTTTAAAGCATTAAAGTGTTCATTCATATATATGTGCTGAAATAATAGTATTTTAAACATTTTCTCAAAAATATCTAGCACAAGACCAAGACATAATACTGGTAATTCTCAATCATGCAAATATATTTCCGTAGAAATTTCAGCCATAGGACAACACTCGGAAGAGCACAGTTCATCAGAGTTCACCTGTCACCGTTGTTCATTCAAAGCTGCCACGAGGCAAATGTTGGAGGAACACATGCAGTGTGACCATCGCCAACACAACAAACACGCGGGTGCGAAATCCGAAATTTGAACAATACAATGTGTTGATATATATTGCTACATATGTATATTTTTTGTAGATTTTTGAGTTGATATAAGTGATTTTGTAGTGACACGAAGATGTGTGTGACAGTTTTACCTGTTCACATGTTGCTCCAAGTCTCAAAATCAATTAAGTAATTGTACAGGAAAGAATCAATAATTCATCTCATTTATATGTACATGAACGTGGTAGCTATGAGATTGAATGAAATGTTTAGGAACAAAGATTATAAATTTACTGGGATTTTGTGCAAATCATCGACAACATCATTTCTTTCCCAGGAGAGAAGTTTACTTGCAAAGATTGTGAACGGTCATTCAAATATGTCCAAGGCTTGCGGGCACACGTGAAAATACACAAAAACGGCCCTCTCCGGTGTTCACACTGCTCAAAGGAATTTCTGTCCAAGTCTGGGTTTGGTAAGAAATGGATGATTCCTTCACCGTTCATTTAAATAATGAACCATTGATTTAAAACAAGCTATTCTTTAAGAACTTGAAATGTTTTCTGTGTGACTGAAAGGAATTTCTTTGCATGAAACATGAATATGTTCATATATACCGGTATTATTTCTGTGCTGTATCTGCATATATAAAATATCGAAAACAGTAATACACGATATGTGTGCAGAAAAATGTGTAAATTGCAAACCTCATTTGTCTATTTTCAACATAACAATATAACATAAATGCATCCTAATATTTCTGTTAGATGCCCACGAGAAGTTACACAAGGGTGATGTCCTCAACTGTCCTCAGGTTCACTGTACGTTCACTTCCGGAAACCTGTCGGGGTTGAACTGTCACATGAAGCGAGTCCACGAAAAACCACAGGAACACCTCTGTGACATCTGTGGCCAGGGGTTTGTGACGAAACATGGTCTGAAAAAACACCATGAATGTAAGTAAAATAAGTATTTGGTGTGTTGTATCATTTTGACAGAGTATGCTATGATGACATATTTATACTGGTGTAGAGAGCGCTAGCAGCCTTTAAAATTTTCACTAGTAGTTATGCATATTCTGGCACTTACAAGAATTAGATTCAAAACCGAATATTTTGAGCAGCATACATGTAATACTGTTACTGTTGAAATGCTTCGACCACATCAATGAATCATGTAATGGTCACTTTGCAGCTGTACACCTTGACGAATCAGCGAGAATGTTCCACCAATGTCCGAACTGCACGTACAAAACATACAACAAGAGCAACCTGACCACTCACGTCAATAACGTACATGGAAAGGTTGCGGGGTTCACGTGCAACATCTGCGGTGTTTCGCTCAAGTACAAGGCATCATTGCAAAACCATCAGAAGCGACATACAACAAGCAACAAGCAGTTCACATGCAATGAATGCTCTTATAAAGGAACTAGTGAGTAAACTGGCACCGTTTTGTAGGGGTCTTTATAGAAAACCTGAACGGCATCACTAGTGGCTGTGTATAATGTACATAAAGTTTAGAGGGATATTGTGGTTTATGGTTGTATGATATACCGGTACAAATCATAACTTTTCATACTAAACTTTGTGTTTTACAAACTTCTTACATTCACCATGGCAAAAAAGTTGTTGTAAAATTACTCTTATGAAAATGTTCCTTATCATTATAACTGTATCTCATAGTACGATATACAATCTTACAATCTACATGTACCGGTACTCACAATTTTCACTAGAATTCCAATCTATCTATGATTATATTTGTGGCAAATTTTCTTCAGGTGAAAAAGACTTGAAGCGACATGTCAAGAGAAAACATTGCAACCCGACGATAAAGTGTGACCTCTGCGGCAAACTCTTCAAGGAGCAGTACCACTTGCTTCGTCATCGGGTCATCCACACCGGCGTGAAAGCGTTCTCCTGTTCGCATTGCTCGTACAAGTGTAATGTTAAAGGCAATCTCGTCAAACATGTGCTGAATGTTCACAAAGTCCGCCTTCCAAGGGTTCGACCGATCATCAAGAAAATTGACCAGTCTTTGAGCGTTGGCGAAGGGCATTCGCAAAAAGTGATGACCTCATTGCATGCGGAGAATTCATCCATTGTTGCGGGCGAAATAAACGTGGGGAATTTTGTGGGCGTGGTTGAACCGCTCCCGAGCATGGAATCGTTTCAACATAGTGCTGGTCTTTCACAGGAATCAGAACCATTATTACAAGCACAAGAGGCAAACGATACCATTCCAGGCAGTGGATTATTGCATCAGCATTTGGAGTACTGGTGACGAGGAAATTACATGAACATTCTCGGGTAAAATTGTGAAGCCAAACTCAAATATCTGGATTTGCAGTTAGATATTTCATGATTTGCAAGTCACGTGTTGTAGTAATTGTATTTTGTTGGTGCTTCATTTGCATGTAATTGTTCATGTTTGTTCATCGAATTCACTCCTTCAGTTTGAGATCTGAATATTATTTGGTAGCCAGAATATTCAACAAAAACTTATTGAAGATTATGAATCTATGCATATTAATTTTTCATTCTGCCAATAATACACAGTGAATAAATGCAAAAACTTTATCCTTCATTTTATTTCTGTAGCAACAACATTCACACTGTCACACACAATACTCATGATACTGGTACTTCAAATAATTTGCATGAAGTCAGTACTTGCACTATATAGATTTTCATTTTGAAGATGAATGTATGAACATGATACATGGATAGCAAATAATACTGTCACACTGATTAGGTTACTGATTTCTGAATGAATTGGCGATTTATGAACAACGATGAATTTTTGACATGATGCAATGAAAAGAAGTCACACTAGGGGCAATACACATCATTATACACTTGTTTTAGGAAACTCCAAAATCAAATATATAGCTGAGAAATAACATGTGCTTTCATATTCATAAACATGATGAGCGGTTATACATACCTTCACTATAGGCCTAGGTTTGACGCATTCTAGTCTACGATCGTGAAATAAATAAAACACTTCAGTAGATGATAACAGTGAAACTTCAATGTAATATGTGACAAGGATGTATACTGTGAAGTTCTGGAACATCGGGAATTGCCGTCTTGCTCATACATGTATTCAAAATATTGCTAGGTCACGCAAAAAAAATAGTGCCAAGATGGGTTCAAAATGGAGTTTCTCAAAGTTATCACAAATGCTCAACATCTGTCAAATGGATTGAGATAGACACATAAATCTGACAAATGTACTACTACCGGTTTATGCACATTGAACACAAAACCAATCTTCACAGCACAGTATGTTTGCTATGACACATAAAAAGTACCCATAAGCAACCACGGAAAACAGCTTACTTGATCAATGGAATAGACAGATATACATGTATTAACTTCTATGGATATCGTATTGGTCCTAATAGTAGTACGGCGAGCCAAAGCAAGACCAAATGCAGAAACGCGCGCAAAAATGGCACCAAACTTGAGGTCAAATTCAAGAAAATCACTGAATAATATACCTATAGCCTTTAATCCCCTTTATTATGATTCAAATAACATGAATGTATGGATTGGAATACTCCAAGATCCTATTAGAAAGATATGAATAAAATTATTTGGTTACAAAAATCAAACAATTTTGGGCAAAACAGGGGGCCGCTCTACTATTAGGGTGCATGCCACTATTAGGACCAATACAGTATCCAGTTTGCTCTATTAAATATCTAGATTAACATCTGTAGATATCCACATTGTCGTAATGTTTAGGGAGTAATGGTTCGCGAGAAACATCATCTCTTGCTGTTGCTGAGTCGGAGATTTTTCTCGATCTCAAACTGTCGGTGGTCGGTTCTTTCTAGAAAAGCCATTCGCTCTAGATATCTGGAAGTATACACAAAGCATTTATGTATTGTTCCAAAATGTTTTGACATGCTTTTTACGCTAGTCATAGGAGCAGCTATAGGAGTGATTCATGTAACAAAATTTCATCAATATGATTGCATATGCCTCAATAAAATCTATTCAGCATGACCCATATGTACATACAATGTAACAAAATTCACTTCCACGCATTTGTTTATTTCTGTATTTGCCTACCCTTCTTTGCCACGATTGTGGATTTGCAATTCATCATCAATTCCTTCGTCTTGTTTGAAACTGTTCCAGTCGAGTTTGGATTTTTCCTTGGAAAAAAAAAAATATTCAAAGAATCATAATAAGGCTTTGTTCGTACAAAATGGTACTAGTATAGTATACTAGTACTAGTATTAACTGGTACTAGTATAATGTAGTCCTAGCAATTCTCTAATCACCACCTAAGCTACAACTGTTACAAATGATGTACTCATCAATAACTAACCAATGTGCTCATCTTCTGTTTCTTGTTTATCTGCCCGAGAACGCTGCCCAAGCCACCACCGGGTCTCTTCAATCTGTGAAACAGGACACAATATCATAATGTACACATCATGATGTATACTGTAAAATGACTAATATTGGCAGATTTTTTTGGTGGTAAGGGAAAAGCCGCCAAATTAAATCTTCCACAAAATTAACTAGATATATATTTGGCAATATATGTGGTTTGAAAGTGTGTAATTAAATCTCCGCCAAATAACGTGGGGCTCACAACCGCCAAATTTGACACACAAAATCAGCTGCCTCGTTTAATTTCGAATGAATTTGAATCTAATTATACTTCACCATGTACACTGACACATGTAAACTTACACACATGTAAACTTACACAGATAACGATGGGCCTGCTGTCGGTTTTGTTTCTGTTGTTTTCTCTTCTTGTTTTTTCAACTCGGCCTTCGCTTCTCTTGAGTTGACGTCTACCTCTTTCGTAATCCTGCGATTAAGATTTTCAAATACTCATTCCAATCGAAGTGGCTCATAAATGGCCAAGTTTTTTGTATAAAGTTATATATATTTGCCTATAAATGGCAAAATTTTCTGGTGAGTGCAGGGTTATTTCTAAGGGAGAGTAGTGTCTAGAGTTATCTGTAGGTTGTAGGAAAAAGAAATTTATCGCATAGAAATTGTAAAATACTCACTTTACAACTTCGCCAGCAAAATCGTATTCCTTTGTGATAGTGACTTTAGACTTCTTTTCATCATTTCCTTCCTTGGTAGATCCGGAATTTGATTCAGATTTATGTGGTTTAATTTGTTTTGGAGATTTCCCAACAGTCTGAAATTATTGAAATATATTATCTAATTTTAGGAGTGTTGCTTAAAAATTATGACAATAATGAGTACTCTATGTATTTCAACTCGCGAGAATGTCATCTGCCCAACAGCACAAGAAGGCAACAAGTATACAATACATAACAACAGAGCTATTCCTTTGAAATAATCCTGAATATAATAGGGACTAAAATTTCCTAACTTTTCAAACATATATGCACCTTGGTGACAGATGACAATGCACCCAATCCGGAACTAGACGGTTTAGGTTTTGGCTTGCTGCCTCCAACATCCTTCATGAAATCTGCCCAGAGTGAGTCGGCCTTTTTCTTTTCTTGTTCTTCTTTCACAACTATCTTCTCTTTCTCAATCTGCTCCGCAAGTTGTTTGTTGAAGTTGTCTTCACCATTTGCTTGGGCTGCATCTTTGGCCGTAATTTCATCGTCATCATCCAGTTTAATCCCACCTTGGCGCTTCCTTCGAACAGTAAAATTCCACATGAGGTCATGGTAATACTGTAAACCCCTTTAATTTTGCGTTTTCAGGATTTGGACATATTCGCGGCCGTTTAATTTCACGTATTCTGTTACATGCATATTACTGGTAGTGATAATGCATTACAGAGGTATTTTCCAATAACGTAATCACTAAGTAACCCAACAATTGGCAAAATACTGACATGAATACAACTGTATCTTTATTATATCTGAATATATTCATGATATTAGGCTATATCTATTTTCTGGCTTAGTAAACATGAAATAAATACAAGCAGTCACAGTACAAAATAACTCATACATGTAAACCTGGAATTGGCTACTGGTTTTGTTATGGTAAATATACAACCTTATTTGTTCTTCTGTTTTATATCACACATTGCAAAGTCAATTTCCGAATCACCAGCCAATTCAACCATGCTAATTGGGCTACTTACATTCAGTGATGCTCAATATTAAGTATATGAAATTTGTGGTTGGCCAAAAGAATTCGCGTCCAGAAATTTTTGCGTTTTTAATGAGAACGTGAAAATCGCGAATATTAATGGCCGCAAAAAATTAAGGGGTTTACAGTACTTGAATACTAATACCATATAACTCTTGATTCTCAATATATAAAAATTCATGATAATTGAATTCATTAACCTCGAATAGAACTAGCTGATAGATATTACGGAAATAAATTCAGAAACAATGAAATTCACAAATAGGGGGTTATCAAACATCATTCAACAGAGGGCAGCATTGTACTATCAGTCCTTTTTGGCGCCAAAATCATAAACGGATATCGTCTGTAATCAATAATGACGTACATTTTTGCGGGAAAATTACGTTTATATTGATAACGCCAACAAAAACAGTAAAATGACGTCATAAGACTGATAAAGCAGTGCTGCCAGCTGGTGATTGCAGATATTTCTGATAACCCCTCATTGAGAAACCCCGTCTTGAACAAGGGATAAACATTGACCTTGTGCCGAAGTCTACTGCTCCTTTCTTCTTAACTTTCCTCTTTGCCTTTTTCTTGGGACCACCTGGCTTTGAGCCTCCTGTCTGGTCATCTCCTTGTGTCTCGTCCAACCCTGAATCATCTTCCTCACTGACTGCTTCCCCCTCTGAAATATTGCATAACCAGTCAATAATTAGATTGACAATATATGATTCATCAATCGTTATTGACATGACATATATTCAATTGGATAAATTGGCTGTAGTTATCTGTACAGACACAACTCAACAAAAATTTACCACTTCGAAAGCCTTAGAATGAATGATACAAATCAGACAGAAGTGCAAATAATAATACAAACCAATACAAATCAGACAAAAGTGCAAATAATAATACAAACCAATACAAATACGACAAAAGTGTAAATAAATATGCTAACAATTCCCAACGAATGTAGATTGTGGTGAAAATACAGTACTGATTTCGCAAAACCTCACTAGCCATGCGAATGCTACATGCTAAATGCTAGGCCATGCGATTACGTGCGACTTGATGCTAGCATCAAATCGCATGGTGCGACCAGTGGGCGCGATGCCATCGCATCAGGCGGCCGTCTTAGTTGAACAGGCGAGCATTGTCTCGCACAGATGCGCGCATCCTTTATTTCGGATGCAAATACTGACTTTAATACGAACTGAAATGAAACACTGCATTTTCCCATACGATCTACATGATACAGACTGTTTCTAAACCACTCGACCATGTGTTTGCGAGCATATGCGAGCATATAATGGCCTTCACAAAAAATGCGAAATGCTTTTAGTGCACCACAGTGCCAAGAAGCAATGCTAGCATCGAGGGATGCTCGCATACACAATGCTAGCATCAAATCGCATGATGCTACGTCAGGCGAAGTTGGGCGAACACGTGCTAAATGCCAGGTGTCCCATGCTGGCATTTTGGTGAGGTTTTGCGAAATCAGTACTGTAGTATAGTATATCTTATACAGCATTGAGGCCTTTTTGGGCCTATTGTCGTTCTTGACTTGTTATTTTGTTATCTTGATATTATATATATATATATACATATGTATATACGCATATACATCTAAATAATTTTTTTTTTTAATCAACATGTTTTTTTGTATTTTGTAGTGGAATTTGTGCCCTAATGACCGGATGAGATAACCGTGGGGTGCTGTTATGTAGTCATTAGCACACATCCACCTCAAATTTGATGTCTCTCCATTTTGAATGGTAAACCGACAGTGTTTCGATATATCAAAACTGAGGCTACTTGGTCGACTTCATTTATGTACTCGAGTCGACTCGTGTTCGAATCAAACTCTCCAGAGTTGTACCGCGTGGCGTCACCAGTGTTCCTCGGGCCAAAGCCTGCCCCGGCGTGGGTTTGACCCGAGTTTATGGAAACAAAATGGCGGCTGAAGGACATGAAGGAGGGGAGTTTAGGTAAATGTCTCTGCTTTTTAGGATCTTAGCTATTATTAATGCAATGAATTAGGGCTTCAACGAGTACTCGGTTAACCGGTTACAGTTTGGTTACAGAGCGTATTTTGCACCCTCGTAATCCAGCCTAAAACACTTCACATCACTTAAATTTCAGCCCAAACGAGCTGAATTGAAGCGATTTATCACTCTCCAATCCAAATAGAATGTTTATTTATCATAATATTGCATATTTTCACGTGAAAATGACATCTATTGTCGAGTTTTAGGCGGGATTTTGACCCGTTTTTCCACACGGAGATTTTATAAAATGCGAACTGCTGAAAAAATTGGTGTTATTTCGGACAATATTTAGCTCTATATTTTTGGACGAGTAACCGGTTACGGTTCGGTTACAAGCTAACGAGTAACCGGTCACGAAATTTTGTACTCGTTGAAGCCCTACAATGAATGTGTCATTGTTTGTAAACAAGACTAATTTTCACAAGATTGATTTTCATTTCTTCTTTTTTGTGTGCTTCGTCTTGGATAGTCTTAAAATCTAAATAATGAGACTCGAGTTCAACACTACTCTGTTTGATTTAGGAGAGTGCGACCGAGACTAGCACTATTCACGGGCAGAGCCCTATACAATCACAGGCTAAAATGTTTCAATCTAAGGCTTGGCGCCAAAAGTCCCAAAAGGGGATATTTCCCGGATTATGACATCACACCCATCATCAGCTGATTGCATGATGCTCCCTGATTGGCTAAATTGAGTGGCAGCTTTGTAGCATGACAAAACTGCACCATGATGACAATGTAAACAAACAGCTGTCAAGTGACAAAGTATGGCATAAACTTAAAATTGAGGGACATAAATCGTTGGAAACAACTGATAGGGGAGAAAATGATACTCAGTGTGTATTTCATGCATTCAGAACATGTTTTGTTCTGAAACAAGCTCACAAATCCTGACCCACTGTGACAGGGTGTCAGGCGAAAACCGTTGTCGGCTCAGGAAGGGACTAACAGGCTTAGACTAATTTGCACTCCGCGCGAGCGCGGTGCGCGGCGCGCACGTATTTTATATTTTAGTCGGTGTTTAGCTTATCATATAGATCTATAGCGACCGAAAAGGACCAAAGGTACAGTAACCTAAAAACTGCACCCGCCCCTGTCTGAAGATTGTCAATATCATAGGTCACAATTATCGTAGTTCAGTCCAATTACGGGTGATCGTGCTAAAATTATCGTGTTACTCAGAGAAATGTCATCACTGTTTTAACAGCATTAATTGCAGTGTTACAGCATTGTGGTAAACAATTCTAGTAGTAAACAGTTCTAGGGGTAAACAAGTTTAGCGCTCTCAAAACCTACAAAAATAGTAGGACACACTGCCCTTCTTTGACAAATAGGGAGGACGAGAAAGGCCTGATGGATAAATATGACATCACGATTAACCAATGACAAAAAACAAAGGAATAAAAATAAAAACACTAACATCTACATTCTGAATGAAGTCCATATTGAGCAAATCCATATTGAGTGTTTGTTTGGTAATTTTGGATTTAGTGCAGACTATTTGGCTTGCTTCTAAACTTCGAATATATTGTCCTATAAATTTGTCGTCGGTGTTTAATGCAATAACAGGAACTCCATCAGCGCGGGCGGATCGAAGCCATTTCTTTACAATGCACGTAGGCTAAATTAAATATTAGGCCTACTTCCCTCACTTCTGGAACAAACTAGCGCGCCGCGCCATATTTAGCGCGGCGCGCTGGCGCGGAGTGCAAATTAGTCCAAGCCGGACTAACACTTAACTCTGTTATTGGGCTGAACTAGACCGAGACACCGAGTCCAACACTACCTGTTCGATTAGCAATTGTGCGCCTCTTATCAGAGTTAACTCGAGTTCATAATCGAAGTCGACCCTTGCGTTGAGTCGAGTCTAAAATCTTCATGTAACTGCGTGGGCGATAATACGAGTCATTCGTGGTCTACCTTCATCTCGTAATGTGATTCTTACCAACGGGAACATAATCCTCATCACTGGTGTCAGACGAATATTCTTCCTCGTCCATTGTTGAAAACCGGGAGAAGATGTCCAAAATATAACCAATAATACTAGAAAATCTATGTTTCTCAGATTTTGCAGTTCACTCGAAATCTTGCAGAGGGCGCTCCGACTGTAACAAAATATCGTTCAATATCTGAGAGCGGTTGTGAGAGCAAAGAGTGATCATAACCATAACGTTTTCGATGGGTGGCGTAGGTAAATCTCTGAGACAGAATTAGGGTCTGACGAATCTGGTCTCTGATTTATTGCGCATTGCTGCACTTTTTTGCTCGAGAAAATACTGTCGAAATACATTTGAGAGCATGCAGGGTGATCAGGGTGAATTTGTGTGGAGTTAGGAGAGACTAGGATGCACAAAACATGAAAAAAGCTCCAGTCTCATTTATGAGGACTCCCAGCTGAAAACACTTCCTTCGCTTAAAAATATTCATAAACTTTTAAAAGCAAAGGCTTCAATAGGTATTAAAGTGGAATTTATACCTATAGGAGAGATCAGGAAGTTACCAAAGAAAATAAAAGAGGACTCTGGCTATAGGGATCTGATCCTTGAGCAAGTCCCAGAACCCCAGCCGAGATGGGCTGGCTTGGCTTCATTTTTTTTTCACAACTATCTTGAGAGTGGAGGCATGGGTATTTAGGAAAAAAAATTATATGAGAGAGGCCAGGGAGCTACCTGAGGCTCAGAAGGAAAAAAGGGCCAAGACCCCCAGCCGCAAAGGGCTCGCTTCGACCCCATCCTCCTAAAACCTTGCTCCGTCCCTTCTTTTATTCTGGGACGCAACCCAGAGAAGGAAATTCATAGAAATCACCATAGAGGAACCTAATGTTTTGAGCATGATTATTTATAATTTTCACCCAAAAATTGAATAATGACATTGCAGTTCAAACATATTTGATATTGTGATTAACCGTAGGCCCAAGCAGTGGCCCTCCCCAACTTAGAAATCGGTTGGGGCGGTTCAGATGGAGAGGGCCACTGCTGGGGCTATGAGTAATTACCCCATAAATTTAACATTGATTCCATAGACATATAACATGATTAATTCAAAGGTTCAAGCAGTTTTGAGACCATCCATGGAAATTTCGTGAAGCATTTTTTTGGCAGATTTATCTGGTAACATCTCTTGGATAATGAGGATGTGAAGCAGCAACAACAGGTTCACCAGAGTGAAAATTTTGAGTTGCTGAGAATTTGTAAATGTGAACTACCATTGTTGTTGTTATGTAGATTCCTCCAAGGTAGGAGCACTATAAGATCCGAGCCATAAAAAATGTCAGAGCACTATAACGGATCTCATAAATTTTTTGTGTGTGATGTGAGTCTTCCATGATGAATTTGTTGTGGGACTGGCCAGGATGTAGTGGGCCGTTGGGAGGTCGTACTTCTGGAGCGTTCTTTCCACTCTGAAGAATCAGTTTCTAGGTGCAAGTGGCTTGATAGCCATTTGTGTATGTTCGACCCGATATTCAATGGCATGTTGAGCGTCTGCTATAATTATCCTGAATGTAGGCAGAACTCGCCGATCGATTTCAGCCTGAATTGGATGGACACTGATAAACCCTAATAACGCTTTGCTGGACGTCTGGGCGGCTAGGCCCTGCAGCTGCTTGAGTTTTCGTCTCTGGAACTCTTCCAGCTTGGACATGTGCTTGGGCTTCAGAAACCACAATTCAACAGCCGTGCAGGAGACAGGGCAGGATGTAAGCAGAAACCCATAAGATCTCTTATGGGTTTTTGATGTAAGTGATCCAGATTTTCCTGGTGGAGGCAGGATTCACTCCATTATGCCTGTGTAGTTCACAAACAGTGCATGCAGGGTCCTAGAGCTGATGGAGATACCTTTTTCGAAAGGCAGGCATTTAGTGCGAGGGGTACGTTGATGTTATGGATGAGTGGTGGATGCTGACTTGGAGTTGTTCACTGTTCGTTGGTCTCTATCACAGTGGTCTTCTATAATTGAAAGCAGTGGGAGCAGTTCTGAGTGCAGGACAGGTGATACGATGATCATGTCATTGGCACACAGGAGACTGTTCCAATTGTGGCTCCTAAGTGTTTCTCATCCACTTCAAGCAATGGGTCGTTTGAATCAGCCTTGAAGCAGTCGGGCGACAGGCTGCCTCCTTGGACTTTATCCTGTAGGATGTCGAAGGGCTGCGACAATGATCTGCTCAGTCACAGACAGCAGGAGAATCCCGAATACTAGTCCCTCAGGATGTTGAAGATGTAGACGGGGACTCCAAGGCACAGATCTTGACCCTGGTCCCGGTATTCCGGAATGCTTTTAATGATGAGAAGGGTTGCATACAGTGGGGAAAGTTTCTCGGTGAACCCCTCTCTGGAGTGGAGACTGTGCCTGGGTGAACAGTACCCGGATACGATCCAGGATGATGTGCTCCAAAAGTTTTCTGATGAGGGAAATCACGGTTAAGCCCCTGTTGTTGGCTAGGAGATGATTTGGTTTGTTAGGCTACTAGTATTTGAGCGCTATTTTGAAGGTGATTGGGATAGTTTCGGAGCCGAGGATACAGTTGAACAGACTGGGGATCAGGGTGTCGACAGCGTGGATGACATATGCTCTGCACTTATGCCATTGACACCAGATGCTTTTGCCCTTCTTGAGATGTCACACTACCAAACTGACCTCTGTCTCAGTGACCCGGTCAAGAGGTGACAGCCTGATGGAATTGAGGAATCCAACAGCTGCGCTATCATGGAAGCTAGAGGACATGAACTTGGAATGGGACTCACCGAAATCTTGAGTTGATATTGGGAGGTGGCTAAATCACCAATGTAGCGGCCTCATCCCTCTCTGAAGTCAGTCTCTGTGAAAAAGATTTCATCCTTGTAGTGGAGT
Organism: Terebella lapidaria; assembly: GCA_949152475.1. Classification (NCBI taxonomy): domain Eukaryota; kingdom Metazoa; phylum Annelida; class Polychaeta; order Terebellida; family Terebellidae; genus Terebella; species Terebella lapidaria. The sequence goes on along the minus strand of OX424564.1, from coordinate 24,287,482 downwards.
TCCGAGGTCCCAATTAATGCCCCTCACGTTGCATTGTCGACTGATCAAATAGTGGAGAGTTTTCTGTATTGAAGCATCTTGGATTCTCTCATTTCTTCTGTTCGCATGGTCTTGTCTTTGGATGGAGTGCAGTTCCTTCTTGAGCATGGCAAGCTTGTGTACCATAGGGTGATTTGGGGGTCTGCCCAGATTCTTCCAATACCAAAAGCGCCTTCTTAGCTCTTTGTGAAGCTTTTTGGGTTTAGCCGTGGATTTCTTGTTTGGGGTGCAGAACAGCCAGACAAACAGAGGGTATAGGTAGGCCTACTGTCTTCAATACCAGTTTTAACTACAATGGTATACAACATTAGAATAATAAAAAGTATATGAAATACGTACGAGCGTATGCGTCCATTATTGTTGTATAGTATACATTAGAAATGCACAACACAATCGCGCTGGATGACCATGTTTGTGTATTTTATTCTACATTGTGTGTCTTGTTCTATATTACAGGTCCTTATCATTTTCTGGTAACCAATTTTATTTTTGAACCATTTCATTTATTATTTAGACACTCAATCTATGCTTTTGGAAGTTGCGTGATCCGTAGGTATGCATTCCTGGAATGAAACAACAAGAAAATGCAGCTAACTGCGGGAGACGACATTAGAGCTCGAGCACACCATCAGCACCACGAGACCTGAATATATCTTACACCCCCCCCCCCCCCCTTACAAAAAAAGAAAATTGAAACATATCATGTCCCACATGATTACAATTCATTCCCGTATATTATGATGAAACACATAGGCCTACTTCAATCATATTCCTAATGAGTAAACATTTATTTTGAACTCAATGAAACAGATACGATAAAATGATATTGAACCTCAATAAAATATCCTTAAAATATTGGAAACTATGAGGAATATCTGCATCTGATATCATGATATAGATAACACATGCATACTGAGCAAATTAAAAGACCAGTTTAAAATAAAAAGGTTTCGCAACCCAGCATGGAACACCTTGTCATGTGATAAAATATGTCCAAGTACGGTAAATGTAGTCGTGGTACCGTAGACGAATCGTTGAGTTTACTTTATTACGCCAAAGAGGGCCGCACGCAAGGTTACATGTACATGCATGCACAAAATGCTGCACAGAAAATTGTACGTTCCAAAGTACGCGTCATTGCGGTAAAATTTGCTTTGCATTTTGGGAACGTGAATTTCCATCGGCTCCGCCATTTTGACGTTTTCGAGACGAGCTGACCATTTTGCGTAATTTTCTCAAACCTAACACATCGATTTATGCATTATATATCTGTGGGATATTCAAAGCTTGCCATCAAATCGAGAGATTTTATGTCAAGGACGAAGAAAATACTCATTTGAAGTAGGTGTACAAAGGTTTACATGCGAAAACGGGCGCCGATAGGTTGGCATGAAACCTCCATAAAAAAGTCAGCACATAGACATGTAGAGAGTTGGGGGCTTCGCCCCCCAACGCTCTAGTGTCAAAAAAGTCAGCACATAGACATGTAGAGAGTTGGGGGCTTCGCCCCCCAACGCTCTAATGTCAAAAATTTCCTTCATACGGCTGCGACGTCGAAAGTTCTTTACCTTTCGAAAGTACCTCAGTCCGCATGAGCACAGTGTAAGGCCCTTCTCCAATGCCGTCGCCTGATTGGCTAGGCCTAGTTCAATGCGGTCAGACTGACACGCCCACAACAAGTGTCAAAACGGTGGCCGCGGTTTTTGATCGTGTGTCATGCCAGATAAAACAGTCATTTCTACACTAATTTATGATCGTCGAGTGTTTCAATTGTGGGGGATTGGAAGACAACAACACAAGTTACTGATTTATTGTATTTATTCCATGTTGATACGTGTTTTGAAGCCTCAGAGGCTCAAAACCGAATCCCCCGGTTTTTGGCGAGATAGAGGATTGCCGGCACACCATGTACCGTATTACCCCGCGTATATGCGCATGCGCCTATAAGTGAAGGCGCGCATAGCTTCATTTATCATGTTTATAGACGCATACTCAGTATGTGCCTGTAAGTGAAGTTGGTAATTTTTCACGAGTTGGTGCGCCTATAAGTGAAATTTGCTTCATACTGTTGACCAGTGTGTGTGCAACCGAAAAATATGCGAAGCCCTGAGATTGTTCGAAGTTGATTGAGTTTTCCATGGTCACGTTTTATTGAAAGCACAAGACATATATATCACAGATACCCTCAACTCCATACCATGCCGACGTCAAAGTATTGGAAAACTTGTTGGATTGTATGAATTGTTGGATTGTATGAACGGGAAAATCACTCGCAAAGGTGATATAAACCCGTATCCTGAACCTGTTACCCAGTGTCTGTTAATGTAATACCAAATTACATGTATATCTACGTGAGATAACTAATAGTATACTTGGCTGGTGAATTCCTGCCTCGACAGTCGTTGGCTTGATCGTGATGGATGTGAATATAGTTTATCTTGGGATTAGACCTACTTGTAGGCTTTTTGAACGGAATGTGTGTCAAAGTTTACGTTTGGTATGTGAAGTTTATATTCAGCTATATATTTCAAGTCCGTGGCAAAATCAGGAGATGTTTAGGCCTGTACCTAGCCTACGGACTATATAAATGTTTATAAAGCATGATTCACTTATAGGCGCATGCACCTAGTTCCAGTTATAGGCGCATGCGGCTATAAATGAAACCAGTTAATATTTTTACAACTTCTCAAAAGGTTAATATTTTCACAACTTCTCAAAAGGTTTAGTATAATACGGTACGCTTCCTTAGCCCCCGCTGGCTGCCCTAAGTTAGGGGGGTTCCACAGGTGTTACGTAACACATTTTTTATTTATGCGGAGCCTATCTGTTCTTAATTTTAACTTCCTGTCTAACCGACCTCGACTTCCGTTTCATTTCATTTAACCACATGGTAATGTTGAAAGTTGTTATGATTATTCAGACCAACATATGCGTACATTTAACATATGTTGTTACGTGTTTAACGAATGAGAATTCCTACGAGATCTAATTGCTGATAGGTTCGTCTCTAAGTGAATTAAATACACTGCTAATTGAACTACATTTTGCATGTAGCATGTACGATATCGAATGATTTCATGATTTTGGAAGATTTATCTGTGATTTTCGTGCCAAAAACCCATTAGCTTTGGCAATATTCTACCTAGTAGCGATACTGCTTGTACACCGTAGACATGGGAGCATTAGGCGAGGGCGGATTCAGGAATTTTAGAGAGGGGAACAAAAGGATCATGTGCATTTTAGGCATACTTGCGTACACAACAGTGCAATATCCTACCCAAATATATTATGAGCTTTACCAACGCTGGGATTGATCTTTGAACGGATTTTCATATTTTTTACCGTTCTCTTTACCGTTTTACCGTTAATTTCATTATTGACCACAATAAAATAGTTAACACATGAAACATCTAGTATTGGGCTCAGAAAGATAATGATTCCAAACCAGTTGTCCAGTAATGGACAACGATTTTATGACTTTAGTATCATTGATATATTACTGATATATTATTGATTAAGTTAAAATATATTATATCAATAATTAAATATATTATTGACCACAGTGGAAACATTTAAGGCGAATTGGTCTCGAATAGGAAAGTTTCTGTCCAGTAGAGATTTTATGGCTGTGGCAATATTGATTTTACTGAGTAGGTTACCATAACTTTCACAAGGTTAAGTCTAGAATTGAGCCCGATAATAGAACATTTTATGATAAGAATAATATCGATATTGAAGAATAAGTTTACATTATTGTCGCCATTTAGGTCTATCACTGGGCATCGTAACAAAAGTGGAGCTTAAAACATTTATTACTGGGGTCAACTAGGACATAGTCTTGTCCAGGAGAGGTTTTGTGGCTGTAGTAAAGTTGATATTACTGAATAGAGTAAGACAATTTTGCCAGTTCAGTTTAATATTGAACACAATAAAAAAAAATAGGGCGAGGACTTTTATCTACATGTATTCGGCTATTTGAGGAGAGGGTTCTGTCCAGAAGAACTTTTTTGGCTGTATTATATTGTTATTAGGCATCCCGATTGAAAATCGGGAGGCCTTATGTTTTTGTCTGTTTTTTTTTTTTTTTCTTTTTCTTTTTTTTTAGGTTACCAGACCTATGGTCCGAAAACCTATTGCCGTCACGTTGCGTCCGTCGTCCGTCCGTCGTCCGTCCACATTTTTATCTTTAAAGTTTACAGGCGGATTTTCCTGAAATTTTGCACAAAGTTGCCTAAAAATATTTCAAGAGGGGGTTATTTTTTAGTTTTTTGATTTTCGCATTTTTCTCGAAATGGCGGCCATTTTTGACGAAAAATGGCCAATTTTGGACTTTGGCGGCCATTTTCTCAAAAACTGTCTGATCAGTTTTGAGATTTTTGTTTCAAAAGATTCCCCCTATGTACCTCTATGATGTGTATAAGTTTTGTTGCCCTTGAATCGCCGGTCTCCGTGTGGCGGCCATTTTGAATTTTTGACGGGTCGGCGAAAACAATTTTATTTGTCCCAAATCGCGTTACTATCCATTTTGGGTCATTTCTAAACAAAAAAATTTTTTTCACCCTTTGAAAAAAATTTTGGACGGAAAATTTTCGGCACTTTTTTCCTTCATAATGAGAGCTGCGGGGACTGTACTCCTAGAACGCTTGAAGATAGAGCTTAGATATTGGCACTTTCAAATGGAAAGTCATATATGGCGACTTGTGTGGTGACCTTGAATTTGACCTTGGATGACCTTGAAAGGTCAAAACAGCCATTTTTGGGTCGAGAAATGCTCAAATTTGCACCTGGCCTGTCTTTTCTCGAAAACTGTCTGATCAGTTTTGAGATTATTGTTTCAAAATATTCCCCTTATGTACCTTTATGATGTTTATAAGTTTTGTTGCCCTTGAATCGCCAGTCTCCGTGTGGCGGCCATTTTGAATTTTTGACGGGTCGGCGAAAAAAATTTTGTTTGCCCCAAATCGCGTTACTATTCATTTTGGGTCATTTCTAGACAAAAAAAAAAATTTCACCCTTTGAAAAAAATTTTGGACTTAGAAAATTTTCGGCACTTCTTTCCTTCATAATGGGAGCTGGCAGGACTGTACTCATAGTACGCTTGAAGATAGAGCTTAGATATTGGCACTTTCAAATAGGAAGTCATATATAGCGAGTTGGGAGATGACCTTGAATTTGACCTTTGATGACCTTGAAAGGTCAAAACAGCCATTTTTGGGTGAAAAAATGCCCAAATTTGCCTCTACAGATGAAATGCATGTAGATAGAGCTTCAGTTTGCATTATGAACATATAGGAAGTCATATATGAAACAACTGATGATGACCTTGATTTTGACCTTGGATGACCTTGAGTGCTAAATGTCTGACTTGAAATCTTGAAAGTGGCCTCTGAAGCATAAACTTTTGCACATACAGGTTAGGATTGTGTATAAGCCTGTAAAAGAGTCATGTATAAATGGCACATTTTTTGGTGACCTTGAACTTGACCTTAAAGACCTTGAAGGGCGAATCTCAAAATCTGAAATTGGCCTCTACACACGAAATACTTGTTGATAAAACTTTTTTTTTTGCCGACTCGGCACTTCCTGTTTGGCCGTATCTCGGAAACGGTGAGTCGTAGAGCGAAACGGAGCTCAATTCCGGCCTTCTGTATTATGAACATACGAAGTCATATGCAGCATACCTGATGGTGACATTGAGATTCACAAAGATGACCTTGACTGGTAAATCTCAAAATCATATGTCACCTACATTGCTTGAAACCAAAATTGTCCGGTAACCTATCTTAGCCCTTGGGCTAATTTTTCTTTTTTTTCCGCCGTTCGGTTTCCGGATCATAACTCTTGAACGCCTTGATCTATCTTTCCGAAATTTTCACAGCTCATCCGAAATACTTTGCTCCTAACCCCTATTGTTTTTCGTCGAGATCTGAAATCCAAGATGGCCGCCAGTGGCCATTTTGGAAAAAAAAATCGGGCGATTCCTGTCAATGTCATAATTTGATTCAGGCAATTTCCAGGGGAAAAAAAATTTTTAGGTGTATTTTTTTTTTGGACTCAGAATTTTTCCCTCGCTTGCGCCCATGCAGATGTAATACTGTAACTGAGCCATGCTACTGTATTCACTGACTGCAGCCTGCATGTCCAGCATGAGGCTAGGCTCTGCCCTCTCAGCCAGTGCAGTATATGAGAGCCCTGCTCAGTAATGCCTTACAAGATCAGCCAGTCTGTCCAGCACAGCAATAGGCTCCGCCCCTCTCAGCCAGCCCTGCTCAGTCATGCCTTACAAGATCAGCCAGTCTGTCCAGCACAGCAATAGGCTCCGCCCCTCTCAGCCAGCCCTGCTCAGTCATGCCTGACAAGTGATACAGCAGTGAAACTAGCATGTCCAACATGACCCTAGGCTCATATCCATGCATAATCCCTCACTCCCCCTCCAAAGCCTGGTTTACTAGTGTGTGTACATGGTAAAAGAATGAAGTTCCATCCCACAGAATACAATAGTTGGTTAATAAGCCAACACACATGACACAACATGCGTGGGGAATGATTTGCCCTGTCTGCATTTATATTGTACAAACATGTATTGTTTGAATGTTTTGTTATTCAACTGTATTTCACATGCAATGACCAAATCATCATTGTTTTAGTTAGCTGGGAAATGTTTGGCTTTGGTTATAATGTGAATGCGAAAATTCCGCTGTATTGTACAAGTTTTGAAATCACAAAATTGGCCAAGATGACACAGCATTCTTTTAGTCACGTATCATTTTATATTTGATAGGATCACCTGAAAAATATCACGAACATCCAGATTAAATATACTAGTACGCTGAATAATATTGGCTGGTTAATTGTCCATTCATTTTGGGTGGAAATGTCTGGTGGGCCAAGTTGTCAAGATGATAGAAAGCAGTTCTGGTAAGAAACTGTCTGATGAGCTCTCACTCTTACCCACATACAATGGCCTATGTATCCTTTTTTCTCAGTCCAGTATGACCATTTGAAATGATAAGAACAAATTGGGGGCTGCCACAAAGCCTATAGGCTTTTATGTCTAGTTACTGAATATGCTGACAATAATTTTGTCGCTTAGATGTATATTAATGAGCACAATCAGAATATTTGAGGCTGGGAACATTCATTACTGGGCTCAACAAGGACAAGGTACTTCAGTGCTTTTGCTTATGTGATGTCCTGTTTCCAATCTTAGGCAATACCTAGAGGGGAATTATAGCACAAACACTGCGGATGGGAGAGCCAATGGAGTGGGCAGCGGTGGTCGTGACGTGTCAGACGAGGGACACAGCCACAGCGTTTCAGCAAGGTACGCATGGAAATTACTGGAGTACGAGTATGTCTTGGTCGTCAAATTTACTTTAATCAGTATGTGGATGCATTATGATAATTGTGTGCGTGTGCTAACATGAGGCATCATGCATTGTATGTGCATTTGTTTGGAACACTTTTGCTATTCAAAGGGTGCTTGATCGAACTGTATGGAATTAGGGCATTTCGGCCCGAAATGCCCTTATGGTTTTGTCTGGTTTTTTTTTTTTTTTTTTTTTCTTCTTTTTTTTTTACTTTCCGTCGTTTTGGTTTCCGATCAATAACTCGGGAACGCCTGAACGGATCTTGTCCAAATTTAAACCACTGGTCAGAAATATTACATGGAAGACCCCTATTGTTTTGGAGGCGGCTCCGGGGTCCGTGAGGTCCGTGAGGATGAAATCAAGGTTGATTTTGAGACTTGGTTTCCGATCGATAACTCAAAAAGTATTCATGCAATGGCAAGTATTCTCTGCATGGGAGTTCATATACCACCAAGGAAGAACCCTATTGATTTTGGGATCACTCCGTCGAACGACCTTTGACCTAGAGCTCGGAAGAATTTTTGCTGATTCATCCTTGAGGCTTTCTTGCATATCTCGGAAACCGTGTATCGTAGAGCGAAACGGAGCTCAATTTCGGCCTCCTGGCACTAGACAAACTAGTCTAGGGGGTATCTTGGGTCGAAACGACCCCTGGTGTCGATTTTTTTTTTCGCCGACTCGGCACTTCCAGTTTGGCTGTATCTCGGAAACGGTATGTCGTAGAGCAAAACAGAGCTCAATTTGGGCCTCCTGGCACTAGACAAACTAGTCTAGTGTGTATCTTGGGTCGAAACGACCCCTGGTGTCGATTTTTTTTTTCGCCGACTCGGCACTTCCTGTTTGGCCGTATCTCGGAAACGGTATGTCGTAGAGCGAAACGGAGCTCAATTTCGGCCTCCTGGCACTAGACAAACTAGTCTAGTGTGTATCTTCGGTCGAGACGTCCCCTGGTGTCAAATTTTTTTTTCGCCGACTCGGCACTTCCTGTTTGGCCGTATCTCGGAAACGGTGCGTCGTAGAGCGAAACGGAGCTCAATTTCGGCCTTTTGGCACTAGACAAACTAGTCTAGTGTGTATCTTGGGTCGAAACGACCCCTGGTGTCGATTTTTTTTTTCGCCGACTCGGCACTTCCTGCTTGGCCGTATCTCGGAAACGGTGCGTCGTAGAGCGAAACGGAGCTCAATTTCGGCCTTCTGGCACTAGACAAACTAGTCTAGGTGGTATCTTGGGTCGAAACGACCCCTGGTGTCGATTTTTTTTTTCGCCGACTCGGCACTTCCTGTTTGGCCGTATCTCGGAAACGGTGCGTCGTAGAGCGAAACGGAGCTCAATTTCGGCCTCCTGGCACTAGACAAACTAGTCTAGTGTGTATCTTCGGTCTATCTTCGGTCGAGATGACCCCTGGTGTCGAATTTTTTTTTCGCCGACTCGGCACTTCCTGTTTGGCCGTATCTCGGAAACGGTGTGTCGTAGAGTGAAACGGAGCTCAATTTCGGCCTTTTGGCACTAGACAAACTAGTCTAGTGTGTATCTGGGGTCGAGACGACCCCTGGTGTCGAATTTTTTTTTCGCCGACTCGGCACTTCCTGTTTGGCCGTATCTCGGAAACGGTGTGTCGTAGAGTGAAACGGAGCTCAATTTCGGCCTTTTGGCACTAGACAAACTAGTCTAGTGTGTATCTTGGGTCGAGACGACCCCTGGTGTCGAATTTTTTTTTCGCCGACTCGGCACTTCCTGTTTGGCAGTATCTCGGAAATGGTGCGTCGTAGAGCGAAACGGAGCTCAATTCCGGCCTCCTGGCACTAGACAAACTAGGCTTATGGGTATTTTGGGTCGAGACAACCCCTGGTGTCAATTTTTTTTTCGCTGAATCGGCACTTCCTGTTTGGCCGTATCTCGGAAACTGTGCATCATACAGGGATACGGAGCTCAATTCCGGCCTTCTGGCACTAGACAAACTAGTCTAGTGGGTATTTTGGGTCGAGACCACCCCTGGTGCCGAATTTATTTTCTCCGACTCGGCACTTCCTGTTTGGCCGTATCTCGGAAATGGTGAGTCGTAGAGCGAAACGGAGCTCAATTTCGGCCTCCTGGCATTAGACAAACTAGTCTTGGGGTATCTTGGGTCGAAACGACCCCTGGTGTCGATTTTTTTTTTCCGTCTCGGCACTTCCTGTTTGGCCGTATCTCGGAAACGGTGCATCGTAGAGCGAAACGGAGTTCAATTTCGGCCTGCTGGCACTAGACAGACTAGTCTAGTGGGTATTTTGGGTCGAGACGACCCCTGGTGTCAATTTTTTTTTCGCTGAATCGGCACTTCCTGTTTGGCCGTATCTCGGAAACTGTGCATCATACAGGGATGCGGAGCTCAATTCCAGCCTTCTGGCACTAGACAAACTAGTCTAGTGGGTATTTTGGGTCGAGACCACCCCTGGTGTCGAATTTATTTTCTCCGACTCGGCACTTCCTGTTTGGCCGTATCTCAGAAATGGTGAGTCGTAGAGCGAAACGGAGCTCAATTTCGGCCTCCTGGCATTAGACAAACTAGTCTAGGGGTATCTTGGGTCGAAACGACCCCTGGTGTCGATTTTTTTTTCCGACTCGGCACTTCCTGTTTGGCCGTATCTCGGAAACGGTGCATCGTAGAGCGAAACGGAGTTCAATTTCGCCTGCTGGCACTAGACAAACTAGTCTAGTGGGTATCTTGGGTCGAAACGACCCCTGGTGTCGATTTTTTTTTTCGCCGACTCGGCACTTCCAGTTTGGCTGTATCTCGGAAACGGTGTGTCGTAGAGTGAAACGGAGCTCAATTTCGGCCTTTCGGCACTAGACAAACTAGTCTAGTGTGTATCTTGGGTCGAGACGACCCCTGGTGTCGAATTTTTTTTTTGCCGACTCGGCACTTCCTGTTTGGCCGTATCTCGGAAATGGTGAGTCGTAGAGCGAAACGGAGCTCAATTTCGGCCTCCTGGCATTAGACAAACTAGTCTAGGGGTATCTTGGGTCGAAACGACCTCTGGTGTCGATTTTTTTTTCCGACTCGGCACTTCCTGTTTGGCCGTATCTCGGAAACGGTGCATCGTAGAGCGAAACGGAGTTCAATTTCGGCCTGCTGGCACTAGACAAACTAGTCTAGTGGGTATCTTGGGTCGAGACGACCCCTGGTGTCAATTTTTTTTTCGCCGACTCGGCACTTCCTGTTTGCCATATCTCAGAAACGGTCCGTTGTAGAGCGAAACGCAAAAATGCCTAAGGACGGGGTATGTCACTTAAACTTTGACCACGGACAGATTCAGAGTCATTGTGGTTCTACGCGGTCTCTTAGGTAAATGTTAGGTAGGAATAGAACTCACACGAAATGCCCCAAGGCATCTTCAGGCCTTGACGTCTAGTTTGAAATTAAATCAAATGGGAACCAATCTCACAGATACACCATAAACAGAAATGTAAATTATGATTACATTGCATTATGATATCACACTCAATTCACTTCAGAGCTGAGGCACAAACAGAAACTGGGTGCGTTCCCTGGTTCGACGTTAGTTCTGGCCGTTGAGGACCCAAGGGATGGAGTTGGAAGCGGCGGGGCGACACTCAACGCATTGCTAGTGGTTGCCGAACACATTAGTGCACAGCGAAACTACGGTGTGCGTATTTGTGGTTCAGTTATTGCATGAACATGTGAGATTAGCAAATCATGTCTCCCAATCAGCTTTAGATGAAGTGATGCATTTTACATGTATGATCGATCCTATCTTTTGTAGGTTGTGAATCCAGATGTCCTGTATGATTCTAAAATACTCATTTTCAACCTGGTATGTGTATGAACAATATAGTACCTTGTGATCCATGTTATATTTGTTTCATGGAGTAGATGATTTAATCCCCAGTATGTACATAATAATGATATTATGTATATGTCTATCTGACTCTATCATAGTACCGGTATCATGACTGTGTGTACTTTTTTTTACATACATGATGAAGAGTAGTATACGAAAGCCTGGAAGCGCCATGACAAAAAAAAAATCAATCCGCCCGGGCGGACTAATAATCTGCCCTGGTGGATTACTATTATTAGTCCGCCCGGGCGGATTACTAATCTGCCCGGGCGGACTAATAATCTGCCCGGGCGGATTACTAATCTGCCCGGGCAGACTGATAATCGGCCCGGGCGGATTAATATTCTGCCCGGGTGGACTAATAAAATGGAAGCTAAAATGATAATAAAATGGAATACAGGCATTTCCTTATTAAGGCATTTCGGCAGAAATGCCTTTATGGTTTTAGCAGAATTTTTATTTTTTTTATTTTTTTATTTTTTTTTTTTTTTTCTTCTTCCGCCACTTTTGGTTTCCGGACGATAACTTTAGATTGCCTTGACGGATCCTCGTCAAATTTTCACCACAAGTCAGAAATGATATGTGGAAGAACCCTATTCGTTTTGAGCCGGATCCGAGGTCCGTGAGGTCCGTGAGGATGAAATCAAGGCTAATTTTGAGACTTGGTTTCCGGACGATAACTGGAAAAATATTTACGCAATAGTTGCAGATCTCTGCATGGAGGTTCATATGCCACCAGGGAAGAACCCTATTGATTTTGGGATCGATCCGTCAAACGACCTTTGACCTAGAGGTCGAAATAATTTTTTGCTGATTCATCCTTGAGGCTTCCTGCATATCTCAGAAACCGTGCATCGTAGAGCGAAACGGACGTTATTTTCGGACTCGTCGCCCTAGACAAACATCTCTAGGGTGTATTATTTTTTTTGATCCGGCTCCGAGGTCCGTGAGGTCCTTGAGGATGAAATCGAGGCTGATCTTGAAACTTGGTTTCCGGACGATAACTCGAAAAATATTCAGGCAATAGTTGCAGAATTTTGCACGGAGGTTTATATATCAACAGGGAAAAACCCTATTGATTTTGGGATCGATACGTCAAACGACCTTTGACCTAGAGGTCGAAATAATTTTTTGCTGAGTCATCCTTGAGGCATCCTGCATATCTCGGAAACGGTGCGTCGTAGAGCGAAACGGACGTTATTTTCGGACTCATCGCCCTAGACAAACATGTCTAAGGGGTATTATGGATGAACTTTGACCTTGACCCGAAATTTTTTTGCCGAGTCGGCATTTCTCGTTTTCGTCGATATCTCGGAAACGGTGTGTCGTAGAGCGAAACGGACGTTATTTTCGGACTCGTCGCCCTAGACAAACATGTCAAAGGGGTATTATTGATGAACTTTGACCTTGACCCGAAATTTTTTTGCCGAGTCGGCATTTTTCGTTTTCGTCGATATCTCGGAAACGGTGCGTCGTAGAGCGAAACGGACGTTATTTTCGGACTCGTCGCCCTAGACTAATAGTCTAAGGGGTATTATTGATGAACTTTGACCTTGACCCGAAATTTTTTTGCCGAGTCGGCATTTTTCGTTTTCGTCGATATCTCGGAAACGGTGTGTCGCAGAGCGAAACGGACGTTATTTTCGGACTCGTCGCCCTAGACAAACATGTCTAAGGGGTAATATGGATGAACTTTGACCTTGACCCGAAATTTTTTTGCCGAGTCGGCATTTTTCGTTTTCGTCGATATCTCGGAAACGGTGCGTCGTAGAGCGAAACGGACGTTATTTTCGGACTCGTCGCCCTAGACAAACATGTCTAAGGGGTGTTATTGATGAACTTTGACCTTGACCCGAAATTTTTTTGCCGAGTCGGCATTTTTCGTTTTCGTCGATATCTCGGAAACGGTGCTTCGTAGAGCGAAACGGACGTTATTTTCGGACTCGTCGCCCTAGACAAACATGTCTAAGGGGTATTATGGATGAACTTTGACCTTGACCCGAAATTTTTTTGCCGAGTCGGCATTTCTCGTTTTCGTCGATATCTCGGAAACGGTGTGTCGTAGAGTGAAACGGACGTTATTTTCGGACTCGTCGCCCTAGACAAACATGTCAAAGGGGTATTATGGATGAACTTTGACCTTGACCCGAAATTTTTTTGCCGAGTCGGCATTTCTCGTTTTCGTCGATATTTCGGTAACGGTGTGTCGTAGAGCGAAACGGACGTTATTTTCGGACTCGTCGCTCTAGACAAGATTTATCTTATATGTTTTATGGATGAACTTTGACCTTGACTAAAAAATTTTTTGCCGAGTTGGCATTTTTCGTTTTCGTCGATATCTCGGAAACGGTGAGTCGTAGAGCGAAACAGACTTTTTTTTCGGACTCCTTGCCCTAGACAAACATGTCTAAGGGGTATTATTTTAACGGTAAATTTTTTTGCGGAGTCGACATTTTTCATTTTTGTCGATATCTAGTATATATTATAAATTAATCATCACACCGAAATGCCTCCAAGGCATCTTTAGGCCTTGACGTCTAGTTAAACTATGGTTCAAAAAGATGATGCGAGTCTCACTTACCCCATGGTAAGCAAGTGAGACTCGCATCATCTTCCAGGCTTTCATAGTAGTATGTAGAACAGCGAACTGTGAAAAAATTCGAAAAACTTCGTCTGGCAATTTGCATTAAAAAAAAAGATTAAGCCTATGTAAAACAGAAAAAAAAACAGCTTAGTTATAATTTTCTGAGAATGATTCTGACAATTCCTATCATTGCTATATACATCATATATGATATTTTTCTAGGGCCGTGAGTATGGCTACGAGCCGTGTGGTCGAGCATTCCTATCTCTGCCCGTCCACATTCCAGTAACAAACGGGATGCTCACGACAAACTTGGACGCTTTATACTACATCATGACAAATAAGGTATGAAAAGAAATTATGATCACTTTGGAATTTTTGATGTTTGATATTATTTCAGGTACTGTTCCATTACATGTTATTCTACTTTTGATATTTCTTGTACATTTAATATTTCGCCAGATAGCCGCTTCGAGCCCTCCAGGGGTTTGGGAATGCAGCACTGATATGCTGCTAGAAATACCAGAACAACTTTGTGTGTGAAAAGTCTTATAATATTGCGTACCTTACCTATACAATCCACACACAAAAAAGTTAAATTCTACCACTATTGTTTATATGAAAGATACCAGTAAAATAACTAAATTTATTGGATACTTCAGCTCAGATAGATCTGACAAGTGTTGATGCCTGTGCTCTCAGTGTTCCCGGAAGCTTACGCTATGCCACAAGACATGGCATTTATAAAGTTTCCAAACAGGTATGTGTAATATGGGATTTAGGCTGAGTTAAATATTCAAAGTCACAAAATTCTAAACCAAACCAATTTGCATGAATGTAATGTTTCCGCACAAAAAAATGTATAATTAATAACATTACGATGTAGAAATGAGTGTTTTTTTGCATACAGGGAGATATTTTAGATATCATTTACCGTGGAACCTCGGAGCAAATTCAGGACTGTTCATCAGATGGCAGCACTGTGCCACTTGTAAGTAAACTGCTTGTGGACCTACCCGGTATTGTACATGTGTTGAATACAGAAGATTAATTCTCATATATTCTACAGAATAAAACTAGTGCTCTGTTTTACGACCACATTATGCTTTTTGTTAGCAAACTGCAGTCTGATATCATGGTTCGCTATCATCAGACGATGATTTAGTTTATAAAATGACTAATCTGAAACTAATCTAAACTTCTGGCAGGACCCTTTTAGCTCAGGATTTACCTGATATGTACATGTTTTAACAGGTGGCAGGTGTCATCTTCTTCAGTCCGAGGGTTGCCGAATCACTTGTCAGTTTTCACACATCGCCCCCTCTGGACGCTTGCACATACATCGGGGTAGACAGTGGGGCCAAACCCTTACAGGTGGGGCTAAGAGTGCTGAAAATGATCGCGTCAATAGCTGAACAACTAAAACTAGATGAGTTTTAAATGAATTTTTGCTTGAAAAATAAACTAAGTCCATAAAACACTGCCTATCAGACAGATGGCATTCCCTGATGAAGCTGTCAAAGACAGCGAAAGGCCTCGGAACACCGGAATTCTCTTTATGAGAACATGCACACATTGCCTATTTCTTACTGTTAAAAATAAAATAAGTTTCTGCTTAAATTGCTACCAACAATATTTTTGGACAAACACCATCACACAAGTTCCCTACTGCTATATCATGTATATCCAATCGATGGATATATATACCTTACCTTATACCAAACATATATATATTATCATACGTGTATAATTCACATGTTGCAGCTGACATTGTTCTTTGACCTGCTACTGGCGATGTGTGGCTCAATCACGGAGCAAGATTTTGTGTCGGGAATGCGAGGAGATAGCTATGGAAGAAAGCGCAGAGATACGACTGATGCAACCATGATGGATGCGAGACGGATGATATGGAAATCACTCAGTCATTTCAGAGCCAAGATAAGTAAGTCTGTGATACGATGGTATAATATTTGTGTATTATAAATTTGTATCGAATGACCACTGTTGCTGGTCATAGATATAAGCACATAAAGTACCGATTTCGCAAAACCTCACTAGCCATGGGAATGCTAAATGCTAGGCCGTGCGATTACATGCGACTTGATGCTAGCATCAACTCGCATGGTGCGACCATTGGTCGCGATGCCATCGCATCAGGAGGTCATCTTAGTTGAACAGGCGAGCATTGTCTTGCACAGATGCGCGGATGCGAATGAATATGAACTGAACTTGAACACTGCATTTGCCCATACGATCTTCATGATACAGACTGTCTATAAACCACTCGATCATGTGTTTGCGAGCGTATGCGAGCATATAATGGCCTTCACAAAAAATGCGAAATGCTTTTAGTGTGCCACAGTGTCAAGAAGCAATGCTAGCATCGAGCGATGCTCGCATACACAATGCTAGCATCAATTCACACGATGCTGGGTCAGGCGAAGTTGGGCAAACACGTGCTAAATGCCAGGTTCAGCGTGCTAGCATTTTGGTGAGGTTTTGCGAAATCGGTACTGTAAGGTTGATCTTTTTCATGTGTTATAAAAAGGAGGAATAAAATTTGATCATTCCAGTCAGAATCTTAGGCACATTTAAATTAAACGCTCAAATATTTGAAGACCTCTGTGACAGTTTAAGATGTAGGCTATTTGAGATTTCAATATTAGAGTGCTTCTTTCAGTGTGGGTCCCAGATGGTCGACATTTATACTTAGAAGACGAAGAACAGTCAATTCTAGAACTCATGGCGGATTTGGGCAGCAGTCAGGGATCCGCTCTCAGACGGAGCAGTGATATTCACTCATATTCTGAGGTAAAAAACATATGTTTCCAACTTGGTCTGTAAATACCGGTAGGTAATCCAATATATGACACTGAAGTCTTCATACTTTATGGATAAATTTCACATGATTGTGTATAATCACGATAATATTTAACTAATAAGCTGTAAGTTGTCATTTACATATCATGGATGAATCTCCAGTAAGCCATTGTGAGAATTATTGCTTCCCGAGTAATTATGACTAAGATCATGTATGATTTTGTTTTGTATACATCTTCAGGACACAATCTCAGGTATAGTGACACACAACAGTATTATTAATCGCGGGTGTACCGTCGGTGAAGGCTCGACTGTCATCAACTCCAACATCGGTGGAAACTTTAGCGCAGGGAAAAATTGCTACATTTCTGGAATCGATAAAGGAGAGCAGGTACCGGTATGAACCAGATAGTTAGTCTACCCACAGGTAAATCCTCTAGATGCGAATTTCTGGATATGACAATTTTACGTTGGTAAGCTTTGAAAACTGTGAAATTTTCCAGAGATGCATGTATATTATATATTTGGATGTAAGTCTGCCTTTAGTCTATGTCGTAATCAGAAAACGTTATATTTCCAAATAAGAATGACAAAGAAAGCTCCATGTTGCGTAATCTTTTATCAGCATCACAACTCGTTGATGTTTCAGGATATAAACATAGATCTCCCAGACCACACGGTGTTACTTGGTGTCAATGTGCGAGCAGGGAACACATTCCCCAACACTTATAGAGTGGTGGTCACTTGGGGAACCAAGGATAAGCTTATGGTATGCTAACTCTCCTGCTTTATTGCCCATAATATTATTAATTTGAATTGTAGAATTCGATCAAATATGTACATGTTCTCAAACTTCTCATCTTTCTTTCGACTGGAAGTTCCAATACTGTATTGCTTTGGGCTTGAATTTCTACATGTAGGTGATTGTATGAAAGAATATCAATTTAATGAGCATCACTTGTATGCTTAATCATCAAAGTTGCTATTACAGTCTTCCAGAAGTTTGATATTGTATGTGGACGATGTTTTCCTTGTAAAGGTTCCAGTGTGCTCAGCAGAATCAACTTTCTGTAAACAGTCCTGGGCGGATTTCTTCAAAAAAACTAAAACAGAGTCACAAGATATTTGGGAAAATAGCATAGTAAGAGATAATTCATGGAAATATCGAAATAAATTATATGACATCCAATTTTCAGTTTTCTCATAACTATTTATACATGTAATTTTCGACTTTTTTTCAGTCTGAAAATCAGAAGTGTCTCTGGAATGCAAAACTTTTCCCTCTTTCTGATTCCATTGCCAACATGTCTTGGATGTTTGAAAATTCATCTGATGAAGAAACTCTAGGAAAGTATGTTCTTCAAAATAACAAAATCTAGAAACTAATTGGCTTCTAGATGATCCAAACAATGGATAAATGTTGATGAGATGAAAATTTGCTATGAAATTCCTTTTATTTACAGATGGAAAACTGCTTCAAGGGTATCACTGGAGCAAATTCTCAAACAAGTTGACTTTTCAAAAGAGTTCTGCAGCAGAAGGTAACTTTTGATACAGAATTTCTATCATTATGAATATTCAATTCCCTGGTACAAGTGCTTTTACTATATCTTATGCATTCATTCATGTTTCGATATGGATTGCACTATGCAAGAGTTGGAACGGGTAAAACTTTAATTTCTCTTCGCATATATATAATGATTAGCGTGGAATTTCAGGTCACTCCACCATGAAATAAGCAAGCACAAGATCCGATCGACCTTGCTAGGGGTCAAAGGTCAAGGACTTTTAGGACTCTACAGGGCAGCAGTGCATGCTGGGAAGGCACATGATATTCTTTCCACTTTAGACGAAAGTGAGTCGGGAGTTGTTAATATTTGAAAAGAAATTGTTTCAGTAAGTTTTGTGTATACAGGTATAGCTGAATTCTCAAAATTCAAGTACAGTACCGGTATATGTTGATCTGCTTCCATGAAAGTTTGATGGCGAAATGTGATCAGGATCAAATATTTCTAACTAAGGGATGAGAGGGTAAGATGGTACAAAGGTCACATTATCATTTGTACATGTACTATCTTCCCCGTTGTAAAATCTTGTCTTGTTGTACCAGCTTGCCCTACCTTTCCTACTAACAGTAACTCTGATCAAAATACAAGTAGGTTACACCATCCTAATGTATTTCCAAGCAAACACTACACTTAACCCAGCACTTAACTACTCTCTCAACCCCTTTCTTATCTGCTTCAGTTGCGTGTGAGTGTGGCACTCCGGGTATTGCTGCCAGGACACTGGCGAATATTGCCGATGTTCTCGGTGCGATGGCTCAAGGGAAGGGCGGTTTGAGAAGTGGTCCGGCGGCAAACTACCAGTGGAAAAGAGCCTTCCAGCTTCTGGAGGTATGGAGTAGTGCTTTGATGTCCAGAATTTGGGCAGTGAGACATTTAGGTTTCCAGTCAATATAGTTGTTTAGGTATGTATAGTCACATTAATTTTGACTAAGTTTAACATTTGTAGCCATCCGCTAAGGAAAATGGTTCTAATGTTGTGCAATTCATTTGATTTTGTCCATTTGCTGATCACTAACAATAGACCAGGAGTAAACGGGGAATATTGAAATAAAAATTGTGAAAATTACCAGTAATGATAAATTTTAAAGGTGATTTCAAATTAAAATGTTTGAAATGTACCAGTAATGATGAATGCTAACAAACTGAAAAAAAAATCTAATAGAGCACGTAAGTGAAAACGCTTTTTTCTCGAAATAACCTTTGACCAGATTTCGCTGGTCTCAACCTATTATCGCCCACTTTTGGCATACCTCGTTTTCCAGATGAATCAATAATATTGCCAAGAAAACACATGTGATGAATGATATTAACTAAATTTGATAACTCTCGACCATAATTTGCCACGATATTGTCAGTAAGACGGGGGAACAGGGCACGGTAAATGTGCGGCTGCTATGACTCGACAGTTTCATGCCGCTTATGAAATACAATAATGCAGGTTTATGTGCTTGTTTGGTTTTAAAAGGTAGCAAACCGTCAGTTTTTCATCACATGCTGTGACACATAATTCAGTGATCCGATATTAGATTCATTTTTGAATTAATCGCATTCGCCCCATGATAAAAGATAGGACCAAAAGGCTTGTACAACGAATATTTTCATGCGTTGTGAATGATATTCGAAATTCACTTACGCTCTCTATTCCTGGCACAGAAAGAGGACATTGCCGGAGGTATTCGCGCTCTTGCGGAGGAAAGGACAAAGTGGCTGACGCAACCGGAGCTGTTAGTGAGAGCAGCGAGACACTATGAGGGGGCTGCTCAGATCCTCATCCGACACGCTGTCATGACCGCCAGACAGGTATAGTTACCATGGTAACGAAGCTGCATTCAAGACTGTGTATGGAGAGATTTTGCTGTTAGATAATGACTGAGACTTAGTGTTGAAGAGTTACCAATTCACTAAGGGTACAGTGTAAAGTGAGTTGTTAGTAACACCTAACATATCTATGACAATACCATGTACAATGTGGTCACAAACATGGGTGATCTTGCATGTCATTGGTATGCTGTTGAATTTTTAAGATAAAACACCTCCGAAACATGACTTCCTTTTTCTACCATGGATGAACTTTGTATATCATGTAAATGAAATATATAAGACTGGTGTCTATATCTTCCAAAAATAAACTACTGTATGATACACCCCAAGTGCAATACGAACCTGTCCATTAACACTCATTCCTCACCTATTTCACCACTCAGTTTATCCGGACCACCCCGTGTGACCGCCCGGAGGTGGGGCAGTGGGTGGTCGCAGAGAGCCCCGCTAAGATCGACATTGCTGGCGGGTGGTCCGACACGCCCCCAATCACCTATGAACATGGTGGCGCGGTCATCAATGCTGCTATTACATTGGACGGAAAGGTGGGTATTTTAGTGCACTATCAGTTGTGGATATCTAAATAGAAGGTATAATGAGCTTGGGGGAATATTTTTCTTGATTTGTAAAATTCGCATAACGGTATATTTGTGTTTGCAGAGACCGATCGGTGCCAAAATTTGCAGAATTACAGAGTAAGTTTGACCCAACAAAGTTCAGTTGACCCAACAAAGTTACATGTCCATGTAAGTCTGAATATCAAAACAGCAAAATTCAGCAATCACAAATACTTTCCCATATAACTTAATGACATACCAGTATACAATAACCTCTCACCACCCACAGACCTGTATTGGAGCTGCACATAGGCACGAGTGCTGACGTCTCCTCCGTGTTGACTCTCACAGAGTTGGAACAACTGTCAGACTACAACAATCCACAGTCACAAGGTGATCTGGTCAGGTTAACATATTCTGTACACAGTACATCTTAACTGAAACCAAGTTTGGGGTTTGGCCTTCTATGAACTAGGTTCATTCATCAGGAAAATACTTTTACTGCATGTATAGGATCTAGCTAGATTTGTGTCATCTTATTTGAAAAATATGTAGATTGCATGTACATGCAACAAAATTATGTTGAAATAAGTAGGAACATGATGAAAATAAATGCAAATGAATTTGTGAAAATTGTGCTTCACCAGAAAATATGTCCTTTTGAGATATACATTGACCTCTATGTAGGTTAGAGTAGGTTCGCGAAAAATTGTCGAAAATCACCCTTTTGTCTGACTAGAAGTGTTGATTCTCATCTGAACTGTACACTTTCGATGTTCCATGTTCAGGAGCCCTGCTGAAGGCTGCGTTCATCTGCGCCGAGATCGTAGAATTCCCGAGCTCCAGGAGCCTCGCTGCCCAGTTGTCTGACGAGTACGGCGGGGGATTCAAGTTGTACTCCTGGTCCAACCTGCCACACGGCTCAGGTCAGATATGTCATCACAAATAATGTACAATGTAATTATCAGTTTGGTAGCCAATAATTTTGTCACTCGAGAGTCTGGTGTCCACCATTTAATCAGCGATCATGTTTTCCACAAGTTAGATTTTGTACTCTGAATGGATTCACTATTGTTGTCTTTTCAAATTTTACTGGAAAAGGTTCAGGAATATGAATATAGTACTGTAAATAAATTTTCGAAAACGTATACCTGAGTTCGGAAATGTTTTCGGGTCAGGTCAAGTGGTATAAACAAAGCCACCTCGTGTTGTCACACTACCATTGTCGAGTCACTGTCACTGACACTCTACTCGATTCCGCCTGTACGATACAATTTAGATTTGCTCACTTCGAGTTTATGGCGTGAGTCGTGACTCTCGATGTGCATGCAAACGATTTGTTTATACCATATACCACTTGACCTGACCTGAAACATTTCCGAACTGGCGTATAGTCAAGAGTTTTTTTTAAAAAAATAGAAATAACCTGTTTGTGTTATTCATGATAACACATACAAATTTGATGGCATTCGTCATGTTTTCTCAGTACATGTAGCCATCCAATACACCAACTTGGACATACACTGTACCTGTTCAAAACAGCACAAACCATGTTAATCTGATCTGGTATACTAGTTAATATGTAAAGAAATGCGGGTGGTTTCTCAGACTCATGCATGGCAGACTCAAAGTTGCTGCTGACTACGCTGTAGCTAGTACATGTACTGATGTGCCGATGTACATGTCATTGAAATATGCCTGGCAGCCTTTCATGGCATGATTGTACTTCTGTCAGTTCGCACACCCACTGAAAGTACAGGTAGCCATTTGATCTGTCTGTCACCTGAATGCATGAGACCATCTGAAATGATCACATGGGTCCAATGTTATGGGTGACATGAATTGACTCCATTGTGGGCCTAAGTACCAACAAAAATTAGTGTACTGCTTCATAATATAACTCCTCCACTGAAAAGTTTCGATTTAATCCATCTCCACCTTTTTAATCCTTATTGAATATAGAAGAACAAGCAGCACAAGTTACTAGGGGCCCATGTTTGTTAGCTCCAGAGCAGTAGTGAGTAATACTTCAGTGCAGAATTGAGTAATGCTATTGAGTAGGTACATACTCAGAGTTAAGTTAGAGTTAAGCTCTGTTCAGGTGAGTTTTTCAACTGAAGATAGGTATTGATTTTCCCTCCCAAATATCCCAGTACAAGTTGGCTTTTACCAAGTGAAGTGGGGTCTATTTTGGGTGCAGGGTTTTTCTCTGTCATCAGACGCATCTAAGCAACAAAGACACACCATCGCTGGCAAAGTTGACACCATGGATACGGAACACTACCTTGCCAAAGGACAGACCAATTCCAACCATTTCCCAGTCTTGGATTTTGATGAATCAGGCTTCATTGACATGCCAAGTGATGGATTTTTCAACGACTCTGTCGGACCAATTGACGGGAAGTGCAAGGACGTTTCCATGGTAACCTTGCAACACAACAGCCAGTTGACAAGCGATGTGCCTTACATGTTTGATGCATGGAGAGAGAAACCCGGCAGAGATGGTGTGCTTTCGTGGTCTGAACTTGGCTTTCCCCAGTTCCAAATACTGCCAGACATGCTGCCAGACGTCACAAAAGGTGAACTACTGAAAGATGCTGAAATGCCGTGCTTGGAAGCGAATGTAAACGTTAGTGAACCACCGATTCCGGTTGTAAAACAGAACTTGCCAGCGTTTAGCAGCTTCAAGGATGATTTCACACGACGACGTAGAGCATCGTCGAACATCTCGCTCGGCCAAGATGCTAAAGAAAACTTTGTCATGCATGACAACTGCCCAATACCATTTGTACAACCATCGATGACGCCTTCACCCAGCGTGGAAACTGCCACGTCCGACTTAGCTCGCCCAGAAGAACTGACAAAGTTTCTTGAGGCCACGACAAAGACGCAGATGATGATGTTCCCATCTCTAGATTCCAGCGAAGCAGTTCTAGATTTGAGTCTGAAACAGAGATGTTACAAGTTGAAAGAGTCAATGCCCCTACTGAACAGAATCCAGAATGATGTCAACTTGAGTACTGTGACTTCATCATCCTCTCCAAGCTGCCAGAAACCCCACATCTGTCTGCCACTGTCCTCAACGGGCTTCATGTTGAAACCACAGTTCTCGTACATGGAACTCGTTGCCAAGGCAATACTGGGATCGCCTAGCAACAGCATGCTTCTTTCAGAGATCTACGCGTGGATCATCGAGGAGTACCCCTACTTCCTCCACTCAAAACCCTCGTGGCGTAACAGCATCCGCCACAACTTGTCAACGAATGAGTGCTTCATCAAGGGGAAACGCGCGGAGAAAGGTCGTGGCTTCCTATGGAGCATCCATCCGTCCTGCCTTGAAGCTTTTCGCAGTGGCGACTTCCGAAAGCAGAAGATCAAGAACCTCATCCAAGCGAGTAAACAGAACGAATGCCTGCAAGATCTCGGGGCGAAGAGAAGCGCCAGTTTGGATGACTTCGGGGGCTACTCGCCGATTCTTCCACAGTCTTCTCTGCAGACGGGAAATGACCCCTACACTTCACTTTCCACATCGTATGAAGTGCCGAAGTCTCTTGACGATGTTCTGCCGCGGAGTTACAGTGGTGGTCCCAACAAAGTCGTCAAGACTTCGAGCAGGTTGGATGTTCATTCCGAACTTCAGAGGAGATTTTCTGACCCAGTTCTCCAATTTGATGAGAAGCTGTCTTTGGGTTTTGAGTGGTAAATACCAGATAGTGTACACATAAACATTATCATGGTCACGAGATGAAACTTTGAAACCGACAGTTGCGTGATGTATAGTGCTAAAAGTTTCATAGTGCTAAAATCAAATGCCTAACTGTTTGAAATGTAGTGCTAAAGTTTGCTATATGGTGCATAAACATGCCAGAAGAGTGCTTATGATTTTTCAGTGCTACTTTATAATATGTTGACATGTATATTTATGTACAAATGTTGTCTTTGTTTGTTTTTCTTCGGCAAAATGTATCTATTCCTCGTCATGTTTACTGATCAAATTGTATGTCCAATGCACCTAATTTATGGAATTTGATAACGATAAGCAATCTTGTGTTGCTGCTGCGTATTTTAGCTGTCCATTGTATGATTTTTGCTGAACAATTGTAACCGGTAAGGATTTGTGTTTATAACACTGTGTGTGCTGTCAGTAAAAATTTGTTTTGGTAAGAATGTCAAATATATATGTGGGTTCATCTTGAGTCTTCAGGTACAAACTGGTGCTTAAACTATATTTTACCTGTGATTGAAATTGTGGTTGATGTTCAAGATAATAATGTGCTGTCAGTCAATATTTGGGTTGAAAATGTGGTATCGTTGATACATATACTGTGAAATGCTGGTCAGTGCTGGTCAAAAGTGACCAGTAGGCAAAATTTTGGTCGTCTAGAGTTGGGAATCATTTGCAGATATATAATATATATTTAATGTCAGCTTAAATGCATAATTTGCTCACTCAACTGGTATTTGGTGCTTTTCTAGGAAGTTGTAATTTGCAAACTGGTGCTTCAGTCTTAAAAATGTTTCATGTGTAATCGGTTTTATCATCGTAAATGTACATATATGTGCATAAAATAATTTTGTTGTTTTCGTTAAGATCGTTGTTTGTTTTCTAACTATTTTAACAACTGTAAATGAGTAATGTTTTTGTTGTTTCTTCGGATTACTAATTTAATAGCTAAGGGCCGTTGTTGTTTACTTGTTCATCGATTTTCCGTTCCAATAAATTTGTTGTTTGAGCATTCATATTTGGGTTTACTGTACATCATGTATGTGTACGTTCCCTGGCATTGATGAATCGATGGACTCTGTATGTACAGTACCGATTTCGCAAAACCTCACTAGCCATGCGAATGCTACATGCTAAATGTTAGGCCGTGCGATTACGTGTGACTTGATGCTAGCATCAAATCGCATGGTGCGACCAGTGGGCGCGATGCCATCGCATCAGTTGAACTTAGTTGAACAGGCGAGCATTGTCTTGCACAGATGTGCGCATCCTTTATTTCGGACGCAAATACTGACTTCAATATGAACTGAACTTAAACACTACATTTTCCCATATGATCTACTTGAGACAAACTGTCTATAAACCACTCGACCATGTGTTTGCGAGCATATGCGAGTATATAATGGCCTTCACAAAAAAATGCGAAATGTGAAATGCTTTTAGTGTGCTACAGTGCCAAGAAGCAATGCTAGCGTCGGGGGATGCTCACATACACAATGCTAGCATCAAATCGCATGATGCTACGTCAGGCGAAGTTGGGCGAACACGTGCTAAATGCCAGGTGTCCCGTGCTGGCATTTTGGTGAGGTTTTGCGAAATCGGTACTGTACTCACAATTCAAACAGATGTGGCATGAACATGATGAAAACTCACCAGGCATTACTACTGTTATTATTTATGTTGATTGAAAGTACATAATACAACTGTACAAGATTAATCAGCACAAAGCAAGGCAGTAGGGCCAACGTAAGGGATTTGGTAGAGTGCACCGTATATATATCTCAAAATTGCAAAGAATGAATAACATCATCGAACAATTTACATTTTCACAGTCTTGGCTTAGATCTACTAGTACCTCACCCTCCAAACGTCAGTTCTGTAGAACGAGATAAACCCATTAGAGATCTTACCATTATTTGCATTTTATCAATATCGAGGAGAACAAAACACAATTGCCATGAAATTGGGAAGCTGATGTCTAAACATACTGTATTCTATGCATCGGGTAGTGTTCACAAGAATATGTACAGGACTAGTGTGCCTCCAATTTTAGCAGTAACTTCAAAGTCAAAATCACAATATGGTCACCGCTTCTTCAAAGTTCCTCCACATAATGTTCAAACTGTTTCCATGGTTACATAGGTCTGGGGACGAGCAGTATTCTGGCTGGGGCAATCATGGCTGCTCTCTGGACCGTCTCCGGCCGAAAGTTCGACATTGATGCCTTGAATCATGCTGTAAGTCCACCAGATATCGTGTGATGAGTACATACTTAGACAAGACATACAATGTCATGTATGTACCAGATACACGTAAATCATGCATATTCCATAGATATAATCGTTCACATGACTTGTATTTTAAAACAGGATAATCGTAGTCATTCTGCATATTTTTGATGAAAAAAGATTGTTTATGTGAAACAGGTTATACCTGAATACAGACATGATAAAATGACCAGCATGTCCTTCAAATATTCAATAATATGTTCGAAACGAAGATTACTTGTCTAAATATTGTACTCAACAATCCTGTGACAACTTCATATTCATAAATTTCTTCCCAATGCAACATAAATTTGAAATAATAATTCAAATTCAGGAGCCGAAAACAGCAAAAAAAAAACATTTAAAACCGTTGACATTTTTCACCTGCTAAGGTGGCTCACTTGGAGCAGATGTTGACGACGGGCGGCGGTTGGCAGGACCAGGTTGGAGGACTAACGGGTGGGGTAAAGGTTGGACACTTTACCCACAGATCTCGCAGGAAACGCTCCAGGCATTCAGCGATCGTCTCGTGCTCGTGTACACGGGGAAAACCCGACTGGCACGCAATTTGCTTCAGGTGTGATAGAAAATGATCGTTGAGAAGTTAATGAGCAGTCTAAGAGAGCACATGTTCTTATTTAGTAGTTCATGCATGACTTCCAAATTTCACTGCTGTACTTTGCTGTTCTAGGAGCTGAATTTCAATCATGCGCATGATATAGTTCAATCAAAAAGTTATCCTATCTCTGCAGAATGTTCTCAGAAACTGGTACGCTCGTGACCCAGAAATAGTTGAGACAGAGGATGACCTTGTGAGAACAGCTTGGCAGTGTGCCAAGGCCTTCGAGAATGGTATGTCTGACATCTCTCCCCGGGAGATTGTCCCATGATCTCTTATTTTAGTGAAAAATGACCATAATTATGCATTAATTTCATTGCAAATATTCTCCATCAAATCTGTTCATCAAACTTTGCACTTCGGATGTTTCAATGGTATACTGACAAAAGTATTTGTGCCTTTTGCAACCATCTGATCTTTCCTTCTCCCCAAACAAAAAAAATCCGCAAGCAGATTGCTGAACATTACACTATATATTACTTCTCCCCCACGTGTAGGTGACTTGGAGGTGGTAGGCGCCTGCATGAACCACTACTGGGACCTCAAGAAACGGATGGCGCCCGGCTGTGAACCCCAGAGTGTTACAGAGATGATGGCTTGTCTGCGCCAGCATGCACTGGGCCTGTCCCTAGCAGGGGCAGGGGGCGGGGGCTTCCTCTACGTGCTGACTAGGGAACCGCACGCTGTGGAGACTGTGAGGAGTTTGCTGCGGGGGTTGGTGGTGAGTTTGTGATGTCTGTAGACCTCTAGATGTCAGCTAGTGAAACACTGAAATCTGCAAAATTTTGGTCAAATATGAACAACTCAGTGTGAAAACCTATACACTCACATTGTATGTCATTTTAAATTGAATATTTTATTACCGAATATTATTATTGTTTATTCCCCAGGGAGCTGAAAATGCAACCATTCACGAGAGTGCAGTGGATACGACAGGTCTTCAGATAACCATCGAAAACAAGAGATAATTGAAAGGATGTTGTAATCAGAAGTTCATTCAAGGCGCATTCCATTTATTGTCAAGCTGTGAGGGATAGTTTGTGAGTGATAGGCCTACTTGTTCATAACTTACATAGTGATATATTACATGTGTATAAAGGGCGATATCATGGGAGTGTGCAAGTTGACGGCTTGTGTACTTAAGGGAAAACCGATAGTATATCTTTCCTGAATGGATTAATATTGGGCATAGTTTGTGAGATTGTATGTGATGAATATCTGTTTTACATATATTTATGGCAATAAATTGGGAAATGAACAGGAGTTGGTGTCATTTCAAGTGAAGGAAGTCATGGCAAATAAACAATGAGTTACCGGTAATCGACAATGTCCTTTTGGAGAACATTTTCACCAGTTGATATCATGAGCACTCATTGTTTATTTGCCATGACTTCCTACATCATTTGATGAAGGGTAAATGTATATTGTGAGAGTGTGGAGCAGTCGTTCAACATGTTTGTATCAAAGTTTGGTTACTGAAACGAAAAAAGTATGGTTACATTTGGCTATAGTTCTGAGTAAACACATCTAAAGGGGATGGCAAAACCGATATCATTCCCAGTTCAGCTGTAAACTGAGTTTTTTGTCAAAACACAAACAAACAATAGCAAAACAATTGTCACTAATATATGAACATGCCGATTTTAGTTGAAATTAATCAGCCGAATCGGTACTTCTTGCATATTGTTCCACACCCTTCCGAGGCCACCAGTTGCTACAAATTCGTTTCTTTCACAGCCCTGGGATACATCTATAAGCTCCCCGCTCCGCCCCTCGCTTTGTATCACCTCAAGATACGTGACCCGTCTTCAGCACGAATCATGCGAATGGCCTTGATATACTTACTGGGGACTCTATATTCCCTTCCCCAAATCGTGCAGGCTGTGGCAAAAATGTATGGCCACAAAATAATCTGGCCCCACAATGATAAGACTGACCAATAGTCAGCAATGCTGACCATAGGATCACACGACACCGCCTTCTAAATACTAACAGTGAAAAGCAACGACAGTCGTTCAAGTCATAGCTATTTGTATGACTTCAGTCCTGCCATCCTGGCTACGAGTATTCGGGCAAGATAACCACATGCTCATCACTTCATCGACCTTGGGACCAGTGACACATTTCAAAGAGGATGAATTATATACAGGATGACTCCAACTGCTTTGTTCATATCAAATGTTGCGTTATTGTTGTTATTTATAATGTATTTACACTTGTGGATGTAATACCGTCGAATATTAGATTGATTTCTTTTGCTGTTTCGTTCTATCAAAAGCTCAACATTAAGTGTAAATAAAATATAATTACATCAAACGTTAATTAGTGAAAATGGTGAAATATCACAGAAGTGCATGTATATCTTTTTCTTGGTTTTAAATTTTCAAAATATCCTCAAAGGTTACTACTATTGTGTGACCGTTTATCAAAATCAAAACATTATTATATAATATTGGTAATAAGTATGTGGGAAGAGTGTCATCGAATGCGAGGATGATCAACTATACGGCTACCCCGATTCTATTTCACAAAGTTGATTAATGTTCTTCATACGGCAGTGTTTGGTTACAACTTGTACTCCATCAGATTCTTGGTTTTATTCTTGGTAGTTAAATCATTGTTCGGTCATGTTTGTTTTTATCCAGCAGGCACATACTGGTGTGGTATGTAGTAGGAAATGAGCAGACGCTCCTGAAGTTGAGGTCATGTAGTGTCATTCATAATTTACTCTCTATTTATTGACACCTTGCTGAATGTCTTTTGTCAAGTTATACTTGGGTCTTTTGAACATGGCAAGAGCACGGCTGATAGTGATACTTCATTTGCATACGACATAAGATGCTCTCATAAACTATATTCTATGAGTGGTGTTCATTTCCATTATAATAAAAACGAAAGCAACATGCTATATATGGCCTCCATGTTGATTTATATGCTCCGTGAACTCTACACAAATATAGACAGACTTCAAATATTACAATTTTGTCTGCCAGGTAGTGTCGTAAAACAAAATGATTCTGATGTTCAATCAGCTCAATCAAATATGCATGTAACAATGTAACCACCAAAACGAATCAGGAAGACAGACCCCTCTTCGACTGATCACTGGTAATGGCAATTACGATTCAGCTGAGGTTGATGTTTCCAGAAGCAGTACACTGTATTGTTCTGAAGTAGACTTTCTGTCTACATTGTACTGAGGTGATATATGCATTATTTATCAATTTGATTCAACGGTACGTAGCTTCATGAATGTCACGTAATAACAATCACACACACACACACAGTATGGTAAAACACAGTAGAGAACGGATCGGCTTTATCAAAATTATTCATGCAATCAACTATTGCTTGATAGTAGTATTTTTCTGAACTAGCTGCAGGTGTTGCCAATTTATCAGATCTGATAAATTGAATGGTTACATTAATATTCAAGTGTCATGATTCATAACACAAGATTGATCGCTGTTCAATCTGACCCTGCGGGAGTTGTTCTTTCTGAAACTGAAAGAAATGATAAATTGTGTTGTTTATCTACATTTTATAACATGATTAGCTATGGAGTATGATATACAATAGACTGAACATCATACGGTGAACAAATTAATTTCAACTGATTGTATGTCCTCTATCCTTATTATGAGCAGAAATTATAATGACCACAATGGAAATAAGTACGTGCACTTTTTTTTACATGTTTAATGCATTTTTACAGGTTTAATCAAATAAATCAAATAAAAAAAATATTTTCCAATTTGTTCTGGGCTTTTTCCCCTGTAAATCAGACATGCCGGGAGTAGCGAGCAATCTTTGTCTGTTATTTGGTGTGGCGAAGCCTGTCATACACTGGAACAGAAACCGTCCGTTCAATTTGTTTTCTGTGTCAGATTGAGTTATCATTCACTGTCGCACATTATTTGTCGCTTCTGTCTTTGTGTGTGTCTTATACTTGAGCTCCAAAGGTGTTGTGACACCAATACACAACTGTGGTACACTAAAGTGTTCCAATGATGTATTATCAGAGAACCCTAATTTCATAATTACAGAGCATTACTTTTGCAATGTGGGTCACGGATCCATAATTCATAATTTTTGTAAAAAACCCATCTTTGATGTAAATGTGATGAGATTGTGTTCAATAAAAAAAAAATCTATAGATTCGCATCGTGTTTATGCAATATCAGTTGCGATTGTCATCTATATAATACACTCCATACTTTTAGTAGTAACATTAATATTCAAGAGACGTAATTATTCAGATGACATTTGACGCATCGTGAATACGGCATTAATTCAAGTTCTAGAAAGTGATTTTGTTGTGCATTTAAAATTTGAGAATGAATCAATAAAGATTGGCAAACAAACGGATGAATCGTTAACTCTAATTGCGTATTACTTTTAATTGAAATAGTCATTGATATTGGCAAGAATTTGAACACTGGTCATTATTTCATCATGGTTTAATACTGTATTTTGCCTCGTCCAAGTAAAATACTGTCACGTGTATGCGACATTATAAGCCGACACTAGCTATATTGAACGTAGTATATTGTGGCAACATAGTATATTGTGCCAAAAGATGAGAAAATTAACAAATGCATTGCTGTGAAAAAGGCGTTTGAATAGTGAAGTGGATAGTACGATTTAGCGTTATTTGACCATATATCCTATCCTTAAGTGTAAAAGCTGGTGACTTTTTGAAATTTGAAGAACGATATCACGATATATGCCTAATGTGCACCAAGTGTATAACCAATATGCAGCAAGACTAATTTGCGACTGAGTTTTCTAAAGAAAAAAACATGACGAGTGCCACATATGAAGCAGGAAATACTCACTCTTTGCGCAGCACCTGATACATGTAATCATATTCATGATCATTATATTATGGGGGACCATGAAGTTACACAAAAACAACATGTTTCAACTGTAACCAAGATCTTGGTGAGGTATTCCCAAACAGACAGAAACAGAAGTCTCCCATTCAATTTTCCATTGAATTTGAGTTCACAAATAATGTCGAACATTCTTTACTCTTTTTATATTTCCGTCTTTCTGCATGCCTCCCATTCGATTATAATTATATTTCAGAGCCGACGTGACAAGCCATTTTGACGGGAGCAAGGCTGATCTGCTTTTACATCACATCACGTTGTTCTGTGTAAAATATTACTTATTCTAGTGATGGGATGTAATATTATGTGTACCCTTCCCTTCTCATGCTGAACTTGCCTCTTACGAACTCAACTGTGTAACGAACTATCTCTAAAATAAAAAAAAAACTTAAACCCAGACTCATTCACTCAGTTATGTGTGGTCAAATGGTTACCCATCACATACTATCTTATAGTTCCCCCATATACTGGAGTTTGTAACCATACCCCCACTTTCTGATTAACCTCGTGTTCTCGAGGCCAGACTCGGACTTTGTGTCCTTATCCATTAACAAGCTTCCCTTTAAACCAGGGAGATGGATGCCATTCTCTGCTGATGACACTCAGTCACAAATTGGATTTTGCTGGGGTTGATATTCTGCAATGAAGCGCACTAAAGTGTTCTAATGTTAGTAGATGGATGGATAGATGGATGGATGGATGGATAGATAGATTGTACTGACGTAACCCTTGCCTTACCATCCGACCAACTATGGTCCGCGATATATTGGTGGCGCGTCGCCGCAGTGCAGCGGCATATTTTTGGTTCCCGTGTATGTATGTAGTGTATGGACGGGATTTCCTGGTGTACTGCATTGATGGGTATTTGTAGCGCGGCCCATGACAGATCCGGGTACGCCTAGTGATCTAGGTTTCTGCCCCTTCACCACCGCCGATACACCGAGTGCAACAGTCTACAATGTATCACCTGGTCACCATATTAGTGTCCGCTCCAGGCCGACGGACTGAGAAGTGAGGGTAACCCTTGATCCGCTGAGTTAATTTTGATCGCCGAGAGCGGGGCTCGAACCCGCCAACGACGAACATTGAATTCCCTTCAGCAGCGGGCGAACGACTTAGTGCGTTGCGCCACGGCCACTTCCTAAACACTACTTTATCAAAAATAGGTAGAGTTTCGGGGAAATATATCTCTCAACATTCAATATACACCTAGAGTATCATGCTTCATAAATTATGCAATCTTAGTTGCGTGTGATATCCATAAAATAGACTCGATCTTTAATTTGACTGGTAATAATAATATTTGAGAACCATAATTAAGCACGTGGTATTAATTGAATTATTGTGACAATTGTTCAGGGACAAAATGTGCGAGTTGTTCGAACTGTAGCGCGTCCAACACCGACTGCCCAATCGACAATACAACTGTTTTTAACATCCTTTTGTGATGCT
The DNA here is from genome assembly GCA_949152475.1 of Terebella lapidaria. NCBI lineage: Eukaryota > Metazoa > Annelida > Polychaeta > Terebellida > Terebellidae > Terebella > Terebella lapidaria. The sequence continues at coordinate 24,253,923 of OX424564.1, read as the reverse complement.
GCATTATATCAAGCATACGATCCCTGTATGTCGTAATTTGCCACATGCAACAATTATTAACCCACAAAGTCGGATATGCGATTTACAAGTTGCAAAATTTTATTCACAAGAATTTGCAAGAATAGCATAATATATACTACGGTTATTGTCTGCTAACGTAAATGCTCGTACGGGTAGAAAAGGCATTGAAGGAACTGGATTTCGAAGTTCATTGTGTAAAATCCAGACCGAGCTAAGCCAAGCCAGAATCCTACGAGAGAGGATCCCTAGTCTAAAGACTACACTGGAAAGTGCCGTTCAATCAGCTGTACTAAACGATCCGACAACAAAGTAAAATGGGTGGAGGAGCTAAGCCTGTCTTAGAATTTACGTCTAAGAAATGGAACAATGGTGTTTTAAAATGGGTTTTCTCGCGTTTCAATTCAGTACAATAAAATACATTGTCAAGCAAAAATTCCATACCACAACATTGAAATGCATATCATTGTACCAACAGGCTTGAAAAACAAAAACATTTAAGATTTTATTTCTTTTTTTTTCTGTACTTGAATTAATTCACTGTGACAGATGGCCGAGATGCACTGGGCCATTGTTTAATATTCCAAACGTCTCTTGATTGCGTACTCGCCCCCTAAAACACTTGATATCGATTCTGTGAGAGGAATATTATCTGAATTGTTAAATAGCTGTTAAAGCTAATTGTTAAATAGTTATAAGTTAATAATGTTCTCTCTTATACTGATTATAATCGGTCAATGCCTCATTCCCTGTAGTTCACATTGTATGCTCCACGAAGGTGTTAATGTGTGTTCGATATAAATATAAGAAATTACAAACTTTGGGAAATTTCTATACTGTAGGCTAGCTGTTGATTGAGATTTGTGTGACTATACATATACACACTGGAAACTGGTAAACAGCAAAGCAAGGGCATATAACTCGACAATGCAATGCAGGTGTGGTATGTACAATGGTGGGAGTTAGACTTCCTCCTTGCTATGAAAGCAAATAAAAGGCCGGGTAGAGCAGTGTTGTCTGCCGAAGATGACCTCGAGGAATCAAGCAAATGTCAAAACTAACATGGTCATACACTGTTCAAATGAACAGTCTGAACTTCTATAGTACTTGTTGATAACGTACATGGTGGATATATATAATAGTAATGATATATTTTTGTTCCATTATAGTTCCCAAAACCAATTAGGGATTTCACGTCAGAGAATGGGTTGTATTTTCACAACCAGGACTCCCAATGTATTTTATGGAATTGAATTTACATACTCTCGCAAAAAAGTCAATACAATAGCGTTTGATATTCTCAAAGAGGCTCAGAGCAGCTAAATCGAAAGGCGTAGGATTATGTTGTCAGTGAACCTTGATTCAATGAACCAGTTGTCTAGAATTTCGTGTCAATTATAATACAGTTATGTTGATCTTAAATGTTCAAATGTGTTATCAACCTGGCAGGTACACACGACAATAACAGGGTACTGATAACATGATGTTATCTTATGGAAATGTTTTTCCTAGTTACGATTTAATCGTTCATATAGAAGCCAGAATATTTGGTTGAAAATTTGGTTCAGGTATGTACACAGAACAAATATGTTTTATTCCTTTCCACAGTTGTACTGTATTATTCATTATGTCCAATTTTGGGAAGACATTCGATTGAAACTTTCCGCTTCTTGAAATATATTGTGTGTTATACATTGTAGCCTTTCACACAAAATATTTGTTCCCACCACTTGATGCGACTGTAAATGGGTGGCCTTATTATTCTGAAATTCTATTGTATTCATTGTCTATACACAGAATAGAAATATACATAGTAATGGCGTTCAAACGTGTTTTTATTCCATATAGTGTTTCTGTAAACCAATTAGTGATACCACATCAGAGAGTGGGTTGTATATTTGTCTGAACATTTTTATATATCAGAAGCCAGGAATCCAATTTATTTTCCTGTAATGGAGTTCACATAATGTCACAAAAAGTCAATACACTAGCGTTTGATATTTCTACAATAAGTTCCATTGTCATTTATCATGTCTTAGTTTCATTGCTTCCAAAACAAAAGAAAAAATTATGTCGGTGATAATCCAATAAATTGTTCAATTCGGATATTGTGTAACATATATTGATATTATATAAACATCAGACGTTTAAGATGTTTTAGGAATTGGAGGGTAGTCATGTGAATTGAGTACAAAATGCCAATTAAATGATGACTTGTGGAACAGACTGAAAGTTATAATCCATCTAAAACATGAATATTCATGACTTGAGTACTATGCATCCGGACGAATACGAGATGTGTCTTGTTCATATTTCTGCATGAAGAGATCGTTTTGGGGATTACCTACAGCAACTCGCTTAGCACGAGTAGCATTCCATATCCATCATGTGTTTCTTTATGCCTTATATATCGGCATGACACGCTTCCTGGATTATGTTAGTGTCGACGGAACTTCATTGGCGAACTAATGTGTTGTGTCGATTTCTTGATCGTGTTAGTGTCGATGAAAAATTGTCGTATATGTCACTCTTGCTTGAGTATTCATACTAGCAGTGCCATTGACATTCCATTGGGGAGCTACGTTTTAATGAAATTATTGAACTTAGTTCGACCAGCATAACTACAAATACTGATCTACTTCGAGCAGTTTGGGGACTGACATGTTGAAATCCCAAGGATGACCTTGAGTTGATGCTCTGCCAGAAGCTTTCCTCTGTTGACGAGTTGTCATGGAATGAGCAAAGTAGGTCCATACTCCATGTAGCACAAGCCAGCACACAAGCAGTGTGGAAGGGAGTCAAGTATATTGAGCACCTCCACGAACTCAAGGGATACCGAAGGTGCAGATAAACTGTGTAGGGGAAAACCCCGGTACGTGGGTTTTATGCACGTGTTGTTTTAGGTTTTCTTATCTGCCTGGATATACCTGAATAAAGTGGAATGAACCATGCTGTTGACGCGTCGACGATAACAGTAAGTTTAACTTTTCGCTATGGTACTGAATGGATAACATTTATTTAATACAGAATATTATATACGAATCAAATTCTGACTCGACAACACGCCTCGTGCATGGAATATGTGACGAGTACAGTGCACAACTGAATGAATTATCGCTAGATCTTTTTTGGAGAAAAAAAATACCAGTGATGGCGAATTAATCAGAGCCATGTCGACTATGGGTCAGGTAAGTACATAGCAGGGAATTATTTTGTTGCTGTAGTTATCCACCCAATTAACGCGATTTTGGACAAATATTCAATGAGAACATTACGTTTCTTTAAATATTTTACTATTCTTACCACGTACTATTTTCATACAAACACTACTTGATGCAACTGTAAACGAGAAGCCTTATTAGGTTGAATTTTATAGTTCCCAGTGATATCAAAGCTGTTTTCAAGACCTGTGATGCATCGAAACATCCTTTGCGACTTGATAACAGGAGAACCATATTGTTCACCCGACGTGATTTGGGCCTGATATGCGACGGTTTAATTGCATCACAACACTGGACTGAAATCTAGAGTATGACAATAAAATTCCAGCGCCAGTTCCTACCATCCCATTCACTGCGTCCAGACAACAGATACACAATGTGCGAAATTTTGTATAATATTTGGAGATCTGCCTACGATATCGCGCTTGATTGGAGATATTTCATGGAATGGTGTGAATGAAGCATTTTTTTTTTGTATTTTCACCATCTAAAACTATAGGGTCCTACATGTTCCCCAATTCTCAAAACTCCTTGGCATTAGCTTTACATCTCGAGTTTCAAACAATGTACAACGGATGTCATTGGTGCAGATATTCGTGAGATGAAAGGTGCATGGGATATCACGAATTTGAAAAAGTCAATACAACTTCCTGGGTAGAGAAAACAACAGGTAATCCATTATTGGCATATTAGACTGTCGCCAGCATATCCCTGTTGGATACAATAGACTTACAATGTAGGGCAGGCCTCCTTGGTATCATGAGATTTATAGATATTTCATGAAACCATTCTATATAGCGACCAATGTCACTTGTATTATGCCTCTCTATCATATATTTAATACGAGCTGCAGGTGTTGTCGTTTCAACAGACAATACATTAAACATTTAGTGGCAATTTCGGTATTCAGGGATGATTATCATAGATATTCGACAAATCATGCAATATCACTTGTCTTAATTTCATCTGGTCGAATAAGCTGTTCGATTGCACCAAATCTATTCATGACAAAAAAAGTCTTTATAAGTATCAATCATCGAAATCGTTACAGAGAATGTGCCGATAAATGTATTCGAAGCCGTTTTATTCGAAGCAATGTGAGCATGTCTCTCAAACACAAGCGAAAATGAAAAAAATACCCCTACTAAATAGTTACCATGTCAAGCATACATGTAGCATGGTTCTATGTCTACGTAGCCTTATGCTGAAGAACTAATCACTTAGCCGGTACATTCTAATTCATTTACGTGTCAATTCAGAGACCGTCCTTGAGGAGATGACCCAAAGGGTGTTGGTAACAAATCACAATGTGATTACCTCGAATGGTGTCCCTCAATTAGCAAGACTATCTGATTTGAAACAGCGATAAACTGGGTTGGGATGGGATAGCTACCAATAGGAAATCTAGGTCACTGACGAATTGTGTCTTCTGTCAATAGGCTGAACCCCGTGGAATATGATTCTGTTGTATTGAGTGCCATATATCTGAACGTTTGTCGCTTATCACCACAACAATGCAGATCAAATAACCCGTACAGGCATCTTTGTCAAATTACCGGTTATAATCATGGTCATTTGGATTGATAAACACTTTGGTTCAATTGTGTCAAGTTTCACAGCAGTTGAAATCAATGAAAATTATATCCATGCAATTGTGGTGGACATTATGCTGACACTAAATGTGTTCTCAATGATAGAGTGACAATGCTGACTACACGTAATATTCTCACATGACGATGGATCAGACCATCCGCTTTGTTCTCGCAAATCTAGTTCACAGAATGTCATAAAATACAAATATGGTAGGTTTGGTATTTCATGTGGTTATATTTTTGTTCAAAATTCCCTTGACCAAACAACACGTAACAGTAACTCATAAATCTGTTTGCTTCGCTCCTTGTGTTGCTTCTTCTTTGTCAATCTCGATAAAATACAACAAAACAACAAAATCTGTTATTACAATTCATAATTCGTTCAAATGTCTTTTTCGAAAAATATATACCAAACGTGTCTGAAATCATGCATCACAACCTGTATTTTCATATGTGTTATCCAAAACACAATGGGTCTCCAAACAATATTTCTGGTAGGGATCTCCGATAGCGTTAATGGACTCACAGATCTGGAGCAACTTGTTCCAACTACAAACCTCCCATTTGCCCTTCCGCTGAAATGAAATACTCACTAAATTCCGGTAGGGCCACAGAGGAACACGATTCTTCTCAAGTCCCCATCTGTTGACGATATAGCATGGCCAAGAAAGAGCTGCTCCATACTCGATCTGTCAGCTGCAGAGAGAAGACAAGTAGTATAGTGGGGAGTTGAGTAGTGGGAACATATCCTAAACTTAAAGGATGCCCAAAGTCAGGATGATCAATGAATACGTATGTACGAAAACTATGTTATGCGACTCACATTGAATTGTTCAGCTTTGTCTAGACTTTGTGATATTTGAGTGCTGAGAGCACCGCCCACGAGTGAATACTGCATCGAGGATCACCCTGTCTATACAGTCATTGAAAAAAGAAATTGAAACATGATACTGGATTCTAAAAAATCTGTAATATGATACTGGGTAATCCTGGGGAAATAGAACATGTGTTTCAGAGCAGACTATACATCACTAATCTTGTAATGAGAATAAACTGTTTACGGAATGATATTCGCTGAGCACTAGTGGACTGGACACTCATGGATTGAAGGTTTGGAAGTGCAGAAGCAGAGGAAAACACATACATGTAAAACATGTAAGTATATATAAAATTAAACCTGTACATAGACACAGTGTTATTTCATAAAGTATTTACAAAATCAAGAAGAAAATGGAATAACTCCTATTAATGTCTGCACAAGAATTTTGCTTAATAGAAGTGTAGTCATTTCATTTCATCTGTGGGGTTTCCTCTTGGGAGAATAAAAATGTGGAAAAGTACGTTGCGCCAAGTAATTTTGATGTTTGGGATGTTACGACAATATATTATATTTTGTTATGTTAACAAATAACCCCTTAGGCAAAAATGCCACAAAGTCAAATTGATACCAGTGCATACCTTAATCCAATGGAAAACTGCAATTAGCCCACACGACAGTTTTTAGAACAAAATCATGTTAGTATCTGTGGGCATCATATTAATAATTTGGAAAACATAATATTCTCAGGAAATAAATGACAGAAAAACACAAAACTCCGAAATAATCATGATGAGTGGATAATCATGTGCTTATAAATTAACTACACTAAACTAGACATCATGAATCAAGGTCAAGTTCATGAGAATGATCATATGTCGACAAATCCAAATTGATCAGGAAATGTCTCCATCTTTATATATATATTTTTTCATGGCATTGTTGATCTTCCTCTTTCACAATCGTCATCACATGGAATTAAGCTTTTAATCTGATGATACATGGAATGTATCGCTATCTCCCTCCCTGCCAATTTATATCCCAAGGCTGCACCACAGTGAGATCTGAAGTCCAGCTGTGGTGTTGACAGTGAAACTACGCTGATATATCGTCTGTGATATTGATGCTACCAGAAATGGACCGTTTCCGTAAGCATGTTTCCAGGCGATATTTTGGACGTGATAGAAAAACGAGCAGCGTGATAACTTTTCAGGAATATATGAATGCATAAATACCACATATGTGATTTCACTGGAGTTGGATGTAAGTGTACGTATGATGCAGGTGTATTGCATAGTTAGTATCATTAGGATAACATATATTTTTGTGTCTTAATATGTCCAAAACCATGCAACGCAATACAATCTGACGACGGGCATCTATTTCAATGGTTTCAAAGTCGCTATCAAAATTGAATTGATGCAGAACCCCCCCCCCCCCCCCCCCGGAAAAGTACACCTAGATGGTCCTGGTTCTTATACGAAGAATGAAGCACCAAATGAACATTTCTCATCTTACTAAGCAACAGGTTTTGAAACAAGCTGTTCCAAATTCATTACCTTTAATTTTCTGCGACTCTAGGTTTGATGGAAACTGAATCAACGCCAGTTGCAACGTGATTTTCTAACGTTCATTCCCCACCCAGATATTAGGTCCACTACTATGATCTCATTAGTGTTCGGAAGCTGCGAATCAACTTGCTACGCGACATATCACGTCCCAGGTGGTGCCTGATGAAATAAATATCAATTGAAAGGAGGATTTCGAAAATATTGGTTTTGTGTTGTATGTCAGTTCATAAGCACTGGTCCTACATTCTAGCAACATGTAAAACACGAGTTTTTTTCCCCGATTGTGTTACATTATGCAATTAATCATAATGTGAGTGTACAACAATTGTAACCCAAATCATCTGTGCAATAAGAGTTTTACTTTTTTTATCAATTTAGTTCTAAGGTAACTTTTTAACAATACATGAAATTTTCCAGTTGTTACCTCATAACGTGATCTGCGAGATACTCTCTTGGTGATCTGATTCTTTCTTATCAATCTCGTATCTCAGTACTTTTGGATATCCTATCATATCAACTACATTGCTGAAATCTGGTCATCAACACAATAATTGTGTTCTAGATAATACATAAATTAATCATGATTGACAGTGTAATAATTGACTGTTATCTCATGCAATTGTTTTTAGGTTACCGGACCTTTGGTCCGCTAACCTATTGGCATGGCGTTGCGTCCGGCGTCCGGCGTCGGCGTCGTCCACATTTCTATCTTTTTTGTTTACAGACCAATCTTTCTGAAATTTTGCACAAAAATGCACAAAAATAATTCAAGAAGGAGTGATTTTTTAGTTTTTTGATTTTCGCAATTTTTTCAAAATGGCGGCCGTTTTTGTCGAAAATCGGCCAATTTTGGACTTTGGCGGCCATTTTCTCAAAATCTGTTCAGTAACTTTTTTTCTTTTTTGATACATAACACTCCTGATATGTACTCCTATGATGTCTATCAATTTCGTCGCGCTTGAATTGTTCGAAGTGGGCCATTTTGGCCCAAACTCGGCCCAAATGGGACTTTCCCATGTTAAATTCTCCTATCCTTTATAATGGGACACATTAAGCCTAATATCTCACCTAATATTGAGATTAGAGACTATGAATCAATTGTGGACATATAGGAAATGATATAGGCTGAATATTCTCGTGACCTTGAATTTGACCTCTGACCTTGGTTTCAAGGTCATAGCAGCCGTTCTCGTCGAAAATGGCTAATTTTGGACTTTGATGGTCGTTTTCTCAAAATCTGTTCAGTAATTTTTTTCTTATTGATGCATAACACTCCTCATATGTACTTCTGTGACATGTATAAATTTCGTTGCGCTTGAATCACTCGAAGTGGGCCATTTTGGGCCCAAACTCGGCCCAGATGTGACTTTCCCATGTTAAATTTTCCTATGCTTTATAATGGGACACATTAAGCCTAATATCTCACTTAATATTGAGATTAGAGACTAGGAATCAATTGTGGACATATAGGAAATGATATATGCTGAATATTCTCGTGACCTTGAATTTGACCTTTGACCTCATTTCCAAGGTCACAGGACAAAATGGCTAATATCTCGCTTATTATCGACTTTACAGCTTAGGAATCAATCGTGGACATATAGGAAATGATATATGCTGAATATTCTCGTGACCTTGAATTTGACCTTTGACCTCATTTTCAAGGTCACAGGACAAAATGGCTAATATCTCGCTTATTATCGACTTTACAGCTTAGGAATCCATTGTGAACATATAGGAAATGATATATGCTGAATATTCTCGTGACCTTGAATTTGACCTTTGGCCTCATTTTCAAGGTCATAGGACAAAATGGCTAATATCTCGCTTACTATCGACTTTACAGTTTAGGAATCAATTGTGAACATATAGGAAATGATATATGCTGAATATTCTCGTGACCTTGAATTTGACCTTTGACCTCATTTCCAAGGTCACAGGACAAAATTGCTAATATCTCGCTTATTATCGACTTTACGGCTTAGGAATCAATTGTGAACATATAGGAAATGATACATGCTGAATATTCTCGTGACCTTGAATTTGACCTTTGACTTCATTTTCAAGGTCACAGGACAAAATGGCCAATATCTTGCTTATTAGCAACTTTGCAGCTTAGTAATCAATTGTGAACATATAGGAAATGGTATATGCTGAATATTCTAGTGACCTTGAATTTGACCCTTGACCTAAATTTCAAGGTTAGTCATTTTATTTTCAAGGTCAGAATACAAAATGGCTTATATCTCGCTTATTATCAAATTTACAGCTTAGGGGTCCATAGTGAACATACATGTATAGGAAATGATGTCTGCTGAATATTTTGGTGATCTAGAATTTGACCTTTGATCTCATTTTCAAGGTCAGAGAACAAAATGGCTAATATGTCGCTTATTATCATCTTTACATCTGCCCCTGATGACGCCAGTGTATCTTTGGATAAACTATTTGGTCGGGCTTTGTTTCTATTGCAAAATGTTGTATTTTACGTTTCTTATTGGCGTCATCAAAATTTGATTGTATTGGTGGTAATAGATTGATACTTACATTTATACCACTGAGTCGGTGTCACTGCTGGCGGACGTTAAATCTGTCCCCGAGGATACCATCAACTCAGTAGCCTTCGGGCTTGTGATTGGGTACTTTTGTACTTGTCATGTATCTATTCCATGGGGTTAGATTCGGATTTCTAAATTATTTTCATAGGTTGTTGGGCAGTTGTATACTAATTCTATCTGGTGTACAGTAGAAACAACTACATTTAACACATTGTCTGCCCCTGAAGACGCCAGTGTGTCTTTGGATAAACTATTTGGTCGGGCTTTGTTTGTTTCTATTGCAAAATGTAGTATTTTACGTTTCTTATTGGCATCATCAAAATCTGATTGTATTGGTGGTAATAGATTGATACTTACATTTACAGCATAGGAATCAATTGCGAATATAGAGGAATGATATATACTGAATATTTTCATGACCTTGAACTTGAACTTTGACCTCATTTTCAAGGTCACATCACAGAATGGCTAATGTCTCACTTATTATCGACTTTACAGCTGAGGAATTTATTGTGGAGATACTAGAAGTGATATATTTGTTGAAAATATCATGGCCTTGAATTTATCAGTGACTTTATTTTCAAGGTCACTGGACAAAAGGCTAATATCTAAAATGTATATTGTCCGGTAACCTTTCTTAGCCCTTGGGCTAATTTTTTTTTCTATTAATGTTCAGGTGTTATCATGTATCATGTGGAAATTTTCATGTAGATTCATGTGGATGTACTATTATCTCGACCATGAGAAAAACATTATGTGTCAAAGCAACACGTGTGCCTTAGTCCTGAGTCCTTAGAGATCAGCAAAACCTTGTTTTATGTATAGCAATGTAATATTGCTTTGAAACGGTGTTGATTCTTCTCTATCAATCCTGGCAATATACATTAGAAAACTATAGATATTATTCTGTTGTTTGTGTAATGCGTTCAAATGTCTTATTCAAACGCGTCTCCAAAATACACCAAACGTATCAGTAATGATACATGACTTGTATTTTCATGTGTATAATGCAAAAAACAATGTTCTTCAAACACTCTGTTTAACAAGGATCTTCGACAGTGTTAATGGACTCACAGATCGGGAGCAACTTGTTCCAATTAAATACCTCCCATTTACCCTTCCGCTCAAAGGCATACCCACAAAATTCGGTAAGCCACAGAGAAATACGACTCTTTCCAAGCCCCCATCTGTTGACGATATAGCATGACCAGGAAAGAGCTGCTCTATCCGTCAGCTGCAGACAGCCGACAAGTAGTGTATTTCGAGGTTGAGTAGTGAGAACATCTCCTAAACTTCGAGGGTGCCCAAAGTCAAGATAATCAATGAAAACGTATGTGTGAAAAACTATGGTATTCTTATTGAATTGTTCAGACTTGTCCAGACTCAGGGCGGAGAGCACTGCCCATGAGTGAATATTGCATGGAAGATTACCCCTTCTATATATGTATATTACTCACTGGGACAAAATTGAAAGATGATAATGGGTTTTGAAAATGTGTGATATGATACCTATTGCGTGATTCACGATTATGGATTCCAGTTGAAGTAGAACAGAGTACAGTACTACGAGAGATAGAGTATGTATTTGGAGAAAACCATACAGTGCTAGTATCCTTGTAATGGTAATAAATGCTTTATTCACTGAACACTGCTGGACTGGACACGAATGGATTAAAACTTTGAGAGTGCAGAGGCAGAAGGTAAACGCACGCATGTGTATGTCATGTGAGTATAAAATCAGACGTGTATATACACTCAGTTTCATTTCCTAAAGTATTTACTAGATCAACTGGTATAACTGCTATCACCATCTTCATATTAATTTTACCGAATATTATTTGGCCTAACAGATATGTAGTCATTTCATTACATCGGTGGTGTTTCCTCTTGAAAAAAACTTTATCCAAAATGGAATGAACACTTGGAGTAATACATTGCGCCAAGTATTTTTCATTTTTGGGTTGTTCTGACGATATATGTTATACTTTATCGTATTAGCAAATTATCATATGACCATGATGTCACAGATTATAGCCAAATTTAAATAAACACACATCGTAATCTAACGAAAAATTAATAATGAAGGCCTCGTTGATGGAAATGGTAATTTTTCGACAAATCCAAAATGATCAGAAAACGTTTTTATCTTTATGTCTTCATCTTGCAGCATTGTTATTCTTCCTCTTTCACATCCACGATCGCATGCAATCCTACTCTTAATGTGATGATGCATAGAATGTATCGCTACCTCCCTGCCTGCCATTAATTAACCCAAGGATGCACCACAGTAAGATCTGAAGTCCAGCTGAGATGTTGACAGTGAAACTACGCTGGTATATCGCCATTATAGGCAGATATGCTACTAGAACGTTTCTGTGTTTACGCATTTTCAGGCAATATTTAGGACTTGATAGAAAGACGGGTAAGGTAGTGTGATCAATATCCAGGAAAACATGAACTGTTATATATGGGAACTGCAGTTGGATGTATGTGTGATTAAGGTACATGGAAAATTTGTATTATTACGATAGCATGTAATTTTGTACCTCTGCATGTCCGTAACAATATAACACAATACAATGTGACGGTAGTAATCTGTTTTAGTCGACATCAAAATTGAATAGATGCAGAAACTGAACAAAAATGAAAAACATATATACATGTATATGATCGTTCTGCTTTTCAAGTGAGGAGTGAAACAACAAATGAATATTATCATCTCAATAATCAACAGATATGAAACAAACTATCCCAAGTACATAGAATCACGTGCCTATGATGTGTCAAAGTGCTGGTGTTTCTAGAAACTTTAATGGGGCACAACGTAATTGCTTTTGTTATATTATTGATAATTATACGAGTGTATTTTCCCTTCAATACAAAATTCATGACTTACGTTATTGCGACAGTAGGATTGATGGAAACATTAGTGTTCGGAAGCCGCGAATTAACTTGCTACGTGACATAGAATATATCACGCCCCAGGTGATGCTTGATGAATATATATCATCTGAAAAGAGGATTTTGAATATTGGCTTTGCGTCATATGTCAGTTCATTAGCACTAGTCTTACATTCTAGCGAGATGTAAAACACAAGTGTGTTCCCGATTGTGTCACACTATGCAATTATTCCTAATGTCATATATTTGTAAAACAATTTTAACCCAAATCACCCATGCAATACCATGTTTATTGTCATTAATTAAAGGCTTAGGTGATTTTTGCATCACGCATGCAATTTCCAGGTGTATGTTCAAGGAGATCTGCGAGAAAGTCTCCTGGTGAACTGATGTTTTCTTTTCCATCTAGTATCTCAGTACTTTCGGATATAAATTAACACATAAATACAAACATTAATAAAAAATGACAGTGTAATAATTATTTGCTATCTATCTCATGCAATTGTCTTTTTTTCATTATGAGTTTTCATGTCTATGGAGTTTCATGTAGGATGGGATTGATGATACATATGGTCCCTCGTGGTTAAAAAAGGCACCTGATTTACAACTAAGTTATGAAAACAGGTATAGTTAATACTTCGCGTTGCCCATCACAATTCCGATGAACACATAATATATATATACGTGTACATATCATGGAACCAGAAACATTCATCGCTCATTGGATGATCATAGCAGTCTCTCTGTAAACGTTATACATGGACCTCACCTGGAGTACTAATGATGTGATGACAATAGAACGATGTCTGGTATACGAGTCTGCTACCACCTGAAAATACATTAGTTACATAAACATACTCCTGTATTTGTATTATTATTTCGCTCTATGTAGCATCAGGAGAAAAAAAACATTGTATGCTAAATTTGTACGTTAATGTACGTTACATTTACGAACATGTGTGAATTTATTCACATAGTGGGTGTCCTTAGATATCAGCAAAACCTTATTATAGGTGTATTCACCAAAAACTAGTATAAGATTATTGTCAGAACACATAGTGTTCTCCATGTGGAACGTGCACTGTATGTCAGTAGACTAAAACGTTATATCAGCAAATCTCACTATTCTAATAGGAGAGAATGAAAGAAGATACTGGTATGTTTTTTTTTATCTTTCACACATTATATCAACATGATTATCTTTCAGATCATTTTATTGACGTATAACTGTTTTTATGACGTGAGCCATAGCTGCCGAGGCCCTCATCCAATCATCCAATGACGAGATAATAATCCTCGTCGATCTGTTTTTATTTAATAATCATTAGTAAGCTGATAAGTGTTCTGCAGTGGTGGGCACGATTTTCCACAGCAATGTAGTAAGAAGTAACGCAAAAAAGTGTGAATTGATCTGCGGAAAATAGTTCCAATCATACACCACACTTTCCCTTTGGTTTGAACGGAATACCAACATAAATTCGAGTAGTTCGCATGGTGATAAGACTATTCTTATATAGTCTTATATAGACTATTAATATATTTCCGTCTCGATATGCCAGTGTGGATATCACAGCGGGTGTCGAATGGAGATGCTCACTCTTCCGGAGCACCTGATCTCACGCTCAGCTGGCTGGGTGTCTGTGATTTTCACATGGCTTTGACTTTGATACCTTAGTATCTCTCGGATTTGACTACTCACACTGATCTTGTAAAATTCGTCCATGGATTCGGTCTTGGAATATGAATTTGTCTGTTTGTCGGTATACATTTCTACTTAAGCCCCCCCCCCCACCCATGTGAATACGATACGCCATGACAGGAAATAAGTTGCTTCAAACCCGATCCGTCAGCTGCAGGCAGCAGACAAGTAGTATAGTGGGAGTTTGAGTAGTGGGAACATCTAAACTTAAAGGGTGCCCAAAGTCAGGACAGTCAATGAAAACGTATGTGTGAAGAACTGTTAATATAGCTAATCGGGCTGCGTAGGATGGTAGACACATGAAGTGAATATTGTAGATTTTCGCCCATTCATATGTTTTGTTGGGAGATAAATAACGTTGTTAGTGTTTCTTAATCGTTGTTTGATGTGACAATGAATGGATGAACTGGTCTCAATTTGGAATATTGTATGAGTGAAAGTAAAACAGGAAACATTATATAGAACAGGTGCTTGGATGAATCCAAAATAACACATACTAGTGTGACAGTTTGTGTCCTGATCACTGAACATGTCGGTGAATTCATAACAATTACGTACGAAAGCAGATGAGAAAACCATCCGAACTTGTGGTTATGGTGAGTACACATTTGAATTCAAAATATAAACAAATCGTGCTAAAGATGGGAATCCATATGCAGCACCGGCAAGTGTTCCTAATTTCAATAATATTTTGAATTTGCTATCACAATGTTACAGAAGCAATCACAATATACAACGACAATACAATCACAGTATACACACGATGAACCACGGTATATTCACTATACAACCTCATTCCTCATCAACACGGCCATGATAATAATACATGTATTATTACTTACAAGGGATATACCCCTAAAGCTTACTTCGTATTCTATTGTTGATAAATTTATAATGATTATGCGGAATGCTCTAAATATACTGGTATCCATTGTATTTATGGCCCAGATATTATATCCTGTGCTTTCCTCTATATTCAATAAGGAATAAAAAAGTTACAGATGCATTAAATGGCATCCATTCAGTAGGTGAGTAGCATATAGGGACAGCATATGAGAGTTGGGCCGTATTTTCGACATGATGAGCAGGACTCTGAAACATACAGACATGTTGAATATGTACCATGTAAAGCATACCGTCGTTATATACCTCATGCTGCCTGATCGCTGAAGAACCTATCACTCACCCAGTACATCCTTATTCAGTTACAGCTCACTTCAGAGATTAAGCTTACAGAGATGACCCATAGGGTGTTGGTAACAAGACGCGATTCCCTCGGAATATGGTCCACAATTAGCAGGACTATCTAATCTGAAACAGCGATAAACTGGGTTGGGATGTCATAGCTACCAATAGGAAATCTAGGTCACTGACGAATTGTGTCTTCTGTCAATAGGCTGAACCCCGTGGAATATGATTCTGTTGTATTGAGTGCCATATATCTGAACGTTTGTCGCTTATCACCACAACAATGCAGATCAAATAACCCGTACAGGCATCTTTGTCAAATTACCGGTTATAATCATGGTCATTTGGATTGATAAACACTTTGGTTCAATTGTCTCAAGTTTCACAGCAGTTGAAATCAATGAAAAATATATCCATGCAATTGTGGTGGACATTATGCTGACACTAAATGTGTTAAAATCTCATTGACTGAGTGACACTGCTTACTACCAGTAATGTTCTCACATGACGATTGATCAGATCATCCTTTTGGTTCTCGCAAATGTAGTTCACAGAATGTCATATAATACAAATATGGTAGGTTTGGTATTTCATGTGGTTATATTGTTTGATCAAAATTCCCATGACCAGACCGATTGATTGATCGAAGATATTTTATTCACAACAAATAGCTCAGTTTTATACATGTATATTAAAAATATGTACAAATAATGGCAAAGATCCAAGCATAGATGTACATATTGAACTGTTTGACAAATGAAAAAGGAGTACTAAAAAGACATAAAAAATATGTCTTATTTCCATGGTAGACCTAGTGTGACAAGTACAAAATAGATACCATGACCTCGAAAATGTCTAGCTTGATAAACAAACAAAATGATACAAAATACACAACACAAAAAAATCACAGAAGTATTAGGAGAACACATTTTTCCTACAAGAATTTTTTTTACACAGATTGGCGAATTGGCTCTTGGTTTGGACAGTCTCTGATTCCCCATTAGGTTATTCCAAAGTCTACCATATCAATAAACATTCTAGTTAATGTTGTAACGTGTGATTTTTCATACCCAACAAGTTTCCTCGTGTATATATTGTCAAGCATATATCCCAGTCGACATGTTGATATTCACAGAAGACCCCCATTTCCACAAATTGGCAAGCAAAAAGTCGACCACACAAATCGACTGGCCTCGACATTTATATTTCATTTGCCAACCAATTCACCAGCCTCTCTCTACTCACATTTCGATTTGTGTATATTGAAATCATTATTTCTCTTCGGTCCTATTCATCATGAAAAAGATAATCACCTGTTCAATAGGCATATCGTATTTCACTCACACAGGTATACATCGTCCTTGAAGTGACACCTGACATCGAACACGAATTACTGCTGGCACTGTGCCTTGGAAATTGTCCGGGGAAATCCCCAAGAATTTAAATGTACAATGAAATACGCTTAGATTGATCAATCACGTGGTCTGCTTGATATAGTCGCGAGGGCACATCGGTAGATTCATTGCCGGGAAAATGTAATAACTGTAATTTCGGAATAAATGGTCACTTCAAAATGTATCACCAAATTATCATGACTGGATGAACTCGTTTTTTCATTCACCAAAAGAATATTTTATCAAGTATGTAAGCATACAAAATTTGGAGACATGAAAATATTCGTGGACTTATGTAGCAAATCGTCACATGAATATGTATATATTGTACATATATATACAAAATGCATATATGCACTTTTTGGATACTGTCTAGTTGTGTGATAGTTTTTAAAGAAAAAAAGCGGTATCAAGCCGTCTCAATTTGCTCTTTTGTGTGGTGTATCCTACAATAGAACAAAAGCCGTCCATCTAAATTGTTTTCTGAATTTGTGATGGAGTTATACATGTCGCACATTATTTGTCGCGTCTGTCTTTGTGTTTGTCTTACACTTGAGCTTCAAAGGTGTTGTGACACCAACACACAACTGTGGTGTTTAGCAACGATGTACACTAAAGTGTTCCAATGATATATTATCAGAGAACCCTACTTTTATAATTACAGAGCATTACTTTTGCAATATGGGTCATGGATCCATGATTCATAATTTTTGGGGAAAAAAACATCTTTGATGTAATATTGATGAGATTGTGTTTAATAAAAAACAAAAAAAACAAAAAAAAACATCTATAGATTCGCATCGTGTTTATGCAATATCAGTTGCGATTGTCATCCATATAATACACTCCATATTTTTAGTAGTAACATTAATATTCAAGAGCCGTAATTATTCAGATGATATGTGACGCCTCGTGAATATGGCATTAATTCAAGTTCTTTGAAAATGAATCAATAAAGGTTGGCAAACAAACGGATGAATTGTTATCTTTAATTGTGTATTACTTATAAGTGGAATAGTCATTGATATTGGCAAGAATGTGAACACTGGTCATTATTTCATCATCGTTTGATACTGTATTTTGCCTCGTCCAAGTAAAATACTGTCACGTGTATGCGACATTATAAGCGGACACTTTAGCTATGTTGAACATAGTATATTGTGGCAACATAGTATATTGTGGCAACATAGTATATTGTGGGAACATAGTATATTGTGGCAAAAGATGAGAAAATTAACAAATGAATTGCTGTGAAAAAGGCGTTTGAATAGTGGAGTGGATAGTACGATTTGGCGTTATTTGACCATAAATCCTATCCTTGAGTGTAAAAGCTGGTGACTTTATGAAATTTGAAGGACGCCATCACATTAGGCCTAAATGTGCACCAAGTGTATGATCAATATGCAGCAAGACTAGTTTGCGAATGAGTTTTCTAAAGAAAAAATCATGACGAGTGCCACATATGAAGCAGGAAATACTCACTCTTTGCGCAGCACCTGATACATGTAATCACCTTCATGATCATTATATTATGGATGTCCATGAAGTTACACAAAAACAACGTTTCAGCTGTAACCAAGATCTTAGTGAGGTATTCCCAAACAGACAGAAACAGAAGCGTCCCATTCAATTTCCCTTGAATTTGAGTTCACAAACAATGTCGAACATTCTTTACTCTCATTTTTTACTCATTCTTTACTATTTTTATTTTTTTATGTCTTTTTGCATGCCTCCCATTCAATTATAATTATATTTCAGAGCTGACGTGACAAGCCATTTTGACAGGAGCAAGGCTGATCTGCTTTTGCATCACATCACCTTGCTCTGTGTAAACACATTACCTTTTCTAGTGATGGGATTAATATTATGTGTACCCTTCCCTTCTCATGTTGAACTTGCCTTCTGCGAACTCAACTGTGTAACGAACTATCTCTAAAATAAAATGAAAAACTTAAACCCAGACTCATTCACTCAGTTATGTGTGGTTAAATGGTTACACATCACATAGTCTCTTATAGTTCCCCCATATACTGGAGTTTGTAACCATACCCCCACTTTCTGGTTAACCTCGTGTTCTCCAGGCCAGACTCTGACTTTGTGTCCTTATCCATTAACAAGCTTCCCCTTAAATCGGGGAGATGGATGCCATTCTCTGCTGATGACACTCAGTCACAAATTGGATTTTGCTGGGGTTGATATTCTGCAATGAAGCGCACTAAAGTGTTCTAATGTTAGTAGATGGATGGATAGATGGGGAGATGGATGGATGGATGGATAGATAGATTATACTGACGTAACCCTTGCCTTACCATCCGACCAACTATGGTCCGCGATATATTGGTGGCGCATCGCCGCAGTGCAGCGGCATATTTTTGGTTCCCGTGTATGTATGTAGTGTATGGACGGGATTTCCTGGTGTACTGCATTGATGGGTATTTGTAGCGCGGCCCATGACAGATCCGGGTACGCCTAGTGATCTAGGTTTCTGCCCCTTCACCACCGCCGATACACCGAGTGCAACAGTCTACAATGTATCACCTGGTCACCATGTTAGTGTCCGCTCCAGGCCGACGGACTGAGAAGTGAGGGTAACCCTTGATCTGCTGAGTTAATTTTGATCGCCGAGAGCGGGGCTCGAACCCGCCAACGACGAACATTGAATTCCCTTCAGCAGCGGGCGAACGACTTAGTGCGTTGCGCCACGGCCACTTCCTAAACACTACTTTATCAAAAATAGGTAGAGTTTCGGGGAAATATATCTCTCAACATTCAATCTACACCTAGAGTATCATGCTTCATAAATTATGTTATAAATTATCTTAGTTGCGTAAATTATGTTATAAATTATCTTAGTTGCGTGTGATATCCATGAAATAGACTCGATCTTTAATTTGACTGGTAATAATAATATTTGAGAACCATAATTAAGCACGTGGTATTAATTGAATTATTGTGACAATTGTTCAGGGACAAAATGTGCGAGTTGTTCGAACTGTAGCGCGTCCAACACCGACTGCCCAATCGACAATACAACTGTTTTTAACATCCTTTTGTGATGCTGCATTATATCAAGCATACGATCCCTGTATGTCGTAATTTGCCACATGCACCAATAATAACCCACAAAATCGGATATATATGCGATTTACAAGATGCAAAATTTTATTCACAAGAATTTGCAAGAATAGCATATACTACGGTTATTGTCTGGTAACGTAAATGCTCGTCGGGGTAGAAAAGGCATTGAAGGAACTGGATTTCAAAGTTCATTGTGTGAAATCCTGACCGAGCTAAGTCAAGCCAGAATCCTACGAGAGAGGATCCCTAGTCTAAAGACTACCCTGGAAAGTGCCGTTCAATCAGCTGTACTGAACGATCCGACAACAAAGTAAAATGGGTGGAGGTGCTAAGCCTGTCTTAGAATTCACATCTAAGAAATGGAACGATGGTGTTTTGAAATGGGTTGGGTTTTCTCGCGTTTCCGTTCAGTACAATAAAATACAATGTCAAGCAAAAATTCCATACCACAACGTTAAAATGCATATCATTGTACCAATAGGCTTGAAAAAAAGACATTTAAATTTTTTTTTTAACGTGTCTGTACTTGAAGTGCTAATTAATTCACTGTGACAGATGGCCGGGATGCACTGGGCCATTGTTTAATATTCCAAACGTCTCTTGATTGCGTACTCGCGCCCTAAAACACTTGATATCGATTCTGTGAGAGGAATATTATCTGAATTGTTAAATAGCTGTTATAGCTAATTGGTAAATAGTTATAAGTTAATAATGTTCTATCTTATACTGATTATAATCGGTCAATGCCTCATTCCCCGTAGTTCACATTGTATGCTCCACGAAGGTGTTAATTTGTGTTCGATATAAATATCAGAAATTACAAACTTTGGGTAATTTCTATACTGTATACTAGCTGTTGATTGAGATTTGTGTGACTATACATATACAAACTGGAAACTGGTAAACAGCATAGCAAGGGCATATAACTCGACAATGCAATGCAGGTGTGGTATGTACAATGGTGGGAGTTAGATTTCCTCCCTGCTATGAAAGCAAATAAAAGGCCAGGTAGAGTAGTGTTGTCTGCGGAAGATGACCTCGAGAAATCAAGTGAATGTCAAAACTAACATGGTCATACACTGTTCAAATGAACAGTCTGAACTTCTATAGTACTTGTTGATAACGTACATGGTGGAGATGTATAATAGTAATGATATGTTTTTGTTCCATTATAGTTCCTGAAACCAATTAGGGATTTCACGTCAGAGAATGGGTTGTATGTTAACAACCAGCACTCCCAATGTATTTTATGGAATTGAATTTACATACTCTCGCAAAAAAGTCAATACAATAGCGTTTGATATTCTCAAAAAGGCTCAGAGCAGCTTAATCCAAAGGCGTAGGATATTGTTGTCAGTGAACCTTGATTCAATGAAAAAATTGTCTAGAATTTCGTGTTAATCATAATACAGTTTTGTTGATCTTAAATATTCAAATGTGTTATCACCTCGCAGGTAGACACGATAATAACAGGGTACTGATGACATGATGTTGTCTTATGGAAATGTTTTTCCTAGTTACGATTTAATTGTTCATATAGAAGCCAGAATATTTGGTTGAAATGTAAGTATGAAAACTTGGTTCAGGTATGTACACAGAACAAATATGTTTTATTCCTTTCCGCAGTTGTACTGTATTATTCATTATGTCCAATTTTAGGAAGATATTCGATGGAAACTTTCCGCTTCTTGAAATATATTGTGTGTTATACACTGTAGTCTTTCACACAAAATATTTGTTCCCACCACTTGATGCGAATGCAAATGGGTGGCCTTATTAGTTTGAAATTCTATTATATTCGTTGTCAATACACAGGATAGAAATTGACACAGTAATAACGTTCAAACGTGTTTTTATTCCATATAGTGTTTCTGTAAACCAATTAGTGATACCACATCAGAGAGTGGGTTGTATATTTGTCAGAACATTTTTATATATCAGAAGCCAGGAATCCAATTTATTTTCCTGTAATGGAGTTCACATAATGTCACAAAAAGTCAATACACTAGCGTTTGATATTTCAACAATAAGTTCCATTGTCATTCATCATGTCTTAGTTTCATTGCTTCCAAAACAAAAGAAAAAATTATGTCGATGATAATCCAATAAATTGTTAAATTCGGATATTGTGTAACACATATTGATATTATATAAACATCAGACGTTCAAGATGTTTCAGGAATTGGAGGGTAGTCATGTGAATTGATTACAAAATGCCAATTAAATGATGACTTGTGGAACAGACTGAAAGTTATAATCCATCTAAAACATGAATATTCATGACTTGAGTAGTATGCATCCAGACGAATACGAGATGTGTCTTGTTCATAATATTATTTCTGCATGAAGAAATCGTTTTGGGGATCACCTACAGCAGCTCGCTTAGCACGAGTAGCATTCCATATCCATCATGTGCTTCTTTATGCCTTAGATGTCGGTATGTCACACTTCCTGGATTATGTTAGTGTCGACGGAACTTCATTGGCAAACTAATGTGTTGTGTCGATTTCTTGGTCGTGTTAGTGTCGATGAAAAATTGTCGTATATGTCACTCTTGCTTGAGTATTCATACTCGTAGTGTCATTGACAATCCATTGGGGAGCTACATTTTTATGAAATTATTGAACTTAGTTCAACGAGCAAAACTACAAATACTGATCTACTTTGAGCAGTTTGGGGACTGACATGTTGAAAACCCGAGGATGACCTGAGTTGAGTTGATGCTCTGCCTCAGAAGCTTCCCTCTGTTGACGATTTGCCATGGAGTGAGCAAAGTAGGTCCATACTCCATGTAGCACAAGCCAGCACACAAGCAATGTGGAAGGGAGTCAAGTATATTGGGCACCTCCACGAACTCGAGGGATATAGAAGGTGCAGATAATCAAATAAACTGTGTAGGGGAAAACCCCGGTACGTGGGTTTTTGCACTCCTAGATTTTCTTATTTGCCTGGATATACCTGAATAAAGTGGAATGAACCATGCTGTTGACGCGTCGACGATAACAGTAAGTTTAATTTTTCGCTATGGTACTGAATGGATAACATTTATTAAATACAGGATATTATATACGAATCAAATTCTGACTCGACAACACACTTGTGCATGGAATATGTGACGAGTACAGTGCACAACTAAATGAAATATCGCTAGAATTTTTTTTCGAAAAAAAAATACAGTGATGGCGAAATAATCAGAGCCATGTCGACTATGGGTCAGGTAAGTACATAACAAGGAATTATTTCGTTGCTGTAGTTATCCACCCAATTAACGCGATTTTGGACAAATATTCAATGAGAAAATTACGTTTCTTTAAATATTTTACTATTCTTAGCACGTACTATATTCATACAGACACTACTTGATGCAACTGTAAATGAGAAGCCTTATTAGGTTGATTTTTATAGTTCCCAGTGATATCAAAGCTGTTTTCAAGACCTGTGATGCATCAAAACATCTTTTGCGACTTGATAACAGGAGAACCATATTGTTCACCCCACGTGATTTGCGCCTGATATGCGACGGTTTAATTGCATCACAACACTGGACTGAAATCTAGAGTATGATAATAAAATTCCAGCGTCAGTTCCTTCCATCCCATCCACTGGGTCCAAACAACAGATACACAATGTGCGAAATTTTGTGTAACATTTGGCGATCTGCCTACGAAATCGCACTTGATTGAAGATATTTGTTCATGGAATGGTGTGGATGAAGCATTTTGTTTGTATTTTCACCATCTAAAACTATAGGGTCCTACATGTTCCTCAATTCTCAGAACTCCTTGGCATTAGCTTTACATCTCGAGTTCCAAACAATGTACAACGGATGTCATTGGTGCAGATATTCGTGAGATGAAAGGTGCATGGGATACCATGAATTCGATAAAGTCAATACAGAACAACTTCCTGATTAGAGAAAACACCAGGTTATCCATAACTGGCATATTAGACTGTCGCCAGCATTTCCCTGTTAGATACAATAGACTTACAATGTCGGGCAGGCCTCCATGTTATCATGAGATCTATAGCTATTTCATGGAACCATTCTATATAGCGACCAATGTCACTTGTATTATCTCTATCATATATTTAATACAAGCTGCAGGTGTTGTCGTTTCAACAGACAATACATTAAACATTTAGTGGCAATTTCTGTATTCAGGGATGATTATCATAGATATTCGACAAATCATGCAATGTCACTTGTCTTAATTTCATCTGGTCGAATAAGCTGTTCGATTGCACTAAATCTATTCAGGACAAAAAAAACAGTCGTTATAAGTATCAATCATCGAAATCGTTACAGAGAATGTGCTGATATTGGAACCCGTTCTATTCAAAGCAATGTGAGCATGTCTCTTAAACACAAGCGACAATGGAAAAATACCCCTACTAAATAGTTACCATGTGAAGCATAGCATGGTTCTATACCTACGTAGCCTAATGCTAAAGAACTAATCACTTAGCCGGTACATCCTAATTCTTTTACGTGTCAATTCAGAGACCGTCCTTGAGGAGATGACCCAAAGGGTGTTGGTAACAAATCACAATGTGATTACCTCGAATGGTGTCCCTCAATTAGCAAGACTATCTGATTTGAAACAGCGATAAACTGGGTTGAGATGTGATAGCTACCAATAGGAAATCTAGGTCACTGACGAATTGTGTCTTCTGTCAATAGGCTGAACCCGTACAGGCATCTTTGTCAAATTACCGGTTATAATCATGGTCATTTGGATTAATGGTTCATTTTGTCAAGTTTCACAGGAGTTGAAATCAATAAAAAATATATCCATGCAATTGTGGTGGACATTATGCTGACACTAAATGTGTTCCCATTGATAAATTGACACTGCTACCTACAGGTGATATTTTCACATGACGACGGATCAGACCATCCGCTTTGTTTTCGCAAATGTAGTTCACAGAATGTCATAAAATACAAATATGGTAGGTTTTGTATTTCATGTGGTTTAATTTTTTGTTCAAATTTCCCTTTACCAAACAACACGTAACAGTAATTCATGAATCTGTTTGCTTCGCTCCTTGTGTCGCTTCTTCTTTGTCAATCTCGATAAAATACAACAAAACAACAAAAGCTGTTATCACAATTCATATTTCGTTCAAATGTCTTTTTCGAAAAAATATATACTAAACGTGTCGAAACATGCATCACCTGTATTTTCATATGTGTTATCCAGAATACAATGGGTCTCCAAACATTATGTCTGGTAGGGATCTCCGACAGCGTTGATGGACTCACAGATCTGGAGCAACTTGTTCCAATTACAAACCTCCCATTTGCCCTTCCCCTGAAATGAAATACACACTAAAATCCGGTAGGGTCACAGAGGAACACAATTCTCCTCAAACTCCCATCTGTTGACGATATAGCATGGCCAAGGAAGAGCTGCATCATACTCGATCTGTCAACTGCAGGGAGCAGACAAGTAGTATAGTGGGAAGTTGAGTAGTGGGAACATCTCCTAAACTTAAAGGGTGCCGAAAGTCAGGATAATCAATGAATACGTATGTACGAATACTATGTTATGCGACTCACATTGAATTGTTATATTTGATATTGTGATATTTGAGTGCTGAGAGCACCGCCCACGAGTGAACACTGCATTGAGGATTACCCATCTATATACACTCACTGGAAAAAGAAATTGAAACATGATACTGGATTTTAAAAATCTGTAATATGATACTGGGTAATCCTGGGGAAATAGAACATGTGTTTTAGAGCAAACTATACAACACTAATCTTGTAATGAGAATAAACTGTTTACGGAATGATATTCGCTGAGCACTGATGGACTGGACACTCATGGATTGAAAGTTTGCAAGTGCAGAAGCAGGGGAAAACACATACATGTAAAACAGGTAAGTATAAAATTAAACATGGACACGTGAACATAAATGTGTTAATTCATAAAGTATTTACAAAATCAAAAAGTTAATGCTCAATAGATCTGTAGTCATTTCTTCCCATCTGTGGGGTTTCCTCTTCGGAAAAAAATATTCGGAATATGGAATAAACACTTGGAAAAGTACATTGCGCCAAGAAATTGGATGTTTGGGATGTTATGAAAATATATTATATTTTATTATGTTAACAAATTACCCTCTAGACAAAATGCCCCAAAGGTAATTCAAATTGATACAAGCGAATACCATATTCCAATGAAAAACTGCAATTAGCCCACAAGACAGTTTTCAGAACAAAATCATGTTAGTATCTGTGGGCATCATATTACTAATTTGGAAATCATAATATTCTCAAGAAAAAAAATACATGAAAGAAACACACAAAACTCCGGAATAATTATGATGAGTTGATAATCATGTACTCATAAATTAACTACACTAAACTAGGCATCATGAATGAAGGTCAAGCTCATGAGAATGATCATATGTCGACAAATCCGAATTGATAAAAAAATGTCTCCATCGTTATATATTCTTCTTCACGGCATTGTTAATCGCCCTCTTTCACATCTATCATCACATGGAATTAAGCTTTTAACCTGATGATACATGGAATGTATCGCTACCTTCCTGCCTGCCAATATCCCAAGGCTGCACCACAGTGAGATCTGAAGTCCAGCTGAGGAGTTGACAGTGAAACTACGCTGATATATTGTCTGTAGGCATTGGTGCTAACAGAAATGCAATGTCTCCGTATGCATGTTTCCAGGCGATATTTTGGACTTGATAGAAAAACGAGCAGCGTGATAACTTTTCAAGAATAGATGAATGCATAAATCCCACATATGGGATTTCACTGGAGTTGGATGTAAATGTACATATGATGCAGGTGTATTGCATAGTTTGTATCATTACGATAGCATATATTTTTGTATCTTAACATGTCCAAAACCATGCAACGCAATACAATCTGATGATGGAAATCTATTTCAATGATTCCAAAATCGAGTTGATGCAGAAACCAAATTAAAAAAAACCCCGGAAAATATACCTAGATAGTCCTGGTTCTTATACGGAAAATGCAGCGCCAAATGATTTTAATAATCAACAGCTTTTGAAACAAGCTATTCCAAATGTCATGACCATGAATTTTCTGCGATTTAGGTTTGATGGAAACTGGAATAACACCAGTTGCAACGTGATTTCCTAACGTTAATTCCCCACCCAGATATTAGGTCCACTACTATGACCTCATTAGTGATCGGAAGCTGCGAATCAACTTGCTACGCGACATATCACGTCCCAGGTGATGCCTGATGAAATAAATATCAATTGAAAGGAGGATTTTGAATATATTGGTTTTGTGTTATATGTCCGTTCATAAGCACTGGTCCTACATTCTAGCAACATGTAAAACACGACTGTTTTATGGATTGTGTTACACTATGCAATTAATCATAATGTCAGTGTACAACAATTGTAACCCAAATCATCTGTGCAATAAGATTTTTATTTTTATCAATCGAGTTCTAAGGTAACTTTTTTAACAATACATACAGTTTTCCAGTTGTATCATCATAACGTGATCTGCGAGATTCTCTCGTGGTGATCTGATTCTTTCATCAAAATTTGGCTGTATTGGTGGTAATATATTGATACTTACTTTCTTATCAATCTCGTATCTCAGTACTTTTGGATATCCTATCATATCGACTACATTGCTGGAAGCTGGTCATCAACACAATAATTGTGTTCTGGATAATACATAAATTAATCATGATTGACAGTGTAATAATTGACTGTTATCTCATGCAATTGGTTTTTTTTCTATTAATGTTCAGGTGTTATCATGTATCATGTGGAAATTTTCATGTAGATTCATGTGGATGTACTATTATCTCGACCATGAGAAAAACATTATGTGTCAAAGCAACACGTGTGCCTTAGTCCTAAGTCTTTAGAGATCAGCAAAACCTTGTTGTATGTATAGCAATGTAATATTGCTTTGAAACGGTGTTGTTTCTTCTCTATCAATCCTGGCAATATACATTAGAAAACTATAGATATTATTCTGTTGTTTGTGTAATGCGTTAAAATGTCTTATTCAAACGCGTCTCCAAAAAACACCAAACGTATCAGTAATGATACATGACTTGTATTTTCATGTGTATTATCCAAAAAAACAATGGTCTTCAAACACTCTGTTTAGCAGGGATCTCCGACAGTGTTAATGGACTTACAGATCGGGAGCAACTTGTTCCAATTAAATACCTCCCATTTACCCTTCCGCTCAAAGGCATACCCACAAAAATTCGATATGCCACAGAGAAATACGACTCTTTCCAAGCCCCCATCTGTTGACGATATAGCATGACCAGGAAAGAGCTGCTCTATCCGTCAGCTGCAGACAGCCGACAAGTAGTGTATTTCGAGGTTGAGTAGTGAGAACATCTCCTAAACTTCGAGGGTGCCCAAAGTCAAGATAATCAATGAAAACGTATGTGTGAAAAACTATGGTATTCTTATTGAATTGTTCAGACTTGTCCAGACTCAGGGCGGAGAGCACTGCCCATGAGTGAATATTGCATGGAAGATTACCCCTTCTATATATGTATATTACTCACTGGGACAAAATTGAAAGATGATAATGGGTTTTGAAAATGTGTGATATGATACCTATTGCGTGATTCACGATTATGGATTCCAGTTGAAGTAGAACAGAGTACAGTACTACGAGAGATAGAGTATGTATTTGGAGAAAACCATACAGTGCTAGTATTCTTGTAATGGTAATAAATGCTTTATTCACTGAACACTGCTGGACTGGACACGAATGGATTAAAACTTTGAGAGTGCAGAGGCAGAAGGAAAACGCACGCATGTGTATGTCATGTGAGTATAAAATCAGACGTGTATATACACTCAGTTTCATTTCCTAAAGTATTTACTAGATCAACTGGTATAACTCCTATCACCATCTTCATATTAATTTTACCGAATATTATTTGGCCTAATAGATATGTAGTCATTTCATTACATCGGTGGTGTTTCCTCTTGAAAAAAACTTTATCCAAAATGGAATGAACACTTGGAGTAATACATTGCGCCAAGTATTTTTCATTTTTGGGTTGTTCTGACGATATATGTTATACTTTATCATA
Organism: Terebella lapidaria; assembly: GCA_949152475.1. Taxonomy (NCBI): domain Eukaryota; kingdom Metazoa; phylum Annelida; class Polychaeta; order Terebellida; family Terebellidae; genus Terebella; species Terebella lapidaria. The sequence continues at coordinate 24,224,794 of OX424564.1, read as the reverse complement.
TTAACAAATTATCATATGACCATGATGTCACAGATTATAGCCAAATTTAAATAAACACACATCGTAATCTAACGAAAAATTAATAATGAAGGCCTCGTTGATGGAAATGGTAATTTTTCGACAAATCCAAAATGATCAGAAAACGTTTTTATCTTTATGTCTTCATCTTGCAGCATTGTTATTCTTCCTCTTTCACATCCACGATCGCATGCAATCCTACTCTTAATGTGATGATGCATAGAATGTATCGCTACCTCCCTGCCTGCCATTAATTAACCCAAGGATGCACCACAGTAAGATCTGAAGTCCAGCTGAGATGTTGACAGTGAAACTACGCTGGTATATCGCCATTATAGGCAGATATGCTACTAGAACGTTTCTGTGTTTACGCATTTTCAGGCAATATTTAGGACTTGATAGAAAGACGGGTAAGGTAGTGTGATCAATATCCAGGAAAACATGAACTGTAATATATGGGAACTGCAGTTGGATGTATGTGTGATTAAGGTACATGGAAAATTTGTATTATTACGATAGCATGTAATTTTGTACCTCTGCATGTCCGTAACAATATAACACAATACAATGTGACGGTAGTAATCTGTTTTAGTCGACATCAAAATTGAATAGATGCAGAAACTGAACAAAAATGAAAAACATATATACATGTATATGATCGTTCTGCTTTTCAAGTGAGGAGTGAAACAACAAATGAATATTATCATCTCAATAATCAACAGATATGAAACAAACTATCCCAAGTACATAGAATCACGTGCCTATGATGTGTCAAAGTGCTGGTGTTTCTAGAAACTTTAATGGGGCACAACGTAATTGCTTTTGTTATTTTATTGATAAATATACGAGTGTATTTTCCCTTCAATACAAAATTCATGACTTACGTTATTGCGACAGTAGGATTGATGGAAACAGGAATCACACCAGACTTTTTTGCAACGTTGTCTCCGAACAATTTCCCATCCATGATATTAGGTTCACTGTTGTATGCTACGATCTCATTAGTGTTCGGGAGCCGCGAATTAACTTGCTACGTGACATAGAATATATCACGCCCCAGGTGATGCTTGATGAATATATATCATCTGAAATGAGGATTTTGAATATTGGCTTTGCGTTATATGTCAGTTCATTAGCACTAGTCTTACATTCTAGCGAGATGCAAAACACAAGTGTGTTCCCGATTGTGTCACACTATGCAATTAATCCTAATGTCATATATTTGTACAACAATTTTAACCCGAATCACCCATGCAATAACATGTTTATTGTCATCAATTTAAGACTTAGGTGATTTTTGCATCACGCATGCAATTTCCAGGTGTATGTTCGAGGAGATCTGCGAGAAAGTCTGATGCTTTCTTTTCCATCTATTATCTCAGTACTTTCGGATATAAATTAACACATAAATACAAACATTAATAAAAAATGACAGTGTAATAATTAATTGCTATCTATCTCATGCAATTGTCTTTATTTTCATTATGAGTTTTCATGTCTATGGAGTTTCATGTAGGATGGGATTGATGATACATATGGTCCCTCATGGGTCCCTCGTGGTTAAAAAGGCACCTGATTTACAACTAAGTTATGAAAACAGGTATAGCTAATACTTCGCGTTGCCCATCACAATTCCGATGAACACATAATATATATATACGTGTACATATCATGGAACCAGAAACATTCATCGCTCATTGGATGATCATAGCAGTCTCTCTGTAAACGTTATACATGGACCTCACCTGGAGTACTAATGATGTGATGACAATAGAACGATGTCTGGTATACCAGTCTGCTACCACCTGAAAATACATTAGTTACATAAACATACTCCTGTATTTGTATCATTATTTCGCTCTATGTAGCATCAGGAGAAAAAAACATTGTATGCTAAATTTGTACGTTAATGTACGTTACATTTACGAACATGTGTGAATTTATTCACATAGTGGGTGTCCTTAGATATCAGCAAAACCTTATTATAGGTGTATTCACCAAAAACTAGTATAAGATTATTGTCAGAACACATAGTGTTCTCCATGTGGAACGTGCACTGTATGTCAGTAGACTAAAACGTTATATCAGCAAATCTCACTATTCTAATAGGAGAGAATGAAAGAAGATACTGGTATTTTTATCTTTCACACATTATATCAACATGATTATCTTTCAGATCATTTTATTGTCGTATAACTGTTTTTTATGACGTGAGCCATAGCTGCCGAGGCCCTCATCCAATCATCCAATGACGAGATAATAATCCTCGTCGATCTGTTTTTATTTAATAATCATTAGTAAGCTGATAAATTATATGTTTTTTTCAATGAAAGACACACCAAGATTTATGTAGAAAAAGCTCCCATTTAAAACTTAATCATAAAGGTTTCAAGCTGCAAGTGATCTGCAGTGGTGGGCACGATTTTCCACAGCAATGTAGTAAGAAGTAACGCAGAAAAGTGTGAATTGATCTGCGGAAAACTGTTCCAATCATACACCCCACTTTCCCTTTGGTTTGAATGGAATACCAACATAAATTCGAGTAGTTCGCATGGTGATAAGACTATTTTTAAGCCCCCCCTCCCCATGTGTATACGATACGCCATGACAGGAAATAAGTTGCTTCAAACCCGATCCGTCAGCTGCAGGCAGCAGACAAGTAGTATAGTGGGAGTTTGAGTAGTGGGAACATCTAAACTTAAAGGGTGCCCAAAGTCAGGACAGTCAATGAAAACGTATGTGTGAAGAACTGTTAATATAGCTCGTATTGGATTATTCACTCGGGCTGCGTAGGATGGTGGACACATGAAGTGAATATTGTAGATTTTCGCCCATTCATATGTTTTGTTGGGAGATAAATAACGTTGTTAGTGTTTCTTAATCGTTGTTTGATGTGACAATGAATGGATGGACCGGTCTCAATTTGGAATATTGTATGAGTAAAAGTAAAACAGGAAACATTATATAGAACAGGTGCTTGGATGAATCCAAAATAACACATACTAGTGTGACAGTTTGTGTCCTGGATCACTGAACATGTCGGTGAATTCATAATAATTACGTACGAAAGCAGATGAGAAAACCATCCGAACTTGTGGTTATGGTGAGTACACATTTGAATTCAGAATATAAACAAATCTTGCTAAACATGGGAATTCATATGCAGCACCGGCAAGTGTTCCTAATTTCAATAATATTTTGAATTTGCTATCACAATGTTACAGAAGCAATCACAATATACAACGACAATACAATCACAGTATACACACGATGAACCACGGTATATTCACAATACAACCTCATTCCTCATCAACACGGCCATGATAATAATACATGTATTATTACTTTCAAGGGATATAACCCTAAAGCTTACTCCGTATTCTATTGTTGATTAATTTATAATGATTATGCAGAATGCTCTAAATATACTGGTATCCATTGTATTTATGGCCCAGATATTATATCCTGTGCTTTCCTCTATATTCAATAAGGAATAAAAAAAGTTACAGACGCATTAAATGGCATCCATTTAGTGGGTGAGTAGTATATAGGGGCAGCATATGAGAGTTGGGCCGTATTTTCGACATGATGAGCAGGACTCTGAAACATACAGACATGTTGAATATGTACCATGTAAAGCATACCGTCGTTATATACCTCATGCAGCCTGATCGCTGAAGAACATATCACTCACCCAGTACATCCTAATTCAGTTACAGCTCACTTCAGAGACTAAGCTTACAGTGATGACCCATAGGGTGTTGGTAACAAGACGCGATTCCCTCGGAATATGGTCCTCAATTAGCAGGACTATCTAATCTGAAACAGCGATAAACTGGGTTGGGATGTGATAGCTACCAATAGGAAATCTAGGTCACTGACGAATTGTGTCTTCTGTCAATAGGCTGAACCCCGTGGAATATGATTCTGTTGTATTGAGTGCCATATATCTGAACGTTTGTCGCTCATCACCACAACAACGCAGATCAAATAACCCGTACAGGCATCTTTGTCAAATTACCGGTTATAATGATGGTCATTTGGATTGATAAACACTTTGGTTCAATTTGTTTCACAGCAGTTGAAATCAATAAAAAATATACCCATGCAATTGTGGTGGACATTATGCTGACACTAAATGTGTTCTCAATGATAGAGTGACAATGCTGACTACACGTAATATTCTCACATGACGATGGATCAGACCATCCGCTTTGTTCTCGCAAATGTAGTTCACAGAATGTCATAAAATACAAATATGGTAGGTTTGGTATTTCATGTGGTTATATTTTTGTTCAAAATTCCCTTGACCAAACAACACGTAACAGTAACTCATAAATCTGTTTGCTTCGCTCCTTGTGTTGCTTCTTCTTTGTCAATCTCGATAAAATACAACAAAACAACAAAAGCTGTTATTACAATTCATAATTCGTTCAAATGTCTTTTTCGAAAAATATATACCAAACGTGTCTGAAATCATGCATCACCTGTATTTTCATATGTGTTATCCAAAACACAATGGGTCTCCAAACAATATTTCTGGTAGGGATCTCCGATAGCGTTAATGGACTCACAGATCTGGAGCAACTTGTTCCAACTACAAACCTCCCATTTGCCCTTCCGCTGAAATGAAATACTCACTAAATTCCGGTAGGGCCACAGAGGAACACGATTCTTCTCAAGTCCCCATCTGTTGACGATATAGCATGGCCAAGAAAGAGCTGCTCCATACTCGATCTGTCAGCTGCAGGGAGAAGAGTTGAGTATAGTGGGGAGTTGAGTAGTGGGAACATATCCTAAACTTAAAGGATGCCCAAAGTCAGGATGATCAATGAATACGTATGTACGAAAACTATGTTATCCGACTCACATTGAATTGTTCAGCTTTGTCTAGACTTTGTGATATTTGAGTGCTGAGAGCACCGCCCACGAGTGAATACTGCATCGAGGATCACCCTGTCTATACAGTCATTGAAAAAAGAAATTGAAACATGATACTGGATTCTAAAAAATCTGTAATATGATACTGGGTAATCCTGGGGAAATAGAACATGTGTTTCAGAGCAGACTATACATCACTAATCTTGTAATGAGAATATTCTGTTTACGGAATGATATTCGCTGAGCACTAGTGGACTGGACACTCATGGATTGAAGGTTTGGAAGTGCAGAAGCAGAGGAAAACACATACATGTAAAACATGTAAGTATATATAAAATTAAATCTGTACATAGACACAGTGTTATTTCATAAAGTATTTACAAAATCAAGAAGATAATGGTATAACTCCTATTAATGTCTGCACAAGAATTTTGCTTAATAGAAGTGTAGTCATTTCATTTCATCTGTGGGGTTTCCTCTTGGAGAATAAAAATGTGGAAAAGTACGTTGCGCCAAGTAATCTTGATGTTTGGGATGTTATGACAATATATTATATTTTTTTATGTTAACAAATTACCCCTTAGGCAAAAATGCCACAAAGTCAAATTGATACCAGCGCATACCATAATCCAATGGAAAACTGCAATTAGCCCACACGACAGTTTTTAGAACAAAATGATGTTAGTATTTGTGGGCATCATATTACTAATTTGGAAAACATAATATTCTCAGGAAATAAATGACAGAAAATCACAAAACTCCGAAATAATCATGATGAGTGGATAATCATGTACTCATAAATTAACTACACTAAACTAGGCATCATGAATGAAGGTCCAGCTCATTAGAATGATCATATGTCGACAAATCCAAATCGATCAGAAAATGTCTCCATCTTTATATCTTTTTTTCATGGCATTGTTAATCTTCCTATTTCACAATCGTCATCACATGGAATTAAGCTCTTAACCTGATGATACATGGAATGTTTCGCTACCTCCCTACCTGCTAATATCCCAAGGCTGCACCACAGTAAGATCGGAAGTCCAGCTGAGGTGTTGACAGTGAAACTACGCTGATATATCGTCTGTAACCATTGATGCTACCAGAAATGGAACGTTTCCGTATGCATGTTTCAAGGCGATATTTTGGACTTGATAGAAAAACGATCAGTTTGATAACTATTCAGGAATATATGAATGCATAAATCCCACATATGGGATTTCACTGGAGTTGGATGTAAATGTACATATGATGCAGGTGTATTGCATAGTTTGTATCATTACGATAGCATATATTTTTGTATCTTAACATGTCCAAAACCATGCAACGCAATACAATCTGATGATGGAAAACTATTTCAATGGTTTCAAAATCGAGTTGATGCAGAAACCAAATAAAAAAACCCCGGAAAATATACATAGATAGTCCTGGTTCTTATACGGAAAATGCAGCACCAAATGATTTTAATAATCAACAGCTTTTGAAACAAGCTATTTCAAATGTCATGACCTCCAATTTTCTGCGATCTAGGTTTGATGGAAACTGCAATAACGCCAGTTGCAACGTGATTTCCTAACGTTCATTCCCCACCCAGAAATATTATGTCCACTACTATGACCTCATTAGTATTCGGAAGCTGCTAATCAGCCTGCTACGCGACATATCACGTTCCAGGTCGTGCCTGATGAAATAAATATCATTTGAAAGGAGGATTTTGAATATATTGGTTTTGTGTTGTATGTCAGTTCACAAGCACTGGTCCTACATTCTAGCAACATGTGAAACACGAGTGTTTTCCCGATTGTGTTACACTATGCCATTAATCATATGGTGAGTGTACAGCAAATGCAACCCAAATCACCTGTGCAATAAGAATGTTATTTTTATCAATCAAGTTCTAAGGTAACTTTTTGAAAAATACATGCAGTTTTCCAGTTGTATCCTCATAACGTGATCTGCGAGATCCTCTCGTGGTGATCTGATTCTTCCTTATCAATCTCGTGTCTCTGTACTTTTGGATATCCTATCATATCGACTACATTGCTGGAAGCTGGTCATCAACACAATAATTGTGTTCTGGATAAAACATTAATTAATCATGATTGACAGTGTAATAATTGACTGTTATCTCAGGCAATTGTTTTTTTTTCTATTAATTTCCAGGTGTTTTCATGCATCATATGGAAAGTTTCATGTAGATGGGGTTGATAACACACATACATGTATATGGTTTCTTGTGGTTGACAAAGACATATCAATTACAACTGAGATATATAAAAGCAGGTATAGTTATTACTTCGCGTTACCCATCTCAAGTCTAGCTCTCACATTTACGTGTATAATATCATGAAATTATCTATCATCCGTTGGGTCATTCTTTCTCTCAATGTCCTACTTCATTCAAAGTTGGGATATCACTAATGAGATGACAATGGAATTATGTCTATTATACGAGTCTGCCATCACTTGAAAACACACATTAGTCACCTTGACGTATTGCTTCTATGCTATTACATGTGTATCTCGATCTATGCGGGACCACTAGAAACATTATGTGTCAAAGCAACACGTGCGGAGCTATTCACACAGTGATTGTCCTTAGTGATCAGCAAAACCTTGTTGTATGTATAGCAATGTAATATTGCTTTGAAACTGTTTTTGTTTCTTTTCTTTCAATCCTGGCAATATACAATAACAATAACTATAAATATTATTAACTATAACTATAGATATTATTAACTATATATATTATTCTAGTGTTTGTGTAATGCGTTCAAATGTCTTATTCAAACTCGTCTCCAAAATACACCAAATGTATCAGTAATGATACATGACTTGTATTTTCATGTGTATTATCCAAAAAAACAATGGTCTTCAATCACTCTGTTTAGCAGGGATCTCCGACAGTGTTAATGGACTTACAGATCGGGAGCAACTTGTTCCAATTAAATACCTCCCATTTGCCCTTCCGCTCAAAGGCATACCCACAAAAATTCGGTAGGGCCACAGAGAAATACGACTCTTCTCAAGCCCCCATCTGTTGACGATATAGCTTGACCAGGAAAGAGCTGCTCTACCCGTCAGCTGCAGACAGCCGACAAGTAGTGTATTTCGAGGTTGAGAAGTGGGAACATCTCCTGAACATAGAGGGTGCCCAAAGTCAGGATAATCAATAGAAACGTATGTGTGAAAAACTATTCGACTCGTTTTGAAATGTTCAGGTTTGTCCAGACTCGGAGATATTTCATTGCGGAGAGCACTGCCCACGAATGAATATTGCATGGAGGATTACCCCGTCTATATATGTATATATACTCACAGGGACAAAATTGAAAAATGATAATGGATTTTGAAAATGTGTGATATGATATCTATTGCGTGATTCACTATCATGGATTCCAGTTGAAGTAGAACATTACTGCGGGAGACATAGCATGTATTTTGTGGAGAAAACCTTACAATACTAGTGTTCTTGTAATGGTAATAAATTTTTTATTCACTGAACAATGGTGGACTGGACACGAATGGATTAAAAGTTTGAGAGTGCAGAGGCAGAAGGAAAACGCACGCATGTGTATCTCATGTGAGTATGAAATCAAACGTGTATATATACACACAGTTTCATTTCCTAAAGTATTTACTAGATCAACTGGTACAACTCCTATCATCGTCTTCATATTAATATTCCCAAACATTATTTGCCCTAAGAGATATACAGTCATTTCTTTACATCGGTGGTTTCCTCTTGAAAAAAAAAACTTTATCCAAAATGGAATGAACACTTGGAGTAATACATTGTTTGTCATTTTTTGTCATGTTAGGGTTGTTACGACGATATGTTTACTTTATTGCGTTAACAGATTATCATATGACAGTGATTCACAGATTATGGTCAAATTTGAATAAACACACATCGTAATCTATCGAAAAACTAATAATGAAGGTCATGTTGATGGAAATGATGATTTTTCGACAAATCCAAAATGACCAGAAAACGTCTTTTATCAATGCTTTTATCTTGCAGCATTGTTATTCTTCCTCTTTCACATTCACGATCGCATGCAATCCTACTTTTAACGTGATGATACATAAAAGGTATCGCTACCTGCCATTAATTAACTCAAGGGTGCACCACAGTGAGATCGGACTTCCAGCTGTGGTGTTGTCAGTGAAACTACGCTGATATATCGTTTATTGGTAGTGATGCTACTAGAACGTTTCCGTGTTTACACATTTCAAGACCATATTTAGGACTTGAAAGAAAGACGGATAGCGTGATAGATTTCTAGGAATATATGAATGCATGACTTCAACATAAATTATGAGATTTGACTGCGGATGTATGTAGGTATGATTTAGGTACATTGAAAATTTGTGTCATAACGATAGCATGTACTTCTGTATATCTGCGTGTCCAAAACAATACAGCACAATACAATGTGATGGTAGTAATGTTTCAATGGTTTCAATCGTCATCAAAATTGGATAGATGCAGAAGCCACACGAAATGAAAAAAAAAATTATATACATGACCCTGTGTCAGGAAGGAAGCAACAAGTGAAAGAATTATCATCTTAATAATCAACTTATATGAAACAAACTGTTCCGAGTATATAGATTCACGTGCCTATGATGTGTCAAACTGCTGGTGTTTCTAGGAACTTTAATGGGGCACAACATAATTGCTTTTGTTATATTATTGATAATTATACGAGTGTATTTTCCCTTCAATATAAATTTCATCACTTACGTTATTGCGACAGTATGATTGATGGAAACAGGAATCACACCAGACCTTTTTGCAACGTTGTTTCTGAACAATTTCCCATCCATGATATTAGGTTCACTGTTGTATGCTACGACCTCATTAGTGTTCGGGAGTCGCGAATTAACTTGCTACGTGACATGGAATATATCACGCCCCAGGTGATGCTTGATGAATATATATCATCTGAAATGAGGATTTTGAATATTGGCTTTGCGTCATATGTCAGTTCATTAGCACTAGTCTTACATTCTAGCAAGATGTAAAACACAAGTGTGTTCCCGATTGTGTCACACTATGCAATCAATCCTAATGTCATATATTTGTAGAACAATTTTAACCCGAATCACCCATGCAATAACATGTTTATTGTCATTAATTTAAGACTTAGGTGATTTTTGCATCACGCATGCAATTTCCAGGTGTATGTTCGAGGAGATCTGCGAGAAAGTCTGATGCTTTCTTTTCCATCTATTATCTCAGTACTTTCGGATATAAATTAACACATAAATACAAACATTAATAAAAAATGACAGTGTAATAATTAATTGCTATCTATCTCATGCAATTGTCTTTATTTTCATTATGAGTTTTCATGTCTATGAAGTTTCATGTAGGATGGGATTGATGATACATATGGTCCCTCGTGGGTCCCTCGTGGTTAAAAAAGGCACCTGATTTACAACTAAGTTATGAAAACAGGTATAGTTAATACTTCGTGTTGCCCATCACAATTCCGATGAACACATAATATATATATACGTGTACATATCATGGAACCAGAAACATTCATCGCTCATTGGATGATCATAGCAGTCTCTCTGTAAACGTTATACATAGACCTCACCTGGAGTACTAATGATGTGATGACAATAGAACGATGTCTGGTATACGAGTCTGCTACCACCTGAAAATACATTAGTTACATAAACATACTCCTGTATTTGTATCATTATTTCGCTCTATGTAGCATCACGAGAAAAAAAACATTGTATGCTAAATTTGTGTTAATGTACGTTACATTTACGAACATGTGTGAATTTATTCACATAGTGGGTGTCCTTAGATATCAGCAAAACCTTATTATAGGTGTATTCACCAAAAACTAGTATAAGATTATTGTCAGAACACATAGTGTTCTCCATGTGGAACGTGCACTGTATGTCAGTAGACTAAAACGTTATATCAGCAAATCTCACTATTCTAATAGGAGAGAATGAAAGAAGATACTGGTATGTTTTTTTTTATCTTTCACACATTATATCAACATGATTATCTTTCAGATCATTTTATTGACGTATAACTGTTTTTTATGACGTGAGCCATAGCTGCCGAGGCCCTCATCCAATCATCCAATGACGAGATAATAATCCTCGTCGATCTGTTTTTATTTAATATTCATTAGTAAGCTGATAAATTATATGTTTTTTTCAACGAAAGACAGACCAAGAGTTATGTAGAAAAAGCTCCCATTTAAAACCCAATCATAAAGGTTTCAAGCTGCAAGTGTTCTGCAGTGGTGGGCACGATTTTCCACAGCAATGTAGTAAGAAGTAATGCAGAAAAGTGTGAATTGATCTGCGGAAAATAGTTCCAATCATACACCCCACTTTCCCTTTGGTTTGAATGGAATACCAACATAAATTCGAGTAGTTCGCATGGTGATAAGACTATTCTTATATAGTCTTATATAGACTATTCATATATTTCCGTCTCGATATGCCAGTGTGGATATCACAGCGGGTGTCGCATGCGGGGAAGGAGATGCTCACTCTTCCGGAGCACCTGATCTCACGCTCAGCTGGCTGGGTGTCTGTGATTTTCACATGGCTTTGACTTTGATACCTTAGTATCTCTCGGATTTGACTACTCACACTGATCTTGTAAAATTCGTCCATGGATTCGGTCTTGGAATATGAATTTGTCTGTTTGTCGGTATACATTTCTACTTAAAGCTATAATCACCTTTAGAATTGACAAAATTTATTCATTCTGCGGTAGCTTTATTTTGTCTAGAATTAGAAATCGTACAAATTTGGGCCTATAACGTGCCTGAATTGAGTTGTCAAATCAAGATTCAAATTCGGCCCAGTCAATCTCGCATCAAGTTTTTCCCCAAAGCGACCCGCCTTGCGGGCGAGTTCTACACACGGTCTCATGACGTCATTGGTATTTGTCTAGATACTGTGGCAACCGACAATGTAGGCAGGCCGATCATTCTCTATCCACTGTTTTCATGCACGATTAACGGCAATTTTCTAAGTATCTGTTGCCGAACTGTGCATATTTCTTATATATTCCTGACTAACTCGAGATGTACTTTCAAGTTTGCGTGACGAACAAGAATGCTAAATTTGGCTGATTTTAAAATTGATTCCAACTTTAAGCCCCCCCCCCCCCCCATGTGAATACGATATGCCATGACAGGAAATAAGTTGCTTCAAACCCGATCCGTCAGCTGCAGGCAGCAGACAAGTAGTATAGTGGGAGTTTGAGTAGTGGGAACATCTAAACTTAAAGGGTGCCCAAAGTCAGGACAGTCAATGAAAACGTATGTGTGAAGAACTGTTAATATAGCTGGTATTGGATCATTCACTCGGGCTGCGTAGGATGGTAGACACATGAAGTGAATATTGTAGATTTTCGCCCATTCATATGTTTTGTTGGGAGATAAATAACGTTGTTAGTGTTTCTTAATCGTTGTTTGATGTGACAATGAATGGATGAACTGGTCTCAATTTGGAATATTGTATGAGTGAAAGTAAAACAGGAAACATTATATAGAACAGGTGCTTGGATGAATCCAAAATATCACATACTAGTGTGACAGTTTGTGTCCTGGATCACTGAACATGTCGGTGAATTCATAACAATTACGTACGAAAGCAGATGAGAAAACCATCCGAACTTGTGGTTATGGTGAGTACACATTTGAATTCAAAATATAAACAAATCGTGCTAAAGATGGGAATCCATATGCAGCACCGGCAAGTGTTCCTAATTTCAATAATATTTTGAATTTGCTATCACAATGTTACAGAAGCAATCACAATATACAACGACAATACAGTCACAGTATACACACGATGAACCACGGTATATTCACTATACAACCTCATTCCTCATCAACACGGCCATGATAATAATACATGTATTATTACTTACAAGGGATATACCCCTAAAGCTTACTCCGTATTCTATTGTTGATAAATTTATAATGATTATGCAGAATGCTCTAAATATACTGGTATCCATTGTATTTATGGCCCAGATATTATATCCTGTGCTTTCCTCTATATTCAATAAGGAATAAAAAAGTTACAGATGCATTAAATGGCATCCATTCAGTAGGTGAGTAGCATGTAGGGGCAGCATATGAGAGTTGGGCCGTATTTTCGACATGATGAGCAGGACTCTGAAACATACAGACATGTTGAATATGTACCATGTAAAGCATACCGTCGTTATATACCTCATGCAGCCTGATCGCTGAAGAACCTATCACTCACCCAGTACATCCTTATTCAGTTACAGCTCACTTCAGAGATTAAGCTTACAGAGATGACCCATAGGTAACAAAACGCGATTCCCTCGGAATATGGTCCACAATTAGCAGGACTATCTAATCTGAAACAGCGATAAACTGGGTTGAGATGTGATAGCTACCAATAGGAAATCTAGGTCACTGACGTATTGTGTCTTCTGTCAATAGGCTGAACCCTGTGGAATATGATTCTGTTGTATTGAGTGCCATATATCTGAACGTTTGTCGCTTATCACCACAACAATGCAGATCAAATAACCCGTACAGGCATCTTTGTCAAATTACCGGTTATAATCATGGTCACCGGATTGATAAACACTTTGGTTCAATTGTGTCAAGTTTCACAGCAGTTGAAATCAATGAAAAATATATCCATGCAATTGTGGTGGACATTATGCTGACACTAAATGTGTTATAATCTCATTGACTGAGTGACACTGCTAACTACCAGTAGTATTCTCACATGACAATTGATCAGATCATCCTTTTGGTTCTCGCAAATGTAGTTCACAGAATGTCATATAATACAAATATGGTAGGTTTGGTATTTCATGTGGTTATATTGTTTGATCAAAATTCCCATGACCAGACCGATTGATTGATCGAAGATATTTTATTCACAACAAATAGCTCAGTTTTATACATGTATATTAAAAATATGTACAAATAATGGCAAAGATCCAAGCATAGATGTACATATTGAACTGTTTGACAAATGAAAAAGGAGTACTAAAAAGACATAAAAAAATATGTCTTATTTCCATGGTAGACCTAGTGTGACAAGTACAAAATAGATACCATGACCTCGAAAATGTCTAGCTTGATAAACAAACAAAATGATACAAAATACACAACACAAAAAAAATCACAGAAGTATTAGGAGAACACATTTTTCCTACAAGAATTTCTTTTACACAGATTGGCGAATTGGCTCTTGGTTTGGACAGTCTCTGATTCCCCATTAGGTTATTCCAAAGTCTACCATATCAATAAACATTCTATACTCTGATTTTTCTAACTTGTTTACACCGGTTTTCGACGATATTTATGCGATGTTGAATGTTATCGTTCTATAACTTGGCACACTTCACCTAGGAATTAAACGGCAATTTTCTGTGAAATTTCATACTTCTATCGCAAAAATTGAAGAAGTTGGCAATCTACCCCAATGTTAAATTTCAGCCCAAAACGGGATCTCGAGAATCTGAGCATATTCGAGGGTTTGGTCCTGCCTATATCCATCAGGATTCGAAGTATTATTGTGATTTTGGACCAGAAGACACATTGGCTGTATTCCACACAAACATGTTGATTTCGTAAGATTGCACCGCTAGAAAACCGAGCAAATGCACAAAAAATTTTGCGGACCCTGGAATTCAATAATAGAGCTAAATTTAACATTGGGGTAGATTACCAACTTCTTCAATTTTCGAGATAGAAATCTAAAATTCGGTAGAAAAGTGCCGTTTGACTCCCAGGTGAAGTATGCCAAGTTATAGAACGATACAATTTAGCACCACAAAAATATCAGCGAAAAACAGTGTAAACGAGTTAGAAAAATCAGAGTATAGTTAATGTTGTAATGTGTGATTTTTCATACCCAACGAGTTTCCTCGTGTATTGTCAAGCATATATCCCAGTCGACATGTTGATATTCACAGAAGACCCCCATTTCCACAAATTGGCAAGCAAAAAGTCGACCACACAAATCGACTGGCCTCGACATTTATATTTCTTTTGCCAACCAATTCACCAGCCTCTCTCTACTCACATTTTGATTTGTGTATATTGAAATCATTATTTCTCTTCGGTCCTATTCATCATGAAAAAGATAACCACCTGTTCAACTAGGCATATCGTATTTCACTCACACAGGTATACATTGTCCTTGAAGTGCCACCTGACATCGAACACGAATTACTGCTGGCACTGTGCCTTGGAAATTGTCCGGGGAAATCCCCAAGAATTTAAATGTACAATGAAATAGGCTTAGATTGATCAATCACGTGGTTTGCTTGATATAGTCGCGAGGGCACATCGGTAGATTCATTGCCGGGAAAATGTACTAACTGTAATTTCGGAATAAATGGTCATTCAAAATGTATCACCAAATTATCATGACTGGATGAACTCGTTTTTTCATTCACCAAAAGAATATTTTATCAAGTATGTAAGCATACAAAATTTGGCGACATGAAAATATTCGTGGAACTACGTAGCAAATCGTCACATGAATATGTATATATTGTACATATATATACAAAATGCATATGTGCACTTTTTGGATACTGTCTAGTTGTGTTATAGTTTTTTAAAAAAAAGCGGTATCAAGCGGTCTCAATTTGCTCTTTTGTGTGGTGTATCCTACAGTAGAACAAAAGCCGTCCATTTAAATTGTTTTCTGAATTTGTGATGGAGTTATACATGTCGCACATTATTCGTCGCGTCTGTCTTTGTGTTGGTCTTACACTTGAGTTTCAAAGGTGTTGTGACACTAACACACAACTTTGGTGTTTAGCAACGATGTACACTAGAGTGTTCCAATGATATATTATCAGAGAACCCTACTTTTATAATTACAGAGCATTACTTTTGCAATATGGGTCATGGATCCATGATTCATAATTTTTGGGGAAAAAAACATCTTTGATGTAATATTGATGAGATTGTGTTTAATAAAAAAAAAATCTATAGATTCGCATCGTGTTTATGCAATATCAGTTGCGATTGTCATCCATATAATACACTCCATAATTTTAGTAGTAACATTAATATTCAAGAGCCATAATTATTCAGATGATATGTGACACCTCGTGAATATGGCATTAATTCAAGTTCTTTGAAAATGAATCAATAAAGGTTGGCAAACAAACGGATGAATTGTTATCTTTAATTGTGTATTACCTTTAAGTGAAATAGTCATTGATATTGGCAAGAATGTGAACACTGGTCATTATTTCATCATCGTTTAATACTGTATTTTGCCTCGTCCAAGTAAAATACTATCACGTGTATGCGACATTATAAGCCGACACTTTAGCTATGTTGAACATAGTATATTGTGGCAACATAGAATATTGTGGCAACATAGTATATTGTGGCAAAAGATGAGAAAATTAACAAATGAATTGCTGTGAAAAAGGTGTTTGAATAGTGAAGTGGATAGTACGATTTTGCGTTATTTGACCATATATCCTATCCTTAAGTATAAAAGCTGGTGACTTTATGAAATTTGAAGGACGCCATCACAATAGGCCTAATGTGCACCAAGTGTATGGTCAATATGCAGCAAGACTCGTTTGCGAATGAGTTTTCTAAAGAAAAAAAAACCATGACGACTGACGAGTGGCACATATGAAGCAGGAAATACTCTTTGCGCAGCACCTGATACATGTAATCATATTCATGATCATTATATTATGGGGGACCATGAAGTTACACAAAAACAACATGTTTCAACTGTAACCAAGATCTTGGTGAGGTATTTCCAAACAGACAGAAACAAAAGTCTCCCATTCAATTTTCCATTGAATTTGAGTTCACAAATAATGTCGAACATTCTTTACTCTTTTTATATTTCCGTCTTTCTGCATGCCTCCCATTCGATTATAATTATATTTCAGAGCCGACGTGACAAGCCATTTTGACGGGAGCAAGGCTGATCTGCTTTTACATCACATCACGTTGTTCTGTGTAAAATATTACTTATTCTAGTGATGGGATGTAATATTATGTGTACCCTTCCCTTCTCATGCTGAACTTGCCTCTTACGAACTCAACTGTGTAACGAACTATCTCTAAAATAAAAAAAAAAACTTAAACCCAGACTCATTCACTCAGTTATGTGTGGTCAAATGGTTACCCATCACATACTATCTTATAGTTCCCCCATATACTGGAGTTTGTAACCATACCTCCACTTTCTGATTAACCTCGTGTTCTCGAGGCCAGACTCGGACTTTGTGTCCTTATCCATTAACAAGCTTCCCTTTAAACCAGGGAGATGGATGCCATTCTCTGCTGATGACACTCAGTCACAAATTGGATTTTGCTGGGGTTGATATTCTGCAATGAAGCGCACTAAAGTGTTCTAATGTTAGTAGATGGATGGATAGATGGATGGATGGATGGGGAGATAGATTGTACTGACGTAACCCTTGCCTTACCATCCGACCAACTATGGTCCGCGATATATTGGTGGCGCGTCGCCGCAGTGCAGCGGCATATTTTTGGTTCCCGTGTATGTATGTAGTGTATGGACGGGATTTCCTGGTGTACTGCATTGATGGGTATTTGTAGCGCGGCCCATGACAGATCCGGGTACGCCTAGTGATCTAGGTTTCTGCCCCTTCACCACCGCCGATACACCGAGTGCAACAGTCTACAATGTATCACCTGGTCACCATATTAGTGTCCGCTCCAGGCCGACGGACTGAGAAGTGAGGGTAACCCTTGATCCGCTGAGTTAATTTTGATCGCCGAGAGCGGGGCTCGAACCCGCCAACGACGAACATTGAATTCCCTTCAGCAGCGGGTGAACGACTTAGTGCGTTGCGCCACGGCCACTTCCTAAACACTACTTTATCAAAAATAGGTAGAGTTTCGGGGAAATATATCTCTCAACATTCAATATACACCTAGAGTATCATGCTTCATAAATTATGCAATCTTAGTTGCGTGTGATATCCATAAAATAGACTCGATCTTTAATTTGACTGGTAATAATAATATTTGAGAACCATAATTAAGCACGTGGTATTAATTGAATTATTGTGACAATTGTTCAGGGACAAAATGTGCGAGTTGTTCGAACTGTAGCGCGTCCAACACCGACTGCCCAATCGACAATACAACTGTTTTTAACATCCTTTTGTGATGCTGCATTATATCAAGCATACGATCCCTGTATGTCGTAATTTGCCACATGCAACAATTATTAACCCACAAAGTCGGATATGCGATTTACAAGTTGCAAAATTTTATTCACAAGAATTTGCAAGAATAGCATAATATATACTACGGTTATTGTCTGCTAACGTAAATGCTCGTACGGGTAGAAAAGGCATTGAAGGAACTGGATTTCGAAGTTCATTGTGTAAAATCCAGACCGAGCTAAGCCAAGCCAGAATCCTACGAGAGAGGATCGCTAGTCTAAAGACTACACTGGAAAGTGCCGTTCAATCAGCTGTACTAAACGATCCGACAACAAAGTAAAATGGGTGGAGGAGCTAAGCCTGTCTTAGAATTTACGTCTAAGAAATGGAACAATGGTGTTTTAAAATGGGTTTTCTCGCGTTTCAATTCAGTACAATAAAATACATTGTCAAGCAAAAATTCCATACCACAACATTGAAATGCATATCATTGTACCAACAGGCTTGAAAAACAAAAACATTTAAGATTTTATTTCTTTTTTTTCTGTACTTGAATTAATTCACTGTGACAGATGGCCGAGATGCACTGGGCCATTGTTTAATATTCCAAACGTCTCTTGATTGCGTACTCGCGCCCTAAAACACTTGATATCGATTCTGTGAGAGGAATATTATCTGAATTGTTAAATAGCTGTTAAAGCTAATTGTTAAATAGTTATAAGTTAATAATGTTCTCTCTTATACTGATTATAATCGGTCAATGCCTCATTCCCTGTAGTTCACATTGTATGCTCCACGAAGGTGTTAATGTGTGTTCGATATAAATATAAGAAATTACAAACTTTGGGAAATTTCTATACTGTAGGCTAGCTGTTGATTGAGATTTGTGTGACTATACATATACACACTGGAAACTGGTAAACAGCAAAGCAAGGGCATATAACTCGACAATGCAATGCAGGTGTGGTATGTACAATGGTGGGAGTTAGACTTCCTCCTTGCTATGAAAGCAAATAAAAGGCCGGGTAGAGTAGTGTTGTCTGCCGAAGATGACCTCGAGGAATCAAGCAAATGTCAAAACTAACATGGTCATACACTGTTCAAATGAACAGTCTGAACTTCTATAGTACTTGTTGATAACGTACATGGTGGATATATATAATAGTAATGATATGTTTTTGTTCCATTATAGTTCCCAAAACCAATTAGGGATTTCACGTCAGAAAATGGGTTGTATTTTCACAACCAGGACTCCCAATGTATTTTATGGAATTGAATTTACATACTCTCGCAAAAAAGTCAATACAATAGCGTTTGATATTCTCAAAGAGGCTGAGAGCAGCTGAATCGAAAGGCGTATGATTACGTTGTCAGTGAACCTTGATTCAATGAACCAATTGTCTAGAATTTCGTGTCAACTATAATACAGTTATGTTGATCTTGAATGTTCAAATATATTATCAACCTGGCAGGTAGACACGACAATATCAGGGTACTGATAACATGATGTTACCCTATGGAAATGCTATTCCTAGTTACGATTTAATCATTCATATAGAAGACAGACTATTTGGTTGAAAATTTGGTTCAGGTATGTACACAGAACAAATATGTTTTATTCCTTTCCGCAGTTGTACTGTATTATTCATCATGTCAAATTTTGGGAAGATATTCGAGGGAAACTTTATGCTTCTTGAAGTATATAGTGTGTCATACAGTGTAGCCTTTCACACAAAATATTTGTTCCCACCACTTGATGCGAGTGTAAATGGGTGGCCTTATTAGTCTGAAGTTCTATTATATTCGTTGTCAATACACAGGATAGAAATAGACATAGTAATGACGTTCAAACGTGTTTTTATTCCATGTAGTGTTTCTGTAAACCAATTAGTGATACCACATCAGAGAGTGGGTTGGATATTTGCCAGAACATTTTTACATAGCAGAAGCCAGGAATCAAATTTATTTTCCTGCGATGGAGTTCACATAATGTCTCAAAAAGTCAATACACTAGCGTTTGATATTTCAACAATAAGTTCCATTGTCATTCATCATGTCTTAGTTTCATTGCTTCCAAAACAAAAGAGAAAATTATGTCGATGATAATCCAATTAATTGTTCAATTCGGATATTGTGTAACATATATTGATATTATATAAACATCAGAAGTTTAAGATGTTTTAGGAATTGGAGAGTAGTCATGTGAATTGATTACAAAATGCCAATTAAATGATGACTTGTGGAACAGACTGAAAGTTATAATCCATCTAAAACATGAATATTCATGACTTGAGTAGTATGCATCCAGACGAATACGAGATGTGTCTTGTTCATAATATTATTTCTGCATGAAGAGATCGTTTTGGGGATCACCTACAGCAACTCGCTTAGCACGAGTAGCATTCCATATCCATCATGTGCTTCTTTATGCCTTAGATGTCGGTATGTCACACTTCCTGGATTATGTTAGTGTCGACGGAACTTCATTGGCGAATTAATGTGTTGTGTCGATTTCTTGGTCGTGTTAGTGTCGATGAAAAATTGTCGTATATGTCACTCTTGCTTGAGTATTCATACTCGTAGTGTCATTGACAATCCATTGGGGAGCTACATTTCTATAATTATTGAACTTAGTTCGACCAGCATAACTACAAATACTGATCTACTTTGAGCAGTTTGGGGACTGACATGTTGAAAACCCGAGGATGACCTTGAGTTGATGCTCTGCCTGAGAAGCTTCCCTCGGTTGACGATTTGCCATGGAGTGAGCAAAGTAGGTCCATACTCCATGTATCACGAGCCAGCACACACGAGCAGTGTGGAAGGAAGTCAAGTATATTGAGCACCTCCACGAACTCGAGGGATATAGAAGGTGCAGATAATCAAATAAACTGTGTAGGGGAAAACCCCGGTACGTGGGTTTTATGCACGGGTTGTTTTAGGTTTTCTTATTTGCCTGGATATACCTGAATAAAGTGGTATGAACCAAGCTGTTGACGCGTCGGCGATAACAGTAAGTTTAATTTTTCGCTATGGTACTGAATGGATAACATTTATTTAATACAGGATATTATATACGAATCAAATTCTGACTCGACAACACGCCTTGTGCATGGAATATGTGACGAGTACAGTGCACAACTGAATGAAATATCGCTAGAATTTTTTTTGGAAAAAAAATACCAGTGATGGCGAATTAATCAGAGCCATGTCGACTATGGGTCAGGTAAGTACATAGCAGGGAATTATTTTGTTGCTGTAGTTATTCACCCAATTAACGCGATTTTCGATGAGATTTTCGATTTCGATGAGACAAATATTCGATGAGAACATTACGTTTCTTTAATTTTACTATTCTTACCACGTACTGTTTTCATACAAACCCTACTTGATGTAACTGTAAATAAGTAGCCTTATTAGGTTGAATTTTATAGTTCCCAGTGATATCAAAGCTGTTTTCAAGACCTGTGATGCATCAAAACATCTTTTGCGACTTGATGACAGGAGAACCATATTGTTCACCCCACGTGATTTGCGCCTGATATGCGACGGTTTAATTGCATCACTACACTGGACTGAAATCTAGAGTATGACAATAAAATTCCAGCGCCAGTTCCTTTCATCCCATTCACTGGGTCCAGACAACAGATACACAATGTGCGAAATTTTGTATAATATTTAGAGATCTGCCTACGATATCGCACTTGATTGTGTGAATGAAGCATTTTAGGGTCCTACATATTCCTCAATTCTCAGAACTCCTTGGCATTAGCTTCACATCTCGAGTTTCAAACAATGTAAAACTGATGTCATTGGTGCAGATATTCGTCAGATGACAGGTGTATGGGATATTGCGAATTTGATGAAGTCAATGTAGCACAGCTTTCTAACTACAGAAAACACCAGACTATCGGACACCAGACTGTCGCCATCATATCCCTGTTGGAAACAATAGACTTACAATGGAAGGCAGGCATCCTCAGTTTCATGAGATTCATAGCTATTTCATGAAACCATTCTATAACCATCCAATGTCAACTGTATTATGTTTCTATACCATATATTTAATATGAGCTGCATGTGTTGTCGTTTCAACACATTAAATTTTTTAGTGGTAATTTTGGTGTTCAGGGATGGTAATTATCATAGATATTCGACGAATCATGCTATGTTACTTGTGGTAATTTCATCTGTTTGAATGAGCTGTTCGATTGCACCAAGTCTATTCATGACAAAAACTGATCAAACAATCGTTATAAGTTTCAATTATTGGAATCGTTACAGAGATTGTGCTGATAAATATCAAAATATCTAAATAGTTACTATGTAACGCATAGCATCGTTCTATATCTATGTAGCCTATAAATGCTGAAGAACTAATCACTTAGCCGGTACATCCTAATTCATTTACAAGTAAGTTCAGAGATCGTCCTTGAGGAGATGACCCATAGGGTGTTGGTAACAAATCACAATGTGATTACCTCGGAAGGTGTTCCTCAATTAGCAGGCCTATCTGATTTGAAACATCGATAAACTGGGTTGAGATGTGATAGCTACCAATTATAGGAAATATAGGTCACTGACGAATTGTGTCTTGTGTCAATAGACTGAACCCTGTGGAGGATGATTTTGTTTTGTCTTGAGTGCCATATCTAAACGCTGTCATTCTTCACCACAGCAAAAAGATAACCACCTGTTCAACTAGGCATATCGTATTTCACTCACACAGGTATACATCGTCCTTGAAGTGACACCTGACATCGAACACGAATTACTGCTGGCACTGTGCCTTAGAAATTGTCCGGGGCAATCCCTAAGAATTTAACTGAATAATTACATGTACGCTTGGATTGACCAATCACGTGGTTTGCTTGAAATAGTGAAGAGGGCACCGCATGGTAGATTCTATGCCATTGATCATTGCCATCTAGAACTGACATTATATGTTGCTTCAGCCTTTCTGTGTGTCTTTAATTCAATTATACTTGAGTTCCAGTGACACCGAGTCACTAACACATAACTGTGGTGTTCTGCAATGACGTACGCTAATATGTTCTAATGATAATTATTATCAGAGAACCCTAACTTTAGAATTACAGAGCATGGCTTTTGCAATGTTTGTCATGGATCTATAATTCATCATTTTTGTAAAAATCGTCTATAGATTCGCATCGTGTATATGCAATATCAGTTGCGATTCTCACCCATATAATACACTCCATATTTTTAGTAATAATATTAATATTCAAGAGCCGTAATTATTGACGCATCATGAATACGGCAATAATTCAAGTTCTAGAAAGTGATCTTGTTTTGCATTTCAATTTTGACAATGAATGAATACAATTAATAGCAACAGGCTGGCAAACAAACAGATGTATCGTTAATTGCCTACCATGCAATATAATTTTCAGTGCAAAAGCCATTGATATTGGCAAGGCTTTGTACATTGGTCATAATTGTATCATGTTGTAATACTATATTATGTTTCATCCAAGTTAAATTGTGTCACACGTACCAAGATTGAACAGCATATTAGGTCAAAAAATGGAAAAAAACAACAAAAAAAAACAAACAAATGCATTGCTGTGAAAAAGGTGTTTGAATAGGGAGGTGGATAGTACGATCTAGCTTATTGTGACCATATATCAGATTAGAACATATTGAATAGATATGAAACAAAAATCCAGTATTCCTGACCTATTCCTGACTTTATGAAATTTGAAGGATGCCATCGCGATAGGCCTAATATGCACCAATGTATGAAAAATATGCAGCAAGATTCGTTTGCGAATGCAATTTTTAGAGAAAAAAAACCCACGGCGAGTTGCACTATGAAGCAGGAAATACTCACTCACAGCACCTGATAATCATCCTTATGATCATTATAATATGGGTGTCCATGAAGTTACACAAAAACAACATTTTTCAGCTGTAACCAAGATTTGGTTGCGGTATAATCAAAAAGACAGAAGCCTCCCATTCAATTTTCCCTTGAAATTTAGTTCACATACAATGTCGAACATTCTTTACTCTTTCTTTTATATTTCTGCCTTTCTGCATGCTTTCCATTCAATTATACTTATATTTCAGAGCTGACGTGACAAGCAATTTTGACAGGAGCAGGGCTGATCTGCTTTTGCATCACATCACGTTGTTCTGTGTAAAAACATTACTTGTTAGAGTGATGAACACTTCTCCTTTTGAATCTGCCTTTTGCGAACTCATATATGTAACGAACTATCTCTAAAATGAATAAAAAACGTAAACCCAGACTCGTGCATTCAGCTATGTGTGTTTATATGGTTACCCATCGCATTCTAGTACATGTATATGGTTTCACCATATATATACTGGAGTTTGTAACCAAACCCCTACTTTCTGGTTGACCTCGTGTTCTCGAGGCCAGACTCTGTGTCCTTATCCATTTACAAGCTTCCCCTTAAACCGGGGAGATGGATGCCATTCTCTGCTGATGACACTCAGTCACAAATTGGATTTTTGATGTGGTTGATGTTCTGCAATGGAGTGCACTAAAGTGTTCTAATGTTAGTATTCGAGCACCCTAAATTCAGAACCCCAGAGCACGGATCTTGCAATGCAGATCATTTATTACTTCCTAAAGATTGACTGCCCACGTTAAACAACACAGGGCAAGGTGTAAATATGCGTGGTACTTATATCTCTCAACAGTCAATTTATGCCTAAAGTATTATGCTTCATAAATTATGCGATAATAGTGCATGATTCCATTGTCTCGAGCAGGTATCTATTTGTAATAAATACCTCCCACAGAGGTATCTATTTCCAATAAATACCTGTCCCAGGTATTGAATGAAAATAAATCAATACTGGTGGACACGATAAACACACCGGGATTGTATTATTTATTGCCAAGCATATACATGTATCAGACTTATATTACTCGATGTACATAAACAGCTAACGCTATGGTGTGTGAGTTTAATCCATGGGTCACAACAGTTGTTAATTTTTGAACATTTGGTTCATGAAATCATCCGCCTCCTGCAGAAATCCAGTGAAAACGTATATATCCACAATATCCTTGGAATTCCGGAGGTTTTGATAATAATCCTGCGATATTCCACATCCGCAAATGTACCGGAATCCTAGAGAAGCCTCCAGAGATCACGCATAACGTAATTTTCCTGCAAACATGAATGAAATATACAAGCATGAATGTTTGATTTTTCCTCTTCAAATGTAGTTTATAGCTATTCAGCATATGTATTATGGGAACAATTTGAACAGAACTTTCACATAACTTAAATGCACGAATAGCACACACAAAAAAACTTTTACTTACCAGTCGTACGTTGAAGTCATGGATTAAACTTTATAATCGCCATAGTGATTTTACGAGGAATTCTGTAAATACATGTGTACAAATCGTTTATTATCTTCTTATAAGGATTGAAAGAACGCAGGATAAAGATATTTGTTCGGGCATAAATTATGATTCAATTCTTTGTACACGGGTACAACCCGTTGGATAATGCAGAAGGAGAAAATGCTAATTTTGTTTTGAATTCAAAGAAAAAAGTGATATACTCACCGGTTTACAAATCTGGTATGTTGTTCATGTACTGCATCTGGTTAGACAAAAATTTTGAGTCATTCCCAGGAATAAGATTTTGAAACTGTATCCAACAAACAAGCGCGTCAGAACACGCATTCATATCCGCATGCATCGTATCCATGTGTTGCATTTTTCATCACGAAAAGTTGATGTCACGTAGCTTGCTGTTTCAAAGTGAGCGCGCCGTTTGCCGCGTTTGTTTTTATAGGGTTCCATTTGAGCAATACTCACAAACGCGTTACTAGGGGGAGGAAACAGCTCAAAGGCACAGTGCGAGTCCACCAGAAACACACTCAATTGGAACCATGCATACTGTAGCCATAACAACAGAATGCGGACTAGGGTTGAAGGTACAAATCTATGAGCTGAGTCATGTGGTGAAGCAGTTTCTGTAGCGAGTAATAGATCCAAAGCTTTCCTGACGGATACACTTGATTGGGCAAGGACTGTGCGTTGCATTTGCAGTTTTGTTCTTTTGATATATATAGTGAATTACGTAGTGTATGTGGGGGGGGGGGGGTGGGTTGTACCAGACATGTGTGCGCGCGTGTGTTTGTGGGGGGGGGGGGGGGGCGGTGCATGCACTATGTCGGATAATGCCTACGGCTTCGTATTCCTCACGAATAGAAACCTCGGCCTTCGGCCTCGGTCTCTATTCGTGAGAAATACTCAGCCTAGGGCATTATCCTATACTTAGAACCATTAAGCACGTGATATTATTTGAATGATTGTGACAATTGCCCGAGAACAAGGTCATGTGCAAGTTGTATGAACTGTAGCGCGTTCAAGACCGATGGCCCAATCGACACATACAACTGTCATAAACATCATTTTGTGATACTGTATTATATCAAGCGTATGATCCCTGTATGTTGTAATATGCGATTTACAAGTTGCAATATTCTATTCACAAGATTTTGTTTCAATAGCAAATAAAAAGATCTACTAGAGCATTGAAGAAACTGGATTCACTGTGTCACTGTGTAAAATCCGGACCAAGCTGAGTCAAGCCAGAATCCTAGTATAATGGTATAATGATAATAAGACAAGATGTGACAACCCTGGAAAGTGTCCTTCAATCAGCTGTACTAAACGATCTGACAACAGAAGAAAAATGGTTGGAGGTGTTGAGCATCTCTGAGAAATGGAACAATGGTGTTTTAAAATGGGTTTTATTGCATTTCCTCAATACGTTTACATTGTCAAGCAACATTGCATATCACAACAATAAAATGCACCATTGTACCAAAGGGCCTGAAAGATTAAAGATATTGTTTGTTGTTTTTTTCAACGTGTCTGTACTTAAAATGCAAATTATTCACTTGTGACAGTTGGCCGCGAGGCAATGGCCCATTGTTCAATATTCCAAACGTCTTTGATTGTGTACTCTCGCCTTAAAACACTTGATATCGATTCTGTATCGGGAATATTATCTGAATGATTAAATAGCTGGTTCTAGTGAGTTAATACTGTTCTCTCTTATACTGATTATAATCGGTCAATGCCTCATTCCCCGTAGTTCATATTAGATGTTCCACGAAGGTGTAAAATGTGTGTGCATTATAAATATCAGATATCACAAACGTTGGGAAATCTCTATACTGCATGCTAGCTGCTGATTGAGATTTGTGTGACTATACATATGCAAACTGGAAACTGGTGAACAGCATTCCAAGGGCATAAATCTAGACAATGTGTGGTATGTATGTTGGTGGGAGTGGGACTTCCTCCTTGCTATGAAAGCAAATAAAGCCAGGTAGAGTAGTGTTATCTGCCAAAGATGACCTCGAGAAATCAAGCAATTGTCAAAACTAACATAGTTCAGTCATACACTGTTCAATTGAACAGTCGGAACTTCTATAGTACTTGTTGATAACGTTCATGGTGGAGATATACAGGAGTGATGATATGTTTTCGTTCGATGTAGAGTTCCGAAAAAACAATTAGGGATTTCACGTCAGATATGGGTTGTATGATCATAGCCAGGACTCCCAATTGTTTTTATGGAATTGCATTAACATACACTCGCAAAAAGTCAATATACTGTGTCAATTACAATAGTTATGTTGATCCTAAATGTTCAAATGTGTTATCAACTGGTAGGTAGACACGATAATAACAGGGTACTGATAACATGATGATGTCTTATGGAAGTGTTATTCCTAGTTACGATTTAATCATTCATATAGTAGCCAGAATATTTGGTTGAAAATTTGGTTCAGGTATGTACACAGAACAAAAATGTTTTATTCCTTTCCGCAGTTGTACTGTATTTTTAATTATGTCCAATTTTGGGAAGACATGCGATGGAAACTTTCCAATTCTTGAAATATATTGTGTGTTGTAAATTGTAGCCCCTCACATAAAATATTTGCTCACACCACTTGATGCGACTGTGAATGGGTAGCCTTATTAGTTTGAAATTGTATGGTATTCGTTATCAATACATATGATGGAAATAGACATAATAATAACGTTAATACGTGTTTTTATTCCATATAGTGGTTCTGTAAACCAATTAGAGATACCACATCAGAGAGTGGGTTGTATATTTGTCAGAACATCTTTATATATCAGAAGCCAGGAATCCAAATTATTTTCCTGCAATGGAGTTCACATAATGTCACAAAAAGGCAATACACTAGCGTTTGATATTTCAACAATAAGTTCCATTGTCATCCATCATGTCTTAGTTTCATTGCTTCCAAGAAAAGAAAAAAGTATGTCGATGATAATCCAATAAATTGTTCAATTCGGATATTGTGTAACATATATTGATATTATATAAACAGCAGACGTTTAAGATGTTTTAGGAATTGGAGGGTAGTCATGTGAATTGATTATAAAATGCCAATGAAATGATGACTTGTGGAACAGACTGAAAGTTATAATCCATCTGAAACTTGAATATTCATGACTTGAGAAGTATGCATCCGGACTAACACGAGATGTGTCTTGTTCATAATATTATTTCTGCATGAAGAGATCGTTTTGGGGATCACCCACAGCAACTCGCTTAGCACGAGTAGCATTCCATATCCATCATGTGCTTCTTTATGCCTTAGATGTCGGTATGTCACACTTCCTGGATTATGTTAGTGTCGACGGAACTTCATTGGCGAACTAATGTGTTGTGTCGATTTCTTGGTCGTGTTAGTGTCGATGAAAAATTGTCGTATATGTCTCTCTTGCTTGAGTATTCATTCTCGTAGTGTCATTGACAATCCATTGGGGAGCTACGTTTTTATGAAATTATTGAACTTATTTCGACCAGCATAACTACAAATACTGATCTACTTTGAGCAGTTTGGGGACTGACATGTTGAAAACCCGAGGATGACCTTGAGTTGATGCTCTGCCTCAGGAGCTTTCCTCGGTTGACGATTTGCCATGAAGTGAGCAAAGTAGGTCCATACTCCATGTATCACGAGCCAGCACACGAGCAGTGTGGAAGGGAGTCAAGTATATTGGGCACCTCCACGAACTCGAGGGATATAGAAGGTGCAGATAATCAAACGAGAGGCCATAGGCCACACACTTGCCGGAATGATTACGTAATTATGACGTCATTTGTGGTCAATTCTATACTGCAAAATTACTGTGAATGGAGTTTTTTAATTTGCATGATAAAATCGTGTTTATATGAGTTATATCATAATCGGACAAGATCATAAGATCTTTAAATAATGAGTTTCCTTTGAAATTTCACCGATTTGTGGTCACAAAATCGTCAATTTCGTCAAAACGGATACATCGATTGAGCTAAAAATTGATAGAGACCATCATAGAGAAAATCCACATCGTTTGCATATGCTAAATATGCAGTAAATGTTATAACTTTGCACATCTGACACTCAAAAGGCCAAAATGTCAGTCTGAAATCACGTTTGACGTCATTATGACGTCAATTGACGTCCGATTCCGAAAATGACAACATATTTGGAAGGTACTCTCGAAGACCTTTCAAACGAGCTACTACTCGATATTTTTGCACAAGGTCAAGGCATTTTTGAGGTCAACTTCGACCTCAGGCGCTTGCAAAGGCTATCGGTCATACGCCTTAGGTGTAAATACAAAAGTTGTTAGGCTAAGTAAGTGCAATACTGCGGATTTACTTTCGTGTCTCTATCTTGCTTACTTCTTGAGATATAGTGACCTACATGGTTTTCACTTGCAGGTTAATATTGACCTTGACTTTCTACCTTCGACCTTGAAATTTTCTGGAACAAAAGAACTTACGCTTGACTATAAACAAGTGTATTATTAGATTTTTACGCACATTATTGACGCTTTTATCAGCATAGACAGCTTGAAACATGCAATTTCGCTTATAATGGGACCGATTTCGTTGCCATAGAAACGTCAATTACGTCATAACGGATTGACCGATCGCGCTAAAAATTGATATTGACCATAAGGGACCGGTCCCACATCGTTTCCAAGCATCAGATCGAAAATCGGAGGAGGTGACCTCCAAGGTCAAATATTCGACCTCAGGCGAACTCTCAAGGTCAAGGTCAAATGTCAAGGTCAAGGTCACAGAAGATAGAACTCGAGTTTATCTACAATATGAACTTAATTTGAAGTCTCTAGGACCATTAGAACCGGAGTTATGGCCACTTATGTGTTTTCGACGTTTTGCTTGACCTTGACCTTGGCCTTTGACCTAGACACACCAAAATAGGACGTTTTCTGGCCGGTATTCTACAGATTCTGCACACGAATTTTGGAAGCTTTTGATCAAGAACTGTGGACGCTAGAGTGCGAACAAACACACAAACAAACAAACACATCCATCCACAACCGATCAACATACTTGCCGAAATCTTTAGATTCCGGCAAGTAACGAGAGCCCATAGGGCACACACTTGCCGGAACCAAAATGTATGTCATATGCCAATGACATGACATATGGATTTAAGGAAATTGACGAAACTTCCTTCCCTACTTACTACGTTTACTTACTTACTTACTTTACTTCAATTTACTTCACTTTACTTCACAAACTACTCATACTATCATTGTTACCTCATTGAACGTCAAAGCACCAAAAATAAGACATCACTGGACTCAGGAGACCAAGAACTTTCTAACGGTATACTACTCGATACGGTGGGCTGAACATCGTACTTGACCTCGACATTGAGCTCATCGAAGTCTCAATAACAATGTCAAATGTCATATTCAAGTTAGATAAGAAAGGCTTCTTAAAATGCTGCAATATGGTCATAGTTTGAACTCTCTACGGCGATTAGTTTCGAAGTTATGGCCATTTATGTGAGTTTGACGTAATTATGACGTCAGTTGTGGTCATTTCTATACTGCAAACTTACTGTGAATGGGTTTTTCTTTAATATGCATGTTAAAATCGTGTTTATATATGTTATATTTTCACCGGACAAGATCATAATATCTTCAGATAATAAGTTTCCTTTGAAATTTTATCGATTTGTTGCCACAAAAACGTCAATTACGTCAAAATGGATATATCAATTGAGCTAAAAATTGACAGAGCATCACAGGCCGAATCCACATCGTCTGCAGGTGTTAGATCTGCAGTAAATCTTAGTAAAATTTGCACACCTGACACTCAAAAGGCCTGAATGTCAGTCTGAAATCACGTTTGACGTCAATAGACATCCGATTCCAAAAATGACAACAGATTTGGAAAGTACTTTTGAAGACCTTTCAAATGAGCTACTACTCAATATATTCACAAAAGGTCGAGGTCAAGGTCATTTTTGAGGTCAACTTTGACCTCAGGCGTCAGAGTCAATGATCACATTCAAGGTCACCTAAGAAAGGCCTCTCGATATGCTACAATATGCTCCTAGTCTGAACTCTCTATGATGATTAGTTCCGAAGTTATGGTCATTTATGTGATTTTGACCTCTTCTTTGACCTTGACCTTTGACCTTGGGTCACGAAAACTGTGCCTTGTCTGAGCATGGAAATATAGATTATACTTGAATATTTTAGTCACAATCGAACAAGAATTGTGGACAGAATGGCATTTTGAAATTTCAAAAAAATTACGTTGATGACGTCACTGTGGTGTCAATAAACGTCAAATTTGAATATTAATGGGATAGTGTGTGTCAGGGGAAAAAGACCTTCCATTTGATATACTACTTGATATGTTTCAGTTAGTTTTGAAATTTGACCTTGAAGTTTTCCTTATGTGACCTCATTTTTCGGACCAAGTTCAAGGTCAATCATAAAACTGACATATACGTTTAATTGTTATACCTCTTCTGAATGATATGGTTCAAATTTCATGAACCTAGGACGATTCCAACGGATGTTATTACCGGAAACGTGTTTTTCTGGGATTTCGATGACCTTGACCTTGATCTTTGACCTTTGTACTTCAAGTCGTAGAGTTCAATGCTGTCAATATGCATACCAAGTTTCAAGGGATTCCA
Organism: Terebella lapidaria; assembly: GCA_949152475.1. Taxonomy (NCBI): domain Eukaryota; kingdom Metazoa; phylum Annelida; class Polychaeta; order Terebellida; family Terebellidae; genus Terebella; species Terebella lapidaria. The sequence continues at coordinate 24,192,684 of OX424564.1, read as the reverse complement.
TACACTATTGACGATGTTATGGTCTTTTGAAATTTCGGAAATTTGACGTTTATGACGTCATTGTGACGTCAGTTTACGTCGCAGCACTAAAAATAAGATATCACTGGATTCAGGGGCTCAAGACCTTTCCAACGATATACTACTCGATATGCTGCGCCGATCTTCGTGCTCGACCTTGACTTCGTCCTCAGGCGAACTTCTCAAGGTCAAGGTCAAAGGTCAAGGTCAAGGTCACGGAAGATAGAACTCGGGTATATCTATGATATGCACTTGATTTGAAGTCTCTACGATGATTAGAACCAGAGTTGTGACCACTTATGTGTTTTCGACGTTTTGCGTGACCTTGACCTTGACCTTCAACCTTTACACACCAAAATAGGACGTTTTCTTGCCATAAGTTCACAGAATATATACACGACTTTTGAAAGGTTTCGATTGAGAATTGGGGACGCTAGAGTGGGCACAAACAAACAAACAGACAAACACATCCACAAACCAACTGACCAACATACTTGCCGAAATCTTTAGATTCCGGCAAGTAACAAACACATCCTCAAATCCACGAACGAACCAACATACTTGCCGAAATCTTTAGATTCCGGCAAGTAACAAACACATCCTCAAATCCACGAACGAACCAACATACTTGCCGAAATCTTTAGATTCTGGCAAGTAACAAACAAATCCACGAACGAACCAACATACTTGCCGAAATCTTTAGATTCCGGCAAGTAATAAACTGTGTAGGGGAAAACCCCGGTACGTGGGTTTTATGCACGGGTTGCTCTAGGTTTTCTTATTTGCCTGGATATACCTGAATAAAGTGGAATGAACCACGCTGTTGACGCATCGACGATAACAGTAAGTTTAATTTTTCGCTATGGTACTGAATGGATAACATTTATTTAATACAGGATATTATATACGAATCAAATTCTGACTCGACAACACGCCATGTGCATGGAATATGTGACAAGTACAGTGCACAACTGAATGAAATATCGCTAGAATTTTTTTTGGAGAAACAAAATACCAGTGATGGCGAATTTATCAGAGCCATGTCGACTCTGGGTCAGGTAAGTACATAGCAGGGAATAATTTTGTTGCTGTAGTTATCCACCCAATTGACGCGATTTTGAACAAATATTCAATGAGAACATTACGTTTCTTTAAATATTTTACTGTTCTCACCACGTACTATTTCCATACAAACACTACTTTTGATGTAACTGTAAATGAGAAGCCTTATTAGGTTGATTTTTATAGTTGCCAGTGATATCAAAGCTGTTTTCAAGACCTGTGATGCATCAAAACATCCTTTGCGACTTGATAACAGGAGAACCATAATGTTCACCTCACGTGATTTGCGCCTGATATGCGACGGTTTAATTGCATCACAACACGGGACTGAAATCTAGAGTATGACGTTAAATTCCAGCGCCAGTTCCTTCCATCCCATTCACTAGGTAAAGACAAGTTACACAATGTGCGAAATTTTGAGTAACATTTGGAGATCTGCCTACGATAGCGCACTTGATTGAAGATATTTGTTCATGGAATGGTGTGAATGAAGCATTTTGTTTGTATTTTCACCATCTAAAACTATAGGTTCCTGCATTTTCCTCAATTCTCAAAACTCCTTGGCATTAGCTTCACATCTCGAATTTCAAACAATGTACAACGGATGTCATTGGTGCAGATATTCGTGAGATGAAAGGTGCATGGGATACCATGAATTCGATAAAGTCAATACAGAACAACTTCCTGATTAGAGAAAACACCAGGTTATCCATAACTGGCATATTAGACTGTCGCCAGCATTTCCCTGTTAGATACAATAGACTTACAATGTCGGGCAGGCCTCCATGTTATCATGAGATCTATAGCTATTTCATGGAACCATTCTATATAGCGACCAATGTCACTTGTATTATCTCTATCATATATTTAATACAAGCTGCAGGTGTTGTCGTTTCAACAGACAATACATTAAACATTTAGTGGCAATTTCTGTATTCAGGGATGATTATCATAGATATTCGACAAATCATGCAATATCACTTGTCTTAATTTCATCTGGTCGAATAAGCTGTTCGATTGCACCAAATCTATTCATGACAAAAAAAGTCTTTATAAGTATCAATCATCGAAATCGTTACAGAGAATGTGCCGATAAATGTATTCGAAGCCGTTTTATTCGAAGCAATGTGAGCATGTCTCTCAAACACAAGCGAAAATGAAAAAAATACCCCTACTAAATTATACCATGTCAAGCATACATGTAGCATGGTTCTATGTCTACGTAGCCTTATGCTGAAGAACTAATCACTTAGCCGGTACATCCTAATTCATTTACGTGTCAATTCAGAGACCGTCCTTGAGGAGATGACCCAAAGGGTGTTGGTAACAAATCACAATGTGATTACCTCGAATGGTGTCCCTCAATTAGCAAGACTATCTGATTTGAAACAGCGATAAACTGGGTTGAGATGTGATAGCTACCAATATGAAATCTAGGTCACTGACGTATTGTGTCTTCTGTCAATAGGCTGAACCCCGTGGAATATGATTCTGTTGTATTGAGTGCCATATATCTGAACGTTTGTCGCTTATCACCACAACAACGCAGATCAAATAACCCGTACAGGCATCTTTGTCAAATTACCGGTTATAATGATGGTCATTTGGATTGATAAACACTTTGGTTCAATTTGTTTCACAGCAGTTGAAATCAATAAAAAATATACCCATGCAATTGTGGTGGACATAATGCTGACAATAAATGTGTTCTCAATGATAGAGTGACAATGCTGACTACACGTAATATTCTCACATGACGATGGATCAGACCATCCGCTTTGTTCTCGCAAATGTAGTTCACAGAATGTCATAAAATACAAATATGGTAGGTTTGGTATTTCATGTGGTTATATTTTTGTTCAAAATTCCCTTGACCAAACAACACGTAACAGTAACTCATAAATCTGTTTGCTTCGCTCCTTGTGTTGCTTCTTCTTTGTCAATCTCGATAAAATACAACAAAACAACAAAAGCTGTTATTACAATTCATAATTCGTTCAAATGTCTTTTTCGAAAAATATATACCAAACGTGTCTGAAATCATGCATCACCTGTATTTTCATATGTGTTATCCAAAACACAATGGGTCTCCAAACAATATTTCTGGTAGGGATCTCCGATAGCGTTAATGGACTCACAGATCTGGAGTAACTTGTTCCAACTACAAACCTCCCATTTGCCCTTCCGCTGAAATGAAATACTCACTAAATTCCGGTAGGGCCACAGAGGAACACGATTCTTCTCAAGTCCCCATCCGTTGACGATATAGCATGACCAAGAAAGAGCTGCTCCATACTCGATCTGTCAGCTGCAGGGAGAAGACAAGTAGTATAGTGGGGAGTTGAGTAGTGGGAACATATCCTAAACTTAAAGGATGCCCAAAGTCAGGATGATCAATGAATACGTATGTACGAAAACTATGTTATGCGACTCACATTGAATTGTTCAGCTTTGTCTAGACTTTGTGATATTTGAGTGCTGAGAGCACCGCCCACGAGTGAATACTGCATCGAGGATCACCCTGTCTATACAGTCATTGAAAAAAGAAATTGAAACATGATACTGGATTCTAAAAAATCTGTAATATGATACTGGGTAATCCTGGGGAAATAGAACATGTGTTTCAGAGCAAACTATACATCACTAATCTAGTAATGAGAATAAACTGTTTACGGAATGATATTCGCTGAGCACTAGTGGACTGGACACTCATGGATTGAAGGTTTGGAAGTGCAGAAGCAGAGGAAAACACATACATGTAAAACATGTAAGTATATATAAAATTAAACCTGTACATAGACACAGTGTTATTTCATAAAGTATTTACAAAATCAAGAAGATAATGGTATAACTCCTATTAATGTCTGCACAAGAATTTTGCTTAACAGAAGTGTAGTCATTTCATTTCATCTGTGGGGTTTCCTCTTGGAGAATAAAAATGTGGAAAAGTACGTTGCGCCAAGTAATTTTGATGTTTGGGATGTTACGACAATATATTATATTTTGTTATGTTAACAAATAACCCCTTAGGCAAAAATGCCACTAAGTCAAATTGATACCAGCGCATACCTTAATCCAATGGAAAACTGCAATTGGCCCACACGACAGTTTTTAGAACAAAATCATGTTAGTATCTGTGGGCATCATATTAATAATTTGGAGAACATAGTATTCTCAGGAAATAAATGACAGAAAAACACAAAACTCCGAAATAATCATGATGAGTGGATAATCATGTGCTTATAAATTAACTACACTAAACTAGGCATCATGAATCAAGGTCAAGTTCATGAGAATGATCATATGTCGACAAATCCAAATTGATCAGAAAATGTCTCAATCTTCATATCTTTTTCTTCATGGCATTGTTAATCTTCCTCTTTCACAATCGTCATCACATGGAATTAAGCTTTTAACCTGATGATACATGGAATGTATCGCTACCTCCCTACCTGCCAATATCCCAAGGCTGCACCACAGTGAGATCGGAAGTCCAGCTGTGGTGTTGACAGTGAAACTACGCTGATATATCGTCTGTAGGCATTGGTGCTAACAGAAATGCAACATCTCCGTATGCATGTTTCCAGGCGATATTTTGGACTAGATAGAAAAACGAGCAGCGTGATAACTTTTCAGGAATAGATGAATGCATAAATCCCACATATGGGATTTCACTGGAGTTGGATGTAAATGTACATATGATGCAGGTGTATTACATAGTTTGTATCATTACAATAGCATATATATTTGTATCTTAACATGTCCAAAACCATGCAACGCAATACAATCTGATGCTGGAAATCTATTTCAATGATTTCAAAATCGAGTTGATGCAGAAACCAAATAAAAAAACCCCGGAAAATATACCTAGATAGTCCTGGTTCTTACACGGAAAATGCAGCACCAAATGATTTTAATAATCAACAGCTTTTGAAACAAGCTATTCCAAATGTCATGACCCTTAGTTTTCTGCGACTCTAGGTTTGATGGAAACTGGAATAACGCCAGTTGCAACGTGATTTCCTAACGTTCATTCCCCACCCAGATATCAGGTCCACTACTATGACCTCATTAGTGCTCGGAAACTGCGAATCAACTTGCTGCGCGACATATCACGTTCCAGGTGGTGCCTGATGAAATAAATATCATTTGAAAGGATGATTTTGAATATTGGTTTTGTGTTATATGTCAGTTCATAAGCACTGGTCCTACATTCTAGCAACATGTGAAACACGAGTGTTTTCCCGATTGTGTTACACTATGCCATTATTCATATGGTGAGTGTACAGCAAATGCAACCCAAATCACCTGTGCAATAAGAATGTTATTTTTATCAATCAAGTTCTAAGGTAACTTTTTGAAAAATACATGCAGTTTTCCAGTTGTATCCTCATAACGTGATCTGCGAGATCCTCTCGTGGTGATCTGATTCTTCCTTATCAATCTCGTGTCTCTGTACTTTTGGATATCCTATCATTGCTGGAAGCTGGTCATCAACACAATAATTGTGTTCTGGATAAAACATTAATTAATCATGATTGACAGTGTAATAATTGACTGTTATCTCAGGCAATTGTTTTTTTTTCTATTAATTTCCAGGTGTTTTCATGCATCATATGGAAAGTTTCATGTAGATGGGGTTGATAACACACATACATGTATATGGTTTCTTGTGGTTGACAAAGGCATATCAATTACAACTGAGATATATAAAAGCAGGTATAGTTATTACTTCGCGTTACCCATCTCAAGTCTAGCTCTCACATTTACGTGTATAATATCATGAAATTATCTATCATCCGTTGGGTCATTCTTTCTCTCAATGTCCTACTTCATTCAAAGTTGGGATATCACTAATGAGATGACAATGGAATTATGTCTATTATACGAGTCTGCCGTCACTTGAAAACACACATTAGTCACCTTGACGTATTGCTTCTATGCTATTACATGTGTATCTCGATCTATGCGGGACCACTAGAAACATTATGTGTCAAAGCAACACGTGCGGAGCTATTCACACAGTGATTGTCCTTAGTGATCAGCAAAACCTTGTTGTATGTATAGCAATGTAATATTGCTTTGAAACTGTTTTTGTTTCTTTTCTTTCAATCCTGGCAATATACAATAACAATAACTATAAATATTATTAACTATAACTATAGATATTATTAACTATATATATTATTCTAGTGTTTGTGTAATGCGTTTAAATGTCTTATTCAAACTCGTCTCCAAAATACACCAAACGTATCAGTAATGATACATAACTTGTATTTTCATGTGTATTATCCAAAAAAAACAATGGTCTTCAAACACTCTGTTTAGCAGGGATCTCCGACAGTGTTAATTGACTTACAGATCGGGAGCAACTTGTTCCAATTAAATACCTCCCATTTGCCCTTCCGCTCAAAGGCATACCCACAAAAATTCGGTTGGGCCACAGAGAAATACGACTCTTCTCAAGCCCCCATCTGTTGACGATATAGCTTGACCAGGGAGGAGCTGCTCTACCCGTCAGCTGCAGACAGCCGACAAGTAGTGTATTTTGAGGTTGAGAAGTGGGAACATCTCCTGAACATAGAGGGTGCCCAAAGTCAGGATAATCAATGAAAACGTATGTGTGAAAAACTATTGGACTCGTTTTGAAATGTTCAGGTTTGTCCAGACTCGGAGATATTTCAGTGCGTAGAGCACTGCCCACGAATGAATATTGCATGGAGGATTACCCCGTCTATATATGTATATATACTCACAGGGACAAAATTGAAAAATGATAATGGATTTTGAAAATGTGTGATATGATACCTATTGCGTGATTCACTATTATGGATTCCAGTTGAAGTAGAACATTACTGCGGGAGACAGAGCATGTATTTTGTGGTGAAAACCTTACAATACTAGTGTTCTTGTAATGGTAATAAATTCTTTATTCATTGAACAATGGTGGACTGGACGAATGGATTAAAAGTTTGAGAGTGCAGAGGCAGAAGGAAAACGCACGCATGTGTATCTCATGTGAGTATGAAATCAAACGTGTATATACACACAGGTTCATTTCCTAAAGTATTTACTAGATCAACTGGTACAACTCCTATCAACGTCTTCATATTAATATTCCGAACATTATTTGCCCTAAGAGATATACAGTCATTTCTTTACATCGGTGATGTTTCCTCTTGAAAAAAAAACTTTATCCATAATGGAATGAACACTTGGAGTAATACATTGTCATTTTTTGTCATGTTAGGGTTGTTACGACGATATGTTTACTTTATTGCGTTAACAGATTATCATATGACAGTGATTCACAGATTATGGTCAAATTTGAATAAACACACATCGTAATCTATCGAAAAACTAATAATGAAGGTCACGTTGATGGAAATGATAATTTTTCGACAAATCCAAAATGACCAGCAAACGTTTTGATCAATGCTTTTATCTCGCAGCATTGTTATTCTTACTCTTTCACATTCACGATCGCATGCAATCCTACTTTCAACGTGATGATACATAAAATGTATCGCTACTTGCCATTAATTAACTCAAGGATGCACCACAGTGAGATCGGAAGTCCAGTTGTGGTGTTGTCAGTGAGACTACGCTGATATATCGTTTATTGGTAGTGATGCTACTAGAACTAGAACGTATCCGTGTTTACACATTTCAAGACCATATTTAGGACTTGAAAGAAAGACGGATAGTGTGATAGATTTCAAGGAAGATATGAATGCATGACTTCAACATATGAGATTTGACTGCAGTTCTATGTATGTATGATTTAGGTACATTGAAAATTTGTATCATAACGATAGCATGTATTTTTGTATATCTGCATGTCCAACACGATACAACAAAATACAATATGATGGTAGTAATATGTTTCAATCGTCATCAAAATTGAATAGATGCAGAAACCACACGAAAATGAATATATATATATATATATATATATATATATATATATATATATATATATATATATATATATATATATATATATATATATATATATACATGGTCCTGTGTGAGGACTGAAGCAACAAGTGACAGAATTATCATCTTAATAATCAACTTATATGAAACAAACTATTCCAAGTATATAGAATCACGTGCTCATGATGTGTCTAATTGCTGGTGTTTCTAGAAACTTCAATGAGACACAAAATAATTAAGTGTATTTTCCCTTCAATACAAATTTCATGACTTACATTATTGCGACAGTATGATTGATGGAAACAGGAATCACACCAGACCTTATTGCAACGTTTTCTCCGAACAATTTGCCATCCAGATATCAGGTCCACTGCTGTATGCCACAACCTCATTAGTGTTCGGAAGCTGCGAATTAACTTGCTACGCGACAAGAAATGTATCACGCCCCAGGTGATGCCTGATGAATATATATCATCTGAAAAAAGGATTTGAATATTTGCGTAACGTTACATGTCAGTTAATAAGCACTGGTCTTACATTCTAGCGAAATGTAAAACACGAGTATGTTCCCGATTGTGTCACACTATACAATTAATCATAATGTCATATGTTTGTACAGTTTTAACCCATATCACCCATGCAATAATATGTTTATTGTCATTAATTTAAGGCTTTGGTGATTTTTGTATCATGCATGCAATTTCCAGGTGTATATTAAAGGAGATCTGCGAGAACGTCTTGTGGTGAACTGATGTTTTCTTTCCCATTTAGTATCTCAGCAGTTTTGGATATCCTATCACTTCGACTGCATTGCTGGAAGCAATATCTGGTTATCAACACAATCATTGTCCTGGATAGTACATAAATTAATCAAGAATGACAGTGTAATAATTGATTGCTATCTCATGCTGTTTTTTCATGCTGAGCTTCCACGTTTATCGAGTTTCTTGTAAAATTGGGTTGATGACTCATAGGGTTTCTCGTGATTGACAAAGGCATATCATGTAAAACCGATATATAAAAGCAGGTATATTTATTACTTTATGTTGCCCAGCACAATTCGAGTGATCACATATACGTGTACATTTCATGGAAACAGAAACATTCATCACCCATAGGATGATCATGGCAGTCTCTGTGCAAACGTTATACATGTACCTCAACTCGATATTAATTATGTGATGACATTAGAACGATGTCTGGTATACGAGTCTACCACCTGAAAACACATTTATTCACGAGTCTACTACCTGAAAACACATTTATTCACGAGTCTACCATCTGAAAACACAATTATTTATGTACACGACACATAAATATCTTCACATCTATTTCATCTTATGATGATTCATTGGATAAATTTTGTGAGATGAAAAAGTGTAAGGAACCTTGGGTAGGTTGTGTTGCTGTTTGTGAATTATGTTCATCACTTCCCTCTTGATTCATTCCACTCCTTGGAAAAGTTATCGAGACAGCGAAACTATATTGAGCCATAGATTCTATTATTTACTATGGAGAAATGGCATATACACACAATTGTAATGTATATATGACGTGAACCATAGCTGTTGAAGCCATCATCCAATCATCCATCACTCATCACCAGATAATAATCCTTGTCGATCTGTTTTTATTTAATAATCATTAGTAAGCTGATAAATTATATGGTTTTTTTTCAATGAAAGACAGACCAACAGTTATGTAGAAAAAGTTCCCATTTAAAACTCAATCATAAGGTTTCAAGCTACAAGTGATCTGCAGGTGTAAAAGATATTCCACAGCAATTTAGTAAGAAGTAACACAGCAAAGTGTGAATTGATCTGCGGCAAATAGTTCCTATCATACACCCCACTTTTTCTTCGGTTTGTATGAAATACCAACAGAAATTCGGGTAGTTCACCTGGTGATACGACTCTTCTCAAGCCTCCTCCATGTGTCACTGTGGTGATACTGGATGCACTAACGATCGTTAGTGCATCCCGCAATGGCCGACAGTAAACACGATCAGTTTGGTTTTTAACCGTATTCTATCAAATGAGAGGTCCATTTGTGATAAGGTAGTTTAGTGTTTTGGTCAAAGACATGCGTAGTTATTTCAAGCAGATCACGCTTCTTTGTTTAGATATGTTGAGGAAAAGAATTAGCGATAAGATTCACCAACGACAAAAGTGAGATTCCCTAACGATATAGGCCTAATACGTGTATATTGTAATACGTCCATATCATACACCATTGTGAATTCGTTGATGTATGCGACATAAATTAGCGAATGTCACATCAGAAATAGGAAATATGTATTTATAGAAGATCATCTATGCACATCAATACATGTGAATTGGTACTTTATTTCACGTTTAACATTTGAATAACGTAGATTTTAATTAAGAAAGAAAAGATCGTTAGGGAATCTTCACATGTTCGTTGGGGAATCTTCGATTTTACAAAAACAATCGTTAGGGAATCTTTCGGCTTTTTTTCAGACGAGTTTTTCATGCTCAAACCAACATAAATCGCCATGTATTTGCAACGAACGGTTGTTTCGTGCGCATAAGAATCAGCAGATGCATGTGTATCGATCACAATCGTAATTATCGGGAAAATGAAGAAAATTCAAACGAACCGCGAGTGGGTTCGCCATTGCGGGATGCACTAACGATCGTTAGTGCATCCAGTCTCACCACAGTGATGTGTAGACGATATACCATGACAGGAAATAATTTGCTCTCCATACTCGATCCGTCAGCTGCGGGCAGCAGACAAGTAGTGTAGTTGGAGGATGAGTAGTGGATACAACTAGAAAACTCAAAGGGTGCTCAAAGTCACGATAGTCAATGAAGACGTATGTGTGAAGAACTCTCATATATGGCGCTTGTTGGATCATTCACTCGGTCTACGTCGGATGGTAGACACGTGGAGTGAATACTGCCCATTCATATGTTTTGTTGGCAGATAAATGACGTTATTATTGTTTCTTAATCGTTGTTTGATGTGACAATGAATGGATAAAGCAGGTTTCAGTTTGGAATATTGTATGAGTAAAAGTAAGACAAGAAACATTATATAGAACAGGTGCTTGAATGAATCCAAAATAAGACATAATTGCGTGACAGTCTGTGTCCTGGATCACTGAGCACGTCGGTGAATCCAAAAAAATTACGTACCCATGAGAAAAAAAACATCCGAACTTGTGGTTATGGTGAGTACTCATTTGAATTCAAAATATAAACAAATCTTGGTAAAAATGGGAATCCATATGCAGCATCGGCATGTGTTGCTAATTTCAAACATATTTTGAATTTGCTATCACATTTTTACAGTAGCAATCACATCATACAACAACAATACAGTCACAGTATACACACGATGAACCACGGTACATTCATTATACAACATCATTCCTCATCGAGACAGTCATGATAATAATACATGTATCATCACTTACAATTATTACTTACAAATTACTTACCTCTAAAGCTAACTCTGTTTTCTATTGTTGATTTATTTATAATGATTATGCAGAATGCTCTAAATAGACTGGTATCCGTTGTATTTATGGCCCAGATATTATATTCTGTGCTTTCCTCTATATTCAATAAGGAATGAAAAAGTGACAGACGCATTAAACAGCATTCATTCAGTGGATGGATAGCATCAAAGGACAGCATATGAGACTTGGGCCGTATTTTCGACATGATGAGCAGAACTCTCAAACACCCGCCATTGAATATCGAACGTTACCATGTAAAGCATAATAACATCGTTCTATAACCATGCAGCCTGATCGCTGAAGAATCAATCACTAACTCAGGACATCCTAATCCATTTACAGGTCAATTCAGAGACCAGCCTTGAAAAGATGACCCATAGGGTGTTGGTAACAAGATGCGATTACCTTGGAATGTTGTCCTCAAATAGCAGGACTATCTGATCTGAAACAGCGATAAACTGGGTTGAGATGTGATAGCTACCAATAATAAATCTAAGTCACAGACGAATTGTGTCTTGTTTTGATGAACTGTACCCTGTGAAGGATGTTTCTGTTGTCTTGAGTGTCGCAGCTCAACTTTGTTGAATATCCTTACAGCAGTGTAAATTCCAAAACCCATGCATGCGCCTGGATCAAACGGTTGACGCTAATATGATTATGGGCTTTGATTTGCAAGTTTCGGTTCAAAAATGCAAATTCCAAATATCTGCGATCCAACGAAAAGGTAGATTCGTGCCATAGTGGTGACCATCATGCTGGAACAGAAAGTGTGTAGGGTATGCATCACCATTCAAAATGGGGTATGACATGAGACAGAAAAGTAATAAAAATATTGCAAACTTTCTGGCTGGACAAAAGAATACTATAAATTCACATACATTCTTAAATACATTGTGCATTCAGAACATTTTGTGCACTGATCTGCTGATTATTAGACTGCATTTGAATATTTCTCTTTTTATGTGAAAAGACGGCAAAAAAGTTACAGCAAATCCCCTTGACAAAGCGAGCTTTATCCACAATCCACACATGGATACACATCACCAGACGATATAAAAAAAGATCCTTTCGAAATTTCTGTGATATAAGCATTGAAAATTATGGTGTCACAGTGCCTGTGGAGAGGCGCCAGTGAGCCAAACACCTATATCAGATCAGTGCGCGATCACTGCTTTTTACTTCACCATTCCATTTTTTCGGTGAGATCGCCAGATATATCGTTGGTGATTCTTTTGATATCAAATAATCTCAATTCTGGATCTGGATGGTAATAATATACAAAATTTACTCTACTTTCAAATTCAAACAATAAAAGTTTCAAGTGATTGAGTTTTTTTTTATCACAGAGTCGGTTTCATACTCCCGCTATACGTCAGATCCTCCCATAACGAAAGAAAACAACAACAAACATCGCCTCGATCTCAAGGACAAATTGATCAATGTGATTCGTATGGTATATATCGTTTTTCTCCCCGCAGGGAGACTTCTTGAACGCTCTCTGAGAATCCCATGGGGGTAATACTCTTCGACCCTGGGGAAAACCTGGTTTCGAAGATAAAATACTTTGAACGTGTTTTCTACAGAATTGGACGTAAATAATTCAGCTAATCAATATCATCTGACGAATATTTTCGTCGTATGAAGCAAAATTTTCGTCACTATCGCTGATTTACGTGAACACTGGAGTGTCGGCGGGAGTTGAGAATACTTTTATCACTACGGTGTGCATTCAGTCAACCGGATATCACTTTTGCCGAGCAATCGCTCATTTCTCACGCTTATACTTTCTGTCATTGCCTAATTTTCATTGTTTCGGAGCATTAAATTCAGCCCATTTATTTCGTTCCATTTTCTGACTGCATCTTTACTTCTAACAATCATATGCATTTATTTTAAGCTGTCCCACAACGAGCTAATTTTTCGCTCGCAGAATGTGGAATGTTGGGAACCGTGGTATTGATCGTTGGCAAATGTGTAAAAGTTGGAATCGGTTCCGAGTTCAACATCACCGACTTAGACATTGATAGTTCGGTGCTTTCAAATTTTCCGACGGTACTCAGATTTTGTATACACTTCTCATATGACATACATTGTCGTCTACTATTGAATATTTGTACACTATTGACCAGGAACAACTTTACGAGTGTATTGAATTTCGGGCCAAATTGAAAACGGTGCTGAATGTTATTAACACCTTGCTATTTTTGATGGGCGTACTCGATCAGGGACTACTACTCATACGAACTACCAATTGTATTCGCCCTGCAAGGACATCGTATATGCGCACGAAATTAAATTGAAAACACTATTAGAATGTAAGTATCAACCTATTACCACCAATACAGCCAAATTTTAATGACTCCAATGACAAACGTAATACACAACATTTTGCAATAGAAACAGCCCAACCAAATACTTTATCAAAAGACACACTGGCGTCATCAGGGGCAGACAGTGTGGTAAATGTAGTCGTTTCTACTGTACAGCTGATGGAATTAGTATACAACTGCCCAGCAACCTATGAAAATAATTTAGAAATCCGAAACTAACCCCATGGAATAGATATATGACAAGTACATAAATACCTAATCACAAGCCAAAAGGCTACTGAGTTGATGGTATCCTCGGGGACAGATTTAACGTCCACCAGCAGTGACACCGACTCAGTGATATGAATGTAAGTATCAACCTATTACCACCAATACAGAAATGAGCGCGCTATTGACTTCTTATATCCCGGGGATCTGGTGCTTTGCACCAGGTATGATTTTTGTTGCCGTGAAGTACAAGGAAATACTGAGGTATGCTTTTTGTAGCTTCACGCCCTGGGAAACAAATTTCTTCCGGACAAAACGAAATTCATTTTCAGAAAATCAGACTATAGGAACTACATTTTATACGTCTGGTGATGTAACAACTTGAACACACTTGGTGTTCCTGATGTTTTGATATATTCCTCATAGGATATATGACTATTTCAACAAGAAAGTATTAAATGCTTGGGGAATAATTACTTTGCCTGGCCCAGGTTGGTTCAGGCAAAGTAAGGTTGGTACGTCTGGTGATGTAACAACTTGAACACACTTGGTGTTCCTGATGTTTTGATGTATTCCTCATAGGATATATGACTATTTCAACAAGAAAGTATTAAATGTTTGGGGAATACTTACTTTGCCTGGCCCAGGTTGGTTTTGTTCTTGGAGTATTATCCACTCTTAATATAATTCGTATGCATTGTGTGTTTTGGTTCGAATAAAACAAGTTTAATAGCATTAAATATAAAAAATTTGGAAGAGGGGGGTACCACGAGCTATTTCGGGACAGTCAGTATTCGAGATATAATTGAAAGCTATTTGCTCTAGTAGTGTATCGAATATGTTAATTTTTCTGAGTATGAAAATGTACTCATCCTTCAAATGTTATTCGTTTCAAGTGTAGATACAACATTGTGCTTATACTGCGATTATTATCTTTTGCAGAATGTATTGGATTGTGGTTCCACTGTGTTCAATAATTCCACGGATTCAGGAAAGACAATTATGTAGTGCATATGTATTTGAAAACAAAGTCGGTTATTATGATAAAATGAATACATGCAGTCAGAAATGGATACTTACTATGTGAAATGTATATCAATGAATGTACGGGGGTTACGGTCTTGATATGGAGACAGTTGTAGCCTCTATTCTTTTATGCTAACAACCGCACTGTGCACATATGTGAGAGCGAGGGAACGACCTCGGTTCGGAAAAAAAAATGTCTAGACAAAAACAGTTGTGATCTTGTATATACATATCCATTCCAACAGTGGGGAAAACAGTGTGGAAAAAGACAACAGTGTGGAAGAAGAATTTGAAGGAACAAATTTTGTATTCTCACATGGTGCAAAAATGCTGCAGGTGCAATGATCATGGTTACAGAGAACTGTATCAATTGATATTCATGAAACTATACCTGATGATGATGGAAAACTATATCATCATGGATGTCACGATTGGTGAATAAAAAGTTTACCCTGGCAAATGTGTGTGGCCCTAATAGGGATGATAGAGAGTTTTCATTGAAATTTTCTACTGAAGTTGAAGGTCTTCAGTGATAACGGAATAAGTGTAGGTGATTTTATTGATGATTTGAAACCAGTATTAGACAAAGTGGTCGACGTTATGACCATGCAAATCATGATTGTGTCGCTTTAGGGGCTTCATAGAAAAATTAAAGTCCAGCGAGTGAGAAATTTTTTTTCTCACTCCCTCGCGATCTTTTCACGGTCGAAGCCGATGTAGCCGAAGCGTTTCCATGGTCCCTCGTGATAGTATTAGTTGTGCTGACGCGAATGATTTCTGAGAATGTTTTGCTACAAGATCATGTTGGAACACGAAAAGATCGAAAGTGCATGCGGAATTATCGCGAGGAAAGTGGAAAGATCATGTTCAAACGTGAAAATGTTGAGTTCAAATGTGAAAAGTTCGCGATGCAACGTAAAAAAACTCACTGGTGTGTCCCCTTACATTTCTGTACAGGTCCTTATTTACGTTTAAAGTGCGGCGTGAAACACCTGATCCAATGAGTAAAATTTCCTGGAGGACAGGTTGTTGTGCCTCATTCAGGTAATTTCATGTTTAATATGAACTGCAGTATGTATTTGTCATGTATACTTTGTATTTGTAATGTGTAAAATGTATAAAAAAATTGACTATTTTTGTAGTCAGTCCATTCAAGCTATTCGTGTGTCAGATGTAAAGCTCAGTGGATGAACGTGTGTTCGACCTGTGAGAGGCATTTAGTTAATTATGTATCGACTAAAATATTAATTCTTGCTCTCTGACATTCACAATCTCTTGTTTGACATTTAGATAGCTTGACACTGAATTACTACACTAAGCCCGTACAAGCCAAGAAAGACTACCAAGAGCCATGTCATGCCTTATCACTTGCTATCTCAAGTGAAATTTGTGTGCAAAGAATATCACAATTGTAGCAAGGAATATCACAGACACAACAATTATTCCATGATGACATACAGATCGACAATATGGAATGTCATTCAGAAATCATCTTCGAATACAGAATTACAGTACGTTTCCCAAAACATTGCCATGGAGTTCTCGTACCAAACTGGTTGCATGTGGACACCGTCTTTACTCCATGAGCCCATGGACCTGGACATCTCCCACAGGTCGACAAATCCGTAGGTGCGACCGTCTGGGTCAGAAATATCCTCTTCCAAGATCTCGTAGAGTAGGTGGTTCATTAGGCGGATTTTCTCAGCTGCTAGTACACCTTCAAATTTTTTATTGAAGAATTTCGTTTTCGTCCTGGGCTCTTCGAATTCGCCGAATGTCGGAATGTAGAATATCTTCGTTGTACGAGGCACGTAAAATTCGACGAGTGACCTGAACTGTTCGATGTCGAGGCGAAGTCTCGCGAGGTTGATGTTTTTATCGTGATTGAACGGGAGTGTGATGACCATGAAATTTGGATAGCGGTCTTTGAGGAAGTATCGCAGTACAAACTCCTGGGTAGTCAGTGCCCACTTCTGGTTCATGTGGTCCCCGTAGTACAATGTCTGGGGAATGTACAACTGGATACTATCGTCTATTGTCTGAGTAGTGGCGATTTGCTCGATGAGTATCTCCTGTGAGCTGTTTGGGTCGCGCTGGCAGAACCACTCCTTGCTTGCACACACGCTTGCACAGAACCTGTTGCCGGTCCGCACGAACTGTTCCAAAGATTTGTCATAGTAAGTGTAGTACTGGGCGTCTGGATGGAAACCTCCACCATCGTTGCGACCTTTGCGACATTTGAGCGGTGCCAACAGTTTGACCAGCGCCTCGGAGTTGAATCCTCCATTCGAGTCTCCAGTGGTGACCACGTGGGTCACGTTGGCCTCGGTCAGGCACCTCTGCATACGTTGATCTTTGTGTAGTTCGTACTCGTACTTGCAGAAATTAGGCTGGTATCGCAGTACTCCGCTAGATGTCGTCCAATCACCACCGCTTGGGATGTATCCGTGACTCTTGAAGTACCTTCGGAGAAGGCCAAACGTACATGACCCGTTGCCATATTCAGAAGGTACGGGTTGGATATCGGATGTATTCCAGTGTAACTGAATTCGTTCAGTTCTGTTTATGATCTCATTTGTGTATTGTGGTCCATTACTTCTCTTCGAGTAGGCCCCACTAAGAAACACCGGAACGTTTATGGTCAAATAGAAACTGCTAACGTAACAAACGAGAACCACGCCAAGCATCAGCAGAGCGACCTTATTTGCACAACATGTGTCAAGAATCATTGTTGATTTATTGCGAGTCCATCGCCTACAATGTCACTACACGTAAACATCTCCGTGTCCCACTGCTCGACATCTTGCGAAAATACCTCTGTTATGGAGTCCCACACCGGCCGTGTGTGCATAGACGCACAGATATTTAAGTATAGATGAAACTATATCGAACTGATATTGAAAATCCATTATAAAGTATGGTGTTGCTTTGTAATGTCCAAAAACATTCTTATACGTGTTTGTCTATATATCGGAAGCTCCATAATCAATTATATTCTGATATTTCAATAATCACATTGACACGCTGAAGTACTTTGCGAGTACGAACATGGTATATTCAAAATGTGACGCATCCATAGGACCATGTTGTGTTACCCTGACCATGATGCCAATAGTATATTTTTTTTTTACTTGAAATAGTCAATACCTGTATGAATGTAGGTACCAATTTATTACCACCAATACAACCAAATTTTGGAGATGCCAATCAGTACAGTAACTTAGGTACAAATCTTTCAATAAAGTGTGAACATTTGCGTACCGGCTCAGTTTTTTTTTATACTCTTTCATATAAAAGCGGGACACACGTGATACCACCTAAAATTAGGCCGCCATCTTGAATTTCACAATGACCGCCAGCACATAACAATTTTTGTTAGTTTCCATCCCATAATGCACATGATACATACACATTCACACACATGAGTCTTTGCTTGAATATTCTCATTTTGTGTTTTCACACTTAAGGGTCATGCTGGAAATACTTATCCCGAGTGCGACCTTCATGCTTCGTTCTGGGTGAATGAACTTATAAATAGTCATAATTCTGTTTGGTGTTTATGTCGCAGGAAAATTAGTTTGGCCACCATGTAATACGATGCTTTTCACGCTCTCATCTGTTGACGAAATAGCATGGCACTAAAAATGTGCCCCATGCTCGATCCGTCAGCTACAGGCACCACCAAATTTGGGGAGTGGGAGGTATCAACATGGTAAGAAGATCGCCGAACTCAAGAGGTGCCCACCGTCAGGATAATCGATGAATAAATATGTGTGAAGAACAATTGACGCGCATTCAAACGTTCAGGTTCGTCCAGGCTGAGGACAATGCCTGTGTATGAATAATGCATGGATTACTTGCCTCAAAATCTATTTTCTGGAGAGGTAAATTGCAATATAATCAAGGATTACTATTATCAAGTGAGCGAAAAACATCCGGATTGAAAGTTTGTGTCAATGATTTCAATGTGACTTGGAAGACAAATCATAACAAATATATATGGCATTTCTCTCTCAATACGTATACGATTTTGCATATTTTGATATTCGATAAAACAATGGTGGGGTGTGGAAGTGCGGCGTTGTATATATGTAAGTTCATATATAACTGTGAAATTATAATTTATTGAATTCAGTTTAAACGATATTTTGCATAAGAGGTGTATAGTCATTTCATTACTTGGTGATATTCCCAAAAAAAGTATACACTTTATTCCAAACGTAATGAGCGAATGGATTAATACATTGTGCAAAAAAAAAAAATCAGCGGCCATGCTCTGGATGTTAAATCAAGTACGTAAGGGGTGTGGATGCTTTTAACACTGGGGTATATTTTATACGAAGGGATATTATATCTTATCATGTTAAATAATCATTGCAGGACACTACTGAGCCCAGAAATGTGAACAGTATTGATTTAAACGTATGTGACTATTGGTCGGTTTTATTTGCTCTGATTATCCCCCTTTGATGGTTCAGTGAACACAATCCACAGAGTTATCTGAGTTGTGAGTTTTATTTCGTCCGATGATTTCTATTCAGTGCTCAGAATATAATCTTGATGTACATGTGGTTTGAGAAGTAATCTTAAGTTCATTGGAAAAAAACAACACATTTAACCGTAAAAATGGCGGAATACCTATACGAAATTGACAGATATGAGCTTGTTGAACGTTTGGTTAGGAGGGAACGCATTTTCAAAAACCGTTTGGATCCATTTATTATGTATGACGACCAGACATTCGTGGAACGATTTCGCCTGGATAAACACGGTGTGGCGGATCTGCTGGATTCCCTCGGTGAACAGTTGAACAGACGCGACACGCGACTATATATTCCACCATCTTTGCAATTACTGGTTGCCCTGAGTTTCTACGCAAGCGGTAGTTTCTTACGTACAGAGGGCGACATTTTCGGGATCAGTGAAGCAACAGTAAGCACAATTATTCCAAGGGTATCTAGAGCAATAGCCAATTTACGAGGTCAACACATATCATTCCCAGACAATGATGAATGTGTAAAGCAACAGGCTGCCTTTTTGCTATAGCTGGCATTCCGGGAGTAGTCGGGGCGATAGATTGCACACATATACCTATTTTATCGCCTGGTGGGCCAGATCTATGCTGAATTATTCCGGAATAGGAAAGGATACCCCTCCATCAACGTACAGGTAATTGGAGACGCCGACTATTTAATCCGAAATATTGTAGTTCGATGGCCAGGCAGTACCCATGACACGAGGATCTTCGACAATAGCGAGATATGTGCTAGATTTGAGAGGCGAGAAATATCCGGGATATTACTTGGAGACAACGGATATCCCCTTCGACCATACCTGATAACACCATTGTTACAGCCTCAAACACGCGCCGAGAGGAGGTACAATTACGCACAGTGCCGTACCAGAGTGGTCATTGAAAACCTCTTTGGAATCTGGAAAAGAAGGTTCCTTGTTTGGCACTTGACCTTAGACTGAAGTTGTCAACGTCCCTGATCGTCATTGTCGCATGTGGGGTGTTGCACAACATTGCTCGTCGGAGGCACATACCACAGCCAGGGATTGACGATGCACCATTGCCCGATGTCCCAGAACCCGAACTTCCTAATCAAGGCGGAAGGGCACTCAGGAATAACATCATAGAAAGATTCAACTAGATGTATGTCAGTGAATTTTATTGTGATATTCAGTCAGTTCAGTGTATATACGACAATTGGTGCAAACTCTACACATGTAATGCATCACAGTTCAATTAAACGGTTGCCATATAGCTTTTTTCTTAATTTCAGATTCCATTTGGTCAAGCTTCATTTGTAATTTCTTTTTTTTCATATTCAGAACTTGCTTTTCCAAGTCGAGATTGATCATTTTGCATTTATGCTCTTCGTCAGCCATTTGCAATAGCTGATATTTACACGACGTCTCGTGTTATTTTATTTTTTCCTTGTTTTTTCGCAGTGGACGCCGAGTCATCTGTCGGAATGTTGGGGGCTGAGGATGGTCCAGGTTGTTGTCCGTCATCAACATTGTCGAGTGATTCGTCGTCATCTCGCACGCTCGTCTGGATGTCAATGCATATATATATGGACACTATTTTTTCTGATGAACACTTAAATAAACTTTCCTGTGAGGGAATTGGCTTTCAGTCTGCGCTTTACAGTATGTGCGACGTGGCATTTATGTGAAATAAACAAATGTACATGTATACCTGCTGATTAGTCGGGACTTGATTCATAATTGATTCATTGTCGCCATGGAAGGATGCATCGTCATCAACAGGATTACGCAAACTGTTGATTTGCTGTGGGAGTATCGACACCACCTTCTGTGAAATCGTGTCGGAAGCGAGGTCTACTGTGGCACTCCCCCCACCAGTTTGCTTCCTTTCCCGCCTTTCCTCTGCGACTGATTTTTTCGCTTTCGCTTTTAGGTTTTTCCAACAATTTTGAAGTTGTTTTGTGTTGCGCAAGTTTACTCCATGGCGGCTGTTGAATTTATCAGCCATTGCTTTCCAAGCATCGGCATTCTTTTTCATCAGAGTAGCATTATTCTGTTTGTTTTCCAATACATCTTTATTTTCGCCTATCAGTTCCAAACAATGTCCGATTTCTTTGCTTTGGCTTTAGCCATTTTGGAGGAAATGTACAGGTCCCACGTAGGCCTTCTATCACTGTTAATGACACCAACCATCGGCATACCACGTCTGAGACAGGTTTCAAGCGACGCTTGCACAATCTGAGCTTATTTTGAGCACATTGGACTCGCCACGGATTATTTTGGACATGGTCTGCTGAGCAGAATCCACTGATAACTCATGGATTCCACAAACCCCCGATCGCCCCTAAACTGAGTATTACTCGAGCCACCAAAATAAAACCGGCCATAAATGTGTCGCATAATCCAATGAAAACCGCAATCAGCACATGGAAAAGGTTGCCTCATCTATCGAGACAGTGTCTTTTCCGTATGTTATGATTAGATTAGATATACGATTATATACGATTAGTCACCCAGTCAGTGGTCGGAAGCTGCAAACGAACTTCCGATTCTCGTGACCCCAGGGCTACTTTCCGTGTCATCAACGAACTTACAAAAGTTGATGGAATAAAGCTTCCTGCGCCACCTTGTAAAGAGCTGTGTGACACTTTCGTTGACCATTTCGCCACTAAGATCTCAAACATCAGGATCAACATAAGGGACATCGTAGCTCGCGAGAACATCAGCTCAAACATCACACCTGACATAGAGGGTGGAGTGAGTTGTACTATGGATGTGATTTGTCCTGTTAGCAGGGATGAGCTCCATAAACTAGTACTTAAATCCAACACTAAAACGTGCGATCTGGATCCATGTCCCACCTCTCTCCTAAAAGACACTGTGGATGTACATCTTCCAGTGCTAGTACAGATGTTCAACCAGAGCTTTCGAGAGGGAGTCTTTCCAGCATCCTACAAGATGGCTCAAGTGAGGCCATTAATAAAATCAGCTGGATCTGACCACCTGCAGCTGAAGAACTATAGGCCTGTCTCAAATTTGACAACAATAGGAAAACTTCTTGAACGTATTGGGGTGCTTCGCTTGAAAGAGCATCTAGAAGCAGCGAACAAGACGGATATCTACCAATCTGCTTACAAATCGGGTCATTCTACTGAGACAGCACTAGTAAAAGTTTTTGGAGATATCGCAACATCTCTAGATAGCGGACACATAGTCCTCCTAGCCGTGATCGATCTATCAGCAGCTTTTGATACGATCGATCATGGCATGCTGGCCAGACTATTAGATGAAGAGTACGGACTCCGTGGTATAGCATTGAAGTGGTACAGCTCATATTTCCAAAACCGCTCTCAGTTTGTGAGAATAGGCCCATTTCAATCTGAACCTAGTTCACTAACGTCAGGATGTCCCCAAGGGTCTATCATGGGGCCGGTGAGTTACACCCTATACACGGCACCGTTACAACGCATCATCTCTAGTCATGGCGTCAAATGCCACAAGTATGCGGATGACTGTCAGGTATACGTGGACTGCAAACCACGAGATTTCCTCTCTGCTAAAGCAACTCTCGAAAATTGCCTAACAGATATCCGGGCATGGATGTTGCGTTGGAGACTGAAAATAAATGATAGCAAGACAGAGTATATTATCATCTTCCATAACCGTGCAACACAGGTTCCATCAGATGTTCCGTTACGTATGGCGGAAAGTGATATAGAATCAACTGAAATGGTGAGGAACCTTGGAGCGAACTTTGACTCCACGCTCAGTCGGTCACCACACGTGACCATGGTAGTTAAGGCCTGTAACTACCATCTTAAGCAACTTGGTCGTATACGACCATTCATCACACATGATGCATGCAAGAGGGCAGTCCATGCTTTAATCTTGAGCAGGCTCGATTATTGTAATGCACTCCTGGTCGATGCACCTGAATCACTGCTAAATAAGCTGCAACGGGTGCAGCATCGTGCAGCACGGCTAGTACTTCGTCCACGGGCACAGAACAGGATAGTTCGTTCAGCCCCCCTACTGCAGGAGCTCAGTTGGCTACCCATTAGGCAGCGTATCATGTTCAAGGTGTGCACACTGACCTTCAAATGTCTCCAAGGACTGGCACCGCCTTACCTAAGTGAGCTGATTTGCCTGCACACTCGGGATTCTCGCCTTCGTCAGCCGACGAACAACCAGCTCACACAGTATCGTAACACCAGAAAAATCGGGGCCTCGTCCTTCCAAGTGGCCGCACCCATTCTCTGGAATATGCTTCCTCCAAAGCTCAGAACTGCAGAACAGCTAATGTCCTTCCGCAAACAACTTAAAACTTTTCTCTGGAGCATCTGTCTCTGAATAACCGAACTTTTATAAATGTGTACATTTGTTAATTTTTAAACGTCCATCACCAACATTTTAATTACTATTTTATGTCATACTTACTTTTACATATATACATGTGTTGTATATGTTGATCACTCAATTTAATCTTGTACGCGCACAGATAAAACGTCAGTTCGACTGTTGCACGGAATAAGGGCTTAAGTGTACATACGCCCTTATGGTGTGCAAATTTGTTTGAAAGATATTTTTCTTCTTTTATACAAATATTACATTAACAAAAGTTATTGCATTAAATATAGTGAGGTTTAACTTACTTTCAAAAATAAAAAAGGAATTAATTTTTACAACAAAAATACTGAATACCATTGTTCACATTTTGAGATACGCCCTTATTACGCTAAAAGTTACTATCAGTGATATCAACATGCAGGTTGAAGATTAAAGAATTTCTATCAAGTTATTAATTTATGTTAACCAATCCTCTTTAAATGCAATCAAATAAATGTTTGTAATGTGTACAAAAGTTCATCAAAATATTGATTAAAATTATTTCCCGAAATAAGGGCGTATCTACACTTACGCCCTTATTCCGTGCAACAGTCGAGTTTTGAGTTTGCGCTTCTAAGCATCAGCATAATAATAATAATAACATAACAATAATAAACAACTGAAACACACATATACATGTAATATTATCTAAGTAACTAACTTTATTCAGCTGGAGATTGAAATATATAATATTATGTGAAAATACGATCACGGATAAAATAAAATCCACACTTGGGACACGTCTCTGTCGTTCAAATCTCCACCTATATAGCATTGCTAATCTTCCTTTTTTATCACAGAACTCTGTTTTTAATGTAATTATATTGTAATTTATTGCATACTCTGTGGTTGCCATTATCCCAAGGTTGCAGCCCCATTGAAATCCAGAATCTAGTGGAGGTGATGACAATGTAGTTCCGTTGAAACTTTGTCTGTACGCAGTTTCAACGGAACTATGACAATGAAACCACGCTGTCCATACTATCCATTTGCAGTGGCGGTACTACAACTGGTTCGTAGTTGTTTACGAGTTGAATGAGGGTAAGGTAGCGAGGTAAATATCAAGGAATTTAACAGCGGTATGCTGTTTTTTCTAAATTAATGTGTGTTGCATATAAATATAAATATAAATACCGGTCCAATGAAGATCAACATCGTTAAAGTGGAATAATCGGATTTTGGTTTTCCGGTTGAAAGTGATCAGTAGCTGTCCTGAGAGTATCTGTATAGAGCAGAAGTTCTAAAGCGCATACGAATTTGTCTAAATTTGACATTGAAAATCTAATTTTAAAAACAGTTTCGCACGAAACGGTTCCCTTGCAATGATGCAAAATAAACAAAAATAGCTGAAAATATTAAAAAAAAATACACACACGCCTTATCCCCTGAAACTCGTATATGTATGGTATATTATAGCGATGGAATTACAAATATTGAGTTTGATTCTTTGTGTTGCAAATAACGACAATATAGGGAAATTCATGTCTCTGTTTATGTTAGCGCAGATGTAAACAATTCGTTCACATCGTGCGTTTTACGGTATGTTCAAACTCCACTGCAGGGTCATCCTGACGTATTTTAGGGGTTGTTACTGTGCTATATCATCTATTGTTGTATAATACTGAGTATTCCTACGCTGTCATTGGTTAAAAGCTGGTCACGCGTCCATGCATAAAAGTGCATATTCACCAGACCAACCTGTTAAGGTTTTTTTTTTATATTCACCGATCGGTCCATATCACCTATATGTACCTCTCGCCAATGAGCAATTCAAATGCTTTCACATGTTTTTTTTCTGTTACTAGTATCGCGTATCTAGTGAATATGGTGAAATGAATAAGCTTATTTCAAAGATTATTCCTGGTTTGTTTAGGTTTCCTGAAATATTGACTAGCTGGAATTTACAGAAAAACATCATTATGTTTTAATCATAACATCCATGTCATACATAAACATTGCTCCAGTATTTGCATGAACTTCCAAACTTTTCACATGTATATGTATTATATAATAAAACAGATATTAACTTATGGTTTCGATGAATACGTGAAAATATGTACCTCTCGGAAAGACATATTCACCGAGTTAGCGATATGTCTTTTGCGAGAGGTACATATTTTCACGTATTCACCTCATCAAAAGTCAATATTTGTATACTATATGCGGCCCAAGTACCGTACACTGCTCCTTAATGCTACTCGTCCACTGAAAGCATACCAGTTAATCTGTCTCGCACCTTTTTAAACCTTATTGAATATAGAGCAAGGCGCAGGATATGATACTTGGGCCTAATTTTTATTCTCAGACAAACCATACTGTTGTACGTTTTTGCCAATAACTCCGCGAATTCTAATCCAATCTAGGCCCATGTAGCGCACCTTACTCTGTTAATACTACTCACCCACTGAATGTATACCATATTCAATCCGTCTGGCACATTTTTAATCTTCATTGAATTTAGAAGAAATAGTAAGCTGCGTTACATGGGCCCAAATCGGCTTCAAAATTTGTGTGTGACTGCTATGTGTCTATCCGGTAGAGTATATTATGTTATAACGATGATTTATTATGAAAATTAGCAGTGATAATTACCCTCGACCCCCCTCCCCCCCCCTACGGGGGCGAGGGTAAAAGTGCAATAGAATTAGTACTCCATCAAATTATCTCCCGGATATTTCAAACATAATCCTCTCCTCAACGTAGTCCGCTACAAACAGTCAGATATCGAAGAGTCAAAATTCAAAAGTTATTTCTTGAATATTATCTCCTCACAATGACCTATTTTATAGAGTAACTGATCAGCATCCTAATACTGGAAAGAAAATGGGTCACCGTGCTGGTTTTTTTCGACACATTCGATCAAAATCACAAACATTTACCTAAAATGACATAAATTATGGAATTTTTTGCACATTTTTGTCCATATTCACATCTTTTATCGTGTTTTGCAGGCGAACGGATACGGTGACCCCCCATTTTCTTTTCAGTTTTAGGATGCTGATCAGTTATTCTATAAAATATGTCATTGTGAAGCTCTAGATTATGTTGATACAGTTATTTAATTAAAAAAATCTTTGACCCCCTCCCCCCACTGTTTGGAGCGGACTACCTCAATACTTATCCATCATAGTGAGATCTCGACCAAGAAAAAACCATTAAACTCCGAATATTGATTTATTTCTGAAAATATTAAACACAAAATTATTTACAAAACAGTAAAAGAACTTCAGTTCGAGTACGTTTGAGCATGACAGGGTATGAATACTCCATAGCCATCCACCCCTCTATTGATTTCACAAATGAAAGATAATACGAACTGAAAATCGATAGCCACACTGATCATAGATAATGGTCTGAAATCATGTTGTAACATGTTGTAATGTTCATAATATGCACAACTTATACAGTTTTTTTTTTATTCAAGTATACTTTTCGGAATTTTTTCCTGCAAATAAAATAGAGAGCTTGAGTAAATATTGATCGCTTGAACAGCAGAATTCAATCATACTAATTACATAAACCTCGAACTTTCAGAACCTTCTAAGGGGAAATACAGGTGTATAAATCAGGCGTCTTTCATGAAACATGTTGCAGGTACATTTTTCAACTTTTTTTTCAGCCTTACAACCAAATGTAGCGGGTATATACAATTACTCGTGTTGTCATGAACTGTATGCTGTTTGGCAAGTCGATCTTCGTGGAAGCCTCTACACAATGCGATGACAATTGAGTGACATTTTGACTTTCTCTTATCCTTGGGGAGAAGTTCATGAACTATCTCTAGAGCTGCATCTTTCCAATTTCAAAGAGTTACATTGTTCACAATAAACCATGGAAGGCAACCATTATTCGTTCAAATCAACTATCAACAGATCAATTTTGGCAAAAAATATGACAAGCAAGCAAAAGCGGGCCTGTTGTTTCATGTACAACATGCGTATACATGCAAATTCATACATGCATGTACATGTACACAGTGTACATGTATAATCATATAAAGGCTAACATAATAAACGTGACTTTACATTATTTCATCAGCACAATATTCACCGTTCTTTCATGTCAGAAACCATGGATACATAAGGTCTATCATAATGAAAATGGCGTCGCTGGATCATGGCCACGCTAGACCTGGACAGATGTGCCATCAGGGTAGAACGTACGCCCGCACGCACACCTGGAAGGCTTGTCACTCGGGTGTCTGATTGCCTCGCGAAGTCGCTGCCAGAACACCGCTTGCTCCTCCCTGTTATCAGGATCCCACTCCAGCCAGGTACTCGAGCGACGTAAGTTGACCAGTGTGCTGTGCATCTCACTCACGGGAATCTCTTCCAGGGCCACCACAATGATGACGTCTTCTCCCTCGTCGATGCTCCTCATGCGAGCTATCTGAATCTCAAACTCGCACCACTTGCTGGCCAGAGAGCGCCGTGTTAGCAGGAAGACAGTCTTGCGACTGTCCTGCACACTGCTGCATATGTTGTCCTCTATCGTGTGTCCGGGAACCCAGTCACGCTCGTGAATGCAGAGTTTCAGTGGGAATGACGTGTCCTGCTCCAGTTTGGGGATTATCTGGTGCTTGACCCACGGGATGTCTTTGTTGTGGTACACTATGAAGGCATCGTATTGATATTCACGAGAGTTCTCGAGTTGCTCGTAGGTTCTGCGTTGTCTGGCTAGACGAAGGCAAAAGTATCGAATGTCCCAGCGCTGTCGATGGACAATGGCTAGGATGCATGTGAGTACCATGGCAGTGCCTACAGAACTTCCAGCAACGATTGCCCAGGGTTTCGCATGACACGTAATTGTCTCATTATACAACTTGCCCGGGAGTGTCGTGAGATTGTAGTAGTAGTACTTTCTGCAGTTAGTTGGACATCTCTTAACGAATATCAAACTTTCGTTGTTTTTCAGTTGAACTGATTTTGTGTGTGTGACCCATGACAAAAATTCTAGATTATT
Organism: Terebella lapidaria; assembly: GCA_949152475.1. Lineage (NCBI taxonomy): Eukaryota > Metazoa > Annelida > Polychaeta > Terebellida > Terebellidae > Terebella > Terebella lapidaria. The sequence continues at coordinate 24,163,773 of OX424564.1, read as the reverse complement.
GCACTCGATTTCCAATGGGTTTCCATTTAAATCTAATGTGAATGTGTGATGACTCGCAATTCTATTCATCCCTTTGATTGCTATGGGCAACAAATACATAATATTGTTCTCAGACATATCCAGGAATGTCAGTCGCGTCATGTGTTCGAGATCCCCATGCCAATCACCAATGGCCGTATTTCGTATGATCAGTTCTTCTAATGTATCAATGGTTGAAAAGAAATCAGGTTGAATATATTTGATGTTTGTAAGTGAAAGATCCAGAGAGCGGACATGCGATTCGTTAAGACTTGCCATTAGTGTCCCATTAGTATCCTTCGTCAGTTGATTACCGAGGTCAATGTTCCGACTGAGATCCAGCGTGTCAATGTGAACAGCTCCACTGAAAAATGTCGTACTTATGTGGCTGATACCGCAGTTCGACAAATTCAGTTTACCAATGTGTCGAGTCCCTATTTCGAAATCCACTCGGAGTCTTCCAGCCAACTTATTCATCTTGTTATGTGACATGTCGATGATAGACACGTGCTGTGGCATTCCCCTGAGACTAACGTCTCCAATTACCAAGTAACCTTGATCAAAAGCATCCGAAAGAGATATGACATCGATTTTTGGAGGGAATATAATGAAAAGTGTGTGTGGGGTTGACTGGGTTCTCGTCAAAGTATAGCGAGGATCTGGAGGCTTGTAGATGCGGGTCTGACATTTCAGATCTAACTTCACTAATTCCTTCAGATCGTTAATAGAGGTAATAATTTTCATGTTGAAACCAAAGAATCGATTGTAAGCCAGGGACAGGGTATGGATGTTAGGTATTATTTCATTCAAGGTCATGTTACCATAAAAGTCAGTGATACCATTTCCTTCAAGTTTCAACACTGTTAGATTTAGTTGTTGCAATTTCTTCAGAAAGCCAATAGGGAGAGTTCTGGTCTTTGAATCCGGATCTTTAACAATACGGTTCAAGATCAGCCTGGTAATGGCTGTATCTTGCAGATCTTGCAAGCACTGATGAAGGCCATTAGTGTTGTCATAGAGGTCTTCGTTGTAAGACAAGTCAAGTTCTTCCAATTTTGGGAATACGGAACAAGCACCAGCTTGGATAGTTTGCAGACACGTTGCGTTGCGGGCAGGTTTATGGAGACAAACCAAGTGCAGTTTCTTCAGAGGAAATCCAGTCCAGTTCTTGAATGTATTTTCGGTTAGAACTGGAATCCCTTGGTATATTCGCAAGTCAGTGATGTTGCTGGGTGCATTGGAGGAGGGAAATACAGCATTTCCAATACCATCCATTGCCAACAATTTGAGATGAGGCTTGTTCACGAACAGATCATCTCTGTAGGTTGCGTTATCACCCCAATTGTTTTGGTCGAGCCACAGCTCTCTGAGGTTATGCAGGTCGTTCAACAGGCCAAGAGGAAACGACTCCTGATGCTTGAAATTTATTTTATTCTTGTTGACACCCAGTGCCTCTAAATTTGGATTATCTGCGAAGGAGCCGTTCATTACTGAGGATATTATATTCTCATATATGTACAAGATTTTCAAAGCTGAACACTTCGAGAAATCAGATACTGTTATCGCTTTAATGGGGTGGTGGTGGATTGTGAGCTCCACCAGGTTGGCTGGCAGGTGAGAAGGAACTGACGTCAGGCCAGGTCCGGAGCTCTCTCGGGGTCTTACACACGTCATGTTGATCCCACTGCCGAGAGTTACTGTAGTACAGCTGCAGTGCTCCGGCATTGGACATGTGTTTGGCTTACCTGGAATAAATGTGTGTCGTTGTATTAGGATCTTGTGTCAGTTGTTGCAGAATGAGTTTTCGGGAGCAAATTAGTAGTTTTGGCTAATGGTTCTGGTTATGAATAGACACAAATTATCCACCACAATCTGACAGAAAGAATTCATTAAAACACAAACAAACATGATTGTTGGATGAATAAAATATTTCAAACATTCGTGGTTTCGAGTTTGCTGCATTATTTGTACATTCTGTGTTTTGGTTCAGGGAGTTCACATGCATAAAATTATGTATGACGTGAAAATACAATTAAGTTTAACACAGCTTTCCCCTAGCTATATGGTATTGCATAGCGAATAAATCTTGGGGAGTGCACTTGCTGCCGGACCCATATTGACTCGCTGCAGGGTTACACTCCATTTGATCGTATATTCGCGTATAACTCCACATAATTATTATGAAATTGGACCGGTTCTAATATTCTCTATTTGCCTATAACTTAGAAGTATTCATCTAATAGTAATCTGTCTTCACTGTCACAATTTTTTAATTTATTCAAATATGAAATTAAGTGAATTACACCGAATCATTTACTACAGCAATTTAATTAACGTAACGTACCACCAATATACTTAAATTTCAATTAAGTGCAGTCTAAGTTTGTAAACCAAATATTGATGCTCATTCAATATTGAGAGAATGGCTTAGAGAAGAATGTGGTCACATGATGCACCTATCAACTGTGTATTTGATCATGGATATTCAATTTAGTTGTTCTCAGATTAGTTCTGTGTCAACAGAGTAGATAAATGATAGCCGTGTGAAAATATTAATTGGTCATTATCTCTTCATCATATGTCACTTTAATTTAATACTTTCAAATTTTATATCAATAAGATTGCACAATAAACTATACTGTTATGTCCAGTAATAATGTTTTAGTACAGTACAATCGAACAATGACGCTATTCACGGTGACTCAAATATGGCATCAGCGTAATTTTGAATTTTAAAGACAGAAAAAAAAATTAAACAGCATCACAGCACATATACTTTTCGCGCAGCAAAATTATTTCTGCCTGCAACACAAATGTTTCCATTGTAGATCTTGCTGAATGTTTTTCGTATAATCTGCTTCAGAAAGTGGCTCCTATATCAAATCATTATACTTTTACGCACAGGCTGTTAATGTTGCAACACATTCTGCTGCCTCAGATAACACTAACATTTCTGATGATGGCAATTCAATATGAATTTTTCTTTGTTTTGAACTGTCTAAAATAATAAATTATGATGTGATATATGAGCCACCGTAGAGAGATCAAATGAAGATTTCCAGCTATCCCACAAATTATCAATAGACATATTACACAATCTAACAAAACCAGCAGCAAACTTACCATCACAGGATCCTCTCACGCGACCTGGCGCAACGAAGAAACAAAGCAAAATACAAAAGTACACCATTTCGTATTTAACTACCATCTCGTCAGTCTTGCTGATACGACCACTCTAACAGACAATGACGATCATCCTGAAGAAACCCCAGTTTTACCAGGAATCTTTCGGGCGTAAATATATCCGATATAACCTAATTATACCGTGTTCATGTCACAATACACACGTGTAATTTTGTGGCATTCATGCCAATATTGGTCATGTTATAAGTTCAAATTGTCAATATGTAATCATGCACAGTACTATGTGCATCATCGTAAATACCACCATGTTCACACTACGAGCACACGTGTAATTTCCTGGTTCCATTAATTCAATTCAACTAATGAATCAAATTATACATAATTGGTGCACACTCAAAAAAATTGTGTCGCAAAGTAACGCATAGGCCTATACATGTTTGCATACAAAATACACTTTCGTTCATCTGTGTACACACTATACAGCTCTTCAGTGAATGGAATACGTGAGGTTTGATCCTCCGTGCAGACGTGGTTCTCTCAGGCCCATAAAAATATTTATTTCGTTTTCTCATGCACCTTTTTGCCAAAGCGGGAAGGTTTTCGCCCAGGCGGGAAGGTTATTAGAGAATAATGTTTTGTTTCGTTACTTTCAGAGTTCTATCATTGTGAGGTGAGACCTGATAAACCGTGACATTGACCAAATGGATGTGTTCCTATTTAGGTATCACCCAAAGCAGAAATTGAAAATTGAATGTGGATGCAGCTATAAACTATTTCTTGGCGGCAATGAACTATGGTGGCTGATAGCGTCCATTTGACAAAATCGCTCCCTCGCAGCGAGAGAATGAAGCTAGATAACGAGAGAACGATGCAAAGGAGCCATGCGAGGGAGTGACAGAGTGATGCAAGGGTGCGAGAGCGCGATGCGAGGAAGCGAGAGAGCGATGCGATATTGACATAGATCCTCGCTTCCTCGCATCGTTCCCTCGCTCCCTCGTACTCTCGTTCTCTTGCTCTCTCTCACTCCCTCGTTCAGGAATAATTCGCGAAAGTCTTTGTATAAAAAGCTAAATCTTTATGATGACTTAGGAGGTAAAAACTGGGCATCAGATGTCAGATTTATGTTATATTCATTATTGGTTTAGTGACGTCTGGGTAAATCAAAGTGTCGGCGATATTGACACGTTTATATGTAGGCCCCCTATATTCAAACAGAGATTATTAGACGCCTGTTTGCAGGATTCACATACCGATATATCAAATAGTTCGAAATTGTACATGCATCGTATTTTCAAGTCAAGCTTGGATTTTGAATTATATTTATTTGAAAATGTATATATCCTAAATATCGTATTGCTTTGACCCGTTTTCGCTGTTCAAATCATCATCTAGCTATCGAGAAACGAAGATACGTATCTGTTGATGGAAGTGAGCGTTTCTGTAACTTTTGTTTAATTATATCTAAGACGAGATACGTTTTTGTTAGTATGTTCTCAATACGTCACCCTTCGAAATAAATATCTTAGTAGGTATATAAGGGAAGAACGAAATTTAAAAGAGAGCTACGTTAAAATAATGAAACCCAAAGACAAGGAATGTTTCAATAATCTATGTAAATATTTGTACCATGCTTTTACTATGCAGAGTGAAAACCGCGCACTGTAAATGTTGCAGCACTGTGTTTTGCTCATAGGTATGAACTTTTGAATTTGCATGTGGGCCGGAGGCCTTTAATGAATAAGGGATATTCAATAAATTATTTTTAAGAATAAAGCTGAAAACTCACTAGCACGCGTTGGCGTCGACGTCGGGGTTGGCGTTAGCGATTTTTTTCGGAAAGCTACATGGGATGTTCAGTAGATGCAGACTCACTACACGCGTTTTGTAAATCAGGCGCGTTGGCGTCGGCGTGAGCGATTTCTCAGGCGTTTGTTTAGAAAACTTCACGCCGACGCGTGACAAAACGCGTGCCCTCAGTTGAAAAAAAATGCCATATCATCATAGAATAATCTGATATCATCACGGAAATAAACAAATAACTCAACTGTTAGGGATATTAATTTATGTTCAAGACCCGCCTGAATAGACATTATACAGAAGAACTATATACACTTTGATTTACCTCTTTGTTTTTGCTTTATTTGTCCCACGGCCATGCAGATGGATGCCTAGGGTTTTTTTTTTGCCATACAATTATGTTGTCTTGAATGATTCATGGGGTTCAACACCCTATCAAACTTTTCTACAATGTGATATGGATCAAGATGTTTCGTGAACAATTTGGTTGTGTTAAATTTTATATGATATACATAACATTATCTTGTCTGTATCACATATAAATATGTTATCTAATCGGTCTAAATAGTCAGGTCCTTCAAGCAATCTTGATGACCCACATTGCACGAAAAACATACATCGTGGTATGTACTGATGAACATTTGAAAAGGAAATGGTACTGTTTATTAAGAATTGGTTTGGATATTAGGCAAAACGCACAACGAAACGCTCAGGAATTGCTTGTAGTGAGTTTGTGCAAAACGCGTGACGAAACGCCCACGCTTGACAAAACGCCCCTGAAATCGCCAACGCGTGCCAATGAGTTTCCAACTTAACTCGAACTATAATTTGTTGACATCAGTTAGTGTGCGTTGTGCGAGGGTGTGGACTCGAATTATGCATGTTAATAAATGAATTATGAATCGTTATTTCGGTAGTGAACGTCGTATGTTTTGCGCTGTTTAAATTTCAGTGAATACATAGACATTGTTTTTGACGGAATGGATTAACTGAAAACATTTGATCATGCACTCTTACTGGTACTGGTAGGCCTACATTTAAGATAGTCTACATAATAATGCAGCAGAGTGGATGCGACCTTTTTTTTTCGCACACACGAAAACTGTTATCGTGGAAACGAATAAAATTTGCGAATGAAAATAGAAGAAATTTGTCGTGAGAACGAAGAATTTTTACATTATATAATTCAGAAAATTATCGTTCTAAGAACGAAGAATTTTAATGGGAGCAGTCACCTGAGTGGAGAACGAGAGTGCGAGAGAACAAGGGAGCGAGAGAGCGATGCGAGGGAGCGAGAGAAGGAAAGAAGCAAGAGTGATGTGAGGTAGAGAGAGAACGAGGTAGCGAGAAAAAGAAAGTGAGAGAGCGATGCGAGAGAGCGAGAGAATGATGCGAGGAAGTGAGGTGGATTCATGTCAATATCGTATCGCTCACGCGTTCCCTCGCATCGCTCCCTCGGTACCTCGTTTCGTTCTCTCGCTCCCTCGCATCACTCTATCGTGCACTCGTATCGCTCTTTCGCTACCTCGCTTCGCTTTCTCGCCGCGAGAGAGCGATTTTGTCAAATGATCGCTATCAGCCACCATAATGAACGGCAAAGAGCCACCGCATAGGCGTTAGGAAAAAAATATCCGATGTTATCAATCCGAAACCTTCCTTCTCGAAAATATGGCTAATAATATATCACTATTATTCACCAAAACTCTCAAATACTGCTCTCCTATTTTACTTTCAATGAACATGTATATCCATGACATGAAGACATTAGTTCATGAACCAAATTCATAGTTCGCCATTTGTATTTTACAATACATTTTGCGTGAGTAGAGACAAGCTCAATATCAGACAGGGCAAATAATGTTAGTTGCCTGGACTTCAGTGTTATAAGCCACTAAACCTTGATTTCAATACGACTTCGAAAGGACATCATGCGGAATCATTCATCTTTTTTCTGTTTTGTGACAGAGATTGGAGTGACACAATCAGTTTCACGATCGGCGCCTAGTGCACCAAACAGTCTGTGACAACGTCAAACACCGACGTCCATCGTAAATTCTTTGGGAAAGTTGGTGTGTACTAAGCTGTCGGTCGTTGAAAACTAACGTCCACTGGACGTAAATTCTGCGACTCCTACTGAGCATTCGTAGATGGGTGTACCGAAAATTGGGTAGGGAGGCACTCTTTTTTTTGCGGGACGACATTTCACACGTTTACAAGGCATTCAAGCCGAACTAAAGCGGTGTGATGTATTCAAGCAGATTCAATCCCAAATGAATCAGGCCTTCAGAATTTAAATCATTTTCAACTTTAAAGGCCTGATTTATTTGTGCTTGAAAGGCCTTGGCCGGGCACATTAGCACCACTCGTGTGCCAGTGTTCGGAAATTGTAAATTCGCTTTCCTCATGAATATATATCACCTGAAAAGAGGATATGAATCTTGGTTTCATGTTACATATATAAGTTCACTGTTGTATATTCTGAAGCGATATACGACTTGTGTGTATTTCTAAGTATATGAAACTTTACTAATAATTAGTCATAGTGTGATAAATATAAAACAGATGCTATCCGAATTACTCGTGCAAATACGAACTTTAATTCGTTTTTTGTAAATTTAACACTTAGGTGACATTTGCTTCATACGTGTAACTCTCCAGTCGTATCCCAATGAGGAGCGCGAACCTCTTGTTGTGAACTGGAACTTCTGCTCAATCTAGTATCTCATAATTTTTGATATTCTGATATTCATTTCGACTGCATTGCTGGTTCGTCAGGCACAACCAAGATGGTCGGCAGAAGTTAAACCTAGTCAGCAACATAACCAATGTCCCGAATAATACAGCAATTAATCATGAATGACAGTGTAATAATTGACTGCTAAGGGGCTATCTCGTGCAAGTGGTTTTTATTAATTTCCGAGTGTGTTATGTTTGATGTGGGTGTGGGTTGATGAAACGACTCGTTCGTATGGTTAGTACATCTCACCACAAACACTCAGGTATATTTATTCCTTGATTTGTTTAGTATCACATGATCAAGAACATGTATTTTTTATTTTATCCAAGAGTCATCTGTTCATGATCTACAATGGAACAGTAGACATTCGTAGATATTTTCATCAAAATATGTTTCTAGAATTTTTTGTGACTCGGTTGTCTCTATTTCGAAACTCGCACCATATTTCCATAGTTTATTCTCGTGTGTTCACAATTTATCTTTGAATAAATTCTGTTCAAATCTCGTTCAACTTTTGTACAAAAATACCTAAATATAACACAAGATCGAAGTATTCTTGAGTTTATTTATGTTTTATACTAGAAAGCGGCCGGTTTGGATGAAAAACACACACCCAATTTTGAATTTCAACAGGTAATTGCTCCAAATCTGTTCGACAATTTATCTGATTAATTGTGATGATTTATCTGCTTAAAATCGTGATGTGAATACATAATATGTTTGGTTTTTTTTCTTTGGGGGGGGGGGGTATAAATGTGCAGGCTAATTTGGTTTCCAACCAATTTAGGGCGGGGGCGGTCCAAAATCAAATTATCAATCACTGTCTTTTGAGTTATTTACAATTTTAGAAGCATTTTGTTTCTATTCAGTGTCACTTGTTATTGTAACTATTTTCCTTGCTCGCTGTAGTTGTATGTATCATGCTTCGAGACTGAGCCAAGACATTCAAATGGGATTTAATATGGGGATTTCGGTGATGACCATGAATTTGACCTTCAAATACTATGGATGGGAAAAGGGGTAATTTTATTAACTAAAAGTACTATTGTTGATATTCAGTAGCCATTTCTCAGAATCAGTTCAATGACTCTGTTTTAAATTGATGCATTAGACTCCCCACTGGTTCCCTATTCGCATATTCAAGTTTCGATGCTCTCGAGTCGTCGTAGAATATATTGCATGTACTTGGATTTTCCGAAAGACTGACAAAGTTTTATCATCCAAGATCAAGATACGGTCGTTTGCTACATTTCCAGCAAAAAAATTGTATTTCACATTTGGAATTTTTCCTAATGAAGAAAGGAAAAAAAACTTGGTTGTAACTTCTGGCTTCACACTGTACAATTGTCTGGTGACCGTCTAGTCTTTGGGGGTAATATTTTGACATGAGCACAAGTTGGAGGTGTGTCCAGAAAAATTCACGCAGATGAAAGTTTTCCCTAATTTGGAGGTGGGGGGGGGGGGGGGCGGGGGTTCACCTCGTGACTGTAGAATTCCTGCTCGGGAGAAGTCAAGAAGTCAATTCAATTTCCCGTGACATGATCGATCAGAATATCAGGATAAACAACAAAGGCTACGGTGATAATAAGCATACTTTAATCTTATCTGTTTATAGGGGGCACGAAGAAGTGGTATCTCCTCGATGAGTTGTGCAAACAAGAGTTCTTACGACATTATCGTATATTACATAACAAAGGGATAAAAGTATAGGGAGTATTGTTAAAACGACATATGTATCACAGAGAGAATGATAAAATGGAAATATCAAGTCGATAACTCTGTGAGTGAACGAATGTTCCACACAGTAGGCTAGTGGGCTCTATGTAGATGTTCTCAAAAAGCAGACACATTCAGTTATATGTTCTTGTCAAATATTCTAGCTAGCTAATTTGACCTCTACAAGTATTTATTCGAAACAGTTTTGTAACTATCAAAATACGCTGTTCGCTCCAAGTTTGGAATATTTTACACCCATAAAAACTGGAACATTAATTGATATCTCGAACTGCAAATATATCACTGATGCATTACTCAACAAATCTCAACATAGTTGTTAATACTATTTTGGGGCCTGTGCCATTCCGGTTATTTGTTACTAGAACAACTGTCCCACCATATATTGTGTGTGTTCGTCACAATTTCCTTCCTGGATAAGAGAGCAGTTCAGATGAATGCTACGACCTCATTAGCGTTCGGAAGCTGCAAATCAACTTGCTACGCGACATGAAATATATCACGCCCATATGACGCATTATGAATATCTACTACATGAAAGAAAGATGCCCGGTTTGGATGGGTATGCATGTATGCATAATAAGCTCGGTTCTCACGAAACGAAATACAGCTGATGTTTAGCTGTGCATAAATAAACAAATAACGTATTGGTAAAATATGGCAAAAAACGTTATGCAAACTGGAATATAATATATAATATATCATAAATATTTATTAATTATTCAGTGCAGACCTTAACTCCAGTGATCGTAGGATTCACTATGTTTCGCCGATATGTCCCTATTGTAATATGATCGTCGATCCTCGAATAATCAAGATACATATCAGAAACCAATGTATTATGACTATCCAACAAAACCAACAGAAATTGAACAGTACATGAATGATCATGAATACAGATATCTACTCATGCTTGTAGCTGAATGTTCATACCAGTATTTCTGAAAATGAAGTTTGCACCTCTTTCAGATATGGAATCACACTGATGTGATGATACATGAATGACCACAACATGTGATTGTATACCCAACTCTTTCAAGCCATTAATGTAGCCTAGAAGACAGATACACAGTGTGCTAAAAGGGTGTTGATGCATTTCACAGGATCATTCACCGCACATCGCATTGTACTCGCGTGAAGACCTTCCTTTGAGTCCGACAATAATTGACGAACGTGTAAACATCAAACACCATATAAAGAAAACTGGCTTACAGGCCAAAGTCTGCTAGAACAGACAAACTGATCACCCTGAAAGAATGGTGATGTTGTCAATATCAATGTTTGCATAATTATACGTACTTTTGGTAGGCTTATATATTTTTTTCAAAACTGTACTGCTACGAAAATGTATATTATGCCTCTCTCAAATTAACACTTACGAAATACACCATGTCATTAATTTTGTTCGATTCACAAACACTATTACTTCATAATTACTATGAGCAATACTTTCATAGGCAACATCTTCCTGTTCCTGGCAGCTGACTCTGGTTGCCGACCATTCGCATAGTATACAATGTATGGCAGTTAGGTGAGAGTTTTAAAACCAACTAGGCAATTATGAACGTCGACCACCCTCCATTCCATACACATTGACTTTTTTCAAATCGTTATGATATCGATTTGTAAGCTGTAAATTTATGAGTCACAATTATAATTCGTGCAAATACTCTCTGTCATTATCATTCAGTATTCCTAACTAATATCGGTGGCATAAAACCTCATCAACGATAAAACTGATATTATAAAACTGATTACATGGAATGTAATCTGACAGACAACAATCTGGGTAGAGACATTATGTTCGAAGGTATAATAAAGAATAAGCTGTTCGTAAAATCCTTCATATACAACACATCAATGATGTTTCAGAAGAGTTGTTATCATTTCACAGGATGTAATTCCCAATATTGAACAGAACATCGAAGGTCGGCTAGAAAGGTTGCTCAGTAGAAATATCACACATAAACAATCAGTACAGTCTCTCATTCATAAACAACAACTACCCCCTTTGAACTACAGGCCTGTGTCGGGAGAAATGAGTTTTGTGAGCTTTTTCGACAGGAACACAAGATAGAGGCGTCGCTGAAAAAGGTTTCGCAAGACGCATGGCAAATTTCCTTGAGGTAGAAATGGGAATTGTTTTTTTATCAATGTATGAATGTACTTTGTTTGTGGATGTACAAACAAATGACATTTTCCGCCTATTATTAAAATCTTGAGGTTGTCAATTATGGCGTGTATTCTGCAGTTAAATTTGTGAGATCGGTAGCCTACACACAATGTCTTATTGAGGGTTTAAATGCTATACGAGATAATTTTTTACCCTGCACTCCCATGCACCCAATGAAATATCACCCTGGTGCTCTGATAACATATATTATTCATCACATGATGGTACCCTCTGATTGGATGTATATGGCAACCGGTGGTTGCAAAAACGTCACTGACGTAGGTTAAATTTGATAAGAAAATATGTATTAGGTTGGGAGTCAAATTTTTCATATGAGTATATCATTAACCAGGATATTATACAGGTAGACTTGTTATGGTGTAGACTGTAGGGAAACAAAAATCTACGCAACCTTATGTATGGAGGATAGTAAATTACAGAACTACCTCTAATCTTTTCTTATATATACATGTACAATGAAGTGACAGTGCTTCAATTCCATCTTAAAGTATCATCTTCCCACATATGCATCCCAGCTTGTCACGAGAAATTGGTGATTATCCTTGATTGCCAGCCGCTGCACCAGTTCACCCAACCTTATACACAATCAGATCAGCTGACATTTTATCACCTCCTTGTCAGATAATGGTGGGATAGACTCCTCAACCTGGTCATTATCTCTAGGATGGCTGTATTGGTCTGTTCACAATCGCTCTTTATACCAGGTGCAATGCCGGGATTATGCCACAAACAACCTGCTTCTTTCCGTGCATGATGCCACGTTTCTATATGCACAAGATTGATGCTAGTAATTGTCGCTTTCTCATGTATCCCTGATTTATGTCATATGTATAGAGCAGTATTTTCTGACAGATGATGATGGGGTAAAATGTTTTGAAAGCATATCGTTTATTTGTGTTGACCATTGTGAATATTGACAGGGTTCATCTGTTTTCTGTGTGATAGGTTTCATTTGTTTTACGTATTATGTGTCGTAAATTGTACATTTTATGTGAGAAGAGGAAGACCTCATCACTGAGAGACATTATCACTGATAAACTAGATGTCATTTGGTGTCATTTGAGGATTATAAAAAGTAGATGAATTCAATTTGGGGCTATGAGTTCAACTGAATTCATATTTCGAATGGCAATGCAATTGCATGCCTTCATGCAGGTTGATTTAGGTTGCTAAGTAACATGAAAGTTACTGCAAAATAATAGCAGAGACAACAGAAGCACTGAAGCCTCAGGTTTTGTAGGTAATCATGTTTGGTTTGTATTGTTATATTTGGGTATTCACCGAATGGTCCATGCCACTTTCCATGAAAGAGTATAAATTAGAAAAAAAAATTCAACATCAATGAAATGCCATACAATGGGACAGTACTTCAGTAGTAACATAATAAAAGAATTAAACAAAGTCGTCTTTGATTCGAAACTCAGTGTTCTCATCAGACGGCTTATCAAAAATAATGTATAACTGGCTTTTCTACATATTTCAGAGATATGGGAATGAAAGTTAATTCGATCATCGGTATAATCACCAAGTACTTTGGCTTTGTTTATGGGTACAATTTTGGTGTTATCAATAACGACACATTCAGGTTTCGTGTCTATTGCAAAATGTTGTATTTTGCATTTGTTATTGGCATCGTCAAAATCTGACTGTATTGCTGGTAATAGATTGATACTTACATTCGTTGGCATAAGAGTTATGTCGATAAGTATATATTGTATATAGTGATTAAATACTTTGAAATGCCTCATTTAGACTGTTTTGGCTGCCTGGCGCAGGGGGTGAGACGAACATTTGACCATTTAAAAATTGACTGCAGCAAGCTCAATTCATCTGATCAATTGTTTTGTCTCCTCTCATTCCATGGAAATTTTGGTGTTATACACGGCAGGGTCACCAAGTCAACAACATCAGTGTGGGCTTTTTGGTTATTCTTTGACAGGAACACAAGTTGGAGACGTCGCTCGACAAACTTTCCAATGACACGTAGCAATTGTCCTAAGGGTGGAAATGGGGATTTTTGGTCAGCTCTTGACTGAATGCTCACTGGTAGGCAGCACATGATATCGTGTTCAAACAAATAGGAAATCCAGCTAATTTCATCTGATAAGATCAAAGGTGTCGGACACAGTAAAGGCCGTTGTGATATGAGCATCATTGAGTTCAAGGTTCCAACTCGATAATCCTTGTAATGAATGACTTGCTTCAACCTATTCAGCCGAATATATATACCTTGAGATTGTCCATTGTACTGTCTATTCTTGAGGCAATATCATGAGCATCGTAACCTAAGCATTATCCACACTGTGCCTTACAATTAGCTACAAATGATCTAATATTTCATAAGACGAGACAAATCGGGGAGTCAAATGTTACAGGGTATATGTTTGTTATTGTGCACTCCCATGCACCCGAGTGATCATCACTCTGGTGCTCTGTGTATAATCTATCACATTATCATCCGGGTTAAGTGTATATGGAAGGGGATGACTTTTGTTGTGCCCACAATAAAGCGTGTCACGATGACATGTCAATAGCTAACACACAGGCGTGACCCTTGAAAAGAAAATACAGTATATATTGTGTGTGGAGAGTCAGTGTACTTGTACATTTTTAAACTATTATATACTCGACAAGGGGTAGGATGACATTTACATATTCTTTATAAAGGACATATGACAAAACTAAATGAAAAATATATTCATATAGTCCTACATGATCAGTTCTCTTGGCTCCTCCCATGGTTGAAATTTTTAGTGTAATGAATGACAGGGTCAACAAGTCATCCAGCTCCACGAGGGCTTATTAGATATTTTTCTTGAAAGGAACACAAGACGGAGACGTCGCTTGACAATTTTTCCCTTGACAGTATTTCTCAGGTTGCAAGTTGGTATGTAGACTTACTATGGGGCAGAACACGATATCATGTACAGACAAAAAGGAAATATACCTAATTTCATCTAACGAGATCAATGGTATCAGAAGCAGAGACATCGTCAAGTTCTGCTTGTTTCTCCGCTGAAGACTGAATATGAATACAGTAGCGTTATGAATATATCAATAATAACTAAATAAATGACACGAATATATACACACTGCGATAATCATCACCAATTTTGTCTTGTATCATTCACATCCACGACCCCACCTATTCAAAAGAAGTTGGCAATTATTTTTGATTGCCAGTCGCTGAGTCCTATGGTCTCCTACCTTCTACACTCTCAGATCAGCTGACATGGTAAATTGATGGGATACACTGCATCCTCGTCTTGGTCATTATCTTTGGGATATTTATATCACTCTTTTATACCAGGTACAACACAGTACATGATACCAAGATTATGATGTATACAGCGCACTATTTCCTGTTCAGGATCTTACGTTTTTATGTGCAAGTGGAAGTTGTTGAAAATTCGTAGTTTCTCATTTATATCTAAAGTGTGTGATAATTTGTTACGTTGAGGTCAATATCAAAGCAAATTAGGCAAAAAGAAATTAAAATGAGTGCGAGCCAATTATGTTGGAAAGTGTGATATTTTCTGTCCTAAGATTGTTCTCTGGATAACGAATAACACAAAGTTTTGATGATATAATTCACCTTCATCTGGTTGTTGTATTTATCTTTTGTTTGGGATATCTTTCGGGATGATTCGGTATTCACACGTGTGTCAATCAGTGCATTATTAAATCATCAGGTGTGAGAAAACGAATGTAAATTTTCATGCTATTAACACTACGAATACGAGTTTTATCTTCGCGGTAATGAACACACTGGATGATTTTTGGAAATGTAAATTTCAAATGTGCACATGGGCATATCACTGTTAATTTTGTCGTATCAAATAACCAATTTCGAATGCTGTGAGTCATGAAAACAATAAATCACGCTAATACTCTTTTTCATTTTCATTAACATCCAGCATTTCCACCTATTATCAGCGTCATAAAACCCCATTGACGCTAATACTGATATTAATTTGCACTTGATAACATGGAATCTAATCTCACAGAAATCAATGTGGGTGGAGATATCAGGCTTGAATATAATAATAAGTTGTTTGTACACTTCATATACAACACATAAATTGTGTCTCAGAAGAGAGATGTCATGCCACATGATTCGTTGTAATTCCCAATAAATGGAACAAAATATTGAAGTTCGGCTAGAAAGTTTACTCAGTACAAGTACAGACACGTCAGGTTTCCGATCTCGGCACTTATGTTCTTATCTCCAATTACTATCCGGGGGTCTGTTTTTTCTCAGAAAGACACTGTAGAAACAGACGTACTTTGCATTTGATATCCTCTGTATTGTCCTGCTTGACACTGCAAGAAGCCCAGTCGGCTAGAAATACAATGAACTAATGATAGAACAGAAGTTGCGCTTACAGTTGTAGCACATTTCGTATCGAGATTATGCATTAAAGGTGGTTAACTGCTACTGTCGAAAGTTATGTTTATAAGTTTCAAAGAATTCTACTGACCATTGTGTACAGTCTACCGTAATAATTTTCTAAAATTGGATCAGTTGTTTACATAGAATGTCTTTCACAAATATATTCAATGTATCATCCCTTATGAGACACAGTCTCATATATAAACAAAAACTATCCTTTTGAACTACAGGCCGGGAGATTGGCCGGCAGAGTTAAAGACCGTCAGTTCTATTCATACTTGTCACGGACTCATCACCACTTGACACTAGGGTTTTCCCTGAAAATACCTGAAATATATATCAATACATGTTAGTACAATATCGTCTATTTGTATAGATGAGTATATGTTGTACAATTGTAGTGATTAATAAATTTGAATTGCCTCTTTCAGACTATTTTGGATGCCTGAGGGAGGGGTGAGACTAAACTTTGACCATTTCAAAACTAACTGCAGCGCACTAAATTCATCTGATCAACTGTTTCGCTCCTCTCATTCCATAAAAACTTTGGGCTCATTGGGTGTTTTTTTGACAAGAGGCGTCATTCAACAAAATTTCTCACGACACGTGGCAATTGTCCTTAGGTTGGAATTGGGGATTTTTGATCAGCTTTTGGAGGTAGATTCACTTCTAGGCAGCAGACGATATCATGTTCAAACAAATAGGGAATCCAGCTAATTTCATCTGACAAAATCAAAGGTGTAGAACAAATGAAGGCCGTTATCACATGTACATCGTCACTTTCAAGCCCCAACTTGGGTTCCAACTTTATAAACTTTATTGTTTGTTCTTGAGGTAATCTCATGGGCCTCGTAGCCTAAACCTAATGTCTTACAATATATCTTACAATAATTGCAAATTATCTAACATTTCATGAGACCACGCAAACTTGGGGATATTATATGGTATATACTTCTTATTGTGCACTGCCATGCACCCAAATGATTTTCACTGTGGTGCTCTGATTGTAATTTTACATTACCATCCTCATAAGTGTTTATGGATGAGGATGGCTTTTGTTGTGCTCACAACGAAATATGTCATGATGACATATCAATAACTAACAGGTAGGTGTGACACTTGAAAAGGAAATATATATTGTGTGTTGCGAGTAAGTGTTTATGTACTTTTTTTTAGCTACCGTTTGTAATACGTTAGGGGTTAGAAAGACATGTACTTATACTTTCTGAAGGATGATAAATTACAGAACTGAATTCGCACAGGCCTACATGATCAGCTCTGTTGGTTCCTCCCATTCGTTATCATTTTCTGTGCGTCATACATGACATTATCACCATGTCATTTAACTGCGCGTAGGCTTATTGGGGGTTATTTTGATAAGAACACAATAGGGAGGTGTCGATAGACAAGGTTTTTCTAGCAGTTTTTCGTAGCAGTTTTTCTCTGGTTGTAAGTGGAGAAATATCGAATGTAGACTTACTATTGGGCAGCACACAATATCATCTTCAAAGAAATTGGAAATCCAGCTAAGTTCATCTAACAAGATCAGAGGTAGCAAACAGAGAGGCTGCCGCGATATTGTCAAATATTGTAATTGTTAATCATCTGCAGACTGAACATGGAGACATCAGCTTGTTTGGATATATCAATAATAACTAAAATAACCAAACAACCAAACCTTACGATTATATATCCACTGCAATAATCGTCAACAACCTTGTCTTGTATCTTTCACATATACATCCCCACCTAGTCGAAAGGAATTGGCAATTATTTTTGATTGCAAGTCGCTAAACCAGATGGCATCCTACCTTCTACCCCGCAGATCAGCTGCCATGATATCACCTACTTGTCTGATAATTGTTGGGATAGATTGCCTCCTCGTCCAGGTCATTATCTAAAGGATGGTTGTATCTGTCGAGTATACATCACTCCTTTATACCAGGTGCAATACAGTGTATAACGCCAGGTTTATGTCATGAACAACCAGCTACCTGTATTTGGCTATTTTGAATATTGATAATATTGCTTGACTTAAATATGTATAGGTTTCACGTCCTATGTGTATTTTGTGTTGTAACATGTACATTTTATGTGAGGACAGGAACACACAATCACTGAAAAACGGCAGCTTGTGGAATGTTTTGAAAGTTTAGAAAGTGACATGGAAAACAATGGCGACAATGTCAGTTTCCACAGAAGCGGTGGAGGATATGTCACTGAGCATTATAGGTATCCACGTGTATTCAATGTCCCTTTGAACGGTATGTACTGTAGACTTTATATCTTCTGTAACTGGTACATGTTCCACAAAAGAAGGTGCTGACATGAAATATGAAAAGGTTCAATATGATGGCTACCAATAACCTCAATAGAAAGGCGAACGATAATTTGTTTTCTAAAATCCGGAATAACAATATAAAACTATTGCTTGTATAAACACAGAAATACATATTCGTTAGTAATGCATATATATGGTATACTTTCAGTATCATATTAGAACATAGGGTTTTCTTCATTTTCATGAACTCCGCTGTACATATAGGTCTATCTCATATCGACAGTTATGAAGTACAGTATATAATTCAAAGATGCAATTACGCTGTTTGTCATCGAATTCTACTGAACATTGGGACACCTTGCCTTACAAATTTACAAAATTGTATCATTTGTTTACACAGCATGTCCCTCACATGTTGAATATATTCAAGGTTTCACTCCCTATGCGACACGGACTCATACATAAACACAGACTACCCGTTTTGAACTACAGGCCTGTGTCGGGCGATTTGCCAGTGTATTCGGTGCAGCGTCTTTTATAAACCTGTCACGGACTTATCACCACTTGACATTCATCGATGTTATTTGACCTCATTGATTTGGTTTTGTGTGATTTGATATTATATAATAGTATTCAGTTTTATTGCAATAATATGTATGGTATTTGAAAATAACGGGGCATAATATCTGGAGTACAAGATCGTGTATTTGGCTGGATGAGCATAACTTTAAATATTGGTGAATACTTCAGCGTGCCTCATTCCGACTATCTTTGCAGCGCTGGTTTGACGGTTACTCGACCCATATAAACGTTGACTGCAGTACGTTCAACTCCTCGGATCAGTTCGTTTGACTCCTCCCATTTCATGAAAGTCTTAGTGTTATACATGACAGGGTCACCAACCCCACATGGGCTTAGTGAGGATTTTGTCCACTATGTTGAAAGGAACACAAGACGGAGGCGTTGCTCGACAAGTTTTCCCATGACACATGGCAATTTTCTTTAGGCAGGAAGTGGGAATTTTGGTGAACTCCTGAATGTAGGCTTACGACTGGGCAGCACACGATATCGTGTTCAAACAAATACGAAATCTAGCTTATTTCATTCAGCGAGATCAAAGGTGTTCGACCAAGAGACTGGTGTTATATTGGTATCGTCAAGTTCACGTTCCTCGGGTTCCAACTTCATAACCCTTGTAATGAATGACTATTGGCTGTGGAAAATAAACAACCTATGCAGTCGAATTATCTTAACCTTGATATTGTCCATTTTATTGTGTGTATTCTGACGTCAATAATGTGAGCTTTGTACCCCACAAGTATGTCTTGCAACATGCCTTACAGTAATTGCATATTATGTACGCCTCTACATGATGGGGCAAATTGAGGATGCACGTGAAATAAATTTATGTAAGAGATATGCATGTTGTTCTGTATTCACATGCACTCAATAAGAATATCTTGTGCTCTGATAACATATATAATTTTTCACACAATGGTATCGGCCTGATTGAACAAATGAATATTTCATGTTCAAAGGTTTAGCACTTGAAACGGAAATATGTATTGGGTTGAAAGTCAGTTCTCATACATTTCTCATCGTTGTATGAATGTTCAAAATATAAAGTAAAATGTCAATCATTTGTTCATGTTAAGTTGTAGAAAAGATTATATACATCCTTGGAGGAAGTGGGATTTTATGCACTACATGGCTACGTGAAATTATACCTGTATATACATGGCAATAATAGTTAGGAATTCCACCTTAATTGCTCTTATTTTGCTATATATACAACCCTACTATATCACGAGCAATTGTTATTATCTTCAATTGTTAGTCGCTGCACCAGTTCACCTAACCTTATACACTATCAGATCAGCTGACATGATATCACCTACTTGTGTGATAATTGGTGGGATAGACTGCAGCCTTGTCCTACTCATTATCTTCGGGATGTTGTATTTGTCCATTATACATCACTGCTTTAAACCACGTGCAACACAGTGCATGATGCCAGGATTATGTCAAAAACAACATGTAATTTCCTGTAGAGAATACCACGTTTTATGCGCACGTGATTGTTGCAGAGGAAATCATTAAATTTCTCTATATTTTAGTAGTGTATTTTAGTACACTGGATATTATACGAGTGAGATGTTTTAAAGTGTTTTGATTTTGTAACGACGAGTGACATGTTTGAAAATGTTTTGATAAAATAACCATATGTATTTATCGTTACCTTGTGTTAATATCGCACAATACAAAGATTACAGGAACACACGAAATGCTGAAGATATTGTCTCCGGATTGGATAAAAAAAAGATATGTTGCCAGATTTACTGCTGATGCATATGGAATTAGAAGAAATAACTTATTTTGTTGATTTTATGTTATTATCTATGTGATTCTGTGCTATATTTCTGTATGTATATTCTCATGCCACTTTATTAAACAAACTGATCTGAACTGAATTGCAAAAGTAAAGGCTGTTCATCGGAAGCACTAGAGGCTATGTCACCGAATATTATAGGAAACCGTGCATATTCATGATCGCTTGAACGGTGTGTATTGTTAGGACCATTGGATAGTCGTCAACTGGTCAATAACAACTTACATGAAATAGTTTGTGAGCTTGAAATATTAACATGTTGAACCAAATGGCTACCAGCTAACAAAGAGGCGACCGATAACATAATTCCATGAAATAGTTCGTTCATTCAAAGTATTAAAATGTTGAACCCAATGGCTATCAGCTAACAAAAAGGTGACCTACAATTTGATCTGATATGAATAGAATTCAACATGACAAGTGCAAGCCAGTCATGTTCTGAAATCGTATTTTTTTCTGCTCTGTAATTGTTGTTGGGATAACTAATAACATTTTGTTTTGATGACGGAATTAACCTTTACCAAGTTGTTGCTTTCGTATACTGATTTGTGTTTGTATAGAGTATTTTTTCTGGATGATTCGGTATTCGCACGTGTGTCAATCAGTGCATTAATACATTATTAAAGCAGCTGCCTTCGAAACCAGTCAATATTTTTTGAAGACTATGTTTCATATTAAACATGCTAAACTAACTGAATGAAACATACATCAAATGTAATGAAAATAACCAGTCCTCAGGGAAATTTTGCTCATTTGAACAGGCAGTTTTCGCGTAAATACAGGAACTGTATCCATCACACGCAGATGTAAACAAAGCATAGAAATGCGTGATAGACTAACAATTCCACGCACATCATGGTATTTCACTGATTATTTTCTCATAACTACACTATATATCCACATATGAAGTGGAAAATGTACTCGACGTGGACTTTTGAGCGCGACTTGAGCATTTGTTCACATTCGGGTTTTATGGATACACTTCGTTTGTTTATTTACAAAACCCGATACAAAATGGGCAATAAAACGGATGAAAAGACAACTCGGATGGACTGTAATCGTCAAAATCATTCAGCACACCTTTCGTTATATTGCACTAAATGTGTTTAACAAAAAATGGTTTTGAGAAAATATTGCATACATTCGAAGGCAGCAGCTTTAAGTATGATACACGGTATAGTGCTGCAAAATAGTGTAAACATTGAGAGTAGTTGATGGCGTTACTAAAGACTTTGGGTTAGTTTCGGGAATATAGATGCTCGAACTTGCACATGCATTAAACCTGGAATCAATACCAAAGTACAAAGTATTCCGAGTGAATAAAACCCATTTCGTTATCTGATCTCAAATATAATGGTGACTGCTTTCCACAAGCACACACACAATTCAATATGGCATTACTTATTAAGAATGTCCGCCAATGCGTAACACTTACCTCCAGTTGCCATCCGATACATTACACAAACTGCCAGGCTTTTTCGTGTTGGAATTGAACAATGCGAATGACCACATTATTATTGGTTGCCTACTTGTACATCATTAACACTACGCCAATATGAAACCATGAGAAACAAACCCTGTTCTATTCCTAACAGAAATGACACGAAACGCGAGACCGAGATGCTGTTACAGTAAGAAATGTTAGGAATCCGTTCGTACCCTCTCATCTTAGCTCGTACTCTTCTGGTATAAGTATGTTCACAGGTCGTCATTTGACGTTATATCTCAAATATCAGGAACCTTTTAGTATCCATGCAATGCGTGATTTACTGCACGTCTTTTACTCTTATGGAGAAGTCAACCAGTGCAGCTCTGCAACGTTTCCAAACAGTTTTTGATACAAACAGAACCATCCCTCAATGTAAGCCCTGAAATCATAGCGAATCATTGCTATCGGGAACTGAATCAATGATGCGTTGCGTTTGGTAAAGAATTGCAAAGCAATACCCGAGGACTTACTTCGATCATAAATGATCTGCTCTCGGAGTAATGGCATATGCTCTGAACACACGACACCAATAGCACAATCGTTCGCCAAATCTAGTATTCAAAAGAAACTTGAGAAAAATGTTACTCCATAAAAGAATGGTGTTTAGTCATTGCAAAGAGCACGTGTCTGAACATTAAAACGTCATCCTAAAATCTGCTGACTTTTAGATTGCATGTATTTCATATTTTGCAGGGTACAGGGCTAGTGTAATGCGGATTACGTAATGTAGGTCTGGTTGAAGATCGGATTACGGAAAGAATGAAAATGGGTAAGTAGATGTCCATATTTGGATGTCTCACTTTTTAGTATTTGCACTCACAAATTGGGCGATTAGTTGTTTTCATCACATATTTGGGTTCAGGTCAGATATACTTGACTGTTAGATCAGGGTAGCACGTATGGGGAAACATGAACGTACCAATTATCACGTCATGAGAACTGGGCTCATCATGGTATCTAACATAAACACAAGATTTGTATGTATGGAATGCTATGAGCTAATAAAACAATAACATAATCTAACGAAAAAATAAACCCTTCTATGTTTGCCATTGAGCTTCGTATGTATGCAATGTCGAGCTTGTATTTACATATAAGGACACTTTTGCTGGCTGCAAAGCAGATCCTCCACCAATCAATTGATCATCTTCTTCCAGACATGATACAATTTATCAGTCAGCTGTCGGCGTTGTCTCCTGTGGCACCATGCGAGACGAACCAAATTAATCATGGTCCAGTCTACCCGGTTGTTTTTTTTTTCACTATGAAATCGAAAATAAATCCTCTGTATAAATTTCATTGTGGAACAGTCCGTCCTGTAAAATCTAGATGTGCCTATGAGTCGCAAGAGAAATGTTCAAGTATGTCCACAGTTCCTAATATTTATATTAGAGCATGTATGAGATTGTCACGTATGAGGTTACCATGTAGGTTGGTACAGTTTGTTCAACCAAGATCGATACTCTAATATAAACACTTTGTTTCCAGGTATGCATTATAGTGTAGTTCCTATTTTGTTCATGACCAAAAATTCTTGCATGTTTACTCGATCTGGATGTATTGTCTCACTCTGTCCGTTTAATGTTCATTACCAGTTTTATGATTGGTAATGTTTCTGATTGCAGGCAAGGTCAGGCCAATATCATATTGCTCATTTCCTGACAGTGGTGTCTGAATGAGACTTGATCGCTGCCAGAACCCTAAGTCTGATACTTCTTAATTTCCAGAGCCACCAGATACGATTTATTGTTGAAAATGCATGCTTAAAATGCTGTTACAGGAGGAAAAAGCAGTAGTTTCTTCATACTCTATCATAAACGCTTGATGTATCTTAGCTCCTGCTCCGTTGATGGTGGTATTCTAGCTGGTCATCATTCGGGGTTATATCTCTTATTATCAGACATGTAATAGCACCATTGCATGATTTTTGCGTGGATATTACACTATTTGAAAAGTCTCCAGGGGCAGTCGTAAACACTGTATCACGCCAGGAGCCATTGCATAATGAAGTAGTAATAGAAACAACATCCCGCAAGCTATGTGTTTTGATCCAGGCCCTAATTTATGGCCCGCCCAGAATCGTATCAATATTTTTGGACTTGGTGAGAGATCCACCGAGAATCCCAAGCAGAAATTATCTGTTTGTGATCAGAAAGCCAAGTCAGATAAAATCTTATCTTCTAGAACTCGACAAAAATTCTATCGTTTGTAAAAAATACCTCGAGATTAACTTCGATAAAAAAACTATCTGCTCCACAATGTAATACCATATGCTCTGAACACAACTAAAGTTGTGAATGATAGAAATTAATGAAAAAAAAACAGGGTATTAGAGTCAGGACACGTGCTGAAAATTCAAGAATTCCTCATCTTGAAATCTCAAGTGCGAAATTATTCCATATTCTGCAAGGAACAGAGATGGTGCATGGTGTGGATAATGTGATGTAGTATTTTTGTTGTTGAAGACTGGACTAAACGTAAACACTGGGCCAGTACACGTCCATATCTGAATTTCTCACTTCGCCGCACGCACGACTTGAACGATTAGTTACGTTTGCTACAGATTTGTTTTCAACGTAGAAGTAATTGATCTGTTATATTGACGAAACACGTATGTTGAAGTACTCATTATCCCATCAAGGAAAATAGATTCATCAGGCCTGGAGTGTATCTATCAAAAAATGAAATAACTTGTATATCGACCAGTGATCTACAAATGCGCAGTGTCAAATTGTATTTACATAAAATGTTGTTCACCCAAACTCGATACACCTTAGAGACATTTTTGTTGGCTGTTGACAAGATACTCCACCAATCAGTTGATCATCTTCCTTTAGACATGATACATTGCAAGTGTCAGCTGTCGGTGTTGTCTCTTGTGGTACCAAATGAGATGGGCCAAATTATTTATAGTCCAGTGTATTCGTAATTTTTTTTCACTATGAAATCGTGATGATTAACATCATCTGTATAATCATGATGATTGGGTCATTAAGAGAGCAATCCATGTCTGCATTCTGGATGCGTCTGTGAGTGTAATGTTCATGTTGAAATTGGTCCATGTCTCTTAATATTCCTTTCTGTTTAGGGTTAAATTATACATAAGCCCGAACATCGTCTGATTGGATGGCTAACGAAATAAATAGTAATTTAATGTGCGAATTATTAGTAGAATCATTAAAGATTATATTTCCGTCTGGAAACTTCAGAGATAACATTTTTGGAGTCGCATGCTCTGGTACAATATCATTTGAACTCAACTTCGAGGAAGTATATTAGACACGATTTTGTCGAGCAATATCCATCAACAATAAACATGTTTCATGCGATTGGTACGTCGGTTGATGAGGCTTGCTCAAACACGATCGCTACTTGAATACGGATGTAGTGTTTGTTCATGCAAAACATATTGTCTTTCCTTCTGTAGTCTGATTAATAATCTAGTTATTGTCTGTATTTCTGTATTCTGAAAAATAATCTAGTTATTGTCTGTCTCTCTGTAGCCTGAATAATAATCTAGTTATAATTGTTCTGCTCATAATGTCTGAGTCGTATATCTAAACCTTTACCAGTAGATTAAAACATTAATTATTCTATGAAAACCTCTTCTGAAAAAAAAAACCAAACCAAGACATTATTGTTGACTGCCAGTCTCTGCACCAGATGCCCCACTACCTTATATCATATCAGATCAGCTGGCATGGTATAGTCTACTTGCCAGATAATTGGTGAGATAGATTGTATCCGCACCCTGGTCATTATCTCAGGGATGACCGTATTAGTCTGTTCCACAGCACTCTCTATACGTCAGGTGCCACACAGTATGCAATGCCAAGATTATGCCACAAACAAGCCACTAAATCATGGGATCATGGGCAGGATATCACGTCTCTGTGTGGACGTGGCTGTTGGTAACAATTCCTGGTTATATAGTTGTTACATCGAAGTATTTTACATTATGTATAACAGTATATTTTCGTTCAATATTGATTGGGTACACTATGTGTCAAGTTATGAACGTTCTAAATAATTTCATGTGCTATATGTTTCATGGTGTTGTAAAAGGAATAGACAAGGAATGCTGAAGGACATAAATACGAATGGTATTGTTTTTGGATTGCATGAAATAAATGTTCATGTCTATCGAATCGATATCATAGCAATTAGTGCAATATACCACAAACATATACCACAGAGGGGTTTGCTGGTTCCGCTCATGATGAAATATGCATGACATCGGTAACTGCATTGCTCTTTTCTCCCTGGAAGGATGTTTCAATTTACTAAGTGACATGGAAGATAATAATTATGAAACAATAGCTCTTTCAATGAAGCACTAGAGGTCAGGTACAAAGTATCTATACATCACGTATATCTATATAGTGTTCCTTTTGATTATGATTATGAATATTCGCCAACTGGTCCATAACAAACTTAATGAAAGAGTTTCTGAACTCGAAATATCAAAATGGTCGACCCAATGGCGACCAATATTGATTATCAGTTTTCTAAAGGCCAACATCGAAGCAAATGAGACAACTAGAATACAAAATGACAAGTGCAAGCCAATCATGTTCACAGGTCGTAATATTTTGTGCCCTGTAATTGCTGGCATAAGGAACAACATCATGTTTTGACGACTGAATTCACCTTTCCCTTGTTGTGGTGGGTGTATTCATTCGGTCAGTGTATCTTTCAGGATGATCCCGATTTCGACCTTGTGTCAAGCAGTGCATTATTATATCGTTAAGTTGATATATAGTATAGTGCTGAAATAAATGTTAACAATATAAGTAGGATTTGGCGTTACTAAACACACTGGATCATAAACCATATATGCCTAGGGCCGTTGTTTGTGCGAGCGAATGGCTGTTAATTTAAATAAATGCTTTGTAATCAAGGATTTGTTATCGTAAGAATATCTGTACCACTCATCAACCAAAATAATACTGTCATTATTTTCACATAAAATATATGTATCCACCAGAAGTTAAAAATGGTGGTACAGGCAATAGACCGTCCTTAATACTACTCATTCATTCAATGCACAGAACTCATTTCCATTTTTGAATACAGGAGAACAGGTAGCTATTCCTGGGTCACATTGGCTATTATTGCCTTTGTTATAACGGCGCCGTCAGAATTCAGAATGGTGCATAATGTAAACAGCAAACAGTGCAAGAGGTCGAGTGGAATGTAATGGTCATCAGCTCACACATATCTAATGGATAAAATCGTTCATATCATAAAATTCTTCATCACTAAGATGTAGAACACCGTCTCTAATAAGACATAACTCACGAATTGTGTTACCAACAGAAGCGAATTCCTCATTACACATAAATGTGCTGGACATAATTTTCTTCAAATTATGTAAGCTTGTCTTTGAAAAACGGGTACCATCCATATTTTGTATCATCATTACACGCTCATTGTCATTCGAAAACCAATGCAGAATGGAGATAAATCGAACGAAACAAATTTCAAATCAGATGATACGCATAGTAATTGCAGACGCCGAAAATGTTGCAATGTTTCATAAGTCATTTGTATGCTCACACAACGCAATACAATACGATACAATACACGAGAATACAATACAACATATTTATTACAGAAACGTTCAATACATTTCTTTCTTGGTAGGAGAATATTACATACAATGAAATGAAATTGCTCGGAAGAATATAACAAAAAACTTAAACATTCAAAACTAAAATATTACCAGTGATTACGTGGAGATTCTGTATGTGCCATAATCATAATCCTCACAGTGTCTCTATCATTCTATATAGAGTATAATTATCCCAGTGACAATGTATTCGAGTTCGATAGATATGTGCTATGTAGGCGAACCAAATGATGCGAGAACTAGAGGATGATATGGTGGCGTGATCATTTATCATACTTACATGTATGAATGTATGTATAGACATATCGCCACGAAACAATTCGTATCCAGATAAAACTGGTACCATGGGAAGCAGATAATATATAAAATTTAGTTATTTATTCTGTTCATCTGATGGATTCCGTGTACTACATATCGAGGTGTATTCATCAACAAAGCCTGGGAGATGAGAGATTGTGAGCCACAAGTAGAGGAAATGGAAGACAATCAAACGCGTGTATTGAACATGTGAACTGACAAGTTTGATCCTACATCCAACATATGGTAAATTGCATACTATTTTGTAGTTTGTGACGGATCATGAGGACAAAAACACTACGCATTGCGGAAAATAATGTCCGTCAATACATAATACTAGACTTTAGTCGTCATCCAAAAACACAACACAAACTGCTAGTCGTTGTACAATTTAGTATCACCCACCAATATCAATTGGAAAGAGAAATGAAATGTTTTCTATCCTGACATTGATGATCGAATCAGACGTTAAAAGTTACAAGAATGCCAAATCTGACACTTGCAAAGGATCCCAATACCCAGAACCAGTGGATACGATTTATTATAGGGAAGGCGAGACCCTGCTGCTGCAGCTGGAAGAATAGTAGCAGTACTTACACAGGTCGTCATCATCTGGCGTTTTATCTCAATGATCAGACCATTATACAGCACGATTTCTTACTCGAATTTTACACTATCCTGAAGTCAACTGGTAAAGTTGTAAACCATATTCGGAAAGCAGCTTTGTATGATAAAATGGGGTATGCTCAATCTGTGGTTTTGATCTGGGCCTCAATTTCTGTCTCTCTCTCATCATAGCGAATCACTTTTTTCTGAACTGGACGAAAGATCCATCACGTTTGGTAAAGCAATGCAAAACATTACCCCCAAGATTCAATTCGACCATCTCTCTTCCATTTGTTGAAAAAAATTTGAGAACGAGTGTTAATCCACAAAAACAGGGTATTTAGTCAGGTGCAGATAGCACATCAGAGAGTCCTCCCTCGTCTTAAGATTATTTCATATTTTGCAGTGAACTGAGCCGTTGCAGTGCGGATTATGTAAAATAGGACTGGTCTAAAATAGTCTTGTTGTCGACTGGATTACAGTAAATACAGAAAATGGGTTAGTGAATGTCCCTATTGGGGTTTCTTTTTTCATAATTCATGCACCCACAAACGGGTCGATTAGTCTAATCACTTATAGCATGGGGCTATGTTGAAACTAAGCGTACTCGACTTGTAATTTGGAGGTAACACATATACAAGCACATCAATAAAATGAAAAGGGGTCATTATGTTATGTATCTCCACAAAAAGGTGAAATGTGTACATTTACCAGTTCGTATGTGCAGTGTCATCATAGAATTTTGTTCAGTTCCACTCGATAAAGCTCAGCTACATTGCTGACAAGATATACTCCACCAATGGATTGATCTTCTTTCTCCATACATGATACCCGGCAGTCAGCTGCCGGGGTTGTTTCCTGTGGCACCAAGCGAGCCAAATTAATTATGGTGAAGTCTACTCCTTTTTACAAGTACAAAATCACGAAAAATCTAAGCATCCATCCGTGATCAGAGTACTCTTTGCGTTCTATGTGTGCCTGTGAGTGACATGTTCATGCTCAAGTGCGTCCATAGATCCTGATATTTTTTTTTTCTGTTTGGGAGTTAATTTCTGCGTAACCCTGAACGTTGCATGAGTCGATGGTGATTTTAATGGTATGAATGATAATCTAATCTGCGAATTATTAGTTGTGGTTGCAATAATTATGTTCTTTCTAGAAACATCAGGGATACCATTTATTGGAGCCTTATCTGGGACAGTAGAATTTAAACTCATCCTCGAGGAACTATATTAGACGTGACTTTCTCTAGTCAAATCTGGCAACAATAACCATGCTTTATGAAGTTACGACGTAGGTTGATGAGACTTTTTCAAACAAGATCGCTACTCGAAACTGAAAACGTGATTTCACGGTATCCATTGTTATGCAGTTCTACATTTGTCAGCGACCCAAGACTTCGAGACCACTTCCCATGGAGTATTAATTCTGGCAAAAAATAATAGTGTGTCTGTGGTATGGATAATAACCATTGTAATAATAAGTTTGTTCTGCTTCAGGAATAATTATCTCAGTAATCCACACCCTCAGGGTATTGCTCTATCTGGGTTAAACACAATGTCTTTGGTATCTCACGTCCAAAATCGTTTGTTTCTCAGCGAAATTGGTCTCCCACGAAGAATTGCAAGAATCAAAACCTAAAAAAATATCTGTGAAAGGAAACGTTGAGAAAATGTGTATTGTGTGGAGAGCTGTTCATGTACATCCCGCCATGTCATAAAAAAACTGTGATTATTGTTGACTGCAAGTAGCTGCACCAGATGTCCCAATACCTTATATTCTATCAGATCAGCTGATATGGTATCGCCTACTTGTCAGATAATTGGAAGGGATATATCGCATACTCATCCTGGTCATTATCTCCGGGATGGCCGTATTAGTCTATTCCACATCGCTTTTTATACCCCAGTTGCCTCACAGTGCATAATGCCAAAGTTATGCCATAAACAACCGGCTGTCTCCTATGGATATCACGTTTCTGTGTGCATGTGGTTGTTGAAAACAATTCTTGGTCATCCTCCTAATATATTGAAGTAATTGGCATGTATATATCGCAGTATATTTTTTCAGCTAGGATTGAGTACACTTTGTGACATGTTATGTATGTTTTTTTTGTTATAATGAACATGATATTTATGTTTTGACCAATGCATATTGATAAGTTTCATGCGCAATATGTATTATGGTGTTATAATGATTATATCACACCTTACATACATGTACAAGGAATATACAAGCATAAAATACCACTGATGTTGTTGTAGGATTGTATGGAATCAAAGTGTTGACTTGCAGGTTTGCTAGTTCAGCTCACGATGAAACATGCACGACACCAGTAACTGCAATTCAATTTTTTTTTTGGAAGGATGTTTCAAGTTACTTAGTGACACGGGAGGCAATAATTATGAGATGATAGCTGTTTCAGTATAAGTACTAGAGGTCAAGTTGCCGAGTACCTATACATCACGTACTTCCATATTCCCTTCTATATAGTGCGCCTGTTCATTTGATTATGAACCTGAGTTATTCGCCAACTTGTCCATAACAAACGTGATGAAAGAGTTCGTGAACTTGAAATATCAAAATGGTCAACCCAATGGCGATCAATATTGGTAATTTGATTTATAAAGGCCAACATCGGAGCAAATGAGACAAATTATAT
Organism: Terebella lapidaria; assembly: GCA_949152475.1. Taxonomy (NCBI): domain Eukaryota; kingdom Metazoa; phylum Annelida; class Polychaeta; order Terebellida; family Terebellidae; genus Terebella; species Terebella lapidaria. Next base: position 24,132,400 of record OX424564.1, on the reverse strand, counting down.
ACAAAGTGACAAGGGCAAGCCAATCATGTTCACATGTCGAATCAGATGATACTCATGGTGATTGCAGACGCGAGAAAGGTTGCAAGGCTTCATAAGTGATTTGTATGGTAATACAGTGAAATACAATACAATACATTGCAATGCAACAAATGTATTTCAGAAACGTTCAATAAAATATCTGTGATTGAAACATCTCTTGGTACAAAAATATTACATACGATGAAATGAAATTGCTTGGAAAAAAGGACATATGACAAAAAAAACGTTAAAAATTTGCAACAAAATATTAAGTGGAGATTCTGTGTGTGCCATAATCATAATCCTCAGATGCCTGTATAATTATTACAGAAAACATTACAAGTGGAGTGGGTAGCGCAGTGGACAAGGCGCTGGTCTCGTAACGCAAAGGTCATGGGTTCGAGACTCAGGCTGGACCACTGGGTTATTTCGCTAACATCCTTAGGCAAGGTGTGCACCACTAATTGTCTATCTCTACCCAGGATTAAATGGGTACCGGTCATTCAATAGGATGCTATAGTGTAGCGCCGGATTGTGGCAGCTGTGTAGTCATTCTAGACTGGTGTACAGGGCCCTTGCTTAGAACTACGTTCTATAAAGGAGCGCTTAATGAATGTTAACTTTACTTACTTTAATTACATATAGAGTCTAGTTATCCCAGTGGCAAGAGTTCGATGGATATGTGCTATGTAGGCGAATCAAATTATAATAATAATAATTTATTAATTTAATATAGCGCAAAATGACAATACGTTTCTATGCGCTTATTAAATTATGCGAGAACTATAGGGTTGTATGGTGGCGCGATCATCTATCACTCCTAAATGTATGAATGTATGTCTCGACATATCGCCACAAGATCATTAAGTCATGATTCATGTCCAGAAAAAAAATTAGGCCAAGGGCCAAAGATAGGTTACCGGACAATGTTTAATATTTTAGGTGTTAGCCAGGTCACTGGTTGAATTCAAGGTCAAGAGAATATTCAGCATATATAACATTAAGCATATATCATGTCCACAGTTGATTGCTAAGCTGTAAGTTCAATAATCAGAGAGATATTAGCAATTTTATGCTGTAGCCTTGAAAATGAAGGGGCAAAGGTCAAATTCAAGGTCATCAAAATATTCAGTGTATATCATTTTCTATATCATGTATATCATGTCCACAATTGATTCCCAAGCCATACAGTCAATAGAGAAGCAAGATATGAGCCAGTTTGTCCTTGGACCTTGGAAATGAGGTCAGAGGTCAAATTCAAGGTCACGAGAATATTCAGCATATATCATTTGATACCTCCCTGAACCCTAGTAAGGCAACTGGCCTTGATAAAATTCCCTCCAGGTTTGTAAAGGATGGAGCTAGGTATATTGTATCTCCCTTAACTCATAATGTAAATTTATCTATATCTAGTGGCATTATTCCAGATGATCTGAAAGCTGCTAGAATAAATCCAATCCACAAAAAGAACTCTAAGACTGAAGCTGGCAACTATCGACCTCTGTCAATATTGAGCGTTATATCCAAGATTTTGGAGAAAGTTGTATGTGAACAAATCCATCACTACTTGAGTGATAACAAGCTCCTATATGAGCTTCAATCTGGATTTCGGCACTCTTATTCCACAGATACATGTCTTATCCATTTATTGGACTCCATCAAATGTCAACAAGACAAAGGCAATTACACAGGTATGATATTATTGGATCTCCAGAAGGCCTTTGACACTGTGGACCACAAAATTCTCTTATGTAAACTGGAAGCCTTAGGATTTCAGAAACCTACCATAGACTGGTTCAAATCCTACCTTAATGGAATACTGCAGTCAGTTGAGGTAGGGGGCACCCTCTCAACTGCTGCCATAGTTCAATGTGGAGTACCTCAGGGCTCAATCCTGGGGCCTCTACTTTTTCTTATCTATGTGAATGACATGCCCTCAGCAGTGTCCTGCAAGCTGCTGTTGTATGCTGATGATTCTGCTTTAATTGTGTCTGGCAAGGATGTTGCAGAGATTCAGCAAACCCTAAGCTCTGAACTTGAGTCAGTCAGAGAATGGTTGTTAGACAATAAGCTGTCTCTTCACTTGGGGAAGACAGAAACAATCCTGTTCGGATCCAAACAAAGACTCGCCAAACATAGCCAATTGCAGGTAGCCTGTGCAGGTGATAACATCACTTGCAAATCCTGTGTAAAATATATAGGACTGACCATTGATCAGTCCTTATCTGGAGATCAAATTGCTGAAAATATCATCAGCAAATCAAGTTCCATATTGAAATTTTTGTACAGACAGGCCAGGCAGTTTGACATTAGGACCAAAAGGCTACTGGTGTCAGCACTCATACAGTGCCATTATGATTATGCCAGCTCTTCTTGGTATTCTGGCCTAACCAAGAAGTATCAGGGGAGGCTGCAGACAATGCAGAACAAGATAATACGCTTCCTCCTCAACGCTCAACCCAGAACCCATATAGGTATCAATGAATTTCAACAGGTCAATATGTTGCCAGTAAACCTTAGAGTCGATCAGATTAAGTTGAATCATATGTATAATGTAATTCACAATAAAGCTCCTGAATATCTATCTTCATCCTTCACACAAGTATCCACAATCCATAATAGGAACACCAGGTCCAGCATCTTGTCTTTAGTCATCCCTTCAGTGAGATCCTTTGGTGCTTCTTCTTTTATGTACACTGGTGCTAAGGTCTGGAACTCTCTTCCTAGTCATATAAAAAATTGTTCTTCTCGTTCTAATTTTAAAAGCAGGGTAAAACAGCTTTTATTTCTTAACATGGTCCAAGCAGAAAATGACATATATACCTATCTTTAATTTTATTTCTTATACATCTTGTATTTGTGTCTTTTGTTATGTTATTCACTTTATTACCGTCTAATTATTACCAGTATTGTTCTACATATCCCTTATTATTATTTAGTAAGATTTGTTATTATTTTTATTATTATTATTAGTATTACCTACATTTACCATTGTTGTTTTTATTTTTGTAATATTGTTAAAATCTCTGCTGTCATATTATTGTCTGTGATCATATGGGCCACAATGGAAACAAGTGATTTTTCGCTTTCTTGTGTTACCCTGTGTATTTTATAGTATCATTTACATTTGTATTTATACACTTGTATTTTTACATGGAATATGCAAATAAACTCAATCAAAGATATATGTCCACAATTGATTCCTAAGCTGTAAAATCGATAATAAGTGAGATATTAGCCATTTTGTCCTGTGACCTTGAAAATGAGGTCAAAGGTCAAATTCAAGGTCATGACAATAATCTGCATATATCATTTCCTATATGTTCATAATTGATTGCTAAGCTGTAAAGTCGATAACAAGCGAGATATTAGCCATTTTGTCCTGTGACCTTGAAAATGAGGTCGAAGGTCAAATTCAAGGTCATCAGAATATTCAGCATATATCATTTCCTATATGTCCACAATTGATTCCTAAGCTGTAGAGTCGATAATAAGTGAGATATAAGCCATTTTGTGCTCTGACCTTGAAACTGAGGTCAGAGGTCAAATTCAAGGTCACGAGAATATTCAGAATATATCATTTCCTATATGTCCACAATTGATTCCTAAGCTGTAGAGTCGATAATAAGCGAGATATAAGCCATTTTGTGCTCTGACCTTGAAAGTGAGGTCAGAGGTCAAATTCAAGGTCACGAGAATATTCAGCATATATCATTTCCTATAGGTCCACAATTGATTCCTAGTCTCTAATCTCAATATCAAGTGAGATATTAGGCATAATGTGTCCCATTATAAAGCATAGGAGAATTTAACATGGGAAAGTCCCATTTGAGCCGAGTTTGGGCCAAAATGGCCCACTTCGACATCATAGGAGTACATATGAGGAGTGTTATTTATCAAAAAGAAAAAAAGTTACTGAACAGATTTTGAGAAAATGGCCGCCAAAGTCCAAAATCAGGCATTTTTCGTCGAAAACGGCCGCCATTTTGAAAAAAATGCGAAAATAAAAAAACTAAAAAATACCCCCTTCTTGAATTATTTTTAAGTATTTTTGTGCAAAACTTCAGAAAAATTCGCCTGTAAACAAAAAAGATAAAAATGTGGACGACGACCGACGACGACGACGGACGACGACCGACGACGACGACGGACGACGACGGACGACGGACGACGGACGCAACGCCATGCCAATAGGTTATCGGACCATAGGTCCGGTAACCTAAAATAGTACGATGGGAAACAGATAATGTATAAAATGTAGTTATTTCTACTGTTCCTCTAATGGATTTAGCATACTACATATCAAGGTGTATTTATCAACAAAGCCTGGGAGATGAACGCGTGCATTAAACATGTGAACTGATAAGTTTGACCATGCTGCAACATGAAACTTGCTGCAAAAAAACCATGCTGCATCATCATTTGACTTATTTTGTAGTCTGTATGACGGATCATGAAGAAAAAAAACTACGCATTGCCGAAGAGAATGTCCGTCAATGCATAATACTAGACCTCAGTAGTCATCCCTAAAACACAACACAAATTGCTAGTGGTTTTCCGTTTGAGTAATACCATACCAGTATCAATGACAAACAGACCCCTTTCATTTCCTGACAGTAATGATCGAATCAGACGTTTATAGCTGCAAGCATGCGAAATCTGGCACTTGCAAAGGATCCCAAGAGCCCGTGGATACGACGTATTATCGGGGAAGGCGAAACCCAGAGGCTTAAACAGAACGAAATGTTAGCAGTACTTCCAAGGGTCGTCATTTGGCGTTTTATCTCAATTATCGGACCATTGTCGAGCACGATTTCTTACTCGACTATTACATTATTCATGAAGTCAACTGGTACAAGCATTAACTATTTTCCGGGAACAGCTCTTGTAAAATAAAATAAGGATAATAACAGGAACATCCCTCAATGTATGGCGTTTGATTTGTGCCTCAATTTCTGGCCCTACCGAATCATTTTTATCCTGACCCGGACGAAAGATCCATCGCGTTTGGTATAGCATTGCAAAACACAACCCAAGATTCACTTCGATCAGAAGTTATCTGCTTCACACACATGACGCCAAATACACAATCGTTCGAAATTTCCATTTCTTGAAAGGCAAGTGAGCAAAACTGTTAATCCATAACAAAAAAGGATATTTAGTCAGGTGCAGAGAGCAGGCGTCAGAGAGTCCATCCTCATCTTAAAATCTATTGAATGGGAGATTATGTTATGTTTTGCACGGAACAGAACCGGTGCAGTGCGGATTATGTAATGTAGGACTTTCTTGTTGATGACAGGACTATAGTAAAACAGAAATAATGGGTAAGTACATGCATGTCCATATTAGGATTTCTTGTTTCCTAATGTTTGCACAAAAAATTGGTCGATCATTCTAGTTACTTATAGATTAAGAATGAGTTTAAACTAGATGTACTTGACTTGTAATTTTTTGAGGTAGAACGTATGACGACACATATGGTATGCATCTCCACGAAAATGAAACATTTGTACATTTTCCAGTTGATATGTGCAGCGTCGAACTTGTATTTACATAAAATGTTGTTAATTTCCACTCGACAAACCTGAGATACACTTTGGGTGGCAGCTGACAAGATACTCGATCAATCAGTTGATCATCTTCTTCGAGACATGGTACAATTTATCAGTCAGCTGCCGGGACCGTCTCCTGTGGCACCAAGCGAGACGAGCCAAATTAATTATAGACCAGTGTACTCGATTTTTCCACTACGGAATCGACCATCTCAGCATCATCTGTATAATTGTCACTGGCGATAAGTCCTTGTAAAAGCTCGAAGTGCCTGTGAGTGGCAGGAGCACTGTTAAAGTGGGTGCATAGATCCTCCTATTCATTTCTTTTGGGGGCCATCTGTACAAAAGCCTTGGAACGATGTCTGATTCAACGGGGTTGTTGTTTTGTTTGCGGAATATTTGGTTTTTCAGGAAACCCCTTTGCACCAACTTTGAAGTCAACTCGACGTGACATGCATACCCATTTTGGGTTAGTGAGATTGTCATTGAGAACTTAACTGATCTTATTGAAACAATCCTGCAAAATTGACAAAATAAAGTGAATCAAACCTCAGAGATTCGAACTGTTGTTGCAATGTTTTTGTTTCCTGTTAGGAACTTCCGTTATCCCATTCATTGGAGCCTCATCCTATGGGACTGAGTAGTGGTTGAGTAGAAGTTGAACTGAACCAATAATAATGCAATAATAATGCTAGCAATAATAATGCTATATGAAGCTTTGCTCAAATACGTATTCCTGTTTGCCTGGTTATTGTGCAGTTCTTTAATTTCAGCGACCTGGAAGTTCGAAATCTCTTCCGTTGTTATTTCTAAGAAATTTATCGTGTCTTTCTGTCTGAAGTTTGAATGATAATATGGCTAGTGTTTTGTTCATAACGTCAGAGTCGGAAGGAATTCGACATCGATCTCATATCAGTACCATGAAGCTATGCTACTATTAACCAATTCTCGAATAGAAAAAAAACCCGACCGAACACTAGCGTCACCCGGGAAAGGCAACTCGTAAAACATATTTTTAGTGTATACCTGATGTGATAAGTGAATCCTTGCCAAAGAATCAATTGAAGCTTTTGTGTTTTGAAATTCGAAACAATGTTATGAGCATTAAGTCTCCACGGACTTCTCCTCCAGCGCACATTGCCCTTTTTGCATGAATATAAATGAGTGCAAGTGATTTCGCACAATTTGCTTAACGCTGTCAAATTACTGACAGCTTAATTCCACCTTTAATTGAGATGGCGTTAGCCTGTACTTGCTCGTGTTGTCGTTATTGTCGTGCTACCCAGAGAAGAGTCCTTAACCCAAGGGTATTGCACTTTGCCAGTGCAGAATATTTTTGTGTGTGTTGTTGTGGACTGTAGAGCCCAAATGTCGTACATTTGTGTTTGATTCTGTCGCCTAATTCCTATCCATCCAACATTATAGCTTACAAGGATTGGATGGGCGAGTAAATGAATGGATGAGATACACGTAGTCAAAACTATTCGAGAAGAGTTAATATTCGTAACCCCTTCGCGCTATTGCATCATATAGGCCTACTCTCAATGGTGCATAGCAAAAATTTGGTTTTTGACTCTCGATATTTGTTGCCGGTTATATGATTGGTATTGATGGTAGGACTGCATGGGCGGGCGGCCAAACAAAATTTCGTTCATTTCAGGGCAGCAGTGATGACTGATTTAGACGTGATGGCTGCGAACATTGTAAATCTAAAACTTCCCAAAGTAATTTAAAACTTCCCATAGCCACCAGATACAATTTATGATTGACAATGTATGCTCCGGATTCTGTTACATGAGGAATGGAAGGATTTCTCCTCACTCCATCATAAACGCCTGGAAATTTATATGCTCCGTTGAGCACGGCTGTATTTTCACTAGTCATTGGTTGTCGTTATATCTCAATCATCAGACACTTACTAGTACCACAAAAATGGCTATTACATTATTCAAGGAGTCAACTGATACATTCATACACTATGTCATGCAAGCATCTATTGCGTAATAAAATAGGATGAAAAAAAAGATTCATCAAGCTATCGTGTTTTGATTCAGGCCTTGATTTCCGGCCCGCCCAAAATAGTACCAAATATTTTTTTGACTCCCTGAAAGATCCATGGCATTCACCAATGCATTACGAAACAATATTCCAATATTTACCTCCAAGCAGAAATTATATGTTTATAAAAATAAAGGCTCATGCACAAACATAGTAAGTCCAATGCACAATCGTTCAGGAATTCTAAAAAAGGGGCATCCATAAACCATGGTATTCAGTCAGGTACAGGCAGCATGTGTCTTATATTTCGCTTCTCATTTGTTTCCAAACTTGAAAACTGTTGACCAGATATAGACCCAGAGCCCAGGGAGGTTTATTTGACTTTTTAGCGCCAAAGGATTTGAACGATGATTATGACAGGAAAATATGTCTAGAGTATCGAAATGAACGTCTGTCAAAATTCTTTTGGGCCGTTGTTGCGTAACCGGGCCGTTTCCATGGCAACCACTAGATAATCTACGAAACCCATTAAAACAATGAATTGGCCTCATAAACATAATTTTTTAATATGAATACGATTCTTCAGCACACAAAGATAGATTTCAGTGCCATGCATTGTATCAGTGCAATATTTAGAAAAAACGTCATTTTTTGTATCCATGGCAACGGACTAAATGCAAAAATTAGCAAAAATACGACCAAAATCCTTGCCTGGCAATGTGCTACTTGATACACAGTTCATATGGAATATCACCAGATATCGATTGCCATTACTTGGTGGACCATATGCTTGAATTTGACACCAATAGCCCAAATAGATACCCTCCATAACTCTCCAAAATACGTCAGTAACTTTATTGCAGAAATTTGAAGACGCCATTTTTCAAATTTCTGTTTTTGGCAATATATCGGTAACTATTTATCCAATCATAAATACAAAAGTATCTATACCCATGTTTTTATGGTCAAGGAACATGCCTTGGATGTTTAAACTACATTTTATGCAAATTTACCTACTGAAACGTCATTTTTGGTATCCATGGCAACGGAGTGAATGTGAAAAATGAGTGAGAATATGATCAAAAGTATTGCTCGTCAATATACTTCTAAGTGCATATTTTGTACAAATATCTTCAAATTAACATCTGTCACAATGTTTGGAGGTCAATATCTTTCAGTTTGATATTTAATATCCATTATTAGACGCCTTCCAAAATAATCCCATAAACTTTAGTGAGATTATTATGAAAATTCCAATCCGCCATTACTGAAATTTCTACTTTTGCCAATATCTTGATAAATAATCATCCAATCACAATGAATAAGATGTCTATACCTATGTTTTAATGGTCAAGAAACACGTCTGTGCCATCAAGAGTTACAGTTCATGTAAATTTACATGATTTTTTCATCCCTGGCAATGGAATTAATGCAGAAACTTGGAAAAATAATTCAGAGCATGAAGACCAAGTAGAAAATAATGGACCAAACGACAGCTTATCAGATTATCACAGAAACACCAAGTAACATATCAAATGATATTTGTTCAAAGTTTTACTAATCATTCAGTAGTATGTATACTAGTAAATATTAGCGCAAATGGGATGCATACTCATGTTACACTAGTATTCTATATCATCAAATTGTAGTATGTCCTTTTGAAAGTTCCTTCTGTGTTACATCCTGCAATGTCCCATGTCAATAACTGCATTCTTTCATTCCCATTCGTCATCTGATTCATCGGAGTCGCATGTCGTTCCATATGACATCTCAGCATCCTCATCTGTTTTCTCTGATGAACGGTCCATTTCGAGGACTTGTGTGATACACTGAGGTACTTGATCACAGTCATACCATTTCACTTGGTATTTGTTTTCCACAAGCGACCACCCATATCCATTTGGTGAGACGTCACATGGCTTGGGGAGATTGGCATTGTTCCATGTATATGCGACATAGTTGCTTCTCATTGCCTTATTGATGAGTGAAGACTGGCATGGTGGCATAGAGCTGGGATTTACTCCTTTGATTCTGGTGAGTGGATTGTCATCATCCTTTTTGGGGCATAGTTTCGGTGGAATGCAGCAAGTCTGACTTCGTTCACGTTTGACATATGTGCTTCACCATACAATGCGTATACAAATTTCTCAAGTCCTTCCAAGACATCTGGAGAAATATCAAGTGATTTCCCAAGTTGTGAAAACGCTACTTGATATTGCTCGTTCATCAGAAGTAATTCCAGGGGTCGTACCTTGCCTTTGTTCATGAATGAGGCTGTCACGTCGCACCCTGTGTATGCATGGAAGCCTGGCAGACATTCAGCAATTTCGTTCTCTGCTAGTTGTGTAATGCTGATGAACCTTCTCGTGTTGGTGCTGCTCAATCCAACATCCATCCAGACTTCAGGTGCAGGGTCCAGTTGCCGAACATGATATGTGAGGATGACCAGGACATCAGTGTCATTGCTTCGTACAACCACACTGGCGTTCTTATTCCGAACTGTGACATCGTAAAGATGGAATGCCATCCTCGTGTCAGCTTCTTCATGCTGGCATGCCAGAGCAGGTACCTCTGTTCTTATCAACACATCATCTGATGTGAAGTATCTGTAGCACACAGTCTCAAAAGCGTGGAACACTGTCCTGTTGTTTAGGTACCGCGTATAATGAGGTTTGCTCCACTCACTGGCCAGAAAGCGGAAGAGTGCTGTTTTGAATCTTGGCGATTTCAAGGCTTGTTGCCAATCTCGAGGACGGTTCTGCTCTGGTCCAGTGATCGCGAACATGACTTCTTCTTGCCCACGCCGACTTCTCTCTGCCTCCTTGAGTGAGGGTTCCTGGTATACGTCACATACAAAATGAACTTCAGGTGACATGCTACACAACTTCTGAAGGATGTCTTCAGCTATCTTCTCAAATGACAAAGGTGGGGAGGGCAGTGTGTGGAGGAGAAAAACTGCATCGACAATGGTGACGTCAATCTTCCCCGGATATTTGCTGTCACACCTTTTCTCCATCTGATGCATGAGTTTGGCTTTGTCAGTCTTATTCAGGCTGCCGTCAAGATGTCCCAGTGCCAACGGCACAGGTGTCAGAGGATGTTGGAACACAACTTCAAGATCAATATTCTGCTGTGTGCTCAGGTAAAGTAATCTCCCGAAGATATCTCGTGTGCCTTGAAGCTCAAGAACTTTCAGTTTTTCAGTCTTACTTCTGCTAACAACTGCTGCAGAGGCAAATGTCTTGATTTTTCTTCAGGGAATGGGTTTCTCGAACCGAGTGGCATCTGCTCTACATTCTTCCACAAATTGGTTGCTCCACTCTTCACCCTTGTCCACGCATGAAAGCAGATCAGTTTTGATGTCGTCTGCAACCTTGACTCCTGTGGTTAGACAATACAGGTTTTCATCATCAGTCTGAGTGAAGGGATTCATGGTATTTTCTATACCATCCATCAGCTTCTTCAGGTCTTCATTGTCGTTTCCGATGCGATATAGCTTCAAAGTTTTTGAAACATCTTCTGCTGATTTCATGCCACAGATATTTAGGAGGTGTCCAACAATAGCACTGCGAACAGAACGTGTCAACGTCCATCTTCGTCTTGCAGGGTCTGACTGGCTGAAGGCTGTGATACCTGTTGACCTTGATGCAGCATCAGCATTGACTGTTTGTTCTAGGGAGATGTCAATTGCAGACCTAGCAAAAGTCTTGGCAGTCCTCCTTATGGACAAGGCCCCATTCATCAGAATCTGTCTGACCCCAGGATGAGTCTCATCCATATTAACCAAGTTCAGGAAGAATCTTGTCATCCACCTGGCATAATTTGGTCTGTGGGTGCTGAAGAAAATTGCCCGCATCTGGCCAAGAGTATACGTGAATAAATCTACATCGTTTGTCCTGCTGGCTCTGTGGAATCTTAGAAAGATTTCAACAAGATGAATGTAGATCATCCAAAACCTTGCCGTGGATCCATGTGCTCCATCCAACGTTTCCCGTCGGTACTGCTCATATTTGGTCATGAAGTTACGGTATGCTTCTGACACTTCAACGGTCTGAATCAGCTGGGGGGAAGGATTCTGTTCAAGCTCCATCAAAGAAGACATTAGGTCTTCTGGCACTGGCTCTACTTCATCCACAAATTTCTTGAAGTGCAGGCTGCTGAAAGCAGTTGCTAGTAGTAGGTGCAACCTTTTGCATCTGTGATCAATACAAAAAGATATCATTAGTTGATTATATGTTGTGGGCAATGACAACGTGATTATCATGACCTATTTATAAACAATGGTTCATATTATCTCACCTGTTGTAGTGTTTCCCGGAAATGAAACCATGTAGGGAACCTGAAGCGAGAACACCAGTCTCTGTGAGGAGCTGTGGCCCACCTGACCCGTCAATGATGTATCCAAGGGAACCAAAGTATGCCATTTCAGTGTGCAATGCACCAAAACATACAAAGATGTTGTCGAAGGTAGGTAGATCAGCAGCCTGAATTTGCATTGCAGGTTTGGCGATGGCCAGGTCGTAATGCACAACAATATACTGGTCGCCACACTCGTGTGCTACTCTTTGTGATATACGCATGGTCTCGGCAACTACATCGAGCCGTGTCGGGGGCAAGTTGATTTTGTCCATGTACGCTATCTTTTGCAAGGGCAGGTCATCTTCAGTTACTCTGGCGTTCCATCCAGTCCACATGGGGACTTGTCCCAGTCGGGTCAGCATCACTCAAAGTATGTCACGACGTTCAACATCAGTAATATTCAATGGTCGTGGCAATTTGCTTTCAGAATAGTCGAATAGAGTTACTTTGGGTTTCTTTCTGTACGGTTCCAGCGATGTTTCCTTCAAGTTGAAAGCCCGCTTGGAGGCTTTTCGTCTGGTACCTGGAGTGAGAACACAAGCCTTCTCGTCTTGTTCTTCAGGATTTGGCCTAGATGGCACAATGTTTTGATAACAAATTCCCACTGTGTCATGCAAGGTATTGCTTCCAGAAAGTGTTTCATTCCGCTCGTCATAATTGTCCCAAGCAATTCCAGTTGAGAGTCCACTCTCCTGAACTATCCCGTCTGGTGTTGAAAACTTCCGTTCTGCAATGTTTGTAGCCAAGTCAGTTTCAATTTCCTCAACGGCGTGGTAATTGTTGCAGTGTCCAAGATGGTTCATGATCTCAATTATTCGCCGACTACCTGTTAGACTCTTCAATGATAATCCCAAGCACAGATGTTTTGATGGTTTTGTTCGTCCCCGGGTAGTGACATAGAGTACGTCGTCCGATACTGACTGGACCAAGCGTTCTATCCGCTCACCTTTGTCTGATCTGTCACCTGTGTATAGGACTCTGAAGAATTCTCTCAGTTCTTTCGGTACACTGCCTTGTCCAGACAGGAGTGCATCTGATGTGATCGGGTTAGGCAGATCCTGTTGATTCCTTTGCATGTCTAGGATTGCTGACCTTTAATTTGAAATAACTGTTTCATTAAAATGAACTATGTATTGCAGTAAACTGAATGTATTCATTGTAATGAAATATGATTTACACGTTTACATCATGGTGCTGAAACTAAACACCCCACATAATGAATTATGCACCCTATTTTTTGCTTCCGCGCCCCAAATCGCAAAAAAAAAAGACCAGCCTAAATTTCCTGCCCGTAAAATAATGCAGAAGGGCAGGACATGAAGGCACAATATAAATAGCAGTGCTTTATAACAGCGGAAAAATCCTAGAATATGATTTGTATATTTTCAGAAATCATTTGTATAGGCACAAATTTTGTTCATAAGCTGATCCCTGAGATATTCACTTTATTCAACGTATATGTAATGAGTCTGTGTGTATACTACCCCTCTCTCTGACATTTGTGATGATGCACTAGGACACGTACATACATTTATGACAGGGTGCATAATCCATTCCAGAGTGCGTGTCGTTTGTCCACCGTGAATAAAGGCACAACGGTATAATGGGGACAGTGGAGATTTAACACACTTTAGCTCACCTCAGATGGTAGGCGGTTTCCACCACTGAATTCTCATCAAACTTTGCTCTTCTCACTGCAACATCTGGGCTGATATTGCTGTTGTAGACAATGATGCCGGACTTGTTTGATGATTTCATTGTTTTCAGGTGACCCGGGTATTCCTGCAATATTTTGTCACAGAGACGTCCTGCCGGATAGCTGGATTCGGTTTCAATTTCTAGCATGTACAGCTTGTGCAGTGACGTCAGAAACTCTGCACCTTCGTTATCTATCAGTGTGGTTCGTATGTGCTTTTTCAGTATTTCAAAAGCCTCTTGGTGAGACCTCATCTTGTCTGAAGGTGCGTCTTGTTGGAGTGATTGCTGTGCGGCTCTATGAATATAGTTTCGTCTGCAACTGTGGTGATATTTGACTTCCTTGGATATTGATGCTATACGGGCCAGCAAAATTTCGTCCTTCAGGGTCTGTGCAGCCTTCTTGATACTTGCTTCTGCGCTGTCTACTTTACACGACCCCAAACTTTCGCGCTTGTCCTTCATTTTCTTTGTCATCTTAGAACAGAAAAGACATTTCTCCTGGATAGAACCTGATGCCATTGATGGGGCCATGACAGCTGCTGTAGATCGCAACATGTATTCAGCAGAGGAACCTTTCCCTTCTTCAAGGTTGATTGTAGTAGTGTGTTGGGCTGTGAAATTGCTATAACAAGTCGTATGGTACCCTATGGTTTCATCGATTTGAGATGGCAATTTGATAAGATGATATTTTGATGTTTTGTTTCTTTGTCGCCGGAGCTTGTCCATTTCCGTGACTTTCGCCCATCGCTTCTCATCGAACGGCTTCACATCCTGCCCTCTTGCCCTCCCACCACCAACATGCAAGACACAGGTTCGACTACCACTGGCCATGTTTGTTATTTGGATTAACGTTGACCTCGCTCGCAGTCATATTCATGCAGGTCAATAAGCTGGAAAACAATGAGAGTCTACGACAATACCCTTAACAAAGTTTTTTACGATACAGCCACCACAATCATGCATACAATTTGTTTATCACATACCTGATTATCTCGATAATTGTACAACCTATGTCTCATCTTATCCATACATAGTAATTGAAAAGCCGATAATCCATCCATTCCGTCAGATTATTGGATTCCCAATGATTTAACATAATAAATGCACAGAGCACTAGATTATTGATATGATGTCACTCATTGTTATTTTCTGTAATTTTACGTTTTTTGACCGATTATTGGGACCAGGCAAAAGATGGATCCAATTGCAGCATGTAATAAGCAGATAATCTGATTGGCTGTCGTTTGGTCCATTATTTTCTACTTGGTCTTCATGCTCTGAATTATTTTTCCGATTTTCTACATTCATTTCGTTGCCAGGGATAAAAAAATGATGAAAATTTACATGAACTGTAACTCTTGATGGCACAGACGTGTTTCTTGACCATTAAAACATAGGTATAGACATCTTATTCATTGTGATTGGATGATTATTTATCAAGATATTGGCAAAAGTAGAAATTTCAGTAATGGCGGATTGGAATTTTCATAATAATCTCACTAACGTTTATGGGATGATTTTGGAAGGCGTCTAATAATGGATATTATATATCAAACTGAAAGATATTGACCTCCAAACATTGTGACAGATATTAATTTGAAGATATTTGTACAAAATATGCACTTAGAAGTATATTGACGAGCAATACTTTTGATCATATTCTCACTCATTTTTCACATTCACTTCGTTGCCATGGATACCAAAAATGACGTTTCAGTAGGTAAATTTGCATAAAATGTAGTTTAAATATCCAAGGCATGTTCCTTGACCATGAAAGCATGGGTATAGATACTTTTGTATTTGTGATTGGATAAATAGTTATCGATATATTGCCAAAAACAGAAATTTGAAAAATGACGTCTTCAAATTTCTGCGATAAAGTTACTGACGTATTTTGGAGAGTTATGGAGGGTATCTATTTGGGCTATTGGTGTCAAATTCAAGCATATGGTCCACCAAGTAATGGCAATCGATATCTGGTGATATTCCATATGAACTGTGTATCAAGTAGCACATTGCCAGGCAAGGATTTTGGTCGTATTTTTGCTAATTTTTGCATTTAGTCCGTTGCCATGGATACAAAAAATGACGTTTTTTCTAAATATTGCACTGATACAATGCATGGCACTGAAATCTATCTTTGTGTGCTGAAGAATGGTAATCATATTGAATAATTATGAATATGAGGCCAAATCATTGTTTTAATGGATTTCGTAGATTATCTAGTGGTTGCCATGGAAACGGCCCGGTTACGCAACAACGGCCCAAAAGAATTTTGACAGACGTTCATTTCCATACTCTAGACATATTTTCCTGTCATAATCATCGTTCAAATCCTTTGGCGCTAAAAAGTCAAATAAACCTCCCTGGGCTCCGGGTCTAATATTATTACCCTCGCCCCGTAGGGGTGCGAGAGTATTGCAATTGGGTCTGTCCGTTTGTATGTTTGTTTGTTTGTCTGTCCGCGAGCATATCTCAAAGGAGAATAGTCCGATCAACATGAAACTGATAGGGATGAAGCGGTATCTCAGTGGCTCGGTCCTCCTCGAATCTGGTCAAAATCGGAGAAAAACTGTTGCCATGGCAACGGAAAATGTAAAAATCAATAAGTGACCATAACGTCGGTTCTAATCAAGATAATTTTTCTAACTAATTTTGTATTTTTCCATGGCCAATTCCTGATCATCTGATATATGGCCCGTGGTCGAACGATCAAAACTCTCCATTATCGCCCGATGGCGAAAAATTGGGGGTCGCGGTTTCGAACTTTTTTGGCCAGCGACGTTTCAGTGCAAATGTCCGCGCTCATAACTCAAAGACGGTCCGATCGATTTGAAATTTATAGGGCAAGAGTGCTATGGTAGTCGCTGAGTCCTTGTAAAAGTTTACCAAAATCGGATGGAAACGGTTGTCATGGCAACGGAAAAGAGAAAATCACATCATTGGCTCTAACTCCGGTTCTACTTGATATTAATTTTTAAAAATATTTTTGTATTTTTCTTTGGCCAATTCTCGATCGTTTGGTGTACGACCGATGGTCGTACGACGAAAACTCTCCATTGTCGCCCGATGTCGAAAAATTGGGGGTCACGATTTCGGTTATTTTTGGCCAGCAACGTTTCAGTGCAAATGTCCGCGCTCATAACTCAAAGGCAAACGGTCCAATCAATTTGAAATTTATAGGGCTAGAGTGCTATGGTAGTGGCTCAGAAAACGGTTGCCATGGTAACGGAAAAAAGAAAAGCACATAATTGGCTATAACTCCGGTTCTAATCAATATTAAATCTTCAACCTATTTTTGTATTTTTCTTTGGCCAATACCAAATCGTATGGCGTACAACCGATGGTCTTAAGACCAAAACTCTCAATTATCGCCTAATTTTAGTGACTGAATCTGAAGGGCGAGGGTCTGCAATCTCTGATTGTCTCGTTTTTCATATTATGCAGGGAGCAGAGCCAGCACAGTGTGGATTATGAAATGTAGCACCTTTCTGTTAGCACCTTTCTGTTAAGGGTTTTGGGAAAAAACAAATATGGGTGAGTACAATTCCATGCTTGGATTTCTTACGTCCTAATTGACGCTAGAAATTGGTGTGCGTTTATCACACTTTTGAGTGTCTATGAACAACGCTGTACCTGTAACATTCGAGGTTGAACATTTGAACAGACATGAATGTACTTATATCAGTGGCTCATTATGGTAAGTTATAAATATGACTTCCCACAAACAAAGTTGCATGTGTATAACTGAGCTCCACGTTTTTACATAAGTACAAATACAAATCACACAAAATGTTGTTGAATCTGGAAGGCATCCATGGTGTTTGTAAACCACCTCCCCCCCCTCCCGATCAGTTGATAAATTTTCGCCAGACCCATTACAATTGATCAGTTTGCTGTCTGATTATACTAATCAACATAAACCAAATTAATGATACCCCAATGTTCTTGCTTTTTTATTCACTATTAACATCACTATCATATGTAATTATAATTTATACTTGAGGGTATAACTCAGGTATCAACTGCATCTTGTGAAATTTACACGTGCCAGTGAGCAGCAAGATATCTGTTCTATTGGATTCACAACACTTGCTCTGCTGTCCTCGTCATAGCATCTGAGAAAAGAAGCATTATCCTTGAGGTACGGCACTTTATCAGTGTGGTCTAATGCGATTGTTTTTAGCTTACCGGCCCTTTTGGCCGATAAGCTATTGTCGTGGTTTTTCGTCCGTCGTCCGTCCGTCGTCCGGTGTCCGTCGTCCGTCCAGAACTTTTTTTTGACATGATGAATTTCCCCATAAATTTGTAAGAACATACCTTGGGACAGTATCTAAGGACGTTTTTTAAATTTTTTTGATTGAATCGTCTTTGCCTATTTGGCGGTCATTTTTGACGAAAAATTGCCAATTTTGGACTTTGGTGGCCATTTTCTCAAAAACTGTCTGATTAGTTTTGAGGTTTTTGTTTCAAAACATTCCTCTTATGTACCTTTATGACGTGTATGATTTTCGTTGCCCTTGAATCGCCGGTCTGGATGTGGCGGACAATTTGATTTTTTGACGGGTCGGCGAAAAAATTTTTTTTGGCCATTGAAAAATTTTTGGACAAAATTTCACCCAATTTTCCTTCATAATGGGAGCTGTGCGGAGTAAACTCATAGAACACTTGAAGATAGAGCCTAAGTATTGGCAATTTCAAATGGGAAATCATATATTGCGGTTTGAGTGATGACCTTGAATTTGACCTTCAATGACCTTGAAAGGTCAAAACGACCTTTTCATCGAAAAAACGATGAATTTTGTCTTTGGTGGCCCTTTTCTCAGAGTCTATTCAGACAGTTTTCCTCGAAATCATGTATAGGATTCTCCTTATGTACCTTTGTGATGTGTGTAAGCTTATTTCCCTTTGAAATGACGGTCTGTGTGTGGTGGCCATTTTGAAATTTTGACCGGTAGGCAAAAAAAAAATTTTTCGTCCCAAATCGAGTCACTATTCGTTTTGAGCCATTTCCAGCAAAAAAATAAAAAATTTTTTTGGCCATTGAAAAATTTTTGGACTGAGAAAATTTCGCCCAATTTTCCCTTCATAATGGGAACTGTGCTGAGTAAACTCATAGAACACTTGAAGATAGAGCCTAAGTATTGGCACTTTCAAATGGGAAATCATATATTGCGGTTTGAGTGATGACCTTGAATTTGACCTTCAACGACCTTGGAAGGTCAAAACGACCTCTTTTGTCGAAAAATGACCAATTTTGGACTTTGATGGCCATTTTCTCAAAAACTGTCTGATCAGTTTTGAGATTTTGTTTTGAAACATTCCCCTCATGTACCTCTATGATTTTTTGTCCTAAATCAAGTCACTATTCGTTTTGAGCCATTTCGAGCAAAATTTATTTTGGCCATTGAAAAAATTTTTGAACTTAGAAAATTTCACCCAATTGTTCCTTCATAATGGGAGCTGTGCGGTGTAAACTCATAGAAGACTCCAAAATAGAGCCTTGGTATTGGCACATTCAAATGGGAAATCATATATTGCGATTTGAGTGATGACCTTGAATTTGACCTTCAATGACCTTGGAAAGTAAAAAACGATGAATTTTGTCTTTGGTGGCCATTTTGTCTAAATCTATTCAGACAGTTTTTCTCAAAATCATGTATAAGATTCTTTTTATGTACTTTTGTGGTGTGTAATTTGATTTCGTATTATAGTCCATAGAGAAAATGTGTTTCCAGCAACATTTACGAACATGTTTTGACAATAGATTTTAAGATCAGTGTAACAATTTATATGTTGGAAAATCAATACTCTGCATTTCTCATGATTGCCGGTAAGCTACAGCACCCTTGGTGCTATGTTTTATATATGAAAATCGATTTCTGGCGTTTCAGACAAATCATTTTTATTGACTTGTACACTTTCAACTGTATTTATATACATGTATTTATTATGTATGTATCATCCTATTACCGCTGTAAACCAATTTTTGATGATGCCAATAAAAACATAATATCAAAAACTTTCAGAATAGAAACATAGCCCGACCAAACATTCATATCCGAAGCCACACTGGCGTCATCAGGGACAGACATTGTGCAATTATAGTTGCTTCTACTGTACACCAGATGGAATTAGTGTACAACTGCCCAACAACTTATCAAAACAATTTACAAATCCGAAACAAACCCCGTGAAATAGGTGTATGATAAGTACCCAATCACAAGCCAAAAGGCTACTGAGTTGTTGTCTCATCAGTGCGTTCCTATCTTATTCAATGTAATTTAGCGAGTGCAATATATATCCATATTGCATTGTTTTGTTCATGCACTGGTCAGAGCTCGTTGCTATGACGTCGCTCATTGTGACATCACCCATTGTCTCCTTGTTCTGGAAAACTTTATTGTAGACATATAATAAACCAAATACTACATTGTACTGGAATTTATTTCTCACTTGGTCCTTCCGCGGAGCACTCGTAAACTCGTGCTCCGTGAAAGGACCCGTGCGAAATAAATCCCAGTAGTACTGTTGTGACGGTGACAAAGGCAAATGGTATACAACATGCATTTTACGTGAATAACTGAAGACAAAATCTGATTTTTTGCCATTGTGCTAATTATCAAATAATGCAAACGTTATTTTTCCCTCGGAAAAATCAGAGATCACATTTCTTTGAACATCATCCTTTGAGACAGTAGAACTTAAAATCGATTACGAGGGAGTGTATTGGACGCGGCTTTCTTTAACAGCATCCGTCAACAATAACCACGTTTTATGACGTTACGACGTAGGTTGATGAAGCTTGCTCAAATAAGATCACAATTTGAATTCATGATTACCCGGTATCGATTGTTGTGTCGTTCTTCATTTGTTCAAAAGTTCAAAGGCGCCCAATGAAGAATGAGAATTTAACGGAATTTATTGTGTCTATCTGTAGTTTGAGTGAGAATCTAATGTTTTCTCTGCTTGTGATGGCTTGAGTCGTTAAAATGTCAATAAACAGAATGTTAAATATGTATAACCAGTGGCATAAGCCTATGGTGAGGCCGATATATTACCTCATTTTGGAATAGTTACAAACCCGACTACTTATATGCAAAGCCAAACTAGCATCACCAGGGACAGGGATTACATAAAATATTTTTAGTGTACTGTATACCCATCGCAGCATGTATACGAGATGGAATTAGTATTGATTAGTGTGGAATTAGTTTTTAGGAATTACATGATGACAGTTTGAAAAATGTTACAGTATGTAAATATGAATTTTTTTTTTACAGCGTGCTAGATGCTGTCACGAATATTGCTTGAACATATTGATGATAAGTTGCCAGACCAAATACACGAGAAGAGCATATGGACTGATTCTGGTGTGTTATCACTTCACCCTACCTGATAACACATTCTTGTGAGATATTTACAGGATAGAGGGGCCGGATATGTCAGCCACTATCCAAACTCATTAACTGTATGATGGATGCGTCAGACTGCTCTCCATCTCAACTGAAACATCACCACTATTGGGTTAACATGGTGGAATATCCTAGGAAACATACCTGTTTTCACTGATCAGTACCTATTCACACAAGTATTGAAGTCAGGTGTACATGCATTTTATTCTTTTTTCGTTTGGTGTTCTCAATTTATCCTCTGGCATTCAACTGCAAATATATTCACCGCAAACGAACCTGAAGGCTGATCTGAATATTCTGAATATTTGAAAAGCTGAATATTTCACATGGCGTAAAATGATTATAATATCATTATTATTATAGCGATTTGGAACAGAACAAGCGTTGAATCATCGTCGAATAGAAATGTATGTAGATGTACACATGATATAAAAGTCTCTGCTTATAATATAAGTTTGTATGCTCGCACACTCACCTGGAATAATGTATTTAATGGCTCGCTATTTCTGGAAAATATTCCACGTCATCGTAGACCTGCTTACTGTCAGCTAATCAGACTCATATCAGCTTTTTCAAGATATCATGGTTTTAATACCAGGTGCAACTCAGTACATACAGTCAGGATTATACCTTGAGGAACCCTGTATTTCCTGTTAAGATTTTTGTTTTTATGTGATGCATGCTGGTCTGCTATTCACCATGTTCCCTGTATATGTGGGTGTCCGTGATGAGGCACCCTCAAGTCAGTAATCACTCCATATAAATATTAAAACACGATTCTCCTTCGAGTATCATAAAACTGTTTTTGTTCTTCTCGGATATTTTGCAGGTGTTTAATATAATTTCGCCATGAACACTTCCTCGAATATCGCTGCAGTTTAGTATATATTATGTTTCACACTGTGTAATGTCATAGATATGAGGATGCAGATTATGGCCTGTAGATGGCATTTCAGAGCTCGGTAGCAAAGTAAGACAGCGTTCGAAAAGGTCAAATAACATAATGAGTATGAGTTTAGTGGGTCAAAGCAGAAAATTACATCATATCGAATAATAATCCTAGGTAAAACAAATGTTAAGATTGTACTCATAAGAATATAGTCGGAATTAGTTTAGTGTGACGTAATGAAAAGCATATAATGATATTACCTTCACATGTGTATCGTAGTTGTGAGTGAGAAAGTCAAACATTCTTAGATATTTGTTTCAAAAGAGGAACCAATGTACTACAAGTAGTGAGTTTCATTTCTCCCCATGGCGCTTGTGTAATTGTATATAATCATGCCAGCGTGGTCTTTAACTTTAGGTCTTCTATAGGTGACTTGCATCTGATGATATATTTTCGTGTAATGAGACGCAAATGAGGTAACGTAAATGCAAAAATAAAATACACTATGAATATAATTATTGAATCATAATAGCACGAAGCAAATATAAATGGGAATTATACCAGAGCCACCAGATACTATTTATTATTGTGAATTCAAACCCGGGATAATGTTGCAGGAGCAAATCGAGAGAATGGCTCCCGGATGCATCTCAGCTCATGCTACGTTGATATCAGTATTTTAGGAAGGTCATCATTCGGCGTTTTATCTCTATTATCAGACACCTACTTGTACCACTGGAATGCATGATTTCCTGCATGGCTATTACATTACTCAAGAAGTCAGCTGGTGCAATCGTGAACCTATATCGCAGGAGCAGTTATTGCATAATAAAATAAGGATAAACACGTGAACACCCCTCTAGCTATGGTGTTCAATATCGGCTTCAATGCCTTGGACAGGATCATACCGAGTTCTCTTTTTTCTGGGTTCAGTAAACGATCTATCGCATTTTCTGAAGCATTGCAAAACAAAAATTCAAGATTCACTTCCGAGCAGAAATTATCTGATCACGAACGCATTACCATATGTTCCAAGCACTGACGCCCTATGCATAATAGTCCAGAAAATTCAAATTTAATACATGATGCACAGGTATTTGGTCAGGTGTAGAGAACACGTGTCTTACCATCGATGATTCAATTCACATCTACAATTCTGCTGGCTGGGAAATAATTTCATATTTTGCAGGGCACACAGGCATGATTGCCGATGAGCATTATATACATGTAACGTAGCACATTTCTGTTGTTGACTGGAGCACAGTAACAAGACAATGC
This sequence comes from Terebella lapidaria, assembly GCA_949152475.1. NCBI lineage: Eukaryota > Metazoa > Annelida > Polychaeta > Terebellida > Terebellidae > Terebella > Terebella lapidaria. The sequence continues at coordinate 24,109,193 of OX424564.1, read as the reverse complement.
GTAAGTACATGTTTCAATTATTATCATGGACAAATTACTTTCGTCACATATTTGGGTGTTGGAGAACAGTACTTGACCTGGAATTATTAGTTATACGTACGAGCACACACAAATGTTATACGTGCGAGCACACACTTACAACAGGGACTCATTATGGTATGTAATTCATGATAATTCGTACAAAATTGATAAAAATGTTTATTAACCAGTGAGCTTCAAACACTGGTGTTTACATTAAGATGTTGCTGAACCTCAGGCGCACTTTTGGTGCTGACAAACACGATACCCCACCAATCAATTGAGCATTTCCCTTTAGCCCTGTTACAATTTATCAGTAAGTTGTCGCTGCTGTCTCCCACGGCACAATCCGAGACGAGCCTAATAATTTATTACAAGTTCGAGGATTAATCTTAGTATCATTTGCTCTGTGGAAAGCAGTGTATGTTATGGATTGCCGTGAGTCGCAAGATTATGTTCGAGCACATTCATGCAAATACTTCTTCCCTAGTCATTCGTTTGTTTTGAACTATGGAAGAAACCAAGTAACGCCAGATATTCATGAGATCTACAGGGACTCTCTAAAATGGTCCAGTATTAGGCAATGCCAACTGTCCATTCATTCTGGAAACTTCATAAATCACGTTTCATGAAAATAAATCAGCCACGTACGTTAAAGCTATAACCACTTTTAGAATTGACAAAATGCATTTATTCTGTAGTAGCTCTGTTTTGTTTATAGAATGAGAAATCGTAAAAACTTGGGGGTCTGAAAATGTATATTACGTGCCTAAATTGAGTTGCCAAATCAAGATTCAAACTTGGGCCAGACAATCTCGCATCAATTGTTTCCTCAAAGCGGCCCGCCTTGCGGGCGAGTTCTACACACAGTCTCATGACGTCATTGGTATTTGTCTAGATACTGTGGCAACCGGCAATGTAGGCAGGCCGATCATTCTCTATCCACTAATTTCATGCACGATTAACGGCAATTTTCTAAGTATCTGTTGTCGAACTGTGCATATTTTCTATATATTCCCGACTACCTTGAGATGTACTTTCAAGTTTGCATGACAAACAAGAATGCTAAATTTGGTTGCTAAAATGCTAAAATTGATTCCAACTTTAATGAATTTTGCTCAAACTGGTTTGCTACTCAAATACGGAAATGTAGTTTCCCCGATTTATTATTGTGCAGTTCTTAATTTTTCAATGATTCAAAAGTCTAAAATCACATATATATCGTTGTGTTTATTCTGCCACAGTACTGTTAATCTGACAGTCTGAGGACGTGATTGCGACACGTTACCTGAATAATATTCTAGTTATTGTTATGCTTATAACATGTCTGAGACATCAGAAATTCCAAAGTGCATATACCAGCTGATTTGTTATGATGAGGCTGCTAGATTACCCTACTTGGAAGAGAAAATGGCTGGACTAAGTATGTTTATATGCGAGGACACATTAGCGTCTTTATGGCACCCGGAAAGTAAAGTATTTTTGTCTACTGTATTCCAGATGGATTTAGTATAGAAATGCCATGATGATATATAGAAAAGTACAAATCTCACTTCAGTTTGCTGAAACCATACCTAACATATTGACATCATCATTAAAAAGCTCTGATATCCAGAACAGTTAATACAAATAGGATTCTAGCAACCTGATGTGTATATGACTACCTCAGCATGTCCCGTTTGCACGAATATTAAGCGAGTGCAAGTAATTCCGCACAATTTGTCAAACGTTGTCAAATTACTGTCAGCTTAATGCCACCTCCCATTCACTTCGAATTATCCTGCACTTGCCCGTTGTGCCCTAATGGTAGTGCTACCCGAGAAGTCTTAACACCAGGGCAATGCACTGAGTCTTTTTTTAGTCTTAATCTTCGTGGGAGTGAGATGCTGTTTCGTTGCTCTTCCCTGTCATTGAAATACTATTAATTTTGAATCATAGCCATTTAAATCTGAAGTTTTATATTGTGATTCTTCATTTTTACAATGGTCACACTCACGAAAAAAATTTTCACTGAACGATTGATTCTTAGATTATGAACAACATTCTATGCGGGTGAACGGCACATTATGTAGGTGCCCAAAGTGCTAGAGTACACTAGAATTACACAGGTTCTAAGTTGTGTCATATTTCAGTGATGCTACAAGATCATCATATTAACTATTAATGTATGAATGAAAATAACATAGCCCAAAAGATCATTGAAAGTGATAAATAATTAGCACGGAGATACTGGTAATAACATACGTGTTATTGAAGGCAACTGCAGCATTGTGGTATAGACCTAACAAAAGCAAAGGAACAAAATATTAAACATAACAATATTTTAATGTATGCCAGGAGCTATCACAGATAAAAGGGAAAAGTTAAAAAGTTGCAGACTAAATTGGCAAATGAGAGTAACTCTGTCTGATTTTTCGGTGTGTATCACTTCAGCCTACCTGATAAGACCAGCGGTCTTTAACTTTAGGTCTTCTATAGGTGACTTGCATCTGATGATATTTGTTTCGTGTAATGAGACGCAAATGAGGTAATGTATATGCAAAATAAAATACACTTTGAATATAATTATTGAATCCTAATAACACGAAGCAAATATAAATGAGAAGCATACCAGGAATGAGAAATTGGCCTGCACAGTGATGACTGAGGAAGCCGTTTATCACGGCAAACATGCCAACTCTGGCACTTCCTGAATACCAAAGCCACCAGATACTATTCATTATTGTGAATTCAAACCCGGGATAATGTTGCAGGAGCAAATCGCAAGAAAGGCTTCCGGATGCATCTAAGCTCGTGCTACGTCGATAACAGTATTTTGGGGAGGTCATCATTCGGCGTTATATCTCTATTATCAGACACCTACTTGTACCACTGGAATGCATGATTTCCTGCATGGCTATTACATTACTGTAAAACGACTAATATTGGCGGACGATTTATTTGGCGGTAGGGGAAAACAGCCGAATTAAATCGTCCGCCAAATTAAGTAGACACATGTTAAGAAATATATGTGATTTTGAAACCGCCAAATTAAATCTCCACCAAATAACGTGGGGCTCACAACCGCCAAATTTAATAGCCGCCAATAATAGCCGCCAAAAGTACTGTCTTTTTACAGTACTCGAGAAGTCAGCTGGTGCAATCGTGAAACTATATCGCAGGAGCAGTTATTGTATAATAAAATGAGGACAAAGTCGTGAACATCCCTCTGGCAATGGTGTTTGATCCGCACCTCAATTTCTTTTCTGGAGTCGAATAATACCGGGTCTTGTTTTTTGCGCTCAGTATAAGATCTACCGCATTTGGCAAAGCATTGCAAAACAATAACACAATAGTATGTCAATTCTAAAGGAAAATTTCAGGTTTAATCCATAATAAACACGATATTTGGTCAAGTGTAAAAAAACAAAATCCGTGTTTTACCATCGGTGTTTCTCCTCACATCTAGAATTCTGCTGACTGGGAAATTATCTCTCATTTTGCAGGACAAACAGGCATAATTGCCGATGTGGATTATGTAATATAGAGCATTTTCGTTGCATGTACATATTTGGATATCCTATATTTATTGCACCAAGAAAGTTGAAAAATTTGGATGTTGGCTCATAGTACCTGACCTGTAATTATGAGTTCATACGTATGAGCAAACACAAAAGTGTTTACATCAGGGACTCATTATGGTATGTAATTCATGATAATTCCTGCAAAATTCAGAAACGTGTTTAGTGAGCTTCAAAAACGTCTGCTTACATAAGATTTTGTTGATGATGTTGATGTTGGCGCACTTTTGCTGTCAGCAAACACGGTATCCCTCCAATCAATTTAATCATTTCCTCTAGTACTGTCACAATTTATCAGTAAGTTGTCGCTGCTCTCTCGTGTGCCATGATCCGAGACGAGCCTAGTTCATTATAGTAGGGTTTACGTGTTATTCACTACAAGATCGACATAAATCTTAGTACCGTCGTTTTCACTGAAGACACTGCATGTAGTAAAAGTACCGCCAGTGGAAATCTAAAATGCTTGAACACATTCATGCGACTAAAGATCCTTTCGGAAAAGCACTAAGTTTTGTCCTGTCCTCAGTAGTCACTGGTTTATTTTGAACTACAGAAGATGTAGACTAACGCCAGGTATGGAACATCTTAGACAATGCCAATTCCTTTTGGAAACTTCAGAAAATAAAGTACATTAGAAACGGGATTTCTTTCATAATATCTACCAACACTGAACATGTTGAATGGGGTTACCACGTATGTGGATGAATCTTGCTCGAGCGATACGAAAACTTAGTTCCCCCCCCCCCCTGTTTATTGTTGTGTAGCTCTTTATTTGTCAAGTGTGAAATCACATCTATCAAGGTGTTTATTCTGCCGCAATATTATTATGTCTGTCTGTGAATGCTATTGCGACTCTCCTGTTGCCTGATATAGTTATTGCTCCACTCATTTCACGTCTGAGACGTTGGGAACTCCAATGAGTATATACCTGATTTGCACTAACAGAATATTATGATGAGGCCGATAGATTACCCTTTTCAGAAGGGAAACAAAGCACGGCCAGGTGTTTATCTACGAGGACATCTTAGCTACAACAGGGACACCCAATTGCTGAAATATTTGTTTCTACTGTATACCAGATGAACTCAGTATAGTCGTGGAACATGCATAAGAACGAAACACTGTTTATTTTTACCAAGCCATATTTGACATATTGGCATCTTTATTACAAGACTCTGATACCCAGAAGAGTTAATGGGAATTAAGCAACTTGATGACATCCCTTCTTCTCCAGTGCTCTGTAATAGAGTATATATATGACTACTACGGAGTGCCCTTTTTGCACGAATATTAAGCGAGTGCAAGTAATTCCGCACAATTTGCCAAATGCTGTCAAATTACTGTCAGCATAATGCCACCTCCCATTTACTTAGAATCATCCTGCTCTTACTCGTAGTGTTTCTTTGGTAGTGATACCTAGGGAAGAAGCCTTAGCCTCGGGATTTTATACTTTGCCAGTGCGGTATATCTTTTTGGTGTTTTATTGGATTGTAGGATTTAGCATTCATTTTGGATTTTGTTGCATAATTCCCATATATGCATCATTATATTTACAATGATTGGATGGGCGAGAAGATGATTGGATGACATAGACATAGTCATAACTATACGAGAAGATTTAAAATTCACAGCACCGTCGAGGATATTGCATCATTATATTATTACCATCATCAATGGTGGATATTAAAATTTTGTCACACCTTCGTTATTGATTACCGGTTGTACTCTATGATTGGTAACGTTGGGATGACTACATGGGCAGTCAGCCCAAGATAAATTGGTCTATTTCATGACAGCATTGATGACCGAATGAGACGTTATTGCTGCAAGCATACTACATGAAACTTCCCAAATCCTAGAGCCACAAAATACAATGTATTATTGGCAATGCACGCTACAGATTCAGCTACAGTAGGAAATGGAAGGAATTGTCCTTATTCTATCATGAACGAGGGGTCAACTGACACATTCATACATAATGTGCCATGTATATGATGAGTATATAGCAACTGATTTGCAACAGAAGATTATGATGAGGCTGATAGATTGCCCTTTTTAGAAGAGAAACAAAGCACGACCAAATATGTATATACAAGGACACATTAGCATGACCAGGGAAACCCAGTTGTTAAAATATTTGTTTTTATTGAATAAAAAATTATCAGTATAGAACTGTCATGAAATTTACATAAAGTTATACATTAGTAAGAAACCATTTAAACTTTATCAACCCATACATGACATATTGACAACATTCCTACAGACTCTGATATCCATAAGAGTTAATACGAATCAGGCTCAAACAACTTGTAACATCCTTCCTTCTCCAATGCTCTTTCAAACAGTGTAGACGACTTCTCCAGATTGTTCTTTGTGCACGAATATTAAGCGAGTGCAAGTGATTCCGCACAATTTGCCAAACGCTCTCAAATTACTCTCAGCATAATGTCACCTCCCACGCACTTAGAATTATCCTAGAAATATCCACCCGTGGTGTAGTGATACCTAGGGAAGAAGCCTCAACCTCGGGATTTTTTGCCAGTGCGGTATATCTTTTTGGTGTCTTCCTGGATTGTAGCATTCGCATTTTATATCTGATTTGTTGCCTAATTCCTAGCATCAAGAAATGATAATATGCATCATTATAGTTTAAAATGATTGGATGGGCGAGTAGATGAATGGATGACATTGACATAGTCCTAACTGTACGAGAAGAGTTAAAATTCATGGGACCATTGGGCAATTATAAATGGTGTGTAGCGAAAAGTTGCCCGACTTTCGATACTGGTTATATGATTGGTGATGTTGGTATGATTGCATGAGAGAGTAGCCCAATATAATTTTGTTCATTCATGTCAGGAGTGAGGACTGTTACAAGATGAAATGGAGAGAATTTCTTACTCTATCATGAACGCTTGAAGCATTTTAAATCGTACTCAGTTGATAGCTGTACGTTTACCCGCCATCCTCCGGCGTTGTATCTCAATCATCAGACACTTATTAGTCCCACAGGAATGGTTATTACATCATTCGAGAAGTCAACTGATACATTCATAACATATGTCATCCAAACATCTATTTCACAATAAAATAGGGGAAAAAAACAACATCCCTCAAGCTATCATGTTTTGAACAGGCCTTCAATTTCCGGCCCGCCCAGAATTGTACGAAATAATTTTTTTGACTTTCTGAAAGATCCATGGCATTCGCCAATGCATTACAAAACAAAATCCCAAAATTTACTTCCAAGCAGAAATAATCTGTTTATGAAAATAAAGCCTCATGCACAAACATAGTACGTCCAATGTACGATCGTTCAGGAATTCTAATGAAAGGAAACCCATAAACCATGGTATTCAGTCAGGTACAGGCAGCACCATGTCTTCTAAACGCTGGTACGCTGGTACACTGGTACGCTGGTAAGCTGGTACACTGGTACAGTACATACCAATATTTCCATAGCCCAGGGGGTCCACCGTGCACCCCCCCCCAGGACTCTCCGCGAGGGGTGTCGTTTTGTTCAGGGGACCCTTGAGCTTCAGAATCCACTTGTTAACACTCAATATCCTGGGATGAACTATCCAATATGGCGGCTTTTCAAAATGGCCGCCATCAAAACCGAGATATTTCTTGGAACACAAATTTGTATTTTTCTTTGCCCCTAATTGTGCTAGAGACACGATTTTGGTACCTAAACATATGTTTTGGAGGTCAAGGAATGCAAGGAATTTTCAACTACTTCGGCCTATCCTTTAGCATGAAATCCAAGATGGCGGCCATCAGAATCGCATATTTTGTCTCTTTTTTTTCTAAAACTTTAATATTTTTAGGAACTCTGTGGCCATTATTTACAAATATGTGCCCTAATACATGCTATTGGTACTTGATAACATCAGTAGCCAAAATAACAATGTCCCCAATGCCCTAATTGCTGAAAAATGCGTTGAAGTTGGCAATGAACACAATCGATCAACAATAAACACAAAGTTGTATATATCTTTGCCCCTAATTGTGCTAGAGACACAAAGTTAAGACCTAAACATATATTTTAGACGGCAAGGAATGCAATAATAAAAATATTTTCAACTACTTCAGCATACCCCTTCTGCATGAAATCCAAGATGGTGACCATCAGAATCGCAAATTTTGTCATGTTTTTTCCTAAAACTTTAAATATTTTAAGGAACTCTGTGGAGATTATCAACATTTTTGTGCCTTAATAAATGCTATTGGTGTACAATTAGGGGCAAAGATATATACAACTTTGTGTTTATTGTTGATCATGTTGATCGAATTCGGTTTCGCCGCAATTGTGGTTATTGCCAAATTCAACGCATTTTTCAGCAATTAGGGCATTGGGGACATTGTTATTTTTGCTACTGATGTTATCAAGTACCAAAAGCATGTATCAGGGCACCTATTTGTAAATGATGGCCACACAGTTCCTCAAAATATTAATGGACTCATGGCTCATGAACTAATAGTTTATCTTTTTGCATCCGTTCCAAATATTTACACGTCCAAATATTTTGGACACGTAAAATGCGCATGAATACGGTAGCCTGGTCGCCTGTCGTTCCACCTAGAGCTAATGCTCCCCCATCAGTGCGGAATGCCTGTTGTGCTCACTCGATTTGTATACGAAATTGTCACAAAATGTTTTAAAAAGAAGGTTGGCCTACATGTTTGTGTGTGAATGTTGGAGACGTGGAATCAATACCCAGTATCAAGTATTCCGAGCAAACAAAACAGGGTCCGTTATCCAATCTCATAGTCCGGGGACAGAAAGTCATATCAGGCATACGAAGTGAGAGAAAACAAAAATGACAGGGAAACTGTCAAGAAAGATAAAAACACAATTTGAAAATTGAAAGATCTATCGAAATGTAGAGTATTTGAGAACAGGGTGATCATACCGGTTTACTTTACAGAGCAGGGGCATCGGTGGGTATTTATGTCGAGATTATACATCAGAGAGGCCAGGACGTTACCTTAGAACATAATACCCCCCATCCCCTCTGCCTAAATCTCGGATCCGCCCCTGTGGTCATTGTCAGTGCAAAATCACATTAATCACGGTGTTTCAAATGGTTGAATTCGATAAATGCAGTGCCAAATATAGGCAATGGACGTGACTTGAAATGGATTTGTCCAACAGCCGTATTCTATGAATTTGTTAGATTGTCGGTAAGAAATAGTTCTGATTACGATAGTGACACAGTGTTTTTCACGTGCGGAAAATATAAACACTGAGATTATTGATCATTTAGATATAATTATTTTCGTACCAGCGTACCAGTGTACCAGCGTTTAGAAGACATGGCAGGCAGCATCTGTTGACCAAAAAATATCATTTTCATATTATCCCGGGAACAGAGCAGGCAAAGTATGTGCTCCGTAATGTACATTTCTGTGGACGGTTTTAGTAAAAAACAATTATGGCTAACATACATTACTATGAATAACGCTTGACCTGTAATTAGGAGGTTGAACATTGTACTCACATCAGGGGCTCATTATGGTGTGTAAAAATATGATATCCAACAGAAAAACTTGCTAGTAAATTAGATCCACATCTGACGCATTTACATATACAGTGGTCCTCCTCAGATAAGACTTACCCCTCTGCCACAAAATTAAGGTCTTATCTGAGGGAATGTCTCATTAGACGGGTTCATTTACATGTTGAAGGTATCCTAGCACCACACGAAAATGTCCTTACAGAGGGGGGAGTTTTTATTGAGGGGGGTCTTATCTGAGGGGGACCACTGTATACAAATTCGTATTTATACAAAATGTTGTTGAACATAAAAGGCACTCGGGACATCAGTAATCAATACACTACACCAATCAGTTGATCATTTTCCACCAGGCCTATTACAGGCCTATTACATCAGTGCATCTTGTGAAATTTACACGTGCCATTGGGTAGCAAGATAGATGTTCAAATACATTCGCAACACCTCTGTGGTGTCCGCATCATAGCCTCTTGGAGAAGAAGCCTTGTCCTTGGGGTACGGGGCTTTGTCAGTCTCGTCTATTGCGAATGTTGTTTATCTCTAAAAAATCGATTTCTTGAGGTTCAGACAAATAATAATTGACATGTATACTTTCAATTGAATGCGAACTGTGTGTTCTTGTGACAACAGCAATTACATTCTCACGTGAATAAACGGAGATAAAATCTGGTATTGTTTAGCCTTTGTGCTAATTATTAGATAATGCAAACGTCATTTTTTTTAGCAGAGATCACATTTCTTTGAACATCATCCTCTGAGACATCAGAATTTGAAATCGATTACGAGGAAATGTATTGGACGTGACTTTCTCTAGCAATATCCGTCAACAATAACCACATTTTATGAGGTTACGACGTAGTTTGATGAAGCTTGCTCAAATAAGATCGCAATTTGAATTCGTGATTGTAAACCCGGTATCGATTGCTGTGTCGATCTCCATTTGTTCAAAAGTTCAAACGCGCCCATTGAGGGGTGGGAATTGAACGGAATTTATTGTGTCTATCTGTATTTGAGTGAAAATCTAATGTTTTCTCTGCTTGTGATGGCTTGAGTCGTTAGAAATTTCAATATACAGAATGTTAAATATGTATAACCAGTGGCATAAGCTCATGGTGAGGCCGATATATTACCTCATTTTGGAATAGTTACAAACCCGACTACTTAGATGCAAAGCCAAACTAGCATCACCAGGGACAGGAATTACATAAAATATTTTTAATTTAGTGTATAGCCCTCGCAGCAGGTATACGAGATGGAATTAGTATTGATTAGTGTGGAATTAGTTACTAGGAATTACATGATGACAGTTTGAAAAATATTACAGTATGTAAATATGAAATATTTTCTTTTACAGTGTGCTAGATGCTGTGACGAATATTACATGAACATATTGATGATAAGTTGCCAGACCAAATACACGAGAAGAGCATATGGACTGATTCTGGTGTGTTATCACTTCACCCTACCTGATAACACATTCTTGTGAGATATTTACTGGATAGAGGGGCCGGATATGTCAGCCACTATCCAAACTCATTAACTGTATGATGGATGCGTCAGACTGCTCTCCATCTCAACTGAAACATCACCACTATTGGGTTAACATGGTGGAATATCCTAGGAAACATACCTGTTTTCACTGATCAGTACCTATTCACACAAGTATTGAAGTCAGGTGTACATGCATTTTACTTCTTTTTTCGTTTGGTGTTCTCAATTTATCCTCTGGCATTCAACTGTAAATATATTCACCGCAAACGAACCTGAAGGCTGATCTGAATATTTGAAAAGCTGAATATTTCACATGGCGTAAAATGATTATAATATCATTATTATAACGATTCGGAACAAAACAAGTGTTGAATCATCATCGAATAGAAATGTATGTAGATGTACACATGGTATAAATGTCTCTGCTAATAATATAAGTTTGTATGCTCGCACACTCATCTGGAATGATGTATTTAATGGCTCACCATTTCTGGAAAATATTCGACATCATTGCAGACCTGCTTACTGTCGGCTCATCAGACAAGGTATCAGCTTTTTGGATAATTGGCAGAGTGGACCACCTCCTTCTGATTATTATCTCCTAATCATTATCTGGGTTTTAGTACCAGGTGCAACTCAGTGCATACAACCGGGATTATACCTTGGAGAACCCTATATTTCCTGTCAGGATAATGCAGATTTGTTTGAAGTTTTTTTATGCGATTTGTACCAGTCTGTTATTCACCTTGTTCCCCGTATGTGTGGGTGTCCGTGATGAGGCACCTAGCAGACTGTGTTGGAGGTATGATCAGTAACATGCATACACTCTCATATGTTTTTCTCAGACGTTTTGCAGGTGTTTAAACTTGATTTTGCTCTAAACACTGCACCAAACATTGCTGTAGTTTGGTGTAGGTATATTCTGTCTTACACTGTGTAATGTCATAGGCATGACGATGCACTGTTTGAACTACAGATGGCATTTCAGATCCCGGGTAGCAAAGTAGGACAGTTTAGGAAATAGAAAAGGTGAGACAACAAGTAAGTTTTAAGTGATCCGAAACAGAAAATTACATCATTTCGAATAACAATCATAGGATTAGCAAATGTTTACATTGTACTAATAAGAATATAGTCGGAACAAGTTTCATGTAAGGAGAAACATATATGATATTACCTTCACAGGTATTTCGTAATTGTGGGTATGGAAGTCAAACTTTACTGGATATTTGTTTCAAGAGGGCGACCAGCATACTGTACGTGGATAATTTCATTTCTCTCCCTCTCTCTCTCTTCACTAGGGATTGTCTGTTGTCTGTAACACATTTTGTTGCTTCTTAAGTTGTTTTTACACTATGCACATCACTATAAATTCCATAGCAGTCGCTAAGCTGATCCCTTGGCATCTCAAGTTAATATATTTGAAAACTAATTCTCTTCACTTGAGGCCAGACACATTGTCAATGTTTAAAGAAGAGGGACATGTCTTTCAAATATCATCACATCTACACACTTTGAACTCCACTCGAGAAGAAGACGCAGGAAATAAGAGAGAAATGATTGAACAGAGAAATAATTAAACACAATAAGTGTCATGTCAGTTGATGAATATTGGTAAACACATAGTGGGTTCAAGCTGTTACGATGGCACTGATATAACCATATTTATGCACAACTAATGCTGACTCTCACAGCGCTTGAGTAATTGTATATAATTACTCTAGGGTGGTCATCAATTTTATGTGTTGTGTAAGTGACTTGTATCGGGTGACATTTGTATCCTGTAATACATGAAAATGTAACGTATATACAAATTTAAATACTCTATGATTATACTTCCTGTATAGTAGTACCACCATGCAAATATTAAAGAGAAACAGAAAGGGAGATGCGAAATTGATCCGGACAGTGATGACTAGGAAGTCGTTTATCACAACAAACATGCCAACTCTGGCACTTCCTAACTCCCAGAGCCACCAGATAATATTCATCATTGGGAATGCAACCCCCAGGATAATGTTGCAGGAACAAAAAGTGGGAGACCTCTCCTACCATAAATCCTTGATGCATCTTAGCTCATACGCCGTTGATACGAGTATTTCTGGAGGTAATCATTTGGCGTTATATCTCTATTATCGGACACCTACTAGTATCTTTGGAATGCATGATTTCCTGCACGGCTATTACATTATAAGTCAGCTGGTGCAGTCGTGAAACTAAATCGCAGAGGCAATTATTGCATAATAACTAAGGATAAAAACGTGAACACCTTTTAGCTGTGGGGTTTGATTCGGGCCTCAATTCTCCGGCCAGGATCATGCCGAGTTCCTTTTTATCTGGACTCAGTAAAAGATCTATCGCATTTGGCGAAGCATTGCAAAACAATAATTCAAGATTTACTTCCGAACAGAAATGATCTGCTCACGAACGTAATACCATATGTTCCAAGCACTGACGCCCTATGCACAATAGTCTGTCAATTCTAGAAGAAAATTCAATTCAGATTTAATCCATAATAAACAGGGTGTTTGGTCCGGTGTAGAGAGAACGGTACTTACGGTCGTGATTCCATTCACATCTTGGATTCTGCTGACTGAGAAATAATTTCATATTTTGCAGTGCACACATGCATGATACCCGATATGGATTATATAATGTATCATATTTCTTTTGACAACTGGAGCACAGTAAAAAAGACAAATGGGTAAGTACATATTTTGTTTGGATTTTATTATTGTGGCACGAAGAATTTGGGCAAATCACTTTCATCACACATTTAGGTGCTGACTAATAGTACTTGAACTGTAATTATGAGTTCATATGTACGAGCACACACAGATGTACGTGCTTACATCAGGGATTCATCATTGTATGCAATTCATAATAATCCCTACAAAGTTGAGAAACTTGTTTATTAACTAGTGAGCTTCAAACACTTGTGCTTACATAATATGTTGTTGAACCTAGGTACACTTTTGGAGCCAGCAAACACGATATCCCGCCAATCAACTGAGCATTCTCTTCTAGCCCTCATGCCTATTACCAGTCAGCTGTAGGGCTGTCTTCAAAGGCACCTTCCCAAATGAGCCAAAATAATTATAGTACAGGGTATTTGTTATTCATCATAAGACACTAGAATCATACGTTTATATTTCAATGGGGAGCAGTGCATGTAGTAAAGTGCGCGTGAGTGGCAAGACAAAATTTGCATGTTCTGCCCTCAGTAGCCATTGGTTCGTTACTTTCCATTCGTTCTGGAAACTTCAGATATCTCCTCTCATGAAGATAAATCTGTCCCGGATTTGTCTCACAATACCCGCCAACACCAACCTAGTTGAATGGGGTTATCACGTTAGTTGATGAAACTTGCTCAAACTAGATCGCTACTCGAATACGGAAACGTAGTTCCCCCTGATTTATTGTTGTATAGTTATTGTATTTGTCATCGACCCAAAAGATTGAAATCACGTCTATTGGTGTGTTCGTTCTGCCACAATATTATTATGCCTATCTGTGGACGATATTGTGACTCCTGTTGCCTGAATAATAATCTGGTTATTGCTCTGCATAACATGTCTTCGACTGAGACTGTCTGAGAATTTCCAATGAGTATATACCAACTGATTTGCACTGACAAAAAAAGTATGATGAGGCCTGTAGATTACCCGTTTTGGAACAGAAACAAAGCCCAGCCAAATATGTATATGCAAGGACACATGAGCGTCATCAAGGAGACCCACTAGATAAAATGGTTGTTTCTACTGTATACCAAAAGAACTCAGTATAGAACTGCCATGACACATGCATATGAACGAAACCCGGATTAGTTGTACCAAGCCATACTTGGCGTATTGGCATCATTATTACAAGGCTGTGATACCTAGAAGAGTTTATTGGGAATCGGACTCAAGCAACTTGACGACATCCCTTTTTCTCCAGTAATCTGTAATTAGTGTATATGTTACCCTTTTTGCATGAATATTACACGAGTGCAACTGATCCCGCACAATTTGCCAAACGCTGTCAAATTACTGTCAGCCTAATGCCACCTCCCATTCACTTGGAATTATCCTGCACTGCCCGTAGTGTCCCCGTGATTGTGCTACATAGGTAGGAAGCCTTAACCTCAGGGTATTGAACCCTGCCAGTATTAAAATCTTTTTTGGTGTCTTCGTGGATTGTAGAGCTCAAATATCCAGCACTTGTGTTGCTTATTTCCTATCTATCCATCATTATAACTTACAATGATTGGACGGCAGTAACCGAATGGATGACATACACTTAGTCATAAATATATAAAAAGAGTCAAAATTCATAGCACCGTTGTGGATATTGCATCATTATATAATTAACATCATCAATGGTGGATATTGAAAACTTGCCACACCTTCGTTATGGATTACCGGTTGTCATGGTTGTACTGTATGATTGGTAATGTTGGTATAACTGCCTGGGCGGTCAGCCCAAGATAATTTGGTCCATTTCGTGACACCACTAATGACTGAATGAGACGTGATTGCTGCAAGCATACTACATGAAACTTCCCGAATCCCAGAGCCACCACATACAATTTATTATTCGCAATGCACGCTCCAGATTCTGTTACATGAGGAAATGAGAAGCAGTCTCTACTTACTCTATCATAAACATTTACTAGTACCACATGAACGGCTATTACATTATTCGATAAGTCAACTGATACATCCATGAAATATGTCGTGCCAGTATCTATTGCAAAATAAAATAGGGATAAAAACAACATCCCTCATGCCATCGTGTTTTGATCCGAACCTTAATTACCGGCTCGCCCAAAATAGTACCAAGTTTTTTTTATTTGACTTCCTGAAAGATCCATGGCATTCAGTAGTGGCAATGCTTTACAAAATAATATCCCAAGATTTATTTCCATGGAAGCAGAAATTATCTGTTTATGAACTTGAAGCCATATGCACAAACACAGTACGTCCCATGCATAATCGTTCAGATAGCACGTGTCTTATATTTCGTTTCTCATTTGTTTCCCAACTTGGACACTGATGACTAGAGATTATTTTCATAGTATGCAGCGAACAGAGCCGGCACAATGTGTTATGTAATGTAGCACTTTCCTGTTAACGGTTGTAGAAAAATCAAATCTGGGTGAGTACGATTTCAATACATGTATGTACTCACATCAGGAGGTTATTATGATATGTAACAAATAGGATTTCCTACAAAACAAACTTGCTCATATAGTAATGAGCGCCACATTATGACGTATTTATATAATCACGAATTCGTATTTACACAAAAGGTTGTTGAACCTAGAAGACAACTTTGTTTTCTGTAAGCAATACACTCCACCAATCAATTGATCGTAATATACCTCTAGGTATATTACAGTTGATCAGTTTGCTGTCGGGGGTGCTTCTTATGGCACCAACCGACATGAACCAAGTTAAGAGGAGTCCAATGTACTTACGTTTCTATCATGAGGTTGACAACATAAGCATCATATGTAAAAGCTATACTTGAGAGCAGTGCATCTTGTGCCAGTGGATAGTGCCAGTGGAGAGCAAGATAGTTGTGCAATTGGATTCGCAACTTTCTTTTGTGTTTTATCCTAGGAGTATGGCACTTTGTCTACCTCGTTTAACGCGATATAAATCGATTTTGAGTGTTTCACAAACATAATTTCAATTGACGCAAATAGTATACAACTGCATTTTTACGTGAACAAATGGAGACATAAGCTTATCTTCCGTTTAGAAAAAACAGATATCACATTTCTCGGAACCTCATGCTCTGAGACAGTAGAATAGACAATCGAATTACGAGAAAGTGTATTAGACACGTCTTTCTCTAGCAATGTCCGTCGACAATAACCACGTTGTATGGAGTTACGATGTGGGTTGATGAAGCCTGCTCAAACAAGATCGCTATTCGAATACGAAAACGTGGTTACCCGGTATCTATTGTTGTGACAATCTTCGTTTGTCCAAATGTTCGGGGCGTCCTTAGGGGTGGATATTTAACCGGAATTTGTTGTGTTTAGGTACAAATCTAATGTAGTTTGAGTACATACATCTAATGATTGCTCGGCTTATAATGTATTGAGTCGTTAGAAAATCCAACTACACCAACTACATAAGTATGTTAGTATCAATCTATTACCACCAATACAACTAGATTTTGATGATGACAATATCGACATTTGGACATAATTAACTAGGTATTGAGAAGCAAAAGTTATTGTGATTCAGTCTTGACCAGTCTCAGTCATGTTTCCTCAGTGCTACGATATCATTGTAAAACACTTCAGATTACGATTTTTGCATGAATATCAGTCGAGTGCAAATTTATAATATAAATTTATAATTATAATTTCGTACGTTTTGCTAATTATTGTCAAATGACAGTCATCATAATGCCATCTCTCGTTCACTTGGAGTTATCTCGCACTTCCCAACAGTGTCCCTTAGGAAGTAATACCTAGAGAAGCTTCAACCTCACCTTCCCAGTGCTGTTTCTCTTTCCTGTATTTTCGTGGAATTGAGAAACATGAAGATCGAGTGTCCTGTCATGCTTTTTTGTTATTCTTCGCAATATATTTCTTATCGTTTGTAATATATTTAACTATGACTTATGGACAGTTATATCCGAAGTTCGTTTAATATTCTCTGATCTATTGATCCTGGGATAATGAATGACACTAAACATATATATGTGTGTGTTTTTCTTGTGAATGTATTCATTTGATGAGAGGATCCTACTAAGTACTAAATAATATGATTAAGCATTCGAACATTTGCAAAGCAGGGCAGTAATATACGGTTCAATGGGTATGAACCGTAGTGCAGAAAATTATTTCACATAATAAAAAAAATATGATATTTAGGCAAAATGGCATCATACATGTAGAATTGCACGTGTTCTGCGTTTCTTGAAGTTTATTTATCCCGCAAGATCAAATCAAAAGAATTACACGTAATACCAGTTAACGTGTATGAATAAAGAGAAAATAATGCAATTATCTCTAGAATACTTGTGAAATAATATGCCTTACATGAGGCAACTGCATGATGTTAGTATAGAAAAGGTAAATTGAATATGTATATACAAAGCAAATGTAAACAGAGTTTGAAAAAAAAACAATCTGTTAAAACGTGCTAGGAGCTGTCACGAATGTTATATAAAAATGTTGATAATAAGTTGCCAGACCACACACGCAAGGAGAGCAACCGGGTCTGATCTTGGTGTGTTATCACTTCAGTCAACCTGATAACACATTCTTGTGGGATATCTACTGGACAGAGGGGCGGGATATGTCCGCCACTATCCAGACTCATTAACTGTAGTACGGATGGATCAGACTGCTCCTCATCTCAGTTGAAACATCATTCAGCGTGGTCATCAATTTTAGGTGTTATGTAGGTGACTTGTATGCAAATGAGGTATCAAGGATATACAAAATGGAATACACTCTGAATATAATTCCGTGTCGTGATAATGTGAAGTAAATATAAACTAGACTTAAAGGCCTAGAGGCCTTGGGGCGTTTCGATACTCAACACAATCACAGGTGAACTGTTAATTACTGACAACTCTGCAACCAAAATGATTACGAAGATACATCCATTTCACTCTAAGACGACGGTTTCTGAGATATAAATGAAAATAAAAGAGATCTGGCCAAAATGAAAAATGCCGCCTGAGCCAAAAAAAATTTGACCCAGGGCCAAGTTCACCCAACATACATATGTACCCCTTAGACATGTTCGTCAAGTGTCACGAGTCCGAACATAACCTTCTTTTCGCTCTACGACGCACCGTTTCCGAGATATGGCCAAAAATGAAAAACGCCGACTCAGCAAAGAACAATTTGACCCAGGGCCAAGTACACCCAACATACCCCTAAGACATGTTTGTCTAGTGTCACGAAAAACAGGTCCGAAAAACAGGTCCGAAAAAAACGTCCGTTTCGCTCTATGAGGCACCGTTTCCAAGATATGGCCGAAAAAGAAAAACGCCGACTCAGCAAAAAAAAATTTGGCCCAGGGCCAAGTTCACCCAACATACCCCTGAGATGTGTTTGTCTAGTGTCACGAGTCCGAAAATAACGTCGGTTTCGCTCCACGACGCACCGTTTCCGAGATATAGAAAAATGTTGACTCAGCAAAAAAAAAAAATTTGGCCCAGGGCCAAGTTCACCCAACATACCCCTTAGACATGTTTGCCTAGTGTCAAGAGTCCGAAAATAACGTCCGTTTCGCTCTACGACACACCGTTTCCGAGATATGGCCGAAAAAGGAAAACGCCGACTCAGCAAAAAAAAACTTGGCCCAGGGCCACGTTGACCCAACATACCCCCAAGACATATTTGTCTAGTGTCACGAATACGAAAATAACGTATGTTTCGCTCTACGACGCACCGTTTCCAAGAAATGGCCGAAAAAGGAAAACGCTGAATCAGCAAAAAAAATTTGGCCCAGGGCCAAGTTCATAAAACTTACCTTTAAGACATGTTTGTCTAGTGTCACGAGTCCGAAAATAACGTCCGTTTCGCTCTACGATGCACCGTTTGCAAGATATGGCCGAAAAAGGAAAACGCCGACTCAGCAAAAAAAAATTGGCCCAGGGCCAAGTTCACCAAACATACCCCTAAGACATATTTGTCTAGTGTCACGAGTACAAAAATAACGTCCGTTTCGCTCCACGACGCACCCTTTCCAAGATATGGCCGAAAAAGAAAAACGCCGACTCAGCAAAAAAAAATTTGGCCCAGGGCCAAGTTCACCCAACATACCCCTAAGACATGTTTGACTAGTGTCACGAGTCCGAAAATAACGTCGGTTTCGCTCTACTACGCACCGTTTCCGAGATATAGAAAAATGTCGACTCAGCAAAAAAAAATTTGGCCCAGGGCCAATTTTACCCGAGATACACCTAAGACATGGCCGAAAAAGGAAAACGCCGACTCAGCAAAAAAAAACTTGGCCCAGGGCCAAGTTCACCCAACATACCCCCAAGACATGTTTGCCTAGTGTCCAAGTCCGAAAATAACGTCCGTTTCGCTCTACGATGCACCGTTGCTGAGATATGCATTCAGCCTCAAGGATGACTCACCAAAATTGATATCGGCCCCTGGGTCAAAAGTCGTTTGGGGAATTGAATCCATTATCGATAGGGTTCCTCTGAGACACTATATCAACGTACTTGCAAGTTTCAGAATGGTAGCACAAGTACTTTTTGAGTTATCATCCGGAAACCATTTGACACAAAATTCATCCTCACGGACTAACCGGACCTCGGAGCCGGCTCCAAAACAATAGGGTTCATCTATGTATATATGTGATAACTGGTGAAAATTTCTCGAAGAAGGAAAACGCCGACTCAGCAAAAAAAAACTTGGCCCAGGGCCACGTTGACCCAACATACCCGCAAGACATATTTGTCTAGTGTCACGAGTCCGAAAGTAACGTCCGTTTCGCTCTACGATGCACCGTTTGCAAGATATGGCCGAAAAAGGAAAACGCCGACTCAGCAAAAAAAATTTGGCCCAGGGCCAAGTTCACCCAACATACCCCTAAGACATGTTTGCCTAGTGTCAAGAGTCCGAAAATAACGTCCGTTTCGCTCTACGATGCACCGTTTCCGAGATATGGTCGAAAAAGGAAAACGCTGACTCAGCAAAAAAAAATTGGCCCAGGGCCAAGTTCACCAAACATACCCCTAAGACATATTTGTCTAGTGTCACGAGTACGAAAATAACGTCCGTTTCGCTCCACGACGCACCGTTTCCAAGATATGGCCGAAAAAGAAAAACGCAGACTCAGCAAAAAAAAATTTGGCCCAGGGCCAAGTTCACCCAACATACCCCTAAGACATGTTTGTCTAGTGTCACGAGTCCGAAAATAACGTCGGTTTCGCTCTACTACGCACCGTTTCCGAGATATAGAAAAATGTCGACTCAGCAAAAAAAATTTTGGCCAAGGGCCAATTTTATCCGAGATACACCTAAGACATGGCCGAAAAAGGAAAACGCCGACTCAGCAAAAAAAAACTTGGCCCAGGGCCAAGTTCACCCAACATACCCCCAAGACATGTTTGCCTAGTGTCCAAGTCCGAAAATAACGTCCGTTTCGCTCTACGATGCACCGTTTCTGAGATATGCATTCAGCCTCAAGGATGACTCACCAAAATTGTTATCGGCCCCTGGGTCAAAAGTCGTTTGAGGGATTGACTCCATAATCGATAGGGTTCCTCTGAGACACTATATCAACGTACTTGCAAGTTTCAGAATGGTAGCACAAGTACTTTTTGAGTTATCATCCGGAAACCATTTGACACAAAATTCATCCTCACGGACTAACCGGACCTCGGAGCCGGCTCCAAAACAATAGGGTTCATCTATGTATGTATGTGATAACTGGTGAAAATTTCTCGAAGATACGTCAAGGCGTTCTCAAGTTGTCGTCCGGAAACCGAAAAGTGAAAAAAAAAAGAAAAAAAAAATTCTGACAAAACCATAAGGGCATTTCGTGCCAAAATGCCCTTAATGAGAGCATTTTAGGAATGAGAAAATTATATTCACAGTGATGATTGAGGAAATCGTTTATCACGGCAAACATGCCAACTCTGGCACCTGCTAACTCCCAGAGCCACCAGATACTATTTATTGTTGGGAATGCAACACCATGATATTGTTGCAAGAGCAAAGTGCGAGAATGTATTCCTCTCCTATCATAAACACTTGATGCATAATAGCTAGTGCTCCGTTGATAACAGTATTTCTTGGAGGGGGGGGGGGGAGGGGGGAGGCATCATTTCATCATTATACATGTATCTATTATCAGACACTTACTAGTACCTTTGGAATGCATGATTTCCTGCCTACCTTATTCGAGAAGTCAACTAGTGCAGCCATAAAACTAGATCACAGAAGCAGCTTTTGCATAATAATATAAAAACGGGAACATCCTTCTGGCTATGGCGTTTATTTCGAACATCAATTCCTGGTACAGGATCATACCGAGTTTCCTTCTTTTTCTATCGCATTTCGGGAAGCATTGCAAAACAAAATTTCAAGATTTACTTCCGAGCAGCAATATGATCTGCTCCCGAACGTAATACCATAACTCCAAGCACTGATGCCCTATGTACAACTGTCTAGTGGAAAATTCAGGTTTAATCCATAACAAACAGGGTATTTGGTCAGGTGTAGAGAACACGTGTCTTATCATCGGTGATCCTATTCACGTCTTGAATTTTGCTGAATGAGAGGTTATTTCATATTTTGCAGGGCACGAAGCTTTCACTGCTAATGCGGATTATGTGATGTAGCCTATTTTTGTCGCACACTAGAAAACAGGATAAAGGCAAATGGGTAAGTACATGTTAATATTTGGATTTCATATGCTTTTTGAAATTGGTCAAATTTCTCTTATCACACATTTAGGTGTTAATTGATACATTTAGATCTGTAATTATTTGTACATACGTTTGAGCACATATAGATGCACTTTCATCAGGGATTTATTATGGCATGTAATTGATGTTAATTCCTTATATAATGAGATAGATTTGTTCATTAGCTAGCGAGCTTCAAACGTGCAGTGTCTAACTTGTGTTTACATAAAGTGTCGTTGAATCTCAGGTGCACTTTCGTTACCGGAAAACACGATACCCCATCAAACAACTAATCATTTTCATCTAACCCTGTTACAATTTATAACGAACTTGTCGCTGCTGTATCCTATGGCACGATCCGAGACGAGCCTAATTTATTAAAGTACAGTGTATTTGTTATTCACTACAATGTCGACGATATACCCTAGTACCATCTGCTTACTTTTCACTGGGATATAGTGCATGATTTGGGGTGCGGCCCATTGTATGTATAAGTCGTTATCCGAGCATAGTGCATGTAGTGAAGTGCCCGTGAGTGATAGAACAAATGTTTGAGACATATAACTAAAACAAAGGACCCTTTCGAAATGGAAGCACAATCATGTTCTGCCCTCAATAGCCATTGGTTCGTTTTGAACTACGGAAATTATTACCGAGTGAAGTCAGATACACGCATTCATGAGATATACGGGGGTCATTTGAAATGGTGCATTATTAGGCATTGCCAAGTTGCCAACATCACATTTCGTTCTTAAAGCTTCAGAAATCTCATTGCATTGAAGTACATTAGACCCGGATTTCTCTCATAATATCCGCCAACAATAACCATGTTGAATGGGGTTACTACGTAGGTTGACAAATCTTGTTCAATTGCTACCGGAATAAAAAAAAATTTGTTTCCCTGATTTATTGTTGTGTAGTTCTTCATTTGTCCATGACCCAAAAGTCTGAAATCACGTCTATGGGTGTGTTTATTCTTCCGCAAAACTGTGGTGTCTGTCTGTGGACGAATTGCTATTCTCCTGTTGCCTGGATAATAAACTAGTTACTGCTTTGCTCATAATATGTCTGAGACGTCGGGACTTCCGATGAGTATTTACCAACTGATTTGCACTAACAGAAAATTATGATGAAACCGATAGAATACCCTTTTTGGAGGAGAAACAAACCTCGGCCGAATATCTATATGCAAGGACACACTAGCGTCATCAGGGACAGCCAGTAGATACAATTTTCGTTTCTACTGTATATTCTAGTGAAGGACTTTAGAACAGCCATGACATATACACAAGTACAAAATCCAGTTTATATTTATCAAGCCATACTTGACATATTGACATCATTACTACAAAAGACTCTATATCGAGAAGAGTTAAAACAATTTGGGCTCAAGCAACTTGATAACACGACTAGTTCCACAGTAATGTGCAATCAGTGTACATGAATACCTCAGAGTGAATATTAAGCGAGTGCAAGTGATTCCGCACAATTTGCCAAACGCTGTCAGCTTAATGCCACCTCCCACTCACTCTGAATTATCCTGCACTTTCCCGTGGTGTCCCCGTGGTAGTGCTACCTAGGGAAGAAGCCTTAACCTCAGGGTATTGCACTTTTCCAATGCTGTATCTTTTTTTGGTGTCTTCGTGGACTCGGATGCCTGAAGGTCGAGCGCTCTATCGTGCGGTTTTATTACTCTTTCCTGTCGTTCTATTAAATAACAAAGTTTAGGCGGTTTGGTCGCCGGAATGAATGAATGGATGACGTCCACGTGGTTATAACTATATGAGGGAAAGCTAATCTTCTCGCACCTTGGCGCTATTACTTTTATTAGCGGTGGCCCACAGTGATGAGGCGATGGTAGATATTAGAAACATCTGCAGCTGCAGCCTGCCGTTAACCTCCTCCTCCCACCCCCCCTCCACTACTAGTCATCACCTGGGGTGATCGAGAAAAAGGGCCCCCTAGTCCGCTTCATCAGCCTGTGTGGACTTTCAAATGACACTCCACCGCGAAGCCACGAGTAAGGTGCGGTATTTGATTTCCTAGGCTATTCCTAGCTATTCCACTGCAATAAGCATAGACGCTAATTAGAAAAAAATGTGCTAAAAACAGCTACAAGACGCTATTTTCAGCTATTTATTCTATTCTGGAACGCAGTTTCTCTTGAACTATAGGGCTGCTGGACTCTGCCTTTTTTTGCCCGATTCCTTTGATTTCCACATCGTTTGTAATAGCATCTAAAAGCGCTATTTGTTCTATTCTGGAATGTAATTTCTCTTGAACTGTAGGGCTGCTGGACTCTGTAGTTTTTTGCCCGATTTCTTGCTTTCTACAGCGTTTCTAATAGCCTCTAAAAGCGCTATTTGTTCTATTCTGGAATGTAATTTCTCTTGAACTGTAGGGCTGCTGGACTCTGTCGGTTTTTGCCCGATTTCTTGCTTTCTACAGCGTTTCTAATAGCCTCTAAAAGCGCTATTTGTTCTATTCTGGAACACACTTTATCGCAAACTGTAGGGCTGCTGGACTCTGTCGTTTTGTGCCCGATTCCTTTGCTTTCTACAGCGTTTCTAATAGCCTCTAAAAGCGCTATTTGTTCTATTCTGGACCACAATCTCTCTTAAACTGTAGGCTGCTGGACTCTGTCGTTTTGTGCCCGATTCCTTTGCTTTCTACAGCGTTTCTAATAGCCTCTAAAAGCGCTATTTGTTCTATTCTGGAACACACTTTATCTCAAACTGTAGGGCTGCTGGACTCTGTCGTTTTGTGCCCGATTCCTTTGCTTTCTACAGCGTTTCTAATAGCCTCTAAAAGCGCTATTTGTTCAATTCTGGAACCCACTTTATCTGAAACTGTAGGGCTGCTGGACTCTGTCGTTTTTTTGCCGATTCCTTTGATTTCCACATCGTTTCTAATAGCCTCTAAAAGCGCTATTTGTTCTATTCTGGACCACAATCTCTCTTAAACTGTAGGCTGCTGGACTCTGTCGTTTTGTGCCCGATTCCTTTGCTTTCTACAGCGTTTCTAATAGCCTCTAAAAGCGCTATTTGTTCTATTCTGGACCACAATCTCTCTTAAACTGTAGGCTGCTGGACTCTGTCGTTTTGTGCCCGATTCCTTTGCTTTCTACAGCGTTTCTAATAGCCTCTAAAAGCGCTATTTGTTCTATTCTGGAATGTAATTTCTCCTGAACTGTAGGGCTGCTGGACTCTGTCGTTTTTTGCCCGAATTCTTGCTTTGTACAGCGTTTCTAATAGCCTCTAAAAGCGCTATTTGTTCTATTCTGGAATGTAATTTCTCTTGAACTGTAGGGCTGCTGGACTCTGTCGTTTTTTGCCCGATTTCTTGCTTTCTACAGCGTTTCAAATAGCCTCTAAAAGCGCTATTTGTTCTATTCTGGAATGTAATTTCTCTTGAACTGTAGGGCTGCCGGACTCTGTCGGTTTTTGCCCGATTTCTTGCTTTCTACAGCGTTTCTAATAGCCTCTAAAAGCGCTATTTGTTCTATTCTGGAACACACTTTATCTCAAACTGTAGGGCTGCTGGACTCTGTCGTTTTGTGCCCGATTCCTTTGCTTTCTACAGTGTTTCTAATAGCCTCTAAAAGCGCTATTTGTTCTATTCTGGAATGTAATTTCTCTTGAGCTGTAGGGCTGCTGGACTCTGTCGTTTTTTGCCCGATTTCTTGCTTTCTACAGCGTTTCTAATAGCCTCTAAAAGCGCTATTTGTTATATTCTGGAATGTAATTTCTCTTGAACTGTAGGGCTGCCGGACTCTGTCGGTTTTTGCCCGATTTCTTGCTTTCTACAGCGTTTCTAATAGCCTCTAAAAGCGCTATTTGTTCTATTCTGGAACACACTTTATCTCAAACTGTAGGGCTGCTGGACTCTGTCGTTTTTTTGCCCGATTCCTTCGCTCTCTACAGCGTTTCTAATAGCCTCTAAAAGCGCTATTTGTTCTATTCTGGACCACAATCTCTCTTAAACTGTAGGCTGCTGGACTCTGTCGTTTTGTGCCCGATTCCTTTGCTTTCTACAGCGTTTCTAATAGCCTCTAAAAGCGCTATTTGTTCTATTCTGGACCACAATCTCTCTTAAACTATAGGCTGCTGGACTCTGTCGTTTTTTTGCCCGATTCCTTTGATTTCCACATCGTTTCTAATAGCCTCTAAAAGCGCTATTTGTTCTATTCTGGACCACAATCTCTCTTAAACTGTAGGCTGCTGGACTCTGTCGTTTTTTGCCCGATTTCTTGCTTTCTACAGCGTTTCTAATAGCCTCTAAAAGCGCTATTTGTTCTATTCTGGAACACACTTTATCTCAAACTGTAGGGCTGCTGGAATCTGCCTTTTTTGCCCAATTCCTTTGATTTCCACATCGTTTCTAATAGCCTCTAAAAGCGCTATTTGTTCTATTCTGGACCACAATCTCTCTTAAACTATAGGCTGCTGGACTCTGTCGTTTTTTTGCCCGATTCCTTTGATTTCTACAGCGTTTCTAATAGCCTCTAAAAGCGCTATTTGTTCTATTCTGGACCACAATCTCTCTTAAACTGTAGGCTGCTGGACTCTGTCGTTTTGTGCCCGATTCCTTTTCTTTCTACAGTGTTTCTAATAGCCTCTAAAAGCGCTATTTGTTCTATTCTGGACCACAATCTCTCTTAAACTATAGGCTGCTGGACTCTGTCGTTTTTTTGCCCGATTCCTTTGATTTCCACATCGTTTCTAATAGCCTCTAAAAGCGCTATTTGTTCTATTCTGGACCACAATCTCTCTTAAACTGTAGGCTGCTGGAATCTGTCGTTTTTTGCCCGATTTCTTGCTTTCTACAGCGTTTCTAATAGCCTCTAAAAGCGCTATTTGTTCTATTCTGGAACACACTTTATCTCAAACTGTAGGGCTGCTGGAATCTGCCTTTTTTGCCCAATTCCTTTGATTTCCACATCGTTTCTAATAGCCTCTAAAAGCGCTATTTGTTCTATTCTGGAACACACTTTATCTCAAACTGTAGGGCTGCTGGACTCTGCCTTTTTTTGCCCGATTCCTTCGATTTACACATCGTTTCTAATAGCCTCTAAAAGCGCTAATTGTTCTATTCTGGAACACAATCTCTCTTAAACTGTAGGCTGCTGGACTCTGTCATTTTGTGCCCGATTCCTTTGCTTTCTACAGCGTTTCTAATAGCCTCTAAAAGCGCTATTTGTTCTATTCTGGAACACACTTTATCTCAAACTGTAGGCTGCTGGACTCTGTCGTTTTGTGCCCGATTCCTTTGCTTTCTACAGCGTTTCTAATAGCCTCTAAAAGCGCTATTTGTTCTATTCTGGACCACAATCTCTCTTAAACTGTAGGCTGCTGGACTCAGTCTTTTGGTGCCCGATTCCTTTGCTTTCTACAGTGTTTCTAATAGCCTCTAAAAGCGCTATTTGTTCTATTATGGAATGTAATTTCTCTTGAACTGTAGGGCTGCTGGACTCTGTCGTTTTTTGCCCGATTTCTTGCTTTCTACAGCGTTTCTAATAGCCTCTAAAAGCGCTATTTGTTCTATTCTGGAACACACTTTATCTCAAACTGTAGGGCTGCTGGACTCTGCCTTTTTTTTGCCCGATTCCTTTGATTTCCACATCGTTTCTAATAGCCTCTAAAAGCGCTATTTGTTCTATTCTGGAACACACTTTATCTCAAACTGTAGGACTGCTGGACTCTGTCGTTTTTTTGCCCGATTCCTTTGATTTCCACATCGTTTCTAATAGCCTCTAAAAGCGCTATTTGTTCTATTCTGGACCACAAATCTCTCTTAAACTGTAGGCTGCTGGACTCTGTCGTTTTTTTGCCCGATTTCTTTGCTTTCTACGGTGTTTCTAATAGCCTCTAAAAGCGCTATTTGTTCTATTCTGGAATGTAATTTCTCTTGAACTATAGGGCTGCTGGACTCTGTCGTTTTTTGCCCGATTTCTTGCTTTCTACAGCGTTTCTAATAGCCTCTAAAAGCGCTATTTGGTTCTATTCTGGAATGTAATTTCTCTTGAACTGTAGGGCTGCCGGACTCTGTCGGTTTTTGCCCGATTTCTTGCTTTCTACAGCGTTTCTAATAGCCTCTGAAAGCGCTATTTGTTCTATTCTGGACCACAATCTCTCTTAAACTGTAGGCTGCTGGACTCTGTCGTTTTTTGCCTGATTCCTTTGATTTCCACATCGTTTCTTAATAGCCTCTAAAAGCGCTATTTGTTCTATTCTGGACCACAATCTCTCTTAAACTGTAGGCTGCTGGACTCTGTCGTTTTGTGCCCGATTCCTTTGCTTTCTACAGTGTTTCTAATAGCCTCTAAAAGCGCTATTTGTTCTATTCTGGAATGTAATTTCTCTTGAACTGTAGGGCTGCTGGACTCTGTCGTTTTTTTGCCCGATTTCTTGCTTTCTACAGCGTTTCTAATAGCCTCTAAAAGCGCTATTTGTTCTATTCTGGAATGTAATTTCTCTTGAACTGTAGGGCTGCCGGACTCTGTCGATTTTTGCCCGATTTCCTTGCTTTCTACAGCATTTCTAATAGCCTCTAAAAGCGCTATTTGTTCTATTCTGGAACACACTTTATCTCAAACTGTAGGGCTGCTGGACTCTGGACCACAATCTCTCTTAAACTGTAGGCTGCTTGAATCTGCCTTTTTTGCCCAATTCCTGGACTCTGGACCACAATCTCTCTTAAACTGTAGGGCTGCTGGAATCTGCCTTTTTTGCCCAATTTCCTTTGCTTTCTACAGTGTTTTCTAATAGCCTCTAAAAGCGCTATTTGTTCTATTCTGGAATGTAATTTCTCTTGAACTGTAGGGCTGCTGGACTCTGTCGTTTTTTGCCCGATTTCTTGCTTTCTACAGCGTTTCTAATAGCCTCTAAAAGCGCTATTTGTTCTATTCTGGAATGTAATTTCTCTTGAACTGTAGGGCTGCCGGACTCTGTGGGTTTTTGCCCGATTTTCTTGCTTTCTACAGCATTTCTAATAGCCTCTAAAAGCGCTATTTGTTCTAATCTGGAACACACTTTATCTCAAACTGTAGGGCTGCTGGACTCTGGACCACAATCTCTGGAATCTGCCTTTTTTGCCCAATTCCTTTGCTTTCTACAGTTTTTTGCCCGACTTCTTGCTTTCAACAGCGTTTCTAACAACCTCTAAAAGCGCTATTTGTTCTATTCTGGACCACAATCTCTTTTAAATTGTAGGGCTGCTGGACTCTGTCGTTTTTGTGCCCGATTCCTTTGCTTTCTAAAGCGTTTCTAATAGCCTCTGAAAGCGCTAATCGTTCTATTCTGGAACACACTTTATCTCAAACTGTAGGGATGCTGGACTCTGCCTTTTTTCGCCCAATTCCTTTGATTTCCACATCGTTTCTAATAGCCTCTAAAAGCGCTATTTGTTCTATTTCTGGAACACACTTTATCTCAAACTGTAGGGCTGCTGGACTCTGTCGTTTTTTGCCCGATTCCTTTGATTTCCACATCGTTTTCTAATAGCCTCTAAAAGCGCTATTTGTTCTATTCTGGACCACAATCTCTCTTAAACTGTAGGCTGCTGGACTCTGTCGTTTTTGTGCCCGATTCCTTTGCTTTCTACAGCGTTTCTAATAGCCTCTAAAAGCGCTATTTGTTCTATTCTGGAATGTAATTTCTCTTGAACTGTAGTGCTGCCGGACTCTGTCGGTTTTTGCCCGATTTCTTGCTTTCTACAGCGTTTCTAATAGCCTCTTAAAGCTCTATTTGTTCTATTCTGGAACACACTTTATCTCAAACTGTAGGGCTGCTGGACTCTGTCGTTTTTTGCCCGATTCCTTTGATTTCCACATCGTTTCTAATAGCCTCTAAAAGCGCTATTTGTTCTATTCTGGACCACAATCTCTCTTAAACTGTAGGCTGCTGGACTCTGTCGTTTTTTGCCCGATTTCTTGCTTTCTACAGCGTTTCTAATAGCCTCTAAAAGAGCTATTTGTTCTATTCTGGAATGTAATTTCTCTTGAACTGTAGGGCTGCCGGACTCTGTCGGTTTTTGCCCGATTTCTTGCTTTCTACAGCGTTTCTAATAGCCTCTAAAAGCGCTATTTGTTCTATTCTGGAACACACTTTATCTCAAACTGTAGGGCTGCTGGACTCTGTCGTTTTTTTGCCCGATTCCTTTGCTTTCTACAGCGTTTCTAATAGCCTCTAAAAGCGCTATTTGTTCTATTCTGGACCACAATCTCTCTTAAACTGTAGGCTGCTGGACTCTGTCATTTTGTGCCCGATTCCTTTGCTTTCTACAGCGTTTCTAATAGCCTCTAAAAGCGCTATTTGTTCTATTCTGGACCACAATCTCTCTTAAACTATAGGCTGCTGGACTCTGTCGTTTTTTTGCCCGATTCCTTTGATTTCCACATCGTTTCTAATAGCCTCTAAAAGCGCTATTTGTTCTATTCTGGACCACAATCTCTCTTATACTGTAGGCTGCTGGACTCTGTCGTTTTTTGCCCGATATCTTGCTTTCTACAGCGTTTCTAATAGCCTCTAAAAGCGCTATTTGTTCTATTCTGGAACACACTTTATCTCAAACGGTAGGGCTGCTGGAATCTGCCTTTTTTGCCCAATTCCTTTGATTACCACATCGTTTCTAATAGCCTCTAAAAGCGCTATTTGTTCTATTCTGGAACACACTTTATCTGAAACTGTAGGGCTGCTGGACTCTGTCGTTTTTTTGCCCGATTCTTTTGATTTCCACATCGTTTCTAATAGCCTCTAAAAGCGCTATTTGTTCTATTCTGGACCACAATCTCTCTCAAACTGTAGGCTGCTGGCCTCTGTCGTTTTGTGCCCGATTCCGTTGCTTTCTACAGTGTTTCTAATAGCCTCTAAAAGCGCTATTTGTTCTATTCTGGAACACACTTTATCTCAAACTGTAGGGCTGCTGGACTCTGCCTTTTTTTGCCCGACTTCTTGCTTTCTACAGCGTTTCTAATAACCTCTAAAAGCGCTATTTGTTCTATTCTGGACCACAATCTCTCTTAAACTGTAAGGCTGCTGGACTCTGTCGTTTTGTGCCCGATTCCTTTGCTTTCTACAGTGTTTCTAATAGTCTCTAAAAGCGCTATTTGTTCTATTCTGGTATGTAATTTCTCTTGAACTGTAGGGCTGCTGGACTCTGTCGTTTTTTGCCCGATTCCTTCGATTTCCACATCGTTTCTAATAGCCACTAAAAGCGCTATTTGTTCTATTCTGGAACACACTTTATCTCAAACTGTAGGGCTGCTGGACTCTGTCTTTTTTTGCCCGACTTCTTGCTTTCTACAGCGTTTCTAATAACCTCTAAAAGCGCTATTTGTTCTATTCTGGACCACAATCTCTCTTAAACTGTAAGGCTGCTGGACTCTGTCGTTTTGTGCCTGATTCCTTTGCTTTCTACAGTGTTTCTAATAGTCTCTAAAAGCGCTATTTGTTCTATTCTGGTATGTAATTTCTCTTGAACTGTAGGGCTGCTGGACTCTGTCGTTTTTTGCCTGATTCCTTCGATTTCCACATCGTTTCTAATAGCCACTAAAAGCGCTATTTGTTCTATTCTGGAACACACTTTATCTCAAACTGTAGGGCTGCTGGACTCTGTCGTTTTTTGCCCGATTCCTTTGATTTCCACATCGTTTCTAATAGCCTCTAAAAGCGCTATTTGTTCTATTCTGGAACACACTTTATCTCAAACTGTAGGGCTGCTGGACTCTGTCGTTTTGTGCCCGATTCCGTTGCTTTCTACAGTGTTTCTAATAGCCTCTAAAAGCGCTATTTGTTCTATTCTGGACCACAATCTCTCTTAAACTGTAGGCTGCTGGACTCTGTCGTTTTGTGCCCGATTCCGTTGCTTTCTACAGTGTTTCTAATAGCCTCTAAAAGCGCTATTTGTTCTATTCTGGAATGTAATTTCTCTTGAACTGTAGGGCTGCTGGACTCTGTCGTTTTTTGCCCGATTCCTTTGATTTCCACATCGTTTCTAATAGCCTCTAAAAGCGCTATTTGTTCTATGCTGGAACACACTTTATCTCAAACTGTAGGCTGCTGGACTTTGTCGTTTTGTGCCTGATTTCTTGCTTTCTACAGCGTTTCTAATAGCCTCTAAAAGCGCTATTTGTTCTATTCTGGAACACACTTTATCTCAAATTGTAGGGCTGCTGGACTCTGTCGTTTTTTGCCCGACTTCTTGCTTTCTACAGCGTTTCTAATAACCTCTAAAAGTGCTATTTGTTCTATTCTGGACCACAATCTCTCTTAAACTGTAGGGCTGCTGGACTCTGTCATTTTGTGCCCGATTCCTTTGCTTTCTACAGTGTTTCTAATAGTCTCTAAAAGCGCTATTTGTTCTATTCTGGTATGTAATTTCTCTTGAACTGTAGGGCTGCTGGACTCTGTCGTTTTTTGCCCGATTCCTTTGATTTCCACATCGTTTCTAATAGCCACTAAAAGCGCTATTTGTTCTATTCTGGAACACACTTTATCTCAAACTGTAGGGCTGCTGGACTTTGTCGTTTTTTGCCCGATTGCTTTGATTTCCACATCGTTTCTAATAGCCTCTAAAAGCGCTATTTGTTCTATTCTGGAACACACTTTATCTCAAACTGTAGGGCTGCTGGACTCTGTCGTTTTGTGCCCGATTCCGTTGCTTTCTACAGTGTTTTTAATAGCCTCTAAAAGCGCTATTTGTTCTATTCTGGACCACAATCTCTCTTAAACTGTAGGCTGCTGGACTCTGTCGTTTTGTGCCCGATTCCGTTGCTTTCTACAGTGTTTCTAATAGCCTCTAAAAGCGCTATTTGTTCTATTCTGGAATGTAATTTCTCTTGAACTGTTGGGCTGCTGGACTCTGTCGTTTTTTGCCCGATTTCTTGCTTTCTACAGCGTTTCTAATAGCCTCTAAAAGCGCTATTTGTTCTATTCTGGAATGTAATTCCTCTTGAACTGTAGGGCTGCTGGACTCTGTCGTTTTTTTGCCCGATTCTTTTGATTTCCACATCGTTTCTAATAGCCTCTAAAAGCGCTATTTGTTCTATTCTGGACCACAATCTCTCTTAAACTATAGGCTGCTGGACTCTGTCGTTTTGTGCCCGATTTCTTTGCTTTCTACAGTGTTTCTAATAGCCTCTAAAAGCGCTCTTTGTTCTATTCTGGAATGTAATTTCTCTTGAACTGTAGGGCTGCTGGACTCTGTCGTTTTTTGCCCGATTTCTTGCTTTCTACAGCGTTTCTAATAGCCTCTAAAAGCGCTATTTGTTCTATTCTGGAACACACTTTATCTCAAACTGTAGGGCTGCTGGACTCTGCCTTTTTTTGCCCGATTCCTTTGATTTCCACATCGTTTCTAATAGCCTCTAAAAGCGCTATTTGTTCTATTCTGGAACACACTTTATCTCAAACTGTAGGGCTGCTGGACTCTGTCGTTTTTTTGCCCGATTCCTTTGATTTCCACATCGTTTGTAATAGCATCTAAAAGCGCTATTTGTTCTATTCTGGACCACAATCTCTCTTAGGGCTGCTGGACTCTGCCGTTTTGTGCCCGATTCCTTTGCTTTCTAAAGCGTTTCTAATAGCCTCTAAAAGCGCTAATCGTTCTATTCTGGAACACACTTTATCTCAAACTGTAAGGCTGCTGGACTCTGCCTTTTTTTGCCCGATTCCTTTGATTTCCACATCGTTTCTAATAGCCTCTAAAAGCGCTATTTGTTCTATTCTGGAACACACTTTATCTCAAACTGTAGGGCTGCTGGACTCTGTCGTTTTTTTGCCCGATTCCTTTGATTTCCACATCGTTTCTAATAGCCTCTAAAAGCGCTATTTGTTCTATTCTGGACCACAATCTCTCTTAAACTGTAGGCTGCTGGACTCTGTCGTTTTTTACCTGATTCTTTTGCTTTCTACAGTGTTTTAAATAGCCTCTAAAAGCGCTATTTGCTCTATTCTGGAACGCAGCTTCTCTCAAACTGTAGGGCTGCTGGACTCTGTCGTTTTTTTGCCCGATTCCTTTGATTTCCACATCGTTTCTAATAGCCTCTAAAAGCGCTATTTGTTCTATTCTGGACCACAAACTCTCTTAAACTGTAGGGCTGCTGGACTCTGTCGTTTTGTGCCCGATTCATTTCCTTTCTACAGTGTTTCTAATAGCCTCTAAAAGCGCTATTTGTTCTATTCTGGAATGTAATTTCTCTTAAACTGTAGGGCTGCTTGACTCTGTCGTTTTGTGCCCGATTCCTTTGCTTTCTAAAGCGTTTCTAATAGCCTCTAAAAGCGCTATTTGTTCTATTCTGGAACACACTTTATCTCAAACTGTAGGGCTGATGGACTCTGTTGTTTTTTGCCCGATTCCTTTGCTTTCCACAGCGTTTCTAATAGCCTCTAAAAGCGCTATTTGTTCTATTCTGGACCACAATCTATCTTAAACTGTAGGCTGCTTTCTACAGTGTTTTCAATAGCCTCTAAAAGCGCTATTTGTTCTATTCTGGAACGCAGCTTCTCTGAAACTGTAGGGCTGCTGGACTTTGTCATTTTTTGCGGATATCTTGCTTTCTAAAGCGTTTCTAACAGCCTCTAAAAGCGCTATTTGTTCTATTCTGGAGCACAATTTATCTCAAACTGTAGGGCTCCTGGACTCTGTCGTTCTTTGTCCGATTTCTCGCTTTCTACAGCGTTTCTAATAGCCTCTAAAAGCGGTATTTGTTCCATTCTGGAACACACTTTATCTCAAACTGTAGGGCTGCTGGACTCTGTCGTTTTTTACCCGATTCTTTTGCTTTCTACAGTGTTTTAAATATCCTCTAAAAGCGCTATTTGTTCTATTCTGGAACGCAGCTTCTCTCAAACTGTAGGGCTGCTGGACTCTGTTGTTTTTTGCCCGATTCCTTTGCTTTCCACAGCGTTTGTAATAGCCTCTAAAAACGCTCTTTGTTCTATTCTGTACCACAATCTCTCTTAAACTGTAGGGCTGCTGGACTCTGTCGTTTTGTGCCCAATTCCTTTGCTTTCTACAGTGTTTCTAATAGCCTCTAAAAGCGCTATTTGTTCCATTCTGGAACGCAGCTTCTCTTAAGCTGTAGGGCCGCTGGACTCTGTTGTTTTTTGCCCGATTCCTTTGCTTTGCACAGCGTTTGTAATAGCCTCTGAAAGCGCTATTTGTTCTATTCTGGACCACAATCTCTCTTAAACTGTAGGGCTGCTGGACTCTGTCGTTTTGTGCCCGATTCCTTTACTTTCTACAGTGTTTCTAATAGCCTCTAAAAGCGCTATTTGTTCTATTCTGGAACGCAGCTTCTCTTAAGCTGTAGGGCCGCTGGACTCTGTTGTTTTTTGCCCGATTCCTTTGCTTTCCACAGCGTTTGTAATAGCCTCTAAAAGCGCTATTTGTTCTATTCTGTACCACAATCTCTCTTAAACTGTAGGGCTGCTGGACTCTGTCGTTTTGTGCCCGATTCCTTTGCTTTCTACAGTGTTTCTAATAGCCTCTAAAAGCGCTATTTGTTCTATTCTGGAATATAATTTCTCTGAAACTGTAGGGCTGCTGGACTCTGTCGTTTTTTGCCCGATTTCTTGCTTTCTACAGCGTTTCTAATAGCCTCTAAAAGCGGTATTTATTGTATTCTGGAACACACTTTATCTCAAACTGTAGGGCTGCTGGACTGGACGTTTTTTACCCGATTCTTTTGCTTTCTACAGTGTTTTAAATAGCCTCTAAAAGCGCTATTTGTTCCATTCTGGAACGCAGCTTCTCTCAAACTGTAGGGCTGCTGGACTTTGTCATTTTTTGCGGATATCTTGCTTTATAAAGCGTTTCTAACAGCCTCTAAAAGCGCTATTTGTTCTATTCTGGAGCACACTCTATCTCAAACTGTAGGGCTCCTGGACTCTGTCGTTTTTTGCCCGATTCTTTTGCTTTCCACAGCGTTTGTAATAGCCTCTAAAAGCGCTATTTGTTCTATTGTGGAACGCACTTTCTCTCAAACTGTAGGGCCGCTGGACTCTGTCGTTTTTTGCCCGATTCTTTTGCTTTCCACAGCGTTTCTAATAGGCTCTAAAAGCGTTATTTGTTCTATTCTGGACCACAATCTCTCTTAAACTGTAGGGCTGCTGGCTCTGTCGTTTTTTGCCCGATTCCTTTGCTTTCCACAGCGTTTCTAATAGCCTCTAAGAGCGCTATTTGTTCTACTTTGGAACGCAGTTTCTCTTGAACTGTAGGGCTGCTGGACTCTGTCGTTTTTGCCCGATTCTTGTGCTTTCCACGGCGTTTGTATTAGCCTCTAAAGGCTTTCACAGTCTTACCACATACTTGAATTAAAACTACCTGGAGTCTCGTAACGAACGTCCATCGTGCAAGTCATAGGCTTGTTGTCTAGCTGATGCTTGACTTGTTCCATGTGGTTGCCATAGTACCTATCAATGGCTCTCCCGTATATTTTCTGGGCTTTGTAGAAATTAGAGCTTTTCTCTATTTCTACTCCGATGAACCTCATCAACAAATACACAGAGCCGTAGGTAAGACCACATATCAGGGTAGCTATTTGAATGAGTAAGTGCGTGCTTGACTTTCTCCCGTAGTATTTGGATGACAACCACTTCTGCTGGTGCTTATTCTGAAACATAAAAAGGAAACCTGTCAGCTATTTTACACGTAATAACATAATTCATGTATATAGAGCCAATCAAAAGTGTTTAGATAAATCATATTGTAAAAATTATCGCAATATAAATTGGCAAACGTACGTGACACTGGTATGTGAACTTGACAGCTGCTGGTAGGGGTGTTGACTTGATGGATGCAGGGTCCGTATGGCTGTCACATCCCTCTACACCTCATTTCTGGTTGACGATTAGGGCTTCCAGGCGTCCGTGGCTGACAATGACTTTTTTCTCACTGATGAGACGATACTCCGTCTGCCTATGAGGGTTGCTGTTAGAAAAAAAGCAGTTCGTTTTGTCACTCCGGAAATCATAATTTACAATTTTTTGGATAAATTATTGACAATGAACAAACTACGTGTACATGGCAATAACAACAAAGGCTTTTCTACTCTGTAGTGTTTCATAAAATTTCGATATTTTCCTCAGTACACACACATATTTTACGTAGATTAGTATACATACACATCGCTGTGATCTTCCGTCTCCACTGCATCATCTAGCAACTCTTCTTCTCCTAAGACAGAGTCTGTGTCGTAGCCCTGTGTACAAGTGAATAACGTAGATTATCACCAAAGACTATTGCGACATGAGTCATCATACAGAACATAAACAAATACGCATACTTCCAGCGATTCACAGTGCTCATGACTTTAGATACATGTTGCACTCAACCGTGTCAAATCACTCGCATGTCAAGCCCATGCAGTTGTACACGTATACATCATACCACACAACACAAACTGATAGCTGGATAGATAACTACTGTGTCGTACATGAATGTATTTGTTTACAGTATTTACCGAAGTTTCATTTTACAACGATATCAAAGTATTTCCGATTCGAAGGAAATGAATGCTATTGGTGAGTATTACTTACAATTTCACTATCATTCGGGGATACACCAGTTTGGCGAGCAGGCTGCGAAGTGTCCATGTCGCTGGCTATTACAACTGAAACGCATCAGTGATTTTGGTTTCTCATTTTATACCCGCTGAAACTCCAAAAGGCTGGGGGACTGTGGAGCAAACGCCGAGCCTCTCCGATGAAGGCCGAGTGGTTGTCGGCACAGTGTTCGGAAACGAGTGGCAAATAATACCGACGGAACACATGTAGCACAACATTTACTTTGTGCCTTTGATTTTTTTTTTACTACAATCTCTTCTTTTTATCGGGATTGTCCAGCTTTAAGGAAAAATTGTGGCCTGTATAGGCGCGCTCCACCTCAGCGCTTATCCCTTGCATGATCAAAGCGACTGGGGCTTCACCCCTATTGTGATCACTACCACTGGCACTTGTTTCAGAGTTATATCAGGTTGTTGTTGTCCTGGCAGCTTGTGTGACCCGTGTTCAGTGAACCGTTAACAGGTAATTACATTCTGGGCTTATTGTCCTCTTGCACGCTTTGTAGGCTAATTTACTTCTTAGTCGAGTATTGCTTGACACCGTTCGTTATGTCACCTTATTTTGTTTCTCGCGTTTCTGATTGTAGTTAATAACATACAGTGCAGACTTCTAGCAATTGTTTTGTGAAAAACTTGCGAGGCCAAAAATGTTTTTGGTGTAAGATTCCACAACCACGTTCACGGAATAAGCCGTGTTTTTACCACGTACTGTACATATTGTGTGAAAAGCAAAACATAGCAGCGCTGTAGAGACCCGGAGAATCACAACCAAAAACCAGTCCAACGCCTCTGACAGGAAGACACATTCGCTTGAACATTTCATAAGTGCCACCGCGGCTCACACTGCATTCCACAATAGAACCAATAGCGCTTTTAGAGGCGATTAGAAACGCTGTAGAAACGCAGGAAATCTACCCCTCCCAAGGCCCACACACACTTCTGTGGCGCAGGGGCAATATTTCCCCACTCCTCCCCCCCACCCCGGCCTCTCCTTCCCCAAGCCCCCTGGAGACAGATTTTATTGAACATTTTCTAAGTTCCAACGGGAGTTACACAGCGTTCCAGAATATACCAATTAGCGCCTTTATAGGCTATTGGAAACGCTGTAACAGGAAATCAGGCAAAAAGTCCAGCGCCCCTAACAGATAGACAGATTTGCTTCAAATTTTCTAAGTTCCAACGGGAGTTACGCTGCGTGCCAGAATAGAACCAATAGCGCTTTTAGAGGCGATTAGAAACGCTGTAGAAACGCAGGAAATCTACCCCTCCCAAGGCCCACACACACTTCTGTGGCGCAGGGGCAATATTTCCCCACTCCTCCCCCCCACCCCGGCCTCTCCTTCCCCAAGCCCCCTGGAGACAGATTTTATTGAACATTTTCTAAGTTCCAACGGGAGTTACACAGCGTTCCAGAATATACCAATTAGCGCCTTTATAGGCTATTGGAAACGCTGTAACAGGAAATCAGGCAAAAAGTCCAGCGCCCCTAACAGATAGACAGATTTGCTTCAAATTTTCTAAGTTCCAACGGGAGTTACGCTGCGTGCCAGAATAGAACAAATAGCGCTTTTAGAGGCTATTAGAAACGCCGTAGAAACCCAAGAAGTCAGGCAAAAAAAAACAGAGTCCAGCGGCCTTGTACAAGGAAAAACACCCCAAAACGGCAGAGTCCAGCAGCCCTACAGCTGTTCAACAGGCCAACGGTTTAAGAGAAAAAGCTGGTAAATTGACTGAGTCCCCAGGCAAATAACCTCGGGTTCCAGAATAGAACAAATAGCACTTTTAGAGGCTATTTGAAACGCTGTAGAAACCCAGGAAATCAGGCAAGAATGACAAAGTCCAACCCCTACCTTCCCAAGGCCCACAAACACTTCAGACGGGCACGGGCGATATTTCCCCACTACTCTCCCTCCCCCGTCCCTCATCGAGTCGCGCCCTCCCCCCCCCCCCCCCCGACCCCTGCTTTCCCCAACACGCTGACCTCCCCACTCCCCTTCCCTTTTTCTCCTGCGTTCAGCCTGTTACCATAGTAGCTGTTTTAGAAAGATTTCTTCTAAAATAGCACTTTGGGCGCTATTGTACAATACCGCACCTTAATGACAGTTTCTGGTGTATTATATATACACTGGAAGCGACTCGATCGAGGAGATTGTCCGAGAGATCGAGACTAGGACGCACACGAGGCTCGCCATGAGCTTTGTGTTCCCTGGGTCTGAGTAGTGGGCTCCTAGAGCCCTGGGGACGATTTCCATGGGGAGGCCCGGGCTGGGAGAGACAAGTTGCTGACTCGGGGGCCTTCGGCCCTGTGGATCGCCAGCTCTCTCCCTTCCCGGGACGTGTGACAGAGGCTCTGGCCAGCATGTCGGACTG
This sequence comes from Terebella lapidaria, assembly GCA_949152475.1. Lineage (NCBI taxonomy): Eukaryota > Metazoa > Annelida > Polychaeta > Terebellida > Terebellidae > Terebella > Terebella lapidaria. The sequence continues at coordinate 24,069,282 of OX424564.1, read as the reverse complement.
TACGGGGTTCCGCCCCCGAGGCAGACCGCGGCTCGCCAGGCTCCGCCAGTTAACACCGTAGGGATGAACTAGTTTCTGAACGGTGTCCGTAGGCCTGGGAGTGTCGGGTGGGCTGTTACCTGGTTACCGTTAATGCTGAAGTAGTTACCGTGTCCGCCGCGACCTCCGGTGAGCGGCCCTGCCGCAAGGATCCGGAATAGCGGATGCGCGTCCGCAAGGACTCGGATGAGAGAGGACTATCCTCGAGGATCCCGAAGAGCGGACGGTAGTCAATAACTTTACAATATATTCCATTTAGTTTGGAACATTTTGTTTAGTTTGTTCTCCTGTCGTGAAGGAAACCGGTGATCTGGTATGGCCCGCTTATAGTATGATTTACAACAGAATATTATTACATCTATTTCACTTATGACCCATATAACTAAGGCGTAAGTCGATTTATCGAGAAACTCTGGATGTTGGGGACAGAAAGACGACTTCGAGTAATAAATATTGATTTAGAACATTTCTAAATCCTGAACATTTTTAGAACATTTCTAAACACTACATGGAAGTAAATACATGTGCTGATCTTCACGTAACCGGACCGTGAGTAAAATTGAATCTCTATGTCGTCCATAAACCGATGTAACTGTTTTATTCTTCCTGGACAATCTCTTCACTCCAGAGTGCTGTATGACATTCAGTGTGGCATGATCTACTTGTCTGGAGAAGCTCTTGAACTTCCGAAAAATCACGAATCTGTTCACATCAGGTGGTCATTCAAGAGAGTAGCGAGGTGATGAAAAATTGATTCATGATTTTCCTGGAATCAGGATGGTATCGGTATTACAACCTGGAATAGGATGCCTCATATCGGTATTACAACCTGGAATAGGATGTCTCATTAGCATACAATAAGTAGTTGATAATATTCCGGTATCCCCCATGGCATACCATATAATCTCGTGAAATATTCATAGTTGCCGGAGTAGTGTTCACACTTTAGAGCAAATGTCATAACGCAACTGTAAAAGTGAATGATTTATTTCGCATTCAGACAATTCTAACTGTATCGTTGACCTGGATAGCGTATCACAAATTATCCATTTATTCACTTCCATAATGGTGTTATGAAAACAACACACAACCTCAATCCTGGTGTGAAAACTTCGTACACACATGGCCGTCATCTGGTGAGACAAATTGATAAGTTATTGATAGTTTCAATGGATTTACACTAAAATATTGATGCAGAATTTGTTTCTGCATGTCTCGTTTTTGCATGTGACAATTGAGTATTGTACGGAAGCGTATTGCTATCAAGTGTGTAAAAATTTGTATCTCGTACGTACGACTTACTAAGTCGTATGTACGACTTATTAAGTCATACGTACGACTTATTAAGTCGTATGTACGACTTATTAAGTCATACATACGACTTATTAAGTCATACGTACGACTTATTAAGTCATGCGTACGACTTATTAACTCATACGTACGACTTATTAACTCGTACATACGAGTTAATAAGTCGTACATACGACATATAAGTCATACGTACGAGATACATTTTTTTTACACACTTGATAACAATACGTTTCACTATCAAGTGCGTAAAATTTCTTATCTCGTACGTATGAGTTATATCTCATACATACGACTTATGAGTCTCATAAGTACGACTTACTAACTCGTATGTATGAGTTAATAAGTCGTATGTACGAGTTACTATGTCGTACGTACGAGATACTAAGTTGTACGTACGGGTTAACAAGTCGTACTTACGGGTTAATAAGTCGTACATACGAGTTATTAAGTCGTACGTACGGGTTATTAAGTCGTACGCACGAGATATAAGTCGTACATACGATATAATATTTTTTACACCCTTGATAGCAATACGCTTCCGTAAAATTGTGATGACGTCCATAAAGTTTCTCCCTGTAGCCATGAGAATTGGAAGCACAAATAGATACCGACGAACAAACAATATACATATTCCAAACATGAATCGAAGGACGACATTTACAAGTTGATTGTAAGTGGTAAAATCCGAGTGATAACTAAAACATCAAAGTCAAAGCCATGTGATCATTTCAGACACCCAGCCAGCTGAGTGTTAGATCAGGTGCTCCGGAAGAGTGAGCATCTCCTGCCCCGCATGCGACACCCGCTGTGATATCCACACTGGTAAATCATACACGCACAAAATTACAAGGGTGGGATATCTTCCACTATATGTGTAACAGGCTTGGCGTAACCTTCAACCAGAGCATATAATAGTGTCGACCATAAACTTTTTGAATTTTGACCTCAGTCTAAACGCTACCTATCTCTGTTTGAGCAGTTTGCAAGTCAGAAGTGCGTTCTGGCTATGAATTCCTGGTAAGATGAACAAGCTCTAGCATAACTGATTAACTTGGATGCGTAGACACCATGGGCTGGTCATGCTGGGAAATTATTGCTCAAGACGGGAGAATTGATAATAAGGAAATCAGAATCGTCACACTAGAATTCATTATCATATAATCAAAGCGAAACCTCGTGTGAATGTGTGTAATAATTGCGTTATAACAAGGTATACATGGGCGTAGCTAGAGGTTCGGAAAATGGGGTTCGAGAAACAGCAAGGCGAAGCCCCAATTCGGTCTTGGGGCACGTGGGCGCCGTAAGCCCCCCCCCCCCCACCCCCCCGAGAAAATTTCGTATTTTTGTGAATTCTAGGAACATCTGAGATGAATTCTGGAGATACCTAGTGAAGTCTGAGAGTAAAGTTTTGTGTATCAAATTTTCCAAGATGGTATTTTTTTCCCGTTAATATATGGCCTATATACTATCCGAAAATATGTATTTCATGCCCCTTTTCTTCAAATTTATTTTGAATACTACTGGATTACAAAGTATGACTCAAATTCGAACCATGAGGTCCTTGAACATGCGACACCTATTGAATGCGAATTTATGAATGTGACCGAAAATATAACTGCAAGTATCTTTGGTAAATGAAGTAGTCTGAATGTATATCATACTAAATGAAGAGAAAACCGCCAAATCGGGCTTGTGGGTTTTCACCAGGTTCTCTGGTTTCCTCCCACACTAATGACCACCCTTACGCCAAGATCCAAGCCAACAAGAGATGTTACTATAAGCTGATGCATGTTCATCAATTGTTGCAAAATAAATAAAGTTTAAATGAAGAGAGTATCCAGGAGAAGATCCAGGATTTAAGGGAGTGGACCAAAGCGAGCCCGGCAAAACCTCGCGGCCGGGGGTCTGAGGCCCGCAGAGAGTCCTTTTCATTTCACACAAACTCATTAAAATCACCTTTTATTAATCAAGCACTTATTATTAAATCCAAATTGATTATTTTTTACCATTATTACCAAATAATACCAATACCAAATTGATTATATTCCAAAGTGTTTAGTGACAAAAATACATCAGAATATATATTCCTCATACATGTGTGTCATATCCCAATCAACTATTGTGAAATTTCTCTACCGACACAACACTCCTAAAATGTTGATATCATTATTTTTTTTATTGGGGGGGGGGGGGGGTGTTGGGTGGGGTGGGTAAGGTCCCCTTCCGTCCCCCACGCCTGGATCTGCCATGACATTTATAGTAGCAGAAATGTAAAAAAAAGGTAAATAAATATATAGTAGCAGAAATATATTTCTGATAGTAGTTACCTTTTTTTAAATCATCATTAGATACACGAGAAGTAGCACCAAGTTAAGTCAAATCCCTGGGCCAAAATTTGAACTTGCATAGGAACGGTCAACCATGCAACATGAGAGGTGTCCATTGGAAAAAAGGGGGGTCAAGAACCCTTGGACACCCCCTCCCCCAAGATCCGCTCTTGTGGTCGACCATCGACGGGGATATAACGGGATATCTATGCATAATACTGATTCTTTTGCTGTTGGATCAGTTGGGTATCAGCCTGGAGTTTCAGGTGAAAAGGGGGTTCGACGGAACCCCCCGAACCTCCCTATCTACGCCCATGAGGTAATTGCAAACGAGATGGCGAGCCCCGGCGTAGGTTAACTTAACTTCAAAGTAGGCCTACTTCTGAATGTCTATTGTGACTATCAGAAATTCAAAATAAGATAGGCCCATATAAAGCAACCATCCCACAAATGTAAGATCGATTGGAGCTGAAATAGTCAGGTCCCATAGATCTATGTCCGGGACGAAGTATAGCAGATTGGAGATAGTACGAGCCATGGGTGAATGCCAATGGTATACAATGGAAAAGGTGCACTTTTCAGCAAAATTAATCTTCAAAGGTAGATCTGCGCTCTATCATTCGCTTAATACAGGTAACCTATTATATTGCATTTACTCTTCCTGTTAAAAAGGGTAGTGCTCGCACCTGTCATAACTCCCCGGCTCCCCGACTATTCCGGCCACTCACAGTAAATCTCACTTCTGTCACTGATTAACGGACGACTTTGACAAAACGTTCCCAACTTTCTATGGAGTGAAAAACTGCTTCCTTAACACTAACAAGCATTGTAAACATACTCGTGAGCCGATGTACAGTATAACTTCAATCACTGATAAAACTCGAGATTCAGAGAACTGTTTTTATCACAGCGTCATGTGATAACATCTGCTCTCTGTAATATCACATTCATGCCAAATCTATTAAATACATGTTTCATTTTAGTTTTAGAGTCAACAAAGTCTTGTTGTTTTTGGTAGGTTGAAACATTTTTGATAAACTTGAAAGACAGAGAACACTAGTTATCGCCTTTCTCACATCTTACCAAACATATCAGTGTGGTATTAAATGATCGGCACCCAGTTATTGTATTTTGATTTGGGTGGTGGAATCCAGAGACCACTGGCGAAGAACCTTGCGAACCTTGTCCTAGATTGTGGAAAGACCCCGTAATAGACCGTTGTGCCCTTACAAAGCCAGCCAGCCCACCAGCTGTACGTGCCAGGCGAGATAATCACGTGGTCACACATGGTCATTATCGCCAAGTCCTCCGCAAAATTCAAGCCGGCGAAGACGACGTCCCTAGCGCGGATGTGCTGACGACACCAGTCCAGGTCGTCACTGGCCACGATGAACTGGAGACGGTCGTGGCGGCGCCTGAAGTAGTCCATGGCGTGGTGGAAGTAAGAGGGCGGGTAGGGGATCTGTCCTCGCCGCATTGTGTTATGCGTGAACTGGTCCGTCCTCCTCACCTGGATACCCACTCGCGTCATCGGAGCGTCTCTCCAGTCTGGTGGCGTGCTGTTCCTGAAAAACTCCTGCGCTGTTTGGACGACGGCTCTCGAGAACTGGAACTCTGTCCTCAGACGCTCTTCCAGGCCGGTGAAGTACGTGAACGATTGTGCGTATCCGGTCAAGGTAATGTTCCTTTTTGGTAACATCTTAATGTCAGCTGCTCTGTCGGATTGCAGCTTGATCTTTATGTCGTTGATGAGACTGATGTTGACGGTGGGTATGGAGAGGGCCGGGAAGGTCTTACTCAGCAGTGGCGAGGTCAGGGGATGGAGGTATGGTCTCCAGACCTTGTGTCGTGACGAGATAGACAGCAGGGCGGCATACTCAAACATCTGGTTACCCAGTCGTCCTGCAGTCTGGACTGTAATGTACAAGCGTTCCTGGGCTCGGTGTTCTGGCTCGGAGTCAACCATGTCCGGGTTGCTTCTGCTACTTTGACCAGTTGATCTATTCATTTTGGTCGATGTACTCCATGCTGTTCTATTGTTGTGTATTTCAAAGAAAGTTTGTGCTGATTCGAAGAACACTCCTTTGAAAATGCCATACTTTGTTGGTATTTCCACGAGCCTCAGAAATACAAGGCACACAGCTAGTATAGGCCCGAGTACACATGTACAAGACAGCTTTGTAACATCCATACTTTCTAGGCAATATTAGCGGCGGGATGATAACCAGGAGGCTGTGAGCATCGATGAAAAACATTTGTTGGGGGGATAATGATTTCTTCAACAATCAATAAGTCATAACATGCTGTTGTATATACTGTTTATGGATAGGATGAATCGATATTCTTTAGTAGTCAGTATTTCTCCAGCGTTATGACATTGTATGATGATTTGTCAAATTAATTCCTCATCGGCAGCCAGTAATAACTAGAATGCACGTCAACAAAGCTATTAGCAGAGTCGGGTGTTGAAAACCAAAAGGTCGGAGTTATGATAATTGATCTAACAGACGGTGAAATAATTTGGAATATTGAGAAACGACTCCTACCATCAATACTGAACAGTAAAAACCAATTTAAACAATGCATGGAATTATTCTGATGCAGTTTGTCATGATCATATTTAGAAACCTTTGTACTACAGAGCAGGTCAGAGATCGGTGTCTCTTGCCGATCCTGTCGGCTCTGGTGCTGATGGTTCTGTGGCTGCCGTCAGACTCCGGAGAGACTCTCCTGCTCTCCTTGACTGTCTTCATCCTGGCGCTGACGGAGAGTGTTCCTCACACATCGGAAGCTGTACCCATCATACAGGCGTCGTCATTCTGCCATGTTATTTGAACAGTGATAGTAGGTCTTGGGAGTTGTGAAACCTTGTGGAGCTACTCAATAGATCCAAATATAATTGAATATTCACGTTTTACCATTTTCCTATACATATATAACTATTTTAATCTCCCATGATGAACGAGCGCAGATTATATGTTTTAGATCGTATCTGTCTACTCAGATTGTCCTGTCCAAGAGGCACATCACAAATCTTCCAAGAAATAGAAGCCGTAATAGCGCACCGGAGTAGTTTGCCTCTATACACTGGAGTAGTGTGCCTCTATACACCGGAGTAGTGTGCCTCTATACACCGCAGTAGTGTGCCTCTATACACCGCAGTAGTGTGCCTCTATACACCGCAGTAGTGTGCCTCTATACACCGGAGTAGTGTGCCTCTATACACCGGAGTAGTGTGCCTCTATACACCGGAGTAGTGTGCCTCTATACACCGGAGTAGTGTGCCTCTATACACCGGAGTAGTGTGCCTCTATACACCGCAGTAGTGTGCCTCTATACACCGGAGTAGTGTGCCTCTATACACCGGAGTAGTGTGCCTCTATACACCGGAGTAGTGTGCCTCTATACACCGGAGTAGTGTGCCTCTATACACCGCAGTAGTGTGCCTCTATACACCGGAGTAGTGTGCCTCTATACACCGGAGTAGTGTGCCTCTATACAGCGCAGTAGTGTGCCTCTATACACCGGAGTAGTGTGCCTCTATACACCGGAGTAGTGTGCCTCTATACACCGGAGTAGTGTGCCTCTATACACCGCAGTAGTGTGCCTCTATACACCGGAGTAGTGTGCCTCTATACACCGGAGTAGTGTGCCTCTATACACCGGAGTAGTGTGCCTCTATACACCGGAGTAGTGTGCCTCTATACACCGGAGTAGTGTGCCTCTATACACCGGAGTAGTGTGCCTCTATACACCGGAGTAGTGTGCCTCTATACACCGGAGTAGTGTGCCTCTATACACCGCAGTAGTGTGCCTCTATACACCGGAGTAGTGTGCCTCTATACACCGGAGTAGTGTGCCTCTATACACCGCAGTAGTGTGCCTCTATACACCGCAGTAGTGTGCCTCTATACACCGGAGTAGTGTGCCTCTATACACCGCAGTAGTGTGCCTCTATACACCGCAGTAGTGTGCCTCTATACACCGGAGTAGTGTGCCTCTATACACCGGAGTAGTGTGCCTCTATACACCGCAGTAGTTTGCCTCTATACACCGCAGTAGTGTGCCTCTATACACCGGAGTAGTGTGCCTCTATACACCGCAGTAGTGTGCCTCTATACACCGCAGTAGTGTGCCTCTATACACCGGAGTAGTGTGCCTCTATACACCGCAGTAGTGTGCCTCTATACACCGCAGTAGTGTGCCTCTATACACCGGAGTAGTGTGCCTCTATACACCGGAGTAGTGTGCCTCTATACACCGCAGTAGTTTGCCTCTATACACCGCAGTAGTGTGCCTCTATACACCGCAGTAGTGTGCCTCTATACAATATGGGAACAATCGAATTCAAGTATTATGTGTAGTTGATCTTTGCAGGCCGTGCCGACTAACAGCTGGTTGTCATGAGTGATAGCACCCTTATGGAGAATTGCTCCCTTTACTCCAGATAATTCTCCTCTTGACCTTGACAATGAGCCTGACCCTGATTCTGTTTAGCAACTATTTCTCTAATCGATGCACTCCCCATATTTACACTGTGACGTGTATGAGTTTCGTTGTTTTTAACCGCCAATCTGCATGTATAGGACCGCCAATCTGCGTGTGTAGGACCGCCAATCTGCGTGTGCAGGACCGCCAATCTGCATGTGTAGGACCGCCAATCTGCATGTGTAGGACCGCCAATCTGCGTGTGTAGGACCGCCAATCTGCGTGTGCAGGACCGCCAATCTGCGTGTGTAGGACCGCCAATCTGCATGTGTAGGACCGCCAATCTGCGTGTGCAGGACCGCTAATCTGCATGTGTAGGACCGCCAATCTGCGTGTGTAGGACCGCGAATCTGCGTGTATAGGACCGCCAATCTGCGTGTGTAGGACCGCCAATCTGCGTGTGTAGGACCGCCAATCTGCGTGTGTAGGACCGCCAATCTGTATGTGTAGGACCGCCAATCTGCGTGTGTAAGACCGCCAATCTGCGTGTGTAAGACCGCCAATCTGCATGTGTAGGACCGTCAATCTGCGTGTTTAGGACCGCCAATCTGCGTGTGTAGGACCGTCAATCTGCGTGTGTAGGACCGCCAATCTGCGTGTGTAGGACCGCCAATCTGTATGTGTAGGACCGCCAATCTGCATGTGTAGGACCGCCAATCTGCGTGTGTAGGACCGCCAATCTGCATGTATAGGACCGCCAATCTGCATGTGTAGGACTGCCAATCTGCGTGTGTAGGACCGCCAATCTGTATGTGTAGGACCGCCAATCTGCATGTGTAGGACCGTCAATCTGTATGTGTAGGACCGCCAATCTGCATGTATAGGACCGCCAATCTGCATGTATAGGACCGCCAATCTGTATGTGTAGGACCGCCAATCTGCGTGTGTAAGACCGCCAATCTGCGTGTGTAGGACCGCCAATCTGTATGTGTAGGACCGCCAATCTGCATGTGTAGGACCGCCAATCTGCATGTGTAGGACCGCCAATCTGTATGTGTAGGACCGCCAATCTGCGTGTGTAAGACCGCCAATCTGCGTGTGTAGGACCGCCAATCTGTATGTGTAGGACCGCCAATCTGCATGTGTAGGACCGCCAATCTGCATGTGTAGGACTGCCAATCTGCGTGTGTAGGACCGCCAATCTGTATGTGTAGGACCGCCAATCCGCATGTGTAGGACCGCCAATCTGCATGTGTAGGACCGTCAATCTGCGTGTGTAGGACCGCCAATCTGCGTGTGTAGGACCGCCAATCTGCGTGTGTAGGACCGCCAATCTGTATGTGTAGGACCGCCAATCTGTATGTGTAGGACCGCCAATCTGCATGTGTAGGACCGCCAATCTGTATGTGTAGGACCGCCAATCTGCGTGTGTAGGACCGCCAATCTGCGTGTGTAGGACCGCCAATCTGTATGTGTAGGACCGCCAATCTGCGTGTGTAAGACCGCCAATCTGCGTGTGTAAGACCGCCAATCTGCATGTGTAGGACCGTCAATCTGCGTGTGTAGGACCGCCAATCTGCGTGTGTAGGACCGTCAATCTGCGTGTGTAGGACCGCCAATCTGCGTGTGTAGGACCGCCAATCTGTATGTGTAGGACCGCCAATCTGCATGTGTAGGACCGCCAATCTGCGTGTGTAGGACCGCCAATCTGCATGTATAGGACCGCCAATCTGCATGTGTAGGACCGCCAATCTGCGTGTGTAGGACCGTCAATCTGCGTGTGTAGGACCGCCAATCTGCGTGTGTAGGACCGCCAATCTGTATGTGTAGGACCGCCAATCTGCGTGTGTAGGACCGCCAATCTGCGTGTGTAGGACCGCCAATCTGCATGTATAGGACCGCCAATCTGCATGTGTAGGACTGCCAATCTGCGTGTGTAGGACCGCCAATCTGTATGTGTAGGACCGCCAATCTGCATGTGTAGGACCGCCAATCTGCATGTGTAGGACTGCCAATCTGCGTGTGTAGGACCGCCAATCTGCATGTATAGGACCGCCAATCTGTATGTGTAGGACCGCCAATCTGCGTGTGTAGGACCGCCAATCTGCGTGTGTAGGACCGCCAATCTGCATGTGTAGGACCGCCAATCTGCATGTGTAGGACCGCCAATCTGCGTGTGTAGGACCGCCAATCTGCATGTGTAGGACCGCCAATCTGCATGTGTAGGACCGCCAATCTGCGTGTGTAGGACCGCCAATCTGCGTGTGTAGGACCGCCAATCTGCATGTGTAGGACCGCCAATCTGCGTGTGTAGGACCGCCAATCTGCGTGTGTAGGACCGCCAATCTGCGTGTGTAGGACCGCCAATCTGCATGTGTAGGACCGCCAATCTGCATGTGTAGGACTGCCAATCTGCGTGTGTAGGACCGCCAATCTGTATGTGTAGGACCGCCAATCTGCGTGTGTAGGACCGCCAATCTGCGTGTGTAGGACCGCCAATCTGCATGTGTAGGACCGCCAATCTGCATGTGTAGGACCGCCAATCTGCGTGTGTAGGACCGCCAATCTGTATGTGTAGGACCGCCAATCTGCAATGATTGATTTCAAGCATATGCTCAGAGGGTGCAAACAGAGTAGTAAATCTTACTTTCACTTGAATTGTCGCAGCTTGACTTCAAATTGGAACTCTTTTACAGAATTAATTAATCAAATAAATGGGGAAAGTTTCGGTCTCGATTTTATTGGACTCAGCGAAGTTTTTAATTGTAGTAAGGACACGAGACTTGTATTACCTGGCTATTGCAAACTTATCACTCGATGTCGAGAGGATGATAACCGTGGGGGTGTTGGGCTATTTGTAAAGGATAATCTGCATTTTAAAGTAAGAGAAGATCTGAGTGTTTTCATTCCCCATATATATGAGTCCCTATTTATTGAAGTCATGAATAAATCAAACTCTCTATGTGGCAGTATTGTAGGTGTTATTTACAGACCAAACACACAACCACGAGCGGATATTGATATTTTCTCATCTACCATACAAGATATATTTGATATTATAAACAATGAAAATAAACAGTGTTTAATAATGGGGGACGTCAACATAGACTTACTGAAACACAAAACGCACCCAAAAACTAACGAATATGTAGAAAATTTATTCTCACGATCATTTATTCCTACTATAACAAAACCAACTCGAATAAGTCACTCCTCAGCAACCCTAATTGATCACATGTACACAAACAATAATATCTCAAAAACGACCTCCGGGATTATCATAACTGATGTTGCTGATCATTTTGGAACATTTTGTATAATTGAGGGTAAAGGGAAACATAAAGAAAACAAAGTCATTGAAAAACGTATTATAACAGACAGAACTATAGATAAATTCAAAAACTATCTGAATCAATTAGACTTTTCGCAAATTTACAATGAATATTGCCCAGATAAAGCTTATAATATATTTTGCCAGTTATACATTCAAGCCTATGAACAAGCATTTCCGCTAAAAAAGTATGTGCCAAATAAAAGATATAATAAAATTGAGCCTTGGGTAACTGTCGGATTGATGACATCAATGAGAACTAAATCCAAACTTCTGAAAAAAAAATTGAAATTCCCGACTATGAATAATATTACACATTATAAAAACTACATAAATTCGTATAATAAGTTGAAACATACATTAAGGACAAACTACTACAAGCATATGCTAGCACTGAATCAAAATGACATGAAACGAACTTGGCAAATCATCAGAACAGCCATTGGTAAACAAAACGACAAATCTGGCTTTCCACAATTTTTTTTAATAAATAATAAAACCATATCAGATAAAAAATTGATAGCCGAAGAATTTAATAAATATTTTGCGGATATAGGTAAATCGACAGGAGACAATGTGCCCCCATCATCCAAACATTATTATGATTACATGCCCCTTAGGAACCCAAATAGTATTTTTCTAGAATCTGTTGAACAACATCAGGTATTAGAGATAGTTGATAAACTAAAGCCAAAAACTAGCACTGGACATGACGGCTTATCAAGTAAAATTATGAAACTCACAATTAGAAACATTATTGCCCCATTTACATACATATTGAATAGATCTCTTGAAACTGGAATTGTTCCTAGTCAAATGAAAATTGCGAAAGTAATTCCTATTTATAAAGCATCTGATAATGACAAATTATCTAATTATAGACCAGTAAGCTTGCTACCGGCATTCTCGAAAGTATTGGAAAAAATCATGTTCAATAAAATTATTGGATTTTTCAATAGTTAAAATTTATTCTACAAGCATCAATACGGGTTTCGTCCCAAACATTCAACGATACATCCAATCATTCATCTGTTAAATGCTTGTGCCGATGCAAATAATTCTTCTCCAAAACAACTTACGCTTTCTGTCTTCTGTGACCTCTCTAAGGCATTTGACGTTATTAAACACGATATTTTATTGAAAAAGCTAGAAATTTATGGCCTTAGAGGGGTTGCGAATCGATGGATCGAAAATTATTTGGAGGATAGAAAACAATTCGTAGAATTTGATAACGTTAAATCTGATGTTGCCCAAATTAAATGTGGAGTGCCTCAGGGTTCGATTTTAGGGCCACTTCTTTACCTCATATACGTAAATGATATTCCGAACGCAACAACGGCGAACATACTCTCTTATGCTGATGACACATCCCTATTCTTATCACATAGTGATATTAATGTTCTGTATAAGGAAGCAAATATTGAGGCCAACAAATTATACCAGTGGTTTTGTGCCAACAAATTATCACTCAATGCCAAAAAAACGAAATACATAGTACTGCGAACACCATATCACAAGAGCAATTTTGATAATTTGATTTTAGCAATAAACGGCATACCATTATCTCGAATTGGGGCAGATCAAAAGGAAGAATATACCAAATTCTTGGGCTTAAATATCGATGAGACACTTTGTTGGAAATATCATCTACGACACATTAATAACAAAATATCCAGGGCATTATACCAAATTAAACAAGTAAAACGTCATTTGCCACCTGAGAGCCTTACAACTTTATATTATGCATTAATACATCCCTATATTACTTATGGAATTATCGCCTGGGGTAATGCCTCCCCTTCAAATCTTCAAAGAACAATCGTCCTTCAAAAACGTGCCATAAGAACCATAAATAACGCCAAATATAATTGTCATACTGAACCACTATTCAAAAGGTCCAACATCCTTAAGCTTACAGATCAGTACAAATATGAAGTAGGCATGTTCATGCATGATTTCACAACAGCTAATCTTCCAATATCATTCTCCAATACATTTAGATACAACTATGAAATTCAACAATCTCATACAACTCGACAGTCAAATGAATTATGTATCAAACGGTGTTCCTCTACGGAAGCGTAGAAGGGCCACCCAGGAAATTTTTTTTTTAAATTCCCGACTTAGTAACTCGATAATATCGACTTAGTATCTCGATAATATCGACTTAGTATCTCGATAATATCGACTTAAGAGTGGATCAGGCACAGGAAGATTTATTTTTTTCAAATTCCCGAGTTAGTAAGTCGATAATATCGAGTTAGTATCTCGATAATATCGACTTAGTAACTCGATAATATCGAGTTAGTATCTCGATAATATCGACTTAGTAACTCGATAATATCGACTTAGTATCTCGACTCAAATCACAGCACATGATGTATAGTCTGCTTGTGCAAATACATAATGAGAAAACAAATAAACATTACTGATTTTATATGAGGGTCAAATACTGTTAGAACTCTATTATGTAATTAATGTAATTGATATTTACATCAGAGGGGAAAGTTTTCATTTTAGATATCATTTATTTCAATGTTCACACGTGGACATATACGCCAATTGACACAGTCGTTAATGGTTACCCATGTACATTATACATACATGTACACATGGACCGGACAACCCTAAAATATTTGGTCGATATTATCGAGTTACTAAGTCGATATTATCGAGTTACTAACTCGATATTATCGAGATGCTAACTCGATATTATCGAGATACTAAGTCGATATTATCGAGTTATAAGTCGATATTATCGAGATACTAAGTCGATATTATCGAGTTACTAAGTCGGGAATTTAAAAAAAATAATTTTCCTGGGTGGCCCTTCTACGCTTCCGTACTTCTACGCTTCCGTAGTTCCTCTGACTTTGCCAACAGGTTACCTCTCTATAAATTCCCAGTCATATGGAATTCTATAGCGCATTCAATCTGCACCAATAACTCAAGAGCCAAATTTAAAAAGCTATTGAAAAACCACATGTCATCCATGTATTCAACAGCATGAACAGTGGTCACATGTACAAATGAACGTTGCGCAAGTTGCTATTCATGAATAAAATTAACATGGGATCGTTCATTGATATATTTATTATTGATTTCTGATTTATTACTTGGTACCTTGTTTATCGCATATCCGATTATCACCAATACGTGAATATGTATTTAGAAGTCGAGCTCCTCGGTCTCTGAAAGTCATATTTACTCATCACTTTAGTTTGCTCCCTCTGTAGTGTCGCCATGTCAGACTGGTTCGAATTGACATGAAATCATTTGTTGATATATTTATTGTTGATTTCTAGTTTATTACTGGTCTACTAATGGTACCTTGTGTATCACTTATCCAATTATGAGCAACACATTTTGGAATTGATCAATTTGTTATTGATCACTGATTTACCGCTGGTCTATTACAGATATTCAGTTTCATTACTTATTCAACTATTTTGAATATAATGTAAAGTATTTAGTAAACCTGCTCCTTGGTCAGTTAGATTTGTAATTCACTCGTCCCTCCCTCTCTCCCGGTGTCACTATATCAGGTTGGGCATGCCTGCTGAATCCATTCTCACATGCATTTTAGTTTCGCTGTGTATCTTCAAAGTTCCTAATTATTTCTGTACATTCGTATATCAGTTATTGGGTCCAAAAGGAAGACAGCTACGGCTATTTTGGAATCCGTGTTTCCCACTATGTATTAACATGTATATATTTATTTGTGTAATGGTTAATGGTGTTGTGTGTGCGGAGACAAAAATAAAAATCTATCTATCTATCTATCTATCTGCATGTGTAGGACCGCCAATCTGCATCTGTAGGACCGCCAATCTGCGTGTGTAGGACCGCCAATCTGCGTGTGTAAGACCGCCAATCTGCGTGTGTAGGACCGCCAATCTGCATGTGTAGGACCGCCAATCTGCGTGTGTAGGACCGCCAATCTGCGTGTGTAGGACCGCCAATCTGCATGTATAGGACCGCCAATCTGCGTGTGTAGGACCGCCAATCTGCGTGTGTAGGACCGCCAATCTGCATGTGTAGGACCGCCAATCTGCGTGTGTAGGACCGCCAATCTGCATGTGTAAGACCGCCAATCTGCATGTGTAGGACCGCCAATCTGCATGTGTAGGACCGCCAATCTGCGTGTGTAGGACCGCCAATCTGCATGTGTAGGACCGCCAATCTGCATGTGTAGGACCGCCAATCTGCATGTGTAGGACCGCCAATCTGCATGTGTAGGACCGCCAATCTGCATGTGTAGGACCGCCAATCTGCGTGTGTAGGACCGCCAATCTGCGTGTGTAGGACCGCCAATCTGTATGTGTAGGACCGGCAATCTGCATGTGTAGGACCGCCAATCTGCATGTGTAGGACCGCCAATCTGCATGTGTAGGACCGCCAATCTGCATGTGTAGGACCGCCAATCTGCATGTGTAGGACCGCCAATCTGCGTGTGTAGGACCGCCAATCTGCGTGTGTAGGACCGCCAATCTGTATGTGTAGGACCGGCAATCTGCATGTGTAGGACCGCCAATCTGCATGTGTAGGACCGCCAATCTGCGTGTGTAGGACCGCCAATCTGTATGTGTAGGACCGCCAATCTGGATGTGTAGGACCGCCAATCTGCGTGTGTAGGACCGCCAATCTGCATGTGTAGGACCGCCAATCTGCGTGTGTAGGACCGCCAATCTGCGTGTGTAGGACCGTCAATCTGCGTGTGTAGGACCGCCAATCTGTATGTGTAGGACCGCCAATCTGGATGTGTAGGACCGCCAATCTGCGTGTGTAGGACCGCCAGTCTGCGTGTGTAGGACCGCCAATCTGCATGTGTAGGACCGCCAATCTGCGTGTGTAGGACCGCCAATCTGCGTGTGTAGGACCGCCAATCTGCGTGTGTAGGACCGCCAATCTGCGTGTGTAGGACCGCCAATCTGCATGTATAGGACCGCCAATCTGCATGTATAGGACCGCCAATCTGTATGTGTAGGACCGCCAATCTGTATGTGTAGGACCGCCAATATGCGTGTGTAGGACCGCCAATCTGCATGTGTAGGACCGCCAATGTGTATGTGTAGGACCGCCAATCTGCGTGTGTAGGACCGCCAATCTGCATGTGTAGGACCGCCAATCTGTATGTGTAGGACCGCCAATCTGTATGTGTAGGACCGCCAATCTGCATGTGTAGGACCGCCAATCTGTATGTGTAGGACCGCCAATCTGCGTGTGTAGGACCGCCAATCTGCGTGTGTAGGACCGCCAATCTGCGTGTGTAGGACCGCCAATCTGCGTGTGTAGGACCGCCAATCTGCATGTGTAGGACCGCCAATCTGCATGTATAGGACCGCCAATCTGCGTGTGTAGGACCGCCAATCTGTATGTGTAGGACCGCCAATCTGCGTGTGTAGGACCGGCAATCTGCATGTGTAGGACCGGCAATCTGCATGTGTAGGACCGCCAATCTGCATGTGTAGGACCGCCAATCTGCATGTATAGGACCGCCAATATGCGTGTGTAGGACCGCCAATCTGTATGTGTAGGACCGCCAATCTGCGTGTGTAGGACCGGCAATCTGCATGTGTAGGACCGGCAATCTGCATGTGTAGGACCGCCAATCTGCATGTGTAGGACCGCCAATCTGCATGTATAGGACCGCCAATCTGCGTGTGTAGGACCGCCAATCTGTATGTGTAGGAACGCCAATCTGCATGTATAGGACCGCCAATCTGCGTGTGTAGGACCGCCAATCTGCAAGTATAGGACCGCCAATCTGCATGTGTAGGACCGCCAATCTGCATGTATAGGACCGCCAATCTGCGTGTGTAGGACCGCCAATCTTTATGTGTAAGACCGTCAATCTGCATGTATAGGACCGCCAATCTGCATGTGTAGGACCGCCAATCTGCGTGTGTAGGACCGCCAATCTGCATGTGTAGGACCGCCAATCTGCGTGTGTAGGACCGCCAATCTGTATGTGTAGGACCGCCAATCTGCATGTGTAGGACCGCCAATCTGCATGTATAGGACCGCCAATCTGCGTTTGTAGGACCGCCAATCTGTATGTGTAGGACCGCCAATCTGCGTGTGTAGGACCGCCAATCTGTATGTGTAGGACCGCCAATCTGCGTGTGTAGGACCTCCAATCTGCGTGTGTAGGACCGCCAATCTGCTTGTGTAGGACCGCCAATCTGCGTGTGTAGGACCGCCAATCTGCGTGTGTAGGACCGCCAATCTGCGTGTGTAGGACCGCCAATCTGCATGTGTAGGACCGCCAATCTGCATGTGTAGGACCGCCAATCTGCGTGTGGAGGACCGCCAATCTGCATGTGTAGGGACCGCCAATCTGCATGTGTAGGACCGCGAATCTGCGTGTGTAGGACCGCCAATCTGCGTGTGTAGGACCGCCAATCTGCGTGTGTAGGACCGCCAATCTGCATGTGTAGGACCGCCAATCTGCATGTGTAGCACCGCCAATCTGCATGTGTAGGACCGCCAATCTGCATGTGTAGGATCGTCAATCTGCATGTGTGGGACCGCCAATCTGCGTGTGTAGGACCGTCAATCTGCATGTGTAGGACCGCCAATCTGCATGTGTAGGACCGCCAATCTGCGTGTGTAGGACCGCCAATCTGCGTGTGTAGGACCGCCAATCTGCATGTGTAGGACCGCCAATCTGCGTGTGTAGGACCGCCAATCTGCGTGTGTAGGACCGCCAATCTGCATGTGTAGGACCGGCAATCTGCATGTGTAGGACCGCCAATCTGCGTGTGTAGGACCGCCAATCTGCGTGTGTAGGACCGTCAATCTGCATGTGTAGGACCGGCAATCTGCATGTGTAGGACCGCCAATCTGCATGTGTAGGACCGCCAATCTGCATGTGTAGGACCGCCAATCTGCGTGTGTAGGACCGCCAATCTGCATGTGTAGGACCGGCAATCTGCATGTGTAGGACCGGCAATCTGCATGTATAGGACCGCCAATCTGCATGTGTAGGACCGCCAATCTGCATGTGTAGGACAGCCAATCTGCGTGTGTAGGACCGCCAATCTGCGTGTGTAGGACCGCCAATCTGCATGTGTAGGACCGGCAATCTGCATGTGTAGGACCGCCAATCTGCATGTGTAGAACCGCCAATCTGCGTGTGTAGGACCGCCAATCTGTATGTGTAGGACCGCCAATCTGGATGTATAGGACCGCCAATCTGCATGTGTAGGACCGCCAATCTGCGTGTGTAGGACCGCCAATCTCTATGTGTATATCCGCCAATCTGGATGTATAGGACCGCCAATCTGCATGTGTAGGACCGCCAACCTGCGTGTGTAGGACCGCCAATCTGCGTGTGTAGGACCGCCAATCTGTATGTGTAGGACCGCCAATCTGTATATGTAGGACCGCCAATCTGGATGTATAGGACCGCCAATCTGCGTGTGTAGGACCGCCAATCTGGATGTATAGGACCGCCAATCTGCATGTGTAGGACCGCCAATCTGCGTGTGTAGGACCGCCAATCTGCATGTATAGGACCGCCAATCTGCATGTGTAGGACCGCCAATCTGCGTGTGTAGAACCGCCAATCTGTATGTGTAGGACTGCCAATCTGGATGTATAGGACCGCCAATCTGTATGTGTAGGACCGCCAATCTGTATGTGTAGGACCGCCAATCTGGATGTGTAGGACCGCCAATCTGCATGTGTAGGACCGCCAATCTGCGTGTATAGGACCGCCAATCTGTATGTGTAGGACCGCCAATCTGGATGTATAGGACCGCCAATCTGCATGTGTAGGACCGCCAATCTGCGTGTGTAGGACCGCCAATCTGCATGTGTAGGACCGCCAATCTGTATGTGTAGGACCGCCAATCTGCATGTGTAGGACCGCCAATCTGGATGTATAGGACCGCCAATCTGCATGTGTAGGACCGCCAATCTGTATGTGTAGGACCGCCAATCTGCACGTGTAGGACCGCCAATCTGTATGTGTAGGACCGCCAATCTGCATGTGTAGGACCGCCAATCTGGATGTATAGGACCGCCAATCTGCATGTGTAGGACCGCCAATCTGCGTGTGTAGGACCGCCAATCTGCATGTGTAGGACCGCCAATCTGCATGTGTAGGACCGCCAATCTGCATGTGTAGGACCGCCAATCTGCATGTGTAGGACCGCCAATCTGCATGTGTAGGACCTCCAATCTGTATGTGTAGGACCGCCAATCTGGATGTATAGGACCGCCAATCTGCATGTGTAGGACCGCCAATCTGCGTGTGTAGGACCGCCAATCTGCGTGTGTAGGACCGCCAATCTGCGTGTGTAGGACCGCCAATCTGCATGTGTAGGACCGGCAATCTGCATGTGTAGGACCGCCAATCTGCATGTGTAGAACCGCCAATCTGCGTGTGTAGGACCGCCAATCTGTATGTGTAGGACCGCCAATCTGGATGTATAGGACCGCCAATCTGCATGTGTAGGACCGCCAATCTGCGTGT